>CM065777.1:13220952-23220952 GCA_033296515.1 Macrochelys suwanniensis
GGTATGACTGGAGTGCTGCTGTGCTCCAACAATCCCTGGCTAGTGTAAATGAACCCGGGGAACCAATCCAGCCAGCATACTTTAGAGCAGCCCCGTGACTGCTCTAAACTCTGTCTCTGGGCTGCAGTAGAACTGGACCTCAGATCAGGGAAGTGCAACCAGCTCCTTTTCACTCTCTATTCCCCACTGAGCTGCACCCTGTTGGGGACAGACAAGAATCTGCCCCTGTATTTTCATGCTCGTCATCTGAACAGATTGACTTAGAGTGTAAGATCTTTGTCACAGTGACCGTATTTATGCAGCACCTAGCACAATGCAGTTCTAGTCCCGATTGAACACTTTGGGCACTATAGGGTGACCAGCTAGCAAGTGTGAAAAATCAGGACACGTTTTTGGAGCGGGGGAGATCTAGTTGTGTATATAAGACACAGCCCCTAATATCAGGATGTCTGGTCACTCCAGGGCAGTGGTTCCCAAACTGGGGTTCGTGAACCCCTGGGGGTTCGTAAAATGTTACAGGGGGTTCTCGGGAAAAAATTCCCTAATGGCAGACAGAGCTGTCCCTAGAAACCCTGGGCAGTATGGGTCCAGCAGCCTGGAGCCCCTGGACTTCCAAGAGCTAAGCAGATCAAAGCAAGCATATCTATCACACTGAGGACATTTAAACTTCAAGACTCCTTATAAGAGAGGGAGGTGGATATTTTTTGCTGTTTTTAAAATGAAATAGGCAGCTAGTATTGTTTTTAGAATTATTATGAACAACAAGTTTAAGCTTTGTTGTAACGTGCATTGTTTGCCTGGACTGCTCAAGACCTGAATGCTTGTGTAGGAGGAACTCTCTGAGTTGGCTTCTAAAATATCTTCCTGCTGTTTCACATCTGATACTCCTTGATGAAACATAGGAGCCTTGTCTTATAACAGGCTTATTCAAAGTGATACAAGCTACGAAAGTGAGATCTTGGAAGAGTGTTCATAATGTAATAAAAATACTGTAATGATAAATAATAATTAATAATAAATAGTGTGTAATAAGCATGTCATAAAAACAAATTTTCTGTTTCCAAGATCTTTTTTCTAATTTAAATATTCATTTTTTGGAGGGGGTTCGCAAGACTTGACATTTTAGTGAAAGGGATTCACAGGTTGTTAAAGTTTGGGAACCACTGAACTAGGGCATTATGACCCAGTGAGAGTTAGACACTTAAATACCTTTGAGGATCTGGGCCTATCATCATAATTAATCATTAAAACATCTAATGATAGCCATATTACTAACCACTGGTTTTTTTTCTCTGCACTTAGGAAAGAATTTGACATTGGAATAACATACAGTCATGATGGCAAAATAGTGTTGACCCAGCTGTGAATTTCACTTCTTTCTTTAAGTCATTGTATTTTCTTCCCCGTTTAAGCTGTCCAAAAAATATGGCCCAGTCTTCAGCATTCAGATGGGATGCCAGAAAATGGTGGTGCTGTCAGGATACGAGATGGTGAAGGAGGCTCTTGTGAACCAGGCAGATGCGTTTGCAGAGAGACCGAAAATCCCAGTATTTGAAGACACTTCAAAAGGATATGGTGACAGTTTTCTTGTTACTCATAAGCCTAACTTACTCGAACAAGTGGAATGGTTTCTCTGTGGAGGGAACGAATGGCTTAGGGGCTAGCATGCCAATTTGCATCATTATGTACGTCAATCAGCATAGATTAGGAGTAATTTCAGAGAAGCCCGTGGACTTGAGCCGAAAAGTGGCATGAGTGAGAGCAGAAACAGCCTTAATGAGCCACGAGTTCCTTAAAACTACTCGTACCCCCCGTGCCCATGTCTAAGGGAGACTAAGTTAAGGTCACATCATGCGGAAGTGTGATGGACACTTAAATAGCAGTGTTGCCAACTTTCATAATATTGTTGTGAGCCTCATGATACCTGGTGTTTTTTATAAAACCTCAGCTCCTGGAATCATGTGAAAACATTTGCTTGTATTTAAAAAAAATTAGTTTCTAATGGAACCTGCTGGTGAGAATGTTACAGGTTCCACACTGTGTTGCTCCACAGAGGATGTGAGTTGTTAAGGACCCAAATTACAGTAGCTTGGTTGTAATTAAAGTAGCTTTTAGCACTGGAGGTGCTTGATTTAATCCCCTTTGTATCAGCCGTGAAAGCCCCTGTTACACTAGCTCTGGTTGAGGAGAAAAACTTGAAAATATGAATCTGAAAGACTGAAAACCCAGAAGGCAAGTACAGAACGTACAATGTGCTGGTTTTTTAAAATGTGTTACTTTTTAAAATCTTATGATTTTTTGGGACTGACTGATGATTTTTAATGCTTGGGGTTGACAATGTGGAAATAGTCTCCTGTCTAGTTTCACTTACACCTTCCCCTGCCTCCCCTTCTGGGTCCTCAGCCACCATCATAGACCCCAATTCTGCAATGAGCTCCATGCAATGGAATTCTGTGCCCATGCAGAGCTCATTCCAGACCTGGAGTCATTAGCCTCTCTTAACCATTGGTAGGATGGTTGTAAATAGGTCTAGGGCAAACAATCTTCCCTATTCAGGAAAGTACGTAAGCAAGTTCTTTAAGCATGTATTTAACTCCTATTGACATCAATGGGACTTAAACTATGGTTAAAGTTGAGCATGCGCTTAATACTTTACTAAAGAAGTCTTCCTGAATCATATATATATGATCCGTTGTATGCATCCGATGAAGTGGACTGTAGCCCACGAAAGCTTATGCTCAAATAAATTTGTTAGTCTCTAAGATGCCACAAGTACTCCTGTTCTTTTTTCTGAATCAGGGCCTCACTGGGTACAAAGGAGTATGATTGAGAGGAAGGGAATGTAACTCATACCACCTTGGGTATGACCTCTGAATTTGGCCCATGCTCGAGATAATGATTTTACTGGATGTTTTTGTTAGACTGAGTGATTATAAAGCTCACCAAATATGTCTTATAAATTACAATTTAAAGAACTTAGATAAATTCTTTCATCTAATTTACCACACTGCAAAAACATAGCAAATCAATATCATGCAAAAACCATTCCGATTACTGTAGTTTATAAATAATTTGTTAATTTATTATGGTGTGTCTTAAGGCTGGTGGAAATGTTTCTCATTTCAAAATGTCCATGATACTGGGATGGAAAAAATAGGGAAAAAATGTATATTAAATTTTCATGACAAAAATCTGGTCTTCCATCAGATGTACAACTAGGCAAACGTTTTCAACATTCAGATTTTCAATGAAAATTTTGGTCTGAATTTTGACCCCAGACTCCCCCAAAAAACGTAAGAACAATTTCATGAAAATTTCCCTCCCCCATTTTTGACCAGCTCTAGTGCATCAAAACAAATGTTTTGGATGTAAGGCTATATCTCTAAGTATTTATTTTAATTATTCTGCTGACTTGAAGCTCTCCCTCCACTTCAGGTGTTATTTTTTCTCATGGCAATAACTGGAAAGTGATGCGAAGATTTACTCTCGCCACCTTACGAGACTTTGGAATGGGCAAGAGGGCCATAGAGGACCAGATTGTTGAAGAGTACGGATTTCTGATGAAGGATATTGAATCTCGTGAAGGTAGGTGTGCGTTTCACTTCACAGACACTTCTAACATTTGTTGCATGTGCATTTGAAGAGGCACCAAGACAAAATTCATCATAGTCTCATCCAACATCCACCTCTTTTAGGAAATGTCACCATTAAGGTTGTGTTGATTTTGACATCTTTTTTTTCTGCAACTGCTTGCACTGCGAAGCATTTTGTGAAGCAGTGAGATTTTACACCATTCCAATGCTCTCTCTTTCTGTTGGCCACACATGGCCTGCTGAAGCCAGCCTTTGGATCTAGCCCCTTCCCTTGTTCATCCCCAATCTGTGGGACCTGGAAATGTAAGGCCTCATGCACTGTGAGCCATGTGCGCAGATCTATTCAACACTGGGCCAGATTTTCAGTGGACAAAATGTGTCCCTCCATGTGCGGTTCCTCCATTAGTGACAATCTTTGATTAGTTCAGAGACACCAGGAATTGAAATGAAAGGTAACTGCGAGAACAGAATATTTATAAAACAAACATGTTTGCTTCCCTAGTTTAACATACAGCCCTAAATGCCCTTTAATGCAAGATACCCTAGAATAGGGGACATAGTCCTAGATCCTCAACGATATTTAAGTGTCTAATTCCAACTGAAATCATTATAGTTTTGAGGATCTGGGCACTAATATACAATTCGTTTTCTTTTTATTCAGTATCATCCAGTATTACTTCTTACTTGGCTTTTTATCATTTCTGTGAATTGCAGTAGACAGCTGTTAGATTATTAGAGTGAGTTGGGTGTTTGTGATGACTGGTGGCACTTATCTATATATAGTTTATGAATGCTGTTTGATTTGATCAGCGCTCTGCATATTTATGCCTTTATGGCTGTCCTCTGGTGTATTCTTGAATCATACTTCTTGTGCTAAGGAGAGGGGGGCTGGTGTCTGGATGTCTGCCTCTGAATGGGACAGTCTCTGAAGATCGTCAGTTGAATGAGCCGTGCCCTGGAAGAACAATGGGATGGTTGCAACCGAAGTAAAACCAGTTTTTCCAGTGTGGACTCTGTTGAATGGTAACCACCTGAGAGACGTCCTTGGTTACCAGAGGGAGGTTTTGAGGCTGACGAGGAGGTTCACATGACAGAAGGGATTAGAAGTTACAAAAGGAGCAGGTCTGTTCTGAGCAGCTCTGCCACACCAACCAGAACAGGAAGAGAAACCTGACCTGGAGGAGTGAGGTCTATGAGAGGGGACCGGTTAGGGTTGCTAACTGCTGAAAACCAGACCCCTGAGGCCCCATCCCCACCCCGCCTCTTCCCCCTGAGGCCCTGCTTCTGCTCTGCCGCTTCCCTTGAGGCCATGCCCTCTGCTCCACCTCTTCCCCAAGGCCACACCCCCACACACTCCTTCCCCCCATCTCCTTGTCACTCACTGCTCTCTTCCCTCCCCCTTCCTCATCACTGGATGGTCTCTACCTCCCTCCCCGCTAGGGTGACCAGACAGCCAGTATGAAAAATCGGGACAGGGGGTGGGGGGTAATAGGAGCCTATATAAGAAAAAGACCCAAAAATCGGGACTGTCCCTAGAAAATCGGGACATCTGGTCACCCTACCTCCCCCTCACCCCCAGCTGAGCTCACCGTGCTCTGGGGCTGGGACAGGAGTTGCAGCCTGGCTCACAGCCTGCCTGCCTGCTGATAGGAGGCAGCACTGGCTCAGCAGGGGCTGGCATGGGTTAATGACCCAGCGCCTGCATCCCACCCGCCCCCACCGGTAACCAGACTTTTGGTCTGTTCAGTGCACCTGACCAGACGCTGCCAGGTCCCCTTTTTGACAAGACTTTCTGGTTGAAAACCAGGCATCTGGCAAGCCTTCCTGGGACCCTAAAAGACATTGAATAGATCCCAACGAATGCTCAAGAGTGGTGAGGAAACTGAGGCATACAGGGAGGGGAGTGGAGGGAGGGTACAGTTTGGGGGTGCTGGAGGGAGACCTGTCGTCTCATGCCTGAGGTGGGAGGGAATGTCGCTCCCGGTCATGGTGGCAGGGCGGCTGGCTCAGATTCAGGACACAGTGCCAGCCATCAGTCAGCACCTCCCTGCGGGGATCTCCCCCTCCCCAGGGTTGGGAGCCAGGGCCTGGGTTGGTGGGAACCTGCAGCTGCAGGGAAGGGCTCAATCAGCTGCAGCTTCAGGGGAGGGACCAGCAGTGGCGTAGCCAGGTTTAGAGCACAGGGGAAGCGGAGCTAAAAAAAGGCGCCGGGAGCAAAAAGCGTTGGGAGCAAAAAAACGGCGCCACTTCTGCTCTGTCAGGGAGCGGCCGCTCCCCCTGCTCCCCCCCGGCTACGCTACTGGGGACCAGTCGTTCTGAGCTGAGCTGCAATGTCTGCGCCACAAAAATCCCAGACGTTTCCTCGGAGTTGAAAAATCCACCCGGTCGAAAAGGGACCGTGGTGGCTCCGGTCGGCAGTGCAGGGAGGGGTGGCCCAGGGCTAAGGCAGGCTCCCTGCCTGCCCTAGCTCTGTGCAGCTCCTGGAAGCAGCCACCAGGTCCTTGGGAGCTGCAGTAAGCGCCGCCGGGACCCCGAGCCCCCTCCCGCATCCCAACCCCCTGCCCCAGCCCTGAGCCCACTCCTGAACTCCAAATTCCTCATCCCTAGCCCCACCCCAGAGCCCACACCCTCAGCCCCTCCCACACTCAGCCCTCAGCCAGAGCCCGGAACCCCCTCCTGTACCCCAAACTCCTCATCCCCCAGAGCCTGCACCCCCAGCTGGAGTCCTCACCCACCCCTGCACTCCAACCCTCTGGCCCAGCCTGAAGCCCTCTCCCACACCCTGAACCCCTCATTTCTGACTCCACCTGGAGCCTGCACCCTCATCCGGAGCCCTCACCCCCTCCCACACCCCAACCCCCTGCCCCAGCCCGGTGAAAGTGAGTGAGGGTGGGGGAGAGTGAGTGATGGAGGGAGGGGGGAATGGAGCAAGTGGGGGCAGGGCCTGGAAGAAGGGGCATGGCAGGGGGCAGTACATAGATGATTGGTTTTGTGCCATTAGAAAGTTGCCAACCCTACAAAGGGCAGAGGATCAAAAAAGAGGAAATGTCTGGGAAAACCTAGACGAATGGTAACCTTAACTGGATCCCACTTCCCGAGAATGGGCACCGGACAATCTATGCCCAGGGAGTGAGCCTAGAGGCTGACGAAAGAGACGGTGCCAAAAGCCTACTCAGACCCATGTGAGCTTAAAAGATCACAGAGCCAGCAGATGGGCCCAAACACAGCAGCTGGGTGAGTGTCATGGAAAAGGACTGTTGGCCTATGATAGTGGTTAAGGCACTAGGCTGGAACTCAGGTAGAGCAGGGGTGAATGCCTGCCTCTGCCAGTCTTCAAGAAAGCCACTTAATCTTTGTTTGCCTCAGTTCTCTATCTGTAAAATGGGAATTAATAATCATTCTTTTCTCTACCCTTTTTCTTGTCTATTTAGGTTGTGAGCACTTTGAAGCAGGGACTGTTTCTCACTATGTGTATTTACAATGTCTATCACAACGGGGCATTGATCTTGATTTGCTGGCCTCTAGGTACTACTGTAATAGAAATACATTGTAATAACTCACTATTAACCATGCTCTTTGCACAATCTCTTCTTGCATTTGAACACTGTTTTCAGGAAAGCCCTTTGAGATCGCTACAATTATGAATGCTGCAGTTGCCAATATCATTGTGTCAATATTACTTGGAGAACGGTTTGACTACAAAAATCCCACATTCTTAAGACTACTAAATTTTATGAGTGAAAACATCAAGCTGGCTGGAAGTCCGTCAGTTACGGTAATTCTGGTGATTTTAAAGTCACTATTCAAGTGCATGCAATACACACACAGCAATTGTGTGCTGTATACTTACATGACATCAAATCATTTCTACCAATCAGAATAGTCCAACAAATTAGAGGATGATACACTTACCATCATAGTAAGTGGGTGTCTGCCAGATATTTATGGATTTATCCTTACAATATCCATGTGAAATACTATTTTCCTCATTTTACAGATGGTGAAATGAGGCAGAGAGAGATTAAGTGACTTGCCCTAGGTTACATAGGAAGTCTGTGACAGAACTGGGAATTGAACCTACCTCTCCTGGATCCCAGTGTAGTTCCTTAATAACAAACCCATTAAAACTGTCTGACAATAATTCATTTGAAGTACAGTGGCAGTTGTGTATCAAGTCTGGAGGACATGAACCAAACTAGCTGAAATGAATTCCTTAGTAGTTCCAGGGCCGACGAGAAGGGGGTGAAACTGGTACAAATTATCGGGGCCCGGCAGTCCGGAAGGGGGCCCGGGGCCCGAAAATAATAATGATATACAAAATTCTGTCAGTTATCAGCCAATATAGACTCTTGCTGGGAGGCCCGAAAAAACTTTTTCACCGGGGCCCGAACCCACTCTCGGCGGCCCTGAGTAGTTCATATATTTATATATGTATATGAAATGAGTTTATATTATAATAAATCTATAGAGACTTAGGACTTCCAGGCAGTCAATCTCTAGCATGGTACACAGCATGGTGGTCATGGAAATACAGGTAAAATCCTTCTGCTCCAGAAAAACTGAGTGTTTCAGTTCCCCGCCTAACAGCACCTCTAATCCCCTCCGGTCTCTCTGAGCACAGTCCCCCTAGGTCTCGGGCTCTAGGCCTCTCAAGATGGAATCCTGGAATTCTCCCACTCTCAGACTAGGTCCTGGGTTGCACTCCCCTGCTTAACAACCACAATCACTTCAACAGCAGGTCTGACCTATGCAGAGGCCTTGGTGCATCTTGATTCATTGATCATAGATTCCAAGGCCAAAAGATCCATTGTGATCATCTAATCTGACCTCCTGTATCACCCAGATTGTAGAACGCCCACCAAATAATTTCTAGATCAGCCAATCTTGATTTAAAAATTGTCAGTGAGGGAGAATCCACCACAACCCTCAGTAAATTGTTCCAGTGGTTAATTACTCTCACTGTTAAAAATGCACTCTTTATTTCCAGTCTGGATTTGTCTAGCTTCATCTTCCTGCCTTTGCATCATATTATGCCTTCTGTGCTAGACTGAAGTCCCCATTATCAAATATTTGTTCCCCATGTAGCTACTTATAGACTGTGACCAAGTCACCCCTTAATTTTCTCTTTATTAAGCTAAATTTAAATTGAGCTTCTTGAATCTATCACTATAAGGCAGGTTTTCTAATCCCTTAATCGTTCTTGTGGATCTTCTCTGAAATCTCTCCAATTTTTCAACATCCTTCTTGAATTGTGAAACCAGAACTGGACACAGTATTCCAGTAGTGGTCATACCAATGCCAATTATAGAGGTAAATCTCTCTACTCCTACTCGACATTCCCCTGTTTATGCATCCCAGGATTATATTAGCTCTTTTGGCCACAGCGTCACACTGGGCGCTCATGTTCAGCTGATTATCCATCACCACCACCCCCAAATCTTTGTTAGAGTCACTGCTTCCCAGGGTAGAGTCCCTTATCCTGTATGTATGACCTACATTCTTTGTTCCTAGATGTATACATTTACATTTAGCCATACTAAAACGCAGGGCCGTCCCTAGGGGGGTGCGGTCGCCCTGATTTGCCATCTCTTAGGGACGGTTCTGCTAAAATGCAGAGCATTTGCTTGCGCCTAGTTTACCAAGCGATACAAATCGCTCTGAAACTGTGACCTGACCTCTTCGTTATTTACCATTCCCCCAATTTTTGTGTCATCTGCAAATTTTATCAGTGCTGATTTTACATTTTCTTCCAGGCCATTGATAACAATGTTAAATAGAAGCGACAAAGGGTCCTGTGGCACCTTATAGACTAACAGAGGTATTGGAGCATAAGTTTTCGTGGATGAATACCCACTTCATCGGATGCAAGGCTTGCATCTGAAGAAGTGGGTATTCACCCACGAAAGCTTATGCTCCAATACGTCTGTTAGTCTATAAGGTGCCACAGGACCCTTTGTCGCTTCTACAGATCCAGACTAACACGGCTACCCCTCTGATAATGTTAAATAGTGTAGGGCCAAGAACTTATCCCTGAAGAACCCCACTGGAAACACACCTGCTTGATGACGATTCCCAATTTACAATTACATTTGGAGACCTCTCCATTAGGCAGTTTTAATCTGTTTAATGTGTGCCATGTTAATTCTATATCCTTCTAGATGTTTTTATCACAATGTCGTGCTGTACCAAGTCAAAGGCCTTACAGAAGTCTAAGTTTATTACATCAGCACTATTACCTTTATCAACCAAATTTGTAATCTCATAAAAAAAATCAAGTTAATTTGACAAGATCTATTTTCCATAAGCCCATGTTGATTTCCATTAATTACATTACCCTCCTTTAATTCTTTATTAATCAAGTCCCACATCAGCTGCTCCACTCCCTTACCTGGGATCAATGTCAATTATCCGAGTCACCCCAATCACCCTTTCAAAAAATTGCCACAACATCTCTGCTTGTGGCACACAATAGTTTAGTCTCATCCAGGTTATTGGGCTCAATAAGGGGTAACTGGCTGGGGTTTGTAGTGGCCTCCCATGTGCAGGAGATCAGACTAGATGATCTGGTGTCCCTACTGGCCTACGTCTGTACCTTGCTGTTCTGTTCCCTCCGGGGCAATGACAGTAGTAAGTAGCAACCAAAAAGCCCCTTAGGAGAAAGTGTTATTTATTTAGAACAAAAGCAATTCAGAGAAAACCAATCTTAAAAACAGGCAAGTCTCCTGTCATCATCATCATCATGTTCCCATTACACCTCTGGTGTTTAGGGCAATGATGAAGCTCCTCCACTCCTGTTTCTTTCTGGCAAGTCCCCAGATTTTTCAGCTCAGCTTCCACAGCTTTTCGCCATGTTGTTTTTGGGCAGCCTCATTTTTGCTTGCCTTCGGGTGTCCATCTTATTGCTACTCTGGTGATGGAATCAGTTTCCATCCGAAGCACATGACCGATTCATCTCCAATGCCTCCTGGTAATGATGGTGCTCAGATCCTCTTGGCTGCACTGTGTGAATAGATCTTGGTTTGAGATTGTACTGGGCCGAAAGATACAGAGGATTTTTCTGAGGCAGGTTAGATGGAAAGAAGACAATTTGGACATGTGTCATACTTTGTCATTCCCCAGCATTCTGCACTATAAAATAATGTTGAAAAGTCTCCTGTATGCCCGTCTAATTCTTCCCTAAGGCTACCCTTGCCCTGGGTCTGGGTGCCCAATTCCTTCAGACTCTTCCACAGAACCTATCAGTGTCAGCCTGCCGCCTTAGAGTAGTCACCCCCTGGACAGCCCCTGGTGACTGACAGCCCCCTACTTCATCAGAGATTCAGAGAGCTTGAGGCCAGAAGGGACCATAAAACCATCTAGTCTGACCTCCAGCATATCACAGAACATTAAATTTCACCCAGTGACCACTGTGTTGAGCCCAATAACTTGGGTTAGACTAAAGCAGTGGTTCTCGGCCCACGGGCCGCTTGTGGCCCAATCAGCACACAGCTGCAGCCCATGTGACACCCTCAGGGCCATACAAGTAGTATATATATTGTGTGGATGCAGCCCACATAACACATAGAGAGCTACGTATGGGGCCCACAATGAGAACCACTGGACTAAAGCATTTCTGTCCCCAGAAGACTAAACTGTTGTGTGCCACAGGCAGAGAACAGGAGAGACCAAGGTGCCACCAATGCCGGAGGCCCCTGCTGTGGCGGGGAAATGATTAGGTAGGACATGCCCAGTTGATCCTAAAAGGTGACTCTCGGCTGCCAAGGAAGATAAAGTCCCACTCTTCTTAGAGGCCTTGTAACTGTTTAGTGTTTCCCAGCTCCCATCCTAGCAAAACAAGGCTTGAGGGAGGAGGCAAGATTCTTGAAGCCAGCAGTTTGGTCCATTGTCCCTTAAGTCTGTACCTAGTTGTTCTTATCTCAGAAGCCATTGTGTGGCTTCCTTGTTTGTCCTTCCTAAGGCCCCTATTGAATTCAAGCATTAGTTTATAACAAACATTCCCCTACACTAATATGTGTTATACAGTCCATCTAAATAACTAGGAAACAAGTCAGTATTCATGGATTCTCCTACAGGATTCATAACATTTATTCCATTTCAGTCTCCCTTCTGTCACACTGAGTTTAAAAGAGAATCTGTATTAGCAGAAGAGCTGGTTGAAAAATGAAATGAGACTTTTGAAAAAAATCATGTACTTGTGTGTGGGGGGGTTTCTGTACAAATTTGACATCTCAAGGGGTTTTTTTTTACTAGCTCTGGTTAGCAATATAGAGCCTCAGAGATACAGTTGAGCAGTTCTGATTCCATCCAGTGGAGGGCAGTAGTTACACATACACACTAGCTAGATTGTTACAAACTATACAAAATGCAGCTACTTAATCTACCTTCTGAGATACATGTTCAAGTGATAGAAAATCCATGATTGCTTGGTGGCACAATGCCAAAGGTGAAAGAACCAGGATGAACAGCAGCCTAGGAATGCTTGCCCCATTCTGTGCCTCAAGACAGGTGGGTCCTCTGAGGAGTGAGGGCTTGTTAGCTGCTCAAACCCCAAAGCACAGCATATAATCTTCCTGTGCCTCAATTTCCTTATCTGCAAAATGGGCATAATGACAGTCACTTGCTTTTATTAATTGTTTTTAGATCTTTGGCAGATAAGTGCTATAATAAGTGTTAAGTATTCTCATTACTTATTTTTGCTTACTCTGCCATCTTAAATTCTTTCAGCTATATAACATGTTCCCAGCCCTTGGATTTCTACTCAGGAATTACAAGATTTTTTTGCACAACACAAGTGAATTGCATTCTTTTATACGGCTTACTTTCATAGAACGCCTCAAAGAACTGGACAAAAATGATCAGAGAAGTTTTATTGATGCATTCCTTGTAAAACAGCAAGAGGTAATTATGATTGCTGCAGACTTGTATGTTTCCTTTTCATATTTTATATTTAAAAACATATTTGCATGAAAATTTAGCATTGGTAAAGTATGCACCTAACAAACTAGCAGAGTTGAGCAAATAGCTTGCTATGACTAATGTATACAACAAATTTTGGCCCCAACTTTGCAATAAGAATTGTGTGGATGGAACATTTGGCCTGCATGGAGTCCCACTGGTTTCAGTAGTTCAGGAGATCCACCTATGCAATTCTTGCATCAACCAGGGATCAAAATCTCTTTCATTGCTAGTTGAATATCCCTCAGTTAATTGCAATTTCCTCAAATGTATTCATTGTTTGAATCTGCTTGACAAATGTCTTTCCAAATGTTTACTTGATGGAGTAATCCAGAAAGATTCAAACTTCTAACTGTTTAGGTTACTTGTGATTGGTCAGATTAGTCACATAGTATTTTTTCTATGACTATTTTATTATTACAATAGCACCTAGGAGCCCTAGTTATGGGCCAGGACTCCATTGTGCTAGGCAGTGTACAAAAGACAGAGTAAATAGACAGTCCCTGCCCTAGAGAATTTACAGTCTAAGACTAAGACGAGAGACAGCAGATGGATATGGAGATGTGAGGCGATGTGGACATGGGGGAGCACAAGGAAAGAGTGAGACAATATTGGTCAGCATGATAGACCATGGTCTCAGTAGACCAGTGGCCTAACTGCTGTCAAGCTTTTTGTAGGCATCACAGCAAAGGAGAGTTTTAAGGAGGGATTTTAAAAAGGACAATGTGTTAGTTTTAGAGATGCTAGTGGGGAGCTCCTTCCAAGTGTTTGGGGCAGCATGGGAGAAAGGAGCTGACTGAGGAAATATCTGAGCCATTAGAGATTATCTTTGAAAAGTCATGGAAGACGGGAGAGATTCCGGAAGACTGGAAAAGGGCAAATATAGTACCAATCTATAAAAAGGAAAATAAGGACAACCCAGGGAATTACAGATGAGTCAGCTTAACTTCTCTACCCGGAAAGATAATAGAGCAAATAAATAAGCAATCAATTTGCAAGCATCTAGAAGATAATAAGGTGATAAGTAACAGTCAGCATGGATTTGTCAAGAACAAATCACGTCAAACCAACCTGATAGCTTTCTTTGACAGGGTAACAAGCCTTGTGGATGGGGGGAAGCAGTAAATATGGTATATCTTGACTTTAGTAAAGCTTTTAATACTGTCTCGCATGACCTCATAAACTAGGGAAATGCAATCTAGATGCAGCTACTATAAGGTGCGTGCAAAACTGTTTGGAAAACCAGTCACAGAGAGTAGTTATCAGTGGTTCACAGTCGTACTGGAAGGGCATAATGAGTGGGGTCCCGCAGGTATCTGTTCTGGGTCCAGTTCGGTTAAATATTTTCATCAATGATTTAGATAACAGCATAGAGCATACACTTATAAAGTTTGCAGATGATACCAAGCTAGGAGGGGTTGCAAGTGCTTTGGAGGATAGGGTTAAAATTCAAAATGATCTGTACAGACTGAAGAAATGGTCTGAAGTAAATAGGATGAAATTCAATGAGGACAAATGCAAAGTACTCAACTTAGGAAGGAACAATCAGTTGCACACATACAAAACGGGAAATGCCTGCCTAGGAAGGAGTACTGCGGAAAGCGATCTGGGGGTCATAGTGGACCACAAGCTTAATATGAGTCAACAGTGTAACACTGTTGCAAAAAAAAGTGAACATCATTCTGGTGAATTAGCAGGAGTGTTGTAAGCAAGACACGAGAAGTAATTCTTCCACTCTACTCAGGGCTGGCTCTAGGTTTTTTGCCACCCCAAGCAAAAAAACTTTTTGCTGCCCTCCCACCCCAGCCCTGGGCTCCCCCCTGCACCCTCCTGTTGCCCCAGCCCTGGTCTTACCCCCCACCCCACCCCTGGGCTCTCCCCCCACCCCCTACCGCCCCAGCCCTGGGCTCTCCCACCCCAACTGCACCCTCCTGCCACCCCAGCCCAGGGTCACTGGTAACTCGGTCCCAGGGCAGGTCATTCAGTAGGAATTTTGGATGTGCACAGAACACAGACAGGATTGGTTCCCATATGGTTACAGAATTGCAGTAAAGTGGAACAATTTTCAGCTTGTGTGATTGAAGGATATCTGGATGCATGTTATAAGACTGTCCTACATTAATAAGGAAAAGTTGAGGTGCCTTTATTATTCTTTTGTTCCATTCTTTGTTTGTATGGGGAATTTGACAATGCACTATCACTGTCTTCCTTTTAAACAAATAAAACAAAACAAAAAAAAAGACAATGGCTGTTGAAAATAGCAATTCCCGTCCTAATAACCACTGGGAAGCATTGTTTGCTCAATTTTATCCTACTTTTTCTACAGCAAGTTACAGTGGATCAGTATATTTGATTTGGGAGAAATGAAGTAACAGCTGCCCAAATTGAGCTTGAGCACTCCTAGATTCCCTTTCTGAGTATTAGCTAAATCTGGAAAGGAAAAGTCAATTTCTGCTTCCATGGCTCAGAAGTGGAAATCCTCCTACGTGCCTGGTACAGCATCTAGGGCTGCCCAGGTCCTCTAGTAGAGCCTCCCCTCCCTTACTTTTCATTTTAAATTCTAGTGGGATCCACAAACCTCCCTTGCTAGGCTTCAGATAGAGAGGTGCACTGTCCATTTCGTCCACCCAATTCTTTCTTTGGGGGCTGCAAGGTGAGGTCACACCAGTGGAGTGTTCTCTTTTTTTAAAAAAAAATGTTAAAATATAGTATTCCTACCGTTCAGCAGCCAGTTTTACAAACACAGCAAGATACAGCCTGTCTCAGCTAGCTCACTCCCTCCCCCTCCCTTTCCTGTTGATAGCGGCCAAGGGAATGCTGGGAAATGTAGTTTTTTTCCTGCTCCAGGGCTGACTCTATAGGCAGGGAGCTAACCAAGGAACTACAGCTCCCAGGGCTCCTGGCCGCCCCTGCAAATTCGCCGCCCCAAGCAAATGCTTGTTTTGCTGGTGCCTAGAGCCGGCCCTGACTCTACTCCACACTGATTAGGCCTCAACTGGAGTATTGTGTCCAGTTCTGTGTGCCACATTTTAGGAAAGATGTGGACAAATTGGAGAAAGTCAAGAGAAGAGCAACAAAAATGATTAAAGGTCTAGAAAACATGACCTATGAGAGAAGATTGAAAAAATTGGGTTTGTTTAGTCTGGAAAAGAGGCGAGTGAGAGGGGACATGATAACATTTTTCAAGTACATAAAAATTGTTATAAGGAGGAGGGAGAAGAATTGTTCTTCTTAACCTCTGCGAATAGGAGAAGAAGCAATGGGCTTAAATTGCAGCAAAGGAGGTTTAGGTTGAACATTAGGAAAACGTCCTAACTGTCAGGGTGGTTAAGCACTGGAACAAATTGCCCAGGGAGGTTGTGGAATCACTGTCATTGGAGATTTTTGAGAGTAGTTTCTACAAACACCTGTCAGGGATGGTCTAGATAATACTTAGTGCTGCCACGAGTGCAGGGGACTGGACAAGATGACCTCTCGAGGTCCCTTCCAGTCCTATGATTCTATGAAAACACGAGAGCGCTTGTTTGAAAATGTAACACATGGGCAATGAAGGCTAGTGTCATTGGTAAATTGGAGCCAGGACTCGACTTCTTAACAGTGAATGAGAGAAGATAGGCAGGGTGGGAATTGGTGGTGAAGGGCCTTGAACAGTGGTCCCGCTGGGGCCATGGCGCCCGCTGGGGCATTTATGTGTGCCTGCCTACCGACAAGGGAGCGCTAACGCCGGACAATCTGCTGCCGAGGAGCGCGGTTGCCGGACAACCAGCTGCCGAAATGCCTCCGAGAAGCGGTAACACCAAGAAGTGTCGCCGCCGCTTTTTCAGTGTCATTTTAGCAGCGACGCTTCTCAATGGCACCGCTTCTCAGTGGCTGGTCATCCAGCGCCCGCCACACTCTTCTGGGAACATGAAGATGCTACTGCAACGGAAAGGTTGGAGACCACTGGCCTTGAAAGAGAAGATCTGATAAATTTGAGAATTGGTCCGAAATCAATTAGATGAAATTCAGTAAAGACAAACTGCATTTAGGAAGGAAAAAGCAAAAGCAAAAATAGAAAATGGAGACTCATTGACTAGGCAACAGTTCTGCAGAAAAGGATCTGGGGGTTATAGTGGATCACAATTTGACTTTGAGTCAACACTGTGATGCAGTTGAGAAAAAGGCAAATGTCATTCTGGGATGTCTTAGCAGGAGTGTCATATGTAAGAGGCAAGTGATAATTGTCCCGCTCTGCTCAGCACCAGTGAGGCATCAGTGGGAGCACTGTGTCCAGTTTTGGGCACCAGATGTGAACAGAATGGAGACAGTCTAGAGGAGAGCACCAAAAATGGTAAAAGGTTTAGAAAACCTGACCTATAAGGAAAAGTTGAAAGAACTGAGTATGTTTGACTTAGCAAAGAGGATGCTGTGGAAGCACATGATAATAGTCTTCAAATAAGTAAAAGGTTGTTATAAAGAGCGCAGTGATCAATTGTTCTTCATGTCCTCTGATGGTTGGACAAGAAATAATCAGTTTAGTTTGCAGCAGGAGAGATGTAGGTTGGATATTAGGAAAAAATTCCTAACTATAAGGATAGTTAAGTAGAACAGATTATGGAGGAAGGTTGTGGAATCACAGGCGCTGACTTTTCAAAGTGCTGGGGGGGAGTGTGCTCGACACCCTCCCCCCCCCCTCGGCTCCACCTCAGGCCCCACCCCCACTTCACCCCTTCCCCCATCTATGCCCTGCCTCTTCCCGCCCAGTTCCACCCCTTCCCCTGCTCAACCCTTGTCCCGCCTCTTCCTGCCCAGTTCCGCCCCCTCCCCGAGCGTGCCATGTCCTCACTCCTCCCCTCTTTCCCCCAGCCTCCTGCACGCCGTGAACCAGCTGTTTTGCAGGAGGCCGGAGGTGCTGGGAGGGATGGGGAGGCACTGATCAGCGGGGCCCGCCAGCGGGTGGGAGGCGCGGGTGGGGGAGCTGATAGAGGGGCTGCTCAGCACCCACCATTTTTTCCGCATGGGTGCTCCAGCCCTGGAGCACCCACAGAGTCGGCGCCTATGTGTGAAATCTCTGTCATTGGTGGTTTTTAAGAACGCAGTTAGACAAACACCTGTCGGGGATGGTCTAGGTATATTTAATCTTGCCTCACCATGAGGCAATGCGCTAGATGACCTCTTGAGGTCCCTTCTGACCCTACAGTTCTATGATTCTCTATTGGAAGCAATCAGAAGGGGAACGGGGAAGCCACTGGAGGGACGCAGAGAGGGGTGACATGGTCAAAGCAACGGGCTAGGAAAAGGATCTTTCCTTAGGCAGAGGGGCAAGCAGGCCACGTGGAAATGTACTTTCTAGGAATAGTCTTGCCAGGAAAAGTCAATATTTCAAATATTTGCAGAAAGGTTGTTGTACTTGGTCAAAAGGAACCGAATTTCCTGTGGATTTTTTGTTTGTTGCTGGATTATTTCCCAGCTGCCCAGATGTGTATACAATTTATGTGCGTCCCGAAAGAATAAGAGAATGAAATACAAATAAGGATAAAGTATAAAAAGAGCAAAAAGAATAGGGAGTGATTGTGGGTTAATGGGTCAAGCAGTGGAGTGGGACTTGGACGATTGCTGGCTCTGCCGCTCATCTCCTGGGTGACCTTGGATAAGTCATTTAGCTTCTCTGTGCCTCCATCTCCCTGTCTATAAAATGGGCATGGCATTTGCCTCCATTTAAGCACTTTGAGATCTTCTAGTGATTGTTTATGAAATAAGTATTAATGTTATTAACAGTCCATTCGCATAGCCACTGTAGCCTCTAGCAAATATACAACTGACACCAAAAAGAGCGGGATCAGTGCCCAGTAGGCTTTGCATATGTAACCTTTACTGGCCGGGACTAATTCAGTGCAGAATAGTTCACCATGATAGTGTTACAATAATCACCTGTCCTGATCTCCATTATTTGCTTAGATGCATGAGTACAGATCGCTGATTGTGCAAAATGGCAAGCTGTGTGTGTGTGAGAGAGAGAGAGAGGTTGGACTCAATCACATATGGAGTAATTGTCCTGAGCTGACTCAGTTAGGTCTGGAAGACCATGGATTGAACTGCACTCAGCACGTTAGCTTCCTAAGCCTATGGCACTCAGGCTGGTTGTGGTTGCTTAGGAAAACTACACTTCTCTATGAGCTTGATTGTGGAACAGGATGACCACTCTTACTATGATCCAGTGAAACACTTAAGCATGTTTTAACTTTGGCATATGGGTAGGCCCCACTGACATTCAGTTATCTCATGAATTATTCCTGATTCCTGGCATCAGTGGCTCTACCCCTGTGCTTAAAGTTAAGCACATGCTTATGTGCATTGGTGAATTGGATCTAGAGTGCTCAGGACTGATCCTTAGTAGAGAAGATATACATATGTTTCTGAGGGCATCTGAACAAAGCCCTCTTGGTTCTCTTTTATATGTATTTTTTACTATATAATTTATTATTTAGTAAATATATTTTAGCTCTCTAAGGGTACGTCTATACTACAGAATTAGGTCGAATTTATAGAAGTCGATATTTTAAAACCCGAATTTATGGAATCGATTGTGTGTGTGTCCCCACACAAAGCGTTAAGACCATGAGGTCGATTGACTGTGTCCACAGTAGCGGGGCTAGCATCGACTTTCGGAGCATTGCATTGCGGGTAGCTATCCCACAGTTCCCGCAGTCTCCGCCGCCCATTGGAATTCTGGGTTGCGATCCCAAAGCCTGATGGGGCAGAAAACATTGTCGCTGGTGGTTCTGGGTACATGTCATCCCTCCCTCCCTCCCTCCCTCCCTCCGTGAAAGCAATATTTTTCGCGCCTTTTTTCCGGGGTTTCCGTGTTTGCTACGGAAGCCTGCTCAGCTCACAATTACCGTACATCTCCAGCGTACGCCTGGACATTAGGTCTAGTGGGGATTCAGTCGCGCTATAATACAGGCAGAGGGATAGCTCAGCGTTCTGAGCGTTGGCCCGCTAAACCCGGGGTTGCGAGTTCAATCCTTGAGGGGCCCATTCCGCCTGAGGCTGGTAGTCGCGGGACTACACAGCGGAAGGTCCTTGTCTTCTAGCTGCAGATGGTGCAATATGCCATAAATGGTCGTGGTCGCGGGACCATACAGCAGAAGCTCCTTGCCTTCTCGCAGCAGATTGTACAATATGATTGGTATTCGTGTGCTCCTGGCCGGCGGCCTATGGTGTGGCTGGCCGGGGGCACTTGGACATAAATGGGAGTGACCAGAGTGACTCTGGTCATTCTCTTTTTTACGTTTTGTTTAAGGGAGATTCAGTACTGCCTGGAACACGGGCGGAGGGATAGCTCAGCGGTCTGAGCGTTGGCCCGCTAAACCCGGGGTTGCGAGTTCAATCCTTGAGGGGGCCAGGAGATGATGATGGATATCAAGCATATTGTACCATCTGCTGCTAGAAGGGAAGGCGCCTCCTTGCTCACCACATATTGTACCATCTGCTGCTAGAAGGAAATGAGCCTAACCCTTGCTCCCCCCTCCCTCCGTGAAAGCAACTGAGGGGGGAGCAAAAAATCCTTTCGCGCCTTTTTTCATATGGGCGCCATATTGCTGACTCCATTGTTATCCACCCGCTGCTTCTGCTGCCACTCTGCTGTCCTGCAAACAGCATACCAGGGAAAGCATGGAGCACGATCAGATCACCGCGGCTGTTCTCGCCGTTATGAACACCACGCGCATTGTCCAGGACTATATGGAGAACGAGAACCAGGAGCTGCTAGAGCTACAGCAGGCGAGGAGGCGACAGCAGCGCCCTGAGGACAGTGATGAGGACATGGACACAGACCTCTCTCAAAAAAGGCCCCCCCGCAAGGTGGACATCATGGTGTTAATGGGGCTTGTTGATACAGTGGAACGCTGATTCTGGGCCCGGGAAACAAGCACAGACTGGTGGGACCACATAGTGCTGCAGGTCTGGGATGAATCCCAGTGGCTGCGAAACTTTCGCATGCGTAAGGGCACTTTCATGGAACTTTGTGAGTTGCTTTCCCCTGCCCTGAAGTGCAAGAACACCAAGATGAGAGCAGCCCTCACAGTACAGAAGCGACTGGCGATAGCCCTGTGGAAGCTTGCAACGCCAGACAGCTACCGGTCAGTCGCGAATCAATTCGGAGTGGGAAAATCTACAGTGGGGGCTGTTGTGATGCAAGTAGCCAGGGCGATCACCAAGCTGCTGGTACCAAGGGTTGTGAGTCTGGGAAATGTGCAGCTCATACTGGATGGCTTTGCAGCAATGGGGTTCCCGAACTGTGGTGGGGCGATAGACGGAACCCATATCCCTATCTTGGCACCGGACCACCAAGCCAGCGAGTACATAAACCGAAAGGGTTACTTTTCAATAGTGCTGCAAGCACTGGTGGATCACAAGGGACGTTTCACCAACATCAACGTGGGATGGCCGGGAAAGGTACATGACGCTCGCATCTTCAGGAACTCTGGTCTGTTTCGGCTGCTGCAGCAAGGGACTTTCTTCCCAGACCAGAAAATAACCGTTGGGGATGTTGAGATGCCTATAGTTATCCTTGGGGACCCAGCCTACCCCTTAATGCCATGGCTCATGAAGCCATACACAGGTAGCCTGGACAGTAGTCAGGACCTTTTCAACTATAGGCTGAGCAAGTGCAGAATGGTGGTGGAATGTGCATTTGGTCGTTTAAAAGCTCGCTGGCGAAGTTTATTGACTAGGTTAGATCTCAGCAAAAACAATATTCCCATTATTATTACTGCTTGCTGTGCGCTCCACAATATCTGTGAGAGTAAGGGGGAGACGTTTATGGCGGGGTGGGAGGTTGAGGCAAATCGCCTGGCCACTGGTTATGCGCAGCCAGACACCAGGGCTATTACAAGAGTACAGCAGGGTGCGTTGCGCATCAGGGAAGCTTTGAAAACCAGTTTCATGAATGGCCAGGATGCTGTGTGAAAGTTCTGGTTTTCCCCTGTAATGAAAAGCCCCGCCCCTTCATTCACTCTACTTCCCTTTACCCAAACCGCCCTGCCCTCCCCCCCTCGATCACCGCTCGCAGAGGAAATAAAGTCATTGTTGCTTAAAAATCATGCATTCTTTATTAATTCGTAAAACAAAGAGGGGGAACTATGGGGCTAACTGCCACAGTCTCCCGGGATAGCTGGTGGAGGAAGGGAAGCACCAGGATGGGTGGTGGAGGAGGGGATGAGGGAAGGACAAGGACACACAGCACTTTAAAACTTATTGAATGCCAGCCCTTTCTTGCTTGGACTGTTCTCTTGACTTGAGTGGTTGGGTGCACGGAGGCCGCCCAAACGCGTTCTTGGGCGTCTCGGGGATGAGGTTATGGGACTCGGGAAGGAGGGCTGTTGGTTACACAGGGGCTGTAGCGGCGGTCTGGGCTCAGGCGGCCTTTCCTGAACCCTACGCCTTTCCTCAGCCATAAGCTGGAGGATTTGCGTTTGATCCTCCAGTAGCCTCAGAATTGCATCCTGCCTTCTCTCTGCACGCTGACGCCACCTACTCTCTTCATCCCGCCAGTCATTCTCTTCAGCACGCCACCTGTCTGCACGATCAAATTCTGCCTTCCTGGACTCCGACAGTGTCTGCCTCCACGCATTCTGCTGGGCAGCTTCAGTGTGGGAGGATTCCATGAGTTCTGAGAACATATCGTCTCGATTCCTTTTTTTTTTACTTCTAATCTTCGCTAGCCTCTGGGACGGTGATGAAAGGGGTGGCGTTGAAACATTTGCAGCTGCGGGAGGAAACAAACGGGAGAGGAGTAGTTTAAAAGACACATATTAGAGAACAATGCTCCAAACATTACATATCACATATGCATTTGGTCCAAGGTTGCACTTTGCCTGTTATATTGAGGGTCTGCCGGTTTGGTGTGAGAGATCACACAAGCAGGTCCGGCGGGCAACAGAATTCGGCTTTCAGGCAGCCATGGTAAGCCACAGTCTATAGGCTTCTTTAACCTTCATAACATGTGGGAATGTTTTCAAACAGCAACCCCCTCATTTCCCATAACAAACAGCCTTTGGGCTGGCAATTTAAAACTGGTTGGCAATTGAAAAGGGAGGGGCGGCGGTTTTCGGGTTAACGTGCAGCGCGAACCTAATCGACACACCCCCCCCCACATCCAAGACACACATCCAAGATGTTCGCTGTTCCCCCTCCCCCCACCGCGTGGGTCACAGCGGGGAAGATTTCCGTTCAGCCACAGGCAAACAGCCCAGCAGGGACGGAGCCCCTCTGAATACCCCCTTAATAAAATTCCCCTATTTCAACCAGGTGACCATGAATGATATCACTCTTCTGAGGATAACACAGACAGATAAAGAACGGATGTTGCTTGAATGCCAGCAAACACCGGGACCATACGCCGCCATGCTTTGCAAAGCAATGATTCCAGACTACGTGCTACTGGCCTGGCGTGGTAGAGTGTGTTACCACGGAGCACAGGATAAGGCTGCCCTCCCCAGAAACCTTTTGCACAGGCTTTGGGAGTACATCCAGGAGATCTTTCTGGAGATGTCCCCGGAGGATTTCTGCTCCATCCCCGAACATGTTAACAGAGTTTTCCAGTAGCTGTAGCTGTACTGGCCGCGAATTGATCATTAAACACGCTTGCTTATAAAACATGTATTAATTAACAGAGGTACACTCACCAGAGGCACCAGAGGTCCCTTCTCCTGCATCGAGCACGCCTTGGGTGGGTTCGTAGGGTACTGGCTCCAGGGTGACAAAGAGTTTCTGGCTGTCGGGGAAAAGGGCTTCTCCACTTCCTTGCTGTGTCTGGGCGCTATTTTCAGCATCATTATCATCATCATGCTCCTCTGTGGTTTCTGATGATCCACATATGGAGTCATACCACATGGGTGGGTCAGTGCTGGCTGCACCTCCTAGAATGGCATGCAGCTCATCATAGAAGCGGCATGTCTGGGGCTCTGACCCAGAGCGTTTGTTTGCATCTCTGGTTTTTTGGTAGGCTTGCCTGAGCTCCTTAATTTTCACGCGGCACTGTTGCGCGTCCCTGTTGTAGCCTCTGTCCTGCATGCCCTTGGAGACTTTGGCATATGTATTGGCGTTTCTTCTTTTGGACCGTAGCTCTGCTAGCACGGTTTCGTCTCCCCATACAGCGATCAGATCGCGTACCTCACGCTCGGTCCATGCTGGAGCTCGTCTTCGGTTCTGGGACTCCATCATGGTCACCTCTGCTGATGAGATCTGCGCTCACCTGCAGCTCACCACGCTGGCCAAACAGGAAATGAAATTCAAAAGTTCGCGGGGCTTTTCCTGTCTACCTGGGCGGAGCATTGGAGCTCAGACTGCTGTCCAGAGCGGTCAAATGTTGCACTGTGGGATAGATCCAGGAGGCCAATACCGTCGAATTGCGTCCTCACTAAGCCTACATCGATTCGGCAATATCGCTTTAAGCGCTAATCCCCTCGTTGGGGGTGGAGTGGCGAGATCGATTTTAAGAACCCTAGAAGTCGATGTTAAGGGCTTCGTCGTGTGGACGGGTGCACGGATCAATCGAAATAACGCTAATAAATTCGACCTAAACTCGTAGTGTAGACCAGGGCTAAATTATAACTGCTCACTGGAGTTCTTTGTGTGTTAATCTTTTTTTTTTTTCTGGTCAGGAGAAAAGTAATACCAATGGATATTTCCATAATGCCAACTTAATAAGCCTTGTGAACAACTTGTTTGCTGCCGGCATGGAGACCACTTCCACCACGCTGCGCTGGGGACTTCTGCTAATGATGAAATACCCCCAAATTCAGAGTAAGTGTTTTTGTGACAGCTTGGCTGGCACAGGAGGGTTGAACAGGAAACCTGTGGAGCTAACAGCATAAACTGCTACGGCTTTTGAGCTAAAGAGTCAGGCTTGACAGCAGAGAGCTGTAACAGACCCATATCCTCAGTAGATCATGCACAGAGTGGGACATGGAACACCCACTTACCAGTGGGTTATGCTTTTATTTCCTTAGAGCCAGATTCTCATCTCAGTTACACCTATGTAAACCTGGAGCTATTCCATTCTACTCGTTAGAATTGCTCCAGACTTACACTAGAATTTTTCTCTTGATAAGCAGAACAATTCAGAGCAGAATTTAAATGGTCATAACTGTGAACACAGTTGTAATCATTGAGACCACACAGACCTACTTGAATTGTAAGCCTAACCCTTGGAAAGTTGGTGAAGGGTCATGAATTGTCACAATGACAAGTTAAAGAAAATTATTTAAGAAGGAGACAAACGGAATTAATTTAAATGGGGGGGAGAAGGTGTCTACTGGACATTGTTATGAGCGTGACTAATAAACAAAGAATCCTGTGGCACCTTATAGACTAACAGACGTATTGGAGCATAAGCTTTCGTGGGTGAATACCCACTTCTTCAGATGCATCTGAAGAAGTGGGTATTCACCCACGAAAGCTTATGCTCCAATACGTCTGTTAGTCTATAAGGTGCCACAGGACTCTTTGTCGCTTCTACAGATCCAGACTAACACGGCTACCCCTCTGATACTAGTAAACAAGAGGAAAAGGGAACCAGAAATCAATAGACCAAAATTGTTACTTTGGAAATTAGGCCTAATTGGTGCACAAAATAATGAGACGATGGACCATTCTACCCACCACTCTTTTAGGGTGGACCTTAAAAAGACGCTTGGGAAATTAAGAAAGGAACTTCTACAACCACCGCGGTTGCAGCAGAAGGATTTTTACCATAACACTCAGACTTTAATACTCCAGTAGGGATGCTTGACCATCATCAGTGCCCCAGCAAGGATCCAACCTGATATATGTGAAATCTTGTTCTGTCTTCTCCTCCCTCATGTGTCTCTTTCCATCCCTCACAATCTTCTTCCTGTCCTGTGTGTGTGTGTGAGCTTTTCACCTTATCCTATAAAAATCAACTGCACTGTACAGCACCAGCATGACCAGGTGAGACAACCCATGCAGCTCTGGTTGGCCTGAGAAGGAAAGGGACCTGAGCCGACCAACCAGATGATGTTCCTGGCCGGGGAAGCAAGCTGGGGTCCAGAGCAACAGGTGTCATGGCCCAACCTGTCAGCCTAAAGCATCTGTCTGTAACTGACCAGCTGCCTTCTATTCTGAGAACATCAACAAAAGCTGTATTTCCGCAACCTGTCCTATCTTATCTCTTCTCTCCCTTCTGTTTCTGTGTGTTTTGTCAAAAGCAGGAAAGCGAATATATTCCCGACTCAAAATTGAACAGAAAAAATCCATTTGTCCCCACCAAGAAGGACTGTTCGATAGAATAAGAAATTTTTAACCAATATTCGCCCTCTCAAAAAAAAAGACTTTGACAGATTTTCATTGTTCGTTTTGCATAATCACTCCATTTCAGTTGCAATGGTTTTTGCCTTGTTTTGATTCTTTCCCTTTTGTACATTTCAAATCAATATACTTTTTAAGCCTTGGCATGAATTTCCTAATGTGTTTGCCATGGAACTAGGCAGGCCAAGGTCTCTGTATACCAAATTCCAAACCTTGCTTAACACTCTTTAATGTTGGACAGTGACAGGGTCATATTAACATCTTTAGCTCTTTGGGCTCACAAATTCCATATACCGCAATACAACAGCTAAATATGACCCTAAGTTTCTGTCTTCCTCCAAACTTCCTCCAAAGATCCCTCCAAGATCTTTCCCCAGATAATTATTATAATTAGGGATGGTGAGAAAATTTTAAGGAAAATGAAATTTTGCCTTCCCCGCGCCCCCAAAAATAGACACCACTTTTTTGAACATTTCTATGGTGGTTCCCCATATTCCATCCAGTTCTAATTATTTGTTAAATCCCAGTGGTATGTTCACCACTGTACAAAACAGAAGACAGAGTCCATGTCCCCAAGGAACTTCCAGTCTCAATAGACAGACAAAATAATACAAGATAAAGGAACTGATCTCACCTGTGGTGTGTTGAGGCAGTTTTAGTAAGCCATCCAACAGCTTGCTGGTATGCCTTAGAGAGACAAGGTGGGTGAGGTAATATTTTTCATTGGACCAACTTCTGTAGGTGAGAGAGACAAGCTTTTGAGCTTACACAGAGCTTTTTCCAGTCAAAATGGTGTACTCTATGTGGCGTGACCTCATACGAGGCACATGCGAGGTCACACTGTGCAGAGGTTTGTTCTACAAAATAGAATCCTCTATGGGGACTGGACAGAATTGTCCCGCAAGCCAGATTCAGCCTGCTAGCTGGGCAATACACAGTAAGTCAGGCATGCCTTGCATATACAGACCACACACCACCAGCTCTCATTTACATCACTACAGCTCCACTGGTCTCAATGGAGTTACTCCTGATTACAATGAGGTGAGGTACTGGAGGACCCAGAGTTTGGTTCTATAATAAAGCAAGGTTTTTTGTTGTTGCTGGTTTTACTTTTATGCTTTTTCTGTTGCTTCCCCTAACTCATTTCTCTTTGGCTCTTATAATAACCACACACAAAAAAATTGCCTGCACATCTCAAACTTCTGTTTCTGACGCTCACAGGATCATTCCTTTCTGGTTCTACTTGGTGGCTTCTTGCCTGAAGGCTGCTTCAGGGCACCATGGGAAAAATCCTTTGTGCATGAAATTGGCAGAGTCAACAGGGAAGCCTGAGTTGCAAAGGAATTGAAAACTGTTCAAAATAAAATCCTTTGCTAATCACAGGACACAGTAGCCCACAGCCTGTTTTGTTTGATTAAGTACAGAAGGGCATGATCTAGTGCTCTGATCGCAGGCCTGGGTACTAGGAACTCCTGAAGACTGTGGCCTTGCTAGCCTCTGTAAAAATGAGGATAATAGCACTCATTCATCTCGGGATTGCTGCGAGGTTAACTAGTTAATGTTTGTAAGTGCTCTGATGGTTAAAAATAGAACTGTGCAAAGATGGAAGTTCCATTTCATGAAGGCTTTTGAGATTCCCCAACGGGAAAATTTAAAAAAAAAAATGTTTTGGGGCAATTGAAATATTTTGTTTCAACAAAATCAAAACATTTCATGTCAAAAGTTGACATTTTAATTTTGTATGATATTATCATATAAAATATGTAATGTAATACAAGAAATGTAAAATTTCTAAACAAAAACTTGTTTCAGAGAAAAAAAAATCAAAATATTTCATTGCAAAAATGTTAAAAATGTGACATTTTTTACATTGCCAGAACTTACTTTTCTCCGGTTTTCTTCCAGAACAAAATTTCAACAGACTTGACATGATTTCATGAAGCATTTCAGTTTTAACAGAATGGCATGTTCAAGCAAATATATTCCATCAAAGTTTCTGCAACCAGCTGTAGTTTACATGACTGTATATTATTATTTGGCAAACCAAGTAATAGGATAGGTTACCTGTGTGTTTTCAGAAGTTCTCTATTTAGTTTTGATATTGACAAATAAATGTTTATAAGCTCTAATGTTGTCAGAACCCCATTATTTCTGGAAAGAGAGACAGATTTTGGAGAGCTTACAATATCACTTTAACATGCGCTTGTGCACCTCTCAAAGCCACAATGCACAGCATTTCTTAGAGATACGTGAATCCTGATCTCTATTATATTTTCTCAGGCAAAGTCCAAGAAGAGATCGCAAGAGTTATAGGATCAGCCCAGCCACGAATCGAACATCGAACTAAAATGCCGTATACGGATGCAGTTATCCATGAAATTCAGAGGTTCGCTAATATCCTGCCCATGGATTTGCCTCACGAAACTACTGAGGATGTTACTCTTAAAGGCTACTTTATTCCAAAGGTGAACAGTTTGTGGTATTGCTTTTCTTGTGTTCTGCGACATCGTTAAAGTCCTGGTTCAGCTGATTGACCCTTTTAAGTCTTGGTTGATTGATTAGTGTTGAATCGCATTGGAAGTCCCATGACAGTATTTGCCATAGCATCATTCACTTGCTGTAGCTTAAATGCTTATACCAAGCTATTGTCAAGAGACCATATTGACCTATGGAATAACTCCACTGACTTGATTTACAGGGAACTTACATCATCCCCTTACTGGCCTCTGTACTGCGGGATGAATCTCAGTGGAAGAAACCAGATACATTCAATCCTGAGCATTTTCTCGACTCCAAGGGAAAATTTGTAAAGAAAGAGGCTTTCATGCCTTTTTCAGCAGGTACTTTCTATTTTCATTTACTGCTGTGGGGATAGATATCCAAGATTCAACAGACTATAACATAAATTTGTGGATCTTTAAATCTCATCCTCTATTTGCCCCTTATGTGGGATAATCTCCCATTTTAGACTGTGCTACTGCTGAAAGCACATGTGCACCATTGGGTACTCTAATTTGCAACATGAGAGTCCCAGATGCTTTTAAATGATCACATATCAAGGGGAACCTGATAACTGTCTTCAAATGTTACCTAATAAAGTTGTGGAATCCTTGTCAGTGGAGGTTTTTAAGAACAGGCCAGACAAACACCTGTCAGGGATAGTTTGTGCATTCTTGGTCCTGCCTGAGTGTGCGGGAGATACACTAGATTACTATGATGGAGTGCCCAGGGTGCAACCTGGACTGTTGAACCGCTGAGCCGTCTGTCCCACCAACCTGGGGTATCCCTCTCACGCTGTGATGCTGTTGTCAAGCCACAAACCTCTGGCAGGCACTGCACTTACACAGACATCCACAGGCAGGGACACACCCAACTGAGTTACTTGAACGCTTCTCCCGGCCATTCATGAACCAACAATGGAGAGGCTCCAGTCAACTCCCCCCAGCTCCCCAGAACTGTACCATCTTGCACTAGTCAGAAGCCTGACCACTGTAAGTTCATTATTCAGTCTGCCCCTCCCTCAATGGAGACAACACACGCTAGCCTTTGTAAACTGAGCTGAGATTTCTCAAGCATTTCAACCAAAACACACTGCTTTAGGTAAAATATAAAACAGATTTATTAACTACAGAAAGATAAATTTTAAGTGATTATAAGTAGCAGGCATAGAAATCAAAATTGGTTACTTGAGAAACAAAAATAAATGTGTAGTCTGAGTTCTACAAACTAAACAGGATTTGAATCAAGCAGTGTCTCACCCTGACAGATGGTACAAGCAGGTTACAGATCCTCAATACACAGGCTGGGACTGCCTTCCAGCCTGGGACCACCCTCCCCCAGTTCAGTCTTTGTCCTCCAGACGTGTTTCCAGGTGTTGAGTTGTGGGTTGAGTGTGGCCAAGTGATGATGTCACTTCCCCTCTTTTATACTTTCTTCCAGCTTGCTGGAAAGATCTATGCTGTGACTTGGTGGTCAGTCAATCCCCATTGGTCAACAGTCTCTATTGCATATGTGCTCTCTCTGAGAAGTCTCCATTGTATACAGTTTCTGGGATAGTGGATTCTTTCCTTGATGGGTGTTGATGAGCCATTAGCTGCTGTCTGGCTGCTCCATTGTTGTACCTGAAAGGCTGGTTGTGGGTGTTCCCAACCTCACAACATATTTCAGTAACACACACGTAGCAAAACTTCATAACTTCACATAGAGTGACAGCACATACAATCCAACAGGATATTAATGTTCAACAGATCAAGACTTTTAAAATGATACCTCACAAGGCATACTTTGTACAAAACATATCCTAATTATAAGACAGTGGTGAATATGGGGGTTCCAGAGTGCTTCTTGGAAGTATAGAGTTTTACAATGTCATCTTGAGCCCTACATTTCTGTGATTCTAGATAGCAGCTGTGACCCAGATGAGTTGATATCCGCCTATATCTGGCTGGGAGGTTGCATTCAATTCCTTTCTAATGAGGTCTTGCTACTGTCATCCATGCCTTTGTCACTTCACTATTAGGCTACTCCTATGCATTCTATGGCTCCGATTAAGGTGACCATCAGTTGACTTCAATGGGACTTAAGCACTTGTTTAAAGTTAGGCTTCAGTACAGGTCAGTGCTTATCTAGGTATGACTACACTGCAATTAAAAACCTGTGGCTGACCCATGCCAGCTGACTCAGGCTTTGGCAAATGTGCTGTTTAATCGCAATGTAAACGTTTGGGCTTGGGCTGGACCTCAGGCTCTAGAACCTGCGTGATGGGAGGGTCCCACACCTCGGGCTGGAGACTGTAAAAGTCTACACTGCAATTAAACAGCCCTTTAACCTGACCCCCGCCAGCCTGAGTCCACTGGCTGGGCCACCCATCGGTGTCTAATTGCAGTATAGATATCCCCCTTTGAGGTTACACCATAAATCAACTCAGAAGCTGAAAAAAGTGCAAATTGCGGCAGTTTGCTTAAGTGGAGTTTCTCATCCCCATCACATGGCCCCAGTGTTCTGTGGTGTGTGCTGTTGGTCTATGGGTGCAGTTTAAGACGTTGATTTTGACTAGAGCTGATACAATGTTTTTTGCAAATGTTGCCTGATTTAGGAGGTTAAGATGATTAATTTGGACAGTATGGGTTATAGGCTCGCCAATTCATCTGTCAAAAGATAATCAGGCCCTTGTGCCAGAATCAGGCATCACAGAGTTTGCAAAGGACCCTCGGGGGTATCACAGGATGCTCAGACTGAGACAAATATAGTCTTAAAGACTTTTATTGAGATAAATTAAATTATAATCAAATAGTAATCAAATGGTAACATAATCAGAGTTAAAAATGCAATGCTGTTATTCTAAAGATACATATAGTATTATATACTATAAAACTTTTGATTAATATATTGACCAGCCTCATCTCTGGCGTGCCAAAAGAGTTCAGATCCAGGTTCCTTAATTCTTGAGTGGGAGGTGCAGAGGTTAGAAGAAGCTAGAGCTAAGAGCTATTGAAGCTAACTTAGAGTTTTACTGAACAACTGACTTAAAACTTAAAATTAAGACCTCACAGACTAATAAAACAAAGAACTAAGAACGAAAAGGCTTGGAGCTTAGAAAACTGAGAAAACAAGCTCAAAAGCCCAGAAGATTCCTTGGCATGGTGGGTCACCCCTCCTATGTCCAAACCTTGGCATGGGTGCTTGAGAACTTCCTATGTCCAAACTAAGGGTATGTCTACACTACAGAATTAGGTCGAATTTATAGAAGTCGATATTTCAAAACCCGAATTTATGGAATCGATTGTGTGTGTCCCCACTAAAGAGCATTAAGACCATGAGGTCGATTGACTGTGTCCACAGTAGCGGGGCTAGCATCGACTTTCGGAGCATTGCATTGCGGGTAGCTATCCCACAGTTCCCGCAGTCTCCGCTGCCCATTGGAATTTTGGGTTGCGATCCCAAAGCCTGATGGGGCAGAAAACATTGTCGCTGGTGGTTCTGGGTACATGTCGTCAAGCCATCAAACGTCCCTCCCTCCCTCCGTGAAAGCAATCTTTTTCGCGCCTTTTTTCCGGGGTTTCCGTGTTTGCTACGGAAGCCTGCTCAGCTCACAATTACTGTACATCTCCAGCGTACGCCTGGACATTAGGTCTACTGGGGATTCAGTCATGCTATAATACGGGTAGAGGGATAGCTCAGCGTTCTGAGCGTTGGCCTGCTAAACCCGGGGTTGCAAGTTCAATCCTTGAGGGGGCTATTCTGCCTGAGGCTGGTAGTCGTGGGACTACACAGCATAAGCTCCTTGCCTTCTAGCTGCAGATGGTGCAATATGCCATAAATGGTTGTGGTTGCATGACCATACAGCAGCAGTTCCTTGCCTTCTAGCTGCAGATCGTACAATATGCTTGAAATTCGTGTGCTCCTGGCCAGCGGCCTATGTTGCGGCTGGCCGGGGGCGCTTGGACAAAAATGGGAGTGACCAGAGTGACTCTGGTCATTCTCTTTTTTACGTTTTGTTTAAGGAAGATTCAGTACTGCTTGGAACACGGGCAGAGGGATAGCTCAGCGGTCTGAGCATTGGCCCGCTAAACCCAGGGTTGCGAGTTCAATCCTTGAGGGGGCCAGGAGATGATGATGGATATCAAGCATATTGTACCATCTGCTGCTAGAAGGGAAGGCGCCTAACCCTTGATCACCGCATATTGTACCATCTGCAGCTAGAAGGAAATGAGCCTAACCCTTGCTCCCCCCTCCCTCCGTGAAAGCAACTGAGGGGGGAGCCAAAAATCCTTTCGCGCCTTTTTTCATGCGGGTGCCATATTGCTGACACCATTGTTATCCACCCGCTGCTTCTGCTCCCACTCTGCTGTCCTGCAAACAGCATACCAGGGAAAGCATGGAGCATGATCAGATCACCGCAACTGTTATTGCCGTTATGAACACCACGCGCATTGTCCAGGAGTATATGGAGAACGAGAACCAGGAGCTGCTAGAGCTACAGAAGGCGAGGAGGCGACAGCAGCGCCCTGAGGACAGTGATGAGGACATGGACACAGACCTCTCTCAAAAAAGGCTCCCCCGCAAGGTGGACATCATGGTGGTAATGGGGCTTGTTGATACAGTGGAACGCCGATTCTGGGCCCGGGAAACAAGCACAGACTGGTGGGACCACATAGTGCTGCGGGTCTGGGATGAATCCCAGTGGCTGCGAAACTTTCGCATGCTTAAGGGCACTTTCATGGAACTTTGTGAGTTGCTTTCCCCTGCCCTGAAGCGCCAAAACACCAAGATGAGAGCAGCCCTCACAGTAGAGAAGTGACTGGCGATAGCCCTGTGGAAGCTTGCAATGCCAGACAGCTACCGGTCAGTCGCGAATCAATTCGGAGTGGGAAAATCTACAGTGGGGGCTATTGTGATGCAAGTAGCCAGGGCAATCACCAAGCTGCTGGTACCAAGGGTTGTGAGTCTGGGAAGTGTGCAGCTCATACTGGATGGCTTTGCAGCAATGGGGTTCCCGAACTGTGGTGGGGCGATAGACGGAACCCATATCCCTATCTTGGCACCGGACCACCAAGCCAGCGAGTACATAAACCGAAAGGGTTACTTTTCAATAGTGCTGCAAGCACTGGTGGATCATAAGGGACGTTTCACCAACATCAACGTGGGATGGCCGGGAAAGGTACATGATGCTCGCATCTTCAGGAACTCTGGTCTGTTTCGGCTGCTGCAGCAAGGGACTTTCTTCCCAGACCAGAAAATAATCGTTGGGGATGTTGAGATGCCTATAGTTATCCTTGGGGACCCAGCCTACCCTTTAATGCCATGGCTCATGAAGCCATACACAGGTAGCCTGGACAGTAGTCAGGACCTTTTCAACTATAGGCTGAGCAAGCGCAGAATGGTGGTGGAATGTGCATTTGGGCGTTTAAAAGCTCGCTGGTGAAGTTTATTGACTAGGTTAGATCTCAGCGAAAACAATATTCCCATTATTATTACTGCTTACTGTGCGCTCCACAATATCTGTGAGAGTAAGGGGGAGACGTTTATGGCGGGGTGGGAGGTTGAGGCAAATCGCCTGGCCACTGGTTATGTGCAGCCAGACACCAGGGCTATTACAAGAGTACAGCAGGGTGCGTTGCGCATCAGGGAAGCTTTGAAAACCAGTTTCACACAGCATCCTGGCCATTCATGAAAGTTCTGCTTTTCCCCAGTAATGAAAAGCCCTGCCCCTTCATTCACTCTACTTCCCTTTACCCAAACCGCCCTGCCCTCCCCCCCTCGGTCACCGCTTGCAGAGGAAATAAAGTCATTGTTGCTTAAAAATCATGCATTCTTTATTAATTCGTAAAACACAGAAGGGGAACTATGGGGGTAACTGCCACAGTCTCCCGGGATAGGTGGTGGAGGAAGGGAAGCACCAGGATGGGTGGTGGAGGAGGGGATGAGGGAAGGACAAGGACACACAGCACTTTAAAACTTATTGAATGCCAGCCCCTTCTTGATTGGACTGTTCTCTTGACTTGAGTGGTTGGGTGCACGGAGGCCACCCAAACGCGTTCTTGGGCGTCTCGGGGATGAGGTTATGGGACTCGGGAAGGAGGGCTGTTGGTTACACAGGGGCTGTAGCGGCGGTCTGGGCTCAGACGGCCTTTCCTGAACCCTACGCCTTTCCTCAGCCATAAGCCGGAGGATTTCCGTTTGATCCTTCAGTAGCCTCAGAATTGCATCCTGCCTTCTCTCTGCACGCTGACGCCACCTACTCTCTTCATCACGCCACCTCTCCTCGCGATCAAATTCTGCCTTCCTGGACTCCGACAGTGTCTGCCTCCACGCATTCTGCTGGGCAGCTTCAGTGTGGGAGGATTCCATGAGTTCTGAGAACATATCATCTCGATTCCTTTTTTTTTTTACTTCTAATCTTCGCTAGCCTCTGGGACGGTGATGAAAGGGGTGGCGTTGAAACATTTGCAGCTGCGGGAGGAAACAAACGGGAGAGGAGTAGTTTAAAAGACACATATTAGAGAACAATGCTCCAAACATTACATATCACATGTGTATTTGGTCCAGGGTTGCACTTTGCCTGTTATATTGAGGGTCTGCCAGTTTGGTGTGAGAGATCACACAAGCAGGTCCGGCGGGCAACAGAATTCGGCTTGCAGGCAGCCATGGTAAGCCACAGTCTATAGGCTTCTTTAACCTTCATAACATGTGGGAATGTTTTCAAACAGCAACCCCCTCATTTCCCATAACAAACAGCCTTTGGGCTGGCAATTTAAAACTGGTTGGCAATTGAAAAGGGAGGGCCTCTGTGGTTTCTGATGATCCACATATGGAGTCATACCACATGGGTGGGTCAGTGCTGGCTGCACCTCCTAGAATGGCATGCAGCTCATCATAGAAGCGGCATGTCTGGGGCTCTGACCCAGAGCGGCTGTTTGCATCTCTGGCTTTTTGGTAGGCTTGCCTGAGCTCCTTAATTTTCACGCGGCACTGTTGTGCGTCCCTGTTGTAGCCTCTGTCCTGCATGCCCTTGGAGACTTTGGCATATGTATTGGCGTTTCTTCTTTTGGACTGTAGCTCTGCTAGCACGGTTTCATCTCCCCATACAGCGATCAGATTGCGTACCTCACGCTCGGTCCATGCTGGAGCTCGTCTTCGGTTCTGGGACTCCATCATGGTCACCTCTGCTGATGAGATCTGCGCTCACCTGCAGCTCACCACGCTGGCCAAACAGGAAATGAAATTCAAAAGTTCGCGGGGCTTTTCCTGTCTACCTGGGCGGAGCATTGGAGCTCAGACTGCTGTCCAGAGCGGTCAAATGTTGCACTGTGGGATAGATCCAGGAGGCCAATACTGTCGAATTGCGTCCTCACTAAGCCTACATCGATTCGGCAATATCGCTTTAAGCGCTAATCCCCTCGTTGGGGGTGGAGTGGCGAGATCGATTTTAAGAGCCCTAGAAGTCGATGTTAAGGGCTTCGTCGTGTGGACGGGTGCACGGATCAATCGAAATAACGCTAATAAATTCGACCTAAACTCGTAGTGTAGACCAGGGCTAAGTTTCCTCACCCACTGAAATGTTGGGGTACACTTACTCTATAGGCTGGTATGTTTGTACGTATTGATGACATATACATATATATTAATGACATTAGCTCATTCTCACATTTGTTATTTTTGTCCTCCTGATTATTTCGGTTCTTTCCTTGTGGTGTATCTGTAAAGTTTACAGAGGGTATGAATTTAGGAAAGCCCCCAAGCCAACCTGCTTCAATGCATTCTTTATCTATCTACGTTAAAGGTTGCAGCCATATATGGACTTTATGCTTTACCTCATCACTATCTATCTAGGTGAAAGTCCTAGACACATGTATGCTAACTTTGCTTTAGCTCAACATAGAGGATGTGACCTGTAGGTCCCTTGCATTACAGCTAAACTACTTTAATATAACCCATAATAATAAAACAATCAACCCCCTAAGAAAATAAGAAACCTATAAGAAAAGATATATAGGCAAGCAAGCAGACTACACAAATAGTCACAAAAATTTTGAAAGTAACTTCATGCTTGTGGGGTCTTGAAGCAGACTGTTTTTCACAAAATTTTGTACTGATTCTTTTTCAAAAGTTGCAGTTTTCTTAAATGAATTTTTTCACAAAGTCAAAATTATTTGTTTTTAAAAAATCAATTCTGAAAAATTGGCAAGAGAGGACAAAAAATGATCCAAACTCAAGACTGAAAATGAAGGAGGAAAAAAACCCTGAACATTTAAAAAAAAGGGAAGGGTTTGTTTGCTTGGTTGAGGTTTTTTAATTTCTCCTGGAATAGCTACCTGGACAATTATTTTTTAAAAAACTATATTGGTGTCTGCACCAGTAATATTTTTGAAGAGCAAATTTGTTCCAATTGAAATGTTTAGAATATAATCAATTTCCTTTTCTTTTTTAGTAGTAGGTGTATTTATAGGAAGAAGTCCTGTTTTAAGTCACACCTGTTTATTCTTGAAGTAAATCCCTGTTTATACTCTGGTTTTACCCCTCATTACTAAGAAGTTGTGCTGTGGATTTTATTCCTTCTTAGAGTTAAGCAAGCAACTGGTTTTTGTTGTGCATTTCATTACAGGTCGGAGGATCTGTGCAGGCGAGACTCTTGCCAAAATGGAGCTCTTCCTCTTCTTTACAAGCCTCCTGCAGAGGTTCACTTTCCATCCTCCTCCTGGAGTTACCAGCTCAGACCTGGACCTCACCCCGGCGGTTGGGTTTACCACACCCCCAATGCCCCATAAGATCTGTGCTGAGCCACGTTCTTAGAGCTCCTTGCCTTAGGCCGGGTCTAACTACAAAGTTTGGCAGATATAGCTCTGATGGTCAAAAAATCACATGCCTGACATAGCTATGCCAGCAACACCCTCCCCACCCATGTAGATGAAGCTTATACCAAGAGAAGAGTCTTTTTGATGATCTACTTGATGTTGTTCAGGAAGGAGGTTTAAGTGTCCTGACAAAATAACTCATTTTGCCAGTACATGCTGTGTCTCCACTACAGGGCTTTGCCGGTATAGTTACACTGGTATAGCTGTATCAGCAAAGCCTTTGTGGTGTAGACTAACCCTTACCCATGTGTATCTTCATCCCGCCCTCTGCAGACTCTGCCTGGTACACGGCCGTGCACTGGTCTTTAGCTGTGGTTTGGCTCATGGTTTGTTAGGACCCCATCTTAGCCTCAGTTACACCAATGGGCAACCCCATTGACTCCAATGACGTTAGCAAGGTTCCACGGGTGTAACTGGGACTAGTCTTGTACTGCCCGTTACGTTGCACAACCTCAGAGGAGCCTCCGTGCCTGGCCTAGAATTTGGCCATTCGCAATATCACACATTACTGTGCAACGAAGAGGCAACGTTCACCGGCGAGGGAGCTGAAACAGCACAGACTGATGCAGAACACCCGGTCAAATGTCCTCTGCACCAAAATCCCCCGGATGTTGCTATTTCCACAGATGCTGACCCGGCATCTTCAGCTGTTATCCCCTACCTTGGTGATTTCAAATTCGGTGGGAGGGACCTAGGAGAAGTGAGGAGTCTGCTCCAGAGGAAGGTGTGTTGATATCGGGGGGGAGGGATAGCTCAGTGGTTTGAGCATTGGCCTGCTAAACCCAGGGTTGTGAGTTCAATCCTTGAGGGGGCCATTTAGGGATTGGGGCAAAAATTGGGGATTGGTCCTGCATTAAGCAGGGGGTTGGACCAGATGACCTCCTAAGGTCCCTTCCAACCCTGATATTCTATGATCAACCCCACTGCTAAGATTCAGTAACAAAAAAGGAACCTCTGCACTCCCAGGGCTGCCCCTGACCTCTGAGGCTACGTCTACACTAGGGGATCACACGTGTTGTACCTTGTGTAGACGAAGCACATTGCACACGCTAGCGGCTCCTGGCATCTCTCCATTCCCCACACAAGCTCCTTCTGTGCACCCTCCCATCCCCTTCTTTGTCAGGGACCCCCTGCCACTTTCCCCAACCTACCCCATACTAGAAGTTCTGTACATCTCAGTTCCCCCTCCTCCCATACCAGGGACCCCTATTTTCTCCTCCTGCCACAGTGGCTCTGTGTGCACCCCATCTCCTAATTCCCCCCATTCCCCTCGAGGGCCGGGGCTCTCTGTGCCCCCCTTCACCCATACCAGCTTCCCCCAATCTCCCCGCATCAGAGGTTGTGTGCCCCTCATGTGCTCCTCCCCCCTTTCCAGGGTCCTCCATTCTCTCCCCATGGCAAAGGTTCTGTGTGCACCCCCACTCTCCTCTATGCCTCCCATTTTTCTCTATGCCGTGGATGCTGTGTGCCCCAGCCTGGTTGTGATCCAAGAACGTAAACACACTGTCTGTTTAGGAATAGCTCAGTGGTTTGAGCATTGGCCTGCTAAACCCAGGGTTGTGAGTTCAATCCTTGAGGGGGCCATTTGGGGATCTGGGGCAAAAATTGGGGATTGGTCCTGCTTTGAGCAGGGGGTTGGACTAGATGACCTCCTAAGGTCCCTTCCAACCCTGAGATTCTATGATTCTTTACATCTTAGGTGCAGGATGCCAAGGTGTCGTCTTTGTTCCCCAAATACACTTCCCCACCCCTCACCTTTGAAGTGTATTTTAGGACAAAGGTTCTCGTCCTCTGCTGCGTTTCTCTAGCGGTTAGTTCCTTTCTCAAGTTCTTCCAATCCTTCATTTGTGTTCAGCCTAGATGGGTGATGGGAGACACATTGTGAAGGACACAATGCTTAATTTACATCTCAACAGGGAGACAGGTGAATAAATATCCCAGAAAATCTGTTTGGCAAACCTGCCTTTAAAATATATTTGAGACTATACACATGACTCTTTACATAGTATCTGCGCTTGCATTTCACAATGATATTAATGGCCAGCCTGACCCTGGTTTCATTTAAGGTCTTCCTTGACACTCTTTGGTGAACCAGAGTGTACATACCAGGATCAGGATATGCTTGTAACCCCGTTGCCAGTTGGCATTGAGGGGTTTTAGGATCACACCCCCATACCAGAGTTCTCTATTCTCCCCATCGTGCCAAAGGTTGGGTGCACACCCCCATTTCCTGCCAGTCCCACTTCACCCTGACCATTCTTCTTCTTTCTGACTGGGGGCTAAGTCATTCCAGATGTCACCATGTTAAAGGCTATTGAGGGGATGGGTTGAGTTAAGAGAAATGGGTATTGTTAGAAAAAGTTAACACGGCCATCCACCAGCTGTTTGAGCTATAGACAATTGCAGAGGTGTTTGAGTCTGGGGCTGTGCTAAAGAGTTGGCAGGGGCATCATGTCTCTCCCATTTCCCCATTTTGGTTTTCTATTTTCTCCCCAAAGAAAAGGGATTCTGACCATTGATGCCTAGAATAGTCCCTGACATTTTAGAATTGATTATTGTGATACAGACAGAGAAATGTCAAGTCGAGTGTAAGGCCTTCACACAGGGCTGGGTTACCCCATCACTGGGCCCTAGGTGACCACAGGGTCACAGCACTGCTCAGGTTTGGCCTGGCCGCCCTTCTGTCATGATGGAGGAGCAAGTAAGGCCAAATTTGAGTGAGTGGCATAGTAACCTGGCACATGGGCTCACAGCGCTGCTTAGGTTTGCCTCACCTTACGAATCTGGGCCCTACACGTGTGCCTACTTACCTATGCATTAATCCGGCCCTGCATTCACAAGCTCGGCCAACAGGAAAAAGGCAAGTGTCCCCCTAGTGTTTGTACCTCGACCAGCTAACACGTGTTATAACTACAGCTAGCTTTCGCTGCACTAGGATTGCAACATTTATTGATATGTTAAAAGTACACTTTTTTTTCCTACTGCAGACAAGCCTTGAAAGAGAGAAACTGAGGCAGAGGGTAAGGCTGATTTTTTTCAAATTTGCCCAAACCTGTTTATAACCCCTTTGCCAGTTGGCATTGAGAGGTTTTGAGGTTACACCCCCATACCAGGGTTCTCTATTCTCCCCCTCATGCCAGGGGCTGTCTTCACCCCCAACCCATTTTCCACCATTCCCGTTTCTCAACCATTATTCTTCTTTCTGTTTGGACACTAAGTCATTCAGGGTGTCAAAGGGGTTAGACAAACACCTGGCAGGAATGGTCTAGTTATTATGTAGTCCTGCTTTGAGTGCATGGAGCCTGGACTAGAACTAGATAACCTATTGAGGTCCCTTCCAGTCCTTACTTCTATGATTCTGTGTAACCTCTTTTTCCTTCTCTTCCAGTTCTAGGACTATGTTTTGGGAAAATGTACATTAAAAGGCTTTTAAAAGGATGCTAGTGTATTTAATTGATTAAAAGTCTGTTTCCTTTAATAATTATGAAAATAGTCAATATGAAGCTAACATTTGCATGTCTTTAGTGTCTTCTATCAACACAAATACAGTGATAAATGTATATTGTTTAAATAATTATTTCTGATCACATAATATCTCAAAAGTTAAGTATCTTGTCCTATAAATAAAGATTCTGTCTGCACTTAAAGTCTGGGTCAATATGAATAATATGATGTATTCTGAAAGAGCTGACGTAATGAGTATAGAGTGTTTATAGGTTGCTATGTGGTTTCCTATAGATGATCTTTTAAAATTAAAAAGCCTAATCTAATATAACAAGTATATGCTCTCTTTATCTTAGGTACTTATGTGGCCATTACTGTGGTATCTGAGTACCTTGCAATCATTTTAGTGTATTTATCTTCACAACCCCCCTGTGAGGTAGGCAGTGCTAATATCCCCACATTATAGATGTGGAATTGAAGCACTGAAAGGCTACATGACATGTCCAAAGTCACACAGGAAGTTGGTTGTGGAGCAGTAAACTAAACCCTGGTCTCCCAAGTCTCCGGTTATCACCCTAGCCCCTGAACCATTCTTCCTCTCCATTAGTATTATTTATTTATTTGTAAACCTGGTTTAAATTGATGTAGAATGCCCATTCATAAAGTTGCACTGACTTAGCTAAATCGGTGCAACATCACACCTTTAGTGAAACCAGTGCAAGGTTTTGTGTTAAACAGATCCACACAAGTGTAGTCCAGCACACACATTCTTTTGGTGATCCGCTTTTGGTGCAAACTATTTATTTCAATGGAGCTGTGCCTATATACACCAACAGAGGGTCTGACCCCAGATATTATCCTTCAACGTCCTGCACAGCTCCACCCTGGTTTGCATCTTCTTTGTTGTTGCGTCCCCTATCTCTGATCAGCCAAGAACGTCAGCTTTGACCTCCCATTTGGTTTTTTTCTCCACTTCCCACCTTGTTGCCTTCTTTCATGCTTCCCACTTTGTATGGGGCCTTTGACCGAACCTCAAGTGCATGGATGCTGGAATAAACATCGGTGGAGTATCTAGACTAGCATTTACAAGTAAATTGGTTAATCTGAGTTAATTGGCAATCAAATAATTTGAGTTAAAACACGACCACAGATTCTCAACTAAACAAACCCACTAGCCTCATTCAGGGATCTCACAATTTAATCACTGTTAGTGCCAATTTGTCACGCATAGTATCAAAGAGCCACAGTTACATGGTTTGGTTTAGCTTCTAGTTTATTTGAAGCACTATTTTATGGCACAGCAACTCAGCACACTTTTCATAGGTTCCTAGAGTTTAAGGCGAGATGTGAACATTAGATCATAGTCTGATTGCCTGTATATCACAGGTCCTTAAATTTCACTATTATCCCTGTATTGAGCATATATTGTGTTTGACTACGTCTATCATCCACAAAGGATGATAGACAGTCTTGATCTGCAGATATCAAGAGCTGGAGAATCCATCACCTCCCTTGGTAGTTTCTTGCAGTGGTTCACCCTCACTGTGACCAATTCATGCATTAGTTCTCATTTGACTTTGTCTGAATCCGGCTTCCAGACATGGGTACTTGTTATGCGTTTCTCGGGTAGATTAACAAGACCTTGAGTACCCAGTATTTTCTCCCCAGGAAGGTACTTCTACATTGTAATCAAATCACCTCACAATCTTCTTTTTGATAAATTAAACACATTGAGCTCTTTAAGTCGCTCACTGTATGACATTTTCTCCAGCCCTTGAATAATTTTTGTGGCTTCTTTCTGCACCCTCTCCAATATTGCAACATCCTTTTAAAAATGTTCTCTTTTCCCTGCTGCTCCCAGCCTTCCAGCTCAGTGACTGTGGGATTTCTCCGACCATCTCGCAGTGCAGGGATGAACAAAAGGGTAGACAGGATGAAGAGGCAGGGGCAGAGTGTGTGTGTGTGGGGGGGGGGAAGAGCCCCATTCACCCCCCACAAGGATGAAACAGGCTGATGCCACCACCAATATTAAATCCACACCCACATGTTTTTATAGCTGAAGTTTCCGGCTGTATGCAAATTATTTTCCAATGTGCAAATTAGCCAATTTGCTTAAATCATTAATGGGGCACAAGTTCCTTAACTTTTTTCCTTAGCTGGTGGCAACTCTAGAGCAAGGATCATTTCTCATCCAAACTGAGAGTATGGTCACAACATCATCCCACATATCTCCCCACTCCCTTGGGTCACTGTCTTTCATCAAGGGTGACGTGTGGGCAATTACTGTGGCCATGAGTGATAGTCAAGAGGCAGCCAGCAGAAAGTGAGGTGACATACGACCAGGTTTGAATGAGACATGCTATGACAGGTGTCCCGCTGTTCTGCTCAAACCCCAGTTTCACTAGAACCAGGATAACCCTAGTAAACCAGGATGTCCATCCATTCCATCCCCAGTACTCTTCAAAGGAAGGCGCTGCAGATAACATTTTCATAACAAATGATTTTTCACTGGCAATAATGGGGTTAAGCTAGGCATCGGGAGATAGGGAGAGGGGATAAAACCTGTTGTGGACAGACATTTTCAACAGAGCTGATCACTCAGTTTGCGGATACAGCTGGATTAGGCTACATTCTTACCATAACATTTTTTCAGAAAATTCCTGATTAGCAAGATATCAATCCCAAAAAAATGACGCTGGCAGATCCAATTGTCATACCGCTGCTGTTTGCGGTAACTTTTGTTTCTATTCTCACTGTGAAAAGGGGCTGGAATAAGAGAGCCTGCCTGAATTTCCCCCCAGGACCAAGACCTTTACCCGTCCTTGGAAATCTACACCAGCTGAACCTGAAGAGACCTTACTGAACTTTGCTTGAGGTAACACTTTCAAATGCGATGGACTGGGCAAGCTGTATGTGATTGCATAGTTGTAAATGGCGGATGGAAAAATGCAAGGTAAGTGTAACCCTTCTGCCCGTCAGAGTTGGCAGCAACAAAGGCCGGGTTCAGTACCTAAGGGTTCCTTTTCAATAACACAAGGCAAAACCGGCTCGAGCCCCCACCCAGTGACAATTACATACCAGCCCCCTGGGCGCCTCTAAGAGGCAACACTTCCCCTCTCGCAAGCACAGAGTCTGAGTGTAGCAAAAGCCTTTTAATAAAGGAGGGAAACAATGCAGCATTATGTGCGGAAACAGCACAAATAGGATTCATAACACAAACCATGAGCAAAAGACCCACCCCCAAGTAAGTATGGCCGTGTCCTTTCCTCCTCAGGGTCAGTGCTTCTATATCCTGGGAAATTTCCCCAAATCTGGGAATTTTTGAGTAAAATGTTTTGAATGAAAATTCCCAATTTCCTAAGTTGAAACATTTTACTAAAAAATTCCCAGATTTAGGGAAATTTCCCAGGATATAGAAGCACTGGTTGGAAATGGATTTTTCACAACATTGCAAGAGTTATATATGTTTTATTGTTTTCTGGTAGAAATTAGCAGGTTACAGTGGTTTCCAAGGCATAGAGTAAAATGCTGTTAAGATATCCATAGATACTGAAAATAAAGATAGATCACATGCAGACGGCTGTATCTGAGAGGGATAAGCAGTAGGATGAAGTGAGGTTGAGTTTGTGCGACCTTCCCAAGAAGCTGTAGTTTATCTGCGTGACACAGCACAGATCTTATGAGGCATTGGGGGTGTGGTAAACCCAACCGCCGGGGTGAGGTCCAGGTCTGAGCTGGTAACTCCAGTAGGAGGATGGAAAGTGAACCTCTGCAGGAGGCTTGTAAAGAAGAGGAAGAGCTCCATTTTGGCAAGAGTCTCGCCTGCACAGATTCTCCGACCTGTAATGAAATTCACCAGGGATGGAAGGATTTCAAAAGTAGCAGCAACACAACAGATTTTATTTTTAACTCTAGGAAAGATCTGTTGATAAGCGCTTAGCAATTATTAGCTAATTCATCCTCACAACACCATCTCAGAAAGCAAGTCTTATCACCTCCATTTTACAGATGGGAAAATATGGCATAAAGTGGGTAAGTGACCTCTTTGAGGTCACACCGGATGTACCGGGCAAAGGAAGGACTAGAAATCAAAAGTTCCCCGTTCCTAGTACCTTGCTCAGTCCACCGGACCATAAGGTCATCCAGGCAAGCTAGTGCCCATATGCAAGGGGACAGACAGAACCTCCTGAACAACCTAAAGGCTGGAAGGGAGCACGCTGTATTCTCTCTAAGGACCATTTTTGCTTGCTCAAGGATCAGCAATGACAGGTTTTGGCAAGAGCCATCTCCAGCTCTCCTTTGTCTCAGGGTCCAGAGTCCACAGCAATGTTCCCTCTAATTTTTGACAGGCTGTGTGCGCAAAAAATTTCTTCTGTGCAAATTGTTGTGCTTCTGTGCAACTTTTTGTGCGCGCAGTGTTTCGCCCTGTGCCCATTTAGGATCTGTGTGCGCACGCACACACACACACAGCTTAGAGGGACTCCACAGCCTCTAAGATTTCAGAGTGTCTAGTTCTGGATTTTGGTCCATCTCTGGAAACAATGTGATTTCCACGCTTAGTCCTTTCATGTCTCTTATTCAGCAGGGCTTAGAAGTGTAATGGAAGTAGCAAACTCAACCTACATAGACAAGGGATATCTAGCATTGCTCCGGAGTGTATCTGTCTAGCCAACTGCAGAGCAGCATTGAGAGAGTTTCCCCAGCCCTTCTTTGAATGCAAGGGCAGACTGAGATCCAACATGGTGCTTTAGAAGGGGGAAGATACAAGACAAAGGAAAACTGCTGTCCTTGAAGGGAAGTTACCTGCTGAAAAAGGCATGAATGCCTCATTCTTCACAAACTTTCCATCTGTGCTGAGGAAATGCTGAGGATAGAATTCTCCAGGCTTCTCCCACTGAGTCTTGTCATACAAAACAGAGGCCAGTAAGGGGATGATATAAGTACCCTAAAAAGCATCACAAAATAAAAATTAGAACAGTCAAAACTTTTCCATAAAACTGTGATTTCAATTAAAAAAATGATGGTATTTTGTTGGCAACAAAAAAAATTGTGGAAAAATTCCATTTTCAGCAACATTTTCCCCAAACTAAATTTTTTTTCCTGATAACCAACATTTTTACTAAGAACAGTTTTTGAACATAGAAATTTTTTTTTACAAAAAAATTACTTTTAAACCGAGAACCAGCTTCTCTGTTTTTTCCTGAAAATTTCTATGAACTTGAAAAAAACAAACCAACCCTCAATTAAAAAATAAAATCCTTAAAATAAATAAAATAATAATAATAATAAAATTGCATTTTTCTACCAGCTGGAATAAAAATATCAAATTATTATAAATTATAATTGGAGATATGCCAATCTCCTAGAACTGGAACAACCTTGAAAGGTCATTGAGTCCAGTCCCCTGCCTTCACTAGCAGGACCAAGTACTGTCCCCTGACAGATTTTTGCCCCAGATCCCTAAATGGCCCCCTCAAGGACTGAACTCACAACCCTGGGTTTAGCAGGCCAATGCTCAAACCACTGAGCTATCCCTCCCTCATTAACCATAAACTGTGAGCTTCATTCAGAAAGATAACGGGCCAGATCATCAGATGGTGTAAACTGGCATAGCTCTGCTCACTTCATTTGCACCAGCTGAGGATCTGATCCAGGAACAGTATCCTGCAGATATATGCCTTCTGGGGGTGCCCAGAGCTGGGGCTCTTTCCACTTCTCACCCTGCCTTCTTAATACTTCATGTCTTCATAGTTGACAAACTCTCAGGACAGCATCCCCCCGCCCTCTTTCCCATACACATGTCAGAGGTTTGAACCAGAGCGCTGCAGACATCACTGCATGTATTACTTTGTGGTTTGTCTTATCTGAGCTCAGCAGCTAAGAAGTTTAAAGTTTGATTAGTCTGTGGATGGGAGTTGTCCAGATTAAGTCAAGAATGCTGCCAGAAGTGGTGAGGCTGGCTTCCTGCCCTATGAGCCAGCACTGACTGTGCTGGGTGGGGGGCGGGGTGGGGTGTTGTTGCTCGGGAAGGACTCAGCTTCGGTGAACTCATCACCACATGTGATGCCAAAGTGCTCACAGAGCATTCAAGCTGCTGTCAGTGTCGTGATAGAACATCTTTAGTTCTCTTAAGTTAAAGAGAAAAGGAAATACTCAAAAAACATCCTCCCTTCTCATTCAAATCTGCTTATGTGATTGTGTGTCTCTTTAGGGCTGTGCTAACCCCAGTGAGGAGAAGGGCCTACTACTTTATCAGGAGCTAACAGAGTAACTCCTTTAGCTCCACTTAGATGGGCTAGTACTTTTGATGCTGAAGCCCTCAGGTTCAATCCCTACTGATCACCTTGATGTTTATGTGCATGAGGTCATGTGATATCTTGTCTGGAGGAATTTAAATAATGTTATTCTGTTTTAATTGGTGAGTTTGAAAATCCTGGTAATTAAAGTACCTCTTAAAAACTTACTTTAGGAATAACATAGCTGTTAAGTCTGACATCCTCAGTAGTCTCATGAGGCAAGCTCATTGGCAGGATATTAGCAAACCTCTGAATTTCATGGACGACTGCGTCTGTATACGGCATTTGTGTCCGATGTTCATAACGAAGCTGGGCAGATCCTATAACTCTTTCGATCTCTTCGTGGACTTTTTCTGAACAATTAAAAGAGAGTGAAAGCAGGTGCTCAGATACTATGGTGGGGGGAACCCCTATGAGAAACTAGACAGAGGCCTTGGCTACACTTGCAGATGTACAGCGCTGTGAGTTAAACCCGTCTTCGTACAGCTGAGTGGGGAAAGTGCTGCAGCCTGTCCACACTGGCAGCTGCCAGCGCACTAACGTGGCTACATTTGAGGCATTTGCAGCTGTATTGGGAGCGATGCATTATGGGCGTTCAAGTGGCTGCAACGTGCTTTTCAAATGGGGGGGGTGAGGGGGAGTGTGACAGGGAGCGTATTGGGAGAGAGAGTGGATTTTTGGGGTATCCACAGAGTGTCAGCTCATTATCTCCTAAGTTTACACACCTCCACATCCCCCGCCTCTCTCTCAATCACTGAAAGCAAACAGCAGGGGCTTTGTTTGTTTTTAAAGAGCAGATAAAAGAGACCTCGGGGAAATGGAGCCCTCCCCCTCCCCCTCCCCCTCCCCACCGTTCTTTCCCGACCCACCCCCCTTCTCTCTCCAAGCCAACTTTGCTGCCAGCATTCCTAACGGAGCCCCCTCGCCTGCAAACAGTAGCTGTGTTTGCTTTTTTTTGTAAAGCAGCTCCAGAACGGAGCTCTGAACTCCAACCCGGAAGTGCCGTTTCAAAACAAAGGGAGCTTCCGGAGGTAAGTTACTACGAATTCCCTGGCTACATTGAAGCAACAGCGTTGCCACCACTACGCAACAACTCTTATTCCTCTCCGAGAGCAGAAGTACAAGCAGCGCTGGAACTGAGGAGATGCAGCGCTGCACGTGCCTTGCAAGTGTAGCCAGTTAGTGAGTTACAGTGTTGCAGGCAGTTTTATTGTGCTGTAACTTGTGAGTGTAGCCAAGGCCAGAGAGAAGAAAAAATACAGCTGACACCTGCTGAACAATATAATCGACACTCTTTAGGACATAAACATCTTGTTTCTAAAATGCTGCTGCTGATCACCTTAGTTACCGAGGCTGAAATGGAACAAGGCTTAGATGGGTAATTTGGGAGTGGAGGTAAGCGTGCCTCTTCTAGCTGTGTATAGTAGTAACCTACTGAGTGCGGAGAAGGCACTGTCTCAGTGCAAAGGGTAAGACCATGAGGTGCTAAACATCCTTAAATTCCACTGATTAATGAGAGTTGAGTGTACTCCGCATCTGCTATGATCAGGCTCTTGAGGTTTACAGCACACTGTGGTCCCTTCCATCCTTAGTGCAGTCCAGGATTTAGGGAGACCCTGTGTGGGGACATTAGGCAGCAAAGAGTGATTTAGTCAGAGAGCTAAATGACCAAGGAAAACTCAGGGTCCTCTCTGAGCAGCCTCAGTAAAGAATTCCCTTTACTTTCATGACAGCCGAGTCTGTTTTCTCCCTACTGCGAGGGATGACATCATGCCAGAGGTCTTGTGCTTGAACATGGGTGAGGACTGTGGTGTCTGTATGTGTATGGACATCGTTTGTACAAAAGCACACTCAGTACATACAGAGCAGAGCAAGAGAAGTGATGAATACTCAGAAGGGCTCCGAAATCTTACTCTGAATGGCTGGGTATTTCATCATAAGCAAAAGGCCCCAGCGGAGTGTGGTAGAAGTTGTTTCCATACCAGCCGTGAACAGATTAGTCACCAGGCTTTCCAAATTCTCATTTTTGAAATGGGAATTGGGATTAGATTTTTCCTGTAAATACAAAACTCTCAGTTAAAGTTTAAAGAATATTTGCAATCAGGGAACATCTGCATTAACTGCCCCCCCCACCCACTTCCTCACCCCGTCGGTACCTCCTGCTGCCTGATGAGAAAGGCATCAATGAAACTTCTCTGGTCATTGGGATCTAATTCCTTCAGGTGTTCGATGAAAGTCTGCTGAATAAAGGAGTACAGTTCTTCCAGATTATTAAAGACAGTCTTGTGATTTCCTGGTAGGAACTCAAGAGAGGGAAACATATTGAACACCTAAAGGAAGGGAATAGCACAGTTAGCAAAAGGAAACGCAGATTATAATGGTTAACAAATCATTCATGGTCAACATGTGGCTTTACAGTAATATGTATTGGGATGATGAACATGGCCTTGTAAATAATAGGGCCTGTTTCTATAAGCCTTCCATGTGCAGAACACCCACTGAGGTCAATGAAACAACTCTTGGAACTCATCTTCTTCTTCTTCTTCTTCATATGACCGGTGTAGATGTAGAGCAACAACTATAAGTTTACATTCAGATGGTTAAACCAGCTAGACTCCTGGGATGTGTCTATAACCTTTTTACCCTAACACTTTATGCCGTCACTGCCACTGGTGCTGTTGTGCTGATGATAGCAATGGTGGGAGAGCTTGTGTAGACTGGTCACCGGCCTTTTAACAGCCTTGTCAATTGACTTTGTTTTAGAAAGGATATAAACTCATGCTTAGGGCACAAGCCAGTCAGATAACTGATAGTGGTGAGGATTATGGGCAGGATTTTCCATGGACAGGTTATTCACTGTAGGCAAGTTATTCCACAATTGCCCGTCGTAAGGATTTCTTGCTTGTTCCCCTGGAGCATCTAGTGTTGCTTCCTGTTAGAGATGTTAGAGCTGCTCAGCAAGTCTTAGATGAAATGGTTCAATCAGAAAATCCCAATTAACTGAAACTAGAACTTGTCAAAGAAGCATATTGTTTCGATGACATTTTCAACAGGAAAGGTTTCGCAGCTCCAGGATGGAATTTTTGGCCAAACCTGAAAGGGATGGCGGGGAGGGGGACACAAACAATTCCCCGGAATAGCCAACAGCCCTGTGTTTAGGGCATTCATGCAGGATATAGGAGACCCACGTTCAAATAGCTGCTTTGCCTGATTCTCCCACACCCGAGTTGAGGGCTCTAATCACCGTGCTATTGGATAATCTGGGATTAGGATCTCTCTCCTTTGGAAATATTTTGAAATCCCCAAAATGGACAAGGGATCAACCAGACTAACTAATATTACCGTAACCATGGGACTCCCACAAAGCCGGACACTTTCATTAATTAAATGGATAAGCCTGAGAAACTTTGGATCCTCATAATCAAACCGGTGTCCGAGCATTATCGACACAATGACATTGGAAACGGCAACATTCAGCATCTTCATGGTGTCAAAGGGGCTTCCTGAAAAGCATTAAACAGCAACATTCATCATTTTGTTGGTATCCAATGGGTTTCATACTGGAAACCATTCAAATAACAGACCTCCCCTCATCCCCTGCCCCTTTTGGGATGACTTGCATTCCTTGGGGCAATAGGAGGGAGCAGTCTCTGGGCTCCTTTAAGCAGAGGTACTGCTGGTGTGCAGAGAAGGAGGGCTCATTACACCTTTCCCTTATGTCAGATCCTCAGGTCAAACTTCCCTGAGAGTCAGTCTGAGATTTGCCTCAGTGAGGAACTGGCCCATTATTATTAGGCTAATCCCGCCAGCACCTTCCCCTCCCACCCTTTACACAGCCACCAATGTGCTCCAACTGGTTCAGGCGTCTCCCCTAAATTCTGACTAGTTGGAATCAAAGGCAAGAGTCATGACTGAGTTAGTTTCCAAGTGAGATGACTCCATAAGGGTGGGAGAAAGGGGGCTTCAGCGGCCCATATGTGGTTAAGGACTTTGAATGAGTGTTGCACTACGAAGCTCAACACTTGCTTACCTTTGTGGGATTCAAAATCCTTTATCAGATAATCACATTCTTCCAGGATTTTGTTCTCAATGGTCCTCCGGCCCATACCAAAATCCCGTAAGGTCGTGAGAGTGAATCTTCTCATCACTTTCCAGTTTTCACCATGAGCAAAAATAATACCTGAAATATCATTCCTTAGGTTTGAATATGAGCAGCCAGTGTCAACTAACCTTAAACGTCCATAATGCTCAGCCTCCCAAATGCCAAAGGTTACATTTTCAGAGCAGTCCACAGCAAGTAGTTATTAATCATGCATAAAGAGTAACTTGATCGCAAGGGCTGCTTTGCTTTCAACTTCACATGGTCATGCATTGGGTTATGTGGCCAGGTAAAGCAAGTTTGTACTTAATCCTGCCTCAGTGCAAGGGCTGGACTAGGTGACCTCAAGTTTCTTTCAGCCCTACATTTCTATGGTCTATAAGCTCTTATTGGAGGATTCACAAAGGTACTTAGGGGCCTAAACCCCAGACAGCTTTAGGCTCCTAATTCCCAATGTTAGGCTCCACTTAGATCCTGCTAACCCCTATAAGTGCCTGAACTCATTTGGTGCCAAAATTTGCAGGATAAACATTCCCATGGCTCCTATGTTTCTGCCTCTTTGTAGGCATCCGGACACCTATCTCCTGCCTAAGACCCAGTGCGATCCATGAACTGGGGTGTTCACCTGCCTATCTCATATTTTGAGCCCAATAAAAGAAGCAGAGGTGATGGCTGTGGTACCCACCTGTGATAGATCCAGGCCAGTTGGGTACAACAGAATAGCAGAAGGCAGATATACTGGCCATTGGGTTAGCAGTTTTCTGTTCCCTGACTGACCAGAGCAGGGGCTGCTCCAGGCTAATGAGAACACCTGACTCTAATTAACCTTCAAAGAGTCCGGTGAGGTCATTAAGGTAATGTGAACACCTGACTCTAATTAAGGCTCTTTTGAGCATATAAAAGGGCTCACTCCAGTCAGGCTGGGGGAGAGCCAGAGAAGAGGAAATGCTGCTGAAGGGCTGGGCAATGAAGACACCCTCAAACTATTGGTAAGGGAGCCCTAAGGTAAGGGTGAAGAAGGGAGAAGCGGGAGAGCTGTGGGGAAGTGGCCCAGGGATATGTTGCAACTCTGGCAGTGAAAGGTTGGCTGCCAACAGCTGCTACCACTAGGGTCCCTGGGCCAGAACCCGGAGTAGAGAGAGGGCCGGGTTCTCCCCCAACCTGCCACTACAAGGAGAAGACAGGCCTCTGGCAGAACAGGAGGCTAAACAGTTCTACAATAAGCCCAGAGGGACAACAGAGACTGTGGGAGTTCTCTCACCAACCTCCTGGCTGGCTTATGATGAAAAGGGCTCGGTAGACTGTCACCCTGGCCCTAGAGAGAGAAGGGCTATGTGGAGGGTCACAGTGAGCCTCTGAGGCTAGCATAAACCGCCTGGAAGCGCGGGACCCACGGGGACAAGGTCAGAGCTCTGCCACACCACCTTATAACTTTCTAGCAGTCACCTGGGATGTGGGAAACCCTGTTTCACTTCCCCCCTGAGGCAGAGAAGAGATTTGAACAAGGGTCTGCTACCTCTCAAAAAAGTGCACTCACCATCCAGCTATGGGATAGTCTCCTTCAGTCTCTCCTGTTGAAGCTGTTCTACTTTGAATAAATAATTAGAGTCACAGGAGCAGGGAGAGTGCCCCTGGATCCCCCGGGTGAGTGCACCGACCACCAGGCTAAGAGATATTCATTCTCTCTCGCTGACACAAACACTCTTCTCAGAAGTGGAACAGCTTCAGCAGGAGAGATTGAGAGCCCTACTTCAGAATAGCCCATCGCTCAGTGGGTCTAGCACTCTCTTGAGAGGTGGGAGATGCCTCTCCCAGTGTTTTGTTCCCCCTCTGCCTGAGGAGGGAATTGAACCTGGATCTTACACATCCAGGTGAGTGCTCTAACCACTGGGCTAAAAGTTATAAGGTGGGCAGTGCCACCAGCACCTCCTCCATTTGCTGTTTTGTGTGGATTTACTGGGGCTTAGGCAGGAGATAGGTGTCCAAATGCCTAGAAAGATGCAGAATCATAGGAGCCGAGGGCCTGTGAAGGCAGGCACCTAACACTGAGTTACACACCTAAGCTGCCAGACTCCAGGAGAGGGGTTTCTGCTTGTGAATTGCTAGCACAGCTAGGTGCCTCCCTGCAGCCCAGACTTAGGAACCCATCTCAGTGAGGGGGCAGGGCTTAGGAAACACTCCTCTCATCAGCATCTCCCATTGGCTAATGTAGGCAGTTCCTTGCCTAGCATGCTGGCTTTTGTGAATCAATTGATAAGTGTCTAGTTCTTCCCATTCATTGTATAGGGACCCTACATGCCTGACTCAGCTTTGTGGATTGCAGGGCTGTTCTTGTGATTTTCTAGGTGACTAAGAGTTAGGCGTCGTTGCATTCTGCTTTGCAACACCTAAGATGGTGGCAAGTGAGGATGGCAGCTGCAAGCAGGGAGTTTCTTGGGCCACATAGGAAGAAGCTGGGAGTGAGGAGGGTACTCAGCCAGCAAGGAAGATATTGGGTAAAGCTTAGCGGTGGCATGATCAGGGCAGAGTTATCCAGGAAGCCTGTAGCAGAGGGTGGCCTGTTAAGAAGAGAAAACAGGATCTCGGAGGATGCAGGGAAAGCCAGGACCAGGGAGGTGAGTTCAAAGAGGAAGCCTTGAATGGGGAGTGGTCATACAGGATTTAAAGGCAGCAGCCTCAGCAGATTACTAAGGCCAGGTCTACACTAGGGGCGGGGGTCGATGTAAGCTATGCAACTTCAGCTACGTGAATAACGTAGCTGAAGTCGACGTACCTCGCTCAACTTACCTCGCTGTGAGGACGCCACAATGTCGACTGCTGCCACTCCCCCATCGACTCCGCTTCCGCCTCTCATCAGGGTGGATTACTGGAGTCGAAAGGAGAGTGATCGGGGATCGATTTATCGCGTCTACACTAGACGTGAAAAATCGATCCCTGAAAGATCGATTGCTACCCGCCGAATCGGTGGGTAGTGTAGACCAGTCCTAAGAGAAAACTGCTGTGTTCCTGCAAACCTGTCGGTCGGGGAACTCTGCAAAGCTCAGGCACTCTATTGCCTCCGGGGTTATTGAATAAGAAAGTAGGTTTGTTTAGTGTACAAATTCTGCAGTGCAGACAGGCAGTAGTGGGCAACCTAATTTCTTTTTCTTTGAGTCTTTTTGTAACTGTTGTAACTTGCATGGGTTTTGTATAGTGTTTCCACACTGACATCTGCAAAGAGTATGAGATGGTTGCCTCCAAGTCTTCCATCTCCTTTCTTTTCACCTCAGATTTGGTTTTGTTACCTTACATTACATTTACTGTGTCTCTATCTTTCGCCCATAGGCAGGGATGGACTTACTCCATCTGTTTAATAATGCCTCTTTGTATATCTCCTGTAACATTTTTGTATCGAGTCCCCAGGGTCTCGGTCTTATCTTTGGCTGTAACAAAACTGCTGTATGGAAGTATACAAGTAAAAATATATGCTCTCCAAACTGTTCCGGTTTCTCAGCCCTGCAGAACAGATCCCTGACAGAAGAATATTTCCAATGGTCAGAGCATAAAGGAGTCTTATCATTAAGTAAGAGAGAAAAGAAATCTCACCATTTCCTTTTGCAAATTTTTCAAATATTGGGATTCTAGGCCTTTCTGCAAACGCATCTGCCTGGTTCACAAGTGCCTCCTTCACCATCTTGTATCCCGACAGCACCACCATTTTCTTGGGTCCCATCTGAATGCTGAAGACTGGGCCATATTCCTCAGATAGCTTAAATATATGGGGGGGGGGGTGCGAGGGAAGGAAGCATTATATGTTTCCATGCTACTGTTATATCAACTCTTGGGTTTCAATTTGATTTTAACACACACAAGCTAGAGCTGTTTCTTTTTCTTCTGCCTGCAAATATAGCTGAATGAGCAAGTGCCAAGTTCATCATCTGGACAAGAGGCAGTTATACACACTGCTGCTCTCTATTTTGTTTGGAAAAAGGATTTTAATGTTTTAAGTTTTGCTATAATATGGGCATAGAGCTTAAGAATGCCTAGTACATAGTGTGTCCGGTGCCCACTGAAACAATCTTTAATGTACCGTCACAACACCCTGTGAGGTAGGGAAGTGCTATCAGCCCATTTTACAGGCAGGGAACTGAGGCACAAAATGACTTGCCCAAGGTCACACAGGAAGTCTTTGGCAGAGCAGGGAATTGAAGACAGTCTCCAAGTCCTAGAATCATAGAATCTCAGGGTTGGAAGGGACCTCAGGAGGTCATCTAGTCCAACCCCCTGCTCAAAGCAGGACCTAATCCCCAACTAAATCATCACTAGGCAAGTGTCCTACTATTGAACCATGGGACCAGGCTTTACGCTAATGTCTATGACAAACTTACCATGTAAATTCATTAGCTTTGTAACTATGCCAAAACCAGCGCTCGCTGCCGTGCAACTGGAGCTGAAGATCAGGGCCAGCGTCTGCCAGAGCCCAGGGTCAGCGCCTGCTGCCCTGTAGCTGGGGCCGGGGATCTGCACCTGGGGTCAGCAGCCAGGGCTGGGAGTTGGAATGTGCGTCCAGGGATTGGTGCCCAGGCCAGTGGCCGCCACTGGGTCTGGGGTTGGTGCCAGCGGCCAGAGCCCAGAGCTGGGAGTTGGCACCCAAAGCCCCATGGCTGGAGCTCTGGTCTGCACAGCCAGGTTCCCTAAGTCCTGCCGCTGGAGCCCGCCTCCCAACCACCCCAGGGCTGAAACCACCCTCCCCACATAGGCAGAGAAGAGATCTCACTTTCCTCCTGCAGTGTAGTCCCTCCCCCCCATCTCCAGGGGCTGTGCCAATGCTGCGCCATCTCCCCCTCCCACAACCACCTAGGAGGCAGTCATGGCCCCAGGAAAAACCCCTGGTGGCCGCTTGAGAAATTTTGTATCCTAGGGGCAGCAGGTTTAGGAAGAAATCACTTGAGACACAGAGAGCTGTGAAAGCAGCCATTTATTTTCACACACTGAACTAACCAAAACCAGCCAAACTGGTTGGGCTATCCCCTAATAATCTAACTCAGTTGCCACAGTAACAAGGTGCTATTATCACGACAACCAAATACACAACATATTCCTCCCCCCTAAATAAGAACATCCCCTAAATAAAACAAGCACTAAACTAGAGAAGGAGGGTAGACTGCCTCCATTCCTGGCTAAATTCTGGGGATTATTTTGCCTCATAACCGTGATTTCGCCCTAGCTAAAGATCCAGCCATTGAGGAGGTCTTCTGTCTCTAGGTGAATTGCAGTGAACTTCTGGTGGTGTTGCACCCGAAAGTACCTTGGGGGCAGGCCTGACAATGGGCTCAGGGTTTGTAGCGTGAACGTCTGAGGAGGTGCTATTGAGGTGAAGTCAGACAACTCAACTGAAGATGTGTCCTGAGGACTGGCATGACCTGGCAACAGCTGATCTACATGTCACCGCCAGGTGAGATTCTCTGCAGTCCAGACTGTGTAGGAAACAGGTCCTGTTTGAGCGATGATCACGGCAGGGACCCATTTAGCTCCAGAAATATAATTCTGAGCCAAAACTGGCTGTCCCGAGCTAAAGGTTCTGTCTTTTGCTCTGGGTGCACATCTGATGACTTGATATTGCTGCTGACGTTGCACAATTTGTCTGGGTTCAGAAGGTTTCAGCAGATCAAAGCAAGTGCACAGCTGTCGTCCCATCATTAGAAAGGCCTTGGTCGTAGCATGAGGTGTGTTTCTGTAGGAAAGTAAGAAGGTGTCCAGATGCTTTTGAATGGTGTGTTGTCCCCTTGCTGATTTCAAAGAGTGTTTCATTGTCTGCACCAATCTTTCAGCTAATCCGTTGGTGGATGGATGATATGGTGCTGAAGTGATGTGATGTATCCCATTTGCCTTCATAAAATTTTGAAACTCCTGAGAGAAGAACTGCGGTCCGTTGTCGCTCACAAGTTGTTCTGGCAGACCGAAATGACTAAAGAGTCCCCATAGTTTTTGGATAGTACTCTGCAGTAGTGGACTGCATTATAGAGACTTCTGGACATTTAGAATGGGCATCTACCACCACCAAGAACATGCTTCCTTCAAGGGGGCCAGTGAAGTCCAACACGAATACTTTGCCATGGGTTTTCAGGCCCCATGGATGTAGGGGTGCCCACTGGGGTGCATTCTTGACACCCTGACATGACATACAAGCTCTTGCCTTCTCTTCAATAGCACTGTCCAATCCAGCCCACCAAAAATAGCTTTGTGCAATTTCCTTCATGCACACTATTCCACAGTGACCAGAATGTAGCTGTTCTAACATCTGTGATCTCAGTGGTGGTGGGATAATGACACGTATCCCCCACAACAAACAACCAGATTGGATCAATAACTCCGTCCTCCTGGACATGTAGGTAACAAAGTCGGGTGAGACCGGAGAGGTTCGTCGAGTTTTTCCATGCATCACCAGGTCCATAACTTGGGACAATACTGGGTCAACACGAGTTGTCTTCTTTATCTGAGTAGCAGTGATGGATGCATTCTCTACATGTTCAAAGTAGAAGATTTCCTTTTGGGCAGTATTGTGATGTTTGACTGGCAAAGGCAACCTTGAGAGACCATCTGCATTGCCGTGCAGAGTGGATTTCCGGTATTTGATTTCATATGTGTGCGCTGAAAGTAACAATGCCCAACATTGCATACAACTAGCACAGCTAATGGGGGAATGCCTGTGTAGGGTTCAAAAATTGATGTCAGAGGTCGATAGTCTGTAAGAAGAGTAAACGTCCGCCCAAACAGGTACTGATGAAACTTCCGAATTCCAAAAACGATCCCCAATGCCTCACGTTCGATTTGGTCATAGTTTGTTTCTGCTTTGCTTAGAGTGCGTGAAGCAAAAGCAATAGGTCTCTCTTCTCCCGAAGGCATAATGTGACACAGCTGCTCCCACTCCATAAGGGGAGGCATTGCAGGCCAATTGTAGGGGTAAGGATGAATCAAAGTGCGTTAGAACTTCAGAATTTAGCAATACACCCTTTGCCTTGTTAAATGCAACATTACAGGCTTCAGTCCACTTCCAGGTCTTGTTCTGCCCAAGGAGTTCGTGAAGTGGTTTTAGCAGTGTGGCTAACTGTGAGATGAACTTTCCATAATAGTTCTAGAAATGAGCGCAGCTGGCTAACATTTCGAGGTGGGGGAGCCTCCACAATAGCCTTAACTTTTGCAGGGGCCTGATGAAGACCCACAACATCAATGATGTGTCCCAAATATTCAACAGAGGGCTGGAAGAATTCACACTTGTCTTTGCGAACTCGTAGGCCATACTCTTCCAGTCTTTGTAGGGTAGCCTCTAAATTCTTTAGGTGATCCTCTTCATTCCTTCCAGTGACCAGGATGTCGTCCAGATAGCACTGAACTCCTGGCAAGCCAGACAAGATCTGGTCCATAGCCCTCTGGAACAGGGTGGGAGCAGACGTTATTCCAAAGCGTAGGCGACAGTATCGATAAAGCCCCTTATGAGTCACAATAGTTAACAGCTCTTGGGACTTTTCATCGACTTCCATCTGTAAATACGCTTGACGCAGATCAATCTTACTGAACTTTTGTCCCCTAGCCAGGCCCGTGAAGAGGTCATCGATGCGGGGAAGCGGGAATTGCTCTGCACACAACACCGGGTTGACAGTGACTTTAAAATCACCACAAATCTGGAGGGAGCCATCTTTCTTCACTATTGGAATGATAGGAGTGGCCCATGGGCTATGGGTAACTGGCATTAGGACTCCATTGGTGACCAGGTGCTCCAGGTTTGCTTCAACTTTCGGCCTGATGGCATATGGCACAGTTCAGGCTTTCAGATATTTTGGTTGACTGTCAGGTTTAATGTTCAATGTCACAGTGATTCCCTTCATACTTCCTCTCCAAAAACAGCAGCATGTTTCCTTAGTATAGTGGCCAGACTGGTTTCTTCTTTAGTCATTTGGTGCACTTCTGCCCAATTCAGCTGAATCTTCCCAAGCCAAGACCTACCCATTAAGGCTGGGTAATTACCTCTCACCACAAACAGTGGCAATTTAGCAGCCTGTCCATTGAGCTCCACTTAACATCAACAGTGCCCAACATGGGCACAGCTTTTCCCGTATACGTCTTCAGAACAGTTTTTGTTGCCTTAAGTGGAAGATGCTGTAGCTTTTCTTTATACACAGTCTTGGAGGCCTGCAAGACGGCTGCACCGGTGTCCAGTTCCATGCGTATAGGTTTGCCATCCAACAACGGGGTTACCCAGTATTCATGTGAGCCCACTACCAAAGACAATATGTGCAGTGGCACTTCTTCTTGCGATGAGGTGTCACCTTGGTCATCCTGGGTCTGCTCTAGGGTATGCAGGTTTCCCTTTTTGGTTGGCCAGACCACAGGCCTCTTTTTCTTTTGTTTACAGGCACTCTCAATGTGTCCCTTTTTGCCAGTGTCGACACACCAGGTCCTAACACCAGCATTCTGATGCCTGGTGACCCGGCTTACAATAGCAGTAACATTCCTGACTCTCTGCACCGTTTTGTGGATAGGTTCTTGTGACACCTTATGCACCCTAGAGGATGCACCGATGTATAGCGCCTCCTTTGTAGCCAGTTCCATGGAGACTGCAATATCAATAGCCTTCTGTAAGGTAAGCTGAGCTTCTGTCAATAGGCGCTTCCGTATAGCTTCACTGTATAGGCCACACACTAACCTGTCACGCAGAGCATCATTTAATATCTCCTTAAATTCACCGTGTTCTGCTAGCCTTTTTAAAGTTGCTACAAATTGTACAACTGTTTCATCTTCTTTTTGGTCTCTTTTGTGGAACTCTTTCAGCAATTACCAGTGGTTTGGGGGGGAAATGGGACCCCAGGATTTCCACAACGTCACTGTAAGATTTGGTCTCAGGATTAACAAGGTGTAGTAAGCTGCGTAGCAGGGAGTAGGTTTTAGCTCTCACAACACTTAAGAATATTGGCACCTTCTTCTCTTCTGTAATGTCATTTGCAATAACAAAAAGCTCAAAACGCTCAGTATACACATGCCATTGCACTATATTCTCCTCAAAGGGTTCCAGTGGCCCTGTAAGTGCAGCCATGGTTTGAGTTTCAAGTTTCACAGTCAGGGCCAACAAGCCAGTTCTCACCCACTTCCAACAGCTACAAGATTTTGGTAGGGGTTTTTTTTTCTCTCTTTTTTTTTTTTTTAAACCTTGATTTCTACTTCTTTCTGTTGCTGGGGCAGCACAGGGATCCCACCCTCGTCGCCACTTTGTTGTATCCTTGGGGCAGCAGGTTTAAGAAGAAATCACTTGAGACACAGGGAGCTGGGAAAGCAGCCATTTATTTTCACACGCTGAACTAACCAAATCAGCCAAACCGGCTGGGCTATCCCCTAATAATCTAACTCAGTTGCCATAGCAACAGCAAGGCGCTATTACCACGACAACCAAATACACAACAAGAAACACTTTCCCCCAGGGCATGGAGCTGCTCTTCAGAGACCACTTCAGCCCAGGGGCTGCAAGTGCCCACACAGCCATAGGGCACTTGCACAGCACCTGTGTGAGGCAGGAGGACCCCAGAGGGGCTCATCCCCAGCCATGCTCCACTTGCTCCTGCTGCAGGCATGGGGCTTACATGGGGCAGGGCTCCATGACAGGCAGGATAAGTGCACCCTCGGCACGGTCCCTTCATGTCCACTCCCCTGGTTTAGCCTGTACTACAAGTATTGTTAATTATTATCTTTAATGAACTTTTCTGTCACATTCTCTCACTCATCTGTAACAGGCTTTAAGATCTGTTGAGTGAACCCAGCACAGATCAAAGTTCTAGATAGGCCAGATAGAAATACATACAATTCCAGACTGAAGGGCCCGATCCCAGATAGGCTGAAGTCAATGATCAGTCCCTCACTGACTAGCTAACTCTTAAGCAGTGCTACCCTCGCTTTGTCTGCATTAAGAGTTTCCCCTCGCAATATGCACTGCTTCTAAAAATGGGGACTCCTGCATTTTGCTTAGCTTGCATTTTTCCATCTGCCATTTGCAACTATGCGATCATGTACAGCCTGCCCAGTCCATCGCATTTGAAAGTATTACCTCAAGCAAAGTTCGATAAGGTCTCTTCAGGTTCAGCTGGTGTAGATTTCCAAGGACGGGTAAAGGTCTTGGTCCTGGAGGGAAATTCAGGCAGGCTCTCTTATTCCAGCCCCTTTTCACAGTGAGAATAGAAACAAAAGTTACTGCAAATAGCAACAGTATGACAATTGGATCTGCCAGAGTCATTTCTTTGGGACTGATATCGTGCTAGTCAGGAATTTAAAAAAAAACAACCAATGTATGGTAAGAAGCAGCCTAAACCACCTGTGTCCGCAAACTGAGTGATCAGCTTTGTTGAAAATGTCTGTCCACAACAGGTTTTATCTCCTCTCCCTATCCCATGACGCCTAGCTTAACCCCATTATTGCCAGTGAAAAATAATTTGTTATGAAAATGTTATCTGCAGCTCCTTCCTTTGAAGAGTACTTTGAAGGCCACATAAGTACCTCAGATAGAGAGCGTGCACTTGTTATATTAGATCAGGCTTTTTAATTTTAAAAGATCTATAGAAAACAACATAGCAACCTATAAACACTCTATACTCATTATGATCAGCTCTTTCAGAATACATCACATTATTCATATTGACCCAGACTTTAAGTACAGACAGACTCTTTATTGATAGGACAAGATTCTCAACTTTTGAGATATGTGGTCAGAAATGATTATTTAAACAATATACATTTATCACTGTATTTGAGTTGGTAGAAGACAAAGACATGCAAATGTTAGCTTCATATTGACTTTTTTCATAATTAGTAAAAGAAACCGACTTTTAATTAAATACACGGCATCCTTTTAATGTACATTTTCCCCAAAACATAGTCCTAGAACTGGAAAAGAAGGAAAAAGAGCTTTCATAGAATCATAGAAGTAAGGACTAGAAGGGACCTCAATAAGTCATCTAGTTCTAGTCCAGGCTCCATGCACTCAAAGCAGGACTACGTAATAACTACTAGACCATTCCTGCCAGGTGTTTGTCTAACCCCTTTGACACCCTGAATGACTTAGTGTCCAAACAGAAAGAAGAATAATGGTTGAGAAATGGGAATGGTGGAAAATGGGTTGGGGGGTGAAGACAGCCCATGGCATGAGCAGGAGAATAGAGAACCCTGGTATGGGGGTGTGACCCAAAAACCCCTCAATGCCAACTGGCAAAGGGGTTATAAACAGGTTTGGGCAAGTTTGAACATTTCAGCCTTTTACCCTCTGCTTCTGTTTGTCTCTTTCAGCGCTTGTCTGCAGTAGGAAAAAAATGTACTTTTAACATATCAATAAATGTTGCAATCCTAGTGCAGCGAAGCTAGCTGTAGTTATAACACTTGTTAGTTGGTCAAGGTACAAACATTAGTGGGACAGCTACAGTTCTTTTTCCTGTTGGCCAAGTTTGTGAAGGCAGGGCCGGATTAATGCATAGGTAAGTAGGCACATGTGTAGGGCCCAGATCCATATGGTGAGGCAAACCTAAGCAGCGCTGTGAGCCCATGTGCCAGGTTACAATGCCACTCACTCAAATTTGGCCTTACTTGCTCCTCCATCATAACAGAAGGGCGGCCAGGCCAAACCTGAGCAGTGCGGTGACCCTGTAGTCACCTAGGGCTCAGTTATGGGGTAACACAGCCCTGTGTGAAGGCCTTACACTCGACTTGACATTTCTCTGTCTATCACAACTTTTGAACGCCATATCCAATCAATTCTAAAATTTCAAGGACTATTCTAGGCATCATTGGTCAGAATTCTATTGACAGCCAAAAGGGGCAAATGGGTGACACATGATGCCCCTGCCAGCTCTTTAGCACAGCTCCAGACTCAAACACCTCTGCAACTGTCTATAATTCAAACAGCTGGTGGATGGCCGTGTTAACTTTCCGGTATAACGATACCCATTTCTCTTGACTCTACCCATCCCAATAGCTATTAACATGGTGACCTCCAGAATGACTTAGCCCCCAGACAGAAAGAAGAAGAATGGTCAGGGTGAAGTGGGACTGGCAGGAAATGGGGGTGTGCACACAACCTTTGGCACGAGGGGGAGAATAGAGAACTCTGGAGTGGGGGTGTGGCCCTAAAACCCCACAATGCCAACTGGCAATGGGGTTACCAGCATATCCTCATCCTGGTATATACACTCTGGTTCACCAAAGAGTGTCATGGAAGATCTTAAATGAAACCAGGGTCAGGATGGCCGTTAAGATCGTTGTGAAATGCAAGCGCAGATACTATGTAAAGAGTCATGTGTATATTCTCAAGATATCTTTTCAAGGCAGGGTTGACAAACAGATTTTCTGGGATATTTATTCACCAAAGTACCCTCCATTAAAACTTCAGAAAAATGAAAGTGTGAGAGAGGAGGGTGGGGTGGAAAGCAACCAATTAACCCTGTGAAGTTAGTTTAAAGTGCAGGCTAACTGCAGCAAATTAAGCAAACTGAGAAGGAAAAAAAGGATATAGTTAGCTCTGAGAAAAGGGTAGGGCTCCCGAAGTTTAAGCAGTTGGGCACCACTTACTCCTAGGGTTTTTATCCTGGTTCTGAGAGAAGATTGTTGTTATTACCTGCTCTTGAAAATCCTGAATTTGTTCCCCCCAGTGTCTGTTGCTTTTGTTTGCACCCCAAGTGAATTACAGGAGTGCCCTTCTCCATTGCCGTTAACTCATGGTGTTGCTTGGAAGCAATTAACCGGCTCACTCTCCACTTTTTCACGTTGAAACTTTTTTCCCTCCTTCACTTCATGCCTGACTAACCTAACTGCCTTCTATGATGAGATAACTGGCTCTGTGGATGAGGGGAAAGCAGTGGATGTGCTATTTCTTGACTTTAGCAAAGCTTTTGATACAGTCTCCCACGGTGTCCTTGCCAGCAAGTTAAAGAAGTATGGGCTGGATGAATGGACGGTAAGGTGGATAGAAAACTGGCTGGATGGCCGCGCTCAACGGGTAGTGATCAATGGCTCCATGTCTAGTTGGCAGCCGGTATCAAGTGGAGTGCCCCAAGGGTCGGTGCTGGGGCTGGTTTTGTTCAATATCTTCATCAACGATCTGGAGGATGGTGTGGACTGCACCCTTAGCAAGTTTGCAGATGACACTAAACTGGGAGGAGTGGTTGATACGCTGGAGGGTAGGGATAGGATACTGAGGGACCTAGACAAATTAGAGGATTGGGCCAAACGAAATCTGAGGTTCAACAAGGACAAGTGCAGAGTCCTGCACTTAGGACGGAAGAATCCCATGCACTGCTATAGACTAGGGACCGAATGGCTGGGCAGCGGTTCTGCAGAAAAGGACCTAGGGGTTACAGTGGACGAAAAGCTGAATATGAGTCAACAGTGTGCCCTTGTTGCCAAGAAGGCTAACGGCATTTTGGGCTGTATAAGTAGGGGCATTTCCAGCAGATCGAGGGACGTGATTATTCCCCTCTATTCGGCACTGGTGAGGCCTCATTTGGAGTACTGTGTCCAGTTTTGGGCCCCACACTACAAGAAGGATGTGGATAAATTGGAAAGAGTCCAGCGGAGGGCAACAAAAAAGTCATGTGCTCTAGCCCCCTAATCATATGAGGAGAGGCTGAGGGAACTGGGATTGTTTAGCCTGCAGAAGAGAAGAATGAGGGGGGATTTGATAGATGCTTTCAACTACCTGAAAGGGGGTTCCAAAGAGGATGGATCTAGACTGTTCTCAGTGGTAGAAGATGACAGAACAAGGAGTAATGGTCTCAAGTTGCAGAGGGGGAGGTTTAGGTTGGCTATTAGGAAAAACTTTTTCACTAGTAGGGTGGTGAAGCACTGGAACGGGTTACCTAGGGAGGTGGTGGAATCTCCTTCCTTAGAGGTTTTTAAGGTCAGGCTTGACAAAGCCCTGGCTGGGATGATTTAGTTGGGGTTGGTCCTGCTTTGAGCAGGGGGTTGGACTAGATGACCTCCTGAGGTCCCTTCCAACCCTGAGATTCTATGATTCTATGATTCACTTCCCTAGGACCAAGTCACAGCTCCCATCTCTTAAGGTGGCCTGTTAACTCAGCTTCTGATTCCAAACCCTATAGTGCCAAATTAGCTTTAGCCACCCCTAACTCTAATTTACAATCTTCCTGTTGCCTTTGCTGGAGTAGCACCAAACTTGAAAGATTACTGGCAGCCTCCCATAATGCTGCCTTTATTTCACATCTCTTACAAGCGGACTTAAGTGCCTCCTGTCCCTGGAAGGCATCCTGTCCCCATGGATACGGGTCTCCTTCCACTACTCATTTACCAAGGAGGGTGAGCTCCTCAGCCAGCCCCCATCTCTCTGGGTCCCTTAACACTGTCCCCATTTCCTTTTTAATCTCATCCCAGGTTGACCCCAGTACCTGGTATGGGCCCCGATTCTTCCGTATCCACTTATCCAAAAAGACTGTTATCCCAGCTTGGAAGAACCCGCAACTACCATCATGAGAGCCTGCCATACCCCCTCCAAGCAGCTGCATGGACCATTGGGAAGGGGGACTTACCTGGCTGCTAGTTACCCGGCTGCTAGTTACCCGGCCAGCGTGATGCATCCAAGTCACGGCACCAAGATGTTAGAGAGCTTTCCCTTCACTCTCTCCTCTGGTTCTTGTCACACAGACAGACAGAAAGCAGAAGTCCAAAGTGCAGGCAATTTGATGTTTATTGGGGTTAGTTCCAAACAAGCATATCCTTTAACCCGTGTCCCCCTTCCCAATATTCCCACCTCATCCTTCAAATATACCTGTAATGCACGCCCACAGTCCCACCCCTTTTGTACTTAGGGTCATGTTCCCTTTTGGGTCTGGGGTCTTCATCCCACCCCTTTTGTACCCATGGGAGGGGTAAGGACGGATGTTGTGCTCTGGTCAGGAACGGGCATTTCTTTGGTCTTTTTTAGTGTTTTATACCTCCCCCACCCACAAGCCCCTTTGCCCCTCCCGACTGGTTGCTTAACTTTGCCTTGAGATAGGGGTTGAGGAAATCTTAGTGTCCTCTCTGAGTAACACTTTAACTGCTATCTGCTCTCATTGTACTAACAAATCCAGCTGACTAGGCAGAAGCAACATCACAGTGTCTTTGTCCCTTGTTGACACATTTTAGTATAAGAGTATCAAAAAGTCAAACCCAAAATTCTATCCCAGGCTAACAAACAGACCTAAACACGAACATAGCCTAGCACCAGGAAGGAGATCACACAGGGTGATACTTTTTATCTGTCACTTAAGTGATCTTCAGGCCCCTAACTGCCACTTTAGACAGCTAAGTCCAATATTTAGGCACCACTGAGACCCTTCAAGCTTCCAATCAGCTGCTGCCTAGTCCTGTAGGTGCCAAAATTCTCTAGCCATTGAGTTTTCACTGGTAAAGTCCCCTAGGCACCCATGTTTCTGCTGGTGAGCATGAACAATTAACTCTTAATGCCACTGATCTGATCAGTGCCTAAGCCTCAGTGGAATAAACAAACTCGGTGTTACCCTGCCTCCAGGCCCAGATCCAGTTAGCAAGCTATGAGCACACTTAACCTACATAAAAGACATCTGGGGCAGGCAGATCAGGAATTTTTGGGGTGGATGAGCAGGTGTGTATCCCATTATATCCAATAGTTCAGTAATTGGGGCACTCACCTGGGATGTGGGAGACCCAGGTTTTAATCTCTGCTCTGCCTTACTTGGAGCTGGGGCTTTAACCCAGGGCTCCCACTTCCCAGGGGAGTTCCATAAACTGGTTATTTTGGGGTTGGTCTGTCTCAATTTCTCCTGTTGAAGCCATTTCACTTTGGGCCAGAGCCCATGAAAATGACTCTAAAGACCAGTAGTTAGGCCACTCACCAGGGAGATGAGTGAGTCAAACATTCATTGGATCAGGGACTGGAATCCAACATCAATTTAAAAAAAAAACTTACTTAATCATCATCCAAGAGGGATAAGGAAAAACAGTCAAACTTCTGAAGTGGGGAGAGTTATGCTGGGATCCTGGTTATTTCAGTAAGTGCTTGTCACAGGGTCACTCATCACAATGGCACCTCCTACTGGCTGTTTCAGGAATTAGCTCTGGTCAGCGGGTGTGCCCTCCGGTGGTGGTGGCTCTCCCGTCCTTGTCTCCGCCTGCAGACCCACTGCAGTTCCAGCCTCACGGCCTCTGCTTCGTGACACAGCCCTCTGGCCGTGTCATAATCTGGGTTCCCCCCTTCCAGGGGACTCCTTCCACAACAGTCTAGCCGCTCCTCCTCGCAGTGGCTTGGCAGTCCATAGCCTGGCCGCTTCTTCAGCAGCAAGTGGAGGAGGAGGGAGATCCAGGCCCGCCCACTACTTTGGGTACCTGCCCAGGGACTCTGTAAACAACAGCATCCCACTGCCCCTCCTTTATCTCTCCACCAGTCTGTCTCCACTTCTTGGGCAACTTCCCCGCAGCCCCAGCACCTTCGGCTTCTGCCTCTGGCTCCTTCACCTTCTTCCCAGGGCCTTGGGCCTGTAAGTCCCAGAAGCCCCGTTAATGGTGCTAGTCTCTACAGCCTTCTAGGAAGCCGGTCCCCTCCCCTGGGCTTCCTGCAGCAGATAGACTTACTCTGGCCTGCAGCTTCTTTTTATATGGGCTGGCTGGGCCCTGATTGGTTGGTCCAGCCACTGCCCTAATTAGCTGTTTCCTTGCAGCCCTCCAGGCTGAGTTTTAACCCTATCAGGGCCAGTGTAGGGCAGACATCTCGTCACGGTGCTCATTTCTGCTGCTGACCAACCCTTCTGAAAAACAGATTAGTTTTTTAAAAAATCTTCTTAATCTGATGCACCCGGAGAAGAAAGTGTCTCCCCTACACTGGATTTTCAGGTCTCACGCATAGCAACTATATGCAGGCTTTTAATCCCCCATGGCTCATAGATGTGAGTTAATTATTCCTATTTTCCTTATTAAAGAGACCAGTAGCCTGTAAACAGGTGGACAAGTGGTTCCATGACAGTGGTCTGTATCAAGTGAACTCTGTTTTCCAAGTGCTAATTCAGTAGAAGCACTTTGTCATAACCAGATCTTTTAATGAAATAACGGAGAGAATCGATCATTGACAAATGCATACAAGAGAGGTCAGAGCCTGGGAGGAAATGCACATTTTAGTTTGTTTTCCTTTTCTAAAACTAAAGGTTCCCTGGGAATTAATGAAATAAGGTGAGTACAGAACTCTGATATTTGCACCATAAGCTTTTCTTATCTCTGCCCAGCTTCCAGGATAAACCTAAGCCCCTACTGAACCAGATGCAAGTGCCTTTATTATGCAGTGGGCTAAGAGTGTAAGGAATACTGTCCAGCTGATCACATGAAAAGTTGATCCTTTAACTTCAGGTTCCCACATAGGTGTTTTGATTTACATTTAAAGACAAGCCTAATTTTGCTTGAAAAAGGGGTATTTATTGTGGCTTACCAACTATTCATTAAAGAAAATATCTATTACATCGTTCAACTTTAAATTGGATTTAATTGTCTCTTTAGAGTGAATGTTGAGTCCATAGAGGTACTAAATTCATATCTCTGCTATGACAGGCCTAATATAATGAAACATTCCTAGTCTTCTTAAAAAAAGGAAAAGAAAAGAAAAGAAACCAGGACCTTTCAATGCAATATTAGAGCTAGTGGAATCTGCTGTTGGTCAGTCAGTTCTCTGAACCACAAAAAAATGTTTGAAAATGGAAAATATCAGCCATAACCCAGTTTATTAATAGACAATATATACACTATTTAAAAGTGGTCCTTATGTGGATGAGCTATGTTCTACAAGTCTGGTCTTTACGCCAGTGAAAAAGCAGCATGTCACTAATGTCCCACTGGGCAACAATCAATATATCGTGCCAACATCTGGATGATAAAAGATTGACTAATAGATACTTTGTGATTGCAGAAGGCAAGTCTTTAGAAGCAAAAAAAATTGTCACAGGATCAACACCTGCTGGACCATGAACTAAAGCCTGCCTCAGCGTAACTTCGTGTACAGATTCCTCAAAGGGAGTCCACCTTCTCATAGGCCTGTTCAAGGAGGGTCAACATGTTCTTCATCTCAGCTGAGTGCTGGATGGTGCTTAGGTCCTTCAGAATACCTTTCTGGTCTTGGATTTTCAGAATCTCCTCCTGGAGAAGGAAGAAAGGAAGGAAAATGGAGAATGGGTGAGAAAAATACAAGACATATCCATTTCACTTAGGGCATGTCTACAGGGAGCAACACTGCGCACTACGGGAGTGTGTTTTAGAAATCCCCCCCCACCCCTTCCCCTGTCCCCAATATGCATTGCTGCTATGTGTAGACAAGCCATTAAGAGTCCAGGAGAAATTTCATCTAAGACTTTATTTCCAGTGCAGTCCCAGCTGTCTACAAGGTGACATGAGGATAGTGATCCTTAACACTTGGATGGAAATATCTCACAAAGGACCATTTAATAAACTTCTCTCTGTGATCAGGGATAGGCAGACGGTTCATATTCAGCGTATTTTACAGACTATTCAAATGCAAACACATTGCTCTGCTCAGGAGAGGGGAAATGCAGACAATTCCTGCTAGAAAGGGCAGTGTAGTTTCTATTGTCTCCTCCTCATTGGCTGGAAGGTCTCTGAAAACAAGTTGCCCTGACCCTGCTCACCTGCAGAGTGGGTGCTGTCAGACTGTGCTTTGGGAGTTCTGGAAGGTTGAGGACCCCTGTACCATTTTTCTGGAACACCTAGAGAAGCAAGAAAAATAAAATGTGATCACAGATGCAAACAGATTCTTTACGTACCACTATCCTCCTAATTTCTTAGTCCTGAAAGACAGAAATCCCTGATGTTTTGAAATCCTGGAAAATGCACACTCCTAATCCCAGGTGTGTCTCTCCTACACAAGGCCCTCTGCTGAGAGATCATGTACTGGTTGATTCCAGAAACATGTCCTCCTGGGATCAATGCAGCAAACCTTGTTATAAGATACCTTCTTAGCCTTGTCCTCGGCTTCCTCCAACCGGTTCCTGAGAGTCTGGATTTTGTCTTTCAGGCTCTGAATATTCTCGTCTGTGTTCTCAGCAGTCTGCACAGCTGTCGTTATTTCTTCCTGGGTTAAAATGGAAAGAATAGAACAAATACATTTAAAAACGGTTTATATGCAAAACATTGTACTAGAGTCCCACCCAAACTGTCCCATCTTTAACTTCCCTGACAAACACGAATGCTCAAGAAAGAATCAAAGAACAAGAAATCAATAGAATTAAAGGACTGAAGTCTCTTCTATCACCTGACAGCATTTGTATGAAGCAATGAAACAGTTCGATTACAACTTGGCCATTGATCTCTGTCTGTGAACAAGAAGTTGGATTCAGTTCAAGCATGGAATTAAGAATCCAGTTCCACCTACTCCCAGCCCCACAGCTGCTCTTCCGTTAGAAACAGCTTGACTAGATGAGCCAAATAAGCCAGATAAGCTCCTGTTAAAATACCATGGCGACAACCACCTTATGCATCTATATAAACTCTTACAGGGGAGCCAGAGAGGAAGAAAAATGCTCTGAGAAGTTGAAAATGATATTTTAAATAATATTTATGTAATAGTCTGTCAGGTTCTACGCAGAGATGTTGAGTTCTTTTGCTGACTCAATGACAGACAGACCAGGTGGCTCCTATTATCTCCAATTCAGAAAGAGGTTATTTCTGCCTCAGAAAGAAACTCAAAAGGGGAAAATCCCTCTCAACAACCAGCTCAGGGTTATGTTTTCATGTTGCCACTTAAGTAAACCATAAGGACAAAACCCTGGAAAGAGGAAGTTTGAAGCAGATGAAGTGTGAGTGGCACAGGCAAGGACTGTCACCTGCTTACATTGTAATTTTTCTTCACTGTGCATACTCTTGTCCTCGTTCTTCCCACAACATGTCATATTGGATTTCTTCCACAAAATAAGAAAGGATGCCTCTTGTTCCCTGCTACCCCCAGGCAGGAACAGCGGAAGCAGAAATCCAATAGAAACAAGACACGTGGATAACAAAATATTGTTTCAGCATCTTCAGTACTTCCTTGTCTGCCAGCAAGTTTGGTGGGATTTTGTTTTAAAACGGAACACAATGATTCTTCATGGTAGGTGGCCTTAGACAGCACTTCCTGACTAACTTTCCTGCTCTGTGGCAGATGGGCTAAAGATAGTGGTTTGCTTATCTGTGGAACTGTCCCATTGGATACAGATTGTTCCCTGGAGCATTAGAATATAGAATGATAATTCGCAGCCACTGTACAACTTAGTCTAAGAAACAGAGAGGAAGCAGGGGCAGATTTTAAGGTCACCAGTCTGAGAGTCATAGTTGTCATTTGTGCCATCTTACTCACTACCACTATGGAGTTTCTCGGGGAGAGGGGCGAAACTATACAACACACTATAAATTCTGTCGCCTCTTCATTACACCGTCCACTGCATCTCAGCCTCCAGAGTAAACACAGCATGAAATCTCACTGTCTAATAGAACACTTGCGTGAAGACCTTGAAAGGATAAGGGATCTGGGTTACTGATTAATTAGATTAGTGATCACCACCACAGAATCCAACTATGTGCCAAATTCACACCCCCACCCCAGCAAAAAACAGGCAATGTGCTTACTTGTAAGTTTGTGTTATCCCAAACTATCATAACAAGGGGAACTGCACATCAGAGATCTGCTCAAATATTACACACTACACACCCACAGAAATGTAGGGCTGGAAGGGAGGTCATTCAGTCCATCCCCTGTGCTGAGGCAGGACCAAGTATGCCTAGACCAGAGGTAGGCAACCTATGGCACGGGTGCCAAAGGCGGCACACGAGCTGATTTTCAGTGGCACTCACACTACCTGGGTCCTGGCCATGGGTCTGGGGGGCTCTCCTTTTTAATTTAATTTTAAGTGAAGCTTCTTAAACATTTTTAAAACGTTATTTACTTTACACACAACAATAGGTTTGTTATATATTAAAGACTTCTAGAAAGAGACCTTCTAAAAACATTAAAATGTATTACTGGCACGCGAAACCTGAAATCAGAGTGAATAAATGAAGACTCGGCACACCACTTCTGAAAGGTTGCCGACCACTGGCCTAGACCATCCCTGACAGGTGTTCGTTCAACCTGTTCTTAAAAACCTTCAATGATGGGGATTCCAAAACTTCTCTTGGAAGTCTATTCTAGTGCTTAACTACACTTATAGTTAGAAAGTCTTTCTTAATAGCTAACTTAAATCTCCCTTGCTGCAGATTAAACCAATTACTTCTTGTCCTATCTTCAGAGGACATGGAGAACAACTGATCACTGTGCTCTTCAAAACAGCCGTTAACATATTTGAAGACTTATCAGGTTCTCCTGTCAGCCTTCTTTTCTCAAAACTAAACACATCCAGTTATTTGAACCTTTCCTCGTAGGTCAGGTTTTCTAAACCTTTTATAATTTTTTCTCTGAACTGTCTCCAATTTGTCCACATCTTTCCTGAAGTGTGGCACCCAGAACTGGACACAGTACTCCATCTGAGCCCTCACCAGTGCTGAGTAGTGCAGGACAATTACCTCCCATGTTTTACAAACAACACTCATTAATACACCTGTGATGGGGTATACCAGGCCCTTTGAGGCCCCCTGCTGCAGGCCTTATGATCCTAACCATCATAGGCGCCAACTTCCGGTGGCGCCGGTGGGGGCTGACGCCCGGCGTCAGGGGCGGGGCCCCGCCCCCAACACCGGGCGACGTGGTGGGGCCCCGCCCCCGGGTGACACTGTGGGCCCCTGCCCCCGACGCCGGGTGACGTTGCGGGGCCCCGCCCCCGACGCCACGTTGCCCAGCGTCGGGGGCGGGGCCCCGCAACGTCTCCCGGTGCTGAGGTGAGCTTGCTGCGGGTCCCCGGGCTGGCGGGGAGCTGGGTGCGGGCCCCGGGGATGGTGGGGAGCTGCCGGTGGGTGCTCTGCACCCAGGAGTCGGCGCCTATGCTAACTATACCCCACCCCAGGAAAAGGAGCAGTGAAAGCCACGTCCTCCAGGCCTGCCTAGAAAAGCTGCATGGAAGCAGCCACTCAGAGCTCAGCAGGCTCAGTTAAACTTATTCATAAATGATCTGGAGAAAGGGGTAAACAGTGAGGTGGCAAAGTTTGCAGATGATACTAAACTGCTCAAGATAGTTAAGACCAAAGCAGACTGTGGAGAACTTCAAAAAGATCTCACAAAACTAAGGGATTGGGCAACAAAATGGCAAGTGAAATTTAATGTGGATAAATGTAAAGTAATGCACATTGGAAAAACTCCAACTATACATACAATATGATGAGGGCTAATGTAGCTACAACTAATCAGGAAAAAGATCTTGGAGTCATCGTGGATAGTTCTCTGAAGACGTCCACGCAGTGTGCAGCGGCAGTCAAAAAGCAAACAGGATGTTAAGAATCATTAAAAAAAAGGATGGAGAATAAGACGGAGAATATCTTATTGCTCTTATATAAATCTATGGTGCACCCACATCTTGAATACTGCATACAGATGTGGTCTCTTCATCTCTAAAAGGATATACTGGCATTAGAAAAGGTTCAGAGAAGGGCAACTAAAATGATTAGGGGTTTGCAACAGGTCCCATATGAGGAGAGATTAAAGAGGCTAGGGCTTTTCAGCTTGGAAAAGAGGAGACTAAGGGGGGATATGATAGAGGTATATAAAATCATGAGCGGTGTGGAGAAAGTGAATAAGGAAAAGTTATTTACTTGTTCCCATAATATAAGAACTAGGGGCCACCACAGGAAATTAATGGGCAGCAGGTTTAAAACAAATAAAAGGAAGTTCTTCTTCACACAGCACACAGTCAACCTGTGGAACTCCTTGCCTGAGAAGGTTGTGAAGGCTAGGAATATAACAGGGTTTAAAAGAGAACTGGATAAATTCATGGAGGTTAAGTCCATTAATGGCTATTAGCCAGGATGGGTAAGGAATGGTGTCCCTAGCCTCTGTTTGTCGCGGGGGGTGAGGGTTGGCAGGAGAGAGATCACTTGATCATTACCTGTTAGGTTCACTCCCTCTGGGGCACCTGGCATTGACCAATGTCAGTAGACAGGATACTGGGCTGGATGGACTTTGGTCTGACCCAGTATGGCATTCTTATGTTATGTGAGTTACTGGGCCTGAGCAGGTCAGTTGCTGGCTAGAACCAGAAGTGTGAAGAAGGACTGGAAGGCTGTGAAGTTCCACAGGCAAAGAGGCTTGAGAGAGATCCTGCTCAAGCAGGGATAGGAATGTGCAGAGGCCTGAGAGAGAAAACCATGACTAAATGGGGGCAGAGATTGTTACAAGGGCTCCAGGAAAACAAGCCTGAGAGAAGACCCTGAAAAATTAGGGCAGAGACTGAGAAATTTTGCAGGCAAGGGGGCCTGGGAGAGACCCTGCTGAAAAAGGGAACAGAGAAGTGATGAGACCAAGTGGGAGGCAGCCCAGGAAATCCAGCAGCAACTATTAAAGGGATGCAGTACATGGCTGCTGTTGATAGGGTCCCTGGGTTGGGACCTGGAGTAGTGGGTAGGGTCAGGTCTCCCCATCAGCCACTCGGGAAGTGGTCTTAGCCCCCAAGAAGGGGATAAGACTCAGAACTAAATGTCCAAGAAAGAGGCTATAATTTAAACAGGCCCAGAGATGAGGTGAAGACCATGAAGAGGGCCAACCATTTGTTGGACTTTGTTACCCTGGAAGGGGTTCCATTATGTGTTTTGACTGTATGTGACTTGGCCAGAGAGCTGAGCCACTGAAGACCCACCTGAGGAGGGCAACAACTTAGGGTAGGTCTACACTTACCCACCGCATTGGAGGAGTCCAATCGATCTTCTGGGTTCGATTTATCGCGTCTTGTCTAGACGCGATAAATCGAACCAGGAAGTGCTCCCCCGTCGACACTGGTAATCCTGCTCCACGAACGGAGCAGGTAGAGTTGACAGGGGAGCCTGCGCGCCGCGGTGTGGACCAGGGGTAAGTACTTTGAAGTTCGAAATAAGATACTTCGACTTCAGCTACGTTATTCATGTAGCTGAAGTCGCGTATCTTACTTCGAATTTCGGGGCTAGTGTAGACCAGCCCTTACAGAGGGTGCCAGGAAAAAGAAAGAGTGCAGGATCATACCCAGCTGACAGGAGGCGGTCACAAGAGTTGAGTGCATGCCATCACAACTCCCCAGAGTGATATTAGCCTTTTTCACAACAACATCGCGCTGTTGACTCATTTAGTTTGTGATCAACTAGAACTCTCAGATCCTTTTCAGCAGTACTACTGTCTGCCCAGTTGTGCACCATTTTTTAGTTGTGCATTTGATCTTTTTCCTTCAGACCAATTCTCAATTTGTCAAGGTCGTTTTGAATTCTAATCCTGTTCTCCAAAGTGCTTGCAACCCCTTCCAGCTTGGTGTTCTCTGAAAATTTTATAAGCATCCTCTTCATTCCATTAACCAAGTCAAAAACATTTTGAATAGTACTGAACCCAGGACAGACCCCTGCAGCACCCTACTAGATATGTTCTCCCATTTTGACAGTGAACAATTGATAACTACTAGTTTTGAGTAGTCTTCCAACCAGTTGTGCACTCACCTTATAGTATTTTCATTTCCCTAGTTTGCTTATGAGACTGTCATGTGGCATTGTGTCAAATTCCTTACTAAAATTAAGATATCTCATCTATAGCTTCCCCCTGTACCTCCATTCACTAGTAACCCTGTCAAAAAAGGTTGGTTAGCATGATTTGTTCTTTACAAATCCATGCTGGCTATTCTTTATAACCATAGTATTGTCTAGGTGCTACAAACTGATTGTTTAATCATTTGTTTCAGTATCTTTCCAGGTACTGAAGCTAGGCTGACTGGTCTATAATTCCCTGGGTTGTCTTTGTTCCCCTTTGTACTGTGATGCACATCAGAATTATTTTTTTTTAAACAAAGTGCCTGATAAAAGAGGTGAATAAGAGCAGGATTGAGTGAACCTGGACTGAATTTCCTCCTCATCCCAGGAGACAGTAATCTCTCCAGTGTACAATTGGGATCCTTCAATGCAGCAGTGTGAAGTGAAGCTCAGGAATGAGAGAACGTGAACATCTGAAGTTCCCCTCCCATCCCTAGAGTAAATGGTCCTTCCATTGAAAGCTTAGAATCTGTTGGGGGAGCAGAACAAGGATTTATACATATTCTTTATTCCTATCCCATACCACCTTTGCCCCCATGTCTCCCTTACCTGCAGTAGTGCCATAGCCTCTTCATTGGATGAGAGATTCTGTTTCTCTGCCACCTTAAGACTCAGCACATTTTTCAGGTTGCTTAGCTTCCCAATAGGCACCTTCAGGGTCTTGTAACGTCTCAGAAGCCTTGATTATATATATATATTAAAAAAAAAAGCATCTCGTGTTTGTTCTTTAAAAAACAAGGTGACCCACTAAAGACCTGCACAGGGAGAAGGCATGTTCACCATATACCAATCCCAGAGCTGCTCTCACTGAAGTAAAGGGCCCAATGTGTTTAAGTAAGAAAGAAGGGAGAGTGGGCTGAAATTCTCTTTCAAGAGTGGTGTGGTTTAGATGCCTGAGCACAGAACTAGGAGCCAGCAACTCCAGAGGTCTTATCTTGGCTATGACCATGTTGTCTGCCGTGGTCTCACTTAATCCCTCTGGCTCAGTTTGGCATCTGTAAGGATAAGTAGGTTAGTACTATTCTCAGGGCTTTGTTAAGATTAATTAATTTTTGTGAAGTGTTGTGGAAGTGCTTAGTGTTATTATTTATAGAGCCCTGCAAATCCGCGGATATCCACGGATGCAGTTGTGGTGTTTACCATCTTTGCAGATTGGATGCGGATCCAAATTTTTGTATCCGTGCAGGGCTCTAACAGTGAGATAGGGCGCTGATGCGGATATATATAAAAGGTGGAGTGCAGATCGGATACAAGTTAATTATTGCGGATGCTGATAGGGTGCTGATGCAAATTTTTGTATCTGCGCAGGGCTCTAATTATTTAAACCACAGGAGATCAGTTCTGACGCGTTATTTGATTTTTTTCACTGAGGATTCTGATGCTTAAAACAAGTATTCGTAATGGTTCATCCTTTAGTTTTGCTAATGCTTTGTATCTTTGCTCAGTCATCTTTTTACCATCTACTACAGCCAAGACTCTTTTTGGGGGGGGCGAGGGGGAAGAGAGAGGAGAAGGAGCTGGAATTGCTCATAAATGTCCTTGTCTTTTTAAGGCTGGATTATCACAAGTCTTTACTGCAGTAATGTCTAATTATAAAAGTTCAGGATGGAACTCAGACCCAGTCCTACAGCCCATATTCTTACAAACACTGACCTATGTCAATAAATTATTCCCATCATAAAATATTTACACTGGCTCGCAGTAAATACACCTTGAACCTGTTGTAGTATTTGCTTACATAAAAACAACTAAATAGCCTTGGATTTAAGACAAACATAACCCCTATCAGTTACTGGAGGTCAGAATCAGTATCCTATTTAATTGTTCTTGATATAATATAAAGGTACTAGGAGCTAGGTTATGTTGTGGCTACACTCCTAGATATGAAACTTACTTCTAAGTACTATCTGCGCTGTTCTGATGGTTTCGCCATTTAAAATAAAACTAACTAAATGCTTATGTGCAGCACTTTCTGTTTCCCAATTTGGACCCTTTCATTTGAGTAACTTTATACAGTGTCCTGTGCCTTTGTTAAAGATACTATATAGATACATGTTGGAGCAAGAGCTTTATGCCTGTTTTCAAAAGTGGCCATTAATTTTGGAGGTGCCTTGATTTTTGGATGTCCAGTGTGAAATAGCTTGGTCAGATGTTCAGAAATGCTGAGCTCCCACAACTCCCCCTGAAGTTAATCAGAGCTGAGAGCACTCAGCACCTCCAGAAATCAGGTCACAGTGTCTCAAGTTGGTCCATCAAGTCTGGTTTTGGCCTCTGGCAGTAGCCAGTAATTGCCACGTCAAAGGAAGACAAATCTTTCACAGTATAACAGGCTATCTGAGCAATGAAGTACAAGAAGGCTGCACCTTATGCCCAGCACATGAGATTACCCTTCTCCACGCATGCTATTAATGATCACAGCTCTTAATAACCTGAGCAAGATTTTTTTTTAAACTGCTGTCACAAAATGATGGTGGCTCTGAGTTGCCAAATTCAATATCTCACTTTCTAATACAGTTCTAGAGCATACAGTTCATTCCAGCAGCTCTCAGGAATGCTGCCTGAGTGCCTGTTGCCTATAAGGTGGTTAAAGGGAGGCTCTGCCACTTTGAACAAATCTTGTTCATCCACTTCTGCGGATATGCTCTTGAGATTTCCCTTTCTTGATCATACAGCAGCTTCCCTGATAGATTTCTTGAAGATGACAGCTCCCAGGAGTGAAGGAACATTTCTAGGAATATGTTACAAAGTCACTGAGAGCCCTTGGGTCTCTCCTCCATACCACTCATTACCTTTCCTTCAGGAGGTTGAGGTGCTTCTGAACGTCATCTTTTTCTCGTATTGATTTATTCAGAATGGATCTAGAAGAAGGAAAAAGCGAAGTGTTAATTTCTACCACAGAACCTATAAGAAGGAACTTCCTGGAATGGGATTATATGGTCAGCAATGTTACACAAGACATGACTGTCTGGCAGAGCTTCCATGAAATAATATTGCTGAACTGCAAATGCAGCCGGTTATGCTGTCAGTTTATCTGGGTATGTCTTTATTTTTTCACTATCTATTAAATGTCTCAAGGCCTCTTTCTATCCCAGGCTGAGAACTCCTTCCAAATCTCATCTCATGCTTTCCAAATGAAGAGTTCCACTGTCAGATGGACCTGGTGTCACGTGTTACAATGTTTATAATCCTCAATAACTGATTAGTTGCTCGGACACTTTCAGAATGATTTTTTTACTAGCTATTACATTAAGCATCCTAATTATCTGAGGAAACAGAATGAGATTCCTGGTCTTATGTGGTTGAAGCCTTGGCTGAGGTATGAGATGTGGTGGTGCTTGATACTTGCAATATTACTGAATCCATCATGCCTCCCAGGTGGTCGATGCTGCTGTCTGGGAGTGGCTGCCATGCTGCTGTTTTGCTAGGGGCCAACTTCACCTTTTTTGTGCCCCAAGAACCTGTTTTTATTGGTATCAGAAAGACAGAGAGAAGGAGAAACAGTCAAGATGTGACCTATCAGACTTGGATAGAAAACTTTATGGTAAATCAGTTACTTCTCTGACCCCAAATGACTGAGCTATCAACTCAAGAGCACATTTTCTGCCCCAAAGAAACAGCATCTCAGACCTGTCCACACTGTCAGTAATAGTTATTTGCACAGCACTGATGGTATGTTTGGTGATGTAAAACACACAGAAGATATGTGGTCCCTGCCCTAAGAAGCTTCCATTCTATTGTGATTTCCACCCAACGTAATTGATAAAACTGGTGAAATGATTGAGAAGTAAGCCCATGAGAAGCCATTTTGGCTACTGGCCCATAACACATTCCCCTCCCCAGTGACACTTGAGCTAGTGACATTAGGCACTGCTATATGACTGACTCAGGTCATGATTTCCAGCCCTGATTTCTAAATGGATGGATGCAGCAGAAGTTGGAAGTGCTGCAAAGATGGTATGTTCTATTCAACAAGAAGGGAATGTTTTCTGTCACTTAGCAGTGATTTCTCCAGACTGATTAAGGAGCAGTTTTAAAGGTTCTAAAAGGAATACTATCCCATTTAGACGATAAACTCATGAGTAAGGCTACGGTTTAGTCACGGGTATTTTTAGTAAAAGTCATGGACAAATCACGGGAAATAAACAAAAATTCATGGCCTGTGACCTGTCCATGACTTATACTAAAAGTACTGGTGATTAAATATTGCGTGAGGGGAGGGGAAGCGCTACTGGGGAGGTGCTGGGGCCAGCGGACTGTGGACGCTCCGGCTAGCCACCCACCTGGGGACTGTGGCTGCTCCAGCAGTGGCTGGTGTGGCAGGCCCCGGAGACAGCTACTTGGGCAGCCTGGGGGTCAGCCACACTGGCACCTGCAGAAGTCACGGAGGTCGCAAAAATCCTCTTTGACAGACATGGAGCCCTACTCTGGAGGGCAGGGACTTTGTCTACTTATTTGTATATCAAGCACCATGTACACAATAATCCAGTAGCCATCAAGGGATCAGGAGCAAGTTAAAATGAGGACCCTCGTGGTCCTGAAAGACACACACAGGCCCCACCACAAGCACTCAATAGAAAAGAAACATACTATTTGGAAGTAAAATAATATATTTTAATAAGAAACAGAAATGCATCTTGCATCTTGGCTAAGATTATATAGAGGATAATTTGTTTGTCATGCACAGAAAAAAATTGGGGCCTATTTCAATCATATTTTGAAAAAAACTTGGGAGTTATTTCCTGTTCTCAGTGTTGCTTCAGAATATGGATTTATGGGTGAAGCCCTGAAATACTGATGGGAGACAGACATGTGGAGAAAATAAGGACATTTGTACCTTCAGGGGACTGCTCCCTCTGTCGCTTCTCTCTCTTCTTGGCTGGCTGTGTGACCTGGTAAAAAGGAAAATTTACAGCGGAGAAAGAAATGTGTACAGGCAGCCCTCGACTTTACGACGTTTGACTTACAACAAATGGCACTTACGATGTTTCTGAATTGACACACTGATTCGACTTATAACTAGTTTCGACTTTACAACGCTCGGTCCCGCAATGGAATGGATTCCGGTTAAGAGTTACGACGTTTCAACTTGCGATGCAATTTTCAGGAACCAATTGTGTCGCAAATCCAAGGACTGCCTGTAAATGTTTATGGTGCATCCACTTGCTACCAAGGACCAACTAGTAAGGGCTGGGGAGGCATTTGAATACATGACAATGGCCTTTTACCATTGGTCGCCTCTCCTGTAGTAAAGGCTTGTTTTCTGGTTTGTGTGTCCAATGACTATGGCTGCACATTCTCAAATAAGAGCACATCTCACACAAGTTCTGCAGGCCTCTTTCAGTCTTAAACAGGAGGAAGTAACTCATAACCAGACCTCTTTAACTCTCACATTACAGAAGCAAGTCTGCGGATGAGAAAATGTATGGTCTTATTTCTCCTAATCTCTTTTCAACAGCAGCCTGGGACCATGCTGCTCATAAGGCTGGTTGTGACAAGGAGCATCTTTCAGATAGAAAGCTGTCCGAGTCAATATTGTGCCCCCTCCTGGCCAATCACATAACATTTAGATAGCTATTTCCTCCAGGCCCTGAGGATTTTCTCATGTCTTTTCCAGTCAGACTGTGTGTTGCAGAGAAAAAGGGTACCCATCTTGAACAGATTGGATATTTGCTCAAGTTAAGCAAATATTCAAAGAAAAGCTCTCCTCCCCACACACACATTAGTAGAAGGATGGCATATTCCCGCTTCCCCCTTGAATAATTTTATTTCTTCGGGCTGATTAGTCTGAAATTTAATTACCTCTTTCTCTTGTCCCCGTTTCTGTCCTCCATCTGCTTTTTTGCTGGCAGGTTCGGGGTGCTGCTGTGACTTGCTCCTCTTTTGTGCCGCTCCTCCTCTGACAGACTTCCCTGCCTTAGGGGGACGAGCACGGTGATGTTTCATGACCTTTAAAGCAGTGGGGAGAGAAGTAGAGGTCAACAGAGACAGAGATGTATAATCTATAAAGAAGTGCAAAACACACACAGCTATTGAACAGGAAGGCTATGCTGAATACAGCATAACCTTTTGTGTATTTGGGTGCATCGCTCCCTTGGTAAATGTCTCCAATTGCTGCCTGAGGGAGAAGCCATCGGATATTCTACACGCACCCACAGACACCCTTGTCCCCCATTACTCCCCAGACCCATTAGCCAACATTTGTTTGTTATGTGATCATAAACGCCAACATCATGCCTGTTACAGGGACTATTTACATTACATCCTCCTCACACCGCTTCCCCTAGGCAGCTCCTACTGTGACACAAGGGGTGATGTCCCGTTGCCATGGCTTCTGGCAGCAATTGTCCTGACCTGGGAGGCAATGTCATTATGCTGAGTCTCGTGGCAGTGATTGTCGTGACATGATGGACAATTAGATCCTTGCGGGGGGGGGGACTCTCATGACTTCACAGAGATCATGCCACCGCACTCTTTCGCAGCAGCTACTGTCGGGACATGGAGATGATGTTCTTGCAGTGGTGACAGTCATGGCAGGGGAGAAGGTCGCGGTGCTGGGGCTCCTGGCAGTGACTGTCATGACATGAGGGCCGGTCGTGATAGTAGGCAGGACTAATCTGAGTGATTGGGGCCCCCTTTGGGCGGGCTGAGAGAGGTAGGGCCATAAACATACCGCCTGTGACTGGAGGGGGCGCCTAAAGTTATGAGAGAGACTACACCCCCCAGCATGCATTGCCACCCCTGGTCATAGGGCGCTTACTCAGCTGGGCGCATTGCATGCCGGGAGATGTAGTCCTGGCCACCTGAACGCCCCTTCTCACCTCCTGGCTCCCTGATGCTGTCGCGTTGACCGACCACCCCCTTGAAAAGTCCCATCGCGCGGCCCGTCTCGGCCCCTCCGGGACTCACCGGTCCTCCTCAACGACCCCACAGCCTGTCCGGGTGCCCGGCGGAACGCCGCCGAGCCGCCAGAGACAACGTTCCCGCGCTGCAGCGCGCATGCGCACACTGAGGCCACGCCAACGTCCCTCCCAGGGCGCAGGCGCGCGCGCCTGCGTACTCGGGTTTGTTGGGGACTGACTCGCAGCAGGAGCAGGACGCGGGTGGGGGGTAAGGGCACGTCCCGGCCGTGACACCACTGGGGAGCGGGCCCTAGCCGTTAAACCCCCTCCCCCATCCATCCCGCTTTTCTTCCGCCCCGGCGCCCCAGGGGCGTGGCAGCCTCTGCGGGGCCCCGGCCGCCGTGGAACAGCCCGCGACGTCCCCACGGCTCTTGCCCGGCCCCCTGCTCGGGCTGCTCGCGCGGCCGGACGCGCCCTTCGCTCTAACCGTCCCGCACGGGGGCCGGATCCCCCGGAGTCCCCGCCCCAGCGTTCCCGGGGGGCCTCGCCCGGGCCAGGACAGCGACCTGCCCCCCTCCCCCCTCCCGCTAGCGCGCCCCCTGCCACCACAGCGGCTCCTGTCCCCTTGGGGCTCCGCCGTCAGGCCTGTCACCCCCCCCCCCCCCCCGGCTCCTTTTCCGCCGCGCTGCTCCCCGGTCTGTCGCTGCGCCTTTGGGTTTCCTCCCGAAGGGCCGAGCGTTGCGCTTGGCTTCAGTGCTGGGGGGCGGGGGGCAGTTCGGGATTGAGATCAATGATAGAATCTCAGGGTTGGAAGGGACCTCAGGAGGTCATCTAGTCCAACCCCCTGCTCAAGGCAGGACCAAGCCCCAATTTGTGCCCCAGATCCCCAAATGGCCCCCTCAAGGATTGAACTCACAACCCTGGGTTTAGCAGGCCAATGCTCAAACCACTGACCTATCCCTCCCCCCCCCCCATGGGGTGTCATGCGGGCAGATGAGTGCTGAAGGAATATAGTGCCTGGATTGCGTGTGTGTTAGAGGCCAATTAAGTTCTCTTCTGCGTCCTACAACCACGTTCATTTGACTCCCTTCTGTGGTTGATTTCAGTGTAGTAGCCGTGTTAGTCTGTGTCAGCAAAAAGAAAACAAGAAAAATACCTGTGGCACCTTAGAGACTAACACATTTATTTCAGCATAAGCTTTCGTGGGTTAAGAACCCACTTCATCGGATGCATGGAGTGGAACGTGCAGTGAACAGAATAGTGTTTCTTTGCACGTGGTTAAAGCGGGAGTGGGTTCCATCCTTTATTTCTGGCGGTGATTTGCTGTTGGGATTTAGGCACGCCACCTAACTGCTGTGTGACTCAGTTTCCCCATCTGAGCTCTTCCCTTGAAAGACAACATGGCAATGCAAAGTATTTATTTATATACTTTCAGTTTCCTCAGCTCTTCTCACGTTGGTGACCCACACAGGAAGACATGTTGAGGGCCAAGGATGGGCTTCTGCGCCTCTGGCCACACCACTCCAAGATCATGTGGCGCTCCCTGCACCGGCAGCCTCTGCATCCAGAGTGGGCTGCTATGGCTAAAAAGCAGCTGAAGGGCAAGAATCCAGAGGAATTGATATGGCACACGCCAGAAGGAATTGCCATCAAGCCTTTGTACTCCAGAAGGGACACAGAAGGTGTTCCTGAGGAGCTGCCAGGAGTGAAGCCTTTCACTCGGGGACCCTATCCCACTATGTATACTTACAGGCCATGGACTATCCGCCAATATGCTGGTTTCAGTACAGTGGAGGAGAGCAACAAGTTCTACAAGGACAACATCAAGGGTAAAGCTAATATTTACCTTTCTATCTCTGCCTGGGTGTAAAGGCAGCAACCTGGATGTATTCCAGGTTCAGCCTAGCAAGGATAGTGCAGGTATTCTGGAACAATTTAGTCTTGTGTCATCGCCCTATAGGGGACAAATTTGCTGTGGAAAACCTGCTAATTTTTGGTCAGTTTTAGTTAAACTTTTAATACTAGTTCATCTTGGCACTCTAGATTTAAATATTATACTGTGCATTTTAAATATATTTACATTAGGGATATAAATACCATTTTAAAAGTTAATCGTTTAAACCATTAAAAATATTTCATTTAAATGGTTAACCAATCCAGCTGGTGGAGCTGGGGCTGTTAAGGGGGCTAACAGTTAAGGCGGGTTAACATTTTACATCCCTTATTTACATGTTAGGAATATCCGATGGCTTAGCTCAGAGCATAGTAGGCAAGCCAATTTCCCAGAGATGACATTTTCAGGTTTTTGAGAGCAGGTTTCCCAATATTTCTTCAGTGTGTTAAATGTCCTAACCAATCTCTTCTATACAATGAAATAATAAATTGTTATATCAGTCTGGATGTCAGAAGTAATTCGACCACTGCTGAAATGTGGCACCTGGGCTCATTCCACTCCATCTGTTTTCTTGCCAGCAATACAACCCAACATTTTTTTTGAGAAGGGCAGTATAATTTTACCAGTCAAAAAAATAGTGAAAGTCCCATTAACTAAAAAGTTCCAAATACAGAGTATTTATGTTTCACAAATTGTTCTTCAGAAAGGCTTTTTTGTATAAATGTTGTTCTCAAACCATAGTTTTATCACGGAGCAAGAATGTTACAAATATATTTTTATACAAGTGTTTAAGTGGGAGTCTGACCTAGTGGGTGGTAATGAATTTGCAGTCATGGTTTTTGGTATTCCTGGTTCTGCCATTCATTGGCTTGCTGTGTGACCTTGTCATGTCACACATATTCTTCACTAAGTGGGCATATTAATGCTTAACCATCTAACAGGAATGTTTAATCTTGCTTAATTATTTGTAAACTATTTGGAAACACTCAGTGAAAAGTTCTGTATAATTGCACTGCAAGGTGGTGGAGTGATGATACTCTCAATCTATCCACAATTCCAGAATTTCTGGCTGTTTCTGCAAACATGATCAGCAGCGAAAGAAGTTTGTCAAATTTCTATTATTATGCTTCAGAGATAACATCCCCTTGAGATGAATTGGGGATGGTTCATATCTCTCTGAGAACTTAATGTTGAATCCCCTGCACAAAGTGCAAGTACAGGAGGAAAAGAAATCCTCCTCCCAATTTAGTGCTTTGACATGGAGGGGTTATGTACCCACTTCACTGCCTCTAGTACAGTTCATGGGTTTTAGTAGCAGCTGGTATGTGGAGAGTGTAAGATTCTGGATCCAAATGGCAGTTTATATACTGGCCACTCCATGATACTACCTCTGTAACACCATTAAATTCCTCATTCATTAAATTCTACAGCCAGAAGAGACCACTGCCATCAGCTAGTCTGACCTCCTACATAACACACATCACATAGTGCCCCACTACAGAGCTTGTTTCCATTGCCCAGTGCAGCTTCACTATGTTTCGGGCCTTTTATTCCCTACTTGGTGCCAGCATTTGGCCCTAAAAGCTATTTTTTCATTCTCTGACCACAGATTCAGAGCTGCATTGATGCACATTGAAAACAAGATTATCTTTACCGCAGTAAGAGTTAGAAACATTTTTGAATGAAAGTTTAAATTCCACAGAAACTAATAGACCTCCAGAGAAGTTTGAAGATAGCCTGTCACACCACAAATTGGATCAGTTGAGACCCTGACTATGTAAAATAAAGTTAATTACAATTCCTAAAGCAAACCTGTTTTACTGTTTGTTTTCATTAACCTAGCTGGCCAGCAAGGATTATCAGTTGCCTTTGATCTGGCAACCCACCGTGGCTATGATTCAGACAATCCACGAGTCCGTGGTGATGTTGGAATGGCTGGAGTTGCCATTGATACGGTGGAAGACACCAAGATCCTTTTTGATGGAATTCCTTTAGAGAAAATGTCAGTTTCCATGACAATGAATGGTGCAGTAATTCCTATCTTGGCCACATTCATCGTAACTGGGGAAGAACAAGGGGTGCCTCAAGCCAAGCTTACTGGGACAATCCAGAATGATATACTCAAGGAGTTCATGGTCCGAAATACATACATTTTCCCTCCAGAACCGTCAATGAGGATCATTGCGGACATCTTCCAGTACACATCGAAGGTATTCTTTTATTTTAATTCGCTTCTATTATATTATTTACGCAGTGCTCAAATGTGCACAACACACTTTACAGAACAAATAGCAAGATACCCTGGTAGCTAGTAACAAACAATGCAGGATGGGAAGTACAAGGATTACAATAATAAGATCATATGGCAATGAGGTATGTACATCTTGATCGTTTGGGGAAAATTAGATATTAATCACTATCTGTAGACAGGAAGAAAGAAGTGAGATTTAGGAAGGATGTGCATGGTGCACAGGAGACAGCTTGACAAATGGGGATTCGGAGGCTGTTTTGTGCGTAGAGGTCAGCATGGAAGAAGACAAAGGTAGGAGAGAAGGGAAGGCTGGGCCAGAGTGCTACAGAGTCTTGAATACAAGCAGAAGTTTGATTTTTTTTTTTGAAATGCAGGACAAGGGGGAGCCAGTGGAGGGATTAAAAGAGAGTGGTTTTAATGATGGCTGAGGAAGACTATTTTGGCTGTACCATTTTAGATAGGTTTGAGGGGGGCAATGTGACCATCAAGGAGACCAGAGGGTGAGGTTTTAGTAATCGTGGTGGGAGACAATTAAAGCTCAAACAACTAATTCGCTGTTGGGGGCAGAAAAGTAGAAACAAACTCGCTATATTAAGTAGTAAAAGCAGCAAAATATCAAGGTAATGAGTAGAGTATAAATGTCTAAATAGATTTTGGCCAGAAACAAGTTTACTTTTGATTTGTAATTTACAATGAATGGGGTTGTCTTTAAGCATTATGGACTATATTTATAAAAGAATTTAGGCACCAACCTGCCACTTCAGCCACCTAAATCCCAGAATCAGTCCCCAATGGGATTCACAAAGGCCGTGCTCAACTGTCCCTGAGCCCTGTAGGCACTTAAACTTGTGCAGCACCTTAGTTTTGCAGTAAATGTTCCCTTGGGTGCCTGTTTCTGCTTCTGCCAATGCTGTTCCATGTCAGCCAGCTGGATTTGTAATCCCCACTGCGATGAAGTAGGCGATCAGACATGCCTCAACCTATTTTGCCTTCGGGGTCTGATCCAGTAAGTGTGCTCAGAACTCACTTACCAGATCAGGCCCCTACAGACAAGCTTACATAAAATAGCGACCGGTGAGGGGGGGTAGGACCTCCCTCATAATTTTTAGCTCCATCATTAGGGTTCTCACCTGGGATGTGGCAAACCCCTGGTTCAAGTCCCCCCTCCACCTGAGTGGGAAAAGGAATGATCTGCCACCTTTCTGGTGAGTGCCTAGCCAAATGTTGAAGATGTTCCACTGTGGATCAATAATGAAAGAATGGTTGGGCCAAAGAGAGAGCGAGGATGGGAATGACACTGTAGCCTGATAGTTAGAGCGCTGAGCATCGTTGTGCCTAAGTTTCTTTGCAAATCTAGTCCTAATAGGATAATTATCTGATTCTGCCCTCCCTGCATTATTGCTTTTTTGTTTACACAGCACATGCCAAAATTTAATTCCATTTCAATCAGTGGGTACCATATGCAGGAGGCAGGAGCTGATGCCATATTGGAATTAGCTTATACTATAGCTGATGGATTGGAGTACTGCAGAACTGGACTCCAAGCTGGCCTTACCATTGATGAATTTGCACCAAGGTAAGTAAAACAAGGTCACAAGTACTTAGCTGACTTTTGGAAAATGAATAGAAACTCTAGGTTTTAATTTCACGTTTGGACTCTGACATTCCAAACTGTGCTAGTAACAAAGGTAATTTCCATATCGCAGGCTGACTTTTTAACCAGCATAAGATTGCAGTGTTAAGGAGTGAGATCTAGTACAACAGACACTTAGGTTTAATCAACAGGTATTGCAGCCCTCTGGTGTCTTTTCATATTGTAGCTTTATTTATGCCTCCTTATATTCAACCAACAAAACACTGTTTGAAATGTTCTTAAAAATTCTATTAATATCACAAGAGTATTCACGTAACTGAAGGCATGCCTAGGTATCAATTTTCTTTAGTAGTTATAATTTGTATTGGCTCCAAGGATTTTGTTCAAATCTAGATGCTGTCAGACTGACACCAGAACCACGTCCTAATCATAACTGCAAATTATGAGAAGTTACAAATGAAGATGGCGCTGTAGACCAACCAGTCTATGCCCTGACAGGTATCCAATATTAAATTAATATAATACTTGAGGTTAATCAAAAGGCCCAGAAGAAGCATATTCAATGTGTGTTTGTAACTTCCATTAATTGTAATGGGAGTTAAACTCTCACTGAATTGGGGAATGGACCTTACACCTTTGGATAGGAGACCCTGCATGCTGAATGAACTCAAAGATCAGGTCTTAGAACATTTCAGCTCACTGTAGCTTTTGTGTGAAGTAAGTTCTCCAGTCCTCACATTTATATATGTAGACAGGTTTTCTTTAATTGTGTGAAAGTTGCCATATTGGTGTCTCATGAAAATTAAGACCTTCATCCACTGACAGATACAGCAACTGTGTAAACTTCCCTTCATTGCCCTGTCAGAGTGCCTCAAACCTGATTCGAAGAGAGCACTTTTAGAGTCGAGAGGGTAACTGTCTTTGTGCCAGTTGCATCCTTGACACTTCGGAAACTTTCATGACAATGCATTGTATTTAAAGATTTTTCATTTCTTTTCTCTAAAATTCCTTACAAGCATTAAGTCTCTGTGCCACCCTGTGAAGTAGGTAATTACTATTTATCTTGTTACACATGGCGAAACTGAGGCAGAGATCAGTTGTGATTTTCTCAAGGTCACATAATGAGTAAGTGATAGAGAAATGAATTGAGCCCTGGAAAGTGAATTCCTAGTCCCCTGCCTTAGCCACCAGACTGTAGAGGTAATTTATGGCATGGAGATTTGTCTAGTAGGCACCTGGACTGAGTCCACTATTCCATTTTACATAGGCTGTCCATTGGAAATATTTTCTGGTCTCTATAGATGGAGGTGGATTAGAATCTTCAACATATTGTATAATTAAAAAGCTTTGTATCCCATTACCAATCCATGAGTCAGCCAGGCCCCATTTCATCCAGTTTTTACTTTGGGGTAACTCAGTCTTTGTACCATGGAACCTGCTGGAAGAATTATTGATGAGGATATTGATAGGTATCCTAGAAACTTGGTGGAACGATGATCATCAATGGGACACGGTAATGCCAGGGTACAAAATATGTAGGAGTGACATAGTCGGTCGTGCTGTTGGGGGAGTAGCACCATATGTGAAAGAGAGCAGAGTCAAATATAGCAAAAATCTTAAATGAAACAAACTATACCTTAGAATCTCTGTGGAAAGAAATTCCATACTTGAATAATAATATAGCAGTAGGACTATATTACCGACCAATTGACCAGGATGGTGATAGCGACTGTGAAATGCTCAAGGAGATTAGACAGGCTACGAAAACAGCAAACTCAGTAATAGTGGAGAATTTCAACTATCACCATATTGATTGGGAACTTGTCCCCTCCTGACAGGATGCAGAGAGAAAATTTCTGGATATCATAAATGAGTGCTTCTTGGAGCAGCTAGTCTTGGAACCTACAAGGGGAGAGGCAATTCTTGATTTAGTCATAAGTGGTGCACATGATCTGGTCCAAGAGGTGACTATAGCTGAATTGCTTGGTGATAGCAACCATAATGTAATTAAATTTAACAACCTTGTGGGGCGGGAAATGCCAAAGAAACCACCACAATAACTTCAAAAAGGGGAACTACACACAAATGAGAGAGCTCATTAAGTGGAATTAAAAGGAACATTCCAACGAGTGAAATGCCTGCAAACTGCATGTAAATTATTTAGAAACACCATAATAGAGGCTCAAATTAAATGTATATCCCAAATAAAAAAACAGACCCCCAAAAAATGCCACCATGGCTAACTAGAGTAAAAGAGTTGATTAGAGACGGACATCCTTTAAAAATTGGGAGTCAAATCTTATTTAGGAAATTAGGCTCATAAACTCTGCCAAGTTAAATGTAAAAGTATAAGTAGGCAGACCAAAAAAGAATTTCAAGAGCAACTAGCAAAAGACTCTCAAACTTATAGCAAAACAAATTTTAAGTACATCAGAAGCAGCAAGCTTGCCAAATAATCAGTGGGGTTACTGGACGAGTGGGGCGCTAAAGGAGCGCTTAAGGAAGACAAGGCCATTATGAAAGAGCTAACTGAATATTTTTCATCAGTCTTCACTGCAGAGGATGCAAGGGTGATTCCCACACCTGTTGTTCATTCTTCTTAGACGATAAATCTGAGCAACTGTCCCAAATAGAGGTGTCAATAGAGGAGATTTTGGAACAAATTGATAAACTAAACAGTAATAAGTCTCTAGGGCCAGATGGTGGTCCTAGAGACTGCTGTTCTTCCTTGATATAATGGAGAATTCTGGGAACCATATTGCTCATTATCGTATACAATTAAAGTCCTGAACATGTGCTCTTATTGCAGACTGTCTTTCTTCTGGGGAATTGGTATGAACTTCTACATGGAAATAGCTAAGCTAAGAGCTGGGCGACGTCTTTGGGCTCAATTAATAGAGAAAATGTTTCAGCCCAAGGACCCCAAATCTCTTCTTCTAAGAGCTCATTGTCAGACCTCAGGATGGTCCCTTACTGAGCAGGTTGGATTTTAAATTTTAAATGATTTTCTACAAATGTGATCTTAGGAGTACATGTATTCTACTGATTCATGCATACTAATAGAGTAAAAGCTTTTTTTATTCAGCATGTTGGGGAAATAGGAGGTGCCAGTAAGTGAAAAATATCAGTTAACCAAGAGGGAGGGAGTTTGGGTGCGGGAGGAGGTATGGGGTGCCGGATCCGGGGGGCGTTCTCCTCGGGCGGCTCCCCAGAAACGGTGACCTGTCACTGCTGTTCCTAGTTGGAGGCGCAGCAGGCAGCTGTGCACACTGCCTCCGCCCACAGGTGCCGCCCCCACAGCTCCCATTGGCTGCAGTTCTTGGCCTATGGGAGCTGCAGAGACAGTGCTCGAGGCAGGACAGGGGCAGCGCACAGAGCTGCCTAGCCATGCCTCTGCCTAGGAACAGCAGGGACAGGCTGCTGCTTGGGGGAGCTGCCTGAGATGAGCACCCCCTGGGTCCGGCATTCCACACCCTCTACCGTGCCCTAGCCCCCTGCCCTGAGCCCCCTCCCACACCCAAGCTCCCTCCCAGAGTCCACACCCCATCCCAGCACCCACTCCTGTACTCTGAACCCCTCGTGGCCATTCTTCCGCTTAGGAGCAGCAGAGACTTGCTGCTTCCGGGGAGCCATGCAGAGCCAGGTAGGGGGCCTGCCGGCCCCGCACCAACCGGACTATAAACTGAGTTTTCTATGAAGATTAAAAATACCAGTTTATAGAGCTTTCTGGTTGGTACAGGTCTGGATAACACAGCTTTTACTGTATGCCTGCCTGTCTAATGCTTTATTGAGACAAGCAGTGTAGCAGATCTAATAGCTTTGGGGCTCTGTGATGTCCTCATTTACATGCTGCCCAGGATGACTTTGTGACTAAGTTAAGTAGTCAGAATAAAACATTTCTCATTTAAAAATCTGGATTTCTTTCATCTGGAAATGTTTTGTATCTGACATCTTACCCATATTTTGCATATCAGAAATTTAAGGGGCAGCCTCAACAAAATATGCTGACTTAGCTAATATGATGCAGCCCCACACAAAAAATGAGACACCTCAAATGAATTCAGAACTTAAATCAACTCCAGTTACAGGTTAAACTAGTGACAACTGCATATTATGGTGACTGATGTACCCTACTGGTTAGATAGAATAGAAGCTATTGTTTGAACATTGGCCAAGTGTTACTAGAATGCAGATTTACAAACCCTTCCCACAGCCTGTTCTGTCCAGTAATGTCCATGTTTGTGAATGGGCAGAATGTAAGAGCTTTGTCTAAACAAGACTTGTACCAGTATATATTAGATTGATTTTTAAACCTATATAGTTACACCTGTTCCCAGTTAACTCGAGCTAAATCAAAACAAGTCATTCATACACAGCCTTTTGCACTGGTTTAACTATATCATTTTCTTTTTTTTACTACTTACATTTTCTTGTGCAAATGAGCGTGAAGAGAAGCTCAGCTGCCCTAAATATGGCCATGTATGTTTCACATTTGTTATGCAAGAGAAATGTCCAGACTTCTTCCTGGGGCAGATATTGTGTGAAAAGAAGTGCCCTAATGAGCAAATAAATTAATCCTAATTTCTCCCATAAAGTGTCTTTTTTTTTTTTTTTTTTTTCCCCTGGGCTTTCCTATTTGCTTTCCATTTTGGCATCCTCCCTTAATTGTTTCTTTAGTCTTTCCAGTCCCATATGCTAAAGAGAGGAAAATCCTTCTGTACAAAATTGGAATTAATTTTTTGTCATTTTGTCTAAATCTAATCATTCTACCATCCCCTCAGATCACCTCAGTATGTGTACTATCTGTGGTGAAGTAAAGCTGTGCCCGATTTTTAAATGAGTTTTATGTATATGGAGCTTGCTAAACTATGAACTGAGAAATGTTTTGTATTAATTCTGTAGTATTTATATAATTTTATTTGCACAAGTTAATGTGTTCCTTGCATTCATCGTACTAATATGAGCACTCTATGGCAGCTAATTCAACACAATCTTTTAAAAATCCCATTACTTTTTCATTTGGAAAAGTGAATGTAACATAGCCTTTTTTGTGATATGCATAAATGTATTCTCCATCTAAATTATTACTCTAAACAAAATGAAAAAGTGATATTTAGATTAAAAACTTTCAACAGGTTCAAAAGCAGTTAAAGAAAACAATAAGGGATGGTGTGTAGAACAAAGAACTGGGGGGTTGGAATTCCTTAGATTCTTTTTCCAGCTCTTGGTGTATGACCTTGCACAAATCATTTATTTTTCTGTAAAATAAGTATAATAATGGAGAGGCTTTATTAACTGACTTAAAGCAGTGGCTTTTTTAGGCCCTCTGATGAAAGGTGCTGTATAAGTGCAAACAGTGAATCCACCTAGAAATGTGAAATCAGAAACAGGTTTGTCATACAAATGATTAGACATAATGAGATGCCATGAGGGATAAGAAGGATTTTGATTTATTTACTTGGCCAGTTAAGTGGCCGATAAACATACCTTTATAATTTGGCTGTTTGTGGATCCTCATCTTCATCTTTCAGTAGAAGGTTTCTTATACAGTATGTATCAAATTGGTTGCATTCAGATTTAAGGATTTTATTAAGATGATGTTAAAAATAATATTACTGCTCTTTTCTTTTTCTAACTTGACTGGTTTTTGTATAATATACATTCTTATGATCCAATTATACCAAAAATCTAACACCTTTTTCAATGCATTTGTGTGAGGATGAAATAACCATCTCAGTTATATGGCAGCCACTTTATGCTTCAGAGATTTCCTTTTGCTTTTAGGATCCCTACAACAATGTTATCCGTACTGCAATTGAAGCAATGGCAGCAGTGTTTGGAGGTACTCAGTCTTTGCATACAAATTCATTTGATGAAGCCTTGGGTTTGCCTACAGTGAAAAGTGCTCGCATTGCTCGGAATACCCAGATTATTATACAGGAGGAGTCTGGCATTCCTAAAGTGGCAGATCCATGGGGGGGTTCCTACTTGATGGAATCCCTTACCAATGATGTCTGTGAGGCCGCTTTAAAGGTCAGTTGTGCTGCAGGGCTTTTTAATTACAGGGGTACTGATTGTTTTAAGACATGCCTTTTAAGTAGCTATTTGGTATGAGAGTAGATTCTTAAAAGGGAACAGTGTATTGCATTTATTTTTAAGTTCCCTACCATTAAAGTCAGTGTGGCTCTGCATGGGTGCAGATGTCTTCCCAAGAGGAGTTAGTTGCAGGATGTGGGACTCAAATTGTATACCGTTCAAGAGCGGAGGTGAAGGAGTAGGAAACCTGTTTCTTACTTGCTTTGTAAAAGACCATGCATCAATACACTGTTTTTTCTTTCTGTGTGTAAAGGAAGAAAGCTACATTATACAAATATAGGTAGATAGAAAATTGCTTTTTAATTTAAAGCATGAGACTTTTAGGTAATTGTACTAATAAGGATTTAGATAATACTGATTGTAAAAAGTGGGTTTCTGCTACTAACCATTCTCTTAATTTGTTCTTGTTACCTTTCTTAGCTTATTAATGAGATTGAAGAAATGGGTGGAATGGCCAAAGCTGTAGCCGAGGGAATTCCCAAACTCCGAATTGAAGAATGTGCTGCCCGAAGACAAGCCAGGATTGATTCTGGTAAGGGCAGGAAGTGGGGGGGAGAGAGAGAACACTGTTTTAAAATATTATGTTTTTGTTTGGAGATCTGAGCTTTAAACAGTGTTTTAATTAATTTTTCACTTCTTAGACTAGGCATAATAGAATTAAATTAATAAAATGAGAAATGTTAGGTTAAATATGAGTGAAAACTTCCTGAGAACGGTCTATTAGTCTGTGAAATAGTCTCCCACAGGAAGTGGTGAAAGCCAAATTACTTGACAAACTAGGTTAGACAAAACTTTAGACTACATGGTGAAGGAATATCCTACAATGATTCACAATGAACTTGCCTGAGTTCTGTAATAGTGTATGATCTTCAAATCATAGCTTTTGAAGTAAAAATATAGTCACCAGCAGATGTCGTTAATGAATGTGGTTGGCAAAATTTCTATCTGAGCCCTAAGCAACTTTTGTTGTTTTACAACAATGGCCAAACTCCCATTGACTTGGATTGGAGGAACATCCGGCCCTTTGGTGTATGTCTACTTTCCATTTTCTTAATCTCATTTTGAATATAAAAAAAAATAGAAAAGGTACAGAAACCACCAAATAAAGGAGCTTTATTATATGATCTCTTTTATTTGGAAAATACATTTCAAGGAGGTCTTTAATTCAGAGTAGTAAGGAACAACAAACAGAGGTTCTGTGTCCTTTTTTTTTCTCCCAAGGTGAATTTATTTTTAAATGGTGGTTATATTCCTTTAGTTAATGTGAGGCAGTTAATGTTAGTAGACTTTGGAAACACAACCTGTTATAAAACTCCAGTCAGCTAAAAATAGAATGTTTAATTTAACATTCTTATAAAATGTTAAATTGTTTGGTCATACATTGTAGTTTTTGAGGAAACTGAGATTTAAAGGTTCTTCACATTATTTGTCAAGGACTGGGACTCTGATTTAGAGATGAAAGTTTCTACACCCATCATACTTAGCCATCCAGTCCCCCCATCCTTCTTCCAATTTTGAAAAATCATGTGTGTCTACATACTAATATTGGTCAAAGTCTTCATAAGTGCACAACTTTTGCAGGCAAAATCTAGGCATCTTATGGACCCCCAGAAAGTGTTCACATGCACTGTTTGCCACAGTCTGAGAACTTCTTCTGAGTTGTAATTTAAGATGTATATAGAAAAGGAGTGGCCAAACTGTGGCTCACAAGCCACATGTGGCTCTTTTACCATTGAAGTGTGGCTTGCAGAGCCCCTCTCCGATCTCCCTTTCTCCCCCCTCTCCCCCCCCCCCCCCCCCCGCCCAATATTCCACCTACCAGACTGAAGGGGAGGAGAAGCTTGGGACCTTTGCCTTGTGGTGGGATAGGGGCTTCTGCCCAGCGGGGAGGGGGGGTCTCGGGGTGTGCCTCGGCTCTCGAACTTGTGAATACTGTCCTATGCAGCTCGGAGGGTCAGTAAGTTTGGCCACCCTGATATAAAAGTTGGCAACATCATGTGAAGGATGTGATGAACTTGTGACCTTGCATTGCCACACATTTCTTGCAAATACCAATTTGAATTAATAGAATCATAGAAATGTAGTGCTGGAAAGGACCTCAAGAGGTCATCTAGTGCATCTCCCCACACTGAAGCAGGTTTAAGTAGACCAAGACCATCTCTGACAGACAAATGTTTGTCTAACCTGTTCTTAAACACTTCCAATATCTCCACAAACCCAGGTAAGCTGTTCAGTGCTTAATTGTCCTTTACAGTTAGAAAGTTTTTCCTAATAGTTAAATCCTAAATCTCTCTAGCTGCAAACTAAGATTACCACTTGTCGTACCCTCGGTGGACTTGGAGAAAAATTGATTACCGTCCTCTTTACAACAACCTTTACCTCTTAAGACTATTACCAGGTCCCCCTTCAGTCTTCTCTTTTAGACTAAATATGCCCAGTTCTTTCAACGTTTCCTCCTCATTTTTTGCTCTCCATTTTGTTATTGGACACTCTCTCTCCAATTTGTTCAGACCTTTTTTAAAGTGTGGTACCCAAAACTGGACGCTGTACTCCAGCTAGGGCCTCACCAGTGCTGAGCAGAGTGGAACAGTTACCTCCCATGTCTTACATACAATGCTCCTGTCATTAAAAATAGTTAGCAAAGTAAGTAGATATGATTCTGACTGCCCGTAGATTTAAGGAGAAAGAACATGCCATTTTTACATGTCACTTTTCATGCTTAAAAACCACAAAGTCAAATATTCTTACATTTGATCATCTCCTCATAATTTAAAACATGACAAGTGTAAACCTAAATCCTTTCTTGAGAGAGAAATTTTAAATGCTTTGGAAGGTAGGACTGCCTAAAAACATAGTATTGCATTTAAAACATCAAACAATCACTTACCTATATAAAATACTGTCACCTTTCCAAAAGCTCAGCAGTTTTGAATATAGTCTAAATTCTTGATCTTTGTGTGGGAAATCAACAGGTTCTGAAGTAATTGTTGGAGTAAACAAGTACCAGTTAGAAAAAGAAGAGACAGTTGAAGTTTTGGCTATTGATAACAGTTCAGTCCGAACCAAGCAGATTGAGAAGCTTGAAAAGGTAGGTGGTACTTTTTTGAAAATGCAAATTCTTGTTGTATTTTAAGTAGCTCTGTGTGAAATTTTCTTCAGAGAGTTTTCTATTTGCCAAAAAAATAAATAAAAATAAATGCATTTTTAAGAGCGCCAAAACTGTTCTTGAGTTCAGCAATTTAGAGACAGACAGACAATCTGTAGCACTTTAATTTCTCCGCTGGGCTGATTCCTGAAATCTAGATTTTTTGCATTTTGCTTATTGTTATTCTCCTTATTTAGTTAGATTAAACAAAAATTAAACTGAATTTAAATTAAACCATGGCTCTTTCCAGCAAGAAGGAAATGTAGTGGATTTTCTAGCCTTTTTACCATTGGATGCTTGGGTTCAAACCCTCCCTCAAACACAGAGAAATGAGTTTGGTCTGATCATGACCTCTGCTGGATATTTGTCAAAATGACGACAAAAGAAAAAATTCAGCTTGGTATAATTAGTAGTCTCTGCACTGAGGAGGTTCAACTATAGAGTAGATGTTTTGCAGGCCACTAGTGAAGTGTATTGAGACTGAATTGTGGGGAAACCCACAAATAGCGCAGGCAGGTTATGTTTGTCCAGAATCCATTACACTGGTCTACAATTTTTGAGAAGTCGTCTGCTTCAGAGATAAAATGTGCTATTTAGTATGTATTTTGATGTGCTGAATTCAAATATGACAATTAAAACAACTGATTGGCTACTGTTTCTAAGATATTTAAGTTTTTACATTTTAGGTCTATGTATATTGTGTAGATACTAGAGTTTTAATCATAAATTGTAAATCTAGGTCTTTTCATGTGTTTATGGTTGCTTTACATGATACTATTTCACCTGTCCTGTTTGTTTAACACTTTAAAAATCAGCAAAGGGGTTATATAAATAAAATTTATTATGAAACAAAAGGCAAAAAACTATTATGTACATAGTTTAGTCCTATTCAGTGTCTACTCGGCGCTTCTTGGCTTGTCTCTTGTATTCATTACATGGAGCATCTCTTGTCACTGTCCAGCAATAGTCTGCAAGCATTGATGGGCTCCATTTGCCCTGATAGCGTTTCTCCATTGTTGCAATGTACTGGTGAAATCGCTTACCGTGCTCGTCGCTCACTGCTCCGCAGTTCGGTGGAAAAAAATCTAGATGAGAGTGCAAAAAATGTATCTTTAGTGACATGTTGTAACCAAGGCTTTTGTATGCCTTGAGGAGGTTTTCCACCAACAACCTGTAGTTGTCTGCCTTGTTGTTTCAGAGAAAATTGATTGCCACTAACTGGAAGGCTTTCCATGCCTTTTTTTCCTTGCCACGCAGTGCATGGTCAAATGCATCATCTCAAAGAAGTTCACGAATCTGAGGACCAACAAAGACACCTTCCTTTATCTTAGCTTCACTTAACCTTGGAAATTTTCCACGGAGGTACTTGAAAGCTGCTTGTGTTTTGTCAATGGCCTTGACAAAGTTCTTCATCAGACCCTGCTTGATGTGTAAGGGTGGTAACAAAATCTTCCTTGATTCAACAAGTGGTGGATGCTGAACACTTTTCCTCCCAGGCTCCAATGACTGTTGGAGTGGCCAGTCTTTCTTGATGTAGTGGGAATCTCTTGCACAACTATCCCATTCACAGAGAAAACAGCAGTACTTTGTGTATCCAGTCTGCAGACCAAGCAAGAGAGCAACAACCTTCAAATCGCCACAAAGCTGCCACTGATGTTGGTCATAGTTTATGCACCTCAAAAGTTGTTTCATGTTGTCATAGGTTTCCTTCATATGGACTGCATGACCAACTGGAATTGATGGCAAAACATTGCCATTATGCAGTAAAACAGCTTTAAGACTCGTCTTTGATGAATCAATGAACAGTCTCCACTCATCTGGATCGTGAACGATGTGGAGGGCTGCCATCACACCATCGATGTTGTTGCAGGCTACAGGATCACCTTCCATGAAGAAGAATGGGACAAGATCCTTTTGACGGTCATAGAATATGGAAACCCTAACATCACCTGCCAGGAGATTCCACTGCTGTAGTCTGGAGCCCAAAAGCTCTGCCTTACTCTTGGGTAGTTCCAAATCCCTGACAAGGTCATTCAGTTCACCTTGTGTTATGAGGTGTGGTTCAGAGGAGGAGGATGGGAGAAAATGTGGATCCTGTGACATTGATGGTTCAGGACCAGAAGTTTCATCCTCTTCCTCGTCTGACTCAAGTGAGAATGATTCTGGTGCATCAGGAACCGGCAGTCCTTCTCCGTGGGGTACTGGGCGTATAGCTGATGGAATGTTTGGATAATGCACAGTCCACTTTTTCTTCTTTGACACACCTTTCCCAACTGGAGGCACCATGCAGAAGTAACAATTGCTGGTATGATCTGTTGGCTGTCTCCAAATCATTGGCACTGCAAAAGGCATAGATTTCCTTTTCCTGTTCAACCACTGGCGAAGATTTGTTGCACAAGTGTTGCAGCATATGTGTGGGGCCCACCTCTTGTCCTGATCTCCAATTTTGCAGCCAAAATAAAGGTGATAGGCTTTCTTAACCATAGTAGTTAGACTGCGCTTTTGTGATGCAAAAGTCACTTCACCACAAACATAGCAGAAGTTATCTGCACTGTTCACACAAGTACGAGGCATCTCTGCTCACTTTGGCTAAACAGAAATGTCCCTTTGCAAAATCAAACACTGACAAATAAGAGAGCACGACACTATATGATTTCTAGAGCTGATCTAGGGCAATTTGTTCAGCAGAGTGATGTAAGCTTCGTTATGATTGCATCATCCATGACTTCTAGGAATAACATGATGCAATTCATATCATGTATGACGCAATACCAGCTTCAGATTACATCATTCATTGTTTTGCCTAAAAAGCAAGTACTGTCCAAACCCAGTCATAGATTTATTCATAGATCCAGTCAAAGATGTATTTTAGTCATTTCTGGTTTAAATTGAGATCCCTTCCCTATATAACTCACTTATCCTCCGCCATTCCCAAGTCAAGGGTCGTATATACTGACCCAATAGCATGTCTTGAAAACTAGAGCCAATCAACAATTTTAAGCATCATTTTCATTCAGTGACCCAGAATTAGTAAAGTTTGACTACATTTATTTCAGAAGCATTTTGGCTGTAGAGCAGTAATCGAGCATTTGAACAAAGCTTTACCTAGATTGTAAGCTCTCTTGGACAGGGACCTACTTTTTGTGCTGTGTATACAGCACCTAGCACAATGGGGCTTTGAGACAATAGTTCAATACAAACACTAACAAAGGTTTAAGGAAAGTGCCCAAACAAATTCAGCTGAAGGTCCAAAGCGGGAAGGAGGGGGCAATGGCAACACTGCGAAGGCCGAAGACTGAGGGGAAAGAGACAGCAGGACTATACTTCTCCATTAATTCTGTCTGTGGTACAGTATATTAATGCTCTTGCTATTAACTCTTCTCTTCCTGGTCCATCCCCATGCTTATGCTGCTTTATTAAAATAATCTTCCCTTAACATCTGGGGCATCTTAAAATGCCCCTTGTATGTTGAGCAGCAGAACATGCACATTCTATCTGATGCCCAGGTATTTATATATCACGGATACTTGGTTGCAGTCAGATGGCTAAAACAATTTATAGTTTAAATAGCAAGCAAAAAGTATAAATCACAGAAGGTAACAGACAAAAGACTGTTTAAAGTCATGACTATACTATTGCCGGAGCTGAAGGCTAGTGCCTGAAACGCTGTGTTCAGCAGATTCATCTTTGTCACTATGTAATTCCCTATTTTTAAATGAAATGGTGGTTTGTGTTAACTATACTTATTTAAAGCTTCTCCATTGGAGAGTATCTTTAAAAAGTGGTGGTGTCTTGTCTACTTAGTTTTTTAAAATGTGAATAGGGCAGACAGGTGTTACATTAAAATAATTAATGCAACAGCTCCAGGCATTGTTTGTTTGTATTCTGTCCTCATGTTGTGTTACAGTTTTGCTTTCTTGAAGCACCTAGTGGCTATTGTGGACACTCACCAAGACTGGGATTAATGTTTCTGTTTATTCAAGGAGTTTCTAAATTCAAGATGTTTTTGTATTTCTGTAGCATTTCGTTCGTAGATCATTGGGACTGTGTGGCTGTGCCCTCGTGCAGGTTTTTAGCCTATAATAAAATGTGTAGAATATGCTTCTTTCTTTTGATAACTTTAAAAAAAATCCTTACTTTACATTCTTTCTAGTGCACAAAAAGAAATTAAAATCTTTGCTTAGACATGCTAAAAATGTCACACCTTTGCTACCTTTCCCTCATTAAGCGGGCTTCCACCTCTAATTGAGTTCTGTGATAGGACAGTAAATGCTGGGGCAGAAGCTCAAGTGTGCTGGACTTTGTGAGACTGAAAAGACCAAGTAAAATAAATGTAAAGTAAATAACATGGGGCCTGATCCAAAGCCCATGGAAGTCAGAGGAAAGAGTCCTATTTCTGAATATTTTTCTCTCACTCACTTTTGGGGCTATTCAGCATATTATTCTAAAGGTAATAATGCTTTCTTAATCTTGTTTCTTACACTTATTTGTGGAACATTTTGAAAGTGCGCCAGCCTTAACTCTGTTTTTATAGTTTTAACTTTCTGTTCCTTTTATTGTTTTACTTTAGACATTTACAACAAATTTTTCATTAGGCTTCCTTTGTATCCATCTTATCTAGTAGAGCATAAGTTTACACATACACACACCTGTGCAGTTATTCGCATTGCAGTCAGACCAAGGTTCTGCCCATGTAAAACTTTTCTAAATATTTAGGCCAAGATTTTCTTAATTGAATTCCTAATGTTACGCTCCTAAGTCATCTACAGACGTAGACAGATTTTTCAGAAATGCTGAGAACCCAGGCAGCTCCCTTTGTCTATATTTATATGTGCCTACATATGTACTTAGGAGCCTAGCTTTATGTACCTGATTATGAAAATCTTTTACCTTAACAGAATTTGTTTAATACTTACACATTACAAAATAAACTATAAACAGTAAATCTCTGATGCCAACAGGAGAAAAATCCAGAAAATGTAAAACTAAGCTTAACATACCCTCAAACTGGTATTGTGGCAAGGAGAGAAAGGGCAGGTGGAAAGCATAATTAATTATGTCATCCCCCTCTTTGGCTTCTGTTGATTTGTGCTGGGTAACCTTTTAATGTTGTTTGTATAATGGAGTACTCAAAAGTGAGTGTATTATTGTTTCTCTTGGAAGTTTTCATGTCACAGCACTGATTAGGGATTGAAAATTACACCACTCTGAGATTTATCTATTGTATTCATGCCTGGAATAGTGCCGGAAACATTGTTATGCTTTTGTTGACGTAGGAGCCAGTATTTCATGGAATGCTGGGATCAGAAGCAAATGTTGTGATATATAACATGCATGTGAAAACTGAAGTGTCAAGTTATAATACCGTGCAAAGCATTATTTCTAGCTGAGATGATTAGGAAGATATTTGGTGTTTTTAAGCCATATTGTCAGTGCTTAAATACAAAATGATAGCACCGTGGAAATACCTGAGTCAGAAAGAGGAGATGTTCTTACCATGTTGCCTTCCACCCACTTGCATTCCATCATTACTGTGGTATCTCCCTAACATTAGAGCTAGGAGTCATTTCTTTGTATCATTTTGGGATCCCAGCTTTCAGATGACACCATTAAAAGCCTCATTCTCTAGCTGCTTTATAGTACAGTATATTTTAAATCACATGAAGAATACTGTTGCAAAGGTACTGAGTCGTCTTACTTATATGGATAAATACTTTCAGGACCAGGAGACATTTCCAAGTATTGGTCTTGCGACCTTCAACATACTGATCTTCAACATACTGATGATAGCTGTATTCTTATTTGATTCCAATGCAGGCATCTTCGACCAGGGAACCTTACCAGGCTCATATTGGAATTCCTGATTGCCTTATATTGCTTACTTAAACTGAGTATTTTTCTCTCCTTCATCTAAGGTAAAAGCTAGCAGAGATGAAGCAGCAGCCCAGCAGTGTCTCACTGCGCTAACAGAATGTGCTGCCACAGGTCAAGGCAACCTATTGGCATTGGCAGTGGAAGCAGCACGCGCAAGGTAGGGTAAGAAAAGTTGGAAAATGTAACCAATGTTAAAAATTGACTCTGTCCCTTTATTTCTTTCAACTTTTCCAATAATTCTTGGATATGTAGGTTGCCATATTTAATATGTCACAGATCAATACACCCTTTCGGCTTTTAAATAGGATACATTTTTTTTAATGCAGGATAATATCCTTGACCATGAAGGTGTGTGTTTCAGAGGTCCAGATGGGCATTACCCTTGGCTGTGGTTTGGTGGTGTTAACCAAATACAAATACTTTTTCAGTCTCTTAAAACTATGTTTAATTTCTTTTCAAGGACAATATTGGGAATAAAATTTCCCCTAAAACGTCAGAGAGCATGAAAAGTGTCTGAGATGTGAAAAAGGGATGGAGAAAAAAAATCTTATATCACTCTGGTTTTTTTCTCCTTCCTTGCACCACAAATTGGTGTGAAAACATTTCTGACTAATGTATGAAACTTGTATCTACTTTATTCAAAAGCACTTGCTGCCTTTTGTCTCAAGTAGTAAAGCATCTTCTGTAGTCCTGAGACACATTCACCATGATCATCTAAGCCACCTTAACAATGTTTTAGGCCAGGGATCTCAAACTGAAATCACCATGAGGGCCCCATGAGGTACATTGGTCCGAGGGCCGCATCACTGAAACCTTTTCATACAGTGATACAAAAGTATAGTCAAAAATGAAAAAAATGAAGAGTAATATAGTATGCGATTAAAAGTCAATGTATTAACTTTTTAAAAACTGTAATGTGAAGAGGGGCTCTAATAAAATACAAACACCTGTAAGTATTCCTTATGTGGTCAGTAACACTGATGATGATCTACACTAACAGTCTATCAATATATCTGTAATGGCAGGAACTTTTTAAAGTAACTATTCATACAAAATACGTTTCCAGTTTTAACAAACATTCTTTCCAACTACTCACAGCAAAGAATCATACATGCTGAACTTCAGACCTCAGACTGCTTGTCTAGTTCATGAGGCCCCGCCCCCACCCTGCTCCTCCCCCCCTCCCTCCTGGAAAGTCCTAAGCACTGCCAAACAGCTGTTTGGCAGCGGGAAGCGCTGGGAGGTAGGCGGAGGAGTGGGGATGCGGCGTGCTTGGGCGGGAGGGGAGCTTGGCTGCGGGTGGAGGCCTGTGGCGGGCCGCAGAAAATAACTCCGCGTGCCGCACATGTTTGAGATCCCTGGTTTAGGCTATGTTTACACTGCGATTAAAAAACCCACCGCACTGAGTCTCAGAGCCTGAGTCAGCTGACTCAAGCACGTGGGGCTAAAAATAGCAGTGCACACGTTCAGGCTCGCGATGGAGCCCAGGCTCTAAAACTCTCCCCCTCATGGGGTCTCAGAGCCCAGGCTTCAACCCAAGCCCAAATGTCTACACTGCAATATTATAGCCCAGCAGCCCAAGTCCCATGAGCCCAGGCTAGTCGCGGCCCTGCTGCAAGTCTTTTATTGCAGTGTAGACATACCCTTGGTTGCTATTTCAAACTGAGTTTTGGTCTTTGGACTCTGTCCCTTTTGTCCTCTGCATGTGCTCCTGGAGGTTTGTAATGCAGTCACAGTGCCAAAAAAGACAACAAAATGAAGATGCCCCTTAATAATATGAATGGGTCAAAAATGAGCAAACCAAACTTAATTGCCTATCCACATCCTTAGAGCAGATCTTTGGCCTTCCATTTTCACTCTGATTCTACCACTACTTCATCCTCAACAACCACATGTGCAGCAGATCTCCTTTCAAAAGAGGAGAGCTTGTCCCAACTCTGGAGCATGTCATCACCACTCTTGGAGTTGGAGACATCACTGGAAGGTAATATTGGACCTCACAGGAGTTAACGTTGTTATCGTAATAATTCCCCAATTAGTTCTCTGTATCTCTGTTATGACCTGCAGTATTCTTGGCCTTCAGCATTGTGCTGTTGAACAGAACTGCACTGATTAGTATGGAATGTTGACAAATGTTTACTGGAAAGTAGGTTGATTATCAATCTCTTATTAATCTATGGCACTATTTAATGCCTGTGCAGAAGAATATTTTGGTATGTTACATCTAATAGATGAATGTACTATTAATAAACATATCACTATAGAGCCTTACTTTTGGTTAACAAACCCCATGTGTGTGGGGGTCCCCTGCCTTTTGAGAGGTTATGGAGGGAACCCTTGAGCAATTAGGGATCATCTAGATCAGGGGTCTCAAACACGTGGTGCGGCCCGCAGAGTTATTTTCTGCTGCCCGCCATAGGCACCGACTCCACTGGTAACCAAGCTCCAAACATTACTGAGTGTTTATATTTTATTAAAACCCCTCTGTGCATTACAGTTTTTAAAAAGTTAATACATTGACTTTTAATAGAATACTATATTACTCTTCATTTTTTTCATTTTTGACTATACTTTTGTATCATTGTATGAAAAGGTTTCAGTGATGCGGCCCTCGGGCCAATTTACTAGTTCTCATGTGGCCCTCCTGATGATTTGACTCTGAGATCCCTGATCTAAAGGCACTAGGTGCACAGCAAGACCCTTCCAATAAACAGCAATCAGTGTCCAGTAGAGTCACATCCTGCTCCTATTAGCCAGTGAGGCCGCTGAACACAAGGGCCAGTTTAATGTTTAAACTAACAAAGCAATAGATTGTTGGAATGCAGAGGAAGTGAGAACCCAGCTACCTCCACTCCCAGGAGCAGCTGGGAAAGGATCACCCCTGCAGAGAGGGAGGGAGGGAGGAAGATGCCAGCCTCTGACCCTGGCAGAAGCAGCAGATTAGATTCTGAACAGTTTGGAACCCATTGACATGAAAGGTGTTATAAATATAAGCCAGTATGATGCATATATCAGTCACAATCATCGTCAAAGAAACCTGAATTTCTAAAACAGAGTCTGAAATGACTTTGCTTCCCTCTTCCTCCATTTTACTAATTTTCCAGTAGTTATTTGATATGGGTGCATTGCAATAAATGTGGATGAATAATGCGTATTGACATTTTCTTGTTGACCTTATGAACATGGTATATTGATTCTGTGAAATGAACAAAATGATTTAAATAGTCAGTGACAGCTGATGGAAAATTATCTCTGGGATTTCAGTTCTTGGATGGGCTTTAGGTGAGCCTACATATTTATTCAAATTACCTTTCAACATTCAGATCAAATTTGACAGAGATGTGGGATGATTTGACTCTTAGGGGAATTTAAAATTGTGGAGGTAGAGGAAAATAAAATAAATATTCAGTATTGCATTTAAATCAGAGTAATCAAAACTAAATGGATTTTAGTTACTAAGTAATGGAAAGTTTTGTAAAAACAGATCTGTTAATGTGAAATTTTAAAAATAGTTTGAAAATAACTAACTAGACCTACTAGGAATATGGTTTGAGCAACAAAACCTTAGTTTTGTTAGCAACAGTAGTTTTTAACTCAGCAGTGTAAGACTGAGTGCAAGGTTCCACCCGCTTGACTGTAGGATTGGAGCCCATGTTCATTATAACTGTGTCTGGTATTATTCAGGTCATTTGATTCTCCCCACATTAGAAACTGTGCCCTCACAATTGGAGGTTGATCACAACCTCCTCAGACTTTATAGCGAGGACATTGGTTACTTTCATCTGTCTCCTCTGAGGTCAGATATAGCTTCTCTCAGAAGTATGTATTAGTAAATGACGCAGTTAGTAGAAGTCCAAAGCCAAGTAAAGATTTCTTAAGTATAATCAGATGTTATTGATAAACTGTAGTAACAGAGAAAAGCATAATATAAAGGTAGTGACAAAAACTGCTTTAAACTATAGCCAAAGATATTGTTACAGAAACGATACCCATATGTTAGAGTATTGAAAATATTATCTATGGCTCAGCAAAAAACTTCATTTTTCTGGCCCACAGTTCAAAGGTTGGCTTAGTTCTGTATCCTAGAGATGTGTGAAATATGTCCCAGAACAACGTGTTGGTCAATCCCCATTCAGTTTACAGGGAGTATTCTTTTGTTCTCCCAAAGACCAGCTTTATCTTTGAGGGTCTGATGAGAACACTTGATAAAACCACTGTCAAGTGATTACATTTCTCTTCCAACTCTGAAATGTACAAATGTGAGGCCATTGTCTCTTCATGTACCTCTTTAGTATGGAATTAATTATTCCCCATCTTCCTTCTCATCTTTGAAAAGGTTCTTTGTAAATGCTCATTCTTTCTTCCAGTCAGACTCTTGAATACACCAACTTCTTATGTGCTACGGATTAATATTTTCCTTTCTGGAGCTAACAGATCTAAACTCCTTGTGCAGTACTTCATTATCATACAAAGGGAGAAAGAGACTTTGCATGTGGCATGACCCAGGATATAGAAACATACCAATTTAAATATTAAATATACAAGACCAATTATTTAAATGAACTGATATCAGACCTGCTAGATGTGGTCTGTCACATGTCATTAATCACGCATTCTCCAGATTTAACAAATCTGGTTTCCAATAATCTTGTTCCTTTGAGATTTCACCAATCTACTTTAGTTTTCCATGCATCTTACTCAGAAACCATGATGCCCAGGTTTCAGTCTGTTACACTCAGTTCTGCTTTAATGCCAGTTATGCAGCTATTTAAGAATAGTGCATTCTGATAGTGCATTCAGAAAGAAATCCTGATTAGCTGGTATCCTAGCTCTTTCTTTCACATTGAAATTTATCCTTACACTCACTTATTTTGAAAATTCAGATTTTTTTAAAAAAATTCTATTTCTATCCATTGGCCTCACAGAGTTTGATCAGAAATGCACACCTAAATTTGAGGCTAATGGGCTACCAAACAGCCACAAATACTTAATCTATAGTACCCATCAGTACATATGTGAAATTGACTTGGAGGTTCCGTTGTATTTTATGTTGCCACTAATGCCTCAGAGAAAATAACTGCTCTTGATCAGACACAGGGACCTGTTCATTAATTTAATAATATTTTTTAGTTTGATAGCACCTTTTTGGATTGCAAAATGCTATACAAGCATTAACAACCTGATATATAGAAGAGGTGCATACTGACTTCTCTCATTAACTTCAGTAAAAACTGTTGGTGCTCAGGCCCTCTGAAAATCAAGCTGTCAATTTTATTGCTCTGATGATGTTGTAAAATAGATGTAATGTTTCTGAAAGGTAAACTGCATTATTGAAAAATTAAGTGATTTGCCCAAAGTCATGCGATGAGTCAGCAACCAATCCAAAAACAGAACCCAGATCTCTAGAGCCAGACGTTGTCTCAGTAGATTGCAGCCTGACCTAAATGCATTTTGGGATAAAAATTATCAATTTTTTCACTTCTGTTTAAAAGCACTCTCTTGGCTGATGGCTGATAGTGGCATAACACCTTTCTTTCCTTCTGAAAAAAGCTGAGAGGTTAGATGAAGATCCCTCTAGTAACATTTATCTTCAGATTGCTGGCTCTATTTTAAAGCAAGGTGCATCTTCTATGTAAGTGTGTGCTTGAATTGTTTCTTGTTCTTCTGATTATAGCATCATAGGATTGAAAGGGACCTCAAGAGGTCATCTAGTCCAGTCCCCTGCACTCATGGCAGGACTAAGTATTATCTAGATCATCCCTGACAGGTGTTTGTCTAACTTGCTCTTAAAAATCTCCAATGATGGTGATTCCACAACCTCCCTAGGTAATTTATTCCAGTGTTTAACCACCCTGACAGGTAGGAAGTTTTTCCTAAAGTCCAACTTAAACCTCCCTTGCTTCAATTTAAGTCCATTGCTTCTTGTCCTATCCTCAGAGGTTAAGAAGAACAATTCTTCTCCCTCCTCCTTGTAACAACCTTTTATGTACTTGAAAACTTATCATTTCCCCTATTAGTCTTCTCTTTTTCCAGACTAAACAACCCCAGTTTTTTCAATCTTCCCTCATAGGTCATGTTTTCTTTAAGCATTTTTGTTGGTCTTCTCTGGACTTTCTCCAGTTTGTCCACATCTTTCCTGAAATGTGGTGCCCTGAACTGGACACAATACTCTGGTTGAGGCCTAATCAGTGTGGAGTAGAGTGGAAGAATTACTCCTTGTGTCTTGCTTACAACACTTCTGCTAATACAGCCCAGAATGATGTTCTCTTTTTTTTTGGCAACAGTGTTATACTTTTGACTCTTATTTAGCTTGTGGTCCACTATGACCCCCAGATCCCTTTCCGCAGTATGTGTGGAACTGATTGTTCCTTCCTAAGTGGAGTACTTTGCATTTGTCCTTATTGAATTTCATCCTATTTACTTCAGACCATTTCTCCGGTTTGTCCAGATCATTTTGAATGTTAATCCTATCTTCCAAAGCCCTTTCAACCCCTCCCAGCTTGGTACCATCCACAAACTTTATAAATGTGTACTCTATACCGTTATCTAAATCATTGATGAAGATATTGAACAGAACTGGACCCAGAACCAATCCCTATGGGACCCCACTCGTTGTGCCCTTCCAGCATGACTGTGAACCACTGATAACTACTCTCTGGGAACCCACTATGCACCCACTTTATAGTAGCTCCATCTAGGTTGCATTTCCCTAGTTTGTCTATGAGAAGGTCATGTGAGACAGTATCAGAAGCTTTACTAAAGTCAAGATATACCACATGTATCTCTTCCCTCCTATTCACAAGGCTTGTTACCTTGTCAAAGAAAGCTATCAGGTTGGTTTGACATGATGTGTTCTTGACAAATCCATGCTGACTGTTACTTATCACCTTATTATCTTCTAGATGTTTGCAAATTGATTGCTTAATTATATGCTCCATTATCTTTCTGGCTACAGAAGTTAAGCTGACTGGTCTGTAATTCCCCGGGTTGTCCTTATTTCCCTTTTTATAGATGCGCACTATATTTGTCCTTTTCCAGTCTTCTGGAATCTCTTCCGTCTTCCATGACTTTTCAAAGATAATTGTTAATGGCTCAGATATCTTCTCAGTCAGCTCCTTGAATATTCTAGGATGCATTTCATCAGGGCCTGGTGACTTGAAGACATCTAACTTGTCGAAGTAATTTTTAACTTGTTCTTTCCCTATTTTAGCCTCTGATCCTGCCTCATTTTCACTGGCATTCACTATGTTAGATATCCAATCACCACCTACCTTCTTGGTGAAAACCGAAACAAAGTGGTCAGTAAGCACCTCTGCCATTTCCACATTTTCTGTTGTTGTTCCTCCCTGCCTCCCCCATTGAGTAACTGGCCTACCCTGTCCTTTGTCTTCCTCTTGCTTCTAATGTATTTGTAGAATATTTTCTTGTTATTCTTTGTCTCTAGCAGCTAGTTCTAATGATTAGAACTTTGGCCATCTCTGACCATCTCCTAGTAAAAGCATATGGAGGAGAAGTTACAGCTTGTCTAAACTGATATTAAGCAATGATATCCAGATTGTCCTCTGACATTTTTTGTTTTAAAATTTAGAGGGTATTTACTCTTTAACTAGGTCACAAAAACAATTTTGGGTAAGAGCATTCCTCATAGCTAAATGTAATAGTACAAAAAGTGCAAGTTCCAAAGGATTAAATGTGATTAACTACAGCCAAATGGTATCTATGCATTGGTGAATTGAGAAAAGATTACAGCACAGATGGTAGAAAGAAAGTGTAATTGAATGGGGTACTGTCTTTATTTTTGCATTTATAATTAATGTGCTTTGGAAACGTTCTTGATGTCTGTTTTTTACTTTGACTAAGTTTGCAACAAGTCATACGCATTTCTTTGTGTGTGTCTTATTTCCCCTCTATCTCTTTTCATCGCAGGGCATACTAATATATGCCACTGAATATATTTTTGAAATACATAATTGTTAGCTTGATCACTTACCTACATCACACCGTTATGCAAATCTGTGTTCAGTCCTTGTCCTAGCAGGGTCAGAGAGCACTGCTGAGGTGATGGTTATAGCTGAGCTGTTGAACTTCTGAAGAGGAGCTTATTTCTCTTGTTAATTAGCTCGTTTCTTTCTGTCAATCCCTTGCCATTGGCTTCTGTGCCACTATAATTTGGGCACAGTATTGTCCTATCACCACAGGTTATGTACTATAAATTTGGAGGGTGGGGGATTACTAGATTGTAAACCCTTGGGGCTAGAACTGTCCTTTATTATGTTTATACTGCACCTAGCACAATGGGGCCCAGCTTTATTGTGGTTTTAAGATGCTGCAGCAAATATAAACGTTGCTGTTAATAATATAGAAAAACTAACAATAGCATTGTTCTGTACCAGCACTGTTTTTCTGAGTTGTCCTCGTACAAAACAAAGCAGTTGTTGATTGAGAAATCAGAAGATTTGGAAAAACAAGAAGGAATGTATGATGGAAAAGATGCACAATTTTGGAGACTGAAGAAAAAACAGAATAAAAATAGAAGACATTGGAGAGTTGCATGTTTGAACTCCTTTTCCTATGTAAGCTGTGTCTTACATCTCAGTTAATTGAGCAATATCTAGAAGAAGGTGTATAGGACAGTAAAATATATACAGCTGGTGAAAGTCATAGTAGCCAAGTAGAATATAGTGCAGGGAAAAAATCGGAGCACATCAAGTGTAACATATTTTACTCAGACCTCAGAATGTTCTTTCCTCAGATGGCCACTAGTGACTGACTGCAGTGAAGGCTTTTTATTCCAGTCCACTTTTGTGTCTGTTCTTCAATAATTCTCAAGCAATTTATTTTAGGATTTTAGTCTGATGCTATTTTACAGGGACGCCTCTTGGTGCTGAGTAGGACAAGAATCCCTATACTAGCACAAATACATTCGTGATCGTATAAAAAGAAATCCCTACTCCTGGCATTTGAGTCCTCTTGATGAAGGGTTTTGATATGTAACCATTCGAGTTGCATGTCACTGGGATGTGCAGTTCTTAGTCAAGTTTTCTCATCAGTAGATCAGAGATTTATTTCCAGAGTACTACAGCATATTCTATTACTGTATGGTGCTAAGGAAATTATAATTTCCAGCATTGTAGAATAAAAGGGAAAGAGTAGTTTGTTTGAATTTGCTCTTCTGACTAATCATCAGGCTGTTGCTGGGGATTTCTGCATTGTTTTGATTTCAGTCTCCTAAGGATACTAACATTTTAACTCTCTGTATTTTAGATGTACAGTTGGAGAAATAACCGAGGCAATGAAGAAGGTGTTTGGGGAGCACAGAGCCAGTGACCGAATGGTGAGCGGAGCTTACCGCCAGGAGTTTGGGGACAGCGATGAAATTCTTCATGCTATCAATAGGTGAGAGTTTGCAGCTGGCTCAGGAAGGAGGGAATGGCCTCATAGTTAATGTTAGACATTTGTGTTGTATGTGTGATCCTCTAGAATCCCTAGATGGTGCAGTCTATGCAATGAGACAGCATGTCGTGAAGGCTCCATAATAGTGGACTCTGAGCATATTTGCAGAACAGGAATTTATATTTATGACTAAACATAAAAAACAGATTTTATAGGTTGTCCTTGCAGCTACATTCACTCTCAATAATGTATATAATGTTATAGGACCAAATTGTGCCTTTGGATACTTCCATGCAACTTTAGTTGAACTCAGTGGGAGTTGCACATTCATATCACCAAAGACTACACGTCTTTGAGAAACAGATACCATTTGTCTCTTTTGCCAGTTTCTGGCTTTGTTGCTGGCATCTTAGGTGAGGTGACTGAGGTGCTCTATTAGGTGTTTCTGTAATATGAATTGATGATCTTCACTCTAAACTGCTGTAGACCCTGCACTTTACCTTAAGAGTTGCAAGATTCCTAAAAAGGAAACTCCTGATTGGGTCATACTGGCGATCTCCAGCATGACTTGTAGGTACTATTGCTGCTGGCTGGAAGCATCTCTTTTTAAAGGGGGGGAAAAAAAAAAAAGCACTAATTTACATGTAGTGTCATGGTTTTTCAATGAATATTCTAAACAAGATGCAGATACACTTTTTCCATATCTTCTTATGTATCTTCTACTGCTCATCTTTTCTGTACATGAACAACATGAGTATTATACATCTGTCACAGTTACAGGCATAGGGGCACCTCTGTCCCATTTATGGACTCGGAGTGCACCTCCTCAGGTGTCAGATCTCATGCCTTTACCTGTCCCAGGGTGGAATTTTACAATTCTCCCACTCTGAGAGCAAGCCCTGGACTACAGTACCCTGTGTATCCACTGTGTTTATCCTTCAGGTCTGAGTTCAGGCACCTGCAGTTCTTCCCTTGGATAGTCGGTGACCAGGGACAAAGCAGCCTTCTTAAAACCAAAGTCATTGTTTTGCAGGAGGAACAGAGCATTAGAGAGAGCAGGATTTTAAAACAACAAGCAATCTACATGCATGTCTATCTTACCTAAACTGTTACAGATCCCATGATGGTAACCGAGACAGGTTTATCTTCTTCAGAGACCACAGTGGGTACCTGTGTCTCAACCTAGTTCCCTTGAGCAAATACCCCCTTGTCTTGAGAGAGTGCGTGTTCTTTTGAAACCTGATTGAGTTTTTTTGCTCTTCTGTGTTCCTGGCCTTTTCCTGTTCTGTCATTGTCTCTTAACAACAGTCAAGTGATTGATGATGGATGTCTTATCTTGAACCATTATTTCCCCTCCTGCTTGTTTTTTTCCAAGGAGCCCAACTAAACCAATATATTCATGCAGCGAACAGCCTAAAAAACAGCAGTATTCATAAATTTTTACCAAGCAGCTCTAAATCTGTCACATCATTATTAGTGGAATTAATATGACTCCCATTTAACATTAACGGAGCAGAGTAAAAAGTTTAGCATCCTTATGCTTTAGAGACTGCAGTGGTAATAGATGGAGAGAGTCATTTTTATAGGTCATTTCACTTGTAATATCTAGGACTGAGGTCTATACTGTGTGTGGGGTTCTCAGGAACTTTTGAAGTCAATGAAACTAGTCATGCTTAAAGTTAGACGTGCTTTATACATCAGCACCCCAAATAGTACAAGATGTTTGCTTCATTAAGAGCAGCAAAGCAGGGGTGGAATGAAAAAACAAATCTGCAAACTAAGCAACATTTTATTACTCAAAGCACTTTATAAAGGGAACCTGTCATTGTCCATATAAAGTGAAATACTAAAATACATGGTGAGCATGCTGCATGAACCAACCACAAGTTGGTTGCTAGTGTAGTGTAAGGTGCAGGAGTTGCCACTAGTAGCCTGTCTTTTTTTTTAAACTCTTTTAATGAATGACAGTGACTTAGAAGAATAAAATGTATTTTTTAAATAGAGTAAACAAGTTCATGGAGCGTGAAGGGCGCAGACCTCGTCTTCTTGTTGCCAAGATGGGTCAAGATGGCCATGATAGAGGAGCTAAGGTTATCGCTACAGGATTTGCAGACATTGGCTTTGATGTGGACATAGGCCCACTCTTCCAGGTATTATTTAATCTAATCTGTCCCTTAAAATGCATTTTGAATGCAGCTTTTTTCCCTGCAGTTCTTGTTCAGCAGTCACTTTAGCACTAATGGCTGTTTAATTTCTCCCTTTAGACACCCCGTGAAGTGGCCCAGCAGGCTGTAGATGCTGATGTGCACTGTGTGGGTGTGAGTACATTAGCTGCAGGTCATAAAACTCTTGTTCCTGAACTCATCAGAGAGCTGAACACACTTGACCGTCCTGACATTCTTGTCATGTGTGGAGGTGTCATCCCCCCTCAGGTAGTGCTCAGCATCTGTTTCCAGGACAAATATACCTTACAGTTATAATAACACTCAGTTTCAGCCTACCCTGTTTTGTTAGCTATTTGCTATGCACTCTTAACATCATAGGGGAGTTACAATGCTCAAGGCTTTCCTATACAATAGTCAGCTAGGGTCAGTTTCAAGTTTCATGCTAGTTACAGAAAGAGGTTGCTGATGTCAATTTTCATGCAAGCTAAGCCCTGGGTTGTCATACATAACTGTTCTGGCTTAACTTGTAAAGCTTCTGGCAGGATAAAGCATTAAGCTGCTTTTGTTCAGAAAAAACTAGCAGCATGGGGTTGTTCTCATATGGACTTTTCAATTGTTTCCCAATTTATAAAAATTAGAATTATTCAGTTCAGCACTGAAAGCTGTTGCACTTTGTAAATTAGGCAACTGGGCTTACTATATATTTGATACATGCTCCCAACTCCGTTCTCCTCAGGGGATTTGGAACTTTGTTCTGCTCAGAAAAAATAAAAGTTCACCATAGTTACACATACCAGACGCAGGTGTTAAATGAACTGTGTATAGTAGTTTCCATTTTCCGTAACTGATTCATGTAGAAGCAGATGCTGCTGCACTGCCAAGTGCAAAAGGCCCATCTAGTGGAAACAATCTTTAGTCTTCCTAGCAGCAGTACTTCACTCATTATATAAGCCAGGAGCCATGGTGGAGGAGCAAGAGTCTCTTTCCAAAACTGCGTGTACTATAAGTAGAAGCAGGAATGATGTATTCAGCCTGTTACTTCTAGCCCTGGTCTACACTACGAGTTTAGGTCAAATTTATTAGCATTATATCGATTGATCCATGCACCCGTCCACACGACGAAGCCCTTAACATCGACTTCTAGGGCTCTTAAAATCGATCTCCCCACTCCACCCCCAACGAGGGGATTAGCGCTTAAAGCGATATTGCAGAATCGAACTAGGCTTAGTGTGGACGCAATTCGACGGTATTGGCCTCCTGGATCTATCCCACAGTGCCACATTTGACCACTCTGGACAGCAGTCTGAGCTCGAATGCTCTGCCCAGGTAAACAGGAAAAGCCCCGCTTCCCGTATTACAGCGCGACTGAATCCCCACTAGACCTAATGTCCAGGCGTACGCTGGAGATTACGGTAATTGTGAGCTGAGCAGGCTCCATGCTTGCCGTAGCAAACCCGGAAACCCCGGAAAAAAGGCACGAAAATGATTGCTTTCACGGAGGGAGGGAGGGACGTTTGATGGCTTGACGACATGTACCCAGAACCACCAGCGACAATGTTTTCTGCCCCATCAGGCTTTGGGATCGCAACCCAGAATTCCAATGGGCGGCGGAGACTGCGGGAACTGTGGGATAGCTACCCGCAATGCAATGCTCCGAAAGTCGGCGCTAGCCCCGCTACTGTGGACACAGTCCGTCGACCTCATGGTCTTAATGCTCTTTAGTGGGGACACACACAATCGATTCCATAAATTCGGGTTTTAAAATATCGACTTCTATAATTTCGACCTAATTCTGTAGTGTAGACGTACCCCAAGAGTAGAGAGGAATCTTCAGAATAATAATGCCTTTCTCCCCAAAGGAATGCAAAGCACTTTGCAAATTAAAGGCCAGATCATGCTGTAGAATACATTAATATTTGTATTGTGTGTAGCACCTAGGAACCCCGGTCACAGACCAGGACCCCATTGTGTGAGGCACTATGCTAACACAGATACACAGACCATAGTCTTATTGGCTCTCTCTGCTTATCCTCCCTTGGCAGATTTGGTGTTGGCCATCCCTCCACTCCACCAGTGCTCCCAAGCTTGTTCACCATTTTTCAGATTCCCACACAATCACTTTCTTGCCTTCTGCCACGAAGCCCTCTAATTCCTGGTATGACCTGCCTGAGCTTTATGCCCCTTTCCTGTTCATATTTAAGTCCCTTTAGGATCCTCTTCTGTGCTGCCTGGAATGAATCAAGTTGACCAGTATATAAATTACATATTGTTGTTCTTTCCCCTGATTTCTCTCACTCCTTTGTCCTTAGATTGTGAACTCGTTGGAGTAGGCACTGTGCTTAAGCATTTGGGAAACTCTCAACATAGATTGGTTGCTACCACAGAAGATTAATGATAATTTGCATATTTTGATAATTATGTAATAATTAAATGCAGCCAGCTCTTGGGTGAAACATAACTTCTGTTAAGCTTACAGAGCTACACCACACACCAGTTTAGATGGAGACGTGAGAGAATATCAGAGCCGCTTTCCGGGTCCCTTTGAAAATGTCCGGGAATCTGACATTAAATTGACAGAACCCTTAGTGAAATTGTTCAGAATTTATTTTGTATGTTTGAGCTTTTATTCTGCCATTCCCAGTGAATGCTGCCTGTTTCTGGGAGCAGTTTACAAGCCTTCAATCTTCGTGCTCCTTGGAGAATTACTCAGAGATGCTGTAAAGATATAGTTCATGTTCCAGTATTTAACTATTTAAATCTCTCTCTGAACAGGATTATGAATTCCTCTATGACTCTGGTGTCTCCAGTGTGTTTGGTCCTGGGACTCGGATTCCAAAGGCAGCTGTACAGGTGCTTGACGATATTGAGAAGTGTCTGGATAAGAGGCAGCAATCAATGTAACACTGAAACATCACGCCACAAAATCAGCCTTATAATAACCATTTACAGTGCATGATCAATCATCAGCTAGGAAGAGCCAGCCACGTAGCTTTGGTTACAGTGCATGGTGCCTTGTGTGCTTTCTAAGAAAGCTGTAATTTCTCGTCATGTTCTATCTGGGAGGAATATTTCATATGACTGTATATATAAAAATTGTCTCTAAAAGTACGAGGGAGTTCAGTAAAATTATTCAGATTGTTTCAAGAATTTAGCTAAATAAGATATCCATTCTAATATTTTGGGTCGGGGTTGGTTGATTTTACCCCACTACCCTAATTGGTCTGTTTTACATGGTGGTTTTTTTTTTTTTGGTTTGTTTTTTTTTGTCGTATATTTGGCAGATGCTTTAGACCCAGAGACCTTCAGGTAAAACCACCTGTGTTCAGCATAGAGGCGGTCAAATCCAGTAGAGTTAGTGGCGTTTGGATGTTAATGCCGTAAAGTCTAAGGAGCAAATCTTTGTCTGATTTTCCTTTAGTGGGAAAGGCATAAGAAAATAAACCGCAAACACACACTGTAATATGTGGCTATGTCATAAGGAGCAAGTCCTGCACTGCCTCTTCTAGGGACGTGGAAACACCTAAATGCAGCAGAGAACCAGTGTACTCCCACGGTGCTTAGGGAGGCCAGAATGGAGATTGGGTTGCACAGCTCTGCTCCGGCCTCCAGTTCCGGCCTCCACTCCACAAACGATGCCAGCCTCAGTGTCCTTTCAGTTCTCCCATACATGTCTGGGTACCTTTTTCCAGTATTGCCCTGCCTTCCCCCACGCTATCCTGTGAAGCCACCCCCTTCTCAGACACATCCCTCCTCAAACCTCACTTCTGTCTCCTCTGCAAGAAAGGAGTTAATCTGAGATCTTTTAAAAGTTTACAAATGAACGTTGACTTAATGCAGCATCGAAACATCACAATGCAGAAGAAAAATACTGCTTTTAACCATCTTAATTTAAATGAAACAAGCACAGAAATAGTTTCCTTACCTTGTCAAAAAAAAAATTAAAACTTTCCCTTCATTTTTTTTTTTAAGTCATTTACATCTAACACAGTACTGTGCTATATTTGTTTTGGTTTTTTGTCTCTGCTGCTGCCTGATTGGGTACTTCCAGTTCCAAATGGGGTGTGTGGTCGGCCGGTCAGCTCGTAACTGTGGGTTCATAACTTTGAGGTTCTACTGTAGAATCATAGACGATTAGGGTTGGAAGAGACCTCAGGAGGTCATCTAGTCCAACTCCTGCTCAAAGCAAGACCACCCCCAACTAAATCATCCCAGCCACTCAAGGTGGGCCTTAAAAACCTCTTAAGGATGGAGATGCCACCACCTCCCTAAGTAACCCATTCCAGTGCTTCACCACTCTCCTAGTGAAATAGTGTTTCCTAATATCCAACCTAGACCTTCCCCACTGCAACTTGAGACCATTGCTCCTTGTTCTATTGTCTGCCACTACTGAGAACAGCCGAGCTCCATTCTCTTTGGAACCCCCTTTCAGGTAGTTTCAAGCTGCTATCAAATCCCCCCTCACTCTTCTCTTCTGCAGACTAAATAAACCCAATTCCCTCAGCCTCTCCTCGTAAGTCATGTGCCCAGCATCCTAATCATTTTCATTGCCCTCCGCTGGACTCCCTCCAATTTGTCCACATCCTTTTTGTAGTGGGGGGCCCAAAACTGGACGTAATACTCCAGATATGGCCTCACCAGTGCCAAATAGAGGGGAATAATCACTTCCTTCAATCTGCTGGCAATCCTCCTACTAATGCAGCCCAATATGCCATTAGCCTTCTTGGCAACAAGGGCACACTATTGACTCATATCCAGCTTCTCGTCCACTGTAATCCCCATGTCCTTTTCGGCAGAACTGTTGCTTAACCAGTCGGTCCCCAGCCTGTAGCAGTGCGTGGGATTCTTCCATCGTAAGTGCAGGACTCTGCACATGTCCTTGTTGACCCTCATCAGATTCATTTTGACCCAATCCTCCAATTTCTCTAGGTCACTCTGGACCCTATCCCTACCCTCCAGCGTATCTACCTCTTCCCTCTCCCCCCAGCTTACTGTCATCTGCAAACTTGCTGAGGGTGCAATCCATCCCATCATCCAGATCATTAATGAAGATGTTGAACAAAACCAGCCCCAGGACCCACCCCTGGGGCACGACACTTGATACTGGCTGCCAACTAGACATCGAGCCGTTGATCACTACCCGTTGAGCCCGACAATCTAGCCAGCTTTCCATCCACATTATAGTGCATTCATCCAATCCATGCTTTTTTAACTTGCTGGCAAGAATACTCTGGGAGACGGTATCAGAAGCTTTGCTAAAGTCAAGGTATATCACATCCACCGCTTTCCCTATATCCACAGAGTCAGTTATCAGGTTGGTCAGGCATGACTTGCCCTTGTGAATCCATGTTGACTGTTCCTGATCACCTTCCTCTCCTCCTAGTGCTTCAAAATGGATTCCTTGAGGACCTGCTCCATGATTTTTCCAGCGACTGAGATGAGGCTGACTGGTCTGTAGTTCCCCGGATTCTCCTCCTTCCCTTTTTTAAAGATGGGCACTATATTTGCCTTTTTCCAATCATCTGGGACCTTCCCCAATTGCCACGAATTTTCAAAGATAATGGCCAATGGCTTTGCAATCAAACTCCCTCAGCACTCTTGGATGCATTGCATCCAGCCCCATGGACTGGTGCATGTCCAGCTTTTCTAAATAGTCCTTAACCTGTTCTTCCACCACTGAGGGCTGCTCACCTCCTCCCCATACTGTGCTGCCTAGTGCAGCAGTCTGGGAGCTGACTTGTCTGTGAAGAGCAAGGGGAAAAAAGCATTGAGGACTTCAGCTTTTTCCACATCTGTCACTAGGTTGCCTCCCCCATTCAGTAAGGGTCCCACACTTTCCCTGACCATTTCCTTGTTGCTAACATACTTGTAGAAACCCTTCTTGTTACCCTCACATCCCTTGCGAGCTGCAACTCCAATTGTGCTTTGGACTTCCTGATTACACCCCTGCATCCTCAAGCACTATTTTTATACTCCTCCCTAGTCATCTGCCTAAATTTCCACTTCTTGTAAGCTTCCTTTTTGGTTTAAGCTCCCCAAAGCTTTCTCTGTTAAGCCAAGCTGGTCGCCTGCCATATTTGCTATTCGTTCTGTACATCGGGGTCGTTTGTTCCTACGCACCTCAATAAGGCTTCTTTTAAATAAAGCCAGCTCTCCTTGACTCCTTTCCCCCTCATATTAGCCTCCCAGGGGATCCTGCTCATCAGTGCCCTGAGGGTGTTAGTCTGCTTTTCTGAAGTCCAGGGTCCATATCCTGCTGCTCTCCTTTCTTCCTTTTGTCAGTATCCTGAACTTGACCATCTCAAGGTCATTGCTACCCAGGTTGCCACCCACTTTTACTTCTCCTGCCAGTTCTTCCCTGTTTGTGAGCAGCAGGTCAAGAGGAGCACGGCCCCTAGTTGGTTCCTCCAGCACTTGCACCAGGAAGTTGTCCCCAACACTCTCCAAAAATTTCCTGGATTGTCTGTGCACTGCTGTATTGCTCTCCCAGCATATGTGAGAGTGACTGAAGTCCCCCATGAGAACCAGGGCCTGGTTCATCCTGGCCAGTGCCAAGGCTCCACCTAGCCAAGCTGCTGTAGAATCCATCTTGGCTTTGTCTCTTTGTCAGTCCCAGGTGAGAGCTGCTGTGTCTCAAGCGTGATCTACACTAGAGTTAGGTAAATGTAAGGGGTGGCAGAGCTCACCGCTCTGGCCATCGGTCCCAGGGGGGGCTCCAACTGTCAGTGCCCCATGCTTTGGGGGGCCCCATGGGCGGGGAGGTGAGGCAAGCGGGGTGAGCAGGCGAATAGGGAGGGGAGTGGCAGATGAGGGGGCAAAGGAGGAGCCCCTCCTCCTAGCACCTGCTGCGGATCAGATGTTTCACAGTGTCAGGAAGTGCTGGGGGGGAAGGGAGAAGAGTGAGGGCGCAACGTGCTCGGGGGAGCGGTGGGAAGAGGAGGGAGTGAGGCAGGGGTGGGGTGGCGTCTTGGGGGAAGGGGAAGCAGCCCCTGGCAGATAGGTGCTGAGTTTCTAATGTCCCGGGCCCCCCACCGCCCTAAGGACAGTCCTGCCCACACAGTAAAGTGGGTGGAGGTGGTCCTGGTGAGGACGTGCACCACCGACAGAGGGCATAGTGTGGACATGGACCACTGCCATAATTACTGCGTTGGCTGTACCTCGACAATTTAGTCTATAGACTTGCCCTTAGTGATAAGAACTGGGGTCCCAGCCTCCTGTCACCTTTTGGTCCATTCTCCTCCTCCTGCTGAGTTCCCTTGTTCAGAGGGTCCCATTAAGTGTTAATTATGCAGTCACTGAGGGTCCCTTTGTCTTCAGGATTCTCCCTTGATATGGGTTAGTTTCAGCCAGTCCTTAACAACTCATTCATATAATCCCAGACAGTTACATGACCAATGTTCCCTCTAATTTTTGACAGGTCGTGTGCACAAACAAATTTCTTCTGTGCAAATTTTTGACAGGCCATGTGCGCAAAAAATGTCTTCTATACAAATTGTTGTGCTTCTGTGCAAATTTTTTTGCACACAGTGTTTCGCCGTGTGCGTGGGGTTTAGAATCTGTGTGCGTGCACACAGCTTAGAGGGAACAGTGTACATGACACAAACTCTTTGGCCTTCTGCTCTACCCCAGGAGCAGCATTTTAACCCTTCTGCACCCACAGGGTAACAATGCCAAGGTGATGAGTACAGAGTCCTAAAGAGACTTCCTAAAAATATCAGACAATTGCCACATTTGTTGCAGAGATCCTACCGTTCTAACCCATGTCCAGCTCACCCCATTTCATTCTGTTGTTTGACATTTTTACACACTGTCACATCTTACTAGGAGATGACAAGCTCTTTGGTACAAGAGCTAGTACCTTCTTTTTTATTATTACTCTGTGAGAAGCTCGACAACACCGTCCTTTATGTAAAGTGAAGTCTCCTGCAGCTGGATGAACTACCTGCTGAATTTACAAAGCCCATTAATAGCCTCTCCTGCTTGCTTTGAGGATTGAATTGATGAAATCTTTAATTAAAATAGGCTGTCTGATGGGGCATGTGCACATGTAATCTCACCACTGCTCAGAAACACTTCTGCATTCTTTTCTTTGTCTTCTTAAATAAAGTTAACAATATTGATCCCAATCAACAACTTTGCCTCTAGACTATGTGCTCTCTTGATCTGATTCAAGAAAGGCATATTGACCAGTGGCAGTGTCTGCTCCTGGACACCCAAGGAGTGGCAGAAGTAAAAAACACAATCTTCTGCCTTAGGATGGGACATAGCCTCTTGGCCAGTAGCACAGGTCTAGCCATGCGCATCCCTCACTGAAGCCTGCAAAATCACCTTTGAAATAGTTCTTGAACTTGTTCATCCATTGATCCTTCATACCGTCTCCTGGGCAGAGAGCACTTTTGACAGGCATCTCTGCTATAGCTATTGACAGGCTCTAGCTACAGCCATACAAGTGGTTGCCCTGAACCTATTTATGGCTCTCAAGAAGTTAGACCATCACTGCTTTATAATCTGCCCTTTACTTATCCCACAATATGGATCGTATTAACCACCCCCGGCTACTGTGAATATTTTTAACGATCATTCGAGCAAACCATGACTTATTCACTTATATGTGTGGCTGAGTGCTCTTCACTTTCCTGTTAGAGCAAAGGGTTCCCCTAGCCCCTTAAAAATATAGGGTGGGATTTTAAAAGCACCTATGTGATTTAGAAGCGACAAAGGGTCCTGTGGCACCTTATAGACTAACAGAGGTATTGGAGCATAAGCTTTCGTGGGTGAATACCCACTTCTTCGGATGCACCCCTCTGATACTATGTGATTTAGGAGCCCAAGTCCTCCTGAGTCACTTAAGCCCAGATCCTTATGCATGCACTTACCTTGACCCAGCGTGAGTAGTCCTAGGGCTACAACTTAGCCAGAGCACTTTATTTGGGTGCTTAGTCTGCGCTCCCCACTACATGTTGGCAAGTTTATGGAATTTTTTCCCCCAGCATGCATTTCTCGGGGCTGGCCCTTTAAATGTGGCAGAGAGCAGCAGCTATGGTTCTCAAGTGGCTGCTTTGTAACTGGCTGCTGTTTGCTGTATCCAATTTATTTGAACTAGTGGGATTAATTCCACCATACACACTACTCTTCAGTTCCCTGCTCCATGCCTGCTTATATGGGCTTTGGGCAGGAAGGGGTGAATTTCACTCTAAAACTTAGCTCATTGCTTTCTTGGTCCAGCTTCAGAGATAATGATGTGTGCCAGTTTCTGGGTAACTACACCTGTATAATGTGATATCCCCAGCAAGCCAGACTGCCTAAACAGGCCAGCACCTCTGAAGGCTATGACCAGTGTATCGCCTGCAGTTATAAATGACCCCATAGCTCTTCCTAAGCAAGCACATTTATTCTTAAGATAAAAGCATTACAGAGAAAATGTATTAAAACAATAAAAGAACCCACCTGCATGCTAGAAAGCTTACCCAGAAGTCTCACCCATTCCAGCTTAGGGCTCTGGAAGGTTTTAGTCCTTCAAATCCACAACTGAGTTTTCCTCATGGTTATGAGATCGTCTGTATTAGCTCCAGAATGAGAATGCCCGACTGGGCAGATCAGCCATTTCCTTATACAGCTCGGGCCTTTGAGCTTGGTCTTCTACTACAGGTAATCAGCAGACAATGAACTCCTCCTCAGGGTATTGCTTTGAAAGGCTGGGGTTTTGCATAACCAGGGGTGGGAACTTGTTTTAACCTCTCTCTAGGGATTCTCCAGGAAATCCACTTAATACCCATTGACCCAAAAGTCCATACTTGTCAGGCACATTTTCAATATAGTCTTTTGAACTCCTCGGTCTTACATCTGTCACATCTCCATCCCTCAGGAGGTTACTTACAGTGTCAGTCTGTATATATACTATATATATGTATATAAACTAATACAATAAAGGCTTTAAGGATATTACAGGAAATTGCCGTAGCTGTCACAATAACTATCCTGCCTCCCTCCTCTCCCTCCCTAGCCCAACCAGTCTGCTCCCCTCACTCTCATGCCTTAGCCTATCCCCTACATGCACCTGTCCCCACATTTTCCCTGTTAAATTGCTGTGTAGACTTCTGGTATCAGGCTAGAGCCTAAGATCTAGGATCTGAAAATCGTTTAAAAAAATGGATGCCCTCAATCAAAGCATTTTATTTTGATAGCTTTGTTTCACTTTTCACGTTTGTTTTTTACTATAAATTAACTGACATTTTGGCATGAAAAGTCATTTCAAACCAAAAACTGGAACTTTTCATTTAGAAAATGTTGAAGTGGGAGGTTTCAACCATTTCTAAACTTAGGAGGGTTTTTCAAAAAAATTTTGGAACCAGGACATTTGTCAAAACCGACCCTTTCCCACGAATGGGCTCAGTTTCGACAAATCAGCATTTTCCAACAGTGTTTCTTCAATAAATTCCCGACAAGCTCCACTGAGTTTTGTGTGTAAAAACTGTGACAAAAAGTGATGGGCAAGACAGGAGGGAGCACCAGGAAGTGGGGTTCTGCAGGAATTTGAATATGACCCATGAACACCTAGGCCCGGATCCTTAAAGATATTTAGGCTCCTAACTTCTACTGATTATTTCCTAGAAATCTTTAAGCATCTGAGCCCGTGTTACTTCTGTTTAGTAGCAGGAGTGAAGCAAAGAGAGAATAAGTGTAGCTAAGCAACTCATTCACATGAGGAGGAGCGTGCTTAAACCCATGTCTCCTCAGACACACCCATTTGTTACCAACCCTCAACTTTGCAGACTGAAGAGACTTGGGATTTGCTTCCCCTTCACAGGACTACACCTAGCCTTTGTCCTTTCTCCTGTCGACGCACAGAGGCCTGAGACTCCTCTAATAGTACCATTGACTTCAATGAAGTAACTCCCCCTTTACAGTAGAATAAGCAGAGAATCAGGCCTGCTATCTCTACTCTCCCTTCCCCTACAGAACAGTGACCTTGCACCCCCTGCTGGGTATCACAGGACTTCAACTCAAAATTAAATCATTACAATGTCAAAGCTGCGTCCCTTCTACTCACCACTCAGTTCCACTCTGGGAGGAACAACACAGGCACTGGTGTCAAAGGACTTGTCATTCTTTGACAAATAATATACTGTGTGCTTCCTTATCCTGAAAGATTGTTTAACTGATCACATCTTTTTGTGTTCTGCAGCAGCAGACCCTTTCTCTAAGACCGCCTCATACTGAGCTGCCTCAGCCTAGACCCGCCCTCTTATAGAATCCTTGCCCTGATGTGCCTTTCTGGAGGGTGGCCCTTTAAATTTGGCAGAGGCAAGCAACTGTAGCCCTAAAATGGCCATTTTGCAAGTGGTTGTTGCATTCTGTTGCTCTGTCTCTTCCAGCTGGTGAGTGTTTTGATTCCGCTATGTTTGTCCTTTCTTATTGCTGGGGAAGTGGCATATTCTCATTCTCCTTTGTTTAAAGGCATCTAATTTGGGGCGGGAGTGTGGGGTGGTGTCAACTTCCAGTATTATCAGTTGTTTTCTCTTGAGGCATAGTCATGAGCGGCACAGAGGTTCCAGCATAAAGTCAAAAGCATAGGGGAAAAAATAAAATCCAGTAAATCCTCTTTCAAGCATAGTACTTATTCCTCCACAGTCATTAAGCTAAAGCTGGTTTCATTTGGTTTAGGGCAGGGAGGAATCCACCGATATTTTAATTTTCATAAAGTGAAAGTCCTTCAAAACACTTCTTTCCTTGCTGCTTAACTTTAAAAAAAAAATCATGGTTCTTTACAACATTTCACCCAATTTACGACAGCAATTTACCATAACATACATCATGACGGCTCTCCTGTACTGATTCCCTATAATACAGGATGAAATAGGCTTTTCCGCTGTGTTTGTAAAGCCACCTCTGCTGCTCATTGGGTTGAGGCCTCCCCGTTGTTCACCTTTGCAGTTGGACAAGCACGTGTGTTTTCTCTACCCATCCACATCATCGACACATGATTTTCCATCGAGTTCTCTGTGTTAAAGAAGTGAACTCGCCAGCCACAGCAACACTTCATTTGCTTAATTTCACGCCGGAAAGTTTTGCTGAAGACGTAGTAAATGAAAGGGTTATACGCTGTTGAAGACTTGGCAAACAGACACGGCAGTAGCGTAATAACAGGATGTAGAGAATTGCTGGAGTTAAAGATTGACCAGAAGCTGACAGCTGCGTAGGGTGTCCAGGCGCCAAGGAATCCGACGCTGACAAGCATGGCCATCTGAAAAAGGCACAGTGTGTTCAGTCCTCAGCTAACACTGCTTTTTCCCTTCCCTTGCTGTGGTACGTCACAGGAGGTGTAGTATGGCCAGAGAGCCTGGACCATGGAGGTGAATGGAAGTATAAGGGCCCTGAACTACAACTCTCATGAGGCACGGCTGAATATTTCAGTTTTCCATATACAGAAGACACTTTTAATGAACAGCTTTGTTTAGTCAAAACCCCAATTTTTTGTCCAAAAAAAAAAGAAAAAGAAAAAAAGCTTTGATGGAAAATTTTTGACCAGCCTTACTCAGCACCATCCGGTCTCTATCTCCATTAAAAATACTCCAAGGCAGAACCCTACTCAAAATGATACCTTAAGGTAGTTTACACCCATTTCAGCATGACTGGAGATATTTTTATACAAGCCTAAATCAGGGGCACTGCTGTATAATGTAGGTCTAACGGGCAGCATAGTACATGAGGTATATAATTCATGGCAGTGTAGTCATGCCGTTGAAACCAGTGTGGATCCAAGTGCTCTCTGGATGTCTGTCCACAGTGTTAGTTACATGTAGAGAGCAAATTAATGAATTATGGCTCTGATCCTGAGGCAGGACACCTCCTGGGAATCATTGCACTGGTGTGATGGGGTGTGTACACCACACCAGCAAAGAGTATGTTAGTTGCACCTGGAGGGTGGGCCAGGCCTGCTTTAGGATTTGGCCTAGCTGGGAAGGAGCTGGGTGGCTAATAGAGAAGAAGGACTTCAGGGGAATAAAAGAAAGACCAGCAGCCCTGAAGGGAGAAGGTTTGGGGGAATTCTGGCAAAAGGCCAGGAGAGATACAGAGAGGGATGGAGCAAGGCCCTGTGGAGAGCCTTGATAGAAGGACAGGAAGCGGCCCTGCAGGGAGAAAGGCCTGGGAGGAGTTGCTGGCTACAAGAGTCTGAATAGACTCTGAAGAGCTCAGAAGGGAGCTGGGGAAAAGGGCTGAGGGACAGGGCAAGGCAGGAAATGGTACAGGGAAGCAGCAAGGAGCTTGATGGAGCAAACCGTAGCTGCTTGCTACAGGGTCCCCGAACTGGAACCCAGAGGGGAGGGAGGGCCTGGGTTCCCCTGCTGGCCACCAAGGAGAGTGATGTGAAAGCCCCCAATACATGGTGTAAAGACTATTAAAAGCCCGGAGACAAGGGATGGAAGGTCCACTGAACTCATAGTTGGGCTGAAGACCTGGCCTGAGGTCATCATCAACCATTGTCCCCCCAGAAGGGGACTGAACTTGACCTGGCTGGAGGGCCAAGCCACAAGAAGAAGCAGACTCCCGCAAAGCCAGATTGGCTGTCAGCAGCAGGCACCGGAGAAACAGAGCCTGCCCTGCTGGGGTGGAGGAGTGCACTGATCGGCGAATCACGCACAATGCATGAGTGTGTCTAACATGCACCACCTACCCCTGGGACGGGAGGCCAGCTGGGCCTTACCAGTGATAGGACATGATCACAGCGTTATCATTTATCAGAGCATAAATCAACCCTTGTGAACCTAACTACTAGTTTTCCTTTCTAAATTGGTGAATGCTGACAAGCGTCCACATCACAAAACCCAGCACTTTGGAATGGCATTAATTGGTTTGCCTTGGTAGCCATCTCAGCTGAGGGCAAGAAATGAATGCAGGTGGAGACTGAACAACCCGTGCTGTCCAGAGTTGGGGATGGGGAGAACAAATTATGTAAATAACTGTAGAACGATGGGATGGAATGATGCAGTAATGACTTTCTCCAGAGAGTAATTAGGCATCAATGCTTTTATCACTTTTTTCTATTACAACAGTTACTATCTAGAAGACTGCCTCTCTCCCCATGAGAGGCTGCCACAGCTGCAGTCAGCAGAGGTTATGAGAAGGTCAGGGCAGCTGGAAGGGTATGCCCCATTAAGGCCCTGAACCTTTAGAATTTGCTTTTCCCATTACTGCATGTCTGGGTCAGGTTTGCTAGTGCTCCAGGTGTGCTGCCACCAGACCCAGCTGTCTCCCTCGTCTCTAGGGACATAGGAGATGGGTGAGGCTGAAAGATGTTTAGAAGGTGGAGGTGATTTGGGTAGTGGTATTTATTAAATTTGGCCAAGATTTTAAATAATAGGAACCTGATTTGTTTTTTTTTAAGGCTCCTAATAAGTGGCTTGATTTTCAAAAGTGACGAATTCTCATCTGTGCTCATTAACTCTAGGCTCCTACAATTGCCAGCCTCGAGTGTTCGAAGTTCCTGAGTCAGGCCCCTAAAATAAGTAGATCAGCTTTACAATCCTGAAAATTAAAAAAAAAAAAAAAAACTTTCTGGGTTCTCTATTTGCTTTCTAATTCTTGAGCCTTTATGGGCCTCCTTTTCCAGCTTTTCTCTGCAACCATAAGGCTAGAAACTTTCCCTTTAAATAAAAGCTGAGTCTCTGGTAATCACGTGACTCCAGGAGATGGGGCTTTCAGAAAAACACCAAATGCTGTGAGCTTTGCAATAAAATTGCAAGAGTTGGCAACACTGACACGTCTAACCTTGTAGCTCTCTTAGGCCCAGATCCTCAAAGGTATTTAGGCACCTAACTCCCAATCAATGGAAATTAGGTGCCTTTGAGGATCTGGGCCTTAAATTAATCTTGGCCATATGTTGCTTCTGGGGTAGTGTTATCCTGGGGTAATTGCTAGAGCCTCCTTATTTTATGATCTGTAGTTTCTCAAAGGGTACCTACAATCTGGCACTTCTATTTAATGTAGCATCCAAGTGAATAAAACAATGACAAATTACCCTCTGCACCAGCAGGTGAAAGGCGAGGAAATAAAAGTTCTTTGAACTGGAGAGTCCTTTATGTTGTTCATCAAGGAAAAATTAATGTTTTGTTCCCTAATCTTACAAAATACCACTCAGCCCTTCCATGCTAGGGTTCAGCTGAGGTTTTCAAAGCACTTTCCAACATGAATTCATGGATTTCAAGGCCAGAAGGGGCTACTGTGATCACCTAGTCTGACCTGCTGCACAGCACTGGCGAAAGAACTTCACCCAAATTCCGTATCAAACCCCTATTTTCTATGCGAGACATGGCATAGCTACAATAGTTAAACCACACCGTATGCTTGTGTAGCAGGCAAAAACATCACTTTGCCCACCTTTCCTCTGGAGGAGAGCAGCTTTTTGACAGCATACATTAACCTGCAGCCCAGTGGCTACAGCACTCTCCCAAGTGACCCAAGCACAAATCCTTTCTCCGTGCCAGACAGAGGTGGGAATTGAACCTGGCTCTCCCACATCTCAGCTGAGCGCTCTCAGCACTGGTTAAACAGCACGAGCTGTGCACCCGTCAGCTTGTCTGGAGCTGGTCGGGGAGGAGTCCTTAGGTGCTTGGGAAGTTGCACTCAATTCTTTCTGGTTTCTTAGGCCACAGAAAGGCGTCATCAGAAGCTCTCAGATTCTCTGAGTCTCATAAAAACAGCCTGGGCGATGGGTATAGTAGGCCAGGGGAGGCTAAGCCTCCCTAAACAGCCAAGTTATGAGTCCGCCCTGAGGCCCCCCTTCCGCGTCCCACTCTTCCCCTGTGGTCCCACCCCTGCTGCTTCTCTTCCCACCCTCCCTCAGCCTCTCCCCCGAAGCCGGCAGGGCCTAGAGTGGGCAAGCTGAGCTGGCTGGGGCTGGAGGGCCGAGACTCAGGGCAGCTGGGGGGGGGCTCCCCTGGCCGCAGTGGGAGGCTCGGGGTTCTGGCCGGAAAGGGGGGCAGAACGGGAGGAGCCTCAGGCAGAAGGGGCGGGGCCGGGGCCTAGCCTTCCCGAATGGGGGGGTCACCCATGAAAAACAGCCTGGCCAGATCAGGTTGGAGAAATCCCACGGATCCTGAGATAGGTTCAAAATAAGGGGGGCAAGAGATTCCCACTCACTGAGCGTGAAGGGAGCTGGATGGGTTCCTGCAAGGGCCGCGTCACACAGGGCCCCTGCTTGCTTTATGCTGTCCTGGCGCTTCAGGTAACTCACCAGGGTCAGCCTCCGTTCCAGCCTGGCCGCGTTAGGGATCCTGTCAAAGTGCTGTATCTCCTGATACGCTTTGTGAACCTTCCACGCTATGCCCAGGTAACAGGCGAGGATGGTCAGCGCCGGCAGGAGCGTGCACAGGATGAACATGCTCAGGATGAAAGAGAAGCCGTTGGCGGAGTGGTGGAATTCACTCCACGCTATCGTGCAGGAGATGCCGAACGGTTCAGGGCCATAATAACCCCAACCCAGCAAAGGCAGAATGGCCCAGAGCAGCGAGCACAGCCAGATGAACGCAATCGAAATGCAAACGGCATTCTTGTTGATTGGATTGCCTGGAAGAAAAGGAACAGCAAGTCCGTATGAATCTCACGGTAACCCCATGACTTCAGGGCTAGGAATAAAAGATTTGCCCTGTGGGACCCATCAGGCCTTGCCCTCTGATGTATCGATGTTGCTGCACCATGCCAACCACAGCTGACGTCAATGGAGGTGCCCTGGCTTTCACAGCCCTCTGCGCCAGAGCCTCAAACGGGCCTTTTCCCATCCAATGCAGCCAGGGAATGGTGCTGCAAAGGTGGCTGAGGTATCGCTGCAGCTCCCTGATCGTCGGGTCACTGCGGGTACATCGATGCTCTGGTAAAATATCCGCAGCACCAAGTCTCTGAGCCCGGGTCAGCTGTCTCGGGCTCAGGGCAATCTCGTGGGGAGGGTCTCAGAGCCCAGGCTCCCGCCTGAGCCCAAACATCTACATTGCAAGTTTAGAGCCCCACGACCCCAAATCAGCTGACCCGGGCCAGCTGCGGCGACGCCTCAGGTCTTTTATCACCGTGGAGACGGACTCTGAATGCCAATCTAGTCCCTGGAACAACTAAGAGCAGCTGCAGGGCTGCTACTCTAGAATCGTACCAGCCTAAAGGGGGCCATTCCAGCAGGCCAGGATTGCCAGAGTGCAGCATTCTGGGTAGGCCTCTTTCTCCCAGCCAGGTCCTTGCAGGTAGGGGGTGCATGAGTCAGGAAGCGGGTTCCGACCAGCCCAATTCTCCTGTAGCCAGGAAATCCAGGTCAATGCAAAGTAGCCCTAGCAATGCCAGGAACTAGGCCTTTGTCTCCCTTTGGTGCTTTCCTAACGTTACTTGTTAAGTGATGCCCTGTTGAACCAACTCATTCTAGTTAATAGGTCACATGCCATGGTGGACTCACTCTGCTTCCCCCCACCCCAGAGGCTATTGTCTGTCTCCTCTGTTCCGAAGCCAAATCTCCTCCTCTACCATATGGTTTCTTTACTCATTTCCCCCCCAAGAGCAGCCGACGACACACCATTTAGGATCATGAAGTGCAGCCTACGTGGAAACAGCTGTCAGTAGCCTGCTTATAGCTCTGAGTGGCTTCTACTGCACTCTGCCTTCAGGGGACCTCAAAGATATCACTTTATTGAAATGCCCAGCTTCCGCCCCCATGAGTGGGGATCCTAACAGGTCACCAAGGAACAGGGATAGACAAACCTTAAAGGATTCTGAGCTTCAGGACAGATAAGCACCACATTCTGGTCTGAAATCCATCACTACGGCATTATGTGTATTACAGCAGCACCTAGAGACCCCATTGTGCCTGGCGCTGTACATGTACTTAGAGACACCGCCTTCCCTGAAATTACAGCCTAACTAGATGAGACAGAAAAGGGATGGGAGGAAGGAATCACCTGTATTTACATATGGAGAACTGAGGAACAGAGACGTAGGGCCATATCCACAAAGGTACTGGGGTACTGCAGTTCCTAGCTCCTCTGTACCAAGCTGCCTAATGTAATCCACAGTCCGGCATTAGGCGCCTAAGGAAAGGATCCTCAGAAGCCATCAAGATGAACTGGGAGCCACCCATGACCTGAAACTGGCTCTCTCAACATAACAGCCCAATGCTCTACTGTTGTGGTCCCCAAGTGACTCATTGTCATGACCCAGGTCCACAGGAGCAGCCGTGCGTCAACCCTCCACTTGGCAGCCTGCTGACAACTGCTGACCCCAGGACCTATGAAGTCCTGCCACAGTTTGAAGCTCCGCCCCTGAGGTCCTATTGGCGGAGTCCCAAAGCAGCCAATTGGCCTGCCCGCCCTATTTAAGAAAGCAACAGGAACAGGAAGCTGTCTGAACAACCAGGATCCACCCTGTCCTGGACTGTGTACCTTGTGCCTCCTCCTCCTGCGTCTCCCCCAGCCTGACATTCTGGCATCCCGACCTGGCTTGGCTCCTCACCTCTGATCTCCAGTTTGACTCCTGTCTCTGACTCCCCGGTATCCTGACTCAGCCTGACTCTGGTTACCGACTCGTGGTTCTGATCCCAAGTTTGTCTCCTGCCTTTGATCTCCCAGTATCCTGACCCAGCTGACTCTCAACTCTTGACTGTGGACTCCAGCTCTGACCACTAGGCCTTGACACTCTTCAGTATTGTATTTTATTACTTACTATTAGATGTGGATGAGTTGGTTACAAGGAACCGGATCACAGCCATCATACACAAGGTCATCATGCTGGAGACGCCGAAGAGGAAACCCATCAGGGCGTAATATATACAGGACGCATCTCCTCCCAGCCAGGCATGGTTCCATGCTGAGGCAATGGCCAGCGGGTACATGCTGATGGCCATTCCAAGATCCGCTACGGCTAAATTTATTATAAGCAGCTCGGGTGACTTGAGATGGGAAGAGCGCTTCACTGCGGTAGCAAGGACGGCTGAATTCCCCAGAATCGTCAGGATCCCTGAGAGGGGAGAAAACAGTGTAGAGAGTAATAATTATCGATGCATTTGTTGACATGCCAGTGATGTGCTTGACGCTGTGAAAGACACAACCAGTGCCAGTCGCTGGCCTGTGGTTACATTCTAAAAGATAGACATGTAGAGGTGCCATTTGTAAGGAGGGCACTTGCCCTCCTCCAAGATCTTGGTTTGCTCCCCCGTGACTTTTCATAGGTCTATATTCTCCATGATGTCTTTCCGCTTTTCACCCCTCCCTCCCCCGCAGACTTCGCAGGATATGAAATAATCACATATAATATTCTAGATGCTGACTTGAGTGTGCTTTTCCCACCTCCCCCACAAGAACTTTTCTGAAAGGACGTCCCTGCAGACACAGAGCTATGGTGCACTGGGAGACTTGGGGTACGTCTATACTTACCTCCTGGTTCGGCGGGAAGCAATCGATCTTCTGGGATCGATTCATCGCGTCTTGTCTAGACATGATAAATCGATCCCGGAAGTCCTCGCCATCGACACCGGTACTCCTGCTCCGCGAGAGGAGTACGCGGAGTCGACGGGGGAGCCTGCCTGCCGCGTGTGGACCCGCGGTAAGTACCTTTTAGTTCGAACTAAGATACTTTGATTTCAGCTACGTTATTCACGTAGCTGAAGTTGTGTATCTTAGTTCGAACCAGGGGGTTAGTGTGGACCAGCCCTTGGAGGCGTTTGGCTAACGATGTGGCTCCTTGGCACCCTCTAGTGGCTAGACAATACAGTGGTTTGCATCTGCTACTGTAAGCTTCATGTGGTAGTAATAATAATACTTGGCTCTTATGTGGGGCTTTTCATCAGTAGATCTCAAAGCCCCTCACAGTCTTGAATGCATTTATCCTCACAATTGAGCGGGCGGTCCCAGGGTCAGTCCCTGCAGCTGACTTGAACAGACATGGTTAGTGACAGGAGGCTGCAGAATTCATCATGGCATTCATTGCTTTGCTGCAGCCAGGCGGGAACCTGGCATTTTGTTTTGCCCCCTGTCCTTACTGGGACCTGCCTGCAGCTGCGTCTCTTCTCTAGGGTGGTGTCAGTCTGTTGGAGTCAGTGGGGTCACAGCTAAGGTGAGGGTGAGCTAAGCAGTGAGGGTGAGCTAAGAGTCAAACCCAGAACTTCCCGTGCTACCTAGAAGCACTGTTTTTGCCTAGAGGATCTGGGCTGATCCATCTGTATGTGGTTTGTGTGAGATCTTAAAAAACTAAACAACTAGTGCATAGAAATGCACCTGGCTTAAAATATACAGGGCCAGATTCCCTGATATGGTCTGGCTTATTTGCACAGCTCTTGCAGGGCAAAGCAATCACAAACCTGGCTTAACGGGTCCTTGCTGGAGCCTCCCAAAGCTGCCAAGACTTACCAATGAATCAGGCTTGTGATGTTCAAAACACAATGACTTTTGGGGCCAGACCTTTGCTTTATTCTGTGACTTTACTGAGGAAAGAGTAGAATTTGACCCTTCACCTAATAAGACTCTTCAGTTTTTGTAATGCTCCTTTTAGTGAAAATCTCTGCTGAATAAACTTCCTTTCTGAAGCTTTAGTAGCTTTGCTGACATCATCACAAAGTTCTTTCCTGACCTCAGGACCCAACCTTCCCAGGCCTCTGCATGCAGAGCTGCAGGACTGGGCTCTGAGTTAGGGTTACCACACATCTCTTTTTTGAGCCTTCTTTCTCTGTTCAGCAGTATTTTTTAAATAACAGGAAATATCCTGAGTTTTTGCAGAGCAGACAATCTGCCGCTCCAAAAGAGCCCTGTTTGGTCCACTTCCCAATTGGTCCCTCCCCTGCATCTGCAGCTGATTGGTCCATTCTCCTGCAAGCCACAGCTGCCGGATCCCGCCCACCTAGGCCTGGGCTCTCAGCCCTCAGGAGTGGGTCCCGCAGGGAGGTGCTGACTGATGGCTGTCATTGCATCCTTGGCTTGCACCAGCCACCCTGCCACCATGAAAGGGAGTGACACTGTCCCTCACCCCCAGTACGTACCCCCGCCGCAGGTACCTCCTCCAACTCCTCTCCCTCCAGCAGTGTCCTCTTTTGGGGAACCTGAAAGATGGTAACACTAGCTGGCCTGATTAGTCATTATGCTAAGTGCCACCTGGGTTGTTCAGAGTGCCTTCAACACCCCGGGGGATTGGATGCTACTCAACACCTTGTAGCATGGTTCATACTTCTCCCAAGCCCATAATAATGGTTTAACATCAGAGTCTGTTCCTTTACACTATGACTATGGCAATGGCTAGACTAGGAGCTAAGTGCGGTGTTAGATGGTGTTAGTTAGCTAGATAACACTGAAAACTCTAGCCAAGACAATGTAATTGTACTTTTAGTATGTGCTAAACCAGTGGTCCCCAACCTTTCTGTGGCCAAGAGCACATTCATCCCTTCATCAGAGTGTGGCGGGCAGCGACACTTCTCAGCGGCATTTCAGTGGCGATGGTTCTCCGCTGGAAGCGCTCCTCGGCAGCATTTCGGCAAAAGCTTCTCCGCCGGAAGCGCTCCTCAGCGGCATTTCGGCGAAAGCTTCTCTGCCGGAAGCACTGCGCGGCGACGCTTCTCCGGCAGATGCTCCTCACCTCTTCCTTCCTTGGCACCGGCCCTGATGGTGGGCGCCCATAAATGCCCCGGCAGGTGCCATGACGCCTGTGGGCACCACGTTGGGGACCATTGTGCTAAACTGTTAGAGAGGCATAGGCTTTAACTGGACCAGCTTAGCACATGCAAAAGTATAGCTAACCTTGTTTGGACTGGAGTTTCACAAGGCGTTAGACTGAGCTAACTAATGTTCTATTCGACCCTATATCGGTCCTTATACCACGCACAGCAGTGTCGTATCTGAGCACCTCACTCAGTTAAATCCTAGGCTGAACTGGGATAGGCTGTTTTAATGATGAAAATAGTCACAAGTTGCAAATTCCTATAAAAGCCGGCTAGCTGACCTAAGAGGAGCACAGGGGGTGATAGAAGTTACAATGTCGTCCCCTCTTTCTTGGAGGATGCTTTCACCTAGCAAACCGCTACACTCTAGTGTCATTTTTCTTGCCAAAATATTACTAAAGCCTGTCCAAAATACCCATAGCAAACAATTGGGTCTGTTTTCTTTTCAAGCAAGCACGGTTCTGCAGCAATGAGGTTGATCGAAAGTTTTATGGTGAACATGCTCTCTACAGTCAGCAATGAAAAGAGGAAACAACAGATTCTCATTATTTACAATGCCTTCCCTTTAGCTTTCAGAGTGGTAGCCACGTTAATCTGTATCAGCAAAAACAACAAGGAGAACTCAAGACTGTAGCAGTTCATGAATAAGAGGCAGTGATGGATTTGTAGGGGAAGAAGTCAGGGAAATTTCCAACCTCTGAAAAATAACAGTGTTCTTTGTTTTCCATAGATCCCCAGCTGGGGAACATATTTCCCCTGCCTTTATAACACTTCACGTTATCATTTCCGAAATACACCTTGACTTGCTATTTCCCTCTCTCACCTATTGTGTGGCTAGGAATTTAGACTTGGATTTTCCAGCAAGCCTAATGGAGCTAAGCAGTCAAATCCTATTGAAATTCAGTGACAGTTGAGTGCGTAACACCCTGGTTCTTTGGAAAATCCCAGCCTCGACAAACAGATCACTAAGATGCTATTCGGAAGCATGCAAGAAACCCACAAGTAATAAGTATCCTGAGCTGAAGCCACACTCTGTGTGGTATATATGTACCCATGTACTTCATTGTAAACCTACCTTCAAAAACACAAATAGCCAGCCATACAAAACTCACATGCTATTTGAAAACCCTCTCACCCTTTTATACAAACTTCTCCTATTAAAGCAGAGCTGTTCTTAAGAAGAAATTATACCCCAAAGCAACTCTAGCATCACACCAAAGATGCTGTCCTGTACAAACCCCCACAAAACTGCCTCGCTTTTTTTGATTGTCAAAGTGACCCATAGAATTGCAGCACCGGGATGCTGAAACGGAGGCAGGTGATTTACAATCTTGGTTCTGCAGAGGGAGAACTGGCCAAAGTTAATTATCAAAATTATGGGCAACAAATTCTGGAAGGGATAGTAAACATTGCGCATCAGGGCTCAAGCCAATCTCTAACTATTAGAGACCAGCATGAGACTGGGGGTGGGAGACAGGGGCAGATTATCCCATCTGCCTATTCTTGCACCTTCCTCTGAAGCGTCTGGTAGTGGCCACTGTCAGAGACAGGACACTGGACTAGATGGACCATGGGTCTGATTCAATCTGGCAGTTCCTGTTCCCTACACAAGCATCGGTGACTGAGGAGGGAGAACTCACCTATGATCAGAAGAAACACTCCTGCTCCGTAATCCACTGTGGGGTGGAGTTTGGAGAGATATTGCTGCTCCATGGCCCCTTGTGGAAGTAGGTAAAGATTTAAATCACAGACAAAGCAATGCTAGTAGGGACAGTGAAGAGGTTCTTCCTCATGGTGTGTGTGGAGTTTGTCCACAGGTACAGGCAGAGAGGTGGGGTGCAGTCAATGTGAAGGGTCCCCCCTGTGCATTCTCATCTCTCCATTTCCCTTGCGCTCCCTGGCAGGAGATGAGGAGAGTGGAGCTGGGGAAAGCGCCCCTCCCTGGGGAGTGTCAGAGCTCGGCACAGCCAGGGCTGTACACTCACAGCCTGACTCGCTACCAGAGCCTCCCTCCACCCACACCCGCTCTGCTCTCTGGCTTGTCAAGCAGCCTCTCAGTGCAAATCCCCTCTCAGTGCACTGCAGTGGGCAAAAAGCTCCTCCAACAGCAACTATAGGGAAATCGACGCTCTGGGGCAGGGGGCATTTTATTGCTTTATTTCAGAGGCGTGGAGATGAGAGGGCTGAGGAGGTTTCTCTTTGCTCTGCCCTGTTACAATAGGGAGGGTGTTTACGGCTGCAGTGGGGTCACAGTCCCACTCCAGCAGGCAGGGCTTCCGGAGACTGGTTATAGAATGTGTGAGCACAATTCAAGGATTGTGCCGTGCATGTAGCGGCAGAGACCCAGGGCAGAACTAACTGTTCTGCGTCACTCTGGATCGGTGTGTAATTCCTGGGGATGGGCCCAAACTGAAATCCCAGATCCAAAAACCCCAAACTACGAGGGGTTTAGCATCATCTCCCAATTTTGCAGCTGGCTCTTCTTTATAATGGTCCGCACCTCGACTAGATTCCCAAATCAGAATAAATATGGCAGAAGTTTGGCTCCAGATCCGAAACTTGTAGCGCGGATTCCTGCCTAGTAACATATATGAAGGTGCTGACTTTTCAGAAGCACCCTCTAATTTTGTACATGCATTTTAAATATCAATCTTCCAGGTACGTTTTATAGCATTTATTAGGTGTCTGACTACCAGATGCGTGAGGGTAGCCAGGTAGATGGAAATCAAACAATAAGTGCTATAAAAGAGCCTGGATATTTGTGGGTGTAAAATTGGAGAATGAATTGAGGCACTTTTGATAATTAGAATGTGATCTAAAGATCCCTTCTGCTTGCAGATTTGGCCTCTGCCATGGACAGGGGAGGTTAGCCTAGCTCAGAGATCCCCAAAGTGTGGGGCATGCTCTTAGGGGGACATGGAGGAACCTTAGTGGGGAGGAGGGCACAGCCCTTCCCCGCCCCCAGTTCTGCTCCGGTCCCACCCCCAGCCGCATCCCCAGCTGCTGGCCCTGCATCTGGCCCCGTCCCCAGCCTTGGTGTGGCTCCGCTCCCGGTAGGGATGCCAGGTGTCTGGTTAAAAGTTCAGTTGGCGGCACAGCCTGGAGTCCCCTCCCGCACCCAAACTCCCTCCTGGAGCCCCCAACACCCTGCCCCAGCCCTGAGCCCCTTCCTGCACTCCAAACCCCTCATCCACAGCCCCACCCCAGACCCTGCATCCCCCAGTTAGACTCCTCACCCTCCACACCCCAACCACCTGCCCCAGCCTGGAGCCTTATCCCGCACCCTGAACCCATCATTTCTGGTCCCACCTGGAGCTCGCACCCCTACCCCATAGCCCCCCCCTGCACCCCAACCCCCTGCCCCAGCCCGGAGCCCTCTCCCACACACCAAACCCCTCATCTCCAGCCCCACCCCCAGATCCTGCACCCCCAGCTGGAGTCCTCACCCCCCTCCCACACCCCAACCCCCTGCTCCAGCCCGGTGAAAGTGAGAGAGGGTGGGGGAGAGTGAGCAATGGAGGGAGGAGGGGATGGAGTGAGTGGGGGGTGGGGTCTCGAAGGGGCAGGGACTCAGGGAAGGGACGGGGGTGGGGCAGGGGTGTTTGGTTTTCTGGGATTAGAAAGTTGGCAACCCTAACTCCTGGCCCTGTGCCAGCCCCCATCCTGGGTGCCACTTCTGGCCCCAGACTCACACCCACCTGCGGCCCCAGCCTCGGCCCCCTTACCCCTGTCTGCATCCCCCCCACCCCACTCCCGGAGCTGCATCGCTGCTCCTGGCCCCACCTCTGGGGCGGGGCAGGGGAGGGCGACCTTCAAAAGTTTGGGGACCACTGCCCTAGCCTCTGGCACTGCCCTCAAGGGACTCTTCCGGATGGGAATCCAGGTATCCATGCATGAAGAGCAAGCAGGTGGGGTGACAGGTCCTCTCCAAAGGCTCATATCTGCAGGATCTCACAGGGCTCCGTACTATCCCCTCTTCCTGCAGGGTCCCACAGGGCTCCGTACTATCCCCTCTTCTCTTTAATATCCCCATGACACCACTGGAGAGAGAGTGAGATGCCCTGGGCTTAGCTGCCGCCAGTATTCTGGTGACACTCAACTATACATCTCATCCTCAACTGACACAAGCCTCGCACCCTTTTCAAACAAAGTTGTCCTTTTAAAGCACAGCTGTTGTCAAGAAACCCTAAAGCAACTCAAGGATCGGACCAAAGACGCTGGCCTGTACAGAATCTCACAAAACTGTGCCTCCCTTCTCTTGAATGGCAAAGTGACCCACGGAGCTCCAGCACCAGGATGCTGAAAACGGGGGCAGAATGCCTCCAGGAAATGAGCTCTTGGATGAGGAGCAGCTGGCTCAAGCTAAGCCCAGGCCAGACCGAAGTGATGCTGGTAGGAAAGGGGAATTGCTTTGAAGAGCTTACCAAGACTTGTCTCTACCTTCCATGAAGGTACATAGCCACAACAAAGTGGTGCATAGCCTCAGGTTCTTGTTTGACTCCCCGCTAAGCCTGTTTGATCAGGTAGCATCAGTTTCTAGCAATGCCGTCTTTCATCTCTGGCTTGCTAGGAAACTTTGTCCCTTCTTCCCAGATGAGGCGCTGGCAACATGCATTTGTCACCCCCCGGCTGGGTTACTGTAGGCGATTGTCTCTGAAGCGGAACATGAAGACAATGCACAGGCTGCAACTGAACGTAGCTGTTTGCCTGCTCCGTGGCTCAGGCTGCCGTGAGCACGTCTGGTCTGTGCTCTCGTCCCTCCACGGGCACAGTCAGCTTCTGGTCTCAGTTCAAGGCCGTGGTGCTAATTTTCAAAACAATTAACGGCTCAAGCCTCAGCTACATCAAAGACTGAATTTCGATCCTGAACCCCCATGACAGCTGTGCTCCTCTGGCACAAGGCAGGCCACAGAGCACAGGATGAGGCATGTGCGAACTGGGGCCAAAGCGGTCTCTGTCAAGGGGATCTGGCGACCGAACTAGCACATGGTGACACTGGCCCTTTAAGAAGGATGAGTTCAGTGCACCTCTGACTATCAGCTGACCTCCAATCACCTGGGTCATATAAATGGCGAAAGACTGAGCCAATTCAGGGTTCAGTCAGGAAAAGGGGCAGGTGAGGGCTGACTGGGAATGAGAAAGTAGCAGGTGAGAGCAGCCAGAGACTGGCAGGCTGCAGGAAGTCCCTGAAGGCAGCTGTAGTTGGTTCCTGGGGGAAATCTGAAGGCTAGAGAGCAGCAAAAATGGTTTGCTGGCAGAGCCAGGGCCAGAGGGTGAAGGCCAGAAAGATGCTGTGGGAGTTGCCTGCTGACTTCAAATCCGGAGAGTTGAAACTGTGGGCCAGATAGGGCTGAAGGTAGGTGTGACAGATGTGACAATTCTCCACAATATGGGGAGATTTTACTGCATTAAGTGTATGTATCCTTCTGGGCCAGGGATTGTGTGTAATTACATGGAGGAGGTTGACCACAGCCTTCCAGGAACTATGAACAGTGTGGGTGATTAAGCAAAGTCACCCTAGTTGTGTAACACCTCCTGAGAGGTACCACCACCGGGAGAGGCTCACCTATACTGAGTCCAATAGAATTCTCCAGAGACCAACGGACAAAGATGGGACTTTTGAATAAATAGCCCGAGTTTAAATTGACTCGGGGCCTTCTTTCTGATCCAGCAAATGGGCAGGACCGTCTGTCCATGGGCGGGGGCGGGGGCGCAATCCTTAGGGAAGGTTTGGAAGGACTGATACCTGCGAGAGCCTGAGGTCGGAGTCAGGGTGATCTCTGGCAAGCTTTTTGCAAACGTGTAGGTTCTTTTATTATTCTAATGTTTTCTCTGTCATGCTTTTACCTGAAGAATAAGTGAGGTTGCTTAGAAAGGGCTGTGTGGGAACTTATAACTGTGGGCAATTATGCAGTTTATAGCCTCTGAGGAGAGGGAAAAGCAGGCCTGCTTGGGCAGTCTGACTGGCTGGGGAACTCGCAGTGTAGGCAGGGAATGGTGCAGCCTGGAAAAACCCCAGTCAGGATGGAGACACGGGTCTCTGCCCACGAGAGTTGATGGCTGGAGAGCCAGGATCCTAGAGTGGGTGGCCTCAGGGGGGAAATACAAGTGCAGTTGCCCTGAAATATGATAGCAGGGGAGCAGCCAAGGGACTTATGCACTGATGCCTCCATGCTGGAAAGCTGGAGTGGGCTGAGGGCCTTGGGGGGGAATGGTGGATGCTCCCCTGGTAAGGATGAACACCCAGCAGAGAGGCTGTGGAGTTTCCACTGGGAAGAGTGGGGTTGCACTCCAGCTGTAAGGGCTGGAGATCCTGGAAAAAGGACAGGAGCAGGCCAAAGAAAAGCCCAGGCGGTGCTGAAAGATGCTGGAGCATAGTATGGGTTATGTTAATGGACTACAGGATGTGAGGTTTTTAAGGATTATATCCATGGGGTGTAAGAAATGGACTTTGTTTGGGACTTTCGTTATGGATTCTTTGTACTATTTTTGGTAATAAACTGGTTCCCAGAAGGATATTAGTGAGTCAAGAAAGCTTGTGCGGGGCTCCCTCTGAAGAAGGGAAGCTGAGGGAGATGCTTCCGTTCTGCTATGGCCTGATGCTGGAGGGTGCTCCAAGTGGGACTGCACTGTGACAGGAACAATCTTCCAGAGGAGATCTGGCAAATCCAGTCTGCCCAGCTTCAGGAAATGTTGCAAAACCTTCCTGTTTGAGAGAGCCATTCTACCGTAAGTGATGCACACAATTCCAACACTTTTATTCCCACCTACCCCCCAAAAATAAACCCTACCTCAAGCATGGTTTTGACCCCATAAAGGGAAAAGTGCCAGAAACTGTATGACGTTTACTAGGGAATTTGCTATTGCAAATTATTTTACATGGAAGGTGCTCAGGTGATTGGTGGCAGAATAAGATGCTTAGTGTTTGTGCCTTTCAATATTTGATCTTCATAATTTGATCTTCGTGCAGATTGATTGGCTGCCAAAGTCATGGTGTAACACTTCAGTGAGGGACCAAAAGATTTTGTAAACAGAAGACTGCTTAAAGAAGTCACCAGAATTGAAATTATTTTCAAAAGAGCCTGCACAAACGTGTATTCATATGAGTATTCAGCAGACTTTCATTTCTCCATAATGTTCCAGTGCACAGATAAGTCCATTCAGATAGATATCTGCGGAAAATGAATTTAAAAGGGCGGCAGCTACCACCAAACTCAATTTGTGTTTTGTGCTCTAAAGGAATGTTTTCAAATTCTTCTTGTGGTCTATCTCCAGATGTTAACCACATATGGGAAAGATCTTAGCAGCAACAGGTTTCTGCTTGCAACTGTACTCTTAGTCTGTCTACACTATAATAAAATGCCTGTGGCTGGCCCGGGTTAGCCAGGCTCTGCAACCCATGAGGGGGGACATACCCTAGAAGCTACTGCATCAGAGGACCAGGGGTTCATTTAGTCTGGTAGCCTCTCTCTGTCACAGTAGCTGCTACCACCATAGGATGTCTGTGCTATAAGTTAGCATGGGTGGAGACTCTAAGATTGTGATTAGCATATCTAGTCGCACCCCCCCTTTTTCCTATTATTAAGAAATGGATATACAGTGCCTTTAAGTTGCCCACAAAGCTCATCGAAGCTAGCATGTGTTCATCTTGTGTACCCCGATCCTTCCCTCCATTACCATTCCCTTGTAGTCATTTCTAGTCTGTTTTGTCTAGTCTAATTTTAGATTGCGAGTACAATGACCTCCACTAGAGGTTAAAGGACAAATATGAAGTTTGCAAACCCATCAGTTCCCTGCCTTTGGTCTTCTGGGCATTTTATTTATTGCGATAATGTATTTAACATCATCTGAGAGAGACTTTCCGCCAGAAATTCAACACAGCAGACCGTATCCTCAGGGCAATAATTCTACCAGAGTCTTAACAAGCTCAACCTGCATAGATGTCAGTAACGTGAGGGACTGGATGGCCTTGTGGTTAAGGCACTAACCTGCAACTTAGGTGATTTGCGTTTGATTCCTGGCTCTACCACAGTCTTCCTCTGCAACCTTGGTCAAGTCACTTAATGTACTTGTGCTTTGGTTACCCATCTTGTGTTTTGTATCCTTTCTCTCACCTGTTTGAGACTGTAAATGTTTCACAGGAGGGACTATCTGTGTTTGTGTGTGTATTTAGTGCCCCTGCAAACGGGGTGCCTCTAGATGCTGCTGTAATACTTTTAAATGCGCAAACCCCTGACCGTATCTGCCAGTCGTTCGTTTTGTTCCTCATATTCCTTGCATTTGTGTAAAGATATCTAGGACATCAAGCAGATCCCCCCCCACAACTTTATATGTCCAAACACCAAAGAAGATGGCGAATTTGGTTAGAGTAGCACAAAAGGGTGTAATCAGGACTAATGAGAAATTTGTGTTCAATTTTTTTTAAAGTTCAATATCAAGATAAGCTTCCTAATAGCTTATTACTCAACTGTCTTGCTTACAATTTGTGCCAGTCCAGCAAGCCAGAGACAAATGATCACAAAGTTTAAAACTGTTTGGGTACAGATTTGGGTTTATTTCTGGTACTAATCTGTAACCAAACTTCTGTTAAGCTCCCTCTGATATCTGAATAAATCTATTTACAAACTTATGCAGAACACAGGTAAAATTCTAACAGAATCATATTAATAGATTCCAAGGCCAGAAGACATCGCTATGCTCATCTAGTCTGACCTCTTGTGTAATACAGGCTCCAAAGTCACTTAGGCCAGGCCTGCGTGATTTAGGATAACTTTCAATATAAGATTGAAAAGCTTTGCCCCACATCACTGTATTTTGAGCATGTCAGGTTATTTTTTTCAGTTTTTAAATACCTTTCTTCCTTCTTATACTGTAAGAGAAATTGCTTGATTAGTTTGTGTGGGAGAAGGTAGTGACTGGATTTGTGTGTGTAAAGAATGTATCAAGGGAAAGCTAAATCAAAGGAATATGCCAAGACTCTTCTTGCTCTCTCTCTTTCTCATATCATTAGACCCAAGACAAATGCATTTGAACTGATACTGCTCAAAAGCTCAACCAAAGTCACTTTCAGTTGGTCAGAAGTTACAGTACCTGTAAACATATTCACTGCATGAAGCCCATATGCAAATTAAGGACCTGTTCTGCTAACAACCATGCTGATCAAGTATGTGCTGTACAGTAAGGATTTCAAGGCTATTTCATTCTCCTCCACAGCAACTTTGACTTGCATTCAGCTCATTATTCTTTCTATTAATTGTTCACTCCTATGTCACCATCAGTTAAATAGTAAAGAATTACGACACTTGACTAATGTTCTATAGATCGTCTATCCAATGATTTTGAAGGGGTTTAAAAATGTTAATGGAGTAAAATCCTCCTTTTATAAATGGGGAAACTGAGGCTAAGGGGTGACATAACATTGTGACTCTAGCTTTTTACACCCACTTTACACTCTTGTTGCACTGGAGTAAATGGCACTACAAGCTGTAAATCAGTGAGCAATCAGGCCAAATTCAAACCTGGTGTAAGTCAATGCAACACCACTGTCAGGTCTGAATGTGGTCTATTTTAGATAGAAAATAACCCCCTTAATACATGCAAATCTCATATGCACATTTCAGATACGATGTGAAAGGCACTAATATTAATTGAAATATGTTAACAACCCAAAGCAGTACACATGAAGCAGGGTGGGAAAGACGGTAATGTGATATGAAAAGGTTAATTCACTATGCAAGTATGAAGCATATTATAGCTACTTATTTTCAAGGGCGTGAAGACAGATGCTAATGCTACAAGATGGGGGATGAACTGGTACATAAAGTTACCACTCAAGAAAGATCTTGGAGTCATTGTGGATAGTTCTCTGAAAACATCCACTCAATGTGCAGCAGCAGTCAAAAAAGCAAACGGAATGCTGGGAATAATTAAAGGGATAGATAATAGGACAGAAAATATCATGTTGCCTCTATATAAATCCATGGTACACCCACATCTTGAATACTGTGTGCAGATGTGGTAGCCCCATCTCAAAAAAGATGTACTGGAATTAGAAAAGGTTCAGAAAAGGGCAACAAAAATGATTAGGGGTATGGAATGGCTTCCGTATGAGGAGAGATTAATAAGACTGGGACTTTTCAGCTTGGAAAAGATGGCTAAGGGGAGATATGATTGAAGTCTATAAAATCATGACTGGTATAAAGAAAGTAGATAAGGAAGTGTTGTTTACTACTTCTCATAACACAAGAACTAGGGGTCACCAAATGACATTAATAGGCAGCAGGTTTAAAAAAAATAAAGGGAAGTATTTCTTCACACAATGCACAGTCAACCTGTGGAACTCCTTGCCAGAGGATGTTGTGAAGGCCAAGACAATAATAGGGTTAAAAAATGAACTAGATAAATTCATGGATAAATCCATCAATGGCTATTAGCCAGGATGGGCAGGAATGTTGTCCCTAGCCTCTGTTTGCCAGAAGCTGGGAATGAGTGACGGGATGGATCATTTGATGATTACCTGTTCTGTTCATTCCCTCTGGGGCACTTGGCACTGGCCACAGTTGGAAGACAGGATACTGGGCTAGATGGACCTTTGGTCTGACCCAGTATGGCTGTTCTTATACTACCTCTTTTGTTACAGTGACTTTCTGAGTGCAGATCCCACCATTCTAGATACATACTCTATCATTTGGTTTCAAATAAGGTGGTAGATGTTTACATAAATCAATTATTTTGATGTCAACTTGACTGATATGTACACCTATCTTTTTTTTTTTCAACAAGGATAAGGAAACTAATAAGTAATCTGTTTCTAGGCTTTCTGCTTAACTGCAGGTGATATGCCTTGTTGCAATGGTGATGTTCTGTAACTTAATGGCAAATATAAATCGGTATTCATTTCTTCAACTTTTGTTAGTAATCTTTATTTACTCTTTGAACACCATTTTCAACTAGCCCATTAGGTTGTGGGTGACCTGGACTTGATTGTAATATGTTTGAAATCCTATGCTATGGCAAAACCTTCAAACTCCTGTAATAGAACTGTTCCTAGGCCTTGTTTGGATGCATCTGAAGCCAAGTTTATAAGTCTGTTACTATCCAATAGTTTTAATACTAGAGCTGTTTTTATTGACTGTTCCACTTTTATTTTTACAAAGTAAAGCCCTTACATTTGTTTTTCTGCTAGGTTAGAGGTGTAGTTTTCTACAAAACTGCCACCCAAAAGTTTGTGTAATGACTCTGTCTTTTTAATTCTTGCCCTAAATTTCCATTTAGTTTTAAGTTTCAAGGAAACAGCTTCCCTTCCTCCCACTCCCAATGTGAATGTGTTAAAAGCTACATGGGCCTGAAGGGCTCTAGAGGTTCTAACAGCATGGTCCATCTGCTGCTTTGAGACCCTTCATCCCTCCAGTGACCATCAGGTTTACAAAAATGTGTTCATGGTCTTGTTTGTTTTTTTCACCCATTCAGGCATAACCTCTCAGGCTGGGGACATTCCATCTGGGCAAACTAGAGAAGGATCCAAGAATAATCAGGCTCCAGAAAATGTTTGTCTATAACTTTCCCCTGGATCGTTGGTCCTTTCAGCCCATTTTGTTGAATTCATTAGCCCAAAAATATAACCGGCAGCCTTTTTTTCACCCAATTGAGAAGCAGGAAAATGAGGGCTGTAAAATAGACAAAATAACCAGGTTGGATTTTTGACCTGGAAGGGAAATGGAGGGACAAAGCAAGGAAAAAATTAAAATGTTTTAGGATGGGAGTTCTGTTAATGTATTTACAATCCTTAGTTGCATCTAGAAAGGGAAGAATAAGTCTGATTCTGAGATTGACTTTGGTTCAAGAAATATAGGTCCAGATCTTGTTCCCTTGTTAAATCCAGTAGCTTATCTGGCTACATGGGGATTTCTCTAGAAAGACCAACCCTCTCGCAGTCACCTGTAGAGGAGGTATGTTTTGGTATGCTGATGCACTCTAGCTATCCCTGTCTCTTCCTGTGCCTGCCTTCCCCCTCACCTTCCCACCCCAGTCAGCTCTAAATTATGTTGAGTCAAACTGGTGTAAAACCTAGTATTGGGTAGGTACGGGGTATTAAAGGTGATGTAAATTTGCCCTCCCACCTGTAGCCCTGGCACAGCTGAGGCGTTAGCCCTTTAACAAGATAATTAAAAGCACGCACAAAAATCATGGAACTACTTAGTGGTTACAAATCACCTATGGGGCAAAATTCTGCTCCTACCCCCTTATGTAGAAACTGGCTCCCTGTAAGTACTATAGACCGACATGTTACTGAGCAATGTGTCAAACAAAATATCCCACCCCCAAAGCAGGAGTGGTACAGGGGACACAGACATGCACATCGTCATCACAGCTGGAATGTTTCATGCAGCAAGTGGTTTCCTCTGACAGAAATATTCCTTAAAGAGCAGGATGGAGGTACCTGCATGCCCCAAAAAGACCAGTTTGAATGCCAGGCACAGCAAGGGTTAAGAATGCTGCAGAGCTAACCTGGAGGTATACATGTGTCCCATAATAGAGAGATCCAATTCTTGATCCCCAGGCACAGCCGGAGTAGGAAATTCTGCAGAAACACTGACCCCAATGGGAATGAGCATCTCCTGTCTTGTCAGCGTATTGGACACACAAGGAAAAGGGAGGCTAGCTCTCGGCCTTTGAAAAGGGCAGCTATTTAGACCACCCGTTTTGTCACCCTTACAGATTTGAGAAGTTCTCCTAATGTTAATGGGAGTTGTGAGTGCTCAGTTACTTTTATATATCTATTCCCACACCTCTATTTTGAAAGATACACTCAGTCTGAATGTCGCTGCCTAAAAACCTTGGGCTAGCACCATTTCCACCTGTGCACCATGGACTTAAAGTGTTGCATTCAGATATGGTAGCATTTTATTCTTTCTTTGCACGGGTGTAAATGACCTCTAGATGAGAACAGGAGGATCAGACCCTCTGTCATCAGCAGAATTAACTTGCAACCAACTAATGTGTTCCACCATTCTTTTGTTCTTGGTTGGTGGGACTGGTAGGTTAATTTCAATACATTTACATGCACACAATAGCTTCTAATCCTTCCTTTCTGTGTTCAGACAATGCTCAGATATTGTTTGCCAGTATAGATTTATGTCTCTGTTAGCAACCCTAGGCTTTTTCCATCAAAAAGGACTTACTTAATGAGAAATATGAAAAGCATCATCTGGCTTTAGAATTGCCAAGTGCAACTTTAGACTATCACATACTAGCTAGGTGCGCTTTTAGCTTAATAAAGGAAAAGAGGCAAATAATGCCCTCTAATTGCTTAAACCTTCCCTAGGGTTTTAAATGTTTCAAACTAGTCCTCAGGAGATCATGTCAAAAACATAAAAAATAACCCCCCCACACCCCTCCTTCCCTTCAGCCCTGCCCCACACAACTGCTTGTATATTATCCACTTATTACAGTGAAGTAACAGTAGAATTTAGCCTGAGGAGAAGGATCGTATCTTGCTTAGAAGACTGAATCCTGAATCTCCTGCTCTGGCACAGACTTATTTCATTACCTTGGGCAAGTTATTGAATCTTTCTGCCTCAGTTTCCCATGTTTCAGATGGGACGATGAGAACTTTCATCCACCCTACAACTGTCCTTATCTACTTAGAGGGTAAATTCTTTGGGGGCAGGGATTATCTTTCTAGCACAGTAAGGCCCTAATCTTAGTTGGGGGGGCTCCAGTCTCCATCATAATACAAATTGGGTCACTACAAGAATGTGAACTTAGCCTCCTTTCACAGGGGGAGGCTCTGTTCAGATAGGCTGAGCACCCATAAGTCTCTAAGGTGCCACAAGTACTCCGGTTCTTTTTACAAAAATCATGGAACTACTTAGTGGTTATTTCATCATATAAAAGAAAAGGTTCTTCCAATCCCAAAGGATCAGGCACACACCCAGGTCAAATGATAACTTAGATCTTACCCCAAATACACGCTTAGTGCCAATTCTTATTAACTAAACTAAAATTTATTAAAGAAAAGAGTTGGTTGAAAGATCAATATACATACAGACTTGAGTTTAGTTTCTTGAGGTCCAGATACAGAGCAGAGATGGTGAGTTTGTAGTTGCCAAAAGTTTTTAGAAATAGTCCATAGGTTATAGTTATAGTCCAAAGTCCATATTCAGGGTGATTCTAGACAGTGACTGGGGATCTCAATTCTTATGGCTTAGGGTTTCCCCTTCCTGAAACCCAAAGCAGATCTGAGATCAAGAAGGATCATGTCCCACGGTTTTTATACATTTCCAGCAGCCTTTTGGCCTGAGAAAACAATAGGCCTAACTTTCCTTCTCCCACACATCATGGCAATTAGCACAGGGTAATTTATCCATTAAACAATTCAGATACAGGTTACCACAGCCTTCAAAGAGACATATAGACAATAATACCATTTCAACTCAAGTGTCTTCCTAAATATTAATACTCCTTTTTTTGATCCTTGAATCAAAGCCCTAGTAATAGACAAGACTTGTTTGTTACATCACAAGACCTGAGCAAACAGCTACCCTTCTATCTCTAATAATGCAGGCTTACATTTCAAAACTCTATTCATTGACATATCTTCCTAAGAAGTCTTTAAAGTTCGGCTGTGGGTCAGGTCAGTCTGTGAGTTAATTAACTCATTCTGGCCCTGTGTCACCGTCCGATGAGAGATTCTATTACATTCATAGTCACACCAAGTAAGTGTAGACAAGCCCTGAGTCATGAGAGGACCTTCCCTTTTATCCCATGATTGCTTGCTTTGCTTCAGAGCCTTTGGGGAAGGGACCTTGTCAGAGGCTTTCAGAAAGTCCAAGTCCACTGAATCACCCCTGTCCACATGCTTGCTGACACCCTTAAAGAATTCCAATTGACCATTTTAAAGAAGAATTCTGTGATTTAATAAGCATTTACAGTGCAGTGTGGTTACTTGCAGGAGTAAACAGACTGGTGCTAGTTCAGCTTGAGCTAGTACGCTACTAATGGCACCCAAGAGCTCAGTCGGTTGAGCTAGCCCGCTATGAAGGACAGTGTGGACATTGCAGCACTGGGAGTGGTTCAGGCCAGCCACTCAAGCTTAGATTCAGGGAGTCAGGCAGGCTTGGACTCTGGTGGCTAGTCTGAGCTGCCAGCCAGTGCTGCAACATCCATGGGCTGCCATTCTCAGCATGCTAACTCAAGATGAGCTAGCACAAGTCTGTCTGCCCAGGCTGGGAATCACTCCTCCCAGCTGCAATGTAGACATTCCCTAAATGGTTCCAAATGGGCTTTGAGGGTCACATTACACTGAGCAAAAGGGCAGGAAGAATGAGTTCACACCTTTTTGTTGTGTGTCTGAGAGTTCTTTGTAGGGTTGCACTAGTAGTGCAGAAGCAAGGTTATTAACAAAGGCACATGCATCTTGTATGTTTCACACACAGAGAATGGGAGGAGACTGTCTAGGAAGGAGTACGGCAGAAAGGGATCTAGGGGTTATAGTGGACCACAAGCTAATATGAGTCAACAGTGTGATGCTGTTGCAAAAAAAGCAAACATGATTCTGGGCTGCATTAACAGGTGTGTTGTGAGCAAGACACGCGAAGTCATTCTTCCGCTCTACTCTGTGCTGGTTAGGCCTCAACTGGAGTATTGTGTTCAGTTCTGGGCACCGCATTTCAAGAAAGATGTGGAGAAATTGGAGAGGGTCCAGAGAAGAGCAACAAGAATGATTAAGGGTCTAGAGAACATGACCTATGAAGGAAGGCTGAAGGAATTGGGTTTGTTTAGTTTGGAAAAGAGAAGACTGAGAGAGGACATGATAGCAGTCTTCAGGTATCTAAATGGGTGTCATAAGGAGGAGGGAAAAAACTTGCTCATCTTAGCCTCTAAGGATAGAACCAGAAGCAGTGGGCTTAAACTGCAGCAAGGGAGGTTTAGGTTGGACATTAGGAAAAAGTTCCTAACTGTCAGGGTGGTTAAACACTGGAATAAACTGCCCAGGGAGGTTGTGGAATCTCCATCTCTGGAGATATTTAAGAGTAGGTTAGATAAATGTCTATCAGGGATGGTCTAGACAGTATTTGGTCCTGCCATGAGGGCAGGGGGCTGGACTCGATGACCTCTCGAGGTCCCTTCCAGCCCTAGAATCTATGAATCTCTTCCAGTATCTGGGCAACTGAAAGGCAGAAATAATTAATTGTTTTGTAAGTAAAAGCTTAAATGATTCAAAATCACCCCCAATACAACAAAAATGGTGGTAATCCTTAAATCCTCTTCTTTCCAGCCTCCACAATCTTCTCCTGTCCTTGAAGCTACATCACCTTTTATGTTGACTTGAGCTGCCTGTTGTAAGTGTCTCATTGAAATCTCCCTTTGGCAGATTGTCCCAGGAGCATCTGGGGGAGATGATATAAGAGATACTATAAAGCATGTAGAATAACTGTGGCTAAGCTTCTTTATCAGTAAGCACATGCACAGCAGCTTTTAGCACAAGTTTTTCTCTTCTCACTGTGGCCAACGTGAGAACTGTAAGTGCTATCTGATCGGAGTGGAAGCACTTCATTCTGCAGTCACTGACTCCACAAGCTGATCATGCAGTGGGGAATAGACCTTTGAACTTTGTCCAGAGTTGCTTCAAGCTCCCCCCCCAGACCAGGACCCACCAACTCAAGGCAATACCGGACCCTGCAGCCCAACAGATGCAAAACCTGCAGTCCTGCTGCTATGGTGATCAATAGCTTTCAAGAGTCCCAGGTCCTACATGTGTTTACCACATGTGGTGTACCTCCTCCAGGGCATCAACTGCCCATATGTTTCACCCACATAATCACTGAACTCGCACAGAAAAATAAAAGATTAAAAACATCATATCACACAGGACTGAACACCTTTCATAAACTGACCATTTCATATGTGGTCTTTCAATATTTGTCCTTCAAGGAAACCTGTACAAGCCTTGCACCATAAGTTCATAACTCCGCTATACACCAAAAACCATGGATGTAATAGAAACACTGGTTTTTTTGGCTCATTATACCAACTTATAACACACCACACTGCCTGCTACCCTTAATTACCAACTTTCAAACTCTTTATGCATAACAATTTAACCCCCAATTGCCCACTTCACTTCAAGCCACCACCTCCAACATGCATTACCCCGTTTTGCTTAACAATCTGTCCCAACTTGTATTTAGCTCAGACACTGTGCTCCTTTTCCCCAGACCTGAAGAAGAGCTCTGTATAGCTTGAAAGCTTGTACCTTCCACCAACAGAAGTGGGTCCAATAAAAGAGATTATTTTACCCACCTTGCCTCTCTCATATCCCAGGATAAACACAGCTAAACAATACTGCAAACAGTCTCTGCAAATGTCTTACCTCGAATCCTGCCATCTTTTGGCAAAGACCCTAGGGAAGCCGCCTTGTCCCAGTCACCTCTAACCACTGGGTTCTGGGTGTCAGTCTGTTTTCCTTAACTGTCTCTCTCCCTGCTCAAGGGAGTGTCCCTTTAAGTCTAGTCAGGGTCTCTTTGCTCTCCTGTGTTCAGTAGTTTAGGCACCCCCTTGATAAACTAGGCCAGCTGTACACCACAGAGTTAGGTCATCATAAGGCAGCTTAAGTCAATCAACTCTGTAAGTGTCTACACTATAGCATTGCTCCTGCTAATGTAAACCCCCCACTACAGTGACCTAATAACTCCACCTGCATGAGAGATGTAGTGTTTAGGTTGGTGTAGGCATAGGTGCCAACTTCCCTTGTGCCTGGTGGGCGCTCGACCCCCTGGCCCTGCCCCTTCCCCACCTTTTCCCGCCCCTGCACTGCCCTCACCCAGCCCCCATTCCACCCCCTTCCCCCAAGTCCCCACCCCTGCCCCGCCTCTTCTCTGCCTCCTCCCCTGAGCGTGGCACGTCCTCGCTCCTCCCCCTCACTCCCGGAAAGTCCAAAGGGCCGCCAAACAGATGTTGGGCGTCGGGAAGCGCTGGGAGGGAGTGGGAGGGCCAAGGATGCGGTGTGCTTGGGGGAGGAGGGGGCAAGGAAGCAGGGGGTGGGGTTGCCAGTGGGTGCTAAGCACCCGCTAATTTTTCCCCGTGGGTGCTCCAGCCCCTGAGGGTAGGTAGGGCGACACAGTGTCTGTGTAGACCAGGGGTCTCAAACACGTGGCCTGCGGGCCGCATCTGTGCGGCCCGCCGGGCTCCCCGCGCTCCCCCCCTTTAAAAAAAATTTTTTTTTTAATTTTTTTTTTTTTTTTACCCCCAGGCAGTTCCCGCCACCAGACAGTTGTTCTGGTGGCAGGAACTGCCTGGGGGTAAAAAAGAAAAATGTGGGGGGTGGGGCACAGGGAGCCTGGCGGGCCACAGGGAAACGCTCCGCGGGCTGCATGGGAAGAGCTTTGCGGTTTCTGGGAGGGAGGGGGGAGGAGCGGGAAGCCGTGCGCACAGGGGAGGAGGCGGAGAAGGGGCGGGGCCTAATGGAAGGGGTGGAGTGCGGGCGGGGCCGGGGGCAGCGACGGGGCGGGGTCAGTGATGCGGCCCTCGGACCAATGCACTAGTCCTCATGCGGCCCTCGTGGTAATTTCAGTTTGAGACCCCTGGTGTAGACACTGCATTATTTGCACCACCTGCCAGCACCGCATGGAGCTCCCAGCTCGGGGCCTAGGCTGTCGGCCTGGCACCAGGAGCCTGAGCTGTCCGCTCTGCACACGGCCCAACTTAAATTGGTGCAAGCGCTCCTGGTGAGAATGTGTACCACCACCAGAAGGAAGATAGTGTGGACATGAAAAAAACCACAGTAATTACTGCGGTGGCTGTACATTGACCTAACATAGGTCACTTAATGGTGTAGCATGGACAAGGCCCTCATCCATTGAGCTCAGCAGGGGCTGGGACGTGGAACAAAAGTAAATCCCTCCTAAGTGTTAGTAGCAGGGTGGCTGGCTTCAGCTGTTGTTCCACTTCCAGCAGCATTAAACTAAACCAACGTGTTCATACAGTAAATATCCCAATAACCAGGTCAACATACGATATTCATAAATTATTCAGAGCTGGTGCATGTCCATCACACCCATTGCCAGATTATTTGAGGGAGTTCTTGTCATTAAGGGGTTATTTTTGGATTCAGGAGACCAGGGTTCAATTTGCTGCTCGGCCACAGACTTCCTGGATGACCTTGGGCAAGTTGCTTGGGATCAGGTTCTTCAGAACATATTTAGGCACCTAAAGATGCAGATAGGCCTCTAGTGGGATTTTTCGGAAGTGTGAGGGCAGGTTAGGTGCCTAATTCCCATTGATTTCAATGAAAATTAGACTCCTAAACTACTTAGACACTTTTGAAAGTGCCACTAGTCACAGTTTGCATCTGTAGGCACCTAAATACCTTTAAGAATCTAGTCCTTAGTCTCCCTACGCCTCAGTTCCTCATCTGTAAAATGGGGCACTCACATACTTTGGTAATGGGGGCTATATAAGTAACTTCAATAGAGCTCAAAGTGTAAATTGTGACATTAGTTCTGAGATCTTCAATGCCCAGCTCTCCGGCAGCTGGATATTCACCAGCTTCTTGTTACCAGCATGAATTCATGTCCTTGGGAACACAGGGCTGTTACTGTTAGGCACCCTACAGTCAGTCTATCTTCCTGAGCAAATGGAATATTAAGGCGGGGTGTATCTTTGCCTCTCTGTGAAAGAGGATTCAGATGTGATGTGGCCAAAGGAAGATTCTACAAATAGTGACTTGGCCTGGGAGCAGGGCTATTGGAAAAGATAACAAAAACAAACGGGCCAATACTGGGACTATTTATCCAACCTCCTCTCCCCTCTACTCCCCATTCACAATCTATTTATTCTATAGCTTTTTAATTTCCCCTGTCTCTCTTTTTTCAGTGGGATTGGTTTCTTTTTCAGGACCTTGGAAGGGCAACCAGTTTGAAAACAGGGCTTATAATCAGAAGCCAGGCTTCAGATCTTAACTACAGCCTGACCATGGCTGCTCCATAATCATTGCAAAAAAAAAAAAAAAAAAATCACTGCCGAAGAAAGTAGAAATAATGGAAAATAGTAAAGCTAAAGTCTGCAAGCAGGGAACCATTTACACTCAATAAACCCAAGATCTCCCCTATCCTTGTTTGTTTGCACATTTTCCTTCAAACTTAGATTATTCCATCCTAATTTAGTACATGGGATTTATTTTTTTTTTAAATACAGGAAAAACACATAAGGGACATTTGATTAGACAGTACCGTTTTGGGGTTGTTGTTTTTTTAGAATAACAGGAAGCAAAAAAGATAGAATGCTTTAAGCAGATTTCATTAATATAAGTGCAAAACATGTTTTCATCCATCATTTTTGCCTTGTGAAAATGACTGCTGGGTAGCACAATAGAAGTGATTGAAGCTTTCACTGAGTAGGAAGGACTTCATATTATATAGGACTATTAATGAGGTGACTTGTTAGATCAGAAGAAATTACATTTTCAAAGGCTACTTAGCAACAAAGCATAGATTAATGGTGGCTTTGCAGAAAATCAGCCAGGCAAGCATACATTGCTTTTTTTTTTCTAATGTCTTTCTCGATATTGCTGAGTTGAAGGAGCTTGCTAAGGACAGGGGTTAGTAGGACATTTACGTAGCCTCTGTGGCCTCCGTCTGAACTGTCTCAAGCCATTACCTTGTGCTTCTTCCCAGGAGGCCTGCCTGTCGCACGCTCTGATGAGACACTGTTGCTTTTCCTCTAGCAGATGTAATCAGAGCTCAGGGGAACTCTGTAGAGTAACTTGTTTTGCACACATTTTTAGCACATTTTAGAAACTGCAAGGTTCACACTGATGGATTTCTCTCTGGTTTCAGTTAGTGTGAAGCCTTCAGCCATTCCAGGTGAGACCATACTAATCCATAGCTCTTATACTGATAAAAAATGTTCTATATCTCAAAACACTTTACAAAGGACATAAGTATAATTTGTCCCATTTTGCAGATGGGAAAACTGAGGCAGCGAGCGGTAAAGTGACTTGGCCAAGGTCACCCAGCAGGCCAATGGCAGATCCAGAAATAAACCCTAAGTCCCAGTCCAGTGCTCTAGCCATTGGGCCACTTCTGATTCTGTGTTAGAGCCCCTGCATGGTGTTGGGTGCTGTGGTTCAGGAGGGGCTGCCTTTTGTATAACAAAACTGATTTCCTGATTTCTTTTGCTGATTAAAAATTTCACAGCACTCTAAGAGTGGGGTATTAATCCCGGAATACTTTCCAGTTCCTAAACATACTTTTGGCCTACCTGAAATTCCCATTGTAGCTCAGTTTAGATAACATACTTTATTATTTATTATTATTTTATTTTGCTAGAATTGTCGCATAGAGTTGCTATGTGCTGCTTACTCAGAGGTGGCTGCATTTCAGTGGTGGATGACATTAATCCTGTTTATATTTACAGTAGTTGGAGTTTAAATGCTTTAAGAGCTGAGTGGAGGTTATGCAAATGTCAATTGCTGTTCTCTTTGCAGCCATTGATGAATCAAGGATATTTTGAGGACAAGCCCCAAGCTAGTCTGTATATGCTGCTGAACAGCACTTTGGAGAATGTGCAAGGACTATATTATATATCTTGTGTAAGCATGTTAAACGCTTCACATCTATGTGCCTGGAGTCACCGCAGAGACACATCTGCTGTGTGCGGGCTAGACAGATAAAACAAAGGCTGGCACTCAAATTTACACTGCATTTGTTGAGCCAAGTTGCCAACATGTAGCACTTTTTCAGCCTTTACAAGGCTTTACAAACATCACCCAGTTGGGTCTCATTGGGAACAAGATTCATGTCGACTGTTTTAAAATCCTTTTTCTATGGTGTTAGGCTTTGTGCCTATTAAGGTTAAACAATACTTCAATCACCATATCCAGGAGACTGTGGCCAGTAGGAAAGGTAAGAACTGCACGTACCCAGGGCCGGTGCAAGGAAGTTTCGCGCCCTAGGTGAAACTTCCTTGCACCGGCCCTGCGCGCCCCCGCCCCCCCCCCCCCCCGCAGCCAACCCCCCCCCCCCCTGCGCCCCCCCACCCAGCTAACATTGCCCCCCGCAGTTCAGCCCCACACCCGGCAGCCTCCCCCTCCCCGCGGCACCCCCAGGGCTCCCGGCAGCCGCGGCCAGCCGCCCCCCCCCCCCGGCTCCCGGCTCAGCCCCCGCACTGGAAAGTCTTTTGACTTACTTTCACCCCTGGGATCACTGTGCGGCGAGCAACCTCGACAAAGGGCTATATTGAAATGCTTGTTATAATAACAAATTTAAATATAGGGTCAGTACAGCAGGTTTTCATGTGACTGCTCTTTATTTTATTATCCCTATTAATTTCCCTCCCATCAGATATTAATCCTAAAATTCCTTATACGGTTAGCTTACTGTGAATAAATGGAGTAAAAGCCACTTCTTGTTTTTTCCCTACGTGGAAATAAGCAGCTTTATGCATTAGACATGCAGTCCAATACCAGGCTACGTATCCGCATGTCTCATTAAGGCAGAATGTGTGTAAATTGGAGTCCACCGTTATGCTGCATTAACCATGTTACAGAAATTAGTAAACAATTTCTGCCTTCTTCATTTCTGAGAAGAAAATAAGCCTGTGACATTTTTAAAAAATTAGCTTAAAGCAAGGAAACAAAGTTTCTTTGCTTTCTCCAGCTGACAGTCCATCTTCTTTCTCTTGACTACTGGGCATAGTAAACATAAAGGCCTGTGTGTAGTACTTAAATGCATTCAGCATAACGAGCTACTTAATGCAACATTGTGCTCTAAAGGCCTGATCATGACTCAACTGGCTTGCATAGACTGGGCCTGATTTCTCATTTACACTTAAGCCACTTAACAGTGTAAAAGGACCTTAAAAAGGACATAAAAGGGCCCCTTTACACTATCATAGCTGTGTAAGGGGCTTCAGTGTAAATGGAGAATCAGGTCCAATGTGTTTTATTTCTCTCTATGTTGGGGATAGCCAAATCCATGTGCGAATATGAAACTTTAACGTTGTTGTTTGTTGTATGCAGTGTTGACAGCCATATTGGTCCCAGGATGTTAGAGAGACAAGGTGGGTGAGGTAACGTCTTTTATTGGACCAACTTCAGTTGGAGAGAGAGACAAGCTTTTGAGCTTCTCTGTAGAAGCTTGAAAGTTTGTCTCTCTCACCAACTGAAGTTGGTCCGATAAAAGATATTACCTCCCCCACCTTGTCTCTCAAACTTTTCACTCTGAGTAAGGGGCTTCTCTGTCAATTTCTGCTTAATATAACCTTTCCGTTTTAGTAAACTTTTTTTTTTTATGGAGAAGCCCATCCATATCTGAACCAAATGTCAACCCATGCAGTTTTCTCTTCCTGAGTCTGGAAACAGCCTAAAACAACAGAGGTGTGAACTGCCTAAGGCCTCAATGCACACTCTGAGCACCTAGACTGTACACTGCCAAGGAGTTCCTCTAGAGTTGGGGCAGAAGAAATATCCTCCTGCCCCACATATCTCCACAGCAGCAGAACTGCTATACTGGGTGAATGGCTAGTGGATGGCAGGAGGCTTCCATCATGGTGCTGGTCTATGTGGTGTGGAGGAGAGGCATATCTCTGTGTAGGTATATCTCCTAAATTGCGTCCATCCTCTGCATAATGCTTTCTTGCCACAAAGGAGGGAGGCGGGATTGGCCCCAAGAGTTGTGCCTTCTCCCCCCTCATACCTATGGGATGTTAACTCTCAATTCTGTCTGTAGGAATTGGCTTTACCCCTCCATAACACTATGTCTGGGACTTCCAGTAAGTTTCAACCGTCCTCCTCTCACCCCTATTCCTCTCATATTTTGTATAGTGTAAATACAAGTGTACATAGATTAGGCATCTGGCTGGATCATTTTAAGGGCTGATATATGCTGTTACATTCTTGCCCTTATCATCATCAGTGATCCCTCGATTCGAGGATGATCTCGACCATGAATTTACATATGGGTCCTGAGATGATTCAGCAGTCCAATCCTGGAGCCACAGATCCGCCCGCAGTATGTACAGACATTTCCTGGAGGGTCAGCTGCCTGCTGAGAGTAAGTTCTTTCTTTTTCCTTCTCTCCCTCTTTTCAGCTTCCAGGGCAAGACGCTTCTCCTCGAAACGGGCCACTGCCTGATGGAGGTAGGGTGACCAGACAGCAAGTGTGAAAAATCCGGTCAGGAGGTGTGTGGGGGGGGGGTAATAGGAACCTATATAAGAAAAAGACCCAAAAATCGGGACTGTCCCTATAAAATCAGGACATCTGGTCACCCTAGATGGAGGATGTGTTGCTATTGGGGTCGGTTGGTGGCTTGCTCCTCCTAGCTTGTAATGTCCACATCAGTTTTCTTGAGATACGCTTTGTGTGTCTTTGTAGCGTTTCCTCTGACCACCACGGGATCTCTGACCAGGGGTGAGCTGAGAGTAGAGGACTTGTTTTGGGAGGCGAGAGTCTGGCATTCGCACACAATGTCCAACCCAGTGGAGTTGGTGCATGAGGGTCATTCCTTCAATGCTGGTCACAGTGGCTTCAGTGAAGATGCTGGCATTAGTGCAGCGATCTTCCCACGTGATGCGAAGGATCTTCCAGAGGCATCGTTGGTGGTACCTCTCCAGACTCTTGAGGTGCGGTCGATAAGTCATCCAGGTTTAGCATGCATGCACTTATATACAAGAGACCAAATGCATGGCCTGGCGTAAGAAGGCATTGCTTCATTTACCCTAAATGGTGTTGCATTGTCAGCGCTGAATTTGACTGTATGTGCAATGTCTGTGCAGACACCTGACTTTTGTGCATTTAAATTTGCAGTATGAATACCGTTTTAATATACCATTTTTGTACTGAATTTCCATGTGTTTGTTTAAAAATAAGCTATAGTCAAGGGCTGAGATGTTTCTAAAATGCCTATTGCTAAAAAGGCAGACTTACAGGTTGCAGGACTATAGCTTGGACTCTAAGCCCAGGGCTACACTAGGGGAGGGGGTCGATCTACGATACGCAACTTCAGCTACGTGAATAGCGTAGCTGAAGTCGACGTATCGTAATCGACTTACCTGGCCATGAGGACGGCGGCGAGTCGATCGCTGCCGCTCCCCCGTCGACTCCGCTTCCGCCTTTAGATGAGGTGGATTTCCGGAGCCGACGGGGAGCACGATCGGGGATCGATTAATCGCGTCTTAACGAGACGCGAAAAATCGATCCCCGATAGATCGATTGCTACCCGCCGATCCGGACACAATATAACTGGGAGTTGGGGTGGAAGACTTAAGATCAAATTTGTCCTTGGTGTTACCTCACTAGAGTTAAGCACCAAGGATAAATTTGGCCCATAACTCCTTGCTTCATCTTCTCTATCCATGGTGGCTTTAAAAAAAAAAAAAGTGCATCTTTAATATATCCATTAGCCTGAAGAATGCTTCACCCACATGGTGAGTAATTGAGATTTACATTTTAACAAACATTCTCTTTAATCTTGAGTTGCTCAGCAACTGACAATTTGGCAGCGGTGACTTTTTCAAATCATTAACCTTGTCAATCCGTAGGCAGCCATTCTTCCTAACATCTGCTGCTGGCCTCTTTCTACAATAAGTTTGTGACAAGTGATCACCCGACTCCATGGGTGCTCTGGAGCTTGAGCAGCCACCAAAAAAAAAAAGGGGGGGTGCTCAGCACCCGCAGGGCCAGATTAATCTTTTGTGGGCTTTTCAGGAGCCCAGACCAGGGCCCTGCCCACCATTCTGCCCCAAGGCCCCACCTGCGCACCACTGCCTGCAGGTACCACCCTCGCAGCTACCATTGGCTGCAGTTCCTGGCCAATGGTAGCTGTGGAGTCAGCGCTCGGGGTGGGGGCCGTAGGGCTGTTCCGGCTGCTTCTGGGAGCGGCGCGGAGTGAGGTCAGGCAGGAAGCCTGACTTAGTTCTGCTGCGCTGCCAGTGGTGGTGGCCAGGGGCCCCCGGGCCCTTTTAAATCTCCAGGGCCCCTGGGCAATTGCCCCCTTTGTCCCCCGCCCACATTGGCAGGCCTGCTCATAGTGATTTGCAAACAGTAAAATGACTTACCCATGGTCAGACAAGAAGTTCACTAAAAAATCAGGAACAGAAGCCAAATCTCCTAACTCTCAGTTTGGTGTCTTAACCACATGACCAACTTTCCTTCTTAGTCACATTAAATTAAGCTCCAACTTGTTATATAATGACAGGATGATCAAATTGGGACAGTAAGTAATGAAAAAAAGAAGACACAAGAATCTGCCAAAGCTGTTGCTCCCATCCATAGCTGCTGCTTACTATAACACTAAGCATCTACCTGCAAACAACACAAGTCCACATCAGTAGGCTTTGGTGTCTAACTCATAAGGCATCTTGTGTGCATCTTGGCTTCCCTGTGGACTGGGGCTCTAGTGAGGTTTGGGAGAAGAAGAAAAGATCAGGGGCAGAGTGAAAAGAGAACACCATACCAACAAGATTTAAAATGTGAAACAGTAGCTTAGTCAACGAGCGCAGTGTTTTTAGTGTAAAGTCCAGCTGAGTACTATCAGAGGATTTCGTAAAGGGTTTCTGACTTTGTCGCTCAAAAAGCCCAGTGATGTGCTCCTGAATATTAGGTTTAGGAAGGCTTTCCCCCACCCCCTCTTTAATTTTCCATTTTAGTCTAAGTAGAGCAAGTCGTGATTTAATTAACAGCTCATACAAACTTTTTATACTATTCAAGTTACTGACAGTTTGAATTAGCACTCAGGACTTCCTAGATCATATTCTCTCTTGTTGTTCGTACTGATCAAAATAACAGCTCTCTAACTCAGCATAGCCTAAAATTGGCTCAAATTTCTGTGATTTAGGCCAACCTTCTTTAAAAAAAAAATAAGTCACTGGGTAAGGTGCTTCAGTTTTTGCCCAGCGTAAGGTGCTTTGGGTCTGATTTTTCAGAAAGTACTGAGCATCCAAAACTCAAGTGGAAGTTGATGGGAGCTGTGGGTGCTCAGCACTGTCTGAAAATTGAGCCCAAGTTGTCTAAAGTTGACGACTTTTGCAAAATTTGATTAGGCTTTTAGGTCATGGAAATGTAGGGCTGGAAGGACCTAATGAAGTCATACAATCATCGAATATCCGGGTTGGAAGGGACCTCAGGAGGTCATCTAGTCCAACCCCCTCGTTAAAGCAGGACCAATCCCCAACTAAGTCATCCCAGTCAGGGCTTTGTCAAGTCTGACCTTAAAAACCTCTAAGGAAGGAAATTCCACCCGTCCCTAGGTAACCCATTCCAGTGCTAAGTCACCAAGTCCAGTGCTCTGTGGTGGCAGGAACAAGTATACCTAGACCATTCCTCACAGGTGTTTGTCCAACCTGTTCTTAAAAACCTCTATTGACTGAGATTCTACAACCTCCCCTGGAAGTCTATTCTAATACTTAACTACCCTTGTAGGTAGAAAGTTTTTCCTAATATCTAACCTAAATCTCCCTTGTTGCAGATTAAGCCATTCCTCCTCCTACCTGCAGTGGACATGGAGAATAACTGATCACTGTCTTCTTTATAACAGCCCTTAATGTATTTTGAAGACTAATCAGATTCCACATACCCCCAGCCCATCTTCTTTTCTCAAGACTAACCATGCCTAGTTTTTTTAAAACCTTTCCTCATAGGTCAGGTTTTATAAATCTTTTGTCATGTTTTGTAGCATTTTTCTGGACTCTCTTCAATTTGTCCACATCTTTCTGAAAGTGTGGTGCTCAGAACTGGACATAGTACTCCAGCTGAGGTCTTACCAGAGCCAAATAAAGTGATGGGATATTATCTCCCATATCTTACAAACGACACTCCTGTTAATACACTCAAGAATGATATTAGCCTTTTTTGTAACTGCATCATATTGTTGACTCATATTCAATTAGAGATCCACTATATACTCCAGATCCTTTTCAGCAGTGCTACCACCTACCCAGTTATTGCCCACTTTGTAGCTGTGCATTTGATTTTTTCCTTCCTAAGGGAAAAGTACTGCACTTATCTTTACTGAATTTCATCTTGTTGATTTCGGACTAGTTCTCCAATTTGTCAGTTTGTTTTGAATTTTAATCCTGTCCTCCCAAAGTGCTTGCAACCCCTCCCAGGTTGATGTCATCTTCAGATTTTATAAGCATACTCTCCACTCCACTATCCCATCATTAATTAAAATATTGAATAGTACTGGACCCAGGACTGGCCTCTGCGGGATCCCATTAGTTACGGCTACCCAGTTTGACAGTGAACCATTGATAATTACTCCTCTGATTACGGTCTTTCAACCAGTTGTCCACCCCGCCTTATAGTAATTTTATCTAGACCATATTTCCATGCCTGGCTAGGGAATGGTACATTATCTTTCCTATAGAAGACTCAGGATGATGGGCTGGAGCTATGCTGTCAACATTTGCAAAAGAGAAGTCCTTGATCTACCTGGGGTGTGTGGAATGGCAGTGCACACTGCTGTTCATAGTGATGCAGCTTAAAGAGCATGAGTGGCAGTACTCCCGCCATGTTGTTTTATATTTACATTGCAACAACAAAGAGGCTCCAATCAGGATCCAATTGTGCTAGGTGCTGTACAAACACAGAGGAAGACATGATTTCTGTCCTAGAGATGCCATGAATCTGCACTCTGAATAGCCTCTTTTCTTTGGCAATAACTAGATGTCTCACACTGTAGAGCCCCTTCTGTATTGTTTTTCAAACCGCATTAGCGTCCCTATTTATGAGATAAATGTTGAGCTAATAATGAGAGCAGACAACACTTCACTGTGAATTAATGTTTGGGGTTTTTTTTTCCCCCTTCTTGCAGACAGGGTCTTATATAGTCTCTTCGATATGTAAAGCTGCGGGTTGTTGGGTGGTTTTTTGTCAAAGCACATTTTTCAAAAATGAAATCTCTCATACACTTTACTGCTTGTGTCATCATGGCTGTCTGGGAAATCAAGGGAATGCTCACCCTCAAACTCGCCCGACACGCACAACCATATGCAGTGACAATTCCTGCTTCAGTGGCTAGAAGAGTCCAAAAATTGCATTTTCTCCCGTATATGAATTGTAGGTTATTTGGTTTGAAGGGGGAGCTATGAGAATTCAAGAGGGTGCTTCAAAAATCCTGCTGTTCATACTCCTTTCAAGTCCACCATCCCATGATGTAGGCACATCCACGGTTAGTCTGATTTTGAATACTCAAGAGCAAGTTATAATTTTCATATAAGGGCAATTTGAGTAATAGGATAGTAAAGGTAACTCCATCACCACCATCGCCTTGGCATGCACGATTTGTTATGAAAATGTGTGCTAGTATTTTAGGACGCTGATTCTGGAAGGAAGGAGGAGCCAGGATTTAAAGGCCGGCGAGATACACACTGCTGCTGTTGGAAGATCAGTGGGAATGGGCTTGACACGGTCAATACAACAAACCTTTCACATTTTAAATGTGTGTGTTTCATCCCTTGTACAGGATAAATTTATGTGTACAACTATATATATAAAGTACACCAGGCATTTTAAAAATAAAGAGCCCAGGTTTGCAATATAATCTGCACAGGCAGAGCAGCCCACTGAAAGCAGCAGCAGGGACTCCCTTCCCAGCATCACTGTAGCTGACTAGCAGCCAACTGTACAGCTTGTTGGAAAGATCTTTGCTGTGACGTGGGTTGGTCCGCCCCCATGGTGTACTTGCCTTCTCCACAAAGTCTCTGAGATAGTGGATTAGGTGTTGATGAGCCGTTAACGCTATCTGGCTATTGTAACTGAAAGGCTGGTTGTGGGTGTTCCAAACCTCACAACATATTTCAGTGACACGTACAGCAATACTTCATAACTCCACATACAACGATAGCCCATACAATCCAATAGGATATCAATGATCAACGGATCAAGACTTTAGAGGTATATTTTATACAAAACATATCATAATTATAAGACAGTGGTGAATATGGGGGCTCCAGGGTGTACAGAGTGTCACAGTTCCCAACTGAGTTACGTTATGGTAAAAACAGTGTAAGTAATAGGGGAGTCAGACCTACTGGCTTCTGTCTCTTACTTTATACCATAACCATGACTAATCTGCTTGGCTCTGCCATAGACTTCCTGCATGACCTTCGGCGATCCACTTTACTTCTCTGAGAGACTGATTCAAATTTACTGTCATCAATGAGTCTTTCCATTGACTTCAGAGGACTTTTGGATCAGAGCCTAAATATAGCTGAAAACAAATGCATATGATTTTACAATTATAGCAACTCTCCATTCATCTTGTTTGCATAAAAATATCACTTGGAACTTGTCTGTGTTTGCCTTGCCCATTCAGATGAAATAATTCTCCCTGTCACTAGCTGCTTACTGAGTGATGGTGGGTTTTTTTTTTAACAAATGATGCTGAAGAACATGCAGGCATGGGAGCACCTGAAACTCCAGAGGTTTCTTTGCTGCATGATCAGTCTGATGGCATAAATGGAGAAATCTGTACAGACCATAAACACTTATTTAAGGAGCAACTTCTGAGTGGAAGGAATCTGGAAGCACCGAGAATGGTTCTTGCTGTTAACACACATGTAATTAAAATGATCTGATGCCCAACAACATGGATTTGGAAGAACCTCTTGTTTCTAACAACGGTGGAGTTTCTGTTTTATTATGGACTTTGGCATGTTTGTAACTGTGGGCAGATACATTTTCCTACTTCAGAAAGCAGTGATCTGAATGGAAAGGTGCAGGAATTATTTCAGTGGAATCACAGAATAAGGGACTGATCCTGTGAAAAGAAAAAAGTTAGTTGAGATGGGCTGGAGCTGTTCCTGTCGCTGCTATTGTTAAAGTCCAATCCTATTTCCTAGAAGTCAAACCCAAGTCAAAAGCACACACAAGCGGAAAGAAAAGACCAGCAAAGATAGAAAATGCAGCTGCTGACTTTGGTGATGACCCTAGGGTGACCAGATTAAAGCAACAAAAAATCGGGACACATGGGGAAAGCAAAAAAAAAAAAAAATCCTGGCCAGAGCAGCATTGTCCGAGGAAAAACAAAAAACGGCAGGACGCGGGACAAAGCACTAAAAATCAGGACGTCTGGTCACCCTAGATGACCCTCACTTGCAAACTCACTGCTGGAGAAACACAGGCAGCGCACACAGTCCTACCAGCCACTTACGGTGTTTTAAAACCCATGGCAGGGGTGCCGGAACAGGGGGGAGGGGCAGGAAGCCATGGCCCCATCTCTTTTTACCAGGTGTAAGAGCGAGCGATGCGGGAGGGGGCAGAGAGAAGTGAGCGGGGAGAGGGAGGTCTTGGGGTGAAGAGGCGACATGGGAGCAGGGCCTCAGGGGGAAGAGGTGGTGTGAGGGCAGGGGCTCAGGGAAAAGGGGCGGCATGGGGGGTGGAGCCACAGTTTGGATGCCAGTGACTCCCCCACACACACTTTTAGGGAGCTTCCGTCGCTCCTGACCCATGGCAGTGAATCTCAGAGCCTGGGTCTAGACACGGGCTCATGGGGCTCCTGCTACAGCACTAAAAGCAGCTGTGTGGGTGTCTGCGCTCGGGCTGGAGCTGGGTCCCCAACAGCTGGGGAGGAGGCTTGGATTCAGAGCCTGAGCACCAGCTGGAGCCGCAAGGTTTCCTGCTTTTAGTGCCGTAGTGCAAGCTCAAGTCTGTAAACCCAGGCTCTGAGACCTGCTGCCGGGTGTTTTAAAACAGTGTAGACGTACCCTTTGAGACCTGGAAAATTTGTACCAGAATCAGGCTGTTTAAGGCATTGCGTTTAGCTGCCTCTCTGGTCAGAGGTTTACAGCAGTGTTGCAAAATATTCAGCCTTAGTCAGACACTTATTAATCATTGGCCACAAGAAGAGGGATAGGAAAGCGGAAGAGCTCAGGTGGGGAAGGGAACAGACACAGAGTGGGGGGGATGAGTGACAGCAGGAACCAAAGTCTGGAGCGGTAGAGGTGGCGATGTCCTCTGGATCCCTCTCTTTGCTCAGGACAATGAAGGCCTAGTTGCGTTATGGTGTGTCCCAGGAGATGGGAGCAGGAGCCATGAGGGTGAAGTTCACCCCTTCCTGGCCATTGTCTAGTTGTTTAGTTTACACCTCTAAAATCTCCCTGCTCCCTCCCCCTCTCTTTTTAAGGATCTCAGAAAGGAGCAATAGGCAAGGCCCATCCCCTGGTTATTTTGTTCTCCAATTATGCCTAATTTGGGTCCATTGATTTGTGGTCCCATACTGCTCTTGTTTAACGGACATGATCTTAACTCAGTCCTGGAGTTTTATCAGTAGGCCTCTTTGTTTGAGTCAGTTCAGTCCTTCTCTCTTCCATATTCCTTCCATCAGCGTCCCTCGTTATGGGTTACTGTAACATTTTATAAACTCTCGGTCACTTTTTAACAATTGAGCTTACAATTGGGGTTAGGCCTAGTAGGCCCAAATTATTACCAGGGTCCCTGACATAGCTGTTATGGTGCAGATGTGCCCTTAGTCTCTACAGCCCAGTAGAGACAACACCCTGTTATATTACTCACATACAGGAGGTTGCAAAGATTGTATTCATGGTTAATACATGGACAACTATAGTTAAAACATTACCAATTCTAAAACTATTAGGAACTGGCTCCACAGGCACCATGGTTGCCAACACTGTATTCATGTAACCTATTCCTTATCCTGTGTGTAGGGTAGGATCTCCAGCAATCTTTGCCATGGGTGAAAATGGTGACAAGAAGAAGAGAAGCAGGGTCCAATGAGGAGTCTGATTATGTGTTCACTACCTTAAAAAAGAGATCAGACATAGCCCATGGTATGCAGGTAAACATTCATCCCAACACATAGTTCTGGGTTGAGATTAGTAAGAGCCTTATCTCAGAAGAAAAAACAAGGAGGAGTCCTTGTGGCACCTTAGAGACTAACAAATGTATTTGGGCATAAGCTTTCGTGGGCTAAAACCCACTTCATCAGATGCATGGAGTGGAAAATACAGTAGGCAGGTATATATATTACAGCACATGAAAAGATGGGAGTTACCTTTACCAAGTGCGGGGGTCAGTGCTAACGAGGCCAATTCAAACAGGGTGGATGAAGCCTATTCCCAACAGTTGACAAGAAGGTGTGAGTATCAACAGAGGGAAAATTACTTTTTGTAGTGACCCAGCCACTCCCAGTCTTTATTCAGGCATAATTTGATGGTGTCAAGTTTGGAAGTTTCCAGTTCTGCAGTTTCTCGTTGGAGTCTGTTTTTGACATTTTTTTGTTGAAAAATGGCCACTTTTAAGTCTGTTATTGAGTGTCCAGGGAGATTGACGTGCTCTCCTACTAGTTTTTGAATGTTACAATTCTTGATGTCTGATTTGTGTCCATTTATTCTTTTGCGCAGAGACTGTCCGGTTTGGCCAATGTACATGGCAGAGGGGCATTGCTGGCACATGATGACATATATCACATTGGTAGATGTGCAGGTGAACGATCCCCTGATGGTGTGGCTGATGTGATTAGGTCCTATGATGGTGTCACTTGAATAGATATGTGGACAGAGTTGGCAACGAGGTTTGTTGCAGGGATAGGTTCCTGGGTTAGTGTTTTTGTTGTGTGGTGTGTAGTTAGAACGGGTTTATAGGCCACTAATCCAGTGCAGGACCACGTTCAAGTTGCCCAATTTTTACCAGGTTATGAGGTGGAGTCTGAGAGGGAAAACTCATGAATGCCTGCAGGCCTCCTTTTCACAGACAGATGAGGGAGCGGGGACAAAGGCAGGGAGGTCTAGTCCCTTCCCTGTGGGTAAGTCTATTATCTTGTTCCCCCACCAGAGATTACATTCATACAGTGAACCCTTAGCATATTCTCACCCATAGTGTGTGATGACTGTCTTGTTTGCCATTTAAATATTTGCCTTTGCTGTCACATTATGATTAACAGGTTTTAAACTCATGCTCTCCAAACCAAATATTGGTGCCATGAATACAAAGTACTTTAGTCAGAATACAGCAAGTCTCTGTTTTCTTTAATGTTTGCAGAAAAAAAGTCCCTTTTATTTCATCCATGAAATTTTCATGAGCTTATATGAGAAGCTTTTATACTCTAAAACAGGGATCTCAAACTCAAGTGACCACGAGGGCCACATGAGGACTAGTGCATTGGCCCAAGGGCCGCATCACTGACACCTGCCCCCGGCCCCACTCCACCCCTTCCATGAGGCCCCACCCTTCCCCAAAGTCCCCACGCCAACTCTGCCCCCTCCCTGCCTCCATTCCATCCCTTTCCCCAAATCCCCGCCCATGCCCCGCCTCTTCACCGCCTCCTCCCCTGAGCTTGTGGATCCCCGCTCCTCCCCCCTCCCTCCTGGAAAGCGCTAAGCGCCGCCAAACAGCTGTTTGGCGGCGGGAAGCGCCTGGAGGTAGGCAGAGCCAGTGGGAGCTGTGATTGGCTGAACCTGTGGACGCGTCAGGTAAACAAACCGGTCCATTCCGCCAGGGGGCTTACCCTGGTGGGCCGCGTGCCAAACGTTGCCGATCCCTGTTTTAAACCTATGATCACAACAGCAATAGCAGGACACAAGCAGGCCAGCAGTGGGTTAGTTAACCAGGTCCCTTAGGGTTTTTTAGATTCAAATCAGTTCTTTGAAATTCACCTGGAAATATACTGACAGCCAATGTAGACTACAGAGCACTGATGTAATATAGGGAGTTCCATTCTGCACAAGCTTTGGTTTCTGTCTGGTCTCAGCATGTAGCTTGACATGGAATATATCACAGCAGTCCAGCTACAAATATGGGATCCAGCAAAGTAGCCAATGATCTAATATAGTAGGTTTTTTACTGAAACACCCTGCATCCTCTATTAAATGTAAAGTGTATATTTAGCAAGTTGCATATATGTTCTGTTTGTATTGCTCATCTTAATCCAGGTTCACAAACTCCCTCTCAAGACAAGGAACATCAGTAGGTAAGTTTATACAGTCTTTCATACAGGATATGTCTTCCGTCACTAACAGTAATGCCTTACTAATTCGCACCAACAGGTGAGAGACCCTTTGTGAATTAGGGAATAAATTTGGGTCAATGCATGAAATGAAACATGGGTCTCTTGAGTAGCTAGCCAGGCAATGTGATGCACAATTATCCTGACCCAGATACAGTATCTGAATCATTGCTTCCTGTTTACCATTCCGGAAGTAGGCCACATCCTACCCACTCATCTGTTTGAACAAATATAGACGCTGGATTGAAATTTGGGCCAAATTGTTGTTAAGGATTTCACTGTTGGGGAGGAGATTTAAATCTTTTGCTGGACTGTGGTTGGTTTAAGCACCAGCTATAGAGATTGTGAAGTTTGTAACCTGTACAACCTGAATTGCTCTAGATACTTTTTTTTTACGTCAACTCCATAAACACATTTTGTGTTCTTGTTGAAAACACCCTAAGAAAAGAAATGCAGAAAACTCTGTTAATGATCCTGCTCCCATTCAACTCAGGGATGTTGCCAGAACACAGGATCAGGCCTAAAATCACCAGGAAACAAAAAACAAATGCCCTCTGAATTCTGTGTTCAGAGCAACATTTGTATGGTGTGCAGTAAGTGAACTACAGGGCCACACAATGAACGACAAGGAGAAAATACTGAATAACTGCTCATTCAGTAAGCACTGTCCATTCTGTGCCCTGAAGAAGTCGGAAGGCTTGTAGAAAAAATAGTATTTGACGATGTAATTAAACACTATCATAATGCATATGCATGAGTAAACTTAATTCTGGAATTACCTAACTTTTCAATACTTGGCATTGCAACCTTAATGGTCTTTTAACATAGTGTTTTTTTGGGGGGTAGAGGTTGTATTTGATGTCCTAGATTTTTAAAAAAATAAAATTTAAAATACCAGGAATTCCATCATGTGGAACCACATGGTTCATCAGCAGAGTTAGAACCTTTAGATTCACAGCATAAATCTCTGCCACTTGAGTGAACACACTAACTGATAGCAGTGGGTTGTCATCTTCCATGGGCCAGCCACTAGAAGGGAGATGAGACATCAGCTGTGAAACCCATTGGCGAAGCAATCTGCTGCCAGCAAAGGAATGTTGAGACTCAAGAATCCAAGTGTTCCAGGTTTTCATGTTTAAGTCTAGTCGTTACAGACCCTTGGCCCCTCCAGACTGTCTTTGTCCCGGTATGTTTCCACCTCCTCTCTCTTCTTGGCTCAATGCCTGTCTCAATCCCCCTGACTTTGGCTACATGTCCTAGTTCCAGTCCCCATTTACTTCTTTTGGCTGTATGTCCAAATATCCACCCTTATCTTAGGCCTTGTGTACACTACACAATTTTGTTGTCCCTAGCCTCTGTTTGCCAGAAGCTGGGAATGGGTGACAAAGAATGGATCACTTGATGATTGCCTGTTCTGTTCATTCCCTGTGTGGCACCTGACATTGGCCAGTGTCAGAAGACAGGATATTGGGCTAGATGGACCTTTGGTCTGACCCAGTATGGCCGTTCTTATTTAATATGCCAAACCACCGTATCTGTTTGTAAGGTCATCAACGCGAGGCACCACTTTAGTAACTTCAATGCGTCGCGGCCTATACTCCTGGCAGCATTGCAAGATGTGACAAAATTGAAAATGTGAAGTCTTTGTATCACACTTCAAAAGTCATTCTCACAATAACAGCAGCTGTCCAGAAAAAAGCAACAGCTGCTTCTCTTTGGAGAATGTGGGCACTAGCTAAAAAGAAAAAGCCTTTCCTGGATGCAGGGCTTGTGAAGTAGCGCATATTAGAAATGCTAGAAAAGCTTTTTGTCAGAGATAAAAACATAGATAACATTGTGAAGCAAGTTCCCCCGTCTGATTCTACGGTAGTGCGAAGATTGGAGGTCATTTACGACGATTGTCTGTCAGCACTGTCTCCAGAGGTATGCAATTAATACTCGTTTTTTTTAAAAAAGTGTTAACGGCATACGTTAACTGCAATTAATTGACAGCCCTGATATAAAGCCAGAGTCTTTTATTGCTAATTTTACAAGACCAAAGACTATGGTACACTGTGCAAGCAGCTTCACTGGAAATTTTGCAGTCCCTGTAATGTACCAAGCAGTTGACAACACAAACCACTTACTGCTATCTGTCTGTCTACCATTTATTAGCCTTCTCATTTCCAATGCAGCGAGGGAGGCAGCAGGATCAGTTGAGGCATGGTGGAGTTGGCAGGACTGCTCTTCTGGGCCTATGTGGGACCTGACCAGTGAGCAGTTGAACTGAACCATGGAGCAGGGTGGTGCAGAGCTCCCCTCCACAGAATACAAGTTAGGGATGCTGCATGATTCTCAGGTTTGGACCAGCTGTTTAAAGAGCATCCATAAAAACTATTCTGACTCTTTTGTGCAACTAATCACATCCATATTAGACAGCAACAGAAGCCCTCTGTCCAAACTCAGTCCTGTTTCTTGTTTGATTCCTTTAATGGAATATCTCATCGGTGCCTTAGAACATTCAGAGCGAACAGGAGGGAGCTACATAGAAAACCAGGGATGCACATGCCAAGCACTTTGCAGCTGACCGCAAAAATTAGTTAGGTTCTGAACACTGCTGACAGATGAAGTGTGGCTTCAACTCAGTGCAGGGGCTGGTCTCTGGAAAAGGATATCACTGAGATCCTTGTGTTATAAATACCAACAGATACACATAACCAAGGATTTCAGCTGCTTTCAGTAGAGGCTTCCTCTGAAATCCAAAGTTTTCCACATTCATTTCTACCTCACATTCTCGGAGTTGAAGCCACTCACATTATGTGCAGTGCTACTATTAATTTAGATGGAATATATAGGCCCAAAGATTTAAAGGTGTTAACATGACCGTCACTGTCCAACATTATACAAGATTTGGGGTATGGGTGGTTTGTTATTTGCATGGCAAACGCACTAAAACTCATGTCAAAGTAGCTTAGGAATGTATTATCTAAAATACAGGGGGTCAGAGAGCTAAAACAAGTTATAAAGCTGTTTAAAATTGATAACTCTGTTTAAAATTGGAATTAAAAGGTTGATATGAGACAAACTTAACTGACACCCATCAAAGTCCTTTTTGGAGAAAGGATATCAGTTTGAGTCCCTTATTTAGTTGGACAACCCTTCTTAGTGGGAAGGAAAAGGTTCATTTCCGAGATGTGAAGGATGGTTACTTTTCCTGCTTTTGACAAACAGACACAACGGGGTGAAGAGACAGGATAGTAAATGTAGTGGAAACATGGCTTTTGTTAATATTCTTGAGATTCTGGGCAGCAGGTCAGTCATAGATAGATATTCTGCTATCATGGCTAACCTGCCAACCCAGTGCTCTGGCCCATCTCTGGGTCTGTGACATCATCTGATTGCTCTGGTCCCTCTCCTTTACGTGTCTTTCTCCGGTGGTTGAGGGGGGGGGCAGAACTGGGTAGAGGTGACGGGCTGCCTTGTCTCATTGTGCTGGTGCTGTGCGATACGGCTGACCTCAGGATCAGATCAGACAGAAAGCTGAGAGAGAGAGAAGGGAAAATAGTGGGGCAGAAAGGAGTACACAAGGGAAAGGGAGACAAAGCAGGATCTCATGTATCCCCAGTTAGAGTCTCTGCTGGTGTGTTAAGGTCTGGATTTCACAGTGATGCTGTGACCTTCGGGATCCCCAAGCAAAGGATGAAGTCGCTGGAGTGAGACACAGGCCTGAAAGCCTTCACCCTCTTCCAGGAATTCCCGCTGTCAATTCGTCAGTCCTGCCCCCAAATGTCTCTTTTTAAGGGCCCCAAGAAAGAGGTGATTGATGGAATAACCCATCTTTTCATTATTTTGTTCGCCAATTAGGCCAATTTCTGACATGCCAATTCTGGTTCCATGATTTCCAGCTCCACGCTTTTCTTATTTATAAAGCATGATTTTTAATACATTCCTTGAGTTATGTTGGTAAAAGCCCTTTTGTTTAGACTAACTCACTCTAGCTTTTCACTTTTACTGATTTTTATAAACAACCTTATATAACAGCCTGAGTTGGACATTTGTGACCTTTTCCGCCATCAACATTTTCTAACGTTTGTTATTACACGACAAAACCATTTTACAAACTTCCATCCACTTTCCCACAGTTAGGCTCAGAGTTAGGATCACAACTGACGAAGGCCTTCTAGGCCCCAATTATTACAACAGTACCCGTGTGATATTTGTATGAACATTTTAATCACATTTAGTTGTCATAAAACTGATTTGTAGAAAATGTACTTAAGTAGAGTTTAAAACAATGGATTGTGTACTTTTCTGGAGGGTGGGCTTCATTTATAATTTGAGTAAAATATATAATTGACATGATTTCAGCACAGCTGCTTATTTCCCCGAATGGTTTGTTTAAAATAAAAATAATATGGAGATATACCTATCTCCTAGAACTGGAAGATCATTGAGTCCAGTCCCCTGCCTTCACTAGCAGAACCAAGTACTGTCCCCCTAATAGCTTTTTTTTTTTTGCCCCCATATTCCTAAGTGGCCCCCTGAAGAATTGAACTCACAACCCTGGGTTTAGGAGGCCAATGCTCAAACCACTGAGCTATCCCTCCCCCCCAAAGGTGAGGGTGCTGGGTGGCTTTGGTGGACTGAGGTCAGAGTAGATGATCCAGTGGTCCCTTCAGGCTGTAAACTCTATTTGCTTTTTCAAATCGTGACATTTCTCTCTCTCCTGGCTACAGGTATAATTCTTTTTATATTATTGATTGAATCTATCACACTATTTATTTTCCTTTTCAGGCATTATCCCGTACCACGTCCACCTTCTGCTTCTTCAGCAACAGTAGTTGACCCAGAAACATCACGAGGTTTAGCTGACAAACACGATCAATCCTGGATCAGGACAGGAAAACTTGTACTGGACCTGTTTTGTGATAACTAAAGGATTACATTCCAAAGGGTTCCATGAAGATGATCTTACAGTTAAAGCAAATTCAGGATTTCACTACCACTGATTCAGGATAACTGGGTCCTATTTCTGCCTCTTGTAGACCTCCCTGGGACCTTGGACAAGTCACAATCTTTGCCTGCCAGAATTTTCGCGTAGGTCAAATGGGAAGACTATCAGAGATCTCAGAGTATTAATTTATTATTATTATTACAGCTGCTTTCTTCCTGAACCCGGAAATCATATGAAAAACAGTTCTGAAAATATTCTCAGCAGTTGCTCAATGGCAGCAGCTCAAAGATGAAGTACTGTAATTCAGCCAAGCCAAATATGTAATTAGACATGTCAGAGGGCACTAAATTCCTATCAGTCAGTTTCTGTGTCTTGCTACTTTCAGTGGAAGATACCAAATGCTGTTTATATCCAGAGGCCACTTCCTAAATCTCTTCCAGTTTGCAACTTCCTCCCAATTCTTAAGAACCGAAACATTCTGGAATAATAATACCTATAAAAGTCATCTTGAATTTTTTTAAAGTTGCAATCAAAAGCAGAAGATACCTATAAAATACAGGAGGCAGGTAGTGATATTTCAAGAGCAAGTCACTGATGTACTGATTTCACACCCCAACTAAGGGACCTAATTATTTTTTTTAAGGCTTGTTGCATCTGCAGCCATATTAAAATTTCATTTTTCAAAAGAGAAATGCACTTTCTGTGAATCTGAATATCTTGATGTGATTTCTATTTAAAATAAATTGTAGGAAATGTCAAGTCTTGTTACTTATCGAATCCAACAGCCCCAGCAACACAGCTAACTGACTGTTTCTGCATGCAAATATCCATTTGTAGGCATAATCACAGGAATAGTGCATGCAAATTAGGCCTACTCTTGCACTTGATGTTTGAAAACCATACCCTAAGAGCCCCAATAACTACTTCCCAAGAGTCCAATGCTGGAGCTCATTTGTATATGAATTTACAAATATTTCATCAATGCAGGTAACTAACATTTGCTTATACTTTCCAGATCAATATATACAAATTGCTTATGGCTGAGACTACCAACAAAAAAAGCAAAAAATCTCCAAGGCATTCACAGATGTGCTAGGCATAGCTCACTTAGGTTCTAGCTTCTTAGAATCCTAAATCATGGAATAATTATTCTGTTGGTCCAAGTCAGGTCTGCATATCTTACTTATATGGAGAAACAAGGGTTGGACACATTTTGGGCAACATTGTGCAAAATGATGGGCTTAGTACTGTTTTAGCAAAGTGGTGACGAAAAAGGCTGCCCCCTTTCTCGGTCCTCCTATTCCCCAGTGTCCAGTTCCCTTCTCCAGTGTCCTGCCCCATCTGCCCATTTTCCTAGCCTTCTATCTGCTCCCTGCGTCTGAGCCCCTCACACCTCTTTGTCCCCAACTGTGTCCTGAGCCCCACCCCATCTGTCCCATGTCCTGGTCTCTCCCAGGGTCCATACCCACTCCATTGAGACTCCAGTTCCTCTGTTTCAGAGGGGTAATGGTATTAGTCTGTATCCACAAGAACAAGAAGAAGTCTTTGTGGCACCTTAGAGACTAACACATTTATTTGAGCATAAGCTTTCGTGGGCTAAAACCCACTTCATCAGCTGCATGGAATGAAACTTACAGTAGGCAGGTATAAATACACAACACATGAAAAGAGGAGTTGATAGCTCAGTGGTTTGCGCATTGGCCTGCTAAACCCAGGGTTGTGAGCTCAATCCTTGAGGGGGCCATTTAGAGATCTGGGGCAAAAATCTGTCAGGGACAGTACTTAGTCCTGCTAGTGTAGGTAGGAGACTGGACTCTTTATGACTTTTCAAGGTCCTTCCAGCTCTATGAGACAGGCATACCTTATCAAGTGGAGGGATCAGTGCTAACAAGGCCTAACTGTTGGGAATAGGCTACAGCCACCCTGTTTGAATTGGCCTTGTTAGCACGGACCCTCCCCTACCTGGTAAGGTAACTCCCATCTTTTCATGTGCTGTAATACAGTGATTTCCCTACACCCCGTTTTGTGAACTAGTTACATGCCAATTTAGTGACACCCCCCCCCCCCCCCCATTTCAATTCCTGGGGAGGCCACTGCTGTAATATAGATACCTGCCTACTGTATTTTTCACTCCATGCATCTGATGAAGTGGGTTTTAGGCCACGAAAGCTTATGCCCAAATAAATGTGTTAGTCTCTAAGGTGCCACAAAAACTCCTCCTTCTTTTCATTTCAAGTGTTTCTCCTAGTTGGGGGGGTGCCTCACCCTCCAGACCCCCAAGTATAGGGGGCTCTGCCCCTTGCATCCCCGATGTGGGCTTTGCCCCCGGGCCGCCGCCCCATGCTGGACAAACCCAGCGCCTGCACTGAGCCCCAATTAACACGCGCACGGCAGAGGCCGGGCAGCAGGGCCGGCGTCTGCCAGCACGGTCCTGCCCCTGGCCGCGCGCAGGCCACCCCGCCTGGGCCCTCCCCCGCGCCTGCGCCAGAGCAAGCTCTCCCTGGCAAGGTGCGGGCGGAGGCGTGGCTCCTGTAACGCGCACGCGCGCGGGAAACTGAGCGCACGCGCGCGGGAAACTGAGCGCACGCGCGCGGGAAACTGAGCGCACGCGCGCGGGAAACTGAGCGCACGCGCGCGGGAAACTGAGCGCACGCGCGCGGGAAACTGAGCGCACGCGCAGTGGCACGTTTCCAAGGTGCCCGGCGGCTGGTTGGGTCGCGGGCCGGCGCGAGCCATGTCGGCGGGGCTGCCGAGTCCGGAGCCGGCGGGGAGCGGCGGTAGGTGCCTGGCGGCGGGTGGCCGCCGGTTTCCGGGCCGGGTGTGGGAGCGGGAGGAGTCCGGCTGGCTCCCCCTGAGGCGGCGGGGCGGGGCTGAGTTGCAGGGCGCCCCAACCCCCGCTGGGACCAGAGGACGAGGCGGGTCCCCTCTGCCCACCGGATAGTTGGCGGGCAGCTCGAGCCACCGCGAGAACGGCGAGCTCCGCTTGCCCGGCCGGGTGGGTGGCAGCGTGGCCGCTAGTCCGCCCCGTGCACTAGAGCTGATGCCTCTGGGCTCGTGTGAGTGACAGGTGCCTGAGCTCCTCGGCGAAGCGAGCTCTGCTGGTGTGACGCTGTCGGCTTCCGTACCAAAAATCCTCACGCTGGTCATCGGAAAATAAGGTTTGTAACCTGGAACAAAATCCAGAGCAGCCGGCGAGTTACATTACGTGATTTAATGTCACCTGAATTCCTACCTAACAAACCTGGGCTGTTCTGTCCCAAACAGTAGGTGAGCTCTGCCAGATGACTCTCAAAGTCCTGCAGGGGTGACAGTGTGAATACTCAAGATGACGTGACGACTTGGTTCTGCAAGCTTTTAACTCTTCTGAGGGATCCACTGACATTTTCGTAGTACTAGTTACTGTGTCCAGATGTGTTTGCAGTAAGTAGTCCTAGCACCAAACAAAGATCAATAAAAGCAACAAGGAGTCCGGTGGTACCTTAAAGTATAACAGATTTATTTGGGCATAAGCTTCGTTTATGCCCAAAAACCCAGAAGGTTTTTTACCCACGAAAGCTTATGCCCAAATAAATCTGTTAGTCTTTAAGGTGCCACCGGACTCCTTGTTGTTTTTGTGGATACAGAGTAACACGGCTACCCCCTGATACTTGACACCATAAAGATCAATAACAAATTCATTGTTAAGTACAAAGTAATGCACATTGGAAAACATCCCAACTATACATACAAAACAATGGGGTCTAAATTAGCTGTTTTCACTCAAGAAAGAGATTGTTGAGTCATTGTGGATAGTTCTCTGAACACATCCACTCAATGTGCAGCAGCAGTCAAAAAAAGCTAACAATGTTTGAAACCATTAAGGAAGGGATAAATAAGACAGCAGATGATATAATAGCACTATATAAATCCATAGTATGCCCACACCTTGAATACTGCATGAGTTCTGGTTGCCCCATCTCAAAAAATATATATTAGAATTTGAAAAGGTACAGAGAAGGGCAACAAAAATGATTAAGGATATGGAACGCTTCCATAGGAGGAGAGATTAAAAAGACTGGGACTGTTCAGCATGGAAAAGACTAAGGGGGATATGAGAGAGGTCTATAAAATCTTGAACGGTGTGGAGGTGGTGAATAGGGAAATATTATTTACCCCTTTACATAACATAAGAACCAGGGATCTTCTGATGAAATTAATGAGCTGCAGGTTTAAAACAAACACAAGGAAGTACTTCTTCACAATATGCCAGGGAATGTTGTGAAGGCCAAAAGTATAACAGGGTTAAAAAAAGAATTGGGTAATTTCATGGAGGATAGGTCCATCAGTGGCTATTAGGGACACTATATGGGGAGGGGGTCTGAATTACTAGAGAGTATTGAATTCTTTCCCAGGTGTCTGCATGGTAGGTCTTGCCCATATGCTCAGAGTCTAACTGATTGCCATATTTGGGGTTGGGAAAGAATTTCCCCTCAAGTCAAATTAGCAGAGACCCCAGTGGGTTGTTGGTTTTTTTGGCCTTCCTCTGCAGCATGAGGCATGGGTCATTTGTAGGTTTAAATTAGTGTCAACAGTGGAGTCTCTGTAACTTGAAGTCTTTAAACCATGACTTGATGACTTCAGTAACCAGCCAGAGGTTAGGGGTCTATTACAGAAGTGGGTGGGTGAGGTTCTGTGGCCTGCAATGTGCAGGAGGTCAGACTTGATCGGTGGTTCTCAACTGTGGTCCACTGCTGCTTCAGGGAAAGCCCCTGGCGCGCTGAGCCAGTTTGTTGACCTGCCACATACGCAGGTTTGGCCGGTCACAGCTCCCACTGGCCGTGGTTCGCTGCTCAAGGTGAATGGGGGCTGCAGGATGCGGTGCAGGCCAAGGGATGTGCTGTCCGCCGCGTCCCGCTGCCCCCATTGGCCTGGAGCAGCGAACCGCAGCCAGTGGGAGCCACGACTGGCCGAACCTGCGGACACAGCAGGTCAACAAACTGGCCCGACACGCCAGGGGCTTTCCCTGAAGAAGCAGTGGACCACAGTTGAGAACCACCGGACTAGATTAGCATGATGGTCTCTTCTCACTTTAAAGTATATGAGATGATGAAGAACGTAACCCCATGCTTTGGGTGTCCCTTAGCCTCTGACTGCCAGATGGGTGACAGGAGATGGCTCACTAGATTAATTGCCCTTGTCTGTTCATTCCCTCTGAAGCATCTACATTGGTCACTATTGAAAGACAGGATACTGGGTTAGGACCATTGGTTGGATCCAGTATGGCCGTTCTTATGTTGTGACAGTGCTGTAGCTGAGCATAGTGCTCTGCAGACAAATAGGAACACATAATTCCTGCTGCCTGAAGAGTTAAGAATTGAAGTTAGATGACCCCCGATCCCTCTTCTCACCTTCCTGCCCCCACCCTCCTCTCCACAAAAGAAGTTTAAAAAACAAACAAAACAAAAAAACTGAGAGTAAAGACAGAAGTGTGTAGGTGGGATTTTGTAGATTATGTATTTTTATAAGAACGTAGGACACAGAGCTCTTCATGTAGATGCTTAGCAATGAGGAAACTTTTTAATTTACAAGAGAAGAAAAATGTTTTCTGTATTTATTAAAGCTTATGTTTAGTAATAAAGTTTATTTTTCATCTTCTCTCCAGACATTTCTCTAGCAGAGCCAAGACCAGTGAGAGCCTTGGTGGCTTGAGGCAGTGTGGTCTAGTGGATAGGGCATTGGACTGGAAGTCAGGAGACTTGGATTCTGTTCCTGCCTATGTAACTGCCTTCTTGTGTGACCTTGAGCAAATCGCTTTTCCTCTCTGTGTCTGTTTCCCTTCCTACCCTTTGCCTGCGTTGTATATTTAGATTGTAAACTAACTTTGGGGCAGATGTTCATAGTGTGCGCGCATGCGAGTATATGAGTACCGTGCTTAGCATAATAGGTTCCTGATCTCAGTTGTGGCCTCTACGCTCTATTGTAATACAAATAATAGTAATAGTTCTCATGCCTGCTGATGGGGATTGCATTATGGAGTAAAAGTGGGAGACGTAGCTGTTACACTGCACACACAGTATGTAGATTACTGGTGTTGACTGTATTGACACAGCTTCAGGCTGGGCTGAGATGTGCTCAGAGATCGTGTTTTCCGCTGGTGGTTGCAATGCCTGTGAAGCATGGGTATGGAAACAAGGTGTCTTAGAAATGTCATGGGCAGTAGATCTTGGAACGGCCAGGTAGCAATACAATTTTTTATTATGTAGATGGGCCTCTATCGTACTCTACATTGAAGAGAATTAGTTGCCTTTTTTTTTTTTTAAGAAGGAGCGCTAATACTTTTTTTGTCTGTTTTCAGAGTCTGATGTCTTTGAAATTGACCTTCCCATCACTATCTTTGTGCTGAGTGATGATGATTTTCTAGAAAGTGAAGATGAAGAGCAGGCAAGCTTGAGTGATAATGATATTTTGAAGAGTGAAGAAGAAGAGGTGGCCTCTTTGAATGATGGTGATCTTCTAAAAAAAAGCAAAGAGGAAAAGCAGGAGCCTTCAAGTGGTGATGATCTAAGGAGTCAAGTGCAGCCCAGCTTGAATGAAGAAGATGTTCTAAAATATCCAGAGAAAGAGCAGGTTATTCTGAGTGTGTTTGAGAAATTAAATTCAGCCCACGTTTCTTTAAGTGATCAATATGCTCTGGGCAGTAGCAAACCCAGCCAAAATTATGTGTCATGTCCGTCAGTTCCCAGAATGGACCCTGGAGAGGTAAATGGATATGTCGAAAGCAAAGAATGCAAGGATGACATAGATTGCCAAAAGGTTCCTGTTCCTCTTTCGTGTGGTGACAATAAAGATAGAGATGGTCTCACTATTGAGACAAATAGGCAGTTGATTCCAGGAGCAATATTTAAAGATGGAAAGGAACGTGAGACTTCTGCAATCACTTCCCCTGACAGCAATCAAAAGTGCCAGCCAGCACTCCATTGTAAAGAAGCAGAGAGATGTGTTGAGACTGAAGGTAAGAGAGAGGGAGAGAGAAAAGGGCAAGGGCATAGTCATGAGCTAAGATTAAAAAACAGAAGTATGGTATTGAGAGAGATTTGGGGAAGAAGTGAGAAAAGACACAAAACACAGGAGTGGGAAAGGGGGACGAGAAAGGAAATGCACTGAAGACAACTCAGGATACAGTTACACCAAATTGTATTATAGGAAAGAAAAAGATTAATAATGGTAGAATTTGATATACTCAGTGACTTCTTTTCTGCTATTTGACCACTCCGTGTAGAGGTGCATACACAATACATTAATGAAATAGAAAGATGATTGCCAGTGTTGTAATGGTACACAGCTGTTCTGTTCCTTTAATTTGGAGTGGAGGGGCACCATGGTGACACAGGCATTTTTTTCATCCTGGCTAGTAAACTGAATCATCAGACTAATAGGCATTAGATAAATTTTCAAGACCTGTCCACAGAAGTGTTCATTCTGTGATGGTATGGAGAAATGTGGTACATGATTTACTGGTGTGAATGAAAATGAACTTGGTCTCATTCTCATGCCCAGCTCAAAATTTCTGCACAGACTTTGTCCAACCAGCAGTTTGTGCTCACAAGTAGGCCAGGACTAAAATAACAGGTGTATTGCAGGTTGGAGTTCTGTCCATATTTTGGGGAGAACCTTGCCCTGCACCTCGCCTACATTATTTATACCTCTAATCCAGGGATTGGCAATCTTTGGCACACGGCCCATCAGGGAAATCTGCTGGCGGGCCGGGCTGGTTTGTTTACCTTCAGCATCCGCAGGTTCGGCCAATCATGGCTCCCACTGGCCACAGTCTGTCGTTCCAGGCCAATGGGGGCTGTGGGAAGCGGTGTGGGCCGAGGGATGTGCTGGCTGTTGCCTCCCGCAGCCCCCATTGGCCTGGAATGGTGAACCACGGCCAGTGGAAGCTGCAATCGGCCAAACCTGCGAACGCTGCAAGTAAACAGACCGTCCCGGCCCGCCAGCGGCTTTCCCTGATGGGCCGCATGCCAAAGGTTGCTGATCCCTGCTCTAGTCAGTGGTTTCGGTCCCTAATTTAGCACTTAACTTTGCTCACCAATAAGGATGAGATAAGAGCTATGAAGATATGACTTTTGGTGAATACTCTTGGAGAACCAGTAGTTATGTTGTGGTGGTCCACTTCTACTACAGCTGAGTGAAATTATATAAGGAAATCATTTAATCTTTTTTAGCATCAGTGAGTGGCATTCCCTACTCTGAATACAAACTCTGCTGGCAGTCAGTAATTCTCCACTTTTATCACTACGGCTCTTTTGTTTTCTCCATTTAGCCTATCATAACTTAGATGGGAGTTGCTGAAATCATGCCAGGCTGTAGAAGATTACTGGATGACATGTCACATGTATTTTTCTTACATTTTTAGGTACTGTCCCTTTAGAGACTGCAAAGAATAAAACTGATGACAGAACAAGAAAGAGAAATGGCTCTACAGATGAAACTCTGAATTGTGGAATGGATAGCAACTTTGAAGATCTGAATGCTGTAAAAGAAATAGAGCAAGACCAAAGTATTTTTTTTACTTGTATTAATGGTAACTTTTCTACAGCAGGAGAGTTGCTAGAAGATGTAGGGGATTTGGCAATGAATGCTTGTGATAATCCTGGATTAAATATTTCTGAAGAGTTTATTCATCAGTCTGTAATTCATTCTCCCAGGGAGATGGATAAGCAAGAAGATTGTGATTTTTCTCATGTGATTATAAAACACCCAAATGTAAAACATCAAGAAGAGACATTCTTACTAGGTAATGAGCATAACAGTGAAGCTGTTTCTATGGGATCTTGTTCTACGTACAAGCATGAGAAGACACTGAATGTGAAATGCAGGTTTTGTAGCTCTGCGGGTACAAGTAAAAATATTCTAAAGAAACATGTTTATTCAGCACATCAGGATAAAAACATTCATAAATGCTGCTTTTGCCAAAGAAGCTTTTTTTTTTCTGTCAACGTTAAACGCCATCTTAAATTTCATAAGAAAATGACCAGATTGAAAAATACAAGAAAAGGGAGAAGTGTGAACACGGAAAAAGCCAGGAAGGAGAACCCAGCAAAAACACAATCTGCGAATAAAAAAAAGGAAAGTAAGTATGAGAAATTCTTCATCAAAATTGAAAGGGACTGCAAAACTGCAGATGCACCAGTTATTTTTTCTTGTAAAAATTGTCTCTTTGCTTCACCAGATCCTAAGCTTTTTGTTTATCATATGAAGGGACATAAAGGCAGGCAGCCTTATCAGTGTCCCCAGTGTGACTATTCTTGTATTAGCTTGTCCTATATGCTAAATCACATGTACTGGCATGCTGGCTATAGACTGTACAAATGCAGGTTCTGTACATTTTTTTCACTGTATTTTGCAAGCATGGTGAAACACAGTTACATTCACACAGGGGCTAAGCCATATTCCTGTGAATTCTGCCAGTCATCCTTCACAAGCACAAGTGGCTTAAAGAGACACACAAATATACATGCTGGCAAAGAATTGTGCCAAGGGCAGCAACACCTTAGCTTGCCTGTCAAGGGGAAGAGAACTAAATGTCCTCCAAAGAGCTATACATGTGATCAGTGTAACTTAGTATTTTCCACAAAAGGACTGCTCTGCTTTCATGAGAAATTTCATACCCAAGTTAAAGGCTGTGATGAGATGTTTGCAAATGATTATGCAAAAGAGAGTAATGAATACAATGAAAGCAAAGCATATAAAGATGACAATGATTACCAAAAGGATTGGGTTTCTTCTGGTTCTGACAATAAATGGGATGATCACCTACTTAATGAGACACATGAAATGCTGGCTTCAGGAGCAGAACTGGAACAGGAGAATGAATTTGAGAGGGATATGAATATATGCCATGGCAAAAAAATGTGCCAAAGCAGCCAGGGAACCAACAATTTGCCTGTTGTGAGGACTGGATCAGAAACTCTTTTCAGTATTTTCGAGAGCAGTCAGTGTGATTTAGTGTTTTGCAAAGAGAAGCATCTGTTTTTTCAGAAGGTCACTCATTCACAAGTTGAAGAATGTAATGAGATTGTTACAAATGCTCCCAAGGCTGAGGAATATGCTAAGTGTATTGATGTACAGTCTCCTATTGGGACTTCTCACAAACTGTTCAAGTGTCAACAATGTGATTATGCCACTTACATTTTTAGCAACCTTAAACTGCATTTTAGAATACACACTGGTAAAAAACCATTTGAGTGTAAAGAGTGCAACAAGATGTTTCGCACCTCCAGCCATTTGCGGAGACATAGTCTTATGCACATAAAGAAAGGTCATGAATGTGACCATTGCCATTATTTGGGCAGCACTTCAGATGATCTTAAACTGCATTGTGAAATACATAAGGGCACCTGCCCTAAAAGGGAAGATCTTAGTTCCTCAAAAGACTTAAAGTGGGTCCGTTCCATATTCAAGTCAGAAAACCTTCAGAAACAGATAGATGTTCATGAAGGCAAAGAAAATGAACATGTTCTGCCATCACAAAGTCTTTCACCACTTTACAAGTGTGAACAGTGTAATTACATCACTTATGTTTTAAGCAACCTCAAGCTACACACAAGGATTCATACAGGTGAAAAACCCCACAGCTGTGACACTTGTCAGAAGAAGTTTCGTACTTCAGGTCATCTAAATCGACACAAGCTTGTGCACTTAAAGATGGAACGCCTCAAATGTAAGAACTGTGACTATTCAACAGACAAATGGCAATCCCTTAAGTGGCATGTGGCTTCACACTCAGATGAAAAAGACCTGGCTGGTAGCAAAGTCCAAGAGCAATCGCTGCTACCTGTCAAAATATACAAGTGTGAAGAGTGTGGCTATGCTACTGCCCATAGTGGAAACTTTAAGCAGCATTTGAGAATTCATACAGGTGAAAAGCCATACAAATGTGATCAGTGTTCTCTTGCTTTCCGCACTTCTAGCCACCTGAAGCGCCACTTCCTAACTCATTTAAAGTTACGCTGCAACAAGTGTGAGTTTTCCACCATCGATAAATGTGCTCTGGAGAAACATGTAAAAACACACAAGGATAAAAAAATGTACAAATGCCAAAAGTGCAATGTAACACTTTCCACCATACATGTCTTAGAGAAACATAAGAAACAGCATTTGAAAACTGGAAAATAAAATGGGGGTTTCTTAAAATTCCTGAGTTACAAGCTTGGATCTAGAAAGTTTGCAGTAGTTTGAACTTGCACCTTGGCAGAAGAGCACAATTTCTTCCTCTCTTTGCCCTGTATCCCACCTATATGAAGTGTCTTCAACTGGCACTAGGTAAAATTGACATGGTAACGATTATGGACCAGACTCTTGGGTATTCCCACGGTGTATAGAGTGGAAGTCAGGATGGTGTGGAATGCTGACATAAAACACGGCCCTACTGCTACTACTGCTCTGAGCATTACTTTCACTGCTGTGGTTAAAGAAGCCTCAGAGCTGTTTCTAAATTATGCTGGCCTATAAAAGTCACAAGGGGCTGTTAAACTAGCTCAGGATTGCAACGTTCAGACAAACTTCTGCTAATGCTCACTACTCAGTAAGCACACTTTATACCACCATCCTGTCAGCAAGGAGAGGGTGTGATGTCACCACTCCTATACTGTTTGTACTCCACTGCTGGGTCACCCTTACATTAAGATCTTCCCTGTCCCACTTACTTGGGTTTTACAACCAAAATATGCTGTCTTTCTGAAAAGAATTTAAATCAAATTCTTCTCTATCACAAATCAGTAACCTACAGGTCAAAAATCTAGTTATAAATAGTCCATCCTATTTGCTACCACCTGCACTCACTGCTCTGAAGTCCTTCTGCAACTACTGATATTGCTACACCTATCTAATACTGCAAGAGGACTGAATCAAGAGGGTGACTTACAAAACCACTAGTTACAATAATTGATTATAGAAACAGGGAGTGGGCATATTTTTATTTGTGCGTATATAAGCACACCCCAGAAGACAGGTTACTTATGTGGATTCAGTATTGATGAGTGCTGCTGCATCAGTAGCTTTTGAGGCTTAACTCTTGATTTGGACTCTTGAGTAGAAATGTTCTTAAAGTTTTGTATTGCTGTCCTTCAAAGGAAGGCCTAATCGAAGCACTTTGCAAGATAAGTTCCAAACTGTTTTCAAGAAATGTAGTAGGAAGCACGAGATGCAAATAATGGATACCTCCAACCTACCATTTGATGCCTGCTTTCCAAGTGTTCTGTTGCATTTGAGAAAATCTCCTTCATGAAGATAATTTGATGGAAAAGCTGTGGATCCATTAAGAATCCTACAGTTTAAACTGTCTCCTTAAAGGAGACTTTACTAGAGCTGCTTGTTTGCTCATGTTCTTTGGTGTTGATACAGGTCATTATCAATGAAGTATTTATTCCAAATGTCTGTCTGTGGGTCAAATTTTTTTCTTTATTTTGGATGAAGGAAATGACTCAGTTGATCTAAATACATTTGGCAAAATGCTGGAATATTTTTCAGAAACATTCAAGTTTATATTTTTCAGTGCTGCCTGTATCTTTTGAAGATTCCTCTGTTAGCCCTATAGAAAGGACAAATAAGGGAAATATGTAGTATGTATATTTCAGCAATTTGTATTACAGTTTTGTTAATGTTTGTAAAATGTTTTCATGGTTTTGATGCGTTTTCCTAACATTAGTCTCAAATGCTAAAATCATTTCCCTTATGCCGAAGGTGGGTAAAATTCAGTGTTTGCCATTAAAATATTTAATTTTGCCCTTGTAGGGAGATAACATTACTATGGTTCCTTCAAATATAAGGAATGCTGTGGTAATGTTAAAGATGTTAATGGAAAAACTAGTAAATAAATCTTTTCCCAACTTTTTAACACTTTGATATACTGCCTCAACACAATTTCATTACATCACGTTATGCTGTCTCTTTAAAATTGCATGTGCAAGGTCCACTCAAGCAAATGACTAGCTCAACAAAGTGTCTAGCTCTACCTTAGTAGAAATACAACAAGTGGGAGACGCAAGAATGGAATTGGGCTTTTTCTTTCATGCTGTAAGAGTAGGTGTTACTTGAGCATCTGCAATGTATGGTGCTAACATTTCCCCAGCGCTACGTACATCAGGAGATTTGTAATGGCAGAACTTTGTGCCCAGCATCTGTTACAGTTACTGCAAAGGATTAAGAGATGGAGAAATTAAAAGAAAAACTCTAAAAAAGGGGATACCAAGAATCCCCCTATCTCCTATTTGAAGCCACAAGACAGGAAAGTTGCACTGCAGAACAAGTAAAGCTAGAAAACAAGAGAGCATGAAGTTTGGGTACCTAAGGTGAGATCTGAGGATCAAATGTACCTTGTGGTCCTTATTAACATGGAGGTGTAGCATAGAGACTACAGGTTTCCAGCACAAGCTGCTCTCTTGATCTGAGGAGAGGGTGGTGGTCTCTCGGTTGCATCTCCATATTACCAGAGTGTGGCTGAAGTGTGCTTCATTTTTTGGATTGAGGAGCAGCCCTCAGGCTCCCATGTAACTACTTGTATAGCCTCTGAATAGGGCATAGTTTGGCCTGAAAGATATTTTTAGTTCTCTCTCTCTCTCCCTCCCCCCCCCCTTTAAAAAGTGTCTGGTTTTCTGTTGAGTTTTTCTTGTTACCAGCGGTTAATGCTGTAGTAATTTGGCTCCTACCAGGCTTTGAAAACCTCTATTAATATGGTCCATCTCACACCTTTCCTGATATTTCATATAGAACAGAAGTGCCTGTTATGCTGTAGAGTCTACATTTGAAACATAAGCTTTCTTAATTTGATTTATAATTGAAACCACAAATTCTGAAGAAAGCAAAAATCAATTTAAAATGGAAGTTATGCACTATACCAGTGGGGCCCCCTAGTGCTCTCTAGGTGTAAGTGCACATGCTCCATTGCTTTTGATCTTACCTATCTAAACCTTGTTGAAACATTGGAAAAGAGTGAATAGCCTTGCCAATGGGAAAAATGCGGTAATGACAGATTATTTTTTACATTTTAGTCTTGTTTGTATGCAGTGCACCACAACTCTTATTACCTTGCATTGTGCCTTTTCCAGTGTATAGAGTATTATAAAATTCATCTTTGTGAAAAGTAAATGGGTGTAGGTGAATTACATCATTTCATGTAATAAGTTAGACCACTTCATTTATCTATTAATGGAGGCATTTGGGTAAAAAAAAATATTTTAAAAAATTACAATAAGGTGAAGGCTGTTCCATGTTGTTTCTTGGTATCAGAGTTCAGTGTGCAAGAGGAATATTAATATACATTATTTGCAAGTTTGGTGTCTGCTTTGTAGTAAGAGCAAGCAAAAGATTGTGAATTTATATAAAAATGATAGTCCTTTTTGGAATAAAAGTACACTTGGAGGTCTCTGTGGAACAAATTAAGTACATTCCTTTACATTTTCTTGCATATAAAAAGGCCTTCAGGGTACATGAATATCGATGTATGTGAAGAGAATGTTCCTGATCTGTGTTATATGTTTCTTATCAATAAAGATGTTCTTTTGTAAACAACCATTAATCACCCAAACTTAAATTTTATGGTCTGTTTAGTAACTGATTCTAGAACAGGTTGCATTCAACTAGAGAAATATTTAGAGGACCAATTTTTTGTCTCATTCAAGCAAATAATCTGTTGATTTCACTAGACTACTCATGACTCAGACAAGCAAGAATTAGGTAAAAAATACTGTGATCTGTATTGGCAGCAATGATTTCTATTTTTTTTAAATAATAAAACATTGTCACATAACGAAAGGATATTGCCTACTTTGCTGTGAAAATGAAAGAGGGTCTTTACAACTGCTTTCTTCACACCCACTGAATGACCATCGTGGAAAGCAAACCATAAGATCTGCTAGCTTCATTTAAAGTTTAACTACAGTGAATGGTTGTATTTTTGGATAGCTACTTGGCTTTCTTTAGCTAAAACTATGTGTAGTGTGTACAGTGCAAAGGAGTGTAAATAAGGACTAATAGGAAAACTAAGCGCACAGCACTGAACACCACAGCTCTTAAGAGAAAAGAGAGCTTTACCTACAGTGCCTCACTGCAATTAAAGAGCCAGCGTTGCAATAAAAAACCTTATAGAAATTCCTACTATCTCCATAACTATAAATGTATGTGTATCTCAGTGAGAGCTGCTCATGTCCTGATATGTTTTTAGACTGAACCTCCCTAATGGGAAGTCAAGTGAGAGAGGCAATGCAGCTCCACCTTGGAACAGCAGGTTCTCAGGTCTTCAATATAGTCTTAGGGCTTTTGTACAGTATGTAGTACACCATTGCAACCACCTTTACCAATGGAAGTTTGTCCTTTATGGACATTTTAAAAGACAATAAAATTAAAAGAGTAAATAGGACTCTACCAGTTCCTCATATTGCTACAAGCTAAATGGTTTGTACCTTAGATCCAGTAGTTCCACTCGCATGTTGCTTTAAAGTAAATAGGTGAAGAAAATAGTACTTTGCCTTTACAAAGACTTTCAAGGAATTTGCACCACTCTACAAACATTAAACAAATGCCTATGTGAAATGGTTATGGGTTGTTATGAGTGCCTAAACAGGCACTATAGGCAGAAATGCCTTATTCTGAAGTTCTTACAATCTCTGGGCCTGCTCTTGTGAGGTAATCATAGAATCTCAAGGTTGGAAGGGACCTCAGGAGGTCATCTAGTCCAACCCCCTGCTCAAAGCAGGACCAACCCCCACTAAATCATCCCAGCCAGGGCTTTGTCAAGCCTGACCTTAAAAACCTCTAAGGAAGGAGATTCCACCACCTCCCTAGGTAACCCATTTCAGTTCTTCACCACCCTACTAGTGAAAAAGTTTTTCCTAATATCCAACCTAAACCTCCCCCTCTGCAACTTGAGACCATTACTCCTTGTTCTGTCATCTTCTACCACAGAACAGTCTAGGAACCCCCTTTCAGGTAGGTGAAAGCAGCTATCTAATCCCCCCTCATTCTTCTCTTCTGCAGGCTAAACAATCCCAGTTCCTTCAGCCTCTCCTCGTAAGTCATGGGCTCCAGCCCCCTAATCATTTTGTTGCCCTCTGCTGGACTCTTTCCAATTTATCCACATCCTTCTTGTAGTGTGGGGCCCAAAACTGGACACAGTACTCCAAATGAGGCCTCACCAGTGCCGAACAGAGGGGAATGATCACGTCCCTCGATCTGCTGGAAATACCCCTACTTATACAACCCAAAATGCTGTTAGGCTTCTTGGCAACAAGGGCACACTGTTGACTCATATTCAGCTTTTCATCCACTGTAACCCCTAGGTCCTTTTCTGCAGAACCGCTGCCCAGCCATTCGGTCCCTAGTCTGTAGCAGTGCATGGGATTCTTCCATCCTAAGTGCAGGACTCTGCACTTGTCCTTGTTGAACCTCATCATATTTCTTTTGGCCCAATCCTCTAATTTGTCTAGGTCCCTCTGTATCCTATCCCTACCCTCCAGCGTATCAACCACTCCTCCCAGTTTAGTGTCATCTGCAAACTTGCTAAGGGTGCAGTCCACACCATCCTCCAGATCATTAATGAAGATATTGAACAGTGCCCACTGACGTGTGTGAGAATACAGGATGCCCCGCAACTTGTAGCAGTATGCCCTCAGACAGACAAACTACAGATTGGGAAGGGAAAGCATAGAGAGTTAGTGGGGAGATGTGTAGCTCATAATTAATTACAAACAGGCATTTATTCCGCCTATCATATACAGTATGTAATTTGTGTCTTTTTACTGATGGGGAAACCAAGGCAAAGTATTGTAGTGCAATCTCTTTATCATGAAAGTTGAACTTACAAATGTAAAATTATGTACAAAAAATAACTGCATTCAAAACCAAAACAATGTAAAACTTTAGCGCCTACAAGTCCACTCAGTCCTACTTCTTTTTCAGCCAATCGCTCAGACAAACAAGTTTGTTTACCTTTGCAGGAATGAATGCTGCCCACTTCTTGTTTACAATGTCACCTGAAAATGAGAACAGGTGTTCGCATGGCACTGTTGTAGCCGATGTCACAAGATATTTACATGCCAGATGCGCTGAAGATTCATATGTCCCTTCATGCTTTAACCACCATTCCAGAGGACATGCGTCCATGCTGATGACAGGTTCTGCTCAATAACGATCCAAATGAGTGTGGACCAACGCATGTTCATTTTCATCATCTGAGTCAGATGCCACCGGCAGAAGCTTGATTTTCTTTTTTGGTGGTTCAGGTTCTGCAGTTTCCGCATCGGAGTGTTGCTCTTTTAAGACTTCTGAAAGCATGCTCCACACCTCATCCCTCCCAGATTGTGGAAGGCACTTCAGATTCTTACACCTTGGGTTGAGTGCTGTAGCTATCTTTAGAAATCTCACGTTGGTAATCTTTGTGAGAAATCTTTGTGTTTTGTCAAATCTGCAGTGAAAGTGTTCTTAAAACGACAACGTGCTGGGTCATCATCCGAGACTGCTATAACATGAAATATATGGCAGAATGCGGGTAAAACGGAGCAGGAGACATACAATTCTCCCCCAAGGAGTTCAGTCACAAATTTAATTAATACACTATTTTTTTAACAAGTGTCATCAGCATGGAAGCATGTCCTCTAGAATGGTGGCTGAAGCATCAAAGGTCATATGAAGGTTTAGCATATCTGGCATGTAAATCTCTTGCAATGCCTGCTATAAAAGTGCCATAAAAACGCCTGTTCTCACTTCCAAGTGTCACTGTAAATAAGAAGCGGGCAGCATTATTTCCTCTACATGTAAACAAACTTGCTTGTCTTAGTGATTGGCTGAACAAGAAGTAGGAGTGAGTGGACTTGTAGGCTCTAAAGTTTTACATTGTTTTGTTTTTGAGTGCAGTTATATAACAAAAAAAAAATCTACATTTGTAAATTGCATTTTCACGCTAAAGAGATTGCGCTACAGTACCTGTATGAAGTGAACTAAAAAATTCTATTTTTTATCATTTTTACAGTGCAAATATTTGTAATAAAAATAATAAAGTGAGCACTTTGTATTCTGTGTTGTAATTAAAATCAATATTTGAAAATGCAGAAAAACATCCAGAATATTTAATAAATTTCAATTAGTATTCTATTGTTTAACAGTGCAATTAAAACTGTGATTAATCACTATTTTTTTATCACGATTAATTTTTGAGTTAATCGCATGAGTTAACTGTGATTAATCGACAGCCATACTTAAAAATAACACTTTGTTAAACCTATTACAAATAACACAAGGTTAATTAGTGTAAGTGAAAGAGAAAATATTTTTTCCTCTTTTTTCCTGTTTATTTAATTGGTGTATTTGACAGCACTTGGGTACAGCCAGTCTGTTTCCTCTGTTTTTGTAGGTCTTTCATACAGCAACAAGGGAGAAGAAAACATTTTTAAACCAGTAAAATGTGCAGGAAGCAGTCTTGTCCTGAGTTGACTTAGAGTGTGATACGCCCCCTGGCTTTTTGTACTGGCTACTGAATGAGCCGCAGATAGTGGAGAATGCAGCAGAGTCTGGGAGAAGAGGATCCGTATTTTGAATTCATTGAGTTATCAGTGGCTTCCCTGAACACCAGCCCTGAAAACGCAAAGTGGAATGGGAACACCAGCCCAGGACAATCCCAGCAACGCACACCTGCATCCCACCTCAACCCAAGGGATGCTCACTTTCTTCACACACAGACAGACACCTCCCCTCCACCCTGCATCCCATAGTCCTGCCTTCACAGACACCTTCCCACCCCAAAGCACTGCCTTACCTTCACAGACAAACAGCTCCCTACCACCCCATCTTAAGAGACACCCACTTTCACAGACGGATGGACAGCTTCCGACCACCCCTTCCCAAAAGACACCCAACTGCACACATAGACAACTCCCTATCCCCATAGACACCCATCATCACAGACGGATGGCTCCCCATCGTCATCCCAAGAGACACCCACCTGCACAGACGGCTCCGCACCACCATCCCAAGAGACACCCAACTGCAGACAGACGGACGGCTCCCCACCACCCAATCCCAAGAGACACCTGCACAGATAACTCCCCCATCCCCAGAGACACCCATCATCACAGACGGAGGGACGGCTTCCCGTCGTCATCCCCAGAGACACCCACCCGCCCGGACGGACGGCTCCCCACCGCCATTCCCAGAGACGCCCGCCCGCACGGACAGACGGACGGCTCCCCGCCGCCATCCCCAGAGACACCCGCCCGCACGGACAGACGGACGGCTCCCCGCCGCCATCCCCAGAGACACCCGCCCGCCCGGACAGACGGACGGCTCCCCGCCGCCATCCCCAGAGACACCCGCCCGCACGGACAGACGGACGGCTCCCCGCCGCCATCCCCAGAGACGCCCGCCCGCCCGGACAGACGGACGGCTCCCCGCCGCCATCCCCAGAGACGCCCGCCCGCCCGGACAGACGGACGGCTCCCCGCCGCCATCCCCAGAGACGCCCGCCCGCCCGGACGGACGGACGGCTCCCCGCCGCCATCCCCAGAGACGCCCGCCCGCACGGACAGACGGACGGCTCCCAATACCCCATCCCCAGAGACACCCGCCCGCACGGACAGACGGACGGCTCCCGACACCCCATCCCCAGAGACACCCGCCCGCACGGACAGACGGACGGCTCCCCGCCGCCATCCCCAGAGACACCCGCCCGCACGGACAGACGGACGGCTCCCCACCGCCATCCCCAGAGACGCCCGCCCGCACAGGCAGCTCCCCCAAGCACGGCCCACTATGGTTACAGACACACCCCGGCCTCCGGCGCTCCCCCCATCACACGAGGCTCTCTCACCTCCAGCCCCAGCCCCGCTCCCTCCGCCCCCAGTCTCGCTCGGTCTGGATCGGGGCCCCTTCCCCACCCCTAGGTCCCGCAGGTTCCATCCAGCCGGCGGGGTTCTGTGCCCGCAGCACCGCCGGGCGCCAGGGGGCGCTATGACAATGCTTCCCAGCCATGCCGGCTGCCCCTGAGCGGTCTTGCACACCAGCCCGGCTCGTCTCTTCGCCCTCCGCCTTCAGAGCTGCGCACGCGCAGCTTCTGTAATCTCCCTAGCGGGAGTCTCGTCCCCGCTCAAGGCGCATGCGTGCAGCTACGACTCACGGACTAACTGCGCGTCGGCTCGGAGCTTCGACACATTCCCCGCGCCCTTGTCCAAACTGCGCCTGCGCAGAATCTCAACCGCCCGTGGCGCGGTGAAACTAGTGGTGTCTCTCCGGCGCCGCCATCGTCTCTTTTCTTCCGCAGCCCGCTCGCCTTCGCTGCCAAGATGCCGCGGATTATGATCAAAGGGGGCGTGTGGCGAAACACCGAGGTAGGGGCCGCTTCCATTCCTGGGGCCCAGCCGCAGGGTCGCCCGCTGAGCCTCCGTTCCGCAGCGAGAAGGGGTAGCTGAGCGCATGCGCTGAAACGGGGCTGAGGGGTCCTGCGCATGCGTAGAGGGTGTCGCCAGCATGGTCTCTGAGATCGTTCTGTGTGCCTCGCGGTCTCTAGACCCCGTCGTCCCCCTCCCCCGCCTGCTTAGTACTTGAGAGTTCCCAGTGTGCAGCGGGGGCGGGCCCAGATCCACATCAGCCCCGGGATCTGTCCCCTCTGCAATCTGGGGTCCCTTGTGTGTAGCACGGGCAGGGAGCCCAGATCCGCATCAGCCCTGTGTGCTGGGAGCTGTCCCCTCTGCAATCTGGGGTCCCTTGTGTGTAGCACGGGCAGGGAGCCCAGATCCGCATCAGCCCTGTGTGCTGGGAGCTGTCCCCTCTGCAATCTGGGGTCCCTTGTGTGTAGCACGGGCAGGGAGCCCAGATCCACATCAGCCCTGTGTGCTGGGAGCTGTCCCCTCTGCAATCTGGGGTCCCTTGTGTGTAGCACGGGCAGGGAGCCCAGATCCACATCAGCCCTGTGTGCTGGGAGCTGTCCCCTCTGCAATCTGGGGTCCCTTGTGTGTAGCACGGGCAGGGAGCCCAGATCCGCATCAGCCCTGTGTGCTGGGAGCTGTCCCCTCTGCAATCTGGGGTCCCTTGTGTGTAGCACGGGCAGGGAGCCCAGATCCGCATCAGCCCTGTGTGCTGGGAGCTGTCCCCTCTGCAATCTGGGGTCCCTTGTGTGTAGCACGGGCCGGGAGCCCAGATCCACATCAGCCCTGTGTGCTGGGAGCTGTCCCCTCTGCAATCTGGGGTCCCTTGTGTGTAGCACGGGCCGGGAGCCCAGATCCACATCAGCCCTGTGTGCTGGGAGCTGTCCCCTCTGCAATCTGGGGTCCCTTGTGTGTAGCACGGGCCGGGAGCCCAGATCCACATCAGCCCTGTGTGCTGGGAGCTGTCCCCTCTGCAATCTGGGGTCCCTTGTGTGTAGCACGGGCAGGGAGCCCAGATCCGCATCAGCCCTGTGTGCTGGGAGCTGTCCCCTCTGCAATCTGGGGTCCCTTGTGTGTAGCACGGGCCGGGAGCCCAGATCCACATCAGCCCTGTGTGCTGGGAGCTGTCCCCTCTGCAATCTGGGGTCCCTTGTGTGTAGCACGGGCCGGGAGCCCAGATCCACATCAGCCCTGTGTGCTGGGAGCTGTCCCCTCTGCAATCTGGGGTCCCTTGTGTGTAGCACGGGCCGGGAGCCCAGATCCACATCAGCCCTGTGTGCTGGGAGCTGTCCCCTCTGCAATCTGGGGTCCCTTGTGTGTAGCACGGGCCGGGAGCCCAGATCCACATCAGCCCTGTGTGCTGGGAGCTGTCCCCTCTGCAATCTGGGGTCCCTTGTGTGTAGCACGGGCAGGGAGCCCAGATCCGCATCAGCCCTGTGTGCTGGGAGCTGTCCCCTCTGCAATCTGGGGTCCCTTGTGTGTAGCACGGGTAGGGAGCACAGGTCCGCATGGGCCCTGTGTGCTGGGATCTGTCCCCTCTGAAATCTGGGGTCCCTTGTGTGTAGCGTGAGCAGGGAGCCCAGATCCGCATGGGCTCTGTGTGCTGGGAGCTGGTTCTGCTGCAGGCTGGGGTTCACAGTGTGCAGCATAGCCTCGGATCTCAGATCCACATGAGCACCTGTGTGCCGGCAGTGGTCCCCAGTGAGCAGAAATGAGCAGGGGCCCCTTGTGCACTGGGAGCCAGTTTCTCTGCAGGCTGGGGTCCCCAGTGTGCAGTATGAGTAGGGGATGCATATCCACATGTGCCCTGTGTGCTGGGAGCTCTCTGCTGGGGTTCAGAGTGTGCCACATGGGCAGGGGATCAGAGCCACGTGGGCCCCTGTGTGCTGGAAAGGGTTTCTGAAGAATGCTTTATCTCTCTCTACGAGGAAGGGTGAGGATAAGAATAAGCTGCTCTCCTATGGTAAGAAGCATTTCTGACAAAGTAATGATGTTGTCCTTCAGTTAGCTAAAGTTTGGTCATATCCTGACATAACAAGCCCAAGCATTTCCCTTCATCTGGCAAGGCCTATATTCTCCTACCTTCTCAGACCTTCAAAGATATTCTCTCCACTTCGTCCTTATCCTCAAAGGATGATGACCTCAAGAATGCATCTTCTCTGAGGGCTCTACAGAGGCTAGAGTCCTACCAGGATGACACCAAAGCAAGTGCTTGTATTTGGTGTCATACTGTGGTGATTGGTTCACAATAAACATATGTGTAGCTACATTTTGGTCATGCAAAAAATTACCAGTGATTATTTGTACATCTTATCAATGTCATTACTGTGGTGCTAACTAGTAGCAAATGGAATCTTGCAGCAGGAGATGGAAGTATGATATATAGGGAGAAGATTTTTTTCATTTAAAATATATATATATTCCCCTGTAGTATTCCAAACCAAAACTCAGCAGCCTACGGTTAAAGCCACAATGCACTCTGAAGACTTGTGTACGTGAGGAAAAACAACTTTGTGAAGTTGAACTGGTGCTGAACATAGTTTAACTGCTAATGTCTATTGTTGGCAATGGATACTCTTCTTGTATAGACTACGCTGTAATGAGCGTTTGTGGAGCACTTGGTAGATCACTTATTTGATCACTTTGTGTGCTTTTCTCTATAAAACTAGGCTTCTGTTTTCATCTCAGTTAGGGTTGGTCTACACTACCGCTTAAATCAATGTAATTTAAGTTGCTCAGGGGTGTGAAAACAACACCCCCATGAGTGACACAAGTCACATTGACTTAAAGCGATGTCTACACCGCGCTATGTTGGAGGGAGACACTCTCCTGCCGATATAGCTTCCATCTCTCACGGAGGTGGAGTAATTATGCTGACGGGAGAGTGCTCTCCTGTCACCATAACGCATCTTCACCAGATGCGCTACAGCAGCACAGCTGCATTGGTGCAGCTGTGCCAATGTAGTGCGGTAGTGTAGACTTTCCCTTAGAAAAAGATGCCATCTGATCCCAGGAAAACTTCAAGGATAACTGAGCTTTTTCAGCTTTTGTTCACATCTCTGGTCACAGTACCAGTGAATGCACTTTGTGGTTTCCATGCTAGAATAGTGTGCAACAGGTCCATAACTTTCTTCCATAATCTCCTAAATTTTGGGGTTCTAATTTATTATAATAAAAGTGACATTTACGGCTTCTGTGGAAGAGGGGAAGTTTGGGCTTGGGGGGCATGAAGCTCTTTCTCTTTCATGGGATTGATGCTTCTGTACGTTTGTCTTCTGAGACAAAACTGTTCTATCTCAACACAGGTTTGAATTCCAGTGTCTTGAAGTTATCTTCACTATGTCACCTGCCATCAGGAGGTCATGGTGCACACCTTGTCTTGTGATGTAGTGTTAGCCCTGATGTAGTGTAGTGCTGTAGTGTCAGCCCTAATGGACACTTTCTTGTGAGGTAACCCTGTGAAAATTGGAGCTGAAGTTTACTGAATTCTTGTAGCAAAGATTTCATGACATTTGGAGATCATATCCTCTTTCCTTTGTTTGAAGTCTTCTCGGGGTCTGCAGCTGTTTCAGGAGAAACACCTGCAAATGGGATATTTCATAAATAGATTTCATGTGCCATTGGTTGTTCAGGTTTGGTACAAGAACTTTTAGCACTCCTAAGTAATGTGTCGCCATTAAACTGTAAAATTAAGCGTGTCTACAGTTGCCTTGTCACAAAACAAGTGTTCCTAAAACACTTTGTTCATACTGCACATCATGTCCGCTATAGCATGTATATCATCATGTTCGCTATCTCCAAACAAAGTTGAGAATAGGAAATGACTGTTAATCTGCCATGTATTGTATTAAATTAACTATACAAGAACTGAAACTTACTTAGGTTTAGGATGCAAAGATCAAAAAATAAACAGTTCTAGCTGTGACTGGATCTGCAACCAAGTGCTTGTCTTGATATTGACTTCTTTTTAGGACCTTCAAAGCTTGCTGATTTTTAGGCAGTTGGCTCAATTTCCATCTCAAACTTGAAACTTCCAATTAAAGGGACATCACCAACTTGAAATCTACTTAATTTAAAAAAAGTTGAAAGTGGTTTTAGGTGCCACATGTGCCCCAATTTTCATGCTTTTACAATGTCCTATTGTTAAAAATATTTTCTCACCACCCTTGTTGTGTGAAGGATCGACACAATTGTGGAAACTTACTGTACAGGAGAAACCAAGTGCTGTCAAATACCCAAAGTAAATGGTAATAATTTTCTTTTGCTAACCTCTTTCAGCTATAGCTATTTTAAGTATTAGCTGTAACATTAATGACATTGGTGAAACAGCGCCTACATCTTCACTCATCTTCGATGAGAGCAAAATTTTGGGAAGAAGAGGGTTCCTTTGCCCTTCCAACCAAGCCACCACCCTTGTCAAACCCTCTCCTCACAGAGCTCAAAGTAAGCATTCATCTCTGATAAAGTTTTCTAATGACCCATCGTAATAAGAATTCTTTCTGTTTTAAGGATGAAATTCTTAAAGCAGCTGTGATGAAATATGGCAAAAACCAGTGGTCTCGTATTGCTTCCTTGTTGCACAGAAAATCAGCAAAACAATGCAAAGCTAGATGGTAAGTAGAGAACACACTAAGTGGGAAAGCAAGATCCATACTTAATGTGAATTCAAAGGTTACTATAGAGTTTGTCAATGGTTCAGGTCAAGGGGAGGGAGATAGAACTTCATGATTCTTATTTGATTTCATCTTCTGCAGATATCACAAACTAATATTCCTTGAAAGTAATGTGAGCAAAAATAGAAAGCCATTTACTTTACAGATGACATCAGTGACATCACATAAACTGAAGATACAGGACCATTGTGAAAATTCAGTTCAAAATAACCACTTTGTAGACTGATTTACATGTTTTAACGAGATATTTGTCAGAAAATTCACTTTAAATAAGCTCTTTGTATTAATATAAAGAGGCTTTCAGACCATTCAGTTTAGCCTCCTTTTTTTTTATTTTCCAGTACTAGATTTGAATGTGTACCAAAAAAAAAACCCCAACCCTTAAAATTAACACACATGTACTAACAAATCCATATGAGAATTAGACCCCAATCCTGCAGACACTGAAGCGCACATGCTAAACTTAATGGAAGCATAATGTAACGGAACTACTTGCACACTTAAAGTTAAGTGCATGTTTAAGTATTTGCAGTATTGGGGCCTTAATTGTTCTCCACTATTTCTTATAACCATTTTCAAATGGTTTGTAAAACCACATTACTAGTAAAGACTAGTTTTGTGAATCCTGTCTTTTGGCAAAAAAAAAAGTGAGGATGAGGAGAGATGGGAAGATCTGTATGACAAATGAGAACAAAACATAAAGCTTTATATGTATAAAAGTGCTACATATAATACACATTGTTATATAACCATAGATCAAATATATCCAAGATGAGATTCTGAAATCCCATCATAATGGTGTGTGGAAGCAATATGACTTGCTCACAATTGAATTGTCATAAACTGTCTCAGAAATGTCCTCCTTTAATTTTACACTGTGTAACAGGTATGAGTGGCTGGACCCAAGTATCAAAAAGACAGAATGGTCACGGGAAGAAGAGGAGAAACTATTACACTTGGCGAAGCTAATGCCAACCCAGTGGAGGACCATTGCTCCAATCATCGGAAGAACAGCTGCACAGTGCTTGGAACATTATGAATTTCTGTTGTAAGTGACTCTATTATGCTAAAGATAAATAGTATGAAAATGTAGTTTTTGTAGTTTGTTACATAGACAGGAGGTTGCTGACTGTGTGGAGGTATTCATAGAATCATAGAATCTCAGGGTTGGAAGGGACCTCAGGAGGTCATCTAGTCCAACCCCCTGCTCAAAGCAGGACCAACCCCAACTAAATCATCCCAGGCAGGGCTTTGTCAAGCCTGACCTTAAAAACCTCTAAGGAAGGAGATTCCACCACCTCCCTAGGTAACCCATTCCAGTTCTTCACCACCCTACTAGTGAAAAAGTTTTTCCTAATATCCAACCTAAACCTTCCCCTCTGCAACTTGAGACCATTACTCCTTGTTCTGTCTCTTCTCCCTCCCTGTTGCTGCAGCTGAAAGGGCTTCCAGTTGGCTTGGGCCTACTATAGATCGCTAGGTTGGGCTACCCAACTTGATGGGAAAGGCTCCTGGTCCTTGGTGACTTGGAGGGAGGCAGAGAGAGAAATGACTGGCCCATTTCGTATGCTGGCAGGGGTTGCTAGCAGGCCCAGTTCTCTCCTCTCCTCCAAGCTGCTGCTAAGGCTGTTGGTGGTTAGAAGCAACAAGTGAGATGTAGGGTTGTTTGTCTTGCAGCAGTTCTCTGTTATCAGTATCTCTCCATGTACAGCTGTTACCCACAACAGGTGAGCTCACTCCTGTCACTCTCATTACTGCTGACTTGTCCACTTTGCATGTTTCATTGCCTGTCTTTCAGTTGTTTTTATTAATTTGTGATGCTTTTGTTTTAGTAGCTTAAATATTAGTGTTCAATGATTCATAAGTCTTCTCTGCAGTTCGTAAGTGTCTGTAATATTTACTGTGAGCTACTGGCTTACATTTCTTGGGCAGTTTTGGGGGTTGGGATTTCAGGAGATACTTACACGTTTTCCCCAGTTTCATAAAGTGGGTCATATCACCTGAATGTGCTGGTACATCTTTGCAGGGATAAAGCTGCTCAGAGAGACAATGAGGAAGAAACTGCAGATGATCCTCGAAAACTGAAACCAGGAGAAATTGATCCAAATCCAGAAACCAAACCAGCCCGGCCAGATCCTATTGATATGGATGAAGGTATGTTAAGAATATGTTACATGTATCAGTATTTTTTAACAGTTCATTCTCTTGCAGTTTCTTTGGCCGTTGTTTGCTTCATCCTGTCTCTTCTGTTTTTTCAGGCTCCTATCTCTGTTTCTCCTACAGTCTTTAGCTTGTATTCTGCCTCAGGCCCTGTTTCACTCTTGTCTTTCAGGTTTCATCTTTCTTTTCTTCAATTTCTTCCTCCTTTGGATCTGCTCCCCTCCTTCTCTTCTGTCTCTTTGTCACCTCTGTTTCCTTGGATGGTTGATTTTTTATTTCACTGCCTGGCTTTCTCCTATTTACTGCCCTTCCACTGGTAATTCTCCTCTCTGTGTCTTCACACCAGCTAATATCTCCTAAATGAATCATTACCCAAATTTACCAGTACAAATTCTTCTGTATGTTACACCAATGATATTTGAGACTAACTGTTAGGAGGGGTAGGAGTCCATAAAGGTGCCAAGGGTGAAGATTGAATAAAGACTGTTCTTGAATAGTAATAGTTTCTCAAGTGTTATGTTCCTGTCATCATAATAATAGGTCACTCATCATTATTTTGTAGGCCTAAATATAAATTAAATTGTTTTTTATTATTGTTCTCAGTCTCCCTTTTATTAGGAATATTCTGATTTCCGTTTAAACAGCCTCGCACATCAGTGAAATATTGCCAACATTATGAATGTTCTTGTGATCTGTTTGGTTCATTTGCTTGGTGGCTTGATCTCTTGTGTTCATTTGGTTGTTTGTGTTCCTTGTAAAGAGAGAATGTAGAGGGCATGGGGAATCCATGCTGGCACACCGATCCTGGCAGCTTTCTAAAGGTTTTCTTCTGATCTTAATATTAACCCCCAGCTCCTCAATATAATGTGAAAAATTGGTAACCTTCCTTCTCTATACTTTTTGCAGATGAACTTGAAATGCTATCTGAAGCTAGAGCGCGTCTGGCTAATACTCAGGGAAAGAAGGCCAAGAGAAAAGCAAGAGAGAAACAGCTGGAAGAAGCAAGGTAGACACAACCCATCCCTTCCACTTGTCTGCTCTGTTGTCTCTTGAGTTTTTAGTTTCTCTCTCTGTCCCTTTCATGTAGAATCCCTTCCCTGAGCTGATCTATGAAGCCACTGCTCTCTCCTCTTTCAGCTTCTCTTCAAGACCCACCTCTACTGAGATGCCAAAAAGAAATGAGCAAGTTGATGATGCTTGAAAGAAAGATGCGATTAGTTGCCACTTTGCTCTATCTAGTTAGAATGATTAAAAAAAATAAATTTGCAAATGTGTATATAACAGCAGTATATGGTGTACCCCTCTCCCCTATCCTTCATATGCCGCTTGTCTTCTTGGGCCCCACTCCTGTAAAGACTTGCATGTGCTTACACTGATGCAATAGAATTACTCACATTGACTTCACTGGGACTACATGCAATGTACAAAGTAAAGCACATACTTAAGTCTTTGCAGGGTCAGGGCTTTAGATTGTAATTTTTTCAGGGCAACAGGGGCTGTTATTGTATCTTTGTGTGTGTTTGCACACCAAGCACAATGAGTCTGCAGCCTGACTGGGGCATCTGGGTGCTCCTGGAATATAAACATTTAATAATGTCAGTACTATTATGGTCCATCACATTTTATAAATAATATCTCATCCCTAAGTAATATCTGATGTAAGCAGGTGACTGTTGTACGGGAGGCATTAACTTTGAATTAAGTAGCATTTACTGCGTTTCCTCAGACGTCTTGCTGCTCTCCAGAAGAGGAGGGAACTTAGAGCTGCAGGGATAGAGATCCAGAAGAAAAGGAAAAAGAAGAGAGGAGTGGATTACAATGCAGAAATCCCATTTGAAAAGAAGCCTGCTCCTGGCTTTTATGATACATTGGAGGAAAACTACCAGGCACTGGATGCGGACTTCAGGAAGCTACGTCAGCAAGACCTGGATGGAGAATTAAGATCGTAAGTTTGTTTTAAATTTTGTGAGTGAATTTTTAGCGCTCATGTAACAGTGGCCTGGTATGGGCAAGTGTGTTCCTCACTGAGTATATGCCAGTGCACCTTGATTCTGACTTTCAGGCCCCTTCTCTTCAGTTCTAGGTCTCTTATGATTGCTTGTCTTGGTGAATTTTGGGTCAGTTTAATAATGTGGAAAAATGTCGACTGGACACAAGAATGAGGCTCCCAAACTCTTTTTTTACTTCGTTGAACCTAAGAATTTAAAGGCTTTAAAGAACTTAAACCATTGCATCAATTAGCTCTGTCATATTCTTACATCAGTAAGATAATTGCATTTTAGTTTTCATCAGAGAAATGATTAATTTTTCTTCCTACAAAACATGGCTTTATTAAATTGCTTGTAAGAGCAGCTTTGACATGTGGTGGCAATACTTTGTTAGGTTGTTTTATTGCCATTTTGCCACATGTAATTATATTATTAGTATTAGAATCTGCTCAAGTACTTTTTCTTTATTTAACAAAATTGTCTCTGAAAATGCGCGCTTGAGAAGTGACATACATGGAACAGCAGAGCTCGCCAGCATACTGCTGTTTGTACTTCCACAATTCACTTCCAGTTACTTCTGCCAACTGTTCCCTATTGAGTGGGCAGATCCAACAATCCATCCAACTTGATTTACTAGCTCTAATCTAATTAATTTTTCTTTCAATAATTCCTAGTTTAGGCAATCCATTGTATACAGTATAAATAGCAGAACAGCTGTGAATTACAGAGCTGCAATTCCAGCAGGAGGTTCCTGTGATTGTGAACCATGAGAAGGAAGCGGCTCGAGTGGCTTCACCAGAAACTCTTGTTGGAATGATAGCCCCTAATTCAAGTGTTGTTTAAAAAACGTGTGTGTAATATACAGATTCAAACCTGGCTCCATGCCCTACTAACTCTTCCCCCAACTTCCCATGCAAGATTTCATGTGCTGCTTCTCTTACTGTTCCTCCAAGGGCAGAGCCTTGTTTTCTTGGCTCCCTGGCTTCCTCCTACCACTTGTGGGAGGAAGGGTAGCTCCTGCTTGCTTACACTTGGGGCTTCTTAGCATTTTTCAGTGCTCCTCCCTCTCTCTGCAGTCACTGGCATGCTTTCTAGCACCAATGGATGTCCACTAACTGCAGCCGAAGTAGCAAGCTGTTACCTAAATCCCATTTTTTACAGATGTGACATTGCTTTTCTTGTTGCATGGTTTTCAATCCCTATATTATCAATTGACTTCTGATCCAAAAGGCTGCTACCTCTCCCGGAAATACATTTTGTTACAGCATATCCCACCTTCAACAGGTAGAGGAAAGAATTTTCTGTCTCTCTCTGAATTGCCAGATTTGCTTTGCTGATCGGTTCTGAGTATTTTAAAAGACTTTCTTGTCCATTGTGACAGGGAGAAGGAAGGAAGAGAGCGCAAAAAAGACAAACAGCATATGAAACGGAAGAAAGAATCTGACTTGCCTTCAGCTATTCTTCAGACCAGTGGAGTGTCAGAGTTTACTAAAAAAAGAAGCAAACTAGTGCTGCCAGCACCTCAGGTAAATTGTCGATCTGATGCAAACTGTTACCATCTGTTCAATGATTGGTGGCCTGTGTGAAATGAGTTTAATGGTCACAGTTCTGTACCCAGCCCACCACAGTTGTCGCAGAGACCAAGGTTCAAACAGGCATAGATGGAACTTGATACCTGCAAGTAAGAACTTTATTCCCCCAAATGTAACTCGCTGTTTGATACTGGTTTTCTTTGAAAGATTTCAGATACAGAACTCGAGGAAGTAGTGAAAGTAGGCCAGGCGAGCGAGATTGCACGTCAAACAGCTGAAGAATCTGGAATTACTAACTCTGCCTCCAGCACCCTTTTATCTGAATACAATGTCACCAACAACAGCATCGCCCTTCGAACGCCCAAAACGCCAGCAGCACAGGACAGGATCCTGCAGGTAAAGTATAAATGTATAGAGCAAGCTCTGTGTTATACTAGAGCGAGGGTACTCCGACTTTGTCATAGCAAGCCCCCCTAAGCGAAGGAAAAAAAGTTGTGCCACTCCATAGTTTAGTAAGACAGCACAAAGAGGTGAAAATCCTATAGTTTATAAGAATACAAGTAATAAAGTAGAAGGGCTTTGATCAATATAGTTATAATAAGAATCTGAATGTCAAAAGTAGTAATTTGATTTTCTAGAGCACCTTTCGTGTTATCTCACAGTTCTGCTCAAAAAGAGTCTAAATCATAGCAGCTAAAATAAAACTTGCAAACATTTTAGGGAATTGTTGCATCCGATGAAGTGGGTTCTAACCCACGAAAGCTTATGCTGAAATAAATTTGTTAGTCTCTAAAGGTGCCACAAGTATTTCTTTCTTTCTTATTTTCTTTTTGCTGACACAGACTAACATGGCTACTACACTGTAACCTATCTTTAGGGAATTGTGACACCCATTCACACTGCAACACCCCCCACCATGACCTGAGAGGCCCTGGAATGAAGAGAGCAGGGCTCATAGGTGCTAGGGTCGCAGGCAGGGAGAATGGTTACCTCTTTTAGTGCGGGCGGGGGCAGGGTGGGCCATGGGCAGGGGGTCTGGCTGGGGAGGCAGAGGTTGGCACTCCCAGGTCCACCAGTACCTGAGCACTGTGGAGATATGCTGCTGCAGGAAGTCAAGGGTGCTGGGCCAGTAGCTGGGACTGAGGCCGGGGCCAAGGTGGTGCTGCTGTCAGCTGGGACCAGTGGGTTACTCTCCAGCTGCACCAGCGCTGTTTGGGAGGCAGTATGTCACCCGAGGCAGGAACCCTGTGGGGCCCCCGCTTCTCCCAGGAATGACCCAACCGGCCATCCGTTCCTGCAGCATCTCCCCCTCAAATGAGTGGGTACTTCAACGTGGGGTGGAAGTGACCATCTGCTTCAAACCTCACATATAAGCCACTTTTGGAGGCAAGATACTAGAATAGAGGGATTATCATTATGTTGTAGTTACATTTCTTGTGTGAATCTGTTTAGTCCACTGTGTTAACCTTTAGGATTGTCTGATTTCTTTAAGACAAAAGGATACATTCTTTGTGAGAAGAAAGTGTTCTTGACTCATTTCAGGCATATACCAAGATTTTCAAAAGTGACTAAGGCCTGGTCTACCCTACGAAGTTAAGTTGACCTAACATTACATCGGATAGAACTGTGAAAATTTCACCCCCTGTGCAACATAATTAGGCTGAACTAAGTCCTGGTGTAGACACTGCTAGGTTGATGGGAGAATTCTTCCTTCAACATAGCAATTGCCTCTTGGAGAAGTGGATTTACTACATCTAGACATGGCCTTTTGATCTTGATGACTTTTGGATGAACTTAGGACACCTTAAAGGGCCCTGATTTTCAGAGGGCAGGAGAACAGCACTTTCTGAAAATCAGGGCCTTTAAAGTGTCTTTAATTGCATGTCAGAAATCACTGATCACTTTTGAAAATCTTAGCTGTGGTATCTACCCAGATTGAAGGAAACTGAAATATTAAGCAACTCGCTCATTGTAGCAACTTTTACTCTGTGTTGTACATTAATTGGTAAGGAAGATTAAAATACTCAGCTGTGTTGTAAGACATAGAATCAGAATATCAGGGTTGGAAGAGACCTCAGGAGGTCATCTAGTCCAACCCCCTGCTCAAAGCAGGGCCAATCTCCAACATGTAAGTAGCCAGTGTATTCTTCTTAAAATCAGGACATTTTTAACAATTTCAAAAAAATTTTTGACAGTTAAATGGCTTTTCAGCATTCATACCTGTTTTTTAACACTAGGTCTATTAAACTTGCACAACAGAGTTTGATTTTGGAAATCCTGGTAACGTGCTCTGTATATTGTCTGTCACACAGGAAGCACAGAACTTGATGGCTCTGACGAACGTAGACACCCCCCTGAAAGGTGGTCTTAATACCCCCCTCCATGAGAGTGACTTCTCTGGAGTGACACCCCAGAGACAAGTTGTTCAGACTCCAAATACAGTGCTTTCCACACCTTTCAGGTAAAGCAGACTATTCAGAGATGGTGGGATGGGTGGAAGTTCTTAACATATTTTAAATAACAGGATTTGATTATTGTCCTACAGCAAATGCTAGCTTGATTTTTTTAGCCCTTATTATGCCACTTTCTTTTTCTTCTTATCATCTTTGTCAAGTTGAGCCTCACATCTTTTAGTACAGTGTCTAGCACAATGGGGTACCGGTCCATGACTGGGGCTCCTGGCTGCTATGGCAATACAAATTAACTGGTATATTTAAAATCGACAGTGGCATTCTCTGTAACATCTGATCCTAACATTTCCAAAGTATCACATCTGAGTTTCAGCTGTAGAGAGACACTTGATTAAAACTTCTGTGAACCTTTGAAAAGCCAAGGTGAATATTTTATAGGCCGTGTTTATGTATATATAACTCTTGTACAGACAATCCAAATATTATGGAATTGTTAGTTTGACTTTTACAGTAGGTCCTGAATAAACATATATTCCACAAATGCCATAGTCCATAGCAGTGGAAAATTCCATAGACTCGGTATATTTTGTGGCTGAAGTTTTTCAACTCAAATTTTAATTTTACTTCTGTTTATCGTACTTGAGGAAGCAGGGGCAAATGAAGTAAATAGGTATTCTTGTGGCAACTTTTCAAAAGTAACCTCAGTCTGTCCCTAAAATTTTTTATCCAGAAGCCGCAATTGGATCCAGTCAAGCAGGTCTTTATTTTATGCGGAGTCCTGTTGAAGTCAGCACAGTTTAACACAAGTGCAAAGGTCAGCCTGTGCTGATCCAATTGTTGGCGTGTGTGTCTGTAATCTAATTTTGCATTCAAGTTTTTCATTCACTAAAGATCGGATTTGCACATGCAAATCGGGTTGTTTTCTAGCCACCTAACTTTCATGCATTGTGGGTGTTCATATCCAAAAGCTTGGATGGAAAAATGTGTGCTTGTTATGTTAGAAACAGTATTATACAATGTCTCTTTTATGTAAAGGAAGCAGTATAACAAAGCGGAACCTTCATGTTAACAGTTTTAAGATGGGTTAGCTGTTTTTATTATTTATTTTCTCAACAGAGCAAATTTAAACATCTAAGAGCCCTTTTAACTGAAATGTTTCCTGTACTTCAGTGTTACTCTTTGGCAATCTGTGAAATTAGTAACATTTTTCTGTGACTAACCCATGCAGAATACATGGGAGCTTTCGTTGTAACAATACTTCTGAAAAATCTAAGTTAAAAAATATGTTACTTTAATAAATTCAAGCCTGTAATAATTTTTTTTGGCACCCATGGAAAACTGTTTTTCATCTGTGCAACCAGAACAAAGCTTTCTCTGGGCTAAATAAATTCAATAGGCTAAGTTAAATGGGCTTTGCCATTCTGACATGTGAAGTGGTTTAAGAAGTCCCCATCCTTTCAAGCCAAAGAGAACTGCAGTATCTTTCTAAATACATTTATGCAAGGCTATAGCATTTTTAACTTTGCATCTTAAATACGGTGCATTGGATCAGTAATAGATTTTCTCTGTGTGCACGCGTGTTCATCATTATTGTTTCTTCTATGAAAGAAACCACTTTTATTAAGCTATCATCACAGATTGCAGTGTTTTACAAAAAGTTTTGAAAATTGGATCAATTTAGCTGTATCTTACTATATGAAAAAGCATTCAAACTCTTTCAGAGCTGATGCCCTTTGATTAAAAGGTCAAATGTGCCTTTACTTAACTCTATAGGACTCCATCTCATGGAGCAGAAGGTTTGACCCCTCGTGGTGGAATAACTCCTAAGCCAGTGGTTGGAGCAACTCCAGGTAGGACTCCCCTGCGAGATAAATTGAACATCAATCCAGAAGAGGGAATGGCAGATTACAATGATCCGTCTTATGCAAAACAACTGGTAAGTAGTACATGTGAGGAGGAGAAGACTGTTCTATTAACTTCCTGGGATTTGAAATTCATTTTGATCTTCTGTATAGAACTTGTATTACCAGTTGCATATAAATATTCATTCACAACCTAATAAAATTACATCTTTGCATTTTCATCACATCAAGAATACACTTCAAAAGCAAAAATCTCACCACACATGAAAAAGAAAAACAGCTTTGAGTATGCCCAGTCAAAGAGCTCCAACACTCTCCACCACATAAAGACATTTGTATATAGCCTAGGCCTCAGTCCCACTTGTATCTTTGAAGTGGAACAGGAAATATTTAGTCCCAAGAAAAGATTCATTTATCCTGTAATCCCATCCCACCCTCACATCCCTCATATTTTGGCCGCCAATTCTAGACACAGGACTTTCTCATCAGTGTATCCCATTGACAAAATTGAAGTAGAGCAGTTTTAAGGTTTACCCATTAGAAGCTGTAGCCCTTGAGATGCCCAATATTGTAGCAATCTGGTCCAGATGCTTTCATCACCTTTGTCAACAGACGTTTCCATTCCTGGATATTCTGCCAGATGAATCTCGCCAAATAGATGTGGTGTAAGAGGGCACAGAACTATATAGGAATTGCCTTGGGAACTCCTTTTATGTGGCAAATTCTGCAGCCTTTACTGTGGTTTTGGATATCTCCCACCAGAGGCACCAGTGTTTCTCTTTGGGCTAGCAAAGGATTTCCAGTCCAAAGTGCTTGGCATGTTCTTTTGAAGGAAATAGCTCTTTTAGTCCAGAATCTGAAGTTTTCTCTTAGCTTAAAGGACTAAGTCTATTTGGAGGTCCTTGCAAGTGTCTCAGTGCCATCTCATCCTTTTCAAGGATAAGCTTGGCTCTTGACTTCGGAAGTTCAACAAGAGACTTCAACTTCCTAACAGTTTCCAGAGGTGATTGTGCTTTTGCCATTACCCTACTGGCATAATTGCCAGATCTGTGAGCCACTGCATTGAAATTCTAGAGTAATATCTGAAGAGAAATGTTCCAGTTAGACAACTCTCCACAAATATCCCTATATCCAGGTTATGCAACAACTCTCTGTATGGGTAACTTCATAAAGTGCATGTCGTCTTGAACTTCTAGTGTCAGGTTAAAACTGACAGTGAGAAAAGAGGAGCCACTCCTGTGCTATACTCCTACACTAAATAGCTGTTTCTCTGGAAGCCTTTCCTTGCACCTTTCATAAGCTGCTTTCAGGGAAGCTGCATATCTTTCTTCCACAGGCCTCAGGAGACTGTATTCGTAGAGCATGAATTCTGGAGTCATTGTCTTTTGTATAATGTGGATTAAGAATGTTCATCTTTCATTCTTTAAACTTTCTTTTAAGTTTTTACTTACATTTTCTGTTAAGTTGATTGCATAGCTAGCTAAAATCACCAGATGGAGTCTGTGTACTTTTTCTCTGTATCTATTAGTACCTTAGGAAAATGGAAATGTACCAAATAATATAAACCTCTGTGCATTCAGAATGGTTAAAACTTGATTAACTTTCAACAGGAAAGAGAGTCTCGTGAGCATCTGCGTCTAGGGCTTATGGGCCTTCCTGCCCCAAAGAATGACTTTGAGATTGTTTTACCGGAAAATGCAGAGAAGGAACTTGAGGAACATGAAACAGATGATACCTATGTAGAAGATGCTGCTGATGTGGATGCTCGCAAACAGGTGGGAGTACATTGAAATTAGTAAAAGTTCTCTACTCTGTATGTTGTTTCCTGTAGCTCAAGATACATACTTAATGAAAGCAATAGGTTGTATGAGGAAAATTAGTAAAACTTACATGTTACCTGCCTTGGGGTAACATTCGAATATTTAAAGGAACACACTCAAGTTAAAAATCACAGTTCTGTTGAAATTATTTTTTTAATTTACCAGTATCATAAATCACACCTAATCTTAATACGAGGAAAGAGATAATAAATATAAATGTTTCCTGAAATAATATTTTTTTTCCTAGTCATAGTTTTAGGTCCAGATTCTATAAAGGCTTAAATGTGCTTACCTTTATGCACAAGAATTAAATAAAAAACTGTCTATTCAGGTTTTCTTTTAGAATCTAATATGACAACCACAGACTATCACATGTGAAATATAGTAAGGATGTGCGCCATTTATTGGACACCTTGTTTTTATTTGTTGCTTTTTCTAAGCTCTTTGGGGTATTAATTTAGGAACATAATTAGACATTTACTTTCAGTGCATACCTTTAAAACAATATTTTAATAATTCTCTTTGCCCTTTGCTCTACGTTGGCAAGTGAACTAAAGATGGAAATGAAGCCTGAATCTTTATTCATGTGTGACAAATGTTTTCCATGTTTGTTAATGCTAGGCTGTCCCAGTGAAAGCAAGTGTATATGGAATGGAATATGAATTGTAGGTCCTATAGCCTATTAATAATAAATGCTATTTACTCCTTGTTAATGTAAAAATGGTCACAAGGAAATGAGAATCGCTATTCAAAATATAGTTGTGTGCAATATTCCCACTTGCCTGCTGCTTTACAACTTCCAAGAGCTACACAAGTAGCAGTCACAACTCTCTGTGAGAAGCAGGTGTTCAGATACAGTGGTGGTGAATGGTGGTGTAAATGCCGGGATAAATAGTACTATGTTCATTTTGTAGGTGAGGAAAATGGTGTGGGGTCAGGTTCACTGCCCAAGACCTGGTGTTTGGAGGCATTGTGCTTTTAAAGAAACAATACCCCTATTGGCACTGAAGGGAAGGTGCTCGGAGGAGGCGGCTCTTACGCTTTTGGGAAGGTGTAGCTAACGCTCCTCGCCTGCATGCACACACACACACACACTCCGGCTAGTGTTTGGAGGAAAAGGGGACATTATTATTTAATAGTACTGAATAGATATTGATCCCTACGGCAGCAGGCAAGGCCTGCCATCCTCCTCAACCTTTCCAGTATCCTGCAGCCACCTGCGCAAGTACATTGGGCAAAGTCACTTTGTTGTCTTTTTCTCCTCTTGCACACCCCTGCGGGGCCAGCTGGTGTCCAGTGTTAAGGGGCAACGTAGTGGCAGAGCTGGGATTCAAATTTAGGAGATCCTGGCTACCACTCGTGGGCTTTTAGACAGTGTTGCCTCTCCATTTTATTTGTACCCTGTGTATTGGAAAGTGTGAGAATTCCCCTATTATTTTCTTAAACTTCCATTGTAATTTAGGTGGAGGCTTAGTCCCCTGATTTCATAGAAGGGAGAAGTGGGGGCCTGCCAGCAGAATGAAAGGAAGTGGTAAGGAGCCTAGGCTTGATGAGCCAGGATCACATGGGATTGTGGAGGAGGTGTCTCATGAGGTTGAAACCAAAGGACAGGAGGAATTTCTAAAGAACAAAGAGTACGGAAAAGGATGACCCCATGGGAGAATATTAAGTTTGGGTGAAGCTTCATTAGGGGTATCTTCTCTGAGGGCCTGATCCAAAGCCCAGGAAAGCCAATGAGAGTCTTTCCATTATATTCTGTGAGCTTTGGCTGAGGCCCTAAGTTCTGTCTAGTACAGTGGATGGGAGGTAAGCTGTCAGTTGGCCATCACACGCTCTCCCCCATTCTCTTGCTGTAGCCTTTATTCCTTCCAAAAAAACCCCCAAATAATAATACCACCTCTACTGCAGTAGTCTAGTGGCATTCATCTTTCTTGTGTTACTGGGAAGCATCAGATTGTATTGTGGTGGTTGGACTAACATTTGAAATATCTGTTTAGGCTATTAGAGATGCAGAGCGTGTAAAGGAGCTAAAGCGGATGCACAAAGCTGTTCAGAAGGATCTGCCAAGGCCCGCAGAAGTAAGTAAGAGTAGCTTCTTCATGATGATGTAAGATCAAAATGGCATTTAAAGGAAAAAGAGGAAAAAAGGAGACATTTAGAATAGTTGTTTGGCTCTCTTTTAAACAATAGCTACTGTGAGGCATAATACAACTAAGCTGGATCATGAAAGAATAAAATAATTCCTTCAGTATGCTAATTTCATCATCTTGTGGCCAATTTCTGCCTTCATATGGATATAATCAGTGGGTGTTGCATACGCACAACTGAAAACAAAATTTGGTTTTTAGATTATTGTGCTGGTACAAAGTTCTTTAATCATCTGTTACCTACAGCTCAGTTTTAAATACTAATATTATAGTGTGTGCATTGCACAAATATATTTTGGCTAACATGGCATTAATAATGCATAATGTTTCTGAACGTATTTTATTTCTGGCTAGGTAAATGAAACGATTCTGAGACCTTTGAATGTAGAGCCTCCTCTAACAGACTTGCAGAAAAGCGAAGAGCTGATAAAGAAAGAGATGATCACCATGCTTCATTTTGATCTTCTGCATCACCCATATGGAGAGCAGCCTGGCGGTAAAAAGGGGAAAGGGCCAGGATTTGGAACGAACAGTACGGAGCATATGACGTACCTCGAACAAAATTCTTATAAGAAGCACTCCAAAGAGGAACTCAAGAAGGTAAGAACGATGTGTCACAGGACTACTGACATATGGGCTCTAGCTAGCGTGACGGGGCAAGGCCAGAGGGCTATAGGAAAGTGGTAAGGAACCGGTATGTTAGCCCCAGGCTAAACAAATCCCTGATACCTTATGGCAGTTGCTCCAGGTTAATCAAGACACCTGGGGCCAATTAAGAACTTTCCAGAAGGCAGGGAGGTTGATTGAGACACCTGCAGCCAATCAGGGGCTGGCTGAAACTAGTCAAAAGCCTCCCAGTGAGTCAGTGAGGGGCGCATGTCAGGAGCTGTGGAAGGAGGTTGCATGTGAGGAGCTGAGAGTAAGAGGGCGTACAGCTGGAAGATCCTGTGGTGAGGATAAAGAAGGTGTTGGGAGGAGTCCATGGGGAAGTAGCCCAGGGAGTTGTAGCTGTCATGCAGTTGTTCCAGGAGGCACTCTAAACAGCTGTAGTCCACAGGGCCCTGGGCTGGAACCCGGAGTAGAGGGCGGGCCCGGGTTCCCCCCAAAACTCCCAACTCCTGATCTGACACAGGAGGAGTTAACCTGGACTGTGGATTCTACCAGAGGGGAAGATCTCTGAGGCAAGCAAAATCTGCCAATAAGCGCAGGACCCACCAAGGTAGAGGAGGAACTTTGCTACACTAGGTACTATGATCCTGTCATCTTGCAAGGAAAGCAAGCTCAAGCGTGGATGAAATTGAGTGGGAGACCTCCAAGCAACATGTAGGTGCTGCAGGAAGTGTTACTGATGATAACACTTGGGGGTTATAACTGAACCAGTGCTCCAACATGGTGGTGGAAGGCACTGTGCAGTTGGAGGTGCTGTCCTTTGGATGAAACGTAGAACTGTGGTCCTGATCACCTGTCTGTTAGTAAGAGTAGGAGATCTATAGCCTCTCCTTTTGCCAAATTATATCTTGATAACAGTCAGTTCCATGAAATTAAATGACCCCAAAGTTTGAATTGGATCTGATATTATTCACTTCCCATCTGCTACTGGCTGTGTAGTGTTCCTGTGCACTGCTAGATAACGGTGTGTTTCTTTTTGTCACTGCTGAGGTGGAAGCAAATCCATGTATTATAATAATAATACATAACACTCAATATAACACTTTACATATTCAAAGCAGTGTACAGGCAGGAACTAAAGCTCACAAAATTCCTGAAAGTATTACCCATTTTGCACATGGGAAAACCTGAGACTGAAAGATGAAGTGAATTTCCCAAGCCGCGCAGTGAGTCAGTGGCAGCACCAGGATTAGAATGTGGGGCCTTCTGACTCATGCAGACCTCACTGTCTTCCAGTATCCATTGCCTATGTCACAGGGTGTTTGTTTTGTAACATTTGGAAAGTGCTTTGAGATCCTCACATGAAAGATGCTATAGAAGGGTGAAATATCATGTGGAAAATAATAATAAAGCATTTTCGATCCCCTTTCCCAGCTAGTCCCTCAGCTTCTAAATAGACTCTAGCTATAGCCAGTTATAGGCCTACAGCGTTTGATTTAGGCCATTGCCAAGTCTGCTGCTCTACGTCAATATGATCCTCAGTTATAGCAACTGAACTTAAACCATAGCTGGCTGGACAGGGCTGTGTAGGCAGAATTGGCTGCAACTGGAACAAAGCAGCAGGCCTCAGAGCTCCAGTCTCACTTGCATTGTATGCCCAAAGCGATATATCAAGATCTCTGGTTCTGGGAGTTCATTTATTAAATAGCTACAGATGTTTCACTTCACAGCCAAGTGACTGACTAGCAGGTCAGAAGTAAAGCAGTGGAGTTGGCTCCTTGAGGGGGTCTCCACTGTGAATGTGTCAGTAACCTTTAACTAAGGTTACGTCTACACTAGCACTTTTGTCGGTAAAACTTATGTCACTCAGGACTGGAAAAAACACACCCCTGACTGACATAAGTTACACCAACAGAAGCACTGGTGTGGACAGCACTGCGTTTGTGGGAGACACTCCCACCAACGTAGCTACTGACTTTCGTTGGGGGGTGGTTTAATTATGCTGCTTTCTCCCATCAGTATAGAGCAGCTACATGGGAGACCTTACAGCGGTGCCACTTGTAAGGTCTCTAGTGTAGACATAGCCCAAAGTTTATGGCAATCAAAATGGATGAAAAGGACAACCCCTGTACTACTGTGTATAAGCCTTGTACATTGGTAGATTCTGTACAGAATTTGTCTAGATTCTTAGACTGTGCCCATCGCTGTGGTATTTTAGCACCTAGATCCCTGGTTACTTGGAAACATCTTTAAAGATGTATAAACGTGAAATACCTTTCCCTGCGCGTATCTGACCCATCAGTCAAGAGCTATACTTTGTCCAACTCCAACAATGCTGAACAGGATGTACTTCCAATTTGTTATTAAATTAAAAATTACACTTTAAGATTTTTTAGTAGTAGAAATTAAGTAGATGGAAAATATAGTTAGATCTCGTAGTTCGCCACTCTGCGAATATCAGTTTGTTTCCAGGCTACAATATCTTAGCATTTTGTCCGGAATCTTTTTAAATGTACCAAGAGTTTGGGCTGCTATCACTTCCCTTAGAGAATATTCCACAGTTTAATAGAGCTCCTGGTCTGGAAATTTTCCATATATTCACTAGACATTTTCTTAACTTTAGACAGAATTTGTTTCCCATTCTGTCTGGCTTAATCTCTCCGCACATGTGAGTAGTATCCTCTGTACATCCAAACTGCACTTTCACATGGAGTTATGGTGGACAGTAAGAATGGTCCCTTATGAGGTGGTGATCCTCAAGATCCTGACAGCTTTTCTGATTTTTTTTTTTTTCCCCCGCTTCCTCCTCCAGAAGGTACCACATTTCCTCAGTGATTGCCCTTCTCTGGAAAGGGCTACTAATGATACCCAACATAATACCTGAGCTAATAAAGCTGTGAAAGCCATGTAGCTTTCATGACCACATAGTCTAATTCTTCAAGGGGTGAAAATTGATACTGGCAAAAAAATTACCCTTTGTGGGATTTAGCTATATTAATAACACTAGGGCTACTCCTTTTCTTTCTTTCTGAGCTCTAGGCTTGCGTGGTTAATTCGCCAGTCGTAAGATTCACCAGATAAAATGATTTCAGAGATACCCAAGTAGCCTTCTTGATGGTGTGTTGCTATAAAGTATAGTTGAAGTTCAGTGATTTATTTAGTGAATCACTACATTTGAAAACTCAGTTTGCCTTTTACATCAGTGTGTAATATTGTAAGAAAGGTGTATTTATGACTCTGTCAATAGTATATGTCACATGGCGGTTTTGTTTTCCTTATGTGTTTTTTATGTACACCAGACCTGATGCTAATGCCAGTGGTCGGTTTCACTGCTCCATTACACCGGTTCTCTATCAGAGTAACTACATTTGAAGTCGAAGGCATCACACTGGTATAACAGAGCAACGAATTGAGCTCCAGATCTTTGTTACTCTCGGAGCCTTAGAGTTCTGTCTTTTGTGCAGGGGTTCCTGTCCCATAGTAAATGCCATCAAATTATGACTAGTGAGTTTGGTGCCTCAGTTTTGGCGTCCAACTTGATATGCCTTAAATGGGTCTACTTTTCAGAAGACAGATGTTTGGCACTTTCTGAAAATCGGGCCTTTGTAAGATGTGTCAAGGTGCACACCCCAGAATTAAAGCACCCCATCTAACTAGTCACTCTTGAAAACCTTGGCAGTAATCTTTATTTCTCAAACTTCATTTTGTCACAAGAACAGTTGCACCACTCTGTGGGTGTGAGAGGAGCTCTTGAAATCTACTTGTCAGTTTGATCTTAATGTCTAAATGTCTCTTGTTGGTGTCATTTCAACAGACTGGGGCTTGTGCTGTAGGTCTCTTTTGGAGGCATATGCGCTCCAGATGGATTATGTCATGCTTTTTAGTTGTGGGGGAGCAGCATGAGTCCTTTCCCCCCTCTCTGTTCCGTCCTCATTGTTAAGCTGCTTCATAAGCTGAATTGGAAATGGTAGAACATTCAGGTCCTTCTGCAAGGTCAAGTTGTATTTGCTTCAGCTGTAATCAGAGTAGTCTTTCTTGCATTGTAGCCCATATTGCATGGAGCACAGATAATCCATTCCTGCTAGAATAGATTTCCTAAGATGTGCTAAGGAGAGCAAGCAAAAGAAACTAGAAAGTGATGGTGTTTTCCATTTCTTAGGCATGTGCTGAAGCAGCTGTTCTTTCTCCCTCTCTTAAGATAGTTACTTTTATCTCTCTCTCCCCCTCTCCCCCCCCATTGCATCAGTGCTAGACACCTCAACCTGTCTCTGTTTTTATTAAGTACAGCAGATTGTTGGGAGTGGTCAAATTGCGTGAAATGAGGAATAGCAGCAGTGTAAGTAGCCCCATCGCCTAGGTTTCATTTATAATTTAATGCATTTGTGTTGAATTTCATATTTAGCTTAACCTAAAGTGGGCTTTTTGTATGGAGAGAGAAATTACCCCTGAAAATTGCAGACTAAAGGATTGAAAACAACAAGAGGAGTTTTCTTGTCGTCTTTGTGATTGTAATTTCTCATCATTTTCAACAGGCCCAGGATCTACTGGCACAAGAGATGGAAGTGGTAAAGCAAGGAATGGGGCATGGAGAGCTCTCAAGTGAGGCTTATAACCAGGTGTGGGAAGAATGTTATAGCCAGGTGTTATTCCTACCAGGACAGAACCGCTACACACGAGCTAACTTGGCCAGCAAAAAAGACAGAATAGAATCACTTGAAAAAAGGCTTGAGGTGAGTATCATTTTTCTGCCTTTTCACTTGATGGTTTTTTTAATGCCAGCTTTCATTGTTTCGACTGATTTACAGATAGCTGAATCAATTATCACAGATGGGATTGCAAAGAAAAGAGCGTCAAGGAGCTCTCCTGGAGCATCAAAAGACCCTCTGCTGTCCTCTTTTCTCCCCTAATAGTAGGGGATGAATTTATAAAACCTCATGCTTCAGGTTCCCTTCCACAAGTTTTTTAGCATTAACTATTATAACCCTGGTTATTCTTGTTATCCATATAAACATCCAATCCCTCTTTGAGGCCAAGAGCTTCACAAGATTCAATGACAGCCTGGGGCAATGAACTCCTGTGACCCAGGAAAGGAGGGAAGAGAGTGGATCCCAATGACTTCAGTCCATTTAAACAGGAAACTTCAGGCTTTTTTATGCATGTTGGATCCTCTGGACCTGGAATGTAGGTTAGGTTTTGTGTGCAAGTGTAAAATAAAAATGAAACACCTCTTCAGCAAGTTCAGAATAAAAGAAAGGAGAGGGAGAGAAAAACAGTTCAATGAAAATAATGTGATTGGATTTCAATATTTCACTGGGGTGTCTGCAGCCTGAATATTGCAGCATTGCGTTAGGGCCTGGGAAGCAGAAAGTGAAACTACTCTTTCTGCAGTTGTCAGAATTATGCAAAGTGGCTTCCCCTGTTGTCATCTCACTAACCTCAGGTACATTCAAAATGCTGCAACCAAAGGCCCCAATCCAGCAAAACATGTAAGCACAGATTAAAGGTAAACACATAGGGCCAAAATCTTCTGCATTGCCCTCCTGTTAGATTAGATTACTCCCCCCCCTTGAATCCCTCCATTGGCTTACTCTTACATTCAGCATCAAATGCAAGCTTCTTGTCCTCTGCTTCAAGGCTGTGCATAACTCCTGTCCCTCTCTCACCTATATCTCTTCTCAAGTATTCCTGTATCTGTCATTAGCCCCTTGATATTTTTTTCTTTTGTCTTCATGCTCTCTTTCCTGCTACCTTGTTCTCCTGCAAGTTCCTTCTTCCCCTGATAGCAAGGCTATAACCTTCCTTTCATTCCATCCCTCTTAATTGCTTTTTTTTCTGTTAGACAATGACTGTTTCTTCCTCTTTTTTGCTGTACAAACTGGTGCATACAAATAAGTGCAGAAAGTACACCGCAGTGATAGAGTAAAATAAGATTTGCTTAAAATTATTTCTTTTGAAAGACTATGTAGTATCAGTAACACTCAAGGAAACCTGATTTATTTCAAAATACAATACAAATACAATTTTAAGCCTAACAGTGTCCCTTTAAATAATGCAGGCACCATATTTTTCCATGATAAAAGGAAGATTTCTTTTTTATGTAAATTCTTCATCAGCACATCTACCGTTGCTGGTAGTGAATGCCCTCAAACTACTGGTACCAAAAAAGTAGCATGCAAGGTAGGTCAGAAGGCTGGATTTGTACTTTGCAAGGTTGACTCAGTGAATGTAAGTTAGTGTGCCTTGTGTCTGTGTGTAGTATGCAAACCAAGAAGCTAATCCCAAGGACAGTTCTGCTTCAGTAAGAGGTAGATGTTTAAGAGCATCAGAATGGCCGTACTGGGTCAGACCAAAGGTCCATCCAGCCCAATATCCTGTCCACCAACAGTGACCAATGCCAGGTGCCCCGGAGTGAGTGGACCTAACAGGTAATGATCAAGTAATCTCTCGCCTGCCATCCATCATCCCCCTCTGACAAACAGAGGCTAAGGACATCATTCCTTACCCATCCTGGTTAATAGCCATTAATGGACTTCATCTCCATGAATTTATCCAGTTCTCTTTTAAACCCTGTTATAGTCCTAGCCTTCACAGCCTCCTCAGGCAAGGAGTTCCACAGGTTGACTGTGCTCTGTGTGAAGAAGAACTTCCTTTTATTTGTTTTAAACCTGCTCTCCACTAATTTCATTGGGTGGTGCCTAGTTCTTCTATTATGGGAACAAGTAAATAACTTTTCCTTATTCACTTCCTCCACACCACTCATAATTTTATATCCCTCTATCATATCCCCCTTTAGTCTCCTCTTTTCCAAGCTAAAAAGTCCTAGCCTCTTTAATCTCTCCTCATATGGGACCCGTTCCAAACCCCTAATCATTTTAGTTGCCCTTTTCTGAACCTTTTCTAATGCCAGTATATCCTTTTTGAGATGAGGGAGACCACATTTGTACACAGTATTCAAGATGTGGGCGCACCATGGATTTATATAAGGGCAATAAAATACTCTCCGTCTTATTCTCTATCCCTTTTTTAATGATTCCTAACATCCTGTTTGCTTTTTGACTGCCGCTGCACACTGCGTGGATGTCTTCAGAGAACTATCCACGATGACTCCAAGATCTTTTTCCTGATTAGTTGTAGCTAAATTAGCCCCCATCATATTGTATGTATAGTTGGGGTTATTTTTTCCAATGTGCATTACTTTACATTTATCCACATTAAATTTCATTTGCCATTTTGTTGCCCAATCATTTAGTTTTGTGAGATCTTTTTGAAGTTTAGGCCACAAATTGTTCCGCTCCAGGTAACTCTATAACTACTTAGGCCTGGTTTCCACTAAAACATTGGGTTGACCCAGCTACATCGCTCAGGGGTGTGAAAAATCCACGCTTCTGAGCAATGTAGTTAAGCCAGCCTAACTCCCAGTGTAGACAGCACTAGGTCAGCCAAAGAATTCTTATTTCATCCTAGCTACTGCCTCTCGGGGAGGTGGATTACCCGTGCCGGGTGGGAGAATCCCTTCTGTTGGCGTAGGTAGTGTCCACACTGAAGCGCCACAGCAGTGCAACTGAGTTGTGCTGCAGTAGTATTTCAAGTGTAGACAATCCCTTAATTCCCTTCTAGGGAACTTTGTCCCATTAATATATGAATGTTGGTTATGTTCAGTGTCTTCCAGCAGAGTGCACTATTGCTCTGCATAATGCTTTATGCTATGTTGCAATGACAGTAAACTCTGCTGTAAAGACTTTTTTTTTAAATAAAAGGTATATTTTAGTACAGGAGCACCCAGCCTTTGTGGCGACAAGGGCTGTGTTGGCATCTTGCCTGGAGCCTAAGGACTGTGTCTAATTTATGTATAAATACACATAATATTTGGAATTAAAATTAAGCATTACATACACAAAGGTACAACTTTAACGTAAAGTCAAGCACTGAAAAGTTAGGAAGTGCTAGAATTAAGGATGCCTGTTCTAACTTAGTTTGGCCCCCAGTGCCTATGCATGCATTAGAATACAGTCTTTAATTACATGATTACTTATTTCTTTTTCTGCATGCTCATCAGTGCACAGCGTGGATGATGTTCACTTAACAAGCAGCCATTCAATATTTTTTCTCCTTGTTGTTCAATGTGTGGCCCCATGTTTTATTTACTACACGCTATTCAAACCCTGCTCTGAAGACAGACTTTTTGTTTTCATCATGGTGCTATCATATCTGAATGCTATATGTGACGGGGCAAGGCCAGAGGGCTATAGGAAAGTGGTAAGGAACCAGTATGTTAGCCCCAGGCTAAACAAATCCCTGATACCTTATGGCAGTTGCTCCAGGTTAATCAAGACACCTGGGGCAAATTAAAAACTTTCCAGAAGGCAGGGAGGTTAATTGAGACACCTGCAGCCAATCAGGGGCTGGCTGAAACTAGTCAAAAGCCTCCCAGTGAGTCAGTGAGGGGGATGTCAGGAGCTGTGGAAGGAGGTTGCATGTGAGGAGCTGGGAGCAAGAGGCACTAGGAGCTGAGAGTAGGAGGGCGTACTGCTGGAAGATCCTGTGGTGAGGTTAAAGAAGGTGTTGGGAGGAGTCCATGGGGAAGTAGCCCAGGGAGTTGTAGCTGTCGTGCAGTTGTTCCAGGAGGCACTCTAAACAGCTGCAGTCCACAGGGCCCTGGGCTGGAACCCGGAGTAGAGGGCGGGCCTGGGTTCCCCCCAAAACTCCCAACGCCTGATCAGACACAGGAGGAGTTAACCTGGACTGTGGATTCTACCAGAGGGGAAGATCTCTGAGGCAAGCAAAATCCGCCAATAAGCGCAGGACCCACCAAGGTAGAGGAGGAACTTTGTCACATATACTAATATTTATTAATTTATGTTCACAGTGCCCCTATGAGATGAGTGACTATTATTATCCCCATTTTACAAATGGGGGACTGAAGTACAGAAGTTAAAGTCAAAAGTATCAGCTAATTTTGGGGCCCAGTTTGAAATAACTAGGACCTAATTTTTATTTTTTATTTTTGAGTACTTAGCATTATATAGCACTTCACATGTTCAGAGCACAGCTCTCATTGCTTCAGCTGCAGCTGTGAGTGTTCAGCACTTTGCAAATCAGACCTCAGGGTCTCAAGTCATGCACCCAGAAAATGAGAACACAGCTAGTGACCACTTGTGAAAAGTATGATTTAAGTGAGTTACCTACTGTGACACAGGAACTCTGTGGCAGAGGCAGGGATAAAATCCGGTTCTCCAGGGCAGCATTCAACTTCCTTAACCCTAAGACCATCCTATCCATTCCTGCAATCCTGTCTCATTCCCAATGTTCCTTCTAAATTCTGCAACAGATGAGGCAGGGGCCTTACAGACAACAGCCTCCTTCACTATTCAGCCCTGATTCATTCCCAGAGTGGGTTCATCCTGTGCACAGAATGAGGCAGGGTCCCATGGAAAAAAAATAGTATGGGATCATGTAATTAAGAACTGTATCATAATGCATGCGCACAAGGAGGTTGAATTAAGGCACAGGAAACCTTAGTTCTGGCATTTCCTAATTTTTGAGTTCTTGACTTTGCAACTTTTTAACATCGTTTTGTGTGTGTAATTTCCTAGTCTTTCAAAAAAAACCAAACAAACCCCAAACCCTCAAATTCTACCATGTGGCATTATATTGACCTCTTGATGTGCCGTCCCAGGGTTGGAACCTTTAAATACACCTCACTGATCTCTTATCACTTGAGCCTACTAACTCATAGCAGTAGGTGGTTATCCTTTATGCGAACCAGTATTAGAGGGGGCTGGGACGCTTTGCCAGTGAGTTTCACAGATTCTTGGCGGGACTCAGGAATCCTGGGTTCCGTTCCAGGCTCTGGAGGGGAGTGTACTCTAGTGGGCACTCACTCTGCTGCCCCGTCATCTCCAACCCATCCATGTCTCTGTCCTGTCTTTTCTTCACCCATAACTCCTTTTCTGAGTCCCGTTCTCCTTACCAGTCTGTCGTCACTCCTCAGGCTTCTCATCCCAGGCTCCTTGCCCAGCAAGTCCTTGTCTTTCCCCAGTCCCACTCTCCGTGCCCAGTCATTCCCTGTTGCCCTCCCGCCTCCTTGTCCAATCTGAGTGACACTCCTTTTCCCTCCCTTGCAGGTCCTTGTCTAACTAGGGCCAATCTTCTCTCACCTGGTCCAATCTCAGACTTCTACCCCCATCCTGCCACTTCCCCAAAACTTACTGCCTCCTACCTTCCCCCTGTCCACCTGTTTTGCTCCCTGGCTCCCATTATCCCTGCCCAGTCAGTCCCAGTCTTCAACCCCCCAGCTTCTTGTCCCAATCTATTCCTCCCCACCCTGATGCAGGTCTGGCTCTTGTCCCCTCTGTATTCATATTAGGCAGCTTCCTCTAGTCTGCCTGAGTCTAGAGGTGGGGAGTGTTGACAGCACAGGAGAGCCTGGTTCCCTGCTCTTAGTTCAGGTTCCAAACCCAGATGCAGATCCACCATGGCCTGCAACACAGATCGGCAATTGCAGAGAGAGTCTTGCTCAGCACCAGGCTGGAGCATGCGCCATGCAGATGAAAGTCTCAACAGAGAATGTGGGAACTGTGGGTTTTTTCAAAGGTTTATAACTTGGCCAAATTTGGATGGATTTTTACACGTATGGCAAAAGATACATCCCTGACACAGAGACCAACTTCCTGCCAAACCTCAAGTCCCAGCTCCAAAGCATGGAGGTGCTAGCGCTTTTTGAAGCAAATGTTGCCAGAATTTTTTTACAGGAGCAAAACAACATATTTTTCCCTTGCCTTGTTTTCTGAAATGGCAGAAATTTTGCAACAAAAATTCAGCCTGAGGCAGAGACCCACCATGGAAAATATCAGACCGAGCGATTTACATTTTGCAAAAGATAAAATCAACTGAACAGAGTCTTATGATGGGACATGTCAGGAAACCTGTATAGGTGGAGTTACCATCCTCGCTTTTAATACAGCAAGATATTTGCTAGTACTTTCCTCTTCCTTGAGAGATGAGTAAAAATTGTATGTTGTTTGAGTTTGCCATCAGCAAAAACGGTAGATGGTCGGTTTTGGGGGCTGCCTTTAAACCCTCATATTGAACTAAAATCTCATGCAAAGAAAATGTAGACCTAGCAGTAGTGGCTAGAGGCAGCTGTACGTTAGGTGGTGATTGTGTAACATTTCCATATGGGCCTGTTAATACACCACAGTTCTAATATAACAAAGCCCAGTTATTCCTAGCTCTGTCTTCACTGCACAGAAATTACCAGTTAGATTTATGGTGTGGATAGTCATTTTCTTATAATCCGCCTGGTTCCATTGCCTGCCTGATTGAATGACGATAGTCAAGTGTATTTTGAGGTGACATTTACCTCTGTGAAATTGATTGTACAATTACCAACAGCAGATTGTGCCAATTTAGGGTGACCAGATGTCCCGATTTTATAGGGACAGTCCCGATTTTTGGGTCTTTTTCTTATATAAGCTCCTATTACACCCCACCCCCGTCCCGATTTTTCACATTTGCTGTCTGGTCACCCTATGTGCCATTAGTGATTGAACTCTGCAGGAGGAGTAGGTTAATTATGGAAAGCCTGCTTATGCCTGGATAACGTATCTTGCTGTTCAGCAATAATGAGGAATAAGAAAAACTGCCTGATGATGTTGATAGTTTGAATGCTGGAATATTTGGTTCAATAATACTTGGCACTTCAGTGATGTGAAACTTTAGTCTGGGGATTTTAGAGCAGTCGACAAGCATTAACGAATAAAGCCTCTCAACATCCCTTTGAGGTAAATAAGTACTATTCTCATGTTATAAATGGGGAAACTGAGGCACATCGACATTAATAGACCAAGGTGTCACTTGAAGTCAGCAGCAGCACTTGAGACTCCTGATCCACAGTCCTGTTCTTTTTCACTACAAGGTTACCCAGCCTCCCTCCCTTCTTTCTAGATTATTGGTATATTTTTTTGACGTGCAGCTGTAAGATTATTGGCACCAGGAATTGGAATTTTCTGATGTGACACTGGTATTCAGCAAGCGGTACAGACAAAATAATACCACACCTTGTCCCCCTCCTTTTTCAAGCAGAATATTTTTGGACGTAATGCATCAACTTTTCCGGTGAAAAGTATACCACTTCAGGTGCAGTAAGAGACGGCAGGAGCATCTTTTTAACACGTTAGTTTCTTTCCTTCTTAGTTCAGAACTAAGTTACTCTTTCTGCCAGCACTACTTCGACTTTGAAGAAAGAAAGTTTATAATGCTGGCTTGCAGCACCTAAATATTTTATTTCCATTGTGGTAGTTATGTCGTAATTTCAGTTAATTGCTAAATTATAAATGTTATTCAAAGACTGGGGGAGGAAACTCTGGTTACATTGTATCCACAAAGCACAGTAAGTTATACTTTCCACACAGTCAGATTTGCAAATGTATCTTTTGCTGAGTAAGCACAATGCACTGAGGCTACATTAGCTAGTGCTCTTTTTCTTGATTGCTACTTTGAACTTGGTAGGAATGAGCAAGATGGTAACTTTCCAGACCAGGCGGCCATTTTTGCTCCTCTACACAGCCAAGTTTGACTGAATTCAGTTTCACTAGAAAACCCTAGTTTCACTTTGTAGGTTATGTGCTATGCTCTATGCTAGTGGATGCTTCAATTACTCTTATTTTATTGGACATACACAAAATACTATCTCTGGTTTGTCTTCTCTAAAACTTAAAACTTCAAGTGGGCTTTCAGATCTGGTATTGTTCTGTTGGTTATGGTAGAAAGGGGGAAAGGCCACTTTTTAAATAGGAATGACCCTTCATTGTCCAAGTACAAATAGGGGAACATTACAAGATCTTTCAGTCTCATCTGGTTTATCAGGTGGCTGAAATATGGTGGTATCCAAGGGAGGAAAGGCTGAGAAATAGCTGGTAGTGTGGCTGCAGTGGGGTAGGGGTAGAGGTAGGGGGAGAGCTCAGGGTTTCAGCCTGGCACCACTCCCAGCTTCAGCCCAGTGCGGGGGCGCGGGGCACCAGGTTTCAGTGGCGGGGCTCCACGGACCCCCTGAAAGGGCTCGCAGACCCCCAGGAGGCCACAGACCCCTGATTGAGAACCATTGGCCTAAAGTGGGGGAATGAGAGAATTTAAATACTGAAGAGGGAAAAGACTTCAAGAAAGTTTAAAAAAGAGAGAGGGAGAGAATCCAAGGCAACACCTCTTTATTAAAATCACACTTCTCTATGTTTATCTTCATTGGGATCAATCATTATGGTGGGTTGAGTTATTCAGTGTATTGCAATTATAGCAGGTAATTTCCACATAAGGATGTTAAAAGGAGATGTGATCTAAATGAATCTAGTGTTTATAAAGATTGCTAATGAACTTAGATTGGTCTCCTACGAATTGTTTTCTGTTTATAAAATAAATCTAGTATTTAGCTAATTGGATCACCATTTTGAGAGAAAGTTATGAGCTTGTGTGTTGGTAACAGCCAGGGGACCATATTGTTAAGGGTATAAATCTTGTATTGGCTTTATTAAAAAAAAATCCTTCCAAAATGTATTATGAAACTTGAAGGAGGCTCATAACAATCCCCACCTCCAGCAACATATTTTATTCATAGACTGCTGTTATTAGTTGTGATCTTGGCCAAACTGTTCAGGAGACAGTCTGCCACAAGTGCTACTAAACAGTAGTGGCATGTAATCTATATAATAAAGTGCAAAATAGTGGTTCACCCTTAGGCCTCCTGATTGTTGGATTAAATAGGAACATAAAATGTTAGCTGGCCTTTTCTCATTTGAGTTATGCACAACTGGTCTGTTTTCAATTCTGGGATATAATTATATACAGTAATACCTCACTTCAGGGGATTTTTATTGAGTAATTTTTCTATGAAAAATCAAGATGCCTGAGTAAATCAGGTTTAGATCTCACTTTGCATAATTTTTAGGCGATATCAAACTCAATGCCCTTATTGAATATAGTACACAGGTAGTACCCTGATCCTTGCATCCAAGCTACATTAAGAAATTCTCCTCTTTAGTGTAATAGTGAAGTGCTAAGCTTATAGTATGTTGAACCATATGGAGTGGAAGTGTTGATTAGCTGAGCTTGTGCTAAAGTTGACGTAATTAGTTAACTTTTGAAGATGATAGCCTTTACGGTTTGACCAGAAAGTCTGTTTAAAACCATTATTGTTTTATTATAATAGACCCTAGAGCAGTGGTGGGCAACCTACGGCCCGTCAGGGTAATCCGCTGGTGGGCCATGACACAGTTTGTTTACATCGACCGTCCTCAGGTACGGCCGCCCGCAGCTCCCAGTTTCCATAGTTCACCGTTCTTGGCCAATGGGAGCTGCGGGAAGTGGTGGCCAGCCTGCACTGCTTCCCGCAGCTCCCATGGGCCAGGAACTGTGAACTGCGGCCACTGGGAGCTGCAGGCGGCCATGCCTGCGGACGGTCAGTGTAAACAAACTGTCTCGCGGCCCGCCAGCGGATTACCCTGACGGGCTGCAGGTTGCCCACCGCTGCCCTAGAGTCTTCAGCTGAGATTAGGGCCCCATTATGCTAGCCAGGTAGTGAAAGATGGGCCCTACTCCAAGAGCTTGCAATCTGAATAGGCAAAACAGACAAAAAGATGCTTGAAGGAAAGATGATGAGGAACTGAGGCCTGGAGCTATTGGTGAGTTGCCTAAGGTCACACACGGAGTGTGTGGAGGAGGTGAGAAATGAATTCAGAACTCCTGAGTCCCAGTCCTGTACCTTAACTACAAGACTATCCTTCCCCTCATCCTTGCACAGTGTACATCCAGTCGAGGAATCCTTGGACTCTGCTTTGTTTTGTTAAAGTTAATTGGCACAGAAACCAAAGGTTGCATAACGCCCTTCCCCCCCTCCCCCCCCGCTCTTTCCCAATCACTTCTTGAAGTTTTCATCAATCAGACTGAAACTTTCCATACTTGGCCTTTGCTCAAAACTGATTTATTGGCAGAAAAAATGGCACAGTCATTTATGAATACAAGGAGTGTGGAAGAAAAAACACTTTATTTTAAAAAATAAATTCTTGTGACCTTTTGTTTGGTCTACAGCAGAAACAACTGACTGACTGCTGATACTGGCATGGAAAGAGCTCCCAGCGCCAGAGGACCCTGGAATGCTGGGGGTCTTAGTCCACGTGGGTCCGTTAGAAATATTGGTGTAATTTAACTCATGTTCTGGTGTCATGTGGTATGGGGGTATAAGCTGCTTCCTACTGGTAGAGCTTTGTGGTGACACCCTGTTTCTCCAGAGTTCTCAAGCAAGTTGTCTCCATCACTGACAATTTTTAAATCAAGATTGAATGTTTTTCTAAAAGATATGCTCTAGGAGTTACTTTGGGGGAGTTCTATGGCCTGTGATTTACAGGAGGTTAGACTAGATGAACACAATGGTCCCTTCTGGCCTTGGAATCTATTAATCTAGGAATCTATGATTGCAGCCCTGTCTGGAGCACATAGCAATATTCCCTCCTCCTACTTTACAGGAAATCTCCATTCCCCTAACTTCCCTAACATACTAATTCTAGATACCGTCCCATTCCCTACCTTCATCCTACAGAACTGACCCCTCGTCTTTCCTTCCCCGAACTATGCGCCAGGAGTTTGGGGTAGAGGGAAAGGTTGCATATTGATATTTAGCAATTGCAGCTGAAGGCCTCCTTGATAGCTGCTTTTGTAGGTGGCTCCAGGTTTGCTCCCAAAGGATCCTCTGCACATCTGTAGAGAGAAATATAGTACACAAGGTCTGGAAAGGGAAAGTTCCTGTGTCTTTTTAAGATATACAAAGGTTTTGCCCTGATCCAATGATATTGCATCACTTTGCCGATGTCTGTGCACATTGTTCTGTTCCAGGATAGTGGGTGCATCAGGAAGCATGACCAAAGTTGGCTCAGAAGCAGGAGGAAATAAGTAACTAAAGAGAGAAATCCTTCAAGCGTTTTTAATTTTCCTGTTATTTTCACAAGGAAAACAGTTGTCAGACTTTACTGAAATCCATTTCTCAGTTTTAAGGAAAGAATGCATTTGAACACACCTCTCCTTAGCAGCTTTGAATTTTTGCCAGGTGTCTGAGCCTTAACATTTTATGACGCTTGAACTAAAATTATATGCAGTTCTTGGCGTTAATGGAGCAGTCAGCAATTTTTAATACATAGAATTTGTTACAAAATGTTGAGACTCACCCCCCCCCCCCCGCTCCCGACCCTTCCACAGGGCCCGTAAGTCTTCTAGTTTGGGCGGAAGAGGGAAAGGTGAGGAATGCTCCAGCTTCTCAGTTATAGGCTAGGAAGGAAGGAATAGATGTTGTTTTTGTTTTTAAATATTTAGGAGGCACCAGATATTACAGTGAGGGGGGAGGAGTCTAGGATTACCTAGATAAGCAGGAAGCAGTGCAGAAAAGTACGCGGTAAATGGCAGCTTGAGAATCTGTACATAGGTGAGAATGAGAATCTGTATCCAGAAGGAAATGGAGACTTTGAGCTCAATTCTGACCTTCTGAAGATCTGAAAGTATTGGATTATGGGTGACTGCGATCTAACTTGTACTTGCAGTAAAAATCTCACTTGAATCCCTTTTTACTTTGTACCCTGGGCCCTTTGTCAACTTCAGCCTTTATCAAGTGTTAGAATTAGGAGGATTTGTTTGTGTTGGGCCAGCCTATGGCTGTCGTTGCTGGGACTGGGGTCTTCAGCATTTTAGTGGGAAGTTATATAAAGCACAGATTATACGCTTGGTCCTACTGTACAATCTTCCTCTCTTATACTGAAGTCATTTCCAGCCTCTTCCTGTGAGCAACTTCATTGTAAGTAGAGGTTGGCTTTTATGCACTGCAATACAATGAAACAACGTGGTACTCTCTTCTCCTTTGCTAGAAGTAGAGTTTCATTATATCAGCGTTTTCTACCTACCTATGCATCTATCCATGCTGTGGCATCCAAGCATAAATTGTTCCAAAGACTTGGTTTTTAGTAGTAGTAATCAGAAAAATGGTCCATTTATTACATCGCTGTATTTGTTGATGAAGTAACAATACATGTAACCATCTGCACATTTAAAGTTTTCATAGTTTTTTACTCATAAAGTAACTTCAGGAAGACATGGGATTCTATTTATTTATGTGATTTTTTTTTCTTTAGATCTTTACAAATGTTGAGAAAGGGGCACCTCTTCATATACTCTTGATCAGAGGGTTTCTAACCGTGGGGCGTGCCCCTCCCCCCCAGGGCGAGGGAGCAAGTGGCGATGCCGGGTGTCTTGGGGAGGGAACGCCCTCTAACCCCTGACTCACCTCAGTGGGTCACCCGGCCTGTGGGTCAGTGTCAGTATCCGTGGTGGCTGCGCTGATTTCTGCTCCCAGCAGCCTCCGCACCCAGTGCTGGCTCCACCCACAGAAACCTTCCCCCACCCACACGTACCTTCCCCCACCCTGAAAGTCCAAGAGAGGAGGGGCAGGTATTGTGTCTATTTTTGTCTGGATGGGGGGAGGAGAATACAACTAAAAATTGTAACTCAAAGTGGGGGCTAAGCTGAACAAGTTTGAAAACTTGTGCTCTAGATACCCTGAAAATACATTTAAAAGAGCCACAGTCCAGTTCAGTCTAACCCCTACCAGCAAGCCAGGCAGCTCAGAAGCGCAAATCTCTCTCCCTTGTCCCATTAACAGTTTCCCACCCTTACAATCCCCTTGTTTTTCAGTATTTTGCCATTAAAATACTGGTGTGTAAAAGGCTCTAATTTGCACGTTTAGTTCTAGAGTAAAACTCATTAATAAGTTGAGTTCTACAGGAGTTGGCATTAATATCTGCTTTGTCCCAACATGGATCATGTAACTATAACAGTTGTGATTGATTGGTGTGGATGTAGGTGTCTATTTGAGTATATTTGACACACTGCAGAACATTTAGAAAAATGGTCCTTGCCCAGTGTGCTTGCAGCCTTCGTACACAATAAAATGCATCATGCACTGGGAGACCAAAGGGTAGACTTAGCACAAAGCAATGCAGTATTCTGTATTTTTGTTAATCAGGGTTAATAGTGACTTTGTGTCTGATAAATGTGATTTTTACCAATCTCTTGATTTCTAAAAGAAAATAGACCACACTGAATACTGCTGCTTGAGTTGGGAACTTGTAATTTAGCACTTACAGATTGTATTGCCAGCTTAAAAGAAGCATTTATTCCCATCTCCTGCACTGTTTAATACACCATTAGTACCGGGAAGCCACATTTTGAGAAGATGGACTTTTACCCTTTATTTAATCTTGTTTGCACAATGCTTTCTGCAAAAAGAAGTATTCAATGAAAATAGCCTAAAACAAGTAAATCCATATGTCCGTAAATAGAGATGTGAAATGCTATACCTCTCCCAGACTCTGTTCAATGATATTTCATGGTGCTAATAGATTACTGATTCAACACAGAGCATTTCTTTGATACTATCAGTTGGAGCTGGACTAGGAGTGTAAGAATTAACAATCCTTCAAAACTTTGACAGTCCAATTAATATTGCCCAGATAAGCAAGGTGTCTCTCCCCCTCTCTCTCTCAGCACTATCTGTGGCTGGCAGACATATATCTTACAATACGTGACAGGTTATGATGCCTTTCATTTCCAATGGTAAAAGTTGTCATTACTGTGCTTGCTCCTCTGCATATATAATGTCCTACGTGGCAGCTGTTTGGATTTCATCTTTTTCATTAGCATTTGTCATTTGAAAACCCTAATTCTGGACTGTGGCTACTATCCAAATAGTTTAGAGGCCTGGGCAGGACTCTCTTGGGGCAAGGTGTTACCATGGATCAATGTAAAGTGCTCACTGCAAGACCCCAGGAATAAGAATCAAATTCTGGGTAACTAACAGGCCTCTACCATGGTGCAGATTTGTTTCTCTCATTTTAGTGCATCATTGAGCCATAGCTGGAGCGGGGGGTGCTGTTGGAATATGAAATGTCACTAGAATAGCTTTAAAGGCCAGTTTGGGCAGGGGATTAGGCAGGATATCTTTCCACTAAACAAAGAGGAAATGAAAGCGTAGGGAAAATGGGTATAAACAATCTCTTCTCTGTTGCTTTGATATATTTAGGGTTACAATATTTGTAACTCTTTCTCCCCATTTACACTTCTCATGACCCAGAGCCCCGCTGTTGGCACTCACCAAAATGATGCTTCAGAGAGAGATCACCACTTCTTTCTAGTGTACCAATTGCTCCAGTATGTTAGTACCACCCTTTTCCTATTCCCCCACCCTATTTGCTGCACTTGATCCTGGATTGGCAATTAGGAAATTTGAGTTCTATTACTGCTCTGCCACTGACCTGTTGCGTGATCTTGGCCAAATCATTTTCTCTCTTTTCTTATCTGTAAATAGGAGATAATGTTACTTTCCCACAGTGCTTTGAGATCCACAGGTGAAAAGCATTGCAGAAGAGTGGTAGAATCATAGAATATCAGGGTTGGAAAGGACCTTCGGAGGTCATCTAGTCCAACCCCCTGCTCAAAGGAGGACCAATCCCCAATTTTTGCCCCAGATTCCTAAATGGCCCCCTCAAGGATTGAACTTACAACCCTGGGCTTAGTAGGCCAATGCTCAAACCACTGAGCTATCCCTCCCCCCAGTAGTAGTGTTATTGTAGAGGCAACTGTGGTTTTATTACAGAAATATGAACTGGGAGTTGCTCTAAGACTCCTCATTCAGTTGTTTTTAATGAGAAAGACAAGTTTAAATGGGGCATAGTGGGGGTAGGGAGGTAGGGGATCCAGATTGAAGGTTTTGGCTACCTTTGCAGGCAAAGTATGTAATATTTAAAAAGAGGAAAATATTAATCTCCTTTATTTTATTTTCTGAAACGGGGGTAGGGATTTCTCTTCCAGCTATTCCCTTGGGAGTTGATGTGTAGCCATTATATGCATGTACAGTGGCCTTGCTGCCCACTCAGCACAATGCTTTTAATAATCTTTGTCTAAAGCTGTACTCTGATAGACTGTAATGATGCTTGTGTTTTCTAGAGGTCGTTACAGTAGGAAAATCTGCTCCTTGCTTTGAGGTTTTAGTACAATAATGTCACATCTGTCTTGGGTTGTTTCACTGTAGAAGGTGCTTCTCCTATAGTGCACTTCAGAAATAGAAAGATTTAGCATTGTTCTGCATGAATAATACACACATTGGTTTCTTCTCTACAGATAAACAGAGGTCACATGACAACAGAAGCTAAGAGGGCTGCCAAGATGGAAAAGAAGATGAAGATTTTGCTTGGTGGATACCAGTCTCGGGCAATGGGACTCATGAAACAGTTAAATGATTTGTGGGACCAGATTGAACAGGCTTACCTGGAGTTGCGTACTTTTGAGGAGTTAAAGAAACACGAAGACGCTGCTATTCCCAGGAGACTGGAGGTAGGATTCCTAAACACCATTTCAGTGGATCATCTAGAAGCACAGAAACAGAGAAGTGTTTGTTTAACAGTGTTAAATTTACATGGGCTGCTGCTGCTCCTTGGCTACATTAATTTTTTAATAATGCGTTTTTTTAAATTAATGTCAAGTTCTATTCTTCTGCGTAATTATCCAGGTTCTTACACTGTTTCCCATCACTGTAGTATCTGAGGTCCTGTGCCATGTTAAAGCTGAGGCTGATCTTTTTATTGCTGCTGCTTCTCCCACCCTTATTTTATTGTGTTTTGGTTTTTTAATCTCATACAACACAGACTGTTTGATTTAGCAGAAGTTATATATTACCTAGTTCTTTTTAGTTGGCTGTTACAATATATTGGGATAGATCCACCGCTGAAGTCAATGGATCTATGACAATTTACACCAGCTGTAGATAGGCCTGTTATCTCTTCATATATTAACCTTATTATTCTTTGTTAAGACTGTGGTCATGTTTAAATAAGAAAAAGTGGTAGAGGAACCAAATCAGAATGGGCACATTACTGTGTAGTATAACATCATGGGAAATTAGGTGCCTGCTTTCTTTTATCTATTCCTACACAATGAAAAAGGTCCACTTTGGATAGGATTGTTTTCCCATGAAAAGGACTGCTTACTACAAGCAGCATAACTTTAGCAGTTTGAAAAGAGAGGATATTTTTCTAAGAGGTTGAAGACATTTGACCTTCACATTTGTGTGTCATTTAAAAGCACCAACGCCATGTAGCTATCTGGAGTGTAGATGCATTAATTTGATTCCGTGAATGAGCATGATAACTCTGTATTGGGATTTTTTTCAACGTTGACATCCAACATCACAGGTCTGTTTCAAAAACTAAACTATTGAATTACTTAAATTGATGGTGTATCTAATGCATTGTTTTCAAATTAATATCTGATTTCTTATGCATATAAATAGAAAAATGGGAAATAGGGATAAGAAGATATGGGATTCATATAGGATCTGAGCTGGTCAAGGTGACTACAGAACAGCAGCTGTATTCTCTTCTCCCTCTTGTATTTAAAAAAAAACTACAGCTAGGTTTAATTCCAAATGCTTATGGTAGGAGAAGATGTATGAAGCAGGAAGAAGCCACTTTCATTTTCAGATACCAAGCTGCTTGTGCAGTGTTGGCAATTAGAAAGACCTTGTTTTTATTTTACAACAAAGCAAACTCTCTGGAAGTCATTCGGGGGAAGGAAACGTGGAACATCACCCATACTCTTCTGTGCAGTTACTTTTCTATAGCGTGCTTTAAAAAGCTGGTGCTGATTCCTCACTAATTGTCCCAGTTTTGTTAAGTATCATCAGCAGTCTCACTTAAGGCCATTTACGAGAACTGGATGTATTTACATACCTAAGTAGGGAATTTCATGTGAGAAACTGCAAACTCCCTGCACTTTTTCCCATATTGTTTTATCCAAAATCTTTGGAGTACACTGCCTTGCAGTCCTAAATGCATCACCGTTTTATTGAATAGTGTATGCCCTGTGGTTCAAAAGTATCACTTATTTTTCTGCTGCACTTACATGGCCAGATTTTGATTTCTAAGAGAGTCATTGTTACATAGAGCACTAGTCACCTGACCTACTAATATATGTGCCCCTCCTTGGATGGATCTGCTCTGAACCCAAAGCTGATCATAGTCATTCAGTTGTGAACACTCTAGTCCAGGCGTTCTCACAACAAAATTTTTGGTGGCCTCAGAGTCCAGCCACCAACTCTTGCTGGTGGCTCCTCTGACAAACCCATCTCTCTGTCCCTGCCTCCCATGGCCCTTCATCGAGAGCCCTCCCCAGGAAAGGTGGGTCAGGAAGTCACTGGCCACCTATGGAGTCCCAGGGCTGGTCCACACTAACCCCCCGGTTCGAACTAAGATACGCAACTTCAGCTACGTGAATAATGTAGCTGAAGTTGAAGTATCCTAGTTCGAACTAAAAGGTACTGCGGGTCCAGACGCAGCAGGCAGGCTCCCCCGTCGACTCCGTGTACTCCTCTCGCGGAGCAGAAGTACTGGTGTTGACGGCGAGCACTTCCGGGATCGATTTATCGTGTGTAGACAAGACACGATAAATCGATCCCAGAAGATCGATTGCTTCCCGCCGAACCAGGAAGTAAGTATAGACGTACCCCCAGGCTCCACATGCCCTGGTGAGCGAACACCATTGACAAGATCCGCCTCCGGTGCCAAGCACGTTGGCCCCACGTGTCTCCAGAGGCCCTGCTCAAAGCCCCCAAGGAGGCTGCACCATGCAGGGTGCTGATCCCTGCTGGCGGTGCCAGCGTAAACACCAGGGCGACACATCTCTCTGCCCTTGGTAACTGCTATTCAGGAGCAACAGCTGGGCACTGCAGGGAGGGGCTGCTGCTCTTCCCTCCACTCCCAGTCTCTGCCCCTGCTTTAGAGGCTGTCGTGGCTGCAAAACAATCCGCTAGTGGCCACATGCAGCCACGGTGGCCGCATTTTAGAAACGCTGCTCTAGTCAGTGCCGTGTGCTAGAGTTTGCGGCAGCTCCACTCTCATTGTGGACTGCAGTGTACACAACCAAATGGGAGATAGCAGCCATGAGAAGTTACAGCCAGGATCTTAATCAGGTAAACTGATGTAGCATGCCAATAGGTTGGAACCCACTGGTATTAAATTATCATTTGAGTTGGAAACTATAATTAATAGTGCACACAGGAAAATTGTGAAGAGTTTTGTTAATCAGAGTAAGAATGGCCGGTCTTTAAAATTGTGTCATTAGGTTAATACAAGTCAGGAATCTGCTATTTTGTCAAAGCTAAAATGTTTTGTGGAGACGTGTCAGTTTTGATGGAGTTTTAGAGAGAGACAGGCAATCTCTATAGCTTAGTGGTTCTGGCACAGGTCTGGCATGCGGAAGACCCTGCTGTGCCTGATTAAGAGCTGTTTTTCACCCCAGAGCTGGTCTACACTGAAAATTTACATCAGCAGTGCTACGTCTCTCAGGTGTGTGAAAAAATCCACGCCCTTGAGGGATGTAGCTATGCTGATCTAGCCCCCGGTATAGACACTGCTAGGTCAATGGAAGAATTCTTCTGTCCACCTATCTACTGCCTCTTGGGGATGTGGATTAACTACAGCGACGGGAGAAGCCCTCCTGTCACTAGTGAGTGCCTACCCTGAAGCGCTACAGCGGCGTAGCATTTTACATGTACACATAGCCCGATCACTCTGAACTTGCTCCAGCGTCGAGTGAAAGCAAACTTTGTAACCTTGAAAGTTGCCGCAAAATAAAATTGTCATCATCCTCCGGTCGGCTCTAGTTATAACTGGCAAAGGCAATAAAAGGTAATCCTTTTTCACACAATGTAACTGAACTGCGGCACTCCTTTGGTACAGGATGCCACTGAGGCCAAAAACTTGGCAAGTGTTAAAAAGCTAAAAATAACTAATACAAACAGATTTTGGAAGAGACATTAAATCTCAGACACTGGATTTTAAACTAATTGAAGCAGGGATTAGAAGGAGACCTAATGTGGGGAGCACATCTTCCTATACCTGCGTAAGGCTACTTGCACTTCCGCTGCAGCAGCTGGGGCTGGCCACTCTGAGACAGGACACTGGACTAGATGGACCACAGCTCTGATCCAGGATAGCAATTCCTGTGTTTCTAAACCCATCAAATAGCATTTCAATCTCAGACAACACTCTTTGGTCTCAAGGGAAAATACAGCCCATGCTAACTCAGTGTGTGATAGTGTAAACTGTGGGAGAACTAACCAGGTGTTACTTTTTGTTTTCCTATTAGTGTCTAAAAGAAGACGTGCAGCGGCAGCAAGAGCGAGAGAAGGAGCTCCAGCAGAGATTTGCAGACTTTATGCTGGATAAGGAGACTTTTCAATCAAAATATTGAAGCACAAAATTACTTGGTTGTTCGATGTCACATTTTTCAAATGCACGGATACTTCTGCATCTTGCCATCCATGTCTCAGAAATCAAGCGTAGGTAAATTTGCAACTCTTTGCATCTTGTGTTTTTTGTAAATGGACTGTCGTACGAAATGTTCTAGGTGTGAACGGCTTGGTTCAATATTTGAGATTTGGATTTAAACATCCAGGGCTTTGATATTAAAAGAAGAAATCACACTGGGATTTTTTTTAGCCATGTTGTTGTTTTGCTAGGGTTATTGCTGATTCGTGCTCCTAGTGTCTTACCGTTCTTAAAATCTACCAAACATATACCTGCAGTATATGTGCTTGTGAATAATGTCTCGTGAATAAACCTGGAATGTAAAAAAATATATAAAAATAAATGTTTGCCTCTCACTTGGAATGGAATCCTGAAAAACAGAAAAGAAAAGGAAATATCTGTTTCATGCTAATGGGAAAGTCTTTCTTTTACTTTACTGTAAAATAATTAAGAGCTATGTTATTGGTAATGGCATATGTGTAGTATAACTAGGGGACATATACATAGGATTGGAAGGGACCTCCTGGGTTATCCAGTCCCGTCCCCTGCTATTGCAGGCAAGCCAGCTAAAACTAAAGACAAATGTCACTCAATGCTCTTTTTTAACATCTGGATATCCAGTGATCATATTGATACATAAAAGGATTGAAGAAATAAGGTTAGCTTTCCCTTTCCCACTGAGGAATAGGGTGAGTTTTTTTCAGAAGCACTCAGCATTGGCCTAGCTGCTCCCATCGACATCAATGGGAATTTCCCTTCTGAATTCAGGGGGAACAGAATTAGGCCAGCGCTGAGCACTTCTGAAATTTCCACTGTAATAATATCTCTCCTCTTGGTTTAGCTGACAATTAATTTATTGGATGAGATCCTAACCCACATTTTGGCCCCATAAACTGGGTGAAAAGGCTGGAGCAGCATACAGGGATTCTAAAGGCACTCGATCCAGCTAGGGAAGAATCTGAGAAAGGCAGCCTTGTAAGGACCCCCTCACAAGCCCTGCTATAGATTGCATGTTGAGGGCAAGAGGTTATAACTGGGCTGAGGTCACAGCACATAGTGCTATGGAGATCCTGGACAGTACTGCTGACTGTAGGTAGCCAGGCTCAGGGCTTCACCCCCCCAGAGAAGCCCAGAACTAGGAGGGTGCAATGGTGACCCGAAACTACCTTAGCCCTCCTCATCCTGGTCTGTGAGTTTTGTATTGCGCCTCTTAGGGTACGTCTATACTACCTGCCTGATTCGGCGGGTAGCAATCGATCTGGGATCGATTTATCGCGTCTCGTCTAGACGCGATAAATCGATCCCAGAAGTGCTCGCCGTCGACACTGGTACTCCTGCTCCGCGCGAGGAGTAAGCGGTGTCGACGGGGGAGCCTGCCTGCTGCGTCTGGACCCGCGGTAAGTGCTTTTTAGTTCGAACTGAGATACTTTGACTTCAGCTACGTTATTCACGTAGCTGAAGTTGCATATCTTAGTTTGACACCCCCCCCACACACACACACACCCCCAGTGTGGACCAGCCCTTAGAGACTCAGCACAGAATCGCACTCTGTGTTTTTGCACTAGTAACCTGACCTTAACACTCTCACTCTAAATCATAAGGGTGGGACTTGTGTTCCTAACACACCAAGGAACTTCTTAGAATCCCATTCCAAATCTTCTTCTCTTTGTTGTTCTGGCTAATCTGAGACAATAAAGAATTGGGTTTTACTATTATGTATGTGCCCGTGGGTTTTTTAGTGTTACTTTCATGTTGTTTTCTAATATTTTGTAACTACATCCCTTGTTCCCTTTCCCTTTTTTTTCCTGGTTCAGGTTTTTTCCTCATCAAAAAAAGCTATTCAGTTAGACAGGACCTATTTTCCATAAACCCATGTTGATTGGCATTAATTATATTACCCTCCTTTAATTCTTTATTAATCAAATTCTTGTATAAGCTGCTCCGTTATCTCACCCGAGATTGGTATCAGAGTAAGAAGCCTATAATTACTCAGGTCCTCCTGTTTACCCTTTTTAAATATTAGCACAACATTACCTTTCTTCCAGCTTCTGGAACTTCCCTGGTGTTCCAAGACTTATTGAACATCAACATTAACAGTCCAGGGAGCTCCTCAGCCAGCTCTTTTAAAAGTCTTGGATGCAAGTTATCTACACCTGCTGATTTAAAAACAGTTGTTTGCTCTTTTATTCATGTACTCCACAAACAGCTGACTTTTTAAATTTAATGGATAGCACTGAAAAACCTCATCAGACTGCTGTGTGATCATGCAGGGTCTCTGTGCTAATTCGTATCTAGTAGAACTTCAGAATTACAAACACCTCAGGAATGGTGGTTCATAATGCTGAAATGTAACTGAACAAAACGTTATGGTTCTTTCAAAAGTTTACAACTGAACATTGACTTAATACAGCTTTGAAACTTTACTATGCAGAAGAAAAATGCTTTTCTTTTAACCTTCTTAATTTAAATTAAACGAGCACAGAAACAGTTTCCTTACCTTGTCAAATCTTTCTTTAAACTTTCCCTTAATTTTTTGTAGTAGTTTACATTTAACATAGTGCTGTACAATTTTGTTTTGTCTCTGCTGCTGCCTGATTGCCTCCTTCCGTTTCCAAATGAGGTGTGTGGTTGACTGGTCAGTTCGTAACTCTGAGGTTCTACTGTAATTTTAAATCCTACATTTTATTTGATTACAGCATGCCCATTACATTGCCGTCCTCATGGGAAGAACATTGGAGGGCAGCATGAAGATCTTAGGTGTGCAGATTTCTGTTTAAAGCATCAGCAATGGCCATCATTTTCAGTGCTGGATTGGGCAATTTGGAAAGGCATCGATAGTCCATGTCTGACTCCACTGACTATTGATGAGAGGATTAGCAGGCCTTCAAAATCTCTCTTTCTTCAATAACAGATTCATTAGAGTGGGGTTCTCATCATAAGTATTAACACAGCTCAAATTATTTTCTTTACTTTTGTGTGTGTATGTTTTGTTTTTAACTACATCAGAGAAAGTGCATTTAAAGGATAAAGAAAATGAGGATCAACCTTGCATTTTGGTTATTTTAACCTTGGTGTGTGTATATATAAAAAGAAAATCTTGTAATGTGTATCGTGTGTGTTGTACAGCAGTTCTTGTGGTTGTATAGTAGCTGGAGATTTTAACAAAACCCCTTTTAGGTTTACCACAACCACAATTGGGATTCTTCTCTTTCTTGTTGAGGAAAGCAACAGAGTCTTTGAGGTTTCCTGCATTTCTTCTTGACAGTTCCATGCCAAGTAGGTACTGCTGAAACCTTCTGCCTCTGACCGTATGCTCTATGATGGCAAGTTAAAGGACACATTCGTCCTGAAAAGTCACATTTCTCTCTGAAATGTGGGTACCTGCTGTAGTTATTGATATCTGAGGTTACTGCATTTGAAAGAAGTTTACAGAAATCTTATTCTGTGTTCTCAGTTGTTTGCTTCCTGCCTTTGACAGCACTTTGTGTACAGTCATAGAATCATAGAATATCAGGGTTGGAAGGGACCTTAGGAGGTCATCTAGTCCAACCCCCTGCTCAACTTTCACTGTTTTCCCTGTCTTTAGTCAGTTTCTGCCTTGTAGAAAAGATTCTTCTTAAACATCAACAAGGAAGCAGAAAAACACTTTCCTAACTCCAGCTCTGGTCTCTTTACGCTGCTCCAGCCCTTCTATCCAGCGCAGAGGGAGCCCAAAAGCCCCATATCCAGCCAGGGGAGGATTCCCCTAGCACAGGCACTGCAAAAGATGCTTCCTGAGAACATCCTCGCAAGCCCTGTTGTAGGGCGTGTGCTGGAGGTGAGAGGGGAGTGTCTAGGGCAGGGCTGCTGCATGTAGCATGAGTGGAGATTCTGGGCAGTGCTGTGTCCCATAGGGCAGCCAGTGGAAGCTGCTGATATTTAGACCTCGTCTACAGCGGGAGTTATTTTGGAATAGTTATTCCTGATTAACTCCATTGTGTGAATGGTCTTATTCTGGAGCAGAATGCCTTGCTCTGAATTAGCATAAATCTGGAATAAGAACGTCTGCACCTGGGAATGAATCAGAAATAGTTTATTTGCTTTAAATTTACACCCTGCCTTCTTCCTGATTAATTTTTGTGTGTAGACAAGCCCTCAGTGTGCACAGGTCTTCCCAGTCCCCAGAGCAACCCAGGATCAGGAAGGTTCAAAGGCGTCTTAAAGCCACCGTAGGTCCATGTCCTCTGGGGCTGAGTTCTGGGCTGTGCATTCAAGAGAATCTCACTCTTAGTTTTGTGTTTTGTCCTGAAAAGGAACTTCAAACTGGAATTTAAAAAAATGAGTTTTAAAAAAATGGACATTGATAGCAGTCTTTGAAGAAGGTAGGTAATGCACATGAGTCTCCGACAGCCAGGGCCTTTACACTAAAGTACTTAAGTTCTGCAGTGTCAAGTGTGAGCAGAGAATTGGGCCCAGATCCACAAAGGGACTTGGGTGTCGCACCACTGCATGGCATGGCACCTAATTTTTGAGGTACCTAGAAAATCACAGGAACACGACTGTGATCCAACAAGCCTAAGATAGGTGTCTGGGCACTGGACGGGGAGAGCTAGGTGCTGTGGACTATGAGCCACAAAGCCACCACTCTGGGCAGGGAGCTGCTTAAGCTAGCCATTAAGAGACTCTGCCGAGAGGGATGTGCGCTAAGCCCCTCTGGAATCATAGAACCACAGGGTTAGATGGGACTGCAAGGGTCATGCAGTCTAACCTGCTGCCAAGATGCAGGATTTGTTGTGTCTAAACCATCCGAGACTGATGGCTGTCCAGCCTCTTTTGAAATCCTCCAGTGAAGGAAATTCCATGACTTCTCTAGGCAGTTTGTTCCATTGTCCTACTGTTCTTACCGTTAGGAAGCGTTTCCTGAGATTTAATGCAGCCTTTAAAGTATTTGAAGACTGCTATAAGGTTCCCCCCCCCCCATCTCTTTTCCAAACTAAACATACCCAGTTCCTTCAGTCTTTGCTCATATGGCTTGCATTCCATCCCTTTGACCATCTTTGTCACTCGCCGCTGGATTTATTCCAATTTCTCTACATCCTTTCTATACATTGGTGACCAGAATTGGATACAGTGCTCCAGCTGAGACCTAGCTAGTGCTGAGTGGAGCGGTACTTATCACCTCCTGTGACTTGCATGCTATGCCTCTGTTAACGCAACCTAAAATTGCGTTTCTCTTTTTTTTTTTTGGCGCAGCAGCGTCGCATTGTTGACTCATGTTGAGGTTCCCAGATCTCTCCCATAATTCCCAGATCTCTTTCAGCAGTGCTGCTGCCAAGCCAGTTCTCGCTCACTCTGTATTTGTGCGTGTGTTTTTTCTTCCCTAAGTGTAGCATCTTACATTTGTCTTTATTGAATTTCATTTTTTGTCTATAGCCCAGTTCTCCAATTTATCAAGATCCCTCTGAATTTTAGTTCTATCCTTCAAAGAGTTTGCAACCCCTTGTATGATCTGCAAATTTGATCAGTATTCTCTCTAGTCCTACGTCCAGGTAATTAATAAAGATGTTAAATAACACCGGACCCGGAGCAGAACCCCACTTGAGACCTCCCTCTAATCTAACATTCCATTAACAGTTACTCTTTGCGGTTGTTTAACCATTTATGTATCTACTTAATTGTAATTCTGCCAAGCCTGCATTTCTCCAGCTTACTTATCAGACTGTCATGTGGGAATGTGTCAAAAGCCTTGCTGAAGTCCAGGTATGTGATGTCCACCTCATTCCCCTATCCACCAAACCAGTTACCCTGTCAAAGAAAAAAGAATGAGGAGTACTTGTGGCACATAAAAACTAACAGACTAAGACGGCTGCTACTCTGAAACCTGTCAAAGAAGGAAATCAAGCTTGTTTGGCATGATTTGATCTTAGTAAATCCATGCTGGCTGCTAGTGATCATAGAATCATAGAACAGGGACCTTGAGAGATCATCTAGTCCAGTCCCCTGCACTCAAGGCAGGACTAAGTATTATCTAGATGATCCCTGGCAGGTGTTTGTTCAACCTGCTCTTAAAAATCCTCAGTGATGGAGATTCTAGAACCTCCCTAGACAATTTATTTCAATGCTTAACCACCCTGACAGGACATTTTTCCTAATGTCCAATCTAGAACATAAGAAAGGCCTGTTAGATCCTGTCAGACCAAAGGTCCATCCAGCCCAGTATCCTGTCCTCCGACAGTGGCCAATGCCAGGTGACCCGGAGTGAGTGGACCCAACAGGTAATGATCAAGTGATCTCTCTCCTGCCATCCATCACCCCCCTCTGACAGACAGAGGCTAAGGACACGATTTCTTACCCATTCTGGCTAATAGCCATTAATGGACTTAACCTCCATGAATTTATCCAGTTCTCTTTTAAACCCTGTTATAGTCCTAGCCTTCACAGCCTCCTCAGGCAAGGAGTTCCACAGGTTGACTGTGCGCTGTGTGAAGAAGAACTTCACCTTGCTGCAATTTAAACCCATTGCTTCTTGTCCTATCCTCAGAGGTTAAGAAGAACAGTTTTTCTCCCTCCTCCTTGTAACAACCTGTTATGTACATGAAAACTGTTATCATGTCCCCTCTCAGTCTTCTCTTCTCCACACTAAACAAACCCAGTTTTTTCAGTCTTCCCTCATAGCTCATGTTTTCTAGACTGTTAATCATTTTTATTGCTCTTCTTTGGACTTTCTCCAATTTGTCCACATCTTTCCTGAAATGTGTCTCCCAGGACTGGACACAATATTCCAGTTGAGGCCTAATCAGCGCGGAGCAGAGTGGAAGAATTACTTCTCGTGTCTTGCTTACAATACTCCTGCTAATACAGCCCAGAATGATGTTTGCTTTTTTTGCAACAGCGTTACACTGTTGACTCATATTTAGCTTGTGATCCACTATGACCCGCAGATCCCTTTCCGCAGTACTCCTTCCTAGGTAGTCATTCCCCATTTTGTACATGTGCAACTGATTATTCCTTCCTAAGTGGAGTACTTTGCTTTTGTCCTTATTGAATTTCATCCTATTTACTTCAGACCATTTCTCCAGTTTGTCCAGATCACCCCTTGAACGCCTGGGTTCATATCCCCCCTCCTTCTGAGGAGCAGAAGGGATTTGACCAGGGATCTGCCCCCTCGCTGGTGAATGCTCTAACCACTAGGCTAATTAAACAATTTAATTGGGCCAGTGAAATTAAAGTGGAACAACTTCAATAGGAGAGAGTGAGGGAGCCCCATATCAGAATATTCAATGGTGTAGTGATTTTCTTTACACCCCTTGGAATCAGACTTGGTATTTAGGTACAGGATCAGTCCTCAGCTGAGGCCTACTCCAAAGCCCATTGAAGTTTATTGAGAGAAGTTAATGGGGGGCTGTGCTGATTTATACCAGCTGAGGATCAGGATCCTGCAGATGACAACATTAAACATACTCCAGAAACAAGACGATGGGGCAGATTTTCCAAGGCACAAAGGGCAGTTACGCTGCCACTGAAAGTCAAAAGGGATCAAGCCCCTAACTCCCATTGGTGCCTGGGAAAATCTATCTTCTCCACAATTAACATCGCATTTAGCCACACAGTTGCCATCATTTTGACATGTTACAAGTTATTAGCCAGTCTAGCAGCTGTAAGTGAAGCCTAGAACATGCAGGCCAAAATTTGGGTTCCTAATGTTTGGTACCATACTCAATATTTCGTCACCAGTTTGGCTGGATGGTGGCTGTGGGGGGAGTTCAGCACCTTTGAAAATGTGGCCACTTTTCAAAGGTGCCTTAAAACGTGGCCTAAAGATGGATTTTTATGCTTTATATTTAGAAACCCAGATCTGAATATCTTTGGCTACAAATCCTAGAACAATATCTTACTCTAGTTTGCAAATTTTGGCTTGATTTTACTCCCCAAGACAATACGGTTGCTGGGGAGGATAGCGTTCTTACGGCCTGGACTTACTCTCCCTCACACTCATCTCCAAAATCCAATGCTTGGAGTTATCCCCCATGCTGTGAGTTCAAAGCAGCACCTGTATAGCAAGGAGGATTTAAAAGTGCAGTATCAAATAGCATTTCCCCATTGTCGTAGTTTTGTGAAATGCTGGCTGAAAAATAGCGAGGTATTCATTCTAAAAGCAAAAGCAGTTTATGGTGCCTGTAAATGATTCCAGATTCCCCCCTTCCATCATTCTAATGTTGTGACTTGCAACACTATTTATTAGCAACTTTGGGATTGATCCTGCTCTCTGTGAAGTCAATGGCACAGCTCAAATGGACTGTCAGGAGAGCATAAGATCCTGGTTTAAGAAAGCATGTGCTTAATTTTAAGCACGAGTAAACCAGTCCCTCTTCAGCAAGGTCCTGATTCAGTAACACACTGAGGCACTGTTTAAGTCCCTTGAAGTTGATGGGACAACTCCACATGTTTAAAGTTAAGCGTGTGCTTAAGTGCTTTGCTGAACAGAGTCCTTAGTGACTTGAAAATATGCAACAAAAGATGAGTAGCAGTGCATAACCTCATGGCCTCATTCTGGGGCTGTGCACAGTCATGTCACACTGATGCCGAGGTAGCCTTTCCTCTAGGCCCATATTCTTATAATTAATTTTGTGGATGGCTCATAATACTTACCAGTGCCTCATCCATGATAGTGAAATGCATAACAGGTGTGAGAAATGAATCACTTGACTCTCAAGCTTCATATCTGAACTCAAGGTTGCCTTTTGTCTTTCTTCCTTTCCTTTGTTTGGCTCAGGATTTGTTAGGAGCTGTCGTTGGGCTTCTCAAGAAATCTCCCTTTCAAGTTAAAGTCAAAGGTTTTCCACATCTCGGATTAAACCGGACTTGCCTCATTAGATCATTTTAACGTTTACGGGTTGTATCAGTGGTTCTGATGTATTCAAATTACTTAAAGATTTCTCAAAGGAAACTCAAGTACCTCTTTTAAGATCATTTATGTACATTGATAGCATTTATGAATTGTGATGCATGGAAATGGAGACTATATTTCTTATTTAGTCAGTTCATATGTCAGATCCCTTGCCAAGTATATGCTACAGGTGAATGTTGCTTGGGATCTGACCAAAAAAAAAATGCTCTTTTAAAAAATACAAAACAAAAAACATGTGGGGTCCATTTTGTGTAATCATCATGCCTGTAACATTTTAAACCACTGTAAGCATGGAAGCTTTGCCATTGATTTCAAGGGAGCCAAGATTTCACCCTGTTTATGTCTGATTAGTCTTTCTGTAAAAAGAGGGAAAAGATAGTCACTTATATTTAATATATAATATATATATTGACATGCATCCGAAGAAGTGGGTATTCGCCCACAAAAGCTTATGCTCCAATACGTCTGTTAGTCTATAAGGTGCCACCGGACTCTTAGTCCGGATCTGTAGAAGCGACAAACACGGCTGCCCCTCTGATACTTATATTTAATAGTTTCATAAGCCAGGCTGACAGTTCACCAAATTAACAGGAATTCTTTTAACTTGATCTCCTGCAAGATCTTGTGCCAGAACTAACTCCGTTTAAGGGGAATAAATCTCCAGCTCGCATATCAGATGCAAAGGCACCGACTGAATTGTTTGTTTCACTAAATATTTAGCTAACTCTTCCACTGATGCACAGCGGTCTTAGTAAAACTCACCATTATAATTTTGAACCACCATGCAAGCGCTATATGTGTAACCTGATTAATTGTCACAGGATGTTGACAAGACTACCACCATAGCTATATCTTTAGAAAGACTAGATAAATATATGACCATCAATCACGTGTATAGCTATGTTAGTGAAGAGTGATTTCATACCAAAGGGCATACGACGACTGCAGGCAAAGCCAGGAAGGTATCCCTGTACCCTTCCGGCTTCCCTAAATCAAACAGCCAAACCAACATAGAATACAAAGACCAGGTGTGTACAGCCTATGGGTACGTCTACACAGCAAAACAAAAACCCAGGGTAGCAAGTCTCAGAGCCCAGGTCAACTGAGTCGGGTTAAAAATAGCATTTTGGGCTTGGGCGGGAGCCCGGCCTCCAAGACTCTTCCCCCATCACCGCATTTCAGAGCCCAGACTTCAACCCAAGCCCAAATGTCTACACTGCTATATTTACTTACGCAGCATGAGCCAAAGTCAGTTGCACTGGGCTCTGAGAGTTGTTGCTGTGGGTTTGGGTTTTTTTCCCCCGCTGTGTAGACGTACCCTAAGGCTGTACACACCTGGTCTTTGTATCATATGTTGGTTTGGCTCTGTTTGATTTAGGGAAGCATCTAACGTCTAAACGCCAAAGATTTTCATTACCCTTTGCCTGGCACTTTAATAGTATTCTTAGCTGAAAAGAGAAAATGCCAGATGTTTATTTTTTAAGTTGAGGAGGAAACAGAGACAAGTTGGGAGCAGTTTGCATGGTGGCGAAGGAGGCGAGACATCAATATTTCATGGCCCACAGCTCTAAAAAAATCGACCCTGCTGTGCTTCAGAATTCTTAATAGACCAAAGCATCGGTGTGCGGCAGCCACCGAAATGTTCCATGTGTTCTTTCATTGCTGCAATCACCAAGGGAGAGGAGCATTGTGGGGTGAGCCTGGCAGAGAGAATTGAGAGAGGAAAGAACAATGACGATTAATAAATATACAGAGAATGATCCTGCCGCTGATAAGAAAGGTCTCCCTTCCGACTGCTTTGCAATTAGGCCCGAATAAACACATGGGGGTGCATCTTCATCTGGTGTAAATCCGCATAGCTCCGTTGACTCCAGTGGAGCTGTTCTGATGTACATCAGGTTAGGCTCTGGCCCATGGGGAGAGAGTAAGTGAAGAGGAGGAGTGGGTAGCGAATAGGGCGACCAGATGTCCCGATAAAATCGGGACTGTCCTGTTTTTTCTTCTTGTGTCCCGCGTCCTGAGTGCTGCATGGTCGGGACACCTTTTGTCCCGATATCGGGCTTCCTCGGGGTTTTTTTTTTTTGCTCAATAAGTTTAGTCCTGATTTTTAGGTTCCCGCATCTGGTCACCCTAGTAGCGAACCACTGAGAGTCACAGCACCTGTTTATTGTCTTATGAAACATTTAGCTTGCTGATGAGCACATGGTATAATTGCTTACTTAGAGCGCGTTTGCTCCAGGAACGGCACAACTATACATGGATACTATCCACCTCATGGAGGAAACTAAAGCCAACACCAGCCTGTTTTCCTTGGGCCGCACGCACAAGCTAGAAAGATGAGCTCACCTGAGCTGGAAAGCAGTTTTAAAAAAAACCGGACTGCAAACATATGCAGGGTGTTACCATACTGATGCAGTACATATATTGTCAACACTTCTAGCCCAACACGTCTGGCACATCTGCTACATAAGCTGATATAGTTTAAGTGGGGGAAGCCTTGGAGGATAATCCCATCTCCGTGGGATGCCTTCAGGTGAGTTGCTGAGGGGTAGTTTACTGCCTGTCTCTCAGTGTCATGTTGGCTCTTCCAGCCGCAGCTTTCAGTCCCTTCTTTGCTGATATACGGGCGTAAAGTGTAGCCAGTGCTTCCCCGACCTGCTAGCTTGCTCCTTCAAGGCTGACTGAATGCTCAGCTCTCTGTGCTTTGTCCCAGTTCCAGTGCAGATGGGGCCTGCTTCGCACGGCTGTTCTCTGTTACAGGTAGGATGGTCCAGTGCTAATGTGGGTAGCCCGGGGTTCATGCGGCCCAGGTTCAAATCTGCCCTGTGTGAACTTATATAAGTCGGTTAGAGCCAAATTCACAAAAATACTTAGGAGCCTCAGTCCGTTGTGTAGCTGCCACTGATGTTCTCACAGCTGCCACCTCGCCCTTTCGATGCCTACGTTTCTGCCAGTGGGTGTGTGCAAACCTGCCTAAGTCCTGCTTGGACTTGAGCTGCTTGGAGCGCTAGTCCAAGCCACGGCCCTGAAGTGGGATTCTCGGTGTCCCCCTGTGGGCATGCTCAGAGCAGACCTACAGGCAGGGCCCTGCAGATGAGGGGGTGAGTGTTACCCAGCAGCCCACCAGTTAGGGCACTGAGGTGGGAAACTCTGCTTTGAATCCCCCCTCCGCCTGATTCAGAGCAGGGAGTTGGCCCCAAGTGAGTCTCAGGTGAGTGCTGTAACTACCAAGCTAGTGGGGGTTTGGAGACAGGTCGCCCCTGTTGGAACTGTTCCACTTTATATAAATAATGAATATGGATTGATGTAAGGACCAGAGCCTGCCTTTCCCGCATCCCAGGCTCTAGAGTCAAGCGCTCCCTTTCACTGGCCCAATGAGCATTTCATTATCGGCAGTGGAACAGCTTCAGCAGGAGAAATTGAGGGTGACCCATCGCAGCACACTCAATACACTGACTGGTAGGGGGACAGCTGGAGGAGCTGGGCTCAAGGTTGTGCTCCAGAGCAGGCAGAGCAAGGATTTGAATTTGGGTCTCCTCTGTAATAGGTGAGTGCCCTAACCAGGGGGTTATTGGCTGTAATGAGGCATGGGTCTCTCTGTCTCTGGTATAGCAGGAAAAAGGGCTAAGTGGCTGTAGGCACCCAATTCCATCAGACCTCTTCCACTGTATTGACCACATTAAAGAGTCATTAGAGCTAGGTTACTAGACCTGGGGCTTCCAACTCCCAGGTGAGTGCCCTCACCACCACGCTATAGTATCTTTCTCTGGCCTAAGCCACCCGATGCCAGGAGAGGGGGTCCTGATTCTGCATCCCAGGCAGTAAAAGGCACCAGGAGAGGTGGGGCTTAGGACACACTTCTCTCATCGGCAGCTATCATGGGCTAGTTTAGGCCGCTCCTCAACTAGCGTGCTGCCTTTTCGCACATCCCAATAGTAGTGCCTCACTCTCCCCCTTCATTGTATAGGGAGCCTACATGCCTCACCCAGGCTTTGCGGATTTCAGTGATGATCCAGTTATTTTCTTGGTGCTTAAATGTTAGGTGTGGCAACTCTCATTGCCACCCCAAAGTCCCTTGTGAATCTAGCCCCCAGCTCCCCATAAGTACAATGGGCAATAACTGCACTTCCCTACTTTGAGGGGGTTGGAAGGATCAATGCATTAAAGTATGAGGCCCTCAGATACCACCGTGATAGGGGATGAATAGGTGTGGCCTGGCGTACTGCAGCTGCTGAGTGTAACAACCACCTGTCAATGGTACCTAGATTTAACATAGCACTTGCCCACCCTAGCTCTCAAAGTGCCTTACAAAGGATATGTGTCTCAGTCCCATTTTACAGATGGGTAAACTGAGGCACAGGACAGTGAGGTGACTTGCCCAAGGTTACCCCTCCCACACACACACACACACACACACACACACTCCAGCAGGCCAGTGGCAGAGCCAGAAATGGAATCCAGGATTCCTGAGTCATACGTCACAGTTCTATACAGCAGGTCCAGGAATGCTACTTAATTAGGCTGAAAGGCTCACCACTGGGATGTCTTCATTAAGCAGATGTTACTATGTTACGCTGAGAACCAAGCAGAGGACAGCCATGAAATCTGCTGTGGGTACAAAGCGTGCGGCCTTATGTTAAACTGTGCTAAGCTTATTAGCAGTTTAAAGGTAGGGGTGTGGGCAAGGCTAGCCAGTCTGGCTTCCTATCAGGTCACATCAGATCTAATTAGAAATAAAAACAAACCAACTTTACTGTGTTGGGTTTCATCTCCTTCTCTTCAGTGCAAGGGCTTTTTGGTTAATAACAGGGATCTGTTTTGATTGTACAGTTACCCAGTCACCAAAGGATACAGATTATGCATCACCAGAAAATGAACAAATGTCTGTCTGCCTTCCCTTGATCAAACAGTAGCTTGCCCTAATGAGTGATCACAAGCCTGAAGCCAAGCTCACGGGGGCAAGCAAGATGTGGTTATGGCAGTAACTGAAGAAACTGTGGAATCAGCCGGAAGTGTGATGGTTCATTGCGAACACTTGGTCCAGACAAACACAGATGGACACTGAAATATGAAATAAACAAGAACAGCAGCTGGAAAGCAAGACTTGTCAATAACAGAACAAGAGATGCAGGAAGGTTGAGCCAGATGGCTGAACATATCAATCTACTAAAGGTTCCCTACATTGTAGTATTCTAAGGATCAGATTTTCCAACATATTTCAGTGCCAAAAGATGCAGGGAGGCAAAAAAACCCACTAGGCACCGCTGCATCTTTAGGTTCTAAATACATTTGGAAATCTGGGTCAAAATGCCTCACAATGGATTTTACCTTTGCAGTACCCTTTGAGATAGGAAATCTTTACACCTATTTTATAGATGGGAAACTCAGGCACAGGGTAGATGAGGTGATTTGCCCAAAGAAGAGGGGAGGGAGCTGGTATCTCAAGTCCCAAGCTAGTACCTGGTCCACAAGGCCATCCATCAGACTTTCCCCCCACGGTTGACCAGCCAGGGTGACGTGACAGAAGGGGCAGTGCCAGACAAGGGGAGGGTAGAGGCGCAACATTCATGAAGTCGGCTGGAGCAAATCCAAAGAAGAGCTTCAAAAAAATGAGGGCAGTTTTGAACTGTATCCTACAGAGCCTAATACTATTTGACAGCTGGTCAAACCTAGTCAGTAACAGGTCTGAACACTAGCTGAGTGGGAAAGAGACACACAAGTCCTGTGCCATGAGTTTATAAAATGGAGGCCTGCTTCTGCCAGATCTGCTACAAGAGATGAAAATGGATTGCATAGGCTGGGTGACCTTTCTCCTACCTAGGTCAGCCAGCCACGTGGCCAAGAGATATTACACCCTATGCAGTGATGGTGTGAAAGACAGAGCCTGATCAACTGTATTTGTCACTAACTCTTTTAACCTGTTGACAGGGCGCTATGTACCCTGGCTGGTGCAGTTGCCCAAGGCAATCTGCAGTGATGCTCAAACTACTGCTTATTAAGGATACCAGCATTATGGCTTGACCCTTTGTCCTCCTCTGATTTTCTCTGGCTTTGGGAGCGAAAGCCCCAACAACTGCACAAGCAGCTTGGAGCCTGTCCCTGCTCACAGCTGGAAGCAGTTTGCTCATGTATTCTGAGTGCAGTTTGGCACCATGCGCCTGAGTGTCTTAGGAGGATGTTCAAGGAAAGTACAGCTAAGCGGGCGCTGTAATGAAACGCACACCTACCTACAAAAAAAATAACCTGACAGCTGAGATGCAATCCAGCAAAAGGAAGGAAACTGTAACTTAAGGCTGCCACTGATCTCCTTCTTCAGCCCTGATGTCAAACACAACCAGCTTTCATAGAGGCGTCTTCTGTCTGCAACTGAAGTACTCAATGCTTTTTTTGCCTCGGTCTTCACAGACAAGGTCAGCTCCCAGATTGCTGAACTGGGCAGCACAGAATGAGGAGGAGGTGAGCAGCCCTCAGTGGTAAAAGAACAGATTAAGGACTAGTTAGAAAAGCTGGACACGCACAAGTCCATGGGTTCGGATCTAATGCATCCGAGGGTACTGAGAGAGTTGGCTGATGTGATTGCAGAGCCATTGGCCATTATCTTTGAAAACTCGTGGCGATCGGGGGAGGTCCCGGACGATTGGAAAAAGGCAAATATAGTGCCCATCTTTAAAAAAGGAAGAAGGAGAATCTGGGGAACTACAGCCTCACCTCAGTCCCTGGAAAAATCAAGAAGCAGGTCCTCAAGGAATCCATTTTGAAGCACTTGGAGGAGAAGGTGATCAGGAACAGTCAACATGGATTGACCAAGGGCAAGTCATGCCTGACCAACCTGATTGCCTTCTATGATGAGATAACTGGCTCTGTGGATATTGGGAAAGCAGTGGATGTGATATATCTTGACTTTAGCAAAGATTTTGATACGGTCTCCCGTAGTATCCTTGCCAGCAATTTAAAGAAGTGTGGACTGGATGAATGGACTATAAGGTTGGTAGAACGCTAGCCAGATTGTCGGGCTCAATGGGTAGTGATCAATGGTTCAATGTCTAGCTGGCAGCCGGTATCAAGCAGAGTGCTCCAGGGGTCAGTCCTGGTGCTGGTTTTGTTCAACATCTTCATTAATGATCTGGATGATGCGATGGATTGCACCCTCAGCAAATTCGCGGATGACACTAAGCTGGGGAGAGAGGTAGATAGGCTGGAGGGTAGGGATAGGGTCCAGAGTGACCTAGCCAAATTGGGGGATTGAGCCAAAAGAAATCTAATGAGGTTCAACAAGGACAAGTGCAGAGTCCTGCACTTAGGACGGACGAATCCCATGCATTGCTACAGGCTGGGGACCGACTGGCTAAGCAGCAGTTCTACAGAAAAGGACCTGGGGATTACAGAGGATGAAAAGCTGGATATGAGTCAATAGTGTGCCCTTGTTGCCAAGAAGGCTAACGGCATATTGGGCTGCATTAGTAGGAGCATTGCCAGCAGATCGAAGGAAGTGATTATTCTCCTCTATTCAACACTGGTGAGGCCACATCTGGAGTATTGCGTCCAGTTTTGGGCCCCCCACTACAGAAGGGATGTGGACAAATTGGGGAGAGTCCAGCGGAGGGCAACGAAAATGATCAGGGGGCTGGGACACATGACTTTCGAGGAGAGGCTGAGGGAACCGGGTTTATTTAGTCTGCAGAAGAGAAGAGTGAGGGGGATTTGATAGCAGCCTTCAACTACCTGAAGGGGGGTTCCAAAGAGGATGGAGCTCAGCTGTTCTCAGTGGTGTCAGATGACAGAACAAGGAGTAATGGTCTCAAGTTGCAGTAGGGGAGGTCTAGGTTGGATATTAGGAAACACTATTTCATTAGAAGGGTGGTGAAGCACTGGAATGGGTTACCTAGGGAGGTGGTGGAATCTTCATCCTTAGAGGTTTTTAAGGCCTGTCTTGACAAAGCCCTGGCTGGGATTTAGTTGGGGTTGGTCCTGTTTTGAGCAGGGAGTTGGACGAAATGACCTCCTGAGATCTCTTCCAACCTTAATCTTCTATGATTCTATGAATAGGTGATCAAAATCCATATTGGTGAAAATGTCCCTTGGAAATAGTGGCAAGAATCCCAGAGACACTGGGAAATCTGACAACCAATGACTAGAAGACAAAATAGGTCTTCTCCATCTCGAGTGTTCTGGACAGAGCACTCAGTTTATTAAAGCATGAAGTGTCCTAATACCAGTGATGCTACTGACAGCCTTACCCACTTACTCGCTCTTTTCTTACTGAATTGCTCTCCCACATCCTGCTTCACCCATGACTCTCGTCTCCTCTCATCCTGCCCCCCTCGCACGCCTTTCCAGTGCTGAGCCATGACCCACTCTGCAGTCAGATCCCTCCTGAAGACCCACTTCCACCACAAAGCCTAGAAGAAAGGTACCAAGAGCAATTTTGTCACGTAATTTTATTCCACTGGCCTTTGCTGAGTAATTGTGTGATCAGCCAATGCGCATTACCACTGACATGCCTCTACCAATCCCCACTCAACAGCTTTGTTAACTCCCACCCTTTCTTCGGCATCAGGCCTGACGTTTACACTGTAAATCCTTCCAGGCGGGGGGCCACTTCTATTGGCAGCCAACATCATTTTTTACCCCTGTAAAATAACATCCAGTTCATCCTCAGGAGCAGAATAGAACATAAGCATAGCCGTACTGTGTCAGAACACTGGTCCATCTAGTCCAGTAGCCTAGCTTCCGACAGTGGCCAATGCCAGGTGCTTCAGTGAGAATGAACAGCACAGGCAATTTTCAAGTGAGCCATCCATCCCCTGTTGTCCATTCCCAGGTTCTGGCAATCAAAAGCTAGGGACACTCAGAGCATGGGGTTGCATCCCTGACTATCTTGGAGCCATTGCTGAACCTAACCTCCCTGAACCTAAAGAACTTAGTTCTTTTTTGACTACAGGATAGTCTTCTGTTAGAGGGGGCCTCACATATTACAGGTCTACTATGCTTAAGCTTAGCTGAAAGGATCCCAAGGTGCTTTACTATCCACACGGCTATACAAGATACAACTTTTCATCCAGCCACTACACAGGAAGAACACAGTTGATGGCGAATACACAGCGACACGGGGCAACGGTTTAGGGCAAGAAGACGACTACGGGGCCAGATTGTGGGCTGGTGTAAATTGGCATAACTCCATTAGCTTCAGTGGAGCTATGCCATTTCACACCAGCCAATCTGGCCCTCTGGATCCAGATGGACCTACTGGGCAAGTGAGGTAGGCACACTGTAAAAAGCCTGGTTAGAATTTGGCCATGCTGTGGTGGAAATCACCCCTCACACACACATACGTGTCAGTAACGTGGCTGGGACCTACGTTGTACGTCTCAGCTGAAAAAACTCCAGTAACACTGCATTGGTACAGAGAGGAGAGCGGCCCCTCGTGACTAACTGACAATGTGCCTAACCATGTTTTCCTTTGCGGTCTCCCATCAAAACATTGGCCAGGCTGGACCCTGTGAGATCTAAGAAGATCACAGTGGACGGGGGTATGGCCACAGTACAGTACTAGGATGTAGACTAGCATGATTAATTCATGATCCCTCCTCTCACAAAAGATGGCCTGTTACTGCAGCAAGGTGGGTAGAACTGCTGGACCAAAGCACTACAGTAATTTATTTTTATAACACGGTTTCAAGGTTTGAAACCGTTTCAAACATGTCTACTTTGCATTTAAAATGTTAGTTTTGCTGCCAATGTTATCAGCATATTTGCTCAGCATATGCCCTACCGGAGCCTTTGATTGATTGGTCCCCAGAATCCTTGTTCATAAAATGTTCCAGGACTCGGAGTTGATTAAACAAAGTCATGCCAGCGTGTGTGTGTGGTGGTGGAAGGGGGGGGGGGGGAAATCACCTATTCACGCCATATTTTTCTGAGAGCCCAATATTTGCAGAGTACTCCTGGCAGTCTGAGCTGCAATAATGCTAGTCCTTCATCCTTCCATCCTGTATCACTGTACAGCATGTATCGTAAGAAGTTTAAAAAGAATAGTGCTATACTATGGTCCCTGCATGGCTGCCATCTCTATGATATATGAGCACACCACAATCTTTATTGTAGCCTTGCAACACATCTGTAAGGTTGGTGTGCATAACTCACCATTACCAAGGGTTGTGGTGGTTGCACCATCATTGGCAATTTTTAAATTGAGATTTACTGAAGGACATGCTCCAGTCTAGAAATTCCTTGGGGGAAGTTCTGTGGCCTGTGTTCTACAGGAGGTCAGACTGCTTGATCATATGGCCCTTCCTGGCCCAGGAATCTATGAATCACCCCTATTGTACTATGAGATTAAGGCCTAGTTCCTTAAAGGTATTTAGGCACCTAACTCTAATCAATAGGAGCTAGGTGCCTAAATATCTTCTAGGTTCTGGGCCTAACAGACTTCCCCAAGGTTACATAGGGAGTCTGTGGTAAAGCAAGGAATTGAATATGGGTGTCCCAAGGTCCATATTAATGCCCTAACCACTCGACCAACCTTCCTCACCTCAAGGGAGTCAGCGCTCTCTAGGAGAGTCACATGGGTGTACTGAAGGACTACCAGCCCCTTTGCATCTTCTAGCTGCATTCCATTCACTAGTGTTGCAGCCTTCCTCTTTGTTTTTCTGACACTCAGAAAATGTATCCAAGGAGTCACAGAAGTCCAGCGTTCCCTGGAGAACGCGAAGGAATATAATGTGGTGCAACGCTGCAGTTGTGGAGCCCTTTTCTAGGGTCGGTGCCATGAAACATTCTGAAAAACCAAAAGAGTGGAAGACCAGGATGTTGAGAGGGGAAACGTTTAGATTCATGCCATTTAGCACAGAAAATGGATGAGATTTGCAACAGCACCCTAGTGACTGGGGAGCACAACTGCCATTCAGACTAGGGAGCGAGGTGCCTAAATACCTTTGAAGATCTGAGCCTTAGGTGTTATTAAAAATCCCACCCACTATGTTTAGATATACTTTAAAAGTTTCAAGCGATCTCTTTCTTCCAAACCAGTTCATGACACACAATATTTGAAAAGCCTCTATGCTACATGATGAACTATGCATGTGACTGGAGCGTGTCCGGGAAGGCATCTGTTTTTCACTGCCCACTGAAATTATGGGTGAGCTACATTCTCTGGCATACAAGACAAAAGGGCAAACCCAACCCACACAAAACAACAGGGGCCTGGCTGGCCCTTTGATGAACTGTGCTATCCAAGATATGTCTACTACACAGGACTTGTATGGCCACTGGACAAGCCTAGTACATCCCACTGCCTATTAGTAAGGAGAAATGAAAGGCAGGGTATGTAGTTAGTGATAGAAGATAACTGTACACTTTGGGCATGAAGTAAAGAAAGCCCCAGGGTTCCCTGAGGTGTATATTGCAGCTACTGGCCATGCTGAAGCCTGAAGGCCTGCCAAGGAGGGATTCCTTGTGTTTAAAAGGTGTCCACACTGGGAGCAAAATGGTGCTCACGCTACTGATGTTTGGCGTGGCTGTCGCTAGCAGTATCCTAGTTCACGTCCCTTGGAGGGGCAGGCGAGCGAGCGAGCGAGAGACTTTACGTATAAAACCAGTTTCTAGTGAGCTGGAGGGAGCTCCTGGGTCTCCACTGAAAAATTCCCTGTCAGGAAAAAATGCTAGCGTCTCATAGGCAACAACCATGGTTAAACACTATTACAGCACACAAGCCTCCTGCCCCAGCATAGTAAGGCCGCACCGAAATGCCTCTGGGCCAATGCTAGGGCTATGTCTACTATACACCCCAGTGTGGCATATAGGGATGTGAGCTGCAGCGCGCACCAACGTGTTGCAGTGTAATGGCCCCGGTTGGACCCTGCTGGCGCGAACTCAAACCTTGTTGGCGTTAACATAGGCCTGTTTGAAAGAGGACTTGCATGAACGTGAACTATGTACCTGTCTGTTTGTACCGGCAGTGCTTCACATTTCATTCCCCCTTGCAGTACAATGTAAACAAGCCCTGAGCTGGTAGCTGTCCAGGTTTGCCAGGGGTCTGGTTTTCGACCAGAATGCCCAGTCGAAAAGGGACACTGGCAGCTCTGGTCAGCACTGCTGCCCAGGCCATTAAAAGTCCAGTCGGTGGCACAGCAGGGGCCAGGGCTAAGGCAGGCTCCCTACCTGTTCTGGCTCCCAGAAGCAGCGGCATTTCCCCACTCTGGCTCCTAGGCATAGGGGCAACCAGGGGGCTCCGCATGCTGCCCCCACCCCAAACCCCAGCTCTGCAGCTCCCATTGGCCGTGAACCGCGGACATATTTATTAGCAAATAAGACTGGAATTTTTAAGGAGTCAAAAGGAGTTAGGCACCCTAAATCCTAATGAAATTATGCCCCCAAATCCCACTGCACTCTCTTGAAAAGCCCAGACTAAACCTTGCCATCATGTGATTGGTTTTGCTTTAAAGTGGCAGAACTTGAAACCAGAACTCATTCCCACTACACTTGTTCTTCCTCTTGACTATATTTAAATATATAGATGGACTTAAAAATAGTACCACTAAGGTGAGGACTAGAACAATAAAAAACATGGACTCAACAGAGACACTGGTTTTATGGCTCACTACAACAATTTGTAACCTACTAACCCTCCTTTGTCCTAGGACTGCCTGAGATGTTAAGTTCTCACTTCAGTTTAAGTGGTTTCCTCAGGACCAGCCCTAGACCAAATGGCGCCCCAGGCGAGGAACATCTTCGTTCCCTCCCCGCCCCCCCAGTCCATTTGTTAAAATCTTGAATACCTTATTTTTTATTGCATTTGTAGCCCATTTCATGACTTCGATGCACAATGTGCATGCATGATTTATCCCTGTCATATAAGACGATAAATTTGCACACTAGCATCTCTAAATCTGTATTTATTCATGCCATATATAAGCAAATACAAAAATTAGTTTCCTCTAACCTTATAAAAACTTGTTAATTTTAAGAATAACTGAAGTGTACGAACAGCAACTAATTGAACTGTGCACCAATATTGGGTGAACCAGTATTAAATAGTGTTACAGTAGCTGACAGCCTTAGAATGTTAACCATCTTTTAGTTCAAAAGGTCGCTTTTCTTGCCTTTGCCGTTGTGAACAGAAGCACAGCATCAGAGAAATGCAAAGACTGGCCAATGGCATTTTCAAGTGATAGAATAGCAAGCAATGTCAGTCTCTTGTCAGCCATCGTCGATTGAAGATACGTTTTAATGAGCCTGAGCTTCGAAAAGCTGTGCTCCACTCGTGACTGTGACCGACAGCATGAGCAGAATCCTCAAAGCTATCCACACATTAGGAAAAATGGCCTTCAGCTCTGCATCATCAATGAATTGGAGAACTTGAAGTGGAGAATGCTTCTCATGTTGCCAAATGTGGCAGATGTCCAATTTGACATAGAGGTCTTTATCATTGATGTCCGAACATTCTCCATGTGTCAGTGTCCGGTGAAGGTCAGTACAATTGTTTAAGAGTGTTTTCCTGTATGCTAGCAGCTTACTAAGACCATACAAGGAACCCAAGTTCTTTTGGTGGTGCTTCATTTGTCCAAATCTTTCTTCGATGGACACTCGAGCAGTGTCAACGAGCGAGCAAAAAAACTCCTTGGATTTTTCTTCCAAGCTTCCCATCACCTCATCTCTGCCCTCATAACCAAACTAGCTCTTTTTCTGATGAATACGAGTTTCCTTGAAGACAGGCTCAACTCCAAAGTTTTCAGCCATTTCTTTGGCACCAGTGATGGCATCTTCAAATCCATTGTCTCTGTAGGTCACAATGAAATCAAGACAGCTTCTCATCAAAGTAGTCGTGGCCACAATGTCCATTGACTGAGCTTGTAATGTCTTGCTAACAATGTTTACTTGGAACAGGATATCATGCCAAACCACAATTGAAACCAGAAATTTGAAGTCAGTGATCTGGTTTGTCAGGCTTTGTGCCTCATATCAGATTCCAGCCATGGCTTTACTGGACTGCGCCAGTTCCATCAGGGCATCATAAACCTCATCACTTACGCTGTCAATACAGCTCTCCCAGCAAAGGTCATTTAGTGGCTTCACGGTCAGATTTGTCACATTGTCCGTGAGGATTTTCCACCTGTTATTTGATGCTGAAAACAGCACGTACCTCCTTTGTAGTACTCCAAAGAGAGATACTGAATCTAAAGAAGATGACGCGGCATCTGACACAACCAGGTTGAGGGAATGGCAACCACAAGACATGAAGAAAGCTCTTGGATTCATCACAAGTTTCCTTGCCTGGATGCCACTGTTTCTTCCCTTCATGTTCTCACCATTGCTGTAGCCTTGGCCACGGCAGTCCTGAAGCTTTATTTTATTCTCATTCGAAATGTTCATAAACAGTTCTGTTAGGCCTTTTCCAGTAGAGTCATCCACAGACCAGATACGTGGATACAGCTATCCTCATCATCAACATATCTTACTGTAAATGTCATCTTAGGTAGGAACTAGGTAGGAACCACTTAGGTAGGAACAATCAGTTTCACACATACAGAATGGGAGGAGACTGTCTAGGAAGGAGTACGGCAGAAAGGGATCTAGGGGTTATAGTGGACAACAAGCTAAATATGAGTCAACAGTGTGATGCTGTTGCAAAAAAGCAAACTTGATTCTGGGCTGCATTAACACGTGTGTTGTGAGCAAGACACGCGAAGTCATTCTTCCGCTCTACTCTGCGCTGGTTAGGCCTCAACTGGAGTATTGTGTCCAGTTCTGGGCACCGCATTTCAAGAAAGATGTGGAGAAATTGAAGAGGGTCCAGAGAAGAGCAACAAGAATGATTAAGGGTCTAGAGAACATGACCTATGAAGGAAGGCTGAAGGAATTGGGTTTGTTTAGTTTGGAAAAGAGAAGACTGAGAGAGGACATGATAGCGGTCTTCAGGTATCTAAAAGGGTGTCATGAGGAGGGAGAAAACTTGTTCATCTTAGCATCTGAGGATAGAACAAGAAGCAATGGGCTTAAACTGCAGCAAGGGAGGTTTAGGTTGGACATTAGGAAAAAGTTCCTAACTGTCAGGGTGGTTAAACACTGGAATAAACTGCCCAGGGCGGTTGTGGAATCTCCATCTCTGGAGATATTTAAGAGTAGGTTAGATAAATGTCTATCAGGGATGGTCTAGACAGTAATTGGTCCTGCCATGAGGGCAGGGGGCTGGACTCGATGACCTCTCGAGGTCCCTTCCAGCCCTAGAATCTATGAATCTATGAATCTTTTCACTGTGACTAATGTTGGGAGTACAGTCCATTATTATGGCATAGTACTTCGCTTTGCCGAGCTGCATCAATATGCTATCAAGCACCTTCCTTGCCATAAGGTCAATCGATTCATTTTTAATTGTTTTGCTCCAGTAATGGTCCATAGCCTTCTTTACAAACTACTCAGCATAGGTGCTCATGCATGACATTGTCGTATTTCCCAAGGTGCTCTTCCAAACTGAGGAAATTACCATTATGTTCAGTGAACAACTTATCCGATGGGCCCCGGAAAGCCAAATTATTCCTTACAAGGAAAAGGGTAATTGTGATCAGATGCTTGAGCACATTCCTCCAATGTTGGGTTTCTACCTTAATAATATGCTGGATTTCTGCGTCTATACATTTATTCAGCTTGAGCCTGGACTCGACCATTTGGAGTAGGCTGTAAAATAGCCAGGTGACTTTTCATGTTGCTTCAGAGCATCAGCTAAGTTATGCCAGTAATTTGTACCTGAAAAGCGCAGGCAATGATTTGGCATTCTTGTAAAATATTTTGCAACAAAACCAGAATGCTGTCAGTTGATTTTGAGTAAACTAGCCAATGCCGATTCAGTTTCTCACCATTCTCAAGCACTCTTTCACAGTGTGACTTTGAGAAGTGTTGCTTCTGCTCATTTACTGGAAACATCGTTGCGACCGATTTCCCCCCAGGATGCCACTTGGAACTGACCCACCAGCCTGGGTTCCCTTTACACTGCACTGCTGAGGCAAGCCAGCCAAGCCCTCCCTCAGGCTTTAGACTGCACTTTCCCAGCACACACACAGGTAGAGACACACCCAGCTGCACCTATATACACACAGAGGCTGAGATCAGCTCTGCATGGGAAGGCTCAGCTAAGGAACTGCCCAGCACTCAGGTGCATACCCACTCTGGAGTGTAAACCCAAAATTGTACCGTCTTGTGCCGCACAGGGAACGATAAGCTCATGAAATTCGCCCCCTCCCTCAATGTGGCGGAAGATATGCACAGCTTTTGCCCCCCAGTTATGAATTCCAGAAACTGGTTTTAGAGAAAATAAAAACAAGTTTATTAACCACAAAGGATAGATTTTAAGTGATTATAAGGGACAGCCAACAGATCTAAACAGATTACCTAGCAAATAAAACAAAATTCAGTCTAAGCTTAAGATACTAAAGAAACTGGGTACAAATAGCAATTTCTCCCCTAAATGTTGTTTTAGGCAGATTGCAGAGACTCTTGAAGGCCAGCTGCACTTGCCTGCAGTTTAAAACTTCAGATATTTCATTCACAGGCTAAACAACCTTCCAGCCTGGGCTCAGTCGTTCTCCCCTCGTTCTCTTTGTTTCTTAGATGTTTACAGCAGTCTTCTTGGGGGGAATTCAGTGAATAATGAGCCACAGTTATGTCACTCCCCTGCCTTAAATAGGTTTTACATATGGCGGGAATCCTTTGTCTTCCAGTGTGATTCCCACCCCCACCCCGGTCAGTGGAAAAGTAATAGTATTATCATAGAGTTCAGTATCAGGTGACTTGATCACGTGACTCCATGACCATAACTCAAAGGCTGTTGGCAGTCCCCAGGAAGGCTTTCTAGGAAAACTCCCCAGTGAGAGATTAGCATCTTCTAAAACCTATTGTTCTTCCTAATGGCCCTTTCCAGCCAGCAATCTAGAGAGATTGCAGTCTGTCTAGTGGGCATTCCCCACAAATAAACATATTTGTAATAGATGCATGGACAATATTCCCAACTTCAGATACAAAAATGATACATGCATACAAATAGGATTACCATATTCAGTAAATGATAACCTTTCCAACGATATCTCACATGCCTTATCTTGAACAAAATACATCATAATTATGCCATACTCATATCATAATATTACTATGTAGAATATGGGGCGCAATGCCACAATCATATCCTTGATTTTGCCCGGACCATTCAAAATTGTACAATCAATATTGGCAGAGTTTAGGATTGTCGGCCATATCATCATTCTCCTTTATGCTGCCAGGAAAACTGTCCGATTCTCCATCGCTTTCCTCTTAGTTTCATTCCTTATCTTCAGGTAATCTGCTAATTCTTTAATAATAGAACTTCCAGCATTTACGCGTCACTCAATTTCGTCTGTACTGGGACAATTTCTAAAGACCAGTCTATGTTGATATTTTCCCATCCAATTTGCCCCTTGCTGCAAACTAGATTTCAACTGAGCCTTTTGCTTCCCATACTCAGCTCCTGAAGGCTTCTTTGGGGGCATCTTTTATTTTCTACAGGGGAAAACAGACAGTATTAGGGAGAACAAAAGTCTATGTTCTGCAGTCTTAGAAAGTCATCAAACATTACATGTGAAGCATGGTAAAAGAAGTAACAGTATTTCTTTTATATTGCTGTGTAGATAGGGATTTGATAGATATCTCTGGCGTCTCATTAAATATGTCCTTTATTAGTCACTACTTACACTCTCTAAGTCTTAAAAAATAAGTACATTTTCACAACTGATAAAACAAGATTCACAATATCACAGCTGGGCTCTCACGTAACTTCACTTAGTTCTTATATCTCACTGACGGACTGGCGACGCTGCGCCCCTTATATACCTGCGAGGGCATGGCTGACAGCATTCTAGGAGGTTCAAGGAAAATGTATGTAACACTGACAGAGCCCGGTCGTCAGTGGGTGGGATTGAATCTGGGACCTCGGGAGTTAAATGCATGAGCCTCTACAGCATGAGCCAAAAGCCATCTGGCCCTTAGCTAAGGCTGTAGAGCAGACTCATTTTCTCTCTCATCTCAGTGCCACTAGATGGGACAGAACACCACACCCAGGATGTGTGTGGGTTACATGTAGTTCTCAGAAAGTCTGGAAGGTTCCACGAGATTCTACAAAGGTCCAGAACATTCTAGGGAGTTAGTGAAAAATGAATCCACATACGAAATAACAAACATTTTACTTCAAACATTCTATTTTCCCTTTTGTTGCTGACAACAAAAACAGCACCTTGAGCCCAGAGCCCCCCAAACCCAGCACTCCAAGTAATTGCCTGGGTCACCTGCCCCTAAATCCAGCCCTGGGTTTCCTGCAATATGCATGAACCCCTTATGCCTAACAGTCTGTTCCACCTTGTATTTAACTGTGACGCTTGGGTAACTTTTTCCAGACCTGAAGAAGAGCTCTGTTTAGCTCAAAAGCTCATCTCTTCGACCAATAGAAGTTGATCCAATAAAAGATATTACCTCACCCACCTTGTCTCACTCATATCCTGGGACCAAAATGGCTACAAAAACATGGCAAGCAATATATTTTGGTCAGGCATTTGGCAAAACCAAATAAGATTAATTACCACAGCCAGATGTTCTGTTATAAGGAAAGTGAAAATAACTCATGAGTCATGACACCAGTGACCATTATGGAGCCAGAGTGTGTATCCTGTTTGCCATTTTTCTAGCCACAACCTAGAATAAAAGATGTGATTTTGCAAAATTGTCTGCTGCTATCTTTAGTACCTTTGCTCTGTTTATACAGCAAGGAAAATAATTATCTGGCATTTCCTTTAATGATATACAGACGTGGTTCACGTGAAGGATCTGAGATTTAAAGGCAAGGAAATGGAGTGTTACTCAGTATGGCAGAGAGGCAGTGGAGGGAGGTTCTGTATACATTGTGGTCATATGACTCGGTTGCAATGATGTAACCCTTAAATATATCAGAACTCAAAACTAAGGCTTTAAAACTGTGGCTTTAATTGTGCAAGGCACGTGCTTTGCTTTAAGTATGTGAATAGTTCTAGTGACTTCATTGAGATCTTCAGCGTGTGCTTAAGTGCTTTGCTGAATTGGGACCTAGCTGCTCCATAGGTAAGAACTCTGCTTATTCCAGAAATGGTGAGTGACTGAGCCATTTTCCATATTAATATTAATCTGTTGCTTTTTGTTTGAGAGGCAGCGCGGTCTAGTGACTCGAGTATGGGGCTAGGAGCCAACACCACCTCAATTCTAAGCCAGCCTCTGATGTTGACTTGCTGGGTGGCTTTGAAAAAGCCACTTCACTTCTCTGTGACTCAGCTGCCATAGCCACAAACTGAGGTTGCTAGTACTTACCTGCCCCCAGAGAGCTGTAGCGAGGGTTAAAGTTTTGAAAAGCAGGTGCCTACAGTTAAGTGTCTAAGTCAATACTTAGACGTCTAAATCAGTGACTTGATTTCTAAACGTATGGACAGCCCATGGGTTCCTGCTGGCTTCTACAGGAACTGCTGGGTGCTCGGTGCTTTTGAAAATCAAACCACTTATTTCAGAGACTACCCACTTTGGAAAATCGTGATATAAATTGTTTAGGGAAAGATCTGCAAAGTCATCCAAGGGATTTAGGTGCACAAGTACCGTCAAAGGCAATGGAACTGTGCTCCTTAGTCCCTTAGAGGCTTTCAGAAAATCTCCTTCGTGATTGGAAATGGCTTGACCTTTAGGCACTGCCTAAAATGTTGGGGCTGGATTCTGATCTCAGTGACGCCCGAGGAAATCCAGAGTAATACATGTGACAGTCTGGTGGGTATGGCTGTGTCCACTTAGTTTTTCCATTTTGTTTTGCGTGTCATTTAGGATGGTAACCTTTCTTGTGGATTACAGCAGCCATCTTGTAGCAAAGACTTGACACCGAGGATGTGTTTACCCAGTAGCTGGAGAAGTAATTTCCAGTTCAGACAGAGGTACACACATTAACTTTGCTTGAGCTAGCATGTTAAACATAGCAGTGTGGCCACTTCAGGGAGAGCAGCAGGATATGAATAAATGGAGATATGCTTATCTCATAGAACTGGAAGGACCTTGAAAGGTCAAGTCCAGTTCCCTGCCTTCACTAGGCAGGACCAAGTACACATTTTTGCCCCAGATCCCTAAATGGCCCCCTCAAGGATTGAACTCACAACCTTGGGTTTAGCAAACCAATGCTCAAACCACTGAGCTATCCCTCCCCCCAAGGGAAAGGGCTAGTCGCCTGGGTACACAGTGAGGGTCTCAGATGGGATTGTATTCAGCGTGCTGCCATGGCCACACTGCTATTTTCAGTGTGTTAGCTTGAACAAAGCTAGCATGGGTGTGTTTACCCTATCCGGAAATTACACCTCCAGTTGCAGTGTGGACGTATCCTCAGTGAGGCTTTGTCTGTGTGCATGTAATCTTTCAGAAAGGAGACTATTAAACAGGTTCTTGATGTTTGTGTTGCTGGGTAACATTTCCAGCAAGCTACATGAAGTTTATACACCTAGGCACACGCTTGCAGGTGACTGTGTGTTTTACTTCTCATTATAATCCAATATAGAGATTTTTGCCACTTGTACTGGTTTAAAATGTGCCGATTTATTTCCAGACACATGCTGGCAAACTGGTTCTATTCTAAACAAAGACCCCTGTGCCAGAAATGCCAACCCCATGGAAAAAAATGCAAAAATTGGGCTTGTTTTTTACTTAATTGGCTTGTGAGTTACTTGTTGGCTAGTTGTTGGCTTGTAGCTTGTTGCTTTTTTTTTTATCAGCTCCTGGCAAGCAGGGGAAAGGTGGGATAAGAGGGGGAGAGAGTCAGGTATGCACAGTGGGCCCACCACAGTCCCAGACTGCACGCCAGGGGGATCTAGTCACATAGAGTGTTGGGGTTCTTAGGGATTGGCTTGTTTTGGCCTGGTTTTGAAATGGGATTAGCTGGATTTTTGGCTTATTGTGAAAGTCGGGGTGCTTATTTACTGCATGAAAGTTGGCAACTGTGCCCTGTGCTGATGCAATTGCTTGAAGGATTTCTCTCTGCGTGGTGCTTTGGACCCACACAAGGGCTGTACTCTGTATACAAAATGTACAAACTAGCTATGAAATAGGCTCAGAAATGAAACAGGATCTCTGAGTATAGCGAGGGCTTTTCAGAGAAGATTTTCCCCTCTCCAGACCAGCTAGCTGAACTCCTAGAAACAGCCCAGTCCATTCCAGGACATTTGGTTATCAATGGCAGCAGACGTGGATGCACTGTAAATAAAGAGAAACAATTCAACCCCGTGCAGTGGGGCAGACCTATACGATTTGTTTCCTTTCATGTATTTTTAGTGTGTGCACATCTCAGGGAGGAGGCCAGGGTGTGGAGGTTTTTTTTGAATTGTCTCCTGCTTGTAGAAGTAGGAAGGTACAGAGGGCATAATTCAGGGGTGAGCCGCATGCGGCTCTTTTAAAGTGTAGCCCGTGGAACCCCTCATACCCCCCATTCTCCACCTACCAGACTGGGGGTAGGGAGGAGTTCAGGGTTTCTGCCTGTGGTGGCATGGTGGGGCTAGGGGCTTCAGCCCTACAGGAGGCACCTGCCGGGCTCGGGGCTTCAGTCCCACAGGTGCCTCCTGCAAGGCTGAAGCCCCAAAAGCCCCCCTCCCCACAGGACAGAAGACCCTAGCCCCACAACTCCGCTGCAGGGCTGAAGCTCCGAGCCCCAGCAAGTGCGCTCTCGAACTTCTGAAGATTATAGTATGCAGCTCGGAGGGTCAGTAAGTTTGGCCACTATCATACCACCTAGCTCTTATACACCACTTTTCACCAGTAGCTCTAAAAGCACTGTATAAAGGAGGTAAGTCTCATTAACCCCATTTTACAGATGGGGAAGCTGAGGCAAAGAAAGATTAAGTGACTTGCTCAACATCATCCCAGTGTAGCACCTAGGATCCCTAATCATGGGCCAGAACCCCACTGTTCTAGGTGTTCTACAACCCCAGAACAAAAAGATGGGCCCTGCCCCAAGTCGCTTTCAATCTAAGTATAAGAGAAAAGGTGGCTATAGACAGCTGGAGTAGAAGTGAACAATATTGGTCAGCATGACGGGCAGTGGTCCCAGGCCAGTGCTGTATTTACTAGGCCACTGTGAAAGATTAGCGGATGAGTGACAGATTAGTGATGGCTAGTGATTATGCTAGGTGGAGTATGCATTTCATAGATTTTAAGACCAGAGGGGACATTACAATTATCTAGCCTGACTTTCTACATAACACAGGCCATAGAATTTCACCCAGTGATTCCTGCAGTGTGGATTTTTCTTCTTCTGGACTAGCTAAGTGAATACTATCAAGTCCAATAACTTGTGGTTTAACTAGAGCATATTTCAGAAAGACACCCAGTCTCAATTTACAGCCTCCAAGTGAGGATGACTTTACTGCCTCCTTTGATAAGCTCTTCTGGTGGATAATTAATTATCCGCCTATTCCCTGTGTGAATGGATCTACTTTCCAACTTCTAGCCACTGGATTTCACCCTGCCTCAGGGCATATTTGCATCACATTATGACACTCCACCCTGTAGCTTCAGCCAAAAGGTGTTTATTCCTTGTCTCTGTTTCCTTCAAGAGCTATAACCCTTCCTACAGCTATGAGATCAGAAACAGAAACCCAAATCAAAGAAGCATGTGAGACAGGTTGAAATTTCACCCCGCTACACACACTTGCTATCTTCTTCCTTAGGAACGCGGAGCCAATGGTTATCTCAGGCCTCCCCTACTCAGCTCCTGGCAGGTCCAGGGGGAACCACACTGGTTATGGTGCTAAAGGTGAACAGAGCAGTTCTCCTATTACTAATTTACTGAGCATTTCAAATTCAGTGAGAACGATTCTGGTACATCGCACACACGCAAATGAACTGAAAGGTTTTTCTTTTTAAAAACTGTTGCGATTGCATGTGAATCCTCAGCTCATCATTTCAGTTTCTTCCTACAGTTTACATGAACTGTCGAGTGGATAAAAGCCACGACTGAGTTTCAACCAACCTGGACCAATATACAGCTTCTGGAGGAAACCATGTCAGAACTAAGTGATTTTGCTTGGTTTCCAGCCAAAACTAAACCAAACTTGGAGATTTGCAATGAGTTCCACTGTGAATTTTTGCTTTGTTTCAACCCTGAAGAGTAAAGTGAAACTGAGGAGGGTCAACCCATCACTGGATGAATTTGAAAAAGGATCTTCACAAGCCCCTGTGAAGTAGCTCTACTTAACAGCCCATCTGAGCTAATTTATTGCAGGGATTTGTACCCATCTCTCTTCCAGTCTGTAAATGAACAGGCTAAAGTGACAGCAACGTTTGCATGTAGTGACCTGCATGACTTCTAAGGTCTTGGCTTTGCTTAAGAGGCCACAAACAATTCCATCAATTGTTTGGGTGATGCCTCTCATACCAAGTACTCCAGTGTGGCCCCATCGGCCTGGTATGTTCCCCATTTAGTGCCAGAGTTCCATGGGTGCTCCATGTGCCTGACAACAAAGACAATGGGAGGACAGACAACTGGCCCCCATGTGATACCGATCACTGTAAATGGAAGTCAAAGTATTAACACCCCCCATATATAGCTATCTGCCTATCTATCCAACTGTCTGTCCATCAGTTTGCCTATCTGTCTACATCAGCGGTCCCCAAACTGTGGAGCATGTCCCCATAGTGGGGCGCAGAGGAACATTCTGCGGGGGGGCGGGGGGGGATGCAGTGGGGCCAGGGACAGCCACCATGAGAGGTAGAAAGGGAGTGTCACTCAGTCCTGCTCCACCCCCAGATCAGCTCTGCCCCCCCCCAGGCCCGTTCAGCAGCCTGTCCTGCTCCACCTCTAGGCCCAGCTCCACCATCACTCCCTCTCCACCCCCAGATCAGCTCTGCCCCCAGCCACAGCTCCGCTCTGATGCCTGCTCTTCCCCCAGCCTCGCTCTACCCTCATTCCCTTGCTGCCCCCAGCCCAGCTCTGCCTCCAGCCACAGCCCCACTGCTGAGGAAGCCTTGGCTGTACAATAATGAAAGGGTGGGGGGGGGGGGGGCATGGCCAAATTCCGTTAGAATTATAGCGTCGTAGAATATCAGGGTTGGAAGGGACCTCAGAAGATTATCTAGTCCAACCCCCTGCTCAAAGCAGGATCAATCCCCAACTAAATCATCCCAGCCAGGGCTTTGTCAAGCCTGACCTTAAAAACCTCTAAGGAAGGAGATTCCACCACCTCCCTAGGTAACCCATTCCAGTGCTTCACCACCCTCCTCGTGAAAAAGTTTTTCCTAATATCCAACCTAAACCTCCTCCATTGCAACTTGAGACCATTGCTCCTTGTTCTGTCATCTGCTATCACTGAGAACTGTCTAGATCCATCCTCTTTGGAACCCCCTTTCAGGTAGTTGAAAGCCTCTATCAAATCCCCCCTCATTCTTCTCTTCTGCAGACTAAATAACCCCAGTTTGCTCTGCCTCTCCTCATAAATCATGTGCTCCAGCCCCCTAATCATTTTTGTTGCCCTCTGCTGGACTCTCCCCAATTTGTCCACATCCCTTCTGTAGTGGGGGGCCCAAAACTGGACACAGTACTCCAGATGAGCCTCACCAATGCCAAATAGAGGGGAATGATCATGTCCCTCAATCTGCTGGCAATGCTCCTACTTATACAGCCCAAAATGGTGTTAGCCTTCTTGGCAACAAGGGCACACTGTTGACTCATATCCAGCTTCTCATCCACTGTAACCCATAGGTCTTTTTCTGCAGAACTGCTGCCTAGCCACTCGGTCCCTAGTCTGTAGCAGTGCATGGGATTCTTCCGTCCTAAGTGCAGGACTCTGCACTTGTCCTTGTTGAACCTCATCAGATTTCTTACTGATAGCAGAGGGCTGACTGAAAAAATTTGAGCACGACTGATCTACATACTGATATTGTGCCCATCACAGTGGTACCTGGATGCATTTCTCTCACTAAAGTCACTAGCTTTGTATATCTCATATTTTCTACCTCTTGTATTTTTGTTTTCAACTCCTTCCCCAAATACTTCCTGCCTTTCACGCCCCCTGCTTTGTGTAATCAGGCTCCCTGGGGCCTCACAATCTTGGAGTTCCCCTGTATATATCATTTTATTTCACTTATTTTTAGAAGACAGTTTGACCACAAGGCAGCATTTTCCAAGCACCCACAGACAAAAGAGCAAAATGCAAGGAGACAAGATTATTCCCATACAACTGTTCATGGCAACACAGAGTGCATTTCACTGCAGCGGCGACACAGGCCTTTCTAGCTGTCATCTGATTAAACATTAGTTATACTGCAAATCATATTGCCTAATGAGAAAATTATTCTAAATTGCCCCTAGGGATGGTTGCGATTAAACTATTTGCCTCCACTTCCTTTACTAAATTAAAATAAAAGAAAACAGAAAATCTGGAAAGCAGTCCTAATAATGGCTTGGTAAGGTTTCTGAATTCCTAAAGATTTTGCTTTTGCTACTAAACCGGTTGATTGGAGATATTTTCATGCTGCAATTTGAAGCCAAATCTATGATGAGCTGGGGATGCTTTTTTAGGGGATGTATCAAGCTGGAATTGCTGTGTTGTCAACCAGACCAAATTCCTGATCTGCTTTAATTGTATGCATACCCACGGGTGTCATTAAAGCTTCCCCTTCCATTGATGAGCTTCATCAAGGCATCAGACGTCTGTTTCTTAAAAAGAGCTGCATTTCATAGACACAAATATATGGAGTTTCATTCAGACTCTTTATTTAAACTCTAATTCTTTTGGAAGCAACAAAGGGTCCTGTGGCACCTTATAGACTAACAGAGGTATTGAAGCATAAGCTTTCGTGGGTGAATACCCACTTCTTCAGATGCAAGCAGTGGAAAAATTCTTTTGAATTTTGTATGAATAAACAAGGGCCATGTCATTGAAATGCAATCCAGTTTTGCTGTTGATCATTTTCCAAAGCGAGAAAACAACATGTCATTTATGCTTCTTTTGGACTTTTTTAACTTATCAAGGGTATAACAGGGTTCCATTGAATTTGTGTGTGCGTGTGTTCCTGACTGTGTATGAATATAAACAGATCAATGACAGTGAATAATATATGTGAATATGTTTTTATATGTGGGTGTCTACAGTTGCCTGAGTGCATATATGCAAACTGTATGGGGCCAGATCCTCTACTGGTGTAGTGGCGTAGCTCAATTTAAGTTAATCTATGTCAGGGGTCGGCAACCTTTCAGAAGTGGTGTGCCAAGTCTTCATTTATTCACTGTAATTTAAGGTTTCACGTACCAGTAATACATTTTAATGTTTTTAGAAGGTCTCTTTCTCTAAGTCTAAATTACATAACTAAACTATGGTTGTTTGTAAAGTAAATAAGATTTTTAAAATGTTTAAGAAGCTTAATTTAAAATTAAATTAAAATGCAGGTCTTATCAGTTTAGTGTGATCCTTGCCCTTGCTGAGTTTTCCAATGTCTGGCACGTATTTGAATACTTCAAGCTGCACACAGGCTTCTGAGTGATCGGTTGTTAACCGGCTCCAAGAGGGACAAAGGACAGATTTCATGTGTGAAAAATACCTGTTCACGCAGGTATGTGGATCCAAATGCTGAATGCATTGCAAATGCAGTTGTCTTCAAACAGTTAAATTTCACTGGCAGGGAGTTCCAGCAGGTCAGAATAGAGGCCCCATGATCACTCTTGGTAGCTTCAAGCGCACTCCGCAGATCTCCAAATTTTGATGCCCACAATTCTGAGCTTTTTAACTGAATGAGCTGCATTTCGAAATCTTCAACACCCATCCACTGAAATACAGACAAATCCAAATCGCTTTCATTGAAGTTTTCAGGTTTAATGAGAAAAGAAGCATTTGGCCAAATCGCTGGAAATCTTGAAATCTGTCAGAAAATTCTGATTCCAGTTCTTGCATGTGCATTCCGATCTCAGACACTGACAGTGCAACATGTCGATAGCTCTTTTGTGTGTTGGAAGAAGTGAAAAGTCAAAGTTCGAATATCCCGAGAAAAAACAGGTAGTTTTACAACAAATGCCTTCCAGGTTTCATAAAGATCCAGAACCGTTTGCCCTGCACCCTGGAGACGGAGGTTGAGTTCGTTTAGGTGAGTGGTGAGGTCAGTTAGAAACATGAGTTTACACAGCTATTTGTCATCATCCAGTTCAGGGTAGTTTTCTCCTTTTTCTGACAAAAAGGCCTTGAGTGCCTCAAAACAGTTTACAAAGTGCACCAAAACCTTGCCACGACTTAGCCACTGAATGTTGCTGTGAAGTGGAATGTCGTTATAAGCACTGTCCATCTCTTCTAGCAGTGCTTGAAACTGTCTGTGAGTCAAAGCAGATCGAGCAACAAGGAAATTCACAATTCGCACCACTGTAGTCATCACATTATTAAGCTCTGAATTAGAAATTTTAGCACACAGGTTTTCTTGATGGATGATACAGTGACATTTGACTGTCAGGTGGCCAATTTGATCTTCAAGTAACTTTACAAATCCCTTCTGTTTTCCGACCATGGCAGGCACACCATCTGTTGACACACAAAATATATTTGTGATGTCAACTCCTCGTTCTTCAAAATGGTTTACAAAACTTTCCACTATATCTTCCCCTTTTGTTGTGCCATGCAGGGGTTTTAGGCAACAAAGTTCCTCTTGGATTTCATCAGAAGCACAATATCTTGCAACAGCTGCCAAACGTGGAACATCGTTTATATCCACGCTCTCATCAACTGCAACGCTAAACACTGCTGTATCTTTTAATGCAGTCGTCTGCTTTTCGTTAATGTTTTCTGCCATTTCGCTTATGCATCTCTCAACTTTTCGGGCAGAGCCAGGCAGTTCTTTTATTCTAGATATGACTGTATCTTTATTTGGCAAATTATTGAACAAACCTCTGAACTGCTGAGAAAAACTTCTTTTATATATTCCCCACCTGTAAACGGCTTTCCATTTTTTTTGCAATGCACTGTGCAATCTTGTAACTTCCTTCTGTAGCTTGATTTTTACTTACACTGAAGCATTTAAAAACACTGCTTTGCATCTCATATCCTGCTACTGCCTCTTTGATCGATTCAGTCTTGTCTGCTTTGTCAAGAAAGGTTTTCTCATGCTCCGTTTCAAAATGTCGTCGAACACTTGATGTGCGACAAACAACACTTTCACAACAGAAAGCACAAACAGCACAGTCCTTCTTTTGAATAAATCCAAATGTGTCTGTTCAAGAAGGCTAAATGAACAGACATCTAACTTTGCTTTCTTAGGAGCTGACATTTTGTCAAATGTTCCCCTCAACTCTCACTGGAAAAGAAATGGCGACAGAGGGCACGCACAACGTCAAGCGCAGTGCGCTGTTCCATGTGGCCTGATATAAGCAGCAAATTAGGACTTTAAAATATCCCAGTGGTGCTAGAACAATTTTTAAGGTAGGGATGCTGTGCTGCACCCCCACTTGCCCCTGTCTGCACCCCTCACTGCCCCAGGCTGGGGCCAGTGGGCCACAGCTGGGGGCGGCTACAGAGCGCTGGGCAGAGGCCAGGAGCAGAGCACCAGGCCGGTGGCCAGTATCCCAGGCCAGCAGCGGGCTGAGCAGGGCCGGCAGCCAGGACCCCAGCTGGCAGGGGGCCGGCGGATGGAACCCCAGGCCAGCAGCAGAGCCCCCGGGACCGGTGGCCAGCAGCGGGATCCCGGCTGGCAGCGGGCTGACGGACGGAACCCCAGGCCGGCAGCAGAGTGCCACTGAAAATCAGCTCATGTGCTGCCTTTGGCACGCGTGCCATAGGTTGCTGACCCCTGATCTAAATGATAACAGAATGTTAATGTTCAGCGAGAGTTTACTTTGGCATTTCCTTGCTTTTCTGTGCATAAAGTTAAAGTTGCACGTGCAACCTTAATTCCATTCCCTTTGGTGTGCATGCCTCATGAGAGAGTTATTAATGACATAATCACATGCTAGACCTTAAATAGCACAATATATTACAAAAATATTTCTGCACCTTTAGATAGGGTATGGCTGTGTAATAGTGTTGTGTACTGCTGTACTAACTATTACGTTTATGTCAGATAGACATGAAAGACCACGAAAGGCATTAATGACAACATGCAGAGTAAATTCGTTTATGTAAAACAAGATGTACAGAGAGAATAGGGTGACCAGATGTCCCAATTTTATAGGGACAGTCTTGATATTTGGGGCTTTTTCTTATATAGACGCCTATTGCCCCCAACCCCATTCCGATTTTTCACATTTGCTATCTGGTCACCCTAAGAGAGAGTCCATGAAAGTTGCTTATATTATGTACAAGGTGCACAGTAAACAAGGCAAAGGATCACTGAGCACCATGCAATACCAATAATAAATGAAGCCAGGGCTTCTGTGGGTGCAGGGTGCTCACCTTAAGAGACCTCCCTTCAGCTCATTGCTTTAAAAGTGCTGCTGTTATAGTTAAAATTTACTGAGCATGTATAAAGTGTGGTTTTCGAAGTCTCCTAAGCTAACCTAATCATAACATGCTTTTCACTGGAGCTTTCAAAAGCACTTCTTCTCAGCGAGGGCTATTTCTCTGTCAAACAACAGCTTCCTACACCCAGCCATTTCAGCTCTAAAGCTATTCAGAATGTGGAGCAAGAATGTTTTCCTCTGTTTTTGAACATCTTGGCTTAGGTGTGGAACACATCAGCCCAGTAAGGGAAATTTTGGGATAGTTATCAGCAACTCAGAGCAGGGCTTTCGAATCGACTGCTTAGGCAACTTTTAACTTTAGCTGTCACTAGCAATCAAGTCATAAGACAGTGGTCACCATTGAAAAGTCAGTATTCTAGTATTTGGCATACTGTGATATTTCTCTGTACTTAGAATAAGAAATGACTTAATAGTCTAGTTAATACTTAGTCCTGCCTCAGGGAAAGGGACTGGACCAGGAATGGCAGAAGCTTCCTAAAAGTGAGGGGAGTCACCAGCACCCGAACCGTGGCTCCACCCCCATGCAGCCCTTCTCCCTGAGACCCAGCCCCTCACCCAAGACCCCGCCCCCACCCCTTCCCCCGGGCCCCTGCCCTCGCACCAGCCCTTCTCCCTGAGCCCCCACCTTCACGCTGCTCCTTCCCCCAAGGCCCTGCTACCATGCCATCTCTTCCCCAAACATAACCAGAGCTGGTCAATAAATAGAAAAAACACTGTGAACATTTTCAGAGATTTTGACGTAATTTTCATTCCATGGGTTCTAGTCGCTGGAAACATTTTCAAATATTTTTATCTCAAATTTTTGAGATAAATATTTTCATTTAAATGTTTTGTTTGGGCTTGTTCAGTTTTCCTCGGTCAGGTCAACACTACAAAATTGTGTTGGCATAGCTCTGTCAGTCAGGAGTGTGAAACCCCCCCCACTCCTTAGCTGACATAGCTACACCGGCAAAAATCCCAGTTTAGAGGCAGCTATGCCGACAGAAGAGTGCTTCTGTCACCACAGTTGATGGTGTTCAGCATTACTATGCTGACAGAAAAACTCCTTCTGTCAGTATATGCTGCAGCTACACTTTGGGTGACCAGATGTCCCGATTCTATAGTGACAGTCCCGGTTTTTAGGTCTTTTTCTTATATAGGCTCCTATTACCCCCCGTCCCGATTTTTCACATTTGCTGTCTGGTCACCCTACCTACACTAATGGGGCACTGTTGCTACAGCAGTTCTGGTAAAGCTGTGTAGACAAGTTCCATTTCTCCCCCTTTTTTCCCCCCCATTCCCACCGTCTCTTTTTTCCTCCTTCTACTGTGCCACTTGGAAAAGGGGTAGGGGCAGGACCGGTGCAAGGATATTTTGCGCCCTAGGCGAAACTTCCACCTTGCACCCCCTCGGCCCCGCCCCAACTCCGCCCCCACCCCCATTCCAATCCCTTCCCCAAATCCCCGCCTCCTCCCTTGGGAACGCCACATTTCCCCTCCACCCCCTCCCTCCCAGGCTTGCCGTGCGCAAGCCTGGAAGGGAGGGAGGAGAAGCAGCGTGCTCAGGGGAGGAGGCGGAGGCAGAGCGGAAGTGAGATGGGGCGGGGGGGCTGTGGGGAGGGCCGTAGGAAGAGAAGGTGAGCTGCGGGGGGGCGGGGGAGGGAGGGTTGAAAGCACCCACCGGCAGCTCCCCGCCCAGCTCACCTCCTCTCAGGCTTGCTGCGCGTGAAACAGCTAATTTGCGGCAAGCCTAGGAGGGAGGGAGGGAGAAGCGGAGTGATGGCGACGCTGGGAGAGGAAGTCTGAGGGTGCTTTTTGGCACCCCCAAATCTTGGCACCCTAGGCGACTGCCTAGTTCGCCTAGTGGTTGCACCGGCCCTGGGCAGGGGAACAAGAGAAAGAGTAGGAGGAAAGTGAAAAATTATAAACGTGAAAAGTGAACAATAAAAACAAACAAACCAAAAAAAACCCCAATTTTTTTTGCTTCCTAGCCTCATTCAAAAATAAATAGATAAAATTCGAAAATGAAAAAAACACATTTAAAGAAAATTTCTTATTAAAACACAATTTTTCCAACAACAAAGATTTTAGTCAAAAAGTTTCAACCAGAGCTACATAAGAAACAGTTCTTGCCACAGAGTGATCTGTGAGTGGCAGGAAAAAATCCTGTCTTGCTGAGCACTGTGTGTCCCTCTTCCCCGTGACACACTCGGTTAAAGTGAGGTGTGATCAAGCTCATAGATTGCTTATACCTGCCAGCAGGGCTGGCACTATCACTAGGCAACCCTAGGCGGTCGCTTAGGGTGCCAGGATTTGGAGGGCGGCTCGCTGCGGCTGCCTCCTGCCGCCCGGCTCTGATCAGTGGCTGAGCGTGGAGCCGGGAGGCAGGGGGCAGCTCGCTGTGGGCGGGGGGGAGGCTGCCGCGGGCGGGGGAGCCGGCTGCCGCTGGTGGGGGAGGGGCGGTGGTGTTAGCTTGGTGGGGGGCGCAAGGCTGGTGCAAGGAAGTTTCGCCTAGGGCGCAAAACTTCCTTGCACCGGCCCTGCCTGCCAGACTCTCCACTGGAGTAAATCGATATAGTTCCACTGACTCCCACCAGCTGAGGATCTGGCCTTGTGTGTTTCTATGTATAAGTGTGGCAAGAGAGAGAGAGAGACTGTCCTGTGTATATGTTACAGCTACAAAACTATCCTTTAAATCTTCTGGTCCCTCAAGCTGAGCTGTTCTGACCTCAGTGGCCAGACTGCATTTTAAAGTGACCCCCCCCCCCCCCCCCATGTAAGCCCCAAGGCAGAGTCTTTGTATTCTTTTTTTCCCTCCTCTAACTGGAGGGTTATGTGTTTCTTAGCTACTGGTCAGACTGGTAGCGCCTGCCAAAAAGCTTTCAGGGAATTTCCTCACCGTGTAACAAATTTATGAGTCATATGAAAAACTGGGAAATGATTCAACCAGCTGTCTTTCATTGACTCTGAGATTTTTACAACACCTTTGTGCCTCATCTTTGATTTGAGCCAGCAGAATGGTTTATTGTAACATCAAATAGTCTTATGTTCACTTGAAGGAAACTTCCTACTACAAAAAGGCTGTAAAACTCGTGAAAACAGTCCACCACTAAAGGAACAATGCACAGAGCTACTGTATTTTTTCACAATGAATTAATTAATTTAGTTGGATTTTACTTCCATCCATTAACACTGCAGAGCAGGCGATTAATGCTACCAGTTGCGTGGTGGCTTGAGTATATTTACCAAGTATGGCAGTGATCAAGCTAACGATTTCTGAGTGTGCCCAGTGTGAACTAGATAGTTCCAGGAACCTGAGCAGTCTCTCACTGAGCTGAGTGCTCATGGGATGAGCAGAGGGGATCCTGAAAAGATCTGCTCAGTCACAGCTGCTAGAATATTCTTGGCATGCAAACCCAAAATGGGTATGAACACAGTCAAAACAAATTTGTTTACAATTTGAAGTATTCACCCAATGATATTAGTACATTACATTACTAATGTCTATCTCTATGGGAACAATAAGGGATCACTTGTAGGAGACTCAGAAACCCAGGAGACACACAAAATCCCAACCAATGAGGCTGTCTTTTTGTCACATTCTACCCCAGAACTCTCCTGTCCTCCTCCACCCAGTCTGGCAGAGCGCTCCAAGCGATTGCTCTCTGAGCTCAGCTGCCATTGTTTGTAACAAGGTGTAAAGATATTTACCTTCATTGGAGTTGGCAAATGTTCTAGGTCTTAACCTAACGGCGGATACAAAGCATTTCTAACGCACAAAACAGGCTCTCGCTTGCTTGCCCTTTGGGGTTTTATTGCTTATCAGGATATGTGGAATCACATTAAGATGTGTTCCCTTGTTCACCATAAAATATTCATTAATTATAAAAATAGCTTGATGATAAACTTCAGAATACTACTTAAATATGCCCACGCAAACTGGGGGTGGGGGAAATATATGGTTAGTGTTGTGAAGGATAGATGCTGGCAACTGATCAGAGCATCCTGCTAATAATGTTAATTAGATCCTGGAAGCATGCTCCATGCATTCTAAGGTTGGAGCATTACCACCAGTGATGACACTTGCAAGATCAACATAAAAAAAACCCTTCTGTAATGAGGCTTCTTAAAATTCTATAAATCACACAGAAGCAATTTGTTTCCTGCAGAATTACAAAATGCCTTCCAGCTGAGGATTGCCAGTAGATAACAAATGTGCTTCCTAGAGCAATTAGGGATGAATGATTAAATGCTGAGAGGCAGTGTGGTCTAGGAGATAAGGGACTGGAATGGAAATCATAAGACTGGGATTCTATTTCTGGTTCTGCCCATGACCCTACGTAGGCCATTTCACTTCTCTCCCTTGTCTATCTAGAGAAAAGTTTGCTGGGGTAAAGCCTTTTTTTTTTACCTGCCCCTAGTGCAGTGGGGACCCAGCATTGGGGCCTCTAGGAGCTACAAATAATAATAAAGAACAAACAGCAAGGTAAAAGAAATAATGGTCACAGCCATTTTTGAAATTGGTTGGGGCAAGGTCTTCTCATTCTGCGTTGGCATGTTCTGTGTTCTCCAGGCCACATTCAGGCTCACATCTCTTTTACTCCCACTTGGACTTGGATCAAAGCTCAGCAGGAACTAGCAAGTCTTTTTCTAACCAGCTTGACCCAATAAGAAAGAGACTGCATTTAGACCTTAAGAGAGGCCAGCAACCCTTCAGAATCTCCATGGGCAGTTCCTTTTAAGACCCTATTGAAAATGTTAACTTAGTGGTGGTTGTTATTGTATTGTGGTAACACCAGGAGCCCCAGTGATGAACCCAGACCCCCTCGTGGTAGGGGCTGTACAAACACGGAACAAAGCAATGGTCCTTGCCCCCAAAAAGTTTACAATCCATGTGACATTCTCCTAGTTAACCACCTTGAAACCTATTTTGTTTGACAGCCATAAATCAGGAGCTCCCCAACTCAGTTTTCTAAACATTTCTTAATGGTGAGATCTCTTTTGGCTAAAAGTGAGCTCAGCTGTATTCTTACACTGCATAATAATCTCCCTCAGGGAAGTGATGGAAGAGACATTTCTTGAGTCACTGGACTGGACGGAGCTCTGGAGAACACACTGCCAAGAACAATACTTCACTGGTAGGTGGCTGGGCAAGCCGGATTCAAAGCCCTGTGAATCTGAGATGTTTGAAGATGAGTTTTGCTATGGATCTGGATGGGGAAATATGTAATGTGAGGAGGGAACATGTGTTTCTGTTTATGCCCTCTACTGGATGCCATGTAGACCTTGCTCATAGTGCATACGTCACTCTGTTGGCTGGCTCACCAAAGATTTAATCCGCAGGACTACTACAGCAATAGGTGATTCTTTAAGTAAAGTTTAGGAGCATCTGCTTTTAGAGTGTAAGCTACAGGGTTCTGTTCTCTGCTGAGGACCAGGAATCCCACACAGGGATCAATCCTCGAATGTCCCCAGCAGGAGGACCTAATAAGTCTTTCCTACATCTAAAATCAATGACTGTTTATGTGGCTCCAAACACAGTAGCTAGTTGAAAAGCATCATTGCAAACCTCATTCTGTCTATTGCGGGATACAGGCATCCCTGCCCTGGCCCAGTGCTTAGGTCTGCACTGCATGGGCTCCCAGCTCATCACTATCATCTATCCTGACAGCCTCTTGTTGTGCTTTGACCTCTATTCTGCAGCTTCCATGTCTGCCCCTTGAGCCATGGACAGCCCACAGCCACCCTGGCTCTTTCTAAAGGGGTCGGTGTCTCCCTGCCTGGAATGCATCGTTCACAGACAACTCTACTCCTCTGGCAGAATGGAACCGTCGACGTCAAGAGTAAAGCTTTCTCTGGAGGCCAGTCTGAGAGTGTGGAATGAACTCCCCCAGGAAGTAAGGACTATCACAAACCTCACCACTTTCCACGCCAAGTGCAAGGCACATTTCCTTGACCTTGCCTTCTCTAACAAACACATCACAACAGGTACATTTATAAAAAACCAAAACCCTACCAAAACAAGAGACACTCCACTGCACATGCTTCTCCCTCTGGGGAGAGGATGAGAAAACAAAAAACATGTGACAGGTGTGTAGTCTTGTTGCTAAATGCACTGTCGGAAGGTGCCTGGATACTACAGTGATGAGTGTGGTATAAGAAACTATGAGAACAGATCAGGCCTCCTGTGGAAACCTCACACTGGATACACACAGCCAGCTCAAGACCCTCTGACTGATCAAACTGTTCCCTCAAAATCATATAGGTGAAGGGACATGTTTGGAACGAGGGGTCAGGGCCGGCTCCAGGCACCAGACGAGAAAGCACGTACCTGGGGCGGCGCCTTGTAAGGGGCAGCAGTCCAGGGATACAGGGTTTACAGTTTGGTTCAATTGTTCTCAGCATCTCACTATAGAAATTGTTCCAGCACCCCTGGTGCATTGGTATCTCAAGACTGTGGTTTCCATTTCAGGGCAGATTGTTCGATAACGGGGAAGTTAATCCAACTGCAACTCTAACTCCTTAGGCACACAAGCTAATCACACTGCTTATTAACTTTTTCCAGCCTTAATATAGAATTTGAACAGCCTCCTTGGAAACCCCATTCTCTCTTAACACCACGTAAGCAGCCCCCCTGTGATATTAGGCCCCTTTCACCTTTGTAACAATAGGAAAGTGCCTGCAGACACTTTCAGGCACCATACTGTTTCCTGGAGGGAACTCTTTGGAAGTGACACCGCCTGGGGAACTGCCAGAGAAGCCAGTAGACTGGAGAAGCCATGTTGTAGACAGCCACAATGAAGCTGGAGTTTGTGAATTAACCCCGTGTCAGAGTGAGATTGTATACAGCAGAAGATCCAGACACAACGAAAGCATAAAACATGGTGGCAGTGGTTGAGTCTTAGGCCAGGTCTACACTGGAGGGCGGGGGTCAATCTACAATACGCAACTTCAGCTACGCAAATAGCATAGCTGAAGTTGGCATATCATAGGTCGACTTACCTGGCTGTGAGGATGGCGGTGAGTCGACCGCTGCCACTCCCCCATCGACTCTGCTTCCACCTCTCGCGGCGTGGAGTTCCGGAGTAGACGGGGAGCGCACTCAGGGATTGATTTATCGCATCTAGACGAGACGCGAGAAATCGATCCCCGATAGATCGATCACTACCCGCCAATCCGGCGGGTAGTGAAGACGTACCCTTAGACAGTAGGAGTGACCATTGAGTGCTGCACTGCAGAGAGCAGAATACTTCAGTGCATACACAGTTTGCTTTACAAGACAAGGCTGATAACAGAAAATGGAGGGGTATTAAAGCTGCAATCTAAGAATTTAGCTCAGGCACAGAAGAGATAGAAGGAGGAATTTAACCTCTGTGTAGAGATTACTATGACAGATAAAAAGGATGCTTAGAAAATAAAACTGTTACCTGATTAGAAAAAGAAGGAGAGAGAGTCGTGAGACTGCGCAGAAATTCCCCAAGCTCAACACACCTTGGAAGCAATAACAGGCTGCTTTAATACTCTTTGTACTTCCAGGAAGAATGAAATGGTGGAATAAATTAATTTTTTACTCAAGATTAAGCAGCTGGGGAGGGAATAGATGAGTATGGCACTGATTTAAACATGCTACCAGCCAGTTGCAATTTTGGAAATATTAAAGATTCATTGATAAAAGACTTGATGGTGTTTGGGATACTAGAGCCATGAGTATGAGAGCGGTTGCTGAGGGAAGCTGACCTAACTTTGAAGAAAAGCTTGGAGACATGCAGGGCCGCCGAGCTATTCAAAGAGAGGATTGGAACCCTGGAAATGCAGTCAGTAGAAACTGTCCATGCAATACATAAGAAACAGAAATCAAAACCAGATAAAATGTTAGTAGATGACAATAGTACAGAAACATGCAAGTACTGTGGGAGAAAACATGTAAGACAGAAAATGAGGTGTCTGGCTTATCGGGGAAAATGCCATATCTGCTACAAATTTTATCACTTTGCAGTCAAATGTTTGTCCAGAAAGAAGAAAAACAAATGCCAGGTACACACAGTAACTGAAGAGAGCAACAGAGAGTATGAGGACATTATGTGGGTAACCAAACAGTGGGTAAACACAGTGCAAGAAGACCCTAGTAGGCACCAGAAACAGTTGCATGCAATCATGTTACTTGTGAAGAAAGCGATACAATTTCATTTAGATTGTGGCACAAGTTGTAACATTATCCCAACCAGTCCGGTGAACCCAGACATACGGTTAGAAGAGACTATCCAGCGGTTAACAATGTACAACCATACCACTTTAAAGCCCTTGGGGAAATGTACAGTTAAATTAAGAAATCCAAGGAACAAAAAGAAATACAGACTGGCCTTTGTGGTCATAGATGATGAGACAGCAGTACCACTTCTGGGCAGCAAGGCCACCCAAGCCACGAACCCGATAAAAGTACAATTCCAGAACATAATGCTAATGGATAGCGGAGTGACTGAAGAGTCCTTGGATGATATTACCTGGGATCAGGCGATGATACAGAGGAAGTATAGGAATGTATTTCAGGGAGACTGATGGCTGGACAGTGTCTATAAAATAGAGATGGACACCAGTGTGAAGCCAGTTAAATTGCCAAAAAGAAAAGCACCCATTGCATTGCTACAGCCACTGAAATACGAACTGCAGAGCCTGGAGAATCACAGAATTATACAGCTGGTAGAGAAGAGCACAGACTGGATAAGCAGTCTTATGGTGGTAAGAAAACTAAGAATATGCATAGACCCAAAGCCATTAAACAAAGTTTTGAAAGGAGCCATTTCATTCTGCCTACAATTGAGGACATATCACCAGATCTGTCTAAAACGAGACTTTTTACAGTATGCAATGTAAAAAATGGATTCTGGCACCTCAAACTGGATGAAGAATCCAGTTATTTGAAGATTAAGGATGCCAATGGGAGTCAGTCCGGCACCAGAAAACTATTACAGAGCAGAGTGACCCAAGCATTGGAGGGCCTGACCAGAATCTGGACAATAGCAGATGATGTACTGATAGTGCGGGAGGATTACAAACCAGAACAAGCACAATGAGATCATGAGTACAAATTACTACAATTTTTACAGAGATGCAGAGAAAAGAGTATTAAATTTAACATGGACAAGCTCAGGTTGAGAGTAACCTAGGTGCCACACATTGGACATTTGTTGACTTCCAAAGGCCTGAAAGTAAACTCAGAAAGGCAGTCAGTGAGGGCAAAGTCAGTGAGGGCAATTAGATAAAATTCAAGACCTAGCAATGTCAAAGGAGTCCAAAGATTCCTGAGAATAGTTAATTATTTAGCAAAGTTTTGCAACCATCTGTCTGAGAGCTGCAAGAGAGCTGCTGAGACAGCTGACACACTGAGACATCTTATAGGAATGGATGGACCGACAGGAGCAAGCATTCCGGAATGCAGAAGAGATAATTGGAAAAGCTCCCATTTTGAAATATTACAACACAGAGGAACTCCTGATGCTGCACTGTGACGCATCTGAGTCAGATCTAGGGGCTATCATGCTGCAAGGGGAACAACTTGTTAAGTTTGCAAGCAGAGCATTGTCTGTGACAGAGAAGGGCTATGCTCAAATTGAAAAAGAGTTGTTAGCAATACTGTTTGGAATTAGGGTGACCAGATGTCCCGATTTTATAGGGACAGTCCTGATTTTGGGGTCTTTTTCTTATATAGGCTCCTATTACCCCCCCACCCCCGTCCCGATTTTTCACACTTGCTGTCTGGTCACCCTATTTGGAATGGAAAAGTTTGACCAATACACTCAAAGTTGCAAAGTGGACATACAATCTGACAATAAACCTCTCAAAAGAATGTAGAGAAAGTCATTACTGAGTGCACCAAAGCACTTGCAGCAGATGATGATACAACTGCAGAGGTATGATGTACAGATCAAGTATTGCCCAGGCAGAGACTTGGTGTTGGCAGACACCTTGAGCCATTCATACCTGCCACAACCCAGCGAAGAGGGATCAGTAGAGGCTGATGTGGAGACAATAAATATGGTACAGTACTTATCTATCTCAGAAGAAAGGCCGAGAGAGATACAGAACAAGACAGAATGCTGCAGCTATTGAAACTCATGATCCTACAAGGATGGCCAGCCACAAAAGAGCAAGTACCTAAAGAGGTACCATTCTTTCAGATAAGGGATGAGTGGTGTACACAGAATGGCATTATATATCCACGAGAAAGAGCAATTATTTCAGCATCTTTTAGGAATGAGATTATGCAGAAAGTTCATTCATCACACCTGGGAATTGAGGGTTGCTTAAAGTGCACCAAAGAGACTATATACTGGCCAGAAATGAAAGAATGATTACAGACATTCATGGAAAAGTGTGATGTATACATATCCTGGGAAGACTGTTCTTTCAGTTGTTCCACCAGCATTAAGCCTGACATATTGTCAGTTGATTCTCAGACTTAGAGCCAGCCTCAACCTTCAGCCCTTCTTCACGGGGGACTAGAAGAGCCCATATAAAACCCTTCTTTTAAGGAATTTTAAATAAATGATATCAGAAAATACTATAAAATACAGACAATTTCAAAAAGATCAAATTCACAGTGTCCTTTTAAAAATAGTCGGGTGTACTACTGCCACTACAGTACTTGGTCTATTATTTCCTAAATGCCTCTTGGAAATGTGTTTTAAGTAGAGATTGGGACAAGGAATGGCGGGTTGTTTGACACAGACTATTATTGTTACTGGAAGATGCATAATAAGAGAAAAGAGTCTGTGGGAAATAGAAACCGCTGGCGTGAAAAGATGCCAGTAACAAAAATCAACCAGACTCTTTGATTAGGAGAAATTTTTGAACAGGTAGCAAGCCACAAGTCTGAGAGGAGTGATCTGTCTCCCACCACAGCAGGTAACTATTGGTGCCATTCAAGTTGGATGTGGAATTAGAGGTACTGTATTCTCCTAGGCTGTGGCTGACAAGAACTGCCTCATTAAACCATGAGGTTTAGAGGAGTGTAGGTGACTACGTTGTGAGGGAGACACCAACAGGTTTCTGAAATGTAATGTGGCTTTAAGGTACCTACCATATTTGCAGCTGATTCAAGATATAATGGAGATTTTATAGGACTGGAAGCTTCACCCTCAACTCAACTCTAACTCAATCTAAACATTATCTATTATTTAGAAAAAGTTTGGATAACTTCCTCTCCCCACCCACCCCATTATAAATCAATGAGCCTGGAGCATATGCTTGAACTTAAGCACATGTTTAAGTATTTTGCTGAATCAGGACCATAATGAACAAGAGTTTGACAAAGTTCCTCTGTTAATTAGCTACCAGGAAATGCACATTTGTTTTTAGTAGAAGTCTAATGAAGATAGATTTGTTTAAGATGTCAGTTGATAGAGCCAGAAACCAAGACACATCAACAAAACAAAAGCCCGGGGTTCATTAACAACAAAAACCCGATGCTGATTATACTTCCAACAGTACTGGTGTAATGCCTTCAAACTTTCATTAATTTTACTCTCACATTGGAGGTGATTATTTTCCTAAATGTCTGATGCTGAATGATATATGTGCACCTGTGTGATAGCAGCTGGATAGCTATAATTTTACTGAGCTGGAAGAAACATGGAAAGTCACCTGTACTCTTAACTATTTTATTTCTTTTATGACTTCAGTATGAATCCCATTCCTTAAAAGCTACCGGTTAAGCTTACATTTGTCAGGGGAAATGTGGGTGTTTTATCATACCAGCTGTTAAAAGTCTCCTACAACTCTGCAAACTGCTTTAGGAGTCCTTGCTTTTATCACTGCTCAAACTTTCAAGCAGTCCCCAGAACAAAGGAAAGAACAGCTGGGAAGTTTTAAAAACAGCAAGTCTGCCGTTTCACCCAGGTTCAAGCACAATAATTAATAACGCTCTTTTTTCCTCCTCCATTCAAAATTTAAATGCACAATCACTTTTGAATAGATGAACATGACTTCTTTGTATTGTTGACATTGGCACTTCCCTTTGTATTCCAGGAACTACATACCCCTGATCCAAAAATGCAATTCATTATTGTTATTATTAATAGAGGCCAACCTAGATGCCAACCTGGTAGAGGCCGCATTGAGTTAGGTGCTGTACTATATAAAGAATATGTGAATCTGCCAATATCTTGCTCAGCTAGGAAAGAAAGAGTCACAAACCTATAAAAGAGTTAACATGCAAATAGCTACATACATGGAGAGACCAATGCTCCATCCAGTCTGGTATCCTGACAGTGGCCAATGCCCGATGCTTGCAAGGAAGCTAAACAGAAGAACAACACCAAGCTCGATAGTGCCCTTAGTTTTGCAATAATGACTTTTCCACTTTTTGAAACTTACAAAGCTTTCTGCTTTAACAATATCCTGTGGCAGGGCGTTCCATAGGTTAGCTACACATTGAGTTCAAAAGCAATAGTAAAATAGTGCTCTGGTGTGATACCAAAATGAGTACCTCATTCATGGCAAAAGTATCAGAGGGGTAGCCGTGTTAGTCTGGATCTGTAGAAGCGACAAAGGGTCCTGTGGCACCTTATAGACTAACAGAGGTATGGGAGCATAAGCTTTCGTGGGTGAATACCCACTTCATCGGATGTAAGAGTGGAAATCATTCTTGCATCCGATGAAGTGGGTATTCACCCACGAAAGCTTATGCTCCAATATCTCTGTTAGTCTATAAGGTGCCACAGGACCCTTTGTCGCTTCATTCATGGCAAGTAAGTCTCTGAAATGATTTGATAGATACAAAGTAAGACACACATGTATCCAACAGTACCTTGAAGTAACTACTCTGCTCCAAACAAAGCTTCAAAACCTGGAGGTATCTACATAATAGAAATGTTGTAATCAACAGTCTTTCACTGGCCATTGGGAGATAGACTACAAGGGTTGTCACATTACATTTTTGGTGGCCTCAAAATGCGGCCACCAACTCTTGCTGGTGGCCGCTCTGACAAACCCATCTCTCTGTCCCTGCCTCCCGCGGCCCTTCAGCGAGAGCCCGTCCCGGGGAAGGTGGCTCGGGTACTCATCGGCTGCTTGCAGAGTCCCAGGCTCCCCATGCCCCAGCCTGGCGGGAGCGGGGGAGCTGCCCTGGGGAGCGCCCTGGCAACCAAACGCCACAGCCGCCTCCAGTGAGAAGAGCTGCCTCTGGCACCATGCAAACCAGCCCCATGTATCTCCAGATGCATTGCCCAGAGCCCCCAGAGAGGCTGCGCGGTGCAGGGCGCCAATCCCTGCTGGCCACGCTTGCACAAACACCAAGGTGGTGCATCTCACTGCCCTTGGTAACAGCTATTCAGGAGCAACAGCTGGGCACTGCAGGGAGGGGATGCTGCTTACCCCCTCCTCTCCCGACCCCAATCTCCACCCAAGCTTTGGAGGCTGTCGTGGCTGCAAAAAAAATCTGCTGTGGGCATCATGAAGCCATGGTGGCCGCATTTCCGAAATGCTGCACCAGATGATCTAATAGATCTTTACTATGACTTGCCTTGGTAGCTGTAGGGATGTGATCGATCAAGATTCCGATGGAAGATGAAGTTGGATTCTCCAAATGGATTCACAGGCTTGAAATGTTGCAAGTAAATTTCAGGCTCTAAAGAAAATGGCAGCGATTTAAGTTACAATCTATTAGATACTTTAACAAATACTGACAGCAGGTAAATAAACGGAAAGCACCTAAGTGGCTTAGGGGATGTCTGCATTGGAGCTGGAGGTGTACTTTCCAGTCTGGCTAGACACAGCCGTGCCAGCAGTGACGGAGCTTATGGCGGCATGGGTGGTAAGAAGAGCTAAGCCACCTGAGTACAGTTCTGTCTGAGACCCTAGGTCCATACTTGAAGAGGCTCCTGCTGCCACTCACGCTGCTATGGCCACACTTCTATTTTTAGCACGCTCGCTCGATCAGAGCTAGCACAGGTATGTCTACTCGAGCTGGGAATTACACCTTCGGCTCCAGTGGGGACATACACGTAGGTGCATAAATCCCAACGACAATTCATGTATACTTTACACACACACACAGGGAGTGCATTGGTGCCTTTTGCCATAACTTGCACTCACACCGCGTGCACTGGGTAGCTACCTACCTGCCAACTCCATCTCGAAGCGTAGTTATTAAAGTACTTTGGATTCCTTTGCATTCAAAAACAATGGGCCAGGCTGGGCCCTTACTCACAGTCAGCAGCGCCATACATCCCAGCTCCTCCAGTGGGGCTAGTCATGGTGTACGGTAAACAGGGGATCACAGTCCTTTGAAGTAAGGATTAGAAAGCACCTTGAGACCTCCTGAGGAAAAGCACATACATAGGAGCCAGGTATTTTTATTATGATGATCAGTGCTGAGCACCTTAAAATGCTCAATATCTTGCAGCATTAAGCCTGTGGTGTCTCTCAGGGTGGAGAAGAGACAGGCCTCAGCTGTCGTCACTATAAAGGGGATTCTTTACTGAAGCTTCTGAGCACAGACAAGGAGCCTGCGTCCTCCCCGGCGCTCAGCTCATACTGCTTAATATCAGTACTGAGCGTCTCCCTGGCTCAGACAGTCATGGACTAGCCTGCCAACTGCTACACGCGCCGAGAAATATAAGATAATACGCTCACTTAAAAACTACCTCATTTGTTTCCAAAGCATATTGACGGGGCTTGATTCTGCTCTCCCTTGCGCTGAGTTAACTCCATTAGCTTCAATGGTCGTACTCCCGATTTATGTTCAAGCGTTTTGGCTTTGAAACAGCGCCTCAGTCCCTTGAGGCATTAGTGGCTCGATAGACTAACAGTGTTACTGAAAGGCAAAAGTAAGGAGCACGTGAGCCACTCAAGTCCCAGCTGGAGAATTTTCCAAGATGGTGACAGCAGCACTTCGAAGGGGCGGCATTTCAAAAGCATCATTAAGAAAACCAAGCCCTTTAAACAGTCACCCCCAGGCACTCGGGCCTACGTTAAAATAGACTTAAAGAAACATTCATGGACCTAAAATAAAACTCATTTTTAGAATGCCAGCAAAATTGTCTCCAGCGTTCACTCTGGCTTCGCTAACAGTCTAGTCCTTAAATTACTCACCAGGAAAGGAAACAGGGTTTGGGGGTTTTTTTACGCTAAAAAGAGCCTGTGTATGAAACAAGGCTAGAAGAACTCTGCCAAAATGCAGCCAGCCGGAGGTGGGTGGCCTGCAATCGATACGGTGTATATTGTCATCATTATTACAGTAGCAGCTAGAGCAGGGATACTCAGACCTCAGTGGCTCAGGAGCCAAATTAGCAATCAACATTACCCAAAAGAGCCACAGTCATGTGAATTCATTGTTTCATTTACTATAGTACTATACGTTCATATTTAAACAGTATGACAAGGGAAATATTATAGTTTATATATATATATACAATTCTCATAGCAAAATGACCCAGTATTATTATGTTATCAACTACATTTGGTTAATAACATAGTAAAAGCATCCTGATTGGTTAATAACTCTGATTGATGACTAATTAAACCACACAGTGCTTTAATTTCCTGTGCTACAAAGAGCCGCAGGAGACACATTGAAGATACTCAGCCTCAGTCTGAGTATCACTGAGCTAGAAGCTCTGACCAAGATCAAGGCCCCGCTGTGCCCGGCGCTGTGCATGGACGGCCCCTGCCCCTGAAGCGTTTACAAACTAAATGGGCAAGACAAAGGGTGGGAGTGAGGGACATTACAGATGGGGGAACTGTCATACACACAACAAGATTAAATGATTTTCCCAAGGTCAGACAGGAAGTCGGTGGCAGAGCTGCGCATTGACCTCAGAGCTCCTGAGTCCCAATCTAGTGCTTTGATGACAAGACCATTCTTCCTCTATCTAATGTAACTGTCCATCATATTTCTAATGTGCCTGCCTCCTTGGTATCCAGGCACCTATCCCAAGAACCCTGTCTGAGTTTAAACATCAAATGGTGCACTTCTGAAGTCCACTCTTTTCTTCTTGCTGCCAGTGAAACACTGGAAACTGGTGTCTCCAGTATTTCTCATATCCACACGAGAAGAATGGCTGAAGGAATGCGTTAGCTGGTAACTTCCGCTTTGAGGCTCATATTGTTAACACACTGATCGCAAATGCTTGGGGGCGGATATGAATACTCATTGGCCTGGATTTATGGGTGTATGAATCCTTTCTGGCAATCAGCTCTGTGACACACCAGTCTGCACTACATTCAGGACAAAGAGCCAAATCCTGGTTCAGCTGAAGTGACTGGGAGTTTTGCCACTGACTTCAGTGGAATCAGGATTTGGATTTGGCCCAATCTGTTTGGTCCACATACAAAATAACCCACTAATGCACATTTGGAAAGCAAGAGTTTCATTGGCCAGGCTGAGATAGGAAGAATGGGAGCGAGAAAGAGTTGGAGCACTAATAAAAATATAGGACTAAATTCTGCCCTGACTCTCGCTCTCTTTCTGTGGCTATGAGGACATTGGCTTTTAAAATACCACAACAGCGAGGCTCAGAGCCCAGGTCTACAGACTTGGGCTGGCAGGGCTGAGGCTATGGCGCTAAAAACAGCCGTGTGGACACTGCAACTCGGGCTCTGAAACCTACCCCCCTAGGCTGCTGAGCTCCAGCCCTGACCCGAACATCTACACAACTGTGCTGTGTCTACAGCCTCAAGCTCTGGGAATCGCAGCCAAGGGTTTAAAAATACAAGGTAGACAGACCTCCTGTTATTGCTAACGGGAATGCCCCTTTGGTGCGTTGCACAAGGTGTAAGCCAGCTCGGAACTTGGCCCCGTGAGCCAGCCGAGAGACTGGCTGACTGGAGATTGGTAATACCACAGCTCATTTCACCCCAAGTCTACCAGTTCAAATCCAAGGGCAGTCAGTAATGATCAAAAGTTGTTCCTGTCTAACGTTGGTGTGAAATGAGGTGCTGTTTTCTGTCTGGCTCCCGATGCACACTTGTCCCAACAACATCAAAATAAACACAAAATCCAGCATTAACTGGCAATATTGTAATTTGCAGAAGGGGACCTGTGGACAGGGACACTGAACTACAGAAGGGACTTTGGTCTCCCAGCTTCTCAGTTCATTACTAGAATTAGAGCCACAGAAGAGATACCAGATAGAGGTTGGAATAAGATAAGCCCCCTCAGCTAGTTTAATGATGGTGGGATAACAAGGATTTTCCTGCAGCCTCTGCACACCACGAGCTTTGGCTGGGCCCTGAAGTAAACGTGCCGAAATAGTGTGAGAAATGTTCTGTGTTGCAGCATTTCTGGCCCAGCAGAAATCAGGAAGAAGCCGAAACCTCGCAAGCCAGCTCTTCCGGGGAGATTTCCAGTACCATTCTACAGGCCCAAGACGCTTGGCTAAACATCCAGATCTGACCTGCCTCCCTGCCTGCAACTGGCTCCTCACTAGTGTAACGAGCCGTTTTTAGAGGGCACATGGCACATTAGGGTACTAACATTTGGCAGGGAGGGAATAAGGCCCTGAATGAGGATCCCAACTAATGAGTGAGACACTGAGGCTTCTGTTTGGATTAAAGAGCTAGCATGCGAATGGCTGGGCTTGAAAGTGCCTGACATATTACCCCAGAAGCTAGCGCACAACAGCGCCAGGAACGACACCATTCCCGGACACGCACGCGACAGTGGAGCCGCCTCCTTTTACGTTGCTGTGCTTCTTGTCACCCTTTGGCTGGTGCTGCTTCTGTTCCAGGAGGCCATAGTGTGTGGAGCTGGGTCTAACACTGAGCAGGACAATGCGGGTCATGACTCCAAGGATCGTCTCCTGACCCGGCTTGGGGTGACATCCTGGCTCCACTGAAGCCAATGGCAAAACTCCCATTAATGTCAATGGGGCCAGGATGTCATCCTTGGGCAAGTCACCTGGTCACTCGGTGCCTCGGTTTCCCTTGTCAGTTAAACGGGCTCTCTCTCACTCTCTCAAAGGGGTTTCTGAGGCTGTAATTAATTAACAACTATAAAAGCATGTGGAGATCCTCAGGTGTGGAGCACAGCAAGGCATGATTATTACAAATGCCGTCACAACCCTGACAGACCCTTAATTCCTCTCTCCTCCACTCTTCACCGCTGGGTGCTTCTTGCTCCAAGCACACCGCTCCTTCCCCTGGCAGCGAGAGAGAGAGAGAGAGAGAGAGAGCAATGTGGAAATCCCTGCCCTTGACTGATTACACAAGGCAGGTGCGATGCCAAGAACATCGTCACCAAAGTGCTTGCCAAGTACCTGGCTGCGGCGCGGATGATTACATCCTGCGGATAGCTCTGTCAGTTGATGAGCGCATTCCCCTCGGAGATAGGATGTCTAACCATGCAAGCTAATGTGCTCATGATTCTTTCCTGTGCGGAGCTGGAGCAGATGTTTAAAGATCATCCTCTGGCACCAGAAAAGTGTCTATGAAGCCCTGGCTGTGAGTTTTCTTGGCACGCTTGCGTTTCCGATGAACTGGGTGTTTTTTTTTTCTCCTGCAAGTGATTATTTTCTGTCTGTCTGCAAGCACTTAGGATGTGTGTCCATAGCTCACGTGTCACGGAGCTCTCCCTAGTGTACCAAGGGCCCACGCGTGCTGCTGAGACAAAGCGCACTCCCTTCTCCGGGGGGCCTGCGAAGACCTACACGGTGCCCAATTCAGTGAGGTGTTAATAATTTGCAAGCCAGCAGCACCTTCCATTTCAGCTCGCAAAGCACTTCACAAACATGAATGGATTGTACACGAGGCCCACAAGCTGACACGAATACTGATTTGCATATATTTTTATTCCCTGAAGCGGTATCCTACAATAATACAATAGTAATGGTCCCAAACCCTGCAGTCATGACATTGTAAACTGTAGTGTTACAGATTATGACTGCAATAACTAGGCCTTTGTGAACTCAGCATACACTAAGTTTGAGCCCATGGGGCTGGCTGAATGCTCAGTTTATTTTAGGATGCAGCGAGGGCAGCCACAGAAAGAAGAGGCAGCAGCAGAGGAAGGAGGATGGTCTTGTGGCACTAAACTAGGACACAGACACTCTCTGTTCAATTCCCGGTTCTGCCCCTGGCTTCACGTGTGACCTTAGTCAAGTCACAGGGGGCCAGAGTGGCAAAAGAACTCAGCACCCACCATTCAATGTACTCAGCTTGAGAATACGGTGGCTTACTTTGGTACCTAAACAGGAGCTGAGCACTTTTGAAAATGTGTCCCTAGTCCCTTAATCTCTCGCTGGCTCAGTTCCCCCATCTGGAAAATGGGGATCATCCTTCCCGATACCTTCTTCTGATTGGTCTAGTTTGAATGTAAGCTCTTTGGGGCAAGGCCTGTCTCTTACTATGTGCATGATCAATGTCAAACACATTGGGGCCCTTAGGCTTCTGTGCATTACATAAAACATAACAAACAACTTCCCCTTACAAGCCAAGTGTAGCAGCGACAGAAGCTCTGAGGAAGTAACAGTTCTTGCCTGGGATTTTTTTTTTTAAATTGCCGATGAAGAGGCATGGAAAAATTCCCACAGAGATTAGCAGAAGGGTACATCCCAGCTATGGAACCTATACAAAGCCTTTAACTTGCCAGTCAGTTCTACAGGACCTTAGAATAGTTTCTATAGACTCCCATTACATTTCTATAGAACCCTATTGCTTTCAGCGATGGGATTTTTTTTTAATAAGGCAGCCAAATCCTGGTCCCACTGACGTCAGCGGGTGTTTTTCCATTGACCTCAATGAGCTCAGCATTTGGGCTTTGATTCAGCAAGGTACTCATGTATGTTGACTTTAGGCATGTGAGTCATCCTATTGCCAAATTGGGGCCTTTGTCCTTGGGGCCTGATCAAAAGTCAACTGAAGGGGCCAGGTGGATTTCAGTGCTAGGTGGAATAATCCCTAGCCATCTCTTACTTACTCTCGTGTAGGTTGCAGGGTGGCTGCTAGCAGGTCAGGCTTCTGCACCAGATTTGGACTGGCTACAGAGCTTCCATCATGGAGAGAGAATCAAGTGTTCTCTTTCGGATACCCGGATGCACTTCCAGGTATGTCTGTTAGCAGCTCAGGTAAGTGCTGTTACACACAGCACCACCTAGTGGCTGAACTTTATACTACAGTCTTAGCATCCCATTGCACCTGACAGGTGTTGTGGTGAGCTTTAGTCAATGTTTGTAAAGAACTTGGAGACTTTTAGATGGAAAAGGCGCTGCACGTTCAGATTATAAATGTAGGCACCTAACTCCCTTTGATTTCACTCTGCTCACTAAGGGCCTGATCCAAAGCTCGCTGGAATCAATGGAAAATGCCTATCATTGAAGGGAGTTAGGAACCTAAATACCTTTAAAAATATGATTTTTCAATTGAGTTCTATGAGCTTTGGCTCAGGCCCTTAGTGACTTACCATGGAGATATTTAACCCTCATGTTCTACACAGCTGTTTGCACCTGGTGCAGAGATAAAAAAGGAAACAGACACAGATCAATGGCACATTGTAGGGCATGACAGAGAAGTGGTACCAGATAATGAAGAAACGAGGACATTCTACCAACACAGAATGAAACATACCAGGGAGAACCCGGCCATATCTGCCCTAATACACTGATTGTCCACTCTGCGTGCCAGCTTTTAATCAACGCTCAACATGGGGGGGAAGTCAATGCAAGTTTTGCCCTGGGAATCAATAGGAGCAAGATTGAGCCCAAAGTGGTTGAGTCCCAAAGGAGAAATATCCATTGTGACCCATATGTAGTTGTTTTCACTTTGTGTCAGTAGACTTCAGCACGCGATGGATCTCCCTTGCTGCTCTGGCTTTTGTTTTTAACAGTGGGGCTATAATGCTTTATCTTTTTGTAGCCTGGGTATACTTGAGGTTGGATTCATAAATGTTTATGAAGTGCTTTAATATCTGCAGCTGGATAAGCGCTAAGTATTAGTGTTACTAACAGAGATACGTTTGCTTCTCTCTCATGCAAATCAGCTTAAAATGTGACTCTGAAATTAACAGCTCTGAGGTTAACAATAGGCCCAACCACACACTAAATGGCAGCACTTACCATATCACAACATTGCCCTTATTAATTATACGCCCTGCTGTGGTTTTTGGACTGAAATCAGCTACACTTAAGATACGGGCACCCGGTCAGCTCCAAGAAATGTTTGTAACTGTACAACACATATGTTAATCATGAAATTAAACAGATGGCCCATTCACTCATCAGTGAAAGTCCACCAGGGGCTGTAAGAAAGAAGGAGATTTCCTATGCAACATAACAATTTGGACATCAGAAGGTTTAGAGTTACAAGTTTTTCTTTATCCCCCACCTGAAACTTTTAAGGGGTAACTTCAGGGAATTTCATCTGATCTTCAGATGCTAATCTAGTTTTATGCTGGTTTGATCGGTCTGTTAAGAATTGGCAGCCAGCGCTGTGGAATATATGTAAGTGTACACCGCATGGCAGATGGACGAGCCGCATTCAGTGATTTGGAGATGTTTGGCGCCCACAAATCTTCTGTGTCTAGAGAAATCCTTGCACATGACGAGCTCATAAAAAAGCTAAACTCTGCACTCACTGTATCATTCCACTGCCGGCTCTGGTTTGAAGTCTGGACTCATGGGCCAGATCCTCCACTGGTGTAAATTGGTGTAGCTCCACTGATGTCAAAGCTTTTAGGGTTAAATCTGAATTCAATCTCATGGCAGGCTTCTGAATGTAAATCTCGTCTAGGACCCAATTCTGTCCCTTTTATTACCTTAGTCCATAAGTAGTCTCCACTACTCTCAATGAGTGCTACTTAAAGTAAGCAAGTGTGGGGGAGGCACAACTTTGGCCAACAGTTAAGATTAAAACCAATTTATTTCTGAAATCTGTATCCTTCCTCACAGATACTCACAAAAGGAATTATTATTATTTGTATTGTGGTAGCACCTAGTGGTGCCAACTAAGATGGGGGCCCCATTGTACAGACACACATTAAAGATGGCGCCTGCACCGAATAACTTACAACGTAAAAAGTCCAAAAGAAAAAGAGTGGGGGGAAGGAAGGGTTAGTATTAGAGCTGGTCAGAAATTCGCTGATTGAATGTCTCTCCTTCAGAACACCGATTCATTAAAATCACATTTCGCGCAATTGGACGAACTTGCAATAGATTCCAGGCTGGGGGCTCTCTTCCCTTTTGTGGGGTTTCCTAGTGCTTTTTTGGGCTTAGGCACTTTACAGCTTCAGGGGAAGATTTTTCAATAGCCATAGACAGGAGTTAGGTGCCCAATGTAGATTTAATGTCAATGGGATTTGGGTACCTACCTGCCCTTTGTGCCTTTGAAAATCTCTCACTTACGCTGTAACAACACCTAGCTACTAAGGAGCGAGGCACCAACTGTAATGGCATCACCCATTTAAGAAAATCAACGCTTCCCCTCCTTTCTTTTGCCATTTTTCAGCTTGTAATATCCATAATGACCTTGGCAAAGGGCATTGGTCCTGCTTTGAGCAGGGGGTTGGACTAGATGACCTCCTGAGGTCTCCTCCAACCCTGATCTTCTATGATTCCCTGGGAATTAATGACCAGATGGGGTTAATGACCTTCAGCTGCAGTGTGAGCCATCAGTTCCTCCCAGGTGGCCAGCCTCTATCCCTGCATCTCAATTATTGCTGCTGAGCTCTTTGATACAGTAGAAAGGTCTAAGAGCTAGGAAGCCCTGAAAAAGCCATCAGACGCTTCCATAAATGGACAAGCTCACATGCCCTGCAGGAAGAGTAATTGACAAAAAGAGGTCCAGCCACAGAGTCAGGATGTATTCCCACAGGTTCCGCTAGGGGTGCTCATGGGAATGTTCTAGGTAACCAGTCAAATACATTACTACGGTGCCTTTAAGATTTGACTGCCTGCGTGACCCATTAACCAAATGCTCAGATACTATGGTGACGGGCACCCTAAAATAGATAGCAAGAATGATTTCTTGTGGATAGAACGAGCTGTGAGTGATCACTACTGGCTGAATGGGGCAGATGTACGTTCAGTACTGTAGCAGCAAGTAAACCCATGTGCCCTTGTCAACATTATGAACTCTACACTGGTTCTCAAAGCATGATAAAAGCACAACTTTCCCCTCTCCCACTCGTGCCAGTGTCGTGAACTTGGAGTAACAAGGTCTTTCTCACCAGCTGCCCTGTATATGGCTGCGTGTGAATTCTTGTGGCTGCGTTCATAGCATTAATCTCAACGAGGCAGACAGATTGCTGCAGGTTACATGTTTAATGTGACTCCATCAGAATTTCTGACCGTCACCATTTTTTAAAAATGAAATGAGAAGTAGGACAGGCCCAAACAGCCATTTCTGGGCACTTCAACAAAGTCCTTCCATTGAAGCCTTCACACTAAGGGCATGGCTACACTTGCGAGTCAGAGCGCATTAAAGCAGCCCTGGGTGCTCTAACTCACACCCCGTCCATACTGGCAAGGCACGTAGAGCGCCCGGACTCTGCAGCTGGAGCGCTCCTGGTAATCCACCTCCACGAGAAGCAGAACACTTGGTGCATCTCGGCTGAGACGCCCCAGCGTCAGTGTGAATGAGGTGTTGCATTACTGCGCTTTGATTGCCCTCCGGAAACATCCCATAATCCCCTTAAGTCAAGTGGCCACTCTGGTCATTGTTTTGGAATCGGCTGTAGGAATGCGGATATCCCCTTTCAAAGCTCTGTTTCTGACAGCCAGCATGCTTATCTGCTCCGGGGCAAAGCGACCATCACTGAGGAATGCTGCTTGCTTTGAGTGAGTGAGAGAGAGGCGGAGTGGGGAGGAGGGTCTGAACTTACAAGACAGCATGCTGACACACACTCAGCACCCCAAAACCCCACTCTCTCTCCCCCCACGTACACACAACACACTCCACCCCACCCCCTGCATTTGAAAAGCATGTTGCAGCCACTGGAACGCTGGGATAGCTGCCTAGAATGCACCACTCCCAATGCCACTGCAAGTGCTGAAGATGTGGCCACACCAGTGCGCTGGCAGGTGTCAGTGCGGACAGACCGCAGCGCTTTCCCTACGGCGCTCTCCGAAGGCCGGTTTAACTCGCAGCGCTCGACATCTGCAAGTGTAGCCATGCCCTCAGTGGCACCTTACCCTTCCATCTGGTATTGCTAACTCAGCACCGCGGAGGAGGAGCTGAGGGAAAGGGCTGCGTTTTCAGAAGGGGGCGGAAAAATCTACAGGGCCCCAGTCGAGAACAGGGCCCCAAAAAGCTGGAGGGAAAAACAGAGTTATGAATGACCTGCACCTTGAGTGCAGCTGCCACGGTGTGTGTGTGTGTGGGTGGGTGGGTGTGGGTGTGGGTGTGTGGTGAGTTTCAGCTGAAGTGGCTTCCCCGGCAGTCCCATGGCCCCCCAACAGGTTTGCAGGGCAGATGACGCGCAGGACAGGGCCAAGCAATCACGAGTTGCTTGTGCTTCAAACTCGCCATAGCCACCATCAAAGCACCAGCCACTTCTCCTGGGCTTATGGCGGCAAAGAAAATGCCGGTGACTATTGCAGTGGCGCAGCAGAGGCCTCAGATGCTAATGCCAAAGCTGCCGGACAACGGGAAGGGGAGATTTCATTCATTGTTAACCGTCTAGCCTATAAGCTTGTTCAGATTTACAATTCACACGCGCAGAGGGGCCGAAACCAAAGGTCAGGTCCGAGGAGAGCTTGGGCCTGGCGGTTCCTTTTGGGCCCGTCTCTGTGCTTTCAGCCAGGAGGTTTCGGCAGAGATGTGCCCCCGCCAGAGAGCCCTGCTGGAGCCAAGGCAGCACAGCTGCAAAGGGGAGGAATAAATGTGCAAGTCATAAAGCCGAAGGGGCTCTGCAAACCATTAGGCAATTAACTGGAGTGAAAAATCCGAGCACCCGGCCGCTGCTCCCAGCCGATGGCTGCGCTCCCTTTGGAGCCTGATTGGATAAAGTATTTTTATTAACTTCATATTTTGCCTCTAATTTTCCTCTCTTCCCTTTCATATCCCTGGGCCCGAGCTCCACCGGGCTTGCGGTGATGGTTATTGGCAGTGGCAGGTTGCAACACCCCTGCAGGCTTCCCACAGACAAACCCCAGAGTGCAGACCACGAACCCAAGCAACTTCAGACGCTGCCCTTGCTGTGAAATTGCTCAGGCACTTTCCTCCCGTTTTTTTCTTTCAGCCCCCTCCCCTCCCCCCGCCCCGCTCCCCACGCCGCCAGGGGAAGAGGCAGCAGAGTCCCTGCACAGCAACTGCTTTTGCCAGGCATCGTCAAACCCAGCAACTGAACGCTCGCAGAGGCTGTGATTCAGGGTAGGAAACCAACCCCCTTGCACAGCAGCAGCTTCTGCACATTACGGGACGGGCACAGAACTAGAAGAGGGAGGGAGCGTGGTTGAATGGTGAGAGCAAAGAGCTAGCCGTGCTGTGCCAGGCTCTGCCACCGACTCACTGCAGAGCCTTGGGAAGGTCACTTAGGCCAACGCTGTCAAACATGGCTGCCGCATGCTAGGTACCTAGATCTCCACGTAAGCATCCTGATTTCATACCGACTGTGATGAGATTTGTAGGTGCTCTTGACCTCTGAAAATCAGGCCACTGATTCTAAATATTGATGCTGGTGCTTAACTTAACCTTTGCAAATGTTGGCCTTTGACTGCTCTGGGCCTCAGTTTCCCCTCTGTAAACTGAGAATACTTCCTGTCTCGCAAGGGAAGCTGCTATGTTTATTTAACTACAGGCCAGATCCTGAGCTCCTCACCCCTTTGCCCAACTGCCACAGATGTCAGTCAGAGCTAGGGTCTGTTTGAAGCTTTGCTCCTCATCTTACAGGATGTGACTCCTGGTGGTGGCAAAATTCTTTGAAATCTTCCAATGAAAGGTGCTAGAGAGTGCCAACTGCCATTAGCATGTGATGGCCTTCAGCTACCACGGTCCATAGGAGTATTATTACAACTAGAGCGCGAGAGAGGCAAGATGGACTAGTGGTAAAAGCAGGGGCCAAAAAGATGTAGGTTCAATACCAGGTTCAGTCAGAGAGATGCTATGTAACCTTGAGCAAATCACTTAATTTTCCTACCCCCTGCCCCTAAGCTAGGGATGATAATACTTCCTTTTCTATGTAGCTTCTCGGGGCAGAGACTATCTTACAATGTGCATCAGAACTGGACCCTGATCTTGGCTGGAGTAGACTGTAATATAAGTAATAATAAAACAAAAGAACTGCCCTGGGTATCTAGGATCAGCCACTGGTCTGGGTTGACTGTAGGGAGGGACGTTAGGTGGAGATGTTCAAAGGCATTAAGTGGCAGTTGTTAGGCATCCAACTCTCATTAACTTTCAGTGGGACTTAGGCACCTAAGTTCATTTGTGCCTTTGAAATTTCTCCCCCTTGGTCTCAAATGGAACATATGTAACCCTGCCTGGTTGCTTGTTTTGCCCCAAAGTACAATAAACTCCGTTTGGTTTCTAACCAGCTGAATTGACTAAATTGTCTTGTTATTCACTATGCTCACATGCATGGCCGGTTAATGACAATTGGCTTCACCCCAGACTCCTTTTATAAAGCATTTGGGGAGGGGGAAGGGGGGCCGTTGCTTGGGTCTCTGGATGCTAGAAGGAAAATAAAGAAGCAATGAAACCCAGGGTGCCATTGGAGAAGCAAATTTTAAAAATGGAATGAGTCTGCTGTACTAGCATTAGTGCCCGTTTTCGATGGCACTCCAGCTGTCTGTAATAAAAGAGGAGACTGGCTCGGCCACTGGAAGATTTATTTCAGGCCCCTGTTCTTATTGGAAGGAAGCACAAGCGATGCTTTGTTTCCTGGACAAGGAAGCAGGGCTCCTCAGGCTAGAGTCACTTCCAGCCTGCTGCCTGCCCGGGGAGCTGGAGGCACTTCCCCATGTGGGATCCATTTCAGTCTGCAAGCTTTACACCAAGTGTCATAGCAACACCATGATTCCGCTGTCTCTGCCCTACGCGTCCTTGCTGGGTGGGCTAGTGCCATCGTCGACTTGCTGTCGGCCAGCATAGACCCGGCGGTGCTCCGTGCCGCTATGCTGACAACCACGAAGAGGCAGAGGCTGCTCGGGTTGTATTTCAGCTCTCAAAGCTGGGTGGCCTGGGTTTTGGACTTCGCCCACCGCAGCACCAAGCCAAGGATGTGCCAGCAGCAACAGCTGCTCCAGCGGTGGTGGAGGAAGCGGGATGAGGATGAGGAAGGAGAGGATGACCCCGAGCCACTGTTACTACAGGAGCTGTTCCTGGAGCAGCTTGGGAAACCAATGCTAATTGGTGGGAAAGGACTGCTCTCTGGGATGACCAGCAGTGGTGAGAGAATTTCAGGATGGCAAAGGCACTCTTGGTGACATACATGCTGAACTGGCCCCAGAGCTGCTGCAGCAGCAGGGGACTAACATGTGTTGCCCCATAACCACTGAAAAGCAGATCGCCATGGCCATCTGGTAGCTGGCCACTCCCATAATGCAGCACAGGGAGATCCACCATTGCGGTCATTGTCATGCAGGTGTGTGATGCCATGCGTGAGGGGCTGTGGTACCATGTTATAAAGCTTGGCAGTGCTCAAAAGATCGATGACTTTGCATGCATGAGATCCCCAAACTGTATTGGGGTGATTGATGGGACCTTTATGCTTATTATTTGCCCCCTCACCAGTGCCCAGAATTGATAAACAGAACGGGGTATTTTCCCATGGCACTCCAAGGCTGGTTGACCACCATGGCAGGTTTACAAACAAACACAGAGTGAGCTAGAAAGATCCCTGTTGTTAGGTTCTTTTGGAATTCAGCTCTATTTACCTTAATGAATAAAGGACGGTTTACCCCCAGGATCACTATGGGCATTAATGGTGTGAAGATTGCACTGATTATCCTGGGAGACCCAGTTTATGGTCTGCTTTCCTGGCTAATTAAGTACTTTCATCCGAGGATCCCAATGCACCTCACCAAGATTGATTAACATTGTTATGCCCATTTTACAGATTAGAAAACAGACACAAGTGTGCCCAAGGTCAGATACTGTGCGGTTGCAGAGTGAGAGCTAAAGTTCACGTCTGCCGCTCTCAGCACTAGATCACATTACCTTCGTTAAACAGAGAACTTCCTGCTTCATTTCCTGGCTGGAAATATAAAAAGAACAGCTTCTCCTCTCGCGCATGAGCATTGCCAGTTCCGGTCTCGGATCGAAACCAGGAACGAAATGTATCCAAAGGCTCAGAGACAGGGCTGGCAATATTTATTTCTGGACCATTCATCCATCCCTAACTTTACTGTTCGAGTGACAGTCACTGCAGTGAGCCTCACTGGTCTTCTGGCACTAACCTTTAGCAAAAGAGAAAAGGCAGCTCTATGGAAGAAGGCAGCCAAGTGAGGCCGAGTGAGGAGTTTGGTGAACCAAAGAAACACTTCAGAAGCTGCTGGCTCAACACTGGCCATGCCAAACCCAAGGTTTGAATGGTTGAGCATTGCTGTGTGCTGCTTTTTGTGTCAAGACACCACTGTCTCAGGATGACCTGTGTCTGGAGGAGACCACACCTCCTGACTCCTTCCTTGGAACACAGTGGCAGAACAGTACTAAATGCACATGGAACCAGGCTTCAGGACCCCATGCCCAGGGGAGAAGGCAGCTACTCCCATCTGTATAGGGTCACCTGAACTCCATCACCAGAGAGCCACAGGCTCCATTGAACCTGTGATTGCCAAATAGAACTTACCTTCCCTCCTAGTCCTTCTCCAGTGGATTCCTTCTTTGTCGATCTCCCCACCACGGTTGCTTAGGCCCATAGTCTGGTGGTGATTTTTGACTCCTCTCTCTCCTTTTCGCCACACATCCAGGCTATAACCAAATCCTGCTGCTTCTTCCTCCTTCACATCTCTGGGGTCCATCCTTCACTTTTCCATCCACATAGTCAAATCTCTTGTTCAGGGCCCTATTATATCCTGCTATCATCTCCCTGCCTGGTCTTCCAAACACACACTTTGCCTCCCTTCAGTCCATACAATATGTAGCCAGCACTAAACTCACCTTCCTTGCCCATGGATTTGATCTTTGAATCCCTCCCTGGGCTCCCAGTCTGCAATCACACTATATTTAAGCTCCTCATTAGCACCTCCCTACTTATCCTCCCTTGCCAAGCTTCATGTTTCTTCGTCCCCTCCATTCTGCCATCATTACCAAACATATCCACCCATTCATCAGCGTCTCACACAGTCACATCTCTGTCTTCTTCCACACAGTGCCCTCCACATGATACAACCTCCCTTAGCTCATTCACGTGCTTCAATCCATCCACATTTAACTGTGGCCAATGGGAGCTGTGGGGGTGGTGTTGCGGGCATGGGCAGCGTGTGGGGTGCCCGGTCCCCCGCTCCAGGGCCTGCAGGGACATGCCAGCTGGTTCTGGGAGTGGAGCGGCACGGAGCCAGGGCAGGCAGGGAGCCTGCCTTAGCCCCGCTGCGCCGCCACCCGGGAGCTGCCCGAGGTAAATGCCTCCCAGCCGGAGCCTGCACCCTGCACCCCCTCCTGCACCCCAACCCCCTACCTCAGCCCTGAGACCCCTCCTGCACCCAAACTCCCTCCCAGAGCCTGCACCCTGCACCCCCTCCTGCACCCCAACCCCCTACCTCAGCCCTGAGACCCCTCCTGCACCCAAACTCCCTCCCAGAGCCTGCACCCTGCACCCCCTCCTGCACCCCAACCCCCTACCTCAGCCCTGAGACCCCTCCTGCACCCAAACTCCCTCCCAGAGCCTGCACCCTCTCCTGCACCCCAACCCCCTGCCCCAGCCCTGAGCCCCCTCCTGCACCCAAATTCCCTTCCAGAGCCTGCACCCTGCACCCGCTCCTGCACCCCAACCCCCTACCCCAGCCCCCTCCTTCACCCAAACTCCCTCCCAGAGCCTGCACCCTGCACCCCCTCCTGCACCCCAACCCCCTACCCCAGCCCCTTTCGGCACCTAAACTCCCTCCCAGAGCCTGCATCCTGCACCCCCTCCTGCACCCCAACCCCCTACCCCAGCCCCCTTCTTCACCCAAACTCCCTCCCAGAGCCCGCAGTCCTCACCCCCTCATCCTCTCCCACACTCCAACCCCCTATCCCAGCCTTGAGTCCCCTCCAGCAGCCAAACTCCCTCCCAGAGCTTGCACCTCACCCCCCCTCCTGTACGCCAACCCTCTGCCCCAACACCCTCCTGCACCCAAACACCCTCCCAGAGCCTGCACCCCACACCCCCTCCTACACCTCAACCCTAGCCCCTTCCTGCATGCAATCTCCCTCCCAGAGCCCACACACTGCACCCCTTCCTGCACCCCAACCCCCTACCCAGAGCCCCCTCCTACACCCAAACTCCCTCCCAGAGCTTGCACCCCACACCCCTTCCTTCACCCCAACCCCCTACCCCAGGCTCATCCCAGAGCCCCCTCCCACACTCCGAACCCCTCAGCCACAGCCCAGAGCCTGCACCCCCCTCCCACACCCCAACCCCCTGCCTGGTGAAAGTGAATGAGAGTGGGGGAGAGCTAGTGACAGAGGGAGGGATGGAGTGAGCAGGGTGGGGCCTCGGGGAAGGGGTGGGGCAGGGCAAGGGTGTTCGGGTTTGTGTGATTAGACAGCTGGCAACCCTACTTGCCTACGTCACCGAGCCAGTGCCGCAACACTGACTGAGGTGCACTCTCCACAAGAAGAGTAAAGCTCATCTCTGCGGAAGACAGAGCTTTCTCCGGGGGCAGCCCAAGACTGTGAAATGACTAAGGACCATCACAAACCTCACTATCTTCTGTTCCAAGGGCAAGGCACATTTCTTTGACCTTGCTTTCTCTAACATAAACACACAGCAGCAGGACAATGCTCCCATGAACGAGGTACCTTTTATTTCACATTTGCAGCACCCATACAGGACAGTTACGGCGCAACACTTTAGTGCGCGCTGCAAGTCACACCCCTGTAGTCTGTAGTCCAGGGCCGTGGAGACAAGCCCTTAGAGCCTTGGGCGCATGGAAGTGGAACTACCAAGTACCTTTTATTTTGGGGGAAAGGGGAAAAAAGGCAAAAAATAAACGACCCCCCCGATATATCTACATACAAAACAATGAGCCAAACCCAACCGGTGTGTCAGGACTCCCGTCAACCCTGCAGCTCCAAAGGTGGAACCGACCAGCCGATTGAGGTTCAGGATTCCTACACACATACCAGTCCCCACCCACCTGAAACTCCACTCACGGGTTCATTCAGTCAGACTCCACTGTGCTCCAGTCCAGAGCAGCGTCTGCACTCCCAGCTCCCCCTCCCAGGTGCAGCTCAGTTTCATGATATTAGCTCTGCCGTTGCCAGTCCAGTCAGACCTCCTCACCGCAGTCAGCTACGCACCACTGCCACTGGTCCACTCAGGCCCTGCAGCCATAAGACAACGTGGAACAGCCCCACCTGGTGACTCCTTTCATCCTTCAATCCCATCTTCATCTTTTCAGTATTCTCACCACTGGCCAATTCAGTGTAGTAACTCCTAGAGATGGGGTCCCTTTGAAGTCATATTTACCAATCCTTTCTATGACAGCTAAATCCAGGACAGGATTTAGGGGGACCCTGTGTGGTGACACTTAAGCAGCACAGACTGTTTAATTAATTTATCCATGAATTGGAGAGCCAGAAGGAATTACGTGGCCCTGTCTGTGTTTAGTGGCCCGAATGCAGACTTCCCCTTCATAATCATTACAAACTAGTACTGTCTTCTCCATAAGGGACAAAGTACTGGATTCTTACGGCCACTAAAAAGTGTGGCAGCAAAGAACGAAGGCCAGTTTTTTAGTATGCACTGTTGGTCAGTGCCAGCAAATGATACAAGTGAGGTCTCCCACTCACTCATATTAATAAACTAGTGTTAATGACTGGTCTGTGTGTGCGAGCCTTGCCTATACAACAGCTCCCAAAGAACCATTTTGTCCACAGGGTTTTGTTATATGTGCTGTAGTAATTAACAGTTTGTATTTCAACTAATATGCCTGTTTTTAGGGATGTTTTTTCTCACTGTAGAAATTAAATAAACCAGTTTTTAAAAAGAAAAGTGGAAAAACTAATTCTATCATGTGCAGCCCTAAAGACACCCCAATATGAGTCATCAGCAAGGTTTGAACCACAGACCTTTAAATCCCTACTACAGACCTCTACCACTTGAACTAAAGGAGTAATTATTAGCATCTCTATGGACCTCCCACTAGAAGGGGACATGACACATACCCTTTGATGGTGGGTTACGCAACTATTTGCTAGACAGCAGAAGAATGTTGGGACTCGCTACGCCTAGTTTGGATGCTCGTCTCTGGGAGTTTGAGCTAGTGGTTAGAGAAGGGCTCGTTAGAGATGGTATAACCAAGAACATAAATATGGCACATGCATTCCGAAAGCTAGGGTGACTAAGACTTGGGTTCTATTCACAACGCTGCTCAAAGTGACCTTGTGAAACCTCTCAATTACCTTTACCTGTAAAATGGTAGGGATGGTACATGAGGGCCTTCTGTGGTCAGATGAGGCCTTGCTCAGTAATAAGGTCTGTAAAGGACACAGCAATATTAATAGCAGTCTGTGGAAGAGGTGCTACTTGGCTCAATCTCCTGGCTCCCAGTTCAGTGCATTTTCCCCTGAGCAATAGACTATTTGAACAGGGAATCTCTTTCTCAACAGCACCAGACTTGAGGGTGCAGGGAAGCAGGCAGCCTGCTTCAGCTGAACGGCAGGACATCCCACTAAATCCCATACACTTGAGCGCTCTGCCTGTGAGTAAAGTACTCCCCTGTAAACTTTTGCAGAAAAAGCCCTAAAGCTGTCAAGACATCGAAGCTGCAAGCCAGAGATTTTAAAAGGAAAAAAGCTGCCTGTTTTCACAGAGGGTAAACTACTGTGTTCTAAGTCTCCTGCAAGTGATCAGAAAACCATCTGTGTCTCTTTGCTGTATTATGAGTCATTGTCAGTTTCCAAGAACTTGTTCTTGTCAGCTTCCAAGAAGCTGTTGGGTTTAAAAAAAAAAACATCTATAAGGGGCAGATTTCCAAGCATGCTGCCTAAACCGAGCCTGCAGAACAGGGCCGTTTGCACCTGAGGGCTCATTGACGTCAACCATACGGGAGGACTCAGGGCCCAGTGCTAAGAGTTGCTGAGCACTTGCTGTGGGAACTGCAGAGGCGCACGCCTCGTGGGCTCAGGCACTCACTCAGTGCACCCGTAGCGTTTGTAGCAAAACTTAAACATACCGATTTCAGAAATGGGACTGGAATATATTTTGTAAAATCCGCTACTCCCCTGTCTTCTCAACCTCAAATCTATTACCACGTAGAAAGAGAGCAGCCAAAAACAGGAAAAAGACCTTTCAAGTAAACCAGTCGAAAAACAGTGGCTCTACATTTCCTCTGTGCCAAACTTGTTCATGAAAAACCAAGACTAGGAGCCCCCATAACATCTCTGGGGCTCTGGAAAGGTGCAAGGCCCTGTTCCATGGAGCTCATTGGAGGGACTGGGGCCAAGGAATTCTCTCTTTTACTCTGTTTCCCTCTTGTTCTATTTGGCTTTCATCTCTCCTCTTTCTCTCATACATTGTCTAGCTTTGCATCTGGTTCCCCTTTGCCTCCTCTCCCCTTACCCTTTGTTTACTTTTGTAAGCAGACTGTTGTTTTTAATTCAATTCCCTTTGGGTTTTGTTTGGTTTTTCAGTTGTAGTCTTCTCTCCAACTGTCCCATTCTTTCTTTTTACCTTCCACCCATTAATGCTGTGAGCTGCTTCCAATTAGATCTGTTTTGTCTTGTTTACTGGGCTTTCCCCCCATTCCTGTGTGCAGTACGGCAGCCACTTTTTCAGCTGGTCAGAAGCCAGAAAGCTGCTTCTCTTCTCATCATTGTGGGTTTTATTCATTTACTTATTTATCTTCCCTCCCACACACCCCAAAATAACATTGATGGCTGTTTATGAGGGTTTAAAGAATGTTTACACGTGAATTGTAGCAATTGCTTGGGAAGTTACTTTAGTGTATTTTTAAAGGTAAAATTCAATAAACTTATTTGTTTTCATCTCAAACCACATCACAAAATATTGATCTTATCTTGCAAACACTTACTACTATGCTGTCTGTTTATTATTATTCATCCTGTTTATTATGACAGTGCTTAGATGCCAATCAAGAAGGGGATGCCTTAGTGAAAGGTGCTGTACACCCACACAGAGTAGTAGATGGCTCTTGCATCAAAATTGTAAATCTTACAATTTAAACAAACAAGACAGACCCAGGCTGAGGGAAAGGGACAGAACATACAAAGGGAGAGAGCTTTCTACCTGAACAAACCCATTGACACGAGTGGAACTACGTGAAATAGTAAGTACTAGGCATGGTGGCCGGTCCGGGTTGAATAACACAGCCATATTTTTAAGATCAGATATTGACTTAGGGTGCTTCAGGTTTGGTGTGCAGTGTGTCCAGCTGGGCAGATAAAGAACTGGGGACCCTAACTCGGTGTTCACTTTTGAAGGTCTCGGCCACATGACTGCTGGATTTCAGCAGCCAATAGGCATAGAACAGCACATGACTCTCTGCATCAAAGTTAGGTTGAACCTTTGATTCCAAGAAGCCTAGAATATTTAGACCACCAAATTATCCCCTGCCAGACCCCAGTTGCACTGACTCTTATCATAGAATCATTGAATCTCAGGGTTGGAAGGGACCTCAGGAGGTCATCTAGTCCAACCCCCTGCTCAAAGCAGGACCAACCCCAACTAGATCATCCCAGCCAGGGCTTTGTCAAGCCTGACCTTAAAAACCTCTAAGGAAGGAGATTCCACCACCTCCCTAGGTAACCCAGTCCAGTGCTTCACCACCCTACTAGTGAAAAAGTTTTTCCTAATATCCAACCTAAACCTCCCCCTCTGCAACTTGAGACCATTACTCCTTGTTCTGTCATCTTCTACCACTGAGAACAGTCTAGATCCATCCTCTTTGGAACCCCCTTTTAGGTAGTTGAAAGCAGCTATCAAATCCCCCCTCACTCTTCTCTTCTGCAGGCATACATCTGCTCATGTTAGTAGGCCCACTGAATTCAATAGGACTAATCATGTGAGTAAAGCAAAGCACAGCATGTGCAGAAGGACCAATTTTTGTCACATGGAACAACGATTGAACTCAATGGGAATCACACGTACCTAGATGTTACAGGAGCAATTGAAAGCTAGAGCTAGTTGGACAACAGAAATTCTTCCTGTGCAAAATATCAAATTAAAACTCTTTGTTCAATGTTTTCCGGTTGAAAAAAATTGGTTTTCCCTGCTGGAAGTTTTGAACTAAGATTTTTGGTTCTAAGTTAACATTTGGATTAAAATGTCATTTGAATGTTTTAAAAAACTGAAAAGAAGCAACATTTTAAGGTAAAAAAAAAAAGTTCCTTTTCAAAAAATTGATTTGAGATGAAGATTTTTATTTTGAAATTTCCCACAGGAAACTGACATTTTTCATCAGAAATGACTCGGACATTTCCATGAAAAATGCTAGTTTTGCAAAAAAACTTTTTTTTTTGCAGAAAACTTTTTACACCAAAAAATTGTCACTAGCTTTACCCATAGTGCCGTGCAGAGCAAGGTAATTCCATTTCCCAGAGGATTTCGGTATTTTGAAATTTGGCTTCATTCCAATTTGGAACAAACCCTCAAAATTCTCCATGAAAGGGAATGGAGGTGTGGACCCTAGAATCCCTGAGGATTCACAGGGCAGTCCTCATGGTGAGCTGAGGAGCTCAGTGCTGAGCTGGCAGGAAATCAGTCACAAGTTTGTCAAAACTGAGCCATCTCCATGAAACATTTGTCACATTTTAACGAATCTGTGTTCTCCAACAGAAGAGAGGTCAGCTGGAGGATCTCCAACCAATTCTAGTCAGTTTTACTTTCTGGTTCTCATGAACTACTATAATGTGGCGGGAACTGGGTGCTGAACACTTCAGGGGCATGTTTACATCCCAACAGAACACTCATTTCACAAGAACTTTGAAAAATTATAGCTACGTTTATAAGAAGTTTTGTCATTTTAATTTTTCTTTTAAACAAAACCTAAATTTGGGTTGGTTGAGTAGTTTGGCCTGTTCCACTGAACAGTGGATCTGCTATATTCTCACGGCAGAATGCTATGGGCCCTGTTCTGCTGCTGCTGAAGAAAATAGGCTTAATCAACATGAGTAACAGTTGCAGCATCAGGCTCTGTATATAATATATTAATACGAGTTAGGGGAAAAATTCTCTCACCAACATTGTTTGAGAATTCCAGAAGTTATGCAATATCATAAATACTCAGAGCAGTAAGTCACTACATAAATCTAAACCAGCAGGGCTCAATTTTGTTTCTTTGCAAGCTTTGTTTGTCACTCTCTATTATTTTTCACACTAGAGTCTTATAATATAAGCACTTAATTTATGGGCTTGTGAGTCAAGAGGCTTGGCTTCCACTGTGGGACTGCCTCTATGCGTGATCTCGGGCAAGTCACTAGGGCCTGATTTTCAGCTTTCTGATTTGCATGCACAGCTGTGCCCTGCATGACATCCCCATGAATCAACATATAGCTAGGTTCTGCGTGCATGAATGAGATGAGGAGGATTCAGTTAAGTGACAGATAGAGTACACATGTGTAATTAAACCGTTTTTTAAAGGTGCATTTTAGAAAAGTCAAAAAAGAACAGTAAGGTTTATAATAAATAAACCACAAACATTTTGTATACCAAATCAGAAACATAAATCGATATGTTTACACTTTAACAGGATAAATATAAAACAAAATGTATTTGAAAATAATTCCCTCCTTCACTTACCTGCCAACTTCTCAATTCAAAGGCCTGCATTTCTCCTGCTATGGACGATAACATCAGAGTCACCAGAAAGGGAACTTGGAATAGAGCTCAGAAGCAGTCCTAAGGGCATAAGTCATATGGACATTCATGCACAATGAGAATAGGGTCTTCCAAAAAGATTAATAAAAACATCATTTCAAAAATAATAAGCAGAGACGTGAGTAGCCATCAAGATTGTAACAGTCTCATTGTTCTCTCAGGTGATAAGCACAAAACCTCTTCACAAAAGCAATCAATACATTTAATATACCCAGGCCACCAAAATATGGCTATGATGTAAAATATCCAAGAAGCATCTGTTTTTCAGAGATGAGTAAAGCGGTTAAATGGCCTAATCCAAAGCAATGGAAAGACATCTAATGACATCATTGGACTTTGGATAAGGCCCTAAATGCTTCTTTAGATTTAGGGCTCAGTCTGCAACCCTTTGTCACTTGTGCAGTCTTTACTCCCATATTAATGTCAATGAAACTATTATCATGAGTAGGGTTACTTGCATGAATAAGAGTTTGTGAGATCGGGCCCTTAATTACTACAAATATTGCTACAAATCAGAGAATAATCTTATTTTATAGGCCTGACCCTCCTGTGACTTGACTGTGACGTGTTGAGATGAGTTCCTGTCTGCTTCCTGTAAAACTTGCCCATACCGGTATTGCCCTGGCCTCTTCTTTTGTCATTCAGTGTTGCACGCATTCTAAAGCAATATGCATTTCCTCACCTTTTGGGGGCGAAGCCAGACTTTGAGGCACCTGCTCCCCCCTTGGTGTAAACTTTGCTTGTGCCAATCAGAAACGAACACAAACAGGTTTTGGGCCCCGTCCCCTATGACACTTCTATGATGTCATAGTTGGTACTTTATGGGCCTGCCTGCCATGTGCAGGCAGGAAGAGGAGAAAGAAAAACGAATCCTGTGTATCCCGTGTACACCCATAACCGAGCCTGATCACCTCGAAGCCTCTCGCTCAGCTCACGTGTTTCAAACAGAGTTTCTCCGTTTGCCGGTCGTTATGCGTTGGTTTGTATTTGGGAGTATCAGCTATTACTAAATGCTGCATCTTTGCTTATAAATATTGTTAGTAGATATTTTAGTCATTGTGTGTTTTAAGTTTCATTAACTCTATTAGCTAATCTAACACTGCTCCCTTACCCCTTGTAATTATCCCCAATAAAACTTTAAATTGATTAATTTAAGTTGTGTGTGTGTGTGTGCGTGTCTGCAGTTTGCATCGTGACCCATACTCTCCTTGCATCCCTTACCAATATAGTCTATTGCCACGTGCAGCCTAGTAACTAACAGGCCTGCATTTTCTTTCGCCCCTGCGTGCCCGTGGCAATCCACATGGTGTCACGAACAGGATGCAAGGGAGTTGGGCCATGCCCGTGGCACGCTGCAGACCGCGCAGATGATGAAACTGAACAGTTCCAACATTTGCAGTTTCACCTTTTTACTAGCCAAAATTCGACTGATCCAAAAATAGAATGGATCTGTTCCCTTGGCTCGGGTAAAACTCTAAAAGGCTATACTGTACCATTAACCCTGGCAGATACGGGATGCCTCCTTCGGTGCCACCCGAGCTTTAGGTGTCAGCCAGCCGATTGTTCCCTACAGCCTCAGTGCACGGAGACTGTGGAGAACCTCGGTGCTGCAGATCCCTCTCAGCTTTGGAGAGAGTGTAGCCACATTGTTAGAAAATCCGGAGGTACCGTTTCCAAATTGATTCCCCCACCTCGGGTAATACCTGCTGAGTAGGGTTACTTGCATGAATAAGAGTTTGTGAGATCGGGCCCTTAATTACTACAAATATTGCTACAAATCAGAGAATAGTCTTATTTTATGGGCCTGACCCTCCTGTGACTTGACTGTGACGGTCAGAAGAAACTATTGTGATCATTAAATCCAACTCCATGGATGACAAAAGCCAAACAATTTCATCCAGTAAAATTTGCATCAAGCTCTTAACTCCTGATTGAGTTAGAACATAAAGATATACAATCCCAGTATGACTGACTCCGCTGACTGTACTGGAGATACTCCTGGTTTACATGAATATAAGTGAGATGAGAATCAGGTCCTAAATCTACAATGGCTCTTTTCATCTTAAAGACACCAGAAAGCAGGATATTTTGTTTGACATGTCTTCAGCTCCTGGAAAATGCCGCTGGCTGGGCTAGAGAGCGCATTATAGCTCTCAACTTCAGCTTTGGTTGAAGAGGATATTAGTGACAGTTGCTACTGAAAACATTCTGAAATGGATTTGTTGATAGAAGATGACTGCTGGAGCTTTCAGAGGGAAAATTAAAACTAAAAGACAAGTATATTTAAGCATAATTGCCTTAAAACCAGAATATACTGTAATATAATCTGCACTTGATTGGGAAATGGAACAATCCAGAAGGCTGACTTCAACACTGTCTAGAAAAGAGCCTAATTATATTCAAGCACAATAGAGGGCTTATTTCTCTCTTGCTGTCTAGGTTTTAAATGTCTGCGGATCATAGGACTGTAATTCAGATGCTGCTGCAAATGATTTGGATAAGAAATTTATTAACATTACATTTATTAATTTAGACAGAGCTTTAGAGAAGGTCATTTTACAGATCCCATTGAAAACTGGGCTGACAGCTCATTAAACAGGACGCAGCTCCCTCTTGTGGCTGGGTAACATCAGTGCAAGTCATTTAGCAAATATGATGTTTCTGCATAATCATCTTCTCCTTTTGAACACTATGTAAGTATTTTTATTTTAGACCTCTCCCAAATCTCCCTGGTGGGCTCTGCAAAACACAAAACAATATTAGCATAACTAGCACTGTGCCAAACACCGATAGTAACTCTTCCCCATTGCTTTTATGATCTATAATGATTAGACATGGGCCAAAACTGGAACCACCGACATCAACCATCTCAAATGTTGGAATATAGATAGATATTACGTGGAGCTAAACCACATCCTGATTTTGATTTTGGAAAACTGCAGCTGCTCTAGTTTGCATGTGAAAGAAAAAGGATCAGGCCAATTTATCCAGCTTTCCTCCAACCCATCCTGAGCTTTGGATAAAATGGAAATGGATCTGAAATATCCCTGGGTTTGATCCAATGAACCCAAAATCAGACCAATTTTTTTGGGGGGTGGGGCCCTCAAACCCACTTCATAATTCTACCCATCTCTAATAATGATTCACATACTTTTGCCTTAGTTACCTCTTGTCAAAGGAGGCAGATTCCTGGGATTTATTACACCTCTTTGTGATCAATGGCATGGAAGGTCAGAATGAATGGTTATACTATGCTGCAAAGCTAAGACTCAAGCATCTTTAGCAGCCACTAAGCAGCATGAAACCTGTAACATGAATGAGCTGCAAGTCATGTTACAGATCTGAGTGTTGGACAATGTTGACAGGTAAATGAGCTTTTATTTTGACAAGCTACTGAACATTCAGCCTTAATATAATATTAGCAAGCATGGGATATGAAATCATTAGTATCACCATTCTCTTAGCTGTAATGGAGGAAATAATCCAGCAATCGACGGGTTGCGACTTTATCAGTACAATACCGGCTCAGGGGTGCTGGAACAATTTCTAAAGTGGGGGTACTGAGAGTCATTGAACCAAACTGCAAACCCTGTATATAATGGGAACCACTTCAAGCCAGCGGGTGCGACATCACCCCCAGCACCACTAGTTCCAGCACCTATGCTCAGGCTGCATTATTATTCTTTTCTGCTCTGCAAGATCTAAACAAGCTAAAAGGGGACTGACAGGATGCAGGGGGTGGGATCACAGCACCTTAGGCACCTAGAAAACCACAGGAACAGCATTACGACCCACAAGGCCAAGTGAGGTGCCTAAGTTCCCTATACAATGCATGGGCAGACAGAGGGGCCGAATGCCGAAGAATGGGATCCACAAAAGCCAGCATACTAGGTGGGGAGCTGCCTAAGCTAGCCAATGGGAGGGGTATGTGCTAAGTCCCGCCCCTCTCAGAGATAGGCACCTAAGTCCAAACTGCAGGGACGAGATCCCGCTGCCTGTAAGTCTATTTGGGACTAATTTGATAAGCAGTTGATCTCAAACAATATTAGGCCATCTGAGGGAGATTTCCACAGATGTGCCAACTTTTTGCTACACAGCTCATTAAATTGCATTTGGCCACATTTACTGCTTGTGGTCAGCTCTCACTGACCAAATCCAAGTGGGTCCACTCTTTAACTTGAGCTAAGAAATGAGCGTGAAGTTTAATAGCCTTAAATACAGAATATCTCTAACCCAATAAAGAAAAAAAATCACCATTTCTAACAACATGGGCTGACCTCTTTCAGTTGTTTAGATGTCACAGTTTATCGAGTCTCCACAGGAATAGTAAGCAGTTTGATTTTGGTGTCAATTTACTGTTCCTACTGGATAAAATAAATGGGCCCGATATAGTGTCAATTAATACAATCCTTTGTTTAACTCTTCCAGAGCCATGCTGCTGAGTGCTGCTGAAATTAAAGCTACAAGGCCAAACTCTGCTCTCAATTACACAAATGAAACTCCCATTCTTAGTTGGTTTTAGTTTCAAGGTCTTAGTTTCAGCTCATCTCTAAAATACCTCAGCTCCTTCTTTACTTCCACACTCCCGTCTGGGTTTGGCCTATCTCTAGCTGGAAGGAGTTTAATAAGCATGTGAGAAAGAAATTAGCTACAGGTAAATTTACAACAAATCAAGGGAAATACTTCTTCATGAACATTCAGTCAGCCTGGGGAATTCACTGCCACAGGAAATCATAGAATCAAAGGGCCAAACCCTGGAACCTTTTGTCAAACTAGACTCCCGTTGATGTGAATGGGAACCTGCCAAAGAAGGCGGGCTGAGCATTTTACCCAAATACTGTACCATAGCTGAATGTATAAATGGGGCTGGATAATTTCATGTCCAATAATAACAGCTGTAGCTGTGTATTCTAATCAAATCCCAGGGTGGAGGGAATAGGTCAATATTGGCAGGTGTCAGGAAGGAATTTCTCCCCCTATAAATTATTCCATAGAAAATTAGGTGGGTTTCTACCTTCCTCAGAAGCATCAGCTACTATCCACTGCACTGGAGACAGGACATCAGACCAGATGAAGCAGTGGTGTTTTCATGTCCAGTGATCTGATCTGGTTGATTCTATAGTTCATTTATGTTTTCTTAAATGCAGGGCCAGCCACTTATCAGGTTCAATCGCTGAACTTTTTCTGTTGCTTCTCATCTTCTCAGGAGACCTCCCACCTTAAAGCCAGTGGCACAGACCCCAGTGAAGCTGGAGGGAATTTACCCTGCTGTACTTCACAATCTTTAATCTCCTTTGCAAACTCTTTGATGTTGAGAAGTTGTTTCAGTACCAGATCAAGAAGATGAGACATTTTGTGACCTCTAGACTATGCTTTCAGATCAGCCCATGAGATATGCAGGGCTGCAGCCAACTTACCCTTAAAAAGGTTAGAATACACTTGTTTGGGTTTTCTAAATGAATTCCTCGAAATGGAAGGTACCAATAGGAGAGTGGCGGAAGAGAAAGTGATGGGGTGGCTCCAGTCCACTGAAGACTGATTGCCTTGTGTGTGGGCTTGTTGGTGCTAGACTTTCTTTTCTTAAAACATCCACTTTCACTACCAGTCTATATATAGACAAATGACCAGCAACCACCAGGTTTAGACCTGCTCAGAAGAGGGTTAGATAATATGGTGGTTAAAATGCTGGCAGCCCGTCTACACTAGCACTCTGACCACTTCTCCCACCAGTGGAGTTCCAAAAGGGGTGGGAAGAAAATGGGAAAGTCTAGTGCAGGCACAGTCTTAGCAACTTCAGTTCAGTGAACTATGTAACCTACCTATAATTGACTCCCGATTCTGAGCAGGCCGCACTAGCATAGAGTGCGTATTGTACGTAACAAGGAAAGCACTTTCTCTGGTAGACTTATCTTTCCAGTTATTGTTTAGAGTGCTTGCAAATGGTACCAGACCTGGAAGCACTGAGGACTGAAGTCCTCCATCTACCCACAGAATGGGCCGTGCAATGCCAGTGTAGTCTTCCCCACACAACCTGTTGTATCTTATCCCTATTCTGGATAGGCCACCTCTCATAGTAAGAAGGTCAATCATTACCCAGGCCCATTTGGTCCCTAGCCTTCCCACTTGGACTCCTAACAAGACTGAAAACATTGTAAGCTCTTTGGGGGCAGTGAGCGTGTTTTTGTTTTGTGATTGTACAGCGCCTAGCACAGGGCTCTTAGACACTATGATGATAATAATAATAAAGGAAATTAGCAGAACCATAGGCAACAACTCCTCCATGGGTGCTCCGGGATTCAACCATCCAGGGAAAAAAATAAGGGGTGCTCAGCACCCACAGACTGTGGCCCTGCCCACACTCCTCCCTGAGGCCCTGGCGAGTTATATGGGCCTGTGGTGCCTGGAATATTCAGGGCCTGGGAGCTCAGCTCCACCAATGTTCGGGGCCTGGTGTCTCCCCAGGCCCCGCCTGCTGCCCCCAGATGATTTAAAAGGGCCCCCGAGGGCTCCCAGCAGCTGCCGCCACCACCGGCAGTGCAGCGAGGCTAAGGCGGCTTCCTGCCTGCCCTCGCTCCATGCCACTCCCGGAAGCGGCTGGCACCTCCCTGCAGCCCCGGCATGTGTGTGTCTCCGTGCGCTGCCCCCGCCCTGAGCGCCAACTCCGCAGCTCCCATTGGCCGGGAACTGCAGCCAATGGGAGTTGTGGGGGTGATGTCTACAGGAGATCCTCCGGCCCCCGCACCTAGGAGCTGCTGCCAGAGGGGTGTGCGGGTTGCTTTTGGGAGCCGCCTGAAGTAAGCGCTGATCCCCTGACCCCCTCCTGCACCCCACCCTCCTGCCCCAGCCCAGAGCCCACACCCAAACTCCCTCCCAGAACTCACCCCCCGCATCTCCTCCTGCACCCCAACCCCCTGCCCCATCCCAGAGCCTGCACCCAGCACCCAAACTCCCTCCCAGAGCCTGACCCCTCACCCTCCCGTACCCAAACTCCCTCCCACCCCCCGCATCCCCTCCTGCATCCCAACCACAGCCCAGGGCCTGCACTCCAAACCCCCTTCCGGGGGCGGAGAGGCACGGGCAGAAGGCAGGTGGGGAAGCCTCAGAGGTGGGGGTGGAGAGGAGTGAGTGATGGCATAGGTGCTGGAACTAGGGGTGATGCTGCATCCCTTGGCTTCAAGTGGTTTCCATCATATAGAGAGTTTACAGTTTGGTTCAACAGCTCTCAGCACCCCAACTATAAAAATTGTCCTGGCACCTCTGAGCAGTGGGCAGGCAGGGAGGGGCCTTGTGGGGAAGGGGCCAAGCAGGAGTGGGGCCTCGGGGCGGAGCGGGGGTAGAGCACCCACCGGCAAAAACCAAAGTCTGTGCCTGTCAGGGCCGGTGCAAGGAAGTTTCGCGCCCTAGGCGAAACTTCCTTGCACCAGCACTGTGCCGCCCCCCCTCCAATGTCGCCCCCCCGCCAGCCAGCTCCCTGCTTCCCCACCCCTCCCGCGAGCTGCAGGTGCTCAGCTCCCCCCCCACACCCGCGGGCCGCGGGCGCTGAGCGGGGAGCCGGAGGCGGGGGGGGGAGGGTTGCTGCGGCTGCCTCCCGGCTCTCTGCTCAGCGGCTGAGCGGGGAGCCAGGAGGCAGCTGCCTGCCGCCCCCCAAATCCTGGCGCCCTAGGCGACCGCGTAGGGTCGCCTACTTATAGCGCCAGCCCTGGTGCCTGTGAGCAGAATTGAAAAGTAATGAAATGTAAGGATTTGAGGAAAAGGTTCAGAGTAAAGTTCTTACCTCCAAACGTGTTCCCTTCACCTCCCTCCCACTGCTGATATTTCTGAATGACAGTAATCTCTTCCTAGAAAACATTGGGACCAGCTCTCTGTTAAAAGCCTCATTTTGTTCCCCACCCAACGTCCCTCAAATGGTGGTTTCTAAATGCCTGCGGTGTGGCTAAAGGAGACATTGTCTTTAGTTCTGGAGGTGACTCAGACAAGCTGTTCCTGAGCTCTTAGACTTCAAGCAAGTCTAAGTCACATGCTTGGACAATGTTAATTGGAGTAAGGAGCCCAGGCCAAAGATTTTAAAGAGTGAATAGTGACCTTCAGGGTGTCAATTTTGGGGGAACTAACTCTAAGGGGCCGGATTTCAGTGAGCAGGTGCTCAGCACTTTCTGAAAAGCAAACCCTTTGGTAGCTCAGGCTGGGCACCCAAAGTCACCAGTCACTTCTGACAATCCTGGCCACGCACCACAAGCTATCCACCCCCAACAGCAGGCCTCCGCCCAGCCCAGGAAGGATTAAACACCACACCCTGAGTCTGCTCCAGCCCTTTCTTTGGGCAGGCATTATTTGCTCCCACGTGCTTTAGCAAATCCCCCAGTAAAACAGTTGATCATAAATCCAACAGCTTCCATTCCCCTGATGCAGGAGCTTCCTTGACAGAACATCCCTGCTCCTGCAACTCTTCCCCAGGCCTTCTTCAGACTATCTGCCAGGGAATCCCCCTTTTCAGGGTCTGCCCCAAGAACTAACCTGCTTCCTGTAACTTTGCCCCACAGATGAGCTCTTCCCACCTTTACAGGAATCAGGTGCTCATCAGGCCCTTCCCAGTAGGGCTGCCAACTTTCTAATCGCACAAACCCAAACACCCTTGCCCAGCTCCTGCCCTGAGGCCCCGCTCCTTCTCAGAGGCTCTACCTCCCACTCACTCCATCCCCCCTCCCTCCATCGCTCACTCTCCCCCACCCTCACCCCACCCCTTCTCAGAGGCTCTACCTCCCACTCACTCCATCCCCCCTCCCTCCATCGCTCACTCTCCCCCACCCTCACTCACCTTCACCAGGCTGGGGCAGGAGGTTGCAGTGCAGGAGTGGGTAAAGGGGTGAGGGCTCCAGTGGGGCAGTGCTTACCTTCGGTGGCTCCCAGAAGTGACCGGCATGTCTGGCTCGTAGGCGGAGGGGCAGCCAGGCAGCTCTGCGTGCTGCCCCTGCCTACAGGCACCGCCCCTGCAGCTCCCATTGGCTGTGGTTCCTGGCCAGTGGGAACTGCAAAGTTGGCACTCGGGACAGGGGCAGCGCACAGAGACTCCCTGGCCGCCCCTGTGCCTAGGAGCCAGAGGAATGTGCCAGTCACTTCCAGGAGCCGCGCGGAACCAGGGCAGGTAGGGAGCCTGCCTTAGCCCCGCTGCACCACTGACCGGACTTTTAGCGGCCTATTAAAATCTCCCAGATTGGTTTCAGTAGCCACCGGGAGATCGATTCTGATTCCGGGAGACTACCGGCCAATCTGGGGCGGGTTGGCAATTTTACTTCCCAGCTGGGTCTGATAATCCTCTCTACTAGGTCCAAACACCTGCTCTTAAAGGGGCTTTGCCACAGTATAGGTCTGGCTGGCTACAGGACCCCTGTTCCTTAAAGGGGCAGACTACTTTGTTACACTGGCACTATCCATTCTTCAAATACTAGATACAGCTGCTCAGTGTACACCTAGAAATAAAATAGTTGCCAAAATGTGACAGACTGAGAACTAATGTATTACATAAAAGTTGATTTTTTTAAAACAGAGTGATGGGATACAGGGGCAGAGTTAAGGTGATTTGAGAAACTTTAGCTATGTAACTACTTATGTTCAAACAGTCCTATTTCCTAAAGTATAATCCTAATTTAGAATTTCCTGGATTCTTAACTTTTAATTTTATAAAACTATTATGTTCTAATAAGAATTCCTGCCTCCCTACTCCTTATATTATCAACAAGCACTTAACCTTAGCTCCATTGTAAAGCTACTGGTCACAACGCCACAGTTAAGAATGAGATGAGTTTTGCATTAAAAGCAGGGATTCAACCCCTTTGCTGTGTATGCAGAACAGAGTATGACACCACGGTGTGTGGGGTGGGGGGGGAATGAAAACAGCTACCGTGTCTTTAAAAATCAGTTTAAACTATCAGACACTGGAAATGCTATTATGCATTAATCGTAATTGTGCAGTCATTGCATGGTGTCTATTACGGGGAAGAGTTAAGGTTGTATGTGCATTTCCATACTTCAACGTGGTTGGATTTCTTTTATATTAAATGTTCAATTTTTAATTTACTGGCTTTTAATGCTTGTTTTGGGGATAATTACAACATCCCTATAAGGATTTTTACCCTAAATTACCGATTTATAGTCTCAACCGTAACTCTATCTTAACATAGGTTTTGTCTGGGACATTAACAATTTTTTTGTATTTGGAATTCTTGTAACTTTTGACCCAGCTTCTTAGCCAGTGTGAAGCTGCACATGATATTTAGTATTGTTCGTATAGACATTGAAGCCTTTAAAAATATCTCCCTGAACTCCTTAAACTGTTTGCCTCAATGATTTCCTGTGGCAGGGAATTCCTCAGGTTGATTATACGCTTTAAACAGAAGTATTTCCTTGCATCCATTTTAAATTTGCTGCCTCTCAAGTTAACTGAGCATCCCCCGGTAGTTCTTGCCTTCTGGGATTGGATGAAGTGGAGCGTCCGGATGGTTTTCTGTAAACCGGTCATTATTTTGTATTCCAGCATTATAACAAAACAAAACAAAACCCCACTTACGTAAACAGGAAAATCTAAAAGGTTTTCCAGAATCTTAGTCAACACCAACAAAACAACCTTACAAAGTCAGCTGCGCCCAGTGGAAACAGCAAATGGAAAAACTAAGATGGCCATTTCCTCTTCTTCTTGCCCTCAGAGTTAAAATAGATTCTCCTACGAATCCATATCCTACAATAAGAGAACTGTCAGAAGACTCCCTTTTGTCTACCGTTGGTCTGATCCAAAATCCCATTGAAGTCAATCTTAAAATCCCCATACAGCCCAGGTGACACTAAATCTATCTAAGATATGCCCCTTACTAGATAGCGCCTGAGCATCTCACAGTTCATAAAGTATTTATCTTCTCAACACCATTGTGAGGTAAGGAAGTGCTGTTATCCCCATTTACAAATTGGGAACGAAGGTTCAGGGAACCTAAGTGACTTGCCAAAGGTCACACAGGAAGTCTGTGGCAGAAGATGGAATTGCACCTTGATCTCCCAGGCCCCAAACTAGTACCCTAATTACTGGCCCGTCCTTCCTCCATGCATAGTCTAAAGTACCTAGTCCTTTCAAATAAGAAAGGGTTTATCATCTAACAAGACAAGCAACATGCTGTAGGAAGGATAAGGGAGGGATGCAATCTAGCTATGTAGCTGTATATGTATTGTGAGGTTGGTTTTTTAAAAATAATAATCAATATCAATTATCCCTGACTGTCCTGGTACTGAGCCATTACTAGCTGACTAACATCTTGCAGGTGTCATGCTAAAAGTGGGTCTTGAAAAGGGATTTGGGTCTAACATTCAGCTTCTGATCCGGCCCACTATGTTGCATAGCTTGTGAGATCTGATGGGACCACAGTGCAAACTGATACAGCTGCCAGCCCAAGTCCCTTTCCCATGAACTCCTCCCAAGCTGAGGAGAGAAAGATAGTCTGCCTAGAGCCACATGTTATACATAGATATTCCCACAGCTCCTTGTGTGCCCTCCAGAATGTATTTTGGACTCTGCCTTGTGCTTAGGGTGACCAGACAGCAAGTATGAAAAATCAGGAGAGAACGTGGGTGGTAATAGGTGCCCATATAAGAAAAAACCCCAAATATTGGGACCATCCCTATAAAATCGGGACATCTGGTCACCCTACTTGTGCTTCAGGTAGCCATCTCCAGCTCTGCAAAGTGAGTGTAAGATGCTACTGAAATAGAATTGTACCCCAGTTAGCACAGATGTGAATGATGACACAGGTTGCAAGTCTGTGGAGAATCAGGACCATAAAACTGAGGCCCTGATCCTTGTGGTCATTAAGGATCCCATAACTGCAAGTTATGCTGGGCAAATCCAGGTTGAGATTTGTCCCTCTCACGGACACCTCCACTTCTTCTTATTCTCTTCTCCTTGCTACCCATTGTACAAAAACAGGTTCACATCCTGCTCCCCCTCTTTTACAGATGGGTAAACTGAGGCATGGAGAGGTTAAGCAACTTGCTTTATGTTCTCCAAAGGTTGGTAGCACAGCCATGAGCATAATCTAAGACTCCCACTTCCTAATCTGCTTCCATAAACCCTGCACTATTAATTGTATTATTATTTTTATAGGACCACCCGTGCACTCAGTCAAGGTGTTAAACAATAGGTGATGTGTGCAAAACAAATGTCGCGCTTTTAGCTTCCAGTCTAGACCAGGCTACCGCCTTAAAAAAATATTAAAAAGTGTGACATATAGGAGAGGGACATCTGACTCCCTAATAAAGAAATGTAGGGTCAAAGACCTTCCTGGTGTAATTCCACCAGGTCAGTCAATTTACACCTGGAACTAATCTGGCCCACAGCGTCAAATGCGAAGGGAAACGCGCTTGTATATTCTTAGCACTGGATTCAGATTGTTTGTTCCACAATAAAGGGCTTAAATCTCCAAAAAGTCACCTTCCTTGAAGGAAACCATCTATCATCCCAAAGCAGAGCCCTCAAAAGGCTTATGTGACTGGGAAGTCTTTCTTTACACAATCTCTTCCAATCAAGTCCTTAAGATTTTGTGTTTAAAGTCCAGACCCCTTAGAAAAACCAATATTTTTAGCCCCATTCAGGCTCTGAACCGAACAAGAACCCCCCAGTTCTCCAAAGACGTGGTTGAAGGATCAACGCTGTGTCACGTCCCCCCTTGGGACAGCCAAGCTCCTTGTGGGCCACCGTACCTTTTGATACTTGCCATCAGGATATATGTGTTTAATCAGGCTCTTGACAGGTAAAGACTGTGAAAAAGAGGACAGTTTGTTCTCCCAAGCTGTTCAGTCTCTAAGCTCCCTGTTTATTTTGGAAGCGAATGAATAACATTGTGCTGGGAAAGGAAATTAAAAAAGCAGGGTTGTAATTTACAGTAGAGAAGAGAACAGATTTAGACCCCCACACACACACTTCCCCCCCCCCTCCTCTTTTCACTGCTCTGGTTCCAAACGTGCCACAGCTGAAAGAGAGAACCTCAAGCCTTCCTTATTGCTGGCAACAACAAGTGAGTTACAATTGCCAGTCTCTGTACGCCTGCCAAGAGAACAAACTGCTTCAAGGCGAAGGGCGGGGTAGGGGGGAAGGGGATTTATCAAAACCAAATGCCACTGGAAATCCGAACGCTGCAAAGCCCGGTTCAAGATGTACGTTGTAACATATCCCCAGCCATGTAAGGAAGGGAAGGAAAATGGATTCTTTAAAAGAATATTTAAAATAAAACAATTGCTCTGGAGTGAGGAATTCTCCTCTCTGGTTTTTATAAAAATCTCTAATTTTTTTTTCATCTCCAAGTAAACTCCCAGCCGTTTTCTTTGAAAACAGATACCAGGCTGGCACCTCTTTGCCAAAGTGCTCCACATTGTTCTAATGAGATATGATAGGTGGTTTGGAGCCGGAGCTGGTCCAAGCAGCGGAGGTATCGCTTTATTGTGTTTGTTTTTCTTTCAGAATTCAGCAATCTGGCAACTCTTTTTCTTTTGTATGCTTTTATCATTCCATTTTAACCTGTCCCCTTGATCCAAATCAGATCCAGCATTCTGCCCTGACCAAGTGTTCATCATGATTCCCCAGAAATGCGAAAGAAGAGAAGCTCATAGGTTTTTAAGGCCAGAAGGGACCATTATGGTCATTTAGGTCTGACCTCCTGCATAACACAAGTCATAGAATTTCACCCAAAGTTTTCTGCACCAAGCCCATATCTTGTGCTCGAGCTAGAGCACACTTTTAGAAAGACATCCAGACTTGATGTAAAGACTTTAAGTGATGGAGAATCCATCACATTCCAAGATAAGCTGTCCCAGTGGATAAATAAGGCACAATTTTAAAGTTATGATATTTATCTCAGAAGTTGTCTAGCTTCAACATCCAGTCATTGTATCTTGTTATGCCTTTGTCTTATAAATTAAAGAGTTCTCTAATATCAGATATCTTCTCCCTAGGCAGATAGTTTTAGACCATGATTAAATCACTTCTTAACCTTCTCTTGGGTAAACTAAATAACTTCTAAAGCCTCCCACTAAAAGGCATGTTTTCCAGGCCTTGAATCATTCAGAGAGCTCTTTTCTGACCCTGTTTCAATATTTCAACATCCTTTTTGAAGGGTGGACACCAGAAAGGGACACAATATTCCAGTAACGGTCTCACTATGCTATTTACAGAGGTAATAACACTTCCCTGCTCTGACTCGATATTCCCCTGTTTATGGATCCAAGAATCACATTCACGCCCCAACCTACAGCACCACGCTGGGAGCCCATGTTCAGCTGGCTATCTACCATGAGTCCTAGTCCTTTCCACTGTCACTTCATTCCAGGATACTGTCTCCCGTCTTCGCTGAGGAAAAGGAGGAAAAGACTGAAAATAAAAGCGGGGGCAGGAATTAGAACATAAAGGGGGAAAAAGAAAGGAAAGGAAAAAATGAAAATAGAGACTTGGAGCCAAATCCCCATGGGAAATTCCTATGACTAAAGGAGCAGCATATTGGCCCTTTATTGGAGACAGGTGTGGGGAGGAAAGTAAAAGAAGACCAGTGACAAGGGACAATGTTGCTACGGCACAGGCATGAGAGAGAAGGGTTAGGCCTCCTGTTAGCAAGTGATATTCCCTCCCTGCTCCAAACTCTCCACTGAATATGGTCAGATTTTTGTCCTTCCTGGAAACTGTCTTCATTAACAGGGGTAACTAACAGGAGCACAATATACATTCTGGCCCAACCCTTTCCCCCTCCCCCCTCCCAGGTTTGGCTATTCCCAGAGTTCCTCTGATCAAACACCCATTCCCACCTGCTTGTACCCAGAGTTTCACCAGCCACAATGAATCAATACCTCCCTGCAGGGTTCCAGTAACTGCTGATAGGGCTAAGCCAACAGCAAAACCCTGCCATAGACCTCCCCCCCCCACAAGTTCCCCATTAGAGGAGCACCCACCATCATGCTTGACTTTATTTTCCCAGTGCAACCCGCTCCGGACCCATCTTCCAAACTCCCGTGCTGCTGGCAAATCCCCTTTCCTACATGTAATACTCCCTGCGTTCTGACTGTTGTCACAGCTTACAAGTGGACAGGGCTTCGCTTTCGCAGAAATGCTCATCCCAAAGCACCTATAGCATCACAATAATTCTCACCAGCACACTGACTCAGGGGGGAAAAGGTGCCACCTACAGCATCATCAAACCCACATTCTGTAGCAACCTGCATTTTCCTTGCAGGGCTCCTATTCAAAACAGACCCAATCCTCTTTCGGGACCAAATATCCCAGCCCAAGTTGGCACAGCTTGATAATGAGCTGGCATTGTGCCCGTTCACCATACCCATTGTATTCCGAAGGTTTGCACCTAAATGTTCTGATCTCCACATCCTTAGATTTTCATGCTGCTTTAGTGATCAAATCAGATATTTTGTGGTATCTCTATAACTGAAGGCTCTTTGCCTGGTGTTGAAAGTTTATCTCCTTTACACCAACCATTAGCATACAAGCGTGGTAAGTGGCTCTTCGGTGAGATCTCTGCAGATGTTCACCTCTCCAAAGGACAGTGCTACAAAACCTTTATAGCTATTCCCCACCTTGCCACCCATCTGCAGAGGCACAGGGAACTGAATGCCTTTAAAACACGGAAAGGAGAGGACCATAGAAACAGGAAGTTCTGGGCACACTCTCAGGTCCTCGCAACTTAAACATGAGTCCTGCATCTGGTTTTCTGAGTTAAGTGCTTTTGTAATTGTAACCCTGATAGTTATATTTTCACTTGGTAAATCTGTTTCACTTAATAAAATGTGCTATAAATTAATGCATCTGTTCTCTGCTACGTATCAGCCTGATGATGTCACTCCATGGAGCCCTTCCCAGTTCACCAGACCTCCTGTTCCATTATGTCAAATGAGCAAATGGTGAAATATTCCCTTGTTATCAACTGCTAATGGCATTTTTTTTTTTTTACACACAATGCTCTGAACTCAAAATCAGAACTGCAGCACATTAGCAGCTGTTAACACTTCACGTTTTGCATGTACACTGGCCATGGAGTGCTTCTGCTCTACAGCTGAGCAGCTGAGTTCTGTTTCAAATGAAAGTAGGACTGAGCCTCAAAGTTTGGAGCCACAGCCAAACTTCCCCGAAGTGCGAGCTATTAGCTAGACCCTTTAAGGAGGCTGCGGTCAAAGTTCACATCCAGATACGACTTCCCAAAGAGATATCCAGGGCTTCGGTCAGAGCAGGGATTCAGGTCTAGGGTTGTGGTTCAGGCCAATCTCTAGTTTAGATGCCATTTCTTCTGAGACACCACATGCACATTTCCACTCCCGGGCCCCATCTGTCTAAACCCCAGACTTTGGGTTCTGCAAAGACACCTGGCTTGATCTATCGTTGCAAGTGCCTGTTAATGAGTCAGCCTTTAAATTCCTTTGCCTAAGCCATTTCAATGTGTCAACTAGAGTGGCACCGCTCACCCCTTGGGTGGAGGAGAGTGACTAAAACATGGCCACTATTTCCTTTGTCTCTTTGTTAGCCACACAGCAAAACCCGACTTCGGGGAGAGAATGTGGCAAACCGCATGTTTTCAGGAACATGCAGAGGGAAGTTAGTGAACTGCTGTTATTTCAGAGCTACTGCATTCGGAGTAAAATCTATTCAGCACTTTAAAAGGATATTGGCCATGGAATTGCCACTAATAAACCTACAAGAACAAGCAAAAGCAGGTTTCCAGTCTTTTCCTTCTGTCATCTGTAGGACCCCTGCCCCATTTGCTGCAGACGTTGGATGGTGGATAGTAAATGAGGCAGGATAGAAAGGATGAGCTCATAACTGAGGTGGTTGAATGGTGCTTTGGAGAACTTGACTCGATCCTTGCCTCTGCCACACAGTTCCTGTGTAATGCTAGTCAAGTCACTTAAAACCAAATTTCTCAGAGATGTCACTAGTTGTGTGTGCCTCATTTTCTGGGTGCCTGTCTTTGAGTCTGATTTGCAGAAGTGCTGAGCTCAGACAGCTGCAATGGAAGTCAATGGGAGCTGTGCCTTGCGCATATAAGTGCTATGTACAAACTACTCTGAAAAATCAGGTCCTAGTCATCTCAGATTGGACACCCAAAAATAATGAATACTTTTCTCTCTGTGCCTCAGCGCCCCATCAGTAAAATAGGGACAGTAATTGCCTCTCATCTCACAAGCTTTTGTGAAAAGCGGTTAATTAATAGTTGTGAAGCACTCAGATATTAGAGTGATGAGCATCCTAGAAAAGCCCGGGAGGAAATGAATAATTCTGTCTTCAGAGCAGGGTTTGAATTGTGTGCAGTAAATAAGGCCTGGGGCCACACATTGAACAATGAGGAGAAAACAAGGCTGCTTGTGTAATTGTGAATCATCTGCATGGAAGAAGCAAGGAAAAGCAGGTGGGTCCGTTAAAGAAGATAGCAAAGTGGCAGAGAAGGGGTGGTTTTTCTTTTTCTTTTTTGCATCGTTCTTTACTGGAGAAGATGATGGGGAAATTCCTGTTCCAAGGAAATGTTTATGGCCGAGTCAGAAGGTGGCCTTGAGAGAAATTAATGTTTCTAAAGAAAAATCTATGGAGTAAACTGAGAATCTTAAGTGCAGTAAATCACTAGAACTGGATGGTCTTCATCCAAACAGACTGAAGGAAATGAGGTATGAAATAACAGGGACACAAGTATATGCAATAAAGGGGCCGATCCAATAGCTTCTGAAGTCAGCAGAAAGACTCACACAGAGTTTGCTGAGCATTGGATCAGACCTTCAGGGCTTCTTCTAGACAGATGAAGAGCACCCACACCTCCGATTGAATGGGTGATGCTCATCACCTCTCCAGGTCAGATCCTAGAGGCTAGATCATAGCTGGCACCTGAACAGGTACAGAAAGCGGGGTGAGAGAATTAGGAAACACTGTCTTGTGCAGCCTGGATCAGACACAGTCCCGGGGTCTGTGCTGCCATCAGCAAAGATTCTGCAGGATCAGGGGGCTCAGTGCAAAACTCCTCTGAGTAGAGGCTGCAGGGTTTGGTGCCATACATTTATAAACAGCTGGAACTGCATGTCACACTGATAACCTGGAGCCAAACCCGGGCATCCTCCCTCAGTTCTAACTATGGGGACACTCATCAGGCCAAAATCCTGCAGTCTTTACATAGGAATGGCCATACTGGGTCCATCTAGCCCAGTATCCTGTCTTCTGACAGTGGCCAATGCCAGATGCTTCAGAGGGAATGAACAGAAGAGGGCAATTATTGCGTGATCAATCCCCTGCCATCCAGTCCCAGCTTCTGGCTTTACTTGGGCAAAGCTTCCCCTGAGATCAGTGGGTGTTGCAGGTACTCTGCACTGCTCAGAATCTGGCCCATTTTATTATTGTTATATTTATATTACAGTAGCACCTAGCGACTCAACACTGATCAGAGCCCCATTGTGCATTACATACAAACAGTAAGAGACCATCCCTGCCCTGAAGAGCTTGCATTAAAAACAGACAAAAATGGCAAAGGGAGTATTATCCCCATTTTACAGATGGAAAAATGAGGCACGGAGTGATTAAATGGCTTTTACAAAGTCACACAGCAGGTCTGTAGAAGAGCTTGGAGATGAACTCAAATCTCCCAAATCCCATTCTAGTTCTTTAACCACAAGACCACCCTTCCTCCCACATATGACACACTAGGCCTGATTCTGATTTGACTTATGCCAGCGTAAAACAGGAACTACTCAAAGTCAGTGGAGTTGCACCAATGGAAGATCAGAATCAGCTCCATTGAGCTCACTGCAATCCAAGTTTCTGTACTTCATTATGAATATGGATTTTATCAAACAAAAGAGGAGGCCCCTTTGTCTTCAGCCACACCGTAGCTGACACTTTTTTGTTAGAGCTAGGGGCAATATTCCCAGATTATGTGAAAAATGCCTTCCAAACAGATGGTGCCATAAGAGCAGGAGTCCAGCACTCAGGCCTTGCTTTCTGTTTTCAGAAACCAATGGACAAAAGGAGAAGATTCAGGGCTGCCAAGTATTTTATTTTATTGTCATTTAAGTTGGCCACTGCTGCACAAGTAGCTGGCGGAGTCACGCTAGCAGGCCTTTCTTGCTGGAGTCTGGTAATAATAGCATTTCCATCATGCTCACCTCCAAGTCATGCTTTAGAGGAGAGATTGCTAAGGAAACAGGACAAGGATGGTTTGTATTGGCTGTTCCCTCCCGTTTCCTCGCCGCATTGTGATTTACGGGGCATTGAACTAGCAGCTCCATCTATCCGCACTCCCTTCAGATTTTCCAGGCTGGCATCGTAGGAAATCAGGCTGGAATGTTATTGTGAAGTCCTGGTAGGTGGGCGGAACTGAGAAGGTTCCTTCATCTTGGAAATTCCTATGTCACTGTCGACCAGAAAACATCCCCCTACTTTGCAGAAGCCTTCCAGCAGCAGGGTTTGGGTTTTTTCCAGAACAGCTTTCTCCAGGAAAGCTGCATAATTAGACTTGCCAGATGTCACCCTGCTGAACTGAGGACGCTTTTGTGCCTGTCCTATAAATCATTTATCCCAGAGAAATGCAAAAAATAAAACAAAATAAGGGGGCTCTAGATCCATGTTAATGCAACACAGTTAAAATCACAAAAAGCCAGGAATGCAAAAGTTGATATTAACATCCAACAACAACATATAAGTCAGCCAGCTCCTGACTTTTATAGTATGCATTGTTGTCTGAAGGAATGTGCACATGCTTGGGAATCAGCAGATCCTAAGTACTAATATTGGCCCTGCCACTTACTTCATGGGTGGTCATAAGAAATTTGTTCCACCTTCCTATCAGTGTCCCCATCAGCAAACTGGGGATAACAATACATTCCCGCTTACCTGCAAGGGGTGTTGTGAGGATTAGTTAAGTAATGTCGGTGCAGGGCTTTGAATCACAGTGCTGCTACAGAATTATCCAGAAAAACAGGAGTTGGAAGTGTTGTATCCTTGCAACAATGGTGACTTTACAGTGCTGGTGGATCATCAGCTTTTACCTTTCTTGACTTTTCTGTGATTTAAACTGTGTCATTATATGTTGCATTGATGCATTTCCTAGGTATTTGAAAAAAGGGAGAAATTGCCTGTGTTTCATGCAATTTAAATTAACACTTGGACACAGCATGCTCTATAAATACCCACCTTGCTCAATTTAAGTGGTCACAATTAGCCTTTGAAGTTTGCCCACTGCTGAAGAGAATGGGGTGGGGGAAGGGGAGAGTTCTCAAATTTGCTGTTGCTATTTTATTTTTTTAATTTTTTTGACTAGAGACAATTTTCTGTAAGTGAGGGTTGAAAGATGCCCTGCTACTCTGTTTACATGGTGATGGCTTTATCATCATTATAAAAAAGGGAGATAGAAATTTAAATATTTTTAAAAGAAATCTTAGAATGTGCACATTTTTGCAGAATGAAGCTAAAATTGATGAGATCTCTGTAGCAGAACTTTCCCTAAACCAACCAGAGTGAAGAACTAGAGTCTCCATGAAATGCACTGGGGGCCTTGCTATTGTCAATCAAGTTTACATAGAAGGAGCTAAGATTCCACTGTGATCGGTGGCAGAACAAAATCTGAAATATTTCAATTTGGAAATGCTGTTGTGTGCTTCATGGGAGTTGTAGTTTGGGTGCCTCATACTTCCATTCTCCTAGATAGGCTGGGATCTCTGGTCATACTACATCTTCCATGATGCACCCCAGTCTTCCCTCTTGCTGAGGAGAGGCGATGCATCATGGGAGTCCCTTGACCCTGGGGCTTTGTGGGAGATGAAGTCCAACTGGGGACACCAGCCCATAGAGGAGAATGGGGACATGAAGTAACCAAACCACAACTCTGAGGCACTGAAGCAACATAGTCAAACCAAAATATTTCATTTTACAGACAAAGTAGTTTGATTTTCAGAGGTTCAGTTTTCTGATGAAAAAATCAAAATGTTCTGTGGCAAAGCCTTCTTTTTATGAAGAATTAAGATTAGTCAAAACCCCAATTTTCTATCATAAAACAGTTTTGATGGTAATTTTTGAGCAGCCCTGTATAATACCTTTCATCTGAGGATCTGAGAGTGATTTTATAACATTAAGTAAGCCTGAGAGTTTGTCTAGCTTAGGAAAAGAGGTCAAGGTTAGATCAGGTTTCACTGCCACACGTTAGCAAACACTCACCAAACCATTACCTTTTCCCTCGTGTAGATACAGGTTAGCACCTTTTACTTGGATTTCACTGCGAGAAGGATGATTCCAGGGAAGTCTAGGTTACAACATGACCATGATTTTAAAGGTGTGAAATTGTGTCTATGCTCAGTGCTACATGGAGTTTCAAAACTCGTTAGTTAACTCAGTTTTAAATTGCACCTTTTTTCCTAGGCTAGACAAACCTCAAACAACAGATGGATAGCCTGTTCCAATGACTCAGGCTTTGTCTACATTAGCACTTTTGTCGGTAAAACTTTTGTCGGTCAGGGGTGTGAAAAAAATACTGCCACTCATCGGGGGTGGTTTAATTATGCCGGCAGGAGAGCTCTTCCATTCTGGCATAGAGCAGCTACATAGGAGACCTTCCAGCAGTGTAGCTGCAGCAATACAGTTGGGCCTCTATAAGGTCTGTAGTATAGTGTAGACAGAGCCTCACTGGGCTGATGCCTCTGTTGGTGTAAACGGGTACTGCTCCATTGACTTCAATACAGCTGGTAGATTGTTTTAAAATAGATTCTTCAAGAAAGATTGCAAATATATCAATTAAATTGTGCCCAAACATATTCATTGAATTATCAGCCTGGTTCTATAGTTGGAACAAAAATATATTTAAACAATCACAACATTCAAATTTATATGAACAACCCTCTAGTCGGCTCTAGTCAGCAGTAATAAAACTGGGCGATTAGATAGAGCGTTTTTTCCTGCTGAGTTGTGTGTAAAACTGGTAAATCTCCCATTCACTGGACAATGAGGTAGTAATAACAGTGGCTAATGCCAGACATAGTGAAGGCAAGCTATCAGGCTTTCCTTTCTTCTTTCCCCAGACATTGCTCTGCCAATGCACCCTTCATCTTATGCTGACAAAAGTCTTTTCTCCTCTTTGATGGAGATCAGATATCACAAACAAATACATCTTTAAATGGAAAATCACCTTCACCGAGAGAGAGGAAGGATAATCTTGTTAAGGCACCATACTAGGATGCAGGAGATCTGGGTTCAGATCCTGCGTCTACTTCAAATTTTCTCTGTGATCTTGACCAAGTTGCCTGTGTGGTGTACAGAAAACAGTGTAAAAATTACAAGCTATCACTTTAAGTGGAAGGGGTTTCCTGGTCCTGCTTGCAGGCTAAAAAGCACTGTAGGGAAGTGTGTGATCAGACAGAGCCAGTCTGCAAAGAGCCATCCTAGAGCAAGGTGGGGTGAGCTATGCCTCTCTGCCATAGAGAGCAGCCTGCTTTATTTCTCCCTGTGTTTGGGGCTTGTGTGTTAGGATTCTGGATTTTAAGAAATAAAGCTAACATTGCAACCTTTCAGCAAGAGTATTTTATGTTTTTATCTAACTTCTCTGTGCCTGAGTTCTTTATCTGTGTAACCCTTCTGCCAGGTGGAGCCAGCAGCAACCAGGGCCGGGTTCAATATCTAGGGGTTCCTTTCCATCAATACACACAGAACCGGCTCGAACCCCCACTCAGTAACCTGGGAAAATTACACACCACCTCTGGGTGCCTCTGAGAGGCAATGCTTCCCCACTCGCAAGCACAGAGTCTGAGTGTAGAAAAGAAACTTTTAATAAAAGGAGGGCAGTAACTGAGCGTTAATTTGGGAAAACACCGCAAACAGGGTTCAGAACATAAACCATGAGTAATGGACCCATTCCCAAGTAAGTTGGGCAGTGCCCTTTTCCCCTGAGGTTCTTAAGTCCAGCAACCCAAAAGTCCTTTTCACATGCCCAGCCCTTCTCTGCAACCCACTCAGTGTTGACGTCCTTGGTCGTGTAGACCCAGGGTTCAGAGATGCCTCTGCAGAGTTCACCTCCCACCCTGGGTGAGGAGATAAAGAGGCATCTTACTCACTCCGCTGGCTGCTCACCGGCTACCTGCTCACTGCTCTCATTGCACTCCTCCACCAGCCACCCAGCGGGTGGCTCGTCGCTCCTCTCCACCGCCGCCCTGCTGGCCGTGCATCACTCCTCTCCACCGCCGCCCTGCTGGCCGTGCATCACTCCTCTCCCTCGCCGCCCTGCTGGCCGTGCATCACTCCTCTCCCTCGCTGCCCTGCTGGCCGTGCATCACTCCTCTCCCTCGCCACCCTGCTGGCCGTACATCACTCCTCTCCCTCGCCACCCCGCTGCCCTGCTGGTCATGCATCACTCCTCTCCCTCGCCACCCTGCTGGCCGTGCATCACTCCTCTCCCTCGCCACCCTGCTGGCCGTGCATCACTCCTCTCCCTCGCCACCCTGCTGGCCGTGCATCATGCCTCTCCCTCGCCACCCTGCTGGCCGTGCATCATGCCTCTCCCTCACCGCCCTGCTGGCCATGCATCACTCCTCTCCCTCGCCACCCTAATGGCCGTGCATCACTCCTCTCCACTGCCGCCCTGCTGGTCGTGCGTCACGCCTCTCCCTTGCCACCCTGCTGGCTGTGCATTGCGCCTCTCTGCTGCCGCCCTGCTGGCTGCTTATCATGCCTCTTCACTGCCGCTCTGCTGGTCACACATTCACCAGCTGACTGCCAGTCACCTTCTGCCTTTCTGCTGTGACCTCTGTACACCAGACTCTCAGTGATTTTCAGCTCTTTTGCAGGCTGGGCAGAAACACTGCCCCAGCTCAAGTGATTTCAGCTCGTAGTGATTTTAGGTCTTAGCAGGCAGGGCAGAAACACAGTCCTACTGATTTCAGCTCTGATTGAGCAATTAAGATCACAAAAGAGGCTCCCAATAAAGCCTATTTAGTGCTATTCTTTGAACAGTGGGGAAGAACAGGTTAAGCAGCCTAAAGAGGAATCCTGTTCAGGAAGGGGTGTACAGCCTCCTGACCAGGACTCCTATTCCCAACCCTTACTTTCACAGGGATTTAGCATTCAAGCCCCATCCCAATGAGGTCCTCTCCGCTAAGGGTGATGACCCCCCTCATTGGAACAGGTTAAGTACAGTCCTGCTTCCCTGCATTCCCACAATAATCACAACATTGATAACAGCATTACACTACCCCTGAATTCAGTACTAATGTGATTTGTGACCCAACACCAGCCAAGTTGATTACAATGAGCAAACCACCACTCCATCTGCTGAATATCTACGCAAAGCAGGAGCAAACTGTATTTACATAACCATACCCAGAGTCTCTCCCCCTCCCAGCTAACTGTCAGGGAAACATTCATTCAGACCCTGCTTACATCTATACAATAACAATAACAATAATAATAATAATATTACCTTTTTCTGTATGGTCTATTTAGATTATAAGCTCTTTGGATCAGGGATTGTCTTTTTGTACTGTGTTTGTACAGCACTTAGCACAATGGGGCTGGGTCCATCACTAGGCCTCCTAGGTGTTATGATAATAATAATAAATCTTATTATATGTGTGTACAGTGCTTAGCATAGCAGGTCCCAATCTCAGTAAGGGTTCCTAGGTGTTACTGTAATATAAGCAATAATATTAATAATCATTAGTTGTCTCTACTTGCATGTCCATTCCACTTAAGCATCAGGCATTTACTCCCAAATCGTCTCAAAACGCTATTGTATTGTAATAATTAAGAGGCAGGAGTGACTGACCTCCGGGGAAAGTTTAAAAGAAGTAAGAACCTGATCCTGAGAGGCCTGTGAGCATTCCCATCACCTTCAGTATAGAAAGGAAGTGTTACTCCATCCTACAGATGCGCAACTGAGGCACAGGGAGGTTAAGTGACTTACCAGAGTCAGACAGGAAGTCTGTGGCTGAGCTAGGAAGTGAACCCCCGTCTTCCGAGTCCACTGCCTTAACTACAAGGCCAGCCTTCTTCAGTTGTGAACTGTAATTTCTATTAAGAGATTGGAGTAGTGTGAGTATATATAAACATGCACTATCTATGAACTGCAAATGTTTATCAAACATGCTAAATATTTTAAAGGAGTAGAGCTGTAACACACTTTCCAAAGATGTGAAACACCTGTAACAAAAGCACACATAAATCTGGTCTCTCTCTTTAGACTTATTCTGTATACTAATTTCCCGCATGGGGTATCATCTCTGTCTGGGTCACTAAAAGCATCTTTTAGATTCCTGGGTTTTACTGTGCTCATTACTTTAATATAGTCAGGCACTACACATTTTATGGGGCACATTTATATGCATATTTCATTGGGGAAACGGGGGTTAATTTATTTTTGGCAGACACATGCAAGGAGAGGAATAGGGTTCAGTGGAGGAGGGATTTTCATATAAGAAGTCAACCCTACTCCAACTCCACTTCAGCAGGGGCTCTTGGGAGGTATTTAAGAAGCACAGCTTAAATGGAGCTGCAAGTTAAGTAGTACAGAGCAAGCTGTCCAGAATACCCAGAGGCAGATGCTCAAGGTCAAATGGACAGAGCTGGTCATTTGGGAGCTGAAAGTATAAAGCCAGGTGCTGGAGAGAGCCAACTGTTCTGAGTTGATCACTCTGGGATAGGCTGGTTGGTGCTTAAAGCTGGCTGCTTAGGGTGAACATTGGAGTTGATGGAGCAGAGTTAACTATTGTGGGCCAGCTTCAGAGAGGTCCTAGAAGTTCAGGGAGCAGAGGCAGAGAGCAAAATGAACGAAACCAGCTGCTCAACACTCATGGTATAGTGCCACCTTTTCAGCGCCGGCTACAAAGATGTAGCTGTCATGAATGGAGAGCATAGAGCTAGCTACCTGCTCAGGCACAAATGTAGTAATCCACCTATGTCTGCTGCCATCTTGTCATGATCAAAGCTGTGGAGAGAGCTTCAGGAAACAGGCCCAGTGCAGAGACCTAGCAGTTCAGAGTGGAGGAGTCAAAGCCAATTACTTGGCACCAAATGCTCAACACTAGCTGATGAAACTGAATGCACAGAGCCATAAAGCAAAGCCAGCTTTTTAGATCAAATGATAGAAGCTAAATGCTTGGAATTCAGCCACGGAGTTGATGCCCAAAATGTTCAGAGCCAGAGGCTAAACAGAGAGAGAGAACTACTCATCAGACCATGAGTCTACAGGTATTCTCATGTTCAACTCCTTCTGAACCTCCATGGTGGGCCCTGTCCACTTCTCCTGAAAAATGCCCACCTTATCAGTAAAAGCAGTGCCTCACCCCTTCAGCTCATCTACACTCCTCAGTTAGTTGGACATTCCTAGCCTCTTTGCTCACTGCTTGTTTCAGTTCTCTGATCTTCTCCAGTCCTGTCAGAGCTCTACCTTGGCTACTTCAGGCCTATACCTAGTACATCACCTCTGCTGACCTTCAGCTACTACGGTTTATTTTCATCTCTTCCCCAGCACTTACATTCATTAAATCAAAGGGCATCCAGGTAAGCTGTACCTCTTGGTCTCTGGCCCCAACCAAACCATTTTATAACTTGCTTTGACTAAAAGCAAGATTAAAAAAAAAACTGTTATTAAACTCAGCTGTGTGGGTGGGCAACAGTCTTGTCAATTTTTATTTTAGAGGGGAAAGAAACTGGAATTTATGACTCACAATTACCACAAGGCCACGCCAGGTGCAGATCAGCAACAAATATTGCTTTTCTTATGCTGTTTTTCCACAAAGGCACATCCTGAAGATGGCTGAAGCCACCCTGCAATGTCTGAGGTGTAAAACTGTTAAAGCTCGTCTAGTCCTCCACTAATGCTGCCTGCTGTTGCTGCTGAGTGCTCATTGTGACTACATAACCCATCTGAGTAGAAAAGAGCCAGCTGGAGATAGAAAGTGCCTACACTTGGACCGTTCGCTCAGAGCTTTATCAAGTCTTGGAGTGCATCTGTAAGTCAGCTTGTTGGGATAGATCCACAAAAGGATTTAGGCACCTGCCACTTTAGGTGCAGATCTAAATCTAACATTTAGGCACCAGTGAGACCCTCAAAACCCCCACTTAGCTGCTGCTCAGTAGGGCCCTAAATCCTTTTGTGGATCTAGTCCAAGACATTTAAAAACTAGGGGCTGCAACACTAAGCATTGCAATACCTAACTCCCTTTGCGGATCTAGCTTATTGTGATTAAGTTCGTTATGGAAAAGTCACGTTATTTCACTACAGCGACCCAGGACAATGGTAGTTCTACCAATAGATCTTGAAATGCAGATGGCCCGGTGCTCAAAAACCATCTTTGCAGATGCAGCAACTAAAATAGGGCACTCTCCTTTTCCTCCTCTCTTAGTACTGAAGCAAAGTAGCTAATTATCAATTTAGACACTGTTGTAATGGGCCAATTCTTATTCATCATCAAACCACTGTGGAGAGTCAAAGCATTCAAACCACACAAATGGTGACTGCCGTTGCAATCTGGTATCCACATGTTCCAGCGCAGCCTCAGGCATATTGAGCTAATTTTTCGGAAGTTCTGCCTCTAAAGACTCTAAAGAAAGTTTACCCCTTCAAGTTTGCCATCCCTGTATGTTTGAACATACAGGCCACAGGATAAAATTCCAGCATAGCACCTTCTAGTATTTGCAAAAGCTCAAACAACAAGACAAGAGACATCAGTCACAATGATCGAGTCCATCATGAAATAGGCCCACACATGTTTATATCTCTTGAAAAAGACCCTAATTTGTGTTAAACCAGCACCTGACTCAGTTTCTGCAATATGTTTCAAATAACTGACAGCAGCCAAATCGTAACATTAGCTTATCCCCATTGATACTCTAGCCTGACTAGCAATACATACAGGGTACTTGAAGCATCACTGAAATGATCAGTTACGTGTGAGGTACCAACAAGAGGTTGAAGAGAGATTTTTTTTATCAAGATCCAGAACAGGAAACATAAGTTTGTGGATAACACATAACATTACAATAAGATGTTTGTGGATAACACACAACATTACAATCGGAAGTTTGTAGAGAACACACAACAATACATTATCTAATCTTATCCTGCACACCTTTTGAACAGACCATATTCTCTGCTGCACCATCAAAACTCAGGCCAACCAGTTTTGCTTTGCGCTCTGCTTCCTTCGTCCCCACAATTCCTAAAGATGCCTCCACTGTGGTATGATACAGGCTGTGTTAGCAAAGAGAGTTTCTCATCTGGCATAACTCTGAACCACACACCAACTCTTTCTCAGCTACACACCCATTAGTGTCGATCTATCAGCAACTGAGATTTTTTGCAGGCATTTTTGAGCCACTTCCCAAAGCGACTGTGCTCTTCTCTCCACAAATCTTTCACTCTGTGGAAGATAGCTTGATCCAAGATTAAACTATTTTTTGGCTTTCACAGTGCAAAATATTCCAAAATCTCTGACACAGGTGTCACATTTAGTGATTGTGAAACTGATGTTAAATGAGGCAGCAAACTTTTGGGCCAAGTTTACTGGCATGCTCTGGCTGTTTGGTTGGAGCAGCACCATGCAAAGCCTCTGTAAACTCAAATCTACCAGCTGTTTAAACCAGGTGTATGGCTGCCTTTGCATCACCAGAACAGCGCAAGCCTACTGGAGCATCCTGGTGAATCTGAACTACAGCATGTTCTCCAATGGGGCCAACTTTTCCAAAGACCTCAGGGCCAGATTTTCAAGTGTTCAGGACTCACAATTGGGGACCCATTTTCAAAAGAATGGCACTCCCATTTAGGCACTTGAATAAGCACCTGATTTTCAAAAGTACTCAGCACCCAGCAGCTCCCATTATGATGCTCTCAGCCAGATTTTCAAAAGGGCCTAAAGGACAGGCTATGTGTTCCTAACTCCCTTTTGAAAATTTTCCCCTACCAACTTATTTCAGGGCCTTAATGAGAGTTGTAAGCTCACCAGGGCATGGACATTGTCTTTTTTGGTGGGGAGTGTTCTGTAAAGGGCCCAACACACTTTTGGATGCTGTAAAATAAAGAATAGCCAAAATACAGTATGCAGACTAATAGGGGTTGGAATGAACAGGGGTATGGTCCAGCAATTAAGAAAAAAAAGAAAGGAGGGTAGCGAGAGCTGGATGAAACTGGGAATTTCTGGCTTATGGGAAATTTTGACGTTTCAGAACTTGGTTTGGTTCCATTTCAAACCAAACCTCCCTCCCTCCACTCCTTGCCTTTAAAAAAAAAAAAAATCCAGCAAATCATTTCTGAAGCCAGGACCGCTGCTTATAGAAATTGACATGATTCTGGTCAGTTTTGCGACAGCTACTCAGACAGACTGCCCTGGAGTGGCAGACCGTGGAAGCCTGAGGTCTCCAGCACTGGGACAGTCCTCCTGGCAGGGTTGTCCCAGGGCCATGGACCTCAGAAATCTGGGCTCCCCAGCAGCCTATCCGGGAAACTGCCAGGTAAGCTGGCTGTGATTTGGCTGTTGACAAATTGAAGAAAGTGCAGAGAATAGACCCGGGAATGATTAACCAATTAGAAAACATGCCTTATAGTGACAGATTCCAAGAGCTCAGTCTGTTTAGCTTCGCAAAGAGAAGGCTAGGAAGCGATTTGATACAGTCTGTAAGTACCTACATGGCAAACAAATATTTAATGACGGGCTCTGCAGTCTAGCTGAATCAAGGTATAACACTATCCAATGGCTGGAAGTTGAAGCTAAACAAATTCAGACTGGGAATGTGGCATAAACTTTTGACAGGGATGGCAATTAACCACTGGAACAATTTACCAAGGGTCATGGTGGATTCTCCATCACTGACAATTTTTCAGTCAAGATTGGCTGTTTTTCTAAAAGATCTGCTAGAGAAATTATTTTGGGGGCAGTTCTCTGGCCTGTGCTATGCAGGAGGCCAGACTCGATGATCACAATGATCCCTTCTGGCCCTGGAATCTATGAATCTATGATTTCATAAAAGCTTGTCAAACCAGAAACATTTCTGCACAAGATTCCATGTTTGACAAATCAGCATTTTCTCTCAGAAAATCCCTGACCAGCTCTAGTGGTAGTAGAGAAGCCAGGGACCCGGTCTTACAGCCATTGCACACCAGTGACTTCAATGAAAATAAGGTGAGTATAAAACTTGCAAGCCTGGCCTCACATGGGTTTCAAGCCCAACTCCTACTTTCTCTTAGTAAAATTCAACCAAGCTGTTGAAATTGAAGAGACTGTCTTCTCCTATTATATTTGTTTAGAACTGTTTAATTCGTTATTAATTGACTGGATATAATTTAAAATGAGAAACTTCTCTGTTTCCTTTTGGCATTCTGCAAGGCAGTGTCCCCTCTGCCATCCCCACCCCCAAATATTATGAATAAGCACGGAGCTTCGCCCTTCAATCAGGAATGCCAGAGACAAAACCACAATCAAGCTTCAGTCTTTTTAGTACAACATGCTCCGCATGCCCGGCCACGTGTTTGTTGGAAAACTGATTCTGGTGGAGTGAGTGAGTGAGTGAGTGAGTGAGTGTGTGTGTGTGTGTGTGAGAGAGAGAGAGAGAGAGAGAGAGAGAAAGCAGTTAGTATATAATTCGTATACCGGAATCCAATATCTTTTTCTTTTTTTTTTGTTTTTACAACTGCACATAAATACAAACACTTAAATATATATATATGCACAGTGTCTGCTCAGTTTGCCCTTTAGCAGCATCTCACTCTCTGCCCAAATGTAATTTCACTTTCTAACCTAGAACGCCCCATGAAGAGAAAAAAAAAGTCAAACAAATCTCACATTCACGAATCCACAGGACAGTCACCTCGAGCCATCTGAGTAGGGAGCTAATTTATTCAACCAGTTAGCACAAGTACAAAGCAACGGGAGTAAACTACTAGGGACACCATTCCTTAATGGCTATTAGCCAGGTTGGGTAAGGAATGGTGTCCCTAGCCTGTTTGTCAGAGGGGGGAGATGGATGCCAGGAGAGAGATCACTTGATCATTACCTGTTATGTTCACTCACTCCGGGGAACTTGGCATTGACCACTGTCAGTAGACAGGATACTGGGCTGGATGGACCTTGGTCTGTCCCAGTACGGCCATTGTTATGTTCTACTTCCAAAAAAATGAGAGGTCCTTTGGAGCGCTCCAGCATACAAACCTGGTGAGGCACTGTTGGATGTATAGCAATTACTTCCACCTCGCCCCTTTGGTTTTTGTGATTTCGCCAAATCAGTTTCTCTGCTGGAGACAAGGAAGAATGTGGATCATTATGGTGATTCCTATGGGGCAAGGTCAAGCACTGGGGGGCAGAAATCAGCATCAGAGAAAATCTTCTCTATTGCCATTTGACTGCTCTCCAACCCATATGAATATGTGGTGAAAGTATTATTTAGACTGATAATTTTTTGGATACGTTTCAGTGCTTCCTGGAAGTAATCCAGCAGGTTGTTTGGCCAAGTGATTTGTAAGATAGCTATGGTCTACAAAAAGCAAAGAGGAAAAAGGTTAGGAGTAAATCCATTTTTCTTGGTAGAAGCAGGACTCATATATGCTATGGAAAGCTGAACCTGGGTTCAAACACTAGATCATGAAGGTATGGGAGACTTGAGTTCTATTCCTGGTTTTTCCAGAGCCTTCCTGCATAACCTTGCGCAAATCACTTAATTTCTCTGTTCTTCATATGTAAAATGGGAGTAGAATACTTCCTTTTTTCCATCCAGGGCTTTAGGATTTCCACCACATTTTACAGTAGGAGTCTGTTTATAAAGGGTTAGTAAGCTAGGAGGCAGCACTTGGGAGGCAGGCAAGTAGACAGAGACCATAGTAACACCCAGCCACAGATTCAAGTAGTTGCTCACAGAACTTCCTGTGCCTCCTTCTGGTTTAAGTAGTACATCCAGCCAATCAGTGGGACTGGATGTCTACCCCAATCAGGAGCTTTGTGGGAGGGGCCCTTTGCAAGCTAGAGTTTCACTGGCCCTCTTCTCCAGTGCTTCAGGTGCTCTGTTGGGTGGTGTACCTGGTCTGAGTACTCATTTGGGGCCTTCAAGCCTGGCTTTGAGGCCTGTACTCCCTCACGGTGTATTGGATTACAATATATGGTAGGGCGCCTACAGTTAGGTGAGTTTAAGTCCCCTTTATGGATCTAGCCCACAGTAGCTTTGCATGCCAGACTTGTAAAAGAAAGCTGAAAACAACGATGTAACTGGATCTAAAATTCCTGATGTCCGGTCACCATTTAAAAAATACCTTTTAAACACTGCAAGAGGAACTGCTTTAGTCAAAAAAAGTAGTGCAGGAAATAAACACATCTTTAAACCACCAAGAGGTGTCTGGACGGTTTGTAAATGTCACAGGCACCTTGAAAGCATTGAAATTCTGCCCACATCATGTTTTCCCTTTGACCAAGTTGTCGCCAAATTAATGGACAAGTTTACAGCCAGTCTGAATAGCACTGCAGGATATATGAGAAACTGCTTAAACATCAAAATAGGCAGGTTTCAGAATTATATTAAGTAAGATTTCCACCGAAAATTCCAGGTTCCTTACTCCTAAGTCTTCTGTGCTGTCAGTCCATTCACAAGTATTAAATTTTCCAGTTAAATATAAAAAATGATTAACATTACAAATAGCCAAGTTTTTACTATAACCTTACACTGGAGACCTTCAATGCTCAGAGCCTACTTGCTGTTACTAATGTTCATATACCTTGGAAGCCATTAAAATCTGCCAAACATATCAAGTCATCTCAGCTTCAGGGAAGAGTACTGCAAGCAGGAGCCGAGAGAAAGAGCCCTGGTTGTTTCTTGGTTAGTATTTATATTAAACCATGGTTGATAAAGTCTTTTCTGCTGTAAATTGAATCTTCCTCCCCCGCCCCCAAAGAAAAAGGGAATCTCCCCCCCCGCCCCCAATCCAGAGAAGCAGGTGAAACTGAACCACAAGAAATTGGAATCAGTTCAAGAATCACTGGCCGGTTCTGGGTCTTATGCAGGAAGTCAGACTAGAAGGTCATAATGGTCCCTTCTGGCCATAAAATCACATTTATGTTGTGTTATTCTCCAGGCTTGCAAAAAAGATGAGGAGCCAAATAAGGATAAAATCAGGACACCCCTCCAAGCCCCCAAAAGGAAACAACAAACAATGTATTTTTAGAACCAGATTCCCATCCAATATGTTGGGTTTTATGGGGAAGGGAAGGGGACATGGGTCTGAGAAGATATAGGCCACAGCTACAAGTCCAGAACTGGATTCTGATTCATAGCCAAACTTTCGCCAACTGTGGGGGCTATTCAGATGTGGGTTTGACTTGGCCTGTTTACGGAGATAAGTTCAGTATCTCCTGAAGTTGGGATGTGGATCAGGATCTGAACTCTCTCAAAGGTCTTTGGATCCAGACATTTTGGTTAGCTTCCATCTCACGCTCTGGTCTGTGCCAATAATTCCCCTCACCCCCTCAGACTCTGAAACTGGAAATACCAGAAGAAAAGTTGTATTTCCAGGCAGGGGTCCAATTCACCCTCTACAGTATCTGAGTGTTCTCTCTGCCGTTAATAATATACCACAAAGGGCACATGAGGGCCTTGGATGGGGTAAGCAGCAGAACTGACAGGTGTCCCGTAGGAAAGCTCATTATCACTTAATTTTCTTCCCACTGTTGCAGAGCCCACATGTTCTGATAGTTCAGGGTAGCATCCTCGGTTAATCCAAACCTCAACTTTAGACTTTTTGAAACACACCTACTACTCTGTTATGGAGAGATCCGCAATTATCATTATTTAGAGATGGACTAGAAACAGCATGGTTCACTCTACTGCAGCGGTCCCCAAACTTTTGAGAGTTGCACCCCTCTTTGCCCCTGTCCATGCCTCCCCCATGCCTTGAGACTGGTAGCAGGCCTGTGGCTTGGGGGTGGGGGAAGACGTGGACAGGAGTAAGGAGGCTGAGGCTGGGGCCGCAGCTCGGGGGTTGGGAGGGTCTGGGACTGGGCGGGGCCACAACCAGGCTGCGGTGAGGACCATTAGCCGCGTCCATGGCCAGGTGCAGCTCTGCTCCCGGCCTTGCCCCCAGCCTTGGCCCTGGCCCTGGCTACCAATTATTATTTACATATGGAGTTTAGCTTTGGCTAAATATAATTAGGAAACAGAGAAATATAATTAGAAAAATATAGTTAGAAACATAATTCTCAGAAAAAGGGCAACTGATTCAAATAGAGTCAAGAGCAGCAGAATATTAAAGGGCCTTGCAATGGTATAACTATGGAATAACTGTGGTCTGATCTTCTGAAGTGTAACGCACCCTTAGCAGCCACTGAACTCAAAGGGAGTTAGGAGTACTCAACACCTCTGAAAAGCCAGGCCACTAGAAGTGTTAGTATGCAGAGATTATTCTAGCTTGGTGGTATGAAAGTGAGATTTTTATTTGTGGTTTCTCCTCCTCACCCATGTTACCCCCCTTTTTAAATATTGTTTTATTACTTCATTTGTAGTGAAGCACGGCCAACCCCTTGCCTCCCCCTTGCCTTCACTCATATCATATTTATGAGTAGGATTGGAAGGATGAGACTTTTTATTGGTAAATGTTGGTAAATGTCTATTTCACTGTACATACGGAAGCCAACGAAAAAATATTTCCATTAATAATAATGCCTCACTCCCACAACCACATTGAATTCAGACACTGACTGCAAATAGGCAGGACCTCAGACTTCAGTCTTCTCTGACTGATGGTTCCTCCAGCGGCACCGTGCTCACCTAAGTCCATGCTGCAGCACTACTAACTGAGTATTGATTCGATGGGGGAAAAGCCACCTAATGAGACCCCAACACCATCTTCTCGGCATCTGGGTGTTTCTTGAAGATCACCAACCCAAGTTCTTACTAATTTGCCTTTCATATTTACAGCAGTTGTTCTACAAGGGTGGGAAAGGACCACTAGCTGGCAGAAGGGGGAAAGAAGCCCTAGCTGAATGGAGATTTGCATTCAGTATGAAGTGCCACCGCGTGGAGACTGGAAAGAAGGGTGTGAGTATTTGCAGTAACAAGTGGGCTCTTCTCCACCCATCTGCAAGACCTGGAGAGGGGAAACCATGTGCTTTTTTTCCACTGAGGAGGTGCTGAGATGCAGTCCCCTTATTAGACAGTGAAAGTCCCCTTTGAAACCTAAAATGGAGAATTTAATTCCAATAAAGGTTTTAATTCTGGCACACTGCAGAAAATCAAAACACCAGTGAAAAGGAGCAGAGCGACAAGACTCCGTTGCTTGTAAGTTGAAAGCTTTGGAAATGTAGAAGGCTCGGTGGCCATTTACGATATTTGTTGTTGTTTTCCAGGACTAGTGGGTTTGTTTTTCTTGCTTCCTGTAGAACTTGATACATGAAAGCCTATTTCAGTGACAATACCCTTCCCCCACCCTGGGAACGTGCAGTATCCATTCCATAGACTCATTGCTGCCAAACTCACGTACCCACACTACCTGGATGTGTTTGTCACAATAAACATGAATCCATTGTACAAGAAAAAGCACCTTCTATGGAGCCTTTGTTTTTTAATCATATACTTGCCCTCTAGACTGAAACCAGGAAGTGCAGACGCAAGAAAATAATTCAAGCCCCATAATTTTGCTTTGGATACACATACATGGCTCCCATTGGCTTGAGTGGGATTTCTGCCTGTGCATATCTGAAGTCATAATAGGCTCCTTTAATTATTGTAACTGAAGGGCTTGAATTGCAGGACTGGGATCCAGGGCCAAATTCAGATCCAAACTGCTGGGGCATTTGGATCCACGGTTTTGTTTTGCGCCATTACAGAAACAGGGAGTTCCTGTCAAGTTCCCAAAGTTTGTGGGGTTCAGATCTAGGGGTTGCTTGATTCAGCTCCATGAAGAACACCATTTTTTGCATGCCTCTGCACTTCCTGTTTTCAGCTGGGACTGGAAGCAGAAATGCCATACCACAAAAAAGCTTTCCGAGTTCAATGGGACCCGTGTGCCTGTATCCAAAGGTGGAATATGGCCCAAAGCAAACAAAGAGAAAAGGTAACCACACATTTTCAACCCCCCCCCCCCCCCCCCCCCGAGAGTTTCAGGTTCTGTTCAAGGTTTGGACAAAGAGTTTGGGTCACTTCTTCTTTTATCCAAACCGATTTGCCCATCCCTAATTGCAACAGCACATCTGGAAATGCTACAGCTAAGGCCCTGCCAGCACTTTCATTATAAACCCTCCTGTTTTCAGAGTTTTGTAACTTTTGCTGAAAAAATCCAATAGCATAAAGGCTGAAACTTGATATCAAGGTTCTCAGCTGGGGAGCAATTTTTTTCCTTCTGTGTTGCAATATTTGAAGGAAATCAAATCAAACCATTTTTAAAGACAAGAATAACAGGGGGGTAGAGGGGAGGATTCAGGTTTAAGAAGGGGTGTGTGGGGGGGGTTGTGCATGTGGTTTCTGATCCTTTTTTATTTACAGCCCTTGGGGGAAAATATTGCAGATAGTAACAATCTCCAACTCTGGCAAATGCTCAGATCTAAATCTTGATTGTTGCCTTTGGCAGAGCCAATTGAAGGAATGCAAGGGCCCAGGTTGCAGGAGGTGCTCCTTTAGGGTGACCAGATGTCCCAATTTTATAGGGACAGTCCCGATATTTGGGGCTTTTTCTTATATAGGCGCCTATTACCCCCCACTCCGTGTCCTGATTTTGCACACTTACTATCTGGTCACCCTATTCTCCCTTGGCCATGGCACCTGTTCTGAAGCTGAAGCATGGGGCTAGGAGGGGTAGCAAGCATCAGGACATGTCTCTTTTTTAATGTAAAAAAAAAAGAAGGGTTGAGAATGGCTAGTGACTCTGGGACAGAGAGAAAACATTAGGAACCTCAAGTGGGAGGAAGGGGAAATTGGGAGAAGATTCCTAGCAGGATGTTCAGACAAAGATGAGGCTACCCCCATCCCAGGTTTTACACTAGAGCAAGTGCATGGGAGGTGGGTACTTCCCCTCACTCCTTTTACAGCAGTATCTAGAGGCCCCAACTAAGTTAAGGGTACACACACACATAGTGAGAGAGAGTCCCTGCCCCAGAGAGCTTACAATTTAAATAGACAAGACAGCCTATGGGAGGGGAATCACAAGCATACAGAGTGGAAGCAATTTGTCCAAAGTCACCGTTATTCAGAGTCAGAGATAGAACCCAGCTCTCCTGAGCCCCAGTCCAGTGCCGCAGCCACTAGACCCTGGGGTCATCTGAATAGTCACAGAGGGTGAAAATTACCCTTGTGCAGAGGGCCGGTGCAAAGCCTGAGTACCATTGAAGTGCCACTTACACCCTAAAATTAATTTCACCCACAGTGCAGCCATGATCAATAAAGTTCTACATTTATCCAGCATGTGGCTGATTCTCCGCTTTGATTTAAGGAGTATGCCGATGAGCTGGGGCAAAGTGCAAGAGATACTGGGGGACAGTGGGGGAATTAAAGAAAATTATGTCTCCTACATTCCTCCCACATCTTCTAAAAATATGTTGGAAGACCGTTATCTATTTTCAAAAATCTTTCAAACCCAACCAATATTAATTTATTTTATATATGACCCTTAAACATTCCAGATCCAACTCAACCCCAACTCTTAGAAAATTCAGATCCAGATCTGCATTTTTCCACTTGGGCCCATCTCTAGTACCTCAGCCAAAGATCATTTACACCACAGCGAGATCAAACTCAAAGAGCCTTGAACAGAACTTAATGCAGCTTGATGGGGGTGAGAGGGAAGAGAATCCTGGCAACAATTCACTTTCATTAGGTTTAAAAACCTATATCTGATCTAGATGGAACTGAATAGTAAGTCGAGGAGGGTATGATGGGAACAAATCAGGAGTTGTTTTCATAAAAGATGGACAAACCAGTTTGGAAAAATAAGAACACTCTTGAATCTTCCCGATTCAACTCTCAGATTGAACCAAACTAGAATCTCTCTAAGGACAGAAAGAACGAGGAGTACTTGTGGCACCTTAGAGACCAACAAATTTATTTGAGCATAAGCTTTCGTGGGCTAAAACCCACTTCATCAGATGCATGGAGTGGAAAATACAGTAGGAAGATAGATAGATAGATAGATAGATAGACAGACAGACAGACACAGAGAACATGAAAAGATGGGTGTTGCCATACCAACTCTGAGACTAATCAATGAAGGTGGGCTATTATCAGCAGGAGAAAAAAAACCTTTTGTAGTGGTAATCAGGATGGCCCATTTCAAACAGTTGACAATAAGGTGTAAGTAACAGCAGGGGAAAAATAGCATGGGGTACTAGTTTTTAGTTTGTGTAATGACCCACCCACTTCCAGTCTTTATTCAAGCCTAATTTAATCATGTCCAGTTTGCAAATTAATTCCAGTTCTGCAGTTTCTCGTTGGAGTCTATTTTTGAAGTTTTTTGTTGAAGAATTGTGACTTTTAGGTCTGTAATTGAGTGTCCAGGGAAGGTTGAAGTGTCCTCCGACTGGTTTTTGAATGTTATAATTTTTGACGTCTGATTTGTGTCCATTTATTATTTTGCGTAGAGACTGTCTGGTTTGGCCAATGTATATGGAAGAGGGGCATTGCTGGCATATATCACAGAGAAAGTTTAGCATACAATTTTCAAATGCCCCTTGCACTTCCTGCTTTTACACAATCCTGGAAATTGAAATGCTGTAATATTGCAACAAAGGCTGCTCTTGTGTTATTTCCAGCAAGACCAAATGTAGGCAGTGGTGGGAAATGCGTGAGAAAAGACTGGTCCTGTGCTATTACCAACCTTTAAAGGATGCAGATAAGTTAGGAAAAGCATTCTAAACTGCTTGGATGCCATGGATTGAATGAAACTCAGCCCCTGGCCAATAAGAATGTTGTCAAGATTCTGTGGTTAACAACTCAAATATCTAGGTTTTGCTGTTCATTCAGGCCTCTTGGTTATCTTCTTCTGGGGATTGGTCCTGCTTTGAGCAGGGGGTTGGACTAGATGACCTCGTAACGTCCCTTCCAACCCTGATATTCTATGATTCTATGATTCTTTAGTCTGTGAGTGCATTATTTATTTCTACATGCTGAACGTAGTGAACTTGTACAGCAAATAATAAACTGCTCAGAGTCTAGCATTTTACTCCAAAATACAGTCATTGTCCTCCAAAATACAAAACTACATTTATGCCTTAGTTTGATGAAGTGGTTATCCCAGGACAGAGTTACAAGGAAATCATGATTACATCTGCTAGAAATTTTAAAGAAGTGGACTGGATACTCGAAGGATTAATAATGCAAGTTGCAGTATCAAAGCCTAGATAGCTGTCTAATGCTCCCTAGGTTTACTCCATTAGCCCTACTACATTAATGTAAATCAAGAATATGGATAGCCCAGGCAACATTATTTAATTCACACACATGCATGATAAACAGCATTATTCCCCAAACCAGTCCTGGTGGTACTTCATGCATCAAATCCCTCCCTCCACCTGTTCCCATTTTGATCTGCTATTGATCACTGAGTAAGACCCTTATTTATTCAGTGAAGGTGTCCACCCTGTACAGGGTTTGCCAAACACATAAATATACATCCCCATCTACTGTCTAGTGGAGTGTTAAAGGCCTTTGTGAAACCCAAGGAGATTCCACTCACCATGTCACCCTTTGTCTGCTCTTTGCTTTACATTTTCAAACAATTCCACCAGATTTGTCAGACAAGATTTTCCTTTCCAGAAACTATGCCGGCTACTTTCTATCAGCTCATATTTTTCCAGATGTTTTGTGATCTCATCCCTTACTAATGTCTCCAAGATCTTGTCTACTGTCAAAATGAAACTTTACTGCAAATCTGTAATTCTCTGACTTCACCTTAGTCCTCTTCTTATGGAATGGGGTTACATTTGCTTTGTTTCAGTCCCTTAGTACCTCCACTATTTCCAAGAGGCTATTAAGACTTCTTTGTTGGACCGGTATCCTTTTCCATCATCTCTTTCATGAGACCAGGGTGTAACCAGTCAAGTCCTAAAACTGTCTCTCTTTTCAGTGATTTTTTTGTCTGACCCTCAAATTGTTCTGGCTTTCAGTGTCCTTTGTTTTAATTTCTGGCATGTACTTCAGCTTTTTCTGAATAGTTCCATGAGACCTACTTATCATTGGTGCTTGGAGGAGAGTTAGACGGCTGAGACTCAGACCAGACAAGAGTGAGGTAATAGTGGTAGATTGGCGAACATGACTCCTGAACATGGCAATGATTTACAAAGCCCTTTGCTTGTAGACCAGTGGTTCACAAGCAGACCAGGCTGCACTGGCTTCTTTGAAGTGAATTGGTGATCTTGTTTCAGCGAACAGGTGTCCAAGTTATTAAAAAACCTCATCATGAAAGACAGCTTCAGTAGAGCATCCAAGCGTTCAATGGTCATGTTCACTGAGAAGGAATGTGATGCTTGGAAAGAAGCTCATTCTACCCATTATGGAAATGTCTGATAGATTTAAATAGCAATGAAGCCAATAGAGGTCTATATAATCACCCTAGAAACCCATAGTATTTAGCAGAGAATTAGATCCATTCTATGGCGTTTGTAAGCCATCCTATAGAACTCTATGGCCAGGAAACAATTCTGTATTAATTTCTATAGGGAGGTCAATAAATATATGTGTTATCTTTTCATATCAAATTCTTCCCTACAAGACTTTTCCTTAAGGGGTTATCCCCAGCTTTGGAGTCAAAGGCTGGACATCAATTTGCAGGGTGGGCTGAGACCTTCCTTAGTGTAGTTTTGACTGGACTTTCTCTGCCCTGTGCTGATTGGCTGCTTCCTCCAGTCCTCCCACTCCCTCTCCCTCAGTCTCCTCACCTCAGCCTCACTCGACACCAGCCCCTCGAAGAGCATCTCTACACTGTGCTGCTGTAAGGTCTCCCAATGGGAGAGAGCTCTCCTGCTGGCATCATTAAAACGCTCCTAATGAGTGGCAGTAGCTATGTCAGCAGGATATGCTGTCCCGCCGACATAGCACTGTCCACACTGCCGCTTCTGTTGGTATAACTTACGTCAGTCAGGGGTGGGGGGTGTTTTTTCAGATCCCTGAGCGATATAAGTTATATCAACAAAAGTGCTAGCGTAGACACAGCCTTACTCTCTTCTCCCTGGACTTGCCCCTCTCACCACCCTTTCTTTCCCTTTTCTTTCCAATTGACTTATCCCCTCCTAAGTAAACTCACCCCCCAGAATCATGGAACTAACATGATGTTTGTGCCATCATATTGTTCACTCTGCTTGTGTGTTCTACCCCTTCCCCCACCCATATTTGTCTTGTCTATTTAGATTGTAAGCTCCTCATGGCAGCGACCATCTACTACTATGTGTGTGTACAGTGCTTAGCACAATGGGACCCCATTTGTGGTTGGCCCTTAGGCACTATCTTAATCAACTCAATTTTTAAAATGACAGAAGACGTGAACATGACTGAAAGGGGAAGGGTGAAACAGGGGGAGGGTGAAGCAGATTCTCCTCTCTCCCCTGTGCAAGTCCAGAGAAACTCTATTGACTCCGGTGGAGTTACACCAGTGTAAAGTTGACGTACGTGAGAAGGTCCCCTCTATGTTAAATGTTGGCAATGTATTTGCATTTTCTTCCTCCCTTCTTTGCAGGATACTGAGGCAGCAGCTGGATCCACAGATGGTGTAGAATGAGCAAATGCTGAACACACTCAAATTATGGTACATTTAAGTCTGTTGCCGGGTTCTTTGGCAGTCGTCATTGCCAAGTCTCAGGATATTGGTGCTTGTGTTGGCAGTGCTGCAAACACCTCTGGCTGGTTTCTTTACTAATGAAGGAAAGAGGTAATCTGAGACTCTTCTTAGGTAAGGTGGGTTGGTTGGGCCACCTCATCTTCACAAGAGGCGGAAGGATGGTCCAGTGGTCAGGGCATTGGCCTGGGAGTTAGAAGAGCCAGAGTCAATTCTCTGCTCTGCCACAGATTTCCTGTGTGACCTTGGGCAAGTCATTTAGTCTTTCTTCGCCTCAGTTCCCCAACTGTAAAAGGGGGATAATAGCACATCCTTATCTCTCAGGGGCATTGTGAATATAGATACATTAAAGATTGTGAGGTGCTCAAATACTACAATAACGGGGCCCATATCAGTCCCTTAGAATGGATGTTAATTAGTCATGATGAATTGCCAAGATCCGTGCACCCACTATTTTGTTATTTCTCTAGTTGAAGGCCTGATTCTTCTTCCATTGAAGCCAATGGCAAAACTTCCATTGATTACAATGGGAGAGGGATTGGATCATGGATTCTTGGGACAAGGTCTTCTCATGTCTGTATAGCACTATGCACTCTAGCCGATAGAAGTATATGAAGGGTTGATAACAGTGATAACTTTGCACCACGTTCAGTTCTGTACAAATCCTTCCTGAAGATTTTTGTTCTACCACAATAGAAGCTCTTTAAAAGGTTAAATAGGGATAACTTTAATTGTTAGCATCTATCACTTCTCTAACTTGACCACAGACATATCAGCAAGAGCTGCTTCTGATAATTCTTGACTACATTGGCATTCCTATGTATACATACCAGGCATATGTACTCAAAATGAGTTGATCCCTAGTGAATATTGCTGAACAGGCAATCACAGGAAGGTACTGGGTTACTAGGACCTTCACCCCAAATAGCCTTTCCATTGTTCTCCTGAATTTTTGCCTGCACTTTTCAACAAACAGCACCACAGTTTCCCAATGAAGCCACAGGCCTACATCTTGGCTGGTGTAAATTGATGGAACTTTACTGAAGTTGATGGAGCGCCACCAATTGGCACCAGCAGAAAACATGGCCCTCTGGGTTTAAACTTACTTCAAATAGACCCCTATGGTCCCTCTACATGTACAATAATGGCTTTGAAAGATCTGCCATTTGGTTGCATCCTCTCTATAAGCTCATGGGAGCCCTGCAAGTACAAAGGCATGGCCTATAAAAGAGCAGAGGTCAAGAATCAACAGAGGCCAAAGCTGCTTGGAAGGACTCTCCCCATCCTCTCCCATCCCCACAGCTCCGATACACGACCAACTTGGTGGCTAATCTGCCAGAGGCCACCAGGCCACAGCCGCACTTCTAATAAGTAAACGAAGATTCTTTACTAGGGCTGGCAGAAAAGAAGGGATGAGGGTACAAAATCCTAGAGACAAAAGCAAGGTGGAGAATTTCCCAGCTACTTTCCCAGAGGCAGTCCAAAAGGAGGGGGTACATGGGTAATCTCCCAGGGTTCCCTAGGTCGAGTACCCACGTTGCCTCTTGACGTTCATCCTTCTATGGGAGGGAGATGCAGTCATGGGCCAAGAATTACAAAAATGGGTGCCTACACTTAGGTGCCTAAAGTGGATGTACAAGCCTACAAGTGGCTTGATTTTTAAAAATGTTGAGCATCCAGCAGCTTCCATGGATGTTGGGTGTTAAACATTTTTGAAAATCATCAGGCCATTTATTCAGATGCCTAAATATGAATTTTAGGGTTGCCAATTTTGGTTGGACACATTCCTGGAGCTTTCATTACATGACATAATCTTTAATGAAAGATTAATCTTTAATTCTTAAAGACTCCAGAACAATCCTGGAGAGCTGGCAATCCTAATGGATTTAGGCGTCTAACTTTAGGCACCCTTTTTTGCAAACTTGGCCTTGGGCTCTTGATCTCACAGGCATAGTTTTGCTCTACCTCTGGGTTCCCGGGTGACAGCAGTGCTCATGCCGTCCTTCACATAATCCCTTGCTACTTTGCTGTTCCATTGGCCCACATCCTCTTCTAGGTGTTAAAAGCTGTTGTGAAAAGGAAGCCATTTGCAATGCACAGCAAGTTTTATTGGCCCTACAAACCCTCAGAACTGTGCAGCATATTCTTGAGCGCCACCTACAGGCACCGTATCTATTAACTACTTACCTAAATAAAATATAGAGCGCCCCTTTAGAACTAGGAGTCTACCTCTCTGTAGTTGACAGAGTACAAGACTTCCTAACGCTCCCCAAAGTATTATGCAAGGTTCCTCCCACACCTTGTCACCTCTGCCTTCTTTGCTGCTGCTGGCTCATCTCCTTGGGCCACTCTCAGGCTGCTCCTTCCCCAACACTAGCTAAGCTTGTGTAACAATGCCCCTGATTGGGGCATCTGTGGGGAAAGAACCCCAGATCCCTGAATCTAAAAGCATGAGCCTCTACTGGTTGAGCAGAAGGACCAGGCTCCCTTAGCGTGAAGGTGGTAGCTGACTTATAAAACTTTTTGTGAGGTCTATTCAGTAGACAGCACCAGAGCCACACTAGGTCCATCAATGCTGCATAAAAAGACTGGCAGCACGGCTGCAGCTAGCCCAGACCCTGACTCAGGCTCGCGGGGCTCAAGCTGGGGAGTTAAAAATTGCAGTGCAGACTTTCGGGCTTGGGCTCTGAAATCCTGAGAGAAGGTAGATCTGGGAGCCAGGGCTCCAGCCCAAGCCCAAGTATCTACACTCCTATTTTTAGCGCCAGCGCCGGAGCACGGAGCCAATTAACCCTGGCTCCGAGACTCAGTGTCGTGAGTTTTTTATTGCAGTGTAAATGTACCCACTGTATCGGCAGGAATTACGCTTGGGTCCCTTGGCCTGTGCCAGCCCCGCCATGTAACCTGCTCTACAGCCTTAGGGTACGTCTATACTACCCGCCAAATCGGCGGGTAGTAATCGATCTATTGGAGATCGATTTATGAGACGCGATAAATCGATCCCAGAAGCGCTCCCCGTCGACTCCAGAAGTCCTGCACGGCGAGAGGCGGAAGCGGAGTCGACGGGGGAGCGAGCCTGCGCTGCATGGACCCGATGTAAGTAAAATTACTTCGATCTAGGATACGTCAACTTCAGCTACGCTATTCTCGTAGCTGAAGTTGCGTATCCTAGATCAACGACCCCCCCAGTGTAGACAAGCCCTTAGTTAACAGCCCGTTGGCTTTTAGCTCATGCTGGAGAGGCTCATGCTCTAAGCTCCAAAGGTCTCAGGTTCGATCCTACCCGGGCGTCGGTGTTACAGCGGCACAGCCCTCTCCCTTTCTTAGCTCTGGCCCTGGCCAAACTCTTCCATCAACTCTACAAGAGCTTCACCTTCTGGCTGGAGCTTTCCTGTATGTTCATGCATTCCATCAGCCCTTTTAACTGGCCTTCTCTCTGCAGTCAGCTGCCTTTATAGCTTGCCACTTACACACAGGCATCCTTAGACTCCCAGTTCATACACCTCATCCCTTCTTTTCTCTAGAGATCACTTCCTTTCCCAGGTCCAGCTGCAACACAGGATTCCCTTTTCTTAGGGTGACCAGGCAGCAAGTGTGAAAAATCAGGACAGGGGATGGGGGGTAATAGGAGCCTATATAAGAAAAGACCCAAAAATCAGGACTGTCCCTATAAAATCGGGACATTTGGTCACCCTACCTTTACTGGCTAGATGCCATTCTAGGTCCTTTAAACCCCCTGGGGGATGTGTGTGTCTGAGTTTTCATTCTGAAAGCGAGGTAGAGGGTGAGACTCAGCCGGGTCATGATGAATAATACTGGCCGGCGTTTGTGTGTGTGAATGTTTCTTCTCTAAAGTCAAACCGACTGCCCTGTTGGTAAGTGCGAGCCTTTCACCAGCTTTATAGAGCTGAGCTCAGAAGGGAGTAATTAGGTCACCTTTTGTGGTTACATGTGAAGGGCGATTAAGAGAGATTGTGGTAAATTAACTCAGCTCAGCAAGAGCAAGCCCTATTAAACAATTCATCATGGCCCTTGGGGATTATTAATTAACTATTTACAGCTAATTGAATGGAGTGGGGATTTTGATGAGCTGCTGCATATTCATAAAGATCAATGGAAGAGCCCTGCATGGCTGGAACTGTGTGAAACGTTTAGTCCAAAATGGCTTTTCAGAGGAAATGAAAATTTTTATTTCATTTTCTTCTTAATTTTTCAGCGCAAGGAATATTTAAGGAGAGGGTCTCTCTCCCCACACTCACACAGTTCATGCCTCACATGCAGTTTAGTTTAAAATAAAATTTTAAAACTCAAAAGTGAAAGCAAGTGCTCTCTTTGTGTTAGGGTTGAAATTAACCCAATGAGCAACACTGGCCAAAGATTATATGAATATTGTGCTGTGAATTCATTCAAGTCAATGCCACCCCTTGAATAACAATGAGGGAGGGAGGGTTCTGCAGTGTATTCCCCAATTTTTTTTTTAAACAATAAAAATATACATAAAAAGGTTCACAAAACTCAACATAAACCATATTGGGTGAGTGTGGGTCTCAGTCTCCCTCTAGTGGCTGGCTCATATAAGAGATAAGAGTCTACTATAGTTGCCAGCTAGTAGAGTTACTCTTTTAATGTAAAGAAGTCCTTGCTGATGCCCGTTCTAATATTAAAATGCTGTAAATAAATTTGCCTTAACTTACACCAACTCATAATTTGCCCCCCTTTTTGTTTGTTTTGGTTTTTTTAAGTGAATTTGATACTAACTCATTTTGCTATAGTGGAGGCACAAGGAGACTAAATCTGAAACTTAGGGCTTGTCTACATGGCGAAGTTTGTGTGGAATAATCTAAGGTGAGAATGTAAAGCACACTAGCTACTCTGCATTAACACTCCATTTGGACACTCTTACTCCTCACTAAGAGTATGTCTACACTACCTGCCGGATCGGCGGGTAGCGATCGATCTATTGGGGGGTCGATTTAGTGCGTCTAGTCTAGACGCGCTAAATCGATCCCCGAGCACCCTCCCGTCGACTCCTGTACTCCACTGCTGCGAGAGGTGCAGGCGGAGTTGATGGGGGAGCGGTAGCAGTCGACTCAGTGCTGTGAAGGCGCCGCGGTGAGTAGGTCTAAGTACGTCGACTTCAGCAACGCTATTTTTGTAGCTGAAGTTGCATTTCTTAGATCGATCCCCTCGCACCCCCAGTGTAGACCAAGGCTAAGAATGGCTTTGGGTAGCTCAGCTTAAGACACTTCCAAAGCATATGAAGCTAAAGGGCACAAAGGCATTTGGTGCAGAGTAAGAGTGTCCATACTGGAAGTTAATTCAGCGGAGCTAGTGCACATTATCCACTCCAGACTTTTTCCCCATGAGAACAAGCCTGTAGCCATGAAACAGCAAAGCAGGCCTTTTGACTGCCACCCCCTGCTAATTTGGAGCACCTGGAAATGCAAAGGAGCATCTCAGCTTTCATTAAAACAAGCCCTTTCCCTTGCAAAGCCAGTGCTGATGCAGGGTTAGTCCTTATGCATGCATGTGACTGATTTTCTATATTTCACATTTTCTTTTTAAACTACTGGTTTATCTAATCCACACACTTAAGCCTTGTCTATGCTAAAGGGAAAAGTCGATCAAAGCTACGCAATTTGAGTTACGTAACTCAAATTGACGTAGCTTAGATCTACTTACCGCAAGGTCCACACTACGCGACGTCGACGGGAGACACTCTCCCATCGACTCCCCTTACACTTATCGATCAGGTGGAGTACAGGAGTCGACGGGAGAGCAATCGGTGGTCAATTTAGCGGGTCTTCACTAGACCTATTAAATCAATTGCCGATGCATCGTTCGCCGCAGCGTCGATCCTCCGGTAAGTGTAGACAAGCATCCTTAACTTAACTTTATATTTAACTTTATAGTTAATAAAGCATTCTAGTCTGGCTGTTATGATGCGCAACAAAGCACTGGTGTTCCACATTTTGGCCATTTATCACACATTTTTTGACCAGCTCTATTCAAGGCCAAGTGGAGGTCTTTAGACAGTTGAGAAAGGCTCTCGTGATTTGCAGTGATAGCAGCAGAACATGAATTGTCCAAAGCCTTCAGTATGGCAGTCTGATAGTCGAATATGTTTCCCGAAATAAAGCTAAAACTTTGAGTTGTTGCAAAGTGTCCAATAGATGTACAGCTGAGATGCTGCTTTTGTTTGAAATGAAAAATTCTTTGCAAGAGCTGATACCGTGTTGTTTATTCACAATGAAGTACAGCGGTGTGTAGCCCCGCAGACAAGAGTTAGGTTTGTTTGGGGATTTTTTTCTTGGGTATGGAGGAGTCAGTGACAAAATGTTTTGAAGGTCTAGCAAAAAAGTGCAAAAGGCAGTGCTGAATGATGGTTGCATGGAAGAAAGTAGAAGCACAAGCTTCCTTGTGTTGTCCTGACAAGATGCCTCACCTGGGAGACTGCCACTATTGAACAAAAAGGTAATTCAGTCTGTACTCTTCTATGCAGACTATTTATACATCACTATATGATGGATCTCTTACCTTTCTGGTGTCAGGAGGCAGCTATGCCTCAGTTTCTCCTCTGGTCCACAGCCAGTATGGTAGCGTAGTTTGTGCCTCAGTTTCTCCTCTGGCTGGGTAGCCAGTTTGATGTGGTTTAGCCCTACAGTCAGATCCCAGAGTCCTCCTCTTCCCTGGTAACAAAAACATCCAAGCAAAAAATAAAACCCAATGCTTCACCTTTTCTAAGTTGGACAGTCCTTTGCCCACGGTCCACCCAAGTCTTCTCCCTAGAGAAGAGTGGAGCAAAGGGTGGGTCTTCCTCCCACCATCTCTGGAGGTCCCAGCCTTCATTCCTAAATAAAAGTTGGTCCACATACGAGGCTTGAAGTCCACACCACTTCTCTCATCCCAAGCCATTTTGTTCCTTTCCCCCCTCACATACCTTAATCTTCACCCCTCAGCACAGGGATCGCGACCAGTCTTTTCCTCCACTGAACAATTTGCACATCCCCCAGCTCCTGCCTCTTCTGGTCTCAATCTCTTTACAGAGAGCCATACTTCAGATCTTACCTGGTCCTTGGTAGCTCTCTAAGGGTGGAAAAGAAGGCTGCCATTATGCCTCTCTCAGCATTCCTTGCTATCCTCACCCTCCATCTGAGCTGAAATCATGAACCCGTTGTGCCGGGCCTCTAGCCTCCTTTAATAGGCCAGCACGCGGTTACAAAGTCCTTCGCTATTCGTTTTAGAGAACTGGAGCATCCACCGAGTATCAAAGATAGGCTCAGACCCGAACCCTGAATCTCAACTCTTAAAAAAAAATTGTTTTGAGGGCATGAATATCAGTAATTGAAATTCTAATCTGGCACCTATGTACTACAATGATGTCGAAGCATTGGCTAATTACACAGGTTGATTCCCCCAGCTCCAACCCTGCCCCCACGTTTTGGCACTGGGTCAGGTCCAAAACTGGAAAGGGCTTATTTTCCAATACCATTCAGATGCAGGTGAAATCTCATGAGCTTTCTATCATATCCTGCCAACACACCACAAGAGCAGCTTTTGAGATTCTATGCCTGTCACATCCTAAACCCAGGTACTTTTCAGCCAAAAGCCCAAACCCTGAACCCGATTCAGTTCCAAACACCTCTGCAGTCCATCTCTACCATGGGCATAGTTTTGGGGGATAGGGAGAAGTATTACCCTCTCGCAAACTGCAAGCCTCAGGCAGATGCAGAATTTGTGGCCTCATTGGCCTGGCTGCAGCCACACCACCACCCCCAATATAGAAGTCAAACTATGCCTATGATCTCTACTGATTAGCAATATATCTACTCTCAGTAACTGAACATGTCACATTACAGCACTACAGATGGAGGGAGGGAGTCTAGTGGTTAGAGCAAAGGGTTGGGAGTCAGGACTCTGGAATTCTGTTCCTTACCCTGCCGCAACCTCAGTTTGATTTTTGGGCAAATCACTTAAACATCTCCATGCCTCGGTTTCTCTGCCTGTGGACCCTTAGTTCTTTCACAGGCCTGTTGGGAGGCTTAATTAATTACTATTTGTAAAACACTAAGAGATCTGCAGATTAAAGGTGCAAAGAACTAGATTTTATTAGTATCTGGTGCTGCTCTCACCCTCACACAATAATTGAACTTTGGCAAAAGCTCCACAAAACAGAAACCCTTCTTTGTGCTTGGTGTGGATGGATTATGATCATTTTAGGACTCTAGCTATGTTTGTTGGCATAAACTTCGAGAAGTTCCAAACAGCCAAATGAAAAATAAATCTTATTATTGTACATTTATACCAAGCTGGGTTCACAGTTTCCTCTTTATTTTTATTAGATTGCTATTTTGATTTTTTTAAAACAAACAGTGGAATATAGAGTTATTTTAACTTTGAAATTTATGGTCTTCCTTACAACAGGTAGTCACAGTTGCATTCTTGCAAAAGAAAACAAAATTAAAAATATAGACACAGGAAATAAAATTAATTTTAAAATATATGAAAACATTTATTCTGTGCATCAGCCCAAGCGAACAGACATGTCTCTGACTGATACCCACCACAGACTGCAGTTTCTTGAATTGATTGATTAATAAGACAGAAATGAGGAGGTGTGAATTTATTTTGGACTTGGCTAGGATTGAAAAAGGTTTGGCACCGTTCAACTGGGCTTAATCTGCATTTTAAAGTCTATGAACGATGACCACCTACTGGTATCTTCCCGTGTGTTAGGGCCCACAGAAAGGAAACATTTTTCACTAGATTTTATTTCAGCGAATGTTCCTGGATTTATAAAGGTATTAAAAAGGCAACAGCAATCTGATTTCAAACAAACAAAATACCTATTTCCCGTGGTGGAACTGAAACTTGACAGAAGAGGCAAGGACTGGGGCGGGCGGGGGGGGTGGAGAAAATGTCTCATTGTTTAGAGGTAGATTGTTCATGAAGATGATATTCCACTTAAGATAAAATTAAATTCCTCTGGAGTGCTTTCGACATTAAGCATGGTATTGAAAGGTAGTAAAGAAGCAATAAATAACAGTTCAAATGGGAAAAAGCTGCTCGCAGGGGGTCGGGTGCAGGGGGAGCTAAAACGCAGAGAATTTTATCTGAGCTGGAAAAAAAATCCTAAAAGCAGAAAGATCTCACTGTGTGCCGTAGCAAGGATAATTAAAAACAAAGCCGTCTTTTAAGACACAGCAATGCTCCCCACCATCTCCTTTTCCTGGCAAAGCCAGGAAACACCCTCAGAAATAAAATAACTGTAACAAGAAAAGACATCTTCTTGAAGAAATTTTGACTCATAGTTTACTGCTTTATAAGCATTTCAGTAGAAAGATGTCCCACACTCAGGCAACAAGTCAAGAATCTACATTTTTAATGCTAGTTTAGTCTTCTATGTGATTATTTTTACAACATCTGCAATTAAATACAGATTTTTCAACTCCCTGATTGTGACCGGATGGAAAGGGGTTTGGTGCACAGAGAGAGAGAGAAAGAGGAAAAAAGCCATCTCTCACTGAAATGGTCTTCATTAAAAACAGCCCTGTTCTGCTTCTGTTTTATTTCATTTTGATGATTGAAATTTTCCTCATCTAATAGTAGATGGTATTTTTTCTTACACTTCAGTAATCCAAAGAAAAATCCGATAGTGCAAACTTAAGCATTTTCAGGGGGGTAGCAATTTGGGTCACCAAGGGATTGTCATGTTTTTAAAGGAGGGCTGGGGTTGGGGGTGGAAGAGAGGAAAGACTGTAAAACTCAGAAATAGCAGTTCCAAACCAAAGTAATTAACACTTAGGCAGTGCTGAGATTTTAAAATACACCCAGTAGGCCCCTGTAAAACAGTATTGGGGGTGCTAAAACTCACATCTTGCTTTGCCTGTTGTTATAGTTCCCCCTACTACTCCCTATCACACCTGCTGGGGAATTACAAATAAATAACTTGCATCAAATCTCCACAGCATGAGTTTCATTTCAGGCCTCTTCAACTCACAAGAAGTATTTTTACAGTAACCTGAAAATGTTGCTCACGTAGTTTTCTTCGGTCTCCAGCGTGATTTTAAAATGCAAGCATGTTACCGATGCATGAGGCTGACTGCAAAGGTTAATCATGCCCTTAGATACGGACGGCAGCAGAGTCAACAGGAGCTTCACCCACATAAGAGAATACAATTTGGCCCCATGTGTGAAGTGTAATAGAAAAAGTGTGTGGGAAGGGGGTGGGAAATCTATGATTATTAGTAGATTAGAGGATTTTATAGCCACTGACATTTGTACTTGGTTTTAGTTAAAATGTGGCCTTGCAATAAATTGCCATTATTAAAATGTACTCCAGGTCTATTGAGTTCGGTGGAGTTACACCAGAGAAGAATTTGACCCAGTGTGTTCCAGAATAAGAGGAGCTATAAAAATGATGCGGTACATGGAACACGCAAGGTAAAGCACATTTTCCTTTATAGACTAGTCTTACTTCATTCATGGGATATATTTATCCTAATGCTAAATGGGAATGGACTGAAGCCCAGTTTAGCCACTGCTGGAAACTTTAGCAACGTCGTAGCGGTGTACATCAGAGTAGCTGGTATATTGAGTGCTGGCCTTTTGAATAGGCACCTTCTGTACTCTTGCTCAGGGTGCCATATTGCAAGAGACACAATGACGTTTCATGCAGGAAGAAGGCAACTTGGTCCAAAACTCTAATGGAAAACCCCTAGAAGTCTGTAAAATGAGCTTGATCACAGTGCCATTGAAGTCAATGGGAGTTTTATTATCTACCTTAGCTGGAACAGGGTTCGACCCAATGTTTGGTGATGGAGAGAATCTCTCAGAACTCTGCCTGTGGCCAAAACAACTCTCAAAACCTAGCCCTGTGTACCTTGGGGCCCTGGTGAGAAAGATATTAGAGGTGTGTTCCTTAGACTTGGACAGCATTAGTACAACGAAGTCTGTTCTTCACCTTGGTCAGGCCTTGTTCCTCAGAGCATGTGTCACTTTCTATAAGTATTTAAAGTGTATCCAAAGGAGAGAAAGTAGAAGGCACTCTGCCTCAGAACTTTTTCTGGTCAGAGAATGAGCATGTGTGTATGAGAGAGAGCAGTCATATATGCACAGTGGTAATTATTTAAGCCCAAAAACAAACACCTCACAGTCAACTACCTTGAAGAAGAAAATTCCTCTATAAGGGACAGAGTTAGTACCTAAAAAAAGAGGTAGTATTCATAGCCCAAGCACACAGTGGAGTAAACACTTTTAAAAATGAAAGTATTGGTTATTCACGTTATATTATGGTAGTAACTGTTTACTCACTGAGGGCTAGCTCCTGCAGTTGCCACAGGTGGAAGGATCCAGTCCTGATCATTTATAAGTAACACTGGTAGAAAAATGAATGGTAGTTTCCACTAAACATTTCTAAAATCATTTTTGTTTTTGCAGGTTTTGAAAAAAGATTTTAAAAATTGTGGACTTTTTAAAATAAAATTTTCCATTTTTCTCCCCTCTTTTCCCCCCTTTTTTCATTTTGCCACTGAAAGAGGAAAAGAAAAAAAAGGGGGAGAAGGGAAAAAAGAAAAGACTGAAAACTAAAAACCAGACAAAACCCTTGCCATTCTTGGATTTTGTTGAAAACACAAACAAAAAAATGAATTTTTTTCATGAAAATTTCCATTTTGGATGGAAAAAAGTCTATTTTTGTATGAAAAAGAAAATCCGTACCAGATCCCTATATAAGTCACTGCTCCTAGATGCCCCCTGAGGATTTTTTAAAAAACAATAGTGATAATAATTATGTTGCTCTGGTTTGTCATTCTAGGTTATAGTATCAGGATCTAATTCTGTTCTCACTCCAGCAAAAAAAACAACCAGAAACAACTTGAGTAAAGTCAAAAGAGTGAGACCAGTGTAAAGCCAGTGAAAGGGATCAGAATCAGAGTCCAAGCATTTTGGGTGGCATGTGCACTCACCTTCCCCTTGTGCTGTAAGACATCTTCTAGGCATCTTTATTCTATCCCCGCTGTGCAAATTATAGTTTGATGTTATTAGAAAACAAGAGGGCAAGTGTTAGCTGGGACAGTGTGCATGATACAGCGGTTGAATTGTACATACCATTTTGTTCCTTCTGTTGAACGCAATTAAAAAAAAAAACCCACATCTAGAATTGAGCTGAAATGAAATACTGCAAATTCCAGGCCAAGCACTCAGTCCTTTTAAAAGCTGAAGTGATCATTTCCCTATGCCCAGCTTCGATTTCCCGAGTGTATATGTAATGCACTAAACTTTGGCCCATACATACTGTACATTGCCCACAAGGTTTTGAGGGTTGGGTTTTTTTGTTTGGTTGGGGATTGGTTTTTTTTGTTTTTTGGGGGGTTTTTTTGGACTCTCCCAAAGAAGCGTTGCTCAAGAAACAAGAAACGAAAATAATCTGCACTTAGTCAATGGGAGTTTTGCCTATGCAGGGACTGCAGAATCCAGATTCACTAAGTGTAGATGGGTCTGTCTTGACCTTTACATAAAGATAACCTGTACATGGTGAGGGAGGGGGGAACAGGAAAGAAGCAGACTTTACCAGGCATCTTCCCAATTACCAGCCCCTCAAGAGGAAAGATTAAATACAGGAGGAAAGAGAGATGGAAAATCAAATCAATAGTGAGTTTACTGTGTTCTAAGTGGTGAAAGTATTAAGATACAGGCTTTAAAATATTAATCTCAAACTCTTTCCATAATGGCCATAAGTTCCTGGGGCTTGCTTTGTGTTGTCTGACATAAACACACAGTCATTTCTCATTATAGTTTGGTAAGAAGGATACAGGCTAAAACCGACTTTAAAATGCAGCTTCATCAACTCCTAAACCACAAGGTGGCAACATAGCTTCAGATCTAACTACACATTGCAAAAAGCCAGACCAGTTTTGTATCTTTGTATCTTTTAAGCTGTTTAAACATGCTATTAAAAAAAAACACTATTGTTCTTATTTTCGCTCATGTTTTCTAAACATGATTTAAAAGAAAATTTGCTGTCTTTTGCATATTTTATCTATATTACATATATAATCCCATTTGCTATAGCTTTTCCAAAGCATTTTAACATACAGGATGATTGGATTAATAGCCACTGTTTTCCAGCTACAGTTCCTGGTCACACCCATAAATGGAGTGACTTTAAGGAGAAATGGGGCCAAACAAAAATCTTGAACTTGGAGATAATCGAAATCCAGATCTGAATTCAGTTTTTGTCTAGGGCCAACTTTTATTTTTATGTGATTTTGTAGAAGCCAAACTGTCTCCCTCACAGAAGATGCTTTAATACTGTATCTTCTTTATATTCTTTACTACTGTTTCCTTCCTTGAACTGTTGTATAGTATGACTCTGCTCTAGTAAACAGCCGCTGTGTTCTATCACAGAGGTGGCTGCTTTTCAATGGGGAATGAAGTGATTTGTGTTTCCATTAATGTTACACATTTAAACACTGGAGAGAGAAGGTGGGTGAGGTAACATCATCTACTGGACCAGTTTCTGTTAGTGAGAGGAACAAGTCTGTCTCTTTCACCAACAGAACTTGGTCCAGTAAAAGATGTTACCTCATCCACCTTGTCTCTCCAATATCTTGGACCCAACATGGCCCACAACAACACTGCATACCTTTAAACACCATGAAGTTAGGAAATGAAAAAGCAAAAGGGCTTCACAATAATGTTAACTCAACCACATTACATAATATGTTCTCACTTTTGATTATTTATGCTCCTACCCTGCTAATGCTGCTGCATGTGACTAACTTTACACACATTAGTAGTCCCTTTGAATCAGAATGGCCGTGTTTTGCAGCCACTTTGCACAGGCTTAAATGACTTCTCAAGAGACAAGGAAGTAGAAAATCAGGCTCAAGGATCATAGAATATTAGGGTTGGAAGAGACCTCAGGAGGTCATCTAGTCCAACCCCCTGCTCAAAGCAGGACCAACCCTAACTAAATCATCCCAGCCAGGGCTTTGTCAAACCGGGCCTTAAAAACCTCTGTCTTTCCTAATATCCAACCTAGATTTCCCCCACTGCAACTTGAGACCATTGCTCCTTGTTCTGTCATCTGCCACCACTGAGAACGGCAGAGCTCCATTTTCTTTGGAACCCCCCTTCAGGTAGTTGAAGGCTGCTATCCAATCCCCCCTCACTCTTCTCTTCTGCAGACTAAATAATCCTAGTTCCCTCAGCCTCTCCTCATAAGTCATGTGCCCCAGCCCCCTGATCATTTTCGTTGCCCTCTGCTGGACTCTCTCCAATTTGTCCACATCCTTTCTGTAGTGGGGGGACCCAAACTGGACACAATACTCCAGATGTAGCCTCACCAGTGCTGAATAAAGGGGATTAATCACTTCCCACGATCTGCTGGCAATGCTCCTACGAATGTAGCCCAATATGCCATTGGCCTTGGCAACAAGGGCAAACTGCTGACTCATATCCAGCTTCTTGTTCACTGTAACCCCCAGGTCCTTGTCTGCAGAACTTACAAGCTCTGGCAACTTCCCTAGTTTAGAAGCTCTCTGGACCTGGAACTTTAGCTTTATTTCACTAGTGGTGTTAGAGTAATAAACCTGCTGATTTCACTGGCAGATGGGTCTCATAGAAGCGGCTTTGGCCTCACCTTGTTTGTGTGGCGTCTCAGAATGAGTGCCTCTGAAGACAGCCATTCCATGTCACATGACCATTCCAGCATCAAAAGTCTTTTCGTAAAATAAGGCCTGATTCTGATCATATTTAAACCCATTTTACATCAGTGTAACACCACTGACTTTGACTGAATCACTACTCATTTGCTCCAATACAAGTGAGATCAGAATCCAGCCTACTGGGTCAGTCTTTAACCCTTCTATCATCACAGAGTCTCATGTAACTCAAACATTAATGGGAGTCTTGCCAGTGATTTCCAATAATGTCTGTAGGTTTTTTTAAAACTGGCTGAGAAGCTTCAGTGCCTTGATAATGGGCACCTGATCCATTTTTATATCCACAAATAAATGGAGAATGTGCTTCTGATTCTCCTTGCTGTAACCCTGTTACTGTCTCCTGACTGACGCTACTGAAGGAGAAAGAGGCGAATGATGCTGGCTGTGTGTGGGGAACACTAACCTACTCCCATGTAGGTAGCTGACCAGCCTTTCACTTTGTTTTTTTCCATTGTAACTCAGAGTATATTTTTGCAGAGATATTCCTAAAATTACTATTACTGTATCACAATATTAGATCAATGAGATGGTAACACAATCCAAAATGCTTTGGCATTTGAGTCTTCATGCCTTCCATGCTGTCTTGTGGAATCTGGTCTAATACCATGATTAACATGCAATTTCCATTTTTATAAAGCACAGCACTTGCTGCCGTTACATAACAACTGCCTTGTCACCCATCACTATAATATCTGAGAGTCTAATGAAAAGGTTTTCCTTTCATTACAGAAAGTGAAGGGTCTTGCTAAAGCCCGTGATTAAACCAGGGACCCTTACATGTTCAGCCTGATGCTCCTCTGGCTTACAATAGTGAACATCAGGAATAACTAGTGAAGTTATACCTGTGGAAAATGGGTGTGAGTGAGATCACAACCAGGCTCCTTAAATTTAACATTCTCCCAGCTGAATTTTCTTTAGCTGCTTTACTGCATCTGTAGCTGAGTATAACAGCTCCTGCGTTAACATAGCCCCTTACCACCTGAGAGTGTATTACCCTTCAGAAAGTTTCTGTGGAGTTAAAGATCAGCCTTTTCCTTCTCATTCGCGGCTAGCGTAAGAGTGCAAGATCAGATGAGAAAGGGGAAAGAGATTCAAGAGAATGAAAAAACAAAGGGTACAAGGTAGTAGGATAGTAGTTTACTCTGCTGGCTAAACATCATTTACAGAAAAAAAAAAAAGAGAAATCATCTGGGTTGCTACCAGATGGAATTATGGGACCAAAGGTGTGCTGGCCATTGGAAGTGACAAGAGAAGAGCAAAAAAGCACCTCCTGTTCTGAGTCCCAGAGTCCTGTTTTCCTCTTCCAGTATGACTCAGTCATCCCCAAAGAACTCAGGAGTGAAGGAATTCTGGCTGAGGGATGCAATGGTAGAAGGGCATCCACACATGCCACCAGGCACATCAAGGCACCTCTCCAGAAGGCTACATGGGCTTTCAGCTGGAAGCTTTAATTCTAACACCCTAGAGAGATGGCCAGAGGAACAAGGGTTCAGCCATTTGAAGGGTTAACAAAACTTTTATTTCAGGGTGGCCCAGTGACAGAGCTCAGCATTGTCATGTGAGGGTACGTCTACACAGCAATGAAAAACCCTTGCCTGGCCCATGACAGCTGACTTGGGCTTGCGGGGCTTGGGTTATGAGGCTGTTTCGTTGCTCAGACTGGAGCCCAGGCCCTAGGATCTGTGGGGTGAGAAGATTCCAGAGCTCAGGCTCCAGCCCAAGCCCGGAAGTCTCCACAGAAATGAAACAGCCCCATAGCCCGAGACCCATGAGCCCACATCAGCTGGCATGGGCCAACCATGGGTTTTTTCTTTGCTGTGTAGACATACAAGACCTGGATTCAGTTCCCATTTAGCAGCTCTGCCAACCAGAAATGCCACAGGTGGGCTTTGAAGGAGAATCCTATCCTGTTGCCATAAAATAGATAGCTAGTCTCTACCAAGTGTGTCTGGGAGGAGAGGGGGAGTTAAATAAGGGAATCTTTGGTGGGAGGGGCTGTTTTGTTTTTGAGGATTTGGAAGATTCCCTGCGGGGGAAACAAAGAAAACAAACCCCATATTCCATTACAGAACATGATCTCAAATCGCCATTACCAGGGGGTCTGACTACCATTCCATAAAGTGGGACAGTACCAGTCCAAACAATTCCTGATCCACCTCCTTGTTCAATTCAAAGCTGGAAATTCCTGAGGCTTTTCAAAGCTCTCCATGTACTTGCTCCAATTTTCCCTTCTAACCACAGCTGGTCAACACTTCTTGGTCAAAAAAACAACAACAAAAACCCAGTTTTTTCAACCAAGAGGGAAAATTTCATCTTGGTTGGCATTTTTTGGTTATGCAGTGAAAGGATAAAAACCGAAACCCCAAAAGTTGATAGTTTTCAGCTTAAAAAAATGTATTTCGGTTTGCAAAAACTGTAAAAAATTACTGAAAACCAAACCTGCAATGGGACTAACTCCTGGAGCTGGGTACTACTCAGTGAGTATGGGTATCCAGATCTGACCTTTGATAATTAATCACGCAAAACAAGTGAGCAGCTCTTGGCATCACCTACACATATGCACATGGAAGCATTTTGGCACGCTAGAAGAAGAGAGGCAGAAAAAAAGCCGTATCCTGCATAGTCAGTACATTTTATCCTCATTTTACAGAGGAGAAAACTGAGGTTCAGCGAGATTAGGGTGACCAGATGTCCACTTTTATAGTGACAATCCCAATTTTGGGGTCTTTTTTTATATAGGCTCCTATTACCTCCCACCCCCTGTCCCGATTTTTCACACTTGCTGTCTGGTCACCCTAAGCAAGATTAAGTGTTGTATCCATAGTCACACTGGGAGTATGTGGCAGATCTAGGAGCTGAACCCAGACCACCATCCTCCCAATCCTCAGGCATAGCTACATAACCATTCTTCCTTGCCAAAACAATATTTCCATATTTAAAAAGAGACATCAAAAGCAAAATACAGCCATTCAGACATGCCATTTCACCAGCAAAAGCAAGAGTTGAAAGACAGATTGTTATTTTTTCCTCCCTTGCCCATTGCATTAACGTGGTGGTGTGGGTTTCAATACCTTACCACGTATTTATAGGAGATCAGTATCCTGTTTCTTTCTTATACTCTAATAGTCTTTCGCTCTTGTGTGGTCAATTCCAAGAACCTTTTGTAGGCAGTGTGCCTTTCTATTCTATTCTATATAAGTTTGTATACTGCTGTCATCACTGTAGTCTCTGCGTGCCTTCCAATAGTGCATTGAGTGACGTGGCTAACATCTCTCATCTTCTCCCCAGCAGGAATGGCCACCTCTCACTTGAACAGCTGCCACAGAAAAAATATGGAGAAGAGGTGTCAGAATAATCAGTGAGGTGGGAGACCTGCCCTACTACATGGTTTTATGGGCTTTATACAGAGTTTCGCTGTAAGTAAAAGTGAATTCAGAGCCCAAATGCAACTACACAGAGGCCTTTTCTCAAGGAGGTGGAGTGAGTCATGGCAGTGATGCTCCACTCTCCTGGCTAGCTCGCAGGATTGTGGTTTCCAGTGATAAATTCAGCCCCTGGGCAATTTACCGAGGAATTACACAGTGTGGTATAGGCCCCCTTCCACCAGGCAGCAAGTATACAAGCCCCAGGACCTGACAAGGTTCAGCACAGAACATCCCGGTTTGGTTTCTTTGTAATAACTCTTATTAAACGTGACCCGCTTTCATAATCCCCAGCAGTTATTAGGAGCTTTTCATCTTCAAAGTGCTTTACGTGCACTAATTAATCCTCCCAACACTCCTATGACGGGATTATTATCCCCGTGTTGCCGACAGGGAAATTGAAGCAGAGAAGTTAAGAAATTTGCCCCCAGTTACAGAAGGAGATGATGTCAAATCCGTAAGCAGAACTCGGAGTCCTCGGCGAGGCCAGGCCTCCTCCTTTGGCAATGCTATGATCTGGGTTACAAAGCCCTGCACATTCCAAACATGTGTTTATTTTCTTTACATGAGCGTGGTAGAGAGAGGTAAAAAGGATGGCTTGGGTTGGATTCCCATTCAGTCTTTGGCCTCTCTCTTAGGAACTGTGGGCATGAAAGATCCTGTATAAAAACTGGGACTATAGTACGCACATTAAAAATGCCAGTTGGGACTGTGATACTGAGCTGGTTTATACATAGCTTTTCATCCTTCCCCAAAGGTGGGTAAGTGTCAGTAGCCCCCATTTTACAGATGGGAGATGTGAAGCAAAGCCAGGGGTTGTAACTGGCTCTGGGTCACACAGCACGCCAGGAACAGAATCCAGGACTCCTGAGTAACTGTTCAGTGCCCTACACACTAGATTACACCGCTTTTCCTGCATACAGACTTCCAGGAGCTGTAGAGCACCATTTAAACTGGGGGGGATCCTGCCCTTGGAGTGGGAGGTCCTGCAGGGGGGGAAAGGTCCTTCCTCCAACAAGTGGAAGGATCTGGGGTGACAAGCTTAAAGAGCGTACCCAGCCCACAATCACTTCACTGCACAGCAGCTCCATTCCTGCAGATTTGGCCCCGCTCCCTATTCTGGCCCACTGGCTCTCACCACAGCGTGCAGGCAGGGCCTTCCCCGCATAACACCTCACCCCCTCCTGGCCCTACCACTGCCAGATCAGCTGCTCCAAGCTGGGCACTTTGGCAGGCTAAAAAGTGGTCAGTCGGTGGCCTGGGTAGCCCTCCCTGGCTCCACATCCTATGCAGACACCTGCCCATTGCGTTAAGAAGCCTAACTCATTTCACAAGCTACCCCCCAGTATCAGTCTTGGTTTCCAAGGATTCTCTTCTTTTATCCCCGATGATTAGGAGTCAATGAACTCCTCCTCCTCCTATTGTCTAGCCATTCAAATAAACATTGAGCCGTATTTGTTTCTTTTAAAAATAAAAAGCAGGCTGGACGGGCACAGAAGTAGGAATGTCCCTAGTTCTGTTTTTGGCTGCTCTGCTGATCGTGGAAAATTGTATTACGTTTGTAAGGAGAAATAACTTATTACTGTTGTAATAATAAACTCCTTCCTTTTATGCTTCAAATCAAAATGCAATCTGGTCTGCGGAGAATACATTTCTCACTCCTCCTCCTCATTCTCCTCTTCCTCTACAATGGGCTTCAAACACAAGATCCAGATGCAAGCTATTTTTCCCCAGCTAAGAGATCCAACTTCTTGGCAAGCTTCTGAAGCCGTTGGGTGGGTGGCTTAAGACTTCCCTCTGGCTCTGTCATGTGGTTAAGGCTGTCTGGTTGCTTCAAACTTCTGGACACCATTTTCTCTTGACTCACCTTTTATTCCAGTGGAAGTTAGTAATGACTGTGCTTAGCAAATAGGGTTGCATGGAAATGCATTTTGTGGTCAGGAGCTTTATGCTTTTTAAATATTATCTCCTTTGGATATATTCACTAGATGGTGTCACTCGGCAATCCCTGCAAACAGCTGTCTCTCTGTCTTTGCCTTAAGCCATTTTCTACTTAGTTTAGAGGCAGCTATTTAATGAAAAATCATGCACTGTCATGTGTTACTAGTTAAGCCAGCAGCAGAACCTATTAAGAATCTATCAGAAGTGCCTAATTCCAGCCTGCGTTTTTCAGACTTCCAGGGGACTGTTTAAATGACATGAAATCAGTATCTGCCATTGCCTCCCAAGCTGTGATGATGTCACCAGCATGGATTAAAGCACAGATATCATCGGCACAGACCTAGTGCCCTGGCTCCAGGATTCATGTCATAACATAAGAATCTCCCTTTTCGTTGAAATGAAAATGTTTCTAGCTCTCCTGGTTAAAAGAAGTTTGAAAACGAGACTCGGGTCTGATGGAGCCAGTGACGTCTCCCTGAGTCTGCAGACAGCATGAAACAATAGTTCTGAGGGGAGTGAATTGCCCCATTCATCTCAATTAGACTCCACTTAACTCTGGAAACCCACTACTCTGAATGGGTCCTATGGTACTAATTAGATAGAATAAATGAGCCAAAGGTGTTAATATAGTCACTGTCCAAAGTGAAACAGCATTTAACAAGGTCCAAGATTTGGTATACAGAGACCTCAGTCTGCTTAACATTCTTAAATATCATTTTAACCTTTTATTAAAGAAACAGAAAAGAAGGAAAAATAGTTAAAGCATTTGATATGCAAAGTATTAAATAAGACTTTCATTTTAACAACATCCTTTGCTCCCTTTCCCTTGAGAGAGTTTTAGAAGGAAAAATCCCCTCTTTGCTGGTCTCTTAGATGGTAACAAGTATGGTAATAACTGTCCTTTTGGGTAAAAGAGAAGAAGTTAGTTGAGATGGATTGTAGCTGCTGCTGCTATTGTTAAAGTCTGATTCCGTTTCATCTCAGGGGGCATTTGGGATTCAGCTGGAGCTGTTGGCGGAGGGGGAGGGAGGGGGTCATCTGGGTCCCTCTCTCTGGCCTGGTCTGGTCAGGACAAAGGCTGGGAAATGCAGAACTGAGAATCCTATCCTCAAATAAGGGTCATATAAAATAGAAACTAACCCAAACCTTTGATTAATTTCCCCTTGTCCCCATATAATACACTGATTTGCATTGCAGACACCTTTAATCTTCCAGGCTCCTCGAAGAAAGTTCTTCTGATGGTATTTTTAGATGGATCAGAAGCAAGATGGATTTCCAGGTTAGTTTTACTGTCCTAAGAGGCTCAGATAAATGGAATAAAAGTGAAATAAGCACCTGAAATTTTGCGAGCTCTGGGTTCTCTATTTGGTATCTACCACACACTGGTTGTGGGGCCTTGGTCAAGTAACTTAAGCCATGATTTTTAAGTGAGCACAGTTAGACTCCTAAATAAGTAACTTGATTTTTCAAAAATGCTTAGGATTCAGCAGCTCACATTGAAATAATGGGAACTGCTCCATGCTCAGCACTTTTGAAAATCAGGCCACTTATTTAGATGGCTAAATTTCAATTTAGAAGCCTAACTTTAGAAATTCAGTTTTGTAAATCTTGGTCAGAGCCTTCTACCTCAATTTCAACATCTATAAAATAGAGGGTATTTTCTTACATGGATGTTGACACTAGGGTGACCAGACGTCCCGATAAAATCGGGACTGTCCCAATTTTTGGTTCTGTGTCCTGCGTCCTGACTGATGCACGGTCGGGACGCCATTTGTCCTGATATCGGGGTTTCTGTCGTTTTTGTTTGCTCGGACAAGTCCGGCCGGTTTGGTTTTTTTTTTTTTTTTTTTGCTTCCCCCATGTGTCCCGATTTTTGGGTCCTTTAATCTGGTCACCCTAGTTGAGACGCTTAATTCACACATGCTTATAAAGCATTCTGAGATCCTCAAATGGAAGGCACCACACAAGAACAATATATTATTTCCTGAAAAAGTTTCCAAACTTTTCACCTTCACAAGACTTACACGATTTCCTGTTTCTACCGAAGCTGGAAAAGCCTCCCTTTGCGGCTCTTTTACTGCCTATCCTGGCTGCAATAACAGGAGGTGCTGAAATGCACAACAATGAATAGAGTTGGGAATGAAAATTATCCAAACACACTTGAACCTCAGGAAAGGTTTCAGAGGTGCAGAGGGTAAGTTTACCTGTTCCTAGTCACAAATGTTGGGCCTGATTTTCCCCTTACCCATGTTCCTTTTCACTGCTCCAGAGCTGAAAAGGGGCAGTAAACCCTGCAGAAATAGTCCCTAGGGACTATAACCACACATCCTGGGGATGTAGAGTTGCAAGGATGGCTCTATTCCACTCTTCATATAGTCCCAGCATAGATGGGTGCATCAGTGAAGAAAGGGGTTTTGGCTGGAGCCATGAATTCCTGACTGTTCTTTGGAGCGGCTCAAGATGAAATTTACTCATTTCATAAATCCCATATACCATGGTGTTACTCTCAACCCATACACTCCCCTGTAATGCCCACATAGAGAAAACTAAAGCCAAGGGTAGCCTACAAAAGAGGATTCTCAGCAAGCTGATTACATCAAAGTGGGGCGCAAACCCGTCCACTCTGCGACCAACAGAACTGGCACTTTACTACTCTGCTGAATATGCTGTGCAGGGCATGATCCTCTCACGCAAAGAAGCTAGACCCTGTACATAACACCACCTGTCACTATATTACATGATACCTGAAGCCTACCCATATCAACAGCCTCTCAATCTTGGCAGATATTGCTCCTCCTGATATACACCAGGAGGTTGCTAGTAGAGTCGAGCACACAGGGCAATGAACAGATCCAAGACATCTGTTATATGATATAGCACCAATACTGAGTTCACAGAAATTACAACAAAGTTTTCTTGCCACTGTTAGACCTCTCACATTGTCACCTAAACAGACAAAGGTTCAGTTATGGCAAACAAAAGTAGAGAACAACCACACAGCCCGTGCGCTCCAGTTCCTGCCATTTGAGCACCTACTACCCTCTGTTGCAGATCAGCCCTGGACTACATGGTATTGCCTTAATCAACTCCGTACTGGAGTTGGCCGGTCTCATGATGCAATGATCTAATGGGGCTACATCATTGGCCCCAATACCTGTGACTTCTCCAGATGGCCTCAAAATATGAAGCATCTCCTGTGATACCAGCTGCTTGAGCATGAATGCTTTTCCAGTGACTCCGGTGCAGGGCAATGATCAGGCTGTTGCATGCACACAGATGTGGCAGGAAGCAGTATGAAGACACGACAAGAAGATTGGAGCTGCTCTAGCTTGCGGGCGACTGGGGAAGCCACTAAACAGACTTAGAATATAGGCAGAAAAATGGCTTAAGGTCACTTGCATTCCCTCACCCCCATCCACACATAAGATGTTGTACCAAGGCTTCTTGGGCAGAATGGAGCAATCAGCCCACAGATGTTTTACTTGAATCTGCTGATTCATGTTTTCTGTTCTTTATTGCTCACTTGAACAATGTAAGAGTGAGTCAGGGGCAGAAGACAATAAGAGAGAATAAGTACTTCCCACTCCCTCCCCCAACCCTCACATAATAACAAACAGCTCTCCAAAAAGCACTTATGGTCACGAACCGTTTATACATTCACAGACACTGATTTATAGATGTTGGCTTGACCCAATATTAGACCCTTCGGTTTCTTTGCTGCTGTTATGGTTTAACTTCTAAATATAGTCACACACCAAAAACCACCCCCGCAGCCTCCTCTTTGCCCATGGGGGAGAGTACATGGAGGAGCGGTGCTTCCCGTTATGCTGCAGGAACCCTTCCAGCTACTCAGGGAGTAGTATGACAGCTCTCAAGGGAATCCAGGCTTCCTTGCCCGAAGAAAAGCTGGCTGGACCATGGAATGTAAGAAGGATCCCAGGACTGAGCGTGGCATGCCCACACTTTCAAGGCTCCAGTAGGGGCTTGGAAGAAAAACCTGCCTGAAGCCCATGTTAATTGATTTAAACACATGCCAGTAAATCCAAAGTCAAGGAAATTCCACCCATCAAAACTCCACCCTTAAAATACACTGTTTTGATGTGCCCAGGCACATGATAGTTAAGACCACCCAGTACTAAAAGCTGAGAATAGATAACCCCATGTACTGTAAGCACAAGCAGGCAAAATAAGGATTTAGGAACCTTTTCTTCATTTGAGTCACATGGGTAACTTCTTCATAGGCCTTACCCAGGGCTGAGCAAACTTCAGATTCATCTCTGACTTTCATAGCCCGTGTGTGTTTAGACCTTAACTTTACAGTAACATATTGTTCATTGGTTTTGTTGGGAGCCGTGATCAATCCTGTTGGGTTCACAATAGGATGAGGCACAATTGTGGAGATCCCCTCCCCCGCCCCCCCCCCCCCCCCCCCACACACACACGAAAGAAGTTTCTTTCTGCCAAGTTCCGCCATTGATTTACCACATCCCACCTCCCCGAGAAACGTAAGGTAAGTCGGCAGGAGAGTGTCTCCCCTCAGCACAGCACGATGTAGTCACCCCCCGATAAGTGGATCTAACTGCATTGAATTCAGTTACGTTATTCACATAACTGAAGTAACGTTGCTTAGATCGATTTACCGTGGTAGTGTAGACCAGACCTAACAGACTGGGTGCTAATGAGTATAAACATGGTGTCTTGGTATAACCAAGTATAACCAAGCTACAACAATGTTCCAGTGAGCAACTGAAGAAGCATCAGCACATCAAGCGCCCCTATCCCCTCCAAAGTCTATTCACTTCCTGTAGCAGGGGATGCTGTATAAGGGTACGTCTATACTACCTGCCAAATCGGCGGGTAGTAATCGATCTATTGGGGATCGATTTATTGCGTCTCATCTAGACGCGATAAATCGATCCCAGAAGCGCTCCCTGTCGACTCCGGAACTCCAGCACAGCGAGAGGCAGAAGCGGAGTCGACGGGGGAGCGAGCCTGCGCCGCGTGGACCCGATGTAAGTAAAATTACTTCAATCTAGGAAATGTCGACTTCAGCTACACTAGTCTCGTAGCTGAAGTTGCGTATCCTAGATCGACCCCCCGCTCCAGTGTAGACCAACCCTAAGACTCCCAATGGCAGACCTTCTCAACACCTTCCCTTCCTCTTTAATATGGCAGCAGCCACTTTTACAGGACATACAGTGCTAATGGCTCAGCTGCCACGTTTCATATACTGGGCTTTTGGCTCTGGCAGCTGTTTGGCTGTGCTTATTACAAAACCCACTCCACTGCTGATTGACCTCTATGAACCAGGCAGGAGCAGACCCCACACGCCCGAGCTATAACGGGTACTTTTCTATAACAAACAGAAGCCACATCCCTTTGAAGGTGTTTGTTAAAAGGATGGTAACACTATGTGTATTTAGCACCTTTACTTCTGTGTACTGTTGTGTAAATGCTACTAGAGCAGATTGAATTTGTTTTTGAGAAAAAAGCTTTCACGTACAAAAATGGATTTTCATTCAAAATATATGTTCTGTAAAAAAATATTTAACTAATTCTAAACAAAACATTTCAGGAAAAACAAGTTTTTTCAATATTTTTCGTTTCAAAATTGTTTGAAAACGTCCATCTTCTCTCTAGCTTGCTAACTTTTTCCTGACTTTTTCTATGAATAGAACGAGGAAAAAGTAAAAGTGAGAGAAAGAAACACGTTCACTTTTAGAAGTAACTCATTTTTAACTGTCTCTTTAAGCAGCAAAAGGTACAAAGTAACACTGACTTTTTTCCCCCATTGGGGAAAAAACTGTAAACAAGAGAAAAATATTTTTTGACCAGCTCTATCTGGTATGTCTTTGGAACAGTTTTTCCTTTATTAAATTTCTGAGGGAGTTGAGTTCTATTGAAAGTGAGGGTCTAAGAGCCAGGCACAGAGCAGGCATATGTCGTGAAAGCTTTCTCCACACAGCTCTACCGATGCACTCTGCTCACCCACTGCTAGCCCAGCCCTGGAGCTCTCTTAAAGAGGCTTCCATTGTGCTGTGATTTTGTAAATGTGAACAAACCGGGGAGTAGGCAGAAGCCACTGAACACATTTTAAGTTGTAATTTAAGGCAGGATTTAAAGTCACGCCCACAAAGCTGAAAGGGTTCCTGGAAATTCTGAGTACCCTCAGCTTCCTCTGTGTTTGACATCATTCATGGACTTGACCAATAGGAACCCAGCCTATGCATCGCCTACATAGGCGCCGACTCCGTGGGTGCTCCAGGGCTGGAGCACCCATGGGGAAAAATTGGTGTTCAGCAGGCAGCTCCCCGCCAGCCCCGTGCCCGGTACCGGAGAACTTACCTTCGTCCCGGACGCCGGGTGACGTTGTGGGGCTCCGCCCCCGACGCCGGCCGACGTTGCGGGGCTCCGCCCGACGCCGGCAGACGTTGCGGGGCCCCACCCCCAACGCACCCAGTGGAGCTGACGGAAGTCGGCTCCTATGATCGCCTATCGCCATCAGGGAGAGAAGACGAATCTGTGGTTAAGACATTGGACCAGGATCCAGAAGACCTGGGCTCAGTTCTGGTTCTGCCACAGATTTCCTGTGTAATCTTGGGGAGTCATTTGATCTCTCTGTGCTTCAGTTCCCCATATGTAAAATGAGGATAACAATGCTTCCCTATTTCATAGGGATGTTCTGAGGATAACTATATAGTGAGTCACTCAACTAGAACATCAAGTATCAGAGGGGTAGCCGTGTTAGTCTGGATCTGTAGAAGCGACAAAGGGTCCTGTGGCACCTTATAGACTAACAGAGGTATTGAAGCATAAGCTTTCGTGGGTGAATACCCACTTCTTCGGATGCAAGCAGTGGAAATGTTCAACTAGAACAGAGACAGAGGCCAAACTGGAGATTTAAATCCCTGGTTTTGGATTTATTAATAAGTCAAGTTTTGGACCTGCTTGGTGCCCTTTGGAATCCACTGGGAATTTTGCCTTTGGGCTGGGAACCTGAAATGCCTACTAAACATTATTCTGTATGGTGAAGCAGAGCAGCTAAAGAACGCACATTCAATAAATCAGCGAACAACTAGCAGACCCATGCAGAGATCTCATCACTATCAAGCATGGAGAGGGGGCTGGTGAGATCACCCCAAAGATTATTCAGGTGTTGCAGACACTCACCAATTCCAGGGTCCTTTAAAAAAAAAACTTGTGAAAAACTTAATGTAAAACAAATTACAGCAACCCACGTTCCTAACTGAAATAACTCGGCTCTTCTTTTGCGTGTGTTTAAACAGAAAAGCTGAAAGGCACAAGTTTGTGTTATGGACTAATAGCCTGGAAAATTTTATTTTAAAAAACAAAGCTGGCTTTGAGTTACACAGGAGAAGCCTGGAAAAAAGCATCTGAAACCACTAGCTTCTATTTTTTCCCTGCATTTTTACAACATAATATGGCTGAACTGATTTTATTATTATTATTATATTTTAAAAACTTGCTTTAAAAAATAACCAACTCAAAAATCCCCTCTCCGGTATTCATGTGCCAAGTTTCAGCCCAGGGCACATTTTTTATAGCTGAATTATACACCTTGAAAAATAAGGGGCTTATAGTGACAGCACTGAGTCCCCTAACTATAGTGGTATGAATGGGCGGGCGGTATAATAATAATGGCCCATACTGCACAGCAGCAGCAATAAGTGAAGGAGCCCTGACTCAGCATGAGGAGCTCTATATATCTTGGAAGGTTTTCATGAACCTAAACATTATTGCTAAGAAAGGAATAAACAGTTTGAACTGCTGTTGCCATTCATCCGACTCTCGCACATGGAGGAATACACAAAATTATTCTCTCAAAGCCAAAACAAAATCTTCTAGACATAACTCTTTCTGACTTGGAACTGGAGAGGATTTTGAACAGCTATTTGCAGTCAACTTGGAGTCCCCCTGCTCTTGGGGAGATATTTACAACAAGGATGATAATTCATGGCATATCCACAACTCCCAGAGCTGAGTTAGGCCTCACCTTTGCTGGTACATGAGCAGCTTTATCTCAGTGCGAGAGAGGAGTATTATTACCCAAGTGAAATGAAGCAGAGAGGTTAGCAAAATTAACACTAGCTTTGGGTGCCTCAATTTTAAAAGTGTCTCTAACTGGGCACTCAAAAAGTTTGAGGCAACCCAAACGAAGTGTCACTTTTGAAATGTTTTAACCTTAGAAACTGGCCTAAGAGCATCCAGCAACTCAGTGGCATAGCTGGGAACTAGAGCCGGATGGGAAATGGTTTGCTCACCCTGTGAGAATTTTCAAGATTTTGAAAAAATTTCCCATCTTGAACTGGAACGAGTCAAAAAACCTTTTGTTTTGATAACTTCAAAATGTTTTGATTTCAATTTAATTTACAGTTTAAAAAATAAAAGTTAACTTAAATTTTAAAGCAAACAGTTGTTTCAACCTTAAAACCCCCACAATGTCTTTCATTTCAAAAATGTCAGAACTGGATGTTTCAAGAATTTAAAAACTTTTCTTTTTTTAGGGGGGGAGGGGAAACTGGAAATTTGTTCCAACTGACCCTTTCCTGTCAACAGTTTTGATGAATTGGCATTTTATGAAAGAACAATTTAGTTGAGAAATTCCTGAGCTGTTAAGTTCTGATACCAAGCGCCCTTGTTATAACAACTATACACAACACTGCCTCTTGCCTTTTCTTATTAAAAGCAAGATTATTGTTGGCAGGGAAAAAAGGGGCTGATTCCAGTTTTACACCATTTTTACACTGATGAAACTGCATTGGAATTAGACATGATAGACACAAGTGTAAAATAGATCAGTAGAAGTTCCTAAATGTCTCTAAACCAAGATGTAAATATATTGATGTTTTCTACATTCCGCTTTGATGACCAACAAGATCCCCATTTAAATCATGTGCACAACATAAATAAATTACATTTAAAAGGAAAGTTAAAAAATAGAAAGCCGCCTCCAGATCTTAAATTTAAACTGCTCCACTAAAATCAGTTTTTTCATCTCTGGAACCCATCTCAGCCAACTGTGTTTCTGGAGTAAGTGTCAAGTTTCTGGCAGTAAATTTGAAACAACAAACAAAAACCCCAGGTGAGAGATTTTTTATGTCCCCACGCTGCATGAGTTATAAAGCTAATGTTATTAAGGAGAACTCCTGAGTATGATTTTTTTTCTCTCCCCATATCTGTGAAAGGACTAAAGTCTAATCAGAGAGTTTGTGCAAGGTTTGGACATGGAAATTAGTAAAAAAATACATGTGTAGAATCCTAAAAGTGATTTCTTTGCAGTGAAAGAGTAGCCAAGCATTGCATTCTTACTTTTTTTATTTAATAGGACATCATCAATTTAAGAACACACACATCCCTCTGACAGACTTTTCCCACCTACTATTGTTACGAGTGACACTGAAGATTACTATAATGGAAAAAGACTGGAGAAAAATTAGCTTTCTTTGTGCACTTTGTGCCTAGTCACTTTCCTTCTTTACCATATGATGTCAGTTTCTCCTGTTGTTTGCATGGTTCTTTCACACAGCAATAGGGAGAGAAAAATAGGAAAACGTGATTAACAAAAGTTGTGTAATGATATTGGGCCAAATTCATCCCTGAGGTAACTCCACCAACTTCATGAGAAACTCAGGGATGGTATTTGCCCACTTTGTCTCCTTTCATAACAGGAAAATTCAGTGCTGTGGTTTCTGTGACATCATAATTCATCAAAAAGGACGTAATTTTGACATCACTATTCACCATCATGGAAGTGATGGTGAAACCACTATTATGGCACTAAGGGTCCAGTCTTGCAAGGTGCTGGATAGAGCAAGTTCAGATTTTTCCTTCAAAATATTTTTGTTTTTAATTAAAATGTCTTTTTCGTCAAAACAGAAATTACCATGGGGTTTCAACAACATTTTTCATGATTTTCATTGAGAAGCAAAAAAATAAAAAATAAAAATCGAAAAAAAATTAGTAAAACCAAATAATGTTGCCTGACTGATCAAAATGTTTTAGTTTTTGGGAGGTTTTCTGTTTTTTTTTAAATTAAACCTGAAAAATGTTGCTGATCTTTTTTTAGTCTAAAAGTTTAATGGGAAATAAACGATTATTCCCCAACCAGCTTGAGTGGTGAGTCCATCTCAAATGGACTTCAACAAGAGTTAGGGGAGCTCAGTATCCCACAGGACTGGGCCATAGGAGGCACCAGAAAGAGGTGTAGGCAGATAAAAGGGAAGCTAGCTTCTATTTGCAAAGGAATATCTTGGCTGTAAGCAATGATGGGAAAGAAAAGACAGAAGAACAAATAACATGACGATTTAATGCAATGTTGCCATAATACGCTGGTCAAGATTTTCAATAGTGACTTTTGGGTATCCAATTTCAAAGACCTTAAAGAGTCTCCAGTTTTCAGAAAGTGCTGAGCATACACCTTTGAAAGTCAGGTCCCCCTCTTTAGGCTGTCTCAAATGGGGCACGCAGAATTCACTGGTTGCTTTTGAAAAAACTCTTAGCCTCCATTTTGTTACCCTCGCTAGAATGTGACAGAGGTAGCTCACAAGAGCTACCAGAGATTGCACACACTTTGGTATTTTTCACAGGCTAGCCTTTGCATACAGTCTTTGACTTATCTTTAGTCTTTGATTTGCTTTAGTCAAACAAGTTATTGAGCTCAATACAGGGATAACTGGGTGAAATTCAAGGGCCTGTGACATACAGGAGTCAGACTAGAGGTTACTTCTGTCCTTAACCTCTGTGAATCTCCTTTCTTCTTTACCATGAGAAAAGTTATTTTCCCAGTGATGCTGGCTGGACAGATGACAAGTTGTCAGGACACACAGTATATGTTTTCTTTAAATGAAGTTTTTATTTATTATTTTCAGATTATTACCAGAAACTTGACACTTACTCCAAAAACACAGGTAAGTGAGACCAGTTTTAGGAATTTAAACTATTCTTAAACTAATCAACCAGAGAAAAATATGCCGCACTAATTTCATAATTTGACACCACAAATCTTAACCAGTCACATTCAAGTATCTATTTTTACCCACAGTGTTGCAAACCTGTTTATTTTTGGGGTAAACTACTTGGACTTCTTTTGCTGTGAGCTAACATTAATGGGACAAAGAGTTGTTTAACTAATCAATAGAAAGACAGCAGCAACAATGAGAGAGCTGTTCTCATTTAAATACACACGGCCTAACTCACATTTAGCATAAGTGGACTCAACTCCATTTTATTCTATTCTACATAGATTCTTATACCGGCCTCATCACCCCAGTATCTAAACAATTCCCACATTAAGTGACATGACTAACATCAGTCACCTGTTGTTTGGTTCTTGATTTCAGTGGAGTCGTCAACACTTGTGACACCAATGGAGTTGACCCAGAGTCTCTAATAAAAGATGATAGTCTCCGTGCCCAGACAATGATCATGGAAGACCTGATCTTGCAGTCAAATTTACATAGCCCCACTAATAGTATATCTACAAAGCGAGTGGCTGCCCATGGTAACGAGTCTCAGAGCTCGGGTCAGGCTACAGCGCTAAAAGTAGCTGTGTAGACATTTTAGCTCCGGCTGAAGCTCAGCTCTGAAAATCACCCACATCTCTAGCCTCCAACCCGCAATGTCTACACAGCTATTTTTAATACGGTAGCCCAAGCGCCATGAGATGGAGTCTGTCGACCTGGGCTCTGAGACTTGCTGCCACAGGCTGTAGTTGGCTGTGTAGATGTCCCCTAAGAGATCAGGACCTTAAGATAAAAATGCTAATCTATACCATCTGTCCTGTTCTTTAACTTTGAGTAGTTAACTTTGAGGGCAATTATTATTTGCATTACAGTAGCACTAGGGAGAGCCATGTGAGGGTTGCACTAGGTGCTATACAAACACAATAAGAGACAATCACTGCCCCAAAGAGCTCATGATGTAAGAAGACAAGAGAGAATTATTATTATCCCTCTTTACATGAAAGGAGACAATACCGTATGCTTCTATTTGAAAGACAGACAGACACATGCCAAATTGCCTCATCTTGGAAGAGTGAGGAGCTAAGATGACACAGATCAGATTTGAACCTTTGGCTCTAAAAATTCCAGGAATATAGCTCACTAAGGCCTTAAATTTTAAGGTCCTGATCCCTCAGTAGGGTAATATGGATTGCACTTAAATTTGGTAGCCATATAGAAGTGGCCTGGCATCACCCTCCTGTTGAAGTCTTTAACTTCATGACTTCAATGAGCATCTCTGAAAACCAGGCTATTTTGATTTATGTGCCTATCTACGGTTTAATATGGAAAAATGTAGGCTTTTCCTTAAGGAAAAGTTCTGCAGAATTTGATAAGGGGTTAATACAATAGGATTTGACTAAAATTACTCTGAAACACTGTAGCATTGAATAGTGAATGAGTTCCTTTCTAGAGGATTTTTCAACCAACCTATAGAATTCTATAAGCAGGAATATGAATCTATAGAGCTTATCTACAATGGCGAAATCTGGATACCCTGTCATAGGGTGTTTAGACTTGAGATTATCTAGAAAGATAGATCGCCCTTCAGACCATAATGCTAATAATAAAATGCTCTTCTTGCAAAATCCCAAAGCTTTGAATTCAGAGGCAGGAGCATTTGGGGCTTAATCCTCGTCCCCTTGAAATCAGTGAGAATTGGCCCATTCACCTGAACATAAATATTATTTTCTGTGACAGAAAGAGGAACTACCTCTTTGCTGAGCCTCTCCGAACAGCTCATTGACTTTCACCTCAGCCCTGCTCAACAAAGTTAATGGGAGCTGAGGATGCTCAGCAGCTTTCAGGGTACAAGACTTAGGGAACGGTGAAAAGCCTCAAGGCCCCGGACTGTGAAAAATCTATTAATGATTTACTTCGCTAGCTTTTCCAGCCACATAAGCAATGGACGTGCGTGCCATAAACTGCACATTGATTCGGCATATCCTTAAAAATGAAATTTGTGCTATCCTCTTCCAACATGGTGAGTTTTGTACATGACAAAGGCAAAGTTGCCACAATGAGACAGGCTCTGCCCTTTTCAACAATGGCGTAAATCTGGAGTAACTCCACTGAGGTGAGGAGATTCATTCCCCAGATTCACTGCCTTGTCCCTGACAGCAGTATTTGGCCCATACATTGTTGATTTTAATGGTGAGCAAACTCAAAAGTTGTAGAGTTTGATTGCAAGATAAGCAGCCAGCATTTGGGAGCACTGGCAGCTCTGTATCAGCATTTCAGTTGGGGTTAGTGGGGTGCTCCTCAAATTCTGGGGCACGCCCATTAAGGGGGCATGGAGGAATGTTTGGGGGGACCTGGCAAGGCCTGGGCCAGCCCCCATGGTGGGCAGGGAGGGAGCACCACAAAGCCCTGCTCTGCCCCCAGCTCTGCTCTGGCCCCAGCTCCCGACTCAGCTCCTGGCCTCATCCCCAGCTGCGGCCCCAGCTCCGACCCTGCCCCTCAGCTGTGGGTCTGGCCTTGGCTCCTGGCTCCCAACTCAGCTATAGCTCCGTACCCAGCCCCAGCTGCCGGCCCAGCCTGCTCCTGGCCCTAGGCCCACCCCCAGCCTCGGGTCCCAACCATGGCTCCACTCCCAGTTCCAGCCCTGCTCCCAGCCACAGACTGGCCCCCAGCTGCAGCCCTGGCCTAGGGCCCTGGCTCCCAGCCCCAGCCACGGCTCCCAACCTCTGCTGGGCAGGATGAAGGGGGGAAGTGGCATGAGGTAAAAAGATTGGGGACTACTAGGTTAGTGCAATTCACCGTGTCACCCTATTAACTAAGGACACTTCTGAATACTACCATAAGAGTGGCTCTTACAGCAAATTTCCCCTTTAGCACCCACCCTGGTGGTTACTTTCTTGGCCCCAGGATGGTTTGTTTCTATTCAAGTCTTCCATGGCCTGGCCTGGCCCTCCACTCAGGTCACTTAAAAGTCCAACACCCTTCCAGAGTAACAAAAGGTCCAAGCGTAAGTCCAAATAAACGGAAACTAATCATTCTTCTGCCCCTCTGGGGCTACCCTGAAGTCCTCTGCTTTTATCTCCGGGCCCTGCGGAGTTTCTCCTTTGTTGCTTCTGCCCCATTACATTTTCCTCACTGCTTTCCCTCACCAGAGATTCAAGCAGTTTAACTCCAGGATCTTGCTACCCTTCACAGGCCCTGCAGCAAGGTTTGCCCCCGAGAAGCCTAACCTTCTCCTCCCTGTGGGTCTCCTCTTGCTCCTCTCTCCGGGGTCACTGCCCTCTGACTGCACTCACGGCTCTGTTTAAGGAGGCTTGTCTCAGATCCTCCACAGCTGAGGCTGGTCATTATAATTAAGTCTCCATCACACTCAGCTGGGAGACAGCTGTCTGGTCCCAGGCAAAGATAAACTCAGCTTGCCTTGAAAAGCCAGCCAGCCTGTGACACTCAGTACTGTGCCGTGGCAGCTCGGCTGTTCTAGAATAATCATAAAAATTACACACCACCTAGATGTTACATAGCATTTGTCATCCAGAGATCTCAAAGTGCTTTACAAAGGGTATGTCTCCACAGCAGCTGGGAACACGCTTCCCAATGTGGAAAGACAGACATGAGCTAGCTCTGCTCAAGCTACAGTGCTAAAAATAACAGTGTGGCCACGGTGGCATGGATGGCAGTTTGGGCTAGCCACCTGAGTACAAAGCCGCCTGAGCCCCTGTTATGTCCCTGGGTAGCTAGCCCAAGCCGCCGCACTGCTAATTTTTAGTAAGGTAGCTCGAGCACAGCTAGCACACGTCTGTCTACCCATCTGGAAAGAATGCTCCCAGCTAGTGTGCAGACCTAGAACATTATCACCTGTTTATGGAGGGGGAAACTGAGGCACAGAGGGGTGAAGTGACTTCCCAAGGTCACACTAGTGCTGCTTTAGAGCCCCCCTCCTGGAACTACCACATGTGCGTAATAGAGCAGCTGCCCCATAGGGGTGCTTTGATTTTAAGGGCAATTCTGTGAAACTAATAGGGATGGTCAAAAATATTCTTCTTAGGAAATTTTAAAAATATATTTGGTTTGTTTCATTGACATTTCCCCTGAATTTTTAGTGTCTTTTAATTTAAAAAAAAAAGAAACATTTTCAGTTTTCTAAAACCAAGTTCGGTTAACATTTTTGGTTTTCAGAAACTTTTTTGCTAAAAACATTCAGGTTTTTGGTAAAAATGTTCAGGTTTTGGCTTCCTCCAAATGGCAGCAAATTTCATCTAGACTGAAGTGGTTTTTTGTGAAAATGCTCAGCTGCAACCAAAAGCCACATTTTATTACGATTCAACGGAAAAATGTCAATCAGCTCTGGAAACAAAAGCTGTGAACAGCAGGTAGGGTAGGATTAAGTTGAAGCTAAATTCAATGGACTTATTTTTAGTTCCTCGTATTTCACAGTGAGGCAGCGATCCAGGTGCCATGAAGCCAGCAGAGCTGCAGGTCTGGAAGCTTGTCCATCTTGTTCCTTTTGGACCTCTCACGAGAACAGGCTTTTCTCTGTGAGAGTTCCTGTCCTTCGGAGGGACCAGAAACCCCACAAGAGCAGCCTCTCTTGGGGCATATCGGCATCAGCCCCAAATAAAACCACAAAGTGCAGAGGGATTTGAAATCCAAGCATCCCCCTCCCGCCCCCCAAAAAAGGTTTTTTTTCAAAGTTCCAAAAAAGATTCCGGTGCAATTTTAGATCATTTGAAAAAAACCCTCGTTTACTCATTGCATTGAATCTAAAAGGGCAACCCCTCTCCCCATTCCTCGGCGCTATTCTTGGCTGCTTAAACTGCCTTCCCTGCTCATAGTGCTATCAGGGAAGATACAATTAATGTTCCTGCTTTCGCTGTATTTCTGGACTCAAGGGACAAATCAGGAAACTTTATGTCAGCAAGAACGTGAACAATAAAGGCAACGTTGGTCACATGTTATAAAACTGTTTCGCTCTCTTTTTATTTTTTTTGCCCAGCCGTATGATGTGTTAACAATTTTGGTGGTTTAACAGTTCACACTTCCAGCACGTTTAGCCATTGGCACATGGGGTTTTTATGCCTTTAACAGTTTTCTTCATTAAAGTGGGTTCCACGGTGTCTTAAAAAATGTTTTCCTTAGACTGCGTGTTTGTTATTTTATATGGTGCAGTTGAAAAGTAGCCCAACGTAGCCTTGGAAAATGCACACTGAAGAGATGAACCCAGAAAAGGCAGCAGGATTAGCAAAAAACCAAACCCATATTCTGTTAAGAACTGCTGATTGCACTTTGAAGTTTTCTGTTTTAATTGCTAGAAGTTTCTTAATTCCTTCTGAGCTTGGGAAAACTAACAGCGAACATAAGCGTTGCAGGAGAAACCCCCTTTCTCCAAGATTTTTTTGAAATGGCTTTCATCCCCCACACAGTCCCCTAAAACTCCCTGAAAGGAACAGTGCTGGCATTTTATTTTTGAGGAGATTGCAGGGGGTGGACACGGAAGGGAGAAGGGGGTAATTATTTCTGTAGAACGGGGTCTGGTTCTTGTCGGCACAAGAGACACCCAGGTGTTTTCACAGCAACCCCAGCATAGGGACCTTTTGGAGCCGATCTCAATTCCTGTTTGCCAAACTACACTTTCAAGAGGTGTCAGGTATCGAGAACCTGTTCCAAATGCCAAGCCAAGCAATGAAGTAAAAAAAAAAAAAAGAAGAAGAAGAAGAAGAAGTGGGGGGAGGGAAGGAAGAGAGGGGTTGGGGAAAATATTCCTTCGAGAAGAAAAAGGTAGTTGTTCCAACTTGGCTGGTTCTTTTTAAAATAATTAGTTAAGCAGTGTATAAAAACAGGTAAGTCTGTTCTGTATTGCTCAGGGACTTGGCAGGCCCCTTTCCTTCCCCACGTTAGTGGAATTTTTGTGAACCACTAGTTCACAGGACAAGGGAAGGGAATTGTATCACTATGACCTAAGGCAACCCAACTTGTAAGGTTAACCATAATTTTTTAAACTAACATGACCTCTGTTAACCCTTCCACTCCAATCTTTTTTTTAAAGCGAGAAACATGTTTACAAAACCTCTAGAAAGAAGAAAAAAAAAGGCAACAAAACCTGGTAGTCTCCCCACCACCACCTCCTTCTTTTTCCTCTGAGTGTACATCGATAACCAGCGTTTATGGGGTCTCAGTGCACTAGGTCTAAGGACTTGGCTTTCCAATGAGTCATGGAATCATAAAATTAAGCCATGCTGGGAAGCCAAAAGAATCCTGTTTAAAGTATGCATTTGGAGGTTTACAGGAATTTTCACGTCTGGCTGTCTGAGTCGCATGTTCTCATAGTCAACATGATACATCCTTTTTTTTATGATATTGTTGGACTGCTTTATTTTATTTCACTTACTCATCCCTCTCTCCTCATTCTGCAGAAGAACTCAGGCCATTTCCTTCGGCTGGGAAGCAAGGTCGAGCAGCCTTAAGCCCCCCCTCGCTCACCCACCCATGACAATATCTGAAATCCAGCCACTGAAGCCAATACCAGCACTACTGTGGCCAGCTGGAAGCAGTGAAGAGTCATGATATACGCAGTAGTCAGCTCCCCTGTCAAAGCTTGCATCCGACGAAGTGGGTATTCACCCACGAAAGCTTATGCTCCAATATGTCTGTTAGTCTATAAGGTGCCACAGGACCCTTTGTCGCTTCTACAGATCCAGACTAACCCCTCTGATACTTGTCAAAGCTTGGATGCCGAATGCACCCTAACCAGAATGTGTCAAGCTCCGCGACACCTGAGTCTGCCTCAGAACTTAAGTAGCCATTTGTGATCTACACAAACCCACTGGATCAAAACCAGACAGCTGTCAGCCATTTAGTACAGCTCTTTCCTGAGAGCCTATAACTACCTATTTTCATTTGAGATTACTCGGGGACATCATTTGGGCACTTGGTGTGTATATGTATGAATAGCTGGACTTGAACTCATCTTGGATTGTGCCATTTGAAGAATTGTTGTCTAGTCTCTGGAAGCTTTGCTGATCTAAGCCAGCTGAGGATCAGGATGCCTGAATTTACCTAGGACTTTAATGTCATAATAATTTGGCCATTCTTAATACACTCATTCCTTGAAGGGATACCTCCACTAATATATATATTAAGAAATTATTACATGAAAGAGGACTGAAGGTAAAAAAATAAAAGGATTAAAGGTAAAATCAGGGTGCCAGATCCCTAGCTGGTGCAAATTGGCGTAGCTTGAAGACACTTTATTAGGTATCTAGGCACTAATTACCTTTCAAGTGATGTCCGGCACGGCCTTCTAGTTTAGGATCAGTTTCAGTCCAAGTATTTTTTTATATACTGTGACAAGGTGTACTGGGCCATTCGAGGCCTCCTGCTGAACGTCTCACAGTCCTACCATGCTCTGCCCCAGAAAGTGGGTCCTCCAGCCTGCCTAGAAAAGCTGCAGGGAAGCAACTAATCAGAGCGCAGCAGGCTCAGTTCAAAGGAGCTGCAGGGCCTGAGCAGGTCAATTCCTGGCTAGGACCAGAAGGGATAAGACAGAGGAACTCTCCAAGCAAGGAGGCCTGGGACAGACCCTGTGCAAACAGGGAACAGACCAAGAACCCCAGGTCTGTAACCCAAACGTAACGGGTGAAGGTGATGGAACCAAGCGGGAAGCAGCCCAGGGAATGTAGCAGCAGCAACTATTAAAGGAAGTGGCATGTGGCTGCTATTTGTAGGGTGTAACTCTCACCTTGGTACTCCTCTGATGCTGGCCCACTGTGGGCCAATCTGGCCTGCTAGGGTACATTAGAATGGTCTGAATGCATTTACATCTTTTTCTGCTCGTCCAAGTGAGCCTTTGCAGTGGATCCTGATCACTATGTTGGATGGTCTTGTAGAGCAGTTCAAGCTGTATTTGTTCCAAACGCTCCTTTCCATTTGAATGTCATCATTTCATTTTATGGGCCACGTGCCTCTGACTTAATCATTTGTTCCCTGAAATAAAACAAAACAAAGAAGTTACAGACTTTGTTCAGTTATAGAAACATGAGGAACAGAAACTGCTGATGGTGAAAACTAACATCATCCCAAGCACTGGCTCCCAAGGATGGTTCCTCTAGAGGTATGTCACTAGAGGCTCGTGTGTGGGGGTCTGTGTGAGAGTTTCCATACTTGCTCATTTTTGTGTTTCTCATAGGAAAATACCCCTGTTGCAGTTCTCACCAAATATACAGCAGCTCCGAGTGCGAAGAAACCACTGTCTGGTTCTGCAATCAACACTTGTTCAAAATTGGAGAGAAAAGACCAAATCTCCAACCAATTTTCCAATCCCTCCCCCAAAACAAGTTGAGGAGACTCAGATAAAATAGGCCCCGGATCTCAACACCCCTGATTTTGGAAAACAAAACAGCAACGGATGAGCTTTGCCCATCTGCACCCAAACTATTTTTATTGTTTAACATTAATATTGCAATTGGGACTCTATTGTGGTAGGCACTGTACCAGGCTCTGTTTAAGATGTCCATGCATCCATGGGGGGAGCTATAGCTCAGTGGTTTGAACATTGGCCTGCTAAACCCAGGGTTGTGAGTTCAATCCTTGAGGGGGCCATTTAGGGATTTGGGGCAAAAATTGGGGATTGGTCCTGCTTTGAGCAGGGGGTTGGACTAGATGACCTCCTAAGGTCCCTTCCAACCCTGATATTCTATGATTCAATTCTATTCCATGCAACAGGGTGCAGGAGTACTACCTAGCCCTAGTGAACAAAGAGTTAACTGCAGCTCAGCTTCCTCCTCCCTTTGCACAGGTGCTCAGGGAAAGTATTCCAAGGCTGGCTGCTTGGGGGAAGCAATTATGGGGGAGAGTGTCTTTGGGCAGGTAGAGTAGGTGCCACAGGACCCTTTGTCGCTTTGGGCAGGTAGAGTAGGTGCCACAGGACCCTTTGTCGCTTTGGGCAGGTAGGACTCCATGCCCAGACTTAGGAGTATTATAAACACTTACCCAGAAGGAAGTGAACTTGCTGACTGCAATGTTGCATTTTCTTTTCTGCCGAGTCATTCCACCACCTACCGGGATGTTAATTCTCGGGGGCTGGGGCAGAACTCAGCCCCTGGAGGAATGCAAAGAAATAGGCAGCATTAACAATGGTGCAGAAGCAGGTAGTAGTAGGGTTGCCACCTTCCTAATGGCTGGTAAGCAGACCCCCGAGGCCCTGCCCTCTTCTCTGCCGCTTCCCCCTCAAAGGTTCCTCCCCTGCACACTGCTGTGAGCCACATGAGCGGCGTGACCCCTGGAGGTGGCGGCAGCAACTGCTGCTGTGCTGCCTCCTTCCTTCCGCTTAGGGTGGCCACCGATCAAAAAACTGGACATCAGGGCTTGTCAAATGGCAGCCGGACACAAGCCGAAATCCGGACTGTCTGGGTGAAAACTGGACAGGTGGCAACCCCAAGTAGTAGTAATATTACTATCCTATTGGGGCCTTCTGTCCCACTCGCACTAGGCGTTCTACGAACATATAGGGGGAGACCGCCCCTACCGCAAGGAGTTTACAACCTAAGCAGACAAGACAGACGCACAGTGGGAGGAGAAACAGTGGCACAGCGAAGAGAACCGTCTTAAACAAAGCCACCCAGCACAGCAGTGACAGAGCCAAGAAGAGAATCCGCGTCTCCTGACTCCCAGTCCAGTGCCCCATCCACTAGCACATGCTGCCTCCCACTTCCTAACAACACACTGAAATCTCTGCCTAATTCACATGCTTGTCCATTCAGATCAGCCCCTGACTAGGTTTTCTCAGCTGTAACAGACAACTGTACATGTAAAATATTTATTTGGTCTTAAAACTATTGCTTTAATGAAAAAATATCTCCTTTTCTCTGCCTTGCCTGGAACACCTTGCCCTATTTCTCTCTTCTTCCACCCTTTTTTCACTGAGTCAGATTTAGCTAAAGCATCCAGGGTGTACTGGGATTTTCACCCTTACTCCTTCAACTCTAAAGTGAGAAGGGACGAGGGCTGGAAATTGTTCCAGGCCTCAGTTTATATTAGTACGGCATGTGCACATTTGAAAATCTCCCTCGTTCACTAAAAAAGAACAATTCGAAACTTTGAGGCTGAGATTTTCAAAGGGATGCCTGAGGGATGTTGACACCCAGTTCCAATTTAAACTAGTCTCTCTATCTCTGAAATATCAGACCATAGAAATCCCAGATTGGGCCCCAAGATTAGTGGATACTTTTGACTCTAATGTCTCTGTGCCTCAGTCTCCTGTCTATAAAATGGCGATAATATCATGCTCTCTTTCCCACAGAAGTGTTGTGAAGGCAAATCCATTAATGTTTGTGAAGCACTCAGATATAATAGTGAAGAGCACCACTGAATGGGCCAGGAGAATATTAACTGTTCTGTATTCACAGCAGGGTTGGAATAGTGTACAGAAAGTGAGGCCTAGGGCCACACACTGCTCAATGAGGAGAAAACAAAATACTGAATAGCTGCACACTAAGTGAGCATCATCCATTCTGTGCACTGAGTGATGCAGGGCACCTGCAGAAAAAATAGTATGTGATCATATAATTAAAGACTGTCTCCTAAAGCATAAGCACAGGGGGCCAAATTAAAGTTGCACAGGCAGCCTTAATTCTGGCACTTCCTAACTTCTGAGTGCTTGACTGTGCAACCGGAATAAGCTTTTAATGTAGTTTTTTGTATGTAATTTCCTAGGTTTTCAACAAACAAACAAACAAACAGAGGAATGCTGGGTTCTATTCCAGACTCTGAGGGGAGTGTTCTCTAATGATTACAGACCCTGGAGCCTGCTCTTCCAAGACTGGCTTCTTCAATGCCAGCCCTTCCAGGCTGTCCTTGTCCCAGTCTATCTCCCCTCTTCAGCTCCATGTCCCGGTCCCCCACCTCCTCATCCCGATCCAAACCCTCCCAACCCCCTCGGCTTCACGTCCTATTCCCTCTCCAGCTTCTCATCTCAGTCCTCCACACCTACTCCAGGCTTTTTGTAACAAACTCCCTCCCAGCCCCCCAACCTTTTATCCCAGTCTCCTTCCTTACCGCTACAGGCCAACTCCTCACCCATTTGCATTTTAGTCAGGCTGCCATTTCCTTCTCCTCCACACTGTCTGGGCAACAGCCGGGGCAGTTCTGACAGCACACGAGAGACTCAGTTCCTGTGCTTAGCGCTACAGTGGGAGGAACAATGTTAGGGATAACCTTGCTCAGCCCCTGCAACCCTGAGCTAAAGCATGCTCAGTGCACATGGACTCTGGAAAATTCAGCTGCCAAGCCCCAGTGTATCTCTACTGAGCATGTGCACACTAAGATTTTTTTTTCCAGTGGCTGTTAACTTGGCCAGATTTGGATGGCTTTTCACAGGGATGGTAAAGGGGACCAAGACAAATTGCCCCTCACTACCTCCCCCACCACCACCAACTAGAACTTCTCAACAAAAGTCATGAGAATTTTTTATAACAAGGGCAAAATGATGGTGGTTTCCCCCCCTTCCCCCTTACTTTGTTCCAGGAAACAACGGGTCCATTTTGACTGAAATTTTCAAATACGATCCAGGCTCAAGCCGACACCCAGAATGGAAAAGATCGCTCTGAATGCTTAAACTTTAGAAAAGTTATAAGCAACTGAAAAACCCCCAATGGGTGCCGTGGTCCACTGCTGTGAGGTGATGACTTGCCTCCTGGCCAGAGGGGAGTGAGCTAGGGTGATGAGCTGCTAGTCACCTGGGTCTTATAAGTAGACTGAGGGAGCTCAGTAGGGAGGAGACAGCAGAGAAGGCAGGACTCTCCTACAGGAACAAACCCTCAGGAGAAGGACAAGTGCCTCTGAGGGGAAGCCCTGAGCCAGGGCCTAGAAGGAGCAAGTAGATTCCTAGGGGAAGATGCTGAAGTGCCCGGAGAAGGGAGGCAATGGGGGAAAACCTGCTACACCAGAAGCAATAAAGAGGAACTCTTCAAGAGCAGGTTAGTTTCCTGGGCAGACCCTGAGGTAATGCCAGTAAGAGCACTTAAATGGAGCCTGAGTGGGGTGGAAGATTTATTAGCTTATTTGGACTTTCAGTTAGACCTTTTTGTTACCCCAGAAGGGGTTTTGAACTTTGTGACTTGGCGGGGGCGGGGGGGGGGGCTGAGCCCTGGAACACCCCTGAGAGGCAGATGGCCTACAGGAGGTTCTGGAGCAGAGGATACCAGTGACATTACACCCTGACGTAAGGGGGTGATCTAGTGGTGAGTGTACCCCATAACATGGGTCTTAATGTTGCCGGACACTTTCCATTTTATTAACAATAGACATCCCGACTTGTGCTGCCTATAATGCCACTTCTAATTCAGTTTAATGAAGCCTTTCATCACTGAGGTTGCCAGAGAATATTTATTATTAATTTCCAATTGGATAGCTATCCACTGAAACTACAAAGGTTGGGGTCAGCTAGGAAGGCCTTGTGATTATGGCACTGGCTGCGGAGATCAGTGTTCAATTCCTAATTCTGCTATATAGTCCCTATGAGACCTTGTGTAAATCAATTCATCTCTGTGCCCTCGTTTTCCACCTGGAAATGGGGTTTAAAATGGCTCCTTTCTCCCACTTTTTGTCTGTCTTATCGATTTAGTTTGTAAGTTCTTTGTAGCAGAATTGATCTGTTACCACATGTGTACAGGGACGTGCACAAAAGGCCTCTGATCCTGGCTGGGATCTCAAGATGCTGTTATAAAATCCTGCCCCTACAGAAGTCAATGGCAGCAGCTGGCCCATCATGAGGGCAATAAAAATTAATTCCTGCTTCCTCAGAATGTAATGTCAATAATTTAAATCCATCCAAGAGAGGATACTGAACACCACCAACAGTTAGCAAAATTGAACAGCCCCAGCGTGGAGTCGGGAGAAGCAGAGAAATAAATCTACATACCAGCCAAAGTGATTTCTCTGAATGAACTTGAGCCCAACAGTAGCATATAGGCACAAGCATAAGACCAAAACCAGCATTGTCTTGGAATCCACAGCTCATCTGGACAGTATTAGAGAAACACTCACGGAACATTTTGTGAGTGACATGTTGGAAAAGAATTGAACAAATTTACAGCAGTATTGGAATGTCCCAAACACAGTAGCTCTGAAAACAATGGAATAAGGAGGAACACGGAGTCCATTGGGTCAAATCAAATACTACTGGCAGCAATACAAACGGCAGTAGTGACTGTGGCACTGTCTCAGGATATCTATACAGTATGTGAAAACCCATGGCTGGCCCTGAGCAGAGCTGTGTGTACTATGCAACTCCAAACCCAAATGATATTTCTCATCGATCTCACTATTTCAGAGGAGATTTTTCAGCTGTGCCTCTCTACCACATATTGGGTCACCTCCAACCAGAATACTGTATAACTCATTGAAAATTGGGTGAGGTTTACCATGGGAAAAATAAGACTTCTTTTGAATAGGATGCGTGAGGGGAAAGGTAAGAGTTCACAATAAAAGTGTAGGAGGTAGCAAATATCACCTATCAGTGAAATAGGAACTCAGAGACCATGGTGATAGCCACAGTATAAAAATATAGATAGCCAGAAATATCCAATGTCTATGACTCATCAATTATATTTATGGCTCAACTCTCATTTACACTCACTCTCTCTCTCTCTCAATTAGTAGCATAAAGATATACAGACCAGATCCTAGTAACTCCACGGAAAGGGGCGAAGTGGTATTGATCTTCACCAACTGAGGATCTGGCCCATAGGCATTGATATAGATACAGGAGATACATCTCCATTGTTCCTTCAACTGCAACAGTAGGTTTAGGGGTGAGGTTTAGATAGTTGACTTCAGCACACTCAGCATATAAATTCTCACTGTGCTTTACATTTTTAAAACACTCTACCAACATTAACTAATGAATTTCCACCACATCCTTGTGAGGAAGGTAAGTAAGAATTATTGTACTCATTATGGACGCCAAACTAATGGTCCGTGTTAGTGGGTGTGACTCGACTGAAGTCAATAGGTGATGAGCATTGGTATAAATACTCAGATTAGATAGATGAGGACACTTGTGATAAATTCAGTTCATAGAGGTAAAATGATCTTCCCAAGGTCAAACAAGGAATTAGTGGCAGAGATAGGGTTTCAGGCCTCCAACTCTAGGCTCAGTCCAATCGAGTGCATTATTGCTCAGGTTAATTGTTAAGCACCCCCTTGATTTTTACAGAATCAAGCCAAATGAAGAGAGTCGTAAGCGCCCTGATATTTGCAGGCAGTATTTTCTTAGCAAGTTGCCTATGAGAAGCTCGCAATGATCCAATAAAGCCTCTCTCTCAGGATCTGATTTTCCTCTCGCTTACATCAGTCTGACTTCAACTGAGTTACTCCTGGTTTTTGCCAGAGTGTGAGACAGAATTGGGCCCCAAGGACTACTATGTTGTTATTAAGCTTGTTTTGTTTAGCCACCAGACAAAAGGATTTGGATATTAAGGCTAGGAGCTTAGCAGGATATTTTTTAAATGATTGGGCAGTTAAATGGATAACAAGGAAATCCAGAGTTGTTATACTAAGGATTAAAAACAAGAGGTTTTTTTTCCAAAGGGATATAAATCCTCATGCTTCAGACAATAGCTCAATCTGTGACTAATGTAAATAACATCACAGGGGTCTGGAAGAAGTTTTCCTCCTGGGCAGTATACATTATACACAGTATACAGTATACAGTATCTGTCTGTATACTGTATACAGACAGTATACAGTAACTGCCTACTGCAGGTGTCTCACACCGTCCTTGGAAGCTCCTGGGAACAGCTGCTGGCAGAGACAAGATACATAATGGACCGTGAGGATCTGAGCTGATACCTATCTATGTTGCTATGCCATGTTTTAGGACCAGGATTCCGGAGGGAGTCTTTTAGCCATTGGAAATTCCCAGCTCTGCAATGCAATGCACATTACTTGCTTCTATCCTAGCAAGTCACACAATATCAGACATTGATGTTGCAACATTTTTTACATGTAGAAAACCTGCTTTAGCTTTAATTTGTAATGTATTATTTCCCCTCCCCCATTTCTCTGAAGTCTTTCCAATTGGACTAATGGTACAGAAGGAACCAAGATGTACAGGTGAAGGGTTTTAAACTATAGTTCCCATGAGACTCTCAGAGTTCAAAATAGATTTTCTGTTCAATATATACCAAATCTGTAAGGCCTCTTCAAATCAAGACTGGATGACTTTCTGAAAGGTATGCTTTAGTTATTGGGCTCAATACTTGGTGGAATTCTATGGCCTGTGTTATACAGGAGATCAGAGAAGATGGTCTAATGGGCCCAGCTGCCCCTAAAAAAATCTATGAATCTATATAAAACCTGATCTAAAGCCCACTGAAGTTGATGGGAGAATTTTCATTGGCTTTGACAGTCTTTGATCAGGCCCGCAGAGAATACATTATGTTCTGAGGTGGAGAAAAAGAAGATTTCCCTGGGCTCCTCTTTCGGATAACCTGCCTAATTCTCTTGTGGTTTCACTGTAACTGAGTAATTCAGCCATTGCAAGCCCATGCCAATAAAATCATTACAAATGCTTCACAACGTAATAGAAAGACAAGGTGGGTGAGGTGACACCTTTTATTGGACCAACTTCTATTACCTCACCCATCTTGTCTCTCTGATAAACCGACCTGGCTGCAACAACACTGCAAAAAAAAAAATCACAATGTAATGTAATCTCTCTCTCCCTCACCCGAGCAATACAGATATACCACAGAGAGGTACACTGACTCCCTTCACCCGCCAGAGAAATGCAGCTATCTCTGGGCTTAACACTGAACAGCGATAGTACATTGCAGCTGGTTGAAATTTTTTCCAAATTTTGAAATTTCAATTCTTTTTTTTACACGTACATTTTCAGCAAAAATATTATTTTTAAATCAACTTCATTCAGAACACAGAGCGGTGGAAAATACACCGGTCAGCTGAAACTGCATGGGAACGCGCCCAGAGATCTTCCATGACCACAAGTGTAGAAGACCTCAATTTTACATCTTATTGGGAAGATGGCACCATGCTCCCATACTACTACACTAGGATACTGGTTCAAGTACTGAGCTGCAGGGAGGAGATTTAGTCTTTGTCTACAGTCGCATTTATGTCAGTAAAACTTGTGTTTGCCAGGGTGTGAACCACCCCCCCCCCACACACACCCGACCAACAAAAGTTTCACCGACAAAAGCGCCAGTGTCGACAGCACAATGTCAGCAGGAAATGCCCTCCTGCCACTCATTGGGGTGGTTTAATTATGCCAGCAGGAGAGCGCTCTCCCGCCAGCATAGAGCAGCTACACGGGAGACCTTACAGTGGCACAGCTATACTGCTGCAGCTCTTCAGTCCGTAGTGTAGATATAGCCTTACTTACCAAATTATCAGTACAACTTCTAACAGCACCTTGGATTTAACCGGGTTTCTTATCCAAGTAGTGACCAGGCCTTCCCTGGCTTAGCTTGTATGAGGCAATCGCAGACTGGGGCAGACAAGCAGAAGAGGTAATCACCTAGGGACATTTCATGGGTCTTCCTCTCTAAGAGTCACATGAGCAATTATTTATGTTAAGATGAATCATTTCAAGTTTTTACAGCGAACAACACTTAAAAAATAGTTTGTTTCCACTGAGCAGTGAAGTCAGCCACTTACCATTATTAAATGTCACGCTGTGTTATTCCCCTTTTGGGTGATGATCTCAAAGTAGGGTCCACAGTGAATTCAGCTTTACACCCAATGATCTTAAATAGATGCTACTGGTGTCTCATGTCTGCAAGATCCCTGATTACCAGCTGCAGTTGTAAGTCTGTGCTAGTGTGCTGGTTTGACTTGTCCTCTCTGGCTGATTCCAGCCTTGTGGTTTACGGGTTGCCTTTGTGGTTTTCTAAAGGTCAGGCCCTGGATGACTCTAAACTTTCTTAAGTGGAATTCAAACACCACAGAAGAGTACATGTTCAAAGCTGTTGTCTGGGTGGTATGGATTCAGATTTGGCTATGTGTCCTCAGGATAGTTACTTCCCTTGTTCTTATGGGGTAATAACTAGACATGGGGGAGTGGGTCTCTCTCTCTCTGCAGTGGCCTCAAGAATGTTTTGTTTAGAGCCCAATAATGTGCCTTAAAATCTCAAGGCCATGTTAAACCTTGAACTGCCTTTTCAAGAAACCAGCGTCCCCTGAGGCTGATGCCAAGATGCTGATCCCTGCCGTTTGACATGATTCAGCTCCTGTAATTCTCACCCTCTTTGTACTGGCTTGCCGGCACAGCCTTTGCCTCAGCCATAATTCAAAACTGTGAACAGACGAGTAGATTACGTACTTGAACGGCAGTCAATCCTTACATCATCCTTGTACTGAAAATCGCAGCGTTGTCTCTCCATATGACTTCGCGTCCACTTTAGGGTTTGGCTCCAGAGCTACTGGACTTACTCACTTGCTCCATCTTACCTAAAGAGGCTGCTTGTGCCTCTGAGAAATCCTCAGACTCTGAGATCAGTCATGCCGATTTATTGATCATTCCAATGTTCTGACGGAAGACAGAGGGTGTTGAAGCTCTTGGCTCCTTCAATCCTATTTTTGCAGAAATCCCCTCAGCCCCCATCCAAAGGGGGTGGGGATGGAACATAAATCTGTTACCCTTTTCAAACACAGATAAAGACATTTTCTTTAAAGTAACAGCTTGGCCTCAACAAAGGGAGACTGTCAGTTTTTCTATTTCAATTGTGGGGCTCTGTGGGGTGTAATTGTATAAATAAATAATTTTCCTGACAGGATAATCCATGTTGTGTCTGGCCAATTGGTTTCTGCAGGGTGCTAAGATACTACGGAGATAGGCACCAATATAACAACCTCAACAGACAAAACTGACCTACTCAGTTAACTGTCACTCCCACTGGAGTGGCTACCGTTGCTCTTTGTTTATCCTGTACAGCCAGGAGTGGAATTTAAGTTCTTAGGTCCTCATTTACACCAAATTCTGACAGCTTAAGGGTACCTTAAAGTGGAAGTAATTTACTGTGGTGTAAAGGGGCCTTAGTGTAACTAATAATTCAGGTCTTGTAGTCTTTCCAAAGTTGGAGACTGCCACAACTGATGACCTACCCCACCCTTAACTTAGGGTATGGCTACACTACCTGCTGGATCGGCGGGCAGCGATCAATCCAGCGGGGGTCGATTTATCGCGTCTCGTCTAGACGCGATAAATCGACCCCCGAGCGCTCTCCCATCGACTCCTGTATTCCACCACCGTGAGAAGCACAGGCAGAGTTGACGGGGGAGCAGCAGCATGGTGAAGGCACCACGGTAAGTGGATCTAAGTACATCGACTTCAGTTACGTTATTCACGTAGCTGAAGTTGCGTAACTTAGATAGATTTCTCCCCCCACCCAGTGTAGTCCAGGCCTAAGCCAATGTGGGCTGCTGTAAGGACTCTTTACGTATCTTTTGGTTCTGCAATGGCCATAGTTTTGGCCTATTATTCTCTTGGGTCCTTTTTGCCCTGTGAATATTATTTGTTTGAGGCCTGATGTATGGTGAGCAACACATTTAGTCTCTATGATCACAAAGCTACTCAGAGCTCTCTCTGGAGCAAGGTAAAAATGACTTTTGGACTGGCTATGGGATACAGAGCCTTTCGCCTCAGTCACTGGTTCAGATCCAGCCCAGATGACGAATGATGGAAAATTGTTGCCATCTTATAGCTGCTTGACTTGTGTGATATACTATGAGTTGGTAGCCTCAGCCAAGTCCCAAAAGGAGAGGTGTCCACATCACAAAAACCAGCATTAATGACTAATCAGCAGCCTCATTGGCTGTCTCACCAGATAGGTCAAGGCCTGAATAAGTAGCCATGACAACAGAGCTACCTTCTCTATCCTAGCAGGTGAGTCACTTTAGTTCAGGTCAGTCTCTCACTCCAGCTAGTCACTCAAGCACTCAACCCTAAAGCTAAAGGAAACAAAAACCAACCAAACAAGGACATTAATGCGATGACAGGAGCATCTCAGACCATCCCCCACCCTGTGCCTTATAAGAGACACCTCTTTGGAGATGGTCTGTACTGCATACAGCATTTTCTCTTAAGACAACAGGATGTAGAAATGTTCTTCCACATGCCTTCAAATCAGGGAAAGGACTTGATGTACCTGAGAGGGTTTGATTTCTGATAGCAAGTCAAGCCAAGAATGGAAAGTCTATTATGCAATTATCTGGTTGTAGTGGTGTGTGATTTTTTTTTGTATGCCAGAGATAAAGGGAGGAGTCCGGCTGTGCGTAGCATATGGGAAGAGGATTATAGAAATAGCAGCAACAAATTACAATTGCTTTTGCTACCATGAGCCATTGCAGTTACTTACTCATTATCAGTGCTCGTTTACTGGCTCCTCCCCTCTAAACCGTATAAAGTTCAAGTTTCTTGTCCTCACTTCTGAGTTCCTTCACAACTCTGTCTCCCACTACTTATACATACAGTAGGTCCTACTGTGAATAATTTAATAATATAATTATTAAAATAAAACTCATACACATATATTCAGGACTGGCAGAAGCTATGGCTTCCATTTCAGACTCTAGACATGCTTCGATACAAAGCTGTGCTTAATGCCACCCTGCCTTTCAATGGCAAAAGGAATTAGGCTGTCCCTGCTAATCCACAGAAATCTCTTCCTTGTCATGTGTAATGAAGGGCAGGCAGGATACAGGATTTTTGACATGTTTACATATCATCCAAAACAAAGACATTACCCGAAATCTGGGGATGCATTTAAATGTATTAAAGCTGCCAGCAAAATCCCATATTTGTTACCCTTCGTTTCCATTTCTTCCTCACAGGTATATCTCCACAAAGCATGGCAATCCCAGTAGTCTGGTGTCCAAATGTTCCCGTTCATGGATTCTGCACTGCAGCATGGCTGATCCATGCTCTGATTCCTCCAAAACAATAATTCAGATGATGGGGTGACTTGAATACACTTCTCCATTATGAGGGGCTGTTAAAAAAACTGGACCTGGTCAAAGTATCCTGAACCTTTAGTTCCTGCCTCACTCACCCACTTTTTTAAATTCCCCAGCTGTCTGGCAATCAAGTGTTATCAACATCTTTTTTGCTTATTATTCCCTAATCCACTCATATTATTCACATTTCAGTTTCTAAAATACAGATTTTAGAAGTGATTTGATGTGGCTTGAAATGGTGACATGCTTACACATTTATAAGAAATGTATTAAAACATGGGGGGGGGTAGGAGAGGGTGTTATCCTTTTCTTCTTCTTTTTTTCCCCCCTTCCCTTCCCTTTTCTTCATTTCCAGCATATGAAATGATTTGCCGGTCATGTAAGAACCACAATGGCGAAATGTGATTGACCCATATGGAGGGGAAAAAAGACAATTTATTCTTAGAATCATAGGACTGGAAGGGACCTTGAGAGGTCATCTAATCCAGTTCTCTGCACTCATGACAGGGCTAAGTATTATCTAGACCAGCGGTGTCCAATAGACATTCGATGCTAGCCACACTGCTAGCCACACTTGTGGTTTTGAATTTTTCTTATTAGCCACATTATAAAAAAGCCACATGCATTAGCCACAATTCAATAGCCTATTAGCCACATGTGGCTAGTGGCGAATGTATTGGACATCGCTGATCTAGACCATCCCTGATAGGTGTTTGTCTAACCTGCTCTTAAACTTCTCTAATCATGGAGATTCCACGCTCTCCCTAGGCAATTTATTCCAGTGCTTAACCACCCTGACAGGTAGGAAGTTTTTCCTAACATCCAATCTAAACCGTCCTTGATGCAATTTAAGCCCATTACTTCTTGTCCTATCCTCAGAAGTTAAAGAGAACAATTCCTTCTCCTCCTCCTTGTAACAACCTTTTATGTACTTGAAAACTCTTATGTCCCCACTCTGTCTTCTCTTCTCCAGACTAAACAAACCCAATATTTTAAATCTTCCTTCATCGATCATGTTTTCTAGATCATTAATTATTTCTGTTGCTCTTCTCTGGACTTTCTCCAATTTGTCCACATCTTTCCAACCCCCTGCTCAAAGCAGGACCAATCCCCAACTAAACAACCCCAGCCAAGGCTTTGTCAAGCCTGACCTTAAAAACCTCTAAGAAAGGAGATTCCACCACCTCCCTAGGTAACCCATTCCAGTGCTTCACCACCCTCCTAGTGGAAAAGTTTTTCCTAATATCCAACCTAAACCTCCCCCACTGCAACTTGAGACCATTGCTCCTTGTTCTGTCATCTACCACTACTTAGAACAGTCTAGATCCATCCTCTTTGGAACCCCCTTTCAGGTAGTTGAAAGCAGCTATCAAATCCCCCCTCATTCTTTTCTTCTGCAGGCTAAACAATCCGAGTTCCCTCAGCCTCTCCTCATAAGTCATGTGCTCCAGCCCCCTTGTCATTTTTGTTACCCTCCGCTGGACTCTTTCTAATTTTTCCACATCCTTGTAGTGTGGGGCCCAAAACTGGACACAGTACTCCAGATGAGGCCTCACCAATGCCGAATACAGGGGAATGATCCTGTCCCTCGATCTGCTGACAATGCTCCTACTTATACAGCCCAAAATGCCGTTAGCTTTCTTGGCAACAAGGGCACACTGCTGACTCATATCCAGCTTCTCGTCCACTATAACCCCTACATCCTTTTCTGCAGAAATGCTGCCTAGCCACTCGGTCCCTAGTCTGTAGCAGTACATGGGATTCTTCCATCCTAAGTGCAGGACTCTGCACTTGTCCTTGTTGAACCTCATCAGATTTCTTTTGGCCCAATCCTCTAATTTGTCTAGGTCCTTCTGTATCCTATCCCTACCCTCCAGTGTATCTACCACTCCTCCCAGTTTAGTGTCATCTGCAAACTTGCTGAGGGCGCAATCCACGCCATCCTCCAGATCGTTAATGAAGATATTGAACAAAACCAGCCCCAGGACCGACCCTTGGGGCACTCCGCTGGACACCGGCTGCCAACTAGACATGGAGCCATTGATCACTACCCATTGAGCCTGATGATCTAGACAGCTTTATATCCACCTTATAGTCCATTCATCCAGCCCATACTTCTTTAACTTGCTGGCAAGAATACTGTGGGAGACCGCATCAAAAGCTTTGCTAAAGTCAAGGAATAACACGTCCACTGCTTTCCCCTCATCCACAGAGCCAGTTATCTCATCATAGAAGGCAATTAGGTTAGTCAGGCATGACTTGCCCTTGGTGAATCCATGCTGACTGTTCCTGATCACTTTCCTCTCCTCTAAGTGCTTCAGAATTGATTCCTTGAGGACCTGCTCCATGATTTTTCCAGGGACTGAGGTGAGACTGACTGGCCTGTAGTTCCCCGGATCCTCCTCCTTCCCTTTTTTAAAGATGGGCACTACATTAGCCTTTTTCCAGTCATCCAGGACCTCCCCCGATCGCTGTGAGTTTTCAAAGATAATGGCCAATGGCTCTGCAATCACATCCGCCAACTCCTTTAGCACCCTCGGATGCAGTGCATCCAGCCCCAGGGACTTGTGCTCATCCAGCTTTTCTAAATAGTCCTGAACCATTTCTTTCTCCACAGAGGGCTGGTCACCTCCTCCCCATACTGCGCTGCCCAGTGCAGCAGTCTGGGAGCTGACCTTGTTTGTGAAGACAGAGGCAAAAAAAGCATTGAGTACATTAGCTTTTTCCACATCCTCTGTCACTAGGTTGCCTCCCCCATTCAGTAAGGGGCCCACACTTTTCTTGACCACCTTCTTGTTGCTAACACACCTGAAGAAACTCTTCTGGTTACTCTTAGCATCCCTTGCTAGCTGCAACTCCAAGTGTGATTTGGCCTTCCTGCTTTCGCTCCTGCATGCCTGAGCAATATTTTTGTACTCCTCCCTGGTCATTTGTCCAGTCTTCCACTTCTTGTATGCTTCTTTTTTGTGTTTAAGATCAGCAAGGATTTCACTGTTAAGCCAAGCTGGTCGCCTGCCATATTTACTATTCTTTCTACACATCGGGATGGTTTGTTCCTGCAACCTCAATGAGGATTCTTTAAAATACAGCCAGCTCTCCTGGGCTCCTTTCCCCTTCATGTTATTCTCCCAGGGGATCCTGGCCATCAGTTCCCTGAGGGAGTCCAAGTCTGCTTTTCTGAAGTCCAGGGTCTGTATTCTGCTGCTCTCTTTTCTTCCTTGTGTCAGGATCCTGAACTCGACCATCTCATGGTCACTGCCTCCCAGGTTCCCATCCACTTTTGCTTCCCCTACTAATTCTTCCCTGTTCATGAGCAGCAGGTCAAGAGCTCTGCCCCTAGTTGGTTCCTCCAGAATTTGCACCAGGAAATTGTCCCCTACACTTTCCAAAAACTTCCTGGATTGTCTGTGCATTGCTGTATTGCTCTCCCAGCAGATATCGGGGTGATTGAAATCCCCCATGAGAACCAGGGCCTGTGATCTAGCAACTTCTGTTATTTGCCGGAAGAAAGCCTCGACCACCTCATCCCCTTGGTCTGGTGGTCTATAGCAGACTCCAACCACGACATCACCCTTGTTGCTCACACTTCTAAATTTAATCCAGAGACTCTCAGGTTTTTCTGCAGTTTCATACTGGAGCTCAGAGCAGTCAAACTGCTCTTTTACATACAATGCAACTCCCCCACCTTTTCTGCCCTGTCTGTCCTTCCTGAACAGTTTATATCCGTCCATGACAGAACTCCAGTCATGTGAGTTATCCCACCAAGTCTCTGTTATTCCAATCACAACATAATTCCTTGACTATGCCAAGACTTCCAGTTCTCCCTGCTTGTTTCCCAGGCTTCTTGCATTGTGTATAGGCACTTAAGATAACTCATTGATTGTCCTGCTTTCTCAGTATGAGACAGGAGTCCTCCCATCTTGCGCTCTCCTGCTCGTGCTTCCTCCTGGTATCCCACTTCCCCACTTACCTCAGGGCTTTGGTCTCCTTCCCCCGGTGAACTTATTTTAAAGCCCTCCTCACTAGGTTAACCAGCCTGCTTGCAAAGGTGCTCTTCCATCTCTTTGTTAGGTGGAGCCCGTCTCTGCCTAGCAATCCTTCTTCTTGGAACACCATCCCATGGTCAAAGAATCCAAAGCCACCTCTCTGACACCATCTGCACAGCCATTCGTTGATTTCCATGATTCAACGGTCTCTACCCAGGCCTTTTCCTTCCACAGGGAGGATAGACACAAACACCACTTGCGCCTCAAACTCCTTTATCCTTCTTCCCAGAGCCACATAATCTGCAGTGATCCACTCAAGGTCATTCTTGGCAGTATCATTGGGGCCCATGTGGAGAAGAAGGAAGGGGTAGCAATCCAAGGGCTTGATGAGTCTCGGCAGTCTCTCCATCAAATCATGAATCCTAGCTCCTGGCAAGCAGCACACGTCTCAGTTTTCCTGGTTGGGATGGCAGACAGATGACTGCCTCCCCCTTAGGAAGGAGTCCCCGACCACCATCATCCGCCTTTGTTCCAATCCTGTGAAGCTGTAAGTTTAGAACATACAGTTAGTCCAGTCTCCAGGTCCATTCATTCTCTGGTGAGACTACAAGCAAGAATGACAAGTTTTGCCAACTGGAGTGGTAACTTCTGTGATGAGGACACTTACCCAATTGGAAGTACACTGAGACCTCTAATTTCTTTCATATAGATTACCAAAGAACCATGAGATGGTGATAACTTGTGGTCATGCCTAACTGGGATAGTACTCGAATGGACAACCTAGAGGTTAAAGGAATCTTAAACCAGTATCACTGAAGCCTAAGGGTATGGCTACACTGCAATAAAACACCCACCCAAGACATATCCTGTGGCACCCAGATGTCAGTACTTCTGAACTGCTTAAATCTTCAGAATATTTTTGATGCACCTATAGATAATCAGCAGCAAAGCCAGCTCTGAGTTTATTCAGAAGGACAGCAGAGTTTTGCAAAATTCAGCATTCTTGTTTCACAGCATTTTGCATAATAATTTTCAGTAATTTATGTTGTGCTTCTCCCACTACTTATCTCTCTGCCCCAACTTTTGCTTTATTTGCAAACTTGACAAAACGATTGTTTCCACATTTGTGTATGTTTTTTGGAGCAAAAACCCATCTTATTTCAGGAAATTGGCCACCATTTTACCTTAGAAAACTTACTTAAAGAAAAGGGGCAGGGTTTTGCTTCAACTAACAAATGAGTCCTTTTTGCTTAAAATATTTGTGCATCTGTCACAAAACTCTCCACCAAACATGGGCCCATTTTCAATATTTATAATAAAATGCACATTTTAAGTATCTTACATTTCTGGCCTCCATTTACAAATTTTTAACAACATGTCTTCTGTGCAACCACTCGATACATAGCTAGGGGGAATTCCTCTTATCCTGCAGCTGAGGAAGAAGGACCCTAGAAATCAAGCAGTGTTGGAGTCTTTTGACTGTTATTTGATATGAAAATCACTCTGTTTTCCTGGCCACCTTCCCTTTCGAGGCACAGAATCCTAATTTCCAGATTCGCTTTTTCAGACACATTTCTATCTGCCAAATGAATATTTATCATGGAGACTGTTTTATGTCTACTGGGAGATAATTGTAAGTCCTATGAGAGGTTCATATTCGGCAGAGGAAATCCATAGATCTATCAAAGAGACACAATCCATAGAACAGACAATAAAATTCCATCTGCAATTCTGTCCACTGTTGTTCAGTTTCTTCTATTGAATTTTTTTCCTTCTTGCTATGGTAAGGGAGCTGGATAGCAATAAAGCAAAAATGCTCAATCCCATCTCATTTTTGGTTACCAGTCTGCCTAGACATCTTGGGCAGAAATCCATGGTTCTCAGGTGTCAACTCCGTGGGTGCTCTGGGGCTGGAGTGGGGAGGCGGCGTGCTCAGGGGAGGGGCGGGACTAGGCGAGAAGAGGCAGGGCGGGTGGTGGAGCGGGACTGGGAAGAAGCGGGGCAGGGGTGGGGCTTTGGGGGAAGGGGTGGAGTGGAGGCGAGGCCTGGGGCAGAGCCGGGGGTTGAGCACCCCCTGGCACTTTGGAAAGTCAGCGCCTGTGCCATGGGTAGCTGGTATTTTGACTCTGACCTCTCTTAAGTACGAATTTGATATAGGCTCCAGTTCAACAAAGCAGTTAAGTACATGCTTACATTTGGCTAACTATGCTCAACAAAGCACATAAGCATGCGTTTAACTTCAATGGGAATTAAGCACATGCTTCCGTGGTTGGCTGAACTGGGGTGGACTGCTGATTTGGGGAAGAAATAGCACAGCATGCCACAGAGAGAAAATGTTTTCTTCTTCCCTCACCTATGTGGCAGACTACAGCAGGTAAAATAAAGGCCTGAAGAATTACACTGGTTTGAGAACTGAAACTTTCCAGGGTCAGTCCTGCTATCTAGTGAGCTGCGTTTAAAACGTCAAGAAAATGGAATGGGAAAACCTACATTGATGCAAGATTCAGTTTGCAAATGTGAATGTGAAATAGTCTCTAAATAAAAAGGTTAAGATTTTTAACTCTTTCCCATTGTGGTCTGCAATACGTATATAAGAGACAGAGTGAGAATTCTCAATGACTGAAATATATAATTTAATATATAGGCTGTGCAATCTGTCCAAGATCACCTAAAATATCAGAATCCACAAATCTCCAGATTCTTAGAGCTCTCTGTTTTAACCACCAGAGAGTACTGTCTTGTATTCAGCTATGCTTTGTGGTTCTCTCACGCCTGCCGTAGAGCATTCACGAGATGACACACACACCATATGATTTTAATCACAAGGCTATGAAAAATGTGGAGCTGTCGATTTTTGTTTCAATTTAAAGTTCCTTTTGAGAGTGGTTTTTTTTAAATCCACACGAAAATGACTTTGAAGACAACATGAAAGCTGAACAGCGAACTGCAACTCTGATCCAAATAATACAATGAAGTAATAAGCATAGACACTGCATCATACAGAAAGGGAGTGACACAGCCAGTTTCACGCATGAGGGAGCGTGTGCACTAAGTGACTTTTCAGGCAGACGGGAATAACGAGTGAAAGATGAAAATAAAAAAGATTATCACTGGATTCTTATACTTGTCTTATGAACCCCCTGGTGAATGCAAACAGGGGCTAAAGAGACTTTCTTACATAAGTTGACAATTAAAGCTTTGGCAGCCCAAACAGTAGTTTCTAGTCTTTCACCAATAAAGTTTAAAGTTTAAAGCAGATTTTTTTTTGCACTGTTTTGTCATGTTTCCTCCAGCTGGTAAACACGAGTCAGGGACAATGCTCATGCTCTGAGAGCTTGGAAGCGGGGGTGGGTGGCATCTGACTGCAAAGTAACAAGTACTCTCTCAAATAAAGACTGCTTCAAAACCCATAGATGTTAAAAGCTTGATTAACATTATTTGACATTACCTGCAAATTCGCTGGCTCCGTCGCTGCAGTTAGTCACAGGGTGAGCAACAAATAGGCACCGCAAGTCCTTCTTCATCAGTAATCGAGTAAACCAGTTGATGATAATCTGTAGCTCCTTCCATCTAAGGGTCTTAAAGCCCTTAGCAGAGACTAATGGCTTGGACGGCATGCAAGGGAGTAAGAACCCCACCTCTCTTCCAGAACTTGGGCACCTGGACATTGGGGTGAGGTACATAGGAGTGCATGGTGCTACTCACCCTCCCGACAGTAGGGGGTAGTGTGCAGCTAATGGGGAGAGCACTGGCTCACTGGCTAGAGTAGCTGAGCTAGCATGGCGGGGGTGGGTAGTAATTTATTGCTGCTATAGGCTATAGACTACAGGGCCCACCATGAAATACAGAGGTGGGAATAACACAGGGACTTTTTGTTTAACCTTTTTTTCCCCCTTCACCATGTCTTCAGGGCCGGCACCAGCGCAGGAAGCGCGTGCCTGGGGCGGCAAGCTGCGGGGGGCGGCGTGACGGTCACTGAGAGGGCAGCAGTCAGGCAGCCTTCGGCAGCGTTTCTGCGGGAGGTCTGCCAGTCCCGCGGTTTCGGCAGCAATTCGGTGGCGGGGCCACCAACGGCGCGGGACCGGTGGACCTCCCGCAGAAACACCGCCGAATCCACAGGACCTGGGACCGTTCGCAGGTGTGCTGCCGAAGGCCGCCTGACGTCCGTGCTTGTGGCGGCAAAATTCATAGAGTCGCCCTGCATGTCTTATGAGCATCATGAAAGAAGTGAGCAGTTAGAAGGGATATGAAAGAGCGCTAGGTGGTGACTTGGTGAACTGGGACTGAGAGGTCCTCGTCCATCCCCCCGGCCCCGCTCCCGCCAAGCAAGAATACACAGAGACAGGCGTGGGAAAAGAACATGAATGAATGTCCAAGCTAAAATCACTGGTGGAACAGAGGGAGTGGGGTGATGTCATAAGGAACAGGGTAGGAAATGTAGGTTGGATATGAATTGTGTATCACCTTAAAGATAAGGAATAGAACAGGGCCAGGGCAAATGGTGGTTGTGCCAACACTAATGGAGAATGGGGAAAACAGAGAAAGTTTAGGGAGAAATAAGAAGTTCATTCTCTAGCCACACCAAGCTTGAATTGTGATGAACCATCACGGGGAAATTTCAGAGACTAATTGAAGTGCTAGTGTAATGTCGATAGACCCTGGTCGTTGGCTGGCAGAATTGAACTGGGGAACCTCTGGAGCTTAGTGCATGAGCCTCTACTGCATGAGCTAAAAGCCAAATGACTGTTAAGCAGACTCATTAACTCTCTCTCTCTTAAGTGGTCTCAGTGCCACTAGATGGGACAGAACACCACACCCAGGATGTGTGTGGGTTACACTAGAAGACAACTGACATCCCACAATTTGTAGGGTTTCCCCTGTGGGTTAGGGAGGAGAGAACATAGAGGGCCTGTTGGGGATGGGGAGAAATGATGTGCATCAAGAACTACGGGAAGCTAGAGAGACGATGATGTGGGGGTGGAAGAATGAAGTGTGATCTGTGTGAAACAGGGCTTAAATTCAGCCAGAGCCATCCGGAGCAAAGCTCTGCTAAATATTTTCAAACCCGCGGGAGCCCCGGTGCATCCTGTGGGGCTGAAGCCCAGAGCCCTGGTTCTTCCTCTCAGGGCTAAAGCCCCAGGGCACCTCATGCGGGGGGTGAAGCCCCTGAGACCCCCCCATCCCGCAGTTGAATCCCGGAGTCCCAAATGAGGAGGGCATGGGGCGGGGGGAGCGCTCTGGAACATAGTCTCTGAGAATATAAGCCCTGGTTTGGGCGGAGAGGCCTCAACATATGGATAAACGTCCTTATGTTTATTATTTTTATAAAGATTTATCCTTTCAAACCAAACCCAACTTCCAGCACTAGGCAGAGTTTGGAGGGCAAAGCTCCCACAGACGTGTGCGCGCTCCCACAACAGAAAGCGCCATTTCCCACTCATCGTTAATCATGGGATTTGAAGAAACTGCTATTTTCTGTTTCAGTTAAAAGACCTAATGAATCACTTAATGTTGAGTTACCCAAAGCCGACTGGAAAAACATTGCCAGGACTCCTTAGCCCCAAGCAAGTGTAGAGGGGTGGGTGGGAAGAAACATGCTACAAAATTCACAGAGCGCTTATGTACCCACCATTTCATCATGTAATACTCAAATATTAACCAGGCACCAAGAAGCTGGTCACTTACTGCCTTTTCCCCCCACTATGATCTCTCCAAGAAACATTCAGTGAGGCAGATCTGAACAGACCCCCTCATTCATTACAGCCCAGTAGGATGCAAACAAGTTCACAACTTGATAATCCCTTTCAGCCCTTATTAAATCAGTAGCGCGCTGCAGGTGGGGAAGTCAAGCTGGAAAGGAGAGACGGCCTTTGCACACTTTCAGTAAAGTATGGTTTTAGTCACCAAAAAAGATTTCAAGGGCTTTCCCGGCCTGCCTCTTCTCCCGGGAGGCAGATTCCCACTGTCCCGCAGCAGATTACAAGAGCATCATGTTTGCATTATGCGGTGGTGATGATGTGTTTGTTCTTGGCACAGAGGGGCTCTAACTCCGTGGAGCTCTAGTACTGACAGTGGAAATCTTTCAGCTGGATTTGCAGCTTCCCCCTTTGCAATTCAGCATGAGCGCTCGGCACACAAGGCTCTTTTGTGGCAGTAGGTCTGGGATTTGTTTTCCATCAAATAATGGACTTTCAGCCCTCAGGAGACAACCCACTTTTCAAACACCAGCCCCCACACAGCATTTGGATGGTCACTGCAGAAGTTAGAACTGTTCCATGCACCTCGGTCCCAGTTTTTTATGTCCACATTTGTGAGTCAGACATCTCATTAATGAGCCCAACATATAGAGCTGTAGGAAACTATCAGCTTTTGGCTAGTTTTACTGATGGTGTGATTTCCCCACCCCCACGTAGTGCGTTGCCGCCCATAGAACTGCCTCCATTTAGCCAGTCCGGGTAAAACTTTCAAAAGTATTCAGTCAGGGCCAGATGTTCAAAAGAGTTCAGCTTTCGAGCTGTTCAAAAAGTATCCGTTATTTGTCACTGGAAATGTTTATGAAAATTAGTTTTTTCTTTGCTTATTAATTTTCAAAATTTCCTGGAAAGGTGTTCTGGTTTTACAACAAAAAAGGGAAGCCAAAACCAGAATTCTTTTCAGGTGTTGTTAAAAATTTGGGGGGGTTCATACAAAATTTCAGCTGTTTCAAAATGAAAACTTTCCACAAATTTCTGAAGAAAAAAAGCCAGAAAGCCATTATTTGTCCCCAAAAAAGTGTTTTGATGCAGAAATTTCAACCAGCTTTCCTCAGCTCTCATTTAGGCACCAAAATCAGTGGGCAAGAACCAATCACATTTGAAAAAAAATGGCATTTATTTAGGTGCCTAAATGGGAAGTGAGCTCTTAAAAATCCGGTCCCCAAAAGCTTGAGATCCCGCTTGCATGAGGTTTGCACTTGCATAGGCAGACAACAACCTCATTGCCTGCTGCAGTGTCTTCAGCTTCCTCCCCACCTCTCTAGTCACCCATTTTCCCTGCGTGTAGGTGCAAGTTCCAGGGCTGGTGTTACGGGAGTAGAATCACTGCTGCTTTGTACCCTGAGACTAGATGCAACTCTCCTCTCTCCCTTCTCTGGCCTGTCACTGACTGTGCTCATTCACTTTGGGTCTTGTCCCACAAGAAGACAAGTAGAACTGAGGCACAAGCAGCAGGAAGCAGAGGAAGAAAATTAGTTTGATTTGGCATGATTTGTTCTTGACAAATCCATGCTGGCTATTCATTATAACCTTATTATCCTCTAGGTGCTTACAAACTGATATAATAATTTGTTCCAGTATCTTTCCAGGTATCCAAGTCAGGCTGACAGGTCTATAATTTCCTGGGTTCTCTTTGTTCCTCTTTTTAAATATAGGTATAGGTTTGCCCTTCTCCAGTCCTCTTGCACCTCACCTGTCCTCCATGAATTCTTGAAGATAATTGCTTCAGAAGAAAATCTCCTGTCCATTTCAACAAGTACCCAAAAGCTGAGGGAGGTGATAACGGTTTAAAAGTTGGAGATTGGCCATCAAAGCTGGAGACAGCAGCAGGGAGCCCCAGAAGCCGAAGAAAGTGGGGAAAAGTTGTGTGGCTTTATGCCTTTCCCTCACATCATTCAACCACCGGCCTCCATATACATGAGCAGTTCACTCAGATAAATAATTGAAGATAGGCACTGAGCTAACTCCCTCTCTTCAGGAGGATTTAAAAGAAGAGAGAGTAGCAGAAATGCAGCCTAGGGCATTCCATATGAACAAACTCTCACTGAGGCTATGTCCTCCTCTAGCTGTTTCTGATACGCCGCCCTTTCCAGGACAGACGTTCCCTGCCTCTCACATATATCAGAGAAAAGCAGCTGGGGAATGTAGTAGAACTGACTCCCAGTTCCAATCCCCTTGTGACTAATCAGGGTGGTAGGTACTACAGCCAAATCTTCCTCTGCTGCAACACTATTGGCTTTGGAAAGCATCTGTCTCTTGGCTTTTAGGATCAGGCTTCATTGTGTCTTTTGCTCTTTATACAAGAGCCACACAGCAGCTCTGACTAGTTTCTGGCTTCTAAAACACAGCACACAGTAAATGCTATTAGACGGCTAACAAACTATTTAAAAGGATACTACCATATTCTTACACATTTATATTACCTTGGTTAGATATGCCATTACATGCTGCAGAGTAAAATGGCACTGGATGAAAGGGAGATAATTATAAAAAAGAAATGGAAGAGATTCCTTGTTTTCAGCTGATATGAATCATGGTACTAAGCCATTCAGATACCAGGGTGATGGGCTCAGAATAGGAATAAAATAGTGTTGATTCCTTATTCATATTGTTTACAATCTGATCTACCATCTTTCATCCAAATCCCAAGATTTGGTGGTGATGGGGGACTTCAACTATCCAGATATATGTTGGGAAAATAACACAGCGGGGCACAGACTATCCAATAAGTTCTTGGACTGCATTGCAGACAACTTTTTATTTCAGAAGGTTGATAAAGCTACTAGGGGGGAAGCTGTTCTAGATTTGATTTTAACAAATAGGGAGGAACTCGTTGAGAACTTGAAAGTAGAAGGCAGCTTGGGTGAAAGTGATCATGAAATCATAGAGTTAACGATTCTAAAGAAGGGTAGAAGGGAGTACAGCAAAATAGAGACAATGGATTTCAGGAAAGCGGATTTTGGTAAGCTCAGAGAGCTGATAGGTAAGGTCCCATGGGAATCAAGACTGAGGGGAAAAACAACTGAGGAGAGCTGACAGTATTTCAAAGGGACACTATTAAGGGCCCAAAAGCAAACTATTCCGCTGGGTAGGAAAGATAGAAAATGTGGCAAAAGACCACCTTGGCTTAACCACGAGATCTTGCAAGATCTAAAAAATAAAAAGGAGTCATATCAAAAATGGAAACTAGGACAAATTACAAAGGATGAATATAGGCAAACAACACGGGAATGCAGGGGCAAGATTAGAAAGGCAAAGGCACAAAATGAGCTCAAACTAGCTACAGGAATAAAGGGAAACAAGAAAACTTTGTATCAATACATTAGAAGCAAGAGGAAGACCAAGGACAGGGTAGGCCCACTACTCAGTGAGGAGGGAGAAACAGTAACAGGAAACTTGGAAATGGCAGAGATGCTTAATGACTTCTTTGTTTCGGTCTTCTCCGAGAAGTCTGAGGGAATGCCTAACATAGTGAATGCAAATGGGAAGGGGGAAGGTTTAGAAGATAAAATAAAAAAAGAACAAGTTAAAAATCACTTAGATAAGTTAGATGCCTGCAAGTCACCAGGACCTGATGAAATGCATCCTAGAATACTCAAGGAGCTAATAGAGGAGGTATCTGAGCCTCTAGCTATTATCTTTGGTAAATCATGGGAGACAGGAGAGATTCCAGAAGACTGGAAAAGACTGGAAAAGGGCAAATATAGTGCCCATCTATAAAAAGGGAAATAAAAACAACCCAGGAAACTACAGATCAGTTAGTTTAACTTCTGTGCCAGGGAAAATAATGGAGCAAGTAATTAAGGAAATCATCTGCAAACACTTGGAAGGTGGTAAGGTGATAGGGAATAACCAGCATGGATTTGTAAAGAACAAATCATGTCAAACCAATCTGATAGCTTTCTTTGATAGGATAACGAGTCTCGTGGATAAGGGAGAAGCGGTGGATGTGGTATACCTAGACTTTAATAAGGCATTTGATACTGTCTCGCATGATATTCTTATCAATAAACTAGGGAAATACAACTTAGATGGGGCTACTATAAGGTGGGTGCACAACTGGCTGGATAACCATACTCAGAGAGTAGTTATTAATGGTTCCCAATCCTGCTGGAAAGGTATAATGAGTGGGGTTCCGCAAGGGTCTGTTTTGGGACCGGCTCTGTTCAATATCTTCATCAATGACTTGGATATTGGCATAGAAAGTACGCTTATTAAGTTTGCAGATGATACCAAACTGGGAGGGATTGCAACTGCTTTGGAGGATAGGGTCATAATTCAAAATGATCTGGACAAATTGGAGAAATGGTCAGAGGTAAACAGGATGAAGTTTAATAAGGACAAATGCAAAGTGCTCCACTTAGGTAGGAACAATCCGTTTCACACATACAGAATGGGAGGAGACTGTTTAGGAAGGAGTACGGCAGAAAGGGATCTAGGGGTTATAGTGGACCACAAGCTAAATATGAGTCAACAGTGTGATGCTGTTGCAAAAAAAGCAAACATGATTCTGGGCTGCATTAACAGGTGTGTGGTGAGCAAGACACGTGAAGTCATTCTTCCGCTCTACTCTGCACTGGTTAGGCCTCAACTGGAGTATTGTGTCCAGTTCTGGGCACCGCATTTCAAGAAAGATGTGGAGAAATTGAAGAGGGTCCAGAGAAGAGCAACAAGAATGATTAAGGGTCTAGAGAACATGACCTATGAAGGAAGGCTGAAGGAAATTGGGTTTGTTTAGTTTGGAAAAGAGAAGACTGAGAGGGGACATGATAGCAGTCTTCAGGTATCTAAAAGGGTGTCATAAGGAGGAGGGAGAAAACTTGTTCATCTTAGCATCTGAGGATAGAACAAGAAGCAATGGGCTTAAACTGCAGCAAGCGAGGGTTAGGTTGGACATTAGGAAAAAGTTCCTAACTGTCAGGGTTGTTTAACACTGGAATAAACTGCCCAGGGAGGTTGTGGAATCTCCATCTCTGGAGATATTTAAGAGTAGGTTAGATAAATGTCTATCAGGGATGGTCTAGACATTAATTGGTCCTGCCATGAGGGCAGGGGGCTGGACTCGATGACCTCTCGAGGTCCCTTCCAGCCCTAGAATCAATGAATCTATGAATCTTTTGCTTTTCTTCTGTCTGTGAGGATGCAATCTGCATTAATATTCACAGGATTTTGAGAAAACCAGGGGGAACTTTAGAAATGATTTCTGCTGATACTATGACTCTGAAACTTTCCTCAGGGGAGTCTAGAACATTTTGCCCTCTGAGGTTTGAACTTCTCTCGATGCTTCTGGGAGCCAACATGGATGTTACTGCCTCTAGGCTTTTTGCTTCCCACACCACTGAGCCAATTTACTGGTGTAGGGAAAGCTGACCCCTGGACTTCTGCTGAAGATGAAGATGGGTTAACAATCTGAAACTGGATAATAAACACCTTCCATCCTGCCCCTCAGAACTAAGGATGGATGACTTGCCACACCTGCATGGTGGGATATATAGTTAATAGCATGCTCTGCATGAAACAGAAACAATAAAAGGAAAACAGAGATAAATGTGGTCATTTTCATAGTCATTTTGCTAGTTTTCCTCCATATGTAACTCACTCAGCATATAATTTTTTAAAAATATTGTAGGATTGTGCTAAGTATGACATGGAACCTAATCTAGCAAAACTCTGCTGCAGAGATCCTCGGCTGGTGCAAATCAGCATAGCTCTGTTGAAGCCAATATTATATTATTTTATATTATATTAGCGGAGGATTTGGCCCTCTAGGTACGTGTCTTTCTTTTAATACACATTTTGCTGATGCATGAATAAAATACAGTAATTTGAAAATGTGCTCAGAGTTGGAGCGAGAAAGAAAAACTTGGCATTGGGGCCCAGTGTAAAAGCACCTACCTGTGAAATTGGCAAAATGGGAATAATGGCCATTTAAAAATATATATATTCTCAGTGTGGCTTTCCACAGCATGCTATCTGCTCACAGCAGAACAAGTGAATTTATTGAGGCCTTTCATCCCCCAGAAATGTGGCTACTGTAATATATTTCACAAGTGAGAGATAAACAGACAGGGGAGACAGCATGCAAGAAGCCAGAGCACAGGGGGAGGAGGTTTCTACAAATTTATTGCCACCAGTGAGGATGTGGCTTCATAATTCACAGTCATGGTTTCTCTTTTAAGCATGGGGAAAGTCCTGTCCTGTTAATGCCCTGTGTTAAACGTCCCAGTTCAAATTCTAAACTCAGTTACGCTGGTGTAAAACCCAAGTAACGCCACTGAAGCGGATGCAATTACTCTGGATTTACACTGGTTTAATTGAGAGCAGAAGTTGGAACATTCCTATTTTTAGTGGCTACAGTCTAGGGTGACCAGACAGCAAGTGTGAAAAATCGGGACACACTCGGGGGGTAATAGGAGCCTATATAAGAAAAAGACCCCAAAATCGGGACTGTCCCTGTAAAATCGGGACATCTGGTCACCCTACTAGTCTATACAGGTCCTCTGCCAGTGAAATTTGGCTTAACTCCATTGAAGATTAGCATGGATACACTGATTTAGACCATCTGAGGATCTGGCCTTCTGTCGATGGAATGACAATGATTTATGCCAGCTGAAGATCTGGCCCTGCAATAATGGAGTGACACTAATTTACAGGAGTTGGAGATTTAGCCCTACATTTTTATAAGCTTTATTTTTAGACTTCAGAAGCAAGGTTTTCTTAAAGGTAAATATAGCTTCAGTCATTATATTAATTGACTCTATTTCCCCTAGCTTAGTATCCTAGTTAAGTACCCTTACACCTTTGTGTCAACTGTCCATAATGGGCCATCTTGATTATCACTTCAAAAGTTTCTTTCCCCTGCTGATAACAGTTCCTTTCAATTAATTAGCCTTTTACAGTTGGTATGGTTACTTCCACCTTTTCATGTTTCTCAGAATGTATAAATATCCTCCTACTGTATGTTCCATTCTATGCATCCAACGAAGTGGATTGTAGTCCACGAAAGCTTATGCTGAAATATTTTTGTTAGTCTCTAAGGTGCCACAAGTATTCTTTTTCCTATAGCTACACAGCTAGTTCCTACACTGCAGCCAGGGTGAAAGGCTTCAATGAGAAAACTACCCACACAGAAATTTAAAATGGACCTTTTCTGTTGTAACAGGTCTTTGAATATCTGATCTTACCCAAATGAGCTTGAGACTCATTTGTACCATTGCCGCTTCTGCAAAGAGCCAGCAGTTCTTGAGGCTGGACGAGGGGAAAGATGGGATATTTTCAGTATGTAGAGATCTCATAGCATCTAAGGGTCCCTTACGAACATTAGTTACTACAGTTACAGAGCAGCAAAGAAACAATCTTTCGTTTCCCCAAAGTTGGAAAAGCTTCAAAGCATTAGACTGGACAAAGGGAATAAATGTGGGAAAAACCCTCAGGCCCTACACCCCATTCAGTCTGTGGCATGGAGCAGGAAAAATCGGGGAGAAAACACACACCTGAAATTCTGAAACATTTTCAATTTTCAGAAAAATGAACTGAAAATGTTATTTTGAAATTTCGTATCCAAACGTTTTTCTAAAAAAGTCATCGAAAAGAACATTTTCCCACAAAACTTTTCATTTTCAACAACACGCCATTTTTTGGCTGAAAAATTTCTGCAAGCGCTACCTGTGATACACATTATACAGGAGGTCAGTCTGGATGAGCTAATGGTTCCTCCTGGCTTTAAAATCTGTTAGCGGTTCTCAAACTGTGGGTCCAAATGGGGTCAGCGGGGGCCAGCATTACACTCACTGCGACCCAGGGCTGAAGTCGAAGCCCATGCCCTGCCTCTCGGGGCTGAAGCCGAAGCCCGAGGGCTTCAGCCCGGGGTGGCAGAGCTGGGGGCTCGGGCTCCTGTCCCACCCCACCTGGAGTGGGAGGGCTCCAGCTCTACCCCCCACCTCCCCTGGGTCATGTAGTAATTTTTGTCAGAAGGGGGTCGTGGTGCAATGAAGTTTGAGAACCGCTGCTCGGTATTACTTCTAGGTTGTGTTGATGCTCACAGCAGTGCGTACAGTACATACATGGCACATCCCCAGCATGGGTACTTGTAGCGGTGTAGAAAGCGAGGCATGGCGTAAGTGAGCAGAGTAGAGGCTCACCAGAGCCTTAGGGTATGTACCCTACCCAGCTCTCTACACACCTAACAGGGCCTCCCATGTCTACACTGCAGCAGCGTAGTGTCCTGTTGCCTCCTCGCTTCCGGAACCTTTCCCCACTGCCTCCCTCTGGCCCCAGCCTTTCACCGCTGTGTGTAGCTACACACCACAGTGTGGACGCAGTCTGCTTTTCACTGCTGAGTGTAGCCACATATGCCATACACACCACCCCCAGTGTGTAGACAAGACCTTAGTCTGGACATCACGTGTGCATGGCAGTGTCTATTTATACCTATTAATAAGCTCACGCTAATAAAATGGCAGGAGAGGTTTCCATCACCCCTCTCACTGTATTTCAAGCCGATGCCCATGTCAATTCTCCCTTGTGTACACCTCCTGCTTTGCTGTCTGCCATGGTTTCATTAAGCCGTGAGTAATAAATTGCCAGACATCCTTATTTTAACAGGATGATCCTGCTTTGGAAGAGGATTTCCCTTGGTCTTATGCGTGGGTGTAATTCTTCTGCGACTCCTGGCTTCTCTTTGAAGCACGTGGGAGAGCAGCATCCTATTTTGCGGCATGGCTGTGTCAAACTATGAGCAAGTAAGAAGGCAGAGCTGAAGAGCTAGATGTTAATTAGGGATGCAGGCAGCTCTGTCAGTGTGAAAGAAACCAGACAGGGAGAGCCTTAATGGAAAAGGTCTGCCCTAGGAACAGGGGAAATGAGGCAATCTTGGGGTTAAGCCACATGACTGGGAATCGGAAGAACTGGGTCTGCTACAGATGCCAAATTGTGCCTCCGATGCAGGAATTGTGTTTGTCTTTGGTCCTGGCATAGGGCATGCAAATGGAGGGAGGGTCCTTGGGCCCCTGGTGCATCTGCCGGTCACAAGTAGCCATAGGTCACTAACCCTCGGTGCCTTAGTTCCCTCAGGTGTATTTAAAGTGCCAGCATGGTCCACGGGCTTTGGATTGGGAAGCAGGAGGCCTGGATTCTGTTCCAGTCTCTGCTGCATGACCTCAAGCAAGACTCTTCACAGTTCTGTGCCTCAGTTTCCCCTTCCTACCCATTGTCTGTATTTCCTATTTAGATTGTAAGCACTTCATGGCAGGGAATGTCTCTCACTGTGTCCGTACAACACCGAGCACAATGGGGACCCGATCCTAGCTGGGGGGCTCAAGGTGCTGCTGTGAGACAAATAAATCATTATATTTTTATTTATTGCAATGCTCAGAGGCTTAATTCATTCATAAAATAAGACTGGATCCTAGAAATTATAGGGCATTTAGCCCCATCTCTGTGGCAGGAAACAATGCTCAATTGTCACTTTTAAAACAAACAGCGAAGGAACTTTGAGGGAAAAACTCTCCTTGGCAAGAGTCACAGGGAATCTGTGGAACATTTTCATCAGGTCTGTGGGGATTTCTGTGTCTCAGTCTGTGGGATGGAAATGCCCTGAGGACCTTCTGGTCTTTCTTTTCCCTGTTGGTGCCAGCTTCCTATGTATAGTGTATAAATAGCCCCTGTACCACTATTTATTAAAGAGATCCCTCTGTGTAAAAATAAAATGGGAGCTGAGGAAACAACACAGACGGACACCCAAGAATGATCATTTTCCTAATGCAAATAAGCAGACAGAGGAATTTGTCTAAGGAAACAAGCGAGTGGAGACAAAACCACAGAGAAGCAAATTAAGAAGCCACACTTGGGATTCAGGCACCCAGCCGATCTACAGGACATTCCCATCCGAGAAACTGTCCTTTAGAAACACTGAACATTCGCCTTCAGTCGGGCGTCACCCGGTACCCATTCACACACAGCCCCAGTTACAACAAACAGGACAGGGCATAATAAGCACAAACACAATCCTTATCTTCCTCTTTGGCGTATGGCAGTGGAAAGACTCCTCTTGACTCCACTAGGCTTTGGAGCAGGTCCTTAAACAGCCCCATGGCTTCCATCTGAGTGATGGAATGTACAGACATTAAGCAAGCCTGTGAAGTAGGTAAGTACAAGTAAGCTGATTGGGCAGTAAAAGACCCGTGGTTTGTGAATGTATTCGTGGACAAACCTGCAGGGTTTGGCTGAGGTTCACTGCTTTTCAGGGGAGAAGGGGAGTGGGGAGCGTGATTCCATTATTTGTTATTTAGGAGTTTTTGAATGACCTCTCACATATTTCAGCACATATTCATCTGAATATTCACACGCATTACTCTCCTGTTTAAAATGTTTAAGTCATCCAGTCAGGGAAATTAAAATAAAAGTAACTGACTCAAGTGGCTAATTGCACAACACAAAGAATGCACAAAGAAAGCAAACAGTTGCAAACAGCCCAGCCACTGAATGTTATCTGTTGAGACTCTTCAGCAAATGCCTATGTATAATGAATCCAATCAAAGAAAATCAGCATAAATTTGTGAACAACTCGTTATGTTAAAAAGGGGCTGAATTCATAACATTCATATTCTTTGAAACAAATAGTGCAAACCACCTCTTTTTTAGTAGAATCATCTCCAGGGGTAAACTGAGGTAGCAAGGCTGCGCACTGCCTAGAAAGTCAATGGCAGAGATGGGAAAAGAGCCGCAAAAGTCTGAGGTCGCAATCTGATGGGATGAGACTGTCACTAGATCGGTCTAATTTATTCAGAAACCATTGCACCTTCATTCATGCTGGAGATATCAGAACATTGTTCAAACAGTGAAGGTATTGATCTCTGCCTCAGGGAAATATACTAGACATGAAAAAGTTCCTTCTGTTGTTTGTAGACCTAGTAGGTCTAAAAGCAAGGAGATGGTGGAGTAGGCAACACATTAAGCCTCCAACTCTGCAGTCACGTACATGCTTAACTTTAAAAACTAGAATAGTTCCACTGACCTCTTTGGGGTTACTCTGGTGTGTAAATATTTGCAGAACTGGGGCCTAAATGCCTACAATGTCCCATCAAGTTACTGTAAGATTATGTCTACACTGGAGCTGGAGGTGTAATTTTCAGCTCAGCTAGAGATACCCAAGGCCAATGAATTAATGTTTGGACTTCAAAGTGCTGCTTCCCTAAAGTAAACAATGGAACTCAGCTGAATGGCACAACTTTACTAATAAGGGTCCTCTCAAGTAAAAGGAGAAGTCAAAATTATGAACAACAATACAAGCATTTCCCATAGTGATCATTACAGTAAGCAGCCAGCAAACCCCTCCAGGACTGGTCAAAGCTGTTTGCACCAGCACACTTCATATGGTCACTTGCTTTCCTTTTGCTTATTGAACCATGCATATAGAGGGGGGTTGGATGTAAAGGTATGAATAAGAAGCTGGCCAACTTCCCACAGTAATCACCTGTGAAAGCACTTAGGAATTGCATTTATTAAGCATTAAAAAAAGAAAAGGAGCCTGCAGGAAAAAAGATTTACAGCTCCCCAATACGAGACAGGGAGAGAGAATGAGCCAGAGAAACGTCACCTTGGCATGAATATATTCTGAGCACAGAACAGTCATCAGATTGCTCACTCACATCCTAGGTTTTCCTCTGCTCATATGGCGTGCACCTGCAGCTTGTTGGCAATGCATTTGGTTGCACATGGGAGAGCCCCAGATTCAAAGCAAGCCTTGCAACTTTCAGTTCCTGTGTGTGAGAAGATTATTAATAAACCTCAGATTAAAAGATCACCCCCCCTTATATACTTCACATCTGAAAAAGCTGGGACTGAATCACTACCCCAGATCCAACTCTCCCCTCGCCCCAAAGCTTTTTGGGGTTTTCACAGTACAAACCTACAGCCAGAAGTGAATGGTACAAATGGACCCTAGATTTGAAATGGGCAGAAGCAAAATTTCAGATCCCGAATATTAGGGAAGTTTGGAGCCATGTTTCTATCTGAACTACAGTACAATAGTTCGCTGATTTCTCTGTTAATGAGCCGAACTCAGATCCCCAGAGCTGAACACTCCTGAAGTTTTGGAAACTTTGGATCCAGAACCAAACTTTGTTGCTCTGACCTAAGTCACCTATTAAATATGGCTCTTAGGTCATTTCACTAGGACGCAGCAAACTTTCTTCACTTGTTTCTTCAGTGCACAGTCCCTTCTGTCTGAGGCCTTTATCCTTTTCATCTCAGCTGTCCTTGGGTGTCGAACATCACAATAGCATTTACTCCCCAGATGAGCATAGTGCCTCAGTTCAAGAGCACCAAAAGTGCCAGTCCAAGACTCAGAGAACAGTGTGTTCATCATCTACACACTGTGCTTTAGAGCCCAAGAGCATCATCTAATAGAGAGGAGAGCTACCAGGGCTGCCTATGAACCTGGTTTATTTTACATAGTACCACAATGTGCCACTGAGCTGCTGCAATTTTTTTCTGATAAGGAAAGTCAAGTGGCTGTCTACATCACTAAGATTCCTAAATGATAGGTGGGAATGTACACATTCTTATTAGCGCTACAACGGTTTTCATTCTCTGGACTTTTGAAAGGGTAGAGTTAGTGACCATCATATCAGATGTTCCTATTTTTAAGGGTGATTTGTACATGAAGAAGGTGGAATATGGATGCTACTTGAGGAGTACATCTTCCATCATTTGACACTTCTGGGTACTACTAAGATCATCCTATCAGTGCTTTCATAATAACGACCATGCTGGGTCAGACCAAAGGTCCATTTAGCCCAGTGTCCTGTCTCTGACAGTGGCCAATGCCAGGTGCTTCAGAAGGAGTCAACAGAACAGGGCAATTTCGAGTGATCCATTCTTGTCACCCAGACCGAGCTTCTGGCATTCGGAGGTTTAGGGACACCTGGAGCATGGGGTTGCCTCCCTGACCAACTTGGCTAGTAGCTATTGATGGACATATCCTCCACGAATTTATCTAATTCTTTTTTTAACCTACTTATAAGTTTGGCCTGTACATTCCCTGGCAACAAGTTCCACACATTGTCTGTGTATTGTGTGAGAAGTACTTCCTCATGTTTGTTTTAAACCTATTAATTTCCTGGGGTGACCCCTGGTTCATGCGTTATGTGATGAGGTAATTAACACTTCCTTCTTCACTTTCTCCACACCATTCATGATTTTATAGGTCTCTGTTACAACCCCGCTTAGTTATCTCTTTTCTAAAATGAGCAGTCCCAATCTTTATAATCCTTCCTCGTATGGAAGCTGTTCCATCCCCCTAATCATTTTTGTTGCCCTTCTCTGCACCTTTTCCATTTCTAATATATCTTTTTGAGATAAGGCAACCAGAATTGCACACAGTATTCAAGGTGAGGGCATACATGGATCAATATAGTGGCATTTTGATATTTTCTGTTTTATCCATCCCTGACCTAATGGTTCTTAACATTCTGTTCAGTGTGAATTATTTTAGCATATTTAGTGAAGCTTGTCAGGAATTTTTTGTCAGAATGTTTTCAATCAGAAAATGTTGATTTGTCAAATTGAAACTTTTCATGGGAAAGTCGGTTTTGATTAATTTCTTGACTCAAAAAAGCGATGAACTAAAAGTTCCAGAATTGCTGAAAAACCCCATTTTGACATTTTCCAAACACAAAGTTCTATTGTTCCAGTTCAAAATGACCTTTCGTTTAGAAATATAATCTAATTATAGTAAAAAAAAGTAACATTAGAATAAAAAAGTGGTCAAAATTGAAACAAAATATTTCAAAATCATTGAAATTAAATATTTCAATTGACCTGAACTGATTTCAGATTGCTGTTAGTTAAAATTTTGCAGATTTGGACGTTTCATCCTGATTTGGGCTGGGAAATTTTTTTTTTTTAATATCTCAAAGCTTTATCAGGACAGGAAAACCGTTTCCTACCCAGTTCTAATACTTACCCACTTACAGCGGGGAGGTTACCATTACCATCTAAAAGCGCAGCCCTGGGGAATAAGCGGAAGCGGCTCAGTTGAAAAAAAGAATATAGGTGAAATATAAAGCTCAATCGTGCCATTTGGGAGCATGCCCATTATAGTCCGTGATGCATCGTGACGGGGTGACAGCTGCATCATTTCATGACAATGCAAATGTCATGGCACAGTGACTCGCAGGGCCTCATACCCATTCCTTGCAGGAAGGTCTATGACGTTCTGAGACCAGACAGCTACAACTTTTGCTGGTATCCATATAATATAGCAAAATACATCCCACAGGAAAAAGCATGATAATCACAGACATGCATGGCCTAATGGTGCCTTTGATCTTCAACTTTTCTATCCATTTTGCTCTCTCTGTTTATTGGCCAGAATGTGTTATGTCTGCTGTACGTTATATCTTGTCCAAAGCTCTTTAGCTATCCAGCACATTACGGAAAGTTCCCAGGAAAGCTCCCTAGATGAAAAGTAACAACTCTGCAACATAACTCTCACTGCCATGTGCAGTAATTTATCAATAGCACTTCTTCTGTGGAAACCAATGGACAGATCAGTTACAAGTGCAGGGCTGTAATGTGACCTGCCAGATAGATGGAGTTCCCCGTGGAGAATTCACTGACTGCACAAGAGAGAATACAAATTCCTCTAATGTTACTGCAAAAAGGAAGAGTCCAACATTTAGATTCCAGTACAGCCTAAGTTTAACAGACTTTCCTCCCCACCAGTGTGCTTCATAATTAGAGTTCCTAGAAACAAATGAGAAGAAAAGAAAAAAACCCAACAACAAAAAACAACCAAGTGCTTTCCTTTAGGAATTTCAATGACATTTTCAAAACATATAATCCAAATATGCCTTCTCCATGCTTTGTCTGCCTGTCCAATTACTGGTGGTGACACCTTAATGAGAACGTTCTTTGTAACAAGAGAGTCTAGCCAGGATAAAACCTTGTACGCAGAACATCTGTTCATGGATGTTTCTGAAATAATAGCCAGGCTCTGCCCCCCATTGTACTCTGTGTGAAACTAACACACGCAGTCCATTGAAAAATTACACCTGTGCCTGTTTATATTGAGTGGCTTCCCTTCTCAAATGGTGTTTTTACTCTAGGAAGAAATTATTTCTTCATAATTGTCACGGCCCACACTTCACCATGTTTAGGTAACAGCACTACATGGCTTTGCTATTCGAGAGCTCCTTCGCAAGGTGAGATACTGCCACAGCTCACAGAAAAGTCACATGTATGAAAAACAGGGCAGGGAAGATGGCGGGAGGCGGAGGGCTTCCCTTTCACAATTTTTATTTAGGCCAAGATTTCTTCACATGTTTTTTCAAGATAGTTTTCATCATTTTGAAAAACAATTTAAATGGAGAGTTTTGGTATGAATTTAGGAGTAGTGAAAGGCACTGGATTCATAGCCATGAAGACTAGAGTCCCATCTTGCTATTGCGTTAGCATCAGCTGATCCTGCATTGGCCATTTTAAGATATCATAGGGCAGGACAGTCTTTTTGTTCATTTAATCATTGACTTTTCTGATGAAACGTCAAAAGGTCACCTTCAATTATTACTGAGAGTAATGGCCAAGTCAGGGATCAGAGCCCCATTGTGTTAGGTGCTGTACACACACACAAAGTAAAAAGAGTCTCTGCCCCAAACAGCTTAAAATCTTGGTTTATGACAAGATGCAACAGGTGAAGGATAAAGTAGCAGTGGAATTAGCATGTATTGCCTGGTAAGCAACAGTTACAGCTTGCCACCTGCTTAACCACATTGGCATTGTGATCTTGTGTTCTGGACAACTTAAAAATAGGCCCTGGATTTAGATCAACAACTCATTTCTAAAGTGGGTCAAAAATGAGAACAAACATTTGCCCAAAATTTGGATTTTTCCAGGCAATTTCAATCACTTGGTTAAAAACACAAACAATTTTTAAATGATTTTATTTTTCAAAAACAATGCTTGCAAAATATATTGTGGACATTTTGAAAAATGTTGACCAGATCTACTCTTTTCACAAAGGTCACTAAATAGACATCCAATGGGACCCTGTAACTTTAATTTTAGAAATGGGTGTAGGGGTGAATTTAGTGCTGGTATAAAGTAGGACCTTGACAGTCTCATAGACTCATAGACTTTAAGGCCACAGGGGACCATTATGATCATCTAGTCTGACCTGCACAATGCAGGCCACAGACCTTCACCCACCTACTCCTAGGCAACGCATAAGGGGCGCACGCAGGGTCAAGTGCCCCCCGCACAGATTGCTGCTTGGCCTACTGGGGTGGGAGGGAGAGGGGCTTTGTCCTTCTCCCACTGTGCCTGATCTCTGGCACGCTCGGCCCGTGTCCCAGGCAGCCGAGCCCAGGTAGCGAGCAAAAGGAGCAGGACCAGCCACTTCTCACGCCAGCCGCTCAGGGTCTCTGCTCTGTGCAGTGCAGCGGTTGCCTAAGAGAGAGCTTGGCTGGGGTAGCGGCGGCAGGCCGCCCCCAGCCCAGGCCCAGCTGCCAGGGACAGGGACCTAGTGAGCCGGAGTCCCCTTTCCCTCTTGGCCCATTTCTGGCTCACTCAGCCCCTATCCATGGCGGCTGGGATGGGCAGGGAGCAGCCCCCCGCGGCCACTCCACCTCCTCAGCCAGGCTCTTTCAGGCAGCTGCAGTGCTGCACAGAGTCAGCAGCCCAGAGCGGCCAGTATTGTGCTCCAGGGGATTGGTATGAGAGTTAAGTGCTAGAAGGGCTTTTGTGATGAATGTAGGGTTGCCAGACATCCGGTTTTCATTAAAAGTCTGGTCAGTGGCACAGCGGGGCCCGGGGCTAAGGCAGGCTCCCTGCCTCCCCTAGCTCTGCGCAGCTGCCAGGTCCCTGCAGCCCCTAGGCGCATGGGCAGCCAGGGAGGCTCCACGCGCTGCCCTTGCAACTGCAGGTGCCGCCTCCTCAGCCATTGGTCACAGTTCCTGGCCAATGGGAGCTGCGGGGGCAGCGCCTACAGGTGCGAGGGCAGCGCATGGAGCCTCCCTGCCCAACCATGCACCTAGGGGCTGCAGGGACCTGGTGGCCACTTCCTGGGAGCCACAGTAAGCACCACCAGGACCCTGCACCCCTCACCCCCTGCTGCACCCCAACCCCATCCCAGACCAGAGTCCCCTCCCGCAACCAAATTCCCTCCTGGAGCCCACATCCCCGCTACCCCCAACTCCCTGCCCCAGCCCTGAGCCTCCTCCTGCACCCCAAACTCCTCATCCCCAGCTCCATCACAGAGCTCACACCCCCAGCCAGAGCCCTCACTGCCCCCGCACTCCAACCCCCACCCCAGAGCCCCCTCTTGTGCCCCAAACCCCTCATACCCGGCCCCACTCCAGAGCCCACACCCCCTCCCACACTCCAAACCCTTCAGCCCCAGCCTGGAGCCCCCTCCTGCATCCCAAACTCCACATCCCTGGCCCCACCCCAGAGCCTGCACCCCCAGCCAGAGTTCTCAACCCTTCCACACCCCAATTCCCAGGCCCAGCCTGGAGCCCTCTCCCATACCCCAAACCCTTCATCCCTGGCCCCAACCCCGAGCCCTCACCCCCTCCTGCACCCCAACCCTCTGCCCGGTGAAAGTGAGAGAGGGTGGGGGAGAGTGAGCGACAGAGGAAGGGGCAATGGAGTGAGCTGGGGCGGGGCCTCGGAGAAGGGATGGGACGGGGCAGGGCCGCGGGGAAGGGGCGGTTTTGTGCCATTAGAAAGTTGGCAACCCTAAATGAATGGCTCCGATAGAACATACAGAATTAGCATGTCCTTTCTGTTCTTTGCCACATAACATTGTTATGATGCCATGTTAGAGAGAAACAGCATTATTTTTCTGTTCAGAGACTCCCTGGGAGGCAGCTGGAGAAAGGGTAAGTTCTAACATCTATCTATGGCCTACATCACCATAATGTGTGAGTGCCTCACAACCTTTTAATGGATTTATCCTCACAACATTCCTGTGAGATAGAGAAGCATTTAGCCTGAGGAACAGAGAGGCTACGTGACTTGCCCAGGGTCACACAGGCCTTTGTGACAGAGCAGGGAATTCAATCTAGGTCTCCCACAATCTAGGCTATTGTAACCATTGGCCCATCCTTCATCTCCTACCAAGAATGGATTGGGATAATGATTAGAGAAGCAACACAGTTCAGTGGATAAGGCACTAGACTGGGATTCAGGAGATCAGGATTCTGTTCACAGCTATGCCACTGGATTGTCTCTTAATATGTGTTTGTACAGATCACGGCACAATGGGGGCCACAACATGCTGCAGCAATATAAGTACTTATATTATGGTTGATTTATACTATTGTTCATCAGGCTGCCAGTTTCAGCAAAACCTATGTAACTATATTAAGGTGTTCCCCTTCCGCAGTGAGCCTCCTATCGAGAGAGCAGAATGTTCTACATAGCATAGGCGTCGACTCCATGGGTGCTCCGGAGCTCGAGCACCCACAGGGAAAAATTGGTGGGTGCTCAGCACCCACCGGCAGCTCCCTGCCAGCCCCGAGTCCCGTGCCCAGCTCCCCGCCAGCCCCGGGGCCCGGGCCCAGCTCACCTCACCACCGGGAGACGTTCCGGGGCCCTGCCCCCGACACCGGGAGACGTAGCGTCGGCGTCGGGGCCCCGCAACGTCACCCGGCGTCGCCCCCGTCGCTGGGTGTCAGCCCCCACCGGCGCCGCCGGAAGTTGGCGCCTGTGCTACATAGTGAGGTGCATGTTAAGGAGTATTTAGAAATATGATTTGTGAGCCAGAGTGTAGAGCTTTATAAAGGGGAAATGCGATCTTTAAAGAGGAAATGACTATTGGGGAGAGCGCCTAAGAAATACACGGCAAAAAAATTCAACAAAAAACATTCACCATTTTTCCAGCTGCCCCATGGAAGCCAATTCTCCCCCCACTTTCCCCTCCCAAAATAAAAGGCCCTAGATTCATCATCAGCAGCAACTGTTGATGAAAATTGGATCATGGTATACGCATATGAGGTCTAATCAGATGCCTGATGAATCCACTTATGGCTGAGAAGCCCAATTCAAGAGCGACACAGCTTGTTACACATTTCACAGATCCATGTGTTGTCTGAGTTAAGAGTCCAAGATTATAGCACGCTGCTTTCTTCTTGTTTGCTTTGCTTCCATCCTTTGGATCAAAGCCTGCTTCATGTTGAGCTGCACCCAGTGCCAGATAGTCTCCTCCAAATTGGACAGGATTTTGAATGCTCCTCCTAGCTTTCTACATTGATGCTGAACGACTTCATAACGTTTTGCAAACCACCATAAAGGACGATCCCACTTTTTAGAGCCGACCTGCATCTCACTGTACAAAATATTCTTGGGGATACAGTCTCCTCCGATTCTCCTGGCATGATCAAACCATCACAACCTTCTCTTGATAGTGGTTTCTAAGTCTGCCTGTTCTGCGCGCTCCAGCACCTCTGTGTTTGGTATTTTGTCTTCCCGCTTTATAATAATAATCTTCAAATTAGCACAATTCTGCCACTAAACTCCATGGCCTGAATTTCATTTACACCGAAACTCCTTACCATAAATGAGACTCAGGCCTGAAGCCTCTGAGCAAGAATTTCACTTACACTGTATACAAGGAGTCAAGTATCAGAGGGATAGCCGTGTTAGTCTGGATCTGTAAAAGCGGCAAAGAGTCCTGTGGCACCTTATAGACTAACAGACGTATTGGAGCATAAGCTTTCGTGGGTGAATACCCACTTCTACAGATGCATGTCTATGGGTGAATACTCACTTCTACATGCATCTGAAGAAGTGGGTATTCACCCACGAAAGCTTATGCTCCAATACGTCTGTTAGTCTATAAGGTGCCACAGGACTCTTTGCCGCTTGTGTAAAAGGAGTGTTTCTCTCAACTGTGTGGCTCAGAAAGCCCCTCATGCCTAGACCAGGAATACAATATACTGAGGAAGTTCATATTGCCAATAACTTCCATGCAGGATTGGCCACATTTCCAAAGATTTATGATAAATACCATCAGGACAGTGTTGGGATCCAGAAGCAAGGAAGTCTGCCAAACCAGGCATGTTTCTAAAAATCTTTAACCTCTGGAGAGGGAGGCAAGAGGACAATGATGGTATTACATGTACTGAGGAAGGTAAGAAGAACGTAAGGGACAGAGCGAGAGCAAAAGCAGCAGGGAGCAGTATAGCCAGGACCAGTGATAATTGCTGTAAGAGCTTTTGTGATGAATGGCTGTGCCAGGACATAAGGAGTTGGCACTCCCTTTCTATTATTAGCCCAAGAAACTTGAAGAGGAAGGGTGGTCCAGTGGTTCTGACACTCACTGGTGACTTGGGAAATTGGGGATTAGTCCCCTGCTCTAGCACAGACTACTATGGTCTATGTGACCATAGACACTTAGGGCATGTCTGCATGCACACTTATGGTGCAGCAAGCAGTACATCAATGCGCACTAGTGGAAACTGTAATGAACTGCAGCAGGGTCCACATGGACAGTTGGTGCATGGCATGCTGGATCGCAGAAGATTTGCACCCAGTCCCCTGCACAGTATATGTTCAGGTGGACATACCCTCAGTCTCTCTCTGTGCTTCAGTTCCCCATCTGTAAAATGGAACAATAGCCCTTCCCCTAATTCACAGGGAGGTTGTGAGAATAAAGACCATGAGGTGCCCAGATACTATGGTCATGGGTGTCATGTAAGTACCTGAGATAGATTTTTTATAATTTCACTTTAGGGGCAAGTAGCATTTTCCCCCTGGCCAGGAAGACTCCCTAGGTGGGACGTGGAGAAAAGGGAAGTTCTAGCATATCTTATCCACTGTGGATTGGATAGTGATCTGAGCGGCAACACAGCTCAGTGGCCAGGGCATGGGACTGAGGACTCAGGAGATTTGGGCTCTATTCTCAGACGCTGCCACTGACCTGCTTCGTGACTCTGTCTCCCCTCCCACCCTTTCTCAGTCTCTTTCATTTAGACTGTTAGCTCCTTGGGGTAAAGGCTCTCTCTTACCATACGTCTGTACAGCGCCTAGCACAATAGGGTCATGCGCTCACTTGTGGCTTCTAGGTACTACCGTCATATAAATAAACAACTGCTGATCTGTGCTCATATTTCTAGAACTAATGAGGGGGCACTCATCTTTGTGGGACTTTTTGTCTCTTCTGGGTAATTTTTCTCCCCCCTTTCACTTCATCACTGATTTCTTCGTCCCTTGAGTCAGGTTTCTGGTCGCATCACTGAGCTCTGCAAAACAAGTCAGGAATATGCAGATTAAAAGCGAGTGATACAGTCGACATATGTCACCACGGACCCTCTCCCGTGGGAGGCACACGGTGCACTTTCGAGAAGTAAGTAGCAGAGGGGTTGTTTTCGGTGAGAGTAATAGCAGCTTTTTGGCTTCTTGTATAGGGTCACCAGACGTTCGGGTTTTCCCTGACACGACCTCGCTTTTGGTCCGCCCACCTCCGTCTGGGTGGATTTTTCAAATAAGAGGAAATGTTCAGGATTTTTCCTTGTGGAGCAGACGTCGCAGCTCAGAAAGAGTCGTCTCCACACCACTAATGGTCCTTCCCCTGCATCCACAGCTGCTAGATCCCACCCGCCCCATCCCACCAGGTAAGCGGAGCCACCAAGCACCTCTCAGCTGGACCGCCTGCCCCCCTTCAGGGCCTCAGAGCCTAGCTGGGACGGGTGATGGGGCCAGGCCCCAGCTCCATGCACTGGGGAGGGGGAAAGGCTGGCAGGGAGGTGCTGGCTGACGGGCTGGCGCTGCGTCCTGGACCTGCACCAGCCACCCTGACGCCATGACAGGGAACACGAGACTGCCCCCCACCTCGAGACTGAGGATGAGGGTACCCGCTCAAGTACCCCCAAGTACCCCCTTTACAATCCCCCACAAAACTCACTCCCATCCCAGTACACACACACCCCTCCAGCACCCCCAAACACCACCACCCAGTACACACACACACCGTTCCAGCACCCCCAAACACCCCCACCCAGTACACACACACACACACCGTTCCAGCACCCCCCAAACACCCCCACCCAGTACACACACACCCCTCCAGCACCCCCAAACACCTCCACCCACTACACACACACACCGTTCCAGCACCCCCCAAACACCCTCACCCAGTACACACACACACCGTTCCAGCACCCCCCAAACACCCTCACCCAGTACACACACACACCGTTCCAGCACCCCCCAAACACCCCCACCCAGTACACACACACACCGTTCCAGCACCCCCCAAACACCCCCACCCAGTACACACACACACCGTTTCAGCACCCCCCAAACACCCCCACCCAGTACACACACACACCGTTCCAGCACCCCCCAAACACACCCACCCAGTACACACACACACCGTTCCAGCACCCCCCAAACACCTCCACCCAGTACACACACACACCGTTCCAGCACCCCCAAACACCTCCACCCAGTACACACACACACCACTCCAGCACCCCCAAACACCTCCACCCAGTACACACACACCACTCCAGCACCCCCAAACACCCCCACCCAGTACACACACACACCGTTCCAGCACCCCCCAAACACCCCCACCCAATACACACACACCACTCCAGCACCCCCCAAACACCCCCACCCAGTACACACACACCACTCCAGCACCCCCCAAACACCCCCACCCAGTACACACACACACCGTTCCAGCACCCCCCAAACACCCCCACCCAGTACACACACACACCGTTCCAGCACCCCCCAAACACCCCCACCCAGTACACATACACCACTCCAGCACCCCTAAACACCTCCACCCAGTACACACATACCACTCCAGCACCACTCAAATATCCCCACCCAGCATACACACACACACCCCTCCACCACCCCCTAAATGCCCCTTCCCATTCCAAACACCCACTCCTGTCCAAACACACATCCCCCTCCAGTACTCCCCAAATACCCCCTCCCATCCCAGTACGCACACCCCTCCAGCACCCCCCCCAATATCCCCACCCAGCACACACACACCCCTCCAGCACTCCCCAGCTATCCCCCCCAGTACACACACGCCTCCACCACCACCCCGAACATCCACTCCTGTTCAAGCACACCCCCAGTACCCCCAAAATACCCCCTCCCATCCCAGTATGCACACCCCTCCAGCACACACCCCAAATACCCCCACCCAGCACATTCACACACCTCCAACATCCCCCAAGTACCCCGACCCAGCACACTCCTGCACCCCCAAATGCCCCTCCCATCATACACACCCACCCCTCCCAAATGTCCCTTCCCATCCCAGTATACGCACACCCCTCCACCATCCCCAAGTGCCCCTTCCCATCCCAGTACACGCACACCTCTCCACCACCACCCCCTCCCGTCCCAGTACACACACCCCTCTAGCATCCCCCCAAATAGCGCCTCCCGTCCCAGTACACACACATGTATACCCACCCACCCACCCCTCCAGCACCCCCTAACTGTCCCCCCTCCAGCTGGCCCTCCCCCAGGCAGTGTCCTCTATCTGGGAATTTGAAATATGGTAACCCTAGTCTTGTATAAATCAAAAAAAATGCCCCCCAATGAAACAAGTGAGCAATGCACAAGTCTCTGACTCACCCCACATGCGAACAACACGAGGCATTGGGCCTGATTCCCATTTAAACTAAGACTGCCCCCCCACCCTTATGTCACTCTGGCAGTGTCAACAGGCCTTGAAGTGGGTACAGATTACGCTGCTCTGGCAGCGTAAAGGGGCCTTAGTGTAAATCAGAACCAGGCCCACTGGTTTCTAGGTTATAAATAGAGAAAATATTCACATCTGGTGAATTCTGCCCGGCCTTACAGGGGTGTGTGGTTGTGGGGGAGGGAGGGCTGGGAGGACAGTGAAGAGCATCATTCCCGATCGTGCAGCCCACAAAATAACCTGGGAGAAATCGAGTGCCTGTGCTCAGGGGAGCGGAGGGGCTGACGTGCTTATTAGAAAATCAGTACTATACGATATCAAGAGAGCACACGTTAAATGGATTGACAACCGGCTAACTCACTGATCTCAAAAAGTCATTGCCAAAAGGGAATGGTGGCATTTCCAGAGGAATTCGACATGACTCGGTACGAGGCCAACGCTACTCAACATTTTAATCAATGATCTTAAAGGGAATATAAAATCCCTGCGGATAGTATTTGGGGATGATACAAAGACTGGCAGGGTGGTAAATAAAGATGAGGCAAGGGCCATGATACGGATCAAACTGGATTGCTAGGTAAGCTGGGCTCATTCAAATAAAATATATTTTAATCCAGCCAAATGCAAAGTTATGCATTCAGGAACAAAGAACGCAGGCCCTACCGAGAAAATGGGGGACTATATCCTGGGAAGTAGTGACCTTGAAAAGGATTTAGGGGTCAGAGTGAACAAGCAATTCAAGATGTGCGCCTAGTGCAGGGGTCTCAAACATGCGGCCTGTGGGCCACATGCGGCCCGCGGAGCTCTTCCCTGCAGCCCACCGGGCTCCCCGCGCCCCTCCCCGCCCCCCGTTTAACAAAATTTATTTAAAAAAACATTTTTTTTTTTACCCCCAGGCAGTTCCCGCCACCAGACAGTTGTTGTGGCGGCGGGAACTGCCTGGGGTTAAAAATTTTTTTTAAAAAAAATAATATTTTTTTAAAAAGAGGGGCGGGGGGGGTCGCGGGGAGCCTGGTGGGCCGCATGGGAAGAGCTTCGCGGTTTCTGGGAGGGAGGGGGGAGGAGCAGGAAGCCGTGCGCACAGGAGAGGAGGCGGAAAAGGGGTGGATCCTAATGGAAGGGGTGCGGTGGGGGCGGGGCAGGGAGGGGGCGGGGTCAGTGATGCGGCCCTCGGGCACCAGTCCTCATGTGGCCCTCATGGTAATTTGAGTTTGAGACCCCTGGCCTAGTGCAATGTGGCAAAAAGGGTTAATGAAATCTTTGGGTGTATAAAGGGGGAAGTAGTGGGTAGGGGCAGGGAGGGGATTTTACCTCTGTATAGGGCCCCAGTGAGACTCATACCGAAATACTCTGTCCCATTCCGGTGGCCACATTTAAAAACGGATGTTGATAAATTGCAGAGAGTTCAGAGAAGAGCCAAGAGAATGATTAAAGGACAGTACAATATGCCTTATTAGTGATAAGCTGAATAGGCGGAGCTCTTTGAGTCTATCACAAAGAAGACAGAGAGGTAATGTGATGATTGTGTACAAGTACCTTCCTGGGGAGAAAATGCCAGATAACAAAGGGTTCTTTAATTGGGGGGGAGAAAGGCATAACAAGAAATAATATCTGGAAGCTGAAGCCAGACAAATTCAAATGCGAAAGAAGGCACACATTTTTAACAGGGAGGGTGACAAAACTTTGGAACAAACTACCAAGAGTAGCGGTGGATTTTCCATCAATGATGCCCTCAAATCAAGAAGGTCGGATTTAGCCAAACACAAGTTATTGGGCTCACTACAGGCCTACCTGAGTGAAATTTAATGGCTTGTTATATACAGGAAGTCAGACTAGCTACTGTAATCATTCCAATTGGCTTAAACGCTATTAATCTATTTACTCTCCCAGAGGTGCACTGTGTCCCAAAGGGAAAGGGATTAGGCAGAGTCATGGCTTCAATGGCCCCTGGTAATCACCCACCAAAAAGAGTTAAGATACAGTTAATGTTGCAACGATTTATCAGTTAACGAATCATGATAAAAAAAATAAAACACCCCAGTTAGAAAAATGCTTGATAACGTAGAGAGGCACAGTTACGGCCCTGCTAACAACCTTCACTCTGACCCAATGTGGCGGGGCAAGTACCTCGTCAGTCCCTTAAGCCAAGGGGGCAGGAGGTAACAGCATCTCTCCGCGCAAGTCCGTGTTCTAAACCCCTCTGTAATTAACACAGTGTGGCCCAGGGCCAGAGTCCATCTACTTCCCCTTCCCTAGTGGGATAATGTGGCCTAGCGGCCAGAGCTCATACGAGGTGCCCCTAGGGTAGCACGACCAATGGCCCGAGTCCACGTAGTTCCCCTTCCCTAGTGGGATAATGCAGCCTAGCAGCCAGAGTCAATACAATTGCCCTAAGGGTCAGAGCTATGTGGCCTAGTGGTCAGAGTCAAAGAAGTAGGCTGCCACCTAGGAGCGGGTGGCGGCAGAGGTGGTAGGGGGACCTAGCCCCTTCCTCTCCACCAGGTCCCAGCCCAGGGCCCTGTCAGCGGAGAGCGTGGTCACCACCCAGTCAGCGGGGATCCTACCGCAACACACTGACCTTCTTCAGGTGCGAGGTACCACTCACTCCACACACCCCCGGGCCACTTCCTACCATGTGTCCTGATGCCGGGGTCCGTTTGTCGTCGGGGTCTCCAAGCTCCTTGGCGCAGGTAACTTGTTGGGACTCCGACTCCTGTCGACTCGCTGTGGGCTGCCAGTCTCTGGTCTGGGCCTCAGACTCTCTGGTTTCTGCAGTCAGGGGCTGAAGCCTCCACTGAGTGTCCTTCTTCCCCAGTGGTCCATCCTGACTGAGCAGCTCTGCAGGCTTTTATACCTGACTTCCAGTTGGAGCATGCCCAGCAGAGCCTCAGAGGCGGGGCTTCTTCTGCTAGGAGGGAAAGATTAACCCCTGCCATACCAGGGCGGGGCCAATCCACCCCGTCACACCCCATCTATCCACTACCACTGCAAAAAATACCTGATATTAATTGGCAGTAGGAAGGAAGCGAGACAAAGTGGATGAGGTAATATTTTTATTGGACCAACTTGTGGTGAGACAAGCCTCTGAGCTGCACAGAGCTCTTCTTCAAGAAGGAAAGCACCCAGCTTGAGCATATAGCAATGCAAAACCATCTCCCACCTTTTGCACCTAGCTCCCCTATCCGATCCAAGTGCCTGCACAAACCCTTTGCGGGACAACATGCCTCCTCTGGGTCTCTTTGTGCATTCCACCCCACAGCCTTTCCATAGCCAGCGGGACAACGCAACGTACATCTGCCACCTTGCAAACTGCAGCAGGGCAATAGCGCCCCACAGTAATTCTTATACTCACCGCATGATAGGCTTTATACAAAACAATACAAGGGGCTTATCATTACACCCACACAGCTCAAAGAACTAACGCCCTCCGGGGATAACTATAACTATATCTATAGTCATGACCTGTGATGAAATATCAGATACTTGTATCTATAAGCAAATCATAGCTGTGGTTCAGAAGGGCATGGGGTCATGGTAATGGAAGCTTAAACATTTCAATACTTTCAAAGGTCTAGGGTTTAAAAAGTTAACCTTAACTTAAAATGTCCTGGGGTTCAAACATTTGTTAAGGTTAGCTTTTTGTGGGGTTTTTGTGTTTGTTTTTTGAAGGGGGGAATTAATGAAACATCACTACGCCTCAATCGGACAGGGAAATATAACCATTTCACAGCCCAGATACAGGGAGGTTAAGCCATGAATAGAAACCAGAATTCTGACTCCTAGTCACCTGCTCTAACCACTCTGATCGCTTACTATAGAGGTAGAATGGTAATAAATGAATGCCCTATTCCAATTTTATTCTTCCGCCTGTGTGATGCAGCCAGTCATACTAAACCAGGCCTGCACAACTCATAAAGCAGCGAGGGCTATATTACTCCAAAGAAAACAGCTGAAGGCCGAAACCCCCCAGCCCCGCAGAAACATGCCCCCCATCGCCCCCCCTGCTTGGAATAGTCCACTGTGCCCGGAATCATTTGGGCTGGGATTTCCATTGAAATCCACTGAGAGTTAGGCACCCATCTCCTTTTAAGATCAGCTGCTACCTCTCATTTATATCTCAGATATTATATAAGAACCATTATTAAGAAGCCAGCTTTTAAAAACACAAAAACCAATGTAGGATAAGCACCATAAAACAGCTCTGCTTTTTCTGGTATTGATTTTGCTTATTTTGAAGTTAAGCGTATCCATAAATACGTTCTCTGCTCCCTTGAGGTAAGTCTCATAAGAGATATTAAAAAAAAAAAAAAACACAAGAATTCTTTGGCAGCAATTACCAGCTCAGATAACCTGCCTGGGGTTGGGAAAGCGTGCCAACAATCTGTGCAGAAATAGCTTTCATTTGGGCTGTTTATTTTCATATGCTTTGTCTGCCACTTTACTGCTGTGGCGGGGGTACTTAACTGTCAGCTTCCATTAAACACTTTGTCAGCTGTTCCCACTCCAGGCAGAAACCAAAATTATTGTTCATCTCCCAATATTCATTCAAGTCGACCTACTGGCAGGAAGCGAGAGGGACAGCAAAGGAAATCATCCTTGGGCCAAATAATGAGCTTTGATTGGGCTTAGTTCCCGCACTCATCCAGTCTCCCGGCTTCTCCTCCTCCCCACGCACACCTGACGTTAATTTCAAATGCACAGCAGCTTCAAGGCAGTCGCTCTCTTGTATAATACAGTCTGGCTGAGTGAGCTACTCCGAGGCAGCTTGAAGACAAACGGCCTGGAAGAAAACAGTGTACAGTATAGCGGTTTCACATTAGTTTCAAGCAATGAAGCAGCTTAATCATGAATGTGATCTGTCCCTTCCTGAACTAGGGCAATAATAATCAAAATATATTGGAGCTGCTAAATCATGGGCTTGGAACTAGTGACATTTTTCAGATGAATAGTTTATTCAACAACAAAAATTGCAATTTTAGTTGACCTGAAACTAGTCATAAATTTGACATGAATAGTTTTGACCACTGACAAAATGGCCCAGGAAAGAGTGGGAGGGGACCAGGGTGTCACTGCTGCTGCTGTCCCCCACACCTTTTATAAAGTTTAGGCCGGTGCTTAAGGCATTCATATGGGATATCGGAGACCCTCCCAGGTTCAAATCCAAGCTCTGGAAGAGACCTTTTCGATTCACTAAAAATTCTAAAAAAAAATTCAGATTTGGTGCAACCGAAACATTTTTTTTTTTAACTGCCACCAAACCGAAAAGTCAGTAATTCACTCAGCTGTACTTGGAACTTATATTTTAGGAGATTTTCCCCCTCCTTTTAAAGAGTTATAGTAGGGTTTCTTTTTATAAACAGACGTGGGACCGTAAAGTCCTAGCTCCTAGATGGTAATGCACCAAAAGGAATGAAAGCCCTTAGGGACAAAAAAAAATTCTATACAGCACAATCATCATCGCTCTTCTTCCTAAAGACAAATCTTTCAGTCTCACTATATTTGCTCCCACTCATACTCCTAGAGCTTTGAATGAAAGTTTTGAAGCCTTCCAAGTAGCTTGTAAACCAGAGTTCAGTTTTGATTCAAGTTTGTCCTCCCGTTCAGATTTTGGGAAGTGGAATGATTAATTGATTTCCATCATCGTTCTCCCCATAAGTCACCGGCTGAGCTGCTATTTCAAGTTTCCATGGACAAAGATTTCATTATACAAAGCCATAATTTTTAACCAGAGCTGTGCAATGATTTCAGTCTTCAACCTGAATTAGGCCCATATGGTTTAGTCAAATGTGGTGAGTGCAAGTTGGGGGGAAAGTTGTGGTGGGGGAACAGGTCTATCTCAGTGGCTGAATAAACTTCCACCCACATCAGAGCACAAAGGGGCTCTGACTTGGTCGTCTTAACCCTTATCTAAACAAAATAAATCAGAAATACAATTTTCCGCTTGACGCTGAAGGATTTGCTATCTCAGCCGAAAAGCAATTTTAAACACTCCCAAGGTGAGCGAGGCTGAACTCCTGCAAGAGGACTTGACTTCTGAGATGGTATCCCTGGGTTCCCAACCTCTCATGACATGTTGTCATGATGATTGCTGCTACAGTAGCACCTGCTTCAGTTCCCCATATGTGAATTGAAGATAGTCACACTTTCCTTCTCCAATCCTTTCTCTTTCACGTCTAGTAACAATATAAACTTTTTGGGGTAAGAACTACCTCATAATGTCTGCATTTACATATTCTGTAAATTGTGGAGAAGCTTCTTTTGTTTCTGTTGTTTTCCCTCACAATCACTGCACGATAAATATTAGACAATTTAATTCCTGAATAATCATTTTTAAAAAGTCCCGTCTAGGAGCAAAGCGAGTGGATTTGAATATCCAGGCCACTGAGAAGGGAGAGAAAGGCACGACAGTCTGTTGAAAGTGGATGGAAGAGACACATTTACTGTTTTAGAGTTTGCCCCAGTATTTGAAGCATGCTTTGCCCCTAACTGATCAGTGACAGCAGCGAAGGAAGAAGATTTAGCCTTAGGCCCCAGCATTAAAACAGAAATGAGTAACGGCAACCACCTGGCTATGGAGCATCTTTCAACCCGGAGGATCCCAAAGTGCTTTACAAATTTAGGCCTTAATCCTGTAATTTATTCTACATGGGGGGACTTCAACATATGGCTCCCCATGGGTGCAGCAGTTCACCCACCCAGAACAAATTGAAGGGTCCCCAAACTGTGGGGTGCGCCCTCCTCAGGGGGCACAGAGGAACATTGGGGGCACAGTGGGGTCTGGACTAGCAGGACTGATATCCAGCTCCGCCCTGCCCCCAGCTCGTCTCCAGCCCTGCCCCAGCCCCAGCCCCAGCCCCGCTTCTGGCCTTGTCCTCGGCCCCCAGCCCTGGCTGCAGCTTCACTCCTGGCCAAGGCTCCAGCCGCAGTTCCGGCCCCAGCCTTGGCTCTTGGCTCCCGGCCCCAACCGCGGTCCCCAGCTGCCAGCCCTAAGCGTGGACCCCGACCACAGCTCAGCTCCCAGCCCTGGCTCCTGACCGTGGCTCCAACCCTGCTCGCAGCCACAGTTCGTGACCACGGTTCTTGGGGGGACGGGACGGGGACAGCACGGACAGGTTCCATTACGGGTAAGACGAGGGCACAACAGAAAAAGTTTGGGGACAACTGCTATAACCAGTTCTTTCCTCCTTAGCCTAGAGGGAATGCCCTCTCCCTAAAACTTTTATATACCGGAGCCTCTAAATTAGTAAGTCTCTTTAGAGATTATACACAGCCAGTATCCCATAGAAGCTCCGAGTTCGTAGTGCTCATTATGTAAAACAGTGCATGCTAGTGCTGAACTTGGTTGATGATTCTGGAGATAAAACACAAATTTATCTCTAAAGCCATCAAATGCTCCCAGGGATTTCAGAATAGTGTCCCTTGGCTGCTGCAGAAATTTATTAGCTTTACCAATATTTTCTTTCTTAGTTCTGCAAACTCAGCGAGCACTGGCTATGCAGAGCCTTGAAACCACATGTTTATTTTCCTAAGCTATAAAAAGTTTATAAGGGTAGCTGGTATCCTTATGGACCACTGTACACTGACTTGCTACTGCATTCCACGCTGATACAGAAGAGCTTTGTGTTCTATACCGGAGGGAAATCCTTGTGATACAGCTGTCCACAAGCCAACAAGAGTACAGACATCTTCGAAAATATATCACCGATTAAAAAGTGGATCGCTGAAATTTCACAAAGCTTCACATATGGGAAAAATAAGCCTGGATAGTGCAATGACCTTGTGCATCCCAATGAGAGCAGCGTTTTAATGAGTCCCACAACAATCGTAACAGAGAAAACACCAGCTCAACCCTACACCTCCCTGCTTTTAAATCACCACAATGTCGACTTGGCAATTCCATACGTATTAGGGCGATAATTAAAAGGGATAGTAGATAAATGCTACTCCCACCTTCTGCTTCGAGGCTCTCAGCAGACCCTGATCTGGTGTAAACTGATCAGGCTTCAATGGAGCTATGCCAATTTACATCAATGGGTGAACCTGACCCTTAGCTATTCATCTCTTAGAGGAGCAGACAGCTTCACTAGCTCACGAGGTTTGGTACACTCAGACTACTGCTCTGGAACCAGTGATTCAAATCACATCAAGGCGGATGTTATGAGAGAGCTCTATAGGTGTATATATGTAAATAGCTAGTTACTACAGACAATGGCAGTAGGTGGTGCTAAAGAATACACAACATAGTTCCTGGGTTTGTAGGGCCAATGAAATTTGCTTTTGCGCACAGCAAACGGCTTCCTCTGGCCACTCTTTCCATCGCCTCTTAACAGTGGAATCACCCCCTTATTCTTCTAAGGTAAATACACTCATCACCATGGAATTGCTCACATCAGGGCTGGGGGATTCTTTCACATGAGACCTTAAAAGCAATGGTATGCTGAATGCGTCCACCGAGCGTCCCATGGTGCTTCATGTAAGTATAGGGATTTGCTCCAGTTTCCTTGGCTAGCTTTCCTCCAATCCCCTGCTGCTGGGCAGTGTGCCATGTCCCCACAGGGTTGCCGTCCTCCTCTTCATGGGTGGCAGTAGCCCTGTGGTGCTGTTTGTACATGACTTGTAAAGCACTTTGGAAACTTTTGGGCTGAAGGGAGCTGTCATCAGTGTAAATAAGACTTAGGCCCACATTTTCTCAGCCGGCTTCTGAAATTGCATTTCTAAGCATTCTGCAGAGGTGTGCAACTGTTTACATGTACAAAGCTCACTATTGTGCCTGTAGAGTCCTGGCCACAGGCGTAAAAATTGCCTGCACAGTTTTGGACGTTGTTTTGGAATATTTAGTTTTCAGATCACACCGAGGAACTGAAGAAAAATATACTCTGTTCCTATCTCCATGGTGCCATTATACTCTGACTTCCCTGATCAACGGGGTAACACTTCCAACTATTAAAGCACCCCAATTCCCTGACCCCCTCTGAGTTTTCCAACCTCTTCTGCCCTCCTCAGCACTGAAAACCCACCCCAAACTTTTCACCTTGATTGTTGGGCCTAGCTGAGTGTCCTCCAGGCTGCTAGTTCTTGACACTGTGGCTGAGTCGACAACTAGCAGATGAGTCAGTCAGTTGGGAGGCTGGGAAATCTTTTCATGGGAATTTCCAGGATGTGATGTACCCACACTGGGAACCATGGTGCCCAAACCGCCATGTATTTTGCATATACCTGCTGTGTATTGACAGATGTTTGCAGAGATGTACTAAAACACAGAGCTGGGAGGGTATTTCAATGGTCTCCCAAATCATGGCTGATAGATTAGGTGCCTGAGCATACAATCCTAAGGAGTTAGTGCCATTGGTTGTCTCACATGACCTCAGTGGGTCTACTCGGACCAAGACGGTGAGGATATCTAATAGCAGAGGATTCTTTAATTCACTAGACAAACGGCATAAGATCTGATGGCTGGAAATCGACGCTACATAAGTTCAGACCAGTATATAAAGCCGAATTTTAAACAGTGAGGGTAACAAACCACTGGAACAAGTTCTCAAAGTGTGTTGTGGATTCTTCTTCACTAGAAATCTTTACATCAGGACTGTATGCCTTTCTAAATTATGTGCCCTCGCTCAGCCAGAAGTTGTGAGCTTGATGCAGGAATCAACGGGTGAATTCTATACGGCCTGTGTTAGACAGGAAATCAGACTAGATGCTCATATTGGTCCCTTCTGGCCTTAAACTCTATGAATCTCTCAGAAGCTGAGCAATTTCTGGAGTACTTTTGTCTTCTCCCCCTCTGCCCTGTTTCCAGTCTCTCTCCTCTAGTTCCGTATCTATTTGTAGTGAACTTATTTTCATAGTTGTCTGAGTGTCTGACGCTGCACAGCTCCCAAAGGGAACAACATTGAAAGAGAAAGTAACTTCCTCCAGAGACAGCAGCTTGACTAGGTTACATTTCAACACATTGCCATCACTAATCCTTTTATCTTGTACTGGTACTTTCCCAGAACGTTATATGGTCAAGGAGAAAGATCAAAGGCAGAGAGAGGAAGGTTATTGGGTGAAGAGATATTCACAGAAAAGGAAAATATAAAGATAAAAACTAAGGAGGAAATGGCTCAGGCAGGGAGACAATAAAGGAAAGAAAGCGGGGACAAGGTTCGGAAGAGAGTAGAAGACCCTGTGCTGCAATCACCTTGAAGATGAGAGTTTTGTGGTTAAAGCCCAGAACGGGGAGTGAGGTTCTATTCTTGCTGGGCCAGACTTCCCATGGGGCCTTGGGCAAGTCACTTCACCCCTGGTGACTCGGTTTCAGCATCTGCTAAATAAGGACGACAATTGTCACCTATCTCACAGAGTGTTGTGAGGCTTACTGTTTGCAAAATGCTTTGAGAGCATGAAAGAAAAGGTGCTAGAGGAGCACAGAGCATTATGGTGTAGTAGCATTTACCCATCGGTGAGTTCAGGTCGCCTGTGCCAAGCAGTGGTCATGCTCCCAATACAGCTTTAGTTTATAAACCCTGAGTTTATCCTAGTTGCAATGCAGTGTCTTCTCTTCTGGGCTCGTTTCAGAAGGCTTGTTCCATTAATTTCAGTTTGCAGTTCTTCTCTGTTGAAGTTAATATCAATGTCATTGTGTTACCAGTTAAAAATAGCTTTGCCAGCAGTAATAATAGGGTTATAGGGCTAAGCGGGCTGTGAAAACCAACCTCCAAGTGGGCAGTTACGGAGTGGGATGGAACATAACCTGACTTAACCCAAAGTGGCCACAAGGGGTGGCCAGATGCACAAATTAGGCCACAGGTGGCTGCTACCACCCCTGGGCTCAATGGAGAGAAGAGTAGCAGACTTTGATTGGGATGTTTGCTGTATATTTTTCAAGGAGACAGATGTTTATTTCTGTTCTTCAGAAGCGTGGGAAGAGTTTGATTTTTTCCCCAATGGCCTCTGTTCATCTAAGAACCCACACTGGTAGATGAACATGGCAAACAGTCAGAATGAAGTTGGCAAATACTTGATTTATGCCTCTTTTTTTTAAACCAGCACTGGAGCTCAAAATAAAGTTTAGCCAATAACATGTTTACTATAAATCTAGGCTACTTTAAAATTAGAAGGCAGACTTGTGGATAAGACACTGGACTGCAACCTGAAGGCAATTATGTCACCTATTAAGACTTAAGAGAAGTTTTTCTACAAATGCAGGAAACCTATTTTTTTAATCATGTATAAACTTGACATTTTATTTTGGTTTCAAACTCAGCTGTTTCTATCCTGTGACCACTGAGGTTTTAAAGTTCATCCCTTGTGAGAAATACACACATGTACAATTTTAAAACTCCATAAAAGTGAGCTGGAAAATCTGGGCCTGGGTCTCCTCTCTGGAGCCAGTCCTGCACTTGGCTGGAGGGGGTCATTGTTGAGTGAGGTGAGATGCTCCCAGATCCCATCTGATTCAGCTGCAGGCGCTGGGCTTGTTCTCTTTTCAGCAATTCTACTCCTGCTGGTCTAAGCATTCAAGAAAAGAACTCTGATCCCACCAGGCAACTTACTGCAGGATTACATGACCCCCTGCAGCCCAGCTCCCTTTGTAGGGAAAAGAAGACCGTGGCCCTATCGCAAGTGATCCTGCTTCTCTCAGAAGCGACAAAGAGTCCTGTGGCACCTTATAGACTAATAGACGTATTGGAGCATAAGCTTTCGTGGATGAATACCCACTTCGTCTCTCAGTAGCTGTGCTGAACAAACACATAGCAGGGACAGCTAAACACAGAGTGGACACCATGCTGCTGAATTTTCTCTTTCAACAACAAACCCTTGCTCTTCTAATATATGCCTGAGGATCTTTACCAACACTTGAGAGAGTGGACAGCACTTTGGTTTGTAAGGTCTCGTCCGAAACTTGTATGCGGTAAAGTATAAAGTGAAGATAAAGGGATGGGTCATTCCTAGAAGGATGTGAATCTAGGACACCAGATAACGTAGCTATTCCAAAGCAGACGCTTAGAGCACTCAGCTACACCTCTTGGGCCTGAAACCTTGGGCACTGAGGGCAGGTCTACACTACGGCAGGGATCGATGCTCTGAGATCGATCCACCAGCGGTTGATTTAGCGGGTCTAGTAAAGACCCTCCAAATCGACTGCAGATCACTCTCCAGTCGATCCCAGTACTCTACCCCCGACAAGAAGAGTAAGATGAGTCAATGGGAGATTTTCTCCCGTCGAGCCCCCATGGTGTAGACCCCGTGGTAACTCGACCTAAAGTACGTCGACTCCAGCTACGTTATTCACCTAGCTGGAGTTGCGTAGCATACATCGACTTACCATGACAGTGTAGACGTAGCCTCAGTCCCTGCACATAGCTCCCATTGACTTTATGTGGCAAATTAAGGCACAATATGGCTCCGATTGAGGGGAGGCATAGATTCATAGATTCTAGGGCTGGAAGGGACCTCGAGAGGTCATCGAGTCCAGCCCCCTGCCCTCATGGCAGGACCAATTAATGTCTAGACCATCCCAGATAGACATTTATCTAACCTACTCTTAAATATCTCCAGAGATGGAGATTCCATAACCTCCCTGGGCAGTTTATTCCAGTGTTTAACCACCCTGACAGTTAGGAACTTTTTCCTAATGTCCAACCTATACCTCCCTTGCTGCAGTTTAAGCCCACTGCTTCTTGTTCTATTCTCAGAGGCTAAGATGAACAAGTTTTCTCCCTCCTCCTTATGACACCCTTTTAGATACCTGAAGACCGCTATCATGTCCCCTCTGTCTTCTCTTTTCCAAACTAAACAAACCCAATTCCTTCAGCCTTCCTTCATAGGTCATGTTCTCTAGACCCTTAATCATTCTTGTTGCTCTTCTCTGGACCCTCTCCAATTTCTCCACATCTTTCTTGAAATGCGGTGCCCAGAACTGGACACAATACTCCAGTTGAGGCCTAACCAGCGCAGAGTAGAGCGGAAGAATGACTTCACGTGTCTTGCTCACAACACACCTGTTAATGCAGCCCAGAATCATGTTTGCTTTTTTTGCAACAGCATCACACTGTTGACTCATATTTAGCTTGTGGTCCACTATAACCCCTAGATCCCTTTCTTCCGTACTCCTTCCTAGACAGTCTCCTCCCATTCTGTATGTGTGAAACGGATTGTTCCTACCTAAGTGGAGCACTTTGCATTTGTCCTTATTAAACTTCATCCTGTTTACCTCTGACCATTTCTCCAATTTGTCCAGATCATTTTGAATTATGACCCTATCCTCCAAAGCAGTTGCAATCCCTCCCAGTTTGGTATCATCTGCAAACTTAATAAGCGTACTTTCTATGCCAATATCCAAGTCATTGATGAAGATATTAAACAGAGCCGGTCCCAAAACAGACCCTTGCGGAACCCCACTCGTTATACCTTTCCAGCAGGATTGGGAACCATTAATAACTACTCTCTGAGTATGGTTATCCAGCCAGTTGTGCACCCACCTTATAGTAGCCCCATCTAAGTTGTATTTCCCTAGTTTATTGATAAGAATATCATGCGAGACCGTATCAAATGCCTTACTAAAGTCTAGGTATACCACATCCACCGCTTCTCCCTTATCCACAAGACTCATTATCCTATCAAAGAAAGCTATCAGATTGGTTTGACATGATCTGTTCTTTACAAATCCATGCTGGTTATTCCCTGTCACCTTACCACCTTCCAAGTGTTTGCAGATGATTTCTTTAATTACTTGCTCCATTATTTTCCCTGGCACAGAAGTTAAACTAACTGGTCTGTAGTTTCCTGGGTTGTTTTTATTTCCCTTTTTATAGATGGGCACTATATTTGCCCTTTTCCAGTCTTTTCCAGTCTTCTGGAATCTCTCCTGTCTCCTATGATTTACCAAAGATAATAGCTAGAGGCATGAACTGGTGGTTTAGTTTCTCTTTTTGTCCACGGCAGGAGAAAGGAATTGGAAGATAAATGAAAAGGGTGTTGAGGTTGCAAGCCTCACAGGCTTGAGATTTTATTTTCTTTGTTATGTTCAAGGACAATAAAATATTTTCCAACAGCTTTCCCAGAGCTAGGATATATTGATGCATTATTTGAATCTGCCGGGAGCTCACTGCACTCACCGGTGAAAGCACCCACAAGCCATGAGGATTGTCCTTCAAAGCGGAGGATAAACGTTCAGTGAGTTAACCTGGACAAGAAAACACAGAGGGATTTCGTTTTCAATACTTCAAAGGATCTGCTAGTAATAAAATCAGCACTGCTAGAGATACACCCATTACTGTCTCCTGGGACAGACTATTATTCTCTCTTTATAAGCGTGCCAGGCACTTTACAGTACTGTTGCAAGGCAGCTGGCACCTGGGATTAAAATTGGGTCAGAGCCCCTGTGCCAGAACAGGTGCTCCCCGTGGAGCCAATCCATGGGCTACGGCTGCACCTGGGCTATAAAGGGTCGGAGGGAGTTCACTGAGGGCACAGCTGGATGGCGAACTGCAGAGTGAAGCTGCAGGGAAGGAGGATCTCCTGCAGTGGTCCCTGAAGAAGGGGGTGGGGGCTTGGTAAGAAGATCCAGCTGCAAGTTTTGTTCTTCCTTTGGGAGAAGCCAAAGAAGGCAGGTCAGGGCCTTGTCTCTTCCGCAGCTGCTCAGGCAGCAGGACGGGACAGGAGCCTCAGGGAGGAGGGGCCGTGCCCAGCTTAAAGCTGAGTGGAAGTTTTGGTTTTGTGTTTGCTTTCTGGAACTTAGCATCAATAAAGAAACAAGATCCCAAGAAGGGCTGTGGTTGGATGAGCAAGACTGTGTGGAGTTTTGTTTAAGGTGCCATAAAGAAGAGGAAAATAATTGCAGAGCGCTGCGGAGGCAAACTTGCCAGGAGGGGGCGCTTGGGTGGTGGCCACCCCATTACAAGTACAAGCAGATAGACATGGGCTGTGCCCCGGAGTTAACAATCTAACTGTAGGTGCTATGAGTGGTGATTACAAAGTAGTAGGGAGGGGATGGGGGTAGGTGTGGGAGGAGGTGGCACTGGTGACAGAGTTAAAGAGATGATGAAGGTTGAAATGCAGGCAGTACTGCCTAATGATTACAGCAGGAAACAGGGAATTTGACACTACAGTGATAAGCGAGGTATAAATGCTTCAATAGATAGAATGAGAGAAATCGGGATTCTTGGGATCTCGTCCCCACTCTGTTACTGATTCTCATGACCATGCCTCAGTACAGCATCAGAGCAGGCATCGCAATGAAAAGGGCATTTTGGTTTTGGATGCTCCTACCTAGGGATACGCTCTTCAGCACCTGAAAATTCTAGAAACATCCCCAATGACTTGTCATCCGTAACTCTTTAGAAACCCCAAATAAGCACTTGTGTGCTGACTACATGAATGGTAAAATATTGTTCTCTGCAATACAGATGCAGTAGAGAATGGTTATACAAGCTACATTGTTTGACTGGAAGCATAAACATGTGCTTAAGGGAGACAAGTCTGACAGCCTAGAGACCTAATCTTCCTATTAGCAGCCTTCCGTGTCTATTATCCTGTCTCACTACATTTCCTTTTGTGTCATAGCTCGAATGGCTTTTGCAACAGAACAAACAGACATGCCCTGAGATTTGCATAAAGATCATTCTTGATATTAAAAAAATGTTTCAAGATGTCGCTGGCACAGGGATGATTTTCTCATACATTAGGAATCCCAGTTATAACCAGCCCCCTCTCACAACCAATTGTTAAAAGCTTCTAGTCTTCCATTGTTTACACATTGTCCAGCTCAGAGTGTTACACGAAGGAGCTGAATTACAGGTCAAGATTTATATTTAAGTGAATTGTGCTCTCTGGAAAATGGAGAGCATCTGTGAGATCACAGGCCTGGAGAAAGGGAGCAGGGAAGACATCAGTGGTGTCGTGATGGCCCCCCCAAAATGGAATTGTAAGTAGACAAAGTGAATAATTTACCAGTCCCATATCCGGTTCTTAATCTCTTCTCCTTTTATGTATACAGGGCTGTATGTGTAAATGACACTTTATGAACACATGAATGACATAGCAAATAATTCACAGCTGGCTTTGTGAGTGCCACTTTATGGAAAACAATGGAGTTGCATTGCCAGGACTGAATTTGGCCCATCAACTTTGCCCTGAGAAGCCATTGTAACACATTCATAAAGTGTGTGTTGTGTCTCTTTCTAGAGGACAATGACCTACTACTGCTACCATCTAATGGAGGTATACCTACAAGTCAAGAGATTTGTTCTTTGGTGCTGAAGGTCCCAAGCTGACACCGCTGGCAAGCCACACATAGGATCATCACAACTACAATATGTAATTCAGGCAGACAAATATGAGAAGCCAGAAGAGAGCACAGCCAGAAGATGTCAAGGAAATAATGTTAATACTGGATGCTTTTGCATGAGATGCTTGTTTCAAAGGGGCAATTGCTAAGAAAAGGGGGGTGCTTGGTGGGCAAGTGGCTGAAAGCATAGCAGGGCTGTATAAAAGCAGGCACAAAGCCAGAGAGTGGGAGAAGGAAATTGCCGAGAAGATACAGAGTAGAGTAAGAAGGGGGAGGGGAGAGTAGGAGGAAATGAAAGTCATGGGAGTTTGGCATGCAGAAGTACTTCAGAAGGCTCACAACAGTCTTCTCTTCCACTGGAGGAGATCAGTCTCCTGCTAACCCAGGCCTTCCACTTACCTCTTTGGTCCACATTGTCGTGACAGACATAGGCAATGAACTTTTAAAAAAAAATAACTGTAGATGCAAATGTTTAGCAATGAGTGTGATTAGCCATTGGACCCGATCACCGAGGGATGTGGTATAGACTCCATCACTTGCAGTCTTTGAATCAAGACTGGATGTGTTTCTAAAAGATAGACTCTAGTTCCACAATTTGTTGTGGGGCTAGACACAGGAATCACTGGATGAAATTCTACAACCCTGGATTATGCAGGAGGCTAGACTAGATTATCAGAATAGACTTTTCTGGCCTTAAAAAAATCTACCAATCTATTATTTTAATGGGAGCATACTGTGGAACAGCAATCTTCCATTTGAAATATAGACTTACCTCCTTCACCACCGGTGATCGGTTCTCGGCCCTACACTATTTAACCTTTCTATCAGTGACACGGATGGAAGCATAATCGTCACTGATATAGTTTGCAGATGACACAAAGATTGGGGGAGTGGTAAATAATGAGGAGGACAGGCCACTGGTACAAAGTGATCTAGATTGCTTTGTCAGCTGGGTGCAAACAAACAATATATGGCAAATGTAAAGCCATATATCTGGGAACAAAGAACATAGGCCACACTTACACAATGGGGGACTCTACCCTGGGAAGCAGTGACTCTGAAAAAGATTTTGGGGTCGTGGTGAATAATCAGCTGAATACGAGCTCCCAGTGTGACGCTGTGGCCAAAAAGGTGAATGTGAGCTTTGGATGCATAAATAGAGGAATATAGAGTAGAAGTAGAGAGGTTATATTACCACTGTATTTGACACCGGTGTGACTGCTACTGGAATACGGTGTCCAGCCCTGGTGTCTACAATTCAAGGAGGATGTTGATAAATTGAAGAGGGTTTAGGAGAAGAGCCAAGAGAATGATGGAAGGATTGAAAACTATGTCTTACAGTGAACATTTTAACAGCGAGGGTAATAAACCATTGGAACAATTTACCACGGGTTGTGGTGGATTCCCCACCACTAGCAATGTTTAAATCAAGATGGGATGTTTTCCTAAAACTGCTCTAGTTCAAACAGGAATTATTTGGGGGAAAGTTCTATGGTCTGTGTCATATATGATGTCAGAGTAGATTATCATAATGGTCCCTTCTGGCCATGGAATCTGTAAATCTATGAAATCAGGCAGCTTCCTTCTGAGTTCAACTGCCCTGACCCAGATCTGGCCCAGTCTGGAGCAATCCAGAGCACCAATTGCAGAGAAAGTCCTGCTCAGTCTCAGACTGGAGCATGCTCAGAGAGAATGGAATTTTCAGGGAATGTAGCTGCTAAAATCTAAGTCTCTGAGTATGTGCAGACTGTGATTATGCTCAAAATTTATAATTTGGCCTAATTTTGATGGATTTTCACCAGCATGGCAAAAGACACATCCATGATACCAAGCCGCCCCTTACCAAATTTCAAGTCCCTGCTCTGAAGCATGGGGGCGCTAGACCTGTTCATTGAAAAGATTGCTAGAATTTTTTAATATGGAAAAACAATGTACTAATCACTAGCCTCATTCTTGAAAATGGATGAACTATTTTGGCTGAAAGTTTAATAACAGATTGGCCTAAGGCAAGCACCCACCATGGAAAATTCAGCCCAAATGGCTAAAATTTGGCAAAGTCATAAGCAATTGAAAACAGGGTCTTATAATGGGAAACATCAGGCAACTTTATTAAGCAGCTATCAGTCCTGGCTCCAGTGATGATGTTACCAGACTAGAAATCTCATACACTTTACTTAATCCTCCCTCATGAAGAAGTGTAGTAGCATAGTTCATCTGGTATGTACATGTAAGGTAAGACTGATTATGCTTTGTTTGAAGACCTCTAACTATGCCAATGCACAATACAGCTGAGTGAATAATTAAAAACAAAACAAAAACTAAAGTGAAATAAATTTTTATGTTTCCTTTTTTGGTGGTTTTCCTCCCGTTTTGTTTTTTTAAAATGAATATAGTTAAATTTCTAAACAAAATATTTTGAAACAAAAAGTTGAAATACTTTGTTTCAAAGTGGCCAAAAATGCATTTTTCAGCAAATGCACCAAAAATGCATTTTTTTAGTTAATTTATTTGCCCACAATATGTCATTCAGCTCTACTACATAATGAGATGAGTTAAGAATAGGGTTTACTGCAAGTCTGGTGAAAGGAAGAAGTGTAATTTGCTTGTCAGTAATTGACCTGACATCACATATTTCTTTACATGGTATGGTTCAATGATAAGTATTAGATATGGTGGCTTTTATTGCTGAGAGGACAATGCAATTTTTCCCCATTAAATGAATATTTGTTCACATTTATTTTTCAATGAATTGGCTTCAGCTGCCATTTGTACATTCTAGTGACTGGGACTCAGACACAATGGACCAGGAAAGTGAATTTCAAGGGTGAATGGAACAGAATTTTAAATTCACGCATACCGGCATTTGTGCTGGAAGTGCTGGCTGTATTCTTTCAAGGAAGGTAACAGAAATAATCCCAAGTGACTATCTAAGTAACACTGCTCAACTGCTGTTATTCACAAACTATCAGGTGTCAAAAGAATTCATAATATCTGTCGAAGAAAATCAACTGTACTAAACTGCAATTGGCTCAAAGATATTCCTTGAGCAAGAAAAGAGGTTACACTTGAATAAATTATTTGTGGTGAATTATTCACTTAGCTCTAGTTATTATAATTAAATTATGGTTTAATATGTAACATTCATGAGAAATTCCTCCATTCTGTATTTACTCACCATTTCATTTATCATGACTGAAAGCACTGATTAAACATATGCATCAGCTGAACATTTTCCACTGAGATGCTGGGGGGGGGGAAAGGGAAAACTTTTGCTGAGAGATTGAATCAGGAAACAGATACTTCTGAATTAATGAACAGGCAGAATGGTTGGGATGGTGCATGAATCCAGAAGTACTTTAAGTAGTGAAGAATTTTCACTGCTCTTCTCAGTGAATCATATTGTTTAGAGTCTTTTGATTTGTGACTAAGAAGTAAACGGGTTTTGTAAATAAATACTTCTCTTGAGTTTTGTGGTGAGGTCCTTGCTTGAGCATTCATATGAAAACACACCTTGGTTAACTGGCTGCATCTCACAGTGTCAGAGTGTGCGTGCTGGCACAATGGTGACATGACGACAATACCATATCACATGACTTCTGAGGCTCACCGTGCAGGCAGTCAACTGTGGGAGCAGTGGAGCAATTGGGACAATGCCAATGAAAGATCAGAGCAACAGCATATGGAGGGACAGAGATATGAGATGCAGGAAACTGGAGATCAAAATTTGATTACATCTCTGGAAAAAGGTTGTCGGGTCCTCCTGTCCCAGAGAAGGAAACCCGGGAGAAAGGGGAACTCCTCACACACACATCAGAGAAAATCCCTGCTTTGGCGCCATCAACTCTATGCCCAAACCTTAGCATTGGAGTGCTCAAGTCATTGCAAAGTGAGGAATGGCATAATTCATACAACTGTGCAGTTTCAGTTCACAAGAGCTCATGCAAATCTTTTCTTCTGCTTTGGTTTGTGTGGCCTTATCCCCCTCTGAGTTCTGGTTTCCTATGAACTCAATAACTCAAAGTGAAACCCAGCCAAAACCAATGTGTTTTGCCTGGTTTCAGGTTGAAATCACTCTGTTTCACAGGGTGTTCATCTGTAACCATAAACTGACCCAGGTGCACTCAAAGCTTTGCCCAAGAGTGTGAAAAACTAGCAAACGTTTCAGCATAACTGGCCCCAAACACTGGGATTATCACAAAACCCCAAACCAGACATCAGTGGTTTCACTGCAAAGATCTCTCGCAGCTCTCACCAAAGGAGGGCTATTGTAAAGGCCTCCTCTTACTTGTGCTCAGGGTGCCAGATGAGAGAAGCTGGGAGGATTGCCAGGAGTTCAGACCCACAACACTCCAACAGTGGCCAACACCAGCTGCCTCAGGGGAAGGTGCAAGAAACCTGGTAAATAGCCAGTTTTGGGCTAACCTTCCCACAGGGAAAATTTCCTCCTGACCTGTAGCTCTTAGTTGAGTTATGCCCTGAAGCCGGAAGGTTTATATCCTTCCCAAACACTTGCTCATTTTTAAAGTGCTTATATGGGCATTCTTGTTCTCCCTATAAATGTCAAACCCTGCGAAGCTCTTGGCTTCACTGATGTTCTGTGCCAGTGAGTTCCAAAGGCTAACCGTGAATGGTGTGGAGGAAGAACGCCCTTTGACCAGGTTTGAGTTACAATGCTGATGTTGCTTTTATAAATGATTATTATTGCTTGGTTTCTCTCTTTAACATTCCACCCAATCATCGCATTGCTGTTCCGGGTCACAGACATGGAGGTGATGGCCCCTGCACAAGTAGGATGTCTGGCAAGCCAAATACAGATGTGTCCTGGAAAAGGGCTATCCCTGGTTTATGGACCTGAAGGAAAGAGCAAAATGGTAATGATTACAGCTCCAGGACCGACTTTGCCTCCCAAGGACTTTATTCACCAGCATTCTCTCTCTCTCTCTCTATTATGTATGATTTTGGCCATGATGTCCCTGAATGGAAACCACTGAAAATTACAGGGGTTTTCACATTTAAATGTGCTTCCTCTAGTGCTGAGTGCCTTCTGAGCAGTCAGCGTCAGTGGGAGTTGAGGGCACTTAGCAGCTCTCACGAGATACTCAGGATCTTGCAGATTTAGGACCGGCGCCCTTGTGTGGTTGGCTTCGTGAAAGGTCATTCCACCCAGAAGCGGAGCGCCATATATTACACGAGAAAATATGCTTTCATTCCATTTCCTGCCCACTTTGGAAGCTCCTGAAGTTCAGCTAAGGTTAAGAGGTACATCTTAGTACCTCTTAGATTCTTCTCCAAACTATCCCTGACTTTGGAAGAACCATGCTGCAGGGGACTTGGAGCAGCGTTGCAGTGAGAGTTTCCTTAGAACACCCACATGAACTAAGACTCTATCACAGTTATATTGACCCCCTCTTACCATAGTATCTGAGTATTTCACAATCTTTCTACATATTTTTTCCTCACAACACCCCCAGGAGGTAGGCAAGTGCTTTTATCTTCATTTTGCAAATGGGGAAATGCAGCACAGACAAGTGACGTGTCCAAAGTCATATAGGAAGACTGTGGCAGAACAGGGAACTGAATACAGCTATCACCCTACTCACTAGACTATCCTTATTCTCACTCCTTGCAGTAGGCTGGTAGAGGATGTGGACCAGAATCTGTGGACATTTTCAAAAAAATAATTGCTTGTATCTGTAACCTGTATATGTGTGGATCTGTCCCATCATAGTGGCTGGTCCACATAAGAGTCCACCATAGCTGGCAGATAATGGAGTTTCTCCTTTAGTTCAAATAGTTGAGATTAGTGTCATTAGTGCTGTAGGTTGCAGGTTCAAACGGTAGGGTGATAGCTCAAGTGGGGTGGATTACACATACATTTGTAGTTATTTAGTTAACTGAGCATTTTATATCCCCAGCCGTACATCAAAATGAATTTACTACCCCCAGACAATTACAGTAAAACTAGTAGCTGAAAGCCCATGCTGTCGCAATGGTCTGGCAGTTGGGCCAAGTAATCCGCCATCTGTGCAGTCCCCCTCATACAAGCAATGAAACAGTTGCATGCAAATTATCTGTAGAGTAAGGGTGGGGATTGGTTGACTTACCTCTGATATCACAATGGGCTAGGACTCTTGGCATGGCATAGATACATGGCTTACTATAGCTGTACACTGCACAGTGTACTTCGTAAAGTCAAATGGCTGAGAGCCACTGGATGATAACAGACAATTCCATGACGATTGAACCTGATGCTATGCTAAACAAAAAGGGTTCTTGGTGATACTTGTAGCTGTTTCCATCACTTCACACTGACTCACCTGATATTTTAGGCTTCAGAGTGACACAGAGACAGAGAGACAATCCTGAAATCTTATTCTAGCTATCCAAGCCTCTATGAAGTTCTTCACCTCCAATTTGACATTTCCAACATATTCTAATAATTTTACAATTTGAATTTTTATCCGTAATCATGGGATAAAACTATGACCACAATTGTGCACATGGATTTTGGAGAGACTTGAAAATTCAGCTTTAATCAGAAATTCTGTTGAAATCTTAACTAGGGAGCGACCAATGCTTACTGCATAGTATCAGACGCCTACAGACGCAGCTCTGCTGGGCAGGAGCGTTGCTACATGACACACTGTGAAGTGACTAGAATTAAAAGACGGCATGGGACCTATATTATAGGGAAGAGAAGGTGATGTTTAAACTGTGAATTTTGATTCTATGACAATTAGTAATAATGCACTCACACACACACACACCAGAAAAGGGAAAGCCAGAGACACCTACCACAGAAAGGTCAACCACAAGTTTAGGATCACAGATGAAGTACCGACCTTATTCTTTAGCAAAATGTAGTTGCAGATAATGCACTTATTTCTGAAAGCTGACAGCTTGGGATAGACGACAGTTCAAACTGATTAGATATGCCTCTGCCACAGACTATGCTACAAAAGATGAAAGCCCTTTTCAGATGCATGCCAGTGGTACCCAACTAAAGGAATAAAAGCTGGCCTTAAAACAAATAACATATTCTTGGACATATATCTTAAGACTGCTTCAAAGTGAAAGGTCTTACAACTGCCAGTGCTTGTTTTGTTGCTTAAAGAGTTTAAAGCAACATGCAACTTTAGCCCAGACCTTTGTAACATTCTTATGACTTAAAAGAAGATCTTTTATGGTAAGCTAAAGGAGGGAAAGTGCTCTCAGGGAGGCCAGAAGAAACATTTCAAGAACTCTCTCAAGTTATTTTTGGGGCATTTCAGCATTGACCCAGAATTTTAGGAAGATCTCACTCATGATAGTTCTACCTGGTGAAGCTTCATCCATATTGAAGCTATAGTCTATGAGCAGAGGAGAACTATAGAGGCAGAGCAGAAGCGCCAGCAGCGTAAATCTTGCAATAGCAGCACGTCCACTGTTAATCAAGTAATCCATAGAGGCATCTCTTGGTCAGTGTGCCACAGCGTTCAAAGCTCAAATTGGCCTGATAAGCCACTCACGTGTTCACAGAAAACAAATCAACCAGTGATGTCATGGGCATGTTCGAACTCGAAGGATGAACAGCACGACTTGGAAAAAATAAAAATAAAAGAAAGAGACCAACAAATGTTGCAGTTAAGCATGTCATTTTCTGAACCCACATAAATGCACTGCTAGAGACCCCTACACCAAGACAAACATAATGATCTGTGAGAAAAGTAGGAAGGGTTTCAGCATATGGTTGTATATGAAGCATACACAGATATGAAGAGCCACATAATTTTCATAAGTGCAAAATGAAGAATTAACAGTGAAACAGGACACTGCCCTTCTTTGCATTCCAGACCTAGGCCTCCCACTCTGCTAATTTACTTCGAGACAAAGGAAGTACCGCCTTCCATTTGAATGCATTCCAAAAAGGCTGGGGACTACTGAGCTGTGGACATCCCCACCAGATTTCTGACCAGGACTTTGGAATAACCAAAGAAAGGAAAGGTCTCTCCAATTCAGAGATCTTACCTTGGATGTGTAAAATACACCTATTGGGGAAATTCACCCCCCTGTACCGAAGGCCAGCACAAGGCCTATTCAACACACATGTCCCAGGAAGTTCTTTGTTGATAAATTGTATATCAATTACTTGACCACACTTTGGTTTGTTAGGAAATATACTCAAGAGATCAAATAACCATGTAATTCAGGTTTATTGCTAGAAGCCAATAACACAGGAAGAGGTTCTATAAGATACCGATCTCTGAGAAGCCGTTTCATGCAGCATTGTTATGTTCACCTTATGCAAAAGGTGTGTTCTCAAAGTTAGAGCCCTAAAGCCATCTTTTTATACCCTACCTGTTTACAAGTAAAAGTACAGTGTACGTAACCTGAAACTAGATTTAACCAAATAGCTTTATACCTTGTTTTTCTGGTACCATGGTGTACCCATCTTTTTGTTCGGAACACATCCATTTCAGGTACCAAATGGCATGAAGGCACCTCCTAAGTCCATACTAGGGTAGAACAATCCTATCTCTTGTCCTCTTCCTTTGGGACACACCAGTACAGGCCTGTGAGAGTAACTCCCTTTCTGTTGCTTTGGCAAAACACTCATCCATCCTGATCTTGACAGCTTCCCTATTAGCTCTAGCCAAAACTTACTCCAGTGAATGCAAAGGGTTATGGGATACTTAGCATACGTGATCAGGGTTATATAAAAATAATGGGCCAATTTAGGTGATATAACTGTTATAATATTTGTGCTTAATGCTATTTGTGATTAGTGGAAATACATATGGCTAATAATTAATATGATATGTATATATATCCTAGCCAGTATATATTAGTCAACATCTTAAACTAGGTAAAAGGGACTCGAGTGGTGTACAGATTTTGTACTGGCCCTCTACACAGGGTGAATTTCAGCCATAGTGTAGACATGGTCAACTACGCGCTCATAGTCATGAGTCGCCAATACTGAATCTTCGGGCTTTTATTAAGCTCTCAGTAACCTAGAGCCCAACACACTTTCATGGTTGTTTTAGATGAAGGGATGCTATTTATTAGAAATGGTACTAACTTAACATTGTTTTAATCACATGAACAATAGGTGTTTTTACACAAGCGTTTCCAATAAATGATCAGAATAGTACATATACGTGTACATATGTGCATGTATAGATCTCTGTGTGCCTGTGGATGTGTATAAATATGTGTATAGGTGATTGTGGATATTATATATGTGTGCAGATGCATATACTGATATATAACCGTACGCACCTCTGTGTGCATGTGTGCATATATATAATGTGTGTGAATGCATAAACATACATGTATGCCTTGCTAAATGAAAGGTCTTACATCTAAGAAACAAGAATGTAGGTCACACTTAGTGGACAGGGGGGTGTCTATATTTTGGACTATAGTGGCTCAGAAAAGGACTTAGGGGTCATGACCGAGAACCAGCTGAACAGGAGCCCCCAGTGTGATGTGGTGGCTAAAAGAGCAAATCCAAGCCTTGACTGTTATAAGCAGGGGAATATCAAGTACAAGAAATCTGAACACAAAATTCAGACATGAAATAATCATAGAATATCAGGGTTGGAAGGGACCTTAGGAAGTCATCTAGTTCAACCCACTGCTCAAAGCAGGACCAATCCCCAATTTTTGCCCCAGATCCCCAAATGGCCCCCTCAAGGACTGAACTCACAACCCTGGGTTTAGCAGGCCAATGCTCAAACCACTGAGCTATCTCTCCCCCCTTGTGGACATTTAAAACAGTAATTAGCCATTGGAACAAATTACCCAGGAACCCTGGGGTCTCATAATTCCTTGGAGTTTTTCAGTCAAGATTGGGTGTGTCTTTCTAAAAGAGATGCACTAGTTCAACCAGAAGTTATGGGCTTGATGCAGGAAACACTGGGTGAAATTCTATGGCCTGTGGTTCGCAGGAGGTCAGAGTAGATGATCATAATGGCTTCTGTTGGCCTCAAAATAAAATCTGTGAATGTCCACTACGAAGGTTTTATCAGCATGAGTTTAGGATGTTCACACTATGCTCATGAATTCATCCCACACTTATCGCTTCAGTCATCCCCATTTACCAAAAGGCATTCTCTCTCTCTCTCTCTCAACTTCCTCCCATTCTGTCCAGCCACCATTCCCTTTTCCCAGTTTTCAATCCCTATGGTCTCTCTCTTCCTCCTTCACCAAAATCCCTTCTAGTCTCTACTCCTACCCCATCCACTCCTGTTTATTCCCCCCTCCACAGGGTTTACAAGGGAGACTCCTCCGGCAGTAGTAGTGTGTGGCACACTATCCCTTTGCCAGTAAGTGGGCTCCGTTGTTCCTGACCCCATTAGATGTGACGCATCCCTCAACCCCTTGTCCTTACTGAATACACCATGAGGGCATGGAGGAGGAGACAGATTTTACTGTATGTTTTATCTTCACCTGCTGTTTTGGGAGGAAGAGGGCTAAGAAAGCCAAAGATTCAGGCCCATGATCCACAGCAATCACACGGAGCCCATAGGGATAGAAGAATCGGTGTTAAGGACCTGCTTCAGCAAAGCACTTAAGTATGTGCTTGATTTTATACAACATAAAATAGTACTTTTTAGTTTACAAGGTAAAGGGAGGAAAAGCTTTATGAGAGATAAAGCACTGCAGAAAACAAATGTAAACACTGCAGGAATCAGCCTCTCAGAACTGGTCAGGAGTACGTTTATACACTGTACCTGTGCTTACATACCCTCCCTCTCCCCCCGGAACAGCCACATACCCACAAACCTGCAGCCCTAACCCGGCTCAAGATCAGTTCCTATTGCTATCTAATGCATACAGTTAAAGAGAGACCCTTCTGTTTCCTGTTTCTCAGATAGCAATGACATCACTGGTTAATAACTCAAAGAACAGTAACCATACTTCAAAGCATCATTGGACTTTCTCATTAGGATTCTATAGGATTTGATTTTCCGCAACTCCGGCCCTGCCAAAGCCATGTTAAAAATAGGCTTGGTAATACTTTTCACATTTGTAGGCTGTCATGAACAGTTAACAGGAAACAAGTCATTCAAATGCACATAACTTTATAATTAAGGCAGCTCACTTTATAAACCCCATTTTTCACAGAAACAGTGACTTTTAATAAAGCAAAGTAGAGCTGTGGGGGGACTCTGTGGTTTCTGCCTGCAGGCTTTGGGTGAACATTTTCATTCCTGATCCCTCAGCACATACAGACCATGGTCATCACTCAGCGTATTTATTTCCACTTTAAGAGGCAGGCTGGTCCAGTGATTGGAGCACAGGGCAATGAGTCAGGAGACCTGGTTCTAGTCCTGGCTTTTCTTCACTGGGCCAACTTCCCCATCCCAACTCAATTAAATTCCCAAGTTTGCCCCAGACTCCCTGTGTGAGCTTGGGTAAGTCACATAGTTTCTGTGCCGCAGTTCCTCGTCTGGAATATAGGGACAGTAGAACCTCCCTACCTCCCAGGGGCCATTAAAGATTGTGAGGCACGCAGACGCTACAGTCAAGAGGGTCACAGATAGGTGCTGTGCATAATTAAATCTAACTCAATGGGGCCTTTGACAAAGCTCTGTCCTTGCCTCAGTGGGTCCCGCACTTCCTGGCAGATTTTGCTGGCCTCAGAGGTTCACTGTGACCCTCCACGTAGCCCTTCTCTCTCTAGAGGCAAGGGTCACAGCCTACTGAGCCATTTTCATCATAAGCCAGCGAGGGAGGTGAGGAGAAGCAACCCCTCCCTCGCACTGTCTCTGTTGTCTCCCAGTTTCAGTGATTAATCGGGGAGGGGGAGCCCGGGTCCGTCCTCTACTCCAGGCCCCAGCCCAGGGACCATAATAGTAGGAGCTATGGTAGCTGACTTTTTGGAAATAGGACGTATAGAATTCCCTGGGCCACTTCACCACAGCAATGCCCACTCAATATCTCCTTCACTGTTACCTCAGGGCCTCCTTCCTTGCGCCTGATATGGATTTGTACTGCTTAGTTCCTCCAACAGCGTAGCTGCCTCCTACAGCTCTGGACATATGCCTCACTGACTAACTGGGAGGCTTTTATCTAGTTCCAGCCAGCCCTTGATTGGCTTCAGGTGTCCCAATCAACTTATCTATCTCCACTGCTTTCTAGAAGGATCTTAATTGGCCCCAGATGTTTTGATTAACCTGGAGCAACTGCCATTTGGTTACCATAGTACCAGGGATTTGTTTAGCCTGGGGCTAACATACCTGTTCCTCACCACTTTACTATAGCCATCTGGCCTTGCCTCGTCACAGGCCTTGTGTTCAATTATTGGCCTACTCGTAATGACATAGATAAACTAATACAATCGTTTATGAGACCTCCCCACATATGCACTGTGGTGCTGCACTGAGAGTTATATTAAAAATAACGTGTGAGAAATCGGAATGCAAAAGAGGCATGCAAAATATTGAAAAGCCAAACAGCGGGAAAGGAAGTGACACTGTGGAAGTGACAGTGATTACAGCTGTCTCAACTCTCCGGATCCCCCCTTTCAGCCTGCTGTGTTTATACTTTTAAATGCAGGAGATGAGCTGAAGTGGATTCCCTCAGGAGAGTGATGTCCACACCCTCCAGGCTGCACAGCAAAAATTGCTCACCAGCTTATTAAGGGCCATGTCCAAAGGCCACTAAAGTCAGCAACATTGGACTGCAGAAAGGGATGATGGTAGAACACCTAAAAAGAACACAGATACTTGGTGGGCTCTCAGTCTTGTATGGGCTTTAAATGAAGCCAGGACTCTGGGCTTTGCAAGTCATTGGGGCCAGATTAAAGTTGATTCACCACCTTGTAGGCAAACAGCATAAAGAACTCAGGGCAGGTGTAATATGTTTTTGGCTGCTCGGGCCACGGAGGAGGCAGGACTCCTGAATTCAGCACAAGCAGCAAGTGATGGGGAGCCTATTAAAAAGAAACCAAAAAAGTCAGCCTTTTTGCTTACAGGAGCACACATGCCTTTGGGATAAACATGGGAGAAGGTTGAGCAAACTGTGCAGTGGAAGGAAATGTTTTTGGAAGTCTGACACAGCTAAACGCTGAATAGCACGAAGATCTGGAATCTGACTGTCCAGTGTACGAGGTGTTAAAGGTTTGATCCACACCACCTCAAAGGCAGTTCATCTATGCACTTCAGTAGACTAAGGGCTGGTCTACACTACCCCCCAAGTTCGAAGTAAGATACGCGACTTCAGCTACGTGAATAACGTAGCTGAAGTCGAAGTATCTTATTTCGAACTTAAAAGTACTTACCCCTGGTCCACACGGCGGCGCGCAGGCTCCCCCGTCGACTCCGCCTGCTCCGTTCGCAGAGCAGGATTACCGGCGTTGACGGGGGAGCACTTCCTGGTTCGATTTATCGCATCTAGACAAGACGCGATAAATCGAACCCAGAAGATCAATCCGAAGCCTCCGACGCAGCGGGTAAGTGTAGACTAGCCCTAAGACTCTAATACTCTAGGAAAGACCAGTCCACAAGGAGGGACTGACCAATACTGGTGACAAGAGTCAGACATCATATTAAGGTCACAATTCACTCTATACATGTAATTTCAGTAGTCTTTGCCTCTGACCATGTTCTAATGTAGTAACCACCACCTTTGGGATGAATGGCCAGCTGGAGTTAACAGCTCACAGCTGCACTACAATAATCAACTCCTCCCACAAGGTCATTAATTCAGAGGACATATCCTTCACCTTCACGGTTATTGCTTAACCAGAGGAAATGACAGATTTAAATTGGCATGTGCCACACAGAGAGCAGTGGCAAACCTACGGATTAGTATAATTGTTTTTACTATGGATGTAGAGGACACCTTTGCATGTCAATAGAAGAAATCATGTTCTCGACATCTGGAGCATACACTATCCAATCTGTAATCATGTATTAATGCACAGCATGTGTACGTCTCATTGCAGAGCAATACTAAAATGTTGTGGAAAGAGTAATAGTTCTAGCTAAGTACCAGAGGGGTAACCATGTCAGTCTGGATCTGCAAGAGCGACAAAGAGTCCTGTAGTGCTTTATAGACTAACAGATATATTGGAGCATAAGCTTTTGTGGGCGAAGACCCAGTTCGTCAGACGCATGGGGTGGAAATTTCCAGAGGCAGGTATAAATATGCAGGCCAGATCAGGTTTGAGATAACAAGATTAATGCAATCAGGGAGCATGAGGTCCACTGTTAGCAGCTGATCTGGAGGTGTGAACACCAAGAGAGGAGAAACATTAACCTTGTTATCTCAAACCTGATTCTGGCCTGCATATTTATACCTACCTCTGGAAATTTCCACCCCATGCGTCTGACGAAGTGGATCTTCGCCCACGAAAGCTTATGCTCCAATATATCTGTTGTTTATACTACAGGACTCTTTGTCGCTCTTACAGTTCTAGCTAGCTATCTTCATCTAGGTTGGAAGACCGCCACTCATCTGAATAGCTCCAAAATCACAACAGACCATTGGTTAATTATCCTTCCTACTTCCCCCAAGTTGATGCATTTCCTTTCTTAATATATTTCTCTTTTTCTCTAGTTGCTCACTCAGGCTCAGATTTAGAAAACATCCCTATTCAGGAGATTGAGAAGAATGGGACAATTCACCCCTCTCAGAGGTATTGTTTCAAGCTGTCTGCAGACTCAGCCAGACTCTGCAGCGGTTACACTTGGTTCACATTTTCAAGATTTTTTTTTTGCAACCGTGAGGACTAGAAATGTATGTTTTTGTTAAACGAAATCTGAGATTTAGATGTAATCATCTGATTCCAGAAGCTGGTGCCCCCAAACCTATAGTGTCTATGCTTTAATCCAGCCCTGATTAAAGTTAGTGGGCCTTACGCACATGTTTAAAGTGTTTAAAGCAAGTGATTAAGTTCTCTCCTGAATCTGGCCCTTAAAATCCATCTGATAAAAGTGGGTTCCTTGGAGTGTCCACACACTACCACCTCATGTTAAAACCTTATCTGAGATATGCTGAGAGGACTCATTTTCTGCTGATTTTAACAGGAATCGAGACTATTCAGCACTTCATGTGATCAGACTCTGAGGATACAGTCAATGGGTCTGATTCTGATTTTGTGCATCCCCAATGTAATGCCTTTGAGTTGAATGGAGTTTCTCTTGATTTGTTCCAGCATGATCAGAGAATCAGGCTCACGACTGATGTGGGCTGGGGTCTGGTAAATTCAGAGTTCAGTGAGCTAGTCAAACATGTGGATGGGTAAAACCAAAGCTATTGCGGTCTCACATAAACCAGTCACAGCTTCCACATTTCAGTTTTTGCTTTTATTGTACAGAAGAGAAATAATCGTTAAAAATGTGCAGAAGCTCTCAGGCTCTGTAGAGAGAATTGTGGACAAGTAGCTCCACTCATTAGAATATCATTTCCTCCTGAGTGACTGAAATACCCATGTTCCTGTGCATCAAAGGAAACACATGCAGCATGTGATGCAGCAGCTGCTCTGGTGCTGTTATTCCCTATCTTTGTAGCAAGAGCAACGGAAGCAGTTTTGCAAAACTTTGCTAGATTATTGCTGTGTCCATTATTTTTAGCCTTCAAACTGCTGTGATTTACACATCATTGCCTTTCATTTGATTTTTTTCCCCCACAGGCTTTTTTTTTTTTTTTTTTTTTTAAATTCTTCTATAACTTATAAAAGCCTGGGGTCCACAATCTCCCTCCCTCTCCACCACCCTACACTTTGTATGCCAGTCATCTCATCACTTAAATATGAAAAGGCAGCGGATTAGATTTATTCAGCTTTGGGTTTGGATTTCAAACCTGCCAGAGTTCAGGGGAGAGCGCACCTGAGTAAGAGACAGTTCCTGCTCCAAAAAGCTTACAGTCTTACTAGACAAAGGGCGGGAGAAAGGAAGTATGATATCCCCATTTTACAGATGGAGAATTGAGGCACAGAGAGATTAAGGACCTGATTTTAAAAGGTATTTTGGTGTCTAGGCGGATCTTTCATTGACTGAAATGGGTGATAGGTGCCTAGATGCTTTTGAAAATCCCACAAGGTGCCAAAATTCCTTTAAAAAGTTGGCCCTAAGTGACTTCCCCAAGGTCAAACCAAAATCTCCTGAGCCCCCTCCAGTGCCTTAACCTTCAAGACTTTTTTTTTTACATCACCACTTTGTTGCCAAGACTTAAAAAAGTCAATAGCTCCGGTTAGTGCGTTACTCTGAAACACACACGTCGCCGAGGCAACCATTCAGCCGGAACAAACCTTATTTCTACATCTGGAATGACACCATCGATGACACTTCTGACAAGGAAGTAAACAGGAAAAGCTGAGTTGGCTCAAGCTCCATAAGAAACAGGGAGGGGAAAAAATTGGTGTTTACTAAATGGCAAAGGACAAAGCAGGTACAGAACTGAATGTTCTTTTCAACCCTTGCAAAAGGGAATAAGACAGAATGGAGAGGAAGGAGACAACATTTAAAAACCACTTTCAAGAAATACTTATTAGTGTCTCTTCTAAAATGGAGGTAGAGTCTGATCCTGCTGTTCACACCAGTCCAGGAGAGGAAGCAGGGCTGGATCCATACACGTCTCTTTGGTTTGAAATCTTTTAAGACGTCTGGATAGTTTTTCTAGGCCTGAACCAACCCCCTGGATCCAAAGCTTCCCTCCACTCAGAGGATGTTTGGATTCACCTCCCGAGCTGAACACTGCCGCTCTGGCTCATGCTTCATTTTACCGACTGTCTCTGTTAGCTGAGATATCTGGCTTGAATTTTTCCAAGACACAGTAGGACGTACTGTGTGGGGGAGAGATAGCTCAGTGGTTTGAGCATTGGCCCACTAAACCCAGGGTTGTGAGTTCAATTCTTGAGGGGGCCATTTAGGGATCTGGGACAAAAATCTGTCAGGGGACAGTACTTGGTCCTGCTAGTGAAGGCAGGGGACTGGACTCGATGACCTTTCAAGGTCCTTCCAGTTCTATGAGATAGGCAACTATTTTCTTTTAATAATTACAAATATATTCCTTTGATGTAGATGACGTGTTAAACCAGGAGCTGACACAGAGATGGATGAGATTTATTGGGTAATCAAGGGCCTACAGCCCTTATCAATGTGAACAGTAATTACTGACAAGAGCAAATCCATGGACTTCAGTAGGGTCTACTCATTGGAGCAATGGTGGCAGGGTCCTTCCCCCTTTCAATTCAAGACTAGGGGTATGTCTACACAGCAAAAGCTGCACCTGGGATAGCCTACCCAAGCTAGCTGGAATCCAATTAGTGCAGATAACATACACACAGTCCATGCTGGACTTGTATTACACACACTGAAACCTGCGCCGCATTGTCTTTGCTTTGTTACCTGTGCTAACTGGATCGAAGCTAGCTTAGGTAAGCAGCCTGTGCACAGCTTCTGCTATGTAGATGTACCTTAAATGAACTAGAGCTTTTGAACTGAGCCCAAGCCTCTTCTTCTAGAACCGTAATCATATCTGTTCACCAGCAGAAGCTTAATCCTGATTATTTTAACTACAGATTCCACATTACATTTTTTTTTCTTCTGACTGTTACAGCAGAACTGGGGCAGAAAGATGGACTGACCCTTCAGACTGGCTCCCGTATTGTGAGCATCACAAAACTAGGGCTCTGCTCAGCAAGGAGCAAGCTGCCTCTAGCCAAAAAGTGAGCGGCTCACAAAATGCACCCTCAGGTTCCATCCAGAGTTCACACTTGGGACAAAAAGTCCTGCACCAGGAGAATGTCAGATCATTATCACTGAAGCAATATTGGCTTGACTTAGTAGAAAAACGAAATTAGTTAATGCTCTTTATAACCAGCCACCCCAAACTCATCTGAAATCAGACCTGCATGTCACAGCAAATGCAGAATTGGGTTCTTAGAAAGAAACGATCAGCAGAAGAGCTCCTCCCAATGACGTGAGTGGGACAGAATCAAGCCCTCGATGCCCATTTAAAAAAAAAATCTTTCACTTCAATTTAACTTTGCACAGCTTTGAGAGTCGATATAGACGAGATGATTTTAACTGGTTTTTTCTAAACTGCATACATATTGGGGGGCAGGGGGGGACTATCTCTGACCTTTCAAGGGAAGTTTAATAGTAATGTTTTTAGTCTCCATAAATTTTTGGGTGTCACTTGCTGGGAAATAGCCTATCCATATGAAAACAATAATCATGTAATATTTATTGTCTGGGATTGAAATGTTTCAAATATTCAAAGCAATAAAATGTCAGGAAAAGCTAGACTTCCTGATGTAAAAAAGGCCATAAATTTCTCCTTTCATAAGACACAAGAAGGGGGAAAAAAATCAATGTGATATTTTATGTGAAAGCAAGAAAGAAAAAAAACTTAAATCTCAGTTAAAGCAGTATAAAGCCCCCAGAGGGCACAATCGACTTACCTTTGGGAGTCTGAAGGAAGCAAATGGCAGCCAACTGCACAATTCTTGTATAATAAAATATAAGGAAATTTCAAATACAATATCAGTAAGCAATGAGGTATTTCTGTAGTGTCCAAATCTGACAACTCCTTTCGAAATATGAGTGTTGTAAAAAGACCTACTTCAATGCACAAACCGGGAACTTATTCCCAGCCGTTTGGTATCTTTGCTTTTCAAACAACATTTTATTAGATACTTTAAAAATAAATAAGTCAATATTTCACTGTCAAATTTAACTCCGCAAATGCAGGTCAAATTAAATATATTTCATGTATTGCAGAGACGGGATAAATCAAAATGGTTGCCAAAACTGGGTAGTTTTGTTTTTGCAAAATCAGGGCTAGTTTGTGTGTTTTGGTTTCAGTCCTCTAGGAATATGGAGCATTTCTTTTTAATTTTTTTAAGTCTCCGCTGCTTACTTGTGAATCAAATAGCAACCATATTCTTCTTTACTCTTCAAGCTATTCTTGCCTTGCCTCAAGATTACCAGAAAAATACAGTAAGATGCAAAAAATCTCAGACACCACACTGCAAATCCATACTAGAGCCCGCACAAAACAAACCTCAGCAATGTACCAATACATATAATATCATGCACAAACCTGATCTCAACTGGGTAAAATGCACATAAAAATTCCAATGGCAAAAACTGAAAAGGTTTGGAATTTGGACAAGTATCCTAAAGTTTGGCAGTTTACCAAAATTCTATTCTACCGTAACATTTGGAGGATTACAACCTGCCCTCTCACCTTTAATCTCCAGAGATCCTTTTCCACCATGATGAACAGCCAATTCCTCCCTCCCTCTTATGTAGCATTTGCATTATGGTAGTACGCATTGGTCCCAATAAAGATCAGGGGCGTATTAAGGCAGGCACTGTACATATACATAGAAAAGGAGAGTCCCCCTGCTCCATAAAACTTGCAATCTGAACACTCAAGGAAGTACTGTCATCCCCATTTTACCGATGGTGAATTCAAGCACAGAGAGAGTAAATGATTTGCCCAAGGTTACACAGGAAGTCTGTGGCAGAGCTGGGAACTGAATCAAGTCCCAGGCCAGAGCCTTAACCACAGACCTTACACTTAGCTCCCTCTTTCTGCCAAAGAGACCCTGACATGTTCTTACCAATAGTTCTTTTCAGGAGATGTTTGGCAAGCCCATTCTTCCTTGGATGTCTTTGGAGGAGGGGAGTGATAAGAATAAAACAGGCCTATTTCTCCTTTTAGGGTCTCTGTGGAGCATCTATACCCATTCTTCTCCAGAGGAAGAGGGTACCTCTCTTATTTGCTCCCTCTGAGCATCCAGGGGGCCTCTGCCTTCTTCCTATTCCTAGGTGGGTTTGACACAGGGAAGGTTCAGGGTGGCTTTGTTTAGCACATGGCAGCTGAGCAGGTCTGCTCCTGCTCCATTATGCAACGAAATGTGGAATCTGCTGCAGAATTTAAGTTTTCTTTTTCATAACCCCTATAGCTGCAAACAATAATTATCCACAATATGGGACAAAGCGCCAGATGTTGCCAATTGGGCTGTGGGGCCGCTGTCAAGAGTTGTACAGGTGGGAAACTAAGGGGAGTTAAGTTCAACAGAAACATAAAGTCACATCCACCAGTGCCCTGAAGGGGACAGGTAAAGAAGAGAAGCACCCTCCTCCCTAGTGCCAAAAAGCTTCAGCATTCTCAACGGTGCCCAAAACCTAAACCAACTTCTGTCCCTTCCCGGATGCCCAAAGCATTGCGTGAAAACCGGTGCAATGCGTTTGTGTGTTGTCCAGACAAAAATACGTGGCATACTGAAAATTTAGGAGCAGCATAACATTAAAAACATTCCAGATTTGAGATTTGTATTGAGTTTAATATTCAAATATAAGTAGGGTGACCCGAAGAACACTAGACTGATCATGCCTAATTCAATAAAACCTCTAGTCACTGGAAGCTGCAGCAAGAAGCGTCCAAGTGGCACTGAAGTCTGCCTTTCTGACCTGCAGCAACCAGGGTGTCTTGCCCCATAGTCACAAGACCCTACTAATGGAATTCCTGCTCTATGTGGGCCTTGTTTCTGATGTGTATGTGGTAGCCTTACAGTTGCTGTTTGTCCTGCAGAGCAGTTTTATGCTTTTACTCATCTGTGTTCTACACATAGTTGCCGTCATTTGATTCAGGGTTTTGAAGAAATCATATCAGCACATGAAATGTAACAGTCTCCATGGTTTTTATTTTGCGGATTAAATGCTTATGGAAACGAGGCTTAATAATGAATTGGATAATTACACACTAAATCCCCCCCTGCTACCCAGGTGTCTTTCATTTCCTGCCCTGATGAGTTGGGTGCTGCTGTGTGTTGGCGAACAGCAATCACATTTCACCACAGAGGTGGCTGCATTTCATAAGCAGATGAAGTGAGTCCTGTATAAAGTTCATGTTAATTTAAGTTTGCAAAGTGATTTAGAATTCTTTGAGAATTTACTTCTGCTATTAAAGTTCAGCTTGTGCTTTACTGCTTCTGCTGAATCGGGGCTTTAGTCCGGATTTGCAACACCTTTGTTGTTACAGACCCAGGATTCTCTCTAGCGAAGATTGTCAAATTCAGTTGAACTACACAAAGCTCCATGGTAATTTTGCAATGTGAACATAGGAATAGGGTGAAACCACCAAACACATGTATATTTGTAAACTAAACTGCCTGTGAACTCACCCAGGTTTTCATTTCTTGTAGACCTATTAGCCCATTTTCTGCCCTGTCTGGAACACAGCAGGTTTTTAAAATTTTACTTGTAATATTATTGCCAGATCTCATAAACTAGGCATAGGCAGGTTGTGTTCATATTTGGACGAGCAATCTTGGGGCGAACACTCAGGTACTGCAGGAAGTGGCGTTGATTAAATAGTTTGCAATCTCCCCTCAGAGATGGTACAGAGCCAACGCCCCAGCATGATTTTAAGGGCCAGAGTACTGGAGGAGCTGCCATCTTTTGGATGATGTATAATGCCTCCGTCTTTACTAGACGTGATTATTACAGAGCCCATGGCATTTATCAGGAGAGGAAGGGTTTTACCTACTGTGTCCTGGATAATTTCCAACCTGAGTAATTACATTCCTCCTACCCAATTCCCCTTGAAGTTCCAGCTGGATACTGTATTTGCCACCTCCTGTCCTAAACCATTGGGTTGAGTTGTGCACTGTTAGCCAGTTATAGTATTTCAACTCTGTGGACAGGAAGGATGACCCAGAGGTCAGGGCTCTAGCCTGGGACATAGAAGATCCCGGTTCAATTCCCTGCTTCATCCTAGACTTCCTCTGTTATCTTGGGTAACTAATGTAGGGCCAGATTTTTACATTTATTTAGTTGCCTAAAAATGCAGATAGACACCTAGTGGGATTTTCAAAAATGCCTGGGTGCTTAACTCCCATTGATTTCAGGGGGGAAAGGCTCTGGTAGTTGGGAGCTGCAAGAAACTTGCCCCACTGCAGGGAAAGGCTCTGACAGAGGGTGGTAGCAGGGAAAGGCTCCGGCAGCAGGGAGCTCCTATTTGCTGAGTCTTTTCCCGCTACCACTCCCCCTGCCAGAGCCTTTCACTGCCACATGTAGCTACACATCGCTTTCCACTGCTGCATGTAGCTAAATGTACTCTACATGCCACCATCAGTGTAGACAAGGCCTGCGGTTGCCAGAACGCATTTTCATACAGTCAGTGAGAAAATCTGGATGAGCATCTGGATGAAAAGTGTGATAGATATGCAAGATTATCATCAGTATAAAGGTTTTTTGCCAGTATGTCTGTCCAATGGGAATTAAGATGAATTATCAATAAATACAGACAAAAGCTATGAAATGAAAAATAAAACTGTATTATTATAATCTCAGCTCTTGATTTTCCCTATTTATCTTTCTGGTCCTGTTCACCTACTAATCCATTTTGTTTAGTAAAAATGGTGAATAAATGTCTGGGGCTTGATTACTGAGAAAGGCTATTACTGTATTGGCTCCGAGAGCTCTTTAGGGAGTTAAAATGGTTCCTAACAATAAAGTATGAAGGTTTTTCAACTTTGCAGTCATCTGCCTTTATAAAGTTTGTTTCACTTGCCAACATTTCAATTATTTATGAAAAAAGTATCTTATTCTTGCTCCTCCACAACGGATGGGATTTTCTTTAAAACAATGTCATTGTCTTGAGCACAATAAATAAAGAGTTGCATTAGAAGATTCAGCTTTTAAAATAATAGTATCTTTTTTTTTAGGGGCATCTGGCCTCATTTAAACCATCAAATTTACATTCAATTCCTTCAGGGATGGTTTCATTGCTTAATGCTGGCTTGGTGCCCTTTGAATAAAGCCCAGGATTTAATGCATGCCACCACGTTTCACTAGCTGTATTGCTGTTCAGTACAGATGTACAGGAGGGGTATAAAAAGCCTAAACCTAGGACTCCAAAACAAGAAGATTCACTTATGCAACTGTAATGGACTAGGCTTCAACTAGGGGGTAGACCCGTGACATATGTCATTCTCTATTTATTCTTTATTTGTAGAAGTGTTTATGAAATGTTCTGTGTAAGCTAGACAGGAAGTTATAAAATATTTTATGAGATCTGCACATGACTGATGGCAGAATGTCAATACAACAGTAAGGTCTTATTTAAATTCAAAGAGTGCTGGAAAATAATTCTTTGCAGAGTGATCTTTGTTTGATCAGTGGCACCGTATTTGAAAGGCATTACTTGTGTCCAATCCTGCAAAGTGCTAAGCATCTCCTGAGACGTTCAGAGCATCATCTGTTAGCTCACACTGACTTCAGTGGGAGCTACAGTAAAAAGAGTGACAAGTGACAATTCATACTGTATGTGGAGACCAGATGATCTCTAATTAGAAATGCACTTTGCATTTAAATAGCCTTTTCCAGCTAAAGATTTCAAACTGATTTACAAATATGGCCATAACTTTTCCTGTTTCACAGGTAGGTAGACTGAGGTACGGAAAGATTAGGTGACTGAGCCACACTGCAAGTCAGTAATAGAGCTGTGAATAAAACCACTGTTTCCTTACTCCCAGCCCTGTTCTCTACTCATTAGATATACTGGGTATAATCCTGGCCCCAGAAAGTCAATGGCAAAACTCCCATAGATGGGCTTTCACCCACTGTCTCCCCCTTGTTCAGGTAATTTATAGCATGACGACTGACCTACAAATACTGATTCTAATATTATAAAGTCTTTTACGAGAATCATCATTATTTACCAATTAAAATGATGTAAAACGAAGCTGTTAATATATGGCATTTAATTTGATCCTAGGCTAGCAATTTTCATAAGTGATACAATACATTACCTTCTTAATTTTTGTTTAATGTTCCTCTTTTTTCCATGTTGCATGTTAGGGTGCTGTTACAGAAAATTGCATCAGTGACACTCACTAACATTGCCCTCATTTACATTATAGAATCTTAGAATATCAGGGTTGGAAGGGACCTTACGAGGTCATCTAGTCCAACCCACTGCTCAAAGCAGGACCAATCCCCAATTTTTGGCCCAGATCCCTAAATGGCCCCCTCAAGGATTGAACTTACAACCCTGGGTTTAGCAGGCCAATGCTCAAACCACTGAGCTATCCCCCACCCCAGGAAAAGGAATCAGAGAAAGGACTGTGTAGCGAAAAGAAAAAAAAAGACTATTCCCCAATTATGTGACTATCTAGCCTAGTCCAAGATAGGGAGACATAACCTACCTTGTTTTATTCTAAATTCAGCTCTCTGGCTTCTGGAGAGAAGTGAAAGGTTATTATATGGGTTTACTGGGAAAACCCAGATTTTATAAATAATTGCCTGTCAAACTGTTCAAGATAGACAAACATACAGCAGACCAACAAAAACACGATCTGTCATATTTCTGAGAGAAATGTATGTTGAGTCTTCATTCTCTGGGACTTTAAGTAGACCAGTAAAAACTAAGCGTCAGTATTTTTCCTTCTTATGCATATTTTAAAATGTAAAATGTGGGAGAGATACAGCTAAGGAAGGAATTTGGATTCCAGTACCCAGTGCCTGAAATGGTTTCTTCTGTCTATATGCCTTAAGATCGAAACCAAATACAATAAATGCTGGTGTCCTTTTAAAAAGTCTGGATGTTTACAGCAAGCATATAATTTTCCATGATTAGGGACGCCAAGAAAAATAAGAATGATGATAAAAAGAAAAGTTTAATCATACATTTCAACAAGCACAGATGGAACATCAGAAAACTTTTTTCTTTTTTAATATACTGTATTGTACACATTATTTTTAGTCCTTTACATACAGATTAATTCCAGAAGGACTGGCATGCAGCAGGTAAAAAAGGAGGCAGCTTATGGATGGCAGGAATACTGAATGCACTGTGATTACATTTACAATGCTTCACAATTTTTTGATCACAAGGAAGAGACACATGTTTTTAGTTTAATTTTTTTTCACGAGTGGGTCCAGGTATTGTCCAATGAAAACATTTATAAAGTATAAGACTGTATCAGAGGAGTGGCAGGAGTTGAAACCTCACATACTAAGCACAAAGGAGGAGACTGCTTACACTATATAGAAGTAATGCAGACAGTTGATCTCCTAGGTCTCCTGAGTGTTCTGTCTTTCTTAAAGGTTTACTTTAGTCTTTAAGGCCCTGACTCTGCTTTGGGATACACTAGCACTGACTTCTGTCCCAGTGGGATGCCATAGGGGCACAGTAGCAGATTCTGTTGCAGAATCTGGGCCTAAGCCTTTTTGTCTCGTCAAGCATGACCTTGGTTACTTCTATATGTGTACACTTTCCATGGTAAGAAATCAATGTGCTTGTGAAGATATCAAAGACTGGAAGAGCAGAGAAGGAAAGAGAGGTAAAGGGAGAGCCAAAGTTTGACGAAACAAAACAAAAACTTAAAGAAAAAACCAAAGCGGAGCAACAAAAATTAAAAATAAATAAGGGCCTGGATTTTCTCCCATTAACATCAACAGGATCAGGTCCGTACAGCAGAGCACTTAAGCAGAGCTGTGACTTTAAGTACTTGAGTAGTCTCATTGAAGTCAACAGAACAATATGCTTAAAGTTACACACGTTTAAGTACCTTGTGAACTGGGGCCAAAAAGCCAGATCCAATGATCATTAAAGTCAATAGAAAGACTCCCACTGACTTCAGGGGAGAGAAGAGGATAAGAAAAGAGATTTCAATATTAAGAATTTACAGATTTCAGTATAGATGCTCCTTGGGACTCTAAAAATATTAATATTTAATTGAAACAAGAAGACCTGAAGTCATTTACCTGAAGTCTCCCTATCTGAAAAGCCTTCTTATCTGAACTTAGCTCATCTCCCCTCCTATGCATCATCCTCACTGAAAAATCCCTTGTTTAGCTAGATAGAGTATTATTCTTTTAGCATTGTCTAAGAAATTGATTTGAGAGGAATTAAATGCAAAACAATGCAGTTTTACTTTGGAAAGCACAAGGAAAGCATAAATAAGCATCCAAATCCTTGGCCTCTTTTTGCCTCAAACCTGCTTTACAAAACAACACATCTATTAAAACATACAGACTTCAAAAATAAAAAAATGACACTGCACTTTAGATATGGGGGCTGACAGCAGTAAACCCATTGCAAATTTCAAAATTGTGTGATCTGCATTCTTGTCCACCTACACACTATCCCAAACATCCTGCCATTAATTAGCTTAACATTCCAGCTAGTAAACAAGAATAACGACTGAGGGGGCTGGAAAAAGAGACGGAGTCAGCCAGTAGATAGTCACAACAAACCAGCCCACTCACTGGTACACAGACACATTAGAGCTTGTATTTTTTTTTTCTTCCATGGAGGGGAAAAGAAAATCACCTTAATATAACACTGCCTTTCCTGTCACTGCAGCCACATCCATACTAGCAGGCTAGGAAAGTCATCCCATTTCTGCGGTAGGCACTCTGTCAAAGAAAGAGAAAATCTGTAATGAATTATCACATCAACACAAACAAGGGAAGGAGGCAGAGCAAGGCAAGGCTTTCTTCCTGTTTTGTAGACTATTCTGGCTGCAATCTAATAGTGTGCTTAATCTGAACATTTCTGGTTGGGAAGCAATGAGCAACCACTTTGTCTATTAAAAAATCAGTGTGGTTAACAAGTGGTTAGTGATTCTATTTCAAGAGAGCAACAGATATGCAAAAAGATGACATATTATTTTGTTAATTGCCTACAAAATATGTGGGGACCAAAAATATACTATTATGCTGAATCTGTTTGTCCTTTATAACCATGTGTTCTCTATTCACATCGCTCAAGAATCACTTCTAACCTAAAAATCTTAATAGTCTATAAATTACTGACTCATTACAGCTTTTCCGGATTTAATTTATAGTCTGGGCCAAAAACTATATAAACAGCCACTAGTATATCCTCCCCAAACCAAATTAAACTTAAAGGAGTTCTGTGCCGTACAGAAAACTTTGATCTCCCATATAGTGTAGCCTAGGATCAAGTCTTTCCACTGATAAAGAAATGGGAGGGTTAAACAGTAGCTGATAAAGAGAATTTTAATAAGATATAGTGCTATATCTTACTAATATATCTTCCGTATACTTTAAACATCTCCCCCTGAATTAATCAGGAAGTTGTGCCTCCTTTACATAAAAACTGGACACCACAAGTTTTAAGGGGATATTGTCAAGTTAAAATGCATATTGTTGAAAAATATTTCTTTATTTGTGATACTAATGACATCTTCAAAATGAAAGAATTTTAAATGACTTTCCCCAGGCATACTGTTGGTTTACTTTCCGTTTGTCACTCAGCTTGGAAAATGAAAATAGATTAGTCTGTTTCACTCTGCTTATACTCTAGTTCTTAGTCAGGTTCACTTTGTGCCTCTTATGCAGAGCCACATAGGAACTGTCATATATGATCAGACTGTCTAGTGCAACAACCCATCTCTGGCAGTGGTTATTATCAGCTGCCTCACAAGAAAGGCTAAAATGACCATAGCGGATAATTATGCATAAGATGCATAATGCTCCAATGTGTGTGAGGAGTATGTGCAGACACTGTTGAGGAATACATTTATCTCCATATAGAACTTTTTTCTCCACTGAATTTTTTTAAAAATGGTAGAAACATTTTTAATTTTATTAGTTTTGGAAAACTTGGGACAGATTCTAATCTTAGCTCACAAAACCTAAATATGGGGCCTATCATTGTAAATAGATGTCTCTTTCGTTGTACCTATCCATTACCACCTTTGTGTTTCTCTGGGTGTTTATATATAAACTCTGAATTTATTTCCTAACTAATATGAGCATAATCAATTTTCCCTCTTTGGAACTGGATACTGAATAATGGTGTTAAATGAGTACAAGGGTTAGTCTCGAGTAACTTTTTGATGTAAATGATATGTATACTGAATTTTAAGTGAATAGACTTAGCACCACCAATCAATTTCTATAAAGAGATATTTTCAGACAACTGAATATGCAAAAAGAAAATATACAAGCTATTTAGTGTAGCACCCTCTATCATAAAAGTCATACTACAATATATAGATTGAACAGTATTAAAATAAAAGAGAAGAACATTAGTCAAAAGGATACACAGCCAGGCATCAGACAAGACAATACCACCACAAAAGAAAAGACAATAAAAAAACCCAATACCCAAACATGAAATATACAAAAATAGGCCAGACAATAACTTTAATAAAAGGATACACTATATTCCCACAACCACAAGCATAAACTCCCAGGGAGTTTGTATCTACAGCTTGCCCAAACCATTATGGCTGGCATTTTGAAGTCCATGCAAAAATAATGCTTTAGTTCCTCGACCTCAATATTTTACAGAGTTTATAACCACAGTGACAACCTTTAACACATAAATATAATATTTAGGGCTACTGTGTAGTTTACATTGAGATAAATGAATCTGAGACTAATGTTGGATTCACATTAAAGATAAATGGTTATATTCTGTCCTGTTGGGGAAAGGATTTTTGGCTGAAAGGCAGACTCAGGCTTGGCTGAGCTCACCTGGGAAATAATCAAGCTTAACATTTTCCAACATAGGCAACATTATATGGTTCCCTATACCCCTGAAGAGGTCATTTTAGAAGCAAGTTTCAGAGCAGGGAGGACAACATCTTCACAAAGCAGGACATTCCACTAGACTATATTTAGCAATATATTATAGTAGTGTCTGCTATAGTTAGGGCTGCAAATAAGTTTCCTACTTAACTCCCTGTGTTCACTCATCCATCCTTAGGCTGAAATTTTCCATTCTTTAATCTCTGCCTGAAGCTGAATTTTTCTGGAAAGTCTGAACAAAATCCCTTCAGCCGTTTTGGAGTTCAGAGAGAATGAAAACAAAACACTTCTCCCTTCCAGTGCCTGCCAAAGTGATTTTCATCTATGCACATTTTATTAAATAACTTATTGATAAATGAGTGCCACTCATCCGCAGTGGTCTCAAAGTAATTTACCTAAACACAGGCTGTACCTCTGACCTCATCCCAAAGGGAATGTTTCCGTAATGGGTCCTTTATAGCAGCAGGGAGCTCGAATCACCCGGTTCCAGAGGAAGACAGCACTTCTACCTCGTTCTGCTATATCAGAACATCAGACCTTAACATCTAAACACTGTTATGTATAGGAAAGCTATTTTATAGGTGTCTAAAATGTATTAGTCAGAATATTTATCTCTAAGGTCTATGACAGTTGGATTCACAGTATTGAAGGCCATGGCTCTCCAGGTCAAGACAGGTGAAAAACAATGCCAACAGGTGCTTTACAAATTCTTCATTACGATTCTAAAAACATCTCTCAGTCATGTGCAAGCAACTCCATTCCTTTCCCTTTGTTTGGATGAGAGAGGGCAGAACTGTTTGTCCAGCTACAAAATGGAACCTGCACACCATTATGATGCAGATTTAGAAACGAAGCCTGAGAAATAGGTATTCACCGAATGACTCCTTGAATGCTACAAAAAGGGGCTGTAGTCTTTTTGCCCTACACGTTTTTCTTATTCACATTAGCGAGAGATGTGCAAAGAAACAAAGGGAAGAACACCACTCCTATCCCATAAGTAGTGCCTAGGGTCATTCAGAATGGAACACAACTTACCGTACATCCAACGGCCATCGCGGTGTCACTTTACTGAATGGGCATCACTGGGGTTTTCAACACAGACCTACTGAAGCAGTGAGTCACAGAGGAGAACCTGAACCAAACCCAAGCATCTGAATACTCCTGAATTTGTAAGAACTCCAGATCAGAATCCTAACACTGCTGGACAGACCCAGCTCTAGTTAACTTTTATTATTGCATGAATTATTTCACTGCGGTAACATGATATGAGAGAGACTGAGAAAGAAACAGATGGGCCATGATTTTTGAATTGGTTGGCTTGGGTTAAATCCTTCACTGGGTAAAATCTGAAACATTCTGAGTATCACACCCCCCGTGCGAAAGTATATTGGGCCAAATTCTCAACTGGTGTAACTCTGCAGTTCCATTCACTTCAGTGGAGATGAATCAATTTACACCTGCAGAAAACCTGGTGCACTATGTTACTGAAAAATTGTAAATCTCTGAATTAAGGGCCCTTTCAATCCAAGTTGGGCAACAGCTTTTTCAAAACTAGAAGGCTTGCTTTTTTGTTGTCCTTGTGTCTGTGTGTGGGCAAGAGATTTGATTACAAAGCATAAAGCAAATGGCAGACTGAGACACCAAAATCAAAGCGAAAGCCTTGGCTGAACTTCATTAGCGAGCATAAATACAAATAGGCTCCACATCTTGTTTATGACATACCATAGGCCTTTCCTCCTTTTAATAATTTTGCTCTAACCTCTGATATTTGCATACATGTAAATTGAACCACATGAGGTTAATTTGTCTCGGATATGGGACTTGTATGGAAAACGTTTTCATTAAATATTTCTCCGGCTGCATTTTTACAATTTTACTGTGAAAATCAGGGAGGATTATATCTCAGACAGTGGAAGCCTCTATTTGAGAACAGTGGAGGGAGCCCTGTCCTCGAAGTAAGAGACATTCTTGGATCAGATACTGGCTGGCAGGATGGAAAAAAGGATGTATCATTAATTTTCATTCCATTCCAAATAACCTGGAACCCATAAAACACAAAGATACTCTAAATATGCTCTCCCCCCCCCATTTCTTCTTTTCATTTTGTTTGTGGAATGTTAACTTTGAAACTTCATAAGCCCCCAAATATCAAACAAGTAATTTTGGACAGATTCATAACTCTTTGAACAGAAAAATGTCTATATTAAAAAAACCGGTGATTAAAAGGTTACTCTTCTAATTTCTCCAGCCTGCTTCATCAAACCACATGCAAAGAAGTGTCAGGTTATTTAGAGATTAAAATAAAAATTAACGTAAGGGGCTAAGTATAAACAGCATTGTAGAAAAAAGAAAATCCATATGTCATTTAGAATTAGTTGCTTATGTTTAGGTCCAACTTAACCTATGTGGATATGAACTAACCTTAAGAAAAATACATATAGATACAAAAGAAGTATAATACTGTATTCCTCTTCTTTAATTTATGACAATAGCAATTAAAGCTCTACTTCAACTATCCCATGTTAAATCAGTAGTCATAGCACAGAGGTTTGATATTATTCCAAGTGTGTGTGTGTATTATTTATATAAATGCCAAGTATATACTGTTGGCATTACACAAAAAATGAAAAATAAATACCACATATGTATCCATGCGTAGCAATGCTGAGCCATCCACATTCGGCTCTCTGCTGCATTCATGCATCCTTACTGATTTAATTTATGTTAGCACTGGATCGACAGTGCTGGAAAGTTGAGTATCTATCCATAAAATAGTGAGCTCATCAGAAGTGACCCACCTATGTGCTTCAACCTAGTCCTAGTCACATCTAGGGGTAGGCAAAAACTTCAGGATTCGTGCCTATTTTTTCCTTGACTGTTGAGACTGCTAATAAGGGTCAATTTACAACAGTGGCTTCTGTGATGTGGACATTTGCCCACTAGGAATTGGACTGAAAACACCAGCACATTTTATGAAGGCAACCACAAGCAAACACTGATAAAAGTGCAGCCTCGAAAAAACCATCCTTCAACAATCTGTAACAAAATGCTTTTCACTGAAGTCAGTTCTGGGATTCCGCCTACTGTTTATCTGCCAATGGTGTCAACTTTTTAATACTCACACAGAACAGGGCTGCTGTATCGAGATGCACATGTACCCTACCCAAGTCTGTTAAAGAAAATAGCCTACACCCCAAATTCAAAGTAACTTAAAAAACACCTTGTTTTCTGTTGTTGAGAATAACAATTATAAAAAGCATTTTATTTTATAACAAGAGACAAACTATGGTGTGGCAGAAAATAAAGCGTTTGGCCAAATTCTTATTTACACCAGGGCTACTTGTTTACACCAAGGCTGTTGCTGAGAATAACAAAAAATCCCCAATAATAGTCTCTGTTCATATATAGGACCTATGAAAAACAAAGACCACATTCTGATCTCAGTTACCCATTGACGTTGCACAGGGAAAACAGTTGACTTTGGCTTGTGTACTGTCATTCAGCTAACTTTACCAGCTTGGGACACAGCAGGTAACTATCAAATGTTGTTTTCAGGGCTGTGCTGACATCCTCATAATGAAGGAAATTAAAGCAAAGGTATGATGGGCTTCTGCTGTAGTAAAAACTGGGGTGTGGGAGTAGGGCATCAATGTTAGCAAAAAGAAAAAGAACAAGATTGGTAGGCAGAGAAACTTCATTTTAAGTTTCTCAGAGGGCACTTTAAACAATGGAGAGTGAAGGAAAAATTGACCTATAAAGCAAAACTTGGCAGCATAGTATATTGCAAAACAAACATACTTTTCCAAAGTCCTTTCCATCATTGCCACCAATTTTAATAGACTTATTTATCTGAGAAAGAGAAATTCTTTTGCATTGTTAAAGAAAATGAGACATTGCTTAGTATACTGAAAAAAAATAATCCTGCTCTCTTATTTCATGTAGCCCCAAACGTTTTTCCGAGCACACAGTCTTCTTCATGGGTAAGGTAGTAGGAACCCTGTCCCTCAGCATTCAGAGTGGCTGGTGAGTTGCTCCACCACTGCTTCTCCACTCAAACCAGTACAGCAGCAGATCCAACGGGCCCACCCACTGCCCCAAAGTCTCTGTTCACAATAGCACACAAGGATCTCCCTCATGGAGCTTCACCCCACTATGTAAGAACATAAGAAATGGCCAGACTGGGTCAGACCAATGGTCCATCTAACCCAGTATCCTGTCTTCTGACAGTGGCCAGTGCCAGGTGCTTCAGAGGGAATGAACAGAACAGGCAATCATCGAGCCTCTGGTATGAAAGTGGTATGCACCCCTGAGTGGGCTATCAAAAACTGTCCATCACAGTAGCACTGCAACAGAGACACTCTGTATCCATAAGGGCGTGGGACAGAATTTTGCCCCTTAACCATTTTATCTATTTGCATCAAAGTGGTTTGATAAAGAGTGCTGGAGTGATATGCTGAAGTGTCCTCTTTGGATATTTCTCAACTTGTTGGATTTAACTGTACTGCAACCATAACATGTTGTGGGAAGTTTATTAGATCTGAGAATGAGGTTAAAGTCTTGAGACACCTGGGGAGGAGAACTTTAATATATAGTTGGATTCTGAAAACTACCATTTATAACTCAGAGCACTGTGTAGAGATTAAGTCACAGAACTCCCATGTGAAAATGTACTGCAAACTTTTGGACCCCCTTGGATTTGTAACACAGATTAATTCTACACAAAATGGCCTGACTGGACTCCTCTCCAAGGACAGCTACTTTTGGCCTTTCAAGGTTTCATTTTAGTTGCTGAAGGGGCTTAGGCTGTTACTTTGGCCAGCACAGAAAATAGTTTAATTTCTCTAGATGTCATTATGCCTCACAATCCCTTGTATACTGAAAACAATTTTCTTGGTAGCGAGACAGTGTGGTCCCATGACTTGAACACAGGGGTACAAGCCAGGAAGTGTTGGGCTCCAATCCCAGCTCTGACACGTATGTGTTGTGTGGCCTCAGACAAACCACTTAACTCTTCTGTGTTTCTATTTCCCCCGTCTTTGAAATGGGAATACTACCACTCACCAAGCCCAGTTCTGAGGATTGATTGATTACAGAGCTAATGTTTGCACAGCACTGAAAATACAGCATGCTATATAATTATTATTTTTATTAGATTATTTCTTCCCACCAGTTCTTATGTCTAAAATACTACATTTATGGAGGCAGATGTTGAAATCAGCAGCTACTGAATTAGAGGAATGGAACTTTGTTTGAAATGAATTAACTGGCTTAGGGAAAACAATAGCTTATAAAAGGCCTTTACCTTTACTCAGTCATTTCTTGGGATTTGATTAACTCCTTTTTTAAATGTTAAACTGAAATACAGTATCCACAGACATCTTGCAACATATTTCTTCCGCCCTCCCCCCCCCCAAAGTATTCTATGAATGGTGCATTCAATATATGTAATTTTGTATTCTTTCTTTAATCCAATGAATCATTTCAGATGGGAAAATAAGACCCTGTCCAATAGCAGAGTGCAGAAAGTTGTTCTGCAAACAGAGAAATTTTCTCAGGCTCCAAGGCCATTGCTGGTAGAAGCATTTGGGTGCGGCCAGTTCTATTACTGGTCAGCACTCATTACTGACTGATGCACTCTGTTTCCAGTGGGGTTCTTGTTCACCATAGCAGTGGGAGGTAAGAGGAGTTAAGGTAATGCATCAGTGGTTGCCAGTGGAGGAGATGGGAAGAAAAAAAGCAAAAGAAATATACTATTTCAATCAAAGTCAGAATTTGTAGAAGTGGTTTTGGTCTCAAATATAGAAAAAATATTTATCCAAGAAACTCCTACTCGGGTGCGAACATCCTACTTCGAGTGGGATTTTATTTGGCAAAGTGCTGTGAAAGAGTGGAAGCTAATACAGAGCATGTCTATAAACAAATATATTTATTTAGTACAGATTGACACATTCACTAGAGTATTTCAATGATTACACGTGTAAAACTATTTCCTATAGTGGTTTCCTTTTGTGATTCTGCTAATTTATTCAATTCTACCCAATTTTCATGCATTGAATGTTATAAGCTATTTCAGCCACCCAGACTGAAATGTGCATTTGGAGACTATATGCCTGTTTTTACATTTAATCATCTACACATAATTATTTGGTAATATTAGGATTTGAACTCAAATGGAAGCCAACCAACATTTTAATAGCTTAAAAAAATCATACAGAATAAATTCTGCCCTGAGGAGAAGAATTAAGAGCCAAATCCTAAGCACCTTTACTCAGGGTTTATTCACCCCTCTCAGGCAAAACTTGCTTAGACTGCAGTTAGACTGATTAAAAACAGAGGAACATACATTCTACAATCCTTACTCAGGAAAAAATCCCTTTGACATTAACAGGAAGGAATTTTACCAGCGTAAAGACTGTGGTATTTGGTCCTGAGTAAGATTTCAGGATTAATTTCTAAAATGGAAGCAAATCTATCTTTCTTAAGTATTTCTATACCACCCATTGCTGTAGACTAAGCACTGATGTAATTTATCCTGTAATACCAATCTTTTATCAGAAGTATACATTACTTTGTGACATTTGTAACATTTTAATTTGAGATGGACTGAAACCTAAATATGACACCTGACTCTCCCTGAACCTTGGGAAAGTTTGGATCCAGTTCTGAACTTTCATTGTTGTTGCTATGTAATGGGCCAGAACTGGAACACCACATCCAAATATCTGCAGCCTTTACAGCTAAGGCCCATTTCTAAATTAAACTCTAATTGGGCTATATTCTAATAGAATTATTTGATCTTCAGTTATACTTGGCACTTCTAATTAAGTGTTGAGGGTTACTTTTTATGTGCCATATGCACAGTACTTTACCTACTGTGTGCACAATACAATATACCAATTAAAAATGTGAAGGATGACAATTAAACACTGGTGAGACATCAAGACATCTGTTCTGCAAGCTTTGCTTCCAATCGTTGACAACCATAACAAAATCTCTATCCCTTAAACAACCACCCAAATTAATTTAGCCTTGCTCAAGTATCTTTGACACACCAGACTAGAGAGTATTACATGTCAAAGTAATGAAAAGCATATAGTTGTGCAAACACAATATCTAAGCACTGGATCATGGGATAAAAAACAGTTGAAAACATATATAAATTAGCATACTTCAAAATGTCCACAAACACTGGCTGATCCACTGACTGGGCCTTTGTGATAATGCCCCATGCTTTTCACCATCTCCTACCAGTATATATCTAAGATCTCAGTACCAAGATATGCTCAAGAAACACCTGCATCTATGTTGTTAAGGACCAGATTTTGGATTGCTCTTTTCCAGTTGTGCAAGTCAGGGAGGGTAAAAAGAGTATTTTCCCATTTCCACTACTCATGCTGTGGATCACAGTTACAGTCTCTGTGCTCCCTGCTACTACCCCTTGGTTTGCAAGCCATCCCCAAAGGGGAAGTGTCATGGCTCCCCCCTCTACCCAACACTAGCCAGTGGAGCTGACTAGCTGCAGAGGGGAGTGCCTGCTTCACTCCTTTAACTGGTGGCACTGCAGGAGTACTCAATGTGTACTTGAGAGCTGAAAACATGGAAAGGTTGATGCACAAGGCAGCATCAACAGAACCACACAGAAATATAAAAGAATCTTTGTTGTACCCAATCCAAAGAGGAAGACCCCCCCAAAAATATAAATTTTTTAAAAAAAAAGACTCTGAAGACTTCTTAGGTATAACTACACCTCTCAGAATCCAGCAGTCAGTCAGTCACTCATGGATGAAAGGGAGGAAGGGTGATGGGCTTTCATGTGAGCTTTCATGTGAGGAAGGCTAGGCTCATGAGGGACCATCCCCTTTCATAAACTAGTGAAGTTGCCTGAGAAGATGGGGGAAAGATGCCATCCCACTCCCTCTGATGTCTGGTTCAAGTTATCCATAAACTTTCCAAGTGTCTGCCTGTTTTTCTACTGTTTCTAATTTGTCCACCATTTTCGTAACATATCTAAGTTGTTCTGCTGAGCTAATGATCCACCATTCACTTCAACATCCCTCTCCCATTTACAGTATTTGCTATGTTAGTCATCATTTAACTGCATCTTCTTTTGAAGTGTCTGGGACTGGCCAATACCAGGGACAGGGTAGTGGACTAGATGGACCCATTAGTTTGACCCATCATGGCAAAATGTATGCTCTTAAACAAAACTAGCCATTTTATATTTCCTTTGTATACAGTATTACAGCAGAAATGCATAAGTTTAAATCTACAACTAGTATTTGTCTAGCAACAAACTGGCTGGGCTGTGAGATTCCCCTGGCTGACTGCCATTGTTCAATCATTTAAATACAGGCTTATGAATGGGGAGAGATGGATTACCCGCTCTTAACTCCATCAAGGGCTTGTAGTGATATCACAACCCATTTTTAAAAATCATACTGAAAAATATTTAAATCCCGTAGGAAAGATTTTTTTTTAAATAAGTCCTTCTTTGATGTAAGAACATTTTGATTTGTGTGCATGCTGACACCAGAACAGCTCGATTACTGTGTGTGTTCATTTAGCATGAGTGCAAAGTTGATCTCATTAGGATGTGGGATTATTGCAGCAAGTATCTTTCACATACACTTATTACACTGACAGCAATTACTTCATTTCAGATTTTTGGGTAAGCAAAAACAGTAAGTAAGTATTGTTAGTCTGATCACTTATTTTGGTCTCAATAAAGAACACTTCATTAAGCTGAATCCCAAAAGGTAAGTTTTGTTTAATTAAAAAAAAAAGGAGTGGGGAGCGATTTCTTGATCCACATTGAACTTTCTACTTTCACAGTAAAGCATACATGGACCCTGTGGATCCAGGCTTGGGGCAGAGAAAGGGTGTGGTGCTTAAGCTGCATTATTCCCCGTGATGGTGCAGCTCCCTTTTCACTTGTTTTTTTTCTCTGCACAATGGCTTGTGGTAAGACTGGAGTGTCAAGTCCAGGCTTTCAGCCCTACAGTAGCTCTGGATTTCCTGGCTTTTGTGGGTTTAAATCAGACCCTTAACATTACTTATATGCATTTGTTTTGGGTAATTGACATTAATTTTCAGGTTGCATCACTGGCATCAATCAGCAAGCTTTCCAAGGACTGGAGTTAAGGGGCCACAATAAAGGGTAAGGCATTGTTTCCTTTGTTTCATTTTTGGAAACATTTTAACTACCATATACTTTTCCAGTTCACTGTTATATTCATTTTGCATAATGCAGTATAAAACGTTAGCGTCTGTCTTGCTGAAAAGATTATTTTGGAATTTCTGCAAACGACCTGGATTTGGAGTCTGGTGATAATCAACATCTCTGCAAAGCCAATTTGATACACTGGACCTACGTAACTCTAAAACAGCAGAACACTGCTTTTCAGGAAGATACATTGCCAGCTACAGATGTTTTCCATAAGGAACGTGGAAAGTCACAGACCCCCACTCATCAGTGTTCTCACGTTGTAGAGCATAGCCACGGACAACACTCATGTAAGTGACATTCAGCTGCAGCCTCCATTACCATGCAGTGCAGAGGAACAAGTAGATTTTCATTGCCCAAGGTAGGAAAGTGCACTAGTGCAGTCAGTGTATTGTGACAATTCTCACATGTTCAACCTCCTATTTTGCTCGTGTACTGCATACCTATGCAGGTGATGGGTCAAGAGAGGCCAATGTGACCTTCTGAGGCTAAAATGACAAAATCATCTTACTCTGAAGATGGGCTAACTGTTGCAGGAGATCACTTCAAGGTTTCAATGCTGCAAATCTGCAGCTGGCGTTCAACAAGAGCCCTACAAAAAATCCTCATGAATATGGAGCAAAATCCTGTGCTGTATGAATTACTGAGTCTGCAGTGAGGAGGACCTAAGGGAATTCAATAAGGCAAGTCCTATTTTGCCAGCAAAATAGTGCAACATCAGATGTGAAAGCCTACCTGAGGTCCTCCATAACGCACATATTTTGGGGTAGGGAGCAGTCCATGGTTACACCCAGACTTCATGTCATCAGGGCCAATGCATACTGCATATACAATTAAAGTGTACTTCGATACAGAGCCAGATCTTCGAAAGAGCACAACTGGGGCAAGATTTTCAAGAGAGCTCCGCTCCCACTTAGGCACCAAAATAAGAACCAGATTTTCAAAATTGCTCAGCACCCAAAGCTCCCATTTGTGATACATATGGCCAGGTTTTCAAAAGAGCACAGTGTCCAATGTGCACCCAATGAGCTGCACTCTTCTGCAAATCCGAACACTTATTTTAGTGCCTAAATGGGAGCTGAGCTCTTCTGAAAATCTGGCGCTGAATGTGGATGCTGAATGCTTTTGAAAATTCTGCCTATAGCATATCCAGTTTGGGTCTGTACATCCACATCTACACAAAATATACAGTTGTCTTGGCTCAGGGAAAGAAAAATTAAACAACACCAAAAATGCTTAAGGTAAAAACAGTTTATTGACGTAAGCCTTCTGCTTCAGTCAATACTGCAGAATCTGAGAAACTATTTTTAGCCTGAGGCAATATTGTACTATTAGTGTCCTCCAGACTAGGCAATAATTGTAAAACCATACATATTTAGTAATGTGTATATTTTACCATATAATAATTGGCACCAACATTTCTATAAAATTTAAAACTATGCTGGAGATTCTCATAGCAGACTAGAGGTTTTAGCCATGCTACTCTCAAATGGGAACTGCATGGCTAAATCCCCTAAGTCAGCTTTGAAATTCTCAAACAATATCTCCTTTGAATCTCCTTTTTGCCTTCTTTCCCTTTTCTTTTCACTTTTTTCTTCTATAGATTGTTGCACGTTTCACTAGTCTGTCATTTCACGTCTGTTTGCCCCCTTCAGACTAATTTTCTAGAATATGTAAAGCATTCAACTTAACTGACATCTTCTCTAACTCATCTTTCTTCAGGATATTTTCTTTTCTTATTCAGCTCTTTTTCCTGCTTTCCCCTCTATGCCTCTATAGTTACTTTTAAAATCCTTTATTCCATTTTGCCTCTTCCTCACCTTAGTTAAATCTCTCTCTATTTGTCTCTCTGTCCTTTCACCTCACTTCAGTCAACCCAACCCTGCTTACAAGCCCCCATGTTGTCTCAATCTCTCCTTCCCTTTCTGTCTCCACCATTATTATTGTGTCTCAGTGAGTCATCACTCTCTCCTGCTTCTCTCACACCCACATTCTCTCTTCACTTCTTCCAGGTCTCCTCTCCTGTAGTTCCTGGATCTTACTGGCACCACCCAAGAGTGGGGCTGCACCGTGACTGGATCCTAGACAACACCTGCTTGATCCTCTGTTGCAGGCAGTTCTAGCCCTAATGTAGTGCCATATTGCTAGATCTGCAGCAAATTGGACTTATTGCTTATCATGTGGAGCAGGAGAGTTATGGCAGCAGAAAAAGGAGCTCTGAGAATGGAGGAGAGTTTAACCATCCAGTAAAGGGTCAGGATGATTATACAAGGAACATTTTTGGAGCAGGCAGCTAGATGTTTTTCATGGGGGAACTGGACACAGTTTAGAAGCAGAGGAGTAGGGGCACTTCTGATAGGGATTTGGTGAGTTTTGCAACCTGGAGCAGGTCACATTGCTCGTGGAAAGCCACCAGCCAGGGAGGGTGTTGATAGCTGGGGTAGGTGGGGTACAAGATTTTCTAGGGTTGCTGACACATAGAAGCAGCCAGTCCTCTCCTTCTCCCTGTGCTCTGAGGATGGGGGTCTCTGGGACACTTGAGGTTGGCTCATTAGTTTTCTCCTTCTTGTGCTACAGGGATGGGGTTCCATAGCAGAGAGTCCCCCAAAGCACAAGGGAGTTAGTTACACACTCCCCACATACATAGGTTCAGCCTTAGAACCCAAACATCACTGGAGAATGCAGTTTTTTTATTGCTTAAGGAGAAAAAAACAGTGGAAAAAAAGACATACACTTGATGTCCAAGGAAAGCATGTTTGTGCCTAATCCACTGCAGAAACTGGTCAAGAACACTTCATATTCCTGAAAATATTCCCCCCGTAAATATGTCTGAAGTCAGTGAAAAATTGGGGCTTCCACCACAGAGCTGCTGGCCTCATAGCTTGGCCCTGCTCTGGAACTAGACTAATTCACAAACTGCACTTTAGAAAAAGTTTCTATTTGTTTTTCATGAATCAGTGTTACTTGGTTGTCTGCACCATTTCCCTTTTCCTTTGTCTTCAGCCCTCATGGCTATGAGTCAATGAGAACTGTGTAATTAAATCTTATGGAGCTCTTTGAAAATGAAAAGATGTCATATACCAGGGTAGTCTCTCTGGGTGAAATTCACCCCTCCAAATATGGTTTAAGTGGTGCAAACCCATCTACTGGCTCTCTGCCCAGGGATGCATTTCACCCACTGGGCAATCAGTTCTAAGTGGCTCCTCAGACACAGTGTTTTATTTAGTGCTCATAAGAGGTGCCAAACTGACAGAGAACTGAGTCCTTTCTTTATCCACAGAACGATCAGTGCAAACGTCCCCATGCTGCCCCAAAGAAGAGTCTCAGTCTCAGTAGGGAAGGAGGAGAAAGTATTCCAATCTCCATTACCAAGTTAGCCCTTGGCCTCTCTGCTGAAACTACCTACCAGGGTGCCAAATGGGGTGTTGGTTTTGTGTTGTGGATATTTTTCAGCAAAGCATTAGACTGAGATAACCAAGTCATTCCTCATAGGCCAGTCTTCAATCTCTACTGACTTAGACTGGATTTGAACATCGTCCATTACCCTATCCAGCTCTGAGACTTTGTTTCCCAGATACCATGTAACTTGCTCAAACAGGTTTGTCAAGTAACATTCGCTGTAAACAAATTATATCAATATTCCTTACAATATGCCACATACTCTTTTTTTTTTTTTTTTTTTTCAAAGTGCCACATAATGATTTCCTTAACAGGGCCCTCAGTTAAAGCACCTCAGATTTTATAGGTCAGAGAAAGAGAGAGAGAGAGAGAGATCGGTGGTAAAGTCAACCAATAATTGAAATAAAATATCCAGTAAAAGACATATTTACTATAAACAAAAATTAGATATTCAGATATAATTTATTGCTACAATAGCCTAAATTAGTAAACTACTTTAAGTGATCATCTTCAAGAAGAAAGGAGTATGCATAGTACCCAGCTTTGTGCAAAATATGTGTTTAAGTACCGTACAATTAATTCATGGCTTTCTAAAAGGTGCAGACAGTTCAGTACAAATCCAAATGTTCCTTAGTAAAAGTTTCATTTTTTTTGTTTTGTTTGTTTTCCCACTGTCTACACAAAAACTGTCTAAGATGGATTCTCCAACTAAATACATTGAAATAAAGTTTTGTATAATTAGAAGGCTTCACTCACTCTTGTTTTACACCTGGGTAACCCCATGACTGATATGGAGCTACTTCTGATTTACTTGAAAATGCGGGGAGGACCATGGCTTCAAATTCAAACACAGACAGAATGCATTTACAACATGGAGATGTTCTAAAAAGTTGAATAGTCTTTCATAGTAAGCATTTCTTCCTGGGTGCATGAACATTAGGTATTTTGGGTTAAGAACACACTATAATTTAAGTATGCTTTGAGCTGTGGTAAAAAAAATATTTTTTTTCATTTGGCAACCATCTTTAGCAAGCAACCTTTATCTTTCCAGTTCTTATGTATGTTCCACACATCTACTACCAAGATTAGAGCTGCATGAAGTTTTCCCAATTTCCAAGGAATTTTGTTGTTGTTGAGAATTTGATTAAAATTCCCCCCCCAAATTTTGGGGTTTTTGACCAGCTCTAATGAAGATATTGCAGTGAGTGAGTTTCCACAATTCGGTGAGAACACTGAAATATCAATACTAATATTGAAAATGTTAAAGAACTGACGAACTAGATTCAAGGGCTATGTTGGTGCAAAATAACTGCAACTCCCCTTTCACTGGAGAGGGCCAGCCCAGTTCAAGCCAAAAAGGGAATAGGGTGGCTAGGGCAGCCAGTGGACGTTCTCATTCAGTGCATTCCCAAAGCAGTTTCTGTCGCTGGGCTTGTATGGAATCCTACAGCTCTCCCGCTTGTCCCTTCTTCACCCTTACCTTAGGGCTCCCTTACCAATGGCTTGAGAGTTGCCTTATTTACTCAGCCCTTCAGTAGCAGCAGCACTTCCTCTCCTCTGGCTCCCTGGCTCTTCCTCAGCCTGACTGGAGTGAGCCCTTTTATATGCTCAGAAGAGCCTTAATTAGGGTCAGGTGTTCACTTCACCTTAATGGCCTCACCTGACTCTTTGCAGGTTAATTAGAGTCAGGTGTTCTCATTAGCCTGGCGCAGTCCCTGCTCTGGTCAGTTAGGGAACAGAAAACTGCTAACCCAATGGCCAGTATATCCGCCTTCTACTATTCTGTTGTACCGAACTGGCCTGGGTCTATCACACCTGACACTGAAATACTGAAACAAAGTCCAATTTCGACTGTGATTTTGAACTTGGGTTGTGACACTAAAAACTAAACTGCAGTCCGCAACAAGTCATTCGTTCACTATTACACTAAGGGCAGGTCTTCACTACCCGCCGGATCGGCGGGTAGCAATCGATCTATCGGGGATCGATTTTTCGCGTCTCGTTAAGACGCGATTAATCGATCCCCGATTGCGCTCCCCGTCGGCTCCGGAAATCCACCTCATCAAAAGGTGGAAGCGGAGTCGACGTGGGAGCGGCAGCGATCGACTCGCCGCCGTCCTCATGGCCAGGTAAGTCGATTACGATACGCCGACTTCAGCTACGCTATTCACGTAGCTGAAGTTGCGTATCGTAGATCGACCCCCTCCCCTAGTGTAGCCCAGGGCTAAATCACTTTGTGAGGTCATTTTCTCTGTTTATTCAGGGTTCTCCTTTTGCACTATAAACCAGGATCTAGAAATGCTCTTTACATACATTATACGATACCTTAAAAATATGTTAGGAAGCTATCTTGATCGTAGAGCAGCACTGTTCCATACTGGTAATGGAGGGCTCGACCCTGCAGTTCTTACTGACTTGTGTAGTCTCTTTGTATCATTGGGAGTACTCACATTCATACACTCAGATTTTAAGGCCAGAAGAAACATTAGACCATCTAGTCTGACCCCCGTATAAAACAGCCCATAAAATTTCACTCAGTTATTCCTGCATTGAGCCCAATAATCTGGGGTTGGCTAAAGCAGATCTTCCAGAAAGGCATCCAGTCTTGATTTGAAGACATCAAGAGAAGGCGACTCCACCACTTTCCTTGGGAGTTTATTCTAGTGTTATTCATTCTCACTGTTAAAAATGTGTGTCTTATTTGTAATTTGAATTTCTCTGGCTTTTATTGCCACACAAGTAACAGCTGCAGGAACAGGGCCTATGAGGGTTTCTATGCTATGTTTTCTGACTAAACTGTTGGCCCTTTGCTGACACTACAGGGCTGGTAGCAATAGTGCAGATAGAATGAGTGTAGATGTTGGAGTTAAAAACACCTTGGGCCAGATTTACAAGCCATTTATGTGCCTTAAGATGCAGACAGGCATTAAGTCAGATTTACAAAAGCACCTAAGTGAGTTAGGCACCTAACTCCCATTGATTTTCAAGAACCAGTTCTGCAGGCTGTGTACCAGGAGCAACTGAGTACATTGCCGAAGATGTGGTCTGTCTTCCTGTGATGTAATCCTGAGCACAGGATGTGTTCTCACTTCCTACAAGAACCTGGTTGGAAGACAAAGAGAGGGAAGAATGATCTCTGGGAACAAGTGAATATGAGTGGGAGAAAATGTTGGGAAAACTAAGCTGACATGAGAGAAATTTTAAATAAAAGATAATCAAAGAGAATTCATTTGTAGTAGCATAAAAGAGGGGTGTAGATTTACCAGCTGCATGACCTAAATGGCAACAGAAGACATCACAAGATGATATATTTATACAGAAGCTGATTCACAGTGTTAGTGATATGCTCTTCTCTGGGAAGTGACACAAACTGTACATCTAATATAAGTCTCCACTCCACCTCGTCTGCTGAATGCCAGAAATTTAAAGAGAATCACAGATCCCATTTCCTACTCAGAAGTGAGTGGTTGATGTGATTGTTGCTATCAAATGATAAGAGAAAGGACTGATAGGAGAGGAAGACAAATATCTGGTCTTACTCTAAACAATGTCATTCTGCACCAGAAAAACATACAGGAAGCAGGATCACTGCACTACAAATATATCTTAAAAATAAACAGGATATTGAGTCAAATTCATTATTGGTTTCCTGCCAATGCCTTTCCAATATGTTGTAGAAGCTGAGGAAGAATGTAGCCATATCTTCAGAACTGGTGTTCATGGATATGAATATCACTGAATGCTGCATAAATGAAGTTTCCTTAAAACAATGGTAAACTGAGTGTTTCATTCACAGGAAAAGTTAAAATGGGAGGTATAATTCCAAATTGGACTACTGAATGGAGCTGTTCATTGTGGCTCCCATCTCCAGCAGATCAGCTGCACCACTCTAGGAAGCAGAAGAGTGTGTGGGAATACAAAAACTGAAGGAGAAAGGAATTAACACCGAGGGAAGTGAGAAGAAAGGGACTGAAGATTAATGGGCCCTTCAGATTGGGGTACTTTCCCCCTTTATAGGGAAAACTGTTGAGAAGCTCAGTCCATAGGGTTTTCAGGGCAAAAAAACCCGGTTCATAATAGCTCTGTAACAAAACGAGAGACCTGCCAGGGGAAAAGCTACAATTTGACTGTTTCAATCTTATTGCAGTAAAATTCTGTTCAGCCTCTCACATGAGTGTTTTTGTGCTAGAATATTCCTCCCAATTCTCCCTTCCATTTAGAGTGCAACAAAAAAGCCCATCAAAAATCACTCACAAAAGGAGAAAAAATTGCCCCTACAGGTATGTCCACCCAACACCTCAGTTTCTTTCTCATCCTATCAGATCAACACCTCCTTTAGCCTTTCTGTTTGTCACACTATTAGTTCCCCCTTCTTGAACTTTCACTTGAAAAAGGAAGACCCCCAAATCTCATCAAATTTTGTAGATCTCCCACCTCTGACCCAAACTCTTTAGAACTTTGAAAAGGTGTGGTTCCTTTTTTCCATTAATTTTCATTTTTGTGTGCGTCTGCCTGGGAGCAAGAGTGAAAGTGCTGAAATATTATGAGAAAGGCTATTCAAAGGGGATTTTTGCCCTATCAGAAGTAAATCCCATCACAAATACCAAAATCTGTTCTCAAAGGATATGCAGCTTAATTCTGCAGATCCAAAAGTTTCAGGGAGCTTATCCAGATCGAACTGATGAACCTTTTGGGGTTGCTCATCACTAGACGAGGAGCAAGCTTGGAAATGAAACTTGAAACAACATACATTTAATCCTATTTTGGGTTTTGAACCCATGGCAAAATCAACTGATATATGAATGAACCTTTTGACAAATTTACTTGCTGTCATTGGGTTCCTGACACAACTAAGAGGAAGCTAAATTCCAAATGAAATGGGAAATCTGCAATTTTGAAGATCTCCCATGACTATCTGAAGGCAGTTGGCCTTTGAAATATCAGTAAAATGTTGGTGCTTGAACTATTCTGCAGGTGCTAGCTTTCAGTTCCAGGCGTTCACAGACCTGCAGTAGCATAGATGGGTGCCTAGATAACTCAGTTTTACCATATTTCTCTGCTCTCCCTTTTTTCTTTAACGTTGTACCCGTCACTCACTTGCAATACAGACTTAAAATAAATAGATTTATAACTTTACTAAAGAACCCTTTTTAGCAAAAAGAAACATTGGGAAAGGGGGAAGGGGACAGAAAATAACCCTACTGGATTCTGGACAAATGATGTGACATGTAAAGGAAGGTAAACATGCAGGGTGATAAAGTAACAGTAGAAGAATTGGTGCCTACAAGAAAAATGTAAGACTAAGGTGATATATTTTAACTGCACAAGTCACAGTAGCTACCAACTACTTTCCTTAAAGTCTATAGTCCATGACCACTGCCCACGGATTAAGGTCCTTACAATTGCAGTTAGCCTTTCACCAACATTTCTCCATATGGCTTCATTGGCTGGTGCACGTACACCAATATTCAAAATTGAATTTAATTGTACTCTTTGCCCCAGTGTAGGCCTCACCTTCTTACTATCCCTGCTGGTGTAGCTATTTAGGCCTGGAAAGATACCAATTGTGATCATTGGTTCCATATTTCATTGTCAATGCTGGGAATCAAACCTCAGTCATAATAATACCAAGAATTAACACACCCCAGCGCAGCTGTGCCAGCTCAAACCAGTTATTTTTTTTCTGGCTCTGTGGTGGTTTAAGTTTTCTTCCCCTCCCCCGACCAGGGACACACATGGCTGCCCAAAAGCAGCAGAGCATTTCTACCAAAATTACTCTCCTTTAGTAACAAGACCGCAAAAGGCTAAAACACACATCACTGTCTGCCACCTCCCTATTCTACTTGATTGTCTTTTAATAGCTACAATAAAGTTGTGCAAGGAAATAATATTCCACATTCCTGACTCTCCAGGGCAGAATATGGACAATCCCTAAGGAAAATGGGACTTAGCTGAATCTGCTACTTTATGACTAAAACAGGAAGTTCGGTCCCCTTTTATTGTACCTTTTTTTTTTTTTTGAAAGGCTGCCCAAACAGTTCCAAGTTGGGTTGAGGCAAAGTTATTAATGTCAAGGAGCCAAGATCTTTCGCTATGGTTTGCTGCATGAGGAAGGAAGAAAACTGTTTGTGCTCAGCTGTCCTTTACTTCTCCAGCCTAGCTCTGAGCCAAAGAAGCAGGAAGAGGAGAAAGATGAATAAGTGAAAAGGGATAATGTTTATCTTTTAACAAAATCATAATGTTCTGCTCTCAACCCTAGCAGCCAAAACTCGCTATTGCATTTTTAAGACAGATAGTCTCTTCTCTGAGAGACGACAGGCTAATTATAGTGCTTCTGCCAGAGGGAACTCACACATGCAAACCATTATGTAAAATATAATTTTTTTCTTTAAGAATGCTCAAGATCATTAGACATGGTTTTTTCAATGCTAGAAAATCAAGCCAAAAATGAAAATAAACAGTTTCAAGTATTTGCAACATAATTCCCTCATGTATTTATGGAAATATAGTAAAAAGTGCCCTAAAAATGTGGTTTGACATTTCATGCTGTTCTGTTCTGATATTTTTCCAGTTCTCAACATTTGCCCTCTTGTCCTGTATCATTTCAGTTTCACTGTAGTTCAGAGCTGAGGATGGTGGTAGCCATGCACATTCATTGCAGAACATTTCAGCCTTGATTCAGCTAATGAGGGACAGGAAGCAGCACAAAAAATTGTAAATTAAACTACCTCTTTATAAATTAAATTTAGTATGGCATGAATGTAAATGTGAGGCATACAAACATGACAAACCCTTCACTAAGATAATTAGGTGTACAGCATTGCTTTCCCTAACAACGTACTATGCTAATTTAAGGCTAAAGCGATTATCTAGTTCATTTAACCGTTAAGCATGTAACCTCTTACAAAGTCTGCAATAACTTATGGGAAATCTATTACTTATACTGCTATTTATATGAACATCTTGTTGTTACAAGGAAAAAGTTTTTTGGTTCACTACATCATAAAGCCAAAGAAAAATACTTTAGTGGGGAATATAAAAATCTTAATATGAAGAAATGGGACGATCCCTTTACTCTATCTTAACCAAAGCTCATCAGGGTGTAAGTACGAAAATCACTGTTTTCCCTCATTTTATATATTGTGCTTAATCTTTCTTGATACTATATCATCGTCCTTCCCTATTTAGTGCTGGTGTCCAGGCCATATGGATAACATTGCTACTAGCAAGCAAGCCTGCAGCCATCATTGCCAAAACATTATTCATCAAACTACATGGACGGCATGCTGGCCATTCAGACACTTTTGGGGAGAAAAGCCATTCCAAAAATAAATAACATTGTTCTTTCCAAATTTGCTTCAGTCCAGAAGAGTGGGTTTAATACACTGTTATGCCCTACAGCATTTGTTAGTTTAATAAGAATGAGGAAAGAATTCACCAGCAAGTGATTGGCAATGACCATATTATATTTAAAATGGATTCAGCTTTGTCTTAATAAAGAGGAAAACAAAAATACCCACCTCCCCACTATCTAACCTTTTCCTATCCAAACTAATAGTTAGTTCCAACTTTTATTGTGGCTTATAAAACAAAGGAGTATTCAAGCTCATAGGTATGAGGCAGCATGGTCAAGTGGATTAAGAAAGCACCTGGGTGCCATGAATTCCTTGAGTCTAACCCTGACTCTTCCACAGCCCACTTTCATCCTTTGCAACATGGAGATAATACCTATCATTACTTCACAAAGGTGGTGTGAGAATGTACAGCTTTTAACACACACAAAGTTCTAAGTATGTCCCTGCATTTTATTTAAGTACGTTGCTTCCTGGGATTTCCACTGTGTGACAATGGCCCCATTCCCCAAAGAACCTATCTGTCATCTTCTTTATCCTCCCACACTCTCAGGTGCATAGGGAACCCACCAGTTTCTGCCATTTATTTTGGTCTTGTGGTTGTGTGTTCAGGTTTCTGAGTATCATGTTGATGGATTTGGTTTCTCTCTATTGGTCTGTGTAATGTTTCTCTAGGTCGCCCTCTTTTCATTTTCCAGGTGGTGAACATATTATCACTTGCCGTAAAAGTTGTGTTGGTGGCATCCTTAAAGCTTGTCCTAGATACTTATCATATTTGATGCTTTAGATTGCTTTGCTCTACTTAGAATTTCTGATGATGCACAAAACTGTTTCCAATGGATTCTGAAGATCGTCTGCAGACATTCTGCATGTGCTTAAGTGTTTTTCTGGTTTGGGGCTTAAGTATAATTTTTACTGTAAACATAATCACATATGTAAGATTATTTCCATGCCAAACCATTAATATAGGATGGATAGGTGTTAGAGACCATTTGGCTGAGTAACTGATTATTACTATTGTCGTGTCACAACTACAACACAGTGAATATTTTGTTATGTGAGTTATTTGTTTAAATTTGTATTTAGAGCCTAAAAGTACAAATAGCTCAACTTAAAAAGCAAAAAGTGGCAAAGCTCACAAAATCAGTTTAACATGTTTCAGCGAACTATTATTTTTACTACAGGTGCCTAGACATATGACGTTTGGCGTTCTATAAATACCTAACATAGCTGTTTTTAAAAGCTGTATTTTATTAAATAGGCAAAATGTGCCTTTCCATATATTCTACATACTATATAAGGAATACCCATGTAGCTTGTCTTTAGAGAACAATCACACATAAAAGACAAAAGATACTGGACCAAGGCAGAAGGCAAAAAGAGGTTAAATCAGTTAGAAACAGGTTTTTCCTTGGTTTTAACTCATATGTGATGACATAAAACCCAGAAAAAAAAGCCCTGAGTTGAAAATTATTTAAATTTGCCAGCTCCAACCTTTTCTGGAAGCTTGCCAGGCTTAATTTGGATTTGGGCACAAAGTTTGCACAGCTCTAACTTTAACCTGCTGCAGCCTAAAAAGCGGACTAGGTAACAGACACAAAAATATTCCACATAATTCAACACAACTGACAGTCTGTTCTCAAGGTACCCAGCGTGGACTTAGAATGTTTTAGTTGTTTCACTCCAGAAGAGGGTGATACTGTGTCTCTATTAGTAAAGGTATCCATGATAGAAATGCCTTACCTACTGATGTAATGTTACACAAGGATAATGCTCACAAGAGGGAATAGGACTTGTTTTCTAGGAGGGATCATTTTCAGAGATGTGCTTTTTATTTTTATTTGCAAATCTCCAAATTCAACAGTTTTTCAACCTCTATAAACTTTCAGATGGAAAGATCTAGTATTTGGAATAAATAATGTCTAAGCTTCACCTTCATTACAGGGCCTTTTCTGTCAGAAGAGTGCTACAACCTTACTACTGAAATACACAGAACACCTTTGTAATAAAGCTATCTCACTGTACCATTCAAAATGTGTAGGTAATGAGCTTAGTGTTTAATAGAACCATAGAAGGACTTAGGGAAAAGAAAGAAAGAAAGAAAAAGAAAGAAAGAAAGAATTCTGAGAAATGTGTTGGTTGGAAATGCCAATAGCTCTCAGAGCCTTGTCTGAAATTCAAGGTTGGTTTTTTTTAGTATGTAATTGTACTTGGTGAAAAATCATAATATTGAAACATAAGTACATTTATCTTTTCACTATTTTTCCTGACTTCTTCCAAAATTAAGTTGGTTATTAAAACATAAATGTAAATAAAAATGTTCTGCATTAAAACTTACCTCTTCTTTTTTCTCTAAATCATTGTTTGCTCACACACACTCATAGCAACAGACGTTGATGTCACAAACCAAGTGCTATGACTTCATTTGATGTATACAGTAGCAAAACACAAAATGAGTTTTGCGAAAATGCTATTGAGCCTATAAAATATACCTCTAACAGTCAAATAGAAGTTTTGGATAATGTCTTAATTATGATGAGCATAAGGCAAGGAATCAGATCACACTAAAGTATACCAACGAGGTTAAATACTTTCTAATAATATTGATAGTTGTACAGTGCTTTTCATTAGAGGATCTCAAAGCAAATTTTAAATATTAATCCTTCTAATGTCTTTTGAAGAAGATAATAATATTCCCATTGTACAGCCGGATAAAAAGGGATGTAATTTGGACAAGGTCATATGACAAGCCAGTAGTAGTAGAGAAACCAGAAGATCTGACTGACGGGCCCATCCTAACCACTAGAAAAAATTGCAGCAAGCAATATGACATGGCAATGGGGAAACTGGGTGAAATTAATTCAGACTTACTGTGGTATTAAATGCACAGCTGACGGCCTAATGTTCTCAGTCACTACTTGTGAATTAGTGGGACACAACCTTCACAATGAGAGTGCTTTATGGCAATTATCAAATGGTTCTAGAGCAGGGGTGGGAAAACTTTTTTGGCCTGAGGGCCACATCTGGGTATGGAAATTGTATGGCGGGCCTTGAATGTTCATTAAATTGGAGGTTGGGGTGCAGGCTCTGGCTGGGGGTGCAGGCTTTGGGGTGGGGCCAGAAATGAGGAGTTCAGGGTGCAGGAGGGGGCTCCAGGCTGGGGTAGGGGTGCGGGAGAGGGGAGGACTCTGGCTGGGAGTGCGGGCTCAGGGGTGGGGCTGGGGATGACGGGTTTGGGGTGCAAGAGGGTGCTCCAGGCTAGGACCTAGGGGTTAGGAGAGCAGGAAGGGGGATTAGGGCTAGGGGAAGGAGTTGGGGCACAGGAGGAGGTCAGGGGTGCAGCCTCCAGGCGGCACTTACCTCAAGCAGATCCCGGAAGCAGCTGCATGTCCCCCCTCTGGCTCCTACGTGGAGGCACGGTGCTGGCTAGGTGGCTCTGCGCGCTGCCCCATCCTCAGGCACCACCCCTGCAGCTCCTATTGGCTGCGGTTCCTGGCCAATGGGATCTACAGGGGCAGCGCTTGGGGCGGGGGCAGCGTGTGGAGCACCCTGGCTACCCCTACGTGTAGGAGCCGGAGGGGGGACATGCTGCTGTTTCCAGGAGCTGTGCGGAGCCACAGCACATGCGGAGCGGGGCAAGCCCCTCTCCCTGTTCCCCGACTGGAGCGCCAGAGCAGGGCAAGCTCCAGACCTCGCTCCCTGGTGGGAACTCGAGGGCCAGATTAAAATGTCTGATGGGCTGGATGCGGTGCGCGGGCTGAAGTTTGCCAGCCCGTTCCAGCGGAAGGGGATACAGGTTCCTATTCAGTGCATTGTTATTTTATATATTCTAGTGCTCATTTCTCCTCCAGTATTATAATCTGGAGGAAAAAGAGAAAGTTACTCATCTTGTGCAGTAACGATGGTTCTTCGATATGTATGTCCCTATGGGAGCTCCATAGTAGGTGCGCTTGCATCCCTGCACTGTTGGAGAACTTTGGTAGCAGTGTCCATTTGGCCAGCACATCCACTGTCCCCGCATTGTGTTCTACCATGAGGCTAATCAGTGTGTGGGAGCAACCGCCCCCACCCCCGCAGTTTCTTCTCCACTGCAGAGTCCTTGTCAAGAACTCCAACGTAGAGGGGAAGAGGGCGGGTCATGGAGCACCCACGGGGACACACATCTCGAAGAGCCATTGTTACTGCCCAAGGTGAGTAACATCCTCTTCTTCTTCTTCAAGTAGTGTCCCTATGGGTGCTCCACTATAGGTGACTCTAAAGCAGTATCTCCAATGGGAAGCTGGGGCTTTGGAGTCGAGTCTGTTATGGATGACAATACTGCAGAGCCGAAGATAGTGTCGGAAGCAGTGTCTCCAGTAATCACAGTGTTCTACAAAGCTTGCTGGCCTACAGAGCCCAGATTGCTGCCCTACAGATTTCCAAGATAAGGACATTCTTGTGGAAGGTGACAGAGGAGGAAACTGACTTTTGTGGAGTGTGTGCAGATTCCAAATGGAGGTGTTATGTTACGGTCATGACAGCAGTGTTTGACAATAGTTTGAGACCCATCTGGAGTCTTTGGGATGATATCACTGAGACTTTAGACCAGGGGTAGACAACCTATGACACGAGTGCCAAAGGCGGCACACGAGCTGATTTTCAGTGGCACTCACACTTCCGGGGCCTGGTCACCGGTCTGGGCGGCTCTGCATTTTAATTTAATTTTAAATGAAGCTTCTTAAACATTTTAAAAACCTTATTTACTTTACATGCAACAATAGTTTAGTTATATATTATAGGCTTATAGAAAGAGCCTTTCTAAAAATGTTAAAATGTATTACTGGCACGATACCTTAAATTAGAGTGAATAAATGAAGATTTGGCACACCACTTCTAAAAGATTGCCGACCCCTGCTTTAGACCTTTCTATAGTAGAGAGGAAAAGCTTAGTAAATTTCCTGAAGGCTTTCGTCCTGTCCAGGTAAAAGGCCAGGGCTCTCCTAAATGTTTAGAGTGTGCAATATAGCCTCCCTCTTATTACAGTGAGGCTTAGGGTAAAAAGTTGGGAGGTGAATCGGTTTATGTGAAAAGACGAGGTCACTTCGGGGATGAACTTCGGGTGCAGTCTGAGAATAACTGTCCAAAAAGAAGAGTGAATAAGGGGGCTGTGTCAGTAGTGCCACTATTTCCCCTATTCTTCTTGCTGAGGTGCTCGCCACCATGAAGGCTGTCTTCATAGACAGGAACAAGTAGCCCTGGGTTCAAAGGACGCCCTAGTCAGGCTCTTTAGTACTAAGTTTGGGTCCCATGTTGGGGTAGGATGTCTGCATTGGGGAAAAATGTTTACTATACCCCTGAGGAATCACTTCGTAGTTGGATGTGAAAGCACTGAGCACCCCTCTATTTGTTGGTGGAAGGCTGCTATGGTTGCTAGGTGAACTTTGAGTGAACTGAGAGATAGCCCGGATTTCCTAGCTGGGACATATTTCTTATTGGCCCATTTGCAGGTAGGAGTGATCGATGCTGGCTGGGTCCAGAAGGGCTTCGTTGATGGAGAGGGCTATTCTGGAGAAAGAGGAGGAGTGCAAGATATCCAAGAGTTTATGATGAGTGTTTTTCACTTCCTCAAGAGGTATCTGCAATGTGTCTGTCACCTTTTAGCTAGATCTTTAAATAGCCTGAAGTTATCGGGTAAAGACGATGGAGGGGGCATCACTGCCTTGCCTGGAGATGAGGAAGAGATGTTGGTCTGTGGTGTGACTTCCTTCTTGAATCCACCCTACTCCATGATCTCCTCTGGAGGTTTGGAGGCTCTGGATACTGTGGTTGAAGGAAAGCTCGTCAAAGGTTCAAGGTGGGCCATGCTAGGTGCTTGGGAGGCATGGAGTCTGTATGCTGCCTAGGGATCCCAGTAGGGCCACCGGGGTAGTAGAAGGGGTCATGGTGGTGGCGCCCAGGGTTGGCCGTATTATGGTGGTTGAGCAGATAGAGGGGGCCCAGGTTGGTAGCAGGCACTATAAGGAATGTGGGAGGAGTCATGGGAAATGACCTCCTCCTGTTCGCTATCTGATGCACCACAGGAGAATGGAGGTGCATGACACTGTATGAGTGCAGATTCCTGTGTCTGAAGTAAGTACTGAGCAACGGATACTCTGATATGTCAGATACTGTGAGGTCTCTAGAGTGTCTGAATTCCTGTGGTGCCAACCTAATTAGTGCTAATAGTGGTTGCCAGTGGCACTGAAGGGATCAGTGATCTGGGCTATACTGAGCACTCCAAGGCTAGATGGCTCACTGTTAATGGTGCCAATGATACCACTCATACCAGCAAAGTCTTCTTAGCCTTCTTCTGGTGTGGTCTCTGTCCTTGCCTTTATCTGTCGGTACCGTTGCTTCGGCACCTATGCCCATCAGGTTCTTAGGCACAGCAACAGTACCTGATGCTTCAGACCCTCGTGAACTATGGGTACCATGTTTAGACTCTCTTGGTACCGATGATACCAAATGTGCCAGTGATCTTTTTTGGCTAGCTTGGGGCTCATTCTATGGGCTCATGGCCCTCTTTTTTGAAGCCTTATATGAGAGGTACATGGCTGTTTTCTTCGACCCATAGTCCTTATATGTCAAGGGCTGTGGGGAAGATTTGTGTCACCTGTGTGATTCCTGGCACAGGTCCGGGGAAGGCTGAAGAGCTGCCTCCATGAGCAGGAGTTTTAGTCTCAGTTCTCTGTCCTTCTGAGATCTGGACTTGAGTTGTTGGCAGAAATCCCGCTTTTGGGAAATGTGGCTTTCCCCGAAGCAACGTGTGCAGCAGGAATGTTTATTCGCTACAGGGATGGCCTCCTTCCATGAGAGGCACCTCTTATAGCCCGGTGAACTGGGCATACCCCATACTGGGGCAACTCCAGACAAAGGAAAAGAATAAAAAGGTTTTTTTTCCCCAAAAGAAAGAGAAAATAAAGAAAGCTCTACAACTAAGAAAGGGATTAACTAGCTATTGAAGTGCTAAGAGAGAGGTAACAATCTGATGAACGGACTGCTAATAGCTCCATCTCTCACCAGGGGCAGTTGAGAAGGAACTGGGGGGTGAGGGGGTTCACCCAAGTGTGCTGGTTAGCCTCATGGCAGAGCATGAATGGGGGGACAGCACATGTTCAGGCTGAGCAGACATTGCTACCAAAGATCTCCGATCAGCTGTGTAGGGACGCAAGCGCACTTAAAATGGAGCACCCATAGGGACACTACTCAAAGAAGATGTCAAAGATTTTGCATTTAAAATTGTGCCCACTCCTTATGTTTTAGAGCTTTACTGATTTTAATGCCAAATAAGGCTGTTTAAATATAATACAGTAATTTAAATAAGTAAAATATCAATATGCTCTAGACACTAATGGAAGTACACATCATACAACCCCCTCAGACTCACTTTACTATTTCAATATGGCAAAGAGGTGTTGGCTAATAGTGTAAAAATAGGCCTATCTGTAAAACAGGATAATAATTCTTGCCATTACCTTCCACATTTGGATGAACTGGTTAATGTCTGAATAGACAAAGTCTATACACATCAACATGCTAAGTATTATTACTACTTGGAGGGTTCTCACTGAAAGTCTGTGCAATAGGGTATTTTAAAGATGAATTTCAGTGTGCAGATGGAGCTCCAAGTACACCATTAACATGGAAGAAGGCATAAAGATGAGAGTGGGAGAAGAGTGAGATCTAAGGTCATTTAAAGTAATAACCTACCCATTCAGATTCATTTGTTTTCAGAAAAAGGTGGCAGATGATGATCTGGCCTCAGTTATTCACACCTTCATCACTTCTCAGCTGGACTACAGTAGTGTGATATAACTGGCATGAAGCCCTCAGCTCTTATCCAGCTAGTGCAGAACGCTGTAGCATGTTTCCTTAGCAACATGGGCTACCATGAACACACCAAGTCTGTTCCTCACTTCCTATTCTGGCTTCCCAAAGGATTTTGAATCAAGTTCAGGGATTCAGTCCTTATCTTCAAGGTGCTCCAAGGGCTGGGCCCATGGCAAGCAGAAGATCACAAAACCTCTGAGATGAAGACTGTGGTTGAAAACTTCACTCCTCTAACACAATGGAACTCTCCACAATAAGAGTAAAACTCATCTGTGAAGGAAACAGATTTTCCTTTGTGGCCGGTATGAGACTGTGGAATGGTATCTCCCAGGAACCTAAAGTCCATCACAAACTTCACCACCTTCCACTCCAAGTGCAAAAGAGCATTTCTTTGACCTTGCTTTACCAAAACAAACCACTCCACTACACACTCTTCTGTCCTGGGTCGAGGACGGAGAGAACAAGATGTGCCAAATGTGTAGTCACATTGCTCAATGCTTTAATGGAAAGCGCTCAAATACCATGGCGATAAGCGCAGTATAAGAACCTACATAGAACAGAAAAGAATCCTTCTTGTCACAGAAAAGCATTTCCTTTCCATGCAGGCTTCAATGTAGTATCACATTGTAACAAAACTCAGTTATACATTAAGGTACCTGACTGTCAGAAGGGCTGGGCACCTGTAACTCCACATGAACATAAGGGGAGCTGCAGGTGCTCAGCAGCTCTGAAAATCCCAGTCTTGGAGTCTGATTTTCAAAGGATTACAAGAGAATTAGGTGTCCAAATCCCATAGGCTCCTTTGAAAAATTTCAGCCCAAATAACTGGAAAAAGAGTTTCCTACTTGAATGACTTATTTAATTTGGAAAATAACTGCAGTCAAAATGTGTACACTTTAATTGCCAAAGCAGTCAATTATCATTCTGTCCACATGTGAACTTTTTCTTTGCTGGAGGAGTGGGATAAGAGGCAAAACAGGTATCTATGTGATGCTGGTAAGGCTGTGTTTATGTGCTGATAAGGTCTTGCTCCACTAATGAGGAGAAAAGGCCTTCAATTCCCGAAAACCTAACTATTTTCTCTGACGCAAACCCTTAAAAAAGCAATGAAACATTAAACTCTGCCTCTTGTCCTTGTGTATCAGAATGGTCTGACTGCTATTTTGAGCCAAATTGCCTACAGGGATGCAGACATAATATTGAATTTAATATCTGGAACTGTTCTAATTTGTTTTTTGTTTATGAATCAAAGTGATGAATTCAAGCAGGTTGAAAGATTTAAAAAAACATACACCCATGTGTCCGTCACTTGACTAAATAACCATTTCTTGCCTGGAATACTTTGTTAAATTAGATCACTATCAAAAATAATATAGCAGAAATAGAAGGTGTTAAGAAACAGGCAATGAAAAGGAATAGAGGCCTGGGGTGACTTCCACATGAAGAGTATTCAATGTAGAGAAGAGATGAATAATAGGGGGACATAACAGAGAAAATAATTACTAGCACAGGGAAGGTAAAATAACAGAAGAGCAAAAGGACAGTCAATGAAATTGAAGGACAACACATTTAAACTGTCAAAAGGCAACTTTTTAATTTAACCCATAATTAGCCTGGCGAACTCATTGCTACTGGAGATTATTGAGACCAAAAGCTTAACAAGATTCAAAGAATATTAGCCATTTATATGGCTAATCAGACTACCTTCAGTTTCATTAGACAGGCTGCTTTTTTTTCTTGAAGGATTTTATTGGCAAATATTTGGCCATGGCAGTTAATGTGCTGGATTTTGTTTCATCATTTCTTCTCCCTCCTCACTTTTCTCTGGTCAAACAGGGACCTTGTTCATGACACTCCATTCACTATTATAATTACTTATTATCTCTGACTGCTCAAAAGCGCACGAGGCACTTCAAAGAAACAAGTAACAATCTGCTCCCTATCCCAAAGAACTCATGGTGTAAAGTCACATGTGACTGAATCACAATGAGGGGGAAGGGAGAAGAAAGACAAGGCAATAATAATAAGATCATGCAATTAGTAGATGACAACTTGCAACTGAATCAAATATGTGAACATCCTATTATTTTGTTGCCCCGGAGCTCTCCACCCTCACTTAGTTCGCTTCACTCACCCATCATGTCTTGCATGTTAGACTGCAAGGTCTTTGAGGAGGCACTGCAATTTTCTATATGTTTGTACAGCACCCATGGCTTGTAGGCACTACTGCAAATTAAAATTAGGGTTTGTGTTCCTCTCTGCCCCATCTTTAATTCTCACTACTGTGAGAAAAAAGGCAGGCCTTCCTAGCTTTGAACAGCTTGTGCCTGAAAAAAACAGTTACCTACTTTTCGTAACAATTGTTCATCGAGATGTGTTGCTCATGTCCATTCCATTCTAGGTGTGCACGTGCCCACGTGCACAGCCGTCAGAGATTTCTGCTTTAGCAGTATCCATAGGGTCGGCTGGAGCACTCTCTTGAGTGCTGCACCCATGCGTTGGTATATCAGGCACCACCAGCCCTATACCCTTTCAGTTCCTTCTTGCCGGCAACTCCAACAGAGGGTCAGGATGGCGGGTAATGGAATGGACATGAGCAACACATCTTGAAGAACAGAGGGGCAGAGTCTGGCTGGGAAGGCTCGGACAATGGGCGGAGAGCAGCCTCCATGAGAGGGCCCTCAAACAGAAGTCCCGCTTTTTTTGGGATGCTTTTTCTGGGACGAAAGTTCTTACAGCTGTGACACTTCTCCTTCACATGTGATTCCCCCAAGCATTTAAGGCAGCAGCTATGGGGGTCACTAACAGGCATAGGTCTGTTACAGTCAGAGCAGGGCTTAAAACCTGGAGATCAGGGCATGCCCCACCTGGGGCGAAGTCCGTGCTGGGACTCTCTCTAACTATACTACTTAACAACTACTTATTAACTAACTACTGTAAACAAACTATTTTTGTTTGTTGAGGCTGGAAGACTGAAGTAGAAGAACCGCTAGTCCTTGCAAGGCAAGGGAAAGGCGCTCCGACTAATCACCACGGGTGGTAAGAAGGAACTGAGAAGGCGTAGGGCCGGTGGTGCCAAATATACCGATGCCTTGGGTGCGGCACTCAAGAGGGCGCTATAGCTAACCCTATGGATACCACTAAGGCAAAAATCTCCGATGACCGCGCATGTAGGCACGCACACACCTAGAATGGAATCGACATGAGCAAGCACTCGAAGAACTTTAAGGTTAAAACCGTTTTTTAAACACGCTAAGTGCCTTTTCATAAATACAAATTCCATTAACAATTAAATGTATTACACTTCAGTATTTGAGAGATCCCAAAGAGCTCTCCCTAGAGCTAATCTAGGCAGCCAGGTAAATTCTCCCTTAGGCTTCTGTGAGTATATAGTGAACAGTTTCATATTTATGGATTTTTAAACACACACCCCACTTCTTTCACATTAAACTTAACCTGGCTAAAACTGATTTCCCAAATTTTCCTCCCCAAACCACCCAGAGAGTAGTGTTATTGGTGACAAGACTACCATCCAGACTGTTACCAGGCCTGCATCTTACATGGCATCTTTGACTCCTCCTTCTCTCCTGCCCTGTCCAAATATTGCCACTAAAAAAATTCTAAAATTCAGTCTTTTCTCTGTCCATACTGCCGAAACCCTAATCCAACATTTCCAGCATGAGCACCCACCCTCCTCCTAAGCCACTCCAAAAAATGAAGCTGTTGGGATGGTTTCCTTTGCCTGTCATTCTGGCCCTGTCACAATGTCTTCCCATTCTTTGAAATTCTCAGTGGTCTCCCTTTTCCCCAGTGCATCAAATCCAAGCTTCTTGTCCTCATCGGTTATGGCCTTCCATGACTCTGCCACTCCCTACTTATTTACCCCTGTATCTGAGTGTGTTTCTCCCCTGACCCCATTCATTTCATTTGATCACTTTGCACCTTCCTCCATCTTATACCTCACATTCCCAGAATTAGTCCATGAAGCCACTATCTGGCCTTCAAATCTTTCTTTAATACCCTCTTCTACCACCCAGAAACTGCCAGCTGTCAATGGCCAGGTATCGAGGCAGGGGAAATACATATAATTCAATTATTTGGAATCATAAAGTTACACATGTAGCTAGCCTGTGTCACTGCATGATCTTACCACCTATCCTAATTTTCCACTTGTCTTTTCCTTTCCTCTCCTTTTTTTGTTACACCGTATATTAAATTATGCTGTAAACTCTTCAAGGTAGGGACCTTCTCATTATGGGCTTGATTCAAGGCCCATTGAAGACAGGCTTTGGAAGAGGCACTGTGTGTTGCCTAGCTTAATGGGGCCCTAGTCCTGACTGGGACCTTTGGACACTATTACAATAGAAATTATAAAAATAAAATCAGAAATCTTCAGTTGTGCCCAGACTTCTGAAGCCATTTCCTTGTGCCCATTATTCACCTGGCACACCACACTGCTATGCCTCTCTATGCAAATCTATATTTGAGTGCGTGTTTCTCAAGTAAATACATATTGAGGCTTGTGTAAATTTGTGTTTAGGCCCTTTGTTTTTTTGACAATCATTTTTGACCCTGTTAAATATGTATTTTAGTGCATTAATTATGGTATGCAGTTTTTAGCATGCGCACTATTTAAAGCGAAGACATAATGAAGCATTCTCGTGTGCATTTCTTGGCTAAATAGTTTTAAATCCATTTTAAAATGCATATTTGTTCAGAAAAATATAATATGCATTCCATCCACGTGGACTACAATTTGCAGTATATTTATTATGTATATGACAAGGACAAAAATCAATTTAAAAATCAGGCTTCTAGATTAAAAACCTTCTACCACCTATTGTTATAAGTGGACACCTAAAATAACCGCAGTTTAAAGATAGAGGAAAAATATTTATATTTTTCCCCCCAATTGCATACTTTATCCATTTGACAGAAAGTTTACTTTTTCCCCTGTACAGTGAGTTTCCTCTTTGTGCAGGTCTTTCATACGGCAAAAGGGAAAAGAAACATTTTTTCAAAAATAGGAAAATATGACTGCAAAATTGACAAGGGGACTCAGTGGCACTTTACTACATTTTTGAAACCAGCTAGATTTCAAATTGATGGTGTCCCTTTAACAGGCACTCAGATGCCACGGTACAAGAACCTGAACACAACACGCTGATTGAGGTAATTACATGCATTATTAGTATTGGCATTAACTATGAAACCATATATACAATACCTCACATACAAGAGCCATGGCTACATCATCACAGTGATATAATATATATCATCCTATTCATAGGTTAGAAAATAACAAAAAAACCTCTCAGATACTATTGTTTGGTCACTGTTAGAAAATGTTAACATCTTTATTTTAACGACTGTATCATAATACCTTCTCGTGTAAATGCACTAACTAGTACTTTCTGAAAAACTGTGGTTCATTACATAGCTCTCCTCCAAACTGATTACTGACCTCCCTTAATTATCAATCCAGTTGTCAAACAAGTCAGAATGTGAATAACTGCCCTAAAATGTTTTTTTTTAAACGATTTCAAATGTGGACTATACTTTTGTAAATAGAATAACCTTGTCATACAACCCCTCCCCACAATACTGTACTTAAAAGACAAGAGTTCACATTATAAATAATGGGATGCTAAATCTCTGAAAACAACAAAAGAAAGAAAGTTCCTGCACTATAACCAAAACACTCTTATACACCATACAAACTGGAAAACACATTGTTCAAAAAAACGTGTAAGAACAGTTATGCACTTTGCAGAGTGACAAAAGACTTGGTAAATTACAAGTCTGGGGGTATCCTGAGAATGCTGCTGATTAAAGGTCTGGTCTTCTGCTGCCTGGCAGCAATATATTCTGACCGGGGCACCAGGGACAGCCTCACTTTTCTCTTAAGCATTCTCCTCTGGCGGTCCCAGGAGTGTCAGTGACAGGTGCTAGAAGAAGCCACAACTAGCTCTTTTTTGCTGCAGGGTTGCCACATAGCAAAGGGTGCGGTGGGGCTACTGACAGATCTTGAAATACTCCTTCTATCTTCGTCAGGGAGGAAAAAGTCAAGCTGCCAAATTCAGGCCTAGAAAAATATCCACAGCTAAAGTGTTAATGCCTGAAAGTCAATGCTTGGATGAAAGAGAAGCAAAACGTACATAACAAGCAATTTGGATTGAATAATTTGTCATGAGAAGCTATCTGAAAAAATGACCTTGGAGCCATAAAAAAAACCCTGTTTACCAAGTTTCACTCTGCCTACATTTTGTTATGGACATTTTAACGCTAAGCTAAATTAAGAAATGAGCCTCAACAAGGGGTGGGCCATAAGATACGTTATCAGGCTGTAGTGAAGCAACAGGCACATCCACCCACTGAAAGCAACAGTCTGTTATGAAACTCCCTCAGAAAAACACTGGAGAGGCTTTCAACTGATCTGAGTTTTACACAATATTGATCTTTTCAGATACACAAATTCCTGATTTGAGCACTGTCTGACACTCACAACTGACTGCTGATCTTTGGAGCTGAAGCCACTTCACAGCATATTTTATGCTGTCTTCATAGAATCTGATTAGTTTGAGTGAGGCCCTGGACTTATCAGTGACTCACAATGTACTACGCATTTGTATAATGTGACAGCCAGAAAAAGCATGACCTTTAAATGGCAGATCCACCAAAGATTAAGGTTCATAGGCAATATAGCTTATTTTTATAACATTTTTATCCTAACTGTATACTGAGATCAAATGATGATGGATTAATTGAGATTCCTGACAAAAGCCCTACCTACACTCAGGTGGTAGACAACACAGCTACTATGACCAACTAGGTTAAATAAACCATGCTAGAGTAGCTTCATGTGTAGTTACTAGCATGCTTGTCAGGGGAAAAGCAAAACAAAAAACTGTTCACAATGATCAGGAAAACTGCACTAGACCATGTTTTCAACCATAGCCATATTGTGGACAGGGTCAGTCTTGCTAGGATTGTAAGGGAAGGGTAGGAAGAGTAGAAAGGAAGAGTAGAAAGCCATCCAATCCTTTTGATGAGTATATCAAAAGCAAATGAAGATTGAAATTAAAGATCATTATGGAGATTTAGGCCCATGCTATTTAATTCAAAACTACCATCAAACAGTCCCAAAAGCTCAGAGATACCTGGACCAGGGTTCTACTACATTTTTGCAAACTTCTTAACTGGAACGTAACACCCCAGCATCCCAAAATTCAATGCAAATTTGGTTATGGATGTGAAAACCCAACTCCAAAACACATCAAAACATGGTTGAACACTGAATCCAAACTTGGCAACTCAGATCTATTTCTAAACATAAATAACTTAAAGGCTAAGTTGAAGACGACTCTGTGTATATGGAGAAAACTCTGGGGCTAGAAATGGATGCGTGTGGATACAGGTCCCTTTGATGTAAAGAAACCTTCCATGATAATTTATTGTCTCAAAAGAACATTCACACCTGTTAACTTTTGGGTGTAAGTGTCTCAAACTGCTTGAATGCATTTAACATTTGAAATGATAAATCCCACAAAACCCATATTTATTTATCTGAAATCAGCAGAAGTATCTCCTGAAATATGAAGTGAAATCACTGACATTACATTAATCTCATAAGAAGATTTTAGGAGGTCAATGGAAGATTTTAAGAATTACTGATTCCTCCCCCCCCCACCATTTTTATCACTTTTTCTCTTCCATCTCAAACATGGATATTAAATCAGCTCCAATGTCAAATGCCATTAGTTTGTTCATGGTTGTAGCGGGGTGGAACCCTGCTCAGGCCTTGAAGGGGCTTGAAACAGCCCTGGGAGAGGGCTGAGGTTGAGAAGCTGGGCTGATTGGCAAAGCAGTCACAGCTGTGGCCAGTTAATCAGGGCCCAGCTGGCCCTTATAAGAGGGCAGTGGGCCTGGAGCAGAGAGTCTTCTTCTGCCTGTAGAGGGAGAAGAGCCTGGCTGCAAGGGACCTAATCAGGTACCTAGAGTGGAGCAGGGCAGGGGGGAAGGCCAGAGGAGTTGGAAAACACCCAGGCTCCAGGCCTGGTAAGGCCAAACTGGGTACAGGGGTTGCAGGGGCAGCCCACGGGTAGGCTGAGGCAGCAGGTCCAAACCCACTTTGCCTGTGATGAGTGGCTTATACTGCAGTCTGCCCCAGGGCGCGGGGTCTAGCTGGTGACTGGCAGTAGCCTATGACTGAGGCGAGGTGGGGATAGTGGGTTGGGGGTTCCCCCAGGGAGGGGAGACCCAGATCTGCGGGGTACTGCCCGGGGACAACACCCTAGTTAAAGGGGCACCAGGGTCCTGGGAGGGACACGGGGCCAGAGTGGTCAGGCGGATCACCGGCTTGAAGAGGGTGCTCTGGAGGCTGGCGAGCTAATTCCCTAGGCAACCAGCAGGAGGCTGCCGCGGGGGTGAGTCCGACCCCGTTACAATGGTATTTTAACAATTCACACTCTATATAAACATAACTAACTACATTTTTCCTCCAAATAAGCCATTATGTGGATGCTTATTCATATATGCACTGAGATTGCATATATGAAGGAACTGTTACAATTGTATTTATTTTTTGTTGAGTTCCTATCATGTTAACATCTAGGTGCTATTTACAAAAACTAAAATCACATGAAATTATATACAGTCTACCTAAAAAAGGCACAAGCCAAGTTGACAGTAAACTCTTTGGGGCAGAGCCCTCATCTTTTTGTGTGTTTCTGTAAAGCACCTCACACACTTTGGGGCAATAAATTGCCACAGGCAGGAAAGTTTCTGCAGCCAGATTAAGATCATATTGTTAGACTACGTGGGGAAAGAAACATAATCAGCATACTAATCAATTAACTACGTACCACAGCAAACATCCCGAAGATTGCCTTATATGGGCTCTGATTCTGGAAGGTCATATAGGCAGATGCACCCGTGAGCCCACATGGAGCATCAATACAAATCAATAAAAAAAAATCAATCAGCAGGGGTTTCTTTGCACCCACCAGGATCAGGGCCATATTCATTACATACTGATCCTGACAAGATGTGCTTGTGATGGACTGACAATTTTGACACTGAATTTTCTTGCTTTTGTTGGTTTAAGATAGACTCTTCATATTACTCTTTTTTTTAAAGAACATATCTACAACATTTTCTATAAAACAAGGCAACTCCATGTGTTGTAATGGACAGGATTTCCTACCAGTGTGGGATTGTCTCTTCTGTTTCCCCACTACGAATAAAAATCTTTAGTCCTTTACCTAAATATATAAACTGGGAAGATTGCCACTGAATTTTAAAGGACTATGCCATAATAATAGACTATGCCTCTGACATTAGTCACAGTGAAAAGATGTTATTTACAATAACTTTTCTTGATGACGAGGATAGCTATAACCAAGTAAAGGAACACTTTCTCTGTTTCGGGTCTGTGGACGACTCTATCAGAAAAGGCCTAACAGAACTGTGTATGAACATTTTGAATGAGACTAAAATAAAGCTTCAGGACTGCCACGGCCAAGCGACAAGGGCACAAACATGAAGGGAAAAAACAGTAGCGTCCAGGATCCTTGCGCTGAATCCAAGAGATTTCTTCATGCCTTCTGGCTGCCATTCCCTCAGCCTGGTTGTGTCAAATGCAGCATCATCTTCTTTAGATTCAGTATTTCTCTTTGGAGTACTGCAAAGGATATACGTGCTGTTTTCAGCATCAACTATCAGATGGAAAATCCTCACGGACAATGTGACAAATCTGACCGTGAAGCCACTAAGTGACACTCGCTGGAGAGCCGCATTGACAGCGTAAGGCCAGAAAGGTACCAAGTGACTGAGGTTTAAAACGCCCTGATGGAACTGGAGCAGTTGAGTAAAGCCGAGGCGGGACTCCGACATGAGGCACAAAGCCTGGCAAACCAGATCACTGATTTCAATTTGGCCTGATATGCTGTTCCAGGTAAATGTTGTAAGCAAGGCATTACAAACTCAGTGGATGGACATTGCAACTGCTATTACTTTGATGAGAAGCTGCCCTGATTTCGTTGTGACTATAGAGACAATGGATTTGAAGATGCCCATCACTGCTGCCAAAGAAATGTTGAAAAACTTGAGCCTGTCCTCAAGGAAACTCGTATTCATCAGAAGAAAAAAACTGTTTGGTTATGAGGGCTGAGATGAGGTGATGGGGAAACTTGGAAGAAAAATTCAAGAGAGAGTTTTTTTGCTTGCTCGTTGACACTGCTTGAGTGTCCATTGTAGAAAGGTTTGGACAAATGAAGCATCACGAAAAGACCTGGGTTTTTTTTGCATGACCTGGGTAAGCTGCCGGCAAACAGGAAAATATTCTTGAACAACTGTATGGACCTTCACTGGATGATGACACCTGGGGAATGTTTGGATGTCAATGATAAAGACGTTTCTGTCAAATTGGACAACATCCGTCACATTTTGCAGCACGGGCATTCTCCACTCCAAGTTCTCCAATTCATTCACAACGCAGAGCTGAAGGACACTTTTTCTAAGGTGTGAATAGCTTTGAGGATTCCGCTCACGCTGCCAGCTAGAGTCATGAGTGGTGAGCGCAGCTTTTCGAAGCTCAGGCTCATTAAAACATATCTTGGATCAACGATGGCCATAAGAGACTGACATTGCTTGCTATTTTATCGCTTGAAAATGTAATTGGCCAGTCTTTGGATCTCTCTGACACTGCTTCAGTTTGCAAGGGCAAAGGCGAGAAAAGCGACTTTTGGACTACTGGATTAGGATTAACATACTAAGGCTGTCACCTATTATAACACTATTTAATGCTGGTCCACTCAATGTTGGCATACAGTTCAATTTCCTGATGTTAGTACGTCTCAGTTATTCTTAAAATTAAAAAGTTTCTATAAGCTTAGACGAAATGCATTTTTTTATTTGCTTATATATGGCATGAATAAATACAGATTTAGAGATGCTAGCATGCAAATGTATTGTCTTATATGACATGGATAAACCATGCTAGCAAATCGTGCATCAAAGAAATGAAATGGGCTACAAATGCAATAAAAAATAAGGTATTCAAATGTTTAACAAATGGGGGGAGGGCACCAAAGATGCTCCTCACCTGGGGCGCCACATGGTCTAGGGCCAGCCCTGATTGGATGCATGCAGTTTGTAATTCAGGCTACAATGTTTAGCTGTATATTTGATCTTTTGTAAATATTCATTTCTTTAAAAATTAAGCCATGTTATTCCAAAGTAATATTTGACAAGTGTTCATTAGTCATTTACATGCAGAAATCTTGTGTGTGTATGTATAAAGAGTGTATATATACACAAAGACACTAACAGATCTTATAATGCAGTATGTTTCTGTTATACTGAAGCCAGACTTCCTAACAGCTGCATATTTTAATATACATAATCCCATACTTGAAAAATAATAAAATGCATTAGTTTTCCAAATTAGACATTTATGACCTAATTTAGGAGAGTATTACATCTTTATAACTTTTAAAAGAGCCATTTTGATAAAACATCCCCATACATAGACTGAGAAAAATCAGGGTAACTAGCATCTGTTGCTGGTTGTTTTTTTAACAGGCTAATAACATAATGACACATTTTAATAACATTTCACAACAATATAAAGTATTAAAATCGAAACAGATATTGAAAAAAATGTTCTCATGATCCCTTATTTTATTTTATTTTTCCACTAGGTAAAGTTATGGTATTTACCAGATTAATATTAATACATCTTAATTATGTTGACAAAATGGAAATGTGCCAATGACATCCAAAGAATGGAAATAACTTGTTATTTCCACTGCTGCAATTAAGGTGGCGTTTTAGCATGTTTTGTTCTCAATGTGTGAGAAGTGTGTACAGAGCAGATATATTGAACACTGCACTATATGGAAACAATGGACCACATCTTCAGCTGGTATAAATTGACATAGTTCCATCAACTTCAAGGAGTTACACTGATTTACACCAACTGTGCATTTGGCCCAAAATCTAATTTATTAGTATTTAGTAACTGTACAGGGACAATTGCGGATCTTCTGAGAGTAACGCAAGATCAGAAGTAAGCAAGATCAGAATCTGCCACATAACCCAGCATGAATAAATAGACAATGAACCTTATTATTCTAAAACTAATTCCCCAAAATTTATTATTGCACATTTTGTAAATTATGTCACATGAAAGCCATACACCAGAACCTCTCAAATTCACATTTGGTAAGCAATAAACCTGCACTTTATGTGGACATGCAGGCTGACAGTTTATGGAGCACAGAGCAGTGAAAGTTCTACTGCATTACTTCATAAACTATAACTCAAAGATTCCTATGAATTTTAAGGCCAGAAGGGACAATCTAGACAGATCATCTAGTCTTCCCTCCTGCATAACACAGACCATTGGATGCTCACGTCCAATAGCTGTGGTTGAACGTAAGCATATCCTTTAAAAAGCATCCAATCTTGATTTAAAAATCGCCAGTGATTGAGAATCCACCACTATCCTAAGTAGGCTGTTCCAATAGTTAATTTACCCTTACTATTAGAAAGCTGCATCTCATTTCTAATCTACATTTGTCTAGCTTTAAATTCCAGCCATTAGAGTTTGTTATACCTTTGTCTGCTAGTTTGAAGAGCACATTATGAAATTTTTGTTCCCTATGTAGGTACCTATAGATTGTAAGCAAGTCACCCCTTAACCTTCTCTTTGTTAAGCTAAATAGATTGAGCTCCTTGAGTCTATCGCTATAAGGCATGTTTCCAATCCTTTAACTGTCATGGCTATTCTCTGAACGCTCTCCAAGTTCTCAAAATCCTTCTTGAATTGTGGACCCCAGAACTGGACACTGCACTCCAGCAGTGGTTACACCAGTGCCAAACAGAGGTAATATAATCTCCCTACTCCTACTTGAGAGTCTCCTATTTATGCATTCATTAATTGCATTAGCCCTTTTGGCCAGAGTGTTGTTCTGGGTGTTCATGTTCAGCTGATTATCAACCATGACCCCCCAAGTCTTTTTCAGAGTCACTGCCTCCCAGGATACTGTATATATGGGCCACACTCTTTATTCCAAGATATACGACCTTACATTTGGTTGTATTGAAACATATATTTGCTTGCGTCCAGCCTACCAAGTGGTCCAGGTCACTTTTTATTAGTGACCTGTCCTCTTCATTATTTCCCAATCCCTAATTAACTTTCTTTAACAAAAATATTTAAGAGGGCACATTAAGTTACCACTAAAGTAAGGCTGTGCAACTTGAAAGGTGAAGAGTTATACAAACGTAAAGGCCTGCAACGAGCTCTGCGATCAGAGCCCATTGCAAGAAATGGGCCAAAAAGTGATCTTATATATTTGCAAAAAATAAAAAAAATCATTTCCTCTCTTTTTAACTTGCTAAAACATGTGTCCAAGAAACTGCTTTGATCCCTATTACAATGACAGAGTCTCAGCTTTGACGATAGAAGTCAGAATTTCGCAAAAGCCAATTTTATTCTTGGTATACATTTCAAAACTGCGGAAGCTAAGAGTTTAATACTGACCACAGAGGTTTGTGTGCTGCTCCACTACTCCGAAGCTAAAATATTATTTTTTTGAATATATATTTAAAATCTCAATTCTGATTTTTTTAAAATAAAGTTTATAAAGCTGGTTATAAAGGTTCACTTCAGCCTGCAAAAGGAAATTGTGCATTGAGGATTTGGATGAGTGGGCAGTAAACTGTGGGAATCAAATAATACTGCACACTGCAACCTTTGCTCCCATACATAGCAATAAATGCTGCCTGCAAGCTATAATATAACTGATAAAGTTTCTTGGCTGAACAAACCCGAACAGGAGAGACTATTTACCTTTTATACGATGAGTACCCTACTATGAGTAACCTCTGTTTTTGGATCTCAACTTGAGAACTTGAAAGATGGCTTTTTTTTTAGAAAGTTCTGAGCACCCATCCTCTGAAAAGCAGGCCTCTTTCAGGTGTCTCAAACTGGGTACCCAAAATTGGACACATTCAAAATCATTAGTAATTTTTTGATAATTTAGGCCTGTGTGGGAATTTAGTGCTGGTGAAAGGTGTAGAATACGTTCACCACAACTGTATGTGGTGGGTCCAGGTCTGGCTGACTAGAAGAAAAGGAGTTGTTGCCCCTTTAAGGGCTTCCCTACCCTTACAACTAGTAGCAGAAGTAGAGGAAGATGGAGGACAGGGGAAGAGCTGGAAACAGATGGCAAGAGCATCGGGGAGGCTGCGATTTACCCAGTCAAAGCAGCACAGATATGCTTCACGTAGGTGCCACTTTTTCCTCATGGGGAAGGGAGTTACCTCGGAGAAGGAAATTTCAGTTCATGGCAATGCCAAAGAATACGTATTGTTGAGATTCCCCTGGTGACTCAGTTCAGGACTGCAATGTTACATCCACTGCACAACGAATGAGAGCCCAATAAATCAAGATGATCAATGGTGGCATTCAACACACAATTTTGGAGCTCCCTGTTAAGGAGGATAATTCAGTGGCTTATGTGCTAAATTCTTTGCATTTATTCCTTCTTTCAGGATCACATGAACAAGCAGAGAATTGGTGATTGGATATGTGGGCACAGAATTGTGCATTTGGCCCTCAGGTTCGCAGCTGAGCCTCAGCAGAGAGGCAGGTTTGAGTTGGCATGGATGGAGGAGCGCTCTACAGGGAACAAGGGTCTAGGTCAAGGAGGGGGATGCTCTGAGACCAGCTGATGCCACTTGTACAGTCTTTGGCAGCCCAGGAGCAGGCTCTGGATGTGATTCTTTTTCACATTGGCAAAATCGATGTAGGAATATGTACGAGTGTCAACTTGATGACCAAGGCTACGAGGGATTTGGGGCAGATCCAGGATTTTTTTATGCGGGTGGATAAGGCTGGGGGTACATGAAGAAGGAGGTGGCCAAATTCATGTGACCAAGAGGATTTGTAATTACTCACCCGGACATATCTTATAGGGACCCAAGTTATTCAGGGAGGATGGGGTTCACCTATCTGACTGGAAAGCAGATATATTTTTGTCCGATATTAAGGAAGCTGGGAACCTGACAGGTGGTGGGGAGGAGGCAGCCGATCTAAATTGCTGGCACCTCCTTGTGACAGATGTCCACTGCAGGTGCTCGTTATGGAAGGAATATGGTTATAGGATACAATGAACTGGAAAAGGTTTTAAAGGGAAACAATCCTTACAGGAGCTGAGCCATGGGTGTTCAGGGCTCATGTGTCTCATACAGCGGAGAGCCAACCCCCTCCTTTTCAAGCCCCCCTTAACCCTCATACAGGATGGCTGTGACCAGGCTGGGGATTACGTGGAAAGGATTTAAAGGAAAGCATCCTTTAAGGGAGCTGAGGAAGAGAGGTTAGAGGACCCTATGCCTGGTATAGCAGGGAGCCAACCCTCCTCCTATCTAGCCACATTAACCCTCTTATGAGGGGAGGATATCAGGGGCCCAGCAATAGGATAGCTGGGATAAGGTTGGATATTATGTGGAAATGATTAAGGAAATGATGATGCACTGCATGACGTACTGCAGGGTACTTCCAGATATTTTAAGTGAATAAAGTTGGGGCCTAATTAAATCACATCCATTGCCTCCTGTCTTTCTTCTGGTGTGGCCCAACAATTGAAAGTCCCAGTAAAATTCAGCCATGTTTAGCTATAGAAAATTTAGCATTCACTTCCAAAGTGGGAGGATTTGAACAAGTGGCCTACAAGTACAGGGATTCATAGTTCATTACCAATCTGTTAAGCCATCCAGTTTCTCTGTTCTGTTCCCACAGTGATCATTGCAGCAGATCTAGTCACTTATAGTTGGACAAAGAAATTAATTCTTAGAAAGACCTTATTGTGTTAATACTTGTAAACACCTAAATACTATGGTGGTAAGACCTGTACAAAAGCCTATGGACAGATAGACCTTTCCTCAATAATCTAGTAAACTACCAAGCGTGAAACTTCTTAAAGTGGCAGAAAGCATTATCTTTCCACTGCATTTGTATTTTGCTATATGCCCAACAGCAAGAGTATTCAAACTTCCTTACCAACACCGCCACTTTGAGGATAGGGTATTGAATTTATGACTACATACATTTTCTCAAAAGCTCGTACCCTACTTCCATACTAATCATGTCTGCTCTTTGTGCCAACTTAAGAAACAGTCCTAAGGACCAGTCAGTGTTAAATATTTTTCTTGCACCCAAAATATTTAGAATGGGGTTCTTTCTATTAGGGCAAAATAAAAAGGCTAGCAAGTTCCACACATTTCATTTCCAGGTTACTCATACTGTAATCATTCCACATGGATATTGCTTGCTTCTGGCAGTTTTATCACATTCTCCTATATAACACACACGTATAGATCCCTGGAGGCTTTTATTCTTCTGTTGTCCAAATCCGTCATTATCTATAATGGCAATCCTGTCAACACGTCCAGCGCACTACCAGGCCTGTGTCAGCACTCTACTTGATATAGATTACATTTGCAATGATACGGCTTCTTCCAGCAAGTTACAGGTATCTTCCTCTTTTAGCTGTAGAGATGTTAATAAGCTGGTAGAAGCAGTTGTATATAGATATTTAATGTGCAATGATTTCTTTTGTGCCTGCACTGTGCCAAAAGTTAAATTCAACACCCCCCTTACTGATCCATCCATTTCTGTGGCACCAAGACTTAAATTCTGAAGTCGGAGGCAGGAAGTTCTCAATGAGAGGCCCTTAACTATGGAACCCGTTTTCTATTGGTACAAGAGAACACAAGTGTGCTTACTACCAAGACCACTTTCAGGAGTCTTAAGCTGGGCAACCAAAACCAGGCACACTCAAAATCACTAGTCACTTTTGAAAATTTAGTCCTATTTGTGAATTTAGTGCTGGGGAGGTTGGGTGCTTATGGCACATTCCAAGTTGTGCAGAATCTATTAATTTAGGATTCTGCCTAAAGCAGGTTGTGTGTGTGTGTGAAATTTCTTCTATGCTTTGAAGAGTTTAGAGTCCTCCTGAGTGAACAGTAAGTTATGTTTTAATTTCTGGTTGTTAACTGATGTAAATATTTGCATCTCACAAACTGAAAAATAATTAAAATAAACATTCTCTCTTGTGTGATTAAGTGACAACTAAATAAGTGAGGGCCCCATTGAAGTCAATAAATATCTGAAGAGCGTAAACACTAAAGAGGGAGAGAAATTATTACACAGTGATTCTGAAAGTATAACTAGGAGTAATGGGATGAAATTAATGAAGGGAAACTTTAGGTTTTGTATCTTCCTGACAGTGAAATATATTTGTGTGTGGAACAGTCTCTAAGGAATGTACTGGAAACGCCCTCATTTTAGACTTTTAACACTAGACTGGACTTAACATTAGTACATATATAATATGGAACAATGCAGTACTGGCAATGAGATGGAGTAGGTGATCTGATAACTCTTTTAGTTTCTGCATTCTGTTATTCCTGGTAGGGGCTCTGCCTCCATTTCAGCTAATGACCAACATTAGCTGAAATGTTGTCTAAGCCCCCTGGCAATGCATTATTGTTCCCTACAACACATGATCCAGTGCTCTGTCCTATCTAACTTTAAATGTCTAAACTTCTAAAGAAGCCAGTAGGATTTCCAAACTCTCTCTTTGGAAAACTATTTAAATGTCTTATAGACTGCAGAGTCAGGAAATGTACCTTTTTTGATTTCATCCCATTTTCAACTCTTCATTTCAATTCTTTGTGCCACCTTAAATAGTTCCTTTTACTCTTATGTTCTTACACCTTTAACGTACTTGCAGACAATTATGTCCCACAGCGAAGTTATGTGATGCATCATTTGGTTTTTTTAATACTTTTACTGAGATGGAAAAATTCTTGAACCCAATTGAGCTGTCTTACTTGCATTCCCACCCACTCCTTATGCTTGTTCCCCTTAAAGATATTTCTGAAAAGTTTTCCCTTTTCTCCTGCAGTAGGAATGTTAGTATCCTTTCTGCTCCAACCTAACCTACTACTGTGCCTTTAACTCTTTCATTAATTACATAAGGAGAACAGAAATCCTTCTAAGCTGAAAGATCTACTGTAAACTAAATATAAGACGTGTTATATCCATAACCATTTTCTTAATGGCTCAGAAAAATCACTTTCTGCTTCCGCATATCACAAACAGAAATCAAGATGCCAGCAAGGGTCACTGCATACCTAAATATTAATTTATAACTCTTTTGACTTCTTGCATGTTCATAATTTCAATATTATACTTTTTAAAAAATGGGGCCACAAGGGAATTCTAAACCTACTTTATATAAACAAGGCCCTTTTACTACACTTGATTCACGCATTAAACTTCTATTGACATCAAAAGGGGTTCCACCATGCAGCCAGGGCAGAGTCTGGCCCACAGCTATTTCCACTCATTCACAGAGATCTAGTTGTAAGTCTAACTATTATTGACTATGACACTATTGATGATCAAGGTTGAAGCAGTGGATGGAATTATAATGTTGATTTATTTTAAGTTTACTCTTTCCAGTTTTTGTAGTTTTTTAAATGTTAATTTCACTTTATTAGTCCATAAATAATACTGTTAATTTAGTTTTCTGCATGACATACTACTCAGACAGTTCTGTAAACTATTCATATTCAGATGTAATAGTTGCCTAAAGCAAGTATTTTTGCAATTGTATATATGAGAGAAATATAAAACAGAGAAAAGTGCTGCAAACATCTTCTATTGGCTTTAAAAAAACCCCCAAGAGGCACAGTATCTTCATTGCAATGACACCTTTGTTGTAGAAAACCAAGAAATGAACCTCCTGATGCTATGTTAAATTCGTATCAAATACCAATGCCAAAGAGCCTATCATCACATAAAGGCCAAATATATTTCATGTTGATATATCTTGGGGATGTAGGCAAAAAATATTAACACATTAGAGCATGGACCTGGGAGTAAATAATTAAAGGGCATAATGTATAACTACCTCCCAGCGGTGCAGTGAAATTTTCAAAAAATAATTTTCAAAAAAACTTTGAGATTCTTTCAAAATATTTTAACTTTAATAATCTCTAAGGCTCCTGCACGTGCCTAAGTCCCATGAAAATTAGGCATAGCCACAGGCTTAAAGTTAAGTGTGTTCTTAATAGATTTGCTGAATTGAGACCTAACTAAGTAAAAAGCACATCAGCCCATCAGGGTCTTAAATTTAATTTCACAAAGGTAGACCAAGTCACTGGTTTCCCATGTTCAGAAAAATCCCCACTTCCCCCATAGTTCACAAATATTGTTTAGCTGCCAAAAGTCTGACATTTTACATTGGTGCAGTGGGGGAAACATTTACAACTACTGCCAAATGTGTAATTTGGCCCCCTGAATTAGCCCTATTCTGGAGAAGAGAAAACAATTTGCTATTGGGCTTGTTTGCCATGTGTAAGTAAAAAGAAATGTGCAGCAGATAGAAGAATCAGGCTCTACAGTAAAATGAAAATGCAGAATTATTTTTTTTTACAGTTGATAATTTGTAAACTATAGAAATATGATAGATGTTCACCCTTAGAATACATTGCAGTACAACATTTTCAGCATTTTACATTGAAGGACAAAATCTATATTTCTCTAACCTGGTGGGTTAGAATTCTATTATGTATGTTGACGTGCAGCATGAAAGACTCCACTTAACACTGAGGCCTCATGATGTTCGATATTATACAAAAAGATGGGCAGACATGGTCCCTGCCCCGATGAGCTAACACACACGTCTATTTTTGTTGCAACCTCTTTGTGGTAGGGGCCATAGCTTCCTGTATATAGCATGTAGCGCAATGTGGTCCCAATCCTAACAAATCTTCGGATAGTATCATAGGATTAATTTGAAAGAGAGAAAATGCAAACAGGAAGGAAAAGATATGAGGGTTTCATAAGACATGTTCTGTAGGGCTCTATCATGTACCCTATGCTGGCCTGGCAACCAAAGGGTCAATTCGGGAACTTCTGGCCAACACTGACTGGCAGCCTCACAGAGGCTGGGAGGATAAAAGAGCTGAGAAGCAGAGGGGAAAGGATGGCTACTAGAGGAGCAAACTGCCTGGAGAAGGAAACTCATGCCAGCAAGGTGTTGAGAACCCATCCAGAGACCACACCCCAGGCAGGGGATGACTGCATCTATAGTCTGGAGAAGCCCACAGAAACCAAGAGAGGTAGGAAGGAGCTCAGGGCACAGCAGGAGGAGTTGTAAACACCTGATTCTGCCTGCCTGGTTTAAGGGCCCTGAACTGGAATGTAGTGGAGTGGGCAGGTCTGGCTTCCTCTGTTGGCTGCTCAGAGGCTTAAGGACTGAAGGGATTTCCAGACCCCCTCAGTAGCAGGGCCAGCTGACCCTGCCAAATATAAGGAGAAAACCCACTGTGACGTACTGTAGCTGATGGTACCCCCTGTACCCACATATTCACCCCCATTGTACGATTATGATACATTTTGTATAAAGTATTCCTTGTGAGGTATCATCTGAAAAGACGTGCTTTGATGAACCTCATTATCCTGTCAAAATGTTTGTATAGTCACTGTATATAAAGTTATGAGATTTTGCTATAGGTTTGTTACTGAAACATGTTGTAAGTCTGGGAAACACCCACAGACGAGCCTCTCAGAGAGGACAAAGAAACTGCAAACCCAGAGGCCTTACACACCAAACCTCACATAGACAAAAAGGGCAAGCAAAATTTTGCAATTCATAATGAAGGATGGTCAGCAGCACACGTACACAGGAGGGCTGCCTAGCCCCATGACACAGCATGGATTTTTCCAGCACTGAAGAAAAGTATAATGGGGGACAGTGACATCACCAAGGGGCCTCTCTCTCCTCCCGCATCTCAACACCCGGAAGCAAGATTCTTTGAAGACAAAAAAGTCTCCTTGAACTGGGGAGGGTGGGGAGGGGGAAGGGACGGTGCTAACTAGAAGGCTTTCTAATTAGTATGAACTGTGAACTGAAAACTGCCTGCAACGTCCAGTAGCGAGATAAATTGTTTTTGATTTAAATCTTGCTTAACCTGATAAAGTTTAGGCTTTAGAATGTGTGTACTGTTTACTTATTATTTCTTATGTAACCAATGCTGACCTTTATGCCTACCACTTATAATCACTTAAAATCTATTTTTATCTAGTTAATACGTTTATTTTGATGTTTAATCTAAACCAGAGAGTTTGTCTAAAGTGCTTGGGGGAATCTGCTTAGATTACAGAGGCTGGTGCATGTCCACTATCCTTTGATGGAGTGGCGAACTAATTAAGGAGCTTGCATTGATCAAGAAGGTCTTGAGCAGTGTAAGATGGATATTTCTGGGTGCAAGGCTGGGAGTGGGGGGAATTTGCTGGCATCTCCCTGTATACAGTTCACGAGTGGCTGAGAGCGCCTTCATGTAACTTTGCTTGGTGTGCCTCTGCACGCTGATGGCTAAGTGAATAGACCCTGAAGGGGTTTGCTGTTCACTAGCATAGCAACGTGGGAGACAGCCTGGGCAGGAGAGTTAAGGGGGGCACGGCAGTTTCACAGTCCAGATTGCACCCCGGGGGATGTCACACCCTTCATAGCCCAGAATGGGACTACTATAGAGACTTGGGCAAGAGAAACTGCCAGATCGCCCCGCTAGATCAAGTGAACTCTGTGCAATGCTCTGTCTGACCAAAGGGGGCACTGTCACATCAGCATACCAGCTCACAGGCTCCAATCCTACTTTACCAGATCATCCTGTCTGCTGGTTTCCAGCTCACCCATATGCTTCTAGGAATTTTACTTGTTTGAGCACTGTGTATATAGTACTTGCAAGGTGACACTTCTGTGGCCATAGTTGTGCTGAAAGGTGCAGCATTTAATGGTTTCATGTGCTTCTTGGGACAGAATTTTGCCCACACAATATAGTAGAAGGGCCTAGTTCTGCAAAGTGATGAGCACCCTAAAATCCCACTTACTCCAGTCATAGTTGAGGGCACTTTAGCACCTCTCAGCAATCTCTGAGTGGCACTTGGCCCCAAAAGAGAAGTGTCATTACAGCTTACATGTGCCTTGTGAAATAAAGCCATGTTCAAATTCAGCAACTGATCCTTCAAAGTGATGGGTGTATTTGGAATTTTCAATGCAACATGAATGAGTGTAAATGTCTCTTAAGCAGAACCCATTGCAGGATTAACTTTGTAACTGGCGGAATTTCAAAATGGAACCCCAGAAATGACTTTATTTTGGGGATGTCATTCTCAGCAAAGGTTTTCACCGTAACAAGAGATTATTTTCAACTTTTATCAAGTCTTTTGTCTGGAGAACTCAGGCTGTTTTGTAGACTTTAATGAATTAAGACTCACAACAACTCTTTGAAGCGAGTATTATCATCCCTATTTTACAGCTGAGGAAACAGTCACAGAAAGAAAAGCGACTTGTGACAGAATTGAGAGTATAAAACACATCTTCTGTGTCTCCCAGATTTATAAAACTATTAGACAATGCTGCCTTTCTGGTATTCCTCCTTTAGGGATTCTGAGGAGAGTTGGTGTACCTTAGGTATTCAAGTTCAACACAAAAGTACAACATGTCTTTCTAGTCCTAGAAATAAGATGAGATATAAAACGAAATTCCTAACTACTTGTAGAAACTAAAGGTTCCATGGGAGTTTTCTAAAAAACAGGGGTATTAATGCCAATGCAGGCAATTATATTCTAGGTTTCTGTAATTCCCCTGCTGTTTCAACTAGTTTGTTCACTTCCTGTCCTAAACAGCTCTGTGGCATTTCTGTGTACCATTACACAGCTGCTACATTTCACCTTAGACCTGGCTCAATCTCAGTGATGGATGAATTGACTGCTGTGTGTAGCTTAAATTTGTTAAGTGCTTTGGGATCGTTCAGGAAGAAAGACAAATATATAAATGAATGATCATTATATCAAGGAGAAGTTGAGGGAAGTTTATAGACTTGCAACTATGTCAGCCTACATTATATTGCATAACAGTCCATAAAAACATAAGAATGGCCATACTGTATCAGACCAATGATCCATCTAGCCCAGCATCCCGTCGTTCAATAGCAGCTGGTGCCAGATGCTTTAAAGGCAATGAACAGAAGAGGGCAATTATTCAGTGATCCATCCCCCGTCATCCAGTCCTATATTCTGGGAGTCAGAGGTTTAGGAACACCCAAAGTATGGGGCTGTGTCTCTGGTCACCTTGGCTAAGAGCCACTGATGTCCAAATACATAATGTTTTTATCCTAAGACTAACAGAGATTAACAGACCCACCAAAATACAGAGAATCTAGACTATTTTCCTAACTAATGGCAAGAAAGGAACGATTTTCATTCTTCATAAGAATCTCTCTCAAATTGCTTTGCAGTTATTTACTAATATTTATTTATTGTTCTGACAGCGCATATCCAGAATGTATACATTGTGTGGATGTAAGTTACAATCTATGCATAGAATGTGCATGTTTCTGTACCTAACTTTGATATAACTTCCTGAAATTTCTAACGTATATAATTGAGTTACTCTATGATTCAGACATCTGACTGTATTTGCATTAGTAGTATACTAGTCTACAATAGTCATAAAGTGTGCATCTGTGTTGCTGCCATGTATTTTGGGCTAGTACCACAGAAAGCTTGAGGCCAGATTCTCATTTATACTACTCCCTTTACATCACTCTGGCAGTGTAAGGGAACTTAAAGAGAGAGTAAGTGTAACATACTCCCACATTAAGGTCCTTCTACACTACCAGAAGGAGTCTTTGGTGACAATGAAAATCTGACTATACATATTTAAACAAGGCTATGTTGAACATTTATAGGTTATAAATGGTTTACAACATTAAGAGCTGCTTTGTTTTCTAGAAGAGTTGCAGCTAAAGTGCACTTTATAGCTATCTTGTCTGTGCTTCTTTTTTCCCTAACGGATTTAGTAAAATTTCTCAAGTGGCCAAACCAGAATTTCTTTTATTGTGAGATATGACTCTAAGGAAATAAACAATTAGACACATTCATGTGAAAGAGCAAGCTGCACATACGTAACTAAACAAGCACGTGCACTGCCAGCACTAAGTGTGTGAAAAGATATTACAGTAGTGGTCTTTTGCACTCCTGTAGTGCAAACTTCATGTGCAGAGTCACTTTATGCCAATATCCCCTGGTTGAACAGGACCACATCTATACTGCCTAGAAGTCTTGTATGCTGCTTGCAACAATTCCTGTACTGTGTTGTGTGTTAAGACACTGATGTATGTGCAATCCAAGAATTTTAAATGTCCCCACAGGATATCGAATGCTATCCAGATCATTTGTAAATACTTTCCCAGTGCTCCAGAGAAAATGAGCCAGTTCTTTTCATATGTAGTTAAAAGACATTTTTGTGTTATCTAAAAATCTATGTTCCTGTTTAATAAAATTATCTAGGCAACTTACTGTTTCATCAGCACTGCGTGCTAACTCTTTCATTACTAAATTCTCTTTGAGTGTTAAGATTATCCCCAGTAGAGACAGCTGGGAAACTGTAATATAAAGTCAAACAACATGTTTAATGACCATTGAACTCCTGGAAACTTAGTCCAGAATGATACATCATTGTGTCAGATACTCTTAAGCAATATGCTGTTTGGTCTCTCTCTTTAGAAATATGAAACCCCTTGAAACCGCTACCACAAATAGTAAAACTTTTAAATTATTGCCAAGCCACCTGCTTTTCTCCAGGAAACTTCATAAACCCCCCAAATTAGTAATGTCATTAAGTAAAGCTTACGAAATCTTTGTCATCCTGAAAATGTTTAGCTGTTGAATTTAAAGAGGGCAACGGAGCTTCTAAAAATCAAAAATATTGTCGTGTATACTAAATAAGTTTTTTTAAATGCTTTAAAATCGTTTTGAATTCAAATCCTGTGTATGCAGTTCGTCTGAATATTAATGCTAGGAGCCAATCATATAGATCTTATTATCAGGAGAAGTCCCATTCAGAGAGGAGTACTGGACAAGGCATCTCCACTATTTATTTATCCCAATAAAATACTGCACAAATCTGCAGCATTTTGCACAGTAATTTAAAGAATTGTTTGTAATAAACAAGCAGTGACAGCTTGAGTTTCCCTTGTCCAATACTCCTTCCCAAATGGTTCTACAGAAAGTGGGTAAGGATGGATTACAGGACTGCATTCTGTCCATAAAGCAGCCAAAAACATACCATCTAATCTTGGAGTAATTTATCCAGTAAGATGATTTAGAGGACAGTTCAGTGGCACCATTTTTGGAAGGCAAAAGCAGAGGGGAAGGAATATAAATCAAAGGTGACTGGCAGGTAAAGGATATATGCAGCAATCAGCCAAACCATGTGCACGCTGGCACAAATTCAACAAGATCATTTATAAAAATTTTAAGTCAGGAGTACACAAAAGGGGGTCTGGTGCTAACTAAATCCACAGATAGATTACACGCCACTGAAATAAACACTTCCAGATGCTGGCATACAAAAACCTTTTACAGAAAGAAATGTTTTCTTTCATAAATCTGAAAGGAGGAACTTTGGGGTGAGGGGAAAGGAACAAGATTTTCAAACTGAGATCTGACTTCCTAGTGTTTTTATAGAATAATAATTCATATTTTCCAAACACAAAGTGTTTATATTATAGAATAACAAGTAATAGACAATACCCTGTAATACATCAGAAGGAAAAGTAACCATAACTGTTTCACACACAAGAGTAATATTCATATTTTAAAAGTGAAAAAGAACCAAAACCAAACTTGTTTAATTATGTTTTAATAACACAGAAAAAAAATCTATGTTAAATCACATGTAACTGATGATAAACACCTTGGATAACATTTTAAAAAGCACCTAAGCCTAAATTTAATTTTGAAAAGTAACTTCTGCACTAAGGGTGAAATCCTGGCCAAAACTAATTCAATGGCAAAAATCACATTTATTTCTCTGGGTCCAGGATTTCATTCACATTTTCAATGAGACTTTGTATCTCTAGTGTCTAATCTGTTTAAAAATGGCACTTAGGCTTCTAAGTTACTGAGGTGCTTTTGAAATTTTTACCTGTAATGTATGTAAATTATGTATCTGGAACCACATTTTGTAGCATTTACTCCCAAACTGCTTACTAATGTAGACTCATCTACTGTTTTGGGCTGCAGCGTGCAGAAAATGTTGAGAATAATCAAGATTAAGCTTCCAGGTACTTTCCCAGTTAAGAAAGATGGCTTGCAGAGCAAATGTAAACAAAAATCTGTATACATTTGATATGGGATGCCTGAAGCACCCTTGCTTTTCTATATTTCCTGTACAATTTATCCTACTGATATCTCACAGAGTATGCACCAGTTTATCTTTCTTTTATGGGGACACTGTTGAATCATATTAATTTATTCATGATCCCAACAATGTGTACGACCTTAGTATTTTAAAAAGTTTAATCTCTCTCTGCCATCAAAAAATAAATATACTTGCCACTCTTCTAGTGTTTTAGTCTCAACCAACATAAGCATTGGTATGCCAGTAATATTTCGCAAATTTTGTTTTCTTTTTCATCTGTGATCACTGGAAACCAGTAAGCTCCTGTACTAGCTTTATCAAAGTTTTAAGAAGATGTGACTATGTGCTTCAGTGCTTTGCTGAATGGGATGGATTTAAGCATCTGCTTAAGTGGTTTGCTGCATTGGTGCCATTGATGATAATGATGTTATATTTCTATAGCATCTTTCATTCAAAATGAAGTGGAAGTTCTTTACAAACATTACTATTTGATTGTACTATATATTACACACACACACACACACACACATATACACACACACACTTGCATGCATGCGCAGCAAGTACCATTAAAAACTACTTGGAGTGATTAAATGTATTATTTGTTATCTACCATGATCAGCATAGTCCAAGGCAAAATAAAATCAGTCCCTGATGCGAATGTTCTGTGGCATTCTCTCTATGGAGGGATTAATTAGTATTCAGTTCTGTTAGTTAAAAAAAGATATTTATAACTAGAAATATTAATCAACAAAAAAGTCTTTAACTGCAAAGAAATTGTACTAAGCTCTTTGAATGATCTTTTACTTGTTCTTAGTTTTAACACTTTGAGCCACAGCGTAAATCCTTTTACAGACATATTTACGCTGGGGCCTATAAGCTGTGATTGTCTGAAACAAAGTCTTTCAGAAACTCCTAGTATGATATGTCACACTCAGTTATTTCAGTACAAGTCTGACTAACGCAGACAGTAATAAATAATATCGGCATGTAAGTACTACCTAAGAGTAAGGAGTGGCATGCAGAACAACCAAAGCAAGAGGATTGTCAGCATCCTGATATTCCTCTAATCAGGAAATTCCAAAACTCAGCACCATGATTTTAAAAAAGTCTATTGTAAACATATAAGGGCATAGGCTGAAGGAATATGAAAATGTTTCCAAAACAGATTTCCAGACCCCTCCAATATATGCTAATTCTGGACTGAATTATTATAGATCAAAGCAAAAGCTAAGCTCTGTCTAGTGGAGGAGAAACTGAGTTCCTAAGATAAGATATATTACTGTTCAGACACTTGGAGAGAAAGTGTGCATTAGTAAACAGCATAGAAACAGAGTCTTGTATAAGGTAGATAAAAGTGGGATGCGGTGGGTGGGAACAGGAAAAAATAAGTGTGTGTGTATATTTGTGTGTGTGTATATATGTGTGTGTGTGTGTTTGTTTTCAGGGCAATATTCCTGGCCCAAAAAGTTACATACAGTATCCTTCACTTCGTGTCCTAAACTATCTTTTATTAGTGTCATTGTACACTATTAAACACTTGCTGTATTTCAGTTCCAATCAGACTGCACTTCAGAATTGGACATAACTAAGGCTAAGATTTTGTCACTGAGGTCATGGAATCTGTGACTTCCAGAGACCTCCATTACATTTTCTGCTTCAGCCCTGGGGCAGCGTGGCTGAGGGTGTCAGCTGGTGGGGGCCCAGCAGCTCTCAGTTGCTGGGCAGCTGGGGACCCCACAGCTCCCAGCTATTGTGGGCTGGGGCTCCTCCATAGCTCCCAGCCGCTGCGCGTGGCAGGGAGACCCTGCAGCTCCCAGCCACCTTGGCTGGCATGGGGGCTCCCCCACAGCTCCCAGCTGCCATAGGTGGCAGGGAGACCCCACAGCTCCAAGCCATGGTTGGTGGCAGGGAGACCCCACAGCTCTGAGCTGCTGAAGGTGACGGGGGCTTCCAGCAGCTCTGAACCGCTGTGGGTACAGGAGCGACCCTGGAGCTCTGAGCTGCCACGGGCGCAGTGGGGATTCTGGAGCTCCCAGCTGGCAGTGGCGGCAGGAGGGACCCCGGATCCCAGCAGCCCTGCGTGCTGGTTTCTCCCCAAGCTTCCCATTTTGAGTAAAAGTCAGGAACAGGACACGGGCTTCTGTGAATTTCTGCTCATTGCCCATGACCTGTCCCTGACTTTCACTAAAAATAACCATAACAAAGTCTTAGCCTTAGACATAAGTCTTCTATACCATGGGCATCATTAAACAATGAACATTTACCAACCCATACTGTGTATTATGGTAGCACCTAAAGGCTCCAATCAAGATTAGGGCCCCATCGCATTACATGAAGTACAAATGGAGCTCTCTGATGTTCTAAACATCTCATTAAAATAAGACATATGCAAGAGCAAGAAACAGATGGAAGAACAGGGTTTTGTCATCCAAAACATTCCCAAAGTGCTTCACGAACATTGTGCATGCAGCATCACTCAAATGCTGCCAGTGCTGGGGTAGCAGCTAAGTGCTGCAGCACATTCTGTGTGACAGTTTGCAGGAAGGAGGGAGATAAAAGGAAACTTTGGCCAAAGACAAGGGGGAAATCCATACGCTTATGAAAAATGCCATAGGACAGCAGACAGAACCTTAGTTTTTAAGGTCACATTGGAAACATTTAACACTGGATAAATTAATGGGCATATCAGATTATATTAGAATGGCTCACCAGTGGGATCTGCACTCTAAATTGAAATGCTAAACTTGAGTAATGGACAAAATGCCCTAGACAGTTTCTGGTTTTAAATATTTATGGTTTGAATGCACTATTTATGGTCATATTTAGATATTCTAGTCTATACATTATCAACTCCAGTTTTGCAACGTTCTTTAAATGCAGCTCCTTTGAAAAACAAATGATATGACAAGGGCTCATTCCAATGGACGTCAAAGCTGAACGACTATATTAACCAATCATCGACAGTTTTGTACCTTATAATAATGAAGATTTTACATGGATGTTATGAGGCTTGCTTAATTAGTTCTTGTGAAGTGCCTGCAGATTCTTCAAATTAACACAAGCACCATATTTACTACAGTTTCTGGATTAATTTTCATATCTATGAAGACACTGGACTAAATCTGATCTCACTTTCACCCAAATAATTCAGGAAAAATGACACTGAAATCAATGGCATTACACTGGTATAAAATATAAGCTAGTCTATAATCAGGGCCTTAGGGTGAACCATACACTGATCAGGCTACTAAATAATGTAGTTTGCTTTCTTTCAAAAAGACCTTCCCATGACTTCTGATTTCACCCAAAAGGTAAGACATTATTTAGGGCAAGAGAGGTAATTCACTCACACTCTTCACCGTAGCTATGATTTGAGTTTATCTGAAGCCAAGACCTCTCATCAAAGGAATGAATGAAGCGACCTAATTATGTGGATGGTGGCCTATAACCACCAAACCCATTCTAACTCGAGCCCTGAGTTGGACTGAAGAGAAGGTTAAGAAGTGGAGATTCAAGCTTTTTCCCCTCTTTCCAGCCCTTAAACATGTTAAGTAAAAATTGTGAAAAAAGTGTCATTTCATTTAATAGTTCATAAAAGCATTACTGTAATGTTCTGCTCACATATAAATTCACATCTCAGCGTAAGAAATTCTGTTAATCCTACTCTGGCAAAACTCCCATTGATTTTTGCCTGAATAAGGAAGTAAGATTTACCCCACAATGAAATAATGCAGAAATGTCTTACTGTTTTAGCTAATATGCATGTGGCACAGAAAAAATGGATTCAATTACAACATATGGAATTACATCATCCCACATGATGAAGAGTTACATATTTCCCATTCCTGTTTTGCAAAATTATACGGCACTGTGTTTTAAATCAGTCATTTACATCACTGCTGGCTGAAAGTTGGGATCACGCTTTAAACTAGGTAATAGAGGGCACCACCCATAAGCTGTCAATACAGAATACATGGATAAAATATATGTCTAGACTATCTTAGACATGATAGAGAGCAGAAGAATCTAGCATACCCACGCCGGCTTTCCATTGTGGGTTATACACTGAGGCAAAAACCTAAATGCTCTAATTATGTTAGTCATTTTGACATAACTATTAAGGTTAAAATAAATGCAAACGGATCATTTTCACTACTTTAATGTTAGCACTCTGTTACCATACGATTATGAAACTTCTAAAGTCCTCTTTAGGTCCAAACCAACATCTATCAAATACTGCTAGAAAATAAATTACACAAGTCAACTCTTTCTCCAAAACTGCCTTATTAGCAGCACACATCACAATCATCAGATGAAGGAGATGGGAAAAATGGTGAAATAACAAAAAAAAAAAGGGAGAAAGATCAGATGACAGAGAATATTTCCATATTTTAAATCTGATGTACAGTGCCAAGTACATTGTTAATGCTTAACAAATAATAATAGCCATGCTGGAAAGCATATTACCATTGGAACTTACACTTCTTGACAAAATAAATTATGTTTCCTATGTTTGCTCTCAGTTTTCTTTTAAACAGAAGTAGAATCAAATATCACAGTCAGCTTTTGTGATTCAAAGTTACATACTGGCTAATGCGAGGGACTAGTAGTCAGGACTAGAGCTGGTCGGAATGATTTTACAACAGAAGATGCCCTTTTCACAAAACTGGTATCTTCTGCAAGAAAAAATCAATTTTCTGTCTGGAAAATTGAAAGGATGGCTCCCTAGCTGTGCACCAATGCTGGAAAGCTCTAGTCAATTTCACTTTTTCCCAGTGAAATTGACAAAAACTTTCACAGAGAGCTGCAGAGGCCAAGGTGCTCTGCCTCCCACTTAGGGTGACCAGATGTCCCAATTTTCTAGGCACAGTCCTGATTTTTGGGTCTTTTTCTTATATAGGCTCCTATTACCCCCCACCCCCATCCCGATTTTTCACACTTGCTGTCTGGTCAGCCTACTCCCACTTCGCCATTAGCTCCAGAGGACAGAGAGACTCAGAGTCAGGGTGCTATGCTTCCCCGCCCCCCACCCCATAGCTCTGTGAACTAGAGAGCTCCCTGGTCCTGGTCACTGATTCAAAGCAATCTGGATTGTTTAGTAAACCGGGTGCAAACAAAACAATATGCTTTTTAATATGGCTAAATGTAAACATATACAGCCAGGAACAAAGAACGTGGGCCATGCTTACAGGATAGGAGACTCTATCCTGGGAAGCAGTGACTCTGCAAAAGATTTGGGAGTCGTGGTGAATATCAGCTGAACATGAGCTCCGAGTGTGATGCTGTGGCTAATGCAATCCTGGGATGAATAAACAGGGAAAATTTGAGTAGAAGTAGAGAGGTTAAGGGGTCACTGATTATGGTTTATAAATACATACATGGAACAAATATTTAATAATGGGCTCTTCAATTTAGCAGAGAAAGCTACAACATGCTCCAATGGCTTGAAGCTGAAGCTAGACAAATTCAGACTGGAAATGAGGACATTGTTAACAGTGAGAGTTATTAATCATTGGAACAATTTATAAGAGGAATGGTGGATTCTCCATCTTAAATTGAGATTGGATGTTTTTCTAAAAGATATGCTTTAGGAAGTATTGTTAGGACGTTCTATGGGCCTGTGTTAGACAGAAGGTCGGACTAGATAATCACAATGGTCCCTTATACATTAGAATGTATCTATTAAATGGACTGCTTGTCCATAGCTGACTGAAGTGGAGCTGTTGGCATAGCATTGGAATTAGATGATCTCTTACACTGAGACTTAGTTTTCTTCTTTGAAAACTGTCTGCCTTGATGGGTAAAACAGCTGCTTATAATACTGCCACTGCTGTTGTTTTTGAAGCCTATATTAGTGTCTCCTGGGAGCTGTGGTATACACTTGTAAGGAGCCAAGAGTAGCTTGAGAGTCCTTAAATGAACATAAGGTTTTATTCATTTTTATCAGAAAGCAGGGATCGACCATCAAAAGGAAGGTCTTCAATAGTTTGAAAACTGTCCGCAGCTATGCCTGAGTTTTGCAACCAGGATGCTCTCCTCATTCTTGGCAGATGCCATCACTTTGGAAGAAGAATCTCTAGCATCAAGAGCACTGGAGAGAGATCTTGGACACCACACAATCATAGCAATGGAGAGCTGAAAGAGATGTCAAGAGGTCATCTAGTCCAGTCTCCTGAGCTGAGCAGGACAAAATATATCTAGACCATCCCTAGATGTTTGTCTAGCCTGTTCTAAAAAAAAACTCCAATGATGGGGTTTCCACAATCCCTCTTGAAAGCATATTCCAGGGATCAATTATTCTTATAGTTAGAAAGATTTTCTTAATATCCAATCTAAATCTCCCTTGCTGCAGAGTAATCTGATTTACTATGCACATTTGCACAGAGGTGAACTAATTTTTTTCCACAAATAAATCAGGTCTCTTGGGTTCAGTCTTGTCCTATCTTCAAAGGACATGGAGAAAATTAATCACTGTGCCCTTTACAACAGCCCTTAATGTATTTTAAGACTTATCAAACACCCCCTTCTCTTCTTGTCTCAAGATTAAACATGTCCAATTTTTTAAAATCTTTTTTCATAGGTGACGTTTTTTAAACCTTGTATCATTTTTGTTGCTCTCCTCTGGACTCCCTCCAATTTGCCCACATCTTTACTAAAGTGTGGTGCCCAGAATTGGACACAGTACTCCAGCTGTGATCCATGATAACCCCCAGATCCTTTTCAGCAGTACTGCTGCCTAGCCAGTTATTTCCCATTTTGTAGCTGTTTATTTGATTTTTCCTTCCTAAGTGTAGTACTTTGCCCTTGTCTTTATTGATTTTCAACTTGTTGATTTCAGACCAATTTTCCAATTTGTCAAGGTCGTTTTGAATTCTAATCCTGTCCTCCAAAGCGCACGCAATCACTCTCAGTTTGGTGTCATCCACTAGATATGTCCTCCCAGTTTGACAGCAAACCACTGATAACTACTCTTTGAGTACACTCACCACACAGCAATTTCAGCCAGACCATTTTTCCTTAGTTTGCTTATGAAAGTGTCAGGTCAAAATGTGTCAAAAACCTTACTAAAGTCAAGATATCTCATGTCTATACCTCCACCCCATCCACTAGGCAAGTAACTCTGTCAAAGACGGAAATTAGATTGGTTTGGCATGATTTGTTCTTGACACATCCACTAATAGAGCCCTATGATCCTCTAGGGGCTTACAAATTAATTGTTTAAAAAAATGTTCCACTATCTTACCAGGTATAGAAGTTAGGCTGACTGGTCAATACATGTCTGGGTTCTCTTTGTTCCCCTTTTTAAAGATAGGTATTATGTTTGTCCTTCTCTAGTTCTCTGGGACTTCACCCATCCGCCATGAGATCGCAAAGATAATTGCTAACGGTTCAGATAGTTCTTTATGTGCCATAGGTTGAATTTTATCAGGTGCTGCTGACTTGAATACATATAAGTAGTCCTTAATATTCTCTCTTCTTATTTTGGCTTGCATTCCTTCCCCCTTGTTAATATTGTGGCACCATTAACCGTTTTTTTTGTGACGACTCAAGCAAAATAGGCAATATCTCAGCCCTCTTGATGTCATCTGTTATTAGCTCTTCTTCCCCACTAGAGGACCTACACTTTTCTTCATCTTTCTATTGCTCCTAATGGATTTATATAACTTCTTTTTATTGCTTTTATGACCTTTGATAGGTGTAAATCATTTTGTGCCTTAGCCTTTCTAATACTGTACCTACATGTCTGAGCTATTGTTTTGTACTCATCCTTACCAATTTGTCCATGTTTTCACTATTAAAGTCTGCTTATTTGAAGTCCATTGTTCTTATTCTGCTACTTTCACTTCTTACTTTTCCGTAGAATCATGAATCTATATCGTGATCTCTTACTGGTGGCAGTAACTACTAGGGAGTTTGGTAGAGAATGAAAAAAAACCCCAACCCTTCAAAACCTTGCAATGGGGCCTGATAGTGCTTGTCCGTGAGCCTCTACAGTGAGAGTCAAAGAGGCCAGTGTATGCCATAAAGTCTTTGCTAGATCTAGTAGTACCTCAAACAGAAAGGGAAACCTGAAGAATGTCTAAGAGCTTGCATGTGTTTTCTTGTATAAGCTCTGCTTGAATACCATTGATTCCCACTAGCCATTCTTCCTGGATGCTCCAGATGAAATTTAAACTATTCAGGAACTAGAGAAGATGCATCCAGAGTTTTAGAATCATCTGGTGAGGAGGAGGAAAGGTTAACAGGAGCTGATGGATCCTCCAGTGGTATACCAGTCTCCTCAGGAAATGGTTCCTCCATCCAAGCAAAAAAGGCAGCATAGATTTGGAACAGACACCCCACACCACAGGTACAATTTATACCCCGGAGAACACTGCATACCAATGGTGCTTAGCACCAAGTCTAACTAACAAAATAAACCAAGCTATAATAAAATAAACACAAAACTCAAAAGGCACTAAACTGCCAGTGAACTATTTCCAACAGAAAGAAAACTAAACTAGTTGGCTACACGGGAGAAAAAAACCATAAGGTAAACTGCACGGGAAGCTGAGACATGGTAGTGAGAAGAAATTGAGGGGGTTCTGGGCAGTGTCACTTTTATGCACCTTCAGTGGGGACTAAATTAATAAGAACAAGGATAATAATGAAGAACATTGTAGGTGAGTGCAACGGGGGCAAAGGCAGGATGACTAGTGGGAATCAATGGTATTGTCAGTAGAGATGGGAAAGTATTAACGCCATTGTTCAAGGCACTGGTAAGACCTCTTTGGGAATGCTATGTACAATTCTGGTCACTCATGGTCAAAAAGATGAATTCCCAACTTTGTGTCATCAGAAAATTCCATCAGCACACTCCTGCTTCTTGTGTCAAGGTCTTGAATTATTTTGGTCCTCAAGGTCATCTAATTTTTCCTCCAAAGAGGCAGAAAAGCTATTTAAGCTAAAGGACAATGCTGGCCCAAGAAAAAAATGGATACAAACTGGCCATGAATAAACTGAGGCTGGAAATTAGAAGCGAGTGTCCCACTCATCAGAGTGAATGTCCCGATAGGAGTAATGGGGGCAAACAACCTAACTAGTTTTAAAATGGAGCTTGATAAGTTAATACAAGGATTATATGACAAAGTTGCCTTCAAGAGCAGGGGAGTGGATCTGATGACCCAGGAGAGGTCACTATAGCCTATGTTCCTATTATTATTCCTTATTTGTATTGTAATAGCTCCAAGTATTCCCAGTCATGGACCAGGACCCCCTTGTGATACCCACTATAGAAACACAACAAAAATATGGTCCCTGCCCTAACGAGCTTACAATCTAACTGAGGAATGTAAGTGACTTTCCTAAGATTAGACAGGAAATCTGTGGCAAAGCCAGAGATTTAACCCAGTTCTCTCGTGTCGCAGTCCAGTGCTGTAAGAACAAGATCCCATCCTCTAGGGAGAAAATCTGTTACCGTGATATTTCATTTTATGATACTTAGTCTTAATGTAAGCTGCTTTTATTGAAAAGTTCAACAAAGACATATTTTTTCAAAGTTTCATTTTTCTGTTTTTTATCTCAAGGGCAATGTCATAGGGTAGGTTCCTCTCCTTTCCTGAGATCCTTCATGAATAGCTTTGGACACCTTTTGTCTTGGTTATCACCTTGGTTAATTTTATTTATCACTTCCAGCAAACCATCATCACAATCCTGTGCAGCAAGTCTATCTGCCACAGGTGCCGACTTTTGTTTTTGATGGTGGGTGCTTTTGAAGTGGTGTGTGTGTTTGGGGGTGGGGGCACTCTGTCAGTTTTGGGGGGAGGTTATTTTCAGCATATTTATACACTTCTTCCATATTCTAGTTATTGACTGTATCTATTGTTGGTATCGTTACTATTTTAATAATGATTAAATTGTTATGAACTAAATAATTACATTATCATGAATTACAATATATTAAAATCATTGCCATCACCTACAAGCTGTCTTCACGAACGTCCCAGTTTAAAGACATTATGTTTCACTGTAGCTTTCTGGACAAAACTGTCAGCAATCTTATTTTCTTCTAGTTCACTGGTATTGTCTTGATGCATGTTAAGGACAACTACATTATTCAGTTGTGTCTGTCCCATTGATGACTGGAGTTAATTTTTAAGTCTTCTGGAGCTGGAGAATGAGTTCAGGATGATACAGGCACAAAGAGAAGGATTCTTATAAATTGCAGTACTCTGGAAATTTAGTGCTTCCAGAGTACTGCAAATGACTCTTTCTTGATGGGTAACAGCTAATTTAGGCACCATCATTTTGTATGTATAGCTGGGATTATATTTTGTCACATGCATTACTTTGCATTTTACATGGAATTTCATCTACCATTTTATTGCCAAGTCACCCAGTTTTCTGAGATCCCTTTGTAACTCTTTGCAGTCTGTTTTGGACTTAACTATTGTGAGTGCTTTTGTAACTTTGCCACCTCATTGTTTATCCCTTGTTGCAGATCATTTATGAATAAGTTGAATAGCGCTGGTCCCAGTACAAGCCCCTGGGGGACACCACTATTTACTTCTCTCCATTCTGAAAATGGACCATTTATTCCTACCCTTTGTTTCCTATCTTTTAACTAGACTGCCTGGGAATGCTTTCAGGATCATCTAACAATTCTTAATTTAATAGCAAGCCTTTTGTTATTTTAATCACCCTGCCTCTGTTTACAAAAAAAGTCCTTGCCCCAAGGGCGGAAGCTGGGAGCAGCACAGAACTCATGACATTCGACACCCAAGCTCTGGCTCCTGGGTGCTGAGCACCCATTATTTTTTTTCCATGGGTGCTTGAGCCCCGGAGCACCCATGGAGTCAGCGCATATGCTATCTACAGCTTTTCCTAATCCTCAGCTCTTTCTCCAGGAAGAGGAAGAAAAATATCTTACCACCCCGAGACCTTTCTTTCTCTGGGCTCTGCTAGCCTTCTCCTCCTGCACTGACTTCCTGTGCCTTTTTATCAGTTCTCAGATGATGGGCTAATTAATCCTTTGGCTCACCCAGGCTGTCAGCCTGATTATCTAATTCCATTCCATTCCCCAGTCAGACCTCCCTGGGGAAACAAACTAGTGCCAGAGTGATCTGAGTGCTGGCTCACCTGCTAGCTCCCAGTCCTCTATCACAGGCAGTTAGAATTTTCTCCTTTGTTTTTTGAGTTAATACACAATACACTTTACATTCATAGAATTCTTCTTATAGAGGACACTCGTTTTACAGTCTCAATCAATTTAAAAATGTGGAGTGTCATCAGCTAATTTGCAGCTTCAGGTTTTTGTCTGTTTGCCCCCAGATGCGCTGCTGATTTAAACTCAATCCATTTGTGTAGACAATACAGTCTTTCAAAAGATGATGTTGTTCTATTCTTAAATGTTAAAACATGACAGGCAGCGAATTACTGCAAGATTATTGAACACCGCAGGTGAGGCAGCATGGCAGGAAGCCAAAAAATGACATAACTAAATGAAAAGTAATCTCCCAAATGAAAAATAATCTGTCCATTCTCTGCCTGAAGTGACTTGCTGCTATGAAATGGAAATTATTTTAAAATAAAAAATCTTGCAGATAGTGTCCATTTCCTGGTAGTTTTTAAAAAATTATTGACCTTTTAGCTTAGCCAAGTTTAGTATCACTTTAATAAAGGGGACTGAATCCTGCCATTGGAAGGAGATGGATTTAGGTCTTTACTATCTTTAACTACTATAGACACAGGCATGATACCATAAACAGAAGATTAGAAATCTTTGCTTGTCTTCAGATTTATAAAGACTGTTCATAATTATGTTGTACTGATTAAAGTCCAGGGCATTTCCAGTGAGATTATGTCCTTAAAAACCTGAGACATTCATTAAATCCCCCAAAATACTCTGTGCTAAGGTCATTATGGATCCTATAAGAAGAACAGACAAAAACATTATTTTAAACAATACATTCTAATGGTTTCCCAACTTCTCTTCATAGTCAGTACTTTACATACTATGCTTATGTCATCAGTCCTTGAGCCAAGCATTTCTTGACAATTGATGCTTGGTACTTTTGACAGTCACATCCCAGGAATCAATCTATTCAGCCATAATTCATGGTATGAGAGTTCTAGCACTTTCCCAAACCATGCTATGTTACTCAGAACAGCTATTTACACAATTAATTTTCTAGGCATGATTCAATTTTATGCTGGTATAATGAAGTTACACTTGGGTAAAACAGTATGTTGGCTTCAATGGAGTTACATCATTTTTGGCTGGTGTATCAGAGTGGAGAATTATGTTTCTAACTACACTCTAACCCTCCTACTTGATTGAACTGAGCTGGTATATAACTGATAAGAAAGATCAGCAATTCTTCCACTGCCCCATGCTGGCTCCTTACTCTTTCAGCTTCAGCTAGGGAGCAAGGAAGCACTCCAGAGAGCTGTGTCCCAGACAGTGGCTGCAATGGCGCAGGCCCAACATTTTTAAAATGACAACATGGCTAACTGACTACATAAAAATACTTATATAGGGGAGAAAAAGAATGGGAATGACAAAGGAAGCATCACATGCCTTTTCTGATCACTGTACTTTTGCAGCATAAAGGAAATGAAGGGCAGTTTGGGCAACTCCCCCTTTTATACCGTTGGAAGTGTGTGTGACTGGAAAGAGGTGAGTGGTCCCAATAGGTACACTTATCCCAAGAGGGGAAAATTCTCGAAGCAGAATATAGATAGATTATTTTAAATACAGGTAGTCTAATACCTTTGACACAAGATCTTCCTCATCTTTATCATTATAAGGATAAATGTAGGATCTGCTCTACAGCAACCTAACCTATCTAGTAGATGGCCTAAGATTCCGTTTCTTGGCCTGTTTGGAGGGACCAGTGGCCTTTTATCTCATCAAGCACCAGGGAGAGAAGCTAATGCCAAGGATATATGATGACCAGTGATGCACAGCTTTGGTTATTCATGAGATATTAGGCTATTTAAAAAATCACACTATTCAGACATCAGAGGGGTAGCCGTGTTAGTCTGGATCTGTAGAAGCGACAAAGGGTCCTGTGGCACCTTATAGACTAACAGAGGTATTGAAGCATAAGCTTTCGTGGGTGAATACCCACTTCTTCGGATGCCCTTTGTCGCTTCTACACTATTCAGACAGTACTCTGAATGCCCACTCTGCCCTGTGGTTATAGAATACCATCCTGTCTGGTGACACAGATAGTCTACTCCTGAATTTCAAACCTCTACCTATAAATTAGTTGCTTTTTGGAAAAACAAGGTCGCTTCACTATAATTGGGTGCAAGCAGCCTTTTCCTTCTTTACAATGTATTTCATTACATTCTCTGCTTTCAGAAGCTATCTGCAGGGTTTTATCTGAATATCATCTAACCTATTATTAAAGACTGTGCACCACTGTGGAATGTAACGTTTGTGCTAAATTGTTACATAATATTAAACTAATAGTTGTGGGTGGCAAATGATACAGTTGAGATTATATACAGAGATCCATTAAAAACATGTATCTACAACTATCATGAATAAAAAATATATGTAATACCATACAGGCATATATATATAAAAGCATCAGGCATACCTATGGCATTATGAAAGTAATAATTTAGCTCACTTTTCTTAATTTTATCCCATTACTCCTAGTTATAATCTCTTGGGACCCCCTAAACAAACCTCCTTCCTTGATGCTGGCAATTTTCAGATAATTGTAGATGGCTATCTTATGTAGAAGCATATTGCAAGTGGTTATCCTTTCTATTTGTTTTAATTTTTCCTTACAAGCTATTTCCTCTAACCCCTTTATCATTTTGAATGTTCTTTTCTCAAATCCCTCGAAGTCATCAACTTCTTTTTGGCTATCAGGTATTCAGATCTGAACACAGCATTACATCTGAGTTTTATTGACTTAGAAGTTTATGTGAGATGCACTCTTCTAAATTGTGAGACATTATGAAGTAGGCAGGGATATAGGCCACATATAGTAGCCAGTCATAAGGAGATGCTCCCAATTTATGACATCAGACACACCTGGCAGCTTTGAAGTTTACATCAGCTCAAAATTTAAATAAATACTTTCTTTGGCTGCTTTGAATAATGGATTTTCAATTTGTGTAGAAAATCTGATGGGAAAACCTCACAATCTGTCAACATTTTACTGGAAGCTCAATTCTATTATGTTTCAGTGGAGGCTCAAAATTGTTTAAAGAAACCAATCCGCTCTTTCGCCAACCCTAAATGTATCACTTGAGATTTGAACTTCGAATAGGAGCAGTATCTGACATGTAACTAATTTTAGAATACAAAATGCTCCTCAACATATTGCAATACCTATAATTTAAAATAACAGTAAACCTAAATTTTGGAAAAACAGAAAATTTGAGTGCTAACAAAAAGCATAATTTATAATTGAAAGAAAATAATATTTAAAAGAAAAAAACTTTTTTGTCCTTCCAAAAAGAGACAGAAATTACTAAGTTTTATTTCCCAAGAGAAATATGCCACTTTTGTAAAGAAAATTACAGTCACCACAAATTGCTCTCAACAATTCCAAGGCTTCTTCATTTGACCACTTGAAAATCAAAGTTCTTTAAGACTATAAATATAACTTTTAATAACTCTGTTATTACGTACTGTGAATGGGGAAAGGGGGCCAATCTTGTGGCCGTAGCGCCGAATGGCCTCTCTGATGTGGCAGGGCTGGATGGCATCGCTTTGAGCCTCTATACCGCAAGCTGCAGTGCTCTGCAACAGAAAAACACATAAATTGTTACTAAATCAAAAACACACAACAGACCTGCAGTGCATAAAATATGAAAATAAACCTTTATAAAATGGACTGATTTTTTCCCCTGAGGATACACATCATTGTTGCCACACACTACATCTTAAAAATCTATTAACAAATCAAAGAGGACTTTTACATGACCTTTGTTTAACAGACCCAGAGAACAATATATTTGTCCTCTTAAATCTTTTACCCGGTGCTGATGAATATAGCAATGGAAAAGAGCATCAAATGCTCAAACTCAAATGAAAGGATCATCTAAGTCATGCTGCAATAACCACAGAAAGCTAACATTTCAAGCTTTCCTTATAATATTAAGGGGCGGCAAAAAAATTCTGACAAGCATTTTAAAGCAGACTCCAAGATCACAATCGTCTGATGTCAAATTTAAATTTGAAAATGAAACCTGTAACATAATTATAAAGACACAAAGATAAAGAAATATTTAAATATATTTAAACTGGAACATTTTCAGATTTTAAATAGGTTTTTGAACTAAGGACGCTGTGCAAGAAATAGCAGATTCATGCATGCTGGTCCACAGATGCTACAAAAGTCTTCCTGGCTATGCAGGAGCAGAAGCTGTATTGTATTTTTAGTAGGCAAACTGTAATTTTGGTGTAGGGCTCTCTGGCTACCCAAGACCACTGCTTGTGAAAATTCACAGATTCCAACCAGGTGACGGCCACATGATAAGATCAGGGGAATGCCACTGGTGCATCTATTAAGCGTGACCAACATACAATGGACACTGCATTTACAAGATGTAAACAAACATACTATGAACATATTACCATGGGCCAAAATGTTCAGACTTGGATGTCTAAAGTTAAGAATCTAAATAAAGTGACTGATTTTCAGAAGTGCTGACCACCAACAGATCCCAGTTGATATCAATGAGTGGAAACCACATGCTACATAATGTGTTGGTGGGTCCTTTCTAAATGACATTCATAAAGGGAATGTGAAACCCAATGCTTTGTGTTGGTCTAGGCCCTGATGTAGTATGAATAGCATTCTTCACTAAACAGCTGGTCTATCTCAACACCTTAGCTAGGCCTAGTAGACTCCTGTCAAAACTGGATATGTAATTTCAGTAAAATTGTACAGTAGTTTATAAATATCACATTTTTAAAAATGCCATTGAAGTAAGGTTATGAGTTTATATTAAACAAAATTCAAAACTGTACCTAAAATTGCATCCTTAGCTAATATTTTGTGCCTGTGAACTGCAGTGAAAATCATTCATATGAACCCCACCAACCCAATGTAAAAAGGAAGGGGGAAAAGTAACATTCAGAACTTCTAAGGACAAATATTTTTACAGATCATCAAAAAGTTCCTCACTGGTATGGTATGTAACAAAGCAAATGCTGAAAGTTAATTTATTAGTGAGGGAAAGTTGAACTATATGGGGAGTGTCTATCCCTCTTATGATTCTATGAGAAGCATATACACATCTTGTTTATTGTTTGATAATGTCAATGCAACAATTACTAGTGGAATGTGCATGTTTGTTGGTGAGAAAATAATGTACATGAAAGCAACACTAGTGATTCAATTCACACATGCTGACCTTGAATTATAGTAACATAATTTTTCCCAAGACTTCCCAAAATATCTGAAAAATACAGCAAAAAGATACATAACCTCTTCGTTTACTTAATTTCCCCCCACTTTAGTTCCTCCTTCCCACTTAGAACACTTGGGATTACAGTGATAACTAGGAATGGTAATACTGACATTGGATATCTTGAATGTGAGATAAAAGATACCCATATTTAATTCAAAGCATCCAAATATCTAGGCTGAACTTACTGAGATAAAAATAAGGATACTGAAGTTCATAAGCCTTTTCAGCAATTTTGATCTTGAAAGTGTGTGCCATATTTTACAATTCAGTTTTCAAAACCAAGATTTCAAACCCAAGAAAAAGATTAAGATCTTCAGCAGATATTTTGAGTGCTTATCTATGACAGCCTCATCCACACCAACCTTTTTTCTTTTTCTTTGTTTGACTTTGGTGGAGTCTTGTCCAATGCCTCCATTCCCCAGGGCTCCGGACAGGGTTTTCCCAAGGTGTTGTGATCCTGCTAATGCTGGGGGAGTGGGCGTAGGAGGTGGTGTGTTTTCGGGGGAGTCAAGACTGCTCTTCATATTTGTGGTCTGGCCTAAGAGATGTGGCTATCAAAACAAAAAGTCAAGCAGTTATTGTAAAGTGAGATTTTTAAAAACTGTTTCACTGGTTTCCTGGACTTACTGTTACAGGAAGTATAATACAACATTCAGTTTGCATATTCACTAAGTTACTGTGATTGCTGATCCAGGAAAATACAGCAACTATTGTATCTGTTATTGTTGATATGTATGCATATTAATTTCTAATGCTGGAATGAAGGTCCACATACAAGAAGTAGTTCAGGGCTGGTAGTGGGAAATTCTATATAAGCAGAAAGAATTTTCCTTATTAAATGTAATGCCGTCGTCAATAATTTTCAATAGTCTTTAATATGTACATTTAAATTTTTTTTTAATAGTTATAAACATATAGTGATTTTCCCCATCCCAGGATCAGCACATCAACAGTTGTCAGATACAAATATGTACTACAAGGAACTCAACAATTCCAAAAAAATGCATATACTAATAAAATAAGTACCACCCTACCTATGATATTTATTTCTACTCTTATGCAATGATGAATATACTGACACTATTAAATAAAAACAAGGATTTACCTCAGCAGAATTGTGATACTGTATAAAAGTAGCAGATATTGCATGACTGAATGGATCACCTGCTTTGGGAGCCATATCCTGTTTGACCAAAAGAGCCAAGTCCACCAACTAGAAGAGCAACAAAAGCAAAAATTAAAGACCAGGTTCACTGAGATGGAATTAACTGGTTATGAACTGAACCTCAAAAGTGAAGGAAGACACTATACATGTGTTGACACAAATGATGCTAATTCTAATGCTAACTAGACAAATTCAGCCTTGAAATAAGATGCAATTTCTTAGCAGTAACGGTAATTAAATGCTGGAACAGTTTACCACAGGAGAAGGTATTCATCATTGATTGAAGTCTTTAAGGCTAGATTAGATATCTTTCTAAAAGATAAACTTTAATCAGCTTGTAGGAGAAATTCTGAAGTCCGTGTGCGTGAGGTGTCAGTCCCTTCTGGCCTTGGAGTCTGTGAATGTATGAATCCCCCTATTCATTTCCTTCCTTCATGGGCTATGGAAAGAGCAGGAAATGCTGCATTTCTCCCCATATGCTCAAAACTCCCCGTATGCTTACCCAACTCTGCTTGCACCTCAGTCTACAGCAGTCAGGAAAGATTTTTGCCCCCGAAGTACAATTGGACAGATGTATTCTGTGTTTTTTCCCCTCCACCTTCCTCTGAAGCATCAGGGAGTGACCACAGCTAGAGATGAGACACCAGGTGTGGTGGACCAGTGCTCTGAGGTAGCAGAGAGAATTCTCTCTCTCAGATGCCTGGCTGGTGTGTCTTGTTCACATGCTCAGGGTCATACTGATCACCAGATCTGGAGTTGGGAAGGAATTTTACTTCAGGTCAGATTGACACGGCTCGTGGGGTTTTTTCCACCTTCCTCTGCAGTATGAAGCATGGATCACCACTAGGATCATTAGGCATATCACTCCAAATCAATTTCCTGCCATTGCAGAGGCTGCAGCTCTCCTGTTCTCTGCATGTGGCACACAGTTTAGCCTTCTGAAAAGTGAAATACTTTGGTCTATCCCAAGTTATTGGGCTAAATATATGGGTAACTGGATAAAATGTAATGGTCTGTGTTATACAGGAGGCCAGACTAAATGATCTAATGGCCCCTTCTGGCCTGAAACGCTATGAAACTATAAATGCCTCTTTAATAGAGTTTGAACTGCAATGAGTTACTTTAAAGAACTGGAAGGTGTCCCTTGGCCTGCACACACACAGTTGCTCTCCTCATGCTCCACACCAAAGGCATAAGAGGTAGTGCTGGCTGCTGCCTCTCTCACCATGAATCCAACAGGATCCGAAGCAGAGGGGACAGAGGGCAGGTAGTGGAATACAGATAGGGTACATCTCAAACTCTATTTCTTCACGTGCTGGTCCCTGTGTGTATTCCACATGTGGGTGACTGACAAGCAGTATTCAGACCAGAGGTTGGTGCAAGGATGCCAACAGTAAAGATGCTTGAGGAATTGCAGTCCCCACAGCTGCAGCAGAGGACTGAACTAATAATGTGTAATGTTTTGTGAACATATGACTGGGACTCCAGGTAGCTCTCATGGAGTGTCCTTACCCCATTGGGAGGAGGGAAATGCGCTAATTGGTAGTATGTGATGATGCAACCAAAATCAATTTATTGATTCTCTGAGGAGGTATTTCTTGTCCTCGTTACTTTCTGCTACAGTGAGCAATAGTCTTGGTGATTTTCTGATTGGTTTGGTCCTTGACAGGTAGAATTCCAGGGCACATCTGACATCCGGGGAACAAAATCTTTTCTCTTCAATGGAAGCATTGGGTTTTGTGAAGGAAACGGAAAAGTAGATAGGTTGGTTGACATGGAATTCAGAAATTACTTTAGGGAGCACTTTAGGATGAAGATGAAGGGAGACTTTCTCCTCGAGGAAAGGGCATATTGTGGATCAGTCATGAGTGCTCCCATTGTGCTCACTCTTCTGGACGAAGTAATAGCAACTAAAAATGTGACCTTCATTTAAAGGTGGGACATAAAGCATGTGGCCAAAAGCTCAAATGGTGGTCTGGTGAGTACTGACAGGACGAGATTGAGATCCCATTGAGGTGTAGGCTTGATAACTGGTGGAAATGTCCTGGTTGTATCTAGCTAGTTGCAGATAGCTACCCCAATTTGTGCTTGTAAGTTTGTTCTGAGGTGGCTCCTGTAACTTTGAGTCCAGGAACTGCAATTCCAGGATGCACAGGGGGAGGAGGAGGAGAGAGACGAGAAAGAGGAAAGAAAGAATGTGAGCTCTTTGAACGAGTGAATGGAATAAATCTTACCTTTGCTGTTATCAAGCTTCCTGAGTCTTCCTCAAAGGGGTACAGGTACAAAAGTCCTGACTAGGCCCTTCAGGAATCTATCTGTTGTTGGGTGAGTAAAAATGGAATGCTCATCTACTGGAGGAAGGACAGCACTGATCACTGCAAGATGGACCCAACAATGAGCTAAGGAAAAGACCCAAGTTCTTGAATGACAGGAGATAATCTAAAATGACTGGCATATCCACAGAGTCTGAGGAAGACTGATTGTGCTGTGACCAGGTATAGAAACATCTCCATTTAGCTAGGTAGTAAGGCATGGACAGCTTCTGAACAGGAGTGTTCCAGTCTGTGAGGTGGGTCTGGATGGGGGGTTTCTGATTTTGCGGTCTTCCTGAGTTAGAAGATCTGGAAAGGGATGGATCCTGATGGGAGGACAGGTTGACATTCTCAGACGTTCAGGGAACCAAGTGTCTGGACTAGTTGGGTGTTATTAGAATAACTCTGGCCCTGTCATGACTGATCTTTCTCAAGACTTGTGGTAGCAGTGGAATGGGCAGAAAGGCATATCTGAGTTGGTCTGACCATGATAACAGGAAAGCATTGTCCTGGGCATCATGGCCCATACCTGCAATACAAGGGAAGTTTCCTGTTCGTTTGGGCCATGAAGAGATCCCACGGAGGTATTCCGCCTGAGTGAATCTCTCATGCAGCACAGAGCTGTATATTTCCCACTCATGGTCTGCAGAGAAATACCTGCTGAGCTTGTCCACTAGAGAATTCTGAACACCTGGTAGGTCCGCGGCTTGGATAGTGATGCGGTTTCTGAACATTCCAATGCCTGACTGCTTCCAGGAAGAGTAGAAGGGGTCTTGCTCATCCCTGCTTGTTTATATAAAAGGCCATAATGATATTATCCAACATTATTTGGATATGGACCGAATACATGACGGACCACTCTCAGTTCCAGCAGGTTGATGTGCAGTTTGGTGCAAATGCCCTGTACAGTGTGATCATTCAGGTGAGTGTCCCATCCCAGAAGGGATGTATCTGTTATGATGGTGGCACTGGGGCTGGCAGTGTTGAAGGGGATTCCCACTTGCACTTGTTCCAGGATCATGTGAGAGAGGCAATGACCTTGGTGGGAACAGTCACTCTGGTGTTCACGCGGTCCTTGTCTGGTAAGTAGAGAGACCAGAGCCGGGCCTATAGGCAGCACAGAAAAAGTCTGGCGAATGGTATCACCTAAGCAAATGAGACCATGTGGCCTAGTAGGGAAAGGTATACTTTGACTGTAGTTTTTTTGTTTGCAAGTAACCTATGTTATCTGATTGCTCACTGATTGAAATATTTCTGCAGGGAGTAAAGATCTTTCTGAAATTGGAGTCCAGTGTCACTCCGATAACATTTATTGTCCTTGTGAGGGTCAAAATGGACTTTTATTTGTTCATGCAAAAACACCAGTGTTGCTAGAAGATGAAGCAGGAACAAAGTTGCTAACCTGACCTCATGGTAGGAGTGATCTGTTAGGGAAGGCTGTACAGGCATTACATTTAATTTGGGGTGTTACCACTAAAAAACCTGTGTGAATACCCTGGGTGCTGTTCCTAGTACAAGGGAAGGACACTATATGAAAGTAGGTGTCCTCTATGTTGAGAGCCACAAACCACATTCCCTCCTGTACAGAGGGGATTACTGATGTTAGTATAACCATCTTGAATTTTGAATAAGGATGTTCAGTTATCAAGGATCCAGACTGGGTCTCCACCCCTCATCTTTTTTGAGGACTAACAAGTATGGGGAATAGAGCCCTCTCCTTTCATACTGAAATTGCACTTGTTCTATTGGCCATTGCTGGAGAAGAGAATCTGCCTCCTGGCAAAGAGTCTCCTTGTGAGAGTGGTCCTTGAAGAAGAACCAGGAAGGGGGTTTGTGGGAGGAAATGGAGATAAATTTGATGGAGTAATCATAGTGGATGATTCCTAGAACCGACTATGGCTGGCTCCGAGATGGACCTCCTGAGGTCCCTTCCAACCCTGAGATTCTATGATTCTATGACTCATTTACCCAGAGTGCCACTTTGCTTGCCATCGGTTGCAGACTGTCAAGGAGCCAGTGTTGGAAATCCTGGATCTCCTCCAGAGGGATCTGAAGGTCATTTGCTATCCTCTACAGTCGTTCCTGGTACTGCTTATGGTTGTCTGGCAGAGATGGTGAAGACTGAGTAATTGCTTTGTGCAGAAATGAGGATGAGATTCCTATCAGTACCAGCTGATGTGGCTCAATTTCAGCCTCTGAGAGATGCTGTATGGGAGAGGTGCAAAAGGACTCATGAACAGATCCTGGATGCCTGCCATATGGGTCCCATGAACCCTAGGAAGGCCAAAAGGAGGGGTTAATCGGTTGAAGGGAACCTTATGGCATTGGGGGGAAGGGATAGCTCGGTGATTTGAGCATTGGCCTGCTAAACTCAGGGTTGTGAGTTCAATCCTTGAGGGGGCCATTTAGGGATTTGGGGCAAAAATCTGTCAGGGGACAGTACTTGGTCCTGCTAGTGAAGGCAGGGGACTGGACTCGATTACCTTTCAAGGTCCTTCCAGCTCTATGAGATAGTCATTGGGTAGCAGCGGTTCTTGGAAAAGTCATAACTGGGAGGAGGGCATCCAGTTCTCCTCAACTCCCTGTCAGGACCCATCTCTCTGCAAGGAGATGAATGGCTGGCCAGAGCATGACTCATCCAAGTCAGAGACCTGCTCTGGCTCTACTGGTGGGGTCATCGGTACTGAAAGGTGAACACTCCTGCAGGGAGGATTCCTAAGTTACTGAAGTAGATTCGTCCTCCAGTGTGGCAATGACTCTCAGGGAACGGGGTCGGAGAGGAGAGGGGAGGAGATATAAGTGTCCACATGTCCCAGGGTGTACGGGCGGTCAGAACTGATGATTCTGATGCGTCCCAAGATGTTGCAGGTGGCTGATCCTTAGAAGAGTGAGCTGGGACTGCCATAGAGTCAGGTCCTGCACTCTTAGATGGATCCAATGGATGCGTGTCTTTATGTTTAGGAGTCAGAGCCACCAAGAGAACCGATGGACCCTTTGTCTTCTGTGTTTTAACTGTCTGCCTGTGGCCTTTAGCAGTTCTGAGCCATTAGGATGTGTGTGTGAAGGTTTGCCCAACCTGGATGGGGTCGGGAAGGGATCTCTTCTCTCAGGAACAGACCTGGATGGGGATCTGTCCTTGCATCCACGAGAGTGCCTCTTACTCTTATAGAAGCCTTGAATCACGAGTCCTCGGGTTTAGCAGCTTTAGGCTCTGCTCCCAAGTTCATGCTTGGAGGGCAATTGCACATATGTGGGCCAACAGACACTGCTTTTCATGAACCTCTGGACTCGGGCCCATGTGGAATACACATAGGGATCAACACTCAAAGAACCACCTTTCTCATCACCTTTTATAAATTTACTGAGTAATTTGTCTATCTAAAAAGGCTTGGCCACTACCTTTTATTTACAGTTGGGATGACTGAACCCAAGTGAATTGCCAGAACTCACATAGAAAAGTGAGTGGTTTCAGTGGCCTACTAGTTGCCAATCTTTTGCTATAGCCATTAGCCAAAAGTGCCACTTACACACCAGAGTAATGAGAACGGTACAGTACAAAAACTCAGATACAGAAGATTACATGAAAGTTAGAATGGAATCCAGAGACAGTCCTTTGAAAGGTCAAATACACTTTGAAGAAATGTTCACACACAGCCAGAAGTGTCTGCTGAGATTAGTTGAAAGATGTTTAAGATTACTAGTTACATTTGTTCTGCTGCATCACAGTAGGTATAGCACATTCCCTTACCTGTGCCACAGTCTCATATGCTAAATATGCCAAAATCTCCATGGCAACTGCATTTGGTTTTATTTCCATGCTGCTGCAGTCCAGCCAATCACGAAACTTGGAAGCTTTCTTGGCTGTCAGTTCAAAACAAAGTGAACAGAAGTTAATGTTAACAATAGATCTACATTCTTATTTGCTTAATTCTACATCTGACAAGGTAAAAGTCAAACAGTAAAACTGAACTTGATGTGAAGGGCAAGAAAGAGCCAGTGGAAGGATTCAAAGGGAGTTAGAATGAGACAGTGAGATTAATGGGTAAAGATGCTAATTTCACAGGCAGCATTTTGGGTAGCCTATAAGGGAAGGCTATGACCATCATGAAGGAAAGAAGGAAAAAAAGATGCAGCAATCAAGGCAGGAGATTACAGTATGGACAAACATTTAACTATGGGGACAGACAGGAAGGGTTGGATTTACAATATATTATGGTGGAAGAAAAAACAGGCTTGTGTCACCCCTTGGATGAATGGCGATAAAGATAGGAGGAATCCAAGATGGCTCTGAGGCTGCAAGCCTGAGTGAGGAGGATAAGGATGTTATCAACAGCAATGAAGAAAGGTGGAAGTGATTTAGAAGGAAAATTAAGGATCTCGGTTTTAACTATGTTAGGGTCATAGAATCATAGAATATCAGGGTTGGAAGGGACCTTAGGAGGTCATCTAGTCTAACCCCCTGCTCAAAGCTGGTCCAATCCCCAACTAAGTCATCCCAGCCAGGGATTTGTCAAGCCTGACCTTAAAAACCTCTAAGGAAGGAGATTCCACCACCTCCCTAGGTAACCCATTCCAGTGCTTCACCACCCACCTAGTGAAAAAGTTTTTCCTAATATCTTGGAGGATGACAAGCTATCCAGCATGATTCACTGGGTATGTCTGAAATGTGGTATTAGGCAGAGGGAAATAAAAGGTGCAGCAATGTAGATCTGTAAATCATCAACATAGAAATAACGCTTTCATCTCACACGCTCTCGGGATACTCCAGGAATAAGGCAGAGAAAAAAAAAAGAGATGGGCAGAGACAGAGAGACATGGGGGCTTGCACAAAGAGGGGAGGAGGTGGGAAAGCCAAAGTGACTTTGATGGAATGGCAGGAAAATTAAGAGGAGAACCAGGAAAGGCCAAAGGGAGGATAAAATGTTGTCAAGGAGAGCGTGAACAATGGTATCAATGACTAGAGAACGATGAAAGAAACTTGGCCAGGAAGAAGTCCTTAGTGCTTTTGGTGAGAGCTGCTTGTGAAGGGGGCAGAAATCAACTGGAGGGAATCTGGGTGGGAGAGTAATTTGATATAGAGTTGTAAACAGCCTGTTCAATCAGCCTCGAGGTAAAGGGGAAAAGAGAGATTGGGTGTTGTTTGGAAAGGCAGCTGTTATCAAGGGTCATATTTTAGGACAGGGAAACAAGGATATACTGGTTGGCTGAGGAAAAGAAGCCGAAGTAGGAGAATTTGAGGATGAGGAAAAGGGAGGCGGCAGGATCAGAAGCACTAGCCCGAATATTTACACATGCCATCTTAGACTGTTTGGTATTTGGGGCAGGGAGCTTTTCTTTCACCAGTTTTTAAAATGCTATACAGATTTATGGTGTTATATAACAAAGTAATTATAATACTACTGTAACACTGGATGACTCTTCAGGAGCTAATACATGGCTTTACCTAACAGTAATATGGGTTTATTATTTTAAACACACTGCAGTTTTTAAATTCCATTTCTACTACAACTAAGGGAAACATGGAAAAATAGTATTTTGTCTTAATTTTTAATAAAAGGCCATGTGCCATTTAGCATATTACTGTATTATCTGGTTTGCTTTATGCTAGGTAATGAAATTGTGAGTATGATTCTCCTCACTGGTTTTACACCAGTAAAACCCCATTGAGATCAACTAACAACTTGATTGATATTAAATGTGAGGGGAAAATGAGGCTATGGTTATTCAAAAACGTAGCAAAATTATCCATCAGATCATTTAAAAAAACAATCATGATCTCCAGTTCATCAATATTCAACATTATTTTGTAAACTGAAGATTTATATTTGTGCTGAGTTCTGATTATAATTTTTAGGTTTAAAAATGGCATTATCACAAACCTCTCATTAGCTGAAATCACCCCAATCTTAAGTACCATTTACCTAATGGTTCACAGATGTGTGATGCCAAATTACAACTAAGCTTTCAAAACATATTGAATTGGGAAAAGAATAAATGCTTACAAAACATGTTTTCCTACATTTGCTGACATTTACACAGAGTGCTATTTTGGATGTGTCATTTATTTGCACTTTATGATACATAAATGAATCACTCATGCACCCAGCTCAAATGCCTTGTTATAAAGAACAAGATAAGCGTCTCTCATTTAAAGACACCATTGTGTTCAATTTTGTATTGTAGGGTCATGTGCTATTTTGTCATGCTTTTCACTAGCTCTTTCACTTCACTTTCTCTTTGACCTTTAACCTGAAGCCTTAGTCATCACTTAACCGCTTCTGTAATGATGTTTTGCTACATGATCAAGCCCATTGATTTACAACCCATTATAGTTGTGGCCCACAAGCATTTCTAGTAAGCTGGTTTTCAGTGCTAGTAAAGCCCTAATTCTGTCATCATGTTATTAGTGTTGGAATGGCATGTACTGATGAATTTGGCTAATGTTGAATAAATTCCACAGCAGGAGGTTACAGCTTAAAATAGAAAAGACTCTTTAGTAAGATCTTTGTATGGTCTACGGATGCAGAGATAAAAAGGAAAACTTACTACCATTAGTTAATTTTAGATACCTTCAGAAGTAATCACAACCTTGAGGGTGTACTTCATTAATCAGCTGTGTATGACAATACCAAGGTAAGCTGCATACAAACATGGTTGTTTAATAAATAAACCGGTTAAAAGTTTTATCTATTTGTGGATTTTATACTAGCACTCAGCACCAGAGTATTTGTGTTATATGAAATCTGGGAAATATAAAAATAAATAAAATAGTCTGCTTGATGTCAATATAGTGTAATAAGTTAGTATCACTTAGCCGTTCTGAGGACAGAGAACCTAACATACTCTTTCATGCATTAAATAAATACATTTCCAAGAAATGTATCAGTTAGGTTCTACAGTGTACATAAAATAACTGCACATCTAAATACTGTGCAGGAGTTTTGTGATAGTACTTACAAAAGCTTAACTGACGACTTTCACAAAATTCTGCATACTGGGCTGAGTCCATCATTCGTGTTTGTCTTTCTGCTCTCTGAAAAACAACGGGTAGATTTAAGTAACGCACCTTATTCAAACAAGAACCACATACTGCAAAATAAATGCCACCCACAAAATTCTCGCAGGCATAACTGAAATTAACCCAAAAATTAAATGTTGTTTTAACAGGAATAAGATGCACATAAATAACACTCGGTTGGGTTACTTCTCATGGGTAATATTTGCCAATGGTAGGATTCAGAATTTTGATTCCAGAAGTTTGCTTATCTATGTTCCTTATGCAGCACAACAGTTAGGGCTCAAGCCGGCAAGGTGCTGAGTACTCTAGCCCTGATGCAGGAAAACACTTAAATACCCATTTAAATTTAAGTCAGTGGGTCGTCCCACTGTGTGCTTAATGTTAAGTACATACTTGTGTTTTCCTGAGTCAAGGCCAAAGGGCTCATCTTGCATAACTGAGGCTATGGCTACACTAGAGAGGTTACAGAAGCACAGTTGCACTGATGCAGCTGCGCCGCTGTAACTTCTCAGTATAGCTGCTCTAAGCCGATGGGAAAGAACTCTCCTGTCGACTTAATTCATCCATCCCCAGCGAGTGGCGGTAGCTATGTTGGCAGGAGAAGCTCTCCCATTGACATAGGGCTGTCCACATCAGTGCTTAGGTCAGTGTAACTTATGTCACTTGCGGGGTGGCTTATCTGCATGCCTGAGTGACACAAGTTATAACAACATAAGTGATAGTGTAGACACAGCCCTAAATCCTTTTGAAATAGACACTAATGATATTGTAGCAAATGGAAGACTGGCACCACTGTGGGGATGCACCAGGTCAGCAGGAGAGCTGGTGAGGTGAACTCTGCTCCACACCAACTTGGTACATGCAGCAGCACTGGGACGGTGATTGCCGGCATTTTAACCGATAACGTGTGCCTTCATTTTTATTCTTCAGAAAGCGAAGGCAGCTAGGAGAGGAAGAAAGTGAAAATTTAATAGGGTAATTAATTAAATCAATTTGAGAAAAAAACATTCTATAGGATAGAATTGTATCTTAATTGTATTTCATACAGATAGAGTTAAAGTGCTTTGGAGGATAGGATTAAAATTCAAAATGATCTTAACAAACTGGAGAAATGGTCTGAAGTAAATAGGATGAAATTCAATAAGGACAAATGCAAAGTACTCCACTTAGGAAGGAACAATTAATTGCACACATAAAAAATGGGAAATGACTACCTAGGAAGGAGTACTGCAAAAAGGGATCTAGGGGGTATAGTGAATCATAAGTTAAATATGAGTCAACATTGAAACAGTTGAAAAAAAACCAAACATAATCCTGAAATGTATTAGCAGTAGTGTAATAAGCATGACACGAGAAGTAATTCTTCCACTCTACTCCACACTGTTAAGGCATCAACTGGAGTACTGTTTCCAGTTCGGGTGCCACATTTCAGGAAAAATATGGACAAATTGGAAAAGGTCCACAGGACAGCAACAAAAAATATTAAAGTTCTAGAAAACATGACCTATGAGGAAAAATTGAAAAAAATGAGTTTGTTTAGTCTGGAGAGGAGAAGACTGAGGGGGGACATGATAACAGTTTTCAAGCATATAACAGAGTGTTACAAGGAGAAGGATGAAAAATTGTTCTTGTTAACCTCTGAGGACAGGATAAGGAGCAATGGGCTTAAAATTGCAGCAAGGGAGGTTGGACATTAGGAAAAACTTCCTGTCAGGTTAGTGAAGCACTGGAACAAATTGCCTAGGGAAGTTGTGGAATCTCAGTCTTTGGAGGTTTTTAAGAATAGTTTACATCAGCAGTTCTCAAACAGTGGGTCATGAGTTCATTTTAATGGGGTTGCCAGGGCTGGCATTAGACTCGGTGGGGCCCAGAGCAGAAAGCTGAAGCCTGAGCTCAGCCCTGCCTATGTGAGCTGAACCCAAAGCTTGAGCCACTTAGCTTTGTGGGGCCCCCTGTGGCATGGGGCCCCGGGCAACTGCCTTGCTTGCCACCATGTAACGCCGGCTCTGTGCGCCACTTCTTTTCTCAGACACATGCCTATCAGAACTGTCTGAAATGATTACCTAGCAAACTGACTATGTTGTGGTTGAAACCAGTTTGAAAAGTTGCTGTAGAAATAATTTTAGCAATGGACCGTTTTCTCAAGAAAATTGGAGGAAAGTGAGGTAATAAAGGGGAGTTGATTGCCACTCGCAGCAAAAGAAGGGTTGACAGCGAGGATCCTAAGAGCAGTAAAAAACCAAGAAACCACAAATATGATCTGAAACATTTGGAAAATGGATTTACATGGACTGATTTTGAGGAGGACCCACGGCCACAGTGTTTGGTGCGTAGCGAAGTTTTGGCAAAGTATAGCTTAAGACCGTCAAAAAAGTTGCGGCACTTACAGACACGGCACAGTTCTCTTCAAACAAAACGGCTTTTTTTCCAGCAAAAGCTGAGAGTGCCAGAGGGCCAGAAAACAGTACTGAGAACAGCAGTTACAGCAAATGAGAAAACCCTTGAGGAATCTTTTGATGTGTCATATTGGATAACTAAAACTAGGAAACCGCACACTATTGGAGAAAGTGTTTTTCTGCCACGTGCCAAGAAAATGGTTTTGATTATGTTGGGGCAAGGTGCAGTGACTCAACTTGATTCAAATCCCCTGCCTAACGACACTATTGCCAGGCGTATTCACAGTATGGCAAATGACATGACTGAACAAGTGATTGCCAAAATCAAGTGAAGTCCTTTTGTTTCATGGATGTCTCAGGTGCTGCTCAGATACTGACATACATAACATTTGAGAATGACAAAAAACTCCAAGAGGAATTTCTGTTCTGTTGGTCATTACCGCAGTGTGCTACAGGGGAACAGCTCTTTGCATTTTTAGATATTTTTGTCTCTGATTCTGGCTTGGAATGGCAGCGCGGTGTAGGAATTTGCAGTGACGGTGCTCGTGCAATGACTGGAAAAAACAGCGGGATAGTCACCCAAGTGCAGGCTGTTGCACCACAAGCGTATTAGACTCACTGTATCATACACAGGCAAGCCCTAGTTGCAATAAATAAATAAATAAAATCCACCTGTTCTAAAATAAGTTCTCAATTAAGCTGTTTGCACAGTCAACTTCTTCAAGAGTAGTTCAACAAGTGTACGTCTGTGTGGAATTTTGTGGACATGTTCAATATTAGCCATTAAATTTAATATTTTAGTCACCTAAATGTTTAGAAAAATATCCAGGTCTTCTCCCTCTCTGCTCTTCAGTCTGACTTGCAGTGAAGCTTTAGTGTTAATGTCTAAGCCTCGTATTTATTCTCTTTTGTGAGACCTAACTGCAAGGACAGATGTTGTATTTCATTATTTTATGTTCTCAGTTCCTTTTCTGTGCACCATACATTCCTCTAACTCCTCTGTTCTGCTTGCCTGGGTTTACATTCTGCAGCAATTGCTGTTTGAGATTGGTCAAATTTTTCATTGAACTTTTTCCATTATGGTATATGATACACCTTCGCCAGAAAGCAGGACTGCAGGCAATGGAAGAATTCTTTTCTACAGTCTCCTCTGAAGACAACAGAGCTTTTGTTACAGATTCTAATTTAACAGAAAACAGTTCTTTGGTCTTCAACATCTTGATAAACAATAAAGCTTTACGCATTATGTGTTCATTTAGTCCCGGATGGAGAGCTGAAGAGTTTGCTGCAAAATTTCTTTCCAGTTCTGCTCCTCTTCCCCACCAATGCATAAGCATGATTGTAGTATTATTTCTTATCCTCTAAAGAAAAATTATCTTAACACGTGCCCCAGTTCCATACCTCTTCTAGTGACACTGTAAGCAGTGTCCACTGCTTGCATCCGATGAAGTGGGTATTCACCCACGAAAGCTTATGCTCCACAATACCTCTGTTAGTCTATAAGGTGCCACAAGACCCTTTGTCGCTTCTACAGATCCAGACTAACACGGCTACCCCTCTGATACTGTAACAGTGATCTGTTCTGGAGGCCATCTTGCCACTTAGATGCTGAGTCATATGTTTTGAGGTCAGAAGGGACCATTAAGATAATCTAGTCTGAGCTGCATAACACAGGCCACAGAATTCCACCAAGTGATTCTAGCATCAATCCCATAATTTCTGGTTGAGTGACATAATTTCTTTTAGAAAAACATCTAATCTTCATTTAAAGATTTCTAGTAATGGAGAATCAGTCACATCCTAATTAATTAATTACCCCATTTAAAAAAAATCACCATTTATCTAGTCTGAATTAGTCTAGCTTCAGCTCCCTGCTATTGGATCCTGTTATGCCTTGTTTTTCCATAATAACAAGCTGTCTCCTATCAGACATCTTCCTATGTAACCTCTTAACCATCTTAAATAGATTGAGCTTTAGTTTTTTGGTGTGAAGCAGGTTTTTCTAGACCTCAGTTCATAGATACTATATGCTATAGAAGGGATTCAATCTTCTTGAAATATCAGTCTAAACAGGAGTTTGTGTATCAGAAGTACTCCCAAGGACTACATGTACAGTATTTAGGGGGAGATTTTCAAAAGGGCCTAAGGTGTTTCAGGGGCACTCATGCTCCTAAATAGGATTTGTGCTCCTAAATCCATTACACAATTTTGAAAATCTCTTGTGTGAAAATAAACAGTAGTTTCTTCTCAAAATTTTACATTAGTACCTCTCTTAGTGTGAACTAACAGTAATTCTCCATTAGCTTCTGTATACCTAATAGTTCAAATGGTTTCAGACTTTATTTACTTTTGTTTGATCTATTTATGGATGATGCAGGTCAAATCATGTACCAAGACCATGCACTCAATCAACACAGGACAGTTATAGGGAATCTTGAGCTTGCCGTAAATGGACAACCCTTGCAATGTAGTCCAGAGCAAGGATGGTAACAAAGAACTGTTATTCAGGCACCAAGAGGTAAATTAGTATCTTCATATGAATAACTGTTGACAGTATCCTTGTGTACATAGGGAAATAACTAGATAAAGAAAAACAGATTTATATGAGAGGTTACAAATGGAGGGGAAAAATTCCTGTCCCCACACCCACCCCAGTAAACTCACAAAGAAAAAAGAAATCTAGCATAATCACATCACCCTGGGGGTATACAACAGTGACACTTTAACACGCAATCACAGGCCTTATGTCCAGAAGCATCTAGCATCCCACAGTTCCTGTAACATACAACATCATAACCATAAGTACTCTACCAGCCTCACAAACTGAACCTCAGAGCAGTTATGTTAAATTAAATGGGACAGCAATGACCAAAGGTAATCAAACAACAGACAAATTGCGGATACATCACAATCTATGCACTGACTCAGGAATTTTCTAACTAAGGAATACAGTGCACCAGAGGGGAAGTCTCTCTCACTTTCTTCCAAGGGACAGGTAGCAAGTAACTCCAACAAAACTAAAGACATCTTCTTGCTCCAGTATAAAATTAGGGATGTCAAGCGATTAAAAAAATTAATTGTGATTAAGCACACTGTTAAACAATAATAGATTACCATTTATTTAAATATTTTGGACATTTTCCACATTTTCAAATATACTGATTTGAATTACAACACAGAATACAAAACGTACAGTGCTCACTTAATATTTATTTTTGATTACAAGTATTTGCACTGGAAAAAAACCAAAAGAAATAGTATTTTTCAATTCACCTAATACAAGTACTGTAGTGCAATTTCTTTATCATGAAAGTTGAAATTACAAATGTAGAATTATGTACAAAGAAACCTGCATTCAAAAATAAAACTATATAAAATTTTAGAGCCTGCAAGTCCACTCAGTCCTACTTCTTGTTCAGCCAATCACTCAGACAAACAAGTTTGTTTACATTTTCAGGAGATAATGCTATCCACTTCTTGTTTACAATGTCACCTGGAAGTGAGAACAGGTATTCTCATGGCACTGTTGTAGCCGGCGTCAAAAGATATTTATGTGCCAGATGCGCTAATGATTCACATGTCCCTTCATGCTTCAACCACCATTCCAGAAGACATGCATTCATGCTGATGACAGGTTCTGCTCGATAACAATCCAAAGCAGTGTTCATTTTCATTATCTGAGTCAGATGCCACCAGCAGAAGATTGATTTTTTTTTTGTGGTGATTCGGGTTCCGTAGTTTCCACATTGGAGTATTACTCTTTTAAGACTTCTGAAAGCATGCCCCACACCTTGTCCCTCTCAGATTCTGGAAGGCACTTCAGATTCTTAAACCTTGGGTTGAGTGCTGTAGCTATTTTAGAAATCTCACATCGTTACCTTCATTGCATTTTGTGAAATCTGCAGTGAAAGTGTTCTTAAAATGAACAACATGTGCTGGGTCATCATCTGAGACTGCTATAACAGGAAATATATGGCAGAAGGCAGGTAAAACAGAGCAGGGGACATACAATTCTCCCCCAAGAAGTGTTCAGTCAGAAATTTAATTTACGTTGCTTTTTTTTTTAAAATGAGCATCATCAGCATGGAAGGATGTCCACTGGAATGGTGGCCAAAGCATGAAGGGGCATACAAATATTTAGCATATCTGGCACGTAAATACCTTGCAATGCCAGGTACAAAAGTGTCATTCAAATGCCTGTTCTCACTTTCTGTAATGTAAATAAGAAGAGGGCAGCGTTATCTCCCTTAAATGTAAACAAACTTATTTGTCTTAGCAATTGGCTGAACAAGAAGTAGGACTGTGTGGACTTGTAGGCTCTAAAATTTTAAATTGTTTTGTTTTTGAGTGCAGTCATGTAACAAAAAAAATTCTACATTTGTAAGTTGCACTTTCAGAACAAAGAGATTGTACTAGTCCATAGGGGGTTGGACTAGATGACCTCCTGAGGTCCCTTCCAAACCTGAGATTCTATGATTCTATGATACTACAGTACTTGTAGGAGGTGAATTGAAAAATACTATTTCTTTTCTTTATCATTTTTACAGTGCAAATATTTGTAAGCAAAAATAATACACACTTTGATTTCAATTACAACACAGAACACAATATATATGAAAATGTAGAAAAAAGATACAAAATATTTAATAAATATCAATTGGTATTCTATTATTTAACAGTGCAATTACAACTGCAATTAATCGTGATGAATTTTTTTGAGTTAATTGTGTGAGTTCACCTGGATCGATCGGACTTCAGCTGTCGTTAAGACTGCGCCGATCACAACACGTCTGCTATTCTTCTCACACTCTTGCCTTTCTTCTCCACGTTCGTCCGAAACGTTTAACGATGTCATCTTCCCATCTTCTTGGAGGCCGACCGGGGGGTCTTTTCTGTTCTCGCGGGTACCACTCAGCAATGATTGCGGTCCACCTGTTATCCATGAGCCGTGCTGTGTGGCCCGCCCATCGCATCTTGTTATGTCTGCTTTCCACGACAATATCTTTCACACCGCTGCGTTCTCTGATGATTTCATTTGGTATACGATCCAGAAGGGAGATTCCCAACATAGCTCGTTCCATTGCCCTTTCAGCTACCAACAGCCGTTGCTCTTCTCTCTTCGTCAGTGCCCACGTTTCACTGCCATACAGCATGGCTGGCAGCACTGCTGAATTGAAAATATTTTTACGTGTGGTCTTGTCAATTTTTCCTTTGAGGACGTCCTTGATGGAATTAAACGCACACCATCCTGCCCGAATCCTTCACGAGAGTTCTCCATTCAGGTCTTGGCACATATTAACTTCTTGGCCCAAATATATGTACTGTTCCACTTCTTCGATGTCTTCTCCTGTTACCGTTATTTGGGCTTTTCGTAAGACGTCTGATCGCATATATTTCGTTTTGCAGCGGTTCATTTTCAGGCCGACCTGACTACTTTTCTTGTCGAGTCTTTGTAGCACGCTCTGCAGTTGGTTGGTGCTTTTGGCAATTAGTACAATGTCGTCTGCAAATCTGAGATGAGATAATCTCTCTCCATTTATGTTGACACCACTCCTCCAATTGATCTTGTTCATAACCATTTCGAGGCAGGCGGTGAATAGTTTCGGTGAAATTGTATCTCCTTGCTTTACGCCTTTCTCGATTGGGATGCGGAAGGGAGTTTCAAGGAGAGTAATGTCTGTTGTACATCCAGTATTCGCTTCCTTCAACAAACTAATGTACTGCGTGTTAATGCCCTGCTCTGCGAGCGCCTTTAATATTGCGTTAAACTCAACGCTATCGAAGGCCTTTTCATAGTCGACAAAAGCAATGCACAGCGGGAGTTTGTATTCCCTCGCTCTTTCTAGGAGCTGGCTAAGGGTAAATATATGGTCGATTGTACTGACATTTCTTCGGAACCCTGCCTGCTCTCTTGGCTGTTGTTCATCCAGACTCTGCGAAAGTCGATTCGTTATCACCTTTGTGAAGAGCTTGTAGATGTGAGAGAGCAGGCATATAGGGCGGTAGTTCTTAAGATTTTCTTGATCACCCTTCTTGTGCAGCAAGATGGTATTCGACTCCTTCCAGCTTGATGGTATTTTTCCTTCTTCAAGATATCGACTGAATCTTAAAGCGAGGGCCTTCCAAAGTTTTTCGCCTCCTGCATAAATCATTTCTGACGTTATTCCATCTTTGCCTGGAGCTTTTCCCTTCTTCATCTGGTGTAGTGCGCTTCGGACTTCGCTGACGATTATTGGGGGGACGCGTTCTTCTGACTCTTTGAGGGTTGGGAGGGGGACGTTGATTCTTGATTTGAACAGTTCTGTACAGAAGTCCTTGCAGACCTCCTGCTCTGTCAATTACTGTCTCTCTATCCTTGTTCTTCAATGCTGTTATACTTAAGCTATACTGCGTTAATTCCCACTTGCATGTCCTGAGGCTCTTGCGTGATTCAGCTGTTTTAAGGAGCTTTTCTTTCCGGAAGTTCTCGAAGTCATCCTTCAGTTTTCGCTGTATAAGCTTGCACAGAATGGAGTACTCGAGGTTGTTATCCGAGCTCCTCGTGTGAGTTAAGAGCGATTAATCGACAGACCTAATAAAAATACATTTGCATGCTGGGGGACTTACCTGAAGTGTGAAAGCTATGAAACCCTAGGGATATGCTAGCTACAATTGCAGGTTGATGCATTTTGTTTCCTCCCGGAACCCAGGTACAATGAATGACATGAGTGACACTTTCCTAATATGCTAGCCTGATTCTTGCTTGCATATTTATACCTGCCTCTGGAAATTTCCACTACATGCATCTGAAGAAGCGGGTATTCACCCACCAAAGCTTATGCTCCAATACGTCTGTTAGTTTATAAGGTGCCACAGGACTCTGCCGCTTTTACAGATGCAGACTAACACGGCTACCCCTCTGATACTTGACTTTCCTAATGGTTTATCTGTAGAATAAAAACCTTCTTAATCCAGTGCCAGTCCCCTTTGCAGTGGGTATTAGTCATTCTAAGCAGTTAAGAAGCTGAATTATGTGGCATACAGCACAGTCAAAACATTCTGCATGCCTCCCTTGGAACATGCTGAAGGATGCAGCAGATAGGAGCTGGCACTGCAAATGTATGCTTAGTCTTCCAAAAAATGTGTTGCATTGTATCTTACTTTCAGCATGAAGAACTAAAAAGGAAGACCGGAAAAAAAGAAAAAAGCTAAAGCATTACCATTTGTCTCCTACCACCTAGGATGAAAAATAATTTTATTTTGACTTCATTTTAAAGCTTTCACAGTTGACACATACAGCTTTTTGTATGTGAAGGCAAAAGGCCAAATGTTAACTTACTTACCGACTATTTAGTGTTTGGAGGAAACGTACCAAGTAGCTGTTACAGTGGAACATCTGAAAAAGGTACATACCATGGCTGCCCCCACCCACCCACAATGTTTGGCAACAATCATGATGAAATTGTTGGCCTCACAAACTACTTGCATACTCATATTGTGCCAGGAGTTCCTGTTTGTAAAGACCTCTTCATTGTGTAGCTATCATAGCTTCAAAGGCGCTAGGAGTGTACTCAAGAGAAAAAAGCATTGCCCTGCATTGGCTGGAATTGCTATGAAGTAAAAGGAGAGTTAAAAAGAACAAATGCATCATGGCCTCAGACATTGGTGTCTGGAAATGTGCACCATTTGCCAGTAATGTTCTATACGCCTAAGAGTGGTTTTATTTTAGGGTACTAGAACAGTTGCAGTGACATCTACTGTACTTGTCAGCTCTCGGATAACAGATCTGAATGGTTCAGCTTTGAATGCAAAAAAAATAAATGGTGTTCACTAGAAAAAAAGAGATACTGTACTGTAAGGTAGCTCAATAGCATAGAGTTAGCAGAAATATGTTGAAAATACATTTTAAATCCTATATGTCTTGAAACTGTTAGCTGAGGATTTTCATTATTTAAATTTCAAAGAAAAAATGGACTTGCTCTTCTTAAAACCACTTTTAATGTAAGTGGTAAGCAAAGAAAAGGGGGTATTAAGGAGTAAGCCTTCTTAAAGATTAAACACTCTCAGGCTTTTATATGGAAAATAACAATCTCACTTTGGGATAGATTGATGGATGTTGTGATAAAACTTACTGCAGGTTTGGCCATAAAGTACAAAATACACAGGCAATTCTTTGTTATCTTCCTTACGCTCGCCTTATAAAACATACTGTACATTCTGTGCTATCCATTAGTTTGAGTAAGTCCATACAACAAACTTGAAACCTTTGATGTCATGCAATTTTGGTGCGGCTTACTTGTAGGGTTAGCTTACATATGCGTTTTGCCCTAATATCTTCACTTATTAGAGGAATATCTAGCCAGAGACACTTTCTGGTATCCTGAGACAACCCCAATTTTAATGAATTTGTACAGTCACAATCTAATCAAACTTTGCTTTTCAGTTTACAAACATGAATTTTCAACAAAATAAAACTGATTCACAGAATTTAAATTTTTAAGAGCTGATTTTCAGAGGAGCTGAAAGGAAAATCAGACCCTTAAAATGCATACATTATTGTGAAAGACCAGAAATCCTCACAATATAGAGTATGAGATTTTATATCAAGAAAGAGACTATTATGTAGAATACTGTGACAACTAAGCATGTGGACTCTGAGCAACATCAAGAAGATAGATTGGAAAGGGCAGGTTTTTGTCTTGTTCCAAATTGTACAATTGGTTGTGAAGCCTGGGTATTTGGAGTCTGTGAAGTTCTTTAAGAAAGAAATTGCTGTCTGTGTGAATGCCATGACGTGTGTGTCCCTAAACTTTATCTGATATGAGTCATGGTTGAGTGTCGAATCTGTAACTCTTTGTGAGTTACCACAGGATAGTTTGAGTACAGTATCTGCATTTTCTTTATAGGGAGAGACTTCTGTAGAAGACAAAGTAAAAAGATTAGGGCTGTTCAGCATAAGGGGGGTATATGACAGAGGTCTATAAAATCAAGAATGGTGTGGAAAAAGTGAATTGTGAAGTGTTAGTTACCACAATACAAAACCCAGAGGTCACCCGATAAAATTAATAGGCAGCAGATTTAATACATAAATGAGGAAGTAATTTTTCACACACACAATAAGTGTGTGGAAAACTCTGCCACGAGATGTTGTCCCCTCTTCTTCCCCACTCCAATACACCAATCAGTGTAGCTAAGTTAATATGGAAATCACCGGCACCAGGTATAGGGCAGCTCACTTCCCTTTTGGGACAAAGGGGAAGCAGGGATCCAAGGGTGACGTTCTGAGAAGCAATTTAGTTCCTGCTCTGCTCCTGTGACAGCGCAACTGTGCTGCCCCGTAGTCAGGGTTTGAGGTAACTCCATGATCTAGCTCAAGATGTTTAAAATGTATTCTAACTAGAGCTCTGCCAGACATATTCTAACTAGAGCTCTGCCAGAGCTCTGACAGATTTTTGGTTCACTGGCAATTCTGAAAAAAAATTAAAAATTGTTTTGGGTTGAATAGAAAATGAAATGTTTGGAAATTTTCAGGAAATTTAAAAGTAAAAAAATATAAATAGCAGTCAAACAAAAGGTTTTCTTTTGAGTATTTTTAAAACATTAAAAAAAATTAAAGAAAATTCCTAAACAAAAAGTCATTTTGAATTGAAAAATTAAAACATTTCACACTGAAAACACCGAAACAAAATATTTTGATTTTTTTCAGATTTTTTTTTTACTTCATTTTAGTTTGTTTTTCCTACCAAATGAATCTGGCAAAATCAACATGAATTTCTGAAATGTTTCTGTGTCACCAAATCTGCACTTTTTACTGAAAAATAGTTTCAGTTAAAAATTGTCAACCAGCTTTAATTTTAACAACGTTTAAAGTATAATCTCAATGTTTAAAGAATATACAACACTGCTCTTATGTTACATGCTCATTGTTCCTTCAGTAGTGGGTTTTCCTTGTATACATATATAATCGCTAAATACTGAATTCATTTGAACATAGGTCCGTATCAGATTCAAATGTCCTTGTCTAAATTTATTACTGCTGGTGTGAAACATGGAGCTGGAACCTGTAAATGAAACATTTCCTGTTCATGGGATACCTTTGATTTCCCTAGGAAAATATTTTTCTCTGTTCCTAAATATATCTCAATGTGTGTTGTAAATCATGTGCTAAATTTATGACTAATTTCTAGCTGTTTTCCAAAAACTATATTGGATAAACCTTGCTAGCAAACAACATAAAAAATTACGTGGGGCTTATTACCAGACTAATACATTAAGAAGACCTACCTTCTTTTACTTTTCTGATTGAGGATGCAGTAACCTGTTTCTGTGGTTTCCAATTGGCCGTACATCAAAAACTCTACATACCAGGTTAATATTCAAGAGACCTTTATGTTTGCTGAGTAGCATTCTTCTTAAAACTTCTTCTAGTTTTACATCAATTTCCAGATCAGATGAACATAAACAACTTTAAAATCTCACCCGTAAAAGTATGGCTACAGTTAAATCTTTTGGTCATTTAGAGTAAACTTCAAAGCATTGCTTGGGAGATGCACACAGCACACAAAAGCTCTCTTCTGCATAATGAGGTTTTCTACATTGTCTTCCACTCAGGGGCTAAAACTGTCCCGTGTACTCTTACTGTTTAACATTAACACAACTGCAGAGACAGACTCTGTAAGAAACTGAACTGAAAACCTGATTAAACTTGGGGACATTTAACACACATTTCTTTTTGACTGCACAATGAAAGATGTAACTAAAATAATATCATTTAAGGGCTGAAGTTTGTTAATAAGCCATGCCATATTTCATTTTGCTCATGTGAACCTGAGTCTATGCAAAAATGTAATGTAAATTACATTGAGTGATGCCAAGGGGTTCTTTCTGGAATCCTCCTGCTTCCCTCGATATTATTTTTTTCCTTCTGTCGTTTGCAGAAATTTTGTTTTAGATCCCAATTTTGGGTAGAATCCCTTGCTTCCAGGAGAAATCATTTAGGACTCTAGAGAGCAGGCAGACATTTTAAGGCCTGCCTTAAACAAAATAGTAATTCCAAAAAGTAATGGCAAAATGTGTGTGTTCAAAGTCAAGGAATTCAAACCACACAAATCTATACAAGTGACAGTGAGTATTATACTAATCACTGCAATTTTAGAAGGTAATTTTTAAAAGGTGAGGTTTGGGAATTTTTTTTTCATCTAAATGAAGTGGGGTTAAAGTCACAACAGTAACTAATACTGACAACTGCTATCACACTTATTTGCTCACAATGAGCCACATTCACACCAGTGTAACCGAGTGCAATTCCACTGATTCAATGAATTGGGTCGTATGATTAGGGTGAAATCCTGGTTTCACTAAAGTCAGTAGCAAAACTTCCATTAACTTTTGCAAAGACAGTATTTCATTCTCTCTGTCTTACACATTTTTAATTTGGTGAAAAAAATAAGATTGTTTTCAAAAATATGTTTCAGCACTGCAGATCCAAGCTAGCTTCAGAACAATCTGAATTCTATTCTGCCTCATGCATTATTAACACAAATGTCACCTATCTTCAGGATTTGTTTACACTAGAGGTAGTCATGTATAGTGTAGGAAGAAAGCATTATGAATTTTGGATACCCATCTGAATGTACAGTTCTCATAGACAGAGAAATCCCTTTTTAAAAACATGATAGGAGAGTCACCAGAATATTGAACTCAATGAGGCCAATTTTACAGAACATAACCACACTAAGTTTCTAGCACCAACACCAATATCTTAGGAACAAATTCTGTCCTTAGATGCATGCAGTTGGCATGTGTAGTCACCAGGAGCTGTGCACATGCATCTCAGTACAATTTAACTAAAACGAGCTGCCTGCTGTTTTTACTTTAACATCTGAGATAAGTCAAGCTGTTTTTCCATATAAAGGCACAGTGAAGAATTTGAAGACTGTTATTATTCATGAACAAATTTGCATTCAAAATTAGCACAATGAAACAGTCAACAAATTCTGAAAGAAGAATAGTTTTCTTTTAAAAAACACTCTGTAACACAAAATATATTCAAAGAGACAGGTTGGATGAAAATATGAATAATATTATAGGAGCACTGTAAGCATCAATGGCAATAACATGTCAGAGATTATGGAAGTTTTGAAAGATTATATTATAGGAAAAACCTCTTGCAATTGGGTATAATCTGAATTAAGATTATAAAATACTCTTGATTTAAGGTTGTTGTCTCAAGTGAATGTTCCTAATCATTTTAAAAGATGGAGGCTTTTTATTAAGTTTGTGATGAATTGTTTTCATGAGTCACAAGCAAGCATGTTCATCAACAGAAATCTGCCACACACGCAGATCTATCTTAAGTCTTAGTTAACAAAGAAAAGCATAATAAAATGTATCTCTAGCTATGCCAAGTTTCACTCACTAAGGAACAAAAACCAGAGAAACAAGGTGAAAGGTTACAAAGCAATTTTAGCCAGCCATTTTTCAGGAGGGATCCAAGCTAAGTATCTCTTTAAACTGATAATCTAGCATATGGATTTGTATAAGACGACATTTTATACAGAGGTGTTATAGATTTGTGTTCTCTCTTCTGTGGCATATAGCTGGACATTTTGGATATTAAGATGCACCAGCCCAAAAAAGTCTTGAAGTCACCAGTAGTGATTGAAAAAGAATATGCAGTGGTATCCAAGAATGCATTCTTGTTATCTTGATACAGAAAGTGTGTATATGGATATTCTTGTTAGGATTCAATTTATGGAATTTAGGCTGCTGAGTCAAATACCGTGGTTAGACTTTTTAAACCACTAACTGCTAAGATTTGTAAGGCAAGATAAAGATAATCAAATCACATGCTTCAGGGAGCAAGCTAATCACCTGTAGCGTTAAAAGGAAAACGAAACATTTAGAACACTAAAGGGTTGTGCTTTGCATGTGTATATAGAGGTTTCTTAACTACAAAGCATCAGGTATTCAGGTATATATAGAGAGAGACCTATGGTCTCATTAGGTGTAGCAATTTATAAGTTTACTCACAATGAAAAATAAAACTGGGTTTAAAAACACAGTTAATTACTTACAAATAATAACAGTGATACAGTAAATGAATAAATAAGGTAAATAACATCATACTTTAGAATAACCATACAGCAATCAAAGGGTATATGGCTACACTGCAATCAAAAGAGGTGACTGAAGCTTGGCTAGCTTTAATCTAGCTATTTCGGGTCCTGGAGCAGTGAAGCCACAGCAAGTGTGGGTTTCAGCGTGGGCTAGCCTCCCAAGTAATTATCCAGGGTACCGGGTGGCTTGAACAACCCACACTGAAGCCCACTCTGCCACAGCTTCCACTGCTCCGGCACCCAAGCTAGCTAGATTTAAGATAGCTCGGGTATGTCTACAAGGTGCGGCAATCACACCCCATAATGATCAAGGATGAGTATGTTGCTTCAAAGCAAGATCATTTGGTATAAAAAAATATTACTTTAAAATATTTACGAAGATTATACTGTAAACCTACATTATGTGTGTTAGTGCATATGATGCTGAATTTGTTAATATAAGAACGTAAGAATGGCCACACTGGGTCAGATCAATGGTCCATCTAGCTCAGTATCCTGTCTTCCAGCAGTTTTACAAAGAATGGATAGAACAGGGCAATTATTGAATGATCCATTCTCTGCTGTCCAGTCCCAGCTTCTGGCAGTCAGAGGTTTAGAGACATCAAGAGCATGGGGCTGCGTCCCTGACCATCTCGGCTAATAGCCATTACTGGACCTATTCTCCATCAGCTTCTCATGATAGAGATTGCACTACAGTACTTGTATGAAGTGAGCTGAAAAATACTATTTTTTACATCTTTTTTACAATGCAAATATTTGTAATAAAAAATAATATGAAGTCAGCTCTGTACACTTTGTATTCTGTGTTGCAATTGAAATCAATACATTTGAAAATGTAAAATAACCCCAAAATATAATAAATTTTAATTTGTATTCTATTATTGTTTAATAGTGCGATTAAAACTGTGATTAATTTTTTTTAATCTAGTTAATTTGTTTTGCATTAAGGGCTTGCATTCATTGCAATTAATTGACAGCATTACTTTGTAATAAATTGGTGAGGCATGATTTTCCTTTACAAAAGCTGTGTTGACTCTTCCCCAACTTACTGTGTTCATCTACATATCTTATAGTTCTGTTCTTTACTATAAGTTTCAACCAATTTGCCTGGTACTAAAGTTATAGATATTTACTGCACAGAGAACCTACATTAACAAGCATTCAGTAAAGCATTATTAAAAGGAATTGGTTAATATACACGGACTAGCATGTAAGCACTGTGGGCCAGATCTTGCTCCCATTGAAACCAATAGTAAAACTAGCACTGACTTCAGTGAAGTCAACTGTATGTAATGAGCATGCTACAAAATTATGTGCAAATACTCCTTGGGAAATTGCAGCATGAAGTCAGTGCACAATTGATGCACGATTCCAAACATAGGCACATGTGTCCGAGAGGATTGTCTAGCTGTTAGAACAAGGAATTGGGCACCAGCAATGCTAGGTCCCATTTGTGGCGCTGCCACCAAATTGCTGTGTGACTTTAGAGAAGAGAGTGAGTGAGGTTGGTTTAAGCAAGTGTTTATTAGGCATTTGCAGATCCCTGCATGGTTATTACAGACTTTTTAAGCAAGGCAACTGTTACGGCTTGATTCTCAGTTACTCCAAACCTTCTATAGTCATTGACATTAGAGCAAAGTGAGTGCAGAGAGGTGTGTATAATACTCCCAAGCCAGAATGACAGCAGTTTACATCGACTTTACACTAGGGTAAAAAGCTATACAAGGTGTAGGGCAATGGAGAATCAGACCCTCAGCCTCAAAACTAAAGATTGATTGAAGAATAATAAAAAAAGAGACACCAGGACAAATTTTGCTCTCATTGGGGATGCACATATGTAACTGAGAGCAGGATTTGGCCCATTGTGTATATTTCATGAATCAAATGCTAATCTGTATGATCTTTTATTGTTTATTTACTTAACTAATTGTGTAGGATTTTCCATGATACTCATCACCACTGTATCTGAACAGCTCACAGACATTAAGGCATTTACCATCACAGAACCCTTGATGTAGGAATTATCCCCATTATAAAAATGGGGAACAGCGACACAGAGACACTCTAACTTTTCCAAAGTACAGTGCTTTAATCATAAGACTATTCTCTCTTTTCTCCAATGGTTACAAAAAAAGATGGAGGAAAGCCCCTAGAATGAATTGACCTTGCCTCAGTAAACACTACTGGAAAATTATGCTAAGCTGGACCATCATTCCCAGTTTAATTTGTCTTGTTTCTTGTACCCAAGAATAAGCACCCCACAAAATTACCAAGTGTTCATATAAAACCAAAAAACAGATGCTGGTTGAAATTAATTAAAATACTACAATGAACCAAAAATACTATGGGATTTTTTTCTGTAAATAATAAGAAAAAAATACCCCAAAGTATTTTCCCCTGCAAAATCCCATACAAGACATTTTTGCGTTGTGCAAAATTTTCATAACAAAACCCCAAACCAATGAGATTTGGGGGTTTGTTCACACCCAAAAGTCAAAATGAAACACAATGAGATGTAAACCCATGCAAACCAAAAAAAAAAAAAAAAAAAAAACCAACCAAAGAAAAAGTTTGCAAAACACCTATACATGGAAATCGGTATCTTTTGCACAGTTCCACTTAATGCCCAAAATGTGAATGTTCCACACTGCAGAAATCAGATTTCCCTAAAAATGCAAATCCAGTAAATCAGGTCTTAAATAATTTCTACCATGTCATGGTACGTAGAGTATTTATATTTGTGGAGAGTGGTATAGAGCATCGATAACTTCCATTGACTTCAATGGAAGGAGCAGGGCCTAAACACTTCTCAGAATTGGGTCCTTGCTTTGTGACACTCTAAATAAATGTACTAATACTTATGCTTTATGTATTTATAAAAATAAAATACTAGTACAATAGTTTTGAAGGGTATATTTCCTGGGATGGGGGGAAGGGAGAGTAAAGAGCATCTACTGTATGTGGATTCATTAGCATAAGCTTTACTGATAGTTTATCCTGTTTCCTAATGAAAGCAAAAAAACCACCATGTCTCTATTAAAAAGCAATCAGATTTGCTATGCTGGTGACACTTTAAAGAGCACATTATGTGGGAAAACAAAATAAACATTTACCCTGGCAATGGCAAGTGGATTTGGGGTTTTGACATACTTGGCAGGCAGGTAGAATTACATTCATGTCAAGTATGCAGAAAAGCTAATATAATATTTAAATATTTGTTTAAGTTGTATAGTATTTAAAGCAACACAGAAGAAACATTTTTATTAAAATAGTTTAAGGATTTTTTTTTTATTAAAGGACACTACATAAAAGAAATGTTTAGCTGAAATCAGAACTTTTGCTCCCTTTGTTATAATTCCATTTATTTTCCCCATGGTAAGTGTCTTCTTCCTTTTTAACTGTCAAGTCTTTGTTTATATTTCCAAAACAAAGGCAGTTTTATAGTGATGATTTAAACTGATAATGAATATGTGCAACTTTCCAAGGATCCAGCCCTTGAGAATCATAATGTTACAAATGCAGATATAATCAATTAACGTTGGCTGGCCACGTACCCAGCTAAGTTTTACAGATGTCATGTGGCTTTAGATATTTAACACACACACTTACTTTAAAGTTAATTCTGAATCAAAATGTAAAAATATATATATGGACTGAGATTTTCGAAGTCGCTTAAAGATCTCAGCCATACTGCATACCATGGACCCAATTTATAAATAGGGCTGTTTCAACAGGACACCCCAAATCTGCATATTTTGCACACTTAAGTGGGTTCTTAGTCACCAAAGCATAGGCTTGAGTGTCCAAAATCAGGATCTGGATGTCCCGTTTACATGTTTGAAAATTCAGCTTCCCAATGTGTATGCATCTATATTTGACACCCTGTATACATACACACACACACACACACACACAGGACCATTCATCCATGTTAGCAGAAGCTGTAAGGATGAAGTTCAATATCCATTATAAGCCTCCATTAGTCTCAATTACTCATAATTTTCTGAAACAATTTCATTTGCGTAAGAGATTTTTCCATGCTTTTTCTCAGCTAGTAGGAAAAGTTTGGGAAAATATGTAACAAAATTTGTTCCGCCATTTCTGAACTGTGCGTGTGTAAAACTAAAATAATATTAAAAATAACACTTGTGCCATACATTTTGGACATACATAATTTTAAAACATACTTAGAAAGAATTTGTTTGAACACCTGCAAATCTTATTGAGATGTAAATATTACGCAAATTCTAACAATAATGGGTCAGATCTTCAGCTGGGGTAAATCAGCAGAGCTCAACAGACTTCATCACTGAGGAAACTACAGCTCTATTGACGCTAGCAATTTAAAACAATGTGCAAAGAGATGAAATTTCAAGGCATAAATATAAAGGGACAGTTTTGAAAGTTCAGTTTTACCAATCAATTCCTACCCTTCTATGGCTTGATATTTCAACCCTTATCTTGCACTAACAGTTGCTGGATTCCAGATACTTTAGGGTGATTAAAGTACATATGCCACATCCTCAGACACGTACCATATGCATAAAATATTAATAAAGTGTGAGTGTGTGCATGTTATATGTATATTCTCTTTGTGGGTAGATAAAAAAAACCCTATAGAATCTATCTAAATGCTTACAATATTTTCCTTTGTTTTCAATACAAATGAATTTGAAATTCAGAATCCTGGACATGTTGTATTTATCCTGTACAGAAAAAAAACTTTAATGATAATATTTTGAGCCTTGGTTGCAAAGAACAAATAGTTTTATAGTAGTCACCATTCAAAGTCACGCTATAGCCACAGTTACCACATTACGTTATCTGAACAATTGCAATATCTTATATTATATACTATGGTAACTGTTAGTAAATGCTGACTCTGTAATGATGATTGCTACTGCATGCTTAGGGTTTTTGCATTTTTCATGACTCTTTGAAGGTCATATTTGGATCTGTCAATCAAAAGTGTACCCCATTAACTTAAAAAAAACAAAAACAAAATTAAAGATATCAAGATTATCAAGAATATTGTTATATCATCTCCCTGAGAACTTTACTCCAGTTCAGTAACTGGAACACAGCTCTCCGGTCTTAGTATGCACAGGGAAAGATTGTGCAACTAACACTTTCGTTTTGTATGTGTGAAGTTACACGCGAGGCAAACTGCCTGACTTCAGTATATCTGAACACTATTACAATGATCAGATATAAAACAATTAGCTTCTGATATGAGTTGACAGCTAAAATATCTATGATGTACTTTTTTTAATGATATACATTTTTTCCAACGGATGTAGTGTGTGTGTGTCCCTTTTTCTAAATCGTTTGATTTGGTCTTCCTGAGGAGATGGGACCTAACGCCAGATGCTGTGTGTAGTACAATTTTTTCCGGCAGATGTCTGCAGCCTTAGAGAATCAACAGGGCTTTGAATAACATCTCCAGCATAAGAGTCTTCTTGTCACAGTTGTTGTATGTTATAGGATATGAATCCCACACAAGTGGATGAACCGATTTTAAATAATACCATCTGACAATGGTAGAAAAAATTGTTAGAAGGTCTGACAAAGTCCTGGAGATGGCTGTTAGCCTTGGGAAATAAAATCCAGCCCACTGACAAAATCTACTCATCCTTCTTTTGTTTGATCAGATGAACATCCAAATTTAATGATTCCTTTCTAAGATCCAGAGGCAATGTTTCAACAGCATTTAACTGAACTGCCAAGGAGCTTTCATTTTTGCCCTTTAAATATGCCATTCAAAAGAATATTTTAGAAAGATGCTAACTTTAAGAACCATTTGAATATACTACAGCATGCATCTTCATATGTTTTTGATATGAACATGATTTCACATTCACAATTCATGTCATAGCTTGTAATGAAATCATTTTTAGAATTAAAAAGAATAACTAGCTAAGACTCAAATGTGGTACCGACCATATTGATTCCAGACTGCCAAGAAAATTATAAGAGTAAGAAACAATCTGTATAAAAGGGGTCAACAACATATTCTTCAAGTCAATAATTCCACAGGTTGGAGTTAGGGGTTCTTTTCTAGAAGTAAAAATAAACCCAGGGCCCCCATTTTCAGACTGAAAACAATATCCCAAGTTCATAGCAATTTATTTCTAATGGTGATAGCACAGGACAGGGACTATGTCTTCACTGCAAACACAGGTATTTTTTTAACTTGGAGATAGCTAACCCAAGATAGCTATTTTGATGTAAAATCCCAGTGGAGGTAAGATACTGTAGTCATTACCTTGATATAGCTAGTTGAGGTAAATCCCAAATTGGGGGAGGGGGTTAAAGTGTTGACCTGACTACCCGCAATGAGGTTAAAAACTACCTGTATCTTGTTTCCACTAGGATTTTATACTGAGATAATTAGCTCAAGTAGGCAATCTGAATGTAAAAACATACCATATGTAGCAGCAAAGACATAGCTTGGGAGTCAGTACTTATGGATTCTACTCCCAGCTCCTTGGGCAACTGATTAAACCTCTTTGTGGCTCAGTTTACTCAAACGTAAAATGTGTTAAGTAATTATCTACATTAAAAGACTACCGTGAAGACTAATTATTTAATATTTGTAAAGTGTTGCATGATTCTTGGTTTAAAAGAAACTCAAATAAGTACAGTTTCATTATTGTTAATGGCCACTAAATCTAAAAATCTATTGTAATGAGAAATGTCATGGTTATTGCCTAAATCCCTTAAAAAGAAACCACGCTGTTTGTCACATCAACTGATCTCACTATGTGGGCAGTGTCTGTATAAGTCAGAACTTGATCGGACCTCCAAGGAATCCCTATGTCCTGGAGATATGGTACTGATGATTAAATACATAGCACTCCTTCTTCTGAGTCAGCCCTGATCCAGTGTTCCAGAATAGAGTAAAAAGAGCTTTGTGCTGCTGAAGACATAGAAAACTTAGGTTCTGGTAACTCTGTGATAATTAAATATCCAATGAGACTTTTCAGAAGAATGAGAAAATTATCCCAAATATCCTGGCCAAATTCCAGCATGGGTTAGTTACAATCATCCTATCTCACTTCCTTTGTAGTATCAAAGGTACACATAAGTCTTCTTTACTTCCTATCCTAGAAGTCTGAGCAGTGTTTTGTCAGATCACAAACTACCTGCAATCCACAAAATTTTAAACATATAGTAGAGGGCTAAAAATGTATACAAATCACCCCTACAACCCATGTTCAGTGTACACGTCATAGCCCATATCAGCTATGAACGTTTGCCAGTACTTGCCAGATATGAAAATGAGAAATAGTGAGGATACCACTGACCAATTTAAAGACCATTTTTGTTGGTTGTAAGACATCCTGCTGAGTGCATCTGTATGTTCTCCTCTTATGTTGGGTGTACTTCTAGCAGGTGAATGTGATGGTGAGTACATCAGAGCCACCGTTCGCCTGCTTCTGTGGAGAGGGCCTGGGAGAGTGCTCCCCACTGTTTGCTAATGTAGTACATGGCCATGGTATTGCCTACGAGCACCCATACTACACAGTGTTGTATGGACTGGTGGAAGGCCTTTGGAGCACATCTTATAGACCTGAGTTCCAGAACACTGATGTGGAGTTGGACTCCCAGGTGTTCCAGAGGTCATGCACACAGAGGTCCTGACAATGAGAACCCCAACCTAGGCATCTGTGATGGGTTTAACAGTAGGGGATGCAGGAATGAATGATACCCCTTGCAGTATATTGTCTCTGAGCTTCCACCAGCAAAGCTGTTGAAGCCATTTGGGGGATATGATTAGCTTCCTTGTCAGATTGTGTACATTGGGCATGTGATGAGACATCACTCAGTGTTGTAGGGGCCTCATAATTTGCAGATGAGCAAAAGGTATAACATAGGTTGAAGAGGCCATAAGATTTAGGAATCATAGGAAGAATTGGGTGTCTGCATTGGTTGATCCCTGAGAGTGTATTGAACTTTGGAGGAGAGATCCTGTTGACAGCTGGCCCTTAGGAGTCAGTCACCGAGACAGGGATAAATGCATATATCCATCTGTCTGAGATATGGGATGTGCTGAAACTACCAATCATTTTGTAAAGACCCTTGGTGCAGTGGACAGACTGAAATAGAGGAAATTATTTGTTCCCCCATGAAACCAAAGATACTTGAGGTGGATGGGATTATAACCTCAAAGAAGTATGCACTCTTCTGATTGACACCTGCACTCCAGTTATCTTGGACAGGATAATATCCCCTAGTGTTAGCATCATGAACTTGAAAGTATTTATTAATTTGTTGAGATGTCTGGGGTTCAGGATGGGTCTTATACCTTTAGACTTCCTGAGTATTGGGAACTACCTGGATTAAAATCCTGTTGTAGGGGAACTTTTTGTAGGAGAGAACTTTCCTCTCATTGAAGTTTCTCACAAGAAGGATCCCTGAAGAGAGTGTGAATACAGAAGTGAAGGGTCCCAGTGTGAAATTAGACTGAGTAACCGTTTCTCAGGTGTCCAAAGGCATCAAGGCTGGAGTGGCAGGGTGCATCTCGGATCGCTTTACAGAAGACCTTAGCAAAGAGGCAGACCTTGAAACTTTTGAAGGAGCACTAAGATGGCCAACTTGGAGGCTCAAGGAAGTCAAAGGTGCCTCCAGTCTTAGCTCTCTGTCCTTCCTCATGCGAGGGGTGAAAGCATAGCAAATTGTTCTCTAGGACATATGTGAACCTCTCCCAGGCACACTAGGCACCCAACATGCAGCAGTCTATGGAAAGAGGGGTGAACAGGACTCAAACCTTTTGAATTCTGTATGGGGTTTGGGATCTGACAGAGCCTTTTGGATAATCTGAAGCAAGCAGCTCCAACTACTCTAACTAAATTAAGAGTACCCCTAAGAAACTAATTATAAGAAGAGAGGCCAACTAGATTGCAGACAGAGGTAGTTCTGTTTAACTCTCACACTATCCATCCGTCTTCTCCTCTCCCTTGGAGTCCTTTGAACTTCAAGGCTGTGTGTGGGGGCTACGGAGAAGGAACGGAGGCTGTTGGGTTAATGCTCTCCCTTACCTAAATGTAGTCAATGATGTCATCCTAGTATGACAGCACTCTTGCTCCTCAACCGCAGCATACATAGCTTTGGTATACAGTTCCTCAGCATGATGCTAGAGGCTCCAATTCCCATGAGTGGGAATGCTCAGAGGCCCTCAAAGAGCAGCTTCAATTTCCATGCCAATGCCGAACAGTGTTCTAGGGTCTCATGGCCTCTGACAGCTATATGATTTAGTTGGGAATTGGTCCTGCTTTGAGAGGGGAGTTGGATTAGATGACCTCCTGAGGTCCCTTCCAACCCTGATAGTCTATGATTCTATGATCCACCGTATCCCATGCAGTATATGACCAAAGTCGTCATGATGGGCACATGCTGGCTCTGAGTTTTGAGATGGAATTAGAAATAGGACTGTTAAAAATATACCACTGTCAAAATGTTATCTCCTCTGGGCTTTGATCCTAGTTCCTGTGAGGGTGATAGACTGGTGTGCCCTTGGAGACTGATTGTCAAAATGACTTGGTTATGTTTATTTATTCAGATTTACAAAAAAAATAATTTAAAAAAAGGATCGAAAAGAGGCACACAAAAATAGCACCTATGGCAGGTACCTCTAACATTCTTACACCCAGAGCTGCAATCAATCCTGTGCCAGGTCTGCTCAGTGTCTTACTGCCACTGCTCCAACCACTAGGCCTGACTGCCCACACATGACAGGTAATACCCATAAGACTGTTACACCAATGCTCAAGCAAAACTAATTTTCCATCATAGCCTCACGCAGAAGAGGTGGGCCGGGGTCTGGGCTAGCCTCCCCGAGCCCACAGTTCACCCACTGCCCATGCTTGGAGTAAACTCCCATGATTTTGCCGCGAGGATAAGTTTTTAATCTACATTTTTCTTTTTGGATCAGTTTTCTTTCCTGTATCAAGAGAAGAACACAGTATGTGGGCATTGTCCCATATATTTAGGTTGCCCAGTACTTTCCATTATAAAGGATTCTTGTGGCCTTTAGTTCGAGAAGTATTAACATTCCCATTGTTTTCAGCAGGCCTTTGCTATTCAGGAGGAAGACACCTCTCAGGAAACAGAAGTGCCTTTACTCTCTTCTGTGAAATTCCATTCACATTTAGTTGAGTAGAAAAGTGTTAAAAATCACCATTTCTGTTCTCTCACTCGAGTTCCACAAGAAAATTCTGATAGCATGCCAAAATCATTGAGCGTTCTAAAGAGCCCAGCTCATGCTGTCACCAAAGCAGCAGAAGTGGACATTGTACTGGAAATGTATAGAAGCAGTTATAAGGGGAAGAGCGAGTGAGAGCCAGGCTGGGCTTCCCCCACACATGGCTCCAGCAACCTATACTCTCTGGTGGCACAATATGGGACAGAAGCACCCCAACTCCCTGGAGGGTGGGAGATGGAGAGTGACAAGGCAGGCTCCCCATAAACCTACCTCTACTGTTACATCTATCACATAGTCTAGGCATACACCTCTGGGGCAAAACAACTGAAATGATATCCCCCAACTCCTGGCAGCCCATCCCCCCTTCTAGGGGCACTATATGGGGCAGGACACCCCACGTCCCAGAGAGGGGAAGCGAAAGAGCTGAGTTGAGTTGAGCCCAGCTGCGTCCCAACCACCACCTGGACCCAGCACATGGAGCCAGCAACCCAACCCTCAACTTTGGGATAAGAGTCTCCCCTGCTGCCAGCTAACGCACTGAGTCCTGTACAGCAGTTCAGGTCAGATAGGTCTGCGTTGCAGTGCTGAGGCTCGAGGTTCAAACACTGCTAGTGATGCAAATGGGCAGGACTTTGAGAGCTTTACAAAACAGAATTTGTTTTTACCTTTACCTTTAAAAAAACAAACAACCACCTCAGAAATTACATAGAAAAATGACTTCAAAGGAATGTTATTAAGGTTGCAATGCCAAGTTTTATGGTTGACTGTGCAACCTTTGCTTGATCCCGTTGCACATATGACTTTAATTACATGATCATATGTGATGTGATCATAAGCACACATTTTTCCAGGAGATCCCAACCTCATTCAGTGCATAAGGATGCTGAATTAAGGTTGCATGGGCAACCCTAAAACTGGCGTTTCCTAATTTCTGAGAGCATGACTCTGCGGCCTACTTGACGTTGTTTTTGTTTTTATTTAGTTTAATTTGTGTGTGTATATCTTTTACACACACAAATTACATTAAAATAATGTTATTAAGGTTGAAAAGTCAACCACTCAAAAGTGAGGAAATGCTAGAATTAAGGTGGTCTGTGAGTGAGTACGCATTATGATGCAGTCTTTAATCATATGATACTATTTTTTCCACAGGATCCCTTTCTCATCCAGTGCACAGAATCGATGGTGCTCACTTACCGACCAGCTATTTAATATTCCGTTCAAATCTGTGGCCCGTTGTTAATCTGTGGCCCAATGCCTTATTTACTGCACACTATTCAAACCTTGCTTTGAAGACACAATTATTTATTTCCTCATGGACTTTTTTTATGGTGCTCATTGCTGTAGTATCTGAATGCTTCACAACTACTAATTTATTTTCACAAAACCCTGTGAGGTGAGAAGATGCTATTATCCCTGTGATGCTGTATGAATAAAGATGACCATTTATATCATACAATTACCATAAATCTTGTACAAAGTGTATCATGTAAGGTGTCAATGGAAACATTACAATCTATCAAGCATGATTATCCTTGTTAAATCCATGTATCATCTTTGTATCTGAAGTTATGAATATTGGCTATGTACTTGTATCTTAAACCTGTGTTGTATTCTTGGATGACATGCACCAGATAGATTTACATCAGGGCTAGACAGCTATGTATTGATGGTCTATCAAGGACACTCAGCTCCCACAATGGGCTACAGAAGAAACTCATCCCACCCAGTAGGTCTTCCTGTGGATGCCTCAGACAGCAACGTGCTGGTGGCCATCCCCTGTGATTCAGCAAATCATGTGTAAGGACACATGATATGCTCATGTGACCCTAGACACCATTTTGGGCGAGTAACTTTTCACAAACAGGGGCTGTGGGCTTTGTTTGGGACAGTAATTTTCCATGCACATGGCAGAGAATATAAAAAGACATCTCCATGTTGCCATCTCCTGAGACATCTCCATGCTACCTCTTTTCCTGCTCTAATTCTCTGGACTGTGGATTTACAACTAAAAGAAGCATCTTGAACTATAGACTGAGGACCTTCCAATCTCTTGGAAGTTACCGGAGAGAAGTTACAAGTCAGCAGTCATTTCCATCAGAGCTACAAACCTGATATAAGGACTTTGCAATCATTTGTTTGTATATGATCTATTAACCATTTATAACTCTCCTTTCCTTTTCTTTTATTAATTAATCTTTAGTTAGCTTACTGAGCATTGGCTGACAGTGTGATATTTGGGTAAGATCTGAAATACATATTGACCTGAGGGTGTGTCTGATCCTCTGGGATTAGTAAAAACCTCACATATGGTGAATTAGGTTTTCAATAATCCCTCACCATATCAGACCTATTTATCTGGATGGGAGCCGAGGGCTGGAATGTCTAAGCAGGACTATGTTTGGCTTCTGGCTAACCAGTATTGCACTGCAGAAGCTATTTTGTTACTGACTTGGTGAATCTATTTATAGAGTAAACCACCAGTTTTGGGGATTGCCTGCCCTATTTCTTGCAGTCTGCCCTGAGTGTGGTATTTTCAGTGTGGCCCATCACAGGCACCCGGTCATAATCCCCATTTTATAGATGGGGAACTGAGGCACAGAGAGATTAAGTAGCTGCAGTTTGAGACACTTTCAACCTGATTTTGGAGAGTACTTAACATTATATAGCATTTGATATGCTCAAAGCACAGTTCCCACCGACTTTAGTTGCAGCTGAGAGTGCTCAGCACTTCAGCAAATGGGACCCACAGGTCTCAAGACAGACACCCAGAAAATGAGGAACGCACAAAAGGTGACCACATGCAATGACTTTTGAGTTATGTGACTTGCCCAGCGTCACACAGTAACTCTGTGGCAAAGGTGGGAATAGAATCCAATTCGCCAGCATGGCATTTGAACACCTTAACCATGAGACCATCCCGTCTCTTCTTGCAATCCCTGTGCCTCATGCACTATGCACCTTCCAACTTCCACTACAAACGAAGCAGGGGCCCACAGGCAACAGTCTCCTTCACTACACAATCCTGATTCATTCCCAGAGCAGGTCCATCTTGTGCACTGAATGACACAAGGGTCCTGTGGAAAAAATAGCATCATAATGCACATGCAAAAGAAGGCTAAGGAACCTTAATTCTGATATTTCCTAACTCTTGAGTGCTTGACTTTGCAACCTTAATAATGTTCTTTTAATATACCTTTTTGGGTGTAATTTTCTAGGTTTTAAGAAAATATAAACTGGAAAAAAATTCCATATGGTGGCATCATATTGACACCCACATGACACTCACATGGGCAGTCAGTAGCATTGCAACCTTTATATTCACCACACAGACCTTAGCTAACAAGTAACTGATAGTAGGAGCAGGTTGAATTTTGTATGTGGACCAGCACTAGAAGGGGATGAAGCGCTTTGCCAAGGGGTTCACAGCTATTTGCTGATAGCAGAGGAGTGGTGAGACTCAGGAATCCCGGGTTCCATTCCAGGCTCTGGATGGGAGTGTGGTCTAAAGGAAACAAACTCTTTTGCCATATCCCTGTTCCATCCTCTCTCTTCCCATGCCTGGCTCCGTGTCCCAGTACCATTCTCCTTTCCCAGCCAGTCCTAGTCTCTCCCTCCAGGCTTGCTGTTGGAATCTCAACTTCCAGTCTCTCCCCCTCCCAACATCCAGTCCCTGTCTTCTTGCTGAGCCAGTTCCTCCCCTCCTGGCTCCTTGTCCAATCCATCTCTCCTTTTCCACCCTACCAGGTTTCAGTTCCAGGCTCCCTTCCCAAGCTCCTCATCCAATTTCAGTCTCCCCCAACACCTTCTCTCTGGCTCCTTGTCCCAATCTCTTTTCACTGCAAGTCCCAGTTCTCCTGCACACTCCAGGCCCTTGTCAGATCGGTCTCTCCTCTTTTTGCCCCTGTTCCCACCCAGTGATTCCTAATCCCAGTCTTTGTCTATTCAGTCCCTGTCTTGCCCCCTTCTCCCCAGCTCCCCATCTGATTTGTTTCCCCCCAAATCACCTTGCTCCCCGTACCCCCTGCAGTTTCCTTCACTGGCTCCCAACGCCACCCTCCCCACCCCGGCTCCCAGTCTTCTTGTTCAGCCAAGCCTTCTCTTTCCCACAGTTCTCAGGCTGTCTCCTTGCCCAATCCGTCCTACTCTTGCGCCTCAAGCTCCCAGTGGCAGTTTCCATCCCTTCCTCCAGTCCCAGTCTCACTAGATCTCACTTATCCCAATCTACTCTTCTCTCCCCGTCCTGGTCAGGTTGTTCCCTCTGCATAGGGTGACCAGACAGCAAGTGTGAAAAACTGGGACAGGATGGGGGGTAATAGGAGCCTATATAAGGCCCAAAAATTGGGACTGTCCCTATAAAATTGGGACATTTGGTCACCCTACCTCTGCATTTAATCAGATGGCTTCCTCCTCCAGGGGGGAGTCATTGAGAGCACAGAAGAGACAGGCCTTCCTCTCTCACTTCCAGTGACCAGCCCCCAACCTGGTGCACCGCACCTAGGGGCAGCAATTTGTGCTCGTTCTCTACATGAGTATAATGAACAAGGTATTTGGGCACCACCACACCTTTCTGAAACTCCATACCCACCGTTTCTACAGAACACACAAGAAATGAACAAGTCCTATACATTCCACACACAGCCCTCTTCCTGCTGGGAGATTAAAGAAGTCCTTGCAACTTACTCTATTTTGCAAAAGAGTGAGTGAAACTAGTTTCTTTTCCGTGAACTATGCACAGCTCACCATAGGCTTTTCAATGAATGCAAGTATTTCCATTAGCTCCATTGGGAGTGTATAGGGAGAATCAGGTCTAAACTGAATATGAATCTAGGGATCTTAGAACAGGTGGCATATTGGCCTACTTCATTTTTAAATATGTCTTGTGTGTAATTTTATAGGACAATATCTTCTAACAAGCCACACATTTTGCCTACCCCTTTCCAAATGTAACCAAGCTTTAACTTTTTCTTGGCTTCAAGCCTACTTTCTAAAGGTACCGTATTCTTCTACTGAAGTTATTTTCCCTCCACTGTTTATTCAAAAATGCAATGTACTATGAAAGCATTATGGTGGCTATTCCTGCTGAATTATTGCTATATAAAATCTGAGTGTTGGAAATATATCCCTAAACTAGCAGACAGAGTGACAGATGAATGGTGTTCCTTTTAATCCTAAGGGAACAACAACTGAAATACAGCATTCACAGTGTGATGCTGTTTGCATTCCTTTGCATGTCAGTTCAGATTTCTGATGGGAAGGCTTTTTCCCTGTGGGGGAGATATCACCATTATAAAACAAATGATGGTAAATGACTTTTTTAGAAAGGAAAAGAAACCTTTTATACTTTAAATTACATTTAGAATGGGTCATTTTCGCAATTACTTTAGCTGAAAATAAAGAGTTCTGACTATTAAAATATTTGTTTCTGATTTTTATCAGCATATAGCAGTAATTTTGACAAATTTGTATGTGAAAAAACAACATTAGGAGAACTTTACGTGGGTATTCTCAAAAGCAGCCAAGGGACTTTGGAGGACAAGCCCCACTGACTTTCAATGGGTCTTGTGCTCCTAAATCCTTTAGACACTTTTAAAACGTCCTGTATTTGCACAATTAAGCATTCAGAAGTAAGAAAAGAAAAACTTTTTATACTTCACATTATGATTCAGTATAAAATTTTTGTAGCCAGATATTTATTTAGCATTTTGTAAGTGCTGTGGTTTACTCTGTGTGTGACAGATAAACAAAGTACATAAAAGCCATTTCTATAAAGACTACGGAGTAAGCTGTACTTATGCACCATGTATGAAGATTGGAAACTTGTATCTCTTCACTGATCCAGGCCATTTCCACCACTGAAGAGGTGCAGAGGGACCACATATTAACCATTATCGATCCAGCTGTGAATTCCCCTGGCATGGGGGAAGTCTCAGCTGACATAAAGCCAGCATAATTTGCTTCTATGCCACCACACCTTTTGGTCAGAGATAAGGAATGGGCCACAAGGGGCATGACTGGAGTTCAGCAGTACTCATTAGTGGATGGTCTTTTGGTGACAGTTACCAGTTGGCACAGGTTGGTTCTTCTAACTCATGCTGGGGCTGAGATTGTGCAGGGCAGCGAATCAGAACATTGTAGTTTACCTGAATTTAGAAAGGAATCTGCCCCAAATATAAGAGCAAATCTACTTTCACTCTTTATTTCTTGACAGTAGAGTGTTCCTCTTCTTAACCTTAACAGTGCATTTCATGACCTTCGAGAGCTTGATTTTGTAATCTTAATGGGACACTGCTGCTCGGTTGTTTTTTCACAGGGTCCAACTCGCAGGAATTAATCTCTTATTTTATATTAGGTGGCATAAGGTGGAGAGAGAGAGAGAGAGAAAGAGAGAGAGAGACAGAGAGTTCTTGCCTCAAAATGGCACGTAATCAAAGACCATTACCACAGCAGCCTGAAGCTCCTTCAGCACATCTCAAAATCTGAAAGGCTGTCATCCATAGGAGAGTGAAGTAAGTGGCCAATCTAATATTTATGAAAATAGAGCACCTGAGATGTTCAAAATATCAGAACATTCACATGCACCCGCTCTGATCAGTAAATTAGAAGACAAATGCAAACAACTTAGATCAGCATATGCCAGCTCACCCGTTTGGCCAAGCCATGTCATACACAAATTCTAATTCTAACCAATTTTCTCTTTTGAAGTGCAACTTTTAAGACATAGAGGAAAGCAAACTTGCAATCTATTTGCAACGTTTCACTGTGCTCATGGATTCGATGGTACACTAGAGGCAGCAGAAGGAAAATTCAATCACAGAGTGATGCCAATGCTGATTATTCTACTGCATTTTAAAGGCAGGAGGCTGCAATCCATAAGTCAAACATGGTTTCCCAAAAGACTACCACAGTTGTGGTTTACTCTTGAGAAACTGTAACCTATCAAATCAGAAACAGGCAATTTCTATGCTCCTGACATTTCCACTTTCTACTGTCTATAGTCAAGTTATGTCTATGAGGTGGAATATTTGATTCCATCTACAGTTTTGTTACTTTGAGTAGCATAACATGGATCGTTTACTGTTAGCTTGGGACATTGAGGTTTAATGAGTCAGTGATACAGACTCACTAATCCAGTTTTTATTGACACGGCAGTTAACTACTGCTGCAACTATTTATTGCTGTTTTTGATACCTTCTTATACTGATACACTGACTGTAACATATAACACAATTGCAATATAATCATGTACTTAACTGAACCAAGAATGATTCTTCTACTCTCTATTACTTTTAAACCCTGAACTCTAAGATTATTCAGCTTTCACTTTCACCTTTTTGATTCCTATAATTACTAGAGGTATTATGCTCATGTCAGATTAACCCTATTGTAAGCTGTCTCTAGCTGCAAGATATTCTGATTGTAGAATGCTCCTTCTATGTAAATCAACAGAGTTAGCTGATATTTTTCAATCAAAGCTGAAAAGCTACTTGCTCTACTCCATTAATGTTTGAAAGTGGGTCGGAGCTTTCCTTAATCTTCAGTAATGGCAATATGTGATGGACATCATAGAAGAGGAAGACATTTCATGTAGTTTCAGCTATAATTTTATCAAATGTTTTTTAAAGAAATAAAGCATAGACAATATTTGCTTTCGGTATTATAAGTGAAACCATACTACTAAACAATCATATCCTGTTTAGCCCATAATGACATCAGAAATATATGTTTATCATCTGCTCTGGACAACTTAGCATGTTTTTGGCCCTGGGCAAAGTGGAACTGAAACCATTTGCAGTTGTCCAAACCAAGATAACCACACATTTCTGAGGTAATTGATACCTAAAAGGAACACTGCCTTTAGATCACAGTTCACGATTTAAGTACACTAATTCCTTAAAGAAGGTTGTTAAAGTTTTGAAAGTATGTATGTCTATTGGACTTCCTCCAAAACTTAGCATGGGTTAATCATAATCTACTGCACACAGAAAATGTGATACACTAGACTACTTAACATACTAACAACTCTTCCTTTTAGGAATGGAATACATTCCCTGCAATTGCTTATTTCTCCCTATCCACTCCAAAAAATAAAATTTAAAAAAAAGTGTGGAGGGGGACAAAATTTTGAGCGCTTTGAAGTAACATGCATCACAAACTAGATTTCTGGTTCTATTACAAACTGTACAGGATATTTGAACACGGACTACACATTTCATGGTGTTTCAATCAGTGTGAATGTACTGTAAAAGTTATAGGGCATGGCTCTTTTCTCATACTGGTGCAAATCACAAATAAATTCATTGAAACAAATGAAAGTAGACCACTGTAAAACCAGCGTAAGAGGAGAATCAATCCTATTATGAATTTAATTGCATCCCCTACGATTCATGAACTGAACTTTTATGAGGGGGAAAAAAGGGTAAATGAAGTCACGCTAAAGCTTAGCCTGTGTCATGTGAGCAGATTCCTCAGCAGGCTGATAGAAAATAATTATCTAGAAAGTAGGAATGGGCTCCTCCAGGATAAGTGTCTTCACACTTTTCAAGCAACTCCTACAGTTTAGCTGACTAAAAAGTTGGTTGTACTGGCACAAACAAATGTAAAGCAGCAAACAGTTGTGGGCCAGGGCCCAGAACAGTTGCTCTTTCATTAATATAGTATTACTACTTACCACTTGTATACTGAGCCAAAAGCATGCATGGTGCTGCACAGAATCAATCAAAGGAAATGCCAAAGAACTTAAAATGCAGGTTGAGTGGTGGGGAGGAAAGATCCTAAATGACTTGTCTGAATTGTCACTCCTGCTACAGAGGCTGGAAACCATTGCTCTATGGCATGGTTTCTCACCCTGGGGGTCACAACCACCCAGCCCTCCCCAAATTACTAAATGGGGGGAGATCCTGGCAAGATTCTGCCTAATTGGGATGGGAGGTCCCAGTACAAGAAAGACTGAAAAGCACTATTCTAGCACAGGATGAAAGTCAAGTTATTTCTTATCCAGGCTTCTTAGGAAATCCACCAACAGAAGAACCAAGAAGGCATAGTTGTCAAATATGACTAAATATGTCAGACAGCTCACCACAAAGAAGAGAACAACAACAAAAAACCCTACCATCTCTCTGAAAATATGTAAATTCTTTTTAAAAAGTAAACAAGACACTTTAGAGCTCTTATAAATCATACAAAGTAAAGACATTCAGGGCAGATCTCTGAAATAATAATGAAGACAGACTTTAAATGTATACATAGAAAAGGAAGCAGATCTTAAAGAGAGAAGGGTAAGCTGAAGACTGTGTGGTGTGGGAGCAGAACACTTTCCACTTTATTTCTAAGCTATGCTAACATGGAAAAAGGAAGCTGATTGTATATTCTTTAAAAACATTTTCCCATATAAAAGGAGTAATCAGAAAGTATCAGGGGGTAGCTGTGTTAGTCTGAATCCACAAAAACAACAATCAGAAAGACTTCCTCACAACTGGCACTATCCTAACCGCAATATTTTGAAATAGGATTTGCTGTCTATCCAAGGGAAACAGAGCTGAGATGGATTGAAAGATCTATAACTACGTCTAGTCCATCCCCCTACCTCTCAGCATGCATAGGTAGGATATCAAGAAACATTTGCTTCTTGGAAGGAATATGGAAGGATTCTATTTATACTATCTACCTAGAAAGGCATCAATGATTTGAAAAGTGGTGAGAAAAAAATATATCAGAACAACATGATGTATGAAATCTATCACACGTTTCCTTTCTATTCTGGGATTGGATGTGAGTGGGGAAAAGGACAAAAATTACCTCCATCCGCTCTTGTTTAACATCATCAATCTCATCATCTTCAAACATAGCTAAGAGCTCCCCAGTCTGATCAATAGAGTTAAGAAAGTCTTGAGCCAGCTTCTGACGTTTGTTGACACTGCTACTGTTGAATTTGTCTATAGAAAGGTGAACAAAATTAAAAACAAGTCTGTTATTTTGGTTCATCTGTAACTCTTTACATCTGCAAGGCATACTTTAATAACATTAAAAGTGAGGACCTGTTTGAACAATACAGTGCTTCCCATTCTGATGAAAACTATATTCTAAATGTTCTGTTAGTCACTAAGTTTAAACCCTCCTTTGGAAAAGAACATTTGTGCTCATGGGAGGCTCTGTACCTGTGCACAGTTGTGAGGGCCTGCTTTTACTTATATTTTCACACCATCTTCAGCTCCTCCTGACCCTAAACACATGTCTGAGTTTGGAAAATGAGACCATGACAACCACTTATCAAACTGCAACATTAATTACTAACATCACAGGCTTCCATAACCACAGTGCACTATGAAAGTGAACTATATCAAACAGGGCACTACCAGCTAATCATCTGAGCCAAAATTGCCCTAGGCCCAACCATAACTGATATGCCCTCTGCCCTGCCACTCATAAGCAAATATTTTAAAACCCTTTCTTGTTACCAGCTGATCTGCACAAAATCTTTCTGGGAAGATGACTCCTCTCTCATGTGCATGCATACACTCAGCCAATGTAACACAGGGGAGAAAGTTCCTTCCCAAACTCATACATGGCAATCAGTCAATCTTAATGACCTTATGTCCTAAAAGCAATCATCACACAAACCTCAAAATGCAACTTTGCTGCTAAGACAGGATATAAGATAGGTCACCTCTCAGCCAAACTCCAGAAGACCATGGGTAAAGAGTTAACTAAACTGTTGGCATTAGAGCAGGAGTGGCTCCACAGACAGCCTGTTTTATCCCACTCTCAATTACGGAGATAGTTGGAGACACAGCCTATTTACCAAGAGGACAATCCCCTCCCAGTAAAGAAACAAACAAACAAGAAAAGGGGGAAGGAAGACAACAAGCCAGTTGCTAAGTAGCCCATGAAGAAATCCTGGCACAGGATGTCATATCTATATGAAGGCTGGGAATCTCATTTTGCTATAAACTGAAAATTCAGCAAGTACAGTAGATGAGACCACAAAAAATGAGGGTCAAATTTTCAAATGGGGCTCCTATAGTTCCAGCACTATATTTACACATACATTTTGTACAACGGACACTGCATGTGTAAAATACAGTGTGCTTAGAATTCATGGCTGCAACTGTAAAGCCCCATTTGAAAATTTGACTCTTAATTTTCAGAGGAATACTTACTTTTTAGTGGCATCTTCAAAAGCTCCTGACGTACAGAAGATTTAGATATGAAAAATGTAATTTACTACTTAATTCAAATCAATTTAGTGAGACTTTATTGGCATGACAAGTTACAAAAGTTTTGCCGAAGTGTAAAACAGAAAGAGGCTCCCTCCTCAAGTATCTATTAAAAGTAAGAAAGATTTACCTCTGATAGGGTCTAACCTTACTATCTGCAAATGAGAGGCCAGCTCTTCAGCTAGTGTAAATCAGCATAGCTTCCCTAACTTCAGTGGAGTTAAATGGATATTTACTAATTGAAGATTTGGCCCAAGATAAAACCAAAATCTACTCAGATTAAAAGTTATGCCCATTTTTTATAAATTCTGTGACTTGCTTATGAAATGGAGAAGGACAAGTGTTTCCAATTCTTTAAACTATACATTGGTTCCTTAAAACTTCAAACAACACAGGAAGAAAGTTCTGGTCATATATCAGTATTAAGTGATTTTAGATTATGGTTGCTTCATAAAATATGTCAAAAACCCTTGATAATAAATTAACAAATGTCCATTCAAATGAATTTCAAAGACATGTACCTCTCCCTGGCACACTGTAGCTGCCACATTTAAATTACACATACTGAAATCAATTAGCCTTTTAATCAGCACCAGTTTCTTAGTTCAACACAGTTCTGACATTAAACAGTCCCACTTATCATTTGGATGGCGAATGGAAATATTGAACTTTTATGAAGTAATCTGAATGGAAAAGCACAAGGTTAAATGGACTTGCCAACTAAGCCAATATTTTGAGTGTCAAAAACTATTTAGATGGGAGTATATATTTTCTGTTGGGATACACAGTGCACAATTTGATTATTCCCTTAAAAAAGGCAAAAGTATCTCAAAGTTTTTCTACCTTCCAGGAGATCATCTTCTTCAATGCCTTTGACAATTTTAGATTTGTAGTCTCGGAAGAACATATATTTGAGCAGCCTTCTAAGCTTTTTCTAAGGGAGGAAAAAAAAGGTACATTGACAATAATTAAAATGTATACAAAATGCTGCTTTTCAGAATAGGGATCATTATAGAACACACACTGTGTGTACGCAGAGAGAGAGAGAGAGTGTAAGTATATTATTCAGTTAATATATAATATAATAATATAATATATAATATAATAATATAACCTCATTATTTTTAGCCTGACTCTTCCCTGCATATTTATATCTGCCCCTGGACATCTCCACTGCATGCATCTGAAGAAGTGGGTATTCACCCACGAAAGCTTATGCTCCAATACGTCTGTTAGTCTATAAGGTGCCACAGAACTCTGTCGCTTCTACAGATCCAGACTAACACGGCTACCTCTCTGATACTATTCAGTTAATATGTAATATTTACTAAATGTATCCAGAATCTCTGATTTTGCAGCAGCTTAATGCATGGAAAATCCCATTGACTTTAAGGAATCATCCACGTAAGCAGCTGCTAATCTGGGCCCTCTACAGATTTATTATAGTGCAGTGATAAAAATTCTATTGACTCGGGGGCCTAAATTTTCAAAAGTGACAGGTGATTTTTGGTGCCAAACCACTAAGGGGTCTGATTTTCAGAAGGCGGATGCTCAACACTTTCAGAAAATCAGGCCTGCTTAAGGTATCTCAAGTTGGGCACCCAAAATCATTATTTACTTCTGAAAATCTAGGCCTATAAACACACAGTTCCAGGAGCTCTAAGTGCACATTAACCAACCTCCTCAAACACCCATGGAAGCCTAACAGCTACTGTGTGCATGTCATGCTCTATAATTAGAGATGAAGATTTTCAAATGATATGTCAAAAATAGGCCATTTTTCAAAATGAAAAATTATCAAGAATTTGTGTTTTGACAGCATCAGAAAACACAAACTGTCGCTGTTTCTCAGCTTTTTAGGTTTCTTTGGTTTATTGTTTTCCCTTTCCCTCTCCTTTCTTACCCTATTTAGTGACAAAAGGAAAAAAAGGTAGTGATTAAAGAAAGAAAAAGTGGGATAGAGAAAAAAGGGGAAAAAAGGAAAAGGTGGAAAAAAATGAAAAATATTTTTTAAAAAAATCAAAGAAAATTTTGAATTTTGAAAACTTGTTCCTTTCGTAAACCTGGGGAATGAAAATGATCGCAACATTTTTAGTCCAAATTCTTTCATTTGTTAACCAGAGTACTTATTCATAGATTCCAAGGCCATTGTGATCATCTAGTCTGATCTTCTGTATGTCCCAAGCCATAGAACTTCCCCAATATAATTCCTAGAGTGCATCTTTTAGAAAAACATCCAATCTCAATTTAAAAATGGTCAGTGATGGGGAATCCACCACAACCCCTGGAAAATTGTTCAGTGCTTAATTACCCACATTGTCAAAAATGTACACTTTATTTCTGAATTTGTCTACTTATTCAAATAGAAGAAACTAAGACAACCAAAATATGGGGCTGCCACAACACTTTCCATTATGAAGTATTACATAGTATTCGTATAGTCTTTTTCTGAGAAGCCCTAGCAGCTCCGTTGTTTGCAGCAAGCCTATGAAATGCAGGAGGGACAAAGCACTGAGGCTAGAATTGTCCCATTCATTTGTCCCATAAAATTCGAGTCAGGTTTGGCTGCGATATTAAACTGTTTAAAATCACCATTTCCCTTCTCTTGCTTGCATTCCTCGGGGAATTTTTGGCAACATACCACAATAACAGAATATGAACATTTTAAGGTCACTCCCACACCACAGCAACAGCAGAGACCCCATTCTAGGACTCCCTTTATCACAACATACACTACCCCACCCCAGACCTTGCACATGGCCTCAGCTGCCCATCCTCAGCTCAGTGCAGGCACCAAACAGAATAGGAGCCCTTCATCTCCACTGCAAAGGAGGGAGGAGAGAAGAGAGAGATAGGCAGGCAGGAAATTATATTTAAAAAATCCTACATTAAAATAACATTATTTAAATTGAAATATCAAGCACCTGAAAGTTAGGAAATGCCAGATTTACAGTTGCCCATGCAATCTTAATTCTGACCCTGGGGTGTATGGATTGCACCTTTAATTACATGACCACATACTATTTCTTCCACAGGACACCTGCGTCATTCAGTGCACAGGATGGACAAAGCTTTCTTGAACAGCAGCTACTCAATATTTTGTTTTCTCCTCATTGTTTAGTTTCCTTACTTTTGAGTGCTTGACTTTGCAACCTTAATGTTTTTTTAGCATAGTTTTTGCATGTAACTTTCTAATTTCTTAAAAAGCAAACTAAAAAATAGAAAATCCAGCATGTGGCATTATACTGACATCACATGGATCATCAGCAGGGTTGGAATCTGCAGATCCACCACACAGACCTCTGCCATTTGAGCCAACGGAGTAACTGACAGCAGTAGTAATTAGCCATCCTCTACTAGAGGGGAATGAGACACTGTGCCAGTGGGTTTCACAGATATTTGCTGACAGCAGAGGAATGGTGAGATCAGGAATCTTGGGTTCCATTTCAGGCTCTGGAGGAGAATGTGCTTTTCCATTTCTTTGCCAAGCTGTCCCTCCAGCTTTTGCGCTCAGTCCTCGTCTCTTTGCCTAGGTATTCCAGTTCCTTTCCATCCCAACAGCTCCTTGTTGTCAGTCTCCTTGATCAGTCAGTTCCAGTTCCCCCATGCTGACTGAAACTCTAATGTGTCTTTCTCCCTTCCCTCCCTCTCCAGATGCCTCCCCCACTCACCTAAGTTATTTCCTTCCCTGTCTCATTCCCAGCCTTCTCATCCAAACTCCTCCTTCCACCCAGTTCTTTCTCGCAGTCTCTTTGCCCAGCCAGTCCCAGGTGTCGCCCCGCATCCTAGTTCCTCATCAGATCTGTCTCCCCACCCCACACCATCTCCTTCCCAGTGTCAGACTGCTTCCCATTTCTCGTCGTCTTGCCCAGTCAGTCTTAGTCTCTACCCCCTGCTCCCAATACAAGTCTCCTTACCCAGTCAGTCCCAGTTTCCCTCCCCCACCCCATCTTCCAGTCCCAGTCATGGGTTTCCCCGAGCACCTTGTCCCAATTCCTCCCCCACCCCCAGCTTTGGCTCTTGTCCCCTCTTTATTTATATCAGGCAGCTTCTTCTTCCATGCTGCACATTAGCACGGAGGGCATTGCAAGCACAGGAGAAACAGGTTTCCTGGTCTCAATTCTTGTACCCAGCCCAACATGGCCTCCACCAGCCCAGAGCTGCCAGTGCACAGAAAGTCACTCTCAGTCACGTCAGCTGGAGCATGTCCATTATTGATGGAATCCATAGAATTTTTATCTGTTAAGCTCTAGGAGGTCTCTACTGAGCATATGCAAACTGATTTTTCAAAGGCTTATAACTTGACCTAATTTGGGTGCATTTTCATGGGGATGGCAAAAAGCACATTCTTGACACACAGACCACACTCTTGCCAAATTTCAAGTTCAGATTCCACAGCCTGGAGGGACTAGAACTTCTCAAAGCAAAGGTCACCAGAATTTTTCTAACATGGCCAAAACAGTGTATTTGTCCCTAGCTTAGTTATTAGAAAAGTCTACACCATTTTAGCTGAAATTTTCCACAAAATTTCAGCCGGAGGCAGACACTTGGCAAGAAAATTTCCAGTCCAAATGATTAAAGTTTGGCAAAGTTATAAGCAACTGAAAATGAGGTCTTATAAAAGGCAACCTTAACAACAGAGTTGCTGGTAGCCCCTGGTATAATAATGAAATCATGGTCCACATTGCAAAGAGCTTACAATCTAAGTAGACAATGAGACATGATTGCGAAGAAAGAAAAGGTCATATATACATCTTGTTAGTTCCTGCCCTTAAAATACTTTAGGATAAATGTTGAATTGGCTAGGAGTCTGTTAGATATTGTAGTTTATTTTTATAAGATAACATGTTCTTATTTTGAGGAAATCGAGGGTAAGAGAGAGGAAGTGGAGATCAGCAGTGGAAGACTAATCAAGAGAGGGATTTGAAGGAGATGTGGTAAGCAGGATCAGAGAAGGTATTTCATGTTTGGTGACAGTGCAAACAACAGCTGATTGTGGAAGATGGATGCCAAAATACAATAAGACATGGAGATTGATGAAAACGTAAAATCTGATGTAGAAGGAGATCAGAGGCCCGCAGAAGGATTCAAATAAAAAGGAAACATTTGTAATAATGAGAGTTGAAGATGATTTTAGTTGCAGAATGCAGGATTAACTGGAGTGTACAGTTTGATGGTGGCAGTACTCAAGACGAAAGAGAAATGGGACATCAACCAGGGTTTTAGAAGCTCGTTTGGGAGGGATGGAGAAGGAAGAGAGATGATTTTGGGAAATATGAAAAAAAACCCAGACATGATTTATTGACGTCCTAGATGTAGAGAGGGGAAAAGACAGAGCTGTGCCAAGTGTCACATCAGGATCCTGATTATTTTTATTTGAGATGAAAACAACCTACTAGGTCAACTTGCCATCACTCTGCCAGTGCAGGTGAAAACAAAGTGAAAAATCTATCGATAAGTTGAAGTTATCCCAGAAACTAAAACTAAACTAATTATAATGACATTATTCTTTTTACAAATTGCTATTCATAAGGATGCCTCCATTGGTTTAAACTAAGTAAACACATTAAGCTAACATACACATTGTCTAACTTACAGTTCATAATACAAATTGACTAGCTTATTACTGTACCTTATCTTTGCGCATCAAAAACAGAAGATCTTCAGCAGAGATGACTCGAGCTCCTCTCAGCTGAGAAACTTCAGCTGCTTGCTGCAACTAATAAAAACAAAAAGATATGTACAACTACTGCTTCTGTAATATATGTTGTATTTAGTAGGTTTCAAAATAAGTTCAGATAAATACACTGTGTGGTGACATGTTGGAAAATATATATCATCTTAAAAATATAGGCTGGGACTTTCAAAAGTGCCTAACAGAGTCAGTCATCCAACTCCCATTAACCAAAATTCCAGCCATAAATTATATAAAGACTGAAAAACTTTTGGCGTATCTCAATAATCATAATGCTGCATTTAAAAGTAAAACTTCTTGTTTCTGAGCATATAGAATTGTAATTTCTACCCTGTGTCTTTTCTTCAATGCATTTTCTAGTGAAGTCTAGAGAACAGACATGAGTCCTCTAATGCAGACAAGTAAAAAGCAAAGCTCTTACTCTGAAGGGCGCAGACTAGCTGGCTGATCCTGCTGAGAATTTCTGGGCAATAGCAAACATTAATTCTATAAATATACATGAAGAAATTTTTAGGGAAAAGTCCTTGACTTTTAACAGTACCGATCTTATCCATAAGCTAGGAATGTTCTTTTTCACTCAGACTTGAAGGACACAAAGAAAGAATTGAGCAATTTCATAGGCTTAGATTATGGCTGCCATGGGAGTAGGAAGGGAAAGAACTGCCTTCATCTACATTGTAATCATTGTGGCCTAAAGGCTGTGCCTCTATAGGTCAGCAAGATCGCCAAGTCCACTGAGTCTTCTGCCCATGGATCAAAGGTCTCCTGAGAAGAGCCTTTAACATAACATATAATAAATAACCCCCTTTACACCAAAGTGGGTGGCTTCAAAAAAGTTGGGCTAAGAGTCCACTTCCAAGTCCGAAAAGAGTCCATTTTAAAGACAGCATAACATGAGTTGACACCAAACCTATGGCAAACTGATAAATAAGTTGCTGGGCTAATGAGGCCTAATCCAAAACCCAATGAAGTCACTGGGATTCCTTCCACTGAATCCAATGGGCTTTGAATCAGGCTGGCGGTCACTTTGAATACCAGGTGGGGAGAAATAGTTCTCATTGGACTAGTTGCTTCCATACCCCAAGCTTGGGAAACATTTTTCCAGTAAGAGAATTTCATCACAGGATGTTTGCTTTCATCCCTGTCTTTCTCAGCTGGTGGGAGGAATACAATTACATTAAAACTCATGTGTACACCTGCAACATGATACAAAAAATATAAATCTCATTTCTTTTCATGCAAAAATGCCTCCATACTCCACTTTCAGAAATACATTAATGCACCTGAAAATAATTTGAAGAAATTCTATCCTTCATACTCATGCTAGCAATGGTTTCACTCAGCATCACTGCCTGAATAAGTATATTATTAATCTGAGCTCCCATGCTGCTATGTCTTGAAATAGACCTATTCAGAAGTTAAAAAGATCAACAAAAACAGTAGCTGTTTCTAATATCCAAAGGAGAAAAAAAAAGATTTTCGTTTTGGCAAGTGTTCAGTGGGCAAAGGATTCAGTCCATAAATCATAATACTGGACTGCATTAATTTTTTTCCACACTAATCACATGCACACAAAACGTTAACTGTATCTGGTATGCACAACACAAAACATACTGCATGAAAAGCTTCAGATTTTTCCTTGAAATGCTCACTTGGGCCTTTACAGCTACAGAGACCAGAGAGTTTTCAGGAATTCAGAAGTCACAGTAACATAATCTTACTTGAAACTGAACTGGAAAATGTAAGAATGTGAAAAATGATCGTTCTATTTTTTGGCAAAGGCAAAACTGCTTCTTATTCTGATTAGTCTGAGGGCACACAAGGTACTTATATTTCCAGCATAAAATATAAAGAGGCTGGGTAAAAATATAAAAAGAATGGGCTGCATTTATCCCTGGTGCAACTCAAATCAAGTCAACAGAGTTACCCTATGAGTGGATTTGGGCCAATACATTTATAAGTGTTTCAAAAACTGACCTTGGCATGGACAATAATGCAACACAGCTTTTTCAAATATCTTATAAAATTGGAAAACTACTGAAACTGAAAAGATATCTTAGTGTAACTCTTCTCTGTGCAGAAAATACCATAGTTTAAGACACTTGCATTATCCTTACAACATTCGTCTTCTAATCACAAAAAATGACATCTTAATTTATGTCAACTACAAACAAATCTTCTTTCAAATGATAATGAAGATATGAACGTGACAAAAATAATTTAAAATGAAGGCTTCTACTTCATTCCTAACAAAATAATGGTGTAAATGAAGCACACTTGGCCAGACTCAGGTCTCATTTACACCCAAGGAAATCCAGAATAACTCCACTGATTTCAACAGAATTATTTTGGGTTTATACTGGTGCAAGCAAGATCAAAACCTGGCGTAATGTCCTTAGTTCATACAAACACAATCGGAGCCGTATTGTTGAATTTTCTCGGTTTTGTTGGTTGGTGCACTTTCTTAATTTAGTGAAAGCACAACGAAGCTCTGTATTTTAATTTCTTCAGTTAAAAAAAAGGCAAAACAGGAGAATAATTCTTTCATGCAAGGTTATAAAATATGAATTATTTATTCAAAGAGACCATAAATACTTCTGAACTGGTACATACATATTTACCTGAGTAACTGGAATATATTCAGGTAAATATGTATTTAGGCATTTTTTTTAAAAGTATACACCACATAGTCCAGGTCGGGGGCAAAATATGTATTTATAATTTTAACCTACATATAATTGACTCATACAACCATAATATCTTAGTGCAAAGCTATAATTGTATTGTAATGAACTGTCCTATGTGACTGTCAGAGTTACTATTAATATGCAACATGTTTCAATCCCTTCCCTTCCTACAGACTGAGGGCCCTGGCTTTAGTATAACTCCAACGATCGTGTTGCGTGGGAAAGGGGGATTTCAGGAAATTGCACAGAGGATATATACTTCAAGCTCTGTATAGCTCAGCTCTCTAGGAACATCAGGTTCAGCTATGCATCACTGCGATCTATAGGAGTTTTGCCATTGGCTTCAAGTCAGTCTCAAGTGCAGTGTCTTTTTAGGGTGGAATAGCCAGTGATGGGGCAAGTGGATCTACTACCACTGACTCCACATGGTGTTGGAGGCGGGTAGTGTAGCGGCTATGAAGACTGTTCCTATTCTGAAGTTGCAGTAACAACTGTGGAGTGGCATCAGTGCTGCCCTGAACCCTGGTGAAGATGTGGGATTGTTTCCCACCATCGTCCTGTGGAGTTCCCTAGTCGCTACTCTAATTAGAGCACTCAGGTTGGGCACTAGGAATAGAACTTGCTGTAGTCTGAGTGCAAAGCTACTGTATATTAAAAAAAAAATCTTTAAATTATTAAAAATGCTTAGTCAATATTTGAAAACGTTTTATTTTGAGCTATTTTAATGCACAGAAAGCACCCAAAAATATTTAGCCTTTTAAGAAAAAAAAAAAGGCATGGCCAATTTTCTCAAAATTAGAAAAAAACTGAGACCTCAGAGTCTGATTATATTTTTATTACAGTCAAATTATGAATCCCTGAAAATTAAAGTGTTGAAATAACCCTAATTATAGCAGTGCAAATGAGTTCATGAAAACTACGTGTATTTTACAATTTTGCACATTACAAAGAAAGTAGTATACACTGTAACTATATTTTAAAATCTGAGATGAAATACTGGGGAACAATATTTTAAAACTTAATCACTGGTTTATTGACTTAACTAGAATATGTTAATGGTCACCTTAGGGCTATTTATTTTTCTCTTTCTTTCTTTTTGTAACTTTTGCAAATTAAAAATTTGATTAAAGGAGTACTCACTCTGCTGTGACAGTAACAGTTACCTCAATCAATACTGTCTGTTTTTTCACAATGAATTTTTTCACAACGAACAATTGTGGCAAACATTTTAAAGAAAATATTTTAACAAAATAGATGAAAGGCTGGAAACCAAACAGGCTGGATTTGTGAAACAATCATTACAGTTCTTAAATTACATTAAAGAAGGGTGCTAAGAAAGGCTACGTACTAACCTTTGCATACTTTTAAAGTGGTCAGAGCCAAAAATAATGCTTTAGGAAACTATGCTTTTGCTTTCATCATGAAGGTAAATTAGATCATAGTTCATCTTGTTACATGCATTAAAAACCCCAAGTTGTATCAAAAATAATAATTATTTTCATCTTCCACTGTGCCAAAAAGGTGCAACAATAGCTTATTATGAACTCGGGTACAGTACTATAAGTAGCTTTTAGTATATTCTGTACATAGTACTCCAGTATACTTTGAAGGCATGTAAGTGTTAGACGTAAACACAATTTTTAATTTTAGGCTTTTTCAGATACTATTTTTATGAGCAAATAAAGCTCTCTCCAGAAATTCTTTTTTAATGTAGTAGGGAAAGATATTAAAAAGTGTTTTTACAAGTCAGCACTGTATAGGCTTTAAAGAGACACAGTGCACTGAGAGAACTATTACATTATGTGGTCTATTATCATAGTACACTAGTAGGTAAAGGTTTAGTAGGGGCACAGTGTTTTAAATGCATGACTAAATCCCTGCACTGTGTTCTGAAAAAGTAAGTTTCATTTTGCAGGTTGACGGATTTCAATTAATTTTTCAGTTATTAGGAAGCCATTATCAAGGCTAATATATTTTCTTGAAGTGTAATTAATGGTGCAACAGGTGCCAGGGTGCCAAACTTGGAGAATAAAGCCCTGTATTCTATTCTGAGGTCTTTAGTGGTGCATAGACATTTGCTAGCCCTCCTCAGAGGGTGAATTTCAGCACTCTAATTAGAGGTAGTGACATGATTCTCAACCCTAATCTGGACTAAGGGAGTTTAGTTCAGCCTCCATAGCAATTCAGTCCTTGGACACTCTGATGAGACACTGCTTTCAAGGGTATCATTTGTGATGTTTTAAAAAATGTGGATATTTGTTCACTAGTATCTAGACAAAAATCACCAAGTTATTTCACTATTCCATCATAGTAGCCATCAGATGATAACTTTCAGATGCCACAATTTGGGTCATATTCAGAGCAGTGATGTAGAACATAAAAGAGCAGCAGCAATTATCAATTCTTTGAGCCTTCAAGCTTCCTTTTTATCTTTCAGGATCTAGCTCTCTGTTCTGTACCAAAAATCAGCAGCCAGTTTCAGTTGTAAAGAGGACAATAACAAGAAAATAGAAAGTTGTTTGGTGGCATGATTAATGTAAAGGACTAGGAATCTGAACAGACTTTGGGCTTTAAATCTGAGTGAGCCACTGACTCAGGAACTTTGGCAAGTCACTTGACTTCCTTGTTATTAGCCTTGTTTCTCTTACAGTAACTCCTGGAGGCCCCCATCATGAATTACCAAACTGCCACCAACGGAACAAACCAAGGTGTCCTAGAAGAGGCCTTGAAAATACCTTAATACAGACAAGTATTTGTAAGAGTACAAAAAACAAAACTATTTTTTCAGTTATTTTAGTGAAAGAGAAGCCATCAACTTGAAAATCACTGGTTTGATTCTCTTGTTTCATCAGCCCTACTTGGTCCTACAGCCTATCTGGCTCCAAGGGAATCATCCCAAAGGGTGGCATGGAGATGCCACAGAGCAGTCTTCAGATTATTCTAATAAACGTTGGGGAGAACCAGCCTTGTGCACAGTGGCCTTCAGATTACAGTGTGCTTGGCGGAAGCTTTGCATCCCTCTCTCCTGAACTGCACGGTGTACACATTAGCTGGAATCCAGAAACTAGCCTCACATTTCCAAAATATTGGACATAGTCAACTTCACTGTTTTGTTGATTGTACACATACTTTCTCAGACCTTGTAAGAGGGCGTTTACCAATAACATCAGCAAACCTGAAACGGAAAAGTCAGCAAGCAGCAGGCATATGTTTACAGGAAGAAAAAGGGGCTCTCAGAAAATGGCAAAATAATAATAATAATGGAATCTCCATTTCCTAAGCCTTTCCATACTATCAAACCTACTTGTTGATAGATGCAAACAATTAGTGATTTATTATTGCATTAAACACATTAAGTAACGGAAGCACATATACACTACTTTATTAAAATTACTTCCATCATTCCTGTACACATATTGCTGTTTCAACAGAAGTCAAGCCTTAAGTCAAAGGGTCTGCTGTGATATTTCTTAAGTCTGTTTTTATATTACTATTTTAACTGCATGTATGAACCCACACTTCTAAAATGAAATCCTGCTATTACAATTTTCAGATATTAAAACATACAGAAGAACTTTAAGTACAGTATGAATAATTCTCAAATTGTAACTTAAGCAAGTTAAATTGTCACTTCCCTTCTTTATTTTTTCCATTTACATTTTGGAATTAAAGCTGGAGGTCTAATATTTTCATGTCCATACTCTTTGCAATCTACATTCTTGGTACTGTCTAAAAGCCAATGCAGATCAAAAAGCTTTCATTACATTAAAAACAAAACCAAACTCTGTAGTTCTTACAGTTGTGAAGTAAAGTTTGAAAAATGTGATCTGAATGTAAATGGTGCAGTGATGTCTGCATAAGTCTGTAGACAGCTTGAAATACTAGTTCAGAAAGATGTTAACTCCAAGATCAACTAACACCACCAGCACCCCCAGCAGTGAACTTTGTGGCAGCGGAGGAAAACTGCTGGGTTCAGAGCACCTATTCCACCCACTAGATACATTCTAGACACTGGGATGAGTACTGGGGTCCCACTGAAAGTCAATGGGAGTTGGGTGCCTAACTTCCTTCAGCTTCTCTGAAAATCCCAGCCTAAATAAGAATTGAAAATATTAAAAGAAATAACACTGAAACCACCTACTCTTTGACTTCCCACTTTCATAAGCAATTGTGTCATTTTTGCATCGGTATGTATGCAGCTAGTTCCAAGTTATGTATTTAATGACACATTGCATCTAAATAAATAAGTCTGACTGCCCTTCATGATTCCACAATGCTGCTTTTCCTGACGAATTAATTTATAAAGTTATTAGAAATCAATAACGGAACCATTCTTGTAAAAAAAATTTAAATAATGCTCTCTCAAGCATTGAATAAATTATATGTTTTCTGATATTTGAGCTATTAGTTTAAATATATTTCTTCTGTACTAATTATTTCTATTCTTTCCACAGTGTTTATTATTGTATGCACACCAGCACGTGAAGTTTACATTATATCGGTTTCCCCTCCTATGGTTTCAAACACACTTGACAGCCAAAGCCAGGTACCATTTAGGATTATTTTGATGTGATTACTAATTGTGCAAAGTAGAAAAAATTGTTCTTTGTTGGCTTACATTCTAGCCTAGTGTTCTAATTACGTGCATCATTGTGAGCATATGAATATGTTTCCTCCCTGTCGTGTTACACAAAGTAGCATTTATTCAAATCCTGTACCATTAAATTGATTATATAGGAAAATAATATTTACTCCATATTTGTTTCATCAAATTAGATGCAAGATACTAAATAAATACTATTCTCTCTTATGATGGTGCTAGCCAGTGGCCTTCATCAGGGTTACCCTGGGGAGGCTTTAGCCCATATAAAACTGTAGATTGAGCAAACCTTACAGATATATAAAGTAGAGCTACGTGAAAATGTTCGCAGTGTACTACAAAACTAAGCAACACTTTACTGGCTTCCTTTTTTGTCATAGCCAGGAAATTAATACACATTCACCTATTCAAAAATGAAGATTAAACACATTTTTGCTACACCTGAGGCTGACAAAAGATTACCAGGGAGGGAAAAAAATTGTTTCAAATGAAAATCAAAGCAGCATTCAGCTACTTTCTTGTGGAATGTGATGAAAGGAGAACTGACAGGGACTTTTATTCTTCTGGCTTAGCAGATATCAAAACGAAAAGAGACTTTCCCAGAGAGCCGCAAAAAGAAGACCAAATACTTAAGATACAATTCAAGTAATGCGAAGAAAAAAAGGTTACCTACCTCTCGTAACTGTTGTTCTTCAAAATGTGTTGCTCATGTCCATTCCAATTAGGTGTGTGTGTGCCGTGTGCATAGTCGCTGGAAGGTTTTCCCCTAGCAGTACACATTGAGTTGGCCCAGGCGCCCCCCTGGAGTCGCATATGGGGCCCTGCCGACTCACTGCCTCTCCAGTTCCTTCTTCCTGGACTACTCCAACAGAGGGGAAGGCAGGTGGGTTTGGAATGGACATGAGCAACATATCTCGAAGAGCAACAGTTAAATATAAATATATGGAGATATACCTATCTCATAGAACTGCAAGGACCTTGAAAGGTCATCAAGTCCAGCCCCCTGCCTTCACTAGCAGGACCAAGTACTGTCCCCTGACAGATTTTTGCCCCAGATCCCTAAATGGCCCCCTGAAGGATTGAACTCACAACCCTGGGTTTAGCAGGCCCATACTCAAACCACTGAGCTATCCCTTCCACCCCCAAACACACTTGGCAGCCAAAGCCAGGTACCATTTAGGATTATTTTGATGTGATTACTAATTTTGCAAAGTTACGAGAGGTAGGTAAACGTTTTTTCTTCAAGTGCTTGCTCATGTTGATTCCAATTAGGTGACTCCCAAGTCTTACCTACTGACTGAAGCACCGCGCTGCCAAATGCTGCATCGTTCCTGGCATGCTGGCTAATAGCATAATGGGAAGTGAAGGTGTGGACCGAGGACCACGTTGCCGCTCTACTGAGACCTGGTCCAGGAAGGCTGCCAAGGAAACCTGTGCTCTAGTGGAATGCGCTGACAGCCCGGGGGAAGGGACCTTCGCCAGGTTATAGCATGCCTGAATACAGGACATGATCCATGATTATATCTTTTGGGAGGACACCGGGAGACCCTTCATCCTGTCCGTCACCACGACAAGCAGCTGGTTCAACTTGTGAAACAGCTTCCTTCATTCAATATAAAAAGCCAATGCATGCTGAATGTCCAGGGACTAGAGCCTTTGCTCCTGGCTCTTAGCATGAGGCTTCAGGAAAAAGACTGTGAGAAAAATATCTTGGTTGGCATGAAAGTGAGAGACGACCTTTGGGAGGAACGCCGGGTGCGGTCGAAGTTGCACCTTGTCCTTGTAAAAGATGGTATAAGGAGGGTCAGATGTGAGGACCTTGAGCTATCTTCCAGTTATTGGGTACAGAAGCCGATTTAAAGGACAGGTTACAAACCCTAGTTAATAGTTCTGCAATTTCACATTTGAGTTCTTTCAGAACTCTTGGGTGAATGCCATCTGGTCCCGGTGACTTGTTACAGTTAAGTTTATCAATTAGTTCCAAAACCTCCTCTAGTGACACTTCAATCTGTGACAATTCCTCAGATTTGTCACCTACAAAAGACGGCTCAGGTTTGGGAATCTCCCTAACGTTCTCAGCCGTGAAGACCTAAGCAAAGAATTCATTTAGTTTCTCCGCAATGATTTTATCATCTTTAAGTGCTCCTTTTATATCTCTATCGTCCAGGGGCCCCACTGGTTGTTTAGCAGGCTTCTTGCTTCTGATGTACTTAAAAAACATTTTGTTATTACCTTTTGAGTTTTTGGCTAGCTGTTCTTCAAACTCCTTTTTGGCTTTTCTTATTAAATTTTTACAGTTAATTTACATCAGCCTTAAAAAGTACCAGATTAAGATCCCAAGCCAGGGTTGGCTGCCAAATTTGAGGATATAGCCTGTCTAGTCCTTTAAGAAAACGCCGCACCATCGACTAAGCGAAGACGGAGCAGCCTGCCTCTCCTTGGTGAAATGCTGAGATGGTGGTCAGATGAACCTTTATTGACCAGGTTGACAAGCCCTGCTGTTTCAGCTTTAGCGGGTAGGCCAAGATAAAGGGTATTGAAGATTGCATCGGAGAGGTACCGCTCTGTGAGAATCGAGAATCTCTTCCACTTGGCTAAGTAGGAAAATATGGTCAATGGTTTTCTATTGCCAAGAAGAACCTCCCTATCGAGGTCTGAGCATGAGAACTCTAGTGGATTCAACCATGCAGTTTCCAAGCTGTGAGTTGGAGAAATTCAAGATTGGAATGCTGGAGCCGGCCGTGATGCTGAGTGATCAGATCTGGAATCAACGGCAGGGTGACTGGGGTGTCCACTGATAACTCCAGCAGCATGGTGTACCAATGTTGTCATGGCCAGGCTGGCGCCACCAGAATTAGAGAGGCTTTGTCCCTCCGGATCTTGAAGAGGAACTTGTGAATGAGAAGGATAGGAGGAAATGCGTAGAAGAGATGATCTTTCCATGGAAAGAGAAACGCATCTGTCAACGAGCTCAGGCTGTGAACTCAGGAAAGAGCACAATTGTAGGCATTTCCTGTTGCTCCTTGTGGCAAACAAGTTGATCTGTGGAACTCCCCACCGCTGGAAGATATTGTTTACCACGTCTGGGTGAATGGACCACTCGTGATTGGGAAAAGAGCTGCTGAGATGGTCCGGTAGCTCGTTCGGAGATCCAAGGAGGTCAGAAACCTCCACGAGTATCGAGTGGGCTATGCAGAAATCCCAGAGCTTGAGGGCTTCCTGACATAGGGGAGAGGAGCGTGCTCCACTACTGTCTGTTGTATTGTCCATCAGGACTGATACACATCTGCCCTCCAAATGAGGCTGCAAGGTCTGACACGCCAGATGAACTGCTCTCAGCTCCCTGTCGTTGCTATGAAGTAGTAGATTGAGTTCTGTGCTCTCCAAGATGTGCTCCCCACCCCATTGCCAACATGTCGATGACCAGACACAACGAGGGGCGTGGTCTGGGGAAGACAACCTTTGTGCACGCCATTCAGGGATCGAGCTACCACTGAAGGGACTCAAGGACTCGCGGTGGGAGTGTGATCATTTGTCCAGACTGTGTCTGCTCGGTCGACACACTGATGCTATCCAGGCCTGAAGAGGTCTGAGCCTGAGCCTCGCATGTTGCACTACGTATGTGCAAGATGCCATACGCCCAAGGAGTTTTAAGCAATTCTTTACCGTAGTTGTGAGATACCATGTGAGGTCTTGTATAATGTCGTGCATAGCCTGAAAGCGGGACTGAGGTAGGAACACTCAGGTTTGTCTTGAGTCTAACATTGCCCCTTTGAACTCTATTCTTTAAGTGGGGGCTAGGGTTGACTTTTGTGCATTCAGCAGGAGACCCATTCTGTCAAATGTGGATATCATCAGGCTGACCTATTGTTCCACTTGTATTCTGGAACGGCCTTTGACTAACCAGTCATCGAGGTATGGGAATACCCGAGCTTGCCTTTTCCTCAGGAAGGTGGCTGACATGCATTTGGTGAATACCCGAGGAGCCGATGACAGGCAAGGGTCTCTGACCCCAGAGTCCTTCCTCCGCGCCGCATCCCTGATTTAAGCCGGTGTGTTGCGCAACGATGCCGAGGAGCCTAGTGCCGGATCCACGGAGCTCGATTCCGACTGCGGCCGTAGGGCTACCTCCTTTAGCACCAGCTTCAGTCTGTGGTCCCTTTCTTTCTTGGTGCAGGGGTGGAATCCTCTACAGATTTTGCACCTGTCTGTTTGATGGGACTCCCCCAGGCACTTGAAACAAGACATGCCCTTGGCATCGCCTTCTGGCAGATCCCACACGGTTTAAACCCTTGGGACCGAGGCATGCCCAGGCCCCGGGGAGAGGGAAGGGGATGGGAGAGGAAAAAAACCCAGTAACCAGGTGTCAACTAACACTATCCTACACTAAAAACTACTATTTTAACTATTAACAGATTAAAGAAGAGAACTGCTAGGGGGTCACTCGAAATGGGAGGGAGAGAGAGACAGACAGAGACCGAACACTCCACCGACCGTCACTGTGGTAAGAAGGAACTGGAGAGGTGGTGGGTTGGCAGGGCTCTATATGCGGCGCCATGAAGGCACGACTCCAGGGGGGGCCTGGGCCGACCCAATGCGTACTGCTAGGGGAAAACCTTCTGGCGATGGTGCATGCAGCGCACGCACACACCTAATTGAAATCGATACGAGTAAGCACTCGAAGAAGAACCAGACCTTTGACAAGAGGGGACATATACAACAAATGTTCTAGAAATGATTTCACTATGAGGTGGGCAAAATGGAATGTACATTAAGATTCAATCTAACAACTCAAAACGGTGGCAAAATTGATTAAAATGCTCAAGAATCATTAATTAGGCTGGTCAAGGAGCCAATTAGTGTACCCAGAGATAAAATGATTTTTATGTTAGTTTCAAAGCCCTGATTAAATATGTCATTGCACCTCCCACATGGTAGTTCTGTGCTAGTGGCTGAGGAGGAGAAAGGCTTCTGAACTTGTAATGAACATCGAGATTACTCCAAAACAATGTATCACCACAACAAAAATACAGCAAACTTGGATTTTGAAGCAAAATTAACATTCTAGATCCTTGGCCAAAAAGTGCAACAGTTAAGAATTAATTGTGGTCCTTGGTACAGAATCATATAACCAAGTAACTAGTGAAGTAGATACTAATATTTCTGTAATACTCCAGAATTAAAAGGTCCAAGAGAATGAAATTTAAACAAAATATAACTGAGATAATTAATTCAAATATCATTTTTGAAAAGAAATGCCATTAAGACCTGCTCCAAACCTCACCCCCAAAAGCTTGAAGTCTCTCTTTAGAGTCTCTATTCAGACACACAAAATTACCCACCCCCCCTTTAGTCACCTAATTTCATGGCTGAGAGTCAGAATTATTGGAAACCACTATTACACAAAGGGGGTCTTGGAGGGTATGGATTTTCAAAACCTCATTTGCAATATGAAGGTACATAAAGGAGAGGAAACTGGACATCAGGCAAGCTATCTGCTCCTGAGGCCCCAAGTCTGGAGTAGCAAGTACTGGGTCAATGACTTAGTAGTCTGATCCAACTTAAGGGGCACAAAGGCTTACCCAGACCCAGAATCAAAAGAAAATTATTTTCGCTTCCTGGAAAGAAAGAGCTTTAATTTCTAATTCGGTATAAGAATCTAATTAGAACTGAATACAGAAAGGTGGGCTGCAGGACTGAATGAAGAATCTTGTGGCATTTAAAAAGAATTGTGCCCTATGATCATGATAAATATGCCAAGATTTGAAGATTCTTTATGTTATCAATCACCCAGAACTGGAGAGTTGAGGGCTCCTTCTCTTCCGTATGTTTTTTATTATTGTTCTCTTCTTTAATAGGGAAGATAAAAAATGAAGAGATGGAAAGGCTGGGTTTGCGTTTCAATGGAACTTATTCCCTTAAGTGACTTAGGTGCTTTTGAAAATCTTATCCAACAGCCAAAATAAAACTAACCATCAATATCACATATTTTGAGTGTGAAATTCACACTCTATTTCACACACACACACACACACACACACACACACACACACACACACACACACACACAATATATTACCAAGAAAGCAGAATTGTTGTTTTTCCCCCTATTCTTTTTTCTCTCTCCCTCTATATATCTATATCAATATATAGCTATAGATATATAGCTAAAGATATATAAATAAATAAAAGAATAAGGGGGAAAATTGAGAGGTGGATAAGGAACTGGTTAAAGGGGAGACTACAGCTGGTCATACTGAAAGGTGAACTGTCAGGTTGGAGGGAGGTTACTAGTGGAGTTCCTCAAGGTTCAGTTTTGGGACCAATTTTATTTAATCTTTTTATTACTGACCTCGGCACCAAAAGTGGGAGTGTGCTAATAAAGTTTGCAGATGACACAAAGTTGGGAGGTATTGCCAATTCAGAAAAGGATCGGGATATCCTACAGGAAGATCTGGATGACCTTGTAAACTGGAGTAATAGTAATAGGATGAAATGTAATAGTGAGAAGTGTAAGGTTATGCATTTAGGGATTAATAACAAGAATTTTAGTTATAAGCTGGGGACGCATCAGTTGGAAGTAACGGAAGAGGAGAAGGACCTCGGAGTCCTGGTTGATCACAGGATGACTATGAGTCGCCAATGTGATGTGGCCGTGAAAAAAGCTAATGCGGTCTTGGGATGCATTAGGCGAGGTATTTCTAGTAGAGATAAGGAGGTGTTAGTACCGTTATACAAGGCATTGGTAAGACCTCATTTGGAATACTGTGTGAAGTTCTGGTCTCCCATGTTTAAGAAGGATGAATTCAAACTGGAACAGGTACAAAGAAGGGCCACTAGGATGATCCGAGGAATGGAAAACCTGTCGTATGAAAGGAGACTCAAGGAGCTTGGTTTGTTTACCTTAACCAAAAGAAGGCTGAGGGGAGATATGATTGCTCTCTTTAAATATATCAGAGGGATAAATACCAGGGAGGGAGAGGAATTATTTCAGCTCAGTACCAATGTGGACACAAGAACAAATGGATATAAACTGGCCATCAGGAAGTTTAGACTTGAAATTAGACGAAGGTTTCTAACCATCAGAGGAGTGAAGTTCTGGAACAGCCTTCCAAGGGAAGCAGTGGGGGCAAAAGACCTAACTGGCTTCAAGATTAAGCTAGATACGTTTATGGAGGGGATGGTTTGATGGGATAACATGATCTTAGTCAAAGGTCAATTAATTGCCATCAGTGGTAAATAGGACCAATGGTCAACGATGGGATGTTAGAAGTTACTACAGAGAACTTTTTCCTGGGTGTCTGGCTGGTGAGTCTTGCCCACATGCTCGGGGTTCAGCTGATCGCCATATTTGGGGTCAGGAAGGAATTTTCCTCCAGGGTAGATTGGCAGAGGCCCTGGAGGTTTTTTGCCTTCCTCTGCAGCATGGGGCACGGGTCACTTACCGGAGGATTCTCTGCATCTTGAAGTCTTTAAACCATGATTTGAGGACTTCAATAGCTGAGACATAGGTGAGAGGATTATTCCAGGAGTGGGTGGGTGAGAGTCTGTGGCCTGCATTGTGCAGGAGGTCAGACTAGATGATCATAATGGTCCCTTCTGACCTTAAAGTCTATGAGTCTATGAGTCTATGAGTCTAACAATACCGCTTTCTTGATAATTATCCCTAAATTGAATTTATCTAAAACATTTTCTATATGAAACTAGCATAAAAAATCTTTTTATCTCTGGGTACAATAATTGGCTCCTTGACCAGCCTAATTATTCAAACAAAAAGAAATAGGCTTTTTTTTAACACTATCATCTGTTTCAGGAGGATAAGTTTCAACTGCCTAATTTTGTATTTGTGCTCCCAAATTACACCATGTCTGTTAGAGATCGTTCACACCAATTCTTCAAGAAACAGGAGGAATCCAAGTTTTTAAGCGCACATCTGATTTGTGTAGCTGAGTACTACAGAGTTCTTTTCATAACACCAGCAAACAATAAAACAGAAATGAAAGCAAACAACTGGTTAGTTTAAGTGATTTAAGTATCTGCCACGTACCAAAATTTGATTCAAATTTATTGTGGCAGCACTAAGTGGAGCAAATGTAAATTCTATAGTGTTTGACAATCATACAAATACCGAAGTTCACCAACTGCTCAATACTTTTGGATACTTTTTTAAAAATTGCATTAAAGAGTACTGTGTAATAACTATAGTAACGAATACAAATTAACAATGTTTTCATGGTAAATATAGTTACAAAAGACACAAAAAATGAAATCCATTAGAAAATCAATATAAACAGAATGCAAACAAAGTTAGAATAGGGAATGCACAAAACATTTAGTTCCAGCATTCTGTTTTTACCAATATAACATATAGTTAAACTAATATATGATTTGGTAGTCGTAGTCACGCAAAAAACCCTTCAATCTGTCGTTCAATCTTTATTCATAGATTCATAGATTTATAGATTCTAGGGCTGGAAGGGACCTCGTGAGGTCATCGAGTCCAGCCCCCTGCCCTCATGGCAGGACCAAATACTGTCTATGGGAAACTATTTCTCAATTTGTAAAGAAGACATGATCAGAATATGTACAGGATACAAATATGATTTAGGGAAAATAGATTCCTCCCCACTGGAAATATTTAAAGAAATCTTCTAAGTCACAAAATCTCCAGTTAATTTCAGCATGAGTAATATTTAACAAATAAAAGCTGAATTGTGAGCAATAGCAACACTGTTGATTGTGATTGTTGATTCTCTGGGGCAGGAATAGTCTTATTAATTCATGTATATAATACCTCTCACAACAGGGCCCTGTGTCTAAGTGGGGACTACATGTACTACTGTAATAGACAATCATTAATATAATTTTAATATTTTGGATATTTAAGATACAAATTAAATAAACTGTCAACAGCTCACATGGCTCTTCAAAAACATAAGTCAAAAAGATTCTTCAAGTACCTAAATAACTTACCAATTAACTCAGATGGAGACACAACTGTCAAGATACATGGGTGAGTGCCCATATAAGTGTAATGTGGGGTAGGGAAAGTGTTGGCCTAAAATTTCCCATCCAAGTAAAATTCTGATGAAAATCAGAAAAATAAACTGATGAAAATTTGTGGAAAATATTTCTGTTTTCCCACCAGTCCCAGAATTTAAAAAAAATGTAAACTGGGAAATTGTGCAAGAAAATGTGTTTTGTTTTCCAACCACCTGACTAGCAGGCATCTTATTGAAGTGATTTTTTAAAATGTTCATCAAAGAACTGTGTTGTGAGTAGTATAAGAAGGTGTGACGGTCAGACTAGGATTTTTCATGGGTGGATGAAGAACAGTAAAGGAGAAGATAGGAGAGAAATGCAGGTCAAATGAAGAGAGTAGAAAGAAATGCAAAGTAGCATAAACGTGAACTTTGAACAACACATATTTGTACATGAAAAATGGCACAGAATCTCAAGTCTTATTTAATGTGCATTCTTCAATTAGCATTCATTTCCCAAGGACATTGATTTGAATGGGCTGTTTCACATCACCTTAGCACAGAGAGAAAGGATCACTTTTAAGCTGTGAAAGGGCACAGAAAAAAAATAAACAAGCCTGCTGAACATAATTTCCTCTTTATTGCTACTGCAAAGTTATGAAATGAAATCTATTATTTAATTACATTGGATCAAGCAACAGGAAAAGAAGGGAGTGTTCAAGTCACAACATCCCTAAAAGAATAAATTACTACACTTCCTTTTGAGCAGAAGACAGTTTAAATGTATGGATTCAAATGATCCAAACAGTTCAAATCAAACTACTAGGGAGGTGAGGGGACCTCTTTATGGAGGCATTGAAGACTGCAAAATGCACTTTAAAAATGTTAACCAAAATATTTGTTGAAAGTGGAAAATCAAAACCAGCATTTCTGCCAGAAGACCCTTTCAATATTTGGAAAAAACTACCTTCATTCAGTATTCTCCTACAACTAGAAGAGAGCTTCACAACTGTACAACAGTTTCTAATATTGGTTTGCCTTTTTAATTTTCTGTGTTGAAGACTGTTTTAGTTTATTTACTATGAAACCTCCAAAATTTGTCTGGCTGTTATAACCAAAATTTTATTAGCCACGCAGGATTTGCCTTAACTATACTTGAGTAACATTTCCTAGATCTTCCAAATTTAATACAACTGTTAGGAAATAAATTGCTTTAACTTTTTCTCTCTTTGGATTATATTCTTGGCAGAAGGAAAATATGGAATTTTAAAACAATAATGAAAAGATAAGTGGCATTCTATGATACTGCGATAGATCACTTTGCATCTGGCACAGACCCCGCAACTGAGAGAACACCAGTCAAATTCTATGGTCCCTTATGCACACTCCCATTTACTTGAGTGTCGTTTCTTGGGAATATGAGCACAGAATTTCCCATTAAAATCTTTGTCTCTTTAAATACACTGTGTAGTATTTAGTTATTAAAAGTATTTCATCTGCTAAAGGATAAAACTTTGCTTCCAAGGGATTCCTACAATAAGAAATAAATAATACTCCATACCATGGCTGCACTTAAAAAGTTGCTTATGTTTCAAAAGATTTTACCAGTTTGAGAGGCATTCCCTATATTGGAAAGGAGGCATACTGCTGGACCGCTAATATTTCTCAAAACTGAAAATATATTAAAGTGTAATTGCATTTCACAGAATCTTCCTTTAAGTAAAACATAATAATGAATTACTTAAAAGCAATTGCATGTAAGTTTCAAGTCCCCGTGTGATAATATCCTGTACTATTATAATAAACATACTTTGCACTCTTATCTTTCACCTGAGGATTTCAAAACACTGAAACTATAGTGCCCTCATGGCCAAGATGGAGACCACTCTACGAGGCAGCTCCAGCCAAGAAAAGGCACACGCAGGAACGCAGCATGGAAACTCTCTTCCACCCCAGGGGTACCTGTCCCAAACCGCCCCAGTGTAAACACACACACACACACACACACGAAATATTTATTTACGGAGGAGTGAATAGAGAAAAAAACAGGGGGAAAAGATGAGGGAGGGGTAAAACATGATGACATCCAACACGAGGACCTCAGGCTCAGTGGTACCACAATATAAAAGGATAAGTACTGAGCAATGCCTTTAGACTCAGAGTTCAGGAATCCTGGGCAGAGTTCCAGTCTGGAAGTGAGTCTTTGGTGCTCCTGGTTGTCTTCAGCACCACGAAACTTTCCCTAACAAAAACTCTCCTGATGTCCTCTTCTGCCACTTTCCACAAACCCACCCAGAGTAACAACCTCCTCACTTAACTAGCTACAACCTTCCTCCTTATTCCCAATGCAAAGTCAAAAGCCTCAGTACTCACAGCCCAATACAGTTCTGGGCTCCAACGATACTGGGGCTGGGTCAGGTTTGTCTTTCTTACATGATTCCTTCCTGGCACAGTGTTCCTCCTGGCTCCTGACCTGGGACATCCCTGTTTGGCTGCTCTGTCCCTGCAGGGCTTTGGGCTCATTCCTGGCTGCTTTGCTACATTAGGCCCTCTTGTCTGGAGCTACAGACACAGACCTGTCCCTGTCACTCTCTCGACCCCCCTACTCTGGGACAACCAGCATTTTCTCTCCTTCAGGACGAGGTTTCAAAGGGGTCGTGCTCCCTAAATCACAAGGGTTAAAACATTTTACACATTATAATGAATCCTGTAAAAAAAGAGTTAGTCATAATCTATTTAAGTATTTATATCCTTTGCATCACCATAGGGTTTGCATGCTTCACAAATTAAATTTATATCCCATCAACACCCCTCATGCACAGCATTGCAGGGTTTAAGGTAAGTTTGGGTTTTAGGTTTTTTTAAGATTAATTTATTTATTGTGGAAAAGCTAAGTCCAGTAGTTGAGATCTGCTGTACATCCATTTTACAGAAGGGCAAAATGAGGAAGAGATTTACAAATTATAAACAGCAGGCCATTGCCAAAATCAAGAATGGAATCAAAGAATCCAGACTCGCAGTCCTGTGCTTAAACCACTTGACATCTCTCCTTCACTGCTAGCAACTCTTCTCTAAGGTAATAAGAGAGATATGTATATCTGTAGGACATATATCTGGAAGGACAATGCAGAACCAAGAAAAAAAGTACCACTTCTGAGTGGTATCTAAAAAAGTACCACTTCTGAGTGGTATCTAAACAATTATGTACTCTTGATTAAAGATCACAAATATTTTCCAGTGCCTAGAACTATGAAACATGGTGGTGATTTACAAGGCATACATCTATAAAAACTGTGCCTAATGTATTTCTCTTCTAATTTAGGAGGCTGGCCCGCTTATTGTATAATATAATACCACATATTTCTTGGTAACATATAAACTAAAAACCAACAGCAGCCTTCAAACCTCCACGAAGTGTTATAAAAAATATCAGTTATTCTAATACAAGACTAAGAGGTTATAGAGTAAACAATAGCAACACAGTCACTAGTTGGCAGCTTCAGAAATGGCCCTGGAAAGAGATATGCACACACAGACCCTTACACCTACAAGGAAGCGCTTTTAATTCAGTGGAACGCTGAGCGGGCGTATGGGGCCACTTGTCCAGGCAGATACTTTGGGGCTTTAATTTGTGAGTTGCAATCTCACATATTCATAACAAAAACCTGAAAATACTGTGAAGGTTAACTGAATATTAACATGTTATTCCTATTATTTTATTAAATCAACCACAACCATGCCCTTTTTCATGTATGTCTCTTATCACATCACTCTGCCGCTTCTCCAACACCACCACAACCAGCCATGACCACCCACTTATCTGTTCCTTCCACAAATGTCTTCGAGCTTTCTTTTATGCCAACCCTTATGCCCAAACCAGCCTTTCTGAACTGATGTTTGTTAAGGCTACTAACCTGTCCTCCTTCAAATCCACTCTGGAGAGCCACTTGCACATGTAAGAAATCAACCAAAGTATTGTGGTCAGGGTCAGGGGCAAATGGGCAAAGTCAATATTTATTTATATGATTACAAAACAAAAAAATTAGAATACGACAAATGTACATAAAAACTATTATTTATAAGGGCTCCACTAGCGCAAACTTAATTCTGAGTACTTGACTTAGTAAACCTAACATTCTTTAACATATGTCTAGTTATCGTATTTTTAGAAGGAATTCTTCGATTCTTAGATTTTAAGGCCAAGAGGGACCAAGAATTGTTCTTCTTAACCTTCGAGGGCAAGGCAAGAAGCAATGGGCTTTAATTGCAGCAAGGGAGGTTTAGGTTGGACATTAGGAAAAACGTCGTGCCAGGGTGGTTAAGCACTGGAATAAATTGCGTAGGGCTGTTGTAGAATCTCCATCATTGAAGATTTTTAAAAGCAGGTTAGACAAACACCTGTCAGGAATGGTCTAGATAATACTTAGTCCTGCCATGAGTGCAGGGGACTTGACTAGCTGACCTCTCGAGGTCCCTTCCAGTCATATTATTCTGTGATCAGATCATCTAGTCTAACCACCTGTGTAACACAGGCTATAGAATGTCACCCACTACCCTTGCACTGAGCCAAAAAACTTGAGTTTGACTAAAGTATATCTTCCAGAAAGGTATCTGGTCTTGATTTGAAGACATCAAAAGACAGAAAATCCACCATTTGCCTTGGTACTTAGTTCCAATGGTTAATTACCCTCCCTGTTAAAAATGTGTCCCCCACTTCTAATTTGAATATGTCTGGTTTTAAGTTCCAGCCATTGCCTCTTATTAAGACATAGGAGAAAACTGCCCCATTCTACTCAGCACTGGTGAGGCCTCAGACGTATTGTGTCCTGTTCTGGACACCAGAGGAGAGCAAGAAAAATGACAGGTTTAATAAAACCTGACCTATGAGGAAAGGTTAAAAAAAACTGGGTGTGTTTAGTCTTGAGAAAACAAGAATGAGGGGGAAACTGATAACAGTTTTCAAATATGTTAAGGGCTGTTCTAAAAAGGACAGTGATCAATTGTTCTCCATGTTCACCCAAGGTAAAACAAGAAGGGAGATTTAGATATTAGGAAAACCTTTTTAAATATAAGGATAGCTAAGCTCTGGAACAGGTTATCAAGGTTGGTTGAGGAACAGTTGTCACTGGAGTTTTTTAAGAACAGGTTAGACAGATATCTGTCAGATAATCTAGGTATACTTGGTCCTGTCTCAGTACAGGGAGATGGATTAGATGACCTCTTGAGGTGCCTTCCAGCCCTACGTTTCTATAATTCTATGGTTATCATCAGCCGCTGGGGATTCAAAACATTCCCAACTCTAGTAACCTTAAAACCAACAGTGCGCACATTCTCTCAGTCAAAGGCAGATAAACCTCACCACATTTTGGGATTACTGCCCCCAAACTACCTTCCTCACCTCAATTAGCCTGCTCTATTCCATGCTCCAGTCTCTATCAATCATGGTGTGCAATATGCAACACCACAGCCTAGGATGGATGAGATAGAGCAGTGGTTTTAAACTTTTTTTCATTTGCGGACCCCTAAACAATTTCAAATAGAGGTGTGGCCCCCTCTGGAAATCTTGGACATAGTCTTTGGATCCCCAGGGGTCCACACACCACAGGTTAAAAACCACTGAGATAGAGAAACAGAGTCCATACCGCCTTACTAACCCTCCAACGGTCCCATATATACACTGAACAAGGAGAAGGCCAAGATGGAATTTGCTTACTCCTTCAGTAAATAATAACTGGTTCATTTGCAGCAAGTAATCCAGGTTGATGAATGGCAGTTGTGTGTAAAATGAGTTGAGCAGGGTTATTGGGGTTGGGGTTTCTTTTGAAAGAACTTGAATGAAAATCAGCCTTCTATGGGGGTGTAAGTATTCCCAGAATAGAGTCCTTAATTATTTGCAGTCTTGGTTCATTCAGATAAATAGGCTGCACTAATATATGTTTGAGCTTCATTTAGGGAAAAAAAACTTATTCATTACAGATGTGAGCATCTCTGCTTTGTATACTTAGCCACATGCTGCAGCAAAGTGGTTCAATTTCTAGCTCACTGCTAACTTTATATTTTCAGCAAGTTCACTTTTCCTCCTTAAAACTCTATGGGCTATATCCTAAAGGCCTAACTGAAGTTTTATGCAGTGTGACCTGAAGAAGAACTCTGTGTGGGTTGAAAGTTTGTCTCTCACCAACAGAAATTGGTCCAATAAAAGATATTACCTCACCCACCTTGTCTCTCTAGTATAACTGGAGTTTTGACAGAGTAAGGACTTCAGAATTTAGGCCTTTTAAACTGAACAGTGTAAACAATTTTTTTTGGCAGACCAGAGATTATTTTATACATCTACTGATCTAAAATGGGTTCTAGGATTTTTAGAACCTATTTTGAAATAAGTTGTTATATAATACTTACTACATCAGTATATGAAAAAAATAACATCTACTCCATTGCGGGACCGAGCATCAGAAACTTGAAACCTATAGTCGTAAGTTGAATCAGGGTGTCAACGTAGAAGCATCGTAAGTGCCGTTCGTTGTAACTCGAACGCCGTAAAGTTGAGGACTGCCTGTAGATATTTATTCATTTTCATTGTTCCCTTTTACCTTGGCACAGGATAGAGTAGCTACAGGGCACTATAAGAAGACTATATGTTCAATCGTTTTTAGGTACTGCTCTCTTTTTCAAGGTTTTTAGAGTCATGTCATTAAGGACTAAGGGCTCAATCTACCAAAGTACTTCAGCATATGCTTAACACTTAGCACATGAGCAGTCCCTTTGGTTTCAACAGAACTACCCCTGTGCTTATAGCTAAGCACGTGATGAAGTGCTTTGTTGGAATGGGACCCAAGATTCCCATTTGATATAGGTAATCTTGGTATAATTACTGCATGTGGCTGTTATTTCTGGTGAAAATGTATTTTGTTTCACTCCAAGTACAATTTTTGTACTCCTGGTGTCACAAAGTGTTTGAAAAGCTGCTCTATATTTTAATTACATTCCCTCATTTTAATGAAACTATGCTAATACCAGGTGCATGTACTTAACCGATCTAAGCAAGGCTTATGATGTTTTATACAGTTTAGACTGTTTTTCTGAAGCGAGAGAGAGGCAAACTTATGTTTACTTTAATGGGAAGTTATTCAAACAAAATACTCATATTTCAAACTATTTTTATGATCTTCTACTTCAGCATCTATTCTCAACCATGTTCTAACCTCCTGCACCAGTTCAAACTATGAGAAAGATTAAGGCCACTCTTACTAGCACAGTTCACGTTCACCTCTGGGTCTACAACTCTAATCTAATCTGAAGTACTAAACTAAATCAGTTTCTGATGTTTAGCTGCCATCCACATCGCAAACCCCCTCCCCATACATAATTCACTGCAATTTGACATCCTTGGCAGCCTGGCTCAGGAAAAGACTAGTATAACTTTAATTATCTCTAAAATCCAAGCCAACGTTGAGGTCACTGGTGAGGCAGTGGGGAAAATTTCATATTTTAGCCAACTGCACTTGTACCTCACCTTGGATAAATATAGTTCTTCAACTTTCTAGTATAGCTACTCTTTCTTTTCTTACAAGCACAGATATTCAATCCCAAAAGTGTTTTACACGCCTTACAATTTTACAAAAATGTTTACACAATATAATCCGTGACATTGGTATAAACATTGGTTAGTAAAACATGAAACACGTTCACAATCATCCCAAACCCATGGTTTAAAAAACAAAACAACACCACCACAACAACAAAACCAATATTTGACTGGGTTCATATGGCAATTTAGTTTGGATGCCCTTGCCAGAGAGTTACTAGAAACATTTGCTTTATGTGTATACAGCAACCAATACTAAAATAGTTTGTTTACCTTTTGAAATAGATTACTGTGAATGCTGTAGAGAAGTTTTTAAGCAACTTTCATTATAAATCCTGTTTTCACTTGCTTATAACTTTCTGAAAAAATCATATTGTGTACTGAAATATTGTATGCCTGCTCTAACTCAAAAGCCGGATTTGGTTTTGAAAAGTTAAGGAAAATTCACTCAGCCATTTTCAAGTTATCCCAGATGGAAAGAAAAACACTTTTCACATTTTAAAAATACATTTAAGAATGTTTGATGTACTGACTCAAATGTTTGATACTGAAATTCTAACCTTGTTTATCTCTAGTCCTCAGTAAGGAGTCATCAGATAAGTTTGAAAAAATGTTAAATTTAGTATGTTACTAGTGACTAAACTAAAGGCTTCATTCATGCACTTTAAAATGCTTCTTCATTTATATCTATTTCATCGTTTTCTTTAGAACTAAAAAGTTAAACGCAAAAATTTAACTTAACACAATATTAAGTCTGCAAATATAAAGCCACAAGTCAGGAAATGAAAAATGTAAGATATCATTGCAATTTTCACTGTCTTGTACTTACTAAAAATAAAGGAAATTATTTAATAGCCAATGTGCTCAATTCTGATACACCTACTCATATTGAGTAGTACCTTATTCCATAAATGGTCCCATAGAAGAGTGCAAAACCCACCTTAGAGGCCAAGGACAAAAAGGTTCCATTAGTCAAGACGGGCCTAGGTGAGAATTTTGGCAGCAGGACAGAAAGGACAGACTGTCTCTGAAGTGTTATGTAGGAAACATTGGCAATATTTGGGCATGGCCTAGAAAAACGATCTAGCGAAGGGGCCAACCAAAACCACCCAGATTAAGGGCCTGAATAGCTGGGAGAATGGTGGTATCATCCAATGCTGACAGAGAATGGAAGAAAGATGAGGATCTTGGTTTTGACCTTGTTGAGCTTAAGTTGATGGGAAGACATCCATAAGGAGATGTCAGAGAGTGGCACAAACGCAGGAATGGCCAGAGAGAAACAGGTCAGGAGTGGAGAGATGCATAGGAGTCACTGGAATAGAGATGGTAGTTGAGGTTGTGAGAGCTGATGGAGACACCCAGGGAACGGGCCACCAAGGGAGAAAAGGAATGGGCTAAGAACAGAGCTTTGTGGATGCCCATAGAAAGTGAAAGGTGAGGCGAAGGATCCACTGAAAGAGATATTGAAGACGTGACCAGAGAGGCTAGAGAAGAAACAGGATAGAGCATTTCCTCTGAGAAAAAAAGCATTTAAGGAAAAACAAAAACAAAACAAACAAAAAACTGACCATACTTCATAATAGGTTTTAGAAGTGACAGGGCTTCTGGACATGAAAAGAGTATCAAGCGCTTTATAAAAGAACTAAAATTTATTCCGGAGGTGAGTAGCTCTTCCCTTCAAATGAACCTCACAAAAGTGAGAAGGGAAAGAGTCAAAAGTTCTGTTTGTAAAGCATATTGGATGCAGTAGATGCAGCGAAACCTGTGTGTCTCACGGTCTTCTCTGCCTGTCAATTTATGGACAAACTAACTGTATTAGTTCAGATTTGTACCTCTGATGAGCACAATGCACTCAGTCTCCCTCTTAGAATCATAGAATATCAGGGTTGGAAGGGACCTCAGGAGGTCATCTAGTCCAACCCCCTGCTCAAAGCAGGACCAATCCCCAATTTTTTCCCCAGATCCCTAAGTGGCCCCCTCAAGGATTGAACTCACAACCCTGGGTTTAGCAGGCCACTGCTCAAACCACTGAGCTATCCCTCCCCTCTTACAGCACTGCAAAGGCCTCAATGGCAGGGTGTGGCTCAAAAAAATGTTCTGTTACATTAAGGGTGGAATTCTACATTGCCTTTTTCTCCTATGTGAGCTGGTACAGACGCACGCTGTTTTGCACCTGTAGCTTTTATAAGGTCTGATCAGGGATTTAAAGAAACTGCTAGTTACTATATGCTTTATGTGTAATAGCCAGCATGTGGTCCTACATACTTATACTTGCTTAACAACTTATCAGCCGAATTAAATTGCTGTGTGAAACATGGCACTTTGAAAAATATATATCCCACTTTTGGCCCCTTTATGGCAGGGACAAAGGAAAGAGCACAGAGTTGTGCTGTTTCGATTTTTCAAAAACATTCACTATATTTTGAGATTTTCAATAAATGAATATGCAGAGTGCCACATACAAATGGATGCCATCAGAGAAATCTCTTTACCTCTTAATTAGGTAGATTGAAGAAAACAACAATCCAGCAAATGGTTTTAGAATCATAAAATATCAGGGTTAGAAGGGACCTTAGGAGGTCATCTAGTCTAACCCCGTGCTCAAAGCAGGACCAATCCCCAATTTTTGCCCCAGATCCCTAAATGGCCCCCTCAAGGATTGAACTCTCAGCGCTGGGTTTAGCAGGCCAATGCTCAAACCACTGAGCTATCCCTCCTCCCCCACGCAGTGAGCACATTGTACCCACAGATCCATGTTTCTATACATCTTCACCTCAGACTCTTTCAGACCCTTATGGAATACTGGTCTGGAGATTCTTCTATTCTGGGACCTTGTGGATTCTCCTCCCTATTTAGTACCAGGGTCGGCTCCAGGTTTTCCCCAAGCGGGGGAAAAAACAAAAACAAAAAAAAGCTGCGGCAGCGCGATCGCGCTGCTCCACTCTTTGGCAGCAATTCGGTGGCAGGTCCTTCGCTCCGAGAGGGACTGAGGGACCCTCCGCCTAATTGCCACCGAAGACCCAGACATCCCACCCCTTGGTATTGGCCGCCCCAAGCACCTGCTTCTTCAGCTGGTGCCTGAAGCTGGCCCTGTTTACTACTTTCAATCTGCAATGTCTTCCTATTTTTCTATAAAAAAAAGCCTGCACTGCATGTGAACGAGAAGGAATATAAAGCTAAATGCAAGCCTGTTGGGAAACTGTGTATGCAAACAATGAGATGACTACTGATATGCTGTTATCCTTATAAAAAGATCAGTAGAAGTTTGTATCATATTTGTTTTCAGTTGTACACATGTAAAGTGTTAGGTGCTGTACAAACACAAAAGACAGCACACTTCATCTCCCAAAGTGGTCACATTCTACAAATAGAGGGAGCAGACTGTCGGAGAGATGATCACTCGTAGGGGAAAGAAAACAAGCAAGTAAGTTTAGAGACAAGTATACAACCATTGTATCACAATTATTAGATATAGATATGAGTAATATTGCCTATGATCTATTTAGCCCACAACACAAACACCCATCACACTGATACTCTCTAGGGACTTGTTACAAGAATATTTAGTTCGCTACTATCTGGGGTTTAAGTCTATGCTGCACAAGTGTGCCATGCACTCAGGGCTTATCTACACTTACAGTGAGGCAGCAGCACAGACCCACCAATGTAGCACTTAGGGAAGACACTACCTACACAGACAGGACAGCTTCACGCATCGGCATAGGTATTTCACCTCCCACAGATGCAGTAGCTATGTCGACGGGAGAAGACCTTCCGTGAACATAGCGCTGTCTACACAGGGGGTTAGGTCTATATAACTATGTCGCTCAATAGTCTAGATCTTCCACACCCCTGAGCAGCGTAGTTATACCAACATAAGTTACTAGTGTAGGCCAAGCTTAAGCATCCGTGTGGACCCTGTTGCCAGGCGCTAAAAGTTTCTTACCCACAGGATCCACATGGACATTTAGTATGCAACAGGCTAATGCAGGGTAAATTTACTCCCAGCTTGCCATAAACAACCCCAGGTGACATGCTTAAAGAGCCAAGGTTAGTAGGAAATGAAGAATGGAATGCTGCTAACTCAGTGGAGCACACATGTCCTCCCCCATTAACTCCTGCAGCACTCTCAGTGATCAATCATATACTCTGCAGTGTTGCTCCCAACACTAGTAGTGCACATGGGCTCCCCAATCCCTGTCTCCACTAACATGAACTGGAGAAGTTTTCTCAAAGCCTTTTTTGTGCCCTATACCACCTTTGGCTTTTGAAACCTTGTTTTTCTCTGAGTCTCTATCACCTCTAGCAATAGATCATATTAAAATAATCATTTCATTAGAGGATCCTTTTGTATTAACAGCCCAGATGGCATTGTCTACCATGACCTAAAATTGTAGGTGGCATAGTTAGGGATGACAACAATTAGGGTTTTGGGGACCTTTTATTTTGACAAACTGCATATGTTCGGGATGACATTTTTCAAATTTCAGCAAAAATTGTCAAGCCATTTCTCAGGACAAGTTCGGGGGTGGGGGGAGGAGGAATTTGTTATTTACCCATAGTAAAAAAAAATCTTACAATTGTTTTGTTGAGAAACTCTAGAAACTCCAGAAACTCCATGCTTTCCAAGAGGTATTGATTTAGGCAGCCCCTGATTTTGAGAGTTTTGCCATCCAAGTAGAAATCTGTCAAAATTTGGCTAAATTACAAGTTTCTGGGATATTACAGTTTGTGTGTGCTCATTGGAGACTTGTTATGAGTTTGGCTGCCAAATTCTCCACAGATTCCATTTGTGACTGAGCATGTCTCAGCCCATGGCTGCAGAGATGAGCAGCACTTCCCCTGCAATTGCTTCTCTCGGAAGCCGGGGCTGTTGGAATATTGGGCACAGAACCGGAGAGCAGGGAGACTGACTTTCCTATGCTCTCAATGTTCCTCTTGCTGGCACCCAAGCAGCATGGAGGAGAAGAAGGAAGCCACCTAATTGAAATACAGAAGGATGAGGAACCATAGCTCGGGGGGCCTGCCAGAGGGGAAGACTGGGACAAGGTGTGACAGATATGGCAATTTCCTGCAATATCCTGGACTAACCTTACTGAATTAAGTTTAAGTATCATAGGAGTTCATTGTATTAAAAATGTAAATGTTTATATATTATTGTGGAATTGCATGTAATGTTTCTAAGGAGGACACCTGACTAATGTAAACCTTGGGAAGCATTAGAAGCATCAAAGGACTCTTTGAAACAATGTGCAAGACAAAGTTAAGCTGGATTCCTAGGAAATACTTGGAAGGAGAGGTAGGCAATGTTTCATGTGTGGACCCATCCTTTTGAAACTGGGCCCTGAGGAGAAAGCCACTGTCTGATGATCCCCTGTTACATGAGGACCAGACCAGGGGCCCAAACTTGGTAAAAGAGTGACTTTCAGATTCATGGTGGTGCTTTTGTGCTTAGGACTGTTCACCAGCCAAAGCCCTGCTGGAGTCAGGGGTGATTTCTGGAAAGCTTATTAGCATGTGTGTAGGTTCTTTTGTTATTTTCAATATGTTTTCTCTGTAATGCTTTCACCATGCACTTGCTTAGAAAGAGCTGTGTGGGAACCTGACAGCACCAATTACACTGTTTACAGTTTCTGAAGAGAAGGCAAAGCAGTCCTGCTTAGGCGGTCTATCTTTACTGGGGAATTCACAGTGTAGTCAGGGAACTGTGCAGCCTAGAAATACCCTGGTCAGGAGGGAGACACATGCAGGTAACCACCCAAGAGAGGCTTGGAAGTCGGAAGCCTATGAGAGGGTGCCCTTGCTTTACCACAGAAGGGGAATACAAGGGCAGCTGCCCTGAAATGTGACACAAGGGCTCAGGAGGAGGTGGAGAGGGAGATTGGAATGAGCAGCTGGGACCAGGGTGGGATGGGGGATTGGGCCGTGAGGATGGAGGACTGGGACTAGGATGTGGGGCACAGGCCCACAAACTCTGGGGCATGCCCTCATAGGGGACCCAGAGGACTGTTTGGGGGCGGGGGGGGAGGTATGCATCTGGGGTCCGGGAGAGCTTTGCTCCCAGCTCTACTCTAGTCCTGCCCCCAGCTCCCATCCCCACGCCTGGCCCCGTCCCCAGCCTCGGCATGGCTGTACTCCTGGCCCCAGCCCCACTCCCAGCCTTGGGCCCTTTACCCTTGTCCGCATTCCCCCCACCCCCGAGCACGGCTGCACTCCCAGCCCCACCCCCAGCCTCGGCCCCTGGCCCACTCTTGGCCCCAGACCCACACCCAGCTGTGGCCCCAGCCTCTGCCCCTTTATCTTTGTCCCTCCCCCGAGCCGCATGCCCACCCCTAGACCCAGCTCCAGGAGGGCAGGGGGCATGGATAGGGGCAAGGGGGGTGCAACCCTCAAACGTTTAGGGACCAGTGATGTGAGGGAGGTTGGCAGTGTGGGATAGGGACTGTGACTTGTTGCTGAGGTAGGGGCTAGGATGAGGAACAGAGGGGGAACAGATAAAGGAATGGCACAAGAATAGGCTGGAAGGTCCAGAAGGGTTTGGGGTGGGCAGGGGTAAAGAGTCTGTGCACACTGGAGTACACACTCCTGCAGAGTCTGAAATGGAAGCCAATTCCACACGATGGAATTTGTCTTTTCAGTTTGCTTCTTTAACAACCTAGGAAATTACATGCAAAAAATTACCTTTAAAAGAATATTAAGGCTTAACCTTCATGCCTCTTTGAAAGTCACACCTTTGTCCTATTTGATTTACTTGAAAAAATAAATACAAATTAATAGTTAACATTTACACAGTACTTTTTATTCATGTCTCTCAAAGCTGTAAGTATCCTTATTCCCATTTTACAGACAGGGAATGTGAGGCACACAGGGGCTAGGTGATTTGCATGACCTCATACCATTAGTCAATAGCAAAGCACAGCACAGAATCAAGGTCGTGTCATTGGCTCTAAGTAGGGGCTCAATCAATATGAGACTTGTATAGCATAGCCTTGTCTGTACTGTTATTGAAAAATGGTTACTGAGTTTCCTATTGTAGAAAAACCTGTGACTTATCATGCTCATGCTGAATGATTGGAAGTCTGGCAGAATACACAGTATTTTATTTGCTTATCTGAAACATCATGTACATGCTGATGGTTTATCAGAGCACTGTAGAAGGCAGAGTACAGGTTCTTCTTCAGGATCACTGCTGATTAATAAAGAATTGATCAGCAGCCAGGGGAAAGGAGTCTGTGGTCATTTCATTAAGAAGGAGACAGTGTAATCAACTGACAAGTTTCTCTCACCTAAATGGTCTCACTGTCAGACCATTTTTCTGGTATTTCTGTTATTAGAATTAGATTATGAGCGAGTAGGGTGACCAGATGTCCCGATTTTATAGGGATAGTCCCGATTTTTGGGTATTTTTCTTATATAGTCTTCTATTACCTCCCACCCCGTCCCGATTTTTCACACTTGCTGTCTGGTCACCCTATGAGAGAGGAAGGCATGCTGTAAAGACAACTAAAATGACAGGTCCTTGCCCTGAAGAATTTAGAATCTCAGCGTTCGATCGTGTAAGATTCCAAGTACTTTAAGACAAGGAACTGAGAACCCTAAACTCCCATTCACCTTCATCAAGTGGTATACACTCAGCACCTTGAAGGACCAGGCCCTAAATTAGATAATTAGACTCAAAACAGAGAATGGCGAAAATTGACAAAGGAAGCATGCATGGGCTGGGAGTACAATGGACAGGGATGAGAGGAGATACAGGAGGTTAAGAATTTCATCAGTGAAAGATCATGAGATATACTTAATATTATCTACACAGCTTGTTAGTTCCTGTATGGATTTTATTTAATTTTTTTTATAAAAGTATTTATTTACTGGATTTAATATATTATTGTTTGCATATGAGGTCTGGATTGAAGGTCACGTTGGGCATCGCTAGATTTCTTGGACCAATGTATCTGGAATGTAGCTAACATATATTTCAGAAAAACAATCTGATTGAAATACCTCTCAAAGAAATCAGCAAAGAAGAGAAACCTGCTCAATATATGAAGAAATGTATGAAATCCATAAATCAGAAATTAATGTTTATGTTATACATACATATATAATGAAAACATAATTTTAATCCATAACTATCTTAGTTATTTTAGAATGCATCAAGTATTTATTCAAGTCCAACTTTACTTATTTTCAGAAAGAGCAACTATGCAAAAATGAGGGGGTTAGTTAAGCAGAAATTAAAGGGTAAAGTGACTAAAGTGAAACCCCTGCAAGCTGCATGGACACTTAAATGTATACCCCAAATTAAAAAACAAAGTCAAAGAACTAAAAAAGAGCCACCGTGGCTTAACAACCATGTAAAAGAAGCAGTGAATGATAAAAAGACATCTTTTAAAAAGTGGAAGTCAAATCCTAGTGAGGTAACTAGAGAGGAGCATAAACACTGCCAAATTAAGTGTAAAAATGTAATAAGAAAAGCCAAAATGGAGTTTGAAGAACAGCTAGCCAAAAACTCAAAAGGTAATAACAAAATGTTTTTTAAATACGTCAGAAGCAGGAAGCCTGCTAAACAACCAGTGGGGCCCCTGGACGATAGAGATACAAAAGGAGCACTTAAAGATGATAAAATCATTGCGGAGAAACTAAATGAATTCTTTGCTTAGGTCTTCATGGCTGAGGACGTTAGGGAAATTCCCAAACCTGAGCCGTCTTTTGTAGGTGACACAGATTGAAGTGTCACTAGAGGAGGTTTTGGAACTAATTGATAAACTTAACTGTAACAAGTCACCGGGACCAGATGGCATTCACCCAAGAGTTCTCAAAGAACTCAAATGTGAAATTGCAGAACTATTAACTAGGGTTTGTAACCTGTCCTTTAAATCGGCTTCTGTACCCAATGACTGGAAGATAGCTAATGTAACGCCAATATTTAAAAAGGACTCTAGAGGTGATCCCGGCAATTACAGACCAGTAAGTCTAATGTCCATACCGGGCAAATTAGTTGAAACAATAGTAAAGAATAAAATTGTCAGGCACATAGAAGAACATAAATTATTGGGCAAAAGTCAACATGGTTTCTGTAAAGGGAAATCATGTCTTACTAATCTATTAGAGTTGTTTGAAGGGGTCAAACAAACATATGGACAAGGGCGATCCAGTAGACATAGTGTACTTAGATTTCCAGAAAGCCTTTGACAAGGTCCTTCACCAAAGGCTCTTACGTAAATTAAGTTGCCATGGGATAGGAGGGAAGATCCTTTCATGGACTGAGAACTGGTTAAAAGACAGGGAACAAAGGGTAGGAATAAATGCTAAATTTTCAGAATGGAGAGGGGTAACTAGTGGTGTTCCCCAAGGGTCAGTCCTAGGACCAATCTTATTCAACTTATTCATAAATGATTTGGAAGAAGGGGTAAACAGTGAGGTGGCAAAGTTTGCAGATGATACTAAACTGCTCAAGATAGTTAAGACCAAAGCAGACTGCGAAGAACTTCAAAAAGATCTCACAAAACTAAATGACTGGGCAACAAAATGGCAAATGAAATTTAATGTGGATAAATGTAAAGTAATGCACACTGGAAAAAATAACCTCAACTATACATACAATATGATGGGGGCTAATTTAACTACAACTAATCAGGAAAAAGATCTTGAAGTCATCGTGGATAGTTCTCTGAAGACGTCCACGCAGTGTGCAGCAGCAGTCAAAAAAGCAAACAGGATGTTAGGAATCATTAAAAAGGGGATAGAGAATAAGACAGAGAATATCTTATTGCCCTTATACAAATCCATGGTGTGCCCACATCTTGAATACTGCGTACAAATGTGGTCTCCTCACCTCAAAAAGGATATACTGGCATTAGAAAAGGTTCAGAGAAGGGAAACTAAAATGATTGGGGTCTGGAATGGGTCCCATATGAGGAGAGATTAAAGAGGCTAAGACTTTTTAGCTTGGAAAAGAGGAGATTAAGGTGGGATATGATAGAGGTATATAAAATTATGAGTGATGTGGAGGAAGTGAATAAGGAAAAGTTATTTATTTGTTCCCATAATAGAAGAACTAGGGACCACCCAATGAAATTAGTGGACAGGAGGTTTAAAAGAAATAAAAGGAAGTTCTTCTTCACACAGCGCACAGTCAACCTGTGGAACTCCTTGCTTGAGGAGGCTGTGAAGGCTAGGACTATAACAGGATTTAAAAGAGAACTGGATAAATTCATGGAGATGAAGTCCATTAATGGATATTAACCAGGATGGGTAAGGAATGGTGTCCTTAGCCTCTGTTTGTCAGAGGGGGGTGATGGAGAGAGATCACTTGATCGGGGGTTGGACTAGATGACCTCCTGAGGTCCCTTCCAATCCTGAGATTCTATGATACCTGTTAGGTCCACTCACTCCGGGGCACCTGGCATTGGCCACTGTTGGTGGACAGGATACTGGGCTGGATGGACCTTTGGTCTGACCCAGTACGGCCATTCTTATGTTCTTATGTACTAATTCTAGGCTAATCTGTTTAGCTCAATTTACCTTTAATGAGTTTATAACCATAGCATCTTTGGAAAAAAGCATCCATTAACCTGATTTGTTAAATTCAGAGTTATCAATTGTCCCTCAACCAGCTTTCTATCAGCTAAGTATTTTTTTTGGCAAGGACTCAACTTCAAATGAAGGGGATTTATCGGGGTGATAATTTGCTGTCTGTGCACCTCTAGGGTTGTTAAAATAGAGGCGCTGTGCCATATGCAGGTGTTTCAACTTTCTTAAACAAACAGCTCTGCTACTATCCCCAATACAGTTGCAATTACAAAGTAAGCAAGCTAAGTAACAGCAATTTCTCATCTAGCATTTAGCTTGGAGCCTAGTTTGGCAAACAGCACAGATTCCTGTTCTAAAGCACATCACTTCTGTTCACATGATCATAATGTACTGTAAGTAGCAGTATTAAGCTCTGGGTCAAGCAAGTTACTCTTATTTCAAATTGTCAAGTAAGCTTTGCAACTTTGCACCTCATATGGTACTCTCTGCAATTCAGCAAAGTTCACATACAGCAGCCACAACTTGCAGTTTTTAACCATAAAAAGATCTCCATTCTTGTGATCATTTATTTTAGTATTTGATGCGTGACCACCATTAGTGAAGCGGTATTGTTGGCGGATCCACACAGTTGCAAATGCATTGATAATTCTCCTCCTCTAGACAGCTTGCTCACCATTTCCCCCAGCGTCCCTATCTCTAAGCCTTTCCGGTCAGGTTTGACCTTCAGGCAAAATTTTACTCGCAAACCTGCAGAACAGATCTATAAAACCATGTTTCAAAACCAAGAACTCCCACTAACATCGAACTCCCACTAACATACTGCAAGAGTTATTAAAAAGTCAATATTTGTCAATTGTTACCACAGTTAGTTCTTCTCTGTGATTAGATGGTTTATAGATTCATAGATACCAAGGTCAGAAGGGACCATTGTGATCATCCAGTCTGACCTTCTGTATAGAACAGGCCAGAGAACTTCCCCAAAATAATTTCTGTTTGAACTAGAGTACATTTTTGAAAACAACATCCAATCTTGATTTAAAAATTACCAGTGATAGAGAACCACCACAACCTTGGGTAAATTCTTCCAGTGGTTAATTACCTTTACTGTAAAAACTGACACCTTATTTCTAAATTTTCCAGTCCAAATTTGTCTAGTTTTAACTTCCAACCACTGGATCCTCTTATACCTTTGTCCACTAGATTGACAAGAGCATTATCAAATATTTATTCCCCATGTAGGTATTTATAGACTATAATTCAAGTCACTCTTTAACCTCTTTGTTAGAATAAATAGATTGAGCTCCCTGAGTCTGTCACTATAAGTCACATTTTCCAAGTCCTTAATCATTCTCGTGGCTCTTCTGCTATTTATTAGCTTCCTTCTTGAACTATGGACACCAGAATCAGACACAGTATTTCAGCAGCTGTTGCATCAGTGCCAAATACAGAGGTATGAAACCACTCTACTCTTACTCAAGATTCCCCAGTTTATGCATCTAAGGATTGCATTAGCCCTGTCAGTTAGCTAGTTTTTAATGCATTTAATGGGTAACATATTAATTTTGTATTATTCTAGTTTCTTAATCAAAATGTTATGCAGTACTTAGTTGAATGCCTTACAGAAATCTGTTACATTAATATTATTACCTTTATCAACCAAATAAAGGTTACTGTTGGCAAGTGCAGTTTTTAGTGGCAGTTATTATAGGGCAGGATTTCAGACTCAAGATCTACAATGTGTATCTGAGGAGAATTTTGCCATTTGTGTATTTATATGTAATATTATTTGCTCAGATTTATTAATCTTTCATTTTGGAGCTTCAAGGCATTCAAATGTTTCACCTTTTCAGAAATTCAATTTAATACAGTAGCATACCATCATAGAGGCACCAATCTTGAAGTACTCATCAGCGACCAAAAGAAAATATACACTCAAGTTTGCTTTGAGCTAGAATGTTAGAAAGGAGCATTATTGTGTACTTCATGTAACTCAACCACTTAATGAGCTTGATTATCAGTCCCGAGGAGTATAGCAAGATAAACTTTGTAAATCTCACTCATATGGTACGAAATGTCTTCTTAATTTTCAAATGATAAAACAGCTCATTGCCTGTTCAGCATGTCAATAAGATACCAGATATCTCTCTGTGTGGAACCGGCACTAATTGGGTGAAATGAAAACTCCTCTCATTCTACTGTTTTGAAAATTATTTTTATACTGATCCACACTCTTCTAATAAAAGTAATAACTGTGTACACATACCAGACTATTTGTTTCACTTGCTGTTTTCACAAAATGCTGGGGGGAAAAATAATAAAGCCAAGCACTTATAGTGGCTACAACTGCTTTGGATAGGCATGTGATGAATACCAAAGATGAGAAGTGCCCTTGGCCATTTGGCCTGTGTGGTATTTATGAGCAACACTTCGTTTTCACCAGCTGAGAACATTTAAAATAAACAACAATGCTAATCATTCTCAAAACACTTGTTGAATTGCAAATATTTTCTCAGAGAATAATGTTTTCTACTTTCTGTTTTGATATGTGTGTTTGAATCATGTTATTTGTAGCTTTAGAAATGTATTAAGTTCCTGCTTACGATACTAAATGGTAAATCTTGAGTGTTAGTGTCTTAGGATTTAAATACTTACTATTGTAAATACATATGGCTTTATAGGTTATTTTAGAAAATGATTTAAAATCACCATGGTAATAACTACTCTCTGCAAGGTCCCCAATGGAGGAAACTACATCACTCTAGTCAACTCAAAGCAGTAGAATTACAATTGCATTCTCACTGCGAATACATAAATAACACCTTTCTCTGTCAGAACTGGGATACACAAATCCTTCCTTTCTATGAAATTTATCAGGCCATTTCCCCCTCATACTAATAAATACTGACCTAGAATCAGCAATTTTGGTATTTATTAGGGACTCAAACTTTATTCATAACTCAACCTAATACCTAAGTGGGCAGTACTACAATCATTTTATATAACTATTTCACATCATATATTTAATTGTCAGTAACATTACACATTTAGCTGGCAAGTCTCTCTTTTTGCATTTAATAAATGCCACACTTTAAAATAAGAAATTGTATTTCAATCTAATGTTTACATTTTGACTGTGCCTAAAATGTCCTTATTGTAGCACACTGCATCAATAAATGAACAATTATTTCTCAGTGGCATGTAAAATACATAGTGATGTCAGCAGCATTAAATTCTAGTGCCAAGCAGGGAAACAGTTAAACTTAGTTTTACTACAAAATCAATATTATACTAATTTTAATATAAGGAAAAGATTTACCTTGTTTTTCGTTCAGACATGAAGTCATGTGCAAGGTAATTCAATACTCACTGTATAAAATATGAACTATGAAAATGTTTTACAGCTGGTTTTGATCAGCTTCCTTTGTTTAACATTAGGAGCTAACCTCCAGAAGATGCATACAAGCTGCACATCCTACAGGTAATGGTATCCAGATGGGATACTCTCCCTGAACATCATGCTTGGTAACATGAAGAATATGCTGTGAAAAAAGCACCTTGGCATAAATTCTGATGTCATCTTGTTTTCGGTGGCATCATAGCTCTTTCCCAACTTGCATATACAATTCTGGACAACTTCCAAAAATCTACAGCACAAAAATGCCCTGAACTCGGACAAAGCTTTAAGCTGATTGCTTGGCTGTGGCAGCAACTAAATAGAGAAGTGATACCTTTAATTATTAATGCCTTACTCTTGTGAAATTGTTCACTTTATTTCAGCTTTAAGGTCAAATATTCTGTTACGATTGTGGGCCTATCCCATTATGGGTCATTATCAAAGTCTTCAAGTGGATACAGTACTGAGTGGGAAGCAAGTGCAAACTTTGGGACACCCGTGTAATATGACATAAAAGGTGCAGCTTCTTCGTGAATTTCATATTCTGTCCAAGTACAGTGTTCCAGTAGCCCAGAGTGCAGGTAAAGAATATATAAACCACTGTAGTTAGGTCACCAAAGGGGAATGGGAGAATCCTTCATTAACTGTAGATGCAAGCAGGCTGTTTTGGTGACTATCCTTGTCTGGGTGTCCAGGTCATTCAGCCATTGCCCCAGCAGAAGCTCAGGAAAGGAAGGAAATACAACCTGCTCCTCAAACCATGCCCAACCAACTCCACATGCACAATTACACAACCTATGCAAAAGGGCACCCTTCCTTCCCTCTCTTTGTCATCGGCTCTTGTGCAGAGGGCAAGGACAATGGGACAAAAAAGTGCCCCTTGAGCCCATCTACCCTCATGCAGGATCAATGAAAATCTGGCCCCTAGACGATAATCTGTTCAGGATAGAGACTGTCCACATGTTTGCCTATAAAGGAGCTAGCACACATCACTATACAGTAGAACCTCATGGTTACGAACAGCTCGGGAATGGAGGTTTTTCGCAACTCTGAATAAAACGTTATGACTGTTCTTTCAAAAGTTTACAACTGAACATTGACTTATTCCAGCTTTGAAACTTTACTATGCAGAAGAAAAATGCTGCTTTTAACCATCTTAATTTAAATGAGACAAGCACAGAAAGAGTTTCCTTATGTTGTCAATTTTTTTCAAATTTTCCCTTTTTTTAAAGTAGTTTACATTATCACAATACTGTACTGTGTTTGCCTTTTTTTCATCTCTGTGGCTTCTGTATGATTGCATACTTCCGGTTCCAAATGAGATGTGTGGTTGACCGGTCTGTTCATAACTCTGAGGTTCTACTGCATATATAATTAAATAAGGAAAGATGCAGAGGAGTGCACGACTCAAGGCCTTCAGTAAAGATGGCCACTATTTCACTAAGGATGATGGATATGTTCCATCCCTTGTAAAGATGTCTGCCATGTCCCATTGCTTCTGACAGGAATTCAGCCTGAGGCTGCCTTCAGGGAAGATAGTCACAAGTTCAGTAGTGCGTTGCCACTTCAAAGTCAAATTGCTCCATATAATGATGGCTGCCATTTCCCATTTATACCTCCTACACTGATTGTAATAAAAACTACGTAAATTTTATTAACAAAAACTATTTTAAAAAAATGATTAAGGTAGATTGAGTGACATCTTTACCACACAATGTCACTGGCACCGAAGCCACAGGTTGCCATCAGGGAAAATGGCCACTATTTCACTAACACCAGCACACCTGATCTCTCAAGCTCAAAACTTGCCAATGTGTGACACAAGCAATAAAGGCGATGACAAATGGTGAAAACATGGAACACTTGGGTTTTGCTGCATGTTTTGCAATACCTCAGATATCATAATGATTTCTAACTATAAAACCAGCTTAACTATAACAAACTATGTATTAAACCATATTAAAAAAAAACCTGGAGAAACAAATTCCATCATGTCCACCCATAAGGGCCCACCCACCGGGATTGCAGGCAGGTTTTGTAAGTGAATCCTGGATCTTCAGCACTGCTGCATAAACCTTGAGCAAAAGGAGCAATGTTTTTTTGGACCAGCCATTAGAGGGGGGTCATGCCATACTTTGTAATGAGTTACAAAACTACTTACTAGGCAACAGTAGAATGCGGGGGGAATGGGATTACTGATCTCTGCTAATGTTCTAGGAGGGTAATGTTGACTAGTAGTGAGAATAATGGTTACAGAGATCATAGATAAGCTCATAGATTTGACCCATTCAGTCTGAGAGGCAGTATGGTGGGGAAGACAAGACTTGGATGTGATATATTTGAGGTCCTGGTTGTATTCCAACCACTGCCAGAAGTAACATTGCACAATCTCTAACGTAACTTACTTGTAAAATGAAGGAATGATATTTGACTGCCTCGTAAGGTTGAATTATAAGGCCTTATTCAATAATGACAGCAGTGACATGCTCAGAAGTATTATGAACAGTGAACGTAAGAGATGAGATTTGACTTTCCAACTCAATGCACTCTCCCATAGGCCAAAGGATATTTGATAGGGAGCTCTTTTGATCATGAACTCCAGCACAGTCAAAAGGAGCATGTCCTGCTCTGCCAAATAAGTATATGAAGTGGCTTGTGATACTCAGAATCCATACTGTTCCCCTCCCAAACTAGACAGGTTGTGATCCGATTCCTGAGGTACAGGCTTTGGGCAGAAAGACAAGCTATAAAGTCACAGGGAAGATATCTGGCACAAGGATGCCCTGGTAAATTAAACGTGGGTGCAAAGAAGTATCCTTTCCAGAGGGAGGGGAGGTATAATGAAATAGCAGAAACTGGAGCAGGCCATACCTCTTGCCCGAGGGCTAAATAAAGCGGTATGAAGCGATTGAGTCAGGCAGTGTCATAGAGACTGGGGAGGGAGGAATGGATCAGTGTTCATATCATGTTCCCTGTCAGTACTCGGCCTGGCCCAGGGAAGCTAATGACCAACCAGCGGACCAAATTCAGTGATGAATCCTGGTCAGATGTCACCCGAGGCACGTCGCGCATATGCCAAGAAGATAAGGACCTGGAAAGAATATAATGCGAGGAACTAAAACAACTGCAGCAGAGTTAATTTCCTAGCTGGACACCAAAATCAAGCAGAGGTGGAGCAACCTGCTAGTGGGAGCCATGCAGGAACATCTCTGTTTGTGCCGAAATGCAATGGACAAGGGCACTTGAAACGACTCATAATGGAATTGAACCATAAACAAGTTATCCACTTTGTCTGAACAGTGCCATTAAATGTTATTGGGACCCACCAGGTGCTACAGTCAATAGAACCTAGCTGCTAATGCACTTTCAATGTTTGCCTTTTAGTTATGGTACACCTGGCACATTTCTGAGCCTCAGAAGAGATTTTCTATACCACACTTCAGCAACTCCTTTGGTTAACAACATTTACACTTCCTACACTGATTGTAATAAAAACTACGGAAATTTTATTAACAAAAACTATTTTTAAAAAGGATTAAGGTAGATTGAGTGACATCGTTACCAAACAATACCTTAAAAACAAGAAAATGGCACGTTATGGACCATCTCTCAAACCGATGCCCACATAGCAAGTTTCCACTGAAAATGACAGAAACTGCATCTTCATGCAGAAACTCCTTCTGACTCCAACAGATAACGAAACACACTGTATACAACACATTAATCTCCCACACAGTATGAAACAAAACCTTAATTTCAACCTCATACTTCCTTCAGAAACACAACACACACTACCTGTGCACATAAGTTAATACTGAGTACTTGCTAATTTCATTGCTGAAGGCGGTAACTGCTCACAAGACAGGTAGATGGACCTGCAATGAAGGCCTATGGCGTGAAACTGCAAATGGACCTACAACATTTCTTAGAGTAATGGCCCATTCCCAGTCTCACATATACATACACAAGGGTCTTTGTGTGTGTGTGGGGAGGGGGGAATGTACATAAACATACACATACACACACACAGAGCAGTTAATATGTAATGTATATACAGCATATGGGAGTGCATGATGACTTGGGATGAAAGTTTTATAACTGAATTTGGACCGGTGCATTACTCATGCACAGAGCTGGGTGAAAGGTTGGCAAATAGTAAACTTACCAAAACTATTTAAAAATTCATGTCACATTTAGTGAATAATTTAGGCCAAACATTTTTTGGAAATGTCAACACATTGACTTTTCAATCCAAAATTATGTTTAATTTTGAAATTGAGCTAACTAATAAAAAGTGTAGAAAACACCCCAAAAGAACCCAATCAAAACAAAAAACAAAAATCAGTTTCTGTTCGAAATGGACATTTTTCCCCACAGTTCATTCCCAAATCAAAAAGTCCTCCATTCACTCAGCTCTGCTCATGCATAACATGCATGGCAAGGCAACAAAATGACATATGCAGGTCACCTTTACACCAAACCATAAAATATTTGGTATATGTGAGGTCATCATGACAAGGGCAGAGTTAAAGTAATTTTGCTACCTTAACTGTGAGTTCTCATACCTTTAAAGGTGTGCATTCCTTGTGTGTTTAACCTTAAATCTGAAATTTGCTTGATTTGTTTTAAATTTTTGTTCTATTTCTTTTATTATTATTTGCATTGTGGTAGAGCCCATCGCTGTCCTAAAATGTTAGGCTCGGCACAATCAAACAACAGACGGTCCCTACATTGAAGAGCTTATAGTCTTTTATCTTAAATTTAGGCTAAGTTCCACATTCTTGTAAGGATTTTTACCCTAAAATTACTAATATCTGCTCTCAGCCTTAAATTGACCTAAATGAAGTTTTTTTGTCTGGGAAAGTCTTTTGTTTTTAAAGTATCCCTAACATGGGACTATGGACAGCAATATGGGAAAATAATACATTCTCATTCTAATGCACTGAAATGGTCTCTTAAAAATCTCCCATTGTTACTGTACTATCAATGCACCTGTGCGATATTAGAATGGGAATACTAGAGCAGATTGGCCACAGGAATTTTTATTAATGTGTTGTCTAACCATACTGAAGACAATGCTGTGCTGAACTTGCATCTAATTAAAGTGTCTATCTAAAACATTCCTAACTATGGTACATATTTATCAAAGAGTCTGCAATAGGTCTGGACCAACTTATAGTCTATTAGGTAAATAAGTACTTTACAAAAATTAGAATTCATTATACTCCCGCTATAAATGGGAACAGCTCCAATGGTGTTCAAAATTTTGTGAGTTTTTCAGCTATTTTCTTTATATTCAAAGAAAAAAGTTTTGAAAAATTAGTCTGAGTTCCTGAACTTTATGCAATTATATTAACTATCATTTTGTGTTAAATATATGTATCAAAAATTTTAACTACAGGCTAATTACAGGGAACTGTAAGTCAGATATACAATGTTTAATTGGAGTCTAAATTTTGAAATCACAGTGTTTGAGTTGTTTCAAAATTATGCATCAGTTGAATCAATCCTAATGTTAATATAATATAGATGCTATCACCATATATGCAGCACGTCTCAGACATAAAAATCCCAAAGAGCTTTACAAACAACATATATAAATATTGGAGAAGTATCAAAAAGAACACACAAAGAATTCAAGTTCTGAACATTATGCTGAAACAATGTTAAGGCGCGCGTTAAAGCCATGAAAGGGAGGAAATTTACAGTTTACGCTCAAACTCCAGCCTTCGCACAAAGATAAAAGAAGACAGACTTGGGCAAACTATGCAAATCAAGACCACAGTGGATTTCCAGTTTTAACTCTAAATTGTGAAAGATTAGAGGATACTTTGTTTCATAATGTTTCCATACAGCTGCAGGGTAGAGATGGACAGTATGGAAGACATCCAAACTACTTAGGGACATTGGATAATAAGGTCTGTCATCTCAAATTAGGTGCCTATTAAAAAAAAATTCTTGAAAGCAACAGTTCTGGAAGTCACATCATTATGTTTAGCAGTGTTGCCTTTCACAATGAAATATCCCTTGAAGTGCCAGTTTTTTGGGTCAGTACTTTCTACAGTGACTTCCTATTATGACACCTGTATCAATCAAAGTGTGCAGTATGACTATTCTAAAACAGTTTATAGGCACATACCCTCTTGTTGTCAGTACCTTAACTTTTCCAAAGGAGGGCCCTGATTCAGGAATGTAATTAAACACATACTTAAGAGCTTTCCTGAACTGGGACATAGATAACCATCTATACTGCAGAATAATCAAGATAAAAATGTCCCATTGCTGAAGTGACATAATGAATTCATATTACAATTGATGTGCAATCAATAAAATATGTTTTGATAAAAAATAAAATGTCAAATGGAATTTAACCAACAATTCATTAGCTGTATTCTGACTTCTTAGAATGATGTGGGGGAAGCATAGCCTAGTAGGGCAAGCACAAAACAGGCTGCCTGGTTTTTAAATACAGATGCTAACACTTGTATGTTGTCTAAAGCAAGTCATGTAACCTTTCTGCCTCAATTTCCATTTCTGTACATAGATGTGATATATAACTTCCTAATAAGAGTGTTGTGAGAATTAACTAGCTAATGAGTGTAAAGTGCTTTGACAATGGAAAGTACTATGTAAATGCTAAGTATACAGGTATGATTAATAAATAGTTGTTTTGTTAGTTATAAAAGTTAAAAATGAAAGAAGGCAAAGGGGCCACAGTAGGAAACCAAGAAGTCTGGGGAAGAGAATATGTTTAATAAAATGAAAACATACTGAAAATGTGATATATGGAAAACCCAAAAAGCCTAGAGGAAAATCACTCGAGTGCTACATTTCTGCAGTTTATGTCGTCATCAAACCACCAACCTCCCACTTTGGTAAAATTACATTGCAGAGAACAATTTTTAATTCAAAATGTAAGGTTCTCTGTATTATTTAGGGATGGAAAAATTGTACTAGATTGAGTTCATCCCCCTGACATGGTACATTATAGGGCCCTTTTCTTCCCAATAAATACACACACACTCCATCATTTATAAATGGAGACATATATAATCAAAAATATATTCCCTCAAGATTTCAAGAACTTTTAAAACTATGCAGAGAATACAAGCATACTAAACAAAGAAATGATATATTAATTTAAAATGTTTTACATATATTGCTCTCCAGAAATCCTGCGAAACCTCTGACCTATTGTTATTGTACATCTAATGTTTGTACTGTGCCATTTTAATTAGTTAAATCATTCAGAGTTCTACCTTAAAAAGCAGCTTTGTGAAACTGCAGTAGTTGCAGAATATTTTACTCCTGGGCTTGATAAAACACTAAACCAGAAACTGCTTTAAAATAACTGCCTGCCACAGGAGTTTTAGCCAACTTTTGCACCTGGTGCTGAGAGAAAAAGCCAAGTGAACTTTCACTCACTTGTTGCATGTCAGCTTCAATGTGATGTCTTTCTTCTGTTGTGTTTGGGTTTCTAACTGGAAGAGACAACTAAGCTAAACTAGCAGCCAATCAATTCATAAATTCTAAGAATGCAATAAAATTTGATACCAATAAATCTTTTCTTTTAACAGCCAGAAGAGATTAACAAAGTTATTTGAAATTTTATCCTCCTCTGTTCTTTCAATAGGACGATCACCTGACAATCCAGTTGAACCAACTGGCAAAATTAAAAGGGACACAATTAAGCTTATATATACATAGGAACAGGATACACATTTATGCATATCCCTAATAGGTCCTCCACCATTTATTACTCCTGGAGTATTTTTTCTCCCTCTCACTATAAAAGTTATTACACCTTTGGATTGTCAAATAAAAACCCAAATGGCTGAGACACAGGCCATCAATATTAAAAAGCTTTGCACTGTTCCCCTGTCAACTACAGCTGGTCAACTATTTTTGGCTGTGCTACAAACTCCTTGTGTGACCTTGGGAAAATGTACTTCTTCTCTGTGCCTCAGCTTCCCTATTTGTAAAATGACTCGGATTTTTTTTAAAATTGGGATAGTGATGGCATAATGTTTACACCGGTAAGCATTTGTAACTCTTACAGAAGTAGGTTTTCAGAAACTATATGGATGAAATGAGGGACACAGTATTATAGAAGGCCATATTCTGTAATTAAAATTAAGAAAAATATACTTATTGGACATATATCCCAGTTGCTAGCAGCTAGGTGGCTAACTTGACATTGTATGAAAAAATGTGTATTTTAACATCAGTCCCTATATCATATTATAAAGCAGTTTTCTTCTAATAATTTCATCTCCAAAATATTGTACATTTATTTATATGTGGATGTGTATATACACACACACATATGTGGTGGTAATATCCACCATGTGACATTTATCACATGATTCTCCATTTTAAATACTCAATCTCCCTTTTCCAGTCAACCTCTTATTCTAATTCCTGGTGACTTCAATTTCCATATAAATGTCTCATTTGACTCAGTAGCTTCCTGCCTCCTGGCTCTCATCTCTGACCATCATCTAACTTCTTTCAACGCAACAAACTTACCCACTGCTAGTCATTTCTCCACCCGGGTCTTCTGCAACCTCCAGTTCACCAGCATCCACGACTTCTCTGGAAAAACTCAGCATCCTCCTGTGACGAGTTGGTATCACAGAAACCACCTTAGAGCTGCCACCTGGTGTGCCAAGGCTACTTCTGCCCCTGCTTTCCTGCCTTTTCCAGCTTGGGACTCCAGAATCCTGTCTGTTTTGAGCCAGATCCGCTGATCTGCTGCAAACTCAGACCCGGGTCTGAACCACGTCCACTGAGAGCTGTAGGCCTGCCTGGAAGCAGCTCAGGAAGTGCCCTTGCCTTACCCAGGTGCCCAACTCCCAGTGGGGTTCAAACCCTGAATAAATCCGTTTTACCCTGTATAAAGCTTATACAGGGTAAACTCATAAATAGTTCGCCCTCTATTTCAAAGATAGAAAAATATGCACAGCTGTTTGCCCCCTCCAGGTACTAAAACTTACTCCAGGTAACTTAATAAGTAAGAAGTGATTTTAATAAGTACAGAAAGTAGGATTTAAGTGATTCCAAGTAGTAACAGACAGAACAAAGTGAATTACTAAGTACAGTAAAATAAAACACGAAGTCTATGTCTAATCAAACTCAACACAGATAAAAACCTCACCAGTTCCAGTTTCTTTCTTTCACAGGCTATGGTGTTCCTAGCCTGGGTCTAGCAATCGCTCACACCCCCTGTTGTCCTTGTCCTTTGTTCCAGACTCTTTCAGGTGTGTCAGTGGGGGATGGAGAGCCTCACTGTTTAGCCAGCTGAAGACAAAATGGAGGGGTCTTCCAAGGGTTTAAATAGATTTTCTCCCCTGGATGGATGCTCCTCCCCACTCCCTGTGTAGCATCATGTTACCCTGGAGTTTTGGGATCACATGGGCAAGTCACATGTCCATGCACCACTCAGTAACCCGTGCAGTCACATTCCTGGCCAAGCTCAGATGTGGATTGGGGTCTGCACCTTCTTTTGTCTGATTAAGAGTTTGTTGATTGGGCACATTCCTTTCGCAAGACATGATCCCATGCTCTTACAAATGCTATGCATAAAACCAGCAAATCATAGAATCATAGAATCTCAGGGTTGGAAGGGACCTCAGGAGGTCATCTAGTCCAACTCCCTGCTCAAAGCAGGACCAACCCCAACTAAATAATCCCAGCCAGGGCTTTGTCAAGCCTGACCTTAAAAACCTGTAAGGAAGGAGATTCCACCACCTCCCTAGGTAACCTATTCCAGTGCTTCACTACCCTACTATTGAAAAAGTTTTTCCTAATATCCAATATTAAATATTGGAAATAGCTCAGTGGTTTGAGCATTGGCCTGCTAAACCCAGGGTTGTGAGTTCAATCCCTGAGGGGGCCATTTAGGGATCGGGGGCAAAAATTGGGACTTGGTCCTGCTTTGAGCAGGGGGTTGGACTAGATGACCTTCTAAGGTCCCTTCCAACCCTGATATTCTATGATTCTATGATTAAACCTCCCCCTCTGCAACTTGAGACCATTACTCCTTGTATATACAACCAATATTCATAACTACAACGATACATGCATACAAACAGGAGGAATAGATTCAGTAGATCATAACTTTTACAGCAATATGTTACATGGCACATGTAGCATAAAACATATTCTAGTTACATCATATATACATTTATAAGCATCTCCCCATAAAGTTTTATTGGGGATACCGTCACACCTCCTTCCAGCTCTCTCATTACTTATTTTAGCAGGTACATTTGTTTATTCCCCCCCCACACTCTACTCACTCATTCATCCTTAATTCCCATGCCTCTCTCTTTCTCCAAAATGTGCGCTCCACTAACACAACTTTGGAGCAGACTCAGCCTTCACTTCCACCACTCCTGTTCTCAAGCTGCTGAACACCTCTGGAAAAAGTCTTATGACGTCCCTCCCTCCCTCCACTGCAAGTTTGTTCTCTCCTCCTTCAATTCTGCCATCTCCCTGGCCAAACAAAGCTTTATTGAATCCAATTCCCAATGTCTCTGTTGCTTATCTGCAATCTTTGACTCATTATCCCGTCTCCCTTTCACTCTCTCTGCACAGGATCTTATGTCTTCTCATTGGCCTCTGGCTTCTTCCCCTCACAATATGAGGATGCCCCAAATCTCCCCTCTCCTCAAAAAGCATCTTTCAACCCTACCTACCTTTCCAAACATCTCCCTTCACCTCTAAAAGCACCGAACATGAAGTCTTCCAACTAATGCACAGACATCATTTCCTCTAACTCCAGCTTGGATGTAGTTCAACCTGGCTTTTGACAACTCCATTCCACTAAAACTGTTTACCCCGGTGTCCATAATGATTTATTTGTGGTCAAATCTCTGGGCCTCTACTCCACCCTCATCCTCTTCAATCTCTGCTGCTTTTGAGAGTCAGTAATCCTTTCCTTCTTGACATCATATCCTCACATCTGACATACTGTTCACTCCCGGTTCTCTTTCTACTTTTCTGACCATTCCTTCAGTGTCTCTTTTGGTCAGTCCTCCTCCTCCTCTGCCTTACCCTCTGTGGTGCTATCCTTCACCCTTTGCTTTTCATACTTTACACTCTCTCTCTGTGGGAGATCTCTTCAGCTCACGTGGCAGTTATGGTCTCTACGAGGAAAACATGCAAATCTATTTCTCCACAATTTACTTGTCTTCTTCCATTTTGTCTCATATCTTAGCCTGCCTCTATTAAGTCTACTCTTAGATGTCTTGTAATCATTTAAAACTTAACATGGCCAAAACAGAACTCTCTATTGCTCCTCTCAAACCTTCTCCACTCCCCTCCTTTGCTATTATGGTTAACACCATCATCCTCTTTATTACCCAGGTCCAGGCTAAAGTTACTTTTTGTATCCTCTCTCCCCCTAGTCCCACACATCCAGGCTGTGTCCAAACCCTGCTGCTTCTTCCTCCTCAATATCTCCAGCATCAGTTCTTTTCTCTTCATCTACATAGCCAAATCTCTTGTTCAGGCCTTCATTACATATCCTGACTCAATAACTGCAACATCCTCTTCTTTGGACTGCCAAACACACACATTCCTCAACTTCAATCCATACAAAATGTAGCCACTAAACTCAACTTCCTTGATTGATCTGACGGCACCAGTCCCTTCTTTGAATCCCTCTACTGATTCCCAGTCTGCTTTTGCATCAAATTTAAGCTCCTTGTCACCACCTTTAAAGCACTACATAACTCTGCCCCTCCATACTTTCCTCCCTTGTCAAGTTTCATGTTCCACTCCATCCCCCTTCATTCTGCCAATATTTTCAGCCTTGTCTACCCATCTGTCAGCTTCTCATACAATCACTGCTTTGCCTTCTTACAGACAACCTCCTTGGCATGGTACAACCTCCCTTGCCTCATCCATCAGCTCCTAGGCATCCCATTGATAGCTATGTAGCTCCCCAAAATCTACTTCTGCCACACTGCTCTCAGTGATTTGAATTAATTTATATACAGTTTGCATACAAGTTGCCTGTTCTTGCTCCCCTTCTCCTAATTACCATAAACTTGTCTGCCTTTACACTGTAAGCTGCTCAAGCAGCGACCATCCTTCTTACATGCTTTGAAAAAATATACAGTACCATAAATAAACAAACTTTGAGCTGCCCACCGGCACTTTACCCACTAATCCATTTTCACCGTGATTACTTTCAACATTCTTAACTTCTAAGCAGTTTCAAATAGCTGCCATTTTATTTTTCAAAACAACTTGTCTAAGACATTTTATTTTGTCCCCTACAAATGCAGAATCTCATATAACTAACTGAAATGCATACGTCCAATTCCCCACTATCACGCTCAATCACACAACTTGATTCGGACTTCAGCTAGGTCAAGATAAACTGCCTATAGAGAAACATGTAGTAAACTGTGATTTGCAGATAAAGAAGTCAGAGTTCAGGGTGAGAGAAAAAGGAAGATGTACCATGGCTGATTATGTTGTGGAACTGAAAGGGAGTTTGTTGTGGAGAACAGCCATCTGTGAGCATATATGGGCGATAAGGTATATCAGCTGAGACTGGCACATGGTTGTGAATGTGGGTGTAACTGGTGTATTCCTGGAAATTTAGTGATTGTGTTGATAGGAAAATAAATTAGGCAAGATTATCTGTAAATTATGTACTTTTTAATCTGGGGGATTTTTTTGTTAACAAATATCTATCAATGTAGATAAATAGTCATATTTGTAATGATTATTCCTATAGGTTCCTGCATAGCCTCCTTCCTGCAGCCCTGCTCACCCAGACAGCATGGATTGCCCCCAACTCCTCTGATACTGCACCCATATCTTCCAGTCCCCTATTTAACTCCCCTTTTAAACAATGATAAATATCAACATTTTAAAAATTAAGTAGGAAAGAGTCTACAGTGAGAAGGGACTGAGCAGGGGGAAATCCCCAGGAGTAGGGGTGGAATATGGGGTCATTGGAGAAGTATATCTTCAGTTGGAGGGCTGGAAGTTGGAGAAGTGAATCCAGAAAGCAGCACCTCTCTGATGAGCTTCCAAACTTTGACCAAACAGAGGGTATGTCTGGCCCCATTTTTCCCCTCTGAGGTCTGTGGGTTCTGGGGTGTGCGGGAGGATGGGGTATAAAGTGGGGAGCCTGGATGGGGTGAGAAGCAGAGGGGTCCTGGGAAAGAGACTTATCTGTGTAGCAAAACATCAAAGCTTCAAGAGTTTCCCTCAGAACTGCTGCCTGGTTTGCTGTGAAGCCAAGGCAGTAGTGCTGTGGAAAGGGCTGAAACACCAATGCCTTTGTGCAGAAACTCCACTCCTTTGGTGCACCTGGCTACAGCACTATGAAGAGCCAAGGGAGAGGTAGATCAAATCAAGGACTTAAGACTTCAGTAACCAAAACAAAATGTGCCTTTACCTATAGCCAGAAAATGCTATATGAACAAAACAGATTACCATGCCGTGCACAAACCAAATGCTTTCTGATATAAGCTTACAGTCTGTTCAAAGATCATGTACAAAAATAGATAACATTTTCTATGTACCTGCACATTTTTTGCTTATTTTTATCCTTCTGTAAAACCAAGCAATCCCCCAAATCAGTGATATTTTAAGGTAAACCCATATGCAATTCCTAAAGTAACATTACCTTATAATTAATAGTTTAGTAGTATTAAATGAACCTCAGTGAACTAGTGTAAACTGCAGACTTTTCTATATCAAATTACCATCCATGTCAGAAACTATAAGCAATTCAACGTCTGAGTGTTGTCTTATTTCTGCGCCTCTTTTAAGCAAAGGTTGTTTTGTGCTGGATTTTGTACCTTAGTTATCTTCTGTCTTCTCAAGGACTGTACTAACATCAACAGTCCCATCGGGTGGGACTTGTGACTTGAAAATAAAGGAATCACAAATAAAAAGCATGAGATTTTCCGCACAATGAAACAAACACTGACATATCTTAGACTTTGTTGGTTTTTTTGTCGTGGTCACAATTTAATCATATTTGCCAAAACCAAGCAATTTAAATATTTAGAAAACATACATTATGATAGTTTTGAGAGGTACAGTACTTCAGCAATATTTTTCAATACTGCTTTTAAAATAGGATTTTGCAAACTATGGTATTATGTGTGTCTGAAAATATTGGGGTTTTTTTGAGAAGGGGGGAAATGACAAAGGTGTATAATCTTAGCCTTTCCAGCTATTTATTAGCAACAAAGTGCAGTATTAGAAAACTCAAGAACAGTGAACACTAGGTGTCAGTATAAGAAATGGAAAAATATAAAAAAAACCTGTTGTTTTCAATCAGGTGGATTAGCTAAGAAACCAGAACCAGCTGTGACCACATTTACTTGTAACTGCATAATACTGTTAACAAGGCAATCTTCCTAAAAAAATTATTCCAAAACCAGCAGGTTTGTTTGAAATCAGATAAAATGGCTGTGAGAAACGACAATGAGATCACTCTATAAAATATACAAAGATGACCTTAAAAGTTTGTAAGTACATTTAAATACCTTGCAATATTACGTATTAATCCAATCAGTCATGGATATCCATAAATTAGTTCACCTCATCCATGATTGCACAATTAAGAAATAACAACACAGTAGAAGATAAAGTAGTTCCAAAACCTGAAGGTGTGTGGACAAAATCAGAAAGAAGATTGTGTATGTTACCATCTATCCATCACTTAGAGTCAATGCGTTTGTGTTATTCTTGGAAATACAGCAGACAAGAAGGGTACAATTCTAAAGTGCCTAGTCACTTACATGCTTTCAAAAATTTTACCTGAAGTTGCCAACTCAGATACTCTAATCAGATGGTATTTTGACATCAGTCTGAAAAAAGTTGAGGCATATAGTACTTATGAAAATGATAATCAAAAGGAATTGTATGTTATATTTGAACACATGAGATGGATTGTGATTGCTCCCAGCTAAAGGAGGGTTTTTGATTCCAAGCCATTTTAAAATAATAAAGCAGTCAGGAACATGGGATCTGCTCTATCACATCACTCCACTGATCCATCTAGTCTGGTATCCTGACTCTGGCAGTGGCTAGTCAACAAAATTTCAAAAGAAGACACATCTCAGAGGGGTAGCCTGTTAGTCTGGATCTGTAGAAGCAACAAAGAGTCCTGTGGCACCTTACAGACTAACCGTTGCATCTGAAGAAGTGGGTATTCACCCACAAAAGCTTATGCTCCAATACGTCTGTTAGTCTATAAGGTGCCACAGTACTCTTTGTCGCTTCAAAAGAAGATAAAAATTCCCCCAAGAGCATATGTATATAGACAAAAGAAGAAGTTGATCCTGAATCCTCCAGATTATTCCTTAAGAGTTTGAATCTTGAGATTTTATCATCTTTTACAGATATTACAAATCAGTGATTATCAAATTATACATCTCCTTTTCAAACCCAACCAAAGTTAAATAAAAAAGTAAAGTAAAGTAAAAAGTTTTTGATGTCAATATTTTAAAATTACAGCAAAAATGAGCTGGACAAGAGTTTATGAATTAATAACACTAGTTTTAAATAAAGGACACTATAAAGTAGAACCACATGCAAAAGGTTGATTTAGTTTAGTCATACGTGTAATACATATATTACATATAATATAATGTAATATATGCAGTGTTGTAGCTATGTCAGACCCTGGATTTTAGAGAGACAAGGTGGGTGAGGTAATAATCTTGCCGCCAGGCATGTAACCTCCATATATACCAACATCCCTCAACAGAAGTTGGTATTACCTCACCCATAATATATGTAACATCATAACATATAGATTATTCCCTATCTCATATGCATCATATTTTTAAAGGCTGTCTCCTAGTATTCCACAACACTCCAGGAAAATTCATAGCTTCCAAGGCCAAAAGAGACCATTGTGATCAGCTAGTGTTACCTCCTTTATAACACAGGCCACAGAACTTCCCCCAAATAATTCGTAGAGCAGGGGTGGGCAAACTATGGCCCGCCAGCCATTTTAATCCGGCCCTAGAGCTCCCGCTGGGGAGCGGGGTCTAGGGCTTGCCCTGCTCCGGTGCTCCAGCTGGAGAGCAGGGTCAGGGGTTCTTCCGCGGGGTTCCCAGAAGTAGAGGCATGTTCCCCCTCCGGCTCCTATGCATAGGGGAAGCCAGGGGGCTCTGCTCCACATGCTGCCCCAACCGCAAGTGCCACCCCCGCAGTTCTCACTGGCCGGGAACTGCAGCCAATGGGACCTGCAGGGGTGGCGCCTGTGAACGGGGCGGCTCGCTGCAAAGCCGCCTGGCCGTGCCTCCACGTAGAAGCCAGAAGGGGGACATGCCACTGCTTCTGGGAGCTACTTGAGGTAAGCGCTGCCCCAAGCCTCCACCCCTGAGCCACCCTCCCCCGGGCCCCAACCCTCTGCTCCAACCCTGATCCCCCTCCCACCCTCCGAACCCATCAATCCCAGCCTGGAGCACCCTCTTGCACTCCAAATCCTCATCCCCAGCCCCAGCCCAGAGCCTGCACCCCCAGCCGGAGCCCTCACCCCACCCCCTGCCCCAACTCCCTGCTCCAGCCCTGATTCCCCTCCCACGCTCTGAACCTCTCGGTTGCAGCCCAGAGCACCCTCCTACACCCCAGAATCCGAACCCCATGCCGGAGCCCTCACCCTGCACTCCACCCCGCAGCCCGGAGCCCCGTCCCGCACCCAGAACTCATTTTTGGCCCCAGCCCAGAGCCTACACCCCCAGCCACAGCCTGCACTCCAACCCCAATTCGTGAGCATTCATGGCCTGCCATACAATTTCTATACCCAGATGTGGTCCTCAGGCCAAAAAGTTTGCCCACTCCTGTCCTAGAACATATCTTTGAAAAAGAACATCCAATCTTGTCAAACCCTTGTCTCCACATGACATAAAGAGATTCTCATCACTATACTGACAAGGAAGGAGCTAATAATAAGGAAGGATTGGATTATTAGTGTGAAATAACTAGTTGTATCAATATAATTAATCAAAGCAATCTGAACACTAAGCAACTGAATCTCACAGCTGATCATAATTTATCCAAGACTTAATCACTATTAGTCTACTTTACAACAACCAAAGTATATATTAAAAATCAAATAAAAGGTGTTTCAAAAATATTTATATTTATAAAATCCAATCAGGGCTCCATTAAATCCTCAAGGTACTTAAGCACATGTGTAGCTTTACGCACAGTCCCACTGACTTCATTGTTTGAAGTTACATACGTACTACTTTATTCCTTTGTTAAACTGCAGCCTAAGCACATTAAAATAACATTATTAAGGTTGCAAAGTCAAGCAGTTAGGAAATTCCAGAATGAAGGCTGCCTGTGCAACTCTAATTCAGCCTCTTTGTGGGTATGCCTGATGACACATTTTTCTACAGGACCTCCCCTCTCTCATGCAATGCACAGGATGGATGGGTGCTCACTTAATGAACATCTATTAAATATTTTGATTTTTCTTCATTGTACGCTGCACTGAAGATACAATTATTAATTTCCTTATCGGCTTTTGTATGACACTCATCACTACAGAGTCTGAGTGCTTCTCAAACATTGGTTAATTTCCTTCAAAACACCCCTGTGAAATAAGGGGCTGCTATTAGCCCCACTGCACAGACAGGGAGCAAGAGAGAGAGATCAAGGTAAAAAAACTTCCACAAATTTTGAGTCCAAATAAATTTGAGACACCTAGGACTTGATTAGTTCAGAGTACTTAGCATTATATAGCACTTCATATGTTCAAAGCACAGCTCCTACTGATTTCAGCTGGAGATTTACGTGCTCGGTATTTCTGCAAATCAGACTTCAACACTTCTCTTCCTGCAGTCCTCTGCCTCATACAATACACCTTGTATCTTCTGGAACAAATGAAGCAAGGGTCCTACAGCCAATAGCCTCTCTCAATACACAGCCCTGACTTGTCTCCAGAGCAGATCCATCCTGTGCACTAAATGAGACACAATATACCAATAAAGAACACAATAAAAGGATTAGGAACTGGCTTGCTGGCAGATCTAAAAATGTAGCTGTCAATGGGGAATCATCATCAATGACTGTGTTTCTAGCAGGGTTACACAGGGATTGGTACTAGGTCTGACGCTATTCAACATTTTCATCAATGATCTGGAAGTAAATATAAAATCACTAGTAATAAAAATTGTGGATAGCAACAAAGATTGGCAGAATGGTAAAAAAATTAGGACAGGGCACTCAGATAGAGCATCTGGATTGCTTGATAAACTGGGCCCATTCAAACAAAATGTGTTTTAATACAGGCAAATGCTAAGTTATACTTCTAGGAACAAGGAATGCAGGACACAGCTACTGAATAGGGGACTGTATCCTGGAAAGCAGTGACTTTGAAAAGGACTTAGCGGTGGTAGTGGACAAGCAACTCAACATGATCTCCCAGTGCAATCCTGTGACAAGAAAGGGCTAATGCGATCCTTTGAGATATAACCAGAGGAGTAAAGAGTAGGAGATGAATTTACCTCTGTATATTGTATTGTTGAGACCCATATTGAAATACTGCGTACAGTGCTGGTGTCCACATTTTTAAAAGGATGTTGAAAATTAGAGAGGGTGCAAAAAGAGCCACAAAAATTATTAGAGTCCTATAAAAATGCTGAACAGTGAGCAAAAAAGCTCAATCTGTTTAGTTTATCAAAAAGACGACTGACAGGTGACTTAGGTTGCAGCATATATAGGGAGAAAACACTGGGTACTCAAGGGCTCTTTAATCTAGCGGAGAAAGGCACAGCAAGAACCAATGGCTGGAAACTGAAGCCAGACAAATTCAAATGAGAAATATGCACAAATTTGTAACAGTTAGGGCAATTAACCATTGGAATAAATTTTCAAGAGAAGTGGTAGATTCTCCATCTCTTGATGTCTTCAAATCAGGACTAGATGCTCTTCTGGCAGATATCCTTCAGCCAATCCCACGTTATTTGGCTCAATACAGGGGTAACTGGATGAAATTTAATGGCTTATTATATACAGGAGGTCAGACAAGATGATCTAATAATCCCTTCTCGCCTTAAACTTAATGAATCTAGGATACAATGCAAAAAAGGGGGAAAAAACAAATTCTTAATTACAGCTAGCCTAGCTTCAGAAATCCATATACTAATTAAGCAGCAGAAGTCTTAAGTGTCAGGATACCCTCTACTAGGGCTTAGTTGTCATGGGAGTAATAATACCTGGCCTCCAGGAGGACAAGGAGAGAGTTGAAGCTATTCTGGTTAATCTTCTGTAAACTGGGTACCTTCCTTCAGTCTAGGAAAAACATCCTGCTTTTATAACATTTCTGCTTACTTATAACCATTGACTGAAACTGATTTTCAAAATTTTGAAACAAAGGAAATACCAGGAAATACTTCAAAACCTTGTTGGAACACCAAGGTAGAGAGACCACAGCAAGTTATTCCAACCAAGTTGTAATTTCCTTAAGTAAAGAAAAAATTGAACAGCTTTATCGCTAGTAGTGCAAGTAACACAAAACAAATGATGACCACATCTTATTAAAATGCGCTCCTAGCAATTAAAGATATAAGTGATCGATTATCAGACAATCATGACTGCTTTTTAGAGGCAGCGTCCCCTCTCTCTCTCTCCTCACACAAGTGAAATACCAATAGAATGCATATTATTGGTACTCAAGGAAATATTTGTACCAGAGTATTATTTTCTACTTTGTTTTACTCCAAGGCAGGTGTGTCATGAGTGTGCTGTAATTGCATATATGTTGTTTAATTTATCCTACAGTATGAACAGACTGAATACTTGAGGATTTTTTCCAGATGTTTTTTGTGAACTCCTTTCTCCTATTCATGTAAACACACAGTGTGTTCCGGTTTGCTGAGTTGTATATACACTCTATGACTTAGTACAAAGTCTGAATGTTTAGTTAGCCAGAAGATTGTTTCCATCCTGTGATTCATTAGGTCCCTATGGTACCTCCACTTCCTTTATTTTATACAATCACAAATTATATTAGTTTGTCTTATTTTGATAACCCCTCTAATTAATGTTCTGCACAGGAAACTTTATTACTGTTTTAAAACAGTCTCATAAAACAAGGACTTTTCCCGTTACTGAGGTGGCATAAGTGACATTTTCAAATAACTTAGTGATGAAGACTGAACAGTGCTTTCCACTGATTGTTTATGAGACTGGGTAATTTATGTAAATGAATGCAGTGTTTTCAAATTTAAATCCCCTCTTTTTTTTAACCAATGTCAGACATTCTCAAATTAAGTATCTAACATTACAGCTAACATTAAAAATGCAATAAGATGAGTTTTAGAACATAATTTTGATTTATTTAACAGAGGACTACACAGATTATAATAGCACTAATACAGTTAGTGAATGAGGAATTAGTGTAATTTGGTTTCAGAAAAATCATAAGAATACAACAGCACAACTCCTGCCTATGTCTCAGTTCGCATTTTCTCCTACTTCCCTACCAATTCCACTACTGTCTATGCTATAGCTATGAACTTCTCTTTTGTGTGTATACATAGGTTTCTTCCTCTCCTGACCTTGTGCCTTCTTTCACTCTGCTCTGAAATGTTTAGTAAGTGCAGGAGTCAAGTCTGGAAGAGGAGAAGGCACTGCATTTTTATTAACTTCACTCAGACCAGTCAGAAACTGTTCAGACGTCTGAAAACAATAATTCACACTGAGCACATTTTGAGACTGAACATATCATAGCAGTGTCCTTACACAACTCTATATTTAAAATTCCCTCATCTCTCCTATTTCCAGGTGTGTTAAGCAACTACCCCATTCTTCATTAAAATTTTCCCTTTCAATAAAACCTTATTCCCCAAGGCCTTTCACTGTTAATCCTCTATAGAAAAAATATGAAACAATCATACTATTTTGGAGAGTGAACCATTTTCTGATCATTCATAGATTTTAAGGATATAAGAGATCATTTATGATCATCTATTTTGACTTTCAACACAACACAAACCACAGAATTTCATCCGACAAATTCCTCCATCAAGCTCCTAACTTTGGGAAGACAGCCAAAATGGCTTGGTTCTATTAAAGTAATACAGTAACACTCTGAATAGGGTGAATAGTTTCTTCTCTTCCAGCGTCAAGTGCAGATTCAGAAAGATGACTGAAAAGGTAACCAATTGGTTAAGTTGAAAATTTGAGACCACCTTAGGGATAAACTTGGGGTGTGGTTGTTGCATTACCTTGTCCTTATGGAAGGATGTGTTAGGTGGTCCAACCATGAAAGCTTAAGTTCATTGACTCTCTGAGCTGAGGTGATGGTCACCAGAAAGACCGTCTTGATGGTAAAGTGCCGTAAAGAGCATTCTGACAACAATTCAAAGAAAGGCTCCACGAGCTTCAGGAGAATGACACTGAAGTCCCACCACAAGGGAGCTGATCTCTAACTGGAGGCTAAATATAAAGGAGGCCCATTACGAATTTCAATACTGCCAGGTGTGAGAAGATCAAATATGACTGTACCAGAGCATGACATACCAATATGGCTTCCAAGTGGACCCTGCGATAACTGAATGCCAGTCCCACATGTTTCAAGAGCATCATAGAGTCTTCAATGTAAGTGCTGGAAGCATATATTTGATACAAGTGCTTCTTCAACTGGATCTATATTATTGTGGGCTGCCCATATTGAAAAAAATTTTTTTTTGAGGAGTAAGTGTTCCTGGTAGAGGACTTTCTACATTGTATGTGAATTTGTTGAACCTGAAGGGAGCAATCTCTGTCAAAGGTGCTCAATCTGCAACCATCCAAGCCATCTGGTTTGACGACCAGGGTCTGGGTGCATGATCTGACCATGGTTCTGAGACAGTGTGCCCTGACAGGTTGGAAGGAGCATGAGAGGTCACATGGACATTTGCAGAAAGTCCAACAGCCAAAACTGTCTTGGCTATCAGGATTTCCATAGACTTGTCCCCCTTGATCTTGCACACTATCCTGGGGATGGGGGGAATTGGTGGAAAAGCATTGAGGAGTCCTTGAGATAATCAGGGCAAAAAAGGATCCAGCAACAATTCCAGATTCACACACCTCTGGAGCAGAAATTCGAGCACTTGGGGAAAGTTGTTATAGCTCTCTATTTCTCATTTCAGAATGAAGAAAGGGATGGGGCAAATGAAAACACCACCACCAGAGTGTATTGATCCAACCCTTCAATCTTTTCTCACAAATTTAAGCTCCCTAAAACTTTTTATAAGTAATTTGACTTCACTCAGTCAAAACCCTTTTCTGCATATAAGGATAACAAAACAGAAAAGCAGCTCAAACAATAAAAAATGATTTCTCTCAAAGGTTTAAAGGGAGCAACCGTGCAACCAGTTTGCACCAAATTAAGGCGCCACAGAACCAATATGAGTTGAGGGACAGAGGCTCAGAGTCTTTAGTTTATCAGCTGGTTCTGAAAAAAAAAACCAAAAAACTTAAGGCGACATCCCCTTGCCAGCTCTGTAGCTTCAGCATCACAGGCAGCTGGAGGGGCTAGCTGCCCCAAGTGCATGCCCATCAGAGACACTAGGAACATTCTTGGGGTGGCTAGCCACTTCTTCCTCTCACACTGTTGTGGATACAGTCTATTTGTAGTGTGCTACCTCAATCACAGCTAGTACAGACAAGTGTCCTCGACATCCCCAGCTCTAAGTTATGTACACACTAGCTCGAGTTAAGTGGTGCTTTAAGCTTGAGGTACCTAGTACATCAGTGGGGGTGGGTAGAAGCTTGAGTGCTGCTGAAACTTATGATAATATTGTATCAGACAATAATGTCATGGCATCTTGTGTGTTCTCTTGTGGCTGCATGATCTGACCTGTAACGAGCAAGGTCAAAAACAGATGTCACATAGAAATGTGTAGGATCCCGCTGAAAACTTGGCAGGATGCTGGTCCATTTTTCAATCAGTTTTTTGCACCTTTCTTTTCCAAAGTGTTCACAAACTTTACTGATAATTGCTTTGCATTCAGGTCTGACCTTGGCTGTCTTTTCAACGTTACCAATATTTATGACACATGACTTGAGATTCTGCGAAGGGTATCTGTGAAGCATTTACATGTCCACTCTCGGTCTTCTCTTTTCCAGACCAAACAAACCCAATTTTTTCAATCTTCTCTCATAGGTCATATTTTCTGGATCTTTAATAATTTTTGTCACTCTTCTCTGGACTTTCTCCAATTTGTCTACATCTTTCCTGAAATGTGGTACCCAGAACTGGACACAATACTCCAGTTGAGGCCTAATCAGTGCAGAGTAGAGCAGAAGAATTACTTCTCGTGTCTTGCTTACAAAACTCCTGCTAATACAGCCCAGAATGATGTTCGCTTTTTTTGGAACAGTGTTACACTCTTGACTCATATTTAGCTTGTGGTCCACTATGACTCCCAGATCCCTTTCTGCAGTACTCCTTCCTAGGCAGTCATTTCCTATTTTGTATGTGTGCAACTGATTGTTCCTTCCAAGTTTGCATTTGTCCTTATTGAATTTCATCCTATTTATTTTAGACCATTTCTCCAGTTTGTCCAGATCATTTTAAATTATAATCCTATCCTCCAAAGCCCTTGCAACTCCTCCCAGCTTGGTATCATCCATAAACTTTATAAGGGTACTCTCTATGCCATTATCTAAATCATTGATGAAGATATTCAATAGAACCGGACCCAGAACTGATCCCTGCAGGACCCCACTCATGATGCCCTTCCAGCATGACTATGAACCACTGATAACTACTCTCTGGGAATGGTTTTCCAACCAGTTATGCACCCACCTTATGGTAGCTCCATCTAGGTTGCATTTCCCTAGTTTGTTTATGAGAAGGTCTTGTGAGACAGTATCAGAAGCTTTACTAAAGTTGAGATATACCACATCTACTGCTTCCCCCCTATCCACAAGGCTTGTTAGCCTGTCAAAGAAAGCTATCAGGTTGGTTTGACACGATTTGTTCTTGACAAATCCATGCTGACTGTTACTTATCACTTTATTATCTTCTAGATGTTTGCAAATTGATTGCTAATTATTTTCTCGATTATCTTTCTGGGTTCAGAAGTTAAGCTGACTGATCTGTAATTCCCCGGGTTGTCCTTTTCCCCTTTTTTATAGATTGGCACTATATTTGCCCTTTTCCAGTCTTCTGGAATCTCTCCTGTCTTCCATGACTTTTCAAAGATAATTGTTAATGGCTCTGATATCTTCTCAGTCAGCTCCTTGAGTATTCTAGGGTGCATTTCATCAGACCCTGGTGACTTGAAGACATCTAATTTGTCTAAGTAATTTTTAACTTGTTCTTTCCCTATTTTTGCCTCTTCTTATACTACCTCATTTTCACTGGCATTCACTATGTGAGGTGTCAAATCACCACCAACCTTCTTGGTGAAAACTGAAACAAAGTAGCCATCATTAAGCACCTCTGCCATTTCCACATTTGTGTTTTTCCTTCTCATTGAGTAATGGACCTACCCTGTCCTTGGCCTTCCTCTTGCTTCTAATGTATTTGTAGAATGTTTTCTTGTTATCATGTCTCGAGCTAGTTTAATCCCATTTTGTGCCTTGGCCTTTCAAATTTTGTCCCTACATACTTGTGTTAGTTGTTTATATTCATCCTTTGTAATTTGACCTAGTTTCCACTTTTAGTAGGACTCTCTTTTGATTTTTAGATCACTGAAGATCTCCTGGTTATAAGGCAGGGTGGCTTCTTGCCCTACTTCCTATCTTTCCTACACAGTAGGATAGTTTGCTCTTGTGCCCTTAATAATACCTCTCTGAAAAACTGCCAACTGTCTTCAGTTGTTTTTCCCCATAGACTTGCTTCCCATGGGATATTACCTACCAACTCCCTGAGTTTGCTAAAGTCTGCCGTCTTGAAATCCATTGTCTTTATTTTGCTGTTCTCCCTCCTACCATTCCTTAGAAACACGAACTCTCCCATTTCATGATCACTTTGACCGAAGGTGCCTTTTCACTTTCAAATTCTCAACCAGTTCCTCCCTGTTTGTCAAAATCAAATCTAGAACAGCAGGTTTCTCCACCTTCTGAAATAATTATTTTTTTGTCTCCAATACATTACAAGAACTTGTTGGATAATCTGTGCCCTGCTGTGTTATTTTCCCAACAGATGTCTGGGTAGTTGAAGTTCCCCATCACCAGCAAGTCCTGTGCTTTGGATTATTTTGTTAGTTGCATAAAAAAGCCGCATCCACCTCTTCTTTCTGGTTAGGTGGTCTGTAGTAGACCCCTAACATGACATCACCATTGGTTTTTTTACCCCCTTTTATCCTTACCCAGAGACTTTCAACAAGTCTGTCTCCTATTTCCATCTCAGACTCAGTCCAAGTGTATACATTTTAACATATAAAGCAACACTTCCTCCCTTTATTCCCTGCCTGTCCTTCCTGAGCAAGCTGTTCCCTTCTATACCAATATTCCAGTCATTCATATTATCCCACCAAGTCTCTGTGATGCCAACTATGTCATAGTTATGTTTATTCACTAGCATTTTGAGTTCTTTCTGCTTATTCCCCATACTTCTTGCATTAGTATACAGACGTATAGTGGTTGAGGTATGCTACAGACCACTAGGATCCAATTTGAATGTGGATAGAGACCTTTTTAATGTTTTAAATGAAATAAATACTACTAGGAATTGTGTGATTTTGGGACACTTTAATTTAGCAGATATAGATTGGAGGACAAGTGCTATTTATAACAGTATGACCCAGTAGAATGGCCAGATTTTCCTGGATGTAATAACTAACAGAGTTTTTCACCAGATAGTTGCTGAACCAACAAGAGGTGATGACATTTTATATTTGGTATTGGTGAGTAGTGAGGACCTCATTGAAGAACTGGTTGTAGAGGACAATCTTGGTTCAAGTGATGATAAGCAAATTCAGTTTAAACTAAGTGGAAGAATAAACAAAAATAGATCTGCAACAAGGATCACTGATTTCAAAAGAGCTAACTTTGAAAAAAAAGGGGAATTAGTTATGGAAGTGGATTGTACTGAAGAACTCAAGGATCTGAATGTGGAGGAGGCTTGGAATTAGCTTCTGCAGCTTTGACTTAAGGTATCTGAACCCTGCATCCTAAGCAAGGGGAAAAAATTCATAGGGAAGAGTTGTAGACCAAGCTGGATGAGCAAGCATCTCAAACAAGTGATTACAGAAGGCAGATCATGCCAGACCAACTTGATCGCCTCCTTTGAGAAGATAACTGATTTTTTTAATCAAAGAAAATGCAGTAGATCTAATCTACCTAGATTTCAGTAAGGTATTTGATACAGTTCCACATGGGAAACTATTAGTTAAAGTGGAGAAGATGGGGATTAATATGAGAATTGGAAGATGGATAAGGAACTGGTTAAAGGGGAGACTACAATGGGTCATACTGAAAGGTGAACTGTCTGGCTGGAGGGAGGTTACTAGTGGATGTGCCTTGGAACCATAGATGTGCCTTGGAACCAATCTTACTCAACATTTATATTAATGACGTTGCACAAAAAGTAAATAATAAAATTTGCAGATGAGACAAAGTTGGGAGGTATTGCCAATATGGAGGAGGACTGGAAATATCATAGAAGAAGATCTGGATGACCTTGTAAACTGGAGTAATGGAAATGGGATAATGGGAAATGTTGACAAGAGTTCCCTTTGAGAGAGTTTCTGTTACTCCAACAGCTTCTGCTCCTGTAATAGGAGTGACATACTGACAATCTCTTGGGCTCAGAACATGTGTACGAGAAGCGCAGGATTGATGAAACAATAATAGCCAGAGACTGGGTGTTGCACTGCTGAGTAAGTGGATACATTGTTCACCCCATGAGCTGTAGTTTCAATCTCCTGTTCACTTAAGAGAAAGCAGTATTTACTACAACCAGATGGCTGCATTCTCACAGGGTGATTTCTCCAGACAGAGGAAGCAGGATACATCATAGGCCATGGAGTGCTCCAGAGAGTATCAGAAGAACTAAAAATAATACCTTTCACTATAAAACACTATGTTTTAATCTGAAAAGGGAAAGGGGATCAGGAAGAATAAAAAGCATCAAAGATGAAAGTTAAGTCTAGCAAGTCAAACTTACCCAGGCCTACCTGCTTCAGACAATAAGCCCCATGAGCAGGTTTAGCCACCCCCTTTTAAAGGGAAGAATGACATCGTGAAAGCTTGTATTTCTCTATCAGCTGGCAAGAGAACTTATATCCCCTGGATGAAATCATGCTCCCACTCACTTTAACGGGGTCAGGATTTCACCCACTGTCTGAACTAGTAAAAATTGACTTACAGAATGGGGTCTTCCCTTAAGTGAAACAAGTAGGGATCTTCATGCCTCAAAAATGGAAGCCAAGACCTTCAGACTGTTTGCTGGCTGGAAAGGGAGACTGACAACCACTTCTGTACATATGCTATCTTTCATTGCTATGTCTTAAGTGTCTCTGATGTACAAGAACACTAAATAATAATATTTAGCTCACAAACAGCACATTTATCTTCAAAATATGAAATCCACACAATAGATACTTATGAGTTAGATATTAACCTTTGTATTACAGATTGGGAAATGTGGGCAGGTAAATTGTAAATTACTTGCTCGAATACAGAGGAAGTCAGCCTCAGAGCTGAGATTTCTGCCTCCCAGTTCTGTGCTCAGACCATGCCTCTCATGAAATAAAATTTCACATCTCTTTACTAAAGACATCAAAAGTCTTGTTAATATATAGAAACTAATACAAATAAAAATAGAATTCCGGGCTAAATTCTGTCTTCAGATGTCATGGGAGGCACTTGTGCATAGTTGAGGACAGAATATAGCCCTTAAGCATAAGGAAATTCCACACATTGCACAGAAATTAGTGAATTAACTGGCAGAAGTATGTAATTCAGACTGAACAATATGGCGGATTCAGCCCCAGGCGGTGGGGCTCAGGCTTCAGGCCTCAGCAAGTCTAAGCCATCCCTGACAACCCCATTAAAATAGGGTCGCGACCCACTTTGGGGTCCCAACCCACGGTTTGAGAACCACTGATCTAGAGTACACACAACAGGCAACTAGGATATGCAGTGTTCTCCTTCGGCCTCCACCCTCTAAGCCCTTTCCTATTTACTGCTCTCTAATCCAGTAAAGCACAGACTCTACAATATCGTGTTAAGTTAATTAAATACAGGTATTAAATTCAATTTGTTTCTCTCTGCTTCCAAATTTTCCCTTTATTGCAGATTTTTGTATTGTAATGTCTAACCACATAACAGATGTCAGAGGGAAAATGAGTTTTGGCAGTGTCAGAGACAACTGGGGCATTTTGCACCCACGAAGGAGCCCAGTGAGATAATTTCTGTTATTGGCATCCAAGAAATTGTTGAGCTTTTTTGCTACTTGGCAAGGAATACATCTCCTTTTTCCTTCTCCCTTTTGGGCTGGGATAGCATTAAATTTGGAGGGATGAGATTTGAATTCCTTCTTTCCCACTGCTGTAACCAGTATCAATAACTAGTTGCCTCACTGCACCTGCCCCAGAATCTAGCACTACACCCAACAATAGTGACTATGCACATTATCTTCATATGTCTGCTAAAATGATCAGAGGTGAAATAGCATCAGTGCTAATGGTTGAACTCCTGATCCTGCAAGTTGCTCCACGCTGACTCTGGGGTTCACCCACATGGAATAACTTTCTAGAATGTGGCCTATGTATCTTTAAATTTTGGAATCAACATCCCAGTGAAATGAATAAGGCAGTTCACACTTTCTTCAGAGCTATTGTTTCAGGCGATCTGCAGAGTCAAGCAGGCAGAATTGCATCAGTTTAAACATGGTTCAAATTATGAACGTTATTTTTGCAACTATAAGGGCTAGAGACTTTTTTTATACGAAGGCTTATATCCTGGAGCACATTTGTGTATCTACTGAAAAGCAAAAAGAGGGAATTATGTTGCCATTTATAGCCACATAACTGCATTGTAGCCAGTAGCCATGCTCACAAGGCAAGGATAACATCACATCAAGACAAAAAAGGTGTGATGGAGTGTTCTGAAAATGGGAGTGAGAGTCAGGAGACCTCCAGTTCTAGTGTTTGCTCTGATGGAAGCCTTCCATGGCCGTGGGAAAATTACAACCTTTTTTCTATCTATAAAGCAGGAATTAGAACATTACAGCAGTCTTGTGAAAATTAATTCATCACTTAATGTTTGTGAGGAGCTTTGCAAAGTATCATCATTAATAGTCTTTCTTCATTATTAACTTTTCTATTGTCTTTTGTAAGATATTTGATCCCTTTTTTAGGAGTACAGTAACTACTACTGAAAATCTCTCTTTGATCTCTGTGCAATAACCTTTCCAGGAGCAACCAATGGCTTTTATTTGTGTGTACACAACACCCAGTACTACAGGGCCTTGAATGGAGCATCTAAGTGCAACTGCAATACAATTAAATAAATAAAATCTAAGAATTACTATTAAATCATGTATAAATAAATACAAATCAATTTTTAAATATTTGAACAAAAACTTTCATTCAGCAAGGTTCGTCTCTGGAAATGTACTCCAGACCCCCGATGAACTTGATTTTGGAATAAAAACTTTGCTACTGTGCTCTGTGGGAGGGGAAATGTAATTAATTATTTTGAACTTTAAAATATTTTTATATCATTATTTTGATATATTGAGAATATGCCTAGGCAAAGTTCCATGTGCCTATTTTCATTCTATTCTTGCTTATTGTTGTTGCTTTCTATTGATTGTTCTGCAAATATCCAAAAATGTATTATAATTAAAATATAGAAATGTATTTAAACATTATTAGCATGGTTAATTTCCTAATATTATTATAGTAATGTACACAGTTTGCATGTACTGTTATACTGAGCTGCTATTTTTCTGCCTAGTTCAGCTTAGCACCTGTTTGAATTATATAAGAGTAGTGGTGAAAAACTGGCCATTTCTATTTGTAGTGCATTATTCAGGACACCAAAGCTTCTTTATGGTAGCAATCACGATGCATTAATTTCAAAGCAGCATGCTTTCCAAGGATTTGTCTTGTTTTGTGTTGTCATTCCCCAGGGCAGCCAGACTTCATGAAGTGTATAATGGTTCAAAGTAGTCACCATATAAATCTGTCCAAACTGGCGCCTTCTTTAATAGGGTTCTGATAAATTTTAAAAATAGGAAGTCAAAACTATAAACTTCAGAGATATCAAAAGTCAACCCATCAATGCTAATCAAGGTGGCAACTTATTTTGGAAGCACATATCTGGATTTAATCAAGTATTCTCTCTTCCTACAAATGCCTACTGAGAAAGATGTATACAACAACATGTTGACCTTGTATCACATACACAAACAACTTCTTAAATGAAATAGTAGACAAATATGTTGAAAATATATCACAGTTTTCAGGAGGAAAACAATCAATTGCATAATGAGATTTATGTAGCACAGTATTTTGAGCAACATGATTAGAATATAGGCACTGTGCAATCAACTCAAGTTTACAACAAGCATTTATTACAAAGTTGGTTGTGTTTTTAATACTCTCATATAGGTATTTTTATCTAAAAAATGAGATGACAGTATGAATATTTAATAACAGCTCATTAAGAATGTGAAATATTATAGGATAACGAATGTGCAAAAATCATTTCCAGAAGCCAACCATGGGATATATAAAAGGCCATGATTTAAGTGTTCCGTCCTGTAGGTGTCAAAGGTCAAAACAATGAGCTGTTAAAGATACTTTCACTTCCCCTGAAATAAAGTGCTGTCTTGGGCCAAAAGGTGAGAGGTTAGAAAAACAGTTTGTCTGCTGGTCTATTTCCATTCTTCCTCCTGACAGGAAATCATACATGCTCCTACACACCATTTAGGGTTAACCTAGGGTCATGGCCATCGACTAAATACCCAGCTAAAGGAATTCATTATTTATTTATTCAAAAGGAAATTCTGCAAGGCCACAGGTTACATTTTTGTCAAACACAAATTTTACTCTAAAGTTCAGCTAAGCATTAATGCTGCAATGAAACAAATAATCCTCATTCCATTGCCACTAAAGGAAGAGTAAAGCTATGGCCATAATTACGTAGGATTAAGGAGACAACTTTAAAAAAAAAATCTTATGATTATGTACATGGTTCTTTGGTCAAGAAGACAACTGATTTTTCTTAATAAGTATAAGACCGAAATAGGGAATTGTATGTTATCCTTTATGATGTGGTTCAGACCAAATCCTGTAACTCCAATATTGAAGTTTTTTTAAATGAACTATAAAAAAGCATAAATTATTAATTTATAGTGAGGTTCACTATTCTTCAGGTGCATGCTCACAAGTCTAAAAAATGTCCTGCTATGCTTACAGAATTTGGGGGGATACATAGCAGAATAATATACCTAAATGTTATGTAAAAATGTAAACTAGATAACATTTTAAAATTATCATTTGGATGGTCTTATGGAGTTGCAATAATACCAAGTGTCAAAATACAGGGAACAAGAGGTTCTCTTCCTGGTTTGAGACAATAATTTCTCAATACAAAGTCTTCAGTAGACATGGTTGATTTATTTTTAATTAACAAAAAAAAATCTCAAAATTTCAAAGTTGCTTGAATTTCACAGGATTCAAAACAGGCTCATTTTGATTTTACACAACTTTTTGGTCACCGTTTTTAATAAAGTCAAGTTTTTTTAAAAAAAACCTGAAAATGTTGTGGGCCCCTTGCTGAATGAGGGAGGGAACCTAGTGACAGAGGATGTGGAGAAAGCTAGTGTACTCAATGCTTTTTTTGCCTCTGTCTTCACAGACAAGGTCAGCTCCCAGGCAGCTGCACTCCGCAGCACGGTATGGGGAGGAGGTGACCAGCCCTCTGTGGAGAAAGAAGTAGTTCGGGACTATTTAGAAAAGCTGGACGAGCACAAGTCCATGGGGCCAGATGCACTGCATCCGAGGGTGCTAAAGGAGTTGGCTGATGAGATTGCAGAGCCATTGGCCATTATCTTTGAAAAATCATGGCAATTGGGGGAGGTCCAGGATGACTGGAAGAAAGCTAATGTAGTGCCCATCTTTAAAAAAGGGAAGAAGGAAGATCCGGGGAACTACAGGCCAGTCAGTCTCACCTCAGTCCCTGGAAAAATCATGGAACAGGTCCTCAAGGAATCAATTCTGAACCACTTAAAGGAGGGGAAAGTGATCAGGAACAGTCAGCATGGATTCACCAAGGGCAAGTCATGCCTGACTAACCTAATTGCCTTCTATGATGAGATAACTGGCTCTGTGGATGAGGGGAAAGCAGTGGATGTGCTATTTCTTGACTTTTATCAAAAGCTTTTGATATAGTCTCCCACAGTATTCTTGCCAGCAAGTTAAAGAAGTATGGGCTGGATGAATGGACAGTAAGGTGGATAGAAAACTGGCTAGATGGTCGGGCTCAACGGGTAGTGATCAATGGTTCCGTGTCTAGTTGGCAGCTGGTATCAAGTGGAGTGCCCCAAGGGTCGGTGCTGGGGCCGATTTAGTTCAATATCTTCATCAACGATCTGGAGGATGGTGTGGACTGCACCCTTAGCAAGTTTGCAGATGACACTAAACTGGGAGGAGTGGTTGATACGGTAGAGGGTAGGGATAGGATTCAGAGGGACCTAGACAAATTAGAGGATTGGGCCAAAAGAAATCTGATGAGGTTCAACAAGGACAAGTGCAGAGTCCTGCACTTAGGATGGAAGAATCCCATGCACTGCTATAGACTAGGGACCGAATGGCTGGGTAGCGGTTCTGCAGAAAAGGACCTAGGGGTTACAGTGGACGAAAAGCTGAATATGAGTCAACAGTGTGCCCTTGTTGCCAAGAAGGCTAACGGCATTTTGGGCTGCATAAGTAGGGGCATTTCCAGCAGATCGAGGGACGTGATTATTCCCCTCTATTCGGCATTGGTGAGGCCTCATTTGGAGTACTGTGTCCAGTTTTGGGCCCCACACTACAAGAAGGATGTGAATAAACTGGAAAGAGTCCAGCGGAGGGCAACCAAAATGATTAGGGGGCTGGAGCACATGACTTATGAGGAGAGGCTGAGGGAACTGGGATTGTTTAGCCTGCAGAATTGAAGAATGAGGGGGGATTTGATAGCTGCTTTCAACTACCTGAAAGGGGGTTCCAAAGAGGATGGATCTAGACTGTTCTCAATGGTAGAAGATGACAGAACAAGGAGTAATGGTCTCAAGTTGCAGAGGAGGAGGTTTAGGTTGGATATTAGGAAAAACTTTTTCACTAGTAGGGTGGTGAAGCACTGGAATGGGTTACCTAGGGAGGTGGTAGAATCTCCTTCCTTAGAGGTTTTTAAGGTCAGGCTTGACAAAGCCCTGGCTGGGATGATTTTGTTGGGGTTGGTCCTGCTTTGAGCAGGGGGTTGGACTAGATGACCTCCTGAGGTCCCTTCCAACCCTGAGATTCTATGATTATAAATTTTTCATTAAGTATTCAGTAAGGAAAAAATGTCAATAAACATTTTGATAATGTTTTTGATAACTGTTTTAAAACATCACACAAAAATGAAAGTATCAATAGATTGATAAATCTTTTAGTTTTGAAAAGGAAAAGGCTATTTTTCAATTGAAAATTTGGTCTTTAAAAAATTTCAACCAGTTTTGCCCCCAGTTTAGCTGGGTTTGGAATTACACACACATAGTTGCATAGCACCATAGAACCAGAAACAAACCATATGCCCTGTATGATGAACTAGGGCTATGTCTCTGCAATTTATGAGGCTGATATTATAAAGTTGAATTATGACAAAGTGCTGTATCATAAATGCCTATTTGTACAGGGACTTATCACTGCTGACAAGCCCCTTAGCACATTCAGCCCAGACAAATACAATGGGAATTAAAGGTTAATGATGGTACTTAAACCTGACAAAAGGTTATGCTAAAAAGTAGTTCAAGTCTTGAAAATCCACTTTAGCAGAAGGGAAGGGGAAAGGCAGAAACAATGGAAAGTTACCCAGAAGACAGAAGAAAGCCATACAGAAACAGGGGAACAAGACAGGAAGAGGAAGTGTGGGGCAGGAGAAAGCAAGTTCACAGACATGGGTAAGGGGCTCCAGAAGGAGAGGTCAACAAGCAAGTAGCCACCTCATGGGGTAGGAGGGCCCTACACACTTTCCTGAGCCCAGATGGCCTCAAGGACTCGGGACCACCCAGCAGAATCAGATCCAACCCAAAGAATGTCCTGGAGTGGTGAGGAAACTGAGGCAAGGCCATACATATAGTGTTTATTGTTTTGTATGAACTGTACTCTCCTGTGCTTTACATGATTAAGGATAAAAGAGCATTAATGTGTTAAACACTGTACAAAGTGTACGTGTGTATATGCATCACAACTACTACATGCACCTGAAAAAGTTAAACTGTAAACCAGAAGTTTCATACCTTTGGGGTGGAGTTCTGGGAAAGGGGTGTGCACTGTGCCTAGAGGGGCTAGGAGGCTGAAGAGCAGGTTCCAACACTGGGAGTCGGTGGCCAGATAGTAGGTCTGCACCCCGAGACTGTGCTGAGGGGGGACCCAAGATTGGGGCAGTAGTTAGACGCTGTTCAGGCTCCAGAAGCTTAAAACTCCCCAGGGGATCCAGAGCACAGAGGCTTGGATTCCCTTCACAGAAGTCCTAGTGGGTGGGTGGAAAGGGGTTCTCACTTGGATCTGACACCCTTCATATCTAGAAGCTTATCACTGAACATGTGGGCAAAGGTAGTGCCTTTGTGTTTCTCAGCAGTGAATTATCTAGACTACCATGGATGGAATGTTGTTCACGTATTCTAAAGGGAATCCTCCTTTTCTCTAATTACAGTCACTACATGACAACATATAGCCTTAAGAATGAGAGGTAGAACATTCTCAATATTCTTACGGAAAAGATTGGGTTGTACCCACAAGCAACACATTGTAATCAAAAGACTAAAGATATTCTTACCAAATTAATCAGCTGCGTGTGGATGATATCTTCCACTAATACTGCTGTTTCATGAAGGGGCCTGCGAACATCCCCTAAGGAAAACCTGAAAGAAAATTGTTTCACGTAAGGCTACCAAACTGGAAGAAGAAAAACAAAAGCACAAACCTGACATGAAACCAAGCAAAAAGAAAAAAAATCACCCGTATTTAAACTTCTAGTGAATTGAAGATGAATTGTTTAGTATGGTACAAGGAAGTATACATAAAAATAATTGGATTAAATTAAAAGAGAGAGCACCGAGGATGAATATCAGAAAAACAAATCCTAACACAGTGAGATATATTAGAGAGTGGAATGGCCACTGAAGAATAGATGTGAAAGCCCAACTACTAGGGACAAAACTAGAGTAGCCCAAGTTGTAGTAAATGTACTGTAGAGATCAATCCTATGTTAGAAAGGGGATTAATTTAATAAATCTTAATAGGCTTTAATTTCTAGGAAGCAGCTACAGCCACATCATAGTATTGTATTTAACAGTAAGGATATCATTTCCCCTTCTGTTTACAAATTGAAATACAGCCTTTTAAGTTTTTACTCATCAAAATATTTACATTAAATGTTTATGGTAATGTCTTCTTTTTCCAAAGCTAAATGTTAAGTAAATTAAATAAATGGCTGGCTACTAACATATTAACAATTCGGATGCAACAAACCATGGTCTATATAAATATTAAACAAAGAATATATTATATAAATATATTAATAAATGGACAATTTTTCTGAAAACAAAAAAACTGAGGACAAAATTCTGCTCTCTGATTAGGGCACTGGCTCTCCACTGAGATACTGTGCTATCCTCTATGCACAGATCTCCCACTGATGTAACTGACAGCTCCACACATATGCAGAGTGAAGAAATAGCAGAGACAAGTTCCAATACACATATCTAAGAGGTGAATTTTGCCCCAAATCTTTTTTGCTCTGTTCAGATTTGCAAAATTTGAATTCTAGAATTCCATATTTGACCATTAACTAGAGATATGTAAAAGCAGATTCACCACTGTACGCATACTCTCTTGCTCTCTTCTTCTTTTAATCTTTGAAAGTTATTTGTATCTTAGTTTCTCTTCAATTTTTCCCACGTTACTGTTGCCAACTTCTTTCCCCACACACAGAAAGCTAGATATTGGCATGGTGGTTTCTGCAAAAAGAAGTAAAAACCACCATATGTACCCACAGCCGCTTCCTCTTTCTCTGAAATGTACAGTGGATTTTCAAGCTACTGAAAAAAAACACATGAAACCTGAATAATTGCTCATGATATTTTATAGTTTGTCCTTTACCCTATTATCCTCTTGATTCTGTTTAATTAATAATCTTTTCTATGTCAAACAGGAATATCTCTGCCCCTTCCTATTTCCTGGGATAATGTTATGCTTTTGACATGAAAGGGACAAATACATGAACATTGAGAAGTTAAGGCTTTGATCCTTTCTTAATTTATGCTGTTGTATTTGAACAAGCAGTAAACTAAAACCTGGATGGGGGGAGGGTTCACCAAACTATGGGCTAGCTGGTGGGTAGAAAATAACTCAGTGTTGTTGCTTCTGGGGTTGAAATCAGACTTCGTTTAATATCACTTTGTGTGTTTCATTTCCTATGGTCTATTTTTTTTTAAAAAATGGTGCAGTAGACAGCACTTAAAAGAACACTCTACCTGGTTAAAGAATAAACCATTTTCCCTGTGCACCAAATCGAAACTTTGTACAAAAATACAGTGAGGACTTGTAAGTGAATTCCAAAGAAAGAGTAAACTTAATAAATATATATATATAGTCAGTGTACCAAATGGTAAAATGCCATAGAACAGTGGTTTTCAAACTGTGGAAGGGACTGGGTCGCGGGGGCTCTGGTCAGCACAGCCGACCGGGCCATTAAAATTCCCGTCAGCGGTGGTGCCCAGCTAAAGCAGGCTAGTCCCTACCTGTTCAGACACCGCGCTGTGCCCCAGAAGCGGCCAGCAGCAGGTCCAGCTCCTAAGAGGGGGGGTCATGGCGCTCCACACGATGCCCCCGCCCCGAGCATTGGCTCCGCACTCCCATTGGCTGGGAGCTGAGGGGGTGGTGCCTGCGAGCAAGAGTCGCGCAGAGCTGCTTGTGCGCCTTCGTGTAGGAGCCGGACCTGCTGCTGGCCGCTTCCAGGGCGTAGTGCGGTCCGCGGTGCCAGGACAGGCAGGAAGCCTGCCAATGCACCACCACAGCACCGCTGACTGGGAGCCGCCCAAGGTAAGCCCGTGCCTCAACCCCACACCCCGATCCCCTGTTCCAGCCCTGAGCCCCCCCCCAAACCCGGAGCCCCCTCCTGCACCCAAACCCCTCATCCCCGGCCCCACCCCAGAGCCTGCACCCCCAGCCCAGAGCCCTGACCCGCTTCCGCACCCCAACCTCCTAACCCAGCCCAGAGCCCCCTCCCACACACTGAACCCCTCATTCCTGGCCCCACCCCGCAGCCCTCACTCCCACACCCCAACCCTGTGCCCCAGCTATATTTATCCATTAACTTGCACAGCATCCCAGTTCACAAGGTCATACTTAGATAATGGAGCCTGCTGGTTTGGAATGTATATTTGTAATGAAGAGGTTGAATATATCACCCCATCAAGTCTAACCTCTTAGACTCTGTCTTTATTTGTGGATTTATATCTCCCCTGCCATAATCTCATTTGCTGTCATCACAACAAGCTAATTAGGAGGTGGATATGAGACAAAATACTCAAAACCTTATTCAGGGACATAATACCTATTATCAGTTGGCTTTGCCATGGGCATTAAAGATGCTGGGGTGTTCCACAGATATATGGCAGTCTCTAATATCACTTCATTACAGGAAGAGAAATTCTGCCAGGAGATGAGGACTGAAGAATATCCACTCAACAAACTCAGCCTGAATATCCAAGGTCAACACCATTCATTTCAGGAGATCTTTATATGATTTTAAATCCTCAGGCACTGGACATGAAGAACCCAGCACCGTAACATCACGTGGGACCAACGGAATCTCCTATGGCAACACGTGTGACTGTAACAAGATGCCAGATTGCACCAACTCAGAGGGAGCCACCTCAGTCTGTGGATGAAGCACAGCTGCTCAGGAGGGGAGACTGCCAAGGGAATGGGTGACCTCACCTTGGATGGAGCAGAAGATCAGGGACTCACCGAATGAAGAACCTGCCAGGGATCTCAAGGAGGCCACTGTTGATAGGAGTATGGCTTTGTGGACAGTATGATCTGGGATAGAAACCTTTATCCCTATTGCAAAATCAGTACTGATCCTGGTACTGACGGTGATCCCGAAGAGGTCTTGACAACGTTTGAGAGTAGTACTGCAAAGGTGAAGGAGAAGGAGATGTCTCCGAATTTCAATTCTGAAGACCTTTCAAAGTAGTCTGACAGTAATGGAGGAGCCACTCCAGGTGTAGCAAGTAAACACCCCGTGTCAGTCATAGCCCAACACACAGGTCTCATCAGTACAGATGATTGTACGGTAGTCAGCAGTTTTAGTACCAGTACAGGCATTGGACTCACTCTAGGTACCAAAGCAGGCACCAGTACCGAGGACGGAATTGGTACCAGACCCACCAATGTAGACTCTACCACACGATAGTATCTGCACTGGCAAATCCCTCAATACTGAGCAGGAAGTCGAATATAAGTCTGCCCCGTGGGTATGAGGCAATGTGGATGATGGTACCAACAACGATTAGTCTGGAACCAGTCCAGTCCCGGCAGTGACAAGGACATCAAAGAAGAAGCTACCACAGTCAAATGTTCTTGGATACATGGACAGTCAGGAACAGAAACACACAGTACGTTTTCTGCTACCTGATACACCGCTGGTATGGAAACCATCAGTGCCAACATCACTGTCATCAGCATGGGACTCAACGGACACTCCACTGGAGTACCAGAGATGATGGTACGGTGTCTATCTGGTCTCACTTTGGTACCAGACAGCACGTAGATGGTCCAGCTCTATCTCATGTCCCAGAAGACTCCCGGTGGCAGTCTGCTCTCCTCTTAGAAGGTGAGGAGGAATCTCTCCAAGCTCTGGAAATGCCCTAATCCATTTTGTGGTTTCTTTTTCTCAAGAGGACCAGAGAAAGGAGAACAATCTCTCTGCCTACTGGGCAAGGAATCCTAATCTGGTTGTAGCTCTAGCCCATAGTGGCTCAGGTGCTCTCTGGGGGACCTGACAATCTGTGGTGGTCCCCGGTGCCTAAGCGGGCTTCATGGCCTGCTCCATATGGTGCTGCTTCAAGCTCAAGTCTCTGGCCACCTGCTTTCTCTTCTTGAATGACTTGCAGATAGAGCAACTTTCCTTACTGTGTCCTTCCCCAAGGCACAATAAACATTAAATGTGGGGGTAACTAGCAGGGATAGCTACCCCACACAACAGACAATGCTGAAAATCTGATGAAGTATCACATCAGGCAAAAAAATTCTACTAACTACAGTAACTGAACTAAACCCTAAGGTACTACTAAACTAACTATTTACATAAGAAAACCAGAGAAACCCCATGATAGAGAAAAGTGAGATGAACCACCACACTGAACGCTCTGACTCAAGTGGTGGATAGTGAGAAGGAACTTCATAGATTCTAAGACCAGGAGGTATCATTGTGAGCATCTAGTCTAGCATAGGTCACAGAACTTTCCCAAAATACAGGGGGATCGCATCTTACGTGGGGGTTAGGTTCTAAAGTCAGCGTGCCAGGCGAAAATCGGGTATAGTCAAACTCTCGAGTGGAATGGCTGGTGGAATCGCCCACACTACAGGTACAATATTTAAATGGTTATTTTTCTCTTTTTTTTTGGTTTTTGCCGAGCGCGTATAGTTGAATTCACATAAATTAATGCGCATATGATGCGATTCCCCTGTAATTCCTAGAGAATCTCTTTTCAAAAAACTTCCAAAAACTTGATGTAAACATTGTCAGTGATGGAGAATCCAAATTGTGGGCACCAGAACTGGAGCGTATTCCAGCAGAAGTCAAACCAGAGCCAAATACAGTGGTAAAATAACCTCTCCTTCTTAAGATTCCCCTAATCCCAGGATTGTATTAGCTCTTTGGCCACAGTGTCACACGGGGAGCTCATATTCAGCTGATTATCCAACACACCCCCCAAATCTTTTTCAGAGTCACTGCTTCCCAAGATAGAGTCCCCAATCCTGTAAGTTTGGCCTACATTCTTTGTTCCTAGATGTATATATTTACATATAGCAGTATTAAAACACATATTGTTTGTTTGCCCCCAATTTATAAAGTAATCTAGATCACTCTGAATCAATTACCTGTCCTTTGCATTATTTACCCTCCCACAATTTTTGTGTCATTTGCAAACTATCAGTGATGATATTATGTTTTCTTCCAGGTCATTGATAAAGATGTTAAATAGCGTCAGGCCAAGAAAGGAAGGGGTTCATGTAGTAGTAAAATTTTATGTTTGTATTTTATATAATTTAAATTAAAAAATAAAAAATAATAATGTAGCATGTATTAAATGTATTGGTGTATAATTTGACCATATCCTGCCAGCCACCTTTTCTAAAAGCAGAAAGGAATGGCCTAAAAGCAACATAAAATATGTAATTTTTATGGCTAAACACCTCCTAGCTGCTATATAAACAACAAAGAACATTTAAAAATAAAACTATTAAAAATAAAATGTACTAAAATGCAAATTCTTAGTGTATGATCACTTTAACACAAAATGTTTTAAATAATATCTAAAAATGTTAGGGTATTAACGCATCTTTTAAAACAACAAATATAAATAAATGCAATATGCTTCCAGAATAGTTAAGCCTAATTTGTTATTAAATAAAATTATTATTAAAATTGCTCACCAACAATCCATAAAAACAAAAATATGAAAAGTGAGCCTGCTCCCAAAATTAACCATGAAATCCTTTTGGCTACCCCAGGTTATAAAGCTCTCAAAAATAGGTATGCTTGTCCCTACCTGTCACCACAAAACCACGTAGCAAAAATACCTCATTAAAAACATATATACAAAACAAACTAAAAAATGTAACCTGTGTTTTGTACAACAAACAATGTGTATGTTTTACATCCTAAAACATATTTTAAAAAAATGCAAGTATCAGCCAACCCCCAATAAATAAATGTACATGTAACGCCAGTGTATTATATACTAGCAATCACACATACTATTTACCAAAAATAAAAAAAATACAAAGCACTATAACCGCTATCCCGGTTAATTTCTCTGTTACCCTTGGCCTAAATTAGCACAATCTAACTAATCACTTTATTATCAAAAACCAAAGTAACTCAGTTTTTACAACAAACAAACAAAAAATACAAAAAAGCATGTCATTCAAATATTGCATGAAATAAAAACATAATAAAAATTGCTAAATCTTTAAAAAAGCCTATCATTAGTACAACGTTTTTATAGGCTGGTCCCCAACTTCTAAGGGCATATCGATCATGGTCTACCCATTGCTCGTTGTGTTAATATTGTCCTGTATTTGCCTGCTAAAAATATGTTGTATGTCCTGTTAAACAAAAAAAAGTTTGTTAAATTACAACCACTAGCGCAAGTTGACTCTCAGAATATTGCTATAAAACAGTTGTATAAAATATGACCCACTCAAGAATTGTTCTTGAGGGGTCAAAACAAACAAACAAACATGTAGTAGTACAATTTTATGTCTGTATTTTATATAATTTAAATTAAAAAATAAAAAATAATGTTGCATGTATTAAATGTGTGTGTATAATTTAATATTATCCTGCCAGCCACTCTTCTAAAAGCAAAAAGGAATGGCCTAATGAGCCATTGGTAAAAATGCATCAGCCAAAATCTGTCTAAGCTAATTTCAAGGCAGTAACAGATTTTTTAGGGTCACCATTTTGTTGTAGGTTTAGCATTTTAAAATAAGTAAAAAAAATGCAATAATTATTTTTCTTTTGCATTGCAATTTAATGTTCCTGTTCAAATGTTCTGTGTAATTCAATTCTATTTTGTGTATAAATAAAAAATATGTATGTTAAAAAATAAATATAAAAGCCATCACCAAACCAAGTGTTCTAAAAAAAACCAACCAAGGACAAACGCAAAAGCCCCCAAAAATTACAACATGCCCCTATTAAAATGTCAAAAAAGGGCAAATTAACAACTCTAAAAATAAAACAGGCACCTGTCAATAAAAACAAAATAGTTGTAATCAAAACCCAGCATAAAGTAACTTGCTAAAAAACTTGATAAAAAACCAATTAAAAAAAACCAAGCACTCATCAAACAACAATTAATTACAGCAAGGTACCTCACCAAAGGTTCTTAAGCAAAGTAAGCAGTCATGGGATAAGAGGGAAGGTTCTCTCATGGATTGGTTAAAACAGGGGTCGGCAACCTTTCAGAAGTGGTGTGCCGTGTCTTCATTTATTCACCCTAATTTAAGGTTTTGCATACCAGTAATACATTTTAACATTTTTAGAAGGTGTCTTTCTATAAGTCTTTAATATATAACTATTGTTGTATGTAAAGTAAATAAGGTTTTTAAATGTTTAAGTAGCTTCATTTAAAATGAAATTAAAATGCAGAACCCCCCCGGACCGGTGGCCAGGACACGGGCAGTGTGAGTGCCACTGAAAATCAGCTCGTGTGCCACTTTTGGCACGCGTGCAATAAGTTGCCTACCCCTGGGTTAAAAGATAGGAAACAAAGATATGAATAAATGGTCAGTTTTCAGAATGGAGAGACGTAAATAGTGGTGTTCCCCAAGGGTCTGTACTGGGCCCAGTACTATTCAACACATTCATAAATGATCTGGAAAAAGGGGTAAACAGTGAGGTGGCAAAATTTGCAGATGATACAAAACTACTCAAGATCATTATGTCCCAGGCAGACTGCGAAGAGCTACAGAAGGATCTCTCAGAACTTGGTGACTGGGCAACAAAATGGCAGATGAAACTGAATGTTGCTAAGTGCAAAGTAATGCACATTGGAAAACATAATCCTAACTATACATATAAAATGATGGGGTCTAAATTAGCTGTTACCATTCAAGAAAGAGATTTTGGAGTCATTGTGGATAGTTCTCTGAAAACATCCACTCAATGTGCAGCCATAATCAAAAAAGTAAACAGAATTTTGGGAATCATTAAGAAAGGTATAGATAATAAGACAGAAAATATCATATTGCATCGCTATAAATCCATGGTATGCCCACTTCTTGAATACTGCGTGCAGATGTGGTCGTCCCATCTAAAAAATGATGTATTGGATTTGAAAAAGGTTCAGAAAAGGGCAACAAAAATTATTAGGGGTATGGAATGGCTGCTGTATGAGGAGAAATTAATAAGATTGGGACTTTTCAGCTTGGAAAAGAGACCATTAAGGGGAGATATGATAGAGGTCTATAAAATCATGACTGGTGTAGAGAAAGTAAATGAGGAAGTGTTATTTACTCCTTCTCATAACACAAGAACTAGGGTCCACCAAATGAAATTAACAGGCAGCAGGTTTAAAACAAACAAAAGGAAGTATTTTTTCACATAATGCACAGTCAACTTGAAGATGTTGTGAAGGCCAAGACTATAACGGGTTCAAAAAAGAACTAGATAAATTCATGGAGGACAGGTCCATCAATGGCTATTACCCAGGATGGGCAGGGATGGTGTCCCTAGCCTCTGTTTGCCAGAAGCTGGGAATGAGCGACAGGGAATGAATCACTTGATGATTACCTGTTCTGTTCATTCCCTCTGGGGAATCTGGCATTGGCCGAGGTCGGAAGACAGGATACTCAGCTAGATGGACCTTTGGTCTGACCAAGTATAGCCGTTCTTATCTTCATATGGTCCTTTGTTATTGACAAAAGACAGACAAGGAGAGGGAGCAGATGCAAAGAGTATGTCTGGCATGGAAAAGAGTTGGCATGTGCTGACATTATGTTCAGCATGTAGCACATCAGAAAGGGAATGCCATCAACTAGTTCGGATACAAGGAAAGCAACTGGTGTGCAGGCAAGCAGAATCATAAAGTGGCCTTACAAAGAGCTAAAAGAAAAAAACACATTTGGGTACTACTTTTTATAGCTGCCAGAGAAGATTCACAGAGGGGAGTAGGCTGAAATATTGTCTATGCTACACAAATAGTTAATGAGCTACAGAAATGCCTCTGCATCTCAAAAAGGGAAGTTGGGCATTATACGATGGCACATACCCTGGTCAACAACCATCTGAACCAACCTGAATAGAGTATAACCAAGTTCAAATAAACCAAGATGAGGCACTCACTACATAGAGGTTAATTTATAATTATAAGGAAGACTTCAGGCTGAGAACAGCCAAAGATGCTATGTAATCAGACAGAAAAAACTAATACTAAATTAGTTAGAATGGACTATGCCATTTCACCCTCTATTACAGCAATACATGGTAAATGACCTGTCTGTTCTCTGGCAGCTGTTTGGTATGAGTGCATGTGGAAAGCTCAGCATACTAATTTTCAAAACTGGAATGTTTTCACACCATGTGTAAATTTCACCCAAAATGAACGAAGCATTAGAGAGCCTCAAGGTGTCCTCCTGCAACAGGAACATTCGGTTTTAAACACTGCACCCAGGAAAATCCATACTGTTTTCTGGAACTTAGCGCTGCAAGTCCCAAAACTCCAGCAGTACAGAATCAGCAAACAACTAAAGAAAAAGATAAAAGCTTCTAACACATCTAACTAAACAATATTTTGAAGTAATTTAGTTTCATAGTTTATGGGAAGGGGGAAGAGATCTAAAGAGCCGTGAAAATTTATTCTCCTCTGCCCCTCAATTATATTTACCACAGGGGGCACGAGGAGTTGGAAAACCTCAGGTTTCTTCCTGGAATGTAATGGAAGTGAGTCTGCTGCTGTCCTGGCTACAGCAGTGATCAGAGGGGTGAAGTGTGTTACTGTCCGCAAGTCTCAGAAACTAAAACCAAAAATATTCTCTTCATTTTATCTGTTTTGCCTTCGCAAGTAGAGAGAGACCAGCTGACAAGTTTGAAAAAGCCCTCCCCACCACCTTCCTGCTCCAAGGAAGAGACGGTATGGCAAGGATGCATGTACTACATATGTTGTTGTTTGCTGTGATGTGTGCGCGGGTGTGTTGGTGAGGTGATAGGGAGAAATGATTCCTTAGAGCTGCACGGAAGGGGAGGAAAGAAGAGTTAGGATTCAGCTCTTTGAATTCACTGGGGAAACCGGAACCCTCAGTCCACTCCCTCTAGTGCTGCAGTAATGCAGAAAGAGAGATGGGACCCAAACTTGTGGGGAAAATTGATAGGGCAAAGAAAAAGAATGAGAGATGGTGACAGATGGAGATTAAGGGAGACACACAGGAAAAGAGATGCTGTATCGGGCAATCTATGCATCATCAACAGAAGAGGAGAGAGATAGAACAAAGAATAAATAAAAGACAAAGTACCAACAAGATGAAGCACATGGATTTAGAGCAGGAGTCTCAAACTTGTGGCCCGTTCGCTTATTTCCTGTGGCCGCCAAGCTCCCCTCCCCCATCATTCCCCCTAGCATGCAGTGTCCCCGCTCCTCTGCCTACCTCCAGGCGCTTCCCGCCGCCAAACAGCTGCTTGGTGGCGCTTAGCGTTTTTCAGGAAGGAGGGGGAGAGCGCGGAGCCATGCGCTCAAGGGCGGAGGCAAAAAAAGGCGGGGCAGGGGCAGGGATTTGGAGAAGGGGTTGGAATAGGGGCAGGGAGGGGGCAGAGTTGGGGCGGGGACGTTGGGGAAGGAGTTGGAATGGGGCGGGGAAGCGGTGGGAAGAGGTGGGGCGGGGCCTCATGGAAGGGGTGGAGTGGGAGCGGGGGCAGTGGAGGGGAGCTTTTGTACCTTTATATGAAAAGATGATGATGATGTCAGTGATGCGGCCCTTGGGCCAATGTACTAGTGCTCATGTGGCCCTCCCGGTGATTTGAGTTTGAGATCCCTGATTTAGAGGAAGAGAATGGTTGAGAGAGATGGAAGGAGAATAACTGATCTGACCAATGAACTGGGAAAGGAAAAGCCACACAATTTTTAGGTTAGGGAATTTTATTTATTTATGCACCCACCTATAACTGTATTTTCCAGGCAGACATCACACTGTCTCATAAAGAGGAAATAGATACGTCAAGAGTGTTGTTGCTGTAGGCATTCACAGTATGATTGTTGGATGTTTTACTCAGGAAAGGGGGAATGCATTTCAAAATAAATGCTGTCTTTCTGAATTTTCAGTTCTTTAGTTTAAGACAAAGGGACAGTTTCAATATACTCTCTCTCTCTCTGTGTGTTAGCTTTAAGTTATGGTAACAAACCTGCATATTCCACCAATGTCAACTAGAAAAAAACAAGGAATATCCTGTCAGGTTATTCAGTAGATATCAACACTTTACTTATCAGGTCATTTCACCACTCACAGGCTATGTATCTTCCCCTTCATCCTGAACACCCAACCTGCTCCGTGAATTTTGGTTATACATTCATGTGTTGTTGATCAATATAGGGTTGACACGGCTTTCAAAAGTTACATTGCACATGGTACTTTAAATGGAGATGGTGAAAGTAAGTGAGGCACAGTGTCAGATTACAAGGGGTGGCTGGGAGGCCATTTTTCTGTAATGTTTAAGAAATGTGCATGATCCATGTTAAAAGTAACTGTTCAAAATCTGTGGTGATTTTAATGTAGGAGTTACAGAGTTGAAAACTGCATTGATATAATTGTACACTATAGATATAGTTGGAGATAAAACCACATGCTAGTTGTTCAGACTATGCAGTCTAGCAGCATTAATTCAAAGTTAAAGTTTTGTGTGGGAATTTCCTGAGTTTTATTAAGTATATATCAATGGTTATATTTATTCATATGGATAGGCCTCAATGTTAATGTACATTTTCCCTGATATGCCACTCTTCAGAGCCCCATTTCCCTTGACACCCCAATAACCCCTATGTCCACAATATAGAATTACACTTAATATTCTCCCCAAGCTCTATAGACCTATCCATGCCCATGTTTTCCTTATATATCTCTGCTACCCAGTACAACATTTTCCACCCCTCAAGTTCTCCCTGAATACCACCCTCCCCTATTTCCCTACTACATTCATTTTTAATTGTCAGTATGTATCTAATGCAGAGTATCAACATTTATATAGCAACATTACCAAAGTTAGTCAATACTTACTGAAATATTAACAGAAAACTGTCTTGTGAAACACTATTGTGACAAATTTGCTTTGCATCTGCACAGAGTCCCACTGAAGACCAGGACGTGGAAATAAAATTCAAACAAGTGTGAAACAAAACAATTTTAATCTTGCTTTAAGTGCAAATCTTAGTTCAGCTATACCTATAAAGTTGCTATCAATATGTCCATAACATATACTATGTATATATAAATATGTTTATACACACACACACAACAATTATAGCAGAGCTGGTGTTCCACTTTAAGCCCATTTTCAATTGCCTACAGCTTGCTAAACTTTAACTGTTCAGGTTAAAATTTTCCATGCCTCTGACTGAATATTTTTGGAACTTTTCAGGAAAAACAGTTTGGCTATTTCCAAGAATGATTTTGGGGGAAAATAAGTAGGTTTGCCAATATTAAAAAAAAGGTTCCAATAATTTCCTTCCAGAGCTCTGGTGTCTGCAAAGCTTGGAGAAGCAAACTGAAATTTGGCAAGAGGGTATTCCTGGAGGTCAGTGAGGTGTCCTTTTGCTGTCCTCATGAAAATCCGCCCAGATTTGGCTGTGTTATAAGACTGAAAACCGCCAGGTGCACATGCTCAGTAGCGCTTTTGAAAGCTTGTTGCTACAATCTCTGAACATTCTGCCTACACTGAACATACTTGAGCCCTCAGACCTCCCTGCATACCACACTGAATATGCTACAGCACCAAAGAGCTCCATAACAGATCAACCACACTAGGATCCTAGGCACAGAGTTAGAGCTGCAAACAGGGGAATGATGCAGCACAGTTACAGCAGCTGCCACCACCTCTTGGTTAGAGGAAGGGAGGGTTATTATAAAAGACAGTGACAGGTGTGAGCTCAGTTCCCCTTCTTCTCCTTGGCTTTTGACAGATGTGGCGAAAGTCTCTCTCCATCCTGTTTCAATCTACTTTAAGCATTGAGGGAATGTGTGCTACATGCCAGGAAGAGACCATGAGTTCTGGTCTGAGCTCTTCCACTGACAATCATTTTGTGTAATTCACAGCCCTTACTACTGAGTAAGGTCTCATGCCCCTATACTGGGAGACAGGATAGTATAATTCCTCCCCCATTTACAGATGGGATAACTCAAGACTTTGCACTAGGTGAGTTATGGTAGAACTGGGTATAGAACTCAGGAGCCAAATTCTGTGGAGCAACAGAAGGCGCAGAGCAGAAGCCTCGCAGATTCTGGAAGCTGAGCTAATATTCAACGTAAGTTAGAGCAGTCCAGAGGCAGCTTATAGGTTTCTCCATATTCCAGTCTCTGATATACCCCCTCCTTACTCTACACTGGGGACTTTGAGGAGAAACAGTGTAGGGCCTTGCATATCGGACTCAACAGTGCCTGTTCTGGGGCCGGAATCAACGGCTCTGCATGAGTTGCAGGGTCTCAGAGTGACCTGGTGTGGGTCACACTGCTAGTATCTCTTTGCCCCATGGACCTCAGAGTTGCAGTTTTCCCCATCTGTCTTCTTCTGCTTCTTTCTCAGCACATGTGATGAAGAGTGGTGCAGAGAGGCACTTGCTGGAGTGATGTTCTTCGGCACAGGGGATGACAGACAGTGCCGGGAGTCCTGAGAAGCAGAAGCAGCATCCTTTTTTGGCACCACTGACGTGGAATGGCACTGAGTTTTTTTTAGTCCTCTGAAGTCTTTGAAAATCTGGCAGCTATCCCAAATATGTGATTCCCCCAAACACTTCAAGCAGCTTGAGCAAGGGTCACTCACAGGCATCAGCACTGAACAACTAAAGCAGGGCTTAAAGCCCAGTGATGGAGACATTCCTCTGTACTGAGAAATTGAACCCCAAACCAGGGAACTGGGAAAAAAAAACCTGATTCTGTTTACCAACACTTACCTAATAACAAATTATAAAAACTAGGCAACTGTTTATAAGAATGTACAAGTAAAACATTGAAAGCACTTGCTAAGGCAAACCTAGCAATTCCAAGGTTCACAGCTGGTTAAGGAACGAAGGAGGATCAGATTCAGGGGCGGCTCTGCCCTTCATATTGACACACACTGCTGCACAGAAACAGAGGGCACTGACACCTCCCTCACAGGGACCACTGAGGGAAAAGTTTCCAATGACTGTACATGGGGTGTTCTCTCACCAAGAGTGGAATGCACATGTACAATCACTCATAAAAAATGAGATTCTGGGACAGGAGGGAGAAGAGAACAAGATATTGCTGGCATAAACAGTCATAAGCCACAGGCATTCCTATAGCTAAACTTCTGCTGCCACTGCTTCTAGAACTTCTAAAAGGAAAAGACTTCATTGCTGAGGACAAAAAACCCTCTGAAATATTATTTTATCTTCCTGTAGTAAGAGCTACTAGTGTGCATATTGCAGTAAAATCTTCAGCTTCCTTAGACAACTAGAAGTCAGTACTGAAGTTTGCTTTCATGAAGAATTCAATTCAATTGCACATAAATAAAAATACATCAAAATTAATTACAAACAAAAATGCAATTTAAAAAAAAATCATTTTTTATAAACTTGTGTAATGCTATCTCGTTACTACATTTTTACATATTTCCCCATGCTCAGTTATGCGCTATGTATTATTGTGTTGAAAAAGGCCACTAATTTCCACACAAAATACTATGACATAATTAGGCCCCTATCTGGCAAATCAGAGAGAGAGTGTGTAAATAAATAAAATAAAATAAAAATAAATAAATAAATGCTGAAGGGAACTTGGCACACAAGTCCCTCTGGAAGTAAATTCTTTAAGCCTCTAAATTCTTTAGGAGCTTTTAAAATCTCCCCCAAAAATCTTTATGACTAGTGGTCCCACTGAACTCTGTTGCGTTACTCATGTAAGGATTTGCATGTTTATAACCTTTACTTGCTCATAATGGATGCGGTTGCGTAAAGTACCTGAGTCTTGAGACTTGTGCTCCTAAGTGCGTTAGGTACCTTAGAAAACCTCACCCTCCAAAGATAGAGTGGATTTGATTTCCCTGAGTAGCTTCTGCCACCAGTGAGGAAACTCTTCAAAGGAAGGGACTATGGATGCTGAGCGATCTGCTGTCGTGACCTGCACAGGATGTGCCATGTTTGTCTTTCTTCCACAGGATAGAAGCGACTTTGTCTGTACAAAGTGCAAGCTGATCTCCATATTGGAGGAGAAGATTCAAGGTCTGGAGAAACGAGTATCAACCCTGCGTTCCATAAAAGAAAATGAGGAGTTCCTGGATAGACGACAGGATAGGCTTCAGCGGGCACAGTGTTCTGAGGATTCAGAGCAGGCTACGCAGCGGGGACAGAAGGCCAGTGAGGATAATTGGTGGCATGTGACCTCCAGAAGAGGAAAGAGTATGAGACAAGTCCATGTACCAGAAACGCATATTCAGATGAGCAACCGTTTTCATGTTCTCTCCACAGGTACTAGTGCAGAGAGTGGAATGAATGATACATCTGAGGGAACAGAGCAGAAGGAGACTCCACTGATTGGAAGGCATGAGATGCACAGTCCTAGGGATGGGGGTTCCACGACCACCACTCCCAAGAGAAGGAGGAGGGTGGTGGTGGTCGGGGACTCTCTCCTCAGGGGGACTGAGTTACCTATCTGCCGCCCTGACCGGGAAAACCGAGAGGTGTGCTGCTTGCCAGGGGCTAGGATTCGTGATGTGACGGAGAGACTGCCGAGACTCATCAAGCCCTCAGATCGCTACCCCTTCCTGCTTCTCCATGTGGGCACCAATGATACTGCCAAGAATGACCTTGAGCGTATTACTGCAGACTACATGGCTCTGGGAAGAAGGATAAAGGAGTTTGAGGTGCAAGTGGTGTTCTCGTCCATTCTCCCTGTGGCAGGAAATGGCCGGGGTAGAGACCGTCGAATCGTGGAAGTCAACGAATGGCTACGCAGATGGTGTCGAAGAGAAGGGTTCGGATTCTCTGACCACGCGATGGTGTTCCAAAAAGAAGGAGTGCTAGGCAGAGATGGGCTCCACCTGACGAAGACAGGGAAAAGCATCTTTGGAAGCAGGCTGGCTAACCTAGTGAGGAGGGCTTTAAACTAGGTTCACCGGGGGAAGGAGACCAAAGCCCCGAGGTAAGTGGGGAAGTGGGATACCGGGAGGAAGCACAAGTAGGTGAGTGCAAGAGGGGAGGGCTCCTGCCCCATACTGGGACAGCAGGACAATCGGTGAGTTATCTTAAATGCCTATACACAAATGCAAGAAGCCTGGGGAACAAGCAGCGAGAACTGGAAGTCCTGGCACAGTCAAGGAATTATGATGTAATTGGAATAACAGAGACTTGGTGGGATAACTCACATGATTGGAGTACTGTCATGGATGGATATAAACTGTTCAGGAAGGATAGGCAGGGCAGAAAAGGTGGGGGGATTGCATTGTATGTAAGAGAGCAGTACGACTGCTCAGAGCTCCAGTATGAAACTGCAGAAAAACCTGAGAGTCTCTGGATTAAATTTAGAAGTGTGAGCAACAAGGGTAATGTCGTGGTGGGAGTCTGCTACAGACCACCAGACCAGGGGGATGAGGTGGACGAGGCTTTCTTCCAGCAACTAACAGAAGTTACTAGATCACAGGCCCTGGTTCTCATGGGTGACTTTAATCACCCCGATATCTGCTGGGAGAGCAATACAGCGGTCCACAGACAATCCAGGAAGTTTTTGGAAAGTGTAGGGGACAATTTCCTGGTGCAAGTGCTGGAGGAACCAACTAGGGGAAAAGCTCTTCTTGACCTGCTGCTCACAAACAGGGAAGAAATAGTAGAGGAAGCAATAGTGGATGGGAACCTGGGAGGCAGTGACCATGAGATGGTCGAATTCAGGATCCTGACACAAGGAAGAAAGGAGAGCAGTAGAATACAGAGCCTGGACTTCAGAAAAGCAGACTTTGACTCCCTCAGGGAACTGATGGGCAAGGTCCCCTGGGAGAATAACATGACGGGGAAAGGAGTCGAGGAAAGCTGGCTGTATTTTAAAGAATCCTTATTGAGGTTGCAGGAACAAACCATCCCGATGTGTAGAAAGAAAAGTAAATATGGCAGGCGACCAGCTTGGCTTAACAGTGAAATCCTTGCTCGTCTTAAACACAAAAAAGCAGCTTACAAGAAGTGGAAGATTGGACAAATGACCAGGGAGGAGTATATAAATATTGTTCAGGCATGCAGGAGTGAAATTAGGAAGGCCAAATCACACTTGGAGTTGCAGCTAGCCGGAGATGTTAGGAGTAACAAGAAGGGTTTCTTCAGGTATGTGAGCAACAAGAAGAAAGTCAAGGAAAGTGTGGGCCCCTTGCTGAATGAGGGAGGGAACCTAGTGACAGAGGATGTGGAGAAAGCTAGTGTACTCAATGCTTTTTTTGCCTCTGTCTTCACAGACAAGGTCAGCTCCCAGGCGGCTGCACTCCGCAGCACGGTATGGGGAGGAGGTGACCAGCCCTCTGTGGAGAAAGAAATAGTTCAGGACTATTTAGAAAAGCTGGACGAACACAAGTCCATGGGGCCGGATGCACTGGATCTGAGGGTGCTAAAGGAGTTGGCCGATGTGATTGCAGAGCCATTGGCCATTATCTCTGACAAATCATGGCAATCGGGGGAGGTCCCGGATGACTGGAAAAAAGCTAATGTAGTGCCCATCTTTAAAAAAGGGAAGAAGGAAGATCCGGGGAACTACAGGCCAATCAGTCTCACCTCAGTCCCTGGAAAAATCATGGAACAGATCCTCAAGGAATCAATTCTGAACCACTTAAAGGAGGGGAAAGTGATCAGGAACAGTCAGCATGGATTCACCAAGGGCAAGTCATGCCTGACTAACCTAATTGCCTTCTATGACGAGATAACCGGCTCTGTGGATGAGGGGAAAGCAGTGGATGTGCTATTTCTTGACTTTAGCAAAGCTTTTGATACAGTCTCCCACAGTATTCTTGCCAGCAAGTTAAAGAAGTATGGGCTGGATGAATGGACGGTAAGGTGGATAGAAAACTGGCTAGATGGTCGTGCTCAACGGGTAGTGATCAATGGCTCCATGTCTAGTTGGCAGCCGGTATCATGTGGAGTGCCCCAAGGGTCTGTGGTGGGGCCGGTTTTGTTCAATATCTTCATCAACGATCTGGAGGATGGTGTGGACTGCACCCTTAGCAAGTTTGCAGATGACACTAAATTGGGAGGAGTGGTTGATACACTGGAGGGTAGGGACAGGATACAGAGGGACCTAGACAAATTAGAGGATTGGGCCAAAAGAAATCTGATGAGGTTCAACAAGGACAAGTGCAGAGTCCTGCACTTAGGACGGAAGAATCCTATGCACTGCTACGGACTAGGGACTGAATGGCTGGGCAGCAGTTCTGCAGAAAAGGACCTAGGGGTTACGGTGGACGAAAAGCTGAATATGAGTCAACAGTGTGCCCTTGTTGCCAAGAAGGCTAATGGCATTTTGGGCTGTATAAGTAGGGGCATTTCCAGCAGATCGAGGGACGTGATTATTCCCCTCTATTCGGCACTGGTGAGGCCTCATTTGGAGTACTGTGTCCAGTTTTGGGCTCCACACTACAAGAAGGATGTGGATAAATTGGAAAGAGTCCAACGGAGGGCAACAAAAATGATTAGGGGGCTGGAGCACATGACTTATGAGGAGAGGCTGAGGGAACTGGGATTGTTTAGCCTGCAGAAGAGAAGAATGAGGGGGGATTTGATAGCTGCTTTCAACTACCTAAAAGGGGGTTCCAAAGAGGATGGATCTAGACTGTTCTCAGTGGTAGAAGATGACAGAACAAGGAGTAATGGTCTCAAGTTGCAGAGGGGGAGGTTTAGGTTGGATATTAGGAAAAACTTTTTCACTAGTAGGGTGGTGAAGCACTGGAATGGGTTACCTAGGGAGGTGGTGGAATCTCCTTCCTTAGAGGTTTTTAAGGTCAGGCTTGACAAAGCCCTGGCTGGGATGATCTAGTTGGGGTTGGTCCTGCTTTGAGCAGGGGGTTGGACTAGATGACCTCCTGTGGTCCCTTCCAACCCTGAGATTCTATGATCCTGGCTCTATTTATATCAATGTAAATAAGGTGTTACTACTGAAAATCAATAGATTTATCCCAATCATAGAAATGTAGGACTGGAAGGGACCCTCAGTAGGTCATCTAGTCTAGTCCCCTGCACTCACGGCAGGACTAAGTATTATCTAGATCATCCCTGACAGGTGCTTGTATAATCTGCTCTTAAAAAACTGCTAAAGATGCAGATTCCACAGCATCCCTAGGTAATCTGTTCTAGTATTTAACTACTCTTACAGTTGGGAAGATTTTCCTAATGTCCCACCTAAATCTCCCTTGCTGCAATTTAAGCCCAGTACTTCTTGTTCTGTCCTCAGTCGATAAGGAAAACAATTTATCACTCTCCTCTATAGAACCAACTTTTGCATACTTGCAGACTGGTACCATGTCCCCTTCAGTCTTCTCCAGACTTAACAAACACATTTTTTTCAATCTTTCCTTATAGGTCCTGTTTTCTAGACCTTGAATCATTTTTGTTGCTCTCCTCTGGACTTTCTCTAAATTGTCCACATCTTTCTCGAAGTGTGGTGCTCAGAACTGAACACATTACTCCAGTCGAGTGATGAGTAGAATGGAAGAATTACTTCTTGTGACTTGTTGACAACAATTTTGCTAATACATACTAGAATGATGGTCACTTTTTTTTTTTTGGCATAAGAATGGCCATACTGTGTCAAACCAATAGTCCATCTAGCCCAGTATCCTGTCTTCCGACAGAGGCCAATGCCGATGCTGCAGAGGGAATGAACAAAACAGGCAATCATCGAGTGACCCATCCCCTGTCATCCACGCCCAGATTCTGGCAAACACAGGATAGGGACAACTTAGAACACAGGGTTGCATCCCTGAACATCTTGACTAATAGCCACTTCTGGACCAATCCTCAATGACAGTATTATACTGTTGACTCATCTGTCGTTTGTGATCCACTAGAGCCACCAGATCCCTTTCTGCATTTCTTCCTAGGCAGTCATTTTTCATTTTATATTTGTTCAACTGGTTATTCTTTCCTAAGGGTAGTACTTTGCCTTTATCCTTACTGAATTTCATCCTATTTATTTCCAGTTTGTCAAGATCATTTTGAATACTAAACCTGTCTTCCAAAATGCTTGCAACCCTTCCTAGCTTGGTATCACCTACACACTTTGTAAGTTGTATCTTCTATGCCAGTGGTTCTCAAACTTTAGCAACCCAAGGACTCACATTTTGGTTTAAAAAATTGTCACGGATTCCCAAGCCCCCTAGTTCAGCCCCAGGCCCCGCTCCATCTCCACCCCACCTCTTCCCACCCCCACTCCACTCCTGCCCCCTCCTCCGCCCTCCCAGAGCCTCCTGTACGCCACTAAACAGCTGTTCTGCGGCATGCAGGAGGCAATGGGAGGGAGGGGGAAGCGTTGATCAGTGGGGCCAGCGGCCCTAGAAATGATTCCGCTCCCTTCTCCGACTGTGCCCCGTCCCCTACCTCCTCCTCCCTTCCAGTGCTTCCTGCACGCTGCTGAACAACTGTTCCCCGGCATGCAGGAGGTGCTGGGAGGGAAGAGGAGGAGTTGAGGGAGGGAGAGGGAGGAATTGATCAGAGGGGTCTGCAGAGCCCCTGGAGTACCCTCGTGGACCCCTAGGGGACCGTGGACCCCAGTGTGAGAAACACTGCATGATTATCCAAATCATTTATGAAGATATTAAATAGAATCTGATCTAGGACAGATGCCTGTGGGACCTCACTCAATATGCCCTTCAAGCTTGATGGCGAACCACCGATAAATACTCTCTGAGTACTCTCTTCCCACCAGTTGTGCACCCACTTTATAGGAGGTTTGTCTAGGTTGTATTTCCCTAGTTTGCTTATGAGAAGGTCATGTAAGACGGTATCAAAACCCTTACTAAAGCTGAGATATGTAACATCTACTGCTACACCAATGTGAAGCTGGGGTAAGTTAGATTAGAATCAGAACCTTGGTATACAAAATTGTTACATTTCCAGTTAAGCGTTTAAAACATAGATTAATTGTATAAATCCTTATGACTGCCAAAAGGAAAAATATATAATTTACTCCAGTTGTAGAGTATAATATGTTCCATTTGCTCGTTCACAAAGGGCTTCAGTTTGGATCAGGAAATAAACGAGACAATTGTCTTTCTAGAGTACGCAGACTGGATTGTGATCAGTTATTTCTGTTCTCTGTAAAGTAAGGAAAAAGTTCATCTCCAGTCTCAACAATATCTCCAAATACAAAGGGAATTTAACAAGGCCAAAAGAGATGAATTTTCAGTTTGCCCTCAAGAGAATAGGATAAAAAAGTGATGAGAAAAGGAGGAAGTCAAAACATAATTCCACTATATATATACATTGTAAGTGTTAACGGAGTGTGGAAATCCCTAGCTATTTTCAATCTAAATTAAAACCACAAGACAATTACAAAATACAAGCTAGTATAAATGTTTTATGTAAATCTTGAATTTATTACTTTTAAATTAGTTGAACTATTCTATTCGTATTTCTGTAAGAGAATTATTGTATGTTCATTTCTTTAAAAGTCAGTTTCAGAATTATGAGACAGATTAAGCAGACTTTATGCTAGGCTAAACTCTTTACAGAAAAAAACTGAGGTTCTGATTTTAAAAATTCCTAATAATAAATACCACCTAGTGACAAAAAAAAAAAATGTAAAAACCGCATGACTACAGGTAGGCTTCTAAGCCCATCTTCTAGCATCTAACTAAAAGGCATGATTTTTTAACCATGATGAACACTCAGCAGTTCCCAAAGATGTCAATGGGAACTTCAGGGTGCTAAGCACTTTTAAAATGCATGTCAGGCGTGTAGATAGCAGTTATTTTCATTTGTTAATCCTTGCAACAGCTCTCACAGATAGTTATTTCCCCAAAACTAAAATGAATAAGGTAACAGACACAGAGAGGTTAAGTAACGTGCTAAAGGCTAACACAGCAAGTTACTGGCAGAGCTGTGAATCAGACTCTCTCCTCAGTTAATTAGACCACACAGCCTCCTAAATAAAATAATGAAGTAGCCTTCAAGATTAATCACCAATTACTCCATGCCACCATTATTTTTCTGTGTGAGTAAAAGAACTTTATTCACAAGTCGACACATATAGAATAAATCAGTCCAAATAGCAGGAATATAGTCCAAATATAGCATATTTGCTTAGGATAGGTTTCAGAGTGGTAGCCGTGTCTGTATCAGCAAAAACAACGCGGAGTCCTTGTGGCACCTTAGAGACTAACACATTTATTTGGGCATGAGCTTTCGTGGGCTAAACCCCACTTCATCAGATGTGTGGAGTGAAAAATACAGTAAGCAACATATATATATTATATATATAATATTATGTGCTGTAATATATATGCTGCTTACTGTATTTTTCACTCCACGCATCCAATGAAGTGGGGTTTAGCCCACGAAAGCTCATGCCCAAATAAATGTGTTAGTATTTAAGGTGCCACAAGGACTCCTTGTTGTTTTTGCTTAAGATAATTACCTTTAAATTCAGATAGCACTTATACAATAGTTACTAATTTCTGAGGGCCAAATTCTGCACTATGATGTACTATTTTTCAATATCATAAGTATGTTATAAATATAAAAATAAAGCTTTTAAAAATATTTTATTAATGCAATCCATGCAACATGCTCCCCTAAAGTTAAAAACTAGAAATCCTGTGATAATATCTTTTCAGGAAAGCCAGCATACTGTCATATCAACGCTGTGCTCTTTTCCCTGCTTTCAAACAGAATACTTAAATGTTTAAAAATGTTATAACCCACAATAATCTGTTCCAGGCACCAATGAAAAGGAAGAAAAAAATTACAGAAGTCAAGATGTCGCCTGGAAGCACTTTATGGCAAACATTATAAAGATAACACAGAGCAGAAAAGCCCTAGTTCAATCCATTATAAATACCCCATTCTTCTTAAAATCACAAAAATGTATTTATACTTAAGAACTCTTACATGCTTTTTCCTTAAAAGACTTCATTTAAGTACAATTTGGCAGGATTTTTGGAACAAGAAAAGAAGAATTTTATAAAATATTGATGTTTTAAAGTCACCCTAGTTTTGATCTATTTGCTATGAAAACAAAAGCAGGGAATTTGGAAGATGACCACATCCGTGTTCATTAATTATAATTTGGTTTCTGACTTTGTCCCAGAAAGTGCTCCAGCAGCTATATTCAGCTTTTACAGTGTATCATCATGAAGACAATTAAATCCTCTTGAAAAAAAGTAGGATTATTTTCTACAATTTACTAATGCATGTATATTGTAATGTTTAAGAGAGGGAAACAAACAGTAATCTTATTAAGCGTAAAAATCTAGGTCTAAGGCAACATTAAGGTTGCAAAATCAAACACCTGAAAACTAGACAATTCCCAAAGTTAACATTCATCCAGTAACATTAATAGAAGCACATTGCAGAGTTGGTTGAAATTGGAATTTACCTTCCATGGGAAATTCTGACATTTAAAAATTTCCTTTTATCACAAACCAGAACAAAAAGCCAAAATTCCAGAAAGTCTCCAACACTGCTAAATTTATTTTCTTTCAGAATATCAAAGTGACCTTATCAAAGCTTGATTCTGACTTAATTGCTTCATGTTTTCTTAACATAATAATCAAAATGATAAAGTTGAAATAAAGTGCTTTAACATTACTGAAACAAAATATTCTGATCATTATCAGCTTTGTATATTTCATGGTATACAATAATATGAAAATAATATGCTAGTTTCCATTTGAAAATGGAAGGAAGAGTAGAAAATGCTACATATGCACAATATATCTAAGAATCTTTAATTTTTGTAATTTCCTAATATCTCCATGCTTTCTACTGTAGCCATACCAATATAACAGCAGTAGTTCTTTGTATTTAATTTCCTGTTTTGTTCTACAGGATAAAACCAAAAAGTGACAAAGAAGATAGGTGTCATTGCCCACACAGAGCCCAGCTGGAGTCAACAGGGAGCTGTGCAAGTGCAACAATTTGCCCACGTGCTGTCAATTGCAGAACTGAGGCCCACTATACCTCCTACCACCAATCTCATGCGGAGTATTCTGATCCTCCTGTAACCAGCTATCTCCGTACTTTCTATAACAACAAAATGCTCATCAGAGCTTTGCGGAGAATTCAGGCCAAAAATTCATAAAAATTTCAACTCAAAGAAATAAAAACAGACTTCCTTGAACCAACTTGACATGCATTTTGATAAGTGGATTTAGCATAACGTCAACGTTTAAATTGCATTTAATGAATATTTGAATTTGGACTTGTGATTTCAGTTTACAAATTTTCAGTTGTACAAGTTTGGCTGAAATCAATGCATCAAATGTTTGCTTTTAGGGTGTTTATTTTTTCACAGAGAGTTCATTTTGCATTGCTGTGCTGTCAATCTTATTTAGCAGTGCAACAAAATCATGTGTATATTACAACATTTCAGGGAACACATGAGCTCTGTTTTCATAGCTATGGTATATCTACAATATGTGATGTGAAGCAATATCTCTGGAAAGTCTTAATGCCTCTAGCTATTCTAGTGCCGAGTATAAACAAAATAATGTTCTGAGGACTCAAAAATTAAATATATATAAAAATATACACCTAAGCAAACACATATACAAGAAGTTTTATTCCCAGCTGTGAAGTGCATTACAAAGCACATGGCTGAGGGTCAAGTATCTGCTGCAGTGAAGTATTTTCTCTCAACATTTCCACGCACTGTAGAGTTTCTTTTATATGTAGGCGTGAATAAACCATTCCCAGAAGTTTTAATTCAATCTTTATTACTATTATTATTAAAATCAATATTTCTGTGGTCACAGCAGAAAGATGATGTATGCACAATTTGTCAAGAATTTGCCTACATGTGCTGCAGCCAGACCAACATCAACACATGCCCAGTAGGAAGTAGTCTTGCAAGTTATTGCACTGTTGAGCTAAGACCCACAAACTCTGCTAGTCTCCTTAACTCCATATCTAATCTGAGCATTCACAGAACACAATCACAGAACCCAGCGCACCATACATGGAAAAGTTGACAACCAACCAGCATAGGCAAGAGGCAGGACCATAGCCCCAAACCTGACCTTATGGAAATCAGGAAGCCTTTCCATTTGCTCACTATAGTAGACTTCCAGTCAAGGGGCATTAACCAGTGATGTCATCACTATGGCCAAGTTCATCAGACAGATTTCCCCATCAAAACCTGAAAAGAAAGCCATTGGTCTGCATGTTAGTCCTCCTGGTGAGGACTAATCAAGGCAGTACAGGCAATGATGCAGTACCAAATCACGCACTGTCTCGGGTCAAGAAGGTAGGGGAGAAGGGACATAAAAGAGTTTTCTCTCCCCATCTCCGTCCTCCCATTGGCGTAGACAAGCAATGCCTGGCTTCATGGGCTGAGCTGAATTACCCCAGGAAAAGTGATGTTTTCCATTCGGTGAAGCAATTCTATGGTAAATATGCAAAAAATAAAAGTGATCAGAGTTATTTGTTATAGAAAGTAATTATTGTTTCCATTCATGCTACAGCCATTGGAATGTCATATACTTTTTCTTTCCACCTCTGCATTAGAAGCCACAGGTGCTTTGCTGTGGAGGCAATACAGAGGCACTCTTAATTTCTCCTGTTGACACTGAGCTTGTCAGATAACAGCTTCAGGAAGTAGTGTAATTGTGAGTTTAGTTTAACAACAACAACAACAACAAAAAAAAGGCTGGCTCCATTTCTCTGTCCAGTCACAGCTATTACTTCTTAGAACTCCAACCTGGCATCAACGATATACGGGCAATGGTTTCATGACTGAGTGGTTTGTGCGGTCTACTTAAGCTCTACTTCCTTGAAAATGTGTGGCATCATACCAGAGTTTATTTAGACCTAATTCTCTTGGGCATAACATGTAAGTTTATTGTTTATGATGTGCTTGGATAGCCTTCTGGGGTAAAGATAAAAGCAAGTGGCTGACAATTTACAATATATTCCAAGGCAGGTAATAAGACACATGTGGTTGGATGGTTGCAAATACAAAATCTCCTAGTGCAGTAGTTCATGGACACCAATGGTTCCTGAAGCATGTTGCTGGTAGTCCATTGAGAGATGGATGGTAAGATGGTGCTGGCTCTCCTTGTTTCCAGCTATTTCATATGCAATGTATTTTAGCTTTACTTAATATTTTCCTATTATTACTTTTCCATGTAGGCAATTACTGTGCTTGCTACAAGGAGGTTATTCAGTTGCCAAGGGCAGGGGAAGTGGTTCTTATAACTGTGAGTGGGAAAAGAGACTCCACAAGATAACCTCCTTATTGTGATGTAATTCATACCTAAAAAAATTGAGAACCCTTGTTTTAGCACTTTTATTTATTCCCCCTTTAATATAATTATGTTCTTTGGTTTTTCGTTGAAAGATCTGCTGACATGTTGACCATCATTACAGAACACAAAGGAAAATGTAATAAAATAAATGAGAATAAGAATTACATTTCTTGACCTATTGCCATAACATACAAGGGGGAAAAAGCTCCAAGTCATATTCTTTCGTAGTTAGGTCTATGTCAGTAGCTGGACACAAAGGAAAGATGCATATTAATTGAGATCAAATACGTGTGAGTGATATTGGCTCAGTTTTTTTCTAGGTTTATAAAATATAACACAGTGGTTCTCAAACTTTTGTACTGGTGACCCCTTTCACATAGCAATCCTCTGAGTGCGACCCCCTCTTATAAATTAAAAACACTTTTTTGTATATTTAACACCATTATAAATGCTGGAGGCAAAGCGGGGTTTAGGGTGGAGACTAACAGACCGCGACCCCTCCCCCATGTAATAACCTCACGACCCCCTGAGAAGTCCCGACCCTCAGGTTGAGAACCCCTGTATTAGCAGATCACAGTTTTACAAGTGAAACTCAAGATCACTAATGATAAAACAAACAGAAGGACACAGCTGATGCCTGCACAGCTGAAACATCAATTCATGAAAAGGAACTAGAATCATTGTCATTCAACAACAGAGGAAAGCTGTATTTCTTAAGGACTGAATGATATATAACAATTTTATAACAGCAGCATCTAGAAAATTGTCACAACTCACAATATGTTTGCTACTCGAGCATTTCTTTTAGGCTCCAATTCAATAGTTTCTAAGATCCAAATTCTCTTAACATTCACAAAGAGTTTGTCCAGAACTTGGATAATGAAATGGACAGTATGCTTATAAAATCTGTGTATGACACCACACTGGGAGGGTTGCAAGCACTTTGGAGGACAGTATTAGACTTCAAAATGACCTTGGTCTGAAATCAGGAAGGTGAAATTCACTCAAGCCAAGTGCAAAGTGCTACACTTATGAACGAAAAATCAAATTCCCAACTACAAAATGGGGAATAACCAGCTAAGTAATAGTACTGCTGAAAAGGATCTGAGGACTATAGTGGATCACAAACTGAATATGAATCAACAATGAGATGCATTTGCAAAAAAAACTAATATTGTTCGGGGGTGTATTAACAGTATTGTCATATATAAGAGTCAGGAGGTAAATGTCCCGCTCTACTCAGCAGTGGTGAGGCCTCAGCTGGAGTATTATGACCACTTCTGGGCACCACACTTGAGAAAAGATGTGGACAAACTGAAGAGAGTCCAAAGGAGAGCAACAAAAATGACAGTTTTGAAAACCTGACCTATGAGGAAATATTTTAAAAACTGGGTATGTTTAGTCTTGAGAAAGGACAACTACGGGGGGAAACTAATAACAGTTTTCAAATATGTTAAGGGCTGCTATAAAGAGGAGTGTAATAAATTGTTCTCCATGTCCACTGAAGATAGAAAGAGGAGGCATGGGCTTACTCTGCAGCAAAGGAGATTTAAGTTAGATATTAGGAAAAATTTTCCAACTATAACGATAGTTAAGCTCTGGAATAAGCTTCCAAGGGAGGTTGTGAAACCCCCTTCATTTGGAGGTTTTTAAGAACAGACTGGACAAAAATCTGTCAGGTTTATTTGGTCCTGCCTCAGTGATTCTATATCCACTTACTGCATATTCTCCTGCCTTCGTGTTGCCTAAAAGGAATCTGAGGAGGTACATCAAGTTAACTGAAGGTACATAGCAGAAGTGGAGTGGGAGCCTATACAAACATTTGCAATACAAAAACAGGTTCACCGTTCCTTTGCCAAACTATTCGAGATCATACTACCAAAGTCTGCACTTACAGCCATGAAACTATACTGAATTAAACATGGTTGCAAAGGTGTAACCAAGGGAAGAATTCTGCCCATGTAAGCTCTACATTTTCACACCTGGATCGATCGGACTTCAGCTGTCGTTAAGACTGCGCCGATCACAACACATCTGCCATTCTTCTCGCACTCTTGCCTTTCTTCTCCACGTTCGTCCGAAACGTTTAACGATGTCATCTTCCCATCTTCTTGGAGGCCGACCGGGGGGTCTTTTCTGTTCTCGCGGGTACCACTCAGCAATGATTGTGGTCCACCTGTTATCCGTGAGCCGTGCTGTGTGGCCCGCCCATCGCATCTTATGTCTGCTTTCCACGACAATATCTTTCACACTGCTGCGTTCTCTGATGATTTCATTTGGTATACGATCCAGAAGGGAGATTCCCAACATAGCTCGTTCCATTGCCCTTTCAGCTACCAACAGCCGTTGCTCTTCTCTCTTCGTCAGTGCCCACGTTTCACTGCCATACAGCATGGCTGGCAGCACTGCTGAATTGAAAATATTTTTACATGTTGTCTTGTCAATTTTTCCTTTGAGGACGTCCTTGATGGAATTAAACGCACACCATCCTGCCCGAATCCTTCGCGAGAGTTCTCCGTTCAGGTCTTGGCGCATATTAACTTCTTGGCCCAAATATATGTACTGTTACACTTCTTCGATGTCTTCTCCTGTTACCGTTATTCGGGCTTTTCGTAAGACGTCTGATCGCATATATTTCGTTTTGCAGCGGTTCATTTTCAGGCCGACCTGACTACTTTTCTTGTCGAGTCTTCGAAGCACGCTCTGCAGTTGGTTGGTGCTTTTGGCAATTAGTACAATGTCGTCTGCAAATCTGAGATGAGATAATCTCTCTCCATTTATGTTGACACCACTCCTCCAATTGATCTTGTTCATAACCATTTCGAGGCAGGCGGTGAATAGTTTCGGTGAAATTGTATCTCCTTGCTTTACGCCTTTCTCGATTGGGATGCGGAGGGGAGTTTCAAGGACAGTAATGTGTGTTGTACATCCAGTATTCGCTTCCTTCAACAAACTAATGTAATGCGTGTTAATGCCCTGCTCTGTGAGCGCCTTTAATATTGCATTAAACTCAACGCTATCGAAGGCCTGTTCATAGTCGACAAAAGCAATGCACAGCGGGAGTTTGTATTCCCTCGCTCTTTCTAGGAGCTGGCTAAGGGTAAATATATGGTCGATTGTACTGAAATTTCTTCTGCCTGCTCTCTCGGCTGTTGTTCATCCAGACTCTGCGAAAGTCGATTCGTTATCACCTTTGTGAAGAGCTTGTAGATGTGAGAGAGCAGGCATATAGGGCGGTAGTTCTTAAGATTTTCTCCATCACCCTTCTTGTGCAGCAAGATGGTATTCGACTCCTTCCAGCTTGATGGTATTTTTCCTTCTTCAAGATATCGACTGAATCTTAAAGCGAGGGCCTTCCAAAGTTTTTCGCCTCCTGCATAAATCATTTCTGACGTTATTCCATCTTTGCCTGCAGCTTTTCCCTTCTTCATCTGGTGTAGTGCGCTTCGGACTTCGCTGACGATTATTGGGGGGACGCGTTCTTCTGACTCTTCGAGGGTTGGGAGGGGGATGTTGAGTCTTGATTTGAACAGTTCTGTATAGAAGTCCTTGCAGACCTCCTCCATCCCTGCTCTGTCGATTACTGTCTCTCCATCCTTGTTCTTCAATGCTGTTACGCTCAATCTATACTGCGTCAATTCCCGCTTGCATGTCCTGAGGCTCTTGCATGATTCAGCTGTTTTAAGGAGCTTTTCTTTCCGGAAGTTCTCGAAGTCATCCTTCAGTTTTCGCTGTATAAGCTTGCACAGAATGGAGTACTCGAGGTTGTTATCCGAGCTCCTTTTCATGTTTCTCCGCTTCTCCAACAAGCTTTTCGTTTCAATCGAGATTCTTCCCTTCGCCTTCTTCAGCTTTTTAATTTCAGCTGTTTTTATGCAACATCTCAACTTGTCAGCAAAGATACTATAGTCCTCATCACACTTTTCCATCTGGCTCCAGTCAAACCCAGAAATCGCTTTTTTCAGCTTTGCTTCATCGAATGTCTTCGGCTGCTGTTTCCTGTTTGCTCTACATTTTACACATTAAAAACAGAGTAAAAGAATATTAAGGCTGCAGTCAAGCACTCGGAAGATAGGAAATGGCAGAATTAAGGCTGCCTATGCAAACTTAGTTCAGCCTCCTGCATTTTGATGCATTCTTTATTTCCATGATCACATACTATTTTTTCCACAGGATCCCTGCCTCATTCAGGGCACAGAATGGACTGTGCTCACTTAATGAGCAGTTATTCAAAATTATCTTTTCTTCTGTTGTTCAAGGTGTGACCCAGGATTTACTTGGTGGAAACTACCCAAACCATGCTCTTGAAGAAAGAATTATTAATTTCATCGTGGGTGTTTCTATGGCACTCATTACCAATTTACCTCATTTTACAGATTGGGAACTAAGGCCAGAGATTAAAAATTCAAAATCTCCAGTAATCCTGGGTGCCCAATTTGACACACCTGGGACCTGATTTTTTCAGAACAGTTGGCATTATATAGCATTTTACATATTCAAAGCACAGCTTCCACTGACTTCAGCTGCAGCTGTAACTGCTTAGCATTTCTGCAAATCAGGCCCCATGGTCTCAAATCAGGCACCCCAGGAAAAAAAAGGAACACACAACTAGTGACACCTCTGAAAAGTTTAGTTTAAATGACTTGCCCAGCATCACACAAGACCTGTGGTGCAGAGGCAGGGACAGAGTCTAATTCTGCTGGGCAGCATTCAACTGCCTTAACCATGAGATCATGCTTTCCCTTCCTACAATTACCTGTCTCATTCACTACTCTCCTTCCAACTTCTACAACAAATGAGGCAAGGGTCCACAGCCTCCTTCACTACACAACCCTGATTCATTGCCAGAGGCAGGAGTTCCATGGAAAGATAGTATGTAACCCTGTAATTAAAGACTGTATCATAATGCATATGCATGAAGAGGACAAATTAAGGTTGCACACTTCTGATTGCTTGACTTTGCAACCTCAATATCCTTTTTAAGTAGTTTGCGTGAGAGAGTGTAGGTTTTTTAAAAAGCAAACTGAAAAAAACAAATTGCATCATGTGACATCATAATGGGCAACAGCAGGGTTGGAACCTCTGGGTCCACCTGAAACAACAAGTAACTGATAGCAATATGAGGTTGTCATCCTCTATGTGGACCAACATAGAGGAATGGGGGCACTTTGCAAGAGGGTTTCAGAGATATCAGCTGACATCAGAGGAATGGTGAGGCTCAGGAATCTTGAGTTTCATTCCAGGACCTGGAGGGGTGTGTGCTCTAGTTGGCCCATTCACCTCAAACTTGTACTTTTTTGCCCTATCTCCTCCACACTGCCCCTGCCCCATCCCCATTCTCCTCACTTAACCAAGTCTCAGCCTCTACTCCTCAGGCTTCTCATCACAGTCCATCTCCTTGTCCAAGTGCTAACATCCTCTACAGACTCCCATTCCAATCCCTGCTCCCAGGCTCTTTGCCTAGCCAAGTCCCACACAACGTATTTTTTCCCAGCCTCATTCTTGGAAACAGCTGAACCATTTTGGCTGACATTTCCTAAAAAATTCAGGCTGAGATAGTATCAGAGGGGTAGCCGTGTTAGTCTGGATCTGTAGAAGCGACAAAGGGTCCTGTGGCACCTTATAGACTAACAGAGGTATTGGAGCATAAGCTTTCGTGGGTGAATACCCACTTCTTCGGATGCAAGCAGTGGAAATGTGATAGACACCCAAACATGGCAAATTTCAGCTGAAACACATATGTTGGTCAAAGTTATAAGCAACTGGAAACTGAACTCGATAATGGGAAGTGTTAGGAAACCTTAGTAGGCAGTGGTGCTACCAGCCCTGCTTATAAATCCCTTTATAGTCCAGGCCCTATGCAGTAGTTAAAGAGAGCTGGAATGTATCTGTTCTCAGACTCTAGGATCAGTTTAGACAGTGCAGGAAGCAAGAATCTTTCAAGTAAGAAAAGTTAATTGTTGGCTACTTTTAGGGCATGTTTTAAGTCTCATTTATTTCCCATCTTATCCTTTAAACTTATTTGGGGGATCTCTTTTCCCTTCATATGTGCCTCTTCCTATCCATTCATCCATGGTTCAGAGTTAAGTAAGGAATTAATCTTTTTGGTAATGGGGTGATTTGTACCTTATAGAAAATCTAGCAGGAGAACTGTTTCTAATGGTAGAGCTGGAGCAAGTGCCAGGACAGTATGTTGCATGCCTTCCTAAGGCACTAAAGATTAGGCTGGGGTGTATCCTCCCTCATCCTCTCTCTAACTAGAAGGGAGGAACAGACTCAGTGAACTGATCCTTTTGGCAGGACCGGCTCTAGGCACCTGCCAAACAAGCTAGTGCTTGGGGCGGCACATTTCTAGGGGCGGCATTCTGGCGCTGGCCATGCCGCCCCTAGAAATGTGCCCCGGCCACCCCAGCTCACCTCCACTCTGCGCTGACGCCGCTCAGCTTTCGTGTGCCGCCACCGCTCGGCTTCTCCCTCTCCCTCCCAGGCTTAAGAGCCTGGGAGGGAGGGGGAGAACCCGAGCGATCGCGCACCGCAAGCCTGGGAGGGAGGGGGACACTCGGCTTCTCCCTCTTCCTCCCAGGGAGGGGGAGAACCCGAGCAGCTGTGGCGCGGTCGCGTGCCACAAGCCTGGGAGGGAGGGGGACGCTCGGCTTGAAAGCCTGGGGGGGGAGAACCCAAGCGGCGGCGCGCAAAACCCGTGCATGGCAAGCCTGGGAGGGAGGGGGAGAACCCGAGCGGCGGCGGCAGAGCGGAGGTGAGCTAGGGCGAGGGGCTGTGGGGCGGGGGCCCACAGGAAGCAATGGGGTGGGGGAAATGTAGCACCTGTGGGGGAGTAGGCAGGGCTGGGGATTTGGGGAAGGGGCGGAGTTGAGGTGGGGCCGGGGGTGGGGCAAGAAAAAAAAAGGGGGGGGTTTGCTTGGGGCTGCAAAAATCCTAGAGCCGGCCCTGCCTTTTGGGGAGCCTCTCAGAGCTAGAGCAAGGCTAGGTATACACCTGTTTTCCTCTTTCCCACTTCTCCAAGACTAGGAGCTCCAGAGAACCAGTCCTTGAGGGGATCCACAGATGTGAGGACTGCCCTGTCTGTGCATTGGAGGAGTGGGGCTCAAAGAGAGAGGGCATATTCTCTGGATCATTTTTGGGATGGTCCCATCAAGACAATCCTGTTTGCCTTATACCTTGGTCCACTGAGGACAGTCCCTGTTTCATGGTCTCTTCTGGCAGCTGTAGGAACTTCTTCCTAGTTCACACAGAAGAGACCTGAGGAGTTCGGCCACTTGGAGCTTGGTAGCATAAACATCCTCTTCTCTTGATCTTGGAACCACTGTTGGCATCAGCCATGCTACAACAAGGACACATATGCTCTCAGTGCATCATGTGCAGCTGTAGAGGCAGCTGCACAAAACTAGGTGAAAGACTCTCTTCTAGGACTCAGGGACCTGCTACTCTTTCTCCAAGGCTCAGTCAACCTGCAAGGGTTACTGTTCCTCCACCTGCTGGCAAATGACCTAAGGGACAGCTAGACCGTAGTATACAATAGGAGACATTAAAGTAAAATAATAGTAATAGTAATAAAAGAATGACCCATCTCTATCTCCTGATTGGGAAAAACTGTAACCCAGGTATCATGACTGCTATGGAACATCATAGACAGATTAAGACCACGTCTACACTACAGGTGCTATAGCTGCATAACTAGGATGGTGTAGCTATGCCAACATAACCCCATAGTGTAGATGCAGTGTACAGTGATGGAAGGGGTTTTTCCCATCACTGTAGGAACTCCACCTTCCCGAGACACTGTAGCTAGGCCCAAGCATTCTTCCATCAACCTAGCAGCATCTACAATGGGGGTTAGGTCGGCCTAGCTATGGTACTCAGGAGTGTGGACTTTTCTTACCACTGAGTGCTGTAGCTTTGTTGATCTATGTTTTAAGTGCAGACCAGGCCTAAGTGTATTCTCGGAACTACTATTAAACTGATATGTTTTCTCCTTCCTCCCCTCCCCCTTTCCCCCTACACTCATTATTTGGTCCAAAAAGGGAGGCACGGTAATAGAATTCTAGTGGAATCCCTAGTACCTCAGACAGACGGAAATATAAACCATGGGGTGATTATACTGTGCAATCGTGAGCCTGCTTTGTATGCTCAGGAAATTCTCATGAGTTTTCTTAATGAAAAAGTTGCTAAAAAAAGATTTGCTGTAAATATCTTCTGAGCCATGACAAAGTACCTTATAAAATATAACCATTCATAAACAGTCAAGCCTCTGGAATTAAAACACTGACACTTTCTATTAAAAGGTGCTTAGTCACAGTTCACTAAATATTTACAACGAATCATTTATTCTGTAATTTCATTGACTTTACTGTAGCTAGCAAAACTCAAGAAAATTTCCTGCATGTGCGTGAATGACTTGTGTATGCAAACCACAGCTGGCAAAGTCAATTTTTATGGGGCACAAAGATTTTCACATAACACCAGTAGGTGCTCCTTTTTCAACAGCCATCTATGGGCAATTTTGCTTCGGTTTCCATTGAATACAAAGACTCTCAGACTAACTTTATTTTGTCATAAATTTTAGAATAAAGGAAAAAAAGGTAAAACCATCAAATTCACTATACCTCAAAGTTTCATAAAAATATTCAGACAAGTCCTGGGATCCTTACTTATTTTTTACTCAGCCAAATTCTCACTCAATTCAATAAGAGTTTGCATGAGTAGGGGCCGAATACCTCTTTGCTTTTATCAAACGAAGTACTTCTATAGCCCTTCACCTCTGTGTAATCTGAGAAAAAAAAACCACAGGATTTGACCCATACACATTTACAGCTATTTCACCACAGGAATACAGAATTGTTTTTATTAAAGTATTCTGATGGAGCAGGAGTCAAGTACTATATGCACTGAAGCTCTCCAACACAATATATATTCTTTTCACTTTTAAGGTAAATTAGGTATTTATGAAAATAAACAGGTCTCTGTCACAGATGCTGGCTTAATATTATCAGAAAGCAGGGGAGCTCCCACACTCAGCTCTGCCAACAACATACTTTTGTATGTGCTTCTCCTAAACAGAGGTTACTAGTTGGGTGAAATGTGGTGGTTTTGTGATGTAGGAATGCCTATCCACTAAGGATTAGACTGAAACCACTAAATTTATTTATATTGCAACTTAAATCCGATTTGAACCCAACTCTCCAGATGTGAAAGTCTTCTGCATTTACTCCTTTCAGCACAGTTTATAAGTTTTTGGAATGTATTTGTAAAGAGAGTGGAATTTGTTATAGATTTAATGAGGAAGAAAGTCACAGATCCTAATATTTAGGATTTGTTAACCCTGCAACCTATAATCCTAAAGCAAAATTCAAATTCAATTGAGAGTTGGACAAAAGATTATAGAAGGTATTACTTGCAAAAGATTCCATCAGTGGACAATTCCATCACAGGATAGGTAAATACTGTTTAGACACAGGTTACTAGTCTTGGAGACAACCCGAGGAAACAATATTAGAAGATTAAGATTATTTGTATAAATTAGGGTTGCCAGGTGTCCAGTTTTCGACTGGAATGCCCGGTCAAAAAGGGACCCTGGCAGCTCTGGTCAGCACTGCTCAGCACTGCTGAACGGGCCCTTAAAGTCCGGTCAGCAGCACAAGCAGGCTCCCTACCCGGCTCCGCGTGACTCCCAGGAAGCTGACGGCATCTCCCTCTGGCTACCAGGTGCGGGGACGGCCACAGGGGCTCTGTGCACTGTCCCTGCCCCAGCGCCAGTTCAGCTGCTCCCATTGGCCAGGAACTGCGGCCAATGGGAGATGAGGGGGCAGTGCCTGCAGGTGCAGGCAGTGTGGAGAGCCACGTGGCCGTGCCTCCACTTAGGAGCCGGAGGAAGATGCTGGCAGCTTCCTGGGAGCCGCCTGAGGTAAGTGCCACCTGGAGCCCGCACCCCCTCCTGGCACCCCAACCCCCTGCTCCAGCACAGAGCCCCCTCCTACACCCCAAAACCCTCAATCGTGGCCCCACCCCAGAGCCCTCACCGCCCCCGGCACCCCTGCCCCAGCTCAGAGCCCCCTCCTGCACCCCAAACCCCAGCCCCACCCCATAGCCTGTACCCACCAACTGGAGCCCTCACCCCCCTGCACCTCAACCCTCTACCTCAGCTCAGATACCTCTCCTGCACCCTGAACTCCTTATTTCTGGACCCACCCCAGAGCCTGTACCCGCAGCCCTCACTCCCCCACACACACACCCCAACCTCCTGCCCCATCTTGGATCCCCCTCCTGCACCCTGAACCCCTCATTTCTGGCCCCACCCCAGAGCCCATACCCCCTTCCACACCCCAACCTCCTGCCCCAGCCTCGAGGCCTCCCCTGCACCCCAAACCCCTCATCTCCTGCCCCACCCCAGAGCCCGTACCCACAGCCGGCTCCCTCACCGCCACTTCCCCCCCCACACACCCCGCACCCCATCCCCGTCCCAGCCCGGTGAAAATGAGCAAGTGAGCGAGGGTGAGGGAGAGCTAGCAACAAAGGGAGGTGGATGAAGTGAGCGGGCGGCATGGGCTTGGAAAAGGGGCAGGGCAAAGGTGTTCAGTTTTCTGCAAATAGAAAGTTGGCAACCCTACGTTTAATGAATATCAGAGTTGGACCTGTTAAACAAACGCAGGACTCTAGTGACAGTTCTATTGAAGGAACTAAACCAGAGGTCCCCAAACTGTGGGGCATGTCCCCCTAGGGGAGCAGGGAGGATCATTTGGGGGATGCAGCTGGGGCCTAGGCCAGCTGCCCTGGGGTGCGGAGGGGGTGCCACCCAGCTCTGCTCCTGACCCCGTCTGCTAGCCCAACGCACAGGGGCAAGGAGAGGGCATGACCCCGAATAGTTTGGGGACCACTGAACTAAACCGATATATAAGGTAGCATCCTGAAAGAAATTTCTCTTTCAGATTATTATTATTATTATTATTATTTATTTGAGTAGTGCCAACACTGCCAGCAATGTCATGAAAGTGCTAGATGTCAGGGCTATTTTGGCAATTTTGTCAGTTCTGACTTCTGGTTACCACAGCTGCTGCTTTCAATTCTTTTGGTGTGTCTGATGCACTTTAAAGGCTCAAAAATATGAATTATCCATGCACATCAAGAAGAACCCATGTCAGCCACATAAAAAGAGTTGAGGATAATAAACAACTGAGGCTATTCAGGGGCTCTGAAAAGGATTCTACTGTATTTTCATCTGTATCAATGGTTCCCTAATCACAATTAGGGAACCATAGAAGACTTGCTGATGGACCATGTATGGAGATCTTGTAAGAAAGAAAAAGGTGAACCACTGATGTATATGTACTGAAACTGAGAAAAGGGAGAAACTCCTCCACTGCAAGTTCATGCAGTTTTACCAGGGACATTTTTCATAATTGGTTATTCAGGGAGAAAATAAACAAAAAAATTATTAAATCATATCTTTTCAATTTATAAAATATACACATTACTGAAGCCTTTATGCACAAGTACAAAATTTAATATATGCATGAGTTTTTAAAACAAAACAAAAAATCAAATTAAAATAAAAACAAAACAAGAAAATCTCCCCAGTAGTTTCCAAAGAAGGATATTAATACCATCCCCACTTATTACTGGGATACAATTTAGCAGCAACTGTAAGGAAAAGGAATGAAACCTGAATAGCTCTTGAGTTATCTTATTTAATATCTGAAAAATTAAGACAGAGAGAGCAAAGTATTACAAACATCCCCGTATCTATTATTAACATTTGCATGACAGAGGAATGGAAAAGGCAGTATTTCAAAATGTAGCTGAAACATTGTTCCTATCTCCTTCTGTAAAACCCTGGGAGCAGCCTGCCTCAGGAGATGACCTACAATTCTTTCAGGGACAGGGGCAAAGGTAATGCAGCCTTTCCACAAGAGGCACCGGGATATGGCCAACAATAGGAAAACAACTAGAGTCCCTGCTACCCCTACAATGTATAGGACTACATTTATAAAACAATACTTTAGGCCACTACAGTTGTGCCTACAATTTTGCTCAAAAGTTAAATGAATGCACAAAATCCCATATTTGCATGCAAATCAGAGACACATCTACTGATACATGCAGACAAGTGAAAAGTTTTCAACACCCAAATTCTGGTACAGTTTTATAGGCCTATAGCAAATCTCTCACATCAGGGTGCAATCACCTTATTTAATCTACTGTTCCAGTTCTGGGGAGCAAGGATCTAGTGGTTAGAAAAAAGACTTTAAACATCAGGACTCCTGTGTTCTATTCCCAGTTATCTCACTGATTTAACTATGTGACTTTGGGCAAAATTTGACCTCTCTTTACCTCAATTTACCCATCTGTGTAATGGGCACAATAATTACCAACTTCACAGGGGTGTCATCAGGCTCAATTCATGTTTACAAAATGGCATGAAATCTTCAGATTCAGCCAACTAGATAAATGCAAAGTATTTTCATGGCCTCTGCAAGGACAGAATACTTTTCTTACTTTTGAACCCTTTCTTTGATCTATTGATATGTCAGTGGCAGGGTGAATATTTTTTTTTAAATCAATTTTTATTTAAATCATGATTTAAAAATAAAATGGATTTTGTATTTACATGTTACTAATTCTTTACTTTCTTACCATTTTATAGTCTCAAATTTCTAGATTGGATGTTTTCTACTTGATTCTTTAATTTGTTTCCTGTTAGAATTTAAAATTTTACAGTTTTTTTATAAGAAGTTTCACACTTAAAATGCTAATCTATGCTGAAAAAGACAAGCCTTATTAACAGCCTTACAGTGAGAATAACAAACCCAAACACTAAGTAAATAAGCTTTTGCTATATTTTCAACCAAAACCACCTTCCAGTACTGAAAGCAAAGAAAGCTGAAATTTGTCTACCAGGATATACTCCTCCATCAGAGTTTGCAGTTTTAACTCATAGGGACCTAGTCACAGATTTTAAGGCCATATAGATACATTATGATTATCTAGTCTGACTTCTTACATAATATAGGCCAAACAATTTCACCCAGTAATTTCTACATCAAGACCACAACTTCTGCTTGAACTGTATCTTGAAAATATTCAGTCTTGATTTAAAGACATCAAGTGATGGAGAATCTACCACATCCTTACCTACATAAATTATCCCAAATGCTAATTACCCTCTAAAAATGTGTGCCCTAATTCTAATCTGAATTTCTCTAGCTTCAGCCTCCAACCACTGGATCTCATTATGCCTTTTTTTACTATATTAAAAAATTTCTCTTCCACATACAGGTAGGTAGTAGTAGCCTGTGATCAAGCCATCTCTTAGCTTTCTCTTACATTAACAGATTGAACTCCTTAATATATCACTATGAGGCATGTTTTTCACATATGGATTCTTTCTTGCAACTTTTTTCTGAACCCTTTCCAATATTTCAACATACTTTCTGAAGAGTAGAAACCAAAACTGGGCACAGTATTCCAGCAATGGTCTGACTAATGCCATATATAGAGGCAATACCACCTCCCCACTTCTACTTGATAGTCCCCTGCTTATACATCCAAGGATCATGTTCACCATCTTAGGAGGAACATCACATTGGAAGGTCATTTCAATTGGCTATCTGATGCAGCATTGCTCAGCCTTTTCAGATTAGTGACTATTGTTTGAAGACAAATATTTTTTCACAAGCCCTTTACATTTACTATAAACATTTAAAAAATCAATAATAATAAGCCGATATTATTTGTTTTGAGAGATTGACATGGCCTTGAAAGGATAAAAGGGTATGCAGGGAGTGGGAGAGTTAAATGTTCTTGGTTTTAGATTATAATAAAATTTGGGACCCCCCACAGGGGTTGTGACCTAAGGGTTGAGAAACACCGATTTACCATGACCACTGATATCCTATTCAGTGTTGCTACATTCCAGGATATAGATCTTCTTCTTATAAGTGTGGCCCATATTCTTTGTTCCTGGACATCTGACCTTGCATTTGACTGTACTTAAATATATGTTGTTAAATGGATAGCTGACCTGTCACCATCACTACTCAACATTCCACTAACTTGTGTCATCTGCAAATTTTACCAGCGATAGTTTTTCATTTTCTAATAGATCATTGATAAGGATACCTGTGGTGGGGCCGGTGCCCCACCCCCTTGCATGAGTGGGCTGCAGCAGACCAGTGAGCCTGCGCAGACGGGCAGCCAATGCGAGGAGGGCTTATTGGGAGCCAATCAGGGCCCAGATTGGAGACAGCCAATGAGGGCCAGGCTCAGCCCTATAAAAAGGCTGCTCAGGAGAGGTGCAGGGAGTCTCTCCCAGGCCTTCAGAGGGGAAGGTCTGTCTCCTGTTTAGGAGACCAGCACCTGGGACAGCGCAGTACTGGGCAGACTCAGGGGAGCATAAGAGAGCTCCAGTCTGTAGCCTGCCAGGCTGCAGGCCCTGAACAGAAGGGCCTAGCTGGGTGCAAGAGCGGGCCGAAGGGGAAGCGGCGCAGGGAAGAGAGACGGACAAGGGGAGAGAAGGAGGGCAGGAAGGCTGCCGTCTGAGGGTCCCTGGGATAGGACCCAGAGTAGAGGGCAGGCCTGGGTCCCCGCCTACCCCCTTGATACAGGCGCCCAGCTATGGGATGTGGTGCTAACAGACTGCACCAGACCCTTGACAGAAGGGGGTTAGACTTTGGGGTGTGGTGAGCCACTGTGGCTGGGGCACTGAGAAGAACTGCAAATAACACCTCCCCCGCCCCCCCCCCCCCCGGGAAGGCGGTGAGCGTGGACTAGGGGCCACTGCTGGAGGGCAGTGTCCTGACAAGGATGCCACGAGCTGGGAGCAACGCAGGTCCGGACGCCAGCAAGGGAGCGGTGGACGGGACACCACCGGCGGAGGGTACTCCAGGACTGCTGAGAGCTAATTCCCAGACTGACCAGCAGGAGGCGCCGTGGTGGTGAGTCACAACCCCGTCACAATACCGAATAGCATTGATACAACAACAGTTGCCGCCAGGATCCCCTCCTAGAAACACTATTATGGGATGATGATTTCCCATATGCAATTACTTTTTGCAATACATCAGTTAACCATATTTTAAACTATTTAAAATGAACTACACTGATTCTGTAACTGTTTCTTTTTTTAATCAGAACGCCATTCAGAACTAAGTCAAATGCTTTACAGAAGTCTAAATATTGTGTCAAGACAGTAATCTTTATCAACAAAATCTGTGTTCTCATCAAAAAAACAATAGTTTATTCAACAAGACCTATTTTCCATAAAACTATGTTGGCTGGCATTAATATGGTACTATTTACTGGTTACATTTCATTTCAAACTTGCTGTCATTTTACCAAGGATCAGTGTCAAGCTAACCCCCCTAAGGCTACCTTGGTCATCCTGTTTACCCTTTAAAAATATTGACATGGCATTAGCTTTTTTTCCCAGTTAAAAAGCAACACGGTTGTCATGTTCTTCTGTACCAGATATGGGCTGGACAAAGAGATTACACACAGCAGATGAGTTCATCGTAAAATCCTTTTACTGCTCTGCCAGATATGGCTCAGGTTAGCTTAAATATGGTATTTGCACACAGTGCCAAGTAGTGGCAGAACACCTTTAAACTCTATGTTCCTACCATTTATGGTATTTACACTATCATACTGACTTTGATGTTCTGTATCTAAGTCTGTTGAATGTCTCTGAATCCTACTAGTTTTTAATTACATGACTCAAACACATAGCAACTTGGTCATCTGGCTGTTCATTAATTGCAATGACTGGCTGGGGTTGGTGTGGAACCCTTGAGTTGTGTTCTTGTTCTGCATCTGCCATCTGTAGAGTTTACTTTTTTCATTGTTCCTTCTGAGCAACAAACTAAATGTTGACGGTTTCTGTTGAACTCTCATGGAATCTGGGAGCTGAATTCTCTCATTTTACAATGGCTAGAGTTGTTCATTCTTTTCCTCCATCCAATTTGGCATGAGCATGCGTCATCAGATTCTAGACAAGGAAGTTACTCACCTTGTGCAGTAGCAATGGTTCCTTGAGATGTGTGTCCCTATGGGTGCTCCACTGTAGATGTATCTGCGCCCCTGGACCTTTAATTGGAGATTTTTGGTAGCAGAGTCCTTCAGCCCACACATGCACGCTCCCTCCCTCATGGTCTGCCTCGAGGCTATCTAGCACTGTGTAGGCGAACTCGCCCACCGCCCCAATTCCTTCTCTACCGCAGAGCCCTTATGGAGAACTCCGAAGTAGAGGGAAGGACGATGAGTTGTGGCGCACCCATAGGGATACACATCTCTAAGAACTATCATTACTGCACAAGATGAGTAACTTCCTCTTCTTCTTCTTCAAGTACTGTTGCTACAGGTGCTCCACTGTAGGTGATTGCCGACCAGTAACAGCGCTGAGATGGTAGGTATTGAGGAGGTTGTGACCTATGCTATGGCTCTCTCTTCTCTTCTGTCCCAGAGAGTAGATTCCTAGGGAGTGTAATGTGGCCCGGGAATCCTTCAAGGTGAGCTCAGGCCCTTCAAACTGGAGATCTTCTGCAGCTCTTTTGGCAACCCAGAAAGGTGTAGCCAAGAAGACTGCCTCGTTACCAATGTCATGGAGATTGGCTATATTGGCTTCGTCCAGCGCTGTCTTTAGCACCATTCTGCCCATTAACTGACCCTCTCTGAGAATGGACTGAAACTGCTCCTTTTGTGTCTCCAGTAAATGTTCCGGAATCCCATTGAGTTTTCCATAATTAATAAAATCATATTTGGCCATCACAGCTTGGTAGTTCGTGACTCTAAACTAACATCACCGACAAATATGCCATCCTCCCAAGCCTCTGATCATATGGGGTCGACTTGGCATGATGTCGCTTGCATCATGCATTAACCGAATCGCTATGATGGAGTTGGGTTGTGGATGTTGAAACAGGAAGTCTGCTCCTTGGGAGGGATGTAGTGTTTTTTATAAACAAATTATTTTAAAATATTCTTAGGGAAGGTTTGTTAAGATTGATTAAACCAAGTTTCTATGAGCCCCTTTGAAAACATTTTATATAAGATACAAAAGGCATTTTGAACTAATAGTAGTATAATAAGCAACTCTTCCAAAATCTCAAATAATTTGTAAATTTTTTGTCTATTAGTAATCATTTGTCTGACCAACACCACATGTGCTAACCATACAAAAATGCCAAAAAGGAATAGTATCTGATGACATGAAACTCTTGAAATGTATCTCAAGTAATGTGACTTGACAAAGCTACAGATTAATATCTGGCCATCACAATGTACTTTAATTCAGAACAAATTACATAAACATTACATAGTGTGTGACAAACACACAAGAAATAAACCAGATGATGTTATTTATATTAATGTCATGAATGTTAATGGAATTACAATATACCAAGTAACTCTCGACAGTGCTATTCCGACGTTACCTTTATGTCACTTCTGCTTGTTTGAGATTACAAACTGGCTTAGGCTATCATTTTCACTTAATAAAAGAGTAAAATATCATCAACTCCATATACAACTAAGACAAATTGTTTCTGAAATAACAGACAACGCTGCCCCTAAAATTCTGAGTTTTGAACCAATGTCAACTGGCTCAAAATACTGAAATATAATCAAACAACAAGAAAGACTCTTAGAAACTGTAAGATATAAACAACATCAAACATTTGTCATTTTCATCTCAACACAAATTAATCCAATTCAAAAGAAGACCAAGAACACTGGCCATTGTAAACAGAGCTACACTGCAGGAAAAATAGATACAGCCATCAGAACTCCTATATTTGGGTGAACAGTCATGAGTACCACCAAGGAAACTATTCTAAGGGAAATGCTGGGGTGACAGCAAACTTGGGACTCCAGTTTCTCAGCTGAGGACATTACAGACGTGACAGACATTTTAAATAGTTGCATATCTATTTCTATATATTTAGGATAGTGGGATGACACACCTTGAAAGAGGTCTGAAGGCCAACACAGAAGATTTGTATTAATTACTTTGGTGGTCTGGGGGAGAACCCATGAGATCAGAGTACAGTATCAGATGCAGCAGGATTTTTTAAATGACCAGAAACATTTATTACCAATAATTAAAGGAAGCTGGTTGGTCTGGCATTTAGATATCACTTTGTATATATAAATAAATTCAGATATTAGAGAGACAAGGTGGGTGAGGTAATATCTTTTATTTGACCAACTTCTGTTGGTGAGAGAGAAAAGCTTTTGAGTTTATATAAACTCATGCCTGTCTCTCTCACCAACATAAGTTGGTTGAATAAAAGATACTACTTGACTCCCTCTTGTGTCTCTTTAATATCCTGGGACCAACATGGCTGCAATAACAATGCATAAAATTAGATAGAGCAATGGTCTTTTTTTTTTTTTCCATATTGTGTCCATAAGCTACAATGGAAAATTTTTCAGAACCTTCTTTCCTAACTAGACAAAAAGAAAGGGAGTTAGTTATCCCCCCAACCCCCATCTTAGACCTCTTTCCAGCCCCTAAGTTGAGCATCCATGAGACAAATCAATCACCTCTTCACTCTCCAATAGCAAGTACAGTGTGTGTGGTAGATGTGTAAAAAGAGGGTTTTTATTCCTCTAAACAATCAGATGTTGGCTACTGCCAGGTGTAAAGATATCAGACTTGATGGAGTAATGTTATGAACCACGGCGGCAAATCCTATTTTTCTGTATTTTAGAGCTTATTGGCCAGATGAAAAACTGCCTTTGTGTTCTGTATCAGATCTGACTCATATTTAGGTATGAATATAAATTGGGGTAGGCAAAAAAATGTATTGCTTACCTAACATGTCTGCTAATTCTTACAAGTGAATTATATCTCAACAGGTAGCAACAAAGACCATTTACAGAGGTACTAACCATGGGCACTAATACCAAACTACCTCTGATTCTCTCCCCAGACAAGTCTGTCCAAAAGTGAAGTTCAATACTCTTAAAATATTTCAACATTTCAAGAGCTAAAGGATCCTCAAACTACAAACTTCCTGACAGAAGGGTGAGATTGATAATTAGATGTGCAGTGCAGACAGGCAAGAGCTCATGTTATAACATGGTTGGGCCCACCTATATTACACACTGTTTTTAAACATCAGTGCAGTATTTTTAGCTTATAGATGGGTTTTTCTACATTTAGAAAATAAGTCACATTTGAAAGCACATTAACCCATATGTTTTAGCTAATATAATTTCAAATATGATTTTGTGATTAGCATAGACAGGGCAAGATAAATTTAAAACGACATTAACTGGTTGTGGCGAACTGTAGGGGTTCAATATTTATACAGCTTAGAGAAACTACTCAGGAGACTGAACTAAGAGTCCAGAATTGCCCAAGTGTTTTAGAACTGGAGGCAAGCAAGAAGAAGTGGAGAAGTCATAGGTAGAAGAGGAATTGTTTTGTTAGAAGATTAGCCCTAATTAACTACAAGCTACTAAACAGGGCAGAGGGTGAAAGAATTAACCTTGGCTGATAAAATAATTATAAAACTTCACCCGTTCTAAGTCCAGATGGCTTCTTAGGCTTAACAGGAGTGTAGTAGGCATCATCCAAATTATCTCTAAGCACCACAAAGGCCTATGCTAGTGGGGAAAAGAAATCAGGGTGAAAGAAGAGAGAGAGAAGGGTCACTCTTCCTAAATGTTAGCCCTGACTTTCCCTTCATGCAGTCTCCCTATTCCAAAGACCCTTAGTCCACTGAAGGCTGCATCTCTCAGTCTAGTAAACAATAGTTGAGAAGCTTAGCATGAGAAATTGAGAAGCCCTACTCAGGGAAGGTTGTGCAGTTTTGTCACAAGAGGAAAATGTGTTTGTTTTCCTCTGATATTCATTTTAATTTATGAGTGCAATACAGTGTGTCTGACAGTGTACAGAATTTTAAAAAGACAACTTGTTGAGCAAAGTTAGCACTGAAAGACAAACACTATAAACAGTATTTCATCCACATTATAAACTCTTTCCCCTTAAACAAAGCCCTAATGGTCAACAGATCTGAACTCAGGTGGATTACTGGGGAGAAGCAAGCACCAGAGCGAAGTCTTTGTTGAGAACACACATCCTACCGATACTAAATCTATAGAGTGCCAGCCAAAATGCCCCATCTGATGTCCCCTTCCATGGTAATGTCTTGACCTTCTCCAGTTCAATCACCCATTCTTAATATCAATCTATTAATTAACTGAAGATGGAATTGATCTAGGGAGGCAAGTGTTTAGGGCTAATGGAATCTACATTGTTTAAGGTACAGGAAAAAAATGAGGAAATGAAAAAGAGCTATTCTAGATGGGAACCACTAAGCATTGAGGATGGGATGGAGATTAAAGATAATATAGGCATGGCCCAACACCTAAACAAATACTATGCCTCAGTTTTTAATAAGGCTAATGAAGAGCTTGGGATAGTGGCACGGTGGCTAATGGCAATGAGGATATGGAGGTAGAAATTACCACATCCAAGGTGTCAAGTATCAGAGGGGTAGCTGTATTAGTCTTGATCTGTAGAAGTGACAAAGAGTCCCGTGGCACCTTATAGACTAACAGATGTATTGGAGCATAAGCTTTCGTGGGTGAATACCCACTTCATCGGATGCATGCAGTGGAAATATCCAGAGGCAGGTATATATAACATCCAAGGTGGAAATCAAACTCAAACAGCTTAATGGGACTAAATCAGGGGAATTGGATAATTTCCATCCAAGAATATTAAAGGAACTGGCACATGAAATTGCAAGTTCAACAGCAAGATTTTTTAATGAATCTGCGAACTTGGGGGTCGTACCCTATGACTAGAGAATTGCTAATATACCTCCTATTTTTAAGAAAGGAAAGAAAATGTTCTGGGAAACAGAAACCACAGACCTGTTAGTTTGACCTCATAGAATAATTTTTGAAAGAGAAAGTAGTTAAGGGCATAGAGGTTGACGGTGATTGGGAGAAAATACAACACGGTTTTACAAAAGATATATCATGCCAGACCAACCTGACTTTCTTCTTTGAGAAGATAACTGATTTTTTAGATAAAGGAAATGTAGTAGATCTAGAAGCGACAAAGGGTCCTGTGGCACCTTATAGACTAACAGAGGTATTGGAGCATAAGCTTTCGTGGGTGAATACCCACATCTTCGGATGCAAGCCGTGGAAAAGTGGGTATTCACCCACGAAAGCTTATGCTCCAATACCTCTGTTAGTCTATAAGGTGCCATAGGACCCTTTGTCGCTTCTACAAATCCAGACTAACACGGCTACCCCTCTGATAGTAGATCTAATCTACTTGGATTTCAGTAAGGCATTTGATAGTCCCACATGGGAAATTAGTAGTTAAATTGGAGAAGATGGGGATTAATATGAGAACTGAGAGGTGGATAAGGAACTGGTTAAAGGGGAAACTACAACGAGTCATACTGACAGGTGAACTGTCAGGCTGGAGGGAGGTTACTAGTGGAAGTGCTCAAGGATGCATCTTCGGACTAATCTTATTTAACACTTTCATTACTAACCTTGGCAAAAAAAGTAAAATCTGTGGATGACACAAATTGGGAGGTATTGCCAATGTGGAGGAGGACTGGAATATCATACGAGAAGATCTGGATGACCCTGTAAACTGGAGTAATAGAAATCGGATGAAATTTAATAGTGCAGCGTGCAAGGTCATGAATTGAGGGATTAACAACAAGAAGTTTTGCTATAAACTGTGGACGGATTAGTTGGTTGATCACAGGATGACAGCCATTAATGTAATGCAGCCATGAAAAAGCCTAATGCAGATCTAGGATGCGAGGTATTTCCAGTAGACACAGTGTTAATAACATTATACAAGACACTGGTGAGATCTCATCTGAAATACTGTGTGCAATTCTGGTCTCCCATTTTTAAGAAAGATAAATTCAAACTGGAATAGGTGCAGAGAAGGGCTACTACGATGAAGCAAGGAATGAAAAACCTACCTTATGAGAGGAGACTCAAAGAGCTTGACTTGTTTAGCCTAACCAAAAGAAGGCTGAAGAGATATGATTGCCATCTATAAATACACCAGAGGGATAAATATCAGGGAGCGAGGGAGATTTAAAGTTAAATGCCAAGTGGACACAAGAACAAATGGATATAAACTGGCCATGAACAAATTTAGGCTTCAAATTAAATGAAGGTTTTTAACCATCAGAGGAGAGAAGTTCTGGAACAGCCTTCCAAGGGGAGCAGTGGAGGTACAAAACCTAACTGACTTCAAGACTGAGCTTGATAAAGTTATGGAGGGGATGGTATGATGGAACTGCCCACATTGGCACATAGCCAATCTGCGATTGCTAGCAGCAAATATCTCCAATGGGCAGAGATCGGACACTAGAAGAGGAGGGCTCTGAGTTACTACAGAGAATTCTTTTCGAGGTGTCTGACTACTGGGTCTTGCCCACATGCTCAGAGTCTAACTGATCACCATATTTGGGGTTGGGAAGGAATTTTCCCCTGGGTCAGATTAGCAGAGACCCTGAAGGGGTTTGTCTTCATCTGCAGCATGGGGCATGGGTCACTTGCAGCTTGAAACTAGTGTAAAAGGTGGAGTCTCTGTAATTTGAAGTCTTTAAATCATGATTTGAGGACTTCAATAACTCAGCCAGAGGTTAGGGTCTATTACTGTAATGGATGGGTGAGGTCCTATGGCCTGTAATGTGCAGGAGATGATGTAATGTGTCAGACTAGATGATCATGACAGTCCCTTCTGACCTTAAAATCAATGATTCTATCAGTTTAGATCAATCACTTGGTTTGTCGCCCAGTAGTCTTCAATTTCACTCATTGATCATACCTCCTGAAGTGCAATATAAGCAAAATACTCATCAGGTTAGAGACTGAGTTTCTGTATTTGCTGTAATGTTTTGTTAAAACACAAGTTTGTGCAGAACAAAGCAAGACAGTATTATCTGGAAAAATGCTTTTTAAACAAATGCGGAAGTGAAAATGCAAAAAAAAAGGAGTTGGGACTATCAGACGCTATAATTTAAATGAAGTCTATTCTGTACTGATAACAAAAAACCAATTGCTGCACATAGAGAACAAAAGACTGATGTCCTTCCTCTATTCATTCTTTCCCACAATGTGCAACTACCAGACGTCTGTCATGAGTCACATACCTCAAAACCTCAGTTGCAAATGTTAGTGGCTGCTTTCTCTTCATTTTCCTATGAAGACATATGTGTGTGTACACACACACACACACTATATATACACACACACTTTCACTCCAGTGTTCAATTATCAGGGCTTAAAAATCAAATGCAAAGACCATGGGTAAGTAAAAATCTTTTCCATGCAAGCACCATTCAGTTGTGCAAAATTTAAACTTTAAAGAACAAAAAAGGTAAAACTGTCTAACCCTTAAAATGGCAAAAATAATCCATCCATTGTGTTCTGAGTATCTGATACAATACTTGCTTAACACTGCAGACATCAGATTCACTGCTACTATTTATCATACGTCACTAACAAATACTTGACCAGCCCTAGTAGTAAGTTAGCTTTTAAAAACTTCATAAAGTAGAAAGGTCTTAACATCCTATAATTAAATACAGTATTCAAATATGAAATAGGAGTTTTATGCCCTTAAATTCCCGGCCACGCAGTCCCTCACCCCACCATGACTAGTAAGGATCATTGAAGTTTTTATTAAAGTGTGTGAGTGTATATTATTCATTTTATATCAATAAGCAGACAGGCAGAAACACAGAAATCTATCTAAGGCTTGATCCACACTGGGGGGGGGGATGCTGTATGACGTATGAATGGTATAGATTAATATAAATAAAATAATAATAGAGCAAGGGTTCACAAACATTTTTGGCCAAGTGAAGCCACTCAACTTGATGGAAATTTTCAGTGTGTCTGTTTGGATGTAATGTAATAACTTTTGAACACCAAAATCAATCACTTCCAAAATTTCAGGGAATGTTGTAGGCATCACTGGGCAGAACCCAACCGATTTTTGGGAAAATTGGAAAACGGGAAGGAGGGAAATGGGGGACACATGGAGACTCCAGCATCTGGTTTGCAGATCCAACATCTTCAACAACCTCTGTAACTGTCTACAGATCAAAGAACCAGTTGATGACAGTCATTAACACTATAGAGCATAACAATACCCATACCCAATCTCATTTCTGCCCATCCTCCTGATAGATCTTAACATGTTGACACCCAGAATGATTCATCTTTCAGCCAACAGAAAAATAATGGGGGGTGGGGGGAAATGCAGGGCCGGCTCTAAAAAAAAAAAAAAAGGAGCAGCCGCGGCCGTAGCTGCCGAAGCAAAAAAAAAAGAAAAAACAACCAGCCCTTGAAATGTGCCGCCCCAGGAATGGCCGAAATGCCGCCCCTTCAGATGTGCCGCCCCAAGCACCTGCTTCCTTTGCAAGTGCCTGGAGCCGGCTCTGGGGGGATGAGAGAATGGGACACATGGGGGAAAGAAGGACACAGAGTCCCTGTAATGGGGGGCATAAAAAGAAGGAGCTTGCACACAGAGCCTGTCGAGAGAGAATGAGGAATGGGAGTACAGAACCCTAGCTGGGGGAAATTGTGAAATCCTGGTATGGGGGACACATAGCCCCTGGCACAGGGAAAGGGAGGCATGGTGTGGAAAGGGGAGAACAAGGGTCACAAAGAGCCCCTGGCATGGGTGGGGGGAAAGAATGGCAATTCACAGCACTCCTAGCACAAAGGAGGGTTGCAGAGAGTTCCTCAAATAAAGGGGGATGGGAAAGTGGCATGGGGGCGGGGCATGGAGGAACACAAAGAGCCCCTACAGGTGTGTGTAATAGCCACCATCACACACCCAAATTACATTGAAGACACATTAGATTCCTTTCATATTTTGTTTTCTCCTCATAGCATCGTAATAGTCTAAAGGCAAGATTATTTTGTGAAAGGAATGAAACGTTGGCAATGCAATAAACACTATATGAATTCTCTTCAGTTTGTATGTAGACCTGTTTGAGGATTCTTGCCATTGTTTTTTTGGAACCAGATGAGTCTTTTGTACTCCCAGACTCCTTATTGGTAGTTTTGGATTTCTCTGAAACCATTGCTGCTAAAGGGCTCCAAACGGGAGAAATAAATCCAGTCTGCTTGTCGAGTCCCTGGCTCAGCGTGAAAGTGCATGAGGATTATTCCAGGAGTGGGTGGGTGAGATTCTGTGGCCTGCATTGTGCAGGAGGTCAGACTAGATGATCATAATGGTCCCTTCTGACCTTAAAGTCTATGAGTCTATGAGTCAGCTGAATATGCTTTAATATGATCCTTAACTAACAATCCAGAGGAAAAAGGCATTGGAGAACCAGGGATGAGATTCGGTGCTGTACCTCCAAGAAGTATAGCACAGAACTCACCGCTCATGGGAGAGGAATGGAGGTAGCAAAGGTAAATTTAAGCCACTTTTGTGCCCAGCACAAAATGCCACACTGCTATTTGCTGCCTTATATTTTAACAGATAATCTATTTCTTTGAATTTTTAGGCAAAGTACAACATTTTAATAAATACATTGCCGTTTTAATCAAGTGCAATAACTAACACTCAATGTCTAATGTATATTGAGTAGACATGGGTGGTTAATTGTCTTGTGCCTCAGACAGTATATAAGGCACTCAACCACTAATCAGACACTCTCACTCATATGATAAAAATAAAAAATGATGCATTACCCCTTTTCTCACAAGCTAGAGGGTTCACTCTTGGTCATTAATGTCATCAACCTAGACACCGGAAAGCAGTTTGGGTTGTGCTGTCACGAAAAGGCAAGCCATTGAAGTCACATGTCTAGAACTTATGAGAGATCAGAGCGTAACTATGGAGAGATCAGAAATATTGCTTGTTTTGCATACTCTACTTGCTTCCCCTGTGTCTGGAACTAGCAGGACCAAAGAAACCCACATCCTAAGCCACAGACTGTAGGCACCTGGGCTTGCTCTTCACACAGGATGACAAAGTGCTTTCAATTCACTAATGTCATGTAGACATCCTCAACATTTGTATAGTGTTTTTAACTAACAAAATTGTTACATCCTTCCTGCACTCTATTGTCAGGAGCTAAATGCAAAAATTGAATGGTTCTTTTGATAACTTCTAGTTCATTTAAAGGGGAACTGTCAAAGTTGGCAGGCCCCAAAATATACCTACATTTTTTCTTTATAAATCTGTTTAAAAATAATAATCTATGATTACTTTTTTGATCTGAGTTTTCAAAATAAGTGCATCAAATGATTTTTCTTCTTTAAAAGAATCAATGACACCCATCCATTATTCCCTAATAATTACCAATAACAAACTGTCTACGCGTTCACAAGCACATTTAAAATAGCGTGTGTTGAAGGGTAGGGGGAAAAAGTAGAGGGAACACTAATGAACCTCACTCCAATGTGAAGGTTCCAAGAATGATTATATATTCCTTACATTTGTTTACAGTTTGAAAAATACTGTGAAATTGTCCTTTGTACACAGCAATTTTGAAATGTGATCAAAAGGGTTTTGTTGTTCATCATATTAATTATTTTTTGAAGTGTATTGTTCAACTTCTACAGACAGTGTTATTACTGGGCAAAAGATATGAATACCTAGCAATCCCATGATTTACAACAATTGAGATGAATAAGCATGTAACATTATGATTTCATTTTAATTCTGGTCTCAAATGTTTAAGAAAGATTAATTCAAACTGGAATATGTGCAGAGAAGGGCTATTAGGATGATCTGTAGGGCAGTGACGCCGACTTCCGTTGGCGCCGCTGGGTGCTGACGCCGGGCGATGTGGCGGGGCCCCGCCCCCGACGTCGGGTGACGTTGCGGGGCCCTGCCCCCGACGCCGGGCCCCGCCCCCGACGCCAGGCGACGTTGCGGGGCCCCGCCCCCGACGCCGGGCCCCGCCCCCGACGCCAGGCGACATTGCGGGGCCCCGCCCCCGACGCCAACGCAACGTCACCCGGCGTCGGGGGCGGGGCCCCGCAACATCGCCCGGTGCTGAGGTGAGCTGGGCGCGGGCCCCGGGGCTGGCGGGGAGCTGGGCGCGGGCCCCAGAACTGGCGGGGAGCTGCAATTTTTCCCCGTTGGCACCTATGCTGTAGGGTTTCCAGTTTTGATAGGACATATTCCTGGAGGTTTCATCACATGACAAAATCTTGAATTAAAGATGAATCTTTAATTCCTGGAGACTCCAGGACAATCCTGGAGGGTTGGCAACCCTAATGATCCGAGGAATGGAAAACGTACCTTATGAGAGGAGACTCAAAGAGCTTGGCTTGTTTAACCTAACCAAAAGAACGCTGAGGGGAGATATGATTGCTCACTATAAATGCAACAGAGGGGTAAATACCAGGGAGGGAGGGAGGGAGAGTTATTTCAGTTAAGCTGCAATGTGGGCACAAGAACAAATGGCTATAAACTGGCCACCGACAAGTTTAGGCTCGAAATCAGATGAAAGTTTCTAACTATCAGAGGAATGAAATTCTGGAACAGCCTTCCAAGAGGAACAGTGGGGGATAAAAACCTAACTTGCTTCAAGACTGAGCTTGATAAGTTTATGGAGGGGATGGTATGATGGGACTGCCTATGATTGCATGTGGCCCATCAGTGACTGCCAGTAGCAAAAATCCCCAATGGCTGGAGATGGGACACTAGATGGGGAGGGCTCTGAGTTACTACAGATAATTCTTTCCCAGATATCTGCCTGGTGGGTCTTGTCCACATATTCAGGGTCTAACTGATCACTGTATTTGGGATTGGGAAGAAATTTTCCCCCCAGGTCAGATTGGCTGAGAACCTGGGGTATTTTTGCCTTCCTCTGCAGCATGGGAAAAGGTCATTTGCAGGTTTAAACTCGTGTGAATAGTGAATTCTCTAACTTGAAGTCTTTAAACCAAGATTTGAGGACTTCAGTAACTCAGCCAGAGGTTAGGGCTCTATTTCAGGAGTGGATGAGGGTCTATGGCCTGCAATGTTCAGGTTAGACTAGATAATCACAACAGTTGCTTCTGACCTTAGAGTCTATGAGTCTATGAACCAAAAATGCATGCATACAAAATTTAAGACTATTTGATTTTTAACTTTGATTACAAAACTTTGCCAAATAAAAAGAATTAAGTTTTTGTTAACTTCTACTATGAAAACATACCTCACTTAGCCCTGGTCTACACTACGAGTTTAGGTCGAATTTATTAGCGTTATTTCGATTGATCCGTGCACCCGTCCACACGACGAAGCCCTTAACATCGACTTCTAGGGCTCTTAAAATCGATCTCGCCACTCCACCCCCAACGAGGGGATTAGCGCTTAAATCGATATTGCCGAATCGATGTAGGCTAGTGAGGACGCAATTCGACAGTATTGGCCTCCTGGATCTATCCCACAGTGCAACATTTGACCGCTCTGGACAGCAGTCTGCGCTCCAATGCTCCGCCCAGGTAGACAGGAAAAGCCCCGCGAACTTTTGAATTTCATTTCCTGTTTGGCCAGCGTGGTGAGCTGCAGGTGAGCGCAGATCTCATCAGCAGAGGTGACCATGATGGAGTCCCATCAAAAGGATTTTTTGCTCCCCCCTCAGTTGCTTTCACGGAGGGAGGGGGGAGCAAGGGTTAGGCTCATTTCCTTCTAGCTGCAGATGGTACAATATGCGGTGAGCAAGGAGGCGCCTTCCCTTCTAGCAGCAGATGGTACAATATGCTTGATATCCATCATCAGCTCCTGGCCCCCTCAAGGATTGAACTCGCAACCCCGGGTTTAGCGGGCCAACGCTCAGACCGCTGAGCTATCCCTCCGCCCGTGTTCCAGGCAGTACTGAATCTCCCTTAAACAAAACGTAAAAAAGAGAATGACCAGAGTCACTCTGGTCACTCCCATTTATGTCCAAGCGCCCCCGGCCAGCCACACCATAGGCCGCCGGCCAGGAGCACACGAATACCAATCATATTGTACAATCTGCTGCGAGAAGGAAAGGAGCTTCTGCTGTGTGGTCCCGCGACCACGACCATTTATGGCATATTGCACCATCTGCAGCTAGAAGGCAAGGAGCTCCTGCTGTGTAGTCCCGCGACTACCAGCCTCAGGCGGAATGGCCCCCTCAAGGATTGAACTCGCAACCCCGGGTTTAGCGGGCCAACGCTCAGAACGCTGAGCTATCCCTCTGCCCGTATTATAGTGTGACTGAATCCCCACTAGACCTAATGTCCAGGCGTACGCTGGAGATGTACGGTAATTGTGAGCTGAGCAGGCTTCCGTAGCAAACACGGAAACCCCGGAAAAAAGGCGCGAAAAATATTGCTTTCACGGAGGGAGGGATGACATGTACCCAGAACCACCAGCGACAATGTTTTCTGCCCCATCAGGCTTTGGGATCGCAACCCAGAATCCCAATGGGCGGCGGAGACTGCGGGAACTGTGGGATAGCTACCCGCAATGCAATGCTCCGAAAGTCGATGCTAGCCCCGCTACTGTGGACACAGTCAATCGACCTCATGGTCTTAACGCTCTTTAGTGGGGACACACACAATCGATTCCATAAATTCGGGTTTTAAAATATCGACTTCTATAAATTCGACCTAATTCTGTAGTATAGACGTACCCTTAGAAGTCTATGTCTGTGTAGATTCAGTCAACCCGCATATATCCTACTATTAAATTCATGGTGTTCTTCCATTACATTTCTTGCAAAAATAAAGGCAAGGTGGAGCCTTTTATGCCTTGTTATGCACTTACAGGCAAAGGATCTCTTCCAAATCCCATGGAAGTCAATGGGAGTCTTTTGATTTCAGTGCTCTCAGTTTGTTGTAGAGTTAACTTGTAGTGTGATACAAAGCTCACTGATTTTTCCACATTCATGAGTGAATCTTCTACTTCCCCCTGTTGGGTCTGTAATCTTTATATCTGTGCTAAGGCACCCTTTGCAAAATTTAAAGCATGAGGTCTCTGCTCACTGAGACTATATATTGTTATTGATGTATGCGTTTTCATTTCAAGGACTGATTTTGTAAATCACTCTGAGTTTTTCAAGCTTGAGTCATTAAGAGACCGCAGCTCATACAAAAGGCTGTCATGATATTTCTCAAAGAAAAGATTTTTGAGCATAATAATCTGGTTTTTAATCCACTGATCACTGGCACAACACTCGATATTAATTAAAAAATATTTGAATAATTGCACATTTTATTGTCAAATAATTTGTCTGAAAAACAAACACAATGAACAGAACTCGAGTTACACGAGACATTTTATATTTACTTTTAGGCATTTCTGTAACAATACAGGCAAGATGTATATATCTGAGTTGCTACTAATTAGCTGTGCATTCTTGAGTTAATTCAATATTTTTCAGACTTTTAGAAGTTCAGCCCTCTTTCAGAAAAATGAAAATTGCATGTGTTATTAAAGACATACCCATTTAAATTTATGCACCTTCTGATCCCCATTGGTGAGGCCTTCGCACTCTGAAGGGATACATCACACATTTTGAGAAATGCTGGTGTACATCTTCAGAACACATTACTACTACTCCTTTTTTACATGGTTGGATGAGCAAAGAAATACTTTAAATGTCAGCATTATTAACTATCAAAACTGGCATCTAAATTAGTACCCACTGAAATCACTAGGACAGTTCTCTCCTCTGAACCATTGTTTCAAGCTCTCCACAAATTCGAACGTCTCTCTCTGTACTGGTTACACACTAAAACATCTAGAGACTATTTTTTCCTTTCTGCCCTCTGCTCTCCCCTCCAGGCTAGTCCTTCACATCCCTCAGTGTGGCAGTTACCATACTTTGGGGAAAACAAAGCTAGTCAATCAACTTCTTCATGTCTAAGTTTCCACATTTCTAAAATAGCACTAATATTTACCATCCTACCAAACTGGGATATTGTGAAGCTTAATCTACTACTAGTGCTTGTAAACACCTATTTTTCAATAGTTTTAGCTCAATTATTTCCATCATAAAGGTTTTATTTACATGTGTTTACCAATAAACTGTACTTGATGTTCCAGTGCTACTATTCTGCTACCACATGTACAGAATTAACTTCACAGTTATTAAATATGAAATCTCAATATTTCAAAGACTTTTTATACTAGTATGGGCAAGTGGTGCCAAGAGTGTTGGTTCCTCCTTAAATCACCCTTCTAACATCTAAGAAACAATTCCAGATTCTTGTCCTCATTATCGAAGCCTACCACTGAGAAGACGATCCGTGCCTTAGAAATGTCCTCTAGACTACATATTTTAGAGCTTTATTGTATAGCATAACATTACAGTTTGCGCTGAGTGCTGAGGCTATGATTCTTACCTGTAATTAGTATTTTCTACATATTTTAAAAACAAAAATAATAAAACACACAATAAACCCTACATGAATAAAACATTAGGGTTACCATTATGCATACAGAAGAGTCATGAAATTCAACGTTATAGTCCCCAACGCAACCATAATTTGCACATAACATAGCACTATTATTAAATGCAATAATTTGTACTTCTATGGAGATTTTCATATAAGGATCTCAGCACACTATACAAAAGTGGTATTTTTTTTGACGTGGGACGACATCAACGCAAACTAGCAACCTTTTCATTCAGGGTCCACATGGAGCAGTTAGAGTGCAACATGTTAGAGGACTCTACAATTCACAGCCTTGTAGAAAGCACTGCTAAGCGGTGTAGACAAGTCCAAAGACTACATCAGATCCAGGTTATACAAAACTGAAAATAGGTTATGTATAGTGCTAGGCAGAGATGGGCTCCAACTGACGAAGAAAGGGAAGAGCATCTTTGGAAGCAGGCTGGCTAACCTAGTGAGGAGGGCTTTAAACTAGGTTCACCGGGGAAGGAGACCAAAGCCCCGAGGTAAGTGGGGAAGTGGGATACCGGGAGGAAGCACAAGTAGGTGAGTGCAAGAGGGGAGGGCTCCTGCCCCATACTGGGACAGCAGGACAATCGGTAAGTTATCTTAAATGACTATACACAAATGCAAGAAGCCTGGGGAACAAGCAGCGAGAACTGGAAGTCTCTCACAGTCAAGGAATTATGATGTAATTGGAATAACAGAGACTTGGTGGGATAACTCACATGATTAGAGTACTGTCATGGATGGATATAAACTGTTCAGGAAGGATAGGCAGGGCAGAAAAGGTGGGGGAGTTGCGTTGTATGTAAGAGAGCAGTATGACTGCTCAGAGCTCCAGTATAAAACTGCAGAAAAACCTGAGAGTCTCTGGATTAAATTTAGAAGTGTGAGCAACAAGGGTAATGTCGTGGTGGGAGTCTGCTACAGACCACCAGACCAGGGGGATGAGGTGGACGAGGCTTTCTTCCAGCAACTAACAGAAGTTACTAGATCACAGGCCCTGGTTCTCATGGGTGACTTTAATCACCCCGACATCTGCTGGGAGAGCAATACAGCGGTCCACAGACAATCCAGGAAGTTTTTGGAAAGTGTAGGGGACAATTTCCTGGTGCAAGTGCTGGAGGAACCAACTAGAGGAAAAGCTCTTCTTGACCTGCTGCTCACATACAGGGAAGAAATAGTAGAGGAAGCAATAGTGGATGGGAATCTGGGAGGCAGTGACCATGAGATGGTCGAGTTCAGGATCCTGACACAAGGAAGAAAGGAGAGCAGTAGAATACAGAGCCTGGACTTCAGAAAAGCAGACTTTGACTCCCTCAGGGAACTGATGGGCAAGGTCTCCTGGGAGAATAACATGAGGGGGAAAGGAGTCGAGGAAAGCTGGCTGTATTTTAAAGAATCCTTATTGAGGTTGCAGGAACAAACCATCCCGATGTGTAGAAAGAAAAGTAAATATGGCAGGCGACCAGCTTGGCTTAACAGTGAAATCCTTGCTCGTCTTAAACACAAAAAAGCAGCTTACAAGAAGTGGAAGATTGGACAAATGACCAGGGAGGAGTATATAAATATTGTTCAGGCATGCAGGAGTGAAATTAGGAAGGCCAAATCACACTTGGAGTTGCAGCTAGCCGGAGATGTTAGGAGTAACAAGAAGGGTTTCTTCAGGTATGTGAGCAACAAGAAGAAAGTCAAGGAAAGTGTGGGCCCCTTGCTGAATGAGGGAGGGAACCTAGTGACAGAGGATGTGGAGAAAGCTAGTGTATTCAATGCTTTTTTTGCCTCTGTCTTCACAGACAAGGTCAGCTCCCAGGCGGCTGCACTCCGCAGCACGGTATGGGGAGGGGGTGACCAGCCCTCTGTGGAGAAAGAAGTAGTTCGGGACTATTTAGAAAAGCTGGACGAACACAAGTCCATGGGGCCGGATGCACTGCATCCGAGGGTGCTAAAGGAGTTGGCCGATGTGATTGCAGAGCCATTGGCCATTATCTTTGACAAATCATGGCAATCGGGGGAGGTCCCGGATGACTGGAAAAAAGCTAATGTAGTGCCCATCTTTAAAAAAGGGAAGAAGGAAGATCCGAGGAACCACAGGCCAGTCAGTCTCACCTCAGTCCCTGGAAAAATCATGGAACAGATCCTCAAGGAATCAATTTTGAACCACTTAAAGGAGGGGAAAGTGATCAGGAACAGTCAGCATGGATTCACCAAGGGCAAGTCATGCCTGACTAACCTAATTGCCTTCTATGATGAGATAACTGGCTCTGTGGATGAGGGGAAAGCAGTGGATGTGCTATTTCTTGACTTTAGCAAAGCTTTTGATACAGTCTCCCACAGTATTCTTGCCAGCAAGTTAAAGAAGTATGGGCTGGATGAATGGACGGTAAGGTGGATAGAAAACTGGCTGGATGGTCGTGCTCAACGGGTAGTGATCAATGGTTCCATGTCTAGTTGGCAGCTGGTATCAAGTGGAGTGCCCCAAGGGTCGGTGGTGGGGCCGGTTTTGTTCAATATCTTCATCAACGATCTGGAGGATGGTGTGGACTGCACCCTTAGCAAGTTTGCAGATGACACTAAATTGGGAGGAGTGGTTGATACACTGGAGGGTAGGGACAGGATACAGAGGGACCTAGACAAATTAGAGGATTGGGCCAAAAGAAATCTGATGAGGTTCAACAAGGACAAGTGCAGAGTCCTGCACTTAGGACGGAAGAATCCCATGCACTGCTACGGACTAGGGACTGAATGGCTGGGCAGCAGTTCTGCAGAAAAGGACCTAGGGGTTACGGTGGACGAAAAGCTGAATATGAGTCAACAGTGTGCCCTTGTTGCCAAGAAGGCTAATGGCATTTTGGGCTGTATAAGTAGGGGCATTTCCAGCAGATCGAGGGACATGATTATTCCCCTCCATTCGGCACTGGTGAGGCCTCATTTGGAGTACTGTGTCCAGTTTTGGGCTCCACACTACAAGAAGGATGTGGATAAATTGGAAAGAGTCCAACAGAGGGCAACAAAAATGATTAGGGGGCTGGAGCACATGATTTATGAGGAGAGGCAGAGCAAACTGGGGTTATTTAGTCTGCAGAAGAGAAGAATGAGGAGGGATTTGATAGCTGCTTTCAACTACCTGAAAGGGGGTTCCAAAGAGGATGGATCTAGACTGTTCAGTGGTAGAAGATGACAGAAGAAGGAGTAATGGTCTCAAGTTGCAGAGGGGGAGGTTTAGGTTGGATATTAGGAAAAACTTTTTCACTAGTAGAGTGGTGAAACACTGGAATGGGTTACCTAGGGAGGTGGTGGAATCTCCTTCCTTAGAGGTTTTTAAGGTCAGGCTTGACAAAGCCCTGGCTGGGATGATCTAGTTGGGGTTGGTCCTGCTTTGAGCAGGGGGTTGGACTAGATGACCTCCTGAGGTCCCTTCCAACCCTGAGATTCTATGATTCTATGAATGGAAAAGCGATATCAACCTTAACTGAAGTATTCCTAAATAGATACTCTGCTAATCAGGAATTTGGGCAAGCATCTGAACGACTTTTTGTATTATGCTGTAAAGTAACATGTAGTGTATTTGTAGCCATTTCTATGGCATTCATCACTATGAACATCTATGTGACACTATACCAACATGGCATAGCCTGGTCCAAAATCTTCTTACACCCCTATGTTCAAAGATGTATAATAAAGTCAAAGTTGTTTCCAAAGTGGTTTGTGATGTTAGCATAATTTCTGCTCACAGCAAAAACGGTGTGCTATCTGTATACTGGCGATCAGTGTGGACAAAAGAACTTGCACTATACCTACTACTTGTACAGAACTAATATTTGTTGTATCTGGACCACTGTGATGAGTGACTCAAAATACAGAAATGCACTCTCTGAAATTAAGAAAATTTTTGTTGCACAATTATCTCTGCAACCAACAGAAATGTTGAACCAACTGTGTCATCACACTTTTGGACCTAAGCAGGAACACTAAATTCAATCACCTCTCATCTCTGAATTTTTTGGGAAGTTTGAATACAGATCTGAATCCAGTTCCAAAGTTCATAACTTGAACCCATCTCTCGCATCCAAATTTTATTTATTCTCTAAGCCCTATTCTATTACCCTGTTAATATGAACCAATATTGTTTTTAAATAGATTATACTATCATTTATGAGGTGACAAACTACTTTTTGCACTTCACGTTAATCAAGTTATCATTACCTGCATATTTAATCATAGACTTTAAGGTCAGAAGGGACCATCATGATCATCTAGTCTGACCTGCTGCACATTGCAGATCACGTAACCTCGCCCATCCACTGCTGTAGCAGACCCATAAACTCTGGCTGAGTTACTGAAGTCCTCAAATCATGATTTAAAGACTTCAAGTTACACCATATCCACCACTTACACTAGTTTAAATCTGGAAGTGACTCATGCCACAGAGGAAGGCAAAATGCCCCCGTCTGACCCAGGGGGAAATTCCTTCTCGACCCCAAATATGGCGATCAGTTAGACCCTGAGCACGTGGGCAAGACCCAGTAGTCAGACACCTACGAAATAATTCTCTGTAGTAACTCAGAGCCCTCCCCATGTAGTGTCCCATCACTGGCCATTGAAGATATTTGCTACTGGCAGTTACAGATTGGATACATACCATTGCAAGCAGTCTCATCATACCATATCTCCATAAACATATCCAGCTCAGTCTTGGTATTAAGTTAACATGAATATTAAATCAAAAACAGAAAATCAGGTCAATCAGATGTAAATGCTAGAAGCATTCTCTCTCACCAAAACAGCAACCCTGTTAGCATGAACTGACTTCTGGATATACCTATCATACACTGGATCCATGGGATCTTCTGGAGTAAGGCATGAAGAAGTTTTACCAAATATCTATTTTTAATTTTTATCTAAAATCAAATTATTTAAAAAAATGAAAGTCTAGATGCAAAGATTTTCCATAAAAAGGAATGAGAACATTGGTAGGTTTTGCTAACATAGCAGAACTAGAAACCAAAAATATTGTTTTAGCTAGTGAAAACAAATCTTTTTGCATATGTAAGTGAATTATGGTGGGTTTTCCTGTTGCCTATAATATTTTTTTAAGGGAGTGAAGTTTTTTTCTTTTTAAAGGCAACAGAAGAAGTAGTACAGTACTATGGAAGATAAAATGTGTATAGCTAGGAAATAAGAACAAAATCTGGAAATCAAACAACGGCTGTGAAAATGCTGGTGGGTGTCGAAAACACAATCTTTGAGAAATAAGTATTGGGAGAAACGATTTGTTTTTTAATTCATAGTTTTTAATTAATAGGTTTTAAATTTCTAATTTATTACAGGCTGCAATGGTGGCACCACGAATAATTAAGGTTGCCCGACACTTTCCATTACAAAACCCTGTTTTGAGTTGCTTATAACTTTACCAAATTTCAACCATTCCGGCTCAAATTTTACATACTGGCTCTCTGCCACCGACTGATTTTTTTTTTCCTTCCAAGTTTCAGCAAAAACAGTTCAGTGGTTTTCTAAACAGTGGTTAGGAAATAATACGTTTTCCCCATGTTAAAAAAAATGGTTGTCAATGATGTGACTTTTGGCTTCACATGAAAATCTGCCCAAATTTGGCCAAGTTAGAAGACTCCGCAAATATTACAGTTCACATGCGTTCAGTAGAGGCTTGTTAGAGTAGCATTAGTTTTTCAATATCCCATATGTACTGAGCGTGTTCCTACATGAAGACAAAGCTTCAGATGAAACATTCCTGAGGGATCCTGTATGCTCCACCCATAAAATGTAGATCTGAGGGGGACAGGGCCCAAAGGTGAACAGGAATAAAAGCGTCTAAAGGATATTCTCCCCTCCGGATTGTAAAACTGAACCTTGAGTCTCACCATTTCATTGTTGTCTAGCAAACAGCTGTGAATCTCACCGGTAAAAATGTGTTTCTCTTCTAGGGGCTGCTCACCTGGAAATGATAGAACTTTCTCAGTCAGCTCAAATGGTGGAGGTCTGTGCTTCGGATCTACAGGTTCCAATCTTTTTGGTGACCCATTTGGGGGTTAATATGGTTCTGAGAGCATATGCTTTGTTTTTAATTGTGCTTTTTTTTTAAAAAAAAGGGAAATTACATGTAAAAGTTACATTAAAAGAACATTATGAAGGTTGCAAATTCAAATGCTCAAAAGTTAGGAAATGCCAGACTTAAGACTCCCTGTACAAACTTAATTTGGCCCTCTTGTATGCATACATTATGATTAAGGCTATGATTATGTCACGGAAGTCATGGAACCCGGGACTTTGACTGACCTCCATGACATTTTCTGCTCTGGGGCTGGAGCTCACAGCCAGCCCTGCCCTCGCAGCTTCCAGCCCCACGTCTGGTGGGGGAACCCAGCAGCTGCCCAGCCAGTGGTGGGGGGCCAGCGGAACTGCAGCTGCCCAGCGCAGTGGGGGGCCAGCAGGACCCCGCACAGCTGCAGCAGGCAGCAGGGACTCTCCACGACTGCCCAGCTGCAGCCGTGGCCAGCAGCTGGGGGACCCTGCAGCTACCAGCTGCCCAGGGAGAGGGGACCCTGCAGCAGCCCAGCCCCAGGGGCGGGGGAACCCTGGAGCTCCCAGGCACCACACATCAGTGGAGGACCCAGGAGCCCCAGCAGCAGCAGGTGCTGACCCCACCTACCCATTTTGTCAGTGATATTTTTAGTGAAAGTCAGGGACAGGTCATGGGCTGCCGTGAATTTTTCTTTATTTCCCGTGACCTATCCTTGAGTTTTACTAAAAATATCCGTAACAAAAACTTAGCCTTAATTATGATATCTCTAAATACAAGCTTACACGATAGTTTTTCCAAAGGACCACTGCCTTGTTCAGTTCACAGGACAGAAGGTGCTCAAGGAATGATTGAGGCGTATGCAGTGAATGAGGCTGTTGTCTGTGGGACATGCCCACTGAATTTCATCTCTCTGCTGTGGTGATTCAGGTAAGATGACTGTCAGCATTAAATGTCATGGTCATTTTTGCGATTTAGGTCCACCAGGAATAGGAATAAGAACAACTCATTTAATCCAAACTAAATAAAAGCCTTGAGATAAAAATATTTGAATTTGAAGACATCTGCATGATTAATTACCATTTGCATATTTTACGACAATAGCAGAAGTTTTTTATCATTTTCTTTATTAAAAAACAAACTTTTTAACTGAGTGATGTGTGCTCATGTGCAGCTATACTAATAGTAGACAAATCATGTCAGGAACCAAGTTTTTAAAAAATCACGTTGCTTATATTCTTCCTACAGTTTTTAAACCACAAGTTGCAGTGCAAATTCTATGATCAATTAATTAAAAAAGCCCCAAATTTTGTTTAGCGAAATAAAGTACAGACTTTACCCTCTCACCGTCTTCATCGCACAGACTGTGTGTAAGTGAACAGAACTCTCAGACACTGAAATTACATAAAATATTTTGTTTCATCCTTTCTTATAGTAGGAAATAATAATGATAGCATCTAACATTTATATATCTTTTTATATGTAGACTTAAAATTGCACAAAGATGCTTATCATTATCTCTATTTTAAAATGGTTAAGAAAAGTGCAAAGAAGTTCAATGAATTGCCTAAGGTCACTCAACAAGTTAAATAAGGAAAACAGAAAAGAAAGTTGAGTTAAAAACACTACCAGTTTTCTAAAATAAAGTATTCATTTGCAAGACTGTAAATTATGCTGAAATAAGTATGACTTATTGTAAGCTGTTTCTTTAAGGGCTCTCTTTTGGCACTTCCTACTCAAGCAAAACTCCCAGTGAAAATAATGGTAGTTCTGCTTAAGCAGAAAGTCTTAAATAGAACCATTTAAAAAGGCATTCTGGGAGGATAGAAAGCACAATATGGTTTTAATGTACTGCCCTTTCACTTCTGAAGACTTGGGTGCGTCTACAGTAACAATAAACTCAGTGATCAAATCCAGGTTACTTGCAGACACCTATCCATATCATAGACTACCACACAATACTATCCAAATGTCTGTCTTTGCTCAACAGATGCCCAGTATTGGAACAGCACAGGCTTGACTAGTCACTCATGAGTAAAACTAAGATTTTGTCAGGGATATTTTTAGTGAAAGTCAGGGACCGGTCACGGGCAATAAACAAAAATTTCACGGAAACCGATGCCCTGTCCCTTTCACTAAAAATATCCCTGACAAAATAGGGAGGGAGATGGATTCAGCACGCACCCCTGCTGGGGCACCAGGGTCCCCCACCACTGCAGTGAGAGGGAGCTCTGGGTCACCCCCAAATGGTGGCTGAGCAGCTCTAGGGGGGCTCGCTGCTCGTGGCGGTAGGGAACTCCGGGGGGTTCCCGCTACCTGTGGCAAGTGGGAGCTTCAGAGTCCCCCGCTGACTGCCATGGCTGGGCGGCTGCGCAGGGTCCCCAACCAGGGTGGGGGATGAGAGCTGTGGAGGTGCTCCAGGGAGCACCAGCCCTGGGGCAGAAAATGTCATGGAGATCTCTGAAAGTCAAAGATTCCATGACTTCCATGACATAATAGTAGCCTTACTCATGAGGTGTATTAGCAGACCATGCACAGAAGTGTGCACAACACTATCCTTTGCAATACATGCTTCTAATGCTAACTAAACCTCACATTCATGAGCTCTAAATTCTCACACAATGAAAACACAAGTACCTCAAATGTGTAATGTTATGCAAGGCCTGCAAGAATAGGGAATGGTGAAAACTCACTAAAATATCACGTTACTGTTACTCAGTAAATTTTTAGACCATTTTTTTCAGCTGTCTCTTCCTCTTAATTATAGAAAATGTATATGAGCAAGAGACAGAGAGCGCTGTAAATAACAGGTTTTGCTGACTGTGACCCCTCTTTTGCAATTCCACATCCCGGGAAAGAAAAGCTGAGACGTGAGCAGCAGGAAAAAGGCTTAATGAATCTCAGAATTTAATCTCCCTTGCAGATGAAAATGTTCCTTTACTACACACATAAAACTATTACATTTCTATAAAGCAGTCTATAGCCAGGATACACTTTGGTAAACAGATGAAAGAAAAACAAACAACTGTTAGTAACAGTGTTCAGAATGCATATCAGGGGTTTTGATTTACTGCAGCCTCTGTCTCAAGTATACTATGTATCTTTTTATTTAGACTCAGTTTAGTTATTTTTAATAAAAAAATCATACAGTCCTAATGACTGCCTGATCCGTAGATGGATCTATCATGATTGTACATTTTGTATCATAACCTAAATTCACAACAGGAGAGGTTCAGATTTGTCCAAGATTTTTGTTTTGTTGTCTGAGCAAACTGCCCTAAAGAGTGACTGTCAGTTCCCTAAGTAAATCTGATGCTTAGAGAAGAAGTGCTGTTTGTACTCTTGATGGTTGAGGTGGTTGTCTGAAAATGAATCTGTTTTTCCAGAATAGGGTGACAGTTCCAAATTTTCAAGTGGCCGTGTTTATAGGACTAAAGTTTATCTGGGCAACAAAAACATTACAAATCCCAGACTGTTAACTATCCACATAGTTTTGAGCAAATTGTTAAGTTTTCTTCTGGACTGCCACATTTTAAGGTGACAGCTTCTAAGGTCTCTAGTTAAGTAGCTCTCAACCTTTTCAAACTACTGTACCTCTTTTGGGAGTCTGATTTGTCTTGTGTACCCCTAAGTTTCATCTCACTTAAAAACTACTGGCTTACAAAAATCTCACAAAAAATACAAGTGTCACAGAAAACTGTTACTGAAAAATTGCTTACTTTCTCATTTTTACCACATAATTATAAAATAAATCAATTGGAATATAAATATTGAACTTACATTTCAGTGTATAGTATATAGAGCAGTATAAACAAGCCATTGTATGAAATTTTAGTTTGCACTGACTTCGCTAGTGCATTTTACGTAGCCTGTTGAAAAACTAGGCAAATATCTAGATGAGTTGACGTACCCCCTGGAAGACCTCTGTGTACACCTGGGGAAGAATCATTGCGCTAGTTTTCCCAGTACTGTAAACCTTAGTTCAGTGGCCCTCACATTGTTTCCCATTATTTATTTTTTAAATGTGTTGAGGATATCCTCCTGGAGATTCAAAACCTCACTACCTACTCAGCAGCATTGGATACAAGACCAAAAATTTCAATTGCTTTTTGAAAGTAGAGGTAGACCAGAACAGTTTTTTCCCTTGACTAGAATATATGCTTAAAATGTGTTTATCCTGCTTGGATATCCCATGTTTTTCTTAATACAAATGTCTAAAGCTTGGTCATCCCCATTTTCATCCTTATTGACTTAGACTGCTTCGAGCCACAGGGTGGATGACTTGATCACTTTGCTGTAGGCCTGATGTACTGGCTTTGTCTTTTAAATTTAGCACAGCTGATTCAGTGAGTTCCTGGCTCTGCAGGAAATAACTTGCACAGAAGTAAAACTAACATGGAGCAGTGAACATACCAGGGATTGAAACAGTGGCATGCTGGGAACCAAAGCAGCAGTGGAAGAGTCCTAATGAAAGTGCTAATGGAGCTGTTACAGGCCTGGAACTACACAGTCAGTACAGCTACCATGGGACTCAGCCTTCAAAACTGCTGAGTACCTTCACCTCCTGTTGACTTCAGCAGAAGTTGGAAGATCAGACCCATAATTTTGAGGAATCTGTTCATGACCATTTGTGAACATGCAATGGCCTGATTAAAGACTTAAATTCAAATTATGTAATAAGCGTAATCAAAATGTAGGCAACTAATAGGGATAAGGCACATCATGGCCTCAAAAGCTGCATGCCACTGGGAAGCAGTCACCCCCGGGTGACTAAAACAAGCTGATTACTAGAAAAGAATGGCAGTTTGATTGCAGGAGAGCCCATACTCTCAGCATGACATCTGCACCACCCATACAAATGCATCAGTGAATAATCTCTTCACTTTTTGGATGCCTCAGTTACAGGAGCTAGGGCAGGACACGAGGTCTCTTGATAACAGGTTAGGATGAAGAGAAAGTATTAATTCATCACCACACATTTTCAACGATGTCTTAGGCCCAACTAGCTATTTTAACCCAATGTTGGAAATTAGGTTATAACTAAACGAGATTATTAATCATTATGTCTAACTATTATGATTGTAGACTAATAAAACAGGAAATGGTGAAGGTCAGTAGCTCAAGTCACTATTAAGTGTGCCCAGTATTATCTCACAGTTAGCTCAGCCATTCATCACCTTTCCTGTCCAATTAATCTGTATGAAGAAAATCTATTGGTTATTAAATCACTGGCATGAGGGGACTTTAAACTAGGTTGGGGCTTTAAACTAGGTTCACCTGGGGAAGGAGACCAAAGCCCCGAGGTAAGTGGGGAAGTGGGATATCGGAAGGAAGCACAAATAGGTGAGTGCAAGAGGGGAGGGCTCCTGCCCCATACTGGGACAGCAGGACGATCGGTGAGTTATCTTAAATGCCTATACACAAATGCAAGAAGCCTGGGGAACAAACAGGGAGAACTGGAAGTCCTGGCACAGTCAAGGAATTATGATGTAACTGGAATAACAGAGACTTGGTGGGATAACTCATATGATTGGAGTACTGTCATGGACGGATATAAACTGTTCAGGAAGGACAGGCAGGGCAGAAAAGGTGGGGGAGTTGCGTTGTATGTAAGAGAGCAGTATGACTGCTCAGAGCTCCAGTATGAAACTGCAGAGAAACCTGAGTCTCTCTGGATTAAATTTAGAAGTGTGAGCAACAAGGGTAATGTCATGGTGGGAGTCTGCTACAGACCACCAGACCAGGGGGATGAGGTGGACGAGGCTTTCTTCCAGCAACTAACAAGTTACTAGATCACAGGCCCTGGTTCTCATGGGAGACTTTAATCAACCCGATATCTGCTGGAAGAGCAATACAGCGGTGCACAGACAATCCAGGAAGTTTTTGGAAAGTGTACGGGACAAATTCCTGGTGCAAGTGCTGGAGGAACCAACTAGGGGAAAAGCTCTTCTTGACCTGCTGCTCACAAACAGGGAAGAAATAGTAGAGGAAGCAATAGTGGATGGGAACCTGGGAGGCAGTGACCATGAGATGGTCGAGTTCAGGATCCTGACACAAGGAAGAAAGGAGAGCAGTAGAACAGAGACCCTGGACTTCAGAAAAGCAGACTTCGACTCCCTCCCCTGGGAGAATAACATGATGGGGAAAGGAGTCGAGGAAAGCTGGCTGTATTTTAAAGAATCCTTATTGAGGTTGCAGGAACAACCCATCCCGATGTGTAGAAAGAAAAGCAAATATGGCAGGCGACCAGCTTGGCTTAACAGTGAAATCCTTGCTCGTCTTAAACACAAAAAAGCAGCTTACAAGAAGTGGAAGATTGGACTAATGACCAGGGAGGAGTATAAAAGTATTGCTCAGGCATGCAGGAGTGAAATTAGGAAGGCCAAATCACACTTGGAGTTGCAGCTAGCCGGAGATGTTAGGAGTAACAAGAAGGGTTTCTTCAGGTATGTGAGCAACAAGAAGAAAGTCAAGGAAAGTGTGGGCCCCTTGCTGAATGAGGGAGGGAACCTAGTGACAGAGGATGTGGAGAAAGCTAGTGCACTCAATGCTTTTTTTGCCTCTGTCTTCACAGACAAGGTCAGCTCCCAGACAGCTGCACTCCGCAGCACAGTATGGGGAGGCGGTGACCAGCCCTCTGTGGAGAAAGAAATAGTTCAGGACTATTTAGAAAAGCTGGACGAGCACAAGTCCATGGGGCCGGATGCACTGCATCCGAGGGTGCTAAAGGAGTTGGCCGATGAGATTGCAGAGCCATTGGCCATTATCTTTGACAAATCATGGCAATCGGGGGAGGTCCCGGATGACTGGAAAAAAGCTAATGTAGTGCCCATCTTTAAAAAAGGGAAGAAGGAAGATCCGGGGACCTACAGGCCAGTCAGTCTCACCTCAGTCCCTGGAAAAATCATGGAACAGGTCCTCAAGGAATCAATTCTGAACCACTTAAAGGAGGGGAAAGTGATCAGGAATAGTCAGCATGGATTCACCAAGGGCAAGTCATGCCTGACTAACCTAATTGCCTTCTATGATGAGATAACCGGCTCTGTGGATGAGAGGAAAGCAGTGGATGTGCTATTTCTTGACTTTAGCAAAGTTTTTGATACAGTCTCCCACAGTATTCTTGCCAGCAAGTTAAAGAAGTATGGGCTGGATGAATGGACGGTAGGGTGGATAGAAAACTGGCTAGATAGTCGGGCTCAACGGGTAGTGATCAATGGTTCCATGTCTAGTTGGCAGCCGGTATCAAGTGGAGTGCCCCAAGGGTTGGTGCTGGGGCCGGTTTTGTTCAATATCTTCATTAACAATCTGGAGGATGGTGTGGACTGCACCCTTAGCAAGTTTGCAGATGATACTAAACTGGGAGGAGTGGTTGATACGCTGGAGGGTAGGGATAGGATACAGAGGGACCTGGACAAATTAGAGGATTGGGCCAAAAGAAATCTGATGAGGTTCAACAAGGACAAGTGCAGAGTCCTGCACTTAGGACGGAAGAATCCCATGCACTGCTACAGACTAGGGACCGAATGGCTGGGCAGCAGTTCTGCAGAAAAGGACCTGGGGGTTACGGTGGACGAAAAGCTGAATATGAGTCAACAATGTGCCCTTGTTGCCAAGAAGGCTAATGGCATTTTGGGTTGTATAAGTAGGGGCATTTCCAGCAGATCGAGGGACGTGATCGTTCCTCTCTATTCGGCACTGGTGAGGCCTCATCTGGAGTACTCTGTCCAGTGTTCGGCCCCACACTACAAGAAGGAGGTGGATAAATTGGAAAGAGTCCAGCAGAGGGCAACCAAAATGATTAGGGGACTGGAGCACATGACTTATGAGGAGAGGCTGAGGGAACTGGGATTGTTTAGCCTGCAGAAGAGAAGAATGAGGGGGGATTTAATAGCTGCTTTCAACTACCTGAAAGGGGGTTCCAAAGAGGATGGATCTAGACTGTTCTCAGTGGTAGAAGATGACAGAAGAAGGAGTAATGGTCTCAAGTTGCAGAGGGGGAGGTTTAGGTTGGATATTAGGAAAAACTTTTTCACTAGTAGGGTGGTGAAGCACTGGAATGGGTTACCTAGGGAGGTGGTGGAATCTCCTTCCTTAGAGGTTTTTAAGGTCAGGCTTGACAAAGCCCTGGCTGGGATGATTTAGTTGGGTTTGGTCCTGCTTTGAGCAGGGGGTTGGACTAGATGACCTCCTGAGGTCCCTTCCAACCCTGAGATTCTATGATTCTATGACTGTAAACGTGCTCACATTGCCAGATTATTTGGCCCTCAAATGTCACTGAAGTGACACTATCACTTTTAGTAAATGTTCTGCGGCTGCAAGCAGTGAACTTAAGTATTCACTACTATTCCCTGGCTGGTTTGTGCTGCTCTGGAGTAGTGCAAATCAGCTAGTGTGTACTGGTAAATCTAGCCTTAAAGGTTTTTGTGTTGTTTAGCTTTTTGTTGTTGTTGTTTTTGTAACGGTTAACTGCATATCTTCAATTGATTAGAGTTATCATATGGTCACAGTCTCTTCAATGTTTATGTATAATATTTTAAATAACTAAAAAAGGAAATTCCTAGACTGAAAAAATCCTACATTAAGCTAAGTTAAGATTGAGTGTACATTTTACGAATTTAAGGGTAAAATTTCTCCCAAGAATCTTGCAATTATCCCAGAAGCAAGCACTGCAAACCCAAGAAATGCACACCATGCAATTACAGTATATAAATATATTTATGATTAAGGTAGTTTAGTGTTTGTGGTCCCAGATTTAAAAAAAAACAACAACACTGATTTTGAAAGTTAATTTTAGCTTTCTTTTCCCCCCTGCATGATACCACTACAGGGCACGGCTAACGTTGTTTGGGTGCTTTAGCTGTGCATTTTCATACCTTAAAATAATTGAATTTCTTTTAAATTTAACCTTAACTCTGAATTTCCTAGGCTTGTAATGCATGCTGTTGGGATAATTACAAAATTATTTGAATGTTTTTTAATCCTTAAATTACTGTGTCTTGAAACACATGGCCTACACCATCCAAAGGCCTCGCCAAGGTCTGGTGCCCAATGCAGGGTGTTGGGTAAGGAAATGCCAAACTTCACAAGCTGAGCCTGGGTATCTGCAAATCCAACTGCCTTAAGTATCTACACATCTTTTGTGCTTATTCGAAAGCAATTTCTGTGTATTTTAGAGTACCAACAGTCACACCTGAATAACTTTTATCCCTTCAAGGGGAGTCTAACCCTGCTGCCAGGATACTACACTAAGTTGGCTCGTGGAAAAAACAAACAAGTTAAACACACTCAATTGGTTATGTTGAGTAGCTGGTAATCATGAAATCATTTCCAAATCCAGTTTGTCCCTGGTATAATCTGATGAGACTCAAAAACCTTGCAGTTAGCTGATATCTCCTGAACACACTAACATTACAGTAACCATTAGCCTATAAGGGAGGTAGGATGAGATACTTGTGAAGGCAGGGCAAAGAGATGCTTTTTTTGCAGTCTTCTTTTTAATGAGCAGTGCCATGTCACTCAGTGCCTAATCCCAGCACCTCTTTCAGAAGTTAGGAATTGGTAAATAGCAGCCCTCCTAACAAAAAATGGCTGTCATTAAGGGCATGTGCAACAGAATCATCCCAGATGTTTTACCCACCCTTGTGTCTCCTCTTCTCTTCCTCTAATGCAAGATATTTAAACAACAAATGCTCTTAGATTAAAACCTATATGCCAAATATTCCTTTTAATACAATACAGTATCTTGACTTGATCTGCTACTTTATGATTACACACAGTTGTTCTAGATTTAATTTTATCCCTAAATTCTATCTATACCAATATCTAGAAAATGTACCTTTACCTTTAATTTTGAACTGGATTATGTGTTTGTATCCAAAAAAAATAATTTTGATCATTTAATTTTTTTGTCTATTTTTCAGAGACCAAAATCTACATATTTCACTTTTTTTTTGTACTAAGTTTTTTTGGTGCAGTCTGCAGTTGTGCCACACCGCACACACAGTATACAATTTAATTAACTTTCTTCTTTTTCCATAGCTACATACAATTTAAATGCATTTATGAAACTGATCTTCCAAGATTAAAGCCTGGATTAAAATTGGGGATTATAATTTAAAACTTCACTGGTGGCAAAAAATAAAAACATTTTCCAAAGCAGACAAAAATGAGAACAAGTCACATAGGGACCATGCAATTCGATGAGACTACTGATGTACTGCTATATATACACACTACTACTCTGAAACATACTATACTGTAGTTCCTATACTGAAAACACTGATAGTTAAACAGAGCATTCAACTGCAAACTAACAGGCCTGTAGTTTCCCAGAACATTCCCCCCACCTTTCTTAAATATAGGTACTATATTAGCAATTCTCCCATCATAGGTAGGGCCCTACCAATTTCATGGTCATAGGATTTTTAAAATCGTAAATTTCATGATTTCAGCTATTTAAATCTTATATTTCACAGTGTTGTAATTGTAGGGGTCCTGACCCAAAAGGCAGTTTTGCGGGGGATTGCAAGGTTATTGTGTGTGGGGGGGTCGCAGTACTGCTACCCTTACTTCTGCACTGCTGCTGGTAGCGGTTCTGCCTTCAGAGCTGGGCAGCTGGAGAGCAGAGGCTGCTGGCCAGGAGCCCAGCTCTAAAGGCAGAGCTGGTGCCAGCAGCCGCGCAGAAGGATGGCATGGTATAGTGTTGCCAACCTTACTTCTGTGCTGCTGCCTGTAGAACTGGGTCCTCAGGCAGCAGCCGCCAGTCTCTGGCCACCCAGCTCTGAAAGCAGCATATAAGAAAGAGTGGCAATACCGCAACCCCCCTTTTGGGTCAGGACCCCCAATTTGATAAACGCTGGTCTCCTCTGTGAAAACTGTATAGTATAGGGTAAAAGCACAAAAATGCCCAGATTTCACCACGGAGACCAGATTTCACGGTCTGTGACGCGTTTTTCATGGCCATGAATTTGATAGGGCCCTAGTCATAGGCTATGACCCCCAAGTTCATGGATTCATTACAAATCCTTGCTATTGGGCTTGCAATGTCATGTGCCAGTTCCTTTAATATTCTTGGATGGAGATTACTCAAGCCTCCCAATTTGGTTCCATTAAACTGTTAGAAATTACTACATCTGAGGTAGAAGTGAAACTCAATTTCCACATCCTTGTTCCCGTTAGCCATTCTACTACTACTCCTAAGCTACTCATTATACTTATTAAACACTGAGGCACAGTATTCATTTAGGTGTCGGACCATACCTAGATTATCTTTAATCTTCCCCCCATCCTCAGTGTTTAGCAGTCCCACTTCTTCTTTCCTTGTTTTCTTTTTATTTATATGGCTAAAGAACCTTTTACTATTGGTTTTATTTTCCCTTGCAAGGTCCAACTGTGCTTGGCTTTTGGCAGGTCTCACTTTTTCCCTACACTTTCTGAGTTCGAAGAGGTAGCTTTCCTTGCTGATCCATCCCTTCTTCCATTCCTTGTAGGTTTTCTGCTTCCTCTTAGTAACTTGTTTGAGACACTTGTTCATCTGGTTTCACAAATCCAATTCTATGAGCTATTGGAAAAGCATAATTTGATTTCAAAGCAATAACTCTTGCGTTTGCAGAAAAATCTTTTATAAGGCAGATCTTACAAATACACTTATAATAAAATTATCAAAGGAACTCTGTCTTTTGAACAATGTGTCATTTTGAGGATATCAAGCTAAGTGTTAATTTAAGAAGATTTAGTATGAACAGCCCTTTTTAAAAGTGATCTTCAAACCCAGAACCATGACCCAAATCCAAGCATCTGGCTAACGCTTAGAAGAAAACCAAAAAGATGGTATTTGAAAAAGGAAGTCTGCAGTTGCTATTTCTCAGGAAAAAGTAGGGGCAAGGTCCCTTTTTCAAACCCTCAGGCCACAGACCACACAACATTTTAAATGGTCAAAGCTCAGAAATTCAAAGAGGAAGTCCTCTGGACCAAAGAAAACAGCACCTTGTCCAGAAAAAACTATTTATGGGGCAAATTTAGCTAAGGTCCTTAGAACTGAGACTGTTCTAAAGGAGAACAGTCTAAATTAATTAACTTAGTGAGTAATTCCTTCAGAAAAATGGCTTCATTACCTTTTTGCATTCAGAGGTAAAAAATCATTAGCATCCTAGAACACCTAAAAGGTGGTAAATAGGGATCAAGATACTATAATCCCTTTTAAGAAACTGGAAATTATGGTTAACTGACCTACAAATTACCACGCATTTGACAGTGGCCAAGTTAAACAGATGTAAGAACCTTACCTGTTTGATATATGAAGAAAGAAAATCTATAAATCATGGGAACATAAGCACAAACAAGGTCCACTTTGAAACCAAAATGATTTATAGTGCTTGCTGGTGTGAGATTTATAAGACTCCCTAAAATGAGAAACAACTAACTAGAAGTCCTTGGACAGAGCAGGGACCTGAAAAATCTTCCATTCCAACATTTAAAGAGAGCTAATCACCACTAGGAAGGATAGAGTTAGTTGTCCACTGCAACAGCAACCTTCATGTGCACTAAGAGAAGAATAGATAATCCTTCAATCACTAATTAAAGCAGTAGTATAGTGGCTGAGCTCAGGGTTTGGAATTTCTTCTTATCCTGACTAGAAATTCAGAGAGACTCTATTAGAAACCTACCGAGATAACTGAAAGGATTAAACCGATCCCAGCAGCCGTAGGACTTTTAGTTATTTGCTTCTCTTCTAAGAGAGTCTTATAAATCTCACGCCACCAAGCCCTAAAAATCATTTTGGTCTCAGAGCGCATCTGGGTGAAAATGGAGAGTAAATGTAGTTTACCTTTGAACACCTCTAGAGCTAGTGTACCAATTATGTCCCATGGCAAGTTTTCAATTATTTAATTGATCTCTATTAGATAAGTTCTCAGTGTTTAATATTTCCCTTTTAATTTTAAGTAATTTTAATGAAATATTTATACTACCCTTTAACAGTTAACAAAACTCTCCCCTTTATGTTTTATTTCAAATAGTATATCAAGTTACATTACCACATTTTAACTGTTAACATTAAGTTTACAATTTGTCTTCATAAATACATCCCATTATTTCTATATTTTGCCTGGTCCCTTTTTCAATTATTTTAATTTTCTGCTAATTATAATAAACTCACATCTTATGTTTGAAGAAGCTGACTCTGAGGTATTTGAATGCGGAGAGGATAGTGCTTAGTGAAATGAGATTCGGTAGTTACACCACATAGGGAGCAGCATACAAAATGCATTATTAACTTCTACAATTCTTGTTGGTCATGCTTTTTTGAATTTTCTGTTATGTCTTTCTTATAGTTACAAGAGTCAGAGAATTCTAAGTGCTCCCTTATCATGGCTGTACAGAAGGGGTATTACTGCTCAGGCCCCACTGAAATTATTCTTCTTTACAACACTGAGTTCTTAGTTAACTCCTTCCATAGCTACTTATTCCAATTACTCTTTTCTAGTCAAATACTGTTTTCGTACTGATGCTTACAATTATTTCTTCCCAAATGCACTTCCTGACATTTTTCTAAACACAATTTATATCAGAATTTCTCTAGGCTTACTAAACCCTGCTATACTTCCTTCGCACTTTGTGTTTGATATACCTCTTAGTTCAGTACTAACTGCAAATATGATCAACATACAATATATTTCTTCCTAAAGATCATCTACCATTTACTGACAAGGTTTATTTTTAGTAATAATTATTTTTCCGTAATTCTGAAATTCACAAGGGCATTTAAGAAGTAACAAAATAAGTAAAATAGTTTATAATACTTAGCACCATCAGGCTAATTCACTGATCTCAAAATATAATTATTCACAGTGAATCATCAAAAGAGTATAGATCTTTCTATTGGTGCCCTGCAGAAATCGATTCTCAGAGCAGAGGTATTCAATATTTGTATACATGATCTTGAAGAAAATACGAGAACACTGTTGATAAAGTTCACAGATGACAACTTGGTAGAACAGTACATAAAGACAGGTCAGCAGTAAAAAGAGATCTGGATCATCTGTAAGTTGAATGCAATCAAACAAATGCTGCCAAATGGAAGGATACACATCTAGGAACAAAGAACGTAGGCTATGGATGGAATGGAGGACTGTATTCTGGTAAGAAGTAACTCTGTAAAGAACTTGGGGTAATGGCAGACATATAAAAAGGAGATCCCTGAAGTGATATTTCTATGGGTGCTTCTCAGCTTAGGTGGACAGACATGCTAACTTTGCTCAAGTCACTGTGCCAGAAATAGCAATGAAGCCAAAGGGTAGCAGCAAGTTTGTTCTCCAGCAGGCAAGCCCAAGCTGTCCCCAGTTACACTGGTATTTTTAGTGCGCTAGCTCAAGCACAGCCAGCAGGTGTCTGTCTAACTGAGCTGGAAAGCACTCTCCCAATTGCAGTGTAGATGTACTGTAACTGGCATTGTCGAGACAGGTGTCCACATGTTAAAAAAATATGTTGAAAAATTGGGAATGATTATTAATGCATTAATGTTTTGAGGTTTGGAAAACATGTCTTACAATAGGGACTTAAATAGTTCAGTCTATTTAGATTAATATAAAAAGGGTAAAGAGATAAATGGATGGCAAAATATATTTATCTACACAGGGAGAAAATATCGGATACTACAGGTCTGCAAACTAGAAATTTGGAAAGAGGCGCACACACACACACACACACTCTCTCTCTCTCTCTCTCATATAGCAATTAATTATTGGACAAGTTTACCAAGGGGTGGTAAACTGAGGTTTTTAATTCAAGAGACATGATCTGGTTCAACCAGTTATTGGGATCAACATAAGAATTATTGGGTAAAATACAATTGCCTGTATTATGCAGGAGATCAAATTAAAAGTCCATAATGATCCCGTTCTGCCCTTAAATGTATGATCATCTGAATAGTTATAACACTCAACTAACAATCTGGGCCCAATTAAAATAGATTTAAACAGTTTGAGGGTTTTTTAGGTTAAAGAACCATTTTTAAAGGTCTTATACTTTCTACAGTATACTGCAAACGTCTGGAAAGAAGCATGTTGAAATATGCTAACAGAAGACAAGCACAAATCCAAGATCACTGTATGTTGTCATCTCTGGCTGTATTACCAGGCATCCGTTAAGAGACACAGGAATTAGTAATTAATATTGTATCTAATTATTTTATTAATAAATCCCAAATATTAGTGTATCCAGAGAAATAGTGAGATAAATAGCATTAGATGTCAAGCCAGATGGTTCAGAATTCTAATCCTGGATTTACCACTAACTCGCTGCATGGCCTTGGGCAAATCTTTTCATCTCTTTGCCTCAGTTATCCCATCTGTAAGTAGTACATATGTACTTACCTATCCCAGAAGAGCACTGGGAGCAGTAGTTAGCTAAAATGCTATGAATATGTAAAGCTCTATATACAAATAAATACCAGCCTTGTTTTAACTAGTTCAAATATCTAAATGGACAGCCTGAAAAGATTTGGCACAATGGTATTGACATGACTGGTTTTATTTGCCAACAAAAAAATAAAAAGAAATTGTCTAATGTTAGTTAAATTATTCCAGAGTAAAACGAATAAAGGTGTAATCACAATAGAATTCTGACTTTTTTTTTTATTTGTAGTATTCCTTCTACAGAAAGACACAGTTACAACTCTGTCTTTAGAAGGACTTCTACCATTCTAAAAATACTGTCCCACAGCTGTTTAAAATTTATTTTTTTAGACCATAGCACCACTGTTTGGTTGTTTCCAATTTCTAAAACCACAAATAGTAAAAGTGTACTCAGTCTACTGCAAACATAAATAGCAAATGCACGCTTCAGCACTTTTAAAAGGATATGGAAATTGGCAACAAAAATGCAGTTCATGTTGAAAATTTACGAGGGCCCTGCCATATTTCTTCAGAAATACAATCAGGTAAAAATTAGGAAGATCTCTACCAGCTGGGTGGCATTTTAATGTTTTTTTTTTCTCTACTTTTTTTCCCCCCCAAAATGAAAGACTTTCATTATGCAACTTCTGGCACTTGATAAAATAGAGCAATGGTACCTTTGCTAAAACCACAGTTTCTTTGGTTATGTTTAGCATTACACAAACATCTTTCACCTTAGATATCCTCTTGCATTACTGTGTTTAATTTGAAATATTCTGAGGCACATTCTTTTTTGCAAAATTATTCTTATTACATATTGGTTAATGAAAGTACAAATTATTTTATAGTTTCCTAATTTCACAGACACTTATCCAAAAAGACAATGTATGCATTTTAAAATATTTCAAGTTTTACAGTAATATTTTCATTAAACATTATACTAGTCCAATAATACAGTGTATTTTTGAATGGGATCTCTTTACTGAAAAAAGAGGAGAGATGAACATACACTGTATATATAGTGATGTAGTTTCAATATGGATAACAAGGAGGGAACATTCCCAAAGATGATTTCACCACTTTTCAACATTTCAAAAATACAAGTCAATGGGAGTTCATCTTCAATGGGGCCAGGATTTCACCCTTATGTGTTTGAGCCAGAATTAATACATAGGAAAAATCTCTATGCAATGTGAGAATATATTATACCCTCCATGGTCATCACTCAGGTGATGATGGCTAATAATCCCTTTCACTGAAACGGATTTTTACATTTCTATAATTACATTTCTGACAGAGCAATACTATTATAAATTCAACTATTATAAAATTATACTATTATAAATTCCAAATTTATAAATTTCTAAACAATTATTTCTAAAAAAAATTACTGTAGGCCAAAATGTGTCATATCTGATTCACAATCAACGCAGCACAAGACTTTTTCTTTTATAATTTGAATGTTTTCTGTGGAGGGAGAGGAAACAAGCTTAACAGTTTTAGATGTTTTCTTGCTGTCATATAAAACTTAAAAATGGCTTTGATTAAAAAAATAAAACTTGACAAGCAATTAGTCCATAATATAGTCTAATAACTTTAGAGGGGGAAATGATAACTGCCAAGATAGTATTTTTTTCGTAAAAGTGACTACTGTACAGTTACTAATTTTTACAAGTTTTACTATGCATACCAAACATATCTTTGGTTAACATGCGGATTTTAAAAACTGTCTCTTTTTGCATATGTGGAAACTGGACAGAGTGACTCTGAGACGGTACAACACAATACTCTTGCACTGTATTTTTCTGTCTCTTGACTCAGGGATCAAGTCGTGATCTGGGCATTGGTCACCTTACTTAATATCTGTATATGCATGCTGAAGTTTACTTGTGGAATGCGCCATGTGACACTTTCAAACTGTTCATCTACGGTATATTAAAAAGTCAATTAAAAAAATCACAAATGGGCATTTATCTGCTGTTCCCCCCAACACACGCCCTTGCTTAAGTGTCTTTAGAAGCTACTGGAGATGTATTTAGATAAAATCATGTTAGGTAAAACTTAAAATATAAGGTAAATTTTAGGTAAAACATGAAAATGTAAGCATAAAATTAATGTTATAGTTGTTGTACAAGTAGACATGTTAGGGAAAGTGAAGTGAAAACTCTCGCATTCTTAATTGACTAAGGCTATACTTCTATGGCTTTCCTTTAAACAATTTCGCAATGCATTAATACAGGATTATTATTAACACTGAATTTCCTTGCTGCTTGGTTTGCCTCACAACCTTAACACTATATGTAGATTGTTTTCATTTGACATTATGCTTTGTGATGGAAAACCTTTCCCAACTGCTCATTAGAAGCAAAATATTAGTTTAAAATTTAAACTGTTTGCTAAGTATAATTTTAAGTAGGAAAAATCTGGTTATAAATATAGAACTGAAGCCCTGTGATGTGGTTAATTGCACCTGTCACCCAACAGGATTTGCAGTACTATGGACAGACCTTAAAAAAAAAAAAGATTACTTGACAAGCAAAACTACTAGAAATTTATTTAATGGCACCATTTTTTCCCCTTTTTAAAAAAAGAAAATCCAATTTACTAATATTTACATGTATAAAATTTAATTACACACTTGTGTATTAGTATAATAGTTAATATTAAATACACAATGTTTAGGTCAGTCATCCTCAGGACTAAAAACATCCAAAAAATGAAAGGAATTTCATATCAACCCTTCTTTTCCTTGAAAAGTATGTATTTAAAGGAAAAACAGAATTAGTGAACACCTGATTCAGACAATCAAAGTGTTTCTCTCATTCCTCAAAAACAAATACTAGAAACAGGGGACCAAACCTCAGGGTCAGAAATAAGAAACTGCTACAGTAGGATTTTCTTTGGTGCTCATCATCCTATGAGGTATTATCCCCATTCTATAAATGGGGCATGGAGGCTCAGAATGATTAAGTGACTTCCCCAAGATCACAGAGCAGAGCTGGAAACAGAAATCAGATCTCCCAAGTCCCTGTTCCCTGCCTTAATCACAAACTGCTCTACAATAACACGAGATGGTATGGGCCTTGAAAGTTCAGGCAGACACAGAACCAGAGAGCAGCTACATTACATGGTATTAGGTGCAAAAATATCCATTGGTTTACCATTATAACATCATCATCAGAAAAAAGTAGTATTGTCAAGGCTGCTTTATCCCTCCTGGGGAAGTAGAGATAAAGGTAGAGCCAATAGCAGCACAGCTCCTGAATGAATCATAATGCGAGGGAAAATGGCAGACACACAGAGCAACACAGAAAGGACAGACAGCACAATGACCTGGGAACAATGGGGTTGGAGACAGTGTTCTCCAGGGGACCTTGGCCTGCACCGGGCTTCATGGACATGCTCTTAGCCCTTCTGCGCAGCTACTCACTCTCCAATGACAGCAAAAGGGGGCAGCAACTTCACAAGTGTGAACTTGTTGATTTTTTAAGCCATTATTTTTGCTGTGGGTTTTCCACAAGAGGAGATGATTTAACCCGATGACTCTCCTCAATACATCCTGAATGCAAGAAACACTCTGGCAATTCTTTACTCATACTGAATAGTCAGATATGTATTTAATAGATAATCAGTTGTCTAAATTAAATGTGCATATTAGAAATTCATACTTATGCCATATATAATGAATAATCATCTCTCAGCAACTTTTTAAAAATAATAAATTACATATTATCCCATTTAGCCATCCATGGTATGTCAGAATCTAGAGATGCTGCAGCAAACCTAACAACATGAACAAGATTTATAGATAGTGTTGATGTGAAATGTTAAAGGATTGAATTATTTGCATAATTTTTAAAGGTCAAATTCTGCTCCCAGTTAGAAGATTTATATGGGTATATCTCCACTGGAGTTGCTCTGAATTTACACCTGTATAATAGAGTGGAATATCGTTCCAAGTTTATAGAAACTCAAAATAACGGGACAATTACATTGTTAGGAGGACTTTATTTGAGATCAGGAACACTATGACGACTCCTGACATTCAAATTATTTATTTTAATTATATATGCATTTGGTTTTTTTAAGAAAGGTACTATACTGAAGCTGCTTTAAATATATGGTAAATAAAGGTCTTCTTTTCTAGAAAAAGCCTGGAGTAGAAGGATGCACACTCTCTGGCTTCAGACCTGCAAAGATATTTGCTTAACTTTACACACAATGAGAGGTCCTACTGACTTATCTGAGACTAGTCCAAGTGAGAGATCCTACTGACTCCACTGAGACTAATCCAAGTGTGTAAAATTAAGCACATACTTGGGGCCGGGTCTACACTACAGACCTATATTGGTATAACTATGTCCCTCAGTGGTGTGGACTGACAAAGTTATACAAAGTTAACCCCCTCCTCCCCATGTACACAGTGCTATGTCAAAGGGAGAGCTTCTCCAATCAATATAGCTACCGCCTCTTAAGAAGGTGGATTAACTATACCAATGGGAGAAGCTTTCCCTAGCGCTATACATGAAGACAAGCCCTAAATCTTTACAGGATCAGCACCCAAAAACTGCTAACTAATTGTGTGTTCAGTTTTTTTCTGGGTGCACAACTTGAGACCCCAGGGTCTGATTTCAAGAAGTGCTGAGCACTCACAGCTGAAACCAAAATCAACAGAAGCTGTTTCTTTTTTAACATATATGAAATCTAATACAATGCGACATACTCCCAAAAATCAGATCCTGGGTGTTTCAAATTGGGCACGCAAAATTAGTACTTTTAACCAGACACTCTGTGCTTCAGGTTCCCATCTGTAAAATGAGGCTCATGAGGAAATTAATAATTCTGTCTTCAGAGCAGAATTTGAATGTGGAAAAAATAGTATTTGCTTATGGAATTAAAGACTGTATTATAATGCACATATGTAACCCTGTTACATATACACAAAGGGGCCGAATTCAGTTCACACGGGCAACCTTATTTCTGGCATTTCCTAACCTTTCCATGCTTGACTTTGTGGTCTTTATAATGTTCTTTTACTGGTTTTTGTGTGTGTGTAGTTTCCTAGTTTAAAAAAAAAAAAACCTGAAAAAAAACAAATTCCTTTATATGACATCATACTGAAACCCACATGATTCATCAACAGGGTTGGAACCTTGAGATCCACCATAAAGACCTCTGCTATTAACATAGTAATCGACTGCAATAGTAAGTTGTCATCCTCTGTGTTCCAGCATGAGGGAGAGGATGGGACACACTGCCAGTGGGTTTCACAGATATTGCTGACAGCAAAGGAATAGTGAGACTTAGGAATTTTGGGTTCCATTCCAGGTTCTAGAGGGAAGTGTACTCTAGTGGGCACAGACTCATCTACCCACTCTCCCTAATCATGACTCATTCTGCCCCACTTTAACTTGTCTTTATCCCCATCCAGTCTCGTCCCCTCCCCGACTCCTTGTCCCAGTCCATTTCATCACCTAGGGATGATGCCACTCAGGAATCCTGGGTTCTATTCCAGGTTACAGAGGGGAGCGTGTCCTATTGGTAACAACCCTTTATGCCCCATCTCTAGCATGTACTCCTTTGCAGCCAGAATCTATTTCCCCTCTCTGCCCGTTCCCCATTCCAGCAGCCCGTCTGTCCCCTTTCCTCCCACGTTCCCCACACCAGGTCTCTGCCACCTCTCTCTGCTTCTCGGTCCTCTGCATTTCAGTCAAGCAGATTCCTCCTTCTCCTTGTTGCCTGGGCACCAGGAACATGGAGAGCACAGAAGAGGCATATGTGAACAGCCATGTTCAAAGACATAACAGATAAATCTGGTTGGATTTTCATGGGGAGAGCAAAAGGCAGAAGCTACATACTAGTGTGACTCTTGACGTCAAATATCAAGTCCCTGCTCCAAAGCATGGGCTTTTTAAATAAAATACCTCAAGAAATTTTTTGTAACATGGGCATTTTTCCTAGCCTTGTTCTTAGAAATGGATGAACCATTTGGCGGAACTTTTCCAAAAAATTCAGCCTGAGTCAGACACTCAGCATGGAAAATTTCAGTTTAAATGTTAAAGTTTGGCAAAGTTACAAATAACTGAAATAACCATATAATGGGAAATGTTTGGCAACCTTAATAATAGGCAGTATTACCAGCCCCTTGTATAATAATGATATTGCTATGCTATTTAAATTAAGAAAAAGATTTAAAGAAAATTTTAATTTTGCTGAGGGTTATATTACCTTGAGAGCAGTTATCTTATTCATGAATACCAAATATTGATTACAATTAAAAATTAAATATAAATATGCAAAATTACGTATTCTGATATTTCAATGAATTAGAAAAACTGCCTAACAGGGTAAGGCAAAAAACAGTATTTTGCTGATTTTGTCAAAATGTAATCTAACACACAGTTTCTTAACATACAGTGCAAGCTTGCAAACATGAGCACTGTACATGTATGTAATATCAAAATATAAAACTATCAAAAATTCTCTAATTTTAGCAGGCTAAATATGTTTGTTTTGGCTTTCCTGAGACTGCCTAGAAGTTATAAAGCATATTGTGTAATATACTGAGACATATAGATCAACTGCAATTAAGTTAAAGTCTGCATAAGACATATTTTGCCATAACATCCCTTAATTGAACTGTTTTGTTTATAAATTACATGAAGTTTATTTAATTGAATTTTGTATTTACTTCCAAGAAGGAAAAGTGTAGATAAAGCATGCACAGTGTTTAATACGGTTTCACAAAATATAATTCAATTTTTTCTTTTTTTGACTTTGTGATTACATAAGACGAACAGTCATAAATATTAGAGATCCATATCTTTAAATAACACCACTATATAGTCACTTCTATGTCTAGATTGTATAGTAGTTGTTTTTTTAAATCTAACTGTGAAACCTGTAGCCCCTCTTCTACTTGCCTTTGCCTATTTCTCCTATTTTAACCCCATAGCAAAATAATTTTTCTGTCTGTTATATACAAACATAATTAAGAAAAAAGTGGCAACGTAAAACTTTTGAACTCATATTTTCAAAGATCAGCTGAAAAATATGTTGTTTTAAGATGAGCGCCTTATTTGTATCAGTTTGTGGCTTAACTAAGGAGTATTCTTCTGCAACAAGCAAGGGCAGACAGTTTGTAACTTAAATACCGTAATCCAGTTTTCAACCCATGTAGACATCTGGAAGTAAACTACATTATATTATATCCTTCTGACAGTCCAAAACCAATCTATAAGATTCATTACTTGAATCAAACACAAAAGAAAAATATGGGAGAAGGGTGGAGGGTCAGAAATATTTGCAATTTGCAAGACAGATTAAGAAAAGTAAATAGACTTCTATTTTTAAAAATATAACTAGCAGCTATTTCTTGGTTAAATACGAAGGTGGCATATGAGGAACAGACTGCTACATTTTTATGTGAGGCCATGGGCTAACTGCTTCTGGTTTACAAGCTGCTAGGAGTACGACCTCTAATTTGCTGGGAGACATGAAAACGACACCTAGAAAATTTTATTTTTCTGTTTATTTGAAGACTTGCTCTCTGCACTTCTCTGACATTAGTTTGTGTGGTAGCTATTCATAAGAGCTTTTCTGATTCCGATATAGTGGCCCCTCTCATATAATAAACTTCACTGCTTTAGAAGCCAAGATATGTAGATAATCATAGTTAAAGCTGTGATTTAGCCTTTTTACACAAAAGTAATATCTTCGTAGGAAATACTCGTGCTTGAAATGGAATTTAGATTAACGTTAAATGGCCCTGTTTTCAATCTCCTTATGTTTTAGATCACCTTTCTCCCCTCACTCCCCCCGCCCCAATGAAACAACTGGAAGTACCATACGGAAACAAGACTGAACATTTATCTCGATTTGAATGCAATTTAATTAAGAATTTTCTTGGTGAAAGAATTATCAGTGACTATACTGCACTATAATTTTAGCACCAGTTTATTCTGAGAGACTCATCCTTTTAATATTAGTGGACTAGTCTGTTTTCTGTAGGTAGAAAATTATTCTTTATCCCATATCATATGCAGTAACTTCTCTCTCACATTCTGGGAATGAGAAAGAAGGGATAGAGCAGTGTATTGGCTTTCCATCTAAAATAGTTTTTCACTTCCACATGAAAGCTTTAACATATGCCTTGAAATAAGAAATATCAAATGAGAAACTAATCTTTATTCAGCATTAAATGTAATACATTTTAATTGAATTATTTAGTTCTAAACTAAATTTCTATATTAGAAGAAAGTTAATCATGTGACATCTTAACAACTGCTCATTATTAAAAACTTTTTAGAAATAAGGCATCTCTAGTTTAGGGTTATAGTTTCCCTTCAAAATTCACACACAGCTACCATTCATTTTAATCATGTGTATGCACTGATGGTAGTAATGCCCCTTTTTGTTTTGATTAAAACTGGGTAGGGAAAGTATTGGTGTAACTTCATAGCTAAAAATTCTTTTAAAAATATTGCATGTGCTATAGCAACTTCAGCAGTTAAGTTCAAAATGATTTCTAAAATATACACATTTGGTTTTTCTAATAAAACAGAAGAAACATCTTTATAAACTTAAGTACAACTGTACAAATATTTTAAGTTGATGCATAAGAGAACATGTTTTTATTCCTTAGTCTTGTATTATGGGAAGGTTAAATACAGATTATCTCATTCAGTAACTCCCCACTTTACAGTAGTAGCAATTCATTCTAATTGCTTGGGTGGCAAACTCAGGAAAAAGTATTTTTCCTTTTCAGTGAATAATGTTTCATGTTAGGTTAAATGCAGGAAGTTACATGACCATTGGAATGTGATTGTCTGTAACTACAGTTAGTGCTTCTTTATATGCACGTGATTTGCAAAATATTATAATGTTAGCAAGTCAGCATTACATTTTGAAAACCATTTTACATATAGCTAGCTAAAACTGGAAATATTGCAGTATAATCAGTGTAATTTTAAACCATGAATAATAATTTTTCACAGAATTTTTATTACCCAGTATGGAGTGGATTATAGTAAATGTAATTCACACATGCTGTTTCTTATTCAGAGGGAAATACAGAATAGGATGTGGAGAATTTCTAGCCAAATCTTCATTCAGATCCAAGATCCATGGACGCCACTGTAATTGAGAGACATTCACAACCAGATAGCTGTAGACTTCATTTTCGTTTAAAATAATACCTCTTCTACACCAGTTCCAACTAAAACATTAAAGTTCTTAAACTTTTAGCAAACCGCCTTGAGCTGAATTTCCAGCAGATTATAGTTTCTTGTTTTAATTTAGCAGCATTTTGTTCATAAAAGGACACTGCTTAAAGCTATTTTCACATCTACAAAATATAAAGTGCTTGTTCCTTTCAAAGTTGTATAAAATTATATATAACTAATTACATTGTATTTTCAGAACTTCACTCATTTGTTCAACTGTCTAGCATTTGATAATGGAAAACTAATTGTACATCACATTAATATGCAGAGTTTACTATACAAGCTATCTGAGTTTATTATGGCACAACCCTATGATTCCAATGATGCTTGTTCATAAATTCCAGGATCTCAGATGTGTGAAATGGTGAGTTAATAGTTTGAAAAACAGTTTTACTGGTTTTAGATATAAAACAAGGTATGATTTAGTTCCAATATGCTACATGTTCTGGATGTTTGTTTGATAAAGAATCATCATAAATACTCATTTAAAAAAATAAAACAGGTTTATGGACCTGATTCTGCAACTATTTCACACAGAATCAGATTCTGTATTATGATATCATGAGAGGACGTAAGCATCCATAACTCCAACTGAAATCACTTCAGTCTCTTGATTTGTGATCTTAAAAACCCTGCAGAAAGGCTCATTCAGGACAATTGTTTTCAATAGTCTTTTGTCAGCTTTGAATGCGAAACTGTGATTTGAAGATGCTTAAAGCAGATTCATATTTTTGAAATCACAATCAATTTTCTCTAGCTTGCTGATCTCAGGGGAATTTGGGATTACGTCTGTAAGCATTAAGGTTTATACTGTTTCCATGTTTTGTTTATAAAATAGTGTACTATATCACTTTTGACATGACAGTTTTGTCATAAAATAAGTTTGAAGCAATATTTAGTCAGGTACTAAAAGAAAGTTGTCCAGCACTGAATATCCGATTCTGCCAGCTACAGAGTGCCTTCACAGTCACTGACTTCAAAAATGGAAGTTGAAAGTGATCAGCACCTCGCAAGATCAGGCCAACATGCATCATTCTATAGTAGTATAGCCTAGAATTCAGACATAGAATACTTGTGAATGGTTGACACTACATATTTTTGAAGAAACAAAACTTATTAATTGTACTCAGTCAGAAGTGCAAAAAAGTAAATAACTTTGGTCACATATAGCATATAAACGTTAGGAATTAACATTTAAAAATCTGAATTTTTAGTAAGAATTAATTTAGTAATAAGTAGTGAAAGCGATATCTATCTTCATGAATCGGAGGATTGATAACTCATGACTGGTACAGAGTTTACAAGGTGTCTCCTTATGATAAAAGCCCTACAGAAGACTTAACGAAGATTATTTCTTATATATTATTTTCCTCCCAAATATTTTGCTTTACTTTATTAAAAAAATGTATAGAATTTATGCTTTTAGAGTATTTCTCTAACATTAAATATATTCAGCAGTAGCCATTACTATGCCCTGATCTTTGCAGCTATGTTCCAAGCATGTTAGAATTTGATTGACTAGTTCAACTACTTAGGATACACATTGAGATGAGTGAAATGTAGATGACTCACCATAAACTTTAGTAGTGAATTTCCAAAGCAGTGAAGATGGAGTAAATTATGAACAAGTTAAACAAAAAACTACCAGAAAAAAAATGCAAAAAAGATAGCCCAGAAGTTGTAGGCAACTGTGGTGCAATTTCTTCATGATATTTAAGAGAGACAGCCAAAATGAGCATGCTTCCATTTCCATTTCATGCTTTCCACAAATGGCTCTCTAAAATATAGCATTACTGGAAAATGTGAATTTGCGAAAATATTTTGTCTTTATTGAAAATGTTCTAAAGTTCTAAGTTTCAGCTATCTTTCCTGAATTTTCTAAAGTATTACAGATATTTACAAAAATGCTAAAACAACCAACAGTCATATTCACAGTTGAATACGTTTAAGAAAAAAAGAGTAGGCCTTCAATTATACTTGTATTAGAGTAAAAAGCTGTTGCTAACAGTAAAATTAAATAATTTTTCACTTTTCCCTTACTGAACTAATACCAAGACACACATGAAATTGATATATGGCCAAAATTTACTATTGATATACGGATCTAATTCCTAAAATATCTTTGATATCTGTAGTTATGCTCCAATCATGAAAGGTTTTTTTAGGACAAAGCCTATATTAAACTAATTTTGAATAAAATATGCAAAACTAAATAGCATTTCTGAACAAAATATATGTATTCACACTTTGCTAAATGAATAGAAGCAAAGCATAAAACATTCTTTTAAAAGTTGAAATGTCTTCTTTCATACCTTTATAAGAGACTTAAGCTATAAATACCTACAGATATATTAAAATAGCTAACATAAATATAAAGATATTTTCATCTTTGATCAGCCATTTTACAAGTCAGACTAAATGACAGTATCACCTGACAAGCAACTTCAATATTGATTTGAAATAGCCATTTTCAAGGAACAGTTGAAATAACAAGTATGTACTACTAGAAATGGCAAAAAAGTGTCAATGGAAATTCAGTCACCACACAGACTCCTCATTTTCCAACATCAATATACTAAAGAGAAGGTCTCACCTTAAATACTCACATTCAAAATTTATGTTAGCAAAGAAATCTATTCATATTAAATTTCTGTATTTGTTAAATATGTTTTGCTTTCTTGGCACTATGTTGCCCAAGCAGGAAAATTATATTGGTGATCCCTCAGTATTTTAATTTATGATGCCACAGTTCAATTCATAGCAAATAAGATTCCACATATGCAGCACTAAATCAAAACCTATACATGCTATGTTTAAAAAAAATCCCAAGATCAGTAACAAAAACAATTAAAAGAAAAAAACATATGCACAAGAAACTAGAAAATCATATGCAAAAAATGCACAGTATTAAAATTTATGCTGAAATGATTAAGGCATCCTGAACTATGACATAGGATGCCCGGACGATTTTAAATTTTAACTTCTTAGAGCAGGGTTGAGTTAAAGAATAACATGACAACTTTTAAGAGGGGCTATTACATTACAGATCATAAAATATTGTACTTAAACATGTTTATTCTGCATGTATTCTTCATAGACTCCTGTGCCATATTTCTCACTAAATGTTATCAGTCCTTGCCTATATTGTCTGTTGTGCACTGATAATTGGATACTGTATTAAAGCCATACTGTAGGGCTTACGCCTGAAATACATTGAGTGCCTCCAACCCTTATTGACTTCAGCTTTATAAAAACTTGACAAATACTTCTACTGAATTCAACAGGATTTGATAGTACGCAACACCTCTCAGGCCACAAGTGCAGATTCTGTGAAATCACAAGCAATACCTGTGTTCATTTTGACTTGGGAGACTGGATGTTCTTGTTTTGCTGTCATAGCTGATAAGTACTGAGAATCACTATTAAGATCAAATGTTTTTGTACAGATTTTCTAGCTGTAAACTCTAATGCCTTCTATCTTCCCTAGTTTGAAAGTCCTCCTTTGGGAGATGGACTGGATGACCTTTTTTTTAATATATATTATTGTATTGTAGTAACACTTGGGCCTCATTGCGCTAGGCGCACTGTACGGACATATAAGAACAAAGACAATCACTCCACCACCACCCCCGAAAAATTTACAATTTAAATATATAAGAGGCAAAATATATGAGTGGACAAAAAAATGGGGAACACAAGGTAGTGGTGAGAGTATTACAGTGAATATAATAAGCAGTGATCATTGCACACCCGCTGCCTAGCCATTGTCAAATGTTTTGTAGGTATCATAAAGGTTCATTTTAGGTTTTTTCCAACTCAAACTTCTGTGGTTCTTTATATTAGAAGTTTCTCTCTTTAAAATTTGAGTATCAATTGTCTGTCCTTCAAATCTCTGGAAATTAAATAATATTTAAAAATATTAACAAATACTTAAAAATACTACACAATTGGTGATCAGTGGAAAAAGCTCATCTTCACCTTAACTGTATTTTGATAATATAATGGAGAACACTATAAAGAATAAACAACCTGGTACAATTAATTTATCCTAACTGCTTTCCATAAACTTGAATACAAGAGACAAGAAAATTAAAGATAAGAACAAACATACTGTGCCACATGCAGCTTTTTCCATAATTTGCTATTTAATATATCCAGTTTTCTAGTTTTTAGGAACTCTGACCAGGATAGAATCCTGATCAAACTGTACCTCACACAGAGAAGAAGGCTAACTACAAATGTAAAGGCCTCTCAAACCAGGATTTCAGCCAGCTGTTTCATTTCTACATTTGAAGGCTTACCCTGGCTACTCTTCATTGCACAGATTAAAGGAAATTTAACAAAAAATCTCTCTGGTGCACACAATATCAAATTTTACATTTTTTGCTTCACCATTGTATACAATTAGGAATTTATACACAGAAGAACTAGGCTTTCACATGTTCCAAAACATATAGATGGCCATGATCCATCACATAAACCCATGTTTAATGGCATGGCAGTCTCACGTCCCTCCAATGCCGGCACACCATGTAAACTGCCAGATTGAAAATATTTCTCTCATCATACAGCTACTAAGTATTCTTGTGTTAGGTAAGAAAGTGAAAACATCAGCTCAACCTTAAACACATTTAGATTAATAGATTTTATGGACAGAAGGAACCATTGCAATAATCTAGTCCAGCCTGACCTCCTGCCCAACACAGGCCATAACATTTCCCTCAATAATTCCTACACTGAGCCTAAGAATTCCTGGCTGAACTTGTGTTCTAAAACCAAACTCCTAATTTTTTCCTCTAAGCCCTGATTTTGGCATCAGTTCTCCACCTGTATTGTAAACTCCACTATCATTCCCATTACTCAGGTCTGTATGTATGTCTCTCTCAGGAACGCCTAATGTGTTTATCAGCATGAAATCTAAGGTCTTTAGCCTTTGGACCAATTTTGATTCCTCTTTCCCCATTATCTTCCAACAAGAAATGGCAAGAAGCTGGACAAAAGTTGCTTTTCCAAAATCCATCTGTTTTTCTCTATCCCTCCTGCCAAAACCCTGGACCATTCATCTCCCACTTTAACAACCACAACCTCCTTTTCCTCTGTGAGCCTGCTTCTCACCTCAAACTCTTCCAGTCCTATGAAACATTCTGCTCTTATACCCATCTTCATATCCCACCACTCCATGTGCCAACCCATCTATGGACCTCTTCACTGGCTTCCCCTCACCTTCCAAGTCAAATATGAATAGCCTGTATTTATCTTCAAGGTTCTGCATAACTCTGCTTCTGCTTAAATTTCTATTCTCATTTCCTCCTATTCTCCACTTCCTGCTTTCCCTCTGCACAAGCCTCTCCCATAAGCACTCCCTTTTGTATCTTTCTCCCATTCTTATCTTGCCACTTTCTTTTATGAAACCTCTTATATTTAGAAAAAATCTTTGTTGGCTCCAGTTAACCACTTCTCCTTTAATAATAATTCTTTTGTGAGATCTTTCACAGATGATCCAGCAATATTACAATTTAAATATATTAATTAAAATCTATCACAATATACACAATCTGCTCTTCATGGAAAAATTGTACTCTCCATGAGCAGAATTATCATCTTTCCTCTACTAGTTGGTTATCTTGTTGTCTAACTGATTTAATTTAGATGGTAAGCACCTCAAAACAGGGGCCATGTCTTACACTCTTCTGTAAATGCCATGCACACAAATGGTGCAATACAAAAAGTACACTGAAATCATTGGTTCTCTGTGGCTCATCACAATAGGGAATGTAAGTCAGAACTGAACTCAGCTTTGACTGCAGTCACTGAACTGGCAAGCAGGGTTCTGCTTTTAATAAACAGAACAATAACAATGTCTTAACTTTTCACAACACTTGCGGATTAAATTTTTGCCTGCAAGAAACCCAGTGGTCCACCCTCACTCATCTATATGGCATTCTTTCATGCTGGAAATTCATACACCAATTTTAAGTTCAATGTAAATTAAAATAGACTATTTATAAAATCACACAAAAATAAATTAAATTAAAAATAGAAATGCTGTGAGTAGGGGCCTACCAAATTCATGGCCATGAAAAATGTGTCACAGACCATGAAATCAGATTTTCCCCATAAAATCTAGCTGTTAGGGGAGGGGAGCAGGGCTGGAGGTGCCCCAGCCGGGGGCTCTTACCATGCAAAAGGCTCCAGCTGCTAGTCCCAGCATGGCTGGGAAGGGACAGGACTTCCTCTTTCCCTGCACAGCTGCTCTCGGGGTGGGGAGATCAGACTCACCTCCAGGTACCTCCCCCAGCTGCAGCAAGCTCCATGGCTGCTGCCTTCGGAGGCCAGTTCTGAAGATAGTGCAAAAGGGTAGTAATCCCACGACCCCCAACAACAGTTTTGTGACCCTCCGTGCCCCCCCACAACAGTTTTGCAACACCCCACCCCCTGAAACTCCCACTTGGGTCAGGATCCCCACGGTTACACCACCATGAAATTTCAGGTGTAAACATAAAATTGAAACCATGAAATCGACTAATTTTAAAATCCTACGACTGTGAAATTGACCATAATGGACCGTGAATTTGGTAGGGCCCTAGGAATAAGACAAGATGGCTCAGTGGAGTGGTGATGGGCCTTTCACCTTCTGGTTTTCATTTCAAATCAACCCTTGGTTGATAATGACTTAAGAGGTGCATGTATCAGAACAATCTCCCAAACTGGCAACAACAAGGATAGTCCTCTGAGAAGCCAAATAATTATACTTTGTTCCTGCATAGGACTTTCATCCACAGATCTTATGTGCTTTTCAAATAAAGTATTATCACCATTTTACAGATGGGGAAACGGAGTCACAGAGCAAAAATGTGACTTGCCCAAAGTCACACCCCAAGTCAGGGGCAGTACCAGGAACAGAAATAGAGATCTCCTGACTTCTATCCAATGGATTACACTGGGGCAAGTACTGCTTCGCTTCACACACAGAAGCAGATCAGGGATGAGGCACATTAGCAAGGTAGCATTTGAAAAGCTTTCTCCACCACTGTTTCACTCTCCAGGGCTTTCAACCCAGTATCTTTTACCATTAGTAAATTTAAGACCTAAAATAAACAAAGGGTGAAAGACACTACCCTGAACTTATGACACTAGTGAGTGTCTGTACAAGTTTTCATGGGACCTATATTTTGAAAACAAGGGGGAGGGGGAATAGCTAAGCTAGAGATTCTGCAGAAAAGAGAGAGAGAGAAATGGGCAAGATTCTGAAATATGGTGTTAGAAACAATAGTTATTCCAAAATATCTAACATTTATTTAAATTAACATAATGTGTTAAATCTTGCTGCCTACATAATAAAATCTAGCAAGCACTGTCAACAGCACACAGTCAGAGAACTTTATAAACCTGAAAAATGTCAATATAATGAGAGCAATTAACGACAGGAAGAGATTTTAAACAATAAAGCTATGTATAAATGAGCAAGCATGGCTCACTGCTACAGTATCAAGCAATTCAATGACCACCCAAGTACAGAGAAATTTAAAAGCAAGTAATGTGCTTCCTACAACAATCTCAAAAAACTCTCTGACCACACACAGGCTGTGTGGCAAGAGAGAAAATATTAAGGAAAATAGTCTAACAATTTAAAGAGCAGTATATAAACGTGAGTGTTTTGAAAAATAACCATTTCCTGACCAATAGCATTCAGGAAGGTTTTATTTCAAGTTTCAGGCACAAAGATTGGTAGAATGACAGCTACATGAAGAAAATCCACCTCTCTGTGTTTTAAGAACAATTCACGAAAATAAACTAATTTTGATAATTAAAATCATTTACATTCTCAATCCCGATAATCCACCTATACATACATAAAATACTCAACATGTAAGCATTTGCACTAAATGTCATACAAATTAGAACAAAAGTTTCTTGCAATTATTCTGTCATAGCTGGAAATAGGCATTATTTTACAGTATTTTATCAAACGTATTTATTGAAACCAAAGGGAAGTTGGCTTTCCTCAACAAAGTAGCATCTAAAATATTATTTATTATTCACATTACAGTAACACCTAGAGCCCTAATGAGAATGAAGGCCCCGTTTTGCTAGGTACTATACAATCAAGAGAAAAATCTATATAGTCCTTACCCTTGACAGTTAATAATTTAGGTTTAAGACAAGGCATAATAGACACAGGCAAAGAAGCAGCGAAGGGATGGGAGATAAGGTAACATAACACATGTATTTTTTGAATAATGAGCAGTAGTGACAGCTCACAACCTGCCTAGCCATTGCCAGCTAGCAGTGTTCTGTAGACATCACAGGAAAGCTGAGTATTAAGAAAGGATATCAAAGAGCATAAGAATTCTACTTATAAATATCCTCTTCATTGCTTTTCTGCTGCTTTCTTCCACTCTCAACCCTGTGTTTTCTATTATACTGCATCGTTTTCCGTGGAACATTATTCTATTTCACCACATACCCTTGCTCTCCTTCTACTAGATTTTCTATATTGGTCTCCTCAAGCAATCTTTCTATCCTCTATTTTACCTGGACTGTTTTCTTTAGTTTTCTCTTCTCTGTGTTGGACAACCATCTCTTCATGGAAAGGACTGGGTATTATCATTTGTTTCTAAATCATTTTTTTCAGTTAGAGTGCTATGTATGTTTTTTTAATAATATCCATATAGAAAAAACTACGTTAATTGTTAATATTGAGAAGGATGTTGCATATACTTGACATAGATAAACAAAATATAAAGCCATCTGTACATAGCCACAATTTTTTTAGTATATATTATGTATAATATATACAATTATTCATATCTACATATGCTTTGATTACATTAAATCCACTATGGTGGCTCTCACTTGTTTAGACATTAAACACTTGTATAATGTCATAAATGTTCATGGTGCTATGGGACTTTTCTCTTACACATACACACGCAGGCACATACATGCAGAACAGTGTTTATTTCCATAAGTACCATCTAGCTACATACACTTACTGTAATAACCATGTATTAACTATACTAAACTATGGTTTGTGGAAACATTTTTTTAAACTTTGAAAAAGCATGTGCATAGTAAAATGATTTTAAAAAATTGAGATTTCTAGTTTATAATATTTCCTCTATTATCCTGAAATGCACCATACTATTTGACAGCATACAGAAAAGAAAGCCATTAACATCAGTATCAAAATTCTACCACTGTCCCTCATACTCCATTTCCTGGGTTATGCTATAGTCCAGAGAGATCAGGCAAAGATGTTCCCTTTCTTTCAAAGAGTGCTGTATGTTCACAGGCACTGAAAGAGTTAGTTAAGTTGAGTGAAATGGCCCTTAATTTATTGTAGGGAAAAATGTCATTAACACATAAATCAAACTTTGGAAATTTGACAATCAAGAAAAAAGTTCCCAAATGTTGCAGAAGTAGTTAAAATACTTAATGTATAAGTACAGAACAGTGTATGTACCCCACCCCCAATCTCCCTCATAACAATGTCTGACAGAAAAAGGAATGCTTCAGAATTCAGCCCTCTGCTTATAATAGTCTCTACTCCTTTTGAAGTAAAGTTTGTTTCGTTGGCTACAGACAGCTGTCTCTCAAGACAAGTCAGCATTAGTTTTCACACAAACCTATTGCCATACACATTACCATACACACAAATTTCCGGATGAAAATTAAAAAAAAAAAACACAAAAAAAACCCCAGCCCTTTTTCTGAGCAGATAAATAAGAATCTCATTTTTAAAAAAAATTCTGAAGTAACAATATGAAAATATATTTTTAAAAGTGGTATAGAATTGTTACGTAGTTCATTATTATTCCTACATTAGATCATTGAAATGTGATACCTGCTTAATTATGTATCTAGTAAGAAAATTTCTCTTTCTGAATTGGCCAACGAAATTTTTCCTTTTACAAAATCTTCTCAATGTCACATACTTTTTCTGTTACATAAAATTGCATGTTCAAGAAATCAACATTAACACAGAAATAATTTAAAAGAATGTTCCATGCCTTAAGGAGACATCTTTATGTTTTGAAGTAAACGTGAGATTTTGCTTAATGTATTGAAATTCATCACATACGGTATTTGGTCAGAGACACTAATTTCCATCAATGATTGACCAATGTTGTCAACTCTAACATCTAAGGGAGAAAGAAACCTATGATTTACTATTATCCACTTAAAATAAATTCCAGCTTTGAAACATGCAATAGCATCATAAAAATAAACATAGCAATCTTTATCATCTGAATTTAGAGAAAAGAGCACAACACTCAAAAGATCTTACAGGGTGGTTTCCATATATCCTGATGGAGATTATTTTCAGGTTAGTTAAAACTTTATTTAATGCCAAACTTACAAGAACAGGGAAAATGTAAATAGCTAAAACTTAGCAACAGCTTTCAGAATAATGATCTGAGAGTGGAAATTCCAGATAAACCGTAAATAGCAGCATGCTGATATGTATAAAAAATAATGGTCTCTAACAGCCAATACCAAAAAAATGGAAAAATGTAATCAAGCAATGCTAAATACAGCATCCTGAGTTAACAAAACAGATTTTATATACCTTTCACAAGAAAACACATTCAAAATAATGAATTCAGATTTTTTTTAAATTGTCAGTTAAAAAAAGGCTTAAGTATTTTTTTACTTGGTTTATTTTTAAAAGTTCCATGTATAATAAATGTATGTTTCTCAATTATATGTTTTAGTACATTTTATTTTCCTTATACCACAAATGTAAACAAGTATTTAAATATTAATGTTCAGCATACAAACCATTTACCTAAGAACCACATCTCCAAAGAAGGGCATATTTTTCTCTCTTATATATTATAGATATTATTTAACCTCTCTCTGAAATGCTGGCAGCCTTCTATGAAAGATGATTAGATGGATAACTGGAGAACAGGAGTATGGAGAAGAGGGAGTGAAGATTTTCACCAAGAACACCAAGACAAACCTCAAGTATTACAAAAAGTGCCACAGGAACTTTAATACCTACACAGATCAGATAGGGCCTTGGTTTTCACAAAAGATTCCAAAATTCCTTAAGACTTTTGGGAAAAAGTTGGAACTTAATACTGGAAAGACTGAAGGTCTGAGCTGACCCTGCCAATATATAAAAAAAAGTATTTCAAACCCATTACATCTAGATTTAGAAGGCTTAGATTTTTAACTGATAAAAGTTGGTAAACATCAAGCACCATACACACACATACAAACCAAAAAAAAATGTTAATTGATAATAATCAAAGTTTACAGATATGCAAAGTAAGAAAAATGCTGCTTGAGAATTTAAGAGTCAAAATCCACTGCGTTAGACTTTTGAATTAGGCTAGTTACAAATGGACTAGCAAATGAATAGCATACACAGGTATGATTTGTTTTTTAGGGATTTTTACTTTGCATATTTTGACATATGATGTTGACAATTCATGTTTTAACAGTTTATAAAGCATTAACTTTTGAATCTCAGCATCCACTGAATAATTGAATAACTGTCTGAACCCACTCAATTTCCCACAACGGTGAACATTTAAAGTGATAAAAAATGCTTAAAAATCAACAGAGACATTATCAGTCAAATTATAAAAATATAACATTTGAATTCTGCCAACCCTAATTATACCTTATATCATTGTGGACCAAATCCTGCAAGATGCTGAATACCTCCTGTAAACTGATGACAGCCCTCAGTTCCCTCTGCAGTCAAGGTGCTGAACACCTTTAGCTTTCCCTGCATGAGCAGGTCTAAGACATCCTTGTTTAGCTATCAAATAGTTTGGTGGCTTTTCCATAGAAGTATTAAAAGGAAACTATTTCCATCTGTAGAGTTAATAAGGATTATTGCTTTGTTCCTTTCAGAGTTGTTTTTGGTGGTTATTTTTTTCTAGAACCCAAAGTGTGCTAAACACCTCAGAGCACAAGTAGGAAGTCATGGTTCATGTCCTGAAAAGTGCAGAATCCAACTGCAGATATGATGCCACAAAGAGTTAATAGAACTGAAAGGAGGTGTGGTGAGGGTAGAAGGACAAATTACAGAAATATGATTATGGAGTTACTCAAATACTTTCAGGCAGCATAGAGTAGCTAATAATAGCTAATAATATTTTTAGAAGAATAGTCTTTTGGGGTCTTTTTTTTTAAATAGGCATAGCAGTTTAAGTGATCCTTACAATGTTTATATATAAATATATATATTCTATTTCATTAATATACATTTATACTACATCCCAAAACACTACATTAACCAATAATGCAATTAAATTTTGTATCATAATGTATAGGCACAAGACAGTTGAATTAAGATTACACATGTAACCTTAACTCTGGCATTTCCTAAATTGAATGCTTGACTTTGCAATGTTAAAATTCTTTAATGTAGTTTTCCACTTTTTAAAAAAAATGCCAAAAGGAACCATAAAGACCACATCTCAAGTTACTGCACAGAGTGAGTAACCATTTCTTCTTCAAGTAGTGTCCCTATAGGTGCTTCACTCTAGGTTACTATTGAGCAATTCCCTCTGAGGAGGAGGGGGCTTTGGACTCTAGTCCAAAAAGGAAGAAAGTACAGCAGAGCCAAACATGGTATCTGAAACAGAGTCATGAGTTATTGCATACTGCTCAGCAAATGTAAGCACAGAAGCCCAAGTTGCAGTTTTACATACTTCAAAAATGGGAACGTTTATGAGAAAGGCTGTAGAGGGTGTAAATGGACCTCAGAGTGGGTTTGTATGTCTGAAGGTGCTTGAATATTACAAGATTCACAAGAACTAATGCAGTTGCATATCTGCTTGAAAGTCTTTGCTTACAGATTGCAGATCCTTTTGTTCTATCTGCGATCAATACAAATAATTTAGGAAACTTTCTGAAGAGTTTAGTCCTACCAAGATAGAAGGTCAAGGATCTCCTGACACCAAGGGTTTGCCTAGGTGAGGTTTAGGGTAGAAGATAGACAGGTGAATGGGTTATTTAATATGGAACTTCCCAAATTTTCATCCATGTGATCAGAACGTGACCTTATTCTTGAAAATACTGTGAAAAGGGAGTATGGCATAAGGGCCTCTATTTTCCCAACACACTGCACTGATGTGATGACTCTCAGCAATACTGTTTTCATTGATAAATGAAGGAATGAGCAGGTAGCCATCAATTCCAACAGTTATCTTGTAAGGCACTTCAGACCCAGACTGAGATCTCAAACCGGATTAGGCTGCTTGACTGGTGGAAATAGATTTCTAACCCCCTGAGAAACCTCATGGTTGCTGGATGTGCAAAAATGGAATAACCTTCTATTGGAGAATGGAAAACCGCAATGGCTGGTAGGTGGAGTCTAATGGAGCTCAGCAACAGCCCTGAGTTTTTTTAGTGTTAGAATATTGTCCAGTAAATTTGGCAGCAATGAGGTTGTCAGTGGCAGGTGTTTGAGGTTACACCAGCAGACAAATCCTGTACATTTTTATGAGTACATGTAATGTGTAGACTGTTTTCTGCTGTGTAACAGTACTCTTTTTACTTCCTTTGACCAGATAGTTTCTAATCCTGTCAAACTATGGACAAGCCAGGGTTTGAGACAAAGAACTTGGAGATTGAGTGAAGGATCTTCCCGCCTTCCTGGGAGAAGAGATGAGGAGTGGCTTCGAGAGTGATTGGTGAATAAACAGCTAGCTATATCAGGTAAGGTACCCATGTTTGTCTGGGCCAAGTAAGAACTATTAGAATGACTCTGGCTTTGTCCTTCCTTATTTTGAGTAGAACTTTGGATATTAGAGGAGTCGGGGAGAATGCGTATAGATTGGTGGCCCAGCCCACTTCTAGAACAGAACTGGGTGCATTTCTTGTTTATCATCATGGCAAATAGGTTTATCTGCCACTCATGGTCTTGAGCCAAGTGCCTGTGGAGTGTGTCTACAGTCACAGTCTGAACTCCTAGAAGGTAAGCTGCTAGGATGATAATATGATTGTGCACAGAGATTTGTCCGTAGTGTCAGCAAACAGCTTGGAACCATCAAAAGGGAGGTTTCTACAGTGCAAGACTCTTCTACCCACCTTGTAGTTCATTAAGCTCTGATCACAGGAAAGGTCGAGTGGCTCCAACCCCACTCTGACATTCCAGCAGAATCCTATTCACTAACACTAAAGAGAGTGGGCAAGATTTCTGATGTTGACCAGCAGCCACCACTGCTAAACAGCAGTTGCTGCTAGCAGTAAGAGAGGGAGTGCCCAGGGAACTTGACTATTCATTTGTTAATTACCTTTTAACAAGCCTAATTCAAAAGTCTAAATCAGTGGATTTTCACTCTAAAAAGTTCCCAACCAGCATTTTTCTTACTTTGCTTATCTGTAAATTTCTACAAATATTGTGTTACAGGGTTCCTGGGGTGCAACCTGAACTGTGGGACCTGTAGTGGGGCAGCTGCCCCACTCCTGAAGAACAGGGGGTTAAAAGCAGCCCTGGAGAGGGCTGAGGCTCTGAAAGGCTAATTGGGGAAGCAGCCACAGCTGTGACCAGCTCAATCAGGGCTCAGCTGGCCCTTATAAGAGGGCTGTGGGCCAGCAGCTGAAAGAGTCTCTCTCTAGCTTTAGAGAGAGAGGGCCTAGCTGCCTGAGACCAAGCTACCTAAAGTACAGCAGGGCTGGGGGAAGGCAAGAGGAGCTGGGGAGCCCCAGCCTGGTAAACCCCCAGGCTGCGGGGCTTGTTAAAGGCCCAAGAAGGTACTACTGGAGCAGTGCTGGGGAATAGGGCAAGAGGAGCTGGGGAGCTCCAGCCTGGCAACTCCCCAGACTGCAGGCCTTGTGCAGGGCCTAAAATAGGTACTGGAATTGCAAAGGTGCAGCCCAGGGTTAGGCAGAGGCACCTGGTCCAAACACCCCTTGCCAATGATGAGTGGCCATTACAGACTGCAGTCTGCCCCAGTGAGTGGGGTCTAGATGATGACTTGCAGTAGCCACTGAGGCAAGGTGGGATTAGAGGGTTGAGGGTTTCCCCAGCGAGGGGAAACCTAGAGTAAGGGGGTACTGCTGGGGGCAAAACCCTGGGGTAAAGAGGCACCAGGGTCCGGGAGGGACACGGGGCCAGCGGCAAGTGAGACACCAGCCAGCAGAGGGTGCTCCAGAGCTGAAAAAGAGCTAATTCCCAGGATGACCAGCAGGAAGCGCCGCGGCAGTGAGTCATTGCTTCGCTACAGACCACTGAACCCTCTGTCCCACCAATCTAAGGTATCCCTCACACTGTGAGGCTGTTGGCAATCTACAAACCTCTGACAGGTATTATACTTACACAGACATTCATAGGCAGGGACACACCCAACTGAGTTACATGAATGCTTCTCCCAGCCACTCATGAACCAACAAAAGAGAGGCTCTAGCCAATTCTCCCCTGCTCCCCAGCCTTGCACCCCCAGAACTGTACTGTCTTCCTCTGGTCAGACGCCTGACCAGTGTAAGTTCATTATTCAGTCCACCCCTCCCTCTATGTGGAGAAGACACACACTAGCCTTTGTAAACTGAGCAGAGGTTTCCCAAGCACTTCAACCAAAACACAGTTTTCGGTAAAATATAAAACAGATTTATTAACTAGAGATAGATTTTAAGTGATTATAAGTAGCAAGAGTAGAGATCAAAGTTAGTTAAAAATGTAGAATTATGTACAAAAAAACTGCATTCAAAAATAAAACAATGTATAATTTTAGTCCAATTAGTCCTATTTCTTGTGTAGTCCTATTTCTTGTGTAGCAAGATTCATATGCTCTTCATGCATCAGCTATCGTTCCATGCTGATGATATCAACTTGTTTTAAAAAAAAAAAAGGCATTAATTAAATTTGTGATTGAACTCCTTGGGGGAGAATTGTATGTCTCCTGCTGTTTATACCCTCATTATTCCACATATTCCATGTCATAGCAGGCCTGGATGATGACCCAGAACATGTTGTTCATTTTAAGAAAACTTTCACTGCAAAATTCACAAAACACAAAGAAGGTACCAATGTGAGATTTCTAAAGATAACTACAGCACTTGACCCAAGGTTTACAAATCTGAAGTGCCTTCCAAAATCTTTCAGAAGTCTTAAAAGAACAACACTCTGATGCAGAAACTACAGAACCCGAACCACCAAAAAAGAAAATCAACCTTCTGCTGGTGGCATCTGACTCAAATGATGAAAATGAACATGCGTCAGTACACACTACTTTGGATGGTTATCGAGCAGAACCAGTCACCAGCATGGACGCATGTCCTCTGGAATGGTGGTTGAAGCATGAAGGGACATATGCATCTTTAGTGCATCTGGCACATAAATATCTTGTGATGTCGGCTATAACAGTGTTATGGAGACACCTGTTCTTACTTTTGAGGTGACATTGTAAACAAGAAGCATGCAGCATTATCTTCTGCAAATGTAAACAAACTTGTTTGTCTGAGCGATTGGCTGAACAAGAAGTAGGACTGAGTGGACTTGTAGGCTCTGAAGGTTTACATTGTTTTGTTTTTGAGTGCAGTTTACAAAAATTTACATATGTAAAAACCTTACATACGTAAGTTGCACTTTCATGATAAAGAAATCAAACTACAGTACTTATATGAAGTGAATTTAAAAATACTATTTTTTTCATTTTTACAGTGCAAATATTTGAAAACAAAAATATAAAGTGAACACTGTACACTTTGTATTCTGTTTTGTAACTGACATTGATATATTTGAAAATGTAGAAAAAGTCCAAAAATATTTAATAAATTTCAATTGGTATTCTGTTTAACAGTGCGATTAAAACTGTGATTAATCACAATTTTTTTGAATTAATCACGAGTTAACTGCGATTAATTGACAGCCCTAAAAGAAACACATCAAAATATCAGTACTTTGGTCTGTGAAATCTGTTTGGCCCTAACATATTATTAAATAGATCAAGCTAGATACTTTCTGAATAAACCTCATACCTGGCAATGGTAATTTCAAACCTAACAGTTTATTTGTGGCAAAAGTTTAGGCAACTGAAAACATGGTCTTATCATGGAAAGTGTCTGACAAACTAAACTACAGACATTACTACCTGTGCCACCAACAATGACAATCAATATTGCATTAATATAGGTGAAGCAGCTTGTGAGTATTAATTCTATATCTTTATGGTTTTTGGAGTTTGCTCGTGCAATTGATTTTCAAATAAGTAGACCTGAGTTCAAATTCTAACAGAGTTCACAAGTGAAAATGAGTTCAATGGTCCCATTCTATTTCCCATTTCCAAATTTTAATCCACCTCAGATATGAGGAAAGAAATTAACATGGTGTTCTGCTCACAGAAGACCACAGTTGGAAGAATAGGTTGACTAGAAACAGTACTAGAGTGTATTGTCAGGACTATGTCAAGAGGCTGGCCATATCAATGGTAGCCAGCCAGTGCTTTCAGCCTCTCACCTTCTCATAGACTCATAGACTTTAAGGTCAGAAGGGACCATTATGATCATCTAGTCTGACCTCCTGCACAATGCAGGCCACAGAATCTCACCCACCCACTCCTGGAATAATCCTCTCACCTATGTCTCAGCTATTGAAGTCCTCAAATCATGGTTTAAAGACTTCAAGATGCAGAGAATCCTCCGGTAAGTGACCCGTGCCCCATGCTGCAGAGGAAGGCAAAAAACCTCCAGGGCCTCTGCCAATCTACCCTGGAGGAAAATTCCTTCCCGTCCCCAAATATGGCGATCAGCTGAACCCCGAGCATGTGGGCAAGACTCACCAGCCAGACACCCAGGAAAAAGTTCTCTGTAGTAACTTCTAACATCCCATCATTGACCATTGGTCCTATTTACCACTGATGGCAATTAATTGACCTTTGGCTAAGATCATGTTATCCCATCAAACCATCCCCTCCATAAACGTATCTAGCTTAATCTTGAAGCCAGTTAGGTCTTTTGCCCCCACTGCTTCCCTTGGAAGGCTGTTCCAGAACTTCACTCCTCTGATGGTTAGAAACCTTTGTCTAATTTCAAGTCTAAACTTCCTGATGGCCAGTTTATATCCATTTGTTCTTGTGTCCACATTGGTACTGAGCTGAAATAATTCCTCTCCCTCCCTGGTATTTATCCCTCTGATATATTTAAAGAGAGCAATCATATCTCCCCTCAGCCTTCTTTTGGTTAAGGTAAACAAACCAAGCTCCTTGAGTCTCCTTTCATACGACAGGTTTTCCATTCCTCGGATCATCCTAGTGGCTCTTCTTTGTACCTGTTCCAGTTTGAATTCATCGTTCTTAAACATGGGAGACCAGAACTGCACAAAGTATTCCAAATGGTCTTACCAATGCCTTGTATAACGGTACTAACACCTCCTTATCTCTACTAGAAATACCTCGCCTAATGCATCCCAAGACTGCATTAGCTTTTTTCACGGCCACATCACATTGGCGACTCATAGTCATCCTGTGATCAACCAGGACTCCGAGGTCCTTCTCCTCTTCCGTTACTTCCAACTGATGCGTCCCCAGCTTATAACTAAAATTCTTGTTATTAATCCCTAAATGCATAACCTTACACTTCTCACTATTACATTTCATCCTATTACTATTACTCCAGTTTACAAGGTCATCCAGATCTTCCTGTAGGATATCCCGATCCTTTTCTGAATTGGTAATACCTCCCAACTTTGTGTCATCTGCAAACTTTATTAGCACACTCCCACTTTTGGTGCCGAGGTCAGTAATAAAAAGATTAAATAAAATTGGTCCCAAAACTGAACCTTGAGGAACTCCACTAGTAACCTCCCTCCAACCTGACAGTTCACCTTTCAGTATGACCCGCTGTAGTCTCCCCTTTAACCAGTTCCTTATCCACCTCTCAATTTTCATATTGATCCCCATCTTTTCCAATTTAACCGATAATTCCTCATGTGGTACTGTATCAAATGCCTTACTGAAATCGAGGTAGATTAGATCCACTGCGTTTCCTTTATCTAAAAAATCTGTTACTTTCTCAAAGAAGGAGATCAAGTTGGTTTGGCACGATCTACCTTTTGTAAAACCATGTTGTAATTTGTCCCAATTGCCATTGACCTCAAGGTCCTTAACTACCTTCTCCTTCAAAAAATTTTCCAAGACCTTGCATACTACAGATGTCAAACTAACAGGCCTGTAGTTACCCGGGTCACTTTTTTTCCCCTTTCTTAAAAATAGGAACTATATTAGCTATTCTCCAGTCAAACGGTACAACCCCTGAGTTTAGAGATTCATTAAAAATTTTTGCTAATGGGCTTGCAATTTCATGTGCCAGTTCCTTTAATATTCTTGGATGAAGATTATCTGGGCCGCCTGATTTACTCTCATTAAGCTGTTCAAGTGTGGCTTCTACCTCGGATATGGTAATATCTACCCCCACATCCTTATTCCCATTTGTCATGCTGCCACTATTCCTAAACTCCTCATTAGCCTCATTAAAGACTGAGGCAAAGTATTTGTTTAGATATTGAGCCATGCCTAGATTATCCTTAACCTCCATTCCATCCTCAGTGTTTAGCGGTCCCACTTCTTCTTTCTTTGTTTTCTTCCTATTTATATGGCTATAAAACCTTTTACTATTGGTTTTAATTCCCTTTGCAAGGTCCAATTCTACATGCCTTTTAGCCTGTCTCACTTTATCCCTACACGCTCTGACCTCAATAAGGTAGGTTTCTTTGCTGATCCCTCCCATCTTCCACTCCTTGTATGCTTTCTGTTTTTTCTTAATCACCTCTCTGAGATGCTTGCTCATCCAGCTTGGTCTAAAACCCCTGCCTATGAATTGTTTCCCCTTTCTTGGGATACAGGCTTCTGATAGCTTCTGCAACTTTAACTTGAAATAATCCCAGGCCTCCTCCGCCTTTAGGTCCATAAATTCTTTAGTCCAATCCACTTCCCTAACTAATTTCCTTAATTTATTAAAGTTAGCCCTTTTGAAATCAAAAACCCTAGTCTCAGATTTATTTTTGTTTATCCTTCCATTTAGTTTGAACTGAATTAGCTCATGATCACTCGAGCCAAGGTTGTCCCCTACAACCATTTCTTCAATGAGGTCCTCACTACTCACCAAAACCAAATCTAAAATGGCATCCCCCCTTGTTGGTTCAGCAACTACCTGATGAAGGAATTCATCAGCTATCACATCTAGGAAAATCTGAGCCCTATTATTATTACTAGCACTTGTTCTCCAATCTATATCTGGGAAGTTGAAGTCTCCCATGATCACACAGTTCCCATTAGTATTTACGTCCTTAAAAACATTAAAGAGGTCTCTATCCATATCCAAATTAGATCCCGGTGGTCTATAGCACACCCCAAGCACTATCCCAGGGGAGGCTCTAGTAGTTTTCTTCCCCAATGTGATTTTTGCCCAGACAGACTCTGTCTTATCCATTCCATCACTTTTTATTTCTTTACAGTCTACCTCATCATTGATATACAATGCTACTCCCCCACCTTTACCTTTATTTCTATCTTTCCTAAACAGCACATACCCTTCAATACCTGTACTCCAGTCATGACTACTATTCCACCATGTTTCGGTTATTCCTATGATATCTGGTTTCACTTCCTGGACCAGTAGCACCTTCTGATGCACTAAAGTTGGTTATATTTAAAAAAACAATACAAGTCCATTGAATGATGAAGCAGACACAGGTGTATAAGAAACAAAATCACTAGTGAAATTCCTAAGAGTTTACAATAAATAGCTGCTCTTTTCTAAACATAATCACTTAGAAAAGCGCATCATAAATAATTATTTCCCTTATTTGTGAGCAGAGTTGAAAGAAAATTCTATAGCATGCTATGCTCCAAGGAGAAGTCCAAAGGGACTGCACGACTCAGGGGAATGGTAATGGTAATGAATAGGCTTGGCAGAATTCAATTGTTATTGTTTTATAATTTTGACTGATATCTATTTTAAAGCATTTTTTTCTATTTTTATCTATTTATATTTTCACAGTTGTGGGAAATTATGAGTGGGGCCAGACAATTATTTAATGACAGACACGGATTCAAAAAGTTTAAGCTTTATAAACTGTTAAAAAGAAAACTGCCAACATCCCATGTCAAAATATACGAAGTAAATATCCTTAAAACAAATTATACCTGTTTTTACTATTCATTTGATAATCTATTTGTAACAAGACTAATTCAAAAGTCTAAATCAGTGGATTTTGACTCTAAGAAGTTCTCAAGCTGCATTTTTCTTACTTCACCTATCTGTAAATTTAGACTATTACTGATGGAATTTTTTTTTGTCTGTTTGTGGGTATATGGTAGAAATTGACCTTTACCAACACTTGCCAATAAAAAACTAAAAACTTTCCAAACCTAGTAACGAGACACAACCTTTAACCTCTAAGACACTGGTTCAAATTAAACAAGACAGCAATGATTTTTAAAATGTTACCATCTGACTGCTAAGCACTGTCCTATGACAAGTAAATTGATAGTCTTTGCCCAACAGGCGTTTATATCTCAAAATCAAGCATTACTAACTGGCACTAAATAGCAATATTGGTGCCAGACATAGGTAATCTAACAGGAACGGAGGATTGGGAATCATGGTAGAGGTGCACTGCTGAGGAAGCTTATGCTTCTATTTATGGTCTGATCCTGCAGAGATCTTTCCCACATGGAATGCCAGCTGAAGACAATGGAGCTCTGCATTATGACTACCCCCTTCTGAGTACTACAGCTATTTCAAACTCAAAATGCTATGGTTATACAAATAAATAAATAAATAATACAAGTAGACAAATTATAAAAAACACAAAAGTCAAAACAAGGAGCATCATCTAAAAGAAAATACTATTGCACACCCAGACACCTATGAAGAAAAAGCACATCAACTTCCACCTGCTACTGACCAGAAAATTGCACCCCATCCTATCAGACAAGGGACTTCGCTATGGTGATCCATGTATCTATCTCCTCTAAGCTTGATTTTGCAACCCATATCTAAGAATGAAACCACACTCTGAGAAAGCTCCAACTGGTACAACACACAGCAACCCATGTGATTAGCAACACACCGTCCTCGCGGTCCACTTTTTGTATGGACTCCCTACAGAATGAAGAGTCCACTTCAAAATCTCTGTTCTGATATTCAAAGATCTCCCTGGGATTGGTCCTACCTACCTGCAACATCAACTCTCTCTCTATGACCATGACCTCTCAACAGCTACACTTCAATGAAAGAAGAAAACTGCTAATCAACAGGTGGTAAGTGCAGGAGACATGACTTTCACAGGAGCTTTCAAAGACGCTTCAGGGGTTATTTTTAACCTGATTATACGTGAAAAACCATTAAAAATAATAAATCAGACATCTAATTCAGCAGGAAGTTCTATTGTCATAGTATGCACTACATTGCTTGACAAAAAAATTATTTGCTTTCATTTTCTCAAGAAGTAAAAATGGCATCCTATGTCCCACAACTGACCAACCTAAATTACTGACTTAATTCGTTCAGATAGCAAAAAAGCCAACCTGTGATAAGACAACACCTTGGGTTACATTTGTTCAAACAAAAAAACCAAAAAAATCTTAAGGCCTTTGGGCAAAGGTTTTATTTTGTGATTATCACTCCACTATTTTGTACCTGGCTTGTGATTTTAAAAAAAAAATAGTTACCTTATGAAAACTCTTATTTTATGTAACTGAATTTTGAAACAGAATATTGTTTTTTAAGAGTCGTAGAGAAATTTATAGGGAATGTACAAAATGTTAAGCAGAATGTACTATGTTTTTGTCCCTACTTTACTTACAGTATTTCCTTTTTATCCTTCTAAAATCTCTGAGTTTTAATTACTGGTCTAATACAGAATTAAGAGTAGGTAAAGCACAGCTCATGGACATAAGATAGCAGCCATGCTATGTTCTGTTCATGCTATGCTGGTATGGTCTGCCAGGACTTAATATTTAACTGTCATAGAGGACTTTTCAGCCATAGATGTCAAAGCATATTACAAAAGAAAGTATCATTGTCCCCATTGTACAGCTGGGGAAACTGAGGCATAGAGTGACTTGTCCAAGGTTGCAAAGTAAGTCAATTACAGAACCAAGAATAGAATCCAGATCACGATTCCCACTCTAGCATCCAAGCTTCTCATATTCAATGTGCATAGAATGGAGCAATTTTTCTCCCTAACTGCTGCCTGCCAGGATAATCAATAAACACAATTAACAATAATACTCCTCATGCACTTTCCATCCAAGGATCAAGGCATTTTACACATTTATTAAGCCTCACACCACATTTGTGAGATGTTAATCTAATTTTATAAATAGAGTAACTGAGGCTCAGGAAGGTAGAGTGACTTTTTCCACCAAGGAAATTCCTGTAAGTGCCAGGAATAGAACTTCAAATTCCTGATTTTAATCCCATGTTCTAAATATTAGAACATCTTTCCTCCAACACACAGTACATCATCATTCAATTATATGCTGTCTGTCTGAATCCAGGGCAGATTAGCAGTGACTGATCATTACCATTTTTTGGCATTTTAGTGGTCTAACTGAAAAGTGGTTTCAGGTCTTCATTTTTAATTAAACTTAGTACATCTGTACTCAAATGTGGGTTTATGTTTTTATTATTTCTGTGTTTACTTTTGTGTAAGGGTAAAAAAAAAAAAAAGTGAATTTGGGCTGAGCTTCAAATCTGGATTTTGGACCATTCCCCAAAGTTTGAGGAACCTGAATTCATGATTTTAGAGAAAGGGAGAAGCTGTGAAGTTGAAATCTAGGTCCAAGTTTAGATTCTGGGTCCAATTTTTGAGGATGTTCAGATCTAACGTCTTGCACTAGCCCATTACACAGGTAAACCACAGCAATAATTTCTCATGCAAGTTGTTCCCCTCTGAAATTAGGCTAATTATATTTACCTACCTGGCAGGTGTATTGTGAAGATTAGAAACTAATATTATAGTGGCATCTTTGTTCTATGCACTCAACAAGCATATCAAAAGGCAGTGTCTTCCCCAAAGAGCAACAGTGTGAAAAGACAATGAAAAAAAGGGTGAGGAAATTTGGTACATTTCCCTTCCTGTCTTTGCCTTTTTGTCTGTATAATTGTAAACTCTTTGCATTTGGAACTGTCTCTCACAATTGGGCACCAGTTTCACTCAGAGTCTTACACACTACTGTAACAGCAGCAGCAACAACAAACACATGAAATGGCCGAAGTGATGACAGAACCTGATTTTTTTTTAAGTTGTGCTTTACACTTAACCCAGGAATTCAACATCTGTTATGTATGAAAAATACTGCATATACTCCGCAACATTGTAACACTGAATACAGAATGACTTTTCTGACCATTTACAAGGGATCCAGTTCAATTAATTTTAAAATTCTTTAAATAGTCTGACCGAGAGTGATGAATCATTTATTCTTTTTGAATAATCTCAATGGTGGAATAATGCAAATTCTGAAAGCTTCCCAATATAATGAAACCTTATGTATTGGCAACATTTGTAAGGTTTTGTTATTCTTCATAATTTATTCATCATCAGAGGCTGACCAAAAATGTTCTCCTCTACAGAATCCCACACAGAACTTCCCTCTCCTATTGTTCTCAATGGGAATGAGTCCACAGGTATTCCTAGAAGAAACAACCTCTTTCAAAATGGCCTCCACCTCCAATCGGAGTGATGAGCTGCACTCTAGGAAGATAATACTGTTAGGGGTCACTAAGGGCCTTAACTGTGCATTTCCATAGCTTAACGTGCTTGGCTTTCTTTTCAATTTAATCTTAACTCTGGATTTCCTGGGTTTGTAATGCTTGTTTTGGGATTAACGACAGTACTCCTGTATGTTTTTATCCTTAAATTACTGACATACACTGAATGTTAGCTCGAATTTAACCTGTAGTTTATCTGGAAATATATATTTGTCCCCAACTGACCTCCTACCTAGTTAATTGTGTAATTTCTTGTAAATATCACAACAGAAGTGCCTCTTGATGGGTCTTGAAATGGGTCTACTTTATATTTAATAGTGAAAATTGCTGTATTTGGGGTATTAAGCATAGACATCTCACCAATGAGGTACAGATACCACTGCTGATTACTTTAAATTGCAAATATTCTCTGGGGCGTCCTAGTACTAACATACACATTGCTCCTGGGAAGCCTCAGAATATATCAGGTTTAAAGCTCCTCAGACATCCTGCACACCCTGGTATCTCAGTACCAGAGAAGTACCATACAGCAGTAGCAGCAGCGAATTAATATCCTGCTACCAAAAATTAAAAAGTGTGTGAAGAAAAGGGGCAGCAAAGACTTAATCATATTTATCAAAAAGCTCGAAAATTCGGTCCAGTTTGGTGGAAGAGCAAAGGGTTGGGTCACTTCTTATTTTCACTGTCTTGGAGTACCCACCCACCTGAGCAACACTGCAACACATACAATGTTACACTGTATAACAAAGAGATTAACACTTACATCAAGTTTATTCAATAGCCAGTTCTACTAAACAATGGCTCTTTGATTAGAACCATTTTCCAAGGCACGTACTGTGTACATTATTTGCACACTCTATAAATGAATTAACATTTCTAGACAGGGTGGGAAAGAATCACTTTTAAATTAACAAAATTGTGTATTACCTTCTGCAGATTATCTTTTTCCAGTAACTTGGAAAAACTTCAAGAGTTTTAACCTTAAGAGGATTTACTATCAATTAAGTCTCATCATACATGCACATCCATAGAAAAACCTGTCTCTCAGAAGCAACAACTTAGTGTTTCAGCAACTTCTCTCTCATTTTTTGTTTTTGTATTTGTTTTTCATTTTAACTGCTTCACATCTAGGTACTAGACACTGCCCGACCACAAACCAGCCAAGTGGTGCAATTATTCATACTATTGGTAATAATCATGTCTGCACAGTTGCTGCATAAACCTGTAATTACATAGACAGGATATCCCCAAGGCTTGGGAAACAGCATTAGCTTTACAATATGAATTTAACAAGCTGAAACTTATATATGATTGAAAAATCTTTTCAAGGAAAGCTTAAACTGTGCCAATTATAACTGGAAAACTAAAATTCTGTTGGAAAATTATTATATAAATTGCCAGCAGTGCACAAAAATAACTTTTTTCAGGGGTGAAGAGCCCAAGGCATCTCAATCTTACTCAACAACAGGGTGAAAACAGTCTGTGTGTGCATTAAAATTCCAACAATTCAAGTGGACAAACTAAAAAAAGTATTTGAATTTTTACTTTTACTTCAATATACTTGACATATGCAATATAATCTTAAAACTACTGTAACTGTTGATTTCTTGATCAAGTTGTCACAAATTATAGCATGTAAAAAGCAATGTAATTTTTAATATCTTAATTAAAATCAATTGACATGGTCAACAAAATAGAATGTAACTTAGTTAAGTTCAAAGCAGCATGTGAAGAGTTATAAAGGGATCTCACAAAACTGGGTGACTGGCCAACAAAATGGCAGATGAAATTCAATATTGATAAGTGCAAAGTAATGCACATTGGAAAAAATAATCCTAATAAACTATATGTACAAAATAATAAGGTCTAAATTAACCGTTACCCCACTCATGAAAGATGGAGTCATCATGGACAGTTCCCTGAGAACATCTGCTCAGTGTGCAGCAGCAGTTAAAAAAATAGCTAACAATCTTAGGAACCATTAAGAAAAGGCTAGATAACAGAAAATATCATAATGCCTCTATATAAATCCATGGTATGCTCACACCTTGAATACGGCATGCAGTTCTGATCACCTCATGTCAAAAAAGATATGTTAGAATTGGAAAAGGTGCAGAGAAGAGCAACAAACATTATTGGGGGATGAAACCCCCTTACGAGTTTCCATACAAGGAGAGGTTAAAAAACTCAGACTATTCAGCTTAGAAAAGAGACAAATAAGAGGGGGTATGATAGATTTCTATGAAGTCATGAATGGTATACAGAAAGTGAATAGAGAAGTGTTATTTATCCCTTCACATAACACACGAACCAGGGGTCTTCCAATGAAATGAATAGGCAGCATGTTTAAAACAAACATAAGGAAGTACTTCATGAAATGCAGTCAACCTGTGAAATTCATTGCCATGGGATATTGTGAAGGCGAAAAGTATAACTGGGTTCAAAAAAGAATTAGGTAAGTTCATGAAAGATAGGTCCATCAATGGTCATTAGCCAAGATGGTCAGGGACACAATCCCATGCTCTGGGTAGCCCTAAACCTCCAAATGCCAGAAGCTGGAACTGGACAACAGGGGATGGATAATTACATTCTCCTGTTCTGTTCATTCCCTCTGAAACCTCTGGCATTGGCCACCGTCAGACACAGGATACTGGGCTACATGGATCATTGGTCTGATCAAGTATGGCCATTCTTATGTTTTTATACGTTGAGCACAATTAGCAAGCATCGCCCTGCGGAAAGAAACAAAGGAAAATGCTATCCCATCCTTCAAATTCTGTTTGACCCTGAAAAGACAGTTTTAACATAAACAGTACAATACACCAAATGAATACTCACTCTCACATCAGCATAGATATGCTAGAAAAAGTACAGTTTGAAATGTTTTATGGAAGAAGCATGCTTTAAAAAGAGAGCTAAAAGAAGAAATCAAGGTCATTTGACCCAAAAAGAAATGGAGGAAGCCTCAAGTATAAAGGGAGAACCAGAAAATGGCATGAAGATGAGAACACAAGAACAGCGCAAAAGGGTTGACAGGGAATAAGACAAGGAGCAAGCAGCAGCAGGCCTACTTAGGGGCTAATAGGCCTAAGACCCACCAATTAAATCTCCTTGTTTCTTTTAAAGTAAAAAAATACTTCTGCTAAACACCATCACTGCCAGTGCAGTTGGGGTGGGGGGGATGATGTGGGAAGGAAGGGAACTGTGGACTGGTGTGGCAGACAGTGCAGGCTGGGATGAGATGGCAACATCTAGCCCAGTGAATGTGGATGCATCATAATGGACTGCAGTCCAGGAAGGGAAGAACTGGTAATTTCCAACTCCTAAAAAGAGCTCTCTCTGCTCAAAAAAGGAGGCAGGGCTGAGGTCAGAGTTAAATCCCAGATAGTATTCTAACTCTTCTTGGTGAGAAGATTCACCTCCAAGAGCCTGAGCAGCTTCAGTACACAGCTCTACCTCTAGAACTGCACGAGAAATCTGCATGGGAGACAATGAGGCAGAAGAACTTGCTATCACCATCCTTCAAATCTGAAGAACAGAGGCAGCAAGTAGGCCTGTTGGGATGAAAGGGCTCTATTGCCTGGCATGGGAGGGGAAGCTCCTGGATGCGCTGCAGCCAGACAGGGGGCTATGCAGTGATTTACTGTACTGGCTGGTTGTGGGGGCAGGCCTGAGGGGCTCTGTTGTCCAGCAGCAAGGGACTCTGCTGTCTGGTGAAGAAGCCTTTTGGCTGGTAGGGAGGGAGAGCTCTGCCAACACATAAGGGTATTCTCCGTAGTTCTGCTGACCAACAGAGAGACCTTATACCCAGCAAGTGGACAGCAGCCCAATGACGGAGCCTTTTTTCCACCAGAGGGGGTTAACCTCACTCCCCACTTAGTGTGGGCATCAGCTGTCACTGTAAATAGGAAAAAATGTGAGCAGAGACTTAGGCCTATGAATATGCTTTCAGTCAAAATGTTTTCCTCTAATTATGACAGTATTTTTCTTTAGAAAAAAGTTCATTTTTACATACATAACTTATTCCAACACTTGAATGATCAATGATCTGATACAATATAACAAATCTTAAGTTTCTCAAGTATTTTAATTAGTTAGGTTTATAGGTGGCATTTATGGCCAAGTAACAAACTAGTGTCTGGCCTTATGGGAGAGAGAGAGAGTCAGAGCAACAAAAGTTTAAATAAAGTGGGAATAAACAGACAATGAAATGAGAGGACGACTCACCTAAGCATATCCATTTAAATCCGAGAGTTTCCTCTTTTTGATTACAGTATAATTAGTGTGGCAAATGGCCGGCACTACTATGATGGGTCCCGCACTTTCTCTTCTTGGGGGGGGGGGGGGGGTTTCAGGGTGCCATTTCTTGTCCCTGAACTGGGATAACAGCTATCCTACTAGTATCCCAGGGAAGGGGAGTGGAGAGGGAGGGACCTGGGTCCGCCCTCTAATCCGGGTCCCAGCCCAGGGGCCCTATGATAGCAGGTGAACCACTTGTACCAGTGATTCTTTCCCCTGGGCTACTTCCCTCTCCTGACCTTCAGCTTGTGGGGCTTCCTGCCTTCCCTCTGCACAAGCCAGGTGTCCCTTTACCTAGGATCTTGGTCTTCTTAGCCCACCGCAGCACTTCTCAAAACTCTCCTCCACTTTCCTCCAAACTGCTCTTTGTTCCACCACCAATCCACTCTGCTTCACTCCTCCAAACTGCTCTCTGCTCCACCACCAAACCACTCTGATTCACTCCTCCAAACTGCTCTCTGCTCCACCACCAAATCACTCTCCTTTAGCTCCTCCAAACTGCTCCAACTCCTCCTCACTCTGCTCCAACTCCTCCTCTGGCTGATTGAAGCAGGGGGATTTTATCAGGTGACTGGCTTCAGGTGCTCTAATTGGTTTCAGGTGCTTTTAATTAATCTACAGGGAATAAGGCTTCTCCTCATCCTAGATCACTCTCCTGCTGCCTTCTGGCCATGCTGTATCACATTAGTAACTTTAGTTTCTAAGCAGGGCTTTAAAATGTACTTGTCACCTAATAGCCGAAAGACTAAACCTACCAGCCAAATCCTCTGTTGCCACACCCCAAAGCAACACTCAACCAACTACTCATTTCCACACCTTAAACATGCTTGGATCGATCCTTGATCAATCAGCCGTGTTATAAGTCTATAAATTGGCATTTAGATATTGTGAACAAAACTAACAAATAAAGCGGAAACAGATCTACAAATGTTTTGAGTCAATCTGCTGATATGAAAAAGAATGAGACGTGACATATTTAAAATTCAGAGTTCACCTCAAGATGAAGGGGACAGAAGGAGAGGCAAATCCTTGTTTAAACAAAATCTTCAATAATTAAATATAGTAAGAAAAAAATATTAAGAACAAACTAAATGATTTAAGTGTTGCTTAAGAATATTGCCATACATGAAAGCTGGCCTTTAAGCTCCATTTCATTCTCCTTCAAATAATTCTCACCAAAACCTGCAATATCTAAGTTTGTCACAAATTCACAAAAGCTAATAAATGCACGATTATGACTGAAGCTTATCATATGTATACCGATTTCTAAGTTCAATGGACTATCATAACAAAGCTAAGGTTACACGACCATATGTAGTACGAGAACTGATTTTAGACTTGTACCATGAGATGTCTTAAAAAAAAAAAAAAACAAACAAAAAAAAAAACCATGTTCCTGATCCTTTTCCAGCCTGATATACTAATAGTAACAGCAGTTTTAGTATGTCTGGGTGAAAGGAAAAACAATAGAATCCTCGACCAAAAGCATACTACTTTTTCAAGCCAAAACGACCCCAGAAATATTTACATGCCAATATCCAGAATGCTGTTCCAGCTTGAAAATATTTTAGCATAGCACAGCAATCTTTCAGATCTTGAAGCAAACCATATGGTTTGGGCACTGGTGTCACAGACCCAATTCCTATTCAGGTCTCCCCCTAACAGAGCCTGAAACCTTTGATACTTAGATTTAAACAAAAAGATTGCTAACTTCCTTGGCTAGTCTTGAATTTACAAGGGGACTTCCTCAGTGCAGGGAATCCAGATGAAAAAACTCTCCTGCTGATTTTGACTAATGAGCAGAGGACTACCCAATAACATACAAAAAGGTGCACCAAGAGTCAAATCTCTTGAAACACAGTGGAGTGTTCTACATACAGTATTATACCGCAGATGTAGCACTTATTTTGCACAATATATAAAACACTAAGGCTAAGATTAGTAATAGGAGCAGAGAATGGGGAGGAGGGATAGCTCAGTGGTTTGAGCATTGGCCTGCTAAACCCAGGGTTATGAGTTCAATCCTTGAGGGGGCCATTTAGGGATCTGGTGCAAAAATTGGGGATTGGTCCTGCTTTGAGCAGGGGGTTGGACTAGATGACCTCCTAAGGTCCCTTCCAACCCTGATATTTTATGATTCTATGAATGTATATTAAAAAGGAAATAAGTTAAGGCTAACAAAACTTGTTTATTTACTTTTCAAAAATCAATGTGTAAACCCATGGATGGCTTCTGTCCAGTGTGGGTTTCTACTCACTGGAACCTGAGTATGAAAGCTTGGGAGAAGGAACTTTTGTCTCAGCTACAGTTTCTCTTTTTAAAACTAGCCTCCCCTATCCTTTTTTCTGGCAAATTCCTGCCAATTCAGGTGACACCAGTGTTTAAACAAGATATGTTCACGTGTAATGGAACTGGAGGTATTTTTCATTACTTTTGGAAATTAAGCACACACAACCCCCCTTCTCTAACTATACTATGAGTCAATTCACACAAGAAAATTAATAACCCACTTGATCATCACTTAAATTAAAAATGGCAGGTATGCAATATTCCTTTGGACCATTGCAGTATAATTTTTTTTCTACTTTAGAATAAAAGAATACAATTAACATTACAGATGATAAAAAAAACAGAACAGTCATATGATCACTAGTTAATTGTGCAGAGTTTTTGAAAACTAGAATTTATCTCAGGCTTTGGTGTCTTTGCTCCTGTTCTAGGTATAGAAGTAGACAGAAATCCATAACATGGCCCATCCTAATTTTATTATAATTTCAATAATATTGTAGCACCTCCTCCAGGCAGCATGAAAATATAGTCCACTTCAAGAACACCCAGGAGCTAAATGTACTGTTTAAATTTTTTGTCTGCAGACCACTTGAGTAGCAGCAACTGATCTCATGAGACACAACAAAATGCTACTAACAGAGTAAAGTTGGTACACAAATGCACTAATAGATATTTAAGTGTTAAATGTTAAAATCCTTACCTCTCTGTGTCCAGAGGCCCTAGACCATGTGACCATCCAGATGGGTGTTCCACCCAATGAGGGAGGCATCCATGATGAGAGTAGTGCGGGGAGTGGGAAGGGTGAACCGGGTGCCGACCATGACTTTGGATGGATTGGTCCACCATGGAAAGGAAAACAGGACAAAGTTGGGGAGCAAGATCAGATTGTCCAAGCAGTCAGTCAGAGATTCGTAGATCAACCGGAGCCAAAGCTCATGGCAGTGCATATGAAGGTGGGCATGGGGTGTTATGGAGGTGCAGGCTGCTATGTGGCCAAGGAGGAAAAGGCACTAGCAGATAAGCATGCGTGGACTGTGACATAGCTGCATGATGAGAGAGGTGAGGGTGGTAAAGTGATCCATTGGGAGAAAAGCTTGGCTCACGATAGAGTTCAGGCATGCCCCAATAAAAGTGATCTCTTGGGTAGGGATGAGGACTGACTTTTCCCGATTGATACAGACACCCAGACTGACAAGGAGATTGCGAAGGGTCTGGATAGCATCCAGGAGGCAGTTGTGCAATATCACAACAAGGAGGAGCCAATTATCCACGTAGGGAAACACAGAGTGGCCGAGGCATCGCATGTGTGTTGCGACAACGGAAAAAACTTTTGTGAACAGGCGGGGAGCAGTGGTGATATTGAAGGGGAAGACCCGGAACTGATAATGGGAGTGTCCCACTGTAAAACGGAGAAATTTCCGATGAGCTGGGGCGATGCTGATGTAGAAAAAGGAATCTTTCATATCAGGAGACGTGAACCAGGAGCCCCGGGGGAGTGACGGACTAGTGAGGGGGAGCATGAAGATCCAGAATCAGAATTTGTGTATAAGCTTCTTGAGCAATCAGAGGTCAAGAATGGGGACCTTTTTCAGAACAAGGAAATAAGGGGATTAGAACCCTCAGCCCTAGTAACAGCCAGGGATGCGCTCTATGACGCCTTCCAGAGGAGGGCATTTGCTACCTCCCAGAGGAGAACGCAATAGGAGGGACTTCCAAAGCCACCATTGGGTGGACGACATGTGGGGAACCAAAGGAACTCTTATCGAGTACACTGGTGAATGATGTTCAGCACCCAGCCATCAGTGGTGATCTTGCCCTAACTGAGGGTGAACAGGGCAAGACGGACCCCAAAGACAACCGGGGCACCCTGGGTGGGTGTTGGAAGAGGTTCATGAGTCTCAATGAAGGAGTCAAAACAGCTGTTTGAATTGACATTGCAAGGGAGTCGAGGGAGCAGAAATGGTAATGGCGGAATAATGGAGTTGTTGGATGCATGGACGTCGGTGAGATAGCTCCTGTAGTCATTAACAATAGGTACATGGCGCAGAGTTAGAGGTGAAAGGACGACCTTTGCTGCCTACAGGTCGGGGCCGGGGTGTAGATAGCAAGTGACTGCACAGTGGTGCAGGAATTCTTGAGGGAGCGTAGAGATTCATCTGTCTTGTCGCTGAGGATTTTTTGATTGTCAAATTTGATTGATCTGGAAAAAAGGGTAAACAGTGAGATGGTAAAATTTGCAGATGATACAAAACTACTCAAGATAGCTAAGTCCAAAGCAGACTGCAAAGAGTTACAAAGGGATCTCACCTATTCTGTTCATTCCCTTTGAAGCACCTGGCTTTGACCACCTTTGGAAGACAGGATACTGGGCTAGATAGACCTTTGGTCTGACCCAGTATGGCCATTCTTATATAAGGGAAGGTCTTCGAGAGTGGTCTGGGCCTCTTTAGGAAATCAGAAGGATTGGAGCCTGGAGTCTCGGTGGAGTACTACATTGGATGCCAGAGAGCGGAATGCAGTGTCAGTAGCATCGACCACTGTCTGGAGGGTCACCTTGGTTACCAGTGTGCCCTTATCCAGCAGCACCTGGAAATCCTGCTGGTTTTGTCTGCAGGAGAAAGGTCTGAAAGTTTCAAATATATTAGGAAATCATACTTTTCCAAAAGGGCCTGGTAATTAGTGATACGGAACTGAAGTCCACCAGATGAATAAACCTTACACCCTAAAAGGGTCTAGCTTCTTTGCTGTCTTGACTGGAGAGCAAGGGGTGGCCTTAAGGTGTTGCTATCGAGCATGTTTGGTTGCCATGTGAACCACGAGGGAGTTGGGAGGAGTAAACAGGAAGTCCATACCTTGATATGGGACGAAGTATCATCACTCAGCATGCTAGTAAGTAGGGGAAAAGGAGGCCAGCATGTTCCAGATCGACTGTGCCAGTTGTTGGAAGGCCATGTGGATAGGGAAGGCAGCCCATGAAGGCCCAGGTGGTTGGAGAATATCGAGGAGCTGGTTTTGCGGATCCTGGACTTCTTCCACCATGAGATCAAGAACGTCCACCAAGTGCCAAAGCAGGTCATAGTACTGTCTATGGTCATCCTTAGGAAAGAGGGAAGGCAGAATTAATGCCTCCTCTGGGGATGCCGAGGCTCTGGTGAGACCAGCGGTACTGGCAGCGTTGGCCGCACAATGACATCATCTTCCAGTTCATTATACGCGGAGGGGGGCGCAGTGCAAGCCGAAGACAGCCTGTAAGATGGCAGCAGCAGCACCCCACGGTACCAGTAGGGATCCCAGGGAGTCCAGTAGGACAAGTATATGGGTCACCAGCCATCTGCGGGCCTCTGGGGTAACGGAACCATGGCTCGGTGGAAGGGTTGTAACTGTGTGGATAGGATGGTTGTTGCCTGGGATCCGTACTGCGAAAGCATGCAGGTGAGGAGGAGGGGTCCAGTTCAGAAAACCGGTCAGACTCCAAGGACAGGCCCGGTGGAGCCATCGGTGCGAGGCAGGTGGAAAAAGTGCATTGCTCCAGGAGGAACAGGAGAGGTTCATCCACCAGAGAGGGAAGCAGCAAGGTGTCTGGGGCACCAGAGCACAGCAGGGAACCAGCATACAGGAGCATGAGCTCAGCCATGGGTGTCAGCAGTATCAGGTGACCTGGCATGCAGGGAACCAGAGGTGTCGACGGTGCTGTTGGTGAATATGGTGGTGGACCGGTGACGGGAGATGGCATCTGCAGCTCGTGGTGGTGTTTCACCATAAGATCCAGCCGGGGTTTCTAGGGAGCTGGAGCAGTAGGACTGGCGTGCAACTTCTCATCCAACCTGGCTTGGGGAGGCAACGCTGTGTTTAGAGGCAGTCCCCATCAGGGAGCTGCCCTTATGCCCATGTCCTTGCTTCTTATGCTCATGGTAAGGCTTTGGCAGATGCAGCCATACCGAGGGTCCTGGTACTTGGTAGGAAGACAGAGGGGCGCTCACCAGCAGTAATGGGCACCATTCGGGAGGATCCGCCAGTCCCGGATCAGACTATGCACATGGGTACATAGCCTCCTCCATAAGAAACCTGGAGGCAGCTAAATTCTCCAGCTTCCTAAGTTTGAGGCAGAAATGAGTGGCAGATGGAGCAGCGAGCGATGATGTGGGCTTCACCAAGGCAGTAGAGACACCGTTTGTGAAAAAGGAGCGCAGGCATGAAGCACAGCTTTTGAAGCCAACTTGCCAAGGAATGGATCCCTGGAAAGGATGTGGTGGGGATCTCCCCACCGGGAGAAGAAGTCCAACTACTATAAACAACTGTAAATACTCAAACGATATACACTAACTAGAAACAGACAAAGCGTTCTCTCAGAAGAACTACAAGCACCCAGGAATAGGGGTTGTGACTCTGGCCATGCAGCGTAAGAGGGAACTGGAGTAGCATCGACCCGCATGGCTTCATATCGCCTCGGACACAGACACACAGATGACGCACATTTGGGTCAACAAACACTACTACAAAACAGTTCTGGCTCCAGCGCATGGCACGCATGTGCACCCACTTCTGGAATTCATGTAGGGACCATCTTTCAAAGAATAACCAATTTTATTACACTTACACACACACACTTTATGAGTGGCTGCAGAGTGCTCCAAATAGCAGCTTTGCAGACTCGCTGTTGCTACAGCTATGGTACAATGGCTTTTTATGGAACTGGGCACTGCCCAATTCCATAAAAACCTAGAAATAGTGGTTTAGTAGACATAAAGCCCTTCTTATTAAGATGGAAATAGCCAAACAGAGAAGGCGTCTTGCAAAACTCTGTCCTAAACTCCAGAAAGTGAAAATTCCTCTCCTGGGAATTTTTAAGATTTGGGCAAAAGGATATAGAAATACCCTATGATTTAAAAAAATTAATCTAAAGAAGAAAACTCAGGGCAGATTTGAGAACACCAACGACTTTAAATAAAACTTCAAATAAGGTGCTGATCCACACCTTTTAAATAGCTAGTAAAATGTTAACTTTAACCATTAAAAAGTAGAAGGAAAAAAACCCCAAGATTTCAAAGTAGATTTTCTGAAGGCCTGAAGGTCAATATTGAGTTTTTATGGGACCACCAGGCTCTGCCTGTGTGTGGGGTTGGGGGGAGAAGAGAAGAGAATCTGTGAAACTAAATGGCCTTAAGACACCTTGTAAATTCTTATTTACAATTGCCAGCTTCTAAAAAGTTGAGATTGTTGATACAGACAGGGAAAAATGCTGGCTTCTGCAATGGAGCCGTATGGAGCTATGATCAAAAGACCTTGAGCATAAATATAAATATTATATACCACCTTCCTTAAATTAGCAACCACTACCACCATAAACTCTCTGAAAGTCTTGGAGCCATAGTTAACCAAAAAGGTTCCAGCTTCGAACTGTAAATTGAGAGAACCAATAATAAAATATGTCACTTAAGAGTATCTGATTGGGGCAGGCAGCATGTAAAGAAATCCTTGCTTTAAAGGGAAAACTCCACACATTTCACTCTGCCTAGCAGGTTGAAAATGACAAAGGTAAAAAGTATTTCTCACCATGTACAAAATGGGATGTTTGATAATTTTAAAAGGATATTTTAAGTTATAACTGGTATTTTTAGATTAATACCAGTGGTGGTCATTTTACTCAAATGAAAAAAAAAAAAGGTATCAGGAAAGAAGTGGAACTCAAGGTTTTGATTGAAAGAAAAGGTAACGTAGTGCCAATATTTAAGAAGGGTAAATCGGATTACCCAGATAACTATAGGCCTATCACTCTTCTGGAACAGCTGATACCGGACTCTATTAATAAAGAATTAAAGGAGGGAATTATAATTAATGCCAATCAACATGGATTCATAGAAAATAGATCCTATCAAACTAACTTGGTATCTTTTTTTTAATGAGAGTACAAGTTTGCTTGACAAAGATAATAGTGTAGATACTTAAGACTTCTTTGTATTTGACTTGGTATTGAATAACATTTTGATTAAAATACCAGAAAGATACACAATTAATATGGCACACATTCAATGGATTAAAAGCTGGCTAATTGATAGGTCTTAAAATAAAATTGTAAACAGGGAATCATCATCAAATGGGTGTGTTTCTAGTGGGGTCCTGGGGATTGGTTCTTCACCCTACACCATCTCATTAATGGCCTGGAAGAAAACAAAAATAATCATTGATAAAGTTTGCAGATGAAAGGAAAACTGGGGGACTATAAACAACAAAGAGCGCGAGTCACTGATTCAGAGCAATCTGTATCATTTGGTAAACTGAGAGCAAACAAACTGCATTTTAATATGGCTAAATACAAATGTATATACATCTACAAAGGCTCCTACTCAAGATTCCCATTTATGCATCCCATCAGCTCTTTTGGCCACAGCATCACATTGGGAGGCCAGGTTCCTCTGATTATCCACCCCCTCCCCCCACCCCCAATCTTTTTCAGAGTCACTGCTTCCCAGGATAGACTGTTCATCCTGTAAGTATGGCCTACATTCTTTGTCCCTAGAAGTATATATTTATATTTAGCCATATTAAAATACACATTGTTTGCTTGCACTCAGTTTAGCAAGCGATCCAAATTGCTCTGAATTAGTGACCTGTCATCTTCATTATTTACCACTCCCCAAGTTTTTCTGTCATCTGCAAACTTTATAAGTGATGATTTTATGTTTTCCTCCAGGTCACTGATGAAAAATGCTAAATAGAGTAGGGCCAATAGCTAATCTCTGTGAGACTCCACTGGGAAAACACCCTCTAGATCAGGGGTCTCAAACACGTGGCTCTTCCGTGCAGACCACCAAGCTCCCCGTGCCCCCCCACCCCTCTACCTACCCCGTGGCACCGCGAGCAGCTGCGTAAGGCACCAGGAAAATTTCCTGGTGCCCTGCGCGGCTGTGTGCTGTTCCAGCCCCGCCCCTTCCCGCCCCCATTCCCCTGAAGACCTGCAGCCAGGCTCGACCTACTCACCACATGGTAAGCGGAGCGACCCGGTCCCAGCCTGCTCCGTTCCCCTGGCTCCCAGCCGCGCCACTGGGGAGTGCTGGGGGACAGTTCCTCCCTCCCCCAAGCCTGGGAGCCAGGGGAGCGGACCAGGCTGGGGCACCAGTCCTCCGCGGGCGGGAGGGGGGGAGCTGGCCCCAGGCCTCCGGTGGGGACGGGCTGGCCACTTCCTGCAGTAAGTGACCCAGCCCCAGCCTGCTCCGTTCCCCCAGCTCCCAGGTTTGGGGGGAGAGGGGAACCGCCCCGCAGCACTTGCCGGCAGCCCGGCTGGGAGCCAGGGGAACGGAGCAGGCTGGGGCCGGGTCACTTTCTGCAGGAAGTTGCCACCTCTCCCCCCCACCTCGGAGGCCTGGGGCCAGCTCCTCCCCATGGAGGTTGGCGGGCTAGAAGCAAATACTCACCAGCAACCACACCCCATACAACAAAAACACTATCCCAGGAACCTATCCTTGCAACAAAGCCCGATGCCAACTCTGTCCACATATCTATTCAAGTGACACCATCATAGGACCTAATCACATCAGCCACACCATCAGGGGCTCGTTCACCTGCACATCTACCAATGTGATATATGCCATCATGTGCCAGCAATGCCCCTCTGCCATGTACATTGGCCAAACTGGACAGTCTCTACGCAAAAGAATAAACAGACACAAATCTGACATCAGGAATCATCACATTCAAAAGCCAGTAGGTGAACACTTCAACCTCCCTAATCACTCAATGACAGATATAAAAGTAGCAATTTTGCAACAAAATAACTTCAAAAACAGGCTCCAATGAGAAACTGCGGAATTGGAATTAATATGCAAACTAGATACCATTACCTTAGGCTTGAATATTGACTGTGGATGGCTTGGTCATTACGTTAATTGAATTTATTTCCCCCCTTAACACCTTTGTGTCAGCTATCTGTAATGGCCCCTGTTGATTATCACTTCAAAAGTTTCTACTGATAACAGTTCCTTTCAATTAATTAGCCTCTTAACATTGGTATAGACACTTCTACCTTCTCATGTTTCTTTGAATGTATAAATATATCTGTTCACTGTATGTTCCATTCCATGCATCCAATGAAGTGGGTTCTTAACCCACGAAAGCTTATGCTGAAATAAATTTGTTAGTCTCTAAGGTGCCACAGGTATTTTTCTTGTTTTCTTTTTGCTGACACAGACTAACACGGCTACTACACTGAAACCTGACAAAAGTATCTGTGAACCTCCCTTTGTGGTCAGCCAAGGCCTGCAGAACGAGAGGGTAGCATTGTGAACCCGTGAATTCTCAACCACAATCATTGGCAGACAATCATTAATGTAGTGCATCGCTATTTTAGTTTATCACCACCAACAACCAAAGGCACTTAGTCCACTTTTTCCCATAGTTCTCTTATCTTTATGGCTAGTCCACAGTTTCCTGGGAAGGCAGGCCCCAGCCTGTGTCCAACTCTCCCCATATTCGGTGCTTTATTTCCCAGTGATATTTGTCTCTTCTCCTGTCCCTTTCTGGAGCTGTTTTTTGCTGCTATTATTATTTTGTTTTCCTTATGCACTCCTAGGTACTGCTTCAGCCCCCCAGTCTTCCAGAGTGCTGCCTCATCCTTCTCTGTCTCTCTCGGAATGATGTGGGTCTGGTTTACATAGTCCCAGATCCCGCCCACTCCTAGCAGCCCCTGAGACAACTACTTAATAGGAATCAGCGGCTTGTTTTTGGGGTGTGTGGTTTTTTCCTCTCCCCGCCCCCATGTGACAGTAAACTTTGTCACAAATATCCTTTTCAGTTTGCAAAATCATTTGCACTTTGGGGATGGGGCAGATAATGCACATATGTGCAGATGATGATCCTAGCATGGTCCAGGAACCATTTGCTCAAAACCCACTATTCCAGTGACAATTCCAATCTTAACACATGCACATACACACCCAAGTGAACCAAAGCTATAATTGCTTTGCAAACCTCTATCACCACAACACCAAAATTTGACTTCCCAAACTGATTAGTCACTGACCTTTAATTGTCTAGGATTGTCAGCTTCCAGACAGCAATAACAATCCACTTCTGGACTGGTATGGGCTGTCTCATCTGCATATCAGGGCACTAAAAGACCAATGCAAGCTCCTCACACAGCTCCAAGAAGGTAGTCTTCCACATGTAAAAGTCCTGGGCCCACTGCTAGTCATCCCAGGTCACTATGTCAATGTGCTCCCATCACTCTGTGGTTGTGGTCCTGCTCCAGAACTGCCAGTTAGCAAAGGGCAATTCCTCAGCTGTGGAAACATACATGAGCAATCTTCACTCTTCCATCATATCTGCATCCAGCCCACATAATCTCATTAACAAATCACATCATTGCTGTCTGAAGGTGAAAATCTACTTCCATAAGGCCCTCCATAACATCTCATGCCCTGCATCTGCCTTCTGCTCCCAAAATAAGAATTCCATTAATGCTAACATTGGGTACAGGGCATCGTTCTGAATCAGAGAAACGCCTTCACACTGTAGTGCAGGTTGTGAACACAAAACCAGAAGTGGCGTACTGTAATGAGTTGCTGGGCAAACACTACTTCTGACCATGTACCCAGAGAAGATGGAAAACATTTCCCACAATACCCCATAAAAGATTTCAAAGAGTAGCTCACACTATAGCAACTCTAAGAACCAAAGAGTATGCCCCCAGAAGGCCCACAGCCTCACTTGGTTCAATACAGTGCCAGCATGGATACATTAGCTTGAGTATGGCTCAAGTTACCCTTTGCAGTGTAGATTCTCTCACTTGAGCTAGCCTACCTTGAACACAGAAACTAAAGTATAGTAACTAGTTAACTCTGCAGTAAAGACATACCTTTAACGTTAGTTACCTCCACAGAGAACAATATTTACTCATATGAACAAAAAGCAAAGATTTATTGGATACCAACCAGCAAGCAGAAATTAGTTTTTTCTGGAGGAAATTTTGATACCATTTCTGCCTATCAAGGCAGGTGGCCAGACTAATCCAAGATATTAGTGAATGCAACTGTGATCAAAACTGCAAGTTTTATGGAAAGGTAGGAGACTTTAGCATGGACTTAAAAGTGAAGTTTTCTACATACTTTATCTTTTTTTTTTTTATTGCATTCCATAGTAGGGCCCTGGCTTATAACATGTGATGATCACCATGTAATAATATCACTTAGTTTAATCTAAGTAAAATGGATCCAGAGAATGTAAACATAGCTCCTTTTATTGTAAACAAAATTTGATCCCAATGATTCAGGGGCTATATCTTTGAGCACCCATCAGAATAATGTATTTTGCCTTTGGAGTTCAGGTAGCACCCTTATACTATAGGCCTCTAATACAGTTTTGCTGTTGAGACCGTTTAAAACGATGGAATACTGAGAATCTCTGCTCGTTAGAATCCAGAGAAAAAGCTAATATTGAGACCCGCCAAACTATCGTCTTCCGGCGTTTTCCTAACATATCTTACCACTAAATGGTACAGGCAAATTTACATTTAAAGGACCACTACCAGTTAGACACAGTTTCTATAAAATAGCACAAATACGTGCATGCATGCAGCTAGTTTTAATGATAATCAATATGCTCAGAGTCCAGAAGATTAGGTTCTCTCTTGACTAGCCTGAGAGAGTAGCCATTTCATTAAAGTATCCATTGCGGGGCTTCTCTGCTCACAGATGTCATAATGTGCACGAGACCTCTCCTTGAGAGAAATCAAATCTTGTGAGTAGAATAGCACTTGGTGTGCAATGAAATCTGGGGCACCTCCTTAGCTGGGTACATTGTGAATGTAAATCCCAGTGTAGCAATAGTACAGATTCAGAGAAGCTATTAAACTTGATGGTCCCTGGAACCGGACTAGTGTTACCAGACAGCAAATGTGAAAATCAGGACAGGGGGGTGGGGAGCTAATAGGAGCCTATATAAGAAAAAGACCCCAAAATCGGGACTGTCCCTATAAAATCGGGACATTTGGTTACCCTAAACCGGACACATCATCCTGCAAACTATGAATACACCATGGGATGGAGGAGAAGAAAGGCATCTGTTGTGAAATGAATAACTGCTAAAGGACACTTAAAGATGCTCCATAAGAGAGGGCAGTTGAAAAGGCCATATCAGAGGAAGTAATCCAGGTCTCACTGAGAGCCATGAGATGAAATGGTCATAGATATGAATGATTTTTTCGCCTTAAGATGGACTGGAAAGGGGGCAGAAAAGGAAGAAATGTGGGGGGAGGGGAGAACAAGTGTGAGGAGAGATAGGTAGAGATGATCGAGGGGGTGCAATTGCCAATCCTGGCTCTCCCCACAGTTCTCTTCACTATCTTCTTTATTTTCCCCTCCTTCCTTCCTCTTCTCCTTCTATTGATATCTTCACCCTTTCCTTCTCCTCTACTGCTCTTGCCAGTTCCGTCTTTCACTTCTTCTGTCCTATAGCCTCTTCCACCCCACAACCCCATGTACACAAGTCCACATACGGCCTGTCCCCCTCTCGCCACCTCCTCCTCTTTAGTGATACCTACTTCTAACTCTGGCCTTCCCTCCATTGCCACCCTCCGCTCAGTAGAAAGCATGTGTCAGAGGCAATGATGGGGCATGTCTGCAGCATGTTGAATTCTGGCTATCTCCAGCTGACGGATATTCCCTTGGGAACTATCGTACACTGGTATTAATTACAGTATACTGGAGCGTGCTCTAACCTTCACTGGCACTGGGCTGGGCCACAGCCAGGCAAAGAATCAGAGAGCAATAAATGAGTCTCTCATGGACCTCCCGCTCTGATGCCTAAGTGGATCTTTGCCACATACAAGAATCTGGCCCATTTCTTTTCTTTCAGGTTTTAAAAACACTTATATAAGTTACAAACCTATCATGCAATTACCCAAACATTTTAGAATCTATTTTATTTTTCATTATCTACTTTTTTTTGCATTACATGTAGCCTGGACAGCGAAAACAATCTAGTTAGTTTCACTTTTGTTTCTACTCAATTTCATTTTTGTGTTCTGATGACCTACGAAAATGCTGTGATCAATATTTGCTTTGCAAACACTGCAGAGGAATGCATTTTAAAAAATCCTATTAGAATTAAAAAGTGCTTCATGGAAACATTTCTACTGACCACAGGCTTCAAAATAACTTGTTTTGACTAAACCAGAGTTTTGGGATAAATGTGACTTAAGGTGTTATGTAAGTGAAAACATCAAGAAAACAATATACTATATATAAGAATGTTTAACTCCGGTCAGGAATACATTTATGGGGGCCTTTGTTTGAGGGCATTTCTATGTTCATTTTCACTAGGGCTGTCGATTAATTGCCGTTAACTCACGCAATTAACTCAAAAAATTAATCGTGATTAATTGCAGTTTTAACCTCACTGTTAAGCGAAAGAATACCAATTGAAATTTATTAAATATTTTGGATGTTTTTTCTACATTTTCAAATATAATGATTTCAATTATAACACAGAATGCAAAGTATGCACGTCCCTGCGGCCCGCTGCTTCCCACAGCTCCCATTGTGCCAGGAACAGCAAACCACGGCCACTGGAAGCTGCAGAGGGCCGTGCCTGCAAACAGTCAACGTCAACAAAATATCTCACGGCCTGCAATCAGATTACCCTGATGGGCTGCATGCGGCCCGCGGGCCACAGGTTGCCCATTACTGCTTTAGAGCCTGCAAGTCCATTCAGTCCTACTTCTTATTCAGCCAATCGCAAAGACAAACAAGTTTGTTCACATTTACAGGACATAATGCTACCCGCTTCTTGGTTACTATGTCACCTGTTTGCATGGCATTTTTGTAACTGGGATTACAAGGTATTTCCATGCCAGATATGCTAAACATTCATATGCCCCTTCATGCTTTGGCTACCATTCCAGAGGACATGCTTCCATGCTGATGACGCTAGTTAAAAAAATAATGTGTTAATTAAATATATGACTGAACTCCTTGGGGGAGAATTGTATGTCTCCTGCTCAGTTTTACCTGCATTCTGCCATATATTTCATGTTATAGAATTCTCATATGATGACCCAGCACATGTTCGTTTTAAGAACACTTTCACTGCAGATTTGACAAAACACAAAAGAAAGTACCAATGTGAGATTTCTAAAGATAGCTATAGCACTCAACCCAAGGTTTAAGAATTTGAAGTGTCTTCCAAAATCTGAGAGGGATGAGGTGTGAAGTACGCTTTCAGAAGTCTTAAAAGAGCAACACTCTGATGCTGAAACTACAGAACGCAAACCACCAAAAAAGAAAATCAATCTTCTGCTGCTGGCATCAGACTCAGATGATGAAAATGATCTTGCGTTGGTTTGCACTGCTTCGGATCGTTATTGAGCAGAACCAGTCATCAGCATGGACGCATGTCCTCTGGAATGGTGGTTGAAGCATCAAGGGATATATGAATCTTCAGGGCATTTGGCACATAAATATCTTGTGATGCCGGCTACAACAGTGCCATATGAATGCCTGTTCTTACTTTCAGGTGACATTGTAAACAAGAAACGGGCAGCATTATCTCCTGCAAAATGTAAAAAAACTTGTTTCTCTGAGCAACTGGATGAACAAGGAATAGAACTGAGTGGACTTGTAGACTCTAAAGTTTTACAGGGTTTTATTTTTGAATGCAGGGGTAGGGGTTTTTTTGTGTTTTTTTTTTTTTTACATAATTCTACATTTGTAAATTCAACTTTCCTGATAAAGAGATTGCACTACAGTACTTGCAATGGTGCAATTGAAAAATACTATTAATTTTGTTTTTTACCGTGCAAATATTTGTAATACAAAATAAATATAAAGTGAGCACTGTACACTTTGTATTCTGTGTTGTATTTGAAATCAATATATTAGAAAAAGTAGAAAACATCCAAAAATATTTAAATAAATGGTATTCTATTATTGTTTAACAGCGTGATTAATCGTTCAATTAATCACACTGTTTAATCGCTTGACAGCCCTAATTTTTACTAAGATACTCATGTTGGTTTAGTTCCACCCTTCTCTAATCTGTTTGCAATTCAAAATTGAAAAACACAAAACTACATATTTGCAGGAGGAACCTTGTCATTGCATGGATTCATTGGAGCAAGCTCATCAATCTGCTTCAGCAAAGAACAAGCATCATTCAACAAATAGCTCTTCACACAATCAGTACTTCCACTGGGACCTCAGGACAGAGTGGAAGGATCAGAGGAGGAAGCTATTGCCATAATCCTGCAGGAAGAAGATGAAAGAATACATTACCATATACTTCACAGCTGGTAGCAGGCCATCCCAATATTTCCCTGAACCTGGCACTGAAGTCTCCAAAGAGTTTAACTGACAGGTCTCAAAAAGTAGTTGTCAATGGGGAATCATCAAATGGGTTTTTTTCTAATGGACTTTAGCAGGATTGGTTCTAGACTTGACTCTTTCAATGTTTTTATCAATTACATGGAATTAAAATTTGTGAACACAAAGACTGGTGGAATGGTAAATGAGAAGAACCGGGCAGTCATACAGAGCAATCTGGATCTCTTGGTAACGTGGGCCCATTCAAAATAAATTTAACACAGACAAATGAGAGGTCATACATCTAGAGATAAAAAATGCAGGCCATACCTACAGAATGGGGGGACAATATCCTAGAAAGCAGTGACCCTGAAAAAGATTTAGGGGGAATAATGGACAAACAACTCAACATGAGCTTCCCAGTGCAATGCTGTGGCTAAAAGGGCTAATGGGATCTTTGGAGTCATAACAGGGAAGTAGTGAGTGGCAGCAGGGAGGTGATTTTACCACTGTACATGGCTTTGGTGAGTGACACTACAATACCGTGACCAGTTCTGGTAGTCTCATCTTAAAAAGTGTTGAAAAATTGGAGAGGATGGAGAGAAGGGACCCAGAAATTATTCAAGGGCTGGGAAAAGTAACTACAGTGAGAGACTTAGAGACCTCAATTTGTTTATCTTATCAAAAAGAAAACGGAGATTGATGACCTGATTACAGTGTACAAGGGAGAAAAGATCACTAAAGGGATTTTTAATCTAGTGGAGAAAGGCGTAACAAGTATCGATGGTTGGAACTTCGCGACATAGGTGCTGGAACTAGAGGTGCTGGGGGTGCCTGAAGTGGTTTCCATCATATAAAGGATTTACAGTTTGGTTCACTGGCTCTCAGCACCCACACTATACAAATTGTTTCAGCATCCCTGCTTCATGAGAGACTCCAGGAGTTCAATCTGTTTAGCTTCACCAAGAGAAGGTTAAGGGGCAACTTACTTTATAGAATGTGATTATCTACATAAGAAACAAAACTTTTATAGTGAGCTATTCAATCTAGCAGGTCTAACAAAAGATTCAATAGCCAGAAGTGCAAGCTAGACCATTTCAAACTAGAGAGAAGGCACAAACTTTTAAAAGCAAGGGTTAACCACTGGAACAACTTATGAAGGATTGTGGTGGAGTCTCCAGCCCTGACAATTTCTAAACAAAATTGGAACAGTGAGAGTGATTAACTACTGGAAAAAACCACTAAGGGAAGTTGTGGATTCTCCATCTCTTGGGATGCTTCAAATCCAGACAGGACTAATAAACGCAGGGAAGACATAGATCTGAGGATTTATTAGAACATGTTTAGGATGGATGGAAAACAAACTAAAATGGAAGAGAAATGATATTACTTGGGGAAACTGGGTTGTAGGAAGGAAATAAGAAGGATTAAATATGTAGAGGGTTCCCTAGGAGAAAATGTGAAGGGCACTGAGAGTTGCTGGGAGTGGCCTCGTAAATAAAGTTACTGACAGGAAAAGAGTAGGTAAAATCTGGCTTGTATGGAGGAGAAAAATCTGAATGAAGAGTCACTGACAATGTAAAGAAGTAGGAAGAGAGCACATAAGCTAAAGAGGAGCTCAGAAGTCCTGCTGAAGAGCCAGGATACTGCTCAGGTTGGTGTCATGGTGCTAGTAGGTCAATATGGTTGATGATGGGTAAGAGATATGAAAACAGATACAAAAAAATCAGTAATAAAACAAGAGGAAACATTCAGACTTAGCAATCCCTTCATTAATATTCACATAATATATTTGATCACCTGGATCGATTGGACTTCAGCTGTCGTTAAGACTGCGCCGCTCACAACACGTCTGCCATTCTTCTCACACTCTTGCCTTTCTTCTCCACGTTCGTCCGAAACGTTTAACGATGTCATCTTCCCATCTTCTTGGAGGCCGACCGGGGGGTCTTTTCTGTTCTCGCGGGTACCACTCAGCAATGATTGCGGTCCACCTGTTATCCGTGAGCCGTGCTGTGTGGCCCACCGATCGCATCTTGTTATGTCTGCTTTCCACGACAATATCTTTCACACCGCTGCGTTCTCTGATGATTTCACTTGGTATACCATCCAGAAGGGAGATTCCCAACATAGCTCGTTCCATTGCCCTTTCAGCTACCAACAGCTGTTGCTCTTCTCTCTTCCTCAGTGCCCACGTTTCACTGCCATACAGCATGGCTGGCAGCACTGTTGAATTGAAAATATTTTTACGTGTGGTCTTGTCAATTTTTCCTTTGAGGACATCCTTGATGGAATTAAATGCACACCATCCTGCCCGAATCCTTCGCGAATATATTTGATAACATTAAATATAATTATTACAATAATCTCAAGAAATAGCAATTAAACTGTATCAATGTTCCTTTAATGAGTACAGGTAAGAGCACAAAGTGGTTTCATTGTGCAAGTACATACGAACCACTAGGTAAACAATCTATTTTCAGTGTCTAGCAAAATAAATAGCAAGTTGTGTAAGGAAAGAAAGACAAATTCAGTTTGAAAACATGGCATTAGTAATAAGAGCATGATCCAATGCCCAGTTAATTCAGTGTAAAGTTTCCCCTCTATATTCAGTGAGCACTGGATCAGATCCAAAGCTAAATAAAATAAGGTTAAAAGATAAATATGATTTTTAAGATTGACAGTCTCCCTTTAAATTAAAATCAACAAGTTTCATCATAAAAACACTTACTTTCCTTATTTAAAGTCTAGCATGTTCATGCATATATTTTAAAAAGTATTTTACAAGTTTACATAATTTTCAAATGTAGGTGGCTAAAACTGGAAATCTAAATCTATATTTAGGCACCTTAATAAAAGTGAACCAATTTTCAAGGAGCTGAGCACTCAATTCCTACGGAATTCAGTTCCCACTCAATGGAAGCTGCAAGTGCTCAGTTTCTGAAACTCAGTCCATTTTTACTTAGATGCCTAAATACAGAATTATGTATCCAACCTTGAGCATTCACAATTGAAAAAATGTGGTCTTAGGTTATATTTTATCCATTATTACATGTTAATTATTATTTTTTTACTGCTTTGATACTACAACTGTAGTTATTGAAGGATCTGTTAGATGTTGTGCTATCCTAGGATAATCACTAGATTAAATAATGGAGCAAATTGTTTGTATTCTTTTCCAAAATTTCTTTCACATTTTAATAGTTTTTATAATAAATTGTTCCCCTTTAACTGACATCACAGATTTATCAATTACTTCTTTATTAGAGATGAGAGGAAGATCAATACCACAAACTATTCAGATATGTATGGGAACATTTTCCAACTATACTTCTTGAACCCCAAAAGTTAAATAATTATAAACCAGATCTGTCTTTACACAGAAGTTTAATCATGTAATTATGATGCTGATCATTTAGAACTATCCAAACCGTCTCCAGCATTTTTAAAGAGCTAAGCAAAGTTATTTTTAAAATCAAACATATGTGCTTTTTTCTGTTTATGTCTTCGGAAAGAACATTCTGTATAATGAAAAACATGACCAAATTTTTCACAGTACATCACTATAAAACCCTGTAATTGACTTTTTGGGTTGGTTTACTCTATATCTATTTTTGTCCATGTAGAAAACAGCAATGATGTGGTAAAAATACCAAAATTTAGGTCCCATTGCAGGATAAGGCTCCATCCTGATTAGTGAAGTAGTATCATGTTTTCTCTGGGAAATATGCCCATTTTGTAAGAGGGAATTCAGTCCACATGAACCTCCTCTTTTTAAAAAATCAATGCTTGTATGCTGCAGAGACTCTGGTGACTGCTCCCATCTTTAGTTGGAACAAGAATGATTGAACCAAGCTCTTTCACTAAATAGAATGTAACTCAGTTCATGCATTTTACTGTAAATTTAATTGATATATGAATTTCCAGCTATTCACCAATTTTCTTTAAAAATGCAAGCCAGAATTAGCTGATGTTCTTTATTATTTTAGTGTAACCTGAAATGACCCAACGTTTAACATCTAATATTTCCTTTGTAACTGCCGATGAAATAAAACTTTCTGTAGTCCAATGAAACTTTTGGATGGAGCAGCTACAAGGAAATGTATGATTTCTTGTTTCTAATTCATACTACAAGCTTTTATTCTCTTGATGTATATGAACCTCTACTTCGTTAAGAAAAAAGTCACAAAACAATAAACATCCTGGGCTAAATAATACTAGCTCACTCCAAGTACCACAATGAAAGCTAGCTTTGTGGTTTTCTTTTCACTTACTATCAGCCTATCAAGTTTTAAAAGTAACTAATTATCTACTATGTATCAGATTATTCAAAAGGTGTCTAAGTGCCACTCAGATACCATGATGATTAGTATACAAAAATAAGATGTATAAATAACCACCTAATGTCACAGTACTAACTAAATGTTCCAATCAAGACTGACGCCCAATTGTGCTGCCCCAATGAGTTTACATTCTATTGTAAAATACATAACAAGTTGAGAGTCTGTTTGAAATTTTGGTAGCTCTGGTAGATTAGTTTCAAATGACTGGAGACAATATTGTTACCAGTACAATTTTTAAAAAAAAGTCATTTTGAAAGGACAGATAGGGTAACTGAAGATGACACCTATGTTGCAAGCTTGAGGAACGGGGAATATGGTGGTTTGTATCAACAGTCAGAACAGTCGTACATTCTGCATATGAGACAAAACACAGGGATCAAACTCGAAAGAGCTTCCTCCTGTTCAACTAAAGGGCTAACACTTGAACATATAGGGTGGGGAGTCTCCGCTCATCCCTATGTGAATGCAGTTGCAGGAAGAACATTGACAGGTAGATAGATTGATTCAAAGTGAAAAATCAGAAACCACTTTCTAAAGGAACCTTCGGTGTTGTCTCAGCTACACTTTGTCCCTGTAGAAAACTGTGTATGGTGGGTCAGTGACCAGTGCTTTCACTTCACCTACCCTCATGGCAGAGGTAATGGCCACCACGAAGGTCACACCTTCCCTAACAGGTGCAAAAATGAGCATGATGTCAATAGCTCAAAGGCAGGGTCCATAAGTGCAGACGCCACCAAATTCAGGCCCCAGGAATGTGTTTGGTTTCTAATGGGCAAAAACTGTCTACCTAGAAGACCCTTTAGGAATCTTTTCATGATAGTATGAGAGAGAATAGACCTAATCATCTATGTGAGGATGAAAAGCTGAGATGGCCACCAGGAGCACCCTGATGGAGCTTAAGTACTAAACCTCACTCTTTGAGGTTCAAGAGCTAGTCTAATACCGTTTGAATTTTAGTCTGCATCAGGAAGACATTATGGGAGTCTGACAAGATAGAGAAACATTTCCACTTACTCATGTAAGCAGCCCTCATGAAAGGTTTCCTGCTGTTGAGGAGCACATTACAGGCTGTCACTGAGCAGTGCACTTCCTCCACATTCAACCATGAAGGTAATTGTAGCCATGAGATAGAGCACTTGTGGAGTCAGGTGCAACGTGTGGATGTGGTTCTGTGTCAGCATGCCTCTGACTACTGGCAGTGGTAGGAATTCTTGAGTGGACTGTCAGTGGAGGTCTGAATACCATGTCTGTTTTGGCCAGGCTGGAGCTATGAGGATCATCCTCCCATGATCTTGCTTGAGCTTGAGGATGACCCTGGGAATAAGGGGTTTTGGAAGATAGTCATACAGGAGTTCCTTGTCCCATGGAAACAGGAAGGCACCTGATATTGATCCTAGCTTGTGACCTGAACAACAAAAACAGGGACACTTCCTGTTGCGATGGGCTGCAAACAGATCCATGGACAGAAAAGCCCCAGGCCACAATGTTCACACTGAGGGGCCATTTGTGGTCCAGAGTGAATGATCTGCTCAGATAATGTGCCAGGTTGTTTTGGAACCCTGGCAGGTGAGAAGCTTTGAATGTGACCACGTTCTGAATAAAGAAGTTCCACAGCCTTGTGGCAGAGGCTGTCCAATATGGTTCCTCCCTTTTTCATGCAAATGGCTGCTGCGGTGGTGTCAGTAAACACCTAGACAATATCCTTTTGAATGTGCTGGCATGCCTAGAAAATTGCACATAATTTGAGAACATTTATATACAATGTGGCCTCACTGGCCATCCATAAGGTGTGAGCTCAAATGTCACCCAGATGCACTCCCCATCCCACGGCTGATGCATCTATTACTACAGTCATAGTAGAGAGGGGAGGGGAGACAGGGACCCCTATGCACACGTTGTCTTGAATCATCCACCGGGTCTGGGATGATAGCAACCTCTCTAGAACGTGCATCAGTTAGTCTATCATCTTCATATTCATCATCTAGACCAGGAGGGTCTCAAACTGTGGTCCGTGGACCACCAGTGGTCCGTGAGCTCCATTCACATGGTCCACGGACAGATCCCTCTAAGGTGCGCGCCTGGGCGGTTGCACACAAGAGAATGAAGGGCCATCCACCTAATTAATGGAGCCGCACATGTGTGGTTCCACTAATTAGGTGCCTGGACCCTGGAAAAGATGCACATGTAAGGTGAGGTGGTGGCCTTAGGGGGAATAGGGGATAGGTGGGAGAGGGTAATGGGGTGAGAAGAGGGGGTGAGAGGAATTTGGGACATGCAGGATTGTGGCGGCCAGAGAAAGAGGTGACTTTCTCCCCCTGCCGTGGCAGCCCCCGAGCTGGGGTTGGGACGGAGGAGGATCTCTCCCCCGCCACAGCAGCCACAGAGCTGAGGCTGGGAAGGAGGGTCATCTCTCCCCTGCAGCTGCAGCCCTGGAGCTGGGGAGAGGGAGACACTCCCCTCCTTCCCAGCCCAGCGGGAAAGACAGGGAGAGACTCCCCGCCTTCCCAGCCCAGCTCGTTGGCTGCCTTGGCGGGGGAGAGAGGGCAATGGGAGAGAGGGCACATCCATCGCATTAGAAAGGTAAAACTACTGATATTAAAATATAAATTGTGTACTTTTATTTGTAGAACAAAAAAAAATTATTATTAAGGGTTTTTTTTTATCCAAAGCGCTTTACAATAGTGGGCTAACGGTACAAACAACGTTTGGAAAGATCAGTAAGTGGTCCGCTGAGACCCTCAACAATTTTCAAGTGGATTTTGCAGGGAAAGTCCTGCTCAGCTCCCACAGCCTTGGGATGGAGCAGGCCCAATACAGATAAAATTTTCAGATAATTTAACTGCCAAACTAGTAAGCCTCTATTGAGTATGTATGAACGACAATTTTCACAGACTTATAACTTGGGCAAATTTGGATAGATTTTCATGGCAAAAGACTTATATCTCTCACACTAGGATGACCCCCTGCCAGATTTCAAGTGCCTGAACCAATGGAGGCACTAAAGTTCCTCAATGAAATGGCTGAGAACATGGGCAAAACAACATATTTTCCCCTAACTTTGTTCTAGGAAACAGCAGATTCATTTTTGCTGACACTTCAAACACCCAACAAACAAAAAGTCAGCCTGAGGCAGAAACACAACATGGAAAATTTTAACCCAAATGGTTGACAAAGTCATAAGAAACTGAAATCAGGATCTTATCATGAAGTGCTGGCAACCTTACTACAGACAGCACTGCCAGTTCTACCTATAATAAGGAATTATATAGAGAAGATAGGAAGAATGGAAGCTCTTGATCCTATCTCATAAGACAAGAACAATGGGACATTCAATTAAAATTAAAGGCTGAAAATCCAAAACGAATAAAAGGAAATACTTTTTCACACAACACGCACTTAGACCATGGAACTCATTCCACCAGATGTCGTTGAGGCCAAGGAGTTAGCAAGATTGAGGACTGGAGATTTATATGGATAACAAGAATATCCAGAGTTATAATAGTTAATTCTAACAAAAATTTTGAAAGCAGTATAAACCATCATGGTTTGAGGTTTAAAACAATCTCTATTAGGAATTAAGAAGAGACCGTCACAGAGAGCAGGTTATCCCACATTTGTCCACCACAATATCTCTTTTACCTTCCTCTAAAGTTTCTGGTGCTTACCATAGTGAGAGACATAATATCGTAAGTCAGATCCAGTATGGTAATTCCTATGTTCCTATTACACATGGTTAAGAAATAGACTCATGTTTCACAGCATGAAACCACCATAACAGATGGTGATTAAGATGAGATTTCCCCAATGAGTAGACTACTACATAACTGTCCTCTATAGAATTTTTTGTGACGTCCTTAGAATCATCTGGTACTGGTCACTATTGGAGACAGAATACTGGAATACATGGACAACAGAACTGACCCACTATAACAATTACATTCTCACATTAACCAGTAACTATGTTTAGATTCATACTATTTATTTAGGTTTCAGTGTAGTAGCCGTGTTAGTCTGTGTCAGCAAAAAGAAAATAAGAAAAATACTTGTGGCACCTTAGAGACTAACAAATTTATTTCAGCATAAGCTTATTATTATTATTATTTACTCTCTTCTCCACTTGAACTTTAGCAACACTAAAATATTTTCTCATCATATTTGTGTAAAGTTGATTAGTTTTATTTGTCCAGAGCCAGTTTTTAATTACAAATTGCCAATAATGTTATCTATATCCCTATTTTGTGTCATCTTTCCTGTTTCAATCTATATTTGAGGCCAGTGGCAGGGTTAGTGAGGATACAAGTTCTTCCGTGTATTCATTTTTCTGACAAATTATTTCTATTTTTGCAGCACATCCGAACTAGCTGGAGCAATTAAACAAATAATCAAACTTATAAATGAACTTGGTACATAGAAAATAGAAGCAATAAATCTAAATAAAACTACCAGAAAGCTCTAGGCACTTGCAAAAATGCCTAAAAATATGTACATTAAAACAAATATGTCAAAAAGACAATTTAAAAGGTTCTTACCCTCACCCTAACACTGAACAGTCATCCTTCCATTCAGCTTGGAAAAGAGACAACTAAGGGGAGGGGGGAGAATATCACAGAGGTCTATAAAATCATGACTGGTGTGGAGAAAGTAAATAAGGATGTGTTATTTACTACTTCTCATAACACAAGAACTAGGAGTCACTAAATGAAATGAATAGGCAGCAGGGTTAAAACAAACAAAAGGAAGTATTTTTTCCCACAACGCAGTGTGAACCTGTGGAACTCCTTGCCAGAGGATGTTGTGAAGGCCAAGGCTATAACAAGGTTAAAAAAGAACTAGATAAATTCAAGGAGGATAGGTCTATCAATGGCTATTAGCTGGGGTGGGCAGGGATGGTGACCCTAGCCTCTGTTTGCCAGAAGCTGGGAATAGGCGACAGGGAATGGATCGATTAAAAAAATAATAAAATAAAAAATAAAATGGAGATATGCCAATCTCCTAGAACTGGAACGACCTGAAAGGTCATCAAGTCCAGTCCCCTGCCTTTGCTAGCAGGACCAAGTACTGTCCCAACAGATTTTTGCCCCAGATCCCTAAATGACCCCCTCAAGGATTGAACTCACAACCCTGGGTTTAGCAGGCCAATGCTCAAACCACTGAGCTATCCCTCCCCCCATGTTCTGTTCATTCCCTCTGGGGCACGTGGCATTGGCCACTGTCAGAAAACAAGATACTGGGCTATATGGACCTTTGGTCGTACCCCATATGGCCGGTCTTATGCTGTAACCCTACGCAGCTCTTATGGTATATAACACATCTAGACTATCCCTCAAAATCTCTCTCCAGCCATAAAACTTAAATTCCTTCTTATCCACCACAACTAATTCCATTCTTAGAAAAAAAAAATTGAACAGCTGACCCTGGCAGCATATTCTGAAAGTCACCAAATCTGAGCTATGGCAAACATAGAAGGGGAATGAGTTCCATAGTCGAGGAACCCAAACCGTAAATGCCTGGTGCTACCACTCTCCATTTTAAATCGTGGAAAGGTGGGTGGGAGATGCAGCTCTAGATCTTCACATACTCTCAACTGCCATATCACATCACATGGATAAAGGTGCAGCGGTCTCAGACAATCACGTGACAATGTAAAATTCTACAACTAGACCACAAGAGAGGTACCCCAGAAAACTCTTATTGAGGAATGGGAAGTTAGGCATTTTTATCTCATGCCTCTGGAAATAATCAGTATTCAGAAAAATAGTATTGAGTTTTACGCAGCCATGAAAGAACCACATACAATTTGTGTGGTCCTTCAGTAATCCAAAAAACGGTATCAATGCTTTGAATAGGGTTCTGAACCTACTATGGATGTGATTAGATACATTTGCAGCAATCAATCTTTCAAAAGGAAGTTCTGATTTACTATTCTACTGTGTTGAAATGTTTGAAAAAGAAAACACTAAATGTTTGAATATAATCATCATAAATCTGTGACGATACACGGATAAATCAGTCCAGATGGAAATGTGATAACATTTTGTGTTTCTAATCTATAAAGAGATATATTAACTTTGTCCTCAGGCATGTGTTGAAGTGTGGTTGAAATATAAAATGATACTAGTTTAAAGCCCAAAATGTAATAAGAAATCAAAAACTATGTGCTTCAACTTTAATAGTGGAATATACACGTGAAGGTTTCAAACTGTATTGTTTGCCCATCCTATTAACAAATTTTAATTAATAGTTATTCCTTGCCATAATATTAAAGGCTGTCCCTTCTGCTGCATCGTTCGCTCCTAAATACATACTTTAATGGCCAGATCTTGGTCCCACTGAAGTCAATGGGACTAGGATTTGGTCCCAACAGGTTTTATTATGGCACATGTTTAGGAATTAAAGTTATACAGTAGGAAATGTCTGGAAACATTTTTAAAAAAATTAAATAATCCTGGCCCAAATGCTGCTTATTTTCCTCATGGGAGTAGTCCTACAAATGGGATCCTGGTTGTCTTATTCTCATGGGAAGTCATATTGCTTTCAATGGGGCAAGATTAGAAACGGCTTTCTTATTTAAAAAGTTGTACTAAAATATATTAGAAATAACATTTGGAACAAATAAAAATAAACCTGTGGTAAGCAAAAATCTGTTTACACAGTTTTTTAAAAAAGTTAGAAGGTACTATTCCACTCTAAAGAAAAGTTTTAATAGTCCCTATAAAACAAAACTGATTCATATGAACAAGCGAAAGAGAGAGAGAGAGAGAGAGAGAGAGAGACTTCTAATTTAATTAGCTAACAAATTTATAAGAAATGTTTATACTTTCATTATAACAAAAAACCTGTCATAACATGATTTGTTTTTTATCTTTAAAGCAGCATATAATATTTTAGCGTTTAAAGTAATTCACCTTAAAAATGTGGAGTAATCAAACAATGAATTACAACAGAAACTGTACTTGAGACATGCACCTTATAGATCAATGTTTTTAAAGAACAGTCTGATGACACACATCTTTTTCTTAATGGTCATTTAAAAAAATAAGGAAGAAATGTGTTAGCTACCTCTATTCAGTTCAACCAAAATTAATTTCTATTAGTGCACTATGTAAAGCCCACAAACTCAGTTTTTATTGTGAAATTTGTAATGAATTGTTAAAGATTTACAAATAAACATTAAGTTTCATGGTTAAAATACTAAGAAGGCAGGTTTACAAAGCCTTACCATTTCAATTAAATTTGAAAATGTCTGACTATTTTAACCTGCAATTTTTGGAACACATTAAACTTGTTACAGGAAGAAAGCAAAAACAGTAACATGAACAATATTTTTTGGTAAAAAAAAAAATCCAACTGAAAACTAAAGTGTAAGGGTTAATTTGGATAACTAAGACAGTTATAAATGAATCCATATACAGCAATAAATACTGTGTATGTATGCATGTATTTAAACACTAAAGTAGAATTACGGTCTAGTCATACTTCTTAACTACTCCACACACGCTACACATAACTAAAGCACTTTATAACTTGTCCATATTCATCTCTCTTAGTTTTTCCTTGTATTTACTGCGGCAGCATCTTTTAAAGTGCAGTAATATTTTACCCAGCAATAATACAATTTTTAAACAATATGTGGTTCTATAACAGGTGGCACTATAGCTATCTATGGTACTTATTACTCCTGGGGGAATTGTGTTATTGTGTGTGCGCAGAATTCATGTCCCCCGCAGATTTCTTTGTTTCCCTGCAAAAAAATGAACTCTGATGGGGAAGCAAAGGGAAGCTGCAAGAGTGGTCGTGCGCCCTTCCCCATCAGCACAAGCAGGTCAGTTTGGGCTCCTGGAGCAGCCGGTAGAGACAGGGGGGCCTGACAGTCCCTCTCGCTTGCTATTGCAGCATGGTTGGCATAGAGGGACAGGGTGTCGGGGTGTTTCTGAGGAGGTAGGCATGGGGCAGGCTGTCCTCTCAGGCAGAGCAGAATGTAGCAGCCTGCCTGCTTAGTGAATTGTTTCCCATTGTCCTTGTAAATTTCCCCAGGAGTATAAAATAGGTGTAAAAGTTTTAAGGCTCCTTTACATTGCCAAAGTGGTTTATAGGACAGTATGGCCTTATAAATGCTTATGGCGTTTTAGTGATTAGAACTGAACTAAATTTTTGGACTGAAAAAATTTCCTATCAAAATGTGCTTCATGAACTGTTTGCTACTGACCTATCTGGAGATGGTCACTAGCCAATATAAATTCTGAGTTTGATTCCCCACCCCTCACTTGCTCATCAATTGCCTATGATGTAGCACTGAGCATATGGCTGCATATATTTGTTGACTAATAACTAGAAATAAAGGGTCAATTACTATTAGGCAAGGGGGGTTGGATATTTTCTCCAGTGTTCCCCCACTCCCCATCCCGTGTATTGTAGTTTAAATAAATTACCAAAATAATTGAAACCAACATGATTATATTGTGTTATTTTGACAAATAAAATGTGCAGAATTTTAAAATATTGTCCGCAGAATTTCTCTTTTTTTGGAACGGAATTCTTCCAGAAGTATACTTATGCAGCTCTCATTACTGTAGTATCTGAACACCTCACAATCTTTTATCTATTTCTCCTCAAAGCACCTCTCTAAGGAAGGGAAGTGTAGATAGGGAATTAAGAGACACACTAAGGGCATGTCTACACTGCAACTGGAAGCAAGACTCCCAGCCCAGGCAGACAGACTCATCCTAGTGGCTCAAGCTACTGCGCAACAAATAGCACTGTGGTTGTTGCTACACTGGCAAAAAGGCTCAGTCCAGCCACCCACATTTCGACCAGGCCAAACCCCCTCAGGTGGCTAGCCCAAGCTTCCGCTGGTACAGAATGTACATCCACATTACTATTTTTAATGATAGCTCAAGACTGCCTGCCTGCAGTGTAGATATATCCTTTGTGACTTGACAGAGGTCACAGAAGTCTGTAGCAAGGACTTGAACCCGGCTCTCCTAAGTCCTTGGGTAGGCCCAAACCACGGGAGCATCTTTTACACTTATACACACTTACGTGCATACACACACACAGTAACTACAGTTCTATATATTCTTTTGAGATAGGTTATTCTGCAAAACTGTTTAAAAATTTCCATTAAGAAGAGTGCGCAGTACTATAAGTCAGTTTCTAACCATTTATATGTCTTTATCTTTTTCACTTTCTATGAAAAAGTTTTCTTTTTAAAGTGATGGCTAAAGCACAATGTAATAATAAATGGATCTATATGGCACTTGGAAAGTGCAGGCATATAATGATTACCAAGCCTAAACCGTGGACTTGTATGTAGTAAGAATGATTTAAGTAGCAATAATTTAAAATAATTGTTAAAAGTTTCTGTTCTCCAGAAGTCTTTCTATCCAGTGCATACAAAACAGATATACACATCATGAACTGAAGATACAAAACAAGATTAATCACCTTTCAACAGACCAATACAGTTTTGTCTTCACCCATGAATGGTCTAAAATTAGACTACATAAACAGAAAACTAATGTCATTGGCATATAGCCTTTCTTGCAATGTTTAATTTGACAATCACTGGTAAAAGAAAAGACCCTTCTCTTTGACAAAGAGCTACATGGGAGATGACATCAACTTCTTTTGGCAAATGAGCTCAGCGTGCCAGCTAGCTGACAAATTAGCTGCTAAAAACCACTAACAGTAGCTTACAAAGTCACAGCTGTTATCCTATTTCTAACAACAAAATGTTGATCTCAGTTGAAATGTCTTGTTTTCAAAAGATTTGTAAGTGCTGTTCAAAGCACTGCCTTTTACAGAGGGAAAAGCTACACTGACTGCATCACAAAGAAACAGTCTGACTATACTATGATGGTTCTGTGGGTCCTGTGTAACAAACAGGATTAAGTGAAATGCTTTTATTTTATATTAATCTTTTAGTTTAAAAAAGTCTGTGGGACTAGAGGCTCAGTAGCAACATAGTGCCAGGAACATAGAAGTAGCATAGTCACTAACAATTCCATTGGCTGACTCAAGTAATGACCAGGAGATTAGCTCAGATGCAAGGCCTTTGATAGTGGAAGGAAAAATAACAGAAAAATGGGGATTTCTTCTGGGTTTCCAGAGGGAGACCAGTACATATTCTTTCTGGAAAAAAAGGGATTAAATTCTGAAATTTAAGGACTTCCCTTTTGTACGCTATTTAACTAAATACTCTGTGGATTTAGTAACAAATATTAACAATTGGTACTTCAACTATATGAGCATTATACATCATCTAAGAGTTTTATAATACAAATATTAGTCAATGCTCACTATAGTACTTTCAAATAGATAAGAACTAATGGCTCCATTAAACACACATGGAGGCTGATTCAATCTGTGTCTAGGCAATTATATGGCTTTCACCACAGTTGTATCATAGCACCTCAGAATCATCAATAGGGAAGATTGAGTGATTTGCCATATATCATCTGTAGCTGAGTTTGTAACTGAACCCAGATCACAAGTCCCAGTCCAGAGCCCTATCCACTAAAACATCCTTCCTGCTCTTCTCACAGCTGTTTCTTCACAATGAAACTGCATTTACTTCAACTAAGTTACTCCTGAATTACATCAGGGTAGAGTGAAAGGAGAATAAGGCCTAGAGGAATGCACACAAAGGCTCAGTGAGTATATGAAAGCCAACAAATCACTGGTCAAATTCTATGTTCCCAATTCCAGGTCCTGTACAGATATAGAATTTCTTACGTTTTAATACTGAACTAGGACTATTTTTATTTTTAAATAATCTCAGTTCTAATGAATTTATTTAATATTCCTCATGAATTTCTATCAAGTTTTCTGAAACCAAAGGCATTGTGATATAGTGCATTAGATACAGTCCTAGGTATCATGAGAGCTGGATTCTAATCCTGTTTTTAATACTAATTTACTATGTGACCATTGGCAAGTCACTAAGGGTCTATTTTTCAGAAGTGCTAGGGACCCACAGCTCACACTTTTAAGTGCAATTTAAGTACAGGTGCTTAGCAACTCTGAAAACCAGACCCTATAGCCTCTCAGTTATGTCATCGGTAAAAAAAGAAGATACCTGCTTATTTTCTAAACAGGGGCTGAAGGTTGTGACTACAGATTAGTTAATATTTGAATGTATTAAGCACTCTAAGTACCATTATTGGTTGTCCTATTTAGCTGACTGAAGCAAAGAGCAGCAATGCAGAAAGAAGAAACATTTGCTTCCTTTGTCCTACCTCTACTACCTTTCACACTGATCTGAGTAGAATACATAAGAGAAAGACTGAGATGGCTTGAGAGAGGGGAAATGTTTGGCAGAGCATTTTCTGTAGATAAAGGAACAAAGAGGCAGCGAAGGTACACATCGTTGCAATTGAGCATAAGCTTTTGTGGGTAAAAAACCCACTTCTTCAGATGCATGGAGTGAAAAAAAATTACAGATGCAGGCATTATTATACTGACACATGAAGAGAAGGGAGTTACCTCACAAGTGGAGAACCAGTGTTGACAGAGCCAATTCGATCAGGTTAGATGTAGTCTATTCCCAATAACTGATGAGGAGGTGTCAATTCCAGGAGAGGGAAAGTCGCTTTTGTAGTGAGCCAGCCACTCCCAGTCCCTATTCAAGCCCAAATTAATGGTGTTAAATTTGCAATTAAATTAAATGGTGTTAAATTTTCAGAATTAAAATTCATTTGCAAATTTAACACCATTAATTTGGGCTTGAATAGGGCCCCAGAAGCACCTTCCCTCCCCACAGCACCTAAGATTTAGTTATGGGTATTTTTAGTAAAAGTCATGGGTGGGTCATCAGCCCATGACTTTTGGGTTATTGTCCAGATCTGTCTATGACTTACTAAAAATACCCGTGACTAAATCATAGCCTTACTCATGATCAGCTGATTGTCCACCACCACCAATCCCAAAACATTTTTTTGAATCACTGCTTCTCAAGATAGAGTCCCCTATCCTGTAAGTATGGACTACATTCTTTTTTCTGAGATGTATACATTTACATTTAGCCATATTCATACACACATTGTTTGCTTACATCCAGTTTACCAAGCAAGCCAGATCACTCTGTGACCTGTAACTGTACTGTTCATTATTGACACACAAACTTAGGCAGTTGTTATCTGAAAACTTTATCAGTGATGACTTTATGTTTTTTTCCAGGTAACTAACATTTTTATTCAATGGCATAGGATGAAGAATTAATCACTTGTGGGACCCCACTACAAATACATCCGTTTGATGATGATTCCCTGTTTACTATTACATTTTGAGATCCAGCAGTTAGCCACCTTTTAGTCCATTTAATGTGTACCAGGTTAACTGTATCTTTCTAGTATTTTAATCAAAATGTTACTCAGTACCAAATCAAATACCATACAGAATTCTATTATATCAACATTATAATCTTTGTCAAGCAAACTTGTAATCTCATCAAAAAAAGATATCAAGTTAGTTTGACAGAATCTACTTTCCATAAGCGCATGCTGATTAGCATTAATTATAATACCTTCCTTTAATTCTTTGAGTTCCGTATCGGCCACTCCATTGTCTTGCCAGGATCAATGTCAGACTAACAGCCCTATAATTACCCAGGTTATCCCATTTACCCTTAATCATCAAATATAACTATGGAATTTCTCATTATTTATAGAAATGTCTACTCCTTTTTTTTAATCCTAGTAAAACCTTAGCCTCATAGCTATCCAGTGGCAATGGGTTCTATAGATCTCAGTCTCATTCAGAGCACAAGATAGACCTGATCTGGGAATGAATCAGGCTTGTGTAGTAAAGGAGGCTGTTGTTTTTAGGTTCCCTACCTCATTTATTTCACAAGCTGGAAGATGTATAGTGAATGAGGCAGGGGATCCTGGGATCTGATTTGCACAAGTGCGGAACACTCACAACTTCAACTGAACTGAATGGGAGATGAGCTTTGAACATATAAAGTGATACATAATGCTAGGTACTCTGAAAAATAAGGTCCTAAGCATCTCAAATTGGGCACCCAAAATTAGTAAATACTTTTGACCTCAGTATCTCTGTACCTCAGTACTCAATCTTTAAAACGGAGATACTACTACCCCATTGCCCCACAGGTAAGTTCTGATGTTCAAATGTTTCTTAATCACTCTTATATTGCAATGAATGTTACAGAAAAGACCAAGAGAAAATTAAAAATTCTGTCTTCATAGCAAAGTTTGACTAGTGTGCTGTAAATAAGGCATGTGGCCACACATTGGACAAATGAAGATTAAACAAAATATTAAATAGCAGTTCATACACTAAGCATCATCCACTCTGTGCACTGAATGAGGCAGAGGTCCTGTGGAAAAAATAATACATGATCATGTAATTAAAAAGCCTATTACAATGCATACACACAAGAGGGCTGATTTAAAGATGCATAGGCAACCTTAATTATTGCATTTCTTGATGCTGAATGCTTGACTTCACACCCTTAATATTCTTTTACTGTAGGTTTTTTGTCCATAATACAGATTGAAAGATGCTTCTGGTAACAGTTCATCTTCTATCTACCAACTGTTCAGACTGTTAATTAACACATATGTATTTAGCAGAAAGTAAGACAGGCCTCTCATGTAACTCTGCTAGTTTGGGTTGCATAGCTCCCTCTCATCTAATTTAGAAAAACCTACTAGTGCAATTTTGTGGGGAAAAAAGCATTTCATGAAGTATAAAATCAGATTTTTTTCCTAGAAAAAAGATGCATTCTAAGCATAATTAAGAGAATAACAATGTCATGTATATAGGTGTCCAATTTGATCCAATTACCTGGAAGGAAAAATAGTTTAAAATTACTGTAGCTCCCATGTACAGAAGTCAACAGATAACAACCACCTTCTACCCACACCAAAAAACATAGCGATTCAATTTTCTGCAGTAACCAATTGGATTTGTTCTCCAGTTAAAGAAAAATAAATTATACCAACTCTTAATGGTAAAACAGCAGCTATTTCACTGTAACTTTTGTCTGAAAGACAACCAAATGTTATTTTTTAGCTCTTTGATTATGTTTAACTTGTAAAGATGCCACTTATTATTGCAAATATTCCATTTCTCAGAAGACTGATATCATTTTTCCTAAAACTGAAATATAAACAGACTGCTGCAGAGCTATTTCAAACCCACACAAGGCAAACCTGGACCCCACAAAGCAAGAAAATTGCATCTAGTTTTTTCTTAAAAAGTAAAAGTTTGCATTAGCCAATCAGAAAAATGATAAATTTCATAGAAAATCCAAGATAAAAATGGCAAAATGGAATTTGACAATGACAAAACTAAAGCCTGTTGCTTTATTAACACCACATAATATACTTTGACCCATGACAATGAAAAGGCTATAAAGGTTCATTATTGTATTCTTTCTGGAAGTGAAAAGATTTGCTTATAATAGCTGTAATGATATAGGATGTGAAGGATTAGGTTTTTGTTTGCTTATGTTGTTTCAATGAGCATAGTCACTCCCCAAGGTCCCAGCCTTACAATTTATTCCAGGAGGCTGGACTCGTGCTCATGCAGAACCCACTTCCTTCAGCACAGGGGTAGTCACAAAGAGGGTTCTAACTGCACAGAGTAAAAGCTTCAAGGCCCTGATCCTGCAACAGAATTATAGAATCTCAGGGTTGGAAGGGACCTCAGGAGGTCATCTAGTCCAACCCCCTGCTCAAAGCAGGACCAATCCCCAACTAAATCATCCCAGCCAGGGCTTTGTCAAGCCTGACCTTAAAAACCTCTAAGGAAGGAGATTCCACCACCTCCCTAGGTAACCCATTCCAGTTCTTCACCACCCTACTAGTGAAAAAGTTTTTCCTAATATCCAACCTAAACCACCCCCTTTGCAACATCCGCTAGTGCAGTTCTTTACACCAACAAAGAGTACCTCTGAAGTGGTTCCCCATGGCATGTTATTGTCATAGTAGGTACCAGATCCTGTTGTATGATCAGAACCGCCTATATATGAGGAAGAGGACATCATGAAGAGTGTATAAATGTTACACATCCACTAGATGGGACTGGCTGTAATTCATCTGTTATTTGTTTAATGTACATCTAAATATCAAATCCATCATTCCCCCAAATTAAAATGTAATGTAATTGTTTATTTTTATGGGTTTTTTTAAATACTAATAAAGAAAAAGTACATTTAATTTCAGTTAGTCTGGTCATAAAACAATAAAAGATAAAACACAAAAAAACTGAACGATTCCATAAAAATATTAGTTTAGATTTTATAAAAAACAGTTTGATATTTTAAGTTAAATATTCAAAAGATATTTCTTTGTTTGGTTCTCTAATTTATTTATTGTTAGCTGAAGTGCTGAACTTGAACCCAAAGTTCTCCTAATGCACAGAATAGGTACAACAGCACCATGCAAGGTCTGTCACTTTCCCACCAAAAAATGCTTCAAACCATGACCTAAAGCAGGGGTAGGCAACCTATGGCACGCGAGCAGATTTTCACTGGCACTCACACTAACTGTGTCCTGGCCACCGGTCTGGGGGGCTCTGCATTTTAATTTAATTTTAAGTGAAGCTTCTTAAACATTTTAACAACCTTATTTACTTTACATACAACAGTTTAGTTACATATTAAAGACTTATAGAAAGAGACCTTCTAAAAACGTTAAAATGTATTACTGGCACGCGAAACCTTAAATTAGAGTGAATAAATGAAAACTCGGCACACCACTTCTGAAAGGCTGCCGATCCCTGACCTAAAGGAACCCTAGAAGCGGTCAAGAACGTTGTTTATTCTCCATGCCAGTTCAATCTTTGACCACGCTGCTGAGACTGGCAACCAAGGTGCCTTTTAGTATACTCCTACAGGTGAACACTACATCTATGGCTTGAGTTTGGAAACTTTGGTATTGTTGGGATCTTTTTTCTTTTTTTACATAGTCTGGTTAATCAGGCTTTTCCTTATTCCTGTCAAGTTAGTAGATCTGTTTTCATGGTCAGATTGGGTTTCATAATTCTCAGAAGATAATTCTTCCCAGCCATTGAACTAGATTGTTCATGACCTGGTTGGACACTACACCCACCTTCGGTCTACAACCACTGATGCTCCACTTTCACTTCTCATCTCTGTAGATTATATCCATCTATATCGACATCCCAGTTATGATAAGTACCCCAACTCAGTTTTCCACTATGCCCATAAGATAGTTTCCTTTATTTCATATAATTTGTGTTGTTCTTGTTTGTCTCTCAGGTTCCTTGCATTTATATGAAAGTTAATGTTCTTCTTATTCTTCATCTTATGTTTCAGAACAGCTCCATCTTTTACACAGATTTCTAATGTACAAAGTAGGGTAGACCTCATGAGTTAAGTGAAAGCTTTGCCTTTGATAAGAACGGCCCTACCAAAGGTGCATCTTGCCCAGTATCCTGTCTTCCGACAGTGGCCAGTGCCAGGTGCCCAAGAGGGAATGAACAGAACAGGTAATCATCAAGTGATTCATCCCCTGTCGCTCATTCCCAGCTTCTGGCAAACAGAGGCCAGGGACACCATTCCTGCCCATCCTGGCTAATACCTAGTTTAATGCTCTCCAGCTGGTTTTGAACCAAGAGGTCTTTACCCCATCCAACCTACTTTCTGCTTTAGGATTGGTGCCTATTTAACCCATCTAGGATCTTATCACAAAAAGCATCCAAGTGCCCTGTACCCTTTCAGCAAGGCTTATGCATTTCTGGTATCCAGGACCCTTACTATTTCTTTCTTTGCACTTGGCTTCAGAGGGATTTTCTTGCAAGATGACTTGAGTCATAAGTTCTCTTCCAAGCTTCCTGTTGTGATTTGTGATAACAAATCTTAATTCATTGGTGTAGTTTGATCTCACATGAATTGTAATCAGTAGGAAATATCCAAAATTCTTTAGGATACCTAGTTCCCTTGTGATACAGGAACTCCGCACTTAAAGTCACCCCGGTTAACATTGTTTCGATGTTAAGTTGCTGATCAATTAGGGAACATACTCATTTAAAATTGTGTCATGCTCCCTTATAAAGTTGTTTGGCAGCAGCCTGCTTTGTCCACTGCTTGCAGGAAGAGCAGCCCGTTGGAGCTAGCTGGTGGGGGCTTGGCCCCCCTATCAGCTCCCCGCTCCCCTAAGTTCCCTGTGTGGCAGCCACCCAGCAGGTTATCAACTGCCGGCAGTTCAGCTGTCCCTCCCCCCACTGCATGTGCTGCTCCTGCCCTCTGCCTTGGAGCTGCTCCCGAGAGCCTCCTGCTTGCTGTGCATGGTGGTGGGTGGGGAGGGGGGGAAAGGGTGTCTCCCTCCCCCCCGCTCCTGCACCCCACTTACCCCTTCTCCATATAAAGCAGGGTGGGGACACGAACTGAGAGAGACAGAGAGAGTTTGGGGCAGCAGCTGCTGTCTCAACTTCCTGATCCACTTAAAAAGACAATGTACTTAAGAGTGGGGTCAGCATACTTAAAAGGACAGTGCGCATCTCTCTCTCACACACACAGTGTGTGCCTCTGTCTGCCATGCTGCCTTTTAGAATGTGAGGCTATATTAACAACATGTTAATCCTCAACAGCTCAGCCAAAAGCTAGTTAATCATTTATCAGTAAGGTATTCCCTGGGAAATATCACACTCTCTAACTTCACCACCTCAACCAAGCTTCACAGTCATTATCGCTGTGTACAGTATTAAATTGTTTGTTTAAAACGTATACACTGTGTGTGTATATATAGTTTTTTTTGTCTGGTGAAAAAAATTTCCCTGGAACCTAAACGCCCCCTCCGCCCCCCATTTACATTAATTCTTATGGGGAAATTGGATTCGCTTAACATCATTTCGCTTAAAGTCGCATTTTCCAGGAACATAACTACAACGTTAAGTGAGGAGTTACTGTATCATCATCTTTGGTACCCAGAAGGCACCAAAACTATTCTGTTTTATCAGGCCAATCAACCCATGCTCCTCACTACAGTCTCACTGATTACAATTATGTGCTCTCCCTTCTTTGCCGCTGGTTCCATTTAACTCCCTTCTTCTGGATCATTGAATGGGATATTGTCTCCATTTGTATCCCTTACCAGCCCTCTCAACAAATAAAGAATACCTGCTGTTGCTAGCCAGAGTGAAAGGTTCCTGTCATGGTTCCAGGGTAAGCTGTACCTTTGATCCCTCACTCAGCCTCTTCCAAGTGATAGGCCCCCCAGCACTTTCACTTCTCTCAGAGAGGAATCCTGTGATTCATTCCTACGAACTGGGTCTCCAGATTACAGCCCTTCTGATTACCAAGAATATTTCTTCAGCAGGTCCAATTGGGTTGGTTTCCTATTATAGACTTCCCTTCTTGAGCTGTGAACAGATTTAGATAGGCCCAACTTTGCCCAAGGACCCCAGCTCTTCTAAGGGCCAAATCATAGTCTCTTTCTTTGTAGATCCTGCCTCTCCTGCTCAGCTTCAGAGCTGTGGTTCTTAACAGTTTCCAAGATCGTTCTTCATTGATTCCTTAATTTGATTCCTTCTCCTCACCCTCTCCCTCCTTACTCCCATTTATCAACCAGCCCATTGTTCAGACTGTGGACTTAAATATTAAAAGGAATTGATATTTGAAGTGTTTATCAATTATCAGTAATTGAGCTATCAGCAACCATTGTCTGCCTTGCTGTAGATGCATAAAACCATCCAGGACTAAGTTAGCACTTTACAGCCATGTAACTAACCCCATAATAAAAAGAACAAGGCATACTTGTGGCAACTTAGAGACTAACAAATTTATTTGGGCATAAGCTTTCATGGGCTACAACCCATTTCATCAGATGCATGGAGTGGAAAATACAGTAGGAAGATATAGATATAGATATATATACACACACACACACACAGAGAACATGAAAAGATGGGGGTTGCCATACCTTCTCTAACGAGACAAATCAGACAAACACCTACAAGATCTCCATCAAGCGTTCTTAAAACTACAATACCCACCTGCTGAAGTGAAGAAACAGATTGACAGAACCAGAAGAGTACACAGAAGTCACCTACTACAGTGTGTAATTAGTGTGGTGATTGGCTGAGTTACCTCTACTACAATGGTCTAGGACTCTTGGCATGACAGATACATGCCTTCCTGTCACATGGGTGTAATCTGTAACATTAAAATGGCTGAGAATTTAAAAAATAGATGGTTACAGACCATGAGTTCCAGTGACGACTGAACCTAGTGATATTCTGAACAAAAAGAGCTCTCAGCTATGCTTGTAGCGGTTTCCATTGCTTCACAGTGACTCTCATATTCTATGCTTTAAAGTGATAATCCTAGAATTTTAGTGTGTCTCTCTCTCTCACACGCAGACTATTGCCCGCCTTGCACTCTGATTGGATGACCAACACCCAATCAGAATACAAGGATTCATATATAATGAAGTCCTACAAACCACTGTTTTTCCCCACACCCTAAAGGAAGAAAGCTAACGCGCGCGCGTGCACACATATATCCAGAAAGTGGAAAAGTACCTGGTGACTATCCCTAATTGCTCAAATCACTTGCTTTTTATTGCATACTATCCTGCCCTCATTTCCATTTTTGTTTTAGTCTTTTGTTTCATGGTGGTAGGTTTTTATTGTAAGCTCCTCAGGGCACTGACTTTGCTGTCTTATTTTTTTGTAAAATCCCCTGGCACAGTGATATGCAAAATTAACTAATAAAAAATAAATAATAAATAATGTGTGGCTGAGAACTAACTACACACAGATTATGTCTGTTACCCTGGGAACTGCAGAACTTGAATAAACCGTACAAGTACGTATACACAACTATAAAGCATCCCTGCACTCTGAATAGTTTATGTTATTCTATCTCAGTTATATATTTAAATTTCTCTGGGGTATTTTAAAAACATCTGTTCTGAAAGATATAAGTATTCATAGGCTAAACCCCACTTCGGGTTTTAGCCCACGAAAGCTTATGCCCAAATAAATTTGTTAGTCTCTAAGGTGCCACAAAAATACTACTCATTGTTTTTGCTGATTCAGACTAACACGGCTATCACTCTGAAACCTGATATAAGTATTGTTTACTCAAAAATCCTACAGGGTGCAACCCTTGTAGACTGTCAATTAAATATATATTATCCAGCCAATTGTCTAGGTAGATATTTAGAATATTTAATACTTTATCTATGAAAAATACTGTAGAGTAGTTACTGTATAAATCAAGTGGTGATTTTAACTTCTATGTTTAATATCTTAGCAATTTAAAAAAGCATTTAACTTGTATTAGGCTTACTGAACAAATTTCATGTCTCAAATATATATCCTTTCAGACTTATACAAGCACAGAAGCATCTGAAACTGGTATAATTTTAAATCCAGGAGCAACATTTTATCATTGAACTATGCCCCAGAAAACAGTGGCTTAACATGAAAACAGGGACACCAACTCTAAGCAGTATGAATGCTCCGCTATAATGTTTTTAAAAAACTTGTCTCCTAATCTTGATTGAGGTTTGAAGGGAGAAAGCCTGTCGTTTTCCAGTGTAAATGTTGTGCAAAAGCTTTACAAATACAGGTTTAAATCTGCTATTGCCATTACTAAAATAAATGAAAAATCTATAAGCAGCAATGAAACTGGCATGCAAATAAAGGAACTGTCAAGACATATATTGCCTAAAAATAAGCTTACAATAACTATTTTAAAGGCTGTGTGTGGTCTTACCCATATATTTTGGCAAGATGCACTTTCTGCAACCACAGCTAGATTCATCCAAAAGCAGTGGCACTGGAGAGTCTCTGTCTCACCTGTCAAAGTTGAAGAACGTTGTTCAGCAGACCACCATGAGTCCATGGATAGGATCCATAGCACTACAGCAGCTGTTCTTGATAAGTGTTTAACTATAGGGGAAAATACTTAAAAAAAAATCTTCCATAAGAGGATCACCCTTAATACACATGTATTTAAAAACAATGAGAAACAAGGACTCTGTCATTTCTAAAATAAAACTCTGACCATTCATGCCATTTCAGCAAAAATGTTCTAACAGGTATTACTATCCATTTAAAAAAAATGTTTCAATAAATAATGATTAAAAATATTACATTTACAGAGTAAGTGTACAATATTGTATTTACTTCATAAATTAGCCAAAGCATATTAAATGTCTATTAGATCATTTTATAAAAATTGTCTGCAGCCAAATAAAACCTCATTAAGTTAGTCTGTCTTCAGACATGAAAAGTAAATAGATAAATAAATGTTTTCTCGTTCTTAAGAAAAGAATAAAGTACTGCATGAACAACGTCTTCCTGTCAAACCACAAATAGGTTAAGTATTTAGCCTCATCTCTTCTTTTGGGAGTGAGAAGGTGTAGGTTGCTTGGGTATGGTAAAAGTACTCAAGGTACAAGTAAGACCAACCAAAAAAATATATATAAAAAAAGTTACCAATCTCATACCATATGAGAATATAGAATGAATATCCCCAAAAGCTAGCAAAAAAAAAAAAAAAGATCAAAACTATGCATATAAAAATAGCAACTTCAACACCAATTAGCAGCATACAAGCATTAATTTCCAGAGAGGTGAATATTTTCTAAAAATAGTCACTGTTTTAACTACTGAGATCTCCAATAGTTTGATTAGTGGTAGTACTGTATCCTATAAGCAAAAAAGGCTTTAGACAGATTACTTTCACTTTTCCCTAGATATATTTAGTGTACTAACTAGCATAGTTAGGATATTATTTTTCTTTGGTTTTGTCAGTAGCATGTTTGAAATAAATTTTATTAAGTGGTAGTGTATGTAACATTGCATTGTGGGTAGCAGTTTCCTGCCTTAACCTAGCCACATCCTCAGCTGTTATATGAGACAAGTTTCCCATATTTTCTGCAAGTTAAAAAAAAAAAAAAAAAAAAAAAGTTGAGAGCCTGGAGAAAATACAAAAAGATTATGTTTTTAAACAGCAACTATTGACTGCTTACTGGACTATATTTAACTAGAATGCATTCTTACTTGCTGTACAGACTAAGAAATAAATGTATGGAGAACAGAAGAACACCAATGATAATCCGAAAAATAATTGAGCAATAACGTACAAAAGCAGCAGTCAATAAGATATATTTGGCTTCTAAGATGCAGAAGCTTGTTCAAGGCCTGGATAGCGGGCAGTTTTTCCATTATTGTCGTTGAAATGGGCATTATGTGACTTTTTTCTGCATAATGACACATGAGGATTAATAATCCAAAGCAACATGAAACAATTATGTTAATTACTAGTAAATTAATCATTGATTAACAGAGAATTACTCTCATCTCAATCTATAGCAAGGATTTCTGGTTTAGGTTTAAACAGATCTTTAACAGTAAGAGTCCAAAGAGAAGAAATCAGACAACCAGTATTTGCTGAAAAGATATAATTTTTCACACAGAACCACAGACAATCAGCTTCATACCATTTATAGTTAAAATAATACTCAGGAGAAAAGGGGTGGTTGACAATGTATATACAAGAAGGTAATCATAAAAAAATTAGGCATTTATTTGTTCAATACCCCAACAGTATTTTAGCAACAATGTCTATGAAAAGAAATATAAGTTGGCATAAAGTAGTATTTTTATTTAATACTATTCTTCTGCTAAATAGAAGACAAGGTCTGTTATAACAGGTTAACATACGTGATACCGAATCTACTTCATGCAACTGGAACAATGCTGGAAATTTAAAATCCAAGTATACACTAGTCTATACAATGAAGTTTTTACAAAATGTGTAAATATTGTAATTACACACCTACACAGGATTAAAACACTAAATAAAGTAAAATGCAGCATCACTGAGAAAGCTATAATCAAAATAAGAATGACTTCTCTATGGATTTGTGAAATGTAGATGCCAAGTAGAGTGGCTTAATGCCATCAGAAACAGGAAAATGCAGCACTGTTTGAGATAGACCTAAAGCAGCAATATCTATGGGTTTGACGCATCTGAAGAAGCAGCATAAAGATATGCCACATTATAGAAGTCTGTCTTATTCTTCTGGGCGACATAAAAGATAAGGAATAATCTATTCCTTTTAAAAAAATAGGTGGGAGATTCTTCTCTCATAGCAAGTTAACCATAAAATAAAAACAAACTTTTAAGTACAAATATACTCTCTACAGTGTATCCTATAGTTTATATGCTGTACAACGTACGAGTGACAAAAAACAAAATGTTTGGAAATAAGATAAAGCAAGGTTTACAGGTTTTCAAAACAAATTTCCTAAAAGATAAAGGATATGGCGGCATTAGTTTTGTGTTGAAATTGATTTTAATTTCAAAATGAGACGTAATTTGAAGACAAAGAACAAGTCCATAATTTACAGAGCAAATTCTTTAGCCTGATACTTATTTTATAAGTGTAATTATATCAGTGGCTTGAACTAACCCCTGTAGAATTTTTAAGTTAACTTTGCCTTCTATAGTTCTGTTTTTTAAACAAAAGTCTTAAGTATAAGTTTGCAATCAAGAGACTTCTTTACACAGTGACTTTTCAGAATTAATATATCTTCTTCATCACATTAAAAGTCTAAACTATTTTTGAAGAAACAAGTTGGTAGGTATTATGTCTGTATATGTTTTTGCTTCAGAAAATCTCTCATAATTAAAAAGATTACTCAAATAACAAGGAAACATTTCTAAGAGTGAGAAAACAAATTTAAATTCTAAATGAATATAGAAAATGTCTAAAAATACCCTTCAATCCCACATTGGTATTAATGTGTTTCTACAGTTTGAAGATCTTCACCCTGCCAAATGGAGAATTTATTGTAGTGATCTTAATCTTGATATCAGAAATGAATAAAGTAGCCTGTTGCTGTTCAAAAGAGCATCTAAATCAGGTAAGTACTGAAAGGTAAAGTTAGTGGAATATATTGAAGCTATGCAAGTCGAGGCAAACAAAAAAATTCATCTTGGGTCAGTTTTATTTCAATGTACCGAGTTCAGAGATCCAGTTCTCTGTGGTGAATAATTTTCAGTTATTAAAGAAATGAATTGTAGTGAATGTTGGGTCTTCTGTCTTTTAGAATTATAAAGATTGGGCTTAAATATGGGAAAATATAAGAGTTTGCCTCCAACAGTAAAGTTATCTATGCCATAAGGTAACTGAATATACTTACCATAATACAGTATCTGAAACTTTTGCAATGTATAAAAGTATTAGCAGAGTTTATACTTACAATTTGAAATTCTACAAATTATAGGGGCAAAATCCTCCAAATGCTTTTATTACACTAAAAGTTGATTAGACTTCTAATTCACACGTGTGCTTTCTTTATATAACAGAATTAGGGCTCTATTTCATCATTTTTATGCCTTTAACTGCTCTCTCAGTGATGGCACTATCATACAATAAAAATATATATTTAGGGATACAAGAAACCCACCTTTAAAGGAACAGGTGGGTTTTTTGTTTGGTTGGGTTGGTTTTGGTTGTATTTTTTTAAAAGTTCTATATATATCAGTTTATTCACTGCCAATAGGTTCTCATTTTAAGGAACAGTCCTAGAAATTTGGCAACCTCTATAGAACAGGGAAAGTGTTGAATTGAAGACAATATAGTTTAAATTCCAATATACATTATGCTGAGATGTTCAGAAACAGGACTGGTTTTGTTTCTCTGATAAGTATCTGCCAAAGAAAAGTTTTACTGAAATACCCCTTCCCCATCTCCTCTCCCCCCCATCCCCCCAATCGACCCACACAAAATAGGGAGAACCTGATCTCCACCCACTCTACAACCGATTAGTTTCACACCACTTCTAGTCAATTGCTTATTGCAGAAGCAGGGGAGGAGATACAGGGGAAAAGGAGTGAGGGAAGCCAACTGCCAGAGACATGCTTATGAGGAGTTTTACAAATAAATGATGAAAATGCTTAGAAAATTTTAGGTCTGTATTTCTTTTCTGCCATTCTTCTGCCTCCCCCAACCAAAAAAAAAAAGGGGGGGGGGGGAAGATTATAAAATACAGTTCTTACACTATACAATCATGCTAACAAGAAAATGAGTTCTACACAAATACATGTCCAGAGGGGGCAAAAATAAGATAGTTTCTTAAAGATGTTTTCAATTTTGTTCTGAATCTGAGTGAGCAAATCAAGACTACTGAACACATTATTCCCTACTACACACAGCATTTTGCAATTTATTTCAAAGCCTCTATTATAAACAAAAAAATACTGCTTTTGTTAACACTCTGTGTCCTGATATAGTAATAGCTTATATTACACAAAGTTATAGTCTGTTAAGTATATAAAAATAGATTATACATATGCATATGTTAAGTGTTAACGCCTTTCATATGCATCAAAATTGTGTTTCATTTTCAAAGTCCTAACATTAACTGCTGAATAAAACTATTAACAGTATCCCTCAAAAAGTATAAGACAATACTGTTTCTCTGAAACACTAGAATTACAATAAGCAATTGATGTTAGCAATCAAAATTCCACAACCAGTACAATCCATACTGTTCGGTAACGTCTATATTAAATCACTGAAGTATTTTTATTCAAAAAGCATAATTTACAATACAGTACCCAAAGTAGTTACAATATACAAATGACAGATTCAGCAAAAAAGCCAAGACTGATATATAATTGCACTTAATTTTCATTATATAAAGCTGCCAGCTAATCTTGAAGGTACAGCAAGACAGACATGATTTAAGATTTGTAAAGGAATCCCCAGACTAACGCTTCTATGACAGCCAATTACAGTACAAAACACAGCCCCAACAAGCAGTCTGCTACCAGACCTTAGGAAAGGTAAAGTTTCTTACAATGAGTTACAGATTCACAAGTATAGGAAGACAAGAAGAAAAAGAAAAACAGAAGGAATCCAGCCACCCAGCAAATATGAAGCAGACCCAAGATTGTGATACAATCCAAAGATGTAAATTATTGTAAATCATCACTGTTGTTCAGAATTTCACACAGCCACTTGCGCCAATTTTGCTTACTTTTCCACAGACACAATAATGAACAAGAGAAAGAACGAAAGGGGGTGGAAAAAAAAAGGGGGGGGAGCCTGCACTGAGAGTACAAATAAAGTTCTGCTGTCCATATGCTTTAACTGTACAGGGGTTTGGGCTCTTTCAGCATTTTGTACTCTCTCCAAATCCTCATGAGTCACAAAAATTAAAAAGCTATATCCTTCTGGATGCCAGGAAGGGCCTTGCCACAGGCCTTTTGTCAAAATAAAATTAAAAAAAAAAAAAAAAAAAAAAAAAAAAAAAAAGAGGGAGAGAGAAAGAAAAGCCACAGTGGTAGGCAGTCCCACTTTACTTTGAGGACTGTGATGTCACAAACCACATGATTCTGTCTCTCCAGTAACAGTGCTTGCAAAAAAAAAAGGAGTTTTAAAGCTTTTGCTTTTTTGGATTATGTGAATGCTTCATTCGCCTCACAAACAACCACAGAACCACAAGTGCGGTGCAAACTTTCTCCAGGAGGATAGCAAGAAGCCTCTGGTTTTTAAATGGTTAATCTCCGCAGGTCACTACCAGCCACTGAGACCAACAAAGTCAGTAAGTGCTCTCTAACCACAGTCTATGCAGTAATAGTAGGTCCTTCAAATATTTGCTCATTCTCTTTTTTGTTTTGTTTCCTTGCTTTTCATGTTATCAGTGCTACACAATTTTTGGACAGAAAAAAACAAATACGGAGTTTATGCACTCCAGGCACACTGTAATACTAAAACTAGGTTTGGGTATGGTTTGTATTTTCAGTTTAAGGCTTCAAGCAGTATTTGCACCAGAAGATACAAGTTGTGTGTGAAAACAGAGAAGGACTATGGCATCAAACAGTCTGTTCAGCTCAGTGACACCATGTCAGCAAAACTTCTTCTGGGGTAAGTATTATGTTTGTTTAATTCTATGAATGATCATTGATTGTCATCAAAACAAAAACCTGTTAAATAGTATTTTTTGTGTTTAAAATTCAATACTTGGGTATAGTCATGAAAAAGAGGTCCCCATAAATAACGTGTGTAGATTTAAGAACTAATTTGTTAACTGACAAGCTAGGCAAAGTGAAGTCGCTATACTATACTCCAGTGTTTGACAGCAGGTGTGCTGTCACCTATGTGAGTCAATGTTTCCAGTTACATACATTTAGCAAAGTAAGATACTGCTCTGAAAAAGGTAAAAAGATTAAAATTAAAGTATTAAATGCATACAATCAACAATATCACAGAAGACCACCAGGTGACGAACCTGGGAAGAAAATGTGACATTTTATAGAGCTCCAGCATCTTTGCAATAGACAAATGAACTACTGACTTATCACTGCTAGTTCTCTGTATCTGAAGAAAAATTAATAAAATGTAAGACTTAGCAACCTCTCCTACATAATTGCCCTACCATTGTCTTAGATGTTTTGTAAACTAAGAAAATTCATTCAGTATATATACACTCAAGTTTTCAGTGCTAATCCATAGCCAACCCCAAAATCTGTTCATTTGTTTCCACACTTTTACAGCAAAGCAAGCATTACAATGCATCAGCTCTTTAAAAACAGTTTTTCTAACTACATTTGAGTCATGATTTAGCTGAGATCGTTTTTTCATAAAAACTATTCATCTGTGAAAATAAAGCAAAATGTGGATGAAATTCAATTTGATTTGTAGTAGCATTTTTATAGCAGCTCTGTATAATAGTATGTTGCCAAATATAGGCTTGGATATTCAGAACTGTAAATAGGTCTTAAAATGTCTTTATGAAATCATATAATGAATTATACATGTGTATATTTACATACACTGTAAAGCGATACTGCTAACATCACTTTAATTTTAAACCTTCCTCCCTGACCTGCTTTTAAAATCAATATAAATAAATACATTTTAATCCTATATTAATGACCATTAAATAAAACTGAATGAGACTGAATAATTTTTTCTGATTTCTATAAAATTCAGAATGCAGTTGAGCTTTAGTTGAAAGAATGACAGTAAAATGCCAAACCGTGTTAATATTTGATCAGTGGTCAGATATACGTGCAAGATTTTTTCACTGAAACATTTATTGAGACAGGTCAATAAAACTATCTGAATTATCTGAAAGAACAACACAAGAAAAGCATATGAAAAAACTTACAAGATTTTCTTAATGCTGTCCATCATGCTGAAACTATGTTGGGGCTGTAGCTAAACCTTTACCTCCCCTCCCCCCCAACACTTTAAAGAACAAAAAAGATGCTAGAAATGCTTTCAGCACATACACCTAGATTAAGCTTATATTGTAACTAGCTGATGGTTGGAGTTCCCTTTACCCCTCCTACTTCACACGTTTCAACTGGCTAGTAGTTAAGCACATGAATGTACTGTAAGTCTGTGAGTACAATCAGACATGAAGAAAGTTCATACTTAAGGCGAGACGGTTTCATTTATGATATACAAAGGCATTGATACTACTACATAGTGCTACTTCTCAGTACTAGCTGTCTGAAAGTGGTCACGCTGAGGTATACTACACATAGTACTGAGGTAAAACATGGACACAAAAAATAGGCAGTATTTCTACTAAAACTGCTGTCTTAATGAAGCACAGCCAAAGTGAAGCCAGACCACATTATCCCAGTGTTTACAACAGGAAATACAGTTTACATGTATAGGGACTTTCTTTTGCTTTTACTTCCAAAAGAGATTAGGAGAAATTTTGTTGGCTAAAATTATCATAACATGCAGTGGTGACTGCTTAATTCATCTACTTTTGGTCATTCTTTAAGCTACTGAATAGTGTTGCAACATGCTTCCAAATTCTGCACGTTTATGTAAGGTTGGACAAGTAAATGTGCCCTTTGAACAAACTACAATGAATTTCTAAAGTAAAAAGTTGAATGTCTCTTTAACTTTATATTTAATCTTAGAAAATAAGAATAAAAGATACAAGTTACTCATCCATTGTTTCCAAACTAACAAAATGGTGTGGCTGTGTATCAGAATGCATAATCCAACTATCATCTTCATTATAGTCAGGTCCTGCATTTAGTCTCCTCCCATTCTGTTCTCCAATTTATTCCTATTGGGCCTGTTAAATTTGATGAGGTTTTTCTTAAGAACTGACCTGTGAAACTAATGACTGACGGTAGGGCCACGAAAGTGAGTGCATCACACTTCTGATCTGTTTATCAATAAAGTTTTGCAAATTTTTATTTCACCTGATGCAGGGGATCGTCTGTAACGTCAAAAGGCATATGTTCCTACTTAATCTAATAAATTCTGAATTATCCAGAAACTGTGTCCTGGGCTCATACTACTTTTGTACAGCACAGGTTCACTTAGAGCTAAATCCGAGTTTGGACTGTGTTCTGCCTATGTATACTTACACTCTGTATCTTTTACATTTAAACCTATTAATTCTGAGTTTACCAAGACAGTTATATTTTTGTACCTATGTTTAAACTAAAGCAACAATAAATTGCTCAGAATAAATTCTACACAACAAACATCACATTGTTGAAAAACATCCGGTAGACGTGATTTACACAGGATCTTCCAGATGATGTAGTACTTCTCAAATACATATCATATCAGTTATAAGTAACAGGAACCACATTCTGCACTGATGTATGTTCTGTGCATCCTCTTTGGCTTCAGTGAAGTTACCCAGAGTGTAAATCAGACAAAAATTGGGCCAATACTCTAATCTAACTTTTTGTAATTGACCATGGTAGATGAATGTAGCAAGTGAAAATAAAACTTGTAAGAAAAAGTTGTACCACTTATATCACTATACTACTCAATAACATGTATACCATTTTAAAAAAAAACTTTCAAGAACTGATTATGAGCTGCTCTAACCACTTTGTAAAAAATTTACTTTTGCATTTATATCAAAGTAGACAATTTAGAAAAGGATCCAAAATATAGAAATTCAGAAATCAGAAAGCTATATATTTCTGTGGACTAAAAGAAGAAAGCATCTATAAATTCTACGTCTACATTTTATAATAATAAAAATATGAACTCAACCAATTTTAATCACTTTTCCTTGTATTAAAATATAAAGCAAAGTGCTCATAATATAAAGTAGAATATGAAACACTACGAATAGATGACTATTCTCATTCACATTAAGAAGAATGGAATCCCGCCACTACAGCCTGTAAGCATATGAAACACAAGAAATATACATGACTACACTAAATTTTTTAATGGTTTGTAAGGAACAAAATATATTTATTCATTTAATTACCTCCTTTGAACTAACCACTGATCGTCTGGATTTTTCAATCAGCATTGCTGATGTAAAATTCACTAAGATAGAAATGTTCCAGTTTGTTAACAGAACACTGAATTATCTGATGGTTAAATAAACTAGGGAGGAAAAAAACACCCTAACTCATTAGAGGCACTAAGATTTTATCAAGCATACAGGATTAATCTTTATTGAATAGAACCATTCACAAATCAAACCTTACTCTACTTCAATACTTTCATAGAGCGCTAATCAATTACAAACCTTTTCTAGTGATTCAAAATCCATGTGCTTTTAATTTTATACACTGGTGGTCTAAAATATAGTACTGAGGCCGAGCTAAGTCATTCTGTATTGCAACTTTGCTTTTTTCAATAAATATTCATCTAGAGGTTTTCTTAGAGAGAACTGCTCATATGAAGACTGTGGTAATATTTTTATACTGTACCTCCTTGTTGAAGCAGAAGGTTAGGGGTTACCTAAATACCTCAACTGTATATACAAAAAAAGGAAAAGGTAAGTATTCACATGAAAAATCCAAAGGGACTATATTATTTATTTTTGCATTTCCTATGATTAATGATGCACCAGTGCATACTTGAAAACTCAAGTCAAAATAGGGTAACACCTCAAATTCTTTTACAAACTGTACAAATATCAAACTTCCATGCTGTATTAACTACTCTACCAGAAATATTTAAAGACTTTACCACCCCCACATTAATAGTATAACAATAATACTGCAAGTCCTCCCAAACTGTGTGACTTCTTGATGGTGGTCTGACTAATATTAACCTTAAAATGTATTTAATAGTATAAAAATACCATTCCTTATTTTTTATTTATTTTTCTATCTGATTTGCTTTTAGAACAACATCCAGTTTAGTACTTTTTATGGCTAGTATATCTTCAAAACAGTCTAAACCAGTAATGGAGACAAACATCATTTATGCTTTCAGGTATACATGGAAAAGAAATCAATATGCAAAATATTCTTGCAAAGAGGGCTGAAACTATACACTGCAGCTGGTTCCTACCTTCACGTAAAAGCTACATTATAAACATGTTTAATGACCTGTCATACATTATGTAACACACCCATGTCTAACAGACTTCAGTGGAAGTTAAAGAATACAAGGCAGGGCAGAAGTAGGCCATACTGGTCAGATTACAGCAGTCTGGAGCACCCACAGTTCTCGGCTTCAGCTACCATGAAAGTCAGCAGCAGCTGTGGGTGCCCAGCACCTCTGAAAATCAGGCCATATGTATGTTTTACTCTACGTACCTAATACAATTCAACACTGTGTATTGTAGGTGATGGAGTTGTCAGTTAATAAGAGTTACAATAAACTGCCACATTTAGTATTTCCTGGAGTACAAAATATTTTAATTAAGGGGGGCCTCAAGATAAATAGCAAACTTAGCGAAAACCTGAAGCATTTTAGGTTTAAACCTGAAATACTGAAAGAATCAAATTTGCCTATGGTTTAACTGCAGTATAAAAGTATTCAATTGTAATATAGACAAAAAAAGATTAATTTAGATTACTCAAGAGGCATAAACACCAAGCAGATTCATATTATGTTGATAAATGTATTTCAATTTCAAAAAATAAATTAAGAAACCTTACACTATCTTCAAAGGGGGTTTCCGTGTAAATTTTGCCAGGCTTAAGAGTTGACCACAAGTTTTTGTCCATGGACAGCAGACATCCACAAAGTGCACCAGACATCCACCCTCTCCTCCATAGGACCCCAACAAGAAACTACTGTTATCAACAAACAAATTGCATTTGGCTTATATTATTTACAATAGCATCAGTTCTTATAGTCTCTCTCTCTCTTTCAAACTCCTCTTTGCAGGCTTATGGGGAACGGAGTTTGGGGGAAGAGGGGGCGAGGTGTGTCTTTTGCTCTCAGGTGTTTGTTTTTAAGTTAATAAAGTTTAAATCTAAGAGCATGTTTCCTTTCATAAACATGCTCTCCTCTACAAATAAATATAAGACTTACCACTTAATATGTTGAAAAACACACCCTAAAGAGAATATTTTAAAGATGAGCACAGGGACAAAATAGCCCTTTAAACTTGAGTTACTGTATCATAAAACAGTTCAACACTTCCAATAAAAAAGTCCATTATTCATGCATCTGTTTCCTGTATTTTTTTATTCTGCTTGTTAGCATGCAGTGTACTGATCTAGCCTTCTTCATGTAGCTATAAGTTTCCTATTTAATGTATAAACTTGTTTCCGGGGGGGGGGGGGGGGGAATATTGGTTCACTGACTGCTAAAATCATTTTAAATTGGTCCAATTAAATCACTGAGTGACTTATTCAATATTTCTTTAAAATATTCTAATTTACCAAAAATATTTGTTTAATTTTATTATTGTAAAACAGCTAGTCTAAGTACGTTGTTCTCTTTTCTTTAAATAAGTAGTACTTTAGAAATTCAGACATTTTCACATAACATTTACTGTATTCTCAGCAGTTTATTTCAGGAGTATTTTCTCATCTCTTTTAATAAAACAACCTTTATTATAACAGTGAAGGTTAAAACCATTATTTCCTCTGCTGTCTGGTTTTCAAGAAATGTTACAGTCATTAAAGTCAGGCAGTCCCGGAATTAACAATAAGTTTTAACTTTTAACATGTTATATCCAAAAACCCTGTGGCAAAGAACTTTTGGCAGGAAGTCAATCCAACAGGGTTTGTTACAGTATTTCTGATAGACAGTGATTTTTTTATTCACATACTACATTTCATTGGAATTGTTAGTTTCTGAGAATAAATTATAATTTAATATTAATTTACTTCCGGAAAAAAGTTTAAGCTCAGGTACCTTATATATATTTATCTCCCCTGAATTTATCCGAACCATAAGTGTGCCAAACCATTGTTTAACTTATCCCTTTTTGTCAGATATCTTACATCTAAATCCACTTTGTGGTTTAGTAAAAGAGAAAGACAGAGGCTGCCAGTTTCATCATATTTTATTGTTCAGAACAAAAAATCTAACGCAGATCACAACAAGAATCAATGGTAACATTAACAATGTGTATGACCATATATACTCATGCACACACCCACAAGCGCTGTTCTTTCGGAACCTGGAGTTATTGTATAAAATGTTATATTTTACATTTATTACCATTAGTAGTTATAGCAGGTGAATTAATATTTTGCCAAATGAACTCAATTAACATGATCACCACACAACAATTTAACAAAAGATAAAGAGGCATTTTATGAGAAACAATATACAGATATATCTGTTTTTATATCTATGTACACACACGTATCCATTTATTTCTAAATGCTATACTTTTTTCAAAGTATCTGTATATCATTTAAATAAGGATCAGAAAACAGAGTTAAAAGAAAGAGTATTTTAATTTGTCTGTGGTACTAGAAAGGGTAATATTTCTTTTGAATAATGTTAACGTATCACTAGTATATATGCAAACATATGTGCACACATATATACAGTTGATACATTTACATTTTTAAACAAAAAGATTACCGTCTAGTACCACACAGACAAATTTAAATAATCTAATTTCTTATTTTAATTCTATACTTTCCCATCTCTACTTCTAAATATCTGTATTTTTCTAAGCAAAATATCTAATAATTTAAGTTAGCATCCAGTAACCTCCCACTATAACTATACAGGGGTGGGATGTACTATCACATTCTAGTTTATTAATAGTCTGAATTTCATAACATTGTTTACAAATCTCGGCAATGCACAGCTTATTCTTTTAACACATTAGGACATATTTCAATATAAGTTTTTTGGGGCAGGGATCTTGTCTTTGTATTTGTAAAGTGCAATGTCTACTGATAGCACAATATAAATAACAGTGATAGTACCATAGTAAGTGATGCTTCAAATACTACATTTTTTTAAAAATTGGCAATACCTCTGGGAAAATGTGTATGTAAGGAAATAAGTCTATTATGATACCTTCACCTTTTATAATACATACTCAACAGAAATTACATTTCTGGATATCACGGTTGAGTTCACCTTGGCAAACTAAGAGTTAAAAATAAAGAGAGAGCACTTTTTTTTAAACCAAGGTTGTCTTCTTTACTGTATAGCTGCTGTTTATGACAAAGTGCAATATACTATTTCTACAAGTGATGAAACAAATTCATCACACTGTATTTAGTTTTTAAGAATTCTATTATGAAACATAATGCTCTCTTCAGCCATTAAAATGTGACTTCCCTATATCAGTATTTTTATTAATGTCAGTATCAGCCTTATTGCAGAAAAAGCAAGAGTCAGCTTTGGCGGAGAAGAAAATAGCTGTAGCTGAACAGAAGTTTAGATGTAAACCTGCTCAAAGTTAAGAGCCTTTTCTGAGAAACAACCCACTAAAATTGTTTATTCTGAGAATAGTGAAACATGCTATATCGTGTTGATTGCATATCTATATTTTAATGGTAATTACCCTCTGTAAATACCACATTTTACTTAATTCTTAAATAGAAAACAAACAAGTCCCAGTCACTTTAGGCTATCAAGGGATTTGTACAATATAGCATGGGAAGGCTTTATTAATGAGAATTAATGAAGGCTAAAGTTATTAATTGAAGTACAATACCCAAGTACAGAAGCAGCTTTGTAATGGGAACACTTTAATAAGTTTGCACTATATGTGTGTTCTAATATAATCTGTTCATCTTGCTTCCCATAGGTAATAGTTACCAATATAAATTTACAACTGAATTTATCTTCTTAGTTTTCTGACCAAGAGTATCAAAATTTAACGCAACTGTTCTTTTAAAACATGAAGTAACTAAGCTATAACAATGAATGGCTTATTTAAAACTGACAGGACCAGAAAACAGTGACTATTTACATAGGCAGTGTACCTTAGTATACACTAGTAAAAATGTTCTCTTTTCCCAAAAGGATTTTATGCATAAAGGGCATTCACTTCACTTCCTTTCAACCACCATCTCATCCAACTTTCTACATTGAAGACTATGTACTGTATTTTTTGTTGTTATTCGGTACCCCTCTCCATCTGCTTATGAGGCATAAATTGAAAATCTACAGAAACATTAAAAAATTCAAAGACACAAGCTGATATTTTTACTGAAATTTTATTACAGGAAACCAACAGCATTCAAAGAAAATCCAGTCACGTATAGACAATAAAATAATTTTCACATTCTAGTTAGTATCAAAGATTTTAATTTAGCACCAAAGTCGAGCCTGTGTATTTTACTCACTTAACAGACAATTTCAGACTGTAGCAAGAATAAACAGAATTTCAATGCAACTATGCGGCCACATAATGCATATGCAAGATCTGGAATGATTTTTTAATTTTACAATATATTAGGAAGAAGATTTTAAGTCCATAGTCTGATGTTATTCTATATGCTGATTAACTCAACCAGGCCTTCGCTGTTATGAACTAAAATTTTCATCTATATCTATAATCTATCTATATATAGACACACACTTTTTAAAATACAAAAATCTTGTGCGAATCTTAAAAAATTCAGTATTAAACAACTTGTCTAGACACACAGAGAAATCTTTTCTGTACATTTAGTACTATATAATACAATATATCTCTATAAAAATATCATGTAGGTACAATATGCAGGACTGAAAGTAAAATAGTCTTATTTTGCTATGCACTCCGAGGGATAATATTCATTTACTAAGTAATTTTAAGGCACATGTGCAATGCACATGTATAGAATTTACTTGATGTGACTAACTTACATATACATACACATGAAATGGAATGTTCCAATTCTGATAAAAAATATGCATAGCCAGATCTGGGATAATTCACTGACCAAATTTTCACTATTGAAAAATATCTTAAAGATAAAAATCCAGTTACTAGTGATGTGCACTTTTTACCTTACCCTGAGAATGATTTTCCCCCTAGTTATTTTTAAGATGCTTCTAAAAATGTAATAAAAACTCATCTCATACTCTTAAAAAAGAAATGAGTTTGCATCTAAAAAATTCTTAAAGTATGAGAGCAAATTTAAAATATACAAAGAAATCTGAGCACTAATCCCATTGACATGATCTTGAAATCATTTGATATTCATCACATCTATATTATAAGTGTCAATAGGGTAGCAGCATAACAGATACACACAATAAGACATAGCTCTACTTTGCAATAGTAAAATAGAGTAGCTCTTCGAAGTGAAGCCTTTTAAAATGTGATAAATCTACCAAAATACACTGCTGTCAAAATGCAAGATTGCCTACTGAACTGCTCAGATGTATTGAAAAAACAGCATTTAATGGCTGCAGCATTTTATCAGATATGCATAAAATTAGAAGAATTCAAATTTATTTATAATTGTTGGACACCTTAAGATTCTCATTCGTCTCAAAAATGATTTAAAAGATTTCTCTAGCATTTTGTGCTGCATTTTGTCCTTACATACCTGGTTCTTATCAATTACTGAAGAATCTTCACCCTTCTTGTTGAAAAAGAGTCCTTTAAAACTTAGAGCACACAGTACAATATTTGAGACATATATACATAAAGACTTTGAAAATACTCTTATTATTCAGTAGCTCAGAAAACCTGACTTTTTTTAAGCTGATGATATCTTCTAGAAACACAGAAGTCTGCATACAGTAAGAAGCCTTTAGAGTAAGCCCTTTTTGCTGTACCGTAATGATCTGATCCAGAAATTCAAGGGTACCTTAAACAACGGGCTACCTGTTCTAGCCATGCTTAGGAATGTGGCCAAATCATTTTTATTGATTTAACCTTTATAGGAATGCTACATATCCTCAGAGCAAAACATTTCTAATGCATTTATAATATGATACACCTCTGAGAAGTTATGAAAAAAATTAAGACAGACTAATTCCCTTCCAGTTGTTGTTATTTTTCTTCCAATCTATTGATCAACAAGCATTCACAAGTTAAATGCAAACTGACAAAATAATTTTTCTGGATTGGTGGGATAAAGGAGGAGTTAAAATGCATTTACAAAATTAAGAACATCTAGCCTACCTTTGTTTAAGAAATAAAAACTTGTGAACTGATACAAGTTAGCCAAGATTCTAAATACTCCTTTCATACTAAAATTACACATCAATCATGTTACCTGCAAACATATCAAGTTAAATCTTTCAGAATTTACAGTCCTTATTGAACAAACTAAGCTGCATGCTAGTCATATACAGAGGGCTTACAGAGAGAGGTTTGTATCTCTCTCAAGAATTCCAAAAGTCGCAATTCTGAAATTCCTTCAGCAAAGATTAATTTTACTTACATTTCAAAACAATAACTTCATGATATAATGGTTCATCATTAGTTGATTTGGAACTCAGCTTTGAAGAGGTTATACTTTTGTGTTTATTCTCCTCTTCAATATTACAAACCACACCTCATCATTCCCAGGTAAGACTTGTTTTTCAGAAAATAAAGTAAACTACTCTCTCACTTGCTGGAATTTTGTGTTGTTTTAAAAGTTTAACACGATAAAACAAATGTGAAAATAGTACCTAGTACAATTACTGTCTAAGCAAGGTAAACAAAATAGTAACATTGTTCAAAGGAATGGAGCAATGTGGCCACTAAAGTGATGCTTGTTTCAAGTAATTACTAACAGAGAACTGCAGAACTGCATAGTATATTCTTCCATACTGCAGAGAAGGGTATACTGAAAACATTTTAGAGGGGCACTATAATATACAATAGAGCAGCCCATTTATCTTTTATTTCCACTAAATAAATTTGTTTTCTCTTTTTCCTGAAGATAACTGACTACCAAGCACTGATATTAAGCAGCTTTTCTTCTAGATATAAACACATATGCAAGATTATAAACAAAATAAAATATTTCAACAAATTTGGATAAATGTCTACAAATGTAGTACAGCATAGTTATTAAGCCTATTTTAAGACAATGAGCTCCAACATTAATTGGAGTGACACCTGCATATCAAAAGGAGACTTTTATAATCCTATATGCAATTACTCTACGTGTCTGCACTTTTTTACCTTTTGGAATTAAGCATATAATTTATTTTTTAGAATATATACTATTACACATGTCCCTGAACCAAAATCCATTACCTCAATACCGTCATACTTTCAAAAGACTCAGATCAGGACCTAAACTTTGTGATTTATTGCTATTTCTGTAATTAGCCAAACTAAAACCCCAAATCTCATGTGCACCAATTAACTTTTGAAGAGAGCCCAAATCTGCCATCTTTGGCCATGCTGTTCAGTAAGATTTCAGTGGGATTTCCTGCAGGTACTACTCACTGCAAGTAATTATGGCACAGTCAGGTCCAAAATCTGCATCCCAAGCCCGTATAAAGATAGATTAGCTATCTGGTTCAGTCTTCTAATCATCAATATGGCATTCCCCCCGCCCCCACTTTCAGTGGTAAATTAAGTTGATTTCTGAGTTACCTCACAATATAGAAGATATTAGGATACATCAGTGCCATGTGTCAAGAGTGATGGTATCACTGAGATCTAGCTGTTATTTTCATGGCCATTTGTGGGACGGTGCAGGGGTGGGGACGGACCCAAAGGCAGAACCGAATCCAAGTATGTAAGTATCTATGCAGTAAGTTGAATTAGTGAAAAGAGTAAGCTGTGAACTAGTCCCCTTGCAGGAGAAAGCCCTTCGGTTGACATCTTTTCAAGAATCTCCTGGATAATATATTTAGTGATGGTTAGGGCTCACTGACTTTGCCAGATTAATAGACAAAGCATCCCAATGTGCCATCCATGGTTTAGAAGAGAAAGTACCATATCCTTTGTGGGACAGTACCTAGCTTGCATCTCAGTGTCTTGATCTAAATTTAGTTTTGTTTTCAGCCCCTTCTCCTCCCAGGCTACCATTATAGTATAAAATACCTGTTGTTACTTTCCATATGTGATACACTGTAAACTTGGGTGTGCTCTATGCATAAAAGTTTTACCAACACAGCTAAGTCAGTTGGGGGTGCAATTTTTTATAAACAGTTACAAAAGTATAATTGCGTTTACACTGATATAAGCTCTTTTATATGACTATAACTGTATCCACTCTAGATTATTTTAACAATAACTATACCAGCAAAACCCTTAGTGTAAACAGAGCCTAATTCCACAGCATTTTCAAGCGATCTTATAGTGAACCACTTTGATTTCCAACCCCAAAAGAGATAAACCTCCATTAGAACTCAGTCAGAGGGTGTCTACTAGTTATTTGCCACTGAAACAGTTGCCTCCATGTTTTCATGCCAGGGAGGATTTCTGTAAATTACCCCAGAAATGAAAGTGTCAATATCCTTGACTATGAAGATTTCACCCTATAAGAAAACATTTATGGGAGATATGTTGGAAGCTCTTGACACTTAACTTAAATTTCACTGACCAAGAACAGAAAGATGTTCAGAAACAAACCTCTAGAAATGTGTGTTTTACTAGGGCATTTGGAAACTAATTGCCTACAGCACAAGTAGCCAAAAAGGAAAGAGTACACTTTCCTTCCTTCGGGGAATCTTGAACCAGCAAATGCACCTTGTATGCTTGAGATGTTACAATAGTAATTGTAATTATCCATATCTTGGGCAAGTGCAATCATGGTTCCAGATGAACTAGGAAAATTAAGGAATTCTCAGACGACCTGCTCCAGCCATATGGGCATGAGTATCTGTGAGCCCTCTATTAGACTTTCAGTTATTTAAAAGAAAAAAGGAGAACTTTGTCATTAAGAGGGATTCACAACCACCCCATGAATTATGACTTCTGTTCAGAGCACTGAATCCAATGTAGGAGAAAAGAAAGAGAGCCAAAGGGTTAAAGCATATGACAAAGTCAGGAGAGCGGTGTTCTATTCACTGCTCTGCCAATGACTTTGCCCAAGCCACAAACTCTCTCTCTCAGTTTCCCCAGCAAGTGATAATACTTGTCTATCTCAGAGGATTCTGAGACAATTTACTTATGATTTCAAAACAATGTATTTGCCAGAAATTCCTAAGGAAATATTTACTACGATGATACAGTATACCTGTCTCAGCTTTCCAGTTGTGTGTCAATCAGCTCAATTAACTATTATCAACATCATCAACTGCTTGAGGGCTAGTGCACTTTGACTCACTGTCATATCCTGGTTGTTTGTGTTCAGAAACTACCACAGTTTAACCACAGCCTGTTAGAAATGAAGGTAGTCAGGTCCAGATTAAGAGTATACAGCTATAGGGTTACATAGGATATAATCTTTATACAGCTGTATATAAGACCTTTGGTGTAACACCAAAAGATCGCACATTTGTTCTTGATATTGGGAGGAAATATCCGGGGTTGGGGGGAAGGGGTGTTTTTATTGTACATTCTGCATAATCCAGATTGCATTCCCTGGGTAATAGTTCCTCATCACTCTGACATGCTTCCAGCATTTCCTTAGGATCTAAAACTGATTAGTTTAATGATGCTGCCACTAATCTTTTAACTGTGGAAACCATAGGCTCAATGGTTGCTTCCGCCTTACTGGGTTAGATATGGCTACCAGCAAAACAGTCTCCCAGTGTTGCCCCTTTTCCATCTTTGTTCCTCTAAATAAGTGATGTGACACTGGTTTCATTTTTAATACTTCACTGCATGGAGCAGTATATGTCAACCAATCTTTAGTTTGGCTCTCCTCCAGAAAACACTTCTAGATCATGTAATAATTGAGTTACCATCCAGTTTCTTCTCTCTTTTGGTGAAGTTTTCAAGAAAATGCAAATCAATCAATTTCAAGTGAACTTGGAACCCACTGTCATCCCATGTTGGCTCCAGCTTTCCTTTGAAGTTGAGGTCACGAATCATCTCCTGCTGGTTTTAAACTAGAGTCAGCCAGCCATTTTGGTCTTGCCATACACAGATGAACACAGATGAACAGAGTCAACACTGTTTTCTTAAAGGGACATCAAGCCTCAGCAATCTATTAGAATTCTTTGAGGGGGTCAACAAGAGTGGACAAGAGTGATTCAGTGGATATAGCGTACTTGGACTTTTCTGAAAGGCTCTAAAGCAAAGTTGGCAGTCATGGAATAAGAGGGAAGGTCTTATCATGGACAAGTAACTGGTTAAAAGACAGGAGACAAGTGGTGGGAATAAACGGTATGTTTTCACAGTAGAGGCAGATAAACAGCGGGGTCGCCCAGAGATCTGTACTGGCACTAGTGCTGTTCAACATATGCATAAATGATCTAAAAAAGGGGTCAACAGAGAGATGGAAAAGTTTGCAGATGATACAAAATTATTAAAGATGTTTAAGTCCAAAGTCAACTGCCAAGAGTTACAAAGGGATCTCACAATACTTGGTGACTGGCAACAAAAGTGCAGATGAAATTCAATATTGATAAATGCAAAGTAATGCACATTGGAAAACATACCAACTATGCATACAAAATGATGGGGTCTAAATTAGCTGTTACCACTCAAGAAAGATCTTGGAGTCATTGTGGATATTTCTCCAACAACATCTGTTCAATGTGCAGCAGCAGTCAAAAAAAGCTAACCATGTTAGGAACCATTAGGAAAGAGATAGATAAAAAGACAAACTATCACGCCACTATAAAAAGCCAGGGTAAACCCACACCTTGAATACTGCATGCAGTTCTGGTTTCCCCATCTCCAAAAAGGTATATTAGAATTAAAAAATGTATAGAGAAGGGCAACAAAATGATTAGGGGCATGGAAGAGCTTCAAAAAGAGAGATTAAAAAGACGGACTGTTGAGCTTGAAAAAGAGACAACTAAGAGGGGGATATGATAGAGGTCTATAAAATGATGAATGGTGCAGAGAAAGTGAAAGTGTTATTTATCCCTTCACATAACATAAGAATCAGAGGTCACCCAATGGAACTAACAAGCAGCAACAAAACAAACAAAAGGAAGGACTTCTTCACACGACACACAGTTAACCTGTGGAACTTATTGCCAGAGAATGCAGTGAAGGTTAAAAGTATAACAGGGCTCAAAAAAGAATTAGAGAATTTCTTGGAGGATATGTCCATCAATGGCTATTAGCCAAAGTGGTGAAGGATGCAACCCCATACTCTGGTTGCCCCTAAACCTCTGACTGCCAGATGCTGGGACTGGACAAGAGGGGATGGATCACTCAATTTCTGTTCATTCCCTTTGAAGCATCTAGCATTGGCCAGTGTCGGAAGACAGGACACTGGGCTAGATGGACCATTAGCCTGACCCACTATGGCTATTCTTATGTTGTTGCTGTGACAGGAAATAATTGCTGCTTGATGTACCCTTCAGTGGTTTCAGTCCTACCTAGAAGAGAGTCTCAACTGGTGGTCCTGGCAAGCATAATAGCAGGGCTGTCCCTAGCCATTTGGGTGCCCTATGCAGCCCGCCCGTGGGGGGGGGGGCTGTGTGTGGACCCAGGCCTCCGCCCCCACAGGGTCTGGCAGGCAGGAGCTGTGGGGGGACTACTTTTGGGGGGCCCAGAGGCCCAGAATGGCCTGGGGGATTAGAGGGGGGCCGGGAGGAGCCTGCTCCACTTCCCCCAAGCAACACGGCTGGGGTTGGGGCGAGGGAAGGGTCTTTGGGGGAGGAGGCTTGGGGGAAGGGATCCCCCTCCCCCCGCACTCACCAGCCCCAGCCTGCTCTACTCCACCAGCTCCCAGTCGCGGGAAGCGGAGCAACAGGGCTGGGAGCTGGTAGAGCGGGCTGGGGCCAGGCTGCTCCACTTCCTGCCACTGTCAGTGAGTGTGGGGTTGCTGGGGGAAGAGGTGGAATGGAGCAGGGGGGAAGGGGAAGAGGCAGGGCAGAGGGAGTTGTCCAGGGCCCCACACCCCCCTAGGGACGGCCCTGCCCCTTGCAGTGGGCGCAGCCTGCAGGGGGGCCGGCCTAGCGATAGGGCTGGTTGCCGGGGCTGGTGCTGCAGTGTATGCAGCACGCAGCTGCCTAGGGCACCATGAAAATTGGGGCAATTTGGTGCCCCAAATTTCATGGTGCCCTACGCAGCTGCGTATGCTGCCTATGCCTAAGGACAGCCCTGCGTAATATTAATACTTTTCACTTCTATAGCACCTTAAATTAGAGGTACTTAGAGCTCTTTGTAACCATTGATAAACTAAGCCTCACAATACCACCAGGTGCGTCTTCATCTGGGGTTTAATATGCAGCATCTCTCAAGGCTCTTATTTCCCATTCTGTTTTACGTGCATATTAAAAGATTATTTCTAAACACAGGGTACATATCAGTATGCTGAGGATTCACACAATTCAAGGACTTTGCAATTTGTCTCTGCTCTGGAAGAATGCCTAGAGGATATATCCTCAACCCAAACAAAACAAAAAACTGTTCCTAATGGGACAAGAGCAATGTTGTAACCTCCTTCAGGTCTCTTCTTCTTGAGAGGGTATATTTGAAAATAGCAAAATTAAGAAGCTTGAAATCATTTTCTACCCCCACTTCTCCTTTTCCTTATTTTGATGCAGTATTAAATGTTTTTTCCAGTCTACAATTTACACAGACTGCGGGTAAAATTTCCTAAAGCATCTAAGTCACTTAGATGCTTTTGAAAATTTTACCAGGTGGACTTATTCTATCCCAGCTGCAATCTTCAACACTGTGACCACAAGACTTTATTAGAATCTTCTCTTCTCATCAGGGTTTCAACCAGCTGCTTCTCAAAGGTTAGCTGCTTATTTAGAATACAACAGCATGTTTGATCACTATTTTGCATAACCATAATCACATTCAGCTGCCTATAAAGTGAGAAATTGATTTTAAGTTGCCACTGCTGCTTCTAAAGTGCTTAATACTGTATATGTCCTGGCTAGATGCAATATCTCCTCATGGGATCTCATCTTGATACATCAGTGCCTTTCAGTGATTCCACCATTGCATCAGAGACCAGTAAGAAAATAAGCATTTACACAAATGCCCCTTTCTGTAGTGATCTGGCAGTAGCAAGAGGCTTTAAGGTGGGTGTAAAGGTAATCCATTCACTGTGAGAAGTGTAAAGGGACCTTAGAGAACATGAAAATCAGCCCCTTTGTAAGGTGCTGGCTTGTCCCAGCCCAAGGAGGACACAATGCCACACAGTCTCTCTTTCCAGGTAATTTATTTCTCAAACATAGGCAAAAACCAACTAACAGTTCCTCAGCCCAACCTGGGCTATAGTTCCAACAGGGTTTTTCCCTTTGCCTCTCTGTTACTCTTGTTCCAGGAATTATGGCATGCTCAGTTAACTGAGCACTACCTCCCAGAGCTCTTTCCCAGGAGACCCTTTTCCCCCCAGCAGGTTCCCACTGACTACCCTTTTCAGGGACGCTGGCAGTCTACCCCAGGGAACTTCCTGCTGCTCCTGCTCCCACTACTCAGGCCTCCTGGCTTCTGGCCTGTCTCCCTATTCCCAGGGAGCAGGATTTGAAAAAATCGGGGTCCAAATTCACGGATATGTTCCCATTGCTTTGCACTGTTCGATACAAAGCAGTTGAAAATTCAGCTTAACTGGATGGTTAAGCCATGTTCACAAGTGCAGCTAGAATATACCAGTGAACCTGACCCCGGGCTTTACATTAGAATTGTTTAGAGATTCTACAACCAGGGCATTGTTAGCTTTTCAAAGGCCCAATACATGTTAAAATTAATGTGGGGGGAGGGATGGGACTTGCAAGAATTTGTGGAGCTTGATAGCTCAAGGGATAAATTATGGCAGAGTTTTTCAGCTCTAAGTCACCAGTTCAAATACAGCCCAAGTCATGACATAATTCTTACTGCTTCAAGGTGGCTAGCCTATCCATAACAGCTTGGTGATACGAATCTAGTTCCTAGTCCACAACTGATAATATTAAGCACTACTATTAGCACTATCAGTCCAAGGCCAAGGACTGAACAGGTGTGAAGACAACTATCTATCCCCCTTTCCAGATGCTCCCAGCAGGAGACAGTTGAGGTATATTAACAGGGTAGTACAGGAAACTGGTACTACTGCTATCCATTCCATGGTTCCTACAAAAACTTAACAGTTATGATGCTGATGTGCCAAAACTACTGCCTACCACGCTAACCTATCTTGTCTCGCTGTTTCCTTGTACTCTCCCATCTGTCTGTAGACATCTCGTCTTATACTTTAATTGTAAGTTCTTTGGGACAGGGACCATCTTCTATTCTGTGTTTGTTCAGCTCCTACTACAATGGGGTCATGGTCCCTGATTGGGGCTCCTAAGTGCTACAGCAATATCTGTTCCTTATCTGTTCTTTGGAAAAAATACAATACTTGGACTGTGACTATGGTACCAAAATAAGCATACACAACATGTAAAGGATGTTCCAGACTGCAGAAATACTTTTATTACACAAAGTGAGGCACCAACTTTAGGCAAATATACAAAAACAGTTTCAGCAGTCAAAGCAAAAAGTATTTATTGTAAAATATAAGACAACTCAACTTTAGGGTTTTAAAATGTATATAAAGAATGACTCATGGCCCATCTTTAGTCCTAGAACCATTTTTCATTGGTCTTGTTTTGTATTTTTTAAGTTAAAATCCACCAATAAATATTTTTCGCAGCTCTGGCTGTAATAAATGGAGTGCTTTCTGAACATTTTAACCCCAAGAGGACTATCTGCACTTCTGATTCACAACAAAGTGGTCCCAGTATCTCAAACTTTTCCTTTACAACAACCGGAGGAACTATAAGTCTTTCACCCACCCCACGTACTCAGAAAAGCCATGGATATTTTCCCTTGCATAGTTTTATAAGAGTAGCAAGTATTCTTGATACCTGTCAGTTCACATTTATATAAAAAGACTACCAAAGGAGAAACAAGAGATATATGGCAATGCATTTGCTGTTAGCAGGCATGAGATTTTCTGTAAAATAATTTAAAAAAAAACAAAAAACGAACAAGTTTGATAGCACTCTCAGATCTTAATTTAACTGCAAGTAAGAGACTTATAGAAATCTATAGCCAACAGAGTTAAGGAAAATAAGGAGGATTTTTAAGAACAAATCAGAATCCTAATAATGGTATTAATCCATTACTGGAATGGAAAGGGTAGAAATTATCAATAATATGCAGAAAAGGCAGAAATGTTTGTTGAATATTTGATGTTCTGTATTTGGGGAAACAAATACAGATGTTATAGCCATATCTTTCCATTTCACTAGTATATCAGGAGAATGTTAAACAGTAGCTATTCAAATTGGACATTTTAAAATCAGCAGGTCTGGATACTTGCATTCAGGAGTTTTAAAAGAGCTGGCTGAGGAGTTTGCTGGATCATTAAGAGATATTTTCAACAAGTTTTGGAACATAGACATTCCAGATGATTAAAAGAAAGCTAATGTGCCAATATTTAAAAAGGGTAAATGGGATGACCAGGTAATTATAGTCCTGTCACTCTGGCATCAATCCCAGGCAAGATGAAACAGGATTAGATTACAAAAAAATTAAAGGACAGTAATATAAGTAATTCCAATCAACATGAATATATTGAGAATAAGTCAAACTAAACTTGATTTTTTATGAGATTACAAATTTGGCTGAAAAAGGTAATACAGTAACTTCTCACTTAACGTTGTAGTTATGTTCCTGAAAAATGCGACTAAGTGAAACGATGTTAAACAAATCCAATTTCCCCATTAAAATTAATGTAAATGAGGGGGTTAGGTTCCAGGGAAATTTTTTTCACCAGACAAAAGACTACACACACACACACACACACACACACACACACACACACACACACACACACAGTAAAAGTTTTAAACAAACAATTTAATACTGGTACACAGTGATGATGATTGTGAAACTGGGTTGAGGTGGTGAAGTCAGAGGGTGGGATATTTCCCAGGGAATGCCTTACTGCTAAATGATGAACTAGCAATTGGCTGAGCCCTCAAGGGTTAACTCGTTAATGTAGCCTCACTCTACAAGGCAGCAAGCATGGAGGGAGGGGAGACAGCATAGCAGACAGAGACAGAGTCACACACCGTGTGTGTGTGAGAGAGAGAGAGATGTGCATTTCCCCTTTAAGTAGCTGACCCCAGTCTTAAGTACACTGCCTTGTTAATTAGATCAGCTTGCTGAGAAGCAGCTGCTGCCTGGAAGCTCCCTTGGTCCTGAGCCCTGTCGCGTGTCCCCCCCCTGCTCTATGGAACTGGGGTAAGCGGGGTCCAGGAGCGGGGGGGGCACCCTGACATTAGCCCCCCACTTCCCCCTCCCCCCGTACAGCAAGCAGGAGCCTCTGGGAGCTGCTCCAAGGCAGAGGGCAGTGGGGGGAGGGACAGCTGAACTGCCGTAAATTGATAGCCTGCTGGGCAGCTGCAGCACAGGGAACTTAGGGGAGCAGGGAGCTGATAGGGGGGCTGCCAATCCACCCTGATTTCAAGCCCCCACCAGCTAGCTCCAACGGCATGCTCTTCCTGCAAGCAGTGGACAAAGCAGGCAGCTGCCAAACGACATTAGAAGGGAGCATTGCACAACTTTAGAATCATAGAATCATAGAATCTCAGGGTTGGAAGGGACCTCAGGAGGTCATCTAGTCCAACCCCCTGCTCAAAGCAGGACCAAACCCAATTAGATCATCCCAGCCAGGGCTTTGTCAAGCCTGACCTTAAAAACATCTAAATGAGCATGTTCCCTAATTGATCAGCAACTTAAGAACAAAACAAGGTTAACCAGGATGACTTTAAGTGAAGAGTTACTGTGGTGCTGATGTAATATACTTGGTCTTCTGTAAGGTATTTGACTTTATACCACAGGACATTTTTAATTAAAAAAAATAAAAAGATATAAAATTAACATGACAAGTTAAATAGATTAAAAGACGACTAACTGAGAAGTCTCAAAATATAACTGTAAATGGGGAATCATAACTGAGCGAATGCATTCCTAGTAGGGACCTGGATGAAAACATAAAATCATCACTGAAATTTTGCAAAAATTGGGGGAGGGGTAAATAATGAAGATATGGATCACTGATACTGAGCAATCTGGATCACCTGGTAAGCTGGGCACAAGCAATCAATATGGGTTTTGATACAGCTAAATATAAATGTATATATCTAGGAAAAAGAATGTGGACTATACTTACAGGTTGGGGGACTCTATCCTGGGAAGCAGTGACTGAAAAAGATTTGGTGGGGAGGTGGATAATCAGCTGAACACGATCTTCCAGTATGACACTTAGCCAAAAGGCCCAATGCAGGCCTTTGATGCATAAAGGGGGGAATCTCAAGTAGAAGAAGAGAGGTATTTGGCACTGGTGCAACCACTGCTGGAATACTGTGTCCCGTTCTGGTATCCACAATTCAAAAAGAATGTTAATAAATTTGAGAAGGTTCAGAGAAGACCAACAAGAATGATTAAAAGATTATAAGACATGCCTTATAGTGACAGACTCAAAGAGCTCAATGTATTTAGCTTAAAGAGAAGGTTAATGGGTGACTTTATTAAAATTGGGGCTGTCAAGAGATTTAAAAAAGTAATCACATGATTAATTGAAGTTAAACAATAAGAGAATACTATTTATTTAAATATTTTTGGATGTTTTCTACATTTTTCAAACACTGATTTTAATTACACAGAATACAAAGTATACAGTGTTCACTTTATATTTTTGATTACAAATTTGCACATTTTTCATTTCACCTAACACAAATACTGTGATGCAATCGCTTTATCATGAAAGTTGAACTTACAAATGTAGAATTGTGTACAAAAAAGCAGCATTCAAAAATAAAACAATTTAAAACTTTAGAGCCTGCAAGTCCACTCAGTCCTACTTGTTGTTCTACCAATCGCTCAGACAAACAGGTTTGGTTACGATTTGCAGGAGATAACGCTGGTCACTTCTTGTGTCACCTAAAAGTGAGAACAGACATTTGCATGGCACTGTTTGACACAGCGTTACAAGATATTTACGTGCCAGATGCAATAAAGATTCGTATGTCCCTTCATGCTTCAACCACCATTCCAGAGAACACGTGCCCATGCTGATGGCAAGTTTTGCTTGACAACAATCCGAAGCAGAGTGGACCAATGGATGTTCATTTTCATCATCTGGATCAGAGGCCACCAGCAGAAGGCTCATTTTCTTTTTTGGTGGTTCGGGTTCTGTAGTTTCTGCATCGGAGTGTTGCTCTTTTAAGATTTCTGAATGCATGCTCCACACCTCGTTCCTCTGATTTTGGATGGCATTTCAGATTCTTAAACCTTGAGTCGAGTGCTGTCGCTATTTTTAGAAATCTCACATTGGTACCTTCTTTGCATTTTGTCAAATCTGCTGTGAAAGTGTTCTTAAAATAAACATGCGCTGGGTCATCATCTGAGCCTGCTATAAAATGAAATATATGGCAGAATGCGAGTAAAACACTAGGAGACATACAATTCTCCCTGAAGGAGTTCAGTCACAAATTTAATTAACGGATTATTTTTTAATGAGCATCATCAGGATGGAAGCATGTCCTCTGGAATGGTGGCCAAAGCATGAAGGGGCACAGGAATGTTTAGCATATCTGGCACGTAAATACCTTGCAACACTGGCTATAAAAGTGCTACGCAAACGCCTGTTCTCACTTTCAGGTGACGTAAATAAGAAGCAGGCAGCAGTATCTCCCGTAAATGTAAATAAAATGGTTTGTCTTAGCGACTGGCTGAACAAGAAGTAAGACTGAGTGGACTTGCAGTCTCTAAAGTTTTACATTGTTTTGTTTTTGACCGCAGTTATGTAACAAAAAAAGTCTACATTTGTAAGTTACACTTTCACAATAGAAAAATCGCTCTACAGTACTTGTATGAGGTGAACTGAAAAATACTATTTCTTATCATTTTTACAGTGCAAATATTTGTAATGCAAAATAATAATATAAAGTGAGCACTGTATACTTTGTATTCTGGGTTGTAATAAAAATCAGTATATTTGAAAATGTAGAAAAACATGCAAAAATATTTAATAAATAATAGAATACCAATTTAAATTTAACAGTGCGATTAATCACAATTAATTTTTTTAATCACGATTTAATTTTTTTGAGTTAATCATGTGAGTTAACTGCATTTAATCCACAGCCCTAATTAAAATCTGTATCTAAGAACAAATATTTAATAATGGGGCTCTTCAATGCATCAGAGAAATGTAGAAGATGATCCAATGGCTGGAAGTTGAAGTTAGATAAATTCAGATCGGAAATAAGGTATAAATTGTCAGGGGTCTCCAAACTACGGCCCATGGGCCAGATCCCGCCCGCGACTTCAATTTGTCTGGCCCCCCAACCAATTGCTGCCGCTGCCTCGGCGGCGTTTCAGCAGCAGCTCAAACACTGCTGCCGCCTTGGCGGTACTTCGGCGGCGCGGCCCCATCAAAATCGAACCCCACACTCCCTAAAGCCGGCCCGCGAAGCCCCTTCAAAAATCTAATATGGCCCTCGTCTCCTAAAGTTTGGAGACCCCTGGCCTATGTTATAATACAGGAGGCCAGACTGGATGATCGCCTTTCTGGCCTTGGAATCTATGAATCCTACTTACAGCTATATGTATGAGACAAGAATCTGAAATCAAGCATAAATGAACCTAGATTGGCAGCATGTGAAAGCATTATTCGGTTGCAATTGCGTTATGTGGATTGTAGCAAATACAGAGAAATTATGTGCAAGTCTCTGAGGAAAGGAGTAATTAAGTGTTTCAAAATACATGAATATACAAGTCCAAAATCTAACATGCTCTTCAGTATTTTAAATGAAACCCAGAAACAAGAAGAAACTGAAATGTCCCCATTTTGTATGTAAAATACATATATATGTACTGCACTCCTCTCTACATACGTATTTATATAAGTGTTCATGGTTATACTACTTAAACATTAGGTGTGAGAAAGCTGAATGTGTGTTTAGTGTTTCCTTTATCTAGTGATGTACAAGGCTGAATAAAAGTGTTTAGGTTTACAGCTGATGTCTTGATTTTCTGCTAATGTCCCAAGAATAATTAATAAGCTTAAACTTTACATTTTAAAAGTACTCTTTAAACAATATAAGGGGGGGAAAAAATCAAAGGGCACAGGTGCCGACTTCTTCAGGCGCCGGTGGGTGCTTGACCCCCCCTCTGGCCCTGCCCCACCCCCACCCTTGCCCCACCCCCATTCCAACCCCTTCCCCAAAGTCCCCGCCCCAACTCCACACACCCCCTGCCCTTATTCCATTCCTTCCCCAAATCCTCGCCCCGGCCCCCGACTCTTCCCCTGAGCATGACACCTTCCTGCTCCTCCCCCTCCCTCACGGAGCTTGCTACACCTGTTTGGCAGCAGCAAGTGCTGGGAGAGAGAGAGTAGCGGAATTTTCCTCCAGGGCAGATTGGCAGAGGCCCTGGAGGGTTTTCGCCTTCCTCTGCAGCATGGGGCACAGGTCACTTGCTGGAGGATTCTCTGCATCTTGAAGTCTTTAAACTATGATTCGAGGACTTCAATAGCGGAGACATAAGTGAGAGGATTATTGCATGAATGGGTGGGTGAGATTCTGTGGCCTGCATTGTGCAGGTCAGACTAGATGATCATAATGGTCCCTTCTGACCTTAAAAGTCTACGAGTCTATGACGTGGCACGCTCAGGGGAAGAGGTGGTGAGGTGAGGGGGGCGGGGAGCTTGGCTGCCGGTGAGTACAGCCCTGGAGCACCCACGGAGTCGGCGCCTATGTCAGGGGGCATACTGCTTCTGAAAGACAATGTGGCAAAGTAGATAAAATTTGTGTCTCCTATTAGAGACTAGGATTCTATTCCCTAAATCTCCCTGAAGTGACTGTGTACAACCTCTCCTAAGGGACAGGTATGAAAGCGTAGTTAATAAGGTCTGAGAAGAACACACACAGAGACTTGGGACTACATCTCATGGTTTCCTGGCTTGCAGCTGAGTGTGTGTTCCTTTAGACTAAAAAACAGAGAGCTTCCATCACTTAGAGCAGGCCTGCACAACTCGTAAAGCGGCGAGGGCCATATTACTCCAAAGAAAACAGCTGAGGGCCGAAACCCACCGGCCCTGCGGAAACACCCCCTCCCACCCAGCGCTGCCCGCCCCGCGGAAACAACCCCTCCTTCCCCAGCGCTGGGGTGTGGAAGCCTGGAGAGGGGGAAAGAAACAGCGTGCATAGGGTGACCAGATCACAGCAGTAAAATAGGACCCGCCCCCTCCCCACTTGGCCCCACCATCACACCCCTCTTCACCCCCCCCAGGGGTCACTATATTACTGCACACAACAGTCAATCAATGCAGCTGTAGATAAATCTCTGCATTATGCATTTTTGTATAACTTTTATAGGACTTTGTATTGAACCTTGGTAATATGTTATAGCGGGACCCTAAGCTAGTATAATTAAGGTAAAAGAAAAATGTCTTTTTGCTAGAAGTAGAATAAGATCTCTCCCCCCCCCCCCCCCCCACTTTGTATTCAATTGCCCTGTTGAATGAATGAGGAAGGCATGGAAGGCAGGCACCTCCAGACAGCTCCAACCCTTGGAGAGGGGATGAGAACCAGATCAAGGGCAATCAAACTTGTTAAGTGGGCAGACTAGAGAAGAGCAGACATACTGACGGCCTCGGGGGTAAGAAGCAAGCACCTTCCTTTGGGAACACCCTCTTCGCAGCATTGGGACAACCCCCAGCCCAGAGACAAGCAGCACAAAGGACCAACGGACACAGTCCCAGATTTTGGGCCACAGTGAGCCCACCTACTCACCCGCCCGCGGGCCGCACAGTGAGCCCACGCGGGCCGGATGCGGCCCCCGGGCCACATATTGTGCAGGCCTGACTTAGAGTCTCTCTTTCAGAGATATGTAACATTTTCCTGAGATGTGGAAAGGAGTGACATTTATGGTTTAATTTGTGAGTACTGTACATGATGCAGGTCACCTGGCAGGTTGCTCAATGTGTGTTTGGGTTTCTAGTAGGGCTGCTGATTAATCGCAGTTAATTCATACGATTAACTCAAAAATTAATTGCAATTAAACAAATTAATCACAATTAATTGCACTGTTAAACAATAGAATACCAACTGAAATTTATTACATATTTTGGATGTTTTCCTACATTTTCAAATGCATTGATTTCTATTACAACACAGAGTACAAAAGTGAACAGTGCTCACTTTATATTATTTTTTATTACAAATATTTGCACTGTAAAAATGATAAACAAAAGAAATAGTATTTTTCAATTCACCTCATACAAGTACGGTAGTGCAATTTCTCTATCCTGAAAATGTAACTTACAAATGTAGGGGGGGTTTTTTGTTATATAACTGCACTCAGAAACAAAACAATGTAAAAAACTTTAGAGACTACAAGTCCATTCAGTCCTACTTCTTGTTCAGACAATCATTAAGACAAACAAGCTTGTTTACATTTACAGAAAATAATGCTGCCCACTTCTTATTTACGTCACCTGAAAGTGAGAACAGGTGTTCGCATGGCACTTTTGTAGCTGGTGGTGCAAGGTATTTACATGCCAGATATACTAAAAACATTTGTATACCCCTTCATGCTTCGGCCACCATTCCAGAGGAAATGCTTTCATGCTGCTGATGCTCGTTAAAAAAATAATCCGTTAATTAAATTAGTGACTGAACTCCTTGGGGGAGAATTATATATCCCCTGCTCTGTTTTACCTGCATTCTGCCATATATTTCATGTTATAGCAGTCTTGGATGATGACCCAGTACATGTTCGTTTTAAGAACACTTTCACTGAAGATTTGACAAAATGCAAAGAAGGTACCAATGTGAAATTTCTAAAAATAGCTACAGCACTCGACTCAAGGTTTAAGAATCTGAAGTGCCGTCCAAAATCTGAGAGGGACGAGGTGTGGCGCATGCATTCAGAAGTCTTGAAAAAGCTACACTCCGATGCAGAAACTATAGAACCCAACCTTCTGCTGGTGGCATCATTCTCAGATGATGAAAATAAACATGCCTCCGTCTGTACTGCTTTGGATCGTTATCGAGCAGAACCCATCATCAGCATGGACACACGTCCTCTGGAATGGTGGTTGAAGCATGAAGGGACACGTGAATCTTTAGCACAACTGGCACATAAATGTCTTGTGACACTGGCTACAACAGTGCCATGTGAACGCCTGTTCTCACTTTCAGGTGACACTGTAAACAAGAAATGGGCAGCATTATTTAAGTAGGACTGAATGGACTTGTAGGCTCTAAAGTTTCACATTGTTTTATTTTTGAATGCAGTTATTTTTTGTACATAATTCTACATTTGTAAGTTCAACTTTCGTGATAAAGAAATTGCACTGCAGTACTTGAATTAGGTGAATTGAAAAATACTATTTCTTTTGTTTTTTTACAGTGCAGGTATTTCTAATCAAAAATAAATATAAAGTGAGCACTGTACACTGTATTCTGTGCTGTAACTGAAATCAACACATTTTAAAATGTAGAAAACATCCACAAATATTTAAATGGTATTCTATTGTTTAACAGCGCGCTTAATTGCACAATTAAGCACGATACATTTTTTTAATCACTTGACAGCCCTACGTTCTAGTAACCTAAGCATGCATGTGTGTACAATAAGATATTGGTGTTTTATTAAAGATTTATTGGCATAAGGCTGCCAAAGTTGTTTAAGTACAGAATATTACAGTAATGTGGTACATATGAACTGTTGCTGGTAGTATTACCTATTAACACTTGTCTGTAGTACCATAAATGTGTATATGTGGGGTGCATGTGTAAATGTACACATACACACAGTACATAAATATATGGAATCAAATTCTTCTCTCACTTACATTTTAGTTGGGCTATCTGATGTACTGAAGAAATATTTTGTTCTACAGTGAGATATAAACACATCCATGGGTTGCCAACCACAACCCAGGTGGTTGAGACAAGTCATATGATCTAGAGTTGAGCAAACTGTGTGTAACATGCTGAAAAGTTGTAACAGACAACCAAGGAAATAGGGGTAAATTCTGTGTTCACTCAGTCAAAATTTCCATTGAAATCAGAGTTCTGCCTGAGCAAAGGCTCAATTATCCATCAGTAAAATGTTACTACTTCCCTAACTCACAGGGAAGTCATAAGGATAAATACATCACCACTTGTCAGGTGTTCAGAAACCATGGTGATTTACAGAGCCAAGATTTTCAAAACCGGGTGCGCCTAAAGTTAGCCTCTTAAGTCCATATTTAGGAACTCAATTTTGAAACTTTTGGCCTATATTTTTGGAGTCTTCTGACAATATAGATGATGGGTTTGTTTTATTTTGCGTTGGGTTTATTTGGGACGGGGGTTGAAGGAGTGGAGGTGGGATGTTATGTTAAGAACCCACAGATAAGATACAGCCTTTCTGCTCCCAGAGCCAGGAAGATAGCTCAGGAATCCAGATGTTCAACATTCAAAGGCTGTCTCAAAAACAGTTGCATAAACCACTGGAAAAGGGTGCATTGTGTCTCCCTCTACAGGCTGATTCACAAAAGATCACAGCCTCTTTCTTTTCCACCACTAGTTTACTCCTGTAGCTCATGTGGAAGAGCTCTGTGTGGGGGACCTCAAGGCTGAGAGTTTGAACACATGATGAGAAAAATATATTAGTTTTACATTACATTAGTGTGAGAACCCTGGAATAATTAACTGTTGAAATTATTTTATATTGAAAAACATCGTTCTTGACATGAATATGCATGTTGTGTTAATATCTTTAATGTCTGTTTTTAGTGTTTGGATCTGTCACTAAATGGCAGCTGTCACTTTGAGAGGGTGTGGCCTCTTAATTGCAGACTGTACTTAAAAGACTAACAGTAATGTGTTAGAGATGTTGCCTCTGTAAACTCCAAAAACGTCAGAGGTTGATTGAATACATTTATCTTTCCAGAAAGCAAGCCTCATTCTCAAAGATGTAACATTAGCATTTACTGAGGAACTAGATACGTCAAGGACACTGGTCATAAGCTATAGAGCCTTTCACCTGTAGGTCACTAGTTTGAATCAATCCCAGTTAAGCAGGGTTTGAAAGCCTGCCCTATTCAATAGAGGTTTGGTGGTCCCATATGTTTCAATTACAGGCTCGCCTACACCACAAACTCACTAATTGGCAGATTCAGCAGAGAGGCTTAGATATGCTTGGGCCATGTACTCTGAACCGCCTGTGTAACTCCCGGATGAAATCACCCTCTTCTCCTCTTGACCAGAGTAAGAACAAGCTGGCAGGACAGTCTGTGGGGGAAGCCTGCCCTGCAGATAAAGAGAGGAGTTAATTTACGGGGGCTCTCAAGATGACACTTTCCACTACCACTAAATCAATGGGTTTTTTTAATAAAATAAAGTGTATGGGCAATGCAAATTAGCTTATTAAACAATTTATATTAAATATCTTATGGAGTTGCACAAAACTTGGCAGCTATGATTGAGGTTTCAAACATGAACAGTAGAGCTATAGTTGTTTGGGATATCATCAGAACCCTGGAAAATGTTACAGCTTTAGTTATTTTTATAAAAATTGTATTTTTGGGCATAAACACACCACACAATTTTGACTCGCACCAAGGAAAAAACTTAGAATTCATAATCATGACATGTATGTCAGAGATAGTGTGTCAGAGATAACTGAACTATGAAATGGCACACAGATTTCTAATGACACCAATGGTCTCTCTTGCAATGTTATCTGAAACTTGAGATATGTATATAATGTGACAAATTTCCTCCTCTACCTCGGTAGGTCCTGCACTTACTGGTAGATTTTGCTTGCCTCAGAGATCTTCCCCTCTAGTAGAATCCACAGTCCAGGTTAACTCCTCCTGTGTCTGATCAGGAGTTGGGAGTTTTGGGGGGAACCCAGGCCCACCCTCTACTCCGGGTTCCAGCCCAGGGCCCTGTGGATTGCAGCTGTTTAGAGTGCCTCCTGGAATAACTGCACGACAGCTACAACTCCCTGGGCTACTTCCCCATGGACTCCTCCCAACACCTTCTTTATCCTCACCACAGGATCTTCCAGCAGTACGCCCTCTTACTCTCAGCTCCTAGTGCCTCTTGCTCCCAGCTCCTCACACGCAAGCTCCTGAGATGCGCGCCTCACTGACTCACTGGGAGGCTTTTAACTAGTTTCAGCCAGCCCCTGATTGGCTGCAGGTATCTCAATCAACATCCCTGCCTTCTGGAAAGTTCTTAATTGGCCCCAGGTGTCTTGATTAACCTGGAGCAACTGCCATAAGGTATCTGGGATTTATTTAGCCTGGGGCTAACATACTGGTTCCTTACCACTTTCCTATAGCTCTCTGGCCTTGCCCTGTCACAATAACTATCCCAGCTTTTCTAGTGTTCTCACATACTGAATCACACATTTGTTTGCAAGGAAAATGTTTTAAGATAATATATAACATGCTCTTCTAATATCCATTACTGATTTTTTTGGAATGCTTATTTTTCACCTTTAAAGTTTTTAACTGAGTATGTGGTGGGAATGGGAGTGTGAAAGTTTCATTTCAAGACAGTTATGGAATGCTTCACTTTTCATTATTGTGACTGTAGGCCTAGAGATGCTTTTAGCTGCACTGCTACTGACCAAAAATGAGAATCATTAAAAGGATTTTACTATTTGAAGAGGGGTCCTTCTATCGTGGAGTCTGGTATAGATAGAAGGCTTCACACTCAGCTAATGGTTTAAAAAAAAAAAAAAAAAAAACACAGTAACAACATTTAGAGAAGACAAAATATCTACCCTTTTCAGTGGCACAACCCTAGGGGAAATAAAGGAGTCAGTCAGCTCTCATCTATGATTCCCTCACTTTGTGCCAACAGATTACACACAGTGTATTTTAGAAATTCCATGGTCACAGGGTGACATCGTCCTGGATGATCATGCAATATTATTTTTTTATCCCCAACTTCCCTACCACATAGCTGATCCAGTAGATGCACAAACACAAGTATAGTGTTAGTGGCTGGCAAGTCACCCACGTTTGTTGCGAGGTAAATTGTCTTTGCCACACACTTCCCCATCTCAACATCTGAGTAAATGTCAATAAATCAAGTTTTGCATTAAGCAAGAGGGAGTACCTTTGTGAGATAGGTGAGTATTATCACCACTTTACAGATGAGGAAACAGACACAAAGGATGAAGTGATTTGTCAGGGGGAGAATGTGATCTAATGAATTAGGCATGTTCCTGACACATACGAGATTCTGACATCAACTTTCCCTGTTACTTTAGGCAAGTCACTCAATTGCTCCAAAAACCTAGTTTCCACATGTGTACAATGGGTATAAACTATAGTATTTACTTCTTAAGGGAGTTGTGAAGCTTAATTAATGTTTGTTAAGTGCTTTATAAGTTTGGAGTATTATCTAGACCAGTGAGTTAATGGCAGGCATGAGCAGAACCTGTGCTCATTCCTCAATGCCACCTAAACTCAACCATTCAAGAGGCATACAACAGGAGGAGAAGAAAGGTGGGCAAGGAATGCTACTTTTAAGAATCCTTGAATGTTCAGATCAGATGACTAGCCGTTTTAACAAGAAATTAAGCATGAATTGGCATCGCATTTAAGAGGAACACTTAAAAATCAATGATGTTTTCAACTGCGTATGTGAAAACAAATGTATTCAAACTCCCCAAAGCAAGTAAAGTATGTATAGGTATAAAATATCAAGTTGAAAAGCTCCTTCCACGTCTGAATTTTTCCCCTTAAAAATGTATTCTATATAAATATAATTTTTAAAAAGGGAAAAATATTTTCATCCTTTCATAACTCAATTGGCTAAAGAGATTTGGCACAAATTTTCCACCACAAAAATTTGCTTTTAGTCAGATACCAGCCATGACAAATTTCAGTTCTAAATGGTCAACATTTCTGAGAGTTGGGAATTCATGAAAACAAAGAGTCAACAGGAAATTGGTCTGCAGCCTTAACTGTGGCATCGCAGTGTATAAGAATGAGGTCAATCAAATATTACCTGTGATAGTTTTAATGTGTAAACTCTGCATAAATTTGAGTCAGATAATGAAAAGTGCATTTTTTATTATGCAATGTTCTTTTATGGTAATATACAGAACTGCTCTGATGTCTACAGTTTAAAATATAGATTTTCAATAGCTTTGTGGTCTAGCAGAAAAAGAAGTCATAGGTTAGGGGGCCACATAGTCAACCACACTGATACATACCTTCCTTAGGGACTACATGTTTCCTCCTCTCTTAGCTTGGCTAGTGACAAGGAATTTCCATAGAAGAAAATTAAATATTCTTTAGTAATTTTAGATGGAAACTAGTTACTAAGACCAGTCTAAACTTGACAGTTTTGCCAGTGCAGCTATACCAGTATAACTACACTAGCAAAATCCTCCTAATGTAGATGCAGCTTCTATCAGAAGAAATGTGCATTTGCCAACATAATTTGTCCTGGTACAGTGAGCAAAAAACAAACAAAACTATCAAAAGCACTTTTATGCTGGTGTAACTGTGTCTATAGTAGGGATTGTGCTGGTACAGAAATATTATATATAAGCAGTACACCCCTGACCTTGCTATACTGTCAAAAGATTTTAGTGTACACTTGCCCTCAGATTATTGGCCCCTTGGAAAATACCTTAAACAGATTATTTAGCTAATTAGATGAATAGATTAGAGAGAGTTAGTTTTTTGGACAGTTACAAATAAGGACCACATTTTATACAGAGGATTTTATTTTTAATAGCAATACTGAATAAATTATTTGCCATTAAACCTATTACTGTGTTTCATGTGTACCCACATAGTTATTATAATGGCCAACAGGCATGTGAAGTTTTATTTAGAATTTTGTAGAACAACAACTCAGTGCTATATTATACTTTCTTAAAATTGTCATTGCATGAGACCCTGATGTTTAAGTCATCTTGCTGTCTTTACAAATATTCAGGATCCTAGTAGATATTTTGCAGGCTTGATATGCAAAACAAGACGACAAATGCAGACTGATTCATAGCTAAGTATTACCATAGTTTCATATTTAGCACTCAAGCTTTGTTTCAGTACTAAAAAGTACAGCACTTCAAAATATTTTATCCAAATGACTCTGAATCACAGTCAGAGGAAACAACGGGACATCTGTTAACAATACAAGAATGGCTCAACAGAATGAATGATTATTTAACATACTGTCCCCTCCACAGACACCACATAATCTGTTAAGGGTCTTCAATGTTTTCTCTTATTGGGACTTTTTTCTTTTCTTTTTTAAATAAGTGAGCCAGTGATTCTTCAGAAATACTCATTCAGACTAGAAAACTGAGTAGTTGTGGTTTTGAATCATCCTCCATTTCTAAAGGTTGTACAAATCATGTTACGGGAGGGGAGGGGAGAAGAGAAAAAACAATCTGAACTAAAAATAAATTACAAAGAAACATTATCACTCAGAGAAGGGTACATTAGGTCAGGAGCTACTGCTGCTTAACACCATAAACTTCTGCTTGAAAACCAAGAAAAAAAGTCACAACCACCACCACTAAATCAGGAGCAAACAAGTTGTTTGTTCAGCATGTTTTGAAAGAAAAAAATACACCTTTAAACACAGAGTATATATTTTGGGTTGTTGGTTTTTAGCTACGAAAGCACATCACTGCTAACGCGTTAAATATAAAATAAGAAATGCTGCCAGTATTACTTTGTAGAATAAACAGACAATGTGTCATTAGACGTGCTAATTCCTGTTCCTTTTTGGGGGCAAACCAAGTGGAGGGGGGAAAGATTAAATAAATGAAAGGCTTGGTGACATCACGGCAAATGAGATGTTGATTCAACCAGCAGACCCAGGGTCAAATTCTCAAGTCGGTCTCCAAGAGCCAGCAAAGGTGTGGGAAAACTAAAATTGATGTTTCCTGCTCTTGGGCAGAGTAGGCTTTAGTGAGCTTTCTGACATTCAGCAGCAGCCCAATTGCTAGCTGATTATTAACCACTTTAGTGGCAAGCTAAAGGGAGGAGCATTCAATCCTCCCAGCTGTATGGTAGTTGTTTGTATTGTGGTAGTGTCCAGACCAGAGCCTCATTGTTTTAGGTGCTGTATAAATATACAGAAGACAGGGTTCCTAAAGAAATTATAATCTAACCTGATACAAGACTTCAGTATGTATAAGGATATGTCTACATTGCAACTGGGGATGTGATTCCCAGCTTAGGCAGATATACACATTAGTTCGGCTCAAGATAGTGTATTAAAAATAGCAATGTAGCTGCAGTGGTATAGTACTCCTGGAGGCATTCTGCGCCAAAATATTAAACATTTTGCACACAAAAAATAAAAATTATTCCCACAATATTTTAAAATGTTGCAAATTTCTGTAAATTTTATTGTCAAAAACACACTACATAATCACACCAGTTTCAATTATTTTGGTAATTTATTTCAAAATACCTGTCAGCAAGTATGTCTGTAACAATAGAGAGACACAAATTCCCCCAAGAGTAGAGTTAAAGAAACTCCTATGACAACCCAGTTCCTGTTTCTATGCCCTCTTCCTCCCCCTCAGAGCACAGCTGGAAGGTCAGACACCCGTAACCGCTCCCCCACAAACCCCAGCCACAGTACCCCCCACCCCACCTCCAGCCAGTACACCTAAATCCCCTCTCCTCCCCCGTCAGCCAGCAGTATTGCAGCCCATTTCTGTGGGGGCAAGGAAATTCTGCACACACAACGTTAATTTCTGCAAAATTCTGCATTGCACAGTGGTGCAGAATTCCCCCAGGAATAGTATAGGCAGTGGCTCAGATTAGCCACTCAAGTACATATCTAGCATCTCAGACAGAGTTGGGCTCTGGCAGCTAGCCCAAGTCACCACCTGTACCACCACAGCCACATTACTATTTTTAGCACGTGAGCTCAAGTAGAGCTAATGCATATATGACTACCTGAGCCATCTAATGATGGCTGAGTTCTTGTAGGTGTCTCAGCAGCAGGAGGGACTGAGGAGAAAACAGCAACCTTATGGATGGACTCAGGGAGGATGCTACAATCTAAATCACTATATTGACAGTAAAACAATAGTGATAAAAATGTTTTCCTCTATAAGTGCTCTGTTGTGTGTTACCCGAGTAAAACCTCTGGGAAACACCGTGGAGTACAGTCTCTTCTTCCCTGTGGCTGTTCATAACAGTTGACTAGAGTGGGTGCAAACACCTCCCTGAACCCTTTAGAGTACCTACCTGGACTGATCCAGTCCTTACACTCAGAGAAATATAAATACTCCAACTCTGCCCTATCTAGGGTTGCCAACTTTCTAACTGCACGAAACCAAACACCCTTGCCCCACCTCTGCCCCGTCCCTTCTCCGAGGCCCCACCCCTGCTCACTCAATCCCCCCTCCCTCCCTCACTTTCACTGGGCTTAGGCAGGGACATTGGGGTGCAGGAAGGGGTGAGGGCTCCAGAAGAGGGTGCAGGCTCCGGGGTGGGGCCAGAAATGAGGGGTTCAGGGTACAGGAAGTGGCTCCTGGCTGGGGATTGGGGTATGGGAGGGAGTGTGGGGTGCAGGTTCCAGGCGGGAGTTCAGGTGCAGAAGTGGGCTCAGGGCTGGGGAAGGGAGCTGGTGTGGAAGAAGGGCTGTGGGGTTTGGGTGCGGGAAGGGATTCCGACCTGGGGCAGCAGGTTGGGATGCAGGAGGAGGTTCGGGTGCAGGCTCCGGCCAGGTGGCTCTAACCTCGAACGGCTCCTGGAAGTGGCAGCTTCTGACAGGTCTGGCTCCTAGACAGAGGGGCTCTGCGCACTGCTCACAGGCGCCATCCCCGCAGCTCCCATTGACCACGGTTCCCAGCCAATCGGAGTTGTGGAGCTGGCGCTCGGGATGGGGCAGTACGCGGAGCCCCCGTGGCCACCTCTGCACCTAGGAGCCTTACGTGCTGGCCACTTCTGGGAGTCGCGCCGAGCCAGGGAAGGCTAGGAGCCTGCCTTAGCCCTGGGCGCCGCCAACTGGGACTTTTAACCGGGCATTCCGGTTGAAAACCGGACACCAGGCAACTCTAGTCCTATCACTACCTACAGGCACAAATGTGATCAAAGAAGGATATTCCTTGTGCTTCTCCCAACCTGCTCACCTACACATGGGCAGGTCACAATCTAGCCCTAAATTTCCAAAGTTGTGATCAAATTTAATTGGAAATAATTCCACCGTGTAATGCATCGGGGTACATAAAAGCAACCACTTGTCAATTACAATATTGTCCTAACTGCTCTGTATGAATAATATTCTACAATATCAAGTACTAACTGTATGATCTCTACTGTCAAATCAGACATTACTAAGATGACCAGAATGAGATAACAGTGATGCAAGCAGATACAGCTTCAAGATTTAAGCAATACAAAAGTAGGCAAATCCACCATTCATGGTCACAGCTCTAATTAAATAGGATTTCAGATTCAGTCTGCTAGTCCTAACTTATTGCAACATATTGCAGTGGGAAAAAGTTGCATATTTTACAGACATATAATTAACTTAATTGTTTGTGGTTTAATCTGTAAAAAGACCTGTTTCAATTAACAATCTGTGCACATTTTCACTTGATCAGAAAATATATTTGCAATATCCAGTATCTTTTGCCTGACAAACTTTTGCACAATACATTAAACAGTTTTTCTAAAAGAGCCTAAATTAAATGCTATTATCAAGACAGAAATTTGTAGTGTGTGTGTGTGTATATATATATATATGTGTATATGTGTATATATGTATATATATATATATATATATATGTGTATATGTGTATATATATATATATGTATATACACACACACACACACTATATTTTCTGTAGTTTGTATGTACTTATTTTTAGCATATTTTTCAGAAAAATACTAGACAACGATCCAGATTTTAAAAAGGTATTTAGGTGTCTCAATACCTTTAAAAAGTGGCCCAAACTCTACAAATGCTGATGTACTCGGTTGCAGACTGATCTATAACTGATTAACTTATCCACTCTTTTTTCTGTTCTTCTCAGATTTATTTTGAGAATTACACCGTTACTTAAGAACACAATCATTGAACAGAATTGTGTGACTGTGTGTATTTTAACCAATCTTAAAATAAATGTTTCTGTACACAAATGGATAGATTTAACCCATTAACTCCAAAATCTATACTGGACTTGAACCATGAGGAGGAAGTGAACATCAGAAAAGAACAGACATTAGGGGACACATCCCAACCATTTATTCCTCTTTTCCTCTGTCAATGCCAGATATTCAGAATTACACTTAATTCTTTCATTTTACAAAAGCAAGATTCAGAGCTAGTGTTGACAAATCCACTCACCTATGGCAAGAGAGGGGATTAGTTAGCTATCAGTTTCCTGGGAATCCATGTTTGTTTGAAGATCTTTTAAACATACACTTGCTAGTCTTATGGAAGGGGGTGGGGGGGGAGGGGAAGAACCTTCCAAAAGCGAAGGTAATGTTTACTGATGCGATTTTGACCCAGACAGCCTGAAACACACTGTTATACCGTTACAAGGCCCACAGTATGCAAACTCAGCAGCCAGGATAGGTACTAAGGATTTCCTTCAAATTTCAGAGGTATCAACCCTTCATAGTTGTGGCTGTTAATTCCATAATCTGTGTTGGTTTTAGTTTTACCCCACAAAACAGTTACGTGTCTGGAACTTCAGGTCTGGGGAATTTCAACCATCCTCCTCCTCCCCACCTAATCTGAGCACTGGAAGCAAACAGGATAGGGAACCGTTCTTATGTCCATTACAATATCCAGCATACAACATTGTGAGTACATCAAACATCATACTAGAACATCTACATATTTTTAATTAAATATTAATGATTCACCAACAAAGTAACAATTTTAGCAAGTATCCAAAAGAGTAAAGCATCATATAAAAGTAAATGTAAAAAGTAAAAAGACTTGAGAAGAGGATATGGCACAGCAGCATCACAAATACTAAGTATATGGAACCTACCTTTTAGTTTTCCCTCTCCCCTCAATACTTTTTCCCTGGGAGCCATTCCTGTATGTATACAAATTATGTGTCTTTACAACTCTAAAGAACGTTTTGCCCATATTAACCCTCACAGCTCCCAACACAAAATCATTTTTCAGCATATATTCTGAAAGATCTCAAAAGATATATACAAGTGTAATTTCAAAGTGAACTATATAGGAAAATGCCCACTATATAGGAAAATCAGTTTGGTCAGACTCAGCAATTTATTTTTTGTTCTATCTAGAAGTGTTCAGGTATAGCCTCTGTATCTAATTACAATCTTCCACCTCCTTTCCCCATCTCTCCCGGCATGAGAAGAGCATTGAGTCAGACACAGGAGATTTAAAAATAGATCTTCAGAGAGGCAGAAGAAAATTGCCCTGTCCCCGAAGGTACACAAAATGGAAGGTACATTTTCTGTCCAATAAAGGCTCATGTTCTCACATTTTCTTACTGGGAAAGATCACTGAAGAGTCAAAATGAGATCTCTCAATAATATTAAAAATGGCAGATCTGAAACAACCACAATGAAGTAATTAAATAGTTATAAAATTACCTTGGACTAAAAATTTATTAATTTGTGGACAGTTTTCCCACAATATTGTGCTAGATCCAGCAATAAACATAATGGAAAGCAATAAGATAATTTCTCTCTCTCTGCGCTCCCTGTCCCTCCTCAACAGTATTCTGTCTATTGGATGCCACCCACTGAAGGGGAATTCATATTGCCCTTTGTGTGCAGTGTTGTTTCTTAATTCTAGCCTACACCTATAATTTTAATGATTTATAGGGTAAATTAGCCACTAAAAAACCAAAGTGTAAATCAGCATAAAATCTGTTTGTCAGTTGCCTCAACTGTCCCTTTTTGCTTTTAAAAACATCGTGCATGAAAGCAAGATTTCAGCTCAATTAAACTGGTTATTTTTGTACAATGCAGTCTCAGCAAAATCTTGGATTCAAGTATGGTAAACAAGTATAGAATGGAATAGAGAAATTCTTTACAACCCCAAATTACAGTTTGGTTAACCAGCACACTTTAGGCCAGATCATAACTGCTGTTTCCTTCCAATATTATCCCAAATGACCTCTCCAAAGTCAGAGATGATTTTACTGATGGGCTTCAAAACAAAAAATAAGCAAATCTCATGAAAATGACTGAAATTTTAGGAACATAACTATAAGAGCACAAACAGAATTATTAATATTCAGCAAATTGAAGTGCTGCCGTTTCTTATTTGTTATATATAAGAATTATCTAAATCCTGCACCACTCTTTAATCCATCCTTCTGTCGGTCTGCCTATCCAGCAGAATTTCTCAGTTCCTGCAGTTGTTCACTTGTTTCAGTGGAAGGGAGGCCTTAAAAAGCCCTGGACTTTGCATTCCCCAAAGCCAATACTCTCAAAACAGTCCTTTTATTAGCTGAAGAACTGAACCCATGCATGGACGTGTGAGTGAAAAACAAGGCCCTAAATCCATGCATAAAACTTGCCTAGCTTGATTCACACGTTCACACCGGACCCTCTTACTGGATCTTGGTATAACAGGGAAATACACTAAACCACTGGAACGGACTCTCAAGGCCGCCAAGTCACAACAAAGAACTAAATTCAATATCAACAACATGGACCATATCATGGAAAAGACAAACCCCATAGCAGTGCTGATAACAGAGCCACCAAAACCAGTTTGTGTGTTCTAAATAGCAAGGATTACAAATGTTTCACAGAAACCGAATACCTGGAAAAGAGACTGAATGTAGCAGTGTCCCAGAGAGACATTAATAATATGCAATTACAGATCAGCAAAAGAAAATATAAAAACACTTTTTAAACGGTGTTGTCTGTGTCCTAAAAATTTAAATTTTTACCATTAAAATTATTTTTTCAGGCAGAACAGAATGTATACTGGATATTTTTGCAATTAAAATGAGATATAAACGATTCAGAGATTGAATAATTATATTAGCCAGCTTTAAGTGGGCATCAAAACAGCCCATTAATTGTTAAATTAACACACAAAATCAACCCGGCCTGGTACTGTACAATTGTCCACGTTGCAGAATCTGCACATTCAATGTATATTGCTTACATTTCTTAAACACTGTGAGCTCCAGATTGCTTGAACTTCCTAACTTTGATGCCAATATTACTACTCTAATATTGCCAATTAAGCTGAAAAACAAGAGAAAACAATTTTTTTTTCTATAAAAAACACTCAAGGCCTGATTTTCAAAAGGTGCTGAGTACCCACAGTGTCTACTGCTTTTAATGGGAGTAGCAAGTGCTCAGCAGTGATGAAAATCAGATTCCAAAGATGGTAAAAGTGGGATTTTCACAAGCATTCAGTATTGACCTAACTTTGTTCCCACTGAAGTCAATGGGAGTTGAAAACTCCTAAATTACTAATTTAGGGCTCAATCCTTCAAGATGCTGAGTATCCCCTGAAAAGAGATGAGTGCCTACAATTCCTAGTTAACTCTTTGAGAGTTGTGGGCACTCAGGACCTCGCTGTTTTAAAACAGAGATTCCGTTCCACTGGCAGTTATGTCATAATAAAACTAAATATTAACAACAAGAAAAACAGATTTTACCTAACTGAATTATGTGAAGGAAAAAACTAAACTTGACATTTTAATTTAAATCGCAAACTACAAAAAAAACTCACTCAAAAAAAATAGATCAGAATGCTTTAAACTTTTCACCACACTCTTAAAATAGCAGAATACACTAAATAGGAATTTAAAGAGACAGCAAGAGTTAAACCACTAAAAAGTCACTACAGGCAGCAGGTAGTCGCAAAAAAAGTATTTAACAGAAAACAGAGGAATTTTCTAATACCATTCAAGAGTAAAAAAAAAAAAAAAAAAAGCTATTGGTCGACAATGAGCCTTCATTGTTATTTACCTTGAAACCCAACGTACATTTCTTCTTCATTTTATTTGGAGTCATGGATTTGATAATACAATACCCACTCCCATGTTTTTTGCATACTTTGGCATTCAAAACTGTTCTAACAGTTGATAGTATTTCCTCTTTTAGGATTCTATTACCCCCTTTTGAATTACTCAACCAGCAAAGGCTACTGAAACTAAAGAAACTCATTTTGGAAGACCCATCAGTTTACTTTTTGACAGAACAAGCAACTTCTTTGGCTAGCAATCGCTACATATGTAAATATATTACATGAGAACATTTTTAAAATCTGAAAACAGGCTACCGATCCAAATAATTTAGAAATATTAATTCTATTCAGGTTCTAAAATTTAAGTCTCTGCCATGTCCAGCTCTTTAATTACTTTTGATTTACAGTACCTCCTTCATAGTTTTGTAACAATAAAATGCAATACCTTACATCTGGAACGCCAGTCTTTTTACAATAATACAAACAATGATTTTATTTATAGTATACAATCTCTATTATTCTCAAGTAAAACAGTTCATAAATAACAGTTCTATATGTCTAGTCATTCAGTAAATAGTTATCTATTGACCAAAGTTTTTATCTTGCAAAAACTACTGGGCACACTAAAGCGGGACTGATCATGACAGGTGCTTGCATGATGAAGCCACAAAAAGGCTTGAGATTATTTGCAGTTTATTCAATATAAAACCCTCGAGATTCGCAATATGGGCATTATTCTTTGAGATGTTTCTAGTTCACATTTCCTGCAGTATTTTGATGCAGAAGTTTAAAAGTCAGAAACCATATATATTTTTATAAAGAACTTTTTTCAATCAATTCATTTGATTCAGCAAATGACCAATTACTAAACATTCAACTCGACCAGGCCTCCAGGTTGAAATTCGCGTAGCTGAAGTTGGCATATTGTAAGTCGACTTACCTGGCCGTGAGGACGGCGACGAGTCGACCGCTGCCGCTCCCCCGTCGACTCCACTTCTGCCTCTCGTGGCGGTGGAGTTATGGAGTCGACGGGGAGCACGTTCAGGGATTGATTTATCGCACCTAGACGAGACGCGATAAATCGATCTCCAATACATCGATCACTACCCGCCGATCCGGCAGGTAGTGAAGACGAACCATCAGTTTTAGACTTTAAGGCAACGAGAGACCATAGATCAGGAGTGGCCAACCTGAGCATGAGAAGGAGCCAGAATTTACCAATGTACATTGCCAAAGAGCCACAGTAATACTTCAGCAGCCCCTCTTCAGTTCCCCCTCCCCGCCGCTCCCAGCACCTCCCACCCACCGGCAGCACCACCCATCAGTGCCTCGCCCTCCCTCCCCGCACTCCTGATCAGCTGTTTCATGGCATGCAGGAGGCTCCGGGGAGGAGAGGAGAGGAGCGAGGGCACGGCAGGCTGAGGGGAGGAGTTGGGAAAAAGGAGTGGGGGCAGGGCCTGTGGCAGAGCCAAGGGTTAAGCAGTGAGCACCTCCCGGCACATTGGAAAGTTGGTGCCTGAAGCTCCAGCCCCAGAGTTGGTGCCGATACAAGGAGCCGCATATTAACGTCTGAAGAGCTGCATGTGGCTCCGGAGCCACAGGTTGGCCACCCCTGCCATAGATCATCTTGTCTGACCTCCACCAACACCAACCAGCACCCACACACTAAACCCAACAATTGAAATTAAACCAAAGTATTACAGTACTACAGGACACTAGTCTATTGTATGCTATAGGGAGAGAATAAGAGAGGTCAAGGTGCACCAATGCCCATGGCTCCTGCAATGGCAGCGAAATGGAGTTAGTGAGAGATGTCCAGATAATCCTAGCAAGTGACCTGCACTCTCACGCTGGAGAGGAAGGTGAAAAAACCCCAAGGTCACTGTCAAACTGACCTGGGGGAAAATTCCTTCCTGACCCCACATATGGCAAGTCAGCTAGACCCTGAGCATGTGAGCAAGAACAAGACAGCAAAGCACCTGAGAGAAAGAAAGCTCAGTGTCACCTTAGAGCACTGGCCCAGCCAGTCCAGTATCCCACCTCCACCTCTGATGCTTCAGAGGAAGACAAACAAAATACACACACAATCCAAAAGCCTTATATCGTAAGATCTCCAAAACAAGTTTGAGGTTTCTACCTTTAACTACTTCTAAATTATTTCAGCACATTTTTCTAAGCAGAACATGCAAAAAAAAAAAAGTGGGGGGGGTTTCGTGCTTAGATAACTCAAAAATAGTGGAAACAATTTTGCTCAAATGAAAGTTGGGGGGAAAAAAAGTTTGAGCCATTAAGAATTATTACGAAATCATTTCTTCCCAAAAGACATTTGCCAGAGTTATAAGCAACTGAAAGAGTTGGTTAGACAGGAAATTTAATGTAAATCTTACCTATTGCATGTGTTGCCTATCCATGCTGTTTTATATAGCAGTCAACCTTAGACACTTCTGTAGTCTCACTGCCATAGTAGTTTATCATGCACACACAAATATAGACTGAAAATACCACAGATTCTCTTAATCTGTTTTAGATTCATATAATTAGAGACACATACACGACAGAGAAAAAGTGTTTGTTTTTAAAACATGGTATAGGACTTTGCTCCAAGGTTAGGAATTCCAGGCTTAAGTTTTTCATTCCTTATTTATCAAATCTCTATTCTACCATACCCTGAATGTGAACATCCTGACTACTGGCTGTTCATTCCAATCAGTCAACATTCTCCATCACTCCTAGTAGGCAGTGGTTTCATTATAACTTTTGCCTTATTCACAATTAATCGGAGAATTTTACAGATTGAAACAGTGACTGTGTTCAGCAAAACTCATTTTCTTTTTTTAACCTTTTCCTAACTAAATTCTCATACACCACAAAGTGTGTTGGGAGGTGGGAATGGGGAAGGGAGAGACAGACGGACCTGACACCCTATAAACTAATCTATTTCTCCTGAAGGCTTTGAAGGAAAGAGAAAAGTGTTATTTCTATTTTTAAATACTGGAGAAGTGCTCAGATACTTCAGAAATAGGAGCCTGTATAAATACCTTTAGAACACAGCTATCTGTTCTATGAGTCTCACTTGTAATTAAATATGGGTTCATAATTAATCCCATTTCAGACTAAGAGTTCCCCCAGAAAATTTTCTGGAAGTGAGGGACAAGTAGAAGCTAAACAACCAAATGATTTCAATATGTTCTTCAAAAGCAGAAGAAATGTAAACATTTAAACAGTAAATCCCACTGGTGCAGTCTTAAACTAAGGGCTTATCTACACAACACAGTTTTGTTGGCAAAAGGAAGCTTTTGTCAACAAAACAGTGGAGGTGTACACACCATAATGCTCCTCCTGCCAACAAAACTCTCCTGTTTTGCCCACAAAGTAAAACAACCGAGAGGTATAGAGCTTTTTGCAGCAAAGTTACATCGACAAAGCATCAGTGCAGACACAGCATTCATTATGTCGCTGTAACTGGCCTCCAGGAGGTATTCCACAATGCCCACTGTGACCACTCTGCTCACCATTTTGAACTCTGTTGCCCTGCATCCAGCTATGCAGGCATTTGCCCCTCCCCTTTCAAAGCCCCAGGAAGTTTTGAAATTGCTCAGTGTGGAGAGCTCACATAGCTACGGCTCAGCTGAGTATGCCAGCTCCTGGCAGCAAATGCACACTACAGGGGAGAGGGTAGATCTCCTTGGTCTGTGGGAGAACTCTGAGGGAATCACAGAATCAAAACATTAACGCGGAATCCTGCTCTTCCTGGCACTAGGACCACAGCAGCAGGGGAATGAGGGTAGAAACTCTCGATGTGCTGTACAGAGGCAGGGAGGGAGGTGGGGGTTAATGTCAGGGTGTCCCCCTCCCCCTGCCAGTGTGCAGGTGTCCACTGAGCTGGGATGGGGGAAGACAGGGGAACACGAACTGTCTGTACACCAGCTTCTGCCTCAGAATTGATGGCATACGGGTGCTGTCTGAGCTTAACGAGACAACACACTCTCTCTCCCCCACCCACCCTACACACACACACACACACACACACCCCTCCCCACCACACACACACACTTCTGTGGGCCTCTTGTCTTAGTATTCAGCAATATCAGTTTGGTCATATTACCGAGTGCTACTTTAAAAAGTGATTTAAAATGTGTTACTTTTCGGGCACAGACAGTAATCATTACAACGTTCATTGCACGGTGTAAACAAACTACACCAACACACACATTATTGTAGCTCAGTGTTAAAATGCTCCTTCAAGGCATCCCCCAGCGGCTACCCTTATAGCCTTGTGTTCATAATGCACAGCACAATATTGAACAGCCGTGAAAGATCCATGCTTTCTAACGAAGATGGCTAGGTTGCTGGTTACGAGGGAAGTTGAAAAGAGGCTGGCAATCTAGTAGGATGCCCATAGAACGATGGGATTGAGAAACCTTCATCATGTGACGCTGTAACTGCCCCGATGAGGCACTGCAAACCCTTCCCAAAGCACCCTGCGGCCAGTTGCACAGTGAGATTGGTACCCATAGAGCACTGCTCTGTGTTGATGTAAGAGATGCTATTGTGAATGCGCTCCACTAACACAAAGAGCATAGTGTGGACATGCAACAGTGGTTTAATTACAGTGGGCTGTACATTGATGTAACTTGCATCGACAAAATTCTGTAGTGTAGACAAGGCCGAAGTTAGAGATGAATATAGGCTTTTATGGAAAGAGTCACGGGAGTAGTTGAAAATAAGAATTATTTCTTATACTACACTTTCACACTTAGAGGAAGAATAGTTTCTATGGGGTAATAGTTCTAAATTCAGTATCAAGTCAATGAATATTATTTTGTCAGCAACTATGGAAAGTAAAATAAAAAAATCGTAGATAAAATATCAAAATGTTATGTTCTCTAATATGATTATATTAATCCAATTCCAATTTGAAACAAGGTTAACCATTAATAGGAGTATGAAGCCATTCTTAGATTATATTAGTTTCAGAATGTTATATTTCTTGAATTTAAATTAATACATTAAAAATAAGGAAACCTGTAATGTACTGATTTAGAGACAACACATCATAGAAACTATGAAATAGCTAATGTAAGGACTAATATACATCCAACTGCATATATATATAAGCAATAGTTTCATAAAGAGTTTCTGATATCATAGACCACAGGAGTATAACCCAAACTATTTGTTCATGTCACCAGAAACCTAAAATGAAGTTACCACCTTAATTTATGTATATTTTAAAATTGTACTTAATGGACTGAGAAAATATTCTAAGTGCTCACTCTCCGTGCAAAAGTCAAAATCTGGTCACTTTTAATCGTTTTCACTGTGATTAACAGAATCATTAAAAAATGAAATGGAAAAAGCCATATTAGATCATCCAGGCCATCGCCTTATCTACAAGAGATTGTTATCTACAGCTGATTTCCTAGTGTTTAGTTAGAAATGCTATAAACTTCCTAGGGGCCCCAGTAGCTGTTTGAAGTTGCCAGAATACTGCAGTGCCACTGAAACCTTCTAGATGTATTTAATGTGGTCTCCTCATCTCAAAAAAGATATATTGGCATTAGAAAAGGTTCAGAGAAGGGCAACTAAAATGATTAGGGGTTTGGAACAGGTCCCATATGAGGAGAGATTAAAGAGGCTAGGACTTTTCAGCTTGGAAAAGAGGAGACTAAGGGGGGATATGATAGAGGTATATAAAATCCATGAGTGGTGTGGAGAAAGTGAATAAGGAAAAGTTATTTACTTGTTCCCATAATAGAAGAACTTGTGTCCACCAAATGAAATTAATGGGCAGTGGGTTTAAAACAAATAAAAGGAAGTTCTTCACACAGTGCACAGTCAACCTGTGGAACGCCTTGCCTGAGGAGATTGTGAAGGCTAGAACTATAACAGGGTTTAAAAGAGAACTAGATAAATTCATGGAGGTTAAGTCCATTAATGGCCATTAGCCAGGATGGGTAAGGAATGGTGTCCCTAGCCTCTGTTTGTCAGAGGGTGGAGATGGATGGCAGGAGAGAGATCACTTGATCCTTACCTGTTAGGTTCATTCCCTCTGGGGCACCGGGCATTGGCCACTGTCGGTAGACAGGATACTGGGCTGGATGGACCTTTGGTCTGACCCAGTATGGCCATTCTTATGTTCTAAAACTGTTTCTTGCAAGTTGTCTTCTTTTCCTCAATAATTTCTATTGTATATTTTTAGGAAAGTTTTAATCTCATTGTGCACTTTGCAGTCTTACTACATAATTTAACATCAGAAACATACTGCATTAGAAGTAATATTTAAGGCCTTGGTCCCTCTGACTTCAAAGCAGCTCTTCATGAATACAAGTTCCCTCCACATGGTGCTCTTTGCAGAATAGGAGCTGAAACCAGAGGCAAGCCAGAAGTGCATCAAGTGCTCATGTAGTTCCTCCGAAATAAAGATAACTGACTATACAAGCAAGGAGGAGAAGGAGTTGTGGTTTAATCCAAAACTTCATTCAGAACTTTCCCAACAGGACAATAAGGAGTCAAGCAATACAAAACAAGAAAAACAGCTTTAAATCAAACGGTTTTTGCCCAAAACATATATTGAGGGCAGTTCAGTGTTACTCAACAGCTATTGGAAGCAGCTAGTTTTCAAAGTGAACCCATATGCAGATGTCACTAGTAGAGTTGGTCAAAAAAATTCATTTTAAATGAAAAACTACCTTTTTCTTTTCAAGAGAATTTTCCATGAGTATCTATTTTCAACTACATTTTTGGGGTTTTATTATAAAAACAAAGGTGTTTTGGTTTTTGGCAATTGAAAATAAAAAAAATTGGTTTTCAGCCATACATATTTGGTTTTCACATTTGTGTCAAAAAAATAAAAATTTTGGGGAAAATATTAAAGAAAAAAAATTTTTTTTTGGTCAAAAATTTTCATCAAAACAAAACATGCCCCAGCCAGCTCTAGTCAACCCCATATTACTATTGCCTATCAACATGTAGTGGTGCACAACGTGCAGCATGCACAACACACACACACACAGGGTGTTTTATACAGCTTAATTCAACAAAACTATCAACCAAATGTCCATCCAACAGACATTTGACATCAATGGGATTATTCACATGTCCTCTTAAGCATGTGAACAAATAAGGCCTTGTAGGATCAGCTCATTAATTTGTGCATCATTAATATTACAGTAAATAAATAGCAATTTTCAATATATAATTTTGCCACTGGAAAACATTTATAGACAAGTTTTGAAACGTTAATTTGTTGGTAGTTAACCAACCTGGACCCCAATCCAACATTCCTAATGCACCAAAACTCCCACTGGAGGGCTGTGTGTATTCACACAAGGAATGCAGGATCAGATTTTTCATAGTTTTGTGGTCTAAGATCACAATTAATTTCAATGATTATACCCAAATTGTTGAAAATTATTAATCTTTTTGGTAGATTTGGGCTTGCTTACAAACAAAATGTAATTCATCAAGACCAGGGGTCGGCAACCTTTCAGAAGTAGTGTGCCGAGTCTTCATTTATTCACTCTAATTTAAGGTTTTGCGTGCCAGTAATACATTTTAACATTTTAGAAGGTCTCTTTCTAGAAGTCTATAATATATAAACAAACTATTGTTGTATATAAAGTAAATTAAAATGCAGAGCCCCCCGGACCAGTAGCCAGGACCTGGGCAGTGTGAGTGCCACTGAAAATCAGCTCGCGTGCCACCTTTGGCACGCGTGCCATAGGTTACCTACCCCTGATTCATGACCTTTCCCTGAAAAAAAGAAATCTCTAATGTCCTATAGTTGTTCAATATTTAAAATAGTATTACAGGTTCCAAAAAGTCATACTACATGCAACTTCTTGTATGTCATAGAGGACACACCAATTACATGTGTAAATTGCCATTTTATCTGCTAGGTGAAAATATCCATAATGGCTGTCTCTCTCCTGGGCTAAAGCTATAGTTTAAATTAAACAGACCTCGGGGCTTTAACAGTTAGTTTGGAAACAGGATGCAGATCACCCAAATAAAATGATATAAGACAAACATAAGCACAGATCACTGGATCTGCTGAAACTTATACTATTTTTAACACCTACTACTGTACTAAAAGCTCTAAAGTCACATACCAGATATAAATAAAGGAAATTTGGGTCAAAGCAAGATCTATGTAGCATTAAGTTCTTTTAAATGTTTACAAGATCAAAATCTACATACATCAATATCAAGTTACAGTACAATATTTTTTACTCACTGCACTACTTTTATTTACCTCCATATGCCTCCAATAGCCAAATATCAGTGTTTAGTGTTACCACTAACTACACCTGAAAAACCATTTGCATAGCTATAACAATTCACATATTGAACAAAATTACAATTTCTCCTCATGTAAGCAAATGTTTTAAGCTGTACTAAACGTCAACAGAAAAACTGAAAAACATTTTACCAGATTAATTAAGCTCTCTCGTGCTCTATGGTATGATTCATATCCAGAGAAGCAGTACTTCTATATCCCAATTTGTGTGTGTGTATTCTTTGAGAGTTAAAGTCAAACCTCCAGGAAGGGATGAGATTGTCCCTCCTTGGCTAGAAAGGAAACTAACTCCTCAGTGATACCCTATGGATTACCCAACAGAGGTGGTGATCCTGCAAGTTAATATACGTTACTCTGGGCTTGTCTACACATCAAACTACTGACTGGCAAGCTAGGGTGTAAATCTACAGTGCACCAGCTTGCTACGCAGTAACTTCCCATCTGGACACTGTTAGAACTACCTTATCGGTTGGGGTTTTTTGTTTTTGATTTTTTTAAAAAAATTAAGTGCCATTTTAAAAACGTTCCTCATTTTGCACATTGTATTCCTCCCTCGTCCCACAGTTCCCAAGATCTTAAGAAGCCCGTGTGATTACGTTATAAATTCCTTAATGGGAGAATCTGTAACTTCGCAAATTATGTAATTTATGAAAAATGTCAAATTTTGTCAGAGCCCAGAAAGGTTCTTTTAAAGTGGTAACTTCATCATAATCTACAGGCCAAGAGAAACAGCTGTAATTTTTCTGTCTATGGTCCATCCCTGGCAAAACTTTAGCAGAAAAAAAATATTTTAAATATGAAAACAATAAAATTTAATTTTAATAAACTGAGTATATTGGAAGGGTTCCTTTGATTCCTACCATGTCAGTGAAACTGTTTATGAAAAATATCTCAGAACACAGACGACTTGTTTGTATAATTTCTAAAGTAGCAACTGTTTTAGAGCTTGTTCTGAAGAAAAACGTCTGTTTCTTCCACTTACATGGCCAATAATAACTTCTACATTGACAGAAATCGTGTGTATGCTGGCGGGCAGGGGAATTTCAAAAGCACTTAATCAGGAAGTGACCAATTAAATAAAATATAGGCTCCTCAGACACTGACCTAAAGAAGCTGCACAGACTTCTTTGGCTCCCTAGACTCATGGCCTGCCCTTGATTCTGGAGCGCAAAAGATGATCAGTTATGTTTGTTCTTTGTGTGGGGAGAAAACATGCATTCTCAGTGCAGATAACAGTTATTTTAGGTTTAAGAAAAACAAAAATATATATAAAGTCTCCATGAAAGAGAGAACACACTGAGTCACCAACGTTCTACATCACTAAAGATACACAAAACAGCAGATGCCTCATAATTGAGCTAGCTGGCAGTCAGGATTCCTCTAGCTCGAAAGGTGCAGCACGTGGAAAATAGAACATCTCATTTCAATTATATACTAAATACATCACAGTCTACCTACCTACAAGATTCTAATACTTCCATCCTCATTGCATCTAACTGAAAACAGAATTAGACCTTCCACTTTTTGGCAGTTACTTCTAAATATACTCTAAAGCAGTGGCTCTTAACCTTTCCAGACTACTATAACCCTTTCAGGAGTCTCATTTGTCTTGCATACCCCCAAGTTTCACCTCACTTAAAAACTACTTGCTTACAAAATCAGACATAAAAATCTGCCCACTATTACTGAAAAATTGCTTACTTCCTCATTTTTACCATATAATTATAAAATAAATCAATTGGAATATAAATATTGTACTTACACTTATTTATAGAGCAGTATAAACAAGTCATTGTATGAAATTTTAGTTTGTACTGACTTCGCTAGTGCTTTTTATGTAGCCTGTTGTAAAACTAGGCAACTATCTAGATGAGTTGATGTACCCCCTGGAAAACCTCTGTGTACCCCCAGGGGTACATGTACATCTGATTGATGTACACTATTCTGAAGAGCGGGCTAACTCCTCCCATCAAAATTGCCAAATATGGAAAACAGACTTGAGGGAATGGCATATTACTAAGAATTGCTGGGGAGTCCTGTCGCGCCTTTATCTGGGAACATGCTCTTCTCCAGTAAAATGCAAACACAGCTAAATGGTCAGTCAAGCTATCATTTAAAGTTAGACACGTCTCAAAATAAGTTTGTTAAACGCTAATAGAGCCCGTTAATGAATAGAAGAAACAGGAGGAATGTGAAAAATAAGAGCAGGAGATTGGTGGTTTTCTTCTAATATGGTGCATTACTACTAAGATCTGATAAATTTCTGTAACATTAAGAAGCCAAGTGTAATGTTTACCCAGAGGAGCAACATTCAGCTTTGGAGGCTTTCAGATACACAACATATTCTACGGAGGACATTACAGAAATGCTGCAAGTTAGAGATACAACAGTTTTGTATGAAGCTGATCCTCAGTACCTACTGTATAGTAGAGAAGGACAAGATACAGAAGGTCTAAGTTACCGAGAGACAGAGACATTGTAAACATCTAGAAGGTGAACTTTTCAGGTATTATTCTTTTTGACTGAAATCAGACATACAAAATCTGTAGATGTATATGAAACCACGTAGTAAAAAGAAGTTTTCAAGTCCCCTCTACTTCAGAGTTTAAGGATCCTGCCAACATAAAAATCAATAGTCCAAAATGTATTCCCTGATAAATCCAACCTACTTTGCCTCATCTTATTTTCTACTGAAGTGTTAAACTATTTTCCAGAGCTGAGACTTTAATTTCAGCAATTTTAACTAGTGAAGACAGGCAAAAATGGCCAATATTATCTTTTAATGGAACAGGTTTACTTATTGGCAGTCCGGCGCTAGCTTTCTAAGAACTGAAAATCTAGCAGAGAAATCAGTGGGAGAAAAAAATCCTTCTAAATACTCCAATAAGATTTCATACAGCACGGCTCCCCTTTAAGTACAGCTGAACTCAGCAACGCCTACATATACACCCTAATTTCCACCACCACCACACACACACCCCCACACACACGATAAGATATATTCATAATAGTATATAAAAGAATTGCACATAATTTGGAGTTGGGCTACCAGCCCAGTTCTCGATCTGCAGATTTAAAGGAGATATACTCCAGACTTGGGCTGAAATTTTCTTTAAACTGCCTGTTGAATCAGGAATAATGATCCACAGGGAAAGAAGAGCTCATTAGCCTGAGTTCTCCCCCTCTCTACAGATCAATGTGTCCTGGACCCATATAAAAGGAAAAAAATGGCAGTGCTGGCAGGTCAAGCTCTCTGATGGATAGGTTGTCTTCTACCAAATCAAGATTTGCAGCCTGGCCCAGTGTAATAGGCCACTGATCAAGTAGAACAGAACCTTAGGTAAGGAAATCTTCTTGATTATGCAGTGTCTTAAAGATTGAGTGAATGGCTATTTAAATGTCTTGTGAGATTTTAGAAGTTCTGAGCTACAAACCCTTCCAATATCACAGCTTACAACTCTGATTAATCGGGTTTCTAAGATTCCAGTGGCATTTTAGAATAATAAATCATTTCTCTTTATAACAATTTTGCTCACCACCAAGACTAAAATGTAATCAGTTCCAACTGGTCCACACATGTTAATTCCATAATAAATAGCATTATCTCACCAGTTAACATATCTTTTTGTATGAACACCAAAAGCTATGGTAAAACTATAATGAAAGGTTACTTTTAAAATAACTTTATGTCAATAGTATCTTATCTTATTTGATGACAAATTAAGAAACGTGGGTCTCAACTTATTTTCATATACAATACATAAAATATATCCATTATTTATCAGGATTTTTCAATCTGTTTATAGCGTAACAAAAGTGGGTAATATTTTATTTACCTAGAGTGTCTTAAAAATATAAACAATGGGATAGCCATCATACGTATCTGTTCTTCTTCTACCCTATTTTCTTAGAGAATGACAAAACACACATTCAAAATGCAAACGGTCCAAGATATTTGGATAGCTTACTTACATCATACTTTGCAGTTCAGGAGTAAAGCTTGTTGATTTCCCTGTCCCTCTTCCACTGCTTGAAGAGGCAACATTTGACATCGGGCTAGCTGCAATATTGCTCATCTGAGTAAACAAAAAGAAACAATAGAGCTTGCAAATGTATTTAATTTAATAAACAGAGGATCTTGGAAATGGCAGCACTATAAACCACTTCACAAAGTATGTGTGGTTTAAAATATCCACCCTACCATACTATGTTTCATGTTGAAGTTAATAATGTCTTTCATTCAGCACTACAAGAAAACTATTTTCTCCTCTATTACAGGACAAATTGAGAAAACCACACTGTTCATTTTAGTAAATAGATATACAAGAGGAATCAATAATAATTGTAATAGTTTCACCTTAGTAACTGCTACTTATGCTTGCTCTGCATTATGGATTCAGAAGAAAAAAAAGCAATTCAGGCAAGACCTGAATGAAAACACAATACATATGAAAGCCTTTTTAAGGTAGAATAGAAGCCTATTTGAGTTGTCACCTGTATTATCAATAAAATATAAACTGTGGTCAGCAACCACTGCAACTAGCCATCATTGAAAGTGTGTGTTGGGTACATATTTGTGTTCACACTTCACCACTGGCTTTTCTTTTTCTTTTCTTTTTTTAATAATCTCAGGGAGCCATTCAAAAAGCATCTATGCAAGCTTATCTCAATATCTACTGAAGAGCTCACATTATTATGGGCTATATATGTGGATTTCATAGGTCCAGTCTTCCAACAGAAGCACATAACCTTCGGCTCATGCAGCAACCAAATCCCATAGGGACCTTATTCATATAGGGTTTGTCTACATAGGGAGAGAAGGTGAATCAAATATAGCTGGGAAGTTAATGTCCATAACAAGTTAAAGTGCATTAAACCTAGCTTTCATTCAGAAGGAAAGTGACCTTAGTTCACTGTGTAGCTTAATCCTCATTGGAGTGACTAAGGTACTTACAGTACTGAAACCAAATACTGCATCCTAAAAAATAAGCCAGTAAGAAATGTGAATTAACTCAGTGAGATATTCAACTTTAAATCCAATTTACCCACTTCGCACTATTTTCAGCTTTATGTGTGGTCCACTATCTGTAAAAAGCAGGAATACAAAATGAACAAAAAAAAGTATTTTAAAATGTTTGATGGTTTTCCTGAGAGAATTCCTGTAAAATTAAAACAGTTTATTCCAAGTTGAAACCTGGACACAGTTCTACTCTAACCAGATCACACATACTAATTTAGCTCATGTATTTTTCCTCTCTAATAAAATGCAAGTCAAAATATCTTTAAATCATGTCATCTATAATCTTAATTTACTGAAAACTAACCAAAGAACTATCAGACAATGTGTAACATGGATATTTCATGAAGACCACCAAATAATAAAATTAACTTAATAAACTGAGTCAATATAATTAAAAACAAACACACAAATTCATGTTTTAAATGTCACTCATTAGAAGCAATATAAAGAGTCAAACCTTATCCAAGTATATCTCTATATGCAAAAATAGTCAGATACTCTTGCGTGTCTTGTTTTTAACCGCCAAACAACATTTAGCAACACAAATATTCCAGGCACCATGAATGTCTTCTGATAAACAGAAGACACGCACAGTATACTTTTTCTCCCGTCTGGTTTGCTCAGAGCTGGTAAATCTTCACTTATCCAAGATCTACTCGTTTCTTATGTTGTTGTTAGTAGTAGTTGTGATAATAAAATACAGATCTTAATATCATTTGTTTTCAGTCATTTCCCAGTTATAATTTTACCTTTAACCTATGCTTTTGAAAAAAAGAAGCGTAACAATACAAAGTGTATACCAAGCCTTCTTTCCAACATTAATGCTACATGTGGTTCATTACAATATATTTTCATTTTTGGGGAGTTTTTTAAAGAAAGATATTAAGTCTTTTGAATATGTAAGATATTTTCCATGGTAATGGTATAATTATGGTTACTTTAAAAAGATTAAGGATACATAGCACAGAGATGCATCAAAGAGATAGAGAAACTTGTAATATACACCTGTATCTAAAACCACTAGAGTAAACTATTTCATATTAATGCTTTCACGTATAGTTTAAGAGACTTCCACTTATTTTCCAGAACATTGTAATTTAGGTTCTCACACTACAAACACAAGCACATGTGTAACTTTACTCACATATTTAGTTGCACTGAAGTCTGACTTTAGTCATATGAGTAGGCACACACACAATTTTAAGTGTTGTCAGGACCAGGGCCTTGGTCAGCAGTTACCATTAGTCTCAAACCTAAACAGTAAAATTAGTGAGTTTTTAAAAAAAGCAATAAACTTGTCTGTAAGTGTACAGGAAGATTATGTGTTACTTCTAAACACTGGCGGTGCAACTGGATTATGTACCAAAGACCCACAGACTTGGAAATTTAAATCAAAAGTATATTTAGTCTTACTTTTGTTTTACACATTTTGCTTATTACTCTTTATTTTATCATTTATACAACAGTTAATGTCTAATTTTTAATAACTCAAAATATGTATATCCACTATTATGGTAATGTCAAAATTCTTAAATCAAAAGGTCATAGAGAAGCAGAAATACAATTCAGTAAAGCTGTGCAAGGCATTAACACTAGTTTTTGTCTAGAATTTTCTTGCCCTTAAAAATTTTAAAGGAAATATGATTAAAGTTAATGATTAATAAGGTAAGGCCCCAATCCTGAAAACACACGTGCTTAATTTTAAGCACAGTCTCGTTAACTTCATTGGAATCACTTGTGTGAGTAAAGTTATACATGCATGTAAGTATCTGCAGGACTGGGATTTTACAGGACTGGGATTGTAGCATTATTTGGGCTTGTAAAAAAAAATTAAATGCATGGCATGCAGTCTTATTTCCCTCCCACTCACTAAGTAAGGGCCAATCAGGCAGCCCTTGTTCACATTAATAATTGTTACCGACATGGGTATCCCTTACCAGCATTGCCAACTCTCATGATATTTAGTGCTTTACTTAAAGCTTCCCACCCTGGACACAAGTGATTGTGTGATAATCTCACCTTTTATTTAAGAAAAAAATTCTAGCCCTTATGGGCTGCAGAGAAAAGCTTGAAAGTGAGACTCACTAAAGCTCAGAAACTAAAAAGCAAACAAAGACTCAAATAAAACTTACATCTCATGAGTTTTGAGCTAATGATTTTTGAACATTTGAGTCTGGCAATACTGCCTTGCATACAAGTAATCCTACTGACTTTAACAGAACTCTTCCAAAAATAATTGTGCACATAGGCCACAATCCTACAAAGGGTTCCACCCAGAAGTGTAACTTTCAGGGTGTCATTTATGCCCGTGTGTTTTATGTCAGCACAGTTACTTGCTAAGGCTCCAGTCCTGCAAACACTTACACATGACCAGTCCCATTAAATCCAATGGAACGACCTACCTGCATAAATCTATGCAGGATCAGGGACGAGGAGCATACCAGCTCTACCCATTCATTAAGCCACTATCTTCCTACTAAAACCAAAATATTTAACTTTCAAATCAAGCAGGTGTACAGCATTTTCTTGACATGATGAACCAACAGCTCATCATGCCGTCATAGCCTTTAAAATAATTACTTCCCCAGCCCACATTTTGTTTGATGGTTTAGATAATTAACTTCTTTACACATCAAAGTCCCATCATCCGCATGTTCTATTTCCTTTCTTCCGGACATTAAAAACAAAGTCAAAAGCAGAAGCACTCTCAAATCAATTTTCTCCAATAAATACAGCTAACATGGAATTGAAAACCTACTGTAATCTTCAACGGGTCAATGTACTATAGTTGTTTTAGCTTTGAATTGAAATACAGCTGTTTGCCATATTGCACAAAGTGAATTCAGATGTTTAGATCGGGTCACAGATTATTTCAACATGTCATAGTTTAATCATGAACTCTAGCAAGGAGAATATAACATTTGATTAACTATTTAAAACTAGTAATTATAAGGCCCTATCTAAATCATACTTGCAAATTATTTTCCTCTTACAAAAAAAAATCTAGCAATTTTATAATTAAAAAGGAAAGACAATTTACATAAATTAAATTATCCATGAAAACACACAAACAAAAAATACCTATCCTGATCGCTCAACACCTCTGACATAAATTACATATACAGTCACATAAGAAACAAGTAACTCCATCACACCCCCAGACAATCTTGCGTGGAAAAATGCTAAGCCTCCTCTGGCTGAGTTCAGGCCAGCGATTCTCACTAAGGTATGTTGGGAACCTACTGTTCCATAACCTGTCCACTGAGTCTATGTCCTTCCTGTGTAATTCCCACATGATATGACACACCTGTGATTCACTAATATTTAAGGTAGAGCGCACAGTCCATCTATTTACTCAAGCTTTTGATAAGGGCACATAAGGGATGGTATTTTGCACTTCCTCATAAGCTTGTATAAATAAATGAACTATGCACGGTGCCCTGAATATCAACAAATCTGGGCTATTTCAGATAAAGGGTGGAAAGGGACTATGTTTCAAAGTCAGGGGGTCCTCACAGAGAACATGATCTGCATCTTCTTGTCTTTTACAGAGAGGTACTCAAATGCCTCCATCAACCACTGTTCTTGCAGCATCTCATGAGGGTTTCTTAAGAGACAAAGGATAGGTTACAGAACAAAAGGCCCCCAAATCCTCCATTAACTCAATTAAAAGTTACTGACTTAAACAGCACCAGAGAAGACTTAACATTCATCAACTCCAGGATTCACTCTGCAACCACAGAAATGGAGAGTGAAGTCTGAATTCGTTCAGCTTTATCTAAAAAGTCTCTTCGAAATGGGAGAAAAAAATGTGCCACTGGACTAAACAGAAAATACAGCTGTATTTTCTAACACAGAGATGTCTTCAACTTGGTTGTTTTGTCCTAGGGGCCAGACTCTTCTCCCATTTACACTAGACTTACACCTACAAAACTCCTCTGAAGTCAGTGTCATTAACTAGGATTTAAAATAAATCATATAAGCAATAGGAGAACCAGGTTATGTACTTCTAATAAAAGTAAAGAGCAAATCATATAAAACTTTACAAGGTTCCAAGAAAATTAGAAGTTAATTACACGTTTCCATTCAGCAGGAGATAAGGTATGTGTGTATGGTACCTTTCTTACTTTAGGTGCAAAAATAAATTACTGTTACAATAAATTCTTTCTGTACTGCATCAGGCCCTCATTTCACTTCTTCCATAACTACATTTTGCATATGATCTGAATAATGCAAAATGGGATACATTTTTACTTACATAAAACTCATACATAAAACTCATACAAAACAGGAAGGAAGGAAACCACTGAATGCTAAGATGCTTTGAGCAAATACTGTATTAAAATTAGTGTTTTTGTTTTAAATATTCTAGTATTTACTGCAACTTATACTTAAGCCAAAATCAGAAATGTCACTATCAAGTATTGTATTTGTGCAAACCATAGAATCATAGAATATCAGGGTTGGAAGGGACCTCAGGTGGTCATCTAGTCCAACCCACTGCTCAAAGCAGGACCAATCCCCAACTAAGTCATCCCAGCCAGGGTTTTGTCAAGCTTGACCTTAAAAACCTCTAAGGAAGGAGATTCCACCACCTCGTTAGGTAACCCATTCCAGTGCTTCACCACGCTCCTAGTGAAAAAGTTTTTCCTAATATCCAACCTAAACCTCCCCCACTGCAACTTGAGACCATTACTCCTTGTTCTGTCATCTGCTACCACTGAGAACAGTTTAGATTAGTGGTTCTCAAAGCCGGTCCGCCACTTTTTCAGGGAAAGCCCCTGGCAGGTCGGGCCAGTTTGTTTACTTACCGTGTCCGCAGGTTCAGCCGATCGCGGTTCCCACTGGCCACGATTCGCCATCTCAGGCCAATGGGGGCTGCGCGAAGTGGCGGCCAGCACAACCCTTGGCCCGCACCGCTTCCCGCAGCCCCCATTGGCCTGGAGCGACGAACCGCGGCTAATGGGAGCCGCGATCGGCTGAACCTGCGGACACACTAAGTAAACAAATCAGCCAACCCGCCAGGGGCTTTCCCTGAACAAGCGGCAGACCGGCTTTGAGAACCGCTGGTCTAGATCCACCCTCTTTGGAACCCCCTTTCAGGTAGTTGAAAGAAGCTATCAAAACCCCCCTCGTTCTTCTCTTCTGCAGACTAAATAATCCTAGTTCCCTCAGCCTCTCCTCATAAGTCACGTGCTCCAGCCCCCCAATCATTTTGGTTGCCCTCCGCTGGACTCTCTCCAATTTCTCCACATTCTTCTTGTAGTGAGGGGCCCAAAACTGGACACAGTACTCCAGATGGGGCCTCACCAATGCCAAATAGAGGGGAATGATCACGTCCCTCGATCTGCTGGAAATGCCCCTACTCATACAACCCAAAATGCCACTAGCCTTCTTGGCAACAAGGGCACACTGTTAACTCATATCCAGCTTCTCGTCCACTTGTAACCCCTAGATACTTTTCTACAGAACTGCTGCCTAGCCACTCGATCCCTAGTCTGTAGTAGTGCATGGGATTCTTCCATCCTAGTGCAGGACTCTGCACTTGTCCTTGTTGAACCTCATCAGATTTCTTTTGGCCCAGTCCTCCAATTTGTCTAGGTTCCTCTGTATCCGATCCCTACCTTCCAAAGTATCTACCTCTCCCCACAGCTTAGTGTCATCTGCAAACTTGCTGAGGGTGCAATCCACGCCATCCTCCAGATCGTTAATGAAGATATTGAACAAAACCGGCCCCAGCACCAACCCGTGGGGCACTCCACTTGATACCGGCTGCCAACTAGACATGGAGCCATTGATCACTACCCGTTGAGCCCAACCATCTAGCCAGTTTTCTATCCACCTCACAGTCCATTCATCCAGCCCATACTTCTTTAAACTTGCTGGCAAGAATACTGTGGGAGACTGTATCAAAAGCTTTGCTGAAGTCCAGGAATAACACGTCCACTGCTTTCCCCTCATCCACAGAGCCAGTTATCTCATCATAGAAGGCAATTAGGTTAGTCAGGCATGACTTGCCCTTAGTGAATCCATGCTGACTGTTCCTGATCACTTTCCTCTCCTCAATGCTCAGCAGTGAGCAAGATGTAGTACAAGAAACAGTCCCTGCTCCTTCGGCGTTTAAGAAGTAAGGGTTTTAAATACCATATGTATTCAGGTCTTTGGTTTTATCTTATCATGCAACAGAAATGTTAAGTCATCTTCACAATGGAGTGCTGGTGTGTTACTAGAGCTTTAGGGTGTTATGAAAACACAAATAATAAAACAAACAAAATAAAAATAAACACGAGAAAGTACATTTCTCAAATTAGTCTATCTAGCTTCTAAAAAAGTATTAAAGAGAACAGACAATGAAAAGAATTGTATATTGGATTATGTACAGTGTTACACTGACCCTCTATTTCAGTGGTTCTGGTAAACCTATTTACCATGTGGGCCGCATATAAAGCTTTGTGTGTGTTATATGGGACACATCCACACAAAATTTAGTTGTTGGCCTTCACGTTATATAACTGAATGGGACACTCTCATTTGACTGTTTCTTTTCAGTTCCGACCTGTACTTCATCAACTTCTGTCCTCTCCTCTTTACTACAATTATCCCTTTAATAAATCATCCCTTAAGGGATGTCTATCTAAATTGCATATTCCACTGTACCGGTTGGCTTTTCCCCAGCCCTTACTCTAAGAACTCCTCTTCTACGATCTTTACAATTTTACAAGCCAGCAATATGGTTCCTTTTTGGTGTACGTGGAGCCCATCCTTCCTGTAGAGGAACCTCATTTCCAAAAAGTTTCCCCAATTCAAAATAAACTTAAATCTCTGCTATGAACACCACAGTCTCATCCACTTATTGAGACTCTGCAGTTCTACCAGTCTAACTGGCCCTGCAAGCGGAACAGGGAACATTTCAGAGAATGCTACCATGGAGATCCTGGACTTCAATTTCTTACTTACCAGCCTACATTTGGACTCCAACACCTCTCTCATACCTTTCCCTATATCACTGGTACCTAGACGTACCATGACCACCAGCTCCTCCGCAGCACTGCACATAAGTCTGTCTAAATGTCCTGAGAGATCTACAAACTTCACACCCGGCAGGCAATTCACCATGTAGTTCTCCTGGCCATCACAAACCCAACTACACATATTTCTAATAATCATATCCTCCATTACTATTACCTGTCTTCCTAATAACAGGGGTTCCCCACCCCGGAGAGGTATCCTCAGCGCGAGAGGATAACTTGACATCTTTTGGAAGGAGGGTCCCAACCATGGGATTGTTTCCCTCTACTCCCGCTTGATGCTCTCCTTCCCCGAGATATTCATCCTCCTCAACACAGAGGCTGTCAGACAGGGAGAGGGGCTCAACACAGAGCAGGGGTGGAAATACTCCATTATATCCCAAAAAAACCTCATCTATGTACTGGTCTCCCTTAGCTTTTCCAGTTCAGCCGCTCTGGTCTCAAGAGCCTGTACTCTGTCTCTGATGGCCATGAACTGCTTTCACTGAATGCACACATACACCACCTGCCCACAAGGCAGGTAATCATACATGCTACATTCACTGCAATAAAATGGATAGCCCTCACTCTGCTGCTGGACTTCTGCCTGCATTATTTTTTTACTGTAGCTGGGGGCTTTTTGGTTGTTTGTTCTTTATCGGGAAGGAACTTGGGGAGGGGGCGGGAGGGTCGGCAGGTGGACAGGATTTATGGCCTAACTTTAGAGAATGTTTATTAGGTGTATCTATCTGGCTCTCATGCTCCCTCTCTAAACTTCCTTGCAAAACTCCTCTTTGCTAGCTCCTTTGGTCTCTTACAAACTGGCTTTTTAAACCCCTGTTCTCCATGAGTTAGCCCTCACCCCCCTTGTCAAGGAATCCTAAAGGAATTAGGGATCAAAGGATGGCAGGCTAGAGAGGAGGAAGCTCTCAGCTTTACCTAGCACACCGCTGGGCTCAGCATACAGCCCCGCAAACAGATCCACACTATAAACTTCAATTAATCAGGCACGCTGCAAGCAAGCAAGCGCACAAGACAGACAGACAACAAACTCACCCCAAGGGTAACAGTCACTCCTCCTTCACCCGGAGAACTCCCTTACAAAACTCCTGTTTGCTAGCTAGATATGAGGAACATCGATTCTATAACAGTTATCTTCCTTCTTTCCACTTGATGAGATAAAGCATGACAACCCCATCATCTGTTCTCAATAATGCACACTGAATCTAGAATTCCTGTCTGAAAACCAGGAGAGCATAAAAAACTGTTTTCAACTCTACATCATCAACTATGTACAGACACTGGACAAAATTCTGTCCTCAGATGAGGTTCTCATAAACTTCAATGGGAGCAATGCATGAGCATGCAAGAATAAAATGAAGCCCACTAGCTTTTTGTTCACAACGCCTCTCCTTCATCTCAGAAGAGATAAGCAGTCTCAAAGGTTCAATCTGTACCTGACAGGAATGCCTCTTTGCACATATTAATTTATTTTCCTTAAAAAAGCATATCTAAAAATCTACAAATAAGCAAAGATTTCCTTCTTAAATTTTGACCAGTTGTACAAGCAGAATTATTTTGTTTAGACTTGACCAAACTTATACAGTAAACCGGTGATCCTGTTAGAAACCATATAATACTAGGGACTTGTCAACACTTGAAACGCTACATCTGCACCCCTGTAGCGCTTCAGCGTAGACACTACCTACACTGAAGGGAGGGGTTGCTATCGGTAATCCACCTCCCCGAGAGATGGTAGTTAGGGTAACAGAAGAATTCTTTAGCCAATTTAACTCCTGTTGTAGGCAGCGCTAGATTGACAGAACTACGCCACTCAGGAGAGTGGATTTTTCACATCCCTGATTGACAGTCGACCTATCATTTTAGTGTAAACCAAGTCTGGATCTCCAACTTTTTACTCAAAATGCAACATCTATAACCTTCCTCACATATTCCTTTTTGACAGCTACAATTTGTCCAAACATAAATGTAATGAGAGCTCTTTAAAACCACTTTTGGCATAAATTTTGGAAATATTTTGGGTTCAGCCACTGAAAGACAGTCGGATGATTAATTTGATTGATTTACCGGAGACAGAGACCTCCAACTGAAAAATCATGCTATGGATGAAGGATTCTGTAGTGTGAGGAATTGATAAAGTTGCACGCATTTCTTACTTTAAATTCAATTGGAAACTCTATAGTGGGAGGTCTTTCTTTCCCTGGAGGTACTCGTGCTCAGAGGAGGCAGAAACTAATCTCAGACTCTCATCTCTCTTCACAAATGCACTATGCTTTTTGCAGAAAAACCTGCCATACCAAGCTGCCATGCTTCCCATTGATGATTTTAACAAACTAAAGTAAAGGCTAAACATTTGGTAAAGAACCCAAGTCACACAACTGAAGGCTGCAAAATTCCTGTAATTTGCTGCTTCTAACAGAGGTCTAAAGCCTCAGTTTTGGATTGGCGAATATAAAAATAAAATTGATGAAAAAAATCCTTGTAATGGTAGTGCAGGAGGGTTATGGCATAGAAAAAGTAAATCAACTAACCAACTTCTCTGAATTAAAAATACTCAGTATTTGCGTAACACAGATTCTGTCAAAGTTTTTCAAAACTTTGATTATCCTAGTTTCCTTATAAGTCTATCTTAATTACTTTATGAATGAACATACACAACCTCAGAGACATTTTTTCCACTCAGATAACTACAGGTAGTCTCCAGTTAAGTAAGTGATGGCTGTGAATGCCAGTCTCAGGGTAGAAATCGGCCCCAAATCTTCTGGCACTTATACCTATGACTCTGGCAGATAAAGACTGATCAAATCTAGGCTTGCATAACTGGCATGTTATTTTACCTGACTACTAAAAGTGCACTCTTTCTGCCTAGATCTACATAGGAGGGCTTTAGCTCAAAGCACAGTCTAGTACTCAAACCAAATACCACCACTGGATTGTAGGGCATCACCAAACTTTATCTTTGTATGGTATGAGAATAAATATCATTTCATAGCATCCTAGCATGAAACATATTATGGGGGGATATAGGCAAGGTTCACTTTTATTCAACATTTTACATAATATAGACATTTTGGTAGACTTTTAAAAATTATGTTTTACTCTGTTATTTGCAGTATGATTCTGGAAACCTGAACATAGTTTCATAGATTCTAGGGCTGGAAGGGACCTCGAGAGGTCATCGAGTCCAGCCCCCTGCCCTCATGGCAGGACCAATTACTGTCTAGACCATCCCAGATAGACATTTATCTAACCTACTCTTAAATATCTCCAGAGATGGAGATTCCACAACCGCCCTGGGCAGTTTATTCCAGTGTTTAACCACCCTGACAGTTAGGAACTTTTTCCTAATGTCCAACCTAAACCTCCCTTGCTGCAGTTTAAGCCCATTGCTTCTTGTTCTATCCTCAGAGGCTAAGATGAACAAGTTTTCTCCCTCCTCCTTATGACACCCTTTTAGATACCTGAAGACCGCTATCATGTCCCCTCTCAGTCTTCTCTTTTCCAAACTAAACAAACCCAATTCCTTCAGCCTTCCTTCATAGGTCATGTTCTCTAGACCCTTAATCATTCTTGTTGCTCTTCTCTGGACCCTCTCCAATTTCTCCACATCTTTCTTGAAATGCGGTGCCCAGAACTGGACGCAATACTCCAGCTGAGGCCAACCAGCGCAGAGTAGAGCGGAAGAATGACTTCTCGTGTCTTGCTCACAACAAACCTGTTAATGCAGCCCAGAATCAAGTTTGCTTTTTTTGCAACAGCATCACACTGTTGACTCATATTTAGCTTGTGGTCCACTATAACCCCTAGATCCCTTTCTTCCGTACTCCTTCCTAGACAGTCTCCTCCCATTCTGTATGTGTGAAACGGATTGTTCCTACCTAAGTGGAGCACTTTGCATTTGTCCTTATTAAACTTCATCCTGTTTACCTCTGACCATTTCTCCAATTTGTCCAGGTCATTTTGAATTATGACCCTATCCTCCAAAGCAGTTGCAATCCCTCCCAGTTTGGTATCATCTGCAAACTTAATAAGCGTACTTTCTATGCCAATATCCAAGTCGTTGATGAAGATATTGAACAGAGCCGGTCCCAAAACAGACCCTTGCGGAACCCCACTCGTTATACCTTTCCAGCAGGATTGGGAACCATTAATAACTACTCTCTGAGTACGGTTATCCAGCCAGTTGTGCACCCACCTTATAGTAGCCCCATCTAAGTTGTATTTCCCTAGTTTATTGATAAGAATATCATGCGAGACCGTATCAAATGCCTTACTAAAGTCTAGGTATACCACATCCACCGCTTCTCCCTTATCCACAAGACTCGTTATCCTATCAAAGAAAGCTATCAGATTGGTTTGACATGATTTGTTCTTTACAAATCCATGCTGGTTATTCCCTATCACCTTACCACCTTCCAAGTGTTTGCAGATGATTTCCTTAATTACTTGCTCCATTATTTTCCCTGGCACAGAAGTTAAACTAACTGGTCTGTAGTTTCCTGGGTTGTTTTTATTTCCCTTTTTATAGATGGGAACTATATTTGCCCTTTTCCAGTCTTCTGGAATCTCTCCGGTCTCCCATGATTTACCAAAGATAATAGCTAGAGGCTCAGATACCTCCTCTATTAGCTCCTTGAGTATTCTAGGATGCATTTCATCAGGTCCTGGTGACTTGCAGGCATCTAACTTATCTAAGTGATTTTTAACTTGTTCTTTTTTTATTTTATCTTCTAAACCTTCCCCCTTCCCATTTGCATTCACTATGTTAGGCATTCCCTCAGACTTCTCGGTGAAGACCAAAACAAAGAAGTCATTAAGCATCTCTGCCATTTCCAAGTTTCCTGTTACTGTTTCTCCCTCCTCACTGAGTAGTGGGCCTACCCTGTCCTTGGTCTTCCTCTTGCTTCTAATGTATTGATACAAAGTTTTCTTGTTTCCCTTTATTCCTGCAGCTAGTTTGAGCTCATTTTGTGCCTTTGCCTTTCTAATCTTGCCCCTGCATTCCCGTGTTGTTTGCCTATATTCATCCTTTGTAATTTGTCCTAGTTTCCATTTTTGATATGACTCCTTTTTATTTTTCAGATCTTGCAAGATCTCGTGGTTAAGCCAAGGTGGTCTTTTGCCACATTTTCTATCTTTCCTACCCAGCGGAATAGTTTGCTTTTGGGCCCTTAATAGTGTCCCTTTGAAATACTGCCAGCTCTCCTCAGTTGTTTTTCCCCTCAGTCTTGATTCCCATGGGACCTTACCTATCAGCTCTCTGAGCTTACCAAAATCCGCTTTCCTGAAATCCATTGTCTCTATTTTGCTGTACTCCCTTCTACCCTTCCTTAGAACATACAACTTCTTCTACCACCAATTTACAGATACTCCATTTAGGAAGCACTAACATTTTGTTTTGATTTAAGCCCAAGCTAACAACTAGGTTTTGTTTGCGTCTCTGGACACATTTTATTTCAACTTTTTTTTTTTTTCTGATGAGGTGACTAGAATGAACACAATATTCAAGTGGGAGAATATCACAGAATTATATGATGGCATAATATTTTAATGTTAATTTCTATGTCATTCTTCATGCATCCTAACATTTGTTTTTGACTGTCATTGTTCACTGCACAGGTGTTTTTACTTAAGTGTCCAAAACTACACCTTGATCTTTTTGCTGGTGCTTTAAATTAATTTAGAGTCCAGCAATGAGAATACATACTTCTAGTTATTTTTAGTAATTTGTTACCTTCATTTGTCAACAATGAATTTCAGTAGCCATCAGGCTCCCCATTCATTTAACTCTGTTACATCCCTCTAGAATTCCTCAGAATTCTCTACTTTTGACTAAATTAATTTTGTGTTATCTGAAAATTCTGCGACCTCACTGTTCACCCTTACACCTTTAGCTTTCCATGGTTCTAAGCTTTAAAAAAAAAAAAAAAAAGTCAATTTCTTTCTTTTGGACCTCAACTGCAGCATCTTTGCCCTTCTCAACTCCTTTCCAAACACAGCTGCTAAGATCAACTTCCTGGCTCACACTCTGACCACACCACTCCTCTTTGTGTACCTCCCGTGGTTCCCATTTATTCATCACATGAATCATAAGCTTGTCTTTGCCTCTAAGCCCCTCATAATTTAGTCCCAACCTGACTATCCACTCCCACCTTTGCTCTGCAAAAAATGTCAACCTCATTTGCCCACCTCTTCCACAAGATTCCACAACCATTACTTTAATACAAATAGGTAAGATCTCATGGGAACAAAATCTAATGGAAAAAGAAATTCAGGAGAGCTGCCTGTTTCTCAAAGAGACAATATTAAAAGCGCAACAGCAAACTATCCCTATGCAAAAGAAAAATAGAAAGAATAGTAAGAGACCCATATTGCTCAATCAGGAGCTCTTTAATTACCTAAAAATCAAAAAGGAATCCTACAAAAAGTGGAAACATGGACAAATTGCCAAGGATGAGTACAAATTAAAAGCACAAACATACAGGGACAAAATCAGAAAGGCAAAGGCACAAAATTAGTCATACCTAGCAAGGGACATAAGAGGCAACAAGAGATTCTATAAAACCATTAAGAGAAAGAGAAAGATGAACGAAAGTGTAGGTCCTCTGCTTTGTGGAGGAGGATAGCTAAGAATAGAATAGAATAGAATAGAAAGTTCTATTAGAATAGAAAGAATAGAAAGTTAAGGTGTTTAATGCCCATTTTGCTTCAGTCTCTGGTTAATTAATATTAACAACAAGGAGGAAGCAATGCAAGTCAAATTAAGGTAAAAATGGGTTAAAGAATTGTGGACTGTGCAAAATATGCTAATTAAAATCAAAACTGCAATGAAAGCCTAATATTGTGGGAACCACAATTTCCGCAATATCACAAATTACATAGGGCCTTACCTATTTAATATTTTCATTAATGACATGGAAATGGAATGGAGAGTGAGCTCATAAAATTTGTGAATGATGCCAAGATGGGAGGGTTTGCAAGTGCTTTGGTCGACAGGATTAGAATTCAAAATAACCTTGACAAAATTGTAGAACTGGTCTGAGATCAACAACATGAAATTCAATAAAGACAAGTACAAAGTTCTACACTTAGGAAGGAAAAAAAATCAAATACATAACTATACAAAGTGGAGAATAACTGGCTAGGCAATAATACTGCTGAAAAGGAGGTGGGGGTTACAGTGGATCACAATCTGAAGGAGTCTCCCTGGGGTATATTAACAGAGGTGTTGTAGGGGAGGTAATTATCCCTCTACTCAGCATTGCAAGGCCTAAGTTGGAGTATTCTGTACAGTTCTGGGCACTACAGTGGACAAATTCGAGATAGTTGAAACGAGAGCAAAAAAAAGTTATAAATAGTTTAGATAACTTGATCTAAGATGAAAGGTTTAAAAAACCTGGACACGTTTAATTTTGAGAAAAGACTGAGGGGGAACCTATAAAAGACTTCAAATACGCTTAGGGCTCATATAAAGAGCATTGTGATCAATTGCTCTTCATGTCCACCAAAGGGAATAAGAAGTCCCTTGATTGGCAGCAAAGGAGATTTCCGTTAGTTAGAAAGTTTTTCCTGATATCTATCAGAATAGCTAAGTTCTAGAACAGGCTTCCAAGGGAGGCTGCGGAATCCCCATCATTTGAGGTTATTAATAACCGCTTAGACAAACACCTCTTAGATGGTCTAGGAGGTATACTTGGTGCTGCCTCAATGCCGGGGGCTGGACTAGATGATCTCTCAAGGTCCCCTATGGGCCTACATTTTTATGATTTCATAATAATTAAGAAGAGTAATTAAAAAGTTACGTTTAGTCATATTTTATTGGTAGTTAATACATCCCCTTTTAGGGATCCCACCATAACACATGAAGCCTGTGAGCCACCAGGTCTTTGCAGCAGCATATCCGAACACATAATATTTGTTCTGTTTTGACATCTGTCTCAGTGTATGACAATGGGAGCAAACATCCTTTTGTTCACTTTTAAACATTTAGAGTGAGACTTTCAAGAGCTTTCTGAGTTGGGCTAACAGCTTCCACTTAAGTCAGGAAGAGTTTTACTATCAACTTCATAGCAGCAGCATAAAGCAAACACTTATCCACCTTTTTCCCTTTGTCCCAAATATTTTCACCCAACCATTGATTAACTTCTTGTTTACAACCTCCCTTTTTCATTTTCCTGTTGAAAGTTTTAAGGTGTTGTTTTGATTACAAATATTTTGCTGCCTTTGAGAACATTTTAATTGTATTTTTAAGTGCCCCAAGCACGCAAAAAATCGCTTGGGAAGGGAGGGGGCTAGAAGATTACTTGAAAATAACATTATTCTGTATGGAACCTCATCACGATTTTTAGCATTACTGCTGTTTTTTTATGAAATACAAAATGTAAATTGGTCTAGCAAAATATAGTTCCCCACAAAGTCATCAATTTAAGTTTCAGTACTTTGGACACACAGATTTCTGACTAGTTACCAAGTATCTCATAACCCAGGGGTTCTCAACCTTTTTCTTTCTGAGGCACCCCCAACATGTTATAAAAATTCTGTGGCCCATCTGTGCCACAACTGTTTTTCTGCACATCCAGTAGATTAAAAGACAAAGCTGGTGTTAGGGGGTAATATGCAGGGCAACTGCCCGGGGCCCCAAGCCACAGGGAGCCCTACGAAACTAAGTTGCTTGGGCTTCAGCCCCGCATGGCAGGGCTTGGGCTTTCTGCCCTGGTCCCCAGCGAGTCTAACACCAGCCTTGCTTTCTGGTTTATTTTGGAGGACCCCCTAAAACCTGCTTGTGGTCCCCCAGGGAGCCCGGACCGCTGGTTGAGAAACTCGTCATAACCAACTAAATAATGCGCAGAATAGACAAAGCACATGGCTAACTGGCTTCCCCATTTTCTTTGTACACTTCATGATAGCAACAAAACAGTCCACACAATTTCTGTGGGATTATCACACTTCTTGGGTTTGGCCTGCTGCCTTACCACACCCTTTGAGGCATGCTATCATCACTCAGAAATGCAGAATCTAGCATGTCTTATTTCTTAAGGGTATCATGTAGGGATGGTATATGAACAACCAAGAAAGGTGTTCAACATTGCGTAAAATGATTATGCAAATGTAATTCCTAACACACATAGTTTATTATAGTTTATTTATACTGACAAGTTACTGACTAATCACGTTTCAAACAGTCACATTGTGTGTTATTCAAAATTAAGTCCATCAGAGCAACGTAGTTGGTTGTGACACTGTTTGGCTTAGCAAATAAGCCTGTATATTGAAGAGCTAGGTGAATTCTATTAAACCTTGAGCACTATTGTCAATCCCATTGTTCCAAAAACATGAGTTAAACCCCCAAAATAAAAAAATGTGAGGGGTTCTTTTTATTTGCCTTCTAGTTTTCAAGCTTTTGGAGCACATTCTGGTCATCTATTCAAGTTTCAGAAGTTACTTTTTTTTTTTAAATGAAAGCTGAGATTCTCATGTATTCACATGACTCCAGGAGCTGGGGTTTTAAGAAAACTACCAAATATCTCAGGAGTTCGCAAAACTACTTATGACATCATCCTCACTACTAATGCAGCAACAACAAACAAGATGAAAAGTCATCATAAGAGAGAGGTTACCAATCGACAAACATGAGGTCTGAGCAAAGCCCACTGAAGTCAATGGGAATCTTTCCGTTGGCTTCAATGGGCTTTGAGATCTGGCCCATGGTAAAGAATAAACTTAAAACAATAAAGGAAGGGGAAGGGAGATAGGTGTAGTTTCCAAAAATGTCTTCTGTGGGGAGAAAGCATAAAAGGAGAAGACTCATAGCAGGTAGAAGAATATAGGAGTTTAGCTGAATATTTCAAAAGGAAGGCATTCTCTAAATACCTCATTAACAGAATTTGTTTCTAATTTCCATGTGGTTCAAATTATAACCCTTCAAGTAAACTCAGTTCTACAAAAATCTTCTGAAGTACCTCACAACACACCTTTAATGTTGCTACAGGACATCCTGGTTTACACTGGGAATTTATATTGGTATAGCTACATCGCTCAAGGATGTGAAAAATCCACATCCCTGAGAGAGGTAACTATACCAACTTTACCCCATCATAGACAGTGCTACGTCAACAGAAAAATTCTTCTATGGACCTAACTACCATCTCCGGGGGAGCTAGATTACCTATGCCGATGGGAGACCCGCTCCTGTTGGCATAGGTAGTGTCTACACTTAAACAATGCAGCTGCCCGGTGTAGCATTTTAAGTGTAGACATACCCTGAAGCTAAGTATATTGCCCAAAACATCATTTTCTCCTGGAATGCATATCTAATAAATACTTTGCATGTATACAGTTCTTTTCATTCACGGGTCACAAAGTGTTTCAGTAATTTATTAGTGTAATTTCTAGAGCTGAAGTTGCTGACCAATATATAAAGCATATTTTAATATATTTAGTAAATGATAATGAAAACCACTGCACATTTATAAGAGTTCAACAGGAAAAAAATGCATTCTCTTGGACTTGAGAATGCATTAAATGCGCAGAACCTGGGAACAGGTAGTTTTTTATTCACTGCAAAATCTGTGCCTTTCACCTATAAAACACGACACACACTTGTACTGCTATCTAAATAAAATCCATCACTCCCCCACCCCCCGCAAAAAAATGTGGGAGAGAGAAACCACCCAACTCTCAGAACTACAAAGATACATCACAAAACAACACTGAACAGTACCTGGCACACTTTTGGTGTAACTGGACGTCAGCAACTTGTTCTATATAAATTATAAAAACATTTTCAAAGTTGTTTACAAACATGTATATAAATAAACAGGGCATAGTGAAACATTTAGTAAGCTATAGTGTAAACCCCAGGGAAATTGATAAGAGGATGGAAACAGGATGCAGATCACCAGGCTGAGGAGTTACTTGTACCCATACTCCCCAAAGTGGTCACCTGTTCTGGGTTCCTCAGTTATTAGGTGCATCCGATGAAGTGGGTTCTTAACCCACGAAAGCTTATGCTGAAATAAATTTGTTAGTCTCTAAGGTGCCACAGGTATTTTTGTTTTCTTTTTTCAGTTATTAGGGTGCTTTGAACCTGAATTTCAGACTTGTTGAGCATCTACAGCTGCCACCGAGGTCAAGTGGAGTTGTGGGTGTTCAGCACCTCTGAAATTCAGGCCCGGGGTGTCAGATTAGGCACCCCAAACACCCAGGCACCTGCAACAAGAGGCCAATTCTGGGGGGGGGGGGGGGGGGGGGGGGGGGGGAATCATCTTGGTTTTAGCGTCTGGTACCAGGGAACAGATAACGTTACAAGGAAAGGAGCTGCAGAGGCTTTCCCCAGACCTGGGCTGCAACTGGCACAGCGCTGGGAGGCGTATGACCATGATAACAGAGGCCAAGGTACATTAGCAGACATTCCAGCAACAGGGTGCAAGCCTCGGAAACACACATAACCCTCCCCTTCTCTCCCCCACCAAAAAGATGACTAGGCAGCCAGGCAATACATCCCCTGGGTCAGTACCTCCACGGCCCCATGAACGCCCTGCTAAGTTAGTCAGGCAATAACAACACGCTGCTCGCTCGCCCTTGCTGGTGACTCACTCAAAGGCTCAGACACCCGGGGCTGGATGCAGAGGTGTGCAAGGAAGGAAGGCGCAGCCTGGCGGGCTGGGGGCCACTTAACCCCAGTGGGCTGGTGTCCAGAGACAGGGGGGGGGCGGTTGGACAGGGGGAGAGGGGAGCTGCGCCGTCCTCTTTCCCCTACCACCACACACGGAGGGAGGCACCGAGGGCTCTCAGCAGCCGCTCGGCTCTAGGGGACTAACCGAGCAGGGGGAAAATGGCGCCGCCCGCCGGGGGCGGGGCCGGTTCCGCCACACATTGGCTGCGGCGCACCCGCGCCTCCATCTTCTGTGTGGCGTCTCGCGCCCCTTCTCCCTGGGCGGCCGGCGGCGGTTGGAGCCTCGCGTGAGGGGGAGGGGGCGGAGCGGCGGGCGGGCGGGCCGCGCCGTGCCCAGCCTTGGCTCGGCTGCTGCTGCTGCTGCTGCAGCTGGTGGTTCCCGCAGAACGGGGTTTTCCCCTGCGCGGCGGCGTGGGTGCCGCATAGCTCCATCTCAAAGTGATGCTTCATCTATGAGGGTTTGATGCAAGGTTCTGTCCTCTGGGCAAGTTTAAATGCCCCCAAAAGTGGGTCTTCTGATGAGTCTCGCAGGAAAACTGCTCCACAGCTTAACAGCTGCCCCCGTCGGGTCTGGTTTAGACATGGATTTTGTACCAGTATAACTGTTTTGGTTGGAGGTGTGATACACCAGTAAAATATAAAAATCCCTAGTTTGGATACTGTTATTCTGGCATAAAGATGACATACCAATACACCTTATTCCCCTTCCTGGATGGGAATAAACTATAGTGGTCTAAGCCCACTTATACTGCTATAAACACAGCCATACTAGGAAACTGTACTATTTTGTACAGTACAACGTGTGTGTGTAGCCATGGCCTAAATTTTCCCTCCAATTTCAACCCGTGACTCCTAATTATACCCTCTTATTAAACCCTAAACAACCCCTAAACTCTGTCCTTGACATCTAGCCTGTTTCAAATACTTGCATATTGCTTCATGACCATTGCCTCTCCCAGGTGTCAATTAGCAAGATATACATATTTAGCTCCTTTAACCTTTCCTCATAATTCCATCCCTCTGTCCTCTGCACCTCCAAATACTTTGTGTTGCTTTTCTGTGAATTCCCTCCAGCGTCTCAACAACTTTCTAGTACTGGGAACAGGTTCCTAAAAGAGAAGCTGATTTTGTTACAGATTACTAGAATCAGAGTTACTTGGAAGCTGCCTACTTACTGTCCCAAATAATATGTGATTTGTGACACTGCTACTGACATGGCTAAGTGGCTACGTGCACGGGGTTATTCCTGTCACTCCACAATCTTATGCAGAGTCTGTAAAATAGAATTAACAAAGATAACCAGAAAATATAAGGAAGTAATTATGTTTGTGATGGGGGAGGCAGGGGGAATGTGTAAAAAAGGCATTAAATGTTTTTTAAAGGCTTGTTTGGGATTGTGACTTCGCAAGGTTGTTAATCAAACAGTCTCTATAGATATAGATATAATTTTTCTTTTGTCATCACCTATTTAACTAAAACTCTTGTACAGTTGGCAATCATGTAAAAATTTTACCAGGAACAATTCTCCTCAGAAACCAGTCTAGTGGCTGCACAACTCTATGTGCATTATAGTAGATTTTAGGTTATTATTTTCTTTGAAGGGGGCGGGGCTAGCAATCAGCAAATTAATCCTTAAAGGGCCCCCTGAATCCTGACTTATTTGAAATTAATCTTGAAGAAATGTTTCATCTTTTTTCCATAGCTCCCTCATGCTCCCCCCACCCATCCTCTTCCCTTCTGCCACCAATGGCATGCCCCAAAGGCATCCTCTCTTCCTGCTCCCGCCTATCAATGCCGTATCTGCCCCTTCTGTTTGCCTCCTTCCTATGTCTTTCCCTCCTTCTGTCCCATTTCTACCTCTTTCTCATACATCTTGGGGAGACTGGAAGATGTTAACACTCACAGCTAGCCAACTGAGTGATCTCAACATCTCTTCCTTCCTGCTGGTGCCCACAATTGCAGAGGAAGAGTTGAGAGCAGCCCAAGCACTGACAGTAACACAGTAGCAAAAGGCCAGCATTGCTGGTGGTGGTGGTTTTTAGAGCAACAGAGTTAAAGCAGAGAAGCTGAGAGACTGACTGGGACTGTTTCCTCCCATGATAGATTTACAAATACCTAAACAGCCCCTGCCAAATCAGGACTATTGGCATTTTTATCAAGTATTGTCCTGAAAAAGACAAAAAAATCTGTCAAGTTTAAAAAGATTTAGCAGTCTTCCCCAATCCTTGCCTTCCACTGGAAGCTTTTACTTCAGTTCTGTAGTCCTCAGTTGAGTCCTATGGGAAATACACAGGGAAGGCCCGGATTAATATTCCTGATAATTCTAATATATAAATCAAGCAAAATATACTGGAATGAATAAGCACACCCAATGAGAACTACGTGTTTCCAGAAGCCTGAGCGGTCTCAGTGTCACTTGAGTGCTTGTGCGGTTAAAAGTACTATGCTTGCTGTTGGATAAGTCTCTTGAGTTCTTACTAAACTTCATAGGGACTTAAAATAATTTCAGGCTTTCTTTATGCATCACGAAGAACCAAAAAAGGGCACAAACATCGTTTCCCTTGGCAGGTCACCTTTAAGATACATAAGTCATTATGAAATGTCTCGTTGCTTTCACAAACTGGAGTCTGCTGAAACCATAATACACACAAAGTTTTACGTTTGAATAAGCCTGATTTTCTCTGTCATTTGTTTTCACTTTTATTACTCTGCAGAACATAAAAAGTAAGAAAAAGATTTTATTTTCCCCCTACATAGCATATAATTTACATCAGACATCCCAGAAGGTCAGTACCACTGGGGTGTCATTTAAGCACAATGAATATAAAGTAATGAAGTTCTTGCCAGAGTGGATGGACATAACTTCTTAGAGAAAGAGAGAGTTTCCAAAGCATGTGGGGAAAACACAACGGGAGACTGAGTGAATTCATCACACCACAAAAATGTCTCCATCCCGTCGACAAAGTCATTAAAGGAAAATGAACCATTGTTGCTCTAGACGTTTGCATTCCTTTGGCACAGTAATTTCAGTACAGAAGCATTGGTGCAAGGAGATTTTGCACACATTGGAGAAAAAAATATAGTGTCCAGAATATATAATAAAAGAAATCCTCCATGTTCCAAAGAGGAGCCGGAGTCTCTACAGAAGCCGAACTAATAAGAAATCATCTGCAGTAGGACAGAGCGGTCTCTTTTCCTCCTGCCAACAAGTCAAACCAAATGGCAACATGGACAATTATTTTCGAATGACCCACAAATGATGTCCTCCTTTAATTATACCAATGTTTCTACCTTTTACTGAACCATGATGGTCCTCATTTTAAAGATGCCTTATTGAGGGGTTCTTCCCCCACCCCTCCTTTTTTGTAACTTACTTTGTTTGCTTTCACTAATGCTTTACAGTCTCCGTAGAAACAATCCAGGAGGAATGTGGGGATTAGAGAGGTTTGCTGTATTCAATTTTATTTAATTTTCTGGCAAAGGGTGTCCAAATTATAGAAAAATGTCACATATGTTTGCAGTCAATTGTAGCATATATCAGTTTCAGGTGCTAGGTTTTACTTTTAAATACAGATTTTTCTCGTCATAGGAACACTACTTTAAAGTAAGAATGGCTAACATGCAGTGTATAACATCAAAGGTAGTTCTAGAAAGCTGCAGCAGAATTGTTCATATATGTGTCCCTTTATACATCAGCAGTTCCACTGTCCCTCTAAATTGACAGACTGGTGGAAAGAGAAACATGCAAACAAAGCCATCATCTTGATTATCAAAGCCTCATAGGAATGTGTTACAGTGGAAGCCACTTCTGTTTCACCAGTTGCTTTGAAAAGAATAAGAGACAAATCATTAAACCATTTTTAAACACCTTCACTAAGAGAAAGTTACCTTTAAAAGATATATTAGAGCAGAGAATTTACATAAACTGAACAGAGTGCAAGGGTATGTGTGAGGGGCATGACACATGCCAGCAAACACCAATTCACACCTGCTAACTACTAAAATAAGTTTGCAGACAACAGCAAGCACGTTGCTTATCCATCATTTACAGTCACTGAAGTGCAGTGAGCTAAATCCGCTCCCTGGCAATTGTCCCATTTAACTGGGCATGCTGTTTATTAGGGTGCTGATTAAAGTGTACTCTATAATATAATAGGTATGTAGTTGCCAACTCTTATTCGCTTCTGGTTCATATGGATAAAATCACGAGAGCAGACCAGAACGATGTGAAAATAATGGTGTTTTTTGTGCCAAAAGGATGGAAACTAAAGATCTGGAGCAATCTGGAGGAAACTAAAGATTTGGAAACACAGCATTAGGTAGCACAACATGTTGTTATGACAGATCAGTTGTGTTGTGTGATCCAGATATGGCCTAGAGCCTCAATTTGTAATTATTATGTTACATGCATACACCCTCCCTTCTATCAGCCCACATGCCAAACACATACAAATAAGCAACATACTACTGCAGTGGAAACAAATAGCAAAAGCTACAGTTGCAGTTGTAGTCCAGACTGACTTCATTGATCTCAAGGAATCCCCAAGAGGCAAGGGCATGCAGAGACCTATTGCTTATGCACTGCCACCTGCTCCTTTCCCCTACCTAGCTCCCTTTCACTCCTCAGCTCAGACCAGCTGATTGCATAAGATGTACTGTTATCGTCTCCACAGACAGTTTAATGTGGGGAATTTAGAGGGGTGCTGGAACAATCTTTATAGTGGGGGTGCTGATGAAGGAAACCATGTATTTGGCGTTTGTTATTACTACTTTAAGCCAGGGGGTGCGGTAGCACCCCTAATTCCAGCACCACCGGGAACTTGTGTACATTACTGTATACTTAGTCTGAAGTAAGGACTCATCTACAACTTGGAGTTAGCCACAATTCAGTTAACAGTGGCGAACAACCAATATCGCTGCACCAGTGCAAACAAATATCATAATTTGCCCCAACTGAGTATACAGCGTTCCAAGAAAATGTAGCTTTCCTTGTTTGCACTGGTGCAGTTGTACCAGCGGCTGACTCCCAAGTACAGACAAAGCCTAACTTACTCTGATTTGCCCCAAAGATTTACAAATCTGCTCAACCTCCTGATTCTAGCTGCTTCCTGAACTGGTCGCACCAAGGTGCAGCAATTTCCTGATTTGGAATGCCAAGAAGACACTCTAGCTCAGGGGTGGCCAACTTCTGGCTCCGGAGCCACATGCGGCTCTTCAGAAGTTAATATGCGGCTCCTTGTATAGACACCGACTCCAGGGTTGGAGCTACAGGCGCCAACTTTCCAATGTGCCGGGAGTGCTCACTGCTCAATCCCTAGCTCTGCCACAGGCCCTGCCCCCACTCCACTCCTCCCACCCCTGAGCCTGCCATGCCCTCGCTCCTCCCTCCTCCCCCTCAGAGCCTCCTGCATGCCACGAAACAGCTAATTGGGAGGTGCGGGGAGTGAGGGGAAGGCACTGATCAGTGGGGCTGCCAGTGAGTGGGAGGCGTTGGGAGCGGGTGGGAGGAGCTGATCAGGGGCTGCTGACGTATTACTGTGGCTCTTTGGCAAGGTACATTGGTAAATTCTGGCTCCTTCTCAGGCTCAAGTTGGCCACCCCTGCTCAAGATTGCATCTGTAGGGATAGAACTACTCTAGGGAGATCTCTATGATTAAAGAGCCCCAACCAGGAGGGCTCAAACACTGAAGAATAAAGCCTGGTGCATAGTCCCCCTACTTGCCCATACATGTGGAGCTATGACTAAAGCAAACATGGAATGCTGTAGCTAAACTGTGAGCAGTAATCAAGCAGCACCACCCAGGGCTCCCTAGCCAGGGAGGAGCAAACATAGCCAGCCAGAGTCCCTTCCAAACACAGCATGGAGCAGCCCAAGCTAGGAACCCAGCTAGGAGATGTGCCAAAGTCAGCCAGAAGCATAGCAATTACTATAATAATTTAAATTCTGGTAATCAGGACATTTACTGTCTTTTATGTAAGTGAAGTAAAATATATTAATCAAATATACAAATTAGAACATAATGTAGATTAAACAAAACTTTCAAATTTCAGAATCTTCAGTCTTAAATAGGGATTTGGGGACAGACTTTGCCCCAGAGAATAGCTGGACTCTGAGCCCTTGTCACTCCCAACTCATGCATCTGGCTTGCTATAGACCCTGGCCCTGGGCCTGTGATGGGTAGGGAGAATAAGCCAAAGGACTCAGCTCCCCTCTGCTCGCAGAAGCAGAGTCACATAAAGCCCTATTACTTCTTTCTGGCCTGTATTTAGTATAATGAGAATTTCCAGAATTAAGCACATTCAAAACAGTAATTTTTGGAAGTACAGGAACAGTGCCGAGAAGTTGCATCAAATTACTCCTGGGCTTCAGAGTAAATAACATCAGCCACAAGTTGCTAAGGATTTAATTTCCTCAGCGTCCTGAAACAAATTAATGTTACTTGACCATGCAGAGCAGACAGAACGCTGAGTCTACAGTCTCATCTTCCCAAAACATTTATTTCTTTAATTCAGATGGTGTTCTGTGTCCATTACATTTCAGATAAAAATGCGTTGATTATCTTTGATGGTGACTCAGAGAAGCAATTCTTTTTCTTGATAAATGTTTGAATATTTAGGGCCAAATTCCACCATTAAATATAAGAATACAGCTCTCCTTGACTTCACGAAGAGTTGTGCATGTGTATCGAAGGGCATAATTTGTCCCTTGTGTTTTAGATTTCAGCACTAAGCTTCCAGTGTTAAGTAACCTATGGACTATAATGCACAGAGTACTATTACATATTTCTGCCTTTCTTTTGGCAATAAATCACTGCCTTTAACAAAGCTCCTGAGAATATTCTTCTCTCTTTTCTAAACAGTCCTTCTTTTGTTTACAAGATGCTCCTCACGTACAGAGCTTTGATCATTTATGTGACTGGGAAACAGAACAGGATACATTTTATTTCTGTGCTACTCCTCCCCCATTTCCATTCTGCCAGTTTCAATTCAGCACCATGGTACAATGGTAACAGGCACTTTAGAAACGCTGTTGAACAGATTAGATGAACAGATTAGATTAGATAAAGTATAATTTTAAAATTGTGAACAGGTCAAAGTGTTGATTTAAATCTATCAAAACCTGCTTTGTTTCGGATTGACTACATGAGATGCCCCATCTCCTTTCTCATGAACCAGTGTAATAGCTGAGCTCAGTTGAGGCATTTTTACTGACAGTCTCCACGGACTTGAGGCAAGGCATAGGCAGTCGAGAACTCTAGATTCTGGAATATTTTCTCCTCTGTTCTTCCATCTGCTCTATATTATCAAGGAATTTATGCCATATTTGTCACAGATTAGCTGAGCGCCTATGGTTCCTCAGAGACCAATTCTTTTGGTCTTCAGGGCATGATGTAAGGCTCACCTATTCGCTCAAGCATTTGGGGCTGAGGAAGTGAAGAATGAGTACAAGAAGTTTATGGAGCTATGTTGTGTAAGTGCTGTGGTCCATATAGTGGGTTGTCCTGTCTCTGACAGAGGCAGGTATAAAATGCTACAGAGGAAGATAGAAAAAAATCCCATAGAGAATAATCCTGCAATAAACTGCTGCACTGGATATTTCTTCCTAATCTTCATAAATTGGTGGTTGATTTATGCTGTGAAGCATAAGGGTTTATATATCCTTTAAAAATATTTTAGTCTTATTTGATGTAACTGTGGATATTCTCATCATCTTAAATATTGACTTTCAGGGCATGCTGCAGTTTAGTAGAGATTTGGAAGTATGCGGTGGAAAGATTTGGAGGGATTGTTCATGAGGCTAGCTGCTTGTTCTAGATATTTCCTTATTTATTTCTGGTGGTAATTTGTGTCAAAACTATCTAGACTGCTAAACAGATGCCTTGTATATGTTTAGATTTCTACAGATGGAACTTTCAGTGGGAGTTGGGGCTCCTAACTCCCTTAGCTTTCTTTAAAAATCCCAGCCTAAATAAATATGTAAGTAAAATATAAATGTCTAATCTGTTTTTAAATCTTACTCAGCTCCTGGCCTCAAGGATATTTGATGTCAATGAGTCCCACGGGTTGATTATGTGTTATGTACAAAAGAAAAAATAATCTTGTATCAGTTTTTAAAGTGTTGCCTTTCAATTCCATTGACTGTCCCCTTGTTCTTGTATTATCTTAGCTTTGCCACAATAGCAACACCAAATGCAAAAAGGAAAACTCTCATCATGACCCACTTCTTCCATGATGCTTTCAAGAAACTGGCCAGCTAATAATGAACAGGCTGAGGGGTATTAGGATCTGGTTGATGTGAATTTAATAAAAACAAATCCCAATATATATACAAAAATGTATATGATATGTATCAAAACTGTACATACTGAGATTGTATCCTTCTATCCCACACTGTGTATATTGCCTGCCTTAAATCATAAGCTCCTTGGGGCCGGGACTGTCTTCCGTGTGTATATGTGTATGTGTGTACATCGCCTAGCACACTGTGGCTTGTCTGTGTGTGCCAACTCCGCATAGCACATTGTGGCCACTACTAGAATCCAAACAATAAATAATATCCAAGAACCAGGTGTGGGGGAAGAGGCAGGACATAGAAAGAGCAGGAGCGAGAAACAGAAAGAAAAGGAAGAAACACTAGTGGGAAGATGAAGGGGAAAATATCTGATGGGCTGTTGGAACAGTGGACTAAAACCATGCTAGACTTTGAAATAGCCACTTAGTATTCTTTGGTTCTCAGTGGAAGGAGCTCAAGAGACTACAGTTATGAGTGCAAGTACAAAAACCTAGATGAATAGTGTGCTAATCAAGGAATCATGGATAAGATAAATGGGTCAATGGAAGAGATCAGTGGTCTAATCTGATATGGCAAATCATCTGATCCTTCAGCATTTTCACACTGAGAATTCCCAGGGCTTTCAGTAGGAGTTAACACATGAAAGGGCTCCAGGATTAAATATAAATTATGAATATTACCTTTATATGCTAAATAGTAAATTACATTGATGATCATCTAGTCTGATCTCCGGTATAACATAGGCCATAATATTTGACCCAGTAATCCCTGCATCAAGCCTGATAATATTTGATTGAACCATGGCAGTGTTTTTTTCACCTTTTTTCATTTGTGGACCCCTAAAAAATTTCAAATGGAGGTGTGAACCTCTTTGGAAATAGTAGTTGAAAACCACTGTTCTATGGTAACGACAACCTTTCACTGACCCCTTAGACATAGTCTGAGGACCCCTGGGGTCTGTGAACCACAATTTGAAAACCACTGAACTAGGGAATATCATTTAGAAAGACATTAGAAAGTCTTGATTTGAAGATTCAAGTGTTGAAGAGTCTACTACTTAACTTGTGTTCCTGCCTACCATATTTATGTATATACTAGATCATAATGTATTAAACCCCACTAATAATTGTTAAGCAGCTGATATACTCTGAGTATACAAAAGCATGGAAATTCACAGTTAATGCTGACATTGCAGACTTAACACTGTTGCAGTTTCACTCAGTTGTACCTTTACTAGTGCTGATATTTTGGAATAGCAAGGCTGTTTCTATCCTGGGAAAATTAGCTGTTTTTCACAACTGATGTTAAAACCTCTCCTCTCTCCACACTTGTTCAAGTGGTGTTGAAAATAGTTGTGCTGCTGGTGTGAACAAGGTCTGCTGTCTTGAACACCCATTGTAACAAACTGTTCTGTACATCTTGAGCCAAATCCCACTTGCGTTATTTCAGGCAAGTGGTCCCAAAGGCTCTCATCAAGTATGATTTACTACAGCAAGGGATAACTCAGTTGACATGGTCCACACTAGCAGGGCAACCATTTTCAACATTACTTGTGATGGGCCTTGGGTGGGAAACTGTTTTTAACACCACTTTATCAAAAATGGCTCATTTTCCAAGAGCAGACAAAACCCAAGTGACATTAAATAGTATATGTGCTGAAATACAATAGGGTGAGGTAAGGATAGAGGATCATCGCCCAACATTCTAGCCTTAACTCTGAATTTTCTTGTTTTACATTCAAAACCCCTGACTCTCAAGTAGATTTTTCTGGTTAACGGCATTGGTAGTTTCATGTATTATAATGACAATATGAAGAAAACGAACATCAGAACATCCGTACTGAATCAGATCAATGGCCCATCTAACCCAGTATCCTGTCTTCCGACAGTGGCTGGAACCAGACGCTTCAGTGGGAGTGAACAGAACAGGGCAATTTATCAAGTGATCCATACCCTGTTGTCCATTCCCAGATTCTAGCAGTCAGAGGTTTAGGTAAATCACGCTTGGCAGCCGACAAAGCCTCCACATTGAGTTGTAACACGCATAGAGCTGGACCAACGACATAGAAGTCACCGGGCTACACGTTTGGGTTGTCGGTAATGACATTGCCAGGATTCATTGAGATGGTGCTCGTGGAATTCGGCTCACTGGTTGCATCATTAGCTTCCCTGACTGCTGTCAGGTACTGGTGGGTGGCGCAACGAGGATGCTTATCCATTGCTCCCAGACCTACATGACAGCTGCCCATTTGCCATCATGTTGCCCATTATGGTCTCATCTGATCGCTGGGGCCTTCATGACAGCCCTTTGTGCAGCTGTGGTGCAACACAGACGATGATGCACATTGTGAATGAATGCCTGCTGACTAGGTTCAGCCTAGAAGAACTGCATCACGCCACTGAAGATGCCATCGCTTGGCTAGATGACTATGCACATGCTAAATAAGAGGTTTAGGGACACCCAGAGTATGGGTTTGCATCCCTGACCATCTTGCTAAAAGCCACGGATTGACCTATCCTCCATGAACTTCTCTTATTCTTTTTTGAACCCAGTTATACTTTTGGCCTTTACAGCATCCCCTGGCAATGAGTTCCACAGGTTGACTGTGCATCATGCGAAGAAGTACTTCCTTATGTTAGTTTTAAACTGCCTACATGTATTATATGAGAAAGACTTCATAGATGGGAAGGGCGTGATTCTCCTCTCACAGTACTGTAAATTAGGAGTAACGTCACTGAAGTCAACAGAATTATCCTGGTGTAAAATAGGAGTAAGTCAGAAGAACTCCTAAGCTTAATAGTTCTGAAAAGTCTGTCATGGAAATACCTATTGAAATAACTAATATGAGAAATATTTAATCACTTGATTTCAATGACTGTTTTGAGCAATTACATCTCATTGCATCCTTATAATAAAACGTAGGCAGGAGAATGCCTAATGAGCAGAACACAAGTCTGGGTGGTAGAATCTGACCAACTACGAGAACAGAAAATCGTCCCCAGATCTAACTAACTCACTGTGACCATGAGCGAGCAATTTAACTTCTGTATCTATCAGTTTCCCCGTATGTAATTGGTGTTGATAATATTTACCTACCTGACAAGGGTGTTTTGAGACTTAATTAATTTTCATTATGAGACCTATCTATTTATCTATCTCAGATATATAAAAGGCCTTAATCACTGTAACATTAAGCTGTGTCTAGCACTCAGGTTTTTATATGAAGACAACATATTACTGAAAAGAATTAGTATTGCATCTGTCTGGTTAGCCACTGAACATCTTTTTTCCCTCTCTGAATCAGTATGGATGTGTCATAAACCATCAACAAGCTCATGATAAATAGATGTCACAAATGGCTTTGGTTTTTCAGATCTGTTAACTATCTATCTAGCAGGATTTTATACTACCATCCATTGTTGCGGTATCTAAATGCCTTCCACATAAAATCAATAGCAATAGTAAAACTCCTAGTGGACTTCAACTAGTGACCAAACAAGCATGACTCAAAGAGCATATGGATTTCTTACCAGGAAGGGAGTTTGTTTACTTCCTGCAGCTCACAAATGTCCTTAGCAAAAATATAGGTGGTGATATGCATGTGGTATTTAGCAAGTAGAGTTTTTTATTGTCATTTCCTTCAATTGTCAAAAAGAGTTGGAACACAATTTTCTCACAATTATAATGACCCAGGAATGACAGCTTTTTAAATCAGAGCAAATATGTACAGCAGCAAAACCACACAAACACTCTACAACAATCTAGATACAGAAATGCAGAAATATGAGTATATATGCAGAATAACCACAAGTGGTAAATGCTTAAAGGCTTGACTGTGACTCTTACACTGAGTGGTATGCTAGTCTGTCAAAATTCCTATCTAAACCAATGGGACTACTCACAGAGTAAGGTACTGCACCATATAAATAAGGGTGGTAGAATCTGACCATTACTGATTAAACACTATAGTGTAATGGACCTTATCTATACTGGTATATATTCTGATACTTTTTTAAAATGTGAATTATTTATTCAGTGGATTATAGTAGCTCTTTGGGAAAGGATACCTTGGCCTGAATTTTCTAAACAAACCTTTCAAATTGCCCCTGCAGTTCTTTGTGTGACAAATTTTTGCACATGCAGAAATTCAGATTTGTTTGGGAAATGGAAGTTGCAAAACTACTGCTGGTTGTAGGGCACAAAAACATAGATACAAAACACTGTGCGCCAAACATGTAGACATGAATAATTTGGGTACAATTTTAGAATGAACTGATGCTGCTTTGAAATATAGATACTTAGAGACCAACTGTTCAACACTTAGATTGGTGAGCATTTATTCACACAAATAGACTCATTGAAATCAACCAATCTGCTCACATAAATAAATGCTCATCAGCATGAATAAGGGTTGCCATTAGTATTTGTTAGGATGTATCCTGTATCCTTTACTCAACCAAAGCTCCCAATAGGGCAAATCATGCCAACACCAAGCTGCTGAGGGAGGGGAATAGGGTTTGAGGGTACTGCAGGGACAGAGCAGGGGCAAGGTTGCTGGATATCCTCCATCACAAGGCGAAGCATCATAGCAATGGGGTCCTATAAGACCATGGTCCTATAAGAGTAGCTGAAAGTGGCTCTACTTCTGCTTCACAACCTAGGAGTCATCTTTCACTGCTCCCTTGCTCCTCAAAAATATCCCCACTGTGTAGCTCTTTTACTCACACTGCTCTATAGTAGAACCAATAGTTGGCCTATTGACTACAATGTGGGTTATGCCAAAGTAAGGACAGAAGGATTTGGCCCATGGTCTTTTTAAAAACATATATTTAGTTAATGTATTAAATCCAAATGCATGTGATAGCCCTTAATGCGTTTTTATTCATATTATTTCATGCACACCCCCTACTATTATTAAATGTTATTTCACATCAGTCCCATAGAAATAGAATCTCCTTTGCCTCTTTTTTTCAAGTGTTAATGACTTTGGGGGTTTAAGTACTTGAGTTTCATTAAAGGGCCTGATCTACATCTGAAGCAGACAGCTTGCAAATTGTCTTTTTGAAAAATACATCTATTACTGAGTTATGAAAGTGCTAAATGAGTAAAGTGTCCCAAATTAGTAAAACTATTTTTTCTTCTAGTTCTGTAACTTAGAAGCAGCTCACTTAAAAAAAAATCCGTATAAAATTTGACTTCTGGACTGAGACATCGTATGCCAGATTTCAGTCTGAAAGGAATTTTTATGGCTGAGTTATAAACTTCTGAAAGCAAGGTTGAAAACGGAACTGCTGACAGTCATTCTGATAATATTTTTCAAACTATTAGGGATTAGGATGAGACCTTCATGCAGGGATAAATTATCCCACATCTGCCTGCTGAGGGGTTTCTTGTACCTTATTCTGAAGCATCTGGTGCTGACCACTGTTGGAGACAGGATATTGGATTAGACGGACCATAGGTCTGATATAGCCTAACAATTCCTATGGAATCTTTGGATAATTTAGTTGCCAGTCACTAAGTCTCTACTGGTATGTGCAAAAATGATTTTCAGAAGCTTGTAATTAAACCAAGCTTGAGTAGATTCCCACAGGGATCTCAAAAGGCACTTCACTGACTGCAGGGGGAACCCCAGCAAAATTTCAAATTCCTTCTCCAAAATATGGGTGTGTTAGAGCTCCTCACCATGATGCTTGGGAGAATTTTTTGACGATTGCAAAACAATGTGTTGTCTCCTAACATCATTCTCGGAAATGGATGAACTGTTCTTGCGGAAACTCGAAAAAATGCTGCCCGAGGCACACCCCCAGCATGGAAAATTTCAGCCCAAATGAACTTTAAAATTTAGCAAACTTATAGGCAACTGAAAACAGGTCTTATAGTGGAGAAAGTTAGGCAGTCTTAACTATAGGTGTAGCTGCCAGCTTCATTTATAATATTTTCTTTATTTTTTGCTCTTTATTACAAGGGCCATTCACATGGGAACAGAATCCCTTATGCTGTTGTCACTGGTCTTTTGGCTTCTTTCTGTGTTGACGTTGCTAAGCTCTTGACATCATCTCCACAGTGATCAGCAAAGCACTTAAGCACATGCTTAATTTTGAGCACACAGGTGCTTTCCTATGCTCAGACCAGTCTTCAGCATTTTGGAGGATCAAGACACGCTGTAAGATTACAGTCTAGTTTCTCAGGTTTGGCCTGGCTGTGCTCACTGCATCATTTGGGAGAAATTTGAGTGGGGGGATCAGAGGTAGTATAACCTTTGCAGTTCCCTAAACCTGGAGCCAGCAATGAGCTTGTTTAGTATATACCTTGTGTGCACTTTACCCCACACTTTCATTACCATGAGCTTTATTTTCATATTTCATCCCTGCAATGTACCACCCAATAAGAATCAGTGTTGCCAAGTCTTGCAATTTTATCACAAGTCTCACATTATTTGGTTTTTCCTAAAGCCCCAGCTAAGAATCTCAGTTTTAATTTTTCTCCCCTAAAAGTATATTTCCAGTCCTCCTGGTAGTGGAGAAAAGTTTTAAAATAGTAATCCTAAAGTTTTAAAACAGTAAAATGCTCCAAAATAATAGGACAAAAAAAAGAATCCAAAGTTTATTATTTTGAAATCTCATGATTTTTAGGAAATCTCGTAATTTTGGGGGTGTTTGACTCATGTTTTTGTCAATGCTTATGCTTGCGATACTGAAAACAACCCCCCCATCCCCCGAGTCTACTTAACTTTAGTCTCACAGTATCTCCTGTGTGAGCTTTATGGAGCTTGTATCTGACTGGAGTGTACTTCATTAGACTCTTAAAAACCAGCATGCACAATTTAGGAACTCTGCAAGATTCCCAATGTATACACATAAACCCCTTTTAATTACTAACAATTACACCGCCAACTCTCCCCACAATTTGTCTGAGGCACTAGTCCTCACTGTGGTCAAACTGTGAAGTTTCTATCTCAATCTGTCTTTTTTTTTTAAATACATGATGAACAAAAAAAAGTTAGGAAAATGTGAACCCTAATTTTATTTAACCCTCATAGCTCTAAAATAATTTGTCCAATTTGTCTGAAGATTTCCAGAAAAGTTATATGTTAGCAATAAAATCAGGATGTAGAATTTTAGATGGATTTATTTATTCACAGAGAACTTGTGAGAAGGATCAATGGGGGGAGAGATAGCAAAATTGTCCTTGTTATGGAAAGCCAGTTTTATCCTTAGCTCTCCATAATTGTATTTGGGGGGAAGCAGGCGTTGTTTGTTTTGGACCAAGCAAAGCAACAGTATGATTTACCTGACACAGAGTGACCAAAATAAAAAAAATTGTAATCAAAATCCAGAGCTCAGACTTTGTCCTCCAGACAGAAAACACAGTCCATACTTATTCTTTGATATATTATTATAAGTTAATAGTTAGGGCCACAGTCCTCCACTAGAATCTACTAATGTGGCTTTTTAACCTTTTATCCTCATTGAAAAAAAGGGAACTCCAGGAGGGCACCTAGTGGATCCTGAAGCAGGACTGAGACCTAGGTTTGCAAAAACCCTTTTCTGGACAAGCAGAAAACAAACTGTGGGGAGGGGGGGAAGAATCCAGTCTTTAACAATTATCTACATTTTTTTCAATTTATGTGCTGTTGAGAAGCCAACATCTATTCTGTTCAAACTTTCAGAGAGCAACTGAGCCTAATAAAGCCAGTAGGAGTAAGATCACAATATTTTTCATTATTGATGCAGCTGGTTTATTATTATCAACAAACAAAACTTATTAATAATACTTTGCACTAACATAGCCCCTTTCATCTTTGGATTTCAAATGACTTTATGACAACCATTACAACAATGATTTAAGTCTCACAATTGGGTGTTGTGAGACTTAAATAACTCAGTCACTTGGGTGGTGAGGTAACTATTGTCATCGCCATTCTACGCATGGGTAAACTGAAGCACAGAGGTGTTAAGTGACTTGCCATTTGCTAAGGTCACACAGTGAGTAAATGGCAATCCCTGAATAGAACCCAAGAATCCCAACTAACAGTCGTCTCTTCCTATCAATAGAAAATAATGTGTGAAACAATGTGATAGATGTCAATCAATTATTGTTTTATGTTGTCATTTTCTATTCTGTCTTTCAGACTTGACTGTCCACAGTACTGCCAAAAACTGTAAACACTATACAAACAGTGTACGGTACTGAGATATATAATGCTTACAGCACATTTCAGGATAGCATAGAATTTTCTTGTATTTCAGTCATAAATCAATGGATCAGGGACATGATAGCTAAAATAAAGAGACTGAAGGAGTCAATGTACTCTTGCAATACTGTGTTTGTACTTCTGAAATCTGTGCTCATTAGCACAGTAAACAATGAATCAACCAAATCTATCAAACAGAAGTCTGTAAATTCTGAGGCACTCTACTTGACATACTTTAAGTACAAAGAATAACTGGACAAGTAGTCAATTTGTAACCAAAATGAAACAAAGTGTTGCCATGAGACATTGGGCCTCATCATGCTCCCACTGAAGTCTATAGAAGTTTGGGCATTAACATCAGTGGGATCAGGACTACCCTAATTTCACACCACATTTCAGCCTGATGTGTATTTTCATGAGTGAGTTAGAAACTCCTGGAAGGTGGAATTTGAAAAGAAAATACTGGCAAGTCCTTAACTATAGTAGTAATTGCTGACATTGCTATAATGACTCTCAAAATATCTGATACAATAATAAACCTGTTAAACACATTAATTTATTCTATTTTCCATCAAGGCTATGCACTCCTATAGAGAAGGTTATAAGAGGCTCAATATGTATCATGATTACAGCACATTCCAGTCAAGCAAACTAGCATCAAAACAAATATTTTTATGAAACATCATTCAGTACAGAAACATTCAACATTTATCAATTATTTTCTACCTTGATCAGATAATGTTTAGACCAGGAGATTATTGATGGGTCCAGAGATTACTGGGTCCAAATTTTACCAATTTTAAATGAAATAGATACTAAGCCACTTAAAATATGTTGTTTTCTAGCAAAATGCTTCCATATAGTACAGATGTATTTGCAACACTGTTAAAAGTAAAAAAGCTACAAGACCATCAAAGTTGCTTTTGCAGCAATCACAGATGCACTCATTAAAATCTTATTTTATGAAGTGGGCCTGGAGGTTTTTTTTAATACATAATTTTTAAAAAAAACCATTTTTTCTCTAAACTCCTGTGGCTCGCTAACCTCTTAAAATGTGATCCACTTTTCAACCTATGTTAAAATTACAAGCACTTCTGAAGTGAAAGCGGAAGAAAGCTGGAGGGTAAGGTTGCCCCAAGTGCAAGGGTTCTCAAACTGGGGGTTGTGACCTCAGGGGGTTGCGAGGTTATTATGTGGGGGTCGTGCATTTATAATAGTGTTAAATATTAAAAAATGTGTTTTTAATTGGGGGGGGGGAAATCACACTCAAAGACTTGCTGTGTGAAAGGGGTCACCAATACAAAAGTTTGAGAACCACTGCCCAAGTGTCTTTCAGCCAAATCCAAGGCAAAGTTTCATATAATTCAGAACATAGCATAAAGGACATATAAAAAGAATCCCAGACAGCCTTTATGCTGGTCCATAAACATTATGGGTAGTTTTATTAAGGTGTCCATAACCATTTCAATAAAATTCTAGTGCTCTGAGTTGTGATCTGTTCCAGGCTTTAGCAAGTTCCTGTTAAATGTGTAAAAGTTAAGCAGAAAGACATTTTTGCAAGGAGATTAAAAATCAGCTGTGCCAGGTACCTGAAACTTTGTTAGGGTGGTGAGAGGAAAAATTATAAATAACTATAGACTGTTTTAAGTGACCTTGCACTGGTTACTTCCTATAACCTCTTTTGATTTATCCTAATTAACTTTTTAAATTTTAGTATGGAGGGAGGCAACTGCAAAAATACTGATGTGATTAATTAATAGAGGAAATGTATCTTATTTAAAAAAATACTGAAATAACTACTGTCAAATTAATTCTGTACTTGGAAACATAAGGTTCCTGTTAACTTTTTATCTTCTGCCCAACACCTGTACCCTCTACCTAATGGAAAATGTTATCCCCCATCTAAAGGGAAGGTGTTAAAAAGCACAATAATAAACATTGTACCAAAAATAACTATTTAAAAACGTTTTACTATATTGCAACTCTATTTAAGGAGAGCTCTGAAAACTTTTAAAGTACTCAGCTTCTTGCAGATTGTGTTAAATTCCCCATTTCGGGGAACTGTGCTCACTTCTCCTCTTGGACAGGATCTTGCCCATTTTATTGGTAAGTATGGGAGCACTTCGCCATCATACTTATATTTCCACGTAGGAACAGTAAACTCCCCACCACCACCACTGCGTATTTGACAAGTATACAGAGAAAAAAACCTGAGATCGCTGCCAGGTGATTGGGGGTTACTATCAAACATATTAACCATGGAAAAAAGAGGTAGAATGAAAATAATAAACAAATACATGTCATCCGCTGCATTTCCTTCAAGGACGTGTGCTATTGCAGACAAGAGCATACAGTTGCAAACCATAGTTAGCGGTATACAGAGCGAGAGCTCTCCCATGTGACCGAAAAAAAGATCATTTTGAACATTTTCATTTCAAGTCAGTAAATAAATCAAGACCAAAGCTCCGGAAGTTTCACCTTCTTTTTAATGTATGTCAGATAACAGGCGATGGCGGCTGTAGTGGGGAATAACTCAATGCTGTGTTAATTGTCAGGGAGGATCACTTTATGTACGCGCTATGTGTATTGCTGGCTGGTTTCGAAAGTTGCCACGGCCCCTATTGTGAAAACAAGCCGGCAGCAGAACCTACAGCTGGAATAAAGCGCAGAGCGGAGAGAGTGTTTGCTACGTTGCGGTCTGGGTCCCTAAAACCTCAGTCGAGGCACATGTGCTTTCGGATCATTTACCTGGGTACACGCAGGGGTTTTTTTCATGGGAAAGGGGGGGAAGCGTCGGGGGAAGGCCAAAGACTTGTTTTATGGTGCTGAAAATGCTCCCAGAATTGCGTGCGGAAAAGCTGCATAAAGGCACCATAAGCGGAGCCCCCCTCCCATCACCCCAAACCACACCGACACTTCGCGCAGCTAACACCCCCACCCACAGCGCTTACTTTGTACGAGAAGGTGGAAGTGGCACGTCGAAGTAAATTAGAGGGAGAGTTTTGATAGGTTGTTATCTGCTCTGGGAGGCGTTCACACTTTTTTACGATTGGGTATGTAAATTGTTTTTAATAAGAGCTGCCTTTTTTTTAAGGGCGAAAACAAACCAGACTCTCTTTTTACCTTAATAGTCTGAGGGTTTTTTTATTTTTTTGTAGCTTTCATTTATTCAAGGAAATGTTTTAGGCTTTAGACTGACAGGGTCTTAGCAAAAAACCCTTTGGCACCAAATTATTAAGTATTATTATTTGGCAAACAAGATAGTCCAGGCTTTTTTCAAAACAAACAAAAACGTGTTAATGGAAAAACCCGGAGAGAAGTACAGATCGGAGACAGTCTTGTCATTCCCTCTAGTCCTGTCCCCGTGGGGGAAGATCGCCTGAAAGCAAAGCTCCTTCTTCTGTGGGGGATGCACATTGTTTTATTTATTTTGAAGGCTGCAGAAGTATGAGGACGGGGTTGAGACACCACGTGCTGCTGACTCTCATCAGCATAACGATCGCCTTAGCCAGAGAGTCCTGTATATATAAACCACAAAAACCTAATCATTAGAAATCCCAGCCTCCAAAAAACCACATTTAGGACCCAAAAAAAAGGAGGCATTTTTTTCCGGCTCCTTCATCTTCCCCGACCTCAACTTTTGGGACCCAAAAGAAGTTTTTTAAAACCAGTTTTTCAGAAAAAAAAATTAATTACCTTTTTTTTTTGCTGTTGTTAATCAAGGGAAGAAAAAATAAAGATTTTTGTTAGTCTATTGGACTCAACGGACTTGGACCCCGCCGCCCCTGAATTAAAAGGGACCGGAGTGCACCAAAGCTCCCTTTTGCAACAAGTTACTTGAGCGTATTTTAGAAAACAGCCTGACAATTGTTTCTGTCTATTCTCCCCTCTTATTTTTCCGGGAGTCAGAAGTCTGAACTTTTTTTAAAAGCCCTGCTCCTCCTTAGGCAGCCTCCTAATGTTTCTCTTTTAATTATTAGTAGTTTGACTACGGTTTGTTTTTGTTTTTCTGGCTAAAAACCCAAGAACTTTCTTGTTTGTGCCGAAGTAGCTTTGGGGGAAGGGAAACTGCTTTGCAGAGACACTTTTCAAAACTCCCCCCCCCCCCACACCCCAGCCCCTTCTCCCTCCTCAAGCAAAAACTAATAATTGGAAAAGCTGAGAAGTCACTTGGCATCTAAACTTTCTCCGATCAAGATTTTTGTGTGGAGGGGGGAGACTTCCTTGGAGGAAACGGGACATTCCCCTTAGCAAGCCCACTCAGTACTGTAGTTGAAACCTACCCTCCTCGCGGCTGCTTCTCCTGCAAACAGCAGCAACCCAGGAAGCTGAAATCAGCAGCTGCTTTACCTCTCCCAGGCAACCTTTAAAAATCCAAAAGGAGAAGAGGAAAGACAAAAGGAAAGACAGACAAGAAGGAAATCCCGAGCACTTGAGGGAAGACGCGGTGGCTGGAAGGAGGGAAGGGAAAAGAGCAAGAGAGACTGAACAAGAAGGAAGGAAGCAGGAGAAGCTCTTTTTTGCAGCACCCGGGACCATGCAGTTTCCAGCTGGGCTTTGCTAAGAGGGGGGCAGCCCTAGGATCACACAGCCAGACCCGGTGTCCCCCCATTCCTCCGGGCTGCAGACTCGCTCCCAAATCAGCCACATCACCCCCCCCCTTTTTTGTTTAGCTGTGATTCCCCCCTCCTGTATTTCACCCGCCCCTGCTCTTTCCCGCACCCCGTCCTCTCCCCTCCACTTCTCCATTCACCCCTTTTTCAACCCCCCCACTACACGCCTCCTCCAGTGACCCCCCCACCGCCCTCTCAGCTCGCTAACGTGTGGCTGTTGTGATGCGTATTCCCGTAGATCCCAGCACCAGCCGGAGGTTCAGCCCCCCCTCCAGCAGCCTGCAGCCCGGCAAGATGAGCGACGTGAGCCCGGTAGTGGCAGCCCAGCAGCAGCAGCAGCAGCAGGAGGCGGCGGCGGCCGTGCCCAGGCTGCGCCCCCACGATAACCGCACCATGGTGGAGATCATCGCCGATCACCCCGCCGAGCTGGTCCGGACCGACAGCCCGAACTTCCTGTGCTCCGTGCTGCCCTCGCACTGGCGCTGCAACAAGACCCTCCCGGTGGCATTCAAGGTAAGACACCCGCCCCCCCCCCCCCACTGCCGCTCCGCTCGGTGTGCCCTGCAGCCTCCCCGGCTCGCTACCCGGGCCAGGCGAGCCTCCTGCTCCCCACCCCCCCGCGTCCCGTTCTACACCACCCCCCCGCAGCAAAGGCAGGGTGTCCTCTCTCTGCCCCCCGTAACACCCATGCGCCCCCCCTCAGCCACTGTGCCCCCTCAGAAGCAACCAGGGCAGTGGGCACTGGGTCCTGTCATTGCCCTGGTCACGGCATAGACCCCCCCCCGACCCACCTCCCTTCTCACAGCCCCCCCTTGCTCGCAGTACACCCCTAGCCACAAGGGAAAGGAACCCTTTATTCTCATTGAACAACCACACCCGCCCTCACCGCAAGGCAGGGCAGCCACTCACTATCCACCCCCGATAACGACCGGGCACCCCCAACCACAGGGGCAATGCACGGGCTGACGCCTCCCATTAACAAGCGTAGAGTCTCCACCAGCGTAGGCATCATCTAACTACCCTCCATTCACACCCACCTCTAACCACCAACAACGCCCCCCGCAACAGCCGTACGCTCCTTAGCACCCACTGAGCCCGCTTCTCCATTGACAGCCCAGACACCCCAAAACTACCAGGGCAAGGCAGCTAACGCCTCACTCCATCATAAACTGCCAACCAGAAGAACAACGCACCTTCTAACTCCGTGCACCCCCTAACCCACATGAGCAGTGCAACCCCTAATTAACAGGGCAGGGGACTGGATGCAGAATTGTTCAAGTAGGTGGGGGGATTTACCCATCCCCAAAGCAATGCATAGGGCCATAAGAAAGGGAGAGGAGAAAGGGTGGCTTTTAGCTTCCTCCAAATCTTCCCTCTCCTCTGTTTCAGCACCAGAGGTCTGCCCCCTTCCTTTCACAATCTCTAAAGGCATTTTAATTGATGTATTAACGGGCATGAAGCAAGGTTTGATGGTGTGGTGTGTGCGTGCCCTACTGTTGATTTAGGAAGGACACCAGGAGAAGGACCCACGTTCCTGAGGGAACTTTTTTCCCCCTTTTCACTTGGGTGTGTCTCTCTAGGTGTCAGGTTGAACTTACTTTTTGCGAAGCGTCAAGCTATTTGTATTTCATTGTGTGAGGAGGTAGGGGGAGGTGTTGCTGCCTCCCGGAGTTACACTGTTTTATAGCTGCTTCTGGAGACCAGATCCTCCTAAGCTAGGGGTAGAAAAATTATCCAGATTTTAAAACTGGGGCTAAGAGTGGGGAGAGCGGACAGAGCTCTTGCCCTTCCAATGGGAGATGGTAACCCTTCACTTCTCCTGCTGGACAAGTTAGGAAGTAGCTGTCCAGAAGACGCTCATTTTGGCAGGGGACAGTGCATAAGTTAGCAGAAACACCATACGCTATTTAGATAATAAATGCCACCCAGATCTAAATCGGGAATGTTGTTTTTCATTTTCGGTCGACTTCCGCACACTCTGCTCATGTTAAGAAAGGATTATTTGGTGGTTGGGGTTGGTTGTGTGCTTGCTTTTAAGCAAGCTTTTACCCTCCCACCAAACTTTCCGCTGCAGCTTTCTTTCAATTCCTTCAGTGGTGAAATGAGTAGTAACTCGGCTGTCGAAAAGCACCTGTGCCTGTCCATCAGCACCTGAGTCAGTCCAAAACACAGCACCGGAATGAGCAGATCTAAATTTTGCAAATTTGGATTTTACTGCCTGTGTAAAATCGAAACCCCTCCAACCTCCTGCTATTGCAGCATCCATGGCAAAATATAGTTACCCTGCCTGAAAATCATTGAAAAGCAGAAGAGTTTGAAATCAGTATTTTCTAGAACAAAGTATAACTATCTAAGAGTGTTGTTGTTCCTGACCGATAGAGATGTAATCATTACTAAGGGATATATTTGTAAGTGAAAAATCAATAGCATCAGTAGGAAACTGACCTTAAAATAAGTGTATGAAAAGCTGAATGGCCTGCTTTAATATCAGACAGAGAAACAGACTACATTTATCTGAAGCTCACATATATGACAGGGAAAGGTTGTGTAAGAACCCGGTCTGCCTTAGAGTTAAATGATCAGTAGTCTTTGTGGGCCCCACTTGTTAGAGATTGCAGAGAACAGGCTAAACAGAACCATGAGAAACATCTTCTATTTCTGTAATTTTGCCAAGCATTAAAGGGCCATGGCAAATATGAGGTATAGGTCACTTCTCCTTAGCAAGTCTTATTCAGAGGGCACTGGTGGTTGGGAAGGAGGAGGAGATTTCAGGTAACTTTGACTGTAATTTTGATCATTGTTAGATTAGATTAGTATTAAAATTATAGTTCACAGAAGTAAACATTACACATTGCAGTTATATCTGTCTCTGGCTTCTTTTGAAATGTCAGGCATCATCTTCTTGTGCTGTTTCTTATTTAGTTACCTTTAAAGGATACTATCACATCTGCTGGATTAAAAAGTTTAGGAGAAAAATATGAACCAAATATGACACAAGATATGGTTACAAAAAAGCATATTTAAACCCGATAAAAGGACAGATGTCTTTAGAGCATTTCCCAATGCCTCCCTGTCTCTATATATTTATGGACACACTAGCTAAATTGGATGAATTATTCAGTATGCACAATATTCAAATACTACAGTAATAAAGGCCATCCAGGTACCTATTGATAGACCCGCATAGATTTATCCAGTTTATTGAGGTGTCAGGGATATTAAATGGACTACGAGCAGTTCTTTGACCATTTACACCACCATTCAGCTATAAAGCATGTGTACATTTACATACATCTGTATTTTTACACAGGGAATGTATGTGTATGCATTATGTATACATTCTGTATATATTACCTTTATTTACTACTGAAAAACTGTACTGTAAATCCTAATTACATTTACTTAATAATTATCTTGAACACATATTTTATCAGTTTTCTTTTCACTATATAAATTTAAATGATGTGTAACTCTGCACAATTTCAAGATGAAATAATCCAAATGCATATATAACAAAAAAAAATTCACTGTAACTTAATGTAACACAGTAGCAGTTATCTTTAACCAAAAATATATATGTATATACAGATCTGGGATGTACTGTAACTAGCTCACATACAGCATGCTTTTTAAAAATTGGCAACTGAAGATTTATTGGCAATAAATAATATGTTGATGATAATATTTTGAATGGTGTGTTAAGTATATCATAATTCTGTTATAGGATTCTCTAGTTATAAAGTGCTCTGGACATACCACTGTTTTAATTTAAAAATCAATTGTAGGAAAGGAAGTATGTTATAAACAGTGCTAGTTTTGATTATAATTTTTTAAAATCATGTTGGTTTGTAAGACACTTGAATTGGAGTATTAATATTTACATGAGCTGTGAAGGGAGTTCTTGTTTAATGTACTGAGTAATAAAACTAAGTTAGTGCAAACTATTTTTATAGTGAAGAATGTTAACAATGCACTTATTAACATAGTTTTGTAACTGCTTAACAATGTTCAGGTGGCTAAGATATAAAGGAAATTGGGACAATGGACCGGGCCAAATCATGTTCACATTATTCACAAGTAGTTCCATAGTAGTCAATGGGACTACTTACTTGAGTAGAGATAATAGGATTTGTCCCTCAGTTGACAATTCTTTCGGGAGCATCTTACTGAGATGCACAAAGACAGAGTTATTACACCAGGCTTGTCTGTTCTTTGTTGTCCTGCAAGATGCTGATAGTAGCAAAAAGCATTAGTTGACATAAGATAATAACAATCAAGAAAAAAATCAATGTACAGTATTCAAGCTACATCCAGTAGCACCAGTAGTTAAGGGTCTGTCAGCGTTTTCACTCTAACCCCCAGTTTCCAGAGTTTATAACTCAGCTGTTTTAAATAGCTTCAAGCTGAACTTGGTGTATAATTGTCAGTCCAGATGTATTTTTTAAACAAAAAGTAGTCTAAATCAGTTATTCTGTTTTAAGTTATAGACCATTAAAATATTTTTAATAGCTTCAGATGCTCTTTTGGCAAACTCTAGGCAAGAAAAGACATTATTTGTAATATAGGAGGTTTTACATTCTGGGAGCCCTTTATGAGAATAATGCCGTTTAGTATTTTTGCAAGCAAAGGTATTGAAATGATAGAGATAGTAGTGTTTTAAAACAGCTAATAGCATGTACACAAGCTCTTTCTGGAAACAATCTTTTTACTATGTAAAGAGTCTTACTACATAATATTATTATGTAGTATTTTTGCTTCACATTTATAACGTCAGTCTTCAGTGTACATACCTTGGCCATTTCAAATCCCATGGGCCTGAAACTGGGCAAACAGGTTGCCAGACCAGACATGAATTGTTATTCAAAAAAATACATGCATTGATAAAATCATTTTCAAATTATAAGATTTGTGTTTTGTGGCTCCATGTGCCTTTTTGCTGAGACCTAGCTAAAAAACCCCCCAAATGCTTAATTTTTAGTCATCAGAATTTATAGGTATTTTAGTATGGCTTGGTGCCTTTTGGAAAATAAATATTTTTAAATGGCTGAGATATTAATCTTTGAAAAATAGCTAAACAGCCCACAGAGTAGTTACTCTTAGTTATTTATGTTTAATGATTGGTACTACTGCCTTTTTTTGCAATGCATTATAATCCTTGATTTTCTGTCTAAGATATTTTAAATCATTTAGGTTGATACACAGTATAAAAACTGCCAGCTCAAGTTCACTTCTTTACACAAAAAGTCTTTCAATACATAAAGTTATTTTTAATTTAAAAAGTGGATAAATAATGTTTCTATTTTTTTAACTTTCCGACTTCTTTGTAAAGCTATGGGCCAGAACAGTGACATTACATATGTGCCATAGCCTATTAATATTTAATTACAAAAAATGTAAAATGGCAGTGGTAAATGTATTATTCTTACTCAACAGCAGAGAAATATTTTGTGCAATATGATTTAACTTTGTTTTATTAGACAAAGTTTCATGTTTGCACCCAGAGCTCGGCATCTTTTCTTAGTAAGAATAATATTCAGTGACATTACATAACAGTGTGTCAAAGGATGCTGTATATTAAGAAAAATGTCGGTGCATATTAGGTGTGAGCAGCGCGCCAGCACTGTGACCCAAGAAGTCTCATACACAAATTGTACTGCTATTTAAAATGACAAATTGAACTTAAATAGACAACAACATTTAAAAAAACAACAACCCACTTACAGATTAGAATGAAACCCACTGGAAATGAAGACGTTGCGGGTTCAAGATAGAAGGGCCTTCGAAGAGTATTTTATCTTACTCATGTTCACTCCATTGTGTCCAGATAGCAATGTATATTATTCATTATTACAAGGGTTCATGACAGATTGTGATCAATCTTACCCAATATTTGATCTGCTGCATACATAGACACAAGGAGGTGAGTTGAGGACAGAGTAATTTCACTCCCTCTTCTTGAGGCCCCTTGACAGACTTGCACTTCCTTCTCTGCTCTAAGTTTCTTTTGCTTTTCTGGATGTAACGTGTTGGAGTTTTTTGTTTTTTAAGACATTTAAAAATATGTTGTAACTCATATTGGACATGTATACGGATAACAAGAATATCCAGAGTTGTAATAGTAACAACTCAAAACTTAATTTTTTTTTAGAAGTGATATAAAACCTCATGCTGCAGGGTTTAAACCAAACTCTGACTAGTAGAGGATAGGTGGGCAGATTATCCCACATCTGCCTATTGTGGGGTTTCTAGCACCTTGCTCTGAAGTATCTGGTTCTGGCAGCTGTCAGAGACAATATATTGGGCTAGATGGACCATGGGCCTTATTCAATATGTTAATTCCTATGTTCTATTTGGTCAGTGACATTAAAATCACTTTACAGTAATTTTTGGGGTGAAATCCTGCTTCACCAAAGTTAGTGGCAACACTCCCTGTCTGTGTTAGGTGGTCTTTGGAAAATTATACGAGCATCAGTTTAATCCATCATATGCAGTGCATCAGCGTTGCTACATGCTTGCTTATATTCAGATCACCAGAGCAATAATTTTTAGTAATGGAATCTATCAATTAATATATATTTCAAATTTGGTATACATTTGACACTATTTTCGTTGCTGTTCAGCACACAGGATTATATCATGCTGTGCATATTTATTCAGAGCTGTTAATTATTTCTACTTAATTGATGGTATGATTTGACCTGAACTTATTAGTTTCAGACATGATCATATTTGGGAAAGACATTTAAAGTTGAATTAATTACAAAATATCATAGCGTATATTTCAGGGAAAAAAGAGTTGATCATAACCTGGTTTTGTAGTATGAATAATACAAAAAGTAATATCTGACCATCAAATGGTAGTAACTGTAAAGGGACAGGGTTCAGTAGAATCATAAGCTAGAATGTCTCAGGCCAAGTATTTTTATAAAAAGTTTTAAAACTCTCGTGTGCAAAATTTGTGACTCTATTTGTTACACATTTATATTTGGGTTAGTAATGTTACAGTAAAGGGCATAGGAAAATTAGTAGCTTGGTACTTTTGTGGAGAATCATTGCATCCAATCTGAAGTAATGTTGAAATAAACTTTCATAGTGAATCTGTGTTCATGTTCTAATGTAAATATAAAAATTCTACTTTATATCCTAAAGTATTTTCAAAACAGAATATAAGAATTTGTTCTCACCTCTGGCTGCACTGAAATGCAATATCTGTTTAATAGCCCACTCCAGCAGTACACACTCTGTAGGATAAGAAGTGAGAATATTATATATATTTGAAATACAAAGCCAAATTATGTTGGTATAATGTTGTCACCCAAGTTAGAATTAGAACAACACACCAGAGTAAACCACACCCTACTCTTGAGACAAGTGCTACGAGATCTTTAACAGCTACAAGTGGATAGGCTCTTGGTTTTATGTTGTATCTGAAAGATGTCAGTTCCAGCAGCACAAGGCCCCATAACAGAATGCTGGAGAACTCTTCCAGGTGTGCCATTTATTGAAGCCCCAGCACTACTTCCCGCTTGAGCGAGATGTTATTTGGAGGTCTCCCCTCCAATTCTTTAGGCCTGACCCAGTTTCTCTGGTGAAATCTGACATGATCAGGTGCTCAGATACTACAGTGGTGGGAGCTGCTCTAAGAGTTTAAATAGAACAGAATTGCAGAGCGAAATGGCTGCTGATAATAATATCCAACTTTCCATTTCAAATGCATTCTCATGTATGGTTTATGGATATGAGCCATATTTCATGTTTTCCCATTGCACACTGGCTGCAAAGAACAAAGTTGGCTTTGAGGATTTATTAAACCATATACTCCCCATAAAGGTACTGAATGTTTCTGAAGAGGCAAAACAAAGAAGGACCCTCTATTAGACTATGAGAAAGCGAGACGTTATGAGAGGTTTCTCTGTTTGATGTAATGCTTTATTCCTTACTCCGCTGGCTCATGACTATTGACCATAGTTGACAGCAATAACCACCGCAGAGCTTAATACTGAAGGTGCAGATGTGTAAACTACAACAAAGACAAACATTTTCAAACCTAATTTCAAGAATTATTGCTGTCTCCCCCATTGTCACAGGTGGTGGCGTTAGGAGAAGTACCTGATGGGACCGTGGTCACCGTCATGGCTGGAAACGATGAAAACTATTCTGCAGAGCTGAGGAACGCCTCTGCTGTGATGAAGAACCAAGTGGCCAGATTTAATGACCTAAGATTTGTGGGCAGGAGTGGAAGAGGTACGCTGTTACATTTTATATTTGTATAATGAATAACAAATGCAGTCGAGAAGTCAAACTGATTCCACAATGAAATACTGATTAGTCTGTAAATAAATCTCCATCAGCCTTTCATTTACAGGGATAAATGCTGGTTTTGTTCGCAACTTCAGCATTTGTCCAAACCGAGTTTGCTGTCTTTGCGCCTTGCCAGGTTTTTCTGACTCCTGACATTTTTTGCTTGTTTTTATGACATCTGAATTTTGAAGAAAAAAAATATTTACCGACCTGGTTCTGTATTTTACTCATATTGGGAGAGGAGAATGAAGTGACGAGTTTCACGTTCTGAGTTACATGAAGTCACACAACAGATTTCAGGCCATGGTAATGAGAGAAGAAAAATGCATGTGCTTCTGTAGCAGTAAAGCTGCCTCTTAACTGATAGCAGGAAGAGCTATCATTATGTTCTTTGCATCTCACATGTGCTATCGGTAGGGCCCTACGAATTTCACAGTCCATTTTGGTCAATTTCATTGTCATAGGATTTAAAAAATCATAAATGTAATGATTTCAGTTATTTAAATCTGAAATATCAGGTGTTGTAATTGTAGGGGTCCTGACCCAAAAAGGAGTTGTGTGTATGGAGGGCTCGCAAGATTATTGTGGGGGGCGGGGGTTGCGGTACTGCTGCTGGCAGGGGCGCTGCCTTCAGAGCTGGGCATCTGGAGAGTGGCAGCTGCTGGCCGGGAATCCAGTTCTGAAGGCAGAACCACCGCCACTGCTGTCAGCAGCAGCTCAGAAGTAGGGATGGCATGGTATGGTATTGCCACCCTTACTTCTGCACTGCTGTCTGCAGAGCTGGGCCCTCAGTCAGCAGCCATCGCTCTCTGGCCACCCAGCTCTGAAGGCAGCACACAAGTAAGGGTGCCAATCTGTATAGTATAGGGTTAAAGCACACAAAAGAGCAGATTTCAAAGGGGGAGACCAGATTTCACGGTCCGTGACGCATTTTTCATGGCCGTGAATTTGGTAGGGCCCTAGCTATAGGCCAGGGATCAGCAACCTTTGGCATGTGGCCTGTCAGGGAAATCCGGTGGCGGGCCGGTTTGTTTACCTGCAGCGTCCATGGGTTTGGCCAATAGAAGCCCGTTCCAGGCCAATGGGGGCTGTGGGACGCGGCATGGGCTGAGGGATGTGCTGGCCACCACTTCCCACAGCCCCATATACTTCCCGCAGCCCATACACTTTATGGGCCTAATCCCATAGGGCTTTCCATTGACTTCAGCATGATTTGGATCAAACTCCACATGTGCTGCAACATGCAATTTTATGTTCCCTGTCCGTAGCTTGCTTAACTTTATAAACCTTGGTTGTAGGCTTTTGGTTTGAATGAAATTTAACCTTTAATACACATTGCTTACATCAGAATGGCAGAGAATATAACTTTCTAGTTTCCTAAAGATTTAGAGCCCTGAAGTTGTCTCTTTGCTGCTTAAGAGCTTCCTCTAATCTGAAATCTATACTCCAGTCATAAGAAGCTTTTATAAGCAAGGCAAGATTGAAAAGAATTTCCTTTTAAAATTCTTGCAGCTGCTTTAAAATTTGAGTTAACGACTGAAAGGATGCCTTGAAGGAAACTGACTTGTCAGTTTTTACTGAAGTAATCCTCAGAGGAGTTTGCTATATCAGGCCACTGATTCAGCCTAAATATTTTTGTTTATTTAATGTAATATTTAGTTTTTAAAAAGTCATCCAGGGAAAAAAAAAGGTCACACTCTGTTGCAAAATTAACAAAAATGCTAATTTTATAATAATACACTATGTGGAGGAGTTGCAATCCAGCTTTGACAGAGCGATTGTTTATCAGAGAAAGTCAAACCTCTGACAACTGCCTCTATAGTTCAAATCAGATGGCACATTGTTACAATTATAAGTGTTTGATAAAAATGATTCAGTAAGGACTGTTTCCAGTGAGTAGATTTTATTTTAGGAATGTGGCCAATAATGTGTACTTTTTAGCTTTTAAGTTTTTTAAAATTATGTATAATAAAGGACCACTCTACTGCAAAGGTAATATGATATAAAAATGGAGTTCATTACCCTCTAGGATAAGGTGTTCTTCTCTTCCATTTATCTTACTTTCTTTTTTTAAAAAAAAGTTACTGTCTGCTTTTGTCTGTCCATTGATGGATTAAATTTGAAGGTTCTCTGGCTGCACTACCAGTGCAGCCTTACAATAAAAGTACAGTAGTTATATCCCATAACAAGTGTTGAAAAAGAACTGACATATGATGTACTACCTGTGCACTCTGAATCTCATTTGAAACCTATGAAATATACTTTTTTATTAAAACATAGGAAATGAAGTAGGGTATCTAAAGGATCAGGCACTATATACATATACATCCATATTTAAATTTTTATTTTATATATATATATATATGTTTGAAAAGTGTATATATATATATATATATATATATATATATATATATATATATATATATATATACTTTTCAAATTTTAGTTTCATTTATCTTTTGTGTTCTTCAGTCTTTGGTTAAGAAGTTTTCTCTGATCAATCTGGGTAAAATCTATGGAAAAGTGATAGTGTACTTTACAAACTCTCAACATATTTATTTAAGAAACTTCAAAGAAAAACAAAGGGTGTGCACTGTTTTACTATATTGGCTTTCTGAGTTTTGGCTAGTTTCCCAAATAGCAATTTTTATATTTAAAAAAAAAGAAAGAAAAAAGACAGACTTAACTGCTTGCAGACTTTTCACGCATGGAAGATGAAGAAAGCTTCTTTTGATGAAGTGTAATTATGTCCAAACAGAGCTGACCCCCTCCCCCTATATTTCTTATGATCTTAACGGAAGAAAGTAGGGATTTTCCTTTGAAGCAGCCGGGACTTGGTGGAAGATCTGAAATGCCACATTCTGCTGCCAGAGGCAGGATGGAGAAATTGGTCCAGACTTGTCTTCCAGACTTAGATAGAACAGAGAGAGAGAGTTATCATTAATGATAGATTTTTATAACACCACTTAAAATAGCAGGAAAGCAAACAGTAGTAGCAAACAGACGTGAGAAAGCTACACATAGAGCAGACAAGAATATTGGTGGGTGCATGAAGTTGGATAGGAAAAATAAAATAGTAAAGGAGTCATTTTTCAGAGGCAAGAAACTAATCCACACCTGTTTCTGACTTTATATTTACATCTTTCAAAATAGCTCCCTCTTTGATCTTTGTATCTCTAAATTTAATCGTCAAGTCTGAATCATCAACCTAGCTCTTTACCTTCTCTCCATTTCCCTTCTTTCCCACGACCCAATGGGGATGCTCTGATGTTTGCACATTTTATTATTATCCAACAAAAGAGTTTACCTGCAACTTCACCAGTTTGTTTATTTATTTTCTATCCCATGGCAACACAAACACTTTTTTGGATGGGGAAATACAAGTACTCTAACACTGGGCCCTAAATGTGTATGCAGAAGTCCCATTAGTCTCAATGGGAGTTGCTTATGCAAGGTTGTAGGGCACTAACTTATCCTTAGGGGCCTGATCCAAAGTCCATTGGAGTCAATGGAATGACTCCCATCTTTAATAGGTTTTGGATCAGGCCCTTAATTTTTTGGTGTCTTGATATTTTGAATTAATCACATTAGCATCTGGATGAAAAAAATATGCAACACATCCACAGGTTGCCAAGTCTGCTTCCAAGCTAATTTCTCTTGTTAGCTTTAGGCTCCAACATATGTCAGTCTTGCCCATTACTATGTCAGTTGCACTCACGTGTTAATGACAAAGAATGCACAGTTTGGGGACACATTCAAGCAAGAGTGCCAAATTTCTTACCCTGTGAGGCTCATTAAAGAGTGCTATAATTATTCATTAGCTACCAGAAATAAATAGTTTACATTTTTAAGGGCACAGAGAAAGCTATTAAAAAAAGGTATATGGAAAGATTTTGCAGCTGATAAAAGATATCCAGAAAATCAATTAAATCTAACCGTGGAAAGCGTAAGTGTCCACACAAATACATAATCCTATGAAATGTACTTTGGGCCCAATCCTCTTGAAAAGGTGCCGAATGCCTTCAATCCACTTAGACTTCACTGGAAGTAGAGGGTGCTCAGCACCTTCAGGATTGGGCCGTTGTACTACAAAAAGCAGTGAATTGGTTACTTAGAGGGCTGAGACTTCCTGAATGCCGATACGTTATTGCATCTGGTTAGCTAAGAATATCAAGTAGGGAAAAGAAAACTCTCCCCCTTTCAAATTAGACGTGCTCAACTGCTCGTAGTTAGGCTTTGGCAGGATGATAATTTAGACATGCGCACAGGCCTTGGCAGAAGGCAAAATATAGCCCTTTATATGAAGTGTGTATTTTTTGGCCATTGTATTATGCAGAGATATTTTTGGGTTAGAAAATCTTGCAGTACTTGTCTAGTTGTAGAATGAATTTTCAAACTGTCACAAGCAGTGCGCTTTATCGTGTTGTTTTTTAAAATCTAAACAGGCTTTTACGGCCATTTGACATAGTAATAAAACCATAATATGGTAGGACCAAATTCTGTCTGTAGATGCACTTGGAAACTCCCATAGATATCAGCAGTAGCCACCCCTATACAAAGGGGTGAAATGTCACCGGTGAATTTTTGTGTAAACGATAGGTTAAATTCCTGCTATTACTCTATAGTTACTCTTCTCTGCAATGTCAGTTTTGAGAGACCTGCAGAAGGGTCTCTCTCTACCTTTTTCTAGAGCAGCGAGGATGAGGGCAGCCAACTTCTTTCACATGCTCCTGTTGCTGCCTGCTACCAGAATGTAACCTTTTTGGTTTTCCATGCCCCCTGCCAGAGCCTGGAACTCCCAGACTTCACTCTCAGTTCTGTCTGTTGGAGAAATGGGCGCAACTGGCGCACAGTTCCACCTGGAAAGTTATTTTACTCTACATGACAGTTCTATTCTCTTGAAACATTCTCTGTCGCTTGCTCTTAGAAAAATATGGCCAAGACCGTCTGAAGTCGTACGCTTGATAGTAAATGATGTGTGTCTCAGGCAGGTTTTGAAAGTGTATGACTTGGCTTGAAAAGAAAGACCAATTACTAAATTTGACAGCCAAAGACCTGTTCTGTATTAGGCTTTATATATAACCTGTTCTGTATTAGGCTTTGAGTTGATTGCATTAAGTTTTGCGCTCTTACATATTGCTTAAGATTTGTGTTTTGATTGAATGCCTTCAGAGTTCAATGAGAGGGAAAAAAAAGTCACTGCCCTCCCACCCCCCCAAAAAAAGGGTTTTAAGATTCTGGTAAAGTAGCAGCTTAAATGAGCAATAAGGCCTGAGATTGCTGACTGTTTTATTGAGTCACTGTTGTACGCCCACCTTTTCCTGTCTTGAAAGAGTTTGCAGTTTTGACTATCTGACGTGACTAACAAACCGTTGCATATCTGACTGATTACAACTGTCAGTGAGTCTGCAGAACAGAGGCCAGTGTCTTGGGAGAATGTATGCTGAGATCCAGTCTTTTGGTTTATTTATTTAGTTCTTCATTGAGCCAAAGGCTGCAGATTGTCATGTACAATGTCTATATGAAATGTAACACTGAAAAGTTGAAATGCAGATTTGTGATAGAAAATATTTTATACATACAAAAACAATTTCTCACTGTCAGTGGATAGATATTTAAAGATTTAATAGATGGAGTATATGTAAGGAAAAACGTCTGCTCCAGTGACGAAGATAGCACCTATGAGGAATATATATTTTTTCCTCATATTATTGTAGTGAAGTCAAACAAATAGAATAATAAAACAATGTGAAGTAAATAACATTAGGAACAAATTCTGCTCTCTGTCACCCCACAGTAAAACTTAAATAACTCTATTTAAGTTAACTGAGTTGCTTTGGATTTACAGTGATGTAAATGAGAGCCGAATCTGGCTTATCCCCAGTAGTGAGTTACTCTTGTTCTATCATTGTATCTCAATCTAATATTAAATAAGAAATCTTAAATTGTCAACACTTGGCTGGTATTACTGATATTAGTGTATAACTGAAGGGGAAGAAAACTCCTATGATTAGTTTGTGTTTTTAATTTTCAGGATTGTGGAAATGACTGGGAAGAATTTTAAATGCCTTTTATTCTTTACTGACCATACATATGGCTGTTTTCATGTTATAGTCATTCCTCATTTGTTATTTTTGTTCTCTCTTTAGGGAAGAGTTTTACCTTAACAATAACTGTCCTTACAAACCCCCCGCAAGTCGCTACATACCACAGAGCTATAAAGGTTACAGTGGATGGACCAAGAGAGCCAAGGAGTAAGTACTGTGTTCCCACTTTATGCTCTAATATCTGCTGATGGGAGTCTGTAGAAGTAAAATGTTAATTTTGTTTAATAGAGTCGTATAGATGGAATACATTTCTTTGGGAAACATAGACCCCCGTTCAGGAAGATACTTAAGCACATGCTTAACTCTAAAGTATGTGAGTAGTTCCATTGAACTCAGTGGGACTACTCATGGTTGAAATTAAGCATGTGCTTAAATTCTTCTGAATTAGGGTGATATTGAGCCTGATTTCATGGACATTAAGGCCCCTTTACACCACTCTGGCATTACAAGGGAACTTTAGAAACAGGGGGCCTGATTCTTATTTACCCTAAGGGCCCTTTATACTGGCAGAATGGTGTAAAGGGGGCCTTGGTGGAAATGAGAATCAGGCCCACTCTTTCCATATATCATTTGATTTTGGGACAGTGGACCCAATCCAGCAAGGTGCTGAGTGCCCTCAAATTCCATTGACTTCAAACTGAGGACACGCAGAAGTTAGCAGACTCTCAGTGCCATGCAGGATCAGTCCCAGTGGATGGGGGGTGGGGAGGAATGCAAAGTAGTGCCTCCGTCTTTGCTCAGGATTTCTTTTGCCATCATACACTTAATGTGTCTGGCCCAGTGACCACTGGTTAATCATGTCACACCAGAAATTGGATTTTCCTAGCACAACGTCCATTTTCAACCGTGTACTTGCCACAGATCCTGGGAGCTAAGGAGCGAAATAAGTAACCATAAAAGTCCTAGCACGTTGACAGCGCTGTCTTTGTGTATTTCCCAAGCACAGAGACTGTGTTTAATTAAAAAAAAAACAGACTTTCACTCACCCGTGTACCTTTTATAACATGCACACGCCTTCATTATCAAAAATCTATTTGAAATAATTGCTGGCTTTCTTGTTATGACAGTTGTGTTTGGTCATGTTCTGGTAATTGTTATAGCTAGCTTCTACTAATAGATACAGTCAGACCTGGTTAATCCATCTCGGTTTATCTGGCTGCCTGGCAGATTTAACTGGTAATCAATCTTGCATCGTGCAGGTACCACTGAGGAGCCAGTCCTAGATTTTTTCTTAATCTAGCTAGAAACAGTGTTTCCAAATTGATTGGGATTAACCAGGTCTAGCTGTATTTAAATTATATGTAGATTATGGATTATTTGATTAATAACAACATTAAAAATATTGCCTAATGGAAGCATCTCAATTCATTGTTTTGTCTTTGATCAGCAAATTCAGACTAGACCTTTGAGGAGCTTATAGGGAGTTTTACTTAAAATACTGCAAAGGTACTGGTAGGTAGAGTTGTACACAAGTGAAGTGGCTCCCAGGCCGATACAGCTGAATTTGCAGGTCCTTCCCCTAAGATTGGGAGAAGAGGTTTAAAATGTCTTTTGCCTTACATAAAACCTGCCCCGTCTGCATAATTTCCCCCTGATCAGCACAGTGAGAACAGTCAAGCAACTCTGCTCTTATGGATGCATTTCATTCCATAGATGCCTCTGGTGCTGCCTGCTCTTGTTGAAGGTTTTCTGCTTTCAGGTTTCATCGCAGAGAGTGTTTTGTCTTGTCAACTCTCTTTTGGTAAATTTTCTGTTCTTGCTAAAGATGCTTGTTCACCTGTGACTGCTGGCTCTGTCTAACCTGCTTGGAGACTTCGGGCTAAATGTGTCCCTGGTGTAATGCCAAAGGAGTTAGTTACATCAGGAATGAATTTGGGTAATCCTATTTAGGGCTGCTTCCATGTGTTGATGCATCCATGAAATTGGATATCTCCAAGCAGAGGAGACAGTGTTGGTTTAGAAGTGGAGGGAGAAGCGTGTATAGAGAGTAGCATCTGAATAGACAGGGATGGCACAGACTGTGGAAGAAATAATCTAATTAGACTGGGACTGCACCATCACAATAAGCAATTAAAAAAACCTCCGGCTATGTTAATATATCTTAGAAATCCTGTTAAGACCAACTTGAATTTTTTTACTCTAGTCTCTTTGGGGCAGATCTTCAGATGTGATGTGCATCTACTATTCTTAAGTGTGGATGCTCGATAACTCTGAAATTCAGTTCCTGTAGTTTTGATGGAGTCCACTTGTATGTAGTTTCCAGTCAGTCAGATGTGGCCAAGATGGGCCAATTTAAGTTCTGAATGTTGTTTGGCTGGTTTGTGATGCTCATCTTCAGAGTTGGTTGGTTTGTGCAAGCTCTGTTCTTTTGGACTGATGTATAACATATGTGATCGTAATAGCTAGAGACTCACTAGTTGTTTTGAATGGGAGTCGCTGATGTGAATTTTAGGGAGAGAGCGGCTCTGGAAAATGGACTCTTCTGTAGAAGTGAAGTGTTTTTTTTTCTTCTGAGAATCCCTGCACTAATTTCTGCTCTTTAGTAATTGCATTAATCAATGTAATAAATTAGTACATTTGGCACCTGCCTTGCACGAGGAAAGCTAGGCGGTTGGGGGCAATAATGACTTCTATTCGACAAGTGGTTCTGATAGCAGATGTATTTTTCTTAATGAGTTATGTATCAGCAAACAATGCTTCTCTTTGCCAGGACCTGCATTGCACTCAAATGTCTGAAGCATGTTATCCTATTTTCTCTCTCTCTGGCGGCTTAACCAGGGCTGTCACATCACAAACAACTTCTTTTCTTAATATACACATCTGGCGTTGGCAGTTGGACCAACTTCATAAGAGCACATGATCATCATTCATTACAAGATTAAAAAGTACCCCATGGCATCATTGATGTTTTTTAACTTTGATCTTTTGCAGTTGTGATTCATCTCAGTTATAAAACTTCCCTTTAAAGGAACACAACTGATGACTTATTAGAACCTTCATCCTAAGTAGCGTAAACATAAAATTATGCACATCTTTACAGAATGTCATTTACTTGGGTTGCCAGCTTATCATCTTAAGACATGACTTCATGCTTTAGATCCTGAATTTGTAAGGCGTGTTTATAGGCAAGGCACTTTGACCTTCTGTTGGCAAGTTGATTCGAGAGAACAAACACTGTATGTTTTCCAGCAGCAGTAGGAGCAGCAGCAATACCATGACAGATATTGCAATCATTTAGAGCCTGACCTGAAGAGGTGCTGAACACTCATGGCACCCGGTGACTTCAGTTGGAGATTTGGAGGCTCAGCAGTTTGGAAAGTTAAGCTCTTAATATTAGCTCTGTTTAGTTGTATTAAACATCTGCTTGTAGAAGTTTTCTGTTTTCACCTCGCTCTGCTTTGTTATTATTTTAAAATATTTTAAGACAATGGCATCAGGTTGCCTTGTTAGATTGAGTCTAGAAAATGAACTGGTAAAAGCTGCCCATTTTTACATGGGGGAAAGGTGAACCTCTTCCTGTGTCTCTTCAGAGGAAAGAGGTGTTTTTTGACTAGTTAACTCAGAGTTAGCCAGAATGCAGTTCAGGGAATTCTACACTGCTGCTCAATCGTTGTGTTGGATTAGGACAAAGCATGGTATGCAGGGTAATAGAATCTGGAGAGTGGATGGGGTAGGGATCTTGGGGACAAATATGTGCCTTCTCAAATACCTGACATATCCTGTTATGTAACCGCCCCTGTCTTTAGTGTACCAGCCTTATAAAATGTAGTCTCCAAACTGATAGACTGCATTTTGTGATCCACTCCAATGGAAGTGAAATCGTGAGCTTTCGGCCAGGGACGGTGTTAGAGTTGCTGGGGCCCAGGGCAAAAGCTAAGGAGCAGGCCCCCCACCCCATCTCTCTTACCTGCTCACACATTGGATTTCTGCAACCTTTCTGAAGCTGAAGCCCAGACCCTGCTATGGGAGGCTGAACCCAAAGCCTGAGCCCTGCCACGTGGGGCCCCCTGTGGCGTGGAGCCCTGGGGCAATTACCCTGCTTGCTACCCCCTAACGTCAGCCCTGCTTTCAGCGTATATTAATTGGTAGGAGAAAAATTCTGCTTTCATTACACTTACTTGCAGAATATTTATCTGCAGCCGAAGCCTGTGAGGTACACACGTGATGAAAGGTATGAGCAAACATTGTCTTTTTGTCTGTGTGCTCTACAAAAGCTAGCAAGAGGAGCTGGTCAGTCTGGGTATTAACTGTTTGGCCGACTGACTTATGAAATGCAGAGCAGTGATTGAGATTTTTGAGATTCTTAGACTTAGAACCATAACAGCTTTTAGGAAGTTCTCTCTCCTTTCTTCCAAGGAGTGGGGGTGGAGGGGTAAGTCTGGGGTTGGTGGAATGTGCTTTAGAGTAGAACAGCTTTAAATCTCTTTTGGATTTATTTATTTATTTATTTATTTTTGACTGACTGTCAGGAGCTGGGCTGGTGGCCAAGCAGGAAATGACACATCGAGAGGCATTTGTGTTGTGCAACATTTTGTGGAACTGATGCAAGGCTACATTGCCTGTTTACGCATTCCTTCACTAACAGACTGCATGGCAGTAATTTTATTCAGCGATACATGGCATGCTACGGCAAGGAGCTGGATCCTTCACATCTCTTTATGCAGAATTATCACAGCAGTTAAAACATGCAGTGTGTCCCCTATTTAGAATATTCCCTGGCTTGCTTTCAAAGACTGCTACAACAACCCCTTCTTAACCCAATATGTACTGATTTGAATATGTTTTTTCACTGAGGTTAGTTTGTGTAGTGCCAGGAGATGTGTAGTTTTCAGAACAAGAGCACATTTTACATATGCACAGATTCTACTTTATACTTGTATGTTATATTAAACATTGTTTTAAAAATGTTTCAAGCAATATGCATTCTGGAAGCTGAACACAGGTTAAATATGAATTTGGTAATATGTTGGTGTAGTCAGGAAATGTTCATTTTAACTGAACACTGAGCTCCTTGAGATATTAAAAAGGGTGCTGGATTCTCATCCAAGTGGAGGTTAGAAAAACGGAGTCTGATTCCGATCACTTTCACTCTGTTGAAATCAGTCAGGTTACACTGGATTTCTATCACTGTAAATGAGAACAAAATAAGGACCAGCAGGGGCATGGTTTGAAAGTTGCTGTTACTGCCATTGATAGGTCTTCACGTCTGTGTTATGAGCAGTTCCATTCTACAAGATGTGAGCTGGAAGGTGATCATATGGCCGTAGCAATGTTCAGCGCTGCTCTGCTATGCTGTTCAAGTTCGTACACCACGACTATCTGCCATATAACATAATCCACTTAGGGCCTGATCCTCAAAGTGCAAAGCATCCACACCTCTCATTCATTGCTCTGGGATTTGCAGGTGCTCAGAACCTCTCCTGGTCAGGCCCAGGGTTTCTTAAGCCAGGGGTTTTCCACCTTTTTCTTTCTGAGCTTCTCTCTCCCCTCCCCTCCCCTCCCCTCCCCACATACTATAAAAACTCCATGGCCCACCTGTTCCACAACAACTGTTTTCTACATATAAAAGCCAAGGCTGGCGTTAAGGGGTAGCAAGCGGCAATTGCCCAGGGCCCCACACCACAGGGTGCCCCACAAAGCTAAGTTGATCAGGCTTCTGCTTCAGCCCCAGGTGGTGGGCTTAGGACCCCAGGCTTCAGCCCTGCACAGCAGGGCTTAGGCTTTCTTCCCTGGGCAGGGCCGGCTCTAACGTTTTTGCCGCCCCAAGCAAAAAAAAAAACCAACAACCCCAAGTGCCGCCCCGCCGAAACAAAAAAACAACCCCCCCCACAGTGTTGCGCCGCAACAATCCCCCTTCTCCCCCCCCCCGCCTCTCCCTGCCGGAGCGCCGCAGGGTGGGCGGCGAGCGCGACCGCGGCTCCGTTCTCCCGGTCGGCCGGAGCGCCAGGAGGAGGGCGGCAAGCCCGGCTGCGGCCCCGCTCTCCCGGCCGGCCAGAGTGCCGCGGGGCGGGCAGCGAACCCGGCCGGCCGGAGCGCCGGGAGCAGCGCAGCAAGCCCGGCTGCGGCCCCGCTCTCCCAGCCGGCCGGAGCGCCGCGGGGTGGGCAGCATGGCCGCCCGCCCCAACAACCCTGCAGCATGTTTTTTAAGAAAACAAACAAACAACACACCTGAGCGCCGCCCCCCGAAGGTGCTGCCGCAAGTACGTGCTTGGCAGGCTGGTGCCTGGAGCCGGCCCTGGCCCTGGGCCCCAGCAAGTCTAACACTAGTTCTGCTTGGCGGACCCCCTGAAACCTAATCGCAGCCACCCAGGGGGCCCCGGACTCCTGGTTGAGAGCCACTCTCTTAAGCAACATGGCCTCAATCTTCTACCCTCTGAAGGGGATGGCAAAACTCCCCCTGACTTCAGTGGACTGCAAGGCTAAGCCTCGTTTCTCTAAGATACATTTATGATGTAAATTGGAGGACGTGTTTCACTCAGCACACACTGCATCTGGTTTACCTTCTGCAAGCATGCACTTTCCATGAAACCTAATATAACTCAACATTTCTCCATTCCCCAATTAATATGTATTTTTCCCATTTGGTTTCAGAGGCCTTGGGAAGACTCTTAGTTTAGTTTAAATACCTTGTTCTAAAGTATATATTGAGGTATGGCATTATAATAGACATTGAAGGGTTAACTTTGTTTCTGATATGGGTGTGTAACTCATAACAAGCAAGGCTGCTTGCAGCCATCATGAAACATTCACCACAACTCCCTTTAAGTCACCATTTGAGTTCATTGTGTGTATTTTCATTAGTACACAATGCACGGGCTTTTTTTTTAAAGTGTCATGTTTCTGGTGCTGGTGAAAGGTTCTAGACTGGCAGGCCTGAAGACTTAAGCCCCCTATTTGTCCATAGAACAGGGATAGCAGAAGCAGCAGCTGCACAAGCTTGACCAGTGTTGCCCATGTGCTTGCCTCTACCCTTGAAGATATTTTTACGGATGAAAGGGTAGCTCAGTTTTCATGACCATTCAGTTCCTATCCTTACTATTGGGGCTGCTAGTGAGGATGTTCATTATTGACAGCTGTCATTAATGAGATGGGCACTAGTTTACCAGGAACTGGACTGAGACCACCAACTTCATTTCATGGAGGTCACCAACCAGTTTTCAAGTGATCATACCTTTTGATCCTGGGCCAGATAAGCTGAGGAAAAAAGACTAAGCCATGCAGTTCATCCATAACCTCAATTTTGTACAGTGCAGTTGTTTTGAAATCTGCATGATCCACATGGTTCTCATCAACCTGCTCTTCAGGAGCACACGGCTGCCCAGAGATGTCTGGGAGGGGTGTTGGCTGACCATGTACTTAACTACAGAGGGAAAACCCTGCAGAAGACTATATAAAAAAAGCAAATGGATGAGTCTGAACAGAAAACTTCCCTAAAACATAATCAAGAGAGAGAGAGAGAGAGACCTGGCTGGAATGTTTCAACTGAAAACGGACTATTTTCTTGGTTCTGTATAGATAATGCTGCTTAAAACACTATCTCATTTGGTGTATAAGATGATACCACAGTATCCTCCAATGTTGCAATTATTGTATTTGTATTACAAAAGCCCTAGAATAGAATATCAGGGTTGGAAGGGACCTCAGGAGGTCATCTAGTCCAACCCCCTGCTCAAAGCAGGACCAATCCCCCACTAAATCATCCCAGCCAGGGCTTTGTCAAGCCTGACCTTAAAAACCTCTAAAGAAGGAGATTCCATCACCTCCCTAGGTAACCCATTCCAGTTCTTCACCACCCTCTTAGTGAAAAAGTTTCAATAGGCCCCTGCTGAAATCAGGGCTCCATTGTGCTCGATGCTGTACACATTCATAGTAGGAGGTGGTCCAGCCGCAAACAGCTTACAACATACATTGAATAGATAGGGGGGAGAAAAGGATGCAACTAAACAATTCTAGGCAATAGCCGAAGTGAGGGCACTCGATATCTTCACATGGCGCAACGTGTGTGGAACGGGCAGCCGAATACACAAGCAGCCGAAACTATGGAAAGATGATAATACACTGTGAGATTGTTATAGACAATATGGCTTGAAGAGCAAGTGGAGAGGGGAGGGTTCAGTACTGTGCCAATGTCGCCACTTTCTTTTCCAACCATAATATAAAAATGAGGGCATTTCTGTTTTCCATCCCAACTCAGCTGCTTATGTGCATGTGAGACCCCCAAATATGTATGGTGAGTGGGATTTTCCCTTATGTTAGCAGTGTGGATATTTGTTCAAGGAAGGAAGAACAAAATCTAGCAATAAAAAGGGCTCGCATATCTTTTGCTTAAAAAAAAGCTGTTTGTGCCTACAGCAGCTGCAAGATCAGAAAAGAGTATCATTCTTCATTGTATTGATGCAAGCTGCATATTGTAGGCTTATTTTAGGGTCTACCGCTAGCACCTAGCTTTTGGAAATGCTTGCAAGGTTTGTGTTGCTGTCCTGCATCAGCATATTTTACCTGTTTCTTCCTTAGTCAAACTTTCATACTGCCCACTCGCCTTGCCTCTGGCATGTAACTTGTTTCACAGCGCCACGTACACCTTTCTCACTGAACATCACCAACTCAAGTGGTTTTGCTGCCTCCAGGCCCCCGTCACGCAGTGCCAGATTCTGCCAACTTTACTCTCATTGAGACACCTTACTTTTTGCATCGCCCCATTCATTTCATTGGGACTCTTCAGTATGAGTAAGGCTGTCAGAATTACAACCACAGTAAACCAGTACTAATTAGTTTGCTACTTTTTTTTAATCTTGGTGCCCTAGCCAATTCCTTGTGTCCCCAATGTAGTGGAAATGATCCTGAATACCACCACCAGTGAGAGTTCAAAGGCTAATAACATTGCCTTTCTGAGCTTGACAGGACAATAACCATCTAAATAAAATAGTATGGTAGTATTTAAGAAAGGATTAGATAAATCACATAGTGACATTTGTAACTTAAGGTGCTAAAATACAGGGATAACCCAGACCCATGCGGCCGGAGATCACTTGACTAATCCTAGGTTCAGTAAGAAATTATTTCTCTATGAACAACATTGTATAGCCAATGGAGATTTCCTGGGAAGCACCGTGCATAGCATAGGCCATTGCCAGAGGTAGTGTGAAGTGTACAATACCAAACTTGATGGGCAAACTGTCTGCTCCAATATGGTATAATTTATGGCCTAAATTTTCAAAGGCAGGCTGATTTTTCTGAAAGTGCAGACTCTCTAAAATCAAGCCCCTTTAGTAAATCTTAAATTGGGCAAAAAGAAAAAAACGTACTCAAAATAGTCTCTTTTGAAAATTCAGTTCTATATTTTTAAATGACACAAAAGTAACTAAAAAACGGAGAGCTAGAGATAAAATACACCCCTCTCTTGCTAGGATGTACAATTAATGAGGTGCGTAGAGGGAAAGGGAAGTGCTTCTCATGGCAAAGACTGTATCAACTTTTGTCTTTGTGCAGCACCCAGTAATAGTGAGGACCAGATCTTGATTGGGGCTTGGAGGCAATAGCATCTTACAAATAAATAAGAAGCTTAGATAAATGAAAAAGTATAATTTAAGCATTTGAAATCTAAAAGTTTATCATTGCTTCAGTGTTGAAATTCCTAGGATATTGAGCAAACCCTCCCTTATCAATTAAAATAATTTTCATTCCTTGGTGTAAAAGTTGACTATATGGAATGTACTTTCTGTTTTCACACTCACTGCTTTAGACAGACTCTCATATGTCTGCTCTGTGGATTATGTTCAGGAGACTGCTTGCTTTTGGACTTTTGTGTGTGTATTATCAAACACTTGTTCATAAAACCAGCACCATAATGAAATTGGCACCTTTGCAAGCGGATGTGTTGGACACACAGGAGGGCTGAAAGACAGACCCATGAACATAAAGTTATGCTATGTTTCAACTCCTGAGCTTGGCGATCAAAACAAGAGTCATTTTAAAAGACAAGAATAACATTTTCAAAAGCACCACAATGAAAATGAGACTTAGGCTCCCAAATCACGTATTGAAAATGTTACCTTTAACCTATGCACTTAATTTGGTGCGATGAATGGTTTTTCATCGCACCAGATTAAGAATATAATTTCTTCCAAATAGCTCACACTCATTAAATCGTGTGTTCTGTCATTCCATGAGTACTTGGTTGAAATAGTTAGTCTTTCCTTTTGGAAGGCTGTGACATCTAAAAGACAGATATTGCTGACTAAGTGGACAGATTTCTTAGCTTTAATGTACACTTTAAATATATATTACACACAAAAAGCTATGTTAAAAGAACATTATTCAGGTTGCAAAGTCAAGCACTCAAAAGTGAGGAAATGCCAGAATTAAGGTTGCCTGTGCAGCTTCAATATTGCCCGCCTGTGTATATGCATTATGATACAGTCTTTAATTACATGATCACATGCTATTTTTTCCATAGGACTCCTCCCTCATTAAGTACCCAGAATGAATGATGCTCACTTAATGAGCAGCTATTCAATATTTTGTTTTATCTTCATAGAACAAAGTATGGCCCCGTGCCTTATTTACTGCATACTATTTAAACCCTACTCTGGAGACAGAATTATTTCTTTCCCTCTGGGCTTTCTCTGGCACTCATCACTATAACATCTGAGTGCTTCACAAATATTAATAAATTAATTTTCACAAAACCCTTCTGAGATGAGAGGATATTATTATCCTCATTTTACGGATGGGGAACTGAGTCACTGAGACTAAGATAAAAATATTCATAATTTTGGGTGCCCAATTTGAGATGTCTAGGACCTGATTTTTGAGAGTACTTAACATTATATAGCACTTTACATGTTCAAAGCACAGCTGCCATTGACTTTAGCTGCAGCTGTGATTGCACAGCACTTCTACAAATCAGAGTCCAGGGTCTCAAGTTACGTATGCAGAAAATGAGGAACAGTTAGTGGCCACCTGTGAAAAGTTTGGTTTAAGCAGCTTGACTAACATCCCACAGAAACTTTGTGCCAGAAGTAGAAGTGGAATCCAATTATCCAGAGCAACGTTCAACTGCCTTAACAATGAGGCCTCATCCTGCAATCCCCTGCCACCTTCGTTGTACACCTTCCAGCTTCGGCAGCAAATAAAGCAGAGGTCTTACAGACAACAGTCTCCTTTACAATACAACCCTGATTCAACACAATCTCCAAAACAGATCCATCCTGTGCATTAAATGAGGCAAAGGTCCGTTAGAAACATAGTATGTTGATCATGTCACTAAAGTTTGTATCATAATGCATAGCACACACAGGGCAAATTTCAGTTATACAGGTAATCTTAATTATGGTATTTCCTAACTTTTGAGCTCTTGACTTTGCCACTTTAATATTATTTTAACATAGTTTGTGTTTGTGTGCAATTGCCTAGGGTTTTTAAAAAAGCAAACTGAAAAATCAGAAATTCCATCCTGTGGCATCATATTTACATCCATATAGGCCATCAGCAGGGTTGGAGCCTTTAGCTCCATCACATCAGACCTCTGCCCCTTGAGCTAATGGAGTGACTGAAAGGAGTAGTAGGTTGTCATCCTTTCTATGGTCCAGCACTAGAGGGAGAAGAGACACCCTCTAGTTATTTGCTGGTTAGCAGAGAAATGGAGAGATTCAGGAATCCTAGCTCTGAAGGAGAGTGTGCTCCAGTGGAAACAGACTTCTGCCAGTTTGTCCTTCCCCCCAAGTGTGACCAACTGCTACTACGTCCCCTCCAACTTGTCCTTGTCTCAATCCTGTCTGTTCCCCATCCCTGGCATCTCATCCCAGTCTCCTTGCCCAGCTCCCAGTACGAGTCCCGCCTTCTGTCCCATGATCCTTCTCCTAATCTACTCCCCCTGCAGGTTCAGCTCTTGCCCTCTCTTTATTCAAGTCAGGCAGCTTCCTCCTCCAAGTGATCTGGGCCCAGCAGGAGGATGGGCGGGTGGTGGTGGCAGAGGAGTGTCATTAAGAGCACAGGAGAGACAGTCATCTTGCTCTCAATTCAGGGGTCTGGAGCTCGAACCAGCCCAGCCTCCAGCAGCCCAGAGCGGGAATTGCAGGGAGAGATCTGCTCAGCCCAGACTACAGCATGCTCAGTGAGGATGGAATCTTCAGAGATTTTAGCTGCTAATATCTAAGGAGTCTCCATTGAGTAGGTGCAAACGGCAATTTTTCAGAGGCTTGTAACTTGGCCAAATTTGTGTGGATTTACATGGGGATGGCAAAAGCAACATATCTGATACTAAGGTCACCACCAGCCAAATTTCAAATCCCTGCTCCAGAGCATGGGGATGCTAGAGATGTTCAACAGAATCACTAGGATTTTTAACATGGGCAAAACATGTTTCCTCTAGCCTTGTTCTCAGAAATGGTGGAACCATTTTGGCTGAAATTAAAGTAAACTAATAAATAAATAATGCAGCCTAAGGCAGACACCTAGCATGGAAAATTTGAGCCCAAATGGTTGAGGATTGGCAAAGTTATAAGCATCTGAAAACAAGGTTTTCTAATGCAAAGTGTCTAGCAATCTTAATGATAGGCAGTGCTACCACTGTTGCCGGTAATATGTTTTACTTACCTTGTCATTGACCTCGGTGGGAATTCTGCATAGGAAATTGTTTCAGGAGCAGGCTTGCTCCCTGGGTAGTCTGTCGGATTTCCGCCTTTGACTTCATTGGGGACGGGAGGAGGCTTCTGCTTTGTAACTGCATGGTATGCTGAGAAACCCTTCCTCCCCATGCACCCACAGAGGAGGGTAGCTGTACACAAGGGTGGGCAGAGGACATGGCTGCAACCTTCATAAGAGATGAAACAAGGGCCACTGCAGACATTGCAATTTAGACAGGCATAATGCCTCCAGGCACCACCATTTAGCAGGGCTCCACCCTCCGTCCCTCCCTCAGCCTCTTCAGAGGTGTAATTTGGTGTGCGTGTGCTTCAGTTGCATTGGCACGATCCACACAGACATTGCAGGCCATAATATATGCAGGGCGTGAGCCAAGAAAGATTTGTGCAACAGACCATAACAGTTCCAAAGCTCCCATTATGCGGAGTGTGGGGTCAGTCATTCACACTCCTAGCAGACCTGGATACATGGTTCGCCGCTGCGGCTCTGAAAAGGGCCAGTGTGCACAGTGGTGTCAGGTTGTGTGCGCTTCTGAACAGGGATTGAAAATAAAATGCTTAGGTTTAGAAACAACAAACGCAGACACTGAAGATAAAATCTGTGCTGAGTAACATTCAGCATTGGGTATGAACTGACAGATGTGGGGCAGCTCAGTCTCAGATGACACTGAGCCAGCATCCTGGATCCAAAGAGCCACACCCCAAACTCTGGGGTGGGCAAACTCTGGATTCAATTTTGGTGTCTTAGGGACCCACAATTCTCTCCCTGCTTCAGTGGGGGCAGTAATTCACTGCTGGCCTAAGCCAAGCAGCAAATTACTGCCCCTTCTACAGCTCAGCACTAATGGCTGGTGGCCAGGCTCCATCTATTCCCTGCCCATCTACTTGGGGGAGGAGGGGTGTAAACTTGCACACAGCACCCATTACCTAACCATGCATGCTCTGACCCCTGGTCCAGGTAGACCATATGCACATGCACGTGTGTGTGTGTGTCATATTAGTTAGAGGGGGAGATGAGGAATCCTCCACAGGAGCTGGCTTAAACCAGTTCATGGTGCAATACTGCAGAGCGCAAGCTTATAATTCACAAAAGTACTGGTCATTTTATAAATCAGGTCTTTTCTACGTTTAACAAACTATTTGAAAGGGAGAACCAGGCTAGAGCTGGTCAAAAGGCACCTATGGAGACGATTTTATTCTCCTCACTCCTACAGTTTTAAAAGAAGCCCATCTCCATTCCTCTTCTTTCCCCTCATTGTGTTACTATTCTTGGGAACCAGGGAGTTTGAGAGGTTAAAAAAGTGTTGTCATGAGAGTGATTATAATAGGGATTAATGTAGCTGGGAGCCAAGGTTCAGTAACCTCTCTGTGCCTCTGAGCTAGTGTTATGTCAGACACAGTAGCTTTACCAAGAGAGTTTAGAGTATGTATTTTTATTGTCTTTCATTGCCAAAAAAAGGCTGACCCAGAGAAGCGTCACTGTATAAGCAGTGAAAGGCAATGTATTCTGAAATCATTTCTATTCTCTCTAATTTGTCACTTACTGGTACTATTTTTTTTTATGTTTACATTTTAAAATTAGTTCACTGTGTCCTGAACCATTATCCCAAAATCCAAATTGAAAAACTTCCAAACTATAGGATTAGTTAAAAAAAATGCAAAACACTTGCAAAATTTAAACTCACTGTGCAGAATAATTTAAAATTATTAGAGGGCTTCATATTTTGATAAGAACTCGAATTGGGGAGTGATTAGATTTTAGTGCATGTATGCAGTATGGAATAATTTTACAGTTACTGTTTTTCTCTTTAAATGGGATACTGTCAAGTGAAATTTGGTCAAAAATTTAGGTTTTGATAAAAGACAAGCTTTGACATTAAAACCCATCAGGTCAAAATAAGATGATTTTTCCTATATAAATTTCATTAAAAGAAAAGCCAGACCCTTCAAGTGTAGCCCAGAAAATGTTTGAGATTTCCCATATGGACTGAAAAAGAGTTTAATACTGGAACTCAGCACAGTTTTTTGGAGTGTGTTTCTGAGACTGCTCCTGTTTTGGAATTCTACTCATGCCTTGTTTGAATGACATTTTTCCCTTTATATAGCAAAAAGCAAAGTTAGCGCCGTTGGAACATTATAGCAGAGCTATCTGGTTAAGTGTTTCTTCTTAAAGGGAACAAAACACTTCAAGTTTTGTTGTTGTTGTTTAGTTGTGTTTTTTTAACTAATTCACATTTCAGGAATTTAAGTTGAAGGGAGTCCTGTCCCAAAGTCCATGGCACTGATCTGGGACTTGAATGTGGGTCTCCCAAGTCTGTACTCTGCCACAGGCTTCCTGTATGACCTTGGACAAGTCACTTATAGTGAGATTTCCAAAAGCACCTAAGCAGGTTAGATGCCTAAGTGCAGAGTTTTGCCTTGGGTAGGGCGAATCGGGGTGACCGCCCAGGCCCCACACTTTCGGGGCCCCCAGGAGCCCGTGTGATTGGCCGATGTGGTTGGTTCGGAAGAGATTAATCCATCACTTCCACCCTGGGCCCCCCGCTGCAGGCCCTGTGCTTTGGGGAGCCCTGCAGGCCGGGGCAAATGGCCAGGCCTAAGTGCTTCAGTAAATCCCACTGTTAGTCTCTCTGTACCTCAGTTCCCCACCTGTAAAATGGGGATAATAGCACTTCCCCACCTCTCAGGAGTGTTGTGAGAGAAACTACACTGAAGATTATGAGGTACTTAGATACTACAGTAATTATGTACTATAGCAGGGGTAGGCAACCTATGGCATGTGTGCCAGAGGCGGCACACGAACTGATTTTCAGTGGCACTCACACTGCTCAGGTCCTGGCCACCGGTCCGGGAGGCTCTGCATTTTAATTTAATTTTAAATGAAGCTTCTTAAACATGTTAAAAACCTTATTTACTTCATATACAATAATAGTTTAGATATACATTATAGACTTATAGAAAGAGACCTTCTAAAAATGTTACAATGTATTACTGGCACGCGAAACCTTAAATTAGAGTGAATAAATGAAAACCCGGCACACCACTTCTGAAAGGTTGCCGATCCCTGTACTATAGCCTTCTAAGTACTGAAGACTAACAATGGTGGAAGTGAAAATGCCTGGAGAAGTTAAAATGGGTGGAGCACTAGGACAGCCTTGGTGTTTAAAGAATATGAGAGACCAGCACCCACCTTCACCCTTCAGGAGGGAAGAAATGAGCTCCTTTTTTCTTGCCCCTCAGTTCTGAGTTCCCTCAGAAGAGAGAGGCCACAGCTGGGTCCTACTGCCAGCTTTCACAATCATGTTATTTGCTTAGGGCCCAAATCACACTCTCAACTCTCACTGAAGTCTGGATAGGAGATACAGGCAACTTGAAGGAGGTGAATATCTTATCAGATTGGGCCTTGCTTAGCAAAGAGGCAACAAGGACTCTACTAACTTCAGTCCAACTTTCAAGAAAACTGAAAGCTGCCAAGTCTGTTAAGCCACATTTTAAAATATAGTTTGCTCTATCTGTTGTGGGCAGCAGTGGGAAAGGTTGCTTTAAAAAATGGCAAAATAGACAAAAGGATTGGGGGAAGCGGAATTAACATATATGGCTTGATTTTCTTCCCACACCAATTTTATACTAGTGTATCTCCTCTGAGTTCACAGGAGTTACTCCTGATATACTGTGTAAGCGTGTGCAGAATCAGGCGCATATATTTATGCATCTGAAATTGATTCTGAATTGTCTAACATTTGGGGCGGGGGGGAAGGGAGGAGAAATGGCCTCATCGGCCACCTTTGGTTCAGAAAGCTTTTAGTTTGAGGAGAGAAAGCTGTATAATCAGCTCATTTGTAGGTCAGCACATCGTTTGAATCTGCAACAAAGCAAGACGCGTGTCTTGCCTCTGTGTGAGAGAAAAAGAGAGGGCATCCTTAAACAAACATTCACAACCCTCCATTTTAGCTGGAATAGGAAAACCAGCTTGACAAGAATAAGGTTATGTAGCCAAGTGACTTTCAGTGGAGGTTGGTGGGATTTTAAACAAATCTCCTTATGCAAGCATGAAAACAAGCTATTTAGCGCTCATTAATGTCTAGGGTTAAACTGTTGAATAATTTGTCATGGTTAGGCTCTTTTGGTTTCAATGGTGTTTTTCTAGTGACTAATGAAATGACAACTACACATAGTCCTTGGTATGCCACTGTTCACAATAGGGTTTAAAACTGTGTATTTGTTATTGATGTCATTAAAGTGATGGATTTGAGCTTGGTTTCTGAGGCAGACGACGGGGTGGTTAAGACTAATTTCTAGCAATGGTTTTGGAGGTTGAAACCAAAGTGTGTATAAAAGGAAATGTTTCTCCTTTTAAGCAAATAGTTTGAACCCAGATGAATGAAATTTAAGCAAGTGGGCATCAACTGCAAGTTAATTTTGTCTGGAAATCATCACCAATTAAAATATTTTTATGCACTCGAGTGTAGTATTGTCTTTCGGTGCTTATGTTAGAAAGGAACAAAACTGCTTGTTTAACCCGAGATTTGAGACGACTGGCTAGAATGTATGACTGAAGTCATAACCATCTGGAACTTCATTAAGGATATGGTCCTTGGCAAGTATAGCTTTTCAGAGGCTAGACAGCTTCTGTATCTAAACTGAAGGAGAGGGAAGCCAGAGCAAGTCCCTTTTACCAATCAGGATTTACAATTCATTTGAAAAAAAAAAAACCACAACACTCTAACCAAAAATTAAAAATCAATGTTTTCCAACAAATATAGCAATGAAACGGAAAGATATGGGCCCCGTGAGAAAGCATTTGTATTGCAGGCCCAATCCTATATACTCTTTACACATGCAAAACTTCCACTGAAGTCAGTGCAAGATTTAGAGGTGTAAGGAATTCCGGATCAGGCCTAAAGTCCATAAACTTTAGTACATAATAAAAATGTGGCCCTAGGAGTTCCTTTAACTGGCCTCCTTTTTGTGCTCTTGGAGAATAGGTTCCTAGACAGACAGTTACCTAGTTTGTGCACACACCTTTTGCACCTGAAAATAAAGGAAGGGCTTCAAAAAATGCTCCCCCCAAGGGTTGGAAGAAACCAAAAGCAAAGAAATGTAGAATTAAGGGGATACTCTCCACGTCGAAGTGATTATAGCTTTTTTGGATTCTCCATACTTTTTAGTATTAAAATAAAATTAAGAATTAATATTTGAGTGAGGTAGGGATTCTTTTCTGTGTGATTTTGTTGTTTTCCATTAGGAGGGGATTGATTTGTTGTTTTTATGTTGCAAAGAAAGTTGAAATGTTGACAGTGTCAACAGCAGTGTCCTTACCTGCTACCAACCACACCTTCATTTCTTTAATGGAAAGCACTTTAAAAATCTAGCTTTTATTTATCTGCCTTTGTTTAGTTTTTGCATTTTGATCCCATTAGACAATAGAACTCAGCCCATCACATGGTTGGTTTTTTAGCCATTCTCATGTTCTGATTCTTGTACGGTAGCACGATTCTGTTATTTGGGTTCAAAACATTGCAAGCAAATGTTTTAATCTTCAAACACAAATAAAGCGATTTGCATTTTAACTTACAGAAATCATTAAAACATTGGTATGTATGTGTGGCATTCACCCCTGTGCAGAGAGCCAGCACAAGACCTATTCCCCGTTTAAATTGGTGATTGGTTTTGGGGATTAGGTCTTGCTTTGAGCAGGGGGTTGGACTAGATGACCTCCTGAGGTCCCTTCCGACCCTGATATTCTATGATTCTATGAAATTCCACATGGACTACATGCCTGCACTGGGAAGTCAGAACTCCCTTCACACAGGCTACTTGGAATTTGAGTCCAGGTACACAGGAGTGAGTGGGCAGGAAATGGGTGGAGCTACTCACTAGCTCTCAGAGCTGAGCCAGTCTCTGGCAAGGGGGAGGGGGAAAAGTGTGATCAGTACTACTCCTCAGGAGGAGGAGGGAATTGTGGCTCCTTGGTTCCTTCACTGGGATATTTTTTGGAGTGGCATCAATGGTCTATATGTCCTTGTGACAGCCTAATTCAAAGTGGTTTTCTGTGGATCTTCCATAATAGTGTTGGATTCCTTTGTGTACATGGGAGTTCCTCATTCTGCAGACTGACACAGTGAATGCCATGTGTGCATTGACCCTACACAAACCCAACGGGGAGCTAAGCATCCGGACACTGCAGTAAGTTGTGTGCACTACCCAGTGCTGTGAAATTCGCTTTAAAGGGGGTAGTGTCAGGCTGTCTAACAGGATCCACTGTAATTCCCATTGGAGAGGCAGAAGGTCTCAGGAGGGAGAAGGCTTCTGGCACAAGTGCCTTTGACCTCCTGCAGATCTCTGTGGAACTAGGGAGGTCTATGAGTTCTCAGCACCAATCCCACCCCCCAGTCCATTCCAGGGGGTGTAAACCCTCCCAATCAAGTTAACATTCAGGAGGGTACAATATAGCCCGGAGAGCCTTGTTGTGGCATTTTGCTTGGTTACCTTGCACACTGACCAGCCTTCCAAAGCTCTTGATGAAGCATAGTTAGTGCAAAAGGAGTAGTAACCAGGCTTCAAAGTTAAATGTCAGGGTGAGAGGGTTGTTTTTTTTTTTTAATTGGAACAGTAAGAAAGCACCAAAAAAGTCAGTTCCCATTAATGACTGAGCGCCTGGGAAAGATTTTTTTTTTTAAAGAAGCTTTTAAAAATTTATAGCCGTGTAAAGAGTCTGTTAAACAAAGAAGGTTTCAGCCTGAGTGAGCTTTTTACAGCTGAATTATAAAGCTCTGAAAACAAGACTGATAATGGAAACGATGACAGAATGTTAGCCAGATCGGGGCAAGCAGCTCTCCTGCAATAAGACCTGGTGGGTTAGTCCAACCCCACCCCTCCCCAAAATGAAAAAGAAAAACCAAACAAAAACCTGAAGAGTTTGATACTCAGAACAGGGGGAAAAACAAACAAACGACCCTTTTTTTCACGTGGAATTCTGCAGCCTGTTGTTAGTGACAAACAGAGATGTTTTTGACAGTATATCTGCCTGGGTTCCTTTAATTTGTACACTGTAAGCCAGTAGGAATTGCTAGTGGGTCGTGAAGTGTTTGTGCGTTGACATGTTCAAGAGTATAGGATGCCAAACTAAAGGTTAAAGCAGCATCTTGAAACGAGGTTTCACGATTAGCTAGCTAAGGTATTGATATGGCTCCCGTCACTGCAGTATCTGAGCTCCTCACAATCTTCCGTGTATGGCACAGAGGGTATGTCTATTTAGCCTGCAGAGTCTGAGCTCCAGCCCAAGCCTCAGATTCCAAGTGCTGCCTACACATCTATTTTCACAGTGCTAGTCCAAGGCCCAGTCTGTTGACCCAGGCTGGGAAGCTTACTGCAGCAGGGTGTATAGACCTACCCCGAGGGGCTATGTGACTTGCCTACAGTAACACAGAAAGGCTATGGCCAAGCAGGAATTTGAAGCCAGGATTCCCAAGTCCCAGGCTAGCACCTATCCACTGGACTATCCTTCCTCAGTGCTTACTTCTGCTCGCCATAATTACTTCAAAATTATCAGTTTTTAGTCATCTATAATTAATAACTTGCTTCTCTGTTTCTTCACAGTCTCTCAAATGTCTTTGAAAAGCCTGTGCAGTATGCTCACATACCGTAATTTCTGGGTCTTGTCAACGTGTTCTTACTTCCCAAACTTTCTTAGAGTTTAGGGCATTCTGCACCAAGTGGGCTGCTTGATGAGCTCTTTTGAATATGAATACCCAGAATGCCTTTCCAGTTCACACTAGTGCAAGTGTCATAGCTTGGGTAGCAAAGTGCAAGGTTGAATGTGGTTTTGGAAGCATTGTGTCTTCTTCTGTTGGTTCTAAGTTAATTGCAATCAGGTCATATCAGCCTGGAGATATGACAGTCACACGTCCATAGCTAAATGGAAGCAGTACATGGATGGCTAACTTTCTAATGCTGAGCAGCCACAGAGTGAAGGAGCAACATGAATAGGCTAAGCAAGAGACTGGAAACAAGGGACTTTCCCCTGTGTTTTAATCTTGTTATTGTCTCAGCTACACCCCAAAAAATGTAATGTAAAACCTTGCTCCCTTAATATACCCATCTGTAAAGTGGGGGACAGTACTTACTTATGCAATTTACAGCAGTGTGGGGCAGATTATATGTATTACTCTATTCATAAAGTGTTATTTAAGTTTTAATTGTTATACGTGGGATCATAGAAAGTGAGTGAACAGAGGGAGGAACTAGGATGACAAAGATGAGTGTTCAGGGAATGATGGGAATCAGAAAGGGGAGCAAGGGATGGGATAATAGAGAATGGTGTGAATAGGAAAATGGAAAGGAAATTCTTTTCAGAGACAGAGGAGAGATAAGAAGGGGAAAACCAGAAGAATTGATAAGGATAGGAGAAGTCAAACATGGAAGAAGGGGGAGAAAAACAAATAACATTCACACACCTAACTTTCTTATTTGTGCTGCTTGATTTTATTTCTTTACCTGGTAGCTGTCTTACTGAAAGCCATAAGGGTCAATATTTTTGGGCAATTATATTAATATTACTGTCTAGTTCAGATTCAGTAGTTAAATATATGGAGGAACAGAGAACACATAGCCTACAGTTGGTTAGAATACACACAGTGACCAGTGACCAATGCAGAAGGGACAAGAAGCATGTCTAGCAACCCAATAGCCTTCAGCTTATTTGGTGAAGTGACCCTTGGAAAACTTTTTTCAGTGTTAGCAGCTATGTGTGGATCCCAGCAGAAAGCAACTGCGCTCCATCTCTAGAGAAATGGAGGTTGATGGCACCCCAAAAGCATTGTCACATGAATTTGTAAAGTTTGATGATTCCCATTCATCATTTAGTTAACAGTCTTCTTCCCAAGCACGACATTGAAGAGTAAGGCCAATCGTGCGCATAGCAGTGTGATCGTGGTGAACATGTCAGAGTTGACCAGGTCTGGAAAAATTGTTTTATAGGCTCGCTGCAAAGTGCTAAGGCCCACCCTGACTGGGACTCCCCATAGTCAGTACGCTGAACCAATGTCACAGGGGAGAGCTATGGAGCTGCTGCTCTGCCAGAAGTGTTGCCTTTGGGGGGTGATGTAAAACTGAGGCCCATACTATTTATGGCCAAAGGTCGCCTATCATTTTTCACAAGGATAGTAATGTTGGCCCCAGAGTGCTGGCCAATTGCAACATTGGCACACCCAACCTGTCCACCTCCATTTCCCCTGCAGTTTCAGATAGCTACTGCATTCTTCATAACATCTTGTCCGAAATTCCTGTGTGCCTCGGCCTCAAAGCCCCTGTCATTCACTTAGTGGGTAAAACAAGTCCTATTCATCATTTGTGAAGCACTTGGGGGTTCTTCTGGATGAGAGGCAGTAGGTAGACAGAAATTCTCTCCATGTGCTGCCCATCCTCCATGATTCATTTCAACCAACAGAAATTGCAGAATGTAAATGAAATGAGGATCATATTGTAACCAATGGAATGCATTATGCAAATGAATGGAGGAGGAGGGAAAGGTTCAAGAGATGAGTCACACCTACATCAGGGGTCAAAATGCCACCAACCCAATAACAGCTTGCTCATAGGGCAACAGCACAGGAAGGAGAAAGGAATGATACAATTCATGAATTTCTCTTGGGTACCAACAAGTTTTTAATTTGCACCACGTTTCATTTCCTTCAAAATAAACTTGGGTTAGCAATGCTTATAAATAGCATGCATTTAAAAAATGCCACGCATCTAGCATGACTTTAGTTTCATTGCTATACGTCTCGCAAATAAGAGCCAGTTAAACAGGCTAGGAAATGTTTACAGAGATGCATAGGAAATCAGGCACTTAAACCTTGTTTGTAGTAACAAGAGTTACATATTCAGTCTGTCGTCTAAAGCGCAGTCTGTTCTGGGGGAGTGTCTCAGAAAATGGTGTTGGGAGTTTCCATGCATATTGTGTCACAGTGATTTTCTCCTTTTACAAGTAAAAAAATATGTATATTTTTTAATAATTACCAATCAGGAAACCTCAGCCTGGAATCTGAAAGCTGGGTTCTTTGCTTCTCATACAGTCGCCTGTAATAAAGACTATTCAGACAAACTTCTGCCCACAGTTACACCCATGAAACCCAGTTATCTCCAGTGAGTTTGTACATAACTGAGGACAACGTTTGGACCTGAGTAGCAGCTGCACTGCTTCAGCCATCTGAACAGGACTAAGAATTAGTGGAAGTTTAGTTTTGTCACTGCAGTTAGCAGAGAGGACTGTGTATACATGCAGGAAGGGAGCAGATCTATTGAGCAAGAAGGTGCCATTTTGACAATATGTTGTCAGCTTATAACTGCTCTGATTTTTTGTCTTGCATTTCAATCACTTAATAAAAAGACACTACGGTTGCTACTTTGGCCTTTCGGTTCAACCGTCAAGAAGTTAAATCAATTTATAGAGTGAATCAGTGTTCATATGCAATTTCCTTGTCTCCCAGACCCCCCCCCCCGCCCCGCCCTTCTTATTCAAAACCTCAAAACCACTATGGGTAATTTCCCCAAGACCCACTTTAGACATTTGTGGCATTCAGCATCAAAAGTAAGTGCAAGCTGGCCAAAACCAGATATTCTTACCCTTTTGAGCATTTTCTTCCTGTTTCAGGGAATAAAGTAAGACAAGCCACTGCCCTCTTCCTCACAAAGCGAAATATTAACTGGAAATAGAAAGATTGGCACTGGTCCTGATTCCATTGAAATAAATGGGAGCTTTGCCAGTGACTTCAAAAGGTAACAAAGTAGTCATGCATGTTTGTATTTGTAACATCCCCTTAACCTACACCATCATCTCACTACACCTCACTTCTTAGGAAACTTTCTCACAAGCACCAGAATGAGAGATCTTTATCAGACAGGCAAAATACATACATGCTCCTTACCACAGCTATCACCACTAGAAGTGTTGGTTCAACATGTAGATTTTGTTAAAAAAGGGGAGGGGGACAGAAGGTTATTAAACCCCTATGAAGAAATATATTTTCAGAGCTTTTTAAGAATGTCATAGAAACAGGGAGTATTTGGAGGTTTAAACATTCCTGTGCAGCAGTGAAAGCCCAAAACAACAACATTTTGCTAGTGCGTGAGAACCAGAAAGTGCAACTGGCAATAAATGGTATTGACAGCCTAGTTGTACTGGCAGGGCAATGTAAACAAACACATCAGTGATCAAAAGTAAATTAGCTCTCTACAGTTTATTTCAGTTTTATAATTAGTTGTATTACAATAGCTCCTAGAAGCCAGAGTTGAGATTGGGGTCCCATTGTGCTAAGCACTGTACAAACACTAATTAGAGAATCCTAAAGAGGTTACAGTCTAAATAGACAAGCGTGGGAGAAGAAACAGAGAGAGCCGGGAAGTCACTTGCCCAGTGTCAGGCAGAACCAAAAGTAGAACCCAAGTTTTCTAACTCCCAGTCCAGTGTCCCAACCACTAGACTAGCCTGCCTCAAAAACCTAGGCTATTAGTAGCAGAGCTAAGGAATTTAAGGGATGGATTTTATTGTTTGCATTGCTGTTATCTATCTGTAGCATAGTTTTGAAATTGTCACCAGAAAACTATTAGAAGCACTATTCCTCTAGGTTTCTTTGCTCCTCAGGCCACACACAGGGGCACAGTTTACCATCATGGTACTCAGATGCACAGCTGTGGAACATATTCATTCAGTAGCATTAGTTGGTGCCTTGGCAAAATTCTCAAGCTGTCATGAAGACAGCCCTGGAGCACCTTTCTGGTCTGTCATGTGGTTGTGCTGTTGCTGCAAGTACAGATCTGGTTTCTGATCTGACCTCAGGCTCCAGGACAGTGTTTTTATTTAATTTACCTTTTTGATCTGGAGAAATTTGTGTTTTAATTTGAATTCAACAAAGCCCTGTGAAAATCCTCTGAACCTTTGACAGCCTTCCCCACCCCACTGCTTAAAGGGGGGTAACCTTTACAATAACATAGGTAAATTGGCACAATACATAAATATTTGTATGCTTTCTTATTTAATTAGAGGTGCCAGGCTGGAATGTAGTGTGTTTGCTAATTTCATAAACTAGCTACCTTAACTAAATCAGACACAGTGGTGCAAAAAACTAAAAAAAGTGCCAGATGGCATTTTATTCCAAAAGGGATATTGTCATGCTTAAAGGGTGGTCTTTCTTTAAAGTATTCTTTAATCATTGTGTTTCTTGGTTTAAATTCCTGTTTGTACAGTATTCCTGTTGTTTAGGTTCAGAGATGGAGAGATTATTTTTTTCATTTGATTGTTTCAAGGTCAGAAGTTGAATGTTGCCTGGATTTTTCCCCTTTTGTGGGTGGAGTGATCCAGAGTTTCACACTCTGGATGTGAATCCAGTTTAGAGAGAGCAGCAGCAACTCAAGGGCAAAATTCCTGCCAGCGCAGTTCTGCACAAGGTGGTAGGCATTGCATAAGTCTCAGTGTTGTGCTCATTACAGGACGCGGTAGGGCCCTCATTCAGCAACGGACTTACGCACATGTTTCAAGTTAAGATTGTACTTAAGTCCCATTCATTCCAGCACAAGTGTGCTTAAATGCTTTGCTTAATTGGGGCCTAAGTGGGGTAAAGTGACTTTGCATGAATCATCGACAGTCGGATACATTTCTCCCTCTATAAATAGAAATCCTGTTAACCCTAGCTGAAGTTTAGCCGTTTCCAATTCTGAAGGCCTCAATCTTAGATTTTGCTGTCTACTAGCTGAGAGAGTTAATGCAGCAATTGAAGGCAGGCCTTATGCAATGCGACAGGTGCTAATCTTCCAGGAAATTCATCCTACATCTCACCCACTAAGGGAATTTTATATAAAAATGGCTTAATGTCTCCTTAAACGTGTCAGCGAGCATGCGAGGACCACACAGATTTGGTTCCACTGAAAGTAATAGAGTGAAATTGTCTGCATAATTATTTTAGTTGGATGGAGAATCTGCAGTTCTCCCTTGCTTCAGGAAATAAACCTCTGTTAAAACCATATGGCACTATTCTCTGAAGAGATGCGATTACAGAGGCACTTCCCTTTCAGATATCAAGGCAAAATTAGAGAAAGTAGTCGTGTTTGTGCATAATAAATACAACTGTTTCTCTTGGTGAGCAAATATGAAAGTGTCATTTTGGCTTTTGCGTGTGAGTGTGTGTGTATATATACTTGCTTCATTTATGGATTGCAATAAATGATACAGCAATTGCAAAATGTCTGAGACCCAGAAGGCATGTATTGTTATGTATACATAGCAAAAATATATAGTAAAAAAGTCTGTCAGGTTGAATTAGGCCCCAAGTTTAGGTTCTGTACAAGCATTTTAAAAATCCATGATCAAGAGAGAGAATCGTCCGCTCCCCCCCGCTTTTTTTAAAGTTCCTAGTAAAAGGGAAGGGTATTTAAATGTTCAAGGAGAAGTAAAAATAGTAGGTAAAAACTTTACACATCATACAAGTGACCCCAAGATTACTGTAACTTTAAGAGAATAAAGATTTGACCGCAATTTGTATATAGTCAATTTCACTGTTTCTTATAAATAGCTCAGCCCCAGTTTTGCACCTGGATCCAGGCAGGCAGACAGACCTCTGGTCCTACTCAGACACACTGAGTCCTGCACAAAGCTTCTTCTGGAATCAGAGCCTGAGGGAGCAATCCCGCAAACCCTTCCCCATATAACTGTATGCATGCGAGTAGCCCCATTGATACCAACGGGACTACTCACATAAGTAAAGTTACCCCAGTGCATAAGTATTTGCAGAATCAGGCCCTTAGCTAGTCAGTTTCCCATGTTGTTAATGTGAGAAATGTCCAAAATGAGATAGGAAAGTGTGAAAACCACAAAACTTGGTAGAACAGATGTAACTGCTCTAACCATTATTTGAATATGACTTGACTGCCTCTTTAAGTTGAGTGGGCCCAATTCTCCACTCACATCAGTTTTACACAAGTAGATTTCCATTGAATTCAATGGAGATTTACACCAGAATATGTGAGATGATAATCAGACTTGTGCACCAGAAAGTAAAACTGCCTCAAACAAAAGCAAAAGTAATGAAAACTGTTTTCATTGTCAAAGCTGAGTGAAGTGCAGAAAGTAAACAATCTGCATAAAGGGTGAAAAGCAAATGTCCTATTAATATTTATTCAGTTCTAATAACCTAAGGTGTTGGCAATGACAGACATGGAAAATATTATTTTTATTAAAATAACAAGGAGTCTGGTGGCACCTTAAAGACTAACAGATTTATTTGGGTATAAGCTTTCGTGGATAAAAAACCCACTTCCTTTTGTTTTTGTGGATACAGACTAACACGGCTACCCCCGATACTTGATTATTTTTATTATAATTCAGTTTTTAAACTAGTCTCCCTTTAGTCTTATCTACCTTGGTTTTTAAACCAGTGAGATTTGTACACATAGCTACAACTATTTTAAAAAAAAAAACAGAGTGATTTAGCTATATCTACTGTAGGAACATAAAATAATTACACCCACACTCTGTACACAGGAGCAGATTCACTTGTGGCTTATTTGCATAGTGTTTTCCCTTGAGTTGGACCCTGATAGAGACCTCACTAATGAGCACATTGTAAAAATCTGCATAGACTCACATGACCATCCCGCAAGTCACACCAGTTTTAAATATAGAGAACCCAATTTTACCCTCCAGTACACAAGTGCAACTCCTGTTACACAGGACTTCAGAGTGCAGAGTTGGCCCCACAGTTTCGTTGTTCATGAACTCGTCTTACAAACTTACCTTACCTTAAAAATTTCACACATCTCCATTGCTGCATCTCAGATATATTTCATGGTACTGATCTCCCCCCCGCCAAACCCTTTAGGTCTTGACTTGCTGCATAGCTGCAGGTAAATGCATTGGTATATGTACGCTATCACAGACGACAGTGCATGGTTTTTATGGAGCAGGTAGACCCAGCCTAGAAGAAGAGCACTGGTCACATGGAGTCTGAGTTTAGGCCTGAGGTCAGTCCCAAACTCTAATCCAGTCCATTAGGTGAGCAGGGGCTGGGAGCCTTCACAGGCCCTTAATGAAGGAAGAAGCATCTTGTCTGGCTTTCTGGCAACCCATTCTGGTCACTGTAAGGAGCAGTAATGATGGGCCCAGCCTTCCTCCTTCAGAAGATCACCAGATGATAGACTGAAAAGAAAAGGGACGGATGCAAAAGGAGCTCAGATGACCCTCTGATTGTGAAGAAGCTAGAGAGAGCAAGTAGTTTCCTTTCTTTTCATTGGGCAGTGCTGAGAGTACTCCAGCTACTAGCAGAAGCAGGCTATCATTGGAGAAGATCACCCTGTCATTTTAAAATTTTACTCCTTTCTTCCTTTTAGAAGTTCTCTGAAGCTGGAAAATATGTTCTGTGGCCTTTTTTTCTCCTTTTCCATTTGGATTTATTTTATTAAACCGGTTAACTCAGCAATGTTTCAAGGTTATGCACCACCAAAACATCTCCACTCTTCAACATCATCAATGGTGTTACCAGAGCTCTCTGGTTAATGTTTTTTAGGGTGACAGCAAGTGTGAAAAATCAGGACAGGGGGTGGGGGATAATAGGAGCCTATATAAGAAAAAGACCCCAAAATCGGGACTGTCCCTATAAAATCAGGACATCTGGACACCCTAATGTTTCTAAGGTCTTTCCAAATGTTAAACACATACACACACATTGTATATATACATACATACTCACATACACCCACATACATTGTGTATATATATATATACATACACAGACACACACACAGAGGAGCGGGTATATTTGTGTGCATATACATCTTTGAACACCATTAATTTCACAGCTGCACTTTTGAAAAGCCTGTGATTTTTATACGTGGACATTTATAGCTTCTGTTTCTTTGATTTTTGATTTTTTCTTTGATTTTTTTTCTCCAAAGGATCGCACCTACAATGTAATGCACAAGTGGTTTTCTTTTTAACAGGGAATCATGGCACTAGGCACAGCATGGTCAAAGCAAAGTGTGCGAGTTAGAGTCTATCATAAAAAAAAGGGAAGGGGCTTTGTGAAGGATTGCATAGTTAAATGAATTGGTAACGAGACAGAGACTTTCATTGCTAGGTTGCTGGATCCATTCCAGCCCAGGTTGGTAGTGACCAAAAGTTAATACCATCATAGTTTATGCTAATGTATGTAAAATGAGTTGGTTGTCTCAGTCCAGGTCTTAGACTGCAAGTGTCTAATTTCCCAACACTGCCACTGTAACAGGCACCCTTGTTAACAAGCTGAGATTGGAATAGGCATAGAGACAACTATTCCCTCCCACCTTAAAGTTGGTCCCACAAGTCAAGGCTAGGGCATAATGAAGAACCTTGTACCCAGGTTTCAGAGTGGTAGTCATGTTACTCTGTATCATCAAAAAGAAAGAGGAGTACTTGTGGCACCTTAGAGACTAACAAATTTATTTGGGCCTAAGCTTTCGTGGGATAAAACCCACTTCATCAGATGCATGGAGTGGAAAATACAGTAGGAAGATATATATATATACAGAGAACATGAAAAGATGGGGGTTGCCATACCAACTCTAACGAGACAAATCAATTAAGGTGCACTATTATCAGCAGGAGGAAAACAACTTTTGTAGTGATAATCAGGATGGCCCATTTCAAACAGTTGACAAGAAGGTGTGAGTAACAGTAGGGGTAAAGATGTAGAAGCACTCTACACCAACATTCCACACAAAGATGGACTACAAGCCATCAGGAACAGTATCCCCGATAATGTCATGGCAAACCTGGTGGCTGAATTTTGTGACTTTGTCCTCACCCACAACTATTTCACATTTGGGGACAATGCATACCTTCAAGTCAGCGGCACTGCTATGGGTACCTGCATGGCCCCACAGTATGCCAACATTTTTATGGCTGACTTAGAACAATGCTTCCTCAGCTCTCGTCCCCTAAAGCCCCTACTCTATTTGTGCTACATTGATGATGTCTTCATCATCTGGACCCATGGAAAAGAAGCCCTTGAGGAATTCCACCAGGATTTCAACAATTTCCATCCCACCATAAACCTCAGCCTGGACCAGTCCACACAAGAGATCCACTTCCTGGACACTACAGTGCTAATAAGTGTTGGTCACATAAACACCACCCTATACCGGAAACCTACTGACCGCTATACTTACCTACATGCCTCCAGCTTCCATCCAGACCACATCACATGATCCATTGTCTACAGCCAAGCTCTAAGATACAACCGCATTTGCTCCAATCCCTCAGACAGAGACAAACACCTACAAGATCTCTATCAAGTATTCTTAAAACTACAATACCCACCTGCTGAAGTGAAAAAACAGATCGACAGAGCCAGAAGATTACCCAGAAGTCACCTACTACAGGACAGGCCCAACAAAGAAAGTAACAGAATGCCACTAGCCGTCACCTTCAGCCCCCAACTAAAACCTCTCCAGCACATCATCAAGGATCTACAACCTATCCTGAGGGACGATTCCTCACTCTCACCTTGGGAGACCTTGGGAGACAGACCAGTCCTCGCTTACAGACAGCCCCCCAACCTGAAGCAAATACTCACCAGCAACCACACACCACACAACAAAAACACTAACCCAGGAACCTATCCTTGCAACAAAGCCCATTGACAACTCTGTCCACATATCTAGTCAAGGGACACCATCATAGGACCTAATCACATCAGCCACACCACCAGGGGCTCATTCACCTGCACATCTACCAATGTGATATATGCCATCATGTGCCAGCAATGCCCCTCTGCCATGTACATTGGTCAAACCGGACAGTCTCTACACAAAAGAATAAATGGACACAAATCAGACGTCAAGTATTATAACATTCAAAAACCAGTTGGAGAACACTTCAACCTCCCTGGACACTCAATTACAGACCTAAAAGTCGTAATTCTTCAACAAAAAACTTCAAAAACAGACTCCAACGAGAAACTGCAGAACTGGAATTTATTTGCAAACTGGACACCATTACATTAGGCTTGAATTAAGACTGGGAGAGGATGGGTCATTAGACAAACTAAAACTATTTCCCCATGCTAATTTTTTCCTCCTATTGTTACTCACACCTTCTTGTCCACTGAAATGGGCCATCCTGATTATCACTATAATTTTTTTTTCTCCTGCTGATAATAGCCCACCTTAATTGATTTGTCTTGTTAGAGTTGGTATGGCAACCCCCATCTTGTCATGTTCTCTGTGTATATATATACTGTATTTTCCACTCCATGCATCTGATTAAGGGGGTTCTAGCCCACAAAAGCTTATGCCCAAATAAATGTGTTAGTCTCTAAGGTGCCACAAGGACTCCTCATTCTTGTGCCCAGGCTGTATCTGCAGAGGAACTGTGACTCTAGGACTGTCAGACAGTCCACAAGCACAAAAGTCACCAGAGAGTCATTGTGAATATTCTGGTAGTACTTGGCATGTGTTAAGCACTTTCCATATAAAGAGATAGCCCTTGCTTGCAGGAGCTTGTAGTCTAAAGCCCTGAAACAGGGTTACACACAGGCAGAGCCCATTGCAAGATTGGAGTCTAAGAAGACTAACAATGTATAAAAGGTGGAGGAGAAGGATAACTCATGCAGGCAAAATAGATCCAATTTATACAGTGCATACTTAAAAAAAGTAATTGAACTGGCCTCCAAGGCCCCGGTACGTTGACATTATTAGTTGGCTGATTTCTTGTAGGTGTCGTGGGAAAAGGTACTTTAATATTTATTATATTATCATCATCACTATCTAAGCTAGAAAACGCCAAGCAGAACTGTCGTGTTGCTGTACTACAAGGACCTTCTTTGCGGAAGAGGGAGAAAGGGAAATTCTATGAAGAATCTCCCTCTGCAGTAGCCCAGATGCTGTTCAAAAGCCTTCACCGTGTGTTTATCATTTCAGTTAGCAATGCTGTAAATGACATCACACACTGCTTGCGTTGGACTCACTCCAGCTTCCCCCCCCCCCCCAAGACTGATCCTCTTCCTACTCCCCTTCCCCCTGCATACATTCTTTGGGATTTGCTGCCTACTGGTAGCCAAGCATACAGAGACCTGGGGCGGGGATTTATTCAGTATGAATCTGTTTTCCTATTGCTTTTAAGTTCATGGGAGACTCCCTGTTACTAAACAAACTTTACAACTGAAGGCAAAGGGGGTCAGACTCCTGCTAGAGCCCTTCTAAAGAAGATATTCCATTGTGGCCAAACATAGCTCATTAATTGCCTAGCTATCCCTCTGCCTTCCCTCCTAAATTGCTGCTTGATATCGACATCAGACCTAACCTTTCAATCTAATGAGCAGGTTAAATATTTTAACATTGGCTTAGGCCCTGATTTAGCAAGGACCCACTCCATTATTACCTGTTCAACAAAGCCCTTAAGCATGTGTTTAACTTTAGTTATATACTTATTTCTCATTAAGTCATATGCTTTAAACGCTTTGCTGAACTGGGGCCGTAATGTAATCCCATTATTAATATAGCTGACCTGCGGCAGGTGAGGTCAGCCCTACAGGCTTGGGGCCAGATTCTGCCCCCAGATGCATATGTATAAACCTGGAATCACTCTACTGAAGTCAATGGATTTACATTCTTGTAGCTCAGCGCAGAATCTGGCCCTCTCTCTTTTCCTTCTAAGACTGACAAAGAGTGAATGATCCCTTCTGAGATCCTTCTGAGTGATGTGTTCTCAGGAGCAGCGTCCCTTCTTTATTACATGCAAATAACGATGCTGTCCTGTTGTACTCTCCCAGAATTTTAAAGCCTTTCACTTCATTGGCGAGATTTCCCTCCACTTTCCCTGCAGACTGGGGTTGTGAGTTCAATCCTTGAAGGGGCCATTTAGGGATCTGGGGCAAAACTCTGCCAGGGGACAGTACTTGGTCCTGCTAGTGAAGGCAGGGGACTGGACTCAATGATCTTTCAAGGTCCTTCCAGTTCTATGAGATAGGCATATCTCCATATATATATATATTTAAAGACTGTGATTAGCACCCCCAAAAAAATCTGTATTCATGGTCTTGTATTTTTAACATTCTTTCCCTTCTGGGGGCATTGGAGTTTTACAATTTGCGACATTGTTTTCAAATACAATCTTGTGCCTTAACTCAGTGAATCTCAACCTTTCCAGACTACTGTACCCTTTTCAGGAGTCTGATTTGTCTTGCGTACCCCCAAGTTTCACCTTGCTTAAAAACTACTTGCTTACAAAATCAGACATAAAAATACAAAAGTGTCACAGTACACTATGACAAAATTGCTTATTTTCTGTGTTTTACCATATAATTATAAAATAAATCAATTGAAATATAAATATTGTACTTACATTTCAGTGTGTAATACATAGAGCAGCATAAACAAGTCATTGTATGAAATTTTATTTTGTACTGGCTTTGCTAGTGCTTTTTATGTAGCCTGTTGTAAAATGAGGCAAATATCTAGATGAATTGATGTACCCTCTGGAAGACCTCTATGTACCCCCAGGGGTACACGTATCCCTGGTTCAGAATCACTGCCTTAACTAAGCTGGTAGTTTGTGGCAGCAGAAATGATCTATTATCTCTTGTTCTCCAGGTTGGCATGGATAAGGGGTGCACAGGTTCCATCTCTAGATGATAGTAATAGCTGCTCAACACATAGAATCACCTCCTGTCAGGGCAGCTGCACCTGTATTTTCCCTCCGTCATCCAGAAAGGGCACCAACTCTCAGGCTTCCAGTTCCCCAGCTGTTGCCTGTCTTGGGTGGAGACCCACGTCTCTCTCCCCACTCCCTTCTGCGCAGTTCCCTGTCTTCACTGTGTTATTCCTGGCAGAAGCAAGCTGCCCAAGCATACCTGCTTACCTTCTCTTCAGAGATGGATAACCATGATTGTCAACAGTTATAAGTTACCACACAGTTCTTTCTGTGCAAGCCTATTTTACTCTACAGAGAAAAGCTATAAAAATAATAAAAGAACCTACATCGATACTAATAAGCCTATCAGAGATCACTTCAACCCTAACATGGGCTGTGGCTGGAGCTGTCTTTCCAAACCCGACCCAAGGAGTTTCTTGTGTGATCACAAGCTCATCACGGCCTCACCTCAGAACAAACACCTAGTCATATGGGGCCTCTGTAGGCCCTGTCCTTCCAACTCTACCCTAAGGATTGGAGCCCCCTGTGCCTGTGGGCCAGGGGTCCTGCCCGTTTGATCAAGAAGAGGGCCCTGAGCCAGTTTAAAACTAGGCTGTTTATCCAAAAATCCTTTTTTTGTCTATTGGTCCCAATGGCTGATAACGGAGGAAATACGTAAGCATCCCTGTCCTCCTAGAGCAAATACATATAATGCCCACAACAGCACATAAACAACTGCATTTTTAACACAGTGGGACCTCACGGTATTAAACCTAATTCAATAAGGTTTAACTTAATTCAGTAAAGTTTATCATAATTCCATAAGGTTTGTCCAGGATGTTGCCAGTCTGTCACGAGAATAATAAAAACAACAAAACAACCACTATTATTTAATAATATTAATAATCCTTTGCACTTTCAGAGTATGCTTCATCCAGAGATCTTGGAGCTCGTAAAGGCTGAGTCTGATTTAGTACTGTGTTAGTCTAGTTTTACCCCAATGTAACTTCATTGAAACCTACTGGAGTTTAGTCACACTCAGACCTGCTAAAACCAACGTAGTAGCACACTGGTGAATCAGGCTCACTAATTCATTTAGCCTAGTAATGCCCCCGGGAGTCAAGGAGGCAGATAAATATTTTTATAGATGGAGAAAACTGTGGCTTTCTCAAGTTTTAGTTACTTAAGTCCCTATTTAGGCACCCAAGAAGCAGCCTGGTTTTAGCTATTGACTTCAGTGGAAGCTGCAGCTGCTCATCACCACTGAGAACACCAGACCCAAAGCTAGTTTAAGAGCCTAACTTGAGGCACTTAAATTTAAAAATGTTGCCCAAGCGACTTACTCAAGATTATACAGCGAGTCAGTGGGAAACCCCAGAACTCTCAACCCCTCTGTCTCCACCCCTTTCAACTCCATGCTCTAACCACCAGACAGTGCTTTCTCCCTTAAGGTCTTGACACAAGAAGTCAGTCCACCCCATCTGCCACCTGGCACAAGACTGTCACTAGTGAGATCACCAGAAAGGGGACAGAGCATAACAAAGAGAAGGGATCAAAATGGTGGCTGACCACAATGAGGATTGGGGGGAATCTTCAGGACACCATCTCAACTAGCATCAGTTAGTGCATCAGTTATGCATCACTTAAGGCTAGGCATCTGTAAGACTTAAGTGTTGCATAGGCTTGTGCTGGCACTCTGCCCAGAGGTGAATTTCACCCGGCGAACTGAATGGATTCTGTCACATGTCTGCTGCCCCATTAAACCCATATATTACCAGCAGCGTAAGACTTTCATCATATTCCGGCCTCTTAACCAGGCTTTAGATTGTAAAAGCAAGAGCAGAGAAGAAGGGTGTTAAGCATAATTTTTACTGGGGAAACCACCAATTCTTTATACCTTTCGAAAGGAAGAAAGAGAGACATCCATCAAACTGTCATTGCAGATTAGATGCCACAAACCTAAGCCTATGGAGCAGCCAGGAATCTGTAAACCTTTTAAAGGCTACGCCTGTTTTTGATTTTTTTTTAAACCTTTATAGATTTTCGTGGAAAATATTAATGGGCTAAGGGATGTTTCATGTTTCTCTAAGGTCTGACAAACTCTACACAAACTGGATAGAAGTCCAGTCTTATGGTTCAGGTTAATTAGTTTCTGTGTTATGACCAAGAACAAATAATACTGTCTGTCTGTCTGTCTGTCTTATTAAGGCAAGTTTGAAAAGCTGCATTTGATTAAAAAAAAAAAAAAAAGACTGCTGCATCCTGGCTTCTGTCTACATTTAGCCTGATTTGAGATGCCCTTTATATAACAATAATTTGATACTACTCACAATACTTGGCACCCCGAGTGCTAGAGTGGAATGTAACAAGAACACTTTAGCAGGTCTGAGTGTGAGTAAACTCCAGTAGTGTTGGAATGAAAGGGTAGGGCATTCAGTGTATGTCTCTCCCTCGCTTGGCATTCACAGACAATAAGAACTCGAGGATTAACATGCTAGACTCCGTTTATTACACATGGGTGGATAAAGCAATTACCTGTCTATCAAGGCTGTAGTAAATTGTGCAACAGCATTAACTATGGGTGGATATGTGGATAAATGCTATTCTGCCACAGAGGGTGCTGATACACAAGATAATCCTTCAAGTCTAACTTGTAAAGACTGTTTTCCTTTGGAGTTTATATCATGTTTCCCTTGCAAGCATAGACTGAAACGGTGTCTTTTTTATTTTCAATTGCATTTTCAGCTCCCTTTAGCCATCTGAATTTTATCAGAGAGGTTATTTTAGAAACAACCCTTCTGTAATTAAGTTTAAACAATCTGCTTAAAACCTGTTGCACAGATAGAAACACAATAGTCTTTTCATGCAGTAAAACAGTCCCACACACGTATCCCTCCCTTATTGCTGGACTGTTGTATCGTCCATGCCTGAACTCCCATTCTAACCACAGCATTCAGCCAGTAATATGCCCTTGGTTTTGGAGAGGGAAAAAAACAAACGAAAGTGCACCCTACTGATGTCTAGAGAGCACAGGATTGCAAGACAGCACACAATTGGAGAGGTCTTAGACTAGATTAAAACTAAGTACCTTAAATCTGTTTTAATGATTGTGTTTACATCTCCCCCTCTTCGGTCCTTTAAAGTAATCAGGTTTCGCAAGCGTTAAGAAAACCAACCCCTCCTGCCTGTTGGAGAGAAGCCAGTTCAAAGCAAGAGATTTTTTTCACTCTCCCCTCACCCTCCTTCTTTTTCTATGATCTTTACTGCTCTTCAGTGTAGCAAGACCAGGCTAAGGACCTACTTTATAGAGTAGTTTTACCTTTTTTTAAAAAAAAAAATGTTTCTTCCCATTCTTTATAGAGATTGTTTGATAACAATGAGGATGATAAAGTCAGGATGAGGAGCTCTTGCTCTTTTGAAAAGCAGCTCCCTTTAAAAAAAATTCCCTTTGCTCAAAAAAAAAAAAAAGCAGCAATAAATAGACCAAAACCAAACAAAAACAAAACATAAAATAAATAACAGGAAAAAGAGTTCAGCAGATACTAGCATGCAGAGGGAATGAAGCCAGGGACTGGGAACTGCGTGAAATTCTCTGTTTCTATGATTGTCTTTAGAATCCTTGAAACAAACTTGCCAACCATGGCTAGCTTGGTTGCTGGCACATACACTGGTGCATTATGTTCTTTAATGAGGTTTAAAGGTGAACGAGAGTTGCGTTGAGATGCAGGGGGCTCCAACACGCTCTCTGTCTTCTCCGTGTGTTTGTGACGGGAGGGTTATTTTTTAAAAATATCCATTGTATTGCGTGAATTTAAAAGCCTGGAGGGAATGGTGAATCACATGGCTGAGCTGGGGAAGATCTCCCAACAGGAGATGGGAACTCCTTTAATGCACAGTTCTGAGCTGCAGAACAGAGGAGAATGGGTTTGGGGTGGAAGGGTAGATGCCAAAGCACTGAGCACCTGTAGCGCAGCAGAAAGTCTGAAGTGAAGTGTGGATCTCTCTGGGTGGGGCAGGAGGGAAGGAGGAGACACTTCTTATGCCACACTGCAGTGTGATTTTGAGCAGAGCACAGGGGAGATGGGAAAGTGGGGGATTCCTGAACTGTGGCAGCCTCAGGCTGGGCTGAGGAGCAGGGCAGAAGGGCAGAGTAAAGGTGATCATGGGGAAGCAGTTCCAGACAGGGCCACGAGGGAAACCCTTCCTTCACTTCTGCGCTTGCTCTTTTCTTGGGGCTCCTTTTCTCTTTCATAGCTCCAGGTGTTCTAGAAGCGAAACACTCGCAAGGCAAATGTAGTGGCAGCACTGAGCTCCCGCACACAGGACCCATAGGGCCCAGTAGAGGGAATAACAGCTCCCCCGCCGTGACCACCACCACTGCCCCACTGATCTCAATGGGCACAGGGTTGGAGCTGTTGAAACACTGCCCCTGCTGGAGCTGGTGAGGTACAGCAGCCAATTTTCACATCCATAGATAATATTCTGGGGGAGGGAGGGTTATATCTCAACTGCTGTGATTTGCTGAAAAACCTGACCGCCTAAAGTGTCCTCCCGGCTGTGCATGTGTGTGTGGGTGTGTTTGCTTTTCGTAGGCCATGACTTTGTTAAAAAGAAATCGAAATCTTAGCACTTTATATTTTCAAAGATTTTACAAGCCCTGGTCTTGATTCACTCCCATGGGCACAGAGGGATGCAGTTTGCCCCATGGTGGAATTACTCCTCAATCTGCAGGAAACTTTAAACTTCAGATGGGGCTTCGCGGGAGTCCCATCTAGGCAGGCTAGCTGGGTGTTGAGCTACACTGAAGCTTGCTCTTGCTCCCCAGTGGGAAAATTCCTGCTGAACTGGGAGATGCAGTGAGGGCCAGATCTTGCACCATTTAAGTGCCAAGGCTCAAATCCCATCCTTGGCTGACCCTATCCACTTTGGGCCTGATCTAAAGCCCAGTGAAATCAATGAAAAGACTGACTTCCATGGGATCTGGATCAGCCCTTTGTTGGCAGTGCTTTGAACCTATCCAAGATCATTGTATCACTGGGGTGAGGGAATTGGAAAGAGGTGGTCAGCTGGGATTCCACTAGTGGACTGAATCGGGCCCAAAGAATAAGAAATCAGGTCAGCTGAGCCTGTTTGCTGTGTTTGTTTTCATGTAATTTATTTATTTATTGGTCAGTTTCAGGTGTATTTTTGACCTGCTCTGTGTAAAAACCTCTCTGCTTTAAAAACAAAAACCTTTGGGGGTCTTGATTTTTGTCCATGTGCGTGTGTAACCCTCATTAATGCTAATGGGAGTCCTGTGTGCATGGTTGGGAGTAAACTGTAATGTAAACTGGTGCCGTTAGCTATTTAAAAAACAAAAATCTTTTCCCCTCCCCTGAGTGAATTAAAGCCAGTATTGCGCCTATGTAGCGCCTTGTTTTACGAATTATAAAAACTTTTCCTATGTAGAACCTATGGCCTAATTATGTAATTATGTCTCTTGGGTAGATATTTTTCTTCTCATAATTATGTCTTTACCCAAGAGACTGGAAGGGCTCCAAGCTTTCCGCTTTCATGGGTAGAAATTGTTTGGCTCTCTTTTTCATTCTTGTTGATGAATTTTGAGTTGTATGCAGCATGTATGGCTTAGCGAGGGGCACTGCGTAGGGAAAGCAACAAGGAGCACAATGGTTTGTCACAAACAAATATTTACAGGAATATGGATTTAGTAAACGGGAGCTTTTTTGGCTCAGTTGAGGGACCTTGCTTGCGAAGAGCTAACGTGATCCTTCTGGACAGAGGTTGATTTATGTCACTCTTGTGTTACCTCTAGAGCCCAGGTAGACAGTTGCTTTGGAGCTGTATCTTGCTAACATGATGTATTGTCTGAACATTATAAGAAAGATAAATATCCCTGCCTGAATCAACGACGTCATTCACTGCCACCACTACAAGCTATCTAGAAGTTCTTGGGCCCAATTTTGAGCTGTTTCACCAGGGTAAATGCAGAGTAGTTCCTTTGACTCCAGATTTATGCCAGTATAATTGAGATCAGAATCAGGCCCATAGAGACACGTCAGGCTGGAAGTTCACATGTGCAAATCCTATTGATATTAATGGGATCAAGTGCAGTAAGATGTCCAGCGACAATGGGGCTTGAAAGAAACTTTTCCTTTTTCAAGTTTTCTACCATTAGTGGGGAGAGGGAATAATCAGAGATTCCACCCTTAGGCCCTAAACCTACTACCATTGAAGTCAATGGAAAAAAACATCAGTGGGCTACAATCTAATTCTTTATGCTTCCCCCTTCCTGGAGCTCCCATGTGTGTTACTCAAGGCTGCCACCTCCTTTTGGTTCACATCTCTCCTTTAAACACACATCTTCTGCCAATCACAGTCTGATGTCACAAACTTGGAAACGTACAGAAAGCCTGAACACCCCTTTGGCCACAAAGAGTAATCTGGATGTGTTGCGTTGTCTACGCTTTCAGACTGTAAGTGGCCTGGGACAATGACCATCACTTCCTCTGTGTTTATATAGTGCTGAGCCCTCTGTTGGCATATAACAACAAATAACAGCTGTGCCTAGATATTGAGGCAAATATTGCATGTCAGAGCCTCCATTCTAATTGGGATCACCCACAAAATCTATGCACAACAGATGGGTGTGTAGGATCTTAATTTCAGCTTCGTTTATGAATTTCCTATGCTAGGCTTTCATTACAAAGATATTTGACTCCCCCATCATTTGCTGTTTCTGTTGTGAAAAAAGCATATCAAAGTGAAAGAGGTGCAACTGGGTGAAGATTGAAAATACCCAGCCCGCTCAGGGATAATAAAAACATCTGTCGACAATCTGGTAACCAGAGCTTCCTGGTACCATAAAAAATTAGTGGGTGGTTTGCTTGGTGCTAAAAAGAGAGTTCTACATTGTCACTGCATATGGCTAGACCAAGTATAATCTGATTAATTTTCAGCCCCACACCCAAAAGCTGCAGAATTAAAAAAAAAAGGTAAAAATCTTGGGGCATCAGATTTACATTAGGGTTCTCCAGGTTGACCTCTGAAATGTTCATTTGAAGTGGCCAGAGGGTGTCAACTAAACTGACAGTAAGAGCCCAGTGATCAGAGAAAATGTCACCTGCCAGCAGACATGGACAGCATTTCTGTGATCCAGGAAACTAGGAAGCAATCAGATCCATCTAGAGTCAAAGCTATAACCTGTTTTCTGCCCTGGATGGAATGGGTAATGTATGATAGCCCTTATGTGCCATCTTTAACATGTCCCTGACTGAAGCTTTCCTACTTTGATTGGCAAGTTTGAGTAGCATGTGAAATTATGGCATACGTGTCTAGCCAGGGTTTTGGTTTGTTTTATGACGTTGATTGTGTCAAATCTATTTTCACACTCTGAATTGGTGCTGCAACTCCTGCAGCAGGTTAACCACAGTGCAGTCTGCTTCCAGAAGCTTTGATATACAGGTTTAGTTAAAAAAAGAGATAGGGTAGGATTGATAGACTAGGATATTGCTCATTGTAATGATGTGGTAGATTCACAAAAGTAGGTGCCTAAGGCTGGGGTAGGCTCCTATGTCCCAGTTTAAGCTCCACTGCGATTCACAAAACTCCCTCTGAATCCTGTAAGTGCCTGAACGCACTTGGTTTCTTAGTTTTTTCAATAAGAAGGTGGCTAGGAGCCTGTGTTTCCACCTCTGGGCATGTGCGCTGCTGCCTCACTATAAACACCTATCTCCCACCTCAATCCCAGCGCAACATACAACCCGAGGGAAGACAGGTGTTTGGCCACCTAATTTGTTTGTGGGGCCCCATCCGGTAGGTGTGCTCAGAAGCTGCCCACCAGATCAGGCCCTGCACTTGACTTCACACAAAGCAGCTGAGAGAGGGAAAGGAGGAGGAGCTCCCTCATAACTTTTAACTCAGTGGTTAGGGTACTCACCTGGCATGTGGGATACCCCCCCAGTTCAAGTCCCCCCTCTGTGTGATAAAAAGAGATTTGGATAAAGATTTGCCACATTGTAGGTGAGTGCCCAAATCACTAGTCTATGGGATATTCTGATGTGGGGCTCCCTCAGACTCTCCTGTTGAAGTTATTCCACTGTGGATAAATTCTTAGAGTCATTGGAGCCGGGAGAGTGGACCCTGGGTCTCCCACATGCTCTGTGCACAAGGTTATTGAGTGATTCTCATAGTTGTGCTCTCTCTCTCTCTCTCTTTCTCTTGCACATGCACTCTCTCTGGCCCAAATTACTTAGTATTTGGCCGCAGTGGAACAGCTTAAACAGGAGAGACTGAGGGATTCCCCCCCACATCAGAATATCCCACAGACCCCTGGCACTCTCCTGAGCTGTGGCAGACCCCTGTTCAAATCCTTTCTCCTCATGGTGGTGGTGGTGGGGAGGCAGAATCGAACTTGGAGTCTCCTACGTGAGTACTCTAACCCCTAGGCTAAACATTATGAGGGTGTTCCTCCTCCCCCCTGCTGGCCCTCTCCCCCAGTTTCTTGCAAAAATTGCCTTTGGCTCCTAACTCCAAAGAGGGTTCGCAGCTGAGAATGGCTAGCAGAGACAGGTGCTTCCCTGCAGCTTGGATTTAGGCGCCTATCCCTGAGAGAGAGGAGGGGCGTGGGACACAGCCCTGTCGTTGGTATCTCCCATCAGCTAGCTTAAGCAGCTCCCAGCCTAGCTTGCTGGCGTTTGTGAATCAGGCTCAGGTGCCTGTTTCTCCCCATTCATTGAATAGGTGCCTAACTCAGGCTTTGTGAATCACAGTGTATTCCTGTGATTGTTACAGTGCCTAAGTACCTTTATAAATCTAGCCTTATGTGGGTAGAAGAAGCTGTCGGGTCTTGAGGATAAGAATTCCTGGATGCTACTCCAGGCTCTGACTCTGTGTTCTTGGACTCTGAGAACAGATACACTGGAGTACTTTGTTGAACTTCTTCCTATGTAACCCTTCTGCCAGTTGGAGTTGGCAGCAACCAGGGCCAGGTTCAATATCTAGGGGTTCCTTTTCAATAATATAACACAAAACCATCTCAAACCCCCACCCAGTAACCTGGCACAATTACATACCATGCCCTGGGCGCCGCTAAGAGGCAATACTTCCCTTCTCGCAAGCACAGAGTCTGAGTGTAGAAAAGAAACTTTTAATAGAAGGAGGGAAGTAACCTGGCATTAATTTGGGAAAACGCCACAAGCAGGATTCATAAAACCATGAGCAAAAGCCCCACCTCAGAATACTTTGAGCAGTGTCCTTTTCCCTCGGGTTCTTAAGTCCAGCAACCGACAGTTCCTTTAACATGCTCCTCCCTTCTTCCTCCACCACACCCCACTCACAGTTGTTGTCCTTGGTCAGTGCAGACCCAGAGTTCAGAGGTGCATCTGCAGAGTTCACCTCCCACCCTGGTAGGGGGCACAAGAAAGCACTTTGCTCACTCCACTGTCCAGGCACTCATTCACTGCTCCTCAACCCTGGCCACTCACTATGGTGTCTTCAGGTCCTACCACTTAACCCAGCTCTCAGTGATTTCAGCTATTAGTGCAGGAGCCTCACTACTAATACACACTGGGCAGTCTCTTGTATCAGAGACACTATCCCAAAGCAGGTCTAATGCTTAGACCTGGTTATCAGTGCTTTCAGCTCTGTCCTCCCCCTTTCTCAATTCACTGGGCTTTGGCACCCATGTCCCCTGCCTAGCGAGTGCAGTTTAGTTGAGGGTGAGTTCCTCAATGAGGGTATGCCAAGCACAGTTCTGCTGCCCTTGATTCACACAACAAGGATAATAACCCTTTAGTACCCCTGCCCCAATAACAGCGAGACTTGTGATCCAACACCGGCCGAAAGTGGTCATTTGGGCAAAGCAGTCTCATCATGCTGAACACCTAGGCAGGGTGGATGTGGCCATGCAAACAAGGTCAGCTCCTGAAGTCCTCTTTCCCAGCTCATCACTAGATGTCAGAGGAGAGCTCATTCAGACCCTGCTTACACCTATATTGTGTCCTCTCTTTTTGGCGTCAGTTTTTCCACTGATTTCAATGAGCTTTGGATCACCCTGATTCAGTACCTGACTAAACAGGACCAGTTTTTTCAATATCATTTCATATCAGAGACTTACTATGTCTCTAACCACCTTTGTAACCTACTTCTGAGCCTGCTCTATTTCTGCTATAACTTCTTTGAGAGAGGGTGACCAGAACTGAACATAGTATTCTGAGTGAGGCCATCTCATTGAGCTGTATAATGCTATTAGAATATTTCCAATATTATTTATTCCCATTCTTTATACAGCCTAACATTGCTTTTTTCTGTTTTAAATCACTGTTGAACGTGGATCAGAGTTTTTCATTGAGCTGTCTACAGTGACACCCAGGTCTTTTTACTGAAATAAGTGGTGCCTCACACTCGAGACAGAGAAATACATCTTTCCTTAGTGTGCTCCCTGGGGATCAGGAATTTCTCTGTCAACGGATGCATATATCACTACAGAGATGAAAAGCAGCCTTTGTGCAGTGAACTTCACATGTATAGCATGTATTTCATTATTCCTGCTCACATACTGTTTGGAAAGTATTTTTCTAGGGTGTTTCACTGTATTGTGTACCGCTTCCACAGTCACTAGGAGTTTGCAGGTCCATAGGTATGTAAGGCACTTAGGGTGGACTTCTCACAGGTGCCTAACTCCCATTGAAATCAGTGGGAGTTAGGCAGTTACATAAGTTTGTGAATCACACCCTAACTCCTGTGGGTTGTAAACACCTTCTGAATTTATCGTTTTCAGGTCTTGTTCTCCAAGGACAGCCTGGCGGCCTTTGATTTAAAAACACTGCAAGAGTCACAGCTCAGCAGCACACAGGTGTCATTACAATGGAGGTTTGGTTAGAATGGTTTTATTTGTCGTTAAAGATAGGTAAGGGACTTACTCAGCCATGGCTTTTGTTATAATACAACAATCACACAAACCTGCGAAGACAAAATTTAATAAAACCTCTCTAGGGGATCTCACTATGTAAGCTGTGTCCTATCTGGCATCCAGAGACCCTTTTGTCCCAATGTTCCTTTGTGCCTTGGCCCTAAAATAAAAATATCGACAAGGGGAGGAGCAAGCCAAGAGTGTCTATGGCTCCTGTTTGGCTTCTAGAGCCTCATAGGGTCTGTCTAACTGCAATGAGATACCTGCGGTGGGCCCATGCCAGCTGAGTTAGGCTCTCAGTGCTTTGGCTAAGGGGCTGTTTAATTGCAGTGTAGACATTTGGGCTTGGGCTGCAGGCTAAGCTCTGGGACCTTCCCACCTTGCAGGGTCCTAGAGCCCAGGCTGCAGCCTGAGCTGGAATGTCTACAATGCAATTAAACAGCCCCTTAGCCTGAGTCAGCTGGCAGGTGCCAGCTGCGGGTTTTTAATTGCAGTGTAGACATACCTTTAGCTTCCTTGAAGCTTTGAGTCTTCCAGACCTGGGGAACCCGACCTCCTGGGCCTTTTAAATTTTTTTTACTGTAGACTCCTCCAGTTTCAACCAGCTACAGAGTTCTTTCGTCTTCACTTCCTATCCTAAACTGCTGTGTGTGCAGTTATTTTCCACTAATAGACAGTTGCTGGGTTCTGCCTCAGAGGTGGCTGCATTTCAGTGCTGGATTAAGTTTGGAGTAAATAATGTATGTAGTTAAATATCACCTCTGTTTTTACAGAGCTATGCACTGAAGAATAAAGCGTGGTCAAAAGCAAGTTGAAGGGCATCACGTGCATACTTTTACAGACCTGGGCAGTAGTGATGACTTACAAATAACCACAGATATAGTTAACACATTATATAGGTCAAGTTTGTGTATCAGTCTGTTAGGAAAGTGCTTTGAGATTTCTGAGGAGGAAGGGCACTACTTAAATGTACAATAGAATTTTTGTCTAAAAATCAAAGCAAAAGCCCATTTTGAGGTTGATTCGTTTTCAGATAAACTCAGCCCCGGTAAGAGAGATTAGGGATAGGCTAACTCCGTTTGTGTTATTTTGAACTCACCGAAAAGAGATTATATTCTGATTAGGAACAAATGCGAACAAAGGAGAAAGGGGGAAAAATCCACTGGAAAAAACAGGATGGAAAATGGCACAGGCAGAGGGAAAAACAAACACAGAGCTTGTAAAAAAAGGAGAGAGGTTGAGAAGGAGAACTTCTATGGAAAAATACTTTATGTGTGAAAGTTACTTCTTTAGATTTAATAACACCTAACTTGTACCACAGTGCTTTTCATGGATTCAAGAGACAATGCAAAACATAGCCAATTAAGATGTATTAATTAAACTGTGATTATAACATTACCATGAACCAGCCAAAAAACCATTCTATATCTATGCTCATCAACATCACTCCAAAATGACAGGAAAATGAGTCAACAAATTAGTTTCAAGAACCTTAAAAATTGTTTGGGACTCCTGTAATCTCAAATTAGATCCATTTCTCTTCACACGTCCATTCCAGCCTCTCAATTTTCTGTATAGAAATAGGATTTCTCTGAGTCTTGTACTGGTACCTGTACTGAAATTGCTTGCTTGCTTCCACCACCTGTTGTCAGGGTTCCAATTAGATAAGGTGTATTATATGCCAGGCGCTCGGTACTAGGATGATGGATGCTATAAAAAATGCCTGTTTCTAGAGATGAAGGATGGTTACAGCACAGGACTGGGAGTCATAGGATCTGGGTTCTATCTTCTGAGTTCACTATCTATGACCTTAGCTAAGTCATTTCATCTCTCTGTGATTCAGCTTCCCTATCTGTAAAATGGGGGAAATAAACCCTATCTATCTCCTATTCCAAAGATTCATTCATTAAACTTAGTGAAGTGCTCTGATACTCTGGTGATGAGCATCATGGAAATGCCTTAAAATGAAAAAAGTCTTTCAATACAAGTATGATGATGGATGATGCATAATTTCTATGATAGAACTGGCAGGTCTTAAGTAAAAGTACTTATAGTATCAGCATATTGGAGTGGGCATTCTTATTTTTGATTAATGTAATTTCCCCCTTTAACTTCTAACAACTGCACAACATTAAAGAGCATTCCTGGTTAATCCATGCAGCATTCGTGCAGCTGAGCTGGTAGTGGGAGCTGGAGAGGGAGCAATGATGAGGGGTAGCCCATTAAGTGAAGGGAAGTATGGGACCCAGCAGGATTCATGTCATCAGATGCAGCTTTGCCATGTTTTCCTTATTACACCACTCTTTTGGCTTCTTAAAGGAGACTGGCTATTTAGTTCTGATTTATGAATAAGCTCTAAAGTTACAGAATAATAAGTGAACCATAAAGACTAATTGTAACAGAGTAATACCAAAAAAGGTCAGATTTTCTTAGCTATCTGAAAATCTCCATAATAAATTAAATCAATCCCGGAACAATCTCTCCCTCACACACATATATGGATAGGAGGCTTATCTACTTTTGCCACTTTAATTATCCCACTATAATTAAAGCAGTAAAAAATTGCTAATATGAACACAGTTTTACCAGCATAAAAGTGATTATACTAGTATTGCTCAGTCTGGTTTGGGAAGTGGATGTGGTATACATAAGGCTTCTGATTTTAGGTTTTAACCAACAAACACCAGTACAACAGCCCCAAAGCAAAAAATAAAAAAATGAAATCAGTGTTTATCCAATAAACACTGGAAAAATACCAGAAATGGTAACTCGATTCCTATTGACTTCCATTTCCCATTGCAGATTTTTTATATAGGTGATGTCCCTGCTCCCTGGCTTGTATCTAAGGGCTTGTCTACTTGCAGCAATAATGTGGACTACAAGGATGTGATTTTTAAAGCACGTTAATGTGTTGCGCATTAGCTGGTCTGTGTAAACCTTTCCCGGTGCACACTAAAATTTCCCTGGTGCTCTTTAACATAGTTCTGTGTGAAACAGCACTGTGTGTATATGTAAAGAGAAAGCCCCGTAAAACACTATTTTGGGGCATCTACATACAAATTAAAAAGTGCAAAATATAAACACCAGAAAATGAAATAAATAAACCCAGAAAAACAGAAGCCCTAGGTATATGCTTATAGTGGTGTAACTGCATCCACACAAGGACTTTTACTGGTATAACATGACAAATAAATTACACCTCTAACCAATAGAGTAGACCATGCAATGTACGTGCTGCTCTTTCATTCAGTAGAACTCACAGTGGGGCAGATTCTCAGCTAGTCTGAGTTGTCATAGCTCCATTGCAGTCAACGGGGCTATACTAGTTTAGACCAGCTGAGGATCTTCCCCACAGTTTTTAATACTCAGGTGCACCACTGTCCGGTAGGTACAGAAGACTCCATGGCATATGCCCTCACTCTCTGCCACCGTTCTTTCACCAGCTTTGGTTTCTGTCTTTAGCCAAAATGCCTAGAGAACCCACAAACAGTTAATAGGTCTTTACAGATAAGTTGGGGATTTTTTTTGTATGGTAAATTGTTCAGTCGTGTTAATAACCCTTTTATTTTATGATTTGCTGTTTCCAGGGCACAGACAGAAGCTTGATGACTCTAAACCTAGTTTGTTCTCTGAACGCCTCAGTGATTTAGGGCGCATTCCTCATCCCAGTATGAGAGTAGGGGTCCCGACTCAGAGCCCACGGCCCTCTCTGAACTCTGCACCAAGTCCTTTTAATCCACAAGGACAGAGTCAGATTACAGGTAAGAGACAGAACCATAGGTTTGACTTGCACAGGCAATGGTAGTAATTGGTTGTGGATATTTTTGTGTCGACTGTAGAGAAGTGAGGCTGTTACAGAGTGAGAGATATGCACCAATCGAAGCTAGCTGGGGAGCAGATTTTATTCTGTGGCATTTAAAGCTGAAAATGTCTTTGTTTTCTTAAATTAATTTTTTTAAAAGACCAAAATGTCTAAATCCAGCAAATAGGTGAGGAATCTGGTGAAATCCAAGCACCATGATGCTCTGAAATAACCCACATATGTGCAGTGGTGCAATACATAGAGATATTCTACCTGAACATACTTACTCAGCCGTGCTGTTTACTTTGCTGGCAAGAAAAGTGGCCAACATTGTACTGGTGTTAACAGGATACCAATGCAGCCTTCTCACACTGTGGCTTCTCTCTAGTACCAGTTTATATCACTTTCACAATCAACACACTGGAGTATATGAAATTCTCCCAAGGCTGCTAATGAGGATTGTATGCAGCAGTTCTGACTTCTGATTTCACTGTGCTGAGAGAGAAATAATAAATTACTGTGTATAACAAATTATAAAAGTGAAATGAGATTTTTAACTATAATTGTGCCAAAGATTTGCAACAAAATCCTAAAAAAACCACATGCAAAATTCACTGGGGTCAGTATTTTGTTAAAAACATGAAGACTTAGTAGGTTTTGCAAACTTTTTCCAGACAACCTGTGCCTGATTGTGAGTCAACCTGGGAAGATTTATGGTTTCATGTTTCAAGTGGTTTTGACATGATACCAGCTGAAACTCAGTGGTTTAGATGAAATATTGTGGCTTTGTTTTAAAAAAAATGTTCAAACCAGTTAATTAATTTGCAGTAAAAAATAAGTGGGTTTTTGGTTGAACCCAAAACTCAATGTGAAACCCCATGAGAATCGAAACTGAAAAATAATTGTTCTCATGAACCTTGGTGAATGGAAACTGCCAAGTTTCCCACAGCTCTAGATCTCTTGCTTTAACTCTTGTGAAATATGAATATAATATATATAAATATCATGGGACCTGCCATCCACTGATATCTCATAACAGGTTCATTTGCCAGGTTTCCCTTTTATTAGTTAGGCATCTGAAATCGGGATTTTGCTGCATATAATGCTGTAGTTAAGAAATGCCAACCAAAAGACCAATGGTCTCTTTAGTCTAGTATCCTGTCTCTGACAGCAAATGAGGACCGAACTCAACTTCTAGAAAAGATAATGGACAGGCTTCCCACTTCCCACTTCAGAGTGACTGGATCAGGCCCTTAAAGGCATAACCAAAACCCTCCTCTTCCTTCTGCCTCTCTGTAGTTTACCTATTGTGCAACACTGTTAATGAAGGGGAGGGGGGTGGAATTCTTCCTGACCCGCATCTGGTGATCAGCTTATGGCCTGAAGCAGAAGGACTGAGAGCCCCTTGTAACTTTAATCTGAGCTAAGTGTAACTTCATATGCTGTTCTCATTCACATAAAAGCCTCCTGTAGAAATTGTCCTTCCGGGTTTGATTAATAATATACTTCTTTGCCTTGTTATGAATCAGCAGCAGCACTTACAAATCCTGGAGGTGAAAACTTCAGATGTTTAGATGGCTGCAGACAAAGCCTTGGCCTTTACTACTCACGGCACAGTTAGAGTCAACAGTTAAACGCGATGAAGACTGTGCTGACTGAGGCTATGTCTGCACTACAGTCCTTACAACGGAACAGCTGTACCACTGCAGCTGCATTGCTGTAAGATCTGGGAGAGAGCTCTCCCGGCAGCATAATTAAACCACCCCCCAACGAGCAGCGGTAGCTATGTTGCCGGGAGAGTGTCTCCTGCCGACATAGCGCTGTCCATACCGGCGCTTTTGTCGGTGAAACATACATTTTTTCACACCCCTGACTGACAAAAGTTTTACTGTCAAAAGTGCTAGTGTAGACGTTGCCCAAGACTCAGGCTGGTGCTGCTGGGGCAAAGGGAAGTGACTTGAATTGGGAAGGGGTGACTTCTCTGTGGAGCCGTGGAGTACGTCCTCTCCTTGCCAAAGAGATTCACAGTTGTTGGGTACTGTTGAATCCCAGTCGTCTGTCATTTCCCCAAGTAGCAGCAATGACTCCTACCACTTTTAAAAATGTGCAGCTAGTTAAGGGGCTGCAGACTCTCCCTGCTATCACAGCCCTTGCCACAGTCATCCACGCTTTGTCTGCCCCTGGTTGTATGAATGCAATGCATGCAGCCATTGAAGACCACTTGCTAGCATTATGGTAGCCCACCTGCTTAATAGAGCAGTGAGAGCCTGGTGAATCTGTGCTCCATGAATTGCACTATCATCCCTATCTGTTTTTGGGTGCTATTCAACGTGTTGATTCTAATCTATATAACCCTATATACTTTGGAGCCTGGCTGCTTTAGGGAACACTTCTCTCCCCATGTTTTACCATGTTGGTGGTGGTGCTTTTCCTGACTGTCCCTCAGTGCACTTTTGGGGCTTGCAAGTACTGCAGTTAGTGGAGTCCCTTGCTGAGGAACCTAGGCCTGAGAGAGACACGGTCTACAGCTCGCTTGACCATGGGAGATTGCTGAATTTGTGCTTATTTGGGGGTAGTACAGCCTGGAAAAGGAGCTGTTTGTGCTTTTCTCTGGTGCTGTATTTTCACCATGTCACATGGATGCTGTGCAATAGGTGCACACCCACAAAAATGAATCAATAACAACTTTGCCTTTTCTATCCAGCGCTTTCTTGGTACGGTCATTTGAGTGAATAGGATTTGGGTGTGTAATAAAAAGGGAGTGACCTTTGTACAGAAAGAAAGGTTTTTTATTACATTTGGTAAAATTAACCAGGTGTTGCTTTGTAAATGCCTTAGTTTGGTAATTTTTTACCCTGTAATTAAGATAAAAGAAAACCATTAGTTCCTACTAACTGCAGCAGTACACAATTGTTTCCTTATTATGAAAGCCAGTATGTAACACTGTTAAGCACAGTTAAACTTCTTTTGTTTAATTCCAGTTTAGGTTTTGCATAATTATTGCATGATCAAACATAAATAGTATTTAGAAACTGGCCATCTCCTGTCTGAGTAGTAAAGAATTAAGAGTGTGTCCTAATACATCTGCTGGTTTACTGTTACATTTCTTTTTCTGGGTGGTGTTTGTTTCCCTATAGTATCTGAATACTGTTTTTTTTTTAAAAAAAAATACACCATGCTCTTGAACCTGCTGAAGGACCAGTTTGTTGCAGTGCAAGCATAGCTTAGTTTAGCACAGATTTGTCCTTATTCAACATGGCATTTTAACTATTATTCTGCAAAAGCAACATCGAAGGGTCATTAAAAAACAAATCATCCAATAAGCAGATACCTTTGCTGAGGTAGTGCAGATCTAATTTGAACCCTGCATATTGCTCATAAATCAAGATTCCTGTCTACTCACATTCAGATCCTGGTATATTTGCTACTTTTTTTTTTTTAAGTGGAACTCAGACGACTTGCTCGCGTATCAAATTACCCTCCCATTCAGACAGCGAACTGTTGCATCAATTCTTAAACATAAAACAAGAAAAACTGTTGTTTTTCTAAAATACAACCAGTGAGGATTAGCTTCTATCAGACGGGAAAAGCCACAGGCGTAATGGCAAGAATGTGGTCAGTGTGAGTAGTGGAATCTCAGCTGCAAAGAAGAAACTGTAAAGTGGGAGTTAAGTGAGGTTTCATGCTCCATCACCACTATGGCACCATCTGATCTATAGGCAATCTGTGACTTTAGTAACTGAAATAACAGCACTCAAAGGCAGGTTGTGTGAAACATGCTTCTCCCTCCGCCCTCCTTCCCCCTGCCCAGCAGCATTTAACTTCATTTTTCAGACTAGGGAAAGACGGCGGAATCTCTGTCATTAACTCATGACATTTATTACATGTAGGGTGGCAGAAGGCAGAGTTAACGCAGTTGGGGCTGGATCCTAATTGCCTTACTTATACTGCAGTCAGTGGGAGAACTCATCTGCTCTGTCAGGCCAAGGAGGCTCTTTGTTGGAATGTCCTTAGAAGGCAAACAGACTAACAGGAGTACTGGCAGAGAGCAAAATCCATCCCTGTGCGGACGGTCAGCACAAAGCTTCTACACCAGTGAAGTCCCCCTTACCCGCAATGTTGAAGTGTTAAATATTGATAGGCCTTGTACTGACCATCTGCACAGCTATGAATTCCACCCGGAGAAAAAAAGAGGGCCTTCTTTTCTGGGCAGGATGCTTTTCTAGAACCAGCATCATTGTTTTATAGGAATTTGTTGTAGGTTGTCATGAATTTGATGGAATGAAGTGAGTTGCATTTACTACAAAATCTATGTAAAGTTTTGTGGACTAGCTTGTTGAGAACACTGCTTCCATTAGCCCCATAGTAGCCATTCTGGTTTATCATCAAATGGGTGAGATTAGCCCTAGCAGAAGGCCCTCTGTGCCCTTTAAATCGAGCGTTGGACCCTCCGTACTGGGTTGAATTTTACCCATAAAGTTTGTCCAAAATTTAGTCCAGAGAAACAAGTTTTGGCTGCCTTTTACTTTAATACAGAGATGTGGCCCATAGAAACTACAGGACCCAGCATGCTTGGATATATGTATTAACATAGAGTAGCGGAGCTGTAGGCTGCAGCTCCGCATTGTGGACACGGGTGACCGCAGTCTGTTGCATGTTATGCTATTTCATTGCATCCTTCAAGCTACTGGCAATTTGTCATGGTGACCCTCCGTCAGGTAAAGTTTGGGTACACTCTCTAGCTGCACTGTCTAGTTAGCAAGAACAGTTTTGGGGGTTTTTTTCTTTAGGAAATGAGACTCTTGAGGGATTGGTGATGGTGGTGGGGTGATTTTAGAGACTGAAAGCCAAAATCTGGTCTCACTTATACCAGTGTCAGTCAAGGAGTAACGCCTTTAGACTTGACTTCAATGGAATTACTCCTGATTGACCACGGAGATTCGGATCTGGCCCAGAGTTTTTAAGAGTCCATGAGAAACTCAGAGAAGAGAGTTTTCTACACTAGCCCATTTACTCATGCAGAGAGTAGTCTTTGCTTTGTTAGGACCATAATTGAGGATATCTTACTTTAAATATTTACAGAAGATAGCTCCAGACTGCTTGTTTTTCAGCATGAGCAGCAGCATTAATATAGTCAGCAACAAACAGACGTGGCACCAGAGTTGAATGGATGACAGGGACTCAATTGAGCATGATTGTGTAAAGCATGTACACGTGTTCTTTTAGATTTTAGATTCGGCAGCAGTGGACCCCAAACTTTTTATGTCACGCCTCCCCCTTACCCATAATGTAATCTGTCCACACCCAACTGGGGCTGGGGCCCAGGAGCTGAGATTGGGGACGGAGCCAGAGCCACGGCCTGGAGTGGAGCCGTGGCTGCAGCCAGAGCCGGAGCTACAGCTAGGAATGGGGCCAGGGCTGGAAGCTGGGAGCCAGGCTGTGGTCAGGGGCCGAGGCTGGGGTCGGAGCTGGGAGCTGAAGCTGAGGCCTCACCTGGGGCTGGAGCCAGAGTGGAGCTGGGAGCAGAGCAGGGCTTGGTGGTGCTCCGTCTGCACCCCTCATCGGGGCTGGCCCGGGCTCTACCACACTCCCTGAACGTTCCTTTGCATCCCTGTAGGGGGGGACACCCCACAGTTTGGGGACCACTGCTCTACAGTGAGAAATGGTCACCCCATGTATCTGGTGATCATGTTCTTCAGCACTCTTTCCGTTTGGGGAATGGAAAATTGATTTCTCTCCACTCTAGATCTCCCATAACCTATTGCCAAAGCATTGCAAAAGGCTACTTAACTGGGAAAGCCTGTGTAATTGACAGGAGAATTGGGACATTGATTTTTAATTTTGTACAGTCCATCCAACATTTGACTAATTTCTAAACATGCTTGTTTTCCCAAGAATCCACTAAGATGTATACAGTAGACCATGGAAGCAACGGTCAAATAATATATATATCCACCAACCGTAACTATGAATGTGGCAATGAAGCCTAGGAACGAAATAATATGCAATATTTGATATTTCCTGCTTCACAGAAACTTACCTGGCAGTACAAACAGGAAGTAGCTATGTGCGTATTAGTTTAGACCTCACCCCGGCTGACTTGTTTCAGCCGATCTGTGCATGAAGTTTAGGAGTATTTGCATGCTATGCCCTGTTGTGAATGACTTACGAAAGCAGCACTTTTCCTCACACCCACACAGGCATAACAAAAATGTTTACAAAAGGAGGATTGCTATTAGTAATCACTCCAAATTTTGAAGTGCAGAAATATGATACCTCTGAACGCCTGGCTTTGGTCACCTCACTGTTCTCTGCCTTTCTTCAGTGTTTGCATATTGACATCAAGACAGGTGGGTGGGTTATTTCTCCCTCCCCCCCCCCCCCTTACAGACCCGTTCAGTATGCTTTTTTTTATTTTCTTGTATCTGGGGATTCCTTTAGGCAAAGTCATACTCCCTCTGGTTAACAGCTCTGGGACTTCTCATATGTTCTAGGCTTTTAACAACTGGAATGATGTTGCAGTTGTAAGCACCCATGATCTTTCACGTGACAATGCAAAGCTTCTGGCCCTCAGACACTCAGAAGCTGCCTGATCACCTGGCAAATCTCACAAGCCCCCTGGTTAGAGCTAACAAGAGAATTTGCTTCTTGTACAGAAGGCAGAAAAAGCTTCCCATTAATATGCTCACAGCCCATTGTATGTATTTCACCAGTGCATACTAAATACCCCGTGTATCCAGGCTAAGTGATCATTCAGCACACAAGCAACAAAAAAGGAACTCTCAAAAACGTCCTTGCGATTCCCTCTTAAGTCCTCGTACCCAGCTTTGCCACATGTCCCAGAAAACATCAATCTGGGAGCAAACTCTGGGGTATGAATAGGCTCCGTGAGGGTTGGAGGGGCGGGGTTTCCCCTCCATATATGGCTCTGTTTTCAGTACAGACTGTGGTGTATGTGGAAAAAAGCCCCAACCAAACAGGATTGCTTGATCTCTTGTGGCCTAAGTTCCTGCTCCAGTGGCATTTGGTGGGAGCTGTGTTAGGGCTTGTCTACGCTCCAGGTTACATCGGTATAACTCATGTCGCTCAGGGGTGTGAATAAGCCACCTTCAGAGTGACATACGTTACACCAACCTAACCGCCGGTTTGGAAAGCACCATGTCTGCTGGAGAGCGTCTCCCTCACGTTTCACAGAGGTGGTTTCTCCTCTCTCCCGTCGGCATAGAGAGTCTTCACCCGACGTGCTGCATCGGCGCAGCTGTAGCGCTTCTAGTGTAGACTAGCCCCTAGTGCCACAGAACGTTGCATTGTGGGTCCCCAGCTGGCCAGCGGTCTGCAGGACTAATAGTTGTTTTTGAAGTTTGTGCACTGAATTTCCCATTTAGCCTGGTTAATGAGCGCGTTCAGCCCAGCTTGGGGAGATGAGTGCAATTTACCATTCGGCTTTGCAAGTAATCTTTGACAGGCAGCACGAGTGCAGCTCCCCCCTCCCCCCCTGCAGCCCTCCGCACATGCACACACAAACACCTGCTGTTCTTAATGAGGTGGCATTGCTTTGAACGCTTCTGCTCACAGAAGCTAGAAACTTCAGTTTCCTGTTTGTTAACAGGCCAAGCACAGTGAACAAAGCCAGCCAGCCACAGGGCAAGATTCTCCACCCTGCCCCAATGGTGACCTCAGCCCTGACTTCTGGCGAGGAAGTCTCATGACTATCCATTCTGGCGCAGCCCTGATTTCCTCCCGAGCCGTGACTCTCAGCTGCAGTAGTAACTTTTCTATCAACTGTTGCCTGGGTTTGGTTTGGTGTCAGTTTTTTCTTTTCAATTGCTTCCTTTTCTAATCAGTGATGAACTCTACAGAGCTCAAACTGGACTTACTTTCACTCTCATTTGAGAAGTGGTCACATTAGAATATGTGTCCACTGAGTCAGAGGCGACATGGGGTGGGGCATGCGGGGTCATGTACCCCTCCAATTTGCTGCTTGGCTTGTACTGAGCATGCTCACGTGGACTGAGCATGCTCAGTAATATCTGCTGAAACCGCTTCCCTCACTGAATCCCCCCCACTATCAGCAGGCATGGGTTGTGTCTGCCCTGAGCTATCTGAACAGAGGCCCCAACCAAGATCAGGGCCCCATCAAGCTAGCTACATAGTAAGAAACAGTCTGGGCTCCAAAGAGCTTACCAACTAAGCAGACAAGATAAAGTGTAGGAGAAAGAGAGTATCCTGGGGAACTGAGGCACAGGAAGGTTAAGTGACTTGCGCCCAAGGTCACATCGGGAGTTTGTGGTCAGGGGTGCTTAAAAAATTTGTATAGTGGGGGTGCTGAGAGCCATTGAACCAAACTGTAAACCCTGTATATGATGGAAACCACTTCAAGCCAGGAAGTGCGGCAGCACCCCTAGTTCTGCCTAGGGGAGGGATAGCTCAGTGGTTTGAGCATTGGCCTGCTAAACCCATGGTTGTGAATTCAATCCTTGAGGGGGCCACTTAGGGATCTGGGGCAAAAATTGGGGATTGATCCTGCTTTGAGCAGGGGGTTGGACTAGATGACCTCCTAAAGTCCCTTCCAACCCTGGTATTCTATGATTCTAGTACCTATGTCTGTAATAAAGCCAGGATTGAACCCAGATCTCCTGAGTCCCAATCCAGTGCATTAACCAAAAGAGAGTCCCTACTCTCTTATTGTAAAATAATGTTTGCTTTTAAAACTCATACTGTTACAATGGTGAATTGCTGAAATCAAGTATCAAAACTAAGAATCTGTTTACATGATGCTAAAGCCCTTATTTTTATTTTAAGATGGGGTGAGCCAAGAAGGCTGTATTTAGATCTAGGGTTAGGCTAGATTTCAGGGTCCCAGGCCAAATGAGGACTAGGATACGAGTTCAAGGTATGATGATCCACAAATGTGACAAGGACTTCTGCTCCCATGAGACTTCGACCATTCTGAGTGGCAAAAATCCCATGAGAGCAACTGTATGCATAAGATTCTCACTGTCTTGGGCCCAAATCCTGTGAGAACATCCATTCTTAGGATATTTTGTCCACATTTGAAATAGAAATTAAGCCCCTTGCAGTATGAGATGTGACCTAGAATCAAAACCATAAGGGACTGTCGTTTGGATTCAAAGACTGGGATTGAAAACCTCCTGGAATTTGAAGGAGTTTGAATTTGAGGTTCTGGTCCTGACCCATCATTAATTTTAATATTGTTTTGCCACTGTGCATAAGCTCCCCCCCAGTTTAAGTTTGCTTACTATTAATTGAATAGTGGATTACAGTACTGGTATGAGGCAGAGAGAAGTGTCAATATCAGATAGAACAACAGCCAGTCATATTTGAAGTTGTGCCAATCTATACGGCCCTAGCCTTGAAATTGTTAAAACAAAGAAGTTCATTACATTTAATGATCAAGTGTCCTTCAGATTTCTGAGGAGCATTTATGTTAACCATTTATATTATTCAACTCTAATATAAACTGCAAACCGAAGGAAAATCCTTTTAAAATTAAATTGGAAAGGGTTTTTTTTGGTTGTATCTGTATAATTATTTTGCTTCAAGGAAGTATCTGCTTTCCAGACATCTCTTCAAACAAATCATGTCTGAACAGAAAAAATTAACAAGAAATAGCTGACACTACAAGGTTTTGCTATGTGGAAGAGCAGAAAGAGGGGTTTGTTTTGTTTTTTTAAAGATGAATTTCCTGAAGAAGAAAAAAAAATGGGGAGGGGATTGCTTATGCCATTCAGATTTCGTGTTTCTGTCAACAAAGTGGAGCCTTGAGACACCGCTCAAATGTAGAAGCGACAAAGGGTCCTGTGGCACCTTATAGACTAACAGAGGTATTGAAGCATAAGCTTTCGTGGGTGAATACCCACTTCTTCGGATGCTTATGCTTCAATACCTCTGTTAGTCTATAAGGTGCCACAGGACCCTTTGTCGCTTCTACAGATCCAGACTAACACGGCTACCCCTCTGATACGCTCAAATGTAGCAACTTCATGAGGTAAACTGGGATTGATTTGCTACTTTGGAAATAGAGAGAATTTGGATGCGTTGCAGTAGGTGTAAAGTAATCCAGAGGCAGCAGTGCATACAGTTCTCTTGTGTACCACCTAGCTTACTAAACAAACTCTTTTAGCTAGGAAATGCTGTTGGGTTTTCACCAATGTAAAAGAAAAAATAAATGTTGATGAGTAATTCCTCCTGTCAGCAGTGAATCACCGGTTATTGACTAAAAGCAAAATTGTTTACAAAACCTAGTAGTAGGAAAATAAAACTGCCCATCCTCTTCTCTCACCCAATGCAGCCCACCAGAACTTCAGTGGAAAAGAGAATCTGTATGCCCTTGAATCATTCTCTCCAAGGCAAGCTGTAAAAATTAGAAAAGTCATAATTAACTTTCAGTGGTTACCCCAAACCATTCAGTTTCAGATTATATTGATGGTGTTACAGGTAATCGGGCTAGAATCCAAACGTGATATTTTTTGGACAGATGCTAGTAGGATTAATGACGTTTTCCTTCTTGGATCACTTTCTCAGTGCTGAAAACACTTCTGTTTAATGGTGAAACTGGATAACAAATTGACAGATGTGGCCATCAACTTTTAGTTCTCCTTCCCTCCCCAAAAAGCCAGTTTTAAGTTCAACTGCAGCATTAAAAAAGAGAAGAAAAAGAAAAACAACCCCAAAACAAAAAACCACACATACTGAGGATGTTAACACAGCTCTGAGCTGCTGGTGGAATGCTTTATTAGGACTGGACAAGAGAGTATGGGAATTTATGGAACACTGGCCACATCATTTTTAATTCTGCTTGCTACTGCTTTAGAAATTCAGAGGAAGTGCTTTGTTCTGCACTGTGCATTTCCCGCCATATTATTTTCAAAGGTGAAAAACTCAGAGCCAGGGAGAAGGGAAGGCTGCTGGGAGTTCTTCTTCGTCAGGCATTCTCATTTTTCATGACATCCATGTGCTTAGATTCTATAATGCCACTCTCATTGATTAAGCTGCTGGTGTCCCTAAATCTTTTCATTTCTTTTTAAATTTTCTCTTTTTGTTTTGTTTTTTAGACCCCAGACAGGCACAATCATCCCCTCCATGGTCATATGACCAGTCTTACCCATCCTACTTGAGCCAGATGACTTCACCATCCATTCATTCCACAACTCCTCTGTCCTCTTCACGAGGCACAGGCCTTCCTGCCATCACCGATGTGCCCAGACGCCTCTCAGGTAAAGACCATGCTTCAGCTAAAGTACTTATGCAGACAGGAACAGGAAAGGTTGAGGCTGCTTATGCAGAAGCTATCTGCCTTCAAATGCAGCTTAGCAGCAAAAGTGAAGATCTGTCTGTGGTACCAGAGTTTCTGAACTGCGAAGGGGTCAAAATTTCTTTCTTTTTAAGGTTTTGATTCACAAATTAAAGTGCTGCCGTGTTATTCTGAGCATGTAGTTTGAGTGTCTGAAGGTCCATTTTAGGTCAGGTTATCTTTAACTGTCTGATTCAACTACTGAATCACACTGTTTTCAACAGGGGACCATTTGTCTATCTGTTGTGAAGCAACTATGATAATTTCTCCATATTTTTGATATTTTAATTTTTTTGACGTCTATCTCCTAAATTAGATTTGACTTACTGGCAAGGCCCTCTGTTTCTTTAATATTTAAGTCTAAGGCTCACTCTTGCTTATTTCAATTCAGTAGCTCAAGATAGCCAATTCCCTTATTTAAGGTGTGATTAAATCAGAAACTGGTTGAGTCACTTCAGGGTACAGAGCAGTCCTGGGAAGACTAGACAAATTGTGCCTTGGAATGATGAAGGAGAGAGGAAACTTTTTTAGGTACGCACTAGACAGCACTGACACTTATTATCAAACAAATACGCATACAGCCATGTAGTTCAAGTGGTCACAAAGGTAAATTCAGCTGTGTAAAGTAAGCCGGTTGCCCCACTATAACATACAAAAATGGAACGCCAGACAGTCGCCGTGTATATTTTGTTAGTCTGGGGAACCATAGGGGAAGGTGTCTTAGCTGGAGCATTAAAATTCTAAACAGACAGGTGTGGAAATATTGGTGCGGTATCTGCCAAAAGCATGTGTAATATAAAGAAAACCTTTACAATTCATTAGTAAAGCATGAAGAATTGGTCTTATTCTATTTTCCATGTTTGTAAGACACTGTTACAGTCTCAGATTCTAGCCCCATACACCTGTTTGACTTGCAGCCAGGTGAATTTCTTTCTGTCTTTTTTTCTGTCTTCTACAAAGCTCAGAGCACTGTAAACGTTACTCACTTCACTGAGCTGCATCATGGACAAACTGAACGTCAGCCAACAGGCATGTAGGATTTGATTAGTTTAGACCCCTTTATTTCTTTCATCTTGGATGGGGGGAAGCTTTGTTTCTCAAACAAATAGCAGCAAAGATCTCTCTGGCCCTAGTGCTCTCTGGGTTTTCAGACAATGCCCCATTTCCATATGGGTCAGTTCTGGCAAAGTCCGACAGGCCCTTGTGATGCTCATTTGGTTTAAAAACAAAATTAACTTTATTTTGAGGAAATGATGTATTTGGCTTTAGATTGATTTCTCTTTAGTTTGAGTCTCCTGATGGTCTGTGCAGCCCTGTGTGGTCAAAGCAGTTATTTTTGCAATTTTGCCTCCAGCAATCCCTGCAGGGAAAGGCCCAGACTGGGACTTCAGCATCTGTACAAGTTACTTGCCCTGAAGCCCTTGCTTGTTCGTGTTTATTCAAACGTGAGTGCCTAGCTTGTGGGGCGCACGCATAATGGCTAGCAGACCTAACTATATACATCATAGGGCCATATGCAGTACTTTTCTATTTTATTCCACAGCAAGCTATCCCCACTTCTCCTGTCCTTCACCTTCTGGTTTTGTTTTTGTCTTTTCCAAACATAGGAAGCCGGCTTTGTCACTTAGTTCTGAATCTACCAAAGAGGATTTTGATCTGCCACCAATATCTGAGACTGTCCGTAATACTGCGTGTTAACTCACTACCATTTAGAATGACTGCCAGTGGCTTTCTTAAGTTGAGGACTAGAGCTGACTCTCAAACAGCAAGGAGACATATTGTAGCACAATTTGAAAACTCTGGCACCCTGCTTGCACGCCCCAACGCAGCGAATTCCACTGCACTGTGGCAAATGAGCGAGGGCTGGATCTGGCCCGTATAGTTTATAAAATGTGGAGTGGAATGTTAAAGTGCGGTTTTGTGACTGCAGAAATTGCCACCTTCTTACTCAAGAGATGTGCTTTCCTTGAGTCTATTCTAGCTCCTATTTGATGGCTTTTGAGAACAAAAGTTGTACTGTTTTTTACTCCTCTTAGCCCAGCAGAACCAACACAGATCTGGGAGGGGAGTTTGATTCTAGTCCTTCTCCTGCATTGTCAACCCCATTGTTAACTAAGTCCCAACCTTGGGGCCTCAGTCACACTTGTCCAACCACACAGAAGGGTGAGTTAAGAAAGAATGGTTTTGTCGATAGAGCACTGGACTGGGATTCAAGAGAATTGGCCTCAATTCCTACCATAGCCACAAATTCCCTGTATTACCTTGGGCAAGTCAGTTAATCTATTCCATGCCTCATTTTGCCATCTGTAAAATGGGGCTAATGCGTCCCTATGAGACGAGGGTGTAAAATCACTAATGACTGCACAGTGCTCAGATATAATGGTTTGCCCCTCAGCACAAATACAGATAGACAGAAACACTTATGCAACACCACTGAATGAAGTGGGGATGCACAGGTGTAACTGAGCGCAGAAACTGGGCTGCACGTCATTACTGGCGAAGGGATATCAGAAGGAAAGAACCTAGCTCGAGTCTGCTGGGCTGGCAGTTACAACAACCAACGTATCACTTGTAAACTAAGAAAACTGGATCCCCATCCATTTGATCAGTTTTTACAGAGCGATTTTCCAGAGTAGAACGAGGCTTTTGAGAAGAAAAATTACATTCCTGGGAGCACGAAAAAACTCCAGGCACCTTCCTGCATGAGGGAGAAATTACTTTATTTAGAACCAACGCATTACAAGGCCTTGAAGAGAAAAATAATTGTTTCTCAGTACAGTGGCGGAGAACTGATTATCACCAGAAATATACAAGGGCATTTTAATGAATGCCTATTGCTTATTGATAAATGGGAAGACAAATGGTAATACTTCAGATTCAGGCCTCATGTGCCACATCTACAGTCCCAGAATTCCCCACTGGCCACATTCACAGTTATGTCACTCATATATCAACATTATATCACCCTAGTCCCTGTTGCCTGCCTACATGGCTTTGTCTAGACCAATATTCAAGCTTGGTGAGAAGGTGTTGGGTATCACATGCCAGCTAACACATTTTAAGAGTATGTCTACACAACAGCTGGTGTAATTCGCAGCACAAGTAGACATACACACACTCACCCTGCCTAAAAGTAGCAGTGTGGCCGCAGCGGTGCAGCTAGCAACTCAGGCTAACTGCCCAAGCACCATCCTGCAGACCACATGAGGACTTGCAGAATCAAGGCCTTCAGCAATTGCAGGCTTTGGCCAATAAATGTTAAAAGAGTAGTAACATTAATACACAAGAACTTAGTCATGAAACATTTACAGTACCTGACACAAAAGCAAGGAAGTAAGTAAGCCAACTAACAGTACAAACCACAGGCACACCCATCCGCCCCTTCACCCTGCCATTACCACAGCTACCGTACCTCACAGATCATAAACTAAACTCTGTCTGCCAGGGGATGCTAGCCTTCCAGCACCCCTTTTTACCAAAGCATCCCCTACAACACACCAGACTACTGCTCAGCCTTCCCTTCTTCACCATACTACCCCTCTTAGCATTGTGAACTGTAGCAGTTTGATGTGTGGCCTCAGTCTCCAGACCTAGAGAATGATGGGAGATGGCATGCATTTTGAATTTCTCGGAATGAGAAGATTTTATGCATCACCCTCTGCGGACAGATAAACTTTCATTTTTAAAAAAACAGTGGCAAAAGACTCTTAAAACCTATATATTTCTTTTAAAAACAACCTATTGTACAAAATCCACTCATGATTTTCCTATCTGCCAATTTTTGGAAAGGTTCATACTGTTTCTCTTAAAAGATACTTGATAAAAAGCAGGGACAAATTTTAGGTAGAGCCGAATTTCACAAAGTCGTTATTAAAAATGTATGAAAAGAAGTCAGACAAAAACTACTTAGAACGGGCATAAAAACTGATGCTGAAATTTTGCATTGAAGGGTCACCTGCCTTGGGGAGGGCTCCTGCCCCATACTGGGGCAGCAGGACGATTGGTGAGTTATCTTAAATGCCTATACACAAATGCAAGAAGCCTGGGGAACAAGCAGGGAGAACTGGAAGTCCTGGCACAGTCAGGGAATTATGATGTAATTGGAATAACAGAGACTTGGTGGGATAACTCACATGATTGGAGTACTGTCATGGATGGATATAAACTGTTCAGGAAGGATAGGCAGGACAGAAAAGGTGGGGTAGTTGCGTTGTATGTAAGAGAGCAGTATGACTGCTCAGAGCTCCAGTATGAAACTGCAGAAAAACCTGAGAGTCTCTGGATTAAGTTTAGAAGTGTGAGCAACAAGGGTAATGTCGTGGTGGGAGTCTGCTACAGACCACCAGACCAGGGGGATGAGGTGGACGAGGCTTTCTTCCAGCAACTAACAGAAGTTGCTAGATCACAGGCCCTGGTTCTCATGGGAGAGCTGGGAGAGCAATACAGCAGTGCACAGACAATCCAGGAAGTTTCTGGAAAGTGTAGGGGACAATTTTCTGGTGCAAGTGCTGGAGGAACCAACAAGGGGAAAAGCTCTTCTTGACCTGCTGCTCACAAACAGGGAAGAAATAGTAGAGGAAGCAATAGTGGATGGGAACCTGGGAGGCAGTGACCATGAGATGGTCGAGTTCAGGATCCTGACACAAGGAAGAAAGGAGAGCAGTAGAACAGAGACCCTGGACTTCAGAAAAGCAGACTTCGACTCCCTCAGGGAACTGATGGGCAAGGTCCCCTGGGAGAATAACATGATGGGGAAAGGAGTCGAGGAAAGCTGGCTGTATTTTAAAGAATCCTTATTGAGGTTGCAGGAACAAATCCCGATGTGTAGGAAGAAAAGTAAATATGGCAGGCGACCAGCTTGGCTTAACAGTGAAATCCTTGCTCGTCTTAAACACAAAAAAGCAGCTTACAAGAAGTGGAAGATTGGACAAATAACCAGGGAGGAGTATAAAAGTATTGCTCAGGCATGCAGGAGTGAAATTAGGAAGGCCAAATCACACTTGGAGTTGCAGCTAGCCGGAGATGTTAGGAGTAACAAGAAGGGTTTCTTCAGGTATGTTAGCAACAAGAAGAAAGTCAAGGAAAGTGTGGGCCCCTTGCTGAATGAGGGAGGGAACCTAGTGACAGAGGATGTGGAGAAAGCTAGTGTACTCAATGCTTTTTTTGCCTCTGTCTTCACAGACAAAGTCAGCTCCCAGACAGCTGTACTCCGCAGCACGGTATGGGGAGGAGGTGACCAGCCCTCTGTGGAGAAAGAAGTAGTTCAGGACTATTTAGAAAAGCTGGACGAGCACAAGTCCATGGGGCCGGATGCACTGCATCCGAGGGTGCTAAAGGAGTTGGCCGATGAGATTGCAGAGCCATTGGCCATTATCTTTGAAAAATCATGGCAATCGGGGGAGGTCCCGGATGACTGGAAAAAAGCTAATGTAGTGCCCATCTTTAAAAAAGGGAAGAAGGAAGATCCAGGGAACTACAGGCCAGTCAGTCTCACCTCAGTCCCTGGAACAATCATGGAACAGGTCCTCAAGGAATCAATTCTGAACCACTTAAAGGAGGGGAAAGTGATCAGGAACAGTCAGCATGGATTCACCAAGGGCAAGTCATGCCTGACTAACCTAATTGCCTTCTATGATGAGATAATCGGCTCTGTGGATGAGGGGAAAGCAGTGGATGTGCTATTTCTTGACTTTAGCAAAGCTTTTGATACAGTCTCCCACAGTATTCTTGCCAGCAAGTTACAGAAGTATGGGCTGGATGAATGGATGGTAAGGTGGATAGAAAACTGGCTAGATGGTCGGGCTCAACGGGTAGTGATCAATGGTTCCATGTCTAGTTGGCAGCCGGTATCAAGTGGAGTGCCCCAAGGGTTGGTGCTGGGGCCGGTTTTGTTCAATATCTTCATTAACGATCTGGAGGATGGTGTGGACTGCACCCTTAGCAAGTTTGCAGATGACACTAAACTGGGAGGAGTGGTTGATACGCTGGAGGGTAGGGATAGGATACAGAGGGACCTAGACAAATTAGAGCATTGGGCCAAAAGAAATCTGATGAGGTTCAACAAGGACAAGTGCAGAGTCCTGCACTTAGGACAGAAGAATCCCATGCACTGCTACAGACTAGGGACCAAATGGCTGGGCAGCAGTTCTGCAGAAAAGGACCTAGGGGTTACGGTGGACGAAAAGCTGAATATGAGTCAACAGTGTGCCCTTGTTGCCAAGAAGGCTAATGGGTTGTATAAGTAGGGGCATTTCCAGCAGTTCGAGGGACGTGATCATTCCCCTCTATTCGGCACTAGTGAGGCCTCATTTGGAGTACTGTGTCCAGTTTTGGGCCCCACACTACAAGAAGGATGTGGATAAATTGGAAAGAGTCCAACGGAGGGCAACCAAAATGATTAGGGGGCTGGAGCACATGACTTATGAGGAGAGGCTGAGGGAACTGGGATTGTTTAGCCTGCAGAAGAGAAGAATGAGGGGGGATTTGATAGCTGCTTTCAACTACCTGAAAGGGGGTTCCAAAGAGGATGGATCTAGACTGTTCTCAGTGGTAGAAGATGACAGAACAAGGAGTAATGGTCTCAAGTTGCAGTGGAGGAGGTTTAGGATGGATATTAGGAAAAACTTTTTCACTAGTAGGGTGGTGAAGAACTGGAATGGGTTATCTAGGGAGGTGGTGGAATCTCCTTCCTTAGAGGTTTTTAAGGTCAGGCTTGACAGAGCCCTGGCTGGGATGACTTAGTTGGGTTTGGTCCTGCTTTGAGCAGGGGGTTGGACTAGATGACCTCCCGAGGTCCCTTCCAACCCTGAGATTCTATGATTCTATGATAAAGAAAAAAAATGTATGCCCCATTTTAAGCCTATTTCAGAACTTAGACCTTAGTTCCTGCAGTACCATTGGGCAGTCTAGTTCCTCCACTAATGATGGTTACTTGCTAGTTGTGGTATGTCATCCCAGGTGATGCCAGCGCATTCAGTCTCCTCTCTCACTGCCTTCTGCCAGTTCTTCCTTGGCCACCTTGCTTTCTTTTTCCTCCCTTAGGTACATCAGGGGTTAGGTTGGGTTAACTATGTCGCTACTAACTATATGGATTTTTCACATCCTTGAGCAACATAGCTGGGTCCACTTAGCTCTTTAGTGTAGACCTGGCCTTACTCCTTTTTAAAAATGAAAGCTGAGGCTCAAGAGTAACGGAGAGGTTAGTCTGTTACCCCACTTCTCCTGGCTATTCCTTTGCACACCTCACTTTGGGAAACACTGAGCTAAACAGACAAAAAGAACTTCTGAAAGCTCAAGGGATTCTATAAATAGACTCATAGAAGGGTAGAAATGTAGGGCTGAGATTTCAAGAAGTCATCAGGGCCAGCTGCCTGCTCTGTAGCAAGACCCAGTGAACCAAGACCATCCCTGAAAAGTGTTTGTCTAACCTATTCATAACAATATTCAGTGGCAGAAATTCCACAACCTACCTTGGAAACTTATTCCAGAGTTTAACTACCCTTGTAGTTAGAAAGTTTTTTCTAATGTCTAACCTAAATCTTCCTTGCTGCAGATTAAGCCCATTGCTTCTTCTCCTACGTGCAGTGGACATGGAGAACAAGTGATCACTGTCCCCTTTATAGCAGCCCTTAGCATATTTGAAGACTGTTATTAGTTTCCACCCCCCCCACCCCCAGAGTCTTCTTTTCTCAAGATAGAGATGCCCAGTTTTAAAAATATTTCCTCATAGGTCAGGTTTTCTAAACTGTTTGTCATTTTTGTTGCTCTCCTCTGGAATCTCTCCAGTTTGTCAACATCTTTCCTATAGTGTGGTGCCCAGAATTGGACGCTTCCTGCTGAGGCCTCACCAGTGATAAGTAGAGGGGGACGGTTACCTCCCATGTCTTACATATGACACTCCTGTTAATACACCCCAGAACGATAATAGCCTTTTTTGCAGCCGTGTCACATTGTTGACTCTTATTCAGTTTGTGATCCACTATAACCCTGAGATTGTTTTCAGCAGTATGACCACCTAGCTAGTTATTCCCCATTTTGTAGTTGTGCATTTGATTTTTCCTTCCAAAGTGAAGTATTTGCATTTGTGTTTATTGAATTTCATCTTATTGAATTCAAACCTCTTCTCCAATTTGTCAGTCATTTTGAATTCTAATCCTGTCCTTCAAAGAGCTTTCAAGCCCTCCCAGCTTGGTGTCATCTGCAAATTTTATAAGCATACTCTCTACTCCATTATATAAGACATAAATGAAAATATTGACTAGTACCAGACTAAGGACTAACCCCTGCAGGATCCCACTGGACATGCCTCCCAGTTTGAAAGCAAACCATTGAAAGATCCTACTCAAAGACTAATTATCAACCAGTTGTGCACCCATCTTATAGTAATGTTTTCTAGACCACATTTCCTAGTTTGCTTATGAGAATGCCACGAGGGACTCAAAAGCTTTACTAAAAATCGAGATAAATTTGTGCTGTTCAGAAACAACTCTGTCATTTGCAGTTTGTACCTAAACCTCTGACTCATCGTATTTTTTTTTAAATGGCACTATTTATTTTGCAAACCGCAGTTTGTCCATTTTTAGCTTCCTGCCCATTTAATCCCACCTAGGCATTATAGCCCCTTGGCACTCACATGTAGAACATCAATAGGAGCTTCTCTCTACCGTGGAATCTCTCATTGGAGCTATTGTCCAGAAGCTGGGTTGCATGATCCCTTTAGGATATAGGCCAAATTTTTCAAATGTGGGTGGCCTAAAATTAGGCAACTACATCCATATTTAGACATTGAAATAAATGGCCTGATTTTCAGAACCCAATTGAATTGAAAGACCCAATCCTGGTCCTTACTAAAACCCCATTTAATGTATTTAAAATTACTGTTGAGAAAGGAAATAAACAGGAGAAATTGGGGCAGAGGGAAAGAGTTTTTATTCCAGAAGTATGAGATTTGTAAACAACAGAAAAGAAAGAAACAAGTGGAACTTGAAGTGGAATGAATTTGTTGCTGATACAGACAGGAAATAGCACACTCAAATATATGGGTATGTAGAGATATATTTTTATCTGAGTTTTCTTTGCAATGTGTTTTCTATTTATGAAGTGTATCTAGATTTGCATCTGTTTCCAGAACTTGCTGCTAACAGTTAATAATGATGCCAAAACATACTTGAGTTCCAGCTTGAGACCAAATGATATTCATTTTTTGATTACTAATTTAGCATCTGATATTAATTAAGGATATTTTCCATAAGTGCCAGGCCTTTTCTGAAGAGCTAATTAAAATGATATGAACTTAAACCGGAATAAAGTCTCATAGTCTGAACATTTCTGTAATGATTATTCTTACCAGCCTCTACTGGCTTTTGTAAATAGAATGGTAACTACTTGTAGGACAATAGAGCAGCCAGAGTCCAGAAATGAACTACTCATGCGATGGCTCTAAGATTGGTCCCTCTTATCTTTTGTATATAAGCACATGTCCATTTCTGTGTCCTCTTAGTGACTGACACACTGTAGGCCTGATCCTGTGTAGAACTGAGCTACACTAAGCGACACTTCCTTCCATTAAAATCAGCGGACCAAGGAGGATGCTCAGCACCACAGGAGAGGCAGACAGCACTTTGTAAGATGGGAGCTCTTATTATTTTTGCACCCACCATTACTGGGCTTGAGGGCACTCACATCTGTGATAGGGAAGAGTAATTCCCTCCAGTGCACAAATCACAAGATGAAATCCCCTTGCCTGCGTTACACAGAAGCTCAGACTAGATGATCATCATAGTCTCTTCTTGGCCTTAGAATCTATGGGCCCTGCACCTTGTTTAATCATTTACATCAGCTTGCACTGGTAGAAATGATTCCACAAGGTGCAGGGCAGTGGAGAATCTGTCCTCTGAATGTATGAGTCTGCTTGGTGCTGTGCAGAATACGCTGAAGACAACGCTCTTGTCTCCAAAAGCTTTACACTCTAAAGGGCACAACTCTGGAACCCTGACTCACATACAGTAATGCCAGCTCAATAGACCAAATCCTCTCTTGATGTAAACAGGTGCAACTCCATTGACTTTCAGTGCAATTTTACTCATTGACAGCAGTGCAAAATTTGGCCTATTATGAAGGTTGCTGAATTGGAGCCTAACAAACCATCCCAACACCCTTCTGAGGTGGGGGGGAGCGCTAGTATTTTTTATCCCCATTTTACAGATGGGGCAAGTGAAGAACCATAGAGACTAGACACTCTCCCAGCCCCTGATTCAGAGTAGAACTTTTCAGCTGAGAGATTAAACTTTTCACTCAGAGATTAAAAAGAATGACTGATATTTGTGATGGAAATGGAAGATAAGAGCCGAGACAATGAGTCACACATCCTCTGAAAGTAAAAAGGACAGAACCTAGTCAGAGAGGAAGATAGGAGGGTACCAGTGGAGGAGAATACCCAAAACTGCATTTTAAAAAGCAAGAGTAATAGGAGAGAAGCATTTTACACAGAGAAAGGGAGACCCTACATGCCTAATAATATAGGTTTTAGGGCTGACACAAAAGGAAGAGCCAGGAGGAAGATAAAAGCAGGTGATGGCCTTTTGTTGGTCACTTGTGACTAGATCCACTCTAGAGTGGGTGCAGAGTTTTTAAATTCTGCAGACATTCTGATAAGTACTAAATGCAAAATTATTAGCATATTCAAAAAGCGAGGGGTTTTAGCGGCAATGGATTCTAGGGAGCAAATTGCAATTGAGACCAGGTAAATATTTGGAACCTTTAAGTTTATTACTGCAGAGACTGATACACAGGAGAGAGGTGTGTGAAAGAACCAGTTTCTGTAGTGGGTCTTAGGGGTATAACAGAAGCTACAGAGAAAATTAATTTTAGGGTTAAAATCAGATTAGAGAGCTGAATTCAACAATTTAATTTGCCAAAAGGCCGGAGCAGTGCTGTGCAAAACCATTCTACTCTGACCTCAGTACCTGGATTCAACCCCACTTCATCTCACACCCTCCCAGTGTTTCATCAGAACTGTTTTGGGGGTGTATGCAAACTGTCCACTGGAGCTTTGTGGGAAATTATTTTTCGCTACTTGGCTGCTCACAGATTTTTTTCAAGTTGCTGTTCAAAGTGTAATTCAAGTTTGAGCTGTATTTCATTGGGATGCATCACATGGTGGATGTCACACGCCATTTCTCTGTCCCTATCTGATGAGATCAGGAAGGTCAGCTGAACAGGAATTACAGAAACTCCTCACTTAAAGTCGTCCCGGTTAACGTTGTTTTGTTGTTACGTTGCTGATCGATTTAGGGTGACCAGATGTCCCGATTTTATAGGGACAGTCCCAATTTTGGGGTCTTTTTCTTATATAGGCTCCGATTACCCCCCACCCCCTGTCCCGATTTTTCACATTTGCTGTCTGGTCACCCTAGATCGATTAGAGAACATGCTCGTTTAAAGTTGTGCACTGCTCCCTTATAACATCGTTTGGCAGCCGCCTGCTTTGTCCACTGCTTGCAGGAAGAGCAGCCTGTTGCAGCTAACTGGTGGGGAGCTTGGAACCAGGGTGGACCGGCAGCCCCCTATCATCTCCCCGCTCCCCTAAATTCCCTGTGCGGCAGCCGCCCAGCAGGCTATCAATTGCCCGCAGTTCAGCTGTCCCCCTGCCCGACTGCCATGTGCTGCTCCTGCCCTCTGCCTTAGGGTGACCAGACAGCAAGTGTGAAAAATCGGGATGTGGGTGGGGGGTAATAGGAGCCTTTATAAGAAAAAGACCCAAAAATCGGGACTGTCCCTATAAAATTGGGACATCTGGTCACCCTACTCTGCCTTGGAGCTGCTCCCCGAGCCTCCTGCTTGCTGTGTGGGGAAAGAGGAGGGCTAATGTCAGGGTCTCCCCCTCCCCCCTGCTGCTGCCCCCCGCTTACCCCATCTTCCATAGAGCATGGGGGACACATGACAGGGCTTAGGATGGAGGGAGCTTCCTGGCAGCAGCTGCGGTCTCAGCTTGCTGATCTACCTAACAAGGCAGTGTACTTAAGAGTGGGGTCAGCGTACTTAAAGGGGAAATGCTCATCTCTCTCTCACACACACACGGTGTGTGTCTCTATCTCTGTGTGCTATGCTGTCTCCCCTCCCTCCATGCTTGCTGCCTTGTAGATTGTGACGCTACATTAACAACAACGAGTTAACCCTTGAGAGCTCAGCCCCAATTGCTAGTTCATCATTTAGCAGTAAGGCATTCTCTGGGAAATATCCCACCCTCTGACTTCACCACCTCAACCAAGCTTCACAATCATCATTACTGTGTACCAGTATTAAATTGTGTGTGTGTGTGTGTGTATGTATATATAAGTCTTTTGACTGGTGAAAAAAATTTCCCTGGAACCTAACCCCCTCTATTTACATTAATTTTTATGGGGAAATTGGATTCACTTAACATCGTTTCGCTTAAAGTCACATTTTTCAGGAACATAACTACAACGTTAAGTGAGGAGTTACTGTATTTTCATCTGATTTATCAGTAAGAGGCTATATTTCTTGTCCATCTGAAAAACTCCATTGAGAAAACATTTTCACCCAGTCCTAGCCCTATGTCTTACAGTTGGTAGGCTAATACAGTAATTACCTTCTAAAATTCCTATGGGAATGGTTCTGTTTTTATACTTGTCCTGACCTAAGTATCACTCACTTTTACAAAGGGAAACTTACTTGTTTCACTGATATTAGACCTCTCTTGTTGCATCAGACTGAGGTGGAGGAATAGTATTCCTGAACAGAGGCACAGACATTCTCCTGCACTTTTTGCACTATGTTTGGCCATTCCCTTTGAAAAACAGTCACAGTCAGCAAGGTCTTCAAAATTCAGGGTAAGGGGACATCATGAGAAGCAAAAAGAAAAGAATTCTCTAGCTTGGGATTGCTTGGGCAAAAACAAAAAGTCACAGTGCCAGCACAAAAGTTGTGATACAAGACATCTGCGCTGCCAGACAAACTGTGGAAATAGAGGATGCTTTCATCTACTGAGGCAGTAAATTGTCATCAGATGGGTGCAGCCAATCAGACATCCTAAGAAGAATCGGTTTAGCAGCCATGAAGGACCTGCTTAGGGTCTGGAGCAAAAAGAAGGTGAAATTATATACAAACGTACAGATTTATCAAACCTGTGTACTTCCAACACTCTTATACGGCTCTGAAACATGTACATTGCTTAAATAAGACATAAAGAGGCTGGAGGCATTTCATATGCATTGCCAGCGGTGAGTACTGGACATAAGGTGGTTTGATTTTTATCAGTAATAGGGATGTATTGTTGAGAACTGGCCTTGAGAGGACTGAAGTCATCATTGGTCACTGCTTGTTGGCCCTTTTTGGTCATATAACCTGCCTTGGAGATGAAGTCCCTGCACATCAAGCCCTGAAGATTGGATGTGATCATGTATGATTAACTTGGGTGCATCAGGTCAGTGATAATCCTGTGGAGCTTTTAAACACCGGGCATAAAGCCAGACAATGTGGCCATGGACATTCAGCACTACGGACCCTCACTAACTAAGCATACTGTTGTTGGGGTTCAATCCACGCCTACAGCCTTTGAGTATAGAGCCTGGCCTCTCCAAAGCATCCTCCCTCTGTCTCTCAAACACCATGCGTATATCCATTGGTGCCAGAGGGAGAGGCAGCAGAGCTGAAGTTAACCCCTTGCTCACTGGGAAGTAGGTAATGCCCCTGCCACACAAAGAAGTTCCCCTTCAGAAGCAGAGACGTCATTTGCACAAAACCATTTCTGCAGTGTTTTCGAGGGGCTGTCGCTGCACACAGAGGAGGCGGCTGCAGGGTGTGCTTTACTTCGTCAACACTGTCCAGCTTCCAGGCAGGCACTCCCACCTGCAAGCCTCATGGTATGTTTGCTCAAAACTTTCTTTAATTGATCAAGCTCAACTGGGACCAAGCAGAAACCAGGGAGCCCCATGTCAGGGCTGAAGGCTGGAGTCCACATCCCTGCAGGAAATGCGGACGCTGCTGCCAGTTGCAGAGCGTAATATGCTTTGGCAGGTACTGAGATTGACGATGCTGGAATGGCAGCCATTACTGAGGATGATGGGGAGAGGGGGATGCCGTGCTTAGATATCCCAGTGATGAGATGGGTAGGTGAGGGGGATGAACTGGGGGATAGCCAAACTGGTGCAGAGAGTCAACAACATCTTTGAGATTAGGAAGAGGAAGCACAGTCTGATCCTTCGCACTGTGGTGGCTATAAATGTGGAGCTCCCACTTTAATGTCCTAATTGGACGGTGGCATACATGAAGTACTCCTGCTTTCTGTACAGCGTATTGGCACTGGGAGTACAGGGGCCACCAGAAGCTGTCTCTCCTCTCAAGAGTACTTATGTTGGAGTCAGTGGACTAACACCTGTGTTTAAACAGCACACAGTAATTAAGAGGAAGTTATGTGGAAGGTCCCTCGCTTGCTTGTCTTTGCCAATTGGCATCACGTGCATGTTACTGGAGGAGTTGCAACATGGAATGTCAGTATCAGCATCTGCACCAACAATGTGTCTCTCAGTTGGCAAAGGACTAAAGAAAGGGGTCACCGTCTGGGAAGTTGTTAATGACGCCACATGAACAATTTGCACCGTATGTCACTGATGGGTTAGCTGGGATATCACTCTCAAACATCTGGGCACCTCTGCTTTATGGCGTCACTTCCGAACAAGCATTGTGTTTAATACAAAAAACACCTCTTAACATCTGGACCTGGGGTGGCAGAATGTTGTGAAGGGCGTGGGTGGAGGGAAATCACCTCGTGTGAATTGATGTTGTGTGAATTCAAGTGCCTGTGTTGTTCTGAAAACAGAGCAACATCAGCCCCAGCAATGTCCCCAGGAAAAAGTAGCGTATGGGACCTAGGAGACTCTTGAGAGATGACAGCATGATGCACTGAGAAACACATGGCCCAGCCCCGAGCTATTTTAATTCCATGCCTGATGAAATTCTGGCCCATGCTGCCCTTTTCAGTTGTGGAAGGAGAGGGCTTCCAAGAGCTGACGCTGGTTACAGCTTTGCATTTGCAAGTTCCACGTTGCATTTTGTTTTTCTTGATAAAGGCTTTCCCAGAGCAGTACACACTGCCTGGACCAGCTGTGGAGGTACACACTGGTTTGCCTTACTAGAAACACGGGGCTTAGTGATCAAAGCAATGATTACGTTTGAGAGTGGCTGCTAAGCCATCTTTGGAATGGTCATCCAGCTACTTACCATTGCCATATTGTGGTCACTTATTATTTGTATTGAGATAGCACCTAGGAGACACATCATAGACCAGGACCCATCGTGCTTGGTGCTGTACAAACTGAGTGAGGTGGGGGGGTCACAGGCGAAGACTCTGCCCCAGAGAGTTTACAATCTAAATGCAAGACAAGATGGATACACGGTGGGTGAGGTAATATCTTTTGTTGGACCAGTTTCTGTTTGTGTGAGAGACAAGCTTTTGAGCTTACACAGAGCTCTTCTTCAGTTCTTGGAAATTTATTTAGAGTGTCACATCTCAATACAAGGTGGAATAGATTATTTAGCTATGACACTCTGAGTAAGTTTCCCAGAGCTGAAGAAGAGCTCTGTGTAAGCTCAAAAGCTTGTCTCTCTCACCAACCAAAGTTGGTTCAATAAAAGCTATTGCCTCACCCACCTTTTCTCTCTAATGTTCTGGGACCAACATGGCTACAACAACACTGCATACAAAGATCGATACAAACAGACAGATGGGGGAACACAAGGAAACTATGAAGCAGTATCAGTCAGCATGATAAGCAGCACACCAGCAGCCTGCCCATTGTCAAGTTTTTGCAGGTGACACGACAAAGGAGAGTTTGAAGGAGGACAGTGACATCGCTCTGTGGATGTTTACATCTTCCCAAGAGTGAGGGGAAGCATGGGAGAAAGCACAGAGTGCTTGTTTGAAAAATGTAACAAGTAGACAATGGAAGCTGGTGACATGGGCAGATTGTAGGTGGGAGTTAACATTTCAGTAGTGAAAAAGAGACGATAAGTAGGGGGAGGATGGGCCATGAAGGGCCTGGAAAAAAGACAAGTAGCTTATGTTTGAGGCGATGGAGACAGGGGCCACTCAGTGCTGGTAGTCTTCTGAGCAAAATTCAGGGGGGCAGCAGCATTGACCAACACTTCTCTTTCCTCTTGATTCATGATGTTATAGGTGGTGGTTCAGGTGTACAATGGCAGCTTTCTCCGTGTATCCTGCTTCATTGTTAAAATATATTCATCTTGCTGTAGCACCTAGAGATTTCGACTGAGATCAGGCCGCATTTTGCTAGGCTTTTCACAAACATCTAATAAGAGCCGTGAAGAGCTTACAATCTAAATAAACACAGGAAGTAGCAGAATTATCAGCCTCCCAGTTCCACAGACGGGGCACTGAAGCGCCGAGAGACCAAATGACTAGCCCAAAGTCACACAAGGAGTTTGTGACAGAACAGGGTATTGAATCCATGCCTTCTGAGTCAAGGGCCAGAGCCTTTACTCCCAGAACGTCCTTTCTCTCATACTTCAGATATGATATCTCCCTGAGCACTGCTACCCTCAGCTGTTTTTATGCGGCAGAACAACTGGTGTATTCAGATGTTGCTTTGTGCACAAAGATCATTTTCACCTGGGCAAATGGGAGTGGCCCCCATGACTCCCACAGTACACATGTTCCTATGTAGAAAACTCACTTTATTCTCTGAAACATCTGTGGTACCCTGCTGTGGAAAAGGCTATCTTTTGCAGCTCAAGTGTGAGTTTCTTAACATGGCGAGACTTTAGTGTCTCCAGAACTGAGGCCAAGTCACTGTGCATGATGCAATTGGGGAACCCCACTGGAACTGCCGCATCTGCTAGACCTTACAGGGTGATAACAACACAGTCTAGCGGAGTGAGCAGAGGACTGGGAGCCAGGATTTCCCAGGTTATATTCCAGATCCACTGCCACAATGCATGTGCTTAATGATAGTTTTTATACTTAGGTGGTAACTTTCAGCTGAGTACTGTACAAACATTAATTCTGCCTCAAACCCTCTTTCCTTTCTGTCAGGTAGGTTTATCTCATCTGCCATTGGCAGCACTTCGGCTTGGAGAGATTAAGGCCAACATTTTAAAGTGTGGGTGCTTACAATCAAGTATGTATTATCCATGTATAGGTACCCAAACAGCTGGTCTGATTTTCAGAGATTCTGACTCCCATTCATGGCACCCAGGTTTGAAAACAGTGACCCAAGTATTTGCCCAAGGCCACCCAGTGAGTCAGTTGCAAGAGCTAGTATCAGAACTCAGGCTTCTGACTCCACCTTCTGAGGGTGGTGAAGCACTGGAATGGGTTAGGAAGGTGGTGGAATCTCCATCCTTAGAGGTTTTTAAGGCCTAGCTTGACAAAGCCCTGGCTGGGATGATTTAGTTGGGGTTGGTCCTGCTTTGAGCAGGGGGTTGGACTAGATGACCTCCTGAGGTCCCTTCCAACCCTATGATTCTAATTAGGATCCATCTGTACTGGGCTCCAAAATGAGCTAAGAAACTGGGTTTAAATATGATCCCAGCCCAACTTGTTCCTAGTTTGGCCCAGCCAGTGTAGATGTGCCAAACTGGGTTGGAACAGTGTTTAATAAAAGGCCGCTAGCCACAGTCCCACATTAGGCCATGGCGACTTGGCGAGTTACTATGCGGCAGGCTAGGGTGCGAATCTACAGCACACCAGCTCATCACGCAGTAACATCCCATGTGCTACCATGCACTGAAAGTCCTGGAGTGCTGCTTAGCCTACTACTTCTTGAAAGCACAGTAGGCTAAGCTGCACTCCGGGACTTTCAGTGTGCTATAAGCAGCGTCCAGCCCAGACATTGCTGCACAGCAAGCTGGTGCACTGTAGATTCACACCATATCTTCCTGCACGGTAACTCACTGTGTAGACGAGCGCTTAGAAACTGAGTTTAAACTCAGTGCCTTAGGGCTGCTCATGGCCAACTTCTGAATTTCTTAGCCCCTTTCTGTTGTGCATATGAACTGGAGAAGTTTGGTTTAAGACCGCTTTAGCTCTACCTCTGAGAGCAGTTGAAGGCAAGGGGAGATAATACGGATTGATAACTGTTACCTTTCACATCTAAAATGTACTTTATATATCGTGTCTGAATGCGAAAGTTTATCTTAAGCAGAGTTCTCCCCATGCTTTCGGTTTCCTACATTTTGTTCAACTTAATCTGCTGAAGAGCTTTTCTAAGATATTATTGGCTTGGTTTTGCCTCTGGTCTTTCTACCTCTAGCACTTTTCACGAGAAGATCTCAAAGCATTCCACAAACAATTAATTAAACCTTGTCAGGCAGGTAACATACTAGAATGCCATGGGACAGGTGGCAAAACTTAGGCAGAGAAATTCAGTGATTTGCTGAATGTCACACAGCAGGTCAGTGCCAGAGCCAGAAAATAACTCTGCTGTAAGGACTGTGTTGCATTCCCTCTCTGTAAGCAGCTGCAGCCATTGGATGAGAAGAGGATGCTCTCAAAACCTCCCTCTCTCCTCACTTGCAGTCATCCTGAACAATATTTCCATGACACTCCCATCTCCAACTGGCCTGGGAAGGAGACATTCCAAGGCCTCGTGACATCGGGCCAGTTCAGCTAATATTTTCTTAGAGAATAATGATTTAGCCCAGTAGTGCTGTAGTAACTAAGTACTATGCTGGCTAAAAACCCAGTCCCCTTCTTCCTCATCACTGACCCCTGGGAGGATAAAAGCCAAAAGCAAAGGCTCCCCTGCAGAGCAGGAAAAACTATTTTGAGGCTCTCTCTATATTCAAAGTTGAAACTGGTTAAAACTTTAAACCAGTTTACAAACTGATCTCATTAAACTGGTGCAAAACCGTGCACGGACGCTCTTCATCCAATTTACATTTGGCTTATAGTGGTTCAGCTGAATTCAGCAAGGAGTAGAGTTCAGGTTTGTATCAAATGAAGAATGTCCGTTCGTGGATTTGCCTCGGTTTAACTAAATTGGTTGAACAATCACAACTTTCATTGCACTGGGGCAGTTTTGAATACATACACAGGGTAACATTTTCAAAAGTGACTTTGAAGCCTACAGCCTTGGTCTACACACACTTTGGTATGTTGGTTAGGGGTGTGACTTTTTACTAATATAGTTATATGGGTACAATCCCTAGACATGCTTATACTGACATAAAGGTGCTTTATACTGCTAGAGGTTCTTTCCCTTCCCATATTGGAATAATCTATATCATAATAAGCCCATTTATACTGCTATAACTGCGTCCACACATGGGGAGGTTATATTGCTTTAATTATATTGCTATAAATAAAAATAACTGTACTGATACAGTTAAAGTGGTACAACTTTTGTGTGTGGACAAGACATAAGTCTCACTGAATGACAGTGTGATGTAGGCTCCTAAGGCCCAGATCCTCAAAGACAATTTAAGCTTCCATTAGGAGTTTGGTGCCTAAATACCTTTGGATGTGAGCCTAAGTGTCCAAGACCATTTTGAAAAAGCAGGTTCCTAAATCACGTAGGCACTTTTGAAAATGTTGTCCGAAGCCTGCTGCCAATAACAAGATGATTTGGGCATCACTTAGGAAAATCACTGTATGCTCACCATCATCAAGGTTAGGGGGAAAAATTCACTTGGCTCCCCTCTGCTTTGCCAGGAGAGTTTTCTTTCCATTGTTTGAGCTACAGCAGTGTATTTTGCCCTGCATGAGATGGCCTGACCTAAGACAGCCATAGCGTTTTCCATGAAATTCAGAAGCAGTCCACATGTTAAACTCTCCACTCAGCACAGGAGCTGCAGCTCCTGCTTCTACAGCTTCTGTCTTGTTGTCTTCCGCATAGTTCTTTCTCTGAAAACAAGGAGTTGCTTTCAGACACCTTAGTACAGAATTAGGTGTGTCTGTTTACATTCAGGAGACAGAGAACTTCATACCGGGGGAAAGAAAAAAAACAAGGGCATTGGAAATGGAAAGAGATGGAGGTTGAAAATGTACGTTTAAGAGACAAAGATTATTTCAGTACTAGAACAGTATGTTTTTATTTGTTTACATTAGACATGAAGTCCTTTTATATATGCATGGAACAAGGAGGTACCTTTTCTACCCTTTTGTACTATACTGTTTAGCTAGAATAAGAAGGAGAAAACTTGTACTGAGTTGGGAGTTTAAGTTTTTGCCAAAAGCTTAACAATTTGTAGGGTTTGATTTTCCCCTGAAAAATAAAAACCCAAAGCGCTTTAAAAACAAGGCCCTCAGTAACCAAAATATGTTTGTTTTTGTTTAAATCACTCAGCAGAGAAATCATCTCTTGTCCATTGTTAAAAGGGAGGTTTAAATCAAAGGAAAATTCTACATATTCTAAAATATACAGACAGCTCTTTGAAAGCAAAGCCAAACAAAACTTTAAGAGAGACCTTTTCCTTGATGCAGAAGTTTTGAGTTAGTTTACTGTGCTGAGCTCTAGTGGAAAGAACAGTCTGAAAAACAAATCTCAGCTCTAGTTTTGGAGGCGGAAGTTGAGAAGAGCATTGTATTAATGGAGTATGAGACTCTTTCGGCATTTCCAGGCTAAGTCTTAGGAGCAGCAGCAGTAGAAACAAGCTTTAAAATTCATTGGGATTTTATTTTCCAATTTCACTTTTGGAGATCTAAGCAAGCTCCAACCTGGCTACCCGAGAGCTTGATTCATTCTTATGTTGGGTGATTTTATAAATGGAGATATGCTAATCTCCTAGAACTGGAAGGACCTTGAAAAGTCATTGAGTCCAGTCCCCTGCCTTCACTAGCAGGACCAAGTACTGTCCCCTGACAGATTTTTGCCCCAGATCCCTAAGTGGCCCCCTCAAGGATTGAACTCACAACCCTGGGTTTAGCAGGCCAATGCTCAAACCACTGAGCTATCCCTCCCCCATTTCGCTCCATATCCCTCCCTCCTTTGTTTCACAAGTAGTCTTACTGAAAACACGAGGACTGTCTGTGGAATAAGCTTTTACTCAGGGAGTAAAGGTCGCATGACCTGATCCAAATAAAGGCCTATTTCCAAATTCCGATCACATTGAATATTGCCAAATTCATATAAAAAAAAGTCAAATAGCTTTAATAAAAGATGCCCTCAACATCTCTTCTGTTCCTGTTTTAAATGTCCCTATTCAGTCAGTGCATGATTCCCCCATGTTCCCTACATCTTCGGCCATCCAATTATTTGACTTAATATTCAGATTGGGATGTGGGTTGCTGCTCTGTTCTTCCACCAGTAATTTTGCCTCCTAGTCCTTACTGTTGGTTGAACTGCAGTGCAGCCTCCATCTCAGTGTTTGGGGGCCATAATAAGTGGTTCATTCCTAAAACAGATCCAGAACTGCTCCTCCATCCCTCATCACATGTAACTTTCAACAAGACAGGCTCAGGTCTGCTCCTGGACTTTAAGTCTCCTGCCACTGGAGCACCTTATGCTGATACACACCTCCAGCCTGACACTAGTGTGTAATACACAACATACCTGCCAGCTCATAAATCCTGCTTTCCATATGACCCAATATAGGCCAAAGGAAAACATAAGGATGTTCCATCTGAATGCAGCTTTTCTGGAGAGATTTACTTAACCAACCATTTATCATTTAACTACAATTTTGAAAACTGTCTTAATTGACCACACATGTTATCAAACCAGAGGCTGCCTCCCAACCCCATACACACCCTTAGCCCACCCCTCACCTCCACAGTGTTTTTAGCAACACTTCAGAAAGAACTAATTAAGCCCCTGCAAACCAATGCCTTGACAGAAATAGTTCTTTCTGATTGATAAGAACGCCAGTAAAAAGGTTATATCGAGGAGGGGAAGGCCCCCCCCCTTTTTTTTTCCTGTGGCTTCATGTTTTGGTAGCCATAAGTCATTAGTGGTTTTTAATTTTTTTCTGAAACTGAAATAAGGGCTGAAAGGGTGGATTTGTCTTTTTTTTTTTTTTTTTTTGGCTAATCTGAGGCATGCCGCCACATCTGAAGCCACTTGGCTCATTATGGATTTCATGGAAACTGATTCCCTGAAAGTGTTTCCATGTGTGTGTTCCCAATATATCCCATCCTCTTCTAAATGGGAGTACAAACTCGTGCACGAGCTGGAAATGGCTTCAGGATGTGACAGAAAAGTCATATGACTGCAGTGGCACTGTGTGTGGCCTTTTCTAAAAGACACCATGTCTTGTGTGTTGGCTTCCGTCCTACAGTAGATCCAGTTTCAAAGAGTCTCTTCCTTCCTGGTTTCTTAAAAGTTCTTAATCAAGAACCAGCAAGGAATCCTCTGTCTTTCTTTCCACAAAAGGGAAGTGTATTATTTGAACAGGATACTAATAGAAAATTTGGCAAGGGAGGAAAAAAAAGAGGGGGTTTAAAGGCTGAAATTACAGTGAAATGCTGAGGTTTATTTTCCCCCTTGCACAGCATAGTTTCTTTGCCTGTGCTTGAGGATCAGATGGAATTTGAGAGTTGCTAGCATGCAGTGGAAAAGTACAATTCATGACAACATGGGAAACAAATATTTATATTGGATTGTTGAGACACGTTTGTCTGCAATAATAATAATAATAATAAACTAGACTCCTAACCCCCATTGTATATTATCTTTCCATTCATGGGAGTTGCACAGAATTATTATACAGAGATGCTCTATTACTCTACATTAAAGCCCTGTGGCTTCGCTCTCCTGGTGTATACAGCTCTGTTTAGATTACTATCCAAGAAATCCTCAAATGTTCCCTGTAGTGCATTGTAGCTGGGGCTGGTGAAAAACTGTGGCAACTAAAATTCCAGTGGCAAACTTTTGGGAAATGGAACAGAGTGTGCGTCTTTCATGTGTGAGTGACATCACAAAGCATTAGCCCTTTTTTTTTTTGCACAGCATTGTAGATTTGCCAGACTTCTTGTGATATTTCCAAGAAGTATTATATGTGTTCTGCTTCCATCGTACTGCACCAATTCCCTACATTAATAGATAGGGTACAAGTAGTGATGAGCCCTTGTATAAGTACTTAGTTTCAAGAGGGTTTCATGTTCTTCTGCACTTCCTGCCTTCAACTGCTGAGAGTGTTGCTGTGCACAGTTAACTATTAAAGAGTTGGTGCATTTCACAGCAGAAGCTGAAGTACTATGTTATTACAATGGTGGGAAAAGTGCTTTATATGACAGACTCCATGTTATAGATATATAAGATCACATCACCCGGTGCAAAAATAGTGGGGAATAGTTATTTGTGGGGGTATACTATATAAAAAAAAGACTAACAAATAACTTTTCGATCCATAAAAGTGTCAAGGCTTTTAAATTCTATTGTCTCAGCAGCCAGCTCTGTCCCAACATTAGAGAAGGTTGAAATTTCTAACAAGTCGAGCTGGCTGAGAATGAATTCCTTTCATGCCCAAAATATAACCAGTTCCTTCTCTCCACCATGATCACACAGGGCCAACATGTGGATTGTGGGGAAGATTACCAGGATGGGATAGTGAAAACTAGAGAAGACAGCAAGGAGCCTAATCAAGCGAATTGAATGGGCAGCATTTGATGGCAGATGAAATTCACTCTTGACAAATGCAAGTGTAAACTACATTTACACAGTGTGCAGTCTGTCCCCTTCTAGGGGCTGGGCCTGTATAGGAAGGTTTAGGAGTCTTCTATAGGCTTTGCGCTAAGGTGCTTTGGGGCTGTAGCTCAGGTGGTAGACACTCATACTTTTAGAACCAGCGATCCCTGTTTCTATCCCTGCTGTCAGCAGTCCGGCCAGGGGTGTTGTGCTGTACAAGGCATTGAAGGAATTTCTACTCATTCAAGTTGCTGGGTTCTAAATTAACTAACTTTTTCAGGAAAAAGTCCTTGGTGTCATTGTGGACAGCTGAGTGAAAACCAGTGCACAGGTATGCAACAGGGGCCAACAATAGTTAAAATACATAAAGAGACAGGAGTTCCTCTCTCTTCTTCTTGTGCAGCCACTGTAGCAGAAACATCCTGTTAAGGGAGTGGGGTGGGTAATGATAGAGCCTATGATGGATTAAATGGGAAAGTGAAAAGAGACACCACTTTACCTGCTAAGCAACCTGGCAGATATGCCTAGGAATCGCTCTCCTTTGTTCTATACTTGGTGCTTTGACGGTTGATATTAGATGAACCAAAGTGCTTGGGGGCTACACAAAAAATTCAAGGAAAACGTCTGTCTAATCTATCTATTTATCTAACTAAAGAATAGATGGTATTTTATGGTGCCATTCACCATGCCTAAGCAGCAAAACACACACATCAGTGTTAAAAAAAAGTGAAATATCATCAAAATTCACATGCAAATAGAGGACGTGCAAGGCCAGGAAGACACTATGCAATGGAACAGCTGTGAAGGAGTTAAAATGTTCAGTTGAGTTTTGTTAGACTGCCGTGCTCAATAATATTACAGTTTAAATGGTCCCACCTAGGCTTTGAAGTTTACACCTCGTTTAGCCGAATGGGGGAGCAGTTCACACCTCTACTGCTGCTATGGTTTGTCTGGAGACAGAGTTTTGGTGATACAAAACTGATTTAAAAATGCAATTTGAAAATATTTAACACAAATTAAGTAAAAAAAAATTTCTTTTGAATGCCCCAAACAACAAGGAGGTATTCGGCGTAGTTTGTTTAAACTAAGCTTTTCATGCACACAGGATAACTACAGTGTAACCTTAAGGAGTTTTACCCAACACCCCAATCTTGTAATCCCACTTGTGCGGAAGTAACCTTTTGCATTTCAATGGAACTCCATGCCAGTTCACTTGTGGGGATCTGATTTCAGAATTGGGGCGGTTTTAAACGAGATATAACAAGTGAGTAACAAACAGAGGGCTTGCTGAAAGGAGGACAAAGCTAGTTTGGTTTTGTTAGGATATCAATAAAACGAGATATTTAATGAAATCAGTATTCCATGCAGGACACCGTCCTAACCATTATCTGTGAGCAGTTTATCGTGGACATCTCTGCAGAAGTGTGTTTTAAGAAGGGCAGGGTGATAACCTTAGATTTTAGTTTGGAGAATACATTCCATACATAGGGAACCACATGGAAGACACAATGATGGTAACCCCAAAACCAGGGCTTGATCCCACTCCCATTGACTTTAATGGGATTTGGCTCAAACCCCAAGTGAGTTCCATGTGATTTGGCGTTTTTTAATGAAAGTTGTATACAGCTCTAATAAAAATAAATGCACCTCATTAGTATTGTTATTAAAATATTTTCAGCTCACCTATAACAAGGCTGCTATACATCGGTGTACACTGTCTCCATATTGGAGAAGGCTAAACATGTCATTTTAAAAAGTCTCTGGTTCCATAGAAGATGGGTTCTCAATTTGTGGGTTTCAAACGGGTTTCAGGGAGTCACAACAACCTTCCCTTTATGAGTAGATGGAAAGGGGAATTCCAAAACTTTACTTCGTTGTCAATTGGGCGTCACAGTATAGAAAAGGATGGAACACAGGGAAAAAAAAATTGTGGGGAGCATCTTTCTCCAATTCACTTTTTTTTAAAATGATGTTCCTGATCTTCTTCTGGCCTTGCTCAGAATATATAGTTTTGTGACAGCATAGCTTGCTGTAAAATCCTTAATTAAAGATGTACTTGGTTGGTGATAGAAAGTAATAGCTATACAGACTTTAAAGTATTTTAAAAAACAAAATCCCAGACCTCACAGAATGTTACTTTCCTAAAGTAAAAACGATGAGGATCGTTTGTGTGACATTAATAATAATTACTGACCATTTGCGTTTCTCTAGCACTACGCAGCTGTGAAGTGCTTTACAAACGTAGACCCGGGATTTCGTAAGACTTAGCACAAGTGGTAGGAAATTATTATTATCATTCTTCAAAATGGAGAATCTGAGGCACTGAGAAAAAACAAAATGATGACGATAATTATTTCCATAGCACCAAAAGTCCCCAATCTAGCAAACATTCACACACATGCTCAACTGTATGCATGCAAGTAATCACATTGAGCTCATGCAGAAAGTTAAGCTTATGTGTAAGTGTGTGTAGGATCAGAGCCTAAGCGGCATGCCAATTAACAGACATAAAAGGAGGCAGCCTGTGCCACATGGAAATTACAGTCTCAGGCAGAGACGACCCGTGCCTGCTGATAGTGTGTGCATGGGGAGGGCAGTCCATGTGAGCATGCTCAGTACAAGCCAGGCTGCAAATCTGGGGTAAGGAGGGCATATGACCCCGCAGTTCCCCCTCCCCCACGCATCATCTCAGGCCCCAGTCCTGCAGTTGGATCCACACAGTCACCATTTGTGCCTGTATGCAGCCTCCTCGAAGTCAAGGCCCTGTAGGAATCCAACTGCAGCGTCAGGGTCTGGTTCTATAAATACTATCAGCTGCAGCAGAAGAAAAATTAAAATGAAAAGCGATGAGAGTAAAATAAAATGACACAGTAATGCAAAAGTGTCTTTGTGGAAAATGTCAGATGTAAATTGCACACAAAAAACCCCTGTATTAAAAAAAAACTACGGTGGAAAAGTCAAACATTCGAACGTTAGGAAATGCCGGAATTAAGGCTGCCTGTGCCACCTTAATTCGGCCCACTTGTGTATATGCTTTATGATACATTCTTTAATTACATGTTCACATAACTATTTTTCCCACAGGACCCCTGCCTCATTCAGTGCCCAAGATGGACATTGCTCACTGAATGAGCAGTTTATTCCCCTCACTGTTCAGTGTGTGGCCCCCGGCCTTATTTACGGCACACTATTTAAACTCTGCTCTGAAGACACAATTATTAATTTCCTCATGGGCCTTTCTTTGGTGCTCCTCACCACAGCATCTGAGTGCTTCATAAATATTAGCAAGGTGTAGGGGGTGGTGTTATCCCCATTTTACAATTGGGAAACTGAGGCACAAAAAATTAAGGTCGGAAGTACCCACTAATTTTGAGTGCCAAATACCTAGGGAGCTGATTTTTCACAGTACTTAACATTATATAGCATTTTATATGTTCAAAGCACAGCTCCCATTGACTTCAGTTGTACCTGACAGTGCTCAGCGCTTTTGAAAATCAGACCCCAGAGTATCAAGTCAGGCACCCAGAAAAGAGGAACACAAAACTAGTGACCTCCGCTGAGAAGTCTGGTTGAAATGACATGCCCAGCATCACATTGGAACTCTGTGGCAGAAGAAAAGGATAGAATTCAGTTCTCCAGGACAGCATTCAGCTGCCTTAACCACAAGACCATCCTTTCTCTTTGTGCGGTCTTCTGCTTCATTCACCACACACCTTCCAATGTCCGCAACAAATGAGACAAAGGTCCTACAGACAACCTCCCTTCACTATGCAGCCCTGATTCATCTGCAGAGCAGATCCATTTTGTGCACTGAATGAGGCAAGATCCTGTGGGAAAAAAATAGTATGTGATCATGTAACCAAGTACTGTATGATAATGCACATGCACAATGGGTTGACGTTAAGATTGTACAGGCAACCTTAATTCTCATGTATCCTGACTTTTGAGTGCTTGATTTAATAATGTTCTTTTAGCATAGTTTTTTTGTGTTCAAGTTCCTAGGTTTTTAAAAAAGTAAACTGAAAATCAAATAGAAATCCCATCATGTGACATCATATTGACAGCCACATGGGTCCTCAGCAAGGCTGGAACTTTTAGATACACCGCACAGACCTGCCACTTGTCCTAGTGGAGTAACTGATGGCAATACTAGGTTGTTGTCCTCTATATGGACCAGCACTAAAGGGTTATGGGACATTTTGCCAGTGGGTTGCACAGATATTTACTGACAGTGGAGGAATGGTGATATTCAGAAATCTTGGGTTCCATTCTAGGCTCTTTTCCCCCCAAGCATGACATCTTCTCTGTTTCTTCCAATCTGTCCTGGACCCATCCCTACTCCCCACAGGGCTAAACAATTATTTTCCACTTGCTTCATTCTCAGAAACAACAGAACTGTTTTGGCTGAAATAATAATAAATAATAATAATAAATAAATAAATGTAAGCTCAAATGGTTAAAAATTTGGCAAAGTTATAAACAACTTAAAACTGGATCTTATAATGGAAAGAGTAAGGCAACTGTAATAATAGGTGTTCTATCTCCCCTACCTATAATAAACTAAACTGCACAAGTAAATTGTAGACATTAGGGAAGAAAAAAGCCATAACAGATCAATTAGTCCCACGTCCCTGCCTATTCAGGATAGAATAACTACTGAATACAGAACCCAGCATACAATAACCACTGCAATCTTTAAACAGTGCAAGGCATACCACGAAGCCTAAAAGCTGTGAAGGCACCATTTAGGTGAAATATAAATCATTAAAATAGTCCCTAGTGATAGTTATAAGTATACCAAGCTGAGGTTCCTTAGGTCTGTCTGTTCAATTGTTTTCTAATACAGCATAGAATAGACAAACACCATTGTATTTTCTCATACATTTTTTTTAATGATTATACACTACACTGGATTGTTAAAAATCCCTTCCACGGCAGACATATGCAATACGTTTAGGGAATGTTTCTTCAGTAATGTCCCAATAACAAAAAATGACTAAGCACATTCCAGCAAATTGCAATGTTTGTAAGTTATAAAATTATCCCATAATCCTTTTAAAGTCCACATCAGCTTGCTGTACCCAGAAGGAGTTAATATACCTGCAGTACATTACAGTCTATAATAATTGGAAGTGATTGGCCAAAGTGCTGAAACCAGGCGGAAATTTGTTGCATTATTCTCTATAAACTACAAGCAGAGCTCATTAATTGAAAAATGAATGTCAACTGGCATTAGCGGGCATCCGTAAACTGAAATGGAGAAATGACCATGGCACATGCTGTGCTGTAAACAATATATAAGTGAAGCTGCAACAGGTAAAAAAAAAGCTCATGCAAAACCAATCCTGGACGGTTACTGGCAAGCTCCCAAGTCTAGGTTTTTTAATGAGGCTTCTGCATCAAAATAAGTGAAACCACATGGAATTTTAATTGTTCTTATTTTAAATACAAAACACAAGAGCAGTATGGTCTGCAGGAAAGAAAGTACGTACTACCCTACTACTTTAGTGTAGAGATTGACATTTTAACATTACTTCATTTCTGTTCTAAATTTATATCTCACGGATGATTTGCATGCCAAACTACATTTGGGCAGAACTTACCTAGTAAATTTAAGTACAGTTCACCTAAACTCTCTGAGATGTAAATCCTTTGGGTAAAGAGGTAAACTCTGATTTGATTTTTCTTTTATGTTGTTAATTAAGCTCCATAAAACGATCACATCATAGAAGACCGAAATTACATTAGAGATGCCAATTTCCATTTCTGTCTTTGCAACAGCAGTGGAAGAAACACTGTTTTCACTAAACAAATGTGGCTTAGGCAAAGCTTTCAGCGCTGAAATAGGCTGCAGGTTGCATGTGTCACTCATGTGAAAAAGTGACACTTTGTGAGACTGCAAAAAGAATGAGGAGTACTTGTGGCACCTTATGCCCAATTAAATTTGTTAGTCTCTAAGGGCTGGTCCACACTAACCCCCCGGTTCGAACTAAGATACGCAACTTCAGCTACGTGAATATCGTAGCTGAAGTCGAAGTATCTTAGTTCGAACTACAAGGTACTTACCGCGGGTCCAGACGCGGCAGGCAGGCTCCCCCGTCGACTCCGTGTACTCCTCTCGTGGAGCAGGAGTACCGGTGTCGACGGTGAGCACTTCCGGGATCAATTTATCGCATCTAGAAAAGACGCGATAAATCGATCCCAGAAGATCGATTGTTTCCCACCGAACCAGGAAGTAAGTATAGACGTACCCTAAGGTGCCACAAGTACTCCTCACTCTTTTTGCTGATACAGACTAACACGGCTACCACTCTGAAACCTTTGTGAGACTAGGAGGCTCAAATTCAAACTACTTTCACCACTGTTATATCAGAAAAATCAATGTAAATCTTTAATTGTGGATTGGGATGGACGGGTGGCAGTATTTCAAGACACATGCTTTACTGCACTTTCAAATGATTATACTATTAACCATCATCATTACATATGTGCATGGCACTTCATAGCACAAATACAAATAAAGGTAGATTCCATGCCCAGAAGGGCTTACCATCTAAGATCCCAATCCTGCAAAGAGTTATGCACATGCTTAAATTTACACACATAAAGTGGTTGCAGGATCAGGGCCTAAGTTAAAACTAAAGCAGCAGAAGTAGACAAGACAAGGAGGGAAGGCGGGGGCGGGGGGGGGGCTACCACAAAGTGAGGTCAATAAAATGACATGGGAACTTGGGAGGTTAGAGCATGAGTCACCAGGGTTACAGTTTTTAAAAGATGTGATATCAATGGTTTGATGCAATGAGAGTTAGAGTCTCCAAGTAAGCCTGAAGAAGTGGGTTTTGAGAAGAAAAACAAGGCATGGCAGACATTTGTTTTCCCATTAAGAACTCCCTTCAACCCAGCCCTTTTCTGATCAACCCTGAAAATAATATGCTAATATGCTCGCACAAGGGCAGTACAGAACTGTTGGTAAAGAAACACATTGCAACGTAATCCAAAAAGTTAAAGATGTGGCTAAAAGGGACTTTGGCGACTTGGGCAAGTGACCGAATTGCAAGTAGAAGCAGTGCAGACATAACCCTCATTGTGATAAGACGAAATTACATTTATTCAGTGTTTAGGTAAACAGGACTCTGTGCTTTATAAGCAACAGTGAAAAATCATCAAAAGCATCTTGGACTTTTAAAAAAAAGATTTGTACTTATTTCAAAGAAACAAAATATAAATATTTACTTTACAAATTCCACATCTACCTTTGAATTTAACTTGCACCAGTGTAAATTAGGAGCAACTTAGTTCAAGTCAGTAGAGTTACACTAATGTGAGAGCATCATAAGCATTAACAGATTCAGACTCAGTATCTCAAGCAGCTGGAGAAACTGTACAATAACCTTACATTTCCCGATATGTATCAGACCTTTTCACAGTATAAAAGGAGCAACATGATAGCGTTCCAAAGTAACAGCTTTGTTTCTGGGTGGTATGGCCTCTGGCTGCTGTTTGTAGTTAGGAACCAAAGAATTTGCATGCAGAGACACAGTGTTTGCTATAAAAGTACAGTAGAACCTCAGAGTTGCAAACACCTCAGGAATGGAGGTTGTTTGTAACTCTGAGCAAAATGTTATGGTTGTTTTCAGAAGTTCACAACTGACCATTGACTTAATACAGTTTTGAAACTTTACTATGCAGAAGAAAAAAGTTGCTTTTAAACATCTTAATTTAAATGAAACAAGCACAGGAACAGTTTCCTTACCTTGTCAATTTAAAAAAAAAACTTACCCTTTTTTTAGTAGTTTATGTTTAACACAGTACGTGTATTTGTTTGTTTGTTTGTTTTAAATAATCTCTGCTGCTGCCTGATTGCACACTTCTGGTTTCAGATGGGGTGCGCGGTTGACTGGTCAGTTCATAACACTGAGGTTCTACTGTACATGCTATATTACATTAAATAGTGCTGGGATTAGTGGGCTGGTAAATGGATATGGAGTCATTCACTTCTAGGTCACTGATTCAACTCCAGATCGGGTAGTAGTAATCATATCACGATCACTCCTAGGAACAACCCCCACACTCGAACTTTAAATCTAGCTCTCTTTGAACTTCTGAAGAGGTTGGATTAGAATCCCTCACTCTCAATCAGACAGTGTGATTTTACCCTACGCCTAATCCGGTTCTGAATATTGCCTTGCGGCACATTTCTAATCACCACCTGACAGCATTTCGACTGGCTTATGTCAAATGAATTAGTGGTCTTGGTGCAGTTTCGAATGGTCAGGTGTCGAAATCATAAAAACCACCATGCCAGCTAACGGCACTCTCAACTGAATCCTCCTGCCTTAGGGTGTTCATTCATGCCCGTCGTTGTCTCTATCCATCAAGGCCAAGGACAGGAATGGACCAACCTACCCCCTCACTAGATGGGAATGTTTGCAGGTCAGGTTTGAGGTGCGTTGCTGTCATGGTGTGGGAAAGCACTGCTTCTGTCTGTGGTGCAGCTTATGCTGTGGATAAGCAGAGAAATTCAGTGTTCAGTGAAGTCATATGGCACCTGACAGGAACCCTAAATTCCCTTTTAAATACAACAGATTTGGTGGTCTGGGGAGAAGAGATGGGTGAACCTCATGGGTCATGAAGTTTTGCAAAGCTGCTAAGTTCTCAAACAAAGAAGCACTGGGCCAAAGCAGTTTTAGCTCATGAACAGGTTCCCTGCAATTTAAACCAGTGCTCCCTCCATATGCGTGTACACACACACACACTTCATCTGAGGAGAAAGTGAGCACACACTTTAAAGGGTTGTGCACTAGGGAAAGATATCCTTCCTACTTCTAACGGTAGGGTGGCACAAGTGAGTGCCCTTACACTGCATTCTTTTTTTTCATTAGACTTCTTCCTTGCCCCTCTCTCTGTTCCCCCTCCCCAATTTTCATTCTGCCAGCTCTCTAATCCAACTTCCACCATCCCTGTTTCTGCACCTTTCCCCCCAGTTTCCTAAGCAGACCACCCAACCTATTATTTTCAAACCTAGGATGTTTGAAGGGAATTGGAAATTGGGCTACATGAGTTCCCCATCCCTGCTTCACATCAGAGACAAACTTATTGTAGAGCGTTACCACCAAGAGCATTAGAGTAACCACGTGCTGTGGGGTCTATAGACAATCAGATGGAAGAGACACTATAAGCAGGCAGCTTCTGTGAATAATGAGTGTTGGGCTTGCAACTTGCCATGCACTGTGCTGAAAATTAAACTTCCTTGCAGCTTGGTGGCTCACCCTGTTTCAAAACGCTCGACATGCAGCCAATAATAGATGAAAACCTTGTCCAGTGGATCATGACCTGAGATATATCGAGTGATAAGAATGGTGGGGGCATATTCATCCCTGGTTTAACTCTGTTGATGTCACTAGCATGACTAACTCACTGTGGCCAGCTCTTGTGATTTTATTGTAAGTCTCGGGATAATTACTGTTGTTCTTAAAGCGCCAGCTTCTGAAGGCAAGTGCGCACATGAGACTCAGCTTTCTTTTAAAACAAAAGATTTATAGAACTCATGGCTGCAAAGGAAAGCCTGTAACGGTGACCCAAGTGCACCCTCTATGCTCAGGAACCAGAAGGCAAATAAAATATAATTCAGCATTTATTATTTTGCAAAGTCTCATGGGGTATGGGGCTGACCAGTGTTCTTTCAATGCTTGGAGTTGGCAATACTACTAACTCCATTGCCATCAGTGGAGTTACACCAGGGATGCTTTTGGCCCAGCATTTGTATAAGACAGGTCTAGGATTCTTTTCCTTGCAATGTATTATTTGATATGATTTGCTGTTCTTTGGGGGACCAAAAGAAGTGGGTTTTCTTTTAAAAAATTTCACTTTATTATAAAAAAAATTGATATTTACAGAATGTTTCCCCCGTCTTTTGTTATAATTTTTAGGTGCTTCAGAGCTGGGCCCATTTTCAGATCCCAGGCAGTTCACAAGCATTTCATCCCTCACTGAGAGCCGCTTCTCCAACCCACGAATGCACTATCCAGCTACCTTTACCTATACACCGCCAGTCACCTCAGGCATGTCACTGGGTATGTCAGCAACCACTCACTACCACACCTACTTACCACCGCCCTATCCAGGCTCTTCCCAAAACCAAAGTGGACCATTCCAGACCAGCAGCACTCCATATCTCTACTATGGCACTTCATCAGGATCATACCAGTTCCCCATGGTGCCGGGGGGAGACCGCTCCCCTTCCAGAATGCTTCCTCCCTGCACCACCACCTCAAACGGCAGCACACTATTAAATCCTAACTTGCCTAACCAGAATGATGGTGTGGAGGCTGATGGAAGCCACAGCAGCTCCCCAACTGTTTTGAATTCTAGTGGCAGAATGGATGAGTCCGTTTGGAGGCCATATTGAAATTTTCTCTGCGCAGCCCAATCTCCGTGAGCCAAAAACAAATGGTCAACAAACTACCAAGTGCCTGTTTTTAAAATAGATTTTACTGATATGTGCAACTATTTAGATGAGATGGTAATGGCCATAAATAACGCAAGAGTGACCAACCAAGCACAATCCATGTTTCAGATTACGTGGATGAAAGCACATATTTTTCTTGGAAACATTTTACACCTTGTTTTATATTTAAAATGTACTTTTTACACACAAAAATAATCCAATATTTTTTTTTTGTCTAGACTGTTGTCATAAATAGTGAGTTCGTTTGCCAATAAGGAGAAAACGGACTCCCCGGTTATCAGGAAAAACATGGCGAAGCAAGGCAAAGGTTGCGCTCCATTTTATTTTTTAAAAACCTTGAGCTCCAGATACAGTTGCAATCATACAATGTATGGGACCCTGTTCACTCACATAGTGCAATTCAACTGGCTTGTATTGGTGCACATGAAAGGGAAAGCACAGATCAAGTTGCTTCCATTTTACTATAATACATTCAGATCATGGTAGATGTTCAAAATTTCTATCCAAGCCTTGTTGCACATAAAAGTTGGAACTTTTTGGTTCATTGCTTTCCCCCCCCCCCCCCCCATTTTTGGTACTTAAAGAGAAAAAGAGTCTTCAAGGTACCAATCTGAATAGACAATCTTGGGGTTTCCTCTTTGTTTTTCCTATAATTATTTTTGCCTTTGTCCAATTAACCAAAAATAAACCCCAACCTTCCAAAATTAAAGCAAAATCTTATTACTTATGCAAAAAATAAAAATAGCAATATATGATACTCAAGCCAAAATGGTATAGGTAGTACTTGTGTTTGGCTGTGTTTGTTTTTTTTTCTTTTTAAATTATAAATGTGTGAAATTTGAAGTTTTTTGCTAACATAAATCATCATATAACTTTAAAGAAATATTTATAATTATTTAATGACATTTGGACCCTTTACACGTCTCTTAATGTAATGCTATGTTGACTTCGGTCTCTAAAAATGGGTTGTTTTTTTAAAAAAATAGTTAAATTTCTTCAGGTGTGTGAACCTCAGACCGGTACCTGAACTCTGAAAAACAGTTCCAGTGTGAACTGGTTATAATGCGATTAACCCTTCCCCCAAACCAAAATGCATCCATATCAAATTATTTTGGATGTATCTTTTTTTAAAAATAACCTATGAAGGAAATATTGTGCTTAAAATGTTATTAGTGTTCTAGTTGCCTTCAACACAATCTTGCCTTTTAATCAGTAATAACTGAGCTGGTTGAAAAACAGGAAGGAAAAATGAGTGCTCCCCCCCCCCCCCCGATTTTCCTTTCTCCCTGTTTTTTCATCAGCATTTGAAAAATGTTACATTCAAAACATTGTCAATTTTGGTTTCTAATTTTTGAAACATTGACAAAAATGTCAGCATCTCAAAATTCATAAAAATTTCAACTAGCAGTTGCTCAGAAATGGGAGACAGGGAGAAATTGCGATAATCCCATCAATGTTTCTGTCATTGAAATTTGAACCATCTGTATATAATAATTAGGTTTATGAAACAAAACCAAAAGTATTTAGCCTCTTGATGTGATTTAGTCACAGTTCACTAGCATCAAATGCTAGAGCGATGAGGATTCTTTTTTGTTTACTTTTAAATAGATATGGCAGTTGTCATATTGCAGAGACAAGCACAAGGGAATAACTGCTCTGCAAACCAATGCTCTGCCAGTCTGGTGTTCAGCAATAGTCAGATCTTCAAGCTTAATACTGAAGATGAAAGTCACCTTAAAGCCCACTCCTGGCTATTAAGCGTGGTACAGTAATACAGGGATATGAAATTGCACCCAATACCCTTAATCAACCTGTCTGCTACCAAACTGTAAACAGGCACCCAAATTTTGCAAACTAAGGGCTGCATTGGCAAGTTTTCAGGAGTCTGATCCTGATACAAACCCCACTGAAGTTAGTGGGAATCTTTCCATTGATTTCAATGGGTCTTTGGATCAGGCTCCTACTGTACATATTAACCTCTGATTCAGCAGTCCATCCATATTCAGCAAAACACTTACGCACGTGCTTAACTTTAGGCACATGCTTAATTCCTATTGTCTTCAATGGGACTTGAGAACACGCTTACGTGTTTTGCTGAATCAGGGCCATAGAGTAGATCAGATTGCAGCCACCCTGGCTTATAACAAGAAATGCAGCCTGCCTAGTCTTCATGCTCCCAGTATGCAGTGCTCTCAGTTGACCCAGCTAGCCTTAATTGCATCCAGTAACCAGTATTCTCCTTGGGCTGCAACTCTGTTGAAAATGCGGATGTAACCCTCACACTAAATAAATGGTGAACAGTCATCCCGTATAATAATTTATTTGGACAATATAGACATTGTCACCATCAGTCAATGGGTTAGCCAGTCAGCTACAGAGATTACGATGGTACATTCCTCACAATTTGGTGTGATTACTTGCTCTTAAAAAAACAAAAAATCTTTGCCTTCTAAAGGTTGTATACTAAGTATGCTTAAATAAGTAAGACACTTTTCTAATACTTAGTTTTCCTTCAAAGATGGAAGCTGTAATTGATTCTATTTATTGTTTGTGGTAGCTTGAAGCATACCACTGTCCATTTATTTGTAACTGTAAAATACGTTTGCTAATTTCAGCAGCACTTAAAAAGCCAGTGTCTGGTTACACATTTCAGTTTTGTGTTTTGTTTAGTAAGCAAAAGAAAAAAATGTACTGCCAGTGCAAGCTGTTTCCTATTTAATAAAAGGTACTATATTTGTACATTATTTGTTATTGCTGAGAAGGGCTTTTTAAAGATTTACTGTATGCATATTAAGTAATTTTTTAGGGATGCTTTTGTGTTGAAATGTTGTTAGAGTGGCTGCAGGCAGCAACCCAGAAATTTTTTTCTCCTTAAAGATTGTGTTGTACAATTCAAGCACTTCATTTTATTTCTGGATAAATCCATCATAGACCTGATTTCTGTTTTGTTCAGTACCTACATAACTCTGTTTGTGTCACCCCATTGTTAAACTGGACCATTAGGGACCGACTTACAAATAGCTTAAGCATGCAATTATGCAATGCAAAATGCATGCCTATTTTGTTGCACTTGCACTGTGGCAGGCTAGGTCGATGGGGGGGGGGGAAGTGGGGGGCTCATGCTACTGCGCTAAAAATAGATGCGGAGCCATTGCATCTAAAGTCCATCCCCCTCTCTAGGCTTCAGAGCCTGAACTGCAGCCTAAGCTGCACCTTCAAAGCACTGTCTACACAGCTATTTTAAGCACAAGTATCATGAGCCCCCCCCAGTCCAGGGTCTGTTGACCGGGGTTGGGTGGTTTGCTGCCGTGGTTTATGCGGATATGCCCGCAGCTTCCAGGATCACACAGGCAAATGGCTAATTCTGCTCATGTGAGCAGGCAAATACTAAGAAGGCGATATCAAAAGCACCCAAAGATTTAGGAGCACGAGTTCCATGGACTTTTAATAGAATGTGTGCTCCTAAAGCCCTTTGGCACGTTTGAAAAATCTCTTCCTGTATTTGCACTGGTGATTGGGGGTAACTGCACAAACACGTCAGTGCACAATTGCATGTCTGAGCTTTTGGAAAATGCTTCCAAGTGCATTTGGAAAATGTTCTTGATTCAGGATTTCAGGAAAATGTATGTTATGCGGTTAACCTTAGAGTATCATTTACATTCGGATTATTACGAGGATTATTTCCTCAGAGGTACAAGAGCCCTTTTCCTTCGGGGAGTGGAAGTGTTGGTGTAGTTCATGGATTTAAAAAGAAAGAAATGCCTTTGTTAATCTCCAGCTCTCTCAGATTCTACCAAAGATGTACTTACATCAGAACAGGTATGATGTCCTTTATTGAAAATAGAGGGATAAGTAGGCCTACAGAAGTCAATGGGACCACATGTATGAAGCGAGTTGGATTTGACCTAAAATGTCATTAGAGTGGCATTTATGGATTCTTTTACCAGACCAGCTGCTGTGTACTTCTTAGTCTTGACCTTCCTGCAAGCAGTCCCCCAGCAAAGATTTATCAGTCTCAACAGGTGCCATTTTGAGTGGGGAAACTTTTGCACTGTCATACTTATTGGAATACGGCTCTGCCTTGATTACTGGAGCCTGCCATGGAATCCAAGCAATACGATGTGCCAGGATGCAAAGAGACAAGCCATTAACTGAAGCAATAATTATAACCTGTACCAGCCATGAGTACAAGATCAAAGAAGCCCGATTCTCTGAACCCCTGAATTTCTTACTGTTTTTAATATTATGCATTTCATTTTAACATTTTCTGAGAACTTTTTTAGATGTTTGTTTACTTCCACGTTTACAGATAACTCTTTGCTTTTTTTTTTTTTTTTAAATGCAGTACTTTTAAGTATATCAGCCAAAACCATACTTTTACAGTAACTTTGTTTTAGGTAATACAAGTGACATTCCTTTTTGTTGTTGTTGTTAAATATGTTTTACCAGTCTTGAATTTCTGCTGGAACAAAACATTTGTAGCATTTCTTGTAAATACAAGCTTTAATTTTTTTATTTTTTCAAATACCGTTGCCCAAGATTTGCTTTTCATGCACATATTGTACAAACACATTCTGCTTTGTGCCACAGACAGCGATTGTGGATGAGTTTACTTTAAGTTCAAAGGGACTATTTGTATTGTATGTTGCAACTGTACATTGAATTGTTTGGCATTTTCTCATGATTGTAATATTAATTTGAAGTTTGAATTTCATTTTCAATAAAATAGCTTTTTTTGTTAATGTTCTTCATTGCTTCTTCTCCTCTGCTGTCTCTTTAATTATACAAGTCATACACATGAACAGCCAAGGACTGGACAGAGCTAATATACCATGGGCTACTATACCAAAAATTCATCAGTTATTTCTTTATTTTCTGCAGTGCTTAATCTTTCATCTAAACATCAAGATACATTTCCAGTCTGGATGGCTGCAAAAAAACCCTTCCAGATCTGATTCTCCACCCCCAAATATTGCTTTCTTACTGAGTTTGCAGCCAAACTACTTTAAACAGAATTTTTCAGAGGGACGTGAACAGCCCCATTCGTTTTAATGGAGCGATAACTCTGAAACCTAATGGTGAATTTTAGCAGAAACAGCCAGTTCACGAGGCATTATGAGCAGAGCTTAGGATTTTGGGGAGACCTTGAGTAGATTTCAGCACTCTCACTTCCACCTGACTGACCCCTGCACCTGGTCCGACTAATTGTGGGGAGGAGATCTGGGAGAAGTTAACTTTTCCTCCTTTCCCCATGGCAGCGGCAGCAGGAGATCAGCCTGGTGTGTGAGCTGCTGAGTTGCCACAGGACCATGTGGAGGATGGGAGGAATAGAACAAATAGCTGTTTGCATTGCTTGTGTCTGAGTATCCATGGGGAGAGCATTCCCTCAAAATGCCTTAGCCTCACGGTATCAGTTTGCATTATTTTTTTAACCTTGTGACTAAAAAACGACTTTGCATTTATAGCAGCTCTTAGGTGTGGGTCTGAGAGAGGAGTAATGTATTGATGAAGGCATATGGATAGGAGTCAATAGCTCTTTTTCTTCCCATTAGTCCTACTGCACCTCTAGTAAGAAAGGGCAAACAAGCAGAGGTGTGGTTTTGATTTATTGTACTTAACTCAGGCTTGGGGATCCTGTGACAACACTGAATGATCACTTCTCTAGAAGCCCCATCAGTTTCTGCGAAATATAGTTAAAGCAATTAAGTTTCTGCCCTTTGTAGTTATGAAGATAACCTTCCCAACATGAACCAAAGCAGTGCTTCCACAGAGAAACTGTAGCTCAGGGAGGTGCGATAGGCACCATCCATCTCAAGAAATCTTTAATGCTGAAGTCTAATGATGAAAATGTAAACGGCAATTTAATAGCTATTTAATAGCTGCTTGTTTTAATACAAACATCCAGTCCCTCAGATTGTGGGTGAAGACGGTACCAGTTTGGCTCCTGACTTTAGGAAAACTTTGCCTGGGAAGCAAGAACCACTAGTGTGCCAGGCAACCTACTTCATTCTCTAGTGTTTCAATATATTCCAAGTCTTACTGTTAATGAGTTTGGTAAGTGCTTATACCATAAACTATAAAAATCATTAGTGCATAGACCTCTTGGGTCAATCACAGCACAGGGATGGCTGCAGTCACTGATTCATAACTGCAGTCATTTTCAGTAACCGTAGAGCATGCAACTCTGCATTCTGATTTGCTGCTGCCCTGAGAACTCATCATTCACATGCCCTCAGCAAACATGGCTTCCTCAACTTCTTGTTTTGTGTAGTATCCAAAGAAGAAAAATGTAAAACAGTGCATTCAAATAAATTAGTGGAGGGATTTTCAAAAGCACACAAACACTATGGCCTTTAGCCTCAGACTCCAGACCAGATTTTGGTTATAACCTCAGAGAGAAAACACCCTTGTATTTTATCTGCTCAATTCTGATCTCAGACCAGTTCCACTTCACTGCCTTCAGTGAAATTTCTCCTGATTTACACAGGTGTGAGAACACAGTCAAGCCCACCAAACGAAAAGGGACACTTGTACTTTCAGGGTGTGAAAATGGAAGGGACGGGAAAAATATCAGAGTATTTCAAGCTGACCTACCACATCAGCAGTTTGTTTTGCATAAGAAATAGTTTCTTTCTAATTAGATGGTGAGCATGAAGGTGGGCTTCATAGATAGCCGAAGGAACAAAGGGATCTGAACTGAAAGCTCATGTGCTTTCCTAGAAGAAAACAGGAATTACTAGACTGGATCAGACCAGTGGTCCATTTAGACCAGTATTCTGTCTCCGACAGTGGCCAAAGGTACAAGAACCCCACAATAGGCAGATGTGAGATAATCTGCCCCACAAAAGTCTCATTCTAATCCCTAGTAGTTAGAGACCATCTTAAACCCTGAAGCATAAGCAATGGTGCTGGAACTATGGTTGGACCCCCTGGCTTGAAATGGTTTCCATTATATACAGGATTTATAGTTTGTTTCAATAGCTCTCAGCACCCCCACTATAAAAATTGTTCCAACATCCCTGAGCATGAGGTTTTGATTTCTTCTAAAACTTTGTTTTCATTAATTGTTAAATCTCTGGATATTTTTATTATCCATATAAACAACTTAACCTCAACAACATCATGTGGCAGCAAGTTCCACAGTCTAATTGTGCACGGAATGAAAAAGTATTTCCTTTTATCCATTTTGAATTTTCTATCTTTCAATTTCATTGACTATCCCATTGTTCTTCTGCTGTGAGAGGGACAACAGAAGCTCTAAATCTACTTTCTCAGTGCCGTAAAACAAGCTCTTTGGGACAGCGTCTGTCTTTATGTTCAACACTGAGCAAATTGTTAGCACCAAACAAACAATAAATTATCAAACATTTTTACAAGAGGAAAGAAGATAGAGTCCTATATTCAAGCAGCTGATATGCAGATTTTGGTTAAATTCTGCAAGCTTCCAAGCACTAGACCTAGGCAATTAGTGGGGAAATTATTCAGATGTTTTTGGGTGGAGTTCACCTCTGGGTAGAGTGTTGGCACTGCTTAAACCATAGGACTGAACTGGTATAATCAGGGAATAGAAACAATGCCATGTGACTCAAGTAACCAGTTGTACTGCTCATAGAGCCAAACTTGAATTAATTCTTATAGGGAACAGTTTGAGAAAAACACCGAAGCTGAAATTTGTTCGTAAAAAATATGTTGGACAATTTCAAATTTATTAAAAACTTGTGGGCTGTTCACAGACGATTTGTGAATAGAGGCTGAATCCAGGAGATAAAGGGGTTTGCATGAATAGTTTGAGCAGCTCAACTCGGTACCTTTAAGGAAACAGCCCCTAGCACATCATGAACTTAGAGCAAAAAACTACATCAAAGAAATATAGAACACAAGGTTCACTCTTATTGGTACATTATCATTATAAATCTCTCTCCATTGCTGTAGTATCTGAACAGGACTTATCTCCAAAACACCGCTATCTCTCTGTGGTATTTATATGGCTCCCATTTACTGTGGTATCTGAGCCCCTCACAATCTTTCATTTATTGATCCTCACAGCACCCTTTGTGAACAGTGACTTGTTATCCCTGTTTAACAGATAGGGTGCAGAGAGCTTAATGCCTAAATTTTCGTTGAGTGCCTCAACTTTTGGGTGCTTAAGTTGAGTCAAGTTAAAAGGGCCTGATTTTCGGAGGGCATGTGGCTCAGCTCTTTTCAAAAACAGTTCCCTCCATTTGGGCATCCAACCCCTCCCTTGCCCTCCAAACCAGCAGCAAAAATCACTAGCCACTTGCAAATTTAAGGTTAAATGACTTGCCTCCAAAACATTTTCTCTGGGTTGCTAACGATCCCCTACAAAACCGAAAGAATTTAACATCGATTTTCTTTTCACCATTTGTGCTGTTTAATTTTTGCACTTTACATAGGCTGGACAGTGAATCTCGACCAACTGGATTCATTTGCTGGGCCTCACATACGATCACAAAGCTGTTGCATTTAGGTGTTTAGTCCTGCATGGGAATATTTAATTAAAAAAAAAAACTTGATCCATTTAATTATATTTCTGAGAAATTGTAAGGCTGAGTGTAAGTCACGTCCCTTTCTGTGCCTCGGTTTCCCCAAATGTAAAATAAAGAGATTAATACCTCTTTACTTTGCAGGGTTATTTGAGGATTACTTAATATTTACTGAGTGTTTTGAACATGCTATTTGTTATTTTAATTTCCTTTTTTATTACAAGTTTGGTGTTTGGGCCTAAGCCACAGGCCAGTATCTCTTTAAACAGTGTGTTTCTAAACCACATGTTTACAGAAAGTTAACCTAGTTTGCAAGTTGCTGAGCAGGCCAATAACAATGCAGACGTAAGGCCAAATACTGCTCTGTCAACAGATTCACCCTGGATTTACAAAGGTATAGCTAAGAGCAGGATACAATTTGGTTTGCACTTACTGAACACAATTCTCAGCCTCTCCTTTTCAAATAGAAAGAATCATCAAGATAGAGACTAAAAGTTGATAGAATAACCCACCATTTTTTAAAAAATGGCAAAGTTTAAATGTGACATTATGTAGCAAGTTGTCAGCGTTTCTATGTTAACCGGGCTGGATTCTGATTGTCATTACATCAGTGTACGTCAACAGGAACTCAGCTGTCATCACTCAATAGCTTAATGCTTTATCACTCCATCAGTTTTTTTACGCAGATTTTTTCTTTGACTTCAACGGTGGCTTCTTAAAAATTGATGGCACCATGTGGCCCTTTGGGGGCCAGATTCTCACAGGCACAGAGAAGTAAGGTGCCCAAATTCCATAGAAAGTCAATGGGAATCGGGCGCCAAACTCACTTTGAAACTGTCCCCCTTCATTTTTATTCCTACAGACTCTGGCATTTGTGCACTTAAACATACACACACTGGAGCGTAAATAATGATGCAGCCCCCAGTTTTGTTTACTTTTTCCTTTCCGCAGTTGTTAAAAAAAAAAACCCACACCAAAAATAAAAAAACAAGTCCTCGGTAGCTTGATCTCATCCTACTGCATCAAACTGCTCCGAGATCAACTCTTGCGTGCAGCTTCTCCCAAAAAAGAGAATGATCCTGATCCCAAATTCAAGGAAATCAGGAGCACAATGCAAGCGAAGGAAATGTCAGGGAATATGAAAGGCAAGCAGTGGGCTCTATCCATTGAGGGAGAAGAGGGAAGAAAAAATAATTCAAGCGGGTCTCTGGAATCTTGAATGATCTTTGTCGTTTTATTGCCAGTGGTGGTGTTCTCCTAACAGAGCAGGATGTTCTCATTTTTTAACACTAGCCAGACCAGATGCTAAATTCTATCCTGCAGCATACTGGCTAAGCGAGAAGGGGAACAGCTGATTTCTGTTAAGATGAACACCAGGAGAATAAGCCAAGAAGTATGAGAAATCTTCAGAGGCCTTTGCTTTGCAAACCCCTGTTTGGCAGCAAGATCACAGAATCAGGACTGAAAATCCAGTTCGTACTTCTGCTTCCATCCCTGTTCAAACCGGTTGCTGTGTGCGTTACATTACTCTCCTTGCCTTTCAGGATTTTTTGCACAGCATAGAGTCACTGGCTTGAATTTTCCCCTATCATTTAAAGGTCTTAAATGGCTCCTTGGCTTTTATGGAACTGTACAAAATACCAGTTAACATGGAATTTACGTGACTTATTCCTTGCCATAGAAAACAGTAAAACCCCGAACTGAAGCCAGTGATTTAAAACAGCATCTTTGAGCCAATCCTTTTTATTTCCCCTCTCCTGCCCCCTTTCTTTTTTGTAGTCTATTATATTTATCTGCTTATTATAGTGCAGTAGGGTAATTCTAATAGATGGAAGGAGGATGGTTTTGTGGTTAAGATGGAGGACTGGATGTCAGGAGACATATTCCATTCCCAGCTCTTCGACAGACTCTCTGGAAGACCTTGTGTGTCATTTAACTTTGCTGTATGTCAGGTCCCTCATCTGCATCACTAATACCACAGTACCTATCTGGCAGGTGTGTTGGGGGATGACAGTAAACACACCGATGTTTGCAATGTGCTTTCACATGCTTGGATGGAAGGTGGTAGAGAAGTGCAGGGTATTATTCTTGAGCGGGGTTACATCATATCTTGTACTACTATGGTTTGACACCCTGACCAGGAGAAAAAGCGGACCTAGGTTACTGTGCCTCACAATTACATGTTTCATCTCTACTATTGAGTGATGTTCACAGATAACAGCTCTGGTGGGTTAATGATCTTTGTGACAGGATGGAAAGATCGCATCTGATTTTTAGAACTGCAGACTCTTAGCTGCATCTATACAAATGTGCATGCAGAATTTATGCACCCATTTAACATGACTGTGTGAGTATACAGTTTTGCATGTGCAGGTCTAAAGCAGCCCTTAGGTTACCTTATTTTGTGCTGGGGACCACACTGGCCTCCCAGTTACCCCAGGATCAGGGGAACATGCAGGTGATGTAAAGCCACCTTTGCCTCCCTTTAAGCCATGTGCCCATTCAGCCGTACCCAAGGTTCAGGGCCCATATATTAAAAATATGTATGTAGATACTCATATAGCACCTGTTACTGAATTATCCAAGTGCCATTTAGCCAGAAGCTAAATATGAGTCAACAGCGTAACACTGTTGCAAAAAAGCAAACATCATTCTGGGATGTATTAGCAGGAGTGTTCTAAGCAAGACACGAGAAGTAATTCTTCTGCTTGACTCCACGCTGGTTAGGCCTCAGCTGGAGTACTGTATTGAGTTCTGGGTGCCACATTTCAGGAAAGAGGTGGACAAATTGGAGAAAGTCCAGAGAAGAGCAACAAAAATTATTAAAGGTCTAGAAAACATGACCTACGAGGAAAGATTGAAAAAAAATGGTTTTGTTTAGTCTGGAAAAGAGAAGGTGGAGAGGGGACATGATAACAGTTTTCAAGTACATAAAAGGTTGTTACAAGGAGGAGGGGGAAAATTGTTGTTCTTAACCTCTGAGGATAGGACAAGAAGCAATGGGCTTAAATTGCAGCAAGGGAGGTTTAGGTTGGACATTAGGAAAAACTTCCTAACTGTCAGGGTGGTTAAGAACTGGAATAAATTGCCTGCGGGGGTTGTGGAATCTCCATCACTGGAGATTTTTAAGAGCATGTTAGACAAACACCTGTCAGGGATGGTCTAGATTAGTGCTTCTCAAACTTTTTTCCTGGTGACCCCTTTCACATAGCAAGCCTCTGTGTGTGACCCCACTTATGAATTAAAAACAGTTTTTTATATATCGACCACCATTATATATGCTGGAGGCAAAGCAGGGTTTGGGTGGAGGCTGACAGCTCACAATCCCGCCATGTAATAACCTCGCGGCCCCGTGAGGGGTCCCAACCCCCAGTTTGAGAACCCCTGGTCTAGATAATACTTAGTCCTGCCCTGAGTGCAGGGGACTGGACTAGATGAAGTCTCGAGGTCCCTTCCAGTCCTAGGATTCTATGATTTAAGAATAGAATAATAACCTCTCACACTCTTGCTTCCTTCCCAGCCTGGGGAAAAAATAGTTTGATTAGTTTACACAGTATTTGGGGTTGGGTTTTTTTTTTTGGTCTTTATGTTTCTGTGTGTTGTAGGGCTGTGTGAGTGTGAAAAACATATTGGGGCAGAGCTATGTTGAAGGAATGAGTTTTGCATGTAGGTCTGAATGCAGATGCCATTCTTTTCTGTTGCAGGAGTAAGTTCCTTACTCCAGGAACAGTTCTAACAATTTTGCACTCAGATGCATAGATTTTAAGGCCAGAACGGTCCATTAGATCATTTAGTCTGAACTCGGGTATAATATGGGCCATAGAATGTCACCCAGCTACGCCTGTATTGAGCCCAATAACTTGTGCTTGACTCAAGCACATCTTCCAGGAAGGCCTCCAGTCTTGGTTTGGAGATTTCAAGAGATGGAGACTCAGAAGACTTCCCCTTATTGCTCAGCAGTGCCACTGAGCCAGTGCAACGTTGTTGTGGGAGGTCATGGTGGCAGGGAGAGAGGCGATCTCACTGATAGCTGGAGCTGATGGTATGGAGGGCTTTGATGGTCAGGAGAGAGACCTTGAACTAGACTTCGAATTCAATGGGCAGCCTGTGCATAGAGTGGAGCACCAGGGTGATGTGGTCACAGCAGCTGGAGTTGCCTCGTGCATTGGCCGCTGCTCTTTGTACAAGAGGGAGCTTTTTCAGATGTGCAGCTTCAACCCTAGATAAAATGACTTGCAATAATCAAGCCTAGAGATCACAGATGCACAGATCACTGTGGATAGGTGTGCGCCTGAGTATGGGGGCATAATCTTCTGCCACGTGCAGAGGGATACAGACTTTTTTTGGGGGGGGCCACCAGCGCTATTTGGACATCCAGCAACAATGAGGAGTTCAAACGGCTCTCAAGGCGGTGAACCAGATTAAGAGTCAGAGGGCAGACGCCATCGGTACTGGGGATGGTATAGAGGTGGCACATTTTCTCAGTCTTGTTGGGGTTTCGTTTTTGCCACTTGCCTGCACCCAACGGCCGATTTAGTCTAAAGAGATCGTGCTGTCGACATTGGATGTAAAGGAGATGTACTTCCTGAGCGCCATCGATGTATTGCTGGCACTGTAGTCCCTGCTGTTTCACCAGCTGCCCGACCAGCTTCACCGAGATGTTGAACAGCATGGGGACAGAGGACTGAGCCACACGAGTCTGGCCTCATTATTTGCTTTTACGTTCTCTGTTTGCATTTCCCCATCTTGGGCCGTGGGTCTGGACTCCTTTGTTTCACGTTGGGATAGAATGGGTTCCGTATTGTTATTGGTACTCACTTACACAGCACCACAGGTAAGACTAGTGCTTCACAAACACAAAATGTAGGTAAAGTGGCTTTGTTTACAGGGAAAAACAATGCTGTTTGGTGTGAGTTTAGAGCAAGGGAATGGTTACGGCTCTTGTTTTTAATTCATTGAAACATTTCTACTCATTTCCTATTTTACAGAACCTAAATTCTGGGCCTAAACTATGGTGACAAGGACCCTGTGAGATTTACCCCTATCATTTCTGTCCCACTGATTCAACTGAAAGTTTCTTATTGCTTTAACTTGCACTAGTGCTCAACATTGCCACTCGACACTCCTCGCTGAGTTATGGGACTGGGAAAAGGGGGGCAGTTTAGGCGTAGCTACATCTAGATAGTAACCTCACCCTAGGATCCAAAGTGCACACTGTCTTTCTCAATATAAAGTCATCCAGAAGTTTAATTATTTTCAAATGGCTAGCGATAATAAAAGCTTTCCTCTATTTAGCTTCCAAATGTTGACTTATCTACAAAGCCTTGGAGTGTGTATTATTTCCATTAGAAATGGGTTTAGAAGCATGTGGTAATTCTACCCGAGTTCTCAGGGAAGCTTAGTCTGTGGAGAGCTAACTTTCCAAACGCTCTGGAACTCTTTGTACTTGGATCCATTGAATGAACCATGTCTCATTTCCTTCTAAGGACATTGTCATGTTGATCATGACCTCTGCCAAGTTATTAGTTTAGTTCTTGAAATCAAACAACTGGAGATAAGCTTGAAGTAAAATGTGACTCGCCCAAAGGTCCTACAACATGTCTCTTGTAGAGGTTGGAAGATAACTTAGGAGTCTCCTGATTCCCAGTCCCCTGTTCTTACCACTACAATAAATCCCCTCCCACAGAAATATATATTATTAGAGAGATGTGGGTTCTGTGGCGCAAAGCCTAAAACATTTATCAGATTTGCCGTAGGCTTAGTCTCAGTTTTAAGATGGCAGTCTTATTTTGTTACCAATAAGCTCGGAATGTAATGGATAAACCCTGAAAAGATGGAGTTTTGCAAAAAAGAAAAGAAAAGAAGGTTAAGCAAGCCCCCATTACCTTGGAGAGTTGCTCAAAATGTAGATGAACATCAGTGGTAATTCCAGTGAAGGCCGTAGAGTGAGATCACAATCAGGCCCTATGAGAACAGTCTCGCCAGTTGTATTTTGGCAGTTCCGCTCTCTAGCCTGACCAGAACCATGAATTGCAAAGGTGAGCAAAAATAGTGGGGAAAAATAGCCCCATCAAATGCCCCAGAAACCAGAAATGACGAGGATTAAGAATTCGGTGCAACACTCCAGACAGTGACAAAGCAAGGCAGTAAGAGACTCCATTTTTAAAGTGGTGAATAACAAAGAGATTTCAGCTGATTCCAGGAACTCAGGGTGATACCTTTCCACAGAAAATGCCATTCTCGGGTCCCATCCACAGTGAACAGCTAACTGATAAACCAGGCCTTGTATAGAAACCAGAGCAGGCTATTCTCCAAAGGATTCTGCAGCATCCTAAGGTTAGAGATAGAAGAGGCAATACCCAGCTAGGACTAGTAGATCTATCCCATGAGGCAAGCCCGTCACATATATGTACAATATCTAGCCCTGAACAGGGCCTTTAGATACTACCAGAATACAAATAAATACTACTACTACTATACAATATGAACCTGAGTGACTATTTTGAGGTGAAAAAAGTATACGTTTCCTGGGGAGCTCATGATGGCAAAAAGTCTTAGACACGTGAAAGGAACAAATATTGTCTCCAGCGGGTTTTGATTTGTGTAAAAGTGAAGTTAGTGCTGGCAAGAAGTGCCAATGGGAATTGAAAACCTCTCCTTAGTCACATAATAGGTACAGCTCAGACACCAGCACAGTGGAAGCTTTCTCATATCAACCCTTCTCCAACCAACATATCTAAACACTGATCTGGGGAGGCAACCTCTTGGTGTTACGGTGTTGCTGGGCCTCCATAGCCCATTCCATTTTTGTCTTGTCTGTTGAGAGTACCAACAAAAAGTGTTTGTTATGCTACTATCTTTTGGTAATGTGGACACCTGCCCACTAAGAATGGGACCGAGAACATCTATCTCATTTAATTGAAGGCACCATACAGCCATCAGATGGTAATGACTTTGCAACAATTATCTGGATGGAGATTTAACAAATATCCATGCCTTGAAGCATTAGCATGCCTGCATTGGGTGTCAGGGTTTTCCTTTCACTGGTAGATAAAAGGCTGCTTTGAGGAGTCAAATGAGAAGGAAGGGGAGGGGCAGTTTCTTCTGCACTGGGGCAGGTGGCAATCCCCTCTACCTTATGGTATGCAAATAAAAAATGTGACCATGTTTATTACAAATTAAGTAATTATTTAAATTGTGACCATGTAGTAGAGACAGTTGAACCTCAAAGAGCTCTGAGGTTCAGGTTAAGCAAGCCCCCATTACCATGGAGAGTTGCTCAAAATGTAGATGAACATCAGTGGTAATTCCAGTGAAGGCCGTAGAGTGAGATCACAATCAGGTGCCATGAGAACAGTCTCCTCTCCAGTTGTATTTTGGCAGTTCCGCTCTCTGTCCTGACCAGAACCATGAATTGCAACGATGAGCAAAAATAGTGGGGAAAAATACTTTTGTTTTAACTTCAGAGATTTGTAGATTCCAAGCCCAGAAGGGACCATTGTGATCATCTAGTCTGACCTCCTCTATAGCACAGGTCATAGAACTTCCCCAAAATATGTTAAAAGAAGAGGTTTGATTTGAGTTCAGTTAGGGTGTTGGAGGAAGGTTAAATAGAGCTAGTTTGCTCAAAGCCAGTGGAGAGAATGTGTATTGAAAAAGAATGAAAAAAAACTAACCCAAAACATGATAATTGGAATAAAGCAAAATTGAACAAGGAGAGAAAGCCCAGAAAGGGATAAGACGTCACAAAAGAGAAAAGGCAAGAAAGCTGAAGGAAGTAATAGGAGACACGTGAAAACAGAGCTGCAATGTGACAACTTACAAGCTAAGTTAAACATAAGAGGATCAAAAGCTGAGGAAAGCATAGAAAGGGAAGCAAACTGTATCTCAAACAGGAGAAGTGGATGCTGAAATGACAAAAGAGCTGAAATCTAAAAAGAGTGTTAAATTATGAACCAATTATTATGAACTAATAATGTAAGAAACTAGACCACAAGTACTGGTAGGGATGAGGTATAATGGAAACAGGTGGCACCTAAAACAAAGGCCAATTTCCATACTGCACATTTTCATAAGCAGCAGAAGGCGAAGAAATCAAGCAACCAACCAAGGAATCATAACAGATTTGGAGTAAACAACAAACTACAGGCTCAGAACAGTTCTTAAACTGAGTCCGTACCTTGTAGCAGGCCACTTGTTGCCGGGTGAGCATTTTGCATTAGTAGGCCAGATTGCGTATTTTGATTCCCACAATCAAAGACAGAGCCTGCACATTCCATAGAGAAATTTCCACAGGCAGTACTCAATTATATGGGGCGCTGCTGGCTGAGATTCTTGAGGTGAGGTGACAGCGCTGAAACAAAGACAGGAAAAGAGAAGCCAGCCTGATAGATTTTTGAGAATTAGCAATCCATAGCTGCTGGAGAAGGTGCTGGTACACAAATCGCCTTCCCTTCTGGTCTGCTACCAAAATGGAGTGGAAGCTGGGCCATGAGTTGTTCGGTGTAGATTGTCAGTGCTTTACTTGCTTGTACAGTTCTTAGCACACTCTTGTCCTGATTCCTGACTGAGGCCACTAAGCACTACTGCTCCACAAATATAAGTTCTGTAGCCAGAAGCTAAGATTTGATGGGGAGCTTAACTCCCACATACTGCTCTCAGTGGCTGCAAAGGCAAATCAGACGGCCCTGGTCAGAGCACAATTGCAGCAGCCAAGTAGATACTTGTGTCTAAGGCCAGCCCTGTGGGAACAGGTGGGACACTGAACCGAGGATAGAAATTACATTCTGCATTGAACCATGAGCTCAGCTGTTCTAGAATTAAACCACACACACCAAATCACTGCTGAAGTTATTACAGTCCTATGCGCACCTATTTTGTAATAACTGATCATCAAAACTGCAGGTAAAAAAGGCATATTAGGTCACCTTGTCCACTCCCCAGACCAACACAGGATTGCTCTCCACAACATATACACAGATATACTCTGCACCGTCTAGTGTAGCACAGAGATTTTTGTGCCGTGTACACTATAAAGTGTATTTTTTCAGACATCATCCTGATATGAAAATGCATTACAACAGTTGCCATCAATACAATACAATTCTTTCCATGGGAAAAACATGTACAAAGGGAAACTTCATAAATGATGCCAAGTTTAAAAACAAAAAGGCCGGATAGCAATACTGAGGGGTTTATAGAATTTAGTTCTTTTGTAAATTAAAAAAAAAAATCAGGGGGGAAATCAGGATGAACTGAATAGGGAAGATAAAAATAAGGAAAAGAAACAGCTTCACAGATGAATGAGTAACTGAGAAGGCTGAAAAGCAGTGAATGAATGTGCATCAGGAATGGATTCCATGCCTCCAGGTCACTGGATCAAATCCAGCTCAAGACAGTAGTGACCAAGCTGTTTGGTGCTCTCATCTGGTCCCTGTGCAACACAGAAACCCCCCCTATAATTAGAATCCCTGGTTGAACATTCCAAAAAGAGCCCAGGGGCTGATTGGGCCATTAAGTTCTTCTCGCATTTCCTCCAGGTCAGGGTTGAGGACACTGGTGGTACGTTGTGTGGGAAGCCTGCAGTGCCTTACCTGTTCTATGGCTTTATCATAAGGCCTGAGTGAAAGTAAATTGAAATGAATGGAATTACTCCCATTAACATCAATGGGACTTTGGATCAGGCTCTCAGTCTGAAAGGCTGCCAAGTCTGCATCCTTCCACAAGCACTGAATTTGCTATTTAAGAAAATATTCCCCCATTAGCACCAAAATAAATGTTAGTTGTGTTTTGATTTCAGCAGAAGGCTAAGCCCCAACTAAAAACAGGCTAATTACATCATTAACCAAACCCATCAAGCATACATCTTCAAATTCATAAGAAAGTATTGTGAATCACCACCCTTGGGTTCCCAAGAAGCAAGTCAAGTTACTTGACTCTGGAATGCATAAACATTTAGTGGAAGAAATTTTGACTTCAGAGAAAGAACAAACAAAGCAGCCTGTTTGTTTGTGTAACGGCCTCCTCGCAGGAGAACAACGAAGGAACATGGAAAGACTTGAGAGAGTCTACCACGGTTCATGTTTGTAGCTCTGATCCAAAGGGTACAGACTCTCCTATTTATAGCTGAGAGACTAAAGGCAAAAAGGAACTCCGTGATGAGAAGACACAATCTACCACTGTCTTTATTAATTTATTTTGTTCTTTTGATAGAGTATCCTGCATGGAAAATTAGTGATGCCTTCCAATTCAGCCCACCACTTCCATTAAAAATTCCCCCCCAACCCCCCAGAATGATTGCACTTCAGCACGACAGGGACTATTATTTTAATGTGTGTGCTCATCTATGTACATACACTGCCTAGCACAATGAGGCCTGAATCCCTGATGGGGCTTCCACATTCCACTCGAACATATGCTGTATTTGGGAAGATTACTATTATTCTGTAGGATCCGTTATGAACAGCCATGAACATCAATAGACTTGTGCCCATTTACACCAGCCCTGGATCTGGCCCTTAGATCATAGGGTGGCATTCCCAAAAGTGCTGAGTTTTGGTTGAACTCAGCGGGAGAAGAATTAGGCCCATGCTAAACACTTCTGAAAATGCCATCCCCAGCTGTTACATGCGTCAGACTTTGGAGAACACATTTGGGGGTGGACAATTTGGGGCTGGATGACATGTGAGGCCGTTTTACATATGTGCACTGTTTAAAAATAATGTTTTCTTTTCCAAGACGGAAGAACTGTGTTACAGAGGGCCTTCATCTTAACTAAGACTAACTGAAGAGTGACAGACACATTGAGGTTCCTGCAAAACATGCCTGGACATACCAACAGTACATGTATATTACACACAGTGCAGTGCGCTTCATTCCCAGATCTCCTGAGGGGTTTGTGCGGGAGCACATTTCCAAAGGGATGCAATTGTGTGAATGGCTCAAAATGAAGCCAAGGTGCGATAAAAGGATGCTGCAGTCTTAAGGGACCTCACTACCCAGACAATCAAGCAGCTTAACCAGATGACAAACCCAGAGGCAACTTCTCAAAAGCCAAGATAACTGCTAGAGAAGCCTGCCAAAGGGACAGATGGCACCAAGGACAGATTTAACTAAAGTGAAGAAAACCCTAGCACGGTGTTCTTCAAAGAGTATCAGTGCACTGAAACTAAAATGTTTCTAATAAATAAGCCAATTTATGATAAAATCAAGAGACGATATACACAGAGTTCTATATGCCACCCTGATTTACATTCCATAGAACTCCACTGAAGTCAATGTAAGTCAGGTCGGGATTTGGTCCAGAAAGACACTATACATCCAGCCTTTGTTACGCTGATGGATATAATTTAGAGGCGAGAGACTCACTATTGCGCTGCACCTTGTGCAGTCCTTTACTCCCATGCAAAGCGGGTGAAAAACGCTAGCAAATCAGAATGGCCAGGTTAAACGCTCTGCTGGAGCAAGGGGGCGTAGCAGCATTGACTTCAATGGAGTTGTGTCATTTACATAAGAAGAGAATTCAGCCCATACTGTTGTGCTCCAACCTTGCTGGAATCAATGACTACATGGAGAAATGATGAATCTGGCCCAAAGGGTGTAACATACAATATATGCTTACAGATTCTTCTGTGGCAACCACTGTTTTTGTTAAATTGAAGGGAGGGTGCGGGTAAGTATGGGCCATATGTTTTAATAAGAGAATGGGCAAAGTTTTTCATCTCTCTCTCTCTCTCTCTCTCTCTCTCTCTCTCACACACACACACACACACCCCTTCTAAATCTCCATGTTACACAGCAGCGATAGACAAATAAGATGACCGATTAAAATCATTTAAAAAGAAACAATGTAATCTACATAGTGACAACTACATAGAAAGAGTGTTGACTTTGTTATTATTGATCAAAAGTACTTATATGCCCTGCTGTTACTATATGAGCACCTTATAATCTTTAATGTATTTATTCTTTCAACACCTGTGCGAGGTAAGGCACTGTTGTTATATTCCCATTTTACTGATGAGGACCTGAGGCTCAGCAAGATTAAGGGCCAGATTTTTAAAGTATTTAGGCACCTAACTCCCTTTGAAATCAATGGGAGTTAGGTGGCTAGGTACTTCTAAAGATTTGGCTCTAATGAGAGAATGGGCAAAGTTGTTCATCTCTCTCTCTCTCTCTCTCTCACACACACACACACACACACACACACCCTTCTAAATCTCCATGTTACACAGCAGCGATAGACAAATAAGATGACCGGTTAAAAAAGGTGACTTGCCTGGGTTACACAGGAAGTTTATGGTGGAGCAGGGTAGTGAGCAGAGATCTCCCATATCCAAGGCTAACACCCTGACCACCAGACCTTCCTTCTCAAGTTAGTTAGTATGATTATTAACTAATATATTTGTTAAGCACCATCAGTGTGCTCAGTGCTATTCAAAATGTAGCAAGAGATCGGCCCTAATTCTGCCCTACACCCGTGTCAGTCAGGAGTAACTCCACTGAAGAACTGCCTGTTTTCCCCCAACTGCGAAACCCTGCAACAGTTCTAAAGGTAGAGGATTTTTTTTTTTTTGCTCAGGGCCTGATTCTTCTAGTGAAAGGAAAGTTAGTCCCTTTACTGATTGCAAATCTGGTGCATGCAGCCTAAATGTATCTGGAAAGTTGTCATGCTTAGCAGCACCCATCCATTCCCGCCTGCCCTCACCATACTCCAAGCTAAAAAAAAAAATCCAGCAATTAAACTCCTTTTTCTCCAGCAAAACTAGCCTCCCTGCTTTGCGGCTCGTGAACGGCTTGCTGAGTTAGCTATAATTTGGAAAATTAATTGACTCAGAGCCTGCTGCTGAAGCAGCCTCAAATACAGAACACCCAAGACGCAGCAGCAGCAAGGTCAGAGGAGGTGGGAAATTTTGCAACAAATGTAGCGAGCAAGAAGCAGAGCGGAATATGGGCAGCAGTGAGGAAACATAAAAAGGAAAGCATTCAGATCAGACACAGCAAGGGGAGGCGAGTCAGAGACCTCAGGAGAATTGGGAGAAGGGGAGGCAGGCTGGATAGGTCTTTAACTGGGAATGCCTCTGGCTCACCATGGACACATGTGCCTGGAGATGCCCCTTTTCTCTCTCCGGGCATGTAAGGGGACATCAAAGATTATCCTTGTGAATCCAGTGAGCAAATCCACAGCATCCTTGTCCCATAAAGAAATCTTAAATTATGTAGCTCATTCACAGACATGCCATCTGTTTGGGAATAAGCCCCTTGGCAATCATTATGGCCATAAAAAGGAACAACAGTTAGGTATCTGTCATCACCATTTTTCTCCTGTGGCTTCAGTAATTTTATTTACCACCAATCAGTCTCTCCAAATAAAATCAGCTCTCTTATTTTTGGTTATTATTTGTTATGGACAGAACACCCTGAGTGTATAAGATCCTTTACAAACATAAGGAAGACAGTCCCTGCCCCTACTTTCTTAGGGCTGGAGTGTGTGGGGCAGCTGGCAAGTCACTCAGCTTCTCCACGCTGTCAATTGGGGCTAAAGAAGCAAAACTGACCTACCTGCTCAAGGTGTGTGTGTGTGATAATTAGTTAATGTCTGCAAAGCCTTCTAAAAGTGCTATTCATTATTATCCCAAGTGCTGCGGGTGTCAGGAAAAGCAGTGTCAGGCAAAGCGAGAGTAAACAACAATAGCCTATCATGCTGGTTTAATCTGAATTGCAGTCATTTTTGCTTTCAGCCCTTGTTGAAGCAGATACCCTGCCTGCTACAAAACTGACATGTAATGTACGGGTGCAGTTGTCCAGCATGCAGATTGGGAAAGGGCTATTTGCCCCAATTAAAAAAAATTGATTCCAATATATTTGCAACATTGTATGTATTTGCCGGCTTTTCTATGGCCATGATGTCTGAGCACCTTGAAATGTCCATCAGTTTAGTCTCACTACACCTGTGCGTGGTAGATTTTCATTATCCCCATTTCACAGATGGGAAACTGAGGCACAGAGCAGTGAAGTGATTTGCCCAAAATCTCACACTGGGATTTTGTGGCAGGGCTAAGGTCTGAGCCCAGACCAATGTTTTAATCACAAGGCCAACCTCGATGATACTATTAAGAAGACTTAGCAATTATGTAGCACTTTCATGTCCAGCTCTCAAAGCACATCACAAAGGAGGGTAGGTATCATCCTCCCCATTTTAGAGATGGGGAAACTGAGGCCTGGGAAGATTAAGTGACTTGCCCTGAGAATAAAGGTCCATGTGTGAAGCAGCTGTTGTTGTGTAAGAATGCAGAGGGACAGCTGCCTAATGCTGAGAGCCTGCTCCTCTACCTCAGCCAGTGAGCAAGGGGGCTGCCAGCCCAGCCAGATCCCCCTTCCAGCCCAGGGCAAGCAGCAGCCCATGCTGTGGGCCACCGACCCAACCACAGCCCCTCCACTCACTGCCTAGGACAAGGAGCAACCAAGGGCAGAACCCACAGAGCCACCACTGTTACCTGGACACCAACCCAGGGAGTTTGTCAGGAGCACAGCAATTCCTATGGTCATAAAATTCATTCCATGCTGGAGGGAGCCTTGCCAGGCTTAATGTCAAGTAATCAGGACACTTGTTATCATTTAACTTCGGCAAATAAGTTAAATTCATCCAATATGCAAATTAGGGCATTCAGACACCTGATTTCTAAAACTGAACGGACCAAGGCCACGCGGCAAGCCAGTGGCAGAGAAATACAAGCCAGATTTCCAGACTACCAGTCCAGCGTCTATTCACTAAGCCATGCTGCTGTTTGCTTGCAGTAATGAATAGCAGAGCTAGGGGGGTTCTGCTTGCTTCCTGCAAAAGGCTTTTATTTAAAACAAAAAAAACCAACAACGCCAACCTCCTGTCTACTCCTGTTCTCTCTACAGCATCCCCACTGAGAACAAGATTCCTGACTCATTGCACCTTGCAGGCTTGCTTCAGTGTATTTCCACAATTGCTTTGCACTAGGTGTCCTAGTGTACATCTAAATTTTAAAGCAATTACTGTCCAGAAAATAAATCTGTCTACTCAGTTTTCCCTCACTGTCACATCGACAATAATTATGGCAGATAATGGGCTAATGAATGGGCCCATATACCTGGACAAATAGCCACTTATACTTCCAGAAAAATCTTCCTCTTGTGTTTCTCCTCTTGCTTTCCTCATAAGCAGTCTATGCCCAAGGCCTTTATGAAATTCAAGCCCCGTTTCACATTTCATTGAAAAACCTTTAAGAAAAGCCATTTTTCATACTTAAGACTTTTTCAAATCTCCTCTAACCAGTTACATTCTGCATTGTATCTTTTGGATCTGGCCACTGTCCAACGACAATCCTTAAAATCCCTTTACAGTTTTAAAGGAAAATACAAGCCCTCATTTACCACTGGATTCAGCCTGAAAATAAAAGCTTAATGCCTTGACAGGCCTGGATATTTTTTTGCGTTCTAAGTCTGATTTATGGTAGTAGCCAGCAAACCAGGCTGGTGAAATATTTGCTGCTGCTCGCAGGGATCTGGAAAAATGAAGTGTGAAGTTCTGAAGAGAGCAGGCAACAGTTCTCCAGTCACTAAACACTTCCAACAAGTTGGCAGTGGAACAGAGCTGTGGTCTGAAAGATGAACCTCAAAGGAATAGGGGGTGGAGAGAGAGCAGTACTGTGCACAGTGTCAAAATACTGCTGCAGCTTAAAGCTTTCCATACATTCATTACATCGGGAGGGGAAAGAGAAACATTTTCTTCATTATTTATTTATTCTCTCTCTCTCTTTTTCCCCCTGTGCAGTTCCCCCTGCAGGGGTTTCACCCAAAGTAGGCAAAAATTAAAAGCAACAACAGGAACATAGGAAGTCGCTTAAGCCTACCATAAAAATGCTCAGATTGAAAAATACGATCCGGATAGGGGAAAGCGTTGCGTTAGCTGCCAGGCTGATTAGTCTCTGCAGCCTTTCGAAGGGCCAAGGCCCTGAAATCTGTGGGCGTGGGAGCTGTGATTTTCATTCCCATGAAAAGGGAATTTCCTAGAGGTAAAAGGGAGGTGGGGATTTTTCAGAGTGTTCTTGGAATGAGTCACCCTGAATACATTTGCCAGGTAAAACATGTGGCTGCTTCAACTGTCTTTGAAGAAAATTAATATTCATCTATATTATATATAGCATAAAGTGGCTCGACTTTGTGGAAATGCCATAATCTCACTGAGGTCTGGCCTTCCTCCAATTACCCACTAAATTCAAAAGCAGCATTGCATGCTCTGCAGCCGTGTCACCAGGATGGACAAAAACACACGTCAGGCTCTCAAACTCTGTCGACGTGCAGAGGGGTGCCCACCTCGACCCTACCTGCATCCCAAATATTTGTGGATTCGTCGGATTGAGCCAGATCTGGGAACTTCACTCTACGATGCCTGGTATGATGCTCTGGTTCTCAGTAGACTGTGTGTGTTTGTCTGCTAGAGAGGGAGAGAGAGATTGAGAATTCAGAATTAAGGGACCATATGCTGCTTCTTTGCACTAAGCCGTGCGCTACCACTCAGCCTCCATAATGTGGCTGGACTCTGGTGAGGTCAATGTGGGGGAGGGACAGGAAGTAGGGAAGAATCTTTCCTATGAGGCAGAGAGAACAACAGGGGACTGCTCCAAGGAAGCTACTCCTACCTTACAGCATTAGTGGCCTCCGAGATCTACCACAATACCTGTGCAGGTGAAAGCACAACTAGCCTAAAGTCAGGGGCAGAACTGGGAATTGAACCCAGGCGTCCGGTATCCCAGCCCTGTGCTTTAACTAGACTATCATAAATATAAGAGTGGCCTTACTGTGTCAGAAGAAAGGTCCATCTAGCCCAGTATCCTGTCTTCTGACAGTGGCCAATGCCAGATGCCCCAGAGGGAATGAACAGAACAGGTAATCATCCAGTGATCCATCCCCGGTCGCCAATTCCCAGCTTCTGGCATACAGAGGCTAGGGACATCATCCCTACCCATCCTCACTAATAGCCATTGATAGACCTATCCTTCATGAACTTATCTAATTCCAGAACCCTGTTATAGTTTTGGCCTTCACAACATCCTCTGGCAAGGAGTGCCACATTGTGTAAAAAAATACTTACTTGTGTTTGTTTTAAACTTGCTGCCTATTAATTTCATTTGGTGACCCCTAGTTCTTGTGTTATCCCCCTTAGTTGTCTCTTTTCCAAGCTGAAAATTCCCAGTCTTATTAATGTCTCCTCATACGGAAGCCATTCCATACCCCCTAATCATTTTTGTTGCCCTTTTCTGATATATCCCAATTCCAATATATCTTTTTTGAGATGGGGCAACCACATCTGCATGCAATATTCAAGATGTGGGCATACCATGGATGTATATAGAGGCAACATGATATTTTCGGTCTTATTATCTATCCCTTTCTTAATGATTCCCAACATTCTGTTCGCCTTTTTGACTGCCGCTGCACATTGAGTGGATGTTTTCAGAGAACTATCCACAATGACTCCAAGATCTCTCTCTTGAGTGGTAACCGCTAATTTAGACCCCATCATTTTATATGTATAGCTGAGATTATGTTTTCCAACGTGCATTACTTTGCATTTATCAACACTGAATTTCATCTGCCATTTTGTTGCCCAGTCATCCAGTTTTGTGCGATTCTTTTGTAGCTCTTCGCAGTCTGCCTGGGACTTAACTATCTTGGTAGTTTTGTATCATCTGCAAATTTTGCCACCTCACTGTTTACCCCTTTTTCCAGATAATTTATGAATATGTTGAATAGGACTGGTCCCAGTACAGACCCCTGGGGATATCACTATTTACCTCTTTCCATTCTGAAAACTGATAACAAGAATCCTAGATAAGAACAAGCAATTTCGTAGCACTTTTCATCCACAGCTCTTCTCTATCCCAACCTTGTCTCAAACTGCTGCTTCAGATGCAGGTCCCAAGGAGCTGGCCTCTGCCCTTTGCAGATGCACACCCTAGGGCAGCCTAAATCCTGCCCCCCCCCCCCACCCCCCCGCGCGCTGCAGAACAGCAGTGGTTCTGCTGGCACAGAGCTAATGGAAGACAGAATGGAATTCACCGATTAGTTGCACCAGTATAAATTCAAGCAACACCCTTGACTTCAGTGGAGTTACTTAAGGTTTAGAACCATAAGTGAAAGAAGAATTTGTCCCGGCATCTATAGAAATAATGAGGTTTTCTTGAAGCAAAAAATACACCAAAATTTTGCTTTTGATTCAGTGTTTAAAGCTGTCAAAGGTCAGAAGCTGAGATGATGCAACAAGGTTTTTGTTTGGTTTTAAACTCAAGCTTTTGGTTTTGGAGGCGCAACTGCATGTTCCAATTCTATTTAAAGTTTTGAAGTGTTCCGTTTCTTCAGGACAAAAAGAACGAACCGAGCTGGGGGCGCTGTCTGAACAAGAGCATGGAGCCCTGTCACTGGAACACATGAATCTTTTTTGTTACACAACAGCTTAAGAATCCTCTTTAACAGGAGAAGCATTTATGGGACATGCTCTTGCACAAACTCACACATCTTACAATCACACAGCCTCAAACCACATTGTCTGTCACACATGCACATGCTATGCCATCCACGCTCATAAGCAAGATACATGCAAATGCTTCTCACCATGCTCACGCAAACTGAAACCCATATTCTGTACTATACACCTACACAAACAGACAAACATATGCACACGCAGACATACACACACACACACACACTCACTCACACACACACACCCCTTTAGTTATTGTTCTGCCAGCATCCCTGGCATCACAAGTATGAAAAATAAGTTGAACCACATTCAGATCTGAAGGGCTATTCTCACCCAGAGACAATGGACCAAATAAGAGGGAGCAGCACCCACTTATACCAAGGCAATGTTGGGTCCATTGTCTGTATTTTGGAGAGAGACCAACAAAGCATTAGATGGACCCTCACCCAGCAAAAGATAATATCTTCTAGTCACTGGTATTGTACATACTGCTTCTCTCAGAGATGACAGTGGGATACGGAGCCTTTTTTACCCCCACGTCACCAGCTCAAATGTGACTCAGGTTGGTGGTTAGCAGAAGTCGTTACTATCTGATTATTACTGTTCAGTGGTTTCTGTGAAATGAGATGGGTTTTCAGTTGCTAGCGAACAGGTGTCTGCATCACAATGGGTATCCTTGTGAATAGTCTCCAGGAAAAAGCAAGGAGTGAGGCAAGTGGGTGGGTGAAGCCACGCTATCAAACACAGAAATCACCTTGCAGGACAGGGTGGAGGCATATGCTCAGGGCAGTGGTGGTGAAGCTGCTATAGAATCACAGGACTGGAAGGGACCTCAAGGGGCCATCTAGTAAGTCCCCTGCACTCATGGCAGGACTAAGTATTATCTAGACTATCCCTGACAGGTGTTTGTCTAACCAGCTCTTAAAAATCTCCAATGATGGAGATTCCACAACCTCCCCAGGCAACTTATTGCAGTGCTTAACCAGCCTGAGAGTTAGGAAGTTTTTCCTAATGTCCAACCTAAACCTCCCTTGCTGCAATTTAAGCCCATTGGCTTCATGTCCTATCCTCAGAGGTTAGGACAAGAAGCCTAGGAGCTGAGGGAAGGGGGATGTCGCTACTTCAAGGGAGGCGAGGAGCCAGGTAGGAAGCCTACCAGCCCTGCCAAACCCCCCAGCACCAGCAGGGGTACCCGGTCATGTGCCGGTGCCACCCCACCAGCACCAGTGGGGGTCCCAGGCCACGCACCGCTGCCCCCCCCCCAGCACCAGTGTGGGTCCTGGGCTGCTGCCCTGAGCACATGTGGCACCCACCGGGCTGCCCCCCCAAACCATATGCGGCACCCTTTAGGCTGCCCCCCCAGCACACACGGCACCCCTGCCTTCCCAAGATTTAGTCAGGGATATATAGTACAAGTCACGGACAGATTACAGGCCATGAATTTTTGTTTACTGCCCGTGACCGGTCCATGACTTTTACTAAAAATACACGTGACTAAAACATAGCCTTAACTATGACTCCCAGATCCGCTTCTCCAGTAGTCCTTCCTAGGCAACCATTTCACGTTTTGTATGTGTGCAACTGATCGTTCCTTCCCAAGTGGAGTACTTTGCATTGTTCTTATTGAATTTCATTCTATTTACTTCAAACTATTTCTCCAGTTTGTCCAGATCATTTTGAATTTTTATCCTATCCTCCAAAGCACTTGCAACCCCTCCCAGCTCGGTATCATCCAAAAACTTTATAAGTATACTCTCTATGCCATTATCAAATCATAGATGAAGATATTGAACAGAACCAGAACCAGGACCCCGATCCCTGCATGACCTCACTTGATATGCCCTTCCAGCTTGACTGTGAATCACTGATAACTACTCTCTGGGAACAGTTTTCCAACCAGTTATGCATCCGCCTTACCATAGCTCCATCTAGGTTCTTTTTCCTTGTTTGTTTATGAGAAGGTCATGCGAGACAGTATCAAAAGCCTTACTAAAGTCAAGATATACCACATCTACCGCTTCCCCTCTGTCAAAGAAAGCTGTTGGTTTGACATGATTTGTTCTTGATGAATCGATGCTGACTGTTACTTATCACCTTATTATCTTCTAGTTGTCTGAAAAATGATTACTTGATTATTTGCTGCATTATTTTTCTGGGTACTGAAGTTAAACTGACTGGTCTATAATTCCCCGGCTTGTCCTTATTCCCCTTTATAGATTGGCACTACATTTGCCTTTTTCCAGTCTTCTGGGATCTCTCCCATCTTCCTTAACTTTTTGAAGATAATCGCTAATGGCTAGATATCTCCTTAGTCAGCTCCTTGCATATTCTAGCATGTATTTCATCAAGCCCTGGTGACTTGAAGACATCTAACTTGTCTAAGTAATTTTGAACTTGTTGTTTTCCTATTTCAGCCTCTGCTCCTACTTCATTTTCACTTAGATGTTGCCCGTGCTGAGCCTGTTCTGCACAAAAGGGATTTCATCTTCCTATGCTGTCAGCATAATTATTCATGAGCCCTAAACTTAAAAGAGAACCACCTTTTGTTTGTTACACACCACAGGCCAGATGCTCTCCAGGCAGAGACTGACCGTAATAGCCCAGCTGCGATTAGCCCTAGTGTAGGCGAGTTCCTGTGGGCAAAGAGAGCCAGCACAGCCAGCTCCTACACCTTTCGCCTCTCAGCCCAAGTACAAGGCATGTCAGGGCTAGGAGAGTGGGTGAAGAGGAGTGGTTGGAAAACAAGGCACTCCGGCTCTCCCCAGTTGGCAGGCAATCCAGTGGAATCTGCTGCCAGCTGCTGCAAGGTAGAGCAACCCCAAGGCTGCTCTTTGCCCATCCAATTCAAAATTGCCATCTTGGTTTTAAAAGCTCTCCAAGGACTCGCTCCACCCTTTGTCTCTGACCTTCTATCCCCCACCTGTATTTCACCCCACTCATCCACTTTGCTGCTTCAGCCTGGGATTCCTCTCTTTGATCCAGTTCCCAGTGATGCCCCACAAAGGGAGAGTTCCAGTAACTTTTATGGTTAGGCTGCCCCATCTACCCTCTCTCCAACTCACCAAGTCACTTTTTTTCTTCAAAACTTGCCTTACAATCTTCTTGTTTGCTTTAATCTCTGACTCTATACACACTTTTTATTCTTCCATTATTATCACACCCTCCTATCTCACCTCTCTGTACCTAGTTTGTGAGAATTCTTGTCTGTTTCACTGCCTTTGAGTTGCCAATAATTTTTGACAATTTTTTTCCCCATCTTTCATCAGGACTTCAGTTTTACATTGTATCCCAAAGACAGTATTTCCTGTTTTGCAGCACCATGCACCCTAACAAAGGGAGAGGGTCAGTTCTGACCCAAAGGGACGAGCGCTACCTACTGAATTGCTTGTGTTTTCTGTGGGCTTTCCCATCCCAATAGTGACCAAGCGCTAGCCTGTTTTGCCGGTGATATTTTATATGATTATCTCCTAAAAACTGCATGGTTCTGAGCACTCTTTTGGTTACTAAACTCATAAGAACCAGCTGTCTGTCTGACTCTTATCTTAGAGTCTAAGCTCTTTGAGTGGTTTACGTGTGTGTACAGTCAGTGCCTACCTTAGTTGGGTCTAGATCCCTGATTAGGGTTTTTAGATGCTACTACTATACACATAAATCCTGTTCATTCTGAATTTTTAATAAGGGCCAGTCCCTAACCCAGAGTAAAGTCTACAAGAGTATGTAATTGTAACCCACACACCGCCTGGGTGTGGTGTTCTGTCCCATTTAGTGGCACTGAGACGAGAAAGAGAATAATGAGTTTGCTCTACAGCTTTAGCTAACAGTCAGTTTGCTTTAGCTCATGCGGTAGAGGCTCATGCACTAAGCTTCACAAGTCCCTGGTTCAATCCTGACTATGATTGGGGGCTGTTGGTGTTACACACTCACATTAATAAGAGCAATATTGGGCCCATAATGAACACAGGGAATGATTTGATCAGCACCGAAAAATACACTCAAATTACACAATCCAGCAGTTTCAAGTAATCCACTTGTTTGAATGGGATTAAAGATAGTAATAAAGACCTCCACCCCAATTAACACAGCCTTATCTAACATATTCACTTAAAATTGCTGTGTATGTTATCACCACTAGGGAACTCTGTCCTTCGAGTATCTCTGATGCACAGCAGTTTTAAGAAGCAGATTGAAGACTATTTCTTAGTCTGTTTAAGAGATGATTTATTGCCAAATGCACATTCTCAGTGGCTCAAATCTATGCAGGACTTTGTGCTTATGAATTTGAGGCTATCACTGTACAGAACAAAATGCTAAATATTTACTGGTGAGCCAAGCCACAAGTATAAATATTTATACCAAGGCACAGTAAAGAAAGTACCATACAACCGATACATTTTAAAGAACATATATGTTGAAATGACCATAACTGTTACAGAAGATGTGCTATTTCATGATTATATTAGGTGCAGAGACTGCTGTATTAAGGTGTTTAATATACTGCTATCTGGCCTTTGCTGCTCCACTCATTAATCTGTCAGATGAATGGGTCCTAATTATACTTCTTGTAACATCGCAAACTATAGAGAATCATGCTCGTAAGGGGAATAGATCTTGAAGATTTACTGTGCTGTTGCTAATGATCCCACAGGGCTAGAAAATGGAAAAAGTCTTCACAAGAGCAGAAAATGTTTATAAGGGGAATCTGTCTTCCTAATTATTCTACTGAATGTGTTCTATTGTACCAAGATAAGAGATGAGTAAGCAGTGGTTTATGTAAAACCATGTTCAAGACACCTTTGAGCTGGTAATTGAATACACCATGTACATATCACTAAACACATCCAGAACCATGCTAAAATAAAATGCTATTCTTTGTTTCTGTAGTACAGCACTATAGAAACAATAATGTTCTGCATTTACACATAATACCAACCACTACTGCTTTGTATTTAAATTGCACTTAATGTTGATGGGTAGGTATTAATACACTTTTTATTCACATGAATTAATGGAGGCACAGAGCTGAAGTGACTTGGCCAACGTTAACAGTGAGTTAACATGAATGATTCAGGAATACAATCCAAGGCTTCTGATTTCTAGCCCATGATCAATCCACTAGTCCACAACCATGCTTAGACTGCAATCCTCAGATGGAAAGTACTACAAAAGGCATTACAAATATTGGCTCTGATTCAACAAGGTATTTGCGCGTGTGCTCAGTCACATTGAAATCAATCGTACTACTCACGTGCTTAATGCTAGGCATGAGCTTAAGTATGTTACTGAATTGGGGCCATTAATTGGTTAATCCTCACAAAACCTATGTGAGAGGGAATTATTCCTGTTTTGTGCATTCAGAAACTGAGGCACAGAGAGGATTAGTGACCCGGCCCAGGTCACTATCACTTGGCCATGGTTGCTATCACTTCCGTTCATTAGCCACGAGATCATCCTTCCCCTGTTCTTGTTTAATATGTTGATTAGAGCTGGGTGAGTAATGGATTTTGGTTCACTCAGCAAAAAAAAAATGTTTTGTGTCAAACCAAAAATTAAATTTTTCAAAACTTGTCAAATAAAAAGTTGGGAAAAAAATTGTTTCAGATCAGACAACACATCTGGTGGAACCTGAAATGAATCAATTTGTTTAACTATTTTTATCATTTTTAATTTTTAAAAATAAACTTAAATGACATTTCAAAACAAAAAGCCATTTCACATAAAAAATGAAACATTTTGTTGCAAAAAATGTCAAAAGATTTTGACGTTTTCTGATTTTGTTGTGGTTGTGTTTTTTGTTTTATTGACAAACAATTTGGTGAAATGTTTTGTGTAGTAGCTAAATCCGCATTTTTCACCGAAAAGAAGTTTCAGTTGTAACATTTCACTCAGCTCTAATATTGATTGATATTCTGAACACATCGAAACTGTCTTTAGGATTACAATTTCACAGACCACAAAGTACAGTAGATAGATAGCTACCCTGGTGATAGGCTGATAACAGAAAGATAAATAGTGGAATATATTTATCACACATCAATGAAATGGAGACACCTTTGAAGTGGAATATGTTAGCTTTTTAGCAGGGCACAGCATGACCATGCAGCATTGCTGTATCTAAACAAAAGGGCAGGTTGACTATAGACAGACAGAATGTAGCCATTACCCAAATGGAACCTTAGCCAGGACATCAGGATTAATACCCCAGATCTTGAGAAAATTGCCATCAGACCTTTAACAGCTACAAGGGGTTGGAACCTTGGTTTTACATTTCACTGTAAAGACAGCACTAACAGCAGAAGAGTGCCCTCTCCAACTAAGAGTTGGGATTGAGGTTCAATAAACTGTACACTCAGCAACAGTGATCTTTATTCCTGAGACTGGCAAACCTATTATTTATTCTATATACTAAGGTTATTTATTTATTTAACACACGTCTGCCCATTGCAGACAAGTACAAAAGTCTCTGTGCCAAAGACCTTGCTATCTAAATACTTAACCATCATGTAAATTGGGGAGTTGAATTTTTCATTGACCAGGACAAGTATCCAGCCAAATTGCTCTCTCTATAAAGCCAGATACTCAGCCAGATACTCGGCTGATGTAAATCAAGGTAGCTCCATTGGGCTTCTCCAGTTTACATCAGCAGAGGATCTGATGGCATAGTTCTCTCTTTTCAAATAATTTAATCCATGTTTCACTTGGACTCGTCATTTGATTAATATGCTGGGCTAGCCCATAACATAGACTTCAGGATTGCAAAATGTGATTTGTTGAATCTGTTTGTCAATTTGATTTTGAATGAATAAACTGCATATCTATCAATTTTATATAGTTTGCCTGTTATTCCCAGAAAGGCAAATGAATAAATAACATGTCCGATCCATAGCGTAGGAGGAGTTTATCACCTTCTCCGGAATCAGTTCACCAGGGAGAATTTTAAAGTGTAGTATCAGTTGTTAAGTTCCTCTGAACCTTTTAAATGAAATCTACAGTAAAACATCATTAATATGAAAACAATCATAGAAACATATGCTTACATTTACCTAAGATGAATCTCTGGGGATCCATCACACCATGTTGGCTTTCACAGGTGTTTAAAGATAGGAGCATTTATCCAAGGTCAAATTCTGATAACCTATGCTAGTGTCAATCTGAAATAACTCCATAGACTTCAGAAGAGTTACTCCAAATTTACACCTCTGTAAACAAGAGTAGGCTTTGACTCCAGGCTTCACTTCTGCCTCATTGCTTTTGTACCCAGGGTCAGTGAACTTGCTAGATATAGGAGGAGTTCTCTGTTAACCTGTAACTGGAATGACCATTCTCTTCTGAGTAAACCTCTGTTAAAACTAATAGCTTGCAAGGGGCTGACTCAATGTCTATTTTAAAGACAAAAAAAGATAAATTCATGGAGGATAGGTCCATCAATGGCTATTAGCAAGGATGGGCCGGGATGGTGACCCTAGTCTCTGTTTGCCAGAAGATGGGAATGGTCGACAGGGGACGGATCACATGACGATTATCTGTTTTGTTCATTCCCTCTGAAGCACCTGGCACTGGCCACTGTCAGAAGACAGGATGGACCTTTGGTCTGACCAAGTATGGCTGTTTATATATTCTTATGTTCTTAGGACGTGGCTGGGCTCGAGTCTGGGAACCTGGTGCTCCTAAACAGAGAGGTGTGAAAAAGTCACATTGAAAGAGAAATTGAATGAAACCTCATGGATCCATGCCTCATGGATAAGGCACAGAAACGAGGCCTTGTCCACACAACAAGGTTGCACCAGCCTCTGGAGGAGTGGACTGACCAGTTGGTGTGTCCCTCATGGCTGAGCATGGCCTAGCAAGGCCTCTTTGTCTGGTACCCCCTGCTGTTAGCTACTCTGGCTCTAAAATGGATGGCTTCTTTTCGTGTCTTAGCCCTCTGGCCAGGTCACTTCTAGTTCCCCCCTTCCATGGTAACAGAGTCCAACAAACAGCCTCATGCCAAGACTTTGATCAGAGGCTAGACTCACCAGTCCTTCTCTCCTGGTCTCCAGGGTGTTTGCACCACCTTTATCAGTTGGCCTGCAGAGGAACGCAGGCCCTCCCTTTCCTCTGAGTTCCAGCCCTGTGACACTGTAGTAAACAGGCAAGGTCTGTCTATTCAGACTCCCCACCCCGCTTCCTCCCTGGACTTCTTCCTACCTCAGGCCTTTCCCACATCCCCTTCTTGGGCACACGGTGTACCCATACTCTTCTCAGGCATCACCACCTCTCCAAGTTCACCCTTCTTTCCAGGCAGGGGCTCCCGTGGCTCCACTCTGATGTCCCCCAACAAATCCAAAATGAAAATATAAATTAAATCACTTTTGCTTTCTTACATTTCCCCTTGTGCTTCATTCTTCAGTTGAACACCTCCCTGGGCTTCCTCCCCTGAAGTCTGATGCGGTCCTTTCATTAAGGCTCACCGCCAGAGCTTGCAGATGCTTCTCCATGTCTCTCCTGGCCTCTTGCCAGAATTCTCTGCCTAGGAAAGTTTCCAAGGCCAACACTGCCCCTTCAGCCCCCTTCTACTCTGGGCTTCCCCACTACACTAACCACAGCTCTTCCCCCATCTTCAGTTGGGCCTGGCCTATCCTTGAGGTGCAACCCACATGCCCTAATGGAGCTCTCCAGCTCCACTTATCTCTGTCAGTGCCAGTGTCGGGTATATGTCCCACCCCACAGCCTTAACAGAAGGTATTGATTACCTGAACAGAAGGTAAATTGATTTAGTTAAACCAATGTAAAAGATGTGCAGACATTTTGTTTTAAACTAGACTTATTTTAGTTAAGCTGATTAAGACTCAGTGTAAGCTAAACCCAAACAAGCTATTCTCAAACCAAAATAAAGGTGTCTGCTCAGGTTAGCCCTGGTTTACCATTTAGTTAAATTAAACCATAGATTTTATAGATTCCAAGGCCAGAAGGGACCATTGTGGTCATCTAGTTTGACCTTCCATATAACAGAGGCCCCAGAACTTCTCCCAAATAATTCCATCACCAGCATAGCTTCTGCCACTTGCAGAGGTCGTATTTTTATGCCAACGGTGAGCTCTTTCCTGTCAGCATAGAGAGTCTTCACCACACATGCTGCAGCGGCACAGCTGTATCGATAAAACTGCACCGCTGCAGTGCTGTCCATATAAATGTAGCCTAAATCAGTTAAAACTGGAGACAAGCTCTAGGTCTCCATGCCTCAGTTTCCCACCTATAAAATGGGGATAATCACATTTTCCTACTTCTCATGGGTGCTGTGAGGATAAATAGATTAAAGAATGAGAGAGCTGCTACCACACTACAATGATAATGGGGCCCATATAAGTACAATGGATAGATCGAAAATTACTTGAGCTCTGAATTTTACTTGCTTTCAGTTATGCATCAGAAAAAGGGCTTATTTTGCCTCAAATTTTCCCCATTTTGTTTCTGTATGAAGATGGGCTGCTTTTCCATTGAACATGAACCCATTTCTATGTGGAGACCATCCCCTACCAAACCAAACATGGCTTTGGAGCTCAGAATTCTGTGATCCGATTTCACACACTATTCATGCAGAGACAGACATTTTGTTGAGTTTCATAGGGGAAAAAAAGTTAAATTTGAGAGATGTCAGATATCCCCAAATGGCAAAAATTTGTGTGTAAAGTTTTTCCACTAGTTTCACTCTACTCTAGGAGTTCTCATCTCAGTTCTCTCTGTGGCCTCAGGCAAATAATCTCTCAGTGTCTATTTCTCCATCTGTAAAACAGAGATTTTTTTTTACCTCCTTTACAGGCATGCTACCAGCATTACTTAAAACCCTAAAATCTATGAATCTATGTATTAGCCAATGTGCATAGATTGCTTTGGAGATGAAAAGTGCTTTTTATAGGTAAGTATTATTATTATTATCCTGCAGGGCCTTTCCATTCAAAGCTCCTATTTCCCTCCAATGGTAGTTCCTCAAGCTAAACTATTCCAAAGCAAACTCAGAAATAAACCAGGCACTTGGAAGCACAATTGCTATATTTTTATTGCCTTTAACTCCTGCCTGTTCTACTCATACAATTTCTTTCCCCTTTGCACTGCACCTTAATTTATGGCTGAAATTATTGAACAATCACTGATTCATGAGACTGGAATAAATCTTCCTCTGTAACTGCTCAACTTTGCTAGTTTCGTTTACTTAATGTGTTCGCTTATTTTCAAAGATCAGCAAATATTCCAGGGAGGCATACTGGTGTCTAGTCAAGAAATACCTAGAAATGGATAGTGCTAGTGTCAACAGAGTGCTACACTACTACTCTGGGAAAGAGTTTTGGCCAATGTAACTGTAACTTTATTGTTTTAGTAAAGAAGATAAATTGCTGGCTGATGATAAAATATTATATGCAGGCTCATTTGCTTTGTGTTCATTGTAAGTTGATACTCTATTAAAAACACAGTCTAGAATACGTGATCAGGTGGGTGTTACAAAGATCTTCTGGCCACTTATTTGGGACAACTGCATCAGCAACATGGTCATCCCAGACTAATGGTAACAGAAGCGTCATAGAACCCCACCATATTGCATATTTGGCTTATGCCACTGATTTTCTTTGTTTCATTAATCACCCTTTGAAGTACCAAAGGCTAACAGGTCCTGCAGCCTTTACTCACAAGAATAGTCCTCCTCACTTACATGCTTCTACTGAAGTCAGTGGGACTACTTCAGAATAAGGATTGCTGAAGGACTGCAGGATGAGACACTTCATTATTGTGGAATGAATGTTGTTGTGAACTAAAGGACTTCCAAAAGTGCAATTTAAAGTCACTATATAGTTTGAAGTTTATAACGTAGGTTCAGAAATACAGGAATTTGTGTTATGTAATACAAGGGCATAGCCCGATCCTGCAGTCCTTACACACTGGATGGGTCCTTACTCACATGAGCAGTCACAATGGGACTCAGTGTTTCATTGTGACTGCTCATGTGAGTAAGGACCCATCCAAAGAGGCAACACAGAACAAAAAGCAGGTGGTGCTGTCTGTGAAGGATTTCTGGATGATTCAGGACATCCCCTCAGCAGCTTATATTGACCAATGGAGTTATGGCCATAAACTAAACTTGCTGTCTCCTGACAGGGAGCTGGAGTGCGAGATGGTGGCAGTAAGATGGTTAGGTGACTCCTCACCCCCAGGACACTTGGGGCTCAGTTGCTGGGGAATGTGAACTATGCCAACTTCAGTGAATCAGGCTCCTGATGTTTGCTGATTCACACCCTTCCTTATATTTCCTGGCAGTGAAACAAGATGCAGAGAGCTTTCTACACAAACGATCCAATTTCCCATTGTTGTAAGGCAGGTAGAGCAGGATATAATTGGCTTGGCTTAGAATCCTTTTCATTTTTGATGGCGGAGGGTGTGCCTGGTTTCTCCACTATCAACAAAGACACAATTGTCAATCTAGTGTAGCGCCTTTGTCCTATCAGGATGTTTATGAGTGGGTCTATAAGGGATGGAGAATATTTACGAATGTTGCCCCAAGGTCGTAACATGTGAGCTCTATTACTCACTACTGGAAATTGTTCCATCTGTTCTGAAATACCTGGTACTATTGTGCATTCTATCCTGTTCATGCAGCTGTCCCTTCCTCTTCATTAAATCTGCTACCTACTTCGCATAATTTAATTTTAAAAAGGGCTTATTTCACCAATTTCCTGGAAATCATAATAAAATTATGATTAAAGTGGAAACTGGGTCAAATTACAAAGGATGAATATAAACAAATAACACAAATAATTAGGAACAAAATTAGAAAGGGCAAGGCACAAAATAAGATTAAGCTAGCTAGAGACATAAAGGGTAACAAGAAAACATTCTACAAATACATTAGAAACAAGAGGAAGACCAAGGACAGGATAGGCCCATTACTCAATGAGGAGGAAAAAACAACAAAAGAAAATGTGGAAATGTCAAAAGGGCTAAAAGCATTTTTGTCTTTCAGTTTTCAGCAAAATAGCTTTCTTTGACAGGGTAAAAGCCTTGTGGATAGGAGGGAAGAGATACATGTGGTATATCTTGACTTTAGTAAGGTCATGTGAGACAGTATCTAAAACCTTCTCATAAACAAACCAGGGAAATACAACCTAGATGGAGTTACTATAAGGTGGGTGCATAACTGGTTGGAAAACCATTCCCAGAGAGTAGTTGTGAGTGGTTCACAGTCATGCTGTGAAGGGCATAACGAGTGGGGTCCCACAGGAATCAGTTCTAGGTCCGGTTCTGTTCAGTACCTTCATCAATGATTTAGATAATGGCACAGAGAGTACACTTATAAAGTTTGTGGACGGTACCAAGCTGGGAGGGGTTGCAAGTGCTTTGGAGGATAGGATAAAAATTCAAAATGATCTGGACAAACTGGAGAAATGGTCTGAAGTAAACAGGATGAAATTCAAGGACAAATCCAAAGTACTCCACTTAGGAAGGAACAATCAGTTGCACACATACAAAATGGGAAATGATGGTCTAGGGAGGAGTACTGCGGAAAGGGATCTGGGGGCATAGTGGATCACAAGCTAAATATGAGTCAACAGTGTAACACTGTTGCAAAAAAAAAGCGAACATCATTCTGGGATGTATTAGCAGGAGTGTTGTAAGCACGACACGAGAAAGTAATTCTTCCGCTCTACTCCAGGAGCACTGTGGCCAGTTCTGGGTGCCACATTTCAGGAAAGATGTGGACAAATTGGGGAAAGTCCAGCGAAGAGCAACAAAAATGAGCAAAGGTCTAGAAAACATGACCTACGAGGGAAGATTGAAAAAAAATGTGTTTGTTTAGTCTGGAAAAGAGAAGACAGAGGGGACATGAAAACAGATTTCAAGTACATAAAAGGCTGTTACAAGGAGGAGGGAGAAAATTTGTTCTTTTTATCTCCTAGGATAGGACAAGAAGCAATGGTCTTAAACAGCAGCAAGGGAGGTTTAGGTTGGACATTAGGAAAAACGTCCTGTCAGGGTGGTTAAGCACTGAAATAAAGTGCCTAGGGAGGTTGTGCAATCTCTATCATTGGAGATTTTTAAGAGCAGGTTGGACAAACACCTATCAGGGATAGTCTAGATAATACTTAGTCCTGCCTTGAGTGCAGGGAACTTACTAGATGGCCCCTCAAGGTCCTTTCCAGTCCTAGGATTCTGGGATTATCATCATTTGCCCCAGACTTGCTCCTTTCAACAGAGCATCCCAAAGCATTTTACAAATATTCATTAATGAAACCTCACAAGACCCTTGGGAGATTGGTATCAGAAAACACTTCCTTTTTGTTGGTGGCAAAACTGATGTTTGTTACACCTCAACTCAGGCCTGTTCAAAATGAGAAAAACAACTTGAGACACAGGAAATGCTTAGTCATTTCATCTTAGCCACCCCACCACAGTAAATTATCATTCTGATGCAATTTAATACTAATCGTATGAACACCATCAGTTTAAGGTCTTTCACTATTTTTTTTATCTTGTTTTGGGTCTCATCACATGTTGTTTAGACCTCAACTGATTGAGAGGTGAGAGAACCACAGGGCAGTTCCCACCCAACATAGTCCTTGCAGTTTACAAGAATATAGTAAAATATCCTTGTGAAAATACAGCATTTTCAGTTACTCTGCAAGCCTGCTACTCTATAAATGCTATCGGTTTCAGTAATTGTGTTAAAGTTGGGTGGCCAAAATGTGGCTTGCAGGCAAAGGTCTTGATTCTGCTAAGTGCTGAGCAACGCCTGACTTCATTCGGCATTAAGGGCGCTCAGCACACCCAGAAGTTACTTAGCACCTTGCAGGATTGACCCCTGACTTGCAAACTGGTATCTGATGTCTCCACAGGATGCACCTCTATCTATCTAGGTTCTTATGTGGCCCTCATAACTGTAATATCACACTGATTCTGTATTGATGATGACGGCAGCTGCAAAGTTTTGGCTCTCCTGTGCTAAGACTTTCACAGAACTCTCATACTTTGCTACTCTGTGCAAACGTTTTGCTTGCATAAATAAAGTGCAGAGCTGAGGAATATTTATTTATCTACCTGAAGTACTTGCGGGCACAATGCTACCACTCTGTCAAAACAACACCATCTTTTGAAAAGATGTGTTAGAGTTTATTCCTCTCCTGAAATTTGGAGAATTATTTATTGAATAACTCTGGGTCACATCATTTCACATTGAAGAGGTTATCTATACAGCACCCTATATTTCGTCAATAGCCACAGAAACCTTAACAGCTAGTTGGGATCAGTGGCGTGCAGAAGGGGAGGGCAAGCAGGGGCATGCCCCCCCACCCCCCGCAATAATTGGCAAGGTCACAGAACTCCTCCGGCCCCGGGGCTGCAGCAGGGAGAGTGAGTGAGTTCCTCCAGCCCTGCGGCTGTGGTGGGGGCACAGAGAATGCCTCTCCAAAAGCAGTCAAATTTAAATCCCTGTGCATGCCCCTGGCTGGGATTTTCAGAGTTTAGTAAAGGATTTCATCTCCCAACTCTTGTTAATTTCAGTGGAAGCCATGTGGTTAAATCCCCTAGTCAGCTCTGAAAACTGTAACCAATTATTCACCAATTGTGAATATAGGGGATCAGATTCTGATGTCAGTGAAGTCAGTGGAACTCATCTAACATCAACAGGATCATATTGTGGCATTACTCACCACGACTTTAGATAATGAACTAATCCAAGACTACCTTTCTTAAATCCCAGACATTTATGGAAAGGTGACATTCTATTCACAATTGTATAAGAAATATTTAAGAAATTCTCCTCTTACACTGGTTTTACTTCACTGGCTTAAATTAATTTACTTCTAATTTATGCTAGTTTTAGTGAGGAAAATCAAGCCCACACATTATATGCAGCTCAGCTCCATGTTTATGAGAAAAAAACCATATTAACTGAATTAAAAGAATGTTAGTGTAACACAGCACAGACTTCATTCATACCAATGTGCAGTTTAGAAGTGAATCACTCAATGGCATCAAAGCAAACGTGGCTACTACCTTTACGACCTTCTCATAAACAAACTCGAGAAATGCAACTTAGATGGAGCTACTATAAGGTGGGTGCAAAACTGGTTGGAAAACTATTCCCAGAGAGTAGTTATCAGTGGTTCACAGTCATCCTGGAAGGGCATAACGAGTGGGGTCCCTCAGGGATCAGTTCTGGGTCTGGTTCTGTTCAATATTTTCATCAATGATTTAGATAATGGCATAGAGAGTACACTTATAAAGTTTGTGGATGATACCAAGCTGGGAGGGGTTGCAAATGCTTTGGAGGATAGGACTATAATTCAAAATGATAAGAAAAAACTGGAGAAATGGTCTGAAGTAAATAGGATGAAATTCAGTAAGGACAAATGCAAAGTACTCCACTTAAGAAGGAACAATCAGTTGCACACATCCAAAATGGGACATGATGGCCTAGGCAGGAGTACTGCAGAAAGGGATCTGGGGGTCATAGTGGACCACAAGCTAAATATGAGTCAACAATATAGCACTATTGCAAAAAAAGCAAACATTATTCTGGGATGTATTAGCAGGAGTGTTGTAAGCAAGACACGAGAAAGTAATTCTTCCACTCTACTCTGCTCTGATTAGGCCTCAGTTGTAGTATTGTGTCCAGTTCTGGGTGCCACATTTCAGGAAAGATGTGGACAAATTGGAGAAAGTCCAGAGAAGAGTAACAAAAATGACGAAAGGTCTAGAAAACATGACCTATGAGGGAAGATTGAAAAAAATGTGTTTGTTTAGTCTGGAGAAGAGAAGACTGAGAGGAGACATGATAACTGTTTTCAACTACATACAAGGTTGCTACAAGGAGGAGGGAGAAGAATTGTTCTCCTTAACCTCTGAGGATAGGACAAGAAGCAATGGACTTAAATTGCCTAGGGAGGTTGTGGAATCTCCATCACCGGAGATTTTTAAGAACAGGTTAAACGAACAGCTGTCAGGGATGGCCTAGATAATACTTAGTCCTGGCATGAGCACAGGGGACTGGACTAGATGACTTCTCAATGTCCCTTCCAGTTCTATGATTCTATAAAGCAATAATATTAACTGACATTTATAAAGCATATTTCATCCAGAAGTGTTGTACAAATGAAGGGCTCAGTTCACTCCTGCTGGGCCAGACGCAACCTCTGCCCCACTGCCCCAGCAGGTACAGCCACACTCAACAGGGGTATTCACCCCCAGAGAAGGGCAGGTAGGGAAACTGCTCAAGAGATTAACTGAATCAGCACATCCTCCAGGTATCTCAGACATACTTTTTCCCAGTCAGCAGCACCCATGTTTCAGGCTGGATGCAGGGAGTCTCATGGATACTTTACTTTGAGGTGGACATTCCACTACTAAGGGTCCCATGTACTAGGACATGACAGCAGGAACTAGTCTACCCCAGTGCAGCATCATGTCCTCTATCTGTACAGCTTCAGAGCTTTCAACCTAGTGACCCAAGGAGAGTTGGCTACTCACAGGGTATTGGCTTCCTCTCCTCTTTTCTAGCTGTAACACTGCATTACGAGACAACTAAAAAACGCATGAAATGCATTCCTAATGTGATTTTTTCACGGAAGCAATTGCTGTTATTGCCACATGCACGGCATGGGACGGGAGGTGGGTCAATGGGATAAGTACTGTTGGAAAACGTGGCCTGCATCACGGACAAGCTGGCAAACCCCTGGAATCTTTTCTAGCTGTAATCGCTTCACCAGCTTCTGTTTGGTGGAAGTTAGCTGCTGATTAATAGACTGCAGCAGCCTTACAAAAGCTCAGGATGGAAAGTGAACATAATGGCCATATCTGTTTGAAATTACCCAGGAATATGGATTAATCATGGAATGTAATCACAGAATTGGAATTTGGCAGGACACCAGGTTTAACATTAACACCCTTTTTCTTGCAGAGAGCATCAGTATCTTAAATACCTCTCAATTGAAAATAAGCCATTCCAGAAGCACAGTGCCTCAAATTGCACCATGCAAGGACAAATACAGTAAAGACTGTGGTGCTCAGATTCCATGGTCATGGAGGCCACACCAGTACCTAAGATAAATACAGAGCCATCATGAATCTGGCTCAGTGGGACTTATGCAGCTCTTTAATATAGCCGCCTCCCCTTCCCCTTACATACACAGGGCAAATTTCCACAAATCTGCAATTCTCTACATACATTTTGCAAGGGAAAACTCCAAACCCTGTCCCTCCACCCCCAAAGAAAACAAGAATATGCATATACCCAAGGCACCCGAGGTGAAGACTGTGCCTTTGCAGAAGAGGAATTCCCTTTTTTCTGAACAAAACATATGCCCCAATGAATTTCAGTGGAAGGTTGGGCACTTATCGCCATTTGTGTCTGGAACTCTCCCCATAAATCTACTCAATTTATCAATCTGTGACTTAAGTAAGATTATTTCAAATACTTAATAAAAATACTTTGGTCCCATGCTTCATTGTTTGAGATATAAAATGGGACCAATTTAACTTAATTCAACTGGCCTTTTGGGAGCTCAGCATTTATGAAAATGGGTTTGAACATTTATATGAGTTACAATTAATTACAACAAATGTTTTGGAAGGGATATTAAATCTAATGCTTAAGGGATTGAGGCAATCTTTAATTGTTAGAGACCAGGATGAGAGCTAATGTGGGGTGCAGATTCTCCCAGTAGGCCTACTGTTGGGTTCTTATACCTTCCTCTGAAGCATTTGTTGCCAGCCTCTGTCAGAGAGAGGACACTAGACTAGATGGACCTCAGGTCTGATCCAGGCTGGTGATTCTTATGTTCCTAAAATGAGGCTGCATGTGCCACATATGTAGACAAACAAATGGAGAGTATATTGTTTTCCTCAAGAGGAATTTTCAATAGAAAGAATGTCTCCTGCCTTACTGCCAACCTTCCTTTCAGCAGATATGCTCAGAAATACTATGACTCCCCAGATAATCAGCCATTCCAGTCTGGAATTCATTGGTACTTAAAGCCTCAATTATAGATCCCAGTAGTCATCAGAGTAGAAAAGTTCTGCCCATATGCAGTACTAAGCTTCTCCTTCTTCAATATTAGTTCACACCCAAGAGTGCTAATATTCCATAGTGAAAATAACTCTGTAGGAACAAACGGTCTCTCTCTTCAGCCAGTGCCTGCTATTCCCATTGTATCCTGCCTCACTCAGGAGCTCTTAGGATAATCTATGGTACCTCACTCAAGCATGCTATATCTGGGAGTGCCAGATCAGCATACATCACAGGTGTCCCAGCTATATCATTTGTTCAGGATACACCATGTGATAGCCCTTCATCATAGCAACTCATTTCTATTGGTTGATAAGGAGCAGATGTGGGGTGGCCTCATTGTCCTTTCCTTGCCCCACCTATTTCTGCTGCTAGCTTCTTACATCCCCCACCTTCTGCACCTGCCCTGAATTTTTAACTTTACTTGAGTCTGTAAAATGTATGCCTTGATGCTAACCAGCAATGTATATGGACTTTGGCATGGGAGGGAGGGGAGCAGTGGGGTGCTGCAGGGATTAGTGTTAGGGGTAGTGTTATTTCATACTTTAAATAATGACCTGGAAGGAGGTGTAAAAAGTACGTGAACTAAATCTGTAGATGACACTAGACTGGAAAGTATTGTGAAGACAGAGAAATTACCTAAATGGAACCAGAGGTTAGAAATATGAGTAGGAAACAGAATGAGTTTCTGTCTGGAAAAGTGCAAACTAATAAATCTGGGACCAATAATCCAAAACACAGACATTTAATGGGAGAGATTCGGAAAGCAGTAATGTTTTAAAAGACCTAGGAATGGTGGTTGAGAGCAAATAGGAGATGACTATACACCATGGCATGGCTGAAGAAAACAGCAAAGGCAGTTTTGGTTCTATAATGCATCTTGTCATGGCACAGAGAGATCTTATTTTCTGTATGGGTCTGATCCTGCAAGGTGTTCAGACCCCTCATTTCCCATTGAAGCCCTAGCTGTTGGCTGGTGAAACCACAGCTAGAATACAGCATCCATTTCTGACACTTCAAAGTCGAGAGCAGAAATGGATAAGACAGAGTCTGTCTGGGCAAAAATCACATTGGGGAAGAAAACTACTAGAGCCTCCCCTGGGATAGTGCTTGGGGTGTGCTATAGACCACCGGGATCTAATTTGGATATGGATAGAGACCTCTTTAATGTTTTTAAGGAAGTAAATACTAATGGGAACTGTGTGATCATGGGAGACTTCAACTTCCCAGATATAGATTGGAGAACAAGTGCTAGTAATAATAATAGGGCTCAGATTTTCCTAGATGTGATAGCTGATGAATTCCTTCATCAGGTAGTTGCTGAACCAACAAGGGGGGATGCCATTTTAGATTTGGTTTTGGTGAGTAGTGAGGACCTCATTGAAGAAATGGTTGTAGGGGACAACCTTGGCTCGAGTGATCATGAGCTAATTCAGTTCAAACTAAATGGAAGGATAAACAAAAATAAATCTGAGACTAGGGTTTTTGATTTCAAAAGGGCTAACTTTAATAAATTAAGGAAATTAGTTAGGGAAGTGGATTGGACTAAAGAATTTATGGACCTAAAGGCGGAGGAGGCCTGGGATTATTTCAAGTTAAAGTTGCAGAAGCTATCAGAAGCCTGTATCCCAAGAAAGGGGAAACAATTCATAGGCAGGGGTTTTAGACCAAGCTGGATGAGCAAGCATCTCAGAGAGGTGATTAAGAAAAAACAGAAAGCATACAAGGAGTGGAAGATGGGAGGGATCAGCAAAGAAACCTACCTTATTGAGGTCAGAGCATGTAGGGATAAAGTGAGACAGGCTAAAAGGCATGTAGAATTGGACCTTGCAAAGGGAATTAAAACCAATAGTAAAAAGTTTTATAGCCATATAAATAGGAAGAAAACAAAGAAAGAAGAAGTGGGACCGCTAAACACTGAGGATGGAGTGGAGGTTAAGGATAATCTAGGCATGGCTCAATATGTAAACAAATACTTTGCCTCAGTCTTTAATGAGGCTAATGAGGAGCTTAGGAATAGTGGCAGCATGACAAATGGGAATAAGGATGTGGGGGTAGATATTACCATATCCGAGGTAGAAGCCAAACTTGAACAGCTTAATGAGAGTAAATCAGGCGGCCCAGATAATCTTCATCCAAGAATATTAAAGGAACTGGCACATGAAATTGCAAGCCCATTAGCAAAAATTTTTAATGAATCTCTAAACTCAGGGGTTGTACCGTTTGACTGGAGAATAGCTAATATAGTTCCTATTTTTAAGAAAGGGAAAAAACGTGACCCGGGTAACTACAGGCCTGTTAGTTTGACATCTGTAGTATGCAAGGTCTTGGAAAAAAATTTGAAGGAGAAAGTAGTTAAGGACCTTGAGGTCAATGGCAATTGGGACAAATTACAGCATGGTTTTACAAAAGGTAGATCGTGCCAAACCAACTTGATCTCCTTCTTTGAGAAAGTAACAGATTTTTTAGATAAAGGAAACGCAGTGGATCTAATCTACCTCGATTTCAGTAAGGCATTTGATACAGTACCACATGAGGAATTATCGGTTAAATTGGAAAAGATGGGGATCAATATGAAAATTGAGAGGTGGATAAGGAACTGGTTAAAGGGGAGACTACAGCGGGTCATACTGAAAGGTGAACTGTCAGGTTGGAGGGAGGTTACTAGTGGAGTTCCTCAAGGTTCAGTTTTGGGACCAATTTTATTTAATCTTTTTATTACTGACCTCGGCACCAAAAGTGGGAGTGTGCTAATAAAGTTTGCAGATGACACAAAGTTGGGAGGTATTGCCAATTCAGAAAAGGATCGGGATATCCTACAGGAAGATCTGGATGACCTTGTAAACTGGAGTAATAGTAATAGGATGAAATGTAATAGTGAGAAGTGTAAGGTTATGCATTTAGGGATTAATAACAAGAATTTTAGTTATAAGCTGGGGACGCATCAGTTGGAAGTAACGGAAGAGGAGAAGGACCTCGGAGTCCTGGTTGATCACAGGATGACTATGAGTCGCCAATGTGATGTGGCCGTGAAAAAAGCTAATGCGGTCTTGGGATGCATTAGGCGAGGTATTTCTAGTAGAGATAAGGAGGTGTTAGTACCGTTATACAAGGCATTGGTAAGACCTCATTTGGAATACTGTGTGAAGTTCTGGTCTCCCATGTTTAAGAAGGATGAATTCAAACTGGAACAGGTACAAAGAAGGGCCACTAGGATGATCCGAGGAATGGAAAACCTGTCGTATGAAAGGAGACTCAAGGAGCTTGGTTTGTTTACCTTAACCAAAAGAAGGCTGAGGGGAGATATGATTGCTCTCTTTAAATATATCAGAGGGATAAATACCAGGGAGGGAGAGGAATTATTTCAGCTCAGTACCAATGTGGACACAAGAACAAATGGATATAAACTGGCCATCAGGAAGTTTAGACTTGAAATTAGACGAAGGTTTCTAACCATCAGAGGAGTGAAGTTCTGGAACAGCCTTCCAAGGGAAGCAGTGGGGGCAAAAGACCTAACTGGCTTGAAGATTAAGCTAGATACGTTTATGGAGGGGATGGTTTGATGGGATAACATGATCTTAGTCAAAGGTCAATTAATTGCCATCAGTGGTAAATAGGACCAATGGTCAACGATGGGATGTTAGAAGTTACTACAGAGAACTTTTTCCTGGGTGTCTGGCTGGTGAGTCTTGCCCACATGCTCGGGGTTCAGCTGATCGCCATATTTGGGGTCAGGAAGGAATTTTCCTCCAGGGTAGATTGGCAGAGGCCCTGGAGGTTTTTTGCCTTCCTCTGCAGCATGGGGCACGGGTCACTTACCGGAGGATTCTCTGCATCTTGAAGTCTTTAAACCATGATTTGAGGACTTCAATAGCTGAGACATAGGTGAGAGGATTATTCCAGGAGTGGGTGGGTGAGATTCTGTGGCCTGCATTGTGCAGGAGGTCAGACTAGATGATCATAATGGTCCCTTCTGACCTTAAAGTCTATGAGTCTATGAGTCTAAATATGTTGACAAAGAGAAGATAATTCAGATAAGATTAACAAAGACGAATAAGATGACTTGAGGCTGTGATTTACACAGCAAGATTCAAAGAACATAATGGACCCAAATCTTAGCCCCAATAAAAATCAATAGGAGTTTTGCCACTTATTTAATAAGGATTAGGCTTAATTAGGCAAGATTAGTCTTAATAGGCTGGATTCTCATCTCATATATACCAGTGTAAATCCACTACATTGCTTAAACTGAAATCAGAACCTGGCCATATCTATCTATCTATCTATCTAGAGAGAATGCACGCAAGTGAGCGAGCTTAGTCAAAAACAATGACTAGGAGGAGAAACAGTAACAGTATATTTGCATTTAAAGAATGTAAATACCAAAGAGGAGAAAATTTGCCTAAGGTGGTCCATGAAAACATTGCTAGGAATGAAGCTAAGCAAAGGAAGCCATGTGCTGAACATTAGGAAAAGTTTCCTAATGGTGATCTCTGCTAGACTGCGAATGGTCTCCCAAGAGATGATGGGAGTCCTAATGCTTTAGGTCCCAATCTGAGCCATGTGGTTACCTTCAATTATTTGATGAAATCCCAAGTCTTATATTCCTGCTGCAGCAACTAATTGCTCCTTGGAAGTCTCTCCTCCACTTACTCACGTAAGACCTACCTTGCTTGACTTGTGAGAGCTGATGAAATTGCAGCCCAGTGTGGTATGACTGCAGAGAAAAGCATTAACCAGAAAGGGAAGCATATTCTTCCTGCTGGAGTAACTGACAGTTACACGCACTAATGCTTCACAGCTTGAGAGACTGCCCTGGAAATGGGGATTCAATCCTTCAAAAAGGCAACAATGTTCTTAATATCAGTGTTAATATGGACATCTATTGTGAAGTTATTTATTGTACGCAGGAAGAGATGTTGGGTTCTCTGCTTTGATCTTTGTTGTTTATCTGGAACATGTTAACCTCTGCAGTAAATATTGCCTTCAATTATCTTATTGTTGAGGTGCCCAGAGGCCATAAGGCATCATCGCCAATAAAATAAAACTGAATTATTATTATTCTAGAGTGGGGAAGGCGATCTGCTTAAAACACAGGAGTGAGCATCAGGACTCCTGGGTTCTAGCCAGGGACTGCTTGTGCAACACTGGGCAGTTTATCCATCTATAAAATGGGGATAATACCAGACAGGACAGGCATTTTATATCAGTTTAAAATTTCAGAGATTGACAACGTACTAGAAGTTACAAAGTCCTACTTTATGGAGAACACGCGGCCAGATTCTGTGTTCTGCTCTGGGGCCTTTTATAGAATCACAGAGTCATAGAAATGTGGGGCTGGAAGGGAACTTGAGAAGTCATCAAGTCCAGCCACCTGTCTAGAGCTTCTCTGACAGGTGTTTGTCCAACCTGTCCTCAGTTGCTGCCAGTGATGGGGATTCCACAACCTTCCTTGGAAGGCTGTCCCGGAGTTTAACTACCCTTAGAGTTAGAAAGTTTTTTCTAATATCTAACCTAAATCGCCCTTGCTTTGGATTTCTTCTTTTCCCCTTCAGTGCACATGGAGAACAATTGCACAGTCCTCTTTAGAAGAGCCCTTAACATATTTGAAAACAGTTATCAGGATCCACCCTCAGTCTTCTTTCTCAAAACTAAACCTGCCCAGTGTTTTTAACCATTCCTCACAGGTTAAGCTTTCTAAATATTTTATCATTTTTGTTGCTCTCCTCTGAACTCTCTCCAATTTGTCCACATCTTTCCTGATGTGTGTTGCCCAGAATTGGATGCAGTACTCCAGCTGAGATCTCACCAGTGCTGACCGAGCAAAGTGGGACAATTACCTCTCATGTCTGACATCCAACACTCCTGTTAACGCACCTGTGAGAGAGTGCAGGGAGCCTGCACTCGGATCACTCAGACCCCAGTTAGTTCCCCTGGAGAAAGCTGACTGAGCTAATTAGATAATCAGGTTGGCAGGCAGGGTGAGATAAAGAGCAAATGAGTCCATCAGCCCAGAAGGACAGAGACACAGGAAGGAAGTGCAGGGGGGAGGAACAGGGCTAGCTAAGCCCAGTTTCACAGGGTATGTCTACACTGCCATTAAAAACCCAGAGCCTGAGCCTGAATATCTACACTGCAATTAAACAGCCCCTGAGCTGTGAGCCTGAGTTGGCTGGCATAGGCCAGCCGGGGTTTTTTAATTGCCGTGTAGACATACCCACAGAGGCCTCAGGGAAGGGAGACCTCTCACATCCTGAGGGGAGGGCTGAAAGAACAGAGGATATTGTAAATAGACTGTTGTACCAGGGGCTGTAGCGGTGGAGGGAACTCAAATAAATGGCCCAGGGAATTCACACCCAGCAGAGTCTGTGCCATTTCCATGGGGCAAGAAGACAGGAGCAAAGGTGCTCATTCTTGATAGCAGCCTTTTTTGCATCTGTATCACATTGTTGACTCATATTCAATTTATGATCCACTATCACCCCCATGATCCTTTTCAGTAGTACTAGCACCTATCTGGTTACCCCCAGTTTTGTAGCTGTGGATTTGATTTTTCGTTCTAAGTGAAGTACTTTGCACCTGTCTTTATTGAATTCAGAACAATTCTCCAATTTATCAGTCATTTTTGAATTCTAACCCTGTCCTTCAAAGAGCTTCCAAGCCCTCCCAGTTTGATGTCACCTGCAAACATTAGAAGCATACTATCCAAGTCACTAACGAAAATATTGAGTAGTGCAGGAGAAGGACTGACTCTGCTCAGTAGCGCAGCCAGGTCCAGAGCGCAGGGGGAGCAGCGCTATAAAAAGGCGCCTCCCCCTGTACTCACCCGGCGGCGCTCCGGGTCTTCGGCAGCACTTTGGCGGTGGGTCCTCACTCACTCCAGGTCTTCGGTGGTACCCACCGCTGAAATGCCGCCGAAGACCCGGAGTGCCGCCGGGTGAGTGCAAGAAGCGGCGCTTAAAAAGAAGCGACGCCGCTTCGGCTCACAGGGGGAGCAGCTGCTCCCCCTGCTCCCCCCTGGCTACGCTACTGACTCTGCTGAACCCCATTAGATACACCCTCCCGGTTTGACAGAAAACCATTGATAATTCCTCTTTCAGTGCGGTCTTTCAACCAGTTGTACACCTGCCTTACAGTAATTTATTTAGACCACATTTACCTAGTTTGCTTATGTGGGACTATGTCAAAAGCCTTACTAAAATAAAGATACATCATGTATTCTTCTTCCCCACTATCTACTAAGCCAGTAACTCTATCAGGTAGCACAAAGGGGTCTTATTCCTGGACCACAGGAAATATTCTCAGTGTAAGTTGGTTCCTCTGGTGGCCTAGAACTGCAGAACAGCTCTATGCTGCCCCTCAGTCTCTCTTGTGGTCCCTGGTGTAGGGGCATACCAAGGGAGGGTGGGCCGTGGCCAGAGCATGCTGCACTCCAGCTATTTTCAGCTTCCACAAATGCCCCTAGAAGACTGTTCGAATCAAGAGGCGGTTAGAACAGTTCTGAGGCTGCTGTAATTTACACTGATGGCCAAGCATGCTGCAAGATGACCATAGAAGAAAAGGCACGATGCTGGCTTAAAACCAACTTTGTCCTAACCTCTCACAGTTGTTAAATAGCATACAAATGTATTTTGGCCCATAAAAATGGATAGAAAAGCCACGCTGTAATAACAAATGATATTTCTATACTGTGTTTCTCCATTCAATCTGAAAGTCCTTTACAGTCTGGGGGCCAGTTACATTAACCAAAGCCAGAGTAACTCATTTGAAGTAAGTGGAATTCCTCCAGAAGGAGATCAGAATCTGGCCCAAATATATATACCAATCACTCATTCAGCCACACCGTGGAAATGCAGCTACCTCTAGGGTGGAACACTGCAGCCACCCTGTGCCAGAAACCTTACGTAATATTCTCTCAAGGTCAGAACTTTTCATAGCATCAATTCACTAACCTACTATTAAAAAAACTCACTTAAGGTGTATGGAGCTATAGGAGTAATAGAATGCAATTGCCTGTACAGGAAAGCCTTGGTTAGAACATTTTCCTTCAGTCAAACCTCCTTATTCCTAAATTTAACCCTTCCAGTGCCATTTGCAATTAGGTTATCATTTCTGATTAAAAAGCCCTCACTTTTCTCTACCTGAATAAGCAACAGTACTAAGCAACGGAATTTATAATATTAACATTTATCACTTTTTATTGAACCATTTCTGTCTGCTGAAAACCTGAAAACAAGATTGGTCAGAAGCAAACAAGTTTAGCGGTCCAGTATTTTAACTCAGTAATCACCTACACTGGTTTCACTGTATGTTCTTTTAAAAAGGGGGAACAAAAAACCTGAACAAGAAAGTGAAATGCATAAGGAAAGTGAACAGGATCTCATAATATTCTGCTGGCATTGGAACAGGGGATGAAGTGATTGGCAGGGGTATGTTTATATCTGTAACATGGGAACCACTAATCCCTGTTAAATCTCCTGAGACGCAGCCAAGCATCACAACATCACACAAGTCAATGGCGTCGGACTGGAAATACAGTAACCAGGAAGCTGCAGCATAAGAAAAATCTTGAACCATATCCTATTAACTAATAAAATACTATTTTCAAGATGCATGGTGCTGAGCACCCTCTACTCCCGTGAAGCTAATGGGAGGGTAATCAGCAGCTCTCATGAGTCCTTAGCACCTGGCAGGATGAAGCCCTTGAGTGGTCCTATTGAGACTGTTCACATGCATAAAGTGAGCGAGTGTTTGCACAATCAGGGCCTTATTTTGTAGCTACTGGGCATATTTCCTAATGATGAATAATACTTTGTATTAAAGTAGCCTCTAGAGGCCCCGTTATGCTCGGCATTGTACAAACACATAATCAGAGACAGTCCCTGCCCTGAACAGCTTGCTGTCTAAATAGAGAAGACAGACAAAGAGTGGGACGGGAGAGAGGCACAGAGGGAGAATTTGTCCAAAGTCTGTACAGAGTCTGAAACAGTACTTGGGTCCAAGACCCAGTGCAGTGCTCTTGTAACCCACACACCTTCTGGGTGTGGTGTTCTGTCTCATCTGGTGGCACCAAAACCACTTGAAGAGAGAGATAGATAAAATGAGTCTGCTCTACAGCCTTAGCTAAGACCCAGTTGGCTTTTAGCTCATGCTGTAGAGGCTCATGCACTAAGGTCCCCGGTTCGATCCTGCCCACTGACGATCAGGATCTGTCAGCGTTACACTCTATCCACTGGACCACATTCCCTCTCGACAAATCAATTCATGCCTGTCAATTAAATGTTCTGCTTTGCTTGCGTGTGCATGGAACCACTTTGCAGTAAAAAATGAGCAGATGCCGTGGCATGGACCAGGTTACTGGGACCTGTTGCTATGACTTTACAAAAAGTATTTTTCTTGATTTTGCGTGTTCCTGGAGAGTGGTGGCTTCACGGACCTCTAGTCTAAAGCCCCAAAGAACAGATGCAGCCTGGGCAGTGATAATGGAAGCATTCCTACAAACAGCATGCCTGATGGGACTAGTTTCAGGGGTAGTTTGAGGCTTTCAGCAAGGCTGCATTTTTTATTATGTGGACAGCTGTCTGCTATGAACTGGACTCAGTTCCCCTAGGTTCTCTGGAATGGGCATCATTCCAGACTGTAACAACTCTCACTTTCACCCACTACTGACCTGGGCTGGATTCAAACAGGAGACACTGAGGTCAAAATCTTTACCCTCCCCTTCAGCCACCCAATGTCCCATAATCACAATAATAATTATAATGGGCCAAATTCTGAGGTCCTTGATCAGTCCTTTTTGAGGGGAAAGTTCTACTGAAGCCAATGAGAGTTCAGTCTGAGCAGGGATTGAGAATAAGGACTTCAAGATTTGGAGCTCCATAATAGCAATCACCAGTTACGGGGTGGGGAATTTTTCAGAAGAGCTCAAGGTCTGCATGCTAGAGTTCAGCATCCACAACCGGGTCTATATTTTCAAAAGCACTCAGCTCCCATTTTAAGCCCCTACACAATGGATAGATTTTTCAGAAGTGCTCTGCCCGCAGCTGCTCCCATTGGGATACTTATGATCAGATTTTCAAAGGCTGCAGCATCCAGTATGCCTGCTGATTTCGATCCCTAGATGGGTACTGAGAGCTTTTGAAAAACTGGCCCTGAGTCTGGGAGCTGCGCTCTTTTGAAAATTCTGGTCATGACACTTTACATCTTCACAATGTTGTACAAGCACAGACCAATCTGTCCCCTCGATATTCCAGTAAGGAGTATGTAAATTAGCCTTATTATCACCAGATTGCAGGTGCAGAAAGAGACACAGAAATTCGGAATCTAAGCTGGTGTAAATTCAGAGTAAAACCACATAGGTCAAGGAGATCAGTATCTCATGCAATTAAATGACTTGACACATTAAATATATATAGGTGCAACACAGGCTGTCCTGAAGGATAGAGTAGCCTTTTCTGTAGAACTTCTGGAGTCTCCAAGGCTGTCTCTTCCTGGTCTTTTGGTGTCTGAAACCCCCTGAATGCCTTAAATCCAATGCAAGCCCATGAGGAACCCTGGTGGGCCAGCCTATGTTCTGCCTTAGTCCCACAGCTGGTTGGCAGCTCCTTCACAGAGCCATGAGCATGGGCGTGTACTCTGCACGGTTCACCCCCATCCCCACTGCCTGTCCCGTTTGCAGCATGAGGAAGATCCTGGCGCACATTTACCTCGAGTGTGCCAGGTTGCAGCCCCTTTTCCAGCTCCTCCTAGACCTAATGCTGCATTTTTGGCTGCACTTCTCCCCCCACCTTCTCATATACGTACACCCTATCCGTGGCCCCACAAAGTCACGGGACCTCCTCGTCAACCTCCTCTTAGCGATGGCCAAAGTGGCTATCTTCAACACCAGGGCGAGGATATTGGCTGAGGGGGTTCTCTGCAACTGTGGGGCCTATTTCCAATCCTCCCTCCATTCACGCATCTGGGCAAAGCTCCTCTGGGTGGCGTCTGCTGGCTCCCTTGACACCTTCAAGGAGCAGTGGGCGCTCTCTGGGGTTCTTTGCTCAGTGTCCCCTTCGGGTTCCCTTTTTTTGCCCTTCACACCTGTCCTTGTTATATTTTCTGTTGTTCCCTATCATTATTTGAGTTTCTGGGCTCAGTTGATCCTCCCCATAGGCTGGGGGAGGACACATGCCCCCCATGTGTCCTACAACACAAATCCAATGGCCGTGGCCCTGTTGAAAGTAATGGGCCTACCCTAAAAAGCCTGTCTGGTTTGCTTCCAAGCAGGGGAAAAATTCCAGGCCAAATTCTGTGGACCTTAGTTCAACAAAACTTCCATTTAGGACAGCAGAATTTGGTGCATAACCACTGTCCTGACTATCTGTAAACTGGGGAAGAAGGAAGTGGATACTGCTTGCTACTGGGATTAGCATTTTCATTAGCGCTCAGTCAGACTCCATACGAGAGTGTTTCCAAGACTGGATGGTCCAAGAAGCATCAAGATATATGTCTAGCCCAAATGTGAGTCACACCCAGGTCAGGTAGGTAGGAGAAACCCAGGTTTGATTGTCCACTGTCCCCAACAGGGCAGCCAAGAATAGCACCTGCACCAGTACTTGCTTCAAAGTATATACCACTGGGAAAACATGGCTTTTCACTGTGGTCATTCACTGCATTGCTCACTTTAATAGGAATTAAATAATAAAAAGCATACGGTGGAAAATAAAGCTCAATACAGCATTATTGGGCTTCATAAACTTTCAGGCTCCCTTTATTATTATTATTCCACTGCTAAATTCAATACAAGAACATAGGGGAGTCACCTTATACTTCCTGCGGAGATGACTAGGTAGGGAAAGAACTTTGTAGCTTGCCATCAAAGACATGGGCAGACAGCTGGAGAACATCCACAGACTCATCTGTGTGTACTATTGTTTATTGCATGTTGCATTCCATATAAATTCCATATGGAGCCTGAATCATTGCAGAACTGCTATCTCCTCTTAAGCCACACATTTTATTGAGACCTTTTTTGCTTTGGTTTGTGGTTTTCCTGAAGGAGAGCTGCAATCCCAGCACACTATTATAGGTTTAAATTTTCTAGGCTGTTTGTGCTTTGTGCATGTCAGGGCTTTTGTTTCACATTGGGCTTTTTGAGGGGTGGGAAAGAGAGATTTGCTCTGTAAATACAATAGTTGCAAAATGTCTCTCCAATGGAAAAACAAAGCGGATAAGCTAGAGCCTGTTGTGAATTGAACACTAGATGAAGTTAAAAAAAACTCTGTGTAGTAAACCAAAAAGAGCCTACAAATCAGATAGTGGTAGAGTCCCACATAAAGTACCATAGCTAGATATCTTCAGGTTGTTCCACACCCACCCACACTTTTAAATCCAGTCTAGTGGCCAGATCCTGCATTCCTCTAAGAATGTGTCACATGCTCAAAAATAAGAAAGGGAAAACTCCCCAGGAGTTAAGAACACTTACTAGGAGGACATGTTGCAAGGGGCAGCTAGTTACAAACTGGCCACAGTAGGGGGCCAGCTGTTGGTTTCTGCCTGATTTAAAAGGCCAGCCCCTTTTCCCCAGCTGAGAAAAATTTCCTATTATAGGGCAAATCTATAGTGTGAAGTGTCAGTAAGGTATTTGGGGGCTGCTGCTGTATGCTGCAGATCACCACGGTATTGTAATTCCTTAGTGGGGCCTAACTGCCACTGAAGTTAGTAGACGTTCTGGTTGAATAAGGCTTCTGTAAAATTTCTGCATCTGAAGTTTAGTTCCTCCAGTCTAAACTACCAGTTGTTTTACTAAAGCTAATGCTCTCTGGTGTAGCTTGGAGTCTAAGCCTTTGTACTGCAGAGCTTGTGTCAATAGCAAAACTCACTCCCAGTTACGAGCCTGACCCTGCAAGCTCTTGCTCACATGAGCAGCTGTTAAAGTGAACAAACCTTGGCTGACTCTGCAAAAACTGATGATGTAACAGCTACCTTTTCCTCTTACTTAGATTTTTTTTATTTATGGCTTTCACAGCTTGTCCCTGCCACCTCATCCCGTTTTCTTCCTGCAGCAGAGAGCCCAGCAAGAACTTTTTGCTCACTCTGCCTTCCTAGATCAAACTTTCTTCTTTCTAAAAAGTCCAGACAGTAGCTATTTAGCCTAAGAAAGGGAATAATACAGTTAGTTATAAAGACAAGAAATTAAGAAAGAAAATTTGGAGATGAGATGAGTACAAAGGATCCCCAGATCCAAAATTCGCTGCAAACCCAGATCAGAATTCAAATTTGCATGTGGCCTCTGCCCTTCCAGTGGGTTGAATGAAACCTATCTTCAGCTCAAGAAAGTTTGGGCTTTTTAGAATCCGTACCTGAATTTGATTATTATTTATACTACATTACAATAGCACTCAGAGAACTGAACTGAATGTGGAGCTTGGTTGTGGTAGGGGATGTACATACACGCACTAAGAGACAGTCCTTACCCAGAGAGCTTACACAGTCAATAGACAAGATCGATAAAGGATGGGGAAAAGGGAGTATATTTACCCTCACTTTAGAGATGGGGAACTGAGGAACAGACAGACTAAGTCACTTGCCCAAGGTCACACACGAAGTCCATGGCAGCGATGGGAATTAAACCCCAATGTCCTGAGTTCCAGCCCATGGATTAAACACACGATTATAACTTCCTCTCTGGAAATTTCAGGTGACTGTCATGCACAGCCTTCTGACAGTGAGTTCTATTGGCCTATGGACTAATCTTCTAAAGGAAGTGATGGGCATGGCTTTTAAATAGAGCTGGTTGGAAAATAACGAGGGGATGGGGAGGAAGAATCCATAGAAAATGTTGGTTTGAGGCCATTTTCAACTGATATTTTTGTTTGTTTGTTTGTTTTCAGGCAACACTTTTCCACAAAAAGTTTTGTTTAATCAAAAGCCCAATTATCCATTGACAAAAGGATTCAACAGAAAATTTTCAGGCATGCTGTTTGTAGGAATGCTTCCATTATCACTGCCCAGGCTGCATCTGTTCTTTGGGGCTTTAGACTAGAGGTCCGTGAAGCCACCACTCTCCAGGACTACTTTTAAGATGAGACAAAACTCTGGGGAAAATAGGAAAGAAGAGTTGGAAGGGTGATAAACTAGTTGAATTAGTGCATATGAAAAGGTCTTTTTCAACTGTAGATTCTCTATAAGGTGTGTATTTATAGGGGCCCCATTATCTGAGTGTCTCACAATCTTTGATGTACTTAGCCTCACAACACCCTGTGAGGCAGGGAAGTGCTATTGTCCCATTTTACAGATGGGGAACTGAGGCACAGAGAGACTAAGGACCAGATATTTAGGTGTTGCTGTGCTAAACGTTGCAATGCCTAATTGATTTAGGAACCTAAGTCTCGTTTTCAAAAGGGATTTGGGCACTTAGGAGCCAAAATCTCATTGTCAGCCAGGGGGATTTAGGCTCCTAAGTGCCCACGTCACTTTTGAAATGAGACTAAGGCATTGCAATGCTGAGTGTGGCAACGCCTAAATACCTTTCAAAAATCTTGGCCTGCATCACTTACATAGGGTCACACAGACTGTGTTAGGACAGAGAACTGAACTCTAGCTTCCTGAGCCCCAGGCTAACACCTTAAACCACTGGGCCATCTGTGCTATCATGCAGATGTGCTGATATGGTGCAGCACCTTCCTGTACATATTTGGTTGATACAAAAACTAAATTGTCCTGGTTTTCCATACACAAAGACCATATACTTCCAGTCTAAATTACCTTTACGGTAGGTTAAAGGAACCACAGCAGGAAACAGGAAAAACAAAAGGAAAGAGCCTGTAGGGTTTGACTCTATGGCAGCATACTGCATCCCCAAATGGCAGCTGCTCCCGAAATTTAAGGCTGCAGGAGAGAGCAAATGAAATGATCATAATTGCATAGCTTCATACACCGTAGACACAGAAACTAATACAAGTCTGGATTATTGCACAGGGGACTAATGGAGGTACAAGGGCACAAGGATACACCCTCCCACCGCATTGCGACCCTGTGTAGGGGCTGGGAATAACTGCAGTCTTTGACCTCCCTGAATTCAAGACTGGTGGTTGCCTTGTGTTCTGAATCTGCCAGCTGACTTAGTACAGGCTGGGAGTGCATACTAGGTGGTTTGAAAGCATGTAGCAGGGGTCTACCTGCTGATTCTCAGGCTTTGGCTTGGTTTTTGTGGGGTTTCCTCTGGACTTTCAGGAGTTTTTGCTGTGGAGGCACCAGCGTGGCAAGCCCCACAAAGGGGAAAGTGATGTGGGGTAGAGAGATGGGGACCCAAACATGGCCTCTTCATGATAGGTGTGCCGCCCCAGCAGAAGGACAAAGAACCACTCCCAAGAAGTACTCAGGAAAGACTCTTGGTTGCTTATGAACCAAATCCTCATGCCAGTGCCCAGTTTGAGTAGCTGGACTGGGCTCTGGGTAGATGCACAGATGGAGGGAAGATGGAGAGTCACTTGTGACCCCCTCCCCTCATTTAATTTTTTTAAGCAGGACCACCCTGAAACCAAGTTGCTCCTTAGTTTGAGGTTTATAACTCTCTGCAGTAAAGCTTGGGTATAATGAACATAACTGGGAAGAATCATTATTTGGAGACAACAATAATAACAAAAATCACAACTTGCAGATGGCGGGGAGGGGAAATTCCCCTCTATCATTTATTTTACTCCGTTGGGTACAGCTTGGTGATCTTGTTCATATATATTGTCTATATGTGAACACATAGCTTGTTATGCCCTGGTCATATGCTATAGAAATGAGATCCTGGAAAACTTTTCAACATAGGCATATGTCTGCCTTTACCAGGAAAGTGGCAATGAAATGCTGGTTGCTCTATAATTTAAATACGCCACACACTTTAGGCACCACACATTTACTTGTAACCATCTTTAAGACCACGGAAAATCTGACGAGTAATATTCTGTGGGGAGATAAAAATGCAATAGGGAAATTACTAAGCTCCATTTTCTTTAAGGGCTATTCATTAATTCAACTAACCTTATATCTAATAATGCAGTATCTTGTTGAGAGATGACATAAAACAAATTTGTTAGTTACAGAGACGTTGATTGGCTCCATATTGGGTGTGATTAGAGGAAGACATCTAGACTCTCTTTAATCCACATTGACTTTCTAAATCAATCAAAAAATTTAATAATAAGGTTAATCTGGGTTTTACTCATTCAAGAGAGAAAGGCAGAGATGTGGATCTAATTAGAGCAATGTTGTAAAGTCAGTCTGCATTTATCTCCTTGCACATCTCCCTGGTACAGCCCTGGTTTAGAATATATAAGGCAGTCCTTTCTTGGTCTGAATGATTTAAATCGGGGTCTAAAACCATTCAAGATTTGTTTGAACAAGAAAATCCTGTTTTCTTTGGAGCATTTTGAAGTAGGCATAATTACAGAGTTGCAAATGTGATGCTCTGCTTAAGGAGCCGTCAGCATTTCCATAATAAACCTCTATTTTCAGGGGTTAACTGTGTTGCCAGAAAAAGGGGAACAAAAACACCCTTATGGGCTGAAACTTGGCATTTAGATTTTTAATCTGGGAGAGAGTTTTCCTAATGAAATTGTGCAAAATTAATTTACAAATGTACCTTTGCAAAACTGATTCTGTTACTTTTTGAACAAGAACGAAAAGATAAAGCAAAAGTTAATTTTGACTGTTTCTGCCACCCAGTCCTCTTTAAAAGGGATCTGAATTTTATACAATGACCCCAATATACTATATCTTAGTTCATGCCTATTTCCACATGCAGCCAAAAGAGATCTTTCCCCCCTTGTGCTAGTCTCCAAGTTCCCCAACCCACAGTGATAGAGGCATCAGCCCAGGGATGCTAATATCCTTGTGAACAGCTGCTGCTGCAGCAGAGACAATGGGCTGAGCAGAGGGGAGGGGTGTGTGGCTGCAGGGTCACACCCAAAAGAGCTCCGGTTTGCGGTTATACTTTGCTGGTGTAAAAAATACTGGGTGACTTGGATGGCGAGCTTAGTCACTTACACCCTCCTTACCCGTGGAAGTGCAGCCATAGCTTTCATTTACACGTGCAGCCCAGAATCAAGGCCTACGTTTGCTCCCCGTGTTAGGAAATTACTTTTAAAAAAACCAAAAAGCCATTGTATTCCTATGTTTTAAGATAGTCTCCTAATGGGGAAAAACTCACATAGGTGACGTCTGAGTCAGTTTCCTCATCTATGAAGTGAGGCTGATAATATTTAATATCTAATCTAACATTCACATTGTATAGTTTAATAAATCCCTGCACTGTCCAATACTCCCTATCAGCCAACAGAGTTAGTTTGAGGCATAAGAATAGACTTGTCACTAGAGCTGATTGAAAATTGGAATTTCTGTCCTGCAGGAAATTCTGATCTTTTGACATTTGTTTTCATCCTAAATTGGGCCCCCACATCAAAATATCAAAACTTGACACAGAATGAAAAGTTCTAAAAAAATCTGATTGTGAAACATTGAAATATGTCAACATTCCTGAATCAAAATGTTTATTTTCCAGTTGATTCAACACTTCACTGAAGATGCATGAGCTGCCCCAGGTTGTGGGAGTTGTACTTTGGATGCATTTAGGCCCCCATTTCTCTGCAATGGTCAAGCTCCCTGGCCAGACAACATCTCCCACGATGCACAGCAGTTATGGGACTTCTCTGATGCATGGCGATAGCCTAGGTGGATGCAGGTTAATGTTGAACCTCACAGGAAATGTAACATTTTCAATTTGGGAAGACTCAACCTGAACTGATTTCAATTTGGATTGACCCAAAACTAATGCTTTGCTTTCATTTTCCAAATGGAAAATTGAAAAGTCTCAGCAAAATGAACGTTTTCCGATGGAAAATACCAACTTTGCAGAAGCTGCATTTTATGTCAAAGACGACTTTTGTTGGAAAGTTCCTGACCAGCTCTGGTTGCTACCTTTCCTGATATTATGACGTGTGTCACAAAGTTGGGGTTGGTCCTGCTTTGAGCAGGGGGTTGGACTAGATGACCTCCTGAGGTCCCTTCCAACCCTGAGATTCTATGATTCTATGATTCTATGATTCTATGAAAGTTGTGTTGCTGCATCAAAACGTCATCGATTGCAACCCATGGGATATGATTAGGGCCCTACCAAATTCATGGTCCATTTTGGTCAATTTCACAGTCATTGGATTTAGAAAATCATAAATTTCACGGTTTCAGCTATTGAAATCTGAAATTTGATTTGTAAACGTAGAGGTCCCAACCCAAAAATGGGCTGGGGTGTGTGTGTCACAAGGCTATTGTAGAGGGCTCACATTATTACCACCTCCACTTCTGCGCTCCTGCTGGCAATGGCACTCTCTTCAGAGCTGGGCTCTGGGCCAGCAGCCACAGAGCTTCCTGCAGCTGGGGGAGGTTCCCAGAGATGGGTCTGATCCTGCCCCAGGAGCAGCCTCTGCAAGGGAAGAGGAAGTTTTGCCCCTCCCCAGCCAGCTGGGACTAGAATCTGGAGCCCGGCACGTGGTAAGAGCCCCCAGCCCTGCCCTCCCCTACACTATTCTTTTTCACGGTCCGTGATGTGTTTTTCATGGCTGTGAATTTGGTAGGGGCCTCAATATGATATTTTTAACTCAGTGTTACCAAGTCACCAAGCAAAGGATTTTTTTCTGCCAACTAGTCTAATGGGGTGTGAGACAAGCCTTGTTAAAATCAGGAGCGCCTTACAACAGTCGGGGTGGATGTCAACCCTAATAAGCAATACACACAAGTGCATGGCCCACCACACAGCTGGGTAGCCAATGGAAACAAAAGTCAGGCTTCTTGCTGCTGGAAAACCTGTAAAATTGACACCATTTACCAGATGTTCCAGTAGTTTTATGGGATCTACAAGGCCTACTGTAAGTAACACGATACATGCATAAGGTGAATGCTTTGCAATGGAAAAGGCTTTCATGAACTCTGGAACACCTGTTCTGGATGCAGCCTAGTTCTTTTCCAGGGCAGAAATCTTGGATGCTTTGACTTTGCTCTGCAGAAAGTAAAGTCAGTTCTGATTTGCCAAAGGCAACGGTGTGGAGAACACAGGCTTTAATAGGTTTATAAATAAATACACCTGGTGTGGGAAGAGAGGCTTTAATGTTCAGATTCTCATGGATATAATCCTGGGAAGAGCTGAAAGACTGTGAAGCTAAAGTACGGGGATGCTAAACCATCAATGACCTGATCCAAAGCCCACTGAAGTCAATGGGCTTTGGAGCAGGTCCCAAATGAATACCTCTACGGGTTGACTCATAGGGTTTATTTATATAACAGCGGATTTCTTTTCTGTGTTAATTTCCACCCACATTGGGGACCTCCCTCAATCTCACCTAACTCTGAACAAAGGCATTTCCAGAAAGGACCCCCAAATCTTTCCTTCAAGCGGAGAGATTGCCATGATGAATCCCAAATTAAACTCTACACTTCCTTTCCCCTGGATGCACATAAACACCATGCAAATCCTCCAGCGTCTATGTTCTGTTGCTAGCATTTCTTTGGGTACCAGCTGGCAGGAGGTGCTAATGCCGGAAGCATTGCTCTTCTACCACCGCAGCATCAGTGTTCTGCCTTTGCAATATGTCTGAACTCCGCCAGTCTGGCGGTGATGAGAACCAAAGGTTCTGCCGGACCGGAGCCTCTCTGATGGCCGCATGGCTGCCGCCAAGCCACCTGGCTGTCTATGAAAAAGAAGACTTTCTCTTTAATAACAGATGGTGGTAGTGAGACATGAAAATTAGGACATATTTTCATTTGATATTGGAATATGATGAGCATCAGTTATTTTGGGAAAGAGTCCAAAGAATACTTGGAGAGAGTCTAAAACTGCAGATGAATCCACAGGTTTATTTTATTGGGTGATTTCAGTTCTGCCAAATATTTGTAGTGTAAAGAAATCATAAAAATTGCTGGTGGTCCTAGCCTGGCGGGTACTTTGCACATATTTGAGACAGTTGTACGAACTGTTACAAGAATGTTTGATCTATTAGCTTAAAAACAAATTAGAGTCTTCAAGAGACATAAATGAAGTATAGATGGTAGAAATACATTTCTCTTATCTTAGGGAGACCAGGAATTTTCACCCCAGGGTTTATTTGCATTTAATTATCACAGTTTGGATTTCTTCTACTGTATGCATGGAGATTTAGTCTGTCTCGCTCCATTCTCTGTGCTGAAATACTATTAGTACCTGTTAATGATTATCATTGTCAGTTATGCATTCTGGCTACATGCACATTATAAGAAATATCAGTTTGTTTTAATAAATCTTCAAAAGGCAGCCTAAGCCTGTGCCTTATCTCCATTTTGCTTTGCAATTTTTTTTATGGTTATGACATATGAAAAACATCACATGCTTCCTGGGATCAAGAACGGGCATTTCCGAAGCACTTGAATATTCTTACAGTAGATAACAGACAGAAGGGTTTTGACACAACTTTCTTAATGACCCAAGAGGGCTACATAACTAGATTGCCCAAAAGAATATGAACAGATAGGAAGAAATTTTATATAGGTCCAGTTTATAAGAGCAGATCCATAACATGCAGTTCTGAGTGTGGTCATGTATCATAAATTGTAAAAGAGGGTAACTTCTGTATAGTGACCCTGATTATCTGGTTTATTGTGAAATAGATTAAAAGTCCCAGATTTTTTCACTGCACTGTAATGTACAAATTACATTTCCGGCAGGTATTTTTATTTGTTTGGAAACTTTATTAAGGCAGATTTACAATAAACTGTTAACATATAAGATCTTGTATTACTTTTTCAGGATTAAGTTAAATTTAAAGAAAACCTGGCTAAAGATTTTGGCTTGCTTGCTGGGGAGCCATGCATCCGATGAAGTGGGTACTAACCCACGAAAGCTAATGCTGAAATAAATTTGTTAGTCTCTAAGGTGCTACAAGTTTTTCTTTCTTATTTTTCGTTCTCCTCTTCAGAGAATGCTAAAAAGGGTGACCAAATTTCTAAACACCTATCCTCTTGTTGACGCTTCTCTTGTGTAAGTACTTGGCGTGAAAGTTTTTCCATTACAAGAACACATAGACATGTTTTACTATACCACAATTCCATAGGAGGAGCAGTCACATTTTCCCAACAATATGCAATACAAAGTCTAGCTGCTAACAATAAAAAGACATTAATTTGTCTCTCTGTTTAAAATGTAGATCCTTGTACATTTCTGTTTTTAAGGAACTTTTACCTCTAGGAAAATGATTTCAACGTGGACCTGACCTCATAAAGATCTGAGTGCCCTCAGCTCCCAGGGACTTTTGTAGACAGGCATAGACCCCATATAAAAGGGTTCCATTGTACTTTTAAAGGAAATTTTGTTCTAAAGAGCTGTGCAAAATTTACATTTGTACCTTTTGCTCATGCAAAATCTCAGAATTATTTTCATTCACTGGGCCTGCACTGAAATGCCGACTCAGAAAGGAACATTTTAACCAAGCATTCTTTATGTGGTCTTCAATTAATAAACAGGAATACTCCTTTCTAAACCTGTGGGAAATGATTTTTCTGTTTGCTGTACAGTATGTAACCTAAATGAATGGGGGCATTTATATGGTGCCCTTTCATCCTGGGATATCAAAGCCCTTTGCAAACACTGATCAGTTGGGCTGATGTGCAACCACTGATCAGCGGCCACCTCTGAGGTGGCATGCGGTTGGCTGGCAGAGCGCATGAAAGTGTCAAAATTAGATTTTTCACATGGGATGGATATGGATGTATGGTGAGAAGAGCAGAATTCATTTCACATACACACATACCCCAGCGGTGAAATGCAATTATATCACCTACTTAATATTCTTCCATCCATGCAATGCATAGCTTAGCATGACAACAAGATCAAAGCACCGTCCACCACTACATCACCCATTTGAATCCAGCCCCAGGCTGATTACCTTATGAAGGCTTTTGAGTGGCCTTCGGGAAATGGGTCTGGTGATCTTGGCCCAGTTTCATGTGGACAGGTGTCTACACCACAAAACCACCATCATAACTGGCACTAGTGAGGTCTCAGAAGAGAGGTCAAGGACTGAATGGGCTATAGGGAGTGAAGTAGTCCTCCCATTTCTAGAACGTGTCTCTGTAGGTTAGAGTTAAGGGTGGTGTGGGGCAGGTCACTCCAGGGCTGCCCATGTTTCACCTATTGAGTGGAATAACAGAGGACTTCAGTTTCCAGAGTTGTCAGTTCAGAGCTTCCTTGTATTTCCAAAGCCCCTCAGGCTATCATTTATGTAACTCCTAGAGTGCTTCCTTCCTTTACTTATGGAGACAACTCCTTTTGACCTTTTGAGGTAATTCTAGTCCTCTCCTGCTTCTGTCCATATTCCCTTAAAATGGATGTCACAAATAATTTCAATGGTAAGTTTGTTTTGAGGGTATTAAATCTGGACCCTCCACAAGCAACCTTTAACTTCTCTGATACAGTGGGGAATAGAGTCTAAGGATAGTGGTAAAATTCAAAAAGCTTTCTATATAATAAAGGTGTCAATAGTGTTTTGCAGTTCTAGAATACTGTCCATCCAAACATTTCAATGAGTCTTACAGACAATGAATTAAGCACCACACTCCTCAGTGAGGTACCATTTTACAGAGGGGACAACTGGGTGACAGAGAGCTTATCCATCAAGTCCTAACTTAGACAAAACTCCCAGTGAGTTCAAAAACTCATCCCTTAGCAACGTGCTCAATTCCTGGCACAAATTAGTAAAACAGCTGAGACTGGAATCCAGATGTTCTGACTACCAGCCCTATGTTTTAGTTGTAAGACCCTGCAACACTTCTGAATGTTTTAGATTGTAAGCTATTCGGGGCAGGGCCGTCTTTTTGTTCTGTGTTTGTACAGCACCTAGCACAGTGGGGTCCCGATCTACGATAACATAAATATAAGGTGAAAGCATATAAACAAACAAATAAATAATAATAATAATAATTAATATATTCTTTCCCTCTTCCTTAGACCTTGAGACTTAGGAACAGTCATCTGATGTTTATTCCTTACCTTAAACCATAATCCTGTGAACCATCTCCAGAATAACTAATGTCTTAGCTAGAATATTTTGACTTCTAGTGAGAAATAGTGCACAGTAGTCTTTATGCTAATGTCCATTTAATAAAAATACAGAGGAAGAGGGGTACAGAAAATATGAATTATACACAGAATGTTTTCCACAGCTACCCATGCAGCATCCGTGGCCCTATAATTGTGACTCCTCTTAGGTATTTTGTTGTATAGTCAGAGAAATGCATGGCATTGGTGTTTCAGTACCTAAGCATGTCTAGCTGAAGTAAATATGTTTATAGGAAATGGATTTTCTCACCCTGTAGAAAACAGAGCCAGTAAATTGGAGTGACTTTTCCTGAACCAGAACACCAGAGCTGGAGTTAGATTAGCTCTGCAGCTCAGGCCAAGCCCTACAACCTATTTGAATCAGAGTAATCTCTATAAAATGTATAAGAACCAGAATTTCATACTATCTGAACCATAAGAGAACTTTGAACTTCGCACATGCGTCTCCGTTTTTACCAAGGGTGCGTATATTTCTACATTGTAAGAAAGCACTGTAAGCATTTGTCCTCAAATCAAGGAAAACATTAGATTCATTCCAAAGAAAGAAGGCTTCCCAGGGGGCACATTGGTCTATCTGTATTAGTGAAACTTTTTGCTTTAAAGCTATGGAGCCAAATTCTGGTCTCAACTGCACACACGAAGCCCTCCTAACTTTTAACTGGATCTGACCTATCACATTTGTTGACTCATTTATGGTCTTGCATGTGTGTAACTGACAGCAACAGTTGGCCTAGGGTCTATTTTTCTGTCAGCAGCTCTTGGTAGTGTTCCAAGATCTATTAACATTAATAACAAAAGAAGAACCTAGCCCTATGGCATTAAACCCCAATACAAAATTGCTTAAACACTGCTTCAGCGAATTATGGTAGGATTCTCTGGACTATAGAAAAAGGAGGGCGGTGGGAGGAGATGTGCTATACAATAAATACACACACTGCACAATACAATAAAACTGGTTGAGACCCCAGGACTATACTGCAACAAAAATAATAAATCTTTATATGTTGAAAAAGGGCAACTTCTTAGAACATAAATCCAAGTGTGATCAAAGTATCACGTGTGCATTTCTTAACATTTGGAAATGTAGGGTCCGATCCAACTCCCATTGAAGTCTTTCATCTGACTTTAAAAGGAGTTGGGTTAGGATCCAAGTCTGCTAAGAGGCTCACGTAGTGGCCAGTGTTTAAAGAAAGAATACATACAGTCCTCATTTCTTGTTCAGAAGAAGCTATATCAGTAAAGCTTTGTAAAACTATGCCAGTAAATTATATTGCAAAGCATTTGGACACGAGGTCAGTGTGGGGCAAGGTGGGAGGGAGGGAAGGAGAATCCAGTGCAGAATACAAAGTTCGACGGGCCAAATTTACCCCAGATGTACACCAGGGAAGAATTTGACCCCCGATGTCTTGGAGCAAGTGAGAAATCTGAAGGAAATATCCCCCTTATCTCCTGAACGTGTCCCTGTTCAGAAAGGAAGGAAGAGGGGGAATGAGACATTGGCTGTGGTGTCCATTTGGAACATGTTTATTCAGGCCACAGCTTCCTAGAATGAGTCCTTTCATATATTATCTCTGCAGCATGCACATAGGGGAAGACAGAAAGCTGCGGGTTCAGACCGAATTCAAGTCTGCCTCATCTATTCAAGATAAACTGGCCTTTAATGGAACAACTCGTTGACAAAGCCTGAGTAATGGTTTCCCATTATGCTGAGGGGATTTCAGCAGTGACTCTCCCCAGCACACTCGGTATAGTTCACCAGAATCCTAGGAATGAAAAGAAATGATTTGTAGAGAGAGTGCTGTCCCTTAACAATGTAATTGTTTGGCTCTGGATTGGTGCTTGGCACTCCGCTGGGCTTTTGGTTTCCCAAGGCAGCTCTGGCTTTGTGCTAATGCTTGAAATAGTGCTTCTTATTATAGTTTCCTCTGCCAGTCAGAGGGGATCCAGTATCCCTCTATTTCATACCCTCAGCATCTGGCATTCTAATCTGCCTTCATGCTATTGCTGTCCTGTTAGACCAGGTGAATATACTTTTTGGCTCTTCCCTGCACTTCTCTGTTCCTAACGCACCTTTCGTGCTCAGAATGCTAAATTACAGTACATGGAACAACCAATCAACACAAGCCAGGAAATTCCAAGTTAATGTTTGTATTCCCCACTGAATTCACCCTGCTGTACATCAGTACTGCAGAGGTATGAGAAATATGGGGACTATTCTGTATGGTGTGTGCTGCACATAACAGGATTTAATGGAAAATTAGTATTTGCCTAAACCCCAAAAGTGCGGGGATTGTTCATCTTAGAAAAGAGATGACCAAGGGGGGATATGATGGAGGTCATCTTAGAAAAGAGATGACCAAGGGGGGATATGATGGAGGTCATCTTAGAAAAGAGATGACTAAGGGGGATATGATGGAGGTCTATAAAATCGTAAATGGTGTAGAGAAAGCAAATAGGAATGTATTATTTACCCCATCACATAACAAAAGAGCCAAATGAAATTACTCAATGAAATTAATAGGCTACAAGTTTAAAACAAATAAAAGGAAGTATTTCTTCACACAACACCCAGCCAATCTATAGGACTCATTGTCAGAGGATGTTGTGAAAGTCAAACTATAACTGGGTTCAATAAAGAATTAGATACATTCATGGAGGATAGGTCTATCAAAGGCTGTTAGCCAAGATGGTGAGGGATGCAACCAAATGCACTGTATGTCCCTAAACTTCTGAGTGCTCGAAGCTAGGACTGGATGACAGGTGATGGATCACTCGACAATTGCCCTGTTCTGTTCATTCCATCTGAAGCTTCTGCCACAGGCCACTGTTGAAAGACAGCACACTGGATTAGATGGACCATTGGTCTGATCCAGTATGGCCGTTCTTATGGATTTCCTGGCTCAAGTCACAGCTGGATCTTTCAAACATTTTCTTTCGTTTTGTTCAAGATTTTTGTTTTAATTGCAACAGATTCACTTTTCCTTTTCTCATCAAAACCATCATAGTTAGAGATGGATCCAAGACATAAAGTTTAGACCTGGATTCAAACTTTCCCAACTTCAGGTCGAGGCTGTTTGGATCTGGGATTTTTGTTCAACCCCTTTTAAGCCCTGATTCTATAGTCCATCCCTATTTGGAAAACCACCTGAGTCCAGGCTTCCCTTGACTTTGATGGGACTTAAGTATGTGTTTAAATACTTTATTGAATTGAGGGCCCTGGAGGATTGGGGTCAATACCAAAGTTGGAGTTGGGTCTCAATCCGGAGCTCAAGTGTCCCAAAGAATGTGGTGTTTCAATTTAATTACAAAATATGAGGACTAATGACAAAGTTCCTGTCTGGATCTGAACTGAGTCAGAGGGCTCATCCACATTTGGATTTTTCATTCAGGACCATCTCTAATTATAATGTCAAAGGACTGGCCCACTGCAGTTCTTGCATTTGATGTTAAACAGTGTGTTGGACTAAGCATTTTATTGCAAACCTCTTCTGTCAGCCTGCATTGGCAATATTAGGTGTAGGGAATGCTATACAGGGACTCACTGGAGTCGTTTAGTCATTTGCTAACATGTATCTTCTTCCACAATGCCCATTGACAACATAAATGGTAATGTTCTCTTGAAATATGTTCCCTGTCTCTCTGTCTTGTCTCTGTCTCTGTGTTGATGTAATGTATGTATGTAATACAGATGTATAGACAGATACTAGGAGGGGGAGGGTTCTTTTTTGGTCTTGGAAGACTTAAATCTCTCTCTTCTCACATTGGATCTGGACTTAGTTTGCCTGTTGACTCATTAATGGACCTCAGCAGCTGCACCTCAGTTCTTCCACACAGCCACATCGTCAGACTGTCTCTCCTCACATTCCTGGTGGCGTCCTGGCTTTTTCTGACCTTGGTGTTCTAATATTCTTGGGTTAGCACAGACTACCCAGCTGGCTGAGTTCCTGACTCTCAGGCCTTGTTAAAGACAAAATGCCGTCTTTTTACAGTTCAGTTTCTTTCCATAAAGTTAATCATGCAGCCTTCTTTTTACAAGGGAGCTGACCCTTTGGTCTTTCTTCCTCTTGGCATGCTGAAGATTCCTCCTGCTGCCAGAATCACCCGCCTCTTCTGAAGGCAGTCTAGTAAGTAAAATGAGCGGTTCCCAAAGGCAATAGAGAAGCTGCTTGTCTTGTGTCGGGATCAACCCCAATGGGATGCGTGCATTGTACCCATATATCCTCGTTGCATTAAAAGACATTATTGGACATTTGTATATATTTCTGGTGGTCAAAACCGAGACCCTGGATCGAAATACATACAATCTTTGGGACTGCTCAGAGTCCAGATTGGGATCTGAATACACCCTTTTTGGCCAGAGCTCATTGCTTATTTGCATAGTTCAACACACAAATAGCATCGCGTTCCAGTCAGAAAAGCTGCTGACATGACTAAGAATCCAAATGGTAAAGTCTTCTAGTACAAATCCCACAAACCTAAAGGCAAACTGGAACCTGGACCTATGAGTAATCATGGTCTCAGCCCATGTTACACAGAGCACACTTTCTCTGTTCAATAACCATTATATTTTATTAAAGAAAACATCAGTTTCAAATGAGACTCAAAACAAACTTTTCTAAAATCCTGTTTATTCCCTACCTTCTGACTTCATCTCAATGCCTCTCTCCAGTGTCTCACACTAGAGACTGTGGCCTTTTGTTTCATTAATCAACAAAAATCATCCCTTAAACATTTCCATGCAGTCATTTTCTTTTCTCAGGTTTAGTCATAGTTCTCTCTGAGGTTTAAATTTTCCCATGCTAGTGAGATCGAGATCTTCAGGCACTCACGGAGCCTAAACCTGTCTGTCTGACCCCATGTGCTATGGCAGATTTTGATAGCTTAATTCATAAACTGCTTCGTTTTGCAAGGTCTTTGCTCTCTGCAGTCTCTCTTCACTACCTTAGTTTTTGCTATTTCACCCCTTCTTTCTGAGCAAACTGTCAATTTCCCAAATACCACAGAATTTTCTGAGTTCCAACATTCCATTTGTCTCCTTTAAAGGAACTGATCCATCCTAAAGGGATTTTTTTCCCTTTGAAAATGATTTTACTATGGTTTTATAGCCTGCTTCCCCAAACGACTGCAGGCCACTTTCTCCTCTCCTCATACCATTATTACACTGATTGTAACGTCATTGACCTCAGTGGAGTTATTCCTGGTTTACCCCAGTGTAAGTGAGAATTTGGTCCTGTCACTGAGCCGCAGGACGGGCTACGTTGTATCCCTTTACCAAACCATGGCAACAATAGATTTGTACCTTCCATCTTTAATATCAAAGGATCCAAATGTGCTGTACAATCTTAAATATATATAAAACTATATACAGGATTCACTTAATCTGCCAGTGAAATGCAGCCAGCTCAGAGGTGAAACATGGCAAATAGTTAAGGCACAGCCAAGCCATGCAGGTAAAGAATACAGTGTCCAATTGAAATTATTATTAGTAGTAGTATTATGGCAGCGCCTAAGAACCTCATTCAAGGACCAGGAGGTGCCCACTGTACTAGGCTAGTAACAAAGATGACACGCCCTGTGCCAGAGAACTTACTGTCCAAGCATGAGGTAGGTGTCAAACACGTGGAAGGTGAGAATTTTAGTTAGGTAGAATGAAATGATCTGAGCTAGAATGGCGCCACGTGAGATCAGTGTTATGTTTCACCATAAACAAAAAGGGAAAGGTGTGTTTTCAGCCTTGATGACTTTTATTTCTGATTAAGAAAACCTAGTAACAAACAAAAAGAGCAACTCTCCAGCCCCAATGGGAAACCGAGAACACAGTGAGTCACTCTAACATTCTGCAGCTCAAAATGGCTGCTGCCTCCGCTGCAGGGAAGGGGACTCCTTATATTTAAAGGCGCAGTACCCAGAAAACTGAATGCCATAATTTCAGTTGCAACGCTGTATACACCACCGTCAGGAAGATGATTTTTTTTTACGTCTTGCCTGAACAGCAGCTCCGTCCAGCTGCCCTCCACCACACCATGACGAGACATTGGTTCAATATTGACATGGAGAGGAAAGTGCTGCCTGGTGAATCACCACTTCCTACAGCACCTGGAGGTTTCCCTTACCCACATGGTGACCAAGCCCAATCCATAAACTCAGAGGGGAATTAGGGTCACAGCACAGGATGATGTAGTGACAACATTACTCAGGATCAAATGGACAGGCAGCAGTACTTCTGTCATTCCTGTTTATCTAAAAGAGAACGGTAACACTTTCCCCCAACAAATTAGTTGGCAGAGCAGAGATGGGGGGGGGGAGTAGAACTAGGCAGACTACAGTCCTTTCATCCCAAACATCTTGCTCCCTCAATATGATTGGCTTTTGACAGAACTCCCTCTCCATGCCTCCCCACTATACACACCTCAATGCTGTTGCCAGTGGCATGTATGGCTAAATGCCTTGTGAAAGACCTAGTTTATACCAAAGCAGACCCTTGCATCAGTGGGATCTGGGCCCAAAGTACATCATCAAGACAGTGAGTTAGTGAGCACTGGGAGTCACAGCACATACAGGGCAGCTGTCAGGGGGGAGGGATAGCTCAGTGGTTTGAGCACTGGCCTGCTAAACCCAGGGTGATGAGTTCAATCCTTGAGGGGGCCGTTTAGGGATCTGGGGCAAAAATTGGGGCTTGGTCCTGCTTTGAGCAGGGGGTTGGACTAGATGACCTCCTAAGGTCCCTTACAACCCTGATATTCTATGTTTCTATGATCTGTTGCCGGTTTGGGACTCTGACGTGAGATCATGCACCCTTGCTAGCCCACTCAGGTCATACAGTAATGTAATCTGAGGGTGGGGGAACAGCTGGGAGCCAAATGACTGTGTCTGTGGGTGGACCACATAAAATCTTGGTGGATATAAGCCACTATAGTCTTAACCATGAAAAGAGGAATGGTGATTTTAAGGTTCAGGCACAAGTCTGGGTGTTAGGAGACCTGGCTTCTATCTGCCTGTCTACTGAAGAATTCCCTTGGGCGAGTCTCTGCCTTTATTCTCCTAAGCTGTAGCCTGGGGATGATATTGACCTATTTCACTAGGGTGCTGTAAAGCTAAATTCATGAAGGCCTGAAAATTGCTTTGAGGTTCCTCAAAGGGAAAGTGCTATAAAAAAGTGAGACAGTATTATTATTATGCTTTTAAGTATGAGTCCTATATTGGAAAGTATATTGGCTACTATATTGATCTACTACAAAATTGGTCATTTTTTTGGTTGCCTCTTCATTTCACAGTACAAATGCAAATGCATCCCAAGCACAGCAATGGAAATAACCAGGATTTTTCAAATATCTCCAGCGTTCAATCTGCCTCATTATGATTGTTCGTAAGCTCTTAAAGCAAAGCTCAGTGGTGGGCTTAGTGTGTTTCTCTGGGAAATGATATAAACCAGTCGCTCACCCAGCTTACAGGATAAGAACATGTTGTTTCAATGGAGCTGTATCGTCATTTTAAAAAAAAGAACTCACTTCCGGCGAGGCCATGGTGCAAAATGAAAACGTCAGTGGACACACATGCCTTTGTGCAGCGAGCATTCCCATGGCTCTTGTGTTGCTGTATGGGCATATTCTGGGGATTAAGATGCAGACTGTAACTGGTTCGTCATCGTTACTGTAAACTGTGTGAATATGGGAAGAAGCTCCCCAGGTGTGCAATTCTGAGGAAGCTTCCTTACAGTGGCAGAGCTGTTTCTCTGGAAATGAAGCATGCTGGGAAAGTTACACAAATTTCTTGGGTTCCAGGAGCCAGTTAGAGCTTTGCTTGCATATTTAAGGCTACATCAGCCCCTGAGTGTCAGTAGGTGCCCCGGAGGGGCCACTCTACAGCATCCAGGTGGAATTGTAGCTGACAAGCAGACTTTGTCCTGTTGGCTCCCAGATAGAACATAAGCATAGCAGCTACACGAACCTTGCAGAGGCTGTAGCATGCTCTCTACTGCATTTAGCCATGGCCCTGCCCTCCCCTTGCTCCTTTTCAGGCTGCTAGTGCCCCCAGAGGCATTGGAAGAGAGCAGGGCTTGCATTCCCCAGCCAAGTTGTGGCCTCCACCTGCATAAAGGGGCAGGGGGGGGAGAGTTTGCTTGCACCTTTCTTGCACACCACGTAGGGGCTGAGCACAGTCTGGCATTTGACATCATTTAATTAATTTCCTCATCTGTAAAACTGAGGGTAATGAAAAGTGTTTTGTGAGGATTAATGCATGTTGCACAGTACTTTGAAGATGTAAAGTCTGCATAAGCAGCTTGATTATTAATAATATAATTTTTATGTCTAGCAAAAGTCAATTTGGCACTCCTGTTTACTGCTTCCCTTATTATAAGAACCAGCAAGCATTTAATGAATGAAATGAACAAGAATTTAAAATGGGGGAAAGGAAACATATTTGTGCTCAGTGTCTTTAGCCTTTGGAACCCACAACAATGAGATATTATTGAGTGAAACAGTATCTACAATTGTACTGTCGCGGATAAAATAGATAAAACCATGAATTTTCATACTTCAGGGTAGAAAATGATCACCAGTTAGAGTTAAGAAGACTTTCTCTCTGCCATATATTACATGTTTAGGTGCATTAGGAGCTTAATCTATTTAATTTAATAAAGAGAAGGTTAAGGAGCGACTTGATTATGGGGTATCTACATGGGGAACAAACATTTGATAAGGGGCTCTTCAGTCTAGTAGACAAAGATCAAACAAGATCCAATGGTTGGAAGTTGAAGCTAGACAAATTCAGATTGGAAATAAGCCATAAATTTAACACAGTGAGGGTAATTAACCACTGGAACAATTGACCAAAGGTTGTGGTGGCATTTTTTAAATCACTGGCCATAAAATCGAGACTGAATTCATTTTAAAATATATGTTCTTGTTCAAACAGGAATAATTTTTGGGCAGTTATACAGGAGTGTGGCTAGATGATCACTATGGTGATCTGGCTTTGGTATCCATGAAGCTTTCTTTGATGCTTTGGTATCTACACTTTGAGACATGTTACTGGACAAAATGCACCACTGTGCCATTGGTCTGCTGTAGTAGCAAAATTGTGATGTACACTCTGTATGCATTAAAGATCACCTTACACTCGTTCACTTGGAAGGTTCAAACCAGTGGAAACCAGGTTCAATTCCATTTCATTCCATCTGGGATCATAGGACCATTGAGAGATCATAGCCTATTGAGAGGGGTAGTATCATTTAAACCATAACACAACTTGGATTCAAGGTGACACAGCCCAGATAGCTGTTTCCTTCAATAATCAATGCAAGAGCAGACAGAAAGAACTAGGAACGGGAAGTAAACATGCATGTTGCTGAGCAATGTCCCTGCTGGCACTTTGTAAGGACCTGGAATCTCATTGACTCATAGGTACTGTATTTCCAGACTTGACTCACTGGTTAGTAAAACCGTAAGATTGCTCCATGTGTCTCATGTTTTCCTGGGAGGAAAATGGCATATGAATATTATTAGGTTTAGTTAATCAAAATCTTAATCTTCTTTGTATGTTGGGAGTTCCAAAGAGAGCAGGTAAAGAAAGAAGACTAATCTCAAATAAATAAACAAACAAACACAAATAAATAAATAATAAATAAAAGAATCCCATCTAAACTTTCAGGAGATGTTGCTGATATAATCTGCTGCCTCCGTCTAAGGTGCTGTAGAAAAGGAATGAGCAGTCCCATCATTTCATTTTCGTGTCTGTTGTGTCTGCTGGATTTGTTTTGATCACTGAATTACTCTGGGGCAGTAGGTAGATGACAGGGGCATGCCTCCTTGGTGGGAGGATTCTATTACCTCTGGTGCTATTGTAACAGATACAAAGAATGGACCCCAGAGGAGGTAAATTTGTCACAGTGGCCCATGTAAGAGAAGATTCCCCGTTGTCTCAGCTGGTAGAGGTACAGGATGATCCCCAATTGACACTGAGCTGTGGCAGCTTGTAGTACACCCTGACACATTTGGCCAAATTGTTTCCTCTGCCCAGAGCAGAATGTTGTCCACTGTGCACCTGATCAGAATGTAACCAAGGACTTCTGGCTGTTTATGTCACCTGTAGAGTAGTCAGGGCCATGGATGATGCGGGAGCAGTCAAACTTGGGGTGACACCCTACAGAAAGAACAACAGAGGGACAGACACGGTGAGGTACCCTAATGGAGTTAACAATTCCATTTAACAAAGGATTAACAAAAGGAGATAGGAGTTTAAGAGCTAGTCTACACTACCCGCCCGATATGGCAGGTAGCAATCGATCTTTTGGGGATCGATTTATCGCGTCTCATCTAGACATGATAAATCGATCCCAGAAGCACTCCCCGTCGACTCCGGTACTCCAGCCCTATGTGAGGAGGAAGCAGAGTTGATGGGGGAGCACCAGCCTCCGATTTTGCAAGGTCCACACCGCGAGGTAAGTCGAGCGAGGTACGTCGACTTCAGCTACGTTATTCACGTAGGTGAAGTTGCGTACCTTACTTCAACCCCCGCCTCTGTAGTGTAGACCAGCCCTAAGTGATACCAAGTAGAAGGAATAAAGTTACAAATGGCTACAAACAAAAGTAAAAATATGCTTTCTAGTGACTAAGGCTTAACAAATCTACTGACTTGGTTCAAGGTAAGATTCTTACCACACTTCCTTCCAGCAAGATGGCTGACCACCCCCTTGGTCAGGATCTCCCACAAAGTCCAAAGTGCTCAGTTCCTTTGTCTTCTTAGGTGAAAGATCACTGAGGTTCTTTGCTCCTCTCTTTTATAGTCCAATGAACCTTTGAAATTGATTCTTTTGAAGTTTACCCCCCAAAATAAAGTTCATTCTAGCTCTGGGGAAGGAGACATGGAGTCTGGTGGTGGAGGAAGTTCCACGTTGGTTTCTTCCCTCACCGGTGTTTGCTAGAATGCAAACTGATCTGTTCCTGCCCTGTTCCCCCACCCCCACTCCAATGCAAATGAATGGTCACTTGACATGTGATTGCCAATCAACTTTCAGGATACCTGGCTGGAGGCATCAGCTTGTCTGGGAGAAACCTGTTTACCCGCTCCCCAGACTTGTGCAGTAAACAGATTTTAATCCCACATTTCCTTCCGCATGCATACACCATGCAAGAATATCAATGATGAGTGTGTTATTAGTTTTCTTACATGACAGTGCTTACATGAGACACATCAGATTCAGTTTATGTTATGAATGAATGAATGACCAACTGATAATTGAATTTATAATATTAATTAATTTATTATATGCATTTATTATATTAATGAATTAATAAATTAAAGACAAAACTGGTCAGGTCACCTGAAACTATCAGATATCAGGGAGCTCTTTGCCCTCTAGCATTCAGATGTTCTTACAGGTTACACAGTCCCATTTAAATGTAATGTTAGCTGGCTTTAACTTGGATCTTTAAATTAATAGAATATCAGGGTTGGAAGGGACCTTAGGAGGTCATCCAGTCCAACCCCCTGCTCAAAGCAGGACCAATCCCCCATTCTTGGCCCAGATCCCTAAATGGCCCCCTCAAGGATTGATTTCACAATCCTGGGTTTAGCAGGCCGATGCTCAAACCACTGAGCTATCCCTCCTTCCCATTTATTTAAAGATTATGTGTTAAATATATACATGTTCAATCAGTTGTCTTATAAAGTACCCATTACATTGAAGTTGGGCATTGCAACTGGAGGCTTGTGTATTTTATTTTATTATCAGGCAAAAGCTTGAAAAAAATGTGCTTTAAAGAGTACATGTCTGGTTGAAATATCAGCCATAGTTTTCTCCTCAAGTACAGTGTAGGTAGCTGTGGAAGATTATTTTCTGTGTCCTGAGTTCAGGTCCCATAGCCTGTTTGCAATTTAATCCCTCCTACATACTGTGATTTCTCATAGGGACTTTATATTTGTTCTTTCTTTCTTGTTTGCCTTTTTGCTTTCTTTCTTTCTTTGCTGTTTTTACTAATCTAAAACAAAAAGCACCCAGGCTGAAATTACATGCTTTCACATTGCCCATGGCAAAACGTAACAATAAGCATGACTGACTTAGGGGTTGTCTGTTTTAGGGATTACTTATTGATAGGCACACTTTAAATGTTAACATTTTCTGAATGCTGGTTTGCAGAATTTTGTCATTTGGTAATACAGTCCATCCTTTTTCGACTTTGCACATGAATCCTGGTTTAGTTGATGTCATAATGATGGCATAGTTAGCAACCTCACATAAGTAGACCATCTGACAAAATGGAACATGTACAATGAGATATAGTTCAGCCTGTTCTGTGAAGAATGGATATTCTACCTTCATTCTGTTTCCAGTGGGCTCTTAAATGTCTGCAGTGAAAGAGCTGTTTTTGATATTTACCTCCCGCCCCCCAACAAATTCTCACAATGATCATGTTTGGCCTTGAGCCAAAGCAGAGGGGGGGGAAATCTGGTTTTGTTTCCCACCTAATGAGGTGGCTCAGTGGCTTGATTTTGCTCAACTCACCTTTCTGGAGCTACAGAAGAGAATTCTGTAAGTGAAAGTTATACTCTATGGTTGTGTTCATGTTTGTCTTGAAGCCATTTTACCCCTGCAGATTAGGACCATTTTATAGGGGCTTTACTTTGGTTGTGTGGAAACTGCTGCTACCTGGTTAATTGGGGTTAAAAGTCGTCGGAAAGGAAATACTTTTTCACACAAGGCAATGTTACCTTGAGGAAGTCATTGCCACAAGATCTAATTGAGACCCAAGAGCTTTAGAAGGATTCAAAAAAAGGAGTGGACATGTATAGGCATAATGAGAACTTTCAAAGTTACTCTGAAACAAACAAACAACAACAAACAAACAACCCAAACAGTGGCACTGCTATGGGTACCCGTATGGCCCCACAGTATGCCAACATTTTTATGGCTGACTTAGAACAACGCTTCCTCAGCTCTCGTCACCTAACACCCCTACTCTACTTGCGCTACATTGATGATATCTTCATCATTTGGACCCATGGAAAAGAAGCCCTTGAGGAATTCCACCATGATTTCAACAATTTCCATCCCACCATCAACCTCAGCCTAGACCAGTCCACACAAGCGGTCCATTTCCTAGACACCACTGTGCTAATAAGTGATGGTCACATAAACACCACCCTATACCGGAAACCTACTGACCGCTATACTTACCTACATGCTTCCAGCTTCCATCCTGGACACACCACACGATCCATTGTTTACAGCCAAGCTCTAAGATACAACCGCATTTGCTCCAATCCCTCAGACAGAGACAAACACCTACAAGATCTCTATCAAGCATTCTTACAACTACAATACCCACCTGCTGAAGTGAAAAAACAGATTGACAGAGCCAGAAGAGTACCCAGGAGTCACCTACTACAAGACAGGCCCAAAAAAGAAAATAACAGAACACCACTAGCCGTCACCTTTAGCCCCCAACTAAAACCTCTCCAGCGCATCATCAAAGATCTACAACCTATCCTAAAAGATGATCCCTCACTCTCACAGATCTTGGAGGACAGACCAATCCTCGCTTACAGACAGCCCCCCAACCTGAAGCAAATACTCACCAGCAACCACACACCATACAACAAAAACACTAACCCAGGAACCTATCCTTGCAACAAAGCCCGATGCCAACTCTGTCCACATATCGATTCAAGTGATACCATCACAGGGCCTAATCACATCCGCCACACCATCAGGGGCTCATTCACCTGCACATCTACCAATGTGATATATGCCATCATGTGCCAGCAATGCCCCTCTGCCATGTACATTGGCCAAACCGGACAGTCTCTACGCAAAAGAATAAATGGACATAAATCTGATATCAGGAATCATAACATTCAAAAACCAGTAGGAGAACACCTCAACCTCCCTAATCACTCACTGACAGACTTGAGGGTAGCAGTGTTGCGACAGATTAACTCGAAAAGCAGACTTCAAAGAGAAACTGTTGAACTCGAATTGATATGCAAACTAGATTGTATTACCTCAGGATTAAATAAGGACCTCGAATGGCTCGGCCATTACGTTAATTGAATCTATTTCCCTTAAGTTAACGATCCTCATTCACACCTGTGTGACCATCTTGTTTATCACTTCAAAGGTTTTTCTTCCCCTGCTGTTATGGTTCCTCTCAATTAATTAGCCTCTTAAGGTTGGTCTATGCACCTCCACCTTATCATGTTTCTCTGACTGTATAAATATCTGTCTACTGTATGTTTCATTCCATGCATCCGATGAAGTGGGTACTAACCCACGAAAGCTTATGCTGAAATAAATTTGTTAGTCTCTAAGGTGCTACAAGTTTTTCTTTCTTATTTTCAACCCAAACAAAATCTCCCTTGCCCAAGAGTTTTTGAAGGAATATAAATTCCATACTTCAGGGCCTAAACCAATCTATTGGGCTTAATATTGGAGTAATTAGATAAAATTCTACATTGTATAAATCAGAAGAGATGTTGTAATGGCTTCTTCTGCTCTTAAAATCTGTGAACCTCTAATTAACGGGCGTTAGGGAGAATTTCCCCTGGCAGGGGGCAGGTTATTCCATAACTCTCTATTGCAGACCTTCTTGTGCCTTCCTCGGCAGCAGCTGGTACCGGCTGTCAAGCTGTCCGCAGTGGCTCACAAATGTGGGTGCCAACCTCAAGGCAGGCTGTTACAAACCAGGGCACAAACCCCAAACTGGTTGTGTGGTCTATAATTAGATTTCACCAACCAAGTATCAAGTGTGAACTCCTCAAGCACTATAACAGCCTTGCCATGGAGTTACAGACAAGCCTCTTAGGTATCCTGATCTATCTTGCCAACCAGGCAAGTCTGCCTTTGTGATAGATGGTTCCTTACACCAAAAATCACAATAATATTCAGGTTACTCCCAGTCCCAAAGGACCAGTCACTGACCCCAGGTCAATGGCATCTCAGACTACTTTTGTAGTAAGCTAACTAAAGGTTTATTAACTAGGAAAAGGCAACAAGAGAGTATTTTGCAAGGTTAAAGCAGGTAAACACACACACATAAATGAGTTACAACCTTAGGTCTCAAAAAATAACATAAGCTGCTGTAATATGCAAGTTATGTATGTCCCTTAAGAATAACCCAAGCTAAACAGCATGGGGATCCCTTGCTTATGCCTAGAAATATTGCCCTCTCAAAATTCCAAGCCGCATAGTGATGACAATTTGTTCTAGACAGGGATTTTTATTCCCTTCCCCCAGAGTTCAAGCTATGATGGGACGAGCGTTTGTGCATGTCCCTTCCTCATGGGTGTGGGGGAAAATATCAACAAAGTCTCTTGTCCATGGATGTTCCACTGTGGTTTATCTGGTGTCTATGGGCCTTCTTTTGTTGGGCAGGATATAACACCTCTTGTAGTAAATTAGTATTTCCCACTTGGTAATGCTTCTCTGCTGACTGGGGCGGGGGTGGGGTGTTCCAGTTTCATAGCAAACACTTTTAACGTTACAGAGCAAACACTTACATATTACTTTGTTACATGGGATACAGATATTATAAGTGAGATTAATGCACTCAGAAACTCACAAGCATTTCATAAAGTCCAAACACTCAACACAGCTCTATAAATCTAACAGCTATTATAACAATGCTAACACACAGGTGAGCCAGACTGGTTTCCAGCTCTGTATTTGTCAGCGTTCAGCGAAGCCCTAGGGGCCTTGAGATGAGCTGGAACCTGGTCTGCCAGTGTCACCCTGGCCATTGTCAGAAACAAGATACTGGACTAGATGGACCACCACTTTGATCCGGTCTGACATTTCCTATATGTGTTGATTTACTCGTTATAGCTGCTGATAGTTGTCCAGAAGTAACGAGCAAACTTATTCTGATGTTAACTAGGCCTGAAGAATTTCTTCAGCCACTAACATACCTGTATTGGCAATATGTTGGGGGAAAGGGCCAGACACAGGTTGACAGCATGTGTCGGGCCTATGCTGCTTTGCACATACAGCTAGGCCTCTGGATTCCCTAAGCATAGGGAGGATGTGTGCTCTGCCCTTATATTTGGACTGCCTTGGGGGGCTATGGGGAAGGGTTCACCTTCCCTCCTGCCGAGATCTGCCTGTAATAGAGGTGGGATGGTATAGAGATGGAAGGATGCCATAGGCGATTGGAAGCCTGTGAAGATAACCTCAGTGCATGCTGAAGCAGATGGACTAAGCATGGAAAGCAGTGTAGCGCAGAAGACCTAGGTTCTACTCCTGTCTCTGTCACGGACCTGCTGTTTGACTCTGGGCAAATCATTTCATCTCTCTATGCTTTAATTTCCCCTTCTATGAAATGGGGCTAGTCAGACTCACCTTGCTTTGTAAAGTGTTTTGGGCTGTATGGATGGAAAACTTGAGATAACAGTTATGTTTTATTGTGTAACGGGGAGTAGGGGTTGCCTATTCAAAACAGCCATCTGCCTAGTACCTAGGTGACAATTCTCTTCTTAAGAATAACAGGAGCTGCTGAGCACTTTAGAAAATCTAACCATTTCTGGTAGGTGCCAAACTGGGAGCTGAAGTATTTTTGAAAATGTGCCCAAAAATGGATAAAGACTCACACATGTCAGTGAATGAATAAAAACGAATTGAAATTAAGCCAGGGACAAAGATGAAACAGTGGATTGCCCATGACAAACTGTGAGAACAAATTTGTTCACATGAAATGGGAATAAGTATTTACTCATAACTGACTATTACTCAAGAGATTTTGAAAGAGCACAACTCTGCGGGAGTCATAATGTGATTAGTCACCTAAAATACATCTCAGCTAGGCCTTGTATACTGTACCTGAAGAGAGAAAACCAGACAGTGGACCACAATTTGTAAGTGAGGAATTCAAACAGACTACTTACTCTGTCATGCAGAAATGCACAGGCAATGGTTTGTCTTTGAAGATAGACCAGATCATTAAAAGGCTACTTGAAAAAGTGAGAGCAGAGAAGAGTGAGCCTGTCTGAGGTACCTCAGCTAATAGACTCCTAGTATAAACAGTTGAGAGATGGAGACATGGCAAGTTTGGTGGGGTCTTGGACTCCAGAGCATACTTCACCATTTGGTCGACCACAGCATGGATCTGGCAACCCTCATGTAACCCTGCAAAGGTCATCTATTTTCTCAGATTTTTTTCTTGTGGGTGTGATGTAAGAGTTTGAGTTCAGATGTAGGGTGGTGGTGGGGTATCATTTTTTAACATTTGTCCATCTGGTCTGAATTTTCTAATTAATATTTTGTACATGCCCCTATAGTTCTGAATGGGTGGATTCGAAATATATAAAATTATTTTATTGAATATCTCCAAATCTTGGAATATAGAAACATTTATTTAAAGGAAGATGGGTCCCCAGGTGAATAAATGGGCAGGAGGGCAGGGGGGGGGGCTGCCTGACAAAAACAAATGTTAATGCAAGGAGAACTAGAAAAGAGAACTAGATAAATTCATGGAGGTTAAGTCCATTAATGGCTATTAGCCAGGATGGGTAAGGAATGGTGTCCCTAGCCTCTGTTTGTCAGAGGGTGGAGATGGATGGCAGGAGAGAGATCACTTGATCCTTACCTGTTAGATTCATTCTCTCTGGGGCACCTGGCATTGGCCACTGGCGGCAGACAGGATACTGGGCTGGATGGACCTTTGGTCTGACCCAGTATGGCAATTCTTATATTATGTTCTTATGTTCTTATGATACTCAGTGCTAATGATATTGCATTGTTTGTACACATTTCCAGTCCTCACACCCAAACATTTAAGAATATTCAGATCGCTGGTTTTGGTTTGATCCAACATAGAGGTAGGAGCAAGATACAAAGTTTGGAATTAGATCCAAGTTGTGAAACCACACACACCAGTCCATGGATATTAACTTCTATGTTTTGATTCAAACATATTTTAATGTACAGGAATCACTTTGCACACTGCTGAGATGCAGCCACTTCTAAGGCTGGCCGGGAGAGCAGGAGGCTGCAACGGCAAGCCGCCCCCGGCGCCCTAGGCGACCGCCTAGGGTCGCCTAGTGGGCGCGCCGGCCCTGTATACATGAACATACAGTGGGAGCTGTATTACTCATTCTAATACTTTGCAGAGACACATCCAGCAGCAAAGCGCCCCGTACCATTGTAATGAGGCATTGGTTCTGTACTGACTCAGCGGGGAGAACACCACCTACTGAACTTCCAACACACTTCTTACAGCACTCTAGGGGGCTGATGCTCAACTTTCTGTACCTTGAGTCTGATTTTCCACTGCTTTATGCCTTCTGCCATCATTAATACCTATGCAAAGAGAATGAGAAAGGGGTATTAAAAAGCTACTCTTCTGATGTGGAAGCAGTTTACCCATGATGCACATTTATACATGACTACACAAGTGCATGGCAGTGGAAAAATCAGGCCCAAGCTTTTTCCCTTAGAGGTTTCCCCTCCACCAGATCTAGCCCTGTTTAGTTTAAGAGAGGCAAAGAGATCACAGCTTGACTCAGTTTGGCTGCAGGCGAGATAAAAGCAATGATCAAGCAAAGAAAACAAACAAATCAAAAAACCCAAATGAGTGAAGGCTTCCTGAAAGGTTAAATACAGGTGGTATTCCCTCTCCAACAACCTCCCTGAGATTAAAGATAGGTGAGTTAGTTCAGACAAAATAACTCATCCGTATTTTCACCATTCCTCACATCTTTTAGTTAACAACTGCCATCTTTTCTGCTGCACCAAGGAATTCTCTGCCTAAGGTCATACCTTCCAACAGTCCTGGGTTTCATGGGCCGGTTCCACTGTGATCCCCAAAGCCCCCTGTCCTGTGTCAGTGGGGCCCATGTAATGCCGACAGACCACAGTCCTCGTTGTCCAGGATCAAACCTGAGACCTCTGGAGCTTAACGTATGAGCTGCAAGACACACGTCTCTTAGCCAAGGCTCATCAAGCTCTAGCTGCCACTAGAGGGGGACAGAGTGCCACACCAAGCAGGCCTGGGTTACGCCCACAGCCATACGCACATTGTGCACCATTGGCAGAGCTAGGGAAGGCAGCAGCTTCAGCTGCTCCTGAGCAGCTCAGAGATGGGGAATGACACTGCACCTGGCTGGGCTGGGCTGCCAGAGCTGAGTGTGGCACAGACTCCGTAGGCAAGGGGCAGAGGCTATAGCCAGGCTGGCTCCACAAGAATTGGCAGCTATGCCTGGGATCTGCTCAGCTCCCATGCACCGGGCTTGGGCGCTGCTGCGCTTGGGAGCCGCTCTGTTCTTGGTGGGCGACTCCCTTGCATCCCATTTTAGCCACTTGAAACGTTGGCAGGGGCCTAAGGTATTGACATGCCCCCACCTTCCCCTTGCATATGCACGTCTCGTGTTATTTTGTACCTTTATCCTCACACCACCCCTTATTTTATGGGTGGGGTCATGAGGCTCAGAGAAGTTAAGTGACTTGCCCTAAGGTATCAAAGGAAGCCTGTAGCAGAGCAGGGAATTGAACTCAGGCTTTCTGAGTCCTGTGCTAGTTCCCTAACCACTGTACTATCCTTCCTCAAGAGATCAAACCTACAGCTGAAGGAACAATCTCTGTAGCTGGGGGCTGTAACCGATTCATATCCTCTGTAGATCGGGCACAGAAGAGGAGGACACGTAACACTCGCTGACCAGTGTGTTGCATAGTTCTTGAAGGCCAGTATACTCATTCTGAGCATCTCTTCACTGACGTCTTCCTTCTCTCTAAAAGGAAATGCCACCCAATGCCTGTCTATTATAGTTCTCTCTGCTCCCTGCTAAAGCATCCCCTAGCAGCATGTCTCTACGTTATTACTATTATTTTTATCACACTAGCACCAAGAGGGTTCCATTAAGAATCAGGAACTCGCTGTGATAGGTGCTGTACAGGTAGAAAAGACAGCCCCCTCTCTCCTCCCCCCCAAAGGAACTCACAATCTAAATTCATGACAAGATGCAACAAACGGAAAACACAGACAAAAGATCGGTGCGGGAAGGATGAGGTAACTAAAATGACCCATCTGTGCATTAAAAAAAACCCCACATTAGTCTCAGCTTGCCACCTTCTTAGCCATGGTCAGGGAGCAGGGTTTTTCAGGCATCATGACGGGTTTTGAAGAAAGACAAGATTGTGGCTTTCAATGGGGGGAGAGTAGTTACTTTTAAAAGGATTAATGCTGATGAGAAGCACAGTTGGTGACCAGATTTTTGTCTGTGCTACTTTTTATATAAGGTTAGCTTTTAAGGATCATTTGCGCATGCTTACTTGTCATAGGTCTAAACCAGATTTCCTCAAGGTTTGTTGAATCATTGCTCCCCGGGGTGTGGAAGAACATAACACTTAGCATGGTTTCCTTGGCCAGTATAGACTGGGATTAGCCAGGCTATCTATAGGTCTTCAACACTGTTCTGGTTGACACTAGAGTTGAGCCAAAATCTGCTTTTTATCCGACCTGCCACAAACTTTGGTGGTTTGGAGAGAAATGGAGCCTGGACCTGAAATGCCTCTCATTTTTGTGTTGATTTTGTAAAACCAAAACCCAGCTACCTCATCCCATCTCTGGTTAACATGGTTTGAACTCTACTATAGACAAAGCCTTTCTGTCATGAAGGAAGTCAATATGCAAAGGAAGGAAAAGTTTTCAAGAAAACTGCAGTAACTTTCCATGCAAATCTCAGGGACTTACATGCATGTTGAAGTGCCATATCTTGCTTCAGTCCACACATGTCATTTCTTTAGGAAAAGGATGGCATTTTGATGTGGGATTAGGATGGACTTGTAAAGAGCTGAGTGCCTGGGTGTTGATGTGCCACAGAAAGGATAGTGAAAGCCTTGAGCTTCATTTGACTTGCAGTGTCAATTTGCTATCGGGGATACAAAACCTGCCCATAATAAAAACAGTTTTTCAACATCAGATTTTTCAGATGCCAAAAATAATGAAAGAGACAAGGTAGGTGAGGCAATATCTTTTATTGGACCAGCTTCTGTTGGTCGAAGGTACAAATTAGTGCAGGTACAGCTTCTCAGACCTGAAGAAGAGCTCTGTGTAGCTCGAAAGCTTGTACCTTTCATCAACAAAAGTTGTCCCAATTAAATATATGACCTCACCTACCACGTCTCTCTAATATCCTGGAACCACGGCTACAACAACACTGCAAACAACGATGGAAGAAATAGCAATAGCATGGTGTTAAGCCCTCATTTCTTGGATATTCCCAGAATTGTTATTAAATTGGGCCTTGGAATTCATGTCAGTGAATTTGTATTAAAAAAAAAAAGGGCCATCTTACAGTGAACATCCATATTCAGTGATGGGGCAGTACTGGATACAGAGCCAGGAACCACAATCTGGCTCTCTAGGTTCTTGCATTTTCCCCAGAGGTTGCTGCATCATAGTATACTGTATATGTAGGGCTTATTCCAAACAGGAGTCTTCCTAATGATTTCAGTGGGCACTGGATCAGGTCCACGGCTTGCATATTGCTTTCAGACTGGGTGTAAGTGTCAAGCCAGGATGCACAGCAGCATACTTGCCTGTTCAGTCTCTTCTTTGTTGATTTTATGTCTGAAGCCACTTAACTATCTGCAGGCAATAAACTCTTCAGTCTGTCATGCCTCAAGGCAAAAAGTAAAGTCATTGAACAGCTAATTCAGGAACTTCTTTTTTGCTGCTCCTGCTGCAGACTTGTTGTCCATTGAAGCCAGGGCTCCAAAAACGGGACATTTGTTTTAAATGTAGCAGCTCCAAAAACACAGCCATCTGCCATTCGAATTTCCATGGGAGCTTTGCATGAGTAAGGACATTATGATTTGGTTCCAAGACTGGCCAGGGATTCATGATGAGTCCAGCACAGGCAATTGTGTTCATTATTTCAAGCCACGTAATATATACCTTGGTGATGTTTACCAGGGAACGTTAGGGCCAGAATGTGGGGTTCAGAAAGGCTACTAAAGCAAGGTCACCCTCTCTATATTAGACTATGTTGTAAATGCTTGAACTATATACAGCAGATGTTCAAACTGGGTAAGTGATGCATTGACTAGTGTGTCTATATAACACTGCCCTTTAATGGCTGGCCTCAAGAGAATAAGAGTCCTCCTCCTGACAGCTAATGAACATTCTCCTTTAGCTCAGTTGGTACAGAGCTGTGGTTCTGGAGCTAAGGATTCTGGTCCCACTGAAAGCAATAGCAGTTTTGCCCCAGCAAGGGTTTGCCCATGTTGAGCTCACTCTGGCAATTCCTGTACACCATGTATGCAGTCACACACGTTTGTAAATGTAATGTGTAGCGTCACATGCTGTAGGATTGGTGACACATGACTTATCTCCCTTGCAGACTCGGAGCCTTGCACCCCTGACACCCCATCTGCCACTGCCTCGCCATCATCCTCTGAAGAACATGGGCCGTTCACAGCACCGTCGTCACCATCCTCCTTCTGTGAGCCTGGAGCCTCGTCGTTTTCACCACCATTATCTGCCCGCAACTCAACCTTCCATCCTGAACCGCCTCCTATTCCACCAGCAGCATCTGCCTCTCCTGCCACCCTGCACCCTGGACTTCCCCCTGTCCCACCACCGCCTGCTTCTAGATCATCCCTACACCCTGGAATTTACTCACCAGCAGCCGTCTCACATGCCAATGCCACCCACCTCATCGATTTGTTGCCCTACCTTGCCCCAGGAACATCCGCCACCATGCGGGGGACAGAGGAAGAAGAGCCACACACAGGGACAGGCCCCACCGAGAAGGTGAAAAGATGTGGAAGAGTGCCTCTGCGTGTTTATGGGGAGGGAGATGACCAGGCGGGATGCATGGAGGAGCTGCCTCCTGAGGCTGTTTGCTCACCTCTGGCTGCCCACAGCAAGCCCTCCAATTCTGAGCAGGCATCAGTGAGTGTAGGGGACATACTGTCAGAGCTGCGGACAATGAACAGTCACCTTTCTATCATAGCTAGAGCCCTCAGCCAGTTAGCATCATCCTTTGCAGCCCAGCAGGGTTCCACAGATGCCCCCGCCCCTTAGGGTACTCTTCACTGCACAGTTAACCCGAGCTCTTACCTGGGTTTTAGCCTAACCCTGTTACCATCCACACAGAAAAACCTCTGACCTGGGTTTGGAGGTGCTTCCAGCCTGGGTTAGCTTACCTGGCTGGGGGTGGGTTTGGGTTATAGCCCAAACTCTGCTTTAACTCAGGCTGGAACACACTCATCTTGCAATGAGGCAAAATCACTTGGATGCTGCTAGTCCTCCAATGGTCTTCTGACAATTCCTCCCTGAAGGGCAGACAAATTCTCCCACAACTGACACAAGTGACTGGGAAAGACTCCTACAGCAGTGGCTCTCAACCTTTTCAGACTACTGTACTCCTTTCAGGAGTCTGATTTGTCTTGCATTCCCCCAAATTTCACCTCACTTAACGACTTGCTTACAAAATCAGACATAAAATACAAAAGTGTCCCAGCCCACTGTTACTGAAAAATTGGTGACTTTCTCATTCTTACCACATAATTATAAAATAAATCAATTGGAATATAAATATTTGCACTTACATTTCCCTGTATAGTATATAAAGCAGCATAAACACATCATTGTCTGTATGAAATTTTAGTTTGTACTGACTTTACTAGTGCTTTTTATGTAGCCTGTTGCAACACTAGGCAAATATCTAGATGAGTTGATATACCCCTGGAAGAGCTCTGCGTACCCAGAGGTAGAGCCCTGCGCAAATACAAATGTATACCCACGGATGGGGATATCTGCGGATATAAATCGGTATCCGTGGAATTGTAGGGCTCTCCCGGGAACCACAGCAGTGAAAGGAGCAAAATGTGGGGCCGCTGCTCCCAAGAGCCAGCGCCCCTAGGCTGGCAGCTCCTTCAGCATAGCTGTACCGCCTCCCAGCCCCACTCCTGTCTCTTCCACTCAGCTGTCTGCAGCTCCTGTCTGGGGGTGTGTGCTGCTTGAATACAAGAGCATGACCTAGGGGCAGCTGCTGGTGAGCCTGGTGCTTGTCCCTGTGGGTGGTGCTGGGGCAGTACAGCCGCGCTGGAGGAGTTGCCGGCATGGGCAGCTGGATCCTGGGAGTGGCAACCCCACATTCGGCTCCTTTCGCCGCTGCAGTTCATGGGACAGACCTGCCATTCCACGGACACCGATTTATATCCACAGATATCCACCTCCGCGGGTATAAATGTGCATCCACGCAGGGCTCTACCCAGGGGTGCACATACCCCTGGTTGAGAACCACTGTCCTAGAGTGTCTCAGCTCAGAGAGCCCTGGGCCTTGCACCTAGACACACGTAGGTGAGTGCAGAAAGACTGTAATTTGCATATGGCTTTGCTGTAGGAATGCTTGCACTTGGGCTAGGCTAACCCAGGTGCCAATCACCTGAGTTAACTGTGCAATGAAATCATACCCTTAGTGACAAACTATAGGTCAGTACATTGTCCTTACAATGGTTCCTCATGTGTGTGTTGTCTAGGGAGTGTCACTGATGTAGATGGTGAATGGTAAACAGATCTTGTACATGACCAAGTGTTCTGTGACTGTTTGCCATGCCCCGGTACCTACCATGTCTCTGTGGTTGTCGTTTTTTCCGCCTCCTTGCAAATTGCTGCCTATAGAAAATTGTTTTGTATTGTTAATAAAATTGTTTATATTTGTTATAGTCCTGGCACGTGTCATCACTCCCCAGTCTATCACCAGGGTCCCACCACAGTGCACAGGAATTAATAATACCTAGCCCCTATACTGTGCTTTTCATCTAAAGATCTCCACATGCATTACAAAGGAGGCAAGTATAATTATCCCCTTTTCACTGATGGGGAAACTGAGGCAAGGGGAGATTAAGTGACTTGCCCAAGATCACCCAACAGGCCAGTGGCAGAGCCAGGAATAGCACCCACATTTCCTGAATCTAAGGGCAGTACCCTGCACAATCCCATGGGGCTTTTCTGTGTGCTTGTAACTCAGGGAGAGACGCACTGTCCTTGGAAAGCAGGAGGGCCATGGGCAGACTCAGAGTCTGCTGGGCAACCAAGAGGGAGAGATACTATTTTGAGCAATAGTGACCCCTGTCGGCTCAGGGGAGGATAGCAGGATGCCTGGAGAGTCACCAGTGTCCCTGCCCAGAGGAAGAGCAATATCTGAGAGAAAGGAGGGGGTTAGAGTCAAATAATTGACAAGTAAAAGCCTGGGAAGAAGAGCTAGCCTGATCAATAAGGGAGGTTCCCAGTGAGGTGCCTGCACCCGGGAGCACCGTGAGTGGGGAGAAGCCATTTTGGAGGAGTCTGGAGCCAGCCACTGAAAGGGAAGGGCTGGCTGTGGGGTGAGCTTGCGAGTCCCCGGCCTGCATGCAGGGCTTCTGGCCTCTGGGGACCTGGTAGCAATATCCCTCAGCTTCGTCCTTCCCCTGCGCAAGGTGAGTCCCAGTATATGGCGTTTTGTAGGGAAAACGCCCTACCCACTCAGGTTGGGTTTGTCCTTCAGCTCCCGAGATAAAATCAGTCACCAAGTGGCAAGCTCTGCCCTAGTGTATCTGAGCGCTACGTTAGGAGTTCGGGATTTTAGGATAGCTATTGTAATCTGCTCCTTTTCCCTGCATCCCTTTATGGGGAGGGGGAATCTTGGGACCAGAAGCAGTGTGGTTCCTGTATGAAGAGGATGCCTGCAAGCAGAGACTGTCAGCCCCTCTGCAGAAGCTGTGGAGTCCAGATTCATCTCTGAACCAGATGATCATTCGCGGGGTTGTGAGTGCACCACCTTTTAGTTAAATAGTCAGGGAGACTAGTCAGATGTTTCGGGAGACTCTCTATTCCCTGAGCTGCATTCTCAAGCCAGAAGGTAAGGATTTGGTGATTTTACCTGCTACCTATTAAACCTGTAGAGGGACTTGCCATCTTATCCCATGTGTGACTTTTTTAGGCTGTACTGAACCAAGTCAGCCAAGTTGCTTATTGCTGCTACATAAGATATCATCCTCACAGGTCACTAAGGGCCGCTACGAGGTACACATAGCAACAGGACACTCACTTTTACTTTTGCTATATCAGGTCATGTGACTGGGGAAATGCATGGATATTTCTCAGCATGGGACCCTGAGAATAGTGTTTTACCCTGTTATTTTCTGTTTACTTCCTGTTTAATACAATTTCTTTGTTGAATATACTGTGTGTAATTGTGTTAATTCTTGGGCATCTCTAACTATGTGGCAAATAGGTGGGGGTTACCCTGTGGTAAGAATTTTCCCTCCAAGATGCCGTGGTGATCCTGCCAGGAAGGAGCAAGGGAAAAACACCCTGAAAATTAGAAACTGAAAAAAATTCATTTTTGAAAATCAAAACAAAATCAAAATTTTTGATTTTTTTTTGTTTTGTTCAGTTGAAAAACTGGAGAAATCCATACAAATTAGAGTGAAATGAAATGTTTTAATTTATTTCAAAATGTTTCATGGGAAATACTTACATTTTTTCTACCATCACTAAGTCTTTCCTTACCTGAGAAGTTACACATACACAGAAGCATGTTTCTAGTGGCACTGGTTCATTTTACGATGTGAATCTCTGCTTCAGAGAGAAGATAATTTGGGTCTGATGACAGTGCTGTGCTATAACAGTACGCTAGGGTGTTGCAAGAGCCCCCAGTAATGTGCTACTAGTTTTCTCAGAGTCTCAAGCACATTTTTAAGAGTCCAAATTTTTCTTGCATGAACAATCTAGTGAGTCTTTGGGCTTCATTACAATTCCCTTCTGAGGAACCTAGGGAATACCCTTGCTACCACACTACAATTTAAGAACCATTAATGTCCGTATTACTTATAAAAGCTGCATTAGTAAAAGCAGATTTATTCTCCCACTCCTGCTGCTCTGAGGTATGCAGGTCTATTTCTGTCCCCACCCACGAAGACCTTGATTTGGGAGGAGTCAGTGTCTCCTTTCTGCCATCACTAAATCACAACGTCTGTGGCCCCATTGCTGATGCTTGTAGATCTCCCTAGAATTCAAAGGCACTATATCCAGTGGGTACAGGACTCAGCCCTTGTCATGATATAATTCCAGATGTTTCGTTACCACATCTAAGAGCCTATAAGTGGCAGCATCCTAGTTTGTGTCCCTACAATAGATTACCTTACAGTTGCAGTCATTTGCCCAAGCTGGGGTCTTATAGGAATGTGTCTACAGTTGGTGGCACCCGGTGCAAACGCTACATGAAATGTTTCATGAAACTTCCTCGTGGATGGCTGTTGATTCTGTGATTCTCTTTGAAAATAAACATGTTGACTAGTTCTCCTGAGAACAGCACAGGAAGGTGATCTAGCCCTTAGCAGGTGGGTTATTTCTTATCATGCCTCTTAAAGGGTCCAAAATTTGAATATATTCCCCCCCCCCGTCAACTTGAATATTTAACACATTACCTGGTCAGACTGTGTCATAGGCCGTGTCTCTAGAGTGCCCCCATGGGGTGGGGATGTGCGCTTCCTCTGTCCCCAATGCCTTTCTCTGGCTGCCGGTGTTACTACAGAGGCAGTCTGCCATGGGAACGTGTCTCTCTGGGTATGAGTCTCAGGGGACCATTCTTCCCCTTCCCCTCTCAGAGTTTTTCAGTAGTCCAGTTGCAAAGACACTGTAACAGTCCTGGTGTCTCCCAGCCAGTCCAAGTTCAAGGCTAATGGAATCATAGTCACTGAGGAAGGTCTGCATCTCTAACATGCTGTCAGTCTGAGGGGCCAGGCTGAGCATCCCATGCTTGAAGAGAGCGGGGGTGGGGGAAGAGTAAAAAAGGTCTTTCTACTTAACTAGAAAAACTAGGCAGCAGAGGATCCTCTGCAGGTTTCCTAGTCAGTACAGTCCCCGATCTGTGAGTTTTGGGAGCTCTAAAGCTATTTCTACACTATGAACAAGGGTGTGATTTCCCTGCTCAGGTACCCATACAGTAATACCACTTAATAGCCAATCTAATAACAACAACTTACAGTTAGTGGCAACCTATCACCAGGAACCGATCCCATCCCATTAACATCAGTGTGAATGGGATTCATATATTGGCAACAGGCATGCCACTTATTAGCAACACATTTAGAGGAGAGGTCCTACCTGTAATCAATCTCCTGGCGCTGAGCTTGTGTAACTGAGCACTTCCATCATGTGTCATGGCTTCCAAATACGCGGACCTCTCCCATGCTGCTAAAGTTTGAGTTCCGGAGGCCCTGTGTGAGCCCTGGGATAAGCAAGTGTGAGTAGTCACATAGTTCGGTATCTCAAAGTCAGTAGTTGTTTCGCACATTCTGAAGAACAAACCTCACATTTTACAGGCGCACGGGAGCAGCACAAACTGAGACCACAAGTATCAGCATGGGGGAAAGGAGGCAGATATTGGTGAATCCCTGTGGTTCTGGTGTCAGCATACGCTTGTGCTGAAACAGAGAGCAACTCTGCAGGCAGCGGAGCAGAGGAAGGAGTTCAACCCTTCAGACAGCTGGCTCTATGGTGGTAAATGTAGGGGCCAGGGTGTGGGCGGTCAAGCCTAATGGGTAACATCAGGAGCCTGGAACCAAAGCCAGGGTCAGAGCTGGAGTCAGAGTCAGCTGCCAAGCAAACAGACAGAGCCAGAAACAGAGTCAGGAGCTAAGCCAGGCGTCAAAGCCAGAGTCAGTATCAGGGTAGGAGCAGGAACTAGGAGCAAGGCACAAGGAACCAGGGACAGACAGGGGAGTGGGATGAGAAGGACAGGAACAGGCAGGAAAAGAGGGCTCAAGAGTCAAGCAAGTAGGTAGGGCCTATAGTAGCAGCCAGGCAAGGATTCCTCTAGTTGCTCATACAACTTCCTGTGCCTCTTTCTGATTTAAGTAGAACTTCCAACCAGTTGGGGGGCTGGACATCTCCCCCAATCAGAAGCTTCATGGGCAGGGGCCTTTGTGAGCTAGAGCTTCATTGGCTCCCTGCTCCACTACTTCAGGCAAGCCGCTAGGTGGCGGCTGTGGTCTGAGCGTTGCCTAGAGCCCTGCAGGCCTGCCCGGCCTCCCTCCTGGAAAGCCCAGCGCAATGTTGCTTGCTGTGAGGAAACAAGCCAGTGACCTTCTGGCAGGTACTGAATGACCGGTACCCCACCCGGCATACTAAAGGAAATCCAGCCACATGACATCTTCAGTGCTGATCAGAATGGTCTCGTCTGCTGGGGCTTTCCTGACAGAGACCTTAGCATGCCGAAAGAAGGGTTTGCAGGAGAGAAAAAAGCTATGGACCCCATTGTGTTGCTGCGTTACGCAAACTGGGATGGAGAAATAGTCCCTTATGATGACTGGAAAGAGCAAACGCCCTCATTCTTTGCCTAAGGAAAGCTGTCCACGATCTACAAAAGCTCAGCAAATGCCTAGATGACAAGTTTGTTCTGTGACAGGTGGCTTAAGATCCGGAACAAAGAGAGCTGTGCCTACAAGACTGCCATGTGTGCCTGTTGATTGACAATTGCCTAGCTCATTATGCTAATGTAGTGCCTCCAAACAGAACCTCAGTCGTGCAGCTGATGGACATAGGTGTCCTTAAAAGTCACTGCCATGCTCATCTTAATGCGCACATCATTGCCTCTTTTGATGCTGACCCACCCCCACAACTCTTATTGATGCACTTCCGCTTGCTAACGAGTCCTGGACTGTTGTTCTCCCATGACTAACTGCTTCAGAAAGGGAAGGTTTGCAGAAGCTAGAAAAAATGCTGTCCTGGTAGACTTTGATGTACTAGTCGATGTTTCAGTTCCTGAAAATCTAACAGCCCAGGAATTTGAGGCCATTCTTGTATCTGAGTGTTGTTTACACATGGAAAGTGAGCTCATGGATGCAGAACTTCTGGAGACAGTAGTGTCTGTAAAGTGTCTACGTGCTGATGAGCCACAAGGAACACAGGAAGATAATGCATCAGATGATAAACCCGAAGAGCCTTCAGAACTCTGGGGCTCAGAACATATGGTGGAATTTTCCACAGGATTTGCCATAATTGTGCCTTTGAGAAAGTTTATGAGGTTATGTGCAAAATTGAGAAGGATTACAGGTGAAGGTAGCAAGCCACAGAAAGCAGAAAACAATGGAGAAATGTTCTTCTTAAAAACATTTTTTAATTTTTTTTACATTTTAAACAAGTAAAAAATGCTTTATTCCGTGTGACACAGGAGGAGCTCTAACTGCCAGTACAGAACTGTTCAGCATGCCGAGACATTATGCTGTAAGTGTTTTATATGTTTTCTTTGGTGGTTTTAAAATGCTTTTTCTTTGTAGAATTGTCTGCTGCAGTAGTCTTTGTGATACACAGCAAGCTGAGATGTCCCAAGTTTGCTCTAAGCATTGTATCCATTTCTGAGTGTCACAATTAGTTTTCTTCTTTAGCTCATTGTATCAAATTGAAAGTTAATAAAAAAATTCATTTTACAATGTATCGTTGTTCCATGCTCAGATTTCAATGTATTCCCCTGAAAACAGTGCCTTCCGCTTATTGTATAGGTGCTGAACACCCATCAAAGAGTGAAAACCTTAGTCATTAGCAACCAGAGCCATAGATGCCGACTTTAGTCGGTGCTGGTGGGTGCTTACGTCCCTGGCCCCGCCCCAACTCCACCCCCGGAGCACCTACGACCAGAGCTGGATTTCACTGGGTGACCTAGAGATGAAGGGCCCTGTGTTTTATTGCCAATCCCTTAAACTAGGTATTATGGTGCTTTATACCAGTGGAATAGCAGTTTATATTCCATACACTGCCATAGACACATAATCTTCACAGGTGCTGAGCCACTATACTATCTACAGCCACACTGGGGTTTCTTCTGACTCAGAAGCTCTGAGATGAGCAGCTGTTCTAGACCACTTTCATGTTCAACTGAGCTAGTGAGAGTACAGTAGATTCCACTTACAAGCAACCTCTTGGTTCCCAACAAAAAGTTGCTGTGATCTGGAAGTTAAATGAACTGATGTCTCAATCCAGTTCCTGCTAAACTACCTACAAATCCCCTGTGGACTTTTCCCTATGAAGCTCCTACGCAGTCCACAGCCTAATTTTATTCCTAGTTGCCATGCTGTGAAGCACAAAATCAATAGTCTGTATAGTGGCAGAGATCTCTAATGAAATTAATGAAGCTGCTTGGGACGTCTACTAAAAAAGTCAGAGGACTCCTGTGAGCTTCCTGAAGATTAATAGATTAATAGTCAGAAAGAGCCATTTGCTAATCTAATAATCTGGTGTCCAGTATAACCCAAGCCATTGAACGTCCCCAACATAATTCCTAGAACATATTGTTTTGAAAACATCCGATCTTGATTTGAAATGGTCAGTGATGGAGAATCCACTGCAAACTCCAGTACATTGTTCCAATGGTTAATTATACTAATGCTTAAAAACATAACCTTGTTTCCAATCTGAATTTGTTTAGCTTCAGCTTCCAGCCATTGGACCATGTTATACTTTTGTGAGCTAGACTGAAGAAGCCATTATCATATAGTTGTTACCATGTAGGTACTTACAAACTGTGATCAAGTCACCCCCTAACCTTCTCTTTGTTAAGCTAAATATACATAGAGAGAGATAAGCCTATCTCATAGAGCTGGAAGGACCTTGAAAAGTCATCAAGTCCAGTCCCCTGCCTTCACTAGCAGGACCATGTACTGTCCCCTGACAGATTTTTGCCCCAGATTCCTAAATGGCCCCCTCAAGGATTGAACTCACAACCCTGAGTTTAGCAGGCCAATGCTCAAACCACTGAACTATCCCTCTCAAGGAGCTCAATCTATCACTTTAAAGAAGATTCCCTAATCCTTTAAGCATTCCCATGGTGTGACGTTGTACCCCATAATGCTTTATGGAAATATGCTTATGAAAGTAAATATGACATAACTGGAATATGTTTTATGCTAGATATGCCATGTAACATAGCTCTGCAAAGGTTATGATTGGTTATGATCTACTGGATATATTCATCCTATTTGTATGCATGTATCATTTTTGTATTCAAAGTTATGAATTTTAGCTGTGTACTTGTTTAATTTTAAGTAGCCTCAGTGAAGCAGTTGGTCAGCTTCCTGAGAAAAGACTATTCTCAGTAAGTGCCCAATCAAGAAAAACTTAAGCTAACAATAAACTTGGAGACCCCAATCCACATCTGAGCTTTCCTGGGGAATGTGGCCTGGCTGGTAAAGAACTGAGTCATGCATGGACATGTGACTTGCCCATATGACTCCAAAACTCCAACTTGGAGCTGGATTCTGGGTAGGAGAGAGGAGGGGATCTCAACCCACAAGAGAAAGTCTATATAAGCCCCTGGGAGACCCCTGCATTTTGTATTCAGCTGGCTCAAGAGGTAGCCTCTCCACCCTTAAAGGATACCTGAAAGAAACTGGAACAAAGGACAGTAACCACAGGGGTGTGAGTGATTGCTGGACCCAGACTAGAAGGAGGCTAGTCTGTAAAAGAAGCTTACTGGAACATCTCTGCGGGTGAGATTTCATCTGTAATCATTTTCTTACTGTACAAGGCTTAGACTTGTGTGTTTTATTTTATTTTGCTTGGTAATTCACTTTGTTCTGTCTGTTATTACTTGGAACCACTTAAATCCTACTGTTTGTATTATTAAAATAACTTTTTACTTATTAATTAACCCAGAGTATGTATTGATACCTTGGAGGTGGGCCAAACAGCTGTGCATACCTCTCTATTAGTGTTATAGAGGGTGAACAATTTATGAGTTTACCCTGTATAAGCTTTATACAGGGTAAAATGGATTTATTTGGGGTTTGGACCCCATTGGGAGCTGGGCATCTGAGTGCTGAGGACAGGAACACTTCTGAAGCTGTTTTCAGTTAAGCCTGCAGTTTGTGGGATGTAGTTCAGACCTGGGTCTGTGTTCGTAGCAGGCTAGCGTGTCTGGCTCAAGCAAGGGAAGGTTCTGAAGTCCCAAGCTGCCAGGGAAAATGGGCTCAGAGGTAGTCTCAGCACATCAGCTGGCAGTTCCCAAGGGGGTTTCTGTGATTCAACCCATCACACATGGCTCTTCTCTGAACCTTTTCCAATTTGCTAACAACCTTTGCACTACAGACAAGACTGAGTGTCTCATTCTAAAATATAAACTCTAGCTCAACCGGAAATCATGGGCTTGGTGCAGGAATTGGTGAAATTCCATGGCCTGTGTTATGCATGAGATCAGACCAGGTGATCATAATGGTCTTAAAATCGACGAATATACTGTGCGAACTTTTCTGTTGAGAATGGCTCTGCTGATCAGATGTTCCACACATACACTGCACAGAGCTGTTTGGTGTTCATGGCTGACTCTAGATTGGTGCAACATCTAAATATCAGATTCACTTGTGCCCTCTGCTTGATTTATCAGTAGCTGGAATAGTGGAACTGAAAACTCATGAGAATGGAATCAATCGCAGAACCAAAACCTCATGCTAAAGCAAATATCCAGTCCCATCTGCTAGTCTGGAGCTCTCCTTTCCTTTCTCTTGTCTCTGAGGTTAAGCTCCTCAGAAAGTGGAACTGGAAGCTTAGCAACTTTATGCTGTGCCTGATTCATTCACTCAGATCCTAGTATTCCAATGGGAGTTATTGCAAGCAGGTAGCGGGCTGTATACAGTGTATTAGACTGCAACTTGAGAAGGTGGGAGAAATCACAGGTTGACTCAATAGGAACTGGAGGAGGCATGTTTTTTCACTTTGTTTTAGGCAGTGTATATTGTTTTACTAATACTTGTATACACTTTCACTGTAGCTATATTCAGATCCTCCAATAAAAATAATTAAAACAAGAACCACTGCTGGGTATGAATTCCTATAGCATTAGCCCGTCTGAAAGCTGGCAGCCTGGAAGTGGGGTCAGTCCTAGGGATAAGATGGTTATTCAGTGTGTTTTTGTCTGTGAAGTATAATGCAGGTACAGTCTGCAGAAGCTCTGTGTATAGCGTAATGTGAGGCATAATGCAGGTACAGTCTGTGGGAGCCCTGTCTCAGCCCACAAAGTAACATGGCGTGCATGCCTTCAGCCTCCCATTAGAGCTTTTACCACAGCGTCTTTCAGATTTATTTGAGCTTCTGTTTAATTTAGTTCAGATTGTGAGCAGTTGGCCAGGCCACCCGTGTCAGAACATCGGCAGCCTGAATGTCTACAGGGACAAATCCCGACTCCTGGGCAAAGCCCAAGCCAACAGACTTTGCAAAAGACTTCTCTGCAGGCATCTGGGGATAGAAGATCCTACCCCCTCAGGCTACAGAGCACCAGGAGGGTCACTGTATTGCAGCCATTGTTGATGACAGGCGTTGTTGAGCCAGTGGGTAAACCTGCCCTCAGCCTCTGCCCCAGGGAACAGAGAGTCACTATGGAGCTGCTGTGCAGCATACCAGGGTGGTGGACTTCCCCTTGCTCAGCCTGTCAGTGAGGGAGTCTCCTCATTTCATGCCAGTTCTCTCTCTTTATGATGTATCCAGTTCACCTGATACTGAAACTCTCCTCCTCACTTGGCCGGGAAAGATTAGGCAGTATTGTACTTAACCCAATGACCTCACCACCACCCCTTCAAGAGAAAAGGGACTTGACAATGCAATTGGTGCTGGGGCTAAGGAGAAAAAAGTGAGCAAGACATTCTGGGCCAGAACTGGTATAAATTGGTGAGGCTCAATGGAGCCTCACCAATTTATACCAGCTCTGGTATAAACTGCAGTTGCAGTCTAATCTTTTCTTTCTTTCTTTCTTTCTTTCTTTCTTTCTTTAGGCCTCTATTAAAGAGCGTCTGTTTAATTTAAATACATTTTATTGATTTACGCTGAAAATACATTCTTCATCTCCACTGAGTGGAATTCAATGGTATAAAAGTTCAGCTCAGAGGAAGATTATACGACAACCTCTTGCTGGATTTTGTTTCAAACAGTATGTCAAAAATAGTCTGGCCAGAAATAGTAACTTTTCTCTGCAGCTTCTGTTTGAGGAAGTGCTTCACAGTTAGCTGGGATTGCTTGCTGTATTTTGTATATCACACACTCTGATAAACAGGAAACAGGATGATCTGAGTAATTATAGGCCTGACGTCGATCCCAAGCAAGATGATGGAGCAGCTGATATGGGACTCAATTAATAAAAAATTAGAGGGTAATGTAGTTAATACATGGGTACAAATCAAATCAAAATGGGTTTATAGGAAATAGATCCTGTCAAACTGACATGGTATCTTTTTTTTGGATGAGATGACAAGTTTGGTTGACAAGGTAATATACTTAGACTTTTATAAGGCATTTGACTTGGTACCACACAACATTTTGATTAAAAAACTGGAACAATATAAAATGAATATGGCACACATTAAATGGATTAAAAATGACTAACTGATAGGCCTCGAAATGTAATTGTTAATGGGGAAACATCATCATGCATGTGTGTTTCCAGTGGGGTCCCCCAGGGATCAGTTCTTGGCCTCTACACTTTTGATCAATTACCTGGAAGAAAATGTCAAATCATCACTGATAAAGTTTGCAGATGACATAAAAATTGAGGGAATAATGAAGAGGACAGGTAACTGATTCAGGGCAATCTGGATCATTTGGGAAATTGGAGCAAACAAACAATAGGTGTTTTTATATAGTTAAATGTAAATTCATACATCTTTGGACAAAGAACGTAGGCCATACTTACATGATGGGGGACTCTATCCTGGGAAGCAGTGACTCTGAAAAAGATTTGGGGGTCGTCGTGAATATCAGCTGAACATGAACCCCCAGTGTGATGCTGTAGCCAAAAGAGTTAATATGATCCTAGGATATATACACAGGGGAATCTTGAGTAAGAGTAGAGATTATTTTACTTCTGTATTTGGCACTGGTGCGACCACTGCTAGAATACTGTGTCCAGTTCTGGTGTCCACAATTCAAGAAGGATGTTGATAAATTGGAGATGATTCAGAGAAAAGCCCCAAGAAGAAAACATGTCTTATAGAGAGAGACTCAGACTAACACAGCTACCCCTCTGATACTCAAAAAGGTTAATATATTTAGCTTAACGAAGAGAAGGATATGGGGTGATTTGATTTCAGTCTTTAAGTATATGGTACTACCATTTAATTGGCTCTGCTCTTCAATCTATCAGAGAAAGGGATAACACAATCCAACAGCTGGAAATTGAAGCAAGCCAAATTCAGACTGGAAATAAGGTGTACATTTTTAACAGCGAAAGTAATTGACCAGGGGAACAATTTACCAAGGATTGTGGTGGATTCTCCATCCCTGACAATTTTTAAATCAAGATGGGATGTTTTTCTAAAGGGTCTGCTCTAGGAATTATTCTGGGGAAATTCTATGGCCTGTGTTATACAGGAGATCAGACCAGAGATCATAATTTTCTCTTCTAACCTTGGAATCTATGAATCTATGAGCTATACATTCCATGTACCTGCTCAGTCTATTCAGTTTCCTCAGTCTTTCACTACTCTAGAACCAATCTGTACTTGTTGCAGTTCTGAGAGATGTGTTCTTGAAGTTTTTCTTGGATTTTGGTTCTTTTTTATGATGGAACTGTGACTAAAGCTTCACATTATTCTAACAAAGGTCTCATTGAAATGGCCCTGGAAGGGTCTTTATTGCAAATAACTTAAGCTAGTATCTCATGGACTAAATTACTGCCATCAGAGGTATTGTTGGCTGGGTACCTCTGAACTGGGGTCTCATTCTCATAACTTCTCCCAGCTTCTGCTGGCTCAGTAAGCAAGCTTCCTGAAATTGTTGGTAAAGACAGGTCTCCTGTCCCACAGGAAATGATGTACATGACCAGCTTGCTGCAGGAGCATCTCTCAAAGCAAGCTCCCTTTAATTTGTACGGCAGTCAAATTGCATTCAACTTAAGATGCTCCCTGGGCTTTACATAACATAAAATAAAAGTCTTTCACTGACTCCATCAAAACAGTGCAATCAGAGTTAGGCCCCTCACCAGCCTGGGCTTTTGGGCTAAGACAGAGACCCTTCCCCTTCTGTCCTAACTTCACCCAGAAATACCCCATGGGATGTGGCAGCCAACCCTTTTTATCTTGCCTGCTGAATCCTTCTAGCCAGTGGAGGACCAATTCTGGCTGATCACACCAACAAGTGATCCTGAGCAGCCTTTCTAGGCAGCTTCTGGAAATCTAAACTTGCTGCTCTTTTTTATTTACCCCAAAAGGACACCTGCATTGGATGGGGTGAGCCAAGACAGTGGGGCCTCCAGCAGGGGGCACTAAATGCCTGGTACACCCTGTCACACAGCCAAATCATATATGGTCCCACTACCTAAACCTGCTGTGAATTGGAACCCATGGACCAGTCCTCAGCGGATGTAAATCAGCATAACTCCATTGGCTTCAATTTACTTCAGTGCAGCTATGATGATTTACACCAGATGAGGACCTGACCCCAAAAGTTTTACTTGTAAAATGTTGGTGGCATGGCCGTCATAGAAACAAAGAAAGTTTTTCCTTTATAAGCTCCATATAAAGTAGCAGAATTTTTATGTTTTACTATAAATTTTATACTCACTATCACTATAGAGATATAGGAGCTTGATATTATTAATTATTATTATTTACTAAGCCCAAGGGGCTTGATTCAGTGGGAATTACTGGTATCCTATGACTGGAGAACAGGGCCTATGGAGTGGAATAAGTTGTTTAGGGCTGTCCAGGAAGCTTTAAAAAAAGTAGTGGTATGAAAATGAGCCAAAGAAACTTTTGGCTGAACATCAGAAAAATGTTCCTAACAATGAGGTCTATTAGTCTGTGGAATGGTCTCCCCAGGGAAATGGGGAAGCTGACTAGACAAAGCAATGAGGAACATATTGTAGGGAGCAAGCCTGCAATGGCAAGATGACCTAATGGTATTTTCCAGCTCTAATTTCTATGATTCAGCCAGTACGCGGGTGCACTGTATGACTACTGCACTCTGCCACATCAACTACTGCTTTGGGCAGAGCGCCACAAAGCCAGCAGTCAGGATGGGAAAAGCACCAATGCTTTAACATCTAGACATCTTAGAAGGTTCTACTATGTGTGGGTTGCTTTTGGTGGGGCTATGAGTATGCACCATTCTTGATCGTGCATCATATTGTTCTATAACTGTGTACATGTCAAACGTAACCTTTTTCATTCTTGTACTATTCTTTTCTTTGTGTTTTCTTCCTGGCTTTTCTGTGCATTTGTTTACAGAGTTTTTCACATTCAGAAACTATTGGTTCTGATTACAATTTTGTAATGGGGGAATTTGTTAGAGTTTGTCACGCAACAGATTCGAGACAGGCTCAAGCTGCAAGATTCAGAGACTGATGCAGATTCGCTAACATCTCTAAGTTTGGCAGTGTTCATGTGATAGCTGCCATCTTGGCAGATGTCAGGCGTCAACCAGGGCTCTCTAGCAATCAAAGCATGATCTGCTACAGCTTGAGCTAAAGAAATGAGCTGTTTCACCACTGTAACAGACCCACATACTCTGGCGCTCAGGCACAGAAGAGGACATGTAACTCACTGATCAGCAAGTTAAATTCATATACGTGGTTTTAGTTCAGCCATAGTGTTAGTGGCTAACTAATCATGAGGAGATGTTATCATTCTGTTTCCTGAGTATTGCTTTTTAAATATGAGAAGCCCATCAGCTAAAGGTGGTTGGGGACTTTTTGACCATACTTTTTTTGTAAAAACATTGCTGATTCATTGAAACCAAAACGTTGCATGAGTTCTGAAGAATTTCTTAACTTGAAATTTTTTGGAAAAAAGTTTAGATGTTGTTGAAACGCCCTTTGGACATTTGGAAAAGTTCTGGTTTTTCTGTTCAAAATGACTTTTTTTGTTTCAAAATTTGAGCTGACTGCAGTTATCTTTTCTAAAAAAAAAGCGTCTAAATCAAAACAAAACATTTTGATTGACACAAACTGATTTTTTTTTCAAATGGCCAAATCCTTAGTGGAGGATGTAAATTGTTGTGGCTCCATTGAAATCAAGCTGATTTATACTAGCTCAGGATCTGGCCCCGAAAGTGCATGTTTTGGGAAACATAACAGGCCTATTATATAGGCAGGGGAACAAATTCTATACTAAGTGGGCATAACTCCATTGAAGTTAGTGGAGATGCATTACTTTACACCGAGTCTGCATTTGGGCCACTTGTAAATTTAGGATTCATGTTTGGTTTTCAGCCAAGTTCAGCAGAGTGTGAATCTGAGGGCATGATTCACACCCATCTCAGACACATACATGTATGCTCACAAATAGCAATCAAAAGAGTGGTTTGGAGGAAGAGATACGTAAATATAGAGTTCACAGATTATCATCTCTGTATTCAATGGAAGCTTACTGCAGAGTATAAAAGTAAATACTCATACTGAATGGGTAAATTGCCAAAAAAAGCTTCTAGAAATAGAAGTTACCTGTGAATGTTTAGAAAGAAATTAACCATCAGTTAGTAAGTAATGACTGATTAGATAACACATTAGAACAACAAGGCAGGACTGCAAAGACTTTCTAGTGTCTATGTAGTCATCTTCTATTTAATATCCAACCTTTGTTCATAATAATCCTTTAACAACAGGGACTTTTTTAAAAACATTCCTAGATCTCTCTCTCATTCTCCTGCCCCATGGAAATAACAAGTTCAGGGGAAAAGCCTGAGAGATTGACGTATATTAGACATTGCACAATATAAACCTTTTTAGTGTTATAGGGATATAACAGGAGAGTACAAAATGCACAGTGAAAAGCCACTTGCTGAAGTCTTTAAAAGTTCTGTTCATTAGCTCAAGTGGCACTTTATTGAATTGGTGCTTAACAAACCAATAAATATAACACTACTGAGAAAAAAATCATTCTAAACTCTGATTAACCCGACATCAAATGGCTGATAAATTATCGCCCAATAAAACCCATCAAGATGTGATCTAAAATATTCCAGATCTCCATTCTCGGAAGGAAAAAAATAGCTTGTCACTCCTCCAATGTCATAGTTCTTTTATTTTTATTATAATCTTGTAAAGTTCTAGCCATTTGGCCAGCACCATCACTGGGCATCTCTTATTCTCACTGTTCACTGAGAGGAAAGTTGTCTACTTTTTGAAGAAGGTCCTTTTGAGTGTGTCTTAAAGCTGCCAATTGAATTATAAAAAATTTGGGCCAGAACCTCAGCTGGTGTAAATCAGTTTAGCGACATTTAAGTTACTGTGCTGGTTTACACTAGATAAGGATCTGGCCCTTAGCTTATTTGCATAGATCCTCAGATGGTGTAAATTACCATGGCTTCATTGACTGCTCTGGAGCTATGACAATTTATACCAGCTGAGGATCCGCCCCCTTGATTCTGAAGAATACGATATATTTTCTCTGATCTTTCTTAGGAGCCACAAGATAAATGTCCCCTTCCCTTCCCCACTGCTTTGCTTTCCCTTTTCTATACAGTAGACCAGGGATCGGCAACCTTTGGCACGCAGCCTGTCAGGGAAATCCACTGGCGGGCCAGGATGGTTTGTTTACCTCCAGCGTCAACAGGTTCAGCCAATCGCAGCTCCCACTGGCCGCAGTCCGCTGTTCCAGGCCAATGGGGGCTGTGGTAAGCGGCGGCCAGCACATCCCTCGGCCCACGCCACTTCCCGCAGTCCCTATTGGCTGGGGACGGCGAACCGCGGCCAGTGGGAGCTGCGATCAGCCGAACCTGTGACGCTGCAGGTAAACAAACCGTCTCGGCCCACCAGCAGATTTCCCTGATGGGTTGCATGCCAAAGGTTGCCGATCCCTGCAGTAGAATCTGAGCATTACAAACACCTTGGGAATGGAGGTTGTTCGTAACTCTGAAATGTTCGTAACTCTGAACAAAATGTTGTGGTTGTTCTTTCAAAAGTTTACAACTGAACATTGACTTAATACAGCTTTGAAAGTTTACTATGCAGAAGAAAAATGCTGCTTTTAACCATCTTAATTTAAATGCAACAAGCACAAAAACAGTTCCCTTATCTTGTGAAATCTTTTTTTAAACTTTCCCTTTATTTTTTGCGTAGTTTTCATTTAACACAGTGCTGTACTGTATTTGCTTTATTATCTTTGTCTCTGCTGCTGCCTGATTGCATACTTCCAGTTCCAATGTGTGGTTGGCCAATCAGTTCGTAACTCTGGTGTTCTTAACTTTCAGGCTCTACTTTAGTTCCTTTCTCCACTCTCACAACCATGAATGGAGAAGCTCAATATACAGAGAGGATAGCAGTAATTAAGAACGTAAGAACAGCCATACTGGGTCAGACCTCTGGTTTATTTAGCGCTGTACCTGTCTCCAGCAGTAGTCAGTACCAGAGCTTCAGGGGGAGTGTACAGAACAAGGCAATGCTGGAGAGCTCCAGCCCTGTCTTCCCCTCCTAGCAGTCAAAAGTTTAGGGTTGCCACGAGTGGGGGGTTGCATCCCTGTCTATTTTGGCTAAAAGCCATTGATGGACCTATCCTCCATGAACTTATCTAGTTCTTTCCTGAACTCAGTTATAGTTTTGGCCATTACAACATCCCATGGCAATGAGTTCCACAGGTTAATATTGTGTTGTGTGAAAAAAAAACTTCCTCCTGTTTGTATTAAACCTGCTGCCTATTAATTTAATTGAGTGACTCTTGGTTTTTGTATTGCGGGAAAGGGTAAATAATACTTTTCTATTAATTTTTTCCACACCATTCATGATTAATTTTTTTTATCATGAATGGAGATCATTTGGATGAGAGGGCAGGGGAAAAGTCAAATTCAAATATGATTCTTACCTTCTGAGATAGGAGTTTGTGATGACCCACTAAGGGGGTATGGTTTTTATTTCTCCAGTTTAGGTCATGCCCATACCTGCCATTGACATTAATGGGAGAAGAATATACTCCAGAATGCACACACCTAGAACAAGAAAGACTATTGTGTTCCTACTGATACTCATAATAATGCTTACATTCACACAGCACATTACATCCTAAAGGGTTCCATAGCACTCTATCCACCACCCACTTCATCCACCCCCAAAAAAGGAAGGCAGGCTGAGGCAGCGTGATCCAAAGAACAGGGCTTTCAACTGGACTTTTAGGAGACTCGGGTTCTGTTCCCAGAACTGCCACAAGTCTACTAGATGATTCTCTAGGCAAATCACTTCACTTCTCATTGCCTCACCTGTAAAATGTAGATAATGACACCGACAGCTTGGTTCCTTTGAAAAAGACTTGGAGCTTTATGGAGGAAAATGCCATATAAGAGACATATTAATTATGATGATGCTGATGGTTTAGGCACTGGGCTGGGAAGCAGGAGTTCTGGGTTAATTTCATGGCTCTACCACCGGGCTCGCATGTGATCTAACGTAAGTCACTTAATCTCTGTGTTTCAGTTCCCAGTCTTCGGCTTGTATGTTGTATCCCTTTGTCTTGTCTATTTAGACTGTCACCTCTTTTTAGGGTAGGGACTGTCTCCTACTATGTGTACGCATGGCACCTAACACAGTGGGACCCTGATCTCGCTTGGGGCCTCTAGGCGCTACTGTAATACAAATAATGAATGATAATAATGTAATGTAATGTCATGACCTCTAGTGTGGAAAGTGACATCTTTCTAGTGGACTCCATTAGACTCCTTCTGCTAATCTCTGCTGGTTTCTGTCTGTAGACTAGCAATCCCACAAACCAGAGCACCAATAGACCCATTGCTCTGTTCTAAAACATAGTTGCCAAATAGATGCAGCTGAAAATATTCATCTGGTATTCCCAGTATGACTATTTAACTGTGCCAGTAGCACTGTATGAGAGGTTTGGATTCAGTTAGTGAAGAATATTATTGTGTAGGTAAGATTTAATTAACCAGCTGGACTTTAACTAGGGCACCAGGCAGTACAACCCTTTCTCTTAAGAGAATTGCCTGCAATAGATAGACAGATCATAAATGGTCAGGATCTCAGCTGTGCATCTCATCCGATAGATGGCACCCGTGGCACCATCGACACCACTGTGCCCCCTAACAGCTCACTGGGGCACAGTATCAGAATCAGTACTAAGTCCACCAGAGAAGAGTGCCACCCATTGAATCACTGGAGCTGTGGCTACTCTATTCCTTCCCTTGGCTCTTCTACAGAATCTCACTCACTTCTGGTTACAAGTGAAAAACAGAAGTGCACCATTTGTGTGCGTCTTCGCCTGAGGAAACCTGCTAAATCGCTCCCCACCGGTCTTAAGACAAATGCCACCTCTTAATACTGATGAGTGCAAGGAAGCATGACCTAGTATCAGTATTTTCTGGAAGATGACTGATTATTTCTTCTTCCAGGTACAGCTCTTCCATATTGTTCTAAGTGTCTTGCTAGACATAAAGAAGAAATGACCTCCCCTTTCTTCATACTGCAAATAACTTGTTGAAATGATGATTGAAACCGCGCGGCTGATGCAGCCAACGTAGTGGGGCAGGAGTCTGGCAAGGGTAGTGTGTAGCATGTGTCTCCCCCATTATTACAGGTAACTTTTAAAATTCAGGAAGATTCAGGAAGCAGAGTATTAGATGCGGACCCGTCCCATAGGGCATGCAGAGCAGATCTATTAAGCTTCTGTGTGCACAGAACTCTGTGAGCTACAACTGTCTGGACTGGGGTGGGGGATTGAACCATTTGTCTCTTACAGAAAATAATAACGTGAGAGCAGGCAAAAGAGAACTTTTCATCTTTCACATTCCTTAAGTGCAGGATGTTTTCCAAATCAGAGAGCATGTGCTATTCCCTGCCTTCTGTTGTGCCTTATGATGTGAGTTACTACCATGAAATAACCAACTGAGAACCAATAGTTTTAACGTATCAACACATAAACCTCCATAATATTAAAGTCTATTGATGGCTAAAATGGCAGGAGTAGATGCCTCTCTGAAAATTCCTCAGCAAAAACATTTGAATGTCAGAGAAATAACATTTATTCTGTGTGTATGGGCATGTGTGTGTCTATATATAAAGAAACTTTAAGAGGTGTGGTTATCACAAGATCATTACACCTCTATGGAATTAAAGTCAACTGACCGAATCTTGCAGCTCCATGCACGTAGTATGAAAGTATAGCTAATGTGTATCCTCTTAAAATATTAGGTTACAGTTTCACCACCAGATAGTAGTACTGTATTGCTTATCACAGACTTATTCATGTCTCGCGTCCATTTTATATCAGTGTAACTCCATTGACCTCTGAACTAATTCTGGAGTTACTCGTGATTTACACTGGCGGAAGCAAGAGCAAAATCAGGACTGGTCTTTGTTGGCCAAATTCTGAGCTCTTTAGGTGGCTGTTACTCAGTTCTTACTCAGATAAAACTTGTATGAGAGTCAATGGGACTTTTGTCTGAGTAAGGAATTTACCCTACACTTTTGCTTGCCTCTGAAAGGAGCATTTCCTCACCAAAGAGAGCAGATTGTAACTGTTCGTGGTCCTCATATATCTATATATCTATATATATCTATATCTCTATATCTCTATATCTCTCTATATCTCTATATCTCTATCTATATATATATATATATCTCCGTAGGATGATAGTAGGGTGACCAGACAGGAAGTGTGAAAAATCGGGACGGGGGTGGGGGGTAATAGGAGCCTATATAAGAAAAAGACCCAAAAATCGGGACTGTCCCTATAAAATCGGGACATCTGGTCACCCTAGATGATAGGCTCCTGCTGTTTAAAAGCACAACAGCCAGGCCCCAGGGTGTCATCTTAAAATAACCACACTCCCAATTTTGTGTTTTGCTTCATTATTTTATGTTTAGATTCATAACAATATACCACTGAAAAGTGCCTATTGTCAGCCCCAGCTGCCTCTGCCAATCCTGAACATGCAATTACACTAACAGCAAAGCCAGGAACTATTCCACCACCCACATGCCAAAATTAACCAAGCACAGTAAAAATCAAGGCCAACACCACTCCCCTTCCAAACATGGGCCCCTCCTTCCACTCTGCCAGTAAATAAATAGGCTTTATAGCATGGCCTGAAGGTCAATTTAGGATATTTCAGAGACTAAGGTTCCAAAATTGAGGCCCCTTCAACCATCTTTCCCTTATACTGAGAGGGCATCTAGCGCGAGCATTTCTGTTAAGTTCAGTCTGACTCAAACAGTAGATCAGGCTGGGTTGGGTAAAACAGAGGACAGGGTGGGTTATATCAGCATGCTGAAAGCACCATTGCCCCTACCTCCTCAGCAAATCCCCTACTGGCTCCATATACAGGTGAGACAAGAAGGAACCTTTTGAACTCTACACGGCAGCACCTTTAGAAATAAAGAACAATTGCCCAGTGCCACGCTTTGGGAACACACTGTAAGAGGGGAGTGGAACCACGTGAGATAGATCTAGCAATATCTGCACGGGCAGCTAGTATTCACCCATCACCAGGAGAAGATCATGTACGAATATCACCAGTGCACTGTCTGATCCACACCCAGGTCTGACAAGAGCCAGGGAGACGTCAGGAATCTAGGTACTCTGAGAACATACTCTATAACTCGGAGCACAGAGGGAAGATTAGACACTGGGAAATGGTTAGTTAGATTACTGGTGTCAAGAAGCCACAGGACAGAAGCAATTTGATAAGTATTCTGATTCCATCAACCTTCAAGGGGGTACCATTCAAACATGCATCCCTTATGTGATTGATCCTTGACATTGGCCTAATTTTCAGCTGTCTAACCTCCAATCCCAGCCCCATTGAGAATGGGGCCAGCTATGTGAGTTAAGAGGGGAGCCGCCGGTAATAGTCCCAGGGTCATCATGGTGGCTATGAGATCCGGAGCTGATTCTCAAGATTTGTCATGCATCACATTGCTTTTCATCCGAGTTCCTCTTCTCTGCACAGAGCAGCTGCAGCACCACTTAGCTGTTGGCAAGAAATAGTTCAAAAGCAGCTGAAGGATGCATGAGGACTCTGAGGCTGGATTGATATGGAAGGGCTACATGAAAAACCCTGTGTTATAGTAGGTATTTGTTTGCACACAATAATTGTCCTGTGTAAAAAAACCTGCCAATTCAGCTTTCATTGGGCTACATTCATGCTAGATCCTAGACCCTGGCAGATACCCCAAGCCATATAATACCTGCTGAGGTGGCAATGAAGTTGCAGCGGCCATAACGTTTTCTGAGTTGGGCAAAGGATTAGGAGGATAATGTCACCTGAAAAGTTGCTACGGAGAGGTTTGGCCAGGGCAAACAATATGCTGATTCAGTACAGCCTCTCAGCAGACTGTACAGTGGGACTCCTGGAGGATTTGAAAGCTGCTTCCACCCAATGAAAACCCAAAGGAAGAGCCATATGCACTGGGTTGAATTTCCACCGGGATACAAGGAGTCAGGTTGGAACATGGAAGTGTAAACTGTACATCGCTATGCCAAATTCAGTAAATCTGGACCAATCCCATCAGCATCAAAGGCCTTTGTCTCAGAGGGCCTGCAGCCATACCACCTTCCACTGGGATTTTACCTTATCTTATGAACTAAGGGGGAGTATGGTACTTGGATGGGAGAAACACAAGGAAAATCTGGGTTGCTGGGTGAAGCGGCATAAGTGATTCAGTGCGGTACTCTTCTCCTTGAATTAGTACTGATCCAGTGCTCCAGCACAATACAATGGGGCCCTGTGCTGCTGGCGGCGTTGTTCTTTGGATGAGATATTAAACTCATAAAACTCAGAGGAGGTCCTGAACACTTGTGGTCATTAGAGATCCCATGACTTTTTGCAATGGCTTTGGTGTCCTGGCCACATTCCAACTTGGAACACTTTGTCTAGCTAAACTCCCCACACAGTTTCTATTTATGAATGTATCCTTCACTTCTAATCCTAAACTGCCGTTACATTTCATTCCAGACATGGCCAAAGTGGATAAATAATAGTAATGATAATAATTAGTGAGGAAGTGAAGCGTCTGTGTAGCTTGTATACGAGGCTCAGAAAAATGTTTTGGGTTGAAAAATGCTATATAGATGGAAGATATTATTGAGTGTCTACTTGGGTTTCTAAGAACTGTATACAAGGCTCAGAAAAATGTTTTGGGTTGAAAAATGCTATATAGCTGGAAGATACTATTAAGTCTCTTCTTGGGTTTCTAAGAACTGTAGGTTCTTTCCACTGAATCACACCTAAGTAATTGGTATCACGATAAGCAGCTCTCTTATAAAGCTTAGAATGTTAAATTCAGACCATACATTGGATAAGCTACAAATAATGATTGCTTACATGCTCTCAAATAATGATTGCTCTCATGAGATGCATCCACACAAGAAAGTCAGCCTAGCAAACCAGGACTCAGGATTTGTATTGGGTCCCTTTTGAAAAACAGCTTTAAATCACATTCATCACTATATCAAGCGATGCCCAACACACTTCCCTTCACTGTCTGGATGAAAAGGTCAGATGTGTGAGAATCCAGGTCACTAAGTCTGCTATAGGCTATTAAAATACACCACATCCAGATAACATTTGCTTTAAGATTTTCATTTTCACGGCCTTACACAGTGAGAGCAGCTTAAGAAGCCTCCTGTTTAAAGCCTGATTTGTGATTTAGAATGATTTATTACAGCACTAAAACCTCCCACAAAAGACAAATTAATACTCAGATGCTTTTTTCAGCACCTCCTTTGAGAAAGAGGGTTTTGGTTCAGTGCCAAGAAGTGGGAGGCAAGTATTTCTACTGAAACACAAATGGGTGGCAAGCTCTGTAATAACATTTTGGCATGAGATGCGCTCTAAATTTTTGGAGTCTCTTCTCTTTAGAAAGCCTGAAACTTTCAATTTCTTAAATTAAATGTTCCCTAATAAAATCAGTTGGTGCGGAAAAGAAAATTAATTTAAGTTATGGATAAAGGTCCCCTCAAATGCTTTTTGCACATTTGAGTTTTAAGCCCCCCTGATCTGTTGCTCAGTTCACGGTGTTTTAAAATAACAAGTACTTTTTTTGGCTCTAGGCATCATATTATATTACCATTAAAATTCCAGCTAAATCCTTCAGGTTTGTAATTAGAACTACGGAGAGACCCAAAAGTAGAAAACTAAGGGCTGCAGAGCTTCAGCAGAGGAAATTGTGGAAGAATTCAATGCCGGAAGAGCTGGGTGAAACTGAATGGAATAAAACAATGGAGCAGATGGGGGCAAGAGAACATGTCCAAAGAACAATTAATGTATGCCTGAGTGCCATGCGCACTGTTAGCAATGCATGGGTTAGACAGGGGCTGAGGCAGAGGCACAATGAAGTGCAAAAAAATAATTGAGGATAAGAGAGAGATACATGGATTCACACTGTAGGAGGTCAGTGAATCAAATACCCTGGCTGGAGTTAAAAAGGTCAGGTTTATTTAATGATGGGCAACATAATAAAGGATAAATGTAATCAAATCTCATGATTCAGGCCATGAACTGATAACCAGGAAGTATTTTTTTCCTCTCAAGAATGTTGCACTAGATGATGGCTGTTTTGTGTTGCCAGACCTAGAGACAAGTCTTGGTGGGTCAAGTGGTCTGACTGAGTGCGACCGATCCAATCTTCTTAGGAAAGGTACAAAATATAAAGTAAAAGAGGAGATGAATCTGGATAAAATTAGAGCTTAATTCTGCCTTCATTGCTCTGGCAAAACTCCCAGTGACATCAGTGGGAAAGACGACAGAAGAGACTTCAGAGCATGGAAAGGACAATTAAAGCAATCAACCAGAACTGAATATTGGAGGAAAGAGGTTAAGATGAAATAGTTAGGTATCTTTTGATTACCCAAGAAACAGGGCAGGACATTGGATCTGATTCAAAGCCCATTAAAGTCCATGACAAGGCTCCCATCAACTGCAAATGGTTTTGAATCTGTCCCAGTATGAGGATTTCTGAGTTACATTTTGCTTTTCACAAAAGGAAAGTAAATGAATAAAAACCACCCTGACAAAATTCTTTCCCTTGGTATCCACAGAGGTGGGTGAAAGGCCAGACAGCCAGCAACAAAGATTCATATGGAAGAAAGGGATTTGGAAAGAAATTAGGATTGTGTCAGAACAGGCACAGAATTAAAAACTCTTTAGCTGAAAAAGCTGCAGGGCAGTAGCATAGCCAGGAGGGAGCAGGGGGAGTGGCCGCTCCCCCTGTGAGCAGAAGCGGCGCCTTAAAAATGAAACGGTACCTTTTTTTAGCAGAGCTAAAAAAAGGCACCACTTTTTTTTAAGCGCCGCTTCTTGCACTCACCCGGCGGCGCTCCGGGTCTTTGGCGGCAGGTACCACCGAAGACCCAGAGCGCCGCCGGAGCCGCCGCCGGGTGAGTACAGGAGGAGCCTGGGGAGGTGCCTTTTTATAGCACCACTCCCCCTGTGCTCCGGACCTGCCTACGCTACTGCTGCAGGGCCACACAATACCTATACTCGACCTCAAAAGAAATGTCTAAAGAGAAAGGAGAAACTTTTAGCTTTGACATTTAAAATCCTTAAATGTCATGCACTGTGGGACGCAGAATAGGTAGGGCCAGCTTCTGCACTAATATACACCGCAGGTAATCACACTGAAGTTAACACAAACCATTGCAGAATTTGGCCCGTAAACTCTTCAGGGCCAAACTCTTTAGTACTGCTAGGCCATTGTAAATCCCCTGTAGGCAACATTATCGAATGGGTGTAACCGAGAGCAGCATTTGGCTTCATATTTAAGAAGAGACCTGGCAAAGGGTAAAAAAATTGTAAGCCAGTAAACTGGACATCAGGAGTTGGTAGATAATTGCAAGATAGCCATGTACATAGCAGGGGAACAGCCGCAGTGTCAGTAGTGAGGAAAGAATGGGTTGATAAGAGGAAGTTGCGGACAGTCACAGTTAACTAAAATGAGGGGGAAACTGGTTTTGTGATTAAGGCTTTGGAGTGGGCCTCAGCAGACCAAGGTGCTATTCCCGGTTATGTGAGTTTTGACAAGTCACTTAATTTCCTTGTGTTTCAGCTCCCATCTGTACAGCAGGGGCAACAATAATCCCCCTTGCCCACCCTTTGTCTATCTTGTCTAGTCAGATTGTAAGCACTCTCACGATGCATGCCTACTGTGTCTGGCACTGTGGAGGCCTGATCTTGGTTGGGGCTTCTAGGTATTAAAGTTATACTATCAGTAATAATAATAATAGTATAATAATAAATCCTGCTACTGCTAATAAAATGGTTTCCTTCATTGCCTTGAAACCTTATTAAAAATATTCTATTCACCCTAACAAAAGCCATGCATGCTTGCAGGTCAAGAAGGCTTTTCCCCTTCCAAAGCTGACAGTGCAGGGCATTGAAAATAGGGCTTATAAGGGGACCTATGATTGCATGGGTTGTTCATGGGAGCAGCAGCCCCCCTCCTGGGATGTATGTTGCAGGATCAGGGCCTTAACTATAAAAACTTTCTCTGCTGCCAAAGCTATGACATACGGAATAAACTGGTAAGGGCAGAAATAAGAACGGGCATAGTAAATAGAAGCTTTTTTAAAAAAATGACCACTAAGTAGATGCAAAAACAATATTGTAGGGATACATCTTTTAAATCAACATGAGAGAACATGGGCATAATGGATGGATTTCCTGGAAAACTTTTGTTCCTCATATTTTCTGAAAAGTCTAAATCTAAGATTGTTTTTTTTTCTCCCTGAGTGCTCTCACTTTCGACAATTTACTCTCCCTCACAAATGCCTTTAGCAACGGAAGATTCCTTTCTGCTGTTGTAGGAAGCTAGTTTCCTCTTCCTTTAAAAACTTTCTTCCCCCCCGACCTGGCCATTGGACTAGACAGAGACGTGGTTGTTTATGATCTAACCTCAGAGTAGGGACTCTAAATATCTGAAGATAGTTCCTCAGCTCTGGAGCCATGTCTGTGTAATGCCTCCCTCTACTGGAATTGTGTGCACAGATAAGACAGTTAATAGAAGGCTGTGGGTCCCTAGCAGCACTGGAAATAGATGGGTTTCTAGGCACATTCTAAAAAAGCTAGCAGGTTTGCACTGAGTTTACAAGGATTAAAAGTCTGATGTGTATATATAGCTTGGATAAATAATGGCCAAAGGGGCTGTGATCACTATCTACAGAAAACTGTCAACATACAGGAACTGAAGTTTGCATTTAAGGTGTTACACCCGTGTTTAAGTGATGGGACTAGGAAGGGGTGAGCCTGGTGGAGTTTGGGGCTAGTGAAACTCTTGAACTGTTTTTTGGGGGTTTGCTAGGTTTACGGAACTGGTCTGAGTTCGTAGACTCCTTTTTGACCTGGTAATTTAAACCTATACCCGATTTTGAATTCAATTGTGGGAACATGTGTTTCTGGCTCCTGAGAAATGTGTGATATACACCCTGGAGAGACTATATAATTGCCAAAATAGGTGCCCTATTGGCAATATATATGTGCATAAAATCAACCATTTTCTGCGTGGAAATGGATAAAGATCCTGTTAAAGGGGAAAACCACATGCAGCCTTAATTATGGCTATTGTTCCTGCATTCACGCTGTGTTTAAAGTGCCTAGCATCACAAGGCCCTGATCCCTGATGAGGCCCCTAGGCACTACTACAGAACTACTGGTTTTATTTTTTAATTAGAATGTTTTTCACTTTCTCCCCTCTCCAACTTTTCTTAGACCTCACGGAATTTGAAGTCCATATCCCATTTTTCCCCAGAAACGCCCATTGACTTGCAGAATCAAGTCCTTAGAACTTTAGTTTGGCTGTCAGCCACACCTGTGTTAAGCAATTGCTGATGCACAAGAGGGAGCAGTCTCTAGCTCACTCTCTCTTAACTGTGTCAGCTCTGCAAGGCTAGCAGGAGTGACAAACTTATTGTTGTCATCAAAGTCAGCAGCAGCAGATTTGTTGAGTAAAATGGAGCTATTTTTACATAGTTGCCTTTCAGACTAGAACTGTTCTTTACAAATATAGAGATGTAAGTTGATTTTGTTATAACCATCAGATAGACTTGAACCAGATAAACAAATTAGTTACGAGCACAGATTGCAAGCGAATGCACTTTGCCAGGTGAGGGGTGGAGGGAGGGCAGATTATCCAGAACAGACTTTGCAATATTAGTAAACTGCAGTGAGATCAGATCGCAAAAAGGGCGGGGGGAGGAAGAGAATGGATGCCATTCTGAGAGAGATATTAATTAGAATAATGGTTACATTTTGTAACTGAAAAAATATTTGATCTCGTGCATTAACCGTGATTTGGCTGATGATACTCATTAAATGTAAAATGTCCTCCACCCAAAAGCCATTTGTCAAAATAATCTAAAAATACTTTTCAAAACTCAGATGGTTAGATTTCATCCCCACCATCTTCCTCCCAACCTCGTAAATACTATCAGTTGCTGTGTTGGCATATGTAACAGGAATCATGTTTCTTGTGGACAAAATTCCTCAATATCTTGCAGCTTGAATTGTAAAGGATTGCAGAAGCTCAGATCATTGAGAAGGATCCTGATCTTCGTGTCCCAGTCAGTTCTTATTTCTTGAAGTTGGCCTGAGTTATAAGAACATAAGAACATAAGAATGACCATGCTGGGTCAGACCAAAGGTCCATCTAGACCAGTGGTTCCCAAACTCGGTCCGCAGCTTGCTCAGAGTAAGCCCCTGGTGCGCCGGGCCGGTTTGTTTACCTGCCACCTCCGCAGGTACGGCTGCTTACAGCTCCCACTGGCCGCGGTTTGCCGTTCCCAGCCAGTGGAAGCTGCGAGGGGCCGTACCTGCAGAGGCGGCGGGTAAACAAACCAGCCTGGCGAGCCAGGGACTTACCCCGAGCAAGCCACGGACCGAGTTTGGGAACCACTGATCTAGACCAGTGCCATATTGTCCGACAGTGGCCAGTGCCAGGTGCTTCAGAGGGAATGAACAGAACAGCCAATCATCAAGTGATCCGTCCCCTGTCATCCACTCCCACTCTCTGCTGAACAGAGGCTAGGGACACTCAGAGCATGGGGTTGCGAACCCGCCCCTCCTGGTAATAGTCATTGATGGATCTATCCTCCCTGAACTTATCTAGTTCTTTTTTGAACACAGTTATAGTTTTGGCCTTCACAACATCCCCTGGCAAAGAGTTCCTCAGGTTGACTGTGCGTTGTATGAAGAAATACTTCTTTTTGTTTGATTTAAACCTGCCGCCTATTAATTTCATTGGGCAACCCCTAGTTCCTGTGTTATGTGAAGGAATAAACAACATTTCCTCATTCGCTTTCTTCACACTAGTCATGATTTTATAGACCACTATCGTAACCCTCCTTAGTTGTCTCTTTTCCAATCTGAAAAGTCCCAGTCTTTTAAATCTCTCCTCATACGGAAGCTGTTCCATACCGCTAATCCTTTTTGTTGCCCTTTTCTGTACCTTTCCAATTCCAATACATCTTTTTTGAGATGGGGTGACCAGATCTGAATGCAGTATTCAAGATGTGGGTGTACCATGGATTTATATAGAAGCATTATGATATTTTCTGTCTTATTATCTATCCATATGTAATAGTTCCTAACATTCTGCACATTGAGAGGATGTTTTTGGAGAACTATCCACAATGACTCCAAGATCTCTTTCTTGAGTGGTAACAGATCATTTAGACCCCATCATTTTGTATGTATAGTTGGGATTATGTTTTTCAATGTGCATTACTATGCATTTATCAACGCTGAATTTAATTTTGTTGCCCAGTCATCCAGTTTTGTGAGATCCTTTTGTAACTCTTTGCATTCTGCTTGGGACTTAACTATCTTGTAATTTTGTATCATCTGCAATGTTTGCCACTTCACTGTTTACCCCTGCTCCAGATCATTTATGAATATGCTGAACAGCACTGGTCCCAGAACAGACCTCTGGGGGATAATACTATTTACCGCTCTCTATTCTGAAAATTGACCATTTATTCTTATCCTTTGTTTCCTATCTTTTAACCAGTTACTGATCCATGAGAGGACTTTCCCTCTTATCCCATGACTGCTTACTTTGCTTAGGAGGCTTTGGTGAGTGATATTGTCAAATGCTTTCTGAAAGTCTAAGTACATTATATCCACTGGATCATCCTTATCCACATGATTGTTGACCCCCCTCAAATAATTCTAATAGATTGGTGAGGCATGATTTTCCTTTACAAAAGCTATGTTGACTCTTCCCCAACAAATCGCGTTCATCTATCTCTCTGACAATTCTATTCTTAACTATAGTTTAAACCAATTTGCCTAGTACTGAAGTTAAGCTTACTGGTCTGTAATTGCTGGGATCGCCTCTGGAGCCTTTTAAAAAAATTGGTGTTACATTAACTATCCTCCAGTCATGTGGGACAGAAGCTGATTTAAATGATAGGTTACATACAACAGTTAGTAGTTCTGCAATTTTATATTTGAGTTCCTTCAGAACCTTTGAGTGAACACCAAGTCACATGTAGTCAGCACAATAACAAATAGCCTGATTTTGAGATCTCCCTAGTTTGCACTAGTATTCTTGCAGTTCATTTAGACACACCTATGTAGCTGGTGTGCTGATACAGTCAGGCACTCTGATGCGTAAATGACCTGGATTGTGGGTGCAAAAAGGGAAAGACAGATATTGTAAATGTTGCCCAAACCATTAGTGGGCACATCCTCTTTTGGCCAGTCTATGGCTATTTTGAAGAATAACTGGACATCCCCAATCAATCCCTAACTAAATCATCCCAGCCTGGGCTTTGTCAAGTCTGACCTTAAATATCTCTAAGGAAGGAGATTCCACCACCTCTAGGTAACCCATTCCAGTTCTTCACCACCCTCCTAGTCAAAACGTTTTTCCTAATATCCAACCTAAACCTCCCCCACTGCAACTTGAGACCATTACTCCTTGTTCTGTCATTTGGTACCACTGAAAACAGCCTAGATCCATCCTCTTTGGAACCCCCTTTCAGGTAGTTGAAAGCAGCTATCAAATCTCCCCTCATTCTTCTCTTCTGCAGACTAAATAATCTGAGTTCCCTCAGCCTCTCCTCATAAGTCATGTGCTCCAGCCCCCTAGTCATTTTTGTTGCCCTTCACTGGACTCTTTCCAATTTTTCCACATCCTTCTTGTAGTGTGGGGCCCAAAACTGGACACAGTACTCCAGATGAGGCCTCACCAATGCCAAATAGAGGGGAATGATCACGTCCCTCGATCTGTTGGCAATGCTCCTATTTATACTGCCCAGAATGCCGTTGGCCTTCTTGGCAACAAGGGCACACTGTTGACTCATATCCAGCTTCTCGTCCACTGTAACTTGTAGGTCCTTTTCTGCAGAACTGCTGCCTAGCCACTCGGTCCCTAGTCTGTAGCAGTGCATGGGATTCTTCTGTCCTAAGTGCAGGACTCTGCACTTGTCCTTGTTGAACCTCATCAGATTACTTTTGGCCCAATCCTCTAATTTGTGTAGTTCCCTCTGTATCCTATCCCTACCCTCCAGCATATCTACCATTCCTCCCAGTTTAGTGTTATCTGCAGACTTGCTGAGGGTGCAGTCCATGCCATCCTCCAGATCATTAATGAAGATATTGTACAAAACTGGTCCCAGGACCGACCCTTGGGGCACTCTGCTTGATATCGGCTGCCAACTAGACATGGAGCCATTGATCACTACCCGTTGAGCCTGACGATCTAGCCAGATTTCTATCCACCTTATATTCCATTCATCCAGCCCATACTTCTTTAACATGCTGGCAAGAATACTGTTGGAGACCATATCAAAAGCTTTGCTAAAGTCAAGGAATAACACGTCCACTGCTTTCCCCTCATCCACAAAGTCAGTTATCTCATCATAGAAGGCAATTAGGTTAGTTAGGCATGACTTGCCCTTGGTGAATCCATGCTGACTGTTCCTGATCACTTTCCTCTCCTCTAAGTGCTTCAGAATTGATTCCTTGAGGACCTGTTCCATGATTTTTCCAGGGACTGAGCTGAGGCTGACTGGCCTGAAATTCCCTGGAATGTTTTCTTTCCCTATGTACTATCCTTGCTTCAGTTCCTTAGAAACATATTCACACCCTCCCTGAGCCTCTCACTCTGTCTGTGTAAGCAAATATCAATAAAGTATGGGTGTATTCCAAATACCTTTTTAGAATATGAGGACATAGGAAACAAAAGAATCCTTTAACAGAAAGAGCATTGTTTTCATGTGTTCTTTTTGCCAGCAGAAGATGCCACTATCTGTGAGCACATGGGGTCAATACTCCAGTGAGAATCTCCTTTAAATAATTTGAATATCTCACATAGTAGAACTGCGGGGCAAGAGTAAAACCAGTCACTGGGGTGCTGGAGGAGAGGACAAGACTGGGGTGGGCTAATAAAACACTGATTTTTATTTTTTACATTTGAGAGATGTGGCTTTGCTGGTTCAGTTCTATAAAACTCTTACTTCATCTAGATTTATGGGTGTATGTTATCCAAATAAAAGCACAGTCGAAGGAATCATCTGTGAGCTTCAAAGGGCAGTTTTCCAAATTACACTCAGAAAATATCCCCTGTTCTGCTCCTCATCTGAACAAAACAACAACAGAAGCCAGCAACTTCCTGTCCTACTTCTACACCCTTTTCCATGCTGCCCCCACGTATGGAATGCTCTTCTGAAGACACTGTGCCACTTTCTGATCTTTCCTGGAAACATAGAGGCAGATTCTGACCCCGACAAAGGCTGCTGCCAGTCACTCCAGCCATGCAAAACAGCCTTAAATCCAGCTTGACTGGCTTCCTGGAAGTTCCCAGATGGCTCTTCACCACTCTTTCACAGATTCTGGAATAGAGGGTATGTTGGGGTATGGCCAGGGAAAGGGGGACATGGTCAGCAAGCCATAATCTCCATCCATCCCTGGATGCCAGACCTCACAGGTGGACCCAAGCTTAGCCCCTTTCAGGACTGGGGACTCAGACAGTCAACTCTTTGGAGCAGGGACTGTGTTTTTACCTGTTTCCATGAAGCACCTAGCACACTTTGGGGCAATTATTATTAATCATGATGATAACAAATATTTGGGTGGGGGGACTGACATTGATTGACAGATGTCCACAAAGGAATACACACCCTCTGAACCTAGAGGGGTGTTGGTGACTGTACAATAAGATAATGAGACTGTAAAGTAACTTAACATATAGAGGTTCAGAAGTACTAAAATACAGTTCAGCTGTAGTTCCATCAAGCAGAGGCTTGGTCCTCAGTATTATTGTTCTAATCATGTTAAAAGGGCTTTTATCAAGACTGCAGCTGGAGAGACCCAGAATAAGGTTTCTAGGTGCAGGGACAAGGCAATTGTTAGCAGTGGGAGCTGCTGGACTCCTTGCTGAAGGAAGTCAGAGTGAATCCAAATCCTTTGTTTGGCTCAAAATAGAAACCACACCTTTTTGCTCAAGTCTTTCTTGATCTAATGACTCCTATGCAAAAAATCCAAAGATGGGGAGGAAAATGCCTTTTTAGACTTTGTACGCTTTCTTCAGAACTGTCGTATGGTGCCTAGATACCAAGATGACAGATGATGTAGAAATGCCATGGAGGGATGTATGAATAGACATCGAAGAGCATTCTTTCCCTCCTGCACATTTCCTTGGTAAGTGAAACTTAGCGAGTGGCAAGGATGGTACAGTGGATTACAATGCTTCTCCCTGTGTGAGTAGCAATTCTTTGACAGTGATAGCGAATGACCATCTTGTGTTTCCTCACGTGGGCAGAAACTACTATAAAACTGAAACACTTTACGGGAGTGGCTAGATAGTGTAACCCCGTTAAACTCACTCATGGCTCTAGCCGTATCGCCCAGTGTGTCTATATCAGCAAAGGGACTGTGAAGATGATATTGCGGGTCCCATATTTGTTCTGTCTCTCAGCGGGTTCCATATGAGACGTGCTCAGGTTACAAAATAAGAGATGAATTTTCTAACTCTCAGGGCTGCACGTTCAACATCCTGCTCTCATTAAAAGCTGCAGCAAAATTCCTCATCAGGAGCAGGATTGGGTCTCAAACTATGGCTGAGAGCATCTCGTTTATGGGAAACATCCATGTAGGGCACCAGCAACCCTACACAGTGGAGGGCTTGAGCTTCTGTATAATATCTAGGGCCTCTGGACTTCTCTTGGCTCCATGCCAACATGGTTACATTGACACTATACTCCCATTGGTTCTCCTACCAGTATCTTGCTCCAGAACTTCCCCCTGGTGGTAGGGAATTAGTATCAACTGCCCACAGAGGGGGCACAACACATGATTCTATATTATCCCCCAGTATGCCATGGCCGTCCTATACCTGTGAGTGGCTCCTCGGTTCTCAAAAGATCTTCTCTAGTGTCCAAGGAAGGGGGGGAGATGATGCTACAGAGGGATTGCACAGGGCTTGCAGGATAATTTTCATCTCTTTTTCCAACAGTGGCTAAAGGGATGATTTGGGGCCTCTGTACTTTCTCTCCCTTTAAAAAAAATCCAGTGTTTTTCTGCATGTAAAGCCCTACAAAAATCCTATTTAATACAGATGGCATTACAGAATATTGTCAATAAGTCGGCAGTTAGAAATTTATTCAGTGCTAGCTGATGACTGATTTGGCATCTCACATCCTGAAGGGTGCTCTTGGTGATCCTCTAATTCTGTTAGTTATCTTTTCCAGAGAGGTACATAGGTTAAGTCCTTTCTGTGTTTCATTTTCTGAAAGGACTGTGCTGTCAGGGCCGGATTCAAAGCCCACTGCCATCAGGGGAAGACTCCCATTTATTCCAGTGTCTTTGGATCAAGCCATTATTCAAAAGTACCATAATACCAATACCAGTGCTTAATATACTGCCAGCCACCAACAGGGCATGACTACCACATTTTTCTTGAAATCTGCCCAGGTTATGAGGATACTGATATATGAGGAAATCTATGGCTATGAGGATATTGATTAAGCAAGTACAAGTTCAGGGCTTCCTGAAACCGAGGAACTCCTTCCAATCCTGTATCACCTTCTACAAACCACTCATTTCGATCCATTTCCATTAATTGGATCTAGTAGCTCAGGTGTGATGTACATTGCTCTGAATAAAAATGTATAAACACTATGGGAGAGATTTTCAAAAGTGCCTAAATGACAGAGAGTATAAATCTCATTAACTTTCAATGGGATTTATGCTCCTAGGTCATTAAGTGCTTTTGAAAATTCCACCCCTGGTGTGTCGAAATTATTCTGCCTTGCTCATAGACATCCATTCAGTCCTCTCATCTATTCTTCTGCCAAACCTTTCTCCTATTTCACCTTCACTTCTTTTCCCAGCCCTGTATGCTTCTTCCAGTGACACAGATATATTCTAGGTTGCATAATTTTTCTTGTTCAATTAATGTGTTTTGCAATTGCTCCTTCAGATGGTTGACCTCAGTGCCTAAGCTTCAGAAATGCTATCCAGTCAGGAACCAGATATCCTCTTCTCTTCTCTCCTCTTCCCGTCTCTTCCCTGAAAAAGTATTCTGAAATTGTTCTGAAGAACAGAAAAAAGGGAAGAATAATTTTTCACCTAATTTCTTGAAATGTCTGTAAAATCCTGTCCTGAAAAACGCACCACAAAGTTTTCATGATGTGATTCTTTTATATTTTCCCGCTGCATCATTCACAGTAATGATGACTCTGATTCAGGGACTTATCTGACCATTTCACTGATGATGGACAAGCCAGAATAGAGTCTGGCTCACTCTCCCATAGCTGTGTTGATTCTGTAATGCTTGCAGGACTAAAACTTATTTAGTCAGTAAACTAAATGGATATGACTTGCAGGGACATAGGGTCAAGTTCTCTTCTGTTACATTAGTGCAACAGCAATGATGTAGATATGTTGACTATGAAAATGCCTGCTATGCACTAAAGTCAGCACCAATGCTCCCATTGACTTCAGTAGTGCAAGATCAGCATCAGTAGGGCAATCACTTTTCTGATTACAAACTTTAGTTTGTACTTCGTCTGTGTGGTGGTGATTTGCAACATGATTATGATTCACATATATATGCATATAGATGTGCATCATAATCACATATATATGTATATGCATCATAATCATGTTGCAAATCACCACCACAGAGAACAAGTACAGGCTAAAGTCAGTCTGTAATCGGAAAAGTGGTTACAGTGCTGATCTTCATAGAATCATAGAATCTCAGGGTTGGAAGGGACCTCAGGAGGTCATGTAGTCCAACCCCCTGCTCAAAGCAGGACCAACCCCAAGTAAATCATCCCAGCCAGGGCTTTGTCAAGCCTGACCTTAAAAACCTCTAAGGAAGGAGATTCCACCACTTCCCTAGGTAACCCATTCCAGTTCTTCACCACCCTCCTAGTGAAAAAGTTTTTCCTAATATCCAACCTAAACCTCCCACTCTGCAACTTGAAACCATTATTCCTTGTTCTGTCATCTTCTATCACTGAGAACAGTCTAGACTCATCCTCTTTGGAACCCCCTTTCAGGTAGTTGAAAGCAGCTATCAAATCCCCCCTCATTCTTCTCTTCTGCAGACTAAATAATCTGAGTTCCCTCAGCCTCTCCTCATAAGTCATGTGCTCCATCCCCCTAATCATTTTTGTTGCTCTCCGCTGGACTCTTTCCAATTTATCCACATCCTTCTTGTAGTGTGGGGCCCAAAACTGGACACAGTACTCCAAATGAGGCCTCACCAGTGCCGAATAGAGGGGAATGATCACGTCCCTCAATCTGCTGGAAATGCCCCTACTTATACAACCCAAAATGCCATTAGCCTTCTTGGCAACAAGGGCACACTTCATCTTGTACTGATGAAGTCAACGAAAATGTTGATAATGACTTTAGTGCATACCAGACATCTTCACAGTCAACATATCTACAGCTTCGCTGTTGCACTGATATAACAGAGGAGAACCTGACCCTGTGGCCCTTCAAATCATATCCATTTAGTTTGCTGACTAAACAAGTTTTATTTTATAAAACTTGTTTATTTTATAAAACTTTTATGCTGCAAAATCCTACCTCAGCGCCTGAACGTGGTGCAGCGGTGACCCTGGCCGTCTGACAGCTATGGTAGCGGGGCGTATGCCCTGGTAGGTTTTACCATGCTACAAAGGTGTCGGACTATCCAATTCAGGGAGGAGGGTTGCTCTCTCAGAGGAAAGAGCGCTTTTCCTTCTCCTTAGAGGTTGAAGGCTAGCTAAGCTTGAGGAGGTACGCATGCCTGCCCACCTAGCCAGTGGGATGGCTTGAAGTTAATGGCTAAAACAACACGAGTAAATACACGTTCTACGGTGGCGGAGCGGAAATTGAGCGACAAGAGGTTGCTAAAAAAATGTCAGGTGGTAGGCCAACATGGAAAAGGACAATCCTCGCTGTGTGTACTTACAATTGTAGGTCACTGGCAAAGGAGGAAACTTTAAACCATCTGATGGAGGAGAAGAAAAGGATAAAATGTGATATTCTCGGTGTCTGCGAAACCCGACGAAAGAAGGAGTTGGAAGTCAACTGGAAGGATGGAAGTGCTGTGAGGCTCGGAAAGGGAGATGGCGCTAGAAATGTTGGAGGAGTTGGATTTATTGTCAATAAAGATTGGTCTTCGAAAGTCATATCATGCCAGCTAACATCATCACGTATCAGTGTGCTGCATCTTCAGATGGAGTCAAAAACTACCCTCAAGGTCATCCAGGCCTACGCTCCCACAAGTGCAAGTGACGACGAAGAAGTGGAAGAATTCTACCGAGAGCTTGAAAGAGCTCTCGTGCAAAAATCCACTTACACTGTCACGATGGGAGATTTCAACGCCAAGGTCGGGTGAGGGAAAGCTGGCGAAAATTTCATAGGGAGATACGGCAGCGGCGAAAGGAATGAAAGAGGAGAGAGGCTGGTAGCGATGGCAGAAATGAAAGAACTGTACGTGGCAAACACCTGGTACAAAAAGAAGATCTCAAGAAGGTGGACATGGATCGCACCCAACGCAAAGAGTAAGAATGAAATCGACTATATTTTAGTCAATAAAAGGCGCATTGTTCAAGACGTCTCTGTGGTGCAGCCATTCAACACCGGCAGTGACCATCGCCTGCTTAGAGCGAAGTTGATTTTCGATGAAGCGGTGGAAAAGAAGGCATTACAGATGGCAAACAGGAAACAGCAGCTGAAGACATTCGATGAAGCAAAGCTGAAAAAAGTGATTTCTGGGTTTGACTGGAGCCAGATGGAAAAGTGTGATGAGGACTATAGTATCTTTGCTGACAAGTTGAGATGTTGCATAAAAGCAGCTGAAATTAAAAAGCTGAAGAAGGCGAAAGGAAGAATCTCGATTGAAATGAAAAGCTTGTTGGAGAAGCGGAGAAACATGAAAAGGAGCTCGGATAACAACCTCGAGTACTCCATTCTGTGCAAGCTTATACAGCGAAAACTGAAGGATGACTTCGAGAACTTCCGGAAAGAAAAGCTCCTTAAAACAGCTGAATCACGCAAGAGCCTCAGGACATGCAAGCGGGAATTGACGCAGTATAGATTGAGCGTAACAGCATTGAAGAACAAGGATGGAGAGAGAGTAATCGACAGAGCAGGGATGGAGGAGGTCTGCAAGGACTTCTATACAGAACTGTTCAAATCAAGAATCAACGTCCCCCTCCCAACCCTCGAAGAGTCAGAAGAACGCGTCCCCCCAATAATCGTCAGTGAAGTCCGAAGTGCACTACACCAGATGAAGAAGGGAAAAGCTGCAGGCAAAGATGGAATAACGTCAGAAATGATTTATGCAGGAGGCGAAAAACTTTGGAAGGCCCTCGCTTTAAGATTCAGTCGATATCTTGAAGAAGGAAAAATACCATCAAGCTGGAAGGAGTCGAATACCATCTTGCTGCACAAGAAAGGTGATCGAGAAAATCTTAAGAACTACCGCCCTATATGCCTGCTCTCTCACATCTACAAGCTCTTCACAAAGGTGATAACGAATCGACTTTCGCAGAGTCTGGATGAACAACAGCTGAGAGAGCAGGCAGGGTTTCGAAGAAATTTCAGTACAATCGCCCATATATTTACCCTTAGCCAGCTCCTAGAAAGAGCGAGGGAATACAAACTCCCGCTGTGCATTGCTTTTGTTGACTATGAAAAGGCCTTCGATAGCGTTGAGTTTAATGCAATATTAAAGGCGCTCGCAGAGCAGGGCATTAACACGCAGTACATTAGTTTGTTGAAGGAAGCGAATACTGGATGTACAACAGACATTACTGTCCTTGAAACTCCCCTCCGCATCCCAATCGAGAAAGGCGTAAAGCAAGGAGATACAATTTCACCGAAACTATTCACCGCCTGCCTCGAAATGGTTATGAACAAGATCAATTGGAGGAGTGGTGTCAACATAAATGGAGAGAGATTATCTCATCTCAGATTTGCAGACGACATTGTACTAATTGCCGAAAGCACCAACCAACTGCAGAGCATGCTACGAAGACTCGACAAGAAAAGTAGTCAGGTCGGCCTGAAAATGAACCGCTGCAAAACGAAATATATGCGATCAGACGTCTTACGAAAAGCCCGAATAACGGTAACAGGAGAAGACATCGAAGAAGTGGAACAGTACATATATTTGGGCCAAGAAGTTAATATGCGCCAAGACCTGAACGGAGAACTCTCACGAAGGATTCGGGCAGGATGGTGTGCGTTTAATTCCATCAAGGATGTCCTCAAAGGAAAAATTGACAAGACCACACGTAAAAATATTTTCAATTCAGCAGTGCTGCCAGCCATGCTGTATGGCAGTGAAACATGGGCACTGATGAAGAGAGAAGAGCAAGGGCTGTTGGTAGCTGAAAGGGCAATGGAACGAGCTATGTTGGGAATCTCCCTTCTGGATCGTATACCAAATGAAATCATCAGAGAACGCAGCGGTGTGAAAGATATTGTCGTGGAAAGCAGACATAACAAGATGCGATGGGCGGGCCACACAGCACGGCTCACGGATAACAGGTGGACCGCAATCATTGCTGAGTGGTACCCGCGAGAACAGAAAAGACCCCCCGGTCGGCCTCCAAGAAGATGGGAAGATGACATCGTTAAACGTTTTGGACGAACGTGGAGAAGAAAGGCAAGAGTGCGAGAAGAATGGCAGACGTGTTGTGATCGGCGCAGTCTTAACGACAGCTGAAGTCCGATCGATCCAGGTGATCCAGGTGTGATATATATAAATGTATACAATGTAAATACACACAAACACACACCCTAGTAGCCTTGCACAACTAAGAAGCACTTTACAAAGAGTCATATATCACTGCTGAAACTTAAAATAATAAAGGCAGAGGGCCTGACTGAAGGTTAATGCAGTACAGTGAGTTCAAGATTTTTTTATTAAAGGAATAAAGGGGATTTTTTTCAGAGTCACTGATTTCAAAGAAGAAACACAGTATTGTTTCTATGGGGATTTATGTCACAGGTTGTTTTTTTTTTTTACTTTGGTGTAAATCCCAGCTAGAAACAATACGTTTTTTGTGAAGCACTCCCTGCAGATAATTTGAGAAATAAATCTTTCACTATCGCTGCTCAAGCTGAAGTTGAGCAGGACTTGAGTACAGAGAATTGGTGCTCAAAGGAAATAAATCATGAAAAATGAAAAGCAAGAGGGTGGGGGGAGAAAAAAAAATCTAATTAAATTAAGTTGCTCAGTACTGTGGCGAGTGTGGCGTGTATTCCCGGAGAAGTGTGTCTGGGGCTCAGAACCCAACTTCCATTGCTTTGCTGTCCTGGGGCACATCTAGTCTCAGAGCATTTCTAATATTATTGCTTCAAGGATGAATGACTGCCCGGCACCTCATGAGAACCGCTGGGAGGCATTCCCCTGAGATATGATTCTATCCTTGACCCACACTTCTCCCTTAGGCAAAGGGGGAAGGGTAATTTATACCAACTCAGCTATGCTGTCTGGCACATTGGGGAGACAGAGCCAAATCGCCTCATCCAGCTTCTTGACGGGATAGGAGGGAATAAACACCCACGCAGCTCTCTTACTCCTCCGTGTCCAGACTCAAGGTGTGGGTAGCTCGTGCAGACATGTAAGGAGGCATTTGTATTCCTCCTTCCTCCCTTGCACAGAGAATATAATCTAAGGCAGCATCTTGCTCTAAAATAGGCTGCAGAAGACAAAAACAAAAAACAAAAAAAACCAGAGACGCTTGGTGCCAAAAAGAATCAACAACAAAGAACTTGGGGTCCAATTCTCCCACCCATATTACAGTCAGTAGTAGTCCCGAGGACAGAGTAAATTCCCACTCAGCATAAGCAAGGTGCAGGACTGGGCCCTGAATGGCTGCCAGCCTTTATGTTTTGTACCATTGCAACACATAGAGGGCAGGCTCTTTGATTAGGATGATAGATGAGGACATAGAAGGTCTGGGTTTAAGTCCTGGCTATACGGACCCCCACCACAAGCTCTTTTAAGGCTTAATCCTTGCAAGTGCTCAGTGCCCTCAACCTCTATGGACATCAGTGGGATTTCAGGGCCCTGGGCACTCACACCTTACAGGATCCAGCCAGCCAGGCCCTTCAGAAAACAGCAATTGTGGATTTGATACTCCCCCACTCTTCTACCAGTGTAAATCAAGAGTAACATAGCTGCTAGTTAAGTATACTGGAGTTGAACAAGCTGCCTGGCCCGTGAAGGCATTTAAGAATGCATAGTGCAACCTGCAGATCGAAATAAAGGAGCTGGCTAATTTCCTGGAGAAAACTACAGGAAATCTTCTCCTCGGGTACAAGTTTTCTATTGCCGGTGAGAAAAAGGGGACGTTTTCAAGCAACCATATACTTGGGTTTTTATATCCAGTGTTTTTTCATTGGAGTGAAAAATAAAACTGTCTGAATCAGGTCATGTCATTGTTGTTATTATTGTTATTTTAGATACTTATTAATGTTATGGTTAACTTTATCCCCTCTTGTGTTATTGTTGTTATACCACATATTAATATAGTGCTTCTGTAGCGAGAGAAGTATGGTTGAATTACAGTAACAAGCTACAAGCAGGAGGAAAGTGCTGTGGTTTGGCTGGTCCACTATTAGATATACACCAGCACATCTGGACAGGAGATCATGTGACAAGTAGGAAAGCCAGAAACATATCCTGGATACTATAAAAAATGGGTTCTGTTAAATTAAAAAGGCTTTAAATATTGGCTCAGCTGGTTTCTGTAGAGCATTTTTTAGTAGTCTTGGAATGTGTTGCAAGATTTGTGATCACTGAGAATTTGATTAAATATTGCAAATCTATTGTGTTGTTAGTTTATTCACATAGGCTCCTCATGTCTTGCCAGTTCTCCTGCGCTCTCGTAACTCGAGACATGACTCCTGATTCTGGATTAGAACTTTGTGTCCTCAGAACAACTTTTGTGAAGAAAAACAAAAAACAAAAACAAAAAACCACAACACTCCCTTTACATCACATTTTAGAGACACCCCATGCTCCAGCAGATTTTCAAGTGCTGTCGGATACTAGACATATCATGATTCCATGTGGTAAAGAGCTAGTCAGTAGATTCAGAAGTAGAAATTGTAATCTCAGGCCAGACCAACTGCTAAATTTCATCCATGTCTATCCTGATTTACTACAATATATTGTTCTTTGAAACAGAACATTCTGCTGTCATTGGCCATTCTAATTTCTCCCCAAGTAACCCTAGTGGGCTGGATAATCAACGGTTCAGATTTTGGTACAGGCAAGTGATCTATTTCCCTTTTTGCACACAAGAGCAGCAGTTCCAGTGGAACGGATGGCTCTCCTGGGAACAATATTACAGGAAGACTATAATAAAGTGTTGCTGAAGCATCCCATAGAAAGTCATGATGATATTTAATCTCATTTGCCTACTGTTGTATTAAAGTATCAACCAAACACTGCAAAAGTATATTAAGACTGTGATGGGATGTCTTAACCCCACACCAGAAAGGAAGGGGTTAAAGAGCAGACATGGGCTAACTTAGCCCTGCCCTGCTATGCCTATGCTGGGTGCTAGGCCTGAGATGGGTTTAAAAGGAGGGAAGCCCAGTAATTGGTAGCTGATGTGGAAGGCTGCTCCTGTGTGGGGCAAGAAGCCTGGCTGAGGGGTGGATGGTGTCTGCAGCCTGCTAGAGACCCTTTGAAGGAGAGTGGGCCTGGCCCCAGTTGGTGGTTTGACTGGAGTTCAGGAACCTGTTGTTAGGCACTAGACCAAGCTGCTGCTGAGGGCCTGCCTGCCAGGAAGGGGGCTGAAAGCTGAGCCTGGCTGGGCAGGAGCTTCTTCTGTTTGGTGTCTCCTTTGGATTTTGACTCAAGGACTCCATTACTCTGGAAGGGGTTGAACTCTCTGAAATGACTTGGCCGGAGGACTAAGCCACATCTACAGCGGAAGTGGGCTAAAGCCCCTATGCGGAACCGAAGGCTACCCAGGCATTTCATAGCAATTGTTGAGTGTGTAGTTCAGGGAATTATGCTGTAAAAACGTTTCCATTTTCTGACACAAACATATGGTGTACTCTACATGAGAGCATCTTCTGTGTTTGGAAGCGAGAATAACTCCAGCCTCCTCCTCTCTTGGAATGCATGCCATATTATTTATTGCTCACTGAGTGCCAAGTGTGGTTGGCGCTCTACAGAGCGATAGGAACAAACATGAACCCTGATCCAAGGTACTTATAATTGAAATCAGACACAGTCAAGAGAGGAAGGATGCAGCAATAGACTGGGACTTGGGAGATCTGGATTGAATTCCCAGTTGTGTTACAGACTTCCTGTGTGACCTTGGGCAAGGCACTTACTTTTATGTGCCTCCGCTCCCCATCTGTAAATGGAAAAAAATAATAATTGATTCTCACTCCCTGTTTCTGTTTTATCGTTTTGAGACTAATCTGTTCAGGGCAGGGACTGTCTCTACTCTGTGTGTATGTACAGTGCCTAGCACAATGAGACCCAGATGATGCAACAATTGATAATACACGTTATTGAAGCACGTACCACACAAAAGACTTTAAAAATAATCTTAAGTGCTAGAGTGAGACCTTACTTCTTGTCCTGTGTTAGGGGTGGCATGCAGCTGTATCCCCCCTGGGGACAGACCTGGTAAAGTAGTGAGTCATCCCTCTCCACTTGCTCCCTGCACACTTGGTTGCCGGGGGACTAGCAGCTCCAAGGAGCCTGCTTTCCTTCTATTCCCAGAGTGGTGATCTGGACAGGCTACACAAGTGAGTATAGAGATGGGATTATGCCCCCTTACCTATCTGATAAGGGCTGGCTGGCTAAGGGAAGTGCCAATATTGATCAAATGTTGCAAAGTGAAGCACTCAAAAGTCTCACCACCTTAACTCTGACCCTTTGTGTGCATATATCGCAATACAGCCTTTAATCCTCCAAGGACAAATTACATGTCTGCAGGACTCCTGCATCCATCGGGGCTCAATCCTGCCCCCACTTACATCAATAGCAAAGCTCCCACTGACATCAGTGGTGCAGGATTAGGTCCTGAGGGAGCAGGATAGGTGGTGAATGAGGTAACACTGTGTAGTGAATGAAGCTGCAGTCTGGGATATTCTTGCCTAATTCATCGATGGGGTTGGTTGTCATGCAGAGAATGGGGTCGGAACCGTACATTAAAAAATGAGCATCTGAGTATGGAGAGAATCCTTTTTAAAACACACACACACTCTCGCGCGCACACACACACACTGTGCTCAATTCATTATTTTTTCACACTGCTTTGAGGAAACATCACACACACAGTGTGTACATTATGGTTCATTTTAGGGAAGCTTATGGGAATCATTGGGCTCCATGTATTAGTCACAAAGATGATTAATAAGGACTTAAAGGTTCACATGCACATACTTCCATGTTAATGAAGCCCTCATGCTGTATGCATGAAGCAGAACACAAAGCTCCGGAAATAGTTCTCTTCAATGTTCTTTCCAATGCTCCTATTTTTTAGGCTGCAACAGACACTGATTTATTTGAAATCAGCATAAAATATGTACCAGCTCAGTAAATCCCTGAGAGGTTCTCAGCCCTGGTTGAGTGTCCTCATCAGGCAATAAATCAAGGAGGCAATAAAGTATGTTAAATAGCTTAACCAATCATGATGTGGAGAGCCACCAAATGGCTCATTTAAATACTTACAGGACATTAACCAAATAATAGAGTTACCAGAGAGTCTATACATGTCTCTCTCTCTCTCTCTCTCTCTCTCTCTCTCTATCTCTAGCTATAGAGAGTGGGAGTGTAGGGCAGTGGAAGTCTGAGGCATAAATAAATAAAAAGTAATCACACCATAAGTTATTTTTCTTACCGTTCGATACAGTCAGGCAAATGAAAAAGACTACACAGCTTAGGTAACTTCCTGTCTTATAAACCACCCCAGAGCATCCCCAGATGTGCCACGTTCAATCTGCTCCACCTCCGACAGAAGACCACCTCCATTAAGTCCCTTTGTTGGCCTCCTGAGTAACTGCATAACATGTTTCACTGTGTCCCAAAATATATTTTGATGGGGCCCTAGGACATTCAAGCATGTGCTATTACTGACCCACCTCACATTCGCATGAAACCAACTTTCTCAGTTTCCTTGATTCCCTTCTTTCCAGTTGAATGCTAGGATTACTTTTTTTTAAAAGGGCTTGTTTCAGACACCCCTCCCCTCCAGAAGTCAATGCAAAGACTCCCATTGAGCTTTGCATCAGGCAGCCAGTGAAGGGAAAACATTACACATGATGCCAGGTGGGGTCAGGAATGACTCTTGCTGTCATGGCATATTGACAGGGAACATGAAGGGCCTGGATACTGAGCAGTTCACATTCACATGGAACACTGGATGTTATTAACCTGTTAGGAGTAGGTGGGTGTATCCCATACAAGTAACGTCCAAGGACTACAGGGTTGATCTTTGTCCTCCCCATCTTTTAGTTTTGTGTTTCTTTGCTTCTAAAAAAATTGTAAGGGAACCACTGCACAGTATCTCCGTGGCCTCTTGGCCAGCAGTTGTTGTTAGTCCACAGAAGACTGGAATCAGTTTTCATCATATGAGGTGGGAGCAGAGGTAATGCGGACAGGTGGAAGGGTTATTCAAAATGAACCAAATAGGTCCTTCAGTTCACTCACCATTGTTCTTTGCAAACAATCTGGACTCTAAATTAAGCACGCAAAGCCATGCTTGTGCATCCTCCAACAAAATGCTGGGAGCGGCCACGTCTCCACACAGTGGAATAACCTTTTCAGATGTCTATTCTCACCCTAGTAGTTGCAGTTATGTCCAATATGCACTACAAGGAATAGCAAGTGTGAAAAGGGGAAGAATATTATTGTCACAGCAAAAAATAAATCAATGACATGAATGGAAGATTATTTACATTTATAGAAGGACCCCTTATCTCTTTAAACCACACACACGCAAATAGGGAATTTACACATAAAAATAATTTTTGTTTAGTGGTAGGAGTTGTTGGCATAGGGTCTGATACACAACCCACTGTAGTTAATGGGTGCCTTTCCATTAGGCCCTGTGACGGGGCAAGGCCAGAGGGCTATAGGAAAGTGGTAAGGAATCAATATTTTAGTCCCAGGCTAAACAAATCCCAGATACCTTATGGCAGTTGCTCCAGGTTAATCAAGACACCTGGGGCCAATTAAGATCTTTCTAGAAAAAGCAGTGGGGATGGCTAGGTTGATTGGGACACCTGAAGCCAATCAAGGGCTGGCTGGAACTAGTTAAAAGCCTCCCAGTTAGTCAGTGAAGGGGCACATGTCAAGAGCTGTGGAAGGAGGTTGCGTGTGAGGAGCTGGGAGCAAGAGGCACTAGGAGCTGAGAGTAAGAGGGAGTACTGCTGGAAGATCCTGTCGTGAGGATAAAGAAGGTGTTGGGAGGAGTCCATGGGGAAGTAGCCCAGGGAGTTGTAGCTGTCGTGCAGTTGTTCCAGGAGGCACTCTAAACAGCTGCAACCCACAGGGCCCTGGGCTGGAACCCGGAGTAGAGGGCGGGCCCGGGTTCCCCCCAAAACTCCCAACTCCTGATCAGACACAGGAGGAGTTAACCTGGACTGTGGATTCTACTAGAGGGGAAGATCTCTGAGGCAAGCAAAATCCGCCAATAAGCGCAGGACCCACCGAGGTAGAGGAGGAACTTCGTCACAGCCCATAGACATTACAAAAATGGCTTGTTTTCTCTATTCCCAACCCCACGGAGATGGAGTCGTGCAGTCCTTCCTCCTGTCGGTGCAAGATTTTGTTTTAGTGCTTTGTCCAGTGAAGCTTTGCATGAATCATGCAATGGGGATTCTACCTCTTCACTTGTGAGACATTTCCACACATAATCGGATTCTTTATTATTAATATAATAATAAAACAATAATAACAATAGTATTATTATTATTAACATAATAATTATTTCTAAGCATTTGTATGGTGGTAACAACCATGTCAGGGTTCTATTGCATGAGCCACTGTACAAACATATAGTAAATGACATTCCCTGCCCAAAGTCTAACAGAGAAGACCCAGCAGGTGGATGAGATGAACAACTGAGTTGGGGTGGCAGGGGGAGGAGACAAGGTAATAAAATAAAATAGAATGTGTGCAATTGTTAGCCAATCAGAAACCAGCAATTACAGCTTGCCAGAGTTCACTGTTATGAATCTTGATCCTGGTAACCAGTGTACACTTTTTCTTTCATTTCACCCTATCAGTGCTCGCTTGCTATAACATATGAATAGCTTCAATCAGCAAATAACTTTAACAGTTCCCTTGAAGAATATGTGCTCATGACAGAGAACAGCTATGTGGAAAATTCCACCCTTCTTCTGGCTGGTCACTTTTTGTGGGCTTTACCATTTTAACAGTGAGCAATCTCCCTTGACAAAGCGAAAGTGAATAGGTGATTGTCCTGTTTGACAGATGAAGAAAAGAAAATTAAGTGATTTACCCAAGGTCACCCCAACAAGTCAGGACCAGAGCCATTGGGCAGGCTGGTGCTGAAAACTTTCAGCTGGCTCCTACTGGTTCCATTTGGCAACTTTCTAACTAAGCTTCACATATAGCTCCCATGACCATAACATGTGAGAGCCTCACAATGTATTTATTCTCACACCACCTCTGAAACATAGCGAAGCGCTATAATTCCCATTTTACAGATGGGGAACTGAGGCACAGAGAGGCAAAGTGATTTTCCCAAGGTCACATAGAAAGTCTCCAGGGAAGTGAACCTCGGTCTCCCTGATCCAAGGCAAATGCCCTAACTAGGCACTTCTCTACTGATCTGTACAAAGCTACTGGCTCCTGAGGTGACTTCTCCTGCAGAAGAAACCAACACAGACCAGCTGAAAGAGTCTAATGGATTCTCCTGGAATTCTCACTGGATGGAGCAGCAGGAGCAGAGGGATTATGGGAGTTAGGGGACCCAGAGGGGCGGTAGGTTGGTCAGTAGGCGGCACACAATTGTGGCTGTGCTCCAGCAGGGAGGGAGCAGAAGGACTGACCTGGAAGAGGCAGGTTGGGTGGAAGGGCCGTGGGAGAGCTTTCAGCTACAGAAAGGGTTGCATCATGCTGGTTCCGCTGTTGCACTTTGATCAAAGGAGCTGTTCCCAGCACTCTGTGTTTGCTGTGAACTGGAATCAAAGGACCGACTGGAATCTGAAAAAAAAAATCAGCTTAGGACCAAACGTCAATGGGAAGGGGCAAGGCAGGGAAGAAAGCGTGTTCTCCATGGCAGTTGACAATATCCCTGACACAAGGCCACTCGCCTACCCCTTTCAGATAAATATTCCTCACTACAATAAAGTCTGTTATCTGTGGTTGCCTTTCCATCTTCTACTCTCCATAAGAGTTCTGAGACCTTCTAGACCAAAGCTCGAGTAAGTTGCATCAGGGACCTTATCTCTATGCATTAGGGTCCACAACGCAGCAGATGGGATGTACTAAAAATGTGAGTTCTAAGAGCCGGTTCTGATGCCCATTAAAGCCAATGGAAAGACTGCAGTTGATGCTAGATCTGTCCTTCGATGCTGATCTTTCTTTCTGCTGCACTGTTGGCTACTGAGCGACACACTGTAGCATGAGTCTAACAGAACATGCCCTTGTAGTCGCTCATTATAATTACCCTGACACATCTTTGTAATTCATATACATAGTAAAGATCTACAAACAGTCTGAAGTAATTGTTTTATTTTCTACCCCAGGATGCTTCCCTGGGCATTTCCCTCACTTACTCTTTGTCTGAGAGTATGCGATAGGCCTTTTATAGAGATGCTGACTCTGATGGTGCTTAGGTAATTGCAAATGTCTATTGAAGAGTGATGCTGTTGTCACTTTACGTGTCTTCCTTCCCCCAGAGAATATGCTGTCTGTACCAATGCTGAGCTGAGTAGCTTTTTGCTTCTGGACCTTGGTTACTACTGCCTTCTCACATGGCAGCTCAAGCACAGCCTAGCCCCAAAGAATTGAACAGCCAGGGGCAAATATTCAGCCTTAAAAGAGGCCTAGGGACTTGCCCACATGCCTAGCTGAGAGATCAGACGCTGCAGCTGTATGTGTAAGCAGGCCTTAGCAAATGATAAATGGGTAGTTGGACAAGCACTTACCTGATTTCTGTGCCTAAAACCCTGTCTGGGTGAATAAATAGATGCATGCACAGTTTAGTCACATGCAGCTGAAAATGTAGCCTTTGCAAACTGACTATCCCTGTAGGGTGACTTGTTTAAAGGGAAAAGAAAGCAGCAAAAGCAGAAAACATGGTCTGACACATTTTTAAACAAATTTTCAATATTATAAAATATGCCTGAGAATTCAGTGGTTCCAAACCTCCAGTAAGGAGAAGAAACATGGGCTGGAGATGCTGGACTGGAACTCAGGAGATCTGGGTTCAATGTCCACCTCTGCTACAGATTTCCTTCGGGACCTGGGGCAGGTCACTCAATCGCTTTGAAATTCAGTGTCCCGTCCATATGGTTAGGCCCTGATCCTGCAAATATTTATTCACACTGGCTTCAGTGGACATGCTCCCAGAGCCGGCTTTAGGAAGTGCAGAGCCCAATTTGAAGAGTTTCGACGGGGCCCCTCCACCGAAATGCCGCCGAAGAGAGTGGCAGCGATTAAGCTGCCACCGAAGTGCCACTGAAACGGACGTTGCGGGGCCCCTCTTAGGTGCAGGGACCCATTCGGGGGAATCGGGTGACTCGGCCTAAAGCCGGCCCTGCCTGCTCCCATACTAAAAGTTAAACACATGCATCAATTGTAGACTCTGCACAGCAGGGAGTCTCACTCTGTGTTTGAACAGTAGCCAGTACAATGCAGCCCTGATCTCAGTTGGTGCCTCTGTGTGCTACCGTAATATGAATGATAAATGAAAGGTTTGCAATACCTAGCCTTTGCCGCCTTCGTTGTTGGCAAGAGAAATTGTGTTTGAAAAGCATTTTTAAACATAAGTCAAACTTCCTGCTTAAACAGGAGGCAACCCATTTTAAAGAGTACTCAGGAAGGGTTAAAACCAGGAAAATCCCATTTAAAAAGAAAGCCCCTCCCCTCAGGTAGGACCCTTTGCTACAGGACAGTTTTTAGTGTAGGCAATGGTGTTCTCTAAATAAATAGAGTATTGTAATGACATAACTTGATACATTATCTTTCACCCTTGAAGGAACCTCAGGGTAGGTCTGTCTTCTTGCCCAGCCTCCCCCTTCTGAGCTGAGTTGCTCCCTTTTAAGCTTCCCCTTGAGTTGATGCATGCTCAGCTGGTCTGGAGGGGTGAGTCTACCTGGGCCCAGTATTGTCCTTTATCCGCTTTGGGCCCAGTGTAGGCTTTGCACACTCTGTCACACGGATGTTTACCGGGAGTGCCTGCCAAGCACGTGGGGCAGTGTTGGAGAAAGCACAAAGGTGTTTGTCTGAAAATTTAACACGTGGGCTGTGGAAGCTGGCATCATGGGCTGATCGGAGGTGAGCATCGACAGCTTGAGAGTGAACAAGTAGGTTGGCTTTGCGGGATTGACTGTGCAGGGCCTTGAAAGTGAATGCAAGTGGCTTATGCTTGACGTGATAGAGAGCAGGGAGCCAGTGGAGAGATTCAAAGAGAGGGGTGAACTGTGAACATGATCAGAGTCATGGGCTAAGAACAAGATCTTCGCAGTAGCATTCTGAATGGATCTGACAGGGGGAAACTGCATTTGTGAAGGCTAGAGAGAAGGACATTGCTGTAGTCAAGATGTAAGACCGGGAGAGCTTGGATGAGGGTTTTAGCTGAGTGGATGGATAGGAAGAGCCATATCTTAGAGATGTTATGCAGAAAGAATTGGCAAGGTTTAGATATAGCCTGGATGTGAAGACCTAGACAGAGCTCCAAGTTGAAGATGAAGCCAAAGTTATGGGCCTGAGGGACAGGCCGGGTGGTGGTGTCATCCACAGTGATTGAGGTAGGAGGTAGCAGGGAGGGCTTGGAGCGGGAGAGAGATTAGGGGCTCTATTTTCACCATGGTTAGGTTGAGCTTGTGTCTGGACATCCACAAGGAGATGTGTCAATGTTACATTACAATGCCGGGACAGTAGGATGTAGTAGGATGGTAATGGCTATCTCAGGAGACTGTGAAGCAGGAGACTGGGAGCCCAATTCTCCCTCTGCAGAAGATGTGTAACTTCAGTGGGAGTTACCCACATCCTACTGTGAAAGAACTGGGGATATGGGTTCTACTTTTGATTCTGCCACCCAACTTGCTGTGGGACTCTGGCCAAATCCCAATGTCTCTATGCCTCAGTTTGGCTGTCTGTAACTTAGGGATAGAGAATAATATGTATGTACCCAATGAAGTGTTCTGAGAGCCTCCAATGAAAGGCCCGCTGGACTTGATCCCTCTCCTATTTGAAATCAATTAGAGTCTTTCCATTGACTTCAATGGAGGTGAAACAGGTTCTATAAAAGGGACAAGTATTGGTTATTAGTAATAGTAATTCTTAGATGAGGGAAATTTTCTTGGCAACCACTGTTCCCCTGTTCTCAGGAACGTCTCTGAGATTGCTAGAGGAAAAAATGTTTTCTACAAGGTATTCTGCCCTCTGTGTGTGTGTGAGAGAGAGTGCGAGCTAAATCCACTTGTACAATAATTTACGGGCTTTGAAAGGGTTATATAATTCACCAGGCAGTCCCCATCAGCAGCACTGCTGGGAATGCTGGGCCCAGTCACCCATGCTATTACATAAATTTAACTCCATTGACTTCAATGGAGTTACACAGACATAAAATAGGTGTAAATGGAGCAAAGAATCAGACCCAGATGATACAATTCTCATACAGCCAAACAATTGTCAGTTCAGCTGTTAGCAAGTGGCTTGAAATGTATATTTATTATTATTATTACTACTATGTGCTGAACGGAAATCAACTCCTGTCCCATTCTAGCCAACACCAGTATGACTCAGCTTCCATTCAGATTCACTTTTACCTACAGTTTCCAGTTTTGAACTGCACAAATCTAGAGAAAAAAATCAGTTAATGGAGGAATTAAACAAACAAACAAACAAACAAACAAAATCCTGTTCTAACCATCATGTCCTGGCAACATGCAAGTTTTCCCACCTACTTAAATCTCTGGATTAAAGCCCATGAGAACTGGTTCCAAAGCCCAGAGACAATGGCAACATTAATCTATTGGCAAGACAATTAACTTGTATGTAATTGCATCAAGAGTTTTCAACTGAGCAAACCACCAGCACTTGCATGGTTTTCAGTTACCGCCCGCCAGGGCAATTTTCAAAAGGGCTTCAAAACAACAGGATGAGCCTCAGTTAATTTAACTGATGTCGAAGGGATTTCTTTCTTTCCATGGGGGAACTGCAAACGCAGTCACAGTGACAATGAGCTGAGGTTTCTAAGGTTTTCCTTAAAGGATGTAACAAATGTAGGCAACGGTGCAGGAGAACTCTCCATAAATCAGAACCTGAAGGGAGGCATTGTGTGCTGCAGCAGCTCTCAACCTTCGACAAGATGTTTCTCGGGCAAGTTTTTTGGAATTTTGGTGGGCTCTGACCTGCAGTTTTCACTTCCAAAATAACTTGACTTTTCTAAAGTGGTAATTTCATTTTCATGATAATGCTAAACTCAAGCCACATGTGCTTTAATTTAAAGCAGGGCTCGGGCTGCGGCGCCTGCCAAGAAACAGTAGAGAAACATGCTTATTCTACTAGTTTGCTTGAGGCTCTCTGCATTTTTGAATGCCTCGGCAGAAATATAGTTTTTAAATGAGCCAATCCCAGAGAGAGAGCGGTGGGCTGTGGAGGAGTTCTACATTTTTGCATTAAAGTTTTGTTGGCGTTCCATGCATTGACTGGTTAATTAAGAACCGATGAATTGGCACCAGAGGGACACATTATTTGATGACCTCTTTGGCTATCTAGTTTGACAGCTAAGGTGCTGTCCAGACCTTTCTCAGCCCTGAACTGGCACATTCAACTTCACCACAGCACAGACAATCATACTGGTTTAGCTATGCTAGACCAGCCCTGTGTTGGAACGTTGGTTGTGCAGCTCTTTCTGCTAATTAACCCCCCCCCCCATGATGGATATGTTTACAATGCCTTTGTCGACACTTTTAGGATTATTTAAAACTCTCTTGGGAGGCTGTAAAAAGCAACCCTGTTTTTTTTATTTAGAGAGGGAATGAGAAATACAGAAAAGACAGACAGAAATGAAGAGACAGAAAAGAAGAGCTTTTCTCCCGTTCTTTGGAAAATGTAGGGCTCGGATTCTCAGTCAGTGAACGCTGCTGCTTTGCGCCAGCTGAGGACCTGGCCTATTATATCAGTTAAGATGTCTTTCCGAACCACTTATGATAGTAGTTTGTAATTGTGGAGCACTTTTCCAGCCAGAGTGCTCACAGCAGATGACCGAGGTGGGCAAAGCTTATTAGTCCCACTTTGCAAATGATGCAGCTGAGGGCGGCACAGATAGGTAAGGCCTTGGCTACACTTGCAGATGTACAGCGCTGTGAGTTAAACCCGTCTTCGTACAGCTGAGTAGGGAAAGCGCTGCAGCCTGTCCACACTGGCAGCTGCCAGCGCACTAACGTGGCTACATTTGAGGCATTTGCAGCTGTATTGGGAGCGGTGCATTATGGGCATTCAAGTGGCTGCAACGTGCTTTTCAAATGCGGGGGGGGAGTGAGGGGGACTTTGACAGGGAGCCTGTTGGGAGAGAGAGTGGGTTTTTGGAATCTCCACAGAGTGTCAGCTCATTATCTCCTAAGTTTACACACCTCCACATCCCCTGCCTCTCTCTCAATCACTGAAAGCAAACAGCAGGGGCTTTGTTTGTTTTTAAAGAGCAGATAAAAGAGAACTTGGGGAAATGGAGCCCTCCCCCCCCCCCCCGCCGTTTCTGTCCAAGGCAACTTTGCTGCCGGCATTCCTAACGGAGCCCCCCCTTTTCCCCCTCCCGCCTGCAAACAGTAGCTGTGTTTGTTTTTTTGTAAAGCAGCTCAAGAACGGAGCTCTGAACTCCAACCCGGAAGTGCCGTTTCAAAACAAAGGGAGCTTCCGGAGGTCAGTAACTGCGGAATTCCTCGGCTACATTGAAAGGCCAGCGTTCCACGCACTTCGCAACAGTTGCTATTCCTCTCAGGGTGGTGGAGTACATGCAGCACTGTATCTGAGGAGATACACCGTTGCACGTGCCTTGCAAGTGTAGCCAGTTAGGCCTTGGCTACACTTGCAGATGTACAGCGCTGTGAGTTAAACCCGTCTTCGTACAGCTGAGTGGGGAAAGCGCTGCAGCCTGTCCACACTGGCAGCTGCCAGCGCACTAACGTGGCTACATTTGAGGCATTTGCAGCTGTATTGGGAGCGATGCATTATGGGCGTTCAAGTGGCTGCAACGTGCTTTTCAAATGGGGGGGGTGAGGGGGAGTGTGACAGGGAGCGTGTTGGGAGAGAGAGTGGATTTTTGGGGTATCCACAGAGTGTCAGCTCATTATCTCCTAAGTTTACACACCTCCACATCCCCCGCCTCTCTCTCAATCACTGAAAGCAAGCAGCAGGGGCTTTGTTTGTTTTTAAAGAGCAGATAAAAGAGAACTCAGGGAAATGGAGCCCGCCCCCTCCCCTCCCCCCGCCTTTCTTTCCGACCCCCCCGCCCCGCCTCTCTCCAAGCCAACTTTGCTGCAGCATTCCTAACGGACCACCCACCCCCCCGCCTGCAAACAGTAGCTGTTTGCTTTTTTTTTTTGTAAAGCAGCTCCAGACAGAGCTCTGAACTCCAACCCGGAAGTGCCATTTCAAAACAAAGGGAACTTCTGGAGGTAAGTTACTACGAATTCCCCGGCTACATTGAAGCCCCAGCGTTCCACCCACTGCGCAACAAATGTTATTCCTCTCGGGGAGGTGGAGTACAAGCAGCGCTGTATCTGAGGAGATACACCGTTGCACGTGCCTTGCAAGTGTAGCCAGTTAGTGAGTTACAGCGCTGCAGGCAGTTTTATTGCGCTGTAACTCGTAAGTGTAGCCAAGGCCTTAGGATCAGTATTTGCAGACTTGCTTTCCACGGGCTTCCATTGGGCGTGTGAGAGCTCTGCACCCTTCACCATCAGGCCACTTTTATTTACCCAGGGCCCAAGTGGGATTTAGATGCCTAACGTTCGGCATCAGTGTTTGAAACGTTGGGCCTATTTTCACTAGCAGGGAATTTGGACCATTTCCACTGACTTGCCTCCATTACATCAGCAGAGAATCTGGCCCATTTCCTAAATGATTTGCCCATGGTTACACAGAATGTTAGTAATTAGAGTTAGGAACAGAACCCAGCTTGCCTCACTTCCAGCACCGTGTGCCATTCACTAGACCACAGCTGCCCGTCTCTCTGTACCAATGTAGTGGCTAAGCACTGCCCAAAGAGGAAGTCAGTTTCTGACACAGGGGTACAAGCCAAAGCCCATGGAAGTCATTGGATTTTCAAAGTTCTTCCTTTCCTCTTAGTACCTATTGGACAATCTGTTCGCTTTAAGTGACCCAATTTCTGACTACGTGTTCTGCTAGACACGCTTGTCCGGCTCGACCTTTCCCTCCTGCGTGTGAGAAGCGTTAACACTTTAATTGATATTCCCCCCCAACACACACACTTGCTGCAGGATTGTTTCCAAATGGCCCCCATGCTTAATTACTCAGCCTTCTGCTCAGCATCATGATTCCAAGCCCCCTACAAGGTTCCTCTTATTGGTATCCTGCCATTTCCAGCTAGGAGCTGTTCATTGTGTGCCAGCTTAACAGTGCAGCAATGAATTTTCTGTTTCCATCGCATCTGCCTATATCTGAGACTGTAAGTAGGATCAGTGGGCTTCGCTCACAAGCCTTGAATTCCATTTAATTCAGCAGAAAGGCCCTGACAGACTCCATGTGCCCAAGGTCACCCACGCCCCCTGAAAAAAAAGGCTGTTGCACTCGGGTATGTTCTTGAAAATCCCTGAAATTATATCTCAATTTCCCCAAAGCAGCTTTAGACTTGAAGATAATAGGGGGAAGATGTTCAGAAAAGGATCTTTAATTTTTAGGCTGCGAGTTGCCTGCAAACCATTCTTCCCAGGCTGTGGACAGGGCAGCCTAGAGATCGGTTGTTTTACAGTGACAGATCTTCAGGAAGAAGTATTTAGAAACTGAACCACAAATGTCTCAAGACAGACATGATTCAATGATTTCCCAAAACAGGGATTTTAAATAAACATTGCATTACATCTTTCTGTATTTTTTAATAAACCAGAAGTAAAACACATGCAGCAGCTTCTTGGAAGGATGTGCAGGTAGTGAATTATCTGTAAGAAATGACATGAGGCTGATTGCTCAAAGCTCCCTTCTGTCCCTGAATTATCTGGCTGGCTAGTTATTATATAGATGGCACATGTGCACACAAAGGCGCTCACACATGCAAACTCTGTTAAAAGAACATTATTATGGTTGAAAAGTCAAGCACTCAAAAGTTAGGCAATGCCAGAATTAAGGTTGCCTGTGCAGCCTTCCCCTTTGGGCCTATGCATTATGATACAGTCTATTATTTAATGATCATGTGATATTTTTTCCCCACAGGAAAAATCAGGGGATGAATCAGGATTGTGCAGCCAAGGAGGCTCTAAGACACCCCTGCGCCCCCCCCCCCCCCCCCCCCGCGCCACCTCATTGGTTGCAGAAGTTGGAATGTGTGTAGTGGATGACGCAGGGCATTGCAAGAAGAGACAGGATGGTCTCATTGTTAAGGCAGTTCAGTGTTGCCCTGGAGTACTGGATGGATTGGATCCCTTCTTTTGCCACAGAGTTCCTGTGTAATGCTGAGCAGGTAACCAAGATGTTGTCTGTAGGAATTGTGGCAGAAACTGGACAATGCTCATTTAATGAGGCAGGGATCCTGTGGCAAAAATAGTAGGTGATCATGTAATTAAAGACTGTATCATGACGTATATGCACAAAAGGGTCAAATTAAGGTAGCACAGACAGTCTGGGCTCCAGTGAATGACACCAGAAGTAGGCTGCCATCCTCGACCAACATGAGGGAGGGATGAGACACATTGCCAGGGGGTTTCAGATATTTGCTGATAGCCGAGGAATGGTGAGACTCAGGAATCTTGGGTTCTGTTCCGGGATCTGCAGCGGAGAAAGTGCAAGTGGGCATGGAAGCTTCTCCCTTATCTCCTCCAACCTTCCTTGTCCCAGCCCCATTCTCCTTGCCTACAAAATCCAAGTCTCCACTCCCCAGGATTCTTATCCCAGTCCCCATCTCTTTGCCCAGTAAGTCTCTGTATCACCCTTCCAAACTACCCATTGCATTCTCCCCTTCAACTCAGCTAATCTGTCTATCTCCCTAAACCTGACCTTCAAGCACTTTCCCCTGCCTATACTCCCTCTGCCCACTGCATCCTAATCTCCCTTCCCGGGCTCCTCATCCAATCTAAGTGTCCCCCACTGCCTATTTGTTGCAGTCTCCCAGGCTTCCCCCAGCTTCTCATCTGATCTCAGCCTCCTCACTCAACTACTGGCTCCCAGTCCCTGTCCCCACCCACTCTCCCTGGCTTCCGGACTCAGTCTATTTGCCCAGCCAGTTCCAGTTTCCTGACCCCCCACTCCCAGGCCCAGATTCTTTACCCAGCTAGTCTCAGTCTCCCTTTCACTCTCCACCCCCTGCCAGCTGCTAGACCCAGCATGCGTGAACTGCACATCTGCAAAGTATATAAACTTGGCCAAGTCTGGGCAGATTTTCCACGGATGGCAAAAGGCACATCCCTGACACAAAGGCCAGCCCCCTCCAAACTGCAAGTCTCTGCTCCATGCCTTGGGAGCACTAGAGCAGTTCAACAAAAAGGGCACCCAAATTGTTTAACGGGCAAAACAATGTATTTTTCCCTAACCTAGTTCTTGATAATGGCTAAACCATTTTGACTGAAATTAAAAACAAACAAACAACAACAACAAAAACAGCCTGAGGCAGACACTCAGCATGGAAAACTTCAACCCAAATGGTTAAAGTTTGGCAAAGTTACAAGCTACTGAAAACAGGGCCTTATAATGGGATATGGCAGGTAACCTCAATAATAGTGGTGCTACCAGGCCAGCCTATAACAGAAGAGAAATTAGCATCTGTTTTCGCCTTCCATCTGATACCAGTAGATGATCTTGGAAATAACATGACATGAAAAGTCTCATTAGGGCCATGCTTTGGTAATGTTCCCTTTCTTTACTACACATTAGATTACCAACTGTCTCAATCCCACTGGATACTTTTTATCGCTCTGCAGATCATCCTTTTAGTTACAGGCCAATCTCCCTCTTGAGCACCACCTACAAGGTGACAGAGCACATGATTCTGAACAGAACTGGGTCCTCTGTGGACACCAGCCTAGCCAAGGAGTAAGCTGGGTTTTGACTGAACAGAAGTTGCTCCAACCAGATCTTGGCCCTCTGCTCCAAACAGCAGGTCTGGATTCCAATGAAAACTCCAGACTGGTATTGTTTCCATTGATCTGTCAGTAGCATATGACACAGTCGGGAAGGATCCCTGTGTGTGGATTCTCAGGCTGTTAAACACCACGCTTAGCGGCTGAAGGATGGGTGTGTACCACAGAGGTCAAACTAGCAAGCTGTGCCCTTTGAACAATGGGCTACCTCAAGGCTCTGTGCTTGCTCCAACACTCTTCAGTGTATACATGCATGATACGCCTGAATCGACAGCGCAGAAGTTTGCAGATGCTGATGATTTGGCACTTTCAACTCAGGCCTGCAGCTTCAAAGAACTTGAAGTGACCCTTACCTCTGACCTTAAGATCATGGAGAAGTACTTTCAAAAGTGGTAGCCGAGACCAAATTGGTAGCCTCTACTTTCCACCATGACAATAGAATCGCACAAAACACTAACTGTCGAGTTTTGTGGTGAAATTGTGCATTATAACTAGGGCTAAGTGTGACCATATTTCCCAAAGAGAAAATGGGACATCCCCAGCCGTTCACCTAAAAGTTAGGGATTTACCACCATATTAAGGCATCTAGATAAGCGGCCTGATTATCAGAGGTGCTGAGAATAAGCTCTCACTTATTTGGTGGCTGAACTGGAGACCTCTAAGATTCAAAATGTTGACCTTAATCTCGACATGTATATGAAAATATGTTTTCATATAAGCTTAAATTGTGTGGAAGCTGATGAGGTCATCCGAAGGCTGGTGGTATACTGCTGCATACCAGCTGAGGCTTAACCCTTAGGTTGGCCAGTGAACTACACAGATATGTCAATGGCAATTCTGGCTTTGGTCACCTCCCTGTTAGACTTCTGTAGTGTGCCCCATATGGGTTTACCACCTCTAAAAAGCATTTCAAACCTTCAGCCGGTGCAGAACACAGCCGCCCTCCTCATGAGTGAGACGGGTTTTGCTGGGTACATCACCCTGATGTACTAGCTACTCATTTTATTTTGGGGGCAAACCAAGGCATTGGCTGCAAATTTTAAAGTAATGAATTGTCTCAGGCCCAGCTGCCTGAAAGATTGCTTCTCTCCGTACACCTCATCATTGTGGTAGAGACCATCTGGGTTGCTTTTACAGACAGTTCCTGGAGTTTCATTGTCCAGGGCTTTCCAGACCTGTGCAACTCACTCTCTCTGGCAGCCTGACCTAAATTCTCAAAAGGGATTAGAATTTTGAATTTGCTTGCCTTGATTTTTGGGTGCCCAGCAGCGGAATATTAAAGACACCTGAATGTCAGAAAGTGCTGAGCAACTTTCAAAATCAGCTCCCACAGAAGGGGATCAAAAATGGAAGCACCCCAAATAGCCAATCACTTTTGAACCCCTTGTCACTGTGTTTAACCAGCTTTATGTCCTGTTCTTACAAGGTTCTGAGTTGAGTACCCTCCTCTGCCATTGAGGGATCTGCACCTGGCAGGAACAGACTCCTATAGCACAATGCAGGGCATATTTACTTACTGAGGCTTTTAATTAAAGATCACACCACACCTGCCAGTTCATTCATTTTAAAGCTCATTATCTGTGATTAAGAGACTATCCTGGAGCCTGCTCCCATATTACTCCGTGGGAGGAGCGGTGGGCCTTAGATGACTGTTCTGCTGTTTGTTACGGTGCCCAGATTACATGGCAATGAGCAAAATTAATTAATTAAGCAAAAGATGGATTAAAAGACTCTAAGGCTAGATGGGACCATTCTGATCATTTAGTGTGACATCCTACATAACACAGGCCCATAGAATTCTGCCCAAATGATGAAATACATACCTTTCCCCTAGCTCTACCTAAAATATCTTCTCACACCCTATGGAAGAAGATAGGTAGACCAACTATTGGATTAATCAAATACACTTGATTTCTGCCCATAGGAACTGAAATAAATTGGTGCTAATCCTCAAATTAGAGAAAGCATGAGTTTCTCCAATGAATTATGAGAGTTTTTTGCTTGGAAAACTATGGAAAGCTGACAATGAAAGGGCTGAGAAAAGCCATTCCAGTGTATTCACATAATTACTTTCTACTTCCACCTCCTTGTTTTAAACACAAGATCTGTGATGATCCAGAAGGATTGGAGCCCCAGAGAAGGAAGCACTGATTTTAGTGAATGTAACACTTCCAGGTCAAACAAGATGATCTAGTGGTTCCTTCTGGCATTAAAGCCCATGAATCACCGTGTCCTCTCATCTGTGGTCAGCCTTAGCAGGCATCTCAGGCCACTTGAGGGATAGGCTCATTTAAAGTGGACTAAACACAATTAAAAGCAAACTTGTGCTAACTATGCACAATTTAGGCCATTTAGACATCCAAGAATCAGCTTCACGGGCATCTAAATTGCATCTGCCACTATGTAAAAATATAGCCCTATATGTCTAACAAATCTCTCCCTCTGAAACACTTGCAGGTTTAGCTCTGTGAACCTTAAATAATCCCTCTGTGGCTCTGCTCTACCTTGTGGGAACACTCCTGTAGCTTTATTGTAAACATAATTATGCTGTGTGGAGCTTTCATTAATCTAACACAAAACCACAGGCTCACATGCAGCAGGGTGGCTTTTTCCCCCTTTCTGGAATCTGCCCTTACTTGCAGTTGCCGCATGGCACTTATTTGTATAGCACGAACGTTTTGCCAATGTACCATCAAAAACTAAATCTCCCCTGTTCTTTACATTATGATAACTAAACAGAAGGTGTGTAATAATAGGGAGTTCCAGGCAGCCCCTTTCCTTGAGCCATTACTTTTCAGACTGGTGTACTTAAGCTGCTTGGCTCGGCGGGTATGCTATCCTGTGCAACTATTACTGGGCTTTTGTGTTAGCAGAAGTAGCAAACTATAGCACCAGGGTTAAAATGCAGAGACTATGAAGTAAGTTCAGAGATGACTGGATGATCAAGGTAGTTTCCTTTGTCCCATGGTCATGGTTTATTCCTCCATGATCGGGAAAAAAATATCTGGGGTCTTTTGTTCCATTTAGGGTATGCTCCTTAGACGGAAAGAGGCATGGCCTTATGACTTGAGTACAGACCTAGCAATCACAGATTTAATTCTTGTAACCTCAGGTACATTTACATGCTCTGCCTCAATTTCCATATCTGTAAAAGAGGGAGAATGACACTTACCTACTCACTTCGCAGGGCTATGGGGGAAATTAATTGGAAGTAATGTTTGTATAGTGCTTTGAATATGAACACGGCTAATTATTATCATTCAGACTTGGAAATCTGCAGCAGGGCCTCCTGTTTGCCTGAATGGTTGCAATTAAACATGGACAAAACAGAGGGCGGTTTTTGGTTTTCAAGAATTTCAGCAATTCAGGGTTTTTTTTGTGTGAAACCAAAATCAGGTGGTTCAGATCTACGTTCTCTTTGACCAGAACCCTAAAATCAGGTAAATTTCTGATAAATGATTCCAGTTATGATGCATGGCATTGTTTAGTGGTTAGAGCACAGAGAGAGGCATGGAAAGGAGAGATAAGGGTACACTCAGCTCTACCACTGACTTGTGTGACTTTGACCAAGTCACTTCACCTCTAAGTTCCTTCATTTCCCGGTGTGCCTCAATTTCTAGTGCAGGTTCTACTATTGTAGGTTCTGGGATTGTTTTTACTAGTACCCTTCACTCATGGGTTTCCTCCCGGCATATATTCCCAACATTTCCTTCACCCCAGCTGTGACTATCGTCCAGTCCTCCCAACCTGTAGGTTATGAACAGCATCCCCATATCCTACCACCACTTAAAAAACTAGAAATCCTCTCACCTCATTCAGATTTTCTCCATCATTCTCTCACTTCCTGAGCCAATTTCAGTCCAGCTGCAACACTGGTGTTAATTATTATTATTTGTCTTACAATAGCCCCAACTGAGATCAAGGCCCCATTGTGCTAGGTACTTACAAACACATAGGAAGAGACCATGTCTGCCCTGAAGAACTTACAGTGTAAATAGACATGGCAAACATAAGGTGGGGCAGGGAAACAGGCATGCAGAGGTATAGTATCTTGCCCAAGTTTTCAAAGCAGGAAAGTGGCAGAGAGGAATAAAACTGAGTCTTCTGAGAGCTATGCTGCCTGCCACTAGATCACACTGCCAGAGAGGCTTTGGTGCTCCATGTTTTAACTGTTACTGACCCACTCCAGCCCTGCATCCACCGCCTGACTGCCAGACCCTCAGACTGGCACCCAACCAGCTTTGACCTTTGGCCTGCATCTGGACTCTGGCTATGATACTGACTTGGTTAGCTGGTTGACCCTGACCTTTGTTTTGACCCATGGCTTGTCCCCGGACCCCGGTTTCACCGTTGCCCTCAGAGAAAGTTCTATGTCCTGAACAGACAAGCTTTACTCTTAACTCTATGGGTAGGTACTGTCATGTAGATAGGTACAGCATTCCTATACTTAGGCCATTTCTCATTATTAATAAAACCACCATGTTCCTTGATGCCATCTTTTGCAGTATTGCCTCCCGGAAATGACATAGACCTTTCATACAGCACCAAAAGACACGTCTGGCAAGTAATTATTTAGGCGTGTGCAGGTAGATCTGGATACCAAATATTTAATTATCTGCACATCACTAATCCTCTATCGAAGCTAAAACATCTAGTGACTTTAAGGAATGCTGTCAAGAAGTTTAGGGTCTACTTGTTCAAGAAAAATTACAGGACTTAATGGGGCAAATTCTGAATAACTTTCGTAGGGACAGAGTCTGCAACCCAAAGTCAAATTGTGTAGTTTCTTACTTGGTGAGTAATGGGACTGCACATGGAATATGATACTATGCAACACAAGGAAGGGCAACAAAATCTGGTCCTTATTTTTGTTGTTGCTTGCACTGTTTTCAATATGTGTTTTGCCTGAGTAGTAAGCACTCTTGGATTTGGCTCAGTCTGAATGGACATGTTTCCATGAACTAAAAACCCCAGTTAAATGTTCAGGAGAAGGATGGTCCAGTGGTGAGGACCCCAGCTTGGGAGGCTGAGGTTCAAGTCCCTGCTCCACCATACACTTCCTGTGTGAATTTGAGCAGGTTGTTTAGTTTCTAGAGCTATGCCTCAATTTCCCATTGGCAACGATGCAGCTAGTTACATAACACAATGTGAAGTACTTAAAAATATGTTCAAAGATTCTTAGGGCATGTCTACGCTGCATCTCGGTGTGAACTTCCCCACACAGGTCCACAGACACACTAGTGCTTTAAAACTGCTGTGTCGATATTGCAGCTCAAGTTCTCAGGCCCAGCTCCCCAGACTTCAAACCCTGAGCTCTAGCCCAAGTTGCAATGTCTACACAGTGTAACAGGGTCAGGCCAGATGGCTACAGGAGAGTGGTAGAAGGTAAATCCATTAGCCCCAGATTAAGCAGGTCCCTTTTCCCTGAGTAAGATAATGGGCTGTTCCAGAACAATCAGGAAGTTGCTGGAACCAATTAAGGCAGACAGGCTAATTAGGACACATGAAGCCAATTAAGAAGCCACTACACTCAATTAGGACAGGCAGACTAATCTGGGCACCTGGTTTTAAAAAGGACCTCACTTCAGTTAGTGAGGTGCGTGTGAGGAGCTGGGAGCAAGAGGGTGCAAGGAGCTGAGAGTGAGAAGGCGTACTGCTGGAGGACTGAGGAGTACAAGCATTATCAGACATCAGGAGGAAGATCCTGTGGTTAGGATAAACAAGATGTTGGGAGGAGGCCATGGGGAAGTAGCCCAGGGAGTTGTAGCTGTCGCGCAGCTGTTACAGGAGACACTGTAAACAGCTGCAATCCACAGGGCCCTGGGCTGGAACCCAAAGTAGAGGGCAGGCCCGGGTTCCCCCCATACCTCCAACTCCCTATTTGATATAAGAGGAGTTGACCTGGACTGTGAGTCCCACCAGAAAGGAAGGTCTCTGACCTGTCCCCCAACCCACTACATGGGTCAGCAGAGACTGCGGGGATTGTTCTCCTCCTTTTCCCCATGCTGGCCAGTGATGAGGTTAGCTGAGTGAATGGCAGATTTGAGCCACTGGCAAAAGTGGCTAAACTGAGGGCTGCCGTGAAGCTCTGAGAAAATCTGCCAATAAGCGCAGGACCCACTAAGGCAGAGGAGGAACTTTGTCACAACAGCTATTTATGGAGCACTAGCGAGAGTCTGTGAATCCGGACTGGGAGGTTCGGTCCCAGATGCAATGTTGATATGTCATTAGGTGCTCAGATATTATAACAGGCTCTATGTAAGTACCATAGATAAGAGTTGAGGTCTGTATGCATCTTTAACTGTAAACATGGTCCTTACACATACTATCCTGAGCATTTTGATCATCTGTTTCATATCAATAAAATGTGCAAATGGCTGTGTGTAGTGGTGGTACGAAGCAGGACATGACATCCATGCTGGTTTTGCTGAGTGTATATGCCCCAACTTGGTCATGGTATCAAGCCACATTCCTTGCATGAACTAGAATTTGGTCCCTTGCATGTGATTTGGATTTAGCAACATAACTGAAATTCTTATTTTCATGAGGACTGATTGAATTTTTGAGTAACTAGTTCCTGTGCAAACAAAAAGGGATGTCATAGAATATCCTACCCTGAACATTTATGAAGACTGACTCCAGGAAACAGAGTGAATGCCAAGCACATTGTTCTGCAGACCTTTTTGACTGGTTTCTTTTTAGTTTGGATGAAGGGCTGGTGGGTTGATCATGGAATATATTTCAAAACTAATTAGCTCTGACTGTTCATTATGCATCATAAAAGGAAAATGTCTAATTTCTTCTTTATTATTCAGAATGCATATTTTCTTTATCAGATAGTTGAGAACAGTTTAACTAGAAAGATTATGACAACTCGTCTCAGGAATAACAAAGAAAATCAATTTTTTCCATATTTGTAAAATTGCTTTCTACCCTACATAATTGGGTCAAGGGCACTTATCTTTGGAATGAGCACAGAACCATGATTTCCTGGCTCCCAGTCCTGTGTTCTAACCACAGAAACAATCTTCCTCTCACATATCTAATATATTCTTTCTTAATTTAAATGGAACGCCCTGAGCTACAGAACATTCATTTAAATTCATATAGATCAATCTTAATTTATAATGATCTTTATTTAGTTTCACTTCTTCCTCCATGCCTCTTTTTAATCATATTCTCTAAAGACTAAATAATCCCAATTTTGGTCAACCCCTTTTACATGTGAGCCATTCTGTTGCATTTATCATTTTTATTATCCTAGGCTGTGCTCTTTCCAGTTTAAATAGATCTTTCTTCTAAGTAGCTATTTATGAGTCAATTTCAGTTTTATATATTAGTCAATAAATATCCTCAAATGACCCCTCACATTCTTATCCCAGCTAACTTAACTGCAAATCCTATTCCTAGTCATACATGTCATGTTTCTAATCTCAGTACAATATTTGCCATAATACTATATTGCATATTCCTGTTACCCAATTTAATGGCCTGATCTGACATCCATTGAAACTGGTGGGAGTGATTCTGTTGACTTCCATGGGCTTGTGTGGAGCTCTGTCCATACCAGGAGAGGTGGCTAACTGCTGCTAGGAAGCCAGAAGCTGCTGCTGAGAGCCTGCTGGGGCTTTGATTGAGCAGGGCACCTCAGAGATGGTTGGGGGCTTCACTGGAGCCAGGGCAGAGATTGTTGCCGTGCCTAGAGCTGACTGAGGTGAAGGCAGTGTGAGTAACCTGGGACGGCGCAACCACTAGGCGACCTAGGCAGCCGCCTAGGGCGCCAGGATGTGGGGGGGCAGCATTTTGGGTACCTCGGCGGCATTTTGGCGGCGACGCTTTGCGGTGGCAGGATCTTCGGCCGCCCGGGTCCTCGGCGGCATTTCAGCAGCAGGGTCTTTGGCCGCCCGGGTCCTCGGTGGCATTTCGGCAACAGGGTCTTCGGCCGCCCGGGTCCTCAGTGGCATTTAGGCGGCAGCTTCTCCCGGAGGCACCGCCTGGGGCGGCAAAAAGCTGGCGCCACTCCTGTGAGTAACCATCACCCTTGCTTGGGAAAGTACTTGCAAGGGAAGGGGGACAGCAAAGAGACTCTAAGGGGTTGTTTTGAGTCTCAGAAGAGGCAGAGTGGTCTTCTCAACAAACCAGCACTCAGGCTTGCTGACATTTGGTTAAAACAACTCCAATTTTCAGAGGGGGTGTGTAGCTTGTTGCCTTGGCTGGACTGATACACTAGACCAACAGAGCGCCGTCTCCATTTTCAAGGTCTCCAAGCGTGCCCACACAGGCAAGTGCTTAGAACTCTGAAATCCAGAGGAGGGTACACTCGGGGGTGGGGTAAATGGTGACAGTGTAATGCAAGTTAGATAAGTTTCATTTACGGTTGTATTTGTTAATTGATTTCTTGAACTCCCCCCCCCCCCGCTCATTCAAATTAGGGGTGACAATTAATTTCAGTCTATTATATCATGTTTTCTTAAGTTGCTAAGTAAAGGAGTGTTAATTCTAATCTAAGTGTATATTGGGTGTATATTGTTTTATTTTTGAGTTAGACCCATTGCACAGAATAGCTCAGGTTTATTCCTGGAGGCTCCCAAGTGAGTGTGCACAGAGCCCAGCCAGGTGGAGGCACTACCAATTTTAATTTCCTCTACAAATAAAAGGACAGCAGCAGAGGGGTGGATAGAGGATTCCCAACATCACCACCGGAATACTCAGGATCTCCTTTAATGTCAACATCAGGCACTTGGGCACACAGGTAAGTGTTGCCTGCTCCCAAGTAACCCAGAGAGGAAAGGGGGAGGTTACATAAGGTTCTACTCATCATGAGTAGAAGTGGCAACATCTGGCTCTCTCTATACACAGCATCTGGTCTTGCGCAAGAAACCACAGGCAAGATTATCTGTCTGGTTATGAACATTTCTAGTCCTCTAAATCTTCTTAAATGACCACTGTCCTATTGGTACTGGATAGTCTAGTCTGCACACACACAGCTTCTTGGCACGATGCGAAATCAGTCCAGCTGAGAGCCCCTTCTTTCCCTTCCCACTGGATATTGTGGGCCAGATTCTAATCTTAGTTTGAGTGGCATAAACCAGGAGTGCCTCCTATTTAATTAATGGATTGCAACTAGTGCAACTGAGATCAGAATATGGCTTCCAATGACTTGGTTAAGAAGCTTTCAACTCCTATTTAAATAGTGAATGTATCAGTTAATAACAGTAATTAATAACAAAAAAATCTATCTTACACCATTGTTTCAAATGTCTAGCGTTTTGTGCACCTCAGATGCACTGATGAACTGCATTATGTTACCAACTCTTTTCTCTCAAGTTTTCCATCTTAACTTGGCATCTGTATCTGAAGCAGATTTCTAAGTAAGACTACAGCTAGGTTAATTAGGGCAGCGTTAAATGTTTCCTGAGCCAGTTCCTGCAAAAGACACTCAGATGCATGACCCATGCAACGCAACATGCTATGTAGTACAATTATTATTATTATTTGTATTACAGGAGTACTAAGAGCGTCAGCTGAGATCAGGGCTCCATTGTTCTAGCCATTGTACAAACACACAGTGAAAGAGAGTCCCTGGTCCTAATTTCTTGTATTTCAAATACACAAGATAGACAAAGGCTGGGAGGAAGGATTACTATTGGAGCTTGCCAACAGTTTTACAATGAAAGCATTTTAAATCTAGAAATGACCTTTTTTCCACAAATGAAAAATGTCACAAAATTTTTTGAACATATTTTGGAATTTTTTTGACAGAAAAGTTAAATGGAAAAAAATTAGCCTGTTGGGCTTTGTGTTCTGTTTTAGGTCTGGTTCAGGTCCAGTCTGTGCCATCCTCATCTTAACTCTCTTCTCTGTTTCAGGGCATGTTTCTAGGCCATCCCACTCCTTTCTCCATTTCATTTTGTATGCGTGGGTCCTTTTCTTCTGCATGACGAAGTCTTACAGAGCAGGCTTGCTACGTCATTGCCCAACCCTCCCGCTTGATCTGGGCTTGGGATCCGCACCAGAAACATGGAACATGGTGTAGTGGGCTTCTCATGGGTGCCAGCAAGCCTAAGTGGGCAGGCCACAACTCCGTCTCCCAGAGTTTTGGGATGGCTTTACCAGCAGTCTGAGGGCCTGACGGCTAAGTTACAGTCTTCTTTTCTCTTCAGTTTGGGGCATTCTGCTGCCCTAACAGGAGAGGGTTGCTTATCCAGTCTAAGCAAATCAGCTGGGGCTTCTCAGCTAACTTTCAGTGTCCAATTGCTCCCCCTTGTCAGGGAGAAGGGGTGGGGAAGGGAGCTAGGCCCCTGGCTTCCCAGTCAGATCTACCCTTCCCCTGTAGATTGCTCTGTCCCAGAAGCCATCTAAGTCTATGAATTTGTCTCTGGCACAGTGTATAATCTGATTTTAAAAAAATATGCAACCAGTGATCATAATAAATCATAGGAGAAAAGGCTATAATAGCAATAATATCATTCATTCAGACTTTTTATTGAAAAATGCTCGTTTTTTGGCTACAAAAGAATTTCTCAAATCAAAATGTTTTGGAAACTGACATTTTTCATTTTTGATTTGGAAAAAAATTCCCATCATGTACCTAAGATTCTGAAACAGAATTGGCAATACAAACCCCAGTCTCTCACTTCACATACAATCCCTTATCCTCCCGCACCAAGAACACACACACAAAAGAAGGAAGGTAGAATGACCGGTAACTGAACGTGCACAAAAACAGGGAGGTTCAACAACCTCACACAGAAACAGTAGCAGCATGAGCAGATTCGCCTGGCTATAATGTAGTCATGGTGTTGTGTAGAACAGACTTCCATCTTGAATGGTCTCTTGCAAGTTGTATTCCTTCATCGAGTCAATATGAGAGAATTTGGGCTTCTTAAATCCCTCAAAATTGCATCTTCCAGCCTCATCCTGGTGCCAAATTCTATTTGTGTTCATATGATTCTTTGTTTCCAGGTTAAATGTTGCTGACAGTTAATATCTACTATTATTAGTTCTATCACCTAGCTCTTATATAGTGTTTTCATCTGTAGGTCTCAAAGCTCTTTACAGAGGAGGTCATTGTTGGGTACTATATCTTCCCAAATACTCTGGATATAGTAGTAAGATTTCCATCAGATCATATCTCTGTGCAATTTCCTTTTTTTAAACAAAGGAGAAGAGAATTCACTTAGAAGTGAGAACTTTATGAAAAGCCATAACAAAGGGATAACTAGTCGAGGTGGGGAAGAGTCATTTGACCTCAAAAAGGTAACATATTATGGAGTTTCAGGATAAAAATTAAGAACATGAGTAATTTTGAATAATGTTTAAGCCTAAATCTGATCACAAATTCACGCAAGATTCAGGCACCTGGTGCAGGCAAATGATTCCAGAACTTCATTCAGGAGTGGCTGCATCTGACACTCAGGTTGTTCTGCACAACCCGCTCTTCTTCCCCACTAGCACTAAGTCAACATCCTTAGCTAAGCATGATCCCAATGAGTCCTCCCTACAAAATGCTTCCTTTGGTATTATTACTTGCAGGGAATGAAGAACAGTCTGTGCAAATAGAACTTCCAACTCCCTTTCAAACTTGGCTATGTGGGGCCTGGCTGGAACAGCCACCAAGGAGCGGGGAGACTGCTTGAGTCTTTGGCTGGACTGAGAACAGAACCATTCATTAGGGGACAGAGTGAAGCAAAATGCCTGAGACAGATGCAAATAATTCAGTTTAGCACCAAGTTCTAGACAAATGGTCAATGTAGCTCAGGAGAACACTAGGACTCCCAGTCACTTCATCCTATATTTAATGTTTTTGTGCACCCATGTGGTTGGAGTTAACTCAGCCTTTGGCAGTATTTTGAATTTAACCTGCTTGCACGTACTTTACTGATATTATTGCTCCTACTCTTCTAGTCACAAATATCACAGAATGCAAAGCCAAATGGAACAGCCTAAGCCTTGGTCTACACTAGAGGTGGGGGGGTCGACCTACGATACGCAACTTCAGCTACGTGAATAGCGTAGCTGAAGTCGGCGTATCGTAGATCGACTTACCTGGCCATGAGGACGGTGGCGAGTCGATCACTGCTGCTCCCCCGTCGACTCCGCTTCTGCCTCTCACCGAGGTGGATTTCCGGAGTCGACGGAGTTCAGGGATCAATTTATCGCGTCTAGACGAGACGCGATAAATCGATCCCTGATAGATCGATTGCTACCCGCCGATGTCACATTGCTGTGAAACTCCCTGCTTTGACGTTGTAATGAACCCCATTGTGGGCCGGAAACTGGGTTTGACCAGGACCTTCAGCACCGCAACAAAGACCTCTGCCACTTGAGTGGAGGGACTAGTGGCCCAAACTAGAATTTCCATTGACTTCAATGTGTGCTGGACAAATTTCTAACTCCATTAATGCAATCGATAGCAGGGTGGTATCCCAAGTGGATCAGCCATAGCTACGTACCCTTTCCCTGCCAAAGGAAGCTCATTGCAAGTAGAGCTGCTTTACATTTTTATGGAACAACGTTTCTCCAAAATGTAAATTTTTGCACCAACGCATTGGTTTTGACAAAACTTCTCAGGTCCAGAATGAAATTTGAAGAGCAAACCCTGCCGTAGAATAACAAATAGCCCAGTGGTTAAGACCAGTTCCGAGGAGGTGTAAGAGTCAGGATCAAGTGTTTGCTCTGTTGGATTCAGAGCAGGAATTTAAATGTGGGTCTCCCACATCTCAGGGAAGTGCCCTAACTATCGGACTATAGAGGGTGGACCTTTCTCTCTCATGTTTTCTGTGAAAGACTTGGTTTTCTTTCCTTGCTGGAACAAAAATTCAAAACCTTAAATATTTTCATGAAATCATAGAGTATCAGGGTTGGAAGGGACCTTAGGAGGTCATCTAGTCCAACCCCCTGCTCAAAGCAGGACCAATCCCCAATTTTTGCTCCAGATCCCTAAATGGCCCCCTCAAGGATTGAACTCACAACCCTGGGTTTAGTAGGCTAATGCTCAAACCACTGAGCTATCCCTCCCTAAATGAAATTGCTGTTTTCCAGCCAGTCCTAATTACTAGTGCCTGAGAATCTAAGTTCCCATTCAGGAGCCATTTTCATAATAATAAAAAACTGTGACTATGAAAGTCAAAAAGAAGCTCTTCTTGAGGCACAAAAGACTGAGGAATGCCATAGGAGTGACCCACCATAGTTGTTCAAGACCCTAGGCAGGTTCTGTAGTTATTTCTGCAAGGATTAAAGGGCAACTGGAATGTGCAGCTGGAATAGCAGCATGATGGCTTGGTTCATCCCACAGGCAGAACACTTAGTAACAGTGTATGGATCTCATCAAAGACTGACTGAAAATGGGAGCCTTATTGGTTTGTATTCCTCCATGCCCTGCCAGTTCTATTCACTTTGATCACAGCATTCCTTCTCACTGCAATTTCAAGGAAATGGGGAGAAAATGCACAAAATACACTGGAAAAATTCACTGGGGCTTTTAGAACAATTTTCTGTTAAGGATTCAATATTTTGTCTCCAAGTGGATTTACAGCACTTCACCCAATAATAAATAGGAAACTAAACCAACCTGTCACTAAAAGTAAAATGTTGACTCATGTTGACATCTGAGCTAAAACTTATAACAGGCCTTGGAAAGAGCATTTAAGCTGCCTTGCATCTGCTTCCTATCTGGCAGTGGAGAATTTTATCATGTTGCTTTCCTTTTGGCTAACAAAAGCATGAGGGGTTAACAAGAAAAAGGTGAATTGCAATTAAAAATAGCTATAATATTTATTGTAAATAGCATCTCCCATGGACAAGAATTGCAAACCTAATTACAGAATTATATTGTTACAGAAATAAATAAACTGCTCACTGTTAAAACCTTTGTCATCCCCATTTGCAAGAAATTATTGTATCCATGGAACTAATGGAAATAAGCAGAGGAAATACTATGGATTATGTACCATTAGCGTTAATTGATTACAACAGTAAAATTATGAAGGTTTGAATAGCGAGCACAGTATATATAAGGATACTGTGCCATAACCTCAGCTGTTTTAATTTGGGGTCGCTCCATTGTCAATTGAGGGATAGGGATAAGATACTGAGGGACCTAGACAAATTAGAGTATTGGGCCAAAAGAAATATGATGAGGTTCAACAAGGACAAGTGCAGAGTCCTGCACTTAGGACGGAAGAATCCCATGCACTGCTACAGACTAGGGACCGAATGGCTGGGCAACAGTTCTGCAGAAAAGGACCTATGGGTTACGGTGGACAAAAAGCTGAATATGAGTCAACAGTGTGCCCTTGTTGCCAAGAAGGCTAATGGCATTTTGGGTTGTATGAGTAGGGGCATTTCCAGCAGATCGAGGGACTTGATCATTCCCCTCTATTTGGCACTGGTGAGGCCTCATTTGGAGTACTGTGTCCAGTTTTGGGCCCCACACTACAAGAAGGATGTGGATAAATTGGAAAGAGTCCAGCGGAGGGCAACAAAAATGATTAGGGGGCTGGAGCACATGACTTATGAGAAGAGGCTGAGGGAACTGGGATTGTTTAGCCTGCAGAAGAGAAGAGTGAGGGGAGATTTGATAGCTGCTTTCAACTACCTGAAAGGGGGTTCCAAAGAGGATGGATCTAGACTGTTCTCAGTGGTAGAAGATGACAGAACAAGAAGTAATGGTCTCAAGTTGCAGTGGGGGAGGTTTAGGTTGGATATTAGGAAAAACTTTTTCACTAGTAGGGTGGTGAAGTACTGGAATGGGTTACCTAGGGAGGTGGTGGAATCTCCTTCCTTAGAGGTTTTTAAGGTCAGGCTTGACAAAGCCCTGGCTGGGATGATTTAGTTGGGGATTGGTCCTGCTTTGAGCAGGGGGTTGGACTAGATGACCTCCTGAGGTCCCTTCCAACCCTGAGATTCTATGATTCTATGATTCTAAGTCATATCTCAGATCAAAAACATAACAAATAAACTATTCATCCTGCCATAAAATCTAATCCCTCTCCAGATGAAAACTTTCCACCTACCCAAATGTCTGGGAGTTAAGATGGGCATTGCAACATGTTAAACCTGGAGGACATATCAAGTGGGTTCATAGGGTCCAGTACTCTTCAATATTTTATTTAATGACTTTAATGATGGAGTGGAGAGTGTGCTTGTAACATTAATGGATGCCAGAGTGGGGAGGTGTTGCAAGCACTTTGGAGGACAAGGCTGGAATTTAAATGATTCTATAAATTGGAGGACTGGGCTGAAATAAAAAAAGATGAAATTCCATAAAGACAAATGCAAAGTACTACACTTAAAGGGGAAAAAACAAATGCACAAGCACAAAACAACGAGCAGAAAAGGATCTGGGGGATATAGTAGGTCACAAATTAAACGTGAGTCAACAGTGTGATGCTGTGGTGAGAGAGGCAAATATTATTCTGAAATGTATTATTAGAAGTGTTTTATGTAAGACTGGGAGGTAAGTATTTCACCAAGCTTCATCTGGAGTACTGTATCCAGTTTTGGGCACTACAGTTTAAGAAAGATGTGGACAAACTGGAGAGAGTCCAGAGGAGAGCAACAAAAATGGTGAGAGCTTTAGACAGCATGAACTATGAAGAAAAGCTGAAAGAACGGGGCAGGCCCGTTGACAGCAATTCTGGGCCCCAGGGCAGAACTGTCAATGGGCCCCCATGTATGCACAAGCCACACCTGTACGGACAATGACATTTGGGCGGTGCTGCGCCTGTGCTGGCTGGTGCCCAGCGAGCTGCCGGCTGTGCTGCTGAGCGCGCTCCTCCAGCATGGCCAGGGCTTCCACATGCCTGCCGATAGGGTTGCCAGCTGTTTAATTGCGCAAACCCAAAGACCCTTGGCCTACCCACTGCCCTGCCCCTTCCCTGAGGCCCTTCCCTTGTCCCGCCCCTTCTCCGAGGACCTGCCCCTGCTCACTCCATCCCTCCTCCCTCTGTCACTTGCTCTCCCCCACCCTCACTCACTTTCACCAGGCTGGGACAGGGGGTTGGGGTGTGGGAGGGGGTGTAGGCTCTGGGAGTGAGTTTGGGTGTGGGGTGCTGGCTCCAGGCTGGGGCAGGGGGTTGGGGTGCAGGAGAGGGGTCAGGGTTGTCAGGGCTTACCTTGGGTGGCTCCTGAATTCTGAAAGCGACTGGCACACCCCTCTGGCAGCGGCTCCTGGGCAGGGAGGCCCAGCAGGTCTCCACACGCCGCTGCCCGCAGGCACCACCCCCTCAGCTCCCATTGGGAGCTGCGGAGTCAGCAGTTGGGGCAGGGGGAAGCACGTGGAGACCCCCTCACCCCGCCTTCCCCCCTGGGGCCACAGGGACATGCCGGCAGTTCCGGGAGTGGTGAAGAGCAACAAGCGGGGGTGGGCAGGAAGCCTTCCTTAGCCCTGCCCCGTTCCCTTTTAAATTACCTGGGTGCCTGGGCAATTGCCCCTTTTGCCTCCCCCCGCCCACTCCCCTACCCTAAGAGATTGTTATAAAAAGGACAGTAATCAATTGTTCTCCATGTCCACAAAGGATAGGATAAGAAGAAATTGGATTAGTTTGCAGCATGTGAAAGTCAGATTTCATATTAGGAAAAACTATTAGGAGGTGTTCCCGTCCATCCTCCCTGTGGAAGGAAAAGGCCCATGTAGAGACCGTCAAATCGTGGAAGTCAACAAATGGCTATGCAGGTGGTGTCGGAGAGAAGGCTTTGGATTCTTTGGCTTTGGGGTGGTGTTCCAAGAAGAAGGATTGCTAGGCTGAGATGGGCTCCACCTAACAAAGAGAGGGAAGAGCATCTTTGCAAGCAGGCTGGCTAACCTAGTGAGAAGGCTTTAAACTAGGTTCACCAGGGGAAGGAGACCAAAGCCCTGAGGTAAGTGGGGAAGTGGGATACCAGGAGGAAGCACGAGCAGGAGAGCGCATGAGGGGAGGACTCCTGCCTCATACTGAGAAAGCAGGATGATCAGCGAGTTATGTTAAGTGCCTATACACAAATGCAAGAAGCCTGGGGAACAAGCAGGGAGAATTGGAAGTCCTGGCATAGTGAAGGAACTATGATGTGATTGGAATAACAGAGACTTGGTGGGATAACTCACATGACTGGAGTACTGTCATGGATGGATATAAACTGTTCAGGAAGGACAGGCAGGGCAGAAAAGGTGGGTGGGGGTTGCATTGTATGTAAGAGAGCAGTATGACTGCTCAGAGCTCTAGTATGAAACTGCAGAAAAACCTGAGAGTCTCTGGATTAATGCTAGTGGCTAAAAAAGTCCTTCATTTTCTTCTGTTTTCAGCATCATTCTACTGAAGTGAAATAATTTACTATCTTAATTATCTCTGCACTAAATGAGGCTAGAAGGAACAACTCTCACTCATTAATATATGTAAATTTAACATCCAACATCCTGTTAATCTATTTTCCCTTGACCAGTGGCTCAGAACTACATCTGGCACTATTTCTACTGAGGGTTGGGGTGTGGGGTGTGGAATGTAAAAGCCAAGTCTGAATTGGTGGAGTCTGGGACTGAGAACTAGGTATAGAGTTGGAAACCTCCTAATGGCTGGCTTTCAAATAATCTGGGTGGGAATTGACTTTCTTCCCTTCAGGCTGCAGGGTTAGTGTGGCTAAAATAACTGTTCCATCTGCACGACAAAGAGGGATTACAATAATCAGTAGAGATGGGTGGCTTAGAATAAATGAATATTTGTGACAGTAATTAATTAGGGATGTTACAAAGCACTTTGTTCAGAGGGTACCAAAGATCAGGCTTTAAATGTAATCTGAAATCAAATCCAGGTCATAAAACAGAGAACAGAACTGGTGGAAATAAATGACTTATTCAAGATAGCAGAGCTCATGCATGATTTTAGTCGATAAACAACACTATAGACGTGGGAGAGCTTTCCCATCACAATTCTTTAGAAACCATGGTCAAAGGGGACATCCCAGATCACCTAGGAATGAAGCAACCTGGGGTCTGGCTTGAGGAAGCCCCTTGAAGTTGGCTTGGGATTGCAGAGGAGAAGGTTCAGTGAATACTCTAAATTCAACTGAGAGCAGAACCGGGCCCAATGTATGGGTAACATACCCTATTGGGACTTTTGTTTTCTTGACCAGAGCAGAGGAATGGGAAGATCTTCCTCAAGCACCAGATAGAGGAACAGTAAGTGTGAACTGTTATTTACTTGGAGCTATGGATACATAATCTTAAATATTTTACTAATTTTGATTCTTTGTCTCTTTCGGGCAAATCCCGAGATCCTCTAATTCAGGCTAATTTCTACTGATTTCAGTGAGTTGGGATCACTGGGGTGTCCCAGGTGGTTTCTCATTCAATGCAAAACACTGGATACACTCTGAACTGAGGTTTGGGCTAAGATTGGGGGGCCATTGGGCCTGGCAGGATTGGGACTTGCCAACTGTAAATCATTACCACCTGTGGCTTGAGATCAGGGCTTCTCTTTGCCTCTGTTGCTGTGCAAGACCCAAGATTGCTTAACTGGAGCTCTGTTCTATTAACAGCTTAGCTGAATGTTATGGGCCAGACCCTGCACTAGATTACTGGCACCTTTGTCCTGCTGCTTTGGCCCAAAGTTGCCCGAAAGCTGGCATCGTTGGCCATTGGAGGACTCTCCAGCGAGGGAATTCTTGGGTGGCATGGATCTGTCATAGCAGCTCCTTTGCCATTCCCATCTACCTATGGCCAGCTCAGGGGTGTGGCTTTACCCCAGGGATGCCTGGCTGCAGCAATGGCCTGTTGGGGCCATTGGCAGTCAACGCCAGGGGAGACTGGCTCATCATAGATAGACCCCAGAATTGGTAAGTACACCTCAGATATAGCAGAGGATCCGGCCCTAGAATTTTGTCACGGGGTTCTTGACTCATGTTGGGCGGCTCCCCCTTCAGGTGATTGTAAGGATTAGCTCTGCCCAGTTTAGCCCCCCTCCCCGCTCTTCTCTTCTCTCACTGAACTCTCTTCCCACTCACAGCATTGCAGTCTGGCCAATTTGTGACTTGGCCCTCTGGCCAGATCATGCTGTGATTTCCCCTTCTGGGGGAGTCTTTCAAACTCTCTCTCCACAAGCAGCATCAGGCAGTCCTCAGACCCCCCCTGTCCTGGCTATGTCACTCACACAGGGACTCAGGCAGTCTTCCTGTTCACTGCCCCAAGCAATACCACTCTGCAGGGGATGGTAGGAGAACCCAAGCCAACTCTCTACTTTGGGTTCCAGTCCAGAGCCCTATAGCCAGCATCTACACCATGCTTACTGCTCTCACCCCTGCATTCCTTCTTACTGTGCTTCTTCCCCCTTCCTTTTCCCTTAATCTCAGGGAGACAGACTACAGGCTTCCTCCCTACTGCCAAGCTCCTGGTTTTAGACAAGCCCCTCCTGTTCCCTCACAGGTGAGCTTCCTCCTACTTAGTGCCCTCCACTCTGCCTAATTCTCCCCTTTCACTCCCTCACCTTTGCAGCTTAACTGGACGATTGGGCCCATCTGGACTAATTCAGCTCTTTCAGGGCCAGGGTGGTGAGTACACCCCATCGCATATTTGCTGTTGTCCTCAGCTATTGATAAAGTGGCTGTTGAATAGCCTCATGCTGTCCTTGCCGATTGCAATGGTTTATGGTTAGCTCCAAAGGGAGCTGCAAGAGCTCTGTGCCTGTCCAGATCAGGCCACAGGATCGTGAGCTCTTTTGGAGATTTACCTCTGTGAGGTACTGAGTGCTCTCAACTCCCACTGAATTTCAGGGATCTCACAGGATTGGGTAGAGGTTCTTTATTTGACATTACTTATTTATTGCAAAGCACTGAACCAAACCCCAGCAAAGTCAATGTCAGTCTTCCATTGATTTCAGTAGGCATCGGATCAGGCCCTCATAGCACTAGATAAATAAATTTTTAAAAAGGTTATTATTGCTATTGTTTCTACAGGTCGAAACCAAGATCAGGGCCCTTCAACACTAGGGGCTGTACAGAGACATAGTGAGTGACAGACCCTATCCTAAAGAGCCTACATTCTAAATAGGCAACACAAAGTGTGGGAGGGGAAAAACAAAAGCACAGAGAGGTGAAGTGACTTGCCGAAGATCAAACAGGTCAGGGGCAGAAGCAGGACTAGAACTCAGGTCCTTAGCAAATGTTGTCTGCAGCAAAGCACACTGCCATTTCATGCTTCTGTTGAATGTTTGTTATTTGTGCTGATCCTGTTTTCTACTTTCTACTCTGAGTCAAGTTCAAGACCTCATACCTTATCTTCAAGGCATACAGTGACCTGTCCCTGGAGTATCTACAAGATCTTCTTAAGATTTGGGTTGAAGACTGGGGTTGACAACTTTGCTCTTTGGCTCAATGGAATTCTCTGCAATAAAGGGTAAAACTCATTTGTGTGGGAGACAAAGTTCCCCCAGAGGCTGGTCTGAGACTGTGGCATGAACTCCAAGACCTAAGGACCATCACAAACCTCCCCATCTTTCCCTCCCAGTGCTAGGCATGTTCCTTTGACTTTGACTTCTCAACCATAATTCCACAGCAACATGCATATTGGAAAGGACCCACCATCCCAGATTTTACATTTGCTGCATTAATATCGTTTTTACTTTTTGTTTATCTTTTAAAGTTATTTTTCCCAATAAAAAGTTTTAAACCAACCCCTCCCCCGCCCCTCAAAATAACCACCTCAATCTTTTTCTTTTCTTTTCTTTTTTTTTTGTCTCCTTTTTCGATTTTCCACATTTGCAGTTGAGAAGGGGTGTGTCCTAGGAAGAGAATAGCAGTCTCTTAGGAAATCTGTCATTTAAAAACAAACAACCAGAAACTAAATGCCAGTGTCAGTCAAAATGAAAAAGGATCATCAAATTCTTAAGCAAAAGCTACAGATAAAGTGAGCCAGACACCAAACTGACTTTTTATGCCTCCACGTTAGCATAAATAGGCAACTGTCAAAATACAGCATCTTGTCCTTTGACAAAGTGAAATTCCACTAAATTGAATCAAGTTGAACAGAGAGTAGACTGTAGTTGAGACAGGCTCTCCCTCCCCTTCTGAGATCAGGGGCCTGTTTGGCAGAGCTCTCAGGTTCCAAATGAAAGAAACGTGTTGGAATAGAATGAGCGATGAAAAAAATGTCCCTAGCAGGAATTCCATTAATTAAAACCCAAGAGGTTGACAAGCCTTGAGCGAATAGTTTGCAATGTTAGGAGAGGGGAGCCATACTTCCCAGTGTCTTGAACCAGTTTTATCCCCATCTCTGTTAACAGATTAATTCATAAACTATAAATTATAGAGTATTGACTTCTTGTTATCAATGAATAAAAATAAACACTGTATCGATAAAACTCAGAAGAGAGTTCACCATTCATACAAGTCACTTCTGCTAACTATTATGCAGTGCCTTGATCTCTACGTTTATCAATGTTTAAGCGATCTATTTCAGGGATTTATATTGCTGTCCATCACCACAGTATCTGATACCTCCTACATAAAACAGATTAGTAATTGTGAAGTTGTTAGTGGCCTCCATGGATGCACTGAGTCTTTTCCTCTTTTGGGAGACAGAAGCTCTATTTGGCAGAGGTTGACTGTTTTGTTTGGTTGGTTGATTTGTTTGTTCAATACTTTGGGGTCTTTTGGGGTTTCCTTGAATTTGTATTTCTTATGGGTTTGATATTTTTGGGGAGGGCAATGGGTGATGGCGGGAATGGGGTGTCAGTGTTCTGAGTTATGCGGAAAGGCACTGTAAAAGGCAAAGGTTTTGCAACATTTGTAGAAGTAGGTTAGGTTGCCTACTCACCTCTTACTTCCACTGAAGCAAATTTTGAATAAAGACGATAAAGATTGTTGAAGTAGCTGTGCCTATAGTTACGTTTGCCCGACACTTCCCATTGTAAGATTCTGTTTTCAGTGGCTTATATCTCTGTCAAACTTTAACATGTTCAGACTGGATTTTTCCATGCTGGGCATCTGCCTCCAGCTAAATTTCTTTTGAAAGTTTCAGCAAAAATGGTTTAGCCATTTCTAAAAATGAGGTTAGGGGGAAATATTAAAAATGGGGGTGAGGGTCAAATGAGGAGCCTGGGGTGTTGTGGGGGAGGAGAATGGGACTGGCTGGACAAGGAACCTGGGTAAATCAGCTGATTAGCCTGGGGGGTGACAGACTATAGAGCAGCATTCAACTACCTTAACCATGAGACCATCCTTTCTCTTCCTGCTATCCCTTGTCTCATTCACTACACACCTTCCAACTTCTGCAACAAAATGAGGCAGGGGTTCTATAGACAATAGCTTCCTTTACTTAAGGTGACCAGACATCCCATTTTGGCCGGGACAGTCCCTTTTTTAAGCCCTGTCCCGGCCGTCCCTACTTTTTTTGGCAAAAGTGGGCATTTGTCCCTTTTGTTCTTGCCAACTTGACCAATTGGCAAGAGCAAACAGACAAATGCTCACTTTGGCAAAACAGTGGGTGCAGAGGAATGTGCGGGGGATGGGGGCAAGCGGCGATGCCAGCCCTGTGCAAGGAGGGAGGCAGGGGGACAGGCAGAGCTCGAGCGAGCAGCGATACTAGCCCCAGCCTTGTGCTGGGGGTAGGCAGAGCTCGGGCAAGCGTTGACGCCAGCCCAGCCTTGCGCCGGTGGACGTGGGGGCCAGCCCCACCCAAGGATGGGGGCTCAGGCTAGTGGCTTGGGCAAGACCCACGAGGAGGTGAGGGGACTCGGACAGGCAGCTGGGGTCAGCCCTGCACCAGGAGGGGCCCTCGGGCTAGCCCCACATGGTGTCCCATTTCCCCTCTCTGGAAAATATGGTCATCCTCCCTTTACTACAACCCCCTGATTCATCCTTAGAGCAGTTCCATCCTGCGTACTGAATGAGACAGGGTCCTCTGGAAAAAAATAGTGTATGATCAGAGAATCCAAGAAATGTAGGGCTGGAAGGGACCTCAAGAGGTCATCTAGTCTAGCAGCCCGTGTTGAGGCAAGACCAAGTATATCAAGGTCATCCCTGAAAGGTATTTGTGTTCTTAAAAAACTCCAGTGGTGGGGATTCCACTCCCTTGGTAACCTCATGCAATTAAAGACTGTATCATGATGCATACACATGAGGGGGCTGAATTAAGGTTGCACGGGCCACCTTAATTCTGGCATTTACTTATTACTGAGTGCTTGATTTCGCAGTCTTAATGTTCTTTTAATTGTAGTTTTTTGTGTGATTATAAATAAACCTAATGATTCATAGATTTTTAAGGCCAAATGGGACAGTTATGAACATTTCATCTGAGCGCCTGTGACACATAGGCTATAGAAATAATTATAATCAGGTGCAAAAACGAATGCAAATGCAAAGTTAAGGGTGAAAAATCAAACACACAAAAATAAAGATATTGAAAAAGTTAGTTTCATCCTCAGCTGGTGTAGACAGGTGTTAGCTCTATGGAAGCTAACATCGCCTGGGATCTGATTCAGTATTAACTTGGCTATGTTCCATATTTTTAATATATTTTATGGTGTTGATTTTGCCATGAAAAAGAGTGGTATTTTAAGGTTTACACTTAACACAGAAATCTTCCCCGGAAAACGCAATCAAGTGCAGGGGTGATTGTGACATTTAGCCATAGCCCGAGAAGGGTGTGTCACAATCCTAATATCTCAGCGGGAGCATCAGAAAGCATTCTACGTCTTGTAGCTCTCAGGGTTACAGCCTGAGCTCATGTGCATGGCCAGCAAATCTGGCTATTCTGGGGGATGGAGTCGGACCACAGTCCCACCTTGTCCTTGCTCCTTCCACCTCTTTTGGGACGGCTAGTGCTGCCAGGGTTGCCCCTTCTTGTGAGAAAAGGCCTCGTCATTGTAGCTGGCTCCTATGCAAAGGATGTAAAAATGGGAAAGGTGCTTTGCATTCACCCGCTCCCTTGCATGACCCCAGAGGGGCTGGCCAAAACTCCCCTTTGCTGTGATGCCTACAAAAAACTTGACAATGGTTATGCTGCTGGTGTGCTGAGACCACAGCTTATCATGGTGACCAATATCGTGTGACTGTTTCTTTGTACTCCCCCAGCCGTCAGTCTGGATCCATCTGTTGTCTCTTGTCGTAGACTGTTAGCTTTTGGGGGCAGGGATTCTTTTTATTCTGTTTGTACAGCACCTAGCACAATAGGAGCGACAAAGAGTCCTGTGGCACCTTATAGACTAACAGACGTATTGGAGCATAAGCTTTCATGGGTGAATACCCACTTCTTCAGATTCATTTGAAGAAGTGGATATTCACCCACGAAAGCTTATGCTCCAATACGTCTGTTAGTCTATAAGGTGCCACAGGACTCTTTGTCGCTTCTACAGATCCAGACTAACACGGCTACCCCTCTGATACTTAGCACAATAGGGTCATGGTCCATGACTGGGTCTCCTTGGCATCACAGATGGGATTCACAAAAGTATTTAGGTGCCTAACAGCCATTGGGAGGTGACTAAATTCTTTTGTGAATCCCACCCTATGTTAATACAGATAAATGAATAATAATAAATGGGCCAAATTCTCTGCTAGTATCAGCGGATGAAATGCTGTTGGTGTCAGTGGAGCGGACAACAAGGTGCCCAGCTCCTTTGCAAGCTCAAGTAGGGTCTGCTGATAACAGCAAAACCGAAGGAACATATTAGCTTAGCGGACTGGTTGCATGTTCCATAACATAGATATGGGCTCAACACCATTTTAGTATGTGGTGTCATAAATGTGGTGAAAGGATGCTGGGAGTTTCAACCACTAAAGGTAGAGGCCAGTACGTTCTTCAGCTTTCCCAGACCTTCTTCATTAACTGAAACATGCAGAGCTAACCACTGTTTACCAGTGTAAATGCGCTGCCAAAGGCGAAACGATCTCTCCTGGCTCCCATGTGAAACTTTTGTATCTAGGCTTCATTCATAGCAGTTCTATTAGGCCAGCAGAGGAGACTGCTCTATATTGTGCCCAGATTTCTTTATGGAGTAGCTGGCAGAAAGGACAGAAGGGAAACAACAGGGAAAGGTGTGAGATAAAAGGAAAGGTCTGAAGTGAAATGTTCTGCTTATTTTGCTGACTAAAGTTCAACATCTATGCAGAGCAGTTTTGGGAGCCAAGAATTTGCATGTTACAGTGAAACTTTTATGAAATACACACAAATATGTATATAGAGATATATTTATTTATACTAAAATATGTTGCAGTTGGGGCTTTTTTTCTTGGGCCGTTTAGCGCAATATTCCTAATGTCTAGTAACACCGATGTTCATAAGTTGATGTGACTCAGCTGACCATAAGGAAACAATAAATTTCTAAACATTCTTCAGATTTCATGGACAGGTTTCAGGATTAAATGTAATTTACTCTTCAGCATTTACTTGAAGCTTTTGTTTCATTTCCAAAATGGAAGTACTTTTCCAAATACTTTCATCATTTTTTTTTGTTTGTTAGGCTCATGAAACATTTGTTAATAGTGGTGTAGAATACAGGCCAAAGATGAAAACCTTCCACTCCATTTTACTTTTGTAAGCAACCCTGTTAATCCATCCAAACCCTTTTAAAACAACAGGATCAAAATCCTCTGGAACTCCAGGGCACATTGACACTTCTCCAGGCTTTAGTTTAGGAGCCATCTTTGTAATTTCTATCGTTTACGTGTGAGACTCTGGATTTACAGTTCTGGAGACAAAGGGTTGGTTCCCAACTGGTGTAACTCATGTAGGTTTTACCAGCTGAAGATCTGGCCCTATATAGTCACATCACAGTTACAGAAAGCAAAGGCCATTCAAAACAATCTGCTGTCTTATGCAAACTTCAGTTTGCCATCCCCCTCCTTGCCCTCTTAGACGTTGATGGCTGATGCCCAGGGCCTCCCCTGCTGCTGCCATTCTGTGACGGGGTGCCTACTCAGGGCCGGCACTCCCACTTGGCGACCATAGGCGGTCACCTAGGGCGCCAGGATTTGGGGGGCGGCAACTCCCAGCGGCGATTCGAAATGCCGCCGAGAACGCAGCTTCCCAGCTTGACCTTTTGACATTCACACCTGTTCCTGATTTTTTTTCTTTGTTGTCCCCCATATTTATTTGAGTCCCAGGCTCAGTGGCTCCTCCCCAGAGATTGTGGGAGGGGCCTTCAGCCGTGCTAGGGCTTGTGCCCCGCCCCCCCCCCCCCATTCCCCAGGCCCAAATATGACAAAGCCCAAGTGGGTAAAAATGACCAATTAACCCAGTGGCAGGTTGCACCTGGAAGAGAGTCAGGGCTGATAAACTGATTGATGATAAAGCCCAACTGGGCAGGGGGAGGTTGAGCTGGAATAAAACCAGGAAATGACGTACAAGAAGGGGCTGTAGGAAGGAAGTGTACAGTCACTCTATAGAGAGGTGGAGGTAGAGAGCAAATCCTGGGATCTTGCCTTGGACTCTAGATTCTGGCAAGAGCCCAAGAAGGGTGAAATAGCTACAGGGAGCAGAAGAAGCTCCTGTAGCAACCCGGAGGGGAGCTAGAGCTAGAGACGAAAGGTAGGAAGCAGCCTCCGGAAACGTCTTTGGGGTCTAGGATTGCATAGACTGCGGTTGCTAGTCATAGGGTCCCAGAGCTGGAACCCAGAATAGCGGGTGGGCCTGGGTTCCCCTACCAGTCACTGGGCAAGTGGAACAGTCTGGGTGGTGGATTGGAAGACTACCTGAGACAATTGGTCCAGAAAGACTTTGGTTTCCCAGAAGGGGAAAACTATAATGAGCTGGCTGGAGGAGCAAGCCAGGATGGGGAGCGCCCTGCGTTATGAAGAGAGAGTCACCTGACTCCAGAGAGAGACACAGAGATGCAGACCATGGGGCAAGAAACCAATGGACAGGGTATCAGACTGGTCAAGAGCTAATCCCCATATGCAGCCACAATGAGGTGGCGGCGCAGTGGAGAGTAGTAAACCTGTTACAACCCCCTGCCCAAGAACCTTGTAAAACTGGGTTGTGTGGCTGATGGGACAGACTCTGACCTGGGGCTGCAGAGGCCACTGGACCCCAGTGACAGACCCCATGGGATGGGAATAGTCTGACACCTGGGCCCTGGCAGGGGGTAGCTCCCAACCCGGGGGACTTCAGTTAATGGGCAGTGTGGACCTTCAGCCCCGTACTAAGCCACCTGGATAGACTCGGTGTTTCCAATCCTGTGCTAGAGTGTCCACACTGCATAGTAGACCTGGGTTTCCAGTTGCTGGATCCGTGTCTCACTGCTGTGCTAACGCATCTATACTGCGTTGCACAGACCTTCTGACTCAGGTCTGCAGCTTGAGCTGTGTCCACACTGCAAAATTAATAGGGCTCAGACCTGAACCCCAGTGGGACTTGGGCTCTGCCCTACACCACTATTGAGGTCCTAGGACCTGGGTCCTGAATGGTTGCTGATCTGAGTCAGACTGACGTGTGTGGATGAAAGGGGGACGTGGCTCAAACCTGAGTCACTGGGCTTAAGTGTGCAGTGGGTAGAGATACTGTCAGAGGTCCCCACAGTCCCAGTCAAGAGCTGGGCTTTCCCTTTTGTTTATTGGTCTACATTTTCTTTTGTGTTGGTGTTTGGAGAATAAACAGAGACCAGGGAAAAGGCTACAAATAGAAATGGGCATGGCTAATTGTTTGTCCTAGTCTGGTGATCAGGTCCACCAGCCTATGCTCCCACAGAAAGCTGCCCTTGAATTAGCCAGGGATCCATAACTATTTGTAGAAAATTGTTTGAATAATTTTCTAAACTGAATAAATTCAAGAGTGCTGTGTAGTATCCCTGGGCAAATATGGAAAATAAGGAGTGTGTGTGTGTGTGGGGGGGGGGAAATCACTGAATAAATTGTTTGTTATGCACCCACCCAACAAACCTTACAGTAGCCTAATTTTTCTAGGAATGATGTTTCAGGAATGTAGCCCAGAAAGGAAAAGGTTTAAAATTCTCTAAAATCTCCTAATCTTACTTCTCAATTATCTTTGCCCCGAGAGATTCAAAGCCCCCAAATGGCTTCTTCAAATCCTACTCCAGATAATAAGAGTTTCACTTTTCCAGGCAGGGAACATAAACAATACTATGTGACTTATGGAACTAATTACAACTGAAAAAAATAGCTGGAATTGGAGATACATACTGCATTTTCCATAGTTGGTATCAATTTATTGATCATGCTTATTGAAAACCAGTCATTATAGTATCTAAGTGCTGCAAGTAGCAAATATATTCAGGGGCCCAATCCAAAGCCCATAGAAACCAATCAGAGGCATTCCTTTCCATTCACTGGACACCAGTCTGTTCTGGTCATGATCAATCCACATAGGTTTAAAAACCAAAACCAACTCACCAAAAATGTGAGTAAATCAGTGTCATTTTCACAAGCAGAAAAATAGTGACATTCGAAGAGGAAATGATTTGTTGTGGATTATTCTCTCAGTGCTAATATATGAATGAATGCATGTTGTGGGTATATGTCATATATATAATTGTTATGGCTGGTGTCACCAAATAATGCCGTGACACATAGTTTTCAAAGTTTTTTGTTAGTGTGTGAGCAAATGTTCAGTCTTGTGAAGACATTGTGTGTGTGTGCTGTTAGTTTTGTCATGCTGGCTCTGTGCAGAGGCTGCTGAACAAAGAGCAGGAGAGTTTGCTCTCTGCCTTGGCCTCTGACTGGAGCCAGTTCATGAGGTGGATTGCTCCCTGGTAACTGGGCATTGGTGTTTAGCTGGGATTCTTGAAAAAGGGATTACCCTGAATGCTCTTTGTAACCAGGTCTATTCCAGGAGTGGTGTGGATATGTAAATAAACCATGTTGCACTTAGAACATACCCAGACTCTGCATCACTCATTTAGTTCAACAGAAGGGTATCTTATCAGACATGTGGTAGATATTACTGTCTAGTAGCTGTTTTCCAACTAGTTTCTAATAAAACAATGAACTTCAAACTTACTAAATAAGTACAGAGCAGACAACTCCTACACTGCCTTTGAGAAGAGAAAGCAGCCCTAGCCTACACCCTTGCTATTTGTGCTGGGCATGGGTGAAGCCATACTGGGAAGTCTAGGGCTCTCTGCAGTAAGATGAAAAATAAAACAGCCCAAAATAAATAAGAGGCGATTAGAGCTGAGGGTTTGTTGGTGCAATTCAAACCCACAGTCTGCAGATGGAAACGGTTAAGCTTTTGGTATAAAACCTAAATACAGTTTGCCACGTTGGTTCCACGTTACTCACTACCCCCCCTCTTTGTTTTTTCAGATGTTCTTTACCAGCAAGTGGGCCTTCAGATTCCTGATCATGGGCAAAGACTTCTGCCCCCAAATTCATCCAGAGCCTGTACATTTGTTCTCTTAGTTTTGTTTCTTTCAAGACGTATTCCTTTGTCCCTGACACATACCCACATCCCACCATCGTGGCTTCTTTCGCACACGTGCTGGTAAGTCCTTATGGAGCCATGGCCAGTGGATTTGCTAGAAACTTGCATAGTCATCACCTTCCTAATGTAATCAGCTCTGCAAAGCACCTGAGACCATCTATGCCCTGCATGATTCATATTCTCTTTGGAACCGGTACAGTGAAGCAGCAACACTGTCATCACATGGAAATTTAAAATAAACTAATTTTCCAAACAGTGTTCAGATTGTCTGCAAACACCATTACACAATACCTAATTGACTTGTGGGACTTGCAGCCAACACATATCACTAAGACCAAGAGCTTAGTAGTCAAAACAGCAGTAGATGTTTACAACTATAATGACAACACCCAGAGTTAATTTAGATAGGATTTTAAAAAAAGCTTACTACTACTGTTATATACTACTAGTATCAGTAGATCTCAAAGTGCTTTCTAAAGGAGATCAGTATCATTATCCCCATTTTATAAATGGGGAAACTGAGGTACTTGCCCAAGGTTCCCGAGCAGCAAATGTAGGTGTAGAACTGAGGTTTCCTGAGTCCCGGTCCAGTGCTGTGTCTACTAAGCCATGCTGTCTCCCCATAAGGACTGTAGTACTGGATTTTCATTCTAATAAGGCCTATTATTCTAATGAGGCCTAAACCAATTAACAAGGCCCCTTAAAAGGCAGTGAAACAGTTAAGCCAAGCTGCAGAAGAGCTGCATAAAAACATTGTTTTATTTCTCCATATCAGCTGGCATCTTGCTGAACTGCTATAAACTATTCTGCAGTACAGCATCTGAGTAGTACAGTTAAGCTTGTCCCAGATAAGAAAGCTTTGTTGATTGTAGAGATGTCGTGGTTATCCCACAATAATATATCCTCAGACATAGGAATCCTTGCCTGCTTGTGCAAATCCTTGTGACTGCTAGCCACGCTGGGAAGAATTATTAGTGTAAGGGATGGATCAAATACCATAGAATTAGTAACAGGCGTTCCCATCCCCTGATGTAACCTCTAGAACACTGGACCAAACTAGACTTCAGAGGTAAGTCTAAACTTGTGAAACCTATACCTTTTTCCATCCCTCACGATGTAAATTATACCCATTTAGACTCAGTGTAAACCAGTGTAGCTGCATTGGCTTTAGTCATTTACACCAGCTGAGGATTTGGCCCAGACTCTTCCTCTTAGATTCAGTTAGCCTCTCTAAGACTCGCACAGACTGAGTGATGTGTAATATACACCCTTTTGCACATCTGAAGTTGATTAACTGAATGTAAGTTGGGATAGCTCACATGCCAACGTGTTGTAAGAGAGAAGTGTTGCAATAAAAGCAACTTCACATCTTTCTTAAATTCAGTGGGCCAGAGGTGTTGTGTAAGCTAGTGCGTTGGTAAGTGGGTGTGAACACTTGGGAGTCTAATTGAGCCTGGCCTCATTTAAACCAGTTTGACACCGTTGTGACTGCACATGCAGAGCTATCCAAACAATGATATTTTTATGAAAAATTTCTAAATTTCAAGTTTGCATTTTGCGGGGTTTAAACTATATCCATCTGTATTATCTTCGACAATTCATGGAGGATGGGTGAGGAGAAAGGCTAAAATGACACCTATATTTTAAAAAGGGAACAAAGTGGTCCTGGGGAATTAGACCAGTTAGCCTAACTTTGATACCTGACAGATACTGAAACAAATGATTAAACAAAAAATTCTTAAACAGTTAGAGGATAATATGGTGATAAAGTAATAGCCAACATGGATTTGTCAAGAACAAATCATGCCAAACCAACCCAAGTTCCTTCTTTGACAAGATTACTGGCCTAGTGGATGGAGAGGAAGTAGTAGACATGATATATCTGGATTCTAATAAGGCTTTTAACACTGTCCCACAAGACCTTTTCATAAGTAACCTAGAGATGTGGTCTAGAGGAAATTACTAGAAGGTAGGTGGAAAACTGGTTGAAACACCATATTCAAAGAGTCAGAACAGCCATACTAGGTCAGACCAATGGTCCATCTAGCCCGCTAGCCTGTCTTTCGACAGTGGCTGGTACCAGATGCTTCAGAAGGAGTGAACAGAACAGCACAATGTATTGAGTGATCCAGCCCCCTAGCATCCAGCCCAAGCTACTGGGATTCAGAGGTTTAGGGACACTCAGAGCATGGGGTTGTATCCCTGACCATCATGTCTAATAGCCATTGATGGATAATTTCATGGAGGATAGGTCTAATTCCTTTCTGAACCCTGTTATAGTTTTGGCCTTCACAACATCCCCTTTCAACAAGTTCCACAGGCTGACTAAGTTGTCTAAAGAAGTACTTCCTTATGGTTGTTTTAAACCTGACTGCCTATTGATCTCCTTGGGTGACCCTAGTTCGTGTGTTATGTGAAGGGGAAAATAACACTTCCCTAATCACTTTCTCCACACCATTCATCATTTTATAGACCTCCATCATATCTCTTCTCAGTCGTCTCTTTTCCAAGCTGAACAGTCCCAGTGTTTTTAATCACTCTTCATATGGAAGCTGTTCCATACCCTTAATCATTTTTGTTGCCCTCCTCTGTACTTTTTCCAATTTTAGTATCTTTTTTTGAGATGGGGTGACTAGAACTGCAGGCAGTATTCAAGGTGTAGGCCATGGATTTATATAATGGCATTTATGATAGATAATAAGACAAAAACTATCCCTTTCCTAATGGTTTCTAACATTCTGTTAGTTTTTTTGACTGTTGCTGCACATTGAGCAGATGTTTTCAGAGAACTATACATAATGACTCTAAGATCTTTCTTGAGTGGCAACAGCTAGTTTTGACTCCATCGTTTTGTATGTATATTTTGGGATTGTGTTTTCCAATGTGCATTACTTTGCATTTATCAACACTGAATTTCATCTGCCATTTTGATGTGTAGTCACCCAGTTTTGTGAGATCCCCTTGTAACTCTTTGCAGTCCACTTTGGACTTAAACACCTTGATTATTTTTGTTTCGCCTACAAATTTTGCCACCTCACGGTTCTCCCCTTTTTTCAGATCATTTATGAATATGTTGAAAAGCACCAGTCTCAGTACAGATTCTTGGGAAGGCTCCTCTATTTACTTCTCTCCCCTGTGCAAACTGACCATTTATTCCTACCCTTTGTTTCCTGTCTTTTAATGAGTTACTGATGCATGAGAGGACCTTCCTTCTAATTCCACGACAGCTTACTTTAAGAGCCTTTGATGAGGGACCTTGTCAAAGGCTTTCTGAAAGTTCAAATACACTATATCCATTGGATCACCCTTGTCTACATGTAGCTGACAACATGTGGCTCACTGTCAAACTGGGAGGGCATATCAGTTGGGGTCCTGGGTCTGGTACTGGTCAATATTTTCTGTTAATGACTTGGATAATGTAGTGGAGAGGATGCTTATAAAGTTTGTGGGTGACACCAAGCTGGGCGGTGTTGCAAACATTTTGGAGAACAGGACTAGAATTCAAAGTGACCTTGATAAATTGAAGAATTGTTCTAAGATCAACAAGATAAAATTCAATAAAGGAAAGTGCAAAGTATTACACTTAGGTAGGAAATATCAAATGCACAAATATAAAACGTGTAATAACTGGGTAGGCAGTAGTACTGCAGAAAAAGTATCGGGGGGCGGGTGTTATAGCGGATCACAGATTGAATGAGAACCAACAATGTGATGCTGTTGCAAAAAGGCGAATCCACCCCAGAATTATGTTAACAGGAATGTCATATGTAAGACCTGGGAGGTACTTGTTCCATTGGACACAGCTCCAGTGTGGCCTCAGCTGGAGTCCCCCGTCCAGTTTTTGGCGCCACACTTTCAGAAAAATGTTGACAGATTGGAGAGCATCTGAAGGAGAGCAACAAAAATGATAAAAGCTTTAGAAAACTTGACTGATTAGGAAGGGTTACAACAACTGGGCACGTTTAGTCCTGGGGAAAAAAAGACTGAGGGGGAGACTGAGGGCAGTCTTCAAATATGTTAAGGCCAGTTATAAAGGTGCTACTCCTGACTTACTGTGACATAAAGTGAGAGGGAAGTATGCTCCCCATTAATCCACGCCCGCTGAAGGGTCGGGTGGGTGGGGGAGGTGGAAGCAGGCAATTGCCCATGGGCCCGGGTGATTTAAAAGGGCCCAGAGGCCCCAGACCCTTTTAAATCACTGGGTGGGGCCACTGGGCTCCTAGGTGCATGCAGGGTGGCACCGGCAGTGGCGAAGGCAGCCGGGCGGGCATGTGGAAGTCCTGGATGTGCTGGAAGAGCGCACCCAGCAGCGCAGCCGGCAGGAGCTCGCTGGGCACCAGCCAGCGCAGGCGCAGCACTGCCCAAATGTCAGGCGGACCGCGTGCGTGCACCAGCTGCCGCACACAGTCCAGCTCCGCGCCCACGTGGCAACACCACGCCGGGCCAGCAGCAGCATGGAGCCCGGCTCCAGCCCGCCCCGCACAACCTTCAGTGGCAGTGGCTCCCCGCCCCAGTGACCTTTACTAGGGGGTCCATTGACTGTTCTGCCCTGGGGCCTGGAATTGCTGTGGGCGGGCCCGGGTGAATCTCAGTCCACCAAAGGGAGTGCTTTATGTTATAAAAGAAATGTGAGTGTTTCTAAAGGGAGTTTCAATATCTGCTTACAATTAGGTTAACAAGAAATGACAATATTATTGAAAGGCCATCGGCCATCTATGGTTGCCAATATCTGGTCAAAAAAGAAGTGTGCCGTAAGGGTAGGTTTGGTAGGTTTTTCATTCGTAAATGTCAACGTGTACATACAAACCAATGAAAAAATATTTCCACCATCGATGGTATTAGAAATGTACAGCTAGGAAAAGTAAGAAAAAAATGCTGCTTGAGAACTTAGAGTTTGGTGTCAGGATATTTACTTTGTAGATGTTGACGTGATATTGACGATTTGCGATGTAATGGTTATAAAGCTTTAACCCTTTCAATCTCGATGTCTACTGTCAATCAATAATTATTGGGTGACCCCCGCATAATTCCCTGCAACTGTGAAAATTTAAATCAAGAGAAAAACATGCATAAGCCCCACTATTTTGCTCAACTGTGAAAATTTAAATAAATAAAAATAGAAAAAACAATGCTGACAAGTAAATATTGATATTATCCACTAAAATTACTTTTTAAAAAAAAAAATCTGCCCAGCCTAAGGGTATGTCTACACCGCAGCTGGGACAGTGCTTCCCACTCCGAATTCCAGCATGGAACTTCCCAGCATGAGTAGACAGTCTGCTTGAACTAGCTCCTTAAAAGTAGCAGCATGTCTATGGCAGCACAGGCAGTGGCTTGGGGTGCAATCCTGTATAAGGATATGTACTCAGGCAGCTAGCCTGAGCTTTGGCGTGTGGCATTGTGGCCACGCTGCTACTTTTAAGCATGTTAGCTTGAGCAGAGGTAGCACATATCTGTCTATCTGCTGTGGGCATGACACCTCCCAGCTCCTGCACAGACCCACTCAAAGGGTGAACTTCACCCACGTAAGCTCTAAGGCCTTCACAGGAGTGAGTTTCACCCCAAGAGCACTTGGGTATTATGAAAGTATATTGCTGCAAAAAGTATTCTAAGTCTGTAAAGTTGTCTTTGAGCACAATATAAATGCTACTGTGGACCGCAGAGGTTAATCCATTACAACAAGGCAATTAGATTTAGTGACTGTTTGGAAGATAAAAGCAGGGAGTTGCAATCAATCCTGAGAACCCAGACATGATAAATTTCTATAATTTCCTCTTACTTCATAGATCTTAGTATGCCAAAGCAAGTTAAGGTGGAGTGATTACAGTCCCGTGTCAGAAATGCAAGAGGAATTTTATTTTTATTAAACAAGTTACTTGTGAAAAGGGTGTCTCGCTCTCTTTCTTTATTGAGATTATGTTCCAGATGGCTCTAAAATTAACCCTCACATTTTTGGTAGCTGCTTCTTGCTAAGCTTTCAATATCAGCTTCTATGGAGAGGTGATGCAAAGAGATTTTCTTCTAGGTTACATTATTCCACTCTAATTTTAAGAGGGGCTGTTATCCCCAGCATTCTGTCTAAATTCTAATTTGGGTAATTATGTTCTGCCTATTTAAAAGTCCCTATACAGTTTCTGTAAGAAACAACTGTCTCACAGCATGGCCCTAAAGTGTGGTGTAGCATTATGCACTGCCAGAGGCAGTTGCATTTCGGCAGTGGGCCAAATGATTTCTAAGGCTGAAAATGGCCAGTCTCCCAACCCTTCAGCTGCTAAACCCTAACCTAACTAAGGCCTGGTCTACACTGGGGGGAGGGGGAGGGGGAGGGGGAGGGGGAGGAAAGTTCCGACCTAAGATACGCAACTTCAGCTACACAAATAGCATAGCTGAAGTCGACGTATCTTAGGTCGATTTACCTGGCCGTCCTCACGGTGGCAAATCAACCGCTGCCGGTCCCCTGTCGACTCCGCTTCCGCCTCTCGCAGAGGTGGAGTTCCAGAGTCGACGGGGAGCATGCTCAGGGATCAATTTATCGTGTCTACACTAGACGTGACAAATCGATCCCCGATAGAGCGATCACTACCCGCCGATTTGGCGGGTAGTGTAGATGTATGCGAAGTGATCAAGAACCCAAGGGCAAGGTGGAAAGAAATAGTTTAGGGCAGGGGTTCTCAAACTTTTTTTTGCTGGGCCCTCCCTTTGAAAATATTTCAGGCTATGATAACCTTCCTCCTCCCCCGCCCACAGTTGGCACTGGACATAGCTTTTGCGGCATCAGTGCAAATCCCTACAGAGCTAAGTAATCATTCCCTGCCACCCTTACGTCTGCACTGCTGCTACTTTCAGCGGCGCTACCTTCAGAGCTGGGCGGCCAGGAGTGCTGGCTGGAGCATTGTTCGTTGTGTTGTAAGTGATGTGAAATCCACCATTTGACAACTGGCCCACATATCTAGGGCGATATGAACAGCTGACTTCGGATCAATTGTTTCTTTTCTGTGCACGATTTATTACGGCTTTAGACTTTTTTAAAAAAAATATAAGAACATGTGAAGAGAAAGAACATGGTAGCAATTAAGTGCAGCCATGAATTTTTATGAGCAGTTTGCTGGAACCCATATTAATGACTTCATCAGGGCTAAGCACACTGATCGGCCCAGCAGTATTTATATTTTTTAAAGTGAATATAGTGTTCAGGAAAGGTGTCCAGCTGGCAGCCCTGGAGAATGAAGTCTTCTCTTTATATGCAGAACAGAGACAGCACAAGGACTAACAGGACAAGCTTCACCACTTTGCCTTGCAGATGAAGGCTCTGACCTGGTTTTAGAAAGGACACCTCTCAACTGAAGGGCTAGTTTGTTATTTATGCCCTCTGAAACTTATCCATATTTGAAAAGGGTTCCAGTTGATGCCAGGTGTGATGGTGTCTTTTGTGACACTGAAGCCCCAGGCCCGATTCTCCTCAAAATAACAACAGAGCAAATCAAGAGATAACTCCACAGAAGTTAGTGGAGTTTCAATAGAGGCTCCCTGTTTACTAGGGACTAGATATCACGATGTGGACTCCTACTTCCAATCAGTCAATAACACCAGTCTTCATAACCTACTTATTACATTTTCAAACAAGCACCTTCATGCTTTCTCCCACGCTGTCCTCATGCTTGGGAGGCGACCCCTGTAAACATCTGCAGAGCTCTCTCACTGTCCTCCTTTAAAGCTCTTCTTAAATCTTCCCGTTGCCGTGATGCCTACAAAAACTTGACAACAATTACGCCACTGGTGGGCTGAGACGCTGCATATCAGGCTGATCACTATTGTCTCATTGTTTCCGTGTGTTCCCACAGTGGTCTGTCTGTATCCATCTGTGGTCTCATCGTATATTTAGATTGTAAACTCCCGGTGGCAGATGGTGTCTTTTTTTGTTGCGTTTGTACAGCACCTAGCACCATAGGATCCTGGTCCAGTGCTGGGGCTCCTGGGCACTACCATAATATTAAGCCACAAAATCCAGCTCCATTTCAAGATTATGAACCTCTGTAAACATCCTAGCTATGAAATTCAGATCTAGATTCTGATTCAGGACCATCTCCAAAGTTCAGGGTTTTTTGGATCGGAGCCATTCTCTACTAAAAACTGGACTGTGACCACAACTTGTTTCACACAGGCCATTGAAAAGCAAACAAGCAAGCAACCCTCCTGTCCCCCAAAAAACAAATCCAACCTGCCACCCTCCCCTCCAAAAAACAAACCCCCAAACCATTGGTGGGCAATTATTTCCATATACTGCCAAGCAGGGTCTGATTTGAATGTGTGTCCAGAAGGCAAAAGGCTACATCCTGGGTATCCCATTCCCAATCCACTGAGCCACTTAATCTAACTTTTCACGTTTTTACTCTGAGGTAAGGAAAATTGAGACTTCAGAATATGCTTGCTTTCCATAGTGACCATTTCACACCATGCTATTTGAGTGAGAAAGGAAACCAGGTTCTCCTGTTTACTTGCCTTTACAGGAATAAGGGCACACTCAGAGAAACTGAAAGGGAAGAAATTTAAAACTGATGGAAGGAAGTAACTTTTTGCACATTTCACAGTTAGCCTGTGGAACTCATTGCCCCTAGAAATCATTGAAACTAAGACCTTAGTAGTACTATAAAAAAGGTTAGACATCTGTACGGATAACAAGAACACTCAGAGTTACATTAGCTAAAACAAATAATTTATAAGGGATATATGATTGAGGACTTAAATCAACTACTATGTGATCAGGGTTAGGAAGAAACTTTCACTATGGGCAGATGATTCCATTAAGAGGTTTGGCAGGATCAGAGCCTTAAGCTGTAAGATCTCTGGGACAGGGGCTATGTCTTTCATTTGTCTGTGACGTGTCATACACACTTATGGCTCTCTGCAAATAAATAAACCAACAAGTAAATGGTAATAATAAAGATTTTCTCTTTACTCATACTAGTCTAAACTGATTTGGACCATATCTATTTCCAAACACCACTTGATCCTGCAAAAAACTTATGTATGTAACTCTAAGCATGTGTGCAGTCCCAGTGGACTTAGAGTTACTCTAGCATGTAAGTATGTGCAGGGTCAGAACCTTAAATAGAAACAATATTTTAAAATATTCCCTTTAGATACAAAAAAGAAATACGCATTTACCATCAGAATGCACAACTACTGGGCTTCTCACAAACACAGCTAATAATTGTGTATAGGTGAGGAAACCTATGGGGTGAAATATTAAAAATGGAAACTCTGAATATTTAGCGTCTGTCTGTTTTTATTTTAAATGTAAATCTCATTGGAGCCAATTTCTTCATTCCATGTTTTTAAACATTTCCATACTTTCCAAAGTATTTAAGATATGTTAATAGCGCCTTTGATGCAATGCAAGCAAAACCATCTTGTGCTTTTAAATTATCAACATTTCTACTTTTCAAAAACGTTCAAAACTTCCATCCATTTTGCTCTTATTTTTGTTGGGTTGTACTTTTTTGTATCTTTTATTAACCAAAAAAGGCAGGCAAAGGTAGGTGATGAAACATGCTGTGAAACATAGTTATATACAAGGAACCGTGCATGTAAAGTGTATTTTCATAACGTTCCCAGCAACAGCAGAACTTCCACTTCAAAGGGATTAGGCTTTCGCATTTCTTTTTTCTACCTAAGGGAAGATTTCCAACACTTCAGTGTTTACTTTCCATATCATGCTTTTGCTGGAAATGTCCTCTTTCCATACATTACCTCTGAGTCATGGCTCAATGGGAGTGATGACTATAATCTCCTCTTGACATTAAGATGTTGCTGAGCGTCTAATGGATATTTCGAGCAATGGAATTCATGTTCGGCCACATGTTTGGGCTGACAACCAGTTAAACCTTGCTAAAGCAATATTTTTCTATGCAGTTAGTTTTTATACCAAACAAGGTTTGTAGTAATTGGATGCCCCACTTGAGCAAAACTGTTTACAAGAAATAAATCACTCCTGGCGTTATGAAAACATAAGACCCATGACTCGCAAGCACAGCATCATTCAGGTCTTCATTTCTCATAAACCTAGCCCCAAACATGTGTATTCTCATGTGCTATGACTTATGCCTTGACTTGCGGTAACTGTATTTCTATAACCTGTTATTATCATGCTTACCTAAAGATGTAGCTGTATTTAGTTGCAATGCATAGGCGGCCATGTCATTGCCTGGAAACTGAAACCCAGTGTAGGAGCTGATACAAAAGAGACATTTTATTTCGTTACGGTAAAATCCTAATCCAAAAGCAAAACTCCCACTGATTCACTGGGACCAGTAGTCTGCCTTTAACTTGTCATTTTGCCCTATGCTTCTGTTGCTTTTGGAACCCACTGGTAAGTGTGTATTTTAGGTCCCACTCTGAAGATCTGAGTTATTACAACCTCCAGCCAGGGGATTTTAGCTCAGGTCACAGCATTTCCTGCTTTGAGGGTCAACAGTTCAATACCCACTGTGTCAACCGAAAGGGCAATTGTCACCCTTTTCTTTATTAAGCATCAGCCTTTGTTTTGCAAGCTCCACTGAAGCAGTTGCTGAAAGGAAAGAGCAGAGAGCACACCATTATGAAAAAAAGAGGCAAGGGAGAACTACATCTTGTTTGCTTCTCTTTCCAACACAGAAGGATGCTGAGTTGCAGCTACAGAACAAGCACTGTGCTAGGGCTGAACTCCAAATCAACCTCAAAGCCACTAGAGGACATGTGTCCTAGCATCTAACAGTGCATTGATTTTTAGGCATTAGACATGGGATAGATCCATTAGATCATCTAGCCCATCCCCTCTGGCAGGGCAGAATTAGTCCTGATAGTATGTGCTCCGGTAACTCTAATACGGTCTGGAATTAAATTTCCCACGCGATGTGGTTTCCATCACTCCTACTCTAATTTTGATATTTGCTCCTGTGTGCGAGGGACCCAGACATTAGTTCCCCATCTCTTCTTCGGCTATCCCTCGATGAGAGGATGATGTCTACCAAGGGGGTTCATTGATGAGTTTTTAAGTGGCTGAGGAGCCCAATTCTTGCCCTGCTGATTTTCCCACAGAAGCGACAGGTGTAATCTTGGAAGAGACATAGTTTAAGGTCACCCAGCAGGCAAGTGGCAGGGCCAGGAATACAATCCATATCTCCTGCGTCCCAATCTATCGACGAGGCCACACTGCCTCTCTAAGGGCAGGTCTTCACTACCCGCCGGATCGGCGGGTAGCAATCGATCTATCGGGGATCGATTTTTCGCGTCTCGTTAAGACGCGATTAATCGATCCCCGATCGCGCTCCCCGTCGGCGCCGGCAATCCACCTCATCGAGAGGCGGAAGCGGAGTCGACGGGGGAGCGGCAGCGATCGACTCGCCGCCGTCCTCATCGCCAGGTAAGCCGATTACGATACGCCGACTTCAGCTACGCTATTCCCGTAGCTGAAGTTGCGTATCGTAGATCGACCCCCTCCCCTAGTGTAGCCCTGGGCTAAGTAAGTGTGTGCTGAATCGAGAGATTTTCCTGAAACAAGGCCTGGGTGCTAAAATTAATTCAGGATGAGTCTTCTGAAATCAGTAACCCCTTGGCATCTTCAATTAAAAATAAAATATTCAAATAACATTTTCCCCTCGAGGTCAATGCCTTCTCCACTATGTCCTCTGGAGGCAAGCTGCCTCGGGATTGTACTACCCACAAACTAGAGTGATATCCACAAGGGGGAGGGATAGCTCAGTGGTTTGAGCATTGGCCTGCTAAACCCAGAGTTGTGAGTTCAATCCTCAAAGGGACTATTTAGGGATCTGGGGTAAAAATCTGTCAGGGGACAGTACTTGGTCCTGTGAAGGTAGGGGACTGGACTCCATGACCTTTCAAAGTCCTTCCAGCTCTATGAGATAGGCATATCTCCTTCCACCCTCTTCAAAAATTTGAACAGTCCTCCCACTAGCTTAACCTTCCCTGCCTTATAAAACTGTCTTGAAAACTAGGCATAAATTGTACTCATCCATCCCTACCGTGATAATGATACATTACTTGCCTTTATAAAAACAAATACAGGCCCAAGATAGAATTTTGCAAATATTCCCTCAAATGAAGTGTCCACTGCAATGCTGCCAAGCCTCATGATTATACCATGAGTTTCACGATATTTGGTGTGTTTTTTAGGTCCCAGCTTGTGGACAGGGTGATTCTATAAGGATCTCAACTTCCATTAAAAGGCAGTTTCCAACCTTCCTGGGTGTGAGGGCAAACGTGTGCGATTTTTTAAAACTCTCGTGATTTCTGAAAGCTTGAGACTGGCAAAGTATCATCCTCCCACTCCCACTCTCCTGTTCACAGTTACTTCTATTCATATGTGTGACCCTAAGCCAAACAGTTCGGTTTGCTGATTGCTTAACACCCAAACAGCACGGCCCTGGTGCCGTACTTCCCTTATCTTTAATACAGCTGCTTCCAGCCTGAGGCTCCAAACCCCAGTCACAAAAGCTTGCATGACAGATGAAGTGGCAGCCTTATCCCCGAGTTTTCTTGTTTTCTGTGGCTTGCAGTCAGCCCCAGGCCAATATTTTACACTGTGTTCTGGTTTTTTAATATTTTTGTGGACAATGCTCCAAGTGGGCAGCGCTCCACCTGAACCACCAAGCTGGGGGCTTTTTTCACAAAATGCACAGATAAAACCCTTACTAATTCAATGGATTATTTATAGCTAAGAAACACTAGAGCGGTTGATATTGGCATGTGGAATTTAAACCTACTGGTTGGAAGCAAACGCTTAGCGCAGGTTATTCATTTCCTTGCCATGTTGCTGGTTTTGATCATGGAATTAAATATGCCCACAAAGGAAGAGTCAGACTGAGACGGTGATAACACTCGAGTCATTTAGCCCAGCACCCTGATTTAAGTGTGGACTCTCCATAAGTGACTGTAACCTTCCCTTAAATGGAACATGCGCTAAATGAAACCAGAACTGCAATAGCAATGTTGCTGTTTTGGAGCCCAATCACATACAAACATGGAGACTGAACTCACTCCGCACCCCAGATCTATGATCAAGAACTGTAGGATTCAAGATCTAAGAGATAGCACACTGTGAGGCTGGCAGACGGGTGCCAGCTCATGCCAAGGCTCCAAGGCCTCACTGAACACTGACTGGAAACCAGTCTGGCTCACCTATGCGTTAGTATTGTTAAAATAGGCATTAGATTTATAAAAATGTGTTTAGAACTTATAAAATGCTGGTAGGATGCTGCATGTATTAATCTTACTTATAAAATCTGTACCCCATGTTATAAGGGTATATTAAGTGCTTGCATTGTCATCCTCAGCAGCTGTGTAAGTCATCAAGCAGGAAAGGAGCATTAATTAATGTAGAAATGCTGGCTTACTACAGAAGGTAATAGGTCCTTCCCACCAAGGCAGCCCATTGAAACCAAATGAACCATTGTGAAACATCAAAGAACAATGACTTTGTTGACTGCTGCCCCACACCCATGAAGAGGAGAGGTGTAGGTGGACTCATCCCTTCAGCTTGAACTGTGGGGGGAAGGGAATCAAAATCCCTGACAACAAGGAACTGTATCTCTATGTTGCTTGAACTCTGTGGAGCGAAGTTTCTTAAGCATAAGTAAGAGATCCCCAGCTGTTTGGACTGAGTTAACCCTAGAGGACTTGTAGAGCTTGAGTATTACAGCAGCGTCTATGACCCTTGTGAAACCTAAGCCTGTAGCTCACTTATGTGTGTGTGTTTAAGCTTGTAAATAAGTCTCATTTCTTTTTCTTAGTTAATAAATCTTTAAGTAGTTAATTATAGGATTGGCTACAAGCATTGTCTTTGGTGAGCGAACTAGGGTGCAATTGACCTGGGATAAGTGATTGGTCCTTTGGGCAGGGCTGCCCAGAGGGGGGGAACAAGTGGGGCAATTTGCCCCAGGCCCTGGGCCCCACAGGGGCCCCCATGAGAAGCCACCCATTGCAGCGCCTTTACTCACCCGGCAGCGCTTCTACTGATGGGGCGGCGCTCCGGGTCTTCGGCGGCACTTCAGCGGCAGGTCCTTCAGTGCCACCGAACACACCCAGAGTGAGTGAAGGACCCGCCGCCGAAAATTGCTTTGCCCCATGCCCCCTGAATCCTTTGGGCGGCCCTGCCTTTGGGACTAGGAGTAACCTGCATAGTGCTGTGATTTTGGGTGTAAGGGACCCTCTATCACAAAAGGAAGCTTGCCTGGGTGACAGGATAGATCGGAGTACCCAAAGAGACTGTGTGTGACTCCATGTGAAGGCTGCTCTAGAGCTTGAGGAGCTTACACTTGACACATGGTTGGTGAAATCTAAGTATAGAACTCACAACCAGTTTGGGGTTTGTGGCCTGCTTCTTCACAGTGTGCCCTGAGGTTGGTACTCATGCTCATGAGCCACTCAGGGCAGATTGACATACACTACCCTTGGACTCAGGGGACCTGGGATCTAGTTTGCCTCCACCGCTATCCTGTTGTATGACCACGGGCAAGTCACATTGTTTCTCCTTCCACCCTTTGTCTGCCTTGTTTGTTTAGGTTGTAATGTCTTCAGAACATTGAGAATGTCTTCCTCTGTACTCCATGTTTGTACAAATATGGCCCATACCTGGGTTGGAGTCTCAAGCCCCTACCTTTATATTGAAAATAATGATAAAAAGATCCTGCTGCAAGATATAGAAGTGGGTATATGCTCATCTTCCAAAATCTATATATTTGTTCTAACATGAACTGACTTGCTAAACTAGAGGGACTGGTAGGCTGTGCTTTGGTCTGTACAACAGAGAGAAAGATGTGTTCCCAGGAAATGTCTGTATTTTCATTCATGTTTTCCCTCAGTTTTGACCTGAAGAGATCTCCTCTCAGGTGAATGTAATTCATATTTCCAGGGTCCATTTAGTCTTCCTGCTAAGACTGCCAACAAAGGTACCAATTACTGTGAGCAGCTGCTGGTGTTTTTAACAATATGGATACCCGTCCACTGGGAACTGCACAGAGACTCTCAAACTCATTTTCTATAGGCCACTCTAAACAACCTTTGAGAGGGTTACAACTTTCATTGTTACTGCCTTGGACTGCATATGAACTGAGCACCAGCGAAGCAGGGTTCTAGATCTCATCGTAACCAATCTGCAGACCCCCGTACTGGCACTTACACTGCACTTGAGAAAAGAGAATGCTAAATAATTCTATTAGTGTTATTAAAATATGTCTATGACTGTAAACAAAATCTTCATGGTTACCAGTGTAGCTATGTTGCAGGATAATTATCACATTGCCTTTACCTTTACGATGGTGCTTATGGGCAACTGAATAACAATCATAAGATAAGTTAAATATGGCCCCAGTCTTATAAACCTTTACTACAGGATGTTGTGCTTACTTCTAGGAGTGGCCACATGAATGGGGGGTTAACGGGATTCATAGATTTTAAGGCCAGAAGGGACCACTATGACCATCTAATTTGACCCCCTGTATAACACAGGCCATAGAATTTCACCCAGTAATTCCTGCATCAAGCTCAATAACTTGTGGTTGAACAAGAACATCTCTTTTAGAAAGACACAATCTCAATTTCGCGTGGAAGAGAATCTATCACAGAAATGTAGGGCTGGAACAGACCTCAAGGAGTCATCGAGTCCAGACCACTGTGCTGAGGCAGAACCAAGTAAACCCAGACCATCCCTGACAGGTGTTTGTTCAACCTGTTCTTAAATCATATCCTTTGGTAAGTCGTTACTATAGTTATCTACCCTCACTGTTAAAAATGTGCACCTTATATGAATTTTTCTAGCCTCAGCTTCCAGCCATTTGATCTTCAGTGTGATCACTCATGGTGATAAACACAATGCCCAAAAGTAAGTGTTGCAGGACCAGGCACCACCAACATGTTTGAAGTTTCACTGTAACTAACTAAAAAATTTCCAGGAAACAGGCATAAATCCTATAGAAATTATTTGCTGTTCAACCTTAATTACAGAGCCATGTCTTCTGATCTGTGACTTTGAAGCCGTGATAATAAGTGGCTGGTGTGTATATATAAAACACTGTCCTCCACTGGATGGAATCAGATCTGATCAACTTTGTGTCATTTGTCCTAAATACAGTAATAATATCTTGTTTTTATATAGTGCTTTTATCAGCAATTCTCAAATCACTTTAAAAAGAGGCAATATCATTATCCTCCTATTACAGAAAGGGAAACAAACAGAAAGAGGTGAAGTGACTTACAGCTAAAACCAGAACTCAGCTCTCCTGAGTCCTGTCAACTAGGTCAGACTGCCTCCCACACGGCTAACTGCTCATAGAAGTTCGCCTTAAAGCTCACATGACAAGAGGGGGGAGGGATAGCTCAGTGGTTTGAGCATTGGCCTGCTTAAACCTAGGGTTGTGAGTTCAATCCTCAAGGGAGCCATTTAGGGATCTGGGGCAAAAATTGGGGATTGGTCCTGCTTTGAGCAGGGGGTTAGACTAGATGATCTCTTAAGGTCCCTTCCAACCCGATATTCTATGACTGGAACCTGTACTCTAAGCAAGGTAGGATCTGAGCTCTCTTCCTATTGTTGCAGGAATGAAGTTTTGACATGGTATCTGAGGTATCTGTCTTTCCGGGTTCTTATATTAATGTCTGCTGCTGTAGATTGTAGTATAGAGACAGTTGTGAAATCCCAGCTCTCATAAGTTTGTTACAATAGACTTTTTACTGTCCTTGCAAGCCATCATGAGGAGATGTTTTTGGGAAACTAGGGTATGGAGAAGGGAGAATCCCAAAAGTGTTTTTTGAATGTATTTATAAGTATTTATGTGGATTTTTTTGTCCTTTTATTTTTTTTAATCCTAGTTTTTCTGTTCTTCAGAGGCAGTCAAATTATGGAAAAATGCATTGACAATAATTGTTTGATGAAAAAATGCCAAATTCACGACTGTTATCAGCCACAAATCATTCAATCGGCTCCTATGTTCTTTCAAGCTTAGATGTTTCCTTCTTCCTCTCATATTATTGTAAGCAGGGACATGGCCAAAAGCATTGGGTTTAAAGGTTCAAATTCTCCCTCCTCTTTCCCCCTCTCCCTGCCCCGCCAAAGAGGGAAGACATCCAAAATATTTTTAAAGTAAATTATAACAGAGCCAACCACAAGAATGTTCTACCATTTAACAGTGGCTTGTAGCAAGATGGCCCCACTCCTTTCCCAAAGGACTCAAGCAGAAAAGTCACAGTGCATGCTGCAGCTAGACCTCTGCTTGTCTGCCCTTTCCTGGCCCAGGAATCTTAGCTTTATTTATGACCATCTATACTCTGCCACTGTCGCCTCCTACATAATAAATAGTATGTTTGAGGGGACTTGCTCCCCTTGACTGCAATGCATTCTGGATCAGGCCCAAGGCCAGCTGCGCTTGACTGAGGGTATTCCTTTGAGAATCAGACATTCGAACTGTGTGACTGGTTAGCTAAGTCACATAATATTGTCTCTGTCCCTGAAAGCCATCCCAGGATAGCCATGAGAACACTGTGGCATTTGTTATTTGCTTTGAATAGCTTGCCTTTCTGTAAACTGAGGTTTTCAGGACCTCTCTGGCTTAATAAAGGGGTAGCAGCAAAATCATGAATCAATATAATTTTTCTCCCAGATCAAAATGCCCCATTTTCCTTGCCAAAACCCTTCATTTAACATGGGTTCATTACTCTCCTACTGGAGGATCATATATAGCTATCGATGTGGCTATAGATATATAAAATGGATACGAAGCTGCGTATAGCTAAGATTGCCCTGCACTTCCCATTAGAAGACTATTTTCAGTTGCTTATATCAATGTTTGGGCTGAAATTTTCCATGCCATGTTTCTGCCTTAGGGTGAATTCTAGCAAAAGCGGTTCAGCTGTTTCTGAGGAGGCAGCTAGGGAAAAATATGTTACTTTGCCATGTTAAAAAAATGTACAACCATTGCATGGAAAAGCTCTACCAGCCCCATGCTTCGGAGCAGAGACTTGAGATAAGGCAAGAAGGTGTCCTGGTGTCAGGGATGTGCCTTTTCCTCTTCCTGTGAAAGCCTGCCCAAATTTGGCTAAGTTATAAACTTTTGAGAAATTTAAATTTGCACATGCTCAGTAAAGACTTGCTAGAGTTTGACAACTAAATTATCTGAACAGTGCCCAGGCTCAGCACCGGGACCTCTAGGCTTGGCCGTTCATAGTCCCGGCAGCTCTGGGCTCGCTGCATCAGTTATGAATGTAAAAATATTGCTTGAGCCCCGGCACCTCTTTCATTACAAATTAAGCACGGTCTCTGAAGATTCCATCTCCACTGAGCATGCTCCAGTTCAGGGGCGAGCAAGCTGTTCTCTTCAGTTGCAACTCCTGGTTGTTTGGGGTGCCTGTAGTGCTGGGCACAGGAACAAAGAAAAGGGAGAGTGTCTTTCCTGTGCGCTTGCTGCTCCCTCTGCTGGTGCCCAGACAGCATAAAGAAGGAATAGTGGGGAAGGGCTAGACTTGCAGGAGTGAGCAGGGGAGTGGATTGGAGACGGGGGTTGGCTGGGCAAGGAGATGCGCTATTACCAATCCTGAGAGTCTTGTTTCAGAACCTTTGCACTGGGGCTGTGTTTTCAAACTTTTTCCCACAACCACTGAAGGCCAAAAATTTACTTTCAGTTAAATGGGTGCATGCGGATCTCAGCTATCTTTAGGTTCCAGTAGTTGGGACTTTAGGAAAAATTCCAAATATCATGAGACTTGTTAACATTGATGCTTGGAGCCTGAGTGGGAAATTGAGACCATCCCTTCTCTTCTTGCAATACCTGCCTCTTCACTACGCACCGCCCAAGTTCTGCAACAAACAAGGCAGGGATCCTTCAGGCAGCTTCATTCATGACACAATCATTCCCACAGCACGGTCCATCCCACGCATTGGGATGAGGCGGGGATGGGGTGGGGTCTGTGGAATCAAATAGTATGTGATCATGATCATATAATTACAAACTATATCATAATGTGTATGCACAAGGGAACCTTGCACTGACAAGCCTAATTCTGGCATTTCTTAACGTCTGAGCGCTTGACTTTGCAATGCAACCTTAATAATGTTCTTTTAACTTAGTTTTTTGTGTGTTTAAATATTTCACATTCATTTTTTGTTTACACACACACTATTCAATGCAAAAGTATACTAGATAAAAATGCAGTCATCAACTACTTATTCCTCTATGGCTAGGAAAGCTGAGATTCAGTTGCTCAACAACCCAATTTAGCTTTTTCAAAGCTTCAGTCATGGATTCTTATCTCCAGGCTCTGCTGTGGTCAAGGAAGGGTGAAGAGCCAAAAGCAAACTGCACATATCTGGGCTACAGCATACAGGCTTTGTGACTGTTACAGAAGACTCCCACACTTCAGGACTTTTCACCTTCACTCATTGTGGAGATACATACGAATATAAAGACTACATTTTCAGATTTTTTTTCTGCCACATCTTTTATACATACATGAACTGGAACATATCTGTGAGTTTGCGTAGGAGAGAAAATTACATGACGTATCTATTTGACATGGCTTTTCCATAATCAAACCAATGGACAGAAAAGGAAAATAAGAAAAAACAAACCCTTCTATTCCTGAAAATTAAAAGACCTGAAAGAGCAGGGAGCATCTATGAGACATCATCCTATTTTGATTTGGATACATTTTAAATTTTTCAGATAACCTGTTGATGAACATGGAATAAACACCTAGATGGAATAGATGGACGGAGTTCATTTTAAATTCTACTAAGATGGATTCCTCATTTCTTATTTATTGCCATGGGAATAATTTAACTTTCAGGTAATTTTAAAGTATAAAGATTAAAGGTATTTTGGGAGCCATTTTGAGAATGTCCAATTATTAAGATCTTCTGGGAAGCAAGGAGTTCTAAAAGTACTAAAATTGCTAAGTGGGAAAAGAGTACACCACTGTTCTACAGGACAATGAATAACTCCCCACTCACAGAAAAGCTAAGCTTCACTGGAACATAGGACTTGTGGACGACCAGAGCTCTCTCAGCAGATGGCTCAAAGAATGGAATTCATTGCTGAAGGCGATCAGAATAGCCATAAAGCCTTCGGGTCAAAATGCAAAATCCACTCCTTTAGACCTAGCATTCCCAAGACAACTATATCATTCACAGTAAAGATTCAAAACTTCATTTGAGAGGTAGCAAGAGATATGAGATTCAAAGACCCTAGTGTGCCTAATTTAGAATTGTTAATGGACTAAGATGTTACCCACACAATAAACAAACATTATTAAGGTTGCAAAGTCAAGTACCCATATGTTAGGAGATGTCTTTGCAAACTTTATTTGTCCCCTTTGTGTGTATGCATTATGATACAGTCTTTAATTACATGATCACAAACTTTCTGTAGGAACCCTGCCTCATTCAGTGCATACTCAATGGAAAGCTATTCCATATTTTGTTTTTCCTCATCGTTTAATATGTGTATAGTAAATGAGGCATGGGGCCTGTCATGGATCCATAGGGTCTGGTCTATGTGCCAGTCAGTAATCAGTCCCTTGGGAGTGACCTCTTCAGTGTGCCAGGCCTCAAGGACCCACACAGTTCCACAGGGGCAGGCCCACAACCTCCAAGACTCTCAAATTGGGCTGTCAGGTCCCAGTGATTCCTGTCTCCCCTGGGCTCCCTACAGTGAATCCAGCTAACCCAGACTCCTGTGGGAGACTTGTACTATACCCCTTCAGGGTGCCATGCTCTCAGCAAGTCTTTGCAGTGACACTAGGGTGCCTTTTCAAAGCAAGGCTACCATTTATTAGTCACCTGGCATACAGGATCTAAAAATCCTTAGCTTAGCATAGAGAAGCAAAGGTTAAGATAGAGTTCAGACTGGCCAACACCAAGCCAGGACTCCCTGGAGAAGCCATCTTGGCACGCTTTCTGTCTCTGGGCCTTTGCCTTTAGTTACAGGTGTGCACCCATGTCTCTAAGAGTTCAGTTCTTAATATAGCTGACACCTCCTCTTTGTTCTCTGGGCCAGCCATGCTGTGTTCATGTGTTCAGCTGCCTCTGCAGCTAGGCGTTAATTTTTGGTCATTGGGATTCCCATTGTCTCTGTAGGGTGTCCTATTCATTCAACCATCCAATGGTTGATTCCAGCCAGACAGTCCCACTGGCTCTATGTCTCAAATACCTAGCCTGATCTCCAATGCCTTAGAGAGAAAATCAGTTCTTACCTCCCAGTGGGGAGTGGTTCCAAGGTGATAAGCACAGAGTCATACAGCTAGCTTATAAAATTACAGGAAATCCACACATTCATCACAGAGTCACCCAACTCTAACCCTGCTCTGAAGACAGGATTATTAATTTCCTCGTTGGCTTTTTTTAGCTGCTCATAATTATAGTATCTGAACCCAAATGGTTAAAGTTTCAGTCCCAACAGTTCAAGTTTGGCAAAGTAGTAAGCAACTGAAAACAAGGTTTTATAATGGGAAATAAACAACCTTAATACTAGGTGGTGCTACTAGCCCTGCCTATAATTAATGCTGATGAGCACTTTCTGATGACCTAGATAGACAGACACCTCTCATTTCTATAGTTCTACTCGTAAGTCCCCCCAGCCTTCATGCAGGCCCAAGCCCTTGTAGACTTGTCTGTTCATATTACTGTGTGTGTATGTCTGAGGGCAGAGTTCAATTTCTAACGAGGTTGAAAAATAACAGAAAAACATTTTATACTAACTTTAGAAAATTCAGAGTCAGCGTTCCCTCACTCATGTCAAAACCTGTGTAAACAGGGGTATATTTTACCCTATGGTACCCTTCCTAATGTTTTTTTTCCAGGAGAGGAATTATCTTTTTCGTCACTTGTGGTAGAAAAGATTATTTCGAAAAAAGCACAGTAAGTAAGTTCAGTACGACACAAGGAAGTGGGTATTGTCGACTGCTAACTGGCTAACTAGCCTTTGAAATTAGAAGAACCCCTGCTGCTCACCACACCACCATGGTCAGTTTTCTAAGCAGTAATGTCTTCTTCCAAATGCCTTTTGTGAACCGCTATAATAATGTGCTATCTTCCTAGCCTTAAAGGTTTTCCCCCCCATTGTCTAGGATTTTATCGGAAGAGGACCAGGGAGGAGTGCCTGCCAAAAGTCAGTTGTGAAAGTTTTAAGTATCAGATTACTGTGGTGCAGCACGGATGACAGTCCAACACAACTTCAGGCTGAGCAAGACAAATGCATTTAACCCTGTCGATTTGATACAGGTTATCTGATTGCCCCGGGCCCTATTTTCCTGTTCCATATCTCTCTTATCAACAATAATGGGAGTTACATGCATCTGTACCCAGAATAGAGTGGATCCTACAGCAAAGTGAATTTTTCTCTCTCTGTAATCTTTTTCTATCACTATTATGGTACAGTACATGATTAAAAAAATCATTCCTAGTTTTGCATTATCTATTACACAGTACAAAAAGAGGTGAGAGACACCACAGCTGTAATGTGTGAGTCTTCTCATAGCATGCTTTGTCCTTGTTGGTACCTTCCCTTGTACAGAAAGAAAGGTTTATGTTCAGGCTTATTATAGTGGTGGAATGGAAAGTAAGTAATTATACCAGTTATGACGGTCAAGTCAGCAACTTTGCAGTTCCATTAGACCCTTTGCTTTTGAGGACTTTATGAGTCAGCCCTAAAAATTTACTCCAAGATGATCTTCAACCTGAAAAAAGCAGCTGGAAGTTTTTAAAAATGAAATTCATTAGAAACGGCTCTAGGTCAGAAATGTATATCTGAAACTCCATGACCTCAGATAAAATGTGAACCTGAGCTATCTAGCTCTTTATATTGCACTCATACCTATATTATCCTTACACCGCCCCCAGACAGGAGAGAAGTATAATTAACCCTATTTTACAGATAAGAAACTGAGACCCAGAGAAATTAAAATCAATTTTCCTTAGTCAGATATGGAGACTGTGGCAGAGTCAGAAAATCCTCCCATATATCCTGAGTGCCAATCCAGTGCCTTGCTCACAACGCCATCTATCCTGTTAGATCAGAGTCACACGTGTTTTTGGTTTCTCAAACCTGACTTTATGTTAAACCCCCTGACTTCAGTGGGGTTGCACTGGTATTAGTGAGAGCAGAATTTGTCCCAATGTAATTTGCCTACAAAAGTGTATACAAGACTAATATTTGTAAAGAAATTGGAAATGACCAAGATGTGGCAATTCACAGATCAGCTCCTGTTGCTCTCCATTCATTTTCTTTCAGGTGGGCTACTTACTAAATCAGGAGGGCTCATGATCAGCCATTTGTCAACTGTATCGATATTGGGACTATAACTTGGAAGTAAGAAATTAGATGCCTGATTTATATTGCTAACAGCCAATCATAGATGCTCAGTATAGACGCGTGCACTCAACGCATGCGGCCTCCTTGTGGCTGGGTGTGATGTAGCAGCTCATTTGTCACTTAGCACCCCCAGCTGACCACCGTTTTGGCCATGCGGTGAAAGACTCGTCACTGGGGACAGATCACCTCCCGGAGTATCAGTGATGACACATCACTTGTCATCAATCTGCCCTCTTTTGCCCTTACACGGCTCCTCTTGCATTCCACTCTTCTGTCAGAGCCGTGGGCCCAGGGTTACTCCTGGGAGTCTCTCAGCCAAACTCAAAAGCAAAATGAAACACACCACAAGCAACTTTTGCCCCTTCCCCGGGCTTGAATTGTTTAATCCCTCCTGGGTCCTCCCCAGCTCTCTGCAGAATGCTGACTCTAAGGGGTCGAGTCCCCAAGTCTTGCTCCTCACCTGGATCGTCAAATTCAGACTACCCTCAAGGCCTTCTCCTGATGGGTTGCCTTCTTTCTGGCCCCCTTCAGGAGTCTCTTTCATCCCTGCTACTCTTTCCCATCAAGGTCAGTATGTCAGCTCCCTCCTGAAGCTCCTCTGCTATCCTGAGAAGGACTACAGAGTTCTTCTCTCTCCATGCATCCCCCTTCTAATCTGGGCTTCTTTTCTTTCTAGTCACCACTCTGCTCCTTCCCCAGCTGGGCTGAATCATTAATTAAACCTGGCCCACCCTCCTGGGCAGTCAGGTAACATAACTGGCCTCGCAGGCACACGTTAACCCTTTCACTGCCGGTGTGGAGGCATACACCTCACTACACGCAGATAGCATGGTTAGGAGCTTTATGAGAACTGCATTATAAATGTCTCTTTACGCTCAAGTGATGATGCTCTCTGTGGTTAGAGCAGGAGGAGCTGAGTTCTCTTGGCTGTTGTGAAATTTGGACCGGCCACAGCATGCAGCATACTGAGCAAATAGGAACCATCTATGACTGTTAGGGCTAAGGACAATAAGGATTTTTTAAAATGTAAATTAGGAACAAAAGAAATCCTAGCAGTGGAGCTGGAACACTTTTTAGAATGGGGGTGCTGCCCCCCCTCATGCCTGTCCGCACCTTCCTCCCCCCCCCCCCGCGCTGGCCCCTAGAGCTGGGGCCGGGAGCAGGGTGGTGGCACCGGGATGGGGGAGATGAGGACAGGGGTAAAAGGGCTGAGGCTGGGGCTACAGCTGGGGGCGGGTGCAGAGCCCCGGGTGTGGGGCCAGGAGAGGAGCTGGCAGCTGGGGCCCTGGGTGGGGGGCTGGGAGCGGAGCCCTGGGTGGGGGGGACCCCAGGCATGGGGCCAGGAGCTGGGACCCTGGGTAAAACCTGGGGGTGCTGCAACACCCCACATACCCCTCGTTCCCGTGCCTATGAATCCTAGCAATGGTATAGGCCCATTACTCAATGGAGATGGTAAAGTTGTTAATACTGATGCAGAAAAGGCAGATGTGTTCAGTAAATATTTCTGTTCTATATTTGGACAGACACAGGATGATATACTACTCTCATATGAAGATGGTTAAGTACTTTTCAATCCATTAGTAACTAAGGAGGATGTTAGACCACATCTACTAGGGATAAACTTTTTAAAATCAGCATGGCAGGACAACTTGTACCTAAGAGTCTTTAAAGAGTTGGCTGAGAAGATCTCTGGCCCATTTCATGATAATTTTTAATAAATGTTGGAATATCAGGGAAATTCCTGAGTACTGAAACAATGCTAATGTAGTGTCAATATTCAAAAAGGACGAATGGGATAACCTGAGTAACTGTAGGCTGGTTAGCCTATTATCAATCCTAAGCAAAATATTGGAAAGGCTGATACAAAATTCAACTGATAAAGAATTAAAGGATGGGGATATAATTAATACCAGTTAGCATGGTTTCATGGAATATTGGTCTTGTCAAACAAACCTCATATCATTCTTTGATGAGATTATAAATGTTGTTGATAACAGTAGCTGCATAGCTAGGGACTTGTAAGGCTTTTGACTTAGTACTGCACAAAATTCTGATTTAAAAATTAGCACTATACAATATCAATAGAATACCCATTAAATGGATTAAGGATTGGCTAACTGACAGATATCAAAAAAGTAGTTGTCAATGGGGAATCATCATCAAATGGGGGGTGTTTTAGTTGGGTTCTGTGGGGATTGGTCGTGGGCTTGCATGATTCCACATTTTCATCAGTGATCTGTAGGTAGATATAAAATTCATACGATAAAATTTGCAGATGACACTAAGATCAGTGGAGTGGTAAATAATTATGAGAACAGAATAGTCATACTGAGAGATCTGGCTCTCTTAGCAACATGGGCTCATTCAAAGAAAATGCATTTGATCCACTCCCTGATTTAAAAGTGAACAGTAAAGTCAACATAGTTTAATTTGTGGAGACTTTATGGTGTCTTTATAATGAAATCAACACCATTTCCTCCTCTCCGTCCTTCTGAACAACTATATTGGCATTTTCAATTCCAGTGAAAGGAGAATGACAGGCCTGTGTTTATCCCTACGTGTCTGGCCTGCATCATTGACGTGACATCATTGTTCATGCAATATTCCAATATAATTGAGCAGGTCAGTGGTTATTCCAAGCTTCACCCATTCCTGAATTCCATCCTTAACCCTCCAAAATGAGTCTTTTATAGTTAAATGAGTCACTTATTAGGTAAAATAAACATGAAAATAATGTCAAATTAAAATAAAACAAAGTAGTGTGGAGTTAAATTCAGACTGACACTGAGCAAACAGTCTGGTTGGTATCATTATACCCTTTTGGAAACAAGCACAGATATTGGAATATGGCTCCAATTAGTTTCAACTGGGAGGAACCTTAATGTTACAGACTCACTGAAGCTTAAACCTCATGGAGCTGAAAGCCTTAATTTGGGGCTGAAGGGGGAACATTCTACATATCACCACTTATAGGAACATAAGACACCTACAATATGGGTGCTGAGGCAAAAGATGATACAGGAACAGGATTTGCTTGTCAAGCGCTTTGAGATCCCTTCGTGAAAGTTGCCCTCTAAGAGCTAAGATGAATAGATCTGGACTAACATGAAAGCTTGAAGATGAAGCCAAACCCAAGCCAAGGTTTGCCAAGTCCAAGTTCTGAGCTTTGGACTTGGAGCCAGAGAATAGGCTGAGCAATTGAAGCTGTCTCTACAAGGAAGAAAAAGAAAATATAGAAAGCAATGTATGAGGCCTCTGTGAATGCTGGAGGGCAACACCAGAATTTTCTCTGTGGCCTGCCCTCATTCATGGACACAGCGAGTGCTCGAGCCAGATGCTCAGCTTGAGGCTGGTTTAATCTTTCATTGGCTTTCCTGCTTCAACCATACATCCCATTTCTTATGCAGTTATGAGGTGCGCCATAAAGTGGTCGGAAACTGAGAGCGAGATGCAGAGCGCTGTAAGCGCTGCAAAGAGCGACTTCCCACTGAGCACAGCTCCTGCTGGCTAGGCCAGAAGGAAGCGACCTCCCCCTTTGACTCACTTAGTAGCCTTTTGCCTTTCAAATACAAGAGTCCTCACCCAAGTGTCAGCTGCGGTATCATGCAAGGGATGATACAGGGCACACACAGGGAACCCAGCCACTGGAATGAGAACTGGGCAATTCCACTCCAGCATCTGTCATCAAGCACAGCTACTGGTCATTCCTCCCATGCACAGCTCCTGGAAGATGTGGAAGGCATTCTTTCCTCCTAAGGCAAGCTTAGAAGAGCTCGGTCAGGATGAGGCACCTCTTTGCCTCACTTGACAGAGCTGCTGTCTTTACAGCACAGAGTTGGCACTGCAACAAAACGCATGATATATGTACAGTACTGGATACCTCTCTTCCAGTAGCTGGCCACCTGTTGGCAGGCACAACCAGCCATTCAGAGCACTGGCGATGCTCACCAGCCCTGTAACAAATGGTGGCATTATGATATTCTGACCGAGCAGAACCCACCACCAGCCATCTCAGCAATTAAATATGATCAGTGAACCGCAAACAACAGATCATAGATCAGACTCTCTCGGTCCTTGATTTTGCATGCAGTGAGCGTCAACAAGGCTGCATGGATTTTATTTCAAAGACGTGGCTCTTTGTTTACTTTGTTGGGAAAATATAGACATGAAATACTTTTTCCCATCAAAACCCTGAACAACACAAAATGGGCCATATTGTACCCTCTGTGACACCCATGTTACTCCCCTGAATTAAGTAGATTTACACTGGTGTGTAACAGAAGACAGATTTCAGCCCTTTAGCCGCTACACCTTAATCTTCCAACCACATAAGGGGATTAGACATACAACTTAAAATGCCTTTCAGCCAGTGACAATCAAACACATATTTTTAATTATCAAAATGTTGACTTAGAAAATTGGGCAGCAGCTATTTCTTTAAAATCAAAGCTGATATTTCCATCTCTGCCAAATGAGAGTGATCCAATCAAAACTTGGCATAATCAAGTGGTACAAATATTTCCAGGCATTCATTACATTCATTAAACAATCCTTCATCCAAAAGGCCTATATAACATCAGTCCTCTCCTCAAGGTAATGTTAACAAAATAGGTGTGAAAAAAAGAAAAACCAAGACCTTCTGAATAAAAATTGTGGAACTCCTGAACAAGGCATTTGTTACTTCCATTGCTCAGTTGCTTCTCTAATGTTTTATCCCAGTCCCCTATCTATATATTGTCTATTTAAATGGAAAGCTGTCTGGGTAGGGTCCTTGCCTTCCTTTCTTTTCTACAAAGCACTTAGCACATTGTTGGCTTGTTGCAGGGCTCACTTCCCAGTCTCTTATATCCAGCCCCATCTTCCCAGCATGCCTTGCTGTGAAGGCCTAGGGTTACATATTACAAGAGTTCTGCTGGCTAAAGACAGGGGAGCCTTGATCCACCCCATACTTCAAAGAGTCATTCTTTCACCCTGAACAGTGCCAGCAGCCCAGGTCTTCTCCAAAGTCACAAACTGCCACCATGGGACCACGCGGTCTTTCTCAACAGTCATCACCTTTGTCCTACAGGTCTGTCATGAAGGTGAAACCCTGGAATGGAGCACTGTTATGAGTATGTCTACACTCACTGCAACTGGGAGCAAGCCTCCCAGTATGGTTCGACAGACTAGTGTTAGTGGGACTCACGCTAACACACTAAAACAGCTGTGTAGATTATGTGACTTGGGCTGGAGCTTGGGCTTTCAAGCCTGGGGTTGGGTGGGCTTGAGAGGTCATGCTCCAGCCAGAGTTGCAACATCAAAGCAATGTCAACACAACTAGTTTTAGCACACTAGTGACCTGGGCTGGGAGGTGGGTTCCCAGGTGCAGCACAGACATACCTTATAGCCCTGATGTTTTTCCTCCTGAGTCTTAAAGTACCAGTATTCCTCATTATATGGTGCTATACTAAGAATAGATCATAAAAAACACCATAACCATTACTGCTCCATTGAAATATTTCTGCTTTTAATAAGGGATTGGAAAATGTATCAATGAAAGTAATGGGCATTTATTTGATAAAATAGGGCAATGAGAAGCAGGAAGACAAATGATCATCAATCTATTCCTCCCTGACATGTCATAGTTCAACCTTGGAGCAGTCAAACAACCATGAAAAACCATTTTTACCTAGGGAATAGCTGTCTCACTCATTGATACAAACCCATGGGCACTTATAATATTAAAACATATTTTAGTGGATGTTTGTGCATTGATATTTTATTTACTTTATAGCAGGCTGCTGTTACGCCAAGAGAGGGAGATAGTTGGAGTGAACTACTAAATCCCAGAACTCTTGATGCTGCTGTCCAGATCTAGAACATTAAATCCCGATCTGTCCTTTGGGTTCAGTTGGATCCAAGCAGCTCCTCAAAACCTAGAAGAATCCAGTTTCTGCTTTAGGGTTGAGAAGCAGAAATTAGGCACCACTCTAGCCCAGCCATGCCTCTCTCAGATGTTCTCCTTCCTCTTTCACCATTGCTGTCTTCTAGAACAGGGACCTATAGGGCTGCCCCCATTCTTCAACTTTTTATGGGGATATCAACTGGTTTCTCCCTGCTTGAGTAGCTGCCAGCTCAGCCTACCACTTGCTTCTCAACCCCTTCCCCATCCCCTCAAACACACAGTACAGAGGGAAGAGGCACAGTCTATTCTCTACTATCAATGCTGCCCTATGGAACTACAAACCCCAGAAGCCCTTTCTGTGTTTTCCTTAAACACTTCTATGAAAACTATTACGGTCGAGGAACTGCTGAGGGCACCCAGCGCTGCTGGCACACAGGAATGTGTAATATTGTTCATAAATAGTCGCTTCAGTGAAGTTGTAGTCATGCATGGCAGTTAGCTTCCAGAGTCCAACTCTCAGCGCCTCTCAGGATGCCCTTTGAATCCTGCAGGATTGAACCCAAACATCATAAATGTTTAGTAAATGGTTAAATACCAGGTGAAAGAATATGTTGGCTGTCCCTCCAGTGCCGCCATTTCACTATGGAACACTGCATGCAGCAGAGGTGTCAGCTGCCCATGACAAAATGAAACAGGAAAATCCAAAGGGCTTGGCAAACTGGAGGGAACTTAGAGAGAAGCAGCAAAAATGATTAAGGACCCGAAGGGACTGACTTACTCGGAATGATTAGAAGCACTAAATATGGTGTGTAGTAGCTGATTGGGAAGACTGTGGGCTGGATTCCAACAAACTGGTACGTATGTAAATAAATCATAGAATCATAGAATATCGGGGTTGGAAGGGACCTTAGGAGGTCATCTAGTCCAACCCCCTGCTCAAAGCAGGATCAATCCCCAACTAAATCATCCCAGCCAGGGCTTTGTCAAGCCTGACCTTAAAAACCTCTAAGGAAGGAGATTCCACCACCTCCCTAGGTAACCCATTCCAGTTCTTCACCACCCTCCTAGTAAAAAAGTTTTTTCTAATATCCAACCTAAACCTCCCCCACTGCAACTTGAGACCATTGCTCCTTGTTCTGTCATCTTCTAACACTGAAAACAGTCTAGATCCATCCTCTTTGGAACCCCCTTTCAGATAGTTGAAAGCAGCTATCTAATCCCCCCTCATTCTTAAACTAATTAACACATGGGAAATGGATGGTGACTTTTTCTCCATTTCTCAGCTGCCGGCTCATGCTGTCCTGTGTTAATATCAGTGAAATTTCTGAGTCTAAACATTTTTTTCAGCTTCATCTTTTACGCACAGGATTTCTCTTCTTCTTAATTATTTGTTAAGTGCTAACTGTGTATTAAGCACTGTACAACATGTAACCCTTCTGCCAGGTGGAGCCAGCAGCAATCAGGGCAAGGTTCAATATCTATGGGTTCCTTTCCATCAATACTACACAGAACTGGCTCAAACCCCCATTCAGTAACCTGGGAAAATGACCCATCACCCCTGGGCACCTCTGAGAGGCAATGCTTCCCCACTCGCAAGCACAGAGTCTGAGTGTAGAAAAGAAACTTTTAATAAAAGGAGGGAAGTAAGTAGGCGTTAATTTGGGAAAACACCGCAAACAGGGTTCATAAACCATGAGCAAAAGACCCACCCCCAAGTAAGTTGGGCAGTGCCCCTTTCCCCTCAGGTTCTTAAGTCCAGCAACCCTAAAGTCCCTTTCACATGCTCGAACCTTCTCTGCACCCCACTCACAGTTGCTGTCCTTGGTCAGTGCAGCCCCAGAGTTCAGAGGTGCCTCTGTAGAGTTCACCTCGCACTTTGAGTGGAGGTGGGAGGTAAAGAGGCATTTTACTCGCTCCGCTGCTCAGGCACTCGCTCGCCACACCTCTCGGCCAGCGGCCATACCAGCTGATGACCACGCCTCTCCGCCCCTCTCTGCGGGGTCCTGCTCTGGCCCTCTCTGCTAGCTGCCCTGCTGACCTTCTGCTGCCACCTGCCTCTCTGCTGTAACCTCTGCACATCAGTCTCTTAGTAATTTTTCAGCTCTTTGCAAGCCGGGCAGAAACACTGCCCCATCTCAAGTGATTTCAGTTCTAAGCGATTTTTAGTTCTTAGCAGGCAGGGCAGTCCTACCACAACTGATTTCAGCTCTGACTGAGCATTTAAAATAGAAGAGAGGCTCCTAATGAAGCCTATTTAGCACTTTCTTTGAACAGTGGTGGGGGATAGAAACATATTAAACCAGCCCAGGGAGGACCCACACCTGCTGGCTGGGGACACCTGTCCCCACCCCTGTTACTTTCACAGGGCTCTGGCATTCAAGCCCCTGGCTTAATGAGGTCCTTCCAGCTGCAGGTGATCCCCTCATCTGGGACAGGTTAAGCACAGTCCTGCTTCCCTGTATTCATACAATAATGCCAACATTGGTAAGGGCATTTCACTACCCCTGCTTTCAGTACTAAAGTGATTTGTAACCCAATACCAGCCAAAGTTGATCATTTTGAGCAACACTGCTCCATCAGCTACATAACTAAGCAGAGTAGGTGAGTTCATGTAAATACAGTTTGCTCCGGAAGTCTCTCCCCCTCTCAGCTAGCTGTCAGGGGAGAATTCATTCAGTTCATTTAGACCCTTACAAACACAGAAAGGGAGAGATTCCCTGCACCAAGGAGTTCAAGCTCACTAGTTAGGCAACACTACAAGTGCTGCTGGATGCTGCTACATTAGGTCCCAACCCTAGAAGCCCTCACTGGACAGGCACTTGCAGCTTCTTGCAGGATTGAGGCTGTATAGCTATTTATTTCTTTGGGTGATGACAGCTTTTACTGTCAGAACGTGTGGGCATAAGAAGTGAGTGCAGAAGATATTTTAATGAGGAGGGGATGAAATGAAGAGCCTGCTGAATGAATGAAGAGAGCCGAGTGCCTAGGGATAAAAAATGGCATTCCTGATATAAGGAACAGAATGGAAGAGGACATGAAGCCAAAAGCGGGAGCAGGAACATTGTTCCCGCAGTTGCCTGGGTCCCTGAAAAATTGACCCAGATAAAGGTGAAAGGTCGTGTTTTCCACTCTGAACAGTATCTCTAGTTTTCTAATGAACTGAAATGCTGATTAAAAAAGCAACGTGTTTTTTTCATGCAACATTTAGAAATCGTACAAATTTGACATGAAAAATGTTTTGTATCCCCTGGGCTGCAGCGCTGGGCGCATTTAGAAAAGTCACCCTGAACTAGGACTCAGCTAGCATGTCAGAGCTGTCACAGGCATGTGTTCGGGATCCTTCTTACACTGTAGCCCCCAGAATGAAACTAAGAGACAGTGTTGAAAAGCTACGGAATGTCTTCAGAAGCTTGGTGTACCGCAGACTGATGAGTATAAGCCACTCTCTTTCTTTTAGCCACTTAGACATCTCCCCACTCTCCTTACACACACATGCACACACAATAGACTCTCTCCCTCTCCTTCCCTAAATCAACATCAGCAAGGGGACAATGGCCTGCGAGTCGGTTGAAGAACGAGACATACAATTAGCAATGAAATGAAAAACAGCTGGTGAAATAGAATAGCTGTTATTCCGAGCACATGAACCTGAAAAGATACTGTTTATTTTAAAAGACAAACAAAATTTTCCTGCTGTTTGATCTAAAAGAGCATCTGCCATTGGGAGCTGTCCGTTCTCATTTAGTCACTGTAGCGCCTGGGCAGGCTGTACAGGAGCTATAAACAAAGCACAGAAAGTATCACTTTCCACGTTAATTCGACAGTAAACAGTACTAATTTGACTTTGCAGCTGTTTATTGATCCCAAAAAAACACAATTCAATATAGAGAACAGTAGCCCGTGTATTTGACAGCAGTTTATAAAATTCAAGGAGCCAGGCTAGCCACAATCTTTCATTGTAAAGAAGATGGCAGGAGATACTAGGATTTGTGGCATTCACCCTGAAGTAGGGTAAGGGGTGGAAATATGTTGCTTAAAGTCTAAAATGAGGATTTATCTCATAGGCCTCTTAAGGTGGGATATCCAAAAGCAGTCAGTGTTAACCTGAGTCTGCTCCCTCTAAAGTCAATGGGAGGAGACTTAGGCCAATGGGGGAGAGCTTTGAAAAATCCTGCCATTAGTGTCCTACCAGCACTACCTTGGTAGAAGTAAGGAGTAAAACTAGAGCAAGTGTATGTGATCATCTATTATAGTGTGCTAGTTATAATCTTTAAACACTCAGAATTACACCAAATGAAATTAATAGGTAGCAGGTTTAAAAAAAAAGTAGTATTTCTTCACACAACACACAGTCAACCTGTGGAACTCTTTCCCAGAGGATGCTGTGAAGGCCAAGACTATAACAGGGTTCAAAAAAGAATTAGATACATTAATGGAGGACAGGGCCATCAATGGCTATTAGCCAGGATGGGCAGGGATGGTGCCCTTAGCATCTGTTTGCCAGAATCTGGGAATGGGTGACAGGGGATGGATCACTTGATGATTACCAGTCTGTTCATTCCCTCTGAAGCACCTGGCATTGGCCACTATTGGAAGACAGAATACTGGGCTAGATGGACCTTTGGTCTGACCCAGTATGGCCACTTTTATGTTCTTATGATAGATAGGCAGACAAGATCTGTAAGGGAAGGATTTTCAACTCATGCTAAACTCATCTTTTTCCAGAAAGCTTCAGAAAAGTCTGAGCAGCCAAATGTAAAATTATTGCTGCAAAGTTTGCAGATGATAAAGTTTGGTGGACTGATACAATGAGAATGGGTCATTTACACAGATTGATTTGGATCTCTTGGTAAGCTGGTTTCAAACCAACATCATATGTTTTAATACCAAGTGCAAGGTCATACATTTAGGAACAAAAATATGTAAGACATATATGCAGGACAGGGGATTGTATCCCTGGAAAGCAGTTTTCCTGAAAAGGACTTATGAGTCATGGTGGATAAGCAATTAAACATGAGCTCTCAGTGTGATGCTGTGGCTAAGAGGACTAATGTGATCCCTTGGTGTATAAAGAGGGGAATATTGAGTAGGAATAGGGAGATCATATTACCTCTGCATACAGCTTTGGTGAGACCATTCCTAGAACACTGTGCTGAAGAAATGGAGAATTGGAGAAGGTTCAGAAAAGAGCCTGAAGAATAATTGGAGGTCTGATAAACTTGACAGTGAAAGACTTGAGAAGTTTAGTCTATTTCTAATACTAAGAAGCTCTTTAAAATAGCAGACAAAGGCATAACAAGATCCAATGGCTGTAAGATAAAGCTAGACACATTCAAATGAAAATAAGGTGCACATTTTTACCAGTAAGGCTAATTAACCATTGGAACAGCTTACTAAGGGATGTGGTAGATTCTCCATTACTCTAAGTCCTTAAATCAAGACTGAATGCCTTTCTAAAAGATGTGCTTTCGCTCAGCCAGAAGTTGTGCAGGAGGTCAAACTAGATGATCATAATGGTCCCATCTCGACTTAAAAATCCATGAATCTATGCAGCTCTGTGAATAATACTTAATTTGGCCCTTCATGGTGATAGGAACCAGCTGTGGAGTTTGGATGAGGATCTGGAGTTTGGAGTGAGCCACTCAATTTTTCGGGGCCAAAAGCATCCTTGTGATCCCAGATGTAAAGCACAGACATTTGCCAGTTTCGCTTTAAATTTCACCTTCAATATACTGGATTAGAATGAAGATGAAAATTAAAATTAAACAAAAAACTCACCTAAATCAAAACCCAAGCAAACCAAAACTATCAAGTTGTGCACAGCTCTAAAAATTCATTGGCAATCAGAATATATTGGACCTGTCTGTCTGCAAGTAAAGCAAAACAAAATGATGACTGATAAATAATAATACTGGGCAGTTATAAATAATATAGTCTTCTATAGGGGAGCTTCAGAAAAGTTAATCGTTAACTTCTTCTGTTCTAGGTTGGGATAGCTTCATTCTGCTCAGTTAAATTCCCGCTACAGCTGGACTGAGCAATTGGATACTCTATTCTTCACTTCCTGTCTTAATCTGCTCTGTATTGTTACTGAGCATTCTTAACCAGGTACTGCATTCCACTCCATGGTGGCTGGATTTCAGAGGCGGATGAAATGACTCCTATATACATGTACAGTTTGTAGAAGGACATGATTAGAAAGCCTTCTGGCTGGGAGAGACTACGAAAATATAAAGCAGTAGCATGATCTGGACAAGTAAAGCACAACACAAGGAGGGGAATTTCTCCAGGACTCTGAATTCTGTGGCTTTTTTGTTGAGTTTTCTGCAGAACTCTAACATTTTTTTCAATTGTGTGAATCCACACAGGACGGCACAATCTAGGGCCCAAGAGGGTGAAAAAAATGTGTGGAAACCACTTGCAACAGATCTATTCCTGAGCCCCATAGAAGACAACTAGGAATGTAACAAAAGAGATCAAAGGCAAAAGAGATTGTCAGGCTGTATTTATTCTCTACTCCCTGTATACTGGTGACTGACATTTTTTATATTTTCATTTCTTTTTTAAAAACAATAGTTTAGACAAATGTGTCTAGACCAATGGTAGAGCAAATGTGACATCAATTATGGATTCCTTCACAGTAGCTCTGTTGATATGGGCAATTACCAATCCATAAAACTATAAGAACTGCCATATTCAGTGAGAACAGTTACTCATCTAGTTCGGTATCCTGTCTGTGACAGTGGTCAGCACCAGATGCTTCAAATGAAGGTGCAAATACTCTGAAGTGGACAACTGTGGAATAAAATACCCGTAGGGGAAGTTTCTTCTCATTCCACTCAGTGCTGCTAAATGTTCTCCGCAGAGTATTGGATGGAAGAAGGGGCTTCAACCTTTGTTATACTTGAGGTCAGACGAAATGATCTAATGGTCCTTCTGCCCTTAAAATCTATTAATCTCATTACCAGCTAGCACTAGAGGGTAGGTGGTGGGCTACTGGGCAACTTCAGATTTCAAGGTAAGAAATAAGCAGGGAGGAAAGCTGAAGGAAAGCAGCTGTAGGATAGGGAGAATGTCACTTGCTATAGAATATACAGGTAATCAAAGCCCTGTATATTTATACAGACACCAAGTCCATACCATAGACTCATAGAAATGTGGGCTGAAAGGGACCTGAAGAGGTCAGTATATTTTATTCATATAACTTGTGCTATATGTGCCTGGACAGTTTTGCTGCTTATGCACTAGACTATAGGTGCCTTTAATAAGAAAAAAATATTTTTATCTTTGAGCCCATTGCTGATTCTCAAAAACGTCACAATAATGATGCATGGTATCAAGTGGTAGATTTTTTGTATAATTCACAAGTGACTCAGCCTTCATTGGCTAGTATATATAAAACCAGCTCTTTTTTATTTTATTTTATTTTATTTTTTAAAATAGTTCTGACTGGCAGAAGCTCTGAGGACTGAAACCTTCTGTCTAGCCGCAAAACTCTTACAGCAGAGTCAACCTATCCTTATCCTGACTTACTCATGTGCCTCAATTCTATCCTTTGGGCAAAGAGGGTATATTCTCCCCATTCAATCTATAGCCTCTCTTCTAAGTCTGATAACTATTTTGTGGTGGTGATTTTATGCTGTAGAGTCATCTTGAAGGAAACAGTCTTGCATTAGGTACAAAGAGAGAGTCAATGTGCAACTACAAAACAACAGAACTTAAGACACAGAAAGCAATTATCCCAAATGGCAGCAGAAGTCAGTTCCTAACTATCCAGGTAACTTCTCCCTATACCAATCGGGCTAGGAATAAAAGAACGGGGCAACTCCTTCCCTTTTATAAATTAGTACTATTCCAGAATTCTCTCTTACAAATTGTCTGGGCCTAATTCTCTATTGCCTTGCACCTTTTGTAAATCATTTACTCCTGAGCTGAGTGGGTGGCACCATTCTGATTGGGTAGCATTCTTACACTCACTTTTCACAGGTGTAAGTGATCAAGCCTGGTGCAAGGGAGTGGAGAATCACTCTCCTTAGTGCCTATTTCCTGTGACTTAGCTTTCAAGTCAGAACAACATTATTACATTACGCCCATCAATCCCCTCCCAGAACCCGGAAAAATAAACTCTCTCTTTAACTCAAGCCTCCCCAAGCACATTTCCCTTAGAGAGAGGCAGGAAGGTGCCGCTGAAGGAACTGCTGCCAGCAACTGGTGCTATGTTCAGTTGAACGAGAGCTCCCAACGTGACACTGTGGCTAAAAGAGCTAGTGCGATCCTGGGATGCATAAACAGGGGAATCGTAAGTAAGAAGAGAAAGATTATTTTACCTCTGTATTTGGCACTGGAGCAACCACTCTGGAATACTGTGTCCAGTTCTGGTGCCCACAATTCAAGAAGGATGCTGATAAATTGGAGAGGGTTCAGCATAGAGCCACAAGAATGATTAAATGATTAGAAAACATGCCTTGTAGTGGAAGACTCAACGAGCTCGATCTATTTAGCTTAACAAAGAGAAGGTTAAGGGGTGACTTGATGACAGTCTGTAAGTAACTACATGGGGAACAAATATTTAATAATGAGGTCTTCAATCTAGCAGACAAAGGTATAACACAATCCTGTGGCTGGAAGTTGAAGCTAGACAAATTCAGACTGAAATAAGGCATAAGTGTGATAGCGAGGGCAATTAATCATTTTAACAACTTACCAAGGGTCATGGTAGATTTTCCATCACTGACAATTTTCAAATCAAGATTGGATGTTTTTCTAAAAGATCTGCTCTAGGAATTATTTTGGGGAAGTTCTCTGGCCTGTGATATACAGGATGTCACACTAGATGATCATAATGGTCCCTTCTGGCTTTGGAATCTATGATGACCATGCCAAACAGAGACTCCTTTACTTGTATAACAAACATGGTAATGATTGGAAAGCACTTGAAATCATATATAGAGGGAAGATTTTAAAAACATAAGTGAAATAGAGGAGTTTTAACACAGAAAAATTTTCTACCTCCTCCCAAGCTAACATGTTCCTAGCTTCCAAACACGCTGGAAGAATGGATAACCCACCCCCACAGACAGATAAGAAACAAGCTATTTCATTCACACAAAGGGTGATGGGCAAGGCTGCATCACCTCTACTTAGCATAGGCTGGATTTGAAAGGAAAGTCCTCTCTTAGTCCTGTTATGAGTGGTACATTCTACAGAGGAGTGGAGACACTGAAAACACCCAGACTTCCTTTGGAGGCTCCATTGTATGTTAGCTATTAACAGCAGTTTATTTCACATAGACTGGATGAATAACCATCAGTCTATAGTGAATGCCAGTCATTACAGAGCTGGGTTAGAATTAGAACTATGATCCAGGAGAGAAAGGCTTTGAATGCCATTTTGCACCCCCCAAGACATCTACTTCCATGTACCTCCTCTTCCTGTTATAGTGTTAGTACTCAGTTTGCACGAATATCCAAAGGAAAAGGCTTAATTTCCCTCCTTCAAGAAAGTGAATCTAGAATAATGTCAGCATCAGAGCTGGTTAAAATGTTCTACATTGAGGGAGGCGGGAAGAGATCAATTTTTCACTAACATTTTTGCAATAATTGTTCCTCCTTTTTTGACCACATCTAGTCAACATCTGTAACTGGAACTGAAATGCAAATTCTAAGGTGACCTGATACATTCCATTGGGCCAGGGCTATGCACAGTTATTCCAGTTTAAAGAAAGCTGTGATGTTTAACCAATTTAACAAAACTGATACAACTTTAAGTGTGGATACTCTGATATTGGTTTAGCTTGGCCTCAAGCTATTATATGGAGATATACACCTATTTCATAGCATAGGCGCCGACTCCATGGGTGCTCCAGGGCTGGAGCACCCACAGGGAAAAATTGGTGGGTGCTCAGCACCCACTGGCAACTCCCCGCCAGCCCCGCGCCCAGAGCACTTACCTTCACCCCTGACGCCGGCCAACCTTGCGGGGCCCCGCCCCCAACCAACATTGCGGGGCCCCACCCCCAACTGGCATTGTGGGGCCCCGCCCCCAACACACCCACCGGAAGTCGGCTCCTATGTTTTATAGAACTGGAAGGGACCTGAGAAAGGTCATGGAGTCCAGTCCCCCGCCTCCACAGCAGGTCCACATATGGTCCCTGACAGATTTTTGCCCCAGACCCCTAAATGGCTCCCTCAAGGATTGAGCTCACAACTGTGCAGCTAGGAAGTCAATGCTCAAACCACTGAGCTACCCCACCTTCCTACTTTAAACTGATGCTTACTGGGTTTAAAGTAATGTAAGACTGCCCGTGCACAAAGTGGTATCACTTAAACTAAACAGGTGCAAATTCTGTGTTTAGACAAGCTCTTAGCCAAGCCACACCATAAAGGTCACGCTACACATGATTGTATATCTCTTGCCATATATATTGTGTGCCTCTTAATGATCTCACTATATTAAGGGAGGCAGCATGGTCCAGTGGTTAAACTACTATCCAGTGAGTCAGACATCATGGGTTCAGTTCCTTGGCCTGCTGTGTCACCTAACATTTTTCTGTTCATCAGTCTCCTTAGCTTTCAAATAGGGATACAGATACCTCCCTTTTAAAATGTTTAAGACTGATGAATGAAAAGTGTTATGCAAGAATTAGATATTATTTATAAAGTGTGCCTAGAGATTAGAAAACAAAAATATAAATAATATAGGTAAATATCTGTTCAGTTTTAGCGCTCAGTGCCAAAGTAAGAGAAAAGTTAGAGTCTATGGCCCATTCAGTGGTTGGACTCTGCTGGAACAGCTACCAAAGGAAACTACCTCATCCCTTTCCCCTTGGATTTTGAATAATCTCTTCCCCTAGTTTTCATATTTTTCTGTTCAGTTAACTGTGTTTCATTGTTGTTGTTGTTTTTCCATTGAATAAAGTCCATGTGAGGGTTTTTTTCTGTCCTGTTAACACCTTTTGTTTGAATTGGTAGCTCGTCATGAAATCCTGGAACCAGAAATCTCAGGAGCTGACAGTTCTCTATCCTTACTCTGATAAGAGACAGCTACAAAACTATTGCAAACAGGAATCTTATCTCCCCCTCGCTTTTCTTAGAATGTTGGAACAGAAAACAATCCCTTAAAACAACAAAGAGGTGCCCTCAGAACAGATATCCTGCAACATATTGTAAGTTGGATTCTTAACGTGGGCTGGTTGGAGGCTGTCATAATGAATTAAATGTTCCCTGTGTTCAAAGATTTTGAACGTCCACTGCCAAATATTAGGAGTTACTATTAATAATAAACTTTTGTGCTGCTCCTTCTCTAATATGTGATGATGTTTCCAATACAAAAAGGGCTCATCCTGGCAGGAGCAACACATGTACATGATTTTCATGTTCATGAAATATGTATGCATTCCCTGTCAAAGCACAGAGCAGGAAACAGAAGAGAAGAAAGAAGATGGGAATATTTTACAGGCAGCGAAAGGAAAGAGAAAAGGAGATGCACAAAAAGAGAATAAGATACAAAGGGGAAAAGTGTAGCATTATAGGTCCTGATTCAGCAAAGTACTTAAGTACGTGTATAACTTTAAACATGTGAGTACTTCCATTGACCTCAGTGGGATTATTTATGGGTCAGATTCAAAGCCCATAGAAGTCAATGGGAACTCTTTCCATTGACTTGACTGGGATTTTTAAAGGAACTTAGGTTCCTGAATATGTAGATAAGTGCCTAGTGGGATTTTCAGAACAGCTTAGGTGCCTAATTCCCAGTGACCTAAATGCCTTCAAATATCTGCGGCTAGATCCACAAAGATACTTCGGCATTGCAATGCTCAGTGTTGCAATACCTAACTCCTAGGCACCTGGCTGTAGGGTGACAAGATGTCCCGATTTTATAGGGACAGTCCTGATTTTTGGGTCTTTTTCTTATATAGGCTCCTATTACCCTCCACCCCCGTCCCGATTTTTCACACTTGCTGTCTGGTCACCCTACCTGGCTGCCTAATGGAATTTTCACCCCTGAGTTGGGTGCCCAGGCTCCCCATTTGATGCATGGGGAGAGTTAAGCAGCACAGAAAGCTCTTTTCAGAATCCAGCAAACAGAGGAGAACCGCCTAAGCTAGCTGAGAGTGAAATACAGGGAAAAGGGGTGGGACTTATGCACCTAGCTTGCATTGACCTGGGCCTCTAGATGTCTGAATGACAGGCTGGAGGAAGGAGTAGACCTTCATTTGGGAGTCTCAGCTGTGAACCCTCTGCTGGAGCTAGGTGCCTAAGCCAGATCCATCCTTTTTTGCAAAGAGAGAGAGAGAGAGAGAGAGATGCTACAGCCCTATGGCTAGTTCCCTGGGTATTCTAGGCTGGGTGTCTCTCAATCTCTCCTATTGAGGCTGTTCCACTCTGTCTAAATAACTAAATATTCAGTGGGTGAGAGAAACTGAGGGATTGGCTCTATAGTGTGGTGGTTAAGGCACTCATCTGGGATTTGGGGTCAAGCCCCTGTTCCAAATCATGCCGAGCAAGGATTTGAATCTAGCTCTCCTACATCCCAGGTTAGTGCCCTAAACAACGTGTTATGGGTTATGCTGGGGTGGGTGTCTCTGTGTTTTTTTAAGAGCAAACTCTGGGTTTCGTCTGGGAGGGCAAAGGCTGACCTGACTTTGATGCCTAACTCCAGAAGAGGGCTCATGGCTGAGAATCCTGAGCAGAGATAGGCACTTTCCTCTGTCCTGTCAGTCAGGTGCCTAGAGGCCCAGACCAATGGGAGTTAGGTACCCAAATAGCTGTGTGGATCTGGGCCCTAAGCCTTGCCACTATCCTCTGCATTTCACTCTTAGCTAACTTAGGCAGCTCCTTTCTCTGCTTGCTGGCTTCAGAGGATCCCTTCCTTAGGCACCTAACTCTCCCCATGCATTGTACAGGAAGCCTGGGTGCCTCACTCAGGGCTGGGCACCTAGGGGTTAGCCAAGGCAATGCTCAGCATTATACCACCTACATACCTCTGTGGAGTTAGCCCCTAGTGAAAAACAAAACATCAAACACAGTTCTACCGAAATAGTCCAATCCACTATAGTCTTCCCAAGACACTAGTCTGCTCATTCATTTCTCTCTTCAATGCTCACTCCTAATGCGACACACACAAGGCATGAGTCAGCCAAACATTATTTATTTTTCTAAATGTATCCTTGGGTTGGTTCTTTTCTTTTTTTTAGCTCCACCACGCGGTGCCCAAGTCTTTGCTGAGTAACTGGTCATTTTATTGCTTCTTTGACCTCCCTGCCCTTCCTCTGCCCAGTGTTTTGCTATCCCCTTTCGTTGGGTCATGTCTAAAATTAGGACCCAATCCTATAAACACTTACGCATGTGAATACTCCCAAGTGTTGGCAGTATCTGGCCCTTACACTGTAGCTCTTCAAAGCAGGGGCCATGACTTCTTGCCTGTACTATGAAGTAACAAGCACTTTTTGGAGGAGGCTGTAAAACAATGAATACTACTAAGGACCAAAATCCAGATTAACTCCACTCCACTAGTGCCAGTGAAAGCAGAGTTTTGCCTTGTGCCATACAGCAGAGTTCCTGCAGAGCTCTGGTATATTAGGTCTAAGTCGTACCCAGTGCACCTTACTAACCTGCAAAATTCTTAGCCAAAGTCTGCTCTCACTTACAGCTTGATCCAAAGCCCAGTGAAGTCATTGGGAGTTTTCCCATTAGCCCATTCCAGTCATGGACCAGTCCCTCAAATGGGTGCAATTCCTACTGGGCACATTGTGCTATCAATTAGATTGGGTGCATCTCAGTTACACCACTGCATTTGCTGACACACTCCACTGCAGTCAACGGAGTCATTTTGTATTTATATCCGGGCAGAATTTGGCCCTCTGACTTCTGGGTGGTTCCCCACATGTAACTGCAGGCAGAGTTTGGAGCCTGGTCCTGCAAGGTGCTGACCACTCTAATCCTGCCCACATAAAGCACTTAAGCCCATGCTTAATTTTAAATGTATTTATTGTCCCACTGACTTCAATGTCACTACACTGAAAGTTACATGCATTCTTACATGCTTTCCTGGGTCTAACCACAGTCCTTGGCACCTTGCATAGTTGAGCCATTGTTCCTTGGTGTGCAATAGTGTAATAACTTGTGAAGACAGTAATAATACACAGTCCACATAGACATCAATGTAAACAGGATTGAGCCTTTGGGGCCAGATTTTAAAAAAAAATAACAAAAACCATAATCCCAGCTTCCCTTAAAGCCTGAGACCAACTGTCCAGATTTTCAAAAGGATTCAACACGTCAAGAGCAGAGCTCTTTTGAAGAGCTGGCCATAAGTGACACACGGGGAGCTGCTGGCTGCAAGAAACTTGTTCAAATATCTGGCTCCCATTTAGGTGCCTAACCAGGAGCTCAGCTCTTTTGGAAATCTGGCCTCAGTCGTGGGTGGTGAGCATTTGAAAATCCAACCCTGAGTTCTTTTGAAAATCATGTCCTATGTAATACAAGAAAAAGGAAGCAACAGAATTATGGAAGTGCAAAAGGAATGACAATGGGCCTGATTCCCATAACAATTTCAAGCCACTCCTTTGCACTACCCTGAGCAATACGAAGGAGCCTTAGTGCAGATCAGAAGCAGGCTATGTATTGTGCGTAAGGCAGCTAAACTACTGAACAAATAAACAAAAATGAGGAGAAAATATCATCTCTGCCATTGCCCACAACTATGTTTGCAGAAATATATCAGGGCTATCAAGAATTTTATAATGATACTCCATCACCCGTGGTTCTAGTTAAAACCACTGTAATAAACAAAACATACAGAGCACATCACTGGCAACAGAGTCTATAATTTTCTCTGAGCAGAAATACTGGAGGAAAAAAGGGCGGGATTTCATCCAATCTAAAAAGAAACCTATGTAGATCTTTCCTTTCATTAAATCTTCTCAACCGTTATTAAAGGAAAGTCCGTAGCCAAAATTCTTTGATGATGACATTGAATAATTTGATTACATGAATGTTCTCTGTATTTTGAGAAGACCAGTGAATGCAGATCCTTGGTAAAAGCTTGAGGCCCCAGGAAGACTTAACTTTCACAAGTTGAAATCCTTTCCTTTTTTGAGGGGAAATTCCTAACTACCTCCATGGAAAAATAAATGTACGTTTCCCATTTAATGCTTCTGTTTTGCAGTCGCAAAAGAAATGGTAAAAATTGTGCCATGGTTTACTAAACGTCTTGGTAATTTTGGATAAAAGCAAATAAAATCCAAGCAATGGACCAGGAAATCTGGTCTCTCCAAATATAAAAATATGAAATGCACAGGCACATTGCTAATTAAGGTATTTATTTTCTTGTTCCACTGCATAGGCAAATACATTCAATGATGAGGACCCTGTAAGCATCCAGACAAATTATTAGTTGACAAGACATTACGACCCAGTAGTTAACCCACGCACTGAACTGTCCCCAAATCCTATTAATGATCTGGACACATTTTTCAAAAGTGATTCCTGATTTGGGGTGCTTTGGTTTTTGGGTGTCCAGCTAGGGATGCCTTAAAGGGGCCCGTGACACTGGCAAACAAGGTGCTAGATCATGCCAAGGCCCTTCGGCCTCAACTAAACACTGAGAAATACATAGCTGAAACCAGGCTGGCTGACCTGTGTGTTACTATGGTAAAAATCAGTATTAAGTTTATAAGAATGTGTTTAGACTTTATGAAATGCCTGTAAATTTCTGCATGTATTAATCTCAGATATAATGTCTGTATCCTCAGTTATAAGGAAAGGGGGGGGGGCAGGTGCCCAGTTTTTGACCGGAAAGTCTGTTCAAAAAGGGGACCTGACAGTGTCCGGTCAGATCTACCAGTTACTGTGGGCAAGGGAGGCAGGGAGGTGCCGGATCATCACCCACGCCAGCCCCTACTCAGCCAGGACAGCCTCCTACCTGTGTCGGGTGGCTGCAGCTTCCAGCCCTGCTCTGCAGGTGAGTCCCTCCTGATCCGGGTGGGTGTGGGGCAGGAGAAAGAAGGGAAGAACAGCAAGTGACGGGCAAAGGGGGAAAGACAAGCGAACGGGGCAGGAACTCAGTGGGAAGGGGTGGGGCAGGGCCTCAGGGGAAGTTCCAGAACTCCTGCTGGAGTATCCGTTTTTTAAATATTACAAAATTGGCAACCCTATAAGGTAATATTTAAGTGTTTGCATTGTAATCCTCTGTAACTGTGTAAATCACCAAACAGGAAAGAGACATGAATTAGTGTGAAATGCTGGCTTCCAACAGAAGGTTCCTGCCCAACCGAGAAGGCCCATTGACACCAGACAAACTATTGTGGAACATCAGAGGACAAAAGACTTTGGTGCTTACTCTTTCCAGCCCCCACCCCCATGAAGAGGAGACATGCAAGTGAATTCATCCCATCTACTGAGCTCAGAGAAGGGGGAAAGGGAATAAAAATCTCTGACAAGGAGAATCTGTATCTCTATGCTGCTTGGACTCTGGGGAGGGTGGGGGACATGGGTTTTTTAGGCATAAGCAAGAGATCCCTAGTGTTTAGCCTGGGTTAGCTCTAAGGGATATATAGAGTTTGCTTATTATAGAAACTTCTATTACTTTTTGAGATGTAAGTTTGTATCTCATTTGTGTTTGTTTACCTGCTTTAACCATGTAAACCACTCATTTCCTTTTTCTAGATAATAAATCTTTAGATAGTTTATTATAAGATTGGCTACAAGTCTCGTCTTTGGTGTGAGATCTAAAGTGCCATTGATCTGGGATACGTGACTGGTCCTTTGGGACTGGGAGTAACCTGAATATTATTGTGATTTTTGGTGTAAGGGACATCTCTCACAAAGGCAAGCTTACCTGGATGGCAAGATGTAGTAGAGTACCCCAGGGGACTACCTGTAATGCCGTGGTTTGGCTGATATAGTGCTGAGGCATTTACACTTAACACACTATATATAGTTAAGGATGGGGCTAAGTGTGTTACTGAGTCAGGGCCTAAGACTGGCAAAAAAGGTGTCAATTAGTGCCACACACTGAAGCATCTGGACTTGATCACGTGTTGCTATTTTCTTTGAAGGCCCTGGCCGCTCTGATTACTGCATCAATGCTGCAATTTTCCCCTTCTGTGCTCCCCCCCCCCCCGCCTTCTCCTCCTCCCTTTAGCTGGAATCATCTCAGTTATTTTCTGATCACAGCCACTGATACACACTTGTTATAAATCATGTGCAGTTTTGTAACATTCAATGTTGTTTCTATTATGTTATGACTGAAAGAGTCGCCAAAAAAAGAAAAAAAAGCCTGAAGTCCTTTCTCCTAAAGATTCTTGGGGAATTTATGCACAGAACTTCCATTAGTATTAGTAGGGATTCCATATAGAAATCTGGTGTGCCTCAATGGAATAACAGACCCTTTGATCTCTACTGGTGGGAATACAATATTCCAATACAATATTTCACATTTGTACTTTTCATTATTTTAACTGTTTCCTGAAAGTGACATGTAGGTGGAACCCATTCTTAATCTTTTTTGCTCTTTTTAAACTGCAGTTGTACACTCAACAGTGACTATGTGAACATGGCTTGTTTTCTTATTTGCATTATGGATGCACCAAGAGGTGCCATTTAAGGACCAGGCTAGTGTTCTAAGTGTTTTACACAAACACACTGAAAAGATAGATTGTAAACACATCGGGGTAGGGACTAAGCATAAGAGGAGGACAGCGGATATCTAAAACAGACAGAGGAGCATAAGATTACAGTGACAATTATGATTACTGCTGTTCGAAAAACAATTTTCATTTTGCAATTACTCTTCATTCCAATTGAACCAAAAGTTAAAATATCCCACTTTTTTTTGGCCAAACAATACATTTCTAAAAATTTCAAATTGAAAATGTCAAAATGAAAAAAGTCTACAATCAAAACCTTTCAACTTGCCAAACTTTTTCTTTCAAATAAACATATTTAATTTCAAAAATTGTTTCATTTCAGAATGTGGATTCAAAGTGAAAATTTCCTTTAGATTCCCCTGACTGGCCTTTCTCCACCACCGCCACCCACCCCAATTTCCCATGGCAAATTTCAATAAATTGATAAATTTGAACTCACTCTAATTATAATTACTTGGAGTAGCCCACTGGTTAGTCATGCTTACCAGACCCCCTCAGTACTCAGCAACCTTACTCTCCTCAAAGTCACATCTACTGATTGCAGTGACAAAAATAAGTGTCTATGACTTTGTATCCTGGTTAGCCCTGCAGAGCTAAAACAGCTGAATGAGAGGATGTTGCATTCTACTCCTTCTTGTGCATCACTGACTGAATTGTTGACTAAGCACCAGGGCTTATTAGGGGCACCTGCACAAAGCCCGTGAGGGTAATGAGGTGGCATTTGTGTCATATGGGGAATAATTTGAAGACAATGGATTTTTACAGATATCACTGAAGGAAGAAATAGATCAGCATAATCTTTATTATGCTGTTGGGGCACAAGAAGCAAAGAGCCCAGCTTGATTTTCTGAACTCAGGCTGAGTTTGCAGTGCTGGCAGTTCTGGGGAAAGAGCCTTTTGTTTATTAGTATTAGAAACACTGTAGGGCCTAACGGTCCCAGTCAGAACCCATTGTGCTAAGCACCGTACATAGGATAAAGAGAGTGTCCCTTCTCCCAAGAGCTTCCTGTCTAAGAATGAGATGAGACAGCACGTGAATACAACAGACAGACAGGGGAGAATAAGGGAATGGTGAGATAATTATGATTATCAAAATCTTAGTGCTCTCAGCACAGCAGCCAGTGTCAATTTTTTCCTCAGATTATCTCGGTTTATCCTCTGGAATCCTATAACTGACAAAAAGAGGAGGCCCAAAGAGCTCAAAGAGTAATTTTTATGCAATATTCTTGTTGGTAATTTCTGACAAACCCACCAGATGGCAAAAGGGTCAAGAAGAAAGATTCATGATGGTGATGTTGTGCAATGTCTCACTTTCCCTTTCTGGGTCTCTTTCCAACATACAGTGACACACAGCCCCTCCACTGAACAGGTGTCCCGTGTCCCATCTGTCTAGGGCTGTAAGCCATTTGGAGCAGGAAATGTGTCTTGCTCTAGGTTTGTCAAGAACTGTGTCGTGTTATTGTGCGATGATTAGGGGGCTGGAGCACATGACTTATGAGGAGAGGCTGAGGGAACTGGGATTGTTTAGCCTGCAGAAGAGAAGAGTGAGGGGGGATTTGATAGCTGCTTTCAACTACCTGAAAGGGGGTTCCAAAGAGGATGGATCTAGACTGCTCTCAGTGTTAGAAGATGACAGAACAAGGAGTAATGGTCTCAAGTTGCAGAGGGGGAGGTTTAGGTTGGATATTAGGAAAAACTTTTTCACTAGTAGGGTGGTGAAGAACTGGAATGGGTTACCTAGAGAGGTGGTGGAATCTCCTTCCTTAGAGGTTTTTAAGGTCAGGCTTGACAAAGCCCTGGCTGGGATGATTTAGTTGGGGTTGGTCCTGCTTTGAGCAGGGGGTTGGACTAGATGACCTCCTGAGGTCCCTTCCAACCCTGAGAGTCTATGATTCTATGATTCTATAAAAAGTGGTTTTTGATGACGATAGGATGAATAGGAGGTTTGGCTACCCAAGGAGTAGCAGAATCAGGCCTGTCCTCAAGTGAAGTGATTGTGTTGTTGTCCCTGGAACAAACACACCAGCACCACACTAGTGTTTATCTGGTATTTCCATTCTCCTCTGATTAGCCTGGCTGAGCGAGGTCTTCATGTGGTAATTACAGCACAGCTCATTTGTGTGTGTTTTACAATGGTGTTGATATAATCCCACTAGAGCACCCCGAGCATATGCAAGGAGTTCCCACCAGAAATCTAAATAACGCCCCGGCCCTGCTGACAGCTTAATAAGGTGACAAAGTTCAGTCTCGTTCAATGTCAGGGACAGGAATGCGGCTCAGGCTGCTCAGACCTAGAGCTTTCAAAACAGCGCACAGTTAAAACTGAGCATTTGACAAATAATCTTTTCTTTGCCTGCTCGAATCCATCAGACGTAACCAGGTGCCACAGAGAGGCCACATGCCACTGTTAAAATGTTAAATTGAGTGGCATGGCCATCGAAAGCTCTGGAGAGGGACATTTATCTTTATTATTGTTATTATTAATAATGCAGATATTGCTTTGCGTTGCATTCCAAGGTATTTTTGCAGCACTAAATCACCCGGGTGCACATCAGCGGCCCTGATAAATCACGCAATAAACCAAAATTCAATGCAGCTGTCAGGCCAGACCCCAAGTGAATGTGCAGTGAGCTTAATTAAAGTTCAGCAAACTTGAAATAGAAAGAATAGCGGCGTGCCAGTGACATTTTAGGCCCCGGGCCCCGGCCGACAGCTTGAAAGTAGGCCAACCAGGCGGAATTAGCCCTCACTCTTGTTTCGCCTCAGATGTGGTGTTGCCATGAGCACCAAGGTGGAACTGACTGGTCATAGTAAAGCTCTGTTCTTCCCTACCTCTTCTTTCTCTCCATCTTTCTTTCTCAGTCTCTCTTTTGTATTTGCTATCCCTCTTTCTCTTCCCTCTGTCCCTCATCTCAGTCATGCTTCTATTTCTGTCTCTTTCTCATTCTTTCCCCTCTCCCAGTCTCTCCGCCTCCCCCCTGCTTTTTCCTCTCTCATTCCTCTTCTTTCACTCTTTCTACCCTCTTACTATCCCTCTTTCCCCCCTCCTCTACTTCCCCCTACCAAGAAAGAAATCTTTCACCCAAAGGAAGAACAAGAATTGAATCAGAGCCAACTAACTGGGCCAAGAGGCTACATATGGAACCAGCAAATCACAGAGCCATGAAGGATGTTAGTGATTTAAAGTTATGTATGTTGAAGTCTGAATCTTAAAATGAATCCATAATGGTAAAGGTAACTAATGGAAAGACTTAACTGACAGCAAGTGGTGTTTTTTTCTTTAACATTATGTTCTCACATACTCCTCTTATATGGTTCCCCACACTTTCCCGGCTCCCCTTTCTGATTAGTTCAATGTCCACACTGACATTGAAAAGCACAAGCTGCTGGCTTTATGAACAAAGTTTTAAACCCATATGCCATAAATACAAGTGCTACTCCACACTGACACACGGTAATACAGCCATTGGCTTTGCCAGTGGAAAAAATTCATCCTGTAGCCTGATTCTTTAGTGGGACGAACCCCCGGGAATCATGTCCCCCTCAGTAAGGGGTATTGAATTCTCCTGTCCATACAGGAACATGAGAACTGAACTTTCACCTCAGTACATTAAACAACATCTTGCTAGAAACGAAGGCTTTCAGAAACCAGCTGAGAGTGGAAAAGCTGATGTGTCCCCTGAGGACTCATCTACCAAATGCTCCAGTTCCTATGTGATTAACATAGCTATCCAGAAACATGATGCCACTCTAAATGAAGGGTGCGGAAGTTCTCCATCATTATACAGTAGAACCTCAGAGTTACGGACACCTCGGGAATGGAAGCGGTTCATAACTGAATTGAACAAAACGTTATGGTTGTTCTTTCCAAAGTTTACAATTGAACATTGACTTAATATAGCTTAGAAACTTTACTATGCAGAAGAAAAATGCTGCCTTTCTTTTTTAGTAGTTTCTGTTTAACACGGTACTGTATTTGCTTCTTCTTCTTTTTTTTTTTTGGCTCTGCTGCTGCCTGATTGTGTACTTCCAGTTCCAAATGAGGTGTATGGTTGACTGGTCAGTTCATAACTTTGGTGTTTGTAACTCTGAGGTTCTACTGTACACACACACACACACACACACACACACACTAAAAGACCATCATTAAGGTGCAAGGCCAAGCACTCAAAAATGAGGAAATGCCCGAATTAAGGCTGCGTGTGCAATCTTTATTCAGCCCCCCTGTTCACTGCATTTTCTGATACAGTGTTTAATTACATGATCACATTTTCCACAGGAGGAACTTGCTGTAGGGATGAATCAAGGATGCGTAGTAAAGGAGGCTGCTGTCTGTAAGACCCCTCACCTCATTTGTTACACAAGACATCTATAGGAGGAGAGGTTGAAAAAGTTGGGACTGTGTAGTTCACAGAAGAGGAATAAAATTGGACATGATAGAGGCATAGGAAATAATGAATGGGACAGAGAAGGTAAGTCAGTCCATAAGAACATAAGAACATAAGAAAGGCCGTACTGGGTCAGACCAAAGGTCCATCCAGCCCAGTATCCTGTCCACCGACAGTGGCCAATGCCAGGTGACCCGGAGTGAGTGGACCTAACAGGTAATGATCAAGTGATCTCTCTCCTGCCATCCATCTCCACCCTCTAACAAACAGAGGCTAAGGACACCATTTCTTACCCATTCTGGCTAATAGCCATTAATGGACTTAACCTCCATGAATTTATCCAGTTCTCTTTTAAACCCTGTTATAGTCCTAGCCTTCACAGCCTCCTCAGGCAAGGCGTTCCACAGGTTGACTGTGCGCTGTGTGAAGAAGAACTTCCTTTTATTTGTTTTAAACCTGCTGCCCACTAATTTCATTGGGTGGCCCCTAGTTCTTTTATTATGAGAACAAGTAAATAACTTGCCTGATTGTGTACTTCTAGTTCCAAATGAGGTGTATGGTTGACTGGTCAGTTCATAACTTTGGTGTTCGTAACTCTGAGGTTCTCCTGAGGTCATACTATTCACTCTCTTAATCCAAGAATGAGAAGAAGTGCCAAACCAACTTGATTTCCTTCTTTGACAGGTAACTGGTTTGGTGGGTGGGGGAAATCAGGTATTTTATGTCTACTGTGATTTCAGCCACGTTTTTGACACAGGCCCACATGACATTCTGATAGGTAAGCTGGAGAAATGTAGGCTTGGCAGAACTATCATTAAGTGGATATTCTTTGTGGTTGTTTAACTAATTATGTAACTATTAATGGAATGGTGTCAGATTGGAGAGAGGTCTCAAGTGGGGTTCCACGGGGATCTGTTCTGGGTCCAGCATTGTTAAACATCTTTATTAATGACCTGGATGTAGGAATAGAGAGAATACTGATCAAATTTGCAGATGACACAAAGCTGGGGTGGGGTTGCCAATGCTTTGGCGGATAGACCTAAAATTCAGAGGCATCTTGATAAATTGGAGAACCGGACTATAGACAACAAAATGAAATTCAACGAAGACAAACGTAAGGTGCTACACTTACTGAAGACGACGAGACTAGGCTTCCAGATCACCACAGAACTGTATCGTGTCCATGGGGGTGCTGGGGCAGAAAGTTCCTGAGATAGGACAGACTCTTCCGCTGGGCTAAGTGTGTGGTTGGATAGATTAACAATATTGTTAGGTGAGTTAAGGGTACCACTGTTGTAACCCCCTGTGGCATGAAGGAGTTTAGATAGTTTACTGTCCTTTTTCCTCTGTAGAGAAGTGAAGTGTGCGTTGTAAATGGCTTGTCTCGTTTTTGTAAAGTCCAGCCATGTGGAAGTTTGGGTGGAAGGTTGGTTTTGTATGAGAGACTCCAGTTTTAGAGCTCATTCTTGATCTTCTCCTGTCTGCTGTACAGGATGCTGATCCGGTGGTTCCTCAGTTTCTTTGAGTGTGTGGATGGATGCAATGGGATGGAATGCAAGCCATTTGAGCAAAGGCTGCAGGAACTGGGTATGTTTAGTTTGGAAAGAGGAGATTAAGGGGGGGACATGATAAGAGTCTTCAAATACGTGAAAGGCTGCCATAAAAAAGATGGAGAAAAGTTGTTCTCTCTTGCCACAGAGAGCAGGATAAGAAGCAGTGGGTTCGAACTACAGTAGAGCAGATTAAATCTCAGGAAAAATGTCCTAATTGTAAGAACAGCAGGATAATGGAACAGACTGCCTAGGGAGTCTGTGGAAGCTCCTTCACTGGAGGTTTTCAAAAGAACATAAAATCGGCCCTACTGGGTCAGACCAAAGGTCCATCTAGCCCAGTATCCTGTCTTCCAACAGTTGCCCAGAGGGAACAAACAGAACAGGTAATCATCAAGTGATCCATCCCGTCGCCAGTAGTGTAGCCGGGGGAGAGCAGGGGAAACGGCTGCTCCCCCTGTGAGCAAAACCGGCGCCTTAAAAAGGCGCTCCGGGTCTTCTGCGTCATTTCGGCAGCGGGGACCACTGAAGACCCGGAGCGAGTGAGGACCCACAGCCGAAGTGCTGCCGAAGACCCAGAGTGCCACCAGAGGCGTCGCCGGGTGAGTACGGGGGAGCCTGGGGAGGTGCCTTTTTATAGCGCCGTTCCCCCAGTGCTCCGGACCTGCCTACACTACTGCCTGTCGCTCATTCCCAGCTTCTGGCAAACAGAAGCTAGGGACACCATTCCAGCCCATCCTGGCTAATAGCCATTGATGGACCTATCCTCCATGAATTTATCTAGTTCTTTTTTGAACCCTGTTATGGTCTTGGCGTTCACAACATCCTCTGGCAAGGAGTTCCACAGATTGACTGTGCGCTGTGTGAAGAAATACTTCCTTTTATTTGTTTTAAACCTGCTGCCCATTAATTTCATTTGGTGACCCTTAGTTCTTGTGTTATGAAAAGTAGTAAACACTTCCTTATCTACTTTCTCTATACCAGTCATGATTTTATAGACCAATCATATCTCCCCTTAGCCGTCTCTTTTCCAAGCTGAAAAGTCCCAGTTTTATTAATTGCTCCTCAAACTGAAGCTGTTCCATACCCCTAATCATTTGTGTTGTCCTTTTCTGAACCTTTTCCAATTCCAATATATCTTTTTTGAAATGGGGCAATCACATATGCACACGGTATTCAAGATGTGGGCGTACCATGGATATATATAGAGGCAACATGATATTTTCTGTCCTATTATCTATCCCTTTCTTAATTATTCCCAGCATTCTGTTTGCTTTTTTGACTGCTGCTGCACATTCTGTGGATATTTTCAGAGAACTATCCACAATGACTCCAAGATCTCTTTCTTGAGTAGTAACCACTAATTTAGACCCCATCATTTTATATGTATAGTTGTGATTATGCTTTCCAATGTGCATTACTTTACATTTATCAACATTAAATTTCATCTGCTATTTTGTTGCTGAGTCACCCAGTTTTGAGAGATCCTTTTGTAGCTCTTCGCAGTCTGCCTGGGTCTTAACTATCTTTAGTAATTTTGTGTCATCTGCAAATTTTGCCACCTCACTCTTTACCCCTTTTTCCAGATCATTTAAGAATATGTTGAATAGGACTGGTCCCAGAACAGACCCCTGGGGAACACCACTATTTACCTCTCTCCGTTCTGAAAACTGACCATTTATACCTACCCTTTGTTTCCTATCTTTTAACCAGTTACCAATCCATGAGAGCATCTTTCCTCTTATCCCGTGGCAGCTTACTTTGCGTAAGAGTCTTTGGTGAGGGACCTTGTCAAAGGCTTTCTGAAAATCTAAGCTCACTACATCCACTGGATCCCATGTCCACATGCTTGTTGACCCCCTCAAAGAATTCTAGTAGAATGTTGAGGCATTATTTCCCTTTACTAAAACCATGTTGACTCTTCCTCAACAAATTATGTTCATCTATGTCTGACAATATTGTTCTTTTTTATAGTTTCAACCAGTTTGCCTGGTACTGAAGTCAGACTTACAGGCCTGTAATTGCCAGGATCACCTCTGGAACCCTTTTTAAAAATTGGCGTCACATTAGCTATCCTCCAGTCATCTGGCACAGAAGCAGATTTAAATGATAGGTTACAGACTACAGTTAGTAGTTCTGCAATTTCACATTTGAGTTCCTTCAGAACTCTTGAGTGAATATCATCTGGTCCTGGTGACTTATTGCTGTTAAATTTATCAATTTGTTCCAAAACCTCCTCTAATAATACCTCAATATGGGACAATTCCTCAGATCTGTCACCTAAAAAGAAAGGCTCAGGTTTGGGGATCTCCCTCACATCCTCCTCAGTGAAGACCAATGCAAAGGATTCATTTAGTTCCTTTGCAATAGCCTTATCGTCCTTGAGTGCTCCTTTAGCATCTTGATCGTCCAGTGGCCCCACTGGTTGTTTAGCAGGCTTCCTGCTTCTGATGTACTTAAACAAAATTGCTATTACTTTTTGAGTCTTTGGCTAACTGTTCCTCAAATTCTTTTTTGGCCTTCCTAATTGTATTTTTACACTTCATTTGCCAATGTTTATGCTCCTTTCTATTTGCCTCCCTAGGATTTAACTTCCACTTTTTAAAGGATGCCTTTTTGCCTCTCACTGATTCTTTTACTTTGTTGCTTAGCCATGGTGGCTCTTTTTTGGTTCTTTTACTATGTTTTTTAATTTGGGGTATACATTTAAGTAGAGCCTCTATTATGGTGTCTTTAAAAAGTTTCCATGCAACTTGCAGAGATCTCACTTTTGGCACTGTACCCTTTAATTTCTGTTTAACTAACCTCCTCATTTTTGTGTAGTTCCCCTTTCTGAAATTAAATGCTACAGTGTTGGGCTGCTGTGGTGTTTTTCCTGCCACAGGGATATTAAATTTAATTATATTATGGTCACTATTACCAAGCAGTCCAGCTATATTCACCTCTTGGACCAGATCCTGTGCTCCACTTAGGCCTAAATCAAGAATTGCCTCTCCTCTGGTGGGATCCAGGACTAGCTGCTCCAAGAAGCAGCCATTTAAGGTGTCAAGAAACTTTATCTCTGCATCCTGTCCCAAGGTGACATGTACCCAGTCAATATGGGGATAATTGAAATCCCCATTATTATTGAGTTTTTTATTTTAATAGCCTCTCTAATCTCCTTGAGCATTTCACAGTCACTATCACCATCCTGGTCAGGTGGTCGGTAATATATCCCTACTGCTATATTCTTATTATTAGAGCATGTAATTTCTATCCATAGAGATTGTATGGTACAGTTTGATTCATTTACGATTTTTACTTCATTTGATTCTACGCTTTCTTTCACATATAATGCCACTCCCCCACCAGCACAACCTGTTCTGCCCTTCAGATATATTTTGTACCCCATTGATTATCCTTATTCCATCAAGTTTCTGTGATGCCTATTATATCAATATCCTCATTTAATATGAAGCACTCTAGTTCACCCATTTTATTATTTAGACTTCTAGCATTGGTATACAAGCACTTTAAAAACTTGTCTCCTTTTAGCTGTCTGCCATTACACGATGTAATTGAATGGGACTCTTTTTTATTTGACTGTTTCTGATCAGACCCTGACTGTATTTTATCATTTTCCATCCTCTGGTCCTCACTAGGACATAGAGATTCTCTATTAATAGATCTTCCCTTAAGGGTTGTCCGAACCATGTGCTCCTCCGCACCTGTTGGCTTTCCCCCAGCCCTTAGTTTAAAAACTGCTCTATGACCTTTTTAATGTTAAGTGCTAGCAATCTGGTTCCATTTTGGTTTAGGTGGAACCCATCCTTCCTATATAGGCTCCTCCTTTCCCAAAAGTTCCCAGTACCTAATAAATCTAAACCCCTCCTCCCTACACCATCGTCTCATCCACCCATTGAGACTCTGCAGTTCTGCCTGTCTAACTGGCCCTGCGCGTAGAACGGGGAGCATCTTAGAGAATGCTACCATGGAGGTCCTGGACTTCAATCTCTTAACTAGCAGCCTAAATTTGGCCTCCAGGACCTCTTTCCTATCCTTCCCTATGTTAAGGAGGCTGGATAGCCATCTCTCTTGGATGGTTTAGACACAACAAATTCTGCTTCTAACAAAATGAAGGGACATTGTGGACCGTGTGCCTGGCATAGCACAAAACTGTGCCTGTGGCGAAGACATATGCTTTATGCTGCTATTTGACCCGGGGCAAAAAACATAGCTTAGTTTCATCTGTGTCTCAGTGCAAATTAGGTGAATGTGTGATTTCCTCATTAGCAGACTTAACCAATCAGATTGATGTTGCATGGAGGATTTTGCTCCATGTCTTCAGGAACAGGGAGCAGCTCCCCACAGAAAGAGGAAGTCCACTTCCTCTGCAGAAGAGAAGTGCATTGTGTTGGTTTAAGATTTTTTGCTGCACCATGGAAGTCAATGAGAACACAAGTGCAACATCAGGTATTTAAACAAAAAAAATGGCCTAATCATCAGAGAAGCTGGACACTGGAAGTTCTCATGGACTCGTCAGCAATTCTAGCGAAGCCTGAATAAAGATTATGGTGTCTGCATTTAGGGAACCAAGTTAGAAAAATTAGGCCCAAGTCTTTAAACATTTATCTAGAGTAAATCAGCTGCAAGGGAATTATGGCATGTATATAAATAAAACCCCTCTGCCAGCTGGTGTCAGCAGCTAAAAGGACCAGGTTAAATTATCATGGGGTTCCTCCTGAAAACCTAAATAACCCCAACTCAGGCCTACCCAGAAACCTGGGAAACGACATTAACCACCCTGGAAACCCTGGAGACTCAGCCACTACCCGAGCACCCCCTTGTGGCCAGGGTTGTGGCACCCTGCCTCTATTTCCCCTCTCCAGAGCCCCTTAAGAACTGTGCAGTCTCTCTCCTGGGGCTGACACCGCTCCTGCCTGGGGCTGGTTTAACAATAGAAACAGTTCAAAATAAAGTCCATCACCACAGCACAGACTTGCAGAGAGAAAGTTTGAGAACAGCTGCGCTAAACTATGGGGTGGGCCTCCCGAGGGAGGCATGAGCTGTGGGTTTGGGGTTTGGTTTTGTTTTAAGAGCTCTGGGCTTAAGTCAGCCCTCAGTGGCTGGGGCTTGTGAAGAAAGGCTGTGGGGATAAAGGGAACAGCCAGAGCTCTTCCGCCTGAGCTCAGGATCTCCTTCCCCCACCCCTCAATCCCTCACTGGGAGGCAGCCCAGGTTTGGGATCTCCTCTCCCCCGACCCCTCAATCCCTAACCTGGAGGTAGCGGGGTTCCGGCTGTCAGCCCCGGGGTGGCAGCAGCAGGGCGCTAAGTCTGCTGTGAAAAGTGATACTGCTTTTCACATTTCCACCCTTACTTCTGTGTTGCTGCTAGCACAGCACTGCCTTCACCGCTGGGTGCCCAGCCAGCAGCCGCTCTGCCTTCCCCGCTGGGTGGTGGTATATGTACTTGTGGGAGGGAGGGGGGTATAAATGACTATAGACACAGAGAAGGGAAATAAGTTTGAGAACGACTGGTTTAGAGTAAGGCTGTCTGCCTCTCTGTTGTAGAGAGCAATCTGCTTTGTCTCGCTCTCTGTCTTTTGGTTCCCGTGTGTGTTCTTGTTCTGAATTCTCCGAAGTAAAGCAGTATCACGTTGCAACCTTCCAGCAGGGGCATTTTAAGTTCTCCGTGCACAGGCCATGACATAACACTTCCCTCCTCCCCAGCTCCCCCACTCACAGTTTGTTGTCCAGGGTTGCTGGCGTCCAAGAACCCTGGCAGGCCACACTGCAGCCCATTGAGGAGGTGGCTGCCCGAGTCACCCTGGAGGTTCTGTGAGCTGCACAGCTGCAGTGATTTTAGCTTTAATTCCTGTTGGGTTCCCAGAAGCCAGCTCTGGAGTCCCTTAGGTCGGCTGCTGCTCTCTGTGGCTTCAGCCAAGCCACTTCTGTGCCATCAACTTCCTTCAGCACTGGCTCAGCTCAGCACCTTCTGCCATCTCAAAACTGCCTCAGCTCAGTTCACCATTCTGAAGTCATCCACTATCATAATGCTGCTTCTGTGCCAAGTCTTCAGGGTGGAATCAGTGGTGTCTGGAACCCTTAACAGAGTCTTTACTACCAAAGTGATACCTCTAGCAGAAGATAGGAGCCCCTTTCATACAACCATAGAATATCAGGGTTGGAAGGGACCTCAAGAGGTCCTGCTCAAAGGAGGACCTAATCCCCAATGAAATCATCCCAGCCAGGGCTTTGTCAAGCCTGACCTTAAAAACCTCTAAGGAAAGAGATTCCACCACCTCCCTAGGTAACCCATTCCAGTGCTTCACCACCCACCTAGTGAAAAAGTTTTTCCTAATATCCAACCTAAACCTCCCCCACTGCAACTGAGACCATTACTCCTTGTTCTGTCATCTGGTACCATTGAGAACAGTCTAGATCCATCCTCTTTGGAATCCCCTTTCAGGTAGTTGAAAGCAGCTATTAAATCCCCCACCCCATTACTTTCTCTTTAGGTCTGTCCACGTCTAGGTTCCCTTTACCAGTGGTGCCTCACTGTAGTCTTGGTCATGGTGACCCCCTCACCCCAGGCATGTTTGGTGTAGCTTTCTAGTCCCTTCATTTCCCAACAGGGTCAACAGCATTTTATTGCTCCCAAATTACAACTATATTTTAGCGATAATGTCCCAAACTGTCACGCACCTGAAATGCAAATGAGGCCTGGCCTGTAGAGTCACTTCCCATTGCTCATCAACAGATGGCAGCAAAGAGTTCCATTTTATGGAGCCCCTGTCCAGCTGGAGTTCTCAAGCAGCTGTGGGGTATTCTTCTCGTTATTCACCAATGCGTGCCAATAGTGAGCACCCTACTCTATAGGGCTTCTGGCCACAGGGTTTACATCTAATTTAGGAATATACCCAGGGACCTGAACCAGAGAGTTTGGAGTGTAAATGGGTGTAATGATCATGTGGGAAGTAATGATGTGAGGTGTTTACTTGTAGCCACTAGATGTTTCTGTTTGCAGGTTGTGGTGCCTGATATACGAAGGACACAAAGTTGGAAGTGAAGTTGCATGGAAGCATGTTCGTTTGTGTCTGCAGTTGTTGCTGTTTTCCAAACACCTCCTGTTTGGTATGGGCTCTAATTCCATATTTTACTACATAAAGGAGGGGTTGGTGGTCTTCTAGCAAGATGACCCTCTTAAAATGACTGTCTTAGGGGCAGCATAAGTGGCTCTCTGCTCTCAGTTATACCAATTTAATGCCATTCCTACAACTGAGCAAAGTTTGGCTGTTAAAACAAATAATTAACAATTTAAAGAAGAGAGATCAGACTGATATTTATTTAATATGAGAAAATAAACCAATTTTATTCAAATAACTGACTGCTAATCAAAATTGGGAAACAGTATTATCAATGGTTCAGATGTATTTCTTCATTCAACACATACAATTTTTAAAGCTATATCAGAAATTTCAACTCTTGTATCCAGAGGCCTAGAAAGAAACAATAAGTAGATTTTTCTTAGCTTTAAAATGTGAAAAAGTAAAAAGCCCAGCTGCTTCTTCAACAACAAAATATCCCAGCTATTATATAAATTAGGACATTAATTGTATTCAGTTTGTAGCAAGTACAGTCACGCAATCATAACACTAAAGGGAAATGCCTTTCTTTAAATTATTATTGTTATTTATGATGTGTATTGCAGCAGAAGTTATAAGCTCCACTCGGGGTCATATTGTGGTAGAAGCTGTACACAAATAAAACAAAGAGATGGTTTCTGCTTCAAAAAGCTTACAGTCAAATCTCAAATTATATTTCAACAGAATACTTATGTCACCTGAAAATGACAAATATGCTAAGAGGCCAATCCCGTCTTCCTTGCTTTCTCATAGAGTCCATGGAGGCTGGAAGGTAAATTGTTACCTTTCATTGTCAACCACCATAAATAGATTTTAAAAGTAAATAGACGCTTTTTTTTTTAAGCCTGACCAGATCTGAGTTCAAAATTCTTTCTAGCATTTCTCCTGCAAGAATTAGTGATCTGAGTAGCCCTTATAGCAGTGGAGGGACTGAACCTTACACGTTTCTGATATTATGATATATTCTGACATGGGTGGAGAAACTCAGCCCCCTGAACTTGGATCCTGGCAGGTAAGTAAAAATTTGAATGTACTTTCAAATGAATGATTTTGTATTTGTACAGTGCTTTGAAGCAGTAAAGTGCTAGATAAGTGTTAAGCATGATCATTTAGGGCCAAACTGACCCATATCAGAGATTGGAATCTCTAAATTTGCACCCACGGCTTCCTCCACATTGCTGTAGGGGTTTGCCCTCATATGGAACCCCTGGATCCCCCAGATTCCACCTCTACACTGGCAACCATCCTCCTCCCTCACCTACATGGCAGCAGTGTGTATGTGAGGAAGCATGCATAGGTTAAAGTGGACCCCCTCCACCTGCTTCCACTTCAAACCCACCCTCAATACCCCAGGACTTTGTCCCCTTCATACAAGGTTATCTAATGAGTCAGGATTCTAAGCTGTTTCATGTATTTATTTAGAGTTTAAAGGCATTTGTGTTCACCTTTCAGATTTCTTTATCAAATTTGGTTTGGAGCTGTGAAGTCATTAATTGAAAACACTGACGGTGGAAGATGTCTGTGGATTACTGGATACTAAATTCTCTAGGTAAGACTACGATTTTGTCACAGAGGTCGCAGAAGTCAGGGAAGCCGTGACTTCCAAAGACCTCCCTGACTTCAGCCCCTGAGGCTGGGAGGTGCAGGGTCCTGCCACCGGCAGGGCAGGGGGACCCCACAGCTCCCTGCCCTCACAGCGGGGCAGAGGGACCCCACAGCCCCTGGCCACCATGAGGGGGAGGTGATCCTGGAAGCTCATCACCGTGACGGCAGCAGGGGGATCCCCACAGCTCTCCGCCACCGCCGCAGGGCAGGGGGACCCCAGAAGTTCCCCACCACAGTGGTGGCAGGGGGTCCCCGCAGCTCCCCACCACTGAGGTGGGGAAGGGGGAACCCCAGAGCCCCTGGCTGCCGTGGAGAGCAGGGGAATCCTCAGAGCTCCCAGCTCCCAAGGGGGGCAGGGGGACCCCCGCAGCTCCCCACTGCGGTGAAGGCAGGGGGACCCTGCAGCTCCCCTCTGTGGGGCGGGGCAGGAGGACCCTGGAGCTCAGAGCCCCCACAGATGGTGGGGCCCCTGAGCTCCCAGCCACCCACAGCTACCCAGTCCTTTCCCATTTTATCATGGATATTTTTAGTAAAAGTCAGGGACAGTCCATGGGCTCCCGTGAATTTTTCTTTATTGTCCGTGGCCTGTCCATGACTTTTACAAAATCTTAGCCTTAAACGTAGGGGAAGATCTATAGCTGATCTAAACTGTCATCGCTCCATTGATGTTGATTGCATGAGGAGTATTTACTCCAGCTGAGGATTTGCCACCAAAGCCACAGAGCCCCCTTTGTGAAGGGCTTCACGGTCTCTGAAAATTCAGCACATGACAGCAGTTGATTTTTCACTGGGAAAGACTTTTCCCTTTCTTTTGATTGCCAGCAATGCCCAGCCGTTGCCAGCATTAAACAATGCCATGAGCTCTCACTCGTTCGAAACCAAAGCCTTCAATACAAAATGACATTGGCAAGAACAAGTGAGGGAGGGTGGCGACTCGGCACTGAGGGGAACATTTTAAATCCATTTAACAGGAGGTTAGCGCTGGAGTGCAACAGGCTTCAGGCATTCAGACCCAACAGGGTGTGCATTGTTGTGCCATAATTGCCCGCCTTGGGTGTGTGTGGTGTGAGGCAAGAGGCCAAAGGCTGAATGCTTTAATTCACCCGCACGAGAAATGAGATTGAGGCAGAACAATGCGTGCGCCTGTTGTGCCTGATTGTGATGATCAAGTGGATCTGTGTTGTTGTTGTTATAAATAGAAAATGACTGGTGACAAAGACGCTGGTTTGAATCACTTCAGAGGCCGCACTCTTACACTGTGGTTACTGATGTCAGACCAATTTAGTGGCTGTACTTTAGGCCAGTGGGCCTGACTCACTGCCAGACAGTCCACATCACATGAGTTCTGAATCTTATTTTATCATGTGACGCAGTGGCAGGGGTTTCGCAGCAGTCTCCAATGAGGAGTGCTGGAAATTCATCCAGGAGCAGGTTAGCATACCTGAAAGAGGCCAGGATGCCCCCTTGGACCTGTGCCCACTCTAAGGCTCAGAGTGCCCAGTAATTCCTTTGTTGCTCCAAGAGATGACTAAATTATCTTGGCTACTGAAGGCCAGATCCTGTTCTCACTGAAGTAAATGGTAAGACTCCCATTTAAATCAATGGGAGCATGATCAGGACCTTAGCTGATACCCAGTACCATTGTCAGTGATTCACATGAGCTTCACTTTATGACACTACCTTCCATTCAAGGATTTTGCAGCACTTTACAACATTAATCAATTAAACCTCACCACACTGCTCGAAGGTGGGGACAGATTATATCCACATTGCGGATGGGTAAACGGAGGTCCAGACTCTGATGCCCTTATTCACAATGAATAGAATTTGACTCCATAAATAGTCTCATTAATGTTGATGGGACCATTCATGGAGGAATGTGCTACTCAGTGTAAGTAAAGTATCTAGCCTGGGGAGCTGAAGTGTCTTGCTCAAGGACTCTCAGCCCTGGTCTATACTGGGGGGTGGGGAATCGACCTAAGATACGCAACTTCAGCTACGGGCGCCACTCCCTCATCAACTCCTCTTGCGCCTCTCGTGGCGCTGTAGTTCTGGAGCCTACGGGAGAGCGCTCTGGGATCGATTTATCGCGTCTAGACTAGATGTGATAGATCGATCGCTACCCGCCGATCCAGCGGGTAGTGTAGACATACCCACAGTAAGCATCAAGAGTTGGGAATGGAGCAGACTTCTAGGACCCCTGTTCCAACAACCAGACTACAATCCCGCCCAGAATATTTGTTAATTTAGCCCTAAATCTAATCCTTAACACAAATGGTAATCACAATGTTTAAACAATCTGTTCAGAATCACATAGCTCTCCATTCTATTTTGTGTCACTGTGGCTTACTTATTATAGTCTCAAAAAGCTGTGGAGAAACTCACATTTCCTAACAGGCTATGAATGGTCTGGTTGTCTTCTTTTTTTTTTTAATCAATAAAAAAGGGAGAGAAATTGGCTATTTCTAAATGTCATTTAATTATTACTTGTTTCCAAACAACAGTGCAATGTAGTTCAAAAAAAGATTAATTTGGTGCCAGCAGTCATTTCACAACCTCTTTACAGTTTGTGGTTCTACAGGAATGGTTCAGAAGCAGCAAAAGACATCCAGAAACAATGCAGTATCTATGCTGATATGACCCATTTCCAACTGAAATGGTTCTTTGGGAGTTGAAGGATATTCACTGGTGCTAGTGTTCTACAGCATGAACTGCTTTTAGGGGGTCCATGTCATACCCTCTACATGCAACAACCAAACTTTGCTACTTCAGTGTTTTAACCTCAGTCAGTATTCTGCCAACAGCTTCCACCCTGAGGTGCTAATTGACAGAACCAATGCTGAGAACCATGAAAGCATGGTTGGATTGCTTCTCCTCCACTAAAAACAACACCCTACCTAGTTTTCTTTTAAACAAGCCGCTTCATAAAAAGAGTGAGACAGACACAATGGGGGCATGGTTACACTGTTAGATACCACCAAAGAGCGTGTGGTTCTCCAGCCCATGCATCCCATTGCATCATGGGCAATCACATTAGACTAGGGCAACACAGCTTGGTCCAACATGCAGAATAATTTCTAATGGAGTCACTGAGTTTCTCCATTTACACCAAAAGCAGAATTTGGCCCCTTGCTGTGCTTATCACTTTACTGAAAACCATACATCACTGTTATTTCTGTTTTCTTCAAATATTCATTATTCTCTAAAGACAAAGGCCCAGATGGCAGTTGGGCACCTAAATACCTCTGAGCAGCTGCTCCAAAGTCTCTGAAAAATTCTGCCCATTGGACGTCAAAGGAAACAGAATTTGTGCTCTTTATTTGTATAGATTTTGTGCTCTTTATTTGTATAGATTTCTCTAATGTGGGTGGCCCTAATCCAGCCAAGCGCTTAAACACACGAGTAGTCCTTACTCTCATGCTTAAAGCTAAAAATGCTTTTTGTGGTATTCTAGTCCTAGGAGCAAGGTGTACTGAAGTCTAATACACTGTGGCTAGAGAATTGGGTTCAAGAATAGTGGCATTGGAACCTCTGCTTGCTTCTCGCTCTCTCTCTCTCGCTCTCTCTCTTTGTATCTGGAGCGTAGCCGATGGAGTGGCCTTTGAGTAGACACTTCATAGAAGAGTCCAGCTGCCCCACCAGAGACATCACATAATAGAAGTGTCTATTTGGCAGCGGAGTTTGCTGAACTAATGATAGTGTCGTAGTTCAGGGGTGATGAGGTGCAGCTCAAAAATGCACTTTATTCCAAGTGTATTATTGTCTTCAGTGTTTACATTTTTAAAATCTCTGCAATAAGGGAATGGGGGGGATGATTTAGGTCCTGTCATATTCCCAGAGAGGAATTCCTGGCTGCCCGAAATCCCAAGTCTTAGAAATGCCACTGAGTTCATACAATACTTGCAGCATAGTTAAAAAAATCTCCCACACATGCCTGCTTCTGATTTTCCCCAAGTTGGTGAGAGACAGGGAACGAGCAGAGTATTGGCTCCAGCCTTTTCCCTTCTCTTGCGGGCATGGATCAGCATTCACATTGCGCTCCTGTCAATACCCGGCCTAGGCCGGGGAAGCTAATGATCCAACCAGCAGACTAAATGCGGTAATGAATCCTGGTCACGTGCCACATGCGGCACATTGCGCATATACTATGAAGAAGAATTGGCCATCATAGCATGGGTGGGGTGTCATACTTTCCTGCTGGTATAGGCCAGTAGTAAATTACTATCCTACTGGAGCAAGGATGCAAAGGAATCTCTGTGACTCAGAGGGTGTCTCGGGGTCATAGTGACTCCTGGTGCTATTCCTAGGATGGACTAATGTATGCACCATTCCTTGCTCAGTGCTGTCACAGTCTAGCCCATAGAATAGAGTGGTCATGGTTACCATATCTCTAGGATACCACATTCAAAGAAATACATATGGATTTAAAAAAAATAAATAGGCTTTAATACTAAATTTCTCCAAAAATTAATTAGCTCCTTCAGCTACTCAACAAGTCTAACCCTTTCCTGTCTCTTCTGGCATCGTTAGCTCATCACAGATGTGAGCATTAAGGAACAGATAAAAGCTGCAGCAAAGGGAGAAAATCTGCTAGAAACAAATTCTTAAAACAAAAATATATCACGAAGGATTACGATGTGGAGAGGAATAATAAACAAATTCAAACTTCCCAATGCCTAAACAAAAATCTATAAAGAGAATGGAGGATTTCATTTCGTTTCTTAAAATGTTCAAATCATTTTAAAAAGGGACAGTTTCTATCAGCTGGTGGGGCTTAACTGGGCTGTAAAATCACTCTCTGGTAATGCTGGCTTTATGCTACCTAATTTTTGAATAAGCCAATAAACCCACCCACCTATCAAATATCTGCCCTAGCAGGATGGAGGCTGACACCCATTTCTGGCTCTGGCTTCCACTGCAGTGTTGGGATGATGAGGGATAAGAGAAGCTCTGTTGCAATAACTGGCCTTTGGACCAATGAGTCCTATCAGTTTAAAAGATGGCATGGCCAGTATCAGTAGACCAGAGATGGACAGTATGCTCTAAAACTAGGTTCTCAACTTTTTCCTTACCACCTTTTCCATACTGCAACCCCCCAAATCTCTCTCACACATAGCTGGGATCTATCTGTGACTATGGGAAGGGCAGAGAAGTCATGACCAAACTGAGGTTGAGAGGCCAGGTCTTTTGTTTCTCTAGTGCCTGTGGTCCAGAACCTCAAAAGTATTGATTTTAATGGAAATAAGGGCCCTAAATACCTTTGGGAATCTGGGCTTATGTCCCTATTTCTCTCATGTTTTGTTATGCGGTATGGAAAATAAAGGAGGAAAGAAATGGGCTGAGACAGGGAGAGATGGGTAGCAAAAGGTGTGAAGGTTAACAAGTGGCTCCCGAGAACAGTTACTACACAAAGTGCATGGTCAGCCTCACATGCCAGAACAGAAAAGTGGCAGCTTTCCTTTCCTCAGTCCCTTTGGCTAACTTCCTTCTGATACGTGCATGCCATTTCTCCCTGCCAGTTAACCTTTAAGCTGATCCAAATATGGGGCAAGGCTGATATCCGGTAGCCATATATGCAGCAAAATATATCTTGGATCTGCATTCCAATGGGAAAGCAACATCCTCTGAAGATTTTTTCCTTGGAGAGGGCAGGTGTTTGTCATGATTCCTATTTTAAGTGTCCTAGAAACAGATACTTCCTTAGTCTTCTCACTTTTATACCTAAGGCCCCTTATCGGCAACTCAAATATCCTAACAGAAAATCAGAGTTTTACTAATTTATGAGTTCTCCTAGCAGCCCCGAAATTAAAGAGGAATCGACATGGGTTCCAAATATGAATGGAGTGTTGGACGGAGTGAACTAATATCTTTGAAACAAATACCTAAGAAATGTTTGGATGAAATGGACATCTTTACAGACATTTGGTCTGCATTTCTGAAATGTAGATGATTAAATCCATATTGTTGGCTTCTTCCCCCTCTGCACTATGTCTCTCTTTACATCTTGCAAGAAATTTATGAACAAAGTTATTGTAAATCTGTTCTGTCTGTCTTGTCACTTAGATTCTTTTCAGAAATGTTGCTTTGCCAATGTAGATAAACAATCTCCTGCAGGATTAACACATACTACTTAAAATTCTAAATACAATGGAAGGCCACAAAAATGCCTTGAGTAGAGGAGTTCTGGAGCTCTTTAAAATCTCACTGGTGATGGTAAAAAGAAGCTTATCTGAACCTTCTGGGTCTAGAGAAGGTGGCTGGAAATCTTAACAGCACAATCTTCTAAATGGATTTCCAGTACTTCCTTTTACTGGTCATATTTTGAGCCAAGAAGCACAAAGATGTGCAAAAATTACAGACTTGAAAACAAGGGTCTGAATTTCAAACTCACTCAAAGTTCAGGAGGGTTTTGGGTCAGCCCATTATTGAGTTAGGGATGAGGTACAAAATTAGGATCCGGATTTGAATCTCCTACAAAATGTGACATAAAGCTAGTCAGAAGATGGGTGTTTTTTAAAATTTTCTGTGTGAAAAATTTGGATTGAAAACATTTTTCCCATTTTAGCTGATTTTGATTTTTCACTTTAACATTAAAAAACCAAAACTAACTTACTAAATAAATAAAATTTAGTCTTTTAGTTGCTGAAAACCAAAACAAATTGTGGTTTGGGGATTTTGAATTTTTATAACAAACATCTCAAACATTTTCAGACTATGGAAATTTTCTCATAAAGAAAAGCCATTTTCCACTAAAAAAACAAAAACAACCAACAAAATTTTAGAAGGAAATTTTTAAAACCAGCTCTACTTTGAGGCTGTTCAGATCTAGAGATTTTGGTATGGATCTGTTTTTAATTAAAATGAAAGCAAACTGTATTAGAACATTTCAGAATCTGAAGAGGTTTTGTTCAAATTTGGTTCAAAAAATGGATGAAAATTCACACAGGAAAGCAGAAATTGGTATATCTCCTGAACTGGTTCACCTAACCCTGCCTGAGACCCACTGTTTGTGTGAACTTAAAGGAGCCAAGTAAAATATGCACAGAACAGCAGGCTGCATCCTCTTTCTACTTCTTTATTCACAGTTCACACATAACTCTGATTAGACAAAGCCTCTGATTTTTAAAAAAATAACCTGTTAAATGATGAGTGAGAAAAGTGCAGTCTTGGTCAGCTGGAGTTCTGGTAGCCAAGCCATAGTGAAAAAAAAAATCCAAGATGGCCATTAATCAGACACAGGAAACAACTGTTCATTACAAACTAAATTTGCAGTGCCTTGGCTATAACAGTCTTACAGAGTGAGTCAGCTCAACCAATATGCTGAGAAGAAAGAAAGAAAGAATTTAATCAAAATAAATAATTAAATATCTTTTTTTTTTTTAAATATACAAATAATTCCAATCTGGTTATTTGATGAAGACACATTTTTAATGAGCCACATGTGCGTTTGCAGACTCTTCTAATCTCATTGTATTTTGCTGGCTGTTACTAGTGCTCTCAGAGCCAGTTCATTTCTCAGCAATATTGTAAAGAGTGTGAGCCTTTGCTTGTTTAAATAGCCCATTCTGAGGGAAGACTAGAGAGTTCATGGACTTTCTTCCAGGGTTTTGGAAAGTTCAGAACAAACTGACTGCTCTGTGCAATACTGTAGTCAGCCATAAATGTCATCAGTCAATGGGCAAGATTCTGTTCTCAGCTGTGCTGGTGTGAATGCAGAGTAACTTCTCCAAAGTCACTGGAATTACTCTAGATCTACATCCGTGTAACAGAGCAGATTCGGGCCTTATAAGTTGTCTCCAGTCCATTAGCTTTCTAACTGCAAACAAGCGCCTGACCCTGGGTTACCCCATTTAAGGGTTTGCCAGTGTGGAGTCCCACTGAGGTCACTACGGTTCCATACAAGCGCAGGGGTCTGATCAGGAGTGAAGTGCAAGAGTTCAATTTTATTTTATCTTTTCAAACAACTATAAATCTCCAGATTTGATGAAGATTGAGAGCCTTCCTCTCCCTGATATATAGCTAGCTAAGTCAGCTCAATCTTTTATATTTCATACAAAAGAATTCTCGCTCATAATTTCTTAAAGTCATTCATCAATAAAGTGATCAGTACTAAGCAGATCTGTTCATACAATGGCTGCCCATAGCACAAACTAATCGTTTTGGAAAACAGACCTAGTGCGCAGTCAGAAGGGTCATTTAAACAGCAGTGATATGAAGCAGAGAACGAGTGGGACAAAGCCACCATGCATGCGTTTGCGCTAGTATACTTGCCAACCTTCTGGCTAGGAGTGGGAGTTTCTCTGCTTCAGGTCTCCCTTCTAGCTCATCCTCCTTAAGGTTTTCAGGCCAGCCTGCTCTCTAGAATGGGAGATGAACTTTGAAAGGTGATCAATTTCAAAAGCTCAAAAATAAATGGGGTATTTCTCCCCAATCTGGCGTTCATATAAGGCAACAGATTTCCACGCCCACTCATGGCTCCCAATCTAAATAAGCTGGCAACTAAACAGTTAAGGTGAGAATATCTAAAATGATTTAGCTAGCTGTGAGGATTCTTTCTACATAATGGGGTAATTATATGGCCCCTATCACTACAGCATCTGAGCACGTCCCCCAGAGATCCAGTGGGCTTTTGGGTATCAGCACTGCTGTTCCTAGAACTGCCCAGTTCATCTCTCATTCTCTCTCTTTTCCTTTTATGATTTGGACAAAGTGGAAATATGCAAATCATATGCCAAGCAGCATCTGCAAGTTTGACATATTCACTGATGCTTTCCTCACTAGCGCCACATCAGTAATGAGCATCTTATAACCTCCTCCAGCCCTGTTAAAACAGAGGTTTTTGAATATACCTGCTAAGGAAATTTCTCCCTTAGGGTCAAACTCTTTTTGCTTTCAGACACACCTCGTTCCTACTACCTCAAGGTTCCCACTAGCAGCGTTATTTTGGATAAATCACATCAGAAAAAAGTGTCCTTGAAAAGGGCCGGAGAAGAACCAGTTCTGTACATTCCTAACCCGTCTACTTGAAATTTTCAGCTAAAGATCCTATTTTTAAAAGTTCCCAATAAAATAGGTGGCTGATATTCAAAAAAAAAAAGATGAATAGTTTCAAATACTGATGATTGACAATAATAATACTTGCTCCAGCTCTTGGGTTGAGATTCCAGCGGGTTTTTTACCCCCTTGCTGTTGCCTTATGTTTTCTCTAGGGAGAGGCAGATTTGGCCCTGACCAATACACTTTAACAGCTGAAGTCATGGGGATGCCAACCAGAAACAGGATGAAGAATATATCCTAAGGCAACAAGGAGAGGAGTCTGTGAACTGGGAATCCACTGGGGATACTGAGCCCTTGCTGATGTCAGTTAGGATTTGCTGAGCCGCTTGGCCACATCTGCATAAGCTTGCTCAATTTCTTTGTCCGCAGCACAGGTGTTGGTGAATTCGTCCCTGGTATATGCATTCTTCAGGTATCGCCATAGCCCCGTCATCTCTGTGGGGAACTCATAGTTGCGGTATTTCTTCGCTACAATCTAGAGCAAAGACAAGAAAGAAACTTGCTGGTTTTAGGCTTTTAAACTTCATTCTTTTTGTTACACAACAGACAAGGGAGTCAAAAAGGGAAGGGTCCTATAATACAAGCCATCAAAAGGTCAACATTTCCTTACCATTACCATGCAAATACAGTACCTAATCTAAGGGCTTGTCTATGCAAACACTTAGTTTGCAGCAAGCTGGGGCATAACCCTACCCCATGTTAGCCTGCTGCGCACTAAGTATTCATATGGTCCAGGCTGCCATGCACTAAAAGTGTGCTTTGATCTTCCCTGCTTTGAAAGAGGAGTAAATTAAAGTGCACTAGGGAACTTTTAGTGTGGGCAGCAGAGTACATGTGGACTCTTAGTGCACAGCAGATTAGTGGGGTAGATTTACACCCCATCTTGCTGCAAACTAAGTGTTCATGTAGACAAGCAGTAAAAGAAGTCCAAAACCACTGCGTGGTAACTGATGCCAAATCCTGACTTAGTCATAGCAAGCACTGTATCCAAAGACCCAACAGGCTCCACCATAGTTTTCCCCCTCATTCCTATGGACATCACCTCTAACAGCTGTGCTCCCTGGAATGGCATTATTAGAGAAGAAGCCTGGTCAGATGACACTTTAAAAAGGTAGATGGTTTAAAGGGTGTGAACCAAGAAAAGACTAAAAAAATGAAACCTACTGCTTGGTCAAACAATCATGGCAGAGGATATAACCATCTACAAATATTGGAAAGATATACACAACGAGGAGGGGGAATAACTGTTTAGAGTGGTATAGGGCACCATGACTTAGATACCGAGAACTAGGTGCCTTAGTAATATCTCAGGCTGATTGAACTAGGAGTATTGGTGTGAACTGGGAAAATACATCTGTGTATCAGGAAGTTTCCTATCTCTGAGATTTATTAGACTGGAAATCCCTGTAGAAGCCTAACCATTAAAGACATTTAGGCCTTGATTCAGCAAGTTACTTAAGCACATGCCTTACTTGTAATACGTATATAATCAATGGGACTAACTCATGTGCTTAAGGTTAGATACATGCTTAAGTACCTTGCTAGACTGGGGCCTTTCGTCCGGATTGGGCAATGAATTTAATAATACACTGTATGTAACAATCTTGCAGTGACAGAATGGACAAATTGATTGGGCGGGAAGGATTAGTTAATTTATTGGGTCTTTCCCATCTCTAGTTTTTATGAGTGTAAAGTTACTCCTGAGCATAAAGGGAATTACATCCATATGTACTGTACAGCTCCCCTCTGTTTTCTAAAGTACTTATTAGAGTTTCCATCCATCTCAGGTTTTTCAGGACAGCTCTGTTCTTACAAGGGATTATGGTTTATTCTTATTACCAGGATCCCTTTGGCATACTCTAGGCAAAATCCATTTCTAAGTTGCATCTACGCAACCCCACTCCTTTCAGAAGTGTTTCACATGTGGACATAGAGGATAGAACCCACTCATCAATTTAGGTTGAGATGCACACAATTTCCAATGGAAGTCTTTAACCAAATGAGAATGTCCTTATATGACTACCTTTTTCTTGTGTCTGTAAAACAGACCTAGGACAATAGCCTGTGGCTATGCACGTTTATAAGAGATTTATAATTCTACAAGATCTGTTTAACTAACTTTCATTTTGTCTTAAGGAGATGGGAACTAGCAAGAGGCCACACAATGAAAGCTTTAAGCATTAGCATTAAAATGTCTGGCTATGCCTCCATGGGGGAAGATGAGCCAGAGAAAGTGCCAAACCAGTGAGAATATTATCACTTTACTTCTGTAAGTGACTTATGCATCACATTCTGCGTTGTCTTTTCATGTGTGTACTGTCAGCGCTCACCATGGCTTAGCTTATGTTTTGACTCATGGAGCCAAGGTAGATGCATGACTTGGCTCCACTTTCTAGCTCCTGGCTTGCCAATGTCTACCAGGTACTTGTTTTTTTCTGAAGAAACATGTAATCTGATCAATTGAATAAATACAGCACTTAGAAGAGAGAATGATGTACATCCTTTGTACTACACCAGTGACCATTCTGCCTCTTAAACCCTGAAGCCCAGTGCTAACTTTCATTGTTAACTTTGCTATGTGAAATACCAGCTGGTACATCAGAACACCTCTTCTTAGGTTATACATGGGTGGGAATGGAGAGTGAGGAGACCCAGGGTTCGAATCCTGGATCTGCCACTGACTCAGAGCATGACATCACTTCAAGCTCTCTGTGTCTCAGTTTCCCCATCTATAAAAAATGGGGCAAATTATGCTTCGCCACTTTTGTACAGTGCTTTAAGATGTGTGGAGAAAAGCACTAAGAGTGTGTCTACACTGCAGTTACCCACCTGCAGCTGGCCAGTGCCAGTTGATTTGGGCTTGCAGGGCTCAGGCTGTGGGACTGTTTAATTCTGGTGTAGATGTTCGGGCTCAGGCTGCAGCCTGACCTCTGGGATCCTCCCAGCTCCCTGAGTTCTAGAGCCCGGCTCCAGACCGAGCCTGAATGTCTACAGTGCAATTAAATAGCCCCGCGAGCCCAAGCCAGCTGGCACAGGCCAGCTGTGGGTTTTTAATCATAGTGTAGACATACCCTAAGTGTTAAGAATTATTTTCATACACATGTAGTGCTACTTGATCATGCATATACACATAATAGTCAGAAAAAATAAAAAATAATTTATTAAATGGTCCAGTGGAAAGAAAGAATCTGGATGACGAGAGTTTGCAGCTGTCATGGTAGCTAGCTTTAAAAATACACTTCCTATCAAGGGAAGCCAAAAGGTCACAAAGCTTCTACAACCCTATTTTATAAAACCAATGTGTGGGGGGCTGGGAGTGCAGAGTGAGGGAGACAGGGGCATTGGCAAGATAATCAGTCCAAGGAGATGTGCGGTTTAGTTGAGAAAGCCAGGTGTGATTTGATACCAACGTGAAGAAATAAAAAGGAAATACAGTGACAGAGTGCAACAAGTGCAAAAGATTAAAGACAAAATATTTTTAAATAGTCCAAATTAAAAGCAAACTGGCCTGTACAGTATTAGCTGTGAGATATGCCGGTGTGTTCCTAATAGCTCCAGCTAGCACAAGCTTCTGCTCTTTCCTCCCTGCAAACCCAGACACTAGGGAAAGAAGAAAGCTGTATATATATATATATATAGGTCTCAAGCCCTTCTTCTTTCCCCAGTCACTATGGGACAGAGAGTTCCTCAGTCCACAACCCTGGACCTCCCCCTACTATGTATATTCTTGAGGTTTGACTCCACCAACCCAACATTATCTGGTAGAGAGGAGAACTTCAGCTTGCTCTGACCCCTTTGACATCTACCGGCAGTGGGGCAGATAATACTGTGAAGGAGAGATCTAGTGAATTTAATCGACCACCTCCCTTTTACCTCAGAGGAAGGGATCTAGCCACTCAGTAGGCCCCATATCCTGTTAATGCAGCTGCTAGACTTACCCTTGGCTGCCAGAGCAATGAGGGGAGTCCTGTTTGCTCTACCTTAGTTGTGGTGGACATCCCATAGAACCCAAACATCACATACTTGCTGACCCAGACTAGTGAATAATGAGAGATGGAGTCTCTAGGGAGCTAGGACGTACCATGCAATATTCCAGCCTATTCTTCCCATCTCACAGTGCACTCGAGATGAGCGGGGGCCTCACATGAATGCACATTCTATCAAGTGTTTCTTCCTCTTTACAGTCCAAGAGTCTTTTCAGCTCTTGTTTAATTTTCTTTGCACTTCTGGCCAAGATCTTAGGACCTTACTAACTATTTATAGACCAGGCTCTTTCCTATAGAAAAGAAGGGACTGGCAGAGCTACAGCATTGCTAGGATAGTTCAGGTCTACAGACCTGGGCACTTTACATTTGCTTGTCCATCAGATGAAGCCTTTTACCTTAACAACATGAAGTTTGGGCAGAAGGTTGCAATCGGCAAGCGTCAGCTCATCCCCATCCAGAAACTTGCGTTTAGACACTTTCTCCTCTTCAGTGCTGTCTGCATCGATTTCTTCAGGCAGAGGGGTGTTCAGATAGTCATCCAGCTTCTTTAACGCCTTTGTCAAACCTCTCTCAAGGCCTTTGTCAATAAATAAATAAATTGGGTGGGAAGAAAGAAAGGCTTAGAAACACTCTCATTAACGCTGCCCGTGACGATACCTACGAAGCTAAGGCCAGATGCTCTGGTGTGGGGCTCTGTTTGTGCTGTATCTCCAACGGAATCTGGCTGTAAAGCAGCTACATGAGGATTGCCCCAGGCTAGACCTAGTCTTCCAGTGACACAGGTGGCGCTTAGGCACAGCCCCTCCCTCCTACCAGTATAGCAACAAAAAAGGGACCCTGGAAGGAGGAAAAGAGGTGTGGTCATGATGTTCCCACACTGTGCTGATCCTAGGCTGTGTTTTTGGTGCACTGCAGCCATTGGATCTCATGGTAGGTAGAACAGCTGTAGATTGTATGGGGCAAATGGCCATGTACACATGGACTGGGCGATGCTCCTGTACTCCATCACATTGTTATTATTGAACATCCAGCTAAGAGGGTCAATGAATTGGAGCTCCCAAATTCCAATAGCACTATTCTAGCTCTACAGTACTGCAATTAATACCAAACCTGGTTCAGTACTTCACGCTCATTTTTTCTTTCAGGTAAATTCATTTAAGATGGTAGGAATGTCTCAGAAGACGCCAACTATAGTGCTATGGTGATATCAGGGCCGGCTCCAGCTTTTCGGCCGCTCCAAACAACAACAACAACAAAAAAAGGCTGCTGCCGAAATGCCAAAGCAAAAAAAAATGGCCGCCGCCGAAGTGCCAAAGCCCAGACGAAGTACTGAAGCAAAAAAAAAAATGCCGCCCGAGAATCCCCGGACTGCCGCCCCCTACAGGGCGCCGCCCCAGGCACGCACTTTGTGGTCTGGTGCCTGGAGCTGGCCCTGGGTGACATGTTCTCCCAGTCACTTAGAAGATACAGTGTGATGGAAATGAAAGCCGTTTGACAACAATGAAATGTGATGCCACACAAAACAGTCAGGATATACAGCCAGTTTCAAACCTCTTCCCATTTCAGAACTGAGTTTGGGTCAAGTTCCCCTTTCAGTCGATTTCAAAGGGGTTGCACAACTGAGAGGAAAATTTGGACCTTTCACTTTAAGACTTACTAAAGGCTAAATGCCGCAGTCAGTCCTTCCCCACACAGTAAATTCCTTTTGACTCCCGTGGGAGTTCTGCACTCAAAATGATGACAAGACACAGCATATAACAAAAGTGCCAAATTCTCCAGCAAAAACATCAGCCCAGGTGCAAGATCTCTGTGTCTACACTTCACCATCATGAGAATGAACAAATTACAGATGTTTTACTCATCCATCACAAACAGTGTATTTGCCCCAGGTGAGTGAGTAGAAGTTTGCAAGTGACTACTTGGATTGAAAACTCTCTGGGACAGGGATCATCTTTTTGTCCTGGGTTTGTACAGCACCTAGCACAATGTGGGTCCTGGTCCACCACTAGGCACTATGGTAATGTATAATGTGCAAAATAATAATATGGCCCTAATGAGAATAAGGGCCAGAACCTCTGCTGATTTACACCCAATGCTGCACAGTTTACACCTGTTAGCTACTTTACTCAATGCTTACGTCTTCATTTGTGCTGAGGGGTGTGATTCCCAGCTGGTGGAGACATACCTGCACTAGTTCTGCTCGAGCTAGCACACTAAAAATAGCAATGTAGCCTAGTTAGCATAAGGAGTGGCTTGGGCTAACCACCCAAATATGTACCCAGGGTGTCTGGGTATGTACGTATGCAGGCAGCTAGCCTGAGCTACCTCCCATGCTACCCTGGCTACACTGCTAGTCTTAAGTGGGTAAATCTATGAAAACCGGGAATCACACCTGCCTACTCAAATGTAGACATAGCCAATGAATGAAGTTAAGTATGTGTATAAATATTTGCAGAACCAGGTCTTTAAACCCATCTTATGTGGTGCAAAGGGTACTCCTGAGGGCATTCTGCACCAAAAAATAAAAAATTCTGTGCCAGAAAATTAAAAATTCTGCATACAATATTTTAAAATTCTTCAAATTTTAGGTCTCAAATAAATGTGGAGGCTCCAGCATGGCATTGGGGAGCACAGGCCACTGGCTGCACAGAGGTGAGAGATCACTATACAACTCCCCCCCGGGACACAGACTAAGCTGTAAGGCTGCAGCCAACCCTGATACAGCGCAAGGACCGGGCATGCCCCAGAAACACCCCAGGGCCCTGCCCCTCCGTGCCAGATGCACCAGGTGCGGGCAGGCAGGCTCAGCAAGGCAGGATCCAAGTGTAGAGGGGCTTAGTGTGGGGGGATCCAGGTCTGGGTTGAGAGAGTTCTCTGTGGGGCAATCTGGGTGCGGGAGGCTCAGTGGGGGATCAGGGTGCAGGGGGGATCTGGAAGCACAGGGGCTTGTTGGAGGGTTCTGGGTGCAACAGTAATAGGACTCTTCAGGGGGGTCCAGGTGAAGGTAGTTGGGGCTCAGTGGGGGAGCTCTGGGTGTGGGGGGGATATAACTCAGCAAGGGGATCTGGGTGTGAGGGGGCTCAGTGTGTGGGCTCTGGGTGTGGGGGGGAAGTGGGGCTCAGTTCAGTGGGGATCCAGGTACAGCTGGTTGGGGATCAGTAGGGTGGGGATCCAGGTGTGGGTGGCTTGTTGGGGTGGTCCAGGTGCAGAGGGAGTGGGGCTCCTCAGGGGGGTTCTGAGTGCGGGGGTGGAGTGAGGCTCGGCAGGAGGGTCTGGCTATGAGGGAGTCTGGATACACAGGGGTTGGGTGGATGGGGGAGCATCTCCCTGTACAGAGATCTATCCCCCTGCAGCTGAGGAGCGATGGGCACAGGAAGCGCGGGGGGGAGGGGAGGGAGTTTGCAGAGCTTCCTACAGCCAGGGGAGAAATCTGGGGGTGGGTCTGACACAGCCCTGGATGCCATGCATGGGAAGAGGAAGTCTCGTCCTCCCCAGCCCAGCCAGAACTAGCAGCTGAGTCTGGCACAGGGTAGGAGCCACCAGCCAAGTCTTCCACAGTCCTGTCCCACGCCCCACAGTGATTTACCTCTCGACCGGCTGCCCTGGGCACCCAAAACATACCTCTGGGGAGGGTTGCATGACTGCTCTTGTGGCTTCCCTTTGCTTCCACATCGAAAAGTCATTTTTCTATGGGGAAATGAAGAAATCTGCAGGGGACATAAATTCTGTGCATGCTCAATGGCGCAGAATTCCCCCTGGAGTAAAAGTGGGCTTAAAACAGCTGAAGAATTCACCCTAACATGGGGAACTCCACCAGCAGAAAGCTGACACAGGTGACTCTGTCACCTCTGGTATCAGCCACACCTCCATCCCTGGCATGAGAGCAGAGATGATGTGCTTCAAGAGCATTCAGGGGGGAGGAGAGCATCACTATGCCTGATCTTCCACTGACATAACATCCATTACAGACCTTATGCCAGTGGTGGAAGTTGAAGTTGGCTGCCTGTTGCTCTCACTTCCACCAGGGTCTGCTGGCCATGGATCAAGGAACCACACCAGCACTTGGTTGCTGCCATGCTCAGACATAGTGGAGAATCATAATGGCCTTATTGTTAGGATTAAGAAACTACTACAATCCCAGTTGAATCCTCCCGCCCCCAGCAAACATGTTAGGGAAGGTTAGAATTTCATGTCTGAAAGCAAAGACTCTAAAATGACTGAAGTGTTGCCATCTATAAAACAAAAGTGTTGCCATCCCTTATTTAATCAGCTCCCAAATTTAATTTTGACACTGACATTCTACTGTCAGACTCTGGCATTATTGTCTGTAATCGCCTGCAGCTGTGTTCTGCTACACAGCTCATACTGAAAGGTAATAAGGACATGCCGTTTAATATACCCTCATGTGGCAACAATGGAAATATTTTGCAATCTCTTTTTGTTTTGACCCATAACACCTGTTGAACAGAAAGTTTTCTTTCTCCCGGTCAGCACCAGATAATATTCTCTTATAGTGAACTCGTTTGGAGACAATGGAATTGAATTATTCCGATTTAACTCAATTTAGCTCACTTGGATTTTTGAAAACTGGCTTAACACTGAGCATTCTCCCATATCCCCTGACAACCCAATAATATCTTTGGTTTTGCTAGATCATCTGTTTTATATTTCCAATATGAGAAGAAGGTATTGCGCAACACTGGGAAAATGCATTAAGTGCATTGTATGCTAGACTATAGAGTCAGATAGGTGTGTTTATAAAGACAGGGCAGAGGTAAGGTGTTTTTAATGTAGCTCTTTTCTGGAACGCATTCATTTCTCTTGCTGCTATCACTATATCAATGTGTCTTAAGACTCTCTCAGAAACAATGGCTGGAGTGATGCCTGTTGGTGAGAGTAGAAAATAACATGTATGTGAATTCTCAAGGGTGCTTTAACCTCTTCATACTTAGAAGGCATTTGCCTAGAGAATAACCATAGGAATGGGCATCAGTAGATCTATGTTCTAATTCAGGGGCTCTATTTGGTCCTTGCAGAATCCCAGTATTTCTCACTGAAATCAATGGGGGAGCAATACCTATCCTGGTGTGAGAATTGTGACCATAATTTGTTGTGTGACCTTGGGCAAGTGAATTAGCCTCTCTAAGCCTTAGTTTCATTATAATTCAGTTGTGGACCATCGAGCCCGATCTGTTATTCCAGCAGGAGAGAACTGCCCCAATCCCAAACTGACTGAGATAATGGTCAGTCAGGGATTTAGGTGCCTAAAGATGCAAATGGCACCTAGTGAGATTTTCAAAAGTGCCTATGCACCTCATTCTCTTGGTGCACATCTGTATCATTAAGTATCTAAATACCTTTGAAAATCTGGCCCTTAGAAGCCTGTCTCATTGAAAGTCAAAGGGATTTAGGGTTTTAAGTGCCTAAGTCCCTTTTGAAAATGGGACTTAGGCTCCAAAGTCACTTAGTTGCTTTTGAAAATGTTACCCCTGATCACCACCCCCCAGACCTCCAGATCCATATTCAGACACCAGATCCAGAGTGTGGACAGCTCTGTGAATGGAATCCATTTCCATGGTTATCGTGGCAAGTATGGAAACCTGGGTCAACTGAGACAAATCATCTGAATGGACAATGAAAGCACCAAGCACAATCAGCATTGGGGATCACAGTGCCTGCACAGTGAGTGACCTATTCAAGCTAACTACAGGTTCCAAGTTCACTTGCATCAGAGATGGGATATAAAATACTCGGTGACACCACCTTGATGTCCCAGTGCCTCATGCTGGACAACATACCCAGCCAGAAACATTTTACTCCACTTGTAGTCCTGCAGTGTCATCTATGGCATTAGGGACTATACCTTTAAAAGCTAAGCTTTCCAGACGCAGAGTCTGGGTGGGGCGCTATGAAGCTCTGGTTGTTATACACAGCCAGTTGGAACCAGAGCACCAGACACAGAAAAAAGCAGAGCTTTTGCTTGTGTGTTAAGCGTTAATTGATCGCTGAACGCCACCTCATCCAGCCAATCATACAAAAAGAAATCGGTAAAAAATTTCACACCATTCTTTGCAGTTTTCCTGTCCCACCCCCTTACAGTTTTTCACAACTTTGTCTAACAGCGCTTAGAAGCCAGAGAAATAACGCTTTACGACCTCAGAGAAACCACAGAATATTTAATGGATATATTACCATCTGCCAAATACACAGGGCGAGGTTCAGTTTAGCTGATGATACCAAATTTACAATGATATCCTGTTTGCAGGGTAAGGTTACTCGGTGTTGAACAATGAGATTAACAACTCCTGACATGCACAGAATTATAAAGATTGTAACAAAAGTTAATAGTCATTGGCAAAATTCTGCTGTCCAATACACAGGCATAAAACTGGAGTAACTCCACAATATCAACAAATGTACTCCATATTTACACCAGTTTAACCGAGAAAAGATTGATAGAAAATAGGGATTTTGCACACTTTGCAGCTCCAACTCATGGAGCTCTTCCTATGGGAGGCTCCGGTGAGCTTCAGCTGCTATTGTTTTCAATCTAAATTCAAGACTCCCTTTTTTTTCTTAATGAACTGATGAAATTCAGTTTTCATGCTATTTTGTTTGTCACCTTCTCTAGCCGCAGTTACACCAATATAAATCCGTAGCCGCTCCACTGATTTACTTCAGCTTTGCACTGGAAACAGGAAGAGGAAAATCTGGCTCTTTTTTATACTTGATAACAGGAACTTCACAAATGAATAAATAAATAATGATGATGGTTCCGCATTATTGCTAGGATGTTTTATAACATTGATAAGGGAGCTCTTGAGGTTGGACCTGAGAGAAACAATCAGGCAGACAAAGAATTTAAGCGCCAATCTACAGGGCTCCAGAGGTGATCCCAGCAATTACAGTCCAGTAAGCCGGACTTCAGTACCAGGCAAACTGGTTGAAACTATAGTAAATAACAAAATTGTCAGACACATAGATGAACATGATGTGTTGGGGAAGAGTCAACATGGTTTTTGTAAAGGGAAATCATGCCTCACCAATCTACTAGAATTATTTGAGGGGGGTCAACAGGCATGTGGACAAGGGGGATCCAGTGGATGTAGTGTACTTAAATTTTGAGAGAGCCTTTGACAAGGTCCCACACCTAAGGCTCTTAAGCAAAGTAAGCTGTCATGGGATAAGACGGAAGGTCTTCTAATGGACTGGTAACTGGTTTCAAGATTAAGCTAGATAAGTTTATGGAGGGGATGGTTTGATGGGATAACATGATCTTAGTCAAAGGTCAATTAATTGCCATCAGTGGTAAATAGGACCAATGGTCAATGATGGGATGTTAGAAGTTACTACAGAGAACTTTTTCCTAGGTGTCTGGCTGGTGAGTCTTGCCCACATGCTCGGGGTTCAGCTGATTGCCATATTTGGGGTCAGGAAGGAATTTTCCTCCAGGGTAGATCGGCAGAGGCCCTGGAGGTTTTTCACCTTCCTCTGTAGCATGGGACACGGGTCACTTACTGGAGGATTCTCTGCATCCTGAAGTCTTGAAATCATGATTTGAGGACTTCAATAGCTGAGACATAGGTGAGAGGATAATTGCAGGAGTGGGTGGGTGAGATTCTGTGGCCTGCATTGTGCAGAAGGTCAGACTAGATGATCATAATGGTCCCTTCTGACCTTAAAGTCTATGAGTCTATGAGTCTATGAGAAGATAGGAAACAAAGTGTAGGAATAAATGGTCAGTTTTCAGAATGGAAAGAGGTAAATAGTGGAGTCCCCCAGCAGTCTGCACTGGAACCAGTCCTATTCAACATATTCATAAATGATCTGGGAAAAGGGGTAAACATTGAGGTGGCAAAATTTGCATATGATACAAAACTACTCAAGATAGTCCCAGGCAGACTGCGAAGAACTACAAAAGGATCCCTCAAAACTGGGTGACTGGGCAACAAAATGGCAGATGAAATTCAGTGTTAATAAACGCAAAGTAATGCACATTGGAAAACATAATCCCAAACATACATATAAAATGATAAGGTCTAAATTAGCTGTTACCACTTAAGAAAGAGATCTTTGAGTCATTGTGGATAGGTCTCTGAAAACATCCACTCAATGTACAGTGGCAGTCAAAAAAGCGATCAGAATGTTGGGAATCATTAAGAAAGAGGTAGATAATAAAACAGAAAGTATCATATTGCCTCTATATAAATCCATGGTAGGCCCACATCTTGAATACTGCATACAGATGAGGTCGCCCAATCTCAAAAAAGACATACTGGAATTGGAAAAGGTTCAGAAAAGGGCAACAAAAATGATTAGGGGTATGGAACGGCTTCCATATGAGGAGAGATTAATAAGACTGGGACTTTTCCGCTTGGAAAAGAGACGACTAAGGGGGAATATGATAGAGGTCTATAAAATCATAACTGGTGTGGAGAAAGTATATAAAGAAGTGTTATTTACTCCTTCTCACAACACCCGAACTAGGGGTCACCAAATGAAATTAATAGGCAGCAGGTTTAAAACAAACAAAAGGAAGTGGAACTACTTGCCAGAGGATGCTGAAGGCCAAGACTATAACAGGGTTTAAAAAAGAACTAGATAAGTTCATGGAGGATAGGTCCATCAATGGCTATTAGCCAGGTTGGGCAGGGATGCTGTCCCTAGCCTCTGTTTGCCAGAAGCTGGGAATAGGTGACAGGGGATGGATCACTTGACGATTACCTGTTCTGTTCATTCCGTCTGGGGCACCTGACATTGGCCACTATTGGTAGACAAGATACTGGGCTAGATGGACCTTTGGTCTGACCTAGTATGGCCATTCTCATGTTCTTAAGCCTGTGTGGATCTGACTGCAGGATCAGGACTTTAATTAATATTTATTACAACATGAGGTATCAAGGCCTAGGGGGTACAATGTATGTGGCTCTTTCTCTGAGGGAATACCATTGAAACCACAGAGACAAGAAAGCTTCTAAGTTGTCAAAACAAAACAACGTGAATTCCTTTGTATTTGTCATGTGAAACCACCTCAGAATGAACCCTGAAGAACTGAAGGGTCCTTAATTGTCAAGCCCAAGCGTGTTTAACAAACTATGATCTGTGTACAAAATGAGTTGTACTTGCTGCAGCTACCCTGGGTAACTGATTGATGCTTTTTCTTTTTATTGCTCTTTTTGACACACACCCCCCACACCCATTAAGATTTATCCCACAACACACGCAAATGAACTCGATGAAACATGCAATGAGGGAAAAGCGGGAACAGCACATAAATATTCGCAGTCTCACACAAACAACCTGAGATTTATTTTTCCTTTAAGAAAATAAACCACCTTCCTTGATCACTTCCAGATTCATGGTGTTTGATATTAGAAGAGATCCAATACTGTTTTCTGGCAGGAGAGGAAAAACAACTTAGAACCAGCAATTTAAGGTAAGAAAATAATATAATTCTACTAATCAAACAACCTGATTAAAGACCAGGGATCCGTATTGTCAGCTCCCTCTCTCCCACCCACGCTACCAAACAGGCTCAAGCTCTGTATTATACCTTTAACTGGATAGATTGGCCCTTTAACGAATGGATGCACTAAGACTGCAATGTGCCCTTCGCTGTAGTACACAGAGGATATTTTTGCCTTCCACTTTAAAAAAAAATTGAGTTCCTTTTCTTTCTTTCTATTGTTTCTCTATATCTTTAATTACAATGCATGCGATTTATGCCACCTGTGCTGATTCTGGGGGAGGCATCTTGCCCTGATCGTCTTTGCTTCTTAGGATATGGCTACACTGCAATCACAGTGAGCTGGCTTTACTCTAGCTAGTGTGGGTACTAGAGCAGTGAAACCATGACAGCATCCAGCCCATCCAGAACGCTGGGTAATTACTTGGGCGGCTAGTGGGCGCTGGACCTTGGACTGCCATGGCTTCATTGCTCAGGTACCCAAGCCAGAGAGAATAAAGCTGGCTCCGATATGTTCACATGAGCTGCAATCACAGTGCAGGCCTACCCTTAGTTTAAAATCTCGTTTTCTCTTCTATGCTATCCCCTTTTCCTGAGCTCTCTCTTCTAGGCACACTCTCTCTCTCTCTCTCTTGCAAGTGCCTTAGTACCGGTCCCCACCTCCTGTCTCCACTGCCTAATGAAGCCATTAATTAGATTTAAGGTACAATTTTCAAAAAGCACTGATGTGATTTAGGCACCTATGTCCCATTTTTCAAGTGATTTAGGCACTTACAAGGCTGCATCTCATTAGAAGGCAATGGGCCTAAGTCCCTTCGGCACTTTTGAAAATGTTACGCTACATCCTTATGTTGCCGCTCACGCCACAATCACAGGCCATTGAGGATGATACGGCCAGAGGTGCTCTCCGAAGGTCTGGGGCCACTTTGGCAAAACTGCATCCATTTCCAAGCGCTGCAGTTGGGGCAGAAGGAAGGGGCAGAAACTTCACCACCCCTGGCTGCCCATAATGCCCTTAGTCAGAAGAAGGATGGTCCATGGGGTGAGGGAGCACACCTGAGGCTTGGGAGTGTTCAGTTCCCAGCTCTTCTACAAGCTTTTCTGTATAACCTTGAGCAAGTCACTTAGCCCTGGGCTACACTAGGGGAGGGGGTCGATCTACGATACGCAACTTCAGCTACGTGAATAGCGTAGCTGAAGTCGGCGTATCGTAATCGACTTACCTGGCCATGAGGACGGCGGCGAGTCGATCGCTGCCGCTCCCACGTCGACTCCGCTTCCGCCTTTTGATGAGGTGGATTTCCGGAGCCGACGGGAAGCGCGATCGGGGATCGATTAATCGCGTCTTAACGAGACGTGAAAAATCGATCCCCGATAGATCGATTGCTACCTGCCGATCCGGCGGGTAGTGAAGACCTGCCCTTAGTTTTTCTGTGCCTCTGTTGCCCATCCATTAAAATGAGCATAATAGCACTGCCCTGCCTCCCAGGTGTGTTGTAAGACTGTGAGATGCTCTGATAATGGGGGCTATATCAGTATCTAAGACAGACGGCTGCCCCCTTTTTCAGTCATGCTGAACCCCCATAGATGATTTTGCAATCTCCTCTCCCTGGACTTTTACCTCGGGGGCTCTACAACTGGGATCTGTGTTGTCAGGAGCAGTGAGGAGCCAGCCGTAAAAGGCTTGGGTCAGAGAAGGATCAAAAAGTTTGGCTGCTTCTTTGAAACTTATTTCAATGTATCTGAATCTGGAAATCTGGGAATATTAGACTCTTTTGTGAGATTTCCCACTTTCAGCCAGGCTTAAAATATTACAAAAATGGCTTTATCACAGTATTTTAGGTTTATTCCTAGATAAAATCAGGTAGCACAGAGGCATTTGAAATTCTTTTAAAAGAAAGATGGGTGAATGTTTTCAAGTCTCCGTAAAGCTTTACATTTGATTCAGTTCCAGTTTGGGGCTGAAGATTCAAGTTTATTCCTAGCTCACTTGTCCTTACTCTGGATTACAATGGAGGAGTAAAACACACTTAATCAAATGGTCCTACAGGGCCTATATGAAGAGAGCATCAGGAAGATATACGGAGAGGGTTGTTTTGAACAAAGGAAACAGGACTTGGAAAGCAGTTAAAGAATGAATTAAAAGGGGTTCACTTCCAATGGTTTGGCACTTGTTTTAAAGTCAGGAGATGGCAAAATGTAAAGCCGCTGTTCTGTAGCTGCTCCAGGTAAAAGAACTGCTAACTTGTATTTCACAAAACAGCTACACTCTGCAGGGAAAAACAGATGCATCCCATTCGAGGACCACTTCCCAAAGGACCTGATTCTGATCTCATGGGCACTAGGTTAATACTGGTGTCACTACATTTATTTCAGTGGAGTGACTCCTGATTTGCCCCAGTGTAGTGAAAAAAGAATGAGGCCCTGAATGTAATAAAGCCACAGAATTTATTCATAATGCAAGATTTTCACTCCAGCATCCCTATTTAGGTTGCTGTGTGTTTACTCAGACTATGCTGTGTTGTTTACTTATCAAGCAACAAGAGATGCTTCTGGAACCAACAAGGCAGCACTAAGTGCAGAAATGTACTGGGGAAAACAAGAGAAAATGTTTAAGTGCACAGCCTAACTTTCAGTCACAGTGCAGTGGGGACCCCTTGTGTTCGAGTATTTAAGCAAAGAAAATTGCTCCTTGTATAGTATGTTTAAGTTTCTCTTTCTACTGTGCACACAATGGGCAAATTCTGCTCTCATTTACACCAGTGTAAATCCAGATGCACACCACTGATTTAAACCAAATTACACCATACAGTGGTGTAGCTGACAGCAAAAATTGGCACAACAGGTAGAAATTGATAACTATATGAATTTATTCAGAATAATATAGAGATATAAAAGGGCCCGAGTCTCCTCTTGCACCAATTGCTACACTAATGTAACTCTATGGAGTTCAGATCTACTCCTGACTTGCAGGGGTGGGGTCAGTGGAAGATGAAAGGAAGAGAATCAGGCCTAGACATTGTACTGCTATTTAGGTTGTAAGCTTTCAAGGCAATTACCATTTTTTTAGACTGTCTGTAAAGGCGACTGGCACTCTGTAACTCTGTATAAGTAATATACATCAATCTAGATGCCTTATCTATGCTAGGAGAACTTTAGACTGAGATTTCACAGCTGCCTAAGGCATTGGGAACATGGGAGAATAGAGTCAAATGCCATAACAGCATTTAACTTCAGAAACGGGAACTATAGAAAAATGAGGAAGTTAGTTAAATAGAAATTAAAAGGTACAGTCACAAAAATGAAATACCTGCAAGCTGCATGGAAACTTTTAAAAAACTCAATAACAGAGGCTGAAATTAAAGTATACCCCAAATTTAAAAAGATAGTAAGATGACAAAAAAGTGCCACCATGACTAAACAACAAAGTAAAAGAAGTGGTTAGAGGCAAAAAGGCATCCTTTAAAAATTGGAACTTAAATCCTAAGGAGGAAAATAGTAAGGAGCATAAACTCTGGCAAGTCAAGTGTAAAAGTACAATTAGGTAGGCCAAAAAAGAATCAGCAGGAAGCCTGCCAAATAAACAGTGGGGCCACTGGATGGCTGAGGTGCTTAAGGATCACTCAGGGAAGATAATGCCATTGCGAAGAAACTGAATGAATTATTTGCATCGGTCTTCACTGCAGAGGATATGAGGGAGATTCCCAAACCTGAGCCATTCTTTTTGGGTGACAAATCTGAACAACTGTCCCAGACTGAGGTGTCAATAAAGGAGTTTTAGAACAAATTGAAAAATTAAACAGCAATAAGTCACCAGGACCAGATGGTATTCACTCAAGAGTTCTGAAGGAATGCAAATTTGAAATTGTGATATGTAACCTATCATTTAAATCAGCTTCTGTGCCAGATGACCAGAGGATAGCTAATGGCTAATGTAACACCAATTTTTAAAAAGGGCTCCAGAGGCCATCCTGGCAATTACAGGCCAGTAAGCCTAACTTCAGTACCAGGCAAATTGGTTGAAACTATTAATAGAATTGTCAGACACATAGATGAACATGGTTTTTTTGGGAAGAGTCACATGGCTTTTGTAACGGGAAATCATGCCTTACCAATCTGCTAGTATGTGTTGAGGGTGTCAATAAACATGTGGACAAGGGTGATCCAGTGGATATCGTGCACTTGGACATTTAGAAAGCCTTTGACAAGGTACTGCACCTAAAGCTCTTAAGCAAACTAAAGCAAAATCATGGAATAAAAGGGAAAGTCCTCTCATGGATCAGTAAATGGTTAAAAGATCGGAAACAAAGGGTAGGAATAAATGATCAGTTTTCAGAATGGAGAGAGGTAAATAGTGGTGTCCCCCTGGGGTCTGTACTGGGACCAGTGCTGTTCAAATATTCATAAATGATCTGGGAAAAGGAGTAAACAGTGAGATGGCAAAATTTGCAGACAATAAAAAATTACCCAAGATTGTTAAGTCCAAAGCAGACTGTGAAGAGTTACAAAGAGATCTCAAAAACTGGGTGACTGGGTAACAAAATGGCAGATGAAATTGAATGTTGCTAAGTGCAAAGTAATGTACAATGGAAAACATAATCCCAACTATACGTATAAAATGATGGGGTCTAAATTAGCTGTTTCCACTCAAGAAAGAGATCTTGGAGTCATTGTGGATAGTTTTCTGAAAACATCTGCTCAGTATGCAGCTGCAGTCAAAAAAGCTAACAGAATGTTATAAACCATTAGGAAAGGGATAGATAAGACAGAAACTATCATACCGCTATATAAATCCATCGTATGCCTACACCTTGAATACTGTGTGCAGTTCTCGTCACCCCATCTCAAAAAAAGATATATTAGAATTGGAAAAGATACAGAGAAGAGCAACAAAATGATTAAGGGTATGGAACAGCTTCCATATGAGGAGAGATTAAAAAGACTGGGACTTTTCAGCTTGGAAAAGAGACAAATAAGAGGGGATAAGACAGAGCTCTATAAAATTGTGACTAGTGTGGAGAAAGTGAATAAGGAAGTATTATTTGTTCCTTCACATAACCCAAGAACCTGGGGTCACCCCATTAAATTAATAGGCAGCTGGTTTATAATAAACAAAAGGAAGTACTTCTTCACACAATGGACAGTTATCATGTGGAACTCATTGCCAGGAGTTGTTGTGAAGGCCAAAACTATAATGGAATTCAAAAACAAAATAGATAAATTCATGGAGGATAGGTCCATCAATGACTGTTAGTCAAGATGGTCAGGTATGCAACCCCATGCTCTGGGTGTTCCTAGCCTCTGACTGCCAGAAGCTAGGAGAGGATGACAGGGAATGGATCACTCAATGATTGCCTGTTCTGTTCATGCCCTCTGAAGCACCTGGCATTGGCCAGAAGACAGAATACAAGTCTAGATGGACCATTGGTCTGTCCCAGCATGGCCATTCTTATGTTCGTTATGGTGTTCTAATTTCTTTGCTGGCTTTGAAAAATCTCAGCCTTAAATCTGGTTTTTTTCTAATATTTTCAGTAATGCCAACCACTAGCATTCAAAAGTTATGCATCAGATCTCCAAAATCTTACTTAAAATCCATGAGATCTTAAAATAATAAACTTTGTGTTCTTTTCCTTTGCCTCTTTGTTTTTGAGACTTTGAGGTACTTATGCCAAGCTTTTCTCTGCAACCAGGAGGACTAGAAATTTACCATTTACAAAAAAAAATCTGGGATTCTAATGTAATCACTTGCCCCCCAGGAGTGCATTTTTAAGGAAAACACCAAATATTGCAAGACCAGATAAAATCACGTGAGTGGCAACATCGTTTTCCAGTTATGTTTTATAAATTTCCCCCCAGTTCTTCTCCAAAGACAATTTGCATCAGGATAACAGGCAAAAATGTTTTTTGGGAAAAATATATTATGGCCCATTCCTGCTCCCATTGAAGTCAATAGGAGTTTTTCACACTGACTTCTAAGAGAGCAGGATTAGGTCACGGAATTCTATGTCATTAGACATTCTGCCCTATAATAACATATTCAGGAAGGTATTAAAGTATGTGGCTACATTTAAGGCTGTAAGTAATCCTCCTGGAGTCAACGGGGCTACTCATGTTCTTAAATTTAGACATGTGCTTAAGCAAAATTTCCTGAATCGGGGCCATAATTTCCCACAAATCCATGTCCATGACAACTATATAGAGGACTTGATTCCGACTGCAGTGAAGTCAGTGGAGTTACGCCAGTGTGAAAGTGGAGTTAATGAGATCACAATCAGACCCACTGTGCCTGTAACAATCTCACAATCCAGAAAGGAGGCCTCTGTGTGTGCGTCTTACTACTTATTGCAAGGGCCAGCAGGGAAGGGAAGGAGTCACTGAGGTAATGATGCTTAAAATTGAATTTTAAATAATAATGCAATTTAGGCCTCCCATTTCAGCAGCTAGGTGCTTAATTTCTCCCAGGACTGCTGCCACCAGATTGCTCTAATGCAGTTCCAGCTGGTCTGCTGCGCCTGTGTGAGAGCAAGGGAGCTCAGCAGGGAAAGAGAACAAAGCATCCCGGTTGAGCCAGCAGCAGGACCTGGGGGAATATTCAAGCTCACAGGGGAAATAATGCCTTTGTTAAAGAAAAGAATGTCTTCCAGCTAGGTGATCATCTTTTCAAAAGGAGGACACATGGAGGATCCCTGCCCCCTCTGTGGCCTTGCCCCTGCCCCTCCTTTTCCCCTGTGCCCCAACCCTCTGCTCCTCCTCTTCTCCCCCCAAAGCTTCCCCCCCTCCCAGCCAGGCCATGATAAGAGCCACCCAGGAAACCCAGACCTCTGTGGGGAGCCCCGGACCTTCCACTTGCCCTGGACGTGGGGCTGGGGTGCCCGAGACCAGCCCCTGGTCCCACCCTCCTGGCCTTTAGGCCCTGATTCTGCACCATTAAAGTCAGTCGGAGCTTTGCCATTGATTTCAGTGAGCACAGGATCAAGCCCTTAGCGTGCAGCGCACAGGTGAGAGGGGTCAAAGCTGCATGACAAATTGTGCAACGATTTGCCAGATTATAGTTATCCCATGGCTCTGTGATTTATCCTATTGCTGTCACCACTACGTATTGTTTGTCTGTGTATAAAACAATAACCGGGACCCAAAGTGTCTGAAGAGAATATATGGGGCCTATAGTTCTTCATCTTCTCTGTATGTACGATATATACTGGACCTCTCCTCTGTTTATACATGGCTAGTCTGTGTAAAGTCATTTTTATAGACTCTCATGATAAGTTTCATGAAGGCATCCAGCATTAGGGCCAGATTTACAATGACGATTCAGCTCCTTTGGGCTGCTCCTAAGGTGTAAAGAAGCCAGATTTTGCTAGTAAATGGCTGGGGGGAAGGGGGGGAGTGCTCAGTTGGAGCTGACCTGTGACCAGCTGCCCCTCACCCATGTGAAGGGGATGTTGCAGGGCAGAGGAGGAGTTCCACTTTGCTATGCCGATCCTCAGCTGCCGGAAGGTAGAGCAGGACAGAGCCAGGACTAATGCAGACTGGCCTGCAGAATCAGGGAGCTGTAATCATCTCTATAATGACCCCCATCCTCTCTGGCACCCGGCATCACTTGGATTCAAAGGAGAATCTGCCCCACAGTCTCATCATTTCTGTAACCTTTCTGTGTGGCATAAATTCCTTTTGAAGTGAACTGATGTTTTTTTGTTTATTTACAGAGGTACGTGATGGCCTCTAGAAAGGATCAGAACACACAGACACAGTGCTCATACTGTGCATGTATATTCACTGTGGGGCTGACACTGCTCTCACCTGGAGTAACTCCACAGAAGGCAGTGGAATTAAACTAGCATAAAACCAATGTAGGTCAGAGGAGAGTCAGGCCCTGTGCGTGTGTGCGCATATATATTATAGACATATATATATAGCACATAAAGAGAGAGAGATGATTCTCACCTCACATGCTTAACCGCAAAGTGTGATGTAGCTGCCGAAGGAGGTGAATGGCATTTAATCACATGTAAATTAATGATTTAATGCTCTTTTATTTTTGGGCCCTTGATCTAAATCCAAACCAGACCAGTGGAATCCTCTGGTCAGACGGCTGGAAATGCCACTGAATTAAATCACGTTGGTGGTCTCCGAGCTCAGCTCCTAGTGAAGAGCAGTACAGTAAAACATCCTCTCGTTCCGCTAATGAATGCGCCCACCCACACAGGATCTAGTGGCCCCTAAGAACTCAATTCAAGAACAACTTTTTAAGCTCATGAATGAAATCAAAGGGCTCATTCTATGAGCCAAAGAGCGCACAATTTTAGGAAGAACTAACTGCATTTGGGTGGTTATTACACTTCGTCTCTTTCATAAGCAATATAGACATGCAAAAATAATAATCATAATACTGAACATATACACAATGTTTCAGACAATTAATCCTCTGGTTACTCTAATGAGTAGGTAAATAGTTACTGCTATCCTCGTTTTATAGAGCTTAAGTGACTTGCTCTAGGTCACAGAAGGAGCCAATGTTAGAACTCATGAGATCCTGGCTTTCAGTCCTGTGCTCAGACCAGGCCTTGTGGTAAATATGTGGCAAATAAAAGAATCTGCTCTCAAGGGAGGCAGGAAAGCTCAAGTAACTAAGGCTAAAGAGAAGAAGAGCTCTGTGTAAGTTTGAAAGCTTGTCTCTCTCACCAACAGAAGTTGGTCCAAAGAAGATATTACTTCACCTACCTTGTCTCTCTGGGAAACTAACATCAAGATCACACTCATTGGGCTCTTCCTAGGATTTCTGTCTCTGGCATCAGCTGTGCAGGGCATTAAATGTTCATGATTTTAACCACAGCAGTGGAGTCTCATGAAAAAGGTCAGAGGACAGAACAATCTAGTCACACTATCCAAGCAGGAAGTGGGACAATTCCTGTGCTGTGAGGACCACTCCTTTAGGGAAGCCTGTTAGGAAATTATTGGATGGGGGGGTGGGGTGGAAGGAATCAAGTCCCTTGTAACTGAACGGGCTTGAAATAATAAATACGCACACTTTCTTTAAACACAGCTTGCCACATCCTGAGAATCTGGAATCAATTCCTTTCCTTTCAAGATGCTTAAAAGTGGTGGAACTTTGATATGGCACGAGTATGTTTGCTTCTGGGCTTACCGCCCTAGCCAGCCTGTTCCAACCCTTTCAACATTTTTATATTAAAAGACAGCAAAGTTAGCAAAACAAAGAAGGGGAAAAAAAGGATCGGAAATTCAGAGAACTATTAAATCAGGGCAGCCTTACTGCCAAATACATCTGGTAAGCAAATGAATCATGATCTATGACATCTTGCCACACAGAGCTACACCCAAAGGTTATCACCTGCGTCTGTGCCAGGCACAAAAGTCAATGGATGTGCTCAGTGAACCACTGCATGGATCCAGTAAAAATTATGTTTTCTCTGTTAACATTAAAGCACTTTGTTTATAATTATTTCAAATGATCGTCGGACTCAAAGTGAATTGATACTAGAGCTGATTGGGAACCAAAACCTCCATTCCATGGAAAATTCCAACATTTTTAAAAAATAGTTCCGAATAGGAATGAAAAGGCAAAAATTTCCCACAAATTGAAAATTCTGAAAAACTTCAATTTGGTACCATTGAAACGTTTTGTTTCAATCGTGAGCTAGACCAGATGGATGAGGCTCTCTCTTTTATTGGACAAGTTTCTGTTGGTGGAGAGGACAAGCTTTTGAGCTCCACCGAGCTCTTCAGGTAACCAGTATCAAGGTTAAATACAAGGTGGGACAAACTGTGAGGTATAAGGGGTTCACACATGTTGTAGGAGACCACTTAAAATGAAATGGACAATTAACACTTCTGCAGTTGTACAATGCAGGGTTAGGGTTGGTCTACACTGGGAACATACATTGGTATAGCTTCCTCTCTCAGGGGGTGTGAAAATTCCACAGCCCTGAGGGATATAGGCCATGTCTACATGTGATAGACCCAGGCCAACGGGGTACGGCAGAGTAGTAGAAAGCAGATATACTGGCCACTGTTTTCTGTTCCCTGACTGACCATAAGCAGTTTTCTGTTCCCTGACTGACCAGAGCAGGGGCTGCTCCAGGCTAGGGTGGACACCTGACTCCAATTAACCTGCAAAGAGTCAGGTGAAGCCATTAGGCTAATGTGAACACCTGCCTCTAATTAAGGCCCCTCTGATACTATAAAAGGGCTCACTCCAGTCAGGCTGAAGAGAGCCAGAGGAGAGGATGTATGGCTGAAGGGCTGGGTAATGAAGACACCCTCAAGCCACTAGAAAGGGAGCACTAAGGTTAGGGTGAAGAAGGCGTTTAAGAGAGAGAAGCGGGAGAGCTATGGGGAAGTGGCCCAGGGAAATGTAGCAACTCTGGCGGTGAAAGGTTGGCTGCCAACAGCTGCTGCCATTAGGGTCCCTGGGCCGGAACCCGGAGTAGAGGGCGGGCCCAGGTTCCCCACAACCCACCACTACAGAAACACCTCCTGGGAGGGGAAGACAGGCCCCTGTCAGGACAGGAGGCTAAACTGTTTTTGAATAAGCCCGTAAAGATAACAGAGACTGTGGGAGTTCTCTCACCAACCTCCTTGCTGGCTTATGATGAAAAGGGCTCAGTAGACTGTAACCCTGACCCTAGAGAGAGAAGGGCTATGTGGAGGGTGACAGTGAGCCTCTGAGGCTAGCATAAACCGCCTGGAAGCACAGGACCCATGGAGACAAGGTAGGCGCTCTGCCACACTACACTACAAAATTATGTCGATCTAATTTATGTTAGCATACAGCCACCACAGTTATAAAATTGCTTTTGTGCATGCATATTTGGCTCCAGGTGTCGGTGGTGTGCGTCTTCACCAGGAGCACTTGTATCAATTGTATTGTCAGAGTGGGGCATTGTGAGGTGTCTCCAGAAAGCCAGTAACAGTCCACATAAGCAAAGCAGTGTCTACACTGATGCTGTGTCGACCTAATTACATCAACTGTGGGCAGGTCTACGCTACCCGCCAGATCGGTGGGTAGTGATTGATCTATCAGGGGGTCGATTTATCATGTCTAGTCTAGACGCGATAAATCGATCCCCGAGCGCTCTCCCGTTGACGCTGCAAGAGGCGCAGGCGGAATCAACGGGGGTGCGGCAGCAGTCGACTCACTGCCATGAAGACGCCGCACTAAGTCGATCTAAGTACGCGCCGACTTCAGCTACGCTATTCTTGTAGCTGAAGTTGCGTATCTTACATCGATTCCCCACACCCCCCGGGTAGACCAGGGCTGTGACTCTGTGCAGCTCGGGGAGGTGGTGTTACTAAAACGGCATAGAGAGGCACTTATGACAGCAGGAGTCAAATTTAAGTGAAAACACTTCCACAGTTAGGTCAACTCAAGGCAGCTTACATCGACTTAACCATGTAGTGTACCAGGCCATAGCTATGTCGGCCTAACTTCCGATGTAGACCTAGCAATTGCCTTTCAGGGAGGTGGATTACCTAGCTGAAAGAAGAACTCCGCCTGTTGGTAGTGTCTACACTGAAGCGCTACAGCAGTGCAGCTGCGCTGTAGTGTTTTAAGTGTAGGCAAGCCCTTAGTAGGCAGCAGAGAGTGTTACAAATTGTTGTAATGGGCCATCAAACCAGTGTCCTGTTAAGTCCATAGTTTTTAGTTTCAGAGTTATGAATTTAAGTTCCCAGGCTTACCTGAGATCAGCACAACTCCAACACTTGTTTCAATAGTGCCATTTTGATGCATTTCATTTTGACTTTTATACTATATTAAAAGAGTAAATATTATATGCATGTATATATTGCATACATCATAATAAATATAATATATATAATATTAAAATTAATATTTACTGCAATATAAAAGCCTAAATGAAATTGAAATGACACCATAGAAACAAAACCGTTTGACACTGTCAACATGAAATGTTTTGACTCTTTTCCACTGAAAATGTCATTGCCACGTCCCTACAACATACTCCAGTTTTTGACGAAATTGGATTTTTTGATTGAAAACAGTTCTAGATAAAATTTGCCTACCTCCTCTAACCAATAATAAAGCCTGCGGCTTTATATATTCACCCATTGCCAGCAGAGTGCACCATAAACCTTACACCAAACGGACAAATGTAAGCAATGACTGTGTTCATTTACTGCCAGAGACACTAAGGCAAGCAACTGCATCTCTTGGTTTCCATAGTAACTTCTCTGTACCAGTTAAGCTTCAAGTGGAAAAAAAAATCAGCTGCCTCAGCTACTTCAAGCCAGCAGACTTTCACCAACCACTTCTTCTCATCTTACTTTTGGAAATATCACACATTACCAGGAGCTAGTTCCCCTGCAAATGGTACTCCTGAAGCTGTTGCGAGGCCCAATATGCAGCCCCCTCTGCTTTGATTTCTCTTGGGAACACAGTAGGATTCATTAATTCTCACTTCCAGAACCTTACACCCCATAAATTCCATTAGAAAAAGCCAACCACTTCACCCCACTTCTCAGGAAAGATACAGTAGTCACAGGCTGTAGTGTGAGCTCACTTTACTAAGATCTTGTTACCTTTGCTAAGCCTACTACAGAATATTTACCAGCCTGCTAAGGAGAGTGATCATAAATAACTAAAATTAAACCCCCCACCTCTCCCTCCCTGCCTCCCCCGCGAGGATCCTGCCACTCCCCACGTCCCTCCTCTCCTCCAACCCCATCCCCCATGAGCACCCCGCTGCCTGCCGCTCCCCGCATCCCTCCTCTCCTCCTTGACTCCGCCGCAAGGCCCCCACCACCTGCTGCTCCCCACGTCCCTCCTCTCCTCGAACCCCTCTCCTGCGAGGTCCCCGCTGCCTGTCACTCCCTGCATCCCTCCTCTCCTTCACCCCTCTCCCCTGTGAGGCCCCCACTGCCTGCAGGGATATGGTGGGCGGGGGGACCTCGCAGGGGAAGAGGAGGGAGGAGAGGAGGGATGCAGCGAGTGGGGGGGACCTTGCAGGGGAGGAGACGAGGGATGCGGTGGGCAGGGGAGCACCTTGTGTGGGAGGGGGATGGAGGAGAGGAGGGACATGGGGCAGTGGGGATCTTGTAGGAGAGGCGGGGTGGAGTGGTGGAGAGGAGGGACTCAGCCAGGCAGTGGCGGACGGGGAGGCCCTCAGGCAAGGGGCAGAGTGGGGACGGGAAGAGACGGAGTGCAGGCGGGGCCACCATGGCCCAGGCATCCAGCGGCAGGTTGGCAGTGGCTGCACTGGGGAGGCTCAGCTTCTCCTGGCCTATTATACCTGCCACCTATGGACCTGGGGCTTTGCTGGAGGACCTTGCAGGAAGGGGGTGGAGCAGAGGTATGTGTGTGACAGAATGAGGGTTCACAACTAAGCTGACTGTCAGGGGAAGGCAGAGGAGGGCATACCTTCCTCATCTCACTTTCTCCTAAGGCAGGACTGAAGTGATAAGAAATAAAACATGACTAATAAGGGACGTGCTGTGAACTTAAGGATTCTGGCCTGGCTTCTCAAAGGTATTTAGTCACCTAATGCCCACTGAAATCTGGGCCTCAATCCTCAGCCTCTAGTCCAGCTGCTTTTGTGCTCTTCAGGGATTGCAAAGCAGCCAGATAGTGGCCCCAAAAGGGGATGTCCTGGATTTTATTATCCCAGGGGACTGCTCACATTGCACCGAGATGTTAATAGCCAGCTCTATGCCACCCAACCCCACTTCCATGTACAGGGCATGTTAGAGGTGTCAGATGGGAGCTGGAAACATGGCACTCTGTCCAAACCTCAGCCTGTGCAGCAGTCCTTGTAGGACTGTAATTTAGAGAAACCCCTGGGCTGCTCTGTGCAATGGTAGGGATGGTTTCAACTCATGGTGGCCCAACGACCAGGCCCTAATGCTGATTTCACTTACACTGACTACCTTCACTGGTGTAAACATAGCACAAATGAGATCAGGATCCGTCCCTAGAACTTTTCCCCCTCCATTTTTGGCTTGTTTTGGGTGGTTTTTAAAAAGACGTATCAATTGACAGGAAACAGAACCATTAGAAAGTGTCGATAACTTGATACCGTGGTGCTGTTGTCATTTACTCTGCTTGCTGTCAGTAGTCTTATACCATTAAAGGAATCTAACCGATGCGCCTACCTTTAAATTCACATTCTTGACCTGCCATTAAGCTGCTGTTATACAGAGGCTCATTCAAATCACCATTCACAGTGATTTTCATCATTCTGCGGTGTAGACGTATGTCACCGGCTGGCGCTCAGCCTGGGCTCGGCTGTTGTCTCTTTACGTCTCTTGCCTCTGTGGGTGCCCTCTGGAACCCTCACTCCTGGGCAAGCTCACTGTCCCCTGTGGAAGCTGAGCTCACTCCCGGGGTCCTTTGGGAGTCTAATTATCTCCAGACCCTAGCGCTGTTCCTCAGTCCAGCTACAGATCACTGACGGAGAGCAGACGTCCAGATCCCTTCTCTGGGCTGCAGTGGTTGTCTGCCCTAAACAAGGGTGGGAAGGCTAGCCACTGCCTTGGACTGGGCTGGCCTTCCATGGCTTCTGGGCTGTCTAGCAGCCTCTCTTGGGCAATCTTCCTTCCCCACCTCTCCGCTCTGCGGCCAGCTTCACCTTTTCAAGTTCCCCTTCTCCAGGTAGAGCATGGTCTGCAAGTGCACTTAATTGGCACTGCCTGTGAGCAGGGACACTCCTTAGGCTTGTGGGGGGGGGGTGTCCCATCACAATGTACCCTCACTACAAGGTCACACAGGGAGTCTGTGGCTGAGCTGGGACCCGAACCTATATCTCTCGAATCTAACCACATGTGCATGGTGCTTAACAGACAAATAGAAAACACAGAACCTGCCCAGCAGACTTTCCATTCTCAGGTAGGGGCCCCCTGAAGAGTGATTGAAAACACTCTGCCAGCTCCTCAGCAGATGTAAATTGGTATAGATCAAAGGTCCCTGAAGTGTGGGGTGCACCCCCTTAGGGGGCACGGGGGAACATTCAGAGGGGTGTGGCTGAGGTCTGGGCCAGCCCGCATGGGAGGCGGGGAGGGAGTACCACCCAGGTCTGCTCCTGGCCCCAGCCCTAACAGCTGCTGGCCTCACGCCTGGGGCTCCACTCCTGGCCCTGCGCCCAGGGCCCCGGCTGCTGGCCTCGGCCCCTGGCTGGATCTCCATTCCTAGCCCTGACCCCACCCCCAGCTGTGGCCCCAGCCTCGGCCCCCTTACCCCTGTCCACATCCCCCCCTGAAGCCATGACCCCACTCCCGGCCCTGGCTCAGTGTGGGACGTGAGAATAAGGGTAAGGGGCGGGGTGATCCTGAGAACTTTGGGGATAGCTTCACTGGTATACACCAGTGGACACCAGCTGAGGAATTGGCTCTCTGGTGGGAGAGGAGAATGGAGGAGAAGTGTTGCTGCACTGAGCTGAGCTTTAGCTCCAGCTGTGCACGTCATAGAGGCACTAAGGGGTATTTATTTATTTTTGACACTTCTATGTTAGTGCTTTAAAGAGGAGATCTGGAGCTTCTCAGCTGCAATAACACAGGCTAAGAAGCCAAATCAGATCATTCCCTTCTCCTAATTAATTTTTAAATAAGATGTCACTATTGTGCCGGCTACAACAGCAAACCAGCTGTGCCAACTAAACACAATCCTGAGACACTTGGGAGCAGCTCCTGATCTTGATTAGACTGGTGAAAATTTGAAGTAACTCCTTTAAATTCAGGTTTCAGTGTAGTAGCCGTGTTAGTCTGTGTCAGCAAAACGAAAATAAGAAAGAAAAACTTGTAGCACCTTAGAGACTAACAAATTTATTTCAGCATAAGCTTTCGTGGGTTAATACCCACTTCATCGGATGCATGGAATGAAACATACAGTAGACAGATATTTATACAGTCAGAGAAACATGATAAGGTCGAGGTGCATAGACCAACCTTAAGAGGCTAATTAGTTGAGAGGAACCATAACAGCAGGGGAAGAAAAACCTTTGAAGTGATAAACAAGATGGTCACACAGGTGTGAATGAGGATCGTTAACCCAAGGGAAAAAGATTCAATTAACGTAATGGCCGAGCCATTCCAAATCTCTATTTAATCCGGACGCAATGCAACCTAGTTTGCATATCAATTCGAGTTCAATAGTTTCTCTTTGAAGTCTGCTTTTGGAGTTAATCTGTCGCAACACTGCTACCCTCAAGTCTGTCACTGGCCCAAACTGATTGGCAATAATACCTTACGCCACTTGGGCACATCTTAGAATATGCCAATGACATGAAATATATGAATAACAATGTGCTTCATTTTTTTAAGAGTTGGTAGTGCACCCTACTCACCGGTGTTGTCCTGCTGCTTGGTGTTTTTTATGTATGCAGAGAATTTGGAGAAGATATCTATCCCTGCAGTGTTTGATTCACGATGTATAGCAGCCAGCTTGGGGTACCTGAAAAGAGAGGAGCAGTCTGGAAAATAACGTTCTATTGTTACCAGCAATATACTGATAATCACAAATGCTGTTCAGAGAAAGAGGGGGGGAAATATCCCTGTTCCCGGAACTGTAATTAACGCTGTCATTTATTTCAGTTTGACAGCTTGACAAAACCCTCTTAATAATACTGCTGTCCTGGGGAGCCAGGCATTTGGAGAGTTACACGGTGATGGTTTTATGACAAGCGCTTAATGTGACCAGCAGCTAAGGTACGGTGGCCTTAAATCAGAAAGAGGCGTAGATTTCTAGCAGGGTGTGGGGGAGTTTGGCAGCAAATTCCCCTATTATCAATGGCAGACCTGTGTTTAATTCCCAGTGCTGAAAATATAGCCTAGAATGTAACAGCAAGGAGTGTTAGTATAACAAAGGTGGACGAGTGTGGAGTTTTGATTCTGTGTGTTTTTTAAAGAGACATCTGGTGCAAAGGAACATATTGATTTGAAAGACCAGAGCAGATTAAGGGCTTGATCCAAAGCCCACTGAAGTCAACATAAGGACACTCATTGCCTTCAGTGGGTCTTGGATAGGGCTCTAAAATGTTCTAGCATATCTGATCTCCTGCCTCCAGCACTGGCCAACAGCTGATGATTCAATAGAAGGTGAAAACACCCTATAATGCACCTATGCATTTTTCAGATTCATAGAGCCTGAGGCCAGAAGGGACCATTAGATCATTAATATGACCTCCTGTATAGCACAGGCCAAATAATTTTGTTTCGAGACCAATAATTTGGGTTTGGCTAAAGCAGATCTCCCAGAGGGCATCCAGTCTTGATTTGAAGACATCAAGATATAGGGAATCATAAATCACCCTCACTGTTAAATATTTGTGCCTTATTTCTAATCTGAATTTGTCTGGCTTTCATTTCTTGTCATGCCCTTCACCCCTAGATTATAAATCCTTTCAGTACCTGGTATTTTCTTGCTATGAAGATATTTAGACATTGTAAACAAGTCACCTCTCAATCTTCTTTTTTGCTAAATTAAACATATTGAACTCCCTTAGTCTCTCACTATAAGGCATTTTCTCCAGCCTTCAAATCATTCTCTTCTCTACATCCAATCCAATTTTTCAACATCCTTTTTAAAATGTGGACACCACAAATGGACACAGTATTCCAGTTTGGGTCTCACCAAGGCTTTGTACAAGTGCTGTGCTGTGTGTGAGGAGAAAACATCCTGCAAGAACTAATCATGCAAGCAGCCTTTACACATGCAAGCAGACCCACTGAAGTCAGCTGCACTGTTCTATGGGTAAAGACTACTCCGGTTGCAGGACTGGGAGCTTCTAATCAGTGCCAGATAGAACATCTTCCTCCATTCCTAACAAACGCTGACAATAAAGCACAATTTGTTACTTTGGAGGTGCAAGCATCTCCTCCAGGAACTCCTCGATTTTGTTGATGTCTGTCTTGACCTCTCCATTAAAAGTCAAGAATGGCGGGTGGGTCCCAGGAGCCAAATTGTGTAGATCAGCTGGCTTTCTGCAGAGAGAAAAGGAAAATTCATGTTATCACCAGACATTTATTATCATAGAGCCCCACTGGTGTTCATGGCACTCAGGAAACCAGTCACTTGCACATCTCTATTTCATTCAGTATTCACAGTATTTTGAAAGACTCCTATTTAATACACAAAATAAAAAATTTCTACAAATAATCAAGAAACTGAAGCTCAACTGCTCTGTCATGTGTCTTTGGCACTATGTGCCTGATGAAAAGCCCACTGAAGCCAATGAGAGGGGGTATCTTCCTAATAAAGAGCAAACTATGGGCCATTGTGATGGTTTTCAAATAAATTAACCAATAACTTGTTACCTTTTCAGGTCAACTGTGGTGACATTAAACACAACCCCTTTGAGCCAGAGGATCATGAAGAGACGCTGTGAAAAAGGACAGTTCCCAATACTCTCTCCATCTATACCAGCCTAGGGGAAAGAAAGGGAAAGTAATGAGTATGCACCATGGACTCTGCTCACATCCTGTGAGAAGGAAAACTGGATATCGACATAAAAAATACCAGACTGAAAATAAACTATATTAGGCAGGTTATCACCAACAGAATAATGGAATTACTCCAGGCTTAGCTTTGGCCAGTAGTTTGAGTGAATGTCCTAGCCCCTATCATGACACAAGGTTTGGCTAGGGAAAGTGGGTCCCTGGCCATTGTTCAGCTAGTTTCTGGAACATTGTATAGACTCTTAATTTATCTTTTCCACATAAAATCAGCTGTGTAACAGAGCTGTTAGAAAACTCAGGGACAGGTCTTCAGCTGATGTAGATTGTCATTGTCATGGGACTTCGATGGACCTATGACATTTTCATACCAGCGGGGACTCTGCCCCACACTCCCTACCAAAAAGGGACCCAGGAGAAGACTTCCAGATCAGAATCCAAGCATTTCCAACATCCAGGGATATTTGGATCTGGAGTTCTAGTTTACATCAATAGAAGACATAGGGCTCAAACTAAGACATCTGGATCCAGACCAAAATGTGAACTTTTGCAAAGTTCAAGGGAGATGTCTGCACCAGAGTTCCAGCCTGTGCCCATCCCTAGTAGCTATTGAGTTTCCTACAAACAGCTGCAAGACAATAAAAAACTGCTAGTCTTAGCATTGAGGAAATGGCCTGTTTTCTCCTTCAAAAGTTTATGGTCTTTAACCATGTAAAGATACAATAACACTGGCTAAGCTTAGCAAACGCTGTATCCAAGGTCAACATCCTTGCATAATAATTACCAGGGTGGCCAAAGCTTTCAGGAGGATATTTTGATAAACTCAATTTTAATTTGTGGTATCATAGTGTTTAAAAAATTCTTATGATCCTGGTGAAGCAACCAACCTTCCCTTGCTTGCTCATATGGGTTGAATAACTATGATTTATGCATACTGAGTACTTCTGGGATACGGGTGATGAAATAATTTAGCCAATACATGTTCTTTTCTTTAGAAAAAATATTGCATTACGGTTGGCTCTCATAAGTTTTGTCTCCTTGGTACTGAAACTGAGAGGCAGCATTAGTGTGTCCTAGAGCAGGAATCACTTCTAATTACTACAGTTCTGCAAAAGGTTTGTGTAAGCGCGGGAAGGGTCCCACTATTGTGGGGAACTTTCCTGGCTTATACACTACCGCAGTGAAGTGGGCTTGCGAAAGGATCTGAGTCCTCGCTCTCACTTCCTTTACCCAGAGGCCTGCCTGACCTCGAGGGCTCCCCTTCCATTCTCCCGTGTGGCAGAGTCCTCATAGACCCAACAAGGCTGGACCCAGGACTCCTGGAGGGCTCGACCCCCAACCCTGTCATGGTCACTTAGGGCAAGGGCTGGGGTGTCCCCACTCCGGGGTGCTCTCTCCACACTGGACACTTCCCTGACCCACTGATCATTACATACAGTTCAAAGCAAATACAATTTATTAAACAGCAATCAATTTGACAAAAGATAAGGAAAAAATGGAAAAGGTTAAAGGAAAACACCGAACCCCGCTCTGTGGTACGGGAACATCACAACCAGCACTCTCTGGAATATACGGGAAGTTCACAGTCTGTTCCTCACACATCCCAGGCCTCCTTCTCAAGCCCTGGCTGTGCTGCTGGGATGCTGTGGGTGGGACACTTGCTCTATGCTCTGGCGGTGGCTACACATCTTCAGGAGCTAAGGATAGGACCCTTCTTCCCAACATCAGTCCCCTCCCCCCCATCAGGGTTACGATCCGCCCCCCCCACTCCCAAGTCTGGCCTGCGAGGTGTCTTGGCTGGGGTGTCTCCCTGCACTGGGCCCGCTGCCCAGGGTCCCCCCTCGCTCTATCCAGCTGGCTGCTCACCACACCCAGCTCCAGACTGCCCCAGCTCCAGCTCCACAGAGCACTGATGCTGCTCTGCCTCCAGCCCCCTGGGCTGCTTTACTGGAGCCTCTGGCTCTGGTTGCTATAGTTCTGCTCCCAGCACAGATCTGCTCTCTCTGGGCTGTGTCTCTGGCTCCGTGGCTGCAGCTCTCCCCCCAGGACAGGTCTGCTCTGTGGTCTGCTTCTGTGGCTCAGCCCCCAGCACTGACCTGCTTCCTGGGCTGCTTCTCTGGTTTTCTGGCTGGCGCGGCTCCACTCCCCTTAGCTCAACCCCACTCTATTCCAGGCAATTCCAGCTCAATCACACAGGGGACATGAACCCCTGGCCTCTGAGTCCTGACTCCCTCATTAGGCTGCCTGCCCTGTCAATCAGTCTGACTTGGAGGACTGGCCTCTTGCTATTGTTTCTGGGGACTGTCTGTCTCAGGGGCCTGATTTCCCATCAACCCTTCCCCTTCCTTTTGGCAAACCAACCCCACCATCCCCCACACTGAGTTTTAGTAAGGGGACAACAGTCCCCTTACATTTACAACAGAACCAGAAACCAAATAGAACTTGGCTGGTTTTACCAAACTCGGGCTGTTTTGCTGAAAGATTTGCTGCTAAAGGTCATGAACCTTTCAGGTGATCTGGGCTCATCTTAAAGTAAGCCTGGGTTTGCAGAGACATTAGATTGACTCAGTCTGCTAAATTCCAATCGAGATCCAGGATTTCAACTGCACCCAAAGTTTTGGTCCAGTCTTTTAGAAAGATAGGGGCCATTTGAAAAACTTTAATTTGGATCTAGGTTCAGATTAAAACACTCTCAGAGTTTGAGGACATTCAAATCTGAAGGTTTGGTTCGAGTGCCTCTCTACTTGGAACCATGAATTCATCATGCACTTGATTTTGACATGGAAATAGCAGACACTGGGGTAAAGCTGAAGAAAATACATTTGCACAAATCCCTGGGAAGTGGAGTAGCCCGGTTTTGCACAGCTCTGCAACATAACATAGTTATTTCTGTTCTGCAAATTGCATAGTAAGATCAGACACTGAGTTACCATGGAAAACTGGGCACTTTCACATTGCTGGACCCAAGTAATTATTGTGAAATTACATCCATTAAACCAGCACCAGTGCCTGTTAACTTCTTACTTTTCCTGAAATGAGGCTAGTGCTGTAAGTGGATATGCTGGCCTGAATACAAATTCTCCTCTCCCTAACATCATGACAATTCTACTGAAGCTACAGCCAACCTATTATATGGGTAAACATGTGTAGAACAATAGAATGGCCACTGAGTCCAAGGAGAGATCAGTGTAGACAATGGGCCTGATACCTGTCTCATTTACCCTGGTTTATTAATTCCATTGTGCCTGATTCACTGTTGCCCAGCACTTTGTGCGAAGTGGTCACAGGTCACACTGCCAGTCAGTAGACAAGTGGACAATAGAACCCACTGAAGTTCCCTCTAAGCTGTGCAGCTGCACAGCTGCCTATTAAGCCCCGTGCAGGGGCTCAGGGCTGTGGCAGGGAGAGGCGCCCCTCCCCACCGGCCCCTGCACGGACCTGCCCAGGACTTCCCACAGCCGGTGGAGAGAAGCCCCTCCCTCGGCCCGAGCTGCTGCGGCGAGAGAGGGCTGGGGGGAATCCTCTCTCCCCACTGCAGCCCTGGGGCAGCCTGCACCCCAAACCCTTCATCCCCAGCCCCACCCCAGAGCTTCCCCCACACACTCCAACCCTCTGCCCCAGCCCTGAGCCACCTGATGTACCCCGAGCCCCTCATCCCAGCCCCACCCCAGAGCCCACACCCCCACCAGATCCCTCATCCCCCCACATCCCAACCTTCTGCCTCAGCCCTGAGCCCCCTCCCATACGCCAAACCCCTCGGCCTCACCCCCACCACATGAATTTTGATATGTGCACCAATATGAAAGTGATGTGTCACACATCACCTCCATATTGGTGTACATAACAAAATTCATTCCACGCCTGGACGTAAAAAATTAGAGGAAACACTGGAATCGACTGTCCCCAGTAATGCAATTTATCCATTAGACCGTACTCTCTCTTTGCAGAAAATATAGGCAAGGCTCTGTTAGTTCAGTGAGTCCTTCCTCATTACTAATAATAGCAGCCAGTATTTTAATATGCAACAGTCAGAACAAGAGAAAAAAAACCTTATATAGGTAATAACTTCAAAGGGCAAGCAGAAGCTTCTTGGATCATTTGTGAAGACTATTAATATGCCAGGAAGAGAAGGGGAAGACAAGGGAGCTTCCCAGTCTTACTCAGATTGAACTTCCTAAGAAAAACAGTTTGCATGATAGCACCTACATAGTAATTAAATAAAAGCGCATTATACACTTGTCTAGCACAACGTAGAGAATAAATAACATCTTAGCCCAAATAAAAAGCCAAAGAAGTGGACAAGTAAGAGAGAGGCTAATAACTGGCAAATTAAAGAAATTAGATTTGTTCTTGCTTCTATTCAAAGTGAATTTGCCATTGAAACGCAATTGCATACGTGGTCTCTGTTGCACAATGAACTGGATCAGACATTCATTCATAAGACAGAAACTTGACGATATATGTTTCCTCACCAGATTTAATGCTGACACTTCTTCTCTGATGGTGACTGGGGTTGGATTTGGGGATTGTAGGTAGGCGATTCAGGAGCTAAGCTAAAATTTTCTGGAAACTTATATTTCTTAAAGTATCTGGAGTGTAATGGATATATTCATGGAAGGGTAACAAAGCTCTCATGACTGGTCAGTAATCACTTCTTGCCCTCAGAAACGCTGATCCACCAATGCTTATGTGTTCTAATGAATAAGGGCCTGACCAATGTTCCCTCTAATTTTTGACAGTCCATGTGCGCAAAAAAATTTCTTCTGTGCAAATTTTTGACAGGCTGTGTGTGCAAAAAAATTCTTCTATGCAAATTGTTGTGCTTCTGTGCAAATTTTTGTGCACGCGGTGTTTCGCCGTGTGCGCAGGGTTTAGGATCTGCGTGCGCGCGCACACGCGCACAGCTTAGAGAGAACAGTGGGCCTGACCCTGCATACCTTAATGCATATGAGCAATCCTTACTCATGTGAGTAAGGATTACTCTAAAGTTTGCAGGATCAGACTCTTACTGCTTATAACTTGATAATGCTATAGAGTTTGTGGGAAGTGGGACTTCTCTAGAACTGTCTCCCTCCATCTTTGAAACATCCCAGTTTGCTCATGTGGTGTCAATTAAACTCAAAGGAATTTAACTGCTAGTAAAAGGTGTCTGTTATTTTTTCTGATTAGCCTCCAGATTCTTAAATACTAAAAGTCCAATTATAAGAGGGTCCTCCCCTGGAACTCAGTGTAAACATATTAGGACAACTCCACCATCTCACCAGCTGCTTGCCTCTAAGTAAGTGGGGGGAAGAATGAATGAGATGCTGTGTCTTATTACATATAGGAGACGCCTCCATACATAGTTCAGCTACTTTTAATTTATTAATTCTACAGTGAAGGGTAGAGGAGAGCGGGGGGGTGGATAATTCACTGAAGAAGAAAATCAGGTGGGTTTAAAAACAGGTCTCAGTAACTTTATGAGCCTGTTTCAAGTATTTATTAATACTGTAGTATCCATCAGTACCTACAGGCCCCAACCGCTGTCCAATGTAGTTAATAACTGTGATCAATGGACTCTCTCTAAGTGCAAGCTATTATAATATAGTAAATGTAATAGGCTCTCCCACTCATTCCTGAAATAGCCCTGTTGGTGTGCCCACTCTGATATACCATCTCACAGAGGGAAATGAACATTATTTTAATTAACCTTAAAAAAAACCATGCAGCTTCACTTCCAATTATTCCCAGAATGCAACAACTTGAAAGGCAAAAAATACCGCCATTATGATAATAAAAATGACTAAGCATCCAGTTTAAGTACTATAGCAGAATATTGGAAAGTACTGGATTTCTAGAGGATCAGGATGTATTCAGAGCCATCTTGTCTCCTTGTGTTTTAATTTTTCACTGCACTGGGACCATTCTGCATAATGGGATGAAGTTTTTTTTCAGGTCCCTTTGGACACTGCAGCTTGTATGCAGATGTTTTTGAGGATGCGCATATACTTTTCTTTTTCAAAGGGATTTTAACAAGTTAGCAGAAGCAGGAACTCTTATTCATCTACATATTTCCTGGTGAGGATTAACGAGAGATTCAGTTTTACCATTCTTATTATCAAAATCTAATTTCATGCTACACAGCATTACTACCTCTCTGGTTTATAACTGGGAAGGAGTCTGCCTTTTGACACTTAGGCCAGGTCTACACTGGGGCGGGGTTCGATGTAAGGTACGCAACTTCAGCTACGTGAATAACGTAGCTGAAGTCGATGTACCTCGATCGACTTACCGCACCGTGAGGACGCCACAGGGTCGACTGCCGCCGCTCCCCCATCGACTCCGCTTCCGCCTCTCACCGGGGTGGATTACCAGAGTCGACGGCAGATCGATCGGGGATCGATTTATCGCGTCTACACTAGACGTGAATAATCGATCCCCGAAAGATCGATCGCTACCTGCCGATTCGGCGGATAGTGTAGACCTGCCCTTACTCTAGTTACTCTCAGAAGCCAAGGGGGAAGTAAAAACCCTATGTGAAATGTAGAGCAAGCCAGGAATATCCTATTTATTGTGCCATATTATATATTTACAAGATAAGATCAAGCATGCCCATGCATTGCTGTAGTGAAGTTTCTAGTCTCTTTTCCTTAAGATGTTCTTGTCCAAATATTAAAGCCAGTAAACTGTTTGGACTGCCATCAATGGAGAGACAAGCTAAGAAGGGTATATTCATAGTGTGGTACTCAGGGCCGGCTCCAGGCACCAGCTTGGAAAGCTGGTGCTTGGGGCGGCATCCAGGAAGGGGCGGCAGTCCGTGTCCTGCTGGCAGCTGCTTGGAGCGGCCAAATTGGTAGAGCTGCCCCTGCCGCCCATTCCCAGAGTGCTGCCCGCGCGGAGGCATGTTGCGGAGGGACAGCGGGGGAGGGGCCAGGGGAGCCTCCCCAGTGAGCTCAGGGGCTGGACAGAGGGACGGGTTTGTTTGTTTTTTCCCACTTCCGCAGCTCTGGCCGCAGCTTTTTTTTTTTTCCTCTTGGGGTGGCAAAAAAGCTAGAGCCGGCCCTGGTGGTACTGGCAGGTCTCAGTTAGGAACTTAATCAGGTATTGTAAGCGTAAGATAGGACTTTCTTGTTGACTGTAACCCCAGTTCTTGAAAGCATTTAACTATGAGCTGAAATACAGGGTAACTATATTCTAGTATTCACGCATGTACTTAAGTCCTATTAACATCAGTGGGAGTTAAGCATGTATTCAAGTACTTTCCTGAACAGGAGCCTATAACAGCAATACATTCTCTATTTAACTTTTAAATTTTGCTGGACTTCTTCCAAGACTTCAGCTCTTGTTAGAGGAAATTCTAAGCAACAATCTTGAAAAAAAAATACGTATACTTGGAAATGGCACCATTGGTGCACGTACCAAATAGGAATGGAATATTTGCTAGAGAAACTGGAGGGATAGTAACAAAAAGGAAGAGCTGAGGTTCTTCAGCCAGCTCCACAAAAGCCAGCCAAGAGTGGTGTTCATATTTGGCCCCAAAACACTACATATTTTATATTCATTTAAACCAAACTTGGTCATCATTATTAGTCACTTGGCTGATTTGCATTCCTGTGGCATTTAAGATAGTGTGAGTGTTAGTTAGTTAGTTCACTGGCATGTTGGAGAAAGCCAGTGAACATGCATTTTGTGGGAAACACCCATTCAGAATCTGTGAGGGAAGGAGATAAGCCACTGGAAGCTGAACAAGCTCTGGGAATTTTTCACCATATGTAAGGAGATGCCTTCAAAGGTTAAGTACACAATTTGCAAAGGCACAGTTTCTCATTATAACATGGCTTTGGGGGAAGTAGGATGGCTGTATGGTTGGACACAGGACCAAAAGCCAGGTATAATTGGCTTCCTATGTGACTTTAAGCGAGTCATTCAGTCTCTCTGTGCCTGAGGGTCCTTGTTTGTAAAAAGACGGTAATAAAATCCAGCTCCCAGGAATGTTGTCAGCCAATTATTAATTACCATCAGATCATCAGATAAAAGTGTAAAGTATTATTATTACTTTTGTGAGTCCAGCATGGTAAGAAAGGAACGCAGGCACAGTCATCCCAAGTAAGACTAGTAGTACTTTTAGCTCTACCTATAATAGTGGCCAATTAAGCTATTAACCTTTTGCCTTGATGAATAGTAACCATTTATTTCTACTGTTTGCTTTTTGTCTCTTAACCAGTTTCTCATTCACTACAATAATTTAACCTCAAGGCAGCGGGTTTCGTTGCCATGGAAGCCTCTCATGAAGGATGTTCTCAAAGGCTTTTTGAAAATCCAAAAAAATGCAACCAAGATTTTCAAAAGTGACTAGTGGTCACTGAACGCCCAAACTGAGACACCTTAAAGAGGCCTGGTTCTCAGAGAGTGGGTGCTCAACACTTCCTGAAAATCAGGCCCCTTTAAGATATCTTATATTGGGTGCCCCAAAACTGAAGCACTTAAAACCATTTGCAAATTTTGAAAATCTTGGCTTAGATCTACCAGTTCTCCTTTATCCACTATTTTGCTAACTCTCAAAGAATTCTAGTATATATTAAAAAGGCACTAGAAGCTATGCTGCTTTGTCCCTATCATACTGCGAAGGTTGCTTACATGAAGAACCTAGGCTCTGTTCCAGTGCACATGGCAGAGTCAGTACAATGTAATGGAGATGTCAACCCCTTCTGATATAAAAGGGGTTTACTATGAACAGAATATTTGGTATTTAGTCTAATAGCAAAAATTTCTGTTTGTCCCATCTCTAATTCAGAGACTGTGATGTGTTCTTTGCAGCAAGGATTCATAGAATCATAGAATCATAGAATCTCAGGGTTGGAAGGGACCTCAGGAGGTCATCTAGTCCAACCCCCTGCTCAAAGCAGGACCAAGCCCCAATCATTCCAATCCCCACTTATATTGATCATCTACTATTAAGAAAAGAAGAGAAACCCAAGCGGTCTGCAAATACAAATAAAAAGAGAACCATTTCTTGAGTCAATATATTCTTATGATCAATCTCTCCTTCTTTATCTTGATGACAGTCAACATGAAATACTTGCAGACTTGCTATCTGGTGCTTTAAGGAGGGTGGAACAGATGATATGACATTGTAAATCACTTTCATATGATAACATAATTTGCCCATGAATATTCTGTGCTTTTCCATATGAAAGTTATACAAATTATTGGTGTGAAGCCTTAAGGATTGCATGGTTCAATTCTAAACCAAAACATCACACAGGCAGAGACTGTGCAGTGACTCTTTATATGGCCTGTGTTTTATTGTTTCACAGGGAACATTGGCACTGTGACACCCATAGGATAATATTCCAAGTTCTCACATAAGCTAAAACAAAATGGGATTTGGACATAACAACAGTGCTTCCTTTGTGTCCTTCTCCCACAAGTGCATCATTGCTTAATTATTTATATTACAATAGCACCTAGGGACTCCGCTAAGATAAGAGTCCCATTGTGCTAGGGACTGTAGGTTAGAATTCCCTCCAACATCTTCAGCTTTCGGTTCCCAATAACTCTGCTTGACTTCTAACTCATCACTCCAGTTTCTTTATTGGCATACAGTGGAACTACACTGAACTGATCAGACTCACATGTAGGGGGTGGAGGTGGGGTATACCACACATCCAAAGTACACAATTATTAATTAGTTTATATACACATTCTAAAACAGACTGGAAGGTCCAGTGCCAGGAATAGGACACAGGCCTTCAGATCAATGGTGTAGCTAGGAATGGAAATTTGGGTGGGCCCCAACTTATGGTGGACAGGCAATGACCAGAGAGCTTGGCCTGGCCCCTTTTTGGCTCTGGCACCTTGAGTTCCATTTTCTATCCCGCTACCCAGTCCCCATCACCTCTCATGTAATGCACTGTTCCTCACATTGCAGAAGCAGCAGTCCCTGTTCCTCTCTGTACTGTTGCTGCAACTGCCTTGCTCTGACTCTGACTGCTTCTGGTTGCATGGCTCCCCATCCGTGTGCTGGGAGGAGCCCATACAGGTCCCTGCAGTGCAACTGTGTTCCCCCTAGGAATAAGTCCCCTCTGCCTCTGTTAGGTAGTGAGGAGTAGCTACCTACCAATCTGGAACAGCTGGAGGGAGACACTCTCTTTGCTCAATGCCTGGAGCAATCCACTGCTGCTGATATTGTTACAGGGGAGGGAGGGAGGTACACAGAGGCTCAGATTTGGGTGGGGCTTGGTGCTAACTGGGTGGACTATGCCCCTGTCTCTAATACCCAGACCAATGCCCTAGACTTCCCTGGACTTCTGAAGTCCCTGGACTTCAGAAAAGCAGACTTTGACTCCCTCAAGGAACTGATGGGGAGTATCCACTGGGAGACTAATATAAAGGGGAAAGGAGTCCAGGAGAGCTGGCTGTATTTTAAATAAATAAAAGGAGATATGCCAATCTCCTAGAACTGGAAGGACCTTGAAAGGTCATCGAGTCCAGTCCCCTGCCTACACTAGCAGGACCAAGTACTGTCCCCTGACAGATTTTTTTTTGCCCCAGATCCCTAAATGACCCCCTCATTGAACTCACAACCCTGGGTTTAGCAGGCCAATGCTCAAACCACTGAGCTATCCCTCCCCCCTTTTAAAGAAGCCTTATAGAGGGCACAGGAACAAACCATCCTGATGTGCAAATAGATTAGCAAATATGACAGGCGACCAGCTTGGCTTAACAGAGAAATCTGCAGTGAGCTTAAACACAAAAAGGAAGCTTACAAGAAGTGGAAATTTGGATAGATGACTAGGGAGGAGTATTAAAAATATTGCTCCAGCATAATCAGGAAGGTCAAAGCACAATTGGAGTTGAAGCTAGCAAGGGATGTGAAGGGTAACAAAAAGGGTTTCTACGGGTATGTTAGCAATGAGAGGAAGGTCAGGGAAAGTGTGGTACCCTTACTGAATGGGGGAGGCAACCTAGTGACAGATGATGTGGAAAAAGCTGAAGTCCTCAATGCTTTTTTTAACTCAGTCTTCACAGATAAGGTCAGCTCCCAGACTGCTACACTAGGGAGCACAGTATGGGGCAGAGGTGAGCAGTGCTCAGAGGTGAAAGAACAGGTTAAGGACTATTTAGAAAAGATGGACACAAGTCCATGGGGCCAGATCTAATGCATCCAAGGGTGCTGACAGAGTTGGCTGATGTGATCGCATTGGCCATTCTCTTTGAAAACTTGTGGTGATTGGGGGAGGTCCTGGCCGACTGGAAAAAGGCAAACATAGTGCCCATCTTTTAAGAAGGGAAGACGGAGAATGTGGGGAATTACAGCCTCACCTCAGTCCCTGGAAAAATCATGGAGCAGGCTCACAAGAAATCCATTTTGAAACACCTGGAGGACAGGAAGGTGATCAGGAATAGTCAACATGGATGCACTAAGGGCACGTCATGCCTGACCAACCTGATTGCCTTTTATGATGAGATAACTGGCTCTGTGGATATGGGGAAAGCGGTGGACGTGATATATCTTGACTTTAGCAAAGCTTTTGATACGGTCTCCCACAGTATCCTTGCCAGCAAGTTAAAAAAGTATGGGCTGGATGAATGGACTATAAGGTGGATAGAAAGCTGGCTAGATCGTCGGGCTCAACAGGTAGTGATCAATGGCTCGATGTCTGCTTGGCAGCCGGTATCAAATGGAGTGCCCCAGGGGTTGGTCCTGGCGTTGGTTTTGTTCAACATCTTCATTAATGATCTGGATGATGGGATGGATTGCACCCTCAGCAAGTTCGTGGATGACACTAAGCTGGGGGGAGACGTAGATAAGTTGGAGACCAGGGATAGGGTCCAGAGTGACCTAGACAAATTGGAAGATTGTGCCAAAAGAAATCTGATGAGGTTCAATGAGGACAAATGCAGAGACCTGCACTTAGGATGGAAGAATCCCATGTACTGCTACAGGCTGGGGACCGACTAGCTAAGCGGCAGTTCTGCAGAAAAGGACCCAGGGATTACAGTGGACGAGAAGCTGGATATGAGTCAACAGTGTGCCCTTGTTGCCAAGAAAGCTAATGACATATTGGGGTGCATAAGTAGGAGCATTGCCAGCAGACCGAGGGAAGTGATTATTCCCCTCTATCTGGCACTGGGGAAGACACTTCTGGAGTATTGCATCCAGTTTTGGGCCCCCCGCTACATAAAGGATGTTGACAAATTGAAGAAAGTCCAGCAGAGGGCAACAAAAGATTAGGGGGCTGGGGCAAATGACTTATGAGGAGAGGCTGAGGGAACTGGGTTTATTTAGTCTGCAGAAGAGAAGAGTGAGGGGGGATTTGATAGCAGCCTTTACCTGAAGGGGGGTTCCAAAGAGGATGGAGCAAGGCTGTTCTCACTGGTGGCAGATGACAGAACAAGGAGCAATGGTCTCAAGTTGCAGTGGGGGATGTCTAGGTTGGATATTAGGAAACACTATTTCAATAGGAGGGTGGTGAATCACTGAAATGCATTATCTAGGGAGGTGGTGGAATCTCCATCCTTAGAGGTTTTTAAGGCCCGGCTTGACAAAGCCCTAGCTGGGATGATTTAGTTGGGGTTGGGCCTGCTTTGAGCAGGGGGTTGGACAAGATGACCTCCTGAGGTCCCTGCCAACCCTAATCTTCTATGATTCTATGACATATCCACTAGACCACACTGCCTCTCTGCTTTCTCCTACACTGCCCTCTCTACCTGGAACAACTTCCCGACTCTTTTTGCCACCCACCTTCCCTGTCCTTCTTCAGATACTTCCTTAAAATCCACTTCTTTCATCTGGTTTCCTAGCACTGACGCCACTGTTGTATCTGTTTTAAAAGGCAAAAGAGGAAAGGGAACAGATCCCATGACCCCAGCAAACAATATTTGTACATTTAAAAAAGAACTTACACAGCTAATCTTATCCTGTACAGTCTTCAACCTGTCCTTACACTTCACCTCTATCACGTCTCGTTGTCCTATGCCTTACTTAGTTTGTGAGCTCCTCCAGGCATAGTTGTATGTAATTTCTGATTGTTTGTAAAGCACCATGAATATTTATGGTTTCATTTAAATAAATACATAATGATACATAAAAACTCAGCTCCTGCCACTCTGCAGTGACTGTGCTAACCAAGCATCTGCTAGTCTCCACACAGGAAGATGCAGTAGTTACTGCAGGTTCCCGGGTAAATGAATATCAATGGTACCTGCACATAACCACACTACAGCTGTCCTCCTTGCTCTCTGTGCTAGGATTATGGTGGTATAGCCCCTTGCTTCTCTCTGCCCCTTCACAGATTCATAGGGTGAAAACCTAGTCCAATGATGTCAATGGGAATTTTGCCATTGACTTCAGTGGGGCTTGGATTTCACTCATAGCTTTTAAGACCAGAAGGGACAATTATAATATTCTTTTCTGACTTCTTGTGTAACACTGACCATAGATTTCACTCAACAATTCCTGTCTGAAGCCAACAAATTGTGGCTGAACCAGAACACGTTCTAGAAAGATCTTCATGATAGTTATGCTGGACACAGAGTGGTAATAAAAGCCCCTCTAGTGGTACAAATTTGTACTGTAGTAGTGAATACCTGGCTCCATTGAAGCCAATGGCAAAACTCCTATTGATTTCAGCGGTGCCAGGATTTCACTCAAGTTAACTAATGTACTAGTAGGTTTATACCCCTTGGTAAAATGTAATTTTCTTTCTTTCTCTCTTATTAGTTGTTGTGCAGGGTGTATGAACCCTGTACTGACAGGGAAGGGGCTTGGAAGACTCTGTGTGCTATGGTAGCTCTTCCAGCCATGTATGGTAGGGAGAGATCTTCAAGAAGAGGAAGCTGCAGCACACAAAGGCAGGAAGTCAGTGAAGGGAGTGACTAGAATAGCTCCTGGAACAGGGGTCTCCCCGTGCCCCCCCCCCTTTTTTTTTTTAATTAATTTTTTTTTTACCCCCCAGGCAGTTCCCGCCGCCAGAAAGGGGGTGGGGGCACTGAGAGCCCGGTGGGCCGCAGGGAAGAGCTCCGTGGGCCGCATGGGAAGAGCCTTGCAGTTTCTGGGAGGGAGGGGGGAGGAGCGGGAAGCCATGCGCACAGGGGAGGAGGCGGAGAAGGGGAAGGGCCTAATGGAAGGGGTGGAGTGGGGGTGGGGGCAGCGAGGGGGCAGGGCCCTGGGTCAGAGCCCAGTGGAGTGGGAGGGCCTGGGCTCCCCTACCAACAATCCCCCTGCAGGTCACAAGCCTAAGCCCTGACCTCTAGGCAGCACTTCCCTACCAACCAACCCCTAGTGAGGGCCATCACACTAGGAAATAGACACAAACTAATCACAACCAGTGTCATAAAGGTCAGCACTTTGACTCAAGCATCAGATTTCACTATGGCTGTGCTGTATTGTGACTAAGATCTTTTTTGCATTGGAAGATGTAAGCACTTTGCATAAAATCACGAGTTGTTTACTAAGAGCAATACAATCCCACCCTGCCCTGGCATAAAGTAACATTAAATTGCTGCTCGTTTTCTGCACACAGGTAATGGAGCTTTCAGATTTTTGGAGGCTACGCTCACAGGCCTGTATTCTTTCCTTGACCTTTCTGCAGAGCTCCCGTTGTCTGACTACAATATGGCACACTGGGCCTGTTGCTGCTTCCGGTGGAGTCAATTGACACATCTTCTATCAACTTCAGTGGGAGCAGAATCCGTGTTCAGTTCTAGGCAAAGGCTGGATTCAATTTTTTTGAAACAAATCTGTCTAGTTTCTGCCCATCAAATGTCCACAAAAGGACTCAAACTCTGAGAAAAAGATCTGAAAGCCTTGTAGCTTTCAGTCAGCAGGGGCGGCTCTCACAATTTCGCCGCCCCAAGCAGGGGCAGCGGCCCCACCCCCAATGCAGGCAGACATAGTGGGGTCCCGCCCCCGATGCAGGCAGTCCCAGTCCGCGGCGGCAAGTGGAGAGCGGCGGACCTGCCGCCCCATTGCTGCCATGGCAGGTGAGAATGGGGCAGCAGTCCGAGTCCTGCGGCGGCAATTCAGCGGCGGGAAGAGCGGACCTGCCGCCAAATTGCCGCTGCGGGACTTGTACTGCCGCCCCATTCTCAATGCCGCCCCAAGCACCAGCTTGGAAAGCTAGTGCCTGGAGCCAGCCCTGTCAGTCAGTCCGTCTTGGGCAACAAGGGTAATGTCGTGGTGGGAGTCTGCTACAGACCACCAGACCAGGGGGATGAGGTGGACGAGGCTTTCTTCCAGCAACTAACAGAAGTTACTAGATCACAGGCCCTGGTTCTCATGGGTGACTTTAATCACCCCGATATCTGCTGGGAGAGCAATACAGCGGTCCACAGACAATCCAGGAAGTTTTTGGAAAGTCTAGGGGACAATTTCCTGGTGCAAGTGCTGGAGGAACCAACTAGGGGAAAAGCTCTTCTTGACCTGCTGCTCACAAACAGGGAGGAAATAGTAGAGGAAGCAATAGTGGATGGAAACCTGGGAGGCAGTGACCATGAGATGGTTGAGTTCAGGATCCTGACACAAGGAAGAAAGGAGAGCAGTAGAACAGAGACCCTGGACTTCAGAAAAGCAGACTTTGACTCCCTCAGGGAACTGATGGGCAAGGTCCCCTGGGAGAATAACATGACGGGGAAAGGAGTCAAGGAAAGCTGGCTGTATTTTAAAGAATCCTTATTGAGGTTGCAGGAACAAACCATCCCGATGTGTAGAAAGAAAAGTAAATATGGCAGGCGACCAGCTTGGCTTAACAGTGAAATCCTTGCTCGTCTTAAACACAAAAAAGCAGCTTACAAGAAGTGGAAGATTGGACAAATGACCAGGGAGGAGTATATAAATATTGTTCAGGCATGCAGGAGTGAAATTAGGAAGGCCAAATCACACTTGGAGTTGCAGCTAGCCGGAGATGTTAGGAGTAACAAGAAGGGTTTCTTCAGGTATGTGAGCAACAAGAAGAAAGTCAAGGAAAGTGTGGGCCCCTTGCTGAATGAGGGAGGGAACCTAGTGACAGAGGATGTGGAGAAAGCTAGTGTACTCAATGCTTTTTTTGCCTCTGTCTTCACAGACAAGGTCAGCTCCCAGGCAGCTGCACTCCGCAGCACGGTATGGGGAGGAGGTGACCAGCCCTCTGTGGAGAAAGAACTAGTTCGGGACTATTTAGAAAAGCTGGACGAACACAAGTCCATGGGGCCGGATGCACTGCATCCGAGGGTGCTAAAGGAGTTGGCCGATGTGATTGCAGAGCCATTGGCCATTATCTTTGACAAATCATGGCAATTGGGGGAGGTCCTGGATGACTGGAAAAAAGCTAATGTAGTGCCCATCTTTAAAAAAGGGAAGAAGGAAGATCCGGGGAACTACAGGCCAGTCAGTCTCACCTCAGTCCCTGGAAAAATCATGGAACAGGTCCTCAAGGAATCAATTCTGAACCACTTAAAGGAGGGGAAAGTGATCAGGAACAGTCAGCATGGATTCACCAAGGGCAAGTCATGCCTGACTAACCTAATTGCCTTCTATGATGAGATAACTGGCTCTGTGGATGAGGGGAAAGCAGTGGATGTGCTATTTCTTGACTTTAGCAAAGCTTTTGATACAGTCTCCCACAGTGTTCTTGCCAGCAAGTTAAGGAAGTATGGGCTGGATGAATGGACGGTAAGGTGGATAGAAAACTGGCTGGATGGTCGTGCTCAATGGGTAGTGATCAATGGCTCCATGTCTAGTTGGCAGCCAGTATCAAGTGGAGTGCCCCAAGGGTCGGTGCTGGGGCCGGTTTTGTTCAATATCTTCATCAACGATCTGGAGGATGGTGTGGACTGCACCCTTAGCAAGTTTGCAGATGACACTAAACTGGGAGGAGTGGTTGATACGCTGGAGGGTAGGGACAGGATACAGAGGGACCTAGACAAATTAGAGGATTGGGCCAAAAGAAATCTGATGAGGTTCAACAAGGACAAGTGCAGAGTCCTGCACTTAGGATGGAAGAATCCCATGCACTGCTACAGACTAGGGACCGAATGGCTGGGCAGCAGTTCTGCAGAAAAGGACCTAGGGGTTACGGTGGACGAAAAGCTGAATATGAGTCAACAGTGTGCCCTTGTTGCCAAGAAGGCTAACGGCATTTTGGGCTGTATAAGTAGGGGCATTTCCAGCAGATCGAGGGACGTGATTATTCCCCTCTATTCGGCACTGGTGAGGCCTCATTTGGAGTACTGTGTCCAGTTTTGGGCCCCACGCTACAAGAAGGATGTGGATAAATTGGAAAGAGTCCAACGGAGGGCAACAAAAATGATTAGGGGGCTGGAGCACATGACTTATGAGGAGAAGCTGAGGGAACTGGGATTGTTTAGCCTGCAGAAGAGAAGAATGAGGGGGGATTTGATAGCTGCTTTCAACTACCTGAAAGGGGGTTCCAAAGAGGATGGATCTAGACTGTTCTCAGTGGTAGAAGATGACAGAACAAGGAGTAATGGTCTGAAGTTGCAGAGGGGGAGGTTTAGGTTGGATATTAGGAAAAACTTTTTCACTAGTAGGGTGGTGAAGCACTGGAATGGGTTACCTAGGGAGGTGGTGGAATCTCCTTCCTTAGAGGTTTTTAAGGTCAGGCTTGACAAAGCCCTGGCTGGGATGATCTAATTGGGTTTGGTCCTGCTTTGAGCAGGGGGTTGGACTAGATGACCTCCTGAGGTCCCTTCCAACCCTGAGATTCTATGATTCTATGATTTATAGAGCACCAGTTACTAGAGGGTATGTCTACACGGCCATAAAACACCCATGGCTGGCCTGGGTCAGCTGACTTGTGCTCGCAGAGCTCAGGCTAAGGGGCTACAAAATTACCATTTGGACATTCGGGTTCCATGGGGGTCTGAGATCCCAGGCTCCAGGCCGAGCCCGAACGTCCAAACTGCAATTTTATGGCCCTAAGCCAGTAGCGTAGGCAGGTCCGGAGCACAGAGGGAGAGGCTTTATAAAAAGGCGCCTCCCCAGGCTCCTCTTGTACTCACCCGGCGGCGCCTCCGGCGGTGCTCCAGGTCTTCATCGGCACTTCGTCGGTGGGTCCTCACTCGCTCCGGGTCTTCGGTGGTACCCGCCGCCGAAATGCTGCCAAAGACCCGGAGCGCCGCCAGGTGAGTGCAAGAAGCGGCGCTTAAAAAGTAAGTGGCGCCTTTTAGCAGAGCTAAAAAAAGGCGCCACTTACTTTTTAAGCTCCGCTTCTGCTGACAGGGGGAGCAGCCGCTCCCCCTGCTCCTCCCCGGCTACGCTACTGCCCTTAGCCTGAGCCCTACCAGCCCAAGTCAGCTGACCCGGGCCAGCCACGGGTGTTTTATGGCAGTGTAGACATACCCATAGTTTCTTTTGTAGAAATTTCTGTAGGCTGAGAGCCAAATGGATTTAGTATTTTTTAGTAAAAAGCAGTAGAAAATGAGGATTGGCGATAGATCACTGTCAGCAGATAAAGCGGCAGTGGTAATGCAAATTATAGTAAAATGATTATTGATTCCAGGGGAGATGAGGTGCAGATACAGGAGTGATTTCTGATGTTTCACAGTAATGACGCAAAGAGCTTTTGTCCCCACTGCATAGTGCTGGAATTCTGCATGTAGGTTCCTTGTAAGAAGTAAATCTGTGCACATCTGGAATTCAAATGTCTTAAAAATCTCTGAGCCTGGGACAGAAATCTCATCATGCTGTATATTCTGCAAATGCTGATGAATTGCTGCCAAATTTCCATGCCTCTAAGCAGAGTATCCGACTAACAAATAATAACAGCAGCCAGGTGCTGAAAGTTAACACTGAACCTGAAACTGGAGCTGTGGCTGAATTATTTATTGAAATTCCATTACTTTATTTGCACTATTAAAAGCCAGGCAAACTTGTAGCTATTGTAATATATGGACTAAAGGAGTTTTGTTTATGATAATACAAAGAGCATTTCCTATCTAATCAGTTGGCCTCAGTGCGGGCCATAATTTACCCTCATTTAACACTTGATCCTGTAGGTTGCTGAGCACCCCGAGAGAAGTGCTGACCATGTGCAACACCTATTGATTTCACTGGGATTACGAGGGAACTCAGCAACTCCTGGGAGATGCTCAGCTCTTTGCAGGATTAGACCTTTCTACCCCATTCAGCCCCACTGAAGACAGTGGTGTTGCACAAGGTATAAGTGAGTGCAGAGAGCTTAATCCTGAGAGGTGCTGAACATCTATAACGCCAACTGAAATCGGTTTGAGTTACAGATGGTCAGCACGCCTCAGTTTTAGATCCAGAATTTGGTTCAGTGTTTGCTCCTTGGTATCACTGTCTGTAGCACATGTCAAGATACTCAGTAGGCAAATGATTTACTTTGGGATTAATGTTTCTGTATGGGAGTATCTGGACCAATCCTCCTAGCAAAGTGAATACAAATACTGTATAACAAACAAATTAGCTGTTCTCTTGCTATGCACAGAGTAAACATAATAGTGTTTAGCATTCATGAGGATGTATGTGCATCTTTAGTGCTTTCTACTAGGCAGATATACTCTATTTTGTTCATCTGTCCATTTATACAAATTCAGGCTGAAATTCACCCATGTACTAACACAAAGTCTTTGCACAAATAAAATGGGTTTAAGTGGGACTTAAGTAGAGCACAGTGGTTTCCAATGGCCATCTTCACGAGGGTGAATCATACCCTGGTTGGATATTACACCAGTTAAGAAAGAAAATTATGAATTTGTAAATACAAGTATCTGAGTACCAGACTAAGAGTTATGCTCATCCAATAAGTGAACAAAAACATAAAATGTGACTTGTGTCCAAGCCAGCTTGACTTTTCAGTATCAAATGTTCACAAGAAACTGATAGAGGAGAAGTCACAGACACAGAGTTAGTGACAGGAATTGGCCAATGAGTAATTTTGAATAAAAAATAAGTTTGAGAAAAGCAGGATCTGTCTATGCACCAAAAAAGGTGAAACTTTTATAAACTATTACTAAGTATTTTGTGGTTTCATAAAATCATAAGAGTTAGAGATGGAAAAGTCTATTAGATCAGTCAGTGTCTTTGGATCAGACTTCTAGTATATCCTCCCTGGCAATGAAGGGATGTTCCCTACAGTACTTTTTCTAATATATTGTCCAGTCCATTTTTAAATGCCCCAATGCAACTTCCAAAACTTCCCTTGAGAAACTTCTTCACAGCCTCTCTCTTCCTGTGTGCCAAGCTCTCTGCCCTCGTTCAAAGCCTTCCTCTAACTCACTTCTCAGCCAACATTTCAGCCACTAATCACTACGTTGGCACTAACCTCTGCCATTCTCTGAGCTAACAAACAAAAACATCTTTAAAACAAACCCAAACTGTATTACGCAAGACAATTCAAAAGACTGCAACTTAAGAAGATCGTTTCTTCTTCCCCTGCTTCTGTTTCCCCCCAGTCCCCACTCACTGGTCTGTCAAATTTACTGTCGGCCCTTACATACACTATGCTAATAGGCACTGTAGATTATATGTTATTGCTCTTCTCTGAGATTCCTTCCTCCCCATTTGCCAATATCTTGCTGCTGGAGATTGGTGCTGGCAAAGCACTCTGAAAGGTTTGTGAAAGCTATTAGAAAACTATTTAAAACTGACAGTCAGCTAGAGAAGTTAATGCCTGATCTCCTGTTATCATTTAAGTACTCTAGGGAGCTGGGTGGCTCAGTGGTTTATTAATGAGATACAACGCATTCACTGGTTCAAATAAAGGCAGGTTGGTAGGGATACAAAGTTCTCTATCAGTTAATGGTTGTTTGGTGACCTACAAAAATAAGTTGTCAAGTTCAGTCTAGCTCCTTGTGGATATTTGTCAGCACCACAAATTGGTACAATTGATGGAAGTCTAAGAGGCAGAGAACAAGGACTCATAAAGTTTAGAGACAGAACTACCCTCTATATAGTCTGGGTTTTTTTTTCAGGCGCACCCTATCACTGCGGTGCTAAAAACACAAAAGCCCAAAATAGATTAGCATGACTTTGCATGTGTAGGGGTTTTTCATGAGCTGGGATGGAGAGGGCGTTTGAAAGGAAGGGTAATCTTGTGGTTAAAGCAATGGACTGGGATTTAGAATATATATATACTGTTTGAGCTGGAGGCACAACTTCCAGTCTGAGGAGCTAGCCTGCTAGCATCCATCTGAGACGCTAGGTACCTATTTGGGGTGGCTAGCCCCTCCCACTGCTGCCACAGCTACACTTTTTGTAGTGTGGCGGCTCAATCAGAGCTAGCGCAGATATGTCTCCTTGAGCTGGAAATTTTACACCTTCCAACCTTCTCCCCATACCCTTAGGAGAGCCGGGTTCCTGCTACAGACTTCCAGCAAGACCTTGGGCAAGTCACAATCTCTGTGCCTCCATTCCTGATCTGTAAATTTGGGATAATACTACTTCCTTTCCCCAGCTCTTTGTCTACATTGTCTAATCAGACTGTAAATTCTATGTGTCTGTACAGCACCTATGGGCCCTGATCTCTGTTATAGCCTCTTGGTGCTCCTGTAATACAAACAACTAATATAATTAATGAAGCATCAATTCCGGGGCAAAGGTTTCTAAAAAAAACAAGTGTGCTTTAGAGCTTGATCTGAACACACTCAGGCTAGGGCCAGGGCATATTGACAGAGCTGTGTAAGGAGCTTGCCGTGCTGCTTCCTATGCTGTATTGCTCTTGGGAGACACAGAGGATTTCAGTCTTCTGTGCTATCAATCTAGCACCTTTCAAAGGCCATGTATATTTTTTTATTGTTTACCAGTTCTGCAAACAGAACTGTTAACGTAAGCAGCTTCTTTGGCAGCTTTGTGTTTTATCCTGTGTGCTCATTAGATCTAGATGAGAGCCAGAGCACAGATTTTCAAAGAGCCTTATTACAAAGGTTATAAATGGTAATTGTTAACATGCTGTTTGAAGCATGTGCTCCAAACATCAGCTGTGCAAAGCTTATTAGAACATCACGCTTCAGTCAAATGTTTAAGAAGCTGGGATTCTCCCAAAGGGTTTATGGTGTCTAATGTGTAATACATTTCTATAGACAAGTAGGCACAACTCATTCATACTATTGCTTCAGTCTGGCACTTGGGAAGGAATTATGTAGTCAACCTCAACTTGTGAAAACTGCATAGCACTACATACGCACAGAGTCAGATCCAATGAGTTGGTGATCTCAATCCAGTTACTAGTGGACAGGTGTCAACAGAGAAAAAGGATGGTCTTGCAGTTAAGGCATTAGACTGGCACTGAGGAGATCTGGGGGCAGTTGTTTATAGGGCTGGAAGCAGGGGTTCCAGCAGCGATTTAAAAGGGCCCGGGACTCCGGCCGCTGACGCGGTAACTGCGGTGGCGGCCAGGAGCCCCCAGCCCTTTTAAATCACCGGCCCTGGGGCAGCTGCCCCTTTTGCTGCTCCTGTTGGTGGCTGGGGTGGGGGCAAAAGGGGCAATGATGTTAAAGTGCTGCCACAGCAGCACTTTAAGGGGGGTCCTTTGCTGCGGCAGCGCTTTAATGTCGCTGCCCCTCCCTTCCCCCCGGCCGCCGACAGGGGGGCAAAAGGGGCAGCTGCCGAAGTCCCGGGCCCTTTTAAATTGCTGCCGGAGCCCCGGACGGTGGGGGCCAGGCAGTGCGGATGGGCTGGCTGGGGGAGGCTGACCCCTAGCCCCGCCCTTCTGCCTGAGGCCCCGCCCCTTCTGGGGCCCGGAGCCGGCACCTGTACCGGTAAGAAATTAATATTACTTTCACCCCTGCTTCCAGCCCTATATTTCTATAATTCTATGTTTGAGTTTGTGGTTTACAGGAGGCCTTGGCAAACCTGAGGTCACAAAAATGAAGTAAATTAAAAACAGCTATCCTCAACCTTGACCCCTGACTTTTAGCAAAGGCAGAAAGTACATGGCTTTTTTTTTTCACTATTGTAGGTTTTAAAATGTATTATTATTTCATATTTGCACTGCAGAATCACCCAGAGACCCCAGTCAGGATCAAGGATCAGTTGTGGTAGGTACTGTTCAAATACTATGGAAAATGCGCTTCCTACCCCTGAAAGTTTAGACAGTGTGGCCTAATAGAGACAGCCCTGGACTGAAAATCAGGAGACCTGGGTGCTATTCCCAGCTCTGCCACTTGCCTGCTCAGCTGACCTTGGATAAGTCACTTTGCCGCTCTGTGGCTCAGTTTCCCCATCTGTAAAATGGGGATAATGATGCTGCCCTCCTTTTGTAAAGTGCTTTGAGATATACTGATGAAAAGTGCTATATAAGAGCTAGGCCTTATGAACTAGTATTATCTAAGGCTTCATTCCTGCAAAGAGAATCACATGCACAAACCCCTGCACATGTGCAGAGTCTCACCAAGTCAATGTGGCTCCACACTGGTGCAGAACTATGCCTGTGTGGTTCTCTTTGCAGGATCAGGGCCTACGAGGTATTTTCAGTAGATATCAGTGCATGAGGGAGGGTTACATAGCTTTTAATAGGCCCCAGAGTATTTACAACTAACTAAAAATAAAATCAAAGCAACTGCAGAACCTTTAAAAGCCTCTGGCTTTCTAATCTATTTCAAATATTTTGCTTCTGAACTGAAAGCAGTTGTTGAAATTAATTGGTAAATGTTTTTAATGCTGGATCTTGTATCTTGCTGGATTAGTTTATTATAAAATAAGCTCAGCTCCCAGCAGACTGCAGCCCAACTCAGCCCTGAATTCTTTGGAGGTGATCAGCTTTTTTCCATGTGGCAGAGCATAATGGTGGTATGATTTTATTATCAGCAGGTCTTAGAATAGGTCTACTAATTTTCATGGTCCACAGAGACCATGAGGTGGGACTGTCTCAATGCAAAGGCGTTATTACCCAAATCAACCAAATTTCCCTTTGCATGCAAACTGGAGTCTCAACATAGCAAACAGGTGTAAACGTTTCATGCAGCCAGAGCAAGAACTGCTGATGAGTGGGACCCTGAGTCATGACATTTTTCATCAGCTCTTTCATAAGCCTTGAGGAAACTTGATGAGTTCAAGAGAACTACCAAAAATAGCCTGGAAGTGGCTTCTTTACAATTTGGCTCATGTAAGGAAATGAGGTATGATTTAGTGTTCCCATTTATTATACTATCTGCAAGGTCAAATTGCACTAAAATCAGCTTGGGCCTTGGCCCTTTTTGTGAACATTTATACTACTGGAAAAGTACAAAAGATTAAATAATAAGGATATTTATTTTCTGGCACGTTGTAGGATAATAATAGGGTAATAAATGTCAAGGCCTCTGCACTATGCATCAGGCACATGCTGATCAAGGGCGTGAAATTCTGTTATCCGCTCAGCACACAAAATGATGACTATTTATCAAGAAAAGAAATTTAGCAAAGCGGATTAACACCTTTTGGGCCAGTTTCATCCTTAGTGTAATGCTATTTAAGTCAATGGAGTTACATCAGAGATGGTCCGACCCTTTCTGCTGTATGGATGTAGAGTCAAATTAAGTCATTGCTTCACAATTCTCCTAAATTACACCCCTTTACTGTTATTTTTGCCAAGTTTAATATAGCGCATTTTGGCAGTCTCAAAGCACTTTACAGAACTGTACACTAAGCACATGTAGGCACGACTTCACTTCACTCACCCCTCAAATGCCACCTGTGTGGTGGAACGGAGTAATTTTATAACAGCGTGCAGCAACATTGCACAACAGTTGGAGAATATAAATTTGCAAATACCACATCCATTTCAGAATATAATTATCCAAGCTGGATTGCAGCAGTGGGGTCAATAAACTTAGTTCTATTAAAGGTGCCAGGAGATCTTGAAGAACCACATAGTGTCAGAACTTTGGCTTGCTATCTTGAAGACAGCATCCCTTAAATTTATGCAGTGCCACTTTGTCTATCTGTGGCTCCTATTTTCATAACATCTGAGCCCTTCACAGTCTTTACTATATTCATCCTCACAACACCCCTGTGAGATAGGGTCATCCTTTTACAAATAGGGAACTGAGGCACGGAGAACCTACAGAACTTGCCCAAGGTCTCACAGAAAGTCTGTGGCAGAGCATGGAATGGAACCCAGGACTCCTAAGTAGCAGGCTAGTTCCCTAACCACTCAGATGTCCTTCCGTGCTGCCAAACCAGCCCACTGGTTTAGTATTGACTCAGAAGAAATCCATTTATTGACTCACTAGCCTCAGTTCCTACAGCAAATAGGTGTTCTTTATGGGTCTCCCAGCCACGTGTTGACCAAGCACCACCCTGTTTTGTTTGGGATTAAAAAACAGTGGAATGGCTGCTTATCCCACCACAACTGAGACAGGAAGAGCAGAAAACAATGTGTGATATTATAGTAACACTTGAGTTTTCCCCTAGAGTTTATTCACATTCAAAATGCATTAAGACCCTGTGTGGATGCTCTCCTTCAGAAGCAAAGTGGCCTTGCTGAAGGCTTGATCTACACTAGGAATTTATGTCGGTATAACTATGTTGCTCCAGGGTATGGGAAATTCACACCCTGAGCAATGTATTTATACCAACCTAAGCCCTGGTTGATGGAACCCCTGGCTTCTCCCATCAACACGCTCTCCCACTGGTGTAGGTAGCGTCTTCACTAAGCACTGCAGCAGCGCAGCTGCACCGTCACGGCTGTGCCACTACAGCGCTGTACACGTATGCAAGCCCTAAGCTACAACAAACTAAGGCCACTTTACTTCTGAGCGAGAGCGAGACTGTTCACACAGATGTTTAATGCGCTTTAAATTAACATGCTTTAAATTCACACTTTTAGTTAATTTGGCTTAACTTTCCTGGGTGTCCCTGTGTAGACATGCTTTTCGGAAAGTTAATTTCAACACCTGCATTGGGTACTGCATTCACACACCTATTGTTTTATAGCTGCTTAACTTCAGTTTCAGGGCTTATCAGGCAAAAAGCTTTGTATTTAGTAACACCTGATAAAACAATATCATAAAGTGGAATTTAGGCGTAGAATAACAAAAGCTAGATTGTATCAGAGGCGTAGCCGTGTTAGTCTGGATCTGTAAAAGCGGCAAAGAGTCCTGTGGCACCTTATAGACTAACAGGCGTAATGGAGCATAAGCTTTCGTGGGTGAATACCCACTTCTTCAGATGCATGATTGTGGAGGTCACTGGAAGGGGACAGATACTGATTTGTATTCATCAGACAAAAATGTTACCATTGATTAGTTACAAGATAATTTGTTTTCTAACTTATCTTGACTGGTAGAGGGCAAAACTGCATAACTCCATCCATCTCTGTTTTTCTGCTCACATCTCTTTTTGCATTAGCCCTCTTGTCCCTCCCTTAAATTCGGGCAGCGATGCCATTCTCACTATCCTGTGTGCCTGCATCTCCTGCAAGTGTTTCTTTGCTCTTTTCTGCGCTACAAATTCTGGCCTCAGTTTCACTTGGTGCAATCCCCACTGAATCAATGGGGTAGATTCATTTGTGCTGAAATTCCACTGCAGCCAATAACTTGGTTCTCTGGGATTGTACCCAGGCAACTGCGAACAGCAACTGGTCCAGGTGAACTCTTACCTCCAAGTCCATTCATATGAATGTTTCGTAACTTAGAGTATGAAGCAACCAGATGAGGTGGAATGAGAACTGGACTCACTGTTTGGAATAAACATCTATGACCCAGTCCTGCACACACTTACGCATATGAATAAGTTTGCTCATACGAGTGCTCACACTCAAGTCAATGGGACTAATCATCTGAGTCAAGCTGCTTATGTGCATAAGCAATGACAGGATCAAATCATTGGGGCAGCAAGATCACCCCGGTGTTAGTAAACAGCAATGCCAATATTTTTCAGCAAATCCACTTTGAAGTTGCTGCTGAGCTACTCTCGCTTTTTTATGTTGCATTGATTGTCATTGTTCAATGACTGCCTCTCGTGTGTCTGAAAACACAGACAGCAGTGCAAGGCAAACTGTACCCTCGGGAAAATGTATAAAGCACAGGACACCCACGCTGGGAGCCACCCTCTAGTGAAAAAAGATTTCCAAGGAAACCAGCAATAATCCAAAGAAATATCAATACTAAGACAACATGATTTTACAAGCCGAGAAATATCACAGTGCTAGCACTTGTGCTTGTTGTAGAGCCCAGATGGCAGGGTCCCTCTAATATTTTGACAATGATTTCCATCCCTTAAGAAATCCCAATATTTTAAAATCTGTTTTTGATCTGCATTGGGACAAAATGTCAAAATACTAAAAAAAATGTGTAGAATGGAAAGTTCCGAATAATTTTATTTGAAAATGTTGAAACATTTCGTTTTGGGGGAGTTTGACATTGATCTGCTGGGCCGCATGGAAGTTGTAGTTCAGGTACTTCACACTTCCATTCTTCTCCATGGTTCAGGCTCCCTGTATGAGCTACATCTCCCATCAAGCACCTTGGTCAGATGACACCCATGATGCACCATGGTGATTGAACCAGAGAGAAGACTGCAGTGCATCACAGGCAGGGCCGGCTCCAGGCACCAGCTTTCCAAGCTGGTGCTTGGGGCGGCATCGAGAATGGGACGGCAGTCCGAGTCCCGTGGTGGCAATTCGGCGGCAGGTCCTCTCTTCCCGCCGCCGAATTGACGCCGAGGGACTCGGACTGCCGCCCCATTCTCGCCTGCTGCGGCGGCAATGGGGCAGCAGGTCCGCCGCCCTTCCCTTGCCGCCGCGGACTGGGACTGCCTGCGTCGGGGGCGAGGCCCCACCCCCGACGCAGGCAGTCGTAGTGGGGCCCCGCTCCTGATGCAAGTAGACGTAGCGGGGCCCCGCCCCCGACGCAGGCAGGTGTCGGGGGCGGGGCCCCACTACGTCTGCCTGTGTCAGGGGCTGGGCCGTTGCCCCTGCTTAGGGCGGCAAAATTGTAAGAGCCATCCCTGATCACAGGAGATGTGGTCCAGCCAGGAAGCGAAGCCAATAGAGGAGAATGGGAGCACGAGGCATGCAAATTACAATTCCCATTAGGTGGACACAGATTCCAGTCCAACTACCCCAAAATGAAATGCTTTGATTTCTGTAGCCCCAACCGGAAACAAAATATTTAGTTTATTTTTTTCAAATGGAAAAATTGAAAAATTTCAGCAACATAAAAATGTCCCAAGGAAAATTTCAATTTTGAGGAAATTGCATTTTCTGTCAAAATACAATTTTTAACCAAAGACAAACTCCCAACCACCTCTATTTTTCAACAACTTTTCTCCGATTAATGATTTTGTTTTATCTGATGTACTCTCCCCTATTAGCAAACATAATCCTCTCCCTAGAGGACCAACACTCTGCAACACAAGTCATAAAATAATTATTGAAATGATAGAACAGAACTTATTCCCAGAGAACCTCTTAATCTAATGTAGTCAGAAAAAACACTAACTAAAGACTCCTAAGGAGCTACTCTGCATTCATGTTCAGGCATCGCTAACTAGTCTAGTGTAAAATGGCATTGACATACTGAAAGTCTGATCAGTTACAGGAAATTCTGCCCTAAGGTGATATTAGACAATATCATTCACCATGGCTTGGAATCTTGAAAAGCAGCTGAATGCTTCTAATTAGTTTTCCTTCACTATAATGGCTTTTCATTCTTCATTTAAGTCTAGCATTTTAAAATTGAAGACAGACATTCTAGGAGGATACTGTGATACTGTTTCACCTCACCACAGCCAGAGACGTTAAAGACAAATTTCATCCCCTGACCCCAAAATGCATTTGTCTCAGTCATCACACCCAGCTGAGTCTCACTGACTACTGGCAACAGAGATGAAGTGTTGTCTAGTGGCTGGCGCATGGGACTTGGCAATAAGGGGTATTGAGCGCTATTGCAGATTGGCACTGATTTGCTGCGTGATGCTAGGCAAGTCACTCAGCCTCTCTGTGCCTTTGTTTTCCTGTATTTAAAATGGGAATCAACATACTCACCCGCCTTCATGGGCTGTGAAGATTAGTTGATAAATGTTTGTAAAGAACCACATACACCAACTTCACCGGAGCTGCCAGATTTAGAGTGGGGAGCACATTGCATAATCCAAAGAGACAGCACAGTATGCCTGTCCTATTCTGTTTTGAGGAGCTTGGGAGGAATTATGCTTCCTAAAGCACACAGTCCTTCCCTGAGCTTTCCTCTTGGAATGGTGCAGCTCCACCCCCATAAGGGCCTGTGCCTAAATGCCACAGTCAGTCTTGTTTATTTGTGATTACGATGTCAAGACTACAACAGGATTGAAAAAAGAACTAGGTAAGTTCACGGAGGATAGGTCCATCAATGGCTATTAGCCAGGATGGACAGGGATGGTGTCCCTAGCCTCTGTTTGCCAGAAGCTTGGAATGGGCGACACTTGATCATTTCTTCTGTTCATTCCCTCTGGGGCACCTGGCATTGGCCACTGTCAGAAGACAGGATACTGGGCTAGATGGACCTTTGGTCTGACCCAGTATAGCCGTTCTTATGTCAAGTATCATCATCTTCCTGTGGCTCATTGAAGGGATGAAATTTGACAAAGCTCATGCTAGCTGAGGCAGAGAAGGCATGATGCACCTAAACTCAGGACTAGGGGCCTGATTCAATGCATTGAAGTCAGTGGAAAGACTCCAGTTGACGTGAAAGGACTGTGCATCCAGCCCAAAAGCCAGGAGTACCCAGCTCTCACTGACTCCCTCTGTGCCCTCGTGCAAGTCTTGGCTGAGTAAACAAACTACATTTATATTTGAACTCCCTTTCATTCATGTACAAAACCAACACCGAGCACTTTATCCACTGCCTGTTTTCGCAACCACTGGCAAATAATTTGAAAAGCCTCCCATGTGTAAAGTGACGATGATAATTCTGAGGGTTTGGGAGGATTAGTTGGCCGATGTCTCTACAGCCCTTTGAAGAATGAAGTGCTAGACAAGTGGTACTATACAAGGGCTAACGGTGGTTGCTGTTGGAATGATCAAAAGTTTTTTTACTACAGCAGTCGCTGCACAAAACGATTTTGCAGAGCCAGCCAAGTGAGCTGATAATGACGTTTGATTTCTGAGCGTGAACTGGTGCAGTTTCTGCTGACTCCCTTGGACAGGCTCCCTGTATATTTTTGGGATGCTATGTCAAATGATCCCTATGACATTTACTGTTCTGGAACAGCCTCAGCAGAGCTGTGAACTGCCAGTAAATGTTTCCCTAGGACAATTATTGGAACTTCACTGTCATCATTGAACTATGACACAAACTGATAAGAGGTATGCCTGCCTGTGTAGGGGTGGCATAGGAGCACTGGCTGCAGAGAACACTCAAGTCTACTGACTATCTCAGCTAGAGCTTCTAGACATTACTGCAGTATAAACAATAATAATCATGAATACCCTTGGTTCTTCATTATCACTATGTTATTAGGTAAAAAAAAGCATTATGTGTACATGATTTATCTATAAGGATAATAATATTAGACTAGACTCAGGAAATAATTGGTAGACAGGACTTAAGTAAGAGATCTTAAATAGCCTTATGATTCAGGCTATGATTTTGGTGTGGATGTCATGCAGTAGCGTAGCCGGGGGGGAGCAGGGGGAGCGGCCGCTCCCCCTGTAAGGAGAAGTGGCGCTAAGGCGCCGCCTGAGCCCGGCTGGGCTGGTGGGGGGGGCGCTTTAAAAGGCCCGCGGCTCCTGCTGCTGCGGGGAGCCGCTGGTCCTTTAAAGCGCCCCCCACCCCCAGCCCCACTGCCGGAGCTGGGCTCGGGTGGGGATTTAAAAGGCCCGGGGGCTCCGCAGCGGCTAGAGCCCTGGGCCCTTTAAAGCGCTGCCGGGTGAGTACAGGGGGAGCGGGGAGGCGCCTTTTTATAGTGCCGCTCCCCCTGTGCTCTAAACCTGGCTACGCCACTGACGTCATGGTGTCCACAGTAATTGAGTAAAATCTGTGTGTTGGTTTTGAGTAAAATCTGTGACGCACACAGTGGTGACTCCTGGCCGGTTGAGCTGGGCCCAGATCCCGGCATTGCAACCTGGCCTATTTGATCACTAGACCACTCCGGTTTGGTGCATCTGCCCCTCCGTAGATGGAGATGGAGGGTCAGACATGCCAAACCTGAGTGGCATTGCAATGCCACTCAAATTTGGCCTTCTGACCCTCCATCTCTATCGGGGCAGATGCACCAAACCTGAGTGGTGTTGTGACCATGTGGACCAGGTTGCAGTGCCCTGAGCAGGGAGCTGGAGCCAGGCCTGTAAGTCAGGAGTCACTGCTGCAGGATGTGTGTCAGGTGGGGTGGGATCACCCTCCTACCCCTCACCCACTTGCTCCCCTCCCCCCCTTTCTATGACCTATGGTTGTTTTCCCACACCTCTGCTGTGAAATTTATTAAAAATGTGTGTGGTAAAATTGTAGGCCAAGTTAAGGTAGATGCTTGTGAAAATCCCACCCTCAACTTTTATGACCCTAATTCTGCAAGCATTTAATCATATGCTTAAGCCCATCCATATTCAGCAAAGTATTTAAGCATGTGCTTAACTTTAACCATGTATTTAGATCTCATTAAAGTCTTCAGCACATACTTGTAGTTAGTGACAAGTGCTTCTTCTTGCTGAATAGGGACGGGCTGCTTAATTGGGGCCTATACTGAGGAAAGATTGAGAAAATTGGGTTTGTTTAGTCTGGAGAGAACAAGACTGGGCAGGGACATGATGACACTTTTCAAGTACATAAATGGTTGTGATAAAGAGGAGGGTGATAAATTGTTCTTTTTATCCACTGAGGACAAGATAAGCAGCAATGGCCTTAAATAGCAGCAAGGGTGATTTATGTTAGAAAATAGGAACAACCTCCTGTCAGGGTGGTTAAGCACTGGAACAGATTGTCTAGGGAGGTGGTGGAATCTCGGTCATTGGAGGTTTTTAAGAACAAGTTAGACAAACACCTGTCAGAGATGGTCTAGATAATATTTAGTCCTGTCTCAGTGCATGGACTGGACTAGAGGACCTAGTGAGCCTCTCTTCCAGTCTGACATTTCTATGATTCTATAACTTTAAGGTTATGTCTACACTGCATCTGAGAGCCAACCTCTCAGTCCAGGTCCACAGAGCTGTGCATCCTATGAAGTGGGTCTTAGCCCATGAAAGCTTATGCCCAAATAAATGTGCTAGTCTCCATGGTGCCACAAGGACTCCTCGTTGTTTTTGCTGATACAGACTAACACGGCTACCACTCTGAGAGTTGTGTTAGTGGGGCTCCTGCTAGTGCACCAAAAATAGCCGTGTAGATGCTGCTCTGATGTTGAGGCATGGGCAGGAGCTGGGGCTCTCAAGCCCACACCATCCCCAGGCTTGAAAGCCTGTGCTCCATCCCCAGCTGCAAGGTCTACACAGCTATTTTTAGTATGCAAGCAACAGCTACTTTTAGCGCACAAGCAGGAGCCCCTCTAATAAAGTCTGTGGACTTGAGCTGGGAGGCTCACTCCCAGATGCAGTGTAGACATAACCTAAGTGCTGCATATTAGGCCTTGTGCTGATCCCCTGCACCGGGGACAATTTCTTTCAAAAGGGAATGAACTTCAGCTCAGCCCTCCCCCACCCCCACACTTCTTGTTTTAAAGGTCCCTAGGTGTGCCTGCAGGTTCCACATTTCTCCTGCAGCTGTTGATATAAATGTCAAAATCCTGGCCACAAGAAGGTTAGTAACTCGAGACCCAGTCCTACTCCTGTGAAGAGATGGCTGAGCTTCCATGAGGTGGCTTGTGCCTTCAGCTTCCAATTAGTTCAAAAGTATGCCCTTTGCTACTGTCACATGGCCCTATTCTGTTCTCACGTAAATCAGTAGGAAAACGTCTAGTGACTTGAATGGTGCAGGATCAGGCTTGTAACAAGCATTATTATTATGTATATTGGAGTAGGGCACAAAATGTCTTTAATGTTTTCCAGATACAAAGGAAGCCTTGAAGAGAGTATGAGCTAAACAGACTGTAACAGGGTGGCTCAGCCCTTAAGGGCTGGCGGGCTGAGGCTATTGAACCCTGACTACTAAAGACCCCATCTGTGGTTTTTCCTTTGTTTTGTTTTGTTTCATGGTGAAGCAGACTTGATGGGATAGTCTATAGCCACCACCAACTAGAATGCCTAAATGCCTAACAGTTTACATTCTCTTTTTCTGCCTGGTGTCTTTCATAGAATCATAGAATATCAGGGTTGGAAGGGACCTCAGGAGGTCATCCAGTCCAACCCCCTGCTCAAAGCAGGACCAATCCCCAACTAATTCATTCCAGCCAGGGCTTTGTCAAGCCTGACCTTAAAAACCTTTAAGGATGGAGATTCCACCACCTCCCTAGGTAACCTATTCCAGTGCTTCACCACCCTCCTAGTGGAAAAGTTTTTCCTAATATCCAATCTAAACCTCCCCCTCTGCAACTTGAAACCATTACTCCTTGTTCTGTCACCTTCTACCACTGAGAACAGTCTAGATCCATCCTCTTTGGAACCCCCTTTCAGGTAGTTGAAAGCAACTATCAAATCCCCCCTCATTCCTATTCTGCAGACTAAATAAACCCAGTTCCCTCAGCCTCTCTTCATAAGCATAGGTGCCAACTCCGTGGGTGCTCCGGGGCTGGAGCACCCACGGGGAAAAATTGGTGGGTGCTCAGCACCCACCGGCAGCTCCCCACCAACCCCAGGGCTCGCGCCCAGCTCCCCGCCAGCCCCGGGACCCACAGCAAGCTCACCTCAGCACCAGGAGACGTTGCGGGGCCCCGCCCCCGACGCTGGGCGACGTTGCGTCAGGAGCAGGGCCCCGCAACGTCACCTGGCATCGGGGGCGGGGCCCCGCAACATCACCCGGCGTTGAGGGCAGGGCCCCGCAACATCACCCGGCGTCGGGGGTGGGGCGTTAGCCCCCACCGGCGCCACCGGAAGTTGGCGCCTGTGTTCATAAGTCACGTGCTCCAGCCCCCTAATCATTTTTGTTGCCCTCCGCTGGACTCTTTCCAATTTTTCCACATCCTTCTTGTAGTGTGGGGCCCAAAACTGGACACAGTACTTCAAATGAGGCCTCACCAGTACCGAATAGAGGGGAATGATCACGTCCCTCGACCTGCTGGAAATGCCCCTACTTATACAACCCAAAATGCTGTTAGCCTTCTTGGCAACAAGGGCACACTGTTGACTCATATCCAGCTTCTTGTTCATTGTTACCCCTAGGTCCCTTTCTGCAGAATTGCTGCTTAGCCACTCAGTCCCTAGTTTGCAGCAGTGCATGGGATTCTTCCGTCCTAAGTGCAGGACTCTGCACTTGTCCTTGTTGAATCTCATCAGATTTCTTTTGGCCCAATCCTCTAATTTGTCTAGATCTCTCTGTATCCCTACCCTCCAGCGTATCTACTACTCCTCCCAGTTTAGTGTCATCTGCAAACTTGCTGAGGGTGCAATCCATGCCATCCTCCAGATCATCATCTGGAGGATGATGAATGAAACATTTCAGCTAATGAAACAATGCCTTTCTAATACTACCCCATTTCCCTATTTTTACTAAACAATATAATGTAAGTTTTGATACCATAAGCCGTGCTAATTCCTCAAAAAGCGTTTCCCTTTCTTTATCAAAACCCTTACAGATCCATAAAAGGTGATCAGTTGTTTCTTCTACCTCACAGCACACACACAGTCTATCTTTGTGTTTGTTTATTCAGAAAAGACTTTTGTATAAACCCAAATGGCCAGTTAGTACTCTAAACAAAGTCACTTCATTTTTCCTTTCCAGACCCTGAAATACATCATTATCCTCAACTGTAGGGCACAATTCAAAAACCTTCTTATTTTTTTCATTGGTCCAAATTTTTTGCCATTCCTCTTTTACATTTTTCTTTACTAGGCTTTTGAATTCTTGTTTACTCAAGGGTATTTCTATGTTGATCCTTTCATTTCTTACAGCACATTTAGTTGCTTTGTCCACCATTTTTGTTCCCTGTTATCCCAATATGTGCTGAGACTCAGACTAATGCTACATGTATTCCCATCTGTACTCAGTCTATTAGAAATATATTTCATTGATTAAATCACTTCTACATATGGAGACACATTTTTTTTGCCATAAGGCCTGATATTGAGAATGAAAAACTGACTGCTGCAGATCCAGTTTAATACTACCATTATTGCTATTAGTTTGGCTATCATGACAGCTGTAAAAGCGGATATTCTTTTAGATGTACTAACTCCTAATTTTGGTATACAATATGCCATCCTACTCTTCCTGTTTTTATATTTTTGGACCCATCTGCATATATTTGACAAAAATGACTCCACTTCTCATCTATATATTGTTACACTTCATTTTTATAGCTATTGTCTCCTTCTGACCCTTAAGATTATAAAATAAATCTAAATCCACATTTGGACATGTGGCTTTCCATCCACAACTAATCTCCCCATGACTAATAGTTTTGACTCCGTTTAGCATTTCCTTGTCTTTCAACTCCTGTATCCACATTTTCACTTAAATGGGATGTGGAGTTCTAACACTGTGCACTATCATTCGCCCACTGAAGCCTCAGAAATCCTCATATATTTGTTTGGTACTTTCATCATTGCAATTCCCATTCACTTTGGCCCAGAAAGTTAGGTCCAGTCGTTTCATTTGTAGCGTAACTGGCATTTCACTAGCAGCTATCTGTAGCATGTGTATAAATGTTGTAATAAATGCACTGCAGGCCACTCATAGTGCCTGTGCTTATATTAAATCTAATATTTTAAGTTTCGATTTTGATGCAGACCCAAAAGCTTGGCAGCCATAAGTCAATAACTGGTCTGATTAAGACTCTGTATGCCATTAGTAGTGTTTTCTTATCCACACCCTCCCAATTAGTCCCCTCAATACTTTTAAGCAGGTAGATCCTTCCTTTGTATTTATCTATATATGATCTTTCCAAAGTAATTTAGTATCAGATATTACCCATAGGAATGTAAGCCTTTTAACTATACTTCTTATTTGTTCTCCACACAGATACAATTTACATTCCTTTGTAGCTTTCCTTATTGTAAAGATTAATCCTTTGGTTTTAGCAATGGAGAACTTGAAACATTTCCCCATCGGAAGTCTCTCATAATATTTGGTTGATTCTTTTTTCTGCCACCTTAGTATTCCTCCTCCTAATCCGTAGAGTGCAATCATCTGCAAACCGAATGACACCTACCCTGGCACTTAGTCATTTTGGAAGATCATTTATCATCATATTAAATAAGGTGAAGTTGACAACACTTTGCTGTGGTGTACCATTTTTAATATTTGACATAACTTTCCCAACTCTGACTTCTGTGGTCTTTTTACTAAAAAATTCTCTAATCCATCCATCCATTCTTCCTCTATTGTACATACTTTGTACAATAAGCCTTCCCTCCATTGCATGTCATACGCTTTTTTCAGTATCTAGAAAGACAGCTATCATGAAACCTTTGTTTCTCACACATTTGTGTATTTCAGTTTCCAATTTAACAATATGGTCAATGGTGCATCTTCGTTTCCTAAAACCACTCTGCACCTTATCTATAATGCCATTATTTTCCGAATAGGCAACCAATCTTTCATTCACCATTCTCTCCGTAATTTTAGCCAGATAGTATGTAAGGGCAGTTGGTCTACAGCAGGGGTTCCCAAACTTGGTTTGCGGCTTGTTCAGGATAAGCCCCTGGTGGGCCGAAAGTTGCTTTGTTTACCTGAGTGTTTGCAGGTATGGCTGCTCGCAGCTCCCAGTGACCGCGGTTCACCTTCCCAGCCAATGGGAGCTGGGGAAGCGGTGCAGGCCAGGCCACCACTTCCCGCAGCTCCCATTGGCCGGGACGGTGAACCGCGGTCACTGGGAGCGGCTGTACCTGCAGACGCTCAGGTAAACAAAAGCATCTCACAGCCTGCCAGGGGCTTACCCTGAACAAGCCACAAACCAAGTTTGGGAACCCCTGGTCTACAAGCATCCACTTTTGTGATCAGTTTGCCTGGTTTTCTCATTTGAATTACTACTGCATGTTTCTACCCTACCCATGCACTACTACAGACTAGGGACCGAGTGGCTGGGCAGCAGTTCTGCAGAAAAGGACCTAGGGGTTACTGTGGACGAGAAGCTGGATATGAGTCAACAGTGTGCCCTTGTTGCCAAGAAGGCTAAAGGAGCATTGCCAGCAGATCGGGGGACGTAATCATTCCCCTCTATTCGGCATTGGTGAGCCCTCATCTGGAGTTCTGTGTCCAGTTTGGGGCCCAGTGGTAGCAGGTGACAGAACAAGGAGTAATGGTCTCAAGTTGCAGTGTGGGAGGTTTAGGTTGGATGTTAGGAAAAACTTTTTCACTAGGAGAGTGATGAAGCACTGGAATGGGTTACCTAGGGAGGTGGTGGAATCTCCTTCATAAGAGGTTTTTAAGGTCAGGCTTGACAAAGCCCTGGCTGGGATGATTTAGTTGGGGATTGGTCCTGCTTTGAGCAGGGGGTTGGACTAGATGACCTCCTAAGGTTCCTTCCAACCCTGATATTCTATGATTCTATGACTTTCTGAGGATTATTTGAACCAGCCCTAGGAGGAAGGGTTGTTGGTCACAAGAAAGACTGTGTGGCGATCTAAGTGGCCTGTAAATGGAGGCTAACAGGGGCAAAGGGAACCAGCAAAGTGAACCCTGGCCATGAGATGGTGCTCAGTAAGCAGCTGCTGTGCTGGAAGGAGGATAAGACAACTTACAAGCAAGGCGATCAGGGTGATGATCGGCATGTATCTTGTTAGCTGCAGGTTTGGCTGATGGGCATTTTGTGTAAGTTAACACACAGAGCCTGACTTTTTTTATTGCCTTGCTTGTGGTAGTGTAGTTACTTACATCAGTGCAAAAATGGGTGCAAAATGCCTTCACTTCTGTGAGTAGAGAATTCTGCTATGCTAGCCTTTTACAACCACTTCGCATAGGGCTGAGTAACTTCACAGTATGCAAGGCAGAAGAATCTGGATCCAGATTGATACATACCTTAGTACTTAAATTATACTCTAGTCAAACCCAATCTTCCCGCCCCACACTTTTCCCTCTGACAATAAAATCTACCCATTTATGCTGGTAATGATTTGGAGTCGTAAATAGCTTTAAAACAAAGAAAATATATGTTTGTCTGGTTTATCTTTAAAGAATGGTTAACTTCTTGCTTTGCTTATGCATATCTAGCCACCTAATACAGTTTTACAATGGAGGACATCCTCTGACCTTATCATCCTATATATGTTACTGCCGGTGTCACCAGATGGTGCTGTTACACATTGTCTTAAAGGTTCTCTTTCTTAGCACCAGAGCAGTGTACAGATGCTGAAGAAATTCTGCATCATTGCTAACTTTGTGCTAGAGTACTCTTGGTGGAAGCTGTGATGAACAGCAAGAATGTTTGCTCGCTGCCTTAATCTCACTGATTAGAGTGGATTCTTGCAGCAGAGCTGCTCCCTGGGGACCAGGCATTGGGGCCTGGACTGAGAGGCTGAAAGAGGGGTTTCTCAGGCATGCCTGCATGCTTTTCATGATCACCTCTGTTCAATGACTATGGTATATAGTGTAAACAAACAAACTACACTAAGAAAACATCCAGACTCTGCAGCACTGATTTCTTCTCAAACGGGAAACCAACCCGAAATGCCCCCAAATCTGCAATCACTCGGAAAAGAGGCAACTAGATAGACAGATGCACTAATTATGTGCATATTTTACAAACATACAAACTACCTGAAAGTATAAATGTACTTTAATATGAAAATAAATTACCTTTAATTTTATAACATGAAATTGAATACTAAAATATGTTTTACTAACAGCATAAAATCATGGCAAATTAATGAATGTCAAGATTGATATATTCTCCCTGCCCCACACACCTTAATTACTTTACTATAAATACTTAGCTCAAGGCTCAGAGAACTGGCTGCAGACTTCCATCATCTTTAATGAAGGCTCTCAAGTTAATTTCTCATGCACTGGTGGATTGGTTTGTTTAAACAATGTGACTTTAAGGGCTTGTCTACACAGCACCACAGTCCAGACTATAGGGGTGTGGATTGTAGAGCCCTTTAATGCACAGTGCTCCAACTGCCCCATGTAGACCCTTCTAGTTGTACCTAAAAGGTTGTTGGTGTTAACATAATTTGGACTGCGGAGCCATGTAGGCAAGTCCAAATTTAGGGGGCCTGATTCTCCTGTCACTCACACCTTTTTACACTTGTGTAAACTCCATTGACTTTAATGGAGTTACTCTTGACTTGCACTGGTGATCTGTATTGGGCCCAGAGTCCCACGTTTCCTCAATTTGTCTCATTATTGTTTAAACAGAGTCTTGTAAAACTATTTTTATGGTATTTATGCTGAGGTCTGGGCGACAGGTAACCCTGCACAACTGACATAGTTAGCGAGGCAGCATTCAGACCTGCTGATTTTAGCACCACCACTGTGACTAAACTACAAAATGTATAGACCCAATCGCACCACTTGCTCTGGCGGGCGGGTGGTGGGGGGTGGTTTAGAACTGTCCCAACCCAAGGGGGAGCACATAGAAGAACTGTGCACCACCCAACCCCCATTGTCTTCATAGTATCTCCACCCAAGCCAGCTTCCAGTGGCATCGTCCGAAAATTGCAGGGAGTGGCACATGCTGTAATTTGTTATTTGTATTACAGTGCTGAGGTGCCCTAGTTATGGACCAGCACCCCGCTGTGCTAGGCTCTGAACAAACCTGCTGTGAATCTGCTCTGCCAAACACTTATATCTTTCTCTTGAAAACCTGCAGGGCTTTGCAAAATGCATGATGGGGGATCTAACACAATTTAGCAGACAACACCGGAGAGCGTGAACCAACCTATATCCCCTAATTTATATGATTTGTTCTCATTATTCTCCTTCAGCTCTGTTCCTTTTTTGTTACTCTTTATTTAGAGTTTCAGGGAGTGCTAAAAAACATAAAAACAATTATGTACAGTAGCAAAAATCTGGGTTCATAATTGACTATAAAATATCCAGTACTTCTTAAAAGATAGAAAACTGTTGTCATTTGTTTTTCCAGATCTGATTTTGATCTCTACTGTTAGCAGAATATTGCTTGATGGCAATCTATTAATCCAATCTGTTATGGAACAACAATTGTCACAAAAGGTGTTAAAAAGATCTTGCCAAGTTGTTTCTCCCAGTTTGTAAAATCATTATTTCCTCACTCTTTTTAGTAACCCCCTGGAACTAAAATCAGTTCTCCTACCACAGTGACTTTATCTCTAACCCCAGGAACATGGAAGGCTTGATGGTGGAGAGGAATTGTTGATATCAAGAGGATCTCTCTTCATTCATATCTCCCCTTAGGCCTAGGTTGTGGCATTTAGCCAGAGCCCGGCATCAGGGACAGTTTGAAGTGATAGTTCTCTAAGCTACATCTTGGAAAGCACTATGCCCCCAGCGCTTAATGAGAATGCACCACCCTACTCTTCCCTGCACCCCCCTTTGGGGTGATTTCTGTCCACAAGGCTATGTAGTGCACTGTAGTATGTAATTGCATGCTTCCCTGAGTGCAGAGACTGCAGCTGTTCCTGGGCCTTTAACCTGGTGTGCAAGAAGAAGGGAAGACTTCTTGTGCCCTTTCCATCTTGTAGACCCATGAAAGTGCCAGTCTGGCTCTTTCTGGCCAGTTCATTCAGTGATAACACGGTCATCGTCACAGCATCTTGAATGCTTGCCTGTGTTCTTAACGAGATCTTAAATTATTAAAGCGGGAAGAATTTTAAAAATAAAAGGCACTTTGGGCCATTTGTGCTATTTATTTAATTTCTGAATTGCACTCCACTTGAGCAATGCAACTAGATGACTTAGTTGCATTTTTTATTCTAGTTTGTTTCAATGTAGTTTGCTTTGGGGTGTAGTTTTACATTTTATTTCCAGCCAGTTTCATTTTCTGTTTTTCATGCACTAGTCCAATTCTGCAATGGGAGAAATGTCTGAATCCAAACAACCACCTGTTTGTACTGTGATTAAAAGAAAATCATGGAAATATTTCTATTGACCTTTGGTTTATCCACATCTGATTTTTACAAAATCTACATTTTGGCCCTACTTTTTGAGTAGCAGGAGTTCGCTTTTGACACTGTATTAAATGAAACTGGCAAGACTCACAGGAAAAGCTAAATATACTCTCCATCAGGGTATCATTTATGTAAAACTACTTTGTTGCTCCACCACACAAAGAACTCAAATTAAAATGAGTGTCAGCACGCAGGGCTAGGTAAGTTCTACCTGCAGCTGTTGACTTTCTTAAAGCTAACAGCACCAGCCTCTCTCCCTGCAGCATAGCTAGCCTCTCCTCTGGCAGACTTCATAGAATCATAGAATCTCAGGGTTGGAAGGGACCTCAGGAGGTCATCTAGTCCAACCCCCGAGTCCAACCTTCCTTAATACCTTTTCAGACACGTTTATAGGGATCGCTGCTGGAAAGCATCAAGACCATTTATCTATACTTCTATTTACTTTCCTTCCTAATACCTCCAGTACTTTCATCACAGTCTACTAACAGAAAAAAATGTTCAGCAAACATGCAGCTTTCTCCTTAGCCGAAAGTTGTATATGTATTATGGACTGCGTGGTCGATGAACTATAACTCCCTTGTATTCGTTTCGGTGTAAAGCCTTTTCCCTTCTCTAAATGTACCCCACAAACCACCTCACACATACTCCATCACTCTCCATCTTCACACAACACCTCTGGCTCCATGTTCATTCCCAGAATCAGGTGAAAATTCCCTAATGGAATATTGGCTCCATCAAAAGCAATGGCAAAACTCCACTGGAGTTTTCAACAGCTGGGATTTCAGCCCTTGTTTTTAAAGCTCTCCGCAAGCTTGCTCCAGTGTACCTAGATTCTCTCCCCTCCATGCCTTCTGCTCATATCGAACCTGCCACCTTTCCATTCCTCTACAGAGCCTTGCCATGGTTGGTACAAGAGCCTTCTCCGCTGCAGCTTGTGCCACCTGGATCAGGCTTCCTACATCTCTCTGACTCACGAGATCTCTGTCCCTTTAATGCACCTGCAAACATCTCTTATTCATTGCCTATATCCCTTAATTTGACATTCTCTCATTCATTTTTGAGCTGTGTAGCTGTTATATTGAACTCTAAATGCACATTTATTTTGTTTTAGGGGTTTTTTATTTCATTTATTTGGACTTTTATAAAATAAAAATCATCTTCCCAAAATCTCAAGGCCCCTTTCACATCCATTAAAAATTCCAATAAAAAATGCCAGCTATTTTTCAACCCAAATGGAATGGGCTATAGGAAGGTATTAAATGTGAGGAATCTTAGATACACACTTAATGCTTTTGTTCTAGTTCAACCACATGTAATGGGCTTCCTGCGGGACTCACTGGGTTAAACTCTCTGCCCTGTGTTATGCAGGAGGTCTGACTAAATTACCATAATGGTTCTTTCTGGACTTAAAAAATAATCTATGGGCGACATCCTAGCCACCGTGAAGTCAGTGGGAGTTTTGTCATTCACGTCAATGGAGTCAGGATTTTAGCCTATGAATCTGTTAAACTAAAAGGAGAAAAAGGTCTCCACTCCAACAAGTGATCCCAGCCAGAAAATACATCTCAAATCCACCCCCACTCCCAGCCTCGGCGTAACATTTTAGGCACAGTGAACAATCAGTCACACATTCCAGAATACATGGAGGGTGACACCGTGCCAACACAAGCACTAACACATTTCCCAACCTGCAACCATCCCCACCAATCTACCCACCTCGGAAGAACTCTCCATGTTGGCCTCTCCACGTTGGCTCTGCATGAGAGGCCACACTTGAGGTAGGGCGAAGGCAGACAAGGGAATGGGTTGCAAATCATGCATTGTGGATGTGGCTGCTCTTCCAGCGGGTAGGTTGGAATGGCAGTCATAGGGTGCCCAGCAGGTCTGCACCCCAGCCCTGGGCTGGTGGGGGTGGATTTCACTTCCCCCATTGCTCCACACAAGGCCAGATTCAACTCCAACGCCTCTTAAAAGCAATGGCAATCTTTGACTTTAAAAGGGAACTGGTTCAGCTTCCTGGAGCCCAAGTACTTGGGCTTTACGTGAGCACAGTGTCTTTCCCACAGATGAACAGATAGGCTTCGCAGCATGCCCTGAATGTCAACAAATCTGAGTTCTGTACTGGGATACATTTTGCATGAAGTTTGCTATTAATGAACTATGGGCTTGAACCAGTGTCCATTCAGATCGATGGCAAAACTCCCATTGATCTCAGTGGTGCAGGATCAGGATCCATACCCTTCCCAATTACATTAAATATTTTGAAACCCTATTATACTGTACGTACCTGTCTTCCCTTATGTGCCATTGGGCCAGATACACTGATATAAATTCAGGGTGATTAAATCAACAGGACCACTCTGGAATGACATCTATGTAAGTGAGAGCAGGATCTGACCATTTGTTTTTCACTTTTGTGTTCATAGAATCATAGAATCTCAGGGTTGGAAGGGACCTCAGGAGGTCATCTAGTCCAACCCCCTGCTCAAAGCAGGACCAACCTCAAAGGGCAGCTGGCCAGCAAAGTTGTAGATAAAAATTGGGAGTATCAGTTTAACTGACTCCCCTTGTTTTAGGGGACGTCTTTGAGGCTAAGACTCCACACTTGTCAGACCCTTGTTTGGTGCAGCATTGGGCCAACCCTGAGGTCTTCATTCTTCTCCCCCTACCTGCCACACAAATGGGCAAGGAAAGCACGTTCGTAATGGCAAACCTGGCACCCGAAAGGCGAGGACTTGGCATAATGTAGGCAGTGGGCTAACAAACTGCAGCCTCTACAAGGAGAAAGCAAACAATAAAATAAAAGGAATGCTGATTGTCACCACACAATGCTACCTCGCTGCTCCTAACATCAGGGGAGAGAAAGAGCAGCCCTCTGGAACCGTATGCAGGAAAATAGCAGGCTGTCAAAGTGTCGTTTCTGCTCTGTGCCCCAGAAAGTTTGGTGTATTAAATAAAAGCCCGGCTGGTAGGAGAGTAGGACAGATGTACAGTGCCGGCTGTGACTTACCTTCACGAAGAGTTCAATGTCAGGGTCTTTTCCTTCCCCATTAGCAGGAACAGAGTCTGTCATTTTTCACCCCCCCCACACAAAGCCAGTGGCTGTTCTCTTTCTACTACGAGGCAAGAGAAGGTTTCGGCTAACAGCAGCTAGGTTTCCTCCTGGGAACAGCTCCCACAAAGCTTTTAAAACATCTCTTTTCTATGGCTGGAACGCCCCCCGGGTGAAGAAAATAAGTTTCTGCATTAAAAACTAAATAAAGCTGGCAGAAAGAGCACCACTGTTATAACAGTTCTTTGGAGCAACAAGTGCTGCTGTGCTGTGTTGTGGTGTAGTATCCTCATCTGTCAGAGCTGCAGCTCACGCGGCCAGCCCGAAATAGCCCAGAGCAGGAGAGAGGGTGGGGCTAACTCACAAAGGGAGGAGACAGCTGCTGGTACCTAGACCCTTATATGAGCCTTTGAGCAAAGTGTTTCATTCTTCTCTTAAGCATCTCTCGCTTTGTGTCTCAGTTTCTGTGTCTCTCATCCCCTAGCTGAGAGCACCAGTGAAAGGAGGAGAACAGGAAAGCTTCACGGCAGGTTGATTTCATTGTCTTAAAATGAAAAAGTGAGAGGCTTTTGCTCTTTATCCGAATTGAGCTTCTGACCTCTTTGAAATTCCTAGTATTTTCAGTGCAGAAAAGGGTAAGAAAAAATGGCCTGACTCTGTACTGCTTTATGCCTTGTGTAGCCATTGTTACAGCTGCTCAGAGTGAGCATACACTGCTACGCAATCAGAGTAGTCGTGTTTTACACTCGCTTTGTACAACTGTAAATGACTATGTGAGGGGCAAAGTGGTGGAGAATCAGACACTAAAGAGTGTGGCTGGGGGAGTGAGACTCCCATAGTGCTGCAGCACGTGCTAGAAGTGAAAAGCAGAGTAGAGGGAACATGGTTAAGTAGAATAGTGAGCCCTGCTGATCACATCTATTCAGCATACAAGTAACAAACACTGACTTCAGTGGGAGTTCCTTCTGCAAGGGCTGAATCAGGGGCTTGGAATGAACAGTTGTCTTTCCTTGCTTCTTTCTTCCTTCCAAGTTGTATTCCTTTTGAACATCTCTATCATGCTTCCAGTTTCTGCATCCATTTATTCCCTTTGATTTTTTAAACACACAGTATAGGAAACATAACAACAAGGAAATCAAACAAAAAGTTTAAAATACTACCCTAAGGCCCAATGTCTCAAACAAGTCAAGCCTGCAGGGTTCACACCCTCAAAAGAAAAGGCCTCTTTCCCACTGCAGTCCTCTCTGTCTTTGCTGTGATGCTAAGATAGCAGCAGATCTCTTGCATTCAGCTGACTATTGGCAATTCACTGACAGCAAGCCTAGCCATCTCAGAGCATTCACATCAACAGACTGACAAAAAGCAATTTCACTTTCCATTTCTAATATGTATCTGCCTCTTCAGCTACTCTTCCAACATGATCAAACACTAATCTTTTATGAAGGTGTTCTTGGTGATGTGGGTTCATGATAATCTTTAACTCCCTTCAATGACCTCTGGTTGTTAACTCTAACAGAATTACATATTATTACCCCGGTGTGTTCAGATTTATACTTTTTTGGTGGGTAGGGGGATCCAGGTACATTAACTACATAACTTTTACATTGCAATTATTTTCAGGCATGCAGTCAAATTTTCAGCTACATGAACTAATTGTAATTACATGCATCAAAAAGTATAATCACAGCATAATTATACAATAATTATAGTATGGCAACAATATAATTATAGATTAGAATTCGTTTTGTAAAGTGCATCCATAAATAATATATTCTCATTTACGCAATTATAACCTGTTACTTCTTCTGCAAAGTTTGTCTCTCTAAGTACTTCAAATAACGATTTAATTTTCCCCTTAATGAAATGGCTATTGAAAACAGGAGATGGTGGCTGTGATGCTGGCAGACCAGGTGCCAGCTCATGCCAAGGCTCCAGGCCTCACTGAACACTGACAAATGCATAGCTGAAAACCAGTCTGCCTTGCCTGTGTGGTAGTATTGTCAAGATAGATATTAGAGATGTAAGAATGGAATTTGGTGTTTAGACATTATGAGTAGCTTGTAGGATGCTGTATGTATTAGTATAACTTATCGGTACCCCATGTTACAAAGCATTAACAAACGTTTGCATTGTAAACCTCTGTAACTATATAACTCAAACAGGAAAGAAACCTTCTCTAATGCAAATGTTGGCTTCCTACAGAAAATGTTAGGTCCTGCCCAACGAGAAGGCCTTTGAAACCAAATGAGCCACTGTGAAACAGCAAAAGAACAAAGACTTTGTTAATTGCACTCCTTGCCCATGAACTCATCCCATCAGCTTGGGCTCTGGGGAGAAGAGAATAAAAATCCCTGACAAGGAGAAACTTGGTTCTGTTTGCTGCTTGAACTCTAAAGGGGTGAGAATAATTAAGCATAAGCAAAATAAGTCCAGCTGTTTTGCCTGGGTTAGCCTGAGAGGACATATAGAGTTTGCTTATTATAGAAGTTTCTATTATCTTTTGGCATCTAAGACTGTCATTCATTTGTGAGTGTATGTTACCTGCTTTAACCGTGTAAATAACTCTTATTTCTTTTCTGGTCAATAAATATTTAGTTAGTTTTACTACAGGATTGGCTACAAGCATTGTCTTTGGTGAGAGATCTGGGGATGCAATTGACCTGAGGTAAATGACTGGTCCTTTGGAACTGGGAATAACCTGAATATTATTGTGATTTTTGATATGAGAGACCATGTGTCACAGAGGCAGGCTTGCCTAGATGGCAAGCCCAAGGGGACCATCTGTGACTACATGGTAAGGCTGTTATAGTGCTTGTGGAGTTCACACTAGTTGTTTAGCTGGTGAAATCTAATTATAGAACACACACCCAGTTTGGGGTTTGTGCCCTGCTTCTTCAGTTTGCCCTGAGGTAGGCACCCATGTACTCCAAACAGCATGACAGTGGCCATTTTTGAAAGAAGGAAATCTTATCTGTGGACACTTTTAGCTTCACTCTCATTGAGAACAATAGAAAATGCTAGCTATTTTGAAAGAGGGTAGTTCTTTGTGCAATTCTCTGTAGTAGAATATTATTCCTCAGCCCCTGAGGAGGAGAACACTTTCAATTGTGAAGAATAAGAGGGGTAAGAATTACCATCAATCTTCAAATGTAGCCAATACACAAGATTTCAATGCATTTTAATGATATCTGAAGTTTGATGGATCTGTGCTATTAAGATAATTTGGAACAAAAATAGCGTGTTAAATTTCTTAAAAGGTCTGTTTTAAGTCATAAACTAATTAGCGGATTTACTTACAAATTTTTAGAAAATTCATTCTGTATTCGCTGAGTAAATTATGTAATTTTGGGAAGGATGTGCTGTATTCTTCCTCCATAACAAAGTGCAAAACTCAATTTTAACTTTCCAAGTGTATGGGGCACTTTTGTAGTGATATAGCACCTTTCATCCAGAGATCTGAGAGTGCTTTGTGACTGACAATGAATGAAGCCTAAGAGAAGCCTTTGGATTTGGAAAATATTATTTTACCCATTTTCAGATGGTAAAACAGGCACGGGAAGACTAAGGCCGGCATTTATTAACTTTTGGTGACTCAGCTGAACACCCAAAAATGGAGCTAACCAAAGTTAGTGAACACTTTTGAAATCTTTGGCTTCAGTGCCTGATTTGCAAAGATGCTGAGCATCAGTTGGCTCCCATTTGCTTCAGTGGACATTGTGGGTGCTCAGCACCTCTGAAAAATCAGGCTATATGTAATGACTTGCCCAAGGCCACACAATCAGTCAGCAACAGAGCTAGAACAAGGACCCATTAACCGTGATCAAATCAGTAGAATGTGTTCCCCAATTCCATCTGACTGCCGTGGCATACATACAATCCGTTTGCAATCTGTATTTCATTTTATTCCAACTGTACCCTCGAATGGAACAATTTCGTGCTAAGCCTCTAAGAGATGGAGCACATAACTTGCAGCCTGGAGAGAGGGGGCTAACGTGCCTTAAACCACCTTTGAACCAGAAAGCTACCTAAGTTATGGCAGTCTGTTCACAGCTGCCACCCAGAATACCACAGTCACACCCCATTCTATCACAACGCACCTACTTGCCCATACCCACTGTAGCAGGGCTTGTGGGGAGGTCCTTATAAGGCAACATTAGCTGCCTTGTGCAAAACCTATGCCAGTGAGAATTCTCCCCCGGCTGCTCTGAGGCTCTAATGGCTCTTTGATACTGCCACAGCGAGAGAAAATCCACCCCCAAATATCTGACAATCAGAAATGCATCTCACAATAAAATCACTACAAAGAAATGCCTTGTGGCAGTTCAAATCTATCACTGCTAGTAAACATCCTTTCAAGTACACGTGGCAAACCATGTGTTACTCAAAAGCCAAGCTCGTTTGGATATGGGACATTTAATTAAATGGCAGTAAACTAAAATATAAACACACCAAGCAGCAGAGTTATCTAAGCTCAGCAATAAAGTGCCTATTGTTGACCAGTTTCTCTCTCCCTAGCGGCTTCATTCTGTGAGATGCTGAGTGCCTCCCGTGAGGTGCTGAATGCCCTCATCTCTCATTAGAGTTAGGGGGAATGGACACTCAGTTCCCTACAAATGGGGCTCAGCCCCATGGAGGATTGAGTCCTCATTCATGTAAACACTATGTTATCTTTCAAAACTGGCATGAAAGCTTGAACTCAGATAAACATTACAGGAAGCGCTGGGTAGGAGGGAAGATCTAAAAAGGTACTGTATAGTCTATTTGTGCCATTTTTACTGGTTTGTTATTGTATAAAGCTGATGCATCACTTATACCCTGTTGGAACCTTTTCTCATGTGATGCTATTATTCCACACAAAGGTTGGATTTTGTGGTGTAAAATCAATTCTTCCCTCTATAGATGTATTAAAGATAATCTAATAACTGTTAAATAATTAGCACACGCTCATTTTACTGCAAAGAAAGAAGTTTTTTAGTTTGGCCTTTTGCTTTCTCTGAAGTCAGAAGTAACAAAGGCTTTGAGTTACACACAAGACCAAGATTAGATACAGATCTATGAAGTCTTCATAAGCCAGGTCATTATAGTTTGAGGCTTATGAAGTATGCAATCATGTGACCCCATTAATAAAACAGGAGGACAACTCCAGAAAGAGAATTGTCACTTATTGTGCTCTGTGCCTGAGCTTTAACATGCTATCAGCTTTCATAGGCCTGATCTAAGCCCCATTTTCCAGCAAAGACACATTTTGAGAAGGTGAATGGGAGGCCAAGTATAAAGAACAAACCTGCAGAGTGAAGCTCTCTCCCAGAATGAGAATTACCTAGAGTGAACTCTGCGAAGAAGGCATTTTGCTGTGCTGACCTGGGCTTTGTACCCAGCTAAATATCATTTTGCCCTGTGAGGGTGCAGGACTACAAGATTCATAACCTCGATTACATCTCCTGAAATTCAGTACAGAATAGCATCACCATTTTTCATATTGGATCTCATTTCCATTGGAGTCCAATACATGGGATGAAATCTTGCCTCCCACTGACGTCAATGTGGGTTTTGCTACTGACTTCATCGGGGCCAGAATTTCATCCAAGAGTTGCCAAAGCTGTCTAGCTACCCAGAAGTGATCGAGCTAACCAGCAACTACCTTATTAGCTAGTGAACACCAGGCATGCTCAGGGCATGAAGAAATAAAGAACTGCCGGAAAAGAAAAGACCCCCAAGGCCAATTCTCAATCATCTGTAGCTATTTCTAATATGCCTGTGAGTTATTTGCTTTGCGGTGCTATTTACTTAGCAACTTAAAGCATATGGGATGAAGTCCTGAGTAAAAAGGGAAATCAAGCAAAATGGTTTAATCCAGGGGAAATACACAGAGTCAAATCCTGGGGTCCTTGCTCAGTTTTCATGGAAGTCAAAGGGAGTTTGCCTCATTAAATACAGACTACAAAATGGGGCCAGACTCAAACTGATCCTTACATAGCTGCCCAGTGTGTGAGGAGGTGGGGGGCGTGTACAAAGCTTTCCCCATCACCTTGTGCCACAGGAGGGCCAGATAGAATTACAGCACATGTGCAAAGGGGAGGGGCACAGAGACTGCTCCTTCCCAATTCCCCTACAGATTCATGGTGCCCCGAGGTGGGGGAGGGCAGGATGGGGAGAAGAAAAGGCAGGACCGTGGCTCTGCCCTCACCCCCACACTCTAGCCAGTGCACAGTGAGGAATAATATGCACCACACCAATGAGTGTAGTACCAGCTGTGTGGCTCTGGGAACTCCAGGAGGCATTTTCCATCCCTGGGGCACGATGCTGTTCCATACCCCCACTGTGGCAAGTCTCTATACTGCCACTTACTACAGGTTGTGTCTATATGGCACAAACTACCCCTGTGGAAGTATATAACCCCGTAGTCATCATGTTACGTGTTCTCCTCTTTTTCCAAATCAGAGAGCATGAGATTCTGTTACAGCCACCAGCTACAGAGTCGGACTCTTTATATCAAGCTGTCAAAACATATGGTTTTAGCTCTGGAGGTCTCGGAGTCAATCCCAGCTATTGGCCCAGATGGTGGGCATCACATAAGGACCTCAGGATTTGACCCCATAAGAGTTTTGCCCAGAGTTAGATTATTCTTCTATAAGACAAAGTTTATATTATATGTGGTAGAGTTTGTTTTCACATGACTGCAGAGTAGGACTTTGCTATAAAATACCTTTAACATAGGGAAACCTTGAGCAAAAATTCACATTGCTGCTTCTTGTACAGCGGAATTCCATTAAGGATCAATTTTGACAAACCTCATGTTCAGATTGTTATGTCTGGATGATCACAGCCCTGTGGCACTCAGAAAATGTGAAATTGTTTGCTACTGTTGAAAACATTAAAGAAAAATCTACAAAACTATTCTTCATCTTATCCTTACACTGATCACCATAGCTGAAGGACAAACCCATCAACAGAAATTTACAAGCTTAAAAATTTAAACCAAAATTCATTTTTTCAAATGACCCCTTTTAAAAAATATATTTTTTTAGATTAGGATCCCTGAAAACTTTTGGAGTTTTGTTGTTTGTTTTTTTATCAGGAGTACGTAGTCAAACTGGTTTTCTTCAGTTAAGAACTGAAAGAGTGATGTTCTTTTAGGGAAGAGCTGCAAATGCCTGCATTTTACTTCCACTGCAGCAGGAACAAGTAATATTCACTCATGAAACTGCTCTCTTTCTTGCTTGTGTTCACCAGAGTAGCTTCTAGAGGGCAGTGTTTTCTTCCTTTTATTATCATTACAAAGCTGGCATCTCCATTAAAAACCAAGTTGCAGCTAAGAAAACTTTCCAAAAGGAGAAAGGAAATCAAGGGTCAAACTCGATGAATGTTTTGGAAAGTGCTATTGCATCAGTGAAAATATAACATTAAATATATAACATAAATTCAGCTGCTGAAGGGAGGAAACCAGGGGCATATTTTAGCGAGTCAAGTGAACAATTTTATTTCAGCATTAGGTATGAGAAGATGAAAAAAATCCATTCACTTTCCTCTGCTAAATAAATAATCTACAATCTGAATGCTAAGGAGGAATACAATTCCAGCCTCGATGTGGTCTTGTTCTTAGCCACTTTCATGTAGAATTATCAAATACTCCTCTATAGTATAAAGCCAGGGCCAGTGCAAGGAAGTTTCGTGCCCTAGGCGAAACTTCTTTGCACCGGCCCTGCGCGCCCCCTCCCCGCTAATGCCACCCCCCCCCACAGCAGCCAGCTCCCCCACTCCATGGCAGCTAACCTCCCCCTGCAGCTCCCCCCCCCCCGCGGCAGGGGCTCATCCCCCCCGCCAGCTCACGGGCCACGGGGGCAGGCTTGGCCCCCCGCCCGCCCGCAGCAGCAGGAGGCTCGGTCCCCCAGCCGCCCGCCCGCTCGCGGGCCGCGGGGGCAGGAGGCTCAGCCGCCCGCCCACTTGTGGGCTGCGGGGGCAGGAGGCTCAGCCGCCCGCCCACTTGTGGGCTGCGGGGGCAGGAGGCTCGGCCGTCTGCCCGCTTGCGGGCCGCGGGGGCAGGAGGCTCGGCCGTCCGCCCGCTTGCGGGCCACGGGGGCAGGAGGCTCGGCCATCCATGGCGGCCCCCCCATTCCACCCCACCCCTGCCACCCCGCGGCGGCCAGCCCCCCGGCCCATGGCAGCTCACCTCTGCCGGCAGCAGCAGCTTCTCAGCGGCATTTCGGCGGCCACCGAATCGCCACCGGGAGTGGCCGCCCCCCAAATCCTGGTGCCCTAGGCGACCGCCTAGGGTCGCCTAGTAGGAGCGCCGGCCCTGTATAAAGCAGTCAGTTTTCCTCTTGCTGTCACAAAACGAAAACTAAATTTAATTTAGTCACATTCAGGGCCAAATTGTCCATTGATGTAACTCCACAGAGAATTTGAGATATAAAATTTTAAGATCTTGCCTACTCACAAGATGTACCACTTAACTATACTGGCATAGTTAAAGCAATACAATTCCATTCCCCTCCAGTGTGGTCATAGTTATACTAGTATAAAGGTGCTTTATACTTATAGCTTATTGATGTATAGGGAGGGCAATGAGCTATAGAGGTATAAGGCACTTTTATACTAGTACAACTGCATTCACATTTAGATTGTAACTATAATCGGTTAAAAAAAACACATACAAAATGAAAATCACCCCCCAATCAACATATTCTGCCAGACCAACACATTTCTATAGTCATCATAGTATTATTATTTATTAAATATTTGTATTATCATCACACCCAGAGGCCCATGGCCAGGACTTTCTCTATGCAGACATACATCAGCTCCAGGGGCCAAAACCTGAGGTTCCAACTCAGTTTGTAGTCAGTCCTCACTCAAGCCAACTCCCATAGATTTGGCATTCTGACACTAAATAACGGTGTTTAAAGAACTTGTGAAACAACAGATTTGAACATCTTACATTCTCCCCTTATGCTAATGAAGTTTCACCTCTTCATAACTTGTGATCTGGCTGGCATCATGCTGGCAAGGTCATATACCTGGTATCAATGAATAACATGCAACCTGCTGACCCCAAGCCTTTCAGAGAGCTATCACTCATCTGAACTCCACGGAGATCTGCTCTCATTCATATTTAATCCCACGCCTTGATACTTTTGTGCTAAAGTTTCCATAAAGTTTGCCAGTGTAATTAGCTTCTTTTTCTTGGCTAATCATCTCAGTCAATTATCAAACAAATGATATGATTGTCTGCAATTCAAAGGTTCTGCATCTTGAAGCATTTCAAGCTGATTTGGCTGTACTTCCTCTGAGTTGTTCCTTGCTTGGTGCGTCTTCACTGCAGAGGTAACCTGGGTGATCAGCACCTGGGGCCGAACCCCCAGGTTAGGCTAGCCTTGGTGTCTGCCACCACACAGCAAGCCATATCTGAGTTACTGTGTCCTCACACTGGTGCTGAACTCACCCATGTGTGTCACTGGGACTTCTGAGGGCAAAGCCCATGGGTCTTTGTGCTGCAGTAAGGTGAATTGTTCTGTGATTCTTTCCCAGTGAATAATAGGAGAACTTGTCTGTCCTGGCTACACAGGGGAATTGAGGGAAGGAATTGGAGGACTATCGACATTCAAATGATTTAGCCTGCATCTTAACTGCATAATGAGTAAGTTACCAGGCTGAATGAAAGCAGATGCTTATAGCCCCAGACAAGCCAGCTAGCTCGGATTGAAAGCACCACTTAACTCAGCTGAGACAGATTTGTGTATAAATGGGAGTCAGGTTAGGGGCAACACCCAAGTAAAAGCTGGGGTCAACTCTGCAGTGAAGAGGTGAAATTGACCCTTGTGCAAAGAGCCCAGCACAAGTACTATGCCCCACCTAAAATAAGGGAAAACTTCTGTGCCAGTTGTCACATGTAATTTTTCCCTTTTTAACTTGAAAATCTTCCACCCCTTTCTCAGAAAGATACTCTGAAGTGCATGAAGGAGATCACTTGAACAAGGAAGAACATAGGCCACTGGATACTGACTAATGCCTGGCAGCAATTTCATACATTACTGATAAGCAAGACTTTTATCAAAACAGTCAGGCATCTTTCCAATCTCACCATCATTACACAGATGTCAGTGATTGACAGGACTCTGTGTTGAATTGACTAAGATCTGCCAGGAGGGCCAGGTGACTTAGGGGAATGCTAAAAGGATACAAAGAGACAAGGTGGGTAGGGTGACCAGATGTCCCGATTTTATAGGGACAGTCCTGTTTTTTAGGTCTTTTTCTTATATAGGCTCCTATTACCCCCCACCCCTGTCCCAATTTTTCACACTTGCCATCTGGTCACCCTAAAGGTGGGTGAGGTAATATCTTTTACTGGACCAACATCTGGTGGTGAGAGAGACAAGCTTTCAAGCCACACAGAGTTTGAAGAAGAGCTCTGTGTGGCTCAAAAACTTGTCTCGCTCACCAACAGACATTGGTCCAATAAAAGGTATTACCTCACCCACCTTGTCTCTCTAATATCCTGGGACCGACAGGGCAGGAGGTTACAACTATACTGCATACAATAATAGGATACAGAGTCCTTTACCTTGAATTTACCAGATCAAATCCAGCCCAGGCTATGTAGTAACTGACAGCTGATACTAGATGAGTTCATTAATGTTTGTAAAGGTGTTTCAGTATGTTAATCACGATTAATATTATCTGACAGCTAAATAAATTGGTGGCATCTCATATCCAAGGTATCCATATCATACCAACAAAAACCAAACCAAACCTGACATTCACAGAAGAAAGGCTAATAATTGAATAGGCCATGATGACTGACTTAGTCTCTTATACCTATTTCCAGACCCGGGTGGAGTCACAGAGGGTCTGTCTACACTGCAGCTGGGAGCCAGCCTCCACAGGCTAGGCAGGCAGAGTTGTGCTAGTGGGCCTTGAGCTAGGCTGCTAAAAACAGCTGTGTGAATGTCGCAGCTCCAGGGGAGACTTGGTCTACACTGGGGGGTGGGAGGGGGAAATCCATCTAAGTTACGCAACTTCAGCTACGTGAATAACGTAGCTGAAATCAACATACTTAGATCTACTTACCGTGGCGTCTTCACTGCAGTAAGTTGATGGCTGACACTCTCCCTCTGACTCCACCTGCATCTCTCGCCCTGGTGAAGTACCAGAGTCAATAGGAGAGCGCTCGGCGGTCAATTTATTGCGTCTAGACTAGACGCGATAAATCAACCCCCGACGAATCGATCGGAGCCCGTCGATCGAGCAGGTAATGTAGACAAGCCCTCATGCTAGCCTAAGAGGTGGGCTTGAGAGCCTGAGCTGCTGCCCAAGCCACAACATTCACAGTGCTTTTTTCAGCTCACTAGCTTGAGCCCTGCTAGCATGAGTCTGTCTACTTGTGCTGGGAGGCTTGCGCCTAGCTGCAGTGTAGACATGCCCTTTGTTTGAGGCACAGTAAAAGCTTCCATTACTGCTGCTCATGCAGTGCCTCTTCTGCATCTAAAAAGATAAAAAGAATTCTTAGACCCCAGGATGATCAACTCAGAATCTTTCACAATAATTAAATTTGATTTAAAAGAGCTCTACATTAAAAAAAATAAATGATTAAAAGATTATGCAATTCTTTTATGAAGGAGAAACAGATAAAGCAGTTAAAAGTGATCTTTCCAGAGAATTAAACATATCAAATAAAAAAAATGATTACCTACCTTCTCGTAATTGTTGTTCTTCCAGATGTGGCTCATGTCCATTTCAAGTAGGTGTGCGTGCCACATGCACAATCGTTAGACGGTTTTTCCCCTAGTGGTACCCATCGGGTTGGCTGGGGAGCCCCCTGGAGTTGGGCCTTCATGGCAGTGTATATAAGTCCCTGCCAACTTTTCAGTTCCTTCTTGCCAGCTACTCCGACAGAGCAGAAGGCAGGTGGGTCTTGGAATGGACATGAGCAACACATCTTGAAAAACAACAGTTATGAGAGATAGGTAACCGTTTTTTCTTCGAGTGCTTGCTCATGTCGATTCCAAGTAGGTGAGTCCCAAGCATTACCTAGGAAGTGGGATTGGAGTTCCTGGAATCGCTGATTGATGCACCGTTCTGCTGAATGCTGCATCATCTCTACGATGGTGGGTAATGGCATAATGCGAAGCAAAAGTGTGAACCAACGACCATGTCACCACCCTGCAGATCTCCTGGATCGGGACCTGGGCCAGGAATGCCGCCGAAGAGGCCTGCGCCCTTGTAGAAAGTGCCTTCAGTGCAGGAGCAAGTATTTCTGCCAAATCATAACATGCCTGGATACAGGACATGATCCACAATGAGATTCTTTGAGAAGACACCGGGAGGTGGGATGCACACCACTGGTGCTGTCAGACCTGGCTGGTCTCACTGGGGGCGAGCACCCTCGATCAATTTTCTTGTGTCACTTATGCGGCACCGATGAGTCTGAGTGGTGCTGTCTTCCCACTGCAGGCTTCGGTGCCGGGGAGTGACGGTGCCGAGGGTCTCTATGCATAGAGTCCTTCCTCGGTGCCGTAGCTTCTCTAACGGAGACAGGAATGCTCCACACGGAGGTGCTTGGTGCCCAGTCCTGCTGGCCCGGAGCCGGCTGGGGATGGAGGGCTTCCTCCATAAGGAGTTGCTTGAGCCTGAAGTCCCTTTCTTTATTTGTTCTCAGGCGGAACCCTTCGCAGATCTTGCAGTGATCTGTTTGATGTGCCTCCTCAGACGCTTTAGGCAGGAGTCATGGGGGATCACCTGTTGGCAGGTCCTGCATGGCTTAAAACCTTGGAATTGAGGCATGCCCCGAACCCCAAGAAGGGAAGGAATTGGGGTGGGAAGAAACCCTCCAACTTCTATCTAACTACTCACTACTAAAAACTAACTCTATTTAACTATTTACAGGTTAACAGGAAAGTCAGATCACTACGGGAAACGCTTGATGAGGCAAGAGAGACACGCAGCTCCAACGACCATCACTGACAGTAAGAAGGAACTGAAGAAGCGGTGGGTCAGCAGGGACCTATATATACCATCATGAAGGCACGACTCCCGGGGGCTCCACAGCCGACCTGACCGGTACCGCTAGAGGAAAAACCTTTTGACATCTGTGCCCGCGGTGTGCACACACCTACTTGGATTCGACATGAGCGAGCACTCGAAGAACTGGAGATGGCTTAACATCAACAAGGTCAGTTGTCAGCCATGCAGGATATTACTGATATTATGAACAATAAAATGCAATTACAATGCAATAGCTTTATTGAAAGGTGTTCTGTCCACGCAAATACCTTTCAGAGCGCTCTAAAAATCACTGGCACAGGAGGAAGATTCAGAGTGCCTGGTATCAGTTTGCAAGGTAATAATTTATTATAGGTGGCGCTGGTAGCACCACTTACTATTTAGGTTGCTATTTCCCTTAAGTTAACGATCCTCATTCACACCTGTGTGTCAGCTGTCCGCAATGGCCATCTTGTTTATCACTTCAAAGGTTTTTGTTTTGTTTTGTTCCCCCCCACCCTGCTGTTATGGTTCCTCTCAATTAATTAGCCACTTAAGGTTGGTATAGGCACTTCCACCTTATCATGTTTCTCTGACTGTATAAATATCTGTCCACTGTATGTTCCATTCCATGCATCCAATGAAGTGGGTTCTAACCCACGAAAGCTTATGCTGAAATAAATTTGTTAGTCTCTAAGGTGCCACAAGTATTTCTTTCTTTCTTATTTTCTTTTTGCTGACACAGACTAACACGGCTACTACACTGTAACCTATTTAGGTTGCTGACACTCCCTATAAGAATCTGTTTTCAGTTGCTTAAACCTTAGCCAAACATTAACTGTTTGAGCTGAAATTTTCTATGCTGGGCATGTGTCTTAGGCTGAATATTTTGGGAAAATTTCAGCCAGAATGGTTCAGCTGTTTCCAAGAATAAGGCTGGGGGAAAATAAGTTGTTTTCCCCACACTGAAAAATGATGGTGATCTTTTCTTTGAAAAACACTACTGCCCCGATGATTTGGAGCAGGGACTTAAGATTTGGCAGGGGTGGGGCCTTTGTGTCAGGGATGTGCCTTTTGCTATCCTTGTGAAAATCTGCCTAAATTTGGCCAAGTTCTGAGCCTTTCAAAAACAAACAAACCCAGTTTACAATTGTTCAATAGAGACGTCTTTGATTTTAGCAGCTAAAATCTCCAAAGCTTCTGTCCTCACTGAGCACGCTCCATCCCCTCACAGTTCCTCCACAGTGACCGGACTGTGCATGCACTATCCCCACAGAGTGACAGAATATGCTCCAGCCCATGGCTACAGGGAGGAAGCTGGACTTTCACTGTAATTGCTGCTTTCAGCTGCCCTGGGCCAGGGTGGGGCTGGGCACTGGAGCTGAGAGCAGGCAGTCTCTCTTTCCTGCTAGCACTCAGGCTGTGTGGAGGAGGACGCAGTCTGATTCAAAGGCCAAGGGGACAAAAAGCCAGATTCGAGGGAGGGAAAGAAGTAGATTGGGGCAAAGAGTCTGGTGAGACGCAGCTCCCATTGGCCGTGGTTCCCAGCCAATGGGAGCTGTGGGGGCAACGTGCAGAGCCTCCTGGCTGCCGCTATATGTAGGAGCTGGAGCAGGGACATGCCTCTGCTTCCAGGATCCATGCAGAGCCACGGCACATGTGGAGCGGGGCACGCCCTGGACCCCACTCCCCAGCGGGAGCTCAAGGGCTGGATTAAAATGTCTGAAGAGTGGATGTGGCCCCCGGGCCATAGTTTGCCCACCCCTGGTGTAGATGCACCCTGAGGTACACCCATGCACCTTCTGTGAAGGTTTTGTGGTTGCACAGTTGTAGAACTGAGTTGCAAGACAGGATCTCAGTTTGCACATGCAATTACATGACTGGTTCATGCAAACACTGCCTTGCACATGAAAATGCAGATATTTTGCAGGCAGTTTCACAGAAATGCTCACCAGTCAACTTGTCACCAACTGCTTTGAAAATCTGGTCACGTTTCCCTAACCTTATTTTGAAAAATATATAATAGGGTCATTCCTCTCATGAGTCAGCCAGTGCAGGGAATACATACATTTATCTAAAAAGTAAATGTTAACTGAAATTAACCAGCAAAATGTGGTCAGTCATGTGTATGAAATGTGTTAAACTCTTCATATCCTTCCTTGTTGGCATCCCAGAAAGGAATGCTCTCTCAGTTCTGCTGTTCTCTGAGGTTTTATACTATGACTATTTTTAGCTGCTACCAGCTGCGGTACCCAGGACCAATCAGCTCTCAAAGCTTGAAAGGAATTTTGCTCTAGTTCAAACTTCGTTCTCTGTAATCTTATAGGGAGGTGCCAAATAATCAAGTGTTTACTGCTTCAACCTTTGGTAATTAGTGACAGCTTTCATTAATGCAAGATAAGAACAGCCCAGCATAGTAAAAGGGTCAGTCAGGACTGGACCAAAGTTAATCTGAGTCAATGGATCAGCACTCGTGATAAAACGACATTTATTCAAATTAGGAAAAAATTAGCACGTCCGATGAAGTTCAATACACGCTGCTAGACCGCAGCAGTATGAGGGGAGAAAAGGAATCTGTATGCTTTTCATAAAGGAGCTCTTAGTTGTGTGGAGCTGAGACAATATTTATCTTGGATTATTTAGAGTTTGTTGTACTCGATGCACCTGACTCCTTCCTTCACAGAAGAAAAGCAACCTCTTAACCACTGGCCACATAATGTACTGTACACCAGTGAGCATAAAACCTATGCATTAAAAGGTATCTGGTGTGAAATCCTACCCCACTGAAGTCAATGGCAAAATGCGCATTGACTTAAATGGGGTCAGAATTTCACCCCTGTATATAGCATTTGTTCAGAAAGGCAATCCCTTCAATTTCAGTGAGACCCACAGAGCAGCCAATATATTGTTAGTGACACAAGCTTTGTCACTTAAATAATAATGCTAGACAATGCTATGGCTCTTTACACATTTGCTCTGGCAAGTTTCATTTGCTTTAATCTCAGCGATCATAAATGTAGAGGTATTTGAACAATAGCTAATGAAGTCGTAATGCAATAATTAGCTCAATCTAGTTTCCCATTTTATGGCATCAAGATTCTTCCATGATCCTCTTCCGATGATAATATTCTGATGCAGCTATACCACTTTGTAAAGTGAGAGATGGCACCGCACAGTTCTCTCATTGAGCATCTCCCTAAATTAACATCGTGGTCCATTTCAAACATACTTATAGGATCCTTAGGGCTCGATCTTGCAAGGTGCTGAGAATTCTGGCCTGATTCAGTAAAGCACTTTAGCGCACACCTACATTTAAGAATGTGAAGTCACTCTCAAGAATATGAATAAGACTCTTCGTGTGCTTAAAATTAAGCATATACTTAAAAGCTTTGCTGGATCAAGCCAGAGTTCTAAGCACCTTACAGAACAGAGCCATTAGAGAACACTTTTGAAAAAATATTGTAAGGGTGTAATCTTGATCCAGAAAATATTTTTATGTATGTTTCTTCAAGGACTACTTCTATCATGATGCATACACGAAAGGCCCTGTTTCCAATGGTATTTGAAATTAACCTGGCCTTCCTGCTTCAATCACTATACAGGGAATATGAAAAGCCCTCTTACGTCATCTAGGCTACATCAATGCAGGATTACACCATGAAGTATATTCTCCAGTACTTTGTCTAGTTCAGTTTCAAAGGATGAGGATTTCATTATTTCCCTTGGGAAACTATCCCCTAATAGATGTAAAAATTCAGAACAATCTCCACAAATTCAGACTACATTTTCTTTTAGTTCCAAGTTGACTTCATTTTATCCCATTACTCCTAGTTAATGAGGAATCACCAATGATTTAGAGAGACCACTCTGGCCCATGATATGCTGCCTCTGAATACTGTAGGCTCACCCTAATGCCAGGCCAACAAGGCGTCAACATTACAATTAAAGATGCATATATCAAAATTAGATCAAGTAGACATTAAGTTATAACAAGAGTATATGCAAAACTGGTTTGTGAAGTCAGGTAGAGAGCTCCTATTGCATGTCACTGTTTTGAATTGAATGTACCTTAAGGAAAGGTTCAACAAGATGCAAGTGCATTTGGCTGGAGGTCAGAACAAAGACCAAATTCATTTATGTTTAGACACAAAGCTCCTGCTGCTCATCTTTGCCTCCCACACCTCAAATAATCTGTGTTGATCTAGTACTGAACTTCTGTTGACAGATGCTAAGAGTAGACAAACATGGTAGTATACACTGGGGAGCAACCGCTCTCCAAAACTCACTGAAGAACCTAGAGAGAAGTCTTTGAAAGATGGAGTTAGTGAACTTCACATTCAGGACTGAACTGCGAGAGAGACACTAAGCATTCTCAACCCTCAGGGATATTAAGGGGAGCTGTGGGCCTTTGGTACTTTGCAGAAGGCGTGGAGCATTAGGAAAAGCAATTGCTGTTGACAGGAAAATGCGCCAGAGTAAATGAAATTTCAAATTTAGAAATAAACTATTAAATGCATGAGAGATGACATAAAGCCTTATGGAGGTTATTAATGTGTGATTTGCTCATCACATTCTATCCCACTTGCAATGATGTGTTTATTAATAATGTAGATAAATAAAGAGACTGCGGATTGTCAAACACTTATTGCAGTATCAGTGAGTCATATTTTGAAAGTAGAGGCCATCTGAACTTCTCCCAGATTCTATGTTATCCAGATAATTGTGGGCCAGAAGATCAGTGTTTTGTTCCTGACTTTGCTATAGTTTTTCTGTGTGACCTTGGGAAAGACTTTTAACCTCCCTGTGCCTCGGTTTTTACATCTGTACAGTAGGGATGACAACATATCCCAACCTCACGAGATGTGTTGTGAAACTTACTTCATTAACGTTTGTGAAGTGTTTTGAGATGCTTGGATGAAGGTTGCTATAGAAATGCAAAGTATGCTATTATATTTAGAGTTGGATCCATGCCCGATCCAATTTACATTTCTGGCCTCTCTCTATTGTGTTATTACATCTTCACTAAGGTCACAAATGAATGGCAACGTTGCGAGTGACGCAGCAGCATTTAATAAGGTCACACACAAATATATCCAAGGTGGTATAAAAAGAAACAGTCACTGCAGTCTAAACATAAATATCCTGCTTTCAGATACAAACCAAAGGTTCAGTCAGGATCCAAGCATCTCCTGCTGTGTTCTTTAAAGCAGGAGCAGCTGCATGAGGAGTCATAATCTATGTCATTAAACAGGCGTATATAAGCACTGTTATTAAGTACTCTTAATGGTAGTTGTTTACATCCTGATAGAAAAGCTAATAAACAAAGGTGCTGAACAGCTATCACGTCACATGCCCTTCCTAAACCACTCAGGCATGGTGTTAATGAGGGGCCACAATGCGGGTAATGTGATATTTTTAAACAGATCAACAAATACGTTATAGAATGGTGGAAAAAGTCCCGCAATCAGGGGCAAGGCCCAAAATAATGACACACTGATTTTCTGCATAGTGTTCATGTTAAAAGCCTACACAAACCAAGTCTAGAACTGGTGTCAGTAAGAATAATTCCAGTGAAGACGAGCCTTTGGCCAAGCTTTATGTTCAGGGATTCCATTCAGGAAAAATGGATTAGGTGCGAATTGATTCTTTTTTGAACTAAACCAGGCTGACCAACTAGTGGCACATCAAATCAGCATTAGGATGTTGGGTCATCATGGCCCAGTCATCAGAGCCCACTGAAAGCACAAAAGAGGATCTCATGGGGAATGTAGTCTAGATTTTAAATGGCTATTTAGAAAATATCCTCTCTGACACCTTTCATACTGCAGGAGCCCATGGTCCTGTACACATAAGTAACCCATATACAGTGGGTACCATTAGAAAATAAACATTTGCCTCAACCACGGTGATTGTTGCATGTCACCTGTTCTAAATGTAGGATGATACCATGTTTAATGCAGCTGGGGTGGCAAATGTTAAGGTTATAATGGTGCTTTAGCAATCAATTCACCTGCCGCTGAAATGCAACCAACTCTGGGGGGAGGAACACAGTAACTGTTTAGCAGTGCACAGTATTACTTCGCAACTCTCATCCTCAGCGATATCATCAATAAGAAACACAAATAAAAGCTCCATTAAATCTTCATGGAAACAACCAAGGTGTTTACCTGGAAAACACCACAATTGGTTGGGAGGGAAATGCTATTTTTAAACATCAAAGAGAGAATTTAAAAAATAAAAGTAAAAATAAGGGAAGGGAAATGCTGAGTTCCTTCAACCAAGTGACTCTCATTTCAGTTTCCCTCGACTGTGACCCACATACTTACACTTCATTTCTCGTCACTGAAATCTCAGGGCAGTAATAGCTTCCTAAACAATACGGCTCCATATTTTAAAGCTGTTGCTATGCTACTGTACTATGCCAAGCTGCTGCTGGAGCCAACAGCTGAAGTGGCACAGTGATGTCGGCTTCACATTGATTCATGGACCTTCCAGAGGGAGAAATAGCCCATCTGCACAGTGCATGAACAGGGCACGCATTCAGCGGAGGTGAGGAGTAAAGCTTTTTACCCTTTGTACCCAAAAGATTAAGCAAGGTGCTGCGCCTTGGTACTAAAGCACACATTCTGTTCAAAACAGATAACCTCCCATTCATAATTACCAGACTATCTGGGACAGAACTGCCAGTTTGCTAATCTTCTCATGCACACAAAACAATTTGCATAAACATAAATCAAGCTGTAAAGAGAGAACCACAGCACAATTCTCCTCTCAGAGGATTACTGTCGCAGATGAGAAAGTCAGTTTTTCTCTTGGGTGAGACATTAAGACTTAAAAGGTAACCATCCTACTGTCTGATAAAGTGGCAGCAACAGCATATTGTGCAGCCCTGCTGTGGACAAGCCCCAGAGTCCTCCTGCTCTCTAGGCTATTAGAGACCAGGGGGCTGATGGTGACATCCCTTACACTGGATTTACAGTATAACACTCTGACTTCAAAAGAGTTACTCCTACTTTCAACAGTGTGAGGTTAGAATCCGGCCCAAAGACTATGAGTGACACAATGCTCTTGAAGCCTGAAGGCAGATGCTAACTCTGCAGCTATAATATTGCATTATGGCTATTTGTTAATGGAGAAGTAGCGGTGGAGTCCCAGAGGACGGTGTTGGTCATTCAGCTATAGTTAGAAATGTTTCTTAGGAAGATACTAGAATGGGAAGGTGAGCTTTGTCTAGGTTCTGTAATCTGAGCAAAAAAAGATTTTAAAAGGACAAAACATGAAAGCCAAAGATATACTGGATAAAGTCTACCAAAGGGAAAGTTCTCATGCCCTTACAATAGACCCACTGAAATCAACCAGACTACTTCTGGGGTAAGGCAGTAGTCAACAGCCCAGATCTTAAAAGTTGCAATGCCCCACTGATTTAGGAGCCTAGACTCTAAATCCCTGTTGAAAATGAGATTTAGGCTCCTAAATCAGTTAGGCATTGCGCCGCTGAGCACAACAATGCCAAAATACTTTTAAAAATCTGGGCCAACATGAGTAAGTTTATACAAATCTGTTACAATGTTAGGACATTGACTTTCCCATCAGTCATTTCCACTACCTTCATATTTTTAGTTAACTTGAGTTTCTATCACAACTTGGCCTTGGTATCACAATAATTGGAGTACTCTGAAAAAAAAAGCTTTTCAATTATTCTCTTGCTCAAGCTATTCAATTAACTTAAAAGACCCCAAGGAGCTGGTTATGTATCATTCAACCTCTCCGTTTCTCAGTTGGCTCATATGAGAAAGGAAAACAACATTTGCTTATTTACTTCAAAGAGGTGTTATAGTGAATATTTATAAAGCATTTTTTTTTAATTAAAATGTCATATAAATCCAAAGTATAATTATTTCATCCTCATATATAGAGGCAAATTTTCAGGCTGGTTTTTACCAGACCTCCATTTTTGTGTGTGCAAAATTTGCTGGAGGGAATAACTGCAGATACAGTTTTGTACCAGCATTCATTACTATGCGCTGACAAGTGCACCTGCAGTTATTTTTTGGTTGCATGTTGTGGCCACAGAAACAAATCAGCATTTGAAAATCTGGCCCAACATGAAAAAGACACTCACATATGTGAAAATTTCCATAGCCTTAATAGAAGCTGCCAACACAAAATTCCCATTGAAAATTACAAATGTTCATCTTGATTCAGTGGCCCAACAACTCTCCATGATTTTTATGAGTGTTCAACAAGCCATGCTCCTATGGACACCAAAATTACCACCTGTTTAAGATGGGTAAAGGTCAACCAGTTCAGTGCATCATTGCTCTTCAGCTAATTTTCTAGCACTAAATGTTTACAGCATGTGATTTATTAACCCAAAACATCAATAAATATTTAAAAATGAAACTTTCTTGGTACAATCTACATTTGTTTCATAGGCCATGGGGAAAGTAATAAATGGAAAAGTATGTGGTCTCAATAAGTGTAATCTCAAAAATAAACTTTCACTTTGCAACAATGAAAGGGCCTGTCCTTATAATCATCTGCTGAGAACAGAGTCTCTGACCATTGCTCTATTAATCTCTAACAGCTCAATCCTGGAAATAATGAATGAGGTACTGTGTGCCCTCAACTCCCAGTGATTTCTGAAGGGAGCTGAAGGAGTTCAGCACCTCCAGGAAAGACTCAACACATTGCAGGATCAGTCCCTACAGACAGTAAAGGTGCTTTCCTTCGTGGCTGATTAATTTTCTTACGAGTTTATGAACAGATCTATTTGTCACAATGGAAAGAGTTAGAAGATAAGAATTTAAACGCTAATCTACAAATCAGTTAGTGCCAATTTCTGCCCTCAAATTCACATGCAATTCCCAGTGAAGTTTTGGGGATTCCCGTGTAGGTAACTGAGAGAAGCATTTGGTTCTCAGAATGTCCCCGCTAACCACCACAATGATCAGTAATGCTCATACTAATGGAGGGTTGAATCTGTTTCATGCTTCCAGCTATTCAGTTTTCCTTCTGATTTTTTTTTAAAGTAAGATATAATATATTGAAAATTGTATTGTATTCTGCAGGGTATTTTCCTTTTACACATCATAAGATAATGATCACAGACTATAACACAGCATTCACCCTTGTCTCAAAACTTCTAAACAGTTTCCATCATTTTCTTGACCAGAATTTATTTTAAAAAAGACTTTGTCCTTGTGAAATTCCTGTCTCCGATAAATCCGAATTCACGCCCGCTATTCTTTTTCAGAGGCTGCCTTTCCCCTCTCCTATGAATTCTTTATTCCTTCTTCCCATTTGTGTAACAATTGCATGGGCTGGTGTTAAAATTTATACTATAATACTGTCCATATGCACCATTGTCCTTTTCTGGATGTAATCTCAAGTGTTTACCTGTGTGTCACAGGCCCTGTATGGCCAACAGGGAAAATAGTTTCTCCTTTGACTCAAATGATAGAGAACGGTGCTTCTGGTCTGCAAAATGTGCTTTTTAAGGACATATTTCTGAGTGGAGAGGATATGAACCCTAGCTCATTTCTCAAAGAACTGTTAAAAACAGATAAAATATTATTCAAAATTCAATACAAAAATGTAGATTGAAATAACATCAAGGCTGCACAGTAAAGCACTCAAACCTCAGGAAAAGACAGTTAAGGTTGCCTGTGCATTAACAGCAAGGGCGTTCAGCAAGCACAAGTGTGCAGTGCTGAATAGGGAACCCCACTACGGGTAAAAGATGCTCACAATTTGCACGTATTGTGGGTTTGAAGAGGCTATATTTCTATACAAAATTGCATCTAAGTCAAGCTGCCCCATGTGACTAGTATCCTAAGTTGTATGTCGATAATATTTCAGTTTTCAAGGGCTTTTGTTTGAAGAAACCATAGGCTTATTAAATAGGTGTTGAGTGGGTGTGACAAGTCCAGACATGTTGGACTGGCACAAATGTCTCCATGGTTAATGCTTGTTGTACTCTTTATTGTTGAAGTACAGTGAGCTTCTTGATAAAGATCACATACTGAATTTTGCTCCAAGCTAAACTAGTGTAAATCCAGAACAATCCATTGAGTATTAAGACTCATCAAAAGATGAATTAAGAGGAAGACTGGCTTAATGTTTTTTAACATTTTCTGGGTACATTCAATAATAAAAGGGTGTGAATTAATTCCATAAAATATCATGAAGTTTGACTGAGACTATTTAATACTGCAGTAAAGAGTCAGCATGCACCAGCATTTACAGCTATCTGAGATACTGCAATTATTCTCCTATCTAAGCCGAGTTTGGACGGAGCTACTTCCAGATTATAAAGTGAGCTGGCTGCCATTTTGTTTTCTGGTTCCTTCTCCCTGGCTCTCTGTCAGCAGCCATCTTTGTCTGAGGTAGACATCTCTGACCAATCCCAAAGGTCTACTGCTGCCTGGAAGGGGGAGGGATGGAGAGAGGGATCTGTGTGCTACTGCTGTCAAAGGGAAGGTGTCCTTCCAGATTGCAACCAAATGTATGGGAAGGCAAACTCAGAAGAGGATGACAACAGTTTGAAAAAAACCATCCAGCAAACCTGACTAAGATGAGGCAGACACAGCACTCTGTTGTCAGACACTACTGGTGTGGTGCTCTGCTCTTGTTCGATGATAACAGTCGGCTGCATGCGTGTGTTCCCTCTGTGTGCTGCCCCGACTCTGTGCAGATAGCTGACACAGCAGACCCCAAGAGAACCCCAATGACCACAGACTCTGATAAGGTACGAAGGCACCCAGCCAGCTTTATTGTCAAATGAAACACAGTCTCTAGCTCCCCGGATCAGATGTCTATAGTTCTGCTAGTACATATGTGCTCCCTGACAATGGACATGGCTCAGTCTGAGTCGGGACACTCCACTGCCCCCTAGGCCGGACAAAGATGTCCACTCAGGGATGCATTCTTATACACAGGTACAAACAGGTTACACCTCACTCCTGACACATTGAGGTACAGCCCTGCTACGCATTAGGGTGCTGCCTCTCCCCTGGTACATGTTGGTTCAAACAAACAAGTCTATCCATCATATTGTCCTTTTGACCCTGTCTTTAGGATGGGTCTGCCTGTTCCTTGTTATCTCTGTGGAATGTGTTCGTACCAGGATATTCTGGTGCCATCCTGGCACACGTTCATCTTATTAGTGCTTATATGTGTATACGTGCTTTTAGCAGCCTTCTTCTTGCCAACTTCTGTGAGCAGGGCCTGCCTTGGGCTCACAGCACAACTTTGCTTTATATTAGCAAGGTCTTGACCATTACTTCAGTTCAGGCCTCATACCGGGCCTCTGATACAAGGGTTTATGTTTCAGGGACTCATCTAACTACACACTCCATCCAGCCGAGAGAAGCAATCACAGGCTCCACAGCCAGAGAAGGAAGCTGGAGAGCCAGCCGAGCAGAGCCAAGCTGTGGGGAGAACCCAAAGGGGGAAGAGTTCAGACACTGGGGGAGTCATAAAGGAAGCAGAGCACAGCCGGGGGAGCAGACCCTATCAGGAGAGAAGCTTGGTTCTGAGCAGAGTCCACTGTGGGGGCAATTAGCATAGCCTCGGGGGCACCGAAAGGAAAAAAGAGCTAGCCTTGGGAGGAGTCAGAGAGGTAGCAGAGCCCAACTGCAGGGAGCAATGGTGAACCAGATAGAGAGCAAAGCTCAGATGGTGAAAAACAGGAATAGCAGAGTCCAGATGGGACATCAGGGCAAGTCAGAGGGAACAGACTACAGATAAAATAGGCCACCCTTATTTTGATTTTATCATGCTTTATCATTTCTTAAATAGCTCATTTGTTCTAAAATATACTGGTGCACAGAAACCTTGGGATTTGGTGGGCTGTATTAGAAACACATTGTCCATTATTAATTATCCGTTGTTGTTTGTCCAAGGTCTCAGTTCTTAAATGTAATGGAGATGATAGAAGAGGAAGTCTATTTTGCAGTCCTTGTTCTAAATTAGCAACAATCACAGGTGGTAGAAGAGAGAAAGATGCTTTCCAATCTTTAGGTGGAGACCCCTTTTAAGTTGCCAGTCTCCTCACTCACCTAGGAGTGAAAAACACCAGGAAAGCTCCCTGAACGAATCGCACAGAAATCCAAATCATTCCCCTCCCAACCAGCCACAATGGTTCTGTGTGCAGATATCTCTTCTCCTGCATGGAAAGGTAGGAAACACCAACTACCTCTGAAACCTGTGCATGTGCTCTGTGGGACTCTGCTCCACTTTGGGGATAGAGGTGGAACCTGAGTCAGTTGCAAGCAAGAGTGGGAGGGCTGGGGCCAGAGCTGGTGGCGATGCCCATTATCTCCTCCCTGGCTCCATCTTGCTTAGGTAGAAAAGATCATACAGCCTGGCGACCCTTCTCACAGGGGAGGTTGAAGATGCGGGGGAAGGGGGGATGCCAGCTCTATTGGAGCAACATTGCCAGGGAGCTGAGGAGTCACCGGGGGACAGAGTCAGTTCACGTAAACAGGGCAACTGTGAGGATGGACCCGGTCCTCTGCAGATACCCCAGATTCCTGCACTGATCCCAGTACAACTGCCCACCCCACAAGATGATGTGGAGGGAGTTCCACCAGGGGATCCTTGCAGAGATTTTCTCCTCTAAAGCCTTCCTCCAGAGGTTTTACCATGGGAAGGAATGATCTGGGTCAGAGTTTCCAGTCCCTGATTCAGATTATTTCTACATAAGAGATGATCTGGTTCATGGGGGTGGGGGGTTTTGTCTTTTTTTTTTTTTTAAGTTCAGGTTCGTTAGTCCAGATTCTTCTTTCACTTATAACTGTTTTATACTAATTGACTTCATTGAAGTTGCTCCTGACTTACACAGAAGCAAGTAAGAAGAGAATCAGCCCCTTTGTTCTTCTGAATGAATCTCACTCATTCCTGGCATCATCAGCTTGATCAAGCTTGCTAATCATTAGCTGAATTTCACATGTATAAATCTGAATTACAATTACATTGGCCAAACCGGACAGTCTCTACGCAAAAGAATAAATGGACACAAATCTGACATCAGGAATCATAACATTCAAAACCCAGTAGGAGAACATTTCAATCTCTCTAATCACTCAGTGACAGACTTAAGGGTGGCAATTTTGCAACAGAAAAACTTCAAAAACAGACTTCAATGAGAAGCTGTTGAACTTGAATTAATATGCAAATTAGATACCATCAACTCAGGTTTGAACAGAGACTGGGAATGGCTTGGCCATTACATTAATTGAATCTATTTCCCTTAGTTAACTATCCTCACTCACACCTTTTTGTGTCAACTGTCCGCAATGGGCCATCTTGATTATCACTTCAAAAGTTTTTTTCCCCTGCTGATATAGTTCCTCTTAATTAATTAGCCTCTTAAAGTTGGTATAGGTACTTCCACCTTTTCATGTTTCTCTGAATGTATAAATATCTCCATACTGTATGTTCCATTCCATGCGTCTGATGAAGTGGGTTCTAACCCATGAAAGCTTATGCTGAAATAAATGTGTTAGTCTCTAAGGTGCCACAAGTAATCCTGTTCTTTTTGCTGACACAGACTAACATGACTGCTACTCTGAAATAGGGTTTTTTAGCGTCTTCCATGCAAACTTGTATGCCAAAATGTTCTACAGAGTGCCTGTAGGTGTCATAGAAGGAAGTGAGTAAAGTATTGATAAGGAAGGAAAGATTTGTTTTCAGCTTGAGATTTGAAACGAGATGGAGAGTTGAACAAGTGGAGAGAAAAAGGGCTATTGCAGATGGCACAAGCTGCAGAGGAGAAGGCTCTTGGAACAGTGTGGGGTAAGAATAAATCTAGGGACAAATAGTAGTAATTCCAAAAATGTTTAAAACCCCAGTTAAAGGGAAACTAAATATACTTAACTATTACATCGTTTACAAAACCCAAGCACTTACAAGCATGGAAATGAATGGGAAAGAGCATCATAAATCTTACAGTGCCCACATAATAAACACTTTCTTATCAAGTGCCATGAGCCACTTGCTACTTGAAGTAAAGGAAGATATTTGTTAGCTGTCAAGTATAGAAGGATTCTTATTTTCTTTCTAAGCAGTAACCAAACAACAGAAGGCAACTTGCTCTCACACAGTGCCCTAGCCTGTTGTAATTGCTATCAACGGCAAGGAAAGTGCTGGATTCAGGGCCGGTGCAAGGAAGTTTCATGCCCTAGGTGAAACTTCCTTGCACCAGTCCTGCGCCCTCCCTGCGCCCTCTCCCCCAGCTAACACCACCTCCCTCCCCCCCCCCCCCCCCCCCGCTCCCAGCTGAGCCGTGGAGGCGGGAGGCAGCAGCGGCCAGCAGCTCCCCCCCTACCCCCCGGCACCCTAGGCGACCGCCTAGGGTCGCCTAGTGGGCGCGCCGGCCCGGGCTGGATTCTTCCAATGAAGACTGGATGCCTTCCTAGAAGATGTGCTTTAGTCAAACACAAATTATTGATCTCAATACAGGGGTAACTGGGTGAAATTTGGTGGTCTTGTGTTATATGGAGAGTTCAAATCAGATGATCTAATGGTCCCTTCCGGCCTTAAAATCTATGAATACAAATAATTAATAACAGTGCATGAATTTTCATGGGGATTTAACTCTATAACTAGGATAACTGGAGGGACAGTAACAAAACATTTTTTACCTAAAGGGAGAGAAAGGAACATTAAACAAAAGAAAAATGTTCAGATCATAGTATTTTAATGCCTTGTAAGTTGAAAATAGTTTGATTAATCCATTTATATTATCCAGAAGTGTTCTCCTTTATCCTCTAAGAAAATATGGCAATTTCCCAGCCAAAGGCGTAAGGACTTTGTAATGGAAGCTGATTGCAACCTTAGCTAAGGAGAGGCCACAATACCATATTATCGGATAGGGCTTGTAAAAGACAATCCTTCCCCTCTCACTATCTCACGTCAATGCAAAGGTCATTATATGTTCTTGCTTAATATGCTCAATATCAAATGTTAAAATTGCTGAGAGCATTAGTGGTAACACAGACTCATATTCTACTTTCAAAATACTCAGGTCACTTAGGGTCAGATTCTGATACGGGCTATTCAACATGAATAAGGGTAACTCCCCAAGTCGCCCCATTGAAGTCACTGGAATTAATCAATATTGAGAAAGGAGGTGTAAAGAGAGGTTTTCTGAAGGAAAGTACAACATTTATTTAAGAGCTTAGGTGAATGTGATTTAGAAACTCAACAAGGGAAAGAGTGAAATTGACTCCCTAGTGATTCAGACCTGACTTGAATTTCACTAATAGGCATTTAAAATCTGCATCACAGAAATAACTTAATCCAATTAGTTGTAATAAATAAGTTGGATCTGTTCCAAAGATGAACATGGGAAAGAATTTCCCTGCCGCTCTTCATTTTGAAGATTTGTTTTCCTTTAGAAGATTAATAGGTATTGCACGTGATCCACAGCCCACTGAATAGGAGTCTTTTCATTAATTCAATGGGCTTTGGATCAGGCCTTTCTAGCACTTTTCATCCAAAGATCTCAAAACCAGTATAACATGGGTGGGTAAGCAGTATTATCCCCATTTTACATGGAAAAAGGGAATCATGGAGAGGATAAGTGACTGCCCAATTTCACGCAGAATGTCAGTGACAGAGCTGGGGGCAGAACATAGCGCACACTTCAATGAGGCTGAGGATACTTGGATTGATTCTGGTTCTAATGCTACTGTAGATGTCTAGGAGTACAAGCCCTTACCTTAACAAAGAGGAAAATCTCAGACCCCTTCTGAAAGTTGTCAGTTTCTCCCAAGTTGTTGTTAGCTGGAAATCTGGTGGAAGTTGCAAAGGTGGGAGAAGTGCCCAGGCTCTTACGAAGACTGAATCCAGTAGGAGATGGGATTTCATTTCCAAACACCATCCTCTCTACACGTTCATCACAGGACCTTGGCCTCATCATCTCCATCTCTTCCTGGCGATGCTGGTCCTCTTCAGCTCCTTGCTGAGAGGAAGCTGAACCATCCTCCCCATCAGCTCCTTGCCGAGATGACACAGAATTACTGCGGCTGTGTTCTGGGCTTTCCTGACAGCTGATGTCCATGCTTTCTGGAGTGGTGGAGGAAGAAGGAGATGCTGGGTCTTCATGGACTTGCTCATAAAGATGATCCTCTTTTGCTTCCTCTGAATCAGGAATCTCCTCTTTTGCTTCCTCTGAATCAGGAATCTCATAGAGGGTAGTGTTCTCTACATTTTCATAGACGTTGGTAAAGCCCCCATTTTCCATGCTGGCTGGTTGGTTGGATTTTGCCTTTCTTTTGGTATCTTGAGGGGCCGGAGATGGCAACAGATAAACACTGTTTAAAAGGAAGCAGTGTTTGTGGTGTGCTTTTTGAATGCACTGGTACACATGACAGGTTTCCAACAATCATTTACGGAGAGCTTTAAATCAACAAACTATATTCCACTGAAGTCAAAGATAAGGCCAGCTCAATTTTAACCCCTTCCTGGCTCAGAGCACTTGCAACTATATTTAATCACCATTTGCTCTTCCCAAAATATCTTAGTCAGACTTCAGTACATACAGTGAATCCAATTCAGACAATTGCCAGCGAACAATCAAAGTCAGTTGTCAAGCACACACTGGTCTTTATCTGAAAGTCTAATATACCTTGGGGATACTTTGCTTAAAGCCTAGAGGACATAGAGCTCACTGAACTGATTTTCTGAGCATCAGGGCAAAAGCAAGGGTACTACTCCTCTAATCACAAAAAGCCACCAACAATGTAAACAAGCTGCAACACTTCAGTGGTTAATCACAAGACAGTGAAGAATCAATTACTGAAAAATAAATCCAAGAAGTAGCACAGGGGATAAGGCACCAGACTGGTTGTCTTGAGACTTGCATTCTCTTCCAGGCTCTGCCACTGACACACTTCGGCAAGTCAGTCCACTTCCATCTGCCTCAACTTGCCCATTTGTAAAGTTGGGACAATAACATGTACCCATATTTGTAAATTGCTTTGAAATCTAGAAATAAAAGCACTATAAGTGTTAAGTGTTATTACAGTACATTTTAAATGTATTATATGTATCTGCCATTTACATCCAGGTTCTTTATATGTCTATTTTTATTAGAGAGGGCCCAAGTCATAAAGTTTGGATCTGGAGCTGAACTTTCCAAAGTTTGGGGAAGTACAGATCTAGTGATTGGATTAAGACATCTCTCATGTTCATGCATCTGCTGCACTTTGATTATCTTCCTATTCTTAAGGCTCAACTGCATTCAATCTCACATGGGTGGGTAAGGAAGGAGAGAAGATGGAAAGAGACCTTTCCTCCTGCACCCCCTTTCCTCCTACACAGAGAAGTCCTTGTGCTTCTCTGAGTTGACTGCTACAACCAATGGTGGATTCCCCAGAGGAATAGGGGAGGTTGTGGGGAGAGCAGAACTAATACCCTGCCCATCTCTGCACAGAACAAAGAGGTGCAGACACTACACCCATCAAAAGATGGTGCAGCAGATGCTGTCTCCCTGAGATCAGGAGGCTGTGGATTAAAGTCATTATTTTTGTATTCAGCCTATCAAAGTAATAATAAAAGTCAAGCCGCAAAAGTGTAGCAGCCTTTAAACCTACAGGCAGCTGGATTCATCACCTAAATCATTCTGATTTACCTATGTTTAATTTTTATATAGACAATAAAAATGCTGCAAGTGGAATTTGCATTCCCTATCTGGAACTAACACCATTCCGCATAGATAGAGTTAAATAACAGAAGGACAATGAGATACCTTGACGCATGATTACTTTACTGGATAGGCACAAACTGAGGACTTCAGGGATGTATAATTCATATTTAGTGTGTTACTCACGTAATCCTGCCTGATCCACAAGCAATGTCAGCAAGCAGAACAAAGCCCATTTCCCCTTCACTGTTTCCATGTGTAACTGGCACATTGCTTGAACATCTTCTCAAATCCAAATTAAAAGATTATCAGACATATATCAAAAATCATGTGTCAGGCTCCCATAACCATGAGACTGGCTTACAGATCATGAGATTTTAAAATAATAAATATGGGGTTCTTTTGATTTACTTTCTGGTTTTCAAACCTCACAGGTTATTGGGTCCTGTTTTCATGCTTTTCTGTGCCGTCATGAAGGTTAGAAACGTACATTTTTAAAATGAAAGCCAAAATTCTTGAATAATCATTTGTCTGCAGGACCTGGGGCTTCAAATAAAACACGAAGGGTTAAATTCTGGCTCCATTGAAGTCAATGGGAGCTTTGCCATTAAACACAGCCAAGATCTCACACCAGAAATTGCAAAACTTGCAATACAATCATGAGAGTTGGCACCACTGACATTTTGATGGGGTCTGAATTCTACACAGCTCCCCAAAACTGTATTAAAGGCCTGATGCCACAGTCCGAGGCAAACACCCTGTCGTCTCCTCCTCTATTAATGTGGAGGTCCCCCTGGTGGTAAAACCAGTCCACTTGCACTCCATAAAGAGGGTTGAATTCAAAGCAGGGAGTTGTTCAGCTTCATGAGAGCTCCCTGAATAAGAAGGGCCAGGGAATGGTTGCTAAAGCCAAAAGATCTTCTGCTCTATGAAACCTTCAGCTGGTCTCACACATGAGCAGATATGCCAAGATGCTTCCGCAGGGCAACTGCATGCAAATTTGCATATCTCCCAGCACACAAATCTGCTGCTTGGGCTGAGCACTAGAGCAGTGGATATGACCTCAAATGCACACCCGACCCAGCCATTGACATAAATGGAATGTTTGGGTACATGAGGGAAGTAGGGTCATGCCTTATGACTTGTTTTCTTTATCCCTCTGAATTTTATAGAGCATACTGTGTGGATCCACCCCCACCTTATAAAACCCAAGGTGTATCTCAGGGGAAGATGGATGGGGATGGAGAGAGAGCACCTGAAAGTTGCAGTTGAGTTCAGAAATGTTATTTCAACAGTAACATTTTACAAAGGCTTTGTGGGAGAAGCATCTCTTTCCATATTCATCTTGTGGAGTGAAATGTGTCACCCTACAACAGCTGCCTCAGTCCATCCTTCTCCAAACTTACCCCCTCTTTAATATGCCTTCTTGGACCTTTGTTAGAGCTTATTGTTTGTTATTCTATTATATACAGCCCAAAGAACCTGAGAGGGATGGGAAGGAGGGGAGCCGATTGGTTTTGCAGGACATTTTAATTTGGTTTGCAAATGTCTTGCTTTTAAGAAAATGCTTTGTGTGTTTTCAAGCTTTTCAAGAACATAGATGCACTTTGCTGTCTAACCTGTGCTGTTCAAAGACTTCTCTGACAAAGGGCTCCATGCTGTAAGCACTCTCTGGGCATAACTCCCGTTGATTACAAGATATACCCTATGCAGAGAGTGCTTGCAGGATCAGACCCTCTAAGGCCATCAAAATGCTTCCCTGGTCCTGTCCCTGCTGCCACCCATTCTTAAAAATCACTGAGAAGGGAAAAAAGAAAAACTACCACCACCACTGATGACTGCTTTAGAGGAGAACCAACGTACAGCTTCTACAGACCTAAATCACCACGGTCAGTTTTTCGCAGAGAAATAATTGCAGTAAGTAGCAGCACCTGCTGGAAACAAACAAGAAGGCAGGTAAAATAAAAATATTATGCAACAGTTTGAAACTTGGCATTTCATACTTTTGAATAATAAAATCCCTTTTACCACTTCTCTTTCCCCACCCCGGTGCTTGCACAGAACACAGCTTCATTCCTCTGGAAGATCTGGACTGGACTCCACTGTCTTGCACTTTATTTAGTTATTTATACTTTTTATTCATTATTATTTTTTAACATTTATATTGGTCACAACCAAGTTGGGCCTTAGTGTGCCAGGCCCTATACAAATAAAATGAGAGTTCCTGCCCCCAAAAGCTCACAATCTATCAAAAATTGGTATACAATTTATACCTCTGCAAAGCGTGTGCAAAATGGGTGTAGAATGCGACTCTGATCTGATAGCATTTTGTATCTACTTTGCGCAGTATAAAGGACTATATAAGGTGCAAAGCAGTGAAGAATCTGGCCCTCTCTCTGCATCTAAGAAAGTATTTATTCAAAATAAATCTGGGACATGAAGAACAGACCCCCTTTTCCCCTTATGGTTTTATCTTCACTACAAACTTTTGTGTTCAAATCCGCTGGCTGGCCGGGATGGTTTGTTTACCTGCAGCGTCTGCAGGTTCGGCCGATCGCAGCTCCCACTGGCTGCGGTTCACCGTTCCAGGCCAATGGGGGCTGCGGGAAGTGGCGGCCAGCACATCCCTCGGCCCACACCGCTTCCCGCAGCCCCCATTGGCCTGGAACGGCGAACCGCAGCCAGTGGGAGCTGCGATCGGCCAAAACTGCGGATGCTGCAGATAAACAAACCGTCCCGGCCAGCCAGCGGATTTCCCTGATGGGCCGCATGCCAAAGGTTGCTGATCCCTGACATAGGCTATAGAATTTCACCCAGCAGTCGTCCCTGTATTGAGCCCAATAATTTGTGTTTAATTAAAGTACATCTTCTTGAAGACTTCAAGAGATGGAAAATCCACCACTTCCTTTGGTAGTTTGTTCCAATAGTTCATCACCCTTGCTGCTAAAAATTTGTGCTTTTTTTCTGATTTGAATTTGTCTGCCTTTAACTTCCAGCCAGTGGTTCCCATTGTGCCTTTCTCTGTTGTATTAAAGAGCCCATTACTACCAGTATTTTCTCTCTCTGAAGGTACATATACGCTGTAATCAAGGTACTTTTTGATAAACTAAACAGATGGAGCTCCTTCAGTTTATCACTCCGAGACATGTTCCCAGTCCTTGAATATTTTTTGTGGCTCCTCTTTGCACCCTCTCCACCCTCCCTTTGATTCTGATCCCACTGTAATCCACTGGACACAGAGTTTCACATTACAGCACTATCACTGAGATCAGAGTTTGGCCCATAGAGAATTCAACCAAGGGGCCTGATAATGCTCTCACTTACTCCAGTATTCTATGAACTATCTGTGGAATATGACTAAAATGCTAAATTTTAAATGCCCCATTCTTCATATACAAAAATAAAAAACCAATATGAAATAATGAAGCAGCCCGTATTACTAACTAGATAAAGACAAGAAAATCAGAGACAGGAATCAACTGAATTCCTCTGACTTAAAGTAGCTGAGGATCTACTCTTTCATATGTACAAAGAGAGAAACTACTTAGGGTGTATTTTTGTAAGGTCACTCAGGGGGTAACTATAATTTTAACTCTGTTGCAGCCCTTACATTTTTTTCCTGCCCTACAATGGACAGACTTTCATGCATTAGGAGGAACTTAACCTTTACTTCTTTAGTAAGGGCCAGATCTTTAACTGGTGAAGTCAATGGAGCTTTAAATCAGTAAATGATCTAGCCCAACATTTTAAAATGGGTGAACGGAAGATATTAATTTTAACTATAAGAAAAGAGAGGTCTGGGAAAATGAATGATTAAACTGAGGCAATCAACATTCTTGGAAACATTCAATGAAAACTAGAGCCTGTAACTGGAAGATGCTGATTATTGGAGGATCTCAGCACCTCAGACACCTAATTTGCATTCGACACAGTCATCACTAGTGGAATCGTGACATTTGATGGCTATTTAGACTGTCTCATTTACAAAATATTAGATGAAAGCTCAAATTTCTCCAAGCCTTTGAAATCTGTAGCGAATTTATTTTTCTGAAGACTCACCTAATACTCCATAGTTTTTCTATTTGAGTTTTGAAACTTTTCCAGAAAAAGATCTAGGAATCTTTGCAAACAGTTCCATTGTACGGGGGAGGATGTCAGCAAACCAGTAAAGTGTCTGAAACCACTATGGCTTATTGCTAAAAGCAGCCAAGTCAGCAGGCTTAGCTTAACCAAGGCAGGAGAGGAGGGGGTTTTGGGTGCCACAGAGAGGGCAGCTTGACCCCACGTCCTTCCTGATCAGAATTGTGTTAAACTTGCTGATACATGCATTTTAGAAGAGCAGGGTGTGGCCCCAGGAATGTCTATTGGGGCCTCAAGGCTGCAAACTCTGGAAAAACCCACACCTGGTTAATCAATAATCAGAAGGAAGCTACTTGCTTGACCATTGGAACTGCTTGCTTAACAAGTTTTCTTTAAGGGACATGTCATTCTATTACTAATGTATAAATAAGGGGGAAAAGTTTGAGGTAGGAGGACTCTTCAAGACTGGACTCTCTCTCTGGATACATCTTGTGTTCCCCACCAGTAGACGGGTCGCTGCTGTGCCGCTCGAGAGCCACATTCAGCTTCAGTAATTATCGAGGGTTGGGGGTGTTTTACTAACCTGTTGCGGACATGTGTCAGTGCTTGAGACTAAGTAAAGTTTAGCTTTAAGTGAAAGCACTCTTGTGTTGCCCTGTTTGTGCCAGCCATCTATCGGTCGCACGGCCATGTCTCCCCTGATTTATTTCCGGACACCACCTCGCACAGAGTAAAAGTTACCAAGAGCTTTGGGTTGAAAGAACCCCAGGTAACACCATGAAGATTCTGGCTAAACATGCAGCAGCGGTGAAAGAAGAATAAAAATGTTAGGCTCTTGATAACACAAACTTGTTGCATCTTGTCAGAACCTAGACTATGAGTTCTCTGGGATGAGGAGTTTTTACTGTGACATTCTGTTAGACCTAATTTGGGAGCTTGTTACTGTCACAATTCAGGGGGCCTGCACATGTGTTCTTCCTCCTTGGTTCAGGAAGGGCACCCATTCTAGGCTCCTGGCTTTCCAATCGTCACCAGTCTTGGGTGATGATCCGTATCCCTCTCCTTCCTGACCAGGGTATTTCCAGACTACACAGTTCCCTGCCTATACTGTGACCACTCCAGGGAAGTCAGGCTGCCTAAGCCAGCCTGCTTTACTTTTCTCCTCAGAGATGGTACACAGTATAATTACTACAGTTAAGCTACCACACAGCATTTTCTAAGCAAGCACATTTATTCTTAAGGTAAAAGCATTAAAGAGAAAACATTTTAAAAAATAAAAACCTTGATGCATGCTAATAAGCTTACCAGAGACCACCCTCTCACACCAACAAGGACTTTGGTTGGTAATTAGTCCTTCAAATTGCACACAGGGGCAGGGGGTTAGGGGTGCAGGACGGGGATGGGGCGTGAGCTCCTGCCAGGCGGCGCTTACCTCAGGCAGCTCCCAGTCGGCAGTGCAGCAGGGCTAAGGCAGGCTCCCTACCTCTGCGCAGCTCCCGGAAGCAGTCAGCATGTCCGTGCGGCCCCTAGGCAGAGGGGCTGGGGGCTCTGCGCACTGCCTGCACCCACAAGTGCCGCCCCCGCAGCTCCCATTGACCATGGTTCCTGGCCAATGGGAGCTGCGTAGTGGACACGGGGCGGCATGTGGAGCTTCCCTGATCGCGGTGCTGACCAGAGCCACCATGATCCCTTTTCGACCGGGCGTTCGAGTCCAAAACCAGATGTCTGGCAACCCTAACCCTGCCCAAGAAACCCCAATTTTGGTGCACGGCTCCAGTCCTTTGATGGTCGCCTTAGAGAGGCTGAGAGGGTAGGTAGAACAATGCTACCATGACCTGGGAATTAAAAGCCTGTATGTGTATGCTGTGTAACTGGCAATTTTGTATATGCATGTGTATGTGCACCTGTGTGTGTTCACCTTCCTCTGAAACATTCATTAAAGTTTTGTGACAAAGTTACTCCTCCACCTTGGTGGGTCCTGTGCTTTCTAGCGGATTTCCTCGCCTCAGAGGTTCACAACAGCCCTCAGTTTGGCCACTTCTGCTAGAGGCTCAAACCTGCCATTCACTCAGCTAACCTAGTGACTGGCCAGCATGGGGGAAATGGAGAACAATCTCTGCAGTCTCTGTTGTCCCACCGAGTGGGTCAGGGACAGGCCAGATCCCTTTCCAAATTAGACCTTCCCTCCTGGTGTTTCTCATAGACCAGGTCAACTCCTCCTGTATCCATTCAGGAGTTGGGGGGATGGCAGGGAACCCAGGACTGGCCTCTACACTGGGTTCCAGCCCAGGGCCCTGTGGATAGCAGCTGTCTACAATGTCTCCTGTATCAGCTGTGTGACAGCTACAACTCCCTGGGCTACATCCCCATGGCCTCCCCCCAGCACCTTCTTTATCCTCACCACAGGATCTTCTTCCTGAAGCCTGATCACGCTTGTACTCCTCAGTCCTCGAGCAGCACACCTTCTCACTCCTTGCATGCCCTCCACTAACTGATGGGAGGTCCTTTTTAAACCACGTGTCCTGATTATCCTGCCTCCCATAATTGATTCTAGTAAGTTCTTAATTGGCTCCAGGTGTCTTAATTAGCTTGCCTGTCTTAATTGGTTCTAGCAGGTTCCTGATTGCTCTAGGGCAGCCCCTACTCTGATCACTCAGAAAACAGAAAACTATTCATCCAGTGGCCAGTATATTTGCCTCCTGTACCCCACTGGTCTGGGTCTGTCACAGTTTACTATCAGAAAAACCATTGGTCCATACAGCTTTAGCAGTATCTGTGCTTTCTGGAGGTGGAAGGGGTGGGGCAGAAAAATCAGTGCTCAGGAAGATGCTGGTTTAATGGAGGAAGTTCAGTCTCCAGGTCTACTTATCACAGAGCAGTTACAAAACGGGCAGTGGCCTTGCAAAAATCCCCACAGTCCTGCTGACGCACCTCAGTCTTGACCTGAATGCTGTGTTTGTACAGCACCTAGCACAAGGGGGTCCTGATCCATGACTGGGGCTCCCAGGTGCAACTCTAATAATAAATAAATAATAATAGTGAATCATCTCTACAGTGAGAAGGTAGTTCAGTCTCAATCTACGTTCAGCCTTGGTTTCTCTGCTGAGACTGCAATGGAGGAGGCCATTTAGAGTCAACTGCAGCCATGGGTTTGATCTTGTTTGAGATGAATATCTGTCCACTGGAAACTGGACTAAGACCACCAAACTCTGTTCACGTGGGCCACTGAATTGCTCTCCCGTGGTAACAGCTTTTAGTCATTAATAAGCTGGGCCTAATTTGAATTGGCAAACTTAGCTGTGAAATGCTCAATTAGCTATTGTCAGTACCTTAGCCATCACTATTGATTTAAATGTTTAAAAAGCCTTTTATTTCTGGTTTACCTGCAAGGTCTTTTATTTCCGTATTTTATATTTGTTTTACTCTCCTAAGCTATCATTGAAAATACCATTGCAATATGCCTCAGCAATGCTGATTTTCTACTCCTCCCCAAGCAACTGCTTCAAGAAAAACATTCTTGTTTAGCTCTGAAATTATGGAGTCCAGAAGCAGGCTTTTGCACACTGTATATACAGTCAAGGCATGCTGCCTTTCACATGGGTTAAACTGGGCAAGTAAAGTAGACTTAAATCCTATTGAAGTTATTGGAAGTTAAGCACATGCTTAAGTGATTACTCACATTTTTAAGATTAAGTTCATGAGTAAGTGCTTTGTGGAATTAAAGCCAATAGGAATATCCTTTTAACTCTGAAAATCTATCTGGATCATTGTATAAATAGAATGCTTCTACTTTAAGGAGTATGTTAGAGGCTGGTAGAATGCCTGGTTGGTATGAAAAATAGGAAAATGTATACAAAGATTAAATAGGTTAAAGAGCTGGGAGCTCTCTCCTCTTGTTTCTGCACACTCTCCTGCTCCCTTAAATTTCCTATGCTATAAAATGGCAAATATCTTTTTACGGGAATACAGTAAGGTCACTTATAAGGGACATATCCTTTTCCTACTGAAAAATGGGCATGCAGTAATTCATGTACATAAATACTTATCACTATGTCAGATTCAAATCAAGGTTTTTGTGGGTTTTTTTTTAAAGTCTGAGCAGCTGCCAATGTTCAACCTATTTATCATTTTTATCTGAATTCACCTGGAATGATTTATACACTTCTGTGGTTTACCACACCTTGAATACTGCATGCAGTGCTGGTCGCTCCATCTCAAAAAGATATATTAGAACTGGAAAAGATACAGAGAAGGGCAACAAAAATGATTAGGGGTATGGAACAGCTTCCATAAAAGGAAGGGATTACAAAGACTGGGACTATTCATCTTAGAAAAGAGATGACTAAAGGGAGATATGGTAAAGGTTTATAAAATCATTAATGGTGTGGAGAAAATGAATAAGAAAGTGTTATTTACCCCTTCACATAACACAAGAACTAGGGGTCACCCAATAAAATTAATAGGCAGCAGGTTTACAATAAACGTAAGGAAGTACTTCATACAACAACCATCAACCTGTGGTACTCGTTGCCAGGAGATATGAAGGCCAAAAGTATAACTGGATTAAAAAAAGAATTAGGTATGTTCTGGGAGGATAGGTCCATCAATGGCAATTAGCCAAGGTGATCAGGGATGCAACCTCATGCTCTGGGTATTCCTAAACTTCTAACTGCCAGAAGCTGGGACTGGACCCAACAGGGGATGGATCACTCATTAATTTCCCTGTGCTGTTCATTTCCTCTGAAGCATCTGGCACTGGCTGCTGTCAGAAGACAGGATACTGAGCCAGATGGACCATGTCATACTCACATGACTGAAGCACGGTCATGGATGGGTATAAACTGTTCAGGAAGGACAGGCGGGGGAGAAAAGGTGGAGGAGTTGAACTGTATGTAAGAGAGCAGTACGATTGCTCAGAGCTCCAGTATGAAACTGGAGAAAAGCCTGTTGAGTGTATTTGGATTAAGTTTAGAGGCAAGAGTAACAAGGGTGATGTCGTGGTGAGCATCTGCTATAGACCACCAGACCAGGAGGATGAAGCTTTCTTCGGACAACTAACAGAAGTTTTGAGATCACAAGTTTTGAGAGGCCCTAGTTCTCATGGGGGACTGACATCTGCTGGAAGAGCAATACAGCAATGCACCGACAATCTAGGAAGATTTTAGAGAGTGTTGGCGACAACTTCCTGGTGCAAGTGTTGGATGGACCAACTGGGGGCCATGCTCCTCTTGACCTGCTGATCACAAACAGGGAAAAATTGGTAGGGGAAGTAGAAGTGTGTGGCAACTTGGGTAGCAGTGACCATGAGATGGTCGAGTTCAGGATCCTGACAAAAGGAAGAAAGGAGAGCAGCAGAATATGGACCCTGGACTTCAGAAAAGCAGACTTCGACTCCCTCAGGGAACTGATGGGCAGGATCCCCTGGGAGGCTAATATGAGAGGGAAAGGAGTTCAGGAGAGCTGGTTGTATTTTAAAGAAGCCTTACTGAGGGCACAGGAACAAACCATCCCGATGTGCAGAAAGAATAGCAAATATGGCAGGTGACCAGCTTGGCTTAACAGAGAAATCTTTGGTCAGCTTAAACACAGAAAGGAAGCTTACAAGAAGTGGAAACTTGGAAAGATAACTAGGAAGGAGTATAAAAACATTGCTCGAGCATGAAGGGGTGTAATCAGGAAGGCCAAAGCACAATTGGAGTTGCAGCTAGCAAGGGATGTGAAGGGTAACAAAAAGGGTTTCTACCGGTATGTTAGCAACAAGAAGGTCAGGGAAAGTGTGGAACCCTTACTGAATGGGGGAGGCAACCTAGTGACAGATGATGAGGAAAAAGCTGAAGTACTCAATGCTTTTTTTGCCTCGGTCCTCACAGACAAGGTCAACTCCCAGACTGCTGCACTGGGCAGCACAGTATGGGGAGGAGGTGAGCAGCCCTCAGTGGTGAAAGAACAGGTTAAGGACTGTTTAGAAAAACTGGACATACACAAGTCCATGGGGCTGGATGCAATTCATCCGAGGGTACTGAGGGAGTTGGCTGATATGATTGCAGAGCCATTGGCCATTATCTTTGAAAACTCGTGGCAATCGTGGGAGGTCCCGGATGAAAAAGGCAAATATAGTGCCCATCTTTAAAAAAGGGAAGGAGGAGAATCCAGGGAACTACAACCTCACCTCAGTCCCTGTAAAAAATCATGAAGCAGGTCCTCAAGGAATCCATTTTGAAGCACTTGGAGGAGAGGAAGGTGATCAGGAACGGTCAACATGGATTCACTAAGGGCAAGTCATGCCTGACCAACCTGATTGCCTTCTATGATGAGATAACTGGCTCTGTGGATAAGGGGAAAGCGGTGGATGTGATATATCTTGACTTTAGCAAAGCTTTTGATACGGTCTCCCACAGTATGCTTGCCAGCTAGTTAAAGAAGTATGGATTGGATGAATGGACTGTAAGGTAGATAGAAAGCTGGCTAGATCGTTGGGCTCAAAAGGTACTCATCAACAGCTCAATGTCTAGTTGGCAGCCGGTATCAAGCAGCGTGCCTGTCGTGGAAAAACCACCATGCGTTGTGTTTGAATCAGATCAGCCTGAGGCACCTTTATTAGAATACAAGCATATATGCAAGGAGACAGCGTGGTCACATGCAATATGACAAGCTGCTCTGATGCCTTAAAATCAACAAGCTTATATAGGGTTTTTTATAGCATTCAAACAATACACTTCCTTATGGGTACTTTTCCAACAAGATTCGACAGTTATGCCTTATAAGGAATATATCAAAACATATTTCAGCAAGAAGCAAATTTTCCAGTTTGAGCAAGCACTGCAGTCAAACAGGAGACCAAGGGTTGTGCATTGCAAACTTGCGGTTAGGGGCTTTTAACAGACCTGGCTGGTGCAATAGCATCCCTTGGGCCACCCACTCAACTTTCCCCTTTCATCCACCGTCATATTCACTTTATCTTGACCAAAGGGTTTGGGCCTAAGTAGTTTGCTTCCACAGTCCCCCCTTTGGCTCCCCTATGGCGCCATCAAGGCCTAAACCTTCACATTCACGAGCCTATGAACTTCACGTTCCTCATATACATTCTCTTCCCCCGTGTCCAAAGAGGTATAGACATTTAATTCCATAACCCTTTCCTCCTGAACCCTGGGCGAAGAGGGCCCAGGGCGTGGACTAGGCAGATAACTACAGTTTCTACAACAACAACAGCAGAACACCAACCCAAGTAGGAACAATACAAAGACTAACGCCCCTAGTGAAATAATATTTTTGGGTTGATCTATAGCCTTAGTAATATGACACAACACATCGTACTGAGTGCATAAGATGAATACCCTATAGGCCATCTGAAAAGCATGTTTTTCAATTCGATAGATATTTTGAAGCACATGAATTTGACCTTGCAAGTCAGAAATGTTTTGAACTGCAGGTAAGAGAGAGAGAAGATTTTGAAATAGGTCCAGAATTAGGGAAGTCCAATTAAAGGGCACTTGAAACTTAAGATCCAGTTTTAGTGCTATTTCAGCAGGCCAGTAAATGATATGGCCCCCCAAAGCAGTGGTAAGTTTAAAAAGTATGTCTTGCAAGATAGTGACCTTAAAATGAACACAGCTGTTATTTGCTTGGAAGAGCAGGTGGCTGCCCAGGGTAGTCCCTTGTGCCACCCCCTCCCAACAGACGTTGTCATGGACAGTGACAACGTCTCCTGGCTTTAGCTTCTTTACACACCAAAGCTGTGGGAGTTCCAAGGGCCAAAGTGTCCACAGGTTCCCTACTTCCACCCAAATGTCGGGCGTTATTCCAGGAGCACTGACTACAAACTGACTAGGCATGCCAGGAGGCTTGATTTCCCAATCATGGTGAATTACCCAATCCCACAAGCATCCGCCCCAGGGACCTGACAGGATTCGGTATGTGGGAGCCCATACTCCTTTAACGGGCCCGTATGCTTGGAAAGTGCACTGTGAATGTCTGCACCTCCACCCTGAAAGCCTCCATGTATGTCTCCACGGCCACAAATCAGATGGCACCCCTGAAGCACTAGTAAGGGTCGTGGGCCAAACCTGATGCTCAAGATCTTCCCAAATGGCCATTAGTTGAACATTCAAGAAATCTTGAATCTCCGAACATGCCAGATCCCACTGTACTTCCTTTCCTGCCCCAGAGATGTTTACTATCATTTCTGTTAGCAGTGTTTGGGTCAGTAAACTAAGGGCGGAAATAACCTGCAACTCACCAACCCCAGCCTGTGTTTGGGTTAGTTGTGCCCCGGTAATGAGACCAGTGGCCTTTTCCAATTGTCCTAGTTTTTCCATCATGTTGTTGGCCTTTGTAAACGTTCCAAAGTGCCGCTCCACTATTGGCACCATCCCATAGGTGTTCTGGCAGGCCCCTTTTCCTTCTGGAGGGGACCCAAGGTTTTTGCTGCGCTAACCGAATAGCAGCCCCCTGGGAACAATTAGGATAATATGAGGTAATCTGAAAGCCAGATAAGGGCAGAGTAAACTTTATAGTACCTAACGTAGCATTTATGATAGTTAGTCGAGATCCCTGAACATCTCTTTATGGTAACGCACCAGAGCAATGGCATTAACAGCATGGGAAGGGGTATATTGTAGTATAGTGCAGGTTAAATTATTAGTTACTGGAATTTCTTGAATACAGGTGAGCTTTCTAGCAGCAGAACACATTCTTTGGGTATAAGCTTGATTATTAACTAATTGGGTAGCCAAATAACAGTAAGGGCCGTTCCCAGGGGCCACACTGCAAATTCCTGCAATAGCCATCATGTCCACCTTGCTATAAAACCTGTGGACTTCAAAAACAGATTCCCAGGGTTCTGCGGTAGTGATATCATATATATTTATTTCTACAGACCCACCTGTTTTCCACGTAATTGTTCGCTCATACGAGAAATTTCGGATTTTAAAAAATAAATTTCTCGAACAATATGTGAGTAAGTCGCTAAGGTGTGATGGCCGAGGCCAGCGGGTTTCATCCGAATATAGGGTATTTTTTGTATCCGGATATGTTACAGGGATAGGAGTAGGGGGTGGGGAAACAATGGGGATAGTGGTAGTGGCAGCAAGGCGCTTTTGGTATTCCTCATCTGAAAGCCAATTAGGGAGAGCAGTATATTCCCAAGGTACTTGCCCAACAGCACACTGTGCAGCCCCTGGGAAAAACCCTAAATACCAAGTAGTACCACATTCCCAAGCAAAGAGTCCACAACTTCCTCCTTGCCAGTGTACAATACTCCGTCTCTTCCACCAGGGCCAATTCTCAATGTCCTTTGTAGTCAGAAAGGTTTGGGCTCCAGTAGCTTTGGAGGTTTCAGCAGCACAGGCATTTCTTACATTTACCTGGGGCAATCGTGGTCCTCTTACTCGGGGTTTTACTGTAGTTTCTTTCATGGGGGGGCGGGCACTGTTGAGCCACCAGTGGCTCCTGGCATCCAGAAGAACATGAAAGTATCGTGAAAGTTCAGCAATAGCAGGGTTACACACATGAACCAGACAGAGGGCATGAGCCATTTCCACACCATGGCGGACTCCCTTATTCTGGCAGGAGGATCGGTCATAGCCGATAGTCGGTGAGTGCCAGTGGGCGCTTGGCTCACCACTGAGCTTTGGCGGGCATTATTATGGCCCTATTTCCTGTGTCCTCCTTACCAGTGGGCTGAAGCTTCCAACTGGCAGTAAAAGCAGATCACAGGAGGCTAAAGTGGGTGGGATCGTCCATGAACCGATGAACTCAATGTCAGGAGTTAGGTTTACTTCCTCTTCCTGAGGTTGTACCTAGGCTCCTCCTCTGGAACGGGGGAAAGGTCACTAGGGCAATTACTCTGTCAGTTCTCGGGAGTCGGGTTTGTTGGTTGGAAGTCCGCAGCATCCGGGTCCAGAGCCGGAGTTGTCTTTTTGCAATGGGAAGCGTGGATCCAGCTGGCGAGTCCTTTACACTTGACTGCCGTGTGGGTGGTTAGCAGAACCTTGTAGGGGCCTTTCCAGCGAGGCTCCAGGGAAGTCGTTCTCTGGTGCACTTTAAAGTGGACCCAATCTCCAGGCTGTAATGGGTGGCACGGGGTGTCAGCCGGTTCAGGCAGGGCACTTTGTACCTGCGAGTGAATAGACCTAACACAACGAATTAGCATCCTACAGTATGCCATAACATTATTGTCATTTAGCTGCAGGTCTAGTTGGCAAGGGAGTGGAGGAGGGTTTACTGGCATTCCCATGGGTCTGGCCATGAGAATTTCATGTGGGGATAGGCCATGTTTACGTGAAGGAGTGCTTCTCATGTGCATGAGAGCAAGGGATAGAGCATCAGGCCATTTCAAGTTGGTTTCAGCACAGATCTTGGAGATTTTGTTTTTCAGTTCACTATTTTTGCATTCAGCTGCCCTCGCACTCTGGGGTGATGTGCACAATGAAAGTGTTGGTTGATGTTTAGGGCTTTGCAAATGTTTTGCATGACTTGGCCTGTGAAATGGGTGCCTCAGTCACTATTAATAGAGACAGGTAGACCAAACCGGGGAATAAACTCCTTTAACAGTCTCTTAGCAACCGTGATGGAATAGGCTTTTGCACAAGGATAGGCCTCTATCCATCCGGAGTACATGCAAACACAAACAAGAACATACTCATAAGAACAACATTTTGGCATGCTGATAAAAATCAACCTGCACGGGGTGGGGTGCACAGCTGGTTTTGTTCTCACTGGTCTGCCACTATTGTGGGCTAGGCAAATGGGACAGGAATTGCAGTACTGCTGTGCCATAATGGAAAAAATTGGGGCATACCAATGTTGCACCACTGATGCAATCATCCCCCCCTTTGCTCACGTGTGCCATTAATTACACAGGTTACATATGGTCCAGCTTGGTCCAGGGGAACAAGTGAAGCGATGACATTACTGATCTCCTGGCTATCCTAACGGCTGTGAAGGGGTAAGGGAGAAAGGAGAGGGTGGAGGTGGAAAGGCAGGGCAATAGGGACAGTCTCTTTTCCAGTGGCCCATCTGTTTGCAATAGTGACAAGCGCCATTATTCTGTTCCTGGGAAGATAGGCACAGGGCTTGGTGTGGCCCTTTCCATCTACCCCATTTTGGACGGTTGTTACGGGGTCCTTGGGTGTTCTGGATTTGGAGGGCCATTAACTTAGCTTCAACAGCATCCTTTTTCTTTTCTAATTGGCGATGATAATGTTGGGCAGCTGCTAGAATTTCATCTTGTTTTTTCCTTCCCAGTCTACAATACCAATTTTTAATTGGTCTCCCAGCCTTGGATTTAGTCCCTGGACAAAAGCAGCTACCACGGCTTGCCTGGCCTCGTGCTCTGCATTGTTTATGCCTGAGTAGCTTTCAAAGGCAGGCTTAAGGTGCTGCAGATTGTCAGACGGGTTTTCTCCTTCGTTTTGTCTATAAGCATTCATTTTAGTCCAGTCGGCTTTCTTTGGGCAGACTGTGAGAACCACATCTAACAACCCTCTCCTAAGCCCTTCTAGATTTGTCTGGTTGTGGCCAGAGTCACGTGCGGGCCACCTGGCTTCTTGGCAGATGCGGTTTAATGTTTCTCTGGGTAGGATTCCTCTTAAGAGTTGGCTTAGGTCTGCCCAGGTGGGATTATAGGAGTTTATGACGGTTCTTAATTCTTCTTGGAATTTAATGGGGGTCTTCCCTTATTTTTGGGAATTTTTCAGTCAAGTTATACAAATTGGTGGGAGACCAGGGTGTGTGTACCGTCACTAAAGTTCCCCCACCCGTGCCATCTAAACCTGGGAGCTGGCGTAAGGGATACTGCCCAAGGGTGGAGGTAGATGTAAAGGGCGCAAGGGGGGCCTCGTGTCACTGTCTCCTAGTACGATACGCCGGTTCAGCATCGTCTAGGTTGTTAAGTGGTTCTAGACCCATTAGATCTTCTAATTCTCTGAATTGGGCTGACATCTGGCAGAGGGAAACCACTCCCCCCCCCCCCCCCAATCGATTCTCCTGAATGGCCTGGGGATTCCATGTTCGGAGAAACAGAGGCCTGCACCGGGGTTACTGCCTGAGTAGGGGGCCTCTGGGTGGTGGAATCAGGTTCCTGGCCATATGCTGGGGGCGATGATGGTGGCGACTGGTCAGTGATCAACTAAGTGGCAGCAGCTCTGCCTGGGCTAGATTGGTCTGATCCTGGGGACTGTGCCCGCTGCTGGGCTTCCACTTGCGAAAAAGGTTCAGGGGCAGCTAGTTGTCTGGTTTCCAAGAACAAATCAATGAAATCATCGCTTGGGGCCGATGGGGGAGCCTGAAGAGGCTTTAAAGCGGGGGTCTCAAACACGCGGCCCACGGGCCACATGCGGCCCGCGGAGTTATTTCCTGTGGCCCGCCATAGGCGCCGACTCCACTGGCAACCAAGCTCCAAACATTACTGAGTGTTTATATTTTATTAAAACCCCTCTTTGCATTACAGTTTTTAAAAAGTTAATACATTGACTTTTAATAGAAAACTATATTACTCTTCATTTGTTTAATTTTTGGCTATACTTTTGTATCATTGTATGAAAAGGTTTCAGTGATGCGGCCGTTGGGCCAATTTACTAGTTCTCATGTGGCCCTCGTGGTGATCTGAGTTTGAGATCCCTTCTTTAAAGGGTAGAGAGGTACTTGCTGGCCAGCAAAATTCTGCGGGGCAGCCAATTTTTCCTTTGCATCCTTTAATTGCATTTTAAGTTTTTCTCGGGAGTCCTTAAGCCTCTCTTGGGAGTCCTTAAGGCTCCTCATTTGAGATTCATGGCGCCGTTTTTCTGCTTCTTCATACCAATTAAAATATGCATCAAATTGACTTTGTCTGACCTTTTAAGCCAGAAATGCGCCTCTGAGGTGCACAATCTTATCAAGGTCGAAGCTTCCCTCTGAAGGAAACTGCAATTTTGTGTCATCCTAGTATACCAATTCCATTTCTCCAAAAACTTGCAAGTAACAGGACTGTAATTTATGTACATGTAGTACGCAGGTGTGCCTTTTGGCAGGACGGGGATCCCTTTAGACCCACCAGCCTCCATCTGACTTGAGTCACTCACACAGGTCTATCAAATAGGAAAGGCTTGCCAAGGGTGTCCACGACCCTCCTACACCCCTTATCAGCAAAGAGCGTTGGCTAGTCTCAGAGAGAACGGCGCCGCTTACTCTAATTGCTTCAGGCAAGATGGTCAGATCAGTCAGTTGCTTATAAACGGCCTTCTGGCAGGGATGGGAAAGGAAAGAGGTCATGGGGTCATCCGAAGACAGGGAAAAGGATAGGGTCACACACTCCTAGACCCAGGCAGGCCCCTCTGCCTCAGTCAGGGCCCTACTAGTTGCAGTCACAGGGCTTGCATAAGAGACATCTCTGGTCACACGCTTGTGGGCTTCGCAGAGAGCTCTGGGCGTCTTCCTGTGACCCTCACTCACACTGGTGTGGCGAGGCCCTGGATCACTTTGGATCCACCGATCCCCCACTTTCACTCACCCACACTGGCATCTACAGAGTCCTACCCAGCCACACCCTGTGGCTCTTCCCGGGGTAACCAGAAGGGCGTCAGGTGTGTCTGGCAGCAAAAGTTCCGGATCCAGTGTGCAATTCACCCAAATCCAGAGCCTACGGGCAGTCCTCCACCAGAACCCATGATAGAGATTTAAAAGGTCTCTGGAGAGCAGGGATAGGATCCAGAGTGACTTAGACAAATTAGAGGATTGGGCCAAAAGAAATTGGATGAGGTTCAACAAGGACAAGTGCAGAGTCCTGCACTTAGGACTGAAGAATCCCATGCACCGCTACAGGCTGGGCACCGACTGGCTAAGCAGTGGTTCTGCAGAAAAGGACCTGGGGATTACAGTGGACAAGAAGCTGGATATGAGTCAACAGTTTGCCCTTATTGCCAAGAAGGCTAACAGCATATTGGGCTGCATTAGTAGGAGCATTGCCAGCAAACTGAGGGGGTGATTATTCCCCTCTATTCGGCACTGCTAAGGCAACATCTGGAGTACTGCATCCAGTTTTGAGTCCCCCACTACAGAAAGGATGTCGACAAACTGGAGAGAGTCCAGGGGAGGGCAACAAAAATAATTAGGGAGCTGGGGCACATGACTTATGAGGAGAGGCTGAGGGAACTGGGCTTATTTAGTCTGCAGAAGAGAAGAGCGAGGGAGGATTTGATAGCAGCCTTCGACTACCTGAAGGGGGATTCCAAAGAGGATGGAGCTTGCTAGGCTCTTCTCAGTGGTGGCAGATGACAGAACAAGAAACAATGGTCTCAAGTTGCAGTGGGAGAGGTCTAGATTGGATATTAGGAAGAACTATTTCACTAGGAGTGTGGTGAAGCACTGGACTGGGTTACCTAGGGAGGTGGTGGGATCTCCATTCTTAGAGGTTTTTAAGGCCTGGCTTGACAAAGCCCTGGCTAGGATGATTTAGTTGGGGATTGGTCCTGCTTTGAGCAGGGGGCTGGACTAGATGACTTCCTGAGGTTCCCTTCCAATCCTAATCTTCTATGATTCATTGGACTGACCCAGTATGGCCATTTTTATATGCATTCCAAGAAAAAGGGTGAATCAGAACTGTGCTACTTCATTTACAGATTTTTCTCATAGCTTTCCTGTATAGTAGCAATATACCAGGTCTACATCTCAAAATAACTCTTTGCCAGAGAGGCAGGCCAACATAACCCACCAGCCCCAGTGTATGCATAAAGCTCACGAAGGAAAAGCAAACAAGGTTTGAATTCACACAAGATTCATTGTGAATTTACTAGAGGCTGTGGGTGCGGGAATAGAGGGTGCCTCAGCGCTGGATCAGGCCTGCAGGGAGCTGAGGGCAGGATCCAGGCATAAGAGCCTACCCTCATAATTCTCCACAGCAACCCCCTGTAATAGGAAAGAAGGCAATACAGGAATTGCCTCACAGTAGTGTCCTCCAAGCCACGAAGTTCCCTGTTTTGGGACCTTGCCATAAGGTAGCTATTCAGTTTCCCAATCTGCTGCCAGTAAAATAAGACTGCAACCAGGGCTGGCTCCAGCTTTTCAGCCGCCCCAAGCAAATAAAATAAATAAATAAAATAATGGCTGCCGGGCGAAGTGCCGACACAAAAACCAACCAACAAAAAATATGCCGCCCCAGAATCACCGGACTGCCACCCCCTACAGGGCGCCGTCCCGAGCATGTGCTTTGCGGTCTGGTGCCTGGAGCCGGCCCTGACTTCAATTTATCACCATATTAGGGAGCAAACAAGTTAGTTTCTCAATCTACTGCCTGTAAAATAAGGCCTTAACTAATCACCATATTAGGAAGCAAAAGGGTGAATCAGAGGGTAAGGGACAGGGCGGGTACCAAAAAAGAGGGTTGGGGATAAAAAGATGCTGTTACCATAACTCGGGGCTCACTTTGTTGGTCACTCACTCTGTTGGATGCTTTAACCGAATAAATTGCCTCTTACTACTCCACCCGGCTTCATTCATCATTTGAGTGTGCAACAGAGGCATGTATAATCTAAAGAAGCTAAATCTAGCTGTTTACCTCTGCGGAAGAACAGTAGTTAGGCCAAAGGTAAATGTGGCTGTTTCTCTATTTTCATGATTAAATATCACGCGAAAATAGGACTATTGAAGCTTCAATAAATTACCAGTTTATTCCTACAATAAACTGCTAAGGTACGTTTCAGTTTTCACTGTTTATATGTTCTGTTGGTCTGATTCTATCCGTACACACATCAGTGTAAATCCAGAGTAACTCCACGGACTTCAGTAGAAATACTAACCTTTATTAGCCTCTCTTATACAGACCTAGAACCTGAGGTACAGAGAAGCGCAACTTCTTGTCCCAAATCACACAGCAAGCCTGGGGCAGAGCCAGAAATATAACCTTGAAGTCTTGACTGCCAGTTTGCTACTCTGGCCATTATTCACAGCTAGAAATAGAACCCAGGAGTCCCAGCACCTAGCCCCCTGGTCTGAACATTCAAAAACACTTCCCACTGTCCTTAACAGCTTCCATGAAGAGATGTAGCAAAGGATTCTGGGGTGCATTTGTGCTGGAAGCAAGCAACTGAGCAGAAACAGGGCCCCATCCTTTCCGTGTACAAAATGAGGAAGACGGAGGAAGGATGGCTTGCCAACCTGTGCCCATAGGTGGCAGAGAGAGAAGCCAATGGGACAAGGAGGTCCCCAATCCTGCCTTGACCTGCAGGAACCCATTAGCCTAGAGCTCACTCTGCTGGCAAAGCCCCATTTCACTTTGCAACAGCAATAAATCAGGTATATTGTGTCTCATGTAACAGCAGACAAGCGAGGAAACACGCACACACAAAAACCTTGCACCACAGCCCTCACTTATACCCTGCCTTAGCTTCCAATTGAATCCCCCTGGCATCACGTGCCCTGCCCTCGCTTCCTATTGAAACCCCCACGGCACCTACTCCACAGCAGCTCGCTGCATCCGCCCCTCCACTGAGCGCACGAGGCTTGTCCTTCTTCCCACAGCCCGTCCCACGCCCCCAGCAGCCTGCTGCCCTGCTTCCACTCCCCCACACACCAGCGCCGTGCGCGCGCGCTCCCGCTGCACAGCTCCGCTCCCTCTCTCTCACCTCGCACCTGCCCCCGCTAGGAGCCAAACAGCTCATTCCATTTTCTTTGCGCTCCAGAACCCCGCTGGCCAATCAGATCACAGGCCGAGGGCGCTCTGACCAACCAGAGAGCCACCGGCTCTCAATAACCCCCCCCCCCCCCCCCCGCGCGCGCCTACCGCCTGTGGTGTTGCGGTTCACTTTTGACAGTTGGGGCTGCCGTTGAAGGAAGAGAGGGGGGTTTCAGTGCGCAGGCGCGAAGGATTCGGTCGTTTCTCGCCCTGTGAGGGAGCCGCGCAGCAGCGAGCGAGTGACCTTCCGGCGCTGCCCGGGGACTCGGAGGGGTAAGCTGAGGCTCCCGGCTGCGGTAGGGGCGAGTTGGGAGAGACCGCGCCCCCCTCGGGGGGGGGGGGGTGTATGCAGAGGGGTCCCCCCTCCTCTTTTGACAGTTGGGTTGGACCCCCCCGCCCCCCCCAATCCCATGTACTGTGCCCGCCCCGACTGCTTGGCGAGGCCCCACCCCATAGATACCTGGTGGGGGAGTGTCCCCTGTATCCCCTTAGCCAGTAAGCCCGCCTCCCATCTCAAGCACCTGGTGAGGTGCACTTGCCTTGTTCCGCCCCCGCCCCCAGCGGCTTGAGTGCCTGGCCGGGTGCCCGCCCTTGCTTGCCTGCGGTGCCAGTTGCATGCAGCGTCCTTCACTGCGTCCCCGAGTGGGGCTGGGCTGGGCATATGTGACCGTTGTTCAGTTTCCGCCCGGAGGTGGCTGCGTTGTGGTGGAAGATAACGTGATCCCTGTTCACTACGGGGGCGTGGGGGCGGGGCGCTCTGGGATCCGGGATCCTTTAGAATGCGAGGGAGGTGTTACATTCCTGCCCTGTCTTCGGGACAAGTGGCCGGAGACGATGGAGTCTGGCTTTATGTTCAGCTAACGAACTACGTTGGGAACAGGAAATGGAAGCGGAGCGTGGCCACCTTAGTGCGACTCGGTGTATGCAATAGTCGTGTGTTCCTGCCGGTGCGTTTGTAAGCCGATGTCACAGGGTGGTGGAAACAAGACATTGACACTGGCTTCCCCTGTCCCTGTGTTTTGTTTCTTTGCCTGTGACAGCTGAGCAGCGTGCACGATTTGTGGATTTATAGGTTCTGAAACTAGGTTGTGAGAAAACAGGATGAGAGAAGATGGCAAAGTGAAATGAGTACTAGGTTTTTTGGAGTGTTGAATCACACGTAGCTTCCCTTAGGGGGAGGGATAGCTCAGTGGTTTAAGCAGTGGCTTGCCACCCAGGGTTGGGTGTTCAATCCTTGAGGGGGCCATTTAGGGATCTGGGGCAAAATCTGTCAGGGGACAGTACTTGCTTCTGCTAGTGAAGGCAGGGGACTAGACTTGATGACCTTCAAGGTCCTTCCAGTTCTATGAGATTAGCATATCTCCATATATTATATTATTAACTTCACATATCAGAGGAAACAGAGAACTAGTTTAGATCCCAATTTTAGATCCTTTTTTAAATGCAAAACTATTTTAATGTTTCAGTGAGCATGGTGTTGGATTTTTGTGTTGGACTTAAACATGTCTCTGTAGTAATGTGACTTCAAATGCAACACCTTGTATTAATGGATGTTAACCAGGAAGTTAAACCGGCCAGTCTAGCGTCATTTTTCCAAATTGAGTAGTACACACAATGAAAATATAGTGAAAAGTAAATTAGACTTTCGTGGATTCCAGTGTCACTAATGCTGCTACTTGACCTTATTAACAGCGGTAAGGGGAATTATTATAACACCTTTATCATCTGTAAAGGCAATCCTAAACATTCAAACTCTAAAATTTAACTACAGTTCTAAACTTCTTACTTAAAGAATACTCAATACTTTGTAGCCTATTCCTTTGAAGTGACTCTTGAATGGAAAACCAGGATGTAACAGGTATACATAGCCACAATGTGAATAGAAATATTTATCAAATACTTATCTCTTGTAGCAATTAGAAGTAAAAGGTCAAATGTAAACCAAAAGTTTAAGAAAAAGTTTAGAAAACCTGCCTGCAGCATTTCTGAGGTGACTGTTCCTTACTCGGTTGCATTAGGTATTTTTGCATCAAGATAATTACAGCAGTCCAAAACCTCCCATCTAGCCTTGATCTACTAGCAAAGGCTGTTGCCATAAAGAATTTATGAAGACTGGCTGAAATTCTACTCTTTAAAAAACAGGTCAACAGCTGGTGCATCAATCATGGGTTGCAAGAGCTTCAGTTTTGGCACTCTATGAAGGTTTGGGAATAGTTTTGTCAAACTTCTTGTTCAAACAGAACCCACATTAAGTCAAGGATTTGGATTGAAATTATAGCTCCTTAGATGTCAACATATATATATTCTACTGTGCTAATAGTTCACCCACCTTTCATTACACTACACAAAATTCATGAATATTGAAAAACTAAATGGGGGTGTGTCAGTTTTCAAGGCTTATGTTTCTGTCTGTGTAGTAGCAACACCTATTAGACAGGTGGCTAAACACTTTCCATTATCCCCCTGTCTTCAATTGCTTATTCCTTTTAGCAAACTGTTTGGGCTGAAATTTTTCATGCTTGATCTCTGCCTCAGGCTGAATAATTTTTTTTTTTTTTTAAAACCACTTCAACAAAAATCCTTAAACTAAGGGGAAAATAGGCAGCTTTAACAAAGTTAAGCCATCTCTTAGAATTTTAAGAGCACCGGTACCTCAGGATTTGAAATGGATACTTGAAACTTGGCCGGGGAAATAGTTCAATTGTGTAGGAGGTACCATTTGTTGCCCCTGATTTGGCTAAACTACAAAACACAGAAAACTCTCTCTTGCACATGTACAGTAGAGTTTGTCAGAAGCATGCTGTTGAAATTAATCTTCAAGCAATATTGTTCAACTGGCCTGCGCTTCAGGAATATGTCATCTGCTGATATCGTAGGAGGATTTGTGCAACCTGAAACTTCACATCATGTTTCTTAGCAATTTATTAGGCAGTCCTAGTCCTCCCTACACAGTCCTCATGCCACCCAGGCTAAATTGCAGCACATCCTCTCTGCTCCAGGCCAATCTCTGTCTGTCTGTTAGGTAACTTTGTAAAACATGCCTTCAGAACTTGCATTCCTGTTTTCTAGATTAATTAATGGTCTGACGATATTATGCTACAGCATGAAGTTACTACTCTATAAGTCAGGTTTTTTTTTTTTCAAATGAGAATTTAAAGAACATACTTTCACTCTGGTTTAGTAGTGTGTAGTAGTCCAAGTGCTAGCTTTGACGAAAGTAGAACTCCTGGTCAATTTGGTAGTGTTACCTGTGCAGCAGTCAAGGACTTGTCCACAAACAATTAGTTTTCTGCAAGCTGGCGCTAGTCCACAGCAGGCTAGCACTAGGTAGATTCCAACTCTGAACCCCACTGATGTGCATTAACAATTCGTTAATGTGCTTTGATATGGTCCTGTTTTCAAAGAGGACTAGATCAAAGTGCATTAGTAAACTGTTAGTGGACATCAGCGGGGTTCACACAGATAGTTAGTTCATAGATTGACACCCCATCTTGCCACAAATTAAATGTCTGTTCTTCAGAAAGTTCCCACTCAGTCTTTTCTCAAAACTAAATATTCCCAGATTTTTACCTTTCCTCGTAGGTCTGCTTTTCTAAACCTTTTCTCAGTTATATTGCTCTTTTGATTCTCTGCAGTTTTTGCAATGCCCAAAGCTGGACACAGTACTACTCCAGCGGAGGCCTCACAAGTGCCAAGTAAAGTGGGACAGTTACTTCACATGTCTTGCGTACGATACTCTTGTTCAGGGTGAAAGTAACTTAAAGGACTTACCGGTACGCCGGAGTCCTGAGTGGCGGGGGAGGGAGCTCAACCGAAAGAGGCTGGCCCTTTAAATTGCCGACGGAGCCCGGGGGCTCCCAGCTGCCACCGCTACCCTGGGGCTCCAGGCTTTGGCAGAGCTTTAAAGGGCCTGGGGCTCCGCTGCAGTAGCCGGGAGCCCCTGGCCCTTTAAATCACTGCGGGAGCCCTGGGCCACTGCTGCTACCCCGGGGGTCCAGTGGCATTTAAAGGGCCAAGGGCTCCCCGCAGCGGCCGGAGCCCCAGGCCCTTTAAATTGCCACCCGAGCCCCACTGCTGGAGCCCCTGGGGTAGCGGCGGCAGCCGGGGGCTCCAGTGGTGATATTTAAAGGGCCGTTTAAATCACTGCCTGAGCCACCTCCGCCACCCAGGGGCTCTGGCGGCAATTTAAAGGGCCTGGGGCTGCGGTCGCTGCCAGGAGCCGCAGGCCCTTTAAATCGCTGGCCTGGGGAAGCTGGTCCGGCATGGCGTACCGGCCTGTACTGGCTTACTTTCACCTCTGCTCCTGTTTATACACCCCAGAATTATATTAGATTGTTTCTCGAGTGCCTCACATTGTTGGCTTGTATTCAATTTGTGATCCGCTACAGCCCCCAGATCCCCGCAGTACTACTGTGTAGCCTGTTGTTCCCCATTGTGTGTTTTGTGCATTTTAATTTTTTGTTATTAATTGTAATAATTGTTGATTTGAGACCAATTCTCTAATTTGTCAAGGTCCTTTTGGATTCTAAATATGTCCTCCAAAGTGCTGGCAACCCTTCCCAGCTTGGTGGTGTCTGCACATTTTAAAAACCCACTCTCCATTCCATTATCCAGGTCATTAATGAAAATATTGACTAGTAATGGACCCAGAATGGATGCCTGCAGAATCCCACTAGATATATTCTCCCATTTTGACAATGAGTCATCGATAATGACTTTGAGTACAGTCTTTCAATGAGTTGTGCACCCACAATATAGTAACTTTATTAGTAGACCATGTTTCCGTAGTGTAGTTATGAGAATGTGATATGGGATTGTGTCAAAGCCTTACTAAAATCAGGATATATCACATCTACTGCTTATCCCTATTCACTAGGCCAGTAACCATGTCAAAGAAGGAAATTAGATTGGTTTGGCCTGATTTTGTTCTTGACAAATCCATGTTAGCTGTTGCCTATTGCTGCATTATCCTCTAGATGATTACAAAATGATAGTGGAACAAGTTATTAAACAATCTTTACAAGTATCAAAGTTAGGATGACTAGTCTATAATTAATAGAATTTATGAAGTAAAAAGTTAAATTGCTCATGTGTTTACCTAAAAAACTAGGGGCCAATTCTGCTGCTATTGATGTCAATGGAAATTTTACCATTGATTTCAATGAATCCAAGATTGGGCCAATAGTGATCTCACAGTTAAAACCCTCTCTGGAAAGACACGTGAAAAATTTTAAATATTTAATATAGCTACCTAAGCCATCTCCAGTGTAACACATTTTAGATTGCATGTATAATAAAATCTTTTTAATTTTTCAGGTACATCAGATTGGCTGTTGGGAACATTTTGAAATGTTGTCTGCAATGAAATTAACACTCTTTCTTTCTGGAATTCTAGCCTGTTATGGTGGAAATGCTAACTATGATTCAATACCCAAGTTACTCCTGGTGTCCTTTGATGGTTTCAGGGCTGACTATCTGAAAAACTATAGACTTCCTCATCTCCAGGAGTTTATTGAGGATGGTGTGTTGGTAGAACAAGTTACAAATGCTTTTATCACAAAAACTTTCCCAAACCATTACAGCATAGTGACAGGCTTATATGAAGAAAGCCATGGCATTGTGGCTAACACAATGTATGAAGAAGATACAAAGAAGAAGTTTTCAGAGTTGAATGACACAGATCCTTTCTGGTGGAACGAGGCAACTCCTATTTGGGTGACAAATCAGCAGCAAGAGAATAGAAGAAGTGCTGCTGCAATGTGGCCTGGTACTGATGTAAAAATTAACAACACAATACCTCATTTTTTTATGAAGTATAATTATTCAGTAACATTTGAAGAGAGAATGGAGAACATTACTATGTGGCTGAACAACTCTAACCCACCCGTTACTTTTGCTACACTCTATTGGGAAGAACCAGATGCAAGTGGGCATAAATATGGGCCAGGAGATAAAGAAAACATGAAAAAAGTGTTAGAACAAGTGGATAACTACATTGGTTCACTTATTTATAAACTCAAGGCATTGGGATTGTGGGAGAACATTAATGTCATAATTACAAGTGATCATGGAATGACCCAGTGTTTCCCGAACAAGCTGATTAAACTGGACAATTGCATTGGCCGTGGTAACTACACTCTGGTAGACAAGACACCAGTTGCTGCAATACTGCCAAGGAATAGTATGTATATTTTTTTTCAGTTATATACTGAAAGTATTAAACTTTGTCTCCTTTCTTGCTGGAAATTTCCCATTGTGGTGTATTATTCATGGGTTGGGAAGACAATCTAGTTGATGTTCCATTATTTTCTGTCTAAATAGTGCATTAATGAATAAATTAAATTAGGGGTATCTGGTTACTTAAAACTAACTGGGCTCTGGTAATGAAGAGCACTTGTTAAATAGCCAACATTTACCCTGCATGCTGTATATCTTTGGATGTTAATGAGTACTCTGGTGTGGTTTATTCAAAAGTAGTTGTGGTGGATTCTCCATCACTGAAGTTTTAAATCAAGATAAGCTCTCAGAACTTCCCCCAAAATAATTCTATGGCCTGTGGTATAGGGGAGATCAGACTAGGTGATCAGTGGTCCCTTCTGGCCTTGGAATCTATTCATGCTTTTCCTCCTTTTGCTCACCCTGTCAGTTACTCAGTTATATCACAGTAATGACACCATGGGATAACTTCACTGTGGATTGAAAATTATACTGATCTGAGTTTTAGGTCTTTATAACTTGTTTATATATAATCTTAAACCAAATCATTTTGCCTCTTTCATCCCACTTCAATTACAGCCTGATTTCATTGGTCAAGTCTTAAACTGATAAGAGCTAAACCCAATGCTATATGAAAGCTGGAATCTCTCTCTAATGCCATTTTAGGGTCATGACTGAAGATTAGCACTTATTGATGACCACCAAAATAGGGCCAGAATTGATGTGGTTGATGGAAAAATGATCAGAAAAACCTGACTGACGTTAATGCAGGGTTCACTTTATATTTAAAACAAATCCAGTTTATCTATGATTATTGAATGTTAGAGAGAAATTATTTGTACCTCAACTTTCATTCTCTCCACAACAAAATCTGTGCAGCCATTAGAGCTTTGAAGTTGAACACAGTTACAGCAGAAACAAATGACATCAACACTGATCACCTCAGTAATCAATTGGGTACCTAGGTGACACCCACTCTCATTTGGCTTCAAAAAAAATAATTAAAAGTTGTATTAAGTTTGCTTATGGATAACGACAGTAAATGGACAAACTACATAGATAACTGAATAGTTGCTGTTTCATATGCTGTCTATTTTCTTTGCAGACAAAACATATGTATACAACTTATTGAAAAACTGCAGCACTTCCATGAAGGTGTATCTTAAAGAAGAGATTCCAGACAGATTTCATTACCATCACAATAAGCGCATTCAACCCATAATTCTGGTTGCAGATGAGGGCTGGACAATTGTACAAAATGAGTCATTTACAAAATGTAAGTATTTTCATCCTTCATGCTCCTGGTGGCTTATATTGTTGAACTCTTATTTCTATTGTTGGGATCCTCAGTACTATTATCAATGACCAGTAAAACAGAGTCCCATGCATATTACAAAAACCCGTAAGCATTGGGTTACCCAAAATGACAGGCAAATAAAACAAATAGGAAGGGTTTAGGAGTATAAAGTTATACCACTGACAAGTTTGTATGCATAAATCAGCAATAACAATGGTCACAGTAGCCACGAGTTATGATAGAGAATGTAGACCAATACATTGAGCAGAAAAGTCAGATGTAGTGAAAGCAAAGTGTCTATGTTCTGTATATTTGGGTAACCAAAAAAGGGAAAATAAAAGCTTGCTGCTGCAACAAAACCATTGTCTTATCTTAAATCATTAGTACATTTCATGATAATACTTAGTGCTCTGGAACTTTGCCACCGCCATCTATCTCCTTGATGAATCTGACTGTAACAAGTGGTTGTCTATAGAGAATAACTTAAAATTGGTCATCTGCACTGCCACCACATTCCCAGTTTCATCCATATTGTTGCATAGAATACAAAGCTGTCCTGTGCTCCTTTCATGTTGGAGGTAATAGTATATCATCCGTGAAAGGCATGAATTTCTTCTAAAGGGGAACCCAAAAGCTCGGAGCTGACTCAGTGTAGGAAAGAGGGTGTCTGGCTCACCAGACAGCCAAAAACTGTGCACTTAACTACAGTGGATATGAATGTTCTACCATTTATACCTTCAAGTGCACAATTGGCAGCTTAACCAAGTAGTAAATGGACAGTCCCAAATTTTTCTAACATTGCTTTGTTTTTCTACTAATACTACCAACTACCACTGCCACCATTCCAGTTTCTAGCAATATTAACAGATGAATTCTCCTGCTTAAAGCTCAGTGAGGGCACTTTGAAGAGGCCTTTTCCTACAGAACAAATGAGTGCATAGAAGCAAAAGATAAGTTTAGCTTAAATGAAAGCAAGTAACTGGTAAAAGTAACTTACAATTTATTCCAACACTGACATTACAAAACTGCTAAACAAAATAATCTTACTGGAGAGACTGTCACTGGATCATGAGCATGTAAATTACAAAATCCCATATCAAAATCCTGAATTGATTAATGATACTGTGACTGACACACACCACACACACACACCCCCCTCTCTCTCTCTCATGGGTGGGTGATCATGAAGAAACCGTGGATGAGGACTAGTGTGTACAGAGACTGAATCTCTTCAACCTAATGTGCTGCAAACGTTTAGAACTGACCAGTAAGTAGCTGTCTGGTTTTTATATCCATGTTGTGAGAAAGCTTTGTCCTTGTCTCCAGGGATCCTGCGTTTCCTGGCAGATTTGTGCTAGCCTCCGAGGCTTCCTGTGACCCTCCTTGTAGCCCTTCTCTCTCTAGAGGCAAGGGTCACAGCCTACTGAGCCATTTTCCTCATAAGCCAGCGAGGGAGTTGAGGCGAAGCTACCCTCCCTTGCAGTCCCTGTAGTCTCCCAGTCTTGGTGATTAATTGGGGGAGGCAAAAGGGGGGGAGCCCGGGTCCACTCTCTACTCCAGGCTCCAGCCCAGGGACCCTAATAGTATCAGCTATGGTAGCTGACCTTTTAGAAATAGGACACGTACAATTCCCTGGGCTACTTCCCCCCACAGTAGCCCCCACTTCCTCCAACTCCACTTCACCCTTACCTCAGGGCCTCCTTCCTTGTGCCTGATATGATGTCTCTCCAATAGCACAACCTCCTTCCACAGCTCCTGACATCCACCCCTCACTGACTAAATGGGAGGCTAACTAGTTCCAGCGAGTCCTTGATTGGGTTCAGGTGTCCCAATCAATCTAGCCATCTCCACTGCTTTTTCTAGAAGGATCTTAATTGGCACCAGGTGTCTTGATTAACCTGGAGCAACTGCCATTTGGTTACCAAGGTATCAGGGATTTGTTTAGCCTGGGGCTAACATACTGGTTCCTCACCACTTTGCTATAGCCATCTGGCCTTGCCCCGTCACAATACTTATATAATAAGAGAAGAAACCCCATATGTTCTGTGATCTGTTTTGCTGACCTATCCCATAGCTTTCAGTGTTAGTGCTATTTCTAACTTTTTCTATATATCTAGTCTATTGAATGGTCGGTCATACTGTATTCTTTTAAGTCCTCACTTAACATTGTAGTTATGTTCCTGAAAAATACAATTTTAAGTGAATCCAATTTCCCCATAAGGATTAATGTAAATACTGGGCAGATTAGGTTCCAGGGAAATTTTTTCACCAGACTATATATATAATTTCATGTGAGTATGTGTGTACACACACAGTTTTAAACAAACAATACTGTACACAGCAATGATGATTGTGAAGCTGGGTCGAGGTGGTGAAGTAAAAGGGTGGGATATTTCCCAGGGAATGCCTTACTGCTAAATGAGGCTTAGCCCTCAAGGGTTAACCCATTGTTGTTAATGTAGCCTGACACTCTACAAGGCAGCATGAATGGAGGGAGGGGAGACAGCATGGCAGACAGAGACACACCCCCTGTGAGAGAGAGAGAGAGGCGCATTGCCCCTTTAAGTACACTGCCTTTTTAAGTAGATCAGCAAGTTGAGACAGCAGCTGCTGCCAGCAAGTGCCTCTTCCCCCCCCCCCCCCCATGGAGATAGGGTGTAGGGGGACACCCTGACATTAGCTTCCCCCTCCCCCTGCACAGCAAGCAGGAGGCTCCTGGGAGCAGCTCCAAGGCAGAGGGCAGGAGCAGCACATGACAGTGAGGGGAGGGACAGTCTAACTGCCAGCAACTGATAGCCTGCTGGGCAGCTGCCCCCAGGGAACTTAGCGGGGCTGCAGATCTACCCTGGTTCCAAGCCCTCACCAGCTAGCTCCAACGGGCTGCTCTTCCTGCAAGCAGTGGACAAAGCAGGCAGTTGCCAAAGGAAGTTAGAAGGGAGCATTGCACAACTTTAAACTAGCATGTTCCCTCATTGATCAGCAACATAATGTTAACTAGGACGATTTTAAGTGAGGAGTTACTGTATTACAAAAAATACTTTTTCTAAGTCAGTGGTTCTCAGTCTTTCATTTATGGACTCCTTTTGAAAATTTCAAATGGAGGCGCAGACCTCTTTGGAAATCTGTGTATCTATAGCTGAATTCTGTTCAGTTTTCAGTCAGTCTTTCACAGATACCTTAAGACATAGTCCACAGGTTGAAGACCACTGTCCTAAGTGTTCAACAATCAGTGTTGTTCCTATAATTTATAAGGGGATTAGGAAGACAAACTCTTGTCATGAGTGTCTTAGAGAAGAAGCTAGAAGTGGCTGAACAAACAATTTTTAAATTGCCCTCTAGAGAATCCCAATAACTTGTTCCAACTGTTTGGGTTAGAAGGAGCCAGCTATGACCCTGGAAAGAAACATTTATTTAATGTGCAAACAGTAACCATTGTGTTGGCATCTTATACAAGTTTAAAACAAATACAAGTCTCTCTCTAGAATAGTTGCTATAAAAACCCCACTATTCCCTACTGCTAGAGTGATCAGCAGATAAAGGCCAAATTGAAGAGCGCTTCTACTTTGCATCCTGAAACTCTTCAAATTCTGAGCCTGGCAGACTACTAGAGACGGGTTCCAGGTGCACAAAAGAGGCCTGCTGTTGGTCCTGAAGAGTTCAGTCCATGAATCAACAGCATGAGTGACCCAGAAAATACAGCTGTCATAGCTGGACACAGGGAAGATGTTTGGTTTCTATGTTAGGTCTTCTATTAAAAGGAACTCGTTGCTGTTTGTTTGCATTCTAAATAATGTCATACTCTGGAGTTTGTTTATCCTAGAGAAACAAACAAGATTGTTTACTCTTAACAAAAAAAACCCCTACCCTACTGCTGTTCCACACTGCTAGAATCCTAAAAGTTAGATCTACAATATAATTTGTCTTAAATGGATTTTTGCTTCAATGATTGGTTTAAAAAAAAAACCCCCACACACAAATTGCTGTATGTCCTGTATATGAACTAGAGGTTAAAGTGCCTGTTAAAACTTCTGCTGAATCATTGTGAATTAATGCATTACTTATCTTGACCACTCAGGTTTGTAGCCAGACTTGTTTTTAAAAACAATCATATCATAGACCATGATGACAATCACTTTCATAATCCAGATCTTTTTCCTGGCTTCACATTTCTGGAGGGAATATAGAAGTTGTGCTCTAATCCAAAGAAACTTCAGCAAAGTGCCCTGTTAATTTTTAAGTAGGAAACTTTGCTATTAAAATATTCTTGTGGGTTTTAGGCATTAGTACAAATGTTGCATTACTTTGTTCCTTTTTTTAGGAACAGACAAGAGTTAATATCATAGCTGACAGTTTGTAAGCAACTTAGTTTCTGTTAGTTTACAACATTAATTTTATATTTGTTTATCAACTTTGCATTTCTCCTTTAGTAGGTGACCACGGCTATGACAATGCTCTCCCAAGCATGCATCCGTTCCTGGCTGCTCATGGTCCTGCTTTTCGCAAAGGCTACAAGCAGAACACAATTAATAATGTTGATATCTACCCAGTGATGTGTCACATCCTTGGATTAAAACCTCAGCCCAATAATGGAACCTTCAGCAACACCAAGTGCTTGTTAGTTGACCAGTGGTGCATAAATCTCCCTGAAGCAATTGGAATAGTTGTTGGTGTCCTCCTAGTGTTAACTACTCTGACTTGCCTTATAATAATCATGAAAAATAGAGTGTCCTCTCCCCGTCCGTTCTCCCGACTTCAACTACAAGAGGATGACGATCCCTTAATTGGATAGCAGATGTAGGAAGTCCTAACTTCACTACAACATAGATATTAGGCTCTGGAAGTAAGTGGTATGATTAATCTGCAAGTTTGCTGATCATTCTATGATGCACTTTAAACAGTACTCATTTAAAATTGCCTAAGATGTACAGACAAAAACCTGTTGAACTGTTTGCCTCTGCATCTTGACTAACAATTCAATAGCACAAGATTCACAAAAAGAATCTACACTGAAAGGATCCTGTGTTTCCTACTGGAAAAGGCAGTTAACAAGACAAAGATGTATGTTTTGCATTTGGGTATTTACACACTTGTAAAATAAAATATCAACTATAAACAAGCTAGGCTAGGCGTCTGAACTTTAACATTTGTAAATGAAACTGACTGCATTTTGTATTAAATTTAATAGCAGTGATTGCTTTACAATTCTTGCATTCATGTATCAGTTGGAAAAATCTGTCCTGGGTCTTGGACTTTAAGACCAGTGGTTCTCTGGCTGGTGTATATTGAATGTTCTTGGAAACAGAGATTCCAATTTCTTGTATCTAAATAAACCAGCAATAGAAATTCAGCACTAGGAGGAGTTCTCCCCTGCAACTATTATAAATCAAGTTGTACAATGTTCAGTGTTTTTTGTTTTTAACTAGGAGGTAAAACTAACTGGTGTAGTCTAAAGTACAGGAATGGGTTTATGGATAGTGAGGTTCATGTCCCACTTCTGACTGACTTTCTGCATGGCCTTGTGCAAGTCAGTTGACTTCTCTACCACAGTTTCCTCTTCTATAGAGCTGAGAACACTTAATTACCTCACAGAGATGACTTGAGTGAGTTTGTGAAATGTTTTGAGATTCTCAGGTGGAGGTCTTGAAGTACAAAGTACTATTAAAGAGAATATGAAAACATTTCTCAGATACACCCCTACATGCAGTCTCTTTCATATACACTTTAAAAAAGTTTAGGATTTTTTTTTTTTAAATGGGGAGCCCTCACTTCAGGGTTCAAAGCTCTCTCTGGTTAAAACATGATTGTAATAACACATGAACAAAAACTTTGGTTTAGTGCTTAGGTAGGGATATGAAAAACCAATGGACTTTATCCTATGAGGATGGTACCTTTTTTTAAAGGTGTTAAACCTATTAACACAATTTTAAAGTTCTATTGTAAATTAATGGTATTATCTGAAAGCCACTGAACCTATTAGTGATGCAGTAGGATTTGCTATATGCCACTTCACTCCCAGGCTGTTGATCAGGGTTTGAAGAAAGAGCTCAAAGTGCTGAGTGTTGCTCTTGAATGGTGCCTTGCTGATACTCAGAGTGGCAGTGGTGGCTCCAAAGGGAGCTGCATCCAGTTTTCCAGGGGTAGAAAGAATGGAAAATAAAGGGAATCTAGAACTAGTCATCCCTGTGTGTTGTATATAATGTGCTTAAGATCAGACTATTTTTAAATGGCTAGTGCCTTAACGTGGTGAAATATTTATATTTTGATTGTATGGTTTTGGTTTCTGTAAAAACATTTTGCATATGTAAAATAAATTTTAGTAAGTGTCCTAATTTTTCTCAAACTATCTTTTTTTCTAAGCAGAAACCATGGCATGTTGTTCATCCCTTTGGAACGGATACAGCTTTTGCTTTTATGGCACATGATAGCATTTCCCAGTTAGTGCAGACTATCAGAGGGGTAGCCGTGTTTGTCGCTTCTACAGATCCAGACTAAGGGTCCTGTGGCACCTTATAGACTAACAGAGGTACTGAAGCATAAGCTTTCGTGGGTGAATACCCACTTCTTCGGATGCATCCGAAGAAGTGGGTATTCACCCACGAAAGCTTATGCTTCAGTACCTCTGTTAGTCTATAAGGTGCCACAGGACCCTTTGTTCCTGGGAAATGCTATGATCTTTATCTCCAGAAGAGGCTAATGTATCCAAACAGCAAATGGCTGTGCAGGGAGAGGAGGCACACATCAGCTGCTGGCCTGGGCTAGGAGCAGGAAGGACTCAGGCTGGTGAGGGTGGGTGTGAGCTTGAAGAGCCCAGGTACTGAGCAGCCATCAATGCATCCCTACTGCTGGAAAAGGCAAGCCCCCACTGCCCTTAAAGAAGCAGCTGGTGCCAGTAACCTGTGTCAAATATCCCATGTTTGAGAAAGTTGCAGCAGCTCTACGCTGGCTATTTGAGTCCTCAGACTTCCTAGATCCTCATTAATTGGCTTTAGACAGGGTTTTGGGTAAAAACTGCATTAAGTGCACTAGCAGATCTTCTACCATTAGACAAATTAAGTTCTCCATGCTATTTTTAATGTCAGCTTCTTTTGGCACAGTATGAGGACAGTAGGATTGGATAGAGTTGCCCTTGAGTGCTATGGGATCTGGTTACCTAGAGAATAGCTTCTTGCCCCAGCCCCTATGCCATAGATGAGACCGGTAGAGATGTCTAAAACTGGAGCTACCTTGCCACATGGGGGAGGGGCCCAGCAGCTCTGGTAGCACCTTCTCCATCAGGCATCCTGTTCCTGGAATTTTTCTCTTGCAGCACTAGATGGTATAAAGCCACATCTTTTGCAATATGCATTGAAGAGTATATTTCACAATGGGATTTGAGATGATCCTGACCTCTAAGCTTGAGTATTAATTGGAAATCTGATGCATCTGAATTATGCTAAAAACTTAAATATTAGGGGAAGGGATAGAGCTGGCGATACCCTATATGAAGCAGAATAAAGGAAGAATGATTGATTAAATTCTATTTGTGGCTTCTGGTGATTCAACTGAGAGTGTGATTTCCTTGGCATATGGGAAACTTTACTCACAGAAGTTGGTCCAATAAGGGATATTGCCTCATCCACCTTACTTCTCTTCAAAGTAGTTTTAATACTTAAGCTAGCAAAGACAGCATTAGGATAATTTGTTAACTCAGCCCAGAAAATACCTTTATGAAAATGGTTAAGTTGCATATGTCAAAATAAAAATGAATACAGGTGAGGCCTTACAATTTCATATCCCAGACCCTTGATTCACTCTCATTCAATTTATGAAGCCAGAACTCTCCCATGCTTCTTTACTATTTACCAGAAATAATTACAACAGTAATTAAAACACATGCCTATTAAATCTTTTCATAAAACTGTTACAAGTTTCAGAGGGCTTTTTAACAATCTTGGTTATGACTTTACTACTAGCAATGATACAATTATGAGTTTACAAGTACAAATAGGAAAGAACATTAACTAGACTTAAAGTATGCCACATTTTAGTGGGGATTTTTTTTAAAACAGTGTGAGCTTTCCTATTCCCTAAACTTGCAGTTGCAATATATTTTAACCCCAGCTTCCATTAACTCAGTCACATGAAATCTTAAAGTACTCAAAAGGCACACACATCACACCCTGTGCCCTTTCAAAAAGCATGGTCTGGAGCATCTATCACATTTCTCCAATAGTACTATTTCTTGTGCTTACAGGTGTAGGCTTGTGCATTTGTAAAGTTAACAAATATTAGGTGTCCTGCAACTATTCCTAAATGATAGACATTAAATTTTATTTTATTTACACTAAAACATGAAAACAGACAGCTTTTAGTTTGTAGGGCTATAAAAATCAAACTAATAGCTGAACCCACAACTCCCCCCTTCAAAACTTGTCTATTATTTTTTACAGTACAGTGCATGTTTCAACTTAAACAGGTTTTGTGACTAGCAAAATCCCTTTTTCCTGGGGGTACTGGCTTACAAATACAAAAGTTTCTCTTAACACATTGCTCTTCACTAAACTCTGTGTTTGGGTATGGGAATTCTGGGCACAAATGTTATTAACAGATGTACTGAACTTCTTTTCCCCTAAATTAGTAAATTGACTAACAGACTGAATTATACAACTTTTAACCTGATTAAATTAAAAAAAAAATTGCAAGTGCTTACTGCACCCTTGAGGATATAATTTACTTGCTCACGCTGGAGTTTGCTAAAAAGCCACATTAATACCCCTGACATGTTGAGAGAAAGAATAACTATTCAATTGTGCAAAGAAAGATCACATCTATCTTGTATGAAAATTTTAATACCAATGTTGTGGGGAAGAGGGGACAGAGCTTGAGTGAAGAAGCTACTGGAAATGAACAGAGTAAGGGAAGATTATCTAGGCTTCCACAATGCAGGAAGTGCTGTCAGACTGTAGATCTCAGTTCTGTATGTGAATACAAATATTCAATTGATCTGTGAGAATTATTGCATATAGGTTACTAAGATCTTATAAGATCTGGTAAAGATTTTATACATCAAAACATCTCCCCTTACCATCCAACCAAAACACTTTCTACTAATTCCTGAGGACAAGATTGCCAAAGTAAAGATTGCAGTGGATCCTGACCTGTTAGAAAAGTTTACTGGTAGCCTGATTTTAATATAGCTTCATCTGCTCTGAGCTTCAAGGTCTTTACCACTACCATGAACACCATTTTCATTTGTTTTAGAATAATTATTTGTCTGATGAACTAAGATGAAGTCTACTGACAAGTCTACTTTTGTTATCACCTGACTCACTAAAAACAGGATGTGGGCTGCTCCAGCAACAGGCAGCTTTACATTACAGCACTATGGCCACAGGGTGATTTTCCTTGACCACCTAAGCAAAGATGGAGGAGGAGCAATAGCACATGCTCCCCAGGACAATTACAACAGAATTTCACAGAGATGAGTCAGATTAAGTTATATACAATGCTGAGTTTTGAAACTGAATTCTGTGACTACCAACTCAGTTTCAGCATTGCCCACTCTAATTTGACAATAAGCTATAGCCCATGAAACACCAGCCTTCCATAGGGTCATCTACCTCAGTTTAGAAATGCACAACACTGCCTGCTACAATTAAAGACCAAAATGCACAATGGCCTATTTCAGCTATAAAGATGTCTGCTAAAGCAGTGGAATTAGTTATGGTTACAGCTCACAAGCAAATTTTGTTGCTACATAAGTTGCATCAAGGAAGAATTCCCACAAATTATATCAATTTTCTTGCTTCATTATTTCAGACTATCCTGTCTGATCCACTTTCAAGCAAAAGCCACCCTTTATGTAAGAACAAATCTTTCTCTGAATTGTAAAGAATTATACTAGTTTTTAAGAACTTAGAATTACAATATATCTTGAATGAGAGAGGGTTTCATTGCCACATTACTCCTGAGCAGTATCTACTGTATCGGTATAGTTTTTGTGGAAACTTTCCAGATTCCTCTCTGCAACAAACAAGGTGATACAGATTGCCCTATGGCTGCTAAGAAAGTCCAACATATCCCCCACCCTGCAAAGATACATTATTTAAAAAAGGACTGAGTCAAGCTCACTGCTGACCATTAGGCGCTCAACTCCACTAGCATCAGTGGAATCACAGCTGCTTAAGCTAGGGGAGGATTTGGCCTGCTGTGTCCAATATTTTGTTGTCTATTACTTCCACAAGATAGCATCCTTTTGATAATTTAGCCCAGTATTTCCTGGTATGATACAGGCCCATGTAGGTTCTTGTTAGTTATGATCTTTTTTTCCTACTTCACTTCCCTATTGAATATTTTAGTTCACTGAAGCCTTAAACATTTTAACCAAGTAGCAGTTCAAATAAATTTAATGCTGACTGATTATTACAGTAACAACATTGGAATATGTCAAGGTATGTATTTTAGTTGCTATAATTTAGAGAGAATTCAGAGACCTACACGGCTTTGCAACTTGTACAAACACTATTCTAATGATATTTATGTTGAATCCACAAAATCAGACCATTTTGGATAGTATACATTTAATCTTCCCGTCCTTCCACTGTGGATCCCGTACACGCTTTTCTTAACCTAAATACATTTGTTTAAATCTATGATTTGTTTAAATTCAGAAGACCAAGAGCTTAGTGAATCTAAAATGATTTCTATTTCCCTAATATTAGCTCAAAATGAGGTATCCAAGGGTTTAAAGTTACTAAATATCTACATACATATCCTTCCAGTGTTATCTGGAGGGGTTTTCAACCCCTGAAAAATCAAGTGGTTATATGGTGCAACAGAAACATGCTCTCCCTGTATGCATCTGTTACACGTTTACTCCAGTGCACCACATGTATTTCTTTTCCAGATCTACTTACCTAATTTCTAGGAAAAATGTATTTTAAGCTCAAAATAGCTAGAATAACTTTTCATTGTTTTTATTAAAGTGCCTTCATTGGACAATAATATTACCCTTGTAGTAACGGCTGGGAAATTTCAGTGTGTTGCACCTGCATGTTAGGTAGGTGGCTGTGGGTTAAGTGTTTAATAAAAACTAGAAGAAAAACAACAACAAGAATGCTACCAAGAAAAACTCCTATAAAATAGGCATAGGACTCCTGTTCATAATATCTGGGATTCAGGTCTCTTGGAACTTCCCTAAGAAGCATATCTTCCACATTGCTGAATGACCCATTGTTTGGCAATGGACTGATACCAAGCAGATGGCACAACAAGGGATACAGATCTGTGAGACTCATGGCTTCTTTGGTGGTATTCTTTCTAAAGGCAGGACCATAGGCCAAGAAGATTGGGTGCATTTCTGGTAGGACGTTGTCATATCCATGATTACCCACTGGAAAGAGAAGAGAAAGTGAGTTATCAAAAACTTTCTGACACCCTCAAGTTGTTAAAACACTTCCATTGCTCACTAAAAAGTAGGAAATATTGAATCTTTGGACCTTTTCCCAGAAAATCCACAGTGCAAAGGGAAAACAAACAGCCTAATTTATTGCAACAAAGATTTAATTACATTTCTGAACAAAGCGCACAAACGTTTAGTAACTAACAGTCATAATATTAGACATTGTGAATCATAATGCCTAGAAGGTTAGCATTCATTTCACATAAATCATCAAGGGAGTCACTTAAAGCATTCAAGAATTTACTGCAGGAGGCTTCTGTATTGGCAGGGAGGCTAGAGGAGATGATCCAGAGCCATCAAACACAGGTGAGGCCTATGAAAGGTAAGCTCAGAAGGCTTTAAAGTTCAATATGCAGTCACAGGCATCATGCACTGAAGCCTGCTTAAAGGAGAGAATTCTACTCTGCAACTGGGCTGGCTGCTCCATACTGAATGAAGGCTTTTTTCTCAACCTCTATGTGACTATTGGCCAATATCCAGCCTTCTGGAACTCGGGTAGAGGAGTCAGGGTCTCGCACTACTCAAACATGCCTGTCACTGACATGGAAAAGATACGGAGACAGACGCATGGAGCAGTCTCACAACTAGTGCTTCAATGCAGTTTTCTTGAGAAGAGCCATTGTCTCACAGCTCATAGGCAGTACTAGAACAGGAGAAACGTGTGCACATGAATACATGCATCACGGATGAAAAAAAGTGAGAAAACAGTTGGATTAATATGAACAGTGAAAATATTTGGTAAGCTATGAAGAGTACTTTGACATCAGCTTTTCACCAGTTGGAAAGTTTGCTTTTAAGTGATCCTAGAACTGACAAGATTAGAAGCATAAGACACAATCAGCATTTAAACTGCCTGAGAGTATCACCTCTAAGATGAGCATCCCATATTAACCCAGTAACGAAAAGCCTCGGATGAAATCCCAAACCTGGCTCTCCTCCATGGAGATCTCCTCCTCACTATTTTGTTTAAATTTGTAGACAGCATTGCTTTCTAGTTTTTCAATAAAAGTGGCAGAGGTCATAACCATCTGCATCATGCCACTTTATACCATCTTTCAAAGACCACCGTGAACATACTTTGTGAGCACATCATTCTTCCCAACAGACAGAAAGTAAGCAGGTGATGGAATGGAAATAGTGCACATCTTGGAACAGCAGGCACTGACAAGTGGAAGAAGGTCCAAGGCCTATTTTTTTTTTTCAAAAAGTGCTAAAATACACATCTTCTGACTATCAGGCCCCTTTAAGTGTCTCAAGCTGGGCACACAAAATGGCATCAGTCACTTTTGAAAATTTACACCCAAAGCTCTCAAGAATCATGCCCTAAAAATAAACAGAAGCAAACCTAGATAAAGCCACATGGATATCCAAATTAGAATATCTTGATATACTCACAAATGCAAAAGTGACAAGACTCCTGTGGCACCTTATAGACAAACAGACGTATTGAAGCATAAGCTTTCGTGGGTGAATACCTGAAGTGGGTATTCACCCACGAAAGCTTATGCTCCAATACGTCTGTTAGTCTATAAGGTGCCACAGGACTGTCACCTCTACAGATCCAGACTAACATGGCTACCCCTCTGATACTTTACAAATGTGGTAACTCTCACATCAGGCATTTGGGTGAGAGGAACAAGGTGTGCCTAGGACAGGAGTGGGCAAACTATGGCCTGTGTCCGGCCTGTCAGAGCTTTTAATCTGGCCCTCGAGGTCCATTGCCCTGCTCCAGCTGGGGAGTGGGGTCGGGGGCTTGCAGAGCACCAGGTGGGTGGGGGAAGCAGGGCAAGCCCCTGACCCCACTCCCCGGCTGGAGAGCCGGGTGGCGGAGTAGGGCAACTGATGGGGTAGGCCATGGCCCACCCAGGCCCACCAATGGCTATGCCCCAGTGCAGCATATCTTTTCTGATTTAACAAAAAACAAACAAAAACAAAAAAAACAACACGGTGCCGTTGCAGCTCTTTTGAAAATGAGGCCCTGCATGAAGTGCGTGCAATCTTGTAAAACAGCAGTTTGAAATAAGGGCAGCAGTTAAGATTTTCTTTTTCCTTTCAAAAATGAGCGCTGCAAAAAAAATAAAAATGGACAGTGAGTGTCAAGTTTTCAACAAAGAATGGAATGCAAAATATTTTTTCACAAACATGAACTCAAAGGCTGTATTCCCGATTTGTCAGGAGAGTAATCGCAGTGTTCAAAGAGTACAATTTGAATTGCCATTTTTCAACAAAACATCCTAATTATGGCGACAATTTAACAACTGAGGAAAGGGCAAGAAAAGCTGAGAAACTCACCGCGAACTTAAAAGCTCAACAAAAGATTTATGTGCAACAAGCTACAGTTCAGGAAGCCACTACAAAGGCAACTTATGTTCTGCCGTTTAAAATCGCTAAACAACATTAGCCTTTTGCTGAAGGGGAGTTTTTGAAAGAATGCATGGTTGATGTGGCTGCCATGCTGTGACCGGAATACCAAAACAAATTTGGGAACATTCGTTTGTTACGAAAAACTGTTACTTGCTGTGTAGAAGTCATTGATGAACATTTGGCTTCTGAGTTGAACAAGAAAGCACAGGGCTTTATGTTGTTTTCGTTAGCCCTCAATGACAGCACTGACATTGACACAACACAGTTATTGATTTTTGTCAGAGGAACTGATGACAAGTTGGAAATCACAGAGGAATTTTTAATCAATGGAATCAATGAAAGGCACAACTAAGGGATCAGATTTATACAAGAGGGTGTCTGGCTGCCTTGAACATCTGAAGCTCCCTGGGAGTAAACTGGCAAACTACAGAGGGATCGCCAAATTTAACTGGGAAAAACGTAGGACTTTTAAAAAGAATTCAGGACAAAGTAAAAGACGACGACCCTGATAAAGAGGTGATTTTTCTGCATTGTATTCTACATCAGGAGGCCCACTGCAAAAATGTCCTGGACATCGATCATGTTATTTGCACGGTAGTGAAAACAGTGAACTACATAAGAGCGAGGGGACTTAATCAATCATCAGCAATTCGTTTCCCTTCTTGAAGACTCTGACGCCGAACACCAGGACTTTATCATACAAATATCCGCTGGCTCCGCCTAGGAAAGGTATTGTAGCAAGTGTGGGAGCTCAGAAATGAAATTTGCACTTTTCTGGAGATGCAGGGGAAAGAAAATGATTTCCCTGAATTAAAGAATTCAAATTGGGTATGCAACCTCACTTTTGGTGTGGATATCTTGGCACACTTAAATGAACTTAATGTGAAGCTGCAAGGAAAGAATGTATTTGTACACAAATTGTATTCTAGTGTGACAGCTTTCAAAGTCAAGTTAGTCTTGTTTTCAAAACAAATTAAGGACAGAATGTTGGCTCTCTTTCCAACACTGAAATATTTGGAAGTATCATCAGAGCAGAGAGAAAAGTACAGCAAAATTTTGAGTGACTTGCATGGAGAATTTTCTCATTGATTCTCTAACTTTGAGAAGGTAGAGAAGACTCTAGAGCTGGTGTCATGCCCACTGTCATTTGACTAAGAGAAAGCCCCGCAAGAATTACAACTGGAGCTCATTGATCTCCAGTGCGATTTCACCTTGAAGGAAAAGTACAATTCAGAAAACCTGGATCAGTGTTATGCCTCCTTGTCTGAAACAAAGTTCTCAAATGTCCGCAAGGTGGCACAGAAAATCCTTGTTTTGTTCGGCTCCACCGATGTTTGCGAACAAACATTTACCCTGCTGAATTACAACAAATCTCGCTACAGATCCCAGTTACCTGACCAACATCTCAGCTTGGTATTGCGGATTTCTACAACGAGAATGACACCGGACTTTGATGCCATTGTAAAGAAGGGTGGCCAGCTGCATTGTTCATATTAATCAAAGAGGGCATAGAAAGGGGGTAAGCTTGGTTTAATTATTGTAATATGTTATTATGGTATATTTATAACTAAGTAAGGTTTTATGTTTATTTCCACTAAAATATAATCTTTATTAAATAAAGTTTATTTGAATCTCTCTTCATCAGAGTTAAACTGATTAACAACAACATTGCTTAATTATGGTTTACTTTGAAACTAAAATAGTTTGAATATATTTTGGTTACTGCCACGATCAAATGGAGAAACACTAATGATTCAACAAAGCTAATACAGATTGTAAAGAAGTCAGCAATAAACGTGAAAAACTACCAAACTTTTACGTAGTGTAGTACACTGAAAAGTTTTAGCTAACATACAATGTGTGTTCAGACAGGAGCAAAATTGTGTGGTAAAAACAACAAACAGCTCAGTAATGTAATTTTCTAATAGCGCATTGTTCAACAGAATTATTTTAATAGCGCTGATTCTTAAACAAACTTGTGTTGTCTCTGTTTGAACATGAATTGTTAATTTTGTGAGCATTCATGGCCCGCCATACAATTTCCATACCCAGATGTGGCCCTCATTCCAAAAAGTTTGCCCACCCCTCGGATATTCTTTGCCTGTTTAACAAAAGTGTTCTCCAATTTCTGAATCAGCAAACCAGTTTCTCTCATCCATCTCAGAAATCCATTCCAAAGCAGTGTCCATGTATTCTGCACTACAGACTAATCCCCCTCAGCTTGACAGGCTGAACTGGCAGTGCTTCATACTGCAATACCATACTTTACAGCAGTGGTCCCCAATGTGGTGCCCGTGGGCGTCATGGCGCCCGCCGGGGCATTTATGGGCGCCCGCCTACTGACAAGGGAGTGCTTCCGCTGGACAACCCGCCGCTGAGGAGTGCGGCCGCCGGACAACCAGTCGCCAAAATACCTCCAAGAAGCGGCAACGTCAAGAACTGTTGCCGCCGAAATGCCGCTGCTTCTCGGGGGCATTTCGACAATGACGATTCTTGATGACGCCACTTCTCGGCGGCATTTTGGCAGCGACGCTTCTCGATGACACCGCTTCTCGGAGGCATTTCAGCGGCTGGTTGTTCGGCGCCCGCCACACTCTTCTGGGAACATGAATATGCTATTGCAACAGAAAGGTTGGGGACCGCTGCTTTACAGAATTGGGCCCCAGGTTCTTAAGAAGTTCCAAGATCCAGCTCTTGCAAGAGGAAACTGGTTATTTTTTAAAGTTCTATTTGTGAGCAGCTAAAGTTTTTGAAGCCACTTTACGACTGGATTTTCAAAAGCTCCTACAAGGAGCTGGGAGCACAAGTCCCACTGACTTTCAATGTATGGTACATCGCACGCCCTTTGGGGTTTTTGAAAATTCCACCCATATGTTTGAAGACTTCTTAACCCTTTTAAAGCCAGGCATGGGGCTTTGGGGGCTGGAGAGGGTCACAGCATTTAATAACTTGATTGTGCTAGTTTGAATAGAAAAGAATTTATAGATCTGAAACAGAATGAAGAAAAATATACTTACAGAGAAGTTGATCAGACTTGTTTTGTAAGATTTCCCATCCTTTATCAGCCACTGCTAAGATTGGTTGAATTTTACTGTTGTGTTTGTAATGTAATCTATTCGGAATCTCCTCCTTTTTATAAACAGTCATGTTGGGATGAGCATTGACCAAGGCTTCATACACTTCATCAAGTTTGCCTTAGACCAAATAAAACAAGAACTTAATAGTGACAAAACACAAGTAGCAATGATGAGTCACTTAGTATACATGCTAGCAATAGCTTAAATGATCTATTTCAGCAGTAGGTATGAAGAATAAAAAAAAAATTGTTACACTGAAGAGCAGAATTTAGCCATAAAGGAAGTTATAGACAGACAGTATGTGATGCTGTGATAACCTTATTAAGAGTTTTGGATGGTCACATTGTTCACCAGAAAGGTCTGGTGAAATCACATGACTGTAAGAGCACGTTCCAATAAGTTGTCATGTCCCTCAATATAGAATTACAACAGTTCTTTTATGTTGTGCGTTTCTTTTTATTTAAACACAAAAGTAAAAGGTCTACTTTTTGTTTTATTATCATTGTGCACAGCAGTATGAGTTTCACGTATTCACTTCACTTAGAAGGAATTTAGGTAAGCCCCTTTATGGATAAACCGATTCTTCCCAGTTGCATATACAGCTTGAGAGCAGGGAAGTGACATTTTCTCTGATGTTCTGTTCAGTGCACACAGATTTCTCAGGGAGCAGCGCTTCAAAGGGGATTGCCACTTTTCCCCAGAAACCATCTATGGTGCTCAGTAGCACTTCAGTGGCAGCTGGGTTGCTTTAGAGTTCATCTTCCTTTAAAAAGCTGCATTGGGAGCTATTGATTTCTCCATGGCAGCCTCGAAAGGATAACTTTTACTTAAACTGAAGATTGTTGGCTTCCTGTTAAGTCCATAGTATTTACTTTAAAAGAATTGTAGTCCCCACTTTGGTACCTGGCCCTAATTAACTTTGTCCTCTCTTTATCTCACCATTTCAAATTATAGGTGTGGCAATTTTCTTCAAATGGTGGTTAGGTCCCAACTATGCAGCAACCAATCAGCTCATGGTTTTAGTGGGGGGAGGGGAGAATCCAAATCTGTATTATAGGATCCTAATGATATATTCTGTTTTTGGAAATTCTTTACTTCTTATTGTTAACGTTCCTGTAATGCTCAGAGGCCCAAATCCAGATTAGGACATTACTGAGCTAGGTACGGTACAAAAACTGGTCCCTGCCCAAGGAGTTTACAACTTACTTCAAGACAAAATACAACAAGCAAGAAACAAGCAATAAGGTGGAATGGGAAGGAAGATGAAAATCATTCGTAAGATTAGACAGTTACACAGTCTAACACAGGGGTAGGCAACCTATAGCACGTGTGCCAAAGGCGGCACGTGAGCTGATTTTCAGTGGCACTCTCATTGCCCGGGGCCTGGCCACTGTCCAAGGGGCTCTGCATTTTAAATTTAATTTTAAATGAAGCTTCTTAAAACATTTTAAAAACCTTATTTACTTTACATACAACAATAGCTTACTTATATATTAAAGACTTATAGAAAGAGACCTTCTAAAAACATTAAAATGTATTACTGGCACACGAAACCTTAAATTAGAGTGAATAAATGAAGACTTGGCTCACCGCTTCTGAAAGGTTGCTGACCCCTGGTCTAACAGCATGCACAATCTGAATATTCACACTAGATTAAAAATGTAGGGGAACTATAGAAATAGATGGAGGTTTAAAAGAACAGTAGAAACAGGTAGAGTTTCAAAAATATTTTAATCTAGAAGTTTCCATTCATCATGGTCTATTATTTGTATTGTAGTTCCTCAGAGCCCCAGTCATGAACTAGGACCCCATTGTGCTAGGCACTGTACAAACATGGAGCAAAGAGATTCTCTGCCTCAAAAAGTTTACAATCTGCATCTATTTCTCTCTTCTTCTAGATATCTATTTCTGTACTTTTATCATTTACCTATTTTGGTAAAATTTGTTGTAAAAGCAGCTATGGAATGCGAAGTGGAGGAAGATAAGGGGAGAGTAATAGGGGAGGAGCAGTGCAAAGGGTGTAGGCATGGAGTAGAGCTAAGAAGCAGTAGCAGGGTCGAGGAAGCATGGTGAAGGGGAAAAAAAAAAAAAAAAAAAGATTCAGTAAAATGTCAGAGACTCCACTAATGGAACCTGGAGGAGTCAAAGGTGCTGCTTTGAAGAAATATTGTCTGATGCCAGGAATTGCACCCTTGTCTTCATCCCTGGCTTTTAACACTGTTTTCCTGTGATTCAGCAAGAGCTGAAGGCTTTACATCAGGGGTCTCAAACGTGCAGCCCGCAGGATTGTTTTCTGCGGCCCGCGAGCCCCCCCCCCCCCCCCCGCGTTTACGTACAGTGGCTCTGATCCAGTGCGCACTGGGGGCAGGGCAGGCTCCTGCCTGGCTGCCCTGCGCGGCTCCGACAAGCTCCTGGAACCTGGGGGAGGAGGGGCACAGGGGGTCTGTGTCACTGTTGCATCCAGGCACCACCCCCAGAAGCTCCCATTGGCCGGGAACGGGGAACCGCGGCCAATAGGAGCTACTAGGGGCGGTGCCTGGACGCAACAGTGACACGGACCCCTGTGCACCTCCTCACCAGGTTCCAGGAGCTTGCTGGAGCAGCGCAGGGGCAGCGCAGGGGCAGCGCAGGGCAGGGAACCTGCCCCCAGTGCATGCCAGGCCAGAGCCTGCACCCTGACCTCCTCTCCTGAGCCCCTGCCACACCCCTCCTGCACCCCGACCCCTTGCCGAGCCCCCTGCTGCACCCCGACCCACTGCCCTGAGCCCCCTGCCACACCCTGCACCCCGACCCACTGCCCTGAGCCCCCTGCTTCACCCCACACTCCTCCTGCACCCCGACCCCCCTGCCCTGAGCCCCCTGCCGCACCCTGCACCCTGACCCCTTGCCGCGCCCTGCATCGCTCCTGCACCCCACACCCCAACTCCCTGCCCTGAGCCCCCACCACACCCCACACCCCTCCTGTACCCCCAAGGGGCAGGGAGGGGGCAGAGCTGGGGTGGGGATTTTGGGGAAGGGGCGGGGCCTCATGGAAGGGGTGGAGTGGGGGTGGGGCCGAGGGGCAGGGCCGAGGGCGGCGGGGCGGGGGTAGGTGTCAATAATGCGGCCCTCGGGCCAATGTACTAATCCTTATGTGGCCCTGGTGGTCATTTGAGTTTGAGACCCCTGCTTTACATTCTATTTAGAAAGCCTTCTGTGCCAAAAGCCCCATGGAGATCAATTGTTTTTTAAGATTTAAGTGTTAATCTCTACTCAACCTCGATCACATTTTTGAATTTGTCCCAATATAAACATCTTAAAGCCACGTAAAAACACCCCCCCACACACACACACCCATACTGTTACTATAGTTGCAATAAAAATCTGGGTCCTTTCAGAGATGTCTGAAAAATCATGAACATTCACAAAGGTGGTTAAGGGCACAGCAAACTAATAGCCTTCCTGGGTACAAGTAAACTGACATGTAACAATATCGTTGCAAAAAATACATTTTTAACATCAAAGAATCAGTAACTAAATCTCATTTATGTTATATAACATTAAAAGTATGTTAAGGTTGCAAAGTCTACTATTCAAAAGACAGGAAATGCTGAATTAAATTGCCTGTGCAATGAATTGCAGGTTATGATGGGTAGTGTGTTCTGGTGGTTATACCCCTTTCTGCTCCTGTACCCCCAGCCAGTCTATTCCCCTCTGCTCCTATCTACTCCAATGGCCCGTCCCCATCCCCTTCTGCATCTATCTACCTCTCCATCCCATTCTGCTCCTATTCATACCCCTCCCTCACCGCTCTGGTACCACTTTGCTTCCCCACATCCTGTGGCCTTGTCTCAGGGACCGGAAAAGGCACATCCCTAACACCAGGGGGTCTGTCTACACTGCAATAAAACACTCGTGGCTGGCTTGTGTCAGCTGACATGGGCTTGCATGGCTTGGGCTAAGGGGCTATAAAATTGCAGTGCAGATGTTTGGGCTCAGACTAGAGCCCAGGCTCTGAGACCCTTCTCCCCTCCCACCCCCCCACCCCTTGCGGGGTCACAGAGCCTGGGCTCCAGCCCGAGTCCCATTGTCTACACTGGAATTTTACAGCCTCCAGCACTAGCCACGGGAGCCTGAGTCAGCTGACACAGGGCCAGCCACAGGTTTTATTGCAGCGTAGACATACCCAAAGAAACCCCCTGCCAAATTTCAAATCCTTGTGCCAAAGCATGGAAGCAGAAGAGCTTCACTGAAATGGTTGTAATTATTTTTTAAAACATAGGCAGCACTGTTTTAGCAGAAACTTTTAAAGAGTTGGCCTGAGATAGATCATTGGAATGGAAAATGTCACCTCTGATGGTTAAAATTTGGCAAGTTATAAGCACCTGGGTTTTGTAGTTGAAAGTGTCATGCAACCTTCTCTTTAGGTCATTCTCTCAGATCCATCTATACAATGTATTCCATCTTAAAAGATAAAGGTAACCGAATATCACCGTCCTCAATTTCTTTCTTGGCAAGTTCTGTGCTCAGGGTTTCAGCTTCCCTCTGCTTCATAATGTATTGGTAACTGAAGACAGAACTTGGTCTAGCAGACAGAGGATCACCGCTCTGGTACCACTCACAAGGCCCCACCCTGCTCCCACTGAAATCAATGGGGGTTCTGCCCCCAGCTACAGTGAGAGCAGGATTGGGGCCTCAGTGACAAGACTACCACTTACACAGAACACAGAAGGCTATTTTGGACGACTGGTGGCATCTGCTACTGCAGAGCAATCACTTAAATAGCCTTCCTGGTCTTGTTTAGATGGTAGTGATGCCATGAAGTTTCAGAGAAGGAACTCTGAATCCAAGACTTGACAGGTTAAGTAGACGAGGAAGGGGGTTTGAAAACATGTAGTTTTGGTTCCTAAGATTGCTCATAGATGTGCCGGGTTTTCAATATTAAAGCTTAGCAAGGAAAAGCAAACTGCAATCATGCCTTTCCCGTTTTAATAGTAATAAGCCTGCACATGCTGCATCTATTTACAATATAATTTAGGACTGTGTCACATGCTCTATGCAAATCATAATTTTGTCACTCTAGCTGAGCAGAACATTTCTGCAGCACTAGCTATTTCTAAATATCAGCTATCTTCTTTTTGTGTTTCATGCCTCCACATTTCAAAACAGGCAGCAAGCCAGACCCTGACAAATGGTCTCTTTGCAGCCTAGAAAGAACTGAAGGGTAGGAAGTGTGGTTTTAACAGTCACGAAATGTTTCTTGTGTGTTTTTGGGGCTAAAACTATGACCTTATTTAGTAAAAAGGTCACAACACGCTTCTTATAAGTGGATCCTCTCTCTCCTCTGTCTGCTAGACCAAGTTGTGTCTTCAGTTACACCAACTGAAGGCAATGTGGTTGTACATGTCCACCCACTTCCTGCAACCCTGCTACCCTCTACAAAAGCATTAAAGTCTCTTTTTTCACCCCTAGATTAAGAGAAGATAGTAACCTCTTCCTGGACATACAACCTTAGCCTCAAATTAAACTTAATTTACATACAAATGTGACTAAGGGCAGAATTTGGTCTGCAACATACAGCATGTAGGATGATGTACTTCTCTCAGAAAGGTTCAAATACCCCTTAAGTATATCACACAATTGGGGTTGCCCAAGCTGAGAAAGGCCAAATCTGATTTTTTGAGGGAGGGTGGGGGACACACGTAGGAAGAGGAAAAAAGAGGAGCATATTCTGATAAAAAGTTGGTATATCAGATCCCTCCTAGCAAACACTAAAAACATCTCAGCTTCTACCTTTGATAGATGTCACTGGCTTCAACCTATAAACTATAAGTAAGAAGGTACAATGAAGCATGGGTTTGCCCTATCAGAAATAATCTGCACTCCAATCTTTTTAGAACAAGTTTTTCCTCTCCTTGCTGAAGACGGGCACTACTGCTTTGTTTTTCACAGCTTAACTGACCTTTGGGGCCTGAACATGCTAAACATGGTAATAGTGGCTAAATTATGAGCTGCAGAATTAGCTATAAGAATTACTCTTTTATTTAATGTCTTAAAACATAATTCCATACAAAAATTGAATATAAAACCTCTAGCTGTGACTAGTGACTGAGTAAGAAGTAGTTAATTGTTGGACAATTCAAAAAGGAGTTAAAAACCTATTGGGAAAAAGAAAGGAATTTTAGCTATGCCTATGAAAGACTAGCTTTATATTACCAGCAAATTAAAGAACTGAAACAACAAAACATGAAGATCAGCATCTTCAAGCAAAAGATATTTAAAGCAATGACCTCTGGATGGATTAGAAAGAAAAAACACACTAAGCAGCAATGAGATGACAAAAGTAAGATGCCACTCCTATTAAAGGGACACGTTGCAAATCATTTAAAAATTCCTGTCAATTAGTAATGTTTTAGAAATTAAATTGAAGAGGTTTCAAAAATATATGTTTATTTTCAACATTTGCTTCCATTTCATAGTTCACTCAGCTTGGACAGCAAATACCCTGGTGAGCTTCACTTTGTTTTCATGCACTAGTACAATGCTGAAGAGAAGTGTTTAAAGCCTGAATACACTTATTAAAATCAGCTCCTGTAAAATTTTATTTATTTATTTTAAATTCAACCTAGATCTGGGACCTCGATCACCTATCAATGCATGTTTATATTTCATGGAGAGGAATTACAAAAATAGGTAGGAATTAAGTTAGAAATACAAGTTTATGATAAATATATTGCAAATATTGTCAAGGGAGAAGGCCCTCTGTATTCAATTTTAAAATTCTGCGCCACTATTTTCTTGTCTGTTATAGATCACCACAGAACCAAAAGAAATAGTCATAGACGAATGCACTAGTTGTCACTGCTGGAGAGTTGTGATCTAATTTTTTTGCTTCCATGTGGGTGAGAATCAGGGGTAACCCTGTTGAAGTCAATGAAGGTAAATAAGTAAAACCAGCATGAGGCCCTTGGTGATTCAAGTCAAGTAGGAGTATGGAGGGAACCTTATTGGATGCTCATCCCCATCACATTTGGCAATGAGATATCACCGTGATAGGTGCCTAATGATGGTTTCCATGTAAACACAACATAAGTTTTGTCAGGATTTTGGGTTGGCAAGTATTACAGTAATTTAAAAATGAGTAAGTCCATTTCAGAAAGCTATGCTAGTCAGAGCTATCAATACTAAACAAGGGCATGAGCCTGCAAACTTTAACCCATGCAAGTCAGTTTGTGACAGAAGTCTCACTGGCATTAATGTGATTGCTGACATGAATAAGGACCCAAGCCTGTAAGAGTGAGCCCATTCTGATACTCAATTTGCTCTCTCTAGTCACAATTTTCATAGACTCAGAACTGGAAGGGATCTCGAGACATCACCTAGTCCAGTCCCCTGCACTCATGGCAGGACTAAGTATCCCTGACAGGTGTTTGTCTAACCTACTCTTAAAAAATCTCCAATGATGGAGATTCCACAACATCCCTAGGCAATTTATTCCAGTGCTTAACCAGCCTGAGAGTTAGGAAGTTTTTCCTAATGTCCAACCTAAACCTCCCTTGCTGCAGTTTAAGCCCATTGCTTTTTGTCCTATCCTCAGAGGTTGAGAACATTTTTTCCTCTCTCCTCCTTGTATCAACCTTTATTATACTTGAAAACTGTTATGTCCCCTCTAAGTCTTCTCGTCTCCGAACTAAACAAATCCAATTTTTTTCAAATCTTCTCTCGTAGGTTATGTTTTCTAGACCTTTAATAATGTTTGTTGCTGTTCTCTGGACTTTCTCCCATTTGTCCACATCTTTCCTGAAATGTTGCCCCCCAGAACAGGACTCAATACTCCAATTTAGGCCTAATCCGTGTGGAGTAGAGCGGAAGAATTATCTTTCGTTTCTTGCTTGCAACACTTCTGCTAATACAGCCCAGAATGTTTGCTGTGTTTTGGAACAATGTTGCACTGTTGACTCATATTTAGCTTGTGATCCACTATGACCCCCAGATCACTTTCTGCAGTGCTCCTTCCTAGGCTGTCATTTCCCATTTTGTGTGTGTGCAACTGACTGTTCTTTCCTAAGTGGAGTACTTCACATTTGTCCTTATTGAATTTCATCCTATTTACTTCAGACCATTTTGAATTTTAATCCTATCCTCCAAATCACTTGCAACCCTTCCCAGCTTGGCATTATCTGCAAAACTATAGAAGTGCACTCTCTATGCCATTATCTAAATGACTGATGAAGATATTGAATAGAATCGGACCCAGAACTGATCCCTCCGGGACCCCACTCATTATATCCTTCCAGCTTGACTGTGAACCACTGATAACTACTCTCTGGGAATGGTTTTCCAACCAGTTATTCAACCATCTTATAGTAGCTCCATCTAGGTTATATTTCCCTAGTTTGTTTATGAGAAGATCATGCGAGACAGTATCAAAAGCCTTACCAAAGTCAAGATATGCCACATCTACCACTTCCCCCCATCCACAAGGCTTGTTACCCAGTCATTTTAATGCCATAGTTCCTACCTTCTTTTGGCAAAATCGCTACCACAGGAGAATGGTCAACCATTGCATACAGCTCTCTAGCCACGTATCGATCAAGCTCTATGACCCTTTCTGAAGAAGATTGTGCCATTCCATGGTCACTTGTGATTATGATATTCAGTGTGTCCCACAACTTTGCTTTCTTCAGTTCTGACACAAGATATCCCAGCTTGTCATCAATTTCACTAATGACTGCGCCCATACGTGGATTTTCTGGGCCCAAAACATGCCCCATCGCATCAGGCTGCTCCCAGTACAGAAGACCAAAATTTATGGGTTCCTCTGAGGTAAACCAATCAATAAGTTTGTCAACTCGATCTTCAAATGAAACAGATTCATTGTAAAACATATAGTGCGTAGGAAAGACTCCATGTATTTTTACATCTGTTCCAGGCCACATAGCAGCTCCGGTTCTATGTCCTTCCATTTGGTTGGTGACCCATATTGGACAGGCCTCTTCCCAGAACTTTGAGTTATAGATGTTCATGCTGTTCAGGGAGAAAGTTTTGTTCAGGACAGGATCATACATTTCATTAGCAACTATGCCATGGCTCTCTGCATAGAGACCTGTCACCATTGTATAATGATTAGGATAAGTTTTCGTAATAAACACATTAGTAACCTGTTTAACATGAGCACCATTCTTCATGACATAATGAAAGTTAGGTGTTGGGACTTTATAAATGTAATCCCATCGAAATCCATCAAAAGATAATAGTAACACTCTGGACTGGTCCTGCTGGAAACAAACTGTGCTTGGAAAAGTCATCATACAGACTGCCAAGACTCCCCAGTAGCAATCCAAAGCCATCCTGGAAAAGCTTTTTCACTCAGGCACAAAAGTTGGTATCTCTAGAATACAAAGTAAAAATTGAGTTACCACTTCTGCAAGTTAATTATCTTGAACACTTATCTTTACTACAGTATAAGTGAATCTGAAACAAGCTTGTGAGTAATCCCTGTCTAGAGGTACTCATGTGGCTCCCATCACTGTGGAACACCTCACAAACATTAGTGGATTTCCCCTCACAACACCCCTGCTAGGTAAGGAAATAGTATTATACCCATTTTACAGACAAGGAACTGAGGCACAGAACGATTTAATGATTTACCCAATGTTACACAAGAGTCTGTGATACAGCCAGTGCTTTGAACAAAACAAAAAAACCCCACACATTCTTCCTCTTCCACCCTGACAAATTTGCCAACATTTGAGACTAAAAAGGCTTCCTCTCATAATGGAATGCTTTCTTTTCTCTATTCAGACTGTTATCCTCAAATTAAAGTGATGGAAAAGGGGGTGTAAAGGAACTACTGAGGCTTCAGAGAGGGTGGAGCCTGTAGGGAGGTTGGTCAAGGTGACAGTTGCAGAGTGGATCTCAAGAAAGGGAGAGCTGGAATTGTGACAAGGCAGTCACAGGAAAACCACTGGGAGTCGGAGGTCAGACAGAAGGTTTGACTGGACTTGCCTGGAGAGCTGGGCTAACTTAAGAAGGTTTAAGTAGAGCTCTGAGGAGGGAGCCTGAAGAGAGCTCAGCTTGGTATCCCTAGCCCTAGAAGCTTCCACATAGGTAGACTGTGGAGGCGAGAAATTCCTCAGAGAAAGTGAGCAATTCCCAAAGCCATCCCAGTAACTTAGCACCAAGAGTTGATGCTGGGAGGTGACAATATATAGATATATATACATCCCATGTAAATCTATGTACATACATACATACACACACTCAAGATAGACTTACATGGGGTAAAAACAAGAGGTCTGTGTATAAAACTATTTCTTTAAAGCTTCCAGTTTCTTGTTAGGTTATATTTTCAAGTAATAAAGAAGATAGTCTTAGAGTTAGTGAAAATATAGTAAGTCTGATAAGTGCAACTAAATTATTTAGACATCAGCTTCTTGAAGTGATGCTAAACAGTAATTATCATGTGCTAAGTGCAACTCTGGGTTTCAAGTTCCTGGGGAAAAAAAGACTAAAAGCTTTTAACTCCAAGTCTAAAAGAGACAAGGAGTTAATACCAGATTGTGGCAGCAAAGGTACCAAATAAAGAAGTCACCAAGTATATGTCAGCTGTTCAGCAGAGGAGAAGCAAGTCTTCACAGGGAGGCTACAGTTAAAATTTCACTAAACACTCCCTAAGTGTATTTTGATACTGGAATATCATATGTTCAGGGCATTTATAATAGGAAAAGCAGTAAATTAAATATAAAGTACATTTTAGATTAATGACATACTAAGTTATTATAATTTCCTGTTCCAGCTATGGTACATTTTTTTTTAAAAATCCAGATATTACAGAGTTATAGAAATATAGGACTGGAAGGGACCTCGATAGGTCATCTAGTCCAGTCCACTGCACTGAGGCAGGACTAAGTATTATCTAAACTATCCCTGGCAGGTGTTTGTCTAATCTGGTTTTAAAAACCTCCAATGACGGAGATTCCACAACCTCCCTAGGTAATTTGTTCCAATACTTTACTACCATTACAGTTAGGAAGTTTTTCCTAGTGTCTAACCTAAACCTTCCTTGCTGTAATTTAAGCCTGTTACTTCTTGTCCTGTCCTCCGTGAACCAGAACAATTTATCACCCTCCTCTTTATAATAACCTTTTATGCTCCCCCCCCAGTGTTCTCTTCTCCAGACGAAACAAACCCTTTTTTTAATCCTTCCTTGTACGTCATGTTTTCTAGACCTTTAATCATTTTTGCTGCTCTACTTTGGACTTTCTCCAATTTGTCCACATCTTTCCCAAAATGTCATGCTCAGAACTGGAAACATTACTCCAGTTGAGATTTTAACAGTGCTGAGTAAAGTGGAAGAATTATTTCTCATGTCGTGCTACTTCGATCATAAAGGCAGTATCAATTTTAAGCTACTATCAATCTGGCTCATATTGAAACTAGAGATTTAGAGGTGAAATACTCCATTCAACTCTCAGCCATCTAATTTCCCCTCACATAAAGATTTTAAATCTATCTGCTACCAAAAGTCTCTTGATTTATAAAGGACAAAGGCAGAAAAAGGAGAAAGATTAACTGGCATCTCAGATGATTCACAACTGCACTTCCTAATCAGTCCAGTGCTAAGCATAAAAATTATTTTGTCCTTTTAAAATCAACAGTCACTGACTTCTGAATATACTTAGTACAGAAAGCATGAAATGAGAAATTCTTTGCTAAAATGAGAATATTCTCATATCTAATCTGATCACTACAAACTAAAAATCTGTGTTTGTTATGGGTTGCATGCAGAAAATGTTTTCGTCCTGGATAGCCATGAAAATAATTAGCTGTGTCTGATCAGCCGATTCATCAAGAAATCAGCTTCCCAGCAGAAACCCTGAAAGGAGTTATCTATACATAGCAGCAGGTGCAGAGCTCATACCAAATGAAGTCATCCTCTCTTGTGATGCTACTTATTCACTGAAAGCTTTAGTTTTATCCTTCCCATACACTTCTAATCAAAACTCATTAATTATTCCAATTCAAGGCAGGCATATATCCCCTGTAAAGCCTTGAAAACAGGTTTACATGCAACAGCTCATTTCCCAAAAGCCCATTAAAAATGCCTGTTTGTCCTGCCAAGAGGATTATTCCTCTATTTGTTACAGACTTACTGCATATGGTTGTTTCCTCATTTTATTGTCCATTCTCACATATCAGCAACAGTGAGTCATATCATGCAGATTTTCCTTTCACTCTTCATCCAATACATTCATTATTTTAATGACTCTTTTGAAATCAACACTATACAGCCTTCCACTGAAATCAGTACAGTGAATATCAAGTAGATCACATCCACAAGGCTTATGATCGATCATCGTGCATCTGATCCCTCAAGTTGAACTTTCCTTAAAAGACAAGGTTGAAGAACAAATGAAGGCAGAACTCTTGTTTTATCTATCTGTGGAAATCGACCAAGTACTTGTAAGACAAAGACTGCCTCAGTCTAAATCTCCACAACCTTTGGCAATTTTTTCTCCTTTCCATCAGATTACAACCTGGATCCCAAACCTTGCCCCAGCTCAGCTCTCTCCTACAATACCTCTATCAATCAATCTGAACTACCTATATAGGCACTCAAATGTCCCTCATATATGAACACATCACAAATATTAATGGATATCCACAAAACACTTCTCAAAGGTAGGAAACTATTATCTTCAGTATACATATGGACAATAACAGAGCCAAGAATTGAACTTGGATCTCCTGAATCCCAATTCAGTGTTTTAATCTCAAGATCACCATTCGTCATGGTTTTTACAATTTCTGCTTCACAATACAATGTTTGAAAGCATAGCAACAAAAGTGACAGAGGAGTAAACCTAAGAAAAAGGATGAGATGTGGACATGTGAAGAAAACAACATTATAGTCTTCAAATACCTGGAGGGACCAATTCCTATAATAAATCACCAAATAGTAATGGGTTTAAGATGAAGCTGGGAAAAAGTGATTGTTACATTACAGAAAAACTTGATAACTATAAAAATGATTCTGCGATAGTACAAGTTAACAAGGAAGGTTATGGAAAAGAATGAATTAGAAAATAGCAGGTACTACAGGCCTACAATACAGCAGGGAACTGGGAGCCCGGTGGGGAGCCCAGGCAGCAGGTGGGTTCCACCCCCTTTGGGATGACAGCCCAGCTGTGAGCCCTGCGGGCTTCACAGCAGGGAGCTTTTCTTGTCAATTTCACAGCTTCAGTGTCTAGCCATGAAATTGACAAGAATGACAGCCAACAGCCAAGATAAGTAAGATAGTGTCTACACAGTCACTGCACCACCCTAACCACACTGACATAAGCCCTACGCCTCTCCTGGAGGTGGAATTACTAGGTCGGTGTAGTAGGGCGGGAGCAAGGTTTTAGTGTAGACATTGACATAATTAGGTCAACGTAAGCTGCCTTACATTGACGTAACTCTATAGTGGAGACCGGACCATAGCCTGACAAAAGAAATGGGAGAGAGACAACAAATGGATTCCATGATGTCTTTGCTGGCTGGAGCACTGGCTTGGCCAGGATGAATTATGTCTTAACCTTTGCTTCTCTATGGTGCCTGCTAACCTAAGAACTTCCCAATACACCCTACTCTGTTTTGAGTGGGCTGCCCGGCTGAGGTGCATTGGTCCCTGAAAAGTGTAAACGTCATGAATCTATCTCAGTTGGATTCACTGGGAAGAGTTCACAGTGTGAAACAGGTTGTGCTGGAGCCCAGAGGCTCAGTCTCAGAGGCATTGAGGTTCAGTAGCCTACCTTTAAGGAAGTGTGGGGCCCAGGTACACTGAAGGAGTTCCTCCAAAGAACTGTTTAAAAACTGGGGTGCAGCACAGATACTGGATCCGTGAAGATGATCTAATCATCTCTTCTTGCCTTAAGAATCTATGAAACACATTCATCAATGTTTGAGATAAAAGGGATGACATACTAGAGGAGATCAATAGGGATCTAGACGTTACATGGATCTTCTAGACGTTACATGGATCTTCCACCCAGCAGCCCTTTCTCAGTCACCCCGACAGCGTTCACTCCTGTCATTTCAAGCTGATCAGGGCTGTTGCATAGGTCTTGTTTCCCTAAGAGGACAGCGGGAAGTTTGGTTTTAACCTGCCACATGCACCTTGCCTTGATGAAATTACTGAGAGGAGCCCTGGGCATTCAGATACACTAGGGTGATGGGCTGAGATACCACAGACAATAATTTAGACAGAAATCCAAGCAAAGTGTCTCAGAAGCACAGATCAGTGTAGAAATGCAGAGGGGATCAGCACGGAGCATTTGGAATAAACAGGACAGAGGAAGATGTGTGCATGTCTGTATGGGGGGGGGGGGGGGAGGGGTGGAGCATCTTCTGCTTCCCACTGATCTGCACATCTAAAATTAGTCAGGGAAATAAATAGTAAAATAGAGCCGAGCAAACCCCACCCAGCCCCATCCTTCAGCTGGCCTCCTCCCGCCCCCAACTACGGATCAGGAGACAGGCACCCATGCAACCTGCTCTCAACCAAGAGAAGCGAGTCTCAGCCACCCCATCCCCCATGTCCTTGTCTGGACACACCCGATATATGGATCTAAAATTGGGAGCTGACACCCCCACCCCATGTCGGTATCCCCAGGGGAGCCAGCACCGCCCCCCCATAGAGCGGTATCCCCGGGGGCCAGAGGGATGAGCCGGCAACGCCCCCCACAGATCGGTATCCCATGGGGCCAGAGTGGGGAGCCAGCACCGCCCCTCCATAGATCGGTATCCCCGGGGGCCAAACGGGGGCGGGGGGGGAGAAAATAACCGGCCCCGCGATATATCGGTATCCCCGGGGGGGGGGGAGCCGGCCCCGCGATATATCGGTATCCCGGGGGGGGGGGGCGGCCCCGCGATATATCGGTATCCCCGGGGGGGGGGGAGCCGGCCCCGCGATATATCGGTATCCCGGGGGGGGGGGCGGCCCCGCGATATATCGGTATCCCCGGGGGGGGGGGAGCCGGCCCCGCGATATATCGGTATCCCGGGGGGGGGGGCGGCCCCGCGATATATCGGTATCCCCGGGGGGGGGGGGGAGCCGGCCCCGCGATATATCGGTATCCCTGGGGCGGGGGAGCGGCCAGTCAAGGGGGAGAGGGGCAGAGGGTGCGCGTACCTCGGCGTCTCAGTCACACGCTCCCGGCTCCGAGCCTGCGTTGCTCCCTCAGCCCCGCCCCCTCATCTCCAAGACCCCGCCCCTTCCCAGATAAGCCCCGCCTCCACCCCGCCTATTGTTTGGGCACTTCCTGTGCCCCTCTCCCAGCCCCCAATGGCCAGCGACGCTGTCAGTCACGTGGTGGGGGAAGGTGGTCACGGGCGGGGCGGAAAGGGACGCGTGCGCACTTGGGAGAGCCGGGGCCGGGGCGGCTGTTGCCATGGTGCTCCGGGCAGCTGGGCTCCTCAGGCCACGCCCACCCCCACCAGCCTGAGCCCTTCCTGGTCCTGCTCCTTGCCCCTCCGGCAGCCGCCGTGGGCCCCTCTCCCTGCACAGCCTGGGCTCCCCCCGGGCGCTAGCGGCCCGTGAGCCCGTCGGGTGGCAGGGCCTGGCCCGGGGCCCAGCGCATCGCCGCGGGCTGGGGGCCAAGCGGGACGTTGGCGAGCCCTGGGCGCTGCTCTGGCCATGCGGCCGAGTCGCTTGCAGCCGAGCCCAGAGGCGAATGACAGTTCTGGGGCCCTGGGCCAGAGCCAGTGGGGCCCCTCCCGCCCTTTCTGTCGGGCACCCCCACCCCCACCCCGGGCCTGCCGGGGAAATGGAGTCCGGGCGCTGGGGCTTCCCCCGCTCCTGCCGGGGAGTGGGGTCGAGCTGCGTCCGGGGGGGGGGGGCTTCCCCCGCTCCCCAGCAGGAGCGCCAGGCGGGGCAGGTCAGGGCGCCCAATTGGCCAGGGGCCCTGTTGGCCCAGTGGCTAGTTTGCCGCGCATAGGCGCCACCTCTGTGAGTGCACCGGGGCTGGAGCACCCACGGGGGAAATTGGTGCTCCCCGCCCAGCTCACCTCTGCTCTGCCTCCTCCCCCGAGGCGCCACCGCTTCGTTCCCCCCAGGCTTGCCGGAATCAGCTGTATGGCGTGCGACAAGCCTGGGGGGGAGACGCGGAGCAGCGGGGAGCTGCCGGTGGGTGCTCTGCTTCTTGCCCCTTCCTCCCAGGCTAGCAAGCGCACCGGGGGGGGGAGGCCAGGGCGGGGATTTGGGGAATGGGTGGAATCGGGGCAGGGGGGGGGTGCGAGCACCTATGTGCCACTGGCCGAACCAGCGCCTCTTAGCCATGCCCAGAGCCTCCCCTCCAGCAGCATGAGCCTGCTGACTCCACTGCCCCAGGTCAGGGCCACGCATCTAACTCCTTTTAACAGACGGCTTGATAAAGGTATGGCGTGGTTGCCTGCACTAGCAGGAGCTTGGACTCAGTCCCCCGGGGGTGCCATACAGTGTTATGTGTGAGGGGGCAGTTTCCGGCTGGGATCCTGGATAAACCTGATTGAATTAAGTTTAATACCTTTGGGGTCCATTGTAGTGAAAAGACAGTTGTTTATGTATTATTGTAGGGCTGTAGGTAACGTTTCCGGGAGACTCACTAATGTAAACCTTGGGGCAATGGTAGGACCATCAAAGAATCCTTTAGCACCATAGGTATGAAGTGGTCTCCTTTCTCACTCTGCTCACACAGCAATGCTGTGGATTTCCTTGCTGCTGAAATTGCAACTTGTCCGTTACTCTCTGCCAGATTAGCAAGATCTCTCAAGTGGTAGATTCCATTTGATATACTGAGCCTAAACACAGATTTTTCTCCCAGTAGCAGATAGGGATAATGCAGAATCACATCCAGTTAAGGTGTGTACAGCAGGAAGTATCTTGCAGAAGTCAGAAGTGAGTGTGTCACAAATTGCATGCACAGGTACGATAGGTGCTGTGATTGTACCTCCCTTGCCAGACGTAAATATGGTCATCTTGGCCATGGCAGGGGTGCCAGATTTCTTGAGTGGCCCGAAGAAACTACATGCCCCATAAGAATCAAGTGCACCTCTCACAGATCTCTCCATTCGTTCTTCACCAACATCTGCTATTTTCAGCACAGACTCTTGTACATCTGATGTTACATGCAGTCCAGTAGAGATGTTGATAAGCACCTCTGGATGTGATTCAGGGTCAAATGGGTTTATCATATTGTTGATTACATGGTTGGCAAGAGCTGTAACCTGCTCTTCATCCTTCTTCAGTGCAGAGGCAACGACTTGTTTGTGGACTGTCTTCGCTATTTCTTGTTAGGCGACTTCTTTCTCATAGCTTTTGCATATTCACTTAGGACATGTCTTGTGGGGGTCCATCTAACAAGGGCTGGATTCTTTTTGTCAGTCCTACAATCCCCTTTGAGTCTTTGAAGACAGTTTTCTCTGTTCCCGCATCACTCCAAATGCCATTGAAAGAACCAGGTGTCTGACATACATTCCCCAGTCTCAAAAGCATCATGTACTTCCTCAGGGAGATTTAACATACCAAGAATGTGGACTGATATCCATATGGCATAGTGGGACCTGCCTGTAGTATGGCACACTGTGTGTGTGTAAGGCATTAAGAGTTGAAATGAACTTTAACAGTAGAATCTTCTAGTCATAGTCGTGTTGCAGTGTTTCTGGAACTGTGCAAAAAATGTGTCTCATGTTGGGTACCATATTTTCACCTCACCCACAGGCTTACAGCACCTTTGGACAGCTCCACATACCTCATCTGAACATATATAAAATAAGCATGTAAATGATGTAAGATGTGGGTTTGTGTCCATTGAACTCCAAAAATATGGCAGCTTTTCAGAGAATTGTCACATACCTGCACAGGCAGGAACTGTTCACCCTGGAGATACCCTAGTCAGAAGGGAAAGTGACCAGCGGATGGGTCTCCACCCAAGAGAAGTGACGGCCAAAGGAGTCAGAAACCTGAGGGTGAGTGCCTTTGCTGGACCACTGAAGGGAACTACATGTGCAGTTGTCCTGAACCGTGACGTATGTTCTTGTGAAGGCAGCAGAGGAGGACTAGGATAGTCTCAGTTAAGAGGTCTAGACTTCCAGAGGAGCACTGGTGAATGTAGTGTGTAGGAAATGCTGCCAAATAAAGCTGCCAATGGCATTCATAACAGGAATTTGTCCCCCTTTCCTCCCCACACACTTTTGCCCCTGCCCTTCCCGCTTCCCCCAAACCCAAGCAGAGCTGCGTATAACTTGGCATGGGAGGAGAACCAGAGGATCCATGGACTCCACTAGGGCCTTTGCTATTGTCAGTCTATTTTATGTGGAAGGTGCTCAGGTCCAGACCTCAGAGATACATAGGCACCTATTTCCCATAGAAATCCCTTTGAGGATCTGGGCTGCAGATATTGCTGTGATGGGTAGCAGGACAAACCCTAAAATGGACAGAATTAGAGTAGAAACTTTTCTGATTTGGATCAAATCTGACAATTACAAATTCCTATAAAGTCTTCAGAATTTCAAGGGGGAGGGGAGAGTTTCCCCGAAGAGCTCAAAGCCTTTTACACGAACATGAATCCCTGTGAGGAAGCAAAGTGTCATTTTCCCCAGTTTACAGATAGGGAAATCAAGGCAGAATAGCTATAAGTGACTGCCCCCTCTGTGGAATGCCAGCTACTAGTAAACCAGTGTTTTTCTAGTCACAGCATAATACAAAGGTTGATTGATTGGTGGAAAATGTCCCCTCCCATTTACAATCAGCACGGTGCAGGGGTAATTTATTCTGATATTAGGGCACAGGGTTAAGGTATGACAAGAGTAACCTTAACTCTTGGTTTCCCTTTTTCCTATTGATCGTGAGTTTTTGTGTAGTTTGAGAAGCATCACCTTAACGCCACATTTCCCTGTTTTCCAACTTTTGTTTTTTTAACCATACATTTCTGTGAGATAGAAAGCAGGGGAGCCAGTGTGGTGTGCCAGCAATCTTAATTCATTCCCTAATTATGTTTTGGTTTGGTGAGGGAGGGGATTGCTATAGGGTATGTATTTAGGCATACTTTTCATTACTGCACGAAGGGCTGGGCTGTTATATTCTGAACCTCCAACTCATCACACACACCTGACAGTACAGGTGTTCTTCAGATTTCAAGGGTTTAGTAACTCCATTGACAGCCGTAGATGCTCAGTGCCATACAGATGGTAGCAGTATAAAACCACAGGCAGAATAGAAGGGAATGGAGTTGCTCTTGATTTAAACCTGTGTAAGATCAACATTCAGCAATTTTAGACACGCAAGCCTATCTTCTTTTCTTCACACACACACCCTCCCTCTTTTAATGAACAAAAATGGGGCCTGATCCAAAGTTTGTTGAAGTTAATGGGAATTATTCCATCCAGTTTAGTGGGCTTTGTGTCAGGCCCATTAACTGTAAAGATCGGAAGCAAAACTCACTTCCTATTTATGACTTTCTGTAGGCGGTGATTTCAAACTAACAGAGCAGTGGATTTTCCAAACATCTTAGTTTTTTTGTTCATCAGTACTCCAAGGCTATCAAGGAAATGCAAGTGGTTACTGAATTTTTTTCAGTTGTTTTTGGGGCAGAAAACTTTTTTTTCATGTTAATATGTGCAAAGCCCTTGGCACCGCCATTTGAGAATGGTCAGTGGCAAAAATTGCAGATGATAGGCTATTGCAGGTTGAGCCAAACCCTGGACCATGAGCAAAACTTAAGTAAAAGTTGTGCTTTGGAAAACAGTGTGTGTTGGAAGGGGTGACCTGACTTCAGGCCAGGGCCAGCCCCACTGGAAACTGAACTGTAGCTGGGAGAATAGCTGGCACAACCTAGAACTCTCTTCTTCATCCAAGCATGAGATTAGGAGAGGCTGTACTATGTACAGACTGAATGAACATACCCTTTATATGCCCCCAGCATAACCAAATTTACCCACCTCAATGATGAGTCAGAGATGCATCACTGAACTCTCCTTAGCACATAGGGTTGCATCATTTCTTGTCCTTTTGCACAGCGGGCTCACTCCCTGTGACTTTTCCATTGGCACACAAACATATATCTGCCCTTAAAGTATAAAAAACGGCAGAAGCAGAAACAAAAGCAAACTATTGTGGGGCCAGGGTTTTGCCCACTACAATGAAAGCAAGCTGTTCCTGTCTGGCCCGCGCTTATGGAGTTTAATTATTTATTAATAAGGTATTAGTTGTATATTTCACACTTACACTTCCGCCTAGTTACTAGTAAGTTGCAATGACAGGAGGAGAGGGTTGCACATAATCCATTGGAGGCCATCCTCTGCCATTTTACCTATGTTTCTGTAAACATGGAGGACTGGTGTTCTGTTCTGTTGATATCTGAACACATTCAGTGCTGGGGATTATAATATAAAGCATGGCTGTTGTTTTAATCATTCATTTTTGTAGTGTTTGTGCCTTATTTGATATTCTGAATTATTAAAGCACAGATTGACAAATGAAAAACTAGGGGTCCAAGATTAGTGCACAACTTGAATGTATCTTGGAAATGTGTTTTATTGGTCCGATTTGTATAAAATGTGACATCAGTGCATAGAAATTGACAGACTGGCTCAGACCCAAGGTCCATCTAGTCCAGTATACTGTCTCTGACAGTGGCCAGCAACAGATGTGTCAGAGGAAGGTGCAAGAAACCTTGCATTACACAGATGTGGGATAAAATTGTTAACCAGTCAGGTGGTTAACAAAGCCTACTTAGGTGCCTTTAGGTGACTGTGTTTTTCTGTATTGTTAAATATTGTGACTCTTAAGCCTATGGCGGTACCACAGATACATAGCTATTAAACTGTGGTAGGTTGATAAACACACCTTAGTGGTGGTCAATGAATCTTCATCCTTCAGCAACAAAATGAGGCCTCCTTCTCCTGGACTAAAGTGGTACCTGGCAAGCTTATAGTTGCCAGGGCTATCCACTAGAGGGAGCCATTGGCACACATTAAGCCAGCATGCTGCATTTATCTATTGTTACAGATAGCTAGAACAGGGGTAATGTTTTCTTGGCTGTGGGAAATGCTTTGGCTGCTTGAAATTAATATACTGTGATGATTAATGATAATCAGGCATAGGCAAGAAGTTCAGTAATTCCACCAAAATGTTTAATACCATATTAGATTTCCACTGAAGTACAGAGCTAATGTATTTGTACAAAATATATGGTTAAAAATAGTATTGATTTATAATATGTACAGATATGTCACATCTTTGTCAGCAATCCAGACACTTGAATGAGGAGAACATGGTTAATGGTCTCAGATCCACAATAACATACATGAAAGGCTTCTGCAGCTAATCACAACAGGACAACTTGCCAAATCAACAGTAAGGATGAATCAGTCAATACGGATGACACATTCCTTTCAGAAATCTCTGCACGAGAAGCAGTCTGCTCTAAAATGGATTCAAAACATTTATACTTTTTTTCTTCTAAATTGATAGTGACGAGGACATGTCTTCAGGACACTAATGTTGACACAATGACAGTCCTGTACTAGATTAATGATTGATCACTTCAGTGGTTTATTGAACAAGGCTGATTTTCTGATGTACAGAAGATAGACCAGTTTACTCCTGCTGGCCTGATCCTGTTCTCAGGAAGTCAATGTGAAAACCTCTGTTGGCTTCAGCAAGAGCAAGATTGAGCCCTCTATATCATGGATATGAATTACAGGGGATCAAATCCTGGAGTCTTTATTCAGGTGCTGAATGCCTTTAATTCCCATTGACTCTGAGGATAATCAGCACCTCAGGTGCAGCATCAGGTTCCTAGTGCTTACTGGAGCAAGATTCCCTAGACAAAGAAATCCTGGACGCTAGGGCCTGTAGATACTGCATTGTTGGAATACTGGTATTCAAAGAGTTCCTGGGTGGTGACCTTTACCCATCTGGGAGTGAGCATCCGTTAAATGGGTTGATAAACCTTATTATGCCTTCGGAACATCCCAGCTCTAGAGGCAGCACAGGGTCTCACTGCCCTGGTAAGAATGCAGCGTAGCATTGTGCTTTAGGGAGTGCAAGTGCTGTGCTGCCTATACGCCTCTCCAAGCCAAAGGATCTGCACTGGCCAGTTTGCAGGTGCCTCAACCTCTTTGGGGTACATAGTGGCACCCGCTCCTCACTGTCTTTGCACTCTTCTGAGCACAAACCGTGGAACCATGGCCAACCCTCACCTAGGCAGGTGAGGTAACAAATCTCTTGGGCTACCCCACTCCTTACACATCTGCACAGGGGCACAGCACAATCTGCCCTATATGGTGTTGCTAAAAGCCTCTGTAACTCCAACTGCAAAGGAAGGTGAACATGGTACAGTGTGGGTTGCTGAACTTTGCCCTGTATGAGCTTCTTGAATAAAAGGTGCCATATTCCTCACCAGCGTAACTATTAATTTCAGGGTTGTTACACCAGGGATTAATCTTGGCCAGGGTCTGTCCAGTACCTTAATCTGTACCTTATTTTTTTTAGCCACTTAGCCGTGTATTTTGGTAACTCTTATTGTAAAGTGGCTTCCTTGAGGAGGACGCAAAAGCTTCAAGATGAGACGTTGCTTTATTTTCTTATACATTAACACAGTAGATAAGTAATTGCAGTACTTAAAAAAAAAAAGCCTTCTTGCAAATTTAGTTTATTAAAGAATCTTGAATAGAGGAGGAGGAGGAAACCTACAAACAGTGTTCTGTGATTTTGAGTTTCAATGGCTAGCAGGAAATTGCTGAACCAAAACGAATAGCAGTTGCACTAATCAGGATTATTCATAATCCTGGGGGGGAGGGATAGCTCAGTGGTTTGAGCATTGGCCTGCTAAACCCAGGGTTGTGAGTTCAATCCTTGAGGGGGCCATTTAGGGATCTGGGGCAAAAATTGGGGATTGGTCCTGCTTTGAGCAGGGGGTTGGACTAGATGACCTCCTAAGGTCCCTTCCAACCCTGATATTCTATGATTCTATGATAATAACTGGCCCAACATCCCTCTTCCAGGAGAAAACCATTCCTGCCCTCCCTCCACCCCTATCTATGACAAAGTACTGCAGGGCTGTTATCACCTCAGATAAATCATTCTCATGAGTCTGGGAGTAATTCTAACAAATAATTTGCAGACTCTCCAGTATCAGGCAGTAAGTAACTACAAGCCCGATCCTGTGAGGTGCTGAGTCCCCTCTGAAAACGAGGCCTCTGTGCACAAAGTGAGTCAGCAATAATCATTCTAGTTGTTGCCTGCGTTGGGCTTCCCAGTGCATCCTGTCTGCTCTAATGTCTGTCCTGCTTAGGTTGTAAACTCTTTGCGGGTGGTGATTATCTTGATTTGTGTCTTGCACAGCCCCAAGCACATCACCGGTAACAAAATACACGCACAACTTCGTGTGTGCAGTCAGTGGTGCAAGTCATCAGGGCATGCACCAGTAAGGTGCTGAATAACAACTGGAGGTGAGACATGCCTTCAATTCTGACTCCAAAGAGTCACTCAGCATCTTGCAGGATCAGACCCTGATTGCACACTATCACTTGTGTGTGCAAATGCCCTACTATAGAAGTGTAACAGCCCATTTGTGTGTTCGGATTAAGTGCTTAATGGGATTTTGTGCATATAACGTCTGTTATTACATTTGTCCATACATAGAGTCCAGGTGAGGGCTGTCTAGAAACATGGCCTCCAATGTTCACTTTGGCAACCACTGGGCTTATTTCCAGGCAATGTGGTTTTTCCCGTTTATGCACTATTCAAACACAAATGGCATTTAGACAATTTTCATGTTTCAGTACAAATCAGCTAAAGAATCTCTTCTCATTGTAGCTGGGGCAAGCTCACATGCTGCCTGGCAGTAGAGAATAATTAGGAGTTACACAGACCATTTTACCCCTGGATCCCATCACTACCACCTTTTTATAACAGACACAAAGAATGAGGTCTACATTGTCAAGAGACCAATGATTTTTGTGTGCTTCAATTTTTGGATGGCAATCTGAGACATTAAAGGGTCCTGATTTTCACCAAGTTCTGAGCACCATCTCTCTGAAAATCAGGCCCCTTTAAGGTGCCTCGTATTGGGCACCAAAATCATTAGTCACTTATGAAAATTAGATCTAAACAACTTGCACAAGGTCACACACAAGAAATCTATGGTGGAGCTGGGTAGAGAACCCATATCTTCTGGCTCCAGTCCTTTGCCTTAAACATAAAATAATCCTTCTGGACTATCCTAGAGGAAGAGGAAAAATGCCCTATATGAATTGACATGGTAGACCATAAACCATCACTCTATTTTGCGGTAATCAGGATTGGTGTTGTTATTTTCTTTTTAAGATTAGGCATTTTCTCAGTTACCTATTTAAACATGCATATTTTTAACAGCCTCTGTGGAGCCATTTCAGTTGGTAGAGACACATATTTGCTCTTCCGAAGTGATGTGGTGTGCTATTTTTACATACTCCCAGGCAAATTCAGATATGGTATAAGCGGTGTACGTTTATGAAAGTCAATGGAATTGCAACTACTTGAATTAGATTTGAATTTTAGCTGCATATCTTGCCAGGAATTGTCATAATTTGTACAGAAAACAACAGTGACTGAAGTGAAAGCTTGCATATATCACACTTATATTTCCTTTATCCTCCTGCTCCAGAAACACAGGCCCACTTGAAGGGTAATCTCCAATCAGCAGCATGTGGCCTGTGACGCACATTTAAGCAGTCCCCATTCCATCCAGTAGTGAGCAGTAGTGCATGTTCACACTAGCCAGTTCACTAGACTGTTTTAGCCTTTCTTGAGGATTGCTTTTCAAAATGCTAAAAGCAAGCAGAACACATGGACAAATCATCATTTGCCATATTTATTTTTTAAAACTAAGCTCTGAGTTATACAAGTGCAAAAGTGATTCATTAGCCAATAACCTTTTTTAATACTCCTATAAAATATGACTAAATAGAATATTTTTAAAAGGTGTGTACAGTATAATGGAAATGCTGACACAGAACTAACTCTCACAGTGCTAGGACGTATCACTGTAAAGTCTTGCAAGACTATTTAGCTGATTATCATTCTATACAAAAGACGTTCCCTTTGTCTCAAGAAAGGCCCTTTTCACTATCACTGCACGAAAAGAGAACTAGCCAATTTGGGAGAAAATCCATGTGAAAGAGCAGGGTTGTAGACCCACAGCACACATTTTTAACCCTATTCAAGGTTTTTTTTAAAAAGTACTGATCCATTTAGCTCAAATATTATAGCAAGTTTTTTTGGGGGTGGCAATCCTGCCATGGGATCAGCTAGTATGATGTCCTAGTGATGACAGTGGGTCCCCACAAGGGCATGGGGGTCCCATTGCAACACTGAGACTTTTGACATTGACTACTCTTTATTTTTTAAATGGTTGAGCACCCTGCTTTGAGTATAGGGAAGTTAAATGCACAAATACGTTTACAAAAGAAGTCACCGTATGAAGAGTATGAAAGAGTCTAAGTTCAGAGAAGAACGGGCAGGACAAATGGGGTAGAGGGGACGCCAGTAGCAGCAATTGTAAACTTCTTTTTCTCTACTCCATTTCTAACCAGAGGAGTGAGCAATGTACATCCACTAGAGGGTGCCATTTCACCTCTAGAAAACCATTTCAATAGTATCTCAGAACCCATTTGAAAAGCAAGTTTAAAGAATCAGGGCCAAATTCTGCTGTCACTTACACTGGTGTGAGTGACTCAGGAGTAACTCCAGTGAAGCCAGTGGAGTTAGTCCTGATTTATAGTGCTCTTATAAAGTAGAATCTGCTTTTGGTGTTGTAAATCCTCATACAGCGAGTGAAAGTCATAGGAGCTGAGTTTGCAGACCTTACATAGACAAAACTCCCATTGAAGTCAGCAGGGCCACAGGATCTGGACTACTGAATTTCTGTAGAAAATGTACTTTTCAAAGTGGTCAGCCCTTTTTGAGGAAGCCTGTTTTCCATTACTAGTCAGGCTTAGGCTGCGGCTGAGATACAAAGCTGGCTTGCCAGGTTCTCAAATGTTATTTTCATACTAGAGAGGCTAATCTATAATATCAGAAGTATTGTTCTTTCACGGAGTGATTTATAAACCCTGATGGCAGCCAGGCCAGGATTCCTGTGGGTTGTCTCAATCTTTCAGCTGTGTTTTTCTTTCTGTGGTTTGGACAGTGAAGCTATGTCCCAAACCCTCCTGCATAGTACCCTACAGCTCTACTCTTTTAGGACCTACCGTAGTCCATTAACTATGCCTGTCTTTAAGTATCACTTGTGTGCATGTCCCATAATGCTTTGAGACAATAAGACACAAGTGAACATTAAACTAAAACTGATGCTTCATTCACAATAGGTTTTTTAATCTGAGTTGGGCCCAAGTTGCATAGTTTGGACCCAGATCCAAAACCCTGAAAGTCTGATTTTGCTTCGATGTGGGGACTAGGTTTGGGTTCCTTATTCATTGTTTGATTTTTGTACATAGAAGACCAGATCCTCAGCTGGTGTAAACTGAGGTAAATGGAGCTGCACAGATTTAGAGCAGCGGAGGACCTGGGCCCCAAATCTCTGCCATCTCAAAGTGACGGTTTTATTCAGGAAATGTTACATTTAAACTTCACGTAAAAATACTATTCATAATTAACTGTCTAAAGCCAAGGGATCTTGACACCAAAATAGGCTTTTATCTACGCAGTAACACATGAAATAGGAGGGGATTGGTTCTCCTTAAATACTACAGCTTGCCTGATGTACCATTTTCAGCAGGAATGGTCATATTATAGTCCCAGGGCGGAAGGTGATTTAAAATAAGATCATTCTTTAAATCAATTCTGAAAGCATTGCCAAGAAGTAATAATGTGAAATAGCTGAAAAGCTGTATTTTTTTAAAGAAGGTCATCTGTCTAGAGCCCATAAAGCTGTTACAGTCAAGTCTCATTTAGGTTAGGTCTCTGCTGCATCCAACATGCTTGTTTAACCTAAGTGTGAATGTCTTCTAAGTGGTGTCCATACTGCACTGAGAATAGTCACCCTAAGGGTTATGCATAAGCAAGGCTCTAGTTCTCAGTGGGAATATTAAAGAATGGTGATGGTCAGAAAAGGAACTCTGTAAAAATGGCTCATTCTTACCCCCACCGCTCTGTTCTCCCTATGGCATTGAGAATTCTCTGCTGATTTTAGTGACAAAATGACATGTTTTTCTTTCTGTCGGTATCGCTGAGTCAATACAGCAATGGGAGAATGAGCTAGAGTCCATTGAAGCACGTGTACCCTTATTGTTAATTAAGATTCTGCCGCTGTCATTTTCAGAAACTTCCTAACAAGGTTTTATTACAGAACCCAGCTTGACTTTCAGATCCCAGGTTGACCTTGCAGGGTTGAGAAGTAGAACAACTTTCTTTTTACTTGTAAATGGAGCAATGATAGGAAAGGCATTGAGACTTTAAACATGGAGCCCCTCAGTGCCATCTCTACAGAGTCTTTTTCAAGGGGCATAGAAATGCAGCTCATTTGCTTATGCCCCAATCCTGCAAAGCCATATGCATACGCTTAACTTTCATTACATTCATTTCAATGGAACTACTCACGTGTGTCAAGTTAAGCTCCCGTGCCTTTGTCAGAGTGAGGCGTAAACCTCTAGAAAGCACTTTCTCGAAACGATGAGCGTGCATGAGAATAATTAACAGAGATGATCTGCCCAGGTAGAAAATCCAAATATCTAAGTACTCTCTGCTACCAGCCACAATGAAAGCACAAAAATATCAGTAATCCTGCGCATTTTATGAGTGACAGGGACATGTAGGAGTGAGTGAGACAGGAGAGTAAATTCCATGCAGTCTAAGTTCAAGTTTAAGTGTGGTCCTGTTTTATTTGGCCTGGGGGCGGGAGAATATTGCATACAGCTAAATATGGACCTTAAAACACATCGAGCAAAGGGAGAGGGGGAGCGCTGATTTTTAGGGATGGGCAAATATTTGCAAATAGCTGGAGTATCAGAGCTATTCAGCATACCACTGGAAACCTCTACCCATCACTGCCCTTTGCTGCTACCATGAGACAGCAATGAATCCCAATGTAATGGGAAGTTAGCTTCTCCATCCTAACCTCAGGGGTGCAGGAAAAGAGAAGTAACACCCTTGCCCTCCTGCTGGGAGGGAATGTGAGGATTTCCCCCACTGCTAGCAGCCTGGCTCCCTCTCATTGGAGGGCGAAGGAATGAAGGACACCTCCCCCTTCACAAAATCCTGCCTCCCCCTTCAGCCCAATGCTCTCCAGGGTGTGTCAGCCCCGGATTTAGAGGACCAGTGCATTCAGCAGCAGCAGGGGGACAGGAGTGTTTCAGTCCTCTGGCTGTAACTGAAACATGCAGAGAACTTCTTGTCCCCTGCAGAAGTTGTCAGGGGAGTGAAAGGCCACTGGGTTGCCCCCCACAAGATAAATGCTCAGTAAGTGGAGGCGAAGGGGTTAAAGGCCACCAAGCTGCTACCTCACAAGATGACACCAGGTAAGAATGAAAGACAAGAGGGAGACCCAGGTCTGCTGGGGAGTAGTGGAGGGGTGGGGAGTGGGATCCTAGGGGAAGGGGCGCAGAGAATGATGTTCTGCTAGTCTGAATGTTAATCCCAACATTGGACTATTTGCCCATCACTAGTTTACTATGTGATGCTTCTGGTTTTGCTATCATTACAATGTGCAATGCTATGAAAAACTCTCAGACTTAACCCCTGCCCCTCTTCCCAGCCTATTCTAGCCCCTTTCACAAGATCTATTACACTTGATGGCAGGTGATATGGTTACACGTACAAAGAACTTTTTCCTAGCCCTTGTGTTAGACAGGCTTGAGTACAGAGAAGGGATTTCAATGAGCTAGATGTCCCATTACCCATGAGGCAATGGCTGCCCTTCAACAAAACATAGCAAACAGAAAAACAAAGAGCCATGCTGGAGGAGAGAAGTGCTGCTCCGGCTGGAGAGGCTCAGTTAGACACAGGAGGAGGCAGGCCAGGGCGCCGGGTTTGAATAATTTTTGGCTTTGGAGAATTCTTTGGGTCCTCTTCTTCCTCTGTGTCGCTGTCGCAGACATGCACCACCACACTCGGGGTGGACTCTGTCCCTGCATGCAGCTCGTACTTCTCCCCTGGAAGCAGACATAAGTGGTTAGGTCAATGGTCACCAGTATGGGAGAGCCAGACATAGACAAGGCCAGAGTCAGTCTCCAGGAATAGCCCTGATTCAGCAATCAGTGTAGCTGCACCATGGCTGAGCCTTGGGCATAGACAAAGACACACAGGAGTTTGCTTTGACTGAGCGAATGGAGGTTTATTTCTGCATGCCCCTTTCTACACATAGGGGTCAGCACCCCAGAAACTACACCGAAAGCTGGCGACTGACTACTACGCAAGGCTATTCCCAAGTGTAGACGAGGCGTAAGGGTGGAATCCAGGATAATCTGGACTAGTTAAAAACAAACTGCACTAGTGTCTATGCTAGGATTTACCACCAATGCAGCCCCACTCATGGCTGAAATCACAGAGTAGACAAGGGTTAAATGTATGTGTAAGGGGAGAGAGAAGGTTGCTGAGCGTCAGGGAGATGGGCCTAGCTCACCTCCTAAACCCTCTATCCACAGGGAGTTCAGCCCTGGACTCAAACTTCATGGCTGCCCCTGGTATCTAAAATGGGCCATAGCTCAGTACCCGAGGCCCAAACTTCCTTAGACTCTGGGATCATTCAGATCCAGTTACACACAGTACAGCTTGGTCCTAGCTCTAATTTCTCTAGCTGCTGTATCAGTAGGCTGTGAGGGAGAGGATTTGTTTATCACTGATAACAACAGTTCCAGCTATAAACATCTCTAAATACCCTTCGCCATTGAACGTAGGCACAGCATCTACTTAGCACTTATGACCGTCAACATCTTGGCCGACACATTGGGGACTGAACCAGAGACCTCTAGAGCTAAAAGCATGAGTGGCTATAGTCTGAGCCAGTGCTCTTTAGCAGTAGCTGTAACACACTCATATCCTCTGCAGATCGGGCCTGGAGTGGGACCTGTAACACACTCAGCAATGGGTTACACACGTATGCAGCGCTTCGGATTTTCTAAGTGCTCTGTGCACATTCATTACTTAACCCTCCAAGTTCCCCTGTGAAGTAGGTCAGTGTTGTGGAGGTGGAAATGGGGCAGGGAAGTGAAATGACTTGCCCACAGCCCCAGAGTAAGAGCCAGGCTCAGACCTCAGTAATTCCTAGCGCCAAGTCCTGTGCACCATCTCCTAAACAATGCTGCCTCGGTTCAGTGTGGTACATGGGGCTGTAGCTAAGAATAATGGGATGGAATTAAGAAAAAGTAAATTTAAGAAGAATAAAAGGAAAAATTTCCAATGGTGACATCTGTGAGACACTGGCCTGGTCTCCGCAAGGAAGCGGGGGAAGTCTCATGGCTTCGCTGTTAAAACAACTGGAGGAAGCACTAGAAAATGTGTTGTAGGGAACAATCCTGGCCTGGCAGGAGCAGACTAGATGACCTATTGGAATAGGTCGTTTCCATCTTTTATGCCTGCAAGCCCCAGTGCCCTTTATTAAAGTTTGACAAATTGGCTTATTAAGACCCCGACAAACCCCATGATTAGCTACTGACAAACACTACTATGTCTTTGACAAACTGCTTAGATGACTGCTTTGAGTTAAGAGCGGCCAATGCAAATTTACTGTAAATACTCTAGGAGGAGAGCAAGGCACCATAAACTAGGTAAGATGGAACCCCAAAATCCCATTTGCCATAGACTAAAATATTAACAATACTTATTATTTGTATTGTGGTACTGTCTAGTAGCCCTAGTCATGAACCAGGACCTCATTGTACTAGGGGCTATATAAACACAGAGCCAAAAGATGGTTCCCTGCCAGGTTTTATAAATTACTGAGCCTTATCCCAAACATCTTCATTCACATGATTCTTTACACACACCTTTTTGAATAAAAGGTTGCAGGATTGGGCCCCATTCCAGGTAACTCTGTGCCTGCTACAAGGAAAGCATGGTGTTTGTGCTGGTTTGCTGTTCATCCCAGTGAGGCTTATAGGCCTGGGATTAGAGGACAGGGGGCATTTTTATCTGGAGGGAGGAGGCAACTTTACAATCAAGACAGTGAGTAACTACTATAAATTAGGCTTCTTGCTGCAAGAGATATTTTATTGCTGTGATCCCATTAATGCTGACATTAAACGTCTCTATTTTGGGAAATCTTTTTCCTGGCTCCAGATTGAGTAAAGCACTATGGGGCTTGTTGAGAAGCTAAAATGTAAAAAGAGAAACAGCTTGGTCATGCTGAATGGAGAAATTATATGGTTTTGCTTTGCCTATTTTCCCTGCAGGCTGCAGCTAATTTCTCAGCTATGGGCTGACGTCAATGCTGCCAACCAGCACTGAGGGGCACATTGGTCACTGTCAGCTGCAAATAGCTCCGTGGTGCAATGCACACACAAAGCTGGGCCATTTCTTATCACACCACGTACAGGAACTCACATTCACTGTCCTCTTAAAAGGCAATAATCCCAGTTCAGATGCCACATTCTTTTATGCTCAAATTCTTCCCCAAAGGTTTCTTTCCACTGAAAAAGAGAAGTGGAAATAACTATAGACACTGGGACAAACATTCAGAAGCCTCTGGCACAAGTAACTGCAGCAGCAATTAATGTCACTTGAACGAATCAGGATTCAGTGCTCCCATAAATCGGTTCTGCAGGTGTCCAAGTGAAGAACAGTTACTTGCTCTACAATAACTGAGATTCTTTGAGATGCTGGAGGCAGTGTGGCTCCTACTGTAGGAACACAAGCACCTCACGCACATGACACCAGATTTTTCTTGATTAGCTGTGTCCATCAGGGCCATTCATGCTGACAGTGCCTATGCTCTTGCGTAAGGCCATAAAGAGCAGGGGGCTGCTGCAATCCTCCCACAGTTCCCTTACTGTTCAAAGCCTGTGTGGCTGAGGACTCTGAAAAGCGGGAATGGAGGACTGGTTGTGGGATGCAAACTGACTACACCGTCCCAAAAAACAGTTAGTGGAGAGTATTTTTCTTCTTCACATATTTGTCAGTGTGGATCCCACTGTAGGTGACAGACAAGCAGTATCCCCACCCCCCGAAGTTCAGCTGCATGAGTCAAACAGAGATTAAAGTACTGCTGTCCTGAACATGGCCTCTGATTTGGCTGCCATGTCAAATACATAATGCTTAACAAAAGTTAGCCGGTGACGCTGCATTGCTGCCTTGTAGATCTGAGAGATCAGCATGTTTCTGAAGTGGGTGGAAGATGGTGCCTATACCCTGGTGGAAAGTGCCTTGACATTCGGAGGGAGAGTCTCACCAGCCAGCTGACAGCCGGTGGAAATACAATGCATGATCCACTTCAAGGATGCTCTGTGACAAGATAGCCTTTCAAGGCACCAGATATAGCCGAGAAGAGGTGGGGAGAGAACCCAAAATGTTTTAGTCCTGCTGAGGTAATATAGAAAGGCTCTGGAGACATACAGAATATGGAGCTTCTTTTCTCCCGGCATTGAGTGAAGTTTCAAGAAGATGACTGATAGTATAATGGATTGGTTCAGGTGAAATTCCAACTCCACCTTAGGGATAACTTTGGGGTACAGTTTCACCACCATCTTGTCCCTTTGGAAGGATGAGTAAAACAATCCAGACATAAAAGCTTCTTCTTGCTGACTCTCCATGCTGACATAATGGCCATGAGAATATCTGTCTTGATGGTAAGGTGGCATCGTGATGCTGACAGACTAGGTGCCAGCTCATGCCAAGGCCCCTAGGCCTCAACTGAACACTGACAAATGCATAGCTTGAAACCAGTCTGGCTCACCTGTGTGTTAGTATTGTTAAACTAGGTATTATGTTTATAAAAATGTATTTAGTGTTTTGGACTTTATGAGTTGCTGCGTGCATTAACCTCACTTATATTTATATCATGTTATATGGTAATATTTAAGTGTTCACTCAAACTATAAACCACAGGAGAGAAGCATTAACAAGTATGAAATATTGGTTTGCCACAGGTGTATCTCCTGCCCAACAAAAGAAGACCCATAGACCCCAGACAAACCATTGTAGAACATCAGAGGACAAAAGACTTTGTTGATTGCACCCCTCCACACCAATGAAGAGGAGACGTGCAGGTGGACTCGTCCCATCAGCTTGAACTCTGGGGAAGGGAATAAAAATCCCTGACGAGAAGAAACTATCTTTATGCTGCTTGGACTCTGTAGTAATCACTCCTGTTTGGTTAGCATGATTCTGCTCAGAAAGTCTGCTAGGTAATTGCTGATCTCTGGAAGATATAGAGCTCGTGGAGTCAACTCATGCTGATGACACCAAACTTAATGGCTTCCAGGCAGAGGGGATAATCACACACCTCCTTGCTTGTTTACATAGTGAATTGCCAACATGTTGTCTGTCAGAATTTGTACCTTGGAATTCTGCAGAATGGGCAAGAATGTTATACAGGGCTAGCCTGATGATCCTTAGTTCCAGGACATTCATGTATAGCTTCAAATTGTCCTGAGCCCATGTGCCTTGCATCTGGAGGTGTTTCAGGTGGGCCACTCAGCCTGTCCCTGGTGTGTCCATGATAAACATTGTCCGGGGAGGGCAGACCAAAAATGTCACTCTTCACCTCATGTTCATGTCTAGCCACCAAGCCAGCTCTTGCAATACTTAAGATGGGTCTTCATCGCATTTGCTCATATGATGTCTAGATGTAGCGTTAGCAGATAGCAACTGTGAAAAAACGGAACGGGGTGAGAGGTAATAGGCACCTATATAAGAAAAAGTCGCAAAAACCGGGACTGTCCCTTTAAAAATGGGACATCTGGTCACCTAATCTAGATGGGGCATACACGGATCTCAGCCACAAGTATAAAGGTTATAGAAGAAGTCTGGCAAGTGGCATCTCACATCTGCACACTGACATATGGCCTAATAGCCCCGGATCTAGACACACTGTAAAAAATCACTGTCATTGTTGGTTTCACTTGTAGGTTAAGCACCACTGAGTGAAAGGATAAGAACCTGTCCTCTGGTAGGTAAGCTCTTGCTGATCTGGAGTCAATCGGAGCACCTCTGAATTGTATTGTCCAATGATTACTCAGTTCACTGAAGTCAAAAAATCAAAGCTCAGAAGTGGGTCTGAAGATATCCATACGTTTTCAGAGTTTAGCCCAAGCTAAGAACTAGGGGGCTGGACACCTGGCTATGGGCGGTAAGAGGGAAATGAAGCACAGAGTGCATGCACAGCCCGGATGGACACTGCTAGCCAAGAAAAGTCCAGTGTTGCATGCATGTGGTTCCTGCACACCTAGCATGGGACCCACACTGAAACAAACTCAGAGGAGAACCTCAGTTATGTCCACAAATAATTGTGGATACAATTTTGTATTCACAATTTTTAATGCCTACAAAATCGTGGACCAAAATATGGAAGCCTTGTTCAGGCTGGACTGAAAATGAGGCCAATATAACTAAGTTATTGGAACATAGTAGTGTACAATCACCAGGATTTTTATAAAAATAGAATCTGGTGTTACATTTAATTGTTATTTAGGTCTTTAAAAAGAATACTACTAAGGTACTATTAATAGCTCAGATACCAAGATAATAAATACAGGATGAAAAAGATAGATCTTCCCACTTTTTAAAGGGAGACTGTAAGGCCAAAAATCATGGGCCAAATCCCCACCTGGTATAAATTGATGTGTCTCCATTGAAGTGATTGGTGTTTTGGTGATAATCTTTTAGTCCAAGTTAGGTTTAAAGAACTCATAAAATGGGAGCTATGCCAATTTACACTTGCCAATTATTTAGATTGTGGTAGTGCCAAAATATGCTAGGCACTCTCCAAACACAGAGGATAAGTTAGTTAGGATCTAGAATTAACACAATGGCAGTCAGCAAGGTCTTTACCTCAATATTTAGCCTTTGTTCTAAGGAAACAAAATAAATTAATCTGATCAGAATGAGAAATAGGAATATCCCCAGGTTGATGTTCACCCACGCATTCTGGGTGCTGAAGTCTAACTTCCCAAAGGCATTTTCCTCCTCCTCCAGTCTTCCTATGCATCTATGCAAGAGGACTGAAGAGGACTTGAAGGTTAACCTCTTGTTCACCAAGGAGATTCAGTTAACAGGTATGTTTTGAGTGAAGGACTGAAAGCTGACTATTCTAAATCTGCCCCAGTTAGTACATTACTTAGTACTCAGGTGTGAGGGGAAACAACAACATAGCCTGCCACCGTGACTCATTTGGAAGAAATGTGTTTTTAGTTGCAAAAACCCTCTTCAAAATCCTCAAAATGGGGATTATGCTTTAAATCTTTATTAAAACATACTGGACCAAATTCAGCTCCAGGGCAAGTGGGAGCAACTCCATGGACTGCAACAGAGCGGCACCCGCTTACCCCAGGGTTGGATTAGAGTTGTTGTTTCAACTTTAATCTGAGTTAGTTATTTTTAGCAGGCAGGAATTAGACTGGCCCAAATACTTTAAATATAGTACAGGAGGCAGGCCAGTCTAATCAGTCTGAGGCACTAGAAGAGTTAATGAGACCTCTATGCTTGTAGATCCTGTGTTTTTGGAAGGGCCATGCATTTACTTATTAATTCTTCCAGCAAACCTGTCAGTTTTAACACACACTTCATACACACCCGAAGTAAAGGTAAGAGCAGACAGCACGTTCCCTCCTGAACAGAACTTTATATTGTTTTGTGAGAAGATGAGTTTAACTGATGTATCTATTAGAGTGGGGAGGGAATTCTGCAAAAACTACTTTTTTGTCCAAATAATGTATATTTGGGTCTACCGAAACATTTCATGATTTGTATAGAATTCGCTGAATTTTTTCAGTCACAAAATTAAAAAAATTTCATTTTGACATTTTAAAAACAAAAAGTAGGGCTGTCAAGCGATTAAAAAAAGGTAATTAATCGCACAATTAAAATAATTAATCACGATTAGTCGCACTGATAAACAATAGAATTCAATTTATTGAAATATTTTTGGATGTTTTCTACATTTTCAAATATATTGATTTCAATTACAACACAGAATACAAAGTGTACAGTGCTCACTTTATATTTATTTTTTATTACAAGTATTTGCACTGTAAAAAAACAATAGAAATAGTCTTTTTCAATTCACCTCATACAAGTACTGTAGTGAAATCTCTTTCTCAGGAAAGTTGAATTTACAAATATAGAATTATGTACAAAGAAACCTGCATTCAAAAATAAAACAATGTAAAATTGTAGAGCCTGCAAATCCATTCAGCCCTACTTCTTGCTCACCCAGTCGCTCAGACAAACAAGTTTGTTTACATTTGCAGGAGATAATGCTGCCCGTTTATTGTTTACAATGTCACCTGAAAATGAGAACAGGTGTTCTCATGGCACTGTTGTAGCCGGCGTTGCAAGATATTTACGGGCCAGATGCACTAGAGATTCATATGTCCCTTCATGCTTCAACCGCCATTCCAGAGGATATGTGTCCATGCTGATGATGGATTCTGCTTGATAACAATCCAAAGCAGTGTGGACCGACGCATGTTCATTTTCATCATCTGACTCAGGTGCCACCAGCAGAAGGTTAATTTTTTTTTTGGTGGTTTGGGTTCTGTGGTTTCCGCATCGGAGTGTTGCTCTTTTAAGACTTCTGAAAGCATGCTCCACACCTTGTCCCTCTCAGATTTTGGAAGGCACTTCAAATTCTTAAACCTTGGGTCGCCTGCTGTAGCTATCTTTAGAAATCTCACATTGGTACCTTCTTTGCATTTTGTCAAATCTGCAGTGAAAGTGTTCTTAAAAGGAACATGTGCTGGGTCATCATCTGAGACTGCTATAACATGAAATATATGGCAGAATGCGGGTAAAACAGAGCAGGGGACATATAATTCTCTCCAAGGGGTACAGTCACAAATTTAATTAACACATTTTTTTAATGAGAGTCATCAGCACAGACGCATGTCTTCTGGAATGGTGGCCGAAGCATGAAAGGGCATACGAATGTTTAGCATAACTGGCACGTAAATACCTTGCAATGCCAGCTACAAACGTGCCATGCAAAGTGCCACCTGTTCTCACTTTCTGGGGACACTGTAAATAAGAGGAGGGCAGCATTATCTCCTGTAAATGTAAACAAACTTGTTTGTCTTAGCGATTGGCTAAACAAGAAGTAGGACTGAGTGGACTTGTAGACTGACGTTTTACATTGTTTTGTTTTTGAGTGCAGTTATGTAACAAAAAAAAATCTACATTTGTAAGTTGCGCTTTCACAACAGATTGCACTACAGTACTTGTATGAGGTGAATTGAAAAACTGTTTCTTTTGTTTATCACTTTTACAGTGCAAATATTTGTAATTAAAAATATACACTTTGATTTCAATTACAACACAGAATACAATATATATGAAAAAGTAGAAAAACATCTAAAATATTTAATACATTTAAAGTGGTATTCTATCATTTAACAGTGCAATTAAAACTGAATAATCGCAATTAATTTTTTAATCATGATTAATTTATTTTGAGTTAATTGTGTGAGTTAACTGCGATTAATTGACAGCCCTAACAAAAAGTGTTTTGATTTTTCAATTTGAAACAACTTTTCATTTTGGATTGAATGAAACGTTTTGTATGACCCAAAACAGTCCCCCTTCCCAATTTTTCAGCATAATCAGGGAACCAGTTCTTTGCAAAGCTCTGGTGTTTGTTACACAGTTGTGCAATGACACAGCTTCATTGTATCAGGTGCCCACATTAAAGCTGTCACTTACTTGTAACATTTGACTCTCCGATAAACCCTTCTCCCTCCCTGCACAGAATCTTGCTGGCCTCTCTTAAGCACAGACAGACAAGGTATGCTACAATCTCCCCACTCATCGCTGTCTCCCTTACCCCATCACTGATATCCAGGTTTCCTATTCACTTTCCTCCTGAAACCAGCCTTCCTGCCCTAGTGATCCCATTCTCTCCTGCCTCCTAACCCCCACCCTCAAACTCCCTTTTTTCTCTCCTCAACCTCTCCTCTGGCTCCTTCCCCTCACAATTCAAGCATGCTCTGATCACCACCACCCTGAGAAAGCCAACCCTTAACTTCACCTTCCTCTTCAATCACTGCCTTATTTCCTCTCTTCCTTTCACTCTCAAACTCCCTGAACGTGCTGTTCACAAAAGCTACCTCAGGTTCTTTTCCTCCAGCTGCACTCAGGATCTTCTCCAGTCAGGATCTGCCTTCTCCACTCCACTGAACCATAATCACTGAGGTGTCCATCAGTCTTTTCCTGGCCAATCTCAGGATTTTTCCTCAATCTTCATCCCCTTGGACTTCTCAGTTGCTTGTGACACTATCATACCTTCCTTTTCAATATCGTGTCTTGCTTTGGCTTCCATGACTACGCCCTGTCCTTATTCTCCTCCTGCCTCTTGGGTGATTCCTTCAGCATCTCCTTTGGTTGGTCCTCCTCCTCTCGCCCCTGAAATGTCCTTGGCCCCCCACCTCTTATTCTTTATTTCCTTGTGTTAGGTGATTTGCAAATTGTGCAATCATTTATCTACATTATAGATTATCTAGCAAGTTATCTAAAAAGAATGAATTAGGGAAATACATGTCATCTTATTCAGAAAAAGATCCCGGTTCACCAAATAAATTCTATGAGCTCTAATCTGCCTGGAGGGAAGGATGCACAAAAGAATTAAGTTGTGATGTCCCCTTGAAACACCAGAAAATTCTTCTAATGAATTCCTAACCCTGTAGAAATACCTTACATTGTCCTCTACTGTATTTAGTTGGCAGACAAGAAAAACAGCATGAGGGGACTTAAATCTCAACCATTACACAACGAACCTAACTACTCAGATGAGAATAGGGACCGTTTGCTTCCGCGACATTAACCATGAAAGGATTGGTGACCTCTGATGATTGCACACACAGCAATAATAGCACAGGAACAGTCTGGTCATGTTTGAGAATTAAAAAAAAATCATTACAAATTAATAGCACGTGGTTTTATATTGCTTTATGAGGTAGTAGCATGGCCTTTCATGGATGGGCTCCTCTTGAACTATGAAGCTTTTATTGTCTGGCAATGGATGAAATTTGTGTGGTTGATTAATTAGTTATCACGGCAGAGTAGTGGTATTTTGCAGCTCCCTTGTCCTCCGTTCTGAATCATAATCAAATGTTAATAGGTCCAGAGCGGTCTGCTCCATGTTAAATGTGTCCTTAGTATCACAACATCATCTTACATTTACAGCCTTTACAAACAATACAGGTCAGATTGGGTCTGGCCTGTGTGTGGGTGCAGAAGGTAGGAGACGAGGCATATGGAGCTAATCCCGTACTGCACCGCCAACACAAGGGCCTTCCACAGGTGAGAGGCAGGAATTGCTCCCTGCTAGCACCCTCCCTGATAAAGTATTAGTCAGACCGAAGAGGCAGGGCCACAGCCTCTACCACCCACGTTGGCCAGCAGAGCAAGACACTTCCAGAGCAGGGTGCATCCCTCTAATGGACAGTGAAGCAGGCACAATGCCTCTCAGAGCGGGGCTACTTGCACCACTTCCAGCCTAGGCCTGTACCTTAATAGTAGGGTCTGTCCCTGTATATGCAGGAACCACTTCACCCCCCACTGAAATGCAGCCACCTTTGGGTCATTCTGTGGAAGCAACAATACAACAGTTCTGAAGAGGGAAAGTAGCAGGCTCTAACCTTTTCCCTGCAGGCCTGCACTGCCCAGGCCTTCTGCCTGGGAGCTTAGAAGAGCCTTCCTGCATAGAGTAGCCACCCGCCCCCATGCTCCTTTGAACGTCTCTGAACTGTACCTCACTGGCCTCAGGCTCCCCTTTATATCTCCCAGCAGGCCTGGTTCTGAGCCACATGCTCCCATTATGTCACCAATGGATTCATTCCCTTCGTCTGAGGAGGTGGGCTACACCTGGCACAGGTGAGGCTGAGCCCCAGCCCTCATAGGGTCTGTCTACACTGCAGCTGGGAGCAGGCCTCTCAGCGTGGGTAGACAGACTTGGGCTAGTGCAACTTGAGCTAGCATGCTAAACATAGCAGTGTGAGCATTGCAGCTCTGGCAGAGACTTCAGCAAGCCACCCAAGCTCAAACCTAGCACGCTGGGTGGTTCTGAGCCCCGGTGGCCAGCCAGAGGCTCTGCTGGAGCCCCAGTGTCCACGCTGCTATTTTTAGCACACGAGCTCAAGCTCTGATAGCACAAGTCTGTCTACCCGGGCCGGCAGACTCACTCCCAGCTGCACCACCGACGTGCCCTGAAAGGGCCAGCTCACCCTGCGACAAAGTCTCATTTCCGGCTATGACAGCAAATGAAGACGTGAAGAGTTGTCTGTAAGAACACTGGTCTGAGTCCACCTCACCGACACTGCTCTGACACTTCTGTGGAGCAGTCCTGATCGACACTGCTGCAAGAGGCAATCTGAACCACTGAGCTTCTTATCGCAACTTTGGACCCTCTCGTTGTTGTTATAGATACCACGTCCCTTTCTCCATGTAAGATTCCATTTCAGAAACATGCCGATGAGATCAGTTGTCCAACTAGAATGGTAGATACATTTAGATGTACAAAAATGTTGTTTCTGCTGTCAGATCCCCGCCTCAGCAGATGGTTTAGGTGCAGCAGGAATCCAATGCAGGGGCGGCTCTATGTTTTGTGCCGCCCCAAGCACGGCAGTCAGGCAGCCATTGGCGGCGTTTCTGCGGGAGGTCCGCTGGTCCCGTGGATTCGGCGGCGTTCCTGCAGGCGCTCTGCTGGTCCCGCGCTGTCGGCGTTCCCGCCACTGAATTGCCGCCGAAGCCGCGGGACCGGCGGACCTCCCGCAGAAGCGCCGCTGAAGGCTGCCTGACTGCAGCCCTCGCAGCTACCAGCCGGCCACCCCCCCGGGGCTTGCCGCCCCAGGCATGAGCTTGCTGTGCTGGTGCCTGGAGCTGGCCCTGATCCAATGTATTCATTATCCTCAAGTGAAGGTGGTAGATGACCAAAAATATATCTTAGCCACAGGGCTATTGATTTGTCCTGAAATTAGTCACCACGACTGGAGCCTATTGTGAAGTCATAGTCATTTGAAAGATACATAAGAATCCAACATAAACCACAACTTCCTTTTTCAAGGTGCGTCAAAAGGCATTCCCTTTCAAAGGCAGTGAGCCAGATCCTCAGTCACAGTAAACTGGCATAGCACTTCCGAAGTCAGTGTAGCTGTGCAGATTTACCTCAGCTGAAGATCTGAGATCCTTATTTTTGTAGGTAACCATGGCCTACATAATCCAGGGCAATATAGATATAATCATTTGATTATTAAGGATCTTCTGACAGTATTTAAGTTGATGGTGAATCTGGTCCTCAATCACAAGGCTGGAGTGTGCACTAGAACAATGCCATGCCAGGTTGCATTGAGCGGTGCAGACTGATCTTGTCTCCCAGTGCCATATCATGACCCTCCATCTCCTGTTTCCAGGGATTTCCTACAAAGCCTTCTTCTGACTTACATGCTATGTACATGGCATTTGCTCCAATCCCTCAGACAGAGAAAAACACCTACAGGATCTCTATCAAGCGTTCTTAAAACTACAATACCCACCCAGGGAAGTGAAGAAACAGATTGACAGAGCCAGAAGGGTACCCCGAAGTCACCTACTACAGGACAGGCCCAAAAGAGAAAGTAACAGAACGCCACTAGCCATCAGCTACAGCCCAAACTAAAACCTATCCAGTGCATCATCAAGGATCTACAACCTATCCTGAAGGACAATCCATCACTCTCACAGACAGCCCCCCAACCTGAAGCAAATACTCACCAGCAACTACACACCACACAATAGAAACACTAACCCAGGAACCAATCCCTGCAACAAACCGCATTGCCAACTCTGTCCACATATCTATTCAAGGGACACCATCATAGGACCTAACCACATCAGCCACACCATCAGGGGCTCGTTCACCTGCTCATCTACCAATGTGATATATGTCATCATGTGCCAGGAATGCCCCTCTGTCATGTACATTGGCCAAACTGGACAGTCTCTACTCAAATGAATAAATGGACACACATCAGACGTCAAGAATTGTAACATTCAAAAACCAGTAGGAAAACACTTCAATCTCCCTGGACACTCAACAACAGACTTCAAAGTGGCAATTCTTCAACAAAAAAACTTCAAAAACAGACTTCAACGAGAAACTGCAGAGCTGGAATTAATTTGCAAACTGGATACCATCAAATTAGGCCTGAATAAAGACTGGGAGTGGCTGGGTCACTACAAAAAGTCATTTCCCCTCTTTTGATATTCACCTCTTCTTGTCAACTGTTGGAAATGGGCCACATCCACCTTAACTGAATTGGCTCGTTAGCACAGACCACCCACTTGGTAAGGCAACTCCCATTTTTTCATGTGCTGTGTATTTATACCTGCCTACTGTATTTTTCACTCCATGCATCTGATGAAGTGGGGTTTAGCCCACGAAAGCTTAGGCCCAAATAAACTTGTTAGTCTCTCAGGTGCCACAAGGACTCCTCATTGTTTTTGCTGATACACACTAACATGACTACCCCTCTGAAACCTAATTAATGGTTGTAAAGCGCTCAGAGATCTCCAGTTGGGAGATACTAGATAAGGATGAAATTCACGCCACTGCAGGGGGCCTTGCTTAAACGCTTTATGTTCTAAGGCCCAAATCCAATTCATCTGCAATCCTAGCTGTCTCTATCCCTGGGCAGGGGAAAGAAGATAGGAGGATCCACACTGTAACAGATCCTTGGATTCACCTCTACCCCATGGTGGGCAGGGAGCCTCCACAAAGTTGGGGAACATCCCATATGTGGCCCCTTGAATCCAGCCCCTTCCATTGCACAGAGGAACTTCACCAGTTCTGCTGCAAGGGAGCTTCTGTGAAGGCAGGGGTTAAATTTGCCCTTAAGTACCTATAATTGCTACTAATATTCTGCAGCTTATTCACTTTATTTGGATTAAAAATTGTCTAGGTCCAGTGTTGGGCCTTGACTGACAGTGAAATCAGCAGGTGAAACTCACCCTTGTGCAGAGGGCCAGCACAAGCGTATGCACCACTGAAATCTAGGCTTGGAAGGATTAGATTTTTATCTGTAAATGTCCGTAAATGTCAAGTTCACTGTGCACACACAAACTGATGGCAAATATTTCCATCGATAATCAAAATTTACAATCAGCAAAGCAAGCAAAATGCTGCTTGAGAACTTGAGTCAAAATCCAGTGATTTAGACTTTTGAATTAGGCTGGTTACAAATTCTTAGTGAATGGAAGTAAAAACAGGTCTGATTTGCTGGTTTAAGGATATTGGTATATTTTGGCCTGTGATGCTGGCAATTTGTGTTTTAATGGTTTGTAAAGCTTTAACTTTTTGAATCTCAGCATGTGTCATTAAAGAATTGTCTGAACTCTCCAAAATTCCTGTAAACTGTGAAAATTTAAATAGAGAAAAATCTAAAAAATGCTTTAAAAGAAACATGGATGTTATCGGTCAACATTATACTCCACAAATATAAATATAAAAACCAAATTCTGCCAAGCCCACTAAGCTCCCATGTAAGCTTTCGTACTTCCACTCTTGGCATGAAACTGTAAGTGGGACTTAAGTGGCACATGGGCTTTGTCCTGAATTTCTGCACAGGGGTGAACGTCACCCAATCAGAATACTCAGGTGAGGAAGGGTTGTGGGATCCAGGCCCTTACACTGTTACCTATTTGAAACCACACTGTAAAATGCCCCTTCCTTTTGGGAAACAAATAAACCACGATTAAGATTTTTAAAAAAGGGTCGAGACCTGTTGGATATAATGAATATAAGATGCTAGCAATAGCAGAGCAGCATGTTTCAAAGGAGATGGGCTGCAGAGGGTTGTGTTGTTTTTTTAATGAAATACTAAATATAGCAGGAGCACAACTGAGGACTGCAGTGCTGTTTTAAGATCTCCTCTGCAGTTAACTAAAATTGATCTCCCTAACAAGTGCTAAAAATAGAAAAGCGGGCAGGGAGGGGAAGAGCAGACAATGACTTTTCATATTGCTCCCTGCAGGCTCCTTAAATGAGAGTGAATATGACCTTCGTGCAGCACTGTCCCAGAGTGCAGAATAATGAGCGATATTTCACATTTCACTGCTCCAGAACAGGAATTGATTTATTACCCAGCTAGCTAGAGGATTCATTTACATGTTTCCATTTATAATGTCACTGCAGCAAGGGGAAAGGAGGATTCTTTGTTTTCATTTTATTCAGCAGTTTAGAAGCGTAAAGCATTGATGCTGGGAATAATAGACTGTAATGTATGGATTGATAATCCCCATCTGCAGGAAAAACCCATATGAGAGGACTAAGAGGGAGGAAATGTCTTGGAGATTCCCCTCCTGCAGATTTCTTCCCTCTGTTCCATCGAGGGAGGGTGGGTGTATGGGTCCCCACTGGTAAAAGATATGGGATAGTCCCACAACCCTCATGGTCGCTGGGGGAGATGGGAAAGGTGGAGACAGCCCAGTACCCCAACGGGCTCCTGTTTGGCAGGGCAGTTCCAATGGAGTTCCACTGACAGGGCTTCTGTAAGTGGTAGCTGTTCCCAGAACAGTAAAGGGGCATCCACATTAGAGCTGGGCAGGAAATGGTTTTCCTGCCCTGTGCTAATTTTTAAGATTTTTAAAAATGTTCCCATCCCAAAGAGGATGAAACATCGAAATCTTGAAAATTTTCCCGAACCCAAAATCTGAAAAAAAAAAAATTACAATTGGTTTGATTTAGACGTTTGGTTTTGATGTAGACTTTTTAATATTTTTCCATACATTGTTTTACTGTCAATTAACTTGTATTTCTAAACGAAAAGTCATTTGGACCTGAAAAAACAGAACTCTTTATTTCTAAAATGTTGAAATGGGCTGTTTTGACAATTTTGATCCCACACCCTCCAAAAAAAAAAAAAAACGGGAAATTTGTCTGAATGGACTCTTTCCATGAACAGCTTATAAAGAAACAGATATTTTCCAATGAAAAATGTGTAAAAACATTCCCAACCAGCTCTAATCCCCATCATGAAGTGGGGCAACCTGTCTGCATTATACCAGGTTATACATTGTCAATCTGCCTTCCACGTCCCTGGGGGCCACACCTGACTCCACTCACCTAATAGCTTCTTCACATTTCTTTCAAGTCTCCCCACTGTAACCAAAGGGGGCTGTTCTTTGGTTAATTCTCTTAATGAGCAATCCCCACAGAGTCACACTCAGAATTCCGGTGTGTTTTGCGATCGCAAAATGGACCCGATCCTGGGTGGGGCTAGGTCCCCGGGGTCCCCACAGAGCTCAAACCTCCCAGAAGGCCTACATCATCTTGCAGGACTGGGCCCTATTGTATTTGTTGTGAGGAACTCTTAGACCTCGCTCGACAGCATTTATTCCTGCCCTTCTATAATCCAGTGTATAACCCCCCAACTCTCCCACCTAGATTAAAAACAAATCAGTGCAACGGAAACATTCTGTGTGATCATCCTCTGGTTCTGTCAGTGCATTCTCCTCTGATGCCAGTCTGCATTTTAGACTGTAAACTCCTGGGAGCAGGACCCATATCTCTGTCTTGTACAGCACCAAGCACACTAACTGAAGTTAAATAATAATTATGCATATAGGTAAAATTCATCCCGAGCAGAGAGCCGGTGCCAGGCTGATGCATTACTTAAACCCCACATGGACCCTTGAATTTAAGTAGTATATAAGCGTTGTGCTGCTCTCTGCACAGGGGAGAATTGCATTCTTAGTTATTTATCTTCACTCTGTTTCCAATCTGCTTAAACTGACACATTCCCATACAGGAGGGCCGCAAAGCTTACCTGGTCCTAGTTTAGAAACTGCATAAAGGAGGTCATAGTTGATGACGGGTGTTGCATCATCTATTGGCTGCCACCCTACAGGAGGGGAGGCTGGAGGCGAGATGAGAAACTGTTTTGCGGGCTGTGGTGGAGCCAAATGAAGCTTGTCCCCATCTGTCTCGGGGGTCTGAACCTTTCCAATGTATTAGAAACAGATGATTTTAGTGTAGGGCATGCAAATGGAACAAAGATTAGACAGTCACAAATTTCAAAGAGGACATACTGCTGTCTGTTCAGTAGCATCTGTGAAATGAGTTGGTGAGTCTCAGTCAACTTTCCTGTGCACAGCTGTCAAATCGCAAAGGCCACTGTGACAACCAGCACTCCTGTTGGCATTCTTGGCTCAATGTCTAGTTGGCAGCCGGTATCAAGCAAGTGCCCCAGGGGTCGGTCCTGGGGCCGGTTTTGTTCAACATCTTTATCAACAATCTGGATGATGGGATTAATTGCACCCTCAGCAAGTGCGCAGATGACACTAAGCTGCAGGGAGAGGTAGATATGCTGGAGGGTAGGGATAGGGTCCAGAGTGACCTAGCCAAATTGGAGGATTGGGCCAAAAGAAATCTGATGAGGATCAACAAGGACAAGTGCAGAGTCCTGCACTTAGGAAGGAAGAATCCCATGCACAACTACAGGCTGGGGACCGACTGGCTAAGCAGAAGTTCTGCAGAAAAGAACGTGGGAATTACAGTAGACGAGAAGCTGAATATAAGTCAGAAGTGTGCCCTTGTTGCCAAGAAGGCCAACGGCATATTGGGCTGTATTAGTAGGAGCATTGCCAGCAGATCGAGGGAAGTGATTATTCCCCTGTATTCGGCACTGGTGAGGCCACACCTGGAGTACTGTGTACAGTTTCGGTCCCCCCACTACAGAAGGGATGTGGACAAATTGGAGAGAGTCCAGTGGAGGACAACAAAAATGATTAGAGGGCTGGGACATATGACTTACAATGAGAGGCTGAGGGAACTGGGGTTATTTAGCCTGCAGAAGAGAAGAGTGAGGAGGGATTTAATAGCAGCCTTCAACTACCTGAAGAGGGGTTCCAAAGAGGATGGAGCTCGGCTGTTCTCAGTGGTGGCAGATGACAGAACAAGGAGCAATGGTCTCAAGTTGCAGTGGGGGAGGTCTAGGTTGGATATTAGGAAACACTATTTCACTAGGAGGGTGGTGAAGCACTGGAATGGGTTACCTAGGGAGGTGGTGGAATCTCCATCCTTAGAGGTTTTTAAGGCCTGGCTTGACAAAGCCCTGCCTGGGATGGTTTAGTTGGGGTTGGTCCAGCTTTGAGCAGGGGGTTGGACTAGATGACCTCCTGAGGTCCCTTCCAACCCTGATATTTTATGATTCTATGACGTCATGGGCCTGGAAACAGAATCATCATCTCATCCCTGCTAGAGGTGGTTCCTCCAAGGCAGGTATATTGGGTGTGGCTGCGTGAGCAAGTCTGGAGCGCCTCTGCCCATAATGTTCCTACTTTGTAGATAAATGCAGGGCTTCAACCTGCAGAGCTGTTCATGAATAGATTTTAAGTCTAGAAAAGAACTATTGTGACCATCTAGTCTGACTTTTTGCATCACACAGGCCACAGAATTTAACCCAATAATTCCTGCATCAAACTCATAACTTCGGGTTAAGCCAGAGTTGCTCTTTTAGAAAGACATCTAATCGTGATTGAAAGGCTTCAAATGATGAAGAATCCATGATGTTCCTAGGCAAATTGTTCCAGTGGCTAATTATCCTCACTGTAAAAAAATCTGTATCTTATTTCTAGTCTGAATTCATCTAGTTCTAATGAGTGGAAGACGAATCTCTTTATGCCCTTGTCTGCTAGATTACAAAACCAGAAATCTTCTCCCCCTGGAGATACTGTAATAGAATGGAGGAGTTCTCCTCTGGGCTCATCCTGTTAGCAGGTTTCAGAACCCTACAGGGAACTTCAGGTTTACTGTGTACTCACTGGGGCAGGTGTGGCTTAGACTCACTACTGAATACAAGGAAGGTGGGGGTAGCCTTCTGGAAGAAAGAGTGAGGGTCTGGGACAAGTGGGTCCTGAGGAGAAGGGGGAAGGGTACATGTAGTATTATTTTGGAACTATCTTTTTGTTAATAAATCAGAATGCCAGGGAATGACATTTGGACTCTACAAAGAGTGCACAGCTTTTGTCTGGAGCTGAGGAAACTCAACCACGTTACCAGAGTCTTTTCTAAGTGCTAAAAACACAGGGTCAAATTCTGCTCTCATATGTACCAGTGTAAATCCAAAGTAATGCTACTGACTCTAGAGGAGTTGATCCAGATTTACACGGTCATAACTAAGAGCAACATTTGGCCCATTCACTTCAAAAATAGTCAAACATAGCTATTATTTTCATCTGATTTTATTAAACCGTGTTTCTTTAGTAACACAAGATCATAGAGCATTAAGACGTAAGGAGAGAAAGGCTTTCATGTCAAAAGGTTCTTACCTGTGCGAAGTATAGTTTTAACTTCTTCCCTCTGAACTGTGTTTCATGCAGCTCTATCCTGGCCCGAGCAGCTGATTTAGGACTGCTGAAATTTATCCGCACACGTCTGAAGCTTTTAAACAACTGGAACGTCACACAGTCATCATAGGCACGGAACAAGCCCTCAAACTTCTCCTGTAAATGAAAAGGCCTTGGTCATGTTAAGGGGCAACTTTGCGTTCTGTCCTGCCAAATCTGAAACCTGCTATGAAAGCGGATGACAAAAACCGAGACTGGTGCGATGAACTGTTTACATGGATGATCAGCTAGCACCACTGTGACGGTCATGGTCGTTCTTGGAAGTCAGGGTGTAAACAACAAATGACATGCAAATCTAGGGCATGACTGTGACCTCATTTACATGAGTGTAAACCAGTAGTAATTCCAACGGAATCACACTAGTGTAAGTGAGAGGTAAATCAGGCCCAGAGTAACTTTATTGAAAAGACTTAGGTATCATTTCGTATCCAAAATGATCTTTGTTTCTCCAGTTTTAGTACAATTAACAAGAACAGGGCATATTTTGAAATTTGGAACATGCAAAATGCCTCCTCTTGTCAACTGACCACATCTTCCCAGGGTAGGTTTGTTTGTTTGTTTTTGGGTTTTTTTGAAATCCTTTTCACTGCAAATCATGGGAAGGAAAGGGAGAAGGAAAAATTCACAACCTCTTAGGAAACTAAGCTCTGATCCAGACTCCAGTGGTCTGGTTCTGTGTGTGTCAAGAGCAGTTACAGAGCTCCACTATTAGTTTCCCTTCCAGCTCTGTGTTGAAGCATAACGTTGCCGCTTGCTATCTCTTTATTTGTTTACCCATTATATCCTCTCAGCCACCCATGCATCAATCCCAAAATGATAAACTATGGGTATTGTGTTAAAAAATATGAACTATTCCACATATATGCAAATCATGGTATCTATTACTGGCATTTAGGGTCTATCCAAAGCCCACTGAAGTTAACAGAGTCCATTGATTTTTGTTCCCTTCTTTTCCTATTTATGTACGTCTTGTCTTCTTATCCTATTGTGTTATGTCTATGTAGTATTGCCTGTTTTGTTTTTTTTAATTGTCTGGTCTTGCAGCTTTGAAGAATTGTAAAAATTGCATACTTGACTAACTTTGTTGGAGATCCCAAGAAGCATGTGGTATGTGGAAACATACAAGCTGTAAGTTATTTACCTTGTTGTATTTTTTATTGCTTGCTTTTTCATATAAAACCAATTAAAAAAATCAGACACAAAAAAAGATAGAGCCTTAGTGAGCCATCCAAATTGATTATCAGAACAGTAACTGTCAATTTCATGGTACTGTATTGCTTTAAATTAATCACCAATTTAACCGAAAAGAAATATATTCTCTGTAACTCTATATAAGTTGGGTTTTTGTATCGTCCACTTTAACCCAACACAAAATGATGTGTAGCAAAGTGAAATCAACAGAGTTATGCCGGGGTGAAGCTAGCCTGCTATGCACAGTAGACTTTTAAAAAACCGTGTCTCTCTAATATCCTGGGACCAACACAGCTACAACTACACTGCATACATGAAATTTAGAGCAATTCACAAAACACTGTGGTTTAATGGAATCCTAAATAAGTTTCTACAGGATTCCAGATGCAAGTGGAAACACTAAAATTGTACCGTGAGGAATAGCGGTGTATTGGTTGGGAGCTGGATTGGGTGACCTAACAGGTTTCTTCTATAGCTAGATTCTATGGGGCAGATCTTCAGCTGATGTAACCTGGCATAGCGACACTGGCTCTAATATACACCAGCTGAGGATCTGGCCTGATATGTGAAGGGAAACTGTAGCCAGATGTAGATTTACAAGACATTGGGCATAACATGAGACTAACCACCACTCCTCATGCCTTTTGTCTTTGCCAAAACAAAGAGCTAAATAGAAATTATTCAGCATCACAAGACTATTCAAGGCCAAGCTCTCTAGGTCCGCTAAACACCAGAGTTGTCTTGGTTCTCTTGCAAATGCAGGCTTCTCACATATCCTTTAGCCCCACAAGAAGTAGGCTCTAATAATGAGATGCCTCATTCCTCCTTGCACAGTCTTTTACACTTGTCCAAAGTGAGAGAAAAACACAACTGTTCTGGTTTGGTAGGCAGAGGGCAAGCCGACCGTACATGTTTAGTTTGCACAAGAACAGCAAACTCCGTGGTGTCACAAAGTAGTCTGTGTTTGCAAAAAGTGAATCACTTAGCATGTCATTTAAACAAAACAAAACAAAAAACCCTCTCTCATTAGGCACTGAAGAGAGAAGGAATGTCCCACTCTTTCTTAGGGGCAGAATATAACGGCCAAATGCTGCTTATTAAAAAGGTGACTCCTTCTAAAAGGGGTAAGAGCAGATTGATTGTATTGCATTGTGCAGAGGAAAAGCACATAGGTGCTGCATAAAGAAAGGTAATTTTGTTAAGAGCTGGTCCCGTGCTGCAAAGTTTGGATCTGGATATCTGGTTCTCCCAAGATAGATTGATTTTTTTTTTTGGATGAGGATTTTGGTTTAGCTTATAGATATCAGACACCAGCTGTGACGTTCACATCTGGATCCTGTTGTCCCCGAAGTTCAGGAGCATTTGCATCTCGTGGGTTGGTTGCTGAAGTTAACTGCCCAGACTACTATGTCTCTTAAAAGTCATGGTGCCAAGAAGAAAACAGGCCCATTTGGATTCTTCCACTCTATTTCTGTATATCTGATTTAAATCCAGGGCTACTCATGTCAGGTGGAAAATTTATTATTATTGCTATAGTCCAATTTGGGCCTTGATACATCTGAATTACCTCCAGTTTAAATTAGAATTTTACTTCATGTCCTGAGATTCATCTTCTTTAGCTCTAAAGGGGCAAAACAATTCCTGACCCCTTAGAGAAGATAACTGGGAAAGGCTGCAGAAGAAGATATGAAAAATTCAACTAATGTAATCTAAATCTAATCAATACTCCAGTCCTGATCTGTTCGTAATACAGGCAGAGTGGGCAATGGAGCACTTTTCAGAACAACCTTTTTCACAGCAGATATAGCACAGAAGCATCAGGCGGAGATGCTAGCATTGCTAGAGTCCCCACTATCAATGCAATATGCCTCTCAAAGGGTTAATTATTAAACCCAAAACTAATGTCCCGGTGAGGGTTATGAGGCCTTAGAATCATAGAATCATAGAATCTCAGGATTGGAAGGGACCTCAGGAGGTCATCTAGTCCAACCCCCTGCTCAAAGCTGGACCAACCCCAACTAGATCATCCCAGCCAGGGCTTTGTCAAGCCTGACCTTAAAAACCTCTAAGGAAGGAGATTCCACCACCTCCCTAGGTAACCCATTCCAGTGCTTCACCACCCTACTAGTGAAAAAGTTTTTCCTAATATCCAACCTAAACCTCCCCCTCTGCAACTTGAGACCATTACTCCTTGTTCTGTCATCTTCTACCACTGAGAACAGTCTAGATCCAGCCTCTTTGGAACCTCCTTTTAGGTAGTTGAAAGCAGCTATCAAATCCCCCCTCACTCTTCTCTTCTGCAGGCTAAACAATCCCAGTTCCCTCAGCTTCTCCTCATAAGTCATGTGCTCCAGCCCCCTAATCATTTTTGTTACCCTCCGTTGGACTCTTTCCAATTTATCCACATTCTTCCTGTAGTGTGGGGCCCAAAACTGGACACAGTACTCCAAATGAGGCCTCACCAGTGCCGAATAGAGGGGAATAATCACGTCCCTTGATCTGCTGGAAATGCCCCTACTTATACAGCCCAAAATGCCGTTAGCCTTCTTGGCAACAAGGGCACACTGTTGACTCATATTCAGCTTTTCGTCCACCGTAACCCCTAGGTCCTTTTCTGCAGAACTGCTGCCCAGCCATTCGGTCCCTAGTCTGTAGCAGTGCATGGGATTCTTCCGTCCTAAGTGCAGGACTCTGCACTTGTCCTTGTTGAACCTCATCAGATTTCTTTTGGCCCAATCCTCTAATTTGTCTAGGTCCCTCTGTATCCTATCCCTACCCTCCAGTGTATCAACCACTCCTCCCAATTTAGTGTCATCTGCAAACTTGCTAAGGGTGCAGTCCATACCATCCTCCAGATCGTTGATGAAGATATTGAACAAAACCGGCCCCAGCACCGACCCTTGGGGCACTCCACTTGATACCGGCTGCCAACTAGACATGGAGCCATTGATCACTACCCGTTGAGCACGACCATCCAGCCAGTTTTCTATCCACCTTACCGTCCATTCATGCAGCCCATACTTCTTTAACTTGCTGGCAAGAATACTGTGGGAGACTGTATCAAAAGCTTTGCTAAAGTCAAGAAATAGCACATCCACTGCTTTCCCCTCATCCACAGAGCCAGTTATCTCATCATAGAAGGCAATTAGGTTAGTCAGGCATGACTTGCCCTTGGTGAATCCATGCTGACTGTTCCTGATCACTTTCCCCTCCTTTAAGTGGTTCAGAATTGATTCCTTGAGGATCTGTTCCATGATTTTTCCAGGGACTGAGGTGAGACTGACTGGCCTGTAGTTCCCCGGATCTTCCTTCTTCCCTTTTTTAAAGATGGGCACTACATTAGCTTTTTTCCAGTCATCCGGGACCTCCCCCGATTGCCATGATTTGTCAAAGATAATGGCCAATGGCTCTGCAATCACATCGGCCAACTCCTTTAGCACCCTCGGATGCAGTGCATCCGGCCCCATGGACTTGTGTTCGTCCAGCTTTTCTAAATAGTCCCGAACTACTTCTTTCTCCACAGAGGGCTGGGCACCTCCTCCCCATACCGTGCTGCGGAGTGCAGCCGCCTGGGAGCTGACCTTGTCTGTGAAGACAGAGGCAAAAAAAGCATTGAGTACACTAGCTTTCTCCACATCCTCTGTCACTAGGTTCCCTCCCTCATTCAGCAAGGGGCCCACACTTTCCTTGACTTTCTTCTTGTTGCTCACATACCTGAAGAAACCCTTCTTGTTACTCCTAACATCTCCGGCTAGCTGCAACTCCAAGTGTGATTTGGCCTTCCTAATTTCACTCCTGCATGCCTGAACAATATTTATATACTCCTCCCTGGTCATTTGTCCAATCTTCCACTTCTTGTAAGCTGCTTTTTTGTGTTTAAGACGAGCAAGGATTTCACTGTTAAGCCAAGCTGGTCGCCTGCCATATTTACTTTTCTTTCTACACATCGGGATGGTTTGTTCCTGCAACCTCAATAAGGATTCTTTAAAATACAGCCAGCTTTCCTTGACTCCTTTCCCCGTCATGTTATTCTCCCAGGGGACCTTGCCCATCAGTTCCCTGAGGGAGTCAAAGTCTGCTTTTCTGAAGTCCAGGCTCTGTATTCTACTGCTCTCCTTTCTTCCTTGTGTCAGGATCCTGAACTCGACCATCTCATGGTCACTGCCTCCCAGGTTCCCATCCACTATTGCTTCCTCTACTATTTCTTCCCTGTTTGTGAGCAGCAGGTCAAGAAGAGCTTTTCCCCTAGTTGGTTCCTCCAGCACTTGCACCAGGAAATTGTACCCTACACTTTCCAAAAACTTCCTGGATTTTCTGTGGACCGCTGTATTGCTCTCCCAGCAGATGTCGGGGTGATTAAAGTCACCCATGAGAACCAGGGCCTGTGATCTAGTAACTTCTGTTAGTTGCTGGAAGAAGGCCTCGTCCACCTCATCCCCCTGGTCTGGTGGTCTGTAGCAGACTCCCACCATGACGTTACCCTTGTTGCTCACACTTCTAAATTTAATCCAGAGACTCTCAGGTTTTTCTGCAGTTTCATACTGGAGCTCTGAGCAGTCATACTGCTCTCTTACATACAACGCAACTACCCCACCTTTTCTGTCCTGCCTATCCTTCCTGAACAGTTTATATCCATCCATGACAGTACTCCAATCATGGCTCACACGCATTGGAGTTACCTGCCTCCCTCCTTCCTCCATTTCCACCTCAGTGGCCCTTTTCTCCATAGTTTATATTCCATTACTGGCTTCTTTGCTCCATCCTGCTCAGCTGCTAATATGTCCTCACTGCCTAAATGCCAGTTCCTACCCTTACCCGCAGGAGATACTCCAGGGTGCGCGGGAAGGAAGGAAGGAAGGAGATGGGTGTGTGGTTTGAGACAGAACTAAGAATATTGTATAAAGATGCTGTGTGTGTATTATAGGTGGAGCTGGTAGTGCCACCTATTATTAAGGTTGCCCGACACGTCCTCTCAAGTTTTCAATTGTTTTAAGTTGCTTATAAACGTCTCAAAACTTGAAACGGTTTGCGCTGAAATTATCAATACCAGGTGTCTGCCTTAGGCGGATTTTTTTGTAAACATCTAGCAATTCAGCCATTTCCAAGACTGAAGCTAGAGAAAAACACATTGTTTAACGAAATACTGGCAACGTTTTCTTTGGGAAGTTCTCACAACCCCATGCTTTGGAGCAGGGACTTGAAATTTGGCAAGGGGGTGGCCTTTGTGTCATGTGCCTTTTGCCATCCCTGTGAAAATCTGGCCAGATTTGTGCAAGTTATAAGCCTATACAAATTCACAGTTTGCATATACTCAGCAGACTTGCTAGAGCTTTGCAGCTAAATTCCCCAAAGAGTCTGTTTGCTCTGAGCATGCTATAGCCCAAGGTTGCAGGATGCTGAGCAGGACTTTCTCTGCAATTGCTGCTTTGAATGGCTGCGGACCCTGCACAGGAACTGAGAGTAGGGAGCCTCTTTTCTCTGTGCTCTCATTGATCCTGCTGCTGGCACGCAGGCAACATGGAAGAGGAAGCTGCCTGATCTGAATGAAGAGGGGACAAAAGCAGGATCTGGGGGAGGAAGTAGACTGGTACTAGGGGCCTGGAGAGGGTAGACACACAACTGGGACTGGAGGCTGGCGGGGAGGTGCAGAGAGGGAAACAGGGACTGGAAGTTGGAGTGCAGGGAGAGAGAAAAGTCTGTGCCCATCAGAGCACAATCCCCTCCAGAACCTGGAATGGAACCCAATATTCCCGAGTCTCACCATTCCTCTGCTGTCAGCAAACCTCTGTGAAATGCACTGGCAAAGTGTCTCATCTCCCCCTAGAGATGGTCCACATAAACAATGACAACAGCAGTTGTTCAGAGGAACCAGACTGAGCCACAAGACCCTGAATGTGCATCTGAAGAAGCTAGGCCTGCCTATGTTACCATCGTAAGGTAGACATGCATGCAGATTGTTGTTTTAAAATCCATTTTTCCTCTAAAGTTTTGTTCCTACTGTTAAAACTAACAATGCATTGGTTTAAGAAGGCTGTCTGATCACTATATATACCACGGGTCACAGATCTTATTAAAGAAGAACTGCAGGTACCTGATCTCAGTCGGATCAGCAGGGTAAAGAGTGGATATACAGTCTCACAGTGAGAAAATGGGGACATTCCACCCTGACATAGGTAAAGACAGGAGGGCTGACAGCTGAGGGGGAGCATTCAGAGAGACCAGAAAGAGGACAGAGGTGCAGCTAGGCCTGTAACTATAACCACAACCTACTTTTGCTATCACCTGTTGAGTTAGCTCTAGTGGCAGAGGCCTTTGTGGTGGATCTGAAGGTTTCAACCCTATGGTGACTCAGGGGAGTGTCATATGATGCGGCTGGTAAAAAAGCAAACTGGAAACACACACACACACACACACACACACAATGCCAAAAACATTACGAAGGCTGCAAAGGCAAACACTCTAAAGTTAAGAAATGCCAGAATTAAGGTTGTCTGTGCAACCCTCTTTCACATATGCACTGAATGAAGCTGGTATCCTGTGGAAAAAACAGTATGTGATGATAAAATTAAAGACTGCATCATACTGCATAACAAGAGGTACACAGGCAACCTTAATTCTGGCATTGCCTAAATTTTGATTTTGCAACTTTAATAGTGTTATCGTAACATAGTGTGTGTGTGTCATACACAAAAACACAGGGATAATATAAAGTGTGTAATCTACTGGCACAAGAATATGGAGCATTAGTTACAACTCCCAAGTTAGTAGGTTCAATAAGATTGTTGTTATGCACTGCAAATGGCTTCTTGAGTCCAGCTCTTCATATTGACTTATACAACAAAAAAGGCATCCATGCCAGGCTCTGGACTCCTTCATCAACAGCTTTAAAAATACACATTTAAGTAAACAAACTCCCTTACATACACCCGGATCACAGCATTATGAGAGAAGTTCTGTAATGAACAAACAAGAGCGGGGACATAAAAAAACCTCATAAACCAGTGCAGTGTCTGCAACAAATTTCTCGTGAATCAACAATGGGAACCACTCATGGTGCAAGAAATAACTGATCAACCAGGAAGCATGTTAGGCATAGACTTATGTATAGTGGAAATCAGGTATTGCTCATGATAGTTTATTACTATGTGGATTATTGGGAAATCAGTCCCTTACATACAACAGCTGCCTCTTTCATTTAATGCTGCAACTCAGCTTGCCCAACATAGAATTCCAGAGATGCTGGGCTTCAGTTTGCCTGTTGGGAATTTGCATAGGTTGCAGCATTATCAGAATTTGAGCAGACATCTTCTCCACATCAAAGCAGAAGCAACTGTGAAGATTGCCAAGAAGGCCTACTGAGATAATGAAGACCCACGAATGATGATACTGGACTGGAGCAACACATCAACAGATGGCATGGGCAGCAGCCCAGTTCAGTGTCCCTGTCATACCACACACAGATTCTGCTACCACAATATGGAGCTCAAGAATATGTAGCATAATTCCTGGGTTTTGTAGGACCTGTGAAACTTGTCATTAGCATTGCAAATGGCTACTTGTGTGCAGTCCTTTACATAGAGCTAGTAACAACAATAACCCAGCAATGACAAAGAAAGAAAAACCCGTAGTTTAAACCTCCTAGTACAGTGCATTTAGGGTGACCAGATGTCCTGATTTTATAGGGACAGTCCTGATTTTGGGGTCTTTTTCTTATATAGACTCCTATTCCCCCCTCCCCCCCGTCCCGATTTTTCACACTTGCTGTCTGGTCACCCTACGTTCATTTCAACCTTTTTTCATTTGCAGACCACTAAAAAAATCTCAGATGGAGATGTTCGACCCCTTTGGAAATCTAAAAACCATTGTCCTAGTAGAATCTCCACCACCATTACCCAGCTAGGGAGAAGGAAATGTCTTGTTTTATGTTTATACAGCACAGACCATAATGGAATCCTGATCCTGATTTGGGCCACTGGTGGTGCTGTAATACAAATAAATAATGGAGAAGATAAAAATGTTACAACGATTACATGGACAGTAAATGTAAAGATAGTCTGCGCACATTTCCGTGTACTAGTGGTACACATTCTCATCAGGCATTGAAAGACACAGACTGGAATGGCTACCAAAAGGCTGATTGATTAATACTGGAAGTTGAATGTAATACTGAGAGATCATGAAAACACTTTGGGCCTTATTCTGAATATTTAGCAGTTTCACACTTCTCAGTTTTATGGAGCCAGTTCTGATTTACACTTGTGTAAGTCAGAGCAGAATCAGACCTCCCTATCTGAGTAATATACAAGGCACTCATTCTGCAAAAGTGCCCTGTATGTACTGTACCAACTGAAACTGCAGCACCTATTAAAAAAAATATCTATACATCTAGGGTTTTCTTCATTTTCAGCTGAGAACAATGACGACCTCAGCAGAGCGCATTAGTCATCAGCTGCAAGGTAATGGCCCTCAGCTGCATCATGACCCATCAAACTCCTCCCAGCTAGTCATTAATCTGCAGGAAATGCCTTATGCCTCGATCGTTATTGCCTCTGACTTTTAATATATGCCAAATGTACATATTTCGCTAATAGAATTTTAAAACTCCTTTAGGGCCATTCTGATCTATGAAAAAGTACACTGTATGCATTGTGAAGAGAGATACAAATTCTCTCCCTCCCTTTGATGCAAGTTCCCCTTTAAGTTTCTTGGGTAAATAAGACAAAATTTAAAACCAACCCCGTTTGCCTTTTTAATTTTTTTATACAATATTTTTAAAATTTCGGACTGCAAGATACGCTCAAAAACAACAGCGAAGACACTTTCTATTTTAACAGTATTGCCAATCCCAAAAGTTGAGAATCACGAGTCAGACCCCAATAAATTATGAGATTGAGGGTTGTTGCTTTTAAAAAAAAGATTATATTGTGTGTTTTGGTCTGTCTTGATTTTTGAAATCCCCCCTCCCCCGCGCATCCCTAAAGAAAGAGAGAGTTAATTAATGAGTGTTGCCAACTCTCCCAGATTTGTTAAGTAAAGTGATTTTGGCACCTATTGCAGGAACTCTCATGGCCTGCCAGATGGTATGGAGCTTCCAGCTTCTCCCCATCCCCAACATTTTAATTAATTCTGTGTCCCCTCAACCTCACATCTGTCCATTCATCCCCTGCCCAGCAATTAATTCGGTCCCCCAGCTCCCTCATCAGATCTGCCTGCACCTCTCAACCCCCACTCCCACGCTGCCTGCAGCTCCTGGGGTTCTTCACACCCATCTCCCAAGCCTGGGGGGACAACTGCCCTGGTGTCCTCCTTCTCAGGCCTGGTGTTGCAGAAATGGAGAGGGAAAGGGGGTAAGAGCAGAACGGAGTTGAACTCACTGTTCAGAGGAAGGGAGGAGAGAGCAGAACCACCTTGAGCAACCGGGCTCTTTCTGTTCCCTCCTCTCCTACTGGGAGAATGATGTGGGTCTTTAGTGGAGTGGGAGCAGAGCTCTGCTGTCTGGCTGCAGCAGCTTTGACTGGCTAATCTTCCGCAGGAGATGAGCAGGTGGGGAAGGCAGCCAGTCAAAGGCAGTTTTCCCCCAGGCAGGGCTGAAATTCAAGAGAGGGCAGGAACTTCTTGTGGCATCATGACACTAGCCCAAATTGTGTGACTCGCAAAGAAATCATGAGATGAGTAACACTTGCAACGGAGAGATCCGTTCCCCAATTCCCACATTTGTACCTTTCTCCCCCAAAATGGCAGGAAAAGTGTATTGGTATGGTGGGAGTCGCAGATGGCATTGTAACTCATAGTCTTACAAGTTCTTTGTCTGAGCACGCAAGCTGTGCACAGTATTGGAAGAAATACTGTGTTGTAGTTAGCTTTTTGTGATGCAGTTTCTTTAGAGGGAGCTGTGATGAACAGCAACAGTTTTGCTCTCTGCCTCAATCTCTCTAACTAGAGTCAATTCTTGGTTCAGTGTTGGTTCCTGGGGAAATCAGCACTAGTGGTTGGACTGAAATCCCTAAAAATGGGTGATTGTGTGCTGTTTGTTACCACCTCTGTTCAAGGACTGGTGTACACAATGTAAATAAACAAGTGATTATAAGAAAATATCCTGTAACAGGGTGCTTGGGGAGCCGGGGGGCCTAGTGGTTGGCACACCTGACTTCCAACCCCTTGCTTCCCTGGCTGAGGTGCCTTAGTCCTTTAGGCAATGTGGTAAAGGGATCCGGGCCCTCCCGCTCCACCAGGTCGCAACCCAGAGCCCTGAATGAAGCAACCACCAAACAGGGACCTCCCAGCAGACAGTCTAAGTTCAGTGCCCAGGGCTACTTTCTACTGCTGTCCCTTACGTTTGGGGCATGGCTCCTATAGTCCAAACAGTTCACAGTGACTTAACTCAAGTAGCATCCCCTTGTGGACCTTGAGCAGTGTCCTGCTGCAGCCTCAGGTTCCTCCAGATGGGGCAGCTGTAAGTTTGGCAGGGTCTAGCCCCACAGTATCTCTACAGTTCAGTAATCCAATTCACTCCAATGCAGGGTGCTCCTTGGTCTCCTCAGCAGCCTCCCTTGGTCAGGGACACAGTGCTTCTTACCCAGTGGCTGTCCCAGCTGTCAGGCTCCTAGTGATGCTCCACTCCAGTAGGGAGGCAACTAGTTCCTGCCTCTTTGCCAGTCAGCCCTGAACTGAGCTAGGTTCTCTCCTTTTCATCTCCCTCTTCCAGGCCTAGCATTGGCTGCAGATAGAGTGGGGCAAGGCTAGCAGAGCCCATAGACACTAACTCTTTCTGTGCTGGCGTGAGGTTTGTTGGCTTCATCACATTAATTTCTTCTTCAGTGGAAAACTGACCTGCGAGGCCCAGAAAACTACTACTGCTCAGAGGAAGAGTGACAGTTTTAGCAAATTTGTGGCTTTGGGCCGCCCATAATTATTTCAATGTAGTGTGCATATTTCATAGGTTTATCAATGTTCCATTGTAATTTGACAACAGTTAAATTATCCGCAAAGTAAAGCGCTACCACATTGAGATTAGTCCAAACCCACAGTTAACAATGGGAGCCAAACAATAGTGAACAAATAATTGTACGCATAAGTAGCTACCAGCACATAGATAAGGGTGATAGTTGAGGACAATACGAGCAATATTAGAGAAAGAAGAAAGAAAGGTCTTACAAAGATTATACGGTACATTTGTTAGCACCATGGCTAGGCATTGTAAAATATATAGAAGATACAGCCCCTGTCCCAAAGAGCACACTACATGCTAAAATAGTATTAATTTCTACCCAATATACTTGTTTCTTTCATGGGCAGCTTTACTGGTATTTTATTCATTTAGAACCAGAGCCAAAGCCTACCGAAATCAATGGAATCAATCCACTGACTTCAGGGAGCTTATTATTTGGCATGTTTATGCCCATTACCACCCTTGTTTCACACTGTGACTTACGGAACAGCTCTCGTTTAAAACTTTAATCTATTCCTTTTCCTAGACTTTTGTACACGATCAAGGTGAATGTTTAAAGCATCCATTGTCTGCTTTGATTTTTCATTTTTGTATGTAATTAGTTATTTGGATTTTTAATAACGCATACATAAGGGAGCATTCTGAGCCAAGACGTACAATTTATGATTATTGTCAGATGATACGTTTTCCCCTGAAATATTCTCTTATTTTCAGTATAAAATTTTCCTGTGACAACAAAACCATTCCTAAGAAAAGGTGGATTTTTAATTATCAGTCCAGACATTGGTTTGAAAGTTAAGCATATGTCAAGAGCTTCAAACAGGGAGATGAGCACTGAGTCGTGATATATTGAAGTAAAGGGTGGAAATGTCTTAAATGACTGCAGCTTCTGAGAATAGCCAAGGTAGACAACGGTCTAACTGACTATCATTAGCCTTCCTAGTTCTAAGAAGGAAGTCCTATCCTATCATATTTCACAATACACAGAGGGAGAGCCATTACTCATTCCCTCATGAAGCCCTAGGTGTGCTAAAAGTATTTTAAACCAGCTTATTAAGATGGTAGTTAAGAGGTTCACAGGACCTTACTCTCAGTTCTTCAAGATGTGAGGTGGGGGCAGGGGGAGGATGGTGGCTGTGAAGTTAAAAGGTAGTACACAGTCCCTCTCAGTCACTGACACATCCTGGATAGTGAGGCTATGAACTACAGAGAGAGAGAGAGAGAGAGAGAGAGAGAGAGATCAGGTCTAAGCATGGGTCTTTGAGAGTTCTGAATTTATGTTTGATCTTTCTCTGTATCAAAAACTTCCTGCCTAACGGCTACAGTTGTGGAGTGGCTCCACATCTGCTCCATGCCCACCCTATCCAAGTCTTAGAATCATAGAATATCAGGGTTGGAAGGGACCTTAGGAGGTCATCTAGTCCAACCCGCTGCTCAAGGCAGGACCAATCCCCAATTTTTGCCCCAGATCCCTAAATGGCCCCCTCAAGGATTGAACTCACAACCCTGGGTTTAGCAGGCCAATGCTCAAACCACTGAGCTATCCCTCCCCACCCTATGAATAGGGTGGTCTTCCTGGCCACCCTATTCATAGTGAAGGGTAGCATGCCGACTGGTCACTAGAACTCAACTCTGGGACTTTAGCCTGAGTCTCTGCACACAGTATTCCCACTAACTTAAAAGGGGAGTCCTCATACAGTACATTACAGACATATGTCAATAGCCGAGTCGAGAGCTGACATGACCGTTGGAATGGAGAAATATGTCCATCAGCATGTTTCCTGCACCAGTGACATGTACACTTGAGTCTAAGATCACCTTTGTGTGTGAAAAATTCTGGATGTCACATCAAGGGAGGCAGTGGGCATGTCTAAACAGCATTTTGGAGTGAGTTCCAAGCCCAGGTCAATGGAGTTGGGATAGCAGGGCTCACACTAGCATGAGCAAGGCAGGCAGTTGAAAATAATCTTTTTATTTCATGTCCTAATACTTTATAGCAGGCCTGCACAACTCGTAAAGCGGCGAGGGCCATATTACTCCAAAGAAAACAGCTGAGGGCCGAAACCCCCCAGCCCCACGGAAACACCCCCACCCCACAGCGCCGCCCGCCCCGTGGAAACAACCCCTCCTTCCCCAGTGCTGGGTGTGGAAGCCTGTAGAGGGGGAAAGAAACAGCGCTAGAAGTAGAATAAGATCTTCCCCCCACTTTGTATTCAATTGCCCTGTTGAATGAATGAGGTGTGAATGAGGAAGGCGTGGAAGGCAGACACCTCCAGACAGCTGCAACCCTTGGAGAGGGGATGGGAACCAGACCAAGCACAATCAAACTTGTCAAGTGGGCTGACTAGAGAAGAGCAGACATACTGATGGCCTCAGGGGCTAGAAGCAAGCACCTTCCTTTGGAAACACCCTCTTTGCAGCATTGGGACAACCCCCAGCCCAGAGACAAGCAGCAAAAAGGACCAACGGACAGTCCCAGATTTTGGGCCGCACAGTGAGCCCACCTACTCACCCCCCCTGCGGGCTGCACAGTGAGCCCACCTACTCACCCCCCCACAGGCCGTACAGTGAGCCCACCTACTCACCCCCCCGCGGGCCGCACAGTTAGCCCGCGCGGGCCGCATGTTGTGCAGGCCTGCTTTATAGTTTATAGTATAGTTATAGCTTCTGGGAATCTTCATGTTGTGTTAGATTGTACAGCTCCTTGGAGTCTTTGCATTTTGTGTTTGTACCACACCTACCACAATGCAGTTCTGGTCCGCGACTGGGACTCCTAGGCACTACTATAATGCATATGAATAATTAATAACGTGTTAGGCATCCATCCACTTATTCCTTTAAGGTGAAAGCACACATTGTCACATCACACTCATAACCAGACGTTTTGCTGGAATGAAGACTCTGGGGACCCTTTGTAAAAGGGAATTTGCAATGGGATATAGGATGGAATCCTTCTCCCCTCCCACCTGGGGGTGGGTGCAGGACAGCTGCTCCTTGGCAGCTTCTGCAGCCCATGGGCTGTGGCAGTGACTACTCACATACATCGTATGTGGCTGTGACAAAGCCACGTATGAATGAGGTCCCAGTGTGAGGTGAGAGTGAAGTGCCCTGGTGAAGTGGCAGAACCCCCAATCGATTGCACAGGGCATCTCACCAAGGAATGATTTCAGGATAGCTCTGAAATCAGCCTGCTGAAAAGAACTCCAGACTGCCTAGGCTCCAGCATGTCTTTGTGTTCAGCTTCCAATATAGCAGTCCAACAAAAGGGCCCAAGATACTATCTGCCCAAGTGCGTAATGAAACTCGTATTTGCGTTTCAGGAGAGGCAGACAAGTGTCGGGGGCAGAGAATGCTGCTGCATTGCCTTTTCTGTTTTTAACCAGCTCACATCCCTGTTTACCTCACAAAATGACGCACGTTCCTGCTGCTCAGCTCTGCTCATCTGGAAACCAAAGGCTCCTTCAAGATAAAATAAATTGTTCCCGTGGCAGTGCCAAGGGGGTGATTTAATACAGTTTGGAGAGTTCTCAATTCAATTTCACACCCCCATGATTGTACTAACCCTCCTCCCCCCACCTAACAAACCCATCGTGGCTTAGTTTTCTTCTTTACAAGCGTACGAGCTGATACAGTAGAAAAGCAGAACTTTTATGTCTGAAGCATTCCAAGATCCCAGACACTGTACAGAGTACTGCAACCTTCATAACATTATTTCAAGAGTGGCAAACTACTTGGCCAAGTGCATAGTACTTGGAACAGGCTTGTTAGTCCTGCTGCTAGCGCTAGGAAACATGAAGTGTTCTGTGTAACTGGCGTCCGTGGCTCTCCAGGAAGCTGCATCAGACTCCCTGTCTGAATACTGTGTTGCATTGCATTCCTTGGTTCTACTATAAGATCCCTTATACTGACAAGGGGAAAGGTGAGTGTGGGTTTGTGGTGGAGCTAATGCACCCCCAGAATTCAAGGTTAGTGAGACGGGTTGGTATCACAGAAACCCCCTTGGAGCTGCCACCTGGCGTGCCAAGGCTACTTCTGCCCCTGCTTCCCTGCCTTTTCCAGCTTGGGACTCCAGAATCCTGTCTGTTTTGTGCCAGACCCGCTGGTCTGCTGCAAACCCAGACCAAGGTCTGAACCATGTCCACTAACAGCTGTAGGCCTGCCTGGAAGCAGCTCAGGAAGTGCTCTTGCCTTCGATACCCAGGCACCCAACTCCCAATGGGGTTCAAACCCTGAATAAATCCATTTTACCCTGTATAAAACTCAAATAATTCACCCTCTATTTCAAAGACAGAAAGATATGCACAGCTGTTTGCCCCCTCCAGGTACTAACACGTACTCCAGGTAACTTAATAAGTAAAGAGTGATTTTAATAAGTACAGAAAGTAGGATTTAAGTGATTCCAAGTAATAACAGACAGAACAAAGTGAATTACTAAGTAAAATAAAATAAAACATGCAAGTCTATGTGTAATCACACTGTATACAGATAAAAACCTCACCAGTTCCAGCAAACTTCCCTTTACAGGCTATAGTCCTCCCAGCCTGGGTCCAGCAATCGCTCACACCCCCTACTGTCTTTGTCCTTTGTTCAGTCTCTTTCAGGTGTGTCCTTGGGGGGTGGGGAGTCTCTCTCTTTAGCCAGCTGAAGACAAGATGGAGGGGTCTCCCAGGGGTTTAAATAGACTTTTCTCCCCTGGGTGGCTACCCCTCCCACCCCCTGTGTAAAATGGAGTTTTGAGGTCACATGGGCAAGTCACGTGTCCATGCACAACTCAGCACAACCAGTTCCGTGACATTCCTGGCCAATCTCAGATGTGGATTGGTGTCTGCAACTTCTTTTTGTCTGTTAAGCGCTTCTTGATTGGGCACTTTACCTGCACATTCCTTTCTCAAGACATGATCCCATGCTCTTACAAAGGCTATGTATAAAACCAGCAAATATACAACTAATATTCATAACTTCAACTACCACAATGATACATGCATACAAACAGGAGGAACAGATTCAGTAGATCATAACTTTTACAGAGATATGTTCCATGGCACATGTAGCATAAAACATATTCCAGTTACATCATATATACATTTATAAGCATCTCCCCATAAAGTCTTCTTGGGTACACCGTCACAGTTAGTAACCTTGTTTTTTGCCGTAGGGAGTCCTCCATAGGTTACAATTGTGACGTAGCACCTTGAAAAATTAAGCTGAGCATCAAGGCAGGAGAAAAAGTGGGCTGCCCCTGTGGAAGGAGCATCCGTTCTGGTGCAAGTCCAAACCCTAATGGCTAGATAATGTGTTCAGTAAACCCAGAGTGGCATTTCAACACATCTCCCTATCCTCATCCAACAGCGTACCTATTATAGTGCTGGCTGTGGATCCAGCTCTGTGGCTGGAAGGATGAGAATCCAACTAATAAAGGCTTGTCAAACAACTTGTAACACAAGGAAGTATTGCTCTCCACTTGCACGGCCTGTTTTGAGATGAGAAATCAAAGGACTGCCATTATCCTAATCAACAGGCAGTTAAGGAAGGAAGAAACTGGCTTCTTAGAAAACAGGATCTCACTTCATCAAAACAGCAATAGTTGGCTTCCTCTGGAAAAATGAAGCTAGGAAAAGTAATAGGTGGAGGAAGAATCCTGAGACAACCTTAGGTAAGAAACCAGTTATTGAACACAATCCTATCGATTATGATAAACCATATAAAAGATCTTCAGATTCATAATGCTAAAGCCTGGGAGAGGACTAGAAAAACAATATTTCGTACTTCTATTGTGCTGTTCATGTCAATGAGCTTCACAAAACTTAAATTTAGCTTCACTGCTCCCCTGTGAACCAAGTTCAAGGTCTTGGTCCTTATCTTTAAAGCACTCCATTGCCTGGGCCAAGGATAACCAAAAGGTCACCTAAAGCTCTGGGACAACCACCATGATCGAAAATTATGCTCCTCTGGCAAAATGGAACCCTCAACAATAAGGATGCGTCTACACTGCAGTTAAACACTCGTGGCTGGCCAGTGCCAGCTGACTCGGGCTTGCTGGACTTGAGCTACAGGGCTGTTTAACTGTGGTGTAGATGTTTGGGCTTGGGCTGGAGCCCTAGCTCTGGGTCTTTCCCCCCTCGCAGTGTCCCTATTGATGTCAGTAATGCAGGATCAGGCCTATGCGGATGAAATGATAAATACGAGGAAACATGATCAAAAGGAAACTGCAAGCAGAAGAACGTTGTTTTGTGGCTGCACTGCTATTTTATAACCTCACCAGGAGCTGTAATGTTATAACACCACCATAAATACATGCTATTCATTTTGAGGCTTTGTCACTCCATTTAGACAAGAAAGAAACTGTGAAAAAACATGGAACAATTTAAAAAGAAAAGCTTGGCTTGCTCATTCCTGATTTACTGCTCTACCCGGCGTGTCAACGTTTGTAGCATTTCAGCAGTTTTCCCCATCACAGTCATGGGGGAAGCTCAACTGTACAACTGCAAATAACTGCACCAGCAGAATTAAAAAAAGATACTGCCTACCTGCCTGAATTTTGAAAGGCCAAACCAAAACACACTGAAAGTTACCCTCTGCAAAGTCAGACAGTGGAGGGAACTGGTCATCTGTGTTATACGGATACTATTTACTACTACAGCTCTTTCACTAGCTGGATCCCACAATACTTTACAAACATTAATTAATCCTCACAAATGCTCCACTGAGGTAGGTAGAAGAGAACACCTTACCTGTCATTCTTGTTCTCAACATACATGCCAGGATGCGAGAGACCGACACTGCTGAAGTCTAGCCTCAAATACTATGAGAACTGGGGCCGACGAGAAGCAAGGTTTCAGACTCTTTGGGAGCCACAGTCGGGTTAGCGGAGGTACAAATAGTACTGCCCAGGCTAAGAATGTCACTTCCTTTCCCGCAGCACTTACAGTTCAATCACAGCAGAAGAGCTTCTCATAAACAGACACAAAGTCACCTAATTGTCCTCTGTCAGTTCCCTCTTTAAAACTTTCCCTTGTCATGATACCTTCAAGAGGCTAGATAATGGTTAGGCACTTGGTGTGCTGCGACCACTGTCTATCATGCTGGTCAGTATTCTCTCATGGTTTCCTTATGCTCCCAACTCTGTATCCATTTGTTATCTTCTCTTATACTTAGATTGCAAACTCCTCTGGGCAGGGACTGTCTTTTGTCCTGTGTTTGTACAACACCTAGCACAATGGGTTCTATGACTGGAGCCCCTAGATGCAATATAAATAAATCATCATCATAACTGGGGAGGGATAGCTCAGTGGTTTGAGCATTGGCCTGCTAAACCCAGGGTTGTGAGTTCAATCCTTGAGGGGACCATTTAGGGATCTGGGGCAAAAATTGGGGATTGGTCCTGCTTTGAGCAGGGGGTTGGACTAGATGACCTCCTAAGGTCCCTTCCAACCCTGATATTCTATGATAATCAAATAACAAGTAAATAAATAATCATAATGATGTGGAACTCTCCAGAGTAGGCGAGTGTGATTTATCAGAACATACGTGGGAAGGACAAACATTGTAAGTACATTCTAGACACAACTGGAAACAGGATAAACTAATTTCACATATGGTTAAGCTAAGGCATCCTTGATCAAAAAACACATATTGGGAAGGGGCAACCTTTTTCCAAAAGATGGAAAAGAAATAAGAACAAGACAGTTCTGTTAGTCTATAAGGTGCCACAGGACGCTTTGTCGCTTCTAAAGAACAAGACAGTCATCTCCCCTGTGCCTTAAGCACAATAGATCTTGCTCTGCTGGTAACTCTTATGAGATACAGAGCTCTTTTTAGGGCCCAGTCCTAAAGTCTTTGGGCCTGTTTCTCCTCTCACATCAATTAGGTGTAGCTCCAGGATAACTCCAGGCAATTCAATTGGATTACATCAATGCAACACAACTGCAAGATTAGAATTAGCTCCCCGTGAGGGAGTGTTTATCCCACACTAGCCTAGAAGGGGTTAATGAGCCTGAGAAGGGACCAGTTAACTGGATAGGCCACAGCTAAGGGGAATTAGGTGGTTTAAGTAATCCCCTGAATGATGTAGCCCCGCTGAGAAGGAATAGGCAGGACTAGGATGAAGCCAGGAAGCTGTCAGCAGAAAGGGGCTGCAGTGAGGGAGCCTCTGGACATTAGAGAGGGAAAGAAGGAAACATAGGAGTGAGGCTGTACAGAAAGGCTCAAGGGAATGGCAGCAAGGTTTAGGAGCGTGCAGACCATGGCTGCTGATTAGAGGGTCCCTCAGCTGGAATCTGGAGTAGAGGGCGGGCCCAGGTTCCCCTGCCAGCCACTAGGGAAGTGGCACAGACTGGAAAGTGAATGGGAAGACTGCTGGAGACAGTTTGTACAGAAAGACTTTGATACCCCGGAAGGAGGAAAGCACATAGGTGACCTGGCCGGATGACCAACCACAAAGGGAGAGCAACCAGAATCGCAGAGAGCGAGAGAGGGGGCGACATGGTGTGCAACGACCGGCAGAAGGGGGTGTTGGACCTAGAAAGAGTTAATCGCCAGAGCAACCAAGAGGAGGCACCTTAGCGGTGAGTGTACCCTGTGACACTCCCCTATCTTCCTCCTCACCTTGGCAGAATTTACATCCAGACCCTAATCCAACAAAGTATTTAAGCATATGGGAAGTGGTTGAAGATCTGAAGTCAATGGAACTGCTCATGCTTAAAGTTAAGCACATGCTTAAGTGCTTTGCTGAATGGGTGCCATATTGAATTCAATAGAAGTTATGCCTAAGTAGGGATTTAATAAGGATACTGGGATCCAACCATGTGTGAGAGCTAGACCCATGACAACATAATTTATACTTCTGTGATTTGATATTTGATTTGAATTTCAGAGGAAAATTACACATAATGCATTTAGCAAGCACAATTTTCATTGTTTTATTAAATGTTTTAGACTTTTTCTAGACTACACTTTTTTCTACGTTAAAAGAGTGATACAAATGGGAAAAATGAATATGGAAAAGGAGAGCAAGGTTCAAGGAACAGCTTGAAAGTGGGTGTGAAATATAGCTAAAGGGGCAAAAACTGGAAGTGATGCATGAAGCAAAATAACAGACTCCCTTATACTGAAGTCTCCCGTAGACCTACTGACTGCCCGTTATTGATATGCCAGTGTAAACTGATATACGATACATGTCAAGAAGCTAGCTAGAAGATGCAAGGCAGATGAAAGTTAAAGTTTGGGTGGCCTAGTTTAATTTGCACATTACTGAACTGTCTTGTTGGTTGCTTTTCTTGCTGTACTTCTCTCTTCTGCTCTCTCAATGTGTGAGTTACACTAACACAGACTCCTTTATAGGGTTTGTTTAGAACAGGAAAAGAAGTTGAGATAAAGGTGGGATTAATTTACCTCAACCTCTTTCCCTATCGGAACAAACCAATACTCAGTGGGTCACATTCAGAAGTGATGTGTCTGACTCAGGGACTCCTTGGTGCCAACTGGCAGAGGACACAGGGGGTGCATAGAGTTACACAGGGATCTCCTGGATCAGATATTTGCCTAGTAGTTCACCAAAGGGTGGCGTGTGAGGTCTCTATTGAGAGCCAGTAGCCCATGGGTCATCATAATAATTATAAAGTATCTTTATGGAGAATATTTAAGGAGTTCTGTGTCTATAATGAAAATTGAGGTCTTGGAGTTAAGGTAGGTCACTACAAGGTGACACACCTCATGCCTGAGGGGATCATCTCTGAGGTAACAGACACCTATTTCCCTGTCAGGCCTTTACATACTGTCTGCCTCACACTGCAGGCCTGTTTGCATACTGAGCCGGGGCGAACGGAGAGATTGTGAAATCAACAAGAGGAAGAAACAAACAGCAGTGGGTGTCCAGTTTATGAATAAAGGCAAAGGACTGGTCTAGCATAGCAAAGAGACACACTGAATCTTTCACCTAGGAGGCAAACTGACAGCGTGCCTGCCTCATGAAAGAAGGGTCATGGCCTGCCTGGCTGTAAAGCACTGCAAGGATTTTGGATGCACAATACTTTTAGACACGAGAGTATCTCATTAAGTCTACACTGTGTGTTATGATTTTATTTTATATGTAACCATTTGTTTCCAATCCTCCTACTTGAATCTCTGTGTGTGCTGTTAAATAAACTTATACTTGATTTCGATATAAAACAAATCTAAGTGCTGTGAGCAGGGCCGGTGCTTCCACTAGGTGACCCTAGGCGGTCACCTAGGGTGGCAGGATTTGGGGGTAGCATTTCGCCCTTGGCGGCATTTAGGTGGCGACTCATTTCCCGGCAGCGATTCGGCAGCAATAAAAGCAGCCACCGAAACGCCGCCGAGAAAGCAGCTTCAGAGGAGTTGCCACCGAAGCACCGCCGATTACAGCGGAGGAGCGCTACCGCCTAGTGTGGCAAAAACCCTGGCGCCGCTACTGGCTATGAGGTAAGCAGAGCAGTGAGCTGAGATGGAACTGGTAAGCTGCGTGTCGTGCTTCTTTGGAAGCGTTGGATCAGTGAATACTGCAAATGCCCAGTGGACCTGGGTTACATACTTCAGGGGACGCCCGGAGGGCTAGGGGGTTGCAGCATGCCTACTGCTAACCTGCAGAGTGAGAGCAGGGCCTGTGTAGGCTGAGAGGGGAGGGTTTGTGTTGCCAGTGGCCAATGGAGTTGGCGAGCTGACCCACAGCAGACACAAACAAGGCTTCCTCATGTTAAGGGCAGGTGATAGCAAGATGCCTCACAACCTAGGATGTCCCTGGGAAGCGTCACAACATGTAAGGCAGCTAAGTGTACACAAGCTACACACTGCTAGCGTGGGTATGAGCCTAAGTGAGAAAGTAAGTATACAGAAATGCAGGAGGAGCCTAAATCGGAATAACATATAAACTGAGGGAGCTGGAAGAAGGCAGAAGTTACACCAACTTGAGACTCTGTCTAGACTTATTTAGACTTATCTCTGAATCTGGCTCAGGGTCTTTTTTGCCATCATTTTATTTATGCTCCTAAATTAAGAATAGAGGGCTAAATAAAGAGCAGAGGGTTGAATCCTGCACTTCTATGGGAGTTTAACCTGACGTATTGAATGAGTAAAGACTGCAAGCTCTGGTCCAAAACTGCAACTGCCAAGCACCTTTGTGAAGCTTTACATCGATTTCAGACACTGAATTCATTGGCCCATTTTTCTCACTCTAATTTCTTACCTCAGTCTGGACTGCAGGTAATCAGCTGACACTTCTAGCAGGTGTGTGGGGGGGGGGGGAGCGCAAGATGTTTCTGAAAAGTAAACAGATTTGCAATACTAAAGTGCATTCTACACGAGTTCCCTTTCCGACACTGAAGCCCTTGACCCATTCCTAGTGGAAACACAGAAAGAAAAACTAGGAGAAAATTAAATAAATCGTTGCAGTGTGGTCTGGTGAAAACTGCAGCCAGAAAAATAAAATGTTAGGTGAGTTATTCACTGCCCATTCTCTGCTCTGCTCCACTGATGGACTGTCACAAGGGTGTGAAAACAGGTTATTCACTGGGCAAAACTGTTCTTGATATGAGCAGTAGAACCTGCCTTCACAAGAGAGGGAGTCAAGTGGACTCTGCTCCGATGTTGGGAAGAAAGGTCACACACATTATGGTCCAAATTCCACCATTAGATATGTGGGATCCTGAAATTAATGTGCATGTGCTTCCAAAGGCTGGATCTGGGCCTTCAATATATGAATCTTACATTGCTTTTCAGAACAATCTTGTCTCCATTCATAAAGAGTGTCAAAAGGTAACCTATGGTCAAAGGCTGTCACTAAAAAGGTACAAAATGAAGGATGGAGTCCCCAACAACTGTACTTCTATTTTGGTATGAGTCAACATAAAAAGAAGAAGGATTGGATATTGATATGGATAACAAGAACATCCAGAGTTATAGTAAAAAATTTTTAAAAAACCATGAGTTCTAGAAAAGTTACAAACACTCATTCTTCAGTGCATAAGCCAACCGCTAACCACCAGAGGTTAAGAAGAAACTTTTCCTGTGGCCAGGTTACCCCATAATTGCCTATAACAGGCAACTCTGGCACCTTCCTCTCAACACGACACTGGATTAGATGGACCATGGGTCTGATCTAGTTTGGCAATTCCAAAATTTCTAGATTAGATAGATGGGGGGGGGGGGGGGAGAAATCCCCAAACTTTTCTTCTTCAATTTGGCAACAGTGGTACACATCTCTAAAGAAAGATGAAGTTTGTGAACAACACATGTGCCATTTCCAAGACAAATGGCTAATTTCCATTTGGCAGAGATTTTGTTTTTGAAACACAAGAATGGGAAAGAACAATAATTCTGTTTTATAGCTAAAAACCTTGCCGTTTTTCTAAACATCTTTTTCATTTACTAATGGGGGGAAAAACATATCAATCATCAGCAAATCAAAATGAAAATGATGTTATTGGATTGGACCTATTTAGTACAATGCACCCTTAGTAGAAGCTTGCATCTAATGCTATTACAGAAATCACTGATAGGGAGGCAGGGATGTCTCGTTGTTGGAGAGGGGATTGGGTGACCACAAAGTTGGGCTTTGTTCCTGTGCATGAATTACTCACTGTGTGACCTTTCATGTCACTTACGGCCACATTTAGTCATCCAAAGATACAAATAGGTGTCTGGTGGGATTTACAAAGGTACCTAAGTGAGTTAGGTACCTAACTACCAGTGAAAGTCAGTGTTGCCTAATGGTGAAAGCTAGGTGCCTAATCCACATAGGTGCTTTTTGTAAATGCCAGTAGGTGCCTATTTGCATCTTTAGGTAGCTATGTACCTTTGTAAATTCATCTCTTAAAAGTCCAATTCTGCAACATTTTACTCTGTGTGAGTAATCCCACTGAAATCAATGGCACTACTCATATGAGTACAATTTTGCAGGACTAGAGTGACATGAAAATGAATGGGACCAATTCCCTTGACTTCAATGGGTTTTGGATCAGGCCATGCTAAGGATAATTCACGAAATTAAGGGTTTGTGGAAACAGGCCGTTTGCTCTCTGTGCTTCAGCTTTTTCCCCATCTGTAAAATGGGGATAATACTTACCTACTCATCTGGAATTACTGCTTGTAAAGTTCTTTACTCTTTCATAGAAACTGTAATCACAGTGGCAGGTGGCAGGAATAACTAAATTATCTTGGTCTTTTTGGTCATAATGTAACTTTAAACAATTAAATGCCTGTTGCTAAATGTTGATAGTCAGCTCATATAACATTTTATAATCTGAACAGTGGTATTAACATTAATGGCATCCATGCCATGGACTGGTTTATTAAAATGTATTATTGATATTATGGTAGTATGTAGGGACCCCAATCAAGGATCAGCATCAAAGCACTGTATAAACAAGTACCAAAAAGGATAGTCTCTGCCCCAGATTATTCACAATCTACAAATCACACAGGACATAAGAGGTGGACAAAACAGACAAATAGGGTGACATGGGATGGGAGGATGAGGCAACGATAAAACTAACACATTTTAGCAGAAAAACAGAAGACAGGTGCCATTTTGGTATTCAATAATGATTTGTGAAAGATATAGTAACCTATGGTCTGTCAAGCCAAAAACAACAATTTGGGCAGATTGTAGATTTTTGGGTGCAACTTGTTTAGCATAGCCAGAAGCGGAAACTGATATATACACTTACATCATAACTAGGTATGACAGATTCCAGCTAAAAGTGAGCCAGACCACCATAGGCTATGCTTCTTACAGACAAGACCAACCTCATTCTTGAACTCAAGTAACCATTAGTAGCTATGTGCATGTACAATCTGTGTGTATGTGTAAATAAAATACAAACACATCCCTACCTGTTCAGCTTCTCTATGCCTATACCAGTCAACACTCTTCCCGTTCCCAAGGTAAATACTCTTAGGCCAGGTCTACACTGGGTGGGGAGGGGGATCGACCTAAGATACGCAACTTAAGCTACGCGAATAGCGTAGCTGAAGTCGATATATCTTAGGTCGACTTACCTCAGCGTCTTCATGGCGGCGAGTCAACCGCTGTCGCTCCCCCATCGACTCCGCTTCCGCCTCTCGCAGCACTGGAGTTCCGGAATCGACGGGGAGAACGCTCGGGGATGGATTTATCATGTCTACACTACACACAATAAATCGATCCCCAATAGATAGATCACTACCCACCGATCCGGTGTAGTGTAGACCTGGCCTTAGTCTTCTCTGTATGAAATTCTCCTTCTATCTGTGATAATCATTTGTGCCCTTCTACTCTGCCTTTGAAACTGAATGAACCATGAACCAAAAGTGCACACACTATTTAAGCAGAGAATGTATTATGAATGTCCATAATGGCATTATTATAATATTTTCCATATTATTCCCTATCCTATGCCTAATGCAGCCAAGCCTCTTATTTGTTTTTATGACTGATGCTGCACATTGAGCAGAAATCTTCATTCAAGTGTGCTCAGTGACGCCACAATCTTTCTCCTGAGACACGCAAGTAATTTGGAAACCAGCAGACCATGTGCATGTAGCTTAAATCACTGCCGCTGACTAAATGTATCACTCTAGTTATTTATTGCTAACGCAAGCAAGATTGTTTAATGCACCTGAACTTTTAATTCTTTAAATTAAAATATGCAGGGTAAGAAAACATGTTCTCTCTCCAGAAGTTGTATAAAGAGATCAGTAACTTTTTTCTGTAACACTACTATGAATAACATATATAATGCTAGGTTTCAGTGTAGTAGCCATGTTAGTCTGTGTCAGCAAAAAGAAAACAAGAAAAATACCTGTGGCACCTTAGAGACTAACAAATTTATTTCAGCATAAGCTTTTGTGGGTTAAGAACCCACTTCATCAGATGCATGGAATGGAACATACAGTAATCAGATATTTATACATACAGAGAAACATGAAAAAGTGGGAGTGTCTATATCAATGTTAAGAGGCTAATTAATTGAAAGGAACTGTTATCAGTAGAAACTTTTGAAGTGATAATCAACATGGCCCATTACATTACAGACAGTTGACACAAAAGGTGTTAAGAGTTTTTTTTAAGGAGGGGAAATAAATTCAATTAACGTAATGACCGAGCCACCCACAGTCAATATTCAAGCCTAAGGTAATGGTATCTAGTTTGCATATTAATTCCAATTCAGCAGTTTCTCATTGGAGCCTGTTTTTGAAGTTTATCTGTTGCAAAATAGCCACTTTAAAGTCTTTCATTGAGTGATTAGAGAGGTTGAAGTGTTCACCTACTGGCTTTTGAATGTGATGATTCTTGATGTCAGATTTGTGTCCGTTTATTCTTTTGCATAGAGACTGTCCAGTTTGGCCAATGTACATGGCAGAGGGGCATTGCTGGGACATGATGGCATATATCACATTGGTAGATGTGCAGGTGAACGAGCCCCTGATGGTGTGGCTGATGTTATTAGGTCCTATGATGGTGTCACTTGAATAGATATGTGGACAGAGTTGGCATCGGGCTTTGTTGCAAGGATAGGTTCCTGGGATAGTGGTTTTTTTGTATGGTGTGTGGTTGCTGGTTAGTACTTGCTTCAGGTTTGGGGGCTGTCTGTAAGCGAGGACTGGTCTGTCTCCCAAGATCTGTGAGAGTGAGGGATCATCTTTCAGGATAGGTTGTAGATCTTTGATGATGCGCTGGAGAGGTTTTAGTTGGGGGCTGAAGGTGACGGCTAGTGGCATTCTGTTATTTTCTTTGTTGGGCCTATCCTGTAGTAGGTGACTTCTGGGTACTCTTCTGGCTCTGTCAATCTGTTTTCTCACTTCAGCAGGTGGGTATTGTAGTTTTAAGAATGCTTGATAGAGATCTTGTAGGTGTTTGTCTCTGTCAGAGGGATTGGAGCAAATGCGGTTGTATCTTAGAGCTTGGCTGTAGACAATGGATCGTGTGGTGTGTTCAGGATGGAAGCTGGAGGCATGTAGGTAAGTATAGCGGTCAGTAGGTTTCCGGTATAGGGTAGTGTTTATGTGACCATCGCTTATTTGCACAGTGGATAACCAGCGTTTGGCCTGATTTCCAGTGCTCATTATTAGTAGGTCTAGTCCACTGATTCTCAGACTAAGATTCATGACCAGTGGTGGTCTGCAGAAAACTGGCTGGTCATATTATCCTGGCTTTCCTCCTTTTTTTCAGCTCTTAAATTTCTTTAAAAAGACAACTAAAGTACAGTAACTATTTGTCTGATATCACTTTTCCAAGGAAGCAAGTATAGTTGTCACAGAGTTGCTATGTGATACCATATGAGAAGGGAAGTGGCCCTTGCAGTGGAGGATAGGAGGAGAGGTAAGTCCAGGTAAGTCACTCTTTTAAGATGCAGTCTATACTATTAAAAAGTTAGTGGTTTCCTGGTTAGTGGTTAAAAACTAGGATGAGGCATCAGATCTGGATTTTATTCCCAGTACAGACAAACACTTGACTATGCTACTTTGGAAAAATCACTAAGGTCCAAATTTTGAGAAGTGCTCCCATTTTTTGGTATTCAATTTGAGATTGAATCTCCGAAAAGCAGGTGAGAGGTAAGTTCAGAAATTCATTGTCTTCACCTGGGAATTGCAGGTGCTCAGCAGTTCGAAAATCAAGTTGGCCACCCAAATCAGTGGCTGCTTTGAAAAACAGGGCCTAAACTTTTCTGTGCCACAATTTCCACATCAATAAAAGGGGGATAATATGGACTGATGTCATGCGAATTGTGAAATTTTATCAATTAATAATTGTAAATAATAATAATTATTTGCACATTCATAGCACACCTTAGAGGAACTCTGCACACTAAACAAAGATTAACTGAACTGGCCTCACAGCATCCAGGTATGGTAGGTATTATCATCCCCATTTAGAAGTGTACTGACATAGCTATATTAAGTTATTATTAGTGTGAAAGTAATGCCCCCCAAATGTAGTAAGCACTGTTCATACATCTGTGACGTTCCTGCCCTTAACAGTTTGCAATCTAGAATATTTTAATATGGCTAAATGTATACACCTAGGAAGAATGTAGGCCATACTTACAGGATGGGGAACTCTATCCTGGAAAGCAGTGACTCTGACAAAGATTTGGGGGTCAGGGTGGATAATCAGCGGAATATGAGGTCCTAGTGCGACACTGTGGCCAAACGAGGTCTGGCACGATAACTGTGCCTCCACGTTAAAAAAAAAAAAAAAAAAAATTGTGGAAGAGGTTTGATGTGAAGATGCACTTAATTCTGCAGTCACATAGAGACTCCAAGTCAATTAGAAAGCTGTGGAGTCAAGTCTCCCCCTGCCCTTTATAGTGCAGTAGGATTCTGAAAATTGCTTGTTTAGACTGCTCTCAACTAAACACCTTATGGGTTCTCTGCTACTTTAAGCATTTTTCAGGGTGATGTGATGCTCATCGCAGATTGCAATGTCTCTTGAGACACTGCTATCTGAGCAAAACAGCTGACTCCTTGTCTCATGAAAGGACCTTGCTGGGTACAGGAGGCAGTGTGCAGCTGAAATAGCAGACACTCAGCTGAACATACTGCAATTGTCCCTGCTAAGAGGGCTGGAGTCCAGAGTGGCAGAGTTACAGAATATCATTGTTCCTTCTGCCACTATATAACTGTTCCAAAGCTGAGGAGGTTTTGAAAAGTTAGAGTTTTTTGGAAAACTTAAAAAAAAGAAAATGAAATTGAAAGTGAGAAAAATACCCATAAACTCAGACTCCTAGACTTTAAGGCCAGAAGGGACCATCATGATGAGGGTTAAGATTTTGTCACGGATCTTAGTAAAAGTCATGGACAGCTCACGGGCAATAAACAAAAACACATGGAAGCCCGAGATCCGTCCATGACTTTTACTAACAATACCCTGTGGGGGACGAACAGTCAGAGTCCCGCTGGGCGCTGACCCCCTGTGGCAGGGGCTGAGAGCCGCTGCTCAAGCCCCAGAGGCGGACACAGCCCCAGGGCTGCTGTTCCGGCGGCGGGGGCTGACCACCAGCCTGCTGCTCTGCTCCGGTCCCACTGCTGTTCCTGGGCAGGGGCTTATAGCTGCTCCAGCCCTGCCACTGTGTCTGGCTGAAGCTGAAGAAGTCATGGAGGTCCCAGAAAGTCACAGAATCTGTGACCTCCATGACAGCATCGTATCCTTAATCATCATCATGTAGTCTGACCTCCTGCACATTGCAGGCCACAGAACCTCACCCACCCACTCCTGGAATAGACCCAGAACCTCTGGCTGAGTTACTGAAGTCCTCACATCACCATTTCAAGACTTCAAGTTACATCATTCATTGTATGGTCTTCTAAACAAAATAATAAAATAAAATACACTTAAAAATTTGGGGGGAGTTTTTGTGAAAGATCTCAGTGTCGAAATGAGGCTATTTTTCATCAAATAAAATTTCAAACAAAAATTTTCCACCTCCTTTCAGCTGTAGATTGTACCCAACTTCTCTTGTACCCAACAAAGTTGCTAGCAATGTAACTGAAACCAACTGAGTTGCACCAGCATAAAGCTAGAGTAGCAGAGTGGTGAATCAGGTCCTGTATTGTATTTATTTTCCTCTGAAACGGAGCCAGTGCCATAGCCGTGAAAAGTTAGAGTTTCAAAAGGGGGAAAAGATGAAAAAAGGGAAGGGACCTGAACATTCAAGAATTTGAAACTTTTAATTTTTTTAAAGTTCTGTTCCAGAGCCTGCAAAATGGAAATGTCGAAATTTCAATTCTGATTGCAAAATTGTTTTCCCATTTTTTGACCAGCACTAGCTAAAAGAGCTGGCACACAGGTGGTGGCTTCAACAGAGTTATACCAGCAAAATAACGGGAACAATGCAGTAGTGAAACATGGCCACCGAGTATCCAAATGCAGTATAAAGCTGCTTAATTGGAGGATGAGAGTATTTATAGCCTTGATTAGTCTAGCCACCTAGTTCATCAAAAAAGAGTGGAGACCTATACCAGGGGTGGGCAAACTTTTTGGCCCGAGGGCCACATCGACGTTGCAAAACTGTATGGAGGGCCGGGTAGGGAAGGCTGTGCCTCCCCAAACAGCCTGGCCCCTGGCCCCTATCCGCCCCCTTCCACTTCCTGCCCTCCTCAGAATCCCCGATCCATCCAACCCCTCCTGCTCCTTGTCCCCTGACGGCCACCTCCTGGGACCCCCGCCCCTAACTGCCTCCCGGGACTCCACCCCCTATCCAACTCCCTCCCCCGCTCCCTGTCCCCTAACTGCCCTGACCCCTGTCCATACCCCCGCCCCCAGACAGGACCCCCGGGACTCCCATGCCTAGAACCTCTGCCCCATCCAACCTCCCCTGTCCCCTGACTGCCACGACCACTATCCTCATCCCTAACCGCCCCCCAGGATCTCACCCCCTATCCAACCCCCCACCCCACTCCCTGTCCCCTGACTGCTCTGACCCCTATCCACACCCCCACCCCCTGACTGCCCCGCACCTTATCCAACCCCCCCCCCCACTCCCTGCCCCCTTACCATGCTGCACAGAGCAGCAGGAGCTCGCAGCCCTGCTGACTGCGCTGCCTGACAGGAGCGGCGGGCCAGAGCACTGGCAGCGCGGCGCGCTGAGGCTGCGGGGGTAGGGGGGCAGCAGAGGAGGGGCCGGGGGCTAGCCTCCCCGGCCGGGAGCTCAGGAGCCGGGCAGGACAGTCCCCTGGGCCTGTGGCCGCCCGCGGACCATAGTTTGCCCATCTCTGACCCATACTGAGATGGTTCAGACTCTGAGGTCATAATGATTAATTCTTCAATGTACTGAAAATGTGTCATCGCCTTGTGGTTCACTACATAATCAAGGTGTGCCATTTAACAGCATAATTGCATGGTATATCTGACCTTATTGTATAAATGTAACATAGACAGACCCCGGTTGTCAGCAGGCAGGATTGAACTTGTGGCCTCTGGAGCTTAGTGCATGAGCCTTTACCACATGAGCTAAAAGCCAACTGGCTGTTAGCTAAGACTGTAGAGCAGACTCGTTTTCTCTCTCTAAGTGGTCTCAGTGTCACTAGATGGGACAGAACACCACACCCAGGAGGTCCCCGGTTCATAAGACTGGGGTCTGTCGGCATTACAAGTGGGAGCGCGTCTGGGATTTCAACTGGGAAGTCTGGAAGTCTCTTAAGTTTGGGAAACGCTTCCTCAGCTAGGGAAAGTATGTAACCCACACACCTCCTGGGTGTGGTGTTCTGTCCCATCTAGTGGCACCGAGACCACTTAGAAAGAGAGATAAAACAAGTCTGCTCTACAGTCTTAGCTAACAGCCAGTTGGCTTTTAGCTCATGCACTAAGTTCCAGAGGCCCCAGATTTTATCCTGCCTGCCGACGACCAGGGTCTGTCGGCGTTACATAAAAACCTCACTTCCTTGGACTAATACTGTATTTGCTAGCAACACATTCTAGCATCCTATTGATCTTCTTTAGTCTAACTATAAATTGCTCATTCTCTAATTATCACTCTTAAAAGAGAATACTCCTGTGTGACCTTTAATGGAAAGGCAGATTGGGGGAGAATATAAAACTCTAAATCTTGTTCTTAACTTCACATTTGTTCCATAGTTTCTATAACACAACTGAGAAACACTAATAGAATGGCTTAACAGTGCTAAGCATAATGCACCCGATGTTCACAGATGCTTCATCACCTACAGCTCTCATGGACTTCAACTACAACAGGGAATGCTCATTTCCTTCAAGGCAGGCACAGTGTGAACACATGCAAGTGATTCTGTAGGTCTTAAAACCTACTGAAAGTAAACTTAGAGAGAGTCTCTTGTCATATCACTATTCCAAACAACTTAACATTGTGACTGAACCCATTCCTTCTTTGGAGGCTCTTTACCATGGAGTTCTGTAGCCTTTACACAATGGTCATCTGGGAAAGGACAATGCTGGAAAGGGAAACATGCAGCATCCAAAAGAGCTACATCACAGGTGCCTCACAGTGCTTCATCCTGCACTAGCAGCAGACATCCCAACCCATACTGCCACATCACTGGCTAAGAGTCTGGCTTACCACAGAAACTGAAATAACGGGGCAGAGCCCGAAGCACTAGTCGTAGGCCTGTTGTGACCGGGGCTCCTGAGAAACATGCACAAAGTTCTGGGCTATCTAGTCGCTTTCCATTTACATAATCTTTCCCACACACAGAAAGCAGCTGATTATTTAGGAGTTGAACATCTGTGTTATAATAAATAATAAATGGAGCTATGCCAATCTCCTAGAACTGGAAAGACCTTGAAAGGTCATTGAGTCCAGTCCCCTGCCTTCACTAGCAGGACCAAGTACTGTCCCGACAGATTTTTTGTCCCAGATCCCTAAATGGCCCCCTCAAGGATTGAACTCACAACCCTGGGTTTAGCAGGCCAATGCTCAAACCACTGAGCTATCCCTCCCCCCTGTTGATTTTGTACCTCTTTCTGTTTACAACCTATAATCAGCTGGCAACTGGGATTTTATACTGAGAACCAGAGCCCAGATTACCCAGCCTATAAACATATGTAAAACATTTATCTGTACAACTCTCTTATTTTAAGTTGAACTCTAGCATCTTGCTTGTATGTTCAAATGTAATCTTCTCCATATCCTCTCTCCCCAAAGCCAAAGAGATCCTGCTTTTAAAACATGAACTGATACTGACACAGATTGCTTTCCAGGTCAAAAGAAAGAGGCTTCCTCCCCCCACCTTTGTTATTTATTCTACTTAATCAAGTACTATATAAGAATAGAAAACAGGCATGTACACATTTCCTCAAGCTGAGCTATTGCACTTGTGTTCAATTCACAGATGATTTCAATGTAGTAATTATATTTCTGCTTGATTTCTAACAATTATGCCAATGAGAAAACAGCTATCAGCCATAAAAGCCCTCTAAAGAGAAATTATAAAACGGTACTGAAATTCTCATATTATTAGGTATTTTTTCTTAAAAACGCCATCTCCTGGAGACATGAGATTATGTGAACACCTCAGATATGTTTACAAAAACACAGTCCCCACAACTGTGGAGCAAAATCTGGAAACATGAACTCTAAAGGCTCAAGAACCAGAAGACAAAGACTCAAAATGTATTATTATATACTAATCTCATGATTTTTAAGACCATCTCATAGCGTTTGGGAGCCTGACTCATGATTTTTTCCAGTGCTTGGGGTTGACAACATGAAAATGAGCAGTAATACTCTTCCTTTCTAAAATGCCTTTCCCTTGGCTATCTGAAATCTCTTTAAAAACATTAAGCCTCCCAGCATCCCTATGAGTTAGCCAGTTTCACGACTGGAGAAAGTGAGGCACAGAGAAATTAAGTGACCTGCTCAAGGCTGCCAAACAGATCAGTCTCAGGGGAGAACCGCTACCACTGTCCTTGCACTCCCGGAATGTCACAAGTCTAGAAGTAGTGTCAGACTGCTAGACTTTCCAAAGGGAGAGCAGCAAGGGAAGGGCAGAACTATGGCCTGAACCCCTCCATGCTTACATCCAATAATGAGCTGGGATAGGGATATGCACACTGTACCCTGTCTAAATGCAGACAGTACACCTGGCTCCAATGTGCATTAGCCCAAAGTCCCCAGAGCCAGTCAGAATAGTTCTCTCACTGCTGCATGGCCTCTCTTTGCTTCCTCCAAGTGCACACTATGGGCTAAATACAAAACAATACCCGTTCTGCATATACGGCTGAGCTTTTTCCTATCATTGAGATACCTTCCATATGCCACACTGTACCATATCTGTAGTGCACACAGTAGACTCAATCCTTTATCATTAATATTTATTATTTGGATTGTGTGGTGCCTAGAGACTTCAATCAGGGATCGGGCCCCATTATGCTAGGTGCTGTACATAGATGGAATGAAGAGATTCCCAGCCCTTAAGAGGTCACAGCCTAAGAATCTCTCAATTGTAATTTAAAAAAAAAAACCTTCAGTTTTATACTACTCTCTTTTCCTTTTTCACTGACGTCTGAAATCTCTCTTCCAGAAATAAACAGGATTTTCATTAATAAATGTATTTGTTGCTTTTGTAAAAATGTCTCTACAATAAAATGACAACCTGAAGGCATTAAAATAAAATAGAATTCTCATTATACAACTAAACTATGTAACTTCATGAGCGGAAACGAGTTTGACGTTTCCATGACTAGTATTTGTATTTACCTATTTTATCTATCAACCAATCTTGGGTGTTTCTCCTTGATATCTAAGCATCATTAATATTGCATCAGGGAAATGGTAACATCTTCATTAGTCTAATCTGCTCTCTGAAATGTCATATTTATTATTCAGAGGACCAATTTATACGAAACGAAGTGGACAGGTGATTTAAACCTGTGATTGGACAGCTTAGTCTATTCACCATTGTTCTCTGGGCCTTACTTCAAACTCTGTAACTGTGGGTTTAAATTAAATGAGATGGGCTAAGTTGACAGCACCCAATGTCCACTGAATGTAACAGGAGTCTTACTGCTAACTTTCCTCACTGTTTTGGAAGATAAATGACTGCTAGCCCATATTGCAAAACCTAATGAATTACCACATACCTTATAAGAAAAGTGCCATCCACTAGTATGTTCAAGTTATTATAGAGATAACGTGCCTTTCGGATACTGAGAGAGTTCCCTACAGTCCAGGGTTCAAGTAAACAGCAATACAATAGCAGGCAATCTTGCAGTGCAATAGCTTAAACCACAGGAACATAGAATTTCAGTTTCCCCCTTTGCAAATCAACTTTAAGGCATTAATGGCATCAGAAAAAAGGTGTTGTGCCTGTGTTTGCTTTTTTCCCCCCCTGAATCACCATGGCCATCAGCCCCAAAAGTGATTTTTTACCACAGAAATACTGGAATGCAAAGTCCTATCTAGCTATCTATCGAGTTTTATGCTGATGCCCCTCAGCATAGTGTCTTAGATCACCCTTCTATGTAAAAATCAAAGGCAATAGCGAAGTCCCTAGCGGAACTCAGAGACCACTCTCCCGTTTTTGCTGGAAGTTTCCTTGGAGGACCAAACAGCAACAGCAGTAGCTTTCTCCACCTTTTAAGTGTCAGGAATGTTAATTTTTTAACAAAGAGTCTGTTCTCCCTACTCTTTGTTCAGATGTTTGAGTTAAAGAAGTTTTTAACAAAAGCAAACAAAAAACGTGCATCTAAACAGTCTGATACATAATCCCTTCCCTCTCAATTGCTGAATTGTGGATCCATGTGCCAATTCCTTCAACATCTCCTTAACCAGTTTGCTCTTTTTCACCCCACATTCCTCAGCCATTCTTCCTGCATGATACTACTCATGCGGAGTGTAATCCAACTGCTACTGAAGTCAATGGGAGTCTCTGTTGACTTTTATAGGAGCTGGATTGGGTGCTGTCATTATTGTAGTACAAACAGGCTCTAAAAATAGCACCATAATTTTATTGCATAATCTGTATTCAGCATAAAATTCTGCATGGTGTTAAAAGGCACAGTTCACTCTCTTGTGAGTCCCTGTGAATAGTTCTTAAAATTGCAAACTTCAGATCTATGATGTTTTTAGATGAAGCACAATAAAACATGTCCGTATGCACTGCACCACTTCAACTACAGGAAACATGTCAGCGCTAGCATGAGTGTTGTCAAGCACACCTGAAATACGCACCAGCAACTGGACTTTCTGAATCTGTTTGCAAACTGTAGTAAAGCTACAGTATTGCATTTAATTAAATAATTTAAAAAAAAAAGACAGCCTCTTGAATTAAACAGCCTCATGCTGGTAATACATGAGCATCTGTGCAAAGTGCACATAGTACCACCTGACCACACATTAACAGAGCAATACAATGTTAAATAAAGAACAGTTTGCTGGAAAATGACTAATGGCCAAATTCTCAATCCTTTACTCCCACTGGTGTGCAGCTACTCACACAAATATGTCCCATTTACCTCCATGGGACTACTCATGTCGGTAATTAAAGGAAAGGGTTCAAATTCTTGCCCTAAATTAGCACAGACCCTCCCTTTGTCCTCCTCCACCTTCCAAAACCGGAGGGATAGTGCACTGTATTCAGTTGTTTGTCTCTGTGTCCTCTAAATAAGATGCTACATCTCACTGCATTTTACCTCTGAGCTCTTTGAGATGATTTGTGAAAGTCACACTTACAATTCCTCTTTCAAAACTTAATTTGTTGGGGTTCTCTTTTGGCAATATAAGAATAAATGAAAAAGATAATTAGTTTAATCAGGGAGCAATTACCCATGACTATTTGACAACTACTGCAGAAAATCAGGGATGATGAGTGTAGCATATTAAGCCTTAGAATCAAGCTCTGGTTTCAAGTCATTCATCTTATACCCAAGTTGCCCAGCTTTTCACATACAGCTACATTGCTGATGCACCAAAAATACTTGCTACACATTTTAACCCTTTAATAAAATGTAATACTTGATTTGACTCTAAAAAAGGAATCATGAAGACCACAATAAATTGCTGCTACTCAATTGTGTGAAAAAACCGAGCCATTTAAAGCTAAGACACAAACCAATGCACTGTTTCCATATCTGAATTGTCAAGCAGTAATTGGTATTTATGACAGCTTAGAGCTATGAAAGTGACACTGGATTAAAAATACCTTTGAGAAATTAAAAATGAGTCATTTTTGTTACCAAGATGAAACATGCAGACTTCAGTTATGCAACATATTTCCTGTATCATTAAATGGTAAACAGAAGGCGGTTCTCTTAGCATATCAAAACCTAATGAAAAGCAATCATCAGACTCTCTCATTTGCTGTAATTAAGATATCCATGCACGGCATGTGTTTTTACTAGAATTTCATCTGCCTACTTCTTTTAAACTGCTCTACACCAACTCTTATTACTCTCAAGGCTCTCACAAGAAGGATCTGTAACAAACGGATTGCAGGTGCATACCTTAACCTCTTGATTGGTAAAAATCTCCACATCCACCACACAGGCAACCAGAGTGGAGGCATCACAGTCCATGCTACGGGCTGGCATCCCCCCCTCTTGTGCACAAAGAGTTAGGCAGCCTCAGAGTTATGAATGATTAGAAAGCCTGATTCAGTACGGCTCTTGAACAGTCCGAAATTCTGCTTTCAGGGCTGACGACAGCCGTAAGCCTCTGAAGCAGACTCTTTGCACTGAACTGAGTCGCTCCTTGCTTCTGCCTAGTGCACCCACCAACTGAGCAGGCACAGCCTAGTAACAGCACTATTCCATCTCTCCTGGCAATGACATCACCACAGAGACTGACATAAGCTAAATCTATTTTTTTTTCAACCCTTTTATCTCCAGGCAGCGCAGTGGATCAAATTGAACATGATTATGTGCTAAGTCTGAACTCGGACTGAATCAATTCAGGCAGAATTCGCTGGCAACTGAGTCATAGCTGTTGTTTCAGCTGAGTGCTTATGATGGCAAAAAAAGATCTCCTGACACTGAAAGCTCCACTCTGTGTTTAAATTAATTCAGCATTTAAAGCAGTCGCACATGGGGACGGAAGATTTTATTTGCTCTACCTTAAAATAAAAAGGGGGAGGGGGAGGGAAATGAGGAAGCTGAGGTGTGTGTTTGTTATTGTACTGCTTATGCTAATATTCTGATGTAGATTTATTTTTTAAAACAGCTGCATGTTTGTATTGGAAAAGCTACAGAATACAACCCATTGGAGTGGAAGGTGGTCCAGCCACCTTGCAAGAGGTGATTTGCACACTGCAAGACTGGATCCTGTATCTGTACACACCGGTGGCAATAACTAAAACCAGACAGTTGTAAGGGCTGACTGAGGGTGAACAGGAATTTGGCACCCTTCTCAAAAAACAACTGGAAGGAGAAACACTCTTGTCAAACTAGGACTCTTCACTGGGCCACCATTATCTTACCCATCCTTACAGCTGTTCCTTAATGAATATACAGGGGCAGATCTTCACCTGGTGTAAGTCAGTTTAACCCCTTTGAGTTGAGTGAAGGAAAGCTGATTTACCCCTTGTTGGAGGGTTGAAGTCTGAACCTAGCAGCACTGCCTAGTGGTGGTGGTCTGGGCCGTAACACCCAGTGGTGAGAGTCAACAGCCCGGGGTAAGGGAACCCAGGCCCTCCCTGCTCCTCCAGGTTCCAGCCTAGGACCATGTGAATAATAGCTCAAATATGTGACCTGGGTGCGGGTGCCCCTACGCCTGTTGCCTGAGCCACTTCCTACCCTGGCTTTGGTTACTCAGTCAGTGACATTGGTCTGTTTCGGGATTCCCCCTGGAGTTCTCTCTGATCCCACTCCAGGGAAACTTCCTCTATCAACCGTGGCCTGTTGTTCCCAGCATCTGTGGAGTGAAGGGCCAATGGGGACTGGTCTCAGCTTTGTAGAGCCCCGATGGCTTCTTTGCAGGAGCTGGCAGTGCACGACTGCTCCCCTGCTCTGTCTGCCCAGACTGAACAGAGCTGCTCCCTTTTGAGCTGTGCCTCCGGTGTGAGCCTGGCCAGCAGGTTCTGGGTAGGGCCTTCGGGGCCCAGAGCGGTTCTTTAATTCTCAGCATACACCCCGGTACACACCTGCAGTATATCTAGCACAATGGGGTCCATGATTAGAGCTCCTAGATGATCCAGTAACACAAATAGACTATCACCTTGTTGATGTAAAATATAAATGATAACTAATCCCATACTTTGTGGCAATATTTCAAGTTGATTTTTTGTTCCCGAGGTTTTTTTACATTAAAGGGTGGGTAACGTTTCGTATCTGTGTTGATCCATAAATAACGTCCACTGCTGGCATGTCTGCTCAATTGAAACAGTTTTTGTTTTAAGCCTAAAGGCAAGATACCAGGATAAATCAGGTTCACAGACCGAAAGACAATGCAATTCCAAATTAAAACATGTTTTTTGGAAAATAAATAGTTCTGTACCAAAACGCTGGACCTGAATCCCTGCAATGAACTGTCACAGCAAATCCATCCAGTCCAGTATCCTGTCCCTTACAGGCCCAGCACCAGATACTGTGCAAGAAATCCCACAGTAGTTAATTATAGAGTAACCTGCTCATAGATGACGTTTCTTCCAGACCTCCATAGTTTGTGGTTAGTTTATACCCTGATGTAGAATAATTAATATAACCTTCTAAAAATGTACACTAACATAAGGAGGATGTCCTCACTGCTACAGTTATCTACTCCTTTTCTGAATTATTCTAAGCTCTTGTCCTCATCATTATTATCCTCTCTTATTTGGTACTCTGATAGCGCTTGGGAGCCCCCGTCATGGAACAGGACCCCATTGTGTTAGGTGCCAAACAAACACAGAACAAAAAGACGGTCCCTCCGACAAAGAACTTGCAATCCAAGTATAAGGCAAGAAAAAATGGGTGGATACAGACAGACAGAGACTGGGGAGCAGAAGGAAATGAATGAGATAATGTTAGACAGTATGATTGGCAGCAGTCTCAGCACACCAGCAGTTTAACTGTTGTTGTTTTTGTAGGTATCATGATAAGAGAGACTTAAGAATGGAGGACAACAGGGTGGCTTTGTGGATGTTTACAGGGAGCTCCCCCCAGGCACGAAGGGCAGCATGGCAGAAATGCTCATTGAAGGCTGGCATCATTGGCTGATCCCAGGAGGGAGTTAGCATGTTGATAGCAAATGAGAAATGATAGGCAGAAGAGGGATCAGCCCTGGAGGGCCTTGTAAGTGAACACAACTACCTTATGTTTGAGAGGGAGAGCAAGAGATCCCGCGGCTGAACAGGCTACCAGGTGAGAGTGAGTACTAGCTGTTGGTGGGAGTGTGTGTGTTTGAATTTAAATTTTGATTCTGATTTCAGGTGATTTCAGTTTCAGCTGTTGTGGCAGTTGGGACTGAGTGCCTGACCCTGTTCCCTTGATTGCCTTTGATTAGCCTTCCCCAGTGTGACTCACTAGGGGGTAGGACTGACCTAGGCAAGCAGGCTTTAAAAGCCAGAGGCAGACCGACCAGGGAAGCGGAGCGGACAGGAGGCTGCAGACAGGGGAGTTTGAGAGGGAGTTTGACAGAGGGAGGCCTACGATGGTTAGGAAGGCCTGCAACACCTGTGCCAGCACTGCTTCTGTCTCCTCCACCTGAGCCTGTAGCCAGACAGAGCGCCTGAGCATGGATGCTTCTACCCAGATCCTGGCGTGGTTTTGCAGGGACTGTAACTTGCAATTCCCACTTACTGATATCCAGGCTGGGGGGACCATCCAATGTGACAGGTGCCTGCTGGTGGAATCTCTCAGGCAGCAGGTGGGAGAGCTACAGGAGGAGGTGGCTAGATTGAGGAGCATCCAAATCCATGAGCAATTCCTGGACAGTGTCCATGTGGAGACAGCTGAGGTAGCTGTCCCAGTACACAGGACTGCTGACACACCACTGGTGGAGGAGGAAATGGCTCAGGGTGGACACTGGCAGCTGGTTACTTCTGGCAGCAGGCAGTGCTCCACCCCTGCTCCAAACCCTGCTGCCGTGGTAATAGGAAACCGTTATGCTCTTCTTGATACAGGAGAGAAGGAATCTCCCCCGACAGCAGAGGAGGAGAAGCCTCGTATCCCTAAGGCTGGGAGGTCTGCTGCCATCACTGTGAATAGGAAACGTAGGGTAGTGGTGGTCGGAGACTCTCTGCTGAGGGGGATGGAGGCGCCCATCTGTCGCCCTGACATTTCATCTCGGGAGGTATGCTGCCTGCTGGGGGCCCATATCCGAGACGTTACGGAGGCATTGTCAAGGATTATCCGGCCCTCTGACTACTACCCCATGCTACTCATCCATGTGGGTACAAATGATACTGCGAGGTGTGACACTGAGCAGATCAAGAGTGACTACAGGGCTCTGGGAGTACGGGTGAAGGAGTTTGGAGCGCAGGTGGTAGTCTCTTCGATCCTTCCTGTCAAAGGTAGGGGCACGGACAGAGACAGGTGCATCGTGGAGGTGAATGCCTGGCTGTGAAGATGGTGTCGCCAGGAGGGCTTTGGCTTCCTCGACCACGGGATGCTAATCTAGGAAGAACTACTAGGCAGAGATGGCGTTCACCTTTCGAGGAGGGGAAAGACCCTATTTGGACACAGACTGGCTAACCTAGTGAGGAGGGCTTTAAACTAGGTTCGACGGGGACAGGTGAGCAAAGCCCACAGGTAAGTGGAGAACATGGGGACCTTGGAGATGGGTCGGAAATAGGAGGGAGCGTGGGCTCTAATGGCAAAGAGATAGGAGGGTCAGGGCAAAACTGGGAGGGAAGATCAAATCAGTATCTTAGATGCCTGTATACAAATGCGAGAAGTATGGGTAATAAGCAGGAAGAACTGGAAGTGCTAATAAATAAATTCAACTATGACATTGTTGGCATCACCGAAACTTGGTGGGATAATACACATGATTGGAATGTTGGTATGGATGGGTACAGCTTGCTCAGGAAGGACAGACAAGGGAAAAAGGGAGGAGATGTTGCCTTATATATTAAAAACGTACACACTTGGACTGAGGTGGAGATGGACATAGGGGACGGAAGTGTTGAGAGTCTTTGGGTTAGGCTAAAAGGGGTAAAAAACAAGGGTGATGTCATGCTAGGAGTCTACTACAGGCCACCTAACCAGATAGAAGAGGTGGATGAGGCTTTTTTTAAACAACTAACAAAATCATCCAAAGCCCAAGATTTGGTGGTGATGGGGGACTTCAACTATCCAGATATATGTTGGGAAAATAACACAGTGGGGCACAGACTATCCAATAAGTTCTTGGACTGAATTGCAGACTTTTTATTTCAGAAGGTTGAGAAAGCTACTAGGGGGGAAGCTGTTCTAGATTTGATTTTAACAAATAGGGAGGAACTCGTTGAGAACTTGAAAGTAGAAGGCAGCTTGGGTGAAAGTGATCATGAAATCATAGAGTTCACAATTCTAAGGAAGGGTAGAAGGGAGTACAGCAAAATAGAGACAATGGATTTCAGGAAAGCAGATTTTGGTAAGCTCAGAGAGCTGATAGGTAAGGTCCCATGGGAATCAAGACTGAGGGGAAAAACAACTGAGGAGAGCTGGCAGTATTTCAAAGGGACACTATTAAGGGCCCAAAAGCAAACTATTCCGCTGGGTAGGAAAGATAGAAAATGTGGCAAAAGACCTCGTGGTTAAGCCAAGGTGATCTTGCAAGATCTAAAAAATAAAAAGGAGTCATATCAAAAATGGAAACTAGGACAAATTACAAAGGATGAATATAGGCAAACAGGGGAATGCAGGGGCAAGATTAAAAAGGCAAAGGCACAAAATGAGCTCAAACTAGCTACAGGAATAAAGGGAAACAAGAAAACTTTTTATCAATACATTAGGAGCAAGAGGAAGACCAAGGACAGGGTAGGCCCACTACTCAGTGAGGAGGGAGAAACAGTAACAGGAAACTTGAAAATGGCAGAGATGCTTAATGACTTCTTTGTTTCGGTCTTCACCGAGAAGTCTGAAGGAATACCTAACATAGTGAATGCTAATGGGAAGGGGGAAGGTTTAGAAGATAAAATAAATAAAGAACAAGTTAAAAATCACTTAGATAAGTTAGATGCCTGCAAGTCACCAGGACCTGATGAAATCCATCCTAGAATCCTCAAGGAGCTAATAGAGGAGGTATCTGAGCCTCTAGCTATTATCTTTGGTAAATCATGGGAGACAGGAGAGATTCCAGAAGACTGGAAAAGGGCAAATATAGTGCCCATCTATAAAAAGGGAAATAAAAACAACCCAGGAAACTACAGACCAGTTAAACTAACTTATGTGACAGGGAAAATAATGAAGTAATTAAGGAAATCATCTGCAAACACTTGGAAGGTGGTAAGGTGATAGGGAATAGCCAGCATGGATTTGTAAAGAACAAACCATGTCAAACCAATCTGATAGCTTTCTTTGATAGGATAACGAGTCTTGTGGATAAGGGAGAAGCGGTGGATGTGGTATACCTAGACTTTAGTAAGGCATTTGATACGGTCTCGCATGATATTCTTATTAATAAACTAGGGAAATACAACTTAGCTCCACGAACGGAGCAGGCAGAGTCGACAGGGGAGCCTGCGCGCCGCGGTGTGGACCGGGGTGACTACTTTGAAGTTCGAAATAAGATACTTTGACTTCAGCTACGTTATTTACGTAGCTGAAGTCGCGTATCTTACTTCGAACTTCGGGGCTAGTGTAGACCAGCCCTGAGAGGGGACATGATAGCAGTCTTCAGGTATCTAAAAGGGTGTCATAAGGAGGAGGGAGAAAACTTGTTCATCTTAGCCTCTAAGGATAGAACAAGAAGCAATGGGCTTAAACTGCAGCAAGGGAGGTTTAGGTTGGACATTACGAAAGAGTTCCTAACTGTCAGGGTGGTTAAACACTGGAATAAACTGCCCAGGGAGGTTGTGGAGTCTCCATCTCTGGAGATATTTAAGAGTAGGTTAGATAAATGTCTATCAGGGATGGTCTAGACAGTATTTGGTCCTGCCATGAGGGCAGGGGGCTGGACTCGATGACCTCTCGAGGTCCCTTCCAGCCCTAGAATCTATGAATCTATGTTTGATGTGGTGGAAAAAGGAGAGCTAGTGGAGAGAGGCAAAGCGACAGGCTATAAATAAGATATTTACAGCAGTATATTGAATGGATATGAGCAGGGCAAGATTGGATTTGTCAAGGCTAGAGAAAAAGGATGTTGCAGTAATTGAGACATGAAATGATGACAGCCTGGAGAAGAGTTTTAGATGTGTGGATGGACAGAAAACATATGAGAGAGATCTCTAGAGATATTATGCAGAAAAAACAGGTAAGATTTAGCCTGGATGTGAGGCTCTAGAGCAGGGGTCTCAAACACGTGGCCCGCGGAGCTCTTCCCTGCAGCCCGCCAGGCCCCCCCCTTAAAAAAAAAATTTTTTATATATATTTTTTTTTACCCCCAGGCAGTTCCTGCCACCAGACAGTTGTTCTGGCAGAGGGAACTGCCTGGGGGTAAATAAAATAAAATAAAAAAATGGGGGGGGGCGGCGGGCCGCAGGAAAGAGCTCTGTGGGCCGCATGGGAAGAGCTTCGTGGTTTCTGGGAGGGAGGGGGGAGGAGAGGGGAAACCGTGCGCACAGGGGAGGAGGCGGAGAAGGGGCGGAGAAGGGGCGGGGCCTAATGGAAGGGGTGGAGTGGGGGCGGGGGCAGCGAGGGGCTGGGGTCAGTGATGCGGCCCTCGGGCCAATGCACTAGTCCTCATGCCGCCCTCGTGGTAATTTGAGTTTGAGACCCCTGATCTAGAGAGAGAGGGCCAAGTCGAAGATGATGCCCAGGTTATGGACCTGAGTGACAGGAAGGACAGTACTTTGGCCACAGTGATCAAGAAAGGTGAAGGGGCAAGATCTTATGGAAATGAGTTCCACAGGTTATATGTTGTGTAATAAATTATTTCCTCTTAAAAGCTTTAAATGTGTTCCCTTTCAATTCCATAGAATGTCCCCTTGTCCTTCTATTATGAAAATCAGTAAACAGGAGCGCCAACTGACCTTCTCTATCCTGTTATTTATTTTTGTACTTCTATCATACCCTTATTATACATTTTGTCTCTAAACTGAACAGTCCCAGTATTTCCCTCCCTCCTCATAAGGGTAGCTTTCTGTGCCTCTAATTATTTTAGTTTCCTGTCTCTTCTTGCCTATTCCTAACACAATCAAACATCTTGTACGCTTTTTGAATACCACTGCATACTGAAATGTTTTTACTGAGCTATCTACAGCATCACCCAGCTTTTCTTTTCCTTTTTTTTTTTGCCAAGTGGTTACATTAATATAAAACCCAGCAGGGTTTATGAGTAATTCAACTTACTTCTTCCAAAGTGCATCACCTTGCATCTGTTAAAACTAATTTTCATCTTCCATCATGCTCCGCATTTATCCAAGCTTTGTTAGGCCTCTCTGAAATTCTCCTTGCAGTCTTGTCTAGTCTTACTTAACATAATTAATTCCAGATCATTAATGTATTTACTTCAGTTTGTAGAAGAATAAAAAAATACTTACCAATGGCTTGATAATATTTAGACTTCCACCACCAAACTCCCACAACCAACTATGGCCAGGTAACAGACATTATAAGATTTCAGCCCCAACTCATTTAACCCATAAACTCTCCAGATATCTCACTTCTGCTATTCAGAATGGTGGTAGTAACACAAGGGGACAGAGGCATCTCTCAAGTTGGCTTGTCCCAAGCCACTGAAGGTTTTTACAGTGCAACATCTTAAACTCCATCTGGAAACCACGAGAGAGCCAATGTAATGAAGTCAACGGAGTTGCATCCTCTTACCAGATGCTGAATGAGTCCCTCTGTCATTTCTCCTAGTTCCTCCCAACATGTTTTGATTAGTCACTTAAAATTTCCCATAAATATTTCTTTGCTTTGCCCATCATAAAAATTGTGCACTGATGTAGATGGGCACCATGTGTGGATGCTTCAGGAGTGGAAATTAAAAGAAAATGAGACCTCCTATGAAACTGGTCTGGGTAAAGGCAGTCAAAAGATTTATGTTGTTATGAATGCCCTTATGAAATCATCAAATGGGCTTTAAAACGTGCAGAATTGCTCAACACCAAAACTCTAGGAGTCCGATTTCCCCACCACATACACCAGTGTGACTCCACTGACACTAATGGAGCCATTCCTGATTTACACCAGAGTGAGAGAAGAATCATGGCCAAGCCTTCAAACAGAAGAGCTCAGACAACAAGAAACAATGGAAGATCAGCTTTTTGGAACAGAGATCATCTTTTGGGCCTTGGTCCATGACTGGGGCTCTTAGGCACTATTGCTATACAAATCATAAATATGAAAAAACGATCACAGTTGCAATTAAACCATAAGCTGATAAACATAAGCAGTGCCTAGAGGGCTTAAGACCCGAGACAGAAAAGTGTTTAGTGCCCTCAACTCTTATTGAAGTAAATGGGCCAAATCCTGAGGTCCTCAAACAAACTGTCCCTGATTTGGCCCTATGGGAATGGAAGGCACTCAGCATCTCCGAGGAGGTATCTGCATCTTATCATATCTGGTTCTCAGTACCAACATCAGATGCACAATACCTGGGAACTGGAAATATCTGCTGCTGATCATCATGAACAGGTGCAATGGTGTCTCTCTCAGGATGTGAGAATAGTGCACATTATTACGAATGGTGGTAATACTATGGCAATGCCTAGGAGCCCGCAGTCCTGGACCAGGGCCCCATTTGCTAGGCACTCTACAAACACAAAACAATAAAATGGTCCGTGCCCCAGCTGTCCACCTGAGTTTTGAACGGAATCCCACAAATGGACCATGGAGTCTTTCAGGGGTGTGGCAGAGCACACAGTTAAAGATATTTTCCCCTTCCACTACCACTCACTCACTGCAAGGGACATGAGGGGAGAGCAGAAGTTCATCAAGCTCCCTGGCTTTCTTGCACATAAGAATAGACTTTTATAAATGATCAGTTGCTTTCCCCACAAAAGTCCAATCATCATAAATATTAAAAATACTCCGGCTTTATCTAGATAAAATAGATAGCAGATATAAAAAGGCACTGTGTGTGTTATAAATATCACAACACTGAACCTGCCCCATCTTGTAATAACTCGTATACTGATGTTGTGATAAATGAAGGGGGGAGATAGCTCCCTTTTATGGACACCCAGCCAGCCAGCAGCTATAAAATCCCTCTTAGTAGCTGTCATCTAATTGCTCTACCTGTAAAGGGTTAAAAAGTCTCACTGCGATGCATAGGTAAAAGGAAGTGAGTGGGCACCTGGCCAAAAGACCCAGTGGGGAGGCTAGAACTTTTTAAAATTGAAACAAGACTACCCTTTTGTCTGTCTGTTGTTCTCGGGGAGACGGAGACAGGGAGCAGTTATGCTGTGAGAAGCTTGGGCAAGGTATGAAAAATCATCAGCATCATACCTAGAAACTACTTATCTAAAACCCCAGATATGCAAGTAGTTCACGAAATGTCTAGAAAGATGTGATTAGATTTATCCCTTTTATTTCTTTATGGCTTGTGGACTCCTCCGTGCTAACCCCAGGTGCTTTTGTTTTGCTTGTAACCTTTAAGCTGGACCTCAGAAAACTACTCTTGATGCTTAATTCTTGTAGTTATTCTTTTTAAATCTAGCATAGCCTGAGTTCCGAGATGTATTTTCTTCCTTTTGTTTTTTTAATAAAATTTACCTTTTTTTTTTTTTTTTTAAAGAACAGAATTGGATTTGTGTGTCCTAAGAGGTTTGTGCACATGTTGTTTAATTAGCTGATTTCCTTTGTTTTTCTTCTCCGCTCTTCCCCGGAGGGGTGGGGGGGTGAAAGGGTTTGAGGGTACCCCACAGGAAGGAATTCCCAAGTGCGCCTTCCTGGGTTCTCAAAGGGGTTTTGCACTTGGGTGGTGGCAGCATCTACCAATCCAAAGTCAGAGAAAAGCTGTAACCTTGGGAGTTTAGAAGTGGCAAGTATTAATTTTTAAAGTCCTTCCGGGCCCTCACCTTCTGCATTCGAAGTGACAGAATGGGGAATCAGCCTTGACAGATGTACTGTTTATTGGTGAGCAATGGTGAATTTTTCTCTCAATTTCATTACTTTTCTTTTTTGTGCAATTCTTTCCTCATTGTGGGCAAGGACATTTAACTGAGTCTTCTTTGAAGTTGGCTGCATTCTTTAGGATCAGGATGTGGGGACAGTATCTTCTTGGCATCCATAAACACACCTCTGAACCACTCTTGAGCCTTCCCCATACTAAAAGGATGGGTTCACTGTTGGATAAAACAACACTCCAGAGACCCTGCCCCATATTCCCAAGCACAATGGCCAGTGAACGTTCCACACTGAATTATTCAATTAAGTCTCTTTTTAGGTTGCTACATGTGGATTCTAACTCTGCTGGGATATGACCTTTTCCTAGGCCAAAAAGCTTCAGATCCAAGTCCATTAATCAATTTTCCAGGAATGTAGTAAATGGCTAAAACCATAATAAATTAGGCCCTGGAAGAAACCATCTGTATAGGACTACTTTTGCTCTAAATTTTGAAGTATTATCAAGCTTGAACAAATTTCCAGAGGCGAGATACATTTACAGGAAGACCATCAATAAAGAAAACATCAAATAAAGCATCTTTGAATTTTTTCAGTGATGCTAACTAGATAAATTGTACATCAAATCCAAATCTTCTCAGGCCAGAATATATTAACTGGAATTTCATGGTAAGCAAGCAGCAGCTGTGTATCCAGCACCTACAATACCATCAATCTTTGCTAGCTGCGACTGTCCCTCCATCCAAAGTTCCATTGAATTGTGGCTTGACAAGAACACTGAAAAAAGCCCTTCTCTGCTCCACCTCCTTTTTAAACAAATAATTATGAGGCTTTTTTACTGTCTCAGCTAGAAATACTTGGTATTTCTAATCATTAGGTTTTGAGATTTATAACAGGTTATAGAATTTTGACCAGGGAAAGAAAAAGAAAAAAAAGCGTAGTCAATGCTAAAATGATCTCCTGAAATTGATAAGCTTTTGACTGCAGGAAAATTAGAACTTGCAAAATCCTTAGCTACACGGTGCCTTGGCTGTCATTGAATTTTGGAAAGGGAACCTTTATTTACAGAAAGAAATGTTTAGCTCTTTTGCAGCTCAGGAAATTTCTGTTATGAGAGCATTTATTGCTCTCCAAACCTACTTTTATGCTGATGGGGGTGGGGAGCAAGAGAAGGAAAAAGGAATCTGGTAGTCCAAGATTAAACACACACACACACACGGAGAAGAGGTCCTCCATAAAACAGATGAGCAACAATCAGAAAATACAATCTAGCCAAGATCAGAAAGCACTTTGGTGCTTAAATAATGGCCATGTCCCTAGGACCACTGATTTTGCAGTCTCATTTAGGAATACAATTAGTTTACAGCTCTGAGACAGAGCTGTGCAATTATTTTTGTTAGTTATTTGTATTGTAGTAGCACATGGGGTCAGTGCCACATTGTGTTAGGGACTGCAACTACAGAACACACAGTCTTTATCCAAAATGGCTTATCCTGCAAGGCCCCAATCCTGCAGATTACATGCCTATTTAACTTTACACAAGAGTAATCCCACTGACTTCAGGACCTTGGGCAAGTCATTTTGCCGTTCTGTGCCTCAGTTTCCCCATCTGGAACACAGGGATGATAATACTTCCCTACCTCCCAGATGTACACGTTAACCTTCTAATCTACTGGGCTTTCTGTTTCTTTTCATTTTTACACAGCTATTCAAAAGAAAGGAAATCAAAGCACAGTTATTAGCTCAACCTGTTGAGCACATGCTATGTACAACTTCACCCCACAATACCAAAAGCACATAAAACTGAGGGGCTGCCTAAAAGTGAAGTGAAATCCAGGCCAGACCTTGGTTTTATGAGAAACTGTGCCACATATGATACGTAGCACCTCAGGCAGATGCTCTCACCATCCGGGGGCTGAGAGAGCGGTTTACAAATCGAGGGAGGGGTATAAAGGCGCTTGTAACAGCAACAGAGTTAGAAAGATTTTGTATGAAAGTGCGGTCAAATGCGCTTCAGGAACTGGGGACAGTGGGGGGACTGAGCCTTTTCAATTAATCTGGTAAGACTGGAAAGCTAGGAGTCTGCAGCAGGCCAGCAGACCGGAAAGGTTCTGGGTTGATGGTGGGAGAGGTTGTTTAAAAGCAAGGTCTCCCAAAACATGGAGCACTGTGTGGAAACACATATGGTCTCCAAGGCTAGAGCCAGCCCTTACTGAAATCATGAAAGGAAATTAAACTGGTTATGTCCCTAAAAACTACACAGTTACTACAAGCCCTGGGTCTGAATGCCCAGAACCCTGAGAGCTCAAAATCCAGATGTGAATGTTACAGCTCAGGCTCATCTCTACATACAAACAGCCCCTCCGTCTCTTACCTTCCAGTACCCCAGTTCAGGGTTCTTGTTTACCCCTAATGACTGAAACAGCACCGGATGTGCAGTTCCTAACTGCACGTGAGATGTCACTAGGACCATCAACTGCTGCAGGAGCAGTCCAAAACCCTAAGGATATAAACTAGGAGTTATGGTAGGTAAAACATTATTTCAGTTCACTTTGGGAGGATGGTTTTGGTTAAGGCACAGGACTGGGACTCAAGAGGCCTGGGTTTAAGTCTTGGCTGTGCCATAAACATCCTATGTGACCTTTGGGCAAATTATGCAGGCTGAGGTATTCCACAAGAGGTCAGCACACCTTTCCTGAATCCCTTGTCTTGTCTGTTTCCATTATAAGCTCTTCAGGGCAGGGACTGGGATTGTTTAGCCTGCAGAAGAGAAGAATGAGGGGGGATTCGATAGCTGCTTTCAGCTACCTGAAAGGGGGTTCCAAAGAGGATGGATCTAGACTGTTCTCAGTGGTAGAAGATGACAGAACAAGGAGTAATGGTCTCAAGTTGCAGAGGGGGAGGTTTAGGTTGGATATTAGGAAAAACTTTTTCACTAGTAGGGTGGTGAAGCACTGGAATGGGTTCCCTAGGGAGGTGATGGAATCTCCTTCCTTAGAGGTTTTTAAGGTCAGGCTTGACAAAGCCCTGGCTTGGATGATTTAGTTGGGGTTGGTCCTGCTTTGAGCAGGGGGTTGGACTAGATGACCTCCTGAGGTCCCTTACAACCCTGAGATTCTATGACTCTCTCTTATTATATATTTGTTCAGTGCCTTATATTGGTTAGGGACTATGGACATTGCTGTAATACTCCTAACAATAATTAATGTATTTGTCAAATTCAAATGTATTGATGAATTCTGTTAATATTTAAAAAAAATAGATTCCCCAATCATTTATTTAAAATCACTTCCATTTATTTTTGCCTTCTTGTGGCTTTGTGTCAGTCCTACCCATTAAGGATATTTATTTAACGTGTCTTTTTATTTTCAATATCATTTGAGATGCTTTCCCAAGGCAGAATGCCCTTGACAGAGGTTGGAATACCAAGGCTCTCAGCTGTGAGAGACCTTATCTTCTAACTGCAGCTCTGCACAGGATATGCAGGTGAGAGATTTAATGGCCCTTCTGAGAGAAAACAGTGCTTACTGACAAGCCAGCAAAATCAAGCCAGCTCAAGGGAAAAAGATAAACTATCAAACAGGACGCAGTCAGACAGCAAACAACACCTAATGAATCAGTGAAACATTAAATACGATGCTTCATGCAGTCATTTGTTCATTGCCCGAATATTTTACAGGGGAAGGGGGAGATGAGGGATTTATTTAGTTTCAGACATTCTTAAATGCAGATATTCACTTCTCCCACTGCATTCATGAAAAACAAATTGTTCCCACTTTACATTTAGCACCATCAGCTATCCACCCTCACCTCCATTCAAGGCAGAGGGAAATATCTGCCCAGTTAGAGAATTACAGATATAACAGCAGAGGTTCTAGATTAGTGTTTAGAGCACAAAAGGATATTAGATGACTTGGGAACGTATAATGGAATATAAAGCTTTCCCAATGGCTCAGAAATGAGGTTTTGAGGTTTCAGCCCAATTCTCAGTGGAGAAGCATTCACATAACACAAATTGCTACCTGAATGACACTAAATAGCAGTGTTATTGGCAGTCTCAAAGATTCCAAGGCCAGAAGGGACCATTGTGGTCATCTAGTCTGACCTCCTGTATAACACAGGCCATGGAACTTTCCCAAATTATTTTTCCAGAGCAGATCTTTTAGAAAAACATCCAATCTTGGTTTAAAAATGGTCAGGGATGGAGAATCCACCATGACCCTTGGGAAATTGTTCTAATGGTTAAATTACTCACCATTCAAATCTTATGCCTTATTGACAGTCTGATTTTGTCTCGCTTCAAATTCCAGCCGTTGGATAGTGTTATACCTTTCTCTGCTAGATTGAAGAGCCCATTATTAAATATTTGTTCCCCCTTTAGATACTTACAGACTGTAATCAAGTCACCCCTTAACCTTCTCTTTGTTAAATAAATAGACTGAGCTCTTTGCATCTATCACTGTAAGGTATGTTCTCTAATTCTTTAATCATTCTTGTGGCTCTTCTCTGAACCCACTCCAATTTATCAGCATCCTTCTTGAATTGTTACCACCACAACTGGACACGATATTCCAGCAGCAGTTGCACCACTGCCAAATATAGAGGTAAAATAACCTCTCTTCTCCTACTCATGATCCCCCTATTTATGCATCCTAGGATCACATTAGCTCTTTTAGCCACAGCCTCACACTGGGAGCTCATGTTCAGCTGATTATCCACCACAACCACCAAATCTTTTTTGAGTGCCATTGCTTCCCAGGACAGATTCCCCCATCCTGTAAGTATGGCCTACATTCTTTGTTCCTAGATGAATAAATTTTGCCATATTAAATTTGCTTTCACCCAGCTTGCCAAGTGATCAGATCGCTCTGAATCAGTGACCTGTTGTCTTCATTATTTGCCACTCCTCCAATTTTTGTCATCTGCAAACTTTATCAGGGATGATTTTATCTTTTCTTCCAGGTCATTGATAAGAATGTTATATAGTATAGGGCCAAGAACCAATCCCGGTGGGCCCCCTGGAAACACACCCTCTCAGTGACAGTTCCCCATTTACAATTACATTTTGAGACCTAGCAGTTAGGCACTTTTAATCCATTTAAGGTATGCCATGTTGATTTGATATCTTTCTTTTTTTTTAATCAAAGTGTTTTTAGGTACCAAATCAAATGCCTTACAGAAGCCTAAGAAAAAATCTAATAGGAGAGGTCAAGGACTAAGCAAGTTCAGGGCTTGCTGCACCTGTGTCTCCTGTCCTGATCTCTCTGACTGCACACCCCTCAGGTTTTAGGCCTCTTGGCTGCACTTGTTCTGGGATGGAATCCAGCAGTTCTCCCACTCAGCTGAGGCTGGGGCTACCACACCCTGTGTGCTAAACATGATTGCTCAGCTGGAAATCTTCCCTTCGGGAGCAGTGACCGGTGGTGAATACAGTGACCCAAAACAGCCTTATCCAAACAAAGTGTTGTTTATTCTCAACAGAAAGAAAAAAATATATAACAAAAGAAAAGGGCTTCTAATCTGCACACTTATCTGTTTTATCTCAGACACCCCAGTCTCTGCAAACTCGGAGTCAGGGCAGGTCAACACTTAAAACGCTGCACCGGTGCAACCGTGCCACTATAGCGCTTAAGTGAAGATGCTCCTACACCGACGGTGTAGTTAATCCACCTCCCCAGGAGGCAGTCGCTATGCAACAGGAGATGCTCTCTTGTCAACTCAGCGCTGTCAACACCACGGGTTAGGTCGGTATAACTGTGTAGCTCAGGGGTAAGGATTTTTCATACCCCTGAGCGATGTGGTTATACCAATATAGGTCCATAGTGTAGACTTGGCCTCATTCTACTCCCCAGCAGTCTCTGCTTCTCTCTTCCCTAGTCTTCCCAACACCAGTCCCTCTCTTCCCAACACCAGAAAGCTTTTATTCCAGTTTCCTGCCTGGATTCCCCACTCCCTGTGCCAAGCTCTGCTGAAGAACTCAGCATGGTCAGAGGTAAAAATTCAAGGCAATCGACACCTGCAGTGTCCTTTAAGTACTGGTAATTGGGCTATCTGAAGTGATGGTCCCCTTTTCTGAATCCGTGCCAGTAACCTCTGGGTGAAATTATCCCCTTGCAATCCTATAACAAATACCATACTTCTCTACGTCACTGGGGTGTTGCAAGGATAAATCGATTAACATCTATGAAACACTCAGATACTATGACTATGGGGGCCATATAAGTAGGTAGGCCCAGATCCAAAAAGATATTTAGGTGCCTAGCTCTGGGATGTAGGAACTTAAGTCCAGTTTTAGGCATCATTACAATCCACAAAACTCCTGCTCAGCTGCTGCCTAACCCTGTAGGTGCCCAAACTCACTCTGCAGCGAAGCTTTTGCAGTAAAAGTTCCCTCAGAGTCTATGTTTCTGCTGCTGGCCATATGCACTGCTGCCTCGCATGAAGCATCCAGATGCCCATCTCACTCCTGCACCCCAGAGTGATCCATGAACTGGGGAAGATAGGCGGAGGAGCACTTAGCTTGCCTGTGCAACTCAGTCTAGTTGGCATGCTCAGGGGTGACTAACACCACAAAACGAAGGAGGAGAGCACGCCTTCAGAACCCTGAGCCTAGTGGTTAGGGTATTCAAGATATGGGAGACCCCCAGTTCAAGTCCCTGCTCTGCTTGCGGAGGAGGGATATAAATAGGGATCTGTCACCACTCAGCTGAGTGCACTGGACTGATGCATCCGATGAAGGGGGTATTCACCCACGAAAGCTTATGCTCCAAAACGTCTGTTAGTCTATAACAGGCCCGCACAACTCATAAAGCGGCGAGGGCCATATTACTCCAAAGAAAACAGCTGAGGGCCGAAACCCCCTAGCCCCATGGAAACACCCCCTCCGGCACCGCCCGCCCCACGGAAACAACCCCTTCTTCCCCAGCGCTGGGGTGTGGAAGCCTGTAGAGGGGGAAAAAAACAGTGCGCATCGGGTGACCAGATCACAGCAGTAAAATAGGACCCGCCCCCTCCCTGCTTGGCCCCACCATCAAATGCCTCTTCACCCCCCCAGGGGTCACTATATTACTGCACACAACAGTCAATCAATGCAGCTGTAGATAAATCTCTGCATTATGCATTTTTGTATAACTTGTATATGACTTTGTATTGAATCTTGGTAATATGTTATAGCAGGCCCCTAAGGTAGTATGATTAAAGTAAAAGAAAAATGTCTTTTTGCTAGAAGTAGAATAAGATCTTCCCCCCACTTTGTATTCAATTGCCCTGTTGAATGAATGAGGTGTGAATGAGGAAGGCGTGGAAGGCAGACACCTCCAGACAGCTGCAACCCTTGCTTACTCACCCCCCCGCAGGCCGCACAGTGAGCCCACCTACTCACCCCACCACCCCGCGGGCCACACAGTGAGCCAACGCAGGCCGCATGTTGTGCAGGCCTGGTCTATAAGATGCCACAGGACACTTTGTAGCTTGGACTGTGCAGTGATTCTTGCTCTCTCTGGCCCAGTTCATACTAGATTATTCAGTTATACAGAATAATCAGAATATCCCACAGTCCAGTGGTTAGGGCACTTACCTGAGAGGAAGCAGATCCCTGTTCAAATACTTCTCCTCATCACTCAGAGGGCGGATTTGAACTCGGGGGGCCTCCCACTGTCCAGATGAGAACCCTGACCACTGGGCTAAAGGCTATGAAGGCGGTTGTTCTCCTCCTCCCAACCATTTTGTGTGGAGTGAGGCAGGTGCCTAATGCATTCTTGCTGGAAATGACTTTGGTGCCTAAGCCGCCTGACTCCAGGAGAGCGGTGCCCAGCTCTGGATCACAAGCAGAGAGAGGTGCCTCGCTGCATCCCAGACATATTCCTAGAATTTGGTGAGAAGGGTAGGGCATAGGACACATGCCTCTCATCGGCATCTGTCATTGGCTAGCACAGGCAGCTCCGACTGTGCTGGGTTTTGTGGGTCTCAGTCGAAGGGTATGTCTATACTGCAATTAAAAACCAGCAGCAGGTCTGTGCCAGGTGACTCAGGTTCACAGGGCCCAGGCTATGGGGCTGCTTAATTGCAGTGTAGACATTCAGGTTGGCTGGAGCCCAGGATCTAGAATCCTGTGAGCTGGGAGGGTCCCAGAGCTCGGGCTGCAGCCTGAGCCCAAACATCTAGACAACATTAAACCGCCTCTTAGCCAGAGCCAGCTGGCATGGGCCAGCTGTGATTTTTTAATTGCAGTGTAGACAGACCTTAAGAAGCATCTCTCTCCCCCTTCATTTTGTACAGGGAGCCTAGACACCTAACTCAGGCTTTATGGATTCCATTGTTGTTCCAATGATTTTTCTAGGCACTTGTTACAATCAGGGTCCACACACTCCAAAGGAAGGACAGAGGGTCTGAACCCCAACAAACAAGCAATTGAAGCAACTGGTTGTAGACAATATTATTGCGTATAAAAATATGTCAAGTAAAGGTCTTTTATGAAAATTTAGCATGTCCTGAGCTTGATCGTCATTATGAGCTATGTATACAGATTGTGGTTATGGATTATGCATGTGTATATGTGTAGAAAATTGCAATTGTAACTATAGTGCAACTACAGCATACCTCCCGGCAGCATGGTGAGGCAACCAGGCAGGAAGAGTACCTTCAAGGCTAGGTGTTTACACAAAACTGGCTCCAAACACCTCACATTGTCCAGCAAGGAAGAGACAATGATGGACTGCAAAAGTTAATGGGAAAACACTGAAACAACTTGAGGTCTAGTCTACATTAGAAAATTAGGTCAGCATAACTATCTCACTCAGGGATGTGAAAAATCCACCCTCCTGATCAACGTAGTAAAACTGACCTAACTCCCTGTGTAAACAGCGCTATGTCGATGGAAGAATTTTTCCATCAACCTAGGTACCATCTCTTGGGGGAGTGGATTACCTAAACTGACATGAGAACCCCTCCCCTTGGCACAGGGAATGTCTACACTGAAGCTGTAGATGCTGCAGCAGTTCAAGTGGAGACAGCCCCTGAAACCGAAAAGAAAACCTCAATCTGGGGGAAAAACCCTGCTCTGAATTACCATAGTCTGAGAAAATGGAGGAAAAAATCCTGCAAGCCCTCTTAAAAGGGAAGGAGTTTGAAGTGCAGGCTATCCAGAAACTAAGGGTCAGCATCTAAGCAGGGTGCTGTCCGTGAAGCACTGGATCCCCTCTCGGTCAGAGAGCATGCTGGGAAACTGCTCAGCAACAATAGTTAACTTGTGTTAGAGAAGGTGATTTAGCGAATATCAAAATGCAAAGCCTGAGATTGCGTCTCTATGGTTAATTTCTGTGTAACTCGTATGTGTTTGCTTTTCCTTATGATTTCATCTTTGAATCCATGATTTTTTTATTAAATAAACTTTGTTTATTTTTACCTCAGGCAGGTCTCTATGGTCCAAACTGCATGGAGCGTGTGTGCCAGAGTGAACTGATAATTAGAAGCAGGTTTCATCCCTTCGGGGGGTGATGAACCAGAAGAGAAAAGTCTGAGTGTCCGGTAGTTAAAACTCAGGGAGACAAATTTGGGGCCACTCAGGACCAGAAGGCATTGTTGAGGTCAGTCTGCAAGTAGTAACTAGGCTGGTGGAAGCCAGGGTGGGATCTCATGCTTTTAGGCTGGCTACTGGTGTCAGAGCACTGAACCGTAGCAGCAAAGCTACAAGGTAGGCAGTGACAGAGCCCCTTCCTGGTCCCTTAAATGTTACAGCACCTAAAAGTTAGGCATTGTGGCATGCACCATCACAACACTCATGTCCCTTTGTGAATGTGGGCCTTAGAATCTTATTGATAAAAGCAATGTCCCCTTCAAGAAAAGAATACTCCTTATGCTACAGAAGCGCTGAATGCATGATCAAGGGGAAAAAAAAGTGGTCTGGAAATCTGGAGCTTCTGAGTTCAAAGCCCAGCTTTGCCGCAGACCGCCGCTATTGCCTCAGGCAAGTCAATTGACTTATTTGTCTCAGTTTCACCATCTTTAAAATGGGGATAATGATACTATCTACCTCATAGGGCTGTTTTCAGACTTAACATCTGTAAAGGAATTTAGGGTATTATTATCGACAATTCTTAAAATGCAATTGAGAAAATTTGTGTCACACGCTTTAGGGGTGTCCAAAAATAGCTAACAAATGTGTTTCTTCATGCTAAGGCAACATATCTGTGGCTTCTTAAACTTGGTTACACTTTTTATAAGTACAAACCAGTCAGAAATGTAGATGGGGCACATCTACCAGGCAGTTTGCTGTAAACTTCTAGGAAGTAAAAAGAAAATGGGACTAAGATCATTAAATTTCAGATACTGGACACTTAAAAAAAAAAAAAAAAAAAAAAAGATTACAGATAAATCTATCGCTGCTTATCCCAGAATTGCACAGACCCCCAGAACATGTTGGTATGTTAAGTAGTGTCTTAACTTCTGATACTGGAATCCCCCCTTGCTAACAGTTTAAACAAATTGATTTTAAATCACTGAAGGGGGAAAAAAAAAATTAAAAATTAAAGGAAGTATATATTTACCAGCACAGGAAATACATATTCATTATTGATGCCAGGTAGGTCTTGTAATAAAATGACTAAGTATTAAAAAAAAAAATTCATTGGGTATAGGCCGATAGAGTTTCTTGCTATATCAATTAGCACCTTATGCTAAGAGCACTACAGTTAACCTTGGTTAAACTGGCCTAGGATTTTTTTTGCTATTTAAGTACTGCTCAGGGTTGGGAGAAGTTTGAGAAACACCTGCATCAGTTTTGGTTTTGAAGCTCTGTAGAAAGTCTAAAGATTCTTGCCTTGGGTCATCAAGATCCCCAGAAACTTTAAGGTTTTAGACCAGGGGTGGGGAACCTTTTTTCTATCACGGGCCACTGACCCACAGAAAAAAAAAAAAAAATTAATCGCAGGCCTCACACAAGTAAAAAGCAACTTAATTTAGTGGCTTTTTTATATAGAGAGAAATATAAAATGTTCAACTCACCCACCCACGGGAGTGCAGAGGCTTGGGGCTTCTTCTCATGCGGCGGGGCGAGCCAGCACATGCAGCTCGAACCCGGGGGGGCGGGGGGGGGAGGGCGGCTCAGGGCTTCCTGCCCGCAGCAGGGTGAGCCGGTGCTCACGGCTCCAGGCCAGCACCGAGACTTGTCGCGATCCAGCTGAAATTAAGCAATGGGCTGGATCTGGCCTGTTGGCCATAGGTTCCCAATCCCCACCCCTGCTTTAGACCTTATCTGTAGGGTTACCAGATAGCAACTGTGAAAAAAACGGGACAGGGGGTGGGGAGTAATAGACGCTTATCTAAGAAAGTCTCCAAAAATGGGACTGTCCCTTTAAAAACAGGATGAATGGTCACCCTACTTATCTGCCCCAATTACAGGCATCAGTGTAGCTGCACCAGTGTAACCCTAGAAAGTAAAAACACGGTTTATGGGAGTATAGCTTACCCGGGCTTGAAATTGGGGCTTTACCAGTCTACGTTAGGAGTTCACAGCAGTGCAGTACAACCCAGGCTGCAACTGAAGCAAATTGCCAGTGTGGACACGACCTTAGCTATCATTCACGCTATTCCCTGCTATCTTACTCTGCACAGTGTATTAATCACATAAAGAAGGCTGAGTGGCAGCACCTTCTTCGAGGCAATAGCTGAAATGCCATGATTGTGGCTCTGAATGGCCTGCAGCGGTTCTTAATTTAGTTGCTTTAACTTTTGCTTTGTTAAGTTTAAACGGACAAGTCTATTTTTAGCTTAGTAAGAGGCCTCTAATTATAGCTGCAGGTGTTTTTAGTCTTTAAAGGTTTTTGCAACTTCTTACCAACATGCGTTTACTAAGCTGCTGGCATGTGTTCTGCCTTGGGGAATGATGAATCTGGTAATGCTGGTCTTTTGGTTACTTTATATTTTTGGCAGGATCTGTCCTGTGGAGTTGTTTGCTTTCTGGAGAGTGCCAGCTGTTAAAAAAGTGTTGATTGTTGAAGAGCTCTTAGCCTCATAAGTGGCGCCACTGCCTGAAGGTGAGCCTATGATAGATTGATATGCCTGGGGAGCGTTTGTTCAGATCACTAGCCAGACTGTATGAAGAGCTAGTCGACCTGTTATATTAAATGTAAAAGAACCTGTGTTAATGCAACATTAAGATTGCACACTGGAAAAAAAATCACTGAAGTCAGACAATGCAAAGTTAAAATTCCTTAAGGTCATTAATTCAGTCACATTGCCCATCACATATCAAAAACTTCTACAAGTCAGAGATGAGAAAGGACTAGTATGTCAGTGCAGAATTGTTCTTTATAATTATAGTACCTTTTCTGGTGTTTTGCCCAAACTAATTTGCCCAAACTATAGCATAGATTCTTTGTATTCTGCTTAAGAACACTACAAAATGCAGGTCAAGAAATAGAACATTCATTACCAGCATTCAGAGTTGTGTGGAAAAATACAAGAACAGAGGACCACCCTTTCTTACGGCATACCAGAAAATAACAACGTTTTCCTCTGATCTGATTTGTGGCTGGCACATTAATCTCAGATAAGTTATTCCACTGAGCTCAGAGGCAAGTCTACGAGGACACCACAGTAGGTAAAGAATTTCACATTGCTGAAAATCCAGTTTGCAGAATATTAGTCATCTTTCACTGCCTTTGGTGTATGCAGTTGTAACATGATGCTTCTCTTCAGTGATGTAATGCTAGCTTTTTATAGTGCTTTGTCGCTATGTGACTTGACATGGCTTTGCCAAAACTCAGAACCCTGCTCCCAGAAGAGAAAGAAAGCCCAGGGAAAAGAATTACAGCAATGAACAATGATGTTTCAGCCCCAGCAGAAAGAAATTACTTACCTTACAGTAACTGTGGTTCTTTGGGATGAGCTGGCAATATAGATTCCACTTATGGTGCGCATATGCCCCATGCATGAGAAATCGGACTTTTTTTTTTTGGCCTTCCCTGTGCCCCCAGGTGTTTTCACGCCCCCCCCACCCCAAAGGGCATAAAGGTCAGAGTGGGCCCAACCATCTCTCAGTTCTTTCATCAATATAACTCTGAAGAAGCAGAGAAGGAAGGTGGGTCAATTAATCCACATGGACAACACATATCAAAGAATCACAGTTACTGTAAGGCAACCATTCTCCTTTGTGTAATCATCACATAGATTTCACTTCTTGTGACTAGCACGCAGGGACCTTATAATCAGGAGGTGGGTGCTCAGAGTCTTATTTAAACAAGGATTGCAGGACAGCTCTGCCAAAACAGATGCCAGATCTTGTGGCCTCAACTTGGAAACTTGGGTAAAAATGTGGACTGATTCTCATGTAGCCGTCTTGCATTTTTCTGAAATAGGGATACTAGTTTGAATGAGCTCTAACCTGTATAGGTGGAGATAATCTAATTAGATACCCATTTTGACAGTCTTTTACCCTTAGTCCTATGTGCAAATGTTACAAACTCTATTCCTGTCATAATGCAACAGTGAACATTTACATGGTAAATACCCTTGCAACTAAGTTACCCACCAAAGAAATCTTGTGAAATGTTAATGAAGACTTAAGTTTAAACACCCAAAAACACTTTTACATTTACAATTGCTTTGATGTAATACACAAGTGAATTTACCTGAATAAACTCTGGCATGACCTGGTCAGCCAGAATCACACCATGCAAGAACTTGTAAGGTGTAAGGACATGAAGTCATCTGGCTGGCTAAGAATAGCAGGAGCAACTGCCTCATCTGAAGGAAAAAATTGCTGTTGAGAACAACTGATTTTCCATCTCCTGCTACTGTTCTTCCTCACGGTCACATTCTGGCTGTTGCAGACTGTGGAACTGCATTAACTGACCTGTAGAGCAGATCTAAGGTGCTTGTAGGGGAGGGAGAGGCAGGAGAAAGAGGATTCCTAGAAGGCTGCATCTCTCAGGGAGGCAACATTGCATGCTGCAGTGATGAGTCTGCAGGCCATAGCATCTTATCGGGTAGAGTAAGTCTTGCCTGTGTTCATCCCTGCAATAATTGCACTTTCCTACCTCTTTCATATGACAGCTAGATGGAGGAGCTCCTTTGCTCTGCCAGATCTCTTAGATGAAGACTATGCCCAGGAGCTCAGAGTGGAGCCACGGCTCATCAGCCACTTGTCAAAAGAGACAAAGGAGGTTTAGCCGGAGTTTTAGCCTCAGGCACTGAAGAGGCCCTCACTGAGCACTCTAGAAGAAGAGCTTGAGACAGGATTCCCCAGCTTTCTGCACCCTCTTGGGAAAGAAGCAGCAGACTAAACACTTATCAGGCTTATGTTGCTCACCCAGGTGTTAGAGGCACCTGGAGTGCCCATCATTGAGTGATACAGCAGCCTCACAAGAGGGACAAGTTTTAAATCCCAGGGATTTAGTCTCAGCCATAGTGGCTCCATACCAGTACTCACCAAATCTATATTTTTATATATACAGTGGATGCCACTTATTAGCAATCCTGATAAAGGCAACGTTCAGTTATTAGCAACATTTTCCTGAGAACCAGTCCCGTCCCATTGACTTTAACCTTAACGGAATTCGGATATTGGCAATGGTCATGCCACCTACGGGCAACTTTATTGGAATAGAGTTTCCACTTAGTAAAGAATTTGCTGGCTTCATGTCCAAGGCAGGAAGCAAATGCATGTCTCCAGGACTACAGTGCACACAAACTACAGCTGTGCATGCTTTATACATATGCTTTATGCAGCATTCATAGCACACTGTAGACTGTGCAGCGCAGCTGTGCCTTCCTGTTGTGTGCCATGGCTTCTCACCAGTTTCTGGAGGCCCTACGTGAGCCCAGCACTAAGCAACTGCAAGTAACTGAGAAATTTGGTGTCTCAAAATCTGTTTTTCACATTCTTAAATATAGTGATGACATTGTGAAGGAGCATGAGATCAGCACAAACCGAGGCCACAAGTGTCAATGTGATGGCTGGAAGGCAGACACTGGTGAAGCCCGATGGCTCTGGTTTCTGCAGAGGCTTGACTAGGGTGCTCGACTCTCTGGGATAATGCTGAAGCAGAAAATGAGTCGGCTGGCAGCAGAGCAGAGGAAGGGGTTCAACCTTTCAAAAGGCGGGCTTATTTTTTGGAAAGTCTGACACCACATGGCTCAGCATAAGAAACATGGTGAGAAACAAGATGCTGAGCTCCTGGCAGCTGCTGAATGGAAGGTGAACACCCCAGCCAGCATTCCAACCACATGACATCTTCAGTGGTGATGAGACTGCTCGCTTCTACTGGGGCTTTCTGGACAACAGTGTCAACAGTGTGAGCCAACAGTGTGCCCTTGTTGCCAAGAAGGCTAGCGGCATTTTGAGCTGTGTAAGTAGGGGCATTGCCAGCAGATTCCCCTCTATTCTGCATTGGTGAAGCCTCATGGGGAGTATTGTGTCCAGTTTTGGGCCCCACACTACAAGGATGTGGAAAAATTGGAAAGAGTCCAGCGGAGGGCAACAAAAATGATTAGGGGGCTGGAGCACATGACTTATGAGGAGAGGCTGAGGGAACTGGGATTGTTTAGTCTACAGAAGAGAAGAATGAGGGGGGATCTGATAGCTGCTTTCAACTACCTGAAAGGGGGTTCCAAAGAGGATGGATCTAGACTGTTCTTGGTGGTAGCAGACGGCGGAACAAAGAGTAATGGTCTCAAGTTGCAGTGGGGGAGGTTTAGATTGGATATTAGGAAAAACTTTTTCACTAGGTGGGTGGTGAAGCACTGGAATGGGTTACCTAGGGAAGTGGTGGAATCTCCTTCCTTAAAAACCTCTAATGTCAGGCTTGACAAAGCCCTGGCTGGAATGATTTAGTTGGGGATGGGGCCTGCTTTGAGCAGTGGGTTGGACTAGATGACCTCCTGAGGTTCCTTCCAACCCTGATATTCTATGATTCTATGACAAGCGGCCTTGGCATGCTGTGGAAAGAGTCTGCAGGAGGCAAAAAACTATGGACTGCATTACATTGTTGTTGTGGACAAACATGGACAGGATGAAAAAAACGGATGCTTATGGTGATTGGAAAGAGCAAAAGCCCTCTCTAAAGATCCCTAAAGATCATTCAAGGTTGTCTGATACCTACAGGAACGCTGCTAATGCTTAGATATCTAGTTCATTGTTTCAAAAGTGGCTGAAGAATTGGAACAGGGAGCTGCACCTACAAAGCCTTCATGCATGCCTGTTGATTGACAATTGTCCAGCTCATTCAGTCAATGTAGGTCTGTTGTACATTGTGTTGAAATTTTTGCCTTCCAACTCAACCTCAGGCTTGCAGCTGATGGACACGTGTGTCATTAAAAACATCAAAGTCCACTGAGCTCATCTGGATGTGAGAGTCTTTGCCTCTTTCACTACTGACCCAAACCTTCAAGTGCTGGATATTATAAAATACCACAACACTAATTGATGCACTTCATCTCACTAAGGAGCCTTGGGCCGCTGTTCTCAGAAAGAAAGATAGGGTTTGTATATATCACAGAAAACATTTGGCTGGCGGACACTGATGGACAGCGCTGCTGTTCCTGATAATCTGACAGCAAAGGATTTTGAGGTTATTGTCAAGTTTGCCAGTCATGTATACATGGCAGGTAAGCTCACTAATGAGGAACTTCTTGAGACAGTCACAGTTTCTAAGCACCCACAGGTTGAAGAGCTACAAGAAGATAATGCATCAGACAAGGAACCCCAAGAGTTTTCGCTTCAAGAACAATTACATGCTGTGGACATTTTCCACAGGATATGCCAGAATCGTGGCTCTGAAATTGGATAAGAAGCTGAGCACAAAATTGAGAGGGATTTACAGCTGGAGATGGTAAATAATAAAAAGCAGACAACATTGGACAAACTGTGTTTTTAAAATGATGTGCTCATTTACTTTGTGTGATACACCTGGAGCATTGCTTGTAAGTATACCAGTATTTTTTACCTACATTTACTTCTTGTAAGGACAATTGTAGTATGATGTTGTATAATTGTAGTACTATAGTACACACACACACCTTTTTTTGTTCTACATATGCATGTCATGTAATTGGCTGGCAGGGAGTGATGCTAGCATCTGAATATGAACAAAATACCATTTTATTTCAGCAGCTATGCAGTGTAAATGTACAGTATTCAAGGAAACTATTGTGTGTTTGGATTTGTCATGTTAATTTTTTAACATTGTATTAAACAAAAATTAATACACACATGTATTTCAATGCCATGCTTCTACAACTACAGTCTATTCTTGTTCCATACTGGTACACATATAACACGCACTTAAAAATGGGGGCCTGTCACTTATTGGCAACTTTCTAATGGCGGCACCTTTTTGCTGGGAAGCAAGAAATTGCTAATAATAGACATCCACTGCAATTTATTCATTTATTTATTTTTGGCCAACAGGCTTACCAAAAAGAATTATTCCCTAACTCCACTTATTAATGAACTATACTAACTAGCCTAATAACTAAGTAATTGCAATGTGTGTAGAGTAAGCTGACACTGCAAAGATCCCATTTAGCTGCCATGGGCAATAAGAAGGAACTAAGGGATGGTTGGGCCCATTTCGCCCTTAATGACTTCAGGTGGCTGGGGTGTGAGGACACACAGGGCACAGACACAGTCCCAACGGACACTGCCTGCCAAAGAATCTGATCTTGCATGCCTGCAGTGGATCCCACTTCTCATGCACATGCATGTGAACAATCACTGTTGAAAAACGAGGTCTTACTTTGAGAAAACTATTACTATTTCTATTTTCAAAGAAACTCTGCTGCAATTTGCTATGAAACTTTGTCATGCCTCTCTTTTCTTTACCCATCATATCTTGAATGCTGTAACTTTCTACTTGTTGATGGTGTGTATTGGATGTCAGAGTACATTCATGTTACCACAGGACTGGATAATGCACTAATATACTGCACCCATCACTGTGGCATCTGGGCACTGAATATTGTCCTCAGCTAGGAAAGTACATCTCCCACTGAAGTCATAAATTGCATGTATTTTATCCGACGGCAGAATCTGGCCCACACAGACTTAAGATTCTTGGCTTGGGTTATGGATCCGCATGGCCATTCCCTTTATTCTGGCAATCAGGAAACAAAGAATATATCCAGTGAAGGGGGTTGCATAGGAACCTACGAGTCTATACACTACAATTCTGGAGCCTTAAAATTATACCTGTCCTGTAGGATGGCAGTATCTCTTCCCACCCCTTAAAAAAAAAAAAAAATCCAAGAATTCTCACTTATTGCAGATTTCTCTTTGTGGTGCAGGAATCACATGTTGGACAGATAGAATTTTAAAGCTTTTTGATGATGTATTGATACATCAGCATTAGAAAGGAAAAGTGGTCTTATGTGACTTTAGAGATCTAGGGTCAACCCCCTGGCTCTGCCACCGACTTTCTGGGTGACCTTGGGCAAGTCACTTTCTCGCTTGGCTTCAGGTTTCCATCTGTGCAATAAGGATACCACCTCCTTTGTCCCTCATGTCTAGTTAAAGTGTAAACAGAGATTGTCTATTATGTGCATGTACAGCGCCCACCACAATAGATCCCCAATCTCACTTGGAGGCTCTACACTCTAATGTAATACAAATCATCATCATGCTGAAACAAACAGGTCCACTCCTTAAAAGGAGGGTCTTGAACAGGCACAATGAGGTGTTTAGTATCTCTTATAACATTTGTTTATAAGCTTAGTTCATGGCATGAAAGAGGGTGCGGTGCATAGGGTTCCCGTGAAATAGACAACTTTGCAACCTATGCATCAAAGAGCATGGGACACCAGCTTTTCTGAGATCAACCCTGAGCTAGCACCGACACTGTGAGCTTTAAATGAGCCCAGTAATAATATAGAACACTTCTCATTTTCTAACATTAGCTAATTCATCCTCACAACATCCGTGTGAAGTAGCTCCAATCCCCACTTTACAAATGGGGAAACTGAAGTACAGAGAGATCAAGTGTTGAATTAGAACTGATGAGTTTTTTTGATTCTCAGGACACACTGTCTCTCTCAATCGCTCTGGAAATTAAGGCTTATATTCAGTGGATAACACTGCTGGTTCACATGTAGGCTTCTTAGAAAAACAGTTTTGAATGCTGTGCACTGAGTAGTGTTTATAACAGTATTCACTATAATAGAGACTCAAACTACATGTATAAACAAAACAGTCAGAGGACCAAAAAATGCCTCCACGGCTAAACAGAAGAGTAAAAGAAGCAGCTAGAGTCAAAAAGACATCTTAAAAAACTGGAAGTCAAATCCTACTGAGGAAAATAAAAAGGAACAAACTCTGGGAAGTGAAGTGTGAAAGTATAATTTGGCAGGCTAAAAAAGAGCAACTACCAAAAGACACCAAAATGAGTGCTGTTCAAAGTTTGCAGACAGGACAAGACAAAATTACTCAAAATAGTTAAGTCCAAAGTTGATTGTGGAGAGTTAAAAAGGGGTCTCACAAAACTGGGTGACTGGGCAACAAATTGGCTGATTAAATTCAATGTTGATAAATGCAAAGTAATGCACATTGGAAAACATAATCCCAACTATACAACATGATGGGATCTAAATTAGCAGTCATCACTCAAGAAAGAGATATTGAAGTCATTATGGATAGTTCTCTGAAAATATCTGCTCAATGTGCAATGGCAGTCAAAATAATCTAACAATGTTAGGAACCATTAGAAAAGGGAGAGATAATGATACAGAAATTATCAGAATGCCACTATATAAATCCATGGTATGCCCACACCTTGAATGCTGCGTGGAGTTCTGGTCGTCCCATCTCAAAAAAAAAAAAAAAGATATATTTGAACTGGAAAAAGGACAGTCAAGGGCAACAAAAATGATTAGGCGTGTGGAACAGCTCCCATGTGAGGAGACCCTTGGACTGAGGCTTCCATGTCAGTATAGACGGAGACTTTTCATCTTAGAACATAGATGCCTAAAGGGGCAGATATGAATGAGGCTATAAAATCATGACTCGGCTGGAGAAAGTAAGTGTTGTTTACTCCATGACACAAGAACCAGGGGTCACCCAACAAATTTAATAGTGTGGCAAATTGCCGGCACTACTATGATGGGTCCCGCACTTTCTCTTCTTGTGGGGAGGTTTCAGGGTGCCATTTCTTGCCCCTGAACTGGGGTAACAGCTATCCTACTAGTATCCCAGGGAAGGGGAGTGGAGAGGGAGGGACCCAGGCCCACCCTCTACTCCGGGTCCCAGCCCAGGGGCCCTATGATAGTAGGTGAACCACTTGTACCAGTGATTCTTTCCCCTGGGCTACTTCCCTCTCCTGACCTTCAGCTTGTGGGGCTTCCTGCCTTCCCTCTACACAAGCCAGGTGTCCCTTTACCTAGGATCTTGGTCTTCTTAGCCCGCTGCAGCACTTCTCAAAACTCTCCTCCACTTTCCTTCAGACTGCTCTTTGTTCCACCACCAATCCACTCTGCTTCACTCCTCCAAACTGCTCTCTGCTCCACCACCAAACCACTCTGCTCCAGCTCCTCCTCACTCTGCTCCAGCTCCTCCTCTGGCTGATTGAAGCAGGGGGATTTTATCAGGTGACTGGTTTCAGGTGCTCTAATTGGTTTCAGGTGCTTTTAATTAATCTACAGGGAATAAGGCTTCTCCTCACCCTAGATCACTCTCCTGCTGCCTTCTGGCCATGCTGTATCACAATAGGCAGCAGTTTTATACAATGTACCTCTTCATACAATGTACAGTCAGTCAATCTGTGGAACTCATTGCCAGGAGATGTTGTGAGGGCCAAAAAGTACAACTGGGTTACAAAAAGAATTAGATAAGTTCATGGATCACTTGATAAACTGCCCTGTTCTGTTCATTCTCTCTGAAGCATTTGGCACTGGCAACTGGCAAAGACAGGATACTGGGTTAGAAAGATCATTGGTCTGACCCAGTCTGGCTATTCTTATATTCTAGAGCTGGATGAAAAAATTCTCAAAGTTAGACAAATGCTTTCATCCAAATTTCAAGGAAAAATAGCTCAATTTTCATGCAAATTTCATCCAATTTTTAACCAGCTCTATGGTTCACTGAAAAAAATGTGAACTTTAAATTTCAAAGGCCCCCGCCCCATTTCATATTTTGGTGAAAACGTCATGAAAATTTTTGAATTTTCAACCAGCTCCAGTGTTTACCTTTGTGTGTTTTGTCACAAAATTTGCACTGTGGTTTTGCTGCACAAATTTCTGAAATGCAATATCAATTTATCATATCGTCATTTGATGTGATTAGGGAATAGATATGCTTATGAATGCACTCTCTTCTAAACTTCAAAAGGAAATACTGTTAGTCTGATCTTCAGTCATTTGTGCTTTGAAAATTCTATCTAAGGGAAGAAAGTGACTAAAAGTTCAGGAAACTGAGAATGAGGAGAAGGGAACAAACACTCAGGAGGTGAGCAGGTCTATACAATGCCTAGAGGATTAAGCAGTATCTACAATTTATTGTCTTCTCTGCGAGGTGTCTAGAATTTTACCCTTGAGGTAAGTGAAGAACCTAAAATAACAAGGCAATTATTATCTTGTGGGGCACACAAGCATGCTAGGCATCTCTCAGTACAGATAAGAAAACAGGGTCCCTGCCTCAGTGAACTTTCTATTTAATTTTAATCCAGACATTAATATTGAAGATTTATATAGCACAGGTTAAGGACATCTCTGTGGGAGAGCAGCAGCCAGGGGGGCAGGAGACCGAGTTGATCATCGTAAGTGCTACAGGGGAGGCTCTTTTGTCATTGACAAGGGAGATTTAAGCCTAGACCTATGATCAAAGCTCTGTTGGTGAAGTGGACAAAGACTGGGGACCTGATTCTCCCCGGCCTTGCACTGGGCATAGAATGCTCTCAAAAAAATGTGGTAACACTTGACTCCCCTTTTGTGCAGGTGTAAATGGATGCACATGGTGCAGGACAGGAAGGACACCGGGCCCGTGAGCCTGCAAGACAAATAAGACTGAATGAAGAAGTTCAGATGTTTACTTTACCATTAACAACCCAAGGGCCAAGTTGCTCTTCCTTACTCTTTTTTTTTTTTTTTTAATAAAAAACAAACAGGTTAATTGAATGCAAAAATGTAAATAGTGCCATAAACTAGGTTACTGCAGCACTCAAAAGTCAAGAAATTCCATAAATTAAAGTCAATCCCACAGCACTAATTTGAGCACAAGGCACTCCGAGCTGAGGTGGAGCCAACTGGGAGCCTTATTCAAACAATCATTCCTCTCTCCACTGCGTGCAATTGCATAGCAGTGTTCCAGTGCTGATGTTTATTACTCTCCTCGATTATACTCCATGAACAGCTAATGAGATGAGATTTTATTAGAGCAGAGGGTGCTATTGTTTGTGTTGCAGTGTTACTGTAATGTGAACAGGACTGAGTGCTGATAGGAAGGCAATTCAGTTTCATCATTCTTGAAAGGAGAATCAAAACGTGTGTCTGTTTTCTATATAATTTATCAGTTCTGCAAATAATTTCAGTAATGACAAACTGCATTGTTAAATCAGGATATTCGCAGTCACCGTGTTCCAAATTTTGTACTCCTGGGGGAATTCTGTGCCAAAAATTAAAAATTCTGCACACAATATTGTAAAATTCTGCATATTTTTGTCAAAATAATACAATATAATCAAACCAGTTTCAATTATTTATTTCAAAATACCTGTCAGAAAATGTGTCAAACAATACAGACAATGAAAAAGTTTCCCCCAGGAGTAGCGAGTTAAAGAAATCCCTATGACAACCCAGTTCCTGTTTCTCTTTTATGCTTTTGTTAAGTGCTCGAGTCTGGGTGTGTCACATGAGGCAGCTGGGCACAACTTGGGGGAAAAACACTGCCCCTCCGGTCTCAGACATCCGCACTCCCAGAGCTTGGGTACAGGACATCCCCGGCCCAGACACCTGTAGCCCCTCCTCCCCAGAACCCAGCCGCAGGACACTCCCCCCCTGCCCCCCCAGTCCTGATACCCCTATCCCCCAGAGCCCAGCCATGGGGTGCCCCCCCAGCCCAGACACCCACACCTCCTCCTTCCAGAGCCCAGCCTTGTGGCACCCCACAGCCCAGGCACCTGCACTCCCTACCTCCCCTGAGCCCAGCCATGAGGTGCCCCCGCCCCCAGCCCAGAAACCCACACCCTCTACCACCCACAGCCCAGGGATCCAGAGAGAGAGAGAGAGCCTGATGCTGGGTCCTGGGCCTATACAGATTTTCCTGCATGCTGCCTCCTTCTTTCAGGACATGCTGGGAACTGCAGCTGCCAGAACCCTCCAGCTCCTACTACCCATCCACAGTATCCTGTATTTGTGAGCTGGAGAGAGACTCTGCTGGGTCCAGCAGCCCCTAGTGGTGGTCAGCAGCTCTGCAGCATCAATTCTGCAGGGAAAAATTAAAATTCTGTGCAGAACATTAATTCTACACTAATTCTGCATTGTGCAGTGGTGCAGAATTCCCCCAGGAGTGAAGATTAATGACGGAAGATTTTCTTGCTTCCCTTGGAGTTCCTCCTCTCCAGATCTTACTGTACACTTCGCATTATGAGAGCATTCACGGGTCTCAAATGACAACAAGGCCCTATTTTGCTAAGCAATGTATGCACACCCAGAGAGAGACCATTCCTGCCCCCAAGACATCACACTAACAATGTAATGGGACTTTTTCATTAGCCTGAATGGGAGCAGGATCAAGCCTTAAGTAGACAAGATAAACAAAAAGGTGGGAGAGGACTTTTCCCTAGTTCATAAGGATACTGCTAAAAAGCATTTCTGGTTTTGGAAGACACCAAATGGCCTACACCCTGAGATCTATCAAGGATTTATTCCCATTCCATAAATCAGTCAGTGCAAACACTGATCAAACACATTTATAGTTATCGGACATACAGAACGTAATTGAGGACTTTGAGCCAACAATTATTTCATGGAGACAGTTTTTGGTAAATGCTAATGCACTTATCTTTTACACAGTTTCTCCTCCCTGGGTATTCACACCTCAATTGCTAGAAGAGGGCCTCACCCTCCCTGATTGAGCTAACCTCGTTATCTCTAGCCTGACTCTTCCCTGCATATTTATATCTGCCCCTGGACATTTCCACTGCTTGCATCCGATGAAGTGGGTATTCACCCACGAAAGCTTATGCTCCAATACGTCTGTTAGTCTATAAGGTGCCACAGGACCCTTTGTCGCTTCTACAGATCCAGACTAACACGGCTACCCCTCTGATCTTTTACACAGAGAGCTTTCACTGCTGCAGATGGGTGCCATTTAGCTGGTATTTTACATGAGCGGAGGGATAAAGTTCTAATGTTCCAAATGGCACATGTGGGATCACACAGAGGAAAAAGGGAATGAGAACATCTGCCCACAAATGGTACAACTGTGCCTATTGTTTTTATAACAAGCTACACCCCAGAGTAAGGGGCAATGCAGAGTTGTACTGCCCCACGGGAAGCACTAGATTTCCCAGCATGCCCACAGCCAGAGGTTTGCTTGGGCCTAATTGCTAAATCCAACCCAGACCTGAACAACACCTAAGCCTACTCGGCCTGACCCGACCCTGACAGGGTCAAGTCCTTTTCTGACCCCCTCCTCCCCCCCCCCCCCCCCCGAATCTGAGTCAGTACCACCACCACCTCCTGCTTGTGGGGTTAGCATGGCGACGTGGCCTGCTCCTGCGCCATTCCTGCTGTGCTGTGTGCATGCTGCAGACAGAGGCACTGACTGCTCAGCACGCTCACTCTGCACCACACCCAGCGCAGGCGGGGGCAGCGGACAGCAGGAGCAGGGGAGGAGGAGGAGAGCTGAACCCAAGAGGGGTCCAGCTGTTTTCCCACCCAACCCAAACCCGGAACATGTGGTCAGGTACCACGGCAGGTTCTACCCACAGCCCTGGTGATGGGTGTCGTATAAAAAACCCACAAAAGAAGAGATTTACAGGGTGCATTGCACTAAATCCCTATGTGGCCAGCCAGCTATAATGGCCAAAGCATGGGGGGGGGGGGGGGGCAAGAGGGTAGAGTCATGCACTGACCCCTCCCCTTTTTGTGCCATGCAGCACCAAGGAAGTAAAGGGAGCAGTTGTCGAATTCTCCTGGGCACAGGGATGGGAATTCTGATTGGCCCTCAAGTAGGCTACGAAAGAGGCGGGAGGTACAAGAAGTGATAGGAAGCTCTTTGCACTGGCCCTACCTCCTACACTAAAGTCCAGGCAGAATCTGGCCCCTAAAACTACTAACTACCCCTCTTAGCATTTTGAAAATATTTTTAGATCTTAAACTATTTAAAAAGCCTTCTCTACAAGGCACAGTCTTTATCAAGTGTAAAATAATGCCATGGTGAATCTTCAAAGGCTTGACTGGTTAGGAGGAATTAAATGTCAGTTCAAGATCTAGACAGATTGTTTAATTACAGTGACCCATTAATCCCCCCGAAGAATGAAAACCATCCTTTCACTTTTTTCTTTAATCCTTTTGAAGCGCTCCTCAACTGTGGTAAATTTTATATTCTTACCAAGTAATTCTTCCTTCCCTTAAAGCAAGCATAAATAATTTCTTCTTCCTAATTTTCTTTTTTTTTATTACTAAACAAACTTCTAAAATGGGAATTAAGCCTTTTATTCAAGCTGAGTAGGCAAGATGAAAGCAGCTTTTTATTGTGTCTTTTTTTTTTTTTTAGGTGGCAGCGCACACAGATAACATGCTGCATTTTACCAGCATGCACCAAGATCCAAGAGCTGACTGGGGAGGAAAAGAAATTAAATCATCTTAAAAAGCTAAAAATGCAAATAAAGAGCAAGAAAAAGTTGCTTCTAGTTGCATAGAAACAGATGTCTTGAAGTACTGTGTTTGTCACCTAAATGAAAAAATGTGCTTGAAGCAACCATGGGAAGCACTAACTATTTCCCCCCCACACTTATGCCTGCAATTACACTGCATTTTGAAGTACTAGGGCACATAAAATTGATGGAGAATTAAAAAGTATACATCTGTATTTGATTCCTTGTCTTGCCTGTAGTTAAACAAAAATACTGCTTTGGAAAAAGGGCAACTGTTTTGTGATTTAAAGCAGAGACTTAAATGTCATACCTAAATGAAAAATTATTACTACATGTTGAGCTCAGATATCGTGTTTGATGCTGTACAAACGAAGTCCCTGCCCCAAGGAGCTTACAACTTAGTACAGACACAGACAATACAGTTCATACACATGATATACCAAGAACAGTATGAGCTTGAGGTGATTTAAGAATCTGGCTGGGAGGCTGTGCAGAAAAATCACAGAATCATAGAAATGTAGGACAGGAAGGGACCTCAATGATCATCTAGTCCAGTCTCCTGCACTCAAGGCAGGACTATGTAATAACTAGACCATTCCTGACAGGTGTTTGTCTAACCTTTTCTTAAAAACCTCCAATGATGATGATTCCACTACCTCCCTAGGCAATAACATCCAACCTAAATCTTCCTTGCTGCAATGTAAGCCCATTGCTTCTTATCCTATCCTCAGAGGTTAAGAAGAACAATTTTTCACACTCCTCTTTGTAACTGTCTTTTATGAACTTGAAAACGTGTGTCCATCAGTCTTTTCTTCTCCAAACTAAGCAACCCCAGTTTTTTCAATCTTTCCTCATAGGTCATGTTTTCTAAACCTTTAATCATTTTTGTTGCTCTCTGGACTTTCTCCAATCTGCCAACATTTTTCCTGAAATGTGGCACCCTGAACTGGACACAATACTCCAGCTGAGGCCTTATCATCACTGAGTAGAGTGGAAGAATTACTTCTTCTGTGATTTGAAGAGGGGGAGGTTTGGCACATGAGAAGAGAGAAACTTCTAAGCATCAGAAGGGATAACTGGGAAGAAAACATGAAAGAAAGAACTCACTTCCCCATACTTTGTCCAAAATAACCTAAATTATGTGACTCTCTGGGCATGCTGCAAAAGGCATCTATGTGGAAGGGGTTTTGGATAGGGTAGAAGTTGTGTTCCCAGAATGCCAGAGTTCAGAAAGGAGCCCTTTTTATGGGTAGTTGGCTGGTTGAGTTATTTGTTCCTCTCTGAATGTTTGTTTTAATGCTATTGTGGATATTACGTTGTTATAACATTAAAATGTCAGGATGCCCACAGCATCTTTTAAATTATTTAAATCTAATGAAATCAATTATAAATAAGATGGTGAGTGTAAAGAAGATACTGTACAAAGGGGGAAGGCTTTAGAGAACAAAAGTGAGGGCAGGTAAGGGTGTAGGTAGTAATGAGAGACCAGAGAAGAAAAGAGCTATCCAGGCCCTTTGGTTGAGGATAAGAAGCTTGAATTTGGTGTTGATGGTGAGGAGAAGCCAGAGAAAGGGTTAAAAGAGGGGAATGGTATATGATCAGATCAGCAGGAGAGGAAGGTGATTTTAGTAGGATCATTTTGGATGGAGTGGAAGGGAGCTCAGAGAGAAGCAGATACCCAGAAAGGAAGTAATAGCAGCAGTCAGAGTGGTAGATGATCACAGCACGGACTGCAAAAAGAAAAAAGGAATACTTGTGGCACCTTAGAGACTAACAAATGTATTCCTTTTCTTTTTGCTGACACAGACTAACACGGCTACTGGACTACAGCTCAGGGGGAAAAGACGGATTTAGGAGATGCTTTCAGGGAATTTCTGTCGCTGCAGAATCCAACACCCGATCCCAGAAACAAACAAGAACCGCTCCAGTTTTCTCCATCTATACAGTAGGCCAGAACAACATACCTGGCCCAAGGCCCTATGGTTATCACAGGATAGATTTGATACTGCGTAGTGGTTCTAGATTTCCTGGTCCTCCACAGTTACCAGAGAGGCTCAGGATACGTTGCAATAGGGGCTTAATAAACAAGAGGACTTCCTGGCCTGGGAATTCTCTATTTGCAGCTTAAGGCATGGCTCTTTGTGTTTATGTTCTCACATTACAGACACAGGAATGATCATGCAAAGCAGAAGGGAAAGATGTCAATGAAAAGCATATTTTACCATGTGAGTGAGATGAAGGTGTCCAACCTAAAGAATAACATTTCCACGTATATTGTAGCATTGGTTGACTAGTTCAAAAATAACCAAAGAATTCTGCATCTATGCATACAAGAGTCAAGCGTGGTGTAAATGAAACCACCTGTGCATGTCATATTGGAATTCTGAATCCTAGCTAGGATGAATGAGTCTTGGACACTGGGCACTCACTGAGCCTTAGAGGAGTACAAATCATTCATCTATTAATACCGAGTTGCACCGGAATCAAATTCCTTTAGTGAAATTCCACCTTTATTAGACTCCTAGGACTTTGGCTTATAAGATGCTTTGTTACCCTGACTGCATGTTCTCTAGTAACCTGAAGAGGACGCCCATAGCTTGTTGAAGATGTGAGTTGAGGTTAACTAGACATCGTTTTTAGAAAGGGCGCGAGAAGACTCATGATACTGAATGCAACATGCCGCAAATACTTATGTCAGTATTCCTCTGACACAGTCTTTCCAGCCTCAAAAATAGATCTGGAACGCCTTGTAAGGGCCAGTGCGAGTATGTGCATATTGAGGCATTGCTCCAGGAGGGTAGAGGGAAGATGGTGTCAGCAATCTCTCTTCTTTCTTGTTTGTCTTTGAACAGTGTTACATGGACTTCTGGGGCTGAGAGTGAATGGGTTGTAAAAGGAGATGAAGAACTTGTACATTTCAGCAACTGTGGAGTTGGCGGAGTAAAGTTGTGTGTGTAAATGGGGCGTATTGGGACATTGCTGAAAGAGGGCAGAATTAAGGTTGCATGGGCAACCTTATCTGTTCATTTCCTGGTTTTCACACATTTGAGTTTTACGCGACTCAACCCATTCTTCAAGGGGATGACCTACCACCAAGCAACCTTAACTCTGTGTTAAAGTAGTTTTTTGCCATTGAATTAAGATAAGAGATGATGTGGGCCTCTGTGATAGTTTTAGACATGCAGAGAGATCTTAGAGATATTGTGTAGGGAGAAGCAGCAAGTTCTGGACTTGCCCAGATGTGTGTGGTGAGGGCAGAGTCAAAGGTGACACACAGGTTACAGGCATTGGTAAAACAGATGGTGGAGCATTTATCAGTGCCAGAACGGAGAGGGTTTCAGAGGAAAGGATCAGGAGCTCAATTAACCATGTAAAATTTAAGTAGTCAGCAATGCATACAGGAAGAGATGTCAGCAAGATAGAGGGAGTCAGACGAGGTGCGGAGAGATGGATTGGTGATTACAATACGGGTAGTAATTGAAGCCATATGAGTGGATGAAGGTACAGAGGGAGAAGAGGAGTGGCCAAGCGGAGTGGAAGAGGAGGCCCCCTGAAAGCTATTTAACTGAGGAGCAATAATAGTCCTGATCCCCTCATGAATAAATTGAGCGAGACAAAAATCATATCCTGTTCTGCCAGGAGCCCATCCATACCTTGGGATGAATGGATATATTGGATCTGGTCTGAAAACCCATGAATTCAATCTGGGTGCTGCCTTTGAGAACTGACATTGAAGAGGTACCCAGGTCTGAGCAGGGTGATCAACTAATGATTCTAATGAATCTTTAATTAAAATGATTACTTCAATTAATTACACAAGATGATTAGGTTACAATGATTACTTCGATTAAGCAAGCGTGACCCAATAGCCTGTGATTGTAAAAACCTGGTCTTTTTACTACTCTTTGTTCTCTGAGCTGCTATCAATATGGAAGCCTCCTCAATAACACAATCACAATGTAACAGTGGCCACAGGAGAGCATGCATGCTGAGTCTTGAATTAAGAACACCAGCATTCCTATATAGTTACTGAACCCACTAGGAAATCCCAGTAGTGGACCCAAATGCTGGTTTGGGAAGTGTAACTATCACTGTAATTCAATGTTTTTGTCATGCTTTCTGGAGTGGCTCGTGACCACCAGTGCCTACATCAGAGCAGACGGTCAAAAAGCAGGGCAGACACCACAAACTGACAAGAGTGTTCTATAATTTGATCTCACCAACCCAGTACCAAATGTGAACTTCCAAAGTACTACAATAGTTTTATAAGGGAGTCACAGACAGTCCCCTTAAACACTCCAGTCTATTTTGCCACTCAGACAAGATGGACTATGTGATAAATGGTCGCTTACACCAAAATATTCCAGGTTACTCCCAGTCCCAGAAATACCAGTCGCTTACCCAGGTCGAGTTGCATCCTAGATCTCACAACAAAGACAATGCTGGTAGCTAGTTCTAAGGTAAACTAACTCAAGATTTATTAGCTAAGAAAAGAAATGAGAGTTATTGAGAGGTGTGACGGGGCAAGGCCAGAGGGCTATAGGAAAGTGGTAAGGAACCAATATGTTCTTATTGGGATCCGGGAAGTGGGCGGGCGAAGCCCGCCCACTGCTAAAGGATCCCCCCCTTCAGCCTAAGGGGAGGGATCCACAGGACCTGGATACCAAGTGAGTCCGGGGGACAAAAAATGAAAAAACAGGAACGGGAGTGCGGTCAAAGGGTCAAACAAAGCGAACCAGATGGGGACACCGAGCAGAGAACCCCGGACAGCGCCCACTGCTCCTCAAAGGTGTCAAGGGAGCCAGTGGATGCTGCCCAGAGGAACTCTGCCCGGATGCGTGAACGAACAGAGGATCGAAAATAGGCCCCACAGTCACAGGAGCCTCCATCGGCCAACCTCCTCAACCTGGTTTTGTAGATGGCCAGTTTAGCTAGGGCCAGGAGGAGGTTGACCAGGAGGTCCCGTGACTTTGTGGGGCCGCGGATTGGAAGTGCATAAATAAAAAGGTGAGGGGAAAAGTGCAACCAAAACCTCAACAAAATGTCTAAGAGGAGCCGGAACAGGGGCTGAAGCCTGGCACACTCTAGATAAATGTGCGCCAGGGTCTCCCTCACACCGCAAAAGGGACATGTGTCGGGGATAGGGGTGAACCGCGCCAAGTACACGCCCGTGCTCACGGCTCCGTGAAGGAGCCGCCAACTGACATCCCCGGCGGGCCTTGGGACTAAGGAGGAGTAAAGGCTGGCCCACCGGGGCTTCTCACCCTCTAGAGGTGGCAGGAGGCCTCGCCATTTCGTATCGGGGCGGGACGTGAGGGTGAGGAGATGAAGGGTGTGGAGCACGAGCGAGTATAGATGTTTCCTTGGCGCGGTCTGGAAGCGGACCGGCTGCAGTTCGTGCAGTCGGCTCACCGTGAAGGGACAGGGGACCCGGTTGGGTCCACGGGGCAGGGGCCCAATAAAAAGGTCCGGAGGGCTTGGGGTGAAGGGAGGGCGGGGTGTACCCTCTCGCAGGACCCGGTCGAGGTAAGCCCGAGCAGCGGGCGGCAAAGCAGCCTTCACCTCCTGAAGTACGCGCCGGGGAGTACGAGGTCTGGAGAGCCCCATGCGCTGAGCAAGCGTCAGGGGATCCAGCCAATCTCCCCGGTCGTAGTCCAGGAGGTCTCCGACCCTAGTGACTTCTGCCAGGACCAACCTCTGGCACACCGAGGGGGACTCCGCCACCTGCACACGGAGCTGGGGGTTGTGTAGCAGGGGCTCCGCGAGGAGATCTGCCCCCTCGGTGGCCGCCACAGACCTGGTCGCTGAGAATAGCTTCCAGGTCCGGAGGAGGTCCTGGTAGAAGACCGGCAGCCCGTAGAGGTCTCGCGGAAGACCTCTCGGATGGAGATAAAGGAGCTGCCGGTCATATCGGAGCCCTCGGAAACGGCGCAGGAAGGCGTGCGCCAATACGCTCCACGCCGGACTACCTGCACCATAAAGGAGCCTCTGCAGGGCCTGGAGACGGAAGACATGGACCTGAGTGTGTGGACACTTCAGGCCCTGCCCACCCTCCTCCAGAGGAAGATGGAGAACCCCTGCAGAGACCCAGTGCAGTCCTGACCAAAAGAACTCCAGAATCGACGTCCGGAGGTTGGCTAGGAAACCCGGGGCCGGGACCAGGGTGTTGAGCCGGTACCAGAGCATGGACAGGACTAATTGATTGATTACCAGTGCTCTCCCTCGAAAGGAGAGGCATCGGAGCAGTCCTGTCCATTTCCGGATCCGCTCTAGCACCCTGCCCTCTAAACCTTGCCAGTTCTCCGGCGGGGATGGATGCGTGGCAGAAAGGTAAACGCCGAGATAGAGCAGCGGACCCGCACTCCACCTGATGGCCTGAAGCGCGGGTGGGAGAGAGCTCGCCTGCCACCCGTCCCCTACCACCAGGCCAGAGCTCTTGACCCAGTTGACCCGGGCAGAGGAGGCCGCCGAGTAGATCGTCTGGCAAGCCTCCACCCGCACCAAGTCGCCCGGGTCCTGGACCACGAGGAGCACATCGTCGGCGTATGCCGACAGGACCAGCCGCAGCTCCGGCTCTTGGAGCACCAACCCCGTCAACCTCCTGCGGAGGAGACAAAGGAAGGGCTCGATCGCCAGAGCGTACAGCTGGCCCGAGAGGGGGCACCCCTGCCGTACTCCTCGCCCGAAGCTGACCGGCTCGGTCAGGGTCCAGTTGAGCCTGACCAGACACTCTGCGGAGGCGTACAGCACCTGGAGAAAACCCACAAACTGGGGCCCAAAGCCAAACGCTCGCAGAGTGCTCAGGAGGTACCCGTGATCCACCCTGTCGAACGCCTTCTCCTGATCCAGAGACAGAAGGGCGAACGACAGACCATCCCTACACCCAAGCTCCAAGAGATCCCGGACCAGATACAGGTTGTCGAGAATGGTGCGGCCCGGGACGGTGTAGGTCTGGTCTGGGTGGACCACGTCTGCCAGCACGGACCCGAGCCGCAGCGAGATGGCCTTTGCTACGACTTTATAGTCCGTGCTGAGGAGCGAGACGGGACGCCAATTCCGTAAATCGCGGAGGTCCCCCTTCTTCGGCAATAAGGCGAGCACGGCTCGCCTGCACGAAAGAGGGAGGACCCCGCCCTGCAAGGACTCGGCCCAGACGGTGACAAGGTCTGGGCCGAGGACGTCCCAGAACACGCGGTAGAACTCCACGGTCAGCCCGTCCAGTCCCGGAGATTTATTCGTTGGCATGCGACGGAGGGCTTCCAAGAACTCGGCCAGAGTGAGAGGCAGCTCTAGCCGGTCTCGGTCACCCGTGCTGACCGTAGGGAGTTCGTCCCAGAGCACTCTGCAAGCGTTAGGATCGGTCGGATCCGGGGAGAAAAGGCTCGCGTAGAAGGCCTTGGCCCTCCCGCACATCTCCACCGGATCCGTGAGGGGGGTGCCATCTTCTGCGAAGAGACAGGTGACGTGTTTCTTAGCCCCCCTCTTTTTCTCCAGGGCGTAGAAGAAGCGGGAGCCGCGATCCATCTCCCGAAAGAGACGGATGCGGGATCGAACGAAGGCGCCCCGGGCCCGATAATCTTCGAGTTCCCGGAGCTCCTCCCGCTTCTCCCGGCACGCCCCACAGAGGGATGGATCCTCAGGGCTGGCGGCCAGACGCCTCTCCAGCTCTAAGACCTCCCGTTCCAACTGCCCTATCGTCGCATCCCTCCGTCGGCTGGCGCCCCGGGTGTAGTCACGGCAGAAGAGCCGGGCGCGTACCTTCCCTAGATCCCACCATCGCCGCGCCGAGGGAAAGGCGTGCCGCTGCCCTCGCCAGGCCAGCCAGAACTCCCGGAAGGACGCCACGAAACCCACATCCTCCAGCAAACTGTTATTAAAATGCCAATAGGCCGGCCCTGGCCTCTCCGCGCAGAGAGAGGCCGTCACGGTAGCGAGATGATGATCAGAGAACGGGGCCGGCCGGACGCTGGAGGAGTGGGCCCGCGAAAGGTGAAAACGTGATAAATAGATGCGGTCCAACCGGGAGTGGTGCGACCGATGGGCCTCCACCCGGACAAAGGTGAAGGTTGAGCTGTCATCCGGGTGGTGGTCGCGCCAGACGTCCACCAGGGAGTGATGTTCGACAATCTCCCTGAGGACGTCCGCGGCGGCCGGGCACTGCTCGATCCCCGAGCGGTCCCGTTTCTCAAGGGTGTTGTTAAAGTCCCCGCCCAGGACCAGGCACTCGCGAGGATCCAAGGTGCCGAGGAAGGTGGACGCCTGCTGATAGAAACGAAGTTGTTCCGGGCCCGGTGTCGGGGCATAGATGTTGATGAGATTGACCACGAGCCCCTCCATACGGACCCGTAGGTGCAGCAGGCGGCCCGGCACAGCCTCAGCAACCCCCAGCACCTCAGGCCGTAGGTCGGGGGAGAACAAGGTCGCCACTCCAGCCTGGCGAACAGAGAGATGGCTGAAGTAGACTCTGTCCCCCCATTCCAGCCGCCAGCTGTCTTCAGCGGCTGGATCTGTATGGGTCTCCTGCAGGAATACTACAGAGTACCCCCCCTCCCGAAGGAAGGAGAGCACCTGGCTCCTGCGGAGACCCATCCTACAGCCCCGGGTGTTCAATGTTGCGAAGAGGAGAGACGCCATGAGGAGGGCTGGAGGGGGTCCTTGCTGGCAGAGTCACTCACGGCCCCCATCGGGCCGCGTAACAATCCGTGACCCACCCCGTAGGCGAGTAGTGAGTCACGGAAAAGGCGGACCCGTTGGTAGGCCGTGGCGGCCTGCTTCCCAGTCCCTTTGCCCTCCCCCATGAGGGCCCTCGCGGCCCGGAGGATTTGGTGGAAATCCCCCCATCGCTGGAGAGCGAGCTGTACTTTGTTGCGGGAGCCCCGGACGTCCTCCAGGAACTCCCGCAGCTCCTCTCGCAGCGTATGGGGGGGCGGGGTTACTGGCTCCCGGCTATCGAAAGAAGGGGCCCCGGACACAGCCCTATGGCCCACCGAAAGGGACAGGCAAGGGGCGGACCCTCGACGCAGCTCCTGCTGGGCCGGCACCTTAGGGCCCAACCCGAAATTCGGCTTAGTTGGGGGAGGCGGCGGAGGGAGAAGAGCAGCCTCTGGTGGGTCGGGACTAGGAAATACTGGAGCCGCTCCCTGGGGGTCATCCTCCGAGAAGGGGAGGGAGACAGCCCCAGAGGCGGCAGTGTCATCATGGGAGGTGTGGGAGATTGGGATGGCATCAGGGGCGGGGCAGGGATCAGAAGTAGGGGCAGGGAGCGGGACATGAGCAGGGCCAGGCTGAGGAACGGGTAGAGGATCCTGAGCCGCAGGAGCTGGGCCACTGGGAGGTGGCCTCTCTTGGTGTGGCTGAGGGATCTGGGAATTGGGAAGGGGACCCCCCACGATGCCGGGCTCTAGTATGATGGTGTCTGTTATAGCCACGGCATCGGGAGGTGGACAGATACTTGCGGGGTCCCCGCCTGGGAAGGAGAACTGTTGTCCCACCCCAATGAGGGGTACCCTCTGGGATTCGGGTCCCGGCCGCAGGGCACCGGCCGTCGCTTCAGGAGGCTTGGCGGCCGTCAGCGAGGTGTCACTTGCGACCGGGCAGGTGGAAGAGCCCAGGGGATCCTCAGAGGTGGGAGCGGAACCGGCGGTCAAGGGGAGGGAGCATGGGGAGAGGGGGGAAAGGGGCACCGGGGTGAGGTCATTGAGATCGAGTCCTGCTGGTAAAGGGTCGTCCTCCCCCTGGGTGATTGGGGTCAGACCCAGGGCCTCGATCTCCTCGTAGATGGAGGGCAGGTCACCTTCTGCCACCCCGGGGTTCTCCCCGCCGGCACCTGAAGCGATGCTCGGATCGGGGTGCGCAGGGTCGACAAAAGGGACAGAAGGGGCTCTATCAGGGGCTTCCGAGAGAGGGGCGGTAACACCTTCCGGTGCTGCCACGTCTTTCCCAGCCGGTTCTGGCGGACAAAAGCCGCTCGGGGGCAAAGCGGAAGGCTCGGCATCAGTGCCCCCCTTCCTGGTTTTTCGGGGGGCTTCCGCATCAGTGGAAAGGAGCGGGGCTCGAGCCTTCCGCTTGCCCCGCTTCCCCTGTACTAAGGCCCAGCCCTCCATGGCATCATCTGGGGGTCGGCTAGTAAGGGTCGGGTCAGGGGGGAGGGATGATTTCTTAGGGACTCGGGGAGGTAGTGGTGGGGCAGCATAAGGGAGAGAAAAGTCTCTCTGGGGCAGGCCCTCTCCCACGCCCGGCGATATCCCTGCCTCACCCTCCTCCACAGGCCTCAGCAGACTGTTCACAGTGGGCCTCTCCCGCTCGTCTGGGCTCACTGGGGGAGGTACTCCCAGGGCCCGAGCGGGAACAGTGGTAGACTGGGAAGGAGGAGGGGCGGCTCTGGGCACCGGGCATACAGGGGCGCCGGCGATGACGGGGCCAACGCCCTGCCGGGGCTCGGGGGTCTCGGATGCTCCTCCTTGCCGGGCCAAGGGACAGTCCCTCCGGACGTGTCCCATCGCCCGGCAGAGGTAGCACCGGGCCTCCCCCGAGGAATAATACACCCGGTAACGGGCCCCGTGATAGGGGACCATAAAGGACCCCTCGAGCGCCTCCCCGTCACGTGCCGCCGGGGGCATTTGGAGCTGCACCTGCCGGCGGAACGAGAGGATGTGACGGAGGGCGGGGTCTTTGCAGCCCAGTGGGAGAGGGCTGACTACAGAGATGGGTCTCCCTAGGGCGGAGAGGGCAGGTAACAGGGCGGCATTGGGGAGGAAGGGAGGGACGGAAGTGAGGACTAGGCGGACGCCCAAGTCCTCCAGCGGCTCTAACGGGACGAACACGCCCCCCACCGCCAGGCCCTTCTCCACCGCCTCTTGGGCCGCGGCCTCCGATGCGAGGAAGAAGACTACCTTCCCGTACATTTTGGAGGCCGCTACGATGGCCGTGGGCCCCACCACCCTCGCCAACGCCCGCACATAGGTTTCTACGTGGGGCGAGGCGGGTACCAGGAGGCAACGGACGCCATGCCTCCTGGTCAAGGTGGGAAAGGGGCCCCGGCCGCTATAGATGGTAGCTGAGGCGGTGGGCGGGTTAGGTGACGTTGCGGCAGGTGGGGGGGTTGCCGCCACCTGGGCGTACGCTCTGGGGGCCGGAGGTGGGACACCCGCAGAGCTGGTAGAGGGAACAGCAGGGAAGGGCGCCGCGGCCGGTGGCAGGGCCGCAGCAGTAGTGGCTGCCTCTGCCATGGAGGGTCTGGCCTTTGTCGCGGGGCCCTTACCCTTCTTTTTACCCTGGCCCTTCCTGCCGGCTGGGGGGGCTCCCCCAGGATCATGGGGGGCGAGGGACGTGGCAGCAGCGGAGGTCTCTTCAATGTCCGCCACTGCCGGTGCCCCAGCGGGGGCGAGAGCAGGTGGTTCGGCAGCGGCGGTCGAGGTGGAGGCTAGGGAGGGTGACGGGGGAACAGGCGGAGGAGGGGCAGCCATGCCATCTGGAGGGGCTTCTCCCTCCATATCGCCTGCCATGATGAACAGGGGAGGAAGGGAAAACTCCTGAGAGGGGGGGTGGGGAGAGGAATTGGGGTGACCACTCCTCCCTGCTAGGCTGCAGGCAGGGGAGGAGGGCAATAAAAGTGGGGACAGGGTTCAGGGTGCAGGGTTAACTCGGACTACTGCGGGGGTAGGGTTCAGTCACCGACACAAGATGGGAAATCCGGCTCCCCTTGTTGCACTAGGGGAGGGGATGATATAACACCATGGGGGTGCAGTGAGATGGGGTCAAAATTAAACAGGGGAGGGGCACAAGCGCATGGGAGGGGGCATGGGTTCACGGAAGCGGGGTGCTAATCAGGGCAAACGGAGCTTCAGGGGGAGGGAGACAACCAACTAAGAATGGGGCAGAAAAACAAGGGACCTGTTTCAGGGCTAGGGTAGGGCAAACAAACAAGGCTGTAGAGGGAGAGGGGCGGGGCAGGCAAAACTGAAACTAGCAAGGGGCTGGGACCAAAAAAAAAGGGGGCAAACAACTGCAAGGGGTAAATGGGGCAGGTGGCAAGGGACAAAGCAAGGGACGTGCTCCTGGGGGGGAAGAGGGTCAGTCCAAGGGGTATGGGAGGGGGCACGTGCACCCACGTGCGCTTGCACAAAGTCAATGGGTGGGGCTGGTTGCCGCTGCAGGCCCAAATGATGTTAAAAGGTTGTGGCGGGCCATGGAAGCAGCTAAGTCCAGAGGCCGTAGCACAAGGCAGATGGTGAGCAGCCAGCAGAGGTGGTGGAGGGGGCAGCGGTGGTGGTGGGGATTATGGGGGGGCACAGGTGGACCAGGGGGCAGGCTCGGCGCCACACCCCCTGTGCCCCTACAAACACAGTCAATACCCCCACCACTAGAGCACAGTTCGAAAGATTACTCAGTTCTTGGAGGCCCCCTCCACGGTGGTCTGCAGAGTCTCCGCCGACGGTCTTCTGGGTCTTCCTCCTCTGGGTACCAGCAGCTTCCTGGCAGCAAACAGGGCAGCAGCAGCAGCTCCAGCAACTCCAGGCGGTGGTCCGGTGGTCAGGCAGGACCCCTCTCAGCTGGTGGCGGTAGTGGTCACAGCAGCGGCTGGAGCAGGAGCCCCTTACACCCCTCCTCTGGGGAGAGGGCCAGCAGGCCCCCTCCCCCCCAAGGGGTTGCTGCAGTAGCAGGAGTAGCAGCAACCAAGGTGTTGGTGGGGGGGGGGGGGGGGGTTCAGCTGCCAGGCAGCCAGCAACCGGAGAGTAGAGTAGTGGGAGGGGCGTCTGGCCCAGCCAGGTGAGAAGCTGGAGCAGCAGTAGCAGCAAACAGCAGCTGGGAGGGCCCAGGGCCTAGCAGCAGCCCCAGCAGGATGAGCAGGAGGAGCAGCAGCAGTCCTCTACCTCCTTCCCCGCCAGAGGGCTATAGGGAAGTGGTAAGGAACCAATATGTTAGCCCCAGGCTAAACAAATCCCTGATACCTTATGGCAATTTCTCCAGGTTAATCAAGACACCTGGGGCCAATTAAGAACTTTCCAGAAGGCAGGGAGGTTGATTGGGACACCTGAAGCCAATCAAGGACTGGCTGGAACTAGTTAAAAGCCTCCCAGTTAGTCAGTGAGAGGTTAGGAGCTGTGGAAGGATGTTGCGTGTGAGAAGCTGGGAGCAAGAGGCACTAGGAGCTGAGAGTAAGAGGATGTACTGCTGGAAGATCCTGTGGTGAGGATAAAGAAGGTGTTGGGAGGAGTCCACGGGGAAGTAGCCCAGGGAGTTGTAGCTGTCGTGCAGTTGTTCCAGGGGGCACTCTAAACAGCTGCAATCCACAGGGCCCTGGGCTGGAACCCGGAGTAGAGGGTGGGCCCGGGTTCCCCCCAAAACTCCCAACTCCTTATCAGACACAGGAGGAGTTGATCTGGACTGTGGGTTCTACCAGAGGGGAAGATCTCTGAGGCAAACAAAAATCCGCCAATAAGCGCAGGACCCACCGAGGTAGAGGAGGAACTTTGTCACAGAGGTTAAAGCAGGTAAAAGATAAGTACAGGCGAGTTACAGTCTATAATTCCAAATGACAGCTGAGATGTAGTAATCTGCCAGAAATCCCAAAAGTCTTTTCAGGAGTTTTGGAATCTCCACTTTGCATCTAGTACCCTTCCCTGCAAGATTCCAAACAACCCAGAGATGCAGGATTTTTCCCTGAATCCATATTTATATCTTCTTCGCACAGAAAACAAGCTGGCAAGGTCACCACCCACATGGGCTTTTTCTTTGATAGTGGAGAGAGAGGAGTGCATTCAGAGTCTTTGATCTCTGATCATCATACACAATGACCACTTGCCTTCAAATACACAAGAATTAGCACTTTCCTGATAAAGTTCTTCATTTGCATTAACCCATCAAAGAGAAAGAAGTATATCTAGTTAGTTGTTGTATATACAATGCAAATGTTTGCTATTATATCATAACGAGATACAGATGAGTGAAAAAAATGCATGCAACATCCCATTAGTATTCATGAAGTTTAAACACCAAATACATTCTTATACATTTAATAATCACTTTGATCTATACTAATACACAGATAAATTGGCCTGAGGCTTTGTCACGAGCTGGCACCTGGTCTGCCAGCATCACTGGACTTATGATGTGAATGGCATGAATCTTCACACCTGTCATGATACATAGAACATCTGCCATAGGATTGTTCACTTGGTGGTGATAAAACAAATCCTGCAGTCCTTTATTCAGAAGCTAGGACCTGATCCTGAGAACTTTTATTCACAGGCAAAAGGACTCCTCAGATGAATAAGAGTTTGCAGACTTGAGCACTTAGGCAAAACTTGCATTGAACTTTTCTGTGTGTTAGGGGGTAGAAGAATCCCACAAAAAAGAGGGGTTACCTTTGGGCTTTCCATTAAAGATTTTCTTCCTCCTCCTCCCCTCTGCTTCTTTTTCAGTCTTTCCCTAGTGGGAAGTGGATCCAATAACATTTGAGTTGAACTTCCAAACTCACCATATTAGAGGGGATTTGAAATTAGGCTAAGCGTGTCCATGCTTTACACAAACATGTTGTGAAGCCAATAAGCATCTGACTGCCATCTGAGGAGGCTGAGGAGTGGATTATCCAAGGTGAACTAATTTGCATACCTGAAATAGACTTCACTTAAACAGTGTTTGGATAGAAGAATTTGCATAACTAAGGCATCATGCTGATCAAATACCCCTTGGGCATTCTCTCTGTAGCTGTCTTAGTTGCACTTATCCTATTTTGGGGCTCCCCAAGGCAGCAGAGCAGAGCTAGATTTCAGCACATTTAGAGAGATAACGTGGGCGAGGTAATATCTTTTATTCGACCAACATCTGTTGGTGAGAGACACAAGCTTCTGAACTACATAGTGCTCTTCTTCCTGTCTGGGAAAGGTACTCCGAGTGTCACCGCTAAATGCACGGTGGAACAGATTGTTTAGCATTAGTGGTTTGCACATATTTAAGGGACAATTCAAGGTAGAGCTCTGTGTGGCTCAAAAGCTTAAACATAACATAAAAATGGTCACACTAGGTCAGACCAATCGTTCATCTAGCCCAGTAATTTTCAACCTGTGGTCCGCAGACACCTAGGGGTCCACAGACTGTGTCTAAGATTTCCAAAGGTGTTCGCACTTCCTTTTGAAATTTTCTAGGGGTCTACAAATGAAAAAGGGTTGAAAACCACTGATCCAGCCCAGTGTCCTGTCTTCTGACAGTGGCCAGTGCCAGGTGCTTCAGAGAGAATGAACAGAACAGGCAATCAAGTGATCCATCCCTGGTCATCCACTCCCAGCTTGCATCCCTGACCACCATGGCTAATAGCCATTGATTGATGAGCCTACCCTCCATGAATTTATCTAGGTCTTTCTTGAAATCCCATTATAAATTTTCAAATAAAAGTTTCAGATATCAATCAACTGCCTTCACAATATCCCCTAGCAATGAATGCCACAGGTTGACTGTGTGAAGTACATCCTTTTGTTTGTTTTAAACCTGCTGCCTATTTGATTGGGTGACCAATGTATTATGTGAAGGAGCAAACAACACTTCCTAGTTCACTTTCTCCATACCAATCACAATTTTATAGACCTCTATCACATCCCCTATTAATCATCTTTTTTCCAAGCTGAAGAGTCCCAGTCTTTTAATCTCTCTCATACATAAGCTGTTCCATACCCTTAATATTTTTGTTGCCCTTCTGTGTACTTTTTCCTCTCCTAGTATATCTTTTTTGAGATCGGGTGACCAGAACCGCATACAGTATTCAAGATATGGGCATACCATGGATTTATATAGTGGCATTATATTTTCCGTCTTATCTATCCTTTTCCTAGTGGTTCCTAACATTGTTATTTTTTTTTGACTGCTGCTGCACATTGAGCGGATGTTTTCAGAGAACTATCCACGATGACGCCAAGATCTCTTTCTTGAGTAGTAACAGCTTAGTTAGACCCCATCATTTTGTATGAGCTTGTCTCTCTCACCAACAAAAGTTGGTTCAATAAAGGATATTACCTCCACCCACCTTGTCTGTCTAATATCCTGGGACCGACACAGCTACAGCTAAACTGCATTCAGCACTTTTAAGCATTTAGAGGAATACTGAAGACTTTCACTTAAGCACTTCAGGCCACAGCTAATCTCACGTAAAGTAAGTTTTCACTTGAAGATCTGAAAGAGTGCACAGTACTTCATCTTTGTCATGGAAGAAAGTAAATTAGAATTGGTGGACCACAAAATGAATAACTTAGTGCCAGTATGGAGTTAATTGTTTTCCATCTTTTCTGCGCAGATGAGCAGGAAGGGCTGCTAAAGTGGACATTTGAGGTGTAACAATAAATACATAGCACTTATATACCATGTTCCATCCGCAGAGCTTAAATGCTTTGCAAAAAGAGATTAAATATCGTTACACCATCTGTAAGATGGGGAAGTCAAGGCATGGAGATGTTAGATGACTTGCCTAAGGTCATACAGTGAGTCAGGGGCAGAATAGAACCCAGCTCCTCCAATTTCAATGTCTGTACCTACATACCAGATCATGTTGTCTCCTATGGTACCCACATACTCTATCCCATTACTGTAATCCTTTCGTGCATCTTTTTCCATTTTCAGACTGTATCCAAGCTGCTTGAAAGACTGCCTGAAACAAAGGCAGAGTGAAGAATAGAGAAAAATGACATAATAGGGAGGGGACAACTGGTGACAAAATGCTTTATGGCCGTCAACAGTGCTACCTGATTGGCATCTCCTATGTCACGATGATGTATCCATTCATCTGGATTGTTGGCACTCCAAAACCCAAAATTTAGTGAACAATTTTGTTGATAAAAGTTAAGTTTTCATCTCTGGAGCATCAGTGAATGAATCATAAATCTCTATCACCTGGGGCCCAGCAATGAAATTTCAAGGAGAGCAAAGCTATTTAACAATAAAACTGTTCTCTCTTTCTGCACAGTGATCTGATAGCTAAGTTGGTGAAAATATTTCATCCCAAAAGACGCAGTGCATCAGTTTCATGAATCACTATTTGTTTACCAACCTATACACATACACAATGCCAGGCAAAGGCTAAAGTTTGAAATAAAAGTTTCAGACATTAATTAAATGCTTTAGTTTTGTAACAACATTTAGCGATACGGGGTTTTGTTCCTCTCTCACTTAAACTGATGTACATCAGGAGTAAATCCAATGAAGTCAGTGAAGTTATATTGATATACAAGTGGTGAGAGAATAATCAGGTCAACATGGATTACTTCCAATGCCCACACAGCATTTTGGTATTAGGTTTTTGTCTGTGTCCAATACTGCTTTTTAAGGCATGAATTTATTTCCGTTCCTGTCCCCCCACCCCCCCAGCTCTCAATATAGAAAAGAATATGACATTTTGGCTTAACGACGCATTTCTTTCCTTTGGGATAGAATGTGCAGTAAAGCTCACAATAGGTTTTGGCTGGGACTTTCAAAGAAGCCTGAAGGAGTTAGGAGTCTAATGACATTCAGTAGCATGAGAGTAGCAAACTCCTTCAACTCCTTCTATGCCCTGCTGATATGGAGATCCAGTCAATCACAGGCTCGGCTTCCAGTAAAAGATCCTCTGTCTCCTTGCTAAGAAATTTTGAAGGACCACATGCAGCCATGCAAACTTCATCTTTGTCCCCACGCTTTTTAAGGTGTAATGACTTTGAAGATTCATCCAAAGACAAATCTTTGGTATCTGTATGCAAAAATATTTCTAGCCACACTTTTTGTGTCAGACACACTGATGTTGTTGCACATTTCTTTTCAGCTCGATTATTATTCTAACACTGTAGCTAGGAGACAGCTCTGGAATTATCCTGGGCAAGGTGACACTAATGCCAAAAAATTCTAGCATCAGTAAAGTTTTCACAGAGGAAATGCTTTAGAGAAGTGTTTGAACCGGATATAGTATGATCACACAAGGATGGCCTCAGTTCAGGAGCCCAATGCAAGTCTGCCCCATTAAGAATTTCCCAAATCAGGGAAAACGAACCCAACTTGGGACCACAATTATGCCAATTCAAGAAGCCCGCAATTCAGGAAAATTAAGCATTAAACCTGAAAAAACCTTCAGTGGAGAAACAGATGTAATGAAGCTCTACTTAGTATACACCCAGTGCTATTACAGATAGTACCCTATCTTTTCAGTCAGGTGCATGGAGTTTTATTAGCTGATCCCCTTTATTCAGTGGTTCGTTTACCCGGTTATGGTTTTGACTTGCCTAAGCACCCAAAAGTGCCTTTTTGGTGATTACTTACGTTAGTAAACAACAAAAATTATAATAATAAAGCTTATATGCTTTTAGATTCAAGCATCTAAATTGTATCCACTTAAATGCCAAGATACAGAAAAAGGCTGAAGAGTAACCTAGTAATACTAAAGCAAAGTGACCTGTGAGAGCTAAGAAGAGAACCCAGGGCTCTTGTCTCCTACTCCTTTGTCTGGATGATCAATCGACTATGGTTTAAATATTGTTGTAAACAATATTCATTACATTTAGACAAACTTTGAACTACGTGCTATTTCACCATAGCCAGTCTTGCATTAGCATAATGATTTTTTCCCAGATTCATATACATCCCAGTCCAAGAGTCCATGCAATGCAGTCAACAGAAATATTAGGACAACAGGGAAGGAATATAGGAGCAGGTCCTAAATAAGGACAAAAGCCCGGTTTGATGACAGATCACTTTTATTGTAACGATTGTTGTCACTCAGTATCACTAGATGGAGACATTACTGAAATACTTGGGCAACAGTCTCCTCTTGCCCTGCACTATAAAGCGGTCACCTCAGACAGCTCTAGAAGCTGTTTTCTCTAACAGCTAACATACATTTGCAGTGAACCAATAGAAAGTCAGCTGGCTTTCTTAGCAGGTTAAAGTTTGTTTCCTTCTTTAAAAAATATTTAATTTTTGCAAGTATGTGAATAGATACAACATGCACTGAAAAGAAAAGCAGAATAAAATCGAAAGGGTAAATCTGTCCTTGTATACACTCAGATTATGAGCAAGCACCCTCACATTCTAAACACCCGTTCAGTTAATTTCAATGCATCAAGGCAATTCCTTCTACATGCATGGTACAACTATACCTGCTGTTCCAGATACCATCTGGAGCAGAAGAGTTTTAACAATTAAAGGCCTGATTCTTTTCTCACGGACACATGGTTAAAAATGGTCCTCAATGAAGTTAATTCAGATTTATACCAATCTAAGCAAGAGCAGAACATGGCCCAAGAGACAAAAATCAAACCTACAAGAAATTAAGCTTCATGGGATCAGTGGGTTTGATTACGAATTTGTGTTATGTTGTACCTACAGGGTCCATCACCATTGTGACAAGTGCTGTACAACGGTCTAACAAAAACAAAAGTCACAGCCCTGAAGATCTTACAATCCAAATATAATGTGACAGACAATAGGTGGCTACAACAAATAGGTGTTATTAACAAAACAACAAGGCACCCTCAAATCCTCTGCTTCCCCCACCTCTTGCTGCTTCTTTTGCTTTCTGCCAAGCACCTTATAAAAGACACTTTCCTCATTTAAGAAATGGGCTAGGTCTATATCCCATTTCAGTATTTTAAAAATTGCTTCAAACTATGAAGTTATTAGCATTTGAAAATCAGATACCTCAACTGTACAGCAGCATTTTAATGCATCCATACTGTGTCTTTATTTTCATTTATAAACAGGGTCTGGCCAGCTTTACAGGAATTTCTATGAAACTGGAATTTAATTATAGAATCAGAGATGTGTAGAACTGTAAGAGACCTCAATAGCTCATCTAGTCCAGTCCCTTGCACTCAAGGAAGGATTACATAATAACTAAACCATTCCTGACAGGTGTTTGTCTAACCTGTTTTAAAAACCTCCAATGATGAAGATTCCACAACCTCCCTGGGCAATTTGTTCCAGTGATTAACCACCCTGACAATTAGAAAGTTTTTCCCAATGTCCAACCTAAACCTCCCTTTCTGCAATTTAAGCCCATTGCTTCTTGTCCTATCCTCAGAGGTTAATGAGAATAATTTTTCTCCCCTCTTCCTTGTAACGACCTTTTATGTACTTGGAAACAGTTCTCCTGTCCTGCCCCTCCTGCCCCCCCACCCCCCCCCGGTCTTCTCTTCTCCAGACTCAATCTTCCCTCATATGTCGCGTTTTCAAGATCTTTAAGAAGAACATAAGAACAGCCATACTGGGTCAGACCAAAGGTCCATCTAGCCCAGTATCCTGTCTTCCAACAGTGGCCAATGCCAGGTGCCCCAGAGGAAATGAACAGAACAGGTAATCATCAAGTGATCCATCCCCTGTCACTCATTTCCAGCTTCTGGCAAACAGAGGCTAGGGACACCATCTCTGTCCATCCTGGACTATAGCCATTGATGGACCTATCCTCCATGAATTTATCTAGTTCTTTCTTGAATCCTGTTATAGTCTTGGCCTTCACAGCATCCTCTGGCAAAGAGTTCCACAGTTTGGCTGTGGGTTGTGTGAAAAAAATACTTCCTTTTGTTTGTTTTAAACCTGCTACCTATTAATTTCATTTGCTGACCCCTAGTTCTTGTGTTAGAAGGAGTAAATACACTTCCTTATTTACTTTCTCCACACCAGTCATGATTTTATAGACCTCTATCATATCCACCCCAGTTGCCTCTTTTCCAAGCTGAAAAGTCCCAGTCTTATTAATCTCTTCTCATATGGAAGTCGTTCCATACCCCTAATCATGTTTGTTGCCAGTGACGTTTGCTTTTTTTGAAAAAGTGTTACACTATTGACTCATATTTAGCTTGTGATCCACTATGACCCCCAGATCCCTTTCTGCAGTACTCCTTCCTAGGCAATTGTTTCCCATTTCATGTGTGTGCAACAGATAGTTCCTTCCTAAGTGGAGTACTTTGCATTTGTCCGTATTGAATTTCATCTTATTTACTTCAGACTATTTCTCCAGATCATTTTGAATTTTAATCCTATCCTCCAAAGCACTTGCAACTGCTCCCAGCATGGTATCGTCCACAAACTTTATAAGTGTACTCTCTATGCCATTATCTAAATTATTTCAAAATATTCAACTATCACTTGATGAACTGTTCAATTAAGGTCTGATCCAAAGCCCACTGAAGTCAATGCTTAACACTTGAAGAGGGAAGGGGAGGTTGCTTGGGATTTAAGAAAAATAGTAAAAATCAAACTAGCTTGCTGAGGGGCACCCTTTAATCAGTATCTTAGCAAAGCTGCTACTCCCAGATTGTGATAGACACACCACCCCCTGCCGCCCCATTTTTTCTGCTTCAAGCTTTAATGGGAGTCTTTCCAATCGATGGAATTCGGATCAGGCCCTTAGCTCTCATAAACTAACACCAAAAAAATAAAGAACAAAATTAAATCCTCATCACAGCAAGAAACACAATAATCCACCTTTGTCAACAATCCACAACACTCCCACTTTGCAGCATGCCCACAAGTCTAACAGATCAAAATGGGAAAGTGAATTTCAGAATCAAAGAGCCTTGCAGAGCCCCTAGTCCATGGGCTAGCACCTAAAATTCGAAATTATGGCTCCTTTGTTCAGCAAGGAATTTGATTACAATCCCTCCTGCCCCACCAGATCCTTTGGAGAGCTGAATGTATCCCCAAATACAGCAATAAAAACCATGTGTAGTCTGAAGGATGCCAAGTTAATTTCTCACTTGCTAGTGTCTGCTGGATGTTTACATTGTGATAAATTGGAGGCGGAAAAAAAAGAATCACTAAACTCAGACTTCGGGGTTCACTAATGGAGGTTTATTTTCAGGTCTAGTTGCCCTATATTAATTTTGCGGGGAAAGAGACCACTCTAGCCAACCCACTCATTCATTTTGCCCCAATTATAACCTAGTTTACTTAGCAATGGATTCAGAGTCCTTTGCTCATGTTGAGCAATACCTGAATGGGTGTACTAAGTCAATGGCAAAACTCCAATGGATCTAGCATTTTATCCAGTGGGACTATCTGTGGAGTAAAACACTACTCAGTTTGATAAATATGGGGATCAAAATCTAGTCAGAGATCAGTTAAAAATATATATATATATACACACTGTACAGTAGAGATATTTTTCCTTTCAAATAATGAGAATCGCTATCTCTGGAACTGTAGTTTGCTCAGTGTAATGTAGGGACATACTTAAGGATTTCCAACCTACTTCACTATGGGTGAAATTCACCCTCGTGGAGAAGGCCAGCACAAACTCTGTGCATTACTGCAGTCTTATTTACAGGATTTAAGTGGGATTTAGATCTTGTGCTAGTCCTGTATTTTGCCCTGTGAATACAGTTCCACTACATCAGAGTTCATTACAGGTGGATGCCCTTGTGTATTAAGATGCTGGATTCTAAAGTACAGCAAATACTGCTTTTCTAGGCTTGTAACCTACTCTTCAACCTTTTTTCCCCCCTTTCTTGTGTGTCATGGTGCAGAAAAGGTAAAGGGAGGGCCATTAGCCATAAGTTTTGAGATTCTCCCTACCAAACTTTACTGGTTCTCATAACATCTTCTTAAAAAGAGGTTTGAAATACCACATGCAAATGTCTCCTTTTTGTGCACCTTTACTGTAGGCGTTACTAGGCTTAAGTATTTCCAGACTCTATAGAAAAATAAATACATATGGAAGCTTAAAATATTTAAGATGTTATGTTTATAAACAGTGTATTAAAAAGAAACACAATGAAGCAGCCATTAATAATAATGTCTTTCATGTTACTCCAATTACAAGAAACAATCATTTATGTCAATTACATTTTGATAAGGTTTGGAGTGGGTGGCTGAACTACATTCAATAGCTTGATTTTTTTAACTTGTCTAATTTCAGTTCAAAGTTTCTGCTAATGCTTTTAAGGATTATTGTTGAACATGTCATATTAGTTACACGATTTTAGTTACAAGAACCTGAACCATCGGACTCATTTGGCATGCCAGAGACAGGGCTGGTCCTTTGTCTCTTACCATCAGCTCCTCAAGGAGAGGTATAAGTATGCAAATCTAAAAGTTTATGCAAAGAATGTTGTTACCACAGCTTTCCCCAATACTTTATTATTCTTATTTGTTCATGTGTCTTGGAGCTTCTCTGGTTTTTTCACTGATTTTAATAAAAGTCCCTAAGGCTTTGCCTTGCCCTTAATGTGAGTGTCCTTGCCACACACCCCAAGGGTTCCTACAAAATACTTAACTCATTGGTTTTAGTTCTGAGTGGCCTGATTCTGGGAAAATAACTATCACCTTCTGATCAATTGGCAATTAATACAAACAGTATTAACCTTTAAAAAGGATCATGCAACAGTGTGTGTGTGTGTGTGCGCGCGCATGTGTATATATATATATATATATATAAATAATTTAAACACACACACACAGACACACGTCACACCTTTAGTTACACTGATACAACTGAGTGTAGACCAGGCCTTCAATTGTCTACCAGTTTCCCTGTACACAATCTGACAGTCAGGAATCTAAATGTTATCCTTTGTGCCTGCAATGCAATTAAATGCAGTCACAAAATTGGAAACTGGTTTAAAATAATATTAGTAAACAGGTCCTACATTTATTTAAAAACATTTCCTAATTGAGTTTATTGGTATGGGATAAAGAGGAAAATTCCATCAGACTTGGGCCTGTCTTATTTTTATTACTCCATTTACATTTTTACTAGCCTTCAAGCAAATTTATTAAAGCAAGAAGACATTTCACTCTGTCCTCATGGATCACTCGGTCATTATGACACTAATGGTTTTGAGCAGAGACCCAGAATGCTTATAATGTCTGAATTTCTGGGCAATTTAGAGCAAATATTTCTGTCAGCTTTTACTTTACTGCATGTGCAGATCCGCTCTCAAAAGAAACAGGCATCATTACTCTACTTTTAAAATAAGAGGGCTGGATAAATGTGTCAAAACAATTCAAAGGAAATGTATCCCTCTCATTGCATTCATTTACCCAAATGGCTTTTACTACAAAGTGCAGCATAACCAATCATATTTTTTGTGTCTGTGCGTGCACACATTTGACAGAGAGGGCAATATGCAACCCTTTTCCCTTACAAGTACATTTGTGTTCTATTCTTTTTTCAAACAAGGTAAAAAGAAAAGCACATCAGGTCTTTGTTTACTAATTTTTTTTCTAACTACAATGGAGTGGAGACCTGTGTCGGAGAAAAACAGAGTTCTCACTCTTTCTTTGGGTGCAGTAAGGCAGATACATTTTATTAACTCAAGCAATTGCACAGAGGGAGAGAGTGCACTAGGACACAGGGTTTCCCCCTCCTAGGCAGGTCTCTCAAAAGATAAACAAACAATTAAGGCAAGCATTTACACTTTTTGTTACATACAGTAATGATCAACAGTTTGTTTATATTATGTCTTGCCCATTCCTGTATTTTCTCACTTCTGTTCTCAAAACATAGCTATCTCAAGGTTGCGTCACGCTGACTCTACTCTGCTGCCTTTTCACCCGCTTCTGATGTGAGCTCTGCGTCTACAAATCTCGCGTTATTACAGCTAGAGTTAGCCTGACTCTTGCTCATATAGAGGCCTGCATCCAAATTCCCTCTACCGACTTCCACACCTGGCATCATTTATACACAGAAATGGTTATTTTTTTACCTTGTCTATCCCCCCTGCCAATCCCTGATCCTGAATGACTTTCCCATAATAATCCCAAATGAGTTTATTAGTCAGAATTCACATCAGCATGACAGTTGTTATTAAAGTTGTACAGCCATACTCAACCGGTGCAAATCACTATAGCTCTATTAAAGCCAATGGAGCAATGCCAATATACGCCTGCTGAGTATCTGGCCCACAGAAAGTTAACAGAGTTTCACTTGCAAAAGGAAAGTAGTTTTTGCAGGAAAGTAGGTTACAGTGTTTAGAGCAGAGATTGGGAAACAGGAGATGGTGGATCTAGTCCCACTGATTTGCTATGTAACCACTTAGTCTGTCAATGCCCCTGTCTCCCCATCAGTAAAATGGCTGTAACACTTTATCTACCTCACACGGATAATGTGAAGATTTTACTGATGCTTTATAAGACACACAGAGATCCTCAGATAAAAGGTGCTATGAAAGACGTCCATGTTGTTGTAATATATTTGTCTGGGGAGGAAATAAACCCTGAAAGTCTGGCTGTACAGCTCCAAATACTCTTTGCTCCTATCAACCAAATGGAGGGAAGAAGCATCCAATGCATCCTTGACCAGTGGGTATGAGGTACAAGTAAATTAAAACAAACCCTCAGTGAAAGCCCACGCTGTGCTTCAGGTGTCATTTGTTGGGGCTTGCTTACACTTTACATGACTGAGAACTTAACTGCACAGTGACAGATCATGAAACCCAGAGATGATTGACCCTGATGATAGTCTAAACAAAAAGTGCTCCCATCCATGCATGAGTCAGTGTGAAGTAATGGACACAGCTACAACATTAACTGAGTTCAAAAAAGAATTAGACAAGTTCTTGGAGGATAGATCTATAAATGGCTATTGGCAGAGATGCAACGCCAAGCTCTTGGTGCCCCTAAATCTCCAACAACCAGAAGCTAGGACTGGACAACAGGGGGTGGATCACTCAAAATTGCTCTGTTCTGTTCATTTCCTCTGAAGCAGCTGGCACTGGCAACTGTCTGAGACAGGATACTGGGCTAGGTGGACCCCACTGATCTGAGCCAGTATGGTAATTCTTAGTTTTTAACAGACATTCGGACACAGAGTGGCAATCCTGGAATTTTATTATATAGATAAAAACCTTTTTAGTGAAAAGCAACTTTTGGGGTGTGACATTTCTTGCCCCCTGGTATCCAAATTGTATCAGTGGAAAAGCATGTGCCAAGAACCTGTCCCTGGCTCAAGGATAAAAGAGCCATGTAGCAAGTCCTGATGTTTACTGTCAATGGGGGCACTTTGTCTTGTGGTTAAGAGATCTATATGGGGCTGTTTGTATAATACCTCTAACACAAGGGCCTGAAGGAGGGGAGGGATAGCTCAGTGGTTTGAGCATTGGCCTGCTAAATACAGGGTTGTGAGTTCAATCCTTGAGGGGGACCATTTCGGGATCTGGGGCAAAAATTGGAGATTGGTCCTGCTTTGAACAGGAGGTTGGACTAGATGACCTCCTAAGGTCCCTTCCAACCCTGATATTCTATGATTCTAAGACATGATCTTACATCAGTGTAACTGACAGTAGAACTGCCCAGCCTGTCCATTTTGGTCAAATGGACAGGTATAATCTCAGCCAAACCACCTCCCCCTTTGTCTAACATGCCTAAAAGCCAGTGATGGAAAACATTAAAGGTCATCCTGGCTACTATATCTAAGCCAGATTCTGATCTCCTACTCAGAGTAGGAATTACCCTGCTATACAAAGCAGTTCCACAAGTCAGTGGGACTGTTTGTGGAGTAAGGAACTATCCAATATGAGTAAGGGTATCAGAATCTGACCCTTATTGATATAGCATTATCAGTATTGTTCATTTTTGACTAGGCCTAAAAAGATGGTGGAAGAGTCCCAGCCCCAGTGAGCAAGTCTATTTGCAAAGTCCATCAAATAAAAATTAATGTTTTGAAAGTTAGGAAGATGTCCCCATGGAGACATCTAAGGAACTTACATGCCCCCCCCCCTTTATCCTGGTATCTGAGCACTATACAATCTTTAATATATTTATCCTCACAGCACCTTTGTGGGGAAATATCAGTACCCCAGATAGTGTATACATAGCCAGAGTGCTGTGCCCAAAGTCAAACAGGAAGCCTATGTTGAAGCAGGGAATTGAAAATGGGTCTCCCCCCCAGGCTAGCACCCTAACCAGTCAACTATCCTTCCTCGCCATGACACAGATTCCAAAGTGTCCCTGGAGAGCTTTCTGGTTGTTTTCTTTCCTGGATCATTTACCTTTTACAATTTCTACCAGCCTATCACCTGTCAGAACTTGCTCCTAGCGGTGCTACCAGGTACAGGTGATGACAGTGGTTTCACTTTTTCCAACTTCTTTGTGGCTGCCCCCCAGGTGCTAACTAATCATACTGGTCTCCCCTAAACACTCAGGGCTGCTACAGCCACCTACAATTTACTTTCCATCCAATTAACCTGGCAGATATTTGTAACTGCTACCAGAGGGCACCCCTTTGTGTCGACACCTGTTAGCGGGCACTCGCACTCAGAACAGCCACTGATGATGACTAGGGAAGCATCAAGCAGTGGCCCTGAAGTAAAAAACAAACAAATAAATCATGACAGGTCCAAATTCTGCCCTCATGTATGCCCATGTAGCACCACTGCATGTGACGCAGTGAAATAAAATACAGCAGCACCAGAGGGAAAGGAGGAAGATGCATGTTTTTGCCTATGAAGTATTTCTGAATCTCAGATACAACCATCTGGAGCTGCCGGGTCATTTGCTTTCACCACAGGAGGGTATACAGAGTCAGTAAAGCTGCACCAGAGATGTTGGCACTGAGGACTCTGGGTCCTGCATACAAAGATCCATATTACTAAGAAAGTAACTAACAAGGTTAAAATAGGGCTATATTGTTAGCTCCTACTTTGCTTTTACTGCAGCAATGGGCCAGCTGAAGGCAAATGACTGTACAAATTCCATAACCCTAGATACTAAATAAGGGACAGTTTCTGCCACCCTCATTTATGCTGAGCAGCATCCAGGGGCGGCTCTATGTTTTTTGCCGCCCCAAGCACGGCCGGTCGTTGTGAGGGCGGCAGTCAGGTGGCTTCCGGCGGCATGCCTGTGGGCAGTCCACTGGTCATGCGGATTCGGCGGCGTTTCAGCGGGTGATCCGCCGGTCTCGCGCCTTCGGCGTGCTTGACGCCGAATCGCCGCTGAAACCGTGCGACCTCCCCGGCTTGCCGCCCCAGCCACGCGCTTGCTGCACTGGTGCCTGGAGCCGTCCCTGGCAGCATCTTACTCCACAGCGGAGAAAATGGGGCTGCTCGTGAACTAATGCGAGTAAGGGCAGCAGACTCTGTCCCTCAGGGAAAGGACAAATAAAACAGGGAGGTTCATTCAGAGCTATTATGGATCCACCTCTAGCAGCTCCCTACAGAGACATGAGGAAGGAAAGACTCAACTGCCAACAAGCCCCAAGAGGCTATCTACCAGCTGGGAATAGCTGGAGTGCAATGGTCTGTGGTAGGGTGACCAGACAGCAAGTGTGAAAAATCGGGACGGGGGGTGGGGGGGGTAATAGGCGCCTATATAAGACAGCCCCAAATATCGGGACTGTCCCTATAAAATCAGGACATCTGGTCACCCTAGTCTGTGGCCATGTCCCCTCACTACCTAGAACATGGCCCATATGCCAAAGCTGCAGCCGTGAGGAGGACAGTGCAGAAGTCAGCGATGCCAGCTCTATGCTTTTGATAGCTCTGCCATACCAGCGAACTCACCATCCAGTTGGGCAAACACAGCTGGTTTTTGGAGCAGCACAAAGGGAGACAAGCAATGCTCACACTACCTGATCCGCCTCTTTTATACCAGTTTTATGCCACTGCAACTCCAGTCGAGTCACTCCTTATTTACACCCGTGTACATGAGAACAGAATAACGTCCCCCTGTTTTAACATCTCTCTCTCTCTCTCTTTTTTTCTTTAAAAAAATTAAAAGAAAAACCTGTTCCTGGACTTTTATGCCAAGTTGCTCATCTGACCAAAGAGTTTCACCTGATTTCTGAGTTAGAACTGAAAACTTCTAAAGAAGTGCTCACCAAACCAACTAAAGTAGTATGAGTGCACAGATAAAATATCTGCTACTACATCACTGATTGCAAGGATGCATCCTCTCTGTACAGTTGCTGAAGTCGGTTTGCATTTTTCAGTGTTAGTGGGCAAAATAAATGGAACAAAAGGTGTATGCTATGAAAGTTTCAGTAGGGCTTTCGCAGGTGAAGGGGAAGTAAGCCCTCTTCATGCTTTATCTGACTGCAGTATTGTTTCATTCCCTCTGCCAAGTGACTGATTTAGAATTTGTCCCTGGAAGTGCAGATATAACAGCAAAAAGTGTGATTAAATTTTGACAAAACACTAATTTGAACGGTCTGGATGATTAATGTCCCAATGTGCTGAAGTGATGGACATCATTGCATCAACCATTACACTGCTGTCCTATCACTCATTTAAAAAAAACAACACTGTATTCTGCGGTATCATATTGTAAATTACACAAATTGGATCATAATTGTAGAATATTTTATATGTATTCACACACACGCACACATAAAGAATATGACTGTGATGATTGCTCAGTTCTTCACCCTCATGCATCCCAATACGTACTCTGGGCCAGATCCTCAGCTGGTGTAAGTCAGCATATCTCCACTGATATCACAGATCCCAAGACGGGCATAACACAGCCCATGGAACTTCCCCCACATCATTCCTAGAACATACCTTTTACAAAAACATCCAATCTTAAGAACTGTCAATGAGGGAGAATCCACAATGACTTGGTAAATTGTTCTAATGGTTAAATTACACCTGCCTGGAGGAGCCCCGGGCCAGCTGCCTCTCCTCTCCTCCCCAGATGCAAGCCACCCAGATAAGTTTTTCATTATTATTTAGAATTCTATTATGTCAAAGCATTTTTAAATTTACTTCAGAAGTGTTGTACAGACAACCACTTTTACCAAAAAGCAAAAGAAACAATAGTAAAAAAAAAAAGACAAGAACGTGCAAAGAACGTGTGGTTCTATTGTGTTAGGTCCAGTAAAGAATAGAGATAACTGTGCATTATTTTTATTGAGTCTGCAAAAAAAACCCAAAGCCGTACATAAATAAATTACAATGATTTGGATGTATATGTGCATATTACTTTATTAACTTTAGGGAAAAAAACTATTTTAGGAAAAAAAGTGTCAGTGTGGCAACCAGCAAAAGTTGGTGGCTGCAATCTGAGGCCACTAAAAAATGTGTTGCTGCAACCCCTGATCTAGGCAATGAGCATGGTAGTTAGATTTGCAGAGGTTTTTGATGTAGGAGTTTCTCTTTCCGTCTCTCAAATGAGCCACTTAGAAAACTAAAGCTAATGAACTTTTTTTTTTTTTTTTTTTTTTTTTTTTAAAGTCTCCTCTATGGAGCAGATTCAGCTATCCTGATACATGCTTAACACCTTACTCCAGGAACCATCCCACTGACTTCAATGGGACTAGCTACAAAGTGCTCCTCATTGTGAATAAGAATATCAGAATCTGGCCCTAAATGTGTGTGTTACCAATATGGCATTAAAACCAAGTTCCATGTTATTCTGTCAATGTATTAGGTAGCTTGAATTTCCTACTATAATCCTTTTGTCTTTCGTTAGCATAAATCACGTCTTCGTTGTGAATTTTAAAGCTGAGTACTAGGATACTCAGGATATCGGACTTCCAAGATGATTCACAATGCATTAATGAGATGCTCATCATCACAAACAAAATGTGCACCCTAAGGGACTCATTCTATGCAATCAAAATAAAGAAAACACTTGAATCTGTATCAAGCAAAATCAAACGGCAAACTCCGCTATAAGAATCAATGTTAAATGCATTTTAGAATCTTTCTAATTCTATAGAAATGCTCAATTTACTGATGTCAGAAAAGAAGAGACAATTTCATCAAAAGTTAATTAGTACTGTAGAAATTGTATGAAATCTTGAGCAAATTTTATAGGCATTTACATAAAATGAACTATATGCAAACAGATGATGCCTAGGGCTTTTTTTTTTTTTTTTTTTTTTTTTTTTTAAGGATTAGGTTTCGGTCCATAGTAGGCAATTGGGAGGTATTAAAAGTAATTGATTAATTTAAAGAAAAAGTACCAATAAGTTACAGATTTCCTTTGGTGTTTAAATCAATGCTTTTTGGAAAATGGCCTTCAGCATAGCAGAACACAAACTGGAGCTGCACGAAATGTTCTATTCAAACCTAATACTGTACATATCATGGATCAGCTTTGGTTGAAGTTCAAAACCAGCAGTGGTTCACTCAGACTTTTTGGGAGGAGTTTGCAAACTTTCTGAAGATTCTGAATATCTGACTCTTCTATTTCTGGTGCTCATCATCATGGTGATTTAGTACCGTTGCCATCACTGGAAATTTTCCAAGATTGGATGTTTTTCTGAGAGATATGGTCTAGTTCAAACAGGAATTAATTCCGGGAAGTCCGTGGCCTGTGTTAAGGAGGAGGTCCAACTAGGTGATCACTAGCCTTAAAATCTATGGGCAGAGGGGGTGGATCTCTTTCCAGAGATTTCTTCTCCATCTGTCTGACAGAGTTGGGAGACATGGATCCCAAGTATCAGTTGAAGGCCAAGACCAGCTCATTGACTCCATTGCAACACTCTTGTGCCTTCCTGCCCCCAAGAGCACAGCCCTGGTGGAACATCCCTGATAAAGCTCCGGCAGTTAACCACTGCTCCTTGGACTTCCAGGGTGGTACTGGTTTCCATCCTGAGTTTGGAAGGGCTGGTGGAGAGGGTCAATGACAGACATCGACCCAGACTCACCCGCACCTCTGCTGGCCCAGCCCATTGTCTGCTGCCTCCTGACAGGCAGATTTGGAGGCTGACAGAGCACCCTCACTATCATCTTTGGCACCCACTAAATTCCTAACTGGTAGTTCAGTTACACCCATCACGTAGCTTACACTGTCATTTATAACCCCATAGAATTTGGCCTGTGGGTGACAAATTCTGCTTGCAGCTCACTGGTATTTGTGGAGTTACTCTGCATCTATACCAGAATCCATACCCTGGCTTGCTTGGATTTTGCCCCCTTTCTGTAGGAACAGCGCTGTCTATTGGGAAGATGTTTGTGGAGAGATTTTTCCCTACTTCGCCACACTACCCCTGCACCAAGTACCCACTGCAGGCTGACTGTGTGATCAAACTTCAGTCAATAACAACCTGCAGTCTGTGCTCTGGTATTAGCATATTGGTAACACTGTAATCATAGTGTCTGGCATCCAAACTTAGTAGTACTGCTGGTATTCCACACTGGGGCAGACTTTTCTAGGGTATTCCACACAACTATAGATTATTTGATGTTGCATGTCCTGGTCAAATACAGGAAACTAATGAGATTAGATTGTGGGAAATGGGATGAGGAAGGGCAGCCTAGCATTAAAGCATTTGCAAATTAGACATTCGGCCAGTTTCACATTTCAGATCCACACATCCAAAAATGTCAGGGTATTCAAAATCTGGATCTGAATGTTGTGGCTTGGGAACATCACAATTGAAATATTACAACCGGAACAATGCAAGGCATGAACACTGTCAAACTTCAAGGCAGATATTCTCTCGTAACACAAACTTAGGAGCACAAACAGTGTGTTATTCTAACTGCATAGAAACTAATCAATTAAGAATTCAATATATATGTGAGACATGTAATAGTTCCAGTGACATGGAATGCAATTTTTAAAACCCATATTCTTCATTTAGTCTTTAATAGAGATGTGGGTGTTGCCATTCATCCTTCCTTCAGAAGAAAGGAAGTGGTATTGTTTTACAAGAGAGGGACAGCAGATGGCACCACCGTCATTTGGAAAGACCCTGAAATGGAGACAAGATTTCAGGGATTTTTGTACGCCATTGCTACCATTTGCACACCGACTAGGGTGACCAGTCCTGATTTTATAGGGACAGTCCCGATTTTTGGGTCTTTTTCTTATATAGGCTCCTGTTACCCCCCACCCCCGTCCCGATTTTTCACCCTTGCTGTCTGGTCACCCTAACACCGACTGACGACTTTTCAAAGCAAGTGTATTCTAGTGACCCCTTTTAACCACGAGCCTGATTCTTATGTGCAGAAAGGAGCTACAGTAATACACTCTGGCGGCAGAAAGGACCTCAAAGTGGGTGTAAATGTAATTTACATGCACTCTAAGGCTCCTTTAAAACACTGCCAAAGTGGCTAGGAATGGGCTTTGTGCATGTGTGTGTACACAACTGGGGATTGGAGATGTGGGGCTTTATAGCCCTTCTACAAAAAATTGGGATTGGATTAATAATTAAAGAGAACACCGAGTTAGGAACAGAAGCCCTTTTATCTCACTTTTAGTAAAATGGATAAATATAGTTATGGTACGAAACTATTCATTAAAGTGATACTCAACAGCTATTGGTATTATTATAACTCTTTGCTTTCCCCTCCTCCCCCAAAATAAAAAAAAGTTGTGTATGCCTCTGTAGTGTAAACAAGAATCTGACCCGATATCTTTTGCTTTCAGTTAGCAAGAGAGGAAGTTAGCTAGCGGGTTCTGGACAGAGGCTTCAGTCAGAGGTCTCAATGCACAAATGAGGCAGAAGCATTTTGGTTTCTTAGGGAACAAGGACCTCTACTGAATTAAGAGAAAACTACAGTAGAACCTCAGAGTTATGAACACCAGAATTACAAACTGACCGGTCAACCACACATCTCATTTAGAACTGGAAGTTCACAATCAGGCAACAGACACACACACACACACACACACACAAAAAGCAAATACTGTACAGTACAGCACTGTGTTAAACTACTAAATAAAAGGAAAGTTTAAAAAAAGATTTGACAAGTAAGGAAACTGTTTCTGTGCTTGTTTCATTTAAATTAAGATGGTTAAAAGCAATTCTTCTGCATAGTAAAGTTTCAAAGCTGTATTAAGTCAATGTTCAGTTGTAAACTTTTGAAAGACCCATAACATTTTGTTCAGAGTTACAAACATTTCAAAGTTACGAACAGCCTCCATTCCCGAGGTGTTCATAACTCTGAAGTTCTACTGTATTCACTACAGATTAGCTTCACCTGAGCAAAGTAAGTCCTTTTGTGCTAGCAAAAAGATATAGAGGGAACTACTTAACAAGGATCAAACATGCATAGACCAGAGGGCTTTACTGGGGTAAGTTAGTATTAGAGACAAAAGACTAACGTAAGGTTTCAGTAAGTGGCAAGGTGAGTCTGGTGTCACAGAATATCAGGGTTGGAAGGGACCTTAGGAGGTCATCTAGTCCAACCCCCTGCTCAAAGCAGGACCAAGCCCCAATTTTTGCCCCAGATCCCTAAATGGCCCCCTCAAGGATTGAACTCACAACCCTGGGTTTAGCAGGCCAATGCTCAAACCACTGAGCTATCCCTCCCCATCCGTGCAGTCCATCTGGTCAGCTATTGTCCAGAAAGAGTGACCGTGTCATTCAGACTGAAAAAGGAAGGACTTCATTTTTTCCTATTCCAGTGCTACAGTTGGCAAATTAACAATCAGAAGGGGAGGGGGGGGTAGTCAATGTCTGCTTATTGGGAGCCAGACCTGGTGAATATTACTGAGGCTTGGTATGGTGAGGAACATGCAGGGGTGGCTCTAACAATTTTGCTGCCCCAAGCAGGGGTGGCGGCTCCGCCGCCAATGCAGGCAGACGTAGCGGGGCCCCGCTACGTCTGCCTGCGTCGGGGGCAGGGCCCTGCTACGTCTGCCTGTGTCAGGGGCGGGGCCCCCGATGCAGGAATTCCCAGTCCGCAGCAGCAAGGGGAGAGCGGCGGACCTGATGCCCCATTGCCACCGCAGCAGGCGAGAATGGGGCGGCAGTCCGAGTCCCGCGGCGGCAATTCGGCAGCGGGAAGGGCGGACCTGCTGCTGAATTGCCGCCGCGGGACTCGGACTACCGCCCCATTCTTGATGCTGCCCCAAGCACCAGCCTGGAAAGCTGGTGCCTGGAGCTGGCCCTGGGAACATGATCAGACTATGTCATCAGGAAGAATAAAATTACAATCACAGGGGTGAGGGGCGGGGGGGGGGGGGGGAGTAGTGCTTGCTGTACTTATGGTATAGTGAGCCTATCTGGGTGACTGAGCAGGCGGCAAACAGAGTCAGAATTACCCTCCTCCCTGGGGTTTGGCCTTATTGATCAACAATAATCCTCATCTTAAAATTTCTCCCCAAAAACCAGCTGTTCCTAGGATTTCCTGGTATCAGAGGGGTGACCGTATTAGACTGTATCCACAAAAACAACGAGGAGTCCGGTGGCACCTTAAAGACTAACAGATTTATTTGGGCATACGCTTTCATGGGTAAAAAAACCACTTCAGAATAAGTGGGCTTTTTACCCACAAAAGCTTATGCCCAAATCTGTTAGTATTTCCTGTCAGACCTTTTAGGGTATGTCTATATTGCAGGTAGACACTCACAGCTGGCCCGTGTCCGCTGACTTTGGCTTGTGGGACTTGGGCTAAGGGGCTGTTCAATTGTGGCATAGAGGTCTCTGGGCCCCTCCCACTTCAGAGCCCCAGAGCCCATGTCCGAATGTCTATACCACAATTAAACAGCCCTTGGGCTTGCAGGGCTTGGGCTGAGTCAGCTGGCATGGGTCAGCTGCGGGTTTTTAATTGCAGTATAGACATACCCTTAGGTGCCTCTTGGCTTTTCTTAATGCTCTCTCCTTACATCTGAATCTTTCACATAGGGCCTTGAATAATGAAGATAGAAATTTCTCCATCTGTGAAAGGAAGGATGGTTCAGTGCTTAAGGCACTCGCCTAGGACACAGAAAACCCAGGTTCCATTTCCTCCGTCACCACAGATTTCCTGTTGTGAGCCTGGACAAGTAATTTAGCCTCCTGCCTAAGTTCCCCATCTGTAAAAGAGGGACACTAATACTTGTCTAAGAGACAGGTATTATTCATCACTGCCATCTAAGAGGGAAGATGCTGCTAGACCTAATTTTCACTGATTCTGAGCCTCAAGATCTGCTTAGTAGCAGCAATCCTAGTATTGGTGGTTGATGCCTGGTAGATGAATTCCATAAATATTTCTTATTGGAGGCTTGTAACACCTACTTACCTGAAAACATTTGACTAGTCTCCTCTAATAGTCACTGCCACAGAGATCTGTAAGCCTGCACAGAGGTACAGGGCTCTCTTGTTAACCTACTCTGCCAGCAGGAGTTAGGACCCTGCATAAAGTTTCTGAGTAAGTTCTTCTGTGGCATATGATGTTAACTCCACTGGGATATGAGAGAGAGAGAGAGAGGGGAGTATTTCTCTGGTTAGAGGCTAGGGTTGCCAAGCCTCCAGGATTGGCCTGGAGTCTCCAGGAATCGATGTCAATCTAAAGCAATCTGGGAGATTTTAATATGATATTTTAAGAAAATGACATTACCTCATGTTGAGGGGGAAGAGGGAGAGAAATCTCCTGGAATAACTTCACTCAGAGTTGGCAACAGTGTTGCCACTTCTCACAATGATATCATGCGTCTCACAATATTTGAAGTTTTGCTTATAGTCTCAGCTCCAGGAGATAAGTGATTATGAAAGAATCTCCACTTTCATTTAAAAATAAAAGGGGAGGGGCAAAAGTAAACTCTCCATGGGAGAGCACTGCTTGTATCTCCTCAGAAATATGCTACCTTAGCTCTGACTCGCTAAGTGGCAGCTGCCTCTGCAAACAGGCAGGCTCCTAGACATTTAAATAAATGTGCAGTACACATACGATCACCATCAGAACCACTGGACAGATGAGTTATTTGAAGGGCATAAACACCAAGGTGCGAGAGGGACTGCATAAATTAATACAGATGGGTGTAATCAGAGGTCAGAGGATGAAATTAAGAAAGTAAGAGTTAGGCTCTTTAGGAAAAAACTCCTCAGGGCAAGAGCTGCAAGTCTGTGGCTCAGTCTCCCAAGAGAAGTAGCATAAACCCCCATTCAAATGCCCTGTTATTTAAGACATTTGAAACTGGAATGGACAAAGCACCGGAGATTGTTTTTAGAAACAATCCCGCACCTTCAGGGGGATGGATTTCTCCATCTCTAACTGCTCTGAAAGTGTGATAAAAGGTGGGGTGTTCACTATAAAAGGGCTAAAAGAACGCACACTCAATAGAGTATCATGGGCAGAAAGGGTAAAGAGATACTTGAAACCATAGGCACCGACTCCATGGGTGCTCCATGGAAAAAAAAATAGTGAATGCTCAGCACTCACCGGCAGCCCTGAGGATCAGCTCTTCCCGCTCCTCCCGAATAATCAGCTGTTCAGCGGCGTGCAGGAGGCCCTGGGGGGGGGGGAAGAACAGGGCAGAAAGAGGCAGGGTGGGAGCTTGAAGGGAAGGGGTGGAGTAGGGGTGGGCCCTGGGGTCGAACAGGGGCCCTGCACCCCCAGGGAAATCACAAAGTTGGCGCCTCTGCTTGAAACAACTGTCAGCAGCAACAAGGAAGGCTATTTGTGAGCTGTGGATGCAAAGAGATGCTGAGAATTTGATTTATAGGAGGGAGGAAAGACAGAAAAAGGAGCAATGGTCTCAAGTTGCAGTGGGGGACGTCTAGGTTGGATATTGGAAAAAAACTTTTTCACTAGGAGGGTAGTGAAGCACTGGAATGGGTTACCTAGGGAGGTGGTGGAATCTCCATCCTTAGAGGTTTTTAAGGCCCGTTTTGACAAAGCCCTGGCTAGGATGATTTAGTTGGGGTTGGTCCTACTTTGAGCAGGGGGCTGGACTAGCTGACCTCCTGAGGTCTCTTCAAACCCTAATCTTCTATGATTCTATGAAAGGAAAAAATGACACTCAAGGCACCATCCTGCAAGGTGCTGAATTCCTTCAATTCTTTCTCACCAAAGTTAATGGGAATTGAGGGAGCTCAGCACCATGCGGGATCAAGCCCTTGGAATCACAGACAGCCAGGAACTGCTATGCAGCATCCACTCACCATCCATCAGGAAGATAAGATCTAGCAGAAAAAAAAACTCGCGAGTGTAAATAATTAACAGGAGGTGTAAATTATTAACGAATCGGGACAAGATCAGATTACAAAAGAGAGAATGGCTCTTGGTGGCGTCTGTATGAAACACTAGCTGTAGAAAACAATTCTTAGTATATTACACTGTATGTTTTTGAGTTTCCCAAACAGAGTTGAAATAACATGAGAGCCACCCCTTCAAAATCCAGAGATGGAGGTGGGTTTACTGTTTTACAAAAATAATCCACGTTAATTTGTAGGTGGCCAACCCAAAGGACTCTGAAAATAATTAAAAACAAAATTATGTCAAATAAGGCAACATCTGATTTAACTTAGATCATATCCACCAAACTGACAGAGCGCTGATCTGGAAAGGTCAGCTCCCTAGGCTGGTGAGCGCTCCAGCCAGGATGCATGATGAATAATTAGAATACCTAGCATGCTTTGTAATTACAGTGCTAGTGTAACCCTTCTGCCAGTCAGAGTCGGCAGCAACAAGGGCCAGGTTCCGTATCTAGGGGTTCCATTCCAATAACAATGCAAAACCGGCTCGAGCCTGCACCCAGTGACCTGGGACAAATATATATCACCCCCCCTGGGCGCCTCTAAGAGGCAGTCCTTCCCCTCTCGCAAGCACAGAGTCTGAGTGTAGAAAAACCTTTTAATGACAGAGAGAAACAATGCAGCATTTTGTTGGGGAAACACCACATCTAGGATTTGTAAACCAAACTGTGAGCAACGGCCCACCCCAGCAAATTGGCCATGTCCTTTCCCTTTGGTTCTTGAGTCCAGCAACCCCAAAAATCACCCAAAGTCCCAAAAGTCCAACAACCCAAAAGTCCAGACCCAGAGTTCAAAAGTTCCTCTGCAGAGTGTTACACCCCCCCAGTCTGGGTAGAAATGGGGAGGGGAGAGGTATGGGGCACCTTACGTGGCTCAAAGCTGCCTCCCCCGTCCCTTCGTGGGGCTTCGCTCGGCTCTGCTCCGCTAGCCATCCCACGAGTCACTCCGCTCAGCTGTCCCGCAAGCCGCTCCGGCTATCCCACCAACCGCTCCGCCAGCAGCCCCGCTCCGTCAGCCACGCAGCAATATATCTTCCGGCTCCCCCACTACTTAACACAGTGCTCAGTGATTTCAGCTCATAACAATTTCAGTTTTTTAGTGATTTCAGCTTGTAGTTAGGGGAGTCTGTGTGCTCATTTGCACACTTGGCCCAGAGTGATTCCAACTCAGCAGCCTGTGGTTAGACTCCTAAGGAACTCAAAATTAGCTCTGATATTCTACAGTGGAAAGAGAGAAGGAGGTGCAATTGACATTTCAGGCCCTCAGAAGAGGCCCATGCCACCAGATACAAATACCTACCCCCACCTCTCTCAATTCACTGGGTCTTGGAATCCATGTCCCTCGCCTAGCAAGTGCTGCTTAGCTAAGGGCGAGTCCCTTCATCATAACAAAAGCCCACTGTCCTTGATTCACATAATCAGGGTAACAACACTTTATTCTTCCTGCCCCAATAACAGAGAAACTGGGGCTCCCACAGCAGTCAAGGTGACCATTTGGGCAAGCGGTCCATCATGCTTTGCAGGGTGGGTGTGTCCATGCAAACAAGATTAGCCCCTGACATCCCTTTCCACAACTCACCACCAGATGTCAGGGTTGAGCTCATCCTGACTCTGCTTACACTAGCATGTAGCAGAGTTAGTGCTTCGGACAGCCAGGTTAGGATGTGTAACCTGATTAAACCCCCATTCAAATCAATGGTCCAGAAGAGATTAGGTTGGGTGTGTGGTGAATAGAAAGGTACCAAGATCCTTGCAACCCCACCCACAGAGCCAAAAGCTATCACAAGGTACTGCTTCCTCTGCATTCCCTGGTTTACCCAGAGATATCTGCCCCAGAGAGGGTGAAGAGGAGAGGGTTCATGCCCCCCCTTCCTCTACATCAGCCTGCAAACCTTTATGGACAAGCCTGAAAGAATTTAATAGATATGGAACCAGTAATGATCTATGGGCATATAATAGGGCTTTGCAGAACTACTCTAAAACCCTCTAGCGTTTAATGGGATGAGCTCCATTCTATAGTTTTTTTGTACCATGCTATAGAATTCTACAGCAGGGATATTATTACATTCTATAGCAGGGGCAGGCAACCTATGGCATGCATGCCGAAGGCGGCACGCGAGCTGATTTTCAGTGGCACTCACACTGCCTGGGTCCTGGCCAGCGGTCCGGGGGGCTCTTCATTTTAATTTAATTTTAAATGAAGCTTCTTAAACATTTTTAAAACCTTATTTACTTTACATACAACAATAGTTTAGTTATATATTAGAAACTTATAGAAAGCGACCTTCTCAAAATGTTAAAATGTATTACTGGCACACGAAACCTTAAATTAGAGTGAATAAATGAAGACTCGGCACACCACTTCTGAAAGGTTGCCAACCCCTGTTCTATAGGATGGTACAGAGGTCACCGCTTTCTACCCATAAGTGGAGCTGGCTGGGTTCACCCAAGGGAGAGGTCTGCACCATGCCAAAGGGTACTGCAGCTTGTCCACTCTCTCGTCATGCCAGGGAGCTAGGGAATGGTATTGTGCCTACTAAGGCACATGCCTCACTGATCTCCCCAGCTGTGGAGCAGCTCCATGTCACGTCAGTCAGGGCTGTGGCTCGATGCTATGCAATCTAGCCAATAAAAAGAGCCCTCTGGACTTCAGTGGGAATTAGTTCTTGCCCTTGCATTGGGCTTGGAATACAGTCATTTTTAGCCAAGGATATCTCTGGCTCAAGTTAGTTTTTTTTAAAAAAAAGCACAAAACCCTATAAAAAGCTTCTTAACTTTGAAGCATTTTGATAAACAGCTAGTTCTTTTGGACCATGATTGAGTGGCAGGTGATAAAGAATTAATTTTTAAAAAAGGAAAGGAAAGGGTCACTGGAATTAAACACCAGCCACAGAGTCAACAAAGAAAAGTAGCTGGGATTTTCAAAGAGATCTAAATGAACTAAGCTCCCAACTGCCACTAAATTGCAACAGGAGTTGGGTGCCTAACTTCCATAAGTCTCTGAAAATTTCAGCCAATATGACTGTAGTTTAGAAGAAAAGGCAACCCAACATACTAAGTGCCAAAGATGAAATGATATCAGACATCAATACCAGTTCCAATTATATCAAGGGCTGAAATTTAACATGGCTAAGAATGTGAGTGTTGAACAAAATCTCTTAATGTATTTTATATTCAGCTGACTTGCAATGAACATTAAAACAATCAAAGTATGTATGACACTGCCTATCCTCATATATACCTTGATCAGCTCTCACCTCGAATACTGTAACTCTCTTCCGTACATCTCCCTAAGTTCCAGCTCTCTAGACAGACTCTATCCAGTACACCACAGGTTGAAGGATTCTTTTAGCTTTCTCAAACATACAAAGAAGTATATCTATATTCTCATACAACTCCATTAATTCCACATTAATTTCAAGATTCAGTTCCAAAGTGCCCTCTTTGTGTAAAGTGAGGATAAAGTGGACGTAAAATGCTACCGAACTTTACACATGTATAAATGACTACACTAGTTGAAGAGCCTGATTCTCTACTGCCTTGCACTTTTTAAACCTTCCACAGATTTGCTAAAACTCATAAGCAAAGATATTGGGCCAAATGCAGAGAAAGAGCCAGATCCTCAGCAGGTATGAATGGCATAGTTTAACTTCACTGGAGCTATCACCATTTATTCCAGCTGGAAATCTGTCCCCTGAAGTCTAACCATGGGAAAAATCCTTGCCCCGCAGAAGTCAATGGCAAAACTCCCACAGACTTCAATGGGGCAGAGTCTTCGAGTTTCACCTGAAGTTTAGCGCGTAAGTCAGTTGTTTTAACATGCACAATGATCTAACTTCACCAACTGAGAACTCTCTTCCCCTACATCCATCTCTGAATTAAACACCTTATCTTCCTTGGCCTGTTTAGCACCATCTTCTTCTCTGTCACTGCCAGTCTTGATACTGTTAGCCTTCTTTCCTCTCCATCTGCTGCTACATGGAACAGCTTCCTGTATCTCTGCTTTATAGAGTCTTCCTTTCTTTTCAACTTTTGAAAATAATTTTTCCCCCTTGCTTAATTTCTCTCTCCCTCTGCTATTATTCATTATTCCACTTGGTAACTATGCTATTTAATTCTGAATGGATACCATTTGACTGGCAGGTGCTAGGCAAAATAAAAGATGTACTGTAATAATTTTAAAACTCCCTTATAATTGCAATTTACTTCAGAAATAATTGCAAGCCTATTGCATTGTACATTATTCAACCAGAACGTAGCCTTTACATAAAGATGGTGCACATCTACTTGTAGTAAAGGCTGACCTTCATATGGAAACCTTTTCCTTGGACCAGAAAACAGATCCTAATCCAGCCACAAATCCTGATATCAATGATGGTATTAAGATTGGGAACAGCTGCTGCATTAACTGCATTAGGACGGCTTTACTGCACTTTTGATTATTATCAACCAGAAAAACTGATATTTGTTGACTTTCCATTTAGGAACAAGGACTCCCTGGAGTCTTGTTTACCAAAGAGGCAGCACAAAAAGGAATGAGAAAAAATGATTGCTATCAGTGGAGATCAAAATCATCTGATGGAATGAACCAAGACCCTTGCTATAAATGATACACATGCAACCTCTTTCCATTTAGAAGATGCAGTCCTTTTGTTACCTTCATCAGAACTCAGAGAAGTTTACTTCTAAGTTTAACACTGCATTGGGCCAACATTTTTAGGATTTAAATTAGATGCAAAAATATATCAGTGTGTGAAACTCTGAGTTTATTGCTGTTATTTATTCTGTCTGTGCTCAGGCCTCCCCATGGGTTTGACTGAAGTCAGGCAAAGCTATGCAACTCCACTGATGCCCTGACTAGAGAGACAACAATGCAGAAACAATGCAGGGCATGAGGTGTAAATAGTACCAGTTGCTAGTAAACTTGACCAAAATATTTCACCGTTGAAAATTGACACAAAGCACTCTAATCCAAAACTCTCTGAGCTGGTTAGGAATAAAATGGCACAAAATTATAAGAGTAGATTACAGCAATATTTTTGGTTTGTTTTGCTTTTTATCCTCTCAGAAGGGTATATCTCGTACTATTGTCCTGTGACAGGCTCAGCTGTGTTCTAGCACAGTGAAGACACTGTAAGTGCATTTAACTTCTCAAAAAAAAAAATGCATGCAAAATTATCTAGGAAGACCAAGACAACCAGCAAAATATGTTCCCTTTCAGAGCAAGTTCTTGGCTGTACTCCACCTACATGCTTGCTCTCAACCACGGTTAATTAGAAAGGGTGCTCCGGCCTCAAAGTTCCAGACCAGATCCCAACTTCCTCAAAGATCAGGGATGTTCAGATCAAGGGATTTGGATCAGCCTACTATAGAAGGGAGCTAGTTGCCAATTGGGACATTAGTACACATTTCCATAAAGTTCAGGAGTATTTGGATCAGACACATCTCCACTGTTTATCCTGTAGTGTCCCTTATGCTAAAGAGATGAGACAAGACTGGGCTGTAATGAATATAAGGGGGATTCTTTAGTGAGGCCACATAGAACTATAAGGTCTTCTCTCTAGCTCGTAGATTAACACAACCTTTGCATCCTAATGTCACCACATAGAGTCTTCCTAAATCTTGGCATGGACTCACCAACAACTACACTAACACACCTCACTATTTAGAACAGTGCACACTTTATTCAACCCACATGCACAGGAGTGTCTTAGTTGTCATTATGGTTATTTATATTGATTAGTTGGTTCTTTCCCAAGCAAATGTCCCCTCCATGCTTTGTTCATGGCACGGTGAGCACTTTCTGCATGCAGCTGAGCAGGGCATGACTGTCGAAAGCAATGCTAGGAAAAATGTTTCCATAGCAGCTTATAAGAGAAAAGTAAGTTTCCAAATGTGTGTGTTCTGGGAAGAATGTTCATCAGTTCATCTTTATAAAATTAGCAGTGGCTGTCTTATAACTGCATGCTTTGAAGCATCATTCCAAACTTCAGCTGCAGAAGTCACAAGTCTACCTTTAACCCACTTCATCTGGACCCAGGGACATTCTCCCATCAACGTGAAGGCACTCGTGCACCTAAACGTACTGTAGGCCGATAGAGAATTTGAGGTTTATTTTCCTCTCTCTCTGCGGCAGAGTCTGAAACTCAGACATTGTCTCAGGCATATACCACGCACCTATCACCATACTAACCAGGTGCTAAATGCTGAATTAAAACGTAATTTAGAAATATTTTCAGAATTAAGAATTATTTACAATGTTTGCCAAATTGAGCAGTATTTGAAATTTGTTTATTCGTTTTCGGATGCCTGGAGGGTAGCCCCAACAGGCAGCTAGATTCAACCTGCCTAGATTGTGATGAGCAGTGGGCTCCAGGATAGTAAAATCTTTTCTGTGGGAGAAGAACATGGGAGAGCCTTCTGGCAAGGTTATCAGATCAGAAAGCTGGTCAGTTGACTTGGCCAGAAAGTAAGAGTAGAATTAGCGTGGCCTTCTCCCATCTCATTTCCTGGATGGTCCTGGCTATGAACAAGAATGACAGGAACACAGAGAGCAGGCAGTGGGCCATCTAGCAAATAGGATGCCGGCTGCAACAAGATACTTGAATTCACTGGGAATTTTAGAGTTGATTCAGATAAGAGCAGGATCAGGCTCTATGTCTATAAAAACCTAGTTCTCTTTGGGACCAGTGGCCTGACACACTGTTAATACCCTCTGCAAATGGCTTGGTTAATGGAGAGAATGTAAAGTCAGGAACGTCTCAGTAAGATTTCCTACAGCAAATTTAGCATCCCTCCTCAGGCGTATGAATTACAATTGTGAAGGGGCAGACTGGGTCTACAAAAATATGAAGACACTGATGTATCTATCTCTCAACCAGAAAAGGAGCATTTTTGTGGTTTGACATCTTTCCACCACTAACATTTTCATAGTGACCTTTTCAACCTCTCTCTGCCCCCTGCTGTTGGCTCCATTCTAGGGCTAAGCATGTAGCAGCACCCCAGAATGTATGATGTGCCAGGGAACCCCAAAACTCACATGCTGTAGGGCTGTCGAGACAGTTGTACACACTGGGGATAGCGGTACCAGCCTGAGTTTGATAGTCCCAGAACTAGGGTATGTCGGGGTTCAAATAAATGGCCAGCCCCTGCGTGTGCATGACTGCTGCCCTGTTGTTGCAGAAAGCAAGGACACAATGATCTTGCAAGCTTCTGACCCAAGGACCCATCCCAGCTGATTCCCTAATTCCAAAAGTGGGTACTGAGCGGATTCGTTAGCCAAGACTAGCACTATGATAGACAGGGCCCGATGGGACACTTGTGAAGCACCAGGCAGACATCTGTAGAAATGAAGTAATGAGAGGATCCAAGAACTAAAATCCCACCTGCAGGTGAGACTCGGACTCCTAGAGGGTAAAATTCCTGGGAACTGAATAAAAGTGTGGCCACTCTCCTGCTGTGCACATCAAATATTGGACTGGCATAGATTGCAGAGAAAAGGACTTGAGCCTGTGGAGATGGTGAGACAGCAAAGCCATGGGAAATAAAGGTTCTCGTTGGACTGTATGATCTTCAGAACAAGAAATGCCTTGTGTGTTTACTAAGTGCCTAGCACACAAGTGCTGCTGTGGTCTAAATAACAGTGGATGATAGTACACGGTTGTCTATAGACTCTTGCCTAAATGGAGAAGGTGGGACGACGCTAGCTTAAGATTTCATAATTAAGCTATGAACCATAACACGGTAAAGGATCCATTCTGCTTCACCATTATCCCTTTGTGCAGACTCTGTATAGATAGCTGCCTATATAGTACATATACCTGTGCAGAAGCCTTTGTTTTTGGATGGATTAACACATTCATACCATGTTATGTTCTGCTATATACAGACTAGGTAAAAATCACACAGCACAAAACATCCCACCATTTCAAGTGGCGGTTTCAGATAGCATTATCACACCAACAAACAGACAACCTTAAAAGGTAGAAAAAAAGAAAGTAAAATAAAGCAACAATAAGTGTACCAGGAAGCCAGGAATGGAGCCTGCATTCCATTCCAGCCTTGGAGCACTGACTTCATCTTTGCTGGGGTGACTTTCCACAGAGTCCAGGCCTGAATACTATTATTAGAACAAAACAAGTGTGCCACGTCCTAAAAATAATGATGACTCAACACCTAGAGGCTCCAGTGATGTCATACGGCCAAAGAGGTTTGGGGTTTTCACAGACTGTGTTTTAAAAATGAAGTAAAACGTGCAGATCTCCCTGCAAACAAAAGCAAACCGCGTCCCAACATGTGCCTCCTGAGCCAGCCCTTTGGAACACGGACGCTAGGACACATTCCACTCATGATGCCCAGTCACACTGCCTCCATTCCTGGGTTAGAAAGGAGCTCTGCCAAAGCGAACCTCCATTCGTTTCTGCATGATCTTCATCTGAAAAGTAAAACAACTCCCTATTTCAGTTCCAGAATGAACGTTATGATTTTTATACAAAACAGAGGCAATGCAGAAGTTTATCGAGTTGCAATGCACCTTAAGTATTGCCAGTAGCTGCAGAGGTTTATTTTGCTAACAAAATTAATTCAGGTACACAAGGAAAAATAATATTTATTACTAAACGACCACAAGCTTAACTTTACCCACCACTGAAGTTGATAGGACTTACAGTGCTTAAAGCATGTGTTTAAATCTTTGAAGGATCAGGGACATATGTGAATACCCTGCCAAGGCTACAGAGTTTGCTTAAGGCATGATCTTAGAGCCAATTCTATCGACTAAGACACTCAGACTACATAAAATAGCCTATATTCTCTTGAAGGCTGTGACAATAATGAGCCAACTCCTGCTGCTATATAAGTCAGCAACAAGCTTCCATTGTCTTTAATGAAAGCAGGATCATGCCCCACTTATTAGTAAAGCTGAAGAATCTTAAACTGGAAAAGTAACATGAAATCACTAGCTATTCCCTGTACTGCATTCCCATTATAGTCATTCCACTGAAAGCTACAATCCTGCTTCATCAGTTCAGCTGCACTCTTCTCTCTACCCCAACCCTCTCCACATACGTTACAATTCTGGAGATTTACTTTAAATTTAAATTGTTAATTACCTCCCCAGAACATACTCTGGGATCACAGACCAGAATCACCAAGATGAGGAGGATACAAATCACCTCCTGTTAGTTCCTACATGGATCTCAGTACTGATTCAGGGATGAATACGCTCTTCTCTCTCGCTACTATTACTAGAAAAGGCAAATCTGTAATGCGACCTTAGCTATAGTGTTGCAACCAGCTACACCATAATGACCTAAACCTACAGGACCTGATCCTCTTCTCACACTAGCTTTTCCATCAGTAACTCCACCTCTTTTGATAGCATTACTCCTGATTTACACAGAAGTAGGTGAGAGACGAAGTAGCTGTATAGTCTTTCATTGACTTGACCAAAGAGACAAGTGTCTGTCCCTTCTCTGCCCATCTTACATTTCTAAGGCACCTCTGAGTGGTGCCGTAACTAGGGCGAAGCGAGTGAGGCACTTGCCTCGGGCGGGGAAGCTGAGGGGCGCAAAAAACTCCCCGAGCCGGCGGCATTTCGGCGGCAGCGTTTGGGCTGCCGCCGAAATGCCGCCGGCTCGGGGAGTTTTTTGCACCCCTCAGCTTCCGTGGCATTTCTGCGCCCCTCAGCTTCCGGCAGCATTTCCAGCATTTGGGCTGCCGCCGTCTTCGGCGGCATTTCAGCGGCGAGGGTCCTTCCTTTGCGCCTCGGGTGCAAATATCTCTAGTTACAGAAATACCAACCTCAGAGGTAGAGAAGTATCAATACATCCTGAAGCTTGTTAAAGTAGAAGGTATCTCAACAAAAGAAAATAAATGTGTGCTTCAGTTACAATATATTTACCAATTCCAGCCTGAAGGGAATTGTAGAGTCAAGTTACAGAACTCCCACAAAGGAGGGGTTTACAAGGAAAACACTAATACACACAGTACAAAGAAATGCTGTTGTACTAAACAGAAAGATCACGGAGTGGAAAACTCTATGGTTACGCAGAGCAATTAGCTTAGTTAAAAGCAATACACACACATCCTTAAACTGTTATCAAAGTCATGCCCTTTGGCTTCATAGCACAGGTTCCTTATCAGGGACAAGAGAGCAGCTCCTCTCATTCAGCTACTCTAGCAGCCAGAAATAACAGGCCCACTTCTGCCAAATCTAACTCACAAGTAATCTCATCAGTTTCTCACAAGTGAGTAGTGACTTAAACCAATTACTTGGATCGTGTGACGTTTCCCAGTGTTTTCATTCATTTTCCGGTAGCAAAATGCCCTTTTTATTTTTAGATTACAAGTTCTTTGTAGCAGAGACTGTTTTTTATTCTGTGATTGTGTGCAGTGACCAGCACAAAGAAGCTTGATTTTTGGTAGGGGCATAGGGCGAGTGGGTAGGGCATAGACTGGGAGTCAGAAGACCTAGGTTCTGTTCTTAGCTTTACAACTGATCTGCTGGGTGACCTTGGGCAATGCACTTCACCTCTCTGTGCTTTTGTTCCTCCTCCGAAACTCTGTCTTTTCTAATCCGATTGCAAACTGGGTACTAACTAGTCTATATTTCATATGAAAAGCCTTGACATTAACCCAGGCACATCTACAGGTATGTCGTTGTCCATGGAAATTCTCAGAATGTGCATGTTGCATGCTCTTCTTTTCCACCTATCCATCCACCAGGAAGTGGTCCTCAGACAATGTTTTCTGCCCAGTATGAAGGTTTCTTTGCTTTCCCAACTGTCTATTTTCTGGGCTAAGGAATCAGTTTTGAGTCAAAGGCTTCTCAGTTCCTGTGGTGCAGCCATTCATGGAGGAGAGCTTTGTACATTTATAGGCTTAATTTTCCTCTCCTCTGCCACCACTGAGCAAGCAGTCACTTCTCTAAGTGGATCCTCCAGATCAGAAGGATCTGTTCTACTCTGGCATCCACAAGGTTTCCTCATAAGATGAAGAGGGCCAAGACCAGGAGAAGCAACTGTGATTCTGCATTCAGAAAAAGACATTGCTATGAAGGGGCTATAACCAGATATTGGGATCAAGTCTAATGGCTCCAGCCCGGCTTCATCTTTAGCCATCCTTCTCCCAGCTAGGCAGCATTTGTCTGTAGTCTGCAGGATAACACCCACAAATTTAGGTCACATTTAGCTAAACCAGAAGGGATTTTTCTCTGATTGACCCAGCCCTAAGAAAGAGAGGGAGGGAGAAATGCAGAAGAAAGGAAAGAACCATATGAAATCTAAGGGGGTAGATATGAGAAAGCAAATGAGAAGAAATTATTAAGTTTAATTTTGAGGTAGGGAAAAGGTATTTGAGTTTTTGGTAGCCACAACTTAGATATGAAACTCCAAATTTAGACACCCACAACCACCACGTGACAGGTTGCAGGAAAGAGATCCCCAGACAAAGGAAAGTAAATTAATCCTTCTATTTGGTTTGTTTTACTTGAAACAAAGAACCTTCCAAACTACCATGTGCTTATAAGTATAGTTTGTCTCAAGTGCTTTCAGCTCCAGGATTAAAACATCAGTTGTAGAAAATGAAGTTTTTTAAAAAATTGTCCATGATCCCCGATAGGCTAAAATTGTTATATGCCATGTGCACCTAGAACTTAGATTTAAATTTAGGATGCAAGCTCACACACCAGATCAAAACAATAATTTACACTAGCAATCTCCTCTGGCTCCATCTTTTGTAAAAACCCATCTGTACCAGACGCCCCAAAAAATGTGCTTCAAAGAGCAGCAAAGCCAACAAACACAATCATACTGCAAAAGTTCTTACTCTGTCTGTAATACATGTAAAACTTAATGCATATACTGTAGGTATAAGTTACATCAATGTGGTTTTCATAACAGGCCACTGTGCCATTGCTATAAACTAGATTTAAAAAGCGATATTGCAGGATATGAGTCCATTAGCAGCACTTTTTAAAATACCAAAATCAACCAACAGTTACTTTAGCCTAGTAAACATACATGATTTTATATTAAAATCACGTGTGTTCTTATCCTGCAGTAGTAGTTAATAATAGAAAGGATTATGAAGCCAAATCAGCTGGGAACACAAGTATTTGTTCTAGGGAAATCAGGTCCCTTGGTGCACATTTGTGTTACTTGGAAGCTGTAGAGTAATTCTATCTAGTCTAACATACAGACTGTGAAATAAAAGGAGAGTCACTACTTAGCTGTAAGCAGAACTCCTTAATAATCCATTGTCACTGATGGATGCACACTCCGTCCCCCTAATGCAGACATGGCATCAGAGTATCTACCTTCAAAGCTGAGTCACTATTCTTAAGACACACTCATTACGCTTGCACACCTTCAGAGATTGCTGTCCCTTACTCACGTATGTGACCACCAGTTCCTTTACTAACTAAGCCATCAGCTAAACACTGGAGCAATCCATCTTCAAAAAGGAAATAGAGCAGCTCAGTGTACGGTGTGTCTAAAGGAAACTTTCAGGAGATTTTACTTATGGTTAGAGAAATTCATCTTTCTGAAAAGATTCTACCCAAACATCCACATTTGCTTCCACCTGAATGTCCTTTTACACTGCCAGAGCCAGGTAAACTAATATGCCAATCCTGCAACGTACTGTGTGCCTTTAACTCCTATTGAAATCAAGGCCCAGATATCTGAAGGTATTTAGGCATTGCAGTGCTTGGCATTTCATTTAATTTTCAACAGGAATTTAGGAGATCAGGAGCCAAAAATCCCCCAATGGGATTTTCACTCCTAAATCAAAAAGCAACCAACTCCCATCATCTGCATCTCAAGGCGGCAGACAGGGAAACACCCTAACAATGCCGGTCAGCTGCAAATATTCAATAAGCAGTGGCAGACCAACTGGCAACATCTCTCAGCAGAGCATGGTGGGGTAGTTGGTGGTGCAGCTACCTCTATATTAGGACCTATGATTGCACAATTCTTTAAAGGTTTTTATTAAGAGTTTGTAGAAGTTTGCTGATCACCTTTGTGCCAACCTGGCTGCCAGCAGTAAGCAGAGTTTGGGACCCCACAGCAGATCATTTTCTTTATGATGGAGAGATTTGGAATATTCCCTCCTAATCCATGTTATTTACAGTGGGTACATAAGACATCTTCACTTTGAAGAAAGATGTAAAAAACCACCCCAAACAAATGAGTAAAGCTATACACATGGTAATTCCACTTGCAGCACCTCAACCAAGAATTCTGGTCAGTGCCTTTAGCTGGAAGCCTGTAACCCTTCGTACTGTTAACTTGTTGGTGTTCTGGCCTGGGAACCCTTCAGCCTAAAGCATGGGTGGGCAAACTACAGCCCGGGGGCCACATCCGGCCCTTCAGACGTTTTAATCTGGCCCTCAAACTGCCGCCAGAGAGTGCGGTCTGGGGCTTGCCCCACTCCGCGCGTGCTGTGGCTCCACACAGCTCCTGGAAGCAGCAGAATGTCCCCCCTCCAGCTCCTATGGGTAGGGGCAGCCAGGGGGCTTCACATGCTGCCCCCGCTCCAAGCACTGCCCCACCAGCTCCCTTTGGCTGGGAACCATGGTCAATGGGAGCTGCATGGGCGGCGCCCAAGGACGGGGCAGCGCACTGAGCTTCCTGGCTGCGCTTCCGCATAGGAGCCGGAGGGGGGACATTCTGCTGCTTCCCGGAGCTGCTTGAGGTAAGCGCCACCCAGAGCCTGCACCCCTGACCCTCTCCTGCACCCCCAATCCCTCATCCCCAGCCCCACCCCAGAGCCCATTCCCCCCAGCTGAGCCCTCACCCCCCCTCCAGCACCCCAACCTCCCTGCCCCAGCCCGGAGCCGCCTCCCTCACCCTGAACTCCTCATTTCTGGCCTCATTTCTCTCCCCAACCACCAATCTCGTGAGCATTCATGGCCCACCATACAATTTACATACCCAGATGTGGCCCTTGGGCCAAAAAGTTTGCCCACCCCTGGCCTAAAGCCATACCTTCCCCCCACTACACAGGCTCTCTGTTCTCCATCCTAAATAAGCTTTAGTCCTGGCCTTCCAGTTTTCTCCAGGTACCTCTTCAGACAGTTCCAATGAAAACCCATGTTCACTGGAGTCAGCTTGTGGAGATTCTCCATCCAGAAAAAAAGAGCTTATGTGTAGCCACCCAAGTAACCTTAACTACCAGGCTGGGCATCCCTGCAACAGCCAGCCAAGCCTAATCCCAGATAATTATAGAACTATATCAGTTTTGTTTTAAAACCAGCCTCCCTCTAACAATACCCTAATCTGTGTTTCCTAAGAAACAATAATCACACACCTCCTGCACAACTTTTTTTCAACCAAAACCCCTGCTGCTCAGCAGTCAGGATTCTAGTGGATTTTAAAGGGTTCCAGTTCAGTTTTTCCAAGCCTAATTATAGCACTATAAATATTTTCAAATTTCCATGTAACTAGCATAGTTGAAGATCAGCAACAATGAAACCGAGAGGGAAAAGGGGGGGGGACCCACCTTTTTCCACTTTCCAGGTGAGAAGTTACTTCAGATCAGAATTTAAAACATTTGTGAGCAATACAGGAAAGGCAGTAACATCACAGTAATGTGTTACCAGTGAGCAGAAGAAACATTCTTTCATGTGTTTAACTTTGCCACCTCCACCATGTCTGCAGTGATGGTTGCTATGATACGTGTGCCCACACATTTGGTGAGATTTGCACAATGTTAACAAAACCCAAAACCTTTTTATGCACTATAGTTGGCAAGCAAGTTTTATTTAAAAAAAGTCAAATATTGGGGCCAACTGTTGTTGCCTGTCCCCCCTGCCCCCCCCCCCCCAAAAAAGACTCCTGAAGTCTGTGCTCCAGTTCCCCCATACATGATGAACATTTAAAAAAATAGTTTCTGCATAAGTAAAAACAAGCATTGCACCACTGAAATGTTAACAAAGACTTTCCATACTTCACATGTAAGTGGAAAAGTCACACCATACCTTACTCTCCTCGCCTTCAAACACAGATTGGTGGACGTTACAAGCGAAGAGAGAGTTTGGGAGATCATTGAAATCAGTTATTTCATGAAAATCTTCCTCTGCAAAACATCTCTTTATATCCTTGTCTCGGTCTACAGAGTAGAGTAGGAAAAGTCCCCCATCCTCCAGAATACAGCCATAGTGACCAGGGCCTCGCATTCCAAGGAAATACGATTCTCCCCTCATTCCTAATGGCATGGAGAAAAGATGATGGTTAGTCTATAAGGCTTTTAAACCATACACACAAGTCTCTCCAGGAATTCTTAGTCCTAGAAAAGAGACTTGAAATCAAGCTCAATCTGAAAGTCACTTTCATTAGACAGCAATGCAATAGCTTGAGCTGGAAACCCAGGACACTACCATCAACTTCAATGAGGTTCAAGCCAAAGTTTTAGGACCATGTCTGCATTACAAAATCATAGACATGTAGGGCCAGAAGGGACTTCATGAGGTCGTCTAGTCCATCCCCACACACTGTGACAGGACCAAGTATTCCTAGGCCATTCCTGACGGATGTATTTAAGAACAGATTAGACAAACACCTAATGATGGGGATTCCACAGCTTCCCTAATTAAGTACTGGAATTGGTTAACAAACCTTGTAGTTAGAAAGATTTTCCTAACAGCTAACCTAAATCTCCCTTGCTGCAGATTAAGCCCATTACTTCTTGTCCTACTTCATTGGACATGGAGAACAATCGATCACTGTCCTCTTTATAAACAGTCCTTAACATATTTGAGGACTGTTACCAGGTTCTCCTCTCAATCTTCTGTTCTCAAGACTAAACATGACCAGTTTTTTTAACCCTTTAGTCACAGGTCAGGTTTTCTAAACCTATTATTTTCATTGTTTTCCTCTGGATTCTGTCCAATTTGTCCACATCTTTCCTGGACTGTGATGCCCACTTCTCCAATTTGTCAAGATCATTTTCAATTCTAACCCTGTCCTCCAAAGAGCTTGCAACCTCCCAGCTTAGTGTCATCTGCAAATTTTATAGACACACTCTGCACTCTATTATCCAAGTCATTAATGAAAATATTGACTAGCAGCCTAAAAGAGGCCTAACCATGTATCAAAGCATGATAAAATTCTAGGACATGTCCATAAGTTTGGCATATTATTTAGAATATTCATTATCATAGCACCTGGCAGCCCTAGTCATGGACCAGGAGCCCATTGTGCTAGGTATTGTACAAACACAGAACAAAATGATGGTCCATGCCCCAAGGAGCTTACAATCTGAGTACAACAAAAGAGATGACAGATGGATACAGAGAGATTCATGGAGTACAAGAAAGCAATGAGACAATGTAAGCCCGGGGGGGAGGGATAGCTCAGTGGTTTGAGCATTGGCCTGTTAAACCCAGGGTTGTGAGTTCAATCCTTGAGGGGGCCATTTAGGGATCTGGGGCAAAAAATCTGTCAGGGGACAGTACTTGGTCCTGCTAGTGAAGGCAGGGGACTGGACTCAATGACCTTTCAAGGTCTTTCCAGTTCTAGGAGATTGGCATATCTCCATTTATATTTATATATATATATAAAAAAAAAAAAGCTGTGGTCTCAGCACAATGGTCTAACTACTGTCAAGTGTTTTGTAGGCATCATGGCAAAGGGGATTTTGGAGGAAGGATTTGAAGGAGAACAGTGAAGTAGCTTTCTGGATGTTTACAAGCATGAGGGGCAACAAGGGAGAAAGCACAAAGGTGCTTGTTTGAAAATTTAACAAGTGGGAGACAGAGGCTGGTCATCGGCCGATCAGAGACCCTCTCTGATCAGAGTCAACCTCTCGATACAGAATGAGAGATGAGAGTGAGGATATGCCATGAAGGGCTTTGAAAATAAAGACATGGTTAAGGTCCCCTCCACTCTACAAAAACAAATGATCTTGTCAGTGGGTCAAGGGATAACTGTACTGTAAGTGGGAACCCAATGATGGTGCATTGTAGTCTGGACTCCAGCTAGATAGAGGCAAAACTTCAGTACGCTAGTCCATTACAACGTGTCACACACACACACACCCCTTCAAAAGAGAGGTTTGCAAACCAAGTTTTCAAAATTCATTTAAAAATTGAAGTTCTTTAAGGATGGTTCCAAATCAAAGTAAAAAAGGTAAAGCTCCTCAAAAAAAATGATATTATAGAAAGGTTGAAAAGAGCAGTGCATATAGCTAAGACAATAGCCCTGTTATTCTACTATTTCCATACAGAATAAACTGTAGTCGAATTTAAGGTTTGCTGTACAATAGATGTCCTGTTGTTCTAAGCTCATTAACACTTTCTTGAAAGGAGTTTTAATGAACATTGGGGGTGGGGGGGTGGGGAGAGAGAAACAGACTTGAGAACAGGGCTTGGATCAGGCCCCAAGAGGAGACATGCAGATGAATAATGATTAGAAGCTCCAGATTACTGAAGACAATTAACTGTATGCAAGTGTTGTAGGAGAAATTATCTTTTCTGAAAGGAAGTGGTTAGAGGGCTACATTTACATAGTTTGTTCAGATGTTTTTGATTTGCCTTGTTCTCTTGCATACTACTTGCTGTTCCTTGTTAACATTTGTAAATACTGACGCAACTAAAACTCTTAGGCCTAAATTCTGCCCAGGATTATACTGTGTGCAACTCCACTGGGATATTTAGAAACAATCTCAGTGAGTAACATGACCCCTTCAGGCCCAATCTCCCATGACTATACCCCTGGTATAACCCCACTGGCTTCACAGGCTTGCACAGCATACAATTATCTGAGGTTAAAGAGATAGCAAAAGTGATCGGTGGGAGCATATGACTAAAAGAAAGCCTTCACGTAGAAGAATCTAAAGTCGCCCCCAAAAGTCTATCACTTTCCCTACTGCAAAGGAAGACTCTTGCCGCAGGGAGCTGCTGGCCCTTTTCTCTGCAGCGGAAAGAGGCTCCAGGAGTGGGGAATCAACAGGACATTACACTGCTAAAAATAGCAGTGTGGAAAGGGAGGCACTGCTTGGGTGAGTACAGAGGCCTGTAGGGTCCATACCCACAGGGTTCAGGACTGTCTTTACTTACCTAAGCAGTGCCTCACCATCTATGCTGCTATTTGTACCCGGGCTACTGGGGAGGGGGTGTATATTATATGTGCTCCATGCACAAAAAGGAGCATGCAGTGTAGATGTACCTTCAGTGTAAAACTGTAGGGGCCTGAGCCAATTACTGTAGCAGGTCACAGGATATAGACATAGGCAGTTCTGGAACACTGGGGTCAGACAGTCATACTTTGTGATGTTTGTACTGAGTGGTACCAAAACCTGGTGTATTGACCACCGGTGGTCAACATAACCTTTGCCAATGGTCTGTGGAGAGCTAGCTGGTCACAAGGTCTTGGCTCTCCTTTGTTTACAGGTGCTAAATTACATTAAAAGGCAGCTAAAAATAGATTAAATACTTTCCTAGTATTACTGTTCCATGCAAACAATTGCTATGGTTTCCACAGGGATGTTATGTGAGGGGAGGTGTCTCTGTAAGGGAGCAAAGAAATCAAATGTAATTATAGAAGGGTGTCAGATCCTAATCCCCTCTTCTACTGAGCCATCCTGATGTCAGGTATTTGAACCATGCATAGAGATGTGCAGAGATATTTTTTCTGAGTCACTCTAAGGTTAGAGCAGGTGTGTCCAACAAGGTCCAATTTAGGAGGGTCTCAAGCAGAAGGAACAACAGGCAGAGACAGATTTCCTTGCAGGAAATCTTAAGAGCAGCCAAGCTTGGGGAGAAAAATGATGTTTGTTTTTTGTTGTTAAATTAGCAATAAAAGCAAACCCCCTGAAGGGGATTATTGTTATATCAGGTACCACCAGGTTACTCAGTCTTCCAAGTTATTTTTCTCTGTTTGTGAGACAATGTTCAATCTTAGGAAGATGTGTGTTGCTGTTAGTTCTGTTATGCAAGGTTCTATTCAGAGGTTGCTGTATGACCAGCAGGAGAGCTTGTGTTACGCTGACAGACCCCGGTCGTCGGCAGGCGGGATCAAACCGGGAACCTCTGGAGCTTAGTGCATGAGCCTCTACAGCATGAGCTAAAAGCCAACCGGCTGTTTGCTCTACAGCCTTCGCTGACTCATTTTCTCTCTCTCTACATGGTCTTGGTGCCACTAGATGGGACAGAACACCACACCCAGGAGGTGTGTAGGTTACACTTGCTCTCTGCCTTGTCCTCCGATTGGAGTAAATTCTTAAGGCAGAGCTGGTCTCTGGGAACTGGGTGTTGGTGTTGGGTTGAGATTCCTGAGAAGGTATTGTCCTGCATGTTTTGTAACCACCTTTGTTCCAGGACTGATGCTATCGATAAAACAAGGTACACTTAAAATATATCCAGGCTCCAAGCCACTGATTTCTTCTCCATTAAGCCAGCCAGCAAGGCTCTGATATCAGCTGTCATTAGGCAGAGGGATAACAGTATCCTCTGTCCAGGACAGGATGGGAAGTGCACCTACACACAGTAGTCCCCACAAACACACGGACATCCTTAACAATTGTATGCAAAGCTCTGTGTCTGCTCAAAAGCTTGTCACTCTCAACACCAAAAGCTGGTCCAATAAAAGATATTACCTCACCCACCTTGTCTATCTAATATCCTTGATGACTGTATAACCCAGGCCTGCTTCGTGTGGCACTCTGTCCCTCTCTGGTGATGCCTAGGCCAGCTAGTGTTGTAGCAGGCTCACCAATCCCTGACTAACAGATCAATATATTTTAGCTCATGCAGTAGAGGCTCATGCATTAAGCACCAGAGGTCCCAGGTTTGATCCCAGCCGCCGCCAACCAGGGTCTATCGGCATTACAAGTGGGGACTCCTCTGGGAGATCAACTGGGAAGTCGCTGAAACCCTATCAGGGCTAAATAGAAGGCCTTAGGAAACAGGGATTTGCATGTCATCTGACCGGCTAATAGACAACATATGGACTCAGCTGTAGCCAATTAGGATGCGCATGTGTGATTTGATTTGTCAGCCCTTGTTCCAAATTGAGTTTTCTTGGCCTCAGTATAAACAATAGAAGAATTTGCTAACTCTTCCAATGACTTCTCAGCCATTCACAAACTGAGATTTTCTCATCTATGTAACCCTAGGAATAATGTCGTGATGCTGGACTATGTTCACAACAAAAAGATTTTGTGGTTATCAAACATCTGTTTTGTTTTAGTATTTACTCACCGATTAAATCCATTTATCACCTCAGACAAACCTGTGCCAGAAACATTTGCTTGCCAATAATTCTGTCAAAGCATTTAATAATAATACCATTCAAGCATTTACAGCTCATGGTGTCATCAGAAACCTCCCCATCCCCCACAAAAAAAAGAGAATTAATTACTTATAAATCATTGCAGTTCATCTAACTCAGGCCTGCACAACATGCGGCCCAGGGGCCGCATGCGGCCCACGTGGGCTCACTGTGCGGCCCGCGGGGGGGGGGGGGGGTGAGTAGGCAAGCGGCGGGGTGGGGAAAGCCAACGGCTGGCTGGCCAGTTGATGGATAGGGCGGTGAAGAGGCCAGTGGTAGGCTGGGGAGTGAGGGTGAGCCAGCGGCAGGGGGCGGGGGCAGCGGCAGAAGGTAAGAGGCCAGCAGCGGGCAGGCAGGTGATCTGGTCACCCTATGCGCGCTGTTTCTTTCCCCCTCTACAGGCTTCCACACCTCAGCACTGGGGAAGAAGGGGTTGTTTCCGCGGGGCCGGGTGAGGGGTTGTTTCCACGGGGCCGGGGGGTTTCGGACATTTTCTTTGGAGTAATATGGCCCTCGCCGCTTTACGAGTTGTGCAGGCCTGATCTAACTGGTTATTTTTAAGCAGGTATATTGGTATAATACGATAACTGGGCCACATTCTGATTTACACTAAAACCCCATTCTACTGCTTCTGGCAAAACTTATTTACTACTACTTTACACAGCTCTGAAAATGTAATGGAGGCCTGTAAGGCTGCTGGCCTGTCTCTAGGTGAGTCCTTCATGGGCTTGGGGAATCTTTCATGCTGTTGCTCTGGGCCTGCCTTTTATTCTTCAAACACAAAACTTAGGCAAAACACCAAAACAAAAGCTGTTCTTCACCGTGCCACAGCTCCCAGGGGCTTTTCCCCTTGCCACTCTCAGTGTCAAAGAGAAGGTGTTTCTTCCTTTCAATTCCTCTGCTTGGAGCCCATCTCGTTCCTGAAGCTACCTTCCACCTGAACTCACTCAGCCCTTTATATAAAATACCTGACCCCTTCCCAGCCATCTGATCATCCAACTAGCCTGTGTGACCCCAGGACCCCTGACCCTTAAAGGGGCAGACCACCCTATTACAGGGCCTTAGTGTAAGTGGGAATCAGACCCATTATGTTTTTTAAAAAAAAACTGAATTCAAATTTGGCCCCAAATTTAGCTTTCATATAAACAAGCTTTTACAGACCCCTAAGATAACAAAAATGACACTTGATTAATTATTCAGCATTCCAGTAGGAGTTGTTTACTGAAAAAACAGCCTCAGATTTAATGATCCAAGCACACTGTGATCTTATAACGGAATCCACTGAATCTTATTGCCTGGAATCTTACTGAAGTCAATGAGCCTTTGCTTGGGCATTAGGGCCCACTGCAGGACACCGGCCTATCTGAGTCTGAAATGTTAGGTCAAATTCAGAGACAAGTCTGAGTCCAAATTCATGTAAGTTCCACCTTCTTCTGGCTCCTTGACATGTAAGTTAGTCTCCTTTAAATCACCTTACCAATATGCAATTTGCATTCCCCTAAACATGGTTGCTGAGTTTGACCCTTGGTTTTAATTCTGGGTATTAAACTACTATTCCCAAAGGTTCAACACGGCAAACCTGCATAAAGCCAGAGCATTTATGTGGAGTGTGTGTGTATGGGGAGGGGGTATTAAACCCATGTGTGTGTTAAACCCATATGTGCATGTTAAACCCATTCCTAACCCACAGAATGGTAGTACAGGCCCCTTGCCACCACTCTTTCAGGGTATGGACCACACAAGTGGCCACTGCCCTTCCACATCCCTTATTTATATGGAGTTTCCTAGCCACTATGTTTGCGTGCTCCCCAATGCTCTGCTCCATTCTGACCTATTCTAAGCTAGCCCAGATCCCACCACCTGGGTGCTCAAGTGGTGCAAAAGCCCCTATCACCCTCTCAGCTCACTAATTCCTCATAGCTGAAGGGGTTCAGAGACTTTCTGAAGGCCCTCAGCATCGAGATGGATTATATTACCCAAAATCCTCCCTTTCCTGTCCACTAGTTGAAATTCTAGTTGAAAATGCTCTGCTGGTTCTTTCTGGCAAACTAGGTTGTGGATCTGTTTAACCATTCAGATAGTATACTGGTTCCTGGAACTAATGGCTCTCCAGCAAAATCAGTAGAGGCCAGCAGGAACCAATAGACACCAGTTGATAATTCTACTGGAATTTCCACTAGGGGCATTCTGACATCAGAGAATGACTTGCTAGTCAAACACTGAAAATACATTTAAGTATATATTATTATGAAATTAGACCCTGAAGTAAAGCAGTTATGCACATGCTTAAAGTTAAGCACATGCTTATATGGTTTGCTGAATGGGGATGGACTGAAGCATGTGTTTTGCTGAATTGGGGACTCAATTATCATTTACATATCCATTTCTACACTATATTTATGGAAACTAATGATGTATTTCCTTAGAAACTGCTTTTCTGTCTTAGAAGAGTTTTTAAAAGGTCCCTTGGGGACATCTTCAAGATACAACTAAGGATCTCTTGAAACTGCTAGGAAGCATTTCTTTTTTTGACTAATGCTGCCAGCCATGACAAACTACATAACTAAAAATAGAATAAGGGAACAAAATGCTACTAATAAAGAAGGTTTAAATATAACCAAAATTACAAGTGACTAAATAATACTAAATAGATGCAAACCTTCTGGGAAAACTAATTCCACAGAAAAATGAGAAAAATAGGAAAACAAACCAAAAATAAATCAAAAGTTGCAGTCTTATATCTAAAAGGAATGAGCAAAGAGCAAGGGTCCATTTCTGCTCCCATTGAAGTCAGTGGCAGTTGTGTCTTCAGGCCCTCTGTGTGAGATTTTCAAAGCATTGTTTGCAGTGTTGTAGCCAGGTTGGTCCCAGGACACTAGAGAGACATTAGCAATCTCTCTGAGAATTTCAAATGTGCTCCACGTTGGCCTAATTCTGCTCTCATTAAAGTCAATGGGAATTTTACCAGTAGGGTGACCAGATGTCCCGATTTTATAGGGACAGTCCCGATTTTTGGGTCTTTTTCTTGTATAGGCTCCGATTACCCCCCACCCCCTGTCCCGATTTTTCACATTTACTGTCTGGTCACCCTATTTACCAGACACGTGAGCGCTGGCCTAGCTCAAATTTCCATTGACTGCAATAGGAGCAGTGTTAGACCAACATTGGAGAAGTTGCCTCTGTATTTCTTTATTACGCCAAAATCCCATTCCCACAATCCCTACCATGGCAACACTTCTGTTGACTCCAGTGGAACTTCCACCTAACCAGAGACAGCCAAATTGGACACCAAGTGACAAAAGGAATGGATTGCTGCAGACAATGAAGCAATATAGCCTGTATCACCCTCAGGTTTATGACTGCTCCCTCTAGTGGCAATAAAAATGTCTAAAATGTGGAGAGCACTCAAATCATTCCTTGGAGATGAGAAAGCAACGCCCCTCTCTCTCCCCCTCTGACAAAATGGTGAAGTTATAGGATAAGGAAGAGGAACTTTTTTTCCTAATCCTTTCCATGGAAATTCTGGCTCTGTTAAGTTTAGCTAAGCCTTTGGGACAATTTTGGGGAGTTTTTAACATCCAGAGGGGCCATTCACTTTTATTCATTCATTAAGATCTGGTTTCTAATTAGTTTCAGTTAGCCTTTACCTTTCTCTTTCCATTGGCTAAATTTAATAAAACACCCACATACAAGATACACTGCCCATGTGGCACTTCTCACTGGAGTGCAAGTGACCTCACCCAGGACACCTGTGAAGTAATACCCTGATAGGCCCCAATTCTGCAGTACAAAACTTATGGGTGGCTCCAGTCCTCACACATTTCTTCTCAACTGCCACCGCAGAGAGAGAGACCCACACATGACTAATGATATCCAGCTTGCTTAATGAACCTCTAGAACAGTGGTTCCCAAACTTTAACAACCTGTGAACCCCTTTCAATAAAATGTCAAGTCTCGTGAACCCCCTCCTAAAATGAATATTTCCAGGGATTTTCTCCTTTACTTGAGTATAAATTATAAAAGCAGTGATCTTGGAAATATAAAATTTGTTTATGACATGCTTATTACACACCATTTAATATTAATTATTAATCGTTACAGTATTTTTATTACATTATGAAAACAGCAACACTCTTCCAAGATCTCGCTTTCATAGCTTGTATCACTTTGAATAAGCCTGTTATAAGACAAGGCTCCCATGTTTCATCAAGGAGTATCAAATGTGAAACAGCATGAAGATATTTAAGAAGCCAACTCAAAGAGTTCCTCCTACATAAGCATTCAGGTCTTGTGCGTTGTTTGCCTAGACTGCTCGTTACAACAAAACTTAAACTTGTTCATAATAATTTTAAAAACCAATACCAGCTGCCTATTTAATTTTAAAAACAAAAAATATCCACCTCCCTTTCCATTTCTTATAAGGAGTCTAAGTTTAAATCTCCTCAGTGTGATAGATATGCTTGCTTTGATCTGCTTAGCTTCTGGAAGTCCAGGGGCTCCAGGCTACTAGCCCCATGTTGGCCGGGGTCCCTATAGACAGCTCTGTCCACCATTAGGGAATTTTTTCCCCCCGAGAACCCCCGGTAACATTTCGCAAACCCCCAGGGGTTCATGAACCCCAGTTTGGGAACCACTGCCCTGAAGATATTCAGATTCCATGGTGATGGACATGGCAGGACAACCTGAATAGAACAGAACTTTTAAGCCAGTGAGATCTGCTTGGGTGCAAGGTCTGTACATCACATCGTGGGATCAGGACTGTAGTTTTGCTCTGCTTTTTAAAATATTGATATGGACACACATGGTGAAAAGATAAGGCTAATAAATCGTATTTTTAAGAAAAGAAATTAAAGACAATATTTTCGAACAATAACCATCCAGGCAGTGTTGTTTCTATCGCACTTTCATTACAATTTGGAAGTTAAAAACTGAAGCCACTGGAAATATAAGAGTTTGGAGAAACTTTCTTAAGAGATGTCATGGCTGGTGCATATAAGAAGTTTACAAACCAGGCACCATCATATCATAAGAATGGCCATACTGGGTCAGACCAAAGGTCCATCCAGCCCAGTATCCTGTCCACCGATAGTGGCCAATGCCAGGTGCCCCGGAGTGAGTGGACCTAACAGGTAATGATCAAGTGATCTCTCTCCTGCCATCTATCACCCCCCTCTGACAACATTGTGGAGGAGGTCAGACTAGATGATCATAATGGTCCCTTCTGACCTTAAAGTCTATGAGTCTATGAAACAGAGGCTGAGGACACCATTCCTTACCCATCCTGGTTAACAGCCATTAATGGACTGCATCTCCATGAATTTATCCAGTTCTCTTTTAAACCCTGTTATAGTCCGAGCCTTCACAGCCTCCTCAGGCAAGGAGTTCCACAGGTTGACTGTGCGCTGCGTGAAGAAGAACTTCCTTTTATTTGTTTTAAACCTGCTGCCCACTAATTTCATTGGGTGGTCCCTAGTTCTTCTATTATGGGAACAAGTAAATAACTTTTCCTTATTCACTTCCTCCACACCACTCAATTTTATATACCTCAATCATATCCCCCCTTAGTCTCCTCTATTCCAAGCTAAAAAGTCCTAGCCTCTTTAATCTCTCCTCATATGGGACCCATTCCAAACCCCTAATCATGTTAGTTGCCCTTCTCTGAACCTTTTCTAATGCCAGTATATCCTTTTTGAGATGAGGACACCACATTTGTATGCAGTGTTCAGTATGTGGGCGCACCATGGATTTGTATAAGGGCAATAAGATATTCTCCGTCTTATTCTCTAACCCTTTTTAAATGATTCCTAACAAACATTAAAAAACAGTGTTATCAGTGCAACAATCAGTGTTCTTAATAGAGGTGGGGATGAACCAAAACCCAGGATACAAATAGATCCTACATTAGAGCCATAAATTTTAGGACCATAAGGTACTCATCTACTCTGATTCCTGTATATCACAAGCCGTCAACACTCCCCAGCACCTGTACACTAAACCCAACAACCAAAATTAGACCATGGTATTACAGCCCACAGGAGACTAGACTATCGAGTGCCACAGGCAGAGAATAGGAGGTACTGAGACGCACCAATGCCCCTGCAATAGCAGGGAAATTATTACATGAGATATACCCAAATAATCCTGGCAAGTGACCCACACTCCATGCTGCAGCAAAAGGCAAATAAAAAACCAAGGTCACTGCCAATCTGACCTGGGGGAAAATTCCTTCCTGACCCCACACATGGCAATTAGACAGACCATGAGTATGTGAGCAAGAACCAGCCAGCCAAGCACATTGTTTAGCAGAAGATGGAATAAAATACATTAGACAGATGGGCCCCAGCCTCCTCAAACTGGGGTAAGGGAGGGGTCACCTGTCCTTAGTTCTTACTGCACTGAAGAAACCACAGAGCCAAGTTTACAATACATATGGACATCTTTCCCACTTAGTAACCATCCACTGAGTAAAACAGAAGGTCAGTTTATAGTTCCTGTGACAATTTCCCATCTACACAATGGTCTTAGACCTCAGACTCTCAAAGGATGATGCTGTATTTACTGTGAAAGCATATTGTTTATTCTTACTGGTTTTGTATGTTTACTGGAGCAACAGAGTTGCTTGGGAGTAATGCTATAATTTTAAAAGAACAACGCTTAATTATTCCACAGAGCTACCTCTATGAACAAACAAAACTGGAGCAAATTATTTTTCTATATATAGCTATAGAAGAGTATGATAATCTAAAATGAAACTAATGTGAAATATAAGCCCTGCTAACAAATCCATAGAAACACTATAGAATCTGTCACTTTTTATTTTATTATTTTTATTTTTTATCTAGTTGCTAAAAACAATAATGCATGAGAAGTTTATGAACACAAACTTGGAAGGTGATGGGGAGTGAAACCTTTCTTAAAGGACTACTCATGGATTCAGGAGAAAATTGGTTGCTGAGGAGAGATGGCAGTTAACTAGGGGTCAGATAAAACAGTACTGGAATCCTAGGGCAAATCTTTATAGTGGTTTCTGTGCTGGATTAAACATCTCCCATATTTGCTCTTTTATCCAAATCCTATTTACATCCCTACACCCCAACATGAGACACTCCCTCATTTGTCAATCCCCCATTTAACCAAAATTCCCCTCTACCCCCAAATAAATTACTTAACCCCAAACCGCACAGCAAGGCCCCCTCCCCCTGAATTATCCAAGCACGCCTCCCCGGATTTGCAACATGCCAAGGCTGAACTCAATACTCCACTGGCCCCCAGCATACCTGGTCCCTGCCCCAAAGATCTCACCATCTACCCCAAAACGTTTCCGACAGTGCAGCGTGGCTTGGTGCCGTGAGGTTTGCAGTGGTTGATGTGGGTGCAGTGGGGGGGGGGGGGGAATCACAAAGGGGGGTGGGTGGGGGTCACAGACCCAGCCAAAACAAAATGAAAAAAATGGAGCTGGGTCCCCCAGGGGCGCCCTACTAGCTTGCCAAAGTCGCTGCTCCCAGATGGGGATAGGCCCCCCCACCCCCCCAATACACGTTTGTTCCAGACCCCTGTAAGCAGCGGAGGTTCAGAACGCCCCGGCAAGCGGCTGGTGTCAGGGGGGCACAGAGGGGGCCCCTATCGGAGCAGTGACGTGAGATTTGCTGACACCCCCCCCCCCCCCGCGCGTGACACCAAGCGCTGGGCACGATTCATGTCTTGCCCCAGCCCTGCCCTGGGGGGCAAAAGCGGGATTTCATCCTCCTCCCGCACAAGGAGAGAGCAGGAAACTGTCCCTCCCTAGCCCCGCAGGGATGTTATATAAGGGGCGGGGAGGGGGGGGGGGGGGAATACCCTTCCAGGGGGCGTTCTTCCTGGCAATGGCTATTCCCGGGGGGGGTCCCACGCTGCAAGGACCCGGGGCAGCCTGCGCCTGAACTTACCTGCTGGGGCTCGGTTCTCCTGCCCCCCACCCCCTGTGCAGCGCCGCAGCCACTGAGCCCGCGAACCGGCTCCCGCTGCTCCGCTCTCTGCTGCGCCGAGCGGCTGCCACCCCGACAAAGCGGCTCGGGTCAGGGCGGGGGGAGGCGGGCTAGGCACTGGAGGGGGGAGGGGGGGGGGCTGCAGCCGGCCCAATCAGCCAGCCCCGCGGCTCAGCCACGCCCACCAACCAGCGTGCGAGAGCCAATCCGTTCTACGCCCCCCCCCCCCCCCCCCCCCGGAGCGATCAGTCTGCGCCCTCCCCCGCCCGCCCTCAGAGCTCGTGTCAACTCCAGTGGCCGCCTCAGGCTGGGCGAGAGGGGTGCGAATCAGTCACCGCCTCTCCGCCAGTGGGTGGAGGTTTCTGTCTGCCCACCCCCCCTCTGTGCACAAGGATGGGGATTTCTGTTCTTCCCCCTTCCCCATCATTTCCATGCAGGCGGGGGTGGGGGGCGCAAAGGGAAAACTCTGCCCCCCCCCCCGGGTGGAGGCGAGTTCAGGTTTCTGTGGCATCATCTGGGTCTGGGCACTGGGGTGGAGACAGAGCTTAATTTGTAATGAAAGAGGTGCCAGGGCTCAAGCAGATTATTTTACTTTCATAATTGACGTGGCAAGCCCAGAGGTGCCGGGGCTATGACCTGCCCAGTCTGGAAGTGCCAGGGCTGAGCCGCAGCAAGCCCGTGCACAAATTAAGCATTGCATGTAGATCTCTGCTCTGCCAGAACTCTCATTCTCCTCTGTTGGGACTGCTAGGGTTCCCCTAGTTTAGTGCCATAACAACTAGGCTTGGAAGTATTAGACTTTTATCTGTGAATGTCAATTTCACCGAGCACACACAAACTGATGAAAATATCTAGCCATCAAAAGGATCAACCTTGGCCTTATTTTAAAAAGAAAGTCATTTATGAGTTTTGATCCTCTGCTTCCTTGGAAAAATAACTGTTCCTCTTCCTCCTTTCTCTCCCATCTGTATGTCTGAGGCTGCTAAACCTAAGACTAGACTTTCTGTGGTATCTCCTTACTCCTAGAACATTTTATGGGGATGAAATCAATAGGGTTCTACAGAAATGACTGAAAATCTATAAAATGTAACAGAGAATGAGATCATTCCCATAGAATTTTTTAAAACATCCTACAGAAATCTACAGAAAGGATGATTCTCTGTTAAATATATTTTTAAAAACCCTATAGAAAGGTTACAGTTCATTCAAGCTCTTTCCACGAAGGGCCCTTATGACTTGCTGTGGTGAATGAGACCAGAGTCCCATCTCAGACAGTGACCAGTAGCAGTGCCAGAAGATGGTGCAAGAAATCCTGCAGTGGATAGCTGTAGGATAACAGTCACACAGGGAAAGTCTCTTCCAGACTCCATTACTTAGAGGCTGTCCTTATGTCCTGAAGCATGAGGTTATAGATCCCTTCCAAAGTTTTGGTTCTCTGTTTCTATTTTTTTATTCTTACTATTGTGAGTGGATAGCCTTGTAATCCATAGATTCATTATGATGATTTGTTCATATTAGCAACTTAGAGCCGAAGTCATGAACCAGGACCACATTGTGCTGTATGACCCCGTCCTAAAGAGCTTACAATCTAAACAGACATGTTCAATATTCTTTGAATTCTGCTAAGGTCTCTCAGTGTCTTCCTTTCTCTATCCGTTTTAAACCTGTTGCCTTTCAGTTTCATTGAAGTCCCCTTGGTTTTTGTATTCTGAGGATGGTGCACGCGATTTACTTTCTCTGCACCATTCACATGGCACATCCCTGTTACTTGTCTCCTCTTTGAAGTCAACAATCCCGATTTTCCCCATTCATTCTTCACTGCCTCTTCCAGTTGAAGTTCATGCTGGGAGGAAAGTCAGTGTTCCCCGGGCAGAGTTTTTTCCCCTCGCTCCCTGGCAGAGGCGGATTTACCATGAAACAAACAGTGCAGGGACACGGGCCCCCTAAAATACAGGACAGCCCCCAAAATACAGGACAAATCTTATCTGACAACCTGCCCCTGAGTCCCAGCCAGTGGTGAAGCAGGGCTCAGGCAGGCAGGCTGCCTCCATTCCGTGGCCGGTGGCCCCATGCCGCTTCCAGAAGCGGCCGGCTGCTGGCAAGTCTCTGTATGCCCCTGGTGGGGGGGAAGGTGGCTCTGCGCGCTGCCCCCCACCCCAGGCAGCGCACGGAGACCCACTGATATGGGGCACATAGAGACTTGCCAGCAACAGGGCTAAGGCAGCTCCCTGCCCACGCTGCCTCCCTCCCTCTGCGCCGCTCCCAGAAGCAGCCAGCATGTCCCTGGAAGAGGAGGAGGAGGGGTTGTTGCCCCCACTCCTGGCCCCAACTCCGCAGCTCCCATTGGCTGGGACCCCCTGCCCAGAAGCTGCTGCCAAAGGGGTGTGCCGGTAGCTTCGGGAGCCACGCCCCACTAGGTAAGCGCCACTGTCCTGACCTCTCGTGCCAGCCCAGAGCCCGCACCCTGCATCCAAACTTCCTCCCAGAGCCTGCACCCCTCACCCCCTCTTACACCCCAACCCTCTGCCCCAATCAAGGTACCTCATTTTATTTTCATTTACTGCCTATTTATAATATAGGAGAGAATATTCTTTTTTTGGCTGGGTCTCAGAGGGGGAGGGGGAGGGGGAGAGAAAGAGGGCAAAAATGAAGCTGTGCACAGGGCCTAACTCTAAATCTGCCACTGCCCCCTGGGTATCTCCACAGAGGGGAGCTAGCCCATGATTAGGAAAATTGGGAACATCTAAGCCTGAGCTTTGGAAATGCTTTTGCAAGCATTTCAACATTATTATTGGGACAACTGGGGAGACCAACACAGGATTCCAATGTTTGAAGTATCAAATGTCTTTCAAATTAAGCACTAATGAGAGTGGAAACAATGACAGAGGTCTGAATATCCCCCTCTGTAAATATTTAAATATTCACATTAGGAAAATTCCAAAATAATGGGCAATTATGTTTTTAAATATTTAAAAGCAATTCTGAGGAAAAAAGAGCTCCCTGGTAGCTAATGAAACCTGCTTTTCAGAGATAATCTTGCCATTTACTAATTTGAACTCAAACACTATGTCTGGTCTGAGTAGCCAGGCTGTGCATATCAGAGTGCTGCAGGAATCCTCCCACAGCCCAAGTCTCTGTAGAGTATTAGGGAATCTCAGGGCTGAGAAGGAATCTCTGAACCAACCACAGAACAGCAGCTCCTTATAAGATCTGTAAATAGTGACCCAGGTCTGATCACCCTGAATTCAATGAAAGGTGTTTCTATGGACTTCGGTGGATGCAGGATTAGACCCAATGAACCAAATCCTTAGCTGCTCAGTACCCAGAGCTTGCACTACAAATAAGGGGAGTGGCAAGTACACTTCATCTCTCAGGATTTGATTTGCTGGGCCAAACTGTTCTCCAAGTTACACTGGTGCAACCCGAGTGACTTCAACAGAGCTGCATCAATATAACTAAGAGAAGAATTTGGCCCATCATGTGGATACGTGACCACCAGCAAAATACAGCCAAGGACCCATTCCTGCAGTCTTAACTCGGACCCTGAAGTATGTGCTTTCTCCTTTCAGCAAAAGAAAGGGGATTGTCCTTCTGCCCCCACAGTGAAGCAGATCAAGATCTACAAAGTTCCTGTCCTACATACTGGCTCTTATCCATCTCTGCCCCCTCTGAATGCCCCCAGTTTCCTTCACCGGCTGCTGGATTAGGAATCCTCCTTAAAGGAAGAGTTCAGCGATCAGAGTGGGAAACATGGGTAAAAATAATGCTCACTGGATCAATATTAACTTACCCATGAACATTTCCTGTAGCGGGTTAGGGGGACATAATTGTCTCCACAGCTCTTAGTCTGACCCTTCTTTATGTGTGTAGTAGCCACCAAGGGCTTCTACAAAATGCAATAAAGACAGCAAAATAAAACAGGGGAGGCAAGGGCTATCGATGTCTTTTATTAGTCTGCAAAGCACCCTGCCCAGCTATGGGTGGAGTGGGAATGATTAATGAAATGTAAATGAAACATTGCTACAGAAGGTCTGTCTCTCTGGATTAGCTGTATAACTGTCCAATCCCTTTACCAAATATTTGTCAGTAAATATATATTGTAACATAGCCACTAGGATTATCACTGCAGAAGCCCCTAATTAGAAGCAACAATAAATTCTAAGGCAACTGACAGCAGAGGCACAGCGTTAACATGTTCTGTCCACGTCATCCTAAAAATCCTTTTCTTTTTGACATTGTTGAATTCCTGACCCAATTTAGAGCCCCCCACAATAAAGATTTGTTGTGTTACAGTTAACCCACAGTTTTGAAGAAAACTAAACTACTGTGTCTGCATATCTAACTGAGGAATGTTTTTAACTAAGAGAAATGTTCATTAGCCTTGATGCTTGGTAAACTAAGAGGAACAAAGCTTTTAAAATTCTTTCTTTGCTAGCAATAGAGATTAATAATCTTTGTTCTGCAACAAAGTTCATCCTGAAGCAGAACAGCAATTATCTCAATGAAAGGCGGTGGATTACTGTGCCCAGCTCTGGTTGACCATAGTATAAAAAGGATGTTGAAAAACTGGAGAGGTTCTCTTTTGTCTGGATTCTTGCTATGGTTTAAGATTGTTTCCCCTCCACCCCCACTGGTTGCACCTTCTAGCCAAACTTGTCTGTCACCACCAGGCCCAAATTAAAGAAGAGTTCTCTGAATAATTAGCTGTGAATGCATCCCTTACCAAGACTTAAAGGGTCCCACCCTATGACATGGGGAATTACTGACTGGGGAGGCAGCGATAAGGAAATCGATTTTCTGGTTGCTATAAGGTATTTCCTTTTCTCCTTTATGTCCCTGTCCCCAGTAATCTTCTCCCCCTAGTGTCTTGCATTACAAATTCTTACTGCTTCTCCCTTGACTGGTTAACGGACTCCTTAGAGTCCTTATAATAGAGGTGCCATCCCAGCACCTCCGTCTCATGGTATAATGCAGCAGCTTTGCCTCACGCTAGTCAGACCACTTCCACTATAGATGTGGCTTAGTCCTCCAGCTAAATCACTTCAGAGAGTTCCAGCCCTTCCAGGGTAATTGAGTCCTTCAGTCAAAATCCACTAGAGACACAGAACAAAAACATCCTCCACCCAGCCAGCTCAGCTGTCAGCTCCCTTCCTGGCAGGCAGGCCCCCCAGCTGCAATATCTTGGTCTAATATCAGGTTCCTGGGCTTCAATCACACCAACAATATGGTTCAGGCCCACCCTTCTACCAATGGGTTCAGGCATAATGCAGTGTCTAGCCCCAAACAGGCTTCTTACCCCCCACATAGGAGCAGACTATGTGCCTTCCCTATCAGACTATTACGCAACTCCCCTCCTTTTAATCCCTCCCCCCCCCAATTTAACACCCACCAACAGGTGTTACAGGGCAGGGCAATTTGAGCCTGTCTGTTAATTAACCCCTTCCTGTCTGGTGTGGGGTATGTGCTCCCCTTCACAGTCCTGTGTGAGCTATATTATATACTGAAAGTGTTCTTGGAGGGGTGGAGACACCCCATGGCATACGCTTCCTCATGAGAACAGAAGGCACCACTCACTAGCATCACTAATGGCATTAGATCAGGTTGCTCATGAATGGCCCGTGGTTGCTGCTGCGTGTTTACAAGCCGCAGCATTTGAGTTCTCAGCTGTACTCAACCAAATGTTTAGTTGCGAAGCTGCAGCAACTGGCTTGTCAAAATGATCTCCCAGGCTGATAGATTGCCTCCTCCCTAAATTGGTGAATGGGATACAATAGCAGCCAGTCATTCAAAGAGACCATCTGATATCTGCCTACAGCACATACAGTTTGTGGAGGAGTGTCAAAGATGCCAGCTGAATCAAACCCAAACTAAGAACACAGTCTGTCCAGCACATGGTTTCTGAACATCCTGCCTGGCTTTCTGGTACACATATTTCCAGCTCCTTTTAGGCTGGAGATCCTCTGGGGAGGAACTATATTTCTTTCATCTCTTGTACAGTGCTGTGTACATTGTAAGCCCTTAATACATAACCAGGCCCACTCCCGGTTCTTATATTCATGATGAGATTTATTGGGAGTGACTTGCCCAGTATGTCTGAAACTGCAGCAAAAGATACCATATGAATAGGGCTTCTGTTTTGGGAGGTCCATGAATTTTATTTTTGGGGATTTATTTTTAGCAATGTTTACATTTTATGTAGATATCCAAAAGTCAGGGGTTTTCAGGGCTTTCTCTTTGTATGTCCCATAATGAGTAATGTAGATTACAAATATTACCTATTGTAGTAATATATACTGTAATGAGTAATCTCTTTGTGATGTTCTCTAGCGCACTTTGACATACCATTTCAAACAGCACTATATTAAAGTGCACTAGGGAAACTTTAGTGCGCACCAGCAGGGTCTACCCAGACCAATTAAAGCACAACACATTAGTGCACTTTAGAAATCATACCCCTGTAATCCACATTACTGCTCCTTGTAGACAAGCCCCCTTTGATACAAGTAACCATTTCCGGTGTTTTTCCAGTGTTTTTTAGATAAACACCAATTTCATTTTTTTTGGATCAGGGTGTTTTATTGGTTAAAACCTAAAATCAGAATCCCTATGAACACAATGGGTCACTGCAATTTGACCTCAAGCCAAACATTTCAGACTTGTGTGCCTGCCCTAAATGTAGACACCATCTGCACAATGGTCCTAGAACTCAGACTCTCAGAGTTGTAGTCTTATGTCTAAAAGGAATGAGCAAAAAGCAAGGGCCCATTTCTGCTCCCACCGACGTCTGATTTCCACGGGTGCCAAGCAACTCTAGAACCTGTGGGTACTCTCAATATCATTTTCATGTCTAAATGTAGATTTAGTTACCTAACTTTGGTTTTTTTGGTCAATCTGCTTAAAGATAAAAACTACTAAGAAAATATTGTAGAACAAGTATTGTTTTCTTTATGCCCATTAGTAGGTCAACAACAAGGGAAAGGCCTGAGCTGCAAAGTTCAGATCACGTCTGAGAAGTGAAGGTCTGTGTGAATTTATTATGAATTATTCTTATTACTTATTTGTGTTGCAATAACACTTTAGGAGCCCCAGGCACTGACCAGGACTCCATTGTGCTAGATATGTTTGGTTCAGAATGATGTGGATACCTTTATGGTTGCCTTTGCCAGGGAAAATGCTTCAGGATCTACTGACCCTCACTGGAAGACTTTGGAAAAACACCCTAAGAGACATTTTGGCTTACATTGGATCATTTTCTGAATTGCTCTGCCCGTTTCATTACCTGAAACGATGATCCCTGCTTTTAAGTTTTTATCTGCTTCTTTCCTTCCTGATATCTTCATTCATTATTAGGATGATACCATCAGTGGGTTGTGTAGGACTGAGACTCACTCAGCAGATGGGTCTAACAAATCTCTATTAAGGCAAAACACTCAGCAAGCAGGGATCAATTACTCACAAGTGGGAAGCTCATTGGGGCAATCTCATCACAGTCACCTCCATCACTGGACAATACAGCTTCAGCCTCCCTTTGTTACACAAACTTATTTATAATTTTTTGTTATCTTTTCTTATATCTATGTATTAGTCTCCCATTTCCCCACTAATTCCTCTTCCCCATCAGTACAGTTTTATTGTTAGTTCAAACCGGTCTTTTCTAACTTTTTAGCTACTTTATCCTTTCTTTTTCTCAAACATGACTTCTCTACAATTTCTTACACATGCGCAGTTCTACCTATGCTTACGCTGTTAAATGTTACCCGAAGAAACTCTTAAAATCCACAGCAGGCTTCTGTCAGGCCTAAATATGCCTTTGTTTCCAACAGATTGCTATAGAAATAATTATGCTTTCAGAAGCAGAGCGGTGTGGATGATAAGTTATTATGGCTCACTTATTAGTCATTTATATGACACTGCAAATATGTACAGCCAACAGAAAATAAACAGCATGAGCAGACAAGTAACAAAAATCACATTTTATACCAGTATCCCTGAAATTAACACAGACATGGAGACTCATGCACAGCCTGCTTCAAACTGGGTTTATTGCTACAAATTTACTAGCAAAGCCCATGCTCCTAACTCTCAGATTTAAAAAATGTATTGAAGCTAATTATACTACAATGCTAACCTTGCTAGAAATGCCTATAAATAAATTAATCAACTTGAAGTTGGCCCTGAGGTGGCACCATAGCACATAGACTGCAGTCCCTAGTGAAATGTGAACAGTGGAGGTGAGGGAGCAGGACCCAACACAGGTGCACAACTGTTGTTAAGCAGTATGGGGTCAAACCTGGCCTCTCTTGCACTGATGTGCCAGTGTGAAGTGAAAAAAGAAAAAGGGGAGCTTCTGCTTTTTTTGCATATACCACAGAACAGAATCTCCCAACCATGTACAAGAGAACTTCAGAAGAGATGGTCAGCTAGTTCATACACTATACACCAGATGCCCAAAGGTATTTGATTACAATGGCAGCTAGCCACCCAAATACCTTTTAGGGTTAGAGCACATGTCCCAAAGAGGTGAGAGGCTTTAGCAACTGCAAATTTCTGCATGTCCTAGCACTTGAATTTGTGCTGGCAAATAAGTTAATTGCTACTTGATCCAGTCACACAAATCCATATTTTTGAACATGCAAAAATGTGCACACCCACAAAACCTTGGCTGCAAATGTAGAGGCCAGGTTGGGGCCATTTTGAAAATTTGGCCCACAGACTCTATCTAAATATATGGACTTACACCTGAAGGAAAAGCATGACCAGCTTCTGGGGGTGGGGGGGAGGGTTGTTTTTTTTTTAAGAGGAAAATCAGACTGGACTCTTAAATAAGTGGTACATGATTCAAGTTCATGGCAAGCAACAGCCAGTTGTCTACCTTTTGGATAAAACATTCTTTGGTTTGTTTTCATGGAAAAGGAACTTAAAAGCTCAGACTTGCACTGCTGTAATCACCTTTTTATATCCATATTTTATTCCAGTTCTGTAAGCAAGCTTAAAATAGTAGATGATAATACCAAGATTTGGACAGCGGAAGAGGCTCACATAGCAATATATCAGGCCACAGTGCATTACTTAATAAAGGTCAGTGGCCTCAATGGGACTTTACATTTTATCATGCATTACCTAGCGATTAAGTTTAAGCTGGATGTGATATTTGGGCAGAGGTCATATTATCTATATAGGTCCCAATTCAGAAAAGCACATATATCTACTGTATATAAATAAATTCAGGAAAGCAGTCAATGGTCCATTGAGCACATGCTTAGTGCTTTGCTGAATTGGGATGCTTTCCTGAACTTGGGCCAGATGCATTAAATACACCCCAGATCTCAATTAGCAGTAACAAAGACTAGGGCTTCAAACCCTACTAGGGTGACCAGATGAAAGGACCCAAAAATCGGGACTTGTCAAGCAAAAAAACCCAAAAACCTCTCACCGGACTTTTCCAAGCTCGGTGCTGTACTTCATTTCTGGAAACCTGCTGGCTCAGTGGGCTCTGTGGCACGAGCTGGCTGGGCTCAGCTCTGGGTCCTAGGAGAGAGGCTACGGGCTCAAGGGGGGCCACAAGGCAGAGTCCTGTTGACAAAGTGGCTTCCCTGGCTGCAGCTGCTCTATGGCTGGAGGGTCCCTGCACCTAAGCCAGGGGCTGCAGCCTCTTGCCAGAGCCACATTCCCAGGGCTCTGCTCTGTTACCAGAGCCCCCATCCCACTCCTTGGCTGGCTGCTGGGCTGGGGGACAGGGCCCTGGAAGCACCCAGAGTTCCCCGTGCGTCTTCTCCAGCCCAGCCATGGCCCATGCGCTCCCCCAGGCAGGTGGGGCGGTTCCTGCCACCCAGCTCTCACCAGAGACTGGAAGCAGCTTGTTAAATGATCTCCGAGCAAAAAACAAAACCCGCCGGAGTTCTCCGAGAAGAAGGAAAAAAAACAAACAAACCCGAAGCCCTGATATCGGGACAAATGGCGTCCCGACCATGCATTGGTCGGGACGCGGGACAAAAGAGGAAAAATCGGGAGAGTCCCGATTTTATCGGGACGTCTGGTCACCCTAAACCCTACTGAATACATCAGTAGTCAGTTGGCTAGGGGATACAAAATCTTTGAGTTACCAGTCAGCAGCCTGCTACCCATATTTACAACACAGAAAATTTAAAACATGTTACCCCCAGATCCAATGTGCCTCACACTTGGTAACTGATGGTGAATCTTCTTTTTCTTTTTAGAATAATAGAATCATAAAATCACAGGACTGGAAGGGACCTCGAGACGTCATCTAGTCCAGCCCCCCGCACTCATGGCAAGACTAAGTATTATCTAGACCATCCCTGACAGGTGTTTGTCTAGCCCGCTCTTAAAAATTTCCAATGATGGAGATTCCACAACCTCCCGAGGCAATTGATTCCAGTGCTTAACCACCCTGACAGCTAGGAAGTTTTTCAGAATATCCAATCTAAACTGCCCTTGCTGCAATTTAAGCCCATTGCTTCTTGTCCTATCCTCAGAGGTTAAGAAGAACAATTCTTTTCCCTCCTTCTTGTAACAACCTTTTATGTACTTGAAAATTGTTATCATGTCTCCTCTCAGTCTTCTCTTTTCCAGACTAAACAAGTCCAGTTTTTTCAATTTTCCCTCATAGGTCATGTTTTCTAGACCTTTAATCATTTTTGTTGCTCTTTTCTGGGCTTTCTCCAATTTGTCCACATCTTTCCTGAAATGTGGCGCCTAGAACTGGACACAAGACTTCCATTGAGGCCTAATCAGCCCGGAGCAGAGTGGAAGAATTACTTCTCATGTCTTGCTTACAATACTCCTGCTAATACATCCCAGAATTATGTTAGCTTTTTTTGCAACAGCGTTACACTGTTGACTCATATGTAGCTTGTGATCCACTATGACCCCCAGATCCCTTTCTGCAGTACTCCTTCCTACGCAGTAATTTCCCATTTTGTATGTGTGGAACTGATTGTTCCTTCCTAAGTGGAGTACTTTGCATTTGTCCTTATTGAATTTCATCCTATTTACTTCAGACCATTTCTCCAGTTTGTTCAGATCATTTTGAATTATAATCCTATCCTCCAAATCACTTGCCTCCCAGCTTGGTATCATCCGCAAACTTTATAAGTGTGCTCTCGAGGCCATTATCTAAATCACTGATGAAAGTAGTGAACAGAACCGGACCCAGAACTGATCCTTGCGGAACCCCACTCATTATGCCCTTCCAGCATGACTGTGAACCACTGTGATTACGCTCTGGGAATGGTTTTCCAACCAGTTTTGCACCCACCTCTTAGTAGTCCCATGTAGGTTGCATTTCCCTAGTTTATTTATGAGACGGTCATGTGAGACTGTATCAAAAGCTTTATAAAGCCAAGATATACCACATCTACTGCTTCCCCCCAGCCACAAGACTTGTTACCCTGTCAAAGAAAGCTATCAGGTGGTTTGACATGATTTGTTCTTGACAAATCCATGCTGACTGTTACTTATCACCTTATTATCTTCTAGATGTTAGCAAATTGATTGCTTAATTATTTGCTCCATTATCTTTCCGGGTACAGAGGTTAAGCTGACTGGTCTGTAATTCCACAGGTTGTCCTTATTTCCCTTTTTATAGATTGGCACTATATTTTCCCTTTTCCAGTCTTCTGGAATGTCTTCCGTCTTCCATGACTTTTCAAAGATAATTGCTAATGACTCAGATATCTCCTCAGTCAGTCCTTGAGTATTCTAGGATGCATTTCATCAGGCCCTGGTGACTAAAAGACATCTAACTTGTCTAAGTAATTTTTAACTTGTTCTTTCCCTATTTTAGCCTCTGATCCTACCTCATTTTCAATGGAATTCACTATGTTAGACATGCAATCACCACCAACGTTCTTGGTAAAAACCGAAACAAAGAAGTCATTAAGCACCTCTGTCATTTCCACATTTTCTGTTATTGTTTTCCTCTCCTCATTGAGTAATGGACCTACCCTGTCCTTGGTCTTCCTCTTTCTTCTAATGTATTTGTGGAATGTTTTCTTGTTACCCTTTATGTCTCTAGCTAGTTTGATCTTGTTTTGTGCCTTGGCCTTTCTAATTTTGTCCCTACATACTTTTGTTATTTGTTTATATCCATCCTTTAATTTGACCTAGTTTCCATTTTTTGTAGGACTCTTGATTTTTAGATCATTGAAGATCTCCTGGTTAAACCAGGGTGGTTTCTTGCCATGCTTCCTATCTTTCCTATACAGTAGGATAGTTTGTCCTTGTGCCCTTAATAATGTCTCTGAAAAACTGCCAAGTGTCTTCAATTGTTTTTCCCCTTAGAAACAGAGACTTGCTTCCCATAGGATCTTACCTACCAACTCCCTGAGTTTGCTAAAATCTGCCTTCTTGAAATCTATTGTCTTTATTTTGCTGTTCTCCCTCCTACCATTCCCCAGAATCATGAACTCTCTCATTTCATAATCACTTTCGGCCAAGCTGCCTTCCACAGTCAAATTCTCAACCAGGTCCTCCCTATTTGTCAAAATCAAATCTAGAATAATCTTGTCTCTGGCTTTTAAGACCTTCTCTCCTAGGTCACCCGTACCCTCTCGTTAATCACACAGGGGGAGGGTGATCACAAGGCTGATTGAGGCTGATCAAAGATGATCAAGAACGGTCCAGGGAACAAAGGCTCAAACAGTCCCCAGACACACAATCCCAATCAACCCCGTTACTAAACTTTATTGCTTAATTAACTTAAGATACAATAGGGTCAAGTGCAGTTGTAACACAGACCTTTGACATGAGAAGTGATGACAGAAGGCATCTCTTCAGTTTAGAGCACACTGCACCAGGTCAAGAGCCTACATGCATATCAAGAAGCGAACAGAAATGCCAAGGGACAATGAACCACATCCTAAGGTCTTTACTCAGCATTTACTTGGGCCAAATGTTCATTGAAGTCAGTGGGAGTTGTGCCTGTATAAGAGCACAGTACAAACTGAAGGACAGATTCTGCCACCCTTAATTACATTGATTTCAGTAGGACTACTTACAGAGTAAGATACTAGTCAGCGTGAGTAGGGGTGTAAGAATCTAGGCCTGAAGTTATAAGGCCAGAAGGGAGCTTTGTGTTAGGCTGACCAGATAGCAAGTATGAAAAATCGGGACGGGGGTGGGGGGAAATAGGAGCCTATATAAGAAAAAGCCCCAAATATCGGGACTGTCCCTATAAAATCGGGACATCTCGTCACCCTTCTTTGTGTTCTAGTCAGCCCTCCTGCATAACACAAGCCATAGGACTTCCCTGAATTAATACCTGTTTGAAATAGAGCTTGTCTTTTAGGAAAATATCCCCTTGATTTATAAATTTCCAGTGATGGAGAATCCACCACAAATCTTTGTAAGTTGTCCCAATGATTTGTTACAATTTTTCAACAGTGAGGGTGGCTTATTAGATCTTGTTATACCTTTATCTGCTAGACAGAAGAGTTCATTATCAAATTTCTGTTCACCATGTAGGTACTTATAAACTGTGATCAAATCACCCCTTAACCTTCTCTTTGATAAGATTAATACAGTCAGTCTTTCACTCTAAGGCATCCTTTCCAATCCTTTACTTATTCTTGTGGCTATTCCATGAACCTCCTCCAATTTATCAACATCCTTCTTGAATTGTGGACACCAGAACTGGACACAGTATTCCATTAACAGTCACACCAGTGTCAAATACAAAGGTAATATAACCTCCCTATTCCTACTCGATATGCCCATTCATATATCCAAGGATCTCATTAGCCCTTTTGGCCACAGCATCACACTGAGAGCTCATGTTCAACTAATTATCCACTAAGACCCCCAAGTCCTTTTCAGAGCTACTGCTTCCCAGGAATTAGTAATAACAATTGCATTATACTAATACATTATGCTCTGGGGTTGTTTGTTACTGTGTTATGTGCCACTGTTTGATAATTGGAAATAGTGCTGTACCAAATCTGTAGTGAAATAGAAATAATACACTGGCAAAATAGCATGATCCAAATTTGTTTTGCAAAATTAACATGCAGAGACAGAGGTTGCACAATTTCAAGCTAACATTCTTTACTAGTGTTTGGTTTGAAAAGAGGATTGTAGTTTTGTCCTAAACTAAACTTGTTTATACATTTTTCAATACAACTCATAAATTAAGCACAAAGTATTTCGAAGGGGTTGTAAATAGCAAAATGTGTATTCCGCCAGTGTCATTCCTTTAAGTGTGCACCAAAAGTCTTAAAATCTTTCTTGTGAATATTTTATGTTTGTAGCTCTATTTGTGTTGCTTTATACGCAATCTATGAGTAACACAAATACTATAGGCCCCTGTTCTGCAAAGCACTTAGGGTATGTCTACACAGCCTGCGGCAAAGAACCTCCCAGTTTGGGTTGACAGACTTTGGTGTGCAGGGCTCCTGCTAGCACTCTAAAAATACCTCCGTAGACAAGGCTTTGAAGTTGCACCTCGGGCTCTGATGCCCACCCCTCCTTAGGCTTCAGAGCCCGAACTCCAGCCCAACCTGCACTTCAAATGTTGTCTATACGGCTATTTTTAGAGCACTAGTGTGAGGCCAGCAAGTAGGGCCGTCCCTAGTGCGTTGCGGGGCCCGGGATGTAGGTGCCGAGTTTCTATCTGCCGGGGGATGCTCCCCATGGCTCTGCCCAGGCCCTGCCCCCACTCCACCCCTTCCCCCGAAGGCCCCACCCCATCTCCCCCTGCCCCTGCCCTGCCCTGCCTCTTCCCCACCCAGTTCTGCTCCCTCCCCCGAGCGCGCTGCACCCTCTCTCCTCCTCCCACCCCCCAGTGCCTCCAAACGAAACAGCTGATCGATGGTAGGCGCTGGGAAGGAGGGGGAGGTGCTGATCAGCAGGGCCCGCCGGCGGGCAGGAGGTGCTGGGGGGGAGGAGGAGGTTGGTAGGGGGGCTCCTCCTCACTACCACCCCACCACATGACCCACCTTCCACCTCACCTCCCTGCCCACCTCCTCACAAAGTGCGGGGCCCCCCAAAGTGCGGTGTCTGGGGCGGTCACCCCCAAAAGTGCGGGACCCAGGATGGTCACCCTGATTTGCCATACCCTAGGGACGGCTCTGCCCACAACCCCAGGCTGGGAGGCTCAGTGCTGCGAGCTATGTGGACATACTGAAGTCTTATAGATTTCAATAGCGCTTAAGCACACGCTTGAGTGCCTTTCTAATTAAAGATGATACTTAGTATTTCTAAGCTATAGCCTGCAAGGTGCTTCACAATAGCAGGCATCATTATCCCCATTTTACAGAGGAGAAACTGAGTCACAGAAAAATGAAGCGACTTGCCCAAAGGAAGTCAGCTGCAGAACTGGAATTAGAAACCAGGATTCCAGATTCTTATTTCCATATGTTATCCATGGGACTGTGCTTTCTCAGACAGTGTATGTACAGAACGATATTATCCTTGTAAAGACTTCAGTACTATAATTATCTTCCCACGACTCTCATGGAAACAAGATATTTATAACTCCATTAAGCCTTTCCTGGTAATTTTATGATCAAAGTGAAGAAATACATAATGATCTGCCAATCAGTGGCACGTCCAATGTTGTTCAGCATAGATACACAATGAAAGCTTCTCCTTGGTTGTTTCAATTAAACTCTTGCTATCTCCTGAATGCCTTTCTTGTGCCTAATTCCCCTTCCACTGCATACCAGTGGAGAGGAAATATTTTTGGCCATGTGATGAGCCACATGTTTAGAATGCACCAAATAATTGGGAAAGATGCTTGCTGCCAAAAAAGCCTAATGTTTATATATATATATATATATATATAATGTGATGGTTTAAAACTTTACTTTGCTAAAACAGTGGTGGCCATTAACCTTTGGTAGTTTCATTGGGGCTGCCCATAAACTATGTAACACATGTTTTTGGTGATTTTCAAGATGCATCCTCCCAGAGATGACAGGCGGGGAGGGGAGCATATGAGGTTGCTGCTTGGCTTGTACTGAGCATGCTCAGTAACACTGCTGAAGCCAGCTGCCCCCACTCTTCCCCAACCCCCCTATCGGCAGGCACGGGTCTCATAGGCGCCGACTCCATGGGTGCTCCGGGGCTGAAGCACCCACAGGGAAAAATTAGTGGGTGCTCTGCACCCACCGGCAGCCAAGCTCCCCTCATCCCCTGCCCCACCTCCTCCTCCCCGCCCCTCGAGCATGCCGCATCCCCGCTCCTCTGCCTGCCTCCCAGTGTTTCCCGCCTGGCCGCCGCCAACAGCTGTTTGCATGCTATGGGTGGGGGGGGAGAGGAGTGGGAACGTGGCGCAGTTAGGAGAGAAGGTGGGAAAGAGGCAGGGCCAGGGTGGGGATTTGGGGAAAGAGTTGGAATAGGGGCAGGGAGGGGTGGAGTTGGGGTGGGGACTTTGAGGACGGAATTGGAATGGGGGCGGGAAAGGCGTGGGAAGAGGCGGGGCAGGGGCAGGGCCTCATGGAATGGGTGGAGTGGGGGCAGGGCCAGGGGCAAAGGGGGGGTGTCAAAAACCCACGGAAACCAGGGGACGTCGGTGCCTATGATGGGTCTCCTCTGCACCCACCACTTATAATGTTGTAACTCCGAAATGGGCAAGCAGAATTAAGGACTCACCCACTCCCTAATCCAGGGGTGGCCAACCTGAGCCTGAGAAGGAGCCAGAATTTACCAATGTACTTTGCCAAAGAGCCACAGTAATATGTCAGCAGCCCTCGATCAGCTCCTCCGCACCCACTCCCAGCGCCTCCCACCCACCGGCAGCCCCACTGATCAGCGCCTCCCCCTCCCTTCCCGCACCTCCCGATCAGCTGTTTTGTGGCGTGCAGGAGGCTCTGGGGGGGAGGGGGAGGAGTAAGGGCATGGCAGGATCAGGGGAGGGCACGGGAAGGGGGCGGGAAGGGGTGGAGTGGGGGCCAGGCCTGTGGCAGAGCCAGCGGTTGAGCAGTGAGCAACCCCCGGCACATTGGAAAGTTGGCGCCTGTAGCTCCAGCCCCGGAGTCGGTGCCTATACAAGGGGCCGAATATTAACTTCTGAAGAGCCGCACGTGGCTCCGGAGCCACAGGTTGGCCACTCCTGCTCTAATCTGTTATGTAATTTATGGGAAGCTGCAGGGATCAGTTCTGGGTCCGGTTCTGTTCACTATTTTCATCAATGATTAGATCAGGGCACAGAGAGTACACTTATAAAATTTGCGGATGATACCAAGCTGGGAGGAGTTGCAAGTGCTTTAGAGGATAGGATTAAAATTCAAAATGATCCGAACAAACTGCAGAAATGGTCTGAAGTAAATAGGATGAAATTCAATAAGGACAAATGCAAGGTACTCCACTTAGGAAGGAACAATCAGTTCCACACATACAAAATGGGAAATGATGGCCTAGGAAGGAGTACTGCAGAAAGGGATCTGGGGGTCATAGTGGACCACAAGCTACATATGAATCAACAGTGTAACACCATTGCAAAAAAAGAGAACATCATTCTGGGATGTATTAGCAGGAGTGTTGTAAGTAAGACATGAGAAGTAATTCTTCCACTCTACTCTGAGCTGATTACACCTCAACTGGAATTTTGTGCCCAGTTCTGGGAGCCACATTTCAGGAAAGATGTGGACAAATTGGAGAAAGTCCAGAGAAGAGCAACAAAAATGATTAAAGGTCTAGAAAACATGACCTATGAGGGAAGATTGAAAAAATTGGACTTGTTTAGTCTAGAAAAGAGAAGACTGAGAGGAGACATGATAACCGTTTTCAAGTACATAAAAGGTTGTTACAAGGAGGAAGGAGAAGAATTGTTCTTCTTAACCTCTGAGGATAGGACAAGAAGCAATGGGCTTAAATTGCAGCAAGGGCAGTTTCAGTTGGATATTCGGAAAAACTTCCTAGCTGTCAGGGTGGTTAAGCACTGGAATCAATTGCCTCGGGAGGTTGTCGAATCTCCATCACTGGAGATTTTTAAGAGCGGGTTAGACAAACACCTGTCAGGGATGGTCTAGATAATACTTAGTCCTGCCATGAGTGTGAGGGACTGGACTAGATGACGTCTCGAGGTCCTTTCCAGTCCTATGATTCTATGGTTAATTACTCTCACTGTTATAAATGTATGCCGTAGTTCTAGTCTGTATTTGTCTAGCCTCAACTTCCAGCCATTGGAAGGTGTTATACCTTTCTCTGCTATATCAAAGAGCCCATCGTTAAACATCTGTTACCCATGTAGGTGCTTATAGACTCTAATCAAGTCACCCCCTCCCCTTCACTTTCTTAAACTAAATAGATTGAGCTCCTAGAGTCTCTCACGATATGTTTTCTAATCCTTTAAATATTCTTGTGGCTCTATGTTGAACCCTCTCCAATTTACCAACGTCCTTCTTCTGTTGTGGACACCAGAACTAGACATAGTATTCCAGCAATGGTTGCACGAGTGCCAAATGCAGAGATAAAATCACCTCTCTATGCCTAAGAGAGATCCCTGTTTATGCATCCAAGGATCAAATTAACCCTTTTAGCCACAGCGTCACACTGGGAGTTCAGTCAGCTGATTATCTACCATGACCACCAAATCTTTTTCAGTATCGCTACTTCCCAGGATAGAGTCTCCCATCATGTAAGTATGGCCTACGTTCTTTGTTCTAAGATGTATATATTTACATATAGCAGTATTAAAATGCATATTGTTTACTTGGGCCCAGTTTAGCAGGTGATCCAGATCACTCTGTATCAGTGACTAGTCCTCTTCATTATTTACCACTCCCGCAATTGCTGGGTCATCTGCAAACTTTATCAGTGACAACTTTGTTTTCTTCCAGGTTATTGATAAAAATGTTAAATAGCAGAGGGCCAACAACTGGTCTGTGCAGGATCCAACTAGAAATACACCTCTCAATTGATGATGATTCCCCACTTATAATTGCATTTTGAAACCTATCAGTTAGACAGCTTTTAATCCATTTAATGTGTGCCAGGTTAATTTGATATCTTTCTAGTTTTTTAATCAAAACGTCCTGTGGTACCAAGTCAAATGTCTTACAGAAGTCTAAGTATATTACATCAACACTATTACTGTTATCAATAAAACTTGTAATTTCATTTTAAAAGATATCAAGTTAGTTTGACAGGATCAGTTTTCCATAAACCCATATTGATTGGCATTAATTATATTACTCTCCTTAATTCTTCATTAATTGAGTCCTGTATCAACCACTCCATTATCTTACCCAAGATAGATGTCAGAAAGACAGACATAATTAATATGGTTGTCTTATTTACCTTTTTAAAAAATATTGACAGAACATCAGCTTCCTGTCTTCTAGAAGTTCCCCAGTGTTGCAAGACTTTTTGAAAATCAACATTAACAGTCCAGTGAGCTCCTCAGCCAGCTCTTGGATGCAAATTTTCTGTGTCTGCTGATTTTAAAATGTCTAACTTTAGTAGCTTCTGTTTAACATCTTCCTAAGGTACTAGTGGAGTGGAAACAATGTTGTCACATGACACGACTACATTATCTGATTTTTTTCCCAAATAAAGAACAGAAATATTTATGGAATACTTATGCCTTTTCTGCTTTATTATTGATAATTCTACCATTTCCATCTAGTAATGGACCAATACCATTATTAGAATTCTTTTTGTTCCCAATATACTTTAAAAACTCCTTCTTACTGTCCTTAACTCTGCGGGCCATAGACTTCTCCTTGTATGCGTTTGCTTCCCTTATCAATTTTCTACAATTCCTAACTTCTGATTTATAGTCATTACTATCAGCTTTATTTTCCTTCCATTTGTTTATTTCCCTTCTAAACCAAATCATTTTTTAAACCAATACAAACTTTTTCCTAGATGACTTTTTAGTCATCTATTAAAATGTGCTTAAACATTTCCCATGTCTCATTCACATATTTCTGATTAAATTAATCTTCTCAACTGATTTGCACTGCTACAGACTAGGGACCGAATGGCTAGGCAGCAGTTCTGCAGAAAAGGACCTAGGAGTTAGAATGGACGAGAAGCTGAATATGAGTCAACAGAGTGCCCTTGTTGCCAAGAAGGCTAATGGCATTTTGGGCTGTATAAGTAGGGGCATTGCCGGCAGATCGAGGGACATGATCATTCCCCTCTATTCGGCATTGGTGAGGCCTCATCTGGAGTACTGTGTCCAGTTTTGGGCCCCACACTACAAAAAGGATGTGGGAAAATTGGAAAGAGTCCAGCGGAGGGCAACAAAAATGATTAGGGGGCTGGAGCACATGATTTATGAGGAGAGGCTGAGGGAACTGGGATTATTTAGTCAGCAGAAGAGAAGAATGAGGGGGGATTTGATAGCTGCTTTCAACTACCTGAAAGGGGGTTCCAAAGAGGATGGATCTAGACTGTTCTCAGTGGTAGCAGATGACAGAACAAGGAGTAATGGTCTCAAGTTGCAGTGGGGGAGGTTTAGGTTGGATATTAGGAAAAACTTTTTCACTAGGTGGGTGGTGAAGCACTGGGATGGGTTACCTAGGGAGGGAGGTGGTGGAATCTCCTTCCTTAGAGGTTTTTAAGGCCTGGCTTGACAAAGCCCTGGCTGGGATGATTTAGTTGGGGATTGCTCCTGCTTTGAGCAAGGGGTTGGACTAGATGACCTCCTGAGGTCCCTTCCAACCCTGAGATTCTATGATTCTATGATCATTGTTTTCAGCGTTATGAAGGCACCAAGTGTGTTATTATTCTGGACTTTATTCTGTTTGCACATTATAAATGTGACAACTTAGCTGTCTAAGGCAATTGGCCCTGATTCAAACTACTTAAGCACATACTTAAACTGAAGTGCATAGTTAAGTCCGAAGCATGACCAAGAACCCCTTACTCCCAACTGGCAAGGAGGTAATAGGAATGTGCTAATTCTGGTATGTACATTCTGGTTCACCAAAAAATGTCATATGAGGTCTTTAATGAAATGCAGGGTCACACTGGTCATTAATATCAGTGTGAAATGTATGTACAGATGCTATGTAAGGATACACACACACACACAGAAAATATGTTTTAAAGTCTGTATCAAAGCAGAGTTGACAAACAGGTTTTTCTGTCAGACAAGGGATGTTTATTTATCTGTCTCACTATTGAAATGTAAATCGAGTATTGTCTCATTCACAATGGGTCTCCCATCACCCATCTAAGCTGAATGCAGACAAAAGGCTGTAAGAATTTCAGAAAAGAACCAACAGGTAAAGAAACACTGTAGGGGAAATGAACTTTTTCCTGAGCTACACTTCAAAGGTTGGCTGGACTATATTTGAAGAACAAAGACAACAACGAGGAAGTAAACAGGAAGTGCATTTACATTCATGAAAATGGGATATGATTTTGTAATCTTTTGTTTCCATTATCCTCTCTCACTATTATTTTAATCTTGCATCTTTGCTAATAAAGTTATTCTTGTTTTCACTGTAACACATATAAGTGCTGTGCTATTAAGCAAGGTGCAGATCCTGAGTTAAATCATACAAGCTGTTGTGTATGCTGGTCCCTTGGGGACAGCAGACCTGGTATTTCTGTGCGTGTTCAGGGCTGGACACTACAGGGGAATGCTCCAAAGGGGCCCTGGGACCAGCATGCACCAATTGTTAACCTGCAAAGTAAAGGAAGGGCTAGCATAGCCCAGAGTAGAGTGCTTTGGTGGCTAACAGGCTGCTAGTGGCAGGGAGCTGACCCCCAACTTAAGGACAAACAAGTCTCCCTCACACTGGAGGCGAGGGAGAGGTAACAAATGACTCATAGTCCTGCCTACTCCAAGAACCATCACGCTATATTACTGTTAATTTTTAGTTCTGTGATCAGTTCCTCTTCATCTGTCAAGATGAGGTCTACTATAGAATACGCCAGTGTTGGCTGTAATGTTTTTTGAGTTAGGAAATGGTCATGTGTACTATTTAGTAAATTGAGTATTGTCTCATTCACAGTGGGTCTCCCATCACCCATCTAAAACCAGAGACAGCAGGGTCCAGTCACCCTGTGACAGATCAGGTTTGGTTTCCTGTGTTTTATTCCTTGCCATGAAGACAACTTGTACCACTGGTTTCCCACTGTCAGAAAGGGAGGCTACTTACCTCTAAACAAACGAGCACCAAGCTCCTAGAGTCCTTGCCAAGCCAGACTGAGGGCTTTGGTCACTTTGTAAGGTCCAGCTTGAGTCATGATAGAAGGGGTCAGCACCCAGAGTTCCTAAGGCATCTGATGGGGCTTGGCCCACAGGGTATTACTTAAAAGTTCTCTTTTACATATGTGCAAAAGATATGACATTATTCTTACTTATCACTGAATTTTAAAACCTCCAAGCACACCAGCCTGGTGGTGGTAAACAAAATACAGTCCCACCTTCCGCTGTCCATTACAGGTGCACAGCTCCATCAGTCATTGTTATATACCAGTAGCAGAGTAGAGTTTGGCTCAGTGTGCATTCTGGCTACCTGTACACCCCACACAATATTTACCTCTGCAGCAATGAACTAAGAGCCAGACTCCGAGCCCACTGAAGTCAATAAGAGGATCCCTACAGACTTTGTATCCTCAGTATGGGCCTGATTCCAATGGATGATTAGCACTTGCAACTGCTGTTGAAGTCACTGGAAGCTGAAGGTGCTCAACACCTTCTAAGATCAGGACCTAGCAAGTTACTCTCATATTAAAAAAGAAACAATGAGCACAAGTGCATAGATGCAACTAGTGTCCCAGCTCTCTGTACATTCCTTCTCAAGTGCCACATGACTGGTACAGGCAATAAAGTAAATAAAGCGCTACAACTTTCGTGCCTAAGCCATTGAGAAAAACAGCAACAGAAAATATTAGGCAAAAGGGAGGCCAAAAATCAACCGGGAGAGGACATTTATTGTTAGAACAACTAGAAGGGAAAGAGTTCAAAACCATTTATATTGCTTGTTAAGTGCAAACAGTGTGTCTCGTGTTGTACCAAACACAGATATGGTCCCTGCCGAGAAGGCTTACAATCTCGCCTTATGCCCTATTGCAGAAAGTTGGACTCTATATAGATGTAGGAATGTGCCCACACAGTTCCCTTGGCAACTTCAGGGCTTAAATTATACAACCAAAACAGATTAAATTAGCACAATGTGCCTGACAAGATCCCACTAATGTGATACAGTTATTGCACTCTGCTTTATAAATCAGAATATTTAGCAACTTTCAGGTTAGTTACAATACTGATAGTACAATTAAGCCTGAGCTAGTACTTTTATACTTAACCCCTATTTGCAATCACTCAACCTTTCTAGAACAAACAGAAACTCTCATAGGACAAAACCTCTCAGATCTGATCTTAGCGCAGAGGTTGTTTTTAGAGGGTTTGAAGAAAAGCATTTGTAGATCTCAGAGGCCTAGACATCAAGTGAAGCTTAAATAAAAAAAAAAACAATCCGGGAGTTTGTTATGCAGGCTTGAAGTCGACACCCAAAGGTATCCCAGCTCTCGAGGCAGATCGGAACTCATGTGCAGTATATTTTCAAATGTTCATATGTTACCTCTCAGCTCTGTGTTCTTGGGGAACCAGGATGCAGTATCCAGCCTGTTCGACTCACGAAGGACACCCCCCGTCCCCAGCCTCTGCTTGAACCAAACCCAATCAGACGAAAGACTTACAAAAAACAATGAAAAGGCCGTGGGAGACACACCTAAACCCTTCTGGACAAGGGTGACAGGATTAAGGCAACTCCTCTAGCCTCATTTGCATCAAAGATGGGACAGGGAGGCATTTCCATTAGCATACAGAATGGAGAACAGAGATTCCAAGGCAAGAACCGCACTGAACTCTGGGACAGAAAAGCAGGGAAGCACTGCATGATGGGGGATCTCTGCTCCAGATGTTAATGAACCCATGCCTGCACACACCCAGCTCAGTAGTTATCAGACCAATTCTAGTAATAAATCCTTTATTGGTACCCAAAATACTGAAGCTGCCTAATTGCATTGTGAGCTCCCTCGAAGAAACACTGCCCATAGCCAGGAATGATCAGTTTCTATGATCTAGCCAGAACAAAACAACTTTGGTATACTCCCTTGAGCCATCAGTTTACCCATAAACAAATCTAGTGTTCTCCCTGGAACCATTGTTGTTTCCTTACAAAAACCCCTACCCAGGCTCAAGTAAGTGTTCTGATGCCTGGATCCAAAATCTGCATCAGTTCCATTGGGACTTCATCTTCTCCTGACTGATCATGCTGGGGGCTCTGCCTGTCTCCAGCACTCCAGACCCTCAGCTACCACCACCACCTGGGAACCCCGGCTGGTTCAAGCTTCACAGAGTGGTGAGAACCCAACTCTATCTCTCTCTCTGGTTTCCCCCCCCCCCTACTCTAGGTATAGCTTTCTAACCCTGACTTGTGTGATAGTTTTATAAACCTGACTTTTGTAATCAAATTTAAGCTAGATTTAATATTGTAACTGTTTTATTTGTTTGGCTCTCCTTGTTTGGTTATTACCTGGTGTGACGTTGCACTCTATATGATTTTATGAAAATATGCTAATGAGTGTGAATATAATGTAACTGGAATGTGCTTCATGCAAAAAGTCTCTTGTAAGGTATCATTACAAAGCTTATAATCTACTGAGTGTGGTCATCCTATTTGAATAGCTGTATCACTCTTGTATCTGAAACTAGAAATATGAAATATAACTCTGAGGTCCTATTGTGATTATGCAAAGTGTGGGCCATTAATGGTGGTTTGGAATCTTGATGGCTCCCATCAACTAGGACAATTGACTGTAGATGGCTCTGTTTACTTGTAAGTTTTCCTGTACACGTGTGTGCTGGCAAGTGGGTAATGAAGTCTTACAATGACATGTGGTCATGTCACCTGAACTGGAATCCATCTTTAACCTGGTGCTTTTCCATTTAGAAGGAGGGGTGGGAACCCAGAGAGGGACAAAGGATTCCCGCCTTGTGCAAAAGCCATATAAGGGGGTGGAACAGAACAAAGGAGGCTGCAGTCATGAGAAATCCCCTAGCTACCACCTGAGCTGGAACAAGGACTGTACCAGGGGAAAGGATTGGGCCCAGACTAGGAAGGTGTCCAGTCTGTGAAAAAAGCCTATTGAAGCATCTCTGAGGGTGAAATTTACCTGTATTCAGTTTTCTTACTGTATTAGGCTTAGACTTGCATGTTTTATTTTATTTTGCTTGGTAATTCACTTTGTTCTGTCTGTTATTACTTGGAATCACTTAAATCCTACTTTTTGTATTTAATAAAATCACTTTTTACTTATTAATTAACCCAGAGTATGTATTAATACTGGGGGTGAGGGAGACACGCAAACAGCTGTGCATACCTCTCTTTCAGTGTTACAGAGGGCAAACAATTTATGAGTTTACCCTGTATAAGCTTTATACAGGGTAAAACGGATTTATTTGGGGTTTGGACCCCATTGGGAGTTGAGTATCTGAGTGCTGGAGACAGGAGCACTTCTTACGCTGTTTTCAGTTAACCCTACAGCTTGTAGGGGATGTGATTCAGACTTGGATCTGTGTTTGCAGCAGGCAAGTGTGTCTGGCTCAAACCAGGCAAGGGACTGAAGTCCCAAGCTGGCAGGGAAAACAGGCTCAGAGGTAGTCTAGGCACATCAGGTGGCAGTTCCCAAAGGGGCTTCTGTGACCCAACCAGTCACACCTGGCAATAAATAACTTTTATGGCTAAGCTGGTTGCTTCCCTCCCTTTCTCTCTCTCTCTCTCTGTTTTGTGTTTTTGGCTTCCCCATTTGCTCTTCAGCAACGCTCCTCTTATCTAAGCTAAAGATCCATGTAGCGCCCAAAAATCCTGTGGGGTTTGCTCATCAAGTGGGTTACTACCAGAACAATTGTAACGTGAAAGTGGGGATAGGGACGTGCTGAATCTGTGGCATAGGAGGGTGGCAGCTTGAAAGTGCTGCTCGACCCAGCCTGCTGAGTCCAGGGGCATATGAGGGGTCAGTTTGGGAGTGCTGATTGACCCGGTCTGCTCAGACATGCTCTGTTAATCTGTATTTGCGTGTTCATCTGATTCTGGGGCTGGAGGAACCCAGCCCTGGGGAACCTAGGTCCTGCAGGATAGCTCAATATGAAAACACAAGTGACACAAGCAGTACATTGATAGAATTACAGAAACTTCCTTCCACCACCACCACCCAGAAAAGTAACCCTAATAAATGAACGTACCCCCAAAGTAACAGGTAAATCTGGTAACACATAACTCTGCTGCAAAAAAATGTTTATAGCACATAGTATCATTACTCCTCATTAGGGATTACTGATGTATCAAGTGTGATGTTGCCCTTTTGGGGGGAAAAAACCATGAGAGTGATTATTTTAAAGCAACAGGAAAGAAGTTTTTCCATGCTCACAATTGCAACATACCAGAACAGATTTTGCTCAAACTTTCAAAAACTAAAAATATATAAAGAGACATACTTTTAGGCAGTGACCACACATGAAAATATCAGCTCTAAAAGTGAGTGTTTCAGAACAACATACGCAACTAAAAACAGGAGGTGAGAATGGAAACTGTCTTGCAGATGTAACTATAATGAGCACAACTAGAGACAGCTTCAATATACCACTACCAAAATCACTAGCCAACCATGTGGCTAGCTTGCAATACTGTCAGATCCATAAACCAAGCGAGATAGGATCTGGTCACCACTATGGAACTTAATTCTGTAGTTCTTAGTGTTTTAAAATGTCCTTTTTGGAGGCAAATATTTGTAAAAGCGATCAGTAGTCTTTACTTAAAACTAAAGATATACAAACAAGGTTATTAGAGTGTATCAAATCTGACAGTCAAAATTTTGTATATTCTAACAGATATTTTTAATTTGTTGAACCGCTTCCTCTAACAGTGCTTTTTTCCAGATTTTCTTTTTAGGGTTAGATATTTTTAGATTTGTGCAACAGCCAAAAAAGGTTGGCATCTCACATGCTGTAAATCATTAAAAGAAAGCAAAAGTCTTCTAGACCTTAGGCAAAGTTTTCTTGCAAAGGATAAAATGGAAAACAAACACCATGGCAAGGCCTTCATTGTACTACAAGGTAGGGGGCAATTCTGCATCCCTGGAGCATCCAAAGCTCAACAAAAGTCAGTGAGAGTTTTGGCTGCACCAAGGGGGCAGGATCACTTTCACTTTTCATATATTTCATTTACAATCATTTAGCCTTAGTTTAGACACAGGTCAGCTCCTCCTCTGGTATAAATCAGGAACGTTCCAGCAAAGACAGAGGAGTTATGCTGATTTACACCAGCTGTGGGTCTGATCCAGAGGGCCCAATTCACTACTGTCCTGCACTTTGTGCACTCATTTACACCAGTGCAAGGCATTACTGTTCTGACCGGCTAACGCTTACCAACCACTTTGCACTGGTCCAAATGAACATGCAGCACAACTGTGAATTGGGCCCAGAGGACCTGATTTTCAAAGAACTCCCAGAACAGTCTCCCACTTTGTGCCCCCAAAGCAATAGTGAGCATAATGAATCTGGCCCCTCAACACCTGACTTGTGGGTGCAGTCAGTGAGTTAGATAGCTACACACTGCCGATGATTACATCCACAAATTGCAGATGCATAAAGGAAGGCTGCATTTTAAATACCGTGTCCTAGGCAATCAGGCCCAGGTGCTTAAATACCACAGTGATGGGCAGGATATAAAAACTACGCAAAGTACGTACAACATTTGAAACCATTTGAAAAACTGCTTATGGCACTGACCACATTGGGGCACACAGGACATGCCAAAGTGAAAAAGAGCAATGGTCCCTTACAGACAGCAGCTGGCAAAGGAACCAGAGTTAGTCAAGTCAGCTTTCACGGCCGGCGTTTATACTGAACCCGGCTGTTGAGATGAGTTCCTGTCTGCTTCCTGTAAAACTTGCCCATACCGGTATTGCCCTGGCCTCTTCTTTTGTCATTCAGTGTTGCACGCATTCTAAAGCAATATGCATTTCCTCACCTTTTGGGGGCGAAGCCAGACTTTGAGGCACCTGCTCCCCTACTTGGTGTAAACTTTGCTTGTGCCAATCAGAAACGAACACAAACAGGTTTTGGGCCCCGTCCCCTATGACACTTCTATGATGTCATAGTTGGTACTTTATGGGCCTGCCTGCCATGTGCAGGCAGGAAGAGGAGAAAGAAAAACGAATCCTGTGTATCCTGTGTACACCCGTAACCGAGCCTGATCACCTCGAAGCCTCTCTCTCAGCTCACGTGTTTCAAACAGAGTTTCTACGTTTGCCGGTCGTTATGCGTTGGTTTGTATTTGTGAGTATCAGTTATTACTAAATGCTGCATCTTTGTTTATAAATATTGTTAGTACATATTTAGTCATTGTGTGTTTTAAGTTTCATTAACTCTATTAGCTAATCTAACGCTGCTCCCTTACCCCTTGTAATTATCCCCAATAAAACTTTAAATTGATTAATTTAAGGTGTGTGTGTGTGTGTGTGTGCGCGTGTCTGCAGTTTGCATCGTGACCCATACTCTCCTTGCATCCCTTACCAATATAGTCTATTGCCACGTGCAGCCTAGTAAATAAGAGGCCTGCATTTTCTTTCGCCCCTGCGTGCCCGTGGCAATCCACATGGCGTCACGAACAGGATGCAAGGGAGTTGGGCCATGCCCGTGGCACGCTGCAGACCGCGCAGATGATGAAACTGAACAGTTCCAACATTTGCAGTTTCACCTTTTTACTAGCCAAAATTCGACTGATCCAAAAATAGAATGGATCTGTTCCCTTGGCTCGGGTAAAACTCTAAAAGGCTATACTGTACCATTAACCCTGGCAGACACGGGATGCCTCCTTCGGTGCCACCCGAGCTTTAGGTGTCAGCCAGCCGATTGTTCCCTACAGCCTCAGTGCACGGAGACTGTGGAGAACCTCGGTGCTGCAGATCCCTCTCAGCTTTGGAGAGAGTGTAGCCGCATTGTTAGAAAATCCGGAGGTACCGTTTCCAAATTGATTCCCCCACCTCGGGTAATACCTGCTGATCCGGCACACAAATTATTATGCCAGATGATAAAAGAATTAGATTTAATTAAGAAAACCAAAAAATTGCGACCCGATGAATATAAATCTGAGGATGTTTCCACCGTCCTGTTTAGCATGATATGCAAGGCCCTCGATCTGTGCTCTGTCCTCCACGGGGGCACAATGTTTGCAGCTAAACAGGCAGCCCCAGGCTCTCCTAAAGATGATAACGAGGAGAAGACAGAAAAGGTAGAGCCCATCACTACCTCCCCCTCCCCAAGTCCCTCTCAGAAAATTTTGCCACCCCCATATGAAGCTCCTAAAACTCCTCTGTATCCAGCTCTGCCAACAGCCCCAGAATTTACTGAATCTGAAACTGTAGCAGAAGCTTTGCCTATTGCGATAACTAAAACTAAAATAGAAAGTACGTACAACATTTGAAACCATTTAAAAAACTGCTTATGGCACTGAGCACACTGGGGCACACAGGACATGCCAAAGTGAAAAAGAGCAATGGTCCCTCACAGACAGCAGCTGGCAAAGGAACCAGAGTTAGCCAAGTCAGCTTTCACGGCCGGTGTTTATACTGAACCCGGCATGCTCCCACAGGCTGCTGTGTCCCCACTAAATGGAGAAGGCTCTGCAAAAAGATAGAAAAGCAGTAGAAAGACATGGTAAATATGCCCCTGGGCTAGTTTAGTGAACCCAGCCCTTGTCTCAGTTTGCTTTGACATTAACGTTAGAAGCATCGTTTCTTAGAGATTTGCTTTGCCCTTGTTACGCGGACTTGAGAACCAATATTAAGGCCAATTCTTACTCCCACCAAAGCCAATCGGAGTTGTCATTGTCTTCAGCGGCACCAGAGTTTGGCTCCCATGTTTCATTTCAGGTCAGTATTGGCTCTAATACAGTCTGAAGCATGAACTCAATTTACTTTCAGCGGCATGATGGCCTGTGGTGGCGGACAGAGGGTGCAATTCACTCCAGTGGGAGTCCAGACACCAGTGCTGCCCCAGCCACGAAGAGGGAGCTGCTGGCTGAGATATTGTGGCCATGACCCTTTCCCTGGCTGCCATACTCATTTTGAGGGCTGTGCTGACCAGCTCTGCCGCAACCCCCGTCCTGAGTGGACTTTCCACCACTGGGGAGCAACAGCCCAGGTTCTTCCACCGGAACCAAGGCATGCCGCTCCTCTGATATACCAGCCTAACGGGCAACTCCTCTAAATCCTGGGTCATTGCAAGCTTCCACCTCTTCTCCTGGTGTTAGATACTTATGGTGGCTTAGATATAAAGGCAAGTGGCACATGGGGTCCTAGCAGGCATATGTGTTTGTTATGCAGAGCACCATGTTTGCGAAGGGGAATGCTAGCCAACAAGCCAGGCGGGGAGGAATGCAGACACGGGCAAGGAACTACTGTAGCCAGTGCCGCTCTTAGCCAGTCACTCACTAGCAAGGGATATTTCAGACTTGATAATTAGTGATCCTGCCTTGCCATCAGATGCTCAGGGGGGCTGAGCACAGGCATGCACAGGCTGCTCCAATGTGCTGCATTCCAGGCCCTGTTTAGAGTGCAGAGACACTGGGCCTGTGTGGAGCGGGAGTAGCCTCTGGTGGAACCAGGACTCTGTGCACTGAGCTTCTTGCCCATTCTGCAGGGGAGGACAATCCCCTCACCTCCTAATGGAATGAGAAGGGATGTGAATTCTTCGGTACTGACATAGTGACTTGCATCTGGTCCTTATCCCTCTGCCACATGAGTGCCAAGGCAATGGAGAAACAGTCCCTTGGAGTTTCCAGTCCCCTACCTGGGAATAACCTTTGAGCACGTAATGTGGCAAGGGTCCAGCCCATCAGGCATGGATAAGATTATGTATGAGGTGACAAACAGAAAACATTTCTATATCCTCTACCTTGTGCTAAGTACTGGTACATAGGCAAACAGCACAAAGTCATTAAATAAGAAGCTATTATGAGGTTTAGCCATCTATGAGCCAAAATGTGCTCTCAGCTGCACTGCTGTGAATCCAGAGTAGCGCCATTGGCTTCAAGGGCGTTACTCCGGATTTACACAGCTAGAAGTGAGGGCAGAATTTGCTCCTTACATATTTTACAAACACCATTACAACTGAGAGGAAAGAAACAGGGTTTAAAGATTTGGATTAAACAAACAAGTATTTTACCTCCTTTGGTACTGGGTCCAAAAGGATAAATTCGTATTTGTAAAGGAACAAAACGACTAGCATGTGAACCTCCATTATAGCAAGCCACCTAAAAAAGGCAAAGGAGAAAACAGTAGTTTATCTGGCGTGACCACCACATATTAGCAGAAAAAAAACACACAATCCCTTTTGCACACTTTAGAGTCCATCGCCTGTCTCTGCACACAGGTTTACCTCCAGCAGAAAAAAGATACCGAGGATCTTGTTCTGCTCCTTTAGCAGGTAAGGGTATGGCTGTTATAGTTTCCCTTTCCTGTCTGTGAAACTCTAAAACTACTACACTGTGGTCCTCAACTCCTCTGCTAGGAGAGTTTGTTTTAACATAGGATCTGTATGCTCATTTGTTGGGCCCTACCAAATTTACAGTCCATTTTGATCAATTACACGGTCATAGGGTTTTTAAATGAGTCCATTTCATGTTTTCAGATGTTTACATCTGAAATGTCACGATGTTGTAACCGTGGGAGTCCTGATCCAAAATGGGATAATGGAGGGGTTGCAAAGCTGTTGTAGGTGGGGCCGCAGGATTGCCTCCTTCACTTCTGCACGGCCTTCAGAGCTGGACTCTGAAGGTAGCACAGCCGCGGAGCTTCCTGCAGCTGAGGGAGGTACCCGTAGAGGACTTCAGACAGCCTCAGTCTTGGCTGTTGTGTTTTCCCCTCCATGGATCTGTACAAGAATTTTCTCTACCCGCTCAGGCCCAGTTCACATTTAAGCCAAGTCAATGGGATAATTCACATGCTTTATGTTAGGCACGTGTGTAAGTACCTTGCTGACTCAGGGTCTCGGGTAATAATATTCTGCTCTGATAGCACACTTATCAGTAAATCTCAAAGCATTTTACAGAGGAGGTATCATTATCCCCATTTTACAGATAGGGAAACTGAGGCACAGAGCGGTGAAATGACTTGCTTAACATCATCTAGCAGGCCAGTGTCATAGACAGGAATAGTATTCAAATCTACGGAGTCCCAGCTCAGTGCCTTCTTCAGTAGGCCACACTGCTGTGATGAGAAACCAAAGTAATACTGTAGCTGCATGGGCCAGAGCCTGCAAAGTGTTGAGCACCCCCTCAGCTCCCACTGATTCCTTCCAGATTGTGCTCAGCACCTCACAGGATAGGGCCCCAGAGCTATTTTCCTCTGAGAATTCTGCAGAGTTCACTCCTTCCTGTTTTTACCTAGTGACAATATGTGCTTAGTAAAGACTATCAGATGTTTTGTGTACTATGTGTTACCCTGGATTTAAGGGGTGTGTGTACCTCAGAATGTGATTAAGCCAATTGCAACTATATTATGTGCAGTCAGCCACCATGAACTAATAAAACAGAACACTGCATAGTTAATGGTTCATTTGAATAAAGTAGGGCTTCTGAAGGCAAGGTCAAAACTAGCTGCAAGCTTGCAGATTCTGCTAATCAGAATGGGAGGAGGGGAGAGAAAGAATCAACAATTTGAGATTGAAAGGGAATAAGTGGACTTGGAGTTTGGGTGCCTTTGATTTAGAAGCTTATTATGACTAAGACTGTAAGGAATGTCTGTTGATAAGTAGTTTATTGATATTAGGAGAAGTGATGACTTAGGAGGCGTCACTATGATCTGTGTGTTTTGTAAAAGTTAGTTATAAAAAGGACTAGTCAATAGAGTGTATTTTGGAGCAGTCCTCTGAAGCCATCCTGAGTGACATTTTTCCTGACACCTTACTCCCCAGCGAGGAAACGATTGGCCATCGCGGAACTGCTGTAATTACTCAATACTGTCCCATATTTTAGGTAAATATTTGGGATGTTCTAAACCTATTGCTTGTGCCTGTGTGTGCTTAAATATAATAAATTGTAGTTTTAGATAAGAGCACGCTTACTTGTGTTAATCTTTCATCAGCCGGAGCGCTGTGTTCCCATTGATTTATTCCTGACACCACCTGGAGTGAAACAAGTTACCTGTGCTGTGGGTTCTGAAAACCCTGGGTAACACTTGGGCTATTATTAACTATTTGTAACCTGGTAGTGCCTCAGAGCCCCAGACATGGGCCAGGACCCCATTGTGTTAGGCGCTGTACAAATCCAGAACAAAACAGTGGTCCCTTCCCCAAAGAGATTGCAATTTAAGTACAAGACAAGACACAACAGACAGACATGGGGAGTACGAGGAAACAATGAGAAATGCTGACCAGTACTGGTAGGCAGCTGGTGTGCTGAGACACACTGACTCAGTTGTTGTGTTTATTTTATATAGACACCACAGCAAAGGAGTTAGGAGAACAACGAGGTGGCTTTGTGGATGTTTATGAAGAGCTCCTCTCACATGTGAACAGCCTGGGAGAAAGCACAGTGGTGCTCGTTTGATAGTTTAACAAGTGGGCTATTTTCATTTATGTTGATACTGGAATTTTGTTTGAGGTTGGACTTTTACAATGTGGGAAGACAGAAAAATTATAACCACATCATTAAACTATAAAATGCCAGTGTCAAATTAAATGAAGATTCACTTTAGCTTGAAGCGACAAAGAGTCCTGTGGTACCTTATAGACTAACAGACGTATTGGAGCATAAGCTTTCATGGGTGAATACCCACTTCTTCAGATGCAGATGATACTTTAGCTTGAGTTATTTTCCTGCCTCTACCACCTACTGACTGTGGCATGGGACAGCCTTTCAGGGCCCTTTTGCCAACCTGCAAAATGGGGATACTGTTACACACCTTGGAAAGTGCTTTCAGATATGTGGATAAAAATGATATGTAAATATTACCTGTTATATCACAGCAAGCACAGCCATTATTACATTGTGACCAAATGCACCCTGGATTCATACCCTACACACTATTGTAATAATCCTTATACAAAATATGCTTTGTCAGGTATCATTTGAAAACTAATAACTCACTGATCAATAATATCATGGTGAAATGTACGTACAGTAGAACCTCAGAGTTACAAACTGTCCGGTCAACCACACACCTCATTTGGAACTGGAAGTACGCAATCAGGCAGCAGCAGAGATTTTTTAAAAAAAGCGAATTCAGTACAGTACAGTGCTAAATGTAAATTACTAAAAAATAAAGGGAAATCAGCATTTTTCTTCTTCATAGTAAAGTTTCAAAGCTGTATTAAGTCAATGTTTGGTTGTAAACTTTTGAAAGAACCATTTAACGGGTTTTTTTCAAGTTATGAACATTTCAGAGTTATGAACAACCTCCATTGCTGAGGTGTTTGTAACTCGGCGGTTCTACTGTAGCAACATTATATGTAAAGTTATGCATTCCCTCTGTATGAGGTTGGTAGCACGTGTTCAAACCCACACGGCCCTGACTAGGTAGAAGTTGTTAAACAGATCTGTCCTAAACAAAGAAATGTTTGTTTAGCTCAATTTTAACATACAAGTAGTAAACAAGGACCTCGAGACCGAAAGGGGGGTAAACCGGTTTCTCAAAGATAAAGGACAAGCTGATGCCTCTGGCCAGGTGTCATCAAGGTTAATTGGCAATCACCTGTCCATTGGCCTTTTTTTTTTGTGACAGCAAAGCGGGGCAGGAACAGACCAATCTGCATTTTAGCAAGCAACAGCTTGGAACCTTTCACCACGAGACTCCATGTCTGTCCACACAGCGGGAAGGAACTTTATCTAGGGGTAACCCAGAGGAAAATTCATTTCAAAGGGGGACTGGACTATAAAACTGAGTGGTAAAAACACCCCAAGATTTCTCTCTCTCTCTCTTTCTTTCACCTATGACAACAAAGGAACCAGCCCTTTGACTTTGTGGGGCGGTCCTGACCTGAGAATTTGGTCAGCCATGTTGCTGGGCACCTGTGGTAAGGATTTTAAACAAACTAGATTTGGTTCTAGGTAAGATTAGCTACCAGAAACAGTCTTATCTTTATTTCTCTTCTAACCATTTCTAGCTTTAATATTTGATACTTGTACTCATTTAAAATCTCTCTCTTTGTAGTTAAACTTGTTTTATTTTTTAATCAAAAACTAATCCAGCATTGAGTTTAAACTGAGCTGTTTGGGTAACTCCAGGTGAAGTAGCAAAGTACTACATATTGACCCTTTACAGGGGCAATGGACCTCTAATATCTGAACTGCCCAGGAGAGGGCTGGATAATGCAGAACACACATTTTGGGGAAAATTCAGGATTGGTAGTCACCCTTCAAGTAGTAACCAAGGCTGATGGAAGCCAGGGTGTGGGAGGCTACCCAAAGTTGCAGGGCAGGTGGTGGTGACAACCCCTAACTGGTCTGAATTGCACCCCAGAATGTGACACATATATTTATCTTTGCCCTGCATTATCCCTTTTCCTTAAAGGTCTATGTCACTGTAATGTTCTCTTTTGCAATAGACAGGGGGTAGAACCTGGGTTCCCCTCTTTCCTCTTGGTTCCAGCCTAGCGACACAGTAGCAAGCAAGCAAGGTATGCTCCCTTGGAATCTCTGCTGCCTTCCTGGGCTTCTTCCTATCTCAGCCTGCTTGCAGGCCTTCTCCATAGCCCTCTTCTGGGCCCACTGTGTTTCTGTATTCTTCCCAGGTTTGATGACCTCAGAGGGGGAGAGAATAGCTCAGTGGTTTGAGCATTGGCCTGCTAAACCTAGGGTTGTGAGTTCAATCCTTTAAAGGGCCATTTAGGGCTCTAGGGCAAAAATTAAGGATTGGTCCTGCTTTGATCAGGGGGTTGGACTAGATGACCTCCTAAGGTCCCTTCCAACCCTGATCTTCTATGATTCTAAGGCTCACTCTTCTTGGAGGGTGGGGGCTTGCATGGCTCCCCCATGCAGTTCTCCAGTAAGTCTCAAATATAAACTTAAACCACTTCTGCCCTCCTCAGGCTTCAATTTTCAGCTCCCTCAAGTCTCCATTATGCTCTCTTCCTCAGTTGAACCCTTTCCAGGGGCTCTCTGACGGGAGGTCCAGATCTTGCCCTTCTATCAAGACTAACCACCAGAGTTCGCTCTATCCCAGGAACTTCTCTGTGTCTCTCCCAGCCTCTTGCCACAGGTCTCTACTCAGGAGAGGGTACCAAGACTAGCTCTGCCTCTGGGCTTCTGCTTCCTTCTCCCCCTCTTGCCATGAAGTCCTTCACTGGCCTAGCAGGAGTCTTCCTGAAGGCCTCTCTATTGCCCAGGGAGGGCATTCAGAATTATCTCCCTTCTACAGCCCTCTCATCTGGCTTTTTCCCTTTATAGTAAACCCCAGCTGGGATTCATCAGTAATTGGGCCTGGCCCATCCTCCAGGTGCACTGATTGTGCTCTGGCTCCAATTATCCCTTTCTATACCAGCGTGGGGTACACATCCCAGCATAGTAACCTAAGTCGCCCTTCTTGCACATTAAACCGATCACTTCTTGTCCTACCTTGGCTGGATGTGAAGAACAGTTGACCACTATCCTCTTTAAAACAACCTTTTACATACTTGAAGAACCTCATCAGATGGTGGGCAGCTGGCTCACTGGGATGGGGAGGTTGTTCTATGAATGGCGGGGGACAGCATGGAACAAAGAAGTGGGCATTAAAGAGGCATCAAGGCTTGCTGAAGGAGTGAAAGGGGATGTAATGGAGAGGACATCTGTGCCATGGGACAAGGCATAGTTTTATAGGGCCTTGAAGGCAAGTACAAGAAATTTAAACTTAGGGGAGCCAGTGAAGGGATTCAAAGAGGGGTGTGATATGATTGGACTGATAGGCAAGGAGCCTACTTTATCATGAGGAATGAGAGAAGAGGTTTAGACTAGAGAAACGTTCCTTAGATCAGTGACAGAATTTATGACCACCACAATCCCACGCACATAGACTAGCATGACCTGTAATTGAAATAACCTTCCATTGATGAAAAGATGCTGGGAGAGCAGCAGAACTGGGCTGACTTCTGTCTCCCAAGGTGCAGAACCCTGAAAATGTTGGTCTCAGACTCTACTTTTCTCTCACAGCTAACTCTACCTTTCCTATGTGTGCAAATTCTTATCAGACCAACTCAGGCAAGGCCCAAAGAGTATTGAACTACTGATCACTGACCAATGTCAATACATCTGGAGACAAAGTAAGAGGAGCCTCACAGCAAGGAAGCTGTTCTCTGCAGGGTTTAGGAATAAACAAACCCCAGCTGTTTCACTGACCTTCCTGGACACTGATGCTTCCCTCCTCCAAATGCCACGAAGCCGTCCAAGAAAGCATTCTTCTCTAAATTTGCCTCTTTCCAACGATCCTGTGGGAAGAAAACATTTTTTCCCAAATCAGCCTTGTATAAATAAGCTTAACATTATTTTTCCAGGCTAAAAATGATCTGGGACAGCTAATCCTGGCATATAAAGCTCCCTTCAACCTGTGAAGATTACTTGGCCACTGTGTTGCTAGCATATGGATTTGTAAACAAGGTAACTTAGTCAAGCCCATTTAAAGACAGGAATTTAGGGCCAGATTTCCAAAGATATTAGGGTCCCTAAAGGAGCAGGTAGGTGCCTAGTAGGATTTAGGCACCTAGATGCTTTTGACAATCCCACTAGGCACCTACCTGCATGTTTAGGTGCCTAAGTGCCTTTAAAAGTCTGGCCCTTACACCACAGAAACAAGCTGATTCAGAGTGAAGGCTCACACTCTGTCTTTATTTCTCCCTGAATTGCAAGGTAATACCAGGCAATGCAAATTTAATTATGCATAGCATCTTTCATACAAGCTGTGTCCCAAAATGTTTTGCAGAGAAAAATAACACACTTAACAGAGGCCAGCTGAGAAGAGGGCAAGGATGATGAGTCCAAATAAAAGTAGTGTTTGAGTGAGTGAGAGTTAGGTGCTCACTAGGTAAATCAAGGTACTGACTGACAGAGACAGGAGTTGGAAAAACAACAAAACATCCATATAGCTTAGCATTCAAGGAGGGGGCAGGGGGTTTCTTGGTAGCATCAAGACATCCTAACAAGTGACGAGATGTCTCTGAAGTAACAGACCAAGGCAAGCCAATGTGGAAGCTGCGTACTGTCCAGAATCTCTGGTGAACAACAAACTGGGATTTTTTTCTGGAGCACGTGGAGAGGCTTAACACAATAGTTGAAGTCACCAGGCAAAATAATGAAAGCTAAACTGGATAGCACCTTAAGAAGCACTCCCATAGACACTGAGGGCTGACAGACCACAGATAGGATGGTTATGGAACAGTAGGGTAAAAATCTATAGATCCACTCAATCTAATCAGCCTCAACAAGAAGTCTGTCTTTGTTAAGGGCAAAATAGACTGAGGTGAACCATACCTCCAGATGTAATCACTGTAAGGGAGACACTGAAATAGATCATCCTATCTGGTGACTATATATTGAAGAACTTGGCCTAAGATATCTGTGACACAGGTGAGGGGAACAGGGTGCGAGGCTGCCTCCAGGAATGTTAGTACAAGCATTATGAAAATAATGGTGAGAGCTGCTGAGAAGAAAGCTGGAGAGTTCCCACTAATATTCCATGTGGAAGTTACACCAGTGAAAGCAGACTCAATGGAATCAAGAACAGCGCCTGGCAGAGAAATGAAGGCTGGTGATCTTCCTGGGGATCCTTCTAGTGACAAACACAGGAGAAGAGAGGAGGTCAGTAGTCACAATCAACTGATGTGTGAAGACTTTTGGATTCAAGACACACAGGAATGATGGTGATGATAGGAAAGTGCTTGGATTTTATAGTTTCCATGTAATCAGAGAGGGTAATGGTTAAGAGGGCCTTCATGTAGAAAAGAGGTTTGCTAGAGGGGAAGCTTGTGGTTAAGTAAATCTTTCACATGTCTTCAAAAAGAGGTGAAATTGGTCTGCCACAGAAGAGGACTCTTCTAAGAGTCATGGACCAGAGCTCTCTGTACGTTCAAAAGCTTGTCTTTCTCATCAACAGAAGTTGGTCCAATGAAAGATACTACCTCACCCACCTTTTCTCTCTCATATTGGTGCTAGGCAGTGGTCACAGCACACCAGTAGCCTAATTGGTGCAAGTACTTTGTAGGTATCACGGCAAAGGAGAGTTTTGAGGCGGGACTTGAAGCCAATGCAGATGGGTAAAATACATAGAGTTGAGATATAAAACAGACATCAGGTGGAGGAAAGCACTGAGCCTGGTCTGAAGCCCAGTGAAGTCAATGGGAGTCTTTTCATTGACTTCAATGGGCTTTGGATCAAGTCCTATACGTATTTGCAATTTACCAGCAAGATACAATTTGCTACTTCAGAGGGGTGGTGATTACACAAAAATATTTTAAACATAAATATGTTCTTGAACTGGAGGATCTTGCTCATTCCAGCAGGTCCCTCTTCTTTGTGCATGCTTTCTTACCCTATAAATACTAGGGCATTAATCCTTATAGTGAATATCCTAAGAAGAGGATAAATATCCTGCTGAAAGCAACCTTAAAGGAAGATGCACTCAACAATATGTTTTGGATCTAATTACATGCAAAAAGGAGAAAAGGGAGTAAAATAAATACATCGAAAGAGGCAACTTACAGGTTTGAACGTTTCAGGGTCAGGGAAGTATTTTGGATTCCTGTGCACCCAATATGGAGACAACATCAGCATGTCACCGGCAGGGATGGTGAAAGTCTAAAAGCAAGAGAAACAATTCTGATGCAAAGAAATAGAAAATTGCAAGTTCAGTCTGCTCCCAAAACATACTATTATGAATGCTGCTGGTTCACCAAGAACAGAATGAACGACCTTGCTGGAGAGGAAGTACAGCTGGTAAAGCACTATTGTGTGTATTAAGGGTGTGATGCAAGGGGAAAATGGGTTCGCACCTTTTTTTGTCGTTGCTGCTTCTTTATTACATAAAAGAAAGGCCTGAAGTTTTTTTTTACGTTAGATGTAACAGGAATGTTAAATCTGGTCTTCCCTGGCTCTTGCTGAAGGACTGTATTCAGAAGTGGATTATAAACTCTAGGTAATCCTCTTATTAAGAGCTTGATCCAAAACCTAGTGAAATCCAGAGAAACACTCCTGTTGAAGTCAAATGGCCTTTGGATTATGTCCTGTATGGGTGGTAATGCCAGTTCTTTAACCAAGATAGCTTTTCTCCCAAATATCAGAGGGTAGCCGTGTTAGTCTGGATCTGTAGAAGCGACAAAGGGTCCTGTGGCACGTTATAGACTAACAGAGGTATTGGAGCATCAGCTTTCGTCGGTGAATACCCACTTGCATCCGATGAAGCAGTGGAGTGGGGCAAGCCAATGGCCGGCCGGCGGGTGGGCGAGCTGGTGAAGAGGCCAGTGGCAGGCTGGGGAGTGAGGGTGAGCCAGCGGCAGGAGGCGGGGGCAGGGAGAGAAGGTAAGAGGCCAGCAGCGGGCAGGCAGGTGAGCTGGCGGCGGGGGGAGGGGGCATTGAGTAGGCGAGCGGGTGGCGGGGGGTGAGTAGGCGAGCTGGGCGGGGTGGGGGATGATGAGCTGAGTGGGCAGGCAGTGGCAGGGCGGCAGGTGAGCCAGGCTTCCACACCCCAGCGCTGTTGAAGGAAGGTTGTTTCCGCGGGGCGGGCAGCGCTGGGGGGGGGGGGGGGGGGAAGGGGTTTCCGCGGGGCTGGGGGATTTCGGCCCTCAGCTGTTTTCTTTGGAGTAATATGGCCCTCGCCGCTTTACGAGTTGTGCAGGCCTGGTCTATAAGGTGCCACAGGACCCTTTGTCGTTTCTCCCAAATGTTTATTTAGGAGATTCCTGAGTATCCTCACTCCTTCCCTCAAAATGGCACTGAGGAAGAAGATCTAGAGGAAGTAAAGCATGGTTCAAACCTCCAACAGCTGGTGGGACTTTGTCGATCTGTTTGCTGGACTCTGCCCTGGTGGTGCCTGTCCTGTACACCATCAGTGCAGCATTCCCCAATCAGCTCCTTCAATCAGAAAGTGGAGATGTGGGGGAGAAGAGCAAAATCATTCTTAAACAGCTGATTTATATAAGGTTTGGGGTTTCCTATGCCTAATTTATTATGTCCAGATATATTTGGGATGGTGACTTCTAGAAGGATTACAATGTACTATAACAGCCATGTAAAAACAAACCTCACCTGAATTTTTATTGGATTCACCACTTTCTTAGTGATTGCACCTGGAGACCTTAGCCGTATGGCTTCCAAAGTGCACCATTTAATTAAGAAAAGCTTCTTAAGGTTATCTTCAGATATTTCAATATTCTCTTTACCTGTTGCATTATAAGAAATAATGTTATATGAATAAGACAGTAAGAAGTACAAGATTTCACATGGGTTATGAGATTTCATCAGGCATTGAAACGTTTTGCTAGAGGAATAGATCATTCCCCTCTATTCGGCACTGGTGAGGCCTCATTTGGAGTACTGTGTCCAGTTTTGGGCCCCACATTACAAGAAGGATGTAGATAAATTGGAAAGAGTCCAGCAGAGGGCAACAAAAATGATTAGGGGGCTGGAGCACATGACTTATGAGAAGAGGCTGAGGGAACTGGGATTGTTTAGCCTGCAGAAGAGAAGAATGAGGGGGGATTTGATAGCTGCTTTCAACTACCTGAAAGGGGGTTCCAAAGAGGATGGATCTAGACTGTTCTCAGTGGTAGAAGATGACAGAACAAGGAGTAATGGTCTCAAGTTGCAGAGAGGGAGGTTTAGGTTGGATATTAGGAAAAACTTTTTCACTAGGTGGGTCGTGAAGCACTGGAATGGGTTACCTAGGGAGGTGGTGGAATCTCCTTCCTTAGAGGTTTTTAAGGTCAGGCTTGACAAAGCCCTGGCTGGGATGATTTAGTTGGGGTTGGTCCTGCTTTGAGCAGGGGGTTGGACTAGATGACCTCCTGAGGTCCCTTCCAACCCTGAGATTCTATGACTTCTGGTAGAGTGCCTCTAGAATTTCCAGTGTTGTCTAGAATGCATTCCTCAAACAGTTTAATATGGTTTTATACTCTGGTTGGCTAAGCCACTTTGGTATTGTTTTAGCACATAAGGGTTTTTAATATATCTTGTCAATAAGTGTCAGACTTGTGATAGCTCAACAAAAACTTGACAAAATGTTGACAAAAAATGGTAATTTTTGAGGTGTATGTAAAATTTTGACCAGTTCTAGTTTTAAACCATGTTAAAGAATGTGTGTAGATGGATACTGTGACCTAGTGGCTAAAGCACTGAACTAGCCCTCAGAAGACCTTGGTTCTATTCCTGGCTCTGCAATTGGCCAGCTGGGTAGATTTGGCAAGTCACTTCACCACTCTGTGCCTCAGTTTCCCTATCTGCAAAATAGGGAGAATGACACTGACCTCCTTTGTAAAGTGCTTTGAGGTCTGCTGATAAAAAGTGTTATAGAAGGTATCATTGCTGTGCAGAATCTCACTGAACCTATTTTTAAAACCCCTCTAAATTCACAGAACCTTAAATGTGTTACATTCCTTGCTGCCTAATCACATGACCCTGTTATCGGTGTGTTTCTGCTCCCCATCTCTTATTGTATCTGTGTTATGACCCTGACTTGCTGTGTCACACTGAATTTAGATGGCATGCTCTTTGGGGCAGCAGCTTTGACATGTTCTGTGGGGCATCCAAGCACAATTTTGGACACTAAAAATAGTAATAATAATTAAGCACTTCAGTCCCCACCTGTTCTTTATTTTATTTCCTTAGGTTTGTTGTATGTTCACAAAGTCCATTGTAAGACAATAGGTACTTCAGTAAGTTTATAGATCTTACTGTTACGTACTATGTTAGGCTCACTGACTCTCAGGACAGTTTTAAAAACGTAAGCAGTCAAGGAGTCGGACCCCACTGGGCTTGGCCCTGTACAAATTCGGAACAAATTGTTATTTTTTAAACGTATGTTCTAGAATACGACAGTCATTTATTTCTGGTTTATTACCTGCTTTGCCAAAAACAGAAACTATGTCCTCCATGATGTTCTTGTAAATAGAAGGGTGGGATAGTATAAATGCCAGGGTCCAAAATGCCACCTAAAGAACAAGACTGAAAGAAGTTACCTCAGAAATACAGAGCTGTATTAAAACTTGTAAAGGTCTCAGGTCATAAGAACAGGCTAGACACACACCTGTCTGGGGTGATCTAGGTATGCTTAGGGAGATGGGACTCAACCTCTTGAGGTCTCATCCAGCCCCACGTCTGTGATTCTAAGTCACAAAGCTCAAGTCTAGATCCAAACCACCCCAGGTTTTAAGGGGTATTTGGACTGGGCCCCTCCCTCACGGAAAGCAGATGGGGATGACTCTGTAAAACAATGTGTGACTTCTATTGATTCACGATGGACGTGGAGAGTATGTGAAGGAGTTTCAAAACCTGCTAAGTGGTCTGAGAGATTGCCAAAGGCCCTGGGATAATGAGCCTGAGTTTCATCCCACTTACATCTTTGTCAGTCGGAAGTAGCTATTAAAGTCAATGGAAAGCCAGTGCAAGAGAGAGTCAGGTGATTAGCGAGAATATAATGCTGAAATCCATTTGCAAACCAATGATCTGCAATTCAAGTTTTAAATGCAGGGAAGGGCAAAACAGTTGGGCACACAAAACGCAGGAGCGCCTGTCTCATATTAAAAAGCTTTACTTGTACAAAATGAATGTTTGGGCACAATTACCTAATTCTTTTGTGGGTGTGTGATGACATGGGGTCACTGTGGTGTACCCCCTTTCAGTCTGAAGTGGCACCACACTTCCCTTCACCCAGCTTATAAACAAACCCATACAAATCTTTTTATCAAAGAGCACACCCTTTTCAAGGATCACATTTATTATTAACAAGAGCCATCAGCGTAAGTAGGAGCTCACTCAGGCTATGTCTGCACTATCACTTATGTTGGTATAATTTACGTTGGTCAGGGGTGTGAATAAGCCAACCCTCTGAGCAACGTAAGTTACTCTGACCTATGTGCCGGTGTGGACAGTGCTATGTCGGCAGGAGAGCTTCTCCCGCTGACATAGCTACTGCCGCTCGTTGGAGGATAGATTAATTAAGCCAATGGGAGAGCTCTCTCCCACTAGCTTAGAGCAGCTACAGTAGGTAGCTTACAGAGGTGCAGCTGCATTGGTGTAGCATCTCCACTGTAAGCTCTCTAGTGTAGCCATAGCCACAAATACAACTGGGGATGTTCATCATCTCAGGTTTAGTCCAACTAGTGATCTCTGTTTCCTTCCTTCATGAGATCCTGCCTTCCTGCATCTGTAACCAGCCTGTTTGTGGAACCCTTCCCAGTTCCTTCTCCAGGGGCAAGTCTACACTACAAAATTAAGTCGACCTAAGTTACATCAACGTACAGCCATCGCAGTAAGTAAATCCCTTTTGCACGTCCACACTATGTCATTTGAGTTGGCGGTGTGTGTCTTCACCACGAACGCTTGCACCGGTTTAACTGTCAGTCTGGGGCATTGTGGGATGGCTTCTGAAAGGCAGCAACAGTCGATGTAAGCAATGCAGTGTCTAAGCTGACACTGCGTTGACCTAACTATATTGACCTACGCGCTACGCCTCTCGGGGAGGTGGAATTATTAAGTCGTTATAGTGGGCGAGTTATATTGGTGGATGCTCCATTGTAGTGTAGATGCTTACAGAGTTAGGTCAACATAAAATGCCTTATATCAATCTGACTCTGTAGAGTAGACTAGGCCTAGATTATTCCTTTTCAGTCTTTCCCTAAGCTCTCCTCCTTGGAGTGTGGCTGCATTGATTTAGCCTCTCACTCATTGAGTGGAGGCTAGGATGCAATTGCTGTGTAGGAACTCACAGGCCTGGGTTTGAGACCCAAGATATCACAATCTCTCTCCCCTTAAACAGCTCTCTTCTCTGGAGTTGGGTCCTGTTAATCAAATTGTCTTGTACACAGCTCTCCTCCCTGCAGCTGAGTTGTGGGCTAGTCTCAGCTGCCCCTTTCTCCTTAATTAGCCTTCAGGGCACTCAGCAGGCCAGCATTTCTCTGCTGATATCCCTGGTGTTTGCCCTGGTATGAGGGAATAGGCAGTATATATGCTAGTCCCCATCTCCCAGCTCATTCCCCATTGGTTGGATGAGAGGGGAATCTTGGCTCACCCTCTCTGCAAAACTCCTGGACCAGGGTCCTTAAAGGTAGAGTGATGGAATTTCCTCCCAAGCACCAATCCTTCCTGGGAGCCGTTGTATTAATTTAGATGGAATATAGTGGCCACAAGTGTAAACATAACCCAGTCACTGAACAACATTAAACAGTGCTAAATAAGGTCCAGAGTTTGGTATATAGAGACCTCAGCCCGCTTAACACCATGGCAAACATGCCATTAAAAATCTTTTAAATGTTTTATTAGAGATACGGAGAAGCAAAAACAGTTCAAGCACTTGAAATGTTAAATATGCAATAAGACTTTCTCCAGCTAAAGGGAATGAGAAATGTTGTTAAAAATGAGAGTTTTAGGAGGAAAAGACCCCTTGTTTGACAGTCTCTTAGATGGTAATAATTGTCCTTTTGGGTAAAAGCAAAGAAGTTAGTTGGGATGGGCTGGAGCTGCTGTTGCGTCCGATCCCGTTTAATCTCAGCTGGTGTTTAGGATTCAGATGGAGCTGGTAAGGCTGGCAGTGTCATCTAGATCCCTCTCTCTGGCCTGGTCAGGACACCTCTCAGGATCACGAAGGCCTGGGGCCCCAGGAAACAGTGGGGGTGGCAGCCATGGTGGTGATGCTCTCTCCAATAGTCTGCATCTGTTCTTACATCTTCTTTCTCCCCTGAAGCCTTTCTTTAAGGACCAAAAGGCAGTGATGGCTGGAATAGCCCATCCCCTCATTATTTTGTCCATCAGTTAGGCTCAATATCCAACCCACCAATTTTGGTTAATTAATTTCCAGTTCCACACCTTCTGTTTTCACCGAGGTGGATTTCAACATAATCCTTGAATCATATCAGCGTGATCTTTTCCCCTCTGGACTAATTTAGTCTGTCTGGTTCTTTTGCACCTGTTTATGATACTCAATATTGAAAGCAACTTGACCTACTTTCCACCAACATTTATTATAGGTTATTGTAACAGCTTATGAACTTTCATACATATTTACAATTGAGCCTATACTTATGGTAAATTTGTAGGTCCAATTATCACAACAGACTGCTTTCACTCCATATCCCCGTTAGGTCCATATTTTATATATATTAGCTGCAGCATTTCCAAGGAACTGCTTCAGTACAGACTGAAATGGAGAAGGACTCAAAGAGCCGACCCCACAGAGATGGGACCAAGGCTAGAAGAAGAAGATAGAGAGGTAGAACCTTTCAAACTCTTAAAAGGCAATGCCACATGGTGGATTGGGTTGACCACTAGGCACCAATGCCTTTAAGGGGCAGACAACCCCATCACAGAGTGTAAATGCATTTTGTGGGAACAATGCTTGTACCCAGCTGTGAAAATCTACCCCATGTGTCTAATTAAAGATCAGCTGAGAAGCTGACAAAAGATTAAGGGACAGATTAAGGGAACACTTGTTGCTATTGTTGATGAGTTACTAACCTGAGTAATCCCAATGATTTCCGTGGGTCTACTTGGTTGGGTGAGTAACCCTAAAAGTGGGAGTAAGAGAGCTAACAGTCTGGGTAAAATTCGGTCTCCTCCTCTGCTTACACATTCCCCTTAAATGAGCCTTTTCCTGTTTCTACCTTAAACTATAAAAGAGTCTGTGAAATATATAGTGCCTACGTTCACTCTTTACTTTCAGATACGCAGGTGTTAAAATTAATTAGTATGCCATATGCTTTGCATGCAATTAGATTTCAGCAACATAAATGGGAAAATGAGGTACCTAATTCCCACTAATGCTTATAAGATAGATAAGCCTAATAACCTAATAAGTAAGACCTCTGTATAGCACAAAAGCTTGTCTTTCTCACCAACATAAGTTGGTCCCATAAAAGATACTGCCTTACCCACCTTGTCTCTCTAATACGGGAGCAGGGCCGTGGCTTGGGGGAGGAGGGACGCGGAGAGAGGTAAGGGGACTGAGTCTAGGGCCGCAGCTGGGGGTGGGTCTGGGGCTGGGAATGGAACCGCAGCCAGCAACTAAGGCTGGGGGCTGGTGCAGGGCTGGGAGTATGCTGGGGCCAGGGCCAGGCACAGGGCCGGCAGCTGGGGACTTGGCTGGGGGCAGGACTGGAGCAGAGGGGTTGGGTGGCACTCCCTTCCTACGCCCCATGTAGCCGGGGTGGGGAGAGGGGAGAGCGGCCGCTCCCACACTGAGCAGCAGCGGCGCCTTTTTTTTTGCTACGGCGCCTTTTGCTCCCAGCACCCTTTTTTTTTTTTCTCCCGGTGCCTTTTGCTCCGGCGCTACCGGGGGAGCGGAGCTAAAAAAAAAGCACTCAGCCGCCAGCACTCCAGCTGTTCAGCAGCACTTCGGCGGCAGGTTCTTCACTCACTCCAGGTCCTCGGCGGCACTTCGGCGGCAGAAACCACCAAAGATCCAGAGTGAGTGAAGGGACTGGACCCGCCACCGAAGTGCCGTGCCAAACAGCTGGAGTCCACCGCCGGGTGAGTACAAGGGGAGGTGCCTTTTTTTTTAGCTCCGCTCCCCCTGTCCTTTAAACCTGGCTACGCCACTGCTCATGGCCATCGTGCCTCCCTGGACATTCCTCCATGCCCCCCTTGGGGGGAGCACCCCACACTTTGGGGATCTCTGCTCTAATATCCTTGGACCGACATGGCTAAAATAACACTGCATATAATAATCCACAGAGCATTATTCTAGTAAGTCATATCAGTATGGCAGTGTTGTCAAAGAAACGTTTTAATTACCTGCAATGCAAAGTGAATTTGTGGACATGAAGTTTTAACTGATTATGCATGGAGTTAAAAATAAAGTAGTTTATACTTTATGAGAAGGAGAAAATCCCCTTAAATAGTATGAAATCAAAAGCAGAGCTACTTCAAAACTAGAAGTATCTCTTCCCTTGCTGATTAAGCAGAAAGTCTGGTCTACATACAGATTTTGTACAGGTATCTATCTCAGTTGGGAGTGAGATGTAATTACGGATATAGTTAAAACAGAATAGCCCCTCGTGTGGAGGCAGTTGTACTGGTAAAAAAAAAAGTGCCTTATAGTAGTATAGCTTATTCCTCTTCCTTTACAGGAAGAGCTATATTAGTATAAAGCACTTTTATACGGATGTAACTGCATCTATGCCAGGGTGGGGTGTACCAGTCTAACTATACTAGTCTAGTTAAAGTGGTACAACTCTAGTGTGGACAAGGCCTGAAAATCCGTTACTCGCAATAAGGCAGTTTTTAATAAGTCTGTAGGATGTTGGTCCCAGGATACTAGAGAGACAAGGTGGGTGAGGTAATATCTTTTATTGGACCAACTTCTGTTGGTGGAAGATACAAACTTTCAAGTTACACAGAGCTCTTCTTCGGGTATGGAGAAGGAAATCACAGTGTCTGAGCAAAATATAAGGTGGAACAGATTGTTAAGCATAAGGGGTAATGCATGTTGGAAGTGGTCACTTGAAATGAAGTGGGAAATTGAGGGATAGATGTTATGCATAATGGGTTTGAATTGGGCAATTAAGGGTAGCAGGTAGGGTGACCAGTCAGCGAGTGTGAAAAATCGGGACAGAGGGTGGGGGGTAATAGGAGCCTATATCAGAAAAAGACCCAAAAATCGGGACTGTCCCTATAAAATCAGGACATCTGGTCACCCTAGTAGCAGGCGGTGTGGTGCGTTACAAATTGTTTTAGTGAGCCATAAAAGCAGCATCCCTATTGAGTCCATAGTTTTTGATGTCTTGCAGAGTTATGAATTTAAGTTTCCAGGCTCACCTTTTGAAGGTGTGTGAAGGGGTGTACAACCCCCACACTGGTGAGAAAAGGGTTAAGGAGCAGCTCTGGGCCCAGAAAGCCTCACAGTGAAGGCTGAGCTCAAAAGGGAGCAGCTTAGCTCAGTCAGGGTGAATGAAGCCAGGGAGCAGTTGTGTGTTTCAGGCTCCTACTGAGAACCCGCCGAGGCCCCATGCAGCGGGGCCCAGACCTCATCACCAGGCCTTTCAATTGAAGAGGTTGATGATGAAGAGATGCAATTGCGAGAGGAAGGCCCACTGAACCATGGACAGAGAAGGCTCCAGGAGGGACTCAGAGGCTCCCAGTGATGCCAACAGAGAAACAGAAGCCAGGGTAGAAAGTGGCCCAGGGAGCAGGCGTAGGGGGCACCCTACCCCCTAGGCCGCACATTTTGAATTATTGTTTCATTGGGCCCTGGGTTGGAACCTGGTGGAGCAGGGGTGGCCTGGGTTCCCCTACCCCGGCTATTGACGGTCGCCACTGGGCAACATAACCCAGAGTACTGCCACCAGACAGTGCTTCCAGGACTGGAACTGAATGCACCCCCACCCCACCCCGGGCAGGTTTCCTTTGAGGACAAGTATTGGGGGGAAAAAACAGATATGGAGTGATCTGGTCCAATGAAAGAGAAAGAAAGTATTCCTGCAGCCATCATACTTACAGGCATAGCATTCGCTTGGGAGGCCCAGAGCAATAAGAGAGCATAATTGGGAGCTAAATGTTTTCCATGCAAGTTATCCAGGAGATGCTGCAGCAGTGTCTGTTATAAGTAAAAACATAAATATACACACACATATTAGTGTCTTAGGGTAATTGTTTTCTAAAACTTGGGTACATCCTTCGAACAATTTATCAATTAAAAATAAAGCTAGTTAACAATCTTCAATGCCAAATTAGATAGACAAGAGCTTCCCAAAGAAGTGAAATTCGCTTCTGTGCAGAGGGCCAACATGAGGTCTCTGCACCACTCAAGGGTCTAGTGAGGACTCTAGGTGACTTATATGGTGCAAAGGCCTTGTGCTGGTATGTGCATGGGGTGAATTTCATGTTGAGAGAACGTCTATATCCACAAGTAATCTGCCTGGCTCTGAGGCCAAAATCCTATAAGCACAGCAGAGAGTGGACATGCAAGGGAGTCAAGCTAAATTCACAATTCTTGGTCTGATATATTATGAGACATCAAAGCTAGCAACACTGGTGTATGTCTATGATAACCTGGGATGCCCAGATGTCCACTGGCAGGTGAGTATTTGTTACTGTTAATGGAGATCCACATCTTGCAATTGTCGCTGTTTCCTCAAAAACAAAAGGCCAATTACCAGGCAGGTTCCATCATCTCAAGTACTCTGGCCCAGCCAGCCCTTGTATGTAACAATATTCATTGACCTGAATTTTCACCATTACCTAAGCAGAATAAGTAGAGGAACAAACCCCCTGTTGTAGCTGTAACTTAGTGTACCTGGCTTCAGATCTACTTAGTCACCAGCACCTTCTTCAATCTATTAACCTAAATACCTGTTTGAGGATCTACCCACTCTACACCAGCACATACAAAATACAAAAAGATTTTACATGGTTCACAACCCACAGCTCCCAGCAGGAAACACCGAAGAAGCCCTTCTCTTGACTCCTTCAGCTGGTGACCTCTGAAAGTGGGTAGGCAAATTTGATGGCCAAACTCAGCTCAGAACTCTCAAGAGTAGCCTGTGACATCTAAGGGCTTGTCTATACAGCAATTTAGTGTGTACTAAGCTGGGATGTGACTCTGCAGAGCTGCAGTTTGCCATGCACTAACTGACTGTGTGGACCCTGCTACTTCGCACTAAAAGTTCCATAGTGTGTTTTGATCTACTGCGAGTGCACTACAAAAGGTTCGGTGTGCAGTAGCAGGGTCACATGGCCAGTTAGTGCACAGCACGCTGGTGTGGTGTATATTTACACCCCAGCTTGCAGCATGTTAAATCTCCATATAGACAAGCCCTAAGAGTCTAGTAAAATAAACTAAGCTGATCCGGGAGGTTGAAAATGATGGGCCTGAACCCGCTGCCTTTGAAGTCACTATCACATTCTTAAAGCGTATCTATGCGAGATGGGCTTGGTCTCTTCCCGCTCTGAAATGCCTTTATGTCCTTTATCCCTGCATACAAAGTATAACTGCGGCAATGCTGATCTGGCACTTTATTTAAAGTCCTCTGACAGATTTACCTTGGAATTGCTCTCTGACGGGTTGGCTCTCTCAGCATCTGATACCACTTTTTCAAACATTTTTAGAAGCCATTTTTTGGATTTAGACCAGTTTCTGTGAAGAAAAAAAACCAATAACATAGGAATTATTTGAAATGCATTTGGGGAAACAATTCAGGTAGCACAGCGCAACATCACTTTCATGGAGGAGGGCTCCTCACTTTCTCTCCAAGCCTTCTCAGAGCACCTCGGTAGTATTCCATTGATGGACAGACGTACCAAACTGATTTTCAGTACTGTTGAGTCAACTGGAGTCAACACCAGCAGCGGATGCTCAGCAAGTCTGAAACCCACAATAGCTAAACACATGGTCTGGTGGCCAGAACAGGGACCTGACACTCAGCACTCCTGGATTTTCCTGCCAGCTCTGCTACTGGTTTCTTGTGTGACTTTGGACTGGTTACTTGGGCAAATTTTTCCAAAAGTGACCATTAACTTTGGGTGCCTCGGTCTTTGAGTGTCCAATCTGAGAAAACAAGGTCTGATTTTTAGAGCTGCTGAGCACTCACTGCTCCCATCTGAAGGCAATGAGGTCTGTGGGTGCTTACAACTAAAAATAAGGCCCAAGATGTCTGAGATTGGGCACTAAATACTGAAGTGCTTGCCCAAGAGAATAAAATGACAGGATGGGATGTCTTTTACAAAACCAAGACATAGGGCCTGATTCTCCTCGTGCAGCGGTGTAATTCCATTGACTTCAGTCGAGTTATCCATGTTTTACACCAGTATACGTTAGAGGAGAATCAGGAGCCTTATTTTTAAATGGACAAAATTTAAATCCCAACTAACGCTGCATTTGACTGAAATGGAGTCACAGACAGAACATTGTTTTCTGGGGAAATGCTGCTAGGGTTACCAGGATAAGACACTTCTAATAGGTTTGCAAGACTTGCCCCATTCCCCCACCTGCTCTGTTACCTCATAAAATACTCAGGCATCTGGGACCCGTATTCAAAATCCTCATCATACTTCTGAAAATGCTCTTCAAACTCCTTGATGTCACTCTTGTTTGTTGGACAGACGCCTTTTCCAAATAAGATATTTACTGTTGCTGGATAGAGGACAGATCTGTAACAACAAAAGCACTGCAGCATCAGGCCAATGGGAAGCTGTTCTAGCATCTTGCCAGGCCTGTTTGATTACCAACAGAAAAATAACTCTTTGGGCCTAACTGTGGAACCTTAACTCATGCTGGGATGAAATTCTCCCCTGTGTAAAGGGGCCAGCAGGACTTAAGCCCTCAACTCGGAGTTTAAGTGGGACCTATGTGATCAATAGCCCTTGCACAAGATTTTACCAGGTAGTGAGCACTTACTCTCCCGAGTAGCCGCAGGATGGCCCTGTGCATTGGAATACCCTCTCCCCATGTCCATTATCCATCAGTCTGATTCCAAATGAGCTTCCTTGCTAGGACTTCCCCAGTCAGTGGCTGCACCAGAACCTCTTCTCCTGGGTGATACCCACAGCAGGAGTTTAGAAATGTAGCCCTGCGCCTGGCTGCATTACATTCCCATCCTGAGTCCTGCTGGGCTTGAAGATGCTTTCCCCGCGTCTCTGCTTCCCTCCCAGACTGCTCATCTCACCTCCTTCCCCCTGCACACACCCTCAGCGGATTTCATTGGGGGTCATTAGATCTATGAATTCCTAATACATCTTCTCCTGAGCTCCAGCTACTGCTTAATGACTATTAGAGCCAGGGATGGTTTCATTTTGTTTGCCTTTCTAAATATCACAAGCAACATTTCTCCTGCTGTCTCTCTAGAGCCATCTGCTGGCTGAACGCATTTCCGCTCCAGGTCAGCTATATAAACATTTTTCAACCAGTGTGTATTTCAATTCTTCCAGCCCCCATTTTATAAACCAACCAACCAAAAGGCACACAATAAAGGTGTACCACACAAGATTTATTATATTCCCCTTATGTGTTTCTGCAGTTGATTAGCTTAGTTATGACTTAATTGGCTTGTTAAGTCTTATGATGTGTCTGCACTGCACACCCCTGGCAGGGGTGGCTAGGATATGTGCAGTTATAAGCCTCAGTGAAAAACAAGCCATTTCCACGCTGCAGTGCATAGCTACACACATCAGTGAAAGGCTCTGGCAGAGGGGAGGCGGTGGGGAAATGCCTTTCCCTTGGCAAATACCTTAGTGAGTAGAGGAGGCTGGGCTTACCTTTTTCCAAAACTCGCAAAAGATTTTTCTCCATGGCAGCCAGTCCCAGCCTCCGCCCCCTCCAGACCCAACCACTTTATGAGCTTCACCAGCCAGCTCTAAGCCGCCGGGCACAGAGAGGCAATGAATAGCTTGCGCTGCATTCCTGGAGGAGTTTCTTCTGGGATCCCACAGCCCAATCTCCACCTGCAGACTTTATAATACGGTCACTGCTGCAGCGACTATTTCTTTAGCAAAGAACATGGACATCGGTTCAATAGAGCGCGATTATAAAAGTCACAAACCTTATCAGATCACGGAGATTCTCAGTTCCTGCCATGCCCAAGCAGTCCATGTGCTCATGTAATTCTTGACACAGAGGCCGAGCAAAAAGGTACAGGCTAGAGGTACCCATTTTTCCTTTCATCATGCTATAGAGTCGGCTACGGTTCCGATAAAAGATTTCTGCAGGAACTGAAGCTTTACATACAAAAAAGGGAGGAGGCGTAAAGGTTTTGGAAACTAGCCAAGGTAAATTTTAAATGTAAAAAGTGTCTATTTTGTATATTACTTGTAACACTGGTTTCAGTTTACTGTAATCTTACTCTCCATGGGTGAAATTCATACCCATGAAGATTTTATTCCCACAGCCTGCATTTCTGACCTTGTAAAGGGATCAGCAGTGGTTAACACCCAGACCCCACTAACTTTTACTTTTCTTGCTCAGTAGGGAACGTCCTCCTTCTGCCTTATAAAGCTTCAGTCTTGGAAATAAATATGCCAGACACTTCCCCTGATTTATGTGCCAGGCAGTTCCAAAGGCACGTTTTGGAGCTTCATGTTGAGAGCATGCAGAATCGCTGCTCCACTACCTGCACTGAGCACCTGCTAGGCTTGCGGGGTGGGGCGGGCTGTGAGGGGGGAGTTAAGGGAGTTACTGTTAATTTATAAAGCTGTAAGTGGTCTGGGATCTAAGTGTTTATTGCTCAACAGTCCCCCTGGTGGAGGTACAGGGGTGACACCACCATCACCAGGGCCCAGCTGAGGACATTAACACCACCAGGCCTTTAGGCATGAGCTCTAGCCAGCGGCCTCACTACCGTGAGAGTAGTGGCTGAGTGTGGAGAACAGACTCCTGACTGGGTGTGGAGTGACAGGCGTCATTTCTTCATTTTGATCATCTGATCACTTTATTCAAGCTTTGTATTAAATAGCAGGTGTCATCACAGCAGGTCCCAGGACCCTTCATGGATCACCATTTCAGGGGGAAAGGGGGGGTTAAGCAATGTACGTGCTTTTAAATAGTGAGTAGCCCCCAAAAAACCCCAACCCCTGAAATGTATTATTTGGAAAATAATCTCATGATTTTGAGGGGCCTGACTCGAGATTTTGAAAGCTGCTATAGGTGATTAAACACCCGTGCAGGGAAAACTCTTGGGAGGACTGTCACTGTTGCCCAGTGGCACATTGTTGTTTTATGGCTAGCAAAGGCAAATTGCACGATATGTATGTGGAGGTAGAAAATGCAGCCTGCAGTAGACAGCTGCTGGCTGGACCATCCAAGCCCATTTTTATGGGGATCAGAACTGCTCTATTTTGGTTTTCATCACTGTAAACACACAAAACATCTCATCTTCTATCAACTCATTTATCTCCCGGCAATGAGAGAACTTACTCCCGTAGTCCACTTTCCATTTGCTGAAAGGATGCGTGAATGGGATTTAAGGTTGGCATAACACACCAGCAAAGTGTGTCCTCCATTCTCCTCCACTGTCTGTTCTGCTAGAGGAGAACAGTTTACTACTGCTACCAGCTAACAGTTCCTCCTTTTGCTCAAGTGATAGAGTCCTATGGCTCTGAAGCTCTTACATGTGCCTACCACAAAAAGGCCCTGATAACTGGTTGGGGCTGTTAAGTTTTACTGCCATACAAACAACAATACAGGTTGTTGGTTCAAAAATCTACTGATGACGTGTTCTGGGGTTGTTATACATGTTCAGGGCCTGGGGCAACAAATAATTACATCTGCGTGTGACAGTTTGGGGAATATGTTGGTGTCAATTTATAAATTTCATTTAGTTTTGCGAGGATCATTTATGATTGTAACCTGCATTGTGGATTAGAAGCTCCATTTTGTATATGACCCATTTTTGTGGCTGGCGCTGAGCATCATTTTGAACTGGCATATGTGTAGCTTGCTCCAGAGGTATAACAAAGCCAGAGAGGACAAAGTTGGGTAGTGACAGGACTGGTAGTGACATTTCTCAACATGGAGAGAGCTAACACAAGAAGTGTCATCCAGCCAGCTCCAAAGGAATGTGGGCTTGCTAATGACTCTTATCTACTGATGCTGGGGGGCTCAGGAGGACTGGGGCACAGGTTCCAGGGTCTAGGGGGCTGACATCCCTCAGTGGAGGGTCCCACTGCCATGAGGGATGTCAGACATGGGGTCTGCACCTCGGGAGTACCCCTGAGTGTCCCAGATCTCGGAACAGTTTAGTGGCCCATGCAGTTGGATCCTCTCACGATAGACTGGTGTCTATCCAGAGAGCAGGACTGGCCCAGGAAGGGTGACCAGACGTCCCAATAAAATCGGGACGGTCCCGATTTTTCTTCTTTTGTCCTGCATCCCGACCAATGCATGGTCGGGACGCCTCTTGTCCTGATATTAGGCTTCTTCCGTTTTTTGTGGGTTTTTTGGTCCACAAGTCTGGTGGCAGCAGGAGAGGGTTGGGTTTTTTTCACTCAACAAGTCCGGCGGGAGGGGTTCCCTCATCCCCCCCCGGAAAAGTCCCGATTTTTAGGTTCTCGCATCTGGTCACCCTAGGCCCAGGCTATGACATTGTGTATTGCATTTGCCCCTTAACTTTGTGCTTTGATTGTGGATTAAGATATGCATTTAAGACCTGATCCAAAGACCCATGGGTTATGGATCACGTCTTTAACCTTGATGGGTGGCTAGGTTAGCTTTCCTTTGAAAGTGAGATATCCCTTACTTGTGCGCTGGACCGTTTCCTGCACCGCCTGCTCAAAATCTATGTCCTTAGATGTAAAAAATGCTTCAATCCCCTCGTCCTCAGTCACAAAGGTGAATCGGTTTCCCAGAGCAAACACTGTGAATATTGGCCCATACTGCAAAAACAAGGAGTTAAAAAATTAATGACTTCATTGCTAATACATTTTATGGGAGACCACGGCTCTGATCTTGCAATAGAAATTGCACCAGTACAATAGAAATGTTGAGAGGGTAAGAGAGAAAGAAAATAAAACCAAAGCGGGGGATAGAGGGATGCAGCTTCACTGTCTAAAATCTTTGTTCAAGAGCAAACAGACATGTAAATAAATTAGACTTGAATTCATAGATTTTAAGGTGAGAAGGGACCCTTGTGATCATCTCATCTGACCGGCTGCATGGCACAAGCCACAGAATTTCACACGCTGATTCTTGAACAGAGCACAATTGTGGTTCGGCTATCACATAACTTCTAGAAAGATATCCAGTCTTGATTTAAAGACTCCAAATGACAGAAAAATGACTGCATCCCTTGGTAATCTGATCCAATAGTTATTACCCTTGCTGCTAAAAAGTTGCATCTTATTTCCAATTTGAATTTTTATAACAAACTTCCAGACATTGGATCTTGTTATGCATTTGTGCTAGATTAAAGAGCCCCCTAATATCAAATATGTTTTTCTTGTGTAAATATTTAAAGACTACCTCTTATCAAAGACAAGGTTAAGTTAAATAGATTTAGGTCCTTAAGCCTTTCATTGTAAGATGTGACAAAGAGTCCTGTGGCACCTTATAAACTAACAGACGTATTGGAGCATAAGCTTTCGTGGGTGAATACCCACTTTCGTTGGATGTATGCAGTAAGATGTGTTTTCCATCCCACAAATCATTGCTGTAACTTTCCTCTGAACTTAGCTTCTCTGACATCCCATATCTATTCAACTCAGTTCTTTCCCAAAACATCCAGCAATGAGAGAACTCACTACTGGAATCCAAACTCTCCCAACTGTTTGGAAGCTACAGCGTTACTTTACACCAGTTTTTTGTCTTTAAACTTCATTTGAGCTGTAATTATTGTGTGGTCTGTTCGGCAGAGCAGTCTTTGGGAACCTAGAACTTTGTGGAGGAGGGATAGCTCAGTGGTTTGAGCATTGGCCTGCTAAACCCAGGGTTATGAGTTCAATCCTTCAGGGGGCCACTTAGGGACCTAGGGCAAAAAAATCTGTCAGGGGACAGTACATGGTCCTGCTAGTGAAGGCAGGGGACTGGACTCAATGACCTTTCAAGGTCCTTCCAGTTCTAGGAGAGTGGCATATCCCCATTTATAAATAAATATAAACCTAAGTTTATGTTAGGGAGACAGGTAAAATATTTTCAAGTAGACATAACCAACACACTGAATTCTGGAGAGAAAGGATTGTCCCCTTGTCTAGTACTTGGGAGGACTGAGTTCAATTCCTCATTGTATCACCGATGTCCTGTGTGGTACCTTTGGCTGCATTTAGGTTCTGTTCCCTCTACACAGTTCTCATAGGAGTGATTTCCTCCACATTTACTGCACCTCAATGTTCCCTTACAAATCGCTGCCACATGTCTAAACCTTGGACAATTATAGCACATCATGGGGCGAGGGGAGAGGGAGACACCTATGATTTAACCCAACAAGATTGATGCCCAAGTTGGATCCTATTCAGAAGTGTCTCACCTTTAAGTGTTATATGTCCAGCCGTAGATGGCCAGTTTTCTCCCTCTCTTGTACTAAAGTAGCCATTTTAAAAACAATCCTTTATCTTCACTTATACTCTTTCTGACTGATATCACCCTCAGATAATTCTAGCAGCACTCCATGCACAACCCCTCATGCTTCTGTCAGGAATTTAGGCAGCTGACAAGTAACTTTCAGGTTCCCTAAGGTCACAGTTTTAAGTTTTTCCATCTTGCTCCTTATAGGTACATGCAAGGCCGGCTTTAGCGGGTGCGGGGCCCCACACGAAGAATGACGACAGGGCCCCGCACCCTCCGGCCGGAGTTGTCGGAGAAAAAAAAAAATCGCCGGAGCGGGCCCCCCTTGGGCGCGGGGTCCAATTCCATGGAATCGGACGAATCGGCTTAAGACCGGCCCTGTGCACATGCTAATCAATAGATCTCCAACCTGCACACTTTTAGCTCTTTGTATCTCACCAACATTTGCTTTATCCATGCCGCCATTTTCAGAGTGTTAAATGTCTCCTGTGTTCACATCTCCTGTCACTCATTTGACAATTATGAAATGCTGACTTTTATCCTGTTTTTGTTTTTCATTTCTATGGATTCCTTCATCTTCAGATTCTGATATATCTAGTCATTTTTCTTGTTCCTGATCTGAGACCATTCCTCATCCCCTGCTCCTTCTCCAAGGCAACTTTTTCCCCCCCGCCCCTCCTCCATTGTCAGTTTCAATGTTCAGCCAGCTGGGCTTCGTCTGCCATTAGGTCCTATCAATTCCTGCTTCCCCTCTAGATTCAGCATCTAAGGCTAATTGGTCCCTCCTGGCCCATAATAATTCACTCAAGGTTTGTGTGGGATGGGAACTCCCTCACAAGGAGACATCTCCTACCTAAAACAACAGTTGGCAAACAGATGGGTTTATCTCAAATAAGAGACCTTGCACAAAAGTTAGGTCCTGACTTCAAGAGGATGTTAAGAGCAAAACGGAGTCATACATAAGGATGTATTAACAGAACCATAAAACTAGGCAGTAAAGTAGATTCTTTTGTAATCACTGTAAAATCTTCCTCCTGGAAACCTTAAGAAAAACATTTATAGTTGGGAAATATTTTATAGAAAACCTTTGTTTATTTCTTAAGTGTAGAGATGGCATGCCCTTGTGAAACGCTTACTAAATGGAAATCTTCCAATGTAATTTCCTAATATAATTGCTACCATTGTAAATGGTAAATGCTGGACCATCATGGAGTCTAATGTCCTTGATAAACTAATTACGAATGTAAAAGGCCATTTAAATAGAGTGTACTTATATTATTGGGGAATTAATTATTTAGCTATTTGGCAAACTTATGCAACCACTCACCCAACTCAGGAAGACAAGAATAATCTCTACAAAAATTGTTATGAAGAATCAAACAATTCTTTAATAACTATTTAAGCAAAAAACTCTTTAAAAATTATTGCCTTCTAAAAAGATTGCTTTGAGAATTAAAGCATTTATGTAAAGAGTACGGGTGTGTGGACTTTTTGAAAATAGAATTTCATTTCCTGTTTAACTCTAACAAAACTGAAAAAATATTTCAGAAAATAGACTGAATAAAAAGAATAAAAACTTTAAAAGTTTTCTGATACTTTCCTGCCACAGAAGAACGAAAACATTTAGAAGTGTGTTGCACATTCATTAATCAGACTGCAATTTCAGGAGCTGAAGATACCACCAAAAAGGCATGGAGCCAAGGAAAGGATGACAGCAGCCAAAGTTGAATCTAAACAAGTCTGAAAGAGGTATTTTCCTATGATTTCATGAAAATAGGAAGGAGACAAGTATAAAATTCTGAAGTGAGCACTGTTCACTCACACTCTGTTACTATGCTGAAGCATTCCTCAACTCATCCTGTCCCTCCACAAGCAAGAGGCCACAGACAACTAAGAAAAAGCAGAAAACCAGAGTGGATAAAAATCAATGATTTAAAGAAAAAAGAAATCCGATTTTTTTTATTTAAATCAGATTTTTTTGATAAAATGCTTTTTGAGGGGGAAAAACCTATCTAAAGATAGTTTTAATTAAGATACATTATAGCTCAAAGATATCTCATCATGGAATGGGGATTATAAATTCTAATTCTATAGTATGAGACAATATATTCATGTAATGTTTAAGAAAAGTTTTGTAAATGAGTTTCAATATTTCATGGACCCAATCTTATGGGGCCCAGGGGCTTCTGTATAGATTATTTAGGTTAATCTTTCTATCTACCCAATTGGACTCAGTGCTCAGTCTAGAAGATACCATCAGAGATCCTTAGTTTTGCAGTTCTCAAATTGTGGATTTGTGTCTCCAGAGATAACATGCTTGTTAATAGCAAAATTGTTTTTAAATAAATAAATTGATTTGAGATCTACCATACCATTCTCTCACTAGAAGGGAAAACTTATAATGGCAGCAGGCCATAAAAGAGACCCAGTTTGGGAATAAGAACCATTCAAGCAGTGGCGTAGCCAGGTTTAGAGCACAGGGGGAGCGGCGGCGCTATAAAAAGGTGCCGCTCCCCCTGTACTCACCCCGGCAGCGCTTTAAAGGGCCCGGGGCTCCAGCCGCTGCGGAGCCCCTGGGGCCTTTTAAATCCCCGCCCGAGCCCGGCTCCAGCAGCAGGGCTGGCGGGGGGCGGGGGGGGGGGGGGCGGGGACACTTTAAAAGGCCCGCAGCTCCCCGCAGCGGCAGGAGCCACGGGCCTTTTAAAGCGCCCCCCCCCCAGCCCGGGTCCAGCGGCTCCCGCAGCAGCAGGAGCCGTGGGCCTTTTAAAGCGCCCCCCCACCCCCCAGCCCGGGTCTGGCAGCGGAGCGGGGCGCTTTAAAGGGCCGGCGGCTTCCCGCAGCGGCAGGAGCCGCCGGCCTTTTAAAGCACCCCCCACACACACCCGGGTCCAGCAGCGGGGCTGGGGGGGGCGCTTTAAAGGGCCAGTGGCTCCCGCAGCAGGGCTCGGGCGGTGCCTTAGCGCCGCTTTTCCTCACAGGGGGAGCGGCCGCTCCCCCTGCTCCCCCCCAGCTACGCTACTGCATTCAAGAAATGTATGTTTGCTGATGATGTTTTAAAGAAAGTCACACCAGTGAACTGGTAGAAGTCACTTAAGCACTTGGATTCAGAGATTGTTTAAGTGATAATCTCACTTTTAACAGCATTAGCTTCTTCTGCCGGTGTAGAAAGAATATTTTGTTCCTTTGGACTAATTCATTCCAAATTGAGAAATCGTTTGGAACCTGAAAAGGCAGGAAAGCTTGTTTTTCTTTTCCAGATTATGAACAAACAGGAAAATGAAGGTGAAGACGATTGAGTTAGCAGCTAATATTTTAATATTAGAAGCCAATATTTTAAGTTTCTCATGTTGGCCTGGCTGACATAGTAGATTATAAATTTTGGTTTTTTTTAAAAAATTATTTCATTTAACTATTTTACTTAAAAACAATTTTAACAAAAACAACCCGGATTTTAAAAAACTTGAATGTTTAACTAAATTCAAAAATTCATATGCTTGGTTTTTTTAATTATATGTTTGCTGTTGAAGACAAACATCCAGAATATATAATGTTGTTGTTTTAGTTAAATAAAACAATTTAAATAGTCCGTCTGGTGATGTTCTCATCCTAATACAGCATGGAAAGAAAATCCTCCAAATATTAATGATTAACCTGTTGAACTGGAGATAGTTCACCTCCCAATGACTTCATAAATATCTGCTTCAATTACCTTTGGTAAATGAAATAACCAAACAATCATTCATTTTCTGATATAGCTGTAAAACTAATCTGAAAAGTTTTCAAAATAAATCACTTTAAAATGTATAGTGTGTACCTTCTAAAAATGAAACCTACATCTATCTCCGAGTTGTGAAGAATATGTATTAAGGTTATAACAACCAACAAGAATGCACTTTTATGTAGAAATCCATGATTAAATTGAGTCTTCCTGACTAGTGATTTAAATCATGATTTAAATAAATTTGATTTAAATCAAATCCACCCTGCAGAAAACTATATCATACAGACAGCAGTAGCAAAGAAAGTCTACCTTCCAACCCAAAGACAATCATCACAGATGAGGTGGAAGCAGCTAAAAACACTGCCAAGGGATTAGATTAGAAAACTCTTCTAATGATTTTATTGGGATATTGAAATGATATTGTAATCTAAAATATTGACAGCTTCTCCTGTTAATCACCAAACGGCTAGACCATGTATTCCTGGAAAGGAGACAGAGGCTAAAAACTTGTAAACAGAGAAATAGTGGGTTTAGTTGGATTTAAGATATTTGCTAAATAGCCTGTCTTAAGAGAACTCCTTAAATGGCTTCCTCTAAGCAACTGATTTAAACAACTTTGATAGGAGTTAGTTAAGAGTGCTTACTCTGCCTTTTTATAAACTGGTTTAAGTTATCGATGACAGGATCCATCTGCCCTTAAAATTTTGTTCATCCATAAACAGCTTTTAGTTTCCTATGAGATATTAAGACTGGACTCACAATAATTTTGGGAGATAAGACCTGGGCCTCAATTTACCAAGAGCAAAACACCCACCAGACGTGGGCTCACCCTCCAAAGTGTAATCTCTGTTAAAAACTCTCCACAGAGGCATAAAGAAGAGATTGCAATGGAAGTAGCCAGTTTATCATTTGTGTTCTGTCATTTGTGTTTTGTTTAATGTTTTCTTTTCCTTTCTTTAATAATAAAATAATCGCAATTATGAATTATGGCTATTTTGCTTGGTTTTTATTGTCCTCTAAAGTATGTAAAAAAAACCCTGTAACTAAGAGAGTGGAGTCACATCCCTGAATTGTCAGTGAGAGAGAGAATTAGTAAAAGCTGGCCAACCATTTCTTGTTTCTCTAGATGAAATATTTTTGGTAATTTTGGGAATAAAATTACTTGGTGCCCACCACAATTAAAAATTATTGCTTTTCTCCCACAAAAGGGAGAAAGAGCAAAGGTTACTCCCATTTTCTGACCAGCTCTAATATCTACAAGAAATTAGCGGCAGGACAAGATTCCTCCAGGCCACCCTGTGGATGAGAAGATAATTAAGTCTTCAGGCTTAGTCAGCCCTTTTTTCCTCTTGTGAGAATTCAGCTAAAGCTGATGTCTACCTGTCCACAAAAACCTGGATGGGGCCACCAGCTCACTTCAGATAAGCAACCAAACAGCCATCTTCTGGCAGGGCCGGATTTATACCTTACGCGCCCCTAGGCACAGCATCTTCAGTGCCTGCCCTGCCTCCCCATGTGGCCCTGCCTCGAGCCCCTCCCCCCACATCCCCATGTGGCCCTGTGACCCCAGCAGCCCTGTGTGGCCCACTTTGCCTCCAAGAAGGCTGCTGTGATTTTTCACTTGAGGAAAAAATGTACCCGCCTGCTAGCTGTTTGCCGCCACCCACCAGACCAGTCAGCCTCAGCCAGTTCAGGCTGTTCTGGGGCCACAGTGGCCTCTGGTAGGAAAAAGGCAGAACTGCAGCATGTTTTCTGCAGGAAAAAAAAATTCTGCCTCCCTTGGACAAGAATTCTGTGCATGCTGCAAACGTCACCTAAGGGGAGGGGGCACGACGTGAGACAAGCGGCGTGTGGGGTGTCTTGGCAGGGGGCGGAGCAGATCAGGGCTGCCTCCCTCAGGGTGAACTTTGGGGCAGGAGGAGTGTAGCAGAAAAACATCATGGCACCATATCAATGATGAAAACAGTTTTGCACCGATTCTTTCTTTCCTGCGGTGCCCAGTGGTCTCCCCCCTTTTCCTGCTGCTACTGCTGCCTGAAAAAAGAGCCTGTTTCAAGCGATCTGAGCAGCAGCAGCAATGGGGGGAGCATGCTGGGTGCTGCAGGAGAGTCTTGATATTGAAACAGGAGCTTGACCTCTTCTTTTGGTGATCACCCAGTGCTCCCCAAACCCCATTGAAATCACTGCAACACACTCCTGACTCAGACATTGCAAATCATCACTACACATGTGCCACAGGGGCGGTGACGAAGAATGCGGCATGGCTACTATAGATTTTCTTTGTTCACGTCATACTCGTGAGTGACACACATACAAATATATAAAATATGTGGGCTTCCTACTTTGGTGGGGCAGTGCCCCAACGCCCTCTATACAAGAGCTGCTACTGGTTCTTTTTCAGTACACCATATACTTTCAGTCTGAATGTCTTTCATTTTGATGTAAGGAAAACAACAAACCAAGAAGGAACAAAAGTAAAGTCTCCATGAGTCTGGGTTGTGGCTGGCAATTGAACTGAGGGACCTCCATAGCTAAACCTTGGACCCACTACAGTTTGAGCAAAAAGACCATGCCTTATAGGTTGGGCCCATAATAGACTCACATCCTCTAGTGATTGGTGAAGGACAGAGCATGTACTTCACACTGAACAGTAAGTTACAATAGCACAGTGTGTGTGTCTCCTTTATAACATATTTCAGAAACTCTGCGGACAAAATGGTTCCTGTCACTGGACACCAGGGCCGGCTTTAGTGGGTGTGGGGCCCCACGTCAATAACGACGGCAGATCCCCACCGCCGATCAGCTGAGAAAAAAAAAACAAACACCGGAGCAGGCCCCCTTTGGTGCGGGGCCCAATTCCACGGAATCGGTGGAATCGGCTTAAAGCCGGCCCTGCTGGACACAAGCAAAATTCTTGGAAAGCAAAGGCATAACAGTTACATCTGTACATACACCACAATCTCATGGCAGCATGTCCAGCTTTAAAGTTTCAGGATTATTGTAGAAAAGGGTTTGGCAGACATACAGTCTGTAACAATGTAACTGGATTTTACAGAATTTTCCATTTCAGGATACCTCACTGATTAGGCTGGGGGAAAGATCATTTTTATGATTAAAATGATGGTGTTGTCCTTGATACTTGAATTAGTTGGACTATATAGTTAGTGTGCTGCCAAACAAACTTTGTTTCATCAAATACTATACTGGTGCTTTTACCCTTTACCCCTATGCTTCTTATCTAATCTAAGGGTGACATCCTGGTCCCATTGAGGTCAATGGTAAAACTCCTGCCTCTGGGTCTCCCAGCCTGGGTTTTCTCATTTGTGTCTGCATTTTTGGATCTTGATCCATCCATTAGAGTCAATGGGAAAGACTCCTGTTGACTTCCATGGCCCATTGACTTCCCTGGGCTTTGGATCAAGCCCTTAGATTGTAAATTATTAAAAAGAGGGGTGGTGTTTAATCTGCATGCCTTTAATGGCATCCAAAGCATGTTGCTGACACTTGTTATAACAATCTGTGACTTGCCAAGATTGCAATTTTATGTATTACAATTGCAACATGCGCTGGGCATTAGCAGGAATAGTTACACTGGATCACCCTCCTTTCTGACCACAATACCTCTGCTCTAGACCTTTCGGTGAATGTGAGCCACACGGGAGAGGGAGGCTGGGGTAGCCTCTCGTTCTTTTAATATTTCAGAAAAGGTACAAAGGGTGACATCCCCTGGTCCCATTGAGGTCAATGGTAAAACTCCCATTGACTTCAATGCAGCCAGGTGTTCACCCAGAATCCCTCTGTGATAGGGTGCAGGGGCCCTAGTGGCCAAGGGGTTAACTTTGGCTCCGTTGTCCTTCCTCTGACACAGATTTCCATGGGTAAGGTTGTAAGAGAAGTTTTCTGGTGAGATAATGCTGTTGGGCTGTATATCAAGAGGTCAGCGGTCATGGCTGGGGAGTTTTCTCTTTAATTTCTTATTACGAACACTATCCCCTGAGGAAAAACAACCTTACTGACTAGACCAGGGTTGTTTTCTGCTGAATCGTTCCACCACCTTCCATCTCTCCTTTTATATTATTCTCAGGGGGAATGACCAATTAATAAGAAACCACCACATAAAAGCTTTGATTCGCTCTCCCATTTCCCATAGCTATGTCCTTTACAAATGAGATCCAGAGCCACCAGACATTGCTAGCAACAATCCTAAACAAACTGGAGCTCTGGTGGTACCCGTGTCTGAGATGCCAGATGAAGGCTTGTGCTATGTGAACAGACAGATCACCTGAGCTTAAGGGCCTCTGTGAGCTTAAGTGCAATTTATGAGCTCTCTAGGCCTTGCGCTGGTCTGGGTGATTCACCATGGATGAAGGTGAGTATTTCAGTGCAGTCTAGCCAAACCATTTTGCATATGTAATTTCTTTTCTTTTCTCTTTCAAAACTGCAAAATTCCTCCATATATTTAGAAGATGTTACGTTTCTATGGTTAAGCACTTGAGTCGTGCAGTGCTAAAGTTAAGATTGCAACCATAGCTGTGTTATCCTGGACATCTGCATTGCAATTAGAACTAGTAAAAAAAAATACCATCAACAACTTTTTTTTCATGGAAAATTGGATTTTGACTAAACAAAGATTTTCACAGCAGTGTCCCTTTTCCTGTTTAAAAAAACCAAAGACCACCAACAACAACAACCCCGGAAACCTGGAAACCAATAATTTTCAGCTGAAACATTTTCAGTTTTTAGCTGAAAATGTTTTGGTTTGGGGTGAAAATCTTCAGTTGTTGGTAGCTGAAAACAGAACAGTTTTCAGTCTGGGGTTTCTTACTGTTTGACAAAAAGTCAAAATTTCCTTCAGGAAAAAAAAAATTCCAATAAGTTCTAACTGCAACACAGTCTTTCATTACCTAATCACATGCTATCCCTCACAAGAACATACATTTTTCTATGTGTCTTATTGTTACGTGACTGAGTCAGAGCGCTGCAAGGGCTCTTGTGTCACTCACTGCGGATACTGTATTTAAATACTTGTTAATAATAGCATTGAGATGTGACAGCTTATTTCAACAACCCCCTTAAACATCCTCAAAGGTGTGACCTTCTTTCACTATATTAGAAAGGCTTAATTACAGAGCTTGCTCAGAACTTTGAAGATAGGTCAAATTAATAAGCACTTCCTGTTGTGCCACAAATCAATGCAAAAAGATGAGCTTTTAGACAACAGTAAGGTTGTAAGATCAAGCACACAAAAGTTAACACCATGATTGCTAGGATGACCCTAAGCAGAACATATGCAACTTCCTCTCCAGCCACTGGTTTCACCTTGCACAGGATACAAGCTCTTCTGGTTTACATGCAGAACCTGTATGCAGTGTTGTTGTAGCCATGTTGGTTCCAGGATATTAGTGAGACAAGGTCTCTGTGAGGAAATATCTTTTATTGGTGTGATAGGGTGTCCACCCCACACAAGATCTGAAGGGGTTAAGGTGGCTAGGTAGGCCAATTAATTGTCCAGGCTGTACCTGGAAGAGAAGCCAGGGAGCAGGGATTAATCATAGGTGACTCAGCTGGACAGGAACAGAGAAGGCCTGTCTAAAGCCCAGTAGCTGAGAGCAGAAAGGGACTATAGGGAAGTAGTCTGTAGTCATTCCCGGAGAGAAGGGAGGTCTGTTTGGGATTCTAGAGGCCTACAGTTTACTCCCTGGGAGGAAGGCGTTGTGCAGCTGGCAAACCCCGAGAAGGGAGGTGAGCCAGAAAGTACTAAACACTTCCAAAAGATGAGCCTGGGGCTTAAACACTAAGGGCTTGTCTACACTGGCACATTACAGTGCTGCAACTTTCTCGCTCAGGGGTGTGAAAAAACACACCCCTGAGCGCTGCAAGTTTCAGTGCTGTAAAGCGTCCGTGTGAACAGTGCCCTGCTAGGAGCTGTGCCCCTCATGGAGGTGGGGTTTTATGCCGCAACTACACAAGTCACGTTAAAGCGCTGCCAGTGTAGACTAGCCCTAAAAATCACGGTCTTCATAAAGGCACTGGATTTATGGCTTATTACAACAATCAGTAGCCCATTGACCTTCCTTTTTGTGCTATGACTACAGTGTGTTAATGGGCCACTACCCTTAGATTAGAACGTGTGCTAACTACTTGTGCTAAATTATCTGTTTGATCTTGTATTTAGCTGTGATGCTCTTAATACCTTCCTCTGGAAGGGAGAGGATGTTGGCTGGGGGGGGGGTTCTCTGTAACTGTGGGGCCTATTTCTGTTCCTCTCTCTGCTCAGGTATCCGGGAAGAGTTCCTCTGGGCCATGTCCGCTGGCTCCCTTGACAGCTTTGAGGAGCAGTGGGTGCTGTCTGGGGTTCTCTGTTTGGTGTCCCTTTCAGGTTCCCTACTTTTGACTCTTTGATCCTCACACCTGTCCTTATTTTTTCTTCTGTTGTCCCCTGTATCCATTTTAGTCCCGGACTAAGTGGCCCCTCTTCTTAGGCTGGGGGAGGGGCCTTTAGCCCTGGGTGGCGGGGGGGCTTGTACCCATCCACTTCCCAACCCAACAGGACCAGAAGAATAGCTCTGTGTAGTTTGGAAGCTTATGTCTCCCACCAACAGAAGTTGGTCCAATATAAGATATTACCTCACACACCTTGTCTCTGCAAAAACTGTACATTCTTTAAATCAGTGTGCACCTAATAATGCATTTAAAGGCTCTGACGTATACAGGTCTAAATGGCTTGGAACCTGCCTACCAGAGACTGTATGTCTCCCCGTGCCAAAATGTCACAGCTATGATTGGCGGATGCACTTCCTATCATTATAAAAGAGGCGGGGATAGTGGCAGGGGCACTCACTGTGAGGGCTTCAGGACTCTGGAACTTGCTCTCTCTCCCTTGATCTGAAATGGCCTGATGAAGTTGGTGATTTTCCAGGTGTGCTGAAATAGACATCTGTTTTGATAGGGTTTTTGGAGAGGGCTGAGGGATACTTCCCAGAATGATGAAGACATAGGCGCCCACTTCCTCTCCGTGGGGTGGGGGTCGCTCGACCTCCACCCCACGCCTGCCCCAACTCCACCCCTTCCTCCAAGCCCCCAACCCTGCCCAGTCTCTTCCTGCCCCCCCGCCGTGAGCCCACACTGTCTCCACTCCTCCCCCTCCCTCCCAGCACCTCCTGCACACCGCTGAACAGCTGTTCTGTGGCATGCAGGAAGCTCTGGGAGGGAGGAGGAGGAGTTGATCAGCGAGGCCGCTGGCGGACAGGAAGTGCAGGCGGGGGAGGAGCTTGACTGCCTGTGGTTGCTAAGCACTCACTAATTTTTTTCCGTTGGTGCTCCAGCCCTGGAGCATCCATGGAGTCAGCGCCCATGGATGAAGGGATCAAAACAAGTCTCTAAGTGTCTGACTGGCAGAATTCTTGCTTGAATGCTGCTGGGGTTATGCTATACTATTTCTAAGGCAGCTAGAGCTATGTGTAGGCACCTTCATCATTTTTTAAATCTAAATAAATTTTGCATCATAGCTTTGAATTTCAATAAAAGGGAAAAACTTGAACTAAATTTTCATGCCTTTTATTCCAGAAATTTCTTTACCAGTATCCCTTTAGCTAGCTGGGCAGGAATGCACAATGCATTGTGTCTACGGCCCTGATTCTGCAAAGTCTTATATATGTGCTTAACTTTAATGTAGTCCCAATGGGCCTGATTCTCCTTTACCCGAATGATGCTTTACCCCATGCTGACACTGTAAAGGAGCCTTAAACCAAATGTAAATGTAATTTATTCCCATGGTAAAGCCCTTTTATAATGCCAGAGTGGTGTCAAATGGCCTTGTTGTAAATAAGTATCAAGTCTAATAGGACCACTCCTGCTCAATGTTAGACATTTTCTAATGCAACTTCTTGGTCTGAATTGCCTTTGTTCATTTCAAACAACTTACTTTTCAACCAAAATCATTAATCCTCAATGAGGTCTAATCCACGCCCAGTCTCTAGCTTCCACCTTAAGTATCTAAAGGGATATTGTTCCAACTTCCTGCAAAAGGAATCACATGCAGCAAGAAATAAACCATGGGAAAATTTCAGTCCTCAAAGTGAATGTTTTGGAAATAACTCTCTTGCAAAATGAATCTTTCTGGATGGCAGCAGGCACCTGCTCTAACATTGCCCTTAGATGTAATAATACATTACATTAGATGTAATAATAAGAGATCTGAGGGAGAGATTTACAATTATGTAACACTAAGGTTGATATATTATGCACTCAGAAGCCAGGGAATTTTTCTGCAGCTCAGCTAGGTTGTATGAACTTTGTGTGTGGTTCATCCTGAACTAAGACTGTTGCCAGTTTTATTTTATTGCAAGTCTTGTGATATTTGGTGTTTTTCTTAAAGCTCCAGCTCCTGGAGTCATGAGATTGTTTTAATCTCAGGTTTCATGGGGTGGGCTGGGGAAGGGAGGACACAAACCCCACCAAGTTTCCAAAACTCGTTGCAGAGAACAGCTTGAAAACATGAACCCTAAAGACTCAAAAAGGAGGCAAAAAAACCCCTCCCAATTTCTTTTTAATTTCATGATGGCGGTGGGAGCATGATTTGTGAACACATGCAGCTGGCACTACTGACTATGTATTAGGTGACACCTCATACAATCAGCTCATACAAAGGTTTACAGTCCCAATGCACTTCACAATGTGTTTCCCCTCATGTGGAACCCAGGTCAGTACACAGCTGAGAAAGAAAAGCTGCATGCATTGTGTGTCCCGATCAGGTGCTCAGATACTATTGTGTGAAAACAGTGATTGCAATATGAAATCCAAGGTATCTAGGGTAACCTGCCAATCAGTTGACACAAATATCACCTTTTTCAACCAAGGGCTTCTGAGTTACAATAAAAAAAATGATAGAAATCTTCTTAATGTTGTAAGGGATTCATTTAATGCAGAAAGGTTCCTCATCTGTCTCCCTATACTGCCCCAGGCACCCCCTCCCCCAACACACAGATGCATGTACCCTATTATAATTCTTACCTTGACTCTGGCTTGTTCTATAAACTCCAGGGGAGCTTTCCCAAACTGAAATGCAGCTCCCAACCAAGGGATCCAGCCACTAATGCAAGGTGGGGAATTTGGGTTTCTTGGCGGAAACAAAGCAAACTTGACCATAAGAAGTCCCAGAACCAATGCCAACAGAATAGCCATAGTTACGTCCATTTTCCTGCACACTGACTGGGGAGCTGCTCCTCCTGCTGCTTTGAATTGGCTGCTGTGGTTCCCAGGTTGAAAGATTGCCCAGGCTCAGTCCAGGACAGATGATAAGGCCTATCTTTCCTGTCAATGCCACTGGCTGGTCACTGCCATGGAGACAAGATTCCAAGGCAAGAATCACAGCTGGGTTGTTCTGCCCACTCTGGAAAGGGCAAGGGGGAGTTGCTTTCTAATCAGTGAATGGGAGGAGATTTAAACAGTTTAAATCTGCTCAGGTTGCAAACGTTTGTTGTTCTATATCTTCAAAGCAGGGGGTTAGAAACTTATTTCAACAGCTGTGAGCTACTTAGTCACAAATATATATAAAGAAACTTCCTAAAAAACTGGGTGTGTATGTGTAGAACAAGTGGCTGAGGAACTACATTTCCCAGAAGCCTCATCTGCCGTACTCAGTGATGCTACGGCATAGAGTTAGCCTTGAGAGCAGCTTTCAGTAAGATTTGTAGTTGCACAAAGGTTCTGCTGATGCAGCTGTTGGAGCTTTAGGAAAATAAGCTCAGGGAACCAGCCCCTGAGACCAAGAACGCCCATGAACTAGTGGCACAGAGGATGAGAGGGAGTTGTTGGTTTATTATTTTTCTATTTAAACTAAATGATGTTAAAAGAATGTGAGACTGCAAAGCGAAGTGCTCAGAAGTGAGGTTAAGGCAGCCTGTCCAGCTTTTGCTCTGCTGCTCCATTGGGCAAAGGCGGTCTGAGACCATTTTTAGTTACACAATCACAGATTTTTTTTACAGGATAAAAGTTCCTATTAGTTCCGCAGCATTCCTGCCTCATTCAGTGTGCAAGTCGGATCTTGTGCAGTGAATGGGATACCTGGAGCTCTAGCATTAAAGTTACTGGGTGACAATTTTTAAATAAACCTTTTTACACTGAAAAATGCAGATTTGATGACACTGAAACGATTTGCAAATTCATGTCAAATTTGATTGAAATGTTTTAAGTGGAAAAAAAACTTTAAAAAACCTCTGAAAAAATGAAAATATTTTGCTGCACAGGTGACTTTAATTCCAGCATTTCCTATATTACAAGTGCTTGACTTTGCAACCTAATAATGTTCCTTTAAACTAATATTAGTTTAATTATATTAAACTTGTGCCATAGTTAAGGTTGCAATAAAATTACTGTTTGAAGCCCAATTTTCATTTATTTTTATTGTTTTTGATGAATGAATTGGACCCTGCCTCATTCACTGCACCTTCTGCCCACTAAGCAGACACTTGATGTACAAGTGGTCACTAAAGTCAGTGGATACTGCACCTGCCACGTGACAGTGGTATTGTATTTTATTTCCTGATTCCTGTCATCTGACCTGGGTAAGGGTTACATCCCTTCCTCAGGGGAAGGTGTCACCGTATCCAGTTGTTACTATTTGACCTACCTCATTCACTGCTGAATCCAAAATTCATAACATAATATAAATTCAGAATAAGTCCAATGGCTTCAGGGAATTTACTCCATATTTGTAATCTGATAATAGCCTAGCACTCATAAGTTACAATATGTATTTTCTCATGCTGTGCTTGGGAATAGTGGAGCTGTGTCTTTCAGGGCTTGTCTACACTTGCCGGGGGATCGACAAGCGGCAATCAATGCGTTGGCAGTTGAAGACGCGCTATCGACCGCCGATCGCTCTCCCATCGACTCCTGTACTCCACCGGATTGAGAAGAGTAGGGGGAGTTGACAGGAGAGCGTCTCCCTTTGACATCGCGTAGTGTGGACCCCGGGGTAAGTAGATTTAAGCTACATCGATTTGAGTTACGCTATTCACGTAACTCAAATTGCGTAGCTTAAATCGAATTTCCCCTGTCGTGTAGATGTAACCCCCAAGGAGATTGGGGGCTTAGGGAGCTGGCAGCTCAGGGGGAGAGGCACACTGTCCCTGGTAGGGAAGGGGAGCCAAGGCAGACTCAGAGTCTGCCCAGCAACCACTAGGGAGTGAGAGGCCCTCCCAGGGAGTTGAGAAGGGGGGAGAGGCCATTTTGTAGTCAGTCTGGAGCCAGCCAGGGCAAGGGCAGGACTGGCTGTGTGGGGAGCTGGTGAGTCCCAGGCCTGCGTGCAGGGTCCCCCCTGAGAACTGGCCTCTAGGGACCTGGCAGCAGATCCCTCAGCTGGGTTTTTCCCTGCCCCACTGATTCCCAATTTGTAGAGTTTGCTGGGAAACTTCCCCAGCCAGGCTGAGTCACCTGAGACTAGTCACCACATGGTCAGCTCTGCTCTGGCTGCGAGTCCAGGGAAGCTGCCTGCTGAGTGTGAGTCTGGAGGTTGGGCTAGGAGGCTACAGTGTGGATGTTAGGGTAGTTGGGTAAACCTACACTTTGAGCCCTGCACCCTTTTGTGGTAAGGGTAAATCCTGGGACCGACGCAGCCTGATTCCTGCCTGAGGAGGATCCCTGCCAGCAGAGAGCAGCCCCTCTGCAGTGACTGAGGAGTCCAGAGTCATCTTTGAACCTGAGGATCATTCATGGAGTTTGTGAGTGCACCATCTTTTAGTTAGTTAGTCAGGTAATTTGTTTTGGGGACCCCCCTACTCCCTGAACGGTGTCCTCAAGCCAGGGAGTAAGGGTTTGAGGATTTTATAACCTGCTGCATATTACACCTGTGGAGGGATTTACCACCTTCTCCCACTGGTGAGTCCTTTGAGCTGTACTGAACCCAGTCAGCCACCCTGCTAAACCACTGCAGAGAAGAATTTCGTGGTTATTGGTCATCAAGGGCCCCAGCAAAGTACACGTACCAACGGGACACTAATCTTATATTTGCTACATCAAGTCGCAGGTATTTTCAGTGTGGGCACCGGTGACCCTAAAAATAGTGTTTTACCCTGTTATGTTGTATTTCTCTCCTGTTTAATATAGTTATTGTGTCGAATATATTTTTATGTGTTTGTGTTATTTCTTGGAAGTCTCCAACTATCTGGCAAGTAAGTGGGGATTACTTTGTAGTTCGAATTTTCCGCCCAAGCTGCCCTGGTGACCCCGCCAGGAAGGAGCGAGGGGGGTGGAGGCACCACCAAATAATTTCAGAGGGAAAAAAAGAAAGAAGATACACTCTGCTGAGTGGGTGGCGGGATCTAAAAGAACCTAGACCTGTCCATCAAAACCTGTAAGTGGATTGGCATTAAAGGAGGTAAGCAGGTGGAGAGGGGGCGCTACATAGACAAGGCCTCAGTATTGCTCATTCTAAATATTTTACTCAATTCTGCCTGATGAAATGATAGTAAAGACATGGGGGCTGTGGTGTTCTCATGGGGCTATTTTTTCTACTTATGCTTCCACCTCTCCCCAAACACTCAAAAGTTAGAAAGTGCCAGGATTAAAGACTTCTGTGCAAGCTTAATTCAGCCCCCTTGTGTATTATATGCATAATACAACCTTTAATTCCCTGTTCACATACATTTTTTTCCCATTGGACCCCTGCCTCATTCAATGCACAGGATGGATGGTACTCAGTTAAGGATGTTCTCATGGAAAGGTATTTGAAGCTGCTGTGAACATGTAACCTACACACCTCCTGGGTGTGGTGCTCCCCTCTAGTGGCATCAAGACCATTTAGAGATTAATTAATCTGCTACAGCCTTAGCTAAGGGCCACGTGGCTTTTAGCTCATGCAGTAGAGGCTCATGCATTTTTTTTTTAGCTCCAAATGTCCCAGGTTCAATCCTGCCCACCAACGACCTGCCCTACAAACACCGAATTATTAATTTCCTGAGGGGCTTTTCTATTGCACTTATCATGATCCTATCGGGTTAATAAGTATCTGATGCAGTGTCCACCCCACACATGACTGGAAAGGGTTCAGATGGCCGCGTAGGCCTATTAGCTCTCCAGGCTGCACCTGGAAGGAGAGTTGGGGAGCAGGGTGTTGATTGCAAGCAGGTTCGGCTGTGCAGGAACAGGTGGGGCCTATCAAGCCAGAAAGCTGCCACAGTTGGGCTGCTGCTGGGAAAGGGTAGTCACTCCCTTCCCTGGGAAGAGGGAGGTATGCTTGGTGGCGGCTGAGATATGTAAGCTGCAGTCCCTCCCTAGGAGGAGGGTTGGGAGTTGATACACCCAGAGCCAGGAGTGGGAGAAAGCAGCCCAGGGAACGAGCAGTGAGGGATGGGGAAGGAAGCCTTGAACTGTTGGGTTAAGGGTCCCTCGACTGGAACCTGGAGTAGAGGGCGGGCCTGGGTTCCCCTACCTGCCACTGGGGAAATGGCACTAGTGGGTCAGTGAATGGGTCACAGTGGGAGAGAGGCGACAAAGGGTCCTGTGGCACCTTATAGACTAACAGAGGTATTGAAGCATAAGCTTTCGTGGGTGAATACCCACTTCTTCGGATGCAAGCAGTGGAAAATGAGAGAGTGGGAGAGAGAGAGAATTTGGAGGACTGTACCCTGGAAGGGGGGAAAAATGCTGAGTGACTTAGCCAGAGAGCTAAATCATGAAGAGGATACTGCAGTTCCTGGGATGAGAGAGGAGCTGCAGGCCTGAGAGGGAGAGAGAGATGGTCTGATGGTGTGTGACCATGGGAAGGGGTGTCAGCCTCCAGAGCTAATCCTCAGAGTGACCAGAAGGAGGTACCAGACAAGCGATGAGTACTGTGCCCCATGACAGTGTCACAAACCATTTTTGTACTGTTCTCTGTTGCATACAGTCTCTGTGCATTACAGAGACAGGATCTGCACATTCCCAAAGGGACATATCCATGGGCAGCGGGTGAAGCTTCCCCTGGGGGAGGCTAGCTCTCTGTCCTGCCTCTTCTGCCCTTGGCCCTGCCCAGACTCCACCCCTGCCCTGCCTCCATTCGCCCCACCACCAAGTCCCTCCTCACCCCCCCACCTGCCACATCCCTCCTCTCACCCTCCCCCCCATGCCATGAGTTCCTCCTGCTTGCCATTCGCCATGTCCCTCCTCACTCCCCCACCAGACTCCCTCCACACCATCTCCCACTGTCTAATTGGCTCAGCTCTCAGAGGCAAGTAAGGTATGCCCTGCCAGGCAGATTAGCCACAACTTCCTGTGGAGCCTCAAAACAGCTACTGAGCATGTCTGGTAACTTAGACATCTGTAAGGCATTTAACTTGGTACTGTGTGACATTCTGATTAAACTAAAATGATACAAAGTTAACAAGGCACACATTACGTGGATTAAAAACTGGCTAATTGATAGGCCTCAATATGTAATTGCAAGCATGGAATCATCAGTTGGGTGTGCTGCTAGCTAGTCCTGCAGGGATCAGTTCTTGGCCATAGGCTATTTAACATCATTATCAAGAACCAGCATGAAAACATAAAATCACCACTGATAAAGTTTGCAGATGACCCAAAAATTGGGGGAGTGGTATCGAATAAAGAGCACAGGTCACTGATACAGGGCAATTTGGATTGCTTGGTAAGCTGGCCATAAGCAAACACTATGCATGTTAATACAGTCGAATATCAGTGGCAATTCTGCAACAAAAAAACTTCAAAAATAGACTCCAACGAGAAACTGCTGAACTGGAATTAATTTGCAAACTGGATACCATTAAATTAGGCTTGAATAAAGATTGGGAGTGGATGGGTCATTACACAAACTAAAACTATTTCCGCATGCTAATTTTCCCCCTACTGTTACTCACACCTTCTTGTCAACTATTTGAAATACGCCATCCTGATTATAACTACAAAAGTGTTTTTTCTCCTGATAGCTCACCTAATTGATTAGCCACTTAAAGTTGATATGGCAACCGTCTCCACCTTTTCATGTTCTCTGTATGTGTGAGTATGTATATATATAACACATCCTTCTTGAAGATATATATATATCTTCCTACTGTATGTTCCACTCTATGCATCTGATGAAGTGGGTTCTAGCCCATGAAAGCCTATGCCCAAATAAATTTGTTAGTCTCTAAGGTGCCACAAGTACTCCTCGTTCTTTTTCCGATTATCAATGTATACTGTCACAGATTCACAGGGTCTGATCTATGCCCTGGCCTGTAACTGGTCTTTTGAGAGAATCCCTTTCGTTTGCCTGACCCCAACGATCCACACCATGCCAAGGGGCAGGCCCGTAGTTCCCATGACTCCAAAACTGGGTCTTCGAACACCAGCAGCACTTGTCTCTCTCTCTCTCTCTGGCTCCCTGCAGCAAGTCTGGCCAAGCCGGACTCCTGCAGAAGACTTTTTCTACCCCGTTAGGGTGCAACGCTCTGAGTAGCACGTGCAGTGACAGCAGGCAGCCTTCTCCAAACAAGTTAATGTATTAGTCACCTGGCATACAGAATCTGGAAGTCTTTAGGTTGGCATTAGAGGCAGGATTAGGGTATGGTTCCTGTTGGTGGAAGCCACGGAGTCGCAATGCTCTGCACTCTGAGCCATCCTCACCCACCCAGTCTCCTTTGTCTCCCACACAGAGCCCTGCTGGATGTGCCCTGCTTGTCTTAACACAGACATCAGACACCCCTTGTGTTCGTTCTCTGGACACAGCCATGCCATGTTCACAAGTTTAGCTGTCTCTGCAGCAAGGTGTTAATCTTCTGTCATTGGGATTTCCTCATCTCTGTAGGGTCTTTCATTCAGAGTGTTGATTTCAGCGCAGAAGTCCTTGTAGCTATATGTCTCAAATATCTAGCTAACCTCCTATGTCATAGGGAGAAAACCAGTTTCTTCCGCGCAATGAGTAGCAAGGCTGAAGCGATAGAGTTGTTGTGGATAAATGAGCCACACCCTCTGTTTGCTTCAGGCAGCCTGAGGCCTTTTATTGAATACAAGCATGCAGGGAGAGAGACAGAGACGGTCACACGCAGGTGCCTGCCTGATCTCTCTACCCTGCCCATATATCACCAGTCTTATATAGGTCAGCGTTCAGGATCGAACCGATAGGTTTTTCTTAATAGTAATTTTCCACCACTGAAGCATTATTAGTAACAGCCTTATAAGGAGAATAAGAAAACAGCTTCATAAGCAGTACAGTGCTGACGCACCTTGTTATTATCAAGATTTGTGATTTTGCTTTGGTGTATGCGAGGGGCAGCTTGGGACTTTTCAAAGGTCCTGTGGCTCTTATTCAGTCAGAGACTGGCCTAGTCCAGTATCTGGGTCAAGTGCCACAGCCTAGCATGCGTCAATGCTTTAGCTCAAGCCAAGTCTTATAGGATGCTGGCCTGTAGGCCTCTTGCATTACAGCCCTTTCATATGTTGCATATAGTGCATAGATTGAGCTGCAGACTGTGAAGGGGGCCAACAGCATTTCCCCCCACAGAATCCTACAGATAGTTCATAAAAATATTACAGAAAATTCCCACATTCGACACACACGCATCTATGAACAAAAATGTAGGCCATGCTTACGGGATGGGGCACCCTATTCTGGGAAGCAGTAATTCTGAAAAAGATTTGGGGTTCATGGTGGATAATCATCTGAACATGAGCTCCCAGTGTGACACTGTGGTCAAAAGGGCTAATGTGATCCTGGGTTAGCTAAACAAGGGAATCTTGAATAGTAGAGAGGTTATTTTACACCTGTATCTGGTACTGGTGTGACCACTGCTGTGATGCTGTGCATTTCTGGTGTCCATAACTCAACAAGAAGGATGTTGATAAAATGGAGAGGGTTCAGAGAAAGAGAAGGTTAAGGGGTGACTTGATCAGTCTATAAGTACCTACATGGGGAACAGACATTTGATAACGGGCTCTTCAATCAAGCGGACAAAGTTATAACAAGATCTAATGGTTGGAAGTTGAAGTTAGGCAAATTTAGACTGGAAATAAGGAGTCAATTTTTAACAATGAGGGTAATGAATCACTAGAACAATTTACCAAGGTTCATGGTGGAATCTTTATCATTGACAATTTTTAAATCAAGATGGGATGTTTTTCTAAAAGAGATGCTGTAGTTCAAACAGGAATTATTTCCGGGAAATTCTATGGCCTGCGTTTAGACAGGAAGTCAGACTAGATGATCAGAATAGTTCCTTCTGACTTTGGAATCTATTAATCTGTTCACAAAAACATTCCATTCACAATAATTTGTTCTTAGGTTAGATACTAAAGACCAGGTCCTCAGCTGGTGTAAACTGACATAGCTTCACTGAAGGCAACTGAAATCAATGGAGATACATAGATTTACACCATCTGAAGATATGACTCTGAGCATTCTCAGCATATGAACCTTTTCCTCTTAAAAATGTTAAAACTGTGAATTCATTAAGGAACAGAGGAAATGCCAAATCAGAAAAGCCAAATGATCCATCTCTCTGGAGGTGGCTGGTACAGGAAACCAAGTTAATAAACTTTCATTCTCTGAGTTTATACTTCACTCTGCATGGTCCGTCGGGGTGACCCACCCTTGATAATTGGAGAAGACTCTGTAGAAAATAACAAACAATAGAAACATGTAAAATATACATACAGATTGTTTACACAAATCAAGATCAGAGCAGTGTAAAGGATCCATAAAGTGGGAATAAATTACATTTGATAGTACTTCATGGCGTGGTGGTAAGGAGTCTTAGTGTATTTAATAATAATACCTAGCTCTTACGTAGTGCATCAGCAGGTCTCATTGATTTACAAAGGAGGGCTGTATCATTATCCCCATTTGGCAGATAGGGAAACAAACACAGAAAGGGAAGTTACTTGCCTGAGGTTACCCAGGAGCAAACTGGGAATAGAACCAAGGTCACCAGAGTGCACTATCTACTCTGCTACACTGTAAGAATCTGTCCCCTTGGGATGGATTCTGCTCTGTTATGTTGTCAAGAGTAACGTCACTGAGGACACGTAAAACCAGCATGAGATCAGGGCCCTTTATTAGTCAATCACTATTTGAAGATACAGTACATTTACATTCTCTGTTTTGTTTGGCAAGTTATTTGTGTTCATGAGCCTTTACTGAGCTTAACTTTGAGGGTTAGTGTCTATTCTCTGATACTGTTTGAAGCATCAGACTAACACTTTAGGTGAAAATTTTCAAACCTGGGTGTCTTAGAATTGGACACCTAAATCCCTATTTAGGACGACCAATAAAAAAGGCCATATTTTCAGGGGTGCCAAGCACCCACCATTTTCACTGGAGTCAATGTGAAATTGTGGGTGCCCAACACCTCTGAAGATCTAGCCATTAGTCTCTGGTTTCTATAACCACAGTCTGACAGAGCAGCATTTTGAGGAACTTGTTAACAGTTCCCCATGACAAGGTTTAACACTGATTTTTTAAATCCAAATCCATCTCTGGCCTACACAAGTTTGTTTCCTTACTGTAAATAGGGTCAGCTGAAAATTTTCCTTCTAAAGTCCTCATTAAAGACTTGTGTGATGAATTCCCATCAACCCCCTCCCTGATGACTTTCCAGCCTGGACACAGGCACATCCTCCTCCCCTGGGCAACAGAGGAGAAACTCTTTGAAAGACCCTGCCCCAGGAAATCTCCTTGCTCTGGGGCAGGACAGTGGTTGCAGGGTGACTAGTCAGCAGAGGAAGGAGAGGACACCCCAGACAATAGGTCTAACCCTGGACTGGATACCCCCACGGGCCAGACTAGGAATGTTTTACCTTGAAATGTAACTCTTTAAGTCACTGCACACCTAGGATATTTGCAACCTGTCCCTTTTCTGCCAGCCCCGATAAATGTCCCTTCACTTAGACGTGTGTCTGAGTGCTTAGTAGGTAGGAGGCAGAGTGGCATAGTGGATAGTGCAATGGCCTGGGATTCAGGAGATCTGGGTTATATTCCCAGATCTCCCACTGGTGTCTTTGGGCAAGTTGTTTCACCTCTGTGCCTTAGCTTCCTCATCTGTTAAATGGGGATATTGATACTGACATCCTTTGCAAAGTGCATTGAGATCTACTTATGAAAAGGGGCTAGGTGGTGGTGTTCCTGAGACCCAACAGGGCTAGTGCCTTCTACACCTGCCCCTAGTTCATGGTACATGTGCTGCACTGCTGACTGAGAACCTTAAGAGGTTTGGTGTGGGACAGCACTGAGCAGTCAGCAATTATACTTGAATGCCACATTGCTCCAAGCGTCCACCTGTACTAGCTGACTAGATCCCTTGCTATCAGACAAAGCCTGTGCAGGCCAGGCACCCATGCTCTGAAAAGGCCACAGTGGTGTTGCCACTGAGTGGAAGGGTGAGGCTGTGGAGAAGTTGTACACAGCACGCTGGGAAGGGGAATGTGGGTGGGTCAGGAATGTGGCCCGTTGGTCCAGACACAACTAGATTGGGTAAGGATGTGATTTTGTTTTTATTATTATTATATAGTTATACTGTACGACCCGTGGTGTGGATGCAGTTATACAAGCATAAAAGTGCCCAATACCAGGATAGTTTATCCCCCTCCCGCTATGGAATAAGCTATACTGGTATAACTGCATCTATGCTATGGGGTGGCTGCACTGCTTTCATTATGCTGGTATCGCAGTGCAACTTTTGCATGTAGATAAGCTCTGAGGATAAAAGATTTAAGAAAATAGATCCAGATACTGACAGTGTCAAATGCAGCTAGTTGTTACCTGCTTTGGCACTGGGTCCAAAAGAGTAAACTGATATTTATAAAGGAGTATAATAACTAACATGTGAATCTCCATTAGAGCAAACCACCTGAAAAAAAGAAAGAAAAAGCTTATCCATTGTGCTCCTAACACTGTTTCTATATAATTATCATATTCGTTTGTATGCTTTTTTTCCTGGTACCTTTTACCCATTTAAATCCTACTTCCTTTTCTGCACAAAGGGCAGAAGGGATACAAAAGTTAAAGGTCTACACAGAGGAGTTTTTTCAGTATTACCTTAGGTGTTCATTTCAAATTACACGCTTACTGGACACACATACTGTGGTATTAGAGGGTTGGTTTTGGTTTAGTTTGTTGCTTGGGGAGGGGTTTAAACTAAACTGAAAAAGCCACTCCTAATACCAGTATAACCTCCCCTGTGGACACGCAATCTGGTAAACCATAACTGTAAAACTTTCCCATGAAGAAAAGCCCTTAGATTAGTGCGTTATTCCTTACTCCAGGGGCAGAGACAGTTTTATGGCCACTCCAATGCCATGAGCTCAAACTGGCACATCCTGTATTTGAAATAACCTTCCACTGATGAAAAGACACTGGGAGAACAGCAGAGTTGGGCTGACTTCTGACTCCTCTTCTGCAGAACCCCTATCTCCCGATCTTCTACGATGCTTTTCCATCCATCAAAAGACTAATCTCTCTTCCTTTGTGTGCAGTCTTTTAATAGACTGACCTTGGACAGACCCCCCAGAAATGGCATGCTACTGATCACTGGTGCAAAAAGAGAATGTTTTGGAGATAAAGGAGGAGTCCCCTCCAGTGGAGCTGTTTTCCACAGAATTTAGGAATAAACAAACCCCAGCTGTTTCACTGACCTTCCTGGACACAGGTGCTTTCCTCCTCCAAACACCAAATAGCCATCCAAGAAAGCATTCTTCTTTAACGTTGCCTCTTCCCAACGATCCTGTGGGAAGAAAACCATTTCCACCACCCCCCCCCACACACACAAATAAGCCTGGTATAAATAGGCTTAACTTTATTTCTCCAGGCTAAAAATGAACTTGCACAACTAATGCTTGTGTAAGCAGAGTCAGGACGAGCTCCACCCTGACATCTGGTGGTGAGTTGTGGCAAGTTGTGGAAAAGAACTTCAGGTGCTGATCTCATTTGCATAGGCACACCCACCCCGCCTAGCATGAGCCCATAGTAGCCCAAATGGTCACGTTGGGTGCTGTAGGATCCCCAGTTTTTTGGTTATTGGGGCAGGAAGAATAAACTACTATTATACTGATTATGTGAATCAAGGACAGCGGAACTGTACTTGGCCTTTTGTTATGATGGAGGGATTCGCCATCAACTAAGCAGCACTCGCTAGGCAAGGGACAGGGGTTCCAAAACACAGTGAATTGAGAGAGGCTGGGGATAGGTATTTGTACCTGTTGGTATGGGTCCCCTTCTGAGGGCCATAAATGCTAATTGCACCGTTTCCTCTCTCCACTGTGGAATATCAGAGCTAATTTTGAGTTCTTTAGGCGTCTAGTTACAGGCTGCTGAGCTGAAATCACTTTGGGCTAAATGGTGCATAGCACTAAGGCTCCCCTTGGTGAAGCTGAAATCACTGAGCGCTGTGTTGAGTAGTGGGGGAGCCTGAAGATATATTGCTGAGCAGTTGGTGGGAAGGCTGGTGGAGTGGTGCTGCTGGCGGAGCGGAGCAGTTGGCGGGACAGCTGGAGTGGCTGGTGGAGCAGCTGGCAGAGCGGAGTGGCTCGTGGGACGGCTGGCAGAGCAGGGCAGAGCCAAGCCCCACAGACAGGCGGGGCAGTCAGCTTTGAGCCACGTAAGGTGCCCCTTACCTCTCCCCTCCCCATTTCCACCCAGACTGGGGGGTGGTGGTAACCCTTGCAAATGAACTTTTGAACTCTGGGGCTGGACTTTTGGGTTGTTGGACTTTTGGGACTTTGGGTGACACTTGGGGTCGCTGGACTCAAGAACCAAAGGGAAAGGACACAGCCCAATCTGCTTGGGGCGGGGGGCGGTGTCTTCTCATGCATGGTTTGTTTTATGAATCCTGTTTGTGGTGTTTCCCCAACATAATGCCGCATTGTTTCTCTCTGTCATTAAAAGGCTTTTGCTACACTCAGACTCTGTGCTTGCGAAAGGGTAAGTATTGCCTCTTAGAGGCGCCCAGATGGGGTGGTATATATTTGTCCCAGGTCACTGGGTGGGGGCTCGAGACGGTTTTGCATTGTGTTATTGGAACGGAACTCCTAAATACTGAACCCGGCCCTTGTTGCTGCCAACTCTGACTGGCAGAAGGGTTACACTTGCATGTGAAGCTGTATTGTTGCTGGGGGTTATTTTCAATCTGTTATGAATTCCAGTTCCTTATCACAAGAGGAGAGGGAGGGGTGGTAGCAAGGTCTGACCAATGAATTATGGGGGTATTGCTGTATTTTTCTTCATGAACAGGCAATATATATTCAGTTTTATACTGAGACTGTAGGTTCTTCCAGGGAGTTTGCACACTTTACCACTGTTTGCTGGCCTTTCAGCCCTTCACATGGCTCCATCTTTCCAGCCCAGGGCAAAACAGAGCAAAATACATGTCCAAAAGAAACCACTTACAGGCTTAAATATGTCAGGCTCAGGGAAATATTTTGGATTCCTGTGCAACCAATAAGGCGATGCCATCAGCAAGTCACCGGGTGGAATGACAAAATTCTAAATGAGAAACAAAAATCTTCAGCAAAGGAATACATAACTACAAGCCCAACTGGCTACCAGAACATCTTGTCTAATAAATTGTGCGAGGGAGGGAAATCCTGGGATGATGTGCAGAATATTTCATCTTGCTCCCACTGAAGCCAATGGCAAAACTCTCATTGACTTCAGTGGCAGCGGGATCAACCATACATGTTCTTGTTAGTGTTACTATAGTGAAGTGTGGACTAAAGACCACCTGTAGACAGGGCTCAAATCCTGCCGGAATGCTCCCAGATGCCATTCTGGCACTTTTGGTGGGGCTGTAACAGTATTGCAGTACTATCACTTACTGGAAATACCAGAAGTGTGTTCTGGCCCTTCTTCTTTTAGGACTGAAGCGTTGCCGACAGGAGACACCCCTGTCTTAAGTGCTAGAAAACAAGGGGATTTTTTTTAAAGACCACCCTGACTTAAGGAAAAGTGGACAAATAATTCATGCATCCTCCTGTGTCTTTTGAAATGTGTCCAGTATTTTCAGCAAGAACTGGCAATAGGAAGTATATTCACTGTTTTATACACTTTTATGAGCAGACTGTAAACTCCTCCAGGCAGTTTGCACACTTTACCACTGTACAGAATCTCAGGGCCCTGGCATGCTATATAAATAATAATACCATCAATGTTCTCTCCTTTGGCATTGCTGATTCACCTTAACAATGAAGCTGATGCTGGATAGGAGGCATGGCCGAGGTCTGAGGATATAATGAATACGAAAAATATAGAATGTGTGCATCTTGGGGCAGTCTTGTTTTCACTTGTCAAGTGACAGCACTTCACACAATGGGATCCTTGATTACCATTCCTACACGCTATAATTAGAGCTGGGTGAATAAGGGTTTTTTTCCATTTGCTGGCAATTCCAAAAAAAATTTTGGGGGGAACTTTTTGAAAAACTGGGAAACAACAGGGCAGATGAAATTCAATGTTGATAAATGCATAGTAATGCACATTGGAAAACATAATCCCAACTATACATATAAAATGATGGGGTCTAACTAAGCTGTTAACACTCAAGAAAGAGATCTAGGGGTCATTGTCGATACTTCTCTGAAAACATCCGCTCAGTGTGCAGCAGCGGTCAAAAAAGCTAACAGAACATTAGGAACCATTAGGAAAGGGATAGTTTATGTCTTGTCTATCATAATGCCACTATCTAAAGCCATAGTATGCCCACATCTTGAATAATGCCCTCAGTTCTAGTTGCCCCATCTCAAAAAAAGATATATTAGAATTGGAAAAGGTACAGAGAAGAGCAACAAAAATGATTATGGGTATGCAACAGTTTCCATGAGGAGAGATTAAGAAGACTGGGACTGGTCATCTTAGAAAATGGACAACTAAGTGGGGGATATGATTGAGGTCTCTAAAATCATGAATGTTCTGGAGAAAGTGAATAAGGAAGTGTTATTTACCCCTTCACATGGCACAAGAACCAGGGTTACCCAACAAAATTAATAGGCAGCAGGTTTAAACAAACAAAAGGAAGAACTTTACCACACAATGTACAGTCAACCTATGGAACTTGTTGCCAGGGGATGTTGTGAAGGCCAAAAGTGTAACTGGACCCAAAAAAGAATTAGATAAGTCAGGGAGGATAGGTCCATCAATAGCTATTAGCCAAGATGGTCAGGGATGCAACCCCATGCTTTTGGTGTCCCTAAACCTCTGACTTCTAGATTCTGGGATTGGATGACGGGAGGGATCACTCAATTGCCCCATTCTGTTAATTCTCTCTGAAGCATCTGGCACTGGCCACTGTCAAAAGGCAGGATACTGGGCTAGATGGGTCATTGGTCTGACCTAGTATGGCTGTTCTTACGTTCAGCAAATTGAAAATTTTGAAAAAAAATTGGAGTCAGGTAAAAAAAAAAGCAAATTTTTAGATTGTTTCACCATGACCCATTTTTTGTCAGATTTTTTTTTAAACTACAGCAGAGTTCTAAATAATGGGCTTGACAAGCTGAATGAACTGGTGACATCTATTTCCAGAAGATTTACAAGAAAATACAAAGTCCATTTAAAACAATACAACACCTGAACTTTTAGTGGCTTCATTGCTTTCCTTAAGACTGCACCTGGGGCCGCTAGCCGTAAGGCTTCCAAAATACACTGCTTAATTGATGGAAGTTTCTTAAGGTCATCTTCAAAGACTTCAATCCTAGCTTCACCTGTTGAAACAAGATGGCATGACACAGATAGACAATAGCAGTATGTCAGCCCCCTTTCAATTTAGAAAAATTCAAATCAGAATGGGAGTGATTTGAACCCACTTTGTACTCATGGGGGGAGAAGGGATATTTCACCTTGGTGCTGAGACCACTTTGCATTGGGGTACCTGGCCCAAAGCAGTAATAATGACCCACTGTGGCTATCCCATTCCCTTGTTTGAGCTTAGTACCGCAAAGGTCCTATTAACTTCAATAAGGCTGAAGCTCACTGAAAGCCCATGGAAAAGTTATGGAACAGCACACGTGAAAGAAATGTCATTTAGTAGAAGATATTATACAAATATAAAGGCTAAATCATTAGAGGCTAAATCCAGAAATACTTAGCCTGATTTTACTTGGGCCCAGATCCTGAGAAGTATTTAAGTGCCTCACTCCCATTGAAACAAGGAAAGTGAGGCAGCTAAAGACTTTTCAGGATCGGGGCCTCAAGACCTTATTCAGGCAAACCGTCAAAAAAGCCAGTGGCCAAACACGCATGGACTTCAGTGGGATCAGGCTGAGTAACGACAGAGCAAAAACTGAGTGAGGGTTTTGTTCGTATGTTAACTGTGGTTTTACTTTCTGTTCCGTACCACCGCAGTCACTTATTTCTGGTTTATTACCTGCTTTGCCATAAACAGAAACTATGTCCTCCATGATGTTCTTGTAAACAGAAGGGTTGGATAGTATAAATGCCAGAGTCCAAAAGGCACCCTAAAGAGAGACAAAAATTACCTCCACAATATTAAATTCTAATAAATTAAAACTAGGTCACTATAACTGGTCAGAGCCTGCTTACCTTACTCATGTGAGTAATCGCCATCTAGTTACCAGGGCAGGTGAGTAAGGTGGGCAGAGTTGGTAACGCAATTAAATATAATGTTATTTTAAACATTTTAAAAGAAAGCAGTATAAGTTACGGACCTGGTTTTCAGAGGAGTTGAGAATCCACAGCCCCATTTACCTTCCCCTGAAGTATTGAAAGGCTAGCAACTGTAAAAATCAGGCATTCAATGTCTACAAATGAGCAAAAGAAGAGGAGCTGACAGCTAGAACTGTGTTTTCACAATGAAGCACCACATCACTTATCTGGATTCATAAAGCTGAGATTATAAACTATTGCAGTCCACCAGAGCCTGGTTTCAGATGAACCTGGGGGGAGGGAGAGGGGTGGTTTATGGAGTATTTCACAGTTTTTCATGAGCTGAAACACAGAAGTTTTCTCTGAGCTTTGCAGGCTGCACAAATGCAGAACTCAAAAGAGAACTCAAGTGATGCAAAAGCACAGGCATCAAAACCAAACACAGGGGCCAGATTCTCCAGTTTGCTGCAACTATTTTGGGATGCTCCTCTGACAAGGTTAGCAAAGTTTATGGCTCCTTTGCATTACCGGAATGGTGTAAAGCAGCCAGAGACTACTGGTGAATCTGTCCCACAATGTTTCCTTGTAACAGGATGGCTTGGCCCTTTAAGACCTAGAGGCCTGGGGCCAGCCAATCCTGACTACTGAAGAGGCACACTTGACAGTCATCAGGTGATTCCCCTATAAGAGCACCAGGAGCTGCAGTGAGTGAGAGAGGCTCCTGTAGGGAAGTCCAAGAATGGAAATTGAGGCTGGGAACTGCAAAGCAACCTCTGTCCATGAGCAGGTGCTCAGGAGGCAGCTGACCCTGTAACAACCTTGTAAAATGAAACTGCCAAGTTTTTGCACAGATCTGTGGACAGCAAAACTAGGTTCCATTCCTGCTCCCATTGAAATCAATAGCTTTACTGCCACCAGCTTCAACTGGGAGGAGGTGGGGGGTGTTTATTGGCCCTGAATCTGATTAGGAAAGTCACCTACTCCAATGAGAAAATTACTTGTACCTTCCAAAACTACTGATGGGCCTGAAACAAACAGCCTGTATGCCCCCAAACACTGGGGCTGTTCAAAATCCCAGTTCAAGTATGAATTTTCCATATGGCTCCTATCTTTTTAAGGGGTTTAACCAAAACTGAGGATCCAACCACCCCTGAAGGCTGAGCTATTGGAAATATGTATCTAATTACAGCCCAATTAAAGATCCAATTACAGCCCATCTCAGAGATAGATTCACCTTATATTATCTATTTAATTCCTGAGGGTGTGTACACCTAGCAACCAGATGAGAATAGTATCAACACCTACATAGACACCAAAAAAGAGAGAATAAGCAGCAATCCTCCCCCACCCCCCGACAGGTATTCAACTATCCACATTCTCTAATCTCCAAGAGACACGGGATGGAAACGTTATGAGCTGGTTGAAACCTTGTTAGGGGTTGAATTAAAACCTCATTGAGATTGATGGATGGAATGCATCCTTCAATTAATATAATTAAGTACAAGGCTAAATTAATCACATGCCCCAATGTAAAACAAAAGATTATATGATGCTGCCCAGAAGTTTTGGGCGGTGTGGGGGGAGGGCTTTGGGCTGAATTTTGTTTTGGATAAGGGCATGCATGCGATGGAGTGAGCCTGAAGAAAGGTGGGGAGGGATAGCTCAGTGGTTTGAGCATTGGCCTGCTAAACCTAGGATTGTGAGCTCAATCCTTGAGGAGGCCACTTAGGGATCGGGGGGAAAAAATTGGGGATCGGTCCTGCGTTGAGCAGGGGGTTGGATTAGATTACCTCCTAAGGTCCCTTCCAACCCTGATATTATATGAAATCCAAGCAGAAGCATGGCATGGCCTTGGAAGAAGCTACAGAGAGAGCTTTTTGGGTCTGGTGCTGGCTAAAAAGGCCTGAGTTTGAAGAAGCAGGACCTTGTACATTCCTTCAGATAAACAAGATTGTATCCAAGAAAATACCAGACTCCATCGTCAATTTTTACTCCCAGCTGGAACATCCGCAGGGCCTGGAACTATGACTAGTCATTTGGGTCAAAAAGGCATGACAGAAAAATAGTGGCTGCTTTTAGTGAGGCTTTCACAACACCAACCAATGTATCCTGCGAGAGCGTGAGCACGCACTGAAACATCTTCCATGTGCTGCCACCTACTGAGCCCAGTGAGCAGGCCACCTTGTACATTCTTTTTATACCAGCCATTCTGATGGCAGGCAGCATGTTGTTCTGCTGTGTGAGGCACTCTGCAGAAGATGCAGAACGAGACTTTCAAGTTCGTGGCCTGTGGAGCCACCTCTGACGTGGTGGAAAAATTGTGAGACGCCAGCAGCATCCTCCCTTCCTTGGTGTCAGCACTAACAATGCATTAGGCAGTGCTCTTCAGCCATGGGTGGTGGGTATCATAGGCTGGGGGAGGCTGTGCTTCCCCAAACAGCCTGGTGTTGCTCTGCCCACACTCTGCCCCTAGGCCCCTTCCTGCAGTTCCTTCCTGGTTCCTGCTCTTCAGTACCCCAGACTGACTAGGGCTGGGGTGGCTGGCATGTCGTCAGTACTCGGGATAAGTGGGGCTGGGGTTGGGGGCCTGTCCGGGGCTCCAGGGCTGGGGGTGGCCTGGGGCCAGGGCCGGCTCTAGGCACCAGCCTAGAAAGCACATGCTTGGGGCGGCACATTGTAAGGGGCAGCATTCAGACCAATCTTAGGGCGGCAAATTTGCTTCGGTGGGGCTCCGGCCTTCTTTTTTTTTTTTTTTTGCCTGGGGTGGCAAAAAAGCCAGAGCTGGCCCTGCCTGGGGCAGGGGGTGCTCTGGGCTCCTGCAGGGGAGATGGGGCAGAAGAGGATGGCAAAGGTTGGGGCCTTGGGCAGAAGGGGAGGGGCCGGGGGTTAGCCTCCCACAACAGTCGGTTCACCGGCCGCCCATGTCTTCAGCAGTGTTAGTACCATCAAAAGGTGAGGGGGAAAAGTGCCAAGAGCACTGGCCGGTCTCTTTGCAATAGTAAAGAGCCAGGTCTCGCCTTCACAGCACATAGATTTTCTGTTGCAGCTGTGTCTGGCTGGGGACCAGGGACCTCCTGGGAGATTTCCCTGTTGCCAGCGAGCCAGTTAGACCCTGCTCTATCAGGGGAAGTTGGAGAAGTCCTGAGTGTTTCCTGTGCACAAGCTGCCTGCCAGCCTTTACTTCTTTGTGCTGTTTCTGGCTGTTGAATGTGGAAGGTGCCAGGAAGAAATAAATTTTGGGGGGAAAATATTCCCTTTCCTTACCAATACGGAATCTGAATTCCTTTGTATCAGTTGCTGATGCCTGGTGTACACTATAAAATTAGGTCAGCATAACTACGTCGCTCATGGGTGTGAAAAATCCACAACCCTGAGCGGTGTAGTTAAGCTGACTTAAGGCCCCGTGCAGACAGCATTAGGTTGACAGAAGAATTATAGACTCATAGACTATAAGGTCAGAAGGGACCATTATGATCATCTAGTCTGACCTCCTGCACAATGCAGGCCACAGAATCTCACTCACCCACTGCTGGAATAATCCTCTCACCTATGTCTCAGCTATTGAAGTCCTCAAATCATGGTTTAAAGACTTCAAGATGCAGAGAATCCTCCAGTAAGTGACCCGTGCCCCATGCTACAGAGGAAGGCGAAAAACCTCCAGGGCCTCTGCCAATCTACCCTGGAGGAAAATTCCTTCCCGACCCCAAATATGGCGATCAGCTGAACCCCGAGCATGTGGGCAAGACTCACCAGCCAGACACCCAGGAAAAAGAATTCTTCCATTGACCTAGCTACCGCCTCTCGGGGAGCTGTATTACCTGTGCCAACAGGCGCATCCCTCCCATCAGTGTAGGTAGTGTCTACACCGAAATACTACAGCGGTGCAGCTGCAGCAGCGCTGCTGTAGCATTTTTCATGTACACAAGCCCTCAATCTCTCTGTCGAGTGAACACATTACAAGCTTCTTTACGCCTTACTAAATCTGCCAGATGTTGACCCTTGTTTTCCCAACAAATCAGAGATGCAAGAAAGCATTACTCAGCTAGTCTACTTACCGAAACAGTATTAACTTGGGAAACCCAGAACAAGAGCAGCATATAACCGGAAACTCCATTTCCATGCAAATTGTCCAGGACATGCTGTATTAGTGTCTTTCATAAACAAGAGAATGAATATGTACATTAGAGGTTGTCTAAAAGAATGGTTTGCTAACATACTCCGCTTACAGGATTATCACATTAGTTTATTGAAGAAAAAAATCCTATTACTTAACAGTCCCGGGTCTGAGGATAGAGCCCTTTCCCCCTCCCTCCTGTTCGGCTTGCATTTTGTTACCATTCCAAATGATGCTATTTATTAAGTCAGAGAGACCACTCACTCCAGGGCATATCCTGCACAATTCTCATCCCCTTTCATGAGTACAGGAATAATAATCCAATCATACAGAAATTCCAACCAAAGCAACAAAACTTGGTAGGTGCAATTATGGGCAAGCAACATTAAATTCATGTACTGTAATTGAAGCTCGCCAGAGCTGACTTTTCTCCTATAGAGGAAGCAGAGAATTCTATCCTTTTAAGTTTTCAGACCTTTGGGTCTTACAAAAGTGCCTCAACTTGAGCACCCTAAAATGGAGGCACCCAAAACGACTAGTCATTTTAAAAAATCTTGGCCTACAGCCATAACTTAGCCCCTAACTATACCAATGCTAACCTGGCATTTTATAAAAAAAAATATTTTGGTAGGTTTACCTTAGAGCCACTTTCTGAAGATTTCTCTTTCTTTATGTCTGTTGAAATCCTTTCAAATACGTTAAGTAACCAAGTTTTGGATTTAGTCCAATTCCTGTGAGGGGGGAGATAATAAATGGAAATGGATTTTAAATGCACTTTAAGAGAACAATGTATGAAGCATAAAACTCACCTTAAAAACAATTCAGGCATCTGGGACCCGACTTCAAATCCTTCATCATAATTCTGAAAATGCCTTTCAAACTCCTCAGTTGTTAGACAGAACCTTTTCCCAAACAGGGTTTCCATTACTGTTGGATACATGATATGCCTGTGAAAACAGGTGGTTAAAAGTCCTTCATTCAAGCATTTTTTAAGTCAAGAATGTAATCTCTTTGGTTAGCAGTATAAGAGTATTTAAGAGTGACTCTGATGAGAAAAGTGACTATGTAAAATGGAACCTTCTCACTCGGCAGATTTGATGCTGACTATAATAGAATCAGATCTGCTGACTTGAAATACATTAACAACTTTTTACTCCTGTAAGCCCTGCAGAACCAACACTGCCATGGGAAGTGAGCTAGATTCCATTCTGGCTCACAAACCATTCAGGGTGAAATTGGCTCCAGAGGGCCAGCACAGAGGGGCTTGCACTACATCAGTCCCCATTAAGCCCCCCAAATCAGGCTTATGTGGGACTTCGGTGAGACATAGATTTTTGTGCTGACCCTCAACACAGGGGTGAATTTCACCTGCAATAAATAAATATTTACATGTTTAATAAACATACTGGATATCTATGCAATAGAGCTGGATTGTAAATCTACGAACCTTACTAGGTCATTGAGGTCCTCAGATCCTTCTTTGCCCAAATGCTCTACGTGCTCATGTAATTGTTTACACAGATTGTCAGAGAACTGATGCAGGTTAGAGGAACTCAGTTGTTGTACAATCAGTTTGAAGAACGTGCTATTGTTCTGTTGAAAGCTTTCTTTGGAGATTGAAACTTAAATAGAAAATATACAGCATTTTTTGGAAGCCAGCAAGTTCCTTCCCCACCCACCCACGCAGAATTGTGTTGATGGTGAGGGACAATGTAAGGAACTCAGCTATTATAGATCAGTCAGCCTAACTTTGATACCTGGAAAGATACTAGAACAAATTATTAAACAATCAATTTGTAAGCACTTAGAAGGCAAAAGGGTGATAAGTAACTGTCAACATGAATGATCAAGAACAAATCAGGCCAGATCAATCTAATTTCTTTCACAGGGTTCCTGGCCTCTTGGATAGGGGGGAAGCTGATGTGATATATTTTGATGTTAGTAAGGCTTTTGATACAGTCTCACATAATATTCTCATAAGCAAACAAGGGAAATGTGGTTTAAAGGAAATTGCTGGGAGGTGAGTGCACAACTGGCTGAAAAATCATACTCTCAGAGTAATTATCAATGATTTACTGTCAAACTGGGAGGATGTATCTAGTGAGATCCCACAGGGCTTTGTCTTGTCTGGCACTATTCAATATTTTCATGAGTGACTTGGATAATGGAATAGAAAGTATGCTTAGAAAATTTGTGGATGACACGAAACTGGAAGGGGCTGCAAGCACTTTGGAGGACAGAATTAGAATTCAAAATGACCTTGATAAATTGGAGAATTGCTCTGAAATGAGCAAGATTAAATTCTATAAAGACAAGTGCACAGTGTCTACATTTAGAAAGGAAAACTCAAATGCACAAATACAAAATGAGGAATTACTGGCTGGGTGGTAATGCTGCAGAAAAGGATCTGGGGGTTATAGTGGATCACAAATTAAATATGAGCCAACAATGTGATGCAGTTGCAAAAAAGCTAATATCATTCTGCGGTGTATTAACAGGAGTGCCCTGTGTGAGACACAGGAGGTAATTGTCCTGCTCTACTAAGCTCTGGTGTGCCCTTAGCTGGAAGTAGTAATGGCCTCGATAGTACTCATCACCATGCATTTTTGACAGGTTTCCACGCCCCGTTAGGGGCTTTTGTCCCGCCCTCCCACCCCATTTCCGTAGGCGCTGAAGTTTGGAGCCGTCGGCCATTTAAAAAAAAATTGTGCGTGTGTGTGTTTGAATGGGGGAAGTGTTGTGTGTGTTTGTGCTTGGATACATTGAGAGAAAAAGGTTGAAAGACTAGAGTGAGAGAAGTTTAAAGCTGAAAAAGAAAGTTTGGGTAAGGTTTAGAGAAAAAAGGGAAAGAAAGGTGATTGGATGTGATTGAGTAAGGAGAGCTGTGGGTAAAGGGCAGGTTATTAAAGAAAAGAGTGTTTGTGTTACTGAACACACGCAGAGTGAAATGTTTTATTTTACAGTCTGTTGGTAGTGAAATGAGTGTTGTGTGTGTTTGTGCTTGGATACATTGAGAGACAAAAGGTGATTGGATGTGATTGAGTAAGGAGAGCTGTGGGTAAAGGGACGGTTTTTAAAGAAAAGAGTGCTTGTGTTACTGAACACACGCAGAGCGAAACATCCTACCCTACAGGCAAAACCTGTTTAGTAAGCACATGCCCAAAAACTGGCTTAAAAAACATTAAAAGCTGGGTTCAAAAAGGAAATTTACTAAGCAGGCAAAGAAGCAGCCTTCTTATTTCTGATCACAAAGGCTGCTTTTGCTGACAGCTGCTTTGCTGCAAAAGCCTGCTGATTCAAACTGTCCTCACTAAAAAATAACCAGGGCTAGTCTGAAACATGGGGGAAACCTTTATAAAAGTATTGTACAGTGATAAAAACACAGGTTTCCTATGCTTTTAACCCTGCGTTGCTCACTTTTTATTAAAACACAAATGCCAGTGGGGCTAAATAAAAAAAAAAGTGTCTTCAGATGGCCTGTTTTTCAAAGGGGTCTTCTTTTCTAATCCACTAACTTCAAAAGGCTGCTTCAGATTGTTCTCACTAAAAACCCCATAGGGAAAAGCTTTTACAAACTTTTTCTTAGTAAGGGTTTGTGGGTTTAGACCTGTGGTGCTTTTGCGTGCTGTTTTTTATTAAAACATGTGCAAAAGTGCTAAATGAAGGATTGTGTCTTCATATAGGCTTGTCTTTTAAGGTGTTTATTCCCTTAAGAAGCCTTAATATAACTTTCAACTCTATTTGCTTCTTCCCCCACTTTTTAACAATCTTCTTCCCTCTGATCCATTGGCTCACAGATGCTGTTATTTTCTATAGTAAGTGTGTTTAAACAGTTAATAAAAAGACACTGTAAATGGTAATATCCCTATTAACATATCTGTAACCAAAAGTCTTTAAAAGCTACACCTGTATTCTTTAATTCAATTCATTCAAAAGCCTTGGCTTTTGTTTAATGGTAACTAATCAGCTTCTAAAAACAAGTTTACTGTTAAATCTTTGGTATCATTTTGTTTTAAAAGCAGGCCTTGGGCCTTCTTACCTCTGACCACAAAAGCTGCTTTTGCTGCAGCTTTACATTGTTTTTACTAAAAAAAATAACCCATGTTAGTCTAAAACTTTTTTGTCACTTTTATAAACAGGGTGTGTGTGTGTGTGTGTGTGTTTAAACCCTGAACTGTTTCTGCAGGCTTACATTTTATTAAAACACTTATGCCAAAGGGGCTAAATGAAGGAGTGTTTATTCCTTTACAAGACTTTCAGCTCTCTTTGTTAAAAAGTGGAGAAAGAAACAAGCTTCTTCTCTCTAATCCAGTGGTTAACAAAATAAGGGGGATATAAACTGTCTGTTACTAAAAACCTGGGATGATTCTGCCTGCTCTATTTTATTAAAACATCTCTGTAAATAAAGGGATGTGTCTTTAGGTGGGATTTTTCTTTTAAAGTGTTTATTTAATAAGTTAGAAAAGTGGGAATTTTAGGCATTACTTTACAAATAAAAACATTTTTAAATTGTTTATAGTGTGTGCTGGTCACCTTTTGTTACAGGGTTCTATTTGTTTAGATAAGAGCAGAGCAGGCAGCCTATAAAGAAAAAAAAACGGTGGGAATCCTAGACTACATACTTTAGCTTCTTTAAACTTTAAGGGTAAAAAAGCTTTTATTTTATATAGTAAGCTTATTTACAGTTAAAGTTACTGTTCTTTTTAGTACAAGTCTTTGGTATCATTTTGTTTTAAAAGCAGGCCTTGGGTTTTCTTATCTCTGATCACAAAGGCTTCTTTTTTCACATTGTTCTTACTGACCATGTTAATCTAAAACTTTTTTTGTCACTTTTATAATTAGGTTTTTGTGTTTTTAAACCCTAAACTGTTTCTGCAGGCTTACCTTTTATTAAAAACTTATGCCCATGGGCCTAAATGAAGGAGTGTGTTTTTTATTCCTTTACAAGACTTTCACCTCTCTTTGTTAAAAAGTGGGGAAAGAAACAAGCTTCTTCTCTCTAATGCAGTGGTTAACAAAATAAGAGGGATATAAACTGTCTGTTACTAAAATGGTTAACAAAATAAGGGAAATATAAACTGTTACTAAAAACCTGGGGCTTTAAACCTTGGGTGATTCTGCCTGCTCTATTTTATTAAAACACCCCTGTAAATAAAGGGCTGTGTCTTTTCAAGTCAATATAAAGCAGAGCTTTATTCCATTACAAAACTTAATGTAACTAACTTGTGTTTGTTAAAAAGCAGGTAAAGAAGCAGACTTCTTCTTTCTAATCACAGATATCAGCTGCAAAAGCCTGTTGTTTTATATTGGGCTTACTAAAAAATATAACCAGTGCTAGCCTAAAACCTAGAAAAATCTTTTTAAAATTGTTTGTTACTAAAAGCTTATGGTTTTAACTTTTATTAAAACCCCTCTGTAAAAAAACTACATGGTGGGAAAAATACTGGGGGTCTGTTTCTTTAGATAAGACTAAGGCAGTTAAAAGGAAGGGGAAAGGGGGGGAGAAGGGAGCTGGCTCTTGTTTAAAATCTTGAGCCTATAGAATTGGTTCAGAAAAATAAATTCTATAATGCGGTTATAAAACAACCTCTGATTGGTCCAATCCAAAGGCTGTGATAACAAATCTGAAAGTTTCTGAACTGTGCAGTTGCCTCATTTTACAGAAAAACAGGCAAGGTAAAATCTTTCTCTTTCTCTCTCTCTCTCTCTTTGATTCAACCTTGTGCTCTTTATCTTTCCTTTGTTCTTTCTTTTAGCCTCTCTTTTTTCTTAACCTACCCTGATACTGAATGCTTTTTTATTCACTTTTTTATCATGTGCTTGCTAAATTTCCTTTTTAAACCTAGCTTTTAATGTTTTAGCCAGTTTTTGACCATGTGCTTACTAAACAGGCTTTGCCTTAGTTTTTAATATTATTTAATGCTTTTTGATTCACTTTTTTTATCATGTACTTCCTAAATTTCCTTTTTAAACCTAGTTTTATTGTTTCTTAGCCTGCCTTGATAGTTTTTGGCCATGTGCTTAGTAAATTTTATTGTATAGCTTTTAATGTTTTCTTAAGCCAGTTTTTGGCCATGTGCTTACTAAACAGGTTTTGCCTTAGTTTTTAATATTGTTTAATGCTTTTTTATTCACTTTTTTTTACCACATGCTTAGTAAATTTCCTTTTTAACCCCAGCTTTTCATGTTTTTCTTAGCCAGTTTTTGGCCATGTGCTTAGTAAATTTCCTTTTTAAACCTAGCTTTTAATGTTTTTTAGCCATTTTTTGGCCATGTGCTTACTAAACAGGTTTTGCCTTAGTTTTTAATATTGTTTAATGCGTTTTTATTCACCTTTTTACCATGTGCTTACTAAATTTCCTTTTTAATCCTGTTTTTATAACTTTTAATGTAAGGTAAAGATCCTCTCTAAATTTGGGCCTACAGGATTGGTTCAACAAGTGCATTCTGTGACCTAACTGTAAAACATCCTCTGATTGGTCCACCAAAAGGAGGGGCTAACTCCTTAGGAGTGCCGCCCAAAACAGCTGTCATTTCACTACCAACAGAATGTGAAATAAAATGTTTTGCTCTGCATGCGTTCAGTAACACAAACACTCTTTTCTTTAATAACCTGCCCTTTACCCACAGCTCTCCTTACTCAATCACATCCAATCACCTTTCTTTCCCTTTTTTCTCTAAACCTTACCCAAACTTTCTTTTTCAGCTTTAAACTTCTCTCACTCTAGTCTTTCAACCTTTTTCTCTCAATGTACCCAAGCACAAACACACACAACACTTCCCCCATTCAAACGCACACACACACACAAATTTCAAAATGGCTGATGGCGCCAAACTTCGGCACCAACGGAAACGGTGTGGGAGGGCAGGACAAAAGCCCCAAATGGGGCGTGGAAACCTGTCAAAAATCCATGGTGATGAGTACTATAGAGGACATTACTACTGCTGGAGTATTGTGTCCAGTTTTGGGTGCCACACTTTAAGAAAAATATGGACAAATTAGAGTCTAGAAACCCTGACGTACAAGGAAAGGTTAAAAAAACCTGAGCATGTTCCATCCTGAGGAAACATGACTTGCGGGGGGACCTGATAACAGTCTTCAAATATGTTAACGGCTGTTATAAAGAGGATGGTGATCAATTGTTCTCCATGTCCACTGAAGTAATAGGCTTAATCTGCAGCAAGGGAAATTTAGGTTAGATATTAGGGAAATCTTTTTAGCTATAAGATTAATAAAGTACTGGGATAGATTGCCAAGAGAGACTGTGGAATCCCCATCATTGAAGGTTTTTAAGAACAGGTTAGACAAAACCTGTCAATGATGGCCTAGGTATATTCTGTCCTGCCTCAGCATGGGAGGATGGACTCAATGACCTTTTGAGGTTTCCTACATTTCTGTGATTCTATAAGGAGTTCTCAAAAGGTTAAATCCACTCCATGTAGAGGACCAGAACAAAGCTCATTGGCAAACTGTGTCCTCTGTTTTTCAGCATCTAACATCAAGGTTATGTTTACACTGCAATAAAAGATCCATGGCATGGTTGCAGCTGGCTACAGGTCAGCAGACTCGGGCTTGCAAGGCTATAAAACATCTACATCTAAAAATTTAGATGTTTGGGCTCGGGATGGAGCACAGGGGGGAATGTCTTAGAGTCTGGGCTCCAGCCCAAGCCCAAATGTCTACACTGCAGCTTTATAGCCCCGTAGCCTGAGCCCTGTGAGCCTGAGTCAGCTGACCTGGGCTTTGAGACTCAGTGCTGCAGGCTTTTTATCGCAGTGTAGATGTACCCCATAAGGCCTTGATTGAGGTTTTGGGCACTGCTAAAATAATGGGTCAGAAACCAATAGAGATATGCCAATTTACATCAGCCAAGGATCTAGCCCAGTATTTCTGTGTGCTGGATTCTTCTCCCTAAATTTGTGACTTGACCTTGGATCCAAATAAGCTTCTTAATCTTGATATATGACTAGATATGAGGTCTACATAAGAGAATATCCTGTACCCGTGCGTTGGAGGGCTTGATGTATCGCTTCATTCAAATCTGCTTCTTTAGACCTCAGAAATTCAAGAACATCCTCTGTCTCAGTCACAAAGGTGAATCGATTTCCCAGAATGTACACGGTGAACACTGGTCCATACTAGAACAAACAGTAATAAAAAATCCTGGCAAATATTGTTGTATTATTAGTGTATTTTACAGAAGACCATATTTCCCATAGCTTCCACAGCAATTGCCAACTAATCAAGAGTTAAAACCCATTGTAAATGGACACTGTCAAGATAAAAATTATGAGCCTGATTCTGCACTCTGTTATTACAGTTTTACATAATAAAACATGGTGTTAAAACATTATGGGGCCAGATATTTTAGAAGTTGGCCTTGTTTTCTAATTTAGCCATTTAGATGCCTAAATAGCAGACTGCATCCACAAATAATTGAATGCAAAATAACGTCCACAAAAACATGATAGTGTTAACTCTATTGAATGGAACATTTTGTGTGTGAACATTTTCAGTGGCGTTGCACCAATGTAAAAGTGGTTTAATGGAATGGAGAATATTTAAAACTAGTTCTCTCTCCTAAAAACAACAAGGGTTGCACTTTAAAGACTAACAGATTTATTTGGGCATAAGCTTTCGTGGGTAAAAAACCCACTTCTTCAGATGCATGGAGTGCATAGAGTTCTTACCCATGTTATTACTAGTAATGGGATTTTGAATCAGCCCAGAATGCTTTGGGTTTACCTTCTACATTTCCATGGATAATAAGTCATGTAAGTTTCACTATTTGGTTTTCCTGTACTAGCACAATGCAGTTGTGTTTTGATTTCCAGCAATGAGCAATATGAATTGACCACATTTATACAGAGAGAGACAGTTTTCAAAACATTCTCGTACCCTGTGGGCACAATGATGAACTTGCATTTAAATGCAGGTGTAAGGCTTTAGGGATAATTAAACTGAACCAGCAGATGTACTCATTTGGAAGCCTACTTAACAGACTGCATCCATAAATCAGAGAGTTGAGTTTCTAAATGGGTCCAATTGTGAGAACAATTTAACACTCAGAATTTTCAGCCAACAATATTTGAGACTTGGGTTGAGGGCCAACTTAAAAAAAAAGTTTAAAAAGCCAAAATAGCTCAAATTATGTATTGCCACATCTATTAGGATAAATTTTCAGCCTGATCTTAACAAGGCTTGTTTTTATGGACACTGTTTTGCTTTCACAATTATTTGTAATGCAATCTGCTACTTCGGCCTCTAAATAACCTAAATTGCTAAAACAAGGCTGATTTCTAAAAAACTGGCCTCATAATGTTTTAATAACATCAGGCGTTTTTATTCTATCAATGTATACAGTGAGGTATGATACTAATACAAATCTGATCTGCTTCTGGGATCAAAATTATGTACTTGGACTCTCTGAGACTCCAAACAAGGATGTTAATTAAGAGGATAGTTTTTGTGATTTAAATACTTCTCAGCTAGGAGCTGACTTGTATTAATCAACTCCTTTCACATAAACTGCTGAATGTAACAATTTTCATTCACTGCATAGCTGGGCAGGATTTGATGTGACCCATAAAAACTTCTGTAGACAGATTTCAGTGCAAGAACAGAGACTTCACCCAAATCTGCATGCATTCTTATGCAGAGTTAAGAGCTCTATCGGAGAAGATCCCCTCTCCTGTGGAACTCTTCCAGACATGGAGAGAAACTCTCTTTCTTGTGGTGATCCTGAGCACCACAGAAAAAAATCTCTCTCGAACAGGGGCATCATTTCAGAAAAATTCAGTGGCGGGGAGAGGAGGAGTTGTGTCAGCATACAGAACATTATATGTGATTATATTATATCCTGCTAACTTTGGGTGAGGAAAAATGTGGAGCATATAGACAGGGGTTGTGGTTGGGGGCAACAGTCCCCAGAGAAGATGAGTAGGGGGGCATGTGGGGTCAAGTGCCCCCCCCCCCCCCAGATTGGCCTGTGAGGTTGGGGAGGGAGAGGGGCTCTATCCTCCTGCTGTGTCTGTCCCCCGGCATGCTCGGCCCCTATCCCTGGCAGCTGGGCCCGGGCAAGGAATGGAGGGGGCGGGACCATCCGTTTCTTGTGCTGGCCGCTCTGGGTCACTGCTTGGTGCAGCGCAATGGCTGTCTGCAAGAATCTTGCTGGGAGCAGCAGGCCGCTCCATGCCTGGGCCCGGCTGCCAGAGACAGGGGCTGAGCGAGCCAGAGTCCCCTCTCCCCCCAAGCATGTTTCCGGCTCATTTGGCCCCTGTCCTGAGAGTGGGCCGCCGCCAGGCTCTCTCAGGCAGCTACTGCACAGAGCAGTGACCCAGAGCAGCCTTCTTCAGCCGCACGAGAAGCGACTCCATCCCGCTCCCCGCCCGCCTGCCAGGGAGAGGCCAAACGTGCTGCAGGGGAGGCGCAGCAGGAGAAGAACAGAGCCCCTCCCCCAAAGGTAACGTGGAGTGGGGAGAGTGCAGTGGTGGGCAGGGTGAAGGGCAGAGAGGTTGCTGGGCAGAGGAGACACATGGGGTGGCCATGTGTCCTCCCCTTTAGATTGTGTCCCCCCAGTATGGGCGAGGGGGACAAGTCGTCTATGGCTGACCCCCTGACTTCTAGCTAGGCAATTCTAAGTATGTGCATGGCTGTGATGACATTGGAAAATTTTATAAAGTCCGCCCAAATGGCTTCTAAGCCAAGAAAACAGAATTTCTGTCCAGTGGGAAATTCCAATGTGTTGCGGTGGGGATCATCCCGAATCGGAACAAACAGCTGAAAGCTCAAAATATCTTGTGGAATAGAAATTTCAAACTATTTCAATTTGGAAATATTGCAATGAGCTTATCAAAAGTTTTCATTTTGATAACATTGAAACATTACACCATTAAATATTAAATATAACATATGCACATGCAATTTAAATAAGTATAACAAAGTTTTAAAAAACAAATAATTAAAAGTCTAAACAAAATGAGAATTAGAGCTGAACTAAACAAGAATGTCAAAACGAAATGAAACAATAAAGTCAAAATAAAATACTGCATTCTGATTTTGAAGGTTTCAAATATTTTCTGGTCAAAATGTCAATAAAAATTGACATGTTTCCGCAAAAAAATTTGATGTTGATGAAACATCATTTTCCAATTGAAAAATTTTCAGCTGAACAGTTTATCAGCTCTATGTCCAACCTATACAGCAGTGATTTTCAACCTTTTTTCATTTGCGGACCCCTAAAAAATTTCAAATGGAGGTGTGGACCCCTTTGGAAATTTTAGATGTAGCTTGCAGACCTCCAAGGGTCTGTGGACCCCAGGTTGAAAACCACTGTTCTATGATAATGACAACCTGTTGTGGACCCTTTAGACATAGTCTGCAGACTCCGCAAGATCCTCAGACCACGGCTGTACAGGAAAAGGAAGCTGTTTCAAAGCCTGGTTTGTAAGATCAGTGGGAAGGGCAGCCTTGTATTCTTCTCAGCATTAATAACAATAAGGCTTAAAAATAAAGTATGGAAATTAGAATAGAAAACCTCAGCTAATGGTATAAATTTAAATGGTCAAAAGTCAGGACGTGCAAAAATGAAGGTTAAATATTCAACCTGAAGTCTGCTTTCTTTTGCTTATACGTTACAACACAATCTTCAGTTACATGGTAATATCCCATTTCTCCAATAATACATTACTTATTCATACAGTTATGTCTACAAGCTTATTACCTTGATTCTGGCTTGTTCTATAAACTTCAGAGGAGCTTTCCCAAACTGAAATGCAGCTCCAAACCAAGGGATCCAACCGCGGATACAAGGTGGGGAATTTAGATTTCTTGGCTGAAACAAAAAATACATGATAATAATAAGTCCAAGGACTAAAGACAAGACGACAGTAACAGCTATGTCCATTTCCTCCCCAACACCAATGACTGATGATATAGAGAAATGTTGCTGTTGATTCCAAACTGGCTTCTGCTGCTGCTTCTGAGGCTCCCTTATTGATGTATTGTAGTATTTATATAGTGCACATGGGTGTACATAGGGTTGTACACAGGGTAAATGTGCTGAATGTATCTGAACTGAAGAAATGTTTTGTTTAAGATAAATGAAGAATGGGGTGTGGCTATTACTTAGAAAGTGTGGTGGAGTGGTTGGGTCTGTGAAAAATGTTTATGGTGTAAAAGACGAGGGTTGGTTGATCATTAATTCAGAAATTCTTCCAATTGTAATTTATGGGTTAAGATGACTCAGCAAAGTCAGTAGTAAAACCAGGAAAACAACTCAGGGCTCCGACTCTCACAACCACATCCTCGCACTTCACCACGCTGCTTTCCAAGAAGTAAACATGCTACAGAAAGCATAAGACCTCTAGTTCCACTGGCACCCTTTCCTGTCTCCAAAACGGGGCAGTCCCGCCTCGCAGAAATGATGCAAGGGATCCAGAAAGGGGGCATGCCATGGAACCGCTTCTCCCCTTCTATGCCCCCAGCTGAGTTCTCCTTGCTTTGCATCCTCTCCTGCCATAGAAGCACTGTGGAGAATCCATCCCTTTGCAATTACGTGCCTTTGATTAAATAAAACATTCTGATGATGTTAGGGTGTGGCTCCTACCAACCTCCTTCTACATCCCTTACTTCTGATGAACCTGTATTTCATATCATTGGAATTACATGGGTGGATAAGATGTTATTCCACATCAAAGTGGGAGAATAATAATTGTATTATTATTTATAATTTGTATTTATCATAGCCCAGCCAGCCAGCCTAGGAACCTAGTTATGGACCAGGACTCCATTGTGCTAGGTGCTGTACACACACAGAGCAAAAAGACAGTCCCTGACCTGAAGAGCTTACAATCTAAGTATAAGGCAGAGAGAACAGATGGATACAGACAGATGGAGAGTACAAGGAAACAAATGAGACAATATTGGCCTTCATGATAGGCTGTGATCTCAGCACTCCAGCAGCCTAACTATTGCACATTTTTGGTAGGGATCATGACAAAGGAGAGTTAAAAGGGTTTTGAAGGAAGACAATGAGTAAGTTTTACGGATGATTACAGTGAGCTTCTCCTGAGTGTGAGGGGCAGCATGGGAGAAAGCACAAAGGTGCCGGTTTGCCCTTACACCCAGTTCCTGCATGCACCCATATATGAGGAGCTTTGCACAGGAGTAGTCCCACTGAACACAATGGGTCTACTCACATGTGTAAAGTTACTCACATGCATAAGTGTTTACTACAGTGGTGGCTTCAGGGCAGAGATTGTATCGCTTGTACGCTCTGCAAAGCCCCTTGCTTTACATAGATCAACAGTGTGCTAAAAGCCGTAATGTGAATATTGCATTTTTGCTGCTTAGAGGGGTATACACTAAAGGAATTTGTTTTAAAAACTCTGGCCCAATCCTTCACCCACTGAATTCACTGGGAGTTTGTAAATGACTTCAGAGAGAGCAGAATCCCATTGCAATGCCAAATGAAACTATCAAAAGTTATTCATGTCAAAGGGATGCTGTGATGTATTTTGCAATGTTTTATTGTAGACTGCAATCATTACTCTGCGCCTCAAGTGTTGCTCTGTGTGCAGTATTTTGATGTACTTGTAAGAGTTCATTTTGATTCTCCTCTGCTGTCCTGTTAAAGATGCATCACTTACATGAATAACAATCCCGTTAAAGTTAATTTGACAACTTGTTTGCTGAGATTTGCTAAAGGACATTTTTCTACACTTCTGTACAGACAAAAAAAACAAACTCCTCAACCCAAAGCACCTCAGAGTGATACACACATCGTGCCAAATTCTTATCTAATTTATACTCCCTGCTGCCAATGTCAACATCAACATCTCTAAATACAGGGCTCAGTACAGGTAATGAGGTGAAATTTTATGGCCTGTAATATACAGAAAATCAGATTAGATGATCTAATGATGACCTTTTTTGCGAACAGGAGCTGCAAACAGGGGAGTTTGAGAGGAATTGCTCCAGGTAAAGCAGGAGCAAATACAGGACCCTTGGGGCTCTTCTAAAAAGACAGTCAGTCAGCTGCGAACCAGCTGAGCAGCGAATAGCAGAGAAGCAAACAGGTGGAGTTCGCCTGGGAGTTTACCTGGAGAGAGCCTACTGCAGCATCCCCCTTGCAGGTTTCCCTGAGTAGCTTCTGCCACAAGTGAGGAAACTCTTCGAAGGAAGGGACTATGGATGCTGAGCGATCCGCTGTCGTGACCTGCACAGGATGTGCCATGTTTGTCTTTCTTCCACAGGATAGAAGTGACTTTGTCTGTACAAAGTGCAAGCTGATCTCCATATTGGAGGAGAAGATTCAAGGTCTGGAGAAACGAGTATCAACCCTGCGTTCCATATAAGAAAATGAGGAGTTCCTGGATAGACGTCAGGATCGGCTTCAGCGGGCACAGTGTTCTGAGGATTCAGAGCAGGCTACGCAGCGGGGACAGAAGGCCAGTGAGGATAATTGGCGGCATGTGACCTCCAGAAGAGGAAAGAGTATGAGACAAGTCCATGTACCAGAAACGCATATTCAGATGAGCAACCGTTTTCATGTTCTCTCCACAGGTACTAGTGCAGAGAGTGGAGTGAATGATACATCTGAGGGAACAGAGCAGAAGGAGACTCCACTGATTGGAAGGCATGAGATGCACAGTCCTAGGGATGGGGGTTCCACGACCACCACTCCCAAGAGGAGGAGGAGGGTGGTGGTGGTCGGGGACTCTCTCCTCAGGGGGACTGAGTCATCTATCTGCCGCCCTGACCGGGAAAACTGAGAGGTGTGCTGCTTGCCAGGGGCTAGGATTCATGATGTGACGGAGAGACTGCCGGGACTCATCAAGCCCTCAGATCGCTACCCCTTCCTGCTTCTCCACGTGGGCACCAATGATACTGCCAAGAATGACCTTGAGCGTATTACTGCAGACTACGTGGCTCTGGGAAGAAGGATAAAGGAGTTTGAGGCGCAAGTGGTGTTCTCGTCCATTCTCCCTGTGGCAGGAAAAGACCGGGGTAGAGACCGTCGAATCGTGGAAGTCAACGAATGGCTACGCAGATGGTGTCGGAGAGAAGGGTTTGGATTCTTTGACCATGGGATGGTGTTCCAAGAAGAAGGAGTGCTAGGCAGAGATGGGCTCCACCTGACGAAGAGAGGGAAGAGCATCTTTGGAAGCAGGCTGGCTAACCTAGTGAGGAGGGCTTTAAACTAGGTTCACCGGGGGAAGGAGACCAAAGCCCCGAGGTAAGTGGGGAAGTGGGATACGGGGAGGAAGCACAAGTAGGTGAGTGCAAGAGGGGAGGGCTCCTGCCCCATACTGGGACAGCAGGACAATCGGTGAGTTATCTTAAATGATAGGTTTCAGTGTAGTAGCCGTGTTAGTCTGTGTCAGAAAAATGAAAATAAGAAAGAAAAACTTGTAGCACCTTAGAGACTAACAAATTTATTTCAGCATAAGCTTTCGTGGGTTAGTACCCACTTCATCGGATGCATGGAATACTGTATGTTTCATTCCATGCATCCGATGAAGTGGGTACTAACCCACGAAAGCTTATGCTGAAATAAATTTGTTAGTCTCTAAGGTGCTACAAGTTTTTCTTTTTTATCTTAAATGCTTATACACAAATGCAAGAAGCCTGGGGAACAAGCAGGGAGAACTGGAAGTCCTGGCACAGTCAAGGAATTATGATGTAATTGGAATAACAGAGACTTGGTGGGATAACTCACATGATTGGAGTACTGTCATGGATGGATATAAACTGTTCAGGAAGGATAGGCAGGGCAGAAAAGGTGGGGGAGTTGCGTTGTATGTAAGAGAGCAGTATGACTGCTCAGAGCTCCAGTATGAAACTGCAGAAAACCCTGAGAGTCTCTGGATTAAATTTAGAAGTGTGAGCAACAAGGGTAATGTCGTGGTGGGAGTCTGCTACAGACCACCAGACCAGGGGGATGAGGTGGACGAGGCTTTCTTCCAGCAACTAACAGAAGTTACTAGATCACAGGCCCTGGTTCTCATGGGTGACTTTAATCACCCCGATATCTGCTGGGAGAGCAATACAGCGGTCCACAGACAATCCAGGAAGTTTTTGGAAAGTGTAGGGGACAATTTCCTGGTGCAAGTGCTGGAGGAACCAACTAGGGGAAAAGCTCTTCTTGACCTGCTGCTCACAAACAGGGAAGAAATAGTAGAGGAAGCAATAGTGGATGGGAACCTGGGAGGCAGTGACCATGAGATGGTCGAGTTCAGGATCCTGACACAAGGAAGAAAGGAGAGCAGTAGAATACAGAGCCTGGACTTCAGAAAAGCAGACTTTGACTCCCTCAGGGAACTGATGGGCAAGGTCCCCTGGGAGAATAACATGAGGGGGAAAGGAGTCGAGGAAAGCTGGCTGTATTTTAAAGAATCCTTATTGAGGTTGCAGGAACAAACCATCCCGATGTGTAGAAAGAAAAGTAAATATGGCAGGCGACCAGCTTGGCTTAACAGTGAAATCCTTGCTCGTCTTAAACACAAAAAAGCAGCTTACAAGAAGTGGAAGATTGGACAAATGACCAGGGAGGAGTATAAAAATATTGTTCAGGCATGCAGGAGTGAAATTAGGAAGGCCAAATCACACTTGGAGTTGCAGCTAGCCGGAGATGTTAGGAGTAACAAGAAGGGTTTCTTCAGGTATGTGAGCAACAAGAAGAAAGTCAAGGAAAGTGTGGGCCCCTTGCTGAATGAGGGAGGGAACCTAGTGACAGAGGATGTGGAGAAAGCTAGTGTACTCAATGCTTTTTTTGCCTCTGTCTTCACAGACAAGGTCAGCTCCCAGGCGGCTGCACTCCACAGCACGGTATGGGGAGGAGGTGACCAGCCCTCTGTGGAGAAAGAAGTAGTTCGGGACTATTTAGAAAAGCTGGACGAACACAAGTCCATGGGGCTGGATGCACTGCATCCGAGGGTGCTAAAGGAGTTGGCCGATGTGATTGCAGAGCCATTGGCCATTATCTTTGACAAATCATGGCAATCGGGGGAGGTCCCGGATGACTGGAAAAAAGCTAATGTAGTGCCCATCTTTAAAAAAGGGAAGAAGGAAGATCCGGGGAACTACAGGCCAGTCAGTCTCACCTCAGTCCCTGGAAAAATCATGGAACAGGTCCTCAAGGAATCAATTCTGAACCACTTAAAGGAGGGGAAAGTGATCAGGAACAGTCAGCATGGATTCACCAAGGGCAAGTCATGCCTGACTAATCTAATTGCCTTCTATGATGAGATAACTGGCTCTGTGGATGAGGGGAAAGTAGTGGATGTGCTATTTCTTGACTTTAGCAAAGCTTTTGATACAGTCTCCCACAATGTTCTTGCCAGCAAGTTAAAGAAGTATGGACTGGATGAATGGATGGTAAGGTGGATAGAAAACTGGCTGGATGGTCGTGCTCAACGGGTAGTGATCAATGGCTCCATGTCTAGTTGGCAGCCGGTATCAAGTGGAGTGCCCCAAGGGTCGGTGCTGGGGCCGGTTTTGTTCAATATCTTCATCAACGATCTGGAGGATGGTGTGGACTGCACCCTTAGCAAGTTTGCAGATGACACTAAACTGGGAGGAGTGGTTGATACGCTGGAGGGTAGGGACAGGATACAGAGGGACCTAGACAAATTAGAGGATTGGGCCAAAAGAAATCTGATGAGGTTCAACAAGGACAAGTGCAGAGTCCTGCACTTAGGACGGAAGAATCCCATGCACTGCTACAGACTAGGGACCGAATGGCTGGGCAGCAGTTCTGCAGAAAAGGACCTAGGGGTTACGGTGGACGAAAAGCTGAATATGAGTCAACAGTGTGCCCTTGTTGCCAAGAAGGCTAACGGCATTTTGGGCTGTATAAGTAGGGGCATTTCTAGCAGATCGAGGGACGTGATTATTCCCCTCTATTCGGCACTGGTGAGGCCTCATTTGGAGTAGTGTGTCCAGTTTTGGGCCCCACACTACAAGAAGGATGTGGATAAATTGGAAAGAGTCCAATGGAGGGCAACAAAAATGATTAGGGGGCTGGAGCACATGACTTATGAGGAGAGGCTGAGGGAACTGGGATTGTTTAGCCTGCAGAAGAGAAGAGTGAGGGGGGATTTGATAGCTGCTTTCAACTACCTAAAAGGGGGTTCCAAAGAGGCTGGATCTAGACTGTTCTCAGTGGTAGAAGATGACAGAACAAGGAGTAATGGTCTCAAGTTGCAGAGGGGGAGGTTTAGGTTGGATATTAGGAAAAACTTTTTCACTAGTAGGGTGGTGAAGCACTGGAATGGGTTACCTAGGGAGGTGGTGGAATCTCCTTCCTTAGAGGTTTTTAAGGTCAGGCTTGACAAAGCCCTGGCTGGGATGATCTAGTTGGGGTTGGTCCTGCTTTGAGCAGGGGGTTGGACTAGATGACCTCCTGAGGTCCCTTCCAACCCTGAGATTCTATGATTCTATGATTCTATGATAATGGTTCCTTCCAGCCTTAAAAAAAAATCTATGAATCTAAAGTTTGTCCTTTATTCTCTGTCCCTGTTCATCTCTCATGTTGACAGCTATAACCTCCTCTCTGTACTCCCCAGTCTAGTCTATCCAAAACAGGGTTGATACAATCCTTCCTCTTCCTCTCCTCTCTTCCATTCTGACCGTATCTCTTTATGGTACTTATATGGCCTCCATCACCATTGTATCTTAGCACCTCACCATTTTTAATACATTTACCTTCACAGTGCCCCAATGAGGTGGGGAAATGCTATTATTCCCATGTTACAGATGTGGAATTGAGGCCCAAAGAGACTAAGGCCTGGTCCACACTAGGGGAGGAGGTCAACCTAAGATACGCAACTTCAGCTACGTGAATATGTTGGTATATTAAAGAAGGTCTGTCATATTAAAGTAAGTCTGTATTAAAATCACAAGCGAATTTGATTCCCCATAGTTTAAATTCCAGGGCATTGCTAATTAAGAGGTCTCTTGTTTTCTGTTTCTCCCCCTCTCTGTGTGAAACTTGCAAGCTGTTAATTGTGCTAGTACATCCTAAAACAAAGAGCCTGTTCTCAAAGCAATACTTTAACAATTACTGCTCACACAGAGAGAGACACTTTTTGTAATAGAAACAGCTCATAGAGACTCCCACCCTTTGTAGTTTTTAATCTTGTTTTGTTATGGATGTTATATGCCAAAAAGTAAGTAAATTTGTAACACCCTGTAGTGAGGCGGTCTGGTCCCCAGCCGCCCCAGAGAGAGATGAGCCTCCCCGGATGCCCAAGTGGGCGGAACCGGAGAATCCTGGCCCCGCCCCTCAAGGGTCAAGGGGCGGGACAGGAAGTATAAAAGCCGGCCCTCAGACCACAGTTGAGCCCCAGCCAGCTGAGAGGCCGGATGCCTGTGGTGCAGCCCCCCGCTGGGAGGTCCCTGTGACCAGCAGCCGACCCGAGGCCTGGCCTGGCTTGCCAGGCCTGCTACCCCGAGGAGCCGCCGAGCCTGCCGCTGGCCTGCTACCCCGAGGAGCCGCCGAGCCTGCCGCCAGCGACCCTGAGGTGCCTATGATCTGTGACCTCTTGGAGGACGCCCCCCTGATCCAGGTACCCAGAGAGGGGGAATCTGGAAGTAGCCCGGGGGCAGCCGACTGTAGTCTGGCTGCAGCACTGCCAGAGCCGAGGTCAGTGTGTTGCGGCCAGGATCCCCCCTGACTCGGCAGCGGGCTGTCTGCCGCTGCTAGGGCCCCGGGCTGGGACGCAGTGGAGTGGGTGGGCCTGCGTCCCCCCTGCCACCCAACGTGTGGGTGGCAGTCTCCCCCTCTCCCAGGTTCGCCAGAACCAGGACCTGGGCTTGCCACCACCAATAGTGATTGCTCAGCCCCTGCCTAAGGGCCTGAGCCCTGACTGCCTATTGCCCCGCCCTGCCCAAGGGCCAGGGCTTATTGACTTACTGTTTGCTAAGCCCTGCTTGAGGGCCTGAGCCTTAACTGTTTGTGCCCGCCCTGCTCAAGGGCCTGGGCTTACTAGTAACTGTCTGTTTGCTCGTCCCTCCCCAGGAGGGCCTGAACGGCTGACTCAGCTGTAGAACTATGCTAATTCCCCAAAACCTGACGGTATAGCGGGGCGGTCTTGTCCCCAGCCGCCCCTGAGAGGGCCTGAAATGCCTACACACCCCAAGAGTTATTAAAGTCGGGAGAGACAGCAAAATAACAATTGTGATAAAGAATGTATGTGGATGGATGCTTGGTGTAGATAATGAATGAATGCTCAGGGAGGTGCCAGCCTGGGAATTCAGTGTCGATTGGCCGAAGAAGGCGTCAAGTGGAAACAACCAGAGGACCCCTGGAGGGCAAACTGGAATCCACCCGACCATCTCAAAGGATGGGAAAAACAAGATAACATCTAACAGCATGGAGCCATCAGGAATGTGCCATCTGCTGATTGATTCAGCAAGAGCATGACGAAGCAATTCCCATAGACTGGCATAGGAATAAATCCCTATAAGAACAGGACCAAAAAGACTGAAAACTTTGAGTCTGGTTCTGCTACCACCCTCCAGGAGCATCAGATGTGCATCTAAGAAAGACTCGGCTCCACCCTCATGCCCAAGTTATCTGCCCAGTAACTTGGCATGAGCAACCTCTAGGCTGGTAACTATAACAAATTTGCAGAACCTGTGTGTGTGCATGAATGAATGTGAAATTGAATAAAATGTTATAGCTACTATAACTGACTGCTTACTATGATTCTTTTTCTAGTCACAATAAATGTGACATTTTGTCTTATCCCCTTTAATAAGATCCTGCTGGTTTTTATTTTATTGGTATAACATTTTGGTGGAGAATTGCGAAAGGGGGAGTATTGGCATATGTCATGATTATTGTGAAAACATTGGTGTGCACATCGCCAAGTGATTTGGCATAATACGATCTGTTTAACCAAACCTGCTGGCCTCCGGGAAGGTAGCAGGGAAAAGGGTATAATATAAGATTAAGCTACGATTACCGGACCCAAGTCCTATTGTTCACTGAAGTATCAGGGGCAACAAGAAGGCCCAAGGGCCAGGCTAAGCTACTCGCTGGAACAGGGAATAGCAGGATCAGGGAATCTAGGCTGTGTCACCCGCTGAGTAAGATTGGGGGGGACAAAAAAGCCACTCGCTGAGTAAGATAAGGGGTGGCGAGAAAATTTTCCAGAGCCTAGGCAATGTCACTCGCTGACTGGTGTCAGGTGTGACTAGGTTGCGTCACAATGATGAGCCAGAATCTAGGCAGTTTCACTCGCTGATCAGTGTAGGTGTGACTGGAAAATTTGATAAGCTACGAATTCAAAACCTAGGCTGTGTCACTCGCTGACCTGTGTCAGGTGTGACAGGCAAGTTTGAACAAGCTTTTAAAAATGTTCAGGAAAAGGCAGGGTAAGCTCTCGCCTGAAAGGGGAATAGAACTGGAAATGGCCCTGACCTCACCTTTTGTCAAGGAGGTCACTCCTTTTAAACAAATCCTTCAAAAATTTGGGCACACAGTCCTTGGACTAAACAAGCCCTAGCTGATGTCTGCACTATTTCGGACCTAGAGGATAGATTGGCTCACTATATCCTCATATACAAACCTTCTAGTGCTGCCAAAAGAGATGCAGCAGCAATTTGGTTGTTTGTGGGAGGCATGTAAGGATTCTTACCTCCGCTTGGCTTCATGTAAAGAGGAAAAGGCATCTTTCCAGGAAAAGCTAAACCAAACAGAAAAGGGAGCAGACAATTGGAAGGTGCTGGCTACAAATACCTAGAGTCAGCTGGAAATAGTGAAAGAGGCACTCCAGGAATGCAGAAAGAGAGAAAAGATTCCTGGCAGACCAAGCTAAAGCCTCTGAAAAAATTGAAAGAGAAAATCATGTGCTCCAAGATATGGTAAAGAAATTAACCTTGAAGCAGGGCAGAGCATCTGCAAATCATAGTCATTATAAGTCACTAATTAAGAGTCTGAGACAAAAAATTGAGCTTTGCCATTAAACAGGCAGCAGCCATTACAGCAGGTGCAGGGGGAGAAGGTCATATGTAGGACACCCCCAGGCATAATAAGAAGAGAAAAGAGAGTGAAAAGTTAATTCTGCAGAGGCTGGAGGGAATTAAGCAGTTAAACTTTGTGAAAATTTTAAAAAGAAAAGTGTTAGAGAAAGAAAATTCTTGGTTTCTTTGCAGCCATTCTGAAGGAAAAATGGGCCCTTTTCCAAAGGAATGTGTGTAAATAAGTCAGCGTATCTTAGGTCGACTTACCTGGCCATCCACATGTCAGCGAGTTGACCGCTGCCGCTCCCCTGTTGACTCCGCTTCCGCCTCTCACCGAGGTGGAGTACAGGAGTTGACGGGGAGCGTGCTCAGGGATCGATTTATCGTGTTTACACTAGACGCGATAAATCGATCCCCGATAGATCGATCACTGCCCGCCGAACCGGCGGGTAGTGTAGACGTACCCTAAGTAACTTTCCTAAGGTCATAGAGGAAGTCTGTGAGAGAGTTGGGAACTGAACCTGGCTCTTCCAACTCCTAGGCTGGCAGTCTAACCACTGGCTATCCTTCCTCTATTTGCTCTAGCTTACTTCGCCAGCTTCCACATCGAATCCAAGCTCTTCATCGTCATTGCCCAGACTACAAAATTCCTTACATACCTACACATTTTTCCTTCTACACCCATACGACTATTAGCTTCTCCCTTTGGCCCTGATCTAAGGCCCATTGAACTCAAAGAGAATCTGTCCATTGATGCCAATGGGCTTTGGATCAAGCTATATCCGTCCTGCATCCACAACTAGTATTATGTCTTCTTCTAACCCCGGGGTCGGCAACCTTTCAGAAGTGGTGTGCCAAGTTCACTGTAATTTAAGGTTTCGCGTGCTAGTAATACATTCTAACGTTTTTAGAAGGTCTCTCTCTATAAGTCTATATTATATAAATAAACTATTGCTTTATTTAAAGTAAATAAGGTTTTTAAAATATTTAAGAAGCTTCATTTAAAATAAAATTAAAATGCAGATCTTAACAGTTTAGTGTGATCCTTACCCTTGCTTTTCCTTCCTGGGCTACAGCAGGAGGCAGCTAAAGAGTGCTGGGCCGAGGCCAGGAGCAGAGCCCTGAGCTGGCTGCCGGGACCCCAGGCTGAAGGCCTGGATTCTGGCTGGCAGGGGGCCGGCAGCCAGAACCCCAGACCAGCAGTGGGCTGAGCGAGACCGGCAGCTGGTATCTCAGACTGGCAGCAGGCTGAGTGGCTCAGCCCGCTGTCGGTCTGGGGTTCTGTTCACGCAGCCGGCAGCCCGCTGCCAGCCTGGGTGAACGGAACTCCAGGAGGCAGCGGGCTGAGCGGGGCCAGCAGCTGGAACCCGGGGTCGGCAGCGGGCTGAGCGGGGCCGGCAGCTGGAACCTGGGGTCGGCAGCGGGCTCAGCGGGCCGGCGGCTGGGACTCCAGACTGGCAGCGGGCTGAGAAGCTCAGCCTGCTGCTGGCCTGGTGTTCCATTCACCCAGCCGGCGGTGGTCTGAGCGGGCCGGCAGCGGGCTGAGTGGGCCGGTGTGCCGTAGGTTGCCGACTCCTGCCTTAGGCAATTCACTCACCCGCTCTGTGCCTCAGTTTCCCCATCTTTAAAACACAAATAGTAATGCTTATACTTCTGTGTAAAGTACTTTCAGATCTATGGCTGTAAAGTGCCATTTAAGTGCAAAGTATGGCGGTTTATTGTTTTGCAGATCTCCATTACAGAGTTTAGTCCAACCGTGTTGCCAACTCTTGTGAGTTTTTTCATGAGCCTCGCAATTTTAGGTGTTTTTATTGAAGCCTGAGCTCCTGGAGCGGGGCGCCATTTAGGGAGGGAAGGGGGGACCTGGCCCCCTCCCCCGAGTTTCATACCACATTATAATTTTACAAACAGGAGTGGCACGAGGGGGGATTTGCGGGGACTATAGACACCCCAAAATTTGCCTCAGCCCCCACCCGTAGCACCCCTCCCGGAGCTGGTTGCCCAGCCAGCAGCCGCCACTCTCCAGTTGCTCAGCTTCCGTTACCCTGGCAGTCTCCTCTTCTCTGGGAAGCTGATCCCTGGCTGGTGCAGCACTGGAGGAGCTCGTCGGATGCTAGAGGTGGCCAGAGGTGGCCGTGCCCGAGTGGGTTTCCATTGAGCTGGGGAGGTGGGGACAGGAGCCTGTCTGTGCAGGTTCCTCTGGCTCAGCAGTGGGAGCTGCTGCTGCTGTACTGAACAAGTGTTCAGACTCCTGAGTGCTTGGCTTAAAGAGATCGTGTGCTGACACACTCACTCAGCTCACACAATCTCACACACACACTCCTCGCAATACATACCTTCAGTCTCCCACACTCTCCCCAACACGCACAATCAAATAATAGTATCCTTCCAGAATGTAAATTTAGCTTGTACTCACCTTAGCAGTGCCAGTTGGAAAAAAAAAAAAAAGTTCAACGCAAAACTTTAGGCACTGTGCAGATGAAGGTTGCTTATTTTCAAGTTATGTTTTTAATTATATCTGTAAAATAACTTAAAATTCATATGAAAATAAATGCAGTTCCAAGTCTGATACTAATAAGAACAGCTTTAAGAATTTTATGATGGATTCAAATATCAATGAGTCACATATATGATTGTGATCAGTAAACAGAAATGCCAAAATAATTAAACAAATTCCCATTCTTAATTAAAGAGGGTGGGGGGAAACTTAACCGTGCATGTTAAAATTAAGTAAATATGTTTTTAGTGGAGTGAAAAAACAATTGACTAAAACAGAGTGGATAATGGCAATAACACTGTGTGTCAGAGAAAGTAAACAGATATAAGGCAAATTTTATTTATTTTTATTTATGTCTACTAAAGATAGTGTACAAAGTATCAAACTTGTGTTTCTGATCTTTCTGCTAAGGCTCCAAAACTGATCCCTCAGTGCTTGGGTATGGAAATGTCTTGTATTATCTCCTGATTGTTCTAAATTTACATATATACTTAAAATATGGCTTTTATTGGTGTTTTTTTCTTTCTTTAATTTATATAGGAATTAGACCCAGTGTTCCTCTCAGTTAATTTCTAATTTATCTGCAAAACAAAACAAAAAACCACACCTATAGTTTTCAGGTGCCTAAGTAGCCTCTGAAATCATGGTTAAAATCTGAAATGGCACCCCTGTTCTGGAGTCCTATGTGAGAATCTCAGCTTTCAGTTGGAAAAAAAAGTTTCTAGCCCTCATGATTGCAGAGCAAAGTTTGAAAACATGAACTCTAACCACTCAAATAACTGAAGGCAAATATATTATTTTAAAAGTCTCATTATATTTAAGTCAATCTCATGATTTTGGGGACCTAATGATTTTTGAATATCAGCGATTGGCAATAAATAACTGTGCTTAAAAACCAACTTTCACTACTGCAGGTGAGAGAGATTAGATGAAAGACTACATTTCCCAGAAGCCTCTCTGTAGGACTTAGTTATGTCACTGAGCAGAGACTTTGGAGCCTGCTTATCAAGAGACGGTGTGGGGTGAGTGTTCCTTGAACTTTAGGGAAATGATCTCAGGAGTGACTAACTGACGTTTAATTATTTCCAGATTCTTTCGGGTGGGTGGGTGAGTGAGCCTGTTATGTTACATGCTGAATGCTACCCCCAGGAGGAGAGGAGTTTGTCTTTCCCAGAGAGATGGCCCCGAGCCAGCAACTTCACGCTGTCAGCCTGTGCAGCGACCGTTGCAGAACTAGGTACTATCCACTATGATTTTATTAGAGGGAAGGGAGTCGTGATTGACTGGGGTGCGGGGGTGGGGAAAATGCTCCTCCCCATTCCCCCAGCTTTCTGTTCGCTGCTGCCCCAACGTTCAACAACTTCCCGGCGCAGAGAACTTGTTACACCGGCCTCTCCTCTTTATACTTTTCTGTGTTTTGCAGCTTTCACAATATATTGCATGACATGGTTTCCCCGAGTCTGCAGCTTTGCAAACTTGGTGTTGCTCCGCAGTAGGTATTTCAGATCTAAATCTTTGCTGTGAGAACAGTGGGATGCAATAGTGAACCAAGACAAGTTGTGAGTGATTTAAATGTGCAACGTACTCTTATTTCCGATAGAACACCAAAAAGGCAGAACAATCAGTTGAAGTTGACTGTGTGAGTAATTTGCCTCCTACAGTTAGTTTAGAATAGCGCTCCCTCTTCTCCCGAAAAAGAGATCTAATCTAGTTGGGAAGCTTATGTTTCCAATTACAGCAGAGCTGTCTTTAGAGACGTGTCAGTGGAACAAAGTGATAACAGATATTTAAGGAAGAGGGAATGCCTACACAATGCTGCACGGTGATAAATAATTTGATATTTTGTAATATCTATGTAGTGTAAACTATTAATTTGTACATGCAAATTAATAGTTTATACTACATAGATATTACAAAATATATAATTTACAAAATAATAATTTATAATATGGGGCTATACTGTGACTTTACTGGCATCCTTAAGTATTATTGTTAGTGTTGTTTATTATTTATATTACTGTAGTGTCTAGGAGGCCTAGTCATGGACCAGAACCCCATTGTGCTTGGTGCTGTACAAACAGAGAACCAAGAGATAGATTGTAATCTCTGTGTAGTACAGACTAAGTATAAAACAAGAGTCAACCCATGGATACAGACTGCCTGGGAAATACAAGGCAGTGTTGGTTAGCACAAGAGGTGGTGGTCTCAGCACACCAGCAGCCTAGCTGTTGTCAAGTTGTTGTTTTTTTATGTAAGGGCAGCGTGTAACTGCACTGCCCCAGAAGCAGCACAGGGAAGGGACTGAAGGACACTTTCTTCCCGGTTTCTGCTTTGTTCCAATGGGGAAAAGTCATCTTCTATTAATCCACACCAATAGAAGATTGACTGCCCCATCCCGCAATGAAGGGGAAGCAAACATCTGCCCATTTCATGCTCCCCTGCATGGGGATGGGGAGATTACTGGCTCTGCAGAGTGTGCTTTCCCTCTGGGGCACAGACTGGAAATGCAGTGGCCACTTGAGAATGAGGGGGTGCCTGACCTGCCCAACTGCATTGTGCACGCCGAAGTCTTGGTCACAGAGTATGTAAAAGGGTGGGAATAGCTGACAAGGATTTAACGTGCTCCAGCATCTTCCAGAAACTCCAAATGCTTCTCCAAAGAAACTTCAAAAGCGGGGCAGATGGTAAGCACTGGATTTGGAAGGGAAAGAACTTGGGATAGAATGAAAGGTGATTGACGTCAAAAGGCACCATAAATAATGAACCTCCTGCCTCAGTCAGGATGAGCACCTGCTAACAGCGCCTGCAACAAACCAAACGCTGCCAGCCTGTGTTTTGCAACATTGTGTTCTGCAGGATGTGGTCTTGTTCACCTGTGTTCCCTGTTATTTTTTACTAGTAACCTTTCCCCTGGATCTCACGAAAACGCGACTGCAGATCCAAGGTGAAGCTGCTGTTCTTCGGTATGGAGCTGCTGCCAGAAGAGATGTACCCTACCGTGGCATGCTACGTACTGCAGCAGGGATTGTTCAAGAGGAAGGCTTACTAAAACTCTGGCAAGGAGCAACACCTGCCATCTACAGACACATAGGTGATTATCTTGTCCCATAGCAATGAGTCAGAATGCTGTATGCCAGTGGTTTTCAAACTTTTTTTCTGGCGACTCAGTTGAAGAAAATTGTTGATGCCCGCGACCCAACGGAGCTGGGGATGAGGGATTTGGAGTGTGGGAGGGGCTCAGGGCTGGGGCAGAGGGTTGCAGTGCAGGGTGGGGCTGGGAATGAGGGGTTCAGGGTGTGGGAAGGGGCTCTGGGTCAGGGTGTGGGAGGAGGTCATGGCTCTGGGCTGGGGGTGCAGGCTCTGGGGTGGGGCCAGGGATGAGGGGTTTGGGGTGCAGGAGGGGGCTCAGGGCTGGGGCAGGGGATTGGGTGCGGGGTTAGCGCACGAGCTTACCTTGGGCAGTTCCCGGTCAGCGGCACAGCAGGGGTGCAGAGGCAGGCTTCCTGCCTGTCCTGGCACCGCGGACCGCTCTGCGCCCTGGAAGCAGCCAGCAGCAGGTCTGGTTCCTAGGCAGAGGCGCGCAAGCAGCTCTGCGCAGCTCTCGCCTGCAGGCACCGCCCCCCCCATTCCCATTGGCCAGTTCCTGGCCAATGAGAGTGCGGAGCTGGTGCTCGGGGTGGGGGCAGCGTGTGGAGCCCCGTGGCCCCTCTGCCTAGGAGCCGGACCTGCTGCTGGCTGCTTCCAGGGCACAGCGCGATATCGGAACAGGTAGAACTAGCCTGCTTAGCCAGGCAGCACTGCCAACAGGACTTTTAATGGCTCAGTCGGCGGAGCTGACTAGAGCCGCCACAACCCAGTGCCTTAAATTCCACAACTCAGTACTGGGTCACGACCCGCAGTTTGAAAACCACTGCTGTGTGCTGTGTCCCACAGCTGTACTGTCTTGTGTCATAATCCTGCCAGGTCTATTTGTAACCCTTCTGGCAAGTGCCAATGGCAGCACAAGGGCTCATTCAGTGTGCCTAGAGGTCCTCTTAAACCAGGGGTCTCAAACACGCAGCCCGTGGGCCACATGTGGCCCGCGGAGTTATTTCCTGCGGCCCGCCATAGCGCCGACTCCATTGGCAGCCAAGCTCCAAGCATTACTGAGTGTTTATATTTTATTAAAACCCCTCTTTGCATTACAGTTTTTAAAAAGTTAATACATTGACTTCTAATAGAATACTATATTACTCTTCATTTTTTTCATTTTTGACTATACTTTTGTATCATTGTATGAAAAGGTTTCAGTGATGCGGCCCTCAGGCCAATTTACTAGTTCTCATGTGGCCCTCGTGGTGATTTGAGTTTGAGATCCCTGTCTTAAACTATGGCTTGAGCCCTCACCTAAAGCTGTATTCTGACTTCTGGCTCTGGGAAGTTAAAGTAAAACCTCCCCAGTTACCTTTGCAGGTCATTGTTCCCCACTCACAGGCACTCAGCATCCTTGGGATCCTAGAACCACTGGGTCCTTTTATTGGGGGGGAAAAGAAAAAAATCCTAAAGCATGATCGCTGCACGTATATTTACATGCAACACAACAACCCAAACCCAGTCAGTCTGTTCTGTCAACCCTGCAGACCCAAACAGTAACTGACCAGCTTACTGAGGATCCTAAATCACACAACAGTTCCCACCCACCTGAAACCTCACTCCCAGCTCTAATTAGGGCTTGTCTGAGGGCTTGTCTGAGGGCTTATCTACACTGGCACTTTATAGCACTGCAACTCTCTCGCTCAGGGGTGTGAAAAAACACACCCCTGAGCACTGCAAGTGTCAGTGCAAGCTGTAACATTTCACTGTAGACAGTGCACCAGCATTGGGAGCCGTGTTCCCAGTGCTGGTAGCTATTCCCCTCGTGGAGGTGGGTTTTTTATAGCGCTGGGAGAGCGCTCTGCTGCGAATACATAAGCAACGTTGCTAGTGAAGACGTGCCTTGAATGAGGACACTCAGGAAATTTAATCCAAGTGGATTTAAAGTAGGTTAGTTAAACCATGTTAAACACTTGAGTGAACGCTCTTATTCAGGATTAAAGTGGTCTCAATTTGATTTAGCTTAATTCACTTTAGAAGTGTCTCAGACTCAGTTGCTGTCAAGGGGTGGCTCTCCTCCATCTCTCTGCTCACGTCCAGAGAAGTCCTGCTCCATTGTGAAGCTACCTAGTCCAGCTGCAAGAAATCCGTTTTTCTGCCGCTGGTCCAGTTGGGCCTTACTGAGAAGTCAGTTTTGCACTCCTGCGTGGGTCACACTGAAATGTGAGCTCTGTACCTTGGCTGCCGCTGGTCTGGTTAGGCCTTGCCATGATGTCAATTCTTGCACCTCCACTTCGATTGGTCCAGTTGGACCTCACAGTGTAGTCACTTCCACACCACTGCCACAGCTGGTACAGTCGGGCCTTGCTGAGAAATCAGTTCTGCACCCCTGCCTCAGCTAGTCTAACTGGATCTCACAGTGAAGTCAGGTCTGCATCCCTGCCACGGCTAGGATGGTCATTCACACGTCCCCAGAATACTGGCCATTCCAGTACTTCTGGGTACGGCATGGGTCTGCCTTGCCACCTGCATTGATTCCACCCTCGCCAGTGTGACTTCACATTCATGGTGTGTGTGAAGTCATGCCAGCAGGGGGGTGGGGCGGTGTGCTCTTCAAAATGGCATCCCCTATCCATGATACCAGTCAAAACCATGTCCTGTGTTGTCTCAGTACCAGACAGGGGACACACCTTTTAAAAATAGGGTTATTGGGCTTAAAACCGGATGAATGGCTGGCCTAACATGGCTTTACTGTTAAGTCAGGTCTTGAACCCCTGCCACGGCTGGTTGAGTTGGGTCTCACTGTGAAGTCAGTTCCGCACCCTTGCCCCAGCTGCTCTAGTTGGATCTCCTGTGAAGTCCGTTTACCCTTCCTGCCAAGAATGCCGCCTACACAACCCCAGAAGACTGGACATTCCCCTGCCTGAATATCTCCACCCTTGCCAGAATGACCTGGCCTGCATCGTGCATGTTAGGTTACGCAGGCAGGGGTGGGGCAGTGTGCTCTTCAAAATGGCATCCCCTAGCCATGATACCAGATAAAACCGGATGAATGGCCTGCCTAACAGGGCTGCTCTGGTTGGGTCTTGCCATGAAGTCAGTTCTGCATCCCCACCGCAGCTTGTCCAGTTGGGCCTCACTGTGAAGTCAGTTCTGCAGACCTGTCACAGATGGTCTGGTCAGGTGTTGCTGGGAAGCCAGTTCTGGCAGAAGCTGGTCTAGTCGGGCCTTACAGTGCAGCTTCATTGCCATTGCCACTGCCATCAGTTCAGTCCCACAGAATCACTCTGCGCAGGGTTTGGAATCTCCAGGTAGGGGAATGGAGAGGAACACTAGACCCTGAGACAGAGTCATGCTCACTGGCATAAAGCTCCTGGTTTTTAGAGTGGAGTTCTCCCAACCCTACTTTGTTGAACTTGAATTGCATTGCCTAACCAGACTGTACTACTTGTAATGTCTTACAATCTGTTACCATACATAGAATCAAAATATAAACTAGTTCCAATACAGTATGTAGAACTATGAGTAAACAACATTATAGTTAAGGTTAAGATTTAGTCATGGGTATTTTTAGTAAGAGTCATAGACAGATCACGGGCAATAAACAAAAATTCACAGCCCGTGACCTGCCCATGACTTGTACTATAAATACCCCTGACTAAATCTTAGGTGCTCTGGGGTGCCACTGCTGCTCAGGGGTGCTGCTGCTGCTCCGGGGGGTGGGCAGGCCAGTGAGCCACTGCTGCTTCGGGGTAGCGCCCGGGACTGCTGCTCATCCGGTGGCCACCGGGGCCTGCTGCTTGGGGCTGCCTGAGCAGCAGCCGGTGCAGTTGGCCCCAGGGCTGCCCGAGCAGCAGCTGCTTGGGTGGCCCTGGGGTCAGCCGTACTGGCTGCTGGAGGAGTCACGGAGGTCCCGGAAAGTCACGGAATCCGGGATCTCTGTGACTGACTCTCAGCCTTAATTATAATTGATGTAACTGAAGCTGGCCTAAGGTGGCTTTTCCCCTCTAGAGGGAGCCAAGTGCACCATCTCCAAGCCTTTTCGCTGTTACTTACATCCTTGCCTCAGTTGGAATGTGCACTCAAATCATACAAACAAACATTTTCAATTAAACCCCCTATTTTTCCATTGACGTCCAGGACTCAAAGGGCTTGTCTACATGGGGACATCCAAGAAAATGAATCCAAATTAACTAAAAATTTACAGAAGGGAAGTGACTTTTCCAAGGTCACCCAACAGATCCATGGCAGGGCCAGGACTTGAAACTATGAAATCTGAACCACAGTCTAGTGCCCCATCGGTTATACCACATTCTCTTCTCGTTAGCAGGAAGAGGTTCTCAGAGATAGCTGGTTTGTATTTTTTTTAAATTGCAAATACAATGACAGCAGCAAACCTTAAAGGGATTGCACCTGTGGGAGGGAACGCACATAGAGGATTCTTTAAGGGCTAGTTTGCTGGAAATGAAACAAATTTCACAGATTAGTGGTGAGATGGCCGGTGAAGTAAAGTGTCTTAAAGTGTTGAGACACCTCGTATCTGTGACAAGAAATACCACTTAGCAAAAGAGATTCCCTTACACTAAGGCCTTGGCTACACTTGCAAGTAACAGCGCAATAAAGCCTCCCAGAGCGCTGTACCTCACTCACTGTCTACACTGGCAAGGCATGTACAGCGCTGTATCTCCGTGGCTGCAGCGCTGCTGGTACTCCATGTCTCCGAGAGGAATAACAGCTGTTGCGTAGTGGCTGAGACGCTGCTGTTGAAATGTAGTGGCTGCAGTACGCATTGACTGACCTCCGGAAGCTCCCTTTGTTTTGAAACGGCACTTCCAGGTTGGAGTTCAGAGCTCCGTTCTGGGGGCTGCTTATCAAAAAAACAAACACAGCTAGTATTTGCTTTGAATGAGTGAGAGCCAGGCAGGGGGGCTCTGTTATGAGTGCCGGCAGCAAACGGTAGCTTGAAGAGAAATAAGGCGGGGTGGGGGGAGGGGAAGGGAGAGGGTTTGGGGTCCGTGTTGGTGATCGGCTGCTTATCTGCTCTTAAAGCAAACAAACAAAGCCCCTGCTGTTTGCTTAATGACTGAGAGAGAGGCGGGGGAAGTGGGCGTGTGTAAACTTAGGAGATAATGAACTGACAGTCTGCGGATACCCCAAAAACCCACTCTCTCTCCCCACACGCTCCCTGTCACACTGCACCTCATCCCCTCCCCCCATTTGAAAAGCACGTTGCAGCCACTTGAACGCTGGGATAGCTGCCCATAATGCACCGCTCCCAAATACAGCTGCAAATGCCTCAAATGTGACCACAACAGTGCGCTGCCAGTGTGGACAGACTGCAGCGCTTTCCCTACTCAGCTGTACGAAGGCGGGTTTAACTCACAGCGCTGTACAGCTGCAAGTGTAGCCATAGCCTAACAAGTGCATGGCTAGGGCAGATATGCCACTCAGCCTCTTCTTCCTCCCCTTTTGGATTATTTGTTATTACAGTAGCAGCCAAATGCCTCAGTCAGAACCAAGGGCCCCATTGTGGTAGGTGTTTTACAGTTAATCTCTTGGTTTTCTATTATAGTACAAACAAAAGAGAGGGCTGCCCTAAAAATTCTCTTGTGGTTTTGTTTTCTGTAGTATACTCCGGAGTGCGGATGGTTACATATGAGCACCTTCGTGACTCTGTGCTTGGTAGAGCTGAAGACAAGAGCTTTCCTCTTTGGTAATTCTGAATAAATGTGCTACTGCTTACTGTTGGGGTTGTCATTGTCACAGCAGTTCTATAGGCCCTGGAAAATTGTCTCTTACAGCTTGTCTATACAAGAAAGCTGTACTGGTTTAACTAAGGTGTGAATTTAAATTGATTTAATTAATCCAGTGCAGACATCTGTGAGGAACTCTTCTTTCAGTTGAAGAGCAGCTTCCCTTGGTTTAAGTCGACTGGGAAGAGGTTTGCGCAAAACTGAAATAGGAGAGTCCACACGGGGTTTCCACTGGTTTGACCAAATTAGTTTAAAAACCTGTGCGACTTTCCTGGGTAGACAAGAGTCTGGAGTGAAATTTATTCATATGCAGTTGGCCAACATAAGGCCTAAGCAACATGTAAGTTACTATTCAATCTCTACTTTGAAGATTTAAGTGGTGCATAGTCCTTGCATTGGTTGTTTGCACAGAGTGAATTTCACCCTAAATCACTAACTTGCAAGTCAGTAATTTGCAATGAATCTCCCTATTATTAAAGAGAGTTGGCAGTTTTTTAAAGAGATATTATTGAGGGCACAAGAGCAAACTATCCCAGTGCATAGGAAAGATGGGAAGTATGGCAAGAGACAGCCCTGGCTTAACCAAGAAATCTTCAAGGATCTGAAACTCAAAAAAGAGTCCCACAAAAAGTGGAAACTAGGTCAAATTACAGATGATGGATAGAAACAAACACCACCACATGTAGAGACAAAATAAGAAAGGCCAAGGTACCAAATGAGATTAAACTAGCTAGAGACATGAAGAATAACAACATTCTACACATACATTATAAGGAAGAGGAAGACCAAGGATAGGGTAGGCCTGTCACTCAATGGTGGGGAGCGAGGGGGAAGAATAACAGAAAATGTGGAAATGGCAGACGTGCTAAATGACCCCCAGAGCCTCTTCTTCAGTACTACTGCATAGCCAGTTATTCCCCATTTTGTCGTTGTGGATTTTGATTTTTCCTTCCTAAGTGAAGTACTTTGTACTTGTCTTTATTGAATTTCATCTGGTTTAATTCAGACTAATTCTCCTATTTGTCAAGGTCATTTTCAATTTTAAACATGCCCTCCAAAGTGCTTGCAATCCTTCCCACCTTGGTGTCATTGGCAAATTTTATAAGCATACGCTCTACTCGATTATCCAAGTAATTAATGAAAATATTGAATAGTACCAGACTCAGGACAGACCCTGCAGGAACCCACTTGGTGTGTCCTCCCAAGTTGACAGCAAACCACTAATAACTACTTTTCAAGTACTATCTTCCGAACAGTTGTGCATGTACCTTATAGTAATTTCAGCTAGACCACATTTCCCTAGTTTGTTTATGAGAATCTGGCTGGTGAGTCTTGCCCACATGCTCAGGGTTCAGCTGATCGCCATATTTAGGGTCGGGAAGGAATTTTCCTCCAGGGTAGATTGGCAGAGACCCTGGAGGTTTTTCGCCTTCCTCTGCAGCATGGGGCACAGGTCACGGGTCACTTGCTGGAGGATTCTCTGCATCTTGAAGTCTTTAAACCATGATTTGAGGACTTCAATAGCTGAGACATAGGTGAGAGGATTGTTGCAGGAGTGGGTGGGTGAGATTCTGTGGCCTGCATTGTGTAGAAGGTCATACTAGATTATCATAATGGTCCCTTCTGACCTTAAAATCTATGAGTCATGCGGAACTGTGTCAAAAGCCTTACTAACATCAAGGTATATTACCTCTACTGCTTCCCCCCATCCAGTAGGTCAGTAATCCTATCAAAGAAAGAAATTAAGTTGGTGTGGCATAATTTATTCTTGACAAATCCACACTGACTATTCCTTATAAACCTGTTTTGTTTCAGGTACTTAAAAATTGATCATTTAATAATTTGCTGTAGTGTCTTTCCAGGTATTGAAGTTAGGCTGACTGGTCTGTAATTCCCTCTGTCCTCCTTGTTCCCCTTTTTAAAGATTGGTGCTAAGTTTGCCCTTTTCCAGTCTTCTGGGACCTCTTGTGTCCTCCAGGAGTTCTCAAAGATAATTGCTAATGGCTCTGAGGTTGCTTCAGCTAATTCTGTAAGGATGAATTTCATCAGGCCCTGCTGACTTGAATACATCTAACTTATCTAAATATTTTCAACCCATTCTTTCCCTATTTTGGCTTGCATTCCTTCCCTGGTTGTTAATATTAATTGTGTTGAATATTTAGTCACCATTAACCTTTTTAGTGAAGACTGAAGCAAAATAGGTGATAAGCACCTCAGCTTTCTTGATGTCATTGGTTGTTAGTAAAGCTCAGATTTTGTCGTGAATATTTTTAGTAAAAGTCACGGATAGGTCATGGGCAATAAAGAAAATTCACGGAAGCCCATGACCTATCCATGACTTTTACTAAAAATATATATGACAAAATGGGGAGCTGCAGGCTCCCCACACCACCCAAGGGTGCCTGGCTCGGAGCTGCAGGGTGTAACGATGCTGGCTTTGGCGGGACACAACTGAGAGTATCAATTCAGGACAAATTGCTTAGAGCAGGGCAGTCACAGCCCCAGGCTGGTGGTTCTCCACCTCTAAGGCACACCAAACCAGCGAAACAGAGATGACTTCGGTCTCACTCCACTGGCTAACCATAAGTCATACAAGCAATTCCCTTAGACACTCTAGTTTCCCAGTGTCACCACCAGTGCCACTTGTTATGGGGACAAATGATTATGAAAACCAATACCCCAGTAAAAGAAAAAAAGGTTCTCCTGATCCCAAAGGACCAAGCCCCAGACCCGGGTCAATATATAAGTCAGATCTTACCCACAAATCATGCTATTGCCAATCCTTTAGAATCTAAAATCTAAAGGTTTATTCGTAAAAAGAAAGAAATATATATGAGAGCTAAATTTGGTTAAATGGAATCAATTACATACAGAATGGCAAAATTCTCGGTTCAGGCTTGTAGCAATGATGGAATAAACTGCAGGTTCAAATCAAGTCTCGAGTACATCCACAGCTGGGATGGGTCATTCAGTCCTTTGTTCAGAGCTTCAGTGTAGCAAAGTTCCTCCTGAGGTCAGAAGCAGGATTGAAGACCAGATGGAGGGGTTGTCAGGGCCTTTTATATTCTTTGCCCATGGAAGGACACCCCTTTGTTCTTACTGTGGAAAATCACAGCAGCAAGATGGAGATTGGAATCACATGGGCAAGTCACATGTCCATGCATGACTCAGTTTGCAGGCTGATGCCATTGTTTACATGTCAGTTTGAACATTCCCAGGAAAGCTTAGATGTGGATTGGAGACTCCCAAAGTTAATTGTCAGTTAAGTGTTCCTTGATTGGGCACTTACTGAGGATAGTCCCTTCTCAAGAAGCTGACCAAATGTTCAAACAAACAAAAAACTCCCTTTGAAGTTTCAGAGGGGTAGTCATGTTAGTCTGTAACAGCAAAAACAACTAGGAGTCCTTATGGCACCTTAGAGCTAAACAAATTTATTTGGGCATAAAGGCTGTCACTCCTTTCTTTCCTTAGAATTACGAAATCTGTCATTTCAGGATCACTGTCACCCAAAATGCCTTTTACCTTCAGATTCACTACCAATTCCTCTGGTGGTCAGAATCAAATCTAAAATGGTCATCTCCCTGGTTATTTCCTCCACTTTCTGGAACAAAATGTTGTTCCTTACACACAATTTCCAATAAGTGTTTGGACTGTATGTTACCATTATTACTTTTCCAACAGATGTCTCGGTAGTTAAAGTCCCCCATTACTACCAGGTTCAGTGTTTTGGATATTTCTGTTGTTTTAGAAATGCCTCATTCACCTTCTCTTCCTGATTGGGTGGTTGATAGTAGATCCCCCTTCCCCACCATGACATTACCCCTATTTTAACCCTTTTATCTTTATCCAGACTCTCAACTGGTCTGCCTCCCACCACCTGCTGGACCTCAGAACAAGTATATATCCTTTATGCATAATGCCACCCTCCTCCCTTTTTCTCCTGCCTGTGCATTCTGAACAAGCTACACCCCTCTATACCAATATTTCCCCCTACTCATTTCCTTCTTCTTGCTCCTTTGACCCTATTATATTTTTCCATGTCTCCCCCTGCCCCAACATTTAACCCTTTGTTATGGTCACTTTTTTTGGTGAAAGTAATTTAGATTTAGTAATCTTTCAGTTACACTAGTAATCTATGGAGCACAAGTAAGGACTTATTTGTAAATTATATGTTCATTTTTATCTTGTCATTGTGCCTTTAAATCATAAGTGTGGGAAAAAACCCTAAATATACGAAGTTTTCAGAGGATTTTATTTCCTCTCCACAGCAGAAACCAACTTCCTTTTGTAAGTGGAAGTATGGGTATAAAAATATTTTTATTGAGACAAAGAAAAGGGAACCATATGCTAAAAATCACCACATGCCTGATCTCTCATGCTTCAGCACAATTTACATCAGTAGATACATTTAGGGGTATCTCAATGGAGCTAGATTCAGTGATTCCCAAGTTGGGTTGACTGTTCAAACAAACAAATACTCCCTTTGAAGTTTCAGAGGGGTAGTCATGTTAGTCTGTAACAGCAAAAACAACTAGGAGTCCTTGTGTCACCTTAGAGATAGACAAATGTATTTGGGCATAAGCTTTCATGGGCTGTAACCCACTGCATCCGATGCATGGAGTGAAAAATACAGTAGGCAGGTACAAATATACAGCACATGAAAAGATGGGAGTTGCCTTACCAAGTGCGGGGTCAGTGCTAACGAGGCCAATTCAGTCAGGGTGGATGTGGCCTGTTCCCAACAGTTGACAAGAAGGTGAGTATCAACAGAGTGAAAATTACTTTTTGTAGTATCCCAGTCTTTATTCAGGCCTAATTTGATGGTGTCAAGTTTGCAAATTAATTCCAGTTCTGCAGTTTCTCGTTGGAGTCTGTTTTTGAAGTTTTGTTGTTGAAGAATGGCCACTTATAAGTCCGTTATTGAGTGTCCAGGGAGACTGAAGTGCTCTCCTATTGGTTTTTGAATGTTACAATTCTTGATGCCTGATTTGTGTCCATTTATTCTTTAGTGTAGAGACTGTCCAGTTTGGCCAATGTACGTGACAGAGGGGCATTGCTGGCACATGATGGCATGTATCACAATGGTAGATGTGTAGGTGAACGAGCCCCTGATGGTGTGGCTGATGTGGTTAGGTCCTATGATGATGTCCCTTGAATAGATATGCAGACAGAGTCCTGGGTTAGTATTTTTGTTGTATGTTGTGTAGTTGCTGGTAAGTATTTGCTTCAGATTTGGGGGCTGTCTGTAAGCGAGGACCGGCCTGTCTCCCAAGGTCTGTGAGAGTGAGGGATCGTTCTTCAGGATAGGTTGTAGATCCCTAATGATTCACTGGAGAGGTTTTAGTTGTGGGCTGTAGGTGATGGCTAGTGGCATTCTGTTACTTTCTTTGTTGGGCCTGTCCTGTAGTAGATGACTTCTGGGTACTCTTCTGGCTCTGTCAATCTGTTTCTTCACTTCCCCAGGTGGGTACTGTAGTTTTAAGAATGCTTGATAGAGATCCTGCAGGTGTTTGTCTCTGTCTGAGGGGTTGGAGCAAATGCGGTTGTATCTGAAGGCTTGGCTGTAGACAATGGATCATGTGATGTATCCTGGATGGAAGCTGGAGGCATGTAGGTAAGTATAGCAGTCAGTAGGTTTCTGGTATAGGGTGGTGTTTATGTGACCATCACTTATTTGCACTGTAGTGTCCAGGAAGTGGATCTCTAGTGTGGATCCAGGCTGAGGTTGATGGTGAGGTGGAAATTGTTGAAATCCTGGTGGAATTTCTGAAGGGCCTCCTTCCCATGGGTCCAGATGATGAAGATGTCATCAATGTAGCGCAAGTAGAGTAGGGGCGCTAGGGGACAAGAGCTGAGACAGACAGGCCCCAACCTGAAGCGAATACTCACCAGCAACTACACAACATATAACAAGCTTATGCCCAGATAAATTTGTTAGTCACTAAAGTGCCACAAGGACTCCTCGTTGTTTTCCCTTTGAAGTGTTAATATGCTGAATGCCCCTCCCTCTCAGCCTGGCTAGTTGCATTACTTGCCTGAGCTCAGACTTCTGGGGGATACCGCCAAAAATCTCAGAACTTGAGGAGGTGCTGCAGATGGTGTAACCATGAAAGTAACAACTTGGACTGCAATGGGAATAGCAAGAGTTGCCAAGAAGACCATTCTTGAACCCCACATCCCACTGCTGTGCAAATTCACTTAACAAAACCCAGAAAAAGACTGTATTGACTTTAAGTATTTGATACCAATTTCTTCCCAAATAAGAAAGAGAAATCACAAAGGGAAAGTGCAATTAAAGGGAAGGGACTAACTTCTGGCTATTTTTAATGGTTCCTGAGTGCAACCAGCACATATTGGTGATGTATATTAAATATTTTATTTCCAAGTTACCTTTTACGCTGTATAAAACTGACAAGAACCTTATAGACTATATTAGCCATCTGGAGTCACTATAATCATTGATTAAGCTTCGGCTGTTCACGTGAGAAGTGGTTGTTTAAGATTCCATTTCACCTGGAAGATGCTACAGAGCTCGTTAGATCAGGCATTTATTTTCATTGGGGAAACAGGCATTGTGACTTCATAGCTGTTAACATCTTGAATGTATTCTGGAGAAAAACGGGAGCTTAGGTCCCACTTTACTTTTGTACAGGAAATCTGTAGTTGGAGGGATGGCAGCTGGTGCCATTGGTCAGTTTTTTGCCAGTCCAACTGATCTGGTGAAGGTGCAGATGCAAATGGAAGGAAAGAGAAGATTAGAAGGGAAACCATTACGGTGAGTTCTCAAGTAAGCTAATTTAATTGGCATTTTTTGTTAGTGGTCATTCTGTGGATGTTGACAATTGTCATGCAGTGTGGGACAGATTTTTAGGACTTTGTATGTGCAAAAATATATGCATGTATATGCACCTAATTTATACACATCATTACCGCACAAAACCCTGTGGTTTAGGTAAGTGTTTTTGTTTTGTTTTAAACAGAGGAGAACACTGTTACACAGAGCTTAAGTGAGTAAATGGACATGAAGAGCCCAGATCCTCAGCTGGTGTATTTCAGCATAGCTCCATCAATGGAACTGTGCTTATTTATACCAGCTAAGGATCTGGCTGGAGACTGAACTCCCAGCAAAACAGTTCCTTTAAGTTTAAGTCATAGTTGAGGCATATTGGTGGGGCAGTGTGAGGAAGCTTGCATTATCACTGCCCTTAATGTAAAGGATCTCTTCTGTGGATAAATAGAGGACTTTAGTCTTCAGGGCTGTCAGGTAAATAACCTTTACTAGCATTAAACATTCCTATGAATGTTTTTTTTAAATGTGTGCTACAGAAAGCACAAGAAGTCCCCTTGGCATACAACAGAAGTTTGTCCATCACTGAATTCTCTACTCATTAGCTGTATGAATGAATGTTTGTAAAGACATGCGAGATGCTAGAGAAATGTCAAATGTTATTTATTTCAGATTTCATGGAGTGCACCATGCATTTGTGAAGATCCTGTCTGAAGGGGGAATTCGGGGCCTTTGGGCAGGTTGGGTGCCAAATGTCCAAAGAGCTGCTCTGGTAAACATGGGAGGTAAACATAATATAGTAGGTCTGAGCTCAAGTGACTCTCTTCCTTTGTCCTTCCAGGACCATTGAGATAAGTTGGGTTGTCTTTGACATTCTTCCTGAGGTTTTATCTGTAGGATGGTGAAGTCTTCTGGTTTCAGGGATGTTGCCTAAGGAAATCCCTCCAGAAGCATGTCCCCCAATGCTCAGTAGAAGGCCTCTTTCTCTGCAACAATTTACTTTTGACCTTTTGTCATTTTTTTGTTGGCCTGTTTAAATTTGCTTAGCAGAATGGCTGGTAATTTCTAGGCCACTTGACTCAAGGCTATTTTAAGTATTTGTTGCTGACGTACGTAAGTCTCTTTTTAAGAGTGATGGGCCAATGTCAAAGGTGGCATAAGTTATACCTCACTCAGGGTGTTGTAAGGGCTAAGGAAAGGATAACTAACAAGAAGGTGTTAAAGTATCCATTGTCACAGGTGAGACTGGTCCTTTAAGAATGTGTGGGCCTCATCCACCTGTGACCAACTAATTACCTCTTACTAAGTTTAGAAAGGGGATCATGTGACAGTTATTAGGAAGAAGGAGGCTAGCATGATACTGGAAGGACCAGCAGGGTGGGCCTTGTGAGGGGCACTTAGAATCCCTGACTTGGGGAAACAAAAAGGGATCGGGGCTTAGGGAAGAAGCCTGCCTCTGGTGAAAGCCCTGGGAGGAACCACCTTGTGAAGGAAGTCTGGATGTACCGTTATTAAGGACTGGGTTTAAGACAGTTTTAAGGCAGAAGAGCCCAGGAATGCTTGGACTGGAAGAACTCTCTGGGGAAGAAGAGCTTGTTATTGTATCTGTAGGTTGAGTGTTTGAATGTGGGGAATCCTCCTGTGATTGTGGGAGTAAGAAGGTAAAATTGTGCCAATAAAGAAGGCCAAACGGGTTGTCAGCATAGCTGAAGACTGGTGGAATTCCTGTATAGAAACCCTCGCCTGTGGTTAAACTGAGGCGATTTACGCCTGTGTTGCTGAGGTTGGTCACTGGAGGGTGCGCATGTCTAGGGTCTCTCTCTCTCTCTCACACTCACTCACACACACACACATTAATTTACTCTTTCCATCCCTCAGAACAAAAGCTATACCAATTCAGACTCCCTTACATTTACTTGCATCTGTTTACTAACATGTAACTTCTACCACCTTCCACATTTGGCCTGAAAAACAGTATAAAGTATGGTTGTCAATGAATCGCAGTTAACTCACGCGATTAACTCAAAAAAATTAATCACTATTAATTGCAGTTTTAACTGCTCTGTTAAACAATAGAATACCAATTGAAATGTATTAAATATTTTAGATGTTTTTCTATATTTTCATATATATTGTATTCTGTGTTGTAAATTAAATCAATATATTTGAAAATGTAGAAAACATCCAAAAATATTTAAATAAATGGTATTCTGTTGTTTAACTGCGAATAATCGTACAATTAATCGCGATTAATTTTTTTTAATCGCTTGACAGCTCTACTATAAAGTACTAAGGAAGTCAGCATGGTTCTGTAGATAAAGCACCACATCTAAGGTCAGGACACCTGTCTTCTATTCCTAAATCTACTATTAATTTTCTAGGAGACTACTGGTCTTCATTTAAATCCTTAGTCACTTTAACTTACACTTCCTTCCAACCCCTCATCAAGTTATCCCAGTTTAGACTCCCTTATGCCCTCTATTGTCATTTTTGCAAAATGGGAATAATGGTGCTTACCCAGAGAAAGAAAAGTGATAAAGAAGTGGAAAAAAATCCTTTATAGAGTTATGTGAATGTTTCCAATTTTGTTTGACAATTTTTTTGCCAAATTTCCCTTTGGAAATTTGTTTTCCAAGTTACTATTTTCATGTTAAACATGAGGAGAGGTGGGTGGTTTCGGGGAGAGAGAGAGTTCAATTATTCTATATGCATACTTCAATAATATGTTCTGTGATGGAGGCAGGGGGAAAGCAGAGAGGAGGCTCTAGATGTAGCTGATGGCAGAGAAAAGGGGAACGGTATATGCCAGCCTGGTGCAACTCTTGTAGTCAGTGGGTTACACCAGGGATTTATTTAGCTCGGGTCTTTATCTCCTAAATCAGTAACAAGGAGCCTGAATACCATGTAACTTCTTATTTATGCTTATTTCCCCTAATTACTCTCTTTACAGATCTGACTACTTATGACTCAGTGAAACACTTTTTACTTCTGAACTCACCACTTCAGGACAATAGTGTGACTCACAGCATCGCAAGGTGCCTTATTATTTTATTATCCCCTCCCACATCTCTAAGGAGATAACTTTTAGCCACACGTTCCCTCTAATTTTTGACAGGCCACGTGCGCAAAAAATTTCTTCTGTGCAAATTTTTGAAGCAGAGTTCAAATTTGTGCGCCATGAGGCAAATGCGCCCAAGTGAGTAAAATGCTTATACAAGGAGATGTGTGGATCCTGACGGGATCAACGTTTCACGTTCAAAATGCTGGCAGGGAGGGGTACGATTCATTGCCCTCCTTTCCCTTTCCCCCCCTTGCCAGCACAGTAGAATCTGGCTGTGTTGATAGATGGTGGGCAAACAATGTCAAAAGTCGCCCGTAAATGATATTTTGGCCTGGCTCTGATGTAGTATTTCATTTTTTGTGCGCGCGGTGTTTCGCCGTGTGCGCAGGGTTTAGGATCTGTGTGTACGCACACACACGCAAAGCTTAGCGGGAACAGTGGCTACAGGCTAATCACTCAGTGATGTTATAATTTTCAGGACAGTCACATTGCTGCTTCCTTCTTCCTTCCAGTTATTGCTTCTTCAGAGGTAGCCACAACAGGGCACTCAACTGCGACTTGGGAACGTGGGTTCTATTCCCAGCTCTGCCAGTAACTTGCTGTGTAGTCGTGGGCAAATCACTTCACTTCTTGTTGCTTCAGTTACCAATGCTGTAGCTGGGAATAATGCTACTTACCCAATGATGCAAAGCACTTTGAGATTGCATATGCAAGTGCTAGGTGGTGGTGTTAAATTATACACAGTGTATTTGGAATTCTGTGACTAAGTATTCTGCCTGGAGGTAGAGCAGGAGCAGACCGAGAATAGACAGTAGCTGACAAGTAACCAAAAAGCAAGAACTGAAAGGGAACTATTAGAAAGAACAGGAGACGCACCTAATGTTGATTGGTGTCTCCATGGTGAAGAACTTGATCCTAGGCAGAAGTGGGCCAGATGTAGAGAACAGGATGGTATACTGCCTGTTGAACACCAAGGCAAATAACATTCCAATAAAGGTGTCAGGTATCCTAAAGGATCCTAAGGAGAGAGGAGGGAAGGGATGGTCTTGCAGTTTAGGCAATGGTCTGGGACTCAGGAGATCTAGTTCTCCCCATCTCATTCCATCTGCTCAATGGGAGGAGTATTAAAATCAGACACACTGTAGATGGCTCTCTGGGCTGCTCTCCATGGGCTGTTTTTAACTATGTGCATATGCTGCTTCTCTGGAGACCAGGGTATCTGTGTGTATGGAAAAATTTGGTGATACCTGGTAGGGTTAGGTCCTAAACTACTTTATCTGCATTTCTTCTGCCCTCTACACGTACATGGCAGCTCTTCATAATAAGCACATAGGGCTTTATCTCTGGGACACGAGCCCCCTCCAGGGCATAGGAAGTTTGTGGTTTCTTTTGTTTACTGTTTTACACACCTTGAAATTCTCCTTGGAGGGGAGTCATCTCTAGTTCTTACATTCAGTGCTATGGCTAACCTAAGCAGAATTGTGTAATACATGTCTGCGTAATCAATTTGTGACCCAGGTATTAACCAGTTCAGTAGCAGCATGTTCCCCCCCAGGTATAGAAATTGTGATTGTGTCATGCAGAATAACTCTCCCTTTCCAGTTGATTTTATTTGGTTCTTAAATCGTTTTTTTCTCAGTCCTGGCACAATTTAGGTCCTAGAGTCATAGGATCAGATCTGCAGCCGGTGCAAACTGGCATAGCTACATTGATGTCAGTGTGGCTATGACAATTTAAACCAGCAAAGAACATGGCCCATAACAGAAAAGAAAAAAGAAAAAAGACGATCTGTCCCCTCATCTCTGTCAGTGCAGGATTCTTCCCTTTTCTAGATTTTTCTAGTGCTTTGTCCAGTCTAATTTTAAATGTGTTTAAATTAAATTTTAATTTAACTCCCTGGAACCAGGAAGAAACTTCTCCCTCAGGCATGATATTGCACAATTGTCTATTATGGTGCTTTTATATTTTCCTCTGAAGTATCTGGCCCTGTTAAAGATTGGCTCCTAAACTAGAAAGACCATTAATCTCGCAGAGTATGTCACTTCTCGTGTTTTCCAATCACTTTGACTGACAGAATCCTAGAAATGTAGGGCTTGAGGGGAGACCTAGAGAGGTCATCTAGTCTATTCCCCTCACCCCCTGCACTGAAGCGAGCACAAGTATACATAGACCATCCCTGACAGGGGTTTGTCTAACCTGTTCTTAAAAACCTCCAATGATGGATTCCACAACCTCCTTGGTCACCTATTCCAGTATTTAACTATCCTTATTAGGGGGAAATTTCTAATTATATCTCCCTTGATGCAGATTAAGCTGATTACTTCTTGGCCTACCTTCAGTGGACAGGGAACATAATCACTGTCCTCTATGACAGCCCCTTAACATATCTGAAGACTTACCAGGGCCCCCTTAAGTCTTCTTTTCTCAAGACTAAACATGCCCAGTTCTTTTTGAACTTGTCCTCATAGGTCAGGTGTTCTAAATCTTTCATCATTTTTGTTGCTCTCCTTCAGAGGCTTTCCAGTTTTTCCACATCTTTCTTAAACTGTTGTGCCTAAAAGTGGAGACAGTACTGCAGCTGAGACCTCATCAATGCCGAGTAGAGCAGAACTACTACCTCCTATGTGTCCCACCCTGCCTGCTCCCCGCCCAGGCCTGGCTGCCCGAGACAAGGGCTGAGCGAGCTGGAGTCCTCCCTCCCCCGTCACATTTCTGGCTTGCTCGGGCCCTGTCCCTGGCAGCCTGGCCTAGGTGGAGAGCAGAGGGGGCAGGGCAGGCCACTGTCCTAGCCAGGCTCTCTCAGAGACAGCCGCTGTGCTGCACAGAGTTGCCGGTCCTGCCCTTTCTGCTCCCCGCCCGGGCCCGGCTGCCAGGGACAGGGGCTGAGCATGCTGGGGGGGCAGGCGCAGCAAGAGAAGGGAGCCCCTCTCCCTCCACCGGGCAGGCCAAGCAGAAATCTAGGGGGGCACTTGACCCCCCTCCCCCCATGCATTGCACATGTCTCACATTGTACCAATGAAGCCAGGGCAACTGGTTGTGAGTGGAGATACCTGAGAGCCAGAGCTGAGGCAATTCTTCCCAGCTCTGTCCTAATTGGGAAACCCACATTAAGTTATGAGGCATTAATCTTGGTTTAATGACAACAGCCCTAAAGATGTTTTTATTTTTGAAACTGAGATCTAGGTGGTTGAATTGGGATGATAAACCTTGATGTGTTTTTTCTTCAAATAGTGTTTTTTATTAATAGTGTGTGTTCCGGCCTGGTAGCTGCTATCCTGGGAACTCCTGCTGATGTCGTCAAAACACGGATAATGAACCAACCAAGAGATAAACAGGGAAGGTATGGATATTTCTGAGAGGGTATTTCCAAACTTCAGTAGTAATTTGGGACCTGAACTGAACTTGAATGAAGTCAATGGAAAGATTCACATTGATTTCTTCGATACATCAGGCCTTGGATCTCTAGTCTATTCTTAATCTTTCTGCTTATTGTCTTGGTGTTGATTTTTACATATAAAAAGCTATTTTTGTAGTATGGTCCATAACTACTTTAAACTAAGGGAGAACTTTACATATAGTTTACTTTTTGGGCTGAATTAACCCCTAGTATAGCTTCATTGACTTCAGTGGGTCTGTGCCAGGGATCTTGTTTCTAAATGTTACCTTTCATAGGAACTACCCAAAGATTTGGTGGTGGTATATTGGGCGGGGGTGATGGTGCTGAAACGCTTTCATTTCCTACAGAAGCGACAAAGGGTCCGGTGGCACCTTATAGACTAACAGAGGTATTGGAGCATAAGCTTTCGTGGGTGAATACCCACTTCTTCGGATGCAAAACTTTTGCATCCGAAGAAGTGGGCATTCACCCACGAAAGCTTATGCTCCAATACCTCTGTTAGTCTATAAGGTGCCACCGGACCCTTTGTCGCTTCTGCAGATCCAGACTAACACGGCTACCCCTCTGATACTTCATTTCCTACAGTGTACTTGTGTATTTGTAACACCAACCTCATTTTGTTCTCTTTCCTCGTTGCTAGGGGACTGCTGTATAAGTCTTCTACAGACTGTTTGATTCAGGCTATACAAGGTGAAGGATTTATGTCTCTATACAAAGGCTTTTTACCAACCTGGATGCGAATGGTAAATGACTTTTTTTCCTCTTTTAGTATAAACTCTTTACAACTAGGTAGTTTGTAATGCAGTGTTGTACAACTACAGGAGTTCCTTCGATGTGTTAAGAGCCTTATCCTATCAGGTGCTGATGCCTTCAATTCCCATTGGCTTTGCTGGGAACTGAAGTTGGAGCACTTTGTAGCACCCTGAAGGATTGGGTCGTAAAACAGAATAAGAGAACTACAGAGAACATCTTAAAGCAATACTGATATTAAAATATGTATTTCATAGTCCTTTGTTGCATTTACTATATCATTAAACTTGGAAAACATTAATATGAGGTTTTAAAAATGAATTGAATTAGTGTACATTGTTAGTACACTAGTCATTTAAATCTGGAGGCATGAACCCAAGCCTTGCCTCTGGTCACATGGGAAAGACTGGTCTCTGTATTTAAATACCTTCATGATTGGCACCATAAAAATTCCTTAGCTAGATTAGAGTTCTCATATGTCCACCTCACCAACCGACCACATGACCGTCCGTGTTTGCTCAGAAGAGATCCCAGGCCTGGAATAATAGGGATGTTGCAGATCAAGATTGATGTGTACTGACAGAGCTTTGTGTCTGGTTATGTGCCTGCCTTCACTCATCCTGAATTGTCAAGTTCTCCAATCTCATAAGCCACGTGCTTGTCTACACAGGGAAGCAGACAGGCATAGCTATAGCGGGATAATTATTCTGCTAAAGCTATGTCAGTGTAACTCTCTGTGTAGGTACTCTGTTCCAAAATAAATGTGACTTTATTACTCTGCTTGCCCCAGTTTTCTTGTCCAACCACTCTCACCTCCTCCAGGCTCCTTGTCCCAGTCTCCCTGCCCAATCAGAGCTAGTCTCCCCCTCTTCTGGGTCCTTGACCAATGTCAGTCTTCTACCCACGCACTTATTCTCAATCCCCTGGGTTTTTTTCCCCAGCTCCCAGTCTCCTTTGCCAACCAGTCCCAGTCCCACTCCCACTGGTACCAATCTACACCCCCCACTTCCCTTCCCCCCCAGTCTGACTCTTGTTCTCTGCATTCAAGTCAAGCAGCTTCCTCCTTCAGGGTACCTGGGCACCAGCAAAGAGAGCACAGGAAAGAAAATCTTTCTGCTCTCAGTTCCTGTGCCTGGTATCACAGCAGCTGAAAAGAACAATTGCAAGGAAAGTCCTGCTCAGCTACTGTATCCCTGGGCTGGACTATGCCCAGTACAGATGGAATCTTCAGAGAATTTAGCAGCCAAACTCTAACAAGTCTCTACTGAGCGTGTGCCAACTGAGATTTTTTTCAAAAGTTTATCATTTGGCCAAATTTGGGTGGTTTTTCATGGAAAAAAGCAAAAGCACATCTCTGACACAGACAAGCACCCTATCAAATTTAAATTCCTTTCTCCAAAGTATGTTGGTATTAGAGCTGCTCATCTAAACAGTTTTAAGAATTTCTTTAACATGGGCAAAACTATGTATTTTCCCCTAATTTCATTTTTGGAAATAGCTGAATGATTTTTGCTGAAACTTTCTGAAAAGATTCAGCCTGCAGCAGATCCCTGGCATGAAAAATTTCAGCCCAAAGGGTTATATTTTAGCAAAATAAATTGGAAAGAGGGTCTTATTGGAAAGGTTGGGCAACCTTAACTATAGGCAACATACAATGACACCCTCCATAAACTTCTTATAATCTAGCTAAGACAATCACTTTAATATAGTTATGTATTTATCCCTGTTAAACTGGCTAATGAATACTTACTAAAATGTTACCTCTGTTCTACGTTTGTAATAATTTGTGTGGTTACATTTACAGGCTCCTTGGTCATTGGTATTCTGGCTTACCTATGAACAAATCAGAAGGATCTGCGGAGTTAGTTCTTTTTAAGATCTTGAAAGCATATACTAATAATCACACAACAAATAAAACAGAATTGGAAATCCAGTAGATCATCAATAAAACATCCCATCCCTAAGGAAACTGGTTATTTTAGGAGACTGGCAATTGTCTTTCACCTTTAGATCATCACTTCAAATTCAGTCTGGTTGACAGTAATTTAATATTACCTTCTGATTGCCATTTGACAGACTACAGTAAAACCTGCCAAGTGTGACCATTCATGGGAGTTAGCAAAAGTGGTCTCTTGTAAGAGGTGGGTCACTCTTCAAAGGTTTGCACATGGGAGAGCATTGGCTACTGACTCACCAGCAGCACCATCACCAGTAACACTGCAGAAGTAAGGGTGACATGGTATGGTACACTAGATCCCTACTGATAAGCGAAGATCAGTTTCTCCTACAGGTTTGTTTTTATGAATGGGAGTAAGAAAATGTGGTCGCTGGTTGCAGATGACAGGTCATCCTCTTTACAGTTTCTTCGCAGTTAAATTATAGGGGAAAAACTTTCCTGGCCTCTGCAAGTAGTCGCTTATGAGAGGTGATCCCTCTTCGGAGGTGGTTACTGAAGCAGTATATAGAGTTGGTGGTCTCCATGGCATAAGCGTCCATCACAAAAAGCACTGCTCCAACTGGCAATAAGTGTCAGCCGTGCTGGAAGATTCAGCAGAGGCAAAACAACTTACTGAGCAAGTACACTGAATTACCTTTTTAATCCTAGAGAGAGTTCCTGTAGCTGAGGATGAGACTTGATTGAGCTCTAGGTAGTTCTATGGAACATGTACCTTTTTAATCGTGCATTATACATGTTTTGTGGATTAATAAAAGACTTAAGTGTAAATTTTGGAGCTTTTCATTAGAATTAGACACACACACACACAGATGTACACAATAAAGGAAAATACATCTCCTGTAGCTACTTCTTCATTAGAGGTCTGTCATTTCTTAGAAAACGAAGTATTAAGTACTAGGTGCTTTAATAGGTTAATACAGTAGATTCAGTTGTGCAGACCTGGCCTCCGCTATGTTTGATATAACTCGTGAAAGGAATTGATAGGCTCAACTTATTTCTGAATGGATGTATACCCACTTCAGACCACCACTACCTGTTTGTACACACTACTGTGCTATTGGTGAAATTCACCAGTACAGAGGGAATCACAATGACTAGAGACTGCTTAAGTCCCACAGCAGGTCTTTTGGACAGAGGTGTCTTTTGAGAACCCCAGGAGTAAGTTAGCAGATGAGGACTAATTTGTACCAGCAGAGCTTTGTGTAAAAACATGTATAGTACCTGCCCTCAGTCTGCCTAGATCAAGGGTCTCAAACACGTGGCCTGCGGGACACATTTCCCTGTGGCCCGCCGGGCCCCCCCACATCCTCCCCAATTTTTTTTTTACCTCCAGGAAGTTCCCGCCGCCAGACAGCTGTTCTGGCGGTGGGAACTACCTGGGGTTTTAAAAAAAAAATTAAAAAATGGGGGGGCACGGGGAGCCTGGTGGGCCGCAAGGAAGAGCTTTGTGGTTTCTGGGAGGGAGGGGGGAGGAGCGGGAAGCTGTGCGCACAGGGGAGGAGGCAGAGAAGGGGCGGGGCCTAATGGAAGGGGTGGAGTGGGGGCGGGGGCAGCGAGGGGGCGGGCTCAGTGATGCGGCTCTCGGGCCAATGCACTAGTCCTCATGCGGCCCTCATGGTAATTTGAGTTTGAGACCCCTGGCCTAGATGTTACTGGATTCTCTTTCATAAACACAAAATGTTTTCAATCTACAAATTGTTAAATGATCTTAATCAGGGTTGATGGAAACTGAACAACAACCTGCAACTGGAGGATCAAAACTATAGCCTGTCTAACCAGACACCCTCCAAATGCTGTCTGGATTGCAGAGAAGGGGGGAAGGATACAACCAGCTGCCACTGGCCAGCATTTGGACAGTGTGCTGGAACACAAAGTGCAATCCTGCTCTGAAAAACTGCTCTGTAAAAATGTAAGGTTCCATGTTCATGTCTCAGTGTCTGTCAAAAGTTTTCTGTTCATAAGTAGAATTTTTTTTCTAACTGTCCTGAAAACGCAACCTGAGTTCCTTATTTCTCACACATCATCACAATCAATACTAAATCTGCAGGCAAAATTCTGCCCTCACCTTCAGTGGCCCTGCTAGTCTGGCCACCCAAGTAGATGTAACTGTGGATACACATAGGTAGCTATCTCTTCAGATGCTATTTTTACAGTCACTTTTCAGTGTATTACAGCATTTTGATGAAAGACACTGTTTGGCTCTTACTAAAGCTGTACCTAGACAAGAAATTTTTAAGAAAGAAGCATAGTGCTTAATAAAGTTGAATATTGATGACAGGAATCTGGCATGCTTTATATTTACAAATAAATTAAAATGTAAGTATTAAAAGTTGTAAGTACATTAAGTGCCAAATACACTAATGTATAGTAATAAACACCCAAGCCACAACGTTCAAATGTAGGAACCCAAAGTTAGACACTTAAATCCATTAGACATCTGAATAAATTGTCTGATATTAAGCGATGTAAAGTGACCATCATTCTTATTGACTTCAGTGGGAAACTAAGCATCTCTGAAAATCAGGCCACTCTTATGTAGGTGCTTTGTTTTAAACACCTACGTTTGATTTTTTTGGTGTACATTTATATGTAAGGCTACAATTTTTTCACAGAGGTGGCAGAAGTCACGGAATCCGTGACTTCAAGCGAACTCCATGACTTCAGCCCCTGGTGGCCAGGAGCTGCAGGGTCCCCCTGCCTGCAGGGAGATGCAGGCAGCAGGAGCCCCCCTGGAACTTTGGGTCACTGCAGGCAGTGGGGGTACCCTAGAGCTCCTGGGTGGCAGGAGGACCTTGGAGCTCTGAGCCCCTACAGGCAGTGGGGGCCTTTGGAGTGGGTCCCCACAGCAGCCTAGCTACTTTAGGCGGTGTAGGGACCCCGCAGCTGAACTCCCCATTTTGTCATGGATATTTTTAGTAAAAGTCATGGACAGGTCACGGGCTTCCATGAATTTTTCTTTATTGCTCATGACTTTTACTAAAAATATCCGTGACAAAATCTTAACCTTGTTTATATGTATTACTTGGTCAACGTTGCCAGTTATGTAGTGTATCAAATTTCTTGAAACAGTACATTTAAAAATGTGTTTAGACCTGCTGGTCTCATTTCTGAGCTACATTCCCTCTCCTCTATGCCACAGGAATGCAGATAGATCATCCTATCTGAGAATTCACCAGGCTAAGGATGACTCCCTGGAGATCATAGGTGTACACTCACTTGCCCCAGTTCAGCCCTGCTGCAGGGGTGCATCAGGGGCAGCTCTGGGGTACACATGGTTTGTTCTGCGCATTGGCTATTCTGGGCTGGTGCAGTGGCCCACGGACAGATGTGGGAAGCTGTTTAATTTACAGCTGTCCCTATCCTGCTAATTTGCAAAACTACTTTATGACACCTAATGGCTTATTTTAGGAGCTTATTGTCCTGTGTTTTTGGAGAGCTGGGCTTAGCACCCAGCCCTCAGTTTATGGGCCTTAGAGAAATTTTACATGCTAACTATATGGTCCTCCTAGTAGAGGTGTAACACAGATTGCATCCACACAGAAACATGCTCCCAACTGTGCACTGCCATCACAACCACTCTTTGAATTGAGCAGCTGGGTGCTGCCACCAGACAATTCCCAGCATGTAACAGGTAATCCTGAGCCCAAGCTGCAATTTACAGAGACAGGTCCCAGCATGAAATGCTTCCCCCTGAGCAGTATGTAGTGACAGGTCCCAGCATGCAACACTTCACCTTGACCTCAAGCAGTCTGTACACAAGTGCCATAGCTTAACGCTTCGCCCTGAGCCTGGGTTGCCTGTAGAGACAGCTCCCAGCATGCAATGCTTGGTCCTCAGCCCAAGTAGCCTGTAAAGGCAGGTCCCTCCCAGCATGCAATGCTCTCCCCTGATGTCAAGTAGCATGTAAACAACTCCCAGCATGCCATGCTTCGCCCTAGACCCGATGCCAGCACTAATGGGTTGCCTTGTGCGCGCCCCAGTAGCCTGTAGACACCTCTCAGGCCTCCACCCACCTATCCCGCACCAAGGGGCTGGCGGTATTTCGGGCCCTCACACCCTTCCTTCCTTCCCCGCTGATGGCAAGGGCCGCCCAACCTGTTCTTACCCCCCTCCTGGGCAACATGGACTGGACCGATGCGAGCTCCCTCCCTAACACGCACCTCATTCGTTTAACGGACTTTCTTTCTAGGGCGGCCCACGGACCACCCAGCGGCGGGGGGGGGGGGGGGGGTGTCACGTGAGGAAGAACAGCCTATGACAGTGCAGCGTCATAGGCGTGGCTAGCCGGCCTCGTGCTGGACAGTTGGGGGTGGTCACGTGCCTCTATCCCAGAGGAACCGCCGTTAGCTCCCTTCCCAGTGCGGGGTAGGTCGCGCGGAGGGGGCGGCCGCGCGGCGGGATGTGCTCCGTGCAGGGGATCCCCAGTCCGGGCACCACCATCAGCCTGAGGGTCTCCTTCGTGGACGTTCACCCGGAGGTGCCGCTGGTGCGGCTGTGGGGCCTGCTGGGCGAGCGCCGGGAGGAATATGCCCGGCTGCACCAGGACATCCAGGCTAAGGCCGGGCCGCGCCTGGTCGGCGCCCCGGGAGCCGTCTGGCCGGCGGCGGAGGCCGGGCTGTGCCCGGGGGACCTGTGCCTGGTGGAACTGGGGGACCGTTGGCACCGCTGCCGGGTCGTGAGCCGCCACGACCAGCACTGCCGAGTCTTCCTGCTGGACGAGGGCCGCACGGTGGCGGCGGGCGCCTACTACCTGGCCCGGGGCGGGGACGAATTCTTCCACCTGCCCTCCGAGGTGCTGGGCTGCGTGCTGGCCGACCTGGTGCCGCTGGGAGCCGGGGCGGCCGCGGCGGGCGGCGGGGAGCAGCCGGCCGCCAGCTGGGCGCCGGGCGCCCTGGAGTTCCTGGGCTCCCTGCACGCCAAGGAGGTGTCCGGGCTGGTGCGAGAGGTGCTGATGCCGCAGCGCCTGGTCCTGCTCGAGCTGCCCTGGCTGCTGGCCCAGATGCACCACCTGGGCCTGGCCAAGCAGGTCACGTCCAGCTGCTTCCGAGCCCTGCTCAAGCGCTGCCTGGCAGCGCCCCGCCTGCACGCCCAGCCCAAGCCGGAGCCCCCCGGCCCTACTTCGGCCACGCAGTACCACGCAGTACCCGCTCCCCAGCCGGGCCCAGCCGCCCTGGATTTCTTCTACCCGCGGCTGCAGCTGGGGGTGACTGAGCCGGTGCTGGTGACCCAGGTCTCCGACCCGCACCACATCTGTTGCCAACTGCAGAGCCTGTCCCAGGAGATCCAGCGCCTCTCGGACTCCTTGCACCAGATGTTCGAGGCGGCGGCCAGGCGGGAGCAGGATCCGCTACCCAAGCCGGGATCTCCTTGCGCCGCACGCGGCATAGACGGCCGCTGGTACCGCGCGCTGTTGCTGGAGATCTTCCCCAGGGAGCCGGGTCGGCTGGTGGCCCAGGTGTTCTGCGTGGACTACGGCAGGAAGGAATTCGTCACCGGGGCTAACTTGCGCCGCCTGCCCCTGGAGTGTTTCCGCATGCCGGTAGTGACCTACCCGTGCGCCCTGCAGGGCATCTCGGACGCGGGCTGCGGCTGGTCCCGCTCCCAGCTCAGCAGGCTCAAGGCGCTGCTTCTGGGCAAGGCGGTGAGCGCCCGCATCGAAGCCTACAGTCCCTTCGATCACCTCTACTACGTGAACCTCTACGGGGAGAACGGCCTCAGCCTGAACTGCCTCTACGGGGTGCAGACCCGCTGTCTGACCCTCAGCCTGCTGCAGGGCGGCCAGGGAGCGCAGGAGCAGCCGGAAGAGGACGACGACGCCCCTCCGAAGGAGCCGCCGCCGGACACACTCCCTGCAACTGCGGCTCAGAGGGACCCGGCCGCTTCCCCCCTGCCGGGCGTGCGGATCAAGGTGGGAGTGCTATACGATGCCCAGGTGTCCTTCGTCCGAGACCCGTCCGAGTTCTGGCTGCGGCTCAAGGCGCACCTGCTGCCCTTCAGCCAGCTGATGCGGAGCATGAGCGACTTCTACTCCCGAGCCCAGAAGCTGGAAGGCATCGTCCTGGACCCCCAGCCGAGATCCCTGTGCTGCGCCAAGTGGAAGGAGAACGCCTACTATCGGGCCGTTATCACCAGGGTGCTGGGGAATGGGGTGGAAGTGCACCTGGTGGATAGAGGCAACAGGGAGATCCTGGACTGGTATGAGGTGAAGGAGCTGCTGCCTCAGTTCAAGGAGCTGCCTGCTACAGCTCTGAAGTGCTGTTTGGCAGATGTGTCTCCCCTGGGAGAGACATGGAGTAAAGAGTCTGTGGCTCACTTTAAAAGGACAGTGCAGCGCAAAGAGCTGGTGATCCAGGTGTTGGGTAGGCAGGGTGACAAGCATGTGATTGAAGTTCTTGACCAGTCTCAAACAGGGGAGAAAAATATAAGCAAAATCTTGTCCCAAGGAGGCTATGCGAAATTCCAAGGGGCTGAGATTCCAGAGACTCTTCATAAGTTATCTGCTCAGTCTCTGGGGCAGGATCCCAAAGAACGTGCTGGCAAGGGGGAGCTAGTGAATTCAACATCCAGGAAGAGTGGAGTGCAACCCAAAACAATAAGAAACAATATAGCGCTGAATCCCTCTGTGCCTTTGACAGTCAAAGACCAGCCTACTGCAGAAACTTGCCATTTATCAAGTGACTCAGCTCCTGATGAAAAAAAAATTAAGGGAAACCTAAATCTGCCCTCCTCTCTTACACAGTACTACTTGGAAATAAAACCAGGATCTCCTTTTGAAGGTCAGCTGGAAGTTGGTAGTACAGTTCAGGTGGTAGTATCCTATGTTGAAAGTCCTGGCTACTTTTGGTGTCAGTTGAGTAGAAACAACCAAGAACTTAAGATACTAATGGCTGAAATTCAGGATTATTGCAAGACTTCAGCACAGCCCCATCGCTGGGCAAGTCCAGTGTGTTTAGCTAAGTATTCAGAGGATGAGACATGGTATAGAGCTTTGATTATTAGTGGAGAGCATTCTACAGAACAGGTCGAAGTAATATATGTTGACTATGGGAATAAGGAGCTGGTTTCTGTAAAGAATCTCTGCTCAATCAATGCGAACTTTCTGAAATTAAAGGCTCAGGCTTTCAGATGCAGCCTTTACAATTTAATCCAACCAAATGGTCAGGATCCTTTTGTTTGGGATGAAAAAGCAATCCTAGCTTTTCAGGAGTTTGTTGATGACACAGCAGATCATTTGGAGCTGAAGTGTACAATATTTGCTCTAGCTGCCATAAACAATAAAGAGCTGTTTAATATTGTGGACTTAATTACACCTTTTCAGAGTGTATGCCATTTTTTAACCGAGAAAGGGTTGGCCAGACCTGTATTGCCTCCAAAACCTTTGGCATCCTCTGTTCAGCTACACTCTTACTATTATTCTACACATGACATCAAAATAGGAAGCGAAGAAGAGATTTATGTAACACATGTTGACAATCCATGGAAATTTTACTGCCAACTTGCCAGAAGTGCAAATATCCTAGAACAGCTCACAAATAACATTGGCCGACTAAGCAAAGTACTGCACAGTTTAAAAATGTCACAAAACCCTGGAAACCTATATCTTGCCAGGTATACTGATAATCACTGGTACAGAGGAGTAGTTTTGAAAAACAAGCCTAATAAGGAAGTTGTTTTTGTAGACTTTGGGAATACGCAGATGGTAAAGAAAGAAGACTTGATTCCTATACCTAGTGATGCATATGATATCTTGCTTTTGCCAATGCAAGCCATAAAATGTTCACTATCTGATATCTCTAATGTACCAAAAGAAGCTACCACGTGGTTTGAAACTGCTGTCTTGGATAAGCCTTTAAAGATGATAGTGGTAGCAAAAGAATCTGATGGAAAGCTGATAGTTGAATTGTATGATGGCAATATTCAAATTAATGCAAAAATGAAAGAGGGTTTAAGCTTACCAAGAAATAGAGAGTCTAACAAATATGTAGAAAATGAAACGCTACATTCTAAAAACATAAATGCTAAAGAGTGGAATGAAAACATGAAGTCATCAGCGACATACATGAGCGAGTCTGAGAATAAAATTTGGAGATCTGAAATCCACGGAGAAGAGTGCAATACCAAAACCAATTTTGTATGTAAGGATGTAAAACACTTCCAACCTGCTGCAAAAAGAGAGTTGTCAACCAAGTTTCTAGGATCTGTGGAAAGATTTAACACTAACAAAGTTTTTCCCTTGGCATGTACTCCCTTAGTAGGTAAAAAAGTAGGTGAAAATAAATCTTTGCCCTTTATAAAGAAAGAGATAAAGTCTGATATTGTTAAACCTGATATTGTTAAAACTAGAAATCAAGAAAAAAATAGTACACTCTTTCCACTTAAAAGCATATATGACCTGCCTCCAAGGAACTTAGTGCCTGGTCTGAAAACTTTAGTATACATTTCTCATGTAAATAACCCTTCAGATTTTTATATTCAATTAGCAACTGATGAACCTCAACTTAACAATATTTCAGAAGGATTAAACAATAAAACAGGAACAGAGGGTCTCAGTCAACACCAGTTGCAAGTAGGAGACTTAATTTGTGCAGTTTTTTCAGAAGACGGCTTGTGGTATCGAGCTGTAGTAAAAGAGAAACTATCTGATGAACAGATCAGTGTACAATATATAGATTATGGCAACACTTCAGTAGTTAATGTTTGTGAAACAAATAGACTGCTTGAAAAATATTCATCAATTCCAATTATGAGTATTCATTCCTCGTTGGCTGGAGTTCAGTCTAAACAGCTTACAAATTGGACACAGGAAGCAGTGAGTTATTTTTTAGAAAGAACAAGTGAAGTTCAAATAAACTGTGAATTTGTAGAGAAACTCAAAGACAGATGGGAAATTGTTCTCTATGATGAGCAAGGTATGATAGCAGTGGATTTGATTAATGAGACCTTAGCAATGAGAGAAGAATCTCAGTCAGCAGAAGCACTTGACAGAAGAGAGAGTGGTGCTGATGTGGCAAATAAGTGTGAACCTCTGCCTTTTAATGAGAAAAATAAAGCTTCTAGTATAACTGACACTAAATCATTGTTCTGGAAGATTCCAGAGGTAGCTCAGACTGTAGAAACCTATGTCACTGTTGTAAAGGGCCCAGAATACTTTTGGTGTCAGATGGTTGACCCAGAAAATATAAACTACTTAGAAAAAAAACTACAAGAAACTGGAGAACTTGAAATAAGCAGTGTGAATGACTTCAGGTCTAGTATTAGAAGTGGTGATATTTGCATAGCAAAGTATAGTGAAGATGGAAAACTTTACAGAGCAAAAGTTAGCAGCATAAACGGTAACAAACTTACTGTCAGACATGTGGATTATGGATCTGAGGAACTTATTGGCAGAGAGATGATTAGACAAATTCCTGATCAACTGCTTACAATACCTATGCAAGCATTTCCATGCTGTCTATATGGATTTAATTCCCCAGAGGGTTCATGGAATAATGAAGCAAAAGACAAGTTCTGTGACATGACTTTAGAATATTTACTAGAGGTCACAGTAATAGAAATACAAAAGGATAGCTCTTCTGAAATGCCCTTATCTGTTGTTAAACTGGAATGTAATGGAAAAAACATTAATGAGGAGATGAAATGTTTTTGGAAGTATAACACTGACATGACTTTGGCAAACATTCAGAACGCTTTCAGTGAAAAAAATGAGGGTCTAGGGACAGATAATACAGATGCTGCTTGCCTTGAAAAAGCGGAGGCTTCTACTGGAGATGCCGAGCAAGAAAATAGTGCTCTGCAGGATGCTTTACTCTGTGCAGAACCATTCTACCTGACAGACAATGGATGTCTAAATACTGCAGAAATTGAAGAAAACGTGATTCTCAAAACTTCTGATGAGCATCAGACCAATTTTGAAATACTTAATAAAGTAGAGAATCCTTTATTGGAAAAAAAGAGCGATAGCAAAACAAAGGTTTATGTAGAACCAAAAGCATCTGAATCACAGCTTCTTGCCAATAGTGAAACAAAGGACTTAGATCTTGAGCAGTTTGAAGCACGGTTCTTGGAGGATGATGAGCTCAAAGCAGAGATGTTAGAATTATCACTTGAAGTACAGTCTTTCCTGGGTGAAGAAAGAAAGGAGCTGTTGGAACTTCCATCAGCTGAGGTGCAGCCTTCTCTGGGTGAGAATGTGAAGCTGTTGGAAATGGAGCAGTTACAAACGCACTCTTCACTTGATGAACTAAAAAAGTTCTTACTGGAGCTAGAGTCACTCGAAGGGTTAGAGTCACTCGAAGGGCACCCTTCCTTGGGTGACAAAACAAAAGAAGAGGTGCTGGAACTGAAGTCACTAGAAATGCAGACTTCCTTGACTGATGAAACAAAGGAAAAATTGTCAGAACTGGAATCACTCCAAGTACAGTTTTTGGATGATGGAATGGGGGAGCTAATGAAACTGAAATCACTTGAAGTGTCACCTTCATTTAGTAATAGAGAGAACTGGTTGGAAATGGAGTTGTCACTTGAAATACAGCCTGTATGTGGTGATGAAAAAGGGAAATTATTCCAACTGTTACCATGTGAGGCACAGATTTCCTTGGGTGAAGAAACAAAGGAGAGAATGGATTGGGACTTGGACTTGCTTGAAATTCATCAAATGAAAGCTGTACCAAATGAGCTGGAAGTGGAGTCTTCCCTAGTAAAGACTTTACTTAGTAATGGAGCCAGGAAGGAGCTGGAACCAGAGACACACAAAGTACAGTCTTTGCTTGGTGCTGAAAGAAAAGAGGTATTGGAACTGGTGCCATCTGAAGTGCAGGCTTCTCTTGGTGATGAAACAAGGAAGGACCTGTTAGAGTTGGAACCATCTATTTTAGAGCTTTGTGCAGATAAGCTTTCATTCCCCAAAACTGACTTAAAAAAGCAAGTGTCTACTTGCCCCATAGAGCTGTGTGATGTAGAACAAGCTGATAGCAGAGGTGAAAAATGTAAGAAATGGCTAACTTTGCAAGAGAAGAGTTGTGAAGAACAGATGAAACCAGACTTGCATGAAGTGTTCAGAGAGTATAAAAATACTCTTGTGAGTGAGGAGTCCTTGAGGCATAAACCCTCAGATGAAGAAGAAATTGAAATAAGAGAAAAGCAGGATGCAACTTTAGCTGGTCATAGTGCAGGTATGTACCTAAATTATTTTAAAGAGCTATAGACTCAAACTGTACAGCACAATAACATATTTTGTTTTTAAAAATCAACAGTTGCAAATGCAAAATTTAGCTTAAATGTTCATAAAATAGTTGACTTGGGGTGTGTTTTGGAGAAGAAATTAATTGTAATGTTGAGATTAGACGTGGGGAGAGGATGGGGGAATGAGGACGGAGGTAAGATGCATAAAAAGTGCTATAGTTGCTAAAGGAATAATATATGAACAGGGTGTTATGTGGTCCATAAGACACTCATTTAGATCTGTTCCACCCTTAAAACCTCTTAAATTCCTGGGTTTTAGTAATGAGTTAGCACTGCAAATGTCTCCTGTAAAATTCGTCCATTACAAACTCTAACAAATAGGAGTAGTTTCTTACCTGCAAACAAACAGAAAAGGCAGCAGGCAGAGGCAGTTAAATACATTGACAGTTTTTAATCAAGTTTAAAACTTACAGCAAATTTTGGTGACATTTCAAATCTTGCAGAGCGAAGTGAGCATGCCTGTAATCTAGAGGGGTTTGCTGTTGGCTCCAAATGTATGGTGTGGACATGTCTGAAGTGGAGTGAGGCTTTGATTTTGGAGATATCTGATGAAGGCACCAGGGTAAGTAGGACTTCAGAGCTCTCTCCATGTGTAGAAAAGATTCCATGTATATGAGAAATGCTTTGGTTGTTCCATATTCATCCCACGTTCGCCAGACTCTCAGATTACTAGAGAGGTTACAGAGATTAAAACAGTTACAGTAGAACCTCAGCGTTACAAACATCAGTTACTGAACTGATCAGTCAACCACACACCTTGTTTGGAACCGGAAGTACACAATCAAGCAGCAGCAGAGAAGAAAAGCAGAAAGTACAGTGCAGTAGTGGCTTAAACGCAAACTACTAAAAAATAAAGGGAAAGCAGTATTTTTCTTCTGCATAGTAAAGCTTCAAAGCTGTATTAAGTCAATGTTCAGTTGTAAACTTTTGAAAGAACAGGCATAACATTTTGTTCAGAGATACGAACATTTCAGAGTTACAAACGACCTCCATTCTCAGAGAGTTTGTAACTCTGAAGTTCTACTGTAGTTAGTGTTGCTTGCTGCTTCTGGATTTCTAGAATACATAGTTACAGTTGCCTCTTGTATTGGTAGATTGACTTACTCAATGGAAATTCACTTGGTAAGTGGATGCCAGGAGGTGCCAATGTAAAGGTTTTTAAGAACTCTTTCTATTAAATCCTTGTTTCCTAGTCCGATTTTGAATGGTTTTGAAGAGTAGCTGCAGACCTCTGATTATACACTTTAGACGAATAAATGTCTAAACCAGAAACTGAACACTATATACTCTTTTCTCCCTTCTTTCATTTTATAGGGATTGTATACTTGGTGTTTTACATGATATGCCAGTTGTAGACTTTTTTCCATTAAAGTGTTGTGTTATGTGTATTCTGTATGACTGGTAATGCCTGCTAGACTAAGATTAATGTCTTGTCTGTACAGGTTTTGAATCTCTCTAATGGCAATGAGGAGATAGTGAATCCTGAGAATGTTTGGAATGGTATTCCTGAAATGACTGAGAGTCCATATGAGGTACAATGTTATAGCTCTTGGTAAATACTTGGGGAAACCTAATGGAGATAAAATATCGAGTGTCTGGAATTTTGAGTTGTAATCTTTGACCAGGAGGAATGACACCCACCCACTCAACCAACCTTTAGCTAGAAAATCTGAATGTTAAAGTTTATCAAACTGCCTGATGCACTGTAGCATCTAAGTGACCTCTGTGGCCTTCCTTTTTTAAAACCTGAAGAGTGGAGTATAACTGGCTAGCCCTCAGCCAGTTATTTTGATAAGGAATATTATTTTGGGTTGTGTGAAATCCAGTTCCAGAAAACAGATGATATTGAAAGTGAGTAAACACAGGATTAAGCAGAAGGAATATCAGCAAGTGCAGAGAGCTGCTTATTGCTGTCAGACTTGGCAGTTCTGAATACAGGCGAGTCTCATCTTAGGCGCATTTAACATGCGCGAATTCAGCTTTGCGCGGTCGGCAAAAGCAGAAAAAAAAAAGAAAAGAAAAGAAACAATTTTAAAACTGCATCTGTAGTGCGGGCGATTTCGCCCGCCATTCAACTCAGTGAGCATTTCACTATACGCGGTTTTCGCTTTACGCGCTAAGCACGGAACGGAACCCCTGCGTAAGATGAGACTTGCCTGTAATGCTATTGGTGCCTCAATTCTGACAATATAGTGCTAACAAAGAACTTAAAGAAACATTTCACAAGGAACAATGTGAAATATTTCATAACTATTTAGTAATAGAAATGATCTTAAAGAGGTCCCGCCATTTGTATTTTGCTTTGTGTTATGACAAGACATACATCCAGGAACCTAATATTGAATTATGCCAGAGTCATTTGTCTCAGATGCTGATTATTATGAAGAAGGTGATGGAATCAATTATAAGCTTCTTCATCCCTGCAACAGAAGCCCGGTTTGAAGAAATAAGATGGACACAAAGCCAGTTCTAGTGTTTGAGATAGGAAAATAATTCTCATACCTGAGCATGAGTGAATGTAAAAACTAGTCTACTTTTAAATCAGATGCAGATACAAAAAGTCTTTCAGCAGTTGTGCTTTTGTCCCTTTCATCAGAACCTGTTTTTGTTTCTGTTTTAGGCAAAGTTCCAGGTGACCGATAACTTGCACTCCTTATCAGCGGAGGGCTCAGAGTTGAAAGGTAGTACTTCAATTTTACTTTCTAAACTCCTGCCATATGAAGAGTTCATTGTTAAGTGGATGTTAAGTACCTGTCTTATGCTTCAAAAGGCTAAAAGCATGACATTCTAGTATATTATAAACAGAATAACTTCCAGCTGTGAAATGCAGTTGGACTAACTGGTCACTGTAGAATAATTTTCTGGGTTCTTCACTAGCTAGCAGGTACAGCACAGGCAGTAACACTGTTACTCCCCATATTGCCTTGTCTGGAAGGTCTATCCCTAAGGGGAAATAATAGTTCAGTTTTCATGCCTGGTCAAATCGTTGGCCTTTCTGCTGAGGGTACCAGTTGTGGCTTATCTCTTGGGTACTTTTCCATTTGGAGAATTGAACGGTGATCACCAAGTCAGGTCTTGTAGGCCCCCACATCTTTGTAAAGTGGTAGTGACTGTCCCATGAAAGTCTTTGTATCCATTACTGATCACCTGAGGCATGTGGTCTCTTTGTAGCTCTTGCCTTTTTTGTTCTTACAAAAAAAGTACAAGAAACCTCATATGTCGTTCTGTTTCATCTCTGAGATGATGGGGTTTAACTTGCCAACCTGTAGACTAATACTAGGAATAAAAAGCTTAGCTGGTGATACTTTCTTCCTGCCTATTTACAGTGCCTGGAAAAGCTATTGGCTAATCTGCTTTTCTCATTTTGAGTCAAAGGTGTATAGACCTTCCCACTGCTAGCACCGGTTTACTTAAGTTTGTCTGGTGTATTGCCAGGATTCTTTTTTTTTTTTTTTCCAGTAATGTAAGGTATCCTTATCACAAAAGGTAGGAAATGGGCTTTTAAAGATACGGACAAGTAAATTATTTCCTGAGTCTTTTTGTTTAGGTCGTGTTGGCAATTTATGTGATAGACAGGAATGATAGCACTGCCCATTATTGTGGTTGCCCAACACCTCCCATTATAAGACCCTGTTTTCAGTTGCTCCTAACTCTGCCAAACTTGGGCAAAGAAACTGGGACAAAGACAAGCATAGGGAAGAGAGAGGGCTGGGATAAGGACATGCTGGAGGGGACTGGGCAGAAGAGGTCAAGTACGGGGGTGGCATAAGCAGAAGAATCTGTGCCCACTAGAGCACACTCCCCTCCAGAGACTGGAATGGAACCCAAGATTCCTGAGACTCAGTCACTCTCACTGGAGTCAATAAATATTTGTGAAACACTCTGGCAAAGTGCGTTTCATTGCCCTTTAGTGCTGGCCCACATAGAGGATGGCAACCTACTACTGCTATCAGACACTCCACTAGTTCAAATGACAGAGATCTGTGGTGTATCGAAAGGTGGTTGAAAGGTTCCAACACTGCTTATTGACACCTAGATGGGTCACATGCCATATGAAGGAATTTCTATTTTTTTCCATTTGTTTTCTGAAAACCCAAGAAATTACACACACAACTACATTGAAAAAATTATTGAGGCTGCAATGTCAAGCCCTCAAAAGTGCAGCCTTAATTTGGCCCCCTTGTGCATATGCATTCTGATAGTCTTTAATCACATGATCACGTATTATGTTTTCCACAGGTCCTTTGCCTCATTCGGTGTACGGGGTGGTCTTGCTCTGGGGATGAATTAGGATTGTGTGGTAAAGGAGATTGTTGTCTGTAAGGTACTGCATTATTTGTTGCAGAAATTGAAAGGTGTGTGTGTGTGTGTGGGGGGGGGGGGGGGGGGGGGGGGTGAATGAGGCAGTGCATTGCAGGAAGAGAAAGTGGGTCTGGTGATAAAGGGAAGTGAGTGCTACCCTGAAGAACCGGATTCTATCCTTGCCTGTGCCACAGAGTTCCTGTGTGATGCTGGGGTTACACTGGGATACTCTTAAACCAAACTTTCCACAGGCAGTTGCTAATTGTGTTCCTCATTTTCTGGGAGCCCAAATTGAGGCCCTGATTTCTGATGTGTTGAGCATTCACACCTCCTACTGAAATAAATGGGAGCTGTGCTTTGAACTGGTAGAGTGCTATATAATGCTAAGTACTCTGGAAAAATCAGATTCCAGGTGTCTCAGGGCACCCAAAACTATCTGATACCTTTGACCTTATTCTCTGTCTCAACTTCCCATGTGTAAAATGGGGATAATATTTCCCCCCCCCACGAGTGCCATAGAGGAATTAATAATCCTGTCTTCAGATCAGGGTATGAATAGTGTGCATTATATAGGGTGTGGAATGAGGATAAAATAAAATATTGAATATCTGATCATTGAGCACCATCCATTCTGTGCACAGAATGAAGCAAGGGTCTTGTGGAAACAATAACATGTGATCCTGTAATTAGATCGTCGGAATGCATATGCACAAGGAGTGCACAGGTAACAGGAAATGCCAGCATGACTAACTCTTGAGTGCTTGACTTTGTAACTGTAATATTCTATTAACAGTTTTTCTGTGCTTACAAAACAAATTGTGTGCGTGCAGTTGAGAGAGCAAGTGAGCTCTAATCAGAATATCTTAAAGTAAAATGTGTATAAGTCTGCAAATGGTGGCTGGCTCCCTTTCACTCAATCCTGTTAATGACTATTTTGTTTTTTAACTTTAAAAAACTTCAGATACAAACTGATCTATCCACAGAATGTCACAGTATCTGAATATCTGATACAAACTGTACATGTTAACAGAATCAACGTTTTATCGATAAAAGACTATCTTAAACTACATTTTAAAATATCTACTATGACTATCCTGTTCCACTTGCAGGTGGAATGGGTTAGCTCTTAAAGTGAACAATACAACACAAAAATGGAGACTGTCTTGTAAACATTGCACACTTGCGTCTGGGTGAATCATTTCACTAAAGTTCCAGCTGCCTTAGTTAATAGTTATTAATTGTACACAGTGGTCTTTCAAATGTGTAATCTTTGGGGCAGGGCTTTGGAGCAGAGCCCGCGGAGCAGCTCCGGAGCAGTGGAGCTGCAGGTTTTTGCCTGGAGCTGGAGCAGAGCCGGAGCACAGCTCCAAAGCCCTGCTTTAGGGTAAACTTACTACAGGACCATGAAGTAGACAAAGTTGGTCTGAAATTATACTACAGTCTTTCAGACTACCAAAAAACATACAGGTCACACTCTTTAGTGACTGTTACTACATAAGTATAGTTTTGGATCTTCATGGTCCTGTTCTTACCTCTGTCTTTCTCTCCTCTTTTCCTAGAAAAAAGGGCTAGTTGTGGCTCAGATGTAATGGTTGATCCATATATGATGTCCAGCAGTCCTAAAAATGCCACCGAGTAAGGCTTCTAGTTCACCAGTGTCACGTGTTGGAGAAGCAAAGTCTTATGAACATGTACTTTCCCAAGATTACTGAGTTGTACATCGTAGAAGTATTTTGAGCATTGTTTTCAAGCAGCTGAGCAAGTAATGTCTAACTTGTATGCCATATTTCTGTAATAGCACTTCACACTTGTGTAAGACAACAAAATGCCTACATGGAATCTATAGATGTTTTGATAGTGCTGGCATCTAGCTTCTTAAAATTGTGCTGCCTTCATTTAAGTGAGAATTTGGGCAGCCCTTGACCAGTGGAGTTTCAGCTATTGAATGTTTTCGTCTGTTGCACCAATAGTTGTAATAACTAGATTGTTGTTAAACTTTTTGCATATGTAGATTGCTTAAGCTCTATGTTTCTATTGGAACTATACTTGATTTAAGTTTGGGTTTGCTTATATGACGGTTACTCAGATGTATACAAACAACTGTACATTATGCAACACTGCTTTCTGATGAGCACTGAGAAGATTTCTTTGTTAGAACAGCTCTCCTAAAAAAAAATTGAGGTCATTTTGCACCAGTTACTTTGAATGTTTTGTCCTCCTTTAAGGTAAACAATATTTACTTCAGTTTGAACTCTGCATTTATATTACTATGCTAACAGTGGAACAAGCTGGAATAAAGCTGATGCTGGTGCATTGTTATCTGGTCTTGATCTTTTTGATTTCTCCACTACTTTCTTTAGTGTATAAGGGATACTTCATCTATAATTAATTGACTACAATCTGTTGAATGAACACGCTTTTTAAAAACAGGGCCAATAAGTACAGAGCACCCCAGGAATATTAAACATAAGAGCATAAGAATGGCCATACTGGGTCAGATGAATGGGTCCCTCTATACTCCTGGGGCAATGCTGCGCCACTGTGTGCATACAGTATTCATGTCCTCTGCAGATTTCTTTGCTTCCTCACAGAAAATGATGGGGAAACGAAGGGAAGCCACAAGAGTGGTCATGCAGCCCTCCCCAGCAGTGCGGGCGTGTCGTTTCGTGCACCCGGAGCAGTTGGTGGAGAGGTAAATCACCATGGGTAAGGGGCTGGGCACACTCCAGCTGCTGGCTCCTACCCTGTACCGGCCTCAGCTGCTAGTCCTGGCTGGGCTGAGGGGGAGGAGGGAGGACAGCACTTCCTCTTTCCTTACAAGGAGCCGTCGGGGCCAGGTCAGACCCACCCCCAGAAACTTCCCCTGACTGCAGGAAGCTCTGCACCCCCTCTTGCTGCTTGCCTCTATTGCTCATCCCACATGCATCCAGACCCCCCCCCATACTTAGAATCCTCCCACAGAGTCCCCTGCACTCAAACCCCCACCCTGCTGTGCTGAGCCTCAGCCCCTGCATCCAGAGCCCTCCTGCGCAGAACTCCCTCAATAGTACATCTAGCTCAGTATCCTCTTCCAACAGTGACTGGTGCCAGATGCTGCAGAGGGAGTGAACAGAACAGGGCAATTTGGGTGATACATCCCCCATTATCCAGTTCTAACATCTGGCACTGTTCTAAATGTTTCCAAACACCGCAAATGTGTGTGCAAAAGTACTGACTTGCTTGTTCTCACTTTACAAGTAGGAGCAAAACCTTCAAATAGAATTGTAAGCACAGTGAGTAAAATAAACTTTTTCTGTTGCATGTGTGGAAATTGCTATGGAACGGAGCAAGTTTCATTAGATATTACCATTTTCTCTTAAAGGCAACGGAATGTTGCTATGCTATGAGTAATATATCAGAATTCTCACAAGTTTGGTAAGATTAAGATGAAAACATGTTTTGTGCCATAATCAGGTAAGGGTTAGGGTTGGTCCACAAAGCTGTTGGATTTTTCCATACAATTGTGATTTAGGAACACAAGTCCCATTGACAGTCAGTGGGACTTGAGTTACTTAAATACTATGGAAAATCCCACTTGTAGTCACTTCTTTTTGTTTTGTTTGAATCTCTTTGGTAAATCTTGATGCTGTTGGTAACCGGGCTTATTCTACAGTATGTTAGTAAATGTATAAAAACAGGCCTGCAGGGGGGTGGTTTTAATGGAAAAAAATACTGGTAAATGTATTTCAAAAACTTCATTACAGTATCTTACAAATGCTAATACTGTTTGTTACAAAATTAAATTGTTGTTGCACTTTATATAAACAGAATCAAATGAACTATGGTTACAGGTGGGCAACATTTTGCAAGGTTTATTCTTAAGATTAGGAGTTTTATTAACTCTTCTTGAAAGTTTGACTTCATTTTGCTCCAAGTCAAGACAAGTCAAGTTCTGAGGACCATGGCTTTGTCCACCTATCTCTCCATGTTGATAATTACCTATGCAGATAGCTTCTTCTAAAGATCAGAGCTGTACAGCTGCTTCTAAATGGTCTATCAAGTCCTTTCCCATGCCTACTGTCTCACCTAGACGCCACAAGTAGCAACAGTGGTAATAGCATAAGGCTGTGTAGCATCTCAGCTGCTAGTTGTGAGATGCCTAAGGCTATGTCTACACTACCACTTTTGTCAGTCAGGGGTGTGGGGAAAAAACACCCCCAACAGACATGAGTTTCACCGGCAAAAGTGCTGTAGACAGTGCTATGTCAGCAGGAGAGATTCGCCTGCCAACATAGCTAATGCCGCTTTGTTGGAGGTGATTTAATTATGCCGGCAGGAGAGCGCTCTCTGATGTTGCACTCCATGTTTATGGAAATACATTATATCCACACTCATAATCTCCTTCCTTAGATGTTTTTAAGGTCAGGCTTGACAAAGCCCTGGCTGGGATGATCTAATTGGGTTTGTCCTGCTTTGAGCAGGGGGTTGGACTAGATGACCTCCTGAGGTCCCTTCCAACCCTGAGATTCTATGATTCTATGAGTCTATGATAAGCATAACTGGAATGTGCTTTATGTAAAAGGTCTCTTGTAAGATATCATTACAAAGCTTATGATCTACTGAGTGTGTTCATCCCATTCGTTTGCATGTATTATTTCTATGTCTGGAGTTACAAGAATAAGATATAAACTTGTGTTACTAATGTGAACATCTTAAGTGGGAGCCATTAAGGGTGTTTCAAAATCAATCACCTGTAAATGGCTCTGTTTACTTGCAAACCTTCCGGGGTACGTGCTGACCAGCCCTGGAAGAATGGAGTATAGGGGTCTCACAGGACACGTGACCATGTCACATGATACTGGAATCCATTTTAAACCTGGTGCTTTTCCAGTTAGAAGGAGGGTGGCAACCCAGAGAGACAAAGGATTCCCAGCTTGGGCCAAAGCTATAAAAGCGGGTGGAGCAGAACAAGGGGGGCTGCCAGTCATGAGAAATCCCTTAGTTACCACCTGAGCTGAAACTAACAAGAACTGTACCAGGGGAAAGGATTGGGCCCAGACTAGGAAGAAGTCTAGTCTGTGAAAGCTTATTGGAACATCTCGAAGGGTGAGATTTACCTGTATTTAGTTCCTTAATGTATTAGGCTTCGATTTAGGCATACCCCTCTCTCTCTCTCCATATCTATCTATCAATGATAGAACTGGAAGGACCTTGAAAGGTCATCGAGTCCAGTCCTTTGCCTTCACTAGCAGGACCAAGTACTGTCCCTGATAGATTTTTTTTTTTTTTGGTTTTTGCCCCAGATCCCTAAATGGCCCCCTCAAGGATTGAACTCATAACCCTAGGTTTAGCAGGCCAGTGCTCAAACCACTGAGCTATTCCTCCCCCCCCTTGCGTGTTTTGTTTTTGTTTTGTTTTATTTTGCTTGGTAACTTACTTTGTTCTCAAGTATCAGAGGGGTAGCTGTGTTAGTCTGGATCTGTAGAAGCGACAAAGGGTCCTGTGGCACCTTATAGACTAACAGAGGTATTGGAGCATAAGCTTTCGTGGGTGAATACCCACTTCTTCGGATACAAGCAGTGGAAATGTCCAGGTTCTGTCTGTTTGTTCTGTCTGTTATTACTTGAAACCACTTAAATCCTACTTTTTACACTTAATTAAAAAACAGAAGTGATTTTAACCCAGAGTAAGTGAGGGAGCAAACAGCTGCGCATATCTATCAGTGTTAGAGAGGGTGGATAATTTATGAGTTTACCCTGTATAAGCTTTATATAGAGTAAAATGGATTTATTTGGGGTTTGGATGCCATTGGGGTCTGCGTGCTGGAGACCGGAGTACTTGCTGAGCTGTTTTCAGTTAAGTCTGCAGCTTTGGGGGCATGGCTCAGACCCTGGGTCTGTGTTGCAGCTGGCTAGTGTGTCTGGCTCAACAAGACAGGGTTCTGGAGTCTCAAGCCAGCAGGGAAAACTGGCTCAGAGGTAGTTTCAGCACATCAGGTCACAGTCCCAAGGGGGTCTCTGTGACCAAACCCATCACACTCTCCTGCTGGCAAAGAGCGGAAACCTTACAGCAGCACAGCTCTTGCAGTACAGCAGTGCTGCTGTAAGGTCCATAGTGTGGACACAGCCTAAGATGAAAACAAAACTGTCAGACGATACCTTCTAGAGAAGATAGAAGGGAAAGGGCAGTGGCTGCTCATGCAGAAGTTATCACAGCTGTTGCATTCTACATATATCAGCCTAATGGGTATTGATGAGGAAGTATGTGTATCAATTACTTGCGCTGAATGGAAGGGTGGGAGCAAGGGGAAAGTGGCAATGCCACGGGCAGAACTGGGAATAGACCATCTCTAGTAGGTGGTAATGTGGCTGGGGAACTTGTGTACATAACACTAATAATGACCGCTTGGCATTCTTAAAAATGAAATTTTACCACAGCACCAGGGCTAGTGGCCTGCCCTAGGTCACTCCACAGGTTCTCTACTGAGGAGGAACAGTACTCTATCTGTGCAGTAGACATGGTCTTAGAGCTCTCTTCCTCTGACTGCTAATGGCTCTATGAACGGAGGTGAGTTGTCCTTTGCCAGAATAGTGATTCTATGAGGGGGGAGTTAAAAGGGAGAGCTCCTGCGTTCTAACAGACACAAAATGACCCCTTGCGGGGACAGAGGCACAATTTTTGGAGAAAATGTAGATTAGAATGTAGCTTAAAAATAAACTTTTCTATTTCCCTTTTTACAGCAAATTCCAGTTCAAGAGCTTGTTTATTGTTGAAAACAGATTTGTATTGAAATGGGACACACAATGTCAGAAAACTGCAACTTGTCCTGGAACTAGGCTACAGTTTTCTTTATACCATGTAAAAAAGCATTCCTAATAGTAATAGTGCATGTCACAACATGTTGAGATGGCATTTGTACAAAGCAGGAAAATGTATATTAAGACACAAGAATTACTCTTAAAAATGAAGACTACGCTGCCTTGAGAGTTCAATTTTCTCTCCAGTATCAGCCTTATCCCCAAATGATGATTACAAAGCAGGCAAAAGCTGGATGGAGAAGGTGCACAAGTCCCATTGACTTGAAAATCCAACCCAAGAGCTCCATGTGCTTTGTAATCTTGACAAGAAATTCTACTAGTCTTCCACTGTCTGTCATTGAGGGAAAACATTTCAGCTAATTTGTGTGCAGTTTTAGTTTTCTAGAGCATGGCAGGAATGCTTAAGCATGTGCAGTGTGGCTTCTAAAAACCAGAATCCATTATTAAAGTATATAACTACTAAATATACCATATGTGGCACCTACAATCCAAACTGGTTTGAATTGTGGGAGGCAGGACTGTGATTAAAGTCCCTAGATCCCTATCTGCCCTTGCAATTTTGGTTCTGGGTCAAATCCAAAACTAAAAGGAGCCTTCTTTCAGTTTGCAGTTCAGATGGAACTGAAACTTTACAAGAAGAACCAAACTTCCAGAAATCTTACAGGAACTCTCCCAAGAACGATTGCTTTCAAGAGGCTTCCAGTGGTGGTGGTGGCTGGTGGAAATGGATTTTACAACATATCTCCATTTTTGGAATCAGAATCTTAAGACACTGAATCAGGGCTTCCTGTTTGCTATTCTTGAAGTCAAGCTAACTTAGGCCTAGTAATTTTTTCCCCCCAGTACTTATGTATCACTCTACAGCTGGAGAGCTCAGAGCATCTGATACGCTGGTTAGGTATTGTCTCCGTGTTAAAGATGGAGATGCTGAAGAGCAGAAAGGTTAAATATTTTGCCCAAACTCTTGTCAGAATGAAAGTTGCCTGATGTAAATACTAGGCAACACTGCTTCTTTCCTAATTTAGAGCCAGACATCCATCTAATAGCTGATTTAATATTTAATTGGTAGAAAGCAAAAGCTTATCACAGTATTTTAAAGAATAAGTTTATAGGCTGGTATGAATTTAAACCCCTGCAACTCTTTTTTTTTTTTTTTTTAGTGTGCAATGAGACTGCGGCACAGGCACCAGTCTTGATAAGTAAGAAAAAAATACGTTGTAGCTGTGGGAAGTAGCTGGCCAGCAGTACTATACTTCTAAGTAAGATCTTGTTGAAAACTTAAGTGCTTTAGTATGCACGGTATTATCAGTTTCTTCATTCTAGTGGTTCAGGCTGAGTTGAGGGTAGATCAATGTTGGTTCCGAGAATGACATTATGTCCTTCGCCATCTACGAGAGCATCCCACTGATCAAAATCTTTCTCCAGACCTGTGAAACGTGGGAGCAAAACCAATGTGACCAAAACAACTACTGGCTGAAGGAGACAAATAATGAGCTAATTGCTTGCCAATTTCAAGTTTTAAATCAAACTGGTTTGGAAGATGTTGGAACAAAATAAAGTACAAAGTGGGGAAACCTTAAACTATGTATATATCTCATAAATTAGAAATGAACAAAATGAAGAAAATTTAAATATTCCTAACTTGGGGCACTTTAACCCGATCTTGCAGCTGGGAGAAATTTTTTACAGACAAGTTAAAACCCTAAGAACAAAGTCAACTATCAAAGTATTCACACTTTTTCAGCAAGAGGCAGGTCAGCAGGTACTGAGATATTTTAATTTTTGTCCTAAAGAAAATAGTGGGTTAGTTTGAGGGGCTGCATAGGAATAAAGAGTTGATTAACACTTATTCATATAGGACTTAATAGTCACCTTAGCCTTTAAACAAACTACTTTTTAATACTGCTACTTACCTAAATGTTTCTGCAAGAAGGCTAATGAAGCTTTATTGCTAATATCTATAGCTATGTTTGGGTCTATTTCTCCCTTTAGTTTGAAAATCTTTCCAACAAAGGTACCAGCCAGGAAGGTGAAATCTGGAAAACTCTGATGTACTGATCCCCTGTAAACAGAAAAGAGACAGTTTTAAATAAATTCATAGGAAGGCAGTTTTGCAATAAAAGGTAATGCATGTAAATCAAGTCATTTGCAAAGATAATCATGATTATATACTTAATTGGGATAGGAGACTTGTATTCCTCTATTGCTACTGCTGCCTTGGGGCTTGTCCATACTCTGTTATTTGGGAATAGCTATTGTGTGTTAAATTCAAACCCTGCCTTAATCAGAATAACTTTCAAGTGTAGAAAAATCCTACTGGTAAATTCCGTGTTGAGGTACACGTCTACATGACCAGCCTTGAAGTCAAGGACAGCAGTTTTGTGTATGAATCTGAGATCCTTAGGGCAGCAATAATCCTCTGCCCCTCACAGCTCTTGCCCAGTTGGTTGGGATGTGCTGTCTAGCGGATCCAAATAATCATATTAATTGGCTCTGCTCCCCATAGCCTCCAAATGCCCCTTGAAGGACCCTTGAAACTGTTAATAGTCATAGATTCCTGGACCACAGGGGATCATGGGATCATCCAGTCTGACCTCCAGTATAACACAGGCCATAGAACCCCCCCCCCACCCCCTGCCCAAATTCCTAGAGCATATCTTTAGAAAAACATCCAGTCTTAATTTAAATGCTAGTGATGGAGTATCCTTGACTCGTAGTAAATTGTTCCAATCGTTAATTACCCTTGTTGAAAATGTGTGCCTTATTTCCAGTCCAAATTTGTCTAGGTTCAACTTCCAGCCACTGGATCGTGTTGCGCCTTTCTCTGCTGGACTGAAGATCCCTTTATCAAATATTTGTTCCACATGTAGATACTTATAGACTGTGATGAAGTTACCTCTTAACCTTTTGTTAAGCTAAATAGATTGAGCTCCTTGAGTAGTGGTGGGCAACCTGCGGCCCACAGGCCGCATGCAGCCCATCAGGGAGCTGTGGGGGGCCGTGCCTGTGGACGGTCAACGTCCGCAAAATGTCTCGTGGCCTGCAATCAGCTTACCCTAATGGACCGCAGTTTGCCCACCACTGTCCTTGAGCCTATCACTATAAGGCATGTTTTCTAATCTAATCCGTCTTGTGGCTCCTCTCTGAATCTTCTCCAGTTTATCAACATCCTTGTTCTCCGTCACTGAAGGAATACAAACCCCTTGTGTGGGCTTCTTATATTCTTCTCCACCCCGCATCACCTTCAAGGCCTTCTATGCCAGTGAATGGGTCAGGAATTTCTTCTAAGTACTGGCTACAGAGGTGTTCTCTGCTTAGGAGAAGTGAAGGCTTCAAAAAGGACTCTCTCTTTTTAATGGCCTTGGGCAAGTCACGTGGCCCAGCTCTACAGAAGTATTTAAGCACCTAACTTCAATTGAAAGGATTTGTGAGAAGGCTGGGAAAGTGGCTGGGGTATACAGATCCACTGGTCGCAAATTCCACCTGGGTGTTGCACAATGGGCTGCAGTTGCTACTCTAGCCCCCAGTCTCACAGCCAGGTTACAGAGATACTATGGTGATGGATATAGCGTAAGAACCTGAATACAATAGAATAGATATCTTCCATCTTTGATTGGATGACACGGGAAGTCTGTATTGATTCTGTGCACAAAGCCCTTTGCTATGACGCCAGACTTTTACATGAAGAGATTTGAAAACGAAAATACCTTGCATGGTAAATACTTCTGGTGAGGTTGTAATAACTGGCACCGCTAGATTCCTACAGGTAAACCACCAACTCTGGTTAGAAGCCTGTAATTTTCCTCCCATAGATTTTACAAGCAAAGAATCCAGTCTCTAGAGAAGAAAACAGGACTATAATGCTGTAATACTTACTTGATAGTGATCATTTTTCTTTCTGTGCCAGTGGAGTAAAGTTTCTTCATCTTTAGAACATTTGAAGCCCACTGGAATTTTTCTGAGTTGATAAACAACAATGGCTGGTGGACCCTGGAATAAACTTGATCATCTAGAGGAAGCATCCATGCATCCAGGGCAATGCCACACCTGCAAAAAAAAGGAGCTATGCGATCATATCACTGACGTAGAATGGTTCATAGGGTGGTCTCAGTATGCTTTGAGTTACAGCGTACATGGATAAATAGGCTATAAGAATTCCTGAAGGGATAGCGTGCTTTCATTGCAGACTGGAAAGCCATTTGGTATGGCAGGGAGCAGGCTGTTGTTCCACTCAGTCCTGTCCCTGGCCCCGTGAAGCTCTGGCAGAGACACTTCCACAAGGTACCAAGGAATGAGGAAGCATGTGAGTCTTTTCCAGATGTTCTGGCTCCTCGGAGCTCACAGAAGCAGGAGTAAGTAAGGGAAAAATTGTCCAGAGTAAGCAAAGCCATTTTCTTTATAATTGCTGTAATCATTACAGTTAGTACGAGTTAAATGAGATCTCAGCATAGCCAAGAAAAGCACAAAGCTTAAATGCAGAATGATACCATCCCAAAGCCTGGGACTTGCCTTTGCTTTATGATACTTACTTGAATCTAGCTTCTTTGCTAAGAGTCTCAATGGCTGTGGCAGCACCAAAAGAGTGTCCCATCACAGCTATTCTGTCACTATCAATAGAGCCCTGTAAAAGAAATCAAGATGCTGTAAGGAACATTCCTTTCCCAACTTCTAGTCATTACGGCACATCTATTTTAAAAGCTAGAGACTACTCGAATGGTAATAGAATGATAGCAGCTCTAAAAACACAGCTTCAGGATCGCATGAGATGAAACTGTCATATAACTAGAAGCGACAAAGGGTCCTGTGGCACCTTATAGACTAACAGAGGTATTGGAGCATAAGCTTTCGGGGGTGAATACCCACTTCATCGGATGCAAGCAGTGGAAATGTCCAGAGGCAGATATAAATGTGCAGGGAAGACTTAGACTAGAGATAATGAGGTTAGCTCAGTCAGGGAGGGTGAGGCCCTCTTTTAGCAGCTGAGGTGTGAATACCAAGGGAGGAGAAACTGCTTTTGTAGTTGGCTAGCCATTCATAATCTTTGTTTAATCCTGAGTTGATGGTGTCAAATTTGCAAATGAACTGAAGCTCTATTGTTTCTCTGTGGAGTCTGGTCCTGAAGTTTTTTTGCTGCAGGATGGCTACCTGCAAATCTGCTATTGTGTGGCCAGGGAGATTGAAGTGTTCTCCTACAGGCTTTTGTATATTGCCATTCCTTATATCTGATTTGTGTCCATTTATCCTTTTACGTAAGGACTGTCCAGTTTGGCCCATGTACATAGCAGAGGGGCATTGCTGACACATTATGGCGTATATTACATTGGTGGATGTGCAGGTGAATGAACCAGTGATGGTGTGGCTGATCTGGTTAGGTCCTGTGATGGTGTCCCTGGTGTAGATATGTGGGCAAAGTTGGCATCGAGGTTTGTTGCATGGATTGGTTCCTGAGTTAGAGTTATTATGGTGCGGTGTGTAGTTGCTGGTGAGAATATGCTTCAGGTTGGCAGGCTGTCTGTGAGCGAGGACTGGCCTGCCTCCCAAGGCCTGTGAAAGTGAGGGGTCGTTGTCCAGGATGGGTTGTAGATCACCAATGATCCGCTGGAGAGGTTTTAGCTGAGGACTGTAAGTGATGGCCAGTGGAGTTCTGTTGGTTTCTTTCTTCGGCTTGTCTTGCAGCAAGAGGCTTCTGGGTACACGTCTGGCCCTGTTGATCTGTTTCCTTATTTCCTCATGCGGGTAGTGTAGTTTTGAGAATGCTTGGTGAAGATCTTGTAGGTGTTGATCTCTGTCTGAGGGGTTGGAGCAAATATGGTTGTACCTCAGCGCTTGGCTGTAGATAATGGATCGTGTGGTGTGTCCGGGATGGAAGCTGGAGGCATGTAGGTAGGCATAGCGGTCGGTGGGTTTTCGGTATAGGGTGGTGTTAATGTGACCAATTGCTTACTTGCACTGTGGTAGTGGAAGTGGGAAGTGGATGTCCCGTGTAGACTGGTCCAGGTTGAGGTTGATGGTGGGGTGGAAGCAGTTGAAATCGTGGTGGAATTCTTCCAGAGTTTCTTTCCCATGGGTCCAGATGATGATGATGTCATCGATGTAGCTTAGAGAAGGGGTGTGAGTGGACGAGAGCTGAGGAAGCATTGTTCCAGGTCGGCAATAAAAATGTTGGCATATTGTGGGGCCATGCGGGTGCCCATAGCGGTGCCACTGGTCTGGAGGTATATATAGTCACCAAATTTGAAATAATTGTGTGTGAGGATAAAGTCACAGAGCTCAGCAACCAGTTGTTCCCTGATGATGCCACAGCACAACTGGTTGCTGAGCTCTGTGACTTTATCCTCACGCACAATTATTTCAAATTTGGTGACTATATATACCTCCAGACCAGTGGCACCGCTATGGGCACCCGCATGGCCCCACAATATGCCAACATTTTTATTGCCGACCTGGAACAATGCTTCCTCAGCTCTCGTCCACTCACACCCCTTCTCTATCTACGCTACATCGATGACATCTTCATCATCTGGACCCATGGGAAAGAAACTCTGGAAGAATTCCACCACAATTTCAACTGCTTCCACCCCACCATCAACCTCAGCCTGGACTAGTCTACACGGGACATCCACTTCCCACTTCCACTACCCCAGTGCAAGTAAGCAATGGTCACATTAACACCACCCTATACCGAAAACCCACCGACCGCTATGCCTACCTACATGCCTCCAGCTTCCATCCCGGACACACCACACAATCCATTATCTACAGCCAAGCGCTGAGGTACAACCGTATTTGCTCCAACCCCTCAGACAGAGATCAGTACCTACAAGATCTTCACCAAGCATTCTCAAAACTACACTACACGCATGAGGAAATAAGGAAACAGATCAACAGGGCCAGACGTGTACCCAGAAGCCTCTTGCTGCAAGACAAGCCGAAGAAAGAGAAACCAACAGAACTCCACTGGCCATCACTTACAGTCCTCAGCTAAAACCTCTCCAGTGGATCATTGGTGATCTACAACCCATCCTGGACAACGACCCCTCACTTTCACAGGCCTTGGGAGGCAGGCCAGTCCTCGCTCACAGACAGCCCGCCAACCTGAAGCATATTCTCACCAGCAACTACACACCGCACCATAATAACTCTAACTCAGGAACCAATCCATGCAACAAACCTCGATGCCAACTTTGCCCACATATCTACACCAGGGACACCATCACAGGACCTAACCAGATCAGCCACACCATCACTGGTTCATTCACCTGCACATCCACCTATGTAATATACGCCATAATGTGTCAGCAATGCCCCTCTGCTATGTACGTGGGCCAAACTGGACAGTCCTTACGCAAAAGGATAAATGGACACAAATCAGATATAAGGAATGGCAATATACAAAAGCCTGTAGGGGAACACTTCAACCTCCCTGGACACACAATTGCAGACCTAAAGGTAGCCATCCTGCAGCAAAAAAACTTCAGGACCAGACTCCACAGAGAAACAATAGAGCTTCAGTTCATTTGCAAATTTGACACCATCAACTCAGGATTAAACAAAGATTATGAATGGCTAGCCAACTACAAAAGCAGTTTCTCCTCCCTTGGTATTCACACCTCAGCTGCTAGAAGAGGGCCTCACCATCCCTGACTGAGCTAACCTCGTTATCTCTAGTCTAAGTCTTCCCTGCACATTTATATCTGCCTCTGGACATTTCCACTGCTTGCATCCGATGAAGTGGGTATTCACCCCCGAAAGCTTATGCTCCAATACCTCTGTTAGTCTATAAGGTGCCACAGGACCCTTTGTCGCTTCTACAGATCCAGACTAACACGGCTACCCCTCTGATGCTTGTCATATAACTAATATGTTTGGCTGATGTGGGGATCTCAGAAAGAGAAAACCGAAGGGTGATCAGGCTATTATTAAAAGGAGTCTAGATCTCTTCACTCACCTTTAAGAGAGTCCAATCAAAGTTTAAAGGTAGTACATTCACTACATGCTTTCCAGAATTAATATCAAGAATGAGGTCAAGAGCTTTGATAGACTCCTCTGTTCTCTGCTGCAACTAGACATAGATAAAAGACAACAACAATTATCCTTCTGGACAGAAAAAACAAGCTAGTAGGCATTCAGTTAAAACACTTAGGAACAAATCTTAGAAACATCTAGGGCTTCAAGTCATTGGGATTACTCTCATGTTCAAAGATAAGCACTTTGCAGAATTGGAGCTTGGATCCATAAATAGAAAAAAATGAAAGGAGTTGTACCAGTTTAAACCAGCAGAGAATTTGGCCCTTAGGCCTGAAGTGGCAGTGGCCTGGAGCTCACTGCACAAGAGTGAATTTAGCCCTCATGGACTCAGTACTTTCCAGGAGCAGGCTTGGATCAAAGATGTATTTAAAACTTGGCTGGTCCAGATGATCCCTTGTCTCTCTTGTGGGGTTCACCCGAATGAGCTATTAGGGCAAGTTGTACTGTAACCTGTCTATAGTGGAGCTTTGAAGTGTGTCAATATGCTGTTTGTCTTCATCTAGACAAGCCCTCAATGGGACCCAGTTGGAGAGCCCTTCTTGTGTTGTATACGCATTACCTAATGGTGGTTGTGGGATATTTTTGTATTCCTTTTGATTTTTATATTTTACCAAACAAGAAAAATAATATTTCTCCCAGCTTTCTAGGTGAGGGTGAAATTCGCCTAAATGCAGATGGCCAGCACGAGGCCTATGTGCCACTGGAATCACTATGAATCCCTGAAAGAAACACATCTGCTGAGCTCCGCCAGAGAGATCATTCCAATGGGCAATAACTCTGCAGGCTATTCCTAACATTTCTCTAACTGGCATGAATTTAGGCTCACACATAGGATATTGAATGTATATATGAGATGTCAGTGGTTGCCTCATCGGTGTGTACACTTTCACCAGAGACTCACTAAGGACCTCATCCAAAGCCTATTGACGTCCCTGGAAAGACTTCTACTGACTTAAGTGGGGATTGGATCAAGAGAGAAAAACTGCTGGCATGCTTCTGCAGCCAGCTCTGCACTTGGAAGGCTTTGTGGGTATAAGATGGGTGTACTATACCTATTAAGCACGCCTAGTGTGGACACAGCTTATGCCAGGAAAACTGCTCTTTTGCTGGTATAGCTTATTGGAGGCCTCCCTCCTTCCTCCACCTCTGAGCAAAATAAGCTATCCTGCCAAAAGCACAGTTGTGCTGGTATAACCACATCTATGTCAGGGGCTTTTGCCAGCACAGCTGTGTCGGTCACAAGTCATAACTCATCACACTCCTGAGCAACATAGCTATGCTGATAAAAGTCTGTAGGGTAGACCTGGCCTGAGGTAGGAAGCCTGATGGGTTAGTGGCCTTGCAAATATGACAGCTTTAATCAATCTCTTAGCACCTACTGGGTGCTAGATTGCATCTTCCTCATTTGTTAGATCAGCATTCCACAACAAATACCTGTTGGTGGCGTAGAGGAAATTCCTGTTCACCTTGTCTTAGTTTTCTGTAGTAGATCCATTCCTCTTCCCAATTTTCTGTAACCTCTTCTCGTGCTTCAGAAACAGGATTCTCTTTATAGTAATAAGTCGCAGAAGAGGATTTATCTCTATAATATAGAAAAAAAGTTACTCCTGAAGGCTAGTTCATACTCATGCCAACAGTACTCAACCCACATGGACTTCAGGGTGAAATTGTGTCTCCAATGAAGTTAATGGGACTGGTGCCACTGATTTCAATGGGGCTAGGCTTTTACCCCCTATTAAGAAAGACTGGCTCCTACCGCCAAGAAAATAATAAAAGCAGCATTATAATTGAATGTATATAATAAAGTCTAAATGAAAAGAAAACAGACCTTGTTTTGCCAGAGTCTAATATTAAACAGCCACAAATAGTGCATTTTAAAAAAATTACATGGACTACTGACAGCTCCCCTAGTCAAAGAATTCAAGTAACTCGCTCTTTGTTTAGATTGAGAGTTGAGCTATGGGAATTACTTGGGTTCTGAAGAAAATTAATACTATTTTAGTCTTTTAAAATAAATCTAAGTTATACTGTACAATAAACACTATGTTCTTTTTGCATCTTTTAGACTCAAGCCGTTGCTGAGAAAAATGATCTCTCCTGGTCAAATAAGTGTTTTTCAAATTTAAGAAGGTCTCAGGTTTTGCACACAGCACCTTGCAAGATCAAATTATAAGCACAGGACTTTGTGAAATAACTATTTGCTTCTTCTAACCCAAAAAAGCAGATGTACTATATGTACCTGTGCTCCACAGCAGCAACTATAAAACCCCGAGATGCCATCTCAATGCAGATAGCAGAATATATAGTCCTGAAATCAAAAGAATACACTGGTTAAATACACATAGTTTCAATACCTTGCTCCTGAAATAACATATAGGCCATATCTGTACTACACCTAATTTAATATTTTACATTGTAGATCAATGCCTCCTTTCTTTCTCAAGTTATTACTGGACTGATTTTTATGTGGAAGTCTGTAAAACATTTTCAAAGTCCCACATTAATAACAATTACTAATAACAACTAGCTCTTATATGGTCCTTTTTCATGTATAGAACTCAAAGTGCTTGAGAAAGGATGTTACTATCATTATCCCCATTTTGTAGATGGAAAAACTGAGGCACAGGGCAGGGAAGTGACTTGCCTAAGGTCACCCAGCAGGCCAGTGGCTCAGCCAGGAATTCCTTTGAGGTCTCCTGAGTCCCAGTCCAGTACTCTGCCCACTAAGCCATACAGCCTCTCTATCTTTATATCAACACCCATTTTGAAGAGAATTTATTGAGGAATAGAAACTAATGATTATATATAATAACAACATCTGCATAATACTTTATATCTTCAAAATGTTTTACAAACATTAAATAATTGATTCTCGCAACACTCCTAAGAAGCAAGTAGTTTCAAATAGGGAAACACATAAGTAAACCAAAATTGGAGCAGTCCCTCCGTTTTTATAAATTGCCATTGATTTCCATGGAGATATACTACTATACACCTGCTGAGGATCTGGCCCATTGTTTTTAAAACCAGTTTTAGCTAATGCTGTGATGGATCCAACACAACTTTACTGAAATAGTGTTCAAAACCATTCTCAAGAACTGTCGACTTCCTGGGCTAAATTCCTCCCTGGCATAACTCCACTGGTTGCCGTGGAGTTACTTTGGAGAGTCGCTTGTCCCCATGTGGTCTGAGGCCACAAACTGCAGCATTACCGGAAAGCTCCAAGTCCATGGGAAAAAATAATGAGGGGGTATTTCTCTCCAGGCTTGAAAGCAGCATTCCATTTAGCAGGACATGTCACTGAGCCTGGATAAAACAGGATAGCTGCAGTTAGTGTGGCTTCTCACGTAACCACTTCGAGACACATTCTGATACCCTCCCTTATCTTGAGTAGCTGCTTTACTCCGCAGGTTGTCCCACTGATTTCAATTAGATTATTTGAGTGAGATACACAAGGCGGGTAAGAGTAAAGGCCTTAGTTCATATTCTGCACTATAAACTAGGGCCCGCGGGCCGCCTGCCCAGCCCTTGAGCTCCCGGCCAGGGAGGCTAGCCCCCTTCCCCACAGCCTCAACTCACCACACGGGCAGTGCGGCTGGCTCTGGCTGGGCGGTGGGGCTGTGAGCTCCTGCCGCTCTGAGCGGCATGGTAAGGGGGTGGATAGGGGTCGGGGCAGCCAGGGGACAGGGAGCGGGTGTTGGATAGGAGGTGGGGTCCCAGGGGGCAGTTAGGGGCAAGGATCCCTGGAGGGGGCGGTCAGGGGACAAGGAGCAAGGGGGGGAGGGTTGGATGGGTTGGGGCTTTTGAGGGGGGCAGTCAGGGGGCGGGAAGTGGGAGGGGGTGGATAGGGGGCAGGGGCCGGGCTGTTCGGGGAGGCACAGCCTTCCCTACCCAGCCTTCCATACAGTTTTGCAACCCTGATGTGGCCCTTGGGCCAAGAAGTTTGCCCACCCCTGCTATAAAGATGTATAAAGACTAATCCTACAAACACTTATTACCAAGCAAAGGGTGAAATTCCCCCAATACAGACAGCTGGCATAGAGCCTATGTCCCACTTAAACTCTGTAGGGGAAGATTTTCAAGGGCACAAAGGCAGTTAGGCATCCAACTCCTACTGACTTTCAATCAGAGCTGGGCACCTAGCCTCCCCTTTGTGCCTTCAAAAAGCTTCCCTATAGGGCTTAAGTGATGGCCCTTTGCTCAAGGATTAATTTTACCCATAGGGCTTACAACTGGGAGTATTCCCAGACACCCATGACAGTGGTATTTGGGCACATGGTGCAGTGAAACATACAGTCACTGGAATGTTACTGCCCCATAGGAAAAGGAGGAGAAACAGTTCTGCAAAGGAAATTCCATTGAGCTCCTGCAATATTAACACATTCCTCACATACAGGTGCCATAACTAAACTGACCATAGCACACAATGTCTCACCGGTAAGGCAGTTAAAAATAAACACATCTTACCAACATAGTACTGAAATACTGTCTCTCCTAACATCCGGTACACGTTGAGGAAGTCGGAAAGTCCGCGATAATATTCCTTCCTGGGGATCCACTTGGTTTCTTCACAACTTGTGCCATTTTGTGAAGGATAATACAGACGAAAGAAGCTTCCCTGTGATTGAATCAGCAAAAGAAATAGGTTTTCTCACTGAAGCTGCTAAAGAATAAAAATATTTTTACTGAAGAGTTTTAACATGTTAAAATGGTACCACAAGGGGTAAGAGAGAGTCCAACTAGAAAAGAATAAAGGCTCAGCAAATGTCACTGTATTTTTCATACGTGGGAACCAAACAGATATGATCTCTGGCATCCAGCTGAAGTTAGGTAACATTTCCACCCAGGCTAAACTACCATTACAGCATTTCAAAATATACAGTGCAAACTCTCTATTAACTTTAGAGTATTTGCTGCCTCCATTCTCTTATTTCTCCTTCTTTCCCTATTCTCTTCCTATTTTCTGTTTCCTCCTGCATCATATTTCTTCAGACTTGTTCGGAGTCTGCATTTCCCTCAGACTTGTTTCAGGCAATATGTTCCAGCAGCTGGGGCACAGACTGTGAGTCAGGAGAGCTGACCTTTATACACAGCTTAGGCACCGACTCGCTGTGTGCCCATTACTCCTCTGTGCCTCAGTTTCTCTGTCTAAACTGAGGAAAGTGTAAAGCACTTTGATAGCTACAGATGAAAGTTGCGTAAATACAAAATATTACCATTAATAATTTTCTGTAGTGTTTCTTCTTTGTTAAATGTTTCAGATTATTTTACCCTCCAAACCAGTCGCCTTCAAGATGTTTTCATATCTGCTGTGGTCTCTGTTCCCCTATGCATTTTTTCTATTAGTAGTATTTTCTCTCTCCCAAACTCTTACCACTGTTCTCTCTCCCCTCTCAATTTCCTTCCTTTTGGGTCCTTTCTCTTCTTGTGAACCATGTAAGCCATTGGATATGTTTTTTCAATAGAATGTTTCTTCTGCAAGGACCACCGGGTGGGACTATGTACAAGTAATTTAATGTAATAAAGAAGGTGTCTCACATATAAAAAGTATGTACAGTTTGCGTTCTTGCTCTATAGGACAAAAGTGACTTTGGAGCACACTATTCAAAATCTCTCTCTGATTTTATTGTGTTTCAGTGAATTAATTGTAGGAGTGCATGCAGAATGCCCTAAACAACAGGGCAAGATGGCTGTTAAGAACAATACTTATTTTAAACTGGACTTTTAAAAACAGTTTCAGGTTGCCTGAATATTAAGTTTCTGATCTATTACCCAATGCACATGAAGAGCTTATCTGATGAATCTTCTCTCCATTTACACAACACACTGTAATGAATGATTATTTTTGACAAAGGCTTATTTAGGAACACAGACTGCAAAACCCTGACAGTGGTGAGGAGTTACTCACCTGAATAGTCCCTATTGCATTACTCAGGTGAATAATTGGTTACCATTGTGAGTAAAGTTCATAATCTAGACTTTAGAGACTGTTAATAATCCAGATCACTTACTTAATAAAGGCATGAAAGCTAATTTGAAGCAGTTAAACTCTACCATGCCAACTACCCAATCATTATGTAATGTAGGCACACAATAAATCCCTATATAATGCACAGACAAAAATACAGTACCCAAATGATCCCTACTCACCAGGATCATTACAAGCATATTCCACCATCCTAGCTTTGCTTGGAGTTTAAAAATGCAATGCCAATGCTACAAGAAATACCAACAACAAAGGTCAAGAGTGTTTTAGTAGAAAAATGGTGAGGCTACTGTATCTGAAAATGCAAATCACCATTGAATAGGCTGAATGGGCTGCAGCCCATTAACTACTTATAACTTTAGCCGCATTCTTGGGAACTTGAGAGACGTAATTGCTTGGTTCTGTTATGGTTCTACACCAATTCTGAAGGCAGTAACCTTTCTTTTTAAATGGGTACAAATTCCATAATTGTTACTTTTTAACACACAGCAGAAATGCTATACATCCTCCCTCATTTGCCCTGCTAGGGGGACTTTTCTGATGGGAACAGCTGCAGTCATGGGAGACCTGGGTGGTGGGTCTCCATTGGAGCTAAGTTGCCAGGAAGGATGGGGGCAAGTGCCAGGAACTCAGAGGTATGGGGTCTCTATGCGAATGGTGTTGCATATCTCCCAGGATCAGGGGCAGGATCTCTGGCTCATTCCATGGAGTGGCAAATCACATTTCCCACCTTCACTGCGCCCCATGGTACAATGAGGAAGAGTTTTCCTGCCCTTTTCCAAAGAATTCACTATGGTGAGCTAAGTGAATTGAGTGGGAGTTTGGTGTGTACGTACCTTTGAGGATACTAGCTAAGGAGGATTGCCTTAACTAGGAAAGCAGGATCAGGCTCTTAAATTGTACTTAGGGATGGGTCCAAGCTACAAAGCTTAGAGTTAGATAAGGATTCAGTTCTGCACTTCTACAAAGTTTTGGAGGTTAAATGATGGTGTCTATATCCGGACATTTTTGCCTGCCAATTTCAGTTTCTAAAATCTACATCCTAGTATCTGACAAAATCTACTGATTTACAGTATATCCCACTCATTACAGCCTTACATGTCTAGCGATACCTGTGCCACAGTAGCCATCCTTACTCGTACAGAATTAATTCATATGAAACATTTTGTTCACAAAAAGTAAAATGCCTGGGGGCTTAAGCAGGTTTTGTCCTGCCCCTCTGCATGGATGAATTTCCACCTGTCAGAACCAGGGGAACTTTTCATTTAATTAATACCCAATAGTAAGACGAAGGCTGCAGTGTTGGACTCGTGACTTATGTCAAAACAAAGTAGGGAGTGACAGGGAGGTTTTGGCTGTCATACCTGAATCGTGTGATCAGTCATCAGGTCCGTGCAGCCAACAGAGTAAGGCCCCTTCCCCTCGGGGATGCTGTAAAACTTTGCAGAGCTCATGCTCCCCATTTCCTTCTGTGCATTAACAGACAAGCCTGGGGGGGCGGAAACAGAAAATGAGACTCATACCTGCTGAAAAGGACATTCAAGATTCAGGACTTTGAGATTCAGGGCTAAGCTGACAGTCAGGGTGATGAGAAACAGGCACGGGATTCATAGATTTTAAAGCCAGAAAGGACCATTATGCTCTCCTGTGTATCGCAGGCCATAGAATTTCATCCAGGAGAATTTCACCTGGGCAAGCCACAGACAGCTGGGAGGGAATGATGAGGGGAGGGGCTGGGGTTACCAGAGTGACGTGGGGACTAGGAAGCTGGCAGAAGCCTGGGATTGCTGGGGGGATGAGTAGTGATAGTCGGCCAGGAGCGATATTCGATGGGGCAGGGTTAGGAGATCCTGGGGGCAGCCTGCATGGAGGAGCTTGCTTCAGCCTCTCCCATTCTACCACTTGTTACCTTAAAGCCACCCCATACTCTGCCTTGTCTGCATTAATCTTCTCCACGCTGCCCTGTCCCCTTTCAGCTCCTGCTTCATTCTGATCCCCATGCTTCCCCCAACCTTTCAACCTGACACCCACCCTGCCCCCCTCCTTCTCCGAGCTAGCTTCCCCCTGGCCTCCTCTCCCAGTCACTCCTCCTCCTCCGGACTCCTGGCTCCCTTGCCAACAGGAACCACCTCCTCCTTCCAGCTGCTCCATATCGCTTTGCCTCCTGCAAGGGAGCAGCAAGAGCAGGGGAGAGGCAGCTTGGGGTGGGGGGGGGCTGCAATTCTTTCACCACAGCTGTCCCTGGTGGCCAGGAGGAGAAACCCCAGCAGACTCCTTGTAGCCCTGCTTGATGTGTGACTCGCCAACAGGACTGCGGATCTGCGTGACAGGGCTTCTGAATGCGTGCGTGTCTCATGGGATATCAGACACGCTACAGCCCAGCCCTCTGAGGGAGGAGAGTGGTGGTAACCTAGCCTACTCTTCCTCTAGATTAATCTTTCTAAGGTGCATAATAATCAGTTGGCACAGATAGCACCAGTTGGTACAGTCAGTAGCATTTATAACTCACATTGGGATCCACTGGACAAATTACTTGGAGTGACATCCATTACACTACCGGGGCCAGCCTATTGCTTTTCACCACTGATTTGGCAGAAGTTTCATAGTCACATAAAAATACATGAAATATTAAAAAAAACCAGACCAATTGCCTTACTCTAATTCCCAGGCAGAGTATATGTGCATACTATAAAACCCCATGGAAATGAATGCCTGTGGTCAGTAGCTGCTTTTGAAACCTCAGCATGTTGTCTGCTATTAAAAGGCTCAAAGGCTAATTGGCCTAGAATTAGGAAAATCTCCTCCTTCATACTGGAGGAGTGCATGTCTCATTTGTGTGAAATTGGATGAATGAAGCGACAGCACAAAGTAAGCCTGATTTTTCAAAACTGTGAAGTGCTCACGATTTCCAGTTAAGTAGCTATGAGTGCTCAGCACTCTGGAAATCAGTCTCAAAGCTCACACATGCCTGTGACCATGCTTGATAATGGCTTACCCAGCTGAGAAAATGGAACTGTATCCTTGTTTCAGATCATGTTCAGAACTGGTGGATATTTCAGGATCAAGAAGAATGTTAACTATATCTATAGTTATTGTAAGGATGGGCTAATTTTTGGGTCAAGTGTGATAACAATAATAATCCTTTGCAGTTCTATGATGACCTCCAACCTAGGGTCTCAAAGTGCTTTACAAACAGTAATGAATTGAGCTTTAGACCATCCTTACTGGGCCGGATTCTTGATTGCCTTGGCCCTTGTGTAGTCATTTACATTATGTAAAGGGAGACACAGCAGGGTTAAAATGCTAGCAGTCTCTTTGCATAGGTGTAGATGACTACATAAAATGCCAGGCAATAAAGAATCATCTCCATTTCACAAGTGGGGAAACTGAGGCACGGAGCAGTTAAGTGACCTGTCCAAGGTTACACAAACAGTCTATGCCAGAGACAGGATTAAAAATCAGATCTTCTATCTCCCAGTCCTGTGTTATAGCCACAAGATCATTATTCCTCATAAAATAATGTCCCATTAAATACCCAAAGGCACTAATGTGTCCCAGTTCTGCAGCTGCTGCTTGCATGAAACTTCATGCATGGAGGAGTTACTGAATGGGGTGCATAGTGAACTGGTAGTCTGCACATAAATTAAGAGCTTTGAGGTAACAGGTGCAAAATCACATTTCTCCCCCTTTTTTTGTTTTTTGTTAGTCTCCCACAAATTAATGATAGCAGCACCACTGAAGGATACATTTCTTACCTGCTAATTTAATTTCTCCCAATTTCCCTATGCTAGTCCAGAGCAACCAGTAATGGAAATGGAAAAGTAAATGAAATTTTGAAGACCGCATCTTCGATTCACTGCATCTTCTATTCACGCACTTCTATTCACAAACGTCTTTCAGCTTCATGATCTTTGTCAAAGCAGATAATATAAGCAACAAATATTCAAAAGCCATGTAATTTTTGTCTTCCTTTTAAGGGTGGCATCTGAATTAGCAAAAGATTGAAAGCCTCGTTCAGTCTCCTTGGCCATTCAATCCTTGCTGAGTCTGCCAAGAGAGCCAATTGTGGGGGCTGTTTTTTTGTGATGTGAATTCCTGCTTCACTACAACCTGGATCAGCTCTTTTCACATAGCACCCCCACCAGAGAGCCATCAGATCGTAATTACATTGACTGGTAATTACCGCTCTAGGGCCACATTCTGCGCTGTGCCTCATGGGAGCACATAGAGGTTAGGTAAACGCAACTGTATACCCCTTTCATGCCTCTTGGATTCTGGGATAAGTTGGGGCCCAGTCAGTCTCCAGCATAATTTAGAGCAGTTCTTGGGCAGGTTTTTGCATCAGCTTCCCTATTGGTAGGCTAGGCAGAATTCAGCTTTTATTTTTTTTTATAATTTCAACAGATAATATCAATGTTCATAAGAACATAAGAACGGCCATACTGGGTTAGACCAATGGTCCATCTAGCCCAGTATCTTGTCTTATGACAGTGGCCAATGCAGTAGCGTAGCCAAGGGGGGAGCAGGGGGAGCAGCCGCTCCCCCTGGGAGGAGAAGTGGCGCTAAGGCGAGGGAGCTGGGCTCAGGGCACGCTTTAAAGGGCCCACGGCTCCCCGCAGCGGCAGGAGCTGCTGGCCTTTTAAAGGCCCCCCCCCAAGCCTGGCTCCGGCAGCGGGGCTTGGGGGGGCTCTTTAAAAGGCCGGCGGCTCCTGCCGCTGTGGGGAGCTGCGGGCCCTTTAAAGCACCCCCCCCAGCCCCGCTGCCGGAGCCGGGCTCAGGCGGGGACTTAAAAGGTCCGGGGGCTCCGCAGTGGCTGGAGCCCCGGGCCCTTTAAAGCGCCGCCGGGTGAGTACAGGGGGAGCGGGGAGGCGCCTTTTTATAGCGCCGTTCCCCCTGTGCTCTAAACCTGGCTACGCCACTGGGCCAATGCCAGGTGCGTCATAGGAATGAACAGAATAGGTAATCATCAAGTGATCCATCCCCTGTTGCCCATTCCCAGCTTCTGGCAAACAGAGGCTAGGGACACCATCATAAATTCTTAAATATTTTTAAGAATATTTAATTTTCATTGATTTAAATGTTCACAATTGTGCAAAATGACGGGTTCTAAGTTTTTTTTATTTTAATCTATTTACATTTTTATAGCTGTGAGACATTATGGATGGGGGGGGGGTCCAGACAATAATTATTGAATGACAGCAGATGTTCAGATTCAAAAAGTTAAAGCTTTATCATCTTTAGAACACCAATGGTCAACGTCACATGTCAAAATATACAAAGTAAATATCATTAAATCAAACACTAATAAGTTCTCCAGCAGCATTTCGCTTACTTTGCCCATCTGTAAATGTTGGTTATTAATGGAAATATCTTTTTATCTGTTTGTGCGTGTGTAATGAAATTGATGTTTACCAATAAAAATCTAATCCTTCCAAGCCCAGAACAGCTGGAGCAGAGAACACCCCAGCCACACACTTTTCCTCCCACAACACCTCTCTTCTTGGCCCTATACCAGCCTCAGCAACCCCTACAATGACAGCTGCAAGAGGGGAAAGCCTGTTTTGCTGGCCCTTCACCTCTTTGGGAATCCCCCTGTGCTGGGGGAATCTGCCTGTTTTCTAGACCTTGTGGTCATGTCTACACTGCAACTAAAAATCCACGGCACAGAGTCTCAGAGCCCACGTCAGCTTGCGTGGCTGAAAAATAGCAGCGTAGCCATTCAAACTCGGGGTGGAACCTGGGCTCTGAGATCCTCCCCCCTCGCAGAATCTCAGAACCCTGGCGCCAGCCCGAGGCCAGATTTCTACACTGCAATTTTATAGCCCCACAGCCTGAGCCCTGAGAGCCTGAATGAGCTGGCCTGGGTCAACTGCAGCCATGTCACAGGTCTTTTATTGCAGTGTAGGCATACCCTTAGGGTACATCTTCACCACAGTGAGTCGCAGAGCCTGGGTCAACTGACTGTGTGGTTAAAAATTGTGATGACAATGTTCAAGCTCAGGCAGGAACCCAGACTCCGAACCTCTGCGAGGGGGAGGAAGCGTCTTGGAGCCCTGGTTTCACTCCATCTACAGCTATTTTTAGTTTCACAAGCCCCAGTCAGTTGACCTGGGTTCTGAGACTCTGTCATGGGCTGGGAGGGGTGTTCTGTGTAGATGAACCCTTTTGTGTGTAATGAGTGTTGCAAAGAGACTGCAGAGCTGCTGAGAATCAGGGCCCTAATCTGAGTGTGAAGTGACTGAATCCTCATCTACGCTAGAAAATTAGTTCAGCATAACTACGCTGCTCAGGCATGTGAAAAATCCACCCCCCTGAGCAGTGTAGTTAAGCCGACTTGAGTCCCCGTGTTGATAGCACTAGGTCAATGGAAGAATTCTTCCATCGACCAAACTACTGCCGCCCAGGAAGGCGGATTATCTACATCGACGGGAAAATCTCTCCCATCAGCATAGGTAGTGTCTACACTGAAGCACTACAGCAGCACAGCTGTGCCGTTGTAGTGTTTTAAGTGTAGACAAGCCCTAAAATATTTTCCAGTTAGCTTGCAGCCGCAGCCTACAAATGATTGTGATGTTATGCCCAAAATGACAGTGAAAGAAAATATTGTTAAGTGATAAAGACACAAGTTAAGGAGTCAGGGTATCTGGGTTCTCTTCCTAGCTCTGCAACAGACTTGCTATGCAACCTTGGGCAAGTCACTAGGGCCCAGGTCTGCAAAGGTATTTAAGAACCTAAATACTTTTGAGGATCTGAACCTAAGGCCCCAGTTCAGCAAGATATTTAAATATGTTCCTAACTTCAAGCACCACTGAGTTTGATGGGCCTACTCAGAGCTGAAAGTTAAGTATGTGCTTACTTAAGGGGGGAGGGATAGCTCAGTGGTTTGAGCATTGGCCTGCTAAACCCAGGGTTGTGAGTTCAATCCTTGAGGGGGCCATTTGGGGATCTGGGGCAAAAATTGGGACTTGGTCCTGCTTTGAGCAGGGGGTTGGACTAGATGACCTCCTAAGGTCCCTTCCGACCCTGATATTCTATGATTCTATGATTAAGTACCCTGCTGAATTGGGCCCTTAATCTCTCCAGTCTCAGGTTGAGTCTACACTAGAAAATTAGGTTGGCATAGCTACATCAACTGGGAGTGTGAAAAATCCACTCCCCTGAGGGGTGTAGTTAAGCCGACCTAAATCCCCATGTAGACAGCACTAAGGTCAACGGAAGAATTCTTGGGGAGGTGGATTATCTACACCAATGGGTGAACCCCTCCCGTCGGCATAGGTAGCGTCTACACTGAAATGCTACAGCAGTGCAGCTGTGCCACTGTAGTGTTTTAAGCATAGATAAACCCTCAGTCCCCCATCTGAAAAATGGGACTAATACTTCCCTAGCTCACAGGGGTGTGTGAGGCTTCGTTCACTATTTGTAAAGTTGTGTAAGAGCCTTGTATGGAAAGCATGACAGAAGCGCAAAGTGTGTTCTCTCATAGACATTGAGACCCTTTATAAGACTCAGTAAAGAGGCTACTTGAGCCACAAAAGCCATACATACCCCAAAACTTAAAAGGAAGCAGGGTAGCAAAAAATAAACCAGGATAGGTGGATTGCAATATGCAAGAAGTTATTTGTGCCAAAGAAATACCACTCCGAAAAATGAAACCCACTACACTTGTATTCTGAATCTCTTCTTATAATGATGATTATTTTTGGTTCAGAACTGTGTTACTCTGCTTGAATTCTGTGAAATGTTTCTAGACACGGTACTAGCTGCATTGTGGGTCCTGTAACTTGCGATGACCGGGCAAAAACACCCTGTTCCTTTAAGCGTGTTTTCAGGGCGGTGGGGGTGCCCTGTAGCCGCCTGTAACACGCAACTGTCTACACGTGCACGGCTACGTAAACGCTGCTCGCGGGGCTCGCAAGGGCTTCGGGGAAGAGCTCGGTTGGAAAGGCTCAGGGCGTCGCCGCCATGCTGCATCTTCTATACACTAGAACCACGGTCCGGAGCTTTAGCCCCAAAAGCAAAGGCTAAACGGCGGGAGAAAGTCCGGCCCCGGCGAGGGAGACGCCCGGAGCAGGAGGGATCCAGGCTGGACGGGGCAGGGAGACCCGGGAGGGCGGTTCCGCCGGGCAGCCGCTGCCGAGCAGCAGGCTCCGGAGGCTGGCGCTAGACAGGCAGAGCGGGGAGGGGAGAAGCGAGGGGGGCTGGACGGGCGGGGCGGCAGGAGGCGGCGCTCTAATGTCCGGCCTCCAGCCGCCCGCCCGCCAGGGCAGCCCCGCCCCGTCCTGCCTGGCCCCGCCCCGCCGCCGCTGGAGACCACGCCCCCCCCCGAACCTCCGCCTCCCGGTCCCTCTGTATCCCATCCTGCAACCTCCCCGCCCATCAAAAATGTGACTGGCGCGCTGCCCCCGCCTTCTGGCCAATGAGAGCGAAGGGCAGCCTGCTTCCGCTCCGCGAGGCGGGGGTTCCGCTTCCCCCCGCCCGTGGCTGTGACCGCGCCGGGGCTCACTCTCCTGCTTGCCGGCGGCGGCGGCACGTGACAGGCAAGGTCCCGCGCGCCCGCCAGGGTTAGTCTCGCGCCCGGCCCCGGCTCCGGCTCCGGCTCGGCCCCCCCCCCGCGGCAGGATGGTGCGGAAGCTGAAGTTCCACGAGCAGAAGCTGCTGAAGCGGCTGGACCTGGTGAGCTGGGAGGCGGCCTCGGGCAACCTGGCCGAGCTGCGGGTGCTGCGGCGCTACCGCCTGCAGCGCCGGGAGGACTACACCCGCTACAACCAGCTCAGCCGGGCCGTGCGCGAGCTGGCGCGCCGCATCCGCGACCTGGGCGAGGCCGACGCCGCCTTCCGGGCCCGCTGCACCGCCGCGCTGCTGGAGAAGCTCCACGGGCTGGGGCTGGTGAGCTCCAAGCACTCGCTGGAGCAGTGCGAGCGGGTCTCGGCCAGCTCCTTCTGCCGCCGCCGCCTGCCCTGCCTGCTGCTCCGCCTCCGCATGGCCCAGCGGCTGCGCGACGCCGTCGCCTTCATCGAGCAGGGACACGTGCGGGTGGGGCCCGAGGTGGTGACCGACCCCGCCTGCCTGGTGAGCCGGGCCATGGAGGATTTCATCACCTGGACCCACTCCTCCCGCATCCGCCAGCACGTGCTGAACTACAACCAGGAGAGGGATGACTTCGACCTGGCCTGCTAGGAGGGCAGAGCCCCCCGGGGGGGGGGGGGTTTGCTGGCTAATCCACCCCACCAGCCTGGGAAAGAGACTCTGGCCCCAGATGTGCTGCCCCTCCATGCCCCCCCCCGGGAGCGTGGCTTGGCCTGCATGTGTGGGGCCTGACCCATATGTGCTGCTGCCCTGGCCGGGTGGTTCTGTGTACCACCTCCCCCTGCAGAGGGATTCCTGGCTCAGATGGGCCTTGTCTGACACTACCCACCTCCTCTGTGAAGAGATGCGTAGCCCATATGGGCTGAGCCCACTACCACCCAACTCCTCTGCAAAGGGACTCAGTTGTGCCACCATGCCTGCTTCCTACCACCTCCCTGTGAAGGGACTCCTGGCCCAGATGGGCTGAGCCCAGTACCACCCACCTCCTGTAGGAAGAGACTTCTGGCCAGATGGGCTATTAAGCAGATGTCATAAGTCACTGTACCCAAGCCTCTGCCTCTGATAGCGTACCCTCCTGCTGCAAAGACCATTAGCAGAACAGACAGAGTGGTGCTATTCTGTTGTCCCCATCAAAGGGCCACCTAGAAGGGATTGATGAACAAATGCTCTCCTGGCCAGGGAAAACAATGTAGACGGTGACAGAAGATTTACATTTTGTTGCTCAAATGTGGTGTTGGAAGAGATACAGGTTTTATACTTTGCCTTGTCAAAGGGCTCGTCTCTCACAATAGTCACTCTTTCAAAAAATAAATCAACAAGGATAGTTCTGTTTTCAGAATTCAACTTTGCTAGTTACGCTAACCTTGTAATCTGCAGCAATACCTAAAACAGTCCTCATGACTTTCTCTCGTTTAATAAAACTGAAATTACTTTTCTTAGAACATTCATTTGATTTCTTTAAAGCAAGAGCTGAGCTGACTTTCCCTGTAGTCCTTTTTTTTTTCTCTGCCCTAGAGTAATAAAATTGAATATGTTCTTGTTTCACTTTTGAACTGGAACAGGTGCTTAACCAATCATTTAAACCAAACTACATTTTAAATGGTTCATTATTAATTTGTCTGTGGATTTTCAGGCACCCGGCCTAGGTATGTTCTGTCTTCATCATGGTCATCATGGTAAAGTGTATTTCCTGTTTTTTTTGTTGATGTTTTGCTGCATAGTATCTATTACATCTTGTGGATTTATTGTTTATGGTAGTGCTACTTATGTGCTAGGCATTTTGCCCCAAGGAGCACAGAAAACTAAGTTTTCTCTTAAAGGGTTGAAGGCCTTATCTACACTGAAGAATTTTGCTGGCATAGCTGTGTCAATTAGCAGTGTGGAGAAAAAAAATTGGACATAACTATGCAGACGCACAAGGGCTTTTGCTGGTATTGCTTATTTTGTTTGGGGAACTGGTAGGAACTGGCTTTGTTACTAGGAAGTAGAAATATACCAGCAGATCCTGTCTAGTGTGGATAAGGCCTTAGACTGAAGAACATGCATGCTTGTGACCTATCTAAGATACTTACATGTCCATTACTGTAGTGTCTGGGCATCTTTATTTATCCTCAACACTGCAGCAAGGTGGGGAAAGTACGAGCACACCCATTTTACAAAAGGGATACTGAGGCACAGAAGGATTAAGGGTCTTTCCTATCTTCACACAAGAAGTCTGTTACAGAGCAGGGAACTGGACCCAGGAGGCCTGACTTCTAGGCTGGTGCTTCAGGACTGCCCTATGCCACCTCTCACACATTCATTATCACTTGCAACACAAATTTCACACATGGATCCTGGGATTAGAGTGGAATACTGGTAACTCAGTGCTATTACTGTTGTGGCACTTGAGTTGCAATTCAATATTGGTGTGGTTGGAAAGTTGAGTTTAGGCTTAGCCTTCTGCTGATAGGGGTTAATGCATCAACAGATGGTGAGGGAATCCAGCTGAACAAAAGTAGGTGGCAGAGTGAAAGCCCCTCCCACTTTACCAAGTTGAAATCTAGTGCGTTAAAAGTATTTTCACCTTGCTCTCCCTGACAATTTTTTTGTGGCTTATAACCTTAAATAGCTTAAAGACTAAACAAAACCATAAAGCTGTCTTCAGTACATGCTGTTAAATTCACAACATGAAACTTACAAGGGAAATATAGTTTCCTTTTATCTTACCAAACTGTAGCACAGATAGGTGCTACTGTGTATTTTTTTTGTTTTAAAGCTGCTGTCCCTTTAATGATAAAAGGGGGAGTTATTAAATGAGAAATACTATATATATTTTAATAGCATGGCTGTAACTATATTTTTCTGCCCAACCATAGTGTAAGTCATAATTTTGTAAAAATATCTAGGATGATACACCTTTTTTAAAAAACAAAAACCCTAAACAAACTGAAAAGTGCTTTGAAAATCTTAAACCTAACCATGTGACAAAGAGGTGAGTGGATAGTTGCCCAGGAAAACTTTGGGTCACTAATACTTTATGCCATGAAGGAATTTTAAACTTTCCTCTACTGAAGCAGCTATCCTTCATGAAACTGGTATACTGGTGGTATGGAGTTTGCGAAAAGGAGCAAAGCATGTACAGCAATGCATAAATAGCAAGATTGTGATCTAATTTTTGCCTACCAAGCAGGCAAGGAGACAGTGTATGGAGTTGGATTAAGGGTATGGCCTCCTTATCTCTGATAGGCACTAACATGCTAAAATGCTGTTAGTTTCATGGCTGTGTGCTCTCCTGATGTTATACAGTGATGTGCCAGGACTCTGACAGAGAGAAAAACTCTCCTAGTTTTGCTGTTTTAACCCTTTGGAAATTCTGGTCGGCACAAAATCCCTCAGGCCCAAGTGGTGAGGATGAACACGTGCTCGTTGTCCTATGGGTTAAGCCACAGGTAGACTTAAAACTAATGAAAAACCAACCCTCCATAACTTCAGTAAAGATTCTAAGTGGTGACTGAAGAGAAGTTTGACTTTAGAAGCACTGAGTTGTGTATCTTTGATATATTCACGTACCCAGAAAGCTCCAGAGTTGAACCTATAACCCTCTTTTACACCACTGACTTATGAATGTTGCAAACTGCTGGTTAACTGGACACTGAAATGAGTAAAGCTGTTGACAATAATTCTAGTCTTAGCAAGACTCTCAGATTAATAATCAGTTTTTGTAGCTGACCTCACTGAAAAATAAGTTGAATTCAAATTGGCACTAATAAGCTACCCACAGCTTTCAAATCTGCTACAAACTGCCTCGTTAAATTTTTCTTTCCCAGAGGGGATCTGAGCAAACCAAAATTAATAAGCAAAATTGCAGCCATGCCAGAAAAGGGTACATGTATTTTTGGACATAATTGTAAGCCTCTCTTTCAAATTTCATATAGATTATTAAAGCAGACTCTATTCTTTATCTTCCTTCTGGATGATCTTAAAAACAGAAGTTTACAATGAAACCACAGGTAGTTAAGTGGATACCGATTTCAATTTGTAGAAATATATATATATATGTATATAATAAACATGGTACTAATAAAGATTTTCAAATTTCTTTCTGCACCTTTACTCCAGCTCCAACACCAACTTTCTTCGTAGCCGTGGTTAAACTTCAAAAAATTCTAACTACTGGCCCTGTGCCTGGACACTAGCCTATATGTTTGTTCCAATCCTGAATATAAATAGGAGGGTTTGCACAAATGTTTTAAGCGGGAAGGATGGCATATTTAAACATTCCCCTCTCATGATGGAAACTTAAACCCCTCAGCACCATGCCAGAGTATGACAGTCAGAAAGTGAAACCCAACAATCTAATCTCATTGTTCAAACTGAGTAGTGTGTGCACTAATTTGAATAAACTACCATAAATGGCAATGGAACAAACTAGATTTTCAAACGTCTTTCCATTTTAATTAAGATATTAGTAAACATCCTTAAGTGAAAAATGTATTTTTTAACATTCCAAAAGAGGTGGGGAGAGTAGGAAGCTGTTGAAAGTATAATAATCTGCTTTAACAGAACTACTTCCCTAAGAAACTGAAAAATCTCTCCCATGGTGAATGACTCTTGTGATTATTGTAAACAGGGAACTAAAATAGATTTAGGAAGGAATTGGTCTTTCAGAGCCCTTTATATGGCAGGTATTGTGTTGTACCTCTGGCTGAGAGACCAAGAACTCTGGACTTTGTATGTCTCAAGTGTGGTTAAAATGCAGCTCTGATCACACTTTACAAATGTATTTTGGGGATTTGAAGAACAAATACCTACACTTGCAGTTCACGTTTAGCTTCATATCACTAATTATACCATTGCTCTAGTGCTCCGTTGTGCTCTATTGCTCAGCTGGAGGTAGCCCCTCCTATCCAATACAAAGGAAAATGCTCCAAAGAATCTTGAGGACCTCTCTGGCTCAAATATAGAAGCCTGGGCATGCATGACTGAGGTTTGTTCAGAAACACTCATTCATTCGGTGCTGATGAATCACCACTTCTTGGTGGCAGGCAGCTGTAGTTGCTAGAACCCTACTTATAGGAGGAAGGGCGCAATTGTGCTATAAGATCTACCCAAGCAACTCCTGGTGATGCCCTGGGGAACTGTAGGTGTCTATCTGAGGGGCAGAGTTAAACACTGAAGGATGATGTGGTACTTCAGTGGTTACAGTAGGTTGGGAGGAGCTTCACGATTAGCCTGAATCCCACAGGAAAAACCCTCATGTCATCATATACCTTTCTGTGGAGGAGTTAGTAATAAACTGAGGGACTGAAAATGCTGATCCTTAATTTTGATGGCACTTGTGAGCATCAGTCTGTTTCATTATCATACTACTTCTCTGTACCTTTCTCCTAAGCACTCCGGCACTCCTTACAAATGTGTTACATATTAATCCTATTTTATAGATGGAGAAACTGAGGCAGAGAGACTAAATCCCCAATGCTGTAGCCAGTTAAATTAATCTGAGGAGCAATTATTTCTAACTGATATCCCCAGAAAGACTCAGTGTGATGTGGGTTTTGTGGTCCCTTAGCCGCTGCTTCAGAGAGTAAAGGCCCAATACTTTGTTTCAGTATATCGTGCCACTGATCTGCCTGTGCTCAGGGCATACCCAATGTGTGAGATGTATCTGAAGGTAGATGGGCCCCCAACTTTAACTCTTCCTTGGATCATATATATGGGCATACTATAAAAACTGCACTGTATAAATGTGCTATGAAGAACGTCTTCTAGCGTCCAAAAAAACAAAAAACAACCCCAACAAACTCTGCACAACAGCAACATACCAAAATATCAGTTACTAGTCAAAGGAAATGGTAGCAAGCAGATAAACTTCAAGGTTGTTTGCAAGGGGTTTTCTGTGTGTGAACCAATCATGTTGATAGTTAAGTAAAAGGAGAGTAAGTTTGTGGCACTGCAGAGGAGGAGATACATAGTTAAAGGAAATAAGTGAGCACCGAAAAAAACCAACAAAAAAACCCCAACCTTGATTTGATCAGCAGCGCTTCCTTTCAGTGTATTCAAGGGTGCTAGACTTTGCATTATGCTGGCAGGGGCCTTTCTTTGGCAACGTTTCACTGAAGTGACACTTTGTTATAGGCATCACCTAGTTTAACGCTCTGTTGCAAGCATGTTATCCCCACTATTACATGTGGGCCTAAAGTTAGGAGGAATAGTGAGTGTACAGATGTATAATATAGGGCAACATGTCTGCAGCTAAATGTCATGCATCAGAGCATCAGGTAAGAAGAGGAATTAGTGGAGTAAGTGCAGAAAGGACAGAGCTGGGGAAAAGTGGGGAGGAATGTCAATTGGCATCAGACACAGGAGGAACCAGAGTGCTGCTTATCACATAATTTTCCATGTTAACCACTTCTGCAATTTCACTGGTGGTAAACCACTGTATGGAGGGCCTCAGGGAAATGATCATAAGAGCCTCTTGGAAAGGAGCAGAGAGACGCCAGGGAGGCCTCTCCTTTATGTACTCAAGACATATATGACGGTAACTAATCATTTCTAAACCCCAAGGGCCAGATCCAAAGCTAGAGTGAATCAGCACTGACCAGTAGAACTGAATCAGCTGAGGGTCTGGTCTCACTTTGCCACTTTAGGCTTCATCTTGTAGTTCTCTCATACGTAAAACTCCCATAGGTTCCAGTGAGAATTACATCTATGTCAGAGCGGCAGGATCAGGCCCTAGATGATTAGCATTAGACGCTCCCTTGCCTGTTTATTTCTAGGATGTATGCCAGCTACTCAGTTTGTTATGGACAAGATGGATAATCATCAATGTCAGTGAGTGATCCTGACCACAAGGAAGTTTATAAACATAGGCTACAGTGGTGCAATGCAATTTAGTGTCTGTGACTGGCCCATGCACGACGTTAACTTGCTCCAAAGTCTGTTACGCAGATGAATGAGTTCCCCAGTTCCTATGACCTTTAAAGTGTATAGCCCACCTAAAATGTAGGATGCAAAACAGCCGCAGGGAAGGAAGCTGGAAACAACAATTTCATTTTGAAACAGTGTATAAGAATGCATGCCAAACTTTATTACAGCATGGCATGAGTCAGCACTGCTGGGGCTGAGTTAGGACTGCATATATGAAAGATAAAGGTAAATGTGGGGCTAAGGTAAGTGATGTCCATGCAAATTAACTTGTGAGCAGCCCTCCTCCAGTAACTGGAAACCTCTCACACTTTATGGGGGTTGGATTGGAAAGTTAATCTCTTTAATCAAACTGTCAGTTTTTCTGACCTTGGCCCTGTCCATAACCTCTGCTCAGCATGTTGCACTATTAGGAAGGCTGACAGAGAGGAAGAGTTTAGTCAGAGAGATTAAATATTTACTCATGGATGAGTGGTGAATCAGACTGAGGGAGCCTGACCACAGAGAATGTCCTTAAGACAAAGGCTTTCGTACTGCGCGGGCCATGCACAACTGAGCGAAATACAAAAGGGCTGCTCTAGGCACCAAGGCTGGTAAACGATAAGACTTTGCACATCTATAGCAACTTCTAGCTGATGTTTGAAAGCATCTTACACAAAGTGACTAAATTAAGCCTGAGTATGTCTAGAGCTGCCATCACTATAGCATCAAACTCCACAAGGAAAAGCAAGGAAGGAATAGTATCCCCATTGTACAGATGGGAAAATGGGGCTTCAAAAGGCTGTGACTTGCCTAGAGTCATACTTTGCCAGATCCAGGAATTAAACGTGTAACTCCCAGTTGGATGCGTTTACTTGGAAAGCATCTTTCTGCCCCTTGGAAGCAGTTTCTGCCCCTCACCCTTCTTTACAGTTGTAACAAAATATAACTCCTCTTTTGGCACAAGGGTTCCTTATATTAATGCCTCTTGGCCTTTAATAGAAAAGTACCCAACTGGCAGCTGGTAGAGAGGCTGGTGAGATACCTATCTAATCTAACACATTGACTCTAGTATTTCTAAGGCACCTTATGCATGGTACCTAGTGACCCCTCTCTTCCTTGGGGCAGAATGGCAAACTCTTCACCCCTCACAAAACTGAATAATCATAATAATAATATAAAATAGCTATTGACTCTTCTGCTTGTTTAATGACTAACTTTCCAACACAGATGAAGCTAATAGGTCCAAATGATGTATTGTAAATAACTCTTACGACTTCTTTCTGCTTTGGGAACCTTGTAGCCCACAGTTGGGCACTGATGGGAATAAAGAACAATCAAAATAATGCACATTAATGCATCTTCAGCTTACCCTCACATGCGCCACTGTTTCAATGTTAATAAGACACAACAGGGGGCCAGATTCTGAGCTGGTGTAAATCAGCCTAGCTCTACTGAGGATCTGCCACCGCAGCCGTAAAGCTACTTCACTACCCTCCTTCAAATTGCTCCTTAAAACTCTCTTTTGCCATGACGCCTGCTTAAATCTGACAATGGCTAGGCAGCTGACCTGCTGACACCACTGCCTATCATACTGACCAATATTGTCTCATTGTTTCCTTGTGTTTTCCCCCTCCCCCCCGGGTCAATTTACATCCATCTGCTGTCTCTTGTCTGGCACTTAGATTGGAAGCTTGTCTATTTGTTCCGTGTCTGTACAGTGCCTAGCACAACGGGGTCGTGATCCGTGAGTGACGTTCATGGCACTATGGTAATACAAATAATATTATAACTGCTGTAAATCCAGCTGACACCTTAGCCCCTGTTTCTACCTACAGTTGCTTCCACAGTGACTGCATGTAAACTGCTCACATGCCAGCGCCATGTGGGGTAGGGTACAAGCTGCTTTGTGCAGAGTTTTGGTGACAACATAAAGTCCCCCGGATTTCCAGGCTCTCTCCCTCTATACACCCCAAAACAAAGTAGTTTCCCCTGGCTCTGGGACGCCTTCACCCACTCTTCCTCCAGCTCCGGCCGTACACACACCAGATACCAGCCAGGCCATCTCTTCGCCCTCCCAGTCCAACTCGAAGGACTCTCCCCTCCCCCGGCCGGCATGGCACAAGAAATTGGGGTCTCTGAGGGGGAGATGGTGGCACACTGGACCCAGGGGCCCCAGTTAATCACGCTGCAAAACGCTCCTGATTTGTGTCTGCTGGACCAGCCCTGTGGGATGTGGCAAGATGCTAGTCTGTGCGGTGGGGGCGGGGTGGGGAGTACAGTGCCAGTCTGGGGGGGCATAGGGGTGAGGATCTGGGGGACATGCCGCTCTGGGTAGCAGGGGGTGGCGAGGAGTCAGTCTGGACGAGGCGAGATGATCGTTTGAGTGGAGGGGGAGGGCGCTGGCATAAGACTCAGTCTCTGGGCAGGGGGGCAGATGCCAGTCTGGGGCGGAGGGGGGGGGCAGATGCCACTCTGGGGAGGATGTTGGTGGGGCAGGTGCTAGCCTGGCCTGAGAAAGCGGAGCAAGGGCGAGAGACGGCAGCTAAAAACACCGGGCTGGGAGCAGAGCCCTTTATAGCGCCCGCCCGGCTCCGGGGCTTTTCCCTTTGTCTCCCTTCTCCCACGCCCCTTACCTCCCGCCCGGCGTCCCTGGCAGCGGCCTCTCGGGCCCCCCCCGGCCGGGCCGCGGGGGAGCTGCGCCTGCCCGCCGCCGTCCTGGGGCAGCCCGGATCCCCGCGTTAGCAGGCTGCGGCTCCGGGGCTGTTTCTCTTTCTGTCGGACTCCGACTTGCTCGCCCCGGGAGGGAGGGACTTGAAGCGCTCCCTGCACGGCACGACGGGCGCTTTTCCTTCTGGGCCGCGTCCCCCGCCCCCTCCCCCTGGGCGCTGGAAAGCCAATGAAGAGCCTCTCCATCCTGGCGCTGTGTGTGTGTGTGTGTGTGTGTGTGTGTTTGCTGGAAGGTTGTGTAACTCCGCGCACACCCCGAGGGCTGGGACTCGCTTCCACACAGCCAGGCTGGGTTTCGTTTCTGTGCCCCGTCTTCAGCCCCCTGGCTGTTGTACTGATCGCCGGCCTCAGCCCCAATTGCCCCAGGGCAGCTGAGCAGAGGTGCTGGAACTAGGGGTGCCCCCACCCCCGTTTGAGGTGGTTTCCATCATATACTGCGGAGGTGCTCCAACTGTTTTTTCCCCCCCGGACCACTTGGAAATTGCAGAGGGTCTCGGCGGACCACTTAATGATCTTTCCCAATGTTGTGTGTACCGTTAGCTGACTATTGTAAAGCGCTTTGGATAAAAGCGCGCTATAAAAAAACCTTAATAATAATTGAAGTTTTTTTGTTCTACAACTAAAAGCACACAACTCAGATTTTAATATCAGTCGTCTTATCTTTCTAATGCGATGGGTGTGCCTTCTCTCCCCTGCCACGGCAGCCCCCGAGGTGGGGCTGGGAAGAAAGGGGGGTGTCTCTCCCTCTCTCCCCCACTGCGGCAGCCCCCGAGCTGGGGATGGGAAAGAGGGGGGGTCTCTCTCCCACCACAGCAGCCACAGAGCTGAGGCTGGAAAGGAGGGCCGTCTCTCCTAGGCAGCCGCAGCCCTGGAGCTGGGGAAAGTCCTCTCTTTCTCTGGCCACCGCAGCCCTGCACGTCCCAAATTCCCCCCCCCCCCCCACCCCCTCTTCTCACCCTACTGCCCCCTCCCACCTACCCCCTATTCCCCGCAAGGCCGCCACCTCACCTTACATGTACATCTTCTCCAGGGTCCAGGCACCTAATTAGTGAAGCCACACCAGCGCAGCTCCACTAGTTAGGTGGGTGGCCCTTCATTCTCTCGTGTGCAGCTGACCAGGCGCGCACCTTAGAGGGAGCTATCCACGGACCACCTGAATGGAGCTTGCAGACCACTGGTGGTCCATGTACCAAAGTTTGAGAACCTCTGATATTCAGGGTTTACAGTTTGGTTCAATGGCTCTCAGCACCCCCACTTCAAGCCAGGGGGTGTGGCATGTGAGAAGGGGAGAGCGGTGAACTTCACAGATCTCTGAGGCCGCTTCCCTCGAGGGTGGGAGAGGATGTGGTCTGCCCAATGCATGTGTGAATATCACTAGGTGTGAACCGGACAGAAAGCTGGCTGAAGTCTGAATGACATTTTTGGTTCAAAATAGGAATGAAGTTTGAGAAAATTTTCAGGATTCTCCCTCCCCCCCTGTTTTTTTTTTGTTTTTTTTTTACCAGCTGTAGTCCTAAATGAGGGTTGGATCCAACAGAGCATATAGTTTGTATGGTAGAATTTAATGTCGGTAAAAGGTCAGCCCTGGAGACGTGTGTTTATTCAAGAAACAGGTTCAGCAAGGACAATAGCAGGGTTGGAGAGGTGGGGGCGGGGAATACAATACATGTGACATCAGTGCTGCAGAAACCCTGAAACCAATGACACTTTTGTGACTTCCTATGGCAACAACATATGACTTTTTTTAGATGCACCCATTGTCTCTTTTGTGCTTAATAAACACCTATATCTTATCTAGCACTTTTCATCAGTAGTTCTCAAAGTGTTTTACAAAGGCGTCAGTATCATTATACCCATTTTATATATGGGGAAACTGAGGCACCATACATCATATGAAGGAACCACACGAACGTAGTGGAATCCGAATAACTGTGTTGACTCACTTTCTACAACATGTGCAGCCTAGCTACATAAATACATACTGCTCTGACAAGGTTCTGGTGGCTTCTGAAACACAGAAGACAGCAAGGGCCGTTAAATAAGTGGTTCTCAATCTTTTTAAGCTCAGGACCCATTTGTAAACATTGATGGCCTGTCGTGACCCAGAGACGCTCCAAGATGCTCCCCAGACCCAATTTCTCCCTCTGCCCCCCTCCCTGCAGGGCTGGGAGCTAAGATTCCAGATGCTCTGGCCAGATGTGAACAGCTGGGTAACCCTCCACTGGCAGTTGGGCGGGGGCAGTGAGCTGAGAACCCCCCCAAAAATACAAAGCCCCCCATATGGCCCATGGGGGTCACAGGGCAAGGGTGAGGCAGGGATTTGGGGCCTAATCTTGTTGACTTTGGTTTTACCCTGTCACCTTTTCTCTGTCCCTTTCAGTTGGCGCAAAGCTCGGCAGAGCTGTGAAAGTCTGTTCAGATCAGGGATTGTTATCAGAAAGGCCATGAGCCTATAAAAGATATTACCTCACTCACCTCTTCTCTCTAATTAGCAGGGCCAATCAGAGGGGGGCACCAGGAGGGCACCATTTTGTCTGGGCCTCAAGCTCAAAGTGGACCTCAAATGTAGACACTTGTTAATTTTTTGGCATTTGATAAGTTTCACAACTTGTTTTTATGCGCATCCCTCTTGGACCAAAATGTAACACACACTCTCGGCTTAGAGCTGAAAATTTAAGCAAATAAGAGATGTGATTTGGTAAAAGACATAATTTTTATTGTTAACGGCTATAGATTTTGTCATATTAAAGTGCTTAAAATGTTCATAAATATTAATAAAAATATATCGGTTCTGGTGGCACAAGATTAGACCGCGATGAACGTGTCCTCTCAGATCAGCTGATTATATAAACAAACCACTACTAGTGACTGGTGCTGGATCAAGTGCGTGTTGAAATGTAGAGAATTGTTACATTTTAGTGTCTTTATCGTTTTACGTCTAGTTGACTAAGGAATTATTTATGTGTGAGAATTCCTCATTATTATCGTCATATGGTAGATAAAAGAAGTGACTGGTTGGTTGTCTGAGTACTAGCTTGGTAGCTTGGCCATCATCATCATAGGCTTTCATAGTCTTTAGGCCCAGATTCAAGGTGAAAATTTGTGAGGACAATCTTGTACAGTGAGTTTCGTGAGGACACACGTTTGAAATTTTTGGACATTATCCCTCTGTCTGTATCCGTGTCTGTGTTTTCTATATATATATATATGTCATCTCTTTGTCTTCCGCTCAGCCTGTTATATTATACCTTGCGTGCTTGAGTTTTGATTCAGTGATAAGGATAATAACCCGTCTGACTGTTTCATTTTGTGTTCTTAATTAGTATTCCTTCTTTTTAAGTCTTTTCAGCATTTGTGTACCATTCAGCATTTGTGTATAATGCTTACAGTAGAAGATTTCGAGTGTAGATAAGCTACTTATTTACAGCAGAATATTTCAAGTGTGGATAGGCTATATATTGACCAGATAGATCACTATGAAGAGGAGATTTGAAAGTGGTGCAAGCAAGAGACGGCGAAAACAACTGAGTGAATCTACAGCTGAGAGCTCAAAGCCAATAACTTAATTTCTCAAACCACTGGAAAACACACCTTACCCAACAAACAATGCTACAGATAATGAAAACTCCGCAACTGCAACAGGTGATATTTCAATGCCAATACCTGAACATGAGGACAGTAGTCAAGAAGGAGATGTGCCAACAGTAACAAATGCAGCAGAAAATCCTGTTTATGATCAAGAAACTCAACAGCAACAGGAAGATGTAGATCTTACGCAGCAAGAGCAATTCATGAGTACTACAGGTTTGACTGTGACTAACATTGGAATTATTGACAAGAGCAATGCTGCCCAAATGCAATCTTTTCTTCAAATTAGTTGTTTTGCAATTCCAAGTAACACTCCACGAGATGCTGATAATCATGCTTTCTCTACTCGTCTGCTGACAAAAACTCTTCCAAATGGTGAGACCTGCACTAGAGACTGGTTATGCTGGAGTACGGAAAAACAATCTGTCTACTGTGCACCCTGCTTCATTTTGAACAAAAGTGCTGCAAATGCATCAGTTCTCTCTGATCAATCAAGATGGAGCATCAACAGAGGTTGGAGGAAGTTGAAAGACCGAATACCATCACATGAGAGTTGAACGTCACACAAATAAAACTATATTGCATGGAAATCAGCCAGTAGGGCAGCATCAGCTGAAAGTTCAGTTGAGAATTTACTCTTAACTGAACTCTCTACAGAAACTAATAACTGGAAAAAACTTCTTGAGTGCATCCTGAATGTCATCCTTTTTCTTTCTGAGTGGGGATTGGCTTTCTTTGGTTCCAGTCAACATATTGGTGATCATGCAAATGGAAACTTTCTAGGGATAGTTGAGCTCCTCAGCAAATATGACCCACTTTTATCAGAGCATGTTAAATGTGTTCAAGAATCACAAGAGAGTCAAAAGCGCTTGCAAGTCCATTATCTCTCCACACGCATACAAAACGAGTTTATTGAGCTCTGGGGGTCATTTGTACAAATAACAATTCTTGATGAGATTTGAAATGCCAAGTATTTTTCAATCATTGTTGATGCCACTCCAGATTGTTCTCACAAGGAACAGACTACTATGGTTATTCGATGTTAAGATTGTAGACAGCTCAAAATTTTCAATTGAAGAAAGGTTTATTTTGTTTGATAATTTCAAGAGAAAAACTGGAAAAGAAATTGCTTCTCGGGTACTAGCAATTCTAGAAGGTTTTAAGTTAGATTTTCAAGTCTGCATTGGTCAAGCCTATGACAATGGATCTAATATGGCTGGGAAGTACAAAGGTGTACAAGCAGTTCTGCTTGAGCATAATTCAAACTGTATTTTCTCGAGCTGTGGAAACCACACGCTAAACCTTGTAGGTGTTGATTGTGCTGAATCATGCAAGGAGGCAATGACTTACTTTGGAACTGTGGAGCAAATGTACAATCTCTTCAGTAGCAGTCCACAAAGGTTGGAAATTCTGAAGCAATATCTTCCTCTTTCACTGCATGGGATGTCCAAAACTAGATAGTCTGCACAGATTGATGGTGTTCAACCAGTTGCGCAGCATTTGAATTCAATGAAAAAGGCTTTAAATGAGCTTGAATCTCTCAATCTCACTGCACAGGCTCAAACTGAACTTCAGTCTATTCAGAAGCACATGTCCAAATTTGAATGCATTCTGATGTCGTCTTTGTGGATGAAGCTACTTACAATGATCCACCAAACTAATCTGGTAATTGAAGCACGCAATGCTACACTTGATGTTGAGAGGGATAACATTGAAAGTCTTATCCATGACATTCAACAGATTTGTGAACAATGGGATGTGATCCTAAATGGGATGTGAGTCTAAATTAGTAGCACAGAATATTGGCGTTTCATCTGAGTTCTCCACCAATCACAACTTACCTACTGAATCCGATGCTGAGCAGCATTATAGGGTCAATGACTTCCTTGTCATCCTTGACTCTATTCAATCAGGTCTTACACATCAATTTGAGTCACTGCGACTAATTTGTACCCTTTTTGGGTTTCTTTGGCAGTTCAACAGACTGAGTAATGAAGATCTACTTTCTGCAGCTGAACAATTTCAGCAACAGTACAACAAAGAAATCTCAAAAGATCTCAGTGACGAGGTCATCTTCCTCAAACAAATATATTCCATGAACTTTAAACTGGATTGCAAGCCAAAGAAATTGCTTCAAGAAAGACTTGCACTTGGACTCTCTGGGGTGTTTCCTAATATCACAATTGCATTGTGTATTTTTGTCAGTTTGCCTGCATTGGTGGCTTGAGGTGAACGCACCTTCAACATGTTGAAGCAGGTAAAGAACTATCACCGTTCAACTTTGGGACAAGCGCGTATGAATGGGCTCGCCATGCTTAATATCAACTGTGACACTGCACGAAAGCTAAGTTTTTCCTTAATAATTAGTGCATTTGCACAGAAAAAGGCTAGAAAAGCATTTGTTGAATAAAAAATTTTAAAATTATGTCTCACTCTTTTTTTGGCACCTTATTTTATTTTTATGTATTGTCATTTTTTAATTTTTATTATGGCTAGGGGCCTCAAAAGCTGGAAGTGGCCCGGGCCTCTCTGGACCTCTGAAAGGGCCTGCTAATTAGGCCCTTCTGACGGTTCTCTGACCATGGAACCAATCCTTCTATGGCTGTGGAGGAGCGTGTGCTCCCTCCCAGCAGCAGGGTGGTCCATGCACAACGGTGCTGAGTGAATTGGGCCTTTTGGCCAACAATTCTTTCTCGGGCTGATGTCAGAAATCCCCTGACAACTCATCTCCCACTTTGCAACTTACATCCCCGTTACCTCATGCCCCAGTTGCCCCCCTGACTGGTTTCCTCCCCACTGGCTTTGCTCTGTGAAGTGTGTGTGTGAAAGGGGAAGGGGAGTTGATACACATTGTATCTGAGCTGTCCAGCTTGTGTTATTTCTGTGCCTGCCTGGACTAGCTGCCTCACTCAGCTCAACTGGCTCTTCTCCCTCTTGAGGCTTTGTGTCAGGAGGGGTGCATGGCACCCTTTGCATTAAAGGAGATGATCCCTTTACCCTTCTGCTTGGGTTATGCTTGTAGCTCCTGTGCAGCTATTATAGTAAAACCTGCATCAATCTCCCAAGCCTGGCTCTGAGCTCCCCTGGTTGGTAAGAGATGAGCACTGCATTCTGCACTCGGAAGAAGGGAGAGCTTTCCTTAGCAATGATCCTTCCAGCTGGGTACATCACTGGAGGAAATACCCTGTGTTCCTAGAAGAGCTAGTTTTTTTTCTGGGGATGCACATAATTTGTCAGCAAAGCAGCCACTAAGTGATCTCCTAACACAAGGGGGGACCCAAAGTGTGATAACACACATTGCACAGGCCTCACACCTGGCTGGATTCATAGGACATTGCCTGTGCTGTGGAATAGCCTCAAGGCTCCTGCACAAATGCAGAGCATGCCCCTGGGGGAGAGCAGCATTATGTTTTTTTATAAGCAGTGCGGCGTGTCAAGATCTGCCTAGAATAACACGGGAAATATCTGAGCAGCAGCGTCTTTTCTTTAAAAATAATAATTGTATAATAGGAAGGAGTCCTTGTGGCACCTTAGAGACTAACACATTTATTAGGGCATAAGCTTTCGTGGGCTAGAACCCACTACATCAGATGCATGGAGTGGAAAATACAGGAGCAGGTATAAATACACAGCACATGAAAAGTTGGGAGTTGTTTTACCAAGCGGGAGGTCAGACTAATGCAGGGGTCTTAAACTTACAGCCCATGGGCCGCATGCGGCCCGCAGAGCTCTTCCCTGCGGCCCGCCCCTCTACCTACCCCGTGGCACCACGAGCAGCTGTGTAAGGCACCAGGAAATTTTCCTGGTGCCCTGCACAGCTGTGTGCTGCTCCAGCCCCTGCTCCGCCCCAGCCCCGCCTCTTCCCGTCCCTCCCCCCAGCCCCTCTCCCACTCCCCTGAAGTCTGCAGCCAGGCCAGACCCTGCACTCACCGCATGATAAGTGAAGTGACCTGGCCCCAGCCTGCTCCGTTCCCCTGGCTCCCAGCCACGCCGCTGGTGAGTGCTGGGGGGCGGTTCCCCTCTCCCCCAAACCTGGGACCCAGGCGATCGGACCAGGCTGGGGCCCCAGTCCTCCGCGGGTGGGAGTGGGGGAGCTGGCCCCAGGCCTCCGGTGGCGGGGGACAGGGGCTGGCCACTTCCTGCAGTAAGTGACCCAGCCCCAGCCTGCTCCGTTCCCCCAGCTCCCAGGCTTGGTGGGAGGGGGGACCGCTCCTCTGCACTCACCGGTAGCAGGGCTGGGAGCCGGGGGAATGGAGCAGGCTGGGGCCGGGTAACTTCCCGCAGGAAGTGGCCAGCCTCCATCCCCCCTGGAGGCCTGGGGCCAGCCACCTCCTCCCCCCCCGCTTCTCCCGTGGAGGCCTGGGGCCACCCTCCCCCTCGCTCCCCCCGTGGAGGCTTGGAGCCAGCCACCACCGCTCCCCCCGTGGAGGCCTGGAGCCCCACACAGCCCCCCGAGGGGGGGCTGCGTAGGGCACCAAAATAGCTAGGGACGGCCCTGCCCACACCCCTCCCGCACCCCAACTCCCTGCCCTGAGCCCCCTGCCACACTCTGCACCCTGATCCCCTGCCACACCCCTCACCCCTCCTGCACCCCACACCCTAATTCCCTGCCCTGAGCCCCCTGCACACCTCCTGAATTTTCTGCTCTGAGCCCCCTGCCACACCCTGCACCCCAACCCCCTGCCACACCCCACACCCCTCCTACACCCCCGGGGGCAGGGAGGTGGCAGAGTTGGGGTGAGGACTTCGGGGAAGGGGTTGGAATGGGGGCAGGAAAGAGGTGGGGCAGGAGCAGGGCCTCATGGAAGGGGTGGAGTGGGGGCAGGGCCAGGGGTGGGTGTCTGTGATGCGGCCCTCGGGCCAATGCCCTAGTCCTCATGCGGCCCTCGTGGTCATTTGAGTTTGAGACCCCTGGTCTAATGAGACAATTCAATTAACAGTAGGATACCAAGGGAGGAAAAGTCATTTTTGTAGTGGTAATGAGAGTGGCCCATTTCAGACAGTTGACGAGAAGGTGTGAGTAACAGTAGGGGGGAATCAGTATGGGGGAAATTAGGTTTTGTAATGACCTAACCACTCCCAGTCTTTATTCAGGCCTAATTTGATGGTGTCCAGTTTGCAAATTTAATTCCAGTTCTGCAGTTTCAAGTGCTGTGTGTTTATACCTGCTACTGTATTTTCCGCTCCATGCATCTGATGTAGTGGGTTCTAGCCCACAAAAGCTTGTGCCCTAATAAATTTGTTAGTCTCTAAGGTGCCACAAGGACTCCTACTTGTTTTTGCTGATGCAGACTAACTCTGAAACCTGTATAATAAGACTGCAGCTTTAACAAGGGAGGAGCCAGTTTCCATGGTAAATCAGTAACAACAGACTTAGCGGCCAATGTGTGCTGTGAGCTGGCAGATCTTCAGCGACATCTTTGAGAAATGCACTATGGTTTTGCCTGGTTTTCTTTATTTACTGAGTCGCACTTTGTAACAGATTTCACTGAACTCAAAGACTAACTACCTAGCGAACATCCCCAGCAGACTGTAATCAGTGATTGGTTTAGATTCAATTAATTGTGGATATTAATTTTCTTTCTTTCTTTTTGTCTCTCTGCCTTTCTTGTTTTGGCCTTCGATAAAATCTTGATACAGATGGTTAATGTCTGAATTTTCAGTGTGGACACTGCCTAATCCATTCAAATTGTGTCTCGGGCGGAGGCTTTCTGAGCCACAGTTACTGAAAACTGCAATATAAAGCAGGTGCATGAAGTTGTTGTTTTGTTGTTCTTGTACTAGGGGTTGTCAGACCTGTGCAACATGACAGAGCTCCATGAAGCTGTAGCTCTGGGCGATTACGATTTAGTGAATGAGCTTCTGAAAAAAGGGCTTTGTGATGTGAATTACAAAGATACGGACTGGAATGACAGGACACCACTACACTGGGCTGCTGCTAAAGGTAAGAAGGCCCTGTACTGAGTAGCCCATGTACATGCTGACAAAGTTATAGCAGATAGTGCTGTTAATTATTATTATATTACACTATGCAGCATAGGTGTTGGAACTGGGGGTGCTGCCGCACCCCCTGGCCTGAAGTAGTTTCCATTGGTTACAGTTTGGTTCAATGACTCTCAGCACCCCCACTATACAAATTGTTCCAGCACCCCTGCTGTGCAGGCTATTAATGGGGTTATGCAGCGTATCGATAATTACACTGAGAGGTTCTGATTCTGCTGTCCTCGCCCAAACAGACAAAATATTGAATTAAAAGGGAATTTTGCCTGTAAAAGAATTTGTGGGATTGGACCCCAAATGATCATTTCTTGTTTATATAAAGTTTGATTATTTTAAAGGGATAATGTGTAATTTTTACACACTGTGTGGATATATAAGGGCCCTATTTCTTCCCTCACTTCGATTTCACACTGGAATAGCTGCATTCATAGAATCATAGAATCATAGAATCTCAGGGTTGGAAGGGACCTCAGGAGGTCATCTAGTCCAACCCCCTGCTCAAAGCAGGACCAACCCCAACTAGATCATCCCAGCCAGGGCTTTGTCAAGCCTGACCTTAAAAACCTCTAAGAAAGGAGATTCCACCACCTCCCTAGGTAACCCATTCCAGTGCTTCACCACCCTACTAGTGAAAAAGGTTTTCCTAATATCCAACCTAAACCTCCCCCTCTGCAACTTGAGACCATTACTCCTTGTTCTGTCATCTTCTACCACTGAGAACAGTCTAGATCCAGCCTCTTTGGAACCCCCTTTTAGGTAGTTGAAAGCAGCTATCAAATCCCCCCTCACTCTTCTCTTCTGCAGGCTAAACAATCCCAGTTCCCTCAGCCTCTCCTCATAAGTCATGTGCTCCAGCCCCCTAATCATTTTTGTTGCCCTCCGCTGGACTCTTTCCAATTTATCCACATCCTTCTTGTAGCGTGGGGCCCAAAACTGGACACAGTACTCCAAATGAGGCCTCACCAGTGCCGAATAGAGGGGAATAATCACGTCCCTCGATCTGCTGGAAATGCTCCTACTTATACAGCCCAAAATGCCGTTAGCCTTCTTGGCAACAAGGGCACACTGTTGACTCATATTCAGCTTTTCGTCCACCGTAACCCCTAGGTCCTTTTCTGCAGAACTGCTGCCCAGCCATTCGGTCCCTAGTCTGTAGCAGTGCATGGGATTCTTCCGTCCTAAGTGCAGGACTCTGCACTTGTCCTTGTTGAACCTCATCAGATTTCTTTTGGCCCAATCCTCTAATTTGTCTAGGTCCCTCTGTATCCTATCCCTACCCTCCAGTGTATCAACCACTCCTCCCAATTTAGTGTCATCTGCAAACTTGCTAAGGGTGCAATCCATACCATCCTCCAGATCGTTGATGAAGATATTGAACAAAACCGGCCCCAGCACCGACCCTTGGGGCACTCCACTTGATACCGGCTGCCAACTAGACATGGAGCCATTGATCACTACCCGTTGAGCACGACCATCCAGCCAGTTTTCTATCCACCTTACCGTCCATTCATCCAGCCCATACTTCTTTAACTTGCTGGCAAGAACACTGTGGGAGACTGTATCAAAAGCTTTGCTAAAGTCAAGAAATAGCACATCCACTGCTTTCCCCTCATCCACAGAGCCAGTTATCTCATCATAGAAGGCAATTAGGTTAGTCAGGCATGACTTGCCCTTGGCGAATCCATGCTGACTGTTCCTGATCACTTTCCCCTCCTTTAAGTGGTTCAGAATTGATTCCTTGAGGACCTGTTCCGTGATTTTTCCAGGGACTGAGGTGAGACTGACTGGCCTGTAGTTCCCCGGATCTTCCTTCTTCCCTTTTTTAAAGATGGGCACTACATTAGCTTTTTTCCAGTCATCCGGGACCTCCCCCGATTGCCATGATTTGTCAAAGATAATGGCCAATGGCTCTGCAATCACATCGGCCAACTCCTTTAGCACCCTCGGATGCAGTGCATCCGGCCCCATGGACTTGTGTTCGTCCAGCTTTTCTAAATAGTCCAGAACTACTTCTTTCTCCACAGAGGGCTGGGCACCTCCTCCCCATAACGTGCTGCGGAGTGCAGCCACCTGGGAGCTGACCTTGTCTGTGAAGACAGAGGCAAAAAAAGCATTGAGTACACTAGCTTTCTCCACATCCTCTGTCACTAGGTTCCCTCCCTCACTCAGCAAGGGGCCCACACTTTCCTTGACTTTCTTCTTGTTGCTCACATACCTGAAGAAACCCTTCTTGTTACTCCTAACATCTCCGGCTAGCTGCAACTCCAAGTGTGATTTGGCCTTCCTAATTTCACTCCTGCATGCCTGAACAATATTTTTATACTCCTCCCTGGTCATTTGTCCAATCTTCCACTTCTTGTAAGCTGCTTTTTTGTGTTTAAGACGAGCAAGGATTTCACTGTTAAGCCAAGCTGGTCGCCTGCCATATTTACTTTTCTTTCTACACATCAGGATGGTTTGTTCCTGCAACCTCAATAAGGATTCTTTAAAATACAGCCAGCTTTCCTCAACTCCTTTCCCCGTCATGTTATTCTCCCAGGGGACCTTGCCCATCAGTTCCCTGAGGGAGTCAAAGTCTGCTTTTCTGAAGTCCAGGCTCTGTATTCTACTGCTCTCCTTTCTTCCTTGTGTCAGGATCCTGAACTCGACCATCTCATGGTCACTGCCTCCCAGGTTCCCATCCACTATTGCTTCCTCTACTATTTCTTCCCTATTTCTTCCACTCCATTGACTTGAGTGGAGTTATTCCTGATTTATACCTGTGTGAAAGGGGAATCAATGTGTAGACACAATTGGCATTTAGGAAAAACAGATTGAGCATGGTAACTACACAGTGGTTTAAAATCCTCCCAGCTTTATTTTTCATATCAGCAATGTAGGACCAGATCCTGCCTGGAGCTGACATTTTGTGTTTTAGCATCAGAACTATTTATTAAGGTCCAACCAGGTACAACCCCTAGAAGGCAGTGGGTGGAACTGTGTGGATGTAACCAAGGACTTAATTTTAAAAGAAAATGGTTTGTATGGGGGTCACTGAGAACTTAATTTAGCCTGCAGAATCTTTACAACAGGTGATAATGCATGAGAAGGAAAGAATCCAGCTTGACCCTGATATCCCAGGTTGAATTTCCAGGGCAATTAGTGAGAGGGAACCCCCCCCCCATCTTTTTACTTGCATGGGAACTGAAATCACCAGACAGGATTAGACCCAAAGTCCATCTAGTCTAGTATTCTGTCTCTGACAGTGACCGGTACCAGATGCTTCAGAGGAAGATGAAAGAACCGCTCAGTAGGCAGATGTGGGATAATCTGCCACCCACATTTGTCTCATGCTAATCTCTAATAGTTAGAGATTGGCTTCAACCCTGAACACATTTATTCACCAAGTACATGTGGTCTGTAGGGCATTGAGACACAAGAAACAGACCATCTCAATATCATTCGAATCACTTTGCCATCCTTTGGGGGAGAGCCGCATTATAATGCATTAACATTTTTAAAGAGATTGATTTCCTTGAGGATCCTACAGAAGGACAAAGAAATTCTTATCTTATTCGGTAGAAGCGACAAAGGGTCCTGTGGCACTTTATAGACTAACAGAGGTATTGAAGCATAAGCTTTTGTGGGTGAATACCCACTTCTTCGGTATTCACCCACGAAAGCTTATGCTTCAATACCTCTGTTAGTCTATAAGGTGCCACAGGACCCTTTGTCGCTTCTACAGATCCAGACTAACATGGCTACCCCTCTGATACTTATCTTATTCGGTGACTTTTGTTGTTTAAATCATTATTAATTCATTTTTCATTGCCGCTGGACTTTCCCTTGAGATGTTGTTCGCAGAGGTGATGAAATGAAATACTACACATGCAGAATAAACAATTACCTTATTACGGGGGCTATGGGCCTGATCTAAAGCCCTTTGAAATCCAGGGAAAAGGCTTCCCTTGACTTCAGTGGCCCTTGGATCCATGACCCTTGGCCCTTATAAAAGTTAGGAAGCTGGGGGAAGTGCCAACAAAGACTTACGCAAGGGGGATAAGATTAAACTTATTTTAACTGGTGTGCACTAAAAATACACTGCACAAAAGCAGTGACGAGTTAGGGTTGCTCGAAGCACCCTTGATCCCACTTTATGTGATATCCCTTTGTAAGACTTGTAATGAGTTTTATCTCTGCCGGTAACTCCCTCATTACCTGCCTAAGACCCTTACACATGATGCGCAGAGGGTGCCAGCTGGCAGTGACATTCATCAGTGCCTTCTCTAGTTTATGTAAGCGGTGTCTACTCAGTGTGGCACTCTGTTCCCCTCTAGTGGTGGCTAGGCCCGCTAGAGATGAGCCTGCTACCTCCTTGGCTAAGAGAGCTGGGTCTTCTAGCTCAGGCAGTAGAGCCTTATGGATTAAGATCCAGAGATCTGATCCCTGCTGCTGACGACCCACACTGGAGCATCAGCATTACAGTTACATTCTAAGCGCCCGATCCTGCAAGTTGCTGAGCATCTCCTGCAGTTACCTAGTGCCCTCAACTCCCATTAATGTCAGCAGGGATTGAGGGCACCCAGCACCTTGCAGGGGGGTGCTCAGCACACTGCAGGATTGGGACCTAAATTAGAAGATGTGATGATATGAAACCCTGGGATTGGGGATAGCTGAGGAGGACAAGTGATGAAAGATTAAATGAAGGGTGGGAAACCAAAGCGACATATCACACTGTGGTAGGTTAATGATAGTTGGGTATAAAAGGTACGGGTTAAGTTATTGATATTGGGCCAGTTCTCAGCTAATGTAAACTGGCATAGCTCCATTGACTTCAATAGAGGCTCCGGTCCATTGTGTATTGTACTGTGTCACAATAGTATACAAACTGCTAACCCCCTGCAACTGGCACACAAAATCTAAACACCATACATCCAGCTCTTCAAAGCGTTAACCTTAAATATAAAATGTACATTTTCCCTCAATATTTTTCACTGACCTGTACGAACAGTTTCACACTCTGTGCAGACCAGGGCTGTGCTTTGTATTCATGTCCGAACTCAGCCAGGTTTTCTCCCTCTCCCTCAGCATTTCAGGGAAAGAAATCATGTGTAAGCATGGATGGAATACAAAGCTGAGAACAAGCTGGAAGGACAGGTTTTTGCACAGAAAAATCGATGTCTTTCCAACTCCCACCCAAGCCTCTCTCCCTCCCCAAACTAAAAAAATCTGAGTCAAATCCTGAGGTCTTTACTCTGTTCTTACTCAGCCTTCAGCTGGCAAAACTCCCTTTGGAATCAATGGAATAACAAGTAAGGACCTAAGTATTTATCTCTATGCTAGATCCATATTTGGTAGGCTTCGCAGACTTGCACTTCTGTCCCCCATAACCTGTCTCCAATGTCTTTTTGCCTTTCTCATTGTCTTTCAGTGCCCTGTCTCCTCTCCATTTCTCTTTTTTCTCTGCCTCTCACTTGTCTGTCTTTGTGTAGCAGCATCTATCTGCACTGCTTTCTGGTCAGCCACTAGGGCACTCCAGGAATTGAGCGAAACTCTCTGCAGTTTCTTTCTTCCCAGGATCACAGCTGCAGAGGATATTGCTGAGAGATGTAGTTTTTTCTGTGATTGACTAATGTCACCTGGGATGGATGATGGCTCAGTGAAATATAAAGAGTTAATGACTACAATACAGTGGTCTGTGGTTAAATATTCTGCAGATGAGCAGGGTCCCGACTGGGAGGCAAGTTAACATGGCACAGAGATGGTATATAAGGGCTATTGCGGGTGAATTCTGAACTTGGTGTTTTACTTATCTGTGCTGCAGTGTTTGTTATACCGGGCTGATCAAAAACACGTGTATCTCTGGGTAAGGCCATAGAACGTGGGCGTCTTTTCAGAAGGTAAGTCTCAAAGGGTACGTTTACACAGCAGAAAAAAAAATGCGTCAGCGAATCTTAGAGCTGCGATCAGCTGAGTCAGGCTCACAGGGCTTGTGCTGTGAGGTTAAACAAAGCAGTGCAGTTGGTTGGACTTGGGCTGGAGCATGGACTCCGAGACCCTCCCTCCTTGCTGGGTTCCAGAGCCCAGGCTCCAGCCCAATTCTGAATGTCTCTGCTGCTATTTTTAGCCTCACAGCTGACCCAGGGCAGCCCCGGTCATTTATCCCTGTGTAGAGATACCCGGAGACTCTTTGCCGAGGGTTTTATTTTTGCTGTGTAGGTAGGTGTACCCTGATTGGCTTATCCATCTCCCAGGCCATGAGGTCTGGACAAAGAGACTGTGGATCTGGTTATTTTTAAACATGTATTAAAAATATAGATTTTAATGATGCTCATGTGAGTCCCTAATGATTTTTTAAAAATATCCACGTCCTAACAAGAAAATCACAGGACTCCGATTTGCAAGTGCTGGAAACGCGGCAACGGCCAATCCACAGCCATAAACCATGGCCATCCTGGTCCCCAGCTTGACACTGCATTCATAGTGGATGATGTCCAGCTGCTGAGATCTGAATTCCTGTCGCCCAGATGCTCGAGGACAAGCTCCGCCTAACTAGAGGGAGTATGGAATATCGTATACCATATGTGTGGCTATGGACCTCAGTACCATTGTCTGGCTGGTAGGTCAGACCTAATCGGCTGATTGTGGCTATTTTCTGTCTCCAGAGGGTAGAAGACCTAACACTAGTTCAGCTAGCAGAACGTCGGCACAAGCGGTAGAGGCTTGTGTGTGTTGGAACCAGAGTTCCTAAGTATGTGCCGTTTAGCTGGTGGTGTCACTGCAGTGCTTGTTGTCTGTGGACTCAGATTCTTTACACTGCCATATCGTTTATAGAACCGCTTGACTATCTCACCGTTGAACCATTTTTTTTTCTCCCTGTGTTTTCTGCATATCTACAAGGGCAATCAGAGATGGTCAAGCTACTGGTGCAGCATGGTGCTCGCCTTTGCTTGAGAACTGACGTGGGTTGGACGCCAGCTCATTTTGCTGCTGAGTCAGGAAGGCTAAGTGTGCTAAGGACGCTTCATTTTTTGCATGCCGCCGTCGACGCAGCAGATCTCTATGGGGACACTCCGAAAAGGATCGCAGAAATCTACGGGCACAAAGACTGCGTGAAGTTCTTAGAAATGTGAGTATTGACAAGAGTTCTGCAAACAGCCGCAGTAAATGAAGTGGAAGCCAGTGAAGGTGAAATTCACTCCTACAGAGCGCCAGCACAATGGCCTATGCACGACTTGCATTTCAACCTAAACCCTGTGCAAGCCCTAGGGTTTAAGTGGCATATAAATGTGCTTAGGCCTTCTGTTGGGCTTCTGCACAGGGGTGAGCAAATGAAAAGACCTGTGTTGATTTCAGTGAATCCACTGAGCAAATTATCTTAAGTGGCTTGCTGCCACTGAACAACACTTCATCATTTCCCACCTTGTCAGAGTATTCTGGCTATAGGTCCAGGTTTCCAAAAGAGTTAAGCACCCAGGAGCAACCCTTAAGGCACATAAATAAGTGGCTTGAATTTTAAATGTTCTATGACTATTTAAGCTCTGAAATGAAGTGCCAGATTTTCAAGAGCGAATAAACAGGAGCTTCTGGATACCGAGCCCTTGTGAAAATCTGGCCGCTTCACAGAGGTGCTTACCGGGGAGCTGAGCTCTTCAGCAAACTATGGGTATGTTTCCACTGCAATAAAACACCCGCGGCTGGCCTGTGTCAGCTGATGTGGGCTTGCGGGGCAATTAAATTGCAGTGTAGATGTCCGGGCTCATGCTGGAGCCCACAGTCTGGGATCCCGGGAGAGGGAGGATCCCAAAGTCCGGTTTCCTGGCTGAGTCCAAATGTCTGCTCTGCAATTGTATAGCCCCGCAGCCTGAGCCTGCATCAGCTGACACAGGTCAGCTGTGGGTGCTTTATTGCAGTGTAGACATATCCATAGTTCCCAGTTCCAGGCCGATGAGCTACAGCTGTATCCTGGTTCTATGACGGGAGAAATAGAAAACACCCTAACCAGCTTTCTTCAATTGGTGCTGTCACTGCTACACAGTTTTCTTGTGAGTGAATAGTAGGACGGTGAGGGCTTTATGTTTATTTTCCTAAACAAAATTAGAATACTCTAGGCAGTACAGTTTACACAAACCAGTTCCAGCTTTCTGGGTTTAAACCCAAGAAATCCCAGCTGCTGCCTTGAAAGGTAGAAGGGGGAGTTAACTCATGTGCGGAGCTGGCCAAGTTTCGTGTCTTTCCATATTTCCAGTGAAAAAACATTTTGTGGAAAATGTTCCAACCAGCTCTATTGTCTCATAACTACCTCAAGCATTTATCATTGCATCTGTAAGGCTTCTCACTAGCAAGTCTTTGCATTCTGAATGGGTAGCCAGGCCCCTTTTTCTTCACTCTTCACAAACATTCATGCCATTTGGGATTATGTTCCCACAGATATTTTAGGGGATTGGTTGTTTTTCATATGACTATCCATATTCACATACAAAAAGGGGGTATTCGTGCATAAAGAGGACTATTTGTTATTTGCTCTTCACCATTTGTTAGTTTTATTTTTTAAAAGCCTCAGACATCCATTGAGGAAGCTGAAAGAATACAGTGTGACTTAGGTGACCAATTGCACAGCATGAACACTGAATAGGTAAAGTGAACAGCCCTTTGGCAGAACACTGTTCATCCAAGCTAACTGGTTAATACTTAGAAATAACAGTTACTCTGGTAGAAATCAGGATTGGGTCACAAATAATTTGCAAAAGAAGGGATAAATCAAAGAAATTCTTTATTCAGAGTAAAAACAGTTCTACTTCTAATTGCAGGCAAAAAATAATATATTCAAGAAACATGTACACTACCACCATTGCACTAACTATATGTAACTATGAAATTAGAACACATATCCTTAATTTTTTCCTGCTTAATATTCAAACGAAAATATACCCATTCAAATTTAGCTAGATCTGCCATGTCAGTATACTATTATGTAATGTTGAAAGTTTTCACTGTTTCTCACCTTAGGAATACAAATCTTTTTTGCTGTTAAAAGCTATCATTTAGAATCACACATGTGATTTCCACACTCAACTGACCCAACGGGCCATTTGTATGTTTCGTATGTTGATCATTTGTGTTTGCTTGTGGACCTGTGGTAACTGCACATGCAAATTATGCACATGCAAATTTTATGTAAGCTCTTCTAGAACAGGAGGTCAGATGCTCAGCTGGTGAAAATTAGTGTTGACGTCAATGGAGTTATACCGATTTACACTAGCTGCTGGAAATGGGCCATGATTCTAACTGTGATCTGAGCAAAAACATTTTCTTTGGCTTTACTAGATTAGTTAGATGTCAAGATACAATACAACTGTATTTGGAATAGTTGATTTCACCCAAATTGTATCCCAGAATGAGATGAAGAACCAGTGACACCACTTCTAAAGGGAGGATATGTATCTGGCTGTCTCAGACCACTGGTCTGTTCCAATAGTACAGGTTCCAGGGCCGGCGCTACCATTAGGAGACCCTAGGCGGTCGCCTAGGGCGCCAGGATTTGGGGGCGGCATTTCAGGTCCCTTGGCAGCCGCCGGTAGGAGAGGCGGCCGCTGAAATGCCTCCGAGGTCCCCAGCGGCTGAAGAAGCTGCTGCCGAGGACTCCGGCGGCACTTCGGCAGCAGCTTCTTCGGCCGCCGGGGTTCTCAGCGGCACTTCGGTGGCTGCTTCTCCCGCTGCCGCTGCCTAGGGCGGCAAAAAAGCTGGCGCCACCCCTGGCAGGTTCCATGTTGTGAAACTAGATGCCAAACTTTCTGCTCTGATTTTCAGGTACACTAAGGGCCCTTTCCACCCTAGAGTGGTGTAAAGGGGACTTAGTGTAAATGAAAGCCAGGCACTCCATATTTAATTCGGTTTACTGGAGTAAAATTTTTAATAAACGACACCATTATTAATAGTCAAAGCACATTAACATGAGTTATTAAGCAAAGCAGCATATCAGACAACACCCAGGAGCCTTCAGACAAATAAAACATGTTACAACGGCAAAACCAATTCTGAAACAAAAATGTTTTTAAAAATAAAACCCTTTGGGCTAGATCACATGCTGGTGATTAAGGACAGACAATGGAACTGAGGAGTGCCAAGGCCTTCTCTGGTGATGCAACATCCACACTCTCATGCTGGAGTATGGGGTGACAACAGCTTCCACTCCAGTTTCGTGAGACAGCCAGGCAGCTGAAGCAGACCCTAGGCAGTTTTAACGCAGGTCCTGAGAACCAGCTACATTTCACCAATGTGAGAGGAAAACCCAGGCCTAGATTTTTGATTAAATACATATTCACAGCCCATCAGCTTGTCCTCTGCTCCCTCTCTTGCTCTCAGGAACCGCAGTGTTCTCTCCCTGACTCAGCCTGCTGGCCAGGTGTGACAATGCTGCCCGTGGGAGCCGGCTGAGATCACTCAATTAGGGTGAACTGCAAACAGAGCGGGGCAGACAAACCCCAAAAGCTGGTGGATATTCCAATACTTAGGTCTACCAAGCCAGCACAAGACAGCTTCTATATTACCTCACTGGTTACTCAGAAGTCCAAATAATGCAGTTCCCTTAAAGTGCCCAGCCTCAGGCCTCCATCCAGACACACATCAGATATGATGATGATTACTGAAAATCTTATCTTATCATATAAAAGAAAAGGTTCTCCTGATCCCAAAGGACCAAGCCCCAGACCCAGGTCAAATGATAACTTAGATCTTACCCCAAATACACACTTATAGCCAATTCTTATTAACAAAACTAAACTGTATTTAAAAAGAAAAGAGAAGTTTTGCCCCAGAAGAACCACTCTCCCTGCCATGTTTGACTATTAGAGTCTGGTTGACATATTCACTACCCTGTGTCTGCATCCCATATACAACTTTGAATAGTTGAACAAAATAAAACAAGTGGATATGTTTCTCTTCCTAATTAATCACCTGATTAATGAGGAATGCACATGGCAAGAGTATCCTCTTCATGAGAATCAGTGTCACTCATGGATATTTGCACTTTCATCCAAAGAGCCATGCATAGAAATAAAATAAAATTTTAAATCTTCTTGTAGTAGGACTGAGGTTCATGACAGTGCAATAAAGCTAAATGTAAGAAATGCCATAGATCCTGGTAGCGTACTGGGGTAATTTTTCTTTAATTTTCTAGTTTAAAATTTGAACTTCTACAACGCAGCTTTATTTTTATAGCATCTTTCATGCAAACTATATCCCAGAATGCGATACAGAGTTGCATTAGTGAATAAAGCAGAACGATATATTTCTAAGAAGAAGTGGATTTGAGTTGCCAAATTCAGATCTGGATTTGGATGCAAAATTAAGTTTAGAGTTGTTAAATTAGGGTTTGGTTCAGACCACTTTAGAGACACCACCAGCTGCAAAGTGTAGATTGGGACTGAAACTTCTTCAGATTTTCTTGCTGTTCTGATCTGGTGTTTTGGTTCTGAACCATCTCTAGTTCTAAATAATAAGTGATAGCAGAAAGAGTGGAAATGAAGAGGCTTAGGCTGGTTATTTTTAACTGAATTTTTATGTATGACCAGTTTGCAATGGTTTAGTCTGTTTCATTGAATGGAAAGTCCACAGTGGTCCTACAAGCACGGTCTGACTGTGCAGTGTGCAATGGTTAAGGCAATGTTTTTTCTTTCTTCCGCAGAGCTGAGGTGGAGTGCAGGGACTACCGTTTGGTGGCAGGATTGAAAAGAATTCAACTGGACCAGACAGATGAAGACTGGGAACTCAAGAAAGAAGAGCTTGAGAAAAATACACCCTGTGCTCAAGCGAAATATACACTCTCTACTCAAAAGAAAAACAGAAGGAAGAACGTGAAACAATAGAGTCTTCAGATTCCTTTGAACTAGGGAAAGTCATAGAGAGCTAGTCAAAGACACTAACAGACCCCAGATACATCTGGAGTACGAAACATACACTAAGGGCTTGTCTACATGGTGCTTTAGTCCACGTCAGAGGGGTAAATTGTAGTCTGCACTAGCATGCTGCATGCTAAATGGCTTGTGTGCGTCCTGCTGGCGTGCACAGAAAGCTCTCTAGTGTGCATTGCCATAGCCCTGTTTCAGACAGGCCTATGTAAATGCGGGAACTTTTAGTATGCACCAGTAGGGTGCACGTAGGCCAGTTAGTGCATGGCACACTAGTGGAGACTAAAATTGACACCCCTCTGGTGTGAATTAAAGAACTGTGTAGAGAAGACCTAAGAGAAAAAGCGTATGGTCAGTGGGTGGGTTGTACATACGGCTATTAATGGGAAGGGGCTAGAAGTAGTGGATCTATCTATTGTGACAAAGTCAGTCCTGACAGACAGAATGGTAGAGGGCAGATATATCAACCCTTGGATGGTGACGGCCCTGTTCCCTATGAGCTGAAAAGAAGTTACCTCAGGTTAAGGCCAGTTAAGGGCTGTCAGTGACCATACGAACCCTTCTTCTGGTGAGAGTGAGGAGGGGAGAGATGAGAGACAGGCTGCAACAGGGTAGTGGCATCACCAGAAAGGAAAGCCTTGGTGGATGGCTGTCTCTCCTCCCGATAGGGAAAGAAACTGAGTGAACCGCTGCTTATGGGAAGGACTGGCAAGGAGGAGTCAGCATAGCAGGGTAACACCCGGGAGACGGGGCAGGGACAAGTATTTCTGTTTGCGTTGTGAGTTTGGGGATTTTTTTGTTTTTGCTTAAGAGAATTTCTTGGGTCTACCCTGAGGCCTACCATGTAAATAAGGAAAAATAAAACCAGAGTGAAGAGAAAAAACCCTCCAGAGTCAGACTGATTTACTCCAGACCCTGCCACTGTGGAAGGGAGAAATGCTGAGGCTGATGAGGTGAAGGAGGTACCCTGCAATACTATCTATCTAATCTAATGATCTAGCCTATCTATCTAGGCAAGAGGTTCCAAAATCTGGAGATTTCATGCAAATAGCTTAATACTCTAATTCAATGAATATGCATGAACATGTTCACATAAATGACAGGAATGTGCCTCTCCTCCCTACACTCTGCCTGGGGGAGTGTGTGTGTGTGGGGGGGAAACAGCAGAAAAGAACCAGATAGAGACTCCAAATGGTAGAAGCAGAAGCAGCCTTGGCAGGAGGGACAGCTGGGGCCATGCCTTCCCTAAGTGTGCCCCTAAACCCAGAACTGTGCAGGGAAGACCCCAAGCTTGGGGCACGAGGACCCAGGTGGTGCCTGATTCTGACTAGGAGGATAATTCTCCATCCTCCCCTGGAGTTAGTCGTGAGCGGCTACCACTGTGGGTAAGTTTGTTTCATCAAGCTGGGCTTGTGTTCAATCTCAGTGGGCAGCTCTGGTCAAAAAAGTAACGATGTTAGGACACACGGAATGGAAGAGCGAAGAATCCAGAGACTAGTCTAGTGCCTTTAGGTAAATCAATGGTGTGGCCTCATCTGAAATACTGTGTGCAGTACTGGTGACCCCATCTGAAATAAGATATTGCAGCATTGATGCAGCTTTGGACATGATCAGCTAGGATAGTGGAGGGACTGGAAAATCTCTAACATGAAAGAGATTGAAAAGATTCATGTGGCACCTTATAGACTAACAGAGGTAGCTCAGATGCATCTGAAGAAGTGGGTATTCACCCACGAAAGCTTATGCTCCATTACGCCTGTTAGTCTATAAGGTGCCACAGGACTCATTGCCGCTTTTACAGATCCAGACTAACACAGCTACCCCTCAGATAATTGAAAAGATTGGGATTGTTTACTCTAGAAAAGAGAGGAATAAGGTTGGGGGGACATGATAAAATAATGACTGTGCTAGAGAAGGGACATCAGGAGCTTCTGTTCTCCATGTCTCATAACCCAAGGACCAGGGGACAGTCAATTAAATTAAAAGGTGAGACATTCCAAACCATGTATGTAGCAAGACTCAGAAAGGAGTGGCCATTTATATGGGTATCAGGAATACACAGTGTGATCCTAACTACTGATAATACCAATGTCGAGGCAGGGATATCAAACCTCATGCGTTAGCCAAGCTCTAAATATTGGGGCGTGTTTGGACTCGGAGCTGGGAGTGTGATTTCCAGCTCGGAAAGAGATGCTTACTCCAACTCTCATCAAGCTAGCACCCTAAAACGAGAGTGTCGCCACGGCAGTGCTAGTGGCGGGACAGGCTGGCCACCCCGGGGACGTGCCTGTGGTCTTGGATGGGTACATACTCAAGGCGGCTCGCCCACTGCACCTACATTCTATTTTTAGTGCACTAGCTCAGTGAGCGCTAGCTCAGGTATGTCTCCTCCAGCTGGGAATCATACCCCCAGCTCCACGTGTAGACATACCTTCTCCTCTCACGGGATCCCAGAGCCTGGGCGCCACCCTGAGCCAGAATGTCTACACCGCAGTTAATCAGCCCCATAGCCTGAGCCCTGCGAGTCAGCTGACATGGGCCAGCTGTGGGTGTTCAATTGCAGTGTAGACATACCCTCAAAGACTAGGGTGAGACCTAACGTGGAGGACAGATTATCCCACATCTGTCAGCTGCACGGTTCTCATACCTTCTACCGAAGCTTCTGGTTCTGGCCTCTGTTGGAGGCAGGATACTGGAGTAGTCCTGAGCATGTATGGCAGTTCCTATGTTCCTGAACAGGCACAGTACTGAAGTTATAGTGAATTGCTAAATAAGAAGGCACTTGGAAACTTAAACTTAGCAGCTGATCCTGCTGCCAATTATGTCCCTGGCAAAATTCCCTATTGATTTGAAAGGCAGCAGGATCTAGCTCAAATAATTTTTCTTTGTTTTGAAAAGTTGCTGTTTTGAGCCTCCTTTAAAACAAATAAATAAAGAGCAAAATTCTGCTTTTTGAGGCAGATTGCTGTCAATGGGAGCCACACACACATTTCCAAGGGCAGCTTTTGGCACTCTGTTTCTCATAGGACCGCTATTGTCTTTATCATAAATGTCCCCATCAGCAGAATTTGCACATGGGCTTCCAGGGCGGCTACAGAAGCAGGTTAAGCAGCCACTGCTGCACTGGTAGGGGAGAAGATAAAACAGGAATTCCCTCCACCACCACCCAGACCCAGAAGTGTGCATGGGAGATCTCTCTCTTTCTCTCTCTCTCTCTCTGGGTGCCCTAGGACCCTAGCTGTGCCCCTGCCTTAGGGGTTGGCCTTGGGGAAAGAAACTGCGCAGACTGCCGGAGACTGCAGCTGGAAGAGCAGTGGCAGAACAGCTGCAGAAGCAGCTTAAAGAGGGATCGGGGGACACGGATGATCAGAGAGTGTTGACTACCGTTTTGTCTGGACGTTCCCTCCCCTCTCCCTAGCTTTGTCTTTCCATTTAGCTAATCCCTTCCGCCAAAGTAAAATAAAAAGCACATGGCTGCTATCACGCTGCTTGTGTCTCCTATCCCTTTCCTCCACCTTGTGTCTGTCTTGTCTATTTAGATTGTAAGATCTTTGGGGCAGGGACTGTGCAATTTTGTACAGCAGCCAGCACAATGGGGTCCTCTCTTGGTTGGTCCCTATTAGTTATAACAAACATGATTCATGAATCCGTGATTCATGACTCCATGCATCTGAAGAAGTGGGGTTTTTTACCCATGAAAGCTTCTGCCCAAATAAATCTGTTAGTCTTTAAGGTGCCACCGGACTCCTCGTTGTTTTTATGATTCATGAATAGCAGACTAGTTGACTATATATGTATTTATGCAGACTTGGAAAGCCACAGGAGGCAGTTAATAAATCCACTTATAATTATACATCACATACTACTGGGGTGATTTCTGACACTCGTTAGCCAATACATAAGGTAAGGTGTAAAATACACCCCATTAAAGGGTATTATGTGCAGAGTATTAATACAATGTGTTTGTGTATGTGCTGGGAATTATGTTAACATGTATTATGCTCTCTCCCCAATTCTGTTTACCCATGTCAAGTATCCCATAATATTTTGCAAAACTTAAGTCAGCTTTGGTATTAGAAACGAGGAAGCCTGTCAAAGTCAGGATACATGAATAATATGTCCTTGCACAAGTTGGAATGTACCTCTATGCTCAACTGGCTTGGAATGTAGTGTCTGAAACAGAAATAAGTACAGAACAAAAGAACAAGTTAAGGAATATGAGCTAGGTGGGTTGGATTTTAGTGTCATGTAAAAAGTTTTGTAACCTGTAAAATCACAGTATAAATACTGCTAGCTGAAATGCATATCTTTAGAGCAACCAGCTGTGTAAGGTGAACATGCTGTCAGATAAGAATTGCTTCCTGGAGGGAGGGTTTGTATGTCTCTTTTTGTATTGTACTGCTTTGTCTTTTTACAGTAAATTTGGCTAAGTTTGTGGTTATTTGATCTTTTGAACAATTTTTAACAATGAACCGCCAGTGTAGGCAAACAATTGGATAAACCTTTTAGTCGGTACACTTGAACTGCATTTCTAAGAATTTATCTGTCATCTCTAGAGGTCATGGACAATTCCCCATTGGAACTTTTTTTCAGATGGAAATTTTTTGGTTCAAAATTTTCCATTTTTGATGGAAAAATTCAAAACAAAAAACTTTGTTTTGTTTTAATTTGAAAAAACCCAACAATTTCACTTTTTTCTTTTCTCCCCTGGGAACACTTTCTTTCTTCTCCCCTTCCTGTTTTCCAGTGAGGGGAAAAAAATTAAACTGTTTTTTACCCACTGAAATTAAAAGAAAAGAGAGCCCCTACTCAGAAGAGTTTGCAATCTATTAACTTTACTTCAGTCCAGCATTGTCAATTTACAGCTGTTGGCCCATGAGTCATAAGTTTTCTCAGAGCAAAAATAATTTCTTTTGTGTATGTGTATATACATATATATATATAAGGAATAATTTTGTGTGTATATATATATATGGAATAATTTTATATATATACACACACACAGTTCACAGATCTCAGCGATCCCTTAACATCATTGCAATACAATACAACTTTATTTGGTACACAAACAGCATCCTGAAATGCTTTACAGAGTTAATAACACAATGCCATAAATAATAGCAGAGTGGGACAGCAATTGAAGAGAGAGATTTTTCAGCTCAGATATGAAAAGAGATGAAGGCCACTGCTAGAGGCAGGGGATCCATCTAAGCAAGCTTGCACTAGTCTGTTCCAGTATTCCTATGGTGTGTAAACCTCTACATGTAATTGATTTGACTGGAGTAACCCTTCTAATAACTACACTGATAATAATCATCAAAACACTTTCACATAAATTATGAATCAATGGCACTTTAATCAGATAACACATAGTCTATAAAGAAATACAGCACGATGCAATAGTAAAAGCCATTATAAAGCAAAATATTATTAATGTAGTAATAATACCTAGCTTTTACTCAGTGCTTTTTGTCCTTAGGTATCAAAGCACTTTACAAAAGAGGTCAGTATCATTACCCCTATTTTACAGATGGAGAAACTGAGGCACAAGGAGGAAAGTGACATGCCCACGGTCACCCAGCAGGCCAGCAGAAGAGCTGGGAATTGAATAGAAGTATGAATCAGGAGGGAGAGGGATAAGTAATGCTTTTCCAAAGACCAATAATGGACTGAGGCTGTGGCAACTTTACACTTAGCTACTGGCAAAAAGCAGCTAAAGTCTCCATATCCAGTCTCATAGACTCATAGACTTTAAGGCCAGAAGGGCCCATCATCATCGTCTAGTCTGACCTCCTGCACATTGCAGGCCACAGAACCTCACCCACCCACTCCTGTAATAGACCCCCTACCTCTGACTGAGTTATTAAAGTCCTCAATTCATGGTTTAAAGACTTCACGTTGCAGAGAATCCACCATTTACATTAGTTTAAACCTACAATTGACCCGGGCCCCAAGACTCCAGAGTCTCTGCCAATCTGACCTGGGGGAAATTCCTTCCTGACCCCAAATATGGCGATCAGTTAGACCCCCCACCATGTGGGCAACCCCCAGCAGCCAGACATCTGGGAAAGAATTCTCTGTAGTAACTCAGAGCCCTCCCCATCTACTGTCCCATCACCGGCCTTTGGAGATATTTGCTGCTGGCAGCCGCAGATCCGCCAAATGCCATTGTAGGCAGTCCCGTCATACCATCCCCTCCATAAACTTATCAAGCTCAGCCTTGAAGCCAGTTAAGTTTTTTGCCCCCACTGCTCCCCTTGGAAGGCTGTTCCAGAACTTCACTCCTCTGAAGGTTAAAAACCTTCATTAATTTCAAGCCTATACGTGTTGATGGCCAGTTTATATCCATTTGTTTATATGTCCACATTGATGCTTAACTTAAATAACTCTGCTCCCTCCCTGGTATTTAGCCCTCTGATGTATTTATAGAGAGCAATCATATCTTCCCTCAGCCTTCTTTTGGTTCGGCTAAAGAAGCCAAGCTCTTTGAGTCTCCTTTCATAAGGTAAGTTTTCCATTCCTTGGATCATCTTATAGCTCTTCTTTGCACCTGTTTCAGTTTGAATTCATCTTTCTTAAACATGGGAGACCAGAATTGCACACAGTATTCCAGATGAGGTCTCAATGCATTCACAAAATGATCTCTCAATGCAGACGGCATAGAGTTAGTGTTGCTGGTCCTACGCACACCATTCCTTCCTCGCATAGGCATATGGCCAGGGAAATGGATGAATGGTTGAAGGGTCTCAGCATTCTGGACACTTCTGCTATAAAGTCAATTGGGTTATAGACAGCAAGCATAATTTAAAGCAGACCTTCAACTGCTACAATGCCAGGGAACTGTATCAGCTCAAAGCCAACCCAGCGGAGTGCAAAGGTAACTTAAAGCTGTATTTCCAAGGCTAGTGAGTTTGTTTTGTGCTTTGCAGACACAACTCAATATCTGAGCCAGTATCTTTAGCAGAGTTTGGTATTCTCATCTGTGAAGCCAAGTTTGCGGGTCTAATTTCTAAGAGAAATCTAATGTATAAACCACGTTATCTTCCACTGAGTCTCTTAGGCCCTTTTCCTGATTGATGCTGAGCATCTGCATAATTTATAGAAATCGGGGGGAGTTGTGGGGTTGCTCAGCACATCTCAGGAGCTGGCTCAAGTTAATCAGCTTTTCTGAGTCATCTGTAGACTTTGATGGCATGTAAAATCAATAGCCCTGCAACCCAGAGATGGCTGCATTTTCATGGCACTTTATGTAGTGCTATCACTAGGACCCTACAAATTCACAGCCATGAAAAATGCATCATGGACCATGAAATCTGGTCTCCCCCTGTGAAATCTGGTCTTTTGTGTGCTCTTACCCTATACTATACAGATTTCATGGGGGGAGAAGGCCCGGCTTAACAAAGCCCTGGCTGGGATGATTTAGTTGGGGTTGGTCCTGCTTTGAGCAGGGGGTTGGACTAAATGACCTCCTGAGGTCTCTTCCAACCCTGATATTCTATGATTCTACGAGACCAGTATTTCTCAAATTGGGGGTCCTGACTCGAAAGGGAGTTGTGGGGCTGGGTGGGTGGTCACAAGATTATTTTAGGGGGCCAGAGAGCAGCGGCTGTTGGCTGGGCACCCAGCTCTGAAGGCAAGCCCCCACTAGCAGCAGCGCAGAAGTAAGGGTAGCAGTACTACAACCCCACCTGCAATACCCTTGTGACCCCCCACACAACTCCTCTTGGATCAGGACCCCTACAATTACAACACCGTGGCATTTCAGATTTAAATAGCTAAAATCATGAAATTTATTATTTTTAAAATCCTGTGACAGTGAAATTGACCAAAATGGACTGTGAATTTGGTAGGGCCCCTAGGTATCACCCTCCACACCAGCTTGGGAAGTGGTGTGTTAATTACAGTGGAATAAATGTGCCCAGAGAGCCAAAGGTGTTAACATGGCCGTGTCACTGTACAACACTAAACAGCCAAACATGGTTTGGGGTTTTGAGTACAGAGATCTTGTCCTGCTTAATTCCATAGCAACAATCACCATAAAAAAACACCTTTAAAACACTTTATCAAAGGTACAGAAAAGGAAGGAAAAACAGGTAAAGCATATGAAATGTAAAGTATTAAGTGAGGCTTTTATTTTACCAACATCCCTCATTCCCATTCCCTTAGGCACTAGGCCTGTCTGATCATCTTTTAGATGGTATTAAAGATGGCAGTAACTGCCCCTTTTGGGGAAAAGCAATGTTAGTTGAGATGGGCTGGAGATGTTGTCATTACTGTTGCTAAAATCTAATCCTGTTTCCCTGAAGACAAAACAAGAGCAACAGACACAAAGGGTGAAAGGATAGATCAGCACAGATAGAAAATGCAGCCTCTGTCTCTAGAGCAACAGACACAAAGGGTGAAAGGATAGATCAGCACAGATAGAAAATGCAGCTTCTGTCTCTAGTGCTGCTTCTTACCTGCAGCCTTGCTGCTGGAGAAACACACACCCCCAGGACATGATCTGATCAGCTGCTCCAAGATTTGTCAAACTTGTACCAGCATCGGACTGTTTAGGGCATTGTTTTAGCTGCCTCTCTGGTCATAGGCCCACAGCAGTGTAGGAAGAGAAGGTCTTGGCTGGCTAAGCCAGACTCTTTCTAGACAGAAGGCAAAAGGAAAGAGAAGAAAAAATGGTGGGGGAAGGAAAGAGGCACATGAATGGGAAGTTGGCGACAGCAGGAACCAAAGTCTTACACTTCAGGTGGTATTTGGGATTTAGCTGGAGCTGGGTGAAGTACTGATGCCATCTGGGTCTCTCTTTCTGGCCAGGACATCTCTCAGGATCAAGGCAGTGAAGGTCCAAAGGTGTCACAATGGATCCCAGAAGATAGTGGGGAAAGTGGGGAAGCTCATTCCCAGCCAGCTAACTTGATTCTTCCCCTGAAGTCTTTTTTAAGGACCCCAAAAGGGAGTGACGGCTGAAATATCCTATCCCCTCAATATTTTCTCCACCATTTAGGTCAAATTTCCAGCACACCAGTTTTGGTCCATTGATTTCTAGTCCTATACTGCTCTTGTTCATGAGACATGATCTCAACACAGTCCTTGGGTGGTCTTTTTGTCTTAAAATTTTGCTGATTTTTATAAATAATTTTATGTAACAGTCTGAGCTGGACTTTTCTTACATTGGACAATTTAGAGCACAGGCCTGTACACAGCAAAAGCATTTAAGTCTGATTGGATCGAAGGTGCTTCATAAATGCAAGATAAGGTTGTAATACTAAGTAGATGAGATGAACAAAATTAAGTGGCCTTTGATCACAGGATCATAAAGATAAACAAATTAGTGATGGAAAAGCCTTATGAAATCACTTAGTCTAGCTCCTGAAAATGCTTCATTGTTTTCTGTGATATATTTTCTAGTGAGTTATCCAGTCCAGTTTTAAATGCTTCAAAGCAATGGGGCTTCCACCATTTCTCTTGGGAAACTATTTTGCTGTAAAGTGGGATACTTTCAATGATATATCACCTGGTACTTGCAGTCTTTTAGACAGGAGATTCATCCTGTAAGAAGTCAAAAATATATTTCCATAATGAACTCAGAAGCAGCCCCATATCTCCATGGAAATTCAAGGTACAATCAGCTGAAGTGAGAGACAACAAAATTATCTTCTGGAAAGATTTTTATTTCCCAGATTTCTCCATTGAGCTAGAAGTCTTTTCAAAACACCAAAGCAAAACACATACCAGGAGACATATTAAAATAGGTGCCCAAATTATCCTTTCATTTACACTGGTTTTACATCACTGCAGCTCGATTGCTTTCAATTAAGTTTCTTCTAAATTATACTGATTTGGGAGAACAATTGAGGTGAAAGACACATGGATCTGTGGCATTTCACACCAGCAGAGAATTTAGACCCTAAATTATTTTTTTAATAGAAAAGCCTGAGTTTTGTCCTGAATCTAAGGACAAAAGTAGATTTTATGATGTTCCTTCTCCCACTCATCCCTTGCACTTTGCATAATGCAGAACTTTAATCAATGTTTTTTTCAGTTTGGGATTGCTCAGAATCAAGATAATGGAATGTACTGAGGGACAAGCATCTACAATGATTGTACAGGCAGTGCTCGCAGCAGATATTTCTTGATATATATTTGTCAACAAGATCAGCAAAGCTATAAAGTTAACAATATTGATGAAGAAGAAAGACAGGATAGCTTTCATTGCTTGAATGTGGGCCTCCACGCAGGGGCTCCTGAAACGGCTTGAGTCGTTTTGCATCTGCCGGGTGTGTCTCAAGAGAGAGAACAACAACAGAGAGGCTGAAACGATGAATACAGTGAACGCCATTGAAAATCCAATGCCACAGATAGCAAGTACGTGAGACAGAGATGTTTCCACGGTGACATTGTTCGCATTGTAATGTCTTTTGAGGCTGGAATTGAAATTATCACACTCTATTTTGTAAATAGCATTAAGGAAAGGGAGGCTGCTGAACAAGGATAAAAGCACAGAACCCAGGAGCAACCATGGCAGGAGCCTGGAGATTTTAAATTTTAGACAGATGAAGAGAGGGTTGCTAAAGTTTGCAATTTTCACGCAGTAAAATACACACAAGCAGGCAGCGAACCATTGATTGGAAGAGTTCAAAAACCAGGTAACAGCTCGAAATGCTTGGAAAATGGAGTTCTGGTAATAGATCTCTGGGTAAAACGTTGAGCAAAAAGTCTGTAACGTTGTTTTGAGCAAGAAGCAACATCTCGAGAATGCCAGGACAGCCAAGATAGTATCACTTGAGGACAGGCACCTCTGCTTGACACGCTCAACACAATTCACAGCCACAATGAAAGAATTGATCCACATCCCGACAAAAGCCTCAGATACTAAGATCACCAGGACAATTATGCTTGATTCAGTGATATCCCCCTCTGCTACAAAGTTACAATTATTGTCTCCCATTCTTTAAGAAAGTTCTGTCTCTGAAATAAACATTCGTCATGTAACGTTTTACTGCGGGAATGTGGTTGACAGATGCACTATCCTCTTGTCTGTGTATCACCTATAGAAAACACAGCTTTATATAGTTGGAAAATCAAACCCTTCAGAGATGTCTCTTTATAATGAAGCATCTGTTTGACCAGGAATGTAAATGTGTGGCGTATTCTCTTACAATGTATCAGTATCACTCATTAATATTTGCATTTTCATTCTGAAGAGCTGTGTACGGAGTAAAAACAATTTTAAAATGATCTTTTAGGAGGCCTTCTGTTTATGCCAGAATAACACAAACTAAATAAAACATATACCACATAACCCACTAGTATACTACATTTGTGTTCATTAATTTTCTAGTCAGTACATTTACACAGCTGAAAAATAAAGATATGCATTACTGGAGAAACCAGAGGAATAAATGCATTGCTATTATGAAACAGGGATGGGTCTGAGTTGCCAAGTTCAGATCTGGATTTGGATATCAACATTCCTAAAAGTTCAAGAGCATTTGAATCCAGGCCTTGGTTCAGCCCATTTAAAAGACAGCTGTCAGCTGCAAAGGCAAGATCTGGATCCCAACTTTTCCAGATTTCAGTGGTGTTTTGATCAGGTGATTTGGTTTTGAACCACCTCTAGTACTAAATTATAGCAGAAAGAGAGGAAACTGCACAGGTCAGATTTTATTATTTTAAAGTAAAATACGCAGCATGGTCAGTCTGCAATGTGTTTAGTTTGTTGTAATGAATGAAAAGTTCACCAGGCCTGTCTGGCTTTCCGTAGAACATTGAAACAAGTTCAAGGTCTTGGTTTCTATCGTCAAGGTGCTCAAAGTCCTGAACCCCAGCATATCTAAAAGATTACCTAAGGCTCAAGCGTGAGGACTGTGGCCGACAACTCCACTCTCCTCAACCTGCCTGCTTGAGCACAGAGCAGTACATATGTATTAAAAAATCCCTACCAAAACCTTACACCGTTTCCCTCGGTAGGATGAAGATGAGAGAAAGAAGGAATCACTCGTGACACATGTTACTTACCTAGCTGAATGTACAATTGGAAGATGGTCAGATACTATGGTGATATGGCTGGCCCATGAACCTATATAGAATTCAATGGCAACAAACAACAATTAACGCAGTGTTAAGGAGGCCTGGGGGTATGTCGACCCCTTGCAAAAGGTTGAGTTGAGCAAAACTCAAACTTCTGAAACCAGGAAATTCCTAGGCAACCTTAGCGCTTCCCTCTTTCACCAATACCCCAATATGCCCAGTAATACACATCCCTTTACTCTGCCAACCTCACAGTTGCTGAAATGTACAAATTCTTCACCTCCTTTTCCAGCCCATTCACTCTCACTCACCGGATTCCCTCAAACACTATTAAAGAACAAAACCCCTCAACAATATGTCCATGCCACCTATCCTCTGTTCTCCTGGAGCTGGCAGTAGCACAATAGGAATTATTTGCATACACGCCAGGTGCAGTCAGTGTGTTAGGTGTGACTCCACTAGAAGGTGGATGCAGTGATTGGCAGAGACAACTCATACCTGCTGATACTGGGGTGGGTGGAGGGGGAAGAGACACACAATGTAAAGGTGGGGTGGGGCACATGACCACTCCACATGTTGCCTCTGGGAGGAACCTTCCAGCCCCACCTCCTTGGGCCAGGGCTCGGGCCACAGGAGTGGGGAACACATTCTTCTGGGCCAGGCTGGGGAGACCCAGAGCACCCCAGTTTCTCCCCGGAGCTCCTGCACCCTCACAGACACCTCAGCAAGGGGAGGTGGGCGGGCAATGCTCCTAGATTGGACTGAGCAGAGGGAACCCGCTCCTGGTGCCTTCCCCAGCGACCCCACCTTCCCGGACAGAGTTACCTGTGGGAGGGGGAGGAGGCAGGCTATGTCCTTCTCCTGCTGTGCCTCCCCTCGGAATGTTTATGGCTTGCTCGGCCCCATGCCCTGTTACCCAGGCCTGGGAAGGGAGCGGAGGGGGTGGGCCACACCACCTCCCCAGCTGGGCTTTTCCAGGCAGATGCTGTGCTGCAGAGAGGCAGCAACCCGGAGTGGCCACCCTCCCCTTGCTGAAGCCCCAAACCCCTTTCACCATTTCTACACCCCTAATACCACTCCCCTACCAAGAAGCATTCACATGCCTCATTCACCAACCAATACTTTGGTTACATTCCCCCCAGATGAAATTACTACTCGTGACTCTCAAATCAAAGCAGCCTCCAGTCACTCAGCTCAAAACCCCTTTGGTCCTAGGTGGGGGCTTGTGATTAATGTATCCATAGATGTAGAATCATAGAATCGTAGGACTGGAAGGGACCTTGAGAGGTCATCTAGTCCAGTTCCCTGCACTCATGACAGGACTATGTATTCTCTAGACCTCCCACAACCTCCCTAGGCAATTTATTCCAGTGCTTGACCACCCTGACAGTTAGGAAGTTTTTCCCAATGTTCAACCTAAACCTCCCTTGCTGCAATTTAAGCCCATTGCTTCCTGTCCTACCCTTCAAGGGTTAATGAGAACAATTCACCTTCCCTCCTCCTTGTAACATTTTATGTACTTGAAAACCGTTATAATGTCCCCCTTCAGTCTTCTCTTCTCCAGACTAAACAAACCTATTTTTTTTCAATCTTCCCTCATAGGTCATGTTTTCTAGACCTTTAATAATTTTTGTTGCTTTTCTCTAGACTTTCTCCAATTTGTCCACATCTTTCCTGAAATGTGGCACCCAGAACTGGACACAATACTCCAGTTGAGGCCTAATCAGTGCAGAGTAGAGCGGAAGAATTACTTCTCATGTCTTGCTTACAACACTCCTGCTAATACAGCCCAGAATGATGTTCGCTTTTTTTGCAACAGTGTTACACTGACGCTTATTTAGCTTGTGCCATTATGACCCCCAGATCCCTTTCTGTAGTACTCCTTCCTAGGCAGTCATTTCCCGTTTTGTATGTGTGCAACTGATTGTTCCTTCCTAAGTGGAGTACTTTGCATTTGTCCTTATTGAATTTCATCCTATTTGCTTCAGACCATTTCTCCAGTTTGTCAAGATCATGTTGAATTTTAATCCTATCCTCCAAAGCACACGCAACTCCTCCCAGTTTGGTATCATCTGCAAACTTTACAAGTGTACTCTCTATGCCATTATCTAAGGCACTGATGAAGATATTGAACAGAATCAGACCCAGAACTGATCCCTGAGGGACCCCATTTAATATGCCCTTCCAGCTTGACTGATGATTATTCTCTGTGAACAGTTTTCCAACCAGTTATGCACCCACCTTATAGTAGCTCCATCTAGATTGTATTTCCCTAATTTGTTTATGAGAAGGTCATGCGAAACAATATCAAAAGCCTTACTAAAGTCAAGATATACCACGTCTATTGCTCCCCCCCCCATCCTCAAGGCTTGTTACCCTCTCAAAAAGCTATTAGGTTGGTTTGACATGACGTGTTCTTGACAAATCCATGCTGACATTTATCACCTTATTATCTTCTAGGTTTTTAAATATTGATTGCTTATTTATTTGCTCCATTATCTTTCCAGGTACTGAAGTTAAGATGACTGGTCTGTAATTCCCCGGGTTGTTCTTATTTCCTTTTTTATAGCTTGGCACTATATTTGCCCTTTTCCAGTCCTCTGGAATCTCTCCCGTCTTCCATAACTTTTCAAAGATAATCTCTAAAGGCTCAGATATCTCCTCAGTCAGCTCCTTGAGTATCCTAGGATGTATTTCATCAGGCCTTTCCCTATCTTAGCCTCTGATCCTACCTCATTTTCACTGGCATTCACTATGTTAGATGTCCAGTCGTAACTAAACTTGGTGAAAACTGAAATAAAAAAGTCATTTAACACTTCTGCCATTTCCACATTTTCAGTCATTGTTTCTGCCCTCCCCCCGCCAAATTGAGTAACGGGGCTACCATGTCCTTGGTCTTCCTCTTGCTTCTAATGTATTTGTGGAATGCTTTCTTGTTACTCTTTATGTCGTTAGCTAGTTTAATCTCATTTTGTGCCTTGGCCTTTCTAGTTTTGTTCTACATACTTGTGTTATTTGTTTATATTTATCCTTTGTAATTTGACCTAGTTTCCACTTTTTGTAGGACTCTTTTTTGAGTTTCAGATCATTGAAGATCTCCTGGTTACACCAGGGTGGTCTCTTGCCATACTTCTCATTTTTCCTGCATAGTGGGATAGTTTGCTCTTGTGCCCTTAATAATGTCTCTTTGAAAAACTGCCACCTCTCTTGAACTGTTTTTCCCCTTAGACTTGCTTCCCATAGGATCTTACCCACCAACTCCCTGAGTTTACTAAAGTTTGCCTGATTGAAATCCATTGTCTTTATTTGGCTGTTCTCCCTTCTTAGATTCCTTAGAATCATGAAATCTATCATTTCATGATCATTCTCACCTCAGCTGCCTTCCACGTTCAAATTCTCTACCAGTTCCTCCCTATTTGTCAAAAGCAAATCTAGAACAGCCTCTCCCCTAGTAGCTTTCTCCACCTTCTGAAATAAAAAATCATCTCCAATACATTCCAAGAACTTGTTGGATAATCTATGCCCTGCTGTGTTATTTTCCCAACAGATGTTTGAGTAGTTGAGGTCCCCCATTACCATCAAGTCCTGTGCGTTGGATGATTTTGTTTTGAAAAAAGCCTCATCTACCTCTTCTTCCTGGTTAGTAGTCTGTAGTAGACCCCAACCATGACATCACCCTTGTTTTGTATCCCTTTTAACCTTATCCAGAGACTTGCAACACATCTGTCTCCTATTTCCATCTCAGCCTCAGTCCAAGTGTGTACATTTTTGATATATAAGGCAATATGTTATCTGAAGGGTGAATTCACAGCCAGCAGAACGTCTGCAGTTCATGCAGTCTTCAGTATCTCTAACAGTACAAGGCAGCAGAAGGAAATGAGTTTTTTGAGATGGGCCTGTAACTTGGGAACCCTTAGGTCAAATGACCCAAAATATGATCCAATGCTACTCCTCACACCAAATTTAAAAAAATCTAAGTAACCATTCAGATTTTAGAGCACTCACAGGAGTTGAGTTTAAAGCCTATAAAATGGTGGGAATGGAAACCCTCTAGCTGTTTTTCTGTGTTGGTGCATGTACCGTGTAAAAATGTACATTTTCTCAAATACCATTCTTCTTTAGGGTCCCCCAAATATTTCCCATGCACTACCATGCCATGCACTACCTTAGGTAAAACTTGACAGATTGAAACTATTTGACCCACTAATAAATAGTTTGATCTTTAGGTGTTGGTTTAAAAAAACCCTATCTAGAAACCTTTTTGAAGATGACTATTTTTTTCAGGGCTTAAATCTCCAGAATCCCTTGCTCAAATGACTCCAAATGTGGATCTCTGACCTGACCTTGCCCTCTCCTGAGGCACTCCAAATTTCAAAAGAATTCATCTAAGCATGTAGATTTTAGGGGACTTAGAATGGTCATCCTTTAAACAGATATCATGATACAACTTTAGCTATAATGTGCTTCCACTGCACCACTAGAATAGAATAGAATGAGACCTGGTATGACATATTGTATTTGCAATATAGTATTTGCATTTGTATTTGCAATAAGTAACAGGGTTGTATAACAATGTTGTTGTGTGACATATTGTATTTGCAATGTGTAACAAGGCTGAAGGGGGCAGTCTGGAAGGTCAGTTAGCTGATTCCGGGCATCTGGGGAAGGGGGTGGACATTGGGTGAGAGGAAAATGGTCTCAGGGCAGACTTAGTGTCTGGGAGGGAAAGTAGTAGAAAAACCCAGGCCATTGTTCCTGCAAAGAGGGCAGAGCAATGTTCCCTCTCCCCCAGCTGGCCCCAATGGGTGTTTGAGGTTATTAGAGTCACCTGAGAAATGACGACCGGGTGAGTGAATCAGAAAGGAAAGTCCAAACCCAGCCAAGGAAAGCCTGCCAAGAGGAAGAATTCAGCCAGAAGGAGATCTGAGAAAACCCTGCACTGAAGGGGAGAGTTTGTAGGGTGGCGAGGCCAGGTTGAAATCACCTAGTCCCAAGAAGGACTCCGGAGCCCTGAATGTAAGGGAACCAAACTTTCTTTAATAAATTAGACCCCAGGTGAGGTGAGTGTTGTTTAAAGACTCTGGGTGTGAGTAGATTATTCCTGACACTTGGAAGGACAACAGCATCAGGGAACTACAGTCGCATGCCATGCCAAAGGGGGTGGGCTCACTGCAGCCCTCTTGCACATGCTCAACGCAAGATGTTTTCTTCCTTCTTCATAGCGGAGGCTGAGTGCAGAAGCTGCAGACCACAGCCTGGCAGCAGGATGGAAGGAATTTTGATTGAAGCAAACAGGTAGAGACAGAGAACTCAATGGAAAGATTGTGAAAAATACACTTTGTACTCAATAGCAAAACACAAAGTGTTCTTCAGAATCCTTAGAACCAAGGAATGTCGTGAGGGAACTGGTAGAGCAGGAAATTGTAACAGACCCCAGGCTCATCTTGAGTGTGAAAGCACATGGCTTTACCGTGAGTGCTTTGTGATGTGCTGTGTGCAGCGCTTTCAATGGGAAGTGGTTAGGAGTGGTGTATCATCCGTTTCTCTATCTTTTAATCTAATCTCATGTGCCTAGAATGTGGTATCTAAACCCTGTAAAAGTTTTTAAAGTACAGTACAGAGTGCTAATGTGTGAGATTGAGTCACTTATACCCACCAATAACTAAATTAGGAGCAGGTTGGAGACCCAGCATCACACTTGGCCTCAGAAAGGTAAAAAGAGACCTGACCGGATCTTAAACAGAGAGCTGAACTAGTCAGGTCAGGGATCTATTTAAGCTTCTGATGTTTGGTGTGAGGATTGGGGTGCACCTATTGTTAGCCTGCAAGGCAAAAAGGCTGGCATTGTCTAGAGGAGAGTGTTAGAGTGGCTAGAAGGTTGGTGGGGTCAGGAATTAGCTCACCCAGCTAAGCACAAACAAGCCTCCTTATGCGGGGGGAGGCATAGCTCAGTGGTTTGAGCATTGGCCTGCTAAATCCAGGGTTGTGAGTTCAATCCTTGAAGGGGCCATTTAGGGATCTGGGGCAAAAATTGGGGATTGGTCTTGCTTTGAGCAGGGGGTTGGACTAGATGACCTCCTAAGGTCCCTTCCAACCCTGATATTCTATGCTGCAGGCAGGCAGTCACAAAGTGACTCACTGTCCTGTGATAGTTCTTGGGGTATCTGGGACTGAGAGTCTCCTTGATTATCCTCTCCTTAACAACAGTTTTACACTGGTGTAGGCTTTCTTTTATTATTATTTCAACAATGTTACTCCTGATTAAGGGTGCGAGTCTGTCACAGAGGTCACAGAAGTCACGGGACCTCTGTGAGGTCTTCAGAGGCCGGTGTGGCTGGCCTAGGGGCTGCCTGAGCAGCTTGAGGAGCATCACTTGTGCTAGCTGAAGTGGCTGCTGCTGGGGCAGTCTTGGGCCACTGCACGCCCCCTCCCCCTCAGCAGCAGCGGTGGTCTCAGGCCACCATACCCTCCAACCCCATCAGCAGCAGCAGGGGTCCCGGGCTGTGCACCATCGCCCATCTCCCCCCAGCACCAGTGGGGGTCCCGGGCTGTGCACTGCCACCCCTGCCACAGAACACCCACGGTGCCCCCAAGCCACCCCCTGCCCCAGAGCACCCAAGGTTTAGGCAGGGGTATATCGTACAAGTCATAGACAGGTCATGGGTTATGAATTTTTGCTTATTGCCCATCACCGGTCCATGAGTTTTACTAAAAATACCCGTTACTAAAATGTAGCCTTACTCCTGATTTGCACCAGTCTGAGAGAAGACCCAAGAAGTAGGATGAATGGAGCTGAGCCAGTTTGCACTAGCAGAGAGTGTGGCAACTATATTCCAATAATCTATTCAAGAGACGAGAGTTACTTTTCAATGGCGCCCATCTGAAAGACAGAGGTAGGTTTTGTTAAGTTCCTTCTCCCAAACAACCCCACCCCCTTGCATGGTGTAAACCCCTAGTCCGAGGTGAAAGTAAGCTAGTAGGCCCCGGTACGGTGTACCGGCAAGAGCTGGTGTGCCGTACCAGGGCGTACCAGTTTCCCCAGGCGGCAATTTAAAGGGCCCAGGGCTCCCAGCAGTGGTTGGAGCCCTGGGCCCTTTAAATTGCCACCAGAGCTCCGCTGCTGGAGCCCTGGGATAGCGGCGGTGGGGCTCTGGCAGTGATTTAAAGGGCCCGGGGCTCCTGCCACCGCTACTGCCCCGGGCCCTTTAAATTGCTGCTGGAGCCCCGCTGCCATTATCCCAGGGCTCCGGCGATGATTTAAAGGCCCCGCCTCTTCCAGTTGAGGCCCCACCCCCTCCTCAGGACTCCGGAGTACCGGAGTTACTTTCACCCCTACCTCTAATCAATGCCTTTTTCACTGTGTGGTGGTTCAGAAACAAGATAACGGACTGTCTCACCAGCCAAGCATCTACAATGATTAAACAGGGAAGAGTCATGCGGTTTGTGTGCATTTTTGGCATAGCTGTAAAGTTAACATTGATGATGATGATGAAGGACATTTATACTTTTCACTGCCAGAACATGGGCCTCCGTGCTGGGGTTTGTGAAACGGTACAAGCTGTTTCGTGTCTGTCAGGTGTGTCTTGAGAGGGAGAAGAGTAAAAGAGAGGCTGCTAGGGTGGATATGGTGAAAAAAAGGGAAAAGCCCCACACACAGAGAAAAAATTTGTTTCTGGTGTAAGTTTTTCCTCAGTTTTAATTCCTGCAAGCTGAGAAATAGAACTATTATATTGTATTTTATAAATATCTCAGAAAAAAGGATTAAAGCACAGAAGCGAGGAACCAGGCATCAGCCTGGAGATTTTTTAGTTTTAGGCTGAAGTGATGGCTGAAGTTCACAGTCCTCACACAGTAAAAAACACAGACAGGCAGTGAACCAGAGGACAGTTCTGAGTGTTCGGTATGTAAAGTTCACATAACAGATCCAAGGAAAGATGGTCACACAGAAAATCTGTACTATTGCTATGCAGAAGAAGCAAAACCCAGAGAAACCCAGAATGGCACTTGAGGACAAGCATCTCAGTTTGACTCAGTCAATGCAATTCACGAATTTCTGAATGAAAGCATGTACCTGAATTCCAACTGGCCTCAATTACTAGGCTCACCAGGCCAACTACATTTGATACTAATTTTTTGAAAGATTTATACCAGTGGCTCCAATTCTTGAAGATGTACAGAAATTCTGTCCTAGAGAAGCAGATTTTCTTGCAATGCTGTACCATTAGACTCAGATAGACACATCTTTCTGTCTAACACATGGAAAACACAGCTTTATATCACTGAAAAGAAAGCACCCCTCAGAGATGTGTCTTCAGAACGAAGCACCTGCTTTCTAGTGGATGTGAGAAGTATCCTCTTATCGAATATCAATATTATTCACGGATATTTGCATTGTTAACTCAGTACCCAGCTCTTCTGCAGAATAATGGTTAAATGTCCTTATAGGAGGCCTGAAGTTCATGCCTGCACAATAAAAAATAGTTACCAAATGTCCCACTAAAATGCTATGAGTGACTTGTAATTAAATTCTAGTCTGAACATTACACTGCTGCAAAACAGTTTTACTTTTTACCACATCTTTCCTAAAAATTTGTATCCCACAGTGCTTCACAGTGTTAAAGACTATAGATTTGGATTGATGAATAAACTGTGCAGTCAATATCTGAGTAATGCTGAACAGCAATAGACCCGGATTGCCAAGTTCAGATCTGGATTTGCATGCAAACATTCCCAAAGGTTATGGGGCATTTGGAGCCAAGATTTTGGATCAGCTTGTGTGCTCTGTGATGATGGCTATTTAAATAGAAAATCCAGAATAATCCTGAAGATTGATTGTGACATTCCCCAGAGTGTAACCTTGAACTGCTATGTCTCCATTAACTCTTCAGCCCAGCGCCTTTTACACTGCTTTACAGTCAGAACAGCCACTCCCGACCTGCTCATGCAAAGTCACTCCCAGCTGAGTACACAAATGCTATACCCAGCCACCCATGAATAGATACAGGGTGACACCCACATATCGCTTAGTCCCAGTCTTGCTGCCCCAGAAATGTGTATTCTGTTCCATTCAGTAGTCCACTGGCTTGTACAAGCTCATAATTAGTTCATCATTCCAACAAAGTGTAATGAATATGCACCAGCCTTCTTGTCTCAAATGGAAGCTTCCCAAACATTTCAGCCAAACACACTGGTTTAGATAAAACAATAAACAAGTGTATTAACAAGAGAAAGGTAGATTTTAAGTGATAAGTCGTACAAGTCAGAGTTGGTTACAAAAGAAATAAAAAGATAAACACACAAGCTAATTCCTAAACTTTACCAAGGCTAAGAAGCAAAAAGGTTTCTCTCGCCCAAAAGCTTTCCACAGTCTGTACTGGCACTATCTGCAGGCCAGGACCACTCACCCCAGTTCAACGACGCACCTTTGTCTTTCAATTGATCTTGCTGCTGTGAGTAGAGATGTAGTGGGGGAGGAGGAGAGAGGTGGTGAGGAGGTCACTGCCTGTCCTTTTTATACTCTGACACTTTTTATTGGAAAAGTCTTTGCTGGGTCATGGAGTCAGCAGCTCTGCAAGCTGTCCTTCGGGTGAATTATAAATACTTTGTTTATCCCTTTTCCCCCTTGCTGGTGAATGTCCAATTAAGCAGGTAATGGCCTTTTAGCATTTAGCTGGCATGTCAGAGTGCCTTTGTGAAAATGGTCTGAGGGTGTTACCCAGAACTACAGCATATTTAGGTAATGCTCATAGAGCAAGATCTCATAGTTTTTTGTTTTAAATGGAGATATGCTAATCTCCTAGAACTGGAAGAACCTTTCAAGGTCATTGAGGCCAGTCCCCTGCCTTCACTAGCAGGACCAAGTACTGTCCCCTGACAGATTTTCTTGCTCCAGATCCCTAAATGGCCCCCTCAAGGATTGAACTCATAACCCTGGGTTTAGCAGGCCAATGCTTAAACCACTGAGCTATCCCTCCCCCCAGGGGATATAGTTCCATATACAATGCTGATACACACATTTTAACAGGACAATGATGTTCGGCAGAGTGAGTTTTCAAATGTTGCCTCACAGGACATACTTAGTACAAAATATATCACAACCATATAAAAGTGGTGAATAGGGGGTATCACATGGGGTACAGGGTGTCACTCTGCTGTGACTTTACTGTACTTGAAATGGTTAGAGTGACACTTTGTCTTTCTTCTCTAGAGCCAAGGTGATGTGCAGGAACCAGCATCTGTTAAAGAGCTTGGGTTTGACCAGATAAAAAGTGGGAACTCAAGAAAAAAGAACTTAAGAAAATTAAACCCTGTTCTCAAGCGAATAAATACAAGAGTGAGCATTAAACAAGGTTGCCTTCAGGTTCTTTAGAAATAACCAAAGTCTGGAAAGAATTGGTCCAACAGGCAGGTGCTATCAAACCCCAGATACATCCAGGGTATGAAGGATATGCTACAGAGAAGGCCAGGGCTTTAGAATGAATGTTTTGTGACTGCTGTGCACAGTGCTATCAATAGCAAGTGTTTAGGAGTGGTGTGTCATCCTTTTCTTGATCTCTTAATCTTATCTAATTTACTTATCACCGTGGCAGCTAAACATTGTGTTTTTAAAACATGTACAGAGAGACCTGCCCATGAGTTTAGCTTCCTGCCCAGGCCCCTGATTAGGAGTGTCACGAGAGTTGTCCATCAAGCTCCAGGTTAGGTCCTGGGCTGTTATTACTGCACCTGCCATCACCTTGGTTTCCTCTTTTGTAGGTTTGATTTCTGTAAGCATTGACTAGTCTTTTCTCTGTCTCTCTTGCCCCAAAATCCCAGATCCTGTAAGAAATTAACTGAAAAAAGTGCCAGTTGGTTAGTACTTTATTGACTATATATAACACCATCCAGCTTTGCATTCCAGATAAGCAGTATCCTGAAATGACTAACAGTGTTAATGATAGAACTCCATAAATAATAGCAGAAGGAAAGAGCAGGTAAGAGGCAAGAGAGACCAGGTATGTTTCCAGCTGAGATCTGAAAAGAGACAAAGAGGTGCCAAGGCCATTGCTAGAGGAGCGGTCCCACAATGCCCCACATTGACAATACAGTTGATACAGGCACTCCTGATGAGGATGCACACCGCTAACACAAGAAACCGAGTGTGCGCACACACAAGTGATTTGATAACTGTGGAGGCTGTATGCTGAAGTAAATTAGATTGACATGATTTTGTAGTGTAGACTTAGCCTTAGTAATACTCCACCCCTGAGTTGCACTTTGTGCTCTTCAGATGCAACCAAGGATCCAGGAGCTCTGTGTAGCTTGAAAGAGTGTACCCTCCACCAACAGAAGTTGATCCAATAAAAGATATTACCTCACCTGCCTTGTCTGTCTAATATATTAACAGACTTTTGTCTCATGTCACATCCAGGATGTTCAAGTCTGAAGCCAAGTTTTCTGCTTTAATTTCTGAGAGAGAACTAATTTCTTAATCAAGTGATTTTCTACTTACTCTCTTTGGGCCTGACCCTAAGAGGTGCTGAGCATCTGCAGCATCTACTGAAATCACAGTGAGCTGTGGGGCTGATCACTGCCTCTTGGGGAATACACCCTAATTACTCTCTGTTTCTGGGGTCATTTGTAGACTTTGAGGACATTGAAAATCACCAGTTGAAAGGAGGAATTGATTTAAGCCTCTTGTGTGAAATACGTGTAAGCAGAGTCAGGATGAGCTTCACCCTGACATCTGGTGGTGAGTTGTGGCACGTTGTGGAAAAGAACTTCAGGGGCTGACCTCATTTACATAGGCACACCCACCCCACCTACCATGAGCCCATAGCAGCCCAAATGGTCACTTTGGATGCTGTAGGATCCCCAGTTTTTCTGTTATTGGGGCAGGAAGAATAAACTGTTATTATCCTGATTATGTGAATCAAGGACAGTGGCTTTTTGTTATGATGGAGGGACTCGCCATCAACTAAGCAGCACTTGCTAGGCAAGGGACATGGGTTCCAAAAACCCAGTGAGTTGAGAGAGAGGCTGGGGACAGGTCTTTTTACCTGGTGGTATGCCTGCTCCCCCTGCTCTGAGAGCCCTAGATGCCAATTGCACCTTCTACTCTCTCCACTGTGGGATATCAGAGCTAATTTTGATTTTATTAGGAGTCTGGATACTGCTGAACTGGATTCACTTTAGGCCAAGGATGCACCTGCACTAAGGTTCCCCCTTACTACAAGCTGAAATCACTAAAGAGCTAAAATTACTAAAGAGCTGAGATCACTGAGTGCTGTGTTATGTAGTGGGGGGCCCTGAAGATATATTGCTGAGTGGCTGGCAGAGCGGAGCAGTTTGTGCGATGGCTGGAGTGGCACATAGGACAGTTGGTGGAGCGGAGCGGCTGGTGGAGTGGCTGGCGGAGCAGAGTGCAGCATCTTGCGGTGAAGGCTGTAGTAGAACCCCACAGAGAGGTGGGGTGGTCGGCCTTGGGCCATATAAGGTGCCCTTTTACCTCCCCCATCATTTCCACTGTGGGGGGGAGGGCTCTGCAGATGAACTTTTGAACTCTGGGGCTGCACTGACCAGGGACAGAGACTTTTGGGTGCTGGACTTTGGGGTTGTTGGACTTTTGGGACTTTGGGTGACTTTTGCATTGCTGGACGCAAGAACCAAAGGGAGAGGACATGGCCCAATTTGCTGGGGTGGCTCTTGTCACTCATGGTTTGGTTATGAATCCTGTTTGTGGTGTTTTCCCAACATAATGCCACATTGTTTCTCTCTGTCATTACAAAGCTTTTGCTACACTCAGACTGTGCTTGCGAGAGGGGAAGTATTGCCTCTTAGAGGCGCCTGGGGGGGTGATACATATTTGTCACTGGGTGGGGGCTCGAGCCGGTTTTGCATTGTGTTATTAGAATGGGGCCCCCTAGATATTGAACCCAGCCCTTGTTGCTGCCAACTCTGACGGGCAGAAGGGTTACATACGTAAACTCCCTCAAGCCCGAGTATGAATCTGGTCAATGCTGGCAAGATTGAGACAGCATTTAATCCATTCCAGGTGATCCACTGAGTTCCATACAGTTTACTGTCTGTTTGGTGGGCTGAGTGGATGTTAATGAAGGAGTGTATTTCAGTGTCCTTGGACAACATACTGTGACGGGGCAAGGCCAGAGGGCTATAGGAAAGTGGTAAGGAACCAGTATGTTCCTATTGGGATCCGGGAAGTGGGCGGGCGAAGCCCACTGCTAAAGGATAACCCCCTTCAGCCTAAGGGGAGGGATCCACAGGACCTGGATGCCAAGTGATTCCGGGGGACAAAAAATGAAAAAACAGGAACGGGAGTGCGGTCAAAGGGTCAAACGAAGCGAACCAGATGGGGACACCGAGCAGAGAACCCCGGACAGCGCCCACTGCTCCTCAAAGGTGTCAAGGTAGCCAGAGAACGCTGCCCAGAGGAACTCTGCCCGGATGCGTGAACGAACAGAGGATCGAAAATAGGCCCCACAGTCACAGGAGCCTCCATCGGCCAACCTCCTCAACCTGGTTTTGTAGATGGCCAGTTTAGCTAGGGCCAGGAGGAGGTTGACCAGGAGGTCCCGTGACTTCGTGGGGCCGCGGATTGGAAGTGCATAAATAAAAAGGTGAGGGGAAAAGTGCAACCAAAACCTCAACAAAATGTCTAAGAGGAGCCGGAACAGGGCCTGAAGCCTGGTGCACTCTAGATAAATGTGCGCCAGGGTCTCCCTCACACCGCAAAAGGGACATGTGTCAGGGATTGGGGTGAACCGCGCCAAGTACACGCCCGTGCTCACGGCTCCATGAAGGAGCCGCCAACTGACGTCCCCGGCGGGCCTTGGGACTAAGGAGGAGTAAAGGCTGGCCCACCGGGGCTTCTCACTCTCTAGAGGTGGTAGGAGGTCCCACCATTTCGTATCGGGGCGGGACATGAGGGTGAGGAGATGAAGGGTGTGGAGCACGAGCGTGTATAGATGTTTCCTTGGTGCGGTCTGGAAGTGGACCGGCTGCAGTTCGTGCAGCTGGCTCACCGTGAAGGGACAGGGGACCCGGTTGGGACCACGGGGCAGGGGTCCAATAAAAAGGTCCGGAGGGCTTTGGGTGAAGGGAGGGCGGGGCGTACCCTCTCGCAGGACCTGGTCGAGGTAAACCCGAGCAGCGGGCGGCAAAGCAGCCTTCACCTCCTGAAGTACGCGCCGGGGAGTACGAGGTCTGGAGAGCCCCATGCGCTGAGCAAGCGTCAGGGGATCCAGCCAATCTCCCCGGTCGTAGTCCAGGAGGTCTCCGACCCTAGTGACTTCTGCCAGGACCAACCTCTGGCGCACCGAGGGGGACTCCGCCACCTGCACACGGAGCTGGGGGTTGTGTAGCAGGGGCTCCGCGAGGAGATCTGCCCCCTCGGTGGCCGCCACGGACCTGGTCGCTGAGAATAGCTTCCAGGTCCGGAGGAGGTCCTGGTAGAAGACCGGCAGCCCGTAGAGGTCTCGCGGAAGACCTCTCGGATGGAGATAAAGGAGCTGCCGGTCATATCGGAGCCCTCGGAAGCGGCGCAGGAAGGCGTGCGCCAATACGCTCCACGCCGGACTACCTGCACCATAAAGGAGCCTCTGCAGGGCCTGGAGACAGAAGACATGGACCTGAGTGTGTGGACACTTCAGGCCCTGCCCACCCTCCTCCAGAGGAAGATGGAGAACCCCTGCAGAGACCCAGTGCAGTCCTGACCAAAAGAACTCCAGAATCGACGTCCGGAGGTTGGCCAGGAAACCCGGGGCCGGGACCAGGGTGTTGAGCCGGTACCAGAGCATGGACAGGACTAATTGATTGATTGCCAGTGCTCTCCCTCGAAAGGAGAGGCACCGGAGCAGTCCTGTCCATTTCCGGATCTGCTCTATCACCCTGCCCTCTAAACCTTGCCAGTTCTCCGGCGGGGATGGATGCATGGCAGAAAGGTAAACGCCGAGATAGAGCAGCGGACCCGCGCTCCACCTGATGGCCTGAAGCGCGGGTGGGAGAGAGCTCGCCTGCCACCCGTCCCCTACCACCAGGCCAGAGCTCTTGACCCAGTTGACCCGGGCAGAGGAGGCCGCCGAGTAGATCGTCTGGCAAGCCTCCACCCGCACCAAGTCGCCTGGGTCCTGGACCACGAGGAGCACATCGTCGGCGTATGCCAACAGGACCAGCCGCAGCTCCGGCTCTTGGAGCACCAACCCCGTCAACCTCCTGCGGAGGAGACAAAGGAAGGGCTCGATCGCCAGAGCGTACAGCTGGCCCGAGAGGGGGCACCCCTGCCGTACTCCTCGCCCGAAGCTGACCGGCTCGGTCAGGGTCCAGTTGAGCCTGACCAGACACTCTGCGGAGGCGTACAGCACCTGGAGAAAACCCACAAACTGGGGCCCAAAGCCAAACGCTCGCAGAGTGCTCAGGCGGTACCCGTGATCCACCCTGTCGAACGCCTTCTCCTGATCCAGAGACAGAAGGGCGAACGACAGACTATCCCTACACCCAAGCTCCAAGAGATCCCGGACCAGATACAGGTTGTCGAGAATGGTGCGGCCCGGGACGGTGTAGGTCTGGTCTGGGTGGACCACGTCCGCCAGCACGGACCCAAGCCGCAGCGAGATGGCCTTTGCTACGACTTTATAGTCCGTGCTGAGGAGCGAGACGGGACGCCAATTCCGTAAATCGCGGAGGTCCCCCTTCTTCGGCAATAAGGTGAGCACGGCTCGCCTGCACGAAAGAAGGAGGACCCCTCCCTGCAAGGACTCGGCCCAGACGGTGACAAGGTCTGGGCCAAGGACGTCCCAGAACACGCGGTAGAACTCCACGGTCAGCCCGTCCAGTCCCGGAGATTTGTTAGTTGGCATGCGACGGAGGGCTTCCGAGAACTCGGCTAGAGTGAGAGGCAGCTCTAGCCGGTCTTGGTCACCCGTGCTGACCGTAGGGAGTTCGTCCCAGAGCACTCTGCAAGCGTTAGGATCGGTCGAATCCGGGGAGAAAAGGCTCGCGTAGAAGGCCTTGGCCCTCCCTCACATCTCCACCGGATCCGTGAGGGGGGTGCCATCTTCTGCGAGGAGACAGGTGACGTGTTTCTTAGCCCCCCTCTTTTTCTCCAGGGCGTAGAAGAAGCGGGAGCCGCGATCCATCTCCCGGAGGAGACGGATGCGGGATCGAACGAAGGCGCCCCGTGCCCGATGATCTTCAAGTTCCCGGAGCTCCTCCCGCTTCTCCCGGCACGCCCCACAGAGGGATGGATCCTCAGGGCTGGCGGCCAGACGCCTCTCCAGCTCTAAGACCTCCCGTTCCAACTGCCCTATCGTCGCATCCCTCCGTCGGCTGGCGCCCCGGGTGTAGTCACGGCAGAAGAGCCGGGCGCGTACCTTCCCTAGATCCCACCATCGCCGCGCCGAGGGAAAGGCGCGCTGCTGCCCTCGCCAGGCCAGCCAGAACTCCCGGAAGGATGCCACGAAACCCACATCCTCTAGCAAACTGTTATTAAAATGCCAATAGGCTGGCCCCGGCCTCTCCGCGCAGAGAGAGGCCGTCATGGTAGCGAGATGATGATCAGAGAACGGGGCCAGCCGGACGCTGGAGGAGTGGGCCCGCGAAAGGTGAAAACGTGATAAATAGATGCGGTCCAACCGGGAGTGGTGCGACCGATGGGCCTCCACCCGGACAAAGGTGAAGGTTGAGCTGTCGTCCGGGTGGTGGTTGCGCCAGACGTCCACCAGGGAGTGATGTTCGACAATCTCCCTGAGGACGTCCGCTGCGGCCGGGCACTGCTCGATCCCCGAGCGGTCCCGTTTCTCAAGGGTGTTGTTAAAGTCCCCGCCCAGGACCAGGCACTCGCGAGGATCCAAGGTGCCGAGGAAGGTGGACGCCTGCTGATAGAAACGAAGTTGTTCCGGGCCCGGTGTCGGGGCATAGATGTTGACGAGATTGACCACGAGCCCCTCCATACGGCCCCGTAGGTGCAGCAGGCAGCCCGGCACAGCCTCGGCAAACCCCAGCACCTCAGGCCGTAGGTCGGGGGAGAACAAGGTCGCCACTCCAGCCTGGCGAACAGAGAGATGGCTGAAGTAGACTCTGTCCCCCCATTCCAGCCGCCAGCTGTCTTCAGCGGCTGGATACGTATGGGTCTCCTGCAGGAATACTACAGAGTACCCCCCCTCCCGAAGGAAGGAGAGCACCTGGCTCCTGCGGAGACCCATCCTACAGCCCCGGGTGTTCAATATTGCGAAGAGGAGAGATGCCATGAGGAGGGCTGGAGGGGATCCTCGCTGGCAGAGTCACTCACAGCCCCCATCGGGCCGCGTAACAATCCGTGACCCACCCCGTAGGCGAGTAGTGAGTCACAGAAAAGGCGGACCCGTTGGTAGGCCGTGGCGGCCTGCTTCCCAGTCCCTTTGCCCTCCCCCATGAGGGCCCTCGCGGCCCGGAGGATTTGGTGGAAATCCCCCCATCACTGGAGAGCGAGCTGTACTTTGTTGCGGGAGCCCCGGACGTCCTCCAGGAACTCCCGCAGCTCCTCTCGCAGCGTATGGGGGGGCGGGGTTACTGGCTCCCGGCTATCGAAAGAAGGGGCCCCGGACACAGCCCTATGGCCCACCGAAACGGACAGGCAAGGGGCGGACCCTCGACGCAGCTCCTGCTGGGCCGGCACCTTAGGGCCCAACCCGAAATTCGGCTTAGTTGGGGGAGGCGGCGGAGGGAGAAGAGCAGCCTCTGGTGGGTCGGGACGAGGAAATACTGGAGCCGCTCCCTGGGGGTCATCCTCCGAGAAGGGGAGGGAGACAGCCCCAGAGGCGGCAGTGTCATCATGGGAGGTGTGGGAGATTGGGATGGCATCAGGGGCGGGGCAGGGATCAGAAGTAGGGGCAGGGAGGGGGACATGAGCAGGGCCGGGCTGAGGAACGGGTAGAGGATCCTGAGCCGCAGGAGCTGGGCCACTGGGAGGTGGCCTCTCTTGGTGTGGCTGAGGGATCTGGGAATTGGGAAGGGGACCCCCCACGATGCCGGGCTCTAGTATGATGGTTTGTGTTACAGCCACGGCATCGGGAGGTGGACAGATATTAGCGGGGTCCCCGCCTGGGAAGGAGAACTGTTGTCCCACCCCAATGAGGGGTACCCCCTGAGATTCGGGTCCCGGCCGCAGGGCACCGGCCGTCGCTTCAGGAGGCTTGGTGGCCGTCAGCGAGGTGCTACTTGCGACCGGGCAGGTGGAAGAGCCCAGGGGATCCTCGGAGGTGGGAGCGGAACCAGCGGTCAAGGGGAGGGAGCATGGGGAGAGGGGGGAAAGGGGCATCGGGGTGAGGTCATTGAGATCGAGGCCTGCTGGTAAAGGGTCGTCTTCCCCCTGGGTGATTGGGGTCAGACCCAGGGCCTCGATCTCCTCGTAGATGGAGGGCAGGTCACCTTCTGCCACCCCGGGTTTCTCCCCACCGGCACCTGAAGCGATGCTCGGGTCGGGGCACGCAGGGTCGACAAAAGGGACAGAAGGGGCTCTATCAGGGGCTTCCGAGGGAGGGGCGGTAATACCTTCCGGTGCTGCCACGTCTTTCCCAGCCGGTTCTGGCGGACAAAAGCCGCTCGGGGGCAAAGCGGAAGGCTCGGCATCAGTGCCCCCCTTCCTGGTTTTTCGGGGGGCTTCCGCATCGGTGGAAAGGAGCGGGGCTCGAGCCTTCTGCTTGCCCCGCTTCCCCTGTACTAAGGCCCAGCCCTCCATGGCATCATCTGGGGGCCGGCTAGTAAGGGTCGGGTCAGGGGGGAGGGACGATTTCTTAGGGACTCGGGGAGGTAGTGGTGGGGCAGCATAAGGGAGAGAAAAGTCTCTCTTGGGGTGGGCCCTCTCCCACGCTCGGCGATATCCCTGCCTCACCCTCCTCCACAGGCCTCAGCAGACTGTTCGCAGTGGGCCTCTCCCGCTCGTCTGGGCTCACCGGGGGAGGTACTCCCAGGGCCCGAGCGGGAGCAGCGGTGGACTGGGAAGGAGGAGGGGCGGCTCTGGGCACCGGGCATTCAGGGGCGCCGGCGATGACGGGGCCGACGCCCTGCCGGGGCTCGGGGGTCTCGGATGCTCCTCCTTGCCGGGCCAAGGGACAGTCCCTCCGGACGTGTCCCATCGCCCGGCAGAGGTAGCACCGGGCCTCCCCCATAGAATAGTACACCCGGTAACGGGCCCCTTGATAGGGGACCATAAAGGACCCCTCGAGCGCCTCCCCGTCACGTGCCGCCGGCGGCATTTGGAGCTGCACCTGCCGGCGGAACGAGAGGATGTGACGGAGGGCGGGGTCTTTGCAGCCCAGTGGGAGAGGGCTGACTACAGAGATGGGTCTCCCCAGGGCGGAGAGGGCAGGTAACAGGGCGGCATTGGGGAGGAAGGGAGGGACGGAAGTGAGGACTAGGCGGATGCCCAAGTCCTCCAGCGGCTCTAATGGGACGAACACGCCCCCCACCGCCAGGCCCTTCTCCACCGCCTCTTGGGCCGCGGCCTCCGATGCGAGGAAGAAGACTACCTTCCCGTACATTTTGGAGGCCGCTACGATGGCCGTGGGCCCCACCACCCTCGCCAACGCTCGCACATACGTTTCTACGTGGGGCGAGGTGGGTACCAGGAGGCAACGGACGCCATGCCTCCTGGTCAAGGTGGGAAAGGGGCCCCGGCCGCTATAGATGGTAGCTGAGGCGGTGGGCAGGTTAGGTGACGTTGCGGCAGGTGGGGGCGTTGCCGCCACCTGGGCGTACGCTCTGGGGGCCGGGGGTGGGACACCCGCAGAGCTGGTAGAGGGAACAGCAGGGAAGGGTGCCGCGGCCGGTGGCAGGGCCGCAGCAGTAGTGGCTGCCTCTGCCATGGAGGGTCTGGCCTTTGTCGCGGGGCCCTTACCCTTCTTTTTACCCTGGCCCTTCCTGCCGGCTGGGGGGGCTCCCCCAGGATCATGGGGGGTGAGGGACGTGGCAGCAGCGGAGGTCTCTTCAGTGTCCGCCGCTGCCGGTGCCCCAGCGGGGGCGAGAGCAGGTGGTTCGGCAGCGGCGGTCGAGGTGGAGGCTAGGGAGGGTGACGGGGGAACAGGCGGAGGAGGGGCGGCCATGCCATCTGGAGGGGCTTCTCCCTCCATATTGCCTGCCATGATGAGCAGGGGAGGAAGGGAAAACTCTTGAGGGGGGGGTGGGGAGAGGAATTGGGGTGACCACTCCTCCCTGCTAGGCTGCAGGCAGGGGAGGAGGGCACTAAAAGTGGGGACAGGGTCCAGGGTTATCTCGGACTAGTGCGGGGGTGGGTTCAGTCACCGACACAAGATGGGAAATCCGGCTCCTCTTGTTGCACTAGGGGAGGGGATGATATAACAGCATGGGGGTGCAGTGAGATAGGGTCAAAACTAAACAGGGGAGGGGCACAAGCGCATGGGAGGGGGCGTGGGTGCATGAAAGCGGGGGGCTAATCAGGGTAAACGGAGCTTCAGGGGGAGGGAGACAACCAACTAAGAATGGGGCAGAAAAACAAGGGACTAGTTTCAGGGCTAGGGTAGGGCAAACAAACAAGGCTGTAGAGGGAGAGGGGCGGGGCAGGCAAAACTGAAACTGGCAAGGGGCTGGGACCAAAAAAAGGGGGCAAACAACTGCAAGGGGTAAATGGGGCAGGTGGCAAGGGACAAAGCAAGGGACGTGCTGCTGGGGGGAAGAGGGTCAGTCCAAGGGGTATGGGAGGGGGCACGTGCACCCACGTGCGCTTGCACAATGTCAATGGGTGGGGCTGGTTGCTGCTGCAGGCCCAAATGATGTTAAAAGGTTGTGGCGGGCCATGGAAGCAGCTGTGTCCAGAGGCCGTAGCACAAGGCAGATGGTGAGCAGCCAGCAGAGGTGGTGGAGGGGGCAGCGGTGGTGGTGGTGGAGGTTATGGGAGGGCACAGGTGGACCAGGGGGCAGGCTCAGCGCCACACCCCCTGTGCCCCTACAAACACAGTCAACACCCCCACCACTAAAGCACAGTTCAAAAGATTACTCAGTTCTTGGAGGCCCCCTCCACGGTGGTCTGCAGAGTCTCCGCCGACGGTCTTCCGAGTCTTCCTCCTCTGGGTACCAGCAGCTTCCTGGCAGCAAACAGGGCAGCAGCAGCAGCTCCAGCATCCCCAGGTGGTGGTCCGGTGGTCAGGCAGGACCCCTCACAGATGGTGGTGGTGGTGGTCACAGCAGCGGCTGGAGCAGGAGCCCCTCACACCCCTCCTCCGGGGAGAGGGCCAGCAGGCCCCCTCCCCCACAAGGGGTTGCTGCAGCAGCAGGAGTAGCAGCAACCAAGATGTTGGGGTGTGGGGGGGGTGTTCAGCTGCCAGGCAGCCAGCAACCGGAGAGTAGAGTAGTGGGAGGGGTGTCTGGCCCAGCCAGAGGAGAAGCTGGAGCAGCAGTAGCAGCAAACAGCAGCTAGAAGGGCCCAGGGCCTAGCAGCAGCCCCAGCAGGATGAGCAGGAGGAGCAGCAGCAGTCCTCTACCTCCTTCCCGGCCAGAGGGCTATAGGAAAGTGGTAAGGAACCAGTATGTTAGCCCCAGGCTAAACAAATCCCTGATACCTTATGGCAGTTGCTCCAGGTTAATCAAGACACCTGGGGCCAATTAAGAACTTTCCAGAAGGCAGTGAGGTTAATTGAGACAACTGCAGCCAATCAGGGGCTGGCTGAAACTAGTTAAAAGCCTCCCAGTGAGTCAGTGAGGGGCGCATGTCAGGAGCTGTGGAAGGAGGTTGTGTGTGAGGAGCTGGGAGCAAGAGGCACTAGGAGCTGAGAGTAAGAGGGCGTACTGCTGGAAGATCCTGTGGTGAGGATAAAGAAGGTGTTGGGAGGAGTCCATGGGGAAGTAGCCCAGGGCATTGTAGCTGTCGTGCAGTTGTTCCAGGAGGCACTCTAAACAGCTGCAGTCCACAGGGCCCTGGGCTGGAACCCGGAGTACAGGGCGGGCCCGGGTTCCCCCCAAAACTCCCAACTCCTGATCAGACACAGGAGGAGTTAACCTGGACTGTGGATTCTACTAGAGGGGAAGATCTCTGAGGCAAGCAGAATCCGCCAATAAGCACAGGGCCCACCGAGGTAGAGGAGGAACTTTGTCACAATACATAGATTGCAACGTTATGTTAACATTAATATGGCCATTGTGTGTAATCCTATAACCATAGGCAGCTGCATTTCAGTGGTACTGTATGTAGTGGTACTATTTTTTGCCATAGTTTGTGAAGTATTTATGTTCCATTGGGATGGAAGGTGCTTTATAAATGCAAGATAATAATAAAGCAGACAATTCTATTCTGTAATAGATCTCTCTTATAAGCCCATTTTCATGATATTTCATGTTCCATTTACTGCCTACTTGAGTGGAGACTTACTCTTCAAGGGGTAAAAAAGGTATGACAATAATGAATTCATAACTAAACCATGTCTCCCCCAAAACAGTATTTTTGGCAGGAAGATAACAAAATAGTATTCTGCAGAAATTCAGGTTTGTTGTCCAGATTTCTCCCTTAATACTAAGTAAACAGCTAGAAGCCGGTCAAAATAGCAAAATAGCACCTACCACTAGAAAGCTAAAATAGGGGCCCAATTCTCTCTTTACAGCCAGTGTATGCTGGTACAGCGCCACGGAAATAAGTAGAACTACTTCTGATTGTCATTGCTGTGACAGAAAAATCGACATGTAGGGTTCTGGATTACATGAATCATTTAATTTCTCTTTGCCTCCATCTGAATGACAGAGGGAAGTTTTACAAAATTCCTGTTTTACAAAACTGAGCTGTTTTGCATCTTCCCGCTGTGTCTCCAGAGAGAGAAGAGTAAAAGGAAGGCTGAAATGATGAATCTGGTGAAAACAATGGAAAATCCAATGCAACAGGAAAAAAGACATATATACAAATCTGTTTTCAGAGTAATGTATTTCATTGTCTCATTTCCTGAGAAGTGTATTCTGTAAATATTCATGAAAGGAAGGCAGTTTGTGAAAGATGAAAACACAGAAGTCAGGAGCAGCCATGTCATCAGCCTGGAGATTCTTGGGTTTCAGCTAATTGAAGGGATGGCTGAAGTTTGCAATCTGCACACAGTAAAAAAACAAGACAGGCAGCAGAGCAGAAGGTGTAAGAAATTAGAAACCAGAAGCTACCTCTGAATGCTTCGTACACATAGTTCTTGTGATACATCCTAGGATAGTATGACATGCAGAAAAGATGTAGCAGAAATGTGCACAAGAATATAAACCTGGAGAAGCCTTTACTGGCCAAGATTTTATCACTTGTGGTCAAGCATCTCTTTTTTGACCCACTGAATGCAATTCATGGCCACAATGAAAGCATGTATCCAAATCGCTACAACAGCCTCAGTTGCCATGAAGATCACAGACATTACAACTGATGGGGTAGAGTTGTCTACTTTCTAAATGTGGCAACCCTCAGTTCTCATTTTTCAAGGGGTACAGAAGTTCTGTACCAAAGGAACAAGGCTTTGTTGGAATCCGGATGGCAGGAGCTGTAGCTGTCTGTATAGCTCATATGAAAGGTACAGCTTTATACAATTAAAAAAAAAAAGCAGTGGGGAGGTCTCTCTTCACAATAAAGCCTCTGCTTTAGGAGGTATGTAAATGTGAATATTCTCCTACTGAGTATGCAGTGATATTTGCATGTTGTCTGAAGAGCTGTGAAGAATTAATTTTTTTCAACTGCTCTTGTAGGTGGCTTGAAGCTTATGCTGCCACAATAAAAACCCATTTTACATTTGTAACCCAACACCAGCCGAAATTGATCACTTTGGCAACGCAGCTCTGTCTGCTGAATACCTGGGCACAGTAGGTGTGTTTAGGCAAGTACAGTCTGGTCCTGAAGTCTTTCCCCACAGTTTATCACTAGATGTCAGGGGGGAGCTCATTCAGATGCTGCTTACACATTGGATTTAGTTTCCATTAGAAAGTTTCCTTCACCCTGCTGTAGCTTCCAGATAAACACAATAAAAAAAGTATAATCTGATCCCTGAGACCCCATCAAATCTAATCTCTACCCACTTCAGAACAACAAATGAGCTCATACTCACCTAGCATTTTGGAGGCAGACAGTCAGGGAAGCCTTTCTTCCAAGTTTCCCTCATGCCTCTTTCTCCATCTCCCCTTTCTACTTAGAGGCCATTTTTATTCAAGCAACAGGTCCAACTTGTTCTCCCTGACCTGATGTATCATGTTGTTCCAGTTATTTGCCACCAACTCCACTGAAGTTGATGGAACTGAACTGGCATTAAACTGAAGTAATGGATAGTGAATCAGACCGAAGTCTCCATTTGGCATAGCTATTATGGGCAATATGCTCATTTACGTGAAGACCCATTTATACTGCTCCGGACATAAATGTAAATAGAATAAAATGAGAATCGGCCCCTTGGGTGCAGGTATAGCCCAGTTAAACCATTAGGTTCTCAGTAACTCCTGGACTATTTCCAAACCTAGTTATCTCAGTACCAAGTTCTTTCAGATATAACTGTGTTGGGTTATGCAAATTCCTATTGATGCAGAAGCATGAGCAGCGGGTAGCGTAGGCAGGGGAAGGCTGTGCCTCCACAAATAGCCCCACATGGCCCTGCCTATGCTCCGCCCCGAGGCCCCCTCCTCCTTGCCGCTAGTTGGCCCCAGCCCAGGCAGGCCGCTCCTCTTCTGGGAAGCCTGCTGGGGGTGCGGTAGGGTGGCTGGTACTTGGGGTGGCTGGGGCCACCCAGAGCTGGGGAAGCCCTGGGTGCTGGGGCTGTGCCACCCAGCGCACCAGGGATGGTGGGGGGAGGAGAGAGGAGGGCCACATGCTGCCCGCCCACTTAGTGCTTAGTCCGGTGCTGGGGGCGGGGCACTCCGCCCGCCTAGAGCTCTGTGGCTGGTGGTGCTCTGGTGGCCCGGAGCTGCGGGGGCAGGTGCCTGGCGGCCATGGGGGGATGACTTTGGGCTTCCGTGGGGGAAGAGGGTGGGAGGGGCAGGACCTCAGGGGGAAGGGCTGGGCTGGGAGCTAGCTTTTCCCAAGACTGTGGTTCATCCACTGCCCGGGCACAGAAGACGGTGCTAAGAGAATGATTCCCATTGGAGATGGATGCAACAGAGAATGAGGAATTTATTAGGAGCTATGTACCAATTCTACCTCTTTCCTTAGCTGGAATAACCTTGAAATCCATGCACTTTGCAGTCGCTCCAAGAGACAAGGTCCTAATGCATCGCAATACCTACGGATGTCGTATAGAGCCACCATTTTAAATGACCTCCATTTTTGATTTCACGCATCATTTTTTCCAGACACAGGCACATTCATACAAGATTTCTGTTGAACTTCTGTCAGTGCACTTACAATAAATTACAGTAAAACAGCTTGATCTTAACTGCCACCTGAAAGAGCGAGGCAATCTCTAGGGGGCATGTGGCTCAGACAATGAAGAGCTTTACAGATCACAACCTACACCTAGGACTATACCCAGATAGCTACTGGAAAGCAATGTAATCTGTGGGGCACAGGTATAATGTGCTCCCTGTGAGAGCTGTATTCTGTCCCAGCTAATGCTTCCAGGCTGGCCCCATGTAGAGTGCACCAAGACAATCTGAGAGATAACAGAGGCATGGATCTTGTGGTGTGTGTGTGTGTGTGGGGGGGAATAGTGCCTGTGCCTCTTTGCATTCTCCCCCCACAATGAAAATATTTACAGAACTGTGGAAGAAGGGTTGAGGGGCAGGATGTGGTAAATGCTTGAACTCCCACAGTTCTGTGGTGAATAGAGGCCTTCTCTCCCCAATGCTGCCGGGTCTGACCATTTTGTGGATTATAGAGCTGGTTGAAAATAGTCCAGCAAAACTTATTTTTTAATGGAAAATTTGATTTGTGATTAAACAAATGTTTGCAGAAGGTGTCTGCTTCCCTCAACGTTTTTTTTTTTTTTTTCAATGGAAACCTGTAAACTGAGAGGTTGGGTTTGGGCAGTTTGCAGTTTTGGTTGCCAAAAGCAAAACCATTTTTGGTTTTTTGAAGAAAAGGTGACACCTTACCCTGAAAATTTTGATGAAAACAAAAATGTTTGGTCTTGTCAAAATGCTCCCAGGGAAAAATACCCATTTTCCGACCTCTCTAGTGATTTATCCATTCAAGCTGCAGATGGGAGACATTCCAGAAGACTGGAAAAGGGCAAATATTGTGCCCATCTATAAAAAGGGAAATAAGGACAACCCAGGGAATTACAGACCAGTCAGGTTAACTTCTGTACCCGGAAAGATAATGGAGCAAATAATTAAGCAAGCAATTTGCAAACACCTAGAAGATAATAAGGTGATAAGTGACAGCCAGCATGGATTTGTCAAGAACAAATCATGTCAAACCAACCTGCTTTCTTTCTTTGGTGGGGTAACAAGTCTTGTGGATAGTGGGGAAGCGGTAGATGTGGTATATCTTGACTTTAGTAAGGCTTTTGTCTCGCATGACCTTTTCATAAACAAACTAGGAAAATACAACCTAGATGGAGCTACTATAAAGTGGGTGCATAACTGGTTGGAAAATCGTTCCCAGAGAGTAGTTACCAGTGGTTCACAGTCATGCTGGAAGGACATAAAAAGTGGAGTCCCACAGGGATTAGTTCTGAGTAAAGTTCTGTTTAATATCTTCATCAGTGATTTAGATAATGGCATAGAGAGTAAACTTGAAAAGTTTGCAGATGATACCAAACTGGGAGGGGTTGCAAGTGCTTTGGAGGATAGGATTAAAATTCAAAATGATCTGGACAAACTGGAGAAATGGTCTGAAGTAAATAGGATGAAATTCAATAAGGACAAATGCAAAGTACTCCACTTAGGAAGGAACAATCAGTTGCACACATACAAAATGGGAAATGACTGCCTAGGAAGGAGTACTGCGGAAAGGGATCTTGTGGTCATAGTAGATCACAAGCTAAATATGAGTCAACAGTGTAACGCTGTTGCCAAAAAAGAAAACATAATTCTGGGATGTATTAGCAGGAGTATTGTAAGCAAGACACGAGAAGTAATTCTTCTTCTCTACTCCGCGCTGATTAGCCCTCAACTGGAGTATTGTGTGCAGTTCTGGGTGCCACATTTCAGGAAAGATGTGGACAAATTGGAGAAAGTCCAGAGAAGAGCAACAAAAATGATTAAAGGTCTAGAAAACATGACCTATGAGGGAAGATTGAAAAAAATGAGTTTGTTTAGTCTGGAAAAGAGAAGACTGAGAGGGGACATAACAGTTTTCAAGTACATAAAATGTTACAAGGAGGAGGGAGAAAAATTGTTCTTCTTAACCTCTGCAGATAGGACAAGAAGCAATGGGCTTAAATTGCAGCAAGAGCGGTTTAGGTTGGACATTAGGAAAAACTTCCTAACTGTCAGAGTGGTTAAGCACTGGAATAAATTGCCTAGGGAGGTGGTGGAATCTCCATCATTGGAGATTTTTAAGAGCAGGTTGGACAAACACCTGTCAGGGATGGTCTAGATAATACTTAGTCCTTCCTTGAATGCAGGGGACTGGACTAGATGACCTCTCGAGGTCCCTTCCAGTTCTATGATTCTATGATCAGAGCTTCCTTTTGGGACCTGCAAAACCTGCAGCCAGAAGGGGGACAGACAGCTCTCTCAATATGTTGGACAATACCACATGTAACATGGATGAAGTAGGTCCTGCAAAGGAGATGAAAATGTGTGCGATGTTTATTGGCTACTTCTGCAGAGGAAGGATAAGATCTGACCTTTCAGTCATGGTGAAGGAGAGCCAGTAAGGAGGATGTAGAGCTAGGAGGAGAGGAGGGAGGAGAGGTTGAGAGAGAGGTGTTGGTGCAAAGAAGAGTTTAAAAGGAAATCGGAAGCCCTCCAGGGTAACCTTGCAGGGAGCCCATCACATTGTAAAGTTTCCTTCCCTAAGAGTACTCCTGGGCAATTAGTGGTCTGCAGAGACTGTTCATAGATGTCCACAGAATGAAACCGCAGCCGGAGGCTTGGAGAAATTGTCATATGAGTAGTCCAAGCAAGGGGTCCTCTGTTCCAAAGTGTCCTGCAGAATGAAATGGTAGGGGAACCTCGGGGGGTGAATCTAATTTAACATCTACTTGGTTCATGAATTTTACAATTACATGTATCTTAAGTAAGTTACTTGGTATTAGACTCTCCTTTGACAGAGATATAGGCATGAATCTTTCTGCAGCTTAAATATCTTCAGCCCTGCACTGCGACTTTGCTCATAGTCTTATTGTGAGGGAGATTTTCCATTTCCTGCCATCGCTTGCTATCTATCTTTTCTGGTGTGCCTGGTTTCCTTATTGATGGAGGACGTTCTGCTAGTTCTTACTGTCCTCTCTTGTGATATTTTGTTTATCGATTTGAACATTTTAAAAGTAGGGCTGTTAATTCATGAGATTAATTTAAAAAATTAATTGTGATTTAAAAAATTAATCACAATTAATTGCCGTTTTAATTGCATTGTTAAACAATAGAATACCAATTGAAATTTATTACATATTTTGGATGTTTGTCTACATTTCCAAATATATTGATTTCAGTTACAACACAGAATACAAAGTGTACAGTGCTCACTTTATATTATTTTTATTACAAATATTTGCACTGTAAAAACGATAAACAAAAGAAATAGTATTTTTCAATTCACCTCATACAAGTACTGTAATGCAATCTCTTTATGGTGAAAGTGCAACTTCCAAATGTAGATTTTTTTTTGTTACATAATTGCACTCAAAAACAAAACAATGTAAAACTTTAGAGCCTACAAGTCCACTCAGTCCTACTTCTTGGTCAGCCATTCACTAAGAGAAACAAGTTTGTTTACATTTACGGGAGATAATGCTGCCCGCTTATTTACCATGTCTCCTGAAAGTGAGAACAGGCATTTACATGGCACTTTTGTAGCCAGCTTTGCAAGGTATTTACGCGCCAGATATGCTAAACATTCGTATGCCCTTTCATGCTTTGGCCACCATTCCAGAGGACATGCTTCCATGGTGATGACACTCATTAAAAAAACAATGCATTAATTAAACTTGTGACTGAATTCCTTGGGGGAGAATTGCATGTCTCCTGCTCTGTGTTTTACCCACATTCTGCCATATATTTCATATTATAGCGGTCTCGGATGATGACCCAGCACATGTTCGTTTTAAGAACACTTTCACTGCAGATTTGACAAAACGCAAAGAAGGTGCCAATGTGAGATTTCTAAAGATAGCTACAGCACTCGACCCAAGGTTTAAGACTCTGAAGTGCCGTCCAAAATCTGGGAGGGATGAGGTGGGGAGCATGCTTTCAGAGGTCTTAAAAAAGCAACACTCTGATGCAGAAACTACAGAACTGAACCACCAAAAAAGAAAATCAGCCTTCTGCTGGTGGCATCTGACTCAGATGATGAAAATGAGCATGCGTCGGTTTGCACTGCTTTGGATCGTTATCAAGCAAAACCCATCAACAGCATGGACACATGTCCTCAGGAATCATGGTTGAAGCATGAAGGGACATGTGAATCTTTTGGGCATTTGGCACATAAATATCTTGCAACATCAGTTACAACAGTGCCATTCAGATGCCTGTTCTCACTTTTAGGTGACATTGTAAACAAGAAGTGGCAGCATTATCTCCTGCAAATGTAAACAAACTTGTTTGAGCGATTGGCTGAACAAGAAGTGGACTTGTAGGCTCTAAAGTGGACTTGTAGGCTCTAAAGTTTTACATTGTTTTATTTTTGAATGCAGGTTTTTTTGTACATTATTCTACATTTGTAAGTTTGACTTTCATGATAAAGAGATTGCACTACAGTATTTGTATGATGTAAATTGAAAAATACTGTTTCTTTTATTTTTACAGTGCAAATATTTATAATAAAAATTAAATATAAAGTGAGCACTGTACACTTTGTATTCTGGGTTGTAATTGAAATTAATATATTTGAAAATGTGTAAAACATCCAAAAATATTTATATAAATGATATTCTATTATTGTTTAACAGCGTGATTAATCGCACGATTAAATGTAATTATTTCTTTTATTCTCTTGACAGCCTTATTTAAAAGCTATCTTAAAAGTAAGTTTGATGGTGAACATTTCACCATCAAACTTTGGTTTGGATTGCATGTTTAACATTAAATGAAAAAAGAAAGCCTTTTGGGGGCATATCTATAGGGCTAAGTTTTGGATGCCTTAGTAGGCGATCCAGATCTCATACTGGCGGTGCAAGAAACAGGCATTTATAGGCATAAGTACTGATCTGAGGAAAGTGACAATGTCTAAAACACTTTGCTATTTGTATAGTTGACTAGAACGTCTCTAGTTACACTGGATTGCATAAAAATATATAAAGGCTATAAACCCTCCTGCTTCAAGACACAAGCCAACCACTGACACCCTGGCGGTTAGGGAAGAAACTTCCTCCATGGGCAAATGCTGTGCAATTGTCTGTTATGAAGATTTTACACAGTCTGTTAAGCATCTGGTATTGGCCATTGCTGGAGACGGCTTACTGCAGTCTGGGGTGACGATTCTTATGTATTGCACATTTCTGTACTGTTAGGGTAGGGAGAGAGATGGACCTGAGCTGCAACGGTCAGATTGAGTTCTGAGGTTTATGGGGCGCCCGCATACAGGGCCTGGGTTTGGTAAAAATATACTGAAATTCTTGATCAAATGTATTATTGGCCTGACCTACTGTAAACTGTCATTTAACTCATTTCAGCTACAGGAAGGCAGTTTTTTTGAAGGTGATATTATCGTGTTGAAACATGTACCGGTAGTTGATCTGATTATGCTTCGGGGAGATTGTGACACATGTTTAAAAATGTTCAGTAAATCCACATATTTCTTCTTAACAGCCAGAGAGAAACGCACACTGAAAAACTACTATTGCAGATGGAAATTTCCCATCCCTGCATCCTGAGTGACAGCTTGGGTAACAAGGCTCTTTGTGTGGTGGCGCTCTTCTGTTTGTGTTAGATACACTCCATATTTGTGCAGCTTGCATGTGGTATTGATTCAGTTACTGCAGAATTACACAGTAGTAATGTTGTTTACATTGGAGAGCAGATCTTCAGCTGGTATAAATCAATGTAGCTCCATTGAAGTAAACGTAATAATCCATTTTATGTCATCCAGGGAAATGGTCCCCAGTCTTTCGAAACTAAGTTAAAGAATTAAACCCACAATACAGGGGGTCCCTGGTATATGTCGGGGTTGTGTTGAAAAGGGTGACAGATACTGCAACAATGGACACTGGGGAATTTTCCCCCATAAGAAATAATGGGCCGCCCCATCTCTTCCTGCCCCCCTCCACTCTCGCCCCGCCTCTTCCCGTCCAGTTCCGTCCCCTCCTCTAAGCGTGCCTTATCCCCGCTCCTCCCCCTTCCCTCCCAGCTCCTCCTGAATGCCAGGGGAAGCACCCAAAGAAAAGCCGTGCAAAAGGTGAAGCGACGGATATGCGGATCAAGACCGATGTGAATCGGAACACATTTCCCTGTTGATGAATGATGGATACCTGAAATGAGGTTATTACCATTAGCAATAATGCAGGGATTAGAAATCCCTTGTGCTCTGAAGTTTGGATGAGTTACCAGGATACAATCACTGAACATATTGTATTGGAATATGTATTTAGCCTTTGTGTTTTGAGAGTCCTGGAAATTGAAGTTCAAAAAGCAGGTAGCAGCAGATCAGACCTCCCCCACAATGAGTTGCTAAACCTGTTCTGGAAGGACCAACAACTCTTTTCACCCAGGCCCCTAAAAAGGAATAACTTTTGATCATTACTGGCCTGAGTCGTATTCAAACTGCAGTCCTAGACGCAAAAGGCTTATACGCTGCTTACTTTCCCCTGACCCTCCTGATTCATCCCTTCCATTAGTTTTAATAACAGCCATAAAGCAGTGTAATCACTCAAGGCAGCTTATGAATAGAAGCAGCTGACACACTGTGAACATTTTGTCTTTGTGTGTTTCTGGGGAAATGAACATCTAATGAGTTAAAACCTGGGCTGTATTACAGATGGAGAGTAGCTAACTGTAGAGCAATAAATCCAAGGGAATGAGAAAAGGGCCATCCGACTAATCCATTCATTAGCCATTTCTCTCAACCTCTTTTAGCTATTTAGTTCTCTCAAGTCAAAGGGTAACATTCACTGCTGGAAGGAGCAGCCATACTTCCTCTGACATGCTGGAAACTTGTCTCTCTATCACCAACAGAAGTTGGTCCAATACAAGGTATTACCACACCCACTTTGTCTCTCCATGCCCCAACTAATTTCTAAGATTGATATGATGTCACTGTGAGATGGAGTGCTGGCATTTCACTCAGAGTAAGAATCAAAGACCCATGGCTTTAGATTGCCTAATTAAAAACACAATGTTAAGTTTTACATTCCCAGCGAGTGGAATGCTCCAGCTTTTACCTTGGTTATATGAGGCACTTGATAGTTGTTCCACCTTTAACAATAAGTATATCATTTGTGACTTTATTCACTTGCTCCAGTCTTTATTGGGAGTAGCTTTATTAAAGCCAGAGGTCTTACACTAGTCTGACACTAATGGAAGCGAGGTCAGAATCAGGGCCCTATTGAAAGGCCGAGTCTTCACTAGGAGGGTTTTACCTATTTAACCATACCAGTATAGTTAAACCGATACAACCCTCTTAATATTGACACCAGGATAAGCACCCTTATACGGATATAACTGTATTGTTTATTCTGGTCCTCCAACCAGCGTAAGCTATACTAATATCAGCACTTTTATACTGATGTAACTGTGTCTACATTAGTGCTTTTACTGGCATAACTATGTGGGCCAAAAATCACACCCCAACCAACATAGCTCGACAAAACTTGCTAGTGTAAACCAGCCAATTAAGTTGATATTTAAGAAATTAACAGCAGTACTAGGAGGACTGGAGTTACTCTCCATTTAGGAGCCAGTTCAGAGTTTCATTTGTAGACATCAAATGTGCCACCATCATGAAATGGCCATAGCCTGCATGTGGATGTTCATATTGGCACCAACGAGCATAAACACCCATTTTAGACATGTGCGTACTCTACTGCTAAGTTCCGAAGGCTTGATCCAGCTCCTCTGGAAGTCAGTGTGAATCTTCCCATTGACATTCATGTGAGCGGGATCGGGCGTTAAATGCTGGTTAAAGCATCCCATTGAGACATTTGATTACCTTATGTGTGGAACTAAACAAAGTCATTCCGTAGTTTGCACTTGACTCAGCCTGTTTACAGTTTGCCTGGCACATAGAAGTATTGTATGTATTGCATTCATTTCTTGAAACATCTTTTCTTACAGATCTCATCCCTTGGATGAAATATGAAGTCCCAGTGTATCCTGGAAATGCACTGACTCTAATCACGAGAGCTGTACACAAAAAATCATCCACTGTAGACAATATAAACTGTTTAATTTAAACAACAGATGTGTTCCATAACACCAGCACATTTTCAGTTGAACAACTTGAACTGAGCTTCTCTGCTGGTTTTGGCAAAGTAAACAGGTACCTTCATCTCAAACTGTTCAACTAAGTGTCTCAAAAAACTCAACATGCTTCTCATAGACATGAGGAACTTCTCCAAGCAGAACAGTGCCTTCCTCCATGATTCAGTCCTCCCGCTGATCTCCACTGTGCATAATACTGGTGGCATCCTTGAATCCAAATTCCTCCTCCCCCATCTGTACATCTACCTATCCCTACCCATGCAATATTGCTCCTACTCAATGCTTCTGCTGAGATTCTCATCCATGGCTTCATTTCCCTTCATCTTGACTATTGCAGATTTCTCTTGGCTAGCATCCTCTAACCCTAACTCTCCAAAACTTGTTAGATAAAGAATGCTGCTGCCCATCTACTCAAACATACAACCATACTACTCATTTGCTTAAACAACTCACCAACAGACCTCCTCCGACCTGACCCTCATCCATTTCAGGACTCAGTTCAACATTGCTGAGATGATTTGATTTAGGGGGGGACTTCTGGTTTTGCTTTTGTGGAAAAGGCAATTATGAATGATAAGATTTCATTAGACTTTGCGGCCAAAATTACACCTATACATTGGCTTCAACAGGAGTTGAAATGGAAGGGTGTATTTGACACTGTCTCCACTTCCTGAGACATACTAATATTTGGGGATGCAGTTTGTATGAAAAATGCTATACAAAATAAATTATATTACGTTAAAACAACGAGGAGTCCTTGTGGCACCTTAGAGACTAACACATTTATTTGGGCATAAGCTTTTGCGGACTATAACCCACTTCATCAGATGCATGGAGTGAAAAATACAGTACGCAGGTATATATATTACAGTACATGAAAATATGGGAGTTGCCTTACCAAGTAGGGGGTCAGTGCGAACGAGGCCAATTCAATCAGGGTGGATGTGGCCTATTCCCAACAGTTTACAAGAAGGGGTGAATATCAACAGAGGAAAAATTATTTTTTGTAGTGTATTAAGTTAGTATATCATGAAGTGGCCATATAAGCACTTTCCTTTATAATCCAAAATGTTAACAGTGCATCTTTGTATCTTTTCAGGATAATTGTTTTCTGAAAATTGGCTGTAGTTGTGTTGTTTCTAAGTTTAGGGGACCTGGCAGCAAGATGCTTTCAATTAATTCACATTGTGTTGTGGGTTTTTTCCTTTTTCACATACATTTTCAGTGCTGAATGCATGCAAATCCCCTGTTGTTTGTTCATTTTTTTTATTTGCCCACGATTGTCCTGTTCTCACACGGTATGTGCTGAACCAAATTTGAAACATGTTTCTTTAAACCAAGATTCCCATTGAAATCTTTTGCTAACAATGGATCCTATCCTGCTAAAGATATCTATTCCCTTCCAAACCATGCAGGTTGCACAAGTCCAGGAATACAGGCTTTTAAGTAGACCTGTCTACAGTTTAGGCGAAAATTCAGTCCACTGGGAAGGGCAAAACCTTCCTTGAAAAAAAAATCCCTGTGTTGTGGTCTTGTGAAATCACCAGGATGGGGAACTCATGTAAATAACCTCTCTATCCTTGGTCCATCTAGATATCTTGTGAGGGCCATTACATTTGTAGGTGGACAGGTTTTCATATTTAAAGGTCAACCACCTGGATTTTGAATTGGACTCACTCTCTCGCCCTGATCACTAACGGCTCCTGCTCACCTCTTTGGGAAGAACTGGGTGAGGTACCCTTTGATCTCTCAGAGCCCCCCCCCACCTTCTTGAGTACTCTCCAGTCACAGGGGGTGTGAAGTTTAGTCTTTGGCTCAGTGGGCTTATCTCTGGCTGGTAGACACAGAGCTGTTATCCTGGGAGATCCAGATGTCTTCTTGCCTACAGTCCCTTTATAAATCTCCTTCCGCTGACTGCCAGAGAGAGAGAACTCACCTCTCCCATGTGATGATGTTGGGTGGAGTCTGTGATTTCACTGCCTGTGGGCGGGTGGGGGGCTATCTCTGATAGTCACTGAACCATAGACTTCAGATTTGGAAGCAGCTTTTATTGTTGGTGATCTTCAGAAGCTCATAGAGCTTCCAAGGCCCAGAAGTCCCAGAGAAGCTATTTTGAGCTGGGTGGGCCCTTTGTGGTTGTTCATAAATAAAAACACTTCTGTGCTTTTTTTTTTTAGTGTTTACAGCTTCGTACATTGTCTGAATTTCTTACGTGTTGGTGATTGTAATGTGTGTAGAGATAGAAGGCACATCATCTGCGTACCTATGTTTTGTTTACTGAGCTGATATTTCATTATGCACTGGTCTTAGGCAGTTCATGCACAATGGATTTCAATGTCACTGTAAAAACAACAGAGAGCAAGAAGTCACCAGTTTGGTTTCACCAGGGACCTGCTCCAAGATTTTGTTTGAAATAGTTTTTATTGGTTTTCAGTTAAAAGGAAACTTTCAACCAAGTTTAACTAAATGTGTTTGCCAGACCCTGAGGCAAGTTTGCCGGGTCCTTAAATTCCATAAGAAGTCAACACATAAAGAGAACCTCACAGAGCTTGAGTCTCTATTCACTTACCCCAATTCTATACCATCTAACACCACTGATTTAAACTGAGTTGTTTTTGGCTTATAGCAGTGTGAATAACAGGAGAATCAGAGAAACCCGAAGAAGAGCTCTGTGAAGCTTGTCCCTTTCACCAACACACATTAGTGCCATAAAAAATATTACCTCACCCACTCTGTCTCTCTTAGGAGAATCAGACACATTTATTTCAGTTCACCCTCACTCAGAGATCACACCTGGAAAAATTCAACTCAGAAGGTGAAAGTTTCAGAAAGCGATGAGAAAATGAAAAGGTGTCTTAGAATGCAAACATTTAGGGAACCTTAAGTATAGCTATCACTGATTCTTTGGCTATAATAGACACATTAATTGACAAGTACTGAGCAAAAGGTCTGCAAGAAGAAAAAAAAGAGGTAACTTGGGAAGCCAACCACTATTGTATAAAGTTTGAGCCAGGTTCTCATCATACATACATTTTGCACTGTTTGTGTACAGACTATCTGAAAATAAGGCTGTTGTTGTTATAGGTATATTATATCATCCTGTGGTAAAATATGTAGGGAGAGACAGAAGGACCACGAAATGCCACAACGTTCACCTTGCAGAGTTTATAGTGCATGTTTCTATAGCATTGGAACAAATTCTGCCATCACACTCACAGTGATGTAAATCTGTAGTAATTCCTCTCAAGCAAATGGAGTTAATTTGGATTTGTGCTAGAGTAACTAAGATTAGAATCTGCCCATAATGTTGACAGAGTGAATGGCAGTCAGCAACGGAGATAACTTCCTTAATCTCTGGGCCAAATTCAGACCTGAAAGCAGTACTTGAGGTCCGGGTCTGGCCCTTCAGCTTTTGGAATGAAGACAGAAAGATATCAGGCTGCTCAGTTACATGTTCTTGCAAATAGACTTAGGTAAACAATGATAATGATATCATCTATTGCAACTGAAAAAACTTAAACTTTTTTAATAACTCTCCTGGTAAAAATGATGGGTTCAAAGTTTCTTTCCCGATGCTAAGTGCAAAGTTCAAAGAACTGCTCTATAAATTGTAAGTGTTGTAAATTGTAAATGCCCAGATTTTCTCTCTCCTCTGCAGGAATGGTTTCCACTTACTTCTTCCCATGCCTATGTCTCATATTATGTTTTGCCTATTGCACTACATTCTCGGTAAGTCTAACCCTCGTATTGCCAGATCCTCTCTTTCAGCACATGTTATACATCTTATACAATATGTATTTTACTCTCTTTTAGATTAGACACCCTCCAAAGGGAGATGGTAAGGACTGGGTAAACTATTTCTAGTGTTGAGATATTTTCTTTTATTTTGTGTGGGTGGAGCAGGGGATGCATAATGTTTTCTTCTTAATTTGCTTTTCTTGCAGCACGTGATGCTGATGCTGGTGAATTGAGGGAGGACATTCCAGCAATAAATTTAGGTGGGTTGCATTTCTAATTCCCATGCAGTCCCTTTGAGACGGTTGTAAGCAAAATGCTGGTGCAACCTTCTAATATTTAGAAGCTTTTAATTTTTGTAGTCATTTTTTTTTTAAACTGAGTGACATGCTCAGGCAGGGCAGGCAGTCATATCAATGGACATAAACAGACATAATGAAGGCAAGCTGGGACTGACCATCCTCCTGCACCACCAGTATTCCTGAATCTTAGCCCTGCAACAATCCTGTTGTCCAAGCCTTGGGCTTCTCCTAGAGGAAACCCGCAGGTCATACTGACCTGTGTGGTAATTCTGTGATGTTAATGAACATCCACTAGGGCTGAGCGCCTTTCACTCCTGAAGACTCAGGGCTATTGGGCCAGATCTATAGCTGAGGGGGATCTACATTGAAGTGAATGATACTATTCCAATTGACAGTATGGCCCAGAGTGGGGTGCCAATTAGGAATGGCTTTAGAAGCCAGTTAGCACTTTCCTCCCCTGCCATAACAGCTGGTTCTAGAGAGTGGGCAGTAATGTAGTGGCTTTCCTGTGTTTCTGTCTGAACTGTATAGAAATTACATGGAAAACACACAACAAAATGAACCTACCTCATTTAATTTTCTATTTTTTGTGATCTGATTTTGATATATATATCAGAGACTGTTTCTTACTATGTGTTTGTTCAGCACCTAGCACAGTGGAACCCCAAACTCAGCTGAGGCATGTAGGCCCTATATTTAATATTATGATTGTATTTTATATTGCTGGTTCAAATCCAGTTCAAGTTAATAGCGACTGAAAATTGATATATATATATATATATCAAAATTAGATCACAAAAAATAGAAAATTAAATGAGGTGTGTTCAAAAGGAGGATATATATATATATATATCCATAATCTATTCTATTCTATTCTATTTTATCATTGCAGCAGCTTACCTAAGGACATAGTGGATTCTGCATCACTTAAAGTCTTTATATCAGAACTGGATCTCTTTCTAAAAGAGATGCTCTAGCTTAGACACAAGTTATGGGCTTGATGTAGGAATCATGGGGTGAAATCCTATGGCCAGTGTTATGAAGGAGGTCAGACTTGATGATCGGAATAATTAGACTAGTTTCCCCTAAACTTAAAATCTATGAAGCTATGATTATAGTGAAGCGAAGACATTGGAGCATAGACAGCCATAAGGCAGAGTAAACCTTTTGTAACATGCTTTTTAGTAACCTGTGGAATCAGGTAGCAGCATCTGCTGTTAATTTAGGGACAGATCCATTACTTCAGTGAGACAAGAAACACCCTTCATAATTATCCATAAATGTCACTTGTGGACTTGAAACTTCCATGATTCTATAAACTCAGCATTTTTCAGAATATGATACCGTATTTGAGATTTCATTTAAATAATCTGTTCCTAAATTGCTTTTCAGCTGCTGGCCTCAACCTCTTTCAGGGGGATATCTTACTGCCAGTAAGTATTTTGTAAATGCATGGATGTAATTCGTACTCGTCATATTTGCAGTACTATTAGCCCTCTTCCCTATTCCAAGGGATGCATCATTGGCTGTTAATCTTTCTCTCTTTTTTCAACAGAATGAGCGTAATGCACTGAGAAATGAGATCTACAGATGGAAGTTCCCCATTCCCTATATTCTGGGTGATGACCTAGGTAAAGCAGACTATATTTTACTCTACAGATTTTAGGGCCAAATCCTGATCTCATTGGAGTGAACATGGTACCAGAATTTGACCCTAAGAGAAATGACATTATGTCATTCAAAGCTTTTCAAAATACACTATAAGCTGGCCCACCAATTACACTGACTGAGATATAGCATAATGCAGTGGCTTTCAAACTGTGGGTTGCGACCCAGTACTGGGTCACGGAATGGAAGGGCCTGGGTCACGGCGGCTCTGGTCAGCACTGCTGACCGGGCAGTTAAAAGTCCCGTCAGCGGTGCTGCCCGGCTAAGGCAGGCTGGTCTCTACCTGTTCTGACACCATGCTGCACCCTGGAAGTGGCCAGCAGCAGGTCCGGCTCCTAGGCGGGGGGGAGCCATGGGGCTCCACACTGAGGGGGCGGTGCCTGTGGGAGAGAGCTGTGCAGAGCTGCTTGTGCGCCTCCACCTAGGAGCCAGACCTGCTGCTGGCCGCTTCCGGGGTGCAGCAAAGTCCGCAGTGCCAGGACAGGCAGGAAGCCTGCCTTAGCACCCCTGCTGTGCCGCTGACTGGGAACTGCCTGGGGTAACCATGCATCCCAACCCTGTGCCCCAATCCCCTACCCCAGCCCTGAGCCCCGCCAAACCCAGAGCCCCCTGCTGCACCCCAGAGCCTGCACCCCCAGCCCAGATCCCTGACCCCCTCCCACACCTCCAACCCCCTGCCCCAACCCGGAGCCCCCTTCCACACCATGAACCCCTCATTCCTGGCCCCACCCCGCAACCCTCACCCCAACCCTCTGCCCCAGCCCTGAGCCCCTCCCACACCCCAAACCCTTCATCCCCAGCTCCACTGGGTCACGGGCATCAACAATTTTCTTCTACTGGGTCGCCAGAAAAAAAGTTTGAAAACCACTGGCATAGTGCATGTACAGCATATAGCTTATCTTAACAGACAAGTGATCTACAATATATTAAAGGTACTTTTTGAAATATATTTTCCAGATCTGAATGCCAAGGGAGTCATACTTGAAGTGTTTGAAATGTTCCGTCTTAAGTCTTGTGTGGATTTCAAGCCATATGAAGGAGAGAGATCGTATATACGATTTCAAAAATCTAATGGGCAAGTACTATGATAACCTCCTAGATTCTTGTTTAATTTTCTTTGTGTAGATTTTCTGCATATCCTTAAACAGCTGCCACCTTCTTCCCCAGAGGTGTTTCCATTTCAGTGATGGGTGAAGTGATCCCTAGGTACACTCCTTACCTATTTCTCATCCTAAATCCCCCTAGTGACAAATTCTTCTTTAGCACAAGAGGTGGAAGATTCAGTCTTCACTGATGAGGATGGTGTCTGTATGTGTATTCCAATCTGGCCATGTGTTTCATTGCAAAATGGCACCCAAGATGGGACCATAGGAGGAGAGATTAAAAAGATTCAGACTGTTCATCTTAGGAAGGAGACGACTACGGGTTGTGTGTGTGTGGGATGATAGAGGCCTATACAATCATGAATGGTGTGGAGAAAGTGAATAGGAGAGTGTCATTTACACCTTTACATAACACAAGAACTAGGGGTCACTTGATGAAATTACTAGGCAGTAGCAATAAAACAAACATAAGGAAGTACTTCTTCACACAGCACACAGTCAACCTGTGGATCTCGTTGTCAGGGGATGTTGTGAAGGCCAAAAGCATAACTGGGTTAAAAAAAGAATTAGATAAGTTCATGGAGGATAGGTCCACCAGTGGGTAGTAGCCAAGGTGGTCAGGGATGCAACCCTATTCTCAGGGTGTCCTTAAACCTTCAACTGCTAGAAGCACCTGGCATTGGCCAGTATTGGAAGACAGGACACTGGGCTAGATGGAACATTGGTTTGACCTAGTATGGCCATTCTTATGTTTTTATCTCTTGTAGACCTAAGACATTGTGAATGAGCTGGCCCAACAGGCATAACTTGTCATATACTGGCCTAATGCCTGTGATAATGTCTCTGTTTGTCTTCAGAGCAGGGACTGCCTTCATTCTGTGTCTTGGTCAATACTGAGCACATTGTCAGCACCGTAACAAATAAATAATAACATTGGTTATTTAAATATTTACGTGAACATTTTTTTAAACATAATTTTGGATAAAATAAGTAGATTGAGTCCTTAAATACAGACTTGCAAACTCTTCTCAAGCGACAGCAACAAAAATGATTAAAGGTCTAGAAAGCATGACCTATGAGGAAAGATTTGTTTAGTCTGGAGGAGATAAGACTGCAGTGGAACATGATAACAGTTTTCAAGTACATAAAAGGTTGTTACAAGAAGGAGGGTGAAAAATTGTTCTTCTTAACCTCTGAGGATAGGACAAGAAGCAATGGGCTTAAATTGTAGAAAGGGTAGTTTAGGTTGGACGTTATGAAAAACTTCCTAATTGTCACAGTAGTTAAGCGTTGGGACAAATTACCCAGGCAGGTTATGGAATCTTTGTCATTGGAGGTTTTTAAGAGCAGGTTAGACAAACACCTGTCAGGAATGGTCTAGTTATTACTTAGTCCTGCCTTGACTAGATGACCTCTTGAGGTGCCTTCCAGTCCTACACTTCTATGGTTATATGACTGTGCACTCTCTCTCTTTCTCAGGTGCTGGTCCATGGTCGGTGATCGGCAGACTGGACAAAACCTTTCCATTGGGCAGTTGTGTGACCATAAAGCTATTGTAGAACACGAGCTCTTACATGCGATGGGCTTTTATCATGAACAGTCAAGGACAGATCGAGATGATTACGTGAACATCTGGTGGGACGAAATTCTTCCAGGTCAGCTTTAAATGTCAATACAGATTTTGGGAAGTACAGCGACAGAAAGTATTTTATTTTTCTCACTAATACACTAGATTTTAAAGCCTCCTGACATGGAATTTTAGTGCCAGATGAGAGTCAAGGGTGCAGCATTGGGCATCTCTAAAAGCTGATACTCGTGCACGTTTAGATGTAGCAGATAGTCCAACATCATTTTATCTCAGCTCTGCTTTTTTTCCTGAGGATAATACAGATCAGAGAGGCAGCATTGCCTAGTGAATTGGGGACTGGCCTAGATGTCAGGAGCCTTGGGTTCTGCTCCTGGCTCTGCCAGTCACCTGCTGTGTGACCTTAATCAAGTCACTTCACCTCAGCTTTCCCTCCCCCTATTTCTCTGTATTCTCTTTTTGAGTTAGAAGCTCTTTGGGGTTGGGGGCAGTGTTTTACTATGGAGTTATACGGTACTTAGCACATTGTGGTTGTAGTGCTAGACGTTAATGTGATATAAATAATAATAAGGAAAGGAGAACACACAATAAAGGTAGAAGAATGGAAGAACTGAGGTCCAACAATAACCTGGCCCATGTAACAAATGACACCTCCATTGGCATCCTTATTGCTAGTCTCAGCACGAAGACCATGAGACACTCTTTTATTCTTAGAGATGGTTCTTTTTGCTCAGTGTTGAGGTACTTTGATGGGACTGTATAGGGAAGATTGCAGTGTTGTTGCCCATGGTATATGTGATAAACAGATGACTTCAATGTTCAGGGCTATCCACTCACCACCTTTCACAAGCACTAAATAAATGCAAGACAACCAGAAAGAAAATGTACCAAAATAATTCAGTGATCTAATTAACTGATGGTAAAAATACTCTCTTCTGTCCTCCAAACTGAATAGCTGTCATTTTGTACCGAACTGGTAACAGTAGTGTATGCATGCTCACTCAGCTCTGCCCCAAGATGTGTCTGACCCATGTGGTGGCAGAAAGATCTCAAGAAGTGAGAGAAGAGTTGAACGTCCATGCCCATTCCTTCCTTAACATCTGTGTTGGGACTGCCAGCCTGGTATGACTGGGACAGGCAACTGTTGATGGGGGCTTTACACACCATGTTTTTATCACTAAACTGAACTAAGAACAACTCACCTCATTTAGGTCACCAAACAGTCATCAGATGGCAACAATTTTCAGTCACTATTAACTTGGGCTGGATTTGAACCAGCAATATAAAATACAATCATAATATTAAATATAGGGCCTACATGCCTCAGCTGAGTTTGGGGGTTCCACTGTGCTAGGTGCTGAACAAACACATAGTAAGAAACAGTCTCTGATCCTTACAGTAGACAAGACAGACCAGAGAGTATAATTATCTCCATTTTTCAGATGTGTTGAAAGGCTCCACAACCCATTACCAATAGTAGAATCATAGAAAGGTTGGACTGGAAGGGACCTTGAGAAATCCTGTAATGCAGCCCCTTGTGCTGAGGCAGGACCAAGTCCTAGACCATCCCCGGCAGGTGTTTGTTCAACCTGTTCTTAAACATCGCCAGTGATGGGAATTCCACAGCCTCCCTTGGAAGCCTATTCCAAACTTAAATATCCTTATAGTTAGAAAGTTTTTCCTAATCACCTGGATCACCTGGATCTATCAGACTTCAGCTGTCGTTAAGACTGCGCCGATCACAACACATCTGCCACGTGTTTTTCCTAATATCTAACCTAAATGTCTCTTGGTGCAGATTAAGCCCATTGCTTCTTGTCCTACTTTTAGTGAACACAGAGAACAACTGATCACCGTCCTTTTTATAACAGACCTTAACATATTTGAAGACTGTTACTAGATTCGCACCTTAGTCTTCTTTTCTCAAGAGTAAACATGCCCGGTTCCTTTAATCTTTCCTCATAGGTCAGGTTTTCTAAATCTTTTATCATTTTTGTTGCTCTTCTCTGGATTTTTCCAATTTATCCACATCTTTCCTTAAGTGTCGCACTCAGAATTAGACATTACTCCACCTGAGGCCTCATCAGTGCCACATAGAGCAGGACAATTACTTCCCTTGTCTTACATATGACGCTCCTGTTAATACACCCAGAATGATATTAGCCTTTTTGGCAACTGCATTACACTGACTCACATTCATAGAATTATAGAACCATAGAAGATTAGGGTTGGATGAGACCTCAGGAGGTCATCTAGTCCAACCCCTTGCTCAAAGCAATTTGTGATCCACTGTAACCCCCAGATCCTTTTCAGCAGTACTGAACACCTAGCCACCATTTTGTGCATGTGCATAACAATAACCTAGTTATTTCTCTATTTGTAGTGTACATTTGAATTTTCCTTCCCAAGTGTAGTACTTTGCACTTGTCTTTACTGAATGTCATCTTGTTGCGTTCAGACAATTCTCCAATTTGTCAAGGTCATTTTGAATTCTAATCCTGTCCTTCAAAGTGTGTGCAACCCCTCCCATCTTGGTATCAGCCACAAATTTTATAAGCATATTCTCTACTCCAGTATCCAAGTCATTAAAGAAAATATTGAATCATACAGGACCCATGACTGAATCCTGTGGGACCCCACTAGATATGCCCTCCCAGTCTGACATCACACCAGGGATAGCTACACTTTGACTAGGGGGGAGGTATAGCTCAGTGGTTTGAGCATTGGCCTGCTAAGCCCAGGGTTGTGAGTTTGATCCTTGAGGGGGCCATTTAGGGATCTGGGGCAAAAAATGGAGATTGGTCCTGCTTTGAGCAGGGGGTTGGACTAGATGACCTCCTAAGGTCCCTTCCAACGCTGAGATTCTATGATACTATGGCATTCAACTGGTTGTGCACCCATTTTATGCTAATTTAATCTAGACCACATTTCCCTATTATGTTTATGAGAATGTCATGTGGGAGTGTGTCAAAAACCTTACTAAAATCAAGAGATTTTTTGGGGGGGGGGGAGGGATAGCTCAGTGGTTTGAGCATTGGCCTGCTAAACCCAGGGTTGTGAGTTCAATCCTTGAGGGGGCCAGTTAGGGATCTGGGGCAAAAATTGGGGATTGGTCCTGCTTTGAGCAGGGGGTTGGACTAGATGACCTCCTAAGGTCCCTTCCAACTCTGATATTCTATGATTCTATGTCATAGTACTGCTTCTCCCCATCCACTAGGCCAGTAACCCTGTCAAAGAAGGAAATTAGGTTGGTTTGTCATTATTTATTTTTGAAAAATCCATGATGGCTATTCCTTATAATCCTATTCTTCTCCAGGTGCTTACAAATGTATTGATTAATAATTTGTTCCAGAATCTTTCCAGGTATGGAAGTTAGGCTGACTAGTCTAGAATTTCCTGGGTTCTCTTTGTTTCCCTTTTTAAAGACAAATGCTGTATTTGCCCTTCTCCAGTCCTCTGGGACCTCACCCATTCTTCATGAGCTCTTGAAGATAATTGCTAATGGTTCTGAGATAGCTTCAGCTAGTTACTTAACTACCTTTGGATGAGTTTCATCCATCCCTGCTTACTTGAATGCATCTACTTTATCTGAATATTCTCTAACCTGTTCTTTCCCTAATTTGGCTTGCATTCCTTCCCTCTTGTTGTCAATATTAACTGTGTTGAGTATCTGATCACCATTAACCTTTTTAGTGAAGACTGAAGCAAAGTAGACATTAAACACATCAGCCTTCTTGATCCCTGGAGCCACCCAGTCATCAGTTTTCTTTACTCTTTTCATATGATCAATAACACCCCTCTCTGCCTCCTCTCAGCCCAAATACGACACACGCAATAAAACGGGAATTGACTGGGAGCATTATAACATTCTCCTGCCTAATGCAAAAAAGGAAAACATATAGCAAGCGCATGTTAGCGTAACGTTACTGCAGGTACGATGTTCTGCAGGTGTCATTACAAGTTATAGATCCCACTTCCCACCGGGATAAATCCTGCAGGCCTTCCTGAGCGAAAACACCTCTTAACGTTTCTTTGGGGAGTTGAGAGACTGCAACTCTAGCTGGGCACTGCATGGAGGTTACAGTGGGAAGTGCCGCATGCCCTCCTCATAGCTTGCATCTGCATAAAGACTGGATAATCTCTGGCTCTGAGTCGCTGGCCATATGTGTCAGCAAAGCCTGGATTTGTACAACCTGCCAGCTGCTTCTTTTATTGGCAGCTAGTGCAGTGCTCGTCTTAGAATGGATCTTCATCTAAAAGTTAGAGCTGATCTTCTGCGTAGACCACCTTCCTCCGAGCTGCAAAAAGCTGGAGTGCTACACTGGGAGGAGTGACATCCTTTCTGATCATTAATCCAGGCAACGTCTCAATTCAAATCTCTAAAAGGAAAGAAACATGAACTTTCAGACAATTCTCAGCTCTGAATCCCAGACCGTTGTGTTGAGCATGTAGCTGCTTACATGTAAGCATGTAAGCTACCCTGGGAAATAGTACAACGGAGGCTATTTAGTAATAATGGTTCATTCAGTGCAGTCACACACTATTTCTAATTGAGGAGAATAAGAATTTTAATAGTAGTGAGAAGCAGCCAAAACATTCACAGTATAATTTGAAATGTTAATTTTCTCTCTCTCTTTCCCTCAAACTCTGCAAGCTTGAAATTGGTCCCTTCTGTGAATTATTTGCACTAAATAGAGGCTATTTTCATTGAAAAAATAGGCCTTTCCTTTTTTTATAGCAACATTGTTTTCAGGAAAACAATGGAAATGTTAGAGTTTCATGTGCTTCTGCAGCCAAATTACCGTTTTAGTGTCATAGGGATGTGAAAATGGATAAAATTGCAGCAAATGTTATAATATCTAGTGTGGCAAAACTGCATTTTCACTCAGCTCTAAATGGAAGATGTCTTTTGTCCCGCAGGCCAAGCGGGGGCTGGGAGCACTCTACAGACTAAGAATGTATGTTGCATCCATCCTCCTACTGAGCAGAAGTACCCCTGGTTGTTATACAGTGAACTGAATACCCAGGCAAACATTTGCATCAGTAATTAAAGGCTCCAGAATGAGGCACACTCATCATTCCTTAGGGTTTAATCCTGCGAGGTGCTGAACACCCTGGGCCCAATTCTTGTAAAGCACTTAAGCTTGGGCTTAACTTTTAAGTGTGTGAGTAGTCCCACTGAGGACAATAGCTTTACTCACATGAGTAAAACTGAGCAGTTACATGCATGCTTTGCTGGATTGGAGCCAGAGAGTTTCACACTTTGCAGGATCGAGGCCATAGCTAGAAGAAGACTAACTGTAATGTGAGGCATAAAGGAGGCAGAGAAGGGAAGCAAATGAGACTGAAACAAGGAGATGCCTGAAGACCTTCAGAAAAGGAAAAAACATTCAGTACCACTTTTTCAAAATGTGGCCGTATATATACGTGCACCATTTCTGAGCACTGTTACTAGTGCATGCACACTCACGTGCACAAGTCCAGACTTTGCTCTCACTGAACTCATTTACATAAGTGTGCGTTAGGGCAGAAGTTGGCTCTTACGATCTATTTATAGGTGGAAGCTGAGTGACAGTCAAGCACAAATATAGTTCGTGCATGGAAAGTCCATCATTTGCCTTCACAGTGATAGCGCTCAAAAGCTGCATCTGGCAGGTATTTAAATGTGCACAAGCAGAAGACACATGAAATGAACATTGGGATCTAAAATAAGAGGACTTTGTTGTCAAAATTGCTTCATAAACTAATAATGTAAGATTCTAATTCTAACCATATGGTACTTGTCTTTGAATCCACCATATTGATTCCATTCTGCATTAATATGTTGTAACTTTTGAGCTTTCGTATGTCCATCCCAGGGACATTTTTGCCTTGGAAACATTCTGACCATTTTAAGAATGAATCACTCATTTGTTCTTTCACCAGGCCAATCTCACAATTTTGTGAAGTACGACGACACGTTAATCTCCGACCTGAACACCCCCTACGATTACGAATCAGTAATGCATTATGAGCCGTTATCGTTTAACAAAAACGAGAGTGTCCCAACAATCACTGCGAAGATACCAGCATTTAATGACGTTATTGGGCAGCGCTTGGATTTCAGCGCCGTTGACTTAGAAAGACTCAATCGCATGTACAACTGCAGTAAGTCCATACTGGTGCCATTGTTAAATGCTCCACATTTTTGGACTTTAACAGGATTTCTTTGCACTCCCTTCATTTTTATGTCTAAATAAATAAATAAAAAGATGAGAGAGCCAAACAGGGAGGAACTATAGAAAACTTGTCCTCAGTTTACCTTACTGCCGTGCTAACGGCTGCTTCAAAAGCAGTAATGGCTAGCAGAGACCTAGAAAGGGAGGACAAGTTTTCTAGGGGAAAACTTGCTCCACATGGAGCAAGGTTATTTTCCCCATTTAAAATGGGGAAAGGTTATTTGTGGAGCAGGTTATTTTCCCCATCCCAATCCCTTTCTAGGTCTCTGCTAGCCATTACTGCTTTTGAAGCAGCCCAGTAAGTGAATGAAAGACTTACACTCATCCTTCCATGCTGTGCTTTATTCAGGGATCCCCCTGAATGAATTAACCTCCTCCTCCTTCAGATTCTTGCTTGATGGTCACCTCGGTTGTGACAGCTCCAAGAAATCAGCCAATTGTCAGGTTGTGCATCAGTCAGGGATAGCTGATTTTATTTGCTACCTTCAGGAACCAACAAGTTGTGTAATAGCTGCCTAAGGAATCATTTTGACTACTCAGGGAGGGTAAGGGTTGCAGGTTTGTATATGTGCCGTATGATGTGCAGCATAGAAATGTATCCATCAGGAAAAGCATACAAAAGGGAAAAAATAATGTAAATAGCATGATCCCAGTCTTCCTTAAAGCACATTTTATTCACTAGAGGCTTCTTTGGATTTAACCATATGCATGTTCTTTCAGCTTCAACTCACACCCTTTTGGACCAGTGTGCTTTTGAGTTTGCCAATATCTGTGGTATGGTTCAGGGCACCGGAGATGACGCAGATTGGGTCCATAAGAAGAGCAGCCTCGCAGGACAAGAAGACCACACGCTCCTCGGACGCTGTAAAGGTAAAATAAAAAATAAATATGGACCTGAGTAAAAGCTAGGGACCCCAAAGGTCACTTTGTTCATGCCTTAGCGAGGGTGACAGATGTTTTAAAGACAGCTTCGGACTCTTGGGAAATCTTGGCAGCTGATCAGACTGAAAGGTACTTCAAAGCCAGGAAAAGACTGACTATCTTTGAGGATATTGTTCTAAAGAAGGGTTGTTTGTTATGATTCCAGCCATGTTAACACCCTTTTCCCTTTTCACAGCACCTTGGCAATGTGCTTTTTTTGATAATGAGGAACAAAGGTGCTGATATTATCAGTGCCAAATCAGAACCTTTTTGCAACATACACTACATTCTCTAGACCAGATCAGCAATTTAAAAGAGGACAAAGAACATGTATTATGGTTTAACTAGAGGCATAATAAATATATTCTGGACTGTGAACTACTGTACCTACCTCTGTCTGATTAACAATGATTTTAGCACAACATAAGAGTGAAGAGTTGCACGCAAATCTCTGATAACTGTTACATTTGACAGGTTTCAGTGTAGTAGCCATGTTAGTCTGTGTCAGCAAAAAGAAAATAAGAAAGGAATATTTGTGGCACCTTAGAGACTAACAAATTTATTTCAGCATAAGCTTTTGTGGACTACAGTCCGCTTCGTCGGATGGATAGAATGTAACATACAGTAGGAGGATATTTATACATTCAGAGAAACATGAAAAGGTGGAAGTAACCATACCAACTGTAAAAGGCTAATTAATTGAAAGGAACTGTTATCAGTAGGGGAAAGAAACTTTTGAAGTGATAATCAACATGGCCCATTACGGACAGGATAGGTTGTAGATCTTTGATGATGCGCTGGAGAGGTTTTAGTTGGGGGCTGAAGGTGACGGCTAGTAGTGTTCTGTTACTTTCTTTGTTGGGCCTGTCAAAGATCTACAACCTATCCTGAAAGATGATCCCTCAGTCTCACAGATCTTGGGAGACAGACCAGTCCTCGCTTACAGACAGCTCCCCAACCCGAAGCAAATACTCACCAGCAACCACACACCACACACCAAAAACACTAACCCAGGAACCTATCCTTGCAACAAAGCCCGATGCCAACTCTGTCCACACATCTATTCAAGTGATAACATCATAGGACCTAATCACATCAGCCACACCATCAGGGGCTCATTCACCTGCACATCTACCAATGTGATATATGCCATCATGTGCCAGCAATGCCCCTCTGCCATGTACATTGGCCAAACCGGACAGTCTCTATGCAAAAGAATAAATGGACACAAATCTGATATCAGGAATCATCACATTCAAAAGCCAGTAGGTGAACACTTCAACCTCTCTAATCACTCAGTGACAGACTTAAAGGTGGCAATTTTGCAACAAAAAAACTTCAAAAATAGACTACAACGAGAAGCTGCCAAACTTGAATTAATATGCAAACTAGATACCATTACCTTAGGTTTGAATAGAGACTGGGAATGGCTCGGTCATTACATTAATTGAATCTATTTCTCCCAGTTTAAAATCCTAGTTAAATATACTTAACACCTTTGTGTCAACTGTCCGTAATGGGCCATGTTGATTATCACTTCAAAAGTTTCATTCCCCTACTGATAACAGTTCCTTTCAATTAATTAGCCTTTTACAGTTGGTATGGTTACTTCCACCTTTTCATGTTTCTCTGAATGTATAAATATCCTCCCACTGTATGTTCCATTCTATGCATCCGATGAAGCGGACTGTAGTCCACGAAAGCTTATGCTGAAATAAATGTTTTAGTTTCTAAGGTGCCACAAGTATTCCTTTCTTATTTTCTTGTTACATTTGAAACATACAGGAAGTGTGAGGCATGTTGGGGCTGGAACCGTCTTAGGTCAATATTTGATTTCCTAAAGAATCAAACAATGATTTTAAGGTCCTTCTATTCATGTATTTAATGACAATTTTACACAAAATCCCCAGTTTTCTGTTTTTCAAACTAGTGGAATCACAAAAAAATGTAAGGTCAGTCCCTCGTATGAGCCAGTCACAGAGCCTGGCAGTGTCCATCCAGGAAGCATTTGCTCACAGATTTAAAAAAAGAAAAATTCTCAAAGGCTTGTTTGACAACTAAGGGCCTGATTTTCCACTACTTAGTCAGGCAGAACTCCTGCAGACTTCGGGAAAATATGACTTCAGTGGGAATTTTGCCTAAATAAGAAGTGCAGGTGTAATGACTCTAAGCATGAGCCGCTATCATTTGAGCTAAAGGAGCAATTACATTTGCTGGCAGGTTTGGTACATTCTTATCCCCTTATGTAGACCAGCCACTAAAGTGAAGAAGACATGGAGACTCTTTCTCAGGAATGGGTACACTGGATCAGGTACAACTTTAATTAGGAATGGGAAATGATACTTGTAAGCAATCTAAGGGTCACCAGTAGAACATCCTGCAGGCTTTCTTTGAATTCTTTCCCCTCCTGTGACAATCAAAGTCCAGACACCCCCAGGAGAGAACAGGGGGTCTGAACCCCAAGGGACAAGCAATTGAATCAATGGGTTCTACACAATGTTACAGAGTAGAACTGTAGGTTAAGTAAGGTCTTTCATGAAAGCATGTAGTGTCCTGAACTTGAGGTTCATTAGGAGATCAGTGTGGAGTCCGGTGGCACCTTAAAGACTAACAGATTTATTTGGGTATAAGCTTTCGTGGGTTAAAAACCCACTTCTTCAGATGGTTATGGTTATGAATGTATGCATGGAGATATGTGTAGAACATTGTACTTGTAACGAGAGTGTAACTGCAGTGTCACCTCCCACCAGGCAGGCAGGGAGGGCACTTCCCAGGCTGGCTGTTTACATGAAACTAACGCTAAGCGCCCGGCATTGTACAACCCAGGGAAAGATGATGGTTGGTGGACTAAGGCAGCCTGGAGGGAGTTTCCCCACTCTCTGTAACCATGAATTCTCATAGCCTGAAAGAAAGAGGAAAAAACTGCAAACCCCTCAGTTAAAAGGGAAGGAGTTTGAAGTGCAGGCTATCCAGAAACAGAGGGCCAGCATCTAAGCAGGGTGCTGTTCCTTAAAAACGGGATCCCCTCTAGGACAGAGGGCATGCTGGGAAACTGTTCAGTGGCAATCGGTAACTTGTGTTAGAGAAGGGGATTTAGCTAATACTGAAGTGTAAAGTCTGAGATTGCGTCTCTGTGGTTAATTTCTGTGTAACTTGTATGTGTTTGCTTTTTCTTACGATTTCATCTTTGAATCTGTGATTTTTCTATTAAATAAACTTTTTGTTTATTTTTACCCTAAGCAGTTATCTGTTGACTGGGGGCAGGTTTCACTCCTTCTGGATGACGATCCCAAAGGGAAAAGTCCAAGTGTCTGGTAGTTAAGAACTCAGGGGATGGATATGGGGAGACTCGGGAGTAGAAGGACTATTGGGGTCACCCTACAAGGAGTAACTAGGTGGGTGGAAGCCCTTTATGCTTGAAGGCTGGCTGCTGGTGTCAGAGCTCTGCCATAGCATTAAGGCACCCAAAGTTATAAGGCAGGCAGTGACAGATCCCCTTTCCTGTCTGTGTGATCCCCAAAATGTCTCACACCCCTTTTTTATTTCACAGGTGTAACTAAAGGGACTTTGGCTGTGTGACAGTACTGTCTAGTGGCTAGAGAAAGACTGGGGCCAAGCCCCTGGATACTATTCCTGGGTCTTCTGTTTAGCCTCTCTGTGCTTCAGTTTTCCTGTTGGTGACATGGGGATATGAGATAATACATAAAAAGATAGTGGAGTTGTGGGCTTAAGAAAAGCACCACTGACTATACATGCAGCTGTTTTATCTGCACTGAACATATGTTTATGCAACCACAAGTCATATGCAGCAGGCAGAAAGATTAAGATGAGGCAATAACTGATGCTCACTTTCTCTGTAGATGCTGGTTCTTTCATGTACTTCAACACTAGCTCTGGCCAGGCAGAAGATATGGCTCTCCTAGAATCCCGGATCCTTTACCCAAAGAGAACTCAGCAGTGTCTCCAGTTCTTCTATAAGATCTCCGGAAGCCCCTTGGACAAGCTTGTCATCTGGGTTAGAAAGGACAACGGCACCGGGACTGTTAACAAACTGGTTAAAGTCAAAACCTTTCAAGGTATTTTTGAAAATATTAGACCACTACAAAAAATTGGGATGGTTGAGGGGATACCATAGAGTGTTCAGAAATGAAACAAACTGGTTCAGAAACACAAGAGTTTTCCCAAACCAATCAGGTCAACATCTTGCTATCCAGGTAGGCATTCTGGTATGTGAGTGTAACCCACACACCTCCTGGGTGTGGTGTTATGGTCCCATCTAGTGGACATCTACAGCCCACTTAGAGAGAGAGAGATAAAATGAGTCTGCTCTACAGGCTTAGCTAACAGCCAGGTGGCTTTTAGCTCATGCGCTAGAGGCTCATGCACTGAGATCCCAGGTTCGATCCTGCCTGCCGATGACTGGAGTCTGTCGGCGTTTACATGAGTACAACATACCTGCAATGTGGATGGCTGTTTGTAAGCCCTGGATGGTGAAATTCAGATGGTCCCAAACAATATAGGTCACAATTTTAATGCTTTGAGTAAGAGCAAAGTAGGCCTGTAAAAGATTTTCATTTGCCTCATGAGGGGTAATTAATCACTGTGCTCATGCAAATAGGAGCAATCCTCGGCATTGTTAATGCAAATAAGAGCTTTCCTTCCTGACGACTTGCACATGTATTTGCTTCTAGAGCGTTTTCCATGCAGAAAATTCATCAACTCCTCATCGCTTGCCAGTGGAACACGGTTGCAATGATTCACTGAATTGAAGTGGCACAATCTAATACAAGTGCTTTGACATCAAACGTTGAACTTGTGTCTGAACAGAGAACACTTTGAGCATCTGGGGTCACCCTGGAATAATAGGGAAGGGCGAAGGGGTAGCCAGCAAATGGTCTCAATATGCACCACACAACGTCAGAGACCTAGTAGGCCAGATTCTGATGCTATGTCAGTCATACTAAATAATACCTGACTTCATGAGCAAGCCCACTGATTTCAATGCACCTGACACGTAGAAATCAATTGGACTTCTCAAGGAGTCATGTGCTATTCAGTGTGAGAAAAGGTATCAGAATCCGGCTCTCCTACAACAGAAAGGGCAACATTCAGCCCTTGCGTCACTCTAACGACGGCCACGGAGTCACCTCAAGGAAGGATCTGGCCCTGATGGTTTATTTTGAAATTACTTTAGACCAAGTTAAAAAAATGCAAACCCAAACATTGATGAGAGTTGCCACTTTTGTGGGTTTGCTCAACAGCATAAACTCAGCTACCGTGAAAAGGTGCGGTTGTGGTGGCAAAACCCAGGGAGTTTTGGGGACCTATGAATATCCTGTAGGTGGGATTGTCAGGATGAAGGATTGTACCTTGGCAAAATCAGGACGATATCGGGACAGCTGGTGCCAGCCTCCCTGAGCCTCTTGTTTGTCTCATTGACCTCTTATACCTTGTCTTTTAAAGTGTAAGCTCTTGGGGTTAGAGACTGCCATTTACTAAATATTTGTACAGCACCTAGCACAATATGCCCCTGGCCTAGCTGAGCTCTGGTGATACTGAAATATAAATGTATAATAGCAACAACCTGAGATCTCCACCCTTCAGGGTTATGGGGAAATCCACGTCTCAATATGCGGTTAAAATAAGTGGTTGCATAACAATAAATGTGCAACTAAAGACTTGTCTACGCTACAGAATTAAGTCGACTTAAGTCACTGTATAGACACTGCTGTAATTCACGTCCACACTTCTTCTGTCGGTGGTGTGCATCCTCACCAGGAGTGTCCACTGACTGGGGGCCCCGCTGCCCTGGCACTGACAGCCCACGCTGTCAGCCGGGGACCAGGTGAGCCATGTGCCTGGCCGACTGGTGAGGTTGTCATGCCAGGATGGGGGCGGAGGCGGCTGACAATTCAGGCGGTCAGTGGTAGGTGGGGGTGGGGCCCTCGCTACATCGACATAAGCGCCACGCCACGCCACCTCTTGAGGAGGTGGAGTTATGACGTTGGCATAGTGGGCCACTTACTTCGGCGGAAGCAGCATTCTAGTGTCGACACTGACATTATTAGGTCAACATAAGCCACCTTGTGCTGACCTAACTCTGGAATGTAGACCAAGGCTGAGGTCTATTGTTATTAATCGCGTCCTTGGTTCTCGTTTCTTCCCATAGGAGATAGCGACCACAATTGGAAAATTGCCCACGTGACCCTCAATGTTCAAGAGAAGTTCAGATACGTCTTCCAAGGACTAAGGGGCAATCACAACAGCTCATCCGGTGGAATTGTTATTGATGATGTCACCCTAACTGAGACACCGTGCCCCAGTGCTGTGTGGCTCATTCGGAACTTCACCCACATTCTCCAGACTTCTGTTTCAGGCTCTGTGATGCGTAGTCCCCGGTTTTATAGCCCTGAGGGTTATGGTTACGGTATAACTTTGTATCCTCGTGGCACATTTGATTCCTACTTTCCAGATTACACCCGCATTTCGTTTCACTTGTGCAGTGGAGAGAATGATGCTGTTCTGCAATGGCCTGTTGAGAACAGACGAGCTAGTATAACGGTGCTAGACCAGCACCCTGACATCAGGAACAGGATGTCCTCAAGCCGGGGCTTCACAACAGCCAAGAGCCAAGTTTTGCCAGGTAAGCGGCTTCTGCATGAAAATGACTGAAGCAGCATGCACAAGAGAAAGGGAGTGTGATCCAGTAGAGAGGGCATGGACTTGGAGTCAGGAGGCCTAGTTTCCATTCCCAGCTCCTCTATTACTTGGTTGGGTGACCCTGGGCAAGTCCCTTCCCTTTTCTGTGCCTCAGGCTCCTTATCTGTAAAATGGGAATAGTGATACAAGGTCACCTGGGATAAAAATATGCTCTATAAGTGTTAGGTGTTTATTAATAATTATTATTTATTATTATAGGGGTGAACGAGCCCAGAGATATATGAGTCTGAGTCTAAATAGAAAGCTCTTCAAAGCCAAGTCAAGACCCAGAATTTTGCCTGTGTTCTTAGAATGGGCTCAGGGAGATCAGAACTCTTCCAAGCCAGTGCCATGATCTGATGAGTGGTGTGTCACAATGTGACATTGCAACACCAAAAGAGCATCACCTTCCCGTGATATGCCTTGACCAACTGAACGTGCAGACGGAATACAGACAGCTTGGTTGCATTTAGAGTGTTATCCAAAGACTGTCATCCGAAGCATTTAGCTCATCATCCAAAGCAGTTTATTTAACAAATAAAGTAGTTGGAAATCTGTGGGAGTTCTAAATTATCATCATCCAGAGCATATCCAGTAATCCCCCCCCATCCATATCTCTGTCTCCATCTATTACCTCTTGCCTTACACTTAGATTATAAACTCTTTGGGGAAGAGGCAGTCTTTTGGTTCTATATTTGTACAGCACCCAGCACAGTGGGGTCCTGGTCCATGACTAGAACTCCTATGTGATACTGTAATACAAATTAATAATAAGAACAATAAAGAGTTTGATGGCAAAGTAAAACCCCAACAGCTGAGTCCCCATATCTCCGTACCTTTCTCAGTATGATCTTTATATTAATGGTTTTAATAACAAAGATTTTTCACAGAACAATAATGATGGATAAAATCCAGAACCTCTAAACTCTCACTTAGGTATGCAAAATCTGAATCTGACTTCGTGGCTTGACTTCACCACTAGTTTTTTAAAAGTCCTTGTAGTGCTTTGCATCTATTGCTGAATAACATTTAGTTCTAGGTGTTTTGCTCATTAAAAACAAGTCATGCATAATCCTATTATTTTGCAGATAAAAATGATACTTCAATATGGGATAAACCATCTGTTGTTGGAACATTCGACCCTTCATGCAACTGTAATAGAAGCTTAGACTGGGGGTGGAGTAATTTCATCTCTCACAAACAGCTGAAACAGAGGAATTTCCTGAAAAATGATGACCTCATTATTTTTGCAGAATTTAAAGGTGCAGAATCTTTTCTCTCTCTTCATAGAATCATAGAAGATCAGGGTTGGAAGGGACCTCAGGAGGTCATCTAGTCCAAACCCCTGCTCAAAGCAGGACCAACCCCAACTAAATCAAACTGAGCAGGCTCTTATTTTAATGTCAGTTCAGATGACATCAATCTCTGAGCCCCTTCTATTTTGCTGGGCCAGATTTTTAAAGGTGTTTAGGCACCTTAAGATGCAGGTAGGCACCTTGTGTGATTTTTCAAGAGCTCCTCGGTGTCTAACTCCCATTGATTTCAATAAGAGTTAGGCACCTAAGCATTTTTGAAAATCCCAGTGGGTGCTTATCTGCATCTTTAGGTGCCTAGATACCTTTAAAAATCTGGCCTGCTGTATCTATTTGGAAAAGGATGTCTGGAATTGAACACAGTATTCCAAGTAAGGATGTATCATTGATGTAATGAGCTAGTATATTTTCAATAATCACCCCTGCTCCTAATTTCCGTCTTATGTCTTGATTGCTTATTTTTGGCTTGGCTGTCCATTTTTGGAAGAATATCTCTTGATTGAATAACCTCTTCTTGAACCTTGCCATTTAATCTTCTGGGGGTAACATTTTCAGAAGAGCTTAAGTGATTTAGGAGTCTACATTTCATTTTCAAAAGTGAAGGTATTTTAGATCCAAAGTCCCATTGACTTTCAATGGAAAGGAAATAAAAATCCTTAGAAGACTAAATCATTGACTTTCAATGGGACTTAGGCTCCTAGGCCCCAGATCCTCAAAGGTATTTAGGCACTTAATGCCTACTGATTTCTGTGGGAGTTGGGTGCCTAAATGCCTTTGAGGATCTGGGCCTAAGAGTTCTAATTTTCTTGAAAATGGGATTTAGGTGCCTATATTGCTTGGACACTTGCAAATGTCACCCCCAATCTTCTCTTACTTGCCTGCATGTTTCCTTTCCCGTTGAGGGGTATGCTTTCCTTCTGGGACACGCTGCGCAGGTTGCTTGAATAGTCTCCATCCTGCGTCTAAGGATTTTAATTTCCATTCTTTTGTCTTGGAGGTCAGCTAACTTCTTGACCCGTCTCCAGTGTATTACTAAGGGCTTGTCTACACTTGAACGCTACAGCAGCGCAGCTACAGTGCTGCTGGTGCACCGCAGCAGCGTTTTAAGTGTAGACACACCCTAAGATAAGACTAGCCTATCCTCCTCTGTTCTCATCTATGCTCTTTCCAAGAAGCAGTCATTTAATGTGTCGAGAAATTGCCGCTCTAAACCTTGTTCCCTTGGGACATTTGATCTGTTTATACCCAGCTCACTGAAATCACCATTGATTGCTGTTTTATTAGAATTCGTTACGACTTTGACCTCTCTCAGCATTGTGCACTCAATTATAACCTTTCTCTGATCTGGAAGCTGGTAGAACAACCCTGTTAATATCTTTTTATTGTTATTACCTGGGACTGGTATCCATAGAGATTTGATGTTCGTCACTCCACCCTATTTCAGCAAAGCCCTTTATATTCTAATTCACCTATTTCTGCTTTCAGATCTTCCTTCAAATAGTGCCCCCAAACTTCATCAACTTTCTGTGCCAGCAGTCTGGTTCCACTTTGGGTAATGTGGAGCCTATCCCTTTTGCATAGCCTGAAAATTCCCCAGTGCCTAATAAAAGGAAACGCCTCCTGCTTATGCCATCTTGCTTGGCATCCATGTATTAAAACCCGGAAGTTTCCCCTTTTTCGCTAGCCCTGTGTGAGGACATTTCAGAGAAAGCTACCATAGAAGCCTTGCGTTGAAGTCATTTGCCAAGTAATCTCAATTATTGGTGAAATGACTCCTATATGTGTTAGTGGTGGGTTCAGACTGCAAAATGTCGATCTGGATTTCAAACATCCCAGGCTCTAAGGTTTTAGTTTGGTCCACTCTATAGGGTGACCAGACAGCAAATGTGAAAAATCGGGACGGGGGTGAGGGGTAATAGGAGCCTATATAAGAAAAAGACCCAAAAATCGGGACTGTCCCTATAAAATTGGGACATCTGGTCACCCTACCACTCTATAAAATATATATATACACACACATATACATATAGAAAGCATATGTATATATACATTGATATATTATATGTAACAATGTATATAGCAGGGGCATGTTCTCCTCTTTTTATACATGCAGAGCTTCCTCCAATACCAGTGAGAGCTCTCCATGTGGAGCCAGGAGAGATAATATCCCATTGTTGAGATCCTTTGGGATGAAAAGCGCAATGTATAATGATTTCAGTCGCTATTAACCGCTGTCTCTCTTTTTTTCCTTTTTAAAAGATCTAACCTATCTCAAAAAGACTGAAGTCCCTATTAAACCTGCCCAATCCATCACCAAAGGCCTCATTCTTGAAAGGCAGAGGAGATCAGCCCTGAACACTGGCCCCCTGGAAGACTGGTCGTCCTACTTGAGAGACCCGTGTGACCCAAATCCTTGCCAAAATGATGGCATCTGTGTGAATGTGAAAGGGAAAGCAAGCTGCAGGTATCACAGGCCCCTTTCATGCCAGCTGCAGATCTCTCATGCACTAGCTGATGCATCTAATAAACATTCAGCTCATGAGAGGACAAGACTCTCAGTTCACCACTACGGACATTAATATCAAATCCTCCACATTGTGATAGGCACAGTGATAGGAACACAGCACTCCTTTGCTCAGCCTTTGGGAATTTTCTTACTAGCAGTCCTCAAGGGAGTGCAGGGACCGCTCCCTCTGTGGGTTCTCCCAGGGGACATAGATTACCCTAAAGGACGTGGGGATGATGTGGGAGACTTGGCCCAAACCCCTCTACTGGGAACTGCCCCATGCAACCCAGCCATCTTGGGGTGGGGTGAGGGGGGAAGCCTCCTTGAGCTCCCTCTCCTTCTCGGCTCTTGGATGGGATGATTCCCCATTGGACCCCGCTCAGGGTTGTGTCTAGATGGAACATCCTCTCTCAAACCAAAGAAGTCCTCAGTCCACAGCAGACAGGCCCCTTAGTTCTTTCAGGAGTTCTGAATGTAGATGGATGATCTTGCAATGGCCCTGCAGGGCAGGAAAATACTCACCAAGCCTTTACATTTGTTGCCTTTTGTTCCCAGGTGTCCTTCAGGCAATACCTTCTTCTATACAGGTGAGAGATGCCAGGCGGCACAGGTTCATGGGAATCTCCTTGGAATGATGGTTGGTGGAGCTGCCGGAACAATAGTATTAATTATCATAATTGTTTCCATGCTAACTAGAAGATAAATGCTTCAGCATGATGTTTTCCCTGGAGCTTGAGAACGTTTAGTTTTTAATGAAAGCAGATGCAGGAATAAAATATGTAGAAACTCTCAAAATATGGATATAGAAATGTTCTACTAAAATCTCAGTGACAATGCGTTTGCTCTGCAGGGCATAGCATTTAAAGAGCCTGCACCTAGAACTTCTGTTTAATAAAGGTTTATAACATGAGAACAACCTGGAGAATCTTTTCTGTGTGTTCTTTTATCAGATTGTTGTTTATTCTAAGACAAGCAGGAATGAGGAGATCCTATGCATTTGATCTAACCCATGGAAAATAGCCAATGTTCAAACTCAGATAAAGTAACTGGAAGAACTTTTTAAATGATTGAGAGAAATTCCCTTATGGAAAAAGCCCATAGAATTCAACAGGAACAAACCCAATGGGCTTCTTTAGAAATATAATAAACCTCTATAGCAATTACTCTAAAAGCCTGTTGGCCTAAATCCTCAGATGGTGTAAATTGATGTAGCTCCACTAATTTCTATGGGGCTATGCTGTTTGAGACCAGCAGAGAGGCTGGCAAACAGCATGAAATAGAACATAAGCTCCTTTCTATGAATCTTTGAACCATCCTATGGATTCTGTGTCAGGGATATAATTTTATATTAAATCCTAGTTATCATTTTCTATTAAATTCTATAGGACCCTCCCATATGGAGTTATCAAATATTTCAGTGCTGGTCTGCTCTGTGGGCCCAATCCAATGCCCACTGAAGGCAAAGGAAAAACTATCAGTGACTTCAGTGGGCATTGGATCAGGCCTTAACGAGCAAAACACAGCATTAAAACATCAACAGAAGTACAACAGGGATGGATTTGGCCTTTCAGTGCTTAGTGCTAAATTCAAATGCACATGGAAATACACAACAAAGTCACTGTCTCATGGAACAGGGACTCATGGGAGAGGGGTGGGAATGTTTTATAAAGGAGACTGTGGGTCCTGATCCTGGGAGGTGCTGAGTGAATCTGGTGAACGCTGAGCACCCTTAGTTCCTATTGATGGTGGTAGGAAGTGTTCAGCAACTACCAGGATCATATATTATCAGGCGGGGTTCCAGTTATTTTCCACATCTGAGACTCTATTTCCCAAGTTTCATCCAAGAGAAATTTCATGTAGGCAGAATACAGAACTTTTGAAGACAATGGAAGCTCAGACAATAGCAATCGGAATGACACCACCTAATATTTATCGGACACCTGAAAAAGTAACTGTAGCAAAGGGGAAATGGAGCATTGTGATGGGGTGTACCTGACCCTTCGAGGCCCCCTGCTGGAGGCCCCGGGGTGCTTCCACTTCCGCCCCAGGAAAGGAGCAGTGAAGGTGGGTCCTCCAGGCCTGCCTAGAGAGGCTGCATGGAAACAGCCAATCAGAGCACAACAGGCTCAGATAAAAGGAGCTGCAGGGGCTGAGCATGTCAGTTCCTGTCTGGAGCCAATAGGGGAGGAAGGTGGGTCTGCTCTGGCCAAAGGGAGTTTGATGGGCTGTATTTGCTACATCTGGGAGCAAGAGGACTTGAGACCTCTAGCCTTAGGGATAGTGGACAGAGGTGAAGAGGAATGTAGCAGCAATCAAGTAAAGGAAGCAGTATGTGGCTGCTGTATATAGGGTCCCGGGGTTGGGAACCAGACTATTGGGAGGATCTGGGTCCTCCCAGCAGCCAGTGCTGGAGTGGCCTAAGCCCCAGAAAGGGAACACAGCTAGTTTAAAAGCCCAAGAAAAGGGGCTAGATTTAAAAGGGCCCAGATACAGAGCTGAAGACCCTGGTGAGGGTAGATCGACAGTTCCAGCGGCACTCTTTACTAAGACCGGAGAAGGGGATAAGTTTCCTTCAGAAGCCTGAGCAGAAGGCTGAACTTAGAGGAGCCCAAGAGTGGCTGAAGAGAGAGAGTGCCCTCAGAAAGGAGGGGCTGAGTCCAGTTTGAGCCAGGGAGCCAGTTTGAGCCAGAAGACTTTTGTTTGTGTTTGTTTTGGACTTGACTACCCCAGAAGGGGTTGATCTATTGTTGACTGTGTGCGAGCCACTGAAGACCTGCCTAGTGAGGTCGACAAACTACAGGGAGCTCCATGAGAAAAAAGATTGCCTCACCACACCCAGCCAATAGGCGGTGCTTATGAGAGGTGAGTGTCTCCCATCACAAGCATGCACAACTATTGTGTGAGTAGTGGGTTGTATGGGGCGGGCCAGATTCTACTCTGTTACACTTGCTTTGAATCTGGAGTTTACGGCAGTGTGAGAGCAGAAATTGGTCCTGTACATGAAGACTAGCTACTTAAAGAACCACATGTATATGATTAGGGCATTATCAGGAAGTGAATGGTGGGGAAGACAGCAAGCATATGTAGAAATTAAGAGATGAAATATAATCCCTGGTATGAAAAATGGAGATTGTGGTTATAAAATGTAATCTCTCTTTATTTCCCCCTATCTTGCCCTCTTGGTTTGGAATTAAATCAAAACAAATATTGTTTTAACAGATTTTCACCACTGGTTATCCAACTGGGCCTGAGATTACACTTTATGATAATATACAAATGCAATTACCATTTGCCAACTCCTCGGGTTAGATGATTAACTCCACCTAGGATAAAGAGGCAATAAATATTAAGAGCTACTTAGGAAATGACTTGTTATTTCTTTGAATAAAAGGCAAACCCTCGAAGACTGTTAAAACGATATAGCATGGCATTGCTAGTAAATCTGTTAGAACTGAAGAGCTCTCCTTAGCCTGCAAAATATGAGAAGCTGTTGCTTTTTAAAACTGCCTGCAAGTATGATGTGAGGAGGTGCCACTGTTTCATTCAGGGCCTGCATCCATTTGAGGGCCCCTTGTGATGTTGCTCTAGGGATCCTCTTATAGACTCATAGACTTTAAGATCAGAAGGGACCATTATGATCATCTAGTCTGACCTCCTGCACAATGCAGGCCACAGAATCTCACCCACCCACTCCTGGAATAATTCTCTCCCCTATGTCTCAGCTATTGAAGTCCTCAAATCATGGTTTAAAGACTTCAAGATGCAGAGAATCCTCCAGCAAGTGACCCGTGCCCCATGCTGCAGAGGAAGGCGAAAAACCTCCAGGGCCTCTGCCAATCTGCCCTGGAGGAAAATTCCTTCCTGACCCCAAATATGGCGATCTTCCGCCACAAAGATCCCTTTTCTCTTGTTGTTCCCTCCCTTTCTCCTGCCTCCCTGATCAATACACTCAGTGAGTCATGCAGAGAGCCAGCATAAAGGTCTATGAGTACGGCTAGTGATGTTCCACTTAAGTACTGCCATGAGTATGATTTCATTGGTACCTAGGCTTTATGCTGGCCTTCTACACAGGGAGGAATTTCACTCTCAGTCAATAGCAGGCACCCAGTTTCCATATTGGAAAGCACTGTCATTGGCTGATCACATATGGAGGGCATAATGCTGCTGCTAGCTATGGGTGGGAGCCACAGCCTTACAAAAATTAATCCTTTCAAGGATGTCAATAACTTACAAAATTCCCAGTACGATGATGTGACCAAAAGGGCTAACGTGGTCATTGGATGTATAAACAGGGAAATCACTAGTACAAGTGGAGAGGTTATTTTACCTCTGTATTTGGCCCTGGTGAGACTAGTGGAATACTGTGTTGAGTTCTGTTGGCCACAATTTAAGAAGGATGTTGATAAATTGGAGAGGGTTCAGAGAAGAACCATGAGAATGATTAAAGGGTGGGAAAGCCTGTGTCAGTCATAGATTCAAGAAGCTTAATCTATTTAGTTTAGGCTGACCAGATGTCCCGATTTTTATAGGGACAGTCCCGATTTTTGGGTCTTTTTCTTATATAGGCTCCTATTACCCTCCACCCCCGTCCCAATTTTTCACACTTGCTGTTTGGGCACCCTAATTTTAGCTTATCAAAGAGAAGGTTAAAGGGTGACTTGACCACAGTCTGTAAGTACCTACACGGGGAAGAGAAAATTAACAATAGAGGGCTCTTCAATCTAGCAGACAAAGATCCAGTGACTAATAGTTGAAGCTAAACAAATTCAGACAAGAAATAAGTGCAGATTTTTAATAGTGAGGGAAATTAACCATTGAAACAACCTACCAAAGGTTGTGGTGGATTCTCTATCACTGAATATTTTAAAATCAAGATTGGATTTTTAAAAAAGTTATACTCTGGTTCAACCACAGCTACTGGACTCAAAATAGGAATTAATTCAGGGGGGCTTGTGTTAAACAGGATGTTAGACTAGATGACCACAATGGGCCCCTTCTGGCCTTAAAACTCTATGAATCTATGAAAAATGGACTTGTAACTTAGCAGTGGCAGATAACAATCAGTTACTTTGCTATGCTGGGTTATGTGGGAAACAGTAAACAGGGACTAATGCATATCAAGTTGTCAATTTCATGTCATCAGCATTCCTGTGGAAACATCCTTTTTTAAAATGAAATTCACACTGTAGGACAGAAACTTTCTGGTGGACCATATGGAATTTTATGGCTCCCTCACTGTATGTACAGGAGGAATTTCAGATCTGTGACTTATTGGTTGACTTATGGTGAGTTCACTAAACAAAAAATGACCGATGGTGCTGAGAAGATAGGAATGGGTTCAATAGACAGAGGAAAAGAAATTAACATTGTAGACTAGAGGAAGGAATGTGTTTGGGGGTGGGGGGTGAGAACCGCTCTGGCAATTAGGGGTTGAGGAGCAGTAACATGAGAATTTTTTTCTCAGTCCATATAAATTTAGTGCTGGCATGACAGAGCTGGAGGCCAAAGACCTCTACTGAGCCAGAGACTAATTAAAGCAGAGAGGGGAGTCACACTGGTTTTCCCCACAAGGTGCCTCAACCCTGATTGCAGGGACCACCTCTAGGAACGAGACTGTAGTTCAGTCTCCAAATACTGATACCTGGCTGTTGTATAGTACTTTTAATCAGTAGATCTCAAAGTGTGTTACAAAGGAAGGTCAGCATCATTACTCCCATTTTAAAGATGGGGAAACTGAGGCACAGAGAGGGAACGCGACTTGCCCAAGGTCACCCAGCAGCAGCCAAGGCAGGAATAGAATCAGGTCTCCCAAGTTCCAGTCCAGCGTGCTATCCACTAGGCAGCCCTGCTGAGTCTGCCAACACAGGCGCCCAGTCATGGTGGAGGCTTCTGTGATATTGCCGCGTAGCCATTGGGAACTGGACGGAGACCATTACACTGGTTGGAGTTGGAAGGAGGCAGTGCAGCAGGCTTGCTTGCTTGTTTTCTCTGGTAGGCAAAGTGTAATTTGAATGGTAACCGTAGAAGGAAATGTGAGGCTCCCCTATGCTTTGCATTCTGTCCCATTTTCATAAGAGGGGAGGTCAGGTCATGCTCCAGGCCTGCAATACAGCCCTTTGGAATCACTCTGGCAATGCAAAGGAGCTCTAACTTACTCAGCACTGCACCGCCCTCTTCCAGGCTCCTCATCTAGGGAGCAAGGGAGGGATATGTTGGGGAGGGAACTGGGCTAGAGTGTACTGTGTTCCAGCAGTCCCTTGAGGGCCATTACAAGATGGAGTAAGTTAGAGCAGCCTGTGGAGGGTTTGATTTAAATTACTGATCAATGAGCCATCAGATGACTCAGCTTGATCTGTTTATTAAACCAAAAATTGATCAGCACTATGCAGAAAGGAGTAATATCTGGGAACAGGTTTGCAGCTTACATTTTCACTGTTCCAAAGGTCTGAGCTACTTTTGACTCATGTTTATACCAGATTTCACCATCTTATTACAGACCTTTATTTTCCTTTCTCTGATCTAGTTCCCCAGTGATTTCTAGCACCGGCACCAATTATTTGCATCAGTTCCTACAGAAACCAGGAACAGAGGTCACACACAGTTCACTGTAAGCCTGGCATGAGTGCAAAACACACTGGGAGTTTGGCTTACAGTTAGCATAAAGCCTTCTAGAACTTTGATATTGAATAACAAGCCCCAAGGGTGCTTGTGACATACCAAGGTACAATCCAGACTAATGAGCAGTTTATTGTAGCAAGTCAAGCATGCACCGGTACAGCGCCGCCTGCTGGTCATTGGGGAATTAGCTCATCCAGCACGCAGAGCGCCTCCTGGTGGCCGGTGTCTCGCCTGCCTCAGGCCCCCGTGTCCCTCCCGGACCCTGGTGCCCCTTACTCTGGGGTTCTGACTACAGCAGTCCCCACACTCTGGGTCTCCCCTCCCAGGGGAACCCACAAGCCTCTATACCCACCTTGCCTTAGTGGCTACTGCCCGTCATCATCTAGCCCCCTTTCTCTGGGGCAGACTGCAGTGTAATAGCCACTCATCTCTGGCAAGGGGGTTGGACCAGCTGCCTTTTCCCTGCAGCCCTAGTACCTCTGTAGGCCTTTGCCAAGGCTTCAGCCTGGGGAGTTTCCAGGCTGGAGCTTCCCAGCTCCTCTTGCCCTTCCCCCGCGCGGCTCTGCTCAGGTACGGTCAACTCCCAGGCAGCTAGGTCCTTCTCACTCCCAGACTGACCCAGCTCTGGCCTTAGCCCTTTTATCAGGGCCTGCTGTGGCCTGATTAGGTGTGACCACAGCTGTGGCTGCTTCCCCAATCAATCTTTTGCCTTGTTTTTCAGGAGCGGGGTAACTGCCCCACTACTCTTATTAATATGTGTGAGCAAAGAACAAAGACACTGTGTGTTGCTTCTTCCCAAGCAGATGGGTTTGTTAGTATAATCAGAAAAGATACGGAATAGAGCTAAAGTATTGCTGGGTATGGTGGGAGTGTAATATACGAGCGTACACTTGAAGGACAACCCTGCCTCAATTCCTCTCCCAAGATAAGGTCAAGCAACCAGTCGGGAGGGGCACGGAGGATCAGGGGTAGAGGGGGGAAGCCAAAGAAATGCCTTTCCCTGAACCAAAGCACAACCTCACTCCATACATCGCCCATGGGATACAAAAGAGGTGGTACCAAAGTCCCCAGACTCACAAGCCTCCAAAATGGAACATGACCATAAATTGGAAGGGGTAGGATCAACGGCGTGCACTGCAAGTATAATTATGCCTGCTAAGAAAGAGGAGGTGGGAAATTAACACACAAGGAAGTGAGACAGAGAACTACTGCTTCAGACCAATAGTTCACCGAGTTGTGGGAAGACATTCTTCAGTAATGTTGATAAAATCTTGTTTAATTGAAATGGTGGTGGGAAAAAATCATTCTTGCTGTTACACTATCAGCCTTTATAAAATGGGTGTGATCTATGATAGCTTATCTCCTTCAAGCTGCTTTAAAAGTTATGTAGAAAGTTCTACTGTGGACAAAGTCTACGTGATCAGTAACTTCTTGAGATATCACATACAGCTGCTGATCAGACAGGATATTACACATGGCTCAGAGAGATAGGATCCCAGCTGTAACCTCATTCAGCAACTGCTTGGTCTTAGGTGATGTCTACAATTTTTCACCCTCCTCCTTGTAACAAACTTTTATGTACTTGAAAACTGTTATCAAGTCGCCCCTCCAGTCTTCTCTTCTCCAAACTAAATAAACCCATTTTTTTTCAATCTTTCCACATAGGTTATGTTTTCTAGACCTGTAATCATTTTGTGTTGCTCATGCACATGTGGGGCTTTTAAAGGGCGGAGGTGGGCTCCCAGTCTCTGATCTCTGGGCCTTAGTTACTGCCTTTGCTGTTTTCTCACAATAGCTATTTCTGCATCTACCGGCTCACAGAAGCGCAAGTCTGTTCCATCAATCCTTACAGGGGGTCGGATTTTCAGGTGCTTAGCACCCACGACTGGGACATGTGTTCAAAAGAGCTAAGCTCCCATTTCAAAACCTAAGCAATGTTCAGCAATTTTGATGGTCTTCCCTGTTCTCTACTCTCATTTTCCCACTAGGTGGCAGTAGAAAGCCACAGCTGAAATATTCAGGTCATGTGACTGAGATCCTATACCTGTTCCAGATGCTCCCTGAGATGCTCATCCATCTGGCTTTCACTGCCTTATTTTTCTGCACTGCAATATACAGTGAAGAGATATTAACAGGCTGAGACCCTAACCTCTGCCTCTTGCCTACTTTTCTGGTTTTGTCAGAGTAGACCTGAAACCACCAGAATCCCTCATCCAAACCCCTTTATTATGAAGCTTTAGTATTGCCCTAGACTGCCGGCATCCAGTCCTTCTCCTGTGGTTCTGAGTCCAGCTCAGGTCCAAAACTCAGAAGGATCCAATTGTCCAGTTTATTTTGGAGGGGGCAGAATCTTTTGAGATGTCTGTGCAGTTGAATCTGAACTGCAGCCCTGATTCAGGACACCCAGCCTCATTTTAAACCTATTCCAGAGCTGAAAGCTTCCTTTACAGCCCATCTCTAGAGGAAACCGCTCTGTGCAAACTCGGCTTCCCCTCCGCCAGGCCACGCATTGTGGTTTCAGCCCAAACAATTCTGAGGCAGAGTGGTGCTTACGATCCACGCTCTATACCTGCCATTCTGTACGCTAGCACCAGTCATTAACCAGTCACGCTGGAAAGGATCCAACGTGGTCTCAATCTAATATGCCTTTGTGAGAGGGTACAAGAGTGACACAAAGTCTCCAGTAAACAAAGGGTTGACTCTGGCTGCCCTCCCCTTGCTCAGGATCAGGCCGCTGTGGGAGGGAGAGGTGAAATGGCTGAGGGACAGCAGGGCTCCACACACAGGTTCCCCCGGTATGGATGAATCTCAGGCTTGGGAGGGGTTTGTTGGTTATATTTGTCTGGCTTAAGGTGGACCCTGCTGCAAACTGCTGAGTTATCTCAGCTTACATTGCTCTGCAGAGCAGGATTTATAGCCTGTCTTTGTAGAGAGAGAGATTCAAAGATCTCGGTGTGTTTCCCATCGCTACCTACTAGGATCCTATCTATGCAGCATGAGGAATAGGACTCAGTTTCCATCCAACCCCTAGAAATGGTCCTGAACCAAAACCCTGGATCCAAACTCCCCTGAACTGTACACTGCAGTGTTGTGGACCAATAACGTTAGATACAGTTGTGGAGAATGAGGGTGTTATATGTAGTATTTTTGATAAGTAGCCAATGCCCCTCAGGTTATGCTTGATACTCACCTGCCTAAATGCCAGGAGTTAAATCACAGGAGGCTGTTGAGGGAGAAGCCCACCGAAACTGAAACAATGACAGAGATGGGAGTCCTGGAGGAAACAACGGAAGAGCAGTTTTTTGGGGAATAAATCCGGCTCCCTCCAGGCTAGAGTGGTTTGCGCTTTCCAAGGCTGAGTCTGGGATCAAAGGATCCTAAATCTACAAAATGCTGGCCTTGGCGAGGAGGCGGGGAAGGTGAGGTAGCAGTAGATGAAAGCTGACGCCTCCCTTGAAACAGGGGGAGCATATTGTGAGCAGGAGCGGCTGGCTCTCCCAGCTCAGAGATGGGGATAAACTGGACCACCCTGAGCTATGGCTAGAGAGAGGCTAAGCCAGGGGGTCTCAAACTCAAATTACCATGAGGGCCGCATGAGGACTAGTGCATTGGCCCGAGGGCCGCATCACTGACCCTGCCCCCTCACTGCCCCCGGCCCCGCCCCCACTCCACCCCTTCCATTAGGCCCCGCCTCTTCTCCGTGTCCTCCCCTGAGCGCGCTGCTCCCCGCTCCTTCCTCCTTAAAAAAATGAAGAGTAATATAGTATGCTATTAAAAGTAAATATATTAACTTTTTTTTATTAACTTCTTTAACTGTAACGTGTAACTTCTTTAACAGTATAGATAGTTAAGTAGCTCCGCCTCTTCTCCCTCCCTCCTCCCCTGTGTGCACGCTTCCCGCTCCTCCCCACTCCCTCCCAGAAACCTCGAAGCCGCCAGACAGCTGTTCTGGTGGCGGAACTTCAGAACGAAACTGGGAGGGGGCGGGGGGCGGGGAGCCTGGCAGGCCGCAGGGAAGCGCTCCGCCGGGCTCCCCGCGCCCCCCGCCTCCGCTCCTCCCAGTTACATTCTGAAGTTCCGCCGCCAGAACAGCTGTCTGGCGGCAGAACTTCAGAACTTAACTTGGGGGCGGGGGGGTGGGGAGCGCGCCGCGGGCCACATGTTTGAGACCCCTGGCTAAGCGTAGGAAAGGGAGTCTGTGTCTAAGCCTTTTCTTGTATCAACCCAGTTTCCTAAATGCTTTGTACCTTTGAGGAATGAATAAATAATGCTTTGTTTTGATTCTGCTGTTTCGGTGTCATTGCAAATGGATGTTATTGCGGGCTTCTGAAACTCTTACAGGGGCCAACACTGAGTTAACAGGGTTGGGAACCAGAGGGGCTGCAGCCCAGAGATCCAGTCTGAAAGTGATCGGACCGTGTGGTTCCACCCAGAGAGAGATACAGGGAGCCAGGTCTGTCACTTATGGGGCACACTCAAGAGGGACTAAAAGGGGTCTATGGCACAGTTCACCTCATAGCCCCAACAGCTGTAATTTTTAAATAACACCCATCTTTCCTTGAGTTACAAACATGGGGCCAGTACTTTCCTGTACATTCTATTTTATGATTCTGAACGTTCCAAGACAACACACGCCAGTCTCCTTGGAGCTCTATGCAAGCAGATTTTATTAACAATTAACATTGTAAGATATAGATGTGCACAGTAAGAATGCATTCTCTCGTTCTTTTACACGTTTGAGATATAAACTATACAGTAACTCCTCGCTTAATGTTGTAGTTATGTTCCTGAAAAATTCTACTTTAAGCAAAATGATGTTAAGCGAATCCAATTTCCCCATGAGAATAAATGTAAATAGGGGGGTTAGGTTCCAGGGAAATTTTTTTTGCCAGACAAAAGACTATATTATATATTCACAGTATAAGTTTTAAACAAACAATTTAATACTGTACACAGCAAAGATGATTGTGAAGCTTGGGTGAAGTCAGAGGGTGGGATGAACTAGCACTCAGGGGCTAACAGATTGTTGTTAATGTAGCCTCACACTCTACAAGGCAGCACGAATGGAGGGAGGGGAGACAGCATGGCAGACAGAGACAGAGACACACCCTGTGTGTGAGAGACAGACGCGCATTGCCCCTTTAAGTACGCTGACCCTACTCTAAGTACATTGCCTTTTTAAGTAGATTAGCAAATTGAGGCAGCAGCTGCTGCCAGCAAGTGCCTTCCGTCCTGAGCCCTGTAGTGTCGTCCCCGCCCGGGAGATAAGGTACAGGAGTGGGGGGGAGAGGGACACCCTGACATTAGCCCCCCTCTTTGCCCCCCCTCTTCACAGCAAGCAGGAGGCTCCCGGGAGCAGCTCCAAGGCAGAGGGCAGGAGCAGCACACAGCAGTGGGGGGAGGGACAGCTGAACTGCCGGCAATTGATAGCCTGCTGGGCGGCTGCCGCACAGGGAACTTAGGGGAGCAGGGAGCTGATGTGGGGGCTGCCAGTCCACCCTGATTCCAAGCCCCCACTAGCTGGCTCCAACCGGCTGCTCTTTCTGCAAGCAGTGGACAAAGCAGGCGGCGGCCAAACAACGTTATAAGGGAGGATTGCGCAACTTTAAACGAGCATGTTCTCTAATTAATCAGCAACTAACAACGAAACAATGTTCACCGGGATGACTTTAAATGAGGAGTTCCTGTATTAGGGAGAAAATCATAGTACAAAAATAAAGTGCTCTCATTTGTAAAGTACTGTAGACATTATCCTACAAATGGAAGACATTAACAATTACTTCTTTTAAAAAGGAAGGGTTGTAAAATAACACTGAAAGAAGCTGTGCAGGAATTAGCCCCAAAGAAAAATCTTTTAAGCAGTGGAATGGGAAGTGGTTAAGGGAAGTTCCTCTAGATTTTGAATATACTTCATTGTACATTTTTGAATTCTGAATCCCCATCTAGGGAAAGAAGGCTGGATTATCCAGACAGATATTAGATGATGTTTAAATAACAACCTGTTAGCTTGTCAGTCCTTAAGAGACAGTGTGACTATTAAACATGGGTTTTATTTTTCTTGACAAACTTCCCTTTCTAAAATGCAGCTGTTGCATAAATGTATCTTCCTTGGGGCAATGTAACAAGCCTACTCTAAGCTTAGATGGCTAGTACATGACAGTGTAATGAAGAAATCATGGCAGAACAGTTTTCATAGTTCACAGACATGAAATGTGAATTTTACAGTGTATAAACTCCAGAATTGTTGAGCAATTACTAATTCTGCAGGTCAATTCTATGTAGGGAAATGTCAGCAATCACTGTTATAAGGCTTATATTTGTTGTATGTGATGTAGCACCTTTCGTACTGGAGGATCTCAAAGCATTTTACAGACGATAGGCTAAATCTGCACTTTAGGCATACGCAGGTAGCACCGGGGAACAGTGTGTCAAAGGTTACCCCTTTGAGTCACAATTCCCTCCTTTGCCACCCTCGGTGTGCTGGCTCTGCTACCATGGCCAGCAAGGCCGGCTCTGGCTTTTTTGCTGCCCCAATCAAAAAAAAAGTGGAGCGCCACCGAAGCAAAAAAAAAAAAAAAGGGAGGAGGGGGCTGGAGTGGAATGTGCCGCCCTAAGATTGACCTGAATGCCGCCCCTTACAATGTGCCGCCCCAAGCATGTGCTTCCTAGGCTGGTGCCTAGAGCCGGCCCTGGTGGCCAGCAAGTTGGAGCGGTAGAACCAAGGCTCTGAGCATTCGAGGCCACCTGCTCCAGAAAAGAAAGGAGAGTGTAATACTGCTTGCTCTTATGCATTTGGCCCCAGAGTGCAAGCAGCCCATGTGTGGGCCAAAGGGAATTCTCACAACCCCTTTCCCCCTTGCACAGCCATGTAGTGCAAATCAGAATCTTTCCCTCCACTCCACCTTCCCAAAGGTCCTGGACCATTAATCAGTGAAAAAGCATTTTGATCCCATTCTAAACCAGGCACATGCAGCTGCTCTCGCACACTCAGACACACGAGGGCATCGGGATCTGCTATAAAGTCCCATTCCCAGAGGACAGAAAACCCGTATTACACAATCCACCTTGCAGTGATGCTGCAGGGGAATTGGCCAGGGGCACACCTAGAGGTGGATGTGGTTATTGACTGCAGACCAATGTCAAAAATTTAGCACAACAGGGCAGGGTTGATGCTTTCACTAGGGCCATGGCCTGGCACGGCTCTTGCATAGCGGGAGTGCTCAGCTGCCTGTTTGAGGCAGCTTTAGGGAATTTAGGGCTGAGAATCTTGACTGCATCCTTGTGCTGGGGATGTGCTTGTTACATATTCCCCATTAGGTCCCTTTTCAGCAAAGCATTTAAGCATGTATTTAAATCTGTCCCTGCTCAGCAAAGCCCCGAATCACATTGATGTCAATGAGACTGAAGAAAGCACCTGAAATGAAGCACACGCTTTGTGCTTTAGCAGCATAAGGATGGACTCTGAAGTAGGGTCTTTGTCCTCATTATGAGGCTGGAGTGATCTGGCAAGCACACAGCAGTGCTCTCATTAATGCAGGATCCATTTCCTATTAGCCATTGAAGCTACAACCCATTTACAATACCTCACACCTACTCTAAGCTCTGAGAATAAGGAGATCATTTCAAAGAAGAACTTTCACACTGGAGGAGACTTTAAAGCAAAAATAAATTGCTGTTGGTATAAAGAATTTGCTTGACCAATACGTCTCTTTCCCTTCTGCTACCATCCCACACCCTTGTGTAACAGTGACATCTCTCTCCCCACAACACAGGTTTCATCCTGCAGTCACAGGACCAAATTCGCCATATACACATGTGGGCCTAATTCCACTGAGGTCAAATGGAGTTGCACCCACTGATAATGGTGGTGAATCTGGCCCCTAATCCAGAATTGGGTGAATTTGTGAAATACCTTATGCCAAATTTTGCATGAAGAGTTCCTTTTATTGCAAACAATGTTGTCTTTGGCCATGAGTGTTTTGCAGGCGACTCTCATAATCCTGTGCTTAAGACATCAAAATCTGCAGCCATGGAAACAATTGTGAAGCTACAAATTTCGCACTGTAATAATAATGTACACACCTTTCAACCTGCCTGGCACTCAAAGTGTTTTACAGTAGTACTGATCCTGCAAGCCCGCCGAGTTTGGGCCTATCATTGTTGTCAATGGAAGATCACTGAGCGCTTACATGATGGGACCTTATATACATACACCACAGGAATGCAGCCACCTGTGGGGTGGAGTGCAGCAACCAACCCAGGGCCGGCGCGCCCACTAGGCAACCCTAGGTGGTCGCCTAGGGCGCCAAGATTTGGGGGGCGGCGGGCGGCTGCCTGCTGCCTCCCCGCTCAGCGGCTGAGCTGCTGAGCGGGGAGACAAGGGGCGGCTCGCTGCAGCTGCCCCTTGTCTCCCCACTGAGCGGCTGAGTGGAGAGACAAGGGGCAGCTTGCCGCGGCTGCCCCTTGTCTCCCTGCTGAGCGGCTGAGCTGCTGAGCGGAGAGACAAGGGGCAGCTTGCTGGACGGCAGCCGCGGGGACCCACCCCGCTGCCCCCCCGCTCAGCACCTGAGCGGGGGGCAGCCGCAGCGAGCCCCCCACCTCGCTGCCCTGCCTTAGCGCCTGAGCAGGGAGCCGCCTCGCGGCCCCCCCCTCAGCACCTGAGCGGCGAGCCTGGGGGCAGCCACGGCGAGCCGCCCCCCGGCTCCCCGCTCAGCTCCTGCGGCCCGCAGGTGGTGGTGGTGGGGGGGCTGAGCACCAGCGGCTGTGGGGGAAGGCTGAGCTCCCGTGGGCGGGGGAGCTGGCTGGGGGGACATTGGGGGGGCGGGGGCGGCACAGGGCTGGTGCAAGGAAGTTTCGCCTAGGGCCCTGAACCAACCATCTTCTAACACATTACATACCGGTGAGGAAGGGAGAATTTTAGCTAGGGATATAAGGTAAGCCATCATGTTCTTACAGAAGTCCCATAGAGGGCCTTCAGTGTTAAACCAGAGCAAGAAACACTTTAGGTGTTTAAGTCACATTTGACAGACCTCCCTGTAGTAATCATCAGGTCTCAGAAGGTCAGCACTCTGAGCTAACCCATCTGTAGGGTGACCAGACAGCAAGTGTGAAAAATCGGGATGGGGGAGGGGGATAATAGGAGCCTATATAAGAAAAAGCCCCAAATATTGGGACTGTCCCTATAAAATTGGGACATCTGGTCACCCTACCCATCTGGGGTTTGAACCTGTCATTCCAGGAAGTCTAGATAGCTCAAGCAAGAAATGTAGACTACTAAGCCATCTGCCCCCTACAGGAGCAAGTAGAAGGGAGAGGATGGGCTTGGAGGCACTTGTGTATATATGCATGCATTTGGCATCATTCAGAAAATTGGCAAAGCGAAACTATTAATACCATGTGAAGTCTATTGTAGTGTAGTGTCATGGCTCAATCCTGTACAGTGCTGAGCACCTCCTCGTTGACGCTGACCGCCTTCAACTGTCACGGAGATCACGGGGAGCCCATCATAGGATTGGACCCTATGTGGAATATTTTAAAATTTCTTTTAGCATTAGTGGTCTCTTTAACATTCCACATCGTGAAACTTCCATACATGTTAAATAGAAGGGATGCTTGTTAAAGAACACGCCAAGGCACAGTGCAGTCTGGGTGCTGTCCATTTCTCTATGATTCATACAGTACTTTTTCATTCTTTTGATGTATGGCTCGCAAAAAGACCCAGGTCCCTTCACATATTCTTGGTTCAACATTTCCAACACGTCAGTGAAGCACAGAATATGTGTTGGAGGTGTGCTCACTAGACGAACCTGTTGTTTCTGTCGAAGAAATTTTGTATTTTCCTGAAAAGAAAAAAAAACCATGTTTTGGAGTTGAAGACACAATAGCACTGGACTGGTTGTATGTTACATAGACCCATCTATTCATAACAAGGATTCCGTCTGGACTGTGGCTACATCACAGACCACAAAAACAACATGACTTGTGATTTGTATCAGATGCTAACACAGATTACGTTGACTTGCATTAGATTAGATGGTTTGACAGGGACACCTGAATTCCATTACGGAGTTCCAGATGCTGATGTAAATTCCGTTTTCCGTTACGCCTCTGCAAACTGACTGAGGCCTGAATTCTAAAGTGGGTGCCCAACAATAAATTTGTACATTCATATTCAGGTAGGTCTAGACGGTCTAATCGTCCTGTCTGGCCTTAAAATATATGAATACTTAGGTAGCTAAAGAAGTGACTCGATTTTCAAAGTGCTAAGCACCCAGCAGCTCCCACAGAAAGCAATCAGGCTACTTATTGAGGTGCCTGAATACAAATGTGGGAGTATAACTTTAAACGCCCATTTTGGAAAATCGTGGCCTGGCTTTTTAAAAATATGGGGAAAATTCTGTTCGGTTGTACTGATGCAATTTTTTTGGCTTCAGTAGGTTCTGGCACTGGATTTTGCCCCAATATGTGATTTAAAAGACACTTTTAAAACATAGATCATTGTTGCAACCACTGTTATATATTTTCGGCAAATCTTGTACTAAGTTTGTCAAGCGAGGTGTCTATGAAAAGGTTATGGTTTGCTGGTTACGATTATGCTATCTGTACGCAGGTATCATTTTTGTATGTGAAGTTATAAGTATTGGCTCTATACTTGGATTTCAAATATTTGCTCCTGGGGTAATGCCCATGAAGTAATTAGCCAGCATATCTTGGAGGAACTATTCACATTGAGTAGCCCATCGAAAAAACATTTAACTGAGAATGAACCATGGGAGATGCCTATCTACACTTAATGAAATTTCCTGTTGTGACTAGGCAAAATGCATGGACTTGTGACTTGCCCATGTGACTCCAAACTCCATCTTGTTGTTGTAATTTTCCACAGTAAGAACAATGGGATGACCTCCACAGGGCAAAATCTATAAAAAGCCCTGGAAACACCTCCATTTTGTCTTCAATCCTGCTTCTTACCGCTGGAGGAATTTTGCTACAAACTGAAGCTCTGAACAATGGACTGAATGACCCATCCAAGCTGTGGATGTATTCCAGAGACTTGACTTAAGCCAGCAGTTTATTCCATCACTGCTGCAAGCCTAAACCAAGAATGTTGCCATCCTTTAACCAATTTTAATTCTCACCTTTCTTTCTTTCTTTCTTTCTTTCTTTCTTTCTTTCTTTCTTTCTTTCTTTCTTTTTATGAATAAACCTTTAGATTTTAGATACTAAAGGATTGGCACCAGCATGATTTTTGGGTAAAATCTAAGTTATATATTGACCTGGGTCTGTGGATGGTCCTTTGGGGTCCGAAGAATCTATTATTTGATGAGATTGGTTGTAAAGAACCGCTCATCTCTGAATCCAGTGTTTCTGTGGTGATATAAGAACTGGACTGCCTGAGGAAACTGCCTTTGTTTTCTTGTTAGCCGGTGTGGTGAAACGGGAGTTTAATTTTGTGGTTGGTTCGGCATATCTTATAAAAGAATAACCACCAGTTTTGGGTTGTGTTTGCCCTATTTTTCAGCAGTGCATCCTGAATTTGGCTCTCTCAGTTATGACCCAGTAAGGCACGGTTACACACAGACAAATGGAAATAGTTGAAATCCTCAATATTATTGGGTTTTCTCTTTTTGTAGCCTCTCTAATCTCCCTGAGCATTTCACAATCACTATCACCATCCTGGTTAGGTGGTTGGTAGTACATTCCTACTGCTATGCTCTTATTATTCAAGCATGGAATTTCTATCCATAGAGATTCTATGGTACTGTTTGGTTCATTTGAAATTTTTACTATATTTGACTCGGTTTTTTTCACATATAGTGCCACTCCCCCACCAGTGCAACCTCCTCTTGTCATTCCTAAATATTTTGTACCTTGGTATTGCCATGTCCCATTGATTATCATCATTCCTCCATTTTTGGGGGGAGGGATAGCTCAGTGGTTTGAGCATTGACCTGCTAAACCCAGGGTTGTGAGTTCAATCCTTGAGGGGGCCATTTAGGGATCTGGGGCAAAAATTGGGGATTGGTCCTGCTTTGAGCAGGGGGTTGAACTAGATGACCTCCTAGGGTCCCTTCCAACCCTGATATTCTGTGATGCCTGTTATATCAATATCCTCATTTAATACCAGGCACTCAAGTTCACCCATCTTAGTATTTAGACTTCTTGCATATGTACACAAGCACTTATAAAATGTAGCAGTAGTTAGTTATCGGCCTTCATGTGATGTAATTGAATGAGACTCTTTCATTTGACTGTTTGTCTTCAATTTCTACCTGTATTTTATCAACTTCTGCCCTCTACTAGAGCTCCCCTTTAATAAATCCTCCCCTAAGGGATGTGTCTGTCTGAACTGTGTGCTTCTCTGCACCTGTCGGCTTTCCCTCAGGCCTTCCTATAAAAACTTCTCTATGGGCTAGTCTACACTTACCCGCTGCATCGGAGGCTTCGGATCGATCTTCTGGGTTCGATTTACCGCGTCTTGTCTAGACGCGATAAATCGAACCAGGAAGTGCTCCCTCATCGACGCCGGTAATCCTGCTCTGCGAACGGAGCAGGCGGAGTCGACAGGGGAGCCTGCGCGCCGCCGTGTGGGCCAGGGGTAAGTACTTTTAAGTTCGAAATAAGATACTTCGACTTCAGCTACGTTATTCACGTAGCTGAAGTCGCGTATCTTACTTCGAACTTGGGGGGTAGTGTAGACCATCCCTATGACTTTTTTAATTTTACATGCCAGCAATTGGTTTAGGTAGAGCCCATCATTCCTGTATAGGCTCCTCCTTTCCCAAAAGGTTCTCCAGTTCCTAATAAACCTAAATTCCTCCCCCAAACAATTGAGACCCTGCGGTGCTGCCTGTCTAAGTGGCCTGATGCATAGAACTGGAAGCCTTTCGGAGAATGTTTACATAGAGGGCCTGGACTTTAATCTCTTACCTAGCATCCTAAATTTGGCCCCCATGACCTCTCTCTTACTTTTCTTATGTCATTTGTACCTACCTGTACCACAGCCACTGGCTCTTCCCCAGCACTGCACATAAGTCTGTCTCTATGTGTTGAGAGGTCCGCAACCTTCACACCTGGCAGGCAATTCACCATGAGGTTTTCCCAGTCATTACAAACCCAACTACCTATATTTCTAAAATCAAATCTTCCATTACTATTGACTGTCTCTTCCTAATAACCGAGGTCCCCTCCCCAGGAGGGGTATCCTCGGTGTGGGAGGATACCATGGCATCATCTGGAAGGATGGTCCCAACTACAGGATTGTTTCTCTCTGCTCTAGCTTGATGTTCTCCTTCCACAAGACTTTCATTCTCCTCAGCAGCACAGAGACTGTCAGACTGGGGGTGGGACTGTTCTTCTGTGTCCCGGAAAGTCTATTCTATACACTTCTGTCTCCTTAAGTTCTCGAGTTCAGTCACTCTGGTCTCAAGAGCCCGTACTCGGTCTCTGAGGGCCATGAACTGCTTGAGATGACTGAGTTTTTTAGAAAAACCTAATCTAATGAATTTTTAAACAAACCTTAATAGGCCATCTCTAGCTCCCAGTTATACTGCTGTAAATCCAGTCATTCCACTGCCTTCAGCTACTGGAAAATGGAGCTACCATTTTAGATAGAGAGACACTATTTGAGAAGGATTTGAAAGGACACAAAAATCCTGTCTGTTGTCCTTGTTATCACGTAGCCATTGTCACATACCTGCTTTGCCAAATAAGTTGTTGAGTGCTTCTGAGAATGGAGAGCTCATGGAGAACACGGGGGCAGAATCACCCAGGGATGTTAACTGTAAAATGGAAACTGGTTTTAGTTAAAAGTCAGGAACATTTTCTGCAGCTACATTTTAAAAGAGATTGTGTGAATAGAATGCTGGTCAGTGGAGCACACAGGAGGCATATAAATAGGGTGTTGGGCAGGCTAGATAAAGGGGCCTTTTAAACCAGCGGTTCTCAACCAGGGGTACACGTATCTCTGTGGGTACACAGAGGTCTTCCAGGGGTTATAGCAACTCATCTAGATACTTGCCTAGTTTTACAACAGGCTACATAAAAAGCATTTTGCAAAGTCAGTAGTACAAACTAAAATTTTGTACAGACACTGACTTGTTTATACTGCTTTATATGCCATACACTGAAACGTAAGTACAATATTTATATTCCAATCAATTTATTTTATAGTGATATGGTAAAATGAGAGAGTCAGCAATTTGTCAGTAACAGTGTGCTGGGACACTTTTGTATTTTTATGTTTGATGTTGTAAGCAAGTCGTTTTTAAGAGAGGTGAAACTTGGGGGTACGCAAGACAAATCAGACTCCTGAAATGGGTACAGTAGTCTGAAAAAGTTGAGAACCACTATTTTAAAGCAATCTATTGCAGTGGGAATAATGACGCTATTGAGGCATCCAGTAGCATTCAACCTATCAGCACAAATTAGAGCCTTCACTTCTCTCTGTGTTTGCTTTCTTGTGGTTTGCTCTGTTTGAACTGGATTGTGGTTTTAGACTGAAGTGTGTGTGTGTGTGTGTGTGCAGTGACTCTATTATTTGTCTGGCATATTCTCCAGCCAGGAATATGTACATTTATGGAAATGATCGTGGACAAGAGAGAAGCAGACAGATTAAATTTAAAATAAAGTACAAGACAGCCTCAAACAGCCTCTGCCTAAATGATGCATATGATATATGGGGTTAGACTACAGGACCTTTAACTTCAGACAGCACAGGGCTTCTGCCACTTGCGCTCAAGGAGAATTCCCATTAGCACGGCCAGTAGCACTATGGATGACATCCTCTTTAGGTCAGTCATCAGCAGATGAGGTTACCACAAGCATTGCAGCAAGTCTGATTCCATCCACCAGAGGGCAGGTGGAACACAAACTATAAAACAATTGGTACTTTAGAGAGGGGCAGGGAGAGAATGAGTTTATCTTGCTGGAGATGAAGGAAATTTCCTTTATGGAAAAGTCCCATAGAATTCTATAGGGCTGGAACCAACAGGGTTCTCCAGAGATAAAGAGGGGTTCAACAGAAATACTCTAAAAGCCCATAGAATTTAATGAGATCTCTGCAATAGGTCGGTTTAAACTTTCTATAGTAGGGTCCTCATTCCCTATTAAATATGGTAGTGTTTTTATAAGGTTCGTCAGACTGAATCACTATGGAAAAAAGGATGCAATTTAATAGATTTGAAACACAAGTTCATAAGGTGATCAAGGAAGAAGATGAACGTAAATTAATTATTTTTTAAGAAGGATGGTTATTGTTATTCAGAACAAGGAGCAATGGTCTCAAGTTGCAGTGGGGGAGGTTTAGGTTGGATATTAGGACACTTTTTACTAGGAGAGTGGTGAAGCACTGGAATGGGTTACCTAGGGAGGGGGTGGAATCTCCTTCCTTAGGGGTTTTTAAGGTCAGGCTTGACAAAGCCCTGGCTGGGATGATTTAGTTGGGGATTGGTCCTGCGTTGAGCAGGGGGTTGGACTAGATGACCTCCTGAGGTCCCTTCCAACCCTGATATTCTATGATTCTATGGTCACACTGGGCCTGATCTACTCTGCTTACTCTCTTCTTACAAGGCAAAACCCCCATTGAAAGAGGCCAAAATCTTGAAGGGTGCAACTTCCACTGATGTTGCTGGGAGTTTGAGTTGGCCCAATGGGGGCTTTACCTGAATCAGGGGTGAGTGAGGAGTGTGTAATTTTAGTTAGGCTAGTCATTTCTGATTGGAGTGGAGCACTGGATGAGTTTCCAATCGAACACTATTACCCATTCATAACAACAACCCAACCAGTGGCTGCAGATTAGCAGGCACCAGATGAACAATGACATTTTTTAAAAAAAAAAAGCTGTATGAAAATGTTCCCAGCCTGACAGGAGGCTGACACGCTCTTTACAAAGAGTCTGCAGTGAAGGTGTGTTGGGGGAAGGCCTCCGTCAACCCACAGAGTAAGTCCAGCACAGGCAGGCACAGCACAAGCTCTCCTGAACTGTCTGGACAAACTGCCTTTAATCTTTATGTGGCGGTATCAGCTCTGGGACTGCAAGTGTATTTCATCCTGGGATTCTAATGTGCCTGCCAGCAAGGGTGCTAATTCGTATCAACTGCAGCAGGGGCTCCACGACAGATGTAACTCATTCTTCCGTGCATAAACCCCATTGTCTCTCATAGGCCCACATTTCTATGAATTTCACCATTTAAAAATATCAGGCCCATAGGAACGGACATATTGGATCAGACCCATGGTCCATCTAGTCCAGTATCCAGATGCTACAGAGAGAGGTGGCGGAAACCCTGCAGTAGGAAATTATGGGATAAACCTGCCTCCCGAGAAAATCCCTCCTGGCCCCCAGTAGTCAGGGCATGTCTACATTGCATCTGGGAGCGAGCCTGCCAGCCCAGGCACACAGACTCATGCTAGTGGGGTTCTCATAGCTGTGTAGACCTCACGGCCAGGGCTGGAGCAAAGGCTCTCAAGCTCGGAGGGAAGGAGGTTGGAAGGGGTGGGCATGAGAGCCTGAGCTGCATGGTCAAAGCAACATCTACTCCGCTATTTTTAGAGTGCTAATGCGAGGCCCGCTAACTCGCGCCCTTCGGAGCTGTCTTATGCCCAGATGCATGTGGATTTCTATCCCTTCCTGTTTGTAGTCAGTGGGCACTTCCCCTAGAATCAGGCACCCCATTTGTTTCTATGGTCCTGTATGTGTCAATAGTGGAGCTGGTTGAAATGTTTCGAATTTAAAAAAAAAATCAACCCAATTTCAAAGTTTCAAAGAAATTTTGCATATAATTTTTAAAAGTACAAATATTGATTAAATGTTCGTAACTCCACCTCCCCCATTTTTGACCAACTATAGGTCAAAATATTTTAAATTTTGAAAAAAGGGGGAGATTTGGAAAAAAAAAAGAATTAATTTCTCCCAACTCTTTTCTTTTTTGAGCAGTTCTAGTAAATAAGTATGAGTATAAAATATGTTTAACTAAAAATACATCTGAGGCACCGCAGAGTATTAATAAAGTAACTATGAAATCCATTCTTAGAGAGGATTAACCTTTGTTTGCTGCGTACTCCATCTTGCAAATGAATATTTGTTCAGCAAGGCTTCTAACACCTGTGGTTTGCAAACAAAGTAAATCAGTAAATCCATGCAGTCAATTCAAATAATAAGCATGTCTTTGAATCTGGTGTAAGACATTAAGTGAATTCTTACCTTCTTGTCCCTGAGAGTTCCAAACACCAGAATGAATAATCCCTATAAAAACATGATATTTAAATATAAACAATATATGTATTTGTCCACATTTAACCACACTAGAGCATTCCTCTCCCACCATTTGTCTGTCTTGACTATTGAAACTATAAGCTCTTTAGAGCAGGAACTGTTTCTTGCTATGTGTTTGTACAGAACCTAGCACAATAGGGTCCTCATCTTGTTTGAGGTCTCTAGGCATTGCTGTAGTATAGATAGTAATAATAATTCAGCTCACAGAAGTGACACAAACTAACACAGACAAGGAATTTCCAGGTTATGGATGTCATTGTGTCTTTAAATCATCCCATTGTTCCTGGGTACTACATGAGAAGATGGTGACCGGTTAAATGCCCTGTTCTATAATGCCGTAGTGCTTATTTAATGTTTCCACAATATTAACTGCCATTCTTTCCCAGGCTGTTATTGTGTGGTTAACATGTTGCTACCAAAAAGTAATATGCAAAGTGATTAACTAGGGATGTAAAATTTTGAAGCCGGGGGGGAAAACACTTTTTTTCTTTTTGTTTCAGAAAAGAAATGAAATTTTGTGAAAAATTGAAATATCTGCAGCAGTTACTTGCTTATCAAAACCAAACTTGACTGACTTCTTTCAGAATGAGAAATGTATTATGTATAATTTAGTTAGCACATACAAAGTACTGTTTGGTATATTTATGAAATAAATAAGTATAAATTGTATTGTTCTGATTCAGATAATAAGGACAAATGCATCTAGCATTAGGGAGGAGCTGTAGCTGTACACTCAGGTACTTAGGTGCATTTTTTTTGCCTAGAGAAACATTTTGTTCATTTAAAATACTTATTAGTTATTATTAGAAAATATTCTGAAGGCTGGAACGGCAGCAGTAATATTATTTTAAACATTACTCTAAAAATTATTTCACTGAAATATTTCATATAACAGTTCCTTTTCAATTTCCCCCAAAATTTACAATTTTTCCATACTGGGCAAAAAAATGGGGAAAAAAACCCAATATTTTTTCCAAGATTTTCCTTTTCCCCCCAGACTCATACGTCAGTGACACAATAATTTTGATAATTATTTTCAATTTTATAAGGCATTTCACCCAGGGAATCTGAGTGGTTTACACATATGAACTATTATTTGTTAACAGAGCTGGGTAAAGAAAGGTAATTCCATTTTATGGAGAATTTGATATTTCAGAATTTGTTGGGTGTTTTTCTCATCTGCAAAGAAACCAAAAATTTCAAAATTCTCAATGAAAGGGACTATGGTCTCAGCTCTAGAGCAGTCTGCCTGATGGGATGCCATGGAGCTATAGACCCTGAAAGCCCTGGGCAGAATGAAAAGCAGAAATAGGACTAGAACCCAGGAGTCCATACTCCCAGGTTACTTTATTAACTGTTAGAACTCATTCTGCAGGTAAAAATATGGCTCTTGATTGGCAGAAAACAGTCAATCAGATGGGTTGGTCCATTTCAGTTGTTTATGTCCCACTTATTAGTATTGCTCATCAATTTATTGTGTCTTTGATGCCTTAGATCTGGACTGCCATCCTACAATCCCTAATTATTTGGAAGTGATAACCTGCTAAAGTAGCACTGGAGGAAACAGAATCTGATGGTAGCTCAGGATCCGTAATAAATGGGAATACATCCTTAACCATAGTGAATCTTGATCCCATGCACAAAGTAGAGCTGTTTGTGCAATTTGGGGAAAGAATTGCCTCACCATTTATTGGCAGAGACCTTGGGAATAGGGGTGTCTCCTTCATCTGTGACCAATCAGTAAGAAACAATGTATTTCCTGTAACTTCAGAAGCATGAGTGTCTTTAATCCTTCCTGTCTTCTTTTTCTATGAGTCTGTGTTAAGTGGTCATGAAAAATAAAGCAGTGCATATATGATACTCACTTGGAAAGCATTGAGGAGAGTAAATAGTATATGGAATGCTATTGAGCTGTCTTTGCTAAGGGTTGCGAGTCCAAATCCCCAGGTAAGTCCGAATAGCGGCGTCAGAGTGGCAACGTTTTTGATGGCTTGAATCAAGGAGCTCCTCTCCTGCTTGCTTGGCTTCTCCCCAATGGTAGGCCTTAGTATTTTGACTAGGATTACAACAGCAATGATTGAATTCACAGCCACAATGATCAGCGCGGGTACAACAAAGGCAAGGAGAGCTTTGCTTTTCTCCCAGTTGAGCCAGCAGGCATTTTCCCTTCTGTAAGCGTCATGCGGCTGAGTGACAGCTATGGTGATGACTGATATAATAAGAGGGCACCCATATCCCAAAGAGAATGCTACAGCTTTCTGGATGGTCTTGCTAGTGTCGTGTAAAATGAAGACCAGGCGATAGAAGATCATGAGGCCCAGGGCAAGCATCCAGAAAAAGACACTGAGGTAGAACAAGTGGATGAAAAAGGTGGCAGCTATGCAGACATTCCCATTCACTAGGTCCTTTGTGTCTTGTATGGAGGCAGCAACAATGAACCAGATGTCTGCAATCAGAAGAGACACAGCTATGTTCAATATACAGATGTGGCGCATGTAGGAGGTTCTGTTTTTGGTCACATATTTCCATACCAGGGATTCAATTAATATACAGATCACCAAGCTTGCTATGGAAATGCTCAGGCCGATGTAGGTAATGTAATCTAATGGCTGCAGTGGGGCTCCAGCAGGGGGGGACTCCAGGTCGAGTGACATCAGAATTGAGAACGAAGTCAAGTGATTGCAGGTGCAAATGATATTGTCTCCTTCATCCTTTGGTTCACAACCGGTGTCATCCCATCCTCCTGCATTATCAGAGAAAGAGAAGTTCCAAAAGACACACTGGGGCTTTTTCAGGGAAGAATTGCTTTTGGCAAATGTCAGAGAGATCTGGAAGTCTGTAGGGAGCGTGCTGTTCGTTGTTGTCATCATCACCAAGCCATTCACATCCTTATCTGTCTCATTGGGCTTGGGCAGAATATATCTGAGAGTTGAGAAAGCCACGGTGATGATGGTCGAGTTTGGTTTCAAGTTCTCAGTTTTATTTCTGTTAATTAGCACATTACCGCTGAGGCTTGCTGAATTGGAGAAAGTAAAGCTCTTATTATAGTCTGACGTGCTATTTTCTGCGATAACTATACCTTGCAGCTGAAGGTTGGTGTTGGTGATAGAAGGAATATTATTAGTTGGTCGGAGGGACCGGGAAAATTTCTCCACTGAATCCAGTAACAGAGAACTCTTCCGTGTTTGCTGTTTGTTCAGATCTTCCCAGGCAAGTATTGTGGAACTGTTGACGATAATGTCCACTGTAGAGAGGAAATTCTGTAATAAAGACAAACATATGGTATTAATGAAGTTCTTTACGATCATTGCTACTATCAATAATAATGTCTGCAATTTATCTTTCTAGCCTGGCCTCTTTCCTTTTGCCCTGTCTCAAGCAATCCCTCAGACTTTTCCCCCTGGATGTCCCATCTCAAGTCAGGGTCACTGAAAGCAGAGGTGCTCATTTTTCCTTCTAATACTGCGACACTTTTGCCTGGCTCCAGTCCTGGCTCCTAGGTTTGCATCCTCTGTGTTATCTCTGACTCCAGTCTCCCTTCTGCTCAAACATCCAGTCCACTTAGCTGGTGTAAATCTGCAAGTCTCTTGTTGAAACTTGCCATTTCTTCCAGCTAGATATATTACTAAACCCAGCTCTGTCCTCTCTAACTCCACTTCCTGTTCATTCCTTGTCCATTCACCTGTTTTTATTGCCAATTCGTTTCCCTTGCCTGATCACAACCCCTCCACATTTATCCTCCTCATTTTTCCCATACCTGCTCCTAACCCATCATTCCTCAACACCCACCTCTGCCATTCACACACACTCTTCACCTCAGCTGCCTCTCCCATTTCCATCATCTCGGTTTCACTCACGCCCCAGATAACTCATAACCCCTCTATAAACACCATAATTTATTAAAGAAACACTCTCCCAAGTCCTTCCTTTATAAATCTAGGGGAACCATCTTGATTTGAGTAACTGTGTGACCATACCACCGTAACCTCTGTACTCCTCCTTTTCTCCACTATCCCTACTGTTTTTATCAGACTCACTTGTGTATCGTGTCTAAAACGAAGACCGGAAGCTCTGCAGCAGAGACATGTCACCCTTTCGTGAATCCTTTCATATAAAAGCAAAGCTCCTGGTCCTCACCTTCAAGGCTTAGGTTGGATATTAGGAAAAACTTTTTCACTAGTAGGGTGGTGAAGAACTGGAATGGGTTACCTAGGGAGGTGGTGGAATCTCCTTCCTTAGAGGTTTTTAAGGTCAGTCTTGACAAAGCCCTGGCTGGGATGATTTAGTTGGGGATTGGTCCTGCTTTGAGCAGGGGGCTGGACTAGATGACCTCCTGAGGTCCCTTCCAACCCTGAGATTCTATGATTCTATGAAGACCTTTCATAATCTTGCCTTCATCTGTATCTTTGTTCTTATTTCCTCTTACCTCATCACTCCCTCAACTCCTCCCTAATCCACGTCCTAACCAATCAGGGAGCATATTCCCATCTGATGCAAAGGCCCAAGAGCCAACCAGCTTCTATAAGGCTTAACTGTAACTTACTGTCATTGTGCGTGGCTCTGCGTCTGTTGGGATGGTTGAAACCAAATCCAGAATGGTAATTACTGCCCCCAGGTTTGCAGATGAATTGTTTATTTCTTGTTGTTCCTTTATTGTATTATTATGAAGAGTCTCAAGATATGTGGCTAGCTGTTCTGCTGGATGGGGACCAGACACCAAAGACTAGAATGGAAATTAAACATGATGTTACATATATGCAGTGCACCTTCAGTCGAGATACACAGTGAGTACATAAGGAAAGACGTGTAACTCCCGCACCGGTCTAGTTGAACAGAGGAACAGGGTGACTGCAGGTGATTTCTAGAAGGGAAGACAAAGGATGCAGCAGCAGGACTGGTGTTGTATCCAATGGACAGTGCAGATCAGAAAGGGGGTTATGACACAAGCAAAAATGGGAGTGGTCCTACCAACCGCTCAGCTAGACACCAGGCTGTGGGAATTATTCCAATCCAGAGACTAGCTGACAGCAAGGGATGGCTTACGCTCTGAAGCTACCTGTGAAGAGCAGCCATATGTGTGGGGTGTGTCTGCAAATAGAGGGCCACTGTTAATGAGCAGTGTAAAGGTCAGGGCAAGACAGAGTGGTGGTCACCATCCAGCCACTGAAGTATGAACAGAGGGCGGGAACATGCTCATGGGAGTTGTACGCCAGCAATGCTCACTGATGGACAGGCAGCACTACAGTAGAACCAGAGGCAAGAAGCAAGTGTTGTGCTAGTGTTGGACAGCTCTGGAGAGAGGCTTGTCTGCCTGACTTTGTCATAATTTCCCTCCTTACTTCCTGTGAAGGCTCTGTGTTGTGGTGACCCTCCCTCTGGCTGTGGAGTGCCATGTATGCTCCATTCAGAGCTATAGTATGTGTACTATATACATTCACCTACGGCAGATAAAAGCTCCACTACTTCTAACAGCTAAGGGTTATTCACCTTTAAGGCAAGTGGTAGAAGCCTGTGCTTATGGTCCCAAGGTTGGTTATGTGTGGTATAGCACACACATTGTGATGATTAGTATGGGATAAAGCTTTGATTCAGGACAGCACTTAAACACGTGCTTACCTTTAAGGATGTGCTTAAGTCTCATTGACTTCAATGGGACTTAAGTATGTGCTTAAAAGTATGCATGTGCTTAAGTGCTGTCCTGAGTGGGGAATGCTTTCCTGAACCAGGACCTATATGCTCAGTCAGAGAGACCTGGACAGTAATGTCTGCACAGTAGGTAAGTATCATGCAGACTAAGCCGATGTTTTCAGGTTGGTAACCCCTTATTCAGCATCAAATATTTGCACTACCCCCTTATATTTACTATGGAAACAAGCACAAAAAGTGTATCTACAATAACAGCGCTCAGCCTCTATCATTTATGTGTGTGTGTGTTTCGAGAGGTTGACAGAGACTAGTGGACCCTGGAGGCTAAGGGTGTGTGGAGAGTGGGGAAGCGAGATTTTCTTTGTGTTAGACTGTAATAGAATTTTCAATGCCTCACAACCCTGGTCCTTCAGTTGCCTTGATAAGCACTGCACCAGCCTGTTCTAAATTACTCTGCCTCACTCATAACTTCCCGTAGCCCATGGAACAAAGGGTTTATTACGCAGCTTTAAAAGCACTTTTAATTGAACAGGTGCATTTTTCCAGTATTGAATGTCTTTTTAAATGGTTAAAGCATTTTGAGCAATAGAAACAAATTGAAAGCACCTTCTACTCTTCATTAAAAACTATGGAAAAAACATGAAAGGAACACAAAGTCGTTACCTCAGCACTACTGAGCAGTGTGCTTATTTGGTCAGATATGCAGTTGTTTCTAACAACCTGCCAGATTTTGTTGGTACACTTATAGATCACACTCCCTCTGACGGGGATGCTTGTGCCCTTCACATCTTTGGAGGCTGGGCATGGTTTTGTTATTTGTGCTCCTTGCTGTCCCACACCAATGCTGTCTGAGCACATAACTTCTTTAGCTGTATTAAGAAAAAGAAATAAGTGAATGACAGGGAATAGAATTCTCTAATTTCTCTGTATTTTCCTTATTACAGATACTTTTCCTTCTGGATTTTATATATATATACACACACACATCCTTCCCTGGCACTCCTCACTGTAGTATTGTATCTGCATGCCTCACGAGCATTAATGAATGAAACCTTGCAACACTTGTGAGACAGAAAAGTCGTCTTGTCTCCAGGATGGAAAACTCAGCACTGAGTAATTTACCCAAGGTAATTTACAAGAATCCTGTGGCAAAAATGAGAATAGAGCCAAGATCTTAATCCTAGACCTAAGACCTAGCCACAAATTCATCCTTCTTCCTAAAACAATCACACAATTTTCAAAGCACTGTTCAAGCAAGGACAAATTTATTAGCAGACATGGGCTGAGGTTTGAAATGTTTGTATCCACAGCTGACCTATCCCAAGTTAAGAGGTGTTTGGATACAGCATTTTGGTTTTGGTTGATCCTTAATTATAACCCTCCCTTGGATATACGTTTTGGGAAGCTGTTTGCCTGCAAAAACATGCGAACCTTTGCTGTTGTAGTGGATAAGAATAAATCACAGGGATGGGTGAATCTCTCCAACCCTTCTTCTGAAGCCTGAACAGAAGTTTTTCTGAGGTTCAGCAAGGTTTGGTTTAGGACTCCTTCTACTCATGTTATTAATTAATTTTATTTTCATTTTCATGTACCTCAGCACTTGTGGGTTCCAGGTGGGAGCAGAAACAGAAGAGCTAAAATTCAATAGTTCTCATAGATTTCAAGGCCAGAAGTGACAATTGTGATCATCTAGTCTGGCCTCTTGTAGAGCGCTGGCCACAGAACTTTCCCAAAATAATTCCTGGAGTATATCTTTTAGAAAAACATCCCATTTTGATCTAAAAATTGTCAGTAATGGAGCATCCACCATGACCGTGGTCAGTTCTTCCAGTGGTTAATTACTTTCACTGTAAAAAATGTACACCTTATCTCCAGTCTGAATTTGTCTAGCTACACCTTCCAGCCATTGGGTCATGTTATACTTTTCTCTGCTAGATTGAAGAGTCCATTATTACATATTTGTTCCCCATGTACATTCTGATAGACTGTAATCAAGTCACCCCTTACCCTTCTCTTTGTTAAACTAAATAGATAGATTCTGGAATCTGTCCAGAACTATAAGGCATGTTTTACAATCCCTTAATCATTCTCGTGGCTCTTCTCTGAACCCTCTCCAATTTATCAATATCCTTCCTGAATAGTGGACACTAGAACCGGACTCAGTATTCCAGCAGCTGTTGCACCAGTGCCAAATACAGAGGTAAAATAACCTCTCTACTCCTACTCGTGAATCCCCTGTCTATGCATTCAAGGATTGCATTAACCCTTTTGGGTACAGCATTTCACTGGGAGCTCATGTTCAGCTGATTATCCACTGTGACCCGCATATCTTTTTCAGAGTCACTGCTTCCCAAGATAGAGTCCGCCATCATGCAAACGTGGCCTACATTCTTTGTTGCGAGATGACATTTAGCCATGTTAAAATGCACATTGTTTGCTTGTGCCCAGTTTACCAAGAGATCCAGATCACGAGTCTATATCAGTAACCTGTCCTCTTCATTATTTACTACTCCCCAATTTCTGTGTCAGCTGCAAACTTTACTGGTGGTGAAGTATTTCTAGCTCAAATGAAAGTAGGGAGTACCAAAAATCTCATGAAAAACATATCTTTTGAATTTCCAGCCCAATTTTGCAGACTCCTGAAAGTTTAGAACAGTGGTGTCCAATACGTTCGCCACTAGCCACATGTGGCTAATAGGCTATTGAATTGTGGCTAGTGCATGTGGCTTTTTTATAATGTGGCTAATAAGAAAAATTCAAAACCGTAAGTGTGGCTAGCAGTGTGGCTACCATCACATTTATATTGGACACCGCTGGTTTAGAAGGTTTGAATAATCATCCAACCCCCTACATTTTAAAATTTGTCTGGGAAGGAGAACATCTCTGACTACGTGTTTGTACAATGTCTAGCTGCTGAGGGTTTCTAAATGCTACTGGAACACAAACCATAAATAGTAATACGGGCTTGATTGTGAATCCCTTACTCCCACTGGGAAGCAGTTACTCTCACAAGTAGTCTCATTGACACTGATAGGATCACTTGTGTGAGTAACTATTCACCAGTGTGAGTCAGTGTTCAGTCTTCCTCAAAAGCTGTTTAAATCAGTGCTGTATTAAGAGAAGAAGAGAGGATTGAAATTTCTACTGTAATGCACAGGTTTAGTAGTAGGCAGTGCAGCTACAGCTGATCAAACAATGGAATTTCCATCCCTGGGGAAAGTTCATATGTCAACATTTGTTTACATCCCAAATGAGAATAAAAACTCAAAATATCAAAACTTTCTGTTGAACAAAAAATTGCATAAAAATTTGATTTGGAAATCTTGAAAGATTTAATTTCAGGTTAACATTAATCTGTGTCTGCCTGACCTGCTGCAAATTGTAATTTTGGTCTCTCAAGTCACCATTCTCCCGTATAGGCTGGGCTCCTAGGCCAGACTACATTTCCTATGTGTGTCCTTCTGGGTGAGCTGCTGCATCATGGGAGTTCCATGACCATGATGCATCATGGGTGATGTAGTCTAGCTAGAGAGTCCAGCCTATTGGGAAGACTGGGGACATGAGGCACCAGAACTATAATTACTATGAGACACCAAGGCAGCTCAGATGACTGCAGAGATCAATGTCAAACTAAGCCTAAACAAAACACCTTGTTTTGGTTTTCAAAATGTCAGCAAAATTGACATTTTCTTATGACAACCATATTTTCTATCAAAAAACATTTTAGATAAAAAATTACCAACCAGATCTAACCACAGCACATGCTGCTTCATTTAAGCAGCCTCATTGATACAATACATGTCCTTTGATTTGGCAAATACATTAGGGTTGTACATTCAATCGCTGTATATAATTACCAAGATTTCTTCTTACCTGGTATAATACTTAGTTTCATAGGTGAACTTTGGACCTTATCTTGAATGCGGTTAATAAAGGTACAGTATGCCTCGACATCTGACTTTGAGTTGCAGCTTTCTGCGTAATTGTATGTGTAGCACACTTGGTTTCCTTGTGTTTTTTTCACTGCAAAGAAAGTTTTTAGGTGTGTTAATGTAATCTTGGGCGGCAGGTATCGAAGGCCAGTGGAGGCTAAGCCAGGCCTAACCCAGGCTGTGGCCCCGCCCATGCTCCACCCCGAGACCCTGCCCTCACTCCCCACTCTCCCCTGAAGCTGGCGGGGGCTCAGCTCCAACTGGTGGCCTGGAGCTCGGGGATCGGGCTGGTGGCCAAGGGCTGTGGTGGCCAGGGCCAGCCCAGGGGTTGGGCCAGCTGGGGTTCCTCTGGCCCCATGTGTGCTCAGGGCGCTGGCATGCGGGGCTTTGGGCAGAAAGGGCAGGACCTAGGGACTAGCTTCCCTGAAGGGGTGGCAGGTTCACCCACCGCCCGTGAATGCAATAGTTTGGTTCTATAGCTAGAGTAGAACAGGAAGTGCTTGTGAAAATCTCCTTTCTCAGCCTCTGAAAGAACGGCTCTCTCAGCACTTCTAGGGATAGATAGTCTCCTACTGTTCAAGCTTATGATCTTCTGATGCTTATGCTCATTCCTTGCTGCCTTCTTATGCTGTCTCTTCTGTCTACAGACATATAGTTTAAGCATCCTTCTGGCCTTCCACTATGAGAGCAACTTTCCCCCAAAGTCCTTTATGGTGCAGCAACAGTGGCTGGGGTAGCCACTTTAGTGCACCTCTTTCATTTTTGCTCTCCCTGCTTCTGCTGAAGCCTTTCAGTTTAGGTTAGGATTTTTAACTCTTCATCTGGTGACTCCCAGGTTCTGCACTGTCCTCAGTTTATCTTTCAGTCATCCCAAGGGTCTTCAACAGTAACCTCTCCTGTGTTGTTCTCTGTACCCTACTCACAAGCCTAATGATCCCTCCCTCCACAGTCTCCTCCTGCTTTACACTCCCTCCCAGAAACCTCAGGCCAGCACATTGTTTCCATTAGTAGTCTTCTAGCCAAGGAAGGTTAGATGCAATTCCTCTCAGAGCCTATCCACAGTGATGTTAAATTAATCTAAATGTCAGTCTCCAAAAACTGATCCGCTGAATTGCTGAGGGTGTATGTAATTTCTGGGGATATTTTTAGTCAAATTAATTAAACCTTTGACTTCATTACATTTCTGTTCTTGCTTATTTTAGCTACAAGCAGAGCACAAATTCATGGCAACTGCTGACTAATGCAAACAGAATGCGCTGTATCTGCATAATTAGATGGTTATTCCTCTCTCTCCTCTAATCTCATGATATTTGTTAATTTTTTGAGCCACTCGGGAACTTCAACTATACACAATGTGCTAAATAATTAGTAGAATGTATAACTGCACTAAATTCAAAGACCTAGAACCACAGACATTTACACTGGAAAAGTCCTTGTGTCCATATCCTTGGTGAATATGGGATAGTTCCTTACATTGTATTCTTGAAAATTTTGTGCCATTTGGTTTGAAATTACTCAAGCTATGGAGTTTTCACCACTTGCTTTAAGAGGCTGTTCCATGGTCTAATAGACATCGCTAACCGGAAATGTTTCCTCTTACTCATCTTAAATATGCTTTTGCTTAGTTTCATGGCTATTACCCCTACACACCTGAGCCACCTTTAACGAAGTCTCTTCCCTTGGTGTTTACTCATTTTAAATGCGTGGGGATGGCTATCAGATCATAGCTATGCATCAGTTACATGGACCCACAAGAAAAATATGATCCTAAATTTTGAATATAAAATGAAACAAATGGCTAGAAAATGTTGGCAAACTGACCAAACCTAATATGAAAGTCACTGGTAGAAAGTAAAGACAGAATCCCAGCAAGTACCTGTATGACAGGGGTCAGCACATCCCTGCAGCCCGCCACTTCCCACAGCTCCCATTGGCCGGGAACAGCAAACCACGGCCACTGGGAGCTGCGGCGGGGGCCATGCCTGTGGACAGTCAATGTAAACAAAATGTCTCACGGCACGCCAGTGGATTATCCTGATGGGCCGCGTGATGAAGTTTGCCGACCCCTGCTTGTATGACTTTAACATAACCACATTTTGGATCTGATCCTACACTCATGGAAGTAAATGGCAAAACCTCCATTAACTCCAATGGGATCAGGGTCAGACCTTTTAAGACTAAATTATGAGAGTGCGCTACCTGCACTACAGCACGAACGGAGAGATCTTGGGTTCAAAATGGTGACAATCCCAAATTAGACATGATGTAATGATTAAAGACAACAAAGCATAAGGATAGGAAGAGCCTGGATTACAGTAATGAGACTGCACATTTAAAAAAATACTTATAATTATTTGCTCACTAATTGTGGGCATCATAGAAGAAATGAATCTTATGGGGGGGGGGTGTCCACAATTATCCACACATTCAATACTATTTTCAGAGTAAAGTATTGACTTTCTTACCATCCCTAGATTCCCTTTGTTGAACTGTGAATGTAACATTATAGTTTTCCGTTCCATCTATGCAGCACTTTAGGACCTGAGGTACATTGCATCGTATAAATCCTTGAATGGGATCGAGTACAATATTCTGTTTCAGAGGCAGAGGAACAATCTCAACTGTTGTACTAGCAGAACTTGGCAAAGACTTCTGAAAGAATGTGCAAGTATAGGTGCCTGAAAGCAATGAAACAAAACCAGGCCTCAGCTGAAAGCAGACTGCAGACTGTGATGAACTGGTAAAATACCTGTATTACATTTTTATGAATATGGTATATGTCTCTGTGTGGTTGTCTGTGGAGGCTTAGTTGCTATGGAGATAGATCAAAAGGGATTGCTAAAGACACCGAGCTGGAAAGGTAAAACAACGACCCAGATCAGGAGCATCCCTGCAAGCACTCAAGTACAACAGCCGGGTTAGTAGATGCCTACTGGATGGTGCACTGCACAAAACACAGCTTGAGAAGGAGCTGGTGGTGCTCCCTTTATATGCAATAGTTGGAGTACTCACGAAGGATGTGAAAGACTCAGATTCAAATCCACACTGCCTACTTTGGAGGAGGGACTTGGACCCAGGTCTCCTACCTCTCAGCTGAGCGTCCTAACCTCTGGGGTTGGGTTCTCTCCATCTCTCTTGTTGAAGCTGTTCCACTCTGTATGAAATCCTTAAATATTAATTATGCTGGAGAGAGACCATGAGACTGACTCTGTAGCCTGCTGGTTAAGGTATCCACCTGGGAGATGCAAGTTCCAGCCTCTGTTCTATTGACTTCAATGGGACCACTTGTGTGATGAAAGCTGTGCATGTGTTTAAGTATCTTGCTGGATGGGGGGTTAGGTGAAGTTCTAATTTTCAAATGATTGGTAATGTCACCTTCCTTGTCGTTCTGACCTAACCACACTGCGATGTGACGCCTTCACTTACCGTTCCAGGCCTGAGTGGCAGCCTTCACTGTGAGCATGGACCTGGCTTTGCTTGGGGATTCCAGGTTACAGATGTATAGCCTAGAGTCTATCATTTGAGACTGGATTTGCCAGGTGACATTATTGCAATTGCTCACATCGCTGGTGCATGTTAGAGAAAAATTATGTCCCTCAGAAACTTGAGCTTTTGTGCTTGAAGATATTTCTACATTTGCTGAAAAACATAAGATAAATGATACATTATTGTTATTTGTCATTTGCATGTGGCACAATAGGCAGGCTGGGTGTCATATGGAGAGAACAGAGACACAGTCCCTGCCCAAGGCACTTACACCCAACTCCGTGCATTCAGATTCTATCAGCATTCTGCAAAGGCTCCTTACCTGCTCGTAAATATGTCACTTTGATGGCTTTACTTCTGAGGGCGCCATTCCCCGTGCTCAGCTCACACGTGTACGTTATCTCAGTACCAGGCGTGATTGGGCACTGAGACCGATTGGCTTGGAGGGTGTACTCAGTACAGTTTGGAGTTAAACTGACGGTTCCTGTATTGAAATAAACAATCCCAGAGCTGTCACTGCTGTCTGTCTAACTCAACCACAAGTGAAGCCTGTGGACTTGTCCTACCTATGCAAACCCTAGGTGTAGGCACAAGTTTTGACAGTGAGACATTTTAAACGCCCCCTCCTGAAGTCCACACTCAACCTTTACTTGGGCAAAACTCACAGTGGCCTAGTAAGGACTTCAGGATTGGGCTAAAGTGCACATATAGAGGTGGCTCTTAACACTTGCCAATTACCTGAGACACCCATTGGCCCAGTTCTACAATCCTTACTCAGGTTGAGCAGCACATACTCCCATGAGTAGTCCCACTGAGTCCAATAGCCCTGGTTGGGTGAGTGAGGACAAGTCACTGTGAGTAACGGTTTCAGATTCAGGCCTGAGAGAAGTATTTGGAGTCAGCTAATCTCAGTATTGGCAGATTCAAGGAGTTTCTTACAGTAAGTAGTGGAAAGTACAAAGAGATACTGCAAATATTAAACTCATCTCTTTATCTTAGGGGAAACTAACATTTTTAAGGGCCATCCTGTAACTTTATTTTGGGTGTCAAGGGAGAAGGGTTAGACATAATGGGGCAAATTTACCAAAACTGCCTATCTAAATCACACCCACAAAATCTGAGTGTGCATCTATTGTTCAGACAAAACTCATGGTCGAAATCCTAACCCCACTGAAGTCAAAGGAAAAAGTCCTATTGAAATCAGTGGGCCAGGATTTCACTCTCTATGTCTGAGTAATTCACAAGTGCATGAATCCCTGGGTGCAAGTGCAATTATTTGCGGGGGGGTCAACAAGCATGTGGACAAAGGGGATCCAGTGGATATACTGTACTTAGATTTTCAGAAAGCCTTCGACAAGGTCCCTCACCAAAGGCTATTAAGCAAAGTAAGCAGTCATGAGATAAGAGGGAAGGTCCTCTCATGGAACAGTAACTGGTTAAAAGATAGGAAACAAAGGGTAGGAATAAATGGTCAGTTTTCAGAATGGTGAGAGGTAAATAGTGGTGTCCCCCAGGGGATCCATACTGGGCCCAGTCTTATTCAACATATTCAGAAATGATCTGGAAAAAGGGGTAAACAGTGAGGTGGCACAATTTGCAGATGATACAAAACTACTCAAGATAGTTAAGTCCCAGGCAGATGGAAAAAGCTACAAAAGGATCTCTCAGAACTGGATGACTGGGCAACAAAATGGCAGATGAAATTCAATGTTGATAAATGCAAAGTAATGCACATTGGAAAACTTAATCCCACCTATACATATAAAATGACGGGGTCTAAATTAGCTGCTATCACTCAAGAAAGAGATCTTGGAGTCATTGTGGATAGTTCTCTGAAAACATCCACTCAACGTGCAGCGGCAGTCAAAAAAGTGAACAGAATGTTGGGAATCATTAAAAAAGGGATAGATGATAAGACAGAAAATATCATGTTGCCTCTATATAAATCTATGGTATGCCCACATCTTCAATACTGCATGGAGATGTGGTTGCCTCATCTAAAAATAAAATAAAATATTGGACTTGGAAAAGGTTCAGAAAAGAGCAGAGGTGCAAGTAAGCCGGTACGGCCCGGTACGGCGTACCGGCAAGAGCCAGTGTACCGTACCAGGGTGGATTGGCTTCCCCAGGCGGCAATTTAAAGGGCCTGGGGCTCCCAGCAGCGGCTGGAGCCTTGGGCTCTTTAAATTGCTGCCAGAGCCCCACTGCCGGATCCCTGGGGTAGCAGCGGCAGGGCTCCGGCGGTGATTTAAAGGGCCCGGGGCGTCACTGCGGTAGCGGCGGCTGGGAGCCCCTGGCCCTTTAAATTGCTGCCACAGTCCCCGGCTGCCGCTACTACCCTGGGGCTCCGGCAGCGGGGCTCAGGTGGCGACTTAAAGGGCCTGGGGCTCCCACTGCCGCTATCCTATGGGACCCTTTAAATCGCCACCCGAGGCCCGCTGCTGGAGCCTTGGGGTAGCGGCAGTGGGGCTCCGGTGGTGATTTAAAGGGCCAGGGGCTCCCAGCCGCTGCTACCACAGCGGAGCCCCGGACTCTTAAATCTCCCCCAAACCCCAGGGCTCTCAGCCGCCTCTGCAGCTGGTAGCTCTGGGGGTGATTTAAAGGGCCCGGGGCTCCCAGTTGCTGTTATTGCAGCCGGAGCCCCGGGCCCTTTAAATCCTGATGTAAAGGGCCTGGGGATCTAAAGGCCCCGCCTCTTCCGGTAGAGGCCCCGCCCCCTGCTCAGGACTCCGGAGTACTGTTAAGTCCTTTAAGTTACTTTTACCCCTGGAAAAGGGCAACATAAATGATTAGGGGTATGGAACGGCGTCTGTATGAGGAGAGATTAATAAGACTGGGACTTTTCAACTTGGAAAAAAGATGACTAAGGGAGGAGATGATAGATGTCTATAAAATCATGACTGGTGTGGAGAAAGTAAATAAAAAAGTGTCATTTACTCTTACTCATAACACAAGAACTAGGAGTCACCAAATGAAATTAATAGACAGCAGGTTTAAAACAAACAACGGAAGTATTTTTTCACGCAATGCATAGTCAACCTGCGGAACTCCTTGCCAGAGGATATTGTGAAGGCCAAGACCATAACAGGGTTCAAAAAAAAAAAAGGACTAGATAAATTCATGGAGAATAGGTTCATCAATGGCTATTAGCCAGGATGGGCAGGGATGATGTCCCTAGCCTCTGTTTGCCAGAAGCTGGGAATGGGCGACGGGATGGATCACTTGATGATTACCTGTTCTGTTCATTCCCTCTGGGGCACCTGGCATCAGGGCCGGCTCCAGGCACCAGCCGACCAAGCACATGCTTGGGGCGGCACCTGGAGGGGGGCGGCGCTGAGGTTTCTTTTTTTTAAAATTAAAAAAAAAAACCACGCTTCCCAGGTGGGGCAGCGGGCCGCGGGTGAGCCCCACTCCTCACCCCAGCTGGGGCAGAAAGCACGGCACGCCCGCAGCCCCGCGGCCCTGCTGCCCTGGCCGGGGTGCCGGTGGGGAGGGCGGCATGCCCCCGGCCCTGCTGCCCTGGCCGGGGTGCCAGTGGGGAGCGCCTCATGCCCGCCCCCCGCTCCTGGCGCCGGGAAGAGTGGTTTTTTTTTAATTAAAAAAAAAAAAACCCTCAGCGCCGCCCCCCTCCAGGTGCCGCCCCAAGCACGTGCTTGGTCAGCTGGTGCCTGGAGCTGGCCCTGTTTCCAGCCCTCTGTGGCAGTTATGGGGTGGCAGAAGTTAGAGCAGCCCTCACTCTGTTCTAACAGTGTATGGCAATGGCTACAGTAGCACTAAGACAATGCAAGTGGAAACTTTATCTTGGCTTGGCACAGCACCCACTGACTTGTGATTTAAGCATTTGAGGCATCCCGAGGATCTGGCCCTTTTGTGCATGAAACACCTGCATGTGCCTCTTTTTAGCTGCAAATTAGGAGGAGAGATTTAGAAAAAAAAACTGGCCTGTAATATGTGAGACTGAATATTGTCGGTCTTACCCAAAATATTTATTGTTGTATTCCAGTTAGTAGTAAAGGATTGTATATTTCCATCAATGCAGCAGCTCAGCAATACTTTGGTACCGTCACATACAACGTCAGTGTCCCCTGACTGCACAATGTTTATTGGAGCTACTGTTATATTTTTTGTTGCTGAATATAACCATGGGTTCGTGAAAACACAAGAATAAGGACCTGTAAAGGAAATATAATATTACTGCTGAGAACTCATTCTGCCTTAATCCCCTAAAGCAATGAAAATTAGATTCAGCTAGTCACCCCCTAGCCCAATAATAGCTTAATCCCTTTAACCCCTTTTTTGCTGGACACTGGCACAAAACCTATGTGATAATGATACATGTCATGGTTCCACTGCTGGTGGTATGTGTCATAGGCCCATTGGAACAGTGGCACTTTAAGGAGAACACAGAAGTACTGCATGTGCCTCTTATACAATGTACCTAGTACCAGTGCTCCCAAGTCTATCCCTTTATCTCTTTTCTCTATCATTGCTGGCAATTCCACTCCTCGCTGTGTCCCTCAAGCTTGCTGCCTTGGCATCATATCTTACTCCTTTCTCTTCTTCCCCCCTAATAAATAGTGCTGGATTTTCCTCGCCTGCGTCTCCAACATCCACCTGCTCCCTACTATTCCCACTGCCAAGCCCTTTGTATCAGTCCAACATACCTCTTGCCTTGACCACTGACACCTCGTCTTCTCCGGCTTCCTGAACTCCCACCAGCCAAAGTACTGCGGCAAAAATCATCTACATTGTCTGTATCCCTGATCAGATCCAGCCCCTCTCTTCTCTTGGATATAAAGTGCTGTGTAATAATACTTAGCTGTTTTCATCTATAGATCTCAAAGCACTTTGCAAAGGAAGTAAGTATCATCACCCCCTTTTACAGATGATGTGAAGTAGCCTGACCAAGGTCACATAGTAGAGCAGTGTCAGAGCTGGGAATAGAACTCATGGTTCTTAACTCCCAGTCCTGTCCATGTTACCTGGCTCCTTAATACTAAGCTCTAATATATCATCTCTTTTCAAAGGGCTCTCCAAACATTAACAATTTAATTTGCTATGGAACTCTAAGCTGTTACTTTAATATAATAAATGCACTACGCTGGCATCACCATTCAGAAGCTGATTGATTAAAGCAAGTCATAGGAAAATGATGGGGGGAAAGGTGCATTTGCCCTTCTGTTTTAAATAAATAGAATCATTGTATTCTTCTTTGTTCCATTGCCAATTACAATTACACTTCCATATGCACATTTTGCAAGAGGGACACAATCATACCGGTATCATCCTGTGTAACACTGGTAATTTCCAGAACTGACTTTGTAGTGTTTTCCACAGTTATTGTACGTATTGAATGCCGAATGCTATTCGAGATTATACGTTCAGAATGATACCAGGCCACATTCACTGTATCCAACAATATCTCACAATTCATTATTACTGTATCCCCCTGGAAAATGTTCTTAGGGGACACCGAGATGTTGACTAGACCTGGAAAGGCAAAGAGAAACCTGTATTATGTATTTATTTATTTTATTACTTCATCTGACATTTACCTAGCGCCTCCCATCTCAAAGGAATCCTAAGCATTTCACACATTATACACATTCAGTGTCAATGATATGCAGCCACCTCTGGGGTGCAGGGCGTCAGCTATGCAGCTGACTGGTGCGTAACACGCTGCCCAACAGCAGAGTGGAAATTCTGGCCAAGAGCTCTAGTGCAAACCTCAGCACTCATTAAAGAGCTGTGAGATTTGCAATGTGCAAAGAGCGGACTGGTGCTTGGGGCCTGAGGTGTTGAGCTGCCTCAATTCCGATGGGCCTTGGTTTGTAACGTCTTGCCTCATTGACCCCTTGCAATGAACAATACAATGTTCAATTTCTCTCTTTGGGAGAGGCTAGCTTGGGCTTCATTGCTGTGGTGACAGGGTTCTTGTTGTCAACAGGAGATGCTGTGGGCCGCGTCTAGGACAACTGGCTCGTTCATTTCTTCCATGGGAGCTGAGCTGCTTTGTAAGTCTGGTCTCAAGCGTTCAAATGATTGTTACCGTTATTGTTTGTATTACAAATGATTGTTCACAAACTTTAAAGCAAATTCATAGCACACAAAATAGAGCTTAAATCTTACCTGTTATCTCTAATGAATCCGGGTCTACCATATATGATTTATCTAGCGACTGTGGAATATTTCTGCTGGCACTTTCGATTTGGGTGACTGTTGCTGAGGCGGCTTTGATCTCAAAGTCCACAATAACACTTCCAGCCCTAAACAGAGCCAAGAATTTTAAAAAAATGTTTTGATTCAAGAATGATTAAGGGTCTAGAGAACATGACCTATGAAGGAAGGCTGAAGGAATTGGGTTTGTTTAGTTTGGAAAAGAGAAGACTGAGAGGGGACATGATAGCGGTCTTCAGGTATCTAAAAGGGTGTCATAAGGAGGAGGGAGAAAACTTGTTCATCTTAGCATCTGAGGATAGAACAAGAAGCAATGGGCTTAAACTGCAGCAAGGGAGGTTTAGGTTGGACATTAGGAAAAAGTTCCTAACTGTCAGGGTGGTTAAACACTGGAATAAACTGCCCAGGGCGGTTGTGGAATCTCCATCTCTGGAGATATTTAAGAGTAGGTTAGATAAATGTCTATCAGGGATGGTCTAGACAGTAATTGGTCCTGCCATGAGGGCAGGGGGCTGGACTCGATGACCTCTCGAGGTCCCTTCCAGCCCTAGAATCTATGAATCTATGAAACGTACTAATCCCTGGCACTTAAGTAATGTTTCCTATACTCAGATCTGTGAGCAACCATTATGAATCTCCACAACTTCTCAGTGAGATGTTTACAAGGTTACCTACCTTCTGCCTCCCATTGGGTGACATTCACTCCTGTGCAAAGGGCCAGCACAAGGCATACGGATGAATTTGGTCCTATTTTGAGAGCTAAAGTGCTGCACAGGCATCTGCACAGGGTGACCAGACAGCAAGTGTGAAAAATCGGGATGGGGGTGGGGGGTAATAGAAGCCTATATAAGAAAAAGACCCCCAAATCAGGACTGTCCCTATAAAATCGGGACATCTGGTCACTACAGGGATGAATTTCATCCACAATGCTTCATATTCACACAAACTTGGGGGAATTCCAGCTGTTTGTGTTTCTAGTGTGCCTGTCTTACTGTTATCCCAGTGCTGTGTATGGATTCCAACCACAGTAACTACGGGTCATCTAATTCCTAGGCCTCGTTTTGTGTCTCCTGAAAGGGGGAAAAACAACAAGAAGAAAGAGGGGCTCACATCTTTTGAAAAAGAAAAACAACCCCAAGGCGGTTTCCTTACCTGAAACCAGTGACTCTTGCTGACATGAAGCCCGGCAAGGATTTGTAGCTAGCCGTAAACTGAAAAGGAAGAAATATATTGCACCACGTGAACCGTCTGGACATTTTTGCTGGAAGTCTGTTGTTGGTAACTGGAGAGCTGACTTGATTTCAGCAAATAGGAACGCGGAAGGTAAGCTCTGATACAGTGGGCCCGAGGCTCCTTTCACTTACACTCTGTGATGGAGATTAGCATGAGGAGAAATAATCTGACATTTTTAGTGCCTGTTATCCTGAAAGATCCCTATAAACACTTGACTGTAGATCTGCATAATTGAAATCAATAGGAATTTTGCCATAGATTCCCAGTGGGAGCAGGAATTGGCCCTCTCTATCTGCCTTACGTGTTTATAGGGCCTGCATTACTGTAGTATCATACTCTTTAATGTATTTATCCTCAGAGCGACCCCATGAGGTAGCGAGTGCTATTATCTCCATTGGACAGACAGCAACCAAGCAAGCAAGCAAGAATCAATGCTTACACCCCTTCTGCTATGGACAATCCCGGACCCCCCAGCCTTGTCCTTGAGGGCTCGTAGCAGGCGCTGCTCCAGTGTGGGGAATTCCTGGGCACCCGCAAGGCCAGGGTCCCCAGGTGAGACTGTTCGTCCAAAGCAATTCACGTAGCTGCTTTTATCAGTGTCTCTTTCTCGGGGGGGACGTATTCACCCACAAGCAGGCTCTGGCAGGAAACACTATTGCTTCCTATTCCCACACTTCACAGTCTGACGCCTCGCTTATTTCTTGACTTGTTTGTCCAGTCGAGTGGCTGCAAGCCAGCCCGGCCGGTCAAAGCCAGTTCACTACTAGCTCCCTCCAAACCATTCTGTAACAACAGCCCAAGGTAACTTACGGTCAGCCCCAACACGAGGTGCCGAGTAGTCTTTCCAAAAGCACTGATGTCAATGGGAGTTAGGCACCTAAGTGCATCTGAAAATCACACCAGGTACCTAGCTGCATTTTTAGGAGCCTAAATACCTTTACAAATCAGGCTAAATGACTTGCCGAAGGTCACACGGGCAGTCTGTGGAAGAGCAGGGACTTGAACCCAGGTTCAGGAGAGCGCCCTAATCACTGGGCCATGCTTCCTGGCCCTATACGAATAATTTGACATTCTATTAAATGACATCACTTGGCACCAGCAACACTATACCAAGCTTTTCAGGAGAAGGGAAGACCAACTTCTCCAATTGAAACTGTCGGCCACCATTGTAGGGAGGCTGAAGGTACCTGCCCAGACTGGAATTTGACCTGAATTAATAGTTCCACTCTTGTGAAAAGTTTCATTAGACCTTTCATTGAGTGGGACCTCCATTTTATCTCTTCTGAAAGGCGGCACCTGTAGCAGTACAGTGTCTCCTAGAACCATGCCGGGGTGCTGTCTCAGAGCTGACTTTGGATATTTCTACACTGCAATCCGAGACGTGACTGCAGCTTTGGTAGGCACACCTATCTGTAAAATGGTCATAAGGACGCCGACCTCCTTTGTGAATTGCTCTGAGATCTACAGATGAAAAGGGCTGGATAAGAGCTAGGTTTTACTATTATTATGTCTGACCAAAACCAGGGTATGTTCCCTGATTGCCGGTCTTTGTACATCTTACAGATTTGTTGCGAACTCCCTTAGCGCCAACCAGTGCAGTAGCGTCTTCCTTCTTTCCCACCTACCTACTAAAGGTGTTCCCATCACTTAGGGTGACCAGACAGCAAGTGTGAAAAATCAGGACGGTGGTGGGGGGTAATAGGTGTCTATATAAGAAAAAGCCCCCAAAATCGGGACTGTCCCTATAAAATCGGGACATCTGGTCACCCTACCATCACTCATCCCACAAGCAACCCCCACTCATTTGGACATGAACAGCCCACAGATTGGATAGAAAATGGTTTTGCAAATTAGATTGTTTTTAAAAGCCAAAGACGTACTGCGTTTTCCAAGTCTTTTTTGTATGTCTTGTACAGTTCAGAAGAGGAATTCCTGAGAGCATCCTGGAAAACTATATTGAGTGTGACTGATATTTGTATTGTGATAGTTGGAATTCCTGCAACAAAAAAACAAAACTACTTTGAACAAATAAATATTCACAATCAAATTCTTTCAAAGTGAGGTCTGCCCCAAACTGAACTCTGGATCCAGACACACCCGAACCTTTGGGATGTTTGGAATTCAGACCTACGGCTTGTCTACATGGGATGTTGCTGCACAGCAAGCTAGGGTGTGAAGCTACCGTACATTCGCTTGTTGTGTAGCAATGTCTTGTGTGGACACTGCTACAGCACACTGAAGTGCGCTTTGGCTATTACTACGCGTAAAGTGTAGTAAGTCAGAGTACTCCAGGAATTTTAGTGTGCTGTAGCAGTTTACCATGAGAAGTAGGGCAAGCTGGCGCACTGTAGATTTACACTTTGGCTTGCAGTATAGTAATGTCCCACATAGACAAAGTCCTTACATATAGCTCCACATGTCTCAAATGGCTCCTGTTTTCATAAGGGATTGAACCACACCCTGGATCTGAACATTTCCAAACTTTGGGGTTATTGTGGATCTGGGGACGAGATTGGCTTACAAATCATGAAATTAAAAAAGATAAACATTGGGTTCTTCTTGTTTGCCTTCTGGTTTTTTTGAGCATTTAGGGAACACTCTGGTCACATTTTCAAGCTTTCCTCTGTAACCACAAGGACTAAAAATTTACTTTTTGTAATGAAAGCTGACATTACCACATAAAACATGATGCCAGAAGCTGGGACTTTAAGAAAAACACTAAATAGTCTAAAAACAATGAGGAGTCCTTCTGGCACCTGTGGGATATAACCCACTTCATATCCCACGAAAGCTTATGCCCAAATAAATTTGTTAGGGTACGTCTACACTACCTGCCGGATCGGCGGGTAGTGATCGATCTATCGGGGGTCAATTTATCGCGTCTAGTGTAAATGCGATAAATCGATCCCTGAGCGCTATCCCCGTCGACTCCGGAACTCCACCTCCGCGAGAGGCGGAAGTGGAGTCGACGGGGGAGCGGCAGCGGTCAACTCGCCGCTGTGAGGACGGCCAGGTAAGTCGACCTAAGATATGTCGACTTCAGCTACGCTATTCGTGTAGCTGAAGTTGCGTATCTTAGGTCGACCCCCCCAGTGTAGACCAGGCCTTAGTCTCTAAGGTGCCACAAGGAGTCCTCGTTGTTTTTACTGATACAGACTAACATGGCTACCCCTCTGAAACCTGTCACTAAATAGCCTGAGATTCATGATAAAATCATGAGTGTTGGCAAGATTGCACCATGATCCGAATGGGGCCACTTGGAGCAAGCTGGAGCTTTGCATGCTGGGAGATGTAATTTGCAGGACACACTTTCCTATTAAAAATAACAGCTACAGTAGGCCCCAAAGTATTGTGCTTGGTCCATGAGTCACATTTCAGCCAGCCCCCCTGATGTGTAAAGATCACTCTCTCTCCTGATTAAATTTCATACTATATGATACTAAGCACAACTTACCTCCAGGCTGAAGCTGACAATAGGGTCCTTGAGAAGGCAACTGTGTGATACAGTCACAGATCTCCTCTTGTGTTGGGATGGTACTAGGACAGATTGAGTTGGCCTTGCACACTGCAGCTGGCCATCCGTACCCACTTACACAAGAACAACGGGTCTCATTATTACTGGTGAGACTGCATACTAGGATAAAATAGAAAGTCTGCGGTAATGATACGTTATTCATAATATTTTGCACAGCATGGTTTCCTTAAGTATATTTACCCTACTGGGTGTGCATGCAAAAGTTTATACACTATGCTGTGCATCTTAGACGTTCACTAGCAAGATATAAGCCTGAGTATCTGATGCCCTGAGAATCCTGTTATTTGAATCATGAGTAGCTAAATAAGAGGTGGTGATACTCTCATTATGTTTTCTTTTCAATATAGAGCATGGACTGAAAATTACCCTGTTCCAAACTCTTGGATCAGTGTGTTGAAATAGCCCTGCTGATCTATGAGAGCAATGTTAGTTTTATGGTCAGATATTTCACAAATTACCTGGGCTAAAAACAAACACCATATATCACCGTATAAACTGGTTTCAATAACGTGTTGTAGTGTTTGTTTCTAGTAAGATATTGAACCATTCTGATCGCTATCTTGAACTTTAGAATGCAACATCATTTCAAAGGGCACTATCAAAAAATGCTGTAGACACATATATTTCATATAATCTAAAATCTTAAGTCCTAGTTTTTAAACAGCATAAACCCATGTTCTTACTGTTTATGAGACACTGGCTGCTAAATCAAAGTTAACTTGCAATGACATAGCATGAAGCATTGACAAAATGTTTTGAATAAACTAGCTCACAGAGAAGAAACACTTGGCAAGATGAACACACGTGTTTAGAACCAGTACACACATCCTTCCACTGCTCCTGGATCAGAGATTTAAATAAAAAAAAATCGGGTCCTGAACTATTGTAAATACATGTGGTGTTTATAGTTTATTTCATAGTTTAACTATTCAAAATACTATATATGCAATTTTGTATAACAACAAGTGGGAAAATAAAGGTTCTTCAATTCTTTGCCCTTTAGAATTACGTCGGAAAGAAAATTAGCCCATGAAATGTGTGTCCACATGCTAGGGAGAAAGCATAGCCTCTTAGAGTGATTTACATTCCAAATGTCGTTAGAGGGAAGTAAACACTTTGAAAATCAGCGCTGCAGCTTCCTGAAACATAAAAGTAAATCAGACTGCTATAATTATTGTGGTATTAAAGCCATAACAGAACGTTTTAGCACAGGGTTTGTCAGGCTCCCTCCTTTCCTTCGGCACAGAGAAGCATTCAGGCCTCTCCTAATGTCAGTGTTTTGTAAGAAGGAGAGGTGTGGAATGCTAAGACCAGAAAGTGCTGTTATCTATGAATTTTTCTGTCTTGCTGGGTCCTTCCCACTCATTGGGTTACAGAGACAGCCTGCTTGGTGTGGTGCTCTGTCCCCCTCTAGTGGCACCTAACCCAGCTAGAGATTGATGAGTCTGCTACAGCCTTAGCTAAGAGCCATGTGGCTTTTAGTTCATGCAGCAGAGGCTCATACACTAAGCTTCAGAAGTCTCAGGTTCAATCCTGCCCACCAACGAGTGTGGTCTGTCGGCGTTACGTGTTCACTGATCGCTTTATGAAAATGTGAAGGCAATCAAATTATTGACAAGCCACTGCATCGTGCAGGCCATCAGAAGAGCGACCTACTCACCTGTAGTAACATTGAGGCTTGAAATGTTCAGTGCTGCATCTGGGATGTTTACTATGACTGGAAAACTAAGATTCTTGAAATAATCTTTCATGGCTCCCAAGAGAGATGAATCTCTAGAACTGATCTCAATGTCAATCTCGTATTCCACAGGGAAAAGGCCAGGTGCACCTACTGAAAAGAAAAAAGATGGAGGTGTTAGGGTGTATTATAATAACTGAAGACTTCCAGACTAGCACCTGTGTTGTCTATAGCTATTTAACAAGAGCTAATGAGAGGTTTTACTGAGGCAAATAACTGTAATATTGGCCCTTCTTACTCAGCAGCTTTTCCGTGTGCCTGTCCTATCTGCCTGCACTGCCGACAGAGGGTCAAATCATTGCTTCTGAGCGGGGAATCAAAGGAGGTGAGAGTGACAGGAAACCCACTTCAGTGGTTTGAAATCTGTCAGAGTGAAGGGAGTTAAAGCTGTCTCTCGTTCCTTCTCCGCTTTGACCCAACTATCCTATCCATCCCAAGTGACTATCCATTGGCCCAGATCTGCTAAGGGGTTCATTCTTTCTCTCACACCATTTACTTGACTTATATAGTTGTGTAAGCAGGGTCTGAATGAGCACTCCCCCGACAGCTAGTGACACACTGGGGGGAAAAGACTTCAAGAGCAGAACGTGTTTGCATAGACACGCCTATTCTGTCTCGGTGCACAGCTCGATGGTGCTGCTTTGCCAAAATGATCAGTTTTGGCTGGTTTGGGGTTACAAATCACTCTAGAATCATATCACTCATGGTATCGGACGCCATCAGGTGATCAAGGGACATCTATTTAGAACACATCACCGGACATCAGCAATACCAGGAGAGACGAGCTGGAGTGCCACTGAGAGGTGAAGTTGGGGAAGTAACTGAAATACTTCTGTGATGCATTGTATTTACTGAGGGACAACCTATCCTAAATCCTCAGTTACTGCGGGACAATCTACATGCATTGCTAGATTTGCTTTCCATAAGTTACTCTTAGTATAACCTTTTATGGATGATGTACCGGGATATTTGGAAGCTACTATCTAAACCAGGGGTTTCAAACACGCGGCCCGCGGGCCACATGCGGCCCACGGAGTTATTTCCTGCGGCCCGCCATAGGTGCCAATTCCATTGGCAGCCAAGCTCCAAACATTACTGAGTGTTTATATTTTATTAAAACTCCTCTTTGCATTATAGTTTTAAAAAAGTTAATACATTGACTTTTAATGAATACTATATTACTCTTCATGTTTTTCATTTTTGACTATACTTTTGTATCATTGTATGAAAAGGTTTCAGTGATGCGGCCCTCGGGCCAATTTACTAGTTCTCATGTGGCCCTCGTGGTAATTTGAGTTTGAGATCCCTGATCTAAACTGTATCGTTACATTTATTGACCTAAATTTTGGATATTGCAGATTATGTACTATGTGTGTTTTATGACTTTTAAACCAAACTTTGTACTTTTTGACAATTTAAGCATTATACCCAGATGTCTAGACTTTTTTCCCTTCACCTGTTTATTAGATCATTTTAATGTTAGCTTTAATTAAAAAACTTTAAATTGGAATGCAGGGGTAATGAAATGTGGTTATCCTTATTGTATGAATAAAGGGCAGCAGAACTGTGCTTGGCATGCACTGACAGAGGGAGTCACCCTAAACTTAACTGACCTGTCTAAGCTGGGGGGCAGGGGTGTAAAATACCAGTAACAAAATGAGAGCAGATAGGGACAGGTGATTCTATCTGGTTGGGCAGTGTCTGCCTAAGGAGGCATGGACACCAATGGACCTGCCTCTCTCCAATATTTAATGACAAAACTGATTAGGCTCAATGGAGAGTTCTTTCTGGGTGTTATTCCCACAGCTGATGTCACTGATGAGCGGGTGTAGAAACAGCCTTACACTCATTGTGAGGACAATGAAAGACACCATAGAGACTGCAGTGGCTGTGGGGTTCTCCTCTATCTGCTGCAATCTCTAAGAGCTGGGTTAAGTGGTGGAACCTCAGAACCTGATGTTGCAGGAGTAGCCAGCGGCAGTGGCTGGGGACGGCAGAGGACCATCAGAGAGAGACAGGGCCCAGCAGTGGCAGCAAAGAGTGGCAGCAGAGACACAGGAGCCAGTGTTGGCACTGAAGCAGCAGCAACGGAGACGCATTGGCAGAGAGACAGTAGGAGCTTGGGGTGGGGAGGGGAGAAGCCCAGGCGGGGAGCCAAGAGCCAGGGGGCAGCTGGGCTCAGGGCGAGGAGCTACATGGAGAGCTCTCAACCCCCCACACTGCCTCTCTTCAGTTGGTGGACGCGCTCCTGAAGAGGATGCGCCCACCGACACGAGGAGGGGAATGTGGATAGCAATTAATTAGTGCGGTGGCTGTAAGTCAACCTAACATAAGTCAACTTAAGGCTATAGCATAGACTTAGTGCACAGTGGAGCCATACACCGAGGGACCAAAGATAGAAAAGGGAGGTGGCATAAGCCATTGCTCGGGGGAGGAGCTACATAGTAAAATGGGTTCAGACACTTTCATCTGTGATTGCACCACAGTGATTCACATGCTTGATCATTGCCACTCGCTATGGCTAGGAATGACCCAAGAGACCTGCTGCCCTGCTACCGAAAGGAAACCTGACATACCCTGTCGCTTCTGCCTGTGCAGCTCTGCTGGGACAGTCTCGTCTGTTCCATTTTCGCGGTCAGGCTGAAAAAAGAAAGCAGTTGTATGAGCTTTATTTTATTTTTTCTATTATACCTGAGCTGGTGAAAATGGAAAGGACAATGGAATTCTGCCAGTTTGCACCAGTTAAGAGTGTGGTCCATCATCTTTTCTACATGCCTACACAGGTCAAAAGCAGCCAGCGATTTCATGCTAATGCACTTACATCTCCTTATTTTCTTCTTATTATTATTGTTTACTTGTACACTCCCCATAAGTGTGTCCAAGAGTGAAATTTACTCCTCCGCAGAGGCCCAGCACAAGGCCTCTAAGACGCTTGAGTCCGAATGCACCCTACATACTTTATAGAATGGATACATGGAAATTATCCTTGTCTCAAAGAGTTCACAATCTAATCTGAAACGTGACATGACCAATGACAGTACCACACGATCGGGGGCATGGGGCGTGGAAGTGGGGCAGCCCACTGGGAGCCTGGGACCCTGTGGGGCAGTGGGGCTCCTGGCAGGGAGCTGACAACAGAGCTGAGAAACTGGCCTCTCAGCTCCCCACACTGCCCCTCTTAGGATGGCGGAAGCGCCCCTGGTGAGGCTGCGCACCACTGACCCAAGGAGGGCAGTGTGGACATGTACCACTGCAGTAGTTACTGCTGTGGCTGTAAGTCACCCTAATATAGGTCAACTTACATTTCTAGTGTAGACATACCCTTAGTAACTCCACCTCTGAGAGGCGTGACGTTTATGTTGACGTAGTTAGGTCGATGCAGTGGCAGAGTAGACACTGTGTTGTTTGCGTTGACTTACGTGGCCTCCAGGAGGCGTCTCACAATATGACTGCTCTGGTTGCCATGTTCAACTCCTCTGCCCAGCAGCCAGGTACACAGGAACAAGCCCCTCCCCCGCCCCTTACAGGACTGCTACATTTTTAATTTTCATTTCCTGTTTGGTCGGTGGGACGAGCTCACCTAGCAACTGCCCAACTGAGCCATGCCAGGCCCAGGCTCCCAATGCGCTCCAGCCTAGAGTACCCAGGACGTAGTGGATCGCCCGGGTCTGTGGCGAGAAGAGCCTGAGCAGGGACAGCTCAGATCTAGCTGTAGAAATGTGGACATTTACAAGCAGATCTCTTGGGTCACGGGGGGAGAAGAGCTACCAGAGGGACCCACAGCAGTGCTGAGTGAAAGCCAAGGAGCTGCATCAGGCCAGAGGAGACCAGCACTGAGCACCCAGAGGCCGCAACTCAGCAGCATGCAACATCTCCATTGCGAGCCTCCTACCCTCCACTCATGCTGCTCGGGGGGACAGAGACTCATCTGGCTCTGGCAAGGGAGTGGGGCCTAGTGGATGGGGTGAGGGGATGGGAGTCTACACTCCTGGATTGTCTCTCTAGCTCTGGGAGGGGAGTGTGGTGTAGGGGTTTGGGGGGGGTATCATTCAGAGATCACATAAAGCGGTGCATTTGCAAGGTTACATTACTCCACTCGCAGCATGGTTCAGACCAGGGTGCCAAAAACAGAGTGGCAGGCACAACACAGGAAAGCAACATACATTGCTGGGGGGTCATTATTAAAAGAGTCTTTCTGAGCCATAGAGCTCCCTCTTGAGTTCTTCTTGTATCTGGCTGCTCAAAATCAGCAGACAGCTGATCCACTTCCACCCTCCATGCGGCAGAAACGTCTCTCCCTTTGTTTCACAGATATTATGAAGCACGCAGCAGGCAGCAATAACCATGGGAATATTTTTTTTCACTGGGGTCTAACCTAGTGAGCAGACTGCTCCAGCGCCCCTTCAAACGGCCAAAGGCACAGCAACCCTCCCTCTGCACCAGCTGAGCTGATCCTTGAAGCACTTCTTGCTGCTGTGCAGGTGTCCAGTGTCCAGCTTCATGAGCCACAGGAGTAAGGGATAGGCTGGATCTCCCAGGATCACTATGGGCATTTCAACATGTCCAATGGTGATTTTTGTGGTCCAGAAAGAAAGTCTCTGCTTGCAGATTTCTGAACAGGACTGTGTTTTTAAACATACGTGTGTCATGCACCTTCCCGGCCCATTCCATGTTGATGTCAGTAAAAACTTGCTATGGTGAAAACTTAGAAAAACTTTTCTATGCTATGCTTGCAGCACCATAGAAAAGTATCCCTTTCTGTTTATGTATTCTGTGGCAAGGCGGTCTGGTGCCAAGATAGAGCTCTGCAGGCCATCTATCGCCCCACCTCAGTTAAGGAACTCCTCATTGCAGCAAAACCATCCAATATCTCCTGCACATTGCCCAGAGTCACATTAGAATCATAGAATGATTGCAAAACGCAATCAATGGCCCTGCAGACTTGGATCACAGCAACCCCCAAGGTGGATTTCCCAACTCCAAATTGATTCACGACTCAGCGGTAGCAGTCTGGTGTTGCCAGCTTCCACATAGCGATTGCTACTCGCTTCTTCGCTGTCAATGCAGCTCTCATTTTGATGTTGCTGCGCTGCAGGACTAAGGAGACCTCCTCACAAATTTTCTGGAAAGTGGCCTGGTGCATACTGGTTCTGCAGCCACTGCTCATCAGCCCATACCTGCATAACGATGCGATCCCACCGGTACGTGCTTGTTTCTCAGGACCAGAAACGGCACTCCACCATGTTCATCTGCTCTGCGACTGCCAACAGCAACCAAGAATTGTTTGTTTCCATGGCTTCCAGCTACTTGAAAGAAAATTGCCATGTTCCATGCGGCGGGTCCTCTGGTGGCTCTGGAAATACTGCAGGATCAGGTGTGTTGTGTTCGCTACGCTCACCACAATAGTGCAGAGCTGTGCGGGACCCATGCTTGTCTAGAGATGGTGGATGCATGGCTATACTAGGCTTTTGAAAACAGGTGCAAAATATTATAGGATGTAGAGAAAACCGCATCATGGGACGTTCATGCCATGTTCCCAGTCACCTCTGCAGGAATGTTTTGCCCCCATGAGGCAGTGCAAGCCCTTCCCATAACACCCAGTACTAGATTCTGGCAAGTTGCACGGTGGGATAGCTACCCACGGTGCACTTCTCTCGGCATCGATGGAAGTGCTACTAGTGAGGACACATTCTGCCGACACAAGGAGTGTAGTGTGGACACGCACAACTGACTTAACTACTGCAGTGGCTGTATGTCGACTTACTTAATTTTGTAGTGTAGACATGCCCTGAAACAGGAATGCTAGCCAAGGTCTGAGGAGCCCAATGCGGGACAGAGAGAGTGAACTGGAGCTGAGGATAAGGGCACTTATCTGAATTTTTTAAAAACTTTGGGGTCCAGTTTCCCCCACCCCAATAGCAGGAGTGCAGGGTTTTATCCGCTCTCTCTGGATCTCCCTCAGGTGAAGGACTAATGGCCTCCCAGTCAATTGAAAACTCTTTGCTTCAGTTTAGGTAGCAGATCAGCCACCTATTTCACAGACCATCACTAGCATACTTTAGGCAGGGGCGTGATGGCACAAGGGACACAGCTCAGCCGAGTTCATACAGGGGTCTGCCAAGTAGAGTACAGCATGTGTTATTTTTATCATACCCTAGAATGCACTGGCACCATTCTTAGTGATGGGCGTACAAAACAAGTGGAGAGACAGAGGCAGGAAGTTTGCATCTTTGCCAGTTTGTGGAACTTAACTAAAACCTTTATTTACAGAGCTGGTGAATAGCTTGGCGCCCCTTAAGACACCTCATCACACAAAGGAACCATCTGGTGTGTGATTAGAGCTGCTTTCTCCTCAGATTACATCAGTTCTGACGGTAAAGATTCCCAACGCATATTTTGCTGCACAAATAGGGATGCGAGCCTTTCTCCTGGCCAAATTTCAGCTTGAACAGTTACATGATACTTACCTAAGTGCACTTCCTCCCTCAGTTTGAAGCTGTAGAAAGAAGTCTTAATTCCTCTCCTAAACGATTGTGGTTTTGGTTTGTGCACTGTTAAACAACTGCCACGTTGCACCAAGAGGTGGCTGCAATTCAGGAACTGGTGAAGTGGCTTGTTTGCAAAGTGCTTTGGGACCCTTTTGGATTGCAGATGCTATATAAATATTAGGTGTGGAGTATTGAAAAGTGGGTAAAAATTGCAAGCTGTCGCATTAAATCCTAAAGGGTTGCCTGGACCTACTTGCCCCTAAGGAAAGTGTGTGATTTATGTCCTCTGCAGCAATCCAGCCTAGAGCAAGGTGAGGTGAGTTGGGCCTCTCTGCTTTAGGGAGCAGGCGGCTTTGTCTCTCTCTGTTTTGAGGTTCTTGTCTTAGGGTTCTGAATTCTAAAAAGTAAAGCAGTGTTACATCGCAACCTTCCTGAAAGAGCACTTTATGGTTTTTAGCTATCTTCTTTGTATGCTGTGAACATAACCTAGGATATCAGATATTTTTCTGCAATATATGCTCTCCACCCAAAGCACTGTGGTTAAGGAACAGCTTGCAAAAACAAAACAAAAAGAGATACTTTCTCCCTGTTAGTCATCAGCTGTAGGAAGTGAGGTGCTGGTGGAACTGGAGAGCTGATGCTTTTAGCTCCTGATCTTGGACAACCTATTAACTTCAGGGCAGGTCTTCACTACCCGCCGGATCGGCGGGTAGCAATCGATCTATCGGGGATCGATTTTTCGCGTCTCGTTAAGACGCGATTAATCGATCCCCGATCGCGCTCCCCATCGGCTCCGGCAATCCACCTCATCGAAAGGCGGAAGCGGAGTCGACGGGGGAGCGGCAGCGATCGACTCGCCGCCGTCCTCATGGCCAGGTAAGTCGATTACGATACGCCGACTTCAGCTACGCTATTCACGTAGCTGAAGTTGCGTATCGTAGATCGACCCCCTCCCCTAGTGTAGCCCTGGGCTCAGTAAAGCCGCTAGTACAGACAGGGTGAAAACCACTCCTCATCACACAAAGGCCAAGTATACAGGTTTAGGGTGGGGAAATATGTAGGGGTCAGGGGGAGAAAATCGATGCCCCAACCCAGTCCACCAACTCCTGCCTATGGTAACCCCTCTATGCAGAGATTCCCAAACACTGGTTCCAGCCATTGGCCCCTCCTCCATCTTGTTCCTCTAGGTTCCCCTCTGCTCCATCGTATTCAGTACTGGTGCAAAGTCCATCTCAGTGGTGCAAAGGGGGTGGAGAGGTCTCTCTCTCTCTCTCCCCTGAAAACTGCTTCAGTGAAGAACAAATCCTCTCTGTAGGCACTCACGCTCCGAAACACAGTGGGAATGCCAGGTTCCCATTGCACGTAGGAGATCTGGAAGTTACGAGCAGACACAAGGGGCTTCTGTGCCCTGTGTGTGGTGCTGAATCGTGCGCCATGATGAGGATCTGCACAAGAATGTGTGCTGCGGGTGTGTGTGGGGAGTGTCTATTGGCCAAGAACCCTACAGTGGGGTCACAACAGGTCACAACCACTTCTCCCTATACTGACCTGGGGCAAGTCATTTCACTTCGCTGTTTCTCCTCCCACCCTTTGTCTTATCTATTTAGCCTGTAAGCCCTTCGGGGCAAGGGCTGCCTGCTGCCATGTGTATGTCCAGCACCTAGCACACGGGGGGCCTGTAGGTGCTGCCATAATAAATATTATCCCTATTTGCCAGGTGGGAAATGAGGCACAGCGAAACGACATTTTGCACAGGAAGACGATGGAAGAGGTGAAAATTGAACCCAGATCTGAGGCCCAGCTCTGTTTTAAACAGGAGACACCATTATCTTAGCAGCTGATGCTTTTGTCCAGAGATTGCCCCAGCGCCTGCTTTCAGGGTACGGGGAGACAGATTTTTGTCCACACAACTATTGACATAATTCCCACCCAAGCATACCTCACGGGGGCAAGCATTTAAACGAAGCTATCTAAGCCGCCGATAGCCTAACCTGGTAAGACGGCAGGAAATATGACATCTTGATCAGTTTACACTGAATGCGTTGATTTAGGGCTGCACTTACTGGTCGCAGTAGGATATTTCTGCAGTCAGTGGAGCAGGACATTTAGCTGTCTATGCATTTATAAAGGATGGCTACATTGCAAAATCCAGCAGCTCCTCAAGTTGTTCTCATTTGACCCAGTGGACAGGGCACTCTAGAAGACCTATGTTCAGATCCTGGGTCTCCTGGCTGACCTTGGGCAAGTCATTATGGGGATAATGACACTGATCTCCTCTGAGGCTGGTGGAAGGAAAAGTGCTATATAAGAGTTAGGCTTTGTTATAAACCAACTGAAAACCACCATAAAAGTTGAAGGTTACTTACTGAGTGATGGACGAATGGGTCAAAATTAACTTCCATTGAAGCATGGGTAGATGTGGTGACAATTAGAGGTAGGAAGCAGAAGACTGTAATGTCCAGGGATGGCATTGCACCCAATACTTTATTGCAGAACCTGAATGAAAAATACAGCACAAGGTTAGGAATTTTTCTATCGATTTATATGGTGAAAATCATTAATAAACCGCATCGAAAAGCACTATTTTCAGTCAAATTATGGTCACTGTAGTGCTAGATGAGCAACAAGCCACGATGAGGAGGAAATATTAATTTATGTACTTTCTTTTTTCTCTGCTACCACATGATTTTTGCCTTCAACTCCCTTTCCCAGGGTACCCTGGCCCTAAAAGGCTCCCCAGCTTTTTTTGTGCGTGTAATACTTCTCCCTAAAATGTGCCCAGCTCCGAGAGCTCAGCTACCTGCCAAGGGAGAGAAAGGGATTCCTTTCATTGTTGTTATGCATTCTGGGGAGCACCTAGAGGTGCCATTCAGGGATTGGCAGGTGCTGTACACAATGGATAAAGAAAAATGGCCCCTGCCCCAAAGAGGTCCCAGTACAAGACGGAGCGTCTGGTTTTTACCAGCAATGTGCGATGCGTGCCATTCTCATGATCAGCATAGCAGTTACTAGCTTGTTGCGACTAGACTAGTCTGGTGGCTAGGGAAGCTGAGTGGGCATCAGGACAGCTGCGTTCTGTTCCTGACTCCGCTGTGCACACTTGTCTGAGTCACCTCACCTCTTGTTTTGCTTCTGTTTCATCTCCCACTCTTTGTCTTGTTTATTTAGGGTATGGCTTCACTACCCGCCGAATCGGCGGGTAGTGATCGATCTTTCAGGGATCGATTTGTCGTGTCTAGTGTAGATGCGATAAATCGATCCCCGATCACTCTGCCATCGACTCTGGTAATCCACTGTGGAGAGAGGCGGAAGTGGAGTTGACGGGGGAGCGGCAGCAGTCGACCCTGCGGCGTCCTCACGGCGCGGTAAGTCGATCGAGGTACGTCGACTTCAGCTACGTTATGCACGTAGCTGAAGTTGTGTACCTTACATTGACCCCACCCTTAGTGTAGACCTGGCTTTAGACTCTAAGTTCTTCAGGGCAGAGACTGTTTCTTACTGTGTGTGTGTACAGCGCCGAGCACAGTGGTGCCTTTAGGCATTACTCTAATAATAACAATAATGTTCAGGAACAGTGAGGAGTTTCAAAAAGGTTTCAGCTTCAAGCCGGCGTTTATATTCACCCCTATGTAAAGGATGAGCGTAAGGCCAATGCACCGCTTTCAACACGGTGTTTCCGGATCTTCTTACTAGACAAGGAGGAAATGAGCCAGCTTTCCTGGAGAAACCATCCACAGGGATACACATTTGTAAAATAGAGAAGGACGGCATTGCGAGGGGCAGCACAAAACTCACGCCCCGTAAAAAGGGACAGGATGTGAATAAAGATACAAAAATTAAAACCCAGCAGCTTTTCAGATTTCGAACACCAAGTATGTTGGATTCTTTTAATCAAAACATTGGAAAACGTAGAGGAAATTTTTTTTTGGTATAAATGTTTGTTTCCTTCTCGCAGCGGTGTCCAATAGAAATTCGATGCTAGCCACACGTGTGGTTTTGAATTTTTCTTATTCACCACATTATAAAAAAGGATTAACAAACATACTACAAACGACATTTCAAATATCAAAAATAAGTAGATATTACAAAAAGAAATATTAATAGGTACTAGTAACACAAAATTACTATATCCTAGCCATGTTAACAAAGCTGTATATCAAAGCACACAACCTGTCTTCCAGTACTGCTGTCTTCAATACACCAACGCATTGCTCATGCATTAGCCACAATTCAATAGCCTATTCGCCCCATGTGGCTAGTGGCGAACGTATTGGACACCGTTGAATCTAAAGGCTATTTTTCATGGGGGGGAGGCTTTTATATGAAAAAAAAATGAGCAGCTTATTTTCTTGCTTACACCAGTATACATCTATAGTAATTCCACTGACTTCAATGGAGTTACTCCTGCTCTACATTGGAGTAAGCAAGAGGAGAATCAGTGTAATCATAACTAGTTTGGAGCTGTTGGGCCAAATTCTGCTCTTTTGTTGTTGTTATTTACTATTTGCGTTACTGTAGTAGCTATGAACCCCAGTCAGGGACCCATTGTGCAGAGTCCTGTACAAACACCGAACAAAAAGACAGTCCCTGCTCCAAGGGGCTTACAATATAAGTATAAGAAAAGAGACAACAAATAGATCGAGTCTGAAGGGGCAGCCCAGGGAAACAATGAAACAATACTGGTTAGCATGACAGGCAGTGGTCTCTGCACACCAGCAGCCTAGCCGCTGTTAGCATCATGGCAAAAGAGATTTTTGAGGAGAGAATTGAAGGTGGATAATGAGGTCACTTTTCTGACGTTTATGGGGCACCTCTCCCAAGCAGGAGGGACAGCGTAGGAGAAAGTACGAAGGCACTTGTTTGATAATTGAATAAGTGGGCAATGGGCATCATGGGCCAATTGGCAGTGGGAGCTGACATTTCCATAGTAAATGAGAGATGGTAGGTAGAGTAAGGATAGGCTGTGAGGGAGGCCCTGAAAGTGAAGTCAAGTAGCTTATGTCTGACCCAATCGTAAAGGCCAACCAGCAGAGGGATGCAAAGAGAGGGGAGACACGGTCACAGTGTCAGGCTACAAAAATGATCCTTGTAGCAGCCTTCTGAGTGGATGGGAGGGGGCAAGATTGCATTTGTCAAGGGCAGAGGGAAGGATGTGGCACTAATCGCAGTGTCAGATGACGAGAGCCTGGTGGACAGTTTGAGCCATGTGGATGGATAGGAAAGGCTGTATCTTGGTGATGTTATACAGAAAGAAGATTTAGATGTAGCCTGGGGATCATGACAGAGATCTGAGCTGAAAATGCAGCCCAGCTGATGGGCCTAAGTGAGAGGCAGGATGGTGGTGCTGTCCATAGGGCTTGAGAAAGGAGGACAAGGGAGGGTTTGGGGAGAAAGATTACGAGGTCTTTTTTAGACATGCTGAGCTTGAGCTGACATCCAGGAGGAGAAGTCAGCGAGACAGGCTGAGGCTTTAGTTTGGACAGAAGGAGGCAGGCCTGCAGTACAGAGGTAGATCTGTAAATTGTCAGCACAGAGAGGGCAGTTCAATTTGTGTTTGTGGATGACATTGCTCAGAGATAAGCTGTAGATGGAGACGAGAAGGGACCAAGGGCAGAGCTCTGAGGAATCCCTACAGAAAGCTGGAGGGGAGAATGAGGAGGATCCTCTGAAGCACTTGCTGAAGGAGCGATTGGAGAGGTAAGAGGAGAACCAGGAGAGGACTGAGCCACAAAAGCCAAAGGAGGACAAGACTTTAAGAATAAGACCACGGCTGACTGTGTTGAAGTCGCTGAGCGGTCAAGGAGGATGAGGGTAGATAACTAGTTTTGAGATTTAGCTAGGAAGAGGTCATTACAGCCTTTGGTGAGAGCAGTTTCAGTGGAGTGCTAGGGTTGGAAGCTGCATTAGAGAGGGTCTGAACTGGAGGAGAACTCCAGAGAGTGATTGTACATAGTGCAGTCCAGGAGCTTAGAGATAGACAGGCGATGGGGAAGTGGTTGGTGAGGCAAGTAGGGGCCAAGGGTGGTTAAGATGGGAGGACTACAGCATGTTTGTATGGGCAGGGGAAAAGCCAGGGGAGAGTGAGAGGTTCAGAAAAGAGTATGGGAGCGGATGCGAGTGGGTATGAGGGAGACCAGGAGGTGGAATGGGGTGGACAGATTAAAGTAGGAGAGCAGCCAAGAAACTTTTGTGTCTGTGACGGGGAAGAAGGAGGAGAGAGTTGTAGGGGGCGAAGGGGGAAGGCGGGCAAGTGAGGGGATGGGGAAATCGTGTCCTATTTTGCCTATTTTCTCTTGGAAGAAATTGGCGAGATCCTGTGTGGAGAGAAACTGGAGGCAGGAGGAACACAGGGTTTGAGGAGTGAGTCAAAGGTGGTAAAAAGGCAGCTGGGATTGCAGGCATGAGATTTGATTAAGGTGGAGAAGTGGACTTGTTTAGCTAGGAAGACGGCAGAACTGAAGGAGGAGAGAATGAATTTGTAGTGTAGGAAGTCAGGCTGGTCATGGGATTTCTGCTTGAGATGCTCCTCGGTGAGAGGGCAGGAGCAGAGGAAATGAATGCTGGAGGAAAGCCAGTCACATTGGTGTAAATCCAGAGTAACTCCACTGGAACAGCACATAATGGGGTTACTTTGGTAAGACAGAGGTGGGGCCAATGATGCCCAACTATATGGACTCACTTGCCATTCTGTCCTATGGATGGCGAGGAGCTGCTCCCCTGAGTGGATCCTTCTCCCCAGACCCTATGGAAATCATTAATGCACAGCCTCCTGCTGTGCACCGATACCAGTATTTAAAGCAGCATCCCTCACACCAAGCCAGGACCTCCGTTCAATGCTGATTCCAGGGGAAGAGTGCTCCCTGCTGCCTAACAAACCCCACTTCATGAAATGTTGGGAAAGTGCTTGGACTCTCCCATCCCACTGTCAGGCCCACCACATCCTGTGGCTGCAGGCCAGACAAAGTCACATGGAAACATTTGCACTCTTTATGGTACTTTCTGAAAGACTCTCTCTGGTCTGCATGCAAATTCTATGAGTCCATACTTTGCGGTCTATGAAGTATAGGGGAACTGTATGCCGTTAACTGTAGGCACATTCATAAAGCCTCAAAACATAGAAGAGAAGAATATTTATTATTACTACAATTACTAATAATAATAATAATTTGTATTGTTGTGGCACCCAGAGGTCAGGGCTCCATGTGATATACATATAACAAAGGCTTGGTCCACACTAAGCCCCCAGTTCAAACTAAGATACGCAACTTCAGCTACGTTAACGTTAATAACGTAGCTGAAGTCGAAGTATCTTAGTTCGAACTTCAAGGTACTTACCACGGGTCCACACGCGGCAGGCAGGCTCCCCCGTCGACTCCGCCTACTCCTCTCGCGGAGCAGGATTACCGGTGTCGAGCACTTCCGGGATCGATTTATCGTGTCTAGGCAAGACACGATAAATCGATCCCAGAAGATTGACTGCGTGCCGCTGAACCAGCTGGTAAGTATGGACGTACCCAAAGAGACATCCCATGCTCTGAAGAACTTACAGTCTAAACAAACCACAGGTGAATAAAGCAAACAGATGGTGAGAGGAAACATTGAACCAATACTGATCATCATGAAAAATAGTGGTCGCTCTGAGCATAGACAGTGCCTTGTGAAATTTCGCATTCCCCGTTCCTCCATTCACAATCTTGTGTACAACTGCGAATACTCTGGGTCAGATTCTTTCCCCAAATACATCATCAGGGCAGCCACAAAACTAAGAGCAAATGTCTCATTAGCTGTATCTTTAGTAGGCGCCTTTAGTAGCTTGCCAAAGGAGACATGCAGTAATTGTGTTGCATCTGAAGAAGTGGGGTTTTTTACCCACGAAAGCTTATGCCCAAATAAATCTGTTAATCTTTAAGGTGCCACCGGACTCCTCGTTGTTTTTGTGGATACAGACTAACACGGCTACCCCTTTGATACTATTTGTGTTATTACTCAAACATAAATATTTATTTATGTATTAGGTAAACACTGAGGTGTAAATTTTAATTATACAGTATATCTAAACGGGTTTCTAAATTTATCTTTTAATTAAATTATTTCAGTGCAGGACGACACAAAGAGCTTTCATATGCTTTCTTGTTTGCACATGAGGAAAAAGTTCCTAACTGTCAGGGTGGTTAAACACTGGAATAAACTGCCCAGGGAGGTTGTGGAATCTCCATCTCTGGAGATATTTAAGAGTAGGTTAGATAAATGTCTATCAGGGATGGTCTAGACAGTAATTGGTCCTGCCATGAGGGCAGGGGGCTGGACTCAATGACCTCACGAGGTCCCTTCCAGCCCTAGAATCTATGAATCTATGAATCTATGAAAGTGTAGTAAGAAAGATTATTTTCCTGCTCAATAAATGCATTGTTTTGATATTCTCTATTATAATGGAGATGGCATTGCCATATATATGGCATGCCATTAATAAACATAGATCTAAATTTCCTGGGATTACACCAAATCTGAAATTAAGCAAAAATTAAGGCAATGGTATACAAGCAAGTTAATAGCACTATTGGTTATCACAGCAAAAATTGCCTGTCACATCATATCTTTTGTGCTGGGATAGCATGAAATGAAACTTAGCACAAAAGTATTATTTCTGCAGAACATGAATCTTCTCTCTCAAGGAGCCTGTTGGGTCTGTGGTAATGCCCCTGTAGGTTTGTGTTTCAAGGTAGCTTTTAAGTGATCACAGCAGCAATGGTGTTTTATACCTACATGAGTAATAAAATAGTGGATAGAGGTAATAAAACTTTTCTGAGCCACTGTGTCAGTATGATAAATATAGTGAAAGAGACTAACACCCTTAGAGACTGAGAACACAATGGGAGAGCATAGTAAACATCAGTAATTTCTTTCTTTCTTCTTTCCCCTACCCCAGACTTTCCCTGACCCCCAGAGTTGTTTAGATCTAACTCTGTTTAGTCTTGCCCCAAAGGCAATTCAAACAAGATCTAAACAATCTCTAATCACTTTAATTTCGGGTTCCCTCGTCCTTCCTACTTCCTCTCACAAACTTTCTTTCTGCGTTTCTCGCATTGTGAAGGCAGGCAACTAAAGTCCTAACAGAGTTGGGCAGAAAGTGATTTTATTTTCCCGAAGAAAATGTCTGCAAAACCAATTCTGTCAGGATTTCCAGCACAACATTTCAGCTGTTCACTGCAAAACCGAGCACTAGAAACCTGAGCTCTTTTTTCATTTTCAGCAACCACACACTGATAATCCAACAACACATCCAACATTTCCAAGAAAAGCAGACAATTTCCACCCATTAGAACAAACCCCCAGTTTTAGGTTGAAAATTTTTTTGGTGGGAAATATTCAACCAGCCCTCACTCCACTGTTCCCTCTAAGCTGTGCGCATGTGCTCACACACACAGAACCTAAACTCCACGCACATGGCAAAACACTGCGCGCACAACAATTTGCACAGAAGCACAAAAATTTGCACAGAAGAAATGTTTTGTGCACACAGGCTGTCAAAAATTAGAGGGAACATTGCCTCACTCCAAGGTTGATGCAGCTGGCAAGGTGTCTGTACTCTTTCATCCACACTATCTCTAAGCTGCAACAGCTCAGAAAGCAAGAAAGACCCAACTTTGCTTCCAGCTCTGTCTCCTGCACTACAGAATACAGGTTTGCTGTCAAATCACTGGCTGAAAACAAATTTAAATAAATAAAATATAAATAAATCAATGGAGATATGCCAATCTCCTAGAACTGGAAGGACCTTGAAAGGTCATCGAGTCCAGTCCCCTGCCTTCACTAGCAGGACCAAGTACTGTCCCCTGACAGATTTTTGCCCCAGATCCCTAAATGGTCCCCTCAAGGATTGAACTCACAACCCTGGGTTTAGTAGGCCAATGCTCAGATACAAAATAACCCTAGAAAACATACACCAGGGAACCAGCCTGAGCTGGGAGAGGATAGTCTGACTTTCCACGAGCTGAGAGCAGCTCTTCTTCATTCCCAACTTCTGAGAGTTTGTCAGAAGCGTTGCTGAGTCTTTAAAGTGCCTCTTACAAATCCAGCCTAACGTTTCTTTCAGATGAAAAGGCTGTAAATGAAACCCAGGTGTGTAATCTGCTTTACCTGTCCAGTTTTCCCTGAGGAAAGCTCCCTGAATTCAACTCGTGCCGTCTTAAAAGCCTTTCTCCCTTCCACTAGCTGCCTGCCTGCTCCCAATGCAGGATGTTCAATGAACGGGCTGGGCTGTCATTGCTGCCTGGAGAATGGCTGGGGTTTGTGGCTGGGACTCCTTTCAAAGCAACCCGAGTGGCATTGTTATAGTAGACAACACACCCGGCATTTTAAGGTGTCGTTTCCTGATACCACTTACCAAGTAACTGTATTATTTTTTCCCCTACGCGTGATTCAAGTCTCCAGCCCCTTCTCGGCATATTGCTCCAGCAAGTGGCCTAACTTGTTCTGCCAGCATTACTCATACTGTTTGTTTGGATTAAACAAAGTGTCATGAAAGTGGTAACTAACCTGACAGAAATGAGGGCGGGCCAGCTGCCCTGGGGTGCTCTTCTTTATGAAATTGCAATGGAATGATATTACTGTGCTGCCTTTGATTTAATCGCCGTGGGGAAAGAATATGAAAGTTACTCTGATAGGCCAGCAGGCTGGTTGCTTTTCAGAGATTCGCAGAGTTCGAGCAGCCCCATATGTAACAGGAATATTTACAGGTACATGATACATCACCACATCATTGCAGGCTGCGATGCACTACTGTCGGCAAAGTCTATGTTTAACAATGGCCTAACCCCAGCCTTCCCAGGGGCTCATGCTTTTAGGGAGCAGGAGGCCAGGTGCTTACAAAGCTCTGCCTGATGTAGACACAAAATGCAACTTTGTAACTGGACTCCAAGTTCATTTCATAAGCACCGGTGAAAAAAAAACGGCACCATTAAATCCAATGTCAAAGCATCGGGTACGTACTCAACAGATGTCAGGGCTGGTGGCCAGTCACGCCTCCTAATCAGCCTGCTAAGTGGTTTTTTCCTCACCTCATTCATAATTCACGCCACCGGAGGCTGTGATCCTGCCAGATTTTACTACTTCAGACAGATCTGGCCGGGTCACTATTTGGATGAGGGAAGCCAACAGAAATTTCATGCACTGCAGGAAGGGTTGTTAATGAGTCAGTAGGTGATAACCTGATCTCGGAGTCAGCTGGTATTATTTGTAAGCATTTCTGTAACCGGCCACTGGTTGTGCTGAGTGCTGCACAAACACAGATAAAGGGAAAGTCTCAGCCTTAGCGAGCTTAAACCGAAAAGGTGCAAGAGCAGATGGAAGGCTGGGGTGGCTGCAACATACCAGCATGGAGTGGTTTAGCCCAGCTTCGTGAGTTTCACGGTTTGCTGGTGTTGGGAATTAATAGTGAACCGAATGCTCAGCGTGGCATTTGGGAACACAGTGCTGCTGACAGCCGCTACCTTCACCACTGTGCAAACCTGGGGCGGTTTTACTGCCTGGAGCAATAGTAACCCGCCCTCCATGCTCTGTGAGCCCAGTCAGAAGGGTCAGGCGGGTGAATTTCAGCGTGGTCACTTTGCCTGCAGTGTTGCCAGGGGCAGAGGAGGTTAAGGAACTGGTCTAGAAGGGCAGCCAAAGTGGTTGACCGGAGACCTGAAAGGTTGGGAATGGCTTTCTGTTGTATCCTTGGGGACAGCAGATTTAGGAAGAAATCATGTGAGACACAGAGCTGTGAGCCATGAACGCAGCCATTTATTTTCACAAACACTGAACTAACCAAACCAGCCAAAACTGGCTGGGCTATCCCCTAATAATCACTCAGTTGCCATAGCAACAACAAGGTGCTATTACCACGACAACCAAATACACACCACTTTCCCCATGAACCTTTGGGTACCATACATAGGAGAGAGGCCCCATTGCTTGCTCCCAAGGTGGTGCATAATGAAGGCTGAGAGAGGCTAAGCCTCCTAATGCCGCCGGGAGGGGGGCAGTGGAGGATTTGGGGCCCCTGGAAAAATCTCCTCCCACCATGCGTTTGGGGTTGGAGGAGCTCCTGCTCCCCGCCGCAGCCCCTGGGCTGCGGTGGGGTCACAGAGCTTTTCTGGTCTCGGGGGCCGCAGCACCGGAGCAGGGGAAAGAGTGAGCAAGGGGCGGGGCCTCGGGGGAAAGAGGCGGAGTGGGGGCGGAACGGGGATCAGAACGGGAGGAGGGCCGTGGGGGAAGGGGCAGAATGGGGAAGCAAAGGGAAGCCACAGGAGTGGTCATGTGACCCTCCCCAACACTATGTTTCGGGTGCCCAGGGCAGCCAGCAGAGAGGTAAATCTCTGTGTGGGAGGAGGCAGGACTGGGGAAGACCCGGCTGGTGGCTCCTACCCTGTGCCAGTCTCAGCTGCTAGCAAGGATGGGTCTACCGTTTTTGCCGCCCCAAGCAGTGAAAAAAAATGTCGCTGCCGAACGTGGATGGCAGAAGAGAGAAACTCCCGCCGAATTGCCACTGCGGATGGCAAAAGGGAGAAGCTGCCGCCAATTTGCTGCCGCAGACAGCAAAAGGGAGAAGCTGCCGCCAAATTGCCGCCACCGTGGAAACACTGCCGCCCAGGGCCGGCGCTACCACTAGGTGACTAGGCGGTCGCCTAGGGCTCCAGGATTTGGGGGGTGGCATTTCAGGTCCCTCAGCGGCATTTTGGGGGCGACGCTTTATCTTCGGCTGCTCGGGTCCTCGGCGGCATTTCGGTGGCAGGATCTTCGCCCGCCTGGGTCCTCAGTGGCATTTCAGCAGCAGCTTGTCCGGGAGGCGCCACCTGGGGCAGCAAAAAAGCTGGCGCCGCTCCTGCTGCCGCCCCTTTCTGACTGCTGCCCCAAGCACCTGCTTGGAACGCTGGTGCCGGCCCTGGCTGCTAGTTCTGGCTGGGCTGGAGAGGACGGGACTTCCTCTTCCCCTGCATGGCATCCAAGGCTGGGTCAGACCCACTCCCAGATTTCTCCCCCAGCTGCAGGAAGCTCTGCAAACTCCTCCCGCCCCCCACACTTCCTGCACCCATCACTCTTCAGCTGCAGGGGGATGGATCCCTGTACAGGGAGCTGATCCCCCATCCGCTCAACCCCCCTGCATCCAGACCCCCTCATACCCAGACCCTCCCGCCATGCCTTACTCCCCCCCACTCAGACATCCCCCAATAAGCCCCACTCCTCCTGCTCCTAGACCACTCTGACGAGCCACCCACACTCAGATCCTGACCCCGCTGAGCCCCAACCAGCTGCACCTGAATCCCCACCCCACTGAGCCCCACTCCCCCAGCATCTGGACCCCCCTGCTGATCTCTATCCATCCAGACCACACCCTGCTGAGCCCCAACCCACACCTGGTGCATCTGGCACAGAGGGGCAGGGCCCTGGGGTGTTCCTGGGGCAGGCCCGGTCCTTGCGCTGTGTCAGGGTTGGGAGCAGCCTCATCACTGAGTCCATGTCCCAGGATGGGCAGGGGGGAGCTGCATAGTGATCGCCCACCTCTGTGCAGCCAGTGGCCTGTGCTCCCCGATGCCATGCTGAAGCCTCCACATTTATTTGACAAATAAACTTTGCACAATTTTGCAGAATTTTAAAATAGTGTGCGCAGAATTTTTATTTTTTTGCGCAGAATTTTTATTTTTTTGGTGCAGAATGCCCTCGGAAGTCCTCCATGCAGTCCTTGCACCCAGAAGAATGCAAGAACTGTGATTGTGATGGGCCCTTACATGGAGGTTGTATGGAGAGCGACTGTTTCGTGCACCCCTCCAACTACACCCCACATCCCCGCAGTGGACCGTCGTAATCTGATAAAGCAAGGGGGTAGCCCACTGACCTGCCCCACGCCTTACTGAGTGCCCTCATCTCCCATCAACTTCAATAGGGATTGCCAGCATTCTGCGCCTACACCTGCAGTCTCAGCTAGGCGAACAATGGCCAATGTTCTGATTTCAATGAGACTGTCCATTTATTTTCTGAGATGCCCATCACCATGGTATCTAAGCACCCATTGGCTGCCATGCTTATTGCCCCGGGCAGTTATTGAGCTATTTTCTCACTCAGACATCAATAGGGAAAAGTCTATGGTGCCAGCACCTGAGAGAAAAGAAAAGCCGGGAGAGCAGAATTAGGAGAAGCGAGAGACTTAAGGCCAGATTTTTAAAGGCACTGAGGTACCTAAACATGCAGATAGGCATCTACAAGGTTTTTCAGCAATGCCTAGGTACCTAACTCTCCTAAAAATTGAAATCAAGGGGAGTTAGACACTGAGGTGCTATTTAAAAAAGGGCGCTAGGTGCCTAAATGCCTTTCAAATCTGGCCCTTACTACACAAATGGTTGTGACTAGACGGGGGCAAAAATTTTCAGCTGAAACTTTTGTCTTGTCTAAAAATGCCGCTTTGGGTTGACTGCAACATTTCACGCACAGGTGCCGAGTTGGGCAAATGGGTTTAATTGAAAACCAACACGCCAAACGTTTTGGAAATATCAGAATGACCCATTTTGATGTTTCTAAAATGAAACGTTTTGATTTTCCAGGCTAGCGTCATAAGGGGACGTAGGCACCACCCACAAAAGCAATGAGGAGAAAAGAGTGGATCCCGTCTTATAGTCAATAACAATGTGGTTAGGATACTCACATGGGATGTGGGAGATCCTGGTTCAAGTCTGTGCCCCAGAGTGGGGGTTTAACCCTTTGTCTCCCACATCCCAGCTGAATGCCCTAACCACCGGACTCTTGGGTGTAAGGAGCACATGGTCATCACTTCCTCCTCCCTTAATTTCCTTTCTTTTTCATTTTCTTTTTTTATTTTAAGCTAAAAATGCCTGAAATTGACATTATATGCTTCATTTTGGGATGAACAAAACCTTACTTTTGTGCTGAAATGAATTTTGTTCCTACTTTTTGATTCACTGAAAAAAATTTTAAAACGTGGGTTTGGGGTTGACCCAAAACTTTTTTTTAAAAAAACATTTTGGACTTGCCAGTGAACTGAAACATCCGTTAGTCGCCCAGTGCTTGCTGTAACTAGCCAGGGGATCAATGGATCGGATTTATAGCTGGTGTAATTCTGCGTAGCTCATTTGGTGTCAGTGGAGGTACACTAGGATCTGGCTCCAGGTCTTTACATCTACCAGCATCAACTATGCACTTGTTCTAAGAGACCAGATTTCCGGCGCCTAAAGCCATAATTTAAGTGCTAACTTTCTTTTGCTGTCCACAGTGCTTTCCTGTCTGCCAATATGGACTGGCTTTGCCTCCATGCTATTATTCATTGCCTAAAACATGACTTGACACGGGGAGAATAGGACTGGTGAGCAGACAATGTTTGTTTCAGACAGAAAACACACAATGACTATAAGAAACACACGCCTATGCACACAATAATTCATGGGAGCGTTCGCTGGAAGGGTAGGTGGGGGAAATTGCATTGACTTTAGATAACGCATCTCAGTGAGACCAACATAATGTAAACAAATATTAATCAAGGATTCCAGACTCAGCCACTTGGTGATAAGGATTCAGGGGGTAAAAAACAGGCTGTGACGCACTTTTCTGCTCTGACTTTTTGAAAATGAGCACACGGGATCTGATTATGACTTTGTTATCCCAGTTTTGTGCCAGTGTAATGAAAGTTACCTGTACAGCCCCGTAGTGCAATGCTGTGGCAAAAAGGGCTAATGCGATCCTTGGATGTACAGAAAGGGGACTGTCAAGTAGAAGTAGGGAAGTGATCTTTGCCTCTGACCATACCATTGATAAGACAATAGTGTGTCCAGCCCTGGTGTCCACAATTCAAGAAGGAGGTGGAAATACTAGAGAAAGTTCAAAGGAGGGCCACAATAATGACCCGGGGGCTGGAAAGCAAGGCTTATCATGTGTGGCTTAAGAAGTTTAAGCCATTCAGCTCATCAATGGGAAGCCTGAGATGTGACTTGATCACTGGATGTAGGTCCTTACACATAGAAAAGAAATCTGATAGCAGGGCCAGGGTGGGGTGGCAGAGGAGGGGCGCGTCTCAGCCTTGTTGGCAAAGACATAACAAGAGTCAGTGGCTGGAAGCTGAAGTTAAATAAATTCAACCTTGAAATAAAACACAGTTTCTTAGCAGTAACAACAAGGAATCCGGTGGCACCTTAAAGACTAACAGATTTATTTGGGCATCTGAAGAAGTGGGTTTTTTACCCACGAAAGCGTATGCCCAAATAAATCTGTTAGTCTTTAAGGTGCCACCGGACTCCTTGTTGTTTTTGTGGATACAGACTAACACGGCTACCCCTCTGATACTTTTCTTAGCAGTGAGAGCGATTAAACATTTGAACAGGGAGGAGCTGGAGACATCATCACTTGGAGGTTTAAAGATGAGATGGGATATCATTTCCTTTAATGCAGTTTCTGGAAGAAATTCAACAGCCTATGTGTGGGGGGTAGGATAGGAGCGGGTTTGGGCTGGATTTGTTTTCACCTCCATCTAAAGCACCAGAGATGCCCCGGCTGGAGCTGGGACATCGGTCAGGGTGGGCCAGTGCTCTGTGGTGGTACAGAGAATTCTCTTTCTAGATGCCCGGCTGATGCATCTTGCTCACATGCTCAGTGTCTGACAGATTGCTAGCAGTCTGAACTAATTTCCCCCCAGGTCAGATTGGCAGGGACCTTAGGGGTTTTTTCACCTCTCTCTGCAGCATGGGGCATAGTTCTTCTGCTGGGATCATCTGGGCATACAGGGCCGGCTCCAGGCACCAGCCTACCAAGCACGTGCTTGGGGCGGCACCTTCGGGGGGTGGTGCTCAGGTGTGTTTTTTTTTTTAAAAAAAACATGCTGCGGGCGGGCATGTCGCTCGCCCCGCGGCGCTCTGGCCGGGAGAGCGGGGCCGCTGCCGGGCTTGCTGCCCACCCCCCGGTGCTCCGGCCGGCCGGCCGGGAGAGCGGGGCCGCAGCCAGGCTTGCTGCCTGCCCCCCGGTGCTCCGGCCGGCCGGGAGAGCGGGGCCGCAGCCAGGCTTGCTGCCTGCCCCCCGGTGCTCCGGCCGGCCGGGAGAGCGGGGCCGCAGCCAGGCTTGCTGCCTGCCCCCCGGTGCTCCGGCCGGCCGGGAGAGCGGGGCCACAGCCGGGCTTGCCGCCTGCCCCCTGGTGCTCCGGCCGGCCGGGAGAGCGGGGCCGCGGCCGGGCTTGCTGCCTGCCCCCCGACACTCTGGCAGGGAGAGGCACTGGGGGAGCGGGGGATTGTTGCGACACAACACTGGAGGGGGGGTGTTTCCATGGGCACTGGGGGGGGTTGTTTTTTTTGTTTTGTCGGGGAGGCGCTTGGGGTTTGTTTGTTTTTTTGCTTGGGGCGGGAAAAAAGTTAGAGCCGGCCCTGTGGGTATAGCTCACCTAATCAGTTCCCAGGCACTGCAGGGATCATGGACATTGGCAGCACCTCAGTCTCTCCCTGTGGCACAGAACAGTTTTGTCTCCTGAGGTCTGAAATGCTTTAGTTTATCCAAAGTCATTGGGCTTAATAGGCATGTTCCTGTGTAAAGTTTAACGGCCCGTGAAGTCAGACTTCATGATCTGAGGCTGCTTCTGGCCTTAAACTCTGTGGAACTGTAAATGATTTAGTTATTTAGCTAATTATTCCAGTGGAACAGCAGCAATTTAGACAATGGCCTTCGTTTGAGAAGTTATGCCGTCATAAACCTAGCAGTGAATCAGGCCCGAGTTCTTTAGGAGTATGTATGGTGACCATTAAACAAGACCATGACGACCATTCATGGTGCTGGCCAGACCCCGTATTCATAGGGCTACTCAGCAGGGCCAGGCAGTTGAATTTGCTTAATTCTCAACCCAGCGTGTACGCTCTGGCTTGGAACGTTTCTCTTCAACTTGCATATGGAGCTGGGTAGGAAATGATTTTCAAGATTTTTGACGTTTCCCATTCCAGATCAGGCGAAAAAGTCAAATTCTTAAAAATGTTAGTGAGCCGACACTGAAAAAAACAGCAGTCAGATTGGGGCCATTAAGCCATTTTGTTTTGCTGTCAAAACATTTTGTTTTGATAACTTTTTTTAAAAAACCTTTTTTTAACTATAAATTAGTTACCTTAAATGTCTAAACTAAAAAAGCAGTTTTGACCCAAAACCCAAAACTTTTTCATTTAGAACATGTCAAAACTTTCCATCTAGGCAATTTTGAAGCTTTTTTCTCAACTTTTCCAAAGAGGAAATTCGTCAGAATTGATCTTTTCCCACAGACCATTTTGGTTTTGACAAACTGGCACTTCCGGATGAAAAAACAACTAGTTGAAAAATTCCCACTTCCGTGTTATTAGGCTAATTTTCTATTGAAGGAGACTGTGAAAAAAGGAGCAGAGGGGGGAAAAACGAACAAAAATAGGATGAAAATGGCAGGCATTATTTTATCCTATTTAGGTTCTTACACCTTGCCTCTCACCGTGGTAGCTGAACACAACGTCATCCTACTTTGGCACAGGCTCTTCTCTGCTGGCTATTGTGATTGGAGGGATGCACCCATGAACTTTCTCTTCCCCTCCTTGTAACATTTTGGAGTTTCTAGAGCTGTTGGCTGGCCCGGCGTCTCCCAGTCCTTGTGCTCAGGGAATGCAGAGACTGGGAGCGTCATGGCCCATGTGCATGAGCACAAAGAAGTTTGAGAACCCCTCATACTCTCTCCCCTCATGTGCACACCGAAGTCATCAAACTTCCATCGACTTCAACGGGTGTTGGCTCACGTCCCTGTAGTGGGCCAGGCACAAGCTACTCCTACACATTGACGTTCTAGAAAGCCCAGTGACTGGATGCTTCCTGCTTGTTGAGCCTTTTTAACCTTCTGTTTATTTTCCTGGTATCCCCATGGGAGCTGCTGAAATGATACAAATGCAGCTGGCTCTGGCTAGCTTTGTAGGAAGTGGCTGAAGTGGCTTGATTTTTACATAATCCACTCTGGAGAGTGGAGCAGTTTCCTGCACAAAAGAGCAGACTGTTACACCTAGAAACCAGAATTAAAAGTCCAAAACAGTGTCCAGTGCCTTCCACGTACTCAAGTTCTGCCTGAAATAGTACAGAGTAGCTTGGATATGGTGAATACCGTCACAGCACTTCAAAGGAGTTAAGCCAAGACTATTGTATTCTCATGATCTTTTTATGCTATCAAAGCTGTTGGTTCCATCTTAGTTATTGGCCTCTGGTACGCGGTTAGTTAGTGATTCACCACTGTGTTGCTGTAATTTTATGCCAAGGTAGCATCACTGAGAATAACCCTGGTTCTGGAACATAAGGAATGTCTACAGAGTATGGCAGGGAGGACTACAGTGGTGGGATTTCTACAGTACATTAACATATTGGGCACTAGTTGGGCTGTGTAGACCCTGCTGGTGTGCACTAAATGTTCACTAGTGCTCTTTAACATAGTATTGTTTGAAAGGGAATGACATTAAGGCGTGCTAGGGAACGTTTAGTGCACACCAGCAGGGTTTAGGTGGAGCAATTAGTGCCCAATATGTTAGCGCGGGTTAGAAATCACACTCCTGTAGTGCACATTACTGCACCATGTAGACAAGCCCCCAGGCGCCTGTGGAGTAAAAGTGCAGGAGTTCAAAAGGCAACATCTTTGTGAGAAGATCACCGTCTTGGCCATCACACCATTGATTGACCCAGGCACCTCCAGAGCTAAAAGCATGAGCTGCTTCAGCTGTACCTGGGGTTATACCAATTCATGTCCTCTGTGGATTGGGGACCTCTAACACACACTCACCAGTGGGTTACATTTGCTCTTTGTAAAGGGTTTGAGTCAGCAGGGTCCTTGGAATCTGAATGAAGCAAGCCAATGACATTCCTCTGTTGTAAAAATGGAATAACATAGTAGCAGAGCCGGTGCAAGGATATTTTGCGCCTGACCCGGGGAGCCCTGCGGCAGCTCCCTGCCCCCCCTCCCTGTGACACTCCCCCCGCAGCAGCTCCCCGCCCCAGCTCACCTCCGCTCCGCCTCCTCCCTTGAGCACGCCAGCGCCGCTCCACTTCTCCGCCTCCCAGGCTTGCGGCGCCAATCAGCTGTTTGGCGCGGCAAGCCTGGGAGGGGAGGAGAATTAGAGCGGGGGCGGCGTGCTCAAGGGAGCAGGCAGAGTGGAGGTGAGCTGGGGTGGGGAGCGGTTCCCCTGTGCCCCCCCCCCCCCCCGTTACTTGCTGCGGGCGGCCCTTCCCTCAACCCCCTGCCCCAGCTCACCTCCACTCCACCTCCTCCCCTGGGCGCGCTTTTTGGCGCCCCCAACCACTTGGCGCCCTAGGCGGCCGCCTAGTTTGCCTACTGGTTGCACCAGCCCTGCATAGTAGTGACCCCAAACTGCTCATTTTACTTATGTGGGCTAGATCCTCCGCTGGTGTGAAGGGATCTCACTCCAGTCAGGCTGCCTGCTGCTAAGACTGGTGCAACTCCACCTGTGCTAGTGATATTGGGAGCCCTAGTGCAGACATCTGGCTGTAGGCACTACTTAAAGCCTGGTGGCAATTAGACTGGCTATGAGCAGGGTTAGAGATCATGGTGCTTAAACCACTTCTGGAAGCCAGTAGTCCATTGACACTAGCGGTCCTAGCATTGCCCATCACTTTGACCATCTCACCCCTCTCTTTGCATCCCTCCACGGGCTCCCCCTCCTCCAGCACATCAGACATAAGCTGCTTGTCTTCACTTTAAGGCCCCTCATGACTTGGGCTCTACCAAATTCACGGCCATAAAAAATGGACTGTTAAATCTGGTCTCCCCTGTGAAATCTGGGGCTTTTACCCTATATACTACAAGGTAAAGTATACAAAAGTACTAGGGCTGTCAAGCGATTAAAAAATGTAATCAGGATTAATTGCAGTTTTAATTGCACTGTTAAACTATATTTGAATACCATTTATTTAAATATTTTGGGGTTATCTATATTTTGAGATATAGAGTCAGGACTTGGGGCTCCAGCCCCCTCGGGGCGTGGGCTTCCAGCCGCTCTCGGGATTTAGGGCATGGGGCTCCAGCCCCGCCACCCCCCCCCCCCCCCGCCATCCGGGAAGCTGAGGACTGGGGCTGCTCCAGCCCCTCCACCACCTCCAGAGCTGCAGGGCTGGAGCTTCAGTCCCCCGCCCCACCTCCCTCCTGCCTCACCATTAATTTTGATTTCAGTTAATCGCAGGTGTTAACTGCAATTAATTGACAGCCCTAAAAAGTACACAGTGTTTTTCAAACTCAGGGTCCCAACCCAGATATTGTAGCGGGGTCATGGTATTGCCACCCTTACTTCTGCACTGCCTTCAGAGCTGCGCAGCCAGAAAGTGGCGGCGGCTGGCCGGGCGCCCAGCTCTGAAGAAGGGTGGCATAGTGGGGCGGTGGTCACTTTTGGGGGGACGGTCGTCACAGCCTGAAATATTTTCAAAGGGGATCCCAGCAAAAAAAAGTTTGAGAACCCCCGATTTAGCAGACTCCCTTATCTAGGGCAACTTACAAACGTAAGCGTAGTAGTAACATGCTGTATATATACTGTATGATCACATCTGCTAAATTTGCTATTTATGCCATGACTGACATTAAGCAGATCCCAACTCACGACCTAGCCCCACCCTAGTTACCGTCTCTTATTCACAACTGAGCGGTCGGCTCCCGCCTCCGATCGGCCCATCACGCCAGCCTCCCCTATCCACTTGCAGAATTTTCAGCCAAGCACCATTGTGCTTTCTCTCAGTCTGCCCCTTGCGCGCCGCGTAAACATCTGCAAAGCTAGTGCATTATCCTCCTCCGAAACCCTCCTTAAAACTCTCCTTTGCTGGGATTCCTCGAAAAACTTGACACCAGTCAGGCTGCTGATGTGTTGAGACACAACCTCTTGTGCTGACCAAGAGTGTCCCATTGTTCCCTTGTCCCCCATGGGTCACCAGCTGTTGTCTCTTGTCTTATACTTAGATTGTAATGTCCTTGGATCAGGGACCACCTTCTTCTTCAATGTTAGTACAGCACATGCCACAATGGGACTGGGCTCCTAAGTGCTATGGTAATAATGATAATTAAGGCTACATTTTAGTCATGGGTATTTTTAGTAAAAGTCATGGACAGTAAACAAAAATTCATGGCCCGTGACCTGTCCGTGACTTGTACTATATACCCCTGATTAAATCTTGGGGACGAGGATGGCCCAGGGGTGCCGTGGGTGCTTGGGAGGGGCAGCCCAGGGGTGCTGCAGGGGTTGGGGGGCGGCCCAGGACCCCTGCTGGTGCTGTGGGGGCAGGCAGTGGCACGTGGCCCGGGACCCCCACCCCACTGGTGCTTGGGGGCGGGGTGTTGGTGGGGCTGGAAGGCTCCCTACCTCTCTCCGTGCCTCCCCGGAAATGATGACATCCCCCTCCCTCAGCTGCTAGGCAGAGGCATGGCCAGGCAGCTCTGCACGCTGCCTCCGCCAAGACAGACACCTCTGCAGCTCCCATTGGCTCTGGTTCCCAGGCAGAGCTGCCTGGCCACGCCTCCACCTAGGAGCTGAGGGAGGGGGGATGTCGCCACTTCTGAGGAGCCCCCTGAGGTAAGCACCACCCAGAGCCCACCTCACCCTGTCCCGTGCCCCAACCCCCTGCCCTCTCCCACACCCAAACTCCTGCTGCTGCTGGATGTGTGTGTGGGGGGGTGGGGCGGCGCGGTGGCCCAAGACTGCCCCAGTAGCAGCCGGTGCCACTGGCCCAGGGGCTGCCTGAGCTGCTCAGGTGACCCCCGGGCCTGGTGCACCGGCCACTGCAGAAGTCACTGAGGTCACGGAAAGTCACAGAATCCGTGATTTCCGTGTTCTCCATGACAAACTTGCAGCCTTAATGATAATTAATAATAGCTAACACAGCTGGAGCTCAGCCAGTATCACTAACAGTGGGACATTGTTGATACATTTCCCTAATAATAATTCTTTTCTGTATTACAGAGGCATGTAAAGGCTCCACACTGAGATCAGGACCATGGCGGGTTAGGCACTGTAAAAACACACAGTAAGAGACAGTCCCTTCCCCAAAGAGCTAAGACAGGACGGACAGGAAAGAAAGCATTATTGGCCCCATTTCACAGTTGGGGAACTGAGGCGCACAGGGATTCGTGACTTGCCCAAGGTCACCCAGGAAGGTCTGTGGTAGAGCCAGGAATGGAATCCAAGTCTCTGGCATCATAGTCCAATGGCTTAACCACAAGACCCTCATTTGCCTTGGAAGGACATGTACGCCAATTTCAGAAGCAAGGGAGAGCTGTATGAAGAGTCTGTAATAAAGCACGTAGGGAAGCTTTGTGAAATATTATTATTGTATTTAGTGCCATAGGAATGAGTTAAAGCCGGAACTCCTGTGAAGCCTTCCCTTTCTATTTTAACAATGGGAGGAAGCTCTGCTTTATCCGGGGAATTTCCTAGAGTACTAAATCGGACACTAGAATTCCGCTCTATTAAACTTCTCTGGCAGGTATTTTAAGATAAGTGCTTCGCAGTAACATTTAAATGGGGATCAATGGAGCTCAGACATTGCTGGGCTTCAGCAAACCCAACGTGCCACAAGATCTTCTCTGGTTCTGAAGCTCTGGATATGTTTGAGTGGTTGAGCAGGAGAATTGGCCCTCCCTCCACAGAGAAGATTTAGCCCCAGGAGCAGATTGGGAAGTAAGATCTGTTCCTGGCACCTGCCTTGCACCCCTGCTGCCTTCCATATCCCTCTTATAAGCTGATTGACAGGTCTGGCAACGTCATCCGCAACTTGAAAAATTAAGCAAAACCATCCAGCTAGCCAGAAGTTCTGTGAAGAAGGTACTTATACAGCCCTCCTCCCCAGCAAAGGAACAGAGCACCTCCCAAACAGCAATTCATTCATCTTCCCACCACCAGCTATACGTGGCAGGGAGGAAACTTTATTGCGATTTCACAAACAGGGAGCTGAGGCAAAGAAAGGGGAAGTGACATGCCCAAGGGCACCCAGGAAATCTGTGGCAGAGGCAAAAACAGAACTTGGCTCTCCTGAGAGCTTTCATCACAAGCCCATCCACTGACGGGGCTGGTGCAGCTGCACTAGTGGCAGAAGGGAGGACGGGAGGCCCTTTTACCCCCATCTGCATTCACCATACAGTATGCTGCCAATTTGGGTGCAGCACCACAGGGATGTGGAGCTAGTTGGTGCTGCTGGCAGTGGTTACCAGCTCAAGGGGTGTACTAGCTCAGGGGCAAGGCAATGGCCCTTGTTCTCTCCTGCACATCAGCTAGCAGCCGCAAGGATGCAGTGGTGGGGGCTGCACTTTTTGAAAGGTATAGCAAGACCTGCTTCTCTCCCCACTTCCCCAGGGCCCCGGAGAGTGCACCCCTCTCTGCACTCTAGCGCTGTGACTGGGACACGATTTAGCACAAAGGTGTTTGCCAAAAGAGCAGGCGTCTTCTTGAGGGTCCCCCCCCCCCCCCGCCCCTGGCAGTTCCAGTCACTGCCCGGTGGGACACGAAAGAGGCAAAGAATAACCAGCGCAGAGCTCTTGTGTCAGAGCTGGCGTTAGTCACCTCTGCGGGGAGCTAGGTTAGCAGAAGGGAAGACACGGGGTCTTGTGGTGAAGCACTAGGTAGGGGCTCAGGGCACCTATCTTCAATTCTCAGCTTTGCCCTGCGGGACCGTGGGCAGGCGACCTACTCTCTTGGTGTCCCTCAGTTCCCCGTCCGTCATGGGGGTACTAGTACATCCCCACCTCACAGGGTGTGCCAGGAGGATAATCCCTCAATGTTTGGACGCTCACATACCGTGATGCTGCAGGGGCCATATACGCACCTGACTGACAGGAACTCAATGTGCTACAGCTTCAGGGCCACACAGAGCCGTGCAGGAGAGTGCTAAGAACTGCCAGTTCCAGGTGACCTTTGAGCTCCACCTAACAGGAACGTTCATTAATATGCTGAAGTGAAACAGGGAAGCAACAAGCTGAGCCTGGGAGTGGAAGAAACCACTTCTCCTTATTCAACAGCAGCCCGGCCCGCCTATAGGATCTATCCCTCCGGCTGGTGAGATGGTGGCTGTGATGGGCCGGGGAAAGGCTTCGAGGAGGAATTTGTTACAGACGTTGGCAGGTCAGCTGTAGCTCAAACAGAGGTGATGGGCTCGATGCAGAGATAACTGGGTGAGGTTCTATCACCCGTGCTGTACAGAAGGTCACATTAGATGATCATAATGGGCCCTTATGGTCTTAAATCTAAGTGCTGATGTCTCCTCAGACCAAGGAACTACCTTCGATCATTTTAATTTTGCACTGCAAAGAGAAATATAGTTCCAGATACCGGTGTGGCTTTGACCAAAATGATTCACATCCATGTTCCCTCACTACAATCCCGCCTTACTCACAGCGCGACAGAGATGTCAGCCAGAGGCCGCGATGCTGGGGCCGCTTTTCTCGCTCTAGGTGAATGGGTTAAAGAGTGCAGAGACTCTAGTAAAGCTTCAGGCTTTTAACAATCAGAGGAAGCTCTGCCTTGATTGAGGAATTTCCCACGCCTCTAATTCAGACATTAGAAAACTGCTCTTTTCAGCTAGGAGGAGGGGTGTTTAAATAACAAGATAAAACAATAAGGAAATATAAAGGGACCGGGGTAAACATGTTTAGTTATAGCTCAGCCATTTCAAGAAGGGGATTTTATTTGTTATCAAAATCACAGGAGCCAAACTCAGTGGATAATATCTGGGGAAGTTTGATAACAACAAATGCCAAATTCACAGGAAGTTGTACTCCTAGGATCAGGTCCTCTGCAAAATCAGCTTTGCTCCATCCACTTCAATGGAGCTTCATTGATTTCCACCAGCCGATGATCTGGCCCTAATTTCTTCATTTCACTTTTCATTCAAGAGCTTGGCACAAAACATTGCAAGATAATGAAAGTGAACAAAATGTTGAAAAAGCTTCTTGGTAAGCAGGAAATCTGTAGATTGAAAAATGCACCTTCTAGGGTATAATAGCAACAGGTAACTAGTGAGAAAAAGAAACTCTAGCCTTCCACAAATTAATAGTGATCTCCTTTACAGTTCTGACCCACTGCTTTTCCATAGTTACAGACCTGTTTCACCTGATAAAATGATGATGATAAAAACAGAATTCATAATAATATTTTGCAGTTATATAGCACCTTTCTTCCCAACATTGAAATGCTTTTTACAAACATACCTGAGCATTATTCTCTCACTGATGGGAAAACTGAAGCACAGAGGTGAAGTGACATGCCCAGGGTCACGTAGCAGCCCAATAGCAGAGCCAGGAATAAAATCCATGTCTTTTGACTCCCAGTCCCCTGGGCTAATCACTAGATAATGCTGCCACATAAATGTAATCGCGCTTGGAGGGTTTTGTCTTTGCTGAATCAACGCTTACATGAGACTACAGTGTTGGAGTCAGGATCATCAGATCCTTCCACAAGGTGCATGTCAAAGGAAGGTGATCTACCCTGAACGCATCTGTGCTTTCCCACTGACTCACAACTTGACACTCATGACAAGCCAACACAGAGATGATGGCTGCTTTGCCAGGATACAAATTAGCGGCAGATAAACGAGTTACTAAAAACCCAGGGAGGGTAGAAAAAGTGACGGAAAATAAAGATAACTGTGAAACCCAAAGGAAATCCCATGCTAAGGTCTCCTGTGCTGTACTTCATATCCAAGATCCTTCTCCTTTAAAACCCTGCTTGGTCTAATGTGAAAGTGACAGAGCCAGACTGCAAGAGATCACGTTGAAAATAAATGATTATGGCATAATCTGAATGGAATATGTCACATTTATCTACACTGCAAACCCCAGCCAGAGGAGAGATTTAGCAAGGAGAACATTATTGTGTCATCACCGGGCTGAACAATCAAGCTCTTTTTATAGTTCTTGCCATTTTTCTACATAAAACCAGCGCCTCCTTAATACAGCACCTCCTATCACCTCCATCTCTGATGCACCTAGCTTAGTCATAATCGCAGTTAAAATCTACCCAAAAGGATGGAGCGGAAGGTTACCTAGTTTAGTCCCCACTTCCACAAGCTGAAAATATCATGCTGGAAGCTGTCATCTTATCGCCTTAAAATGAAACGTTTCTGATGGCAGTTACGCTAGTGTAAATCTGCACAGGGTCCATGGACTCTGACTGAGTTATTCTAGGTTTGCACTGTGAGCTTAGAGTCAGGCCCTGAAAACTTTCCTGATCCAAATGATTTCACAGCATGGGGGTGGCTGTTGTTACCATCAACATGCTTAGAACTTACCTGAAGGAAAGCAAGTTCCCAGCTCCTCTGAGCAGTCTTTCTCCTGCAATGGGTAGGACGCTTCTTGGCCCAGTGTGAGCTTCTGCCTCAACCTCTGTCCTTTGTTTTCCCATAGAATCCTCTATAGCTCAGTGACACCAGGAAGACACACCTGTTTTTTTACCAGTTGGGAAAAATAGTAGACCAGCCCGAGAGCAATTTTCAGAGACATGCACAGAGCGAGAAAGAGCCTTTAGATTTAAGTGAACAAATCAAACTAACATCCAACAAAGATCCCAGTTTCCCCTTTCTGATCTATCCCATCATTCACATTTCAGGGTGGAACTCCAGTAAATATCACACGGGACTGAGTGGCTCTCTGCCATATGGGCAGGGCTGGTTTTCCCCACCATCCCAGTTCTCATGGTGTCTAGAGAGCAGAGGTGTGTTGCTTTCTCCTGCTGCTGCTGCTGATCTGAAACAGTAAGCTAGCATTTGGCCAGGAGAGAGGGAGGAAGCCCAGGGAAATGTAAGAGTGAAAACCTTTTCCATGGGATTTCCTGTGCTTGGGGGAAAGTGAGGCGGTGTGGGGGATGGGGGGGAAGTTGCCCATGGAAGTGATGGAGAGTTTAATTTCAACACAAGGCAAACACTTTTACCCGTTGCTTCATTTTTTGGTAGTTTGTGGGATTGAAATAGAAAAGGCGACTGGCTTAGGAGCCAAAATCCCATTGTCAGATGTGACCTGGACTCTTTGGGGGTGGGGCTCGATCCATAAAGGAGACTTAGACTCAGTGTTTCAACACCAAATGTTTGGGCAACCTGCTGCCTCGTGGAGTGCCCAGCTCCCGGGGTAGGCACCCCCTAGAATGCCTGGGGAGAGATAGACACCTATGAGCAGGAGGGGGCAAGTGATGTAATCCCTGCCCCTCTACTGAGATAGGGGCCCAGCTATCAGTCAGGGGCAGATGCCTCCCTCCACTCAGGTTTCACAGCTGGTAACCCCTGCCTGGAGGCAAGCACCTAAGTCAGATCAAATCTTTGGCCACTAGGGGTGCCCTGCTTATATCCAAAATCCCAGTGGTTGAACGCTCACTCAGGATGTGGGAGACCTGGGTTCAAATCCCTACTCTATCTGATATGCAGTAGGGACTTGCACAAAGCTGAAAACAATTATAAGCCAAATCAGCTGGGAGGAAGAATCTAATCAGAAAAATGTGAATGATAATTGGGAATCATTTAAGAACACTTTACTAGATTCTCAAAAAGCCACACTCAAGGAAGAAGGCTGCACTGGCTTAAAAATAAATGACCTGGTTTAGAGGGGAAGTGAAGGCATAAGAACATAAGAATGGCCCTACTGGGTCAGACTGAAGGTTCATCTAGCCCAGTATCCTGTCTACTGACAGTGGCCAATGCCCGGTGCCCCAGAGGGAATGAACAGAACAGGTAATCATCAAGTGATCCATCCCCTGTCACTCATTCCCAGCTTCTGCCAACTAGAGGCTAGGGACACCATTCCTGCCCATCCTGGCTAATAGCCATTGATGGACCTATCCTCCATGAATTCATCTAGTTATTTTTTGAACCCTGTTATGGACTTGGCCTTCACAACATCCTCTGGCAAGGAGTTCTACAGATTGACTGTGCGTTGTGTGAAGAAATACTTCCTTTTATTTGTTTTAAACCTGCTGTCTATTAATTTCATTTGGTGACCCCTAGTTCTTGTGTTATGAGTAGTAACCAACACTTCCTTATCTACTTTCTCTACACCAGTCAAGATTTTAGAGACCTCAATCATATCTCCTCTTAGCCGTCTCTTTTCCAAGCAGAAAATTCCCAGTCTTATTAATCTCTCCTCATACGGAAGCTGTTCCATTCCCCTAATCATTTTTGTTGCCCTTTTCTGAACCTTTTCCAATTCCCATATATCTTTTTTGAGATGGAGTGACCACATCTGCACACAGTATTCAAGATGTGGGCATACCATGGATTTATATAGCGGCAACATGATATTTTCTGTCCTATTATCTGTCCCTTTCTTAATTATTCCCAGCATTCTGTTTGCCTTTTTGACTGTCGCTGCACATTGAGTGGATGTTTTCAGAGAACTATCCACAATGACTCCAAGATCTCTTTCTTGAGTGGTAACAGCTAATATAGACCCCATCATTTTATATGTATAGTTGGGATTATGCTTTCCAATGTGCATTACAGTAACTCCTCACTTAAAGTCATCCTGGTTAACGTTCTTTCGTTGTTACATTGCTGAGGGAACATGCTCATTTAAAGTTGTGCAATATTCCCTTATAACATTGTTTGGCAGCCGCCTGCTTTGTCCACTGCTTGCAGAAAGAGCAGCCAGGTGGAGCTAGCTGGTGGGGGCTTGCAACCAAGGTGGACCGGCAGTCCCCCACCAGCTCCCCGCTCCCCTAAGTTCCCTGTGCAGCAGCCGCCCAGCAGGCTATCGACTGCTGGAAGTTCAGCTGTCCCTTCCCCCACTGCCATGTGCTGCTCCTGCCCTCTGCCTTGGAGCTGCTCCCGGAAGCCCCCTGCTTGCTGTGCAGGGTAGGGGGGGAAGAGGGACACTAATGTCAGGGTGTCCCCCCTGCTCCTGCCCTCCGCTTACCCCTTCTCTATAAAGAGCAGGGTGGGGACACGACAGGGCTCAGGACGGAGGGAGATTGCTGGCCGCAACTGCTGTCTCAACTTCCTGATCTACTTTAAAAGGCAGTGTACTTAGAGTGGTGTCAGCATACTTAAAGGGGCAATGTGCATCTCTCGCCCACACACAGGGTGTGTGTCTCTGCCTCTGTCTGCCATGCTGTCTCCCCTCCCTCCATTTGTGCTGCCTTGTAGAGTGTGAGGCTACATTAACAACAATGTGTTAACCCTTGAGGGCTCAGCCAAATGCTAGTTCATCATTTAGCAGTAAGGCATTCCCTGGGAAATATCCCACCCTCTTCCACCCTCTAGCTTCACCACCTCAACCAAGCTTCACAATCATCATTGCTGTGTACAGTATTAATTTGTTTGTCTAAAACTTATACTGTTTGTGTGTATATATATATATATATATATATATATATATATATATATATATATATGTATAGGGTTTTTTTTGGTGGTGAAAAATTTTTCCCTGGAACCTAACCCACTCTATTTATATTAATTCTTATGGGGAAATTGGATTCGCTTAACATCATTTCGTTTAAAGTTGCATTTTTCAGGAACATAACTACAACATTAAGCGAGGAGTTACTGTACTTTGCATTTATCAACATTAAATTTCATCTGCCATTTTGTAACCCAGTTTTGAGAGATCCTTTTGTAGATCTTCGCAGTCTGCCTGGGTCTTAACTATCTTTAGTAATTTTGTATCATCTGCAAGTTTGCCACCTCATTTTTTACCCCTTTTTCCAGATTATTTATATTGAATAGGACTGGTCCCAGAACAGACCCCTGGGGGACACCACTATTTACCTCTCTCCATTCTGAAAACTGACCAATTATACATACCCTTTGGTTCCTATCTTTTAACCAGTTACCAATCCATGAGAGCAACTTCCCTCTTATCCTGTGGCAGCTTACTTTGCGTAAGGGGCTTTGGTGAGGGACCTTGTCAAAGGCTTTCTGAAAATCTAAGTTCACTATATCCACTGGATCCCCTTGATCCACATGCTTGTTGACCCTCTCAAAGGATTCTAGTAGATTGGTGAGGCATGATTTCTCTTTACTAAACGCATGTTGACTCTTCCTCAACAAGTTATGTTCATCTATATGTCTGACAATATTGTTTTTTATTATCGTTTCAAACAGTTTGCCCGGTACCGAAATCAGGTTTACAGGCCTGTAATTGCCGGGATCACCTCTGGAGCCCTTTTTAAAAATTGACGTCACATTAGCTATCCTTCAGTCATCTGGTAGAGAAGCTGATTTAAATGATAGGTTACAGACTACAGTTAGTAGTTCTGCAAGTTCACATTTGAATTTCTTCAGAACTCTTGGGTGAATAGCATCTGGGCCTGTTGACTTATTGCTGTTTAATTTATCAATTTGTTCCAAAACCTCCTCTAATGATACCTCAATCTGGGACAGTTCCTCAGATGTCACCTAAAAAGAATGGCTCAGGTTTGGGAATCTCCCTTACATCCTCAGCCATGAAGACCGATGCAAAGAATTTATTTAGCTTCTCCACAATGGCCTTATCGTCCTTGAGTGCTCCTTTAGCACCTTGATTGTCCAGTGGCCCCATTGGATGTTTAGCAGGCTTCCTGCTTCTGATGTACTTTTAAAAAAATTGCTATTACTTTTTGAGTCTTTGGCTAACTGTTCCTCAAATTCTTTTTTGGTCTTCCTAATTGTATTTTTACACTTCATTTGCCAATGTTTATGCTTCTTTCTATTTTCCTCACTAGGATTTAACTTCCACTTTTTAAAGGATGCCTTTTGGCCTCTCGCTGCTTCTTTTACTTTGTTGTTTAGCTACGGTGTCTCTTTTTTGGTTCTCTTACTATGTTTTTTTAATTTGGGGTATACATTTATGTTGAGCTTCTATTATGGTGTATTTAAAAAGTTTTCACGCAGCTTTCAGAGATTTTAGTTTTGGCGCTGTATTCTTAATTTCTGTTTAACTAACTTCCTCATTTTTGTGTAGTTCCCCATTGTGAAATTAAGTGTTGGGCCGCTGTCGTGTTTTTCCTGCCACAGGGATATTAAATTTAATTATATTAGGGTCACTATTACCAAGGCAGCTATAAAAAAAAATAAAAACATAATATATAACAAATGGAAGAAAGGGGAAATTGATAGTGATGAATATAAATCAGCAGCTCAGAGTTGTAGAAATTTGATAAGTGAAGCAAAGGGCCACAATTTATGGCCAGAAGAGTCAAGGACAATAAGAGGGAGTTTTTTAAATGAGCTCTCCCCTGACATCTAGTAATGAGCGGGGGGTGGAGGGGTGGGAGGGGTGAGACTTCAGGACCAGACTGTATTTACATGAACCCACCTATTCTGCCTAGGTATCCAGCAAAAACAACTGTGTTGCCAAAGTGATCCATTTTGGCTGGTATTGGGTTACAAATCACTTTATTTCTCAATACCAGGAGGAAAAGAGGCAATAGGCCAAGTTCTCAGCAATTTTACAGCCTGAGCCTGCGGAGATTGAGTAGCCGGAAACACAGCAGCCGACGGTGAGGGCCGCCACACCATGGGAAGCTGCTTGGATGGATGAGTTGGCGAGGACAGCCTCCTTCGATGACTTTGATCTCCTTGTAGACAGACTCACTAAGGACCTGTCTTCAGAAATTGTATCTGGAAGGAAGGGAACTCAGGAGAACACACTGATTGCTCACAGACCTCCTGCATTGAGTCATAACAAAAACAACATCAGAGAAGCCAGGAGAAGGAACATCAGTCATCGCTACGATCCAGCAGCAGCATCCAGGATCCAGAAGCTCTACCAGTCAAACCGCCCTAAGGCTATGAGAGAGAATCCTCGACAGGCCCTCCTCTTACTGCGTAATCCCGTCCGAGAGTCTATTCTCCTACTTCAAGGGTGTGTTTGACCATGTAGCTCAGAATGACGAGCAGTGTCCAGGGTTCCTCCATCCTCTACCCCAGGTTGACTACACTGGGGACCTGGAACTAGACTTTACATCACAGGAAATAATGACCAGAGTTACAAACACAAATAATACAGCCCCAAGTAAAGACAGCATTCACTATAACATCCTGAAAAAACGAGACCCGGGTTGCCTGATGTTAACTGCCATTTTCAACAAATACAAACAGTTCTGCCATACTTCCAGCTCCTGGAAGAAGTTTATGATGGTGCTTGTTTACAAGAAAGGTTAGGGGGAGACCCCAGGACCTGGAAACCCATCTCTCTCTGCTCCACCATGTACAAACTGTATGCCAGCTGCCTCGCAGCTAGGATCACAGACGGGTCGATGAGCGGAGGAGCCATCTTCTCCATCCAGAAAGGCTCATGTCATGCGAAGGCTGCTACGAACACAACTTTGTCCTTCAGACGGCCACCCACACAGCCAGGCAGGCACGGAGGCAATGTGCCATAGCATGGCTCGACCTGGCTAATGCTTTTGGATCCATGACCCACCAGCACATTTTTTCCACGCTGCGAGAGTTTGGGATGCCGGAAAACTTCCTCCTACTGATCCAGGAACTGTATGAAGGCTGCACCATCACCATCATCTCCATGGAAGGAGAGACGCCCGAAATTCCTATCCATAGTGGCATGAAGCAAGGCTGCCCCCTGAACCCCATCGTTTTCAACTTAGCCATGGAGCCGCTCATTTGAGCAATCTCCAGCAGTCTAGGCAGTTTTGATCTATACAACAACAGAGTGAATATCCTGGCCTAGGATCTGGACCTGATCGCAGACAACCCCGAGAGTCTCCAACAAATGCTCGATATCACCAGCCAGGCTGCCAACTGGATGGGACTCTGCTTCAACACTAGGAAGTGTGCATCCCTGAATATCGATGGCAATAGAAGTGACTTGGTCCAGATGACGCCGTTTCAGATCCAGTGTGAACCCATGATCTTCCTTGAGGATGGGCAAGCGTACCAACATCTCAGCATGCCGATGGGTTTCCACGTCCAACAGACACCTGAGGGTACCATTGCGGAGATCCTATGAGATGTGGCCAGGATCGACTCCTCCCTACTGGCACCGTGGCAGAAGATCAATGCCTTGAACACCTTCCTGATCCCCCGTATCTCATTCGTCCTGAGGGGATCTGCCGTGGCAAAGGTACCCCTTAACAAGGCAGACAACACCATCAGGCAGCTGGTGAAGAAGTGGATGTTTCTTCCCCTGACAGCTGGTGTACATCTCACACAGGCAGAGCGGCGCCAACGTCTCTCTTATGAGTGATATGTGCGACGTTGCAGTGGTCACTCATGCCTCACGCCTTCTGACGTGCCCAGACGCCATGGTGAGGAACATCGTGGAGAGTGCTATGCAGGATGTCATCAGGAAGCGAATCGCCAGGACCCCCTCCAAACAAGATGTCACCACAAACCTGAGCAGCTCCCTGGAAGGCGAATTTGGAAGAGACGGGGGAGACTTTGCCTCACTCTGGACTCGTTCCCGCAATGTTACATGATGACTGGAGAAGCATATCGGCTGCCACTGGATGTGGTGCAATGAATGTCAGGAGATGGGAGTCCTGGTGCCACAGGTGAAGAATACAGAGCATCCAACCATCACTCCGAGAGCTAGAACCATGCTGGAGAGGGCCCTGAAGGATGCCATCCGCTGCCAGTACATTTCCCTGAAATGGAAGCCGGACCAGGGCAAGGCCTTTGAAATGACGTGCAAGTGGGACGCCAGCAACAACTTCCTCCCCGGGGGATGCTTCACCCGATTGCTGACTGGAGGTTCATCCCCAGGGCCTGGCTCAGCTGTGTCCTACTGCACGGAGCCATCCACTATGGGAATCGGGACAAGCAATGCAGGAAGTGTGGCTATGCCAATGAGATGCTACCCCAGGTCTTGTGTAGATGCAAGACCCACTCATGGCGGTTGGTGGAGGTCCCGGATGACTGGAAAAAGGCTAATGTAGAGCCCATCTTTAAAAAAGGGAAGAAGGAGGATCCGGGGAACTACAGGCCAGTCAGCTTCACCTCAGTCCCTGGAAAAATCATGAAGCAGGTCCTCAAGGAATCCATTTTGAAGCACTTTGAGGAGAGTAAAGTGATCAGGAACAGTCAGCATGGATTCACCAAAGGCAAGTCATGCCTGACTAACCTAATTGCCTTCTATTAGATAACTGGCTCTGTGGATGAGGGGAAAGCAATGGATGTGTTATTCCTTGACTTTAGTAAAGCTTTTGAGACAGTCTCCCGCAGTATTCTTGCCAACAGAATCGCCACTGATAAAGTTTGCAGATGACACAAAAACTGTGGGGTGCTGATAGATAATGAAGAGGAAATGTCACTGTTTCAAAGTGACCGTATTGCTTGCTAAACTTGGCACAAGCAAACAATATACATTTTAATATGGCTAAATGTATACATCTAGGAATAAAGAATGCAGTTCATACATACAGGATGGGGAATTCTATCTTCGGAAGCAGTGACTCTGAAAAAGATTTGGGAGACGTGGTGGACAACCAGCTGAACATGAGCTCCCAGTGTGACGCTGTGGCCAAACGAGCTAATGCGATCCTTGGATGCATAAACAGGAAATCTCAAGTAGAGAGGTTATTTTGCCTTTATATTTGGCACTGGTGTGACCACTGCTGGAATACTATGTCCAGTTCTGGTGCCCAAAATTAAAGAAAGATGTTCATAAATTGCAGCGGGTTCAGAGAAGAGCCATGAGAATGATGAAAGGATTAGAAAACATGCCTTATAGTGACAGACTCCAGGAGCTAAATCTATTTAGCTTAACAAAGAGAAGGTTAGGGGGTGACTTGGTTACAGTTGATAAGTATCTACATGGGGAACAAATATTTAATAATGGGCTTTTCAACCTAGAAGAGAAAGGTCTGACACCATCCAATGGCTAGACAAATTCAGACAGGAAATAAGGTGTAAATTTTTCACAGTGAGAGTAATTAACAATTGGAACAATTCCCCAATGGTTGTGATGGATTGTCCATCACTCAGCACTTTTAGATCACGATTGGAAGTTTTAAAGATCGGTTCTGGGAATTATTCTGGGTCAGTTCTGTGGCCTGTGTCATGCAGGAGGTCAGACTAGATGATCACAATGGTTCCTTCTGGCCTTGGAATCTATGAACTGTGTATGAAATACTCAAATATTCATTGGGGGCAGAGAGAGTATTAGAGTGACTCTATAGGCTGGTGGTTAAGGCACTCTCTGGGCAACCCCAGGCCCACATCTAGTCCTTGCTCCAATGAATATGAGGTAGGAGGAAGAGCACCTAGTTAGGGAAATGTGCTGGGGCTTAGGTGAGTTACATGCCAACTAGGTCAGTGTTATCAGGACCTAGGTACCTTCGTGCATTCCCTGGGCAGAAATTTAGGGGACTTTACCGGTGGAAACGTGGGCACCTATGGGATTACGCAGCTGTTGAGGGCCTTTTTGAGGATCTAAATTTTGGACTAAAAAACTAAAGTGGCAGTATGGGACCTAAATCCCTTTTTTGGATCTAGCCCTTAGGAGTCTAAATCCCATTGGCTTTCAGTGATTTAAGCATGTTTGAAAATGTTGCCCATGGCAAAGGATGTCAAAACACTTTGCAAATATTTACAGGAGTACCTTAATTACTAAAATGCAGCCACATCTGGGCTGCAACACAGCTGTTAAACAGCACCCAGCAACACTTCAAGTTTCAAAAATGAAGTTTAATGCTTGGGCTAAGCAGCTGGACGCCGCAGGATTTGCAAAGGCCCAAATATCTTGCTATTTGGCTAAACCTGAATCATAGAATCATAGAATCTCAGGGTTGGAAGGAACCTCAGGAGGGCATCTAGTCCAACCCCCTGCTCAAAGCAGGACCAACCCCAACTAAATCATCCCAGCCAGGGCTTTGTCAAGCCTGACCTTAAAAACCTCTAAGGAAGAAGATTCCACCACCTCCCTAAGTAACCCATTCCAGTGCTTCACCACCCTCCTAGTGAAAAAGTTTTTCTTAATATCCAACCTAAACCTCCACCTCTGCAACTTGAGACCATTACTCCTTGTTCTGTCATCTGTTACCACTGAGAACAGTCTAGCTCCATCCTCTTTGGAACCCCCTTTCAGGTAGTTGAAAGCAGCTATCAAATCCCCCCTCATTCTTCTCTTCTGCAGGCTAAACAATCCCAGTTCCCTCAGCCTCTCCTCATAAGTCATGTGCTCCAGCCCTGTAATCATTTTGGTTGCCCTCCGCTGGACTCTTTCCAATTTATCCACATCCTTCTTGTAGTGTGGGGCCCAAAACTGGACACAGTACTCCAAATGAGGCCTCACCAGTGCCGAATAGAGGGGAATGATCACGTCCCTCGATCTGCTGGAAATGCCCCTACTTGTACAACCGAAAATACCGTTAGCCTTCTTGGCAACAAGGGCACACTGTTGACTCATATTCAGCTTTTCGTCCACTGTAACCCCTAGGTCCTTTTCTGCAGAACTGATGCCCAGCCATTCGGTCCCTAGTCTGTAGCAGTGCACGGGATTCTTCCGTCCTCTGCACTTGTCTGGGAATAATCCCAGACATCTCCGTATCTGTACTAATGCGCTTCATGTTGGTTTTGCCTGTGGGAGCCAAAAAAATAAACACAAGAGCTAGCCTTCTTGCAGCATTTCTGCTATCCAAGAGCTGAAGTGCTGGGAGGATGCCACATCCTTGTTGCCCACCATTTGAGAAGAACGGGCACTTCTCTGAGCTGCCTGGGGAGAGGTTCCTGCCCCGCCTTCCTCCTCTGAAAACCTTTCTAATGATTCACTAATTGAATATGCTATTTCCTGCCTTCTAGAAGATCATGCTCCATACATTGTATCAACAACTTTTTAGGGGAACTGTGTCAACAGCTACCTACATAGCAGGGGTGCTGTGGGAGAGCTTCTCTCCTCCCACCTTCCCCCCTATATACAGCTCTGGAGGCATACAGGGGACATAAAGGTGCCACAGGAGGCTGGGGGAGAATTTCCCCAGTGTGAGAGCAGATGTAGAGAATGATATACGAGGCATTACCCTAAGTGGCAGAGCCAGGTTTTGCAACCTGCGGTGGTGGTGGTTAGGATTGGGGTTGCCAACCTCCCGGATTGTCCTGGGATCTCCAGGAATTAACGATTAGTCTTGAATTGAACATCACATCATGTGATGAAACCTCTAGGGATATGTCCAACCAAAATTGGCAACTCTAGTTAGAACATGAGGGGAAATGGGGCAGGACTCTGGGGAGATGGGGCAGATGCGGAAGGGGTAGGCCATGAGGGGCAGGAGGACTAGGGCACAGGACAGGTGGAGGTTAGGGGGGTATCACTTACCTGGTTACTGCCTGGCTCAGGGAACCCCTCATCCTCAGGGATAAGGCCATTGTGGAGAAGATATTTTTTGCATCAGCCTTCATTGCAGAGGATGTGAGAGAGATTCCCACACCTGAGCCATTCTTTTTAGGTGGTGAATCTGAGGAACTGTCCCAGATTGCGAAGGTTTTGGAACAAATTGATAAATTAAACAGTAATAATTTACCAGGACCAGATGGTATTTACCCAAGAGTTCTGAAGGCACTCAAACGTGAAATTGCAGAACTACTGACTGTGGTGTGTGACCTATCATTTAAATCAGCGTCTACAGCAGATGACTGGAAGATAGCTAATGTAACAGCAATTATTAAAAATTGCTCCACAATAGGGTCGCCAACTTTCTAATCGCGCAAAACCAAACACCCCTGCCCCACCCCTTGTCCCACACCTTCCCCAAGGCCTGGCCCCTGCCCCACCCCTCTCCGAGGCCCCCCCCAACTCGCTCCATCCCCCCCCATTGCTTGCTCTCCCCCCACCATCACTCACTTTCACCAGGCTGGGGCAGGAGGTTGGGGTGCAGGAGAGGGGTGAGGGCTTTGGTTGGGGGATGCGGGCTCTTGGGTGGGGATGAGGGATTTGGGATGCAGGAGAGGGCTCCGGGGTGGGGCAGGCAGTTGGGGTGCAAGGTGGGGGGGGTGAGGGCTCTGGCTGGGGGTATGGGCTCTGGGGTGGAGCCAGGGATGAGGGGTTTGGGGTTCAGGAGGGGGTCTCAGGGCTGGGGCAGGGTGTCGGGGTGTGGGTGGGGTGCGGGCTCCAGGAGGGAGTTTGGGTACAGGAAGGGACTCTGGGCTGGGGCAGGGAACTGGGGTGCAGGATGGGGTGCAAGGTGCGGGGTCCTGGCAACACTTGCCACAGCTCCTAGGAGGGACCGACAGGTCCCTGTGGAGCCTAGGCACATGGGCGGCCAGGGAGGCTCCATGCGCTGCCCTTGCACCTGCAGGTGCCCCCCCTGCAGCTCCCTTTGATCGTGGTGCCCGGCCAATGGGAGCTGCAGAGCTGGCACTTGAGTGGGGGCAGCACACGTAGCCTCCCTGGCCGCCAATGTGCCTAGGGGGTCACAGGGACCTGGCAGCCGCTTCCCGGAGCCACGTGGAACCAAGGCAGTTAGGGAGCCTGCCTTAGCCCTGGGTCCCCACTGCGCTGCCGACCGGACTTTCAATGGTCCGGTGAGCAGTGCCGACCAGAGCTGCCAGGGTCCCTTTTCAACCAGGTGTTCCGGTCGAAAACCAGATGCCTGGCAACCCTACTCCACAGGCAATCCTGGCAATTGCAGGCCAATAAGCCTAACTTCAGTACCAAGAAAATTGGTTGAAACTATAGTAAAGAACAGAATTATCAGACAGATAGATGAACACAATTTGTTGGGGAAGAGTCAACATGGATTTTGTAAAGGGAAAGCATGCCTCACCAATCCACTAGAATTCTTTGAGGGGATGAGTAAGTGGATATAGCGCACTTAGATTTTCAGGAAGCCTTTGACAAGGTCCCTCATCAAAGGCTCTTAGGCAAAGTAAGCAGTCATGGGATAAAAGGGAAGGGCCTCTCATGGGTTGGTAACTGGTTAAAAGATAGGAAACAAAGGGAAGGGATAAATGGTCACTTTTCAGAATGGAGAGGCGTCTGTACTGGGACCAGTACTGTTCAACATATTCATAAGTGATCTGGAAAAAGGGGTAAGTACTGAGATGGCAAAATTTTCAGATGGTACAAAACTGGGCTGCATAGTTAAGTCCAAAGCTGACTGCAAAGAGTTACAAAGGGATCTCACAAAACTGGGTGACTGGGCAACAAAATGGCAGATGAAATTCAATGTTGATAAGTGCAAAGCAATGCATATTGGAAAACAATCCCAACTATACATATAAAATGATGGTATGCCCACATCTTGAATATTGTGTGCAGATCTGGTCGCCCCCATCTCAAAAAAGATATATTAGAACTGGAAAAGGTACAGAAAAAGGCAACAAAAATTATTAGGGGTATGGAACGGCTTCTGTATGAGGAGAGATTAATAAGACTGGGACTCTTCAGCTTGGAAAAGAGACGACTAAGGGGGGATATGATTGAGGTCTATAAAGTCATGACTGGTATGGAGAAAGTAAATAAGGAAGTGTTATTTACTCTCATAACACAAGAACTAGGGGTCACCCAATGAAATTAATAGGCAGCAGGTTTAAAACAAACAAAAGGAAGTATTTCTTCACATAATGCACCGTCAACCTGTGGAACTCTTTGCCAGAGGATGTTGTGAAGGCCAAGACCATAACAGGGTTAGGGTTAGGGTTCAAAAAAGAACTAGATAAATATATGGAGGATAGGTCCATCAATGGCTTTTAGCTAGGATGGGCAGGGATGGTGACCCTAGCCTCTGTTTGTCAGAAGCTGGGAATAGGCGATAGGGGTTGGATCACTGGATGTACCTGTTTTATTCATTCCCTCTGGGGCACCTGGCATTGGCCCTGTCGGAAGACAGGATACTGGGCTAGATGAACCATTGGTCTGACCCAGTATGGCTGTTCTTATGTTCTTACATGTAGTGTTAACTATGTACACCACAGGTAAACACTACAGAAGAGAGATAGGGCTTGTCTACACGAAGACTGAGTGAACTGCAAGCGGGGATGTGAATCTGCACCACACTAGCTTGACTAACTGGCCAAGTGAACCTTGCTACTGTGCATTAAAGGGTCTGTTATATGCTTGGATGTTCTGCGGGGGCCTAGATGAGTGTTCACGTTGCACACCCTGTCAGTACCGGCCCCAGCCAGGGAAGCTAATGATCTAACCAGCGGCCCAAATTCGGTGATAAATCCTGGTCACGTGCCACCGGAGGCACGTTGCACATACACTAAGAAAAGAAACGCATGGCGAGCCGGTGTGCTGTAGATTCACGCTGTAGCTGGCCATGCACTAAGTAATGATGTAGACAGGCCCTTAGCTACACATCTGTGCATTCATTTACATTCCTGAGCGTAGAACTGCTGAAGGTAACAAGTCCTGTGCCTATTGGAGTCATTTACTTCCTTAAGAGCAGGATGCACTTTGGATGCCCTCCCCAGGCAGCATTGTAAAGGGTCAGATAAGGATCAGCTCAATAACTAGTTTGGCTATCTCAGTGAGTTTAATAAAAATAGGAACTCTCTTCAGCAGGCCTGTCAGCACCAGCATTTACCAGGACCCAAACCAACCCATTGGTATGCAGCTATACTGGTTTTAATCCCTTCACGGGAACAGCAGCTTTGTCACTGAGGCAAGTCCCATCAGGTTCCTCTTCATTTCTTGTGGGTAGTAGAGTAGCAATAGGTTAAACCACCACTGGTCGCACTGAAATAAGCATCTCGGAGGGAATTATTCAAATCTCTTGAGCATGCCAAACTGGCTGTATCATTATGATTTATAAAATCGGGGGGGGGGGGGGGGGCGTGCTTTAGACCCCAGTAACAATTATCCCTTTTATCTGAGTACCTCCGTGCCTTGCAAAGTCAATTAAGCACCATGATCCTCATTTTACATATGGGGAAACTGAGGCATGGAGCAGTGACATAAGTTGCTCAAGGTATCACAGTGGGCCTCCTTGAGAGCTGAGAATAGAGCCTTTGTCTGTGGAGGATAGGTCAACGCCTCCATCCACTTAACCACCTGTCTCCTTGAGGTTGAGGAGAGATTGGACACAAAGGAGGGATAAGGTTTGGCAGCTGATAATGGAACGGGCACTCAAGCAGAGGCTCCTTCGTGAGAACAGTAGTATCTTGCAGATCTCCCTGGGCAGGAAATAACACAACAGCTTCTCACGCGGTATTCTGACATTTTTGGCCCCAGCCACCACCAGGAAGGGCAAAGAGAAGCAAAAACTAAAAGTCAACATAATTTCGATATTTAAAACCTGCAGTTTAGTTGGCAAGACTGGACTGGGTTAGAGGGTAAAGTTAGAGGTGACCTACAGAGGAAAAAACATCGGGCTGGTATTCTTATCTTCTTTTTTATGCTGTATGCAAAATGCTGGAAATGTAGAGGATCGGGCCTAATCCTGCAAACACATACACATATGCTTAACTTTATGCACAGGAGTAATTCCACGGAAATCTCTGGGACGGCTCACAGGAGTACAGTTAAGCACATGCATACGGGTTTGCAGGATCAGGGCCATCGGCGTTGAAGTCAGTAGGGAAGTTCCTCAATTGGTGTAAATGAGCATAGCGCCATGGATTCTAATTGAGCTATGACTGTTTGCACCAGCTGACACTCTGCCCCAGTGAGTCACTGTGCAGGGGCAGCACTCCTCAGGCACGCTACACCTTGCAGAATGACAGTCTGTGGGCTTTCGAAGGTTCTCCCTCTTGCTTGTTTGTTACAACAGAAATTCTGATCTTGCCTGCCCTGGAAGACTCTACAGATAACTGGCAATCTGGCAGGATTATAGAAAATCCACTTGTGGTACAGACAGAGATGGAAAGTTCCCACTGCACATCCACAAACCCCTCCAGGAAAAAAGGGAATGCACAACTTGACAATCCTGATATCATGTCACTTTAGTGTATCCTGAAAATATAGTTTATGGGCTGTATCATTGTTAGGTCCGTTATTATTGAACCAGAACACCTGGCAATTTTACTAGTGCAAGACTGGGCTTTCTTGCTTCATAATTAGCCAAAAAAATGAAAGAAAAAATCATCAATAAGGTGCTATGTACAATGAAATAAAAATCACTGCTATCAGCTCGGGGTGGGGAGAATTGTGCTGAATAGGATGAGTTGACATGGGGAATGAGTGCTAAAAATATTGCTGGATCCACCTGAAAAGAGGTTTCTGGACTCTCGAAACCTGAGGCTTGATTCTTCTCTCATTGGCACCAATTTCACACCAGTGTAATTCCATCGGCGTCAATGGACTCACACCTCGTTTACACACTAGGGCAAGTGAGAGCAGAATCAGGTCCATTGACTTCACTTGTGCTCAGGGTGGGGAGTGGGTGGAGTTAAGGGAGTGGCCATTCTCCTTTGAGCCCAGCGACTGGTATTAATGCCCATCAGAGCCTGCATCCCCCCGGCAGAGAGGACAGGAGCTGCCTAGCTCTAGCTTTCTGTTAGATTCCTGGCACTGCCCAAAGGTGCCATGATTCACCTTCAAATGGAACTGATCTAGATTTAGCGTCCCACTGCCCCTGAAATGTGTCTATTTCCTCTACATGTTATTTACCAACTGCCCTTCCTGATAGGGGAACTGCTGAGGTATATTTCTTTATGAAACAATTATTTTTATTACTCTCCAGTGTCTAAAACAGGCTCTTCACGGAATTTTCCCCACCCCTTCCCACTTCTTCATCATGAGCGCATGCTGTTTTGTTACTGTAGGGTTGCTCTTGTCCTGGATAATGATGGCGGGGGGCAGAGGTGAAGAGTCAGATGGAGAGGAGAGGTTAGGAACGCAGCACCGAGTTGTTTGGTTTGCAAAAATCCTAGCCAACTTGGCAAAGCCTCGTGCATTTCCCGTTGAGATGGGGGAAGTAATCTTTCACAGGCTGCTTACAAGCCAGCACCTGCACCCGCAGCACTGACGGGAAGGAATTTATCACCTTGATCTCTACATAATTAAAATAATTTGTGCCCTTCCCTCCCCCTTGAGATTCCAGACACTCTCTGCTATAGCAACAATCTCCAACAGTTCCCCAGCTGCCTCTCCCTCTCTCCCCGGACTGGAGGGGCATTACCAGGCCACTTTACCTTGAGTGGTCCCTTGAAATGAGTTAACTACTTATGCTAAACCATCCATCCCACCTTCTATTTAGCTGTGACACCCTGAGGGCAAAGCTACTCTTCCAAGGCTGCAGCTGAGCCACTGTAGCGCGTCAGGGCAGGTCTGCACGAGTCGACCTACGTTACGCAACTCCAGCTGCGTGAATAACGTACCTTGGGTCGACTTATTGCGGGGCCTGAACCCCGCTAGGTGGGCGGGAGAGTTTCTCCCGTCGACTTACCTTATTCTTCTCGTTCTGGTGGAGTCGACAGGAGAGCAATCGGCAGTCGATTTAGCGGGTCTTCAGTAGACCCGCTAAATCAACCCCCGGTGGATCGACCACCGCGCATCGATCCCCCGGTACGTGGAGAGAAGCCCTCAGTGAAGATACTACTATGCCGACGGGAGAGCTTCTCCCATCAGCGTAGTTAATGCCCCTCAGAGAGAGGCGGTAGCTGTGTCGAGGTAAGAAGCCCTCCCATTGACATAGCACTGTCTACCCCAGGGCTTAGGTTGGTGTAACTGCATCGCTCAGGGGTATGGATTTTTCACACACCCTGAGCGACATCGTTATACGGATGTAAGCTCATAGTGTTGACGTGGCCTGCGTATGTTCCCCAGACCCGAAGAAGAGCTCTGTGTAAGCTCAAAAGCTTCTCTCGCTCACCAACAGCAGTAACCTCGCCCACCTTGTCTCTCTAATATCCCGGGACCAACACAGCTCCAACCACTTGCATACTCTCTGCTAACGGCACTTGGTACTCAGCTGTTTGATTAAGCTGTGTCTGGGACTCAGCCACTGGGATTCCCAGCATCAGCCCTTCCCACTGACTCTGCCGGGCACTTATGGAGCTCAGCACCTGACAGGATCGGGTCCTTTGCATTATCACCAACCGCCAAGGGCTAGAGTCACAAAAGGACTCAGGCACCTGACTGCCACGTTGGAGGCCTAAATCCCAGAATCAGGCCCCTCTGGGATTCACAACCCCCGTCCTCAGCTGGCCCTGCAGGTGCCTAAATGTGCTTGGCCCTTACATTTTTTCAGTAAAAGCTCCCTAGGTGCCTAACTTCCTGCCTCTGAGCTTGCACACGGCAGCCCTGTGCCAGGTGTCTGGATGCTGAAGCCCCAGAGCAGTGCACAAACTGGGGGAAGGTAGGCGTTTCTCTGCTCAGTTTCCTGCAGGGCCTGTACAGGTGCTGGGCTTTTTACACTGGAAAAAAAGAGGAGAAAGGTTAAAAAAAAAAGTGAAAACCCCACTTTTCATAATGTTTTCCAATGGGAAGAAGTTGTAAAACAGTAAGAACAGGTGTGTAAATAGGTTTTTAAAAAAATGAAAGCAGGAAAAACCCTTTCTCCCCAATTTCCCCAGTGTAAAAATCGGGGCAAGAGTTTTTTAAAAAAGGAGAAAAAAGTGCGTGTGTGTGTGTGTGTGTGTGTGTGTGTGTGTGTGCGTGCGCGCGCGCCTAACCAAATCCCAACGCTGAAAAAAGGAAAAAGACTCTTTTTGGTTTCCAAAAACTGAATCAAAACACTGTGTTAAGTTGCGATGAATCAAATAACTGTTTTGTTTCAAAATGCTGATTCAAAATGAAAAAAAATCATTTTTAATTTTCCATTTGAAATCAACAGTTTTCCTGCAGAAACCTGTATGACACTGGCAGATCAAGTGCCAGCCTTTGCCAAGGCTGTAAGCGTCAGCTGAGCACTGACAAACTCATAGCTCGAAATCAGGCCAGCTCACCCGTATGTTAGCCTTGTTCAAGAAAGGTATAAGACTTATACGAATGTGTTCAGTGTTTATGACTCTATGGAATATTTGTAAATTGCTGCATGAGTCAATTTCACTTGTAATGGTTGTCTCCCATGCTATAAAGTGATATGTACATTTTGCTTTATAACTGTAAAAATGCTTGCTCTGAACCTCTCACCCAGTCAGGAGGAATAGTCCACCACCCACCAAGACAGATGATCAAAACTAAATGGGCCTTGGTGGAACATAATGATACAAAGACTTGGTTAATGGCCCTCTCATGCCCATGAAGGTGCTAAGTGCAAGAAAGCTTATCCCTATAACTTGAATTCTGGAAGAAGGAAATAAAAATAGCTGACATTTTATCTCTTTGCTCTTTGGACTGTCACAGGGCTGGAGCTAGAAAACAGAGATCCCCGAGTCAACCTGGGTTAGCCCTCAGACATTCAGTGCTGACAGATTGCTACAACTCTGTCACCTTTTGGAGCCAGAGACTAACTCATTTGTGTATATATGTTTGCCTGCTTTAACCTGTAAATAACTTTCTCATTTCTTTTTTCCAGTTCATTTTATTAATTTACTATAGAATTGGCTGCAAGTGTTGTCTTTGATGTGAGATCTGAGGTACAAATTGACTTGAGGTAAGTGACTGTTCTCTTGGGACTGGAAGCAACCTGAGTCTTTTGTGATCTTTGGTGTATAGCAACCAGCTATCACTAAATCCAGCTGCCTGGGTGGCAAGGGAGACCAGAGTGCCCAAGGGAACTGTCTGTGACTCCATGGCAAAACTGTTATAGTGCTTGAAGAGTTCACACTTGTTACTGGTTTGATGAAATCTAATTACAGAACATACAATCCATTTCGGGTCGCTGCCCTGCCTTTTTGACAGTCTTCCCTGAAGCTGTCACTCATGGCTGTGACCACGCCAGCTAGCGTGAGAAACTGACTATGACAAAACCACATGTTCCAACCAGAAAGTTCCTTGTGTGAAAAATTTTCTACCAGGTCTACAACACTGGGGTGAAATCCAAGCCCACTGAAGTTAATGGCAAAGCTCCCTTTGACTTCAGTGGGCTAGGATTTGACGTCAGGTGTAGCTGAGATGGCATTCCGGTGAGTGACCCTGGTGCACTTCAGTCCTGTCCATGTATGCCTGGGCACTCAGCATCTGCATTTAGTTTCCTGAAGCATCTGCACTCTTCCAAGGGAACAAAAGTGTGTTAGCAGAGAAATGACTGTTGGGAAAGAAAAAGGGAACTGCTCTGGGATTCAGTATAACTAAGGCTACGAGTTTGTCACGGAATCCGTGACTTCCAAAGACCTCCCTGCTTTCAGCCCGCTGCAGCTGGGAGCTGTAGGGTCCCGCCAACCCCTACAGCTTCCAGCCACCACAGGGGGACCTAGCAGTGCCCCAGTTGCTGCAGGGGGCTCCTAGCTACTGTGGGCGGCAGGTGGTGGGAGCCCACAGCTCCCGTCATGTCATCCTGTTCAGAAACCATTCAACCATCTAAACAAAACAATTTGCCACTTTGAAACAACAAATTCTGTTTCCTTTTTGAAACATTGATTAGAAAGATGAGTTTTTGTTGTGATTCTTCCAAATGGAATTTGGTTGTTGCTGCTGAAATCCCAAAGCTACATTTTCCAACGGGACCATCTTTCAGTGAAAACATTTTGACCGGCTCCACTGCTGCCATCTGAAGAGTGAGTGAGTGAGTGTGAGTGTGAGTGTGAGTGTGTGGCGGGGGTGACACTGAGCAGCAGACTCTGTCTGCAGCAGTGAGTAGAGATCAGGCTGTATTGAAACAACAAAGAGTCCAGTGGCACCTTAAAGACTAACAGATTTATTTGGGCAGAAGCTTTCGTGGGTAAAAAAGAAGTGTTTTTTTTACCCACAAAAGCTTATGTCCAAATAAATCCATTAGTCTTTAAGGTGCCACCGGACTCCTCGTTGTTTTTGTGGATACAGACTAACATGGCCACCCCTCTGATACTTGACACCAGTCTGTATTGGAATCAAAGCAAGCCAGGCAAAGTCTCCCTTGCTCTCCTTGAAGTTTTTTTTTGTTGTTTTCTTAACATGGATGAAGTCTTACATTTGGGAGTTGAGCTCCTTGAAGCTCCAAGCCAAACTCAGCCGGAAACTCCCAGAAAAAACAAGCTGGTGGCTCAAGACAAGAGTTGCTTACTAAGCGGCAAGACATAAAACTTGATTTCTTGTGGAGTGCGGGGATCTAGCAAAGGCATTTCATTTAGCCTGTTAATTTAAGGGGATATATATTTAAGAAAATGATTTTCAATTAGGATGAAGAGTTTATGTAGAGTGTCTCGCCAGGTTGCAAAATACATTTAAGGCAACTATAGCTGGATAGAGATATCCAGGCCACCAATTTCTATTTTAAAATCAAAAGATGATGATTCTGAACTAATAACTTGTCCAGTAGTTCTACCCAGGCATCATTATCTCCACTTTATAAATGGGGAAACTGAGGCACGGAGCTGTCAGGCTACTTCCCTGAGGTCACCCCTGAAGACACTGGCAAAGGAACAGTGTCCAGCTCTCCTGATTGCCAGTCCTGCAGTTTAACCATGTGTCCTCTCCTTCTGCTGCACAAAGGCCTGAGGATTGAGTTAGTGCTGGTGAAAGGTCCAAGTTGAGAGCCAAGCATATCCCTATATATGTGTCAGTCATAATTAAGGCTACAATTTAGTCCTGGGTATTTTTAGTAAAAAAGTCAGACAGGTCACGGGCTGTGAATTTTTGTTTATTGTCCGTGACTTGTCCATAACTTTTACTAAAAATACCTGTGACTAAATCTTGGGTGGGGGTGCTGAAGGGTGGGGGGAGGAGGCACCAGGGGCTGGGGGCACCCGGGGCCAGTGGCACCAGCTGCCAGGGGCCACATACTGTGGCTGTTTCGGCCGGCTGCCCGGGGACCGCTGCTGGGGGCCACGGCTGCTCTGGCCAGCCAAACGCCTGGGGACCGCTGCCGGGGCTAGTGGACCATGCCCAGGATCCAGCTGCTTGGGCGGCCCTGGGCTCAACCACACGGGCCGCTGCAGAAGTCAGAGGTCACAGAAAGTTATGGACTCCATGACTTCCTTGACCTCCGTGACAGACACGGGGCCCTAATCACAATTAAATGCAGTGCCAGCCATTCTGAAGTGGGCAGAACTCTGAATGTTCTCGCAGAACACGGCGAAACTTGAACGAAATAGGAAACCAATTCAAGTGGACAACAGTTTTCGTCAGTATTCAAGAATAGAGCTGCTCAGAAAATGGGGTTTTGACTGTGGAAAATTTCCGTGAAAACAAATGTTCAACAGAAAATTTCAAGTATTTGTCAAAAACTCAAAAAACTGAACATTTTTGGCTGAAAACCAAAAAATGTTGACAGAAAATGTTTCCATTTGCCAACACAAAAAAATCAAAGTGTTGAGGAAAGCAGAATCATAGCTTTTAAGACCAGAAGGGACCATCATGATCATCTAGCCTGACCTCCTGCACATTGCAGGCCACAGAACCTCACCCACCCACTCCTGGAATAGACCCCCAACCTCTAGCTGAGTTACTGAAGTCCTCAAATCACAATTTAAAGACTTCAAGGTACAGAGAATCCACCATGTACATTCATTTAAACCTGCAAGTGACCCATGTCCCATGCTGCAGAGGAAGGTGAAAAATCCCCAGGGTTTCTGCTAATCTGACCTGGCAGAAAATTCCTTCCCCAACCCAAAATACGGCGATCAGTTAGATCCTGGGCACGTGGGCAAGAGCGACCAGCCAGACACCTGGGAAAGATTCCCTGCAGTAATTCAGAGCCCTCCCCATCTAGTGTCCCATTGTTAAAGAGATTTGCTACTGTTGTTTCGTCAAAAATCCAATTTTCTCTTAAAAATTATTTTAACAATTTTTTTTTATCTGGCCTTATTTAGTTAGCCAGGATGGGCAGGGATGGTGTCCCTAGCCTCTGTTTACCAGAAGCTGAGAATGGGTGACAGGGGATGGATCGCTTGATGATTACCTGTTCTGTTCATTCCTGCTGAAGCACCTGGCATTGGCCACTGTTGGAAGACAGAATACTGGTGTAGATGGACCTTTGGTCTGACCCAGTGTGGCCGTTCTTATGTAATGAGTTGCCAAGGAGGAAATTTGCTCTGGTTTGCAAGCGACCCACATTTTTAAGCAGACACCAGATTCCAGACACTATTGTATTGCAGATACCATGAAGATTGCAAAAACCATTTTGGCAAACAAGAAGCTCATACGGATATTTTTAATTCAGTTTTGCATACAGCTGCTGATCTACCAGTTAATAGACCACTAATCCTACTAAATCCTCTGCTTGGTTGCTTTCATTACTGCATATTTCTTTTGCTTCCTTCTTTCCTCTGTTTAGAAAATACTGTCATTTTTGTTATGTAACCAAACTGATTTCCTTGTATTGGAGACAAATCTTCATTGTAGATACATAGCTGGAATTAGCTTGGTTGGAATGAGCTACAGGGTCAGTCATGGAGATTGTAGCATTCATTAAAACCCAATGAAGTCTTCTTTTATTATTAAAATGAAGTATTTGTAGTTTAATAAGCATCCAATTTGCTCTGTTGTGTACAAAAAAGTCCATTCCTATGGGGCCAGGTGCCACTCTGTACCATTGGCATATTTGGTGTCATTTTAGGGTCAGATCTATACCACAAAGTTGTGCCAGCATAGATACCCTGGCTAACAGTGTGAGAAAAGCACACCCCGACATTGCTATGCCAGCAAAACACCCCCTAGAGACACCTGAAAACAAAATTAATCAGATTGTTTTGAATTGAATGAAACTTTTGTTCAACCCAGAACAAAATTTGTGTTTGGTTTTCCATTTTGGGGAGGAAAATTGGTCGCTTGGAATTGACCTGAAACAATGTTTTTTGGGATTTTTTTGGTTGGACACCAAACCGGAAAAAAAAAAAATCAATCATTCGCCCAGCTCTAAGTGCAAGCTCTTATTCAAACGAGCAAACGCCAAGGGACTATGTGCAAGGGCTCACCAGCATGAGCTGCACAATCTTGTCTGTATTATTCATACAACACTACCACTGCGCACGGGGGCCACACAGCTATATCGATCAGACAGGCCCCTGCCTCGGAGACCTTGCAGTAAAAATGATAGGGTGGAGATGTGGGGGTAGGCTCCAACATGGGGTAGCTCTTACATAAACCGACGATACAGCTAGGCCACCTCTATGCTATGGGCGCTACACCATAGTGTAAACATTTATTTATATATTTTATATATATATATATATATATATATATATATATATATATATATATATATATATATATATATATGTGTGTATATATAACGTTTATGTGTGTATATATATACACACACACACACACCACATACATACATACACAGTGAACGAGGAGCAAAGCTAGACTCCATCTGTGCAGAGGTCCCCCTGGCAGCAGAATCAGCTGTGGAAGAGGGTGGGGGATTTTCGCAGGCCACCCAGGGTTGGGGATGGGCACCCCTGGTGCAGCTGGTAATCTAGTTCTCCAAGAGTTCACTGCATGGCAGCACACAGTGGGCAGCAGGTAATGCGAATGGGTGAGCTGCAGGAGGGGCAAGGGCAGGGCCACAAATCCCACCACAGAAATCTTCAGGTTCTCCTTCTACGTAGGAGTGTGCAGAGGCATCGGCTACCATGAGGCTGCACCATGGAGCAGCTCCCCAGCCGTTCTGCGACTTGCGGGAAGAGATGCTGCCTCATTTCAGCAATGCCCAGCCTGGACAGTACAGGGTGTGTCTGGCCCTGGATGTTTATTGGAAGAAAACCTGGTATTTATTTTTGATTCCGAGCCAAAAAATGTCCAATATCTAGCGCATTGGCCTTCCTCTGACCTACAGAAGCCAAAACATCCCTTAATGGAAATTCCCTCTGCCCGGCGCAACTGCAGCCACCTCATGGGTTTCCTTCGATTGTCCCCATCCATGAAGCTTTCAGCCAATTTGGCTCTTTCATCTGATGCTGCGTTAACATATTCATATATATGCAAATCAGCATAACAAGCTTCAGAGACTCTCAGAGACAAGCGAGCCATCGTACAGAACACTGAATAAGTAACAGAGTCATCATCAGTGTATTCAGGCTGCATTTCCAGTAGCAAAGGTAACAAGCGACTCACACGCAAATCAAATATTACGGGCAGCCCCTGCAGAACTGAACGTGACTGTGCTAGCCCATCTCTACTGACTGCCCTGCCCAGCTCAGGTTTTTAATTCATTTCTCTGTACCGTATAATGTTGGCTATCATCTATATAAGGCTATTATTTATACGGCGTTGGCTGCTAGCCATAAACAGGGCTCCATTGTGCTCTACATACACAAAAGACACATTCTCCCTCAAGTCTCTCATTACTAGAAGACAATGAATAAGCAAAGGTGCTTTTAATCCCAACACCCTCCTTGACCTCTCTCACTTGATTTTACCCTCATTGGATGCAGTTGTGTAATTCTGGGAAATATCTCACAGCTCTGCCAGTCGCCCGTCAGAGGGGTCATGCAAACCAGCCCCTTCCCCTCCCAGCAAAGGAGCTTTGCTTTCCACCCTAGACACATTGTTATTATTTTTCAAAGTGATCTGTGAAACGCGCCAGATTTGAGACCAGCATTGCTCTCTGATTAGCCACAGAATAGGGTCAGCACGCTCAATGGCAGTATTAACTTCCCCCACACTGGACAAGGCACCTACATTTAGAGAGTGTCTATAGCTCATTCTCTATGACCCATTCAGCCTTTGGTCACCCTGCTGAGATGGCCTATAACGGTACATCTCCACTGCAATAAAAGGCCTGTGGCACCGAGTCTCAAAGTCTAGGTCAGCTGACTTGGGCTCGTGGAGCTCCAGTGGTGGGGCTAAAAACTGCCGTGTAGACGGTCAAGGTCGGGCTGGAGTCTGGGCTCTGAGACCTTCCCCCTCGCAGGGTTTCAGAGCCCGGGCTCCAGCCTGAGCCTGATTATCTCCACTGCAATTTTGTAGCCCGGCAGCCCAAGACCTGGGACAGCTGCAGCCATGTCACTTGTCTTTTATTGCGGTGTAGACGTACCCAGTGAGCGCGTCACTGTCATTCAGGACAATGATTTTGTGATGTGGACACCTGACTACTGGGAAATGGACTAAAACCATCAACTCAGTTCACACAGAGCAGCTCTCAGATGGCGACACCTTCCAGTCACCCCTGTGTCCTGAGCTAGACTGATAGTAGCAAAGTAGGGCCAAACTCAGACTCCTTTGGGTATTATGGCTGTGTATGCCAGGGCTGAGTTTGGACCCTAATGGTGAAAGCTTTCAGGTGCCAATGCTAATAGTTTTGGCCATCTGCCCTTATATGTACTGTACATTGGCTTTTGTCCCGCTCCCCCATTTCTTTCCTTCTAGATACAGACGGTATTGAACAAAAGACTAATAACTTTGAATTTGCTAATGTGCTGACCGCCATATTGGCCAGCACATGGGAGAATCGAACCAAGAACCTCAAGAGCTAAAAGGCTGAGCTACGGAGGTTTGAGCTGAAGAACCAAACCACCACAGCTGGTGCTAGATCACATTCATATCCTATGTGGATCAGGCATAGAGGAGGACTTGTAACAGCTACTAACTAGTAGGTCACACTGACAAGAAAGAGAAGGCAACAAATTTGGAGAAGGAAAAAAAAAAAGAAAAAAGTGATAGGCAACTTTTAAGAGCCTGGGAGCCCACATTCAGCCAGGATAAACACCTATGGTTTCAGACACTTACCTGAACAATATGCAACTCTCTGATCCAACCACAACCTGCAAAACTGATCTGGAGATTTTGTATTTCAGCATTTTCACTTCTGGTCTCAGCTAGAACCCAAAAGTGCAAACACATGAAAATGGGGAGGAGTCCAAATATTCACAACCTGAATGTGGTTCATTGAGTTTATTCTACAAAGCAATGAAAGTTTGTGGAGTCACTGGTGGTGGGGTGTATCCAAACTATCTGTCCATCCTTAAGGTAATGCAAAGTGACTAGAGAGCAGAGATGGGCCTAAACCAAATCTGGTATGTACCCCCAGACTTTGGGGTGTTCAGAATTGGATCCAGATCAATTTTCCAGCCTGGATTCACCTTTATATAAAAGTTCTGCACCACTTGGAATGTAATGTCCAACCTATGTTTCATGCTAGTTTGGACTGTGTTACCTGTGTCTAATTTAGTGTCTGAGCCAAAGGCCATTGAAATCAGTGGAAAGCCTCCCATTGACTTCAGCGACGTTTGGATTAGGCCCTTAGATTGTAAGCAGGAACCATTTCTTCCTCTGTGTGAAATGAAATAATATGGGTTTTCTGGCGCTTGCATAGAACACAAAGGTGCTGTACCACTATTTCTCTTTTCCCAGTGGAGGAAATTGGTGGCCCAACTTTCAGAAGGGCTCTTGAGGACCTACGATACCAGCTGAGGTAAGCACCTCTGAAAACCTGGTTATAAGCACTTGACCTGGTGACTACAATGCAGGTGGCCTGACACCCAGTCCTGGGCTTTATTCACTGGATCATGCTGCCATCTGTACTGACTGCATAAGACAAATATTAAAAATAACATTAATAATACAATGACTATCCACGTTAAACCAATCCAGCAGCTGTGGATTCCAGGGCCTGATTCATATGCTGCATGAAGTATCATAAATCTCAGGGTTGGAAGGGACCTCAGGAGGTCATCTAGTCCAACCCCCTGCTCAAAGCAGGACCAACCCCAACTAAATCATCCCAGCCAGGGCTTTGTCAAGCCTGACCTTAAAAACCTCTAAGGAAGGAGATTCCACCACCTCCCTAGGTAACCCATTCCAGTGCTTCACCACCGTACTAGTGAAAAAGTTTTTCCTAATATCCAACTTAAACCTCCCCCTCTGCAACTTGAGACCATTACTCCTTGTTCTGTCATCTGTTACCACTGAGAACAGTCTAGATCCATCCTCTTTGGAACCCCCTTTCAGGTAGTTGAAAGCAGCTATCAAATCCCCCCTCATTCTTCTCTTCTGCAGGCTAAACAATCCCAGTTCCCTCAGCCTCTCCTCATAAGTCATGTGCTCCAGCCCCCTAATCATTTTTGTTGCCCTCCGCTGGACTCTTTCCAATTTATCCACATCCTTCTTGTAGTGTGGGGCCCAAAACTGGACACAGTACTCCATTGATCACTACCCGTTGAGCCCGACCATCTAGCCAGTTTTCTATCCACCTTACTGTCCATTCATCCAGCCCATACTTCTTTAACTTGCTGGCAAGAATACTGTGGGAGACTGTATCAAAAGCTTTGCTAAAGTCAAGAAATGGCAGTATTTCTTGTAGTATTTCTTTTCCTTGTTTTATATTTATGGACCATTAATTTCACTAAATGACTTCTTATTCTTACAGAATGGGTCAGTATGAAAGGAAACACTGCTCAGTTTTCACTATATCAGTCACAATTCAGCTCTCCTTTACAGACTAATAGATCCAGTGTTTGCAGCCTCTCTGTCACAACCAGTCTATGCTGCTTCCCTCCCACCCAGTTATTAGTAATTATTGTGTGTAAAGAGTTAAAAGGGGTGAAAGGCTTCCTAGCAAATGGCTGTCACTCACCTCCTGCAAAGCCGTCATGAACCCAGCAAGAACTACATAGCTCACCCCACCATAATCATTCCAGCTGCTAATGGTACAAACAAACATTTTCCTTTTTGTTTCAGCAATGGGATAAATGATCATTTTTTACCCTGGGGATTTTAAAGCTCTTCCCATAGCTGGTTACCGGTTTGATGACAATCTGCCCCCTTGAGGTGGAAAGTACAATTCATAGAGTTTTGTCCAACACAGACTTTTTATAAAGAAAAGTAAGAATGAACCCCATGTCCTGGCTTTATTATGTTGCTGTGGAAAAACCCAAGACAGAAAGATCATTGTAGGGATCGTTGTGAGGATGTAAATGGCCATTCAACATTCCTAAAGCTTGAGCCACTGGGCTCCTTTTCAGACTTTTGTGACACTGAATCTGCAGAAGACATCAAAGAACTTGGCTATGCAAATATCTGGTTAATAAAGCAAGAAATCGTGTGACCTGTAGAATTAATGTTTTTCCAGGTTGGAGCTTTGTCCTACCCAATTGACATTTCTCTCCCACCAGGGGCCACAGATCAGGGAGCACGTGTTATGGAGTGACGGTCCTTTCCCTAACTGCTTATGGGATGAATGACGTAAATTCCCTGGGACTGCTCCCTAAATGTTTGAGGATTTTGAGGCCATTCAGTCTCTAACACTGTGGATTGATTGACATAACCCATGGAAAATCAAACACCAAGGAGCTGTTTCGCTACCTGGCCTAGAGTACTGGCAGAGGGGAGAAAATTGGTCTTCACCCTGGTAGTCCATGGTTTTAAGAACCCCAATGCAAGTAGCTACATCTCTAACACTGGTGGGGTTAGAATCTTCATTGCAGGAACATGGAGAGCCCAGCTTTGGTGTGATCACTATTCCTCTTTCTCCATCCTTATGCTTGAGTCCTTGAGGATTTAGGCTGGGCTTTTCAGAGGGCTCTAAGGCGGTGCCTAAATCCCAAAGAAAACCATTTGGAATAGGTACTTAATTCTCTTTGGCCCCTTTGATAATCCCAACCTTAATAGGGATGAAACCAAGAGGGTTTCAATAGGAATTGTATAGGCGCCTCTAGAATTTGCATTTAAAACCAGCAGCAAGTTAATAGAGAATGAGATCCTTTTTATACATTTTTTAAAATCATTGTAGATCAGGGATAAAAACCTCTATTCAATTCTATAGGGTGGTTAATAAACCTATAGAAAGCTTATTGTTTTATTCTATAGTACTCTTCCATAAATTTCCTCTCTCTCTCTTTACTTCTTTTCCATTTTCTTTGCTTCCCATCACCCATTCTTCTCTATCTACTGTCTCCATCCCTTTCCATCTTTTTTTCCCTTTGTGTTAACAACATTATGCGTGTGCATATAATCATAAATACATGGCACAAAGAACTGGGGGAATGGCAGAAATTCTATTTGCAGAGGCATTAGTCAACAGCTGGTGGGGGGAAAATACAGTGAATAAACTATTAGCAAATACTAGCTGACCATCTGGACTGACTGTTGAGTTTGCCAACAGCAAGTAATACACCTAAACAGAGGGGAATCCAATATCTTCACACTCAGCCAATAGTACTAATGCTGGACAGGACCACGAATAACAAATGGATTCTGTTGTGGTGGCCATTCCTAATAGTTCATCTTCAGATTGCTATACAGAAAATGGGCTTGACTCCCTTCCCAGTTATCCCAGGGGTAGGTCCTTTGACAGCCATTGGTGTCAAATTGGTGAGAGGAGAATCAGGGCCATGAACTAAATAATCCTCCCAACCCTTCTGCCAGGTCAATTATTATTTTATTCCCATTTTATAGCTGGGGAACTGAGGCAAGGAAGAGTAAGTGCTTTGCCCAGTGGCACAGAGGGTACCAGTGTGAAAGCCAGGCTCAGAAACTAGGGCTTTCTGGCTCCTGATCATCTAAACTGGGGTCCAAAAAGGAGACCCAACAGGGGGAAAAGAAGAAGAAGGAAAGACCTGAAGGAAGAAGAACTCAGCCCTCAAGACAGCCTAAAATCAGAACTGCTAAGAATCCTCTGCATGACCGTGACGTGCAGCAACCATAACCCAGATGAGACCGACCTTCCCTGGCCAAGAGGGAAGGTTCGCCTGTGTGATCAGGATCTAGGAGCATAACATTGTATGCTGAGTGTGTGTATTTTGCTTGGTAATTATTAATAAATGGAGGATGAGGATATTACTGTGTAAGGCTCTTTCACTGGTAAAAAGATCCTGCAAACCTGTAGAAGAGTACATCCTGAGCCCATGGAAGGGTAAGGGTGGGTACTTAAATGAACCAGATTACACCCTGAGCCCCAGGAATTCGGTATGGGTGGCCCTGAGCCCTAGGAACTGGGAAAGGGTGGGGGTGCCTAAATCAACCAGGTTACGCCTTGAGCCCTAGAAACTGGGTAAAGGTGGGTGCCCTGGAGTGTGTGGGTAACAACCTTGGTAAAGTGCTTTGAGGTCTGCTGGTGCTAAGCACTAGATAAGAGCTCGGGTTTTTATTATTACTACTTGGGGGAGTCAGCACGATATCCTGTCACGTGACCTGGGTAGAGGCTGAGCAAGCCATGACTCCAGACAAGCACTACTACAGAAGGAGTGTTGTAAAGAGCACACGAGCTGGTGCTGTGCTCTCCTTCTAGCTCCAGTCAGTGAGGATGTCACATAGCCGCTGGCAATGTCTATCACATACTAGATGTGCTAGAAAAAGAAACAATTGTCACATGCATTTGCAGGAAAAGTTTGTCTCCTTTCCCCCCCCACACTTGAAAAGTTATGAAATTTGTTTTTTTTTCCCCAGCAGCTCTAACACCCACGAGTTCTCCTTTCCTCCCTTTTCTGTAGCCATAAAAAAGGTGCTTTCTGCTGGTGCTAATTGTCTCTTGTCACTGTTTGCAGTGACTAGAGACCTTTGCTCCATTGTTTCCTTTGCTTGGAAAGCCTTATTCTTGCACGTGAATATGGCTCACAAAATGGGCACATTTGTTATGAGCGTGCTCTGTGTCTGTACAGTTGTCAAGAGTTACTAGATAAGGTGCCAGCAGATGCCACTCGAGGCCGGCCCACAACATTTTGGCACCTGAGGCGGGGAGCTCAAATGATGCCCCCATACCCCTTTGCTTGGGCCAAAACTTTGAAAGGTCTCAATTCTGCCTTCTTCCTGTTCTACTCCTCTCATGGTACTGCTCTGCTACCTGCCCCAATAAAGGAGAACTAACTACTTAAAATGCCTTGTTCGAAAATTTTAAGTAATACTTAACTTTCAAACGCCTGAACAGCAAATGTAACTTTTCTTGTTTGCATGGTAAACACTGGCATTTGTATCTGTTTGAATAATCAAAGTGGTGCTTTCCGTGCCTTCTTGGTTGCAAAGATTTGAACTGCTTCCTCAAGGTCCACAGTCTGGGCCAGCTCATGCTCTGTTGAGATGGTTGCAAGGCCGACCAGCCTCTCCTGTGTCATTGTGGAGCGTAGATGTGTTTTTATTAACTTCAGCTTGGAGAAGCTGCGTTCTCCACTGGCAACTGTTACAGGAAGTGTTAGAAGTATGCGCAGAGCAACAGAAGCATTTGGAAAGAGGGTGGTCATCCTATTTGTGCACCTATATTCCAGAACAGCCTTTGGAGTTGATCCTGCTGAAATGGATCTTGAAAGGGCTTTCAGTTCATCACCTAAATCACTCGCATCAATATCGCACATGTCATCATGTGTCAACACTGTCACTAGTGCCCTGCATTGCTGGTGTAGGTCTTCTTTAGGTATAGTGAGGAGTTTTGGAATATCATACAACATCCCAAATATACTGTTGTGGTCCTTGAACTGCATGAAACGTTCAACTGACTGTATTGCACAATCTAGCACCTAGTTAAAGAATTCAACTTTGAATTGTTTTTGGGGGTCTTATGGAATTATCCCGTGCCTCGTAATCAAAATGTCTTCTTCTTCAGTGACTTTTCTATTCTTGAATGGGTGAGAAAATAGCTTCAGTGTGAAGTTCCTCTGCCAACTTCTGTGCACTCTTCAAAAGGTTTTGAAATCCCTCATCTGACTGGTAAGGCTGTAGGTATGACTTTGCTTTGTCCAGTTGTTCCATTGCTCCAGATAGATCAAGGTCAACACCTTGAGTCTCTTGCTTACAACATTTATTTCAAACTGTATATCATGCTACAACACTAAGCCACACAGAAATCTGAAGTTATGTATGTTTCTGGTGATTCCATTTTCCTCTGCCACTGTTCTCCCATGAACTGTTCCTGTCATAGCATTATCCTCCTTAATGACAACTATGGCATCATCTGTCTTCCCAATTTGGTGTTTGATAGGCTTTATCGCCTCCACTCGACTTTCCCATCGTGTGGCACTCAGTGATTTCAGTGTCAGAGAGGATGTTCCCAGATGTTGCTTCCAAATTTGCCATCGATGAGTTGATGCACAGAAAAATACTGAGATGCTTTGAATTACATTTAAAAAATTCAGCAGCCTCATTAGAAGCTGATGTTGCATCACTGGCCACCAAGTTCAATGAATGAGAACTGCATGGGACAAAAAAAGCTCAAAGGTTTAACTCTCGGATCCATGTCTGCACTCCTCTGTTCTTTCCTCTCATGTTGGCACCATTATTGTAGCCCTGACTCTCGCAATTCCCATGTCTTACAGGTTTTTAAGAAGCACATTTGTCATATCAGCTCCTGTAGTATCATCAATGTCAATAAATTCTAGAAAATGCTCTCTGACAATCACCATTACAGGGACATTTTCACTAGGTTCTGTTGTTGTTACAAAACGCACCATTAAAATAATTTGTTCCGTATGGTTGTCAGGTGTGCAGTCCAGAATAACAGTAATATCTTGCTGACTTCAGATCTGCCACAATCTTCTGTTTGGCTTTTGTTGCCAGTAACTGTGATCTCATTTTGAATTGTTTTTCTAAGGTAGTGGTGTGTGTACATTTCTTGGGTGGTGACTCTTCTTAGATGCTCCTGGAGTACAGCATAAAACTCAGCCATCAGCTCCACAATTTTAAGGAAGTTTCCATTGTTTGGAACATACAGCTGATCTGAAGTGCCACGCAGTGCTAGGTTTTGGGTAGCAAGCATTCTCACAATGGCAATGAGCCTTTTCAGAACATTTTGCTAGTAAAGAGACTCTGATGCAATCTTCTCTTGATGCTGATCTATGGTGGCCTTTAGTCTCATCTCAAGCTCTTTCCACCTATGGAATGCTCTCTGTTGATTTGCTGCCTTCTCATGGCATGCCAGATTTCTAGCCAGATTTTTCCAGTCCTTTGTTCCCGTAGAACCCAATGTGGCTGGTACATTAGACTGAAGAATTTGCAACAAAAGCAGTATGCAGCATTCTGGGTTTTTGAGTACATAAGCCATGGCCTCTCCGTTTTGTCACCATTGGGGATTTCACGTCAGTAATGTGTTGGATGGAAACTTCTATTTTCATTGTCTTTGGGGAACATGAAGTTTTTCACTTGCTGTGGCCCATGCAGGACAAGGAAGTCCCTTGGGCTACTGCTCAAGTGGATCCACAGTCCTGGATCATGTAGACTTAAGGAACTAAACTCCGCAGCAGCTGTTTCTTGCGCCTCCACCACACTCTTCTCTGATCTACACTTTTCTTCAGGAATGTGCATGGTTACATCCATTTGAGATGGAGATATGGATGCTGCAGTAGCTGCCAGGTCCCCTGCACTCTGGCTAACTGGAAGATCAGGCATTTCCTCACCACTCACATCCTCACTGGGGCCGGAAGGATCACCATGAACATTTGTGTCTATGTATCTCAGGAGAGCTCCTTCCTGCCTAGATAGAAAAGCTTCCTTTGCTTTCTTTCTTTTTCCGAATGCTGCCCCAGAGGGGCGTTTTCTTCTTTCACTCATGACTGCTGTTCTGTGCCAGCTATAGTGGCTCTCAACACTCAATTGAAGGGGACAAATAAGCAGGCTGGTAGCAGGGCCTGAGTGAGGGAAGATATTAGTGTCTTAAGGGCCTAACTGGCTCCTACTACTTCAGTTGACTTCCTGTTCTTCTCAAGTGGGTTCAGGGAAGCAGCAGGAAACAGGAAGCTCCCCGAGAAGCTGGTGTTAATCAGTCCAGGATCCTGGGAGTGCTAGAGAGGCACATAAGAGGTTCCTCCTCCTCTCTCTCCCTGCAGCTCCTTCTGCTTTCTGTTATTCCCTCTCACCTTTTCTCCTGTCTGCCTGTTATGTCTCTTGTGCCCTCCTTCCTCCAGCACAGCACTCCACCATCTCTGTGCATCTAGAGTAGAGAGACTACATATGCACCAGCAGCAGACACAATTTTCTACACTGGGTCCTAGTGACGCCCCCCCACAGTCTGGCACCTGAGGCGGCCGCCTCAGTTCGCCTCATGGTAAGGCCAGCCCTGATGCCACTCAAGAATATGTAACGTAGTGCCTGGGTTTTGTAGGACCAATAAAACTTGTCGTGCACTGCAAATGGCTTCCTGTATGCAGCTCTCCACATCAGTTCCCAATGATGGTTTGGATGATGTTTTTCAGTGGGAAAATCCTCTTATTCTACAGAGCCACACTTGCTGCTAAGAGTTTGTGATTAGTCAAAAAACCACTTGCTGAGCAATGTTGAATAGCAAACACTAGAAAAACCCATGTTTATGGGCAATTCACGAATGGACCAAAAGAACCAATACATTGTCTGCAACAAATATTTTCAGACATTCAGAAGCCTGTGATCTGGCCTCGGACACGGCACAGGCCATAGAATTTCCATCAGAAATTCCATCACTCAGCCCAAAAATTTGTGATTGAGCAAGAGCATTTCTTGCAGCAAGACATTCAGTCCTGAATAAAGAATCCACGTAACGAACCATTTACCACATCCCTTGGAAGCCTGCTCCAATGGTTGGTGACACTCACGGTGAATCATTTGCATCTTATTTCCAGTTGGATTTCAATATGGCCATCCCCAGCAACAATACAATAGTTATGTTGTGCCCGTTTGGTCTCCTGTTTCATGTTTACACCAGTTCATGATGTTTAATATTGTTAGAGTAACACTTGCACATGGGTAAGACTTTGACAGAGCTACACCAGGGATGAATTTGAGCCAAGCCACACTGCGATTAGACACCCATGGCTGGCTGTTGCCAGCCGACTCGGGCTTGTGGGGCTCAGGCTAAGGAGTTGTTTAATTGCAGTGAAGATGTTGTTCCCTCTTGGGCTGTAGCCTGGGCTCTCAGACCCTCCCAACTCACAGGGTCCTAGAGCCCGGGTCCAGACCAAGCCTGAACATCTCCACTGCAATTAAACAGCCCCTTAGCCTGAGCTCCATGAGCCCAAGTCAGCTGGTTCAGGCCAGCTGTGCATTTTTAATTGCAGGGTAGACAGACCCCAAGTCCTCCTTTCTTGGGCATGTCTGAAATCAGCTTTAGAACCACCTGCTGGAAGAGTGTGTGTTCTTAGAATTACATTGCACCATTGTGAGAGAAAAAAAAGTAGCAGTAGTCTTCCAAGCGCCATCCACAAACCAGATTCCATCCACTTGAGACATCAAAATGAGACACGATTCACACTAGATGCTGAAGATCTTTCAATGATCCTCCTCTCCCTCTTTTTTGGTACTCGTTTTGATCAGCAGAGAAATCATTAAGTGTTGTCAGTTCAATCATCACTAGTGGGCATCTGAGTTAACAACCTCCCTGAGATGAAAAGGGGCAGTTCTCAGCTCTCACTGATTCTTTATACATTTACTGATGGCTGTCTGCAAACTCGGGGCTTGTCTACACATGGACACTCAGGGAAATAAATCCAAATTATCTGAAGGGGTGAATTAAAAGTAGGTTTGTTACACTGGATTAAAGCCTTCATTTGGTTTCACTTGATGCACTTTAATTCTGAATGAGAGTGTCCACACAGGGGCTTAATGCAGTTTAACTAATCCACTTTAAATTCACACTTTAAAATGTATACCTTTCGGTAATTTGGATTAATTTTGAGTGTCCCCATATAGCCGAGCCCTTAATCAGACATCATTGCATCAGTAGCACTGGGTTAATGTTTTGAAGGTTTTCTTGGCATTAAGACTAGAGAATTACTTTAAATTTAAAAAAAGTTTAAATTCTGGAGCAGGAAAAGCAGGTCAGGCTATGCCACACTCTGCTGTCAATTGAAGCTGTCTCATAATCCTGTTTATTCAGCTGTAAAATGCCATAGGACCTGTTTACGCAAGTGCTATGTTGAAGTGCACGGACAAGATCTAAACAACTGGCACTGCCAGTAAAATAAGCAGGCAACTCTGTTTACTGGCACTCGCAAATGCATCCAGGAAGTTGGCAATGTTGATAGCACCAAAAAATGAATCAGTATGGTCTCATGACTCCAGCCTCTTTCGATAAGGGGGAACAGTCATGTGGGCTGTTTCCAATTATTTTAGCACAAGTAAAAAGTCTGATTTTTGCTCAGTAATGAATTTCAGGCCTTTGCATTGGAATTGCTATTCTGCATTCATTTGCTCTTGCACATTGGCTAGTTGAAGGGTGGTTCTGCTCTAATTTTGTGGCTTTGCAATATTGGCACTGTGGCCTTTCATGCTTGTTGCCTCTTACTGGCTTCAGAAAAAAAAAAATCTGCTCAGTTCACAAGTTCCAAGAAGTGTTTTTTGTCTAATTGCCAGCCCTGTAAATTCTGTCTGGAATTCTGAAATGAGCGGAGTCTTCCTGGACTCTCAATAAAACACTGACGACATCTCTAGATGCCCCAAAAGTACACCAATAGTTTAATAATAATCGTAGTAATTTGCATTTGCACAGCACCCTTCATCTCTGCATACCGATGTACTCTACCAACAACTAACTTAACTTGCACTGCAGTTGTCAGGGTAGGTGAGAGAGACAGCAATCACGTCCCCCCCCCCCCCCCCCACCAGTGAAATGCAGCTACTTCTGAGGCAGAACACAGCATTTAACCATTAAATCATGTGCTGCTTAACAGGGCACAGAAACACTAACCTTTGGATTGCTCATTTATGACAAGTGCTGCAGCGGATGACATAATAAAATGGAAGGGTAAACTGGCATTCTGTCATACTCTCTGATGGAAGACTACCCGTAATACTGTTGCTCCTTCCTCTAACACCAGCATCCCATTCTGACACCAGTGATGCCCCTCTACCAATCAGTAGCAGATATCCAGGGTCTTCCCAGTCAGGGCCGGCTCTAGGCACCAGCGCTCCAAGCATGTGCTTGGGGCGGCACTTTCCAAGGGGCGGCACTCCGGCCCTTTTATTTTTTTCCCCTTGGGGCGGACCCTGGACAGAGCCCTGCCGCTGGAGAGCCAGAGCATTGTCCCCTGGAGCCGAGCCCGGGCTGTGACTCCCGGAGTGTGTGAGGAACCGGGGAGGGAGAGAAGTGGGGCCGGGGATGCAGGGAGGGAGGAGGGATCCTGCTGTCACCACCGGCTGCCGCTCTGAGTCTCCCCAGGGCGGCACGGTGTTTCCCCACCCAAGTGGGCTGTGCAGGGCGCCGCCGGGCTGGGCAGGGGGCGCAGATCCCCGCTTGCGTGCCAATAGGGCAAGTGGCTGGGATGCCCGAGCTGCCAGGGAGTTGCCGCCGCCCCCTCCTGCCCCCGGACCCAGCCCGCCGCGCACCTCCCCCGCCTCAGCCCTGGACTGCTTGCCTTGGGCCCCCACAGCGCCAGGGGCGGGGAGAGGCAGAGCCCAGTTCCGAGTGGGGTAGTGGGGGAGACTGCCCCGCCAGGCAGCAGGTGCAGGGCGGTGCTGCTGCGGCTGCAGCCCTGAGCGGTTGTGGGGAGCGCAGAGAGGCGGCTTCCCGCCCCCCAACCTTTTGAGGCAGCGACTTCCGAGCACGGAGAAAGGTGAGGCGCTGGCAGGGCTCGGGCCTGGGGGACGAGGCAGGTGTAGCCGAGCAGCTGGGAGGAGCCAGCCCCTTTGCAGGAGCGGGGCTGATGCTGAGGTGAGTGGCTTCGATGCCGGGGGACCCGAGCCTGCCAGCAGGGGACATGCTCGGGGGGGGGGGGGGGGGGCGGTTCTTTCAGCGGGGCGGCGGCGCGGGTTGTTTTTTTTTTTTATGGGGGGGGTGGGGCGCGGCACTCGGTTGTTTTGGGATTTTTTTTGCTTGGGGCGGCAAAAAAGTTAGAGCCGGCCCTGTTCCCAGTGGAGGAGAAATCAATGACAGAGTCTGGTTATTCTCTACATGTAATTTGGTTTATATACACATGTATATATCAGACTTGTTCTACACCATGTTCCTGTCGACTAAAACCTTCTGTTTTACCGGCTGGCTGAGGGTCACGTCTGACTGCGGAGTTGGGTGCAAGGCCCTCTGGCTTCCCCGGGAGCCCTGCCCGGGCGGACTTGCTGTGGGAAGCGCACGGTGTGGAAGGGGATGCTGAATGCTCTGAGGTCAGACCCAGGAAGGTCAAAGCTGTGTAAGCTTCTTGCCCTGGAGACAGTCTGCTCAGAGAGAGGAGGTGTGTTCCCCCAGAGTGAGCTGAGCAGCACTCATTGGTGGTCCACAGAGAGCTGGCTGTCCTCATGGTGCTGGCTCCTCTTTGCTTTCAATTGCAACATCCAGTGCAAACAGCTAAAATTAAACGTGTTGCAATATTCCTCTTCCACATAGTGTCATTTTCCTATGGGGCTGCAAATGGAAGGTGGGCTACATGATTGCAAAGGAGAGGCCCGGCGGTGGGGCTCAGGCAGTGGTGAAACCACCAGTTCCTGGCTCTGCCATGGATTCTGTGTGTGACCTCAGGCAAGTCACTTAGGGCTGGCCTACACTGCCATTAGACACCTGCAGCTGGCTTGTGCCAACTGACTCGGAATCACGGGCCTTGGGCTAAGAGGCTGTTTAATTGGGGTGTAGATGTTTGGGCGTGGGCTGCAGCCCGAGCTCTGGGACCCTCCCACCTTGCAGGGTCCTATAACCTGGACTCCAGCCTGAACTCGAACGTCTGCACCTAAACTTTCTGTGCCTCCGGTTCCCAGGCTGTGAAATGGGGTAATAGTACTTCCCTTCTCCTGCCCTTGGTCTGTCTCATCTAATCAGATTTTCAGCTCTTTGGGGAAAAGACTGGTTCTCACTAGGAATATGTCCAGTTGTAGCACAATTATGATCATCAGGATTATTACAGTGGTGCCCAGGTGCTAGGAATTCGTGCAGCCTGTAATTGAATTAGTACAGCTTCCCCCTATTGGTTCTTGCCCACCAGAGGCTGCCCACGCAGGCTATACAAGAACTCAGCAAGTACCAGTCAGTATCTGCTCAATGCAATGGCTGCCTGGCTCCTTACTGCTAGCTGCTATGTTGTGCTCTGCCGGAATAAAGCCCAACACAGCTTCAGCTGAACCTGAGTCTGTATGTGGTTCCAGGGCACGAGGGGCCGTCTGAGGTCAGGACCCCATTGTGCCAGGAACTGCACGAACATAGAATAAGAGACAGACCCTGGCCCGAATTACCTACAATCTACACAGACAAGAGAGATGTAAAGTGGGGGGAAGCAGAGAGACCAGTGTTGGCAGCAAATGACCACATAAGTGGTGCGATTTTTGTTGTTGTTGCTTTTGTCTGGCTGTATAACTTCTTTCGGTGTGGTTATGTTAGGAGGGGATTAGCTAGCTGGAAAGACAAAGGCAGGGAGAGGGCTGGAGACCATGGGGGAACGGAGTGGAGGTGTTTGCACAAAACAGCCAGTGAGCACCAGGGAGAGGAGGTTTACAGATTCATAGATACCAAGGCCAGAAGTGACCTCCGTGATCTAATCTGACCTGCTGGATAACACAGGCCATAGAACCTCCCCAGATTAATTTTCCAGAGCAGATCTGTTAGAAAAACATCCAGTCTTGATTTAAACATTGTCAGTTATGGAGAATCCACCACCCTCCTTGGGAAATTGTTCCAATGGTTAAAAATTTACACCTTACTTCCGGTCTGAATTTGTCTAGCTTCAACTTCCAGCCATTAGCTCGTGTGATAGCTTCCTCTGCTCATCATGCACAGCGCAGAAAGGAGACCCACTGTCTCACTCAGGACCTCTGGGCACTACTATAATGCCAGTGGTAAGCAGCGATCATACTAAATAGGCCATTGCTCTGCTTTGGTGTAATCTGCACTATGAAACATTTTGAGAATGACCTGTTTTAATAGCTCTCACTGGTGCAAATGTCTCTAATGCAGACAGGACTTGAATGTCTTCTGTGTTGTATCTATTTGGGGACAGATCCTTGACTCCCCTCTGTCTGCTAGGGGCTGCCAAAAAGGTGGCATGGACAACTGTCAAGAAAATCCCTGCCTGGTTCTGAGACCATTTAGTTGTGTAGAGAATATCAGGGGTGTGGCTGAAGTGCGTTCTGGGACATCCCAGCTACTGGAGTGGCCCCAAGGGGGCTGTTGCACCTGGGTGCAACTTTGAACAGCCCTGAGGTCACTCTAAATTGCACTGCGGGCTAAAACAGCCCCAGGATTGGAGTGAGGGAGTTAAAGGTGGCAAAGGTGGGCGTTTCCTCCTTCTCGTGTTCTGTGCACACCCAAGCCAGACCCCCAAATCTGGCCACCTGTGTATGTTTTCATTAAATCTCTTTCCCCCATCTGAGCACCTGTTTTCCCATAATCTCTCTCTTTTCCTCCCTGCTCTGTCTACTCTCTGCTGTTCCCCCACAACTTTGCCATTAGATTATTCCACCTCTTGCTCCCTTTTTCCACAACTGTGCATGAGCAGAATGCAAATTCCATAACTTCCAAGAGGATCATTGGAGAGTGTGATACTTCAGTGCCTTCAAAATTAAGAGGGGGAAGGTGGCCCTTCAGCATCTTTATATATGTTTTAATCAAGCTGATGCCCATGTTTGATCCATGTCCTATAGGCAGGAGGGGACACCTAGTGGTACAAATGTACTATGCTAGAAAATGATAAACATGGATCACCATTTGCAGCTATTGGCTACTAGATCATTCTGAGCTCCATCTATTTTCACACTCACTGCAATGGAGTCTACAACTCAAGTCAGTGTGTATTACAATTCAGAGAGAAGCTAAAATCCCTGGGCGAGTCTGCAAAGGAGAACTTGTTGAAGGCACAAACGACAGAAGAAGAACTAGAACAAGGGTGCCTATGTAACCAACACACCTCCTGGGTGTGGTGTTTTGTCCCATCTAGTGACACCGAGACCACTTAGAGAGATTAAGGAGTCTGCTCTACAGCCTTAGCTAACAGGCAGTCGGCTTTTAGCTCATGCTGTAGACGTTCATGGACTAAGCTCCAGAGTTCCCAGGTTCAATCCTGCCCGCCGACAGTCTGTTGGTGTTACACCTGTATCTGAGAATCCCAACAGGGGGACCGAGAACTTCTCCTGCTACCGCTCTCTAGAGTGCTGGGCGGATACAAAAATGTGGATCCGCAGCCAATCTGCAACCACAAGAATCAACTTCTATCCGACCCGTAATCCACACTCAGTCTCGTATCTGTATCCGCATCCAGGCCGCACCAGCCCGCTATCTCACTGTGCCTCTCAGGAGGAGCGTCTATCTGTGTGCATGTGTACAGTATAAGAAAGCTATATGGCTTAATAAATGCAAACACTAGTATCATCTTATTATACAACAGGCATCAGAACAAACAGCCTTTTACCATACAAAATAAAATAAATGTCTTGAGTCAGTCAATGCTCAAAAATCACAAACTGAACTATAAAATAAGAAAGTCTGCTCCCTAGTTTGCTTGTGACTTATAAAGTCAACACACTTAGCACTCAGCCATCCTATTTTTTTTGCATCAGCTCTTTGGCATAGGGTTGGTCTTCCCCTGTATCAATTCGTGTGTTGAAGAAATTAGCAGTGTGTTTCCATCCAGATTCCTGTCCTTATCATTCAGGGTTTGCAGTCTTTTCCCAACAGCTGGGATGTCAGGGGCTGAGAAGGGAGCCTTCGCCTCCTTGTCCTATAACTATCAGTCTCCCTGCTCAACGCTTCCCACTGTGGTTTGCAATATTCCATTGAGTTAAAGCCCCACTGAGGTCTCAATCAAAGCTGTGTGCTGCATGTGGTGCAGTGTGTTACTGATGATGTTGAGGAAAAAATGCCTTGAGTACTAATGCCATGGTGTCCCTAGCCTCTGTTTGCCAGAAGCTGGGAATGGGCGATAGGGGATGTATCACTTGATTACGTGTTCTGTTCATTCCCTCTGGGGCACCTGGCATTGGCCATTGTTGGAAGACAGGATACTGGGCTAGATGGACCTTTGGTCTGACCCAGTATGGCTGTTCTTCCTCTGGCAGGCTGTGTGGGTTTAATTGATTAGCCTAGGTTTGGGGATTATCTGCATCGCCCAGTGTGAGTTGCTGATAGAGGTAACTGAAGCCGATGATACTCTAAATTGTCCAGACAGTGCAAAGGACAGTGAGTCTGTTCTCCCTGTGGAAGCATACAAGGGGAATACTATCGCAGGGCTACAGTGCAGGCCAGGGCATCCTCCTAGGAAGGCTGGGGGGGGGGAAGAGGGAGCGAGTAGCAACAGGTGCTCTATGACTGCAGCTGAGTTTCCCCATGTGGGTGCAGGATTGGGGTACAGGAGGGGGTGCAGGATTGGGGTGCAGGTGCTTTCCAGCTGCCCAGACAGGGCTTAATTTTTGCCAGGACTTGCCAGGACCAAGCTCCAGCGCTCTTTCAATACAAATTAAGCACTGCAGGGCTACATGGAGATCCCTCTCCAGGGCATTTCATTTCCCTTAGGCAGACGTGGTGCAGTTGCTCCATTAAATGGGTTTCTAGGTTGTATGTTCCCGGCGGCAGAGCTGTGTCAAGATACAGCGAGCGTCTCATAATGAGAGGTTTGCACTTTCACCTTCTCTGGAAGTAGGATCTCGAAGGCAGGGAAGCAGCGGTCTGCAACTATGGCTTCCTGACTGCGGAAGCTACTACCTCCCTCTCCAACTGGCCTGATATGGCAATAATGGAGTTGGGAGCGGTTTCCTAAATTACTTGGCTGCTTAAACTGCGGTGATCAGAGCATGAGAGATTTTGCTGCCTGTGTTGATCTCATATCCACAAGCAATCAGCAATCTGCAAACATGATGAACAATACAACCACATCCACGGACGTAAACTAGATATCCGCAGATTTGCAGGGCTCCACCTATCTTTGAATCCAAGCTGTTGGCACAGTGGCGCGGGCCCTTTGAGATAGTGAGACGGGTTGGAACAGTAGATTACAAAGTTCACCAGCCCAGGAAGAGGAATGACGAGGGGAGCTGGAAATAGGGGTACGGCATCACCCCCTGGCTTGAAGTGGTTTCCATCATATGCAGGGTTTACAGTTTTGTTCAATGGCTCTCAGCACCCCTATGATACAAATTCATAGAATATCAGGGTTGGAAGGGACCTCAGGAGATCATCTTGTCTAACCCCCTGCTCAAAGCAGGACCAATTCCCAATTTTTGCCCCAGATCCCTAAATGGCCCTCTCAAAGACTGAACTCACAATCCTGGGTTTAGCAGGCCAATGCTCAAACCACCGAGCTATCCTTCTCCCCCCAGCACCACTAGGAAAGCCACCGAAATATATCATGTCACCTGCCTGAAGGCGTGGAAAGAATGGGAGGGATGTTTCTGTGTTCCCTCCTGAGCCCGAACTCAGCCCCTGATGGTTCCCCAACTGTGGACCATATAAGACGGGGAAGGCTTACAACCCCAACAGGAGCAGCAGTTACACAAACTCATCAGCACTTTCCCCTCTTTGTTTTCAGTGATACCAGGCCAGACACACCTAGTGTTCTATCATATAGAAACTGAACCCACCCGGCAAGTGCCAGCACGCCTGTGACCGTTACCCAGAAAAATGTGGGAGACTGTGCAACAAGAGCTACAGAACTGGAATGAAGTGACCCAGGGGAAAACATAGTTTAGGGGGGCTCAATAACTACACCTGATGCTTTGATAAACCGCAAGAAGCCCTGGGTCAGGTTCCAGTGGACTTGGTGGGCCTACGTTCCCCAACCGTGTCTCCCTCACCTCCCCGCCCCCAGCTTCTCTGTAGTGACAGAACCTCAGGGGAGCAATCTAAGCATGCAGGGATGATTGAGGCCAGAGCCAGGGCCCCCTCTAGCTTGACTAGTCCGGCAAAAAACATAAGGCCATAACCTGGTCACTAGGCCAGCTTGTCATTGGACTTTCCTGCTACAATCATAGACACAAGATTTACCAATGGGTGTGGAAAACAAAATAACACAAGCATGTAGGGACACAATCAGCACAAAATGAGTTACACCTGGCAAGGGACGTAAAAGGCACAAAAGAAGCAGTTCTATAAATACATTAGGAGCAAGAGAAAGACGAAGAAAAGTGTAGGTCCACTACTTAGCAGGGAAGAGGAACTAATAAGAGGTGACATCAAGAAGGCTGCCCCAGACTTCACTAAACAGGTTAATAGTAACCAGATGCTTAGCACAATTTATATAACAAGGGGGAGAGAACACAAGCCGGAATAGGGAAATACATTAAAGAATATTTAGATAATTTACATGGATTCACACAGGCAGGGCCTGATGAAATTCACCCTAGGCTACTTAAGAAACTATCTGAAGCCATCTTGAAATCATTAGCAATTATCTTTGAGAACTCATGGAGGACTGGTGAGGTTCCACAGGACTAGAGACGGGCAAACATAGTACCTGTCTTTAAATAGGAACAAAGAGGAAACACGGAATTATAGACCAGTCAGCCTAACGTCAATACCTGGAAAGATATGGCAACAAATTATGAATCAATCAGTTCGTTAGCACCTGAGACTAACAGGGTAATAAGTAATAGCCAGCATGGATCTGTCAAGAACAAATAATGCCAAACCAAACTTATTTTCTTCTTTGACAGGGTTACTGGCCTAGTGGATGTGGGGAAGCTGTAGACATGATATAGCTATATCTTAGTAAGGCATGTCCCTCATGACATTCTCATAAGCAAACCAGGGAAATGTGGTCTAGCTGAAATTACTATAAGGGGGTGCATAAGACCATACTCAAGTCTAGTTATCAATAGTTCACTGTCAAAAATGGGAGGATCTCTCTAATGGGGTCCTTCGGGCTTCCATCCTGGGTCTAGTACTATTCAATATTTTCATTAATGACTTGGATAATGGAGTGAAGAGTATACTTATAAAATTTGTGGATGACACCAAGCTAGGAGGAGTTGCAAGCACTTTGGAGGACAGGATTAGAATTCAAAACAACCTTGACAAATTAGAAAATTGGTCTGAAATTCACAAGATGAAATTCAATAAAGACATACAAAATAGTATACTTTGGAAGGAAAAATCAAATGCACTGTAACAGCATGGCACCCACCTCTCACAAGTGCCCCCTTCTGGTCAGATGGGTCTGCAGTCTTTCAGTTTATAGTTGCCCTATCAGTGGTTTCTCAGGTGATTTTTCAGGACTCAGCCCTCCAGGCAAGACACACACACTGTCTATATGCAAAACAGAACAAACCCCTTCCGGGGCATACAGTCTTTAACTTGTCCTGGCCCTGGTCTGAGGCCACACCTCCAGGACTTCCTCCTTGGTGACACTGTCTTCTTGCAGCCCTCTCTGGGCTCAGTCCTTACTCAGTCCCAGCAGCCTTCTTAGCTCCCCCATTCCCTTCTTACACTAAGCTGTCCATGTTCTTTCAGCCAGCCAGTAACCCAGTACTCTCTTCCTCAACTCCAGGCAGCAACTGACTACTGCTCTGTTCTGCAGCTCTTTTTATATGGCCCTGCTGGGCCCTGATTGGTTGCTCCCTGAAGCCTCTCTTATTGGCTGCTTCCCTGCAATCACTCTAGGCCACTTGGAGGACTTCTCTTCTGCTCCTTTCTGGGACAAGGTGTGGCAGGACCTTGAGGCCTCCAGCAGGGGTCCCTGGGCCTAGTCCACCTAGTTTTCTAAACATTTTAGCATTTTTGTTGCTCTCCTCTAGATTCTCTCCAATTTGTCCACATCTTTCCTAATGTGTGGTGCACAGAAATGGACACAGTATTCCAGCTGAGGCCTCACCAGTGACGAGTAGAGCGGGACAATTACTTCCATATCTTACATGCAACACTCCTGTTATGAAATCCCTGAATGATATTAGCCTATTTTTCAACTGCATCACATTGTTGACTCATATTGAAGTTGTGATCTACTATCACCCTCATCTTTTTCAGCAGTACTAGCCAGTTAAACCTCATTTTGTATTTTGCATGTGACAGGGAAGACGGGATACTGGGCTAGATGGACCTTTGGTCTGACCCAGTATGGTTGTTCTTCCTCTGGCAGGCTGTGTGGGTTTTTGAATTGATCATAGAACCCCCCCGGCCTCGGTTAGGGGATTATCTGCATCGCCCAGTGTGAGTTGCTGATAAAGAGGTAACTGAAGCCGATGACTAGGTGAGTCTAGAGGAGTCTAGAGGAGAGCAACAAAAATGATAAAATGTTTAGAAAACTTGACCTATGGGGCAAGGTTAAAAAAAAAACTGGGCATGTTTAGTCTTGAGGAAATAAGATAAGTCTTCCAATATGTTAAGGGCTGTTATAAAGAGGACTGTGATTAATTGTTCTCCGTGTCCCACGGAAAGTAGGACAAGAAATAATTAGCTTAATCTGCAGGAAATTCTCCATCATCCGAAGTCTATGAATCAAGATTGGGGGCTTTCTAAAAAATCAATCAGGATGTGAACTGGCAGACGAGGCACCAGCTCGAGCCAAGGTCCCCAGATCTCAGCTGAACACTGACAAATGCATAGCTGAAATCTGTCAGGTTTGTTTGTGGATTAATATTAATAAAATCGGTTTTAGAATGATAAGAAATGTGCAGTGTTTGGACTCTATTGAACGCCTGTGAGTTGCTGCGTGCATTAATCTTACTTGCAATATCTGTGTTCTGTTTTGTAATGTAATATTTGAGTGGCTTGATTGTGAGCCTCTGTGACTGTACAAATCATCATACAGGAGAGAGACATTAATTAGTGTGAAGAGCTGCTTTTCTACAGAAATTGTTATGCCCCTTCCAACAGAGGAGACCAGTGGATACCAGATGGGCTCTCGTTGGATCGTCTTAGAACTGGAAACACCCTACATCTGGGTTGAGAAACAATCATCAAAAGGACTTTTATTGTTCTGGTCTCCTATGTGTGAAGATGAGTCAGGAAAGTGGACTCCTCCCATCAGCTGAGTTTGCAGCTCAGAGTGCATGGCAGGAGGGGGATAAAAAAAACCAAGCTAAAGGAACTAAGCATCTCTATGTTGCTCAGATGTTTGGGGGGCAAGGTGTTTCTAGGCTGAAGCAACCCCAGCTGCTTAGCCTGGGTTATGGGCTTAATGCAGAAATCAGGGGGTGAAATTCCATGACTCATGTTGTACAGGTCGGGTGTTATGCAGATCAGGTGTTCTATGACTTGTGATATGCAGGTGTTGTGCAGGTCAGACAAGATGATCGTGGTGGTCCTCTTTGGCCTTACCATCTATTATTTGAATCTGCTATAATGGTGGCAAAAATGCATGGATAATACTGGGATGGAAAACTCATGCACAGAGAATTCACAATGCGAGGATTAATACGAAGATATGCCCTTAATCAGACATGTTCCTTGCAGGATCCTTGCATGTCTTGCACTATTTGTATTTTTAGCAAGACGGCAACAGGGATGAGCTAGATGTCAGAGACAGATGACATGCCATAGAGTTCGGCTGGACTGATCAGAGCACAAAAAAGAAACGGAAAGAGGAAAAGGAAAGCCAGGAGGCGCCTAGACAAGTCCAACTGTCCCAGACAAGTAAATGCCACTCCTGGGATGGAATCTGGCTCCTGTCAGTGATGTGGTGCATAGTTGCCAACACTGTATATTTTTCTCAAGATATGGCCATCTGGCCCCAGCTGCTGGAGGGTCTCATGCATATCCTGGGGAATTTTAGCTCATTCTCCCACGTACTCTAACCACAGCTGCCAGGTTAGATGCAGCACCATCTCCTACTCCCGCCACTGCTTGGGGCAGCGGCTTTTGTCCATAAATGGACATTCATGGTTTTATGTTAATTAGATTCATTAAATAATTTGCAGGGAAGGTCACGCATGGAGCAACAGAGAACGGGGCAGCTCTGAGGCATGTCTACACAACTAACTTAACTCGACCTATGTTAGATTGCCTTACTAATTACTGCGGTGGTTCACATCCACACTACCCTCCTTCTCAGTGGTGCGTGTCCTCACCTGGAGCACTTTCACCAACTTAAGAGGGGTAGTGGGGGTGGGGGGAGCTGAGATGGAGAATTTCCTGCAGATTAAGAGAATTATTTCTTGTCCTACCTTCAGTGGACATGGAGAGCAATTAATCACAGAGCAATATCTAAGCAATTCTCAGAAGGTGTGAACCCAAGCAAACAGCACGCGTATAAAGCGATCCCCTCAGCCTCCACCAGCTGGATCTGCTGAGTGCCATGCTCAGGGACATTTTATCTTGAAAAGGGTACCATCCGCTTGCACCAGCACCAAAGCAATGAGTTCCCCTCTCTCTCACCAGCGCTCAGTCATATAAAACAACACCAGGCCAGAGATGCAGCTGCAGCATCTGTGTGAGTCTCTCGTTTGTCACTGCCTGATTGGAGGAAGCCTTCTCCACTGCTGAACCTTTGGAAATAATTTTGGTTGATGTGAGTCTCAACCACAATGCCAGATCCAGTGTGGAGTGGTACCGAAATCTGAACCAGGATCCAGATCCAAATGTTACAGTTGGCCACTGTAGTAGTTACCACTGCAGTCAGAAGCCACTAGAACCATTTACCTCTGCAATCCTGACCCAGGTGAGGTGACTGGAGCCAGGGAATAAAAATCACTGCATACCTCAGCTTCATTACAGCCGTTATTTCTGTAATTGTAATAACCTGGATCAAATCCCTGGGTCAGAACAAATCCTGATCTAAATGCTGTGTCTCTGGCCCAACTCTGCTTAACATGAACACATAAGGATCACACAGGAGACTATAAGAACATCATTCCATCTGTGTGCATAATACTGTACAAACAACAAGGGACTCTGAATGTTAAAATAACCAATGAGTGAGACATTGATTGAGGATGTGCAGAGGACAGAAGTTCCATTTTACAAAGGATTTCAGGGAATTTGGCTTTGTGTATGAATAGACATGAAAAACTGAAAATGTCTAAATTTTCCACAAAGAAAAGCTCCCCTAAAAAATAGAGTTGGGTCATTCCAAACATTTTATTTCAATGTCAACTTTTTATTTTTGTCATTATATTTGAATATAGAACACAAAACCAAACCACTTGCAGAATGAAAAAGTGTTTTAAAACAAAAAATCAAAACAATTTGTTCCAAAAATTACAAAACAGGTGGTTTGACATTATTGGAACCTTTCCCCCCAGGGTTTCTTCCAAAACAAAAATCCAACAAAATCAGCCCTATTTTGCATTTCAGTTTCGATGGACCCGCATCTTCTGATGCAATATGGTTTCAGTGGAATTTGTCCAACCAGTTGTACAGAGAAGTTCATCATTTTGAGAGGGAGTTTCATATTCTGAACTGAAGAAAGCTAAACACACAGGAACTGCTGTCCATTTAGTGCCATTTTTCAAGTGCAGTTGCCTCCCAATGGAAGTGGCAGGATCCTCACTTATAACTGGATTGGAGAATATTCAGCAGGGAACAAATCTGCGCTAAGAGCACAGCTGTATTCCTGGGAATCAATCCGTTTATTTTTTGCTCAGTTACAGTACCTCACTATGGCAACATTTAAAGTGAAATCATTCTGGAACCCAGCAGATATCCGTATATGTGTTTATTTCAACTGTTACTTAAAAACAAATGCTAAAATTCAGATGAATAAGCTCTGGACTGGCCTTTTGTTCCATCCCTTGTTTTTTCTCATTCATTTGCTGTTCCGGTTTCAGCCTCCAGAGGGCAATGATCCTCCAAAAGGATGGTACAAAAAAGAAACAGCAGTGGAGCTGAAGCCAGATTTGTTGTTTACCAAGCAGAAGGGAAAAAAGAAAAAAGAAAAAGAAAAAAAACAGGGAAGGGAATTCTCTGCAATTGTTCATTTTCTGTGATCATTCCTATGACTAAATATTTGACCATCTCTCCTGGACACAAGATGCCTGAGGCTAGTAAAATGGAGTAAGGCTGAATGCCATCCAACAACATGGAGAAAACATGAAATATTCCATCCTGACGATTTAGACATAGATCTACCCCATCTCCCTAGATAGCATCTTTTTTTTAAATGATAAAAGCATTATGTTCTAAAATCAGGAAGTAAACCTTTCATGCAATCTCCTCAGCAGCTGATTTGCAAGCCAGAATTTGTGTATGTGATAGTCAAGCCCAGCACGTTTCTCACACTCAAATTATTCTTTTTTTTATTTAAACATACACAAACCATTCCTTTGTAAGCTGCTTTAGGGGAAAAGGGGCCTCGTTCTCCATTGCCCTGCGCCTTCTCACCTCAATTACAGCAGTGCAAAGTGGGCATAAAATGCTACCAGATCAGAATGTATGGGTGTAAATGTCCCCCCAAGGTACATTGTCACAGAAAATCAGGCCTAAGGATTCCCATAATTAAGGCCAAGACTTTTAATGGCTTTGGATGCCTCAATTTTGGATGTGCACGTTTAAAAGACCTGATTTTCAGCAACGCTGAGCACCTGCCCTCTGAAAATCAGGCCCCTTTCTCAGATTGGGCACCCAAAAATCGAGGCATGCAAAAGCTTTGGTTACTTTGGAAAATTTTGACCGGACATCCTCTTCCTTTCTACCAAATTCACTGCTGCTGTACGTCACTGCAGAACCAGCCTCGTCAATAGACGGGAATCTGCTCCCAACACCGGTGTATTGTGTTTGGTGTGTGCCTACTTTCATGCCACCTTTTGTATTTGTAAAAGCCTCCCAATTAATGTTCCCCAAGCAGCTTCCTTCTCTTCTGTCCAAAAACTCTTCAAGCTCTGCCCATTCCACAAAATACCCGAGCCACGAGATAATACCCTGCTCTGTTCCGCCCCGGGCCAATTTACACCTTGAAGGCCTGATTCTAGGACATGATCAACAGGAGCTCAGCATCTTCCAGGATCAGGCTGTTAGATGGATAGTTCAGTGTGTTTAACATATTGTCCAGGCTGATGCACACCGTTGGCCCTCTGTTAATAACAGCAACCACAGTGAAAGAGATGGACGATGTCTGCATAAAGGCCCGGGTGATTCTGGGTGCGCTATACAGAAGAAGCAATGTTTGAGGCGGGATTTGAAGAGAATCTTGCATGCTGGGCTAAGGAGGGAGCACCCTGCATAGGTGAAGGCATTGAGATGGGAGTGAGACCAGGAGAAGTGAGACGGGCGTTCTTTGGGGAATGAGGGAAGTGGTAGGAGTGGAAGAGGGAGATGGGAGAAGTAAGACACCACTTTATAAATGGGGGAAATTAACACTTACATATAGATACAGTGTTGAAGGGATGGGACCTGAGATCTTCAGCACTGAAAGCACAAGCCAGCAGCACTTGAACCAAAGGAGTAACTCTGTCATCATGTGTAAACGGTAGGTCCTACACCATGGGGTGCTGCATTCCACTAGAGGGCGATATAATCACATGCACTAAGCCAGTGTGTTACAAAAACATTCCCTCCAGTCACTGAACTCTGTCAGCTAATTAAATCATTAATTTGAAGTTTTTATTGGATCCCATTGTGTGCCCCCTGCGATTTTTGGTTGAATGATTGCCCTGATTCTGCCAAGACACTACCGTCCACTATAGAGTTCTGGAACTTTCCTCTAAAGCGTCAGAGACAAGCTCCTGGACTATTCGGAGCACTGCCCTGATCCGGTATGGCAATTCCTGTGTGACTAATTCTACTGAAGTTGATGGGCTACTATTACAATCCGGCTAACTATGATTCAGGGTGATCACAGTTGGCAAAACTGAGCCCATTCATGATTAACAGATATTCTCACAGCTTTTACTCATGCTAGCACCAGTGGGACTAGAGCAACATAGCTGCAGAGCTGTAGCTATGCCAGCATAACTGTGTCATGTAGATGCAGCCTGCAGCAATGGAAGGGGTTTTGCTATCACTGTAGGAACTCACCTCCTGGAGTAATGGTAATTAGACTGACGGAAGCACTGACCTAGCTGCGCCTACACTGGTGGTTAGGTTGGCATAGTTACAGTGCTCGGGGGGGGGGGGGGGTTTCACACCTCTGAGCACTGTAGCTGTGTCAACCTAAATTTTCCGTATGGACCGGGCCTGAGAGAAAGGGAGTGGGACCACCTTCATCATCCCCAGCAGAATTGTTCACTAATGGTCTACACTAAAAATTTAGGCTGACGCAGCCACGTGAAAAATCCACAGCCCTGAGCAAAGTAGTTAAGCCGACCTAACCCCTGGTGTAGACAACAGTAGGTCAATGGAAGAACTCTTCTGTCGACCTAGCTACTGTCTCTCGGGGAGGTCGATTACCTATGCCGAGGGGAGAACGCCTCCTGTCAGTGTAGGTGGCGTCTATATTGAAGTTCTACAGCAGCGCCGCTGTAACATTTCAAGTGTAGACAAGCCCTTAGTTCCAACTACAGAAACATCAGTTACACTTGTGCAAACCCTTTGAAGGCAACGCAGTTGGAACTGAGGGCCCAATTCAGCCTGAAAAACCTGCAAACCAAACCAGGGATCATGCACCAGACGGAAAGAACCCAGCTTAACAAATTCCAGACTGAGGCTATGTCTACACACAGAAGTTGTACTACTTTTAACTATGCTGCAGCACATCCTCCATAGTGTGGAATGAGGGTATATGGGTATAAATGATCTTCTGGAAGGGGAATAAGCTCTACTGGTATAGGAGATCTTGATACCACTATAATATCCGCACTAGGGCTCCTACCAGTATGACTATAGTGGTAAAAAAAAAATAACATCCTTAACTGATGTAGCCCTACCAGTACAAAATCAGTGTGTAGACCAGGCCTGAGTTTGGAGGTTTGGCAGAAGAAAGAAACTCATCTTTTTAATTTTAATGTGAGTGTATTTGATATTGAAATAATCAAAACACAGGAAACCAGGAATATGGAATTTTTATAGAGTTGCTTTTCAGAGCAGACCTGTAGTTTAAAAGGTTTTACACTGAACAAGGAAAACAAAAATATCAGGTATTATAGAGTTGCAACAAGGTTGTTTTCAGAGCAACCTTGCCTTTGGGGATTTTCTAAACACCGAGTGATCTGGGGTTTTTGTTTGTTTTCCACCTTAATGTTGCATTAATACTAGATTTGGGCATTTGATTTCCCTGCTTTTTTGTTTGTTTGTGTTTTTAACAGAAAAAGATTAAAAAAACCCAAGGTTTTAGAAAGAAGAGCAAAGCTTGTCAGTTCCTTAATCTGAGCTATTCAGCTTGATTCCCTCAGAATCCAGTCGTCCTTAACCAAAAGTCGGAAAACATAATATTCTGCTTAACCTGCTCTAACTCCTTACAGTGGTTTAAGCTACTTAATATCCAGATCCAGTTCAAATCAGTTCAAAAGCTAAAGAACTTCAGAGCAACTGAACGTTAGAAATTGCTCTAGCTTTGAACTGATCTAAAAAATAAAGTAAATTTCAACTCGTGGAATTTAAACACTGTTGACTCTAAATCTAAAGAAATGACTTTTTTCCAAATAGGATTGAATTATAAATCTCAAAGAGATTTACAAAATAGAGCCACATTGGAAAGAAATTGGTACAACAGCTTTAAAATTATTAACATACAGAAAATCGATCCTTACATGAGAGCATCTTTTACAGATTCTTCCTGGATATGCATTTTTTTAATTACAAAATTTCTAATGCCTCTGTAGCAAAATTGTCTTGAATTTCATGTCTCAAGGAGCTCTATAAAATAAGATAAATGTTAAGTTCCTAGCTTCAGACAATTGATCTGAGTGCAAAATTTCTGATATATATAGTAGGAATGTATGGATTTTTTTTGTGCTCACATATCACCAGGCCATTAAACCTGTTTTGTTTTGCTTTCGGTTTACACACACACACATATGCACTGAGATGAGATCAAGCATGCAAAAATTTCAGCCGCAAAGAGATTTGTTTTTTAAAAGATCTGAGCATCTGAGAAAAGGGTTTAGAATGGAAGCTGGAAATCTGTCTAATTATTCCATACACTACTCATACCGCGTGCAATATCTCTGTCAGGATTCAGTGGCCTGGCAGTCTGGAAAATGCAATTGTAATGTGAGTTAAGGGGGCTGTACGAGACAGCATAAGGGGACATAGCAAACAGCACATGTTGGAATTAGAGCTGGTCAGGAATTCATTGAACCTGAATTTTCATCAAATCAGAGGCAGGATTCTGTCAGAAACCTGTCTGGTTTCCTGGCAGGCTGCTGGAGACCCCAAGTTCTATGGCGCTTTGCTAGGGCTTTCAGACTCCTTGCCATGTACTTAGGAGCTGGGAGGCCCTAGGAACCCCAGTTCTAGCCCATCCTGGGGAGTGTATTTTGTTTTCGAATCACCATGCATGTGTGTTTCTAAAATGAGATTTTTTTTTTAATTTCCAGTTTGTTGGTAATTTTGACAAATGTGGTTTCGGCCCAGATCAGAACAAAACCAGATTCTGGAATGTTGCAATTTCCCACAAACTGGAAATCCCGTGTCTCGGCCAGCTCTGCTTGGAAACTGGACACATGATGAAGGAAAAATATAGAGGATGCACAACAGGGCAGAGCATGCTGCATTCTTGATGTACCTGATCTTTCCTTGATCTGGAAGGACATTTTCTAGGAGAGGAGGCTAGCTTAGCCTGCGTGGCCTATTCAGTCTCTGGCCTGTCCATTGAAATTGCCAACAAGCATGCTAGAGACTGTAAAACAACACACCACTAGTAAGGAACATCTGTCATCGGTGCACAGTAAGAAACAAAATGTTTATGCCAGAATGTGTCACTGTCTAAAGAACAGGACTTTATTCCCGCTGTCGAAATAGCACTGGAGGGCATTAGAACAGCAGCTTGTCATCTAACTGGCTACGGAAACTGATTAAAGATCAAACTTTTCATACAAACTAATTAACTAAATTTAGTGCTGGTCAAAGGGGCTGACAATGGAAAAGTATGTCCTCTCTTTATCCACAGATCAGGTATGACATGGGGAACTGCAATGCAAGCTTCCCAACTCTGCCTAGGGTTGCCAACCCTCCAGGCAGAGGCACCGACGCCGTGGATGCTCCGGGGTTGGAGCACCCATGGGGAAAAAATGGTGGGTGCTGAGCACCCACTGGCAGCTCCCCGCCAGCCCCCCCCCCCCCCCCAGCGATTCCTGCCTGCCAGCGGGCCCCACAAATCAGCGCCTCCCTTCTCCCTCCCCACACCTCCGGCCCGCCGCAATCAGCTGTTTCGCGGTGTGTTGGGACGGGGGAGGAGCAAAGACTTGGCGTTCTTTGGGGAGGGGGTGCAACTGGGCGGGAAGGGGCAGGGCGGGGTGGAGTGGGGTGGGAAGAGGTGGGTGGGGGTGGGGCCTCGGGAGAAGGGGTGGAGTGGGGGTGGGGCCTGGGGCAGGGCCGGGGGTCGAGCACCCCCTGGCAGTTTGAAAAGTCAGCACCTGTGCCTCCAGGATTGTCCTAGAGTCGCCAAGAATTAAAGATGAATCTTTAACTAAAGATTATATCATGTGATGAAACCTCCAGGAATATGTCTGCCTCAACAATGTTCTTCAGACCTGATCTGCAGGAACCCCATTCGGGACTGTGCTTTGAGATGGTCTTGGTCTCATAGAAATCTGTACAAGCATAAGCTAGGTTTAATGAGTGCAGGATTCACTCCTCACCATGCCAGAGGACTCAGCCTTATCTATCTTCAGGCTTTGTATTGAGACCCATTACCATGGTATCGGAGCACCTTCCATGTTAATAGACAATCATCATGAACTCCCTAATAGTTTTCATAATATGTTCAGTTCTTCTCCCTTCCCGGGTTGGGGAAGGATTGTTGTTGTTTTTGCTCATTACATTCTTCATTCCAAAACATTTATAAGGCTGAAAACATGCTCCACAAAAAAGTTCCTGGCTAAAACAGCAAGTCCAGCTTTCGCTAGCTTCAGGAGACTCTGCACATTAGCTCACTAAAAAAAGCAACTCATGTCTAAACGGGAGTCATAGTCCTCGTTTGTTATTGCTGGTGGTGCTATACTTCACAGTGAGTGAAAGTCTCTGCACAAATCATCAGGATCAAAGGGGACTAATTCATCAAACTTTGCTAGTTCATCACCGGATGGCGTAGAAGTATCCTCGAGACATTTCCAGCTCACTATTGCTAATGATTTTCAAAACACAAACGTGCCAAGTGCCTGACTCATGTCAGACTGAAACCATTTACTGACGACAGGGCTCGTCTGTAATACAGCAAAGCTTCAGAGAATTTTTTCCTAATTGCCTGCATGAAACTGATCAAAAGTTCCTTCAGATATTATTGAATCCAAACTGTGGGCTTTCTGTTCACAAGCTGAGCTCTGACAGCAGATGTCAAGATATGTAAATTGGGTTGCAACAATCACATCTATGTCTTAATTAGGGATTCTCTGGTGCTTGCTGTAGGTAATAAGGTCTCAGAACAATTCCAGAACGTTGGGATCAATTTTAATTTAAACCAAGGCTGCCAATGTCTTCTTTAGAGTGGTTTGACTAGGACTAGTGTTAAGCTATATAGGATTTTGATAGTGGTGACAAATGACTTTAGACCACAAAGCTTGTTGAAATCTACAAGCACCTAGAAGGCTGGTAATACTGGCTCTAGTACATATTTCTTTTCATTTTCAGAAGAATATTGAAATTGCTTCTTTAAGTGTTGTGGAAGTCGGTAGAGGGAATTTGGATGCAGGCCTCTATATGAGCAAGAGTCAGGCTAACTCTAGCTGTAATAATGCGAGATTTGTAGAAGCAGGGCTCACGTCAGAAGCGGGTGAAAAGGCAGCAGACCCCTCAGTGTAAACCAGTTGCCTGAAATCTCAGGATTAGTGAGTTAAAATCCTGGGATTTCAAGAGGGAAAGTTACCCCGGGATCCTGGATAAGCATTCCCTTCTCTTAACACACTTGCTGGGGAATGATATGAATGAGTCGCACCAATAGAACACACTTCCAGTTAGCACTGTGCTCAGTTTATCTTGTTGGTCATAGACACTCCAGCTGTCCCAAGCACATTTTTTTCTCTCAGCTGCACGGCTCCCAGCAGAGACCACATGCAATCCTGTACTACAAAAAAGGACACAGTATCAACACCGAACACCTGCTAGTAGCATTGGAGAGCAAATTCATAGCATGACTGAAATACTAGTGCATATGTAGCATTGCTTGAAAACTCACTGCAAACATTCAATGCAAGCTTCTCCTCGTCATCGAAACTGTATTGCTGGGAGAGCAATACAGCAGTGCACAGACAATCTAGGAAGTTTTTGGAAAGTGTAGGGGACAATTTCCTGGTGCAAGTGCTGGAGGAACCAACTAGGGTTCTTCTTGACCTGCTCTTCTTGACCTGCTGCTCACAAACAGGGAAGAATTAGTAGGGGAAGCAAAAGTGGATGGGAACCAGGGAGGCAGTGACCATGAGATGGTCGAGTTCAGGATCCTGACCCAAGGAAGAAAGGAGAGCAGCAGAATACGGACCCGGGACTTCAGAAAAGCAGACTTTGATTCCCTCAGGGAACTGATGGGCAGGATCCCCTGGAAGAATAACATGAGGGGGAAAGGAGTCCAGGAGAGCTGGCTGCATTTTAAAGAATCCTTATTGAGGTTGCAGGAACAAACCATCCCGATGTGTAGAATGAATAGTAAATATGGCAGGCGACCAGCTTGTCTTAACAGTGAAATCCTTGCTGATTTTAAACACAAAAAAGAAACTTACAAGAAGTGGAAGATTGGACAAATGACCAGGGAGGAGTATAAAAATATTGCTCAGGCATGCAGGAGTGAAATCAGGAAGGCCAAATCACACTTGGAGTTGCAGCTAGCAAGAGATGTTAAGAGTAACAAAAAGGGTTTAGTCAGATATGCTAGCAACAAGAAGAAGGTCAAGGAAAGTGTGGGCCCCTTACTGAATGAGGGAAGCAACCTAGTGACAGAGGATGTGGAAAAAGCTAATGTACTCAATGCTTTTTTTGCCTCTGTCTTCACGAACAAGGTCAGCTCCCAGACTACTGCACTGGGCAGCACAAGTATGGGGAGGAAGTGACCAGCCCTCTGTGGAAAAAGAAGTAGTTCGGGACTATTTAGAAAAGCTGGACGAGCACAAATCCATGGGGCCGGATGGGCTGCATCCAAGGGTGCTAACGGAGTTGGTGGATGTGATTTCACAGCCATTGGCCATTATCTTTGAAAACTCATGGCAATCGGGGGAGGTCCCGGATGACTGGAAAAAGGCTAATGTAGTGCCCATCTTTAAAAAAGGGAAGAAGGAGGATCCGGGGAACTAGAGGCCAGTCAGTCCCTCACCTCAGTCCCTGGAAAAATCATGGATCAGGTCCTCAAGGATTCAATTTTGAAGCACTTAGAGGAGAGGAAAGTGATCAGGAACAGTCAGCATGGATTCACCAAGGGCAAGTCATGCTTGACTAACCTAATTGCCTTCTATGATGAGATAACTGGCTCTGTGGATGTGGGGAAAGCAGTGGTCATGTTATTCCTTGATGTTAGCTAAGCTTTTGATACGGTCTCCCACAGTATTCTTCCCAGCAAGTTAAAGAAGTATGGGCTGGATGAATGGACGGTAAGGTGGATAGAAAACTGGCTAGATGGTCGGGCTCAACGGGTAGTGATCAATGGCTCCATGTCTAGTTGGCAGCCGGTATCAAATGGAGTGCCCCAAGGGTTGGTACTGGGGCCGGTTTTGTTCAATATCTTCATTAATGATCTGGAGGATGGTGTAGACTGCACACTTAGCAAGTTTGCAGATGACACTAAACTGGGAGGAGTGGTTGATACGCTGGAGGATAGGGATAGGATACAAGGGGACCTAGACAAATTAGAGGATTGGGCCAAAAGAAATCTGATGAGGTTCAACAAGGACAAGTGCAGAGTCCTGCACTTAGGACAGAAGAATCCCATGCACTGCTACAGACTAGGGACTGAGTGGTTAGGCAGAAGTTCTGCAGAAAAGGACGTAGGGGACGAGAAGCTGGATATGAGTCAACAGTGTGCCCTTGTTGCCAAGAAGGCAAATGGCATTTTGGGCTGTATAAGTAGGGGCATTGCCAGCAGTTCAAAGGATGTGATCATTCCCCTCTATTCGACATTAGTGAGGCCTCATCTGGAGTATTGTGTCCAGTTTTGGGCCCCACACTACAAGAAGGATGTGGATAAATTGGAAAGAGTCCAGCGGGGGGCAACAAAAATGATTAGGGGGCTGGAGCACATGACTTATGAGGAGAGGCTGAGGGAACTGGGATTATTTAGTCTGCAGAAGAGAAGAATGAGGGGGGATTTGATAGCTGCTTTCAACTACCTGAAAGGGGGTTCCAAAGAGGATGGATCTAGACTGTTCTCAGTGGTAACAGATGACAGAACAAGGAGTAATGGGCTCAAGTTGCAGTGGGGGAGGTTTAGGTTGGATATTAGGAACAACTTTTTCACGAGGAGGGTGGTGAAGCACTGGAATGGGTTACCTAGGGAGGTGGTGGAATCTCCATCCTTAGAGGTTTTTAAGGTCAGGCTTGACAAAGCCCTGGCTGGGAAGATTTAGTTGGGGATTGGTCCTGCTTTGAGCAGGAGGTTGGACTAGATGACCTCCTGAGGTCTCTTCCAACCCTGATATTCTATTATTCTAATTCATGATCTTCACCATGGGTGAAATGCATCATTTAAGTCCCAGTTTTATGGCTGTCTGTCTTATCCAGCAATGACATCATGGCATCTGGTGTGCTCCCTTGTGGTCTGATCTGCAAGGAGTAAGGTCGCAAACTGCGGGGCTGTATAAACTTGTCACTGGGCTCCTCTACTGGCTTGCTAAGTTAGATGTTCCTGGGGTATGGATTTATAATACACCTGCCCAGCACAGCTGCGCTAGTGATCTGTCAACCCAAGCAGTCCAGCTCCTGCTGTATGGATGTTGCTTAGTTAACCCTCTCTTATCCAGATCAGTCAGTGACGGGCTCTCGCTGCGTGGCCACTGCCCTATTAAGCCCTTCATGTCTGGACCCCGAAGTGTCCCTGCTGCTCCTCTCCTGGCCACCTCTCCCATGCGAGCACTCACTGCAGCTCTCCATACTTGTAGCAGGTCTTGAGGCTGTCTCTGAGCGGAGTCCTGTGGGCAGAACGGAGGGGGCGGGGGCTGCTGGAAGTGGGGCAAGGCGGGCTGGCCCCCGGGGCACAACCCTGCCGCTAGAGCCAGCCTCACAGCAGCAGTGAGGAAGAGGAGGGTTGGCCAATACATTGCCCACTCTGTTTCGGCCCAGTCACCCCTCCGCGATGACAGGCATTGTGACTCTGGGCACCAGGTTACAACCCCACTCACTCAAATTTGCCCTGGCCACCCCACCTGAGTCACAACCACAGACACCAGGGATGGGGGGAGCCAAAGGGCCATTTACACACACACACACACACACACACACACACACACACACACACACACACACACACACACACACACACACACACACACACACACACACACACACACACACACACACACACACTCTCTCTCTCTCTCTCTCTCTCTCTCTCTCTCTCTCTCTCTCTCTAAACAGGAGGAGCCAGGTCACCCACCTTTGAGAACCTGAACTCAGCCGAGGCATGACAAGGGGGCAAGGGTGGGGGTCCCAGACCCATCCCCCCTGGCCCCTGACCAGAGCTGGGTGGCGTAAGAGCAGAGCATCTTCCCTGCTGGGACAGCAAAAAAGGCAGCCAGGCCAAACCTGAGTGAGTGGAGTTGTGACCAGAGCCGCTGGGACTGTAAAAGTGTGGGGGCCAACTCGCATTGCCAGCCCTGTGCCACTCAGCTGGGACCCCCAGGCACATACCTACTTTGCCTCTGTGTTTATCCAGCCCCAGCAAACAGATGCCCCAGGATTTGTGTGGGCTTTCTGCACAGGGCTGGAGTTCACCCCATGTGCTTTAGAGTGTTATGCAAGATGTAAGGATTGTACAAAGGTTTCGTGCGGTTTAGCTGAATGACATAATTGCTGGTCAACAGAGCTGCCCCTCCCATAATTAGAGGGGGCTTTGTCAGCAATAAATGCTTTCACGTTAGTCATCTGTAAACCAGGCTCCACCAATGCATCCACCAAACAAATGCTCATTTATTTTGGGTGACTCATCAGCCAGGGTCTCCCTAAGAAGCAAACAATCACTCCTTTATGGTGCAACGGCCATGGAAAAATCTCACTGCCAGCGGAAAGAGACGTGCGGTTACCTTTATTACTTGGCATCTATTAGCTCCTGCAAACAGGATCTTCACTTTTCATGCCCCACCTGCTTTACTGAGCGAGGTGCAAGTCCTTTCTCAGCCACTCAGCTGCTTTTTCTTCCCCCGCGCTGTATTTTACTAGAGGATCGCACGCTCCATTGCTCACACAGGACAAGCTGTGCTCCGAGCCGGGCCCTCACCTCCCGCCCCACACTTCCAGTCCGAACCCTATTCATTTTGGTGAAAGTCGTAACACTGAAAGACCCTGATTTCCACTAAATCTGTGGGAGGTGGGGCGGGGGAGAGAGAGGCCCAGCTGGAGTTGTGGGGGTGAGGAGCTCAGCTGTAGAGTGCCTGTCTGCAGTGGAGTGAGAGGCCTTGCCGGAGCTGGGGTGGAGGGGATGAGAAGTAGACTGGCTGAGGAGGAGCTGGCTGGGGTGGAGTGAAAGAGCCAGCTGAGGGGGTGAGGGGGAAGATAGATTGGAGGTAAGTGGCGGGCCAGAGTTGGGGGGCGAGGGCCCAGCTGGGGTGACCTGGCTGGAGTGGCTTTCAAGTGCCTGATTTGCACTAATATTGGGCCCACACAGTGCCTATCCGGTGCTGCAGGCCCAGGAAGCTGCCCGGCCCTCTAACCCAAATCCCGAACCTTACATCCAGTGACTCTGCTCCCCTGCCCCAGGCTTCAGTGGGGGGCACTTAGGGCCGCCGAAAGTGGGTTCGGGCCCCGACGAAAAAAAAATTTTGGGCCCCCCCAGCAAGGGCGGACCGGCTAAAAATCTTTACATGGGATTTGCATTGATTTGCAAAAAAAACCCAAATATGCCCTGCCTGGTATACAAATGATAATGACAATGATACTACCGAGAAAGACAAAATCATATGCAACATAGTCTGGCCCCGGACCCCTTTCCGGACTGCTGGGCCCCGGTAATTTGTACCGGCTTCCCTGCCCCCGCTCTCGTCGGCCCTCGGGGCACTTCCTCAGCCTGAATCCCGAGAGACCAGATGGATGTGGTTTTCCAAAGTTACCGATGGGCAGAGAAATGCCCTCGAGTTGTGCGTAGGGCCCGGCTTCGCTTGGCCAGCTAGCAGTCTGTGTATCAGTATGAAGTTTGATCACCCCTGAGAACAAGTATCTCCCCCACCACCCTGGTTATCATTATTAGCCAAGAACTGCTGCTTCTCTCCTGGACTGGTCCCTCCAAACAAGGCGGAGACACGCTGACCAGGAAGAGTGCAGAAATGTGCAGGCCTCTGCCTATGCTAGACCTATGCTGTGGCTAAGTGGAGGTCTTGGATTCCCAGAGCTGTCAGGTTCTGCGGCAACTCCTTCTCCTGAGGGGACAGGCCTTTTGTTGGTCCGGTTGGCTCCACCCACCCTCACAGGATTTACACAAACCAGCACATGTCACCAGCACTACCTTAATTTACATTAAAAGAGAGAGAGGAACAGAGCAGAGGGAATTGTTCGGGGGACATTGCCATCATCCATGACTGCACTTGCTTCTAAGACACCAGGCCGAGATTTTCAAAAGCTATGAGTGATGTTGCATGCCTCCATCCTGGGCTGGCCCGCCTGAGATCCCTTAATTGGGTCTTGGTTTTCAGGGGGCCGGTGAGATGTGAAACTCAAAAACAGAGACACTTAAAAAATCACAAGTCGCATTCGAAGTTGTAGACCTAGGTGTTGTTTCTTTGATTTCACACGAGGGCTGATTAGCCATAGATTCTCCTCCCCAGTGTGCAGCTCTTCTGTCTGGCGAATAAACACTCAGCACACCATGACAGCAGCTGGGGTTTTCTATGCATCTCCTCTCCTCTGTTTTCTTTACAAACAGTTTCCTGGAACTGCCCTGGTAATCACACTCCCATGCAGTTGTCTCATTCGGTGACATGCCAGGTGTATGACGCCCAGAAGCAATCATTAACTAAGTGTTCTTCAGAAATTCTAAAGTCCTTGTTTTGCTTTTACTTTCAAGATTACTACCCCAGTTCACTGCCTGGTTAACCCTCATGGGAGCTCCCTGAAAGGAAGTGTTTTCCTATCCAAAGAATTTAATAAAAGCCAGAGGTCCAAGTCCACACCTGGAGTAAATCTGCAGAGCTGCACAAAAGTCAGTGAAGCTGTGTCAATGAACACTATCTCAGGATCTGGGTCAGATACTAGATTGCTGCATGCGCCACAGATACTTATGTTTCAATTTACAAATCTGGCATCCTGTGCCAGTCCAGGGCCTCTGGAGTGGGTCTCAGAGGCATCAGAGCAAGTGATCAGAAATTCTGATCAGGCCAAATTCTGCATGGCCGTGCACATACGGTCTCAGCAGCATAAACACACCTGAGCTGCTGGCATTATTTATCCCATGCCATAAGTGAGCACGGCCCTTTAAAGACCCGTGGAGGAAGACAAGGGCCCCCATGTCCTGAGGAATTTAAAGGCTGAGATACACAAGACCAGGTGTTATAGTGAGAGCAGAAAGCATAGATCAGCAGTGGAAGGCTGTGGGAAATAAGTAGGATGAGAAGAGAGGAGGGAGGTTACCCAGGAAAGAGGCTGATTCAAACACAGGCCATTGCTTGGGCTGGTTGCAAAAAAAATTCATTTATTCAAAACCCCAATTTTCCATCAAAATGGTTTTTCAATAAATGAAATTTTTTGCAAAAAAGTCTCTCTCTCTCTCTCTGGAAAATGTTGATTACTTTTCAAAAAACAAATGCCCTGAAACGGTAAATATTTTGATTTAGTCATGCGACTGAAGTGCCTCGTGGGAGGTGTAATTGTAGTTCAGTTGCCTCCTGTCCCCATTCTCCTCTATGGACTGGGCTCCACAGCTGGACTACATCTCCCCTCTTCCAAAGGGCAGACCATGGTGCATCATGGGAGATGTAGTCTGACCAAAGGTCCAGCCTATAGAGGAAAATGGGAGCATGAGGCACCCAACCTACAACTCCCATAAGACACCAGAGCACAACATGATCATTCTCCTCTATTAGGATGGAAGAATCCCATGCACTGCTACAGACTAGGGACCAAGTGGTTAGGCAGAAGTTCTGCAGAAAAGGACCTAGGGGAGGAGAAGCTGGATGAGAGTCAACAGTGTGCCCCTGTTGCCAAGAAGGCTAATGGCATTTTGGGCTGTGTAAGTAGGAACATTTCCAGCAGATCAAGGGATGTGACCATTCCCCTCTATTCAGCATTGGTGAGGCCTCATCTGGCGTATTGTGTCCAGTTTTGGGTGCCACACTACAAGAAGGATGTGGATAAATTGGAACGAGTCCAGCGGAGGGCAACAAAAATGATTAGGGGGCTGGAGCACATGATTTATGAGGAGAGGCTGAGGGAACTAGGATTATTTAGTCTGCAGAAGAGAAGAATGAGGGGCAGGGCCGGCACTACCATTAGGTGACCCTAGGCGGTTGCCTAGGGTGCCTGGATTTGGGGGGCGGCATTTCGTCCGCCAGGGTCCTTGACCGCTGCTTCTTTGGCCGCCAGTGTCCTCAGTGGCACTTCGGCCAATTATGAGTGTTAGGTATTATTATTGTTGTTAATAAAAAGGAACAGGAAGACTAAGCCATAGAAAGTTCCCACCTACACATTAAAATACATTGAAAGGACGGCAACCTCGCTCTTACTAAAGAGGTACATGCACCATGGAATCCACTCTGTCAGATTAATATCCTGTCCAGGAACCTCCTGGTTTCCCCACTGAGGTCTGAGAGGTTCTGGCGAAAGCCATTGTGTGGAGAAGCTGGTTTGGAAAATAAAACACATTGTGATTAGTTCCTTTCATATACAATTAAAATGAGGTTAATCAAACACATACTGGAAACAGAGCAGATGACTGAAGTTGACATTTCAGCCACGAAGCCTTTTCAGGGTTGTATGAAAAACAGGAGGAACCAGGTGCCAATGCTCACATTTTAAAAGAGATTTAGGCATTGTCAGCACGGAAAGGCATAAAGTCTAGATTCTCAAAAGTATGTCAGTGCCTAACTCCCATTAGGGATCCGGGTCTAAGGCCTGGTCTACACTAGAAAATTAGGTCAGTTTAACTACGTTGGTCAGGGGTGTGAAAAATCCACGCCCTTGAGCAGTGTTGTTAACCCAACCTAAGTCCCTGTGCAGACAGTGCTAGCTTGAGAAGAAGGTCAATTACGAGGAGCCAACTCTTTTTTTTTTTTAAACTGCATGTTTAACTGATCTTATGATTTAGGATGGAGACGAGGTTTTGATTTTGGGGTCAGCAATCCTGCAGTCTGACACGTACATGGCTGTGATGTTAATCCCCTGAATCTATGCTGCAAAGCAGGTGACATTTTTAAGCTTCCTTGGCTGCAGCTGATGTTCCACCTTTGAAATGTTGGCGAGGGTTAGTGGGAATGGTCCAAATTTGCTGCAATAAAAATGCAACAATCTGGCAAACCCTTGTTCATTTGACCTGTCTGCGTCCCTCCCGGGGAATGTCCAGGGACTAGGGTGACCAGATGTCCCAGTTTTATAGGGACAGTCCCGATTTTGGGGGCTTTTTCTTATATAGGCTCCTATTACCCGCCACCCCCTGTCCCGATTTTTCACACTTGCCCTCTTGTCATCCTACCAGGGACTAGGGTGACCAGGCAGCAAGTATGAAAAACCGGGACAGGGGGGTGGGTGGGGGGGGGTAATAGGAGCCTATATAAGAAAAAGACCCAAAAATCAGGACTGTCCCTATAAAATTGACATCTGGTCACCCTACCAGGGACCGTGTGCATAGAAGTGGGAGTCAGAGATTTATCTCATATTTTTCCACCACGGGGGCTGTGCTGTCTGGTGTTGGCACAACCCTCAAGCAGGTGCCTAAGATTAATCATCATAAAAAATGGAATAGCATATTTTATGTTGAGTCATAGAATGCCAGGGCAGGGAGCTCTCAGGGTCACTGGGCGAGGGTGGGGAGTGCTTTGCTATAGCACCATCTCCCACCGAGAAATTCTGCTCCCTGACACCAGATACGAAAGACGTCACCCATGCAGCTGTCTGGGGAGCAAATGACCAATACCGTAGCAGGGCAGGCACTGTGGGCATTAAAGTAACTGAGTTCAGTGTTCACTGCTAGACAGAGCATGATGTTGTTTTCTGGGGAAAGGCCAGTGAAGGGCCCTGTGCCAAATCTTTAATTATAATGGTGCAGGAGGGAGCGAGAGCAACTGCACAGCCATTGCACTGAGAAAAGCTTGCTGCACAAATTAAGGAGGGCTGTTAGATGCTGGCTTGGCTCAGTGCACGGGTTGGCTGCCTGTTAGTGGCATGATTGATGAAAGGACTAAACAAGCCTGCAGAGAATCCAGCTCCTACAGGGAGGCATCTGAGGAGAACCGCTCAGCTCTTCCAGAAACAGCTTAGCATTGGCACCTGACTCTGCAGATCTTTGCCTTCGCTATTAAACAAGCTGAGCTGCTGTGCAATTGACTGTTGCTCTCATTAATCCCCAGGAAATGGCCTGCATCACCCAGTGTTATTTCTTAATTAGAGACGCCGATTGCTTTGCGTTACACAGGGAACATACATCACATAGCAATATTCCTTACCTGTTAAATGGCCATTTAGTTGCCTGGTAAGTGCTGTTAATGTCAGGATTGTTCTATGACAATTACATTGGGCTGTCTCCTGTTATCAATTTTTAAGCAGAATCTCTCATTGATTTTAATTGGGAGTTCCAGCTAAAAATCCTTAGCACAATAAGATCCCAGGTAGCAGGCTTATTGCTGACTTTTAAATTGGAATGTAACTATGGGACCAAACCAAGCCATATTCCAGAATCCCGTAGCTGCCTACTGCAGGATTTCTTGCACCCTCCTCTAAAATATGTTACTAGTCATTGATGCAGAGAGAATATTAGACTATATGGGGGTATGATCCAATATGGCAATACCTGCGTGTCAAACCTCCCCCCGACTTTTTGGCTGTTCAGATCAGGACTGAACTTTGCATCTGGCTCTTGTCTCTATCCCGAGTTGACCCTAGATCCCAGACATACACAGGACTAGACACTACATTCTGGATCCTAATGCTGCATCTCAAGCTTCTCTCTAGAACACAGCTATATGGAGATCTGCCCCAAAGAAATCACTTTCATTTTGCAAACTTGCCTAAGCTAGATCTGAAATTGTACGGAGGAAGAGAAGAGAGGCCGGGGGTCATCCCTATCTTCCAAATTTGCCCGGTGTTGAAGTCATCTCCATGTGGTTGCAAGATTCATGCATTCTCACACCTACTCCCCCGCCCTCAAAGTATTATTTGTGGGTTTGCAGCTCTACCCAAAAAGGGTGCAAATGCCACTTTGGAACAAACCAACCATAAACAAACATTTTGCTCCATTAGTAGCACCATGTTAAGTAGAGAGAGCATTGTACAATGTTTCTCTAAACAAAAGCTCACTGTTGTAATGATTATTGCCTGTGATATTTACATGGCTAGGATTTGTAAGCCTCTTAGAACTTCTTAAAGACCTCATTTTGAAAAAATCACCTTTAGATTTGGGGAAAAGTGAACTAAAAATAGAGGCAAATCAGCAAAATGTTTTGCTTCTTGCAAAACAGGTACTAAAAGTGGCCCTGCAAAACGTGCTGCCTGGATATATATATTTGCAGAGCCCTCATGGGAATGAATGACACTGGGAGCTAAATGGTATTTATGAAGGAAAATCCTATTGATTTTACCAGGTAGGAAAAGATGACAAAGTTGGACTTGGTGACCAAGTTAGAAACTTCAACATGCTCCATCCACCCAGCCTTCCTTACACAGGTACAACACCCCAAGGCAGTCAATGGGGGCCTTTGTAAGGAGTGCAGGACTAGGCTCACAGGCTGGAGATGCTAAAGATCCTGCAATCTTTAATGAAAACTCCCTTCCAAACCATCCATAGGTTCCCATGAAGTCATCAAAACTACCACCAATAAATTAACTCTCGTGAGCCCAAAAGAACTTAGAACTGGAATGAATAGCAAGAGGGAGAAATTTCTCTGCAGAAGATAGTGATTACAAGGAAGGATGATCTTATAACTAAAATACAAGCCTCAGGGTGGTCAGGAGATCTGGGCTCTGTAGCTAGGTGTGCTGCAGATTGTGGGACTCAGGCCAACATTTTCAAGAGAGGAGCCTGATTTGGTGTGTCTCCGTTTTTCAGGGTGCACCTTAAGACGCATTCCAGGACCAGGTTTTCAGAGATTTCCCACTCCCCCAAATCCAGCTGCAGTCAGGAAGGGACCATCGAATTGTGGAGGTAACTGTGTGGTTCCACAGGTGGTGTCGGAGAGAGGGGTTGGGATTCTTCAACCAAGGGATGTTGTTCCAAGAAGGATTGCTAGGAAGAGATGGGATCCACCTAACGAAGAGAGGGAAGAGGATCTTCACAGGCAGGCTTGCTAACCTAGTGAGGAGAGCTTTAAAGTAGGTTTGCTGGGGGATGGTCACCTAAGCCCCTAAGTAAGTGGGGAAATGGGATACCAGGAAGAAACACAAGGAGGAGGGTGCAACAGAGGAGCCTACTGACTTATACTGAGAAAGTAGGGCAATCGGCTAGTTATCTTAGGTGCCTGTATACAAATGCAAGAAGCCTGGGAAACAAGCAGGAAGAATTGGAAGTCCTGGCACAGTCAAGGATGATTTAGTTGGGAATTGGTCCTGCTTTGAACAGGGAGTTGGACTAGATGAACTCCTGAGGTCTCTTCCAATCCTAATCTTCAATGATTCTATGATTCAATGGGAGCTGTGGGTGGAAACCGGGCCTTTCTAAAGGAAACTGACACAACTATGATCAACCGCCCTGTCTGAAAATGAGTCTCAACCACTCTGTGCCTCTGTTTCCCACCTGCAAGCTAGGGATAACAAAACTTGCCTCCTTGCAGGGGTGTCAGGAGGTGTTTGTAAGACCTCAGAGAACCTTGAGGGCAGAGGTAGGATTTGCAGAATGGCTCAGCTTTGGCTTAACTCTGCTCCCATTGATACTCATGGGAGTTCTCACACGAGAAATTCAAAGTATTCTTATTGCTTTTTCCTTTCTACATTGTCCGGGATCAATTGAAGCACCCAGACACCTCTTTCCTATCCTCAGTCGTATCGCTGCCTGGGAACAAATCAATCATAGCCGTGAGTTGCCTTTGCTTGGTGACCCGCAAATGTTTCAGAGTTCAGGGCAGTTCACATACCTACTTGGAAGTTACAGTAGTGAAAACTGGGCCAGACACCTCCGGAGCACACACCCTTGAGTGGGATTTCCAGCACTCCCTGCTTCTGGCTTGGCCTTTCTTCTGCTGCTTCAGCCCCTACAAGAACCCTACAAGTGCAAGAACATGGAAAATAATGGGTATAGAGCAAGACTGGGGTTGATCAGGGTCTCTGCTCCAGGCTCTGTTGTCCTCCTAGCCTTACTTAACGTGTCAGATGCACCTATTCCTCTTCTCTGTAGCAAACCATTCCTAGTTCACTCATATTGAGCCTCCCAAGGTCTGAGGGTTTTACGGACTCGCAGAGCCGTGGATTTTAAGGCCAGAAGGGAACATTAGAACAGTGGTTCTGAGGGTTTTATTGACTTCAGTGGCAGATGGAGGGACTCACATTTAAATCAATCAGTAGGCGCATCAATATATTTGAGGGTCTGGGCCCCGGTGCTTTATAATACAATCCCTAATATGAGAATTGATTTGGTTCTTTGCTTGATCATCAGATACAGCAGACAAACCAATTAATTGGTTTTTTAAAAATATAATTATCTCTAAACGACGGTTCTCTTCAGACTTGCAAAGAAAAATAGAAGTTTTCAAGGTTGCCCTATTTTAAAAGCTAATAAGGTTGACATGATCTCTAATATCTACAACTTTGTTTTTCACTCCATCTTTATCTCAGTCTCTTTTGGCACTTGTCAATTTGCACCCTTATTTAGCTTCCTGAACCTATCTGCTTATCAGGTTGTTAGATACTTCAACAACTAAGTCCTGGGCCCTGCAAACAGCTGCACCTGGGAGGTTTTGGACCCACCTGCCTGGAGCAGCTTGTAGGATCAGGGCCATCAATTGATCCTATAATTATTTGTTTCTGCAAAACTGCAGATGCCAAAGGGGATGCCAGGTTTTAAAAAGCATCCCTTAATGTTCTGGGTCTGTGCTGTGCTTAGTGTTTTTCATTAGTGTTTTTCATTTTAAAATAATTGAATTTAGAAGAACAAAAAAAAACAGTAAGGAGGGGTGGGGGAGTTTGTTTGGTGTGGGTGGTTGTTGTTTTTCTCGAGAAGCCCTTCAGCAAACAATGAATTGCTGACAAGTGTGGCCTGAAAACATTTTTAACCACCATCCGTGACAACTGCACCAGCAAATCTGCTGCATTAAGGAGGATCCAATGTTAGTTGCGCTGCCCTTTGCAGAGTACATTTTTCCAAGGCAGGAAGAGGAAAAAGAGAGCAAGACCGAGCATGCTTTAAAAGTATCTCAAATGGTACAGAGCTTAGGGTGTGATCCATAAAGGTACCTAAGGGTATGTCTACACGGCAATTAAACACCTGCAGCTGGCCCTGTCAGCTGACTCAGGGTCCCAGGGCTCAGGCTACAGGGCTGTTTAATTGTGGTGTAAATGTTTGGGCTCAGACTGGAGCCTGGGCTCTAGGATGGTGCGAGGGTCCCACAGTTGGGGCTGCAGCCCCAGCCCAAAAGTCTACACTGCAATTAAACAGCCCCTTAGCCTGAGTCAGCTGGCACAGGCCAGCCACAGGTGTCTAACTACAGTGTAGACATACTGTACATTTTAGTTTTGGGCACCTATGTCCTAGTTTTGGCTCCACTGTGATCCAGAATCTCCCGCTGAACCCTGTAAGTGCCTAAACTCACTCAGCACCTAAGTTTTAGCCTCTGAGCATGAGCACTGATGCCTCCCTCTTGGTGCCCCGATGCCTAGCCCCAGAGTGCATGACGAACCAGGGGAAGACAGGCATTCGGAAACAGAAAAACTTCAAAAACAGACTCCAAGGAGAAGCTGCTGAACTGGAATTAATTTGCAAATTGGATACCATCAACCTAGGGTTAAACAGAGGCTGAGAATGGCTGCGTCATTGCACTCATTGAATCTATTTCCCCAAGATTAAGTATCCTCATACCTTCTTGTCAACTGTCTGATATAGGCCTTCTTGATTATCACTACAAAAGATTTTTTTTTTCTACTGATAATAGCTCATCTACATTAAATAGCCTCTTAGAACTGGTATGGCAACTTCCGCCTTTTCTGTGTATATATACACATCTTGCTTCTGTGTGTTCCATTCTATGTATCCGATGAAGTGGGCTATAGCCTACGAAAACTTATGCTGAAATAAATTTGTGAGTCTCTAAGGTGCCACAAGTACTCCTGTTCTTTTTATGGATACAGACTAACACGGCTGCTACTCTTAAACCTGTCTTATGTGTGGGGCCAAATCCGGTAGGCAGCTGCAGAGCACGCCTACCAGATCAGGTCCCATTCAATTGCTGGCTGGAGCCAGAGCCTGCCTTATAACTGTTATCCCAGTGGTCAGAGCACTCACCTGAAATGTGGGAGACCCAGCTTCAATTCCCCCCTCTGCCACAGGGGGAAGAAAGGGTTTGAACAGGGGTCTCCTAACTCTCAGGAGAGTCCTTTAACCACCAAGCTATGGGACATGGCGGGGGGGGCGCCTCGATCACTCCTGTTGAAGCTGTTCCGTTATGGTTAAATCATTAAATAGTCATTGAGCTAAAGAGAAAGAGCAAGAGAGTGCTCTGTAGTCCAGTGGTTAGGGCAGTAACGGCACCCCCCTGGGAGGTGGGAGACCCAGAGTCCTGTCCCCTGCTCCAATCACTCTTTCATTATGTATCCAAAGTGAAATGGCTTAAACTGACAGAGGGGGGAATTTAACCTGCATTTCCCCATCTGAGTGCTCTAACCACTGGGTTAACAATGTTCAGTCAGGCACCTTCCCTGCTCCCTCCTCAATTTTGTGTGGCGTGAGGCAGGCACCTAACCCATTCCCTCGAGCACAGGCACTGACTTTCTCATTTCCCCGGGGCTGCTCTATCCACCTCACCCAAGCCCCCGCCCCCACTCAGCCTCTTCCCGCCCCGTTCTGCCCCCTCCCTGAGCACAGCCCGGCCTCACTTCTCCCCCTTCCCCCCAGCACCTCCTGCATGCTGCTAAACAGCTGTTCTGTGGCAGGCGGGAGGTGCTTAAGGGGGTGGGGGGGCAAGGAGCTGATCGGTGGAGCTGCTGGTGGGTGATGAGCAACCCCCTTTTTTTTTTCCATAGGTGCTCTGGGGCCTTCAAGAAATGCCTAAGCCCCATGGAGTCTGGGTTGCTATTCGCTAAGCAGAGCTAGGTGCCTATCTCAGAGGGGGGCGGGGCTCAACACAAAACACCTCCTCATTGGCATCTTCCACTGGCTCGCTTAAGAGGCTCCCTTTTGTGAATCCCATTCGAAGGCGCCTACCTCTCTTCATGCATTGTCTAGGGAACCTAGGCACCTAAATCAGCTTTATGGATTGCCACGTTGTTGCTATGGGTAACAAGACTCACCCGGTGGCACCTCCTGCTGGTCTCAGTTGGGAATTAGCTCATCAGCCTCCAGAGCACCCTCTTCTGATGGTGATCCGCCTGACCACTCTCTGCTCCCCGTGTCCCTCCCAGGACCTGGTGCGCCTTTCTCTGGGGTGCTGCCCCACTGGCAGTACCCCACAGCCTTACTCCTAGGGTCTCCCCCTCCCAGGGGAACCCCCTCACCTGCTATCCCCACTTCACCTCAGTTTACAGCTACTGCCAGTCCCCATCTAGCCCCATGCACTAGGGCAGACTGCAGTGTAAGCCACTCATCATAGGCAAAGGGGGGTTTGAACCTGCTGCCTCTGCCTACCCATGGGCTGCCCCTGCAACCCTAGTACCTGGACTGGCCTTACCAGGCCTGCAGCCTGGGGTTTCCTTAGGCCAGAGCTCCCCAGCTCCCTTAGCCTTTCCCCCAGCCCTGCACCACTTCAGGTCCCTGCTTCGCTCCTGGCAGCCAGGCCCCTCTCTCTGGACCCAGAGAGAGACTCTCTGGGCGCATGGCTCACAGCCTCTTATAGTGGCCAGCTGGGCTCTGTTTGGGGCGTGGCTCAGCTGCAGCTACTTCCCCCAATCAGCTCAGCTCCTATTGGGATCCCCAGGAGGTGGGCGGGCGCAAGCCCGCCCACTGCTAAAAGCCCCTCCCCCAGCCTAGCGGGAGGGACCACTAGACCCAGGGGCCAAGTAAATCCGGGGGACAACTAATGAAAAAACAGGGATCAAGTGAGGGTCAAAGGTTCAAAACAAGGAGACCGGATGGGGAGACCGAGCAGAGAACCCCGGACAGCGCCCACTGCTCCTCAAAGCTGTCGAGGGAGCCAGCGGACGCTGCCCAGTGGAACTCTGCCCGGATCCGTGACACGAGGGAGGATCGGAAATAGGCCCCACAGTCACAGAGCTCCCCCTCGTCTAGCATCCTCCTCCTGGTCTTGTAGATGGACACTTTAGCTAGGGCCAGGAGGAGGTTGACGAGGAGGTCTCGCGACTTTGTGGGGCCACGGACAGGGTGTGCGAACAGGAACAAGTGCGGGGAAAAGTGCAGCCAGAACCTCAGCAAGAGGTTCTGGAGGAGCCGGAATAGGGGCTGCAACCTGGCGCACTCGAGGTAGGCGTGCGCCAGGACTTCCCTCACGCCGCAGAAAGGGCAGGCTTCGGGGATTGGGGTGAACCGCGCCAGGTGTACGCCCGTGCTCACGGCTCCGTGAAGGAGCCTCCAGCCAATATCCCCGGCGGGCCGTGGAACCAGGGTGGAATACAGGCTGGCCCACCGGGGCTCCTCACCCTCCTTAGGTGGCAGATAGTCCCGCCATTTGGTATCGAGGCGGGACGCGAGGGTGAGGAAATGCAACGTGTGAAGCACGAGCGTGCACAGATGGGCCCTGGGCGCGGTTCGGAACCGGACCGGCTGCAGAGCGTGCAGCCGGCTCGGCGCATGGGTGCGGGGGTGCCGGGGGGGCTCGCGGAAACGGGGCCCTAAAAAAATATCCGGAGGGCCCGGGGTGAGGGGCGGGCGGGGGGCGCCCTCTCGCAGGGCTCGCCGCAGGAAATCGAGAGACCTGGGTAACAGGGCGGCCTTCACCTCCCGGAGTACGCGCCGGGGGGTCCGAGGGGTGGCGAGCCCCATGCGCCGGGCGAGCGCCCGGGGAGCCACCCAGTCCCCCGTGCCGTAGTCCAGGAGGTCTCCGACCCTGGTGGCGTCTGCCAGGACCAACCTCCGGCGCACCGAGGGAGACTCCGCCACCTGCACACGTAGGTTGGGATTGTGTAGCAGGGGCTCCGCGAGGAGATCCGCCCCCTCGGTGGCCACAAAGGACCTGGTCGCCGAAAAGAGCTTCCAGGTGCGGAGGAGGTCCTGGTAGAAGACCGGCAGCTCGGAGAGGTCTCGCGGAAGACCGCTCGGGTGGAGAAAGAGGAGCTGCCGGTCGTATCGGAGCCCTCGGAGGCGGCGGAGGAAGGCGTGCGCCAACGTGCTCCACGCCGGACTACCTGCACCATAAAGGAGCCTCTGCAGGGCCTGGAGGCGGAAGACATGGACCTGGCTGCGCAGGCAGACCAGGCCCTGTCCCCCCTCCTCCAGGGGAAGGCTCAGGACCCCTGCAGAGACCCAGTGCAGCCCCGGCCAGAAAAACTCCAGGGCGAGCCTCTGGAGACTGGCAAGGAACCCCGGGGCCGGGCTCAGGGTGTTGAGTCGGTACCAGAGCATGGACAGGACTAGTTGATTGAGTACCAGTGCCCTCCCTCGGAGGGAGAGGCACTGGAGTAGTCCTGTCCATTTCCGGAGCCGCTCCACCACCCTGCCCTGTAAACCGTGCCAGTTCTCCGGCGGAGACGGATGCGTGGCGGAAAGGTAAACGCCCAGATAGAGCAGCGGACCCGCGCTCCACCTGATGGCCTGAAGCGCGGGTGGGAGGGAGCTCGCCCGCCACCCGTCCCCGACCACCAGGCCAGAGCTCTTGACCCAGTTGACCCGGGCAGAGGAGGCCGCCGAATACACCGTCTGGCAAGCCTCCACCCGCACCAAGTCGCCCGGGTCCTGGACCACGAGGAGCACATCGTCGGCGTACGCCGACAGGACCAGCCGCAGCCCCGGGTCACGAAGCACCAACCCCGTCAGCCTCCGGCGGAGGAGACAGAGGAAGGGCTCGATCGCCAGAGCATACAGCTGACCCGAGAGGGGACACCCCTGCCGCACTCCCCGCCCGAAGCTGACCGGCTCGGTCAGGGTCCAGTTGAGCCTGACCAGACACTCCGCGGCAGCGTACAGCACCTGGAGAAAGCCCACAAACTGGGGCCCGAAGCCAAACGCCCGCAGGGTGCCCAGGAGATACCCGTGGTCCACCCTGTCGAACGCCTTCTCCTGGTCCAGGGACAGGAGGGCGAACGACAGACCATCCCTACGCCCCAGCTCTAAAAGGTCCCGGACCAGATACAGGTTGTCGAAGATGGTCCGGCCCGGGACGGTGTAGGTCTGGTCGGGGTGGACCACGTCCGCCAGCACGGACCCCAGCCGCAGCGAGATGGCCTTCGCTACGACCTTATAGTCCGTGCTGAGGAGCGAGATGGGACGCCAATTCCGTAAGTCGCGGAGGTCCCCCTTTTTCGGCAATAAGGCGAGCACGGCTCGCCTGCACGAAAAAGGGAGGACCCCGCTTTGCAAGGACTCGGCCCAGACAGCAACAAGGTCCGGGCCGAGGACGTCCCAGAACGCGCGGTAGAACTCCACGGTCAGCCCGTCCATGCCCGGAGACTTGTTGGTGGGCATGCGGCGGAGGGCTTCCGAGAACTCGGCTAGAGAGAGAGGCAGCTCCAGCCGGTCCCGGTCGCCCGTGCTGACCGTCGGGAGCTCGGTCCAGAGCACCCGGCAGGCTTCGGCGTCGGTCGGATCCGGGGAGAAAAGATGAGCGTAGAAGGCCCTGGCCCTTCCCCGCATCTCCTCCGGATCCGTGAGGGGGGTGCCGTCCTCCGCCAAGAGGCAGGTGACGTGCTGTTTAACCCCCCTCCGTTTCTCCAGGGCATAGAAGAAGCGGGAGCCGCGATCCATCTCCCGAAGGAGACGGACGCGGGATCGAACAAAAGCGCCCCGGGCCCGGTGGTCCTCCAGGGTCCGGAGCTCCTCCAGCTTCCCCCAGTACGCTACGCGGAGGGGTGGATCCTCGGGGCCGGAGGCCAGACGCCTCTCTAGCTCCAAGACCTCCCGCTCCAGCTGCCCTAGCGCCGCATCCCTCCGCCGGCTGGCGCCCCGGGTGTAGTCGCGGCAGAAGAGCCGTGCGCGCACCTTCCCCACATCCCACCATCGCCGCGCCGAGGGAAAGGCGCGCCGCTGCTCCCGCCAGGCCAGCCAGAACTCCCGGAAGGACGCGACGAAGCCCCCGTCCTCCAGCAAACTGTTGTTGAAGTGCCAATAGGCCGGCCCCGGCCTCTCCGAACAGAGGGAGGCCGTCACGGACACCAAGTGGTGATCCGAGAACGGGGCCGGCCGGACGCCGGAGGCGTGGGCTCGTGCCAGATGGAAGCGAGAAAAATAGATCCGGTCCAACCGGGAGCGGCACGACCCATCCTCCCCCACCCGGACATAGGTGAAGGTGACGGCATCGTCCGGGTGGTGGTCGCGCCAGACGTCCACCAGGGAGTGATGGTCTACGATCTCCCTGAGGACGCCTGCGGCTGCCTGGGACGTCTCGAGTCCTGCGCGGTCCCGGTCCTCGAGGGTGGTGTTGAAATCCCCGCCCAGGACCAGGCACTCGTGAGGATCCAGGGTGCCGAGGAAGGCCGCCGCCTGCCGATAGAAGCACACTCGGTCCGGGCCCGCATTTGGGGCGTAAACATTGATCAAATTGAGGGCAAGCCCCTCTACGCGGGCCCGGACGTGCAGCAGGCGGCCCGGCACAACCTCGGCTACCCCCAGCACCTCGGGCCGTAGCTCGGGGGAGAACAGGGTAGCCACCCCGGCCGAACGGGCGCTGAGGTGGCTGAAATAGACCTCGTCCCCCCACTCCAGCCGCCAGCGAGCCTCGACGGCTGGAACCGTGTGGGTCTCCTGCAGGAAAATGACAGAGTACCCCCCCTCCCGAAGGAAGGAGAGCACCTGGTTCCTGCGGAGACCCACGCTACAGCCCCTGGTGTTGAGCGATGCAAAGTTGGTGCCTAGCATTGGGAGGGCTGGGGTGAATCCTCACGGGCAGGGGGGTCGACGGCTCCCAGCGGGCCCCGCAACAGCCCACGTTCCACCCCAAGGGCGGTCAGGGCATCGCGGAAGTTGCGGGCTCGCCGGTAGGCCGCGAGGCCCTGCCTCCCGGTCCCCCTCCCCTCCCCCAAAAGGGCCCTCACGGCCCGGAGGACGAGGTGGAAATCCCCCCAGCGCTGGAGGGCGAGCTGCACCTTGCTCTTGGAGCCCCTGGTGTCACGGAGGAAGCGGCGCAGCTCTTCCTGCAGCGCAGAGGGGGACGCGGCAGCCATTGTGCTGCCGTCCTCCGGCGGGTCCCCTAGAAGGTCCTCGCGGCCTGCGGGGACGGGCAAGCAAGGGGCGGAGCCCCGGCGCGGTTGCGCCGGGCAACCCGTCCCCAGCCCCGGCACAGGTGGGGGCGGCGGGGGGAACAAAGCAGCCCCTAACAATGTCGGGAAAGGGGACACGAAAACCACCCCCTGGGGGTCGTCCGCAGGTAGCGGGAACGAGATGACCCCGGGGGCGGCAGTAACAGGGGAGGCAGTGGGGGCGGGGGCGGGGGCCAAGACAGGGATCGAGGCAAGGGACGGGGCGGGAGCAGGAATGGGGGCTGTACAGGGAACAGGATCAGGAGAGAGGTCAGGAGCAGGGGAAAGGGCAGGGGCAGGGACCGAGGCGGGATCGATAACCCCAGCAGCTAGGCCGCCGGGGTGCGGCTCCTCTCGACCAGGGGGTGGGGCCAAGGGGGTAGGGACCGGAGGGGGGCCTGCACTGACGCCGGGCACGGGAGCGACAGCAAGCAGATCCCCCGTAGCCACGGCGCCAGGCGCGATGGACATTTCTTCAGAGCCCCCCTCCGAAGGAGAAACCACCCGCTCTGGCCAGGCGGTGAAGGGTGCGCCCAAAGGGTCGGAGCCCGACTGGTCGGCACCGGCCGCCGCCCCTAGGGGCCCGGCGGCCTCGGGCAAAGCGCCATCCTCGGCCGGGCAAACAGGTAGGTCTAAGGGCGCCCCAAGGACCAGAGCGGGGGTGACGGGTGGGGGCGAGGGGCAGGTAGAGGGGGACACATCGAGGCCCGCTGGCGGAGGGTCGTCCTCCCCCTGAGTGACCGGGGTCAGACCCAGGGCCTCGATCTCATCAAAAATGGAGGTGACGCCAGTCCCCACGGCCTCGGCGGCCTCCCCGCTGGTCGCGGGGGCCAGAAGCGCACCCACAGCAGCGACGGCGGGGGGCGCAGGTGGCATAGGGGCCGCGGGAACCGATGCAGACACCTCCTCAAACAGGGAATCAACTGAGGGGACGGGGGCATCACCGTCCGCTGCCATGGCTGCAATGGCTAATGTCCCCGGCGGGGCTCCGTCCGGGGGCGCGGCAGAGGGTGAAATGGCTCTAGCCCCCCGCAGGACCTTCCGGGGGGCCTCCTCTCCCTCCTCATCAGAGGGGAGGGATCGGGTCCGCGACTTGCGAGCGCCGCGCTTCCCCCGGACGAGCGCCCAGCCCTCCGAGGTGGAGGTGGAGGGCCGGTCAACAGGGGCAGGGCCAGGGGGCAAGGGGCCCGGAGCACGAGGTGGCAGGGGCAGGACAGTGGGAGGAGGGGGAACTCCCCCCTGGGGCCGGCCCTCTCTCGCAGCTGGCAAAGGTAACATCGCTCTCCCCCCCTGTAGACGGGGGGGCAGCGGCAGCGGTGGCAGGGCTGCTAGGGTCGCCGGCGGTGACAGGGCCGGCGCCCGCTCGGGTCCCGGGGGTCCCGGGCTCCCCTCCGAGCCGGGCCAGGGGCCAGTCCCTCCGGACATGGCCCGTCGCCCGGCAGAGGAAGCACCGGGCCTCCCCCGTGGAATAATGGACCCGGTACTGGGCCCCCTGGTAGGGCACCAGGAAGGACCCCTCGAGCGCCACTCCGCCACGCCCCGCCGGCGGCACTTGGAGCTGTACCTGCCGGCGGAAAGACAGAATGTGGCGGAGGGCAGGGTCCTTGCAGCCCAGCGAGAGAGGGCTGAGGACGGAGATCGGTTTCCCCAGGGCGGAGAGGGCAGGCAAAAGGGCAGCGTTGGGCAGGAAGGGCGGGACGGAGGTCAGCACCACCCGTACGCCCAGATCCTCCAAAGGTTCGAGGGGGACATACACGCCCCCCACCGCTAGGCCCTTCTCCACCGCCTCCTGAGCGGCGGCCTCCGAGGCAAGGAAGAATACCGCCTTGCCGTACATCTTGGAGGCCGCCACAATGGCCGTGGGCCCCACCACCCTCGCCAACGCCCGCACATAGGTCTCAATGTGGGGCGAGGCGGGCACCAGGAGACAGCGGATGCCATGCCTCCTGGTCAGCGAGGGGAAGGGACCCCGGCCTCCAGGGATGGTAGCGGAGGCGGCAGGCCGGGCGGATGGAATGGCGGCTCGTGGGGGGGCGGCAGCCACCTGGGCGTACGCTCTGGGGGCCATGGGTGGAACGCCCCCTGAGCTGGTGGAGGGAACAGCTGGGGAAGAAGGGGCCGCGGCAGACGTTGAAGCCGCGGCTGGAAGGGCAGCCCCGCCGGTGGGAGGTTGCGGCTTCCGGGCAGGGCCTTTGCCCTTCTTGTTCCCCTGGCCCTTTTTGCCCGTGGGGGGGGGCAGCCATGGCAGCGGCGGAACCTGGGCCGGTGGTGGCCGAGAGGACAGCCGCTGGGGCAGGCAGTGGCAAGGGAGGGGTCACGGGAACAGCAGAGGCAGGAATGGGAGCAGGAACAGGGCCCCCCTCCATGGTGGCAAGAGACTGGAGGAGGCCCCAAGCCGGGGGGAGGGGGGGTACAGTGGGGAGCCGCTCCTCCCCGCTAAATGATGCGCAGGGGAGGAGGGTCCAACGGGAAGGGCAGGGGTGGGGTGGGGGAAGGGGCTAACCACTCCCCGTGGTAAGTGGCAGGCAGGGAAGGAGGGCGCCCCTGGGAGGGGGGGGGGGGGGAAGGCGACCACTCCTCCCCGCTAGGCCGTAGGCAGGGGAGGAGGGCGGCAAGCAACGGGGGACGTAGGGGCAAAAAGGGGCGGGGCACACAGGGGCTAGGTAGGGCTACGGCTCCTCCAGCTGCACTGGGAGATGGGGGGCTACAACAGCAATTGGGGGGGGGTCAGTGAACAGTGACAGGGACAACAGAAAGGGGGGGGGCACAAGCGCTCAAGCAAAGGGCATGGGTGCCCAGGTAGGGGACTGGGCTCGGGGCAAGGGGGGGGGGGGCAAGGGAGGCTAGGCAATCACAAATGGGAACAACAGGTCTGGGGCGGGGCAGATAACTAGCACGGACACAAAGTTTGGGGTGGGGCAGGCAACAAACTCAGCAGGACCGGGGCAGGGCGTGGAAACCAACAGGAGGGGGAACCCAAACGGGTCAAGGCAAGCGGTGGGCGGGGCAGGCTGCTAGCGGGGGGGGGGGACAAACTAACACTGGGGGGGGGGAGAACACAGCAGGGAGGGCCCCCGCCAGCCAACTGCTGCTGGGGGGGGGGGGGGGGGAAAGTCCAAGGCAGGGAGACACAGATGCCCACGAGCACTCGTGCAAAAAAGTCAGGCTTTGGCTGGTCGCCGCTTCCACTGGCCCCAGATGACAAAGGGGCGGGGGGCAGGCAGCCACGTCGAGGGGCGAGGAACGGGTCCAGATGGTAAACTGGGCGGTGGTGGAGGGGGCGACAGCAACGGTGGGGGTGGGGGGGAGCAGATGGGCAAGGGGGAGGGCTCCGCGCCTCTCCCCCTCGCTCCCCTCAGCAGCAAAACAGTCACCAGCACCCCAGAGTAGAGATGGCAAAGGTCACTCAGTCTATCGGCAAACCCCCTCCACAATGTCCTCAGCAGCAGACCTCCTCTTCCTCCTCGACGAAGGCAGCAGCCCCGGTGCAGCAGAGCAGCGAGCAGCAGGCAGCCGGCCAGGCAGGCAGGAGGGACCCCAGATGGTAGTGGTGGTGGTGGTAGTAGCGGGGTCCTGGCTCCACCTCCCAGTGATGGGGGGGGGGTGGGGGCAGGTCGGCAAGGCCCCCCCCTCACTCAGCAGCAGGGGCCTAACCCCAGGCCGCAGCCTAGGGCTTTCCTAGCCAGAGCTCCCCAGCTCCCTTAGCCTTTCCCCCAGCCCTGCACCACTTCAGGTCCCTGCTTCGCTCCTGGCAGCCAGGCCCCTCTCTCTGGACCCAGAGAGAGACTCTCTGGGCGCATGGCTCACAGCCTCTTATAGTGGCCAGCTGGGCTCTGTTTGGGGCGTGGCTCAGCTGCAGCTACTTCCCCCAATCAGCTCAGCTCTCAGGGCTGCAGCCCTATCCTAGGGCTGTTTCAAGCCCCTCAGGGCAGAAGCGTGGGTAGCCACCCCGCTACACTATGATTTTCTAGGTATCTCAGCCTTGCAATGCCTTAGTTCCTTTGTGGATCCCACCCGTAAAGTTTCCAGGGGGCTCAGTAGCATCATGTATGCAGCCATAATTCTCCTTAGTAGCATCTTTTCACTTGCTTAACAATAGCAAAAGTGAATAATTAGCAGACTCATAATGGCATGAAAACAATCTGTGTCTGAGAATGAATGTGGAGCGGTAAACCATCAGCCTTAAAGATTAGATAAAGGAGATAAAAAAACCTATTAGATCATAATTCCTCAGGCTTCAGTGTAGAATTTTTTCCTTGTCTGGTCCAAACCTGATATCCTGGGTGCGTCTGTTGTTGGCATGCAGGATTAGATGAGTCAGAGCAGCACAACTGTAGAGGTGCAGGACTTGGAACAGGGGAAGGAGAAAATGGATCCTACTTCAATCCAATCCAAAGTGGGGAATCTTTTGTTCCCCACATATTTTTGGTCACCAGACCAATCTGTTAACAGACCAGCTTTTCATCACTGAAGAAAGGGTTTAAACTCCACTTTACCGCACACACAAGATGAGTTTTGGTGGGCCCCACCCTATCTATGTATAGGGTGACCAGATGTCCCGATTTTATAGGGACAGTCCTGATTTTTGGGTCTCTCTTATATAGGCTCCTATTACCCCCCGCCCCTGTCCCGATTTTTCACACTTGCTGTCTGGTCACCCTAACTATGTAAGTACTTGCATGGGCCTTGTCATTGTAGTACAGTAGTCCTTGGTGTACATTAGTCCACACTAAAGGCTGGCTGGAAAATGAAGTTACTTACCTGTAACTGGAAGCGCTGTGCTGTATTAGAATGTCACTGGGGCTCCTGGCATTGGCCACTGTCAAAAGACAGGATACTGGGATAGATGGACCTTTCGTCTGACCCAATATGGCCATTCTTATGTTCTAAGGTCCAGCAACATGGGGATGTTCATGGTTGGTTGAAGTGAGTTTCAACAGATCTGTAACCCAGCACTGTCTCAGCCAGTTGGGAGCAATCAGGACAACTTGAGCTCCGTCTTGGCGGCTCTCCTGTAGAACTTGTGGTATCAATGAAATGGGAGGGAAGGCATACCCCAAGGGATCCTTCCATGACACCAGTAGGGCATCTCCCATCCAGCCATTGCCCATGGCTTCTCTGAAGCAGTACAGAGGAAGTTCCCTGTTTGCCCATGAACAGAAAAGTCCCAGGCCGGCATTCCCCATTATGATTTGTGGGAAAATGTCTGCTCAGGCAGTCCACTAGGGAGTTTTGCACCCCTGGTAAATATGCTGTTAAGAAATATAAGAAACATAAGAATTGCCATACTGGGTCAGACCAGTGGTCCCTCTTGCCCAGTATCCTGTCATCTGACGGTGACTGGTGCCAGATGCTTTGGGGGCAATGAACAGAACGGGCAATTATCAAGTGATCCATGCTCTGATGTCCAGTCTCAGCATCTGGCAGTCAAAAGTCATCTCCAGCTTTGAAAATCATCTCCAGCTGATGTTCAGGAGATATCAAGTCTGTGGGGATGGGAACCTCCAACTATTTCTTTGCCAGAATGTCTGCCATTTTGTTGTCCAATCACCAGTTTTGTGGGATCCTTTTGTAACTCTTCACAGAATTAACTATGAGTAATTTTGCATTGTCTGCAAACTTTGACACATCACTGTTCACCCCCTTTTTTCAGATCATTTATGAATATGTTGAACAGCACAGGTCCCAATACAGATCTTTTGGGGACCCCACTATTTACCTCTCTGTGTTATGAAATTTGACCTTTTATTCTTCCCCATGTTTCTTATCTTTAACCACTTACTGATCCATGATAGGACCTTCCCTCTTATCCCATTACTCCTTACTTTCCTTAAGAGTCTTTGGTGTGGTACCCTGTCAAAGGCTTTCTTAAAGTCCAGGTACACTATATCCACTGGACCAGCCTTGTTCACATGTTTGTAGACCTCAAAGAATTCTAATAGATTGGTGAGGCATGATTTCCCTTTATAAAAGCAGTGTTGATTCTTCCTCAACAAATTGTGTTCATCTATGTGACTGATAATTCTGTTATTAAAATAGTTTCAACCAATTTGCCTGGTACTGAAGTTAGACTTACTGGCCTGTAATTGCCAGTATCGCCTCTAGAGCCTTCCTTAAAAATCAGTGTTACATTAGCTATCCTCCTGTCAACTGGTACGGAGGGTGATAGGGTTATGCCATGCTGATGCACCAATTCCAGATGGTGACTGCCTCTATTCACAAAGGAAGAGATCTCACTTCCCCTTGCTTGTTTATATAAAATACTGTTGTCATCTTGTCCGACATTATTTGGACATGCCTGGATCAGATAAGTGGGAGGAAGGCATTGCAGACAATGGATTGCCCAGAATTCTAGTAAACTGATACGAATTCTGCACTCCTGTAGGGTCCAGATGCCTTGTACCATATGATTACCCATGTGAGCACCCCAACTCAAGAGAGAGGAGATGGTAACGATGGTTGTCTTGGGAATTAGTGTGAGGAAAGGGATCCCCACCTGAACCTTCACCAGTTTTGTCCACCAGATGAGAGAGTCTAAAACTTTAGGCGAAATTGTCACTTTGATGTTTATGTTGCCCTTCTCTGATGAGTGCACAGAGAGAAGCCAGGCTTGCAGGCAGTGAAATGAAGCCTACCGAACTTCGTCAGGTGTGTGCATAAGGCCACATGGCTGAGGAGGGAAAAGGCAAGTTCTGATTGACGTTCTGGCTCTGATAGTACTCAGAGAGCTCATGGCCTGAAAACTCCTCAGAAGGAGATATGCACTTGCTGTGGTCAAGACCAACATTGAGCCTATAAAGTTTTTGAACCTTGTGGGGATCAAGGTGGATTTGTCATGATTGACGTAGATGCCCAGAGAAGGAAGAAGGCTGAGCAAAACACTGGTTGCCTACTGGATTTCCTTGTAGGAATTGTCCATCCGAAGCCAGGTGTCAAGGTCAGGGAAGACTGTAAATCCCTTTCTCCTCATCCAAGCTGCCATTACTGAAAAATCTTTGTAAAGATCCTGGGTGCTGTGGCTGGACCAAAGGGGAGGACTCTGAATTGGTAATGATCTTGATCAAAGAGGAACCTGAGGAACCTCTTGTGGTCTGGGCAGATGTCTAATGAAAGATGCATATTTTCACAGTTTAGAGCTGTGAACCAGGTGCCCTCCTCTAACAAGGGAATTATTGATGCCAAGGATATCATCATGTGGAATTTGAATGAACCTGTTCAGCTGTCTCATATTGAGAATTGGCTTCCATCCCCCATTCTTCTTGGGGATCAAGAATAAGGGGAACAGAATCCCTTCCCTTGACATTGAGGTGGAACCCTTTCTACAGCTCTCTGAGAAGGGAGTTCACCTCTTGTTGTAGAATCTCCTTGTGAGAGTAATCCCTGAAAAGGAACCGGGAGGGGGGTTTGTGGGTAGGAGTTACCAGAAATGTGATCAGATAGCCACCATGAATAATCTCTAGTATCATAACTTGACTTTAGTTAGGGCTCTCAAGTTTTTGGCAAATTGGGTAAGGCAGCCTCTGAATATCAGAGGAGGGGAATGAAGTGGCATCAACAAAGGGATGCAGGTCTCGACAGTCCCATCAAAAGAAGCCCTTTGCTTGGGGCCTGGAGTACAGTGTGGCGGTGGATGTTGCAGAGACTGGCTTCCTGGGTCTATAACCCTCTGTCTCTTGTATGGTGGCTCCTGAGAATGTTGGTAAGTAAGAAGGCTGAAGAGGTGGTCTTGCCCTATATATCCCTGCCTATTGTGTTTTCTCTTAGGCCAGGGGTATAAATGCCCAACTAGCAAAGTGTTGTCCTTGAGTCTTTGAGGGAGTGGAGAGACTCATCCATCTACTTGTGGAATAGGTTGATAGTATCGAAGGGCAGATCTTGGCTGGAACTCTGCACCTCTCTCTGGAAATCTGAGTGTTGCAACTATGAGTCTCTCCTCATAACAATGGCCACAGCCATCCCCCTAGATACAGTATTTGCTGTGTCCACCTCAGCTTGGAGGGAAGTTTCAGTCACCAATCTGCCCTCATCCACTAAAGTCTGGAAGAGGCCCTAAGCTGGACCTTAAATGCCATAAACCGTATAATTAGTAAAATCGTATTTGGCCAAGAGGGCCTGGTAATTTGAGATCATGAACTAGAGGGAGGTAGAAGAGAAGACCTTTCTCACTAGAAGGTTTAGTGACTGGTGTAGCTTATCCAAGGGAGTAGCCTTTGGCTGCTCTTGCTTGGACCACTCTGTAGCCACCTGAGCCACCAAAGTGTTAGGTGGTGGGTAAGAGAACAAAAAGTTCTGCCCCCCTTGGACAGAACAAAGTACTGCTTCTCCTTCCTCTTAGGAGTGGAGCACAAGAAGCAAACCATCTTTGCCAGGTCCATGATGGTCCTGTTGATGGGGAGGGTCACTCAAATGGAACCAGCAGGCTGAAGAATGTCTAATAAACTGTGCTGAGGTTTCTGGACTTCCTCAAGCTGAATCTGTAGCTCTGCAGCCATCCTGTGCATGAGCTCTTGATATTGATTAAAGTTGTCTGGCGGATGCAGAAGATGGAGTAACCGCCTCATCTGGTGAAGACGATGAGATTGCTCCCAGAACTGTTGGGACTGACAAATTCGGCTCACCTTCCCTTTCTGAATAAATATGCCAACAAGACCAATTGCCAGGGTGATGGCAAATAGGATTCCTGCACTGATCCAGGGTGTCTAAAGTAAGGCTCCCTCAGTCCCCAGTTTTACCAGCAGGCTGGCTCAACTGGTGAAGGATGACACCATGGCATAGGGTACCACCTGCCTCTTGGCCAACTGTATCTGGTGACGGGCTACACCCGCAGTCTTCTGGGGCTCCTGTCCCCTCTGCCGGATGCCACATAGAGTCCTTAGGGACTTCAGACTCATCCAAAGAGAAAGCTATTTCCCTGATCTCTGGCAAAATTGATGGCACCAATGGTTGTGCCTCAAGGCTGGCAGGTGGAATGGGAAAACAACTGCATCATCAGGTTAGTCTCTTCCTGGGGTGTAACAACATCTTGGAATAGCAACAGTCCCAATAGGTGGGGTGAATGCGGATAGGGAAGAGTAAAGATATCGTCCAGCAAGATGCAGCTCTCAGATCACCCTGGGTTGCAAGGAGAGTCCGCTGGAAGAGCCATCAGAACCAGATTCTCTTGGTCATCATGGTGGCTGGCTCCCTCCGGGTCTGTGTCGCTATCAGCACTGCATCGGTTTAGAACAATATTTGAATTTGTTTTTGTTGCACGTCGGAATGCAACAGAACTTTCAGAATTTTTCACCAAAAGAGGGGTGGTGGAAGAGCTCCCTGAATCTAGCCAATAGAGCAGTGGAGAGGCTGCTCACCTGGGAAGTTCTTGTTGTGCCTGTTTTAGAATCTGGCTCTCCTACAGTGCAGGACAGGGCTCTAACGACCAGACTATAGAATCAGTCAGGCTCATTTTCTCACTCTCTCCTGTTGGCGCTGTTCCACTTGGCATAAATAATTAAACAGTCACTGGTCTACAGTGAGAATCCGCAGCATAGGGACTCGAACCTGGGGGTCTGTCTGTACAATAGGCACCGACTTCTACTGGCGCCGGTGGGTGCTCAACCCCTCTCTGCCCCCGGCCCCACCCCGACTCCACTCCTTCCCTGCCCCCCCACCCCCATTCCAACCCCTTCCCCAAAGTCCCCACCCCAACTCCACCCCCTCCCTGCCCCTATTCCTACTCCTTCCCCAAATCCCTGCCCCGGCCCCACCTCCTCCCGAGTGCGCCACATTCCCGCTTCTCCCCCTCCCTCCCGGAGCTTGCTACAGCTGTTTGGTGGTGGCAAGCGCTGGGAGGAGCGGGGATGCGGCACGCTCAGGGGAGGAGGCGGAGGTAGGGTGGGGAGCTTGGCTGGCGGTGGGTGCAGAGCACCCACTAATTTTTCCCCGTGGGTGCTCCAACTCCGGAGCACCCACGGAGTCGGCGCCTATGGTCTGTACTGTAAGTGAGAGGTGGGACTGAAGCTCATGTAGACCTACCCAAGCTGGAGCAGCAGGTGCTTCAGGGTGGGCTGTACAATCCCACCTGGAACACTGGGTAATTACTCAAGGGGCTAGCCTGTGCTGAAGCATGTGCTGCTGCAGTTTACCTACTCCACTATCTGAATTAAAGCTAGCTCTGGTATGACTACTCACATTGCCCTCACACTCGATGAATGACTGCAGATACCCTGCGTCTCTAAAATCTTACATGACTGCCCTAACCACTGGGCTATTGGCTGGGGTCTCTCTCTCTCTCTCTCATATTATATATACACAGGATATATATATAATCCTGGAGCTGAAAAAACATTTTGACGGATCAGCATTTTCTGACAAACGATTCATGGATAAATTCACAACCAGCTCTAGTCTGCGTCACAAAGCCTGGGAAGACCGGCTTAGGGCAAGTCAAGGATTGTGCAAGACAACCCTCAGATGGGCATAATGGGAGCTTGTGGTTCAGGAGCGAGGACCATCAGCAGATCTGTGACAGGAAGTTGCATCCACCAATGAAATTAGTGCCTCAGGAAAAATGAATTCACACAACATCACAAAGGATATACACTAGACAAGTGAAGTGGGGAGGAACAACAGAGATGGGGAAGGGACAATCACTGGCTAACTAATGAGCCTGAACCCCTTATTACTTAACAATTTCATAATTTGACATTCTCCACCATGACTGTAAAATCAGCCCAGTGTGGGCCAACCCACCTGGGATCTTCAGTACTAAAGGAGTGAGGCCCAGATCCTCAAAGATATTTATACCCCTAACTTTATACCCCTAACTCCCACAATGGGACTTGCCTAAATACCTTTGTGGATCGGGGCCTCGTCCCTAGCTGGAAGCAATAGATGGCTCATTAACCTCTTGTGTGGATCAGCCACTAGAAGGGGACAAAGGCCCGCATTGTCCTAGTGTGGGTCACAGTGATCCACGATTTTCCTACATCATTGACCCCGACATTTCATCAGCCCTAAGGACAGCATGAGGAGAAGCCTGTACTGTCTAATATTTGCTCCACTTTCTCCTGAGAAATACTTCTCTGGCCAATTCCCAGACCCTTCCTCCATTACTGTAGCGATCTTCCCTAGTGGGAGTGGGTCACTCAGGGTATGTCTACACTGCAGCTGGAAGGTGTGATTCCCAGAGTGGGTAGACAGCCTCGTACTAGTTCAGCTTGAGCGAGCATGCTGAAAATAGCAGTGTGGCTGTCTTAGCACTAGAAGTGGCTCTGTTGAAACCAATCTAGAGGAACATCCCCATACCCGCATCTGTCATCGGGGTTTGTTGTGAGTCCCTTAAAAAAATAACCAACTAGGATGTGTGGGTGTTAACAAGCAAGGTATTTATTAAACCATCAACAGTTCTAAACAAGGTAAATCAGAGGTAAACCATATGAATAAGAACACAGGTAATGCAAGGACCCCCACAACAGGTGACATAAGGTAAGTAAGGACTGACAGTATGCTGACACTGAGGGTAAGCTCCCTCCCCTAGGATGGGACCCAGGCAAGAGGATGGAGGATCAATGGACCACTACCATGTCTTGCAGCTCTAAGGACCCTCACCATGACAGGACAGCTCCGAACTCTGTCCAGGTACGTGGAACCCACAGGTAAGGAGTGGACCTCAGGATCAGGTGATGACAGCCCCGCCCCAGCAATAACTCAGCTTGTACTCCTGCTGCAACGTCGTTGGTGTGTTTCTCCTCAGTGAACGAGTGGCAGCTGGTGACACGCACTCTGCATGCAAGTGAGAATTACCCTCCCGCAACCAGCTGAAAGAGCGCGGTGCACGGCGCACTCCTCTGAGGCAATCTAGAGAGCTGAGGTGTCTGCCGTGCTTTCCAACAGTTGCAGCAGCAGCAGCACCTCCAGACTCTGCCACTCAGAAGGGCAGCCCCTTCCCTCTGCTGTGCAGCTCCTTATATGCCCTGCTGTTACTGGGCAGATCATAGGTCACATGGCTTGCTTGGTTTCCCGCCTTTTGGTAGAAAGGGCGGGAAACTACACCTGGGGAGTGGGGAGAAGGGCAACCAAGATGCATTCCCAGTTGTTGTTTGGGCATTTCAAGATGGTGCACCTAAGATGTTAAGCTCCAAAGTTTTTCCCCTATAGCTCAGGCTAGCTGTCTGAGTCCAAGTCTGCCTCACCCTCCGGGGCCCAGCTCAGGCAGTTAGCCTGAGCTGCTGCCCATGCCACAATGCCCACACTGGGGTTTTTAGTCTGTCCACCTGTGCAGGAAATCACACCTCCAGATGCAGGGTAGAGTACACATACCCCAGAGCCCAGAAGCCAAATAAAGAGCCAGAGGGGACAGGAGGCCATTTGAGGAGGAGGAGCAGCAGCTGTAGGCTGAGGGAAACCCAAGAAGAACGGCATAAGACATATGTTTGCCTGCAGCCAGGAACAAGCTGTCTGCATGCAGCTGTGAGCTCCTGTCTGGACAGCTGAGTTTCTTTATTGTATGAACATGAAACAAGCACTACGATTCTTGAAATGATCTTGTAAATTACTGACAAATACCAGCCTGGATGAAAACCAGTTTACACACTTAGGGCTCACAGTCCTGCAAGGTGCTAATCATCCTGCATTCCACACACATCAATGTCACTAAAGCAAGGAAGGCAAAGAAGGACAGAACAAGAGACAAGAAGATAACATGAGCTGAGGACACTCAGGCCCTATCCTCTAGCTAGTTGGTGCCTAAATCCCATTGATTTCAATGGGAGTGAGGACCCAGATCCTTAAAGGTATTTAGGCTTCTAACTTCCATTGAAGTCCATGGGAGTTAGACACCTAAATAGCTTTGTGAATCCCACCCTAGGTGCCTGTCATATATATATAAAGGGAAGGGTTAAAAAGCTCTGATGCAGTACTATAAAATCCATCCTCTATGGAGTTAGTGAGTGCCCGGGGGGGGGGGGGGAATCCCTCTAAGTTAGAAAATTGAGCACCCTGTAAAAGATATACCATCCTGATTTTACAGAGATGATTTTTACCTTTCTTGTTTTAATAAAATCCTTCTTTTAAAAATCTAACTGTTTTCCATTGTTCTAAACCCCCCGGGGGTGGGTTTTGGATCACTGTGTAACCAATTGGTTAAAAGATTATTCTCAAGCTCCCCAGGAAAGGGGATATTTTGGTGGGGAAGGGGAACTTCAAGTGGTCCTTTTCCCTGGTTCTTGTTTAAATCACTTGATGGTGGCAGCGAGAAGCTTTTCTCAGGATGCAGGGAAATTTTGTACCTTGGGGAGTTTTAACCTAAGCTGGTAAAAATAAGCTTAGGGGGTCTTTCATGCGGGTCCCCACTTCTGTACCCTAAAGTTCAGAGGGGGGAGGGAACCTTAACAGTGCCTAAATGATCTTGGTGGGCTTAAGTACCTTGTAAAATTAAGCCCTCAGTGTGAAATGGTTACATGACTGAAAGTCATTAGTATCTACCCAATAATGGCAATTGAAACTAATGACTATTATTTGCATTACAGTAGCACCTAGCTACCTCAGTTGAGATCAGGACCCTAAAATGCAGTGCATTGTACAAACACAGTAGAGAGACCCTGCCCTGAAGAGTTTACAATATAAACAGACAAGGAGCAGAAGAAAGGAAGTACTGTATAGTTATCCTCATTTTACAGACAGGGAACTGAGGCAGAGAGAGATCAAGTGATTTTCCCAATTTCCCACAGGTGGGTTGTGTCAGACTGGGGAATTGAACACTGATCTGCTGACTTCCAGTCCAGTGCCTTAAACATAAGACCATCTTCCTCTGAACTACTACTGAATTACTGATGGATTTTTAATACCATTTGTTAGCCACAGGGTCTTGATAAAATTAACATCAAGTCAATGGCTCTCCAAATGTCCACAAGTATCCTGTACAGAAGCTATTTCTCTCTCCTTTTTGCTTAACTGATAATGCCTTGTATGGAACCAAGTGCCCTTGTCAAGAATTCATCACCTCACTGCCATTTCCCTGCTCAAAATCATAATCCTGTTTATAACAACACAATTAGTTGCTGTGGAGATTATGATGATGTCATAGAGAACTATGACTTTGGGTGGGGAACAAACAACAGATTTTCTTTCCACCTGTCCCCTCCCCAACATCCTCTTCTTTATGCAAGTCCCCTGATTAATGAAGAATGAGGAAGGCCCCTCTGGATTATACAGAAGCCGTAAGAGCATCTTAAAACCACAGTTTCCCACGGAACATCAGCAGCTATTTTACTGATTGCAAAACTAACAGGTGTTTACGTTGGCCTCTGGGTTCATAGGATACTAGTGAACATTAGACAACTTCCAAAAGCTACAGAACATGAGCTTGTCCAATAAAAGGTGTGTTCTCAGCTCTTTTCTGCCTGCACATACCTAATGAACTTGGAGAGTGAGCTTTAATTCAGGAAGTCTATTAGGACAGCGAATGATCCACACATCGTTACAGAAGAAGTAAGCACACACTATTCACCACAACCATCTTGAAATCAGAGATTGGGCCCCAAGCCCCAAATCAGCAATCACTGTGCTTTGGTGCCACTCAGACCCAGACTGGAGCTTGTTTCTCTGGCCCAGGTCTAATTGGAGATTTAAAATTGGAACAAGGTTATCAGGCAAGTGCCACTTAATTCAAGAGCATTCAGAGTCCCGGGGAATGAGGAGGCGGCGGCAGAGATGTTATGGTTCCAAGGAGAAAGTGGAAGAGTCCGCTGTTCCGCAGGGAGGCTACTTGTTTCCCAAGACAGCCTGTGCCTCAACTCTCTGTGACCCAGCCTCAGGCAGTTGTACCAGGCCAGAACTCCCACATATTGCCAAATTCCTTCCAGTCACATTCACTCTAGTCTTTCTATCAGGCCAAGGATTTCATTATCCCCGTTAAACCTGTTTGCCACATCTCCAGTGAGGGCACAAAGGAGGTCTGTTTTCAGTCATTTATGCTCTTTATGTCAGGCAAACACACAAGAGAAGGAAAAGTGACTTTACAAAATGGAACCAAAGTTACTCTCCATGTTAGGGCTTGCTTAGGTGGGACAACTGACCCTGCCTAGTGGCAGTGCAGCCTAGTGGGTAGAGCACTGGACTGAGAGTTAGGAGACCTGGATTCTGTTCTGTTCTGTTCCCAGCTGAGTCACTGACCTGGCGGGTGACTTCAAGCAACTCACTTGACCTCTCTGTGCCCCTTTCCCTGTGTGTGTGTGTGTGTGTGTGTGTGTGTGTGTGTGTGTGTCTTATTTCAGGAGTGACGTCTTCAGGGTAAAGCGTGACTCTCAATGTGTGTTTGTGCAGCACCTGGCACAGAGCTATTAAAGTACGCTTGTCTCCATAAGAGTTCAGTCATTCCTGGGGATGTCTCTTTAAGGGTACGTCTATACCCACCAGATCGGCGGGTAGTAATCGATCTACTGGGGATCGATTTATCGCATCTCATCTAGACGCAATAAATTGATCCCAGAAGCGCTCCCCGTCGACTCTGGAACTCCACAACGGCAAGAGGAGGAAACGGAGTCGACGGGGGAGCAAGCCCGTGCTGCGTGGACCCGAAGTAAAATTACTTCGATCTAGGATACGTCGACTTCAGCTACGCTATTCTCGTAGCTGAAGTTGTGTATCCTAGATCGATCCCCCCCTAGTGTAGACCAGGCTTAAGTCCATACATGCAGATTTAGGTTTAGAAAGCTTGACCAGATTCTTCACGTGCACAGAAAGTGCTACCTTTACCTCTTGTCAAAATGACTGCTTGCTTCGCCTTTCTCTTCCTGCTCAGCCTTCCTGATTCAGAACCAGGCTTCCTCATTCCTGCTTAATTAGCATGTCCACAGTCTCTCTCTCTTCTCAAACAGTCTGGTCTGCTCCTCTCGAGCCGAGTTTCATTTCCCTTGTAAAACCCCCGACAGTTAGTCAAGCAAGGACTTTTACAGAGTGCTTCCAATTTTGCCACCGCGGAGGGCAAGGATGGGGCACCAAACCCCCTTGACTAGGACAGAAGAAATGTTAGAAACCCAGGGCCTGATTTTCCAAGGTACTGAGCACCCACAATGACAAGTGAAGTCAGATGGAGCTACAAGGACTCAGCTATTCTGGACATCAGGCCCCAGGTATTAAGAATGCTGCATTTTAAAGAAGAATTGCCAAGCAAGCCGGAGTTAAATCCAGGTTTTTCACTATCAGCTGAAAGACCCATGTATCAGAGGGTATTCAGCACAAAAATAAGTTTTAGTTACCCTTTTTTAAAATCCTCAGGATTTCTGTTGGTATGGCCCAGTTCACTATGACATTACAAGTAGCACGGGGTTCAATGGGAGATTAGGCATTTTGGATGTCACACGAAGTACCCAGTTCACAAAGGGTTAAATCGTTTACAAAAATTAAAGTTGATTTCTGTGCTGAATAGCCCTGACCATTTGGCCAGCAAGAACACGGAGTACAGAAAGCTAAGCTCTAGTTTTGCTGTGCACCTTGCCTTAAGACGTCGAAACATTAATCTGTTGGCTGAACACTGGCTTTATTGCCAATGTCTGAATGAAAGGGCAACAATCAAGGCCCCGGGGAGCTGTTGATTATTATGAAACCAAACCAGTTACAAAGAACTCTAACACTGTTAAACACACACAGATCATCCCACTTCCTCAGGCTAAACTGCTCCAAGCCAAACTTGGCTCAATGAGGCCCATGGTTCTAAAATCTCAGACACATTTCAAATTTTATTTTCCTTCAGATAGAGATTAGGATTGAAGGTTGTTTTAATACATCATCCAGCCTAACCCCTTGATTCGGGTCTACCTCCTGCACCTTATGTACCATCTATCCCCTTATGTACCACCTCTAAGGCTATGTCTATACTAGCGAATTTACAGTGGTACAGCTGTACCGATGCAGCTGTGCCGCTGTAAGATCGCTTGTGTAGCCGCTCTATGCCGACCGGAGAGAGCTCTCCCGTTGACATCATAAACGAGCATTGGTAGCTATGTCAGCAGTAGAAGCTCTCACACCGACATAGCACTGAGCACAAGTGCTTAATGCTGCTAAAACGTATGCTGATCAGGGGTGTTGTTTTTTTTCACCCCCCTGAGCTAGATAAATTTTGCCGACGTAAGTGGCAGTGTAGACATGGACTTCCACTCTTCCCCTGAGCCCATGCTCCCCAGTCACTTTTTTGAACATCTCAGTTAGTGATGCCTCATTAGTCACTCAGGTGTGGCCACAGAGCAGTGAAAAGGCAACAACAGAGCTGGGTGAATGATTTTTCTCCTAGAGCTGGAGGCAAAACAAACAAAAACAAACAAATGTGGTTCCGGTTGAACTGAATCCCAAACATTGCACAAAGTTTTGGCAATGGAAATAAAAAATCTGTTCCATTTGACTGGAAATTGATTTTTTTTTTGTTTTGTTATTTTTAAATGGTTGGATTCCCAAATGATGACAGCAGCAGCAGGAGCTGCCCACCTTACGACTTTCATTCAGCCCAGGGGTTCAGGCACTCATCTGAGACGTGGGCGATCCAAGTTCAAGTCCTTGCTCCAAGGACTAATTATTTATAAAAAGTGGAACAGCTCCAATACAAGAGTGAGAATGGGAAGTAGGCACCTAAATACCTGTGAAGATCTGGGCCCTAGTGGGATTTTCAAATGTGCCTGGACACCTAACTCCCATTGCATCACCTACCTGCATCTTTAGGCACCTAGATACCTCTAAAAAATCTGGCAGCTAAATCACTTAGATGCTTTTGAAACTTTTACCCAATGATTATTAGGGCCTGGAGTGACTAAGGGCAAGTCTACTCTAAAAATGAAGTCCATTTAAGTTACATCAACATACAGCCACGGCAGTAAAATAAAATACATTTTTCATGGCCGCACTAGGCTCCTTCCGTCGGCGGCGTGCGTTCTCAACAAGGCTGCTTCCACCAATTTAAGCAGACAGCCTGGGGCATTGTTCACTGACTGCCTGGAACCACTGACAACTCCCAGCTGTCAGCCCCACTGGTGGGGCTCCGGGCTGTCAGCTGCCAGGGGCTGACAGCCAGAACAGTCAACGCAGTGTCTACACTGACACTGTGTCAGCCTAAATACATCGACCTAGGTGCTATACCTCTCGCAGAGGGGGATTTATTAGGTTAGTCTAGTGGGCAACTTACAGTGGCAGGAGCAACATTGTAGTGTGGATGCTTACAGAGTTGATTTGACGTAAGCTGCCTTACGTTGACCTAACTCTGTAGTATAGACCAGGCCTAAAGCAGAGAAGAAAATTAAAGGGCAATAGTCAAATTGTAAACTGATTTAATATGTGTGTGCGTGCTAATTCCCTTTTAAGAAGGTGAATGGAAAGCCCAGTACTCCAACCTGGTTCTGTAACTATGGAGAGAAGTTGTCACCATTAACCAGCTCTTACATCACTAAATTGTTAGACTTCTGTTGTGTGTTTCACCTTCCCATTTGGTAGCAGTAACCCAGGAAACTCCCTCATTATGCCATCAACAGTAGCAACGATCAACAAGCAAGTGGAAAACCTGAGCAAAGCACCAATTCTAATGGGATTAATTTAAACAATCTCAGTAATCTGCCCAGAATGAGTTTCCCTCATTGCTGGTCAGCCTCACAGTAATTCAAGCCTTCCCTCCCCTAACTTGCCATGGCCCTTGCACACCCTGGCAGCACAGTTTGTCTTTCAAAACCTTGCAGATATACCTGTTCTTCAGCTGCCCTACGGTGGCTCATACAAAGGTAGGGGAATTACAGACAGAAAAGAAAATGGCATGTGCCGAAGGAGCTAAACCCAGCCTTGAGAGAGTCATAAATGATTCACTTACCATAGTGGCTAAAATAGGCACATCCTTCACCCTGGCTGTGAGCAGTGTTTGATATTAGCCCAGTGGCATCTATTGCACTGCACAGATTAAGCTGAACCACAGCTGAATGTAACGGGGTCCAATACTCAGTTGATGTGGCCTGTCGGCCTGTATTAGGATGGTATCAGGGGTACCCTATCGTTCTATATGAGCTCATGGTTCAGAGACTCTTCCGCAGCTGTGACGGAATGGGACTGTTCTTAATGTTTCTATGCCTCAGTTTCCCCGAGGCATGTGTTAAGTCTCTCTCTGAATGTAGAGAGGGAAGGATCTGGCTGCTGGGGAACTAAATGGGACCTGAGGTGGGGCAGTGCTGCGGGAAAGCAAGAGGAGCTGGGGAACTAAACAGGACCTGAGGTGGGGCAGTGCTGCGGGAAGGCAAGAGGAGCTGGGGAGCTCCCACCTGGAAACCCCACAGGCTGCAGGGTCTTGTGCAGGGCCTGACTCCCCCACACTCCGTGACAGCAGCCGCTTGACGAGAGATGGTCTCGCGACATCAGAGGCCCATCTCCCAGTAAATTATTCACACAAATATACTGTCCATATATAGTTCTCCCTACGCTCTGCACTGTATCCCAAGACTCTGTCGTAACTAATTCACAGTTGGATGATGCAAAACTATCTGGAGGATCGAGTTTCCAAAAGCACCCAAGTGACTTTCAAGGAGACTTTGGCTCTTGGGTCATTTAAAAAATGCAGCTCGGGCTTTGAAGTCACTTACGCATTTTTAGAAATTTTACCAGGGATCAAATCCCAGCAAAACCAACACGCCATTGACTGGCTGAGGCAGATGCGCTAAGAGCGACAGTACACAAGGCACCGCCATCTTCAGTGGGACCCTGTTGCAGAAGACTAGTGTGGTACAAAAGGCCACTTGGGTAATATCCTTAACTGAGGCTCGAAACTAGGCGAGGGGTTTTAACCTCACTGGTTGTTAGTTATCACCAGTTTAGAACATTTCAACTGCAGCTGCCTAACCTGTTGAGCTGACAACTCTGATTAGTGTGATGCAATAACCCAGCCACAATGTCACACAAGCATGTAGTGTGGGCTGGCAGGAAGGCTGTACCTTGCCCGTAGCTGCTACAGAGTGCAAAACCTTATTATGGGAGGTAGGCAGAGGCTGTTTGCTCTCTTGCCTGGCGCAACCAGGTCAGAGTCGATTTTTTTTAAGGTTGTAATTCTTAGTGTCTTGTTCACTGGACTTCGTGGAAAGGCGAATACTTAAGAGACCCTCTGATGGACTGCTCTCTACAGAAGCAAAGAACTGCCCATAAAGGTCGCTGGCAGCCCAAGTAAATACAAACTCCTCCAATGGAGATTGAGCTAGTGAGAAAGTGACGGCATAGATCATAACCATCACCCAAACTGTCGAGTCCGTCTCTATGACAGTTATCTGGGGAAAGGGCCAAAGGAACCTGGAAGAACTGATGGGAGGAACACAATAGGAGGACTAACTGGAAAGCAAAGCTGTTGTAGGAGCTGCCCGAAACCTAAAAAGGCTGGATTTATTAGGAGGGTAATTTCCTACCTGAAGCAAGTGGTTCAAACATTTTAAACTAGATGTCTTAGACGAGAAACTAGAGAAATCCAGAACTCAAAATGGGGCGGGGGGGGAGGGGTCGTGGAGGGAAGCATGCTAGAGAACAAAGTGACTTTGATTGTAGCTCGTAAAGGGGGATTTGTTTTAGAGCACTAGACAATGCAGGGAATTGGATGTAAAAGCTCCATGTCTCTAGGAAGCTGGCTTAAACCTAGTCCCATTTGATAGCAACCAAAGTTGCACCAGCTGATAGTTCTTTGGGGTCGGCCTGGTTGACTCATTAAGTCTGTCTGTGCGCAAACCCTCACAAAATACCACCACCACTGGCAGAGCAGTGTAGGGAGGTTTGTATTCACTGCATGCATGCATTGGACCCGGCTAGACAGGGGCTTCAGTCTCCAAGACTATCAATCCAGCACTAGAATTCACCTTCTTCCCCCTCTCCTGACCCATAAGCTCCCCTAAAAGACTCCTCATCAAGCTGGTAGCCACAGCTACAGAATTACATCACTTAGATTGCAAACAGGGCATTCTCCCAACTGGTTTGTTAGCTTCTCTGAGGCAGTGCCCCCAATCTCTGCTAGGAGTAGTGTTCAGTACTGGACCAGGTGTATCAATTACAAATTACACACCTCTCAAATGTACATGCATGATTGACACGCTGTCGCCTGGGCTGTTAATAACAGGAAAAACAGCGGTACAATGTGTAGGCACAACAGGAATGTGCCTTGTGCTATCTCAAATGCAACAGAGACTGGACAGCCAAGCCAAGGCAATTCAAGATCAAAGGGGGGAAGGGAAGGAACACAATTCGAAATGCACACCCCTCTGTTCTGGCAAAAACAGCCCTATTCAATTTGTACAGATGAAGATCAACAGGAAAGGGCAAGCCACAAAGTTCTCCTTGTCAGCAGCAGTTTTTGGACAGGCCCTACAATAATCAGCTGTACCCATAAAATGACACAGAATTCCAGCCAGGTAGTGTCATTTATATGGATTTTTGGGGCTTTACTTTGTGCCTCCAGGTCATGGACAAATCAGTCCTACCCAATTGCTTGAGACAGTCTCTACAAACAAAGAGCTGGGGATGTTTTAGTCTGAAGCTCCCACATGCACTATGGGGTGGTAAATATCAATATGATAAATTAAACATTGACTACCACAAACACACGCTGGCCACTGACCCATCTCCCCACAACTTAACATTCCAAGTCTCTGAGCAGCTCGAAGCTGCTACTTTTAAAAGGCTGCCTAAAAAAGGTTTCTTCTTTGTTCCATTTCTCCAGCAGAGAGCCTATATTGGTCGAGCTGGGAAATATCCAGTCCTGCACTTCGGACAGGCTTATGGCTCATCAGGTTAGAAAAATAGGGAGGTTTATACCACCGAAAAGGAAAGATTCCCAGTTTTCCAGCATTCACCTTACTGTGGGAAAGTCCTCAGATAGTCTGCTTTCAAAGTACTCCATGTATATACCGAGCACCTAATTTAGGTGGTAATTGTAGCACCATTTTACTTTAAGATCCACTAAGCCTGTCTCCTCCAACTGAACCCTGGATTCTCCTAGTACACCCCTACCTATCATGGGGTCCATATACTAGAGTTCCTTAACATGGCTTGATTCAGCTTTGAAAAATGTAGCCACCTACTAGCCAGAAGCCAACATGAAAAAAAACAGATGCCTCCCACAACTGAGGGGTAACACGGTGAGAAGTCTTCTCCTGCAGACGTGCTGGGAACAGAGGATGCTACATTTTACCAAGGTCAGATGTGTTCACCTCTGCCTTTGTCGTTTACTACATGCACTGCACCAGACTCAGCCTTCTAGTGGTGGCAAGTTATGTTCAGTCTCAGGTAAACAGAGGGGCAGCAACCTAACCTGGCAGTGTAGATCATCTTGGCTAGGTTCCTGTTCAAGAGGAAAGTGCAATTTCCTGGCACAAGGCACCAAGCCTCACCTCTGTGGCAGTCCGCATATCCAAAACCATCAACACAAATGAAGAGAAAGTGTGAGCATTCTTGGGTATGAATTTAATGCAACAGTTTCACTTAAGACAATCACCCATTATGCCTAGATCACGTACGCAGAACTTCAAACGAGGCTACATTCTTAGAACTAGTTCAAATGCCCCAGATCAAAACTAGGGCTCACTGAAACAAATTCCAATCACCTTATTTATAGCAGTGATTTGGAGACATCCAACCCACACAGCGAAGCATCACGGAAGTTAACACAGAAGCATGTCAAGTAACAAACATCTAGTATTTATTAATAAATTAGTACACTGGAAGGCAATTTTTCCATATCAGAACCTCCCCTCCCCTCCACCTCACCCCATCCCAAGGTAGCAAATGCCATCCCTGTATTATAGTTCTTCAAACTGAGCATATTACAGACTGTTCATTACAGGAGCATAACAGTTGCGAATATAATCAGACCATTCGTACAATGCAGCCTTTCTGTTTTTTGCTTTTTTGTTGATTTTTTTTTTTTTAATAAAAAGTGAAGTGTGATTTAAGAGACCACTAACACCAGGCAAGGTCTTCGGAACCTTACCTATTAGCCAACATCTGTATAAAAAAACCCCCAAACAAACAAGAGACAACTGTAAAAGCATAGCTCAGGAAGTCTTATGATCACAAGGAGAGTGTCACCACCAGGGCTGTCCCTCACCTTCCACAGTTCAGCACCAGTGCTGACTGAGATGATCTATATGGGGCCTGCTTATCTCCTAAGTTGCAAGGCAAGATACTTCTTGTTGCGTGTGGTACATTCAGCTGCAGGCCAAGTGACTTTGTTATAGTCTTGAAGGCTGGAGGAATTAAGCCATTTATTTTCTTTAAAACATTTCCGCTTTAGCTTAAAGGAGCACAAGTAATCAAGCATTTTATGCATTGTCCAGGTGAAAACCATACAATAAATAACTGTGCTAGTAAAATCTCAGCAAGGAATATGAACTATACAATGGTACATTTAAAAAAAAGTCAACTCAAGAAAAAAATAAAAGCTAGTTGCATTAGAGAGTAACAGACAAAACTCAATTCTCATGTTTTCCCATTTTCCACCAAGGAGAAGAGGGGACAAGGGGAAAGAAAGGTTTGTGAAGAGGAAAGCTACTTTGGAATAAGACAGATATGACAAACTAAAATGAGTTAAGAACTATTCCAGATTCAATGTGTAAGTTACACCGGATTCGTGGTCTTTCGTTAATGAACTTTGTTTTAAAGTGCATAAAATGATTGACTGGAATGAAAAACAGAAAAAAAAATTCAGAGTGGGACAGAGGGAACAAAGATTTTAATTCTGCAAGAAAGTGAAACATGAAAGGGGCAATGTTTGCAAACTGCCCCTTCCAGAAACGAGAGAGAGAGACCTTGAAGAAAATACTGGCCATATATTCTACAAAAAAACAGCCTGCATATTGTCACTCATCTTTAATGAGTGCCAAGCTAGTACTAGCAAGTTTCAGAGTGTGCGGTGGCCAATGTCTACAATAGATCGGGAAGGTGACTATAGACAGAGTCCAGCAGTGTTTGGCTGGCTTCCTGGCTCTTGACTCCAGCAATTTCAAATAGCCTGTCCAGCTTATCCTCTGCCTGTGGAATCTCTTCAATCACATGGAGCTCCTCAGGAGTTAGGATGTGAAGCATGTCGTCAAAGATGGGTTGCAGGTCACAAGGGTCCAACCGCACCTGACGCAACACTGTGTCTTTCTTTTCTGTGAAGGGAAGAAGGGATTGATGGTTAAGGCACCATTTGCTGGAAGAACATTCTCCCAGAGAGGAGACAACTAAAAATAAATTCACACCTTGGAGTCCTCACTGCCCGTTCACTGCCTCTAGGAAGCAGGTCACAACTTGCAAAGAACATGAAAAACGTGGGTGGGTGTTAGTCACAGAAACTAGGAATGGAGAAAGCCTACTGAGTCACTCAATCCAAACCCCTGCCACAGCAGCATTGTTCCTTACAGCATATTTACTAGTGCTGAATTACAAATATTGGAAATCACAGGGAAAGAGGAGAGGCCAGAAGTCAAAGAGCGCTACATGCTGTTGGTTTCAGTCGTTTTAATGGGTCAGATTACTTTGTGTACTCAAGTGTAGATGACTTGGGTTAGGTTCCAATGAGTTGCGCTTCAAATTACAAGTGACCTTAAAGGAAGTTTAAAAAGAAAAGAAAATACGACCCAGAATTCATGCAACAAGGAAGAGGTTCAAGCAAGAACGTCTCCCTTTCCTTGGATCTCTCAGATGTCAGATCTCCTAATACTAACTAGGAAAGAAGCAAGTGCCGGGGGAATAAAAAAAAGTACAAGGGAAATCACCGTGTTGAAACAGTCTGTTTCAAAGACAGCGAATTTAAAATAAATTCAGGTACGACCCTGCCAATTCTTGTGGTTTTATAGCCACGTTTTCCCATTTAAAAACCTCTCTCCCCCTATGTGTGAAAAACCTTTATAAAAGGGAAGGAAATTCACGACTGAATACCCGGGAATATAGTAAAATCAATTGTAATGCTGGACCCGGTGCAACACCAAATAGCGTCAATGGGTATTTTCCTTTCATGGGAATTCGATCAGGAGCCACGAAGACACTAAAAAGCCATCTCCATTCTGAGAGATCTTAGATGTCATGTATAGCAATATGAGACAAAATTTGACACAAGATTTTTAGGTTGAGTGTCTCTTTAAAGCACTTTGTCCTTTCTACTCAGGTCTTTACACCATATCTACAACAAAGGTATCTGGTACAGTAACTTCTCACTTAACGTTGTAGTTATATTCCTGAAACATGTGACTAAGCGAAACGATGTTAAGCAAATCCAATTTCCCCATAAGAAGTAATATAAATGGGAGGGAGGGGGGGGGGGGGTTAGGTTCCAGGGACATTGTTTTCACCAGACAAAATTCTCTCTCCCTACACATGTGCGCACACACGCACCCAAACACACACACAAAGTTTTAAACAAACAATTTAATACTGTACACAGCAATGATGATTGTGAAGCTTCGTTTAAGTGATTAAGTCAGAGGGTGGAAGAGGGTGGGATATTTCCCAGAGAATGCCTTACTGCTAAATGATGAACTAGCACTCGGCCGAGCCCTCAAGGGTTAACAGTTTGTTGTTAATGTAGCCTCACACTCTACAAGGCAGCACAAATGGAGGGAGGGGAGACAGCATGGCAGACAGAGACTGTGTGTGTGCGCGTGTGTGTGTGTGTGCGCGCGCGTGCGCGCGTGTGTGCGCATTGCCCCTTTAAGTATGCTGACCCCAATCTAAGTACATTGCCTTTTTAAGCAGATCAGCAAGCTGAGACAGCAGCTGCTGCTCAAGCTCCTTCTGTCCTGAGCCCTGTCGTGTCCCCCACACCTGCTCTATGGAGATGGGGTGAGGGGGCTGCTCTTTTCTGCAAGCAGTGGACAAAGCAGTCAGCTGCCAAACAACATTATAAAGGGAGCACTGCGCAACTTTAAATGAGCACGTTCTCTAATTGATCAGCAACGTAACAACGTTAACCGGGATGACTAAGTGAGGAGTTACTGTACCTCACTCCCCATATCAAGTGCCTATACTGTCAACTCATAATAGTCTCTCCACTTGATATTTAATTTGTGTTTATTCTAGTGACACCATGTTCCCAATAACTAATTTCTTCTCCGCATATCCTGGCTTCCTAGTTTTACTGGATGCAGCAGAGAAGCAGTATCCCCATCTATGATCAGACGTTAGCACCTTTCTGCCTTTTATACTGTTCAGAAAACACATTTATTCTTGCAGACTAGCGTGCTGACTTGGGTACCTTTGGTAATAAAAGAGCTAGTCTCTCCACTTGATATTTAATTTGTGTTTATTCTAGTGACACCATGTTCCCAATAACTAATTTCTTCTCCGCATATCCTGGCTTCCTAGTTTTACTGGATGCAGCAGAGAAGCAGTATCCCCATCTATGATCAGACGTTAGCACCTTTCTGCCTTTTATACTGTTCAGAAAACACATTTATTCTTGCAGACTAGCGTGCTGACTTGGGTACCTTTGGTAATAAAAGAGCCTGTTCGGCTGAGTGGAGAGGAGCCGCTGGAAGTCGAATCACAGCGCAGAAGAGGTTCCGATTCATCGACAAAGAAGATCTTGTTCTTCTCGCAAGGAGACGGTTCCACGGGGAGGATGGTGGCATCAGGAGGTTTCGGATTCGGAATGGCAATGGGACTGAGAGGGCTGGGGCTCACCGGTAGGGCCAGTTTGTCAGGTTCCAGCTGTGAGGACAAAAGTTGATTATGATTTGTTATGCAAAACCTAAAGCAAAGTTCATATTCAGAACCATTTGCATCTCAACTTGCCAAACAGGGACAGAGTCCAGGACACTAATATTGCAACTTTAGGTAGACTCTAGCCCCTTCTCAGTGGAATTTAGAGTAAACACTTAATAGCTCCACCTTATAACAGGGTTCACAATATTCTGATCCACATATTCCCAAGGAAAACTGTAAGTGCCTAATGTGATTGGCCTGTTCTCACAGGAATTTCCCTCCCTACAAACCTGCTGTCCCAGTAAACAGGGAACAACGCAGAGAGCTCAAAATGATGGGGTCTAAATTAGCTGTTACCACTCAAGTAAGAGCTCTTGGGGTGACTGTGGATAGTTCTCTGAAAACATCCACTCGACGTGCAGCAGCAGTCAAAAAAGCAAACAAGGTTCGGAACCACTAGGAAAGGGATAGATAACAGACAGACAATCTCATACTAGTACTATATAAACCCATGGTATGCCCACACCTTAATACTGTATCCAGTTCTGGTCACCCCCATCTCCAAAAAGGTACATTAAAATTGGAAAAGGTACAGAGAAGGGCAACAAAAATGATTAGGGATATGGAACAGCTTCCGTATGAGGAGAGATTAAAAAGACTGGGATTTTTCAGCTTGGAAAGGAGACGACTAATGGGGGATATGATAGAAGTCTATAAAATGATAGTGTGGAAAAAGTGAGTAAGGAAGTATTATTTACTACTTCACATAACACAAGAACCAGGGGTCACCCAATGAAATTATTAGGCAGCAGGTTTAAAACAAACAAAAAGGAAGTACTTCTTCACACAATGCACAGTTCACGTGGAACTCGTTGCCAGGGGATGTTGTGAAGGCCAAAACTATGATGAGGTTAAAAAACAATTGGATAAGTTCATGGAGGATAGGTCCAACACTGGCTATTAGCCAAGAGGGTCAGAGATGCAACCTCTAAGTGTCCCTAGCCTCTGTTTGCCAGAAGCTGGTGATGGGATGGATCACTTGATGATTGCCTGTTCTGTTCATTCCCTCTGAAGCACCTGACATTAGCCACTGTGGGAAGACAAGATACTGGGCTAAATGGACCACTGGTCTGACCCAGTATGGCCATTCTTATGTGGTGTAAAACGTTACCAGTATTTGGTGTACTTACGTGTGTCCAAGAGAGATTAGTACTTGTGTTAAAAGCAATTACAAATATACTGGCCATTTAGTATCCCATATACATATTCAAAGGTGAGTCACTATAGCTTATCTTCATGTTCTTTTCATTCCAATGTGTGGTTAATGGGGGCGGGGAAGGAGAGAGAGAGAGAGAGAGAGAGAGAGAGAGAGAGAGAGAGAGAGAGAGAGAGAGAGTGTGTGTGTGTGTGTGTGTGTGTGTGTGTGTGTGTGTGTGTGTGTGTGTGTGTGTGTGTGTGTGTGTGTGTGTGTGTGTGTGTGTGTGTGTGTGTGTGTGTGTGTGTGTGTGTGTGTGTGTGAGAATTTTTTTTTTTTTTGTAAAGCCCTAGGATGGCTTGTTGATACCAAGAGTCAGGATTCCATAGCAATAGAACATACAGGCCCCAGTTCCTCACGATGGCTAAGCTGTGCTGATGTACTGGGGGAGCAGCAGCTGCAGGGAGCAGGTTGTAGCTCCCCAATTCAGGGCCAACCAACTCTGGTGAGAGGCTCCACGTGCCACAAAAGGGGGTTCAGGAGTAGCTGAGCTCAACTCTGCCACACTCCCCCATACCCCAACCCATCGGATCTTCTTATGGCAGGTTTGGAGGGGACTTGTGTAGGAGTTGGTGCTATTGCCAGCAGAAATTCCCACTACCTGGGGGGAATTATCCACTGGAAAACACTGGCCACTTAGTGCTGCATAGCAGATTGGAGACCCACAGCTAAACCTCTATGACAGGGGTCTCTAAACTTTAGGAGACGAGGGCCACATTAGATTTTTGAAGGGGCTTCGCGGGCCAGCTTTAGGGAGTGCGGGGCCCGATTACGACGGGGACCTGCCGCCGAAATACCGCTGAGGCGGCAGAAGCGTTTGAGCTGCTGCCGAAGTGCCGTCGAGGCAGCGGCAGCAATAGGTTGGGGGGCCGGACAAATTGAAGCCGCGGGCCGGATCCGGCCCTCGGACCGTAGTTTGGAGACGCCTGCTCTATGACCTCAGAGCACTCAATGGAGTTGCACAAGTAACGTAATGGAACACTGTAAACAGTTCTGTTGCTGACGCACCAGAGGACAAGAATCTAGCTCCCACTCCTAGAGCCGCAGCTATTTTTATTAAGTGAAGTGCAATTTTCAGCTACTTTTCAGAGTTAATCACATTTTAAATTACTCATTTATTTGGCCAAACTGTCTCCTCCCCCAAAACACATACACCTGCTCTAAAAGTTATTATAGGCTTACTTATAGATCTTAAAGCCAGAAGGGACCATTAAATGATCTATAGTCTGACCTCCTCTAGAGCATGGGCCATTAAAATTACACCCAGTTCTCTCTCTTATTGAGCACAATAACTTGTGTTTGGCTAAGGCGTATCGTCCAGTAAGACATCCTGTCTTGGTCTGACAACATCAACCTATGAAGAAGCCACCACTTCCTTGGGTAGGTCATTCCAATGGTTAATCAGCCTGACACTGCTTATTTCTAATTTGAATGTTTGCTTCCAGCCATCAGTTCTTGTTATGCCATTCTCTACTAGATTAAAGAGGCCTTGAGTAACCAATGTTTTCTCCCTGTAAAGATGCTTATACACTAATCAAACCACCTCTCAATCTTTTTCATAAGCTAAATATATTGAGCTTCTGACATCACACCGTAAAGCATTTTATCTCGTCCTCAAATCATTTTTGTAACTCTTTTTTTGCACGCTCTCCAATTTATCAACATCCTTTTTAGAGGTGGACACCAGAACTGTACGCAGCGTTTCTGGGCTCCCATTTTCCTTTATCTAAACCTATAGGTATTGAGAGAGAGAGATTTAGGCAACTGCACTATTGAGAACCAGAATATTCCAGGAAGGACTAGGACTGTTAACACAGTTCTTTCTGTCTCAAGTCCCATATCCTTACTCATTTCACTCAGTAGCAAAAAGACCAATTTCCAGATGGAGCCAGTTTTATTTAACTTGCATGCACTGATAGAGAATAGGGAGCATAATACTCAAGGTAATTTATATTCCATGGACTAGCTACATACACAAGCAATGAAGCCCATTTAACTATTCCACTAGATTAATAATAAAGGCTCAAGATAAAGATTTAGACTCATATTAAGGCAACTTCTTAGCATTGCTAGCCCAACAGCATTTCATAGCCACACCCGAACCCCACTCTAGTATACAAAGGAAGTATGTCACAATGTTTGCACGTGGTGAGCTCATGCAGATTGCTTAACGCAGCCGAACTCCGCTAGGCATGTTAGGTGTTGTATTAAAAGTAAGAAGCTTGCTCCATTCAGCCCTCTGCATATGCTGGAAATGGTAAAATGATGTTTCTGGTATTAGCTCTGTAGCCTAACCCCCTAAGGCATATAACAACTGCAGTCACTCCCTCACATTCATACAAATGTCTTATGCACCTAACAGACAAAGAGGTATTTGTACACACAGTGTGGTTCTCAGGAACTCTGCACTGATCTTTAGTACTGTGATTCACATTAATGTAATTCTACATTCTGCGTGTGCAAAGCATTTACCTCCTACAAATGTCCATTGAGCTGCCCACCTCATTTCCATCAATTCAGGAAATGAACTTTCAATCGTGTTCCACTGTAATAAAAGGACTTCTTTTAGCGGGAGACAAGAGGATTGTTCTACTTCCACATGTTTTGCAATATTACAGTGGTGGGGTTTTTTTTGTTTTTAAAAAGACTTTGTACTCTCCATTAAAATGCCCTGCATGATTCTGCACTATTTGTTCACAAGAGTTAGACTATTGCTCTTAACTGAGAAAAAGAACACCAGTAGAGAATCGGTGTAGTAAACCTGCATGCTTCCCACATGGCATCCTACAGGACAGGGATTTTACCTTTAAAAATAATTTGACACTGGGGCTAACTCTTCCAAAACTGTACACGTGCAATTTACCTGCTCAATACCCAGGTGCAAGCCTATTTTTACCTACAAGAGAGGTCTGAAGAAAAAGGGGCATGAAGAGACAAGACCAAAAGGATCAGAGATGTTGAATACTTAATGCTTCCTAACACCACTGTAACTAAATACCAAATAAATCACAAACAGCTGCTAAAGCACTCAAGAAAAGGTGGTTTTCTAGAATGTAAAAATCCTCAGAGCCTGACCTGTTCTGAACACACTGTTAGCTTATTAGGCAAAGTAAACAGGATTCTGGAACAGGGATGTTTCAACAATGAGGGAAAGAAAGCAGAGTGGAGTGGCAGTGTTTAGAAGGAGAGTAACACACTGCTTTGGAGAACTATTAATAGACTAATTTACATGAACCTTTTTGCAAGTCTTATTTTTAAAGCACTAGTCTAGAAAGATGCTGTCCATTTCCAGACCTCAGCTGGGGTCATGGTGTTGCATCAAGCTGAGCACTGTCCCATGGGTAGCTATGTTTCGGAAGCTGGAAAAACAATTCCCGTACACGATTTATTCAGTACCGTGGGCTTCTCAGAGAGTGAAGACACTACCAGAATCTGTGTCCAGCTCATCATAAATAGTCACCTGGGGAAGACACTGGTTTGGGATTCTGGAGATCTAGGGCTGGTCCACGCTAACCCCCCGGTTCGAACTAAGATACGCAACTTCAGCTACATGAATAACGTAGCTGAAGTCGAAGTATCTTAGTTCGAACTACAAGGTACTTACCGCGGGTCCACACGTGGCAGGCAGGCTCCCACGTCGACTCCGCGTACTCCTCTCGCGGAGCAGGAGTACCGGTGTCAACGGCGAGCACTTCCGGGATCGATTTATCGCGTCTAGACAAGATCGATTGCTTACCGCTGAACCCAGAGGTAAGTATAGACGTACCCCTAGATTCTCTTCCCAGCGCTGCCCAGGCTTCTTGCGCAACCCTGGCCAAGGGTTCTATGCCTGGGCTACCCCATAGGTGGACAAAAGGGGGCCAATACAACCTACTCCCCTCACAATTGGTTCGAGTTTATGGATGCTTAGATAGCAGGCACTATGGAACTCCTTGGTATTCTCACTCCCTTTTACCGTTCTGCATGGGAGCCTTACATTAGTCACTGTAGTAACCGTCTAATGATGGTAGAAGCAAATATCAGCTGTAAAGTGCTCGTTTGCCTCTTCTGCAATCTCACTGCACTGGGAATCACCATGTCTAATCAGAGAGGCATTCACTACCACTGACCTGCAGTTACCTCACCAAGCAGTGCCACATTTGGTTTTCATGCTGAAACCAATTAACGGCTTTGAGGAATCAGTAACCCTCTGTGACGAAACATGATTAAATCACACCAATTTTTCTAAGTTACCGCAGCTACAAGTTTGCATTGCAAAAAACCATCTTCTACTTTTCTGTTGTTCCAGGCGCCAAGGACGTGAGTGACTGCACCTCCTGCTAGGTCTGTTCAATCCCTAAACGTAATGTGGCAATGGGAACGGGCACCAAGGCAAAGCAGACAGCTTCACGCTTGCTGCCCCAAACACGAGGGATTAGTTCCTAGCTGGGAACAGAGAGGCAACCATTTAATAAAAAGCCCTAGAAGGCACTTAAAATGGCCTCCTGAAATACACAGGCCTTGTTTCCTCATGGCAGCTGCGAGGGCCTTTGGAAACGTCCTTCAGCCAACGACCATCTGCTGACAGCATCCCTACACCCTGTATTTTTACAGCTAGTTCTTTATTTTGGCTGAAAATGTTTGCACTGGCTTTATTACACTGCAGTACTGGATAGTCTTCGCAATAACTTATCAGCCAGTTGAACTGATCTTTATGTACTAACATCCGTGAAGAATATGAATGTACTTATGCTCATTCGTCTATAGACCCTTCTAGAGCACTCATCATGGTACCTGAGTGACTCAGCCAGCAGTGTCTGAAGTTCAGTGATCTTAAATACAGGGGGAAGGAAGACCTATGTCTGAACCACCTTTGAGGTGAACTCTGAGGAGGCACACTGAGGCCTGTACCCGAACATCCTTGCCCTCCCCTCCCATCTACCTCTACCATTACGCATGTTGTGGGCAACATCCAGATGAAATTGTCAATTCTTTCCCATTCGTGATGGCTGCCAGCTCTTGTTGGATTATTAATGGTATCCCAGAATTACATATTGGCACATCACCAGTGTCTCCAGAGTTACAGAAGACTTAGATTGGCTAGGTGGGGAATTTAGCAAACGGTGCTGGACTTCTACTCATTTTAGCTTTGCATCACCCCTTTGGATTATTCCTTAAATTTAGCAGTAGCTTTTAGAAGCACATGGTGGGACAGAAATTCACCTGACGAGTGCAAGAAAAACTACTTCAGGGCTCTTAACTCTAGCTGGAAAGATTCTCTGGTCCGCCTCATGCAATGAACCTTTCAGTTTTCTGTGCGTGTCAGCAAACTGCCAAGGTCTCTTACATCAATGGTAATTCTATTACAGCCAGGCCCATATGACTCACTGAATACCTTACTTTATAGAAATGGAGGGCTCTGGAAGTTAAGAAAAACACTGGGCTCAGCTAAATTCAATTCACATTTGTACAAAGCTGCAATTCATTCTGGGATGTCTGAGGACTCAAGTGAACTCAAATGTGCATTTACAGCCCCCTCATGGAAGGGAACAGGCAAGGAACACGTTTCGACACAATAGCTGTTTGGATTTTTCCCCTTAAAAGACACGTGTTGCATTCCCTCGGCGCGAGTCTAGTTGTGGGCGCTTCGTTAAGGAATGCGTCAAAACTCTCTCTGCTATCTCTTCACCTTACAGAGACCTTCAGACAGCATAATGGGTTTAACATTTATATGCAGCTCAGGAACAAGCACTAACAGATGAATCTGTCTCACTGGAACCAGAACAACACGTGCATTGTTTGTGTTATTAAACTACAATGAGGGAACTTAAGTGTTTGGACCTGAAGATTAGAAAGAAGCCTGATGGTAAGTTTTAATTAAATAGTGCATTATACTGGCTAATTGCCTAATGCCAACAAAGAAACAGCTACCTGTATTTTGGTTAAGCGGCAGTTTTCTTGCTTAACACACAACAAAACTGTTATTTTTCTGGCCAATTTAGCAGCTGGCTGTAGTCAACAGAGAAAATCTTAGAGACGGAGACTTTGTGGTCATTGGGTCAGGCGACAGCCCAGATTTCACTGCATAAGAGATGAGGGATTTACATTTAGGATGGGGTTGCTGTTTTCCTGCTTCCTTGCATTAAGATTCCACAGCCCTGGAGGAGGGGATGACCTGAATGAAACTGATGAGAGCCCAGTCAGTTCCAAGCTGGGAGGGAGGATATACTCTGCACACACAGTACAGCAGACTAGACATGCCTCAGCAGGCGCTCATTGCAAGTAAGCATGATCTTACCAAAAGGAACAGAAGGCACAGCAGGTGGGAGGAACAAGACACTGTGCTGTACCAGCCAGACTGCAATTAATAATCTCTCAAAGCACTTAACTCCCATTAAAGCTAATAAGCCCTCCATGCACACATGAGGAAGATACACCCCAATAAATGGTGTACATGTTCAACTGGCACCAGATTTTGTCTATTTTACAATCAGCCATCTAAATTGAAGTTTCCAGATTATCTGCACCGGTGGAGGAAGTTAGGTGGGGTCACTTAATGTCCACACCTTAACAGTTTTGATCATTGTTTGGGGTGTAGGGGGTGGGAGTGTACATTGGATTAAGTTTCCGTACAGAATGTCAAAGGAGAAAGACATTTATATTGCAATTCTCTTCCCAACCCTCTTCAATTGCATGCAGGACTCAGTTTTAATGGTACTATGTTTAATGGGGCGCCTGCCATGATTAAGAATGTTTGTTCCAATACTTTGTCACTAGTGTAGACTAGACACACCACGGTTCTAACATCGAATTAGGGATCGTCATTATAGTACAGGTCAAAATCTTGGGGTTTGTCTACATTGCAAATATAATCAAATCAGGGCAGCTGATTACAATACTTCTTGTATCCGGATAGCCTTGAACTTTCCAAAGATTTTGTAAAAAGACTACACGGATACTACAGGTGTTAACCACACTAACCAGTGTAGATCCAGAGCAGGATTAGTTTGAGATCTAGGTTCTATGTTTCCCTAACATGTTTAGAGAACAGCACTGTCACACCCACACTGCATGTTCTCCCTCAGTTCATACCAAGTCCTTCAAGGTCTTGTACTCCCACACCTACTACTAATTCACTGGAAGGTATACCAGTGTTCAGATAGATCATAAAAACAGATTCCCCAGACCCCAACTGATATTCAGCCATAATCAAACACACCCATATCTGATCTAGTTTGACACACGTTTTCCCTAAAGACCTGCCTTAATCTAAATTTAGGTCTCTTTACATTCACTGTGGTACAATGGATGGTCAAATAAATCACATTCCTGAAATTCAGAGGAAAAAATATGTTTTCATGTACCCTTATTTAATTGGCTGCCTTTGCGTTTTAGATGCTCGCTACACAGACTGACATCTGCACAGTGTTTAATTCCTTCCCATCTCGAACCTTGCAAGTGAGGAATTTAGCTGTAACCCCCCTTACAGAAGCGCCTAGTTCTCTGTTTTGCTAAAAGGGGAAATAAAGTAAATAATTCATGAACCAGGAGTCTGACACAGCAAAAGATTTAGGCTACATTTGAAAAGAGCTGCTTAAAAGACCCAGACCAAAAGGGGTTTGAGCTCTGATAATAGGAAGTAACAGAACAGACTCTTGGAACAGCTATTACTGCTTCATATGGAACTTTCACATCCTCTTTTCCTTCACCATCCCCCAGATGGGGAAAGCTGCAGAGAGACAATGTCACAGTGTGTCAAATGCCGAGTCAGCAACAGAATCTAGAGCCCTAATACTGCGAAGATTCAGGAATGTTTAGATTGATGCACTGAATTCCCCTGCACGGACCACCCCCTTTAAAACAATTGCACCTGGGAGAACAAGTAGCATGGGCCTCGGCTGACATGAGTAACACAAATATTGCTGTCATGAGGATGTTTACTGCCCTTAAGTCAGGGCTCTAAAATACTTCAGCTGTATCCAGTAAAATCACAAAAAGGTAAGTTAAGTCTAAGAGTAATACAAGTAGCAAAAACCCTAGTGCATAAGCGTACCTATAGTGTTCAGGCACTGTTATTTTAGTAAACCGGACATGCTATGCAACGCTGCTAGTTACAGTTAGCTGCATTCTGCAGCTGGTGTGAAGATATTTAGGGTCACGTTGCAAGACAAACTATACTGGCCTATTATCATCTGTAAACAGGGCACTGTGCTGCTAAGCAGATCACTGCAATTGACCTTATGCCCAAACAGAACCACGTACAGCTTAAGGTAGGGACACAAATGTTGAGCTTCTACAACCACCCCAAGAATGGAGATTTGCAAGTTATTAGTAATTACAAAGCAAAGCCCCCCTTTGGGCAGAATGCTACTGGGATTCTGGGAAGAGCTAATACTCTACAAAGTGTTTGGATGCAATTAGGCAACAGAACCCAATGTATGAAAAACAGCTATTAATTTTCCCCAACAGAACAAGCCTGGAAAGGAGACATTTTACAGAATGTGCTCGCTCTCTTGCAAACATTGTTCAAATTCAGTGCGTGTTTTTTCCAGCTCATCACGGAGGCCAGAGCTCATTAGGATCTGTACATGTTAACACACCGCAAAGTTCTTCCCAGAGCTGTTCTGCTCTTTGCTCATGTTCACAGCAGTCACTGATCCAGAAGACGTAAGGTGAGCCAGAGGGCTAATCTAGTTTTAACCTAAATTCACTAAGTGCGATGCAAGACTGGCATAACCGTACACAGTAACAACCCAGCAAGTATTCAGCAGAGAAATTCTCTTGCCATGCTGCTCTCTACAGATGAATGGATTTAAATAAATTCTATGCGTATGCATGAGTAGTAGTAGTAAATATTTATATTATGGTAGTACCCAAAAACTCCAATCAAGAGTGGTGCCCCTGTTATACAGGACAAATCCCAGAAAGAATCCTTGCGTTGAAGGTAAAACAGATAAAAGGGTAGGGGAGGCAGACAAGTAAGCGAATGAGGGCTGGAGAGGATGGGCCAGTGATTGGGGTGCTAGTCTGGCATTCTGGAAACCAGACTTCAATTTGCAGCTCCTGGGTAACCTTGGACAAAGAGTCTCTTAATTCCTCAGCACCCCATTTAGGAAATGGAGATAAGAACTTCCCCACCTCACCAGTGTGTTCCGAGGATAACTTCATTAAAGACTGTGACCTGATCAGTTACGACAGTGATGGAAGCCATGTAAGTCCCTGAGGTTTAGCATGCTTTAGTACATGGAATTGTAGTGGGGCTTTTTAAGGTGTGGATACAAACAGGGAGTAGGAAGAGGAAAGAGGAACTGCCACAGCTAGTCACCCGTTCAGCCACACTCAGCGAGCTGGGTTGTGTAGGCACTGTGGCAAAGGAGTCTTATGGTTGCACTGGAAGAAGGATGGACAAATGAGAGCAACAGAGTTCAGCTTTCCGGTTAATTCTCAAGTCTCTAGTATACGCTGCTGTGCCCTAGGTCCGCAAGCACACTAGGTGTACACCACTGATTTGAGAGCAGAGCAGAGCATGGCCAGAACAAGCTAGGGGATGGAATGAGAGCCTCTGCAGTAGGGCCACCCGTAGCTGGATATTCTGTGGCTATTCATAGCTGCTATTCATCTGAAGGGCGACTCCACAAGAAGCCAGTTTGACGGTCTCCATGGTGGGTATCATTCAGTGGGAACTGGATTAACTGGCAACCTTTTTGGAAGCCTTGAAACCATGCCTTTGAGGAAGAGCTAACAACAGGTGCAAAGAAAGGAATGGTTTCTCAGACCCGAAAAGTTTGCATGAGAAGGTTACTGCTTCAGAAGTGTTCATTGCCAGGCATTGTGCCATGTACACAGCTAACTCTGCTTCTTAAAATGAACGGAGATTTCTTAAGGAACAAGCCAGCTTCATCGCAGTGACAGCTACTGGGAAAGCCAAGGGAGGCAAGTCCTACAGTCCAGGGCCTTGGCTACACTCACGAGTTACAGCGCAATAAAACTGCCTGCCGTGCTGTAACTCACTAACTGTCTACACTTGCAAGGCACGCGTAGCGCTGCATCTCCGCAGGTACAGCGCTGCTGGTACTTCTCCTCTCCGAGAGGAATAACAGCTGTTGCATAGTGGCTGCTACGCTGTTGCTGGAATGTAGTTGGGGAATTCGCACTAACTGACCTCCGGAAGCTTTGTTTTGAAACGGCTCCGTTCTGGAGCTGCTTTACAAAAAAAGCAAACAGCGCCACTGTTTGCAGGCAGGGGGGCTCCGTTAGGAGTGCCGGCAGCAAAGTTAGCTTGGAGAGAGACTGCGGGGGGGGGGGGGGGGGGAGGCGGAGGGCTCCGTTTCCTCGAGTGTCTTTTATCTGCTCTTTAAAAACAAACAAAGCCCCTGCTGCTTGCTTTCAGTGATTGAGAGAGAGGCAGGGGATGTGGAGATGTGTAAACTTAGGAGATAACGAGCTGACACTCTGTGGATACCCCAAAAACCCACTCTCTCTCCCCACAGGCTCCCTGTCACACTCCACCTCACGCCCCCCATTTGAAAAGCATGTTGCAGCCACTTGAACACCCATAATGCACTGCTCCCAATACAGCTGCAAATGCGGCCACGACAGTGCGCTGGCAGCTGCCAGTGTGGACAGGCTGCAGCGCTTTCCCTACTCAGCTGTACAAAGGCGGGTTTAACTCACAGCGCTGTACAGCTGCAAGTGTAGCCATAGCCCAGCTACAGCACCACCATCAGCAGCAGCACAAGCGTCTCACGTTATCACTGCATCTCAACCCTGCCCTGGAGGGGACGCCTCTAGGGGCGAAAACAATACAGACTCCACCCCTGTTTGTTCTGTCTCCTTATATCAAAACTTTAAGGGATGGGTTGCAATGGGGACATTCTCTAGCTTAGGTAAGGTTCATGTACATGTCCCAGAATCCAGGAGGACACTTTCCCCTCACCTGTCTTCTGTGCCTCTCCAGTCATCTCCCCAAGGCTCTCTTCTCCCCACACATCCCTTTCCTTACCTCCATCTTGACATAAATTCCAGAAACTCATTTAGAGAATACTTTGGGGTAAGCGTGTTCAGACATGGTAGTAACTTTCAGAAACGCACCAGGCTCCAATCTCAAATCCATACCCTTAGGGCCCTTTTAGCATTTGTTTAACATACTGGGTGTTGCCTCAGCATGTTAACTAGCCCTGTACATTTAGCGGATGGATTGCTGTGTGGAACATTTACCTGTAGAGACACAACATCTGTACAAAGAATAAGCTGGCCCAATAAGACTACCTCACCCATCTTGTCTCTCTAATATCCTGGGACCAACACGGCTACAATTACACTGCAACCTCCAAAAAAGGAATTCCGGTGCCGTTAGCCTGATAAAATTAACCCTTTGCTGGAGCTCTTGTAAGTGCCACTCAAAAGACACACCAAGACTTGCCACAGGGCAGCAGGGAAAAAGGGTTTGGTCTCACATCACACCAGTGAGTGAACTGGAATGGTAAGTCAGAAGCAGCATGGTACTAGAGATAGGGCCATATCCAGTCTCCAAGCTAGAGGATGCTGCTGTTGTACAGGTGAAACACACTGCTGGGGATGCCCAGAGCTGTGAGCCACTGTGTTACCTCTTTGCCTAGGCAAAAGAGTGTTTTACTGGCAAATAAATTGTGTGTCAGCTCTCTGCCACACGAGCCTGTCTTCCTCGCCAGCAAACTCCTCGAGGCTCTCCCGGCCCAAATATCGCTTGGCAAGTAACAATCAGTGAACTCTAGCTCCCGAGCGCCTCAGAGATATTTCTCTGCTGTGTGCAGGCCCTACCATGGTGCATTCACAGAAGATATTAAATTTGGTGTTCTGTTAAAGAGTCAATACATCACAGCTTACTAATTTAACTGGGGTGGATACACCCTTCCCTTCAAACCTACCCCTAAACTGGTTTACAGTAAAAGTAAAACAAGTTCATTAAAAAGAGAGCAGAGATTAAGTGATACTAACAAAAGAGAGAAAATGTAGAGATGATTACAAGCAAATAAAAGTGAAAAAACACACGTCTTTCTGAAAAGGGGACAACACAAAAATGAGGAAATTAGTTAAACAGAAATTAAAAGGTAGAGCGCAAAAAGTGAAATCCCTGCAAGCTGCATGGAAACTTTTTAAAGACACCATAATAGAGGCTCAACTTCAATGTATACTCCAAATTAAAAAAACATTGTAAGAACCAAAAAAGAGCCACCGTGACTAAACAACAAAGTAAAAAAAAGCAGTGAGAGGCAAAATGGCATCCTTTAAAGAGTGGAAGTTAAATCCTAGTGAGAAAAATAGAAAGGAGCATAAACTCTGGAAAATGAATTTTAAAAGCATAATTAGGAAGGCCAAAAAAGAATATGAACAGTTAGCCAAAGACTCAAAAAGTAATAGCAAACATTTTTTTAAGTATATCAGAAGCAGGAAGCCTGCTAAAGAACCAGTGGGGGCACTGGACGATCGAGATGCTAAAGGAGCACTCAAGGACAATAAGGCCATTGCGGAGAAGCTAAATGAATTCTTTGCATCAGCCTTCACGGCTGAGGATGTGAGGGAGATTCCTAAACCTGAGCCATTCTTTTTAGGTGACAAATCTGAGGAACTGTCCCAGATTGAGGTGTCAGAGGTGGTTTTGGAACAAATTGATAAACTTAACAGTAATAAGTCACGAGGACCAGATGGTATTCACCCAAGAGTTCCGAAGGAACTCAAATGTGAAATTGCAGAACTACTAACTGTAGTCTGTGACCTATCATTTAAATCCACTTCTATACCAAATGACTGGAGGATAACTAATGTGACGCCAACTTTTAAAAAGGGCTCCAGAGCTGATCCCGGGAATTACAGGCTGATAAGCCTGACTTCAATACCAGGCAAACTGGTTGAAACTATAATAAAGAACAAAATTGTCAGATGCATAAATGAACACAATTTGTTGGGGGAAGAGTCAACGTGTTTTTTGTAAAGAGAAATCATGCCTCACCAAAATTCTTTGAGGGGGTCAACAAGTATGTGGCCAAGGGGGATCCATGGATATAGTGTACTTAGATTTTCAGAAAGCCTTTGACAAGGTCCCTTACCAAAGGCTCTTAAGCAAAGTAAGCTGTCATGGGATTGGTAAGTGGTTAAAAGATAAAGGGTAGGAATAAATGGTCAGTTTTCAGAATACAGAGGTAAATAGTGGTGTCCCCCAGGGGTCTGTACTGGGACCAGTCCTATTCAATATATTCATATATGATCTGCAAAAAGGGGTAACCAGTGAGGTGGCAAACTTTGCAGATACAAAACTACTAAAGACAGTTAAGTCCCAGGAAGACTGCGAAGAGCTACACAAGGATCTCTCAACACTGGGTGACCATGCAACAAAATGGCAAATGAAATTCAATGTTGATAAATGCAAAGTAATGCACATTGGAAAACAATCCCAACTGTACATATAAAATGATGGGGTCTAAATTAGCTGTTACCACTCAAGAAAGAGATCTTGGAATCATTGCAGACAGTTCTCTGAAAACATCCACTCAATGTGCAGTGGTAGTCAAAAAAGCTAACAGAATGTTGGGAATAATTAAGAAAGGGATACATAATAAAAACAGAAAATATCTTGCCTCTATATAAATCCATGGTACACTCATCTTGAATACTGCATGCACATTTGGTCGCTGCATCTCAAAAAAAATGTATTGGAATTGGAAAAGGTTCAAAAAAGGGCAACAAAAATTATTAGGGGTATAGAATGATTTCCATATGAGGAGAGATTGAAAAGACTGGGACTTTTCAGCTTGGAAAAGAGACGACTAAGGGGGATATGATTGAGGTCTATAAAATCATGACCGGTGTGGACAAAGTGTTATTTATTCCTTCTCGTAACACAAGAACTAGGGGTCACCCAATGAAATTAATAGGAAGCAGATTTAAAACAAACAAAAGGAAGTATTTCTTCACACAACGCACAGTCAACCTGTGGAACTCCTTGACAGAGGATGTTGTGAAGGCCAAGACACTAGCAGGGTTCAAAAAAGAACGAAATAAGTTCATGGAGGATAGGTCCATCAATGGCTATTAGCCAGGATGGGCAGGGATGGTGACCCTAGCCTCTGTTTGCCAGAAGCTGGGAATGGGTGACGGGATGGATCACTTGATGATTACCTGCTTTGTTCATTCCCTCTGGGGCACCTGGCATTGGTCACTGTTGAAAGACAGGACACTGGGCTAGATGGACCTTTGGTCTGACCTAGTATGGCCGTTCTTATCTTATGTCTAAAAGTCTAAAACGTCAAGATAAAAACCTGTCTCGAACAAAGATTGTTTCATCTAGTCTCCTTTCCAGCCTTTTACCAGGCAGGGTGCATCACAGAGATGAAATAGACTGTTTTCTTTGTCTCCTAAGTGAAGGATAAAGATGGAGTTTCTCTGTTCCTATGCCCCAAATGGATTTCTTTGTCTTACATGTCAGGAAGGCTTCCTGGGGCCTTAGTCCCCTGCCTCTCTCTGGGGTGCAGGAGCCCTGTTTTATCTCGATGGCTTTGTTTATTGCTAGTATGTAAACTGAGGCAAACCCACATTTCTTGGTCTAGGGGAGTCCTGTTTATTACCTCTACCTAGGCTAGGCTGCCTTGTCTTAAACATGTTCTAGTAACATCATACAGAGGAATTCATAACTTCATATATAAGGCTAACACATGCACTTTACAATGATTCTAATGTTACGGGCTTTCTTATGACACTTCACAAGGCATATTTTGTGCAAAATATCATTGCAGTAGCATGTAGGCTGTGAATACAGGGGTGCCTAGAGTCCCAATAGGGGGCTGTTGGAGGAAGCTGATTAGCAATCTGTTTTAGATAAACTCAAATAAAAGTGTCCACAAAGGGGGCTGCACCAGCTGAATTTTTTTTTTTAAATGAACCATTCGAGCTGCACTGATTGAACTCCTGTAGGCAAGCCTAAAATGCAGCTTGCTGAAGAGATTAGTGACCTAATTTCACTACTTTCCAGGAAAGCAAACCAATGCCACTGCTAGAAAGTGATTAGAGGCTCAAGGGTAGATTGCTAGCCTCCAGATGCCATATGATGTTTGGAAACAGAGAACACGGCACTTTAAAAAAAGGAATATCTTTCAGAGTTGCTGCTTGGAGATTTTAGCTTGAATAATGTTTTGATATTTGGCAAGCTTGTCAAGTATATTCCCTGGGATTCTCACAGTATTCTGTTCCATAGCAGTCAAACCCCTTTCCGGCCTCTATGCCATTTCCATTCTTTCCAAGGTTCAACAGCTATGCAAAAGAAACAGTGCTGTCAGCCCTGCTATCGTCCACAGGGTGACTGGAGGCATTTCCATAGTCCTTATCAAGCAGGCTAGTTTCCTGAATACATCCTCACCCTGCCACAGACAGGCACATGCAGATGGCTAGGCAGAGGAACAAGGCTTTTAAGATGGAATGCATGCAAAGAAGCCTGTGCCTTTATATTACCAATGCACTTAGCTTTAGGCCAAGTCCCACTCGCTGGGCACGTGTAATCCCATTGAGTTCACTGAGGTTACATGTGGGAGTGATAGGCTCCGACTCCATGGGTTCTTTGGGGCTGGAGCAACCACAGGAAAAAAAAATGCGGCAGCCCCCGCCCAATCAGCAGCTCCCTCTCCCTCCCAGCATCTCCCACTGTCAGCTGTTCCGCAGCATGCAGGAGGTGCTGGAAGGAGTGAGGGCGGGTGCATTCGGGGGAGGAACGGGGCAGGCCCTGGGGCAGAGCCAGGAGTCAAGCACCACCCAACGTATTAGAAAGTTGATGCCTTTGGTGGGAGTAGAGCAAACAGGACCCCTCCCATGACACCCTGTAAATGCAACGTGTGGTCTAGTGAGTTTGCAAGCTACTGGAGGCAGGGGCCATGTCTGCTTGTGCGGTGTGTAGACCACCACGGCTCTGAGCCCAACTGGCGCATTTGGATGCCTCCAAAATAGAACGAATAATGACCAGAACGTTAAGGCCTGGGGCTGATTTTTGAAGCCACTTGTGGGAGTTTGATACCCAATTCCCATTTACAAGTGGGCACCCAAATCTCTTGGGCAGCTGTGGATGTGTCAGCCTGGATCCTTTAAGTTATCGGGTGTTTACAGATTTGGGAACTGAAGTAGAAACAGCTTGATTTTCAAAGGTGCTTAGCAGCTACAGTTTCTCCAAATTGGGGGCTGGAGGTAACTCAGCACTGGAAAAACTCAGGCCCTAAGTGTCCAAAATTAGCAGACAATGGAAACGGAGGCTTTAAAAGCCTCACCATCTGTAAAACGGTGTTGATTCTTGTTTACCTCCAAAAGCTTGTTTTGGAAGATTACGCATGCAGAATTACGCATGAAATTGCATGATACGCTACATCTACTGTTAATTAAAGACTTGTTTAATCCACCACATGGTCGTCTGCCCTCACCTTGCTCTTTGTGGATACATTTACCAGGTGACAGATTTATGGTAGAGGAGTGGCTCTCAACCTTTCCAGACTACTCTACCCCTTTCAGCAGTCTGATTTGTCTTGCATACCCAAAGTTTCACCTCACTTTAAAATGACTTGCTTACAACATCAGACATAAAAATACAAAAGTGTTACAGCCACACTATTACTGAAAAATTGCTGACTCATTTTTACAGTACAATTATAAATTGATTGGAATATAAACATTGTACTTACATTTCAGTGTATGGCATATAGAGCAGTATAAACAAGTCATTGTCTGACATTTTAGTTTGTACTGACTTAGCAAATGCTTTTTATGTAGCCCGTTGTAAAACTAGGCAAATATCTAGATGAGTTGTTGTAACCCCTGGAAGACCTCTGTGTACCCACAGGGATACATGTACCCCTGGTTGAGAACCACTGGTTTAAAAGGCCCCTTTATCTAGCCTGCCCCACACCCCATTTATATGCCTCCTGCGTGCTCCACTGAACAGCATTCTGTTCACACAATCTCTTTTAAAAGGTAGCTGCAGAAAATGTTCCTGGCTTTTAACTAAAACCAGTTTCCATCTCACAGTCAACGTCCCTGGGAGTTTCTGCTCCTGTGTTCTCCATGCGCTCTCCATTCTCAGGACACTAAACAACTTATTTGGCAAAGCAGGTATGTGACAATGGCTATGTTCTATGAAGTACAGACAGGATTTGTGTGTCCTTTCAAATCCTTTTCAAATAGCATCTCTATCCATATATGGTAGCCAGTTGTAAAACTGGCAAACATCTAGATGAGTTGATGTATCCCCGGAAGACCTCTGTGTATCCCGCAGGGGTACTCATACTCTTGAGTGAGAACCACAGCCGTAGAGGACTTGTGGCGAGTTTCATGGTCTGCAGAGAAAGTGACAAATAATTCTCGTCTCAGACTTCACTCAAAGTCGACCTGGGTTTGATTTACTGCAAAGGCAATGGAGCCTTCTGAACCCGTTTCGTACTGGACATGGAATTTGTGCTGCAGACAGTCCACTATGTGAATGTGGGCAGTCACAAACCACGGCACATTGTTGAGGACTGCAAAATGACTCAACTTCCTGGAGGTCTTTGCGCCTTGAACATCGCTGATAAGAACGCTGTGGCTTGGCTTGACTGGTTTCCATATGCTAAATAGTCAGTGTTTGGAATCACACTGAAGAGGGATGAGAGAAAGATCAGGGCAAATATTGTGAGCAACTCTTGGGATGCCGAATTACCCTAGTTTGAGGTTACCAGTGAGATCTGTGCTTGGAAGCCTCTGCTCCACCCATCACTGCGTCCACATTACCCTGACATCCATGCTCCTAAAATTCAGATCATAAATCCCATCAGTTCCTATTTCCTACCAGTGAATAAGTATTTCACAGGATTCTGCAAGATTTACTCCTGCACTATTTTTAGCAAATCCCCAAGTTATAAAGACTCCAGCCACCTGCCCAAAATGAGTCAGAAAAAAAGTTTCTACAAGATCCAATTGGATACCATTCCACCATGCAAAAGCCCAGAGTAGGACACTGAACTAGCACCATACTCCAGAGATGAACACAATCTGGTTACAAACAGCTCAGGAGCAGCAATTCTCACTTGTGTTTAAATAAATAGTGCCCCTTCCCTGTAACATTAGTTTCTGAGAACAAGCCCTTAGTCTGTCATGTTCTTACAGTAAAGGGGTCACTTTGGCAATTCTTTTTGAAAGACACTCTTAAGGCCTAGTCTACACTAGGAGGGTTCGCTATCAGTTCCCTAAACAAAATAAGCAATACCAGGAAAAGCACTTTTCTGTCGGTATAACTGTGTCTATGTTAGGGCTTTTACCAGTACACAAATATCAAAAAAGAGTCACATCCTTAACCAATATTACTGTACCAGCAAATGTTTCAAGTGTAGACCTGGCCTACAGCTACTGAAGAGTCCCCAATGATACAGCCCTACTAAGTTTCCTTTGCTGGGAAATTCATGGATTAGTTTTTAAAAGATGACTTGCAATGTTTAAAATTGCATTTGTACTCCCTTTTGCTGCTTTTTAAGGCGACATATACAGGTGCCCAAGTTAGTGGTGTATGTGTGTGGTTTTGAGAATTCTCTTTTAAAGCTTTGAAATATAAGGAGTGTCCAGTCTAGTCTTGCTGGAGGACTCAGATAACGTATATTGTGAGCTTCCATGTTGTAAAAGGGAAAGAGCCCACCTGGACCACTTAACAGAAGCCATCCTCTCCATAGTGGGCATTAGCAGGCACTAGAGTTCACCAAGGGTCCATCTAAAGCTGCTTTTTACCAACTAAAAATTTCTCCCCCTTAATTTCTTGGCTCTCAGTGTCGATTCTTGTGATGTTATAATTGTACTAGTTTTCTTGTTGGAATCTTCCCCTGGTAGACAAGATCTGTATTTCTACTGTAAACACTTGAAAAAAGGTTCTTGTTTTCTTTCCACATTATAAAGCAGCAGAAGGCACAAGCCCCCTTTAGAAAGGAACCTTGGAGGTTCTCTCTTGTTTAGGATTTAAAAAGGTGGGTTAGAACATTTTAGTTGACACATTCCAAACACCTTTAAATCCTAGTTGCGACAACTTTTAGGTGGCTTTTTAAAATATCCCTCCTAGGAAAGATTTTGCAGTGCTCCTAAGCAATAAGTGTCTCAATTTCTTGACCTCAAAGTGAGACAGCCCTATACAGTGCAAGTATGTGCTCTCTGCACTGCAGTGGGTTTTGCAGAAATCCATTTCCTCACCAGGGTCTAGTTTTTAGAATTAATCACATGCTCAAGTGCCTTGCTGAATTGGAGCCATTGTTGTTCATTAAACCCAGAGAGGAGGGGGTCTCACAACCAAATGTGTAAGTTTTTTCTGTAACTATAGCAGTGGGGATTACAACTAAACCAAACACTAGTGTAGAAGGTTTGTTTTTGCGTGTTCTCAGAGACATGAATGTATCTATTCCCTGCTTCTTTTTAGAAGTCCTCTTACAGGAAATGTGATGGTCAAACCTGACATGGACGCATCTTTCATGTAAGCAAGCATCAAGTAGTTATTCAAGACATTTACCTCTCAACGTACTGCCTTGCCAGGCTATAAAAACCTAATCCCTGAGAATTCTTTCAAACAGTGAAGATGAGAATTTAGGGCAGGAGAAAAATGATGTACAATACCCAACGGTTTTAATTAAATTACTGACTGTGATGCCCCAACAAGTCCTCCAACACTGACTAGCTCTGTTCTTGGGCAATCTTAAATTTTTCTAATTGGATACCGATGACAAATTGAAACCAAATGTCATTTTATCTGATGTCCTAATCCAGGATTTATCATAGGTATTCAATGTCAAAATATAATCAGACCAAAAAAAAAAAAAAAAAAAAAAAAAAAGTTTACTACATACTCAAGGAGACTAGGAAAGTCAGTTTGATATGTTACACACACACACCAGGAATTTCATGCATGCATATTACAGAGAAAAAAAATACATTTAAGTATGTCAGGGCTTGATTTTACATATAAATTATGTCTTATGCTTTGCATTTAGGGTTTTAAATCTTGGATGCAAGAAGTCTTGGAGAACAGCATGCAGACCAGACAGTTATATGCTTTGAACTATTTAGATTAAATTACACTAGAAGCTGTTGCACTGAACACTGCAAGACAAAGCTATTCATTATTTAAACATGGAACAAGAAGCTGTGCTCCATGCACAAAGGACTCTGGTAGGGTTACAACTAGGAAGCTCTATACACCCAAGTATCTCTCTTGAAAATTAAACTTAAAGCCTAAGCACAAAGTCATTACTACAAAGTGTAAAAGACCCACTAAAGCGAAACATGGTTGCAAGATCAAGCACTCAAACATCAGGGAGCACCCAATTTTGAAGCTGCTCCAGCAATCATAGCTCTTAATGCATACCATAAAGGTATGCATGCTGTTTGCAGTTTACCTTTAATGTGCGAGCTGGCACCTCCATATGCAAAATCCTGGAATAGTTTTAAGAGCCATTTAACCATGAAGCAATCTGAATGACATGCAACACAGTAATAGCAGGCAAAGAGAAATGCTGACTGTGAAAGCCTAAGGAGACCTTCCCCTCACCCCCAAGCACCCCTTAACGAGGGTTCAGGTATGAGTTCATAAAGACAAGTACCATTCCTCATGAGCAAAGCTGCACGACAATTCTACTCCAGCAAAGCTCAACCGCGCAGGGCAGAAGCCTGACTATATAAGCCCCCGTGTACTTTAGGGGCCCCACAGAAAGGCTGCACTGACGGAAACTGCCCTAGGGGTATTAACCTTCAGTTAATCTGGAGCCTAAACAAGTTCACACTGAAGTCATTGGCAAGATGTCCATGGCAGCTGATCAGAACCCTGGGGGCTGCACTGTATACAAGTTCTAGAGCCCACAAGATGCTTTGAAATAAGCTGTAAGCTTGGTGTCATTTATTTCTTTGGGACTTGTCTTCACGTACAGTGCTATAGTGAAGACGCTACAACTCTGATGAGAAAGCTTCTCCCATTGGTATAGTTAATCCACCTCCCTGAGAGGCGGTAGCTATGTCGGCGGGAGAAGCTCTCCAGTCTACACAGGGGGTTAGGTCAGTATAACAGCATTGCACAGGAGTGTGTATTTTTCACATCCCTGGGCGATGTACTTATACTGACCTAGGTCTGTCGTGTAGACCTGGCCTTGGAAGGCTAGACTAGTGCATATTTCTGTGAGGAAGAGTGTAATGGAAAAAAATAAAACAAGTTGCCTCTGCAACCAACACACACTTTACCTGGGTGGTGTCTTCCATCAGGCCTCTGATCTTCTCCACGACATCGTTACGTCTGTGCTGACGCAGAGCACTGATGAGCTGAGCGAGACTGGCTTCAGAGCCTCGGATGGTCCAGTGCTGTAAGGCGGCATAGGCCCTTTCATGGTCTGCAGAGTACCCATTGGAGAAAGCCGCCATCTCACGGTCACTTGCATTGCTCAGGAACTGGTAGATATCTTTCCACTGGCTTCCAACCTGGGCTGCTACGAGCTTCAGAATGTCAATGCCTGTCAGATAGAAGAGGGGGAGATGAAGCACAGCAGTTTCCAGCCTTGCAGTCTCTTATCAGTTAAATATCAAACTATGTATGTTTTATACTAGCAGAAGGGTGGGTCTCTTCCATCTAAGGAGCTACATCCAACACCTCTTTAGGTCTTGCATTAGCAAAAAAGGATGCTTATAATACTGGGAGGCAAGCTACTTCCCAGTGTTTTGCTTTAACAACGCACCTTTGACACTTGTTATGCAAGTAAAGGGTGTAAAATACATACATACTCTCTGATGCAGATACATCTTATAAAATTAGCTACCATGTTTGAGCAGTGGCTGATATTAACAAGCTTCCTCATTGGTGGTTGCATTATATGAGGATACCTGGCCAACTAGCCCTTCACTTGCTGGTTCGATTTGGGGCAGGGGATGTTACCAGAATCCATTCTGAAATGTGAGAGAGGCACTTGTTATCCAGCCCTCTGCACTGCAATCTTATCTACTTCATCCAGTAGTGATGAAATCCAGTTATGCATTGCATTCAGCACTGCTGCTACTCAACTGAAACTGCCTATGCGTTGCTTTGGTGGGAAGAGATCCTTAGTAAAGAAGAGTGATTGAAGTTTTCTACAGCCCTGCACAAAAGCACTGAAGCAGTGACACATTATGGAACTACTGACTTGGGTGTGTTAGGGGAAAAAGATGTCACCTGAACTTTTCTTCACAAAGTAACAGTCGCTTTCCCAAATATTAAAGCCTCAAAACAGTGAGAGACTGTGCTAGCTACGACCTTATGTAAACTTCTGCTCCACTGTGGAGACACTTGCAAGACCTGTGAAATACTTGAGGTTTAGGAAGCAAAAAGCACAACTCTGTTGTTATATGAAACACTTTAATAGAAAACTTGGGTGACTTTGTGTAAAAAGTCTCTCTCCCCTCCCCTCTTCCATACACCATGACTCTCAAACCACTGAGCACAAAAGACTGCTACAAAACTACCAACACAATATCCTCGCACTGTGAAACTTTAGAAGGGATATAATTAAAAGCCAAGTTCATCCATGTGGGGAGAAGGAATCAGCAAGTACAAACCTTCAGATACAAACTACAAGACATTGTTTTGGAGCAAGAAAAGCCGCTTTTTTTTTTTTTTTTTTTTTAAAGGCAAGTAAGCTCAGCAAAATCCACCGTAAGCAACCACACAAGGGATCCACACAACTGGCTTTCATACAAGCAGTTGTCAAGTTTTCACAGGGTGGACCACATCTTAGGTTTCCTCATGAGCCCAGTGCCCTTTCATTTCATGATCACACAGACCACTTCCCCACCTATTTGCAGTCACATAACATCTCTGTGGCAACTAGAGCAATAGCTTACAGAGAAATACTGAGAATGTCTGGGATCTTTCCCCGTGGGATCAGATTTAACAGCCTTGGTAATGCAATTTTTAGACTAAGCAAAACCCCTAGTCACTGCGCTTCTACACTCAGGACTGAAAACTCAAGCCACAAATTATGTAGTCAAATTATGTTAGCAACATACAAACCCATACATTTCTTAACCAGTATAAAAGCGAAATGGGTTTAAGACACCGTTCTACATAAACTGGTGAAAATTCACTTTTAAACTATACCCTAGCCTAACACAGCAGTTTTTAATATTCCAAGGAACAGGCACCATGTTATTAAGCCAGTCTAAACCGGCATGTGCCCCACTTTCCATTAACCACAGAAAGTGGCAACTCACATTTTAAATACAAAACACTTATTCATATTCTCTCCCACCATAGTCAAATAAGGGAAAGATCCAGTATTACGATTTATGGGAGCCAAATTTAGTTTACCATAAATTGGATTAAGAGCTGGGAGGTTGTACCCCAATACTGAACCTAGAATTCTCTTTGAAAAGTCTACTACAGAACCTTTATATGCAACTTAGAAACTGTCCCCTACCCATGGAACAGTCACTATTTTAGTGGTAAAATCCTGGTGCTGCAATGCCTCACTCACACCAACACACTTGGATGCTGAAGAGACACTGCAAGCACTTGTGGAGTGGTGAAATACTTGCACAAGTCTTTACACCATCTTTGCCAGCCCTACATCAACAAAACCCACGTGGACACGACCCATCGTAGCTGCAGGCAACCCCTGCAATGGCACACAGTCTAGCATACATACAGACGCCGCTATGTTCCTGATGAAACATTAGCGACACTGGCATGATTTTCATAAGCTAATACCAGGGTGGGGTAGAGCAGCTGCGCTTGTAGGATCTACAGAAACCCACACTGGCTAGAAGCAGCCGCCTTTGCAACAGCAGTGTTTAAATAAGACCATTTAAGCAAGTGCAAGCAGTCACCAGCTATTCAATGACTTAAAATATGGGGGCACAAAGGAAAGGTTAAAGGCATAGGGGCTGAATTTCTAATCTGCCCGGGTGTGCTCCCCCGCTTTCCCCAAGGTTCCACCCCACCCTGCTTCTTCCCATCCCTGCCCCTTCCCACCTCTCCTGTCTCTGCTGCTTTCCCACCCAGTTCTGCCCCCCTCCCCCAAGCGTGCTGCATCCTCGCTCCTTCCCCCCCACCCCCAGCGCCTCCTGACGCTGCGAAACAGCTGATCCGCGGCAGGCGCCGGGAAGGAGCGGTAGGCACAGATTGCAGGGGGGGGGGGGGGGCCGCTGGCAGGCAGGAGATGGGGGGGGGGGAGGAGGGAGATTCTAGTAGCGGGGGCTGCTGGTGGGTGCTCAGCACCCAGCATTTTTTTTCCCCATGGGTACTCCAGCCCCGGAGCACCCATGGAGTCGGCACCTATGGTTAAAGGCCATATTTAGAAGTATGAAGAGGTGTTGTAGCTGTGTTAGTCTGAGGATATTAGAGAGACAAGATGGGTGAGGTAATCTCTTTTATAGGCCCAACCTCTGTTGGTGAGAGAGACAAGCTTTCGTGCGTGTACAGATCTGAACAGCTTTGTGTAAGCTTGAAATCTTGTCTCTCTCACCAACAGAAGTCGGGCCTATAAAAGATAATACTTCACCCACCCTTTCTCTTTAATATTTAGAATGTGTCACAGCAACACGTTCTAAAAACTGTGTGTCAGTGAACTGCTTCTTAAAAAGATTATTAGGGCTATCAAACGATTAAATATATAATTGTAATTAATAGTAAGATTTTAAAAAATAGCAGTGATTAATCACAGTTTTAATTACACTATTAAACAATAGAATACTAATTTAAAATTATGGATGGTTTTCTACATTTTCCAATATATTGGTTTCAGTTACAAAACAGTGTACAGTGCTCACTTTGTATTGTTTATTACAAATATATGCACTGTAAAAAAGATAAACAAAAGAAATAGTATTTTTCAATTCACCTCATACTGTAGCACGATCTCTATCGTGAAAGTGCAATTTACAAATGTAGAATTATTATCTTTTACATCACTGCACTCAAAAACAGAACAATGTAAAACTTTAGAGCTTACAAGTGAAAGCATGAAGGGGCATACGAATGTTTAGCATATCTGGCACGTAAATACCTTGCAACGCAGGCTACAACAGTGCTATGTTCTCACTTTCAGGTGAGACTATAAATAAGAAGTCAACAGCATTATCGCCCATAAATGTAAACAAACTTGCTTGTCTTAGCGATTGGCTGAACAAGAAGTAGGACTGAGTGGACTTGTACAAAGTGAATTGAAAAATTATTTGCTTTGCATTAATCACATGCATTAACGGCTATTAACTGACAGCCCTACTTATTATAAGACCAACAATCAGCAACATAGGAGGACTATTTCCATTTCTCTTGCCTCTACGTAAGTGATGCTAGGAGGATTTACTTTACACCACCTTGGAGAAAGTTGCAGTTTGTTGTTCAAAATAACCCAAAGACATAAATTATCATATTCGCAGTCACTAGAGAAAAGAGTTGGGACAAACACTGTTGTACTTTATAACTGTGTCCCATTATCCAAATCATTATTTGTTTTTTAAAATAGGGGTGCTATGCAATTTCAGTTGCCAGACCGTACGTGGCAGTTACAGGAATTCAGAAGCCAGAACAATCAAGTTAACAACTCCAAACAAAGTAACTTTTCAGGTTAAGCGGAAGATCCGATACCTCCTAATTTGGGATTAAATAAATATATGATCACTAACATATTTACAACATGAAAACAAAAGCTTTAACCAGTAGTTGGCTTTATCTTTCCCGTCCTGCCCAGGTAACACATCCCCGTGGAATAACCTTGCACACAGCAAAATCCACGGGCATCCAACCCATATAGCTGGAGAGAAGTCTTCCTTAATGCTTTCGGTTAAAAACAAAACAAAAACAAAAAAACAGTGAGAGATCAGGTTCAGAGGGAAAAAATACAGTCTGTTTTGGAGGTTTAAGCAGAGGAAAGGCTCTTAGAAATCACTGAATGTTCTCACTGCTGGTTGCTATCGGTGCCACGTAATCACGTATTGTGAATTCTTGTACTTTAGCCCTGCCTGCCACTCAAGATCCCAAAGCTCCAGGATATGGCGAAAGTCACTTAGACTTGTTTTAATCCTACTTTAATCTACTGTTCTCATAAATAGGGCTAAGATTGTGTCATGGTTATTTTTAGTAAGTCACGGACCGGTCACGGGCAATAAACAAAAATTCACGGAAGCCGTGACCGGTCCGTGACTTTTGCTGTTGCTGCTCCATGGCTTCCCCTGCTGCCGTGGTGGCTGGGAGATGCAGGGTCAAGATATTTCCCAAAGAGAAAATGGGACACCCCCAGCCGCTCGCCCGAGGTGTCCCACCTCCCCCTGCGCAAGACTGTCGCCCGTCACTGGAACCTTGAGAAGGGCCCCCTCAGGAGTCTCTCACCTGTCTTGGAATCTTGCAGGACCCTCTCTTCCCCCCCGTCACCTGTCGCTGGAACCCTGCCAGGGCCCCGCTGGCTGCCAGCTCAGGAGTCCTGCAGTCCCTGGGGCTGAAGCAGAGAATTCCCTGACTTCCATGACCACTCATGTCATATGAGTATGACAAATACTCATAAATAAGGAAAGCCCACACAACATTAGGCTAAAATCTTTTCAAAACTTTTTTTTCAACCCTGCTAAAAACAAATGCAAGAGCCATGGTTATAAAAAGACACCGTTCGCCTCAGAGGTGTTCCACCGCTACAGAGAGGAAAGGATCAGTTAGTGGTGATGGCACTAGCCTAGGATGCAGGAGAGCTGGGTTCAAGTTCTTGCTCGGATACGGACGTCCTGGATGGCCCTGGACAAGTCACTTGGGAACTGAGGCCCAGTTCCCATCTGCAAAACGGGGATAATAGCATTTCCCTACACCGATGAGAGGGGAAAACTAACTAGAAGATAAGGTGCTCAGATACTACGGCAATGAGGGCCATATAAGAATTTAAGATGACCTCAGACCGTTCTAGCTGTAGACAAATACTCAGTTCCACAGAATGAGGAATAAGTGCCCCAACTGCAACCAATACTAAACTTGGTGGAAGCTCTGCTAACAGCCTGCTGCTGTAAAAGGGAGTCATCCACACAAGTAATGAAACATAACTGACATTTTATTGTCCTGGACGCCTAGCTATAGGGGTTCACATGTTAAGGCAGTACTCTGTTCTGGGTTACCTGTGTGTCCACATACATCAACTTCAAACTGCATTTTCTCACACGATGAGGCGTGGGGCCGATCTCAGGGGGGGCCACTTTACACAAAGCTATGCTGTTTAGCTATTGTGTTCTTGACCAAGACTTTGCTACACAGAACATTCTGTACATTCATATTGATGTTCACAAGTTTAGTAAGCTTAATCACATAATTTGCTAGTGCTATATTAGTAGTTTTATAAGCTATTATGCATGCTTATATCCTCTGGAGAGGTCATTAACCTCTCAGATTAGGATATAACACCCTGTGCAGGGTTTAATGGTGTATAAAGCCTTTAGGAACAATTGTTCCACTGAAGAGTGAGTTGTGAAATTTCAGCCTTATGCTATACCCAAAGGATTAGACATTGTGATTAAAAGTAAGTTTTGAAATCTTAGACCCCCCACATGCACTATATTGTGTGAACAAACATGGAAAAGACAGACAAAAGTACTAATTTGGCTTCAGTCAGCCAGAAGACCATTACGCCCACTGTTCTGAAAAATAAGATTAAAACTATTACATAAGTTACTGCTTCATGCTGCCAAGTTGAGATAAATATAATTTGAGCCATTTAGTGCAACTTAATTCACTTGTTATTTTAAAAACAAGGTTGTTAATGCTCATAATAAGCTTAAATCGTACCATCTTTATATTTCCAGAAAATGTACAAAATTAGCACTAAGCAGAGGGTTATAGCTTCCTCTTTTAATAAGAACATGCAGTAAACCATGATATTAGAACTGTTCATTCAATTGTCCACTCATTTGTATAGTAGAGAGTTTTGTATAGTAGAGAGTTTCATGCAGTGGTTACATACTAGAGACATAATTGAAAGTAGAATTCTAGTGTCTAACCCTGCATGCACTGTTTTCTAATGAATTAGTTGCTACACTAGCATGTCCGTCTAGGTATGACCATCAGGAATAACATTCATCAGGTCCTTTCACTACCTTACAATCACTGTCCCAGTTTTCAAGCTGGGGTAACACTAGATTTAGTACTCTACACGGATACTAGGCATCTGCAGCACTCCCTGAATGCAATAGGAGGGAGGATGCTAAGCACTTTTGAGGTTTGTAATAAGAACTTTGACCCACGCTATTTAGCACTGACGCAAGTAGGCTGGCCATAGGTTTCAACTCTAACCTAAGGCTAAACCAGCTACATGTTTGCTAGTAGTTTATTTAGGATTTCATCATTTCCATCCCAAGCCAGACCCAATGCCTCTGACCTTCCCCCTGGCTGCTATCTTCTTCACAATGAGATAAGAGGAAGAGGCAACTGAGCCCTGCTGCTAGTACTGGCTTTTTATTCTGTGGCAGATACCAGGACATGTCACCCCAACCAGTCCATCTTTTATGGGCCCTATTAGTTTAGTTTCACTCTCATAGGAAGAGATTGGAACTAGAGTTGCATGACCCTTATTGTGAAACCCAAGGCCATGCAAAATACCCCACTAGTCTCAGGTTCAGACCTGGAAACTAAGCTTGAAGTGTTATTTCTAAAGATTTTCAGATCCATGACCTTTTGCAGCCTCTGGAAAAGAACACAGGTTATTTTTCTAAGGAGGCAAAGGGATTTAGAACCAGATCTTCCACTAAAAATGGAGTTGAGTTTTGCAATGAAAAATGCCAAATAATCACAAGGTATTTCAGAGTTGGGATGTGGGATGACCCGAATCCCACAAAATGGGGCTTTTCACACAAAGCAGTTAAATTAGTATTTCATCATTGTGACTGAATTGGAGCTGATCCAATAAAGATATTTCCTCACCCACCTTCTCTCTCTAATATCCTGAGACCAACATGGTGACAATAATACTGCAAACATATTTAATTAAAAGACACTATAGAATGATGCAGAGCTGAAAAGAGATTCTTACAGTGCTCATCCAAAGAGAGTTCAAGTTATTCTCCAGCCTTTCAGTGCCTGATGTTAGTGATTCTACATTCCATCTAAAGCAGCATTCCCCTTCAGGTAGCTTTCCTGTAAGCAACGTCTCACAGGCGTGACCTGTCTTTCTTTTGTTTGTTTAACTTTGAATAGTGAACTGGAAGTTTCTCCAGCTGCTCCAAACATCTTTGCAAATCTTATCTTACTCTGGAGTGCTCAGTGCTCTCCTTAAATTAAACTTTTATTTTGTTTCAATGCAATTTGTTACTCATTCCATCGCTGAAACATACTTAATTGGTCATCAAGCAAGTCTGCATAACACCTGTGTGTTTTAATGACTCTTGATCTATTCTTGGACAAATCTTATCCATCTCCCATAAGTCTTGTTTTTACAGGTTGGAACTTGGTTGATTGTTCATGCTCAAGGCTGGCTTCTCTCCCCAGTTTAACTGAACTAAGGATCAATGTTGCTAAACCAGGGGCTCTCAAACTGGGGGTCATGACCCCTCAGGGCGTTGCGAGGTCATTACATGGGGGGTCGCAAGCTGTCAACCTCCACCCCAAACCCCGCTTGCCTCCAGCATTTATAATGGTGTTAAATATATTAAACAGTGTGTTAAACTTATTGGGGGGGGGTCGCACTCGGAGGCTTGCGATGTGAAAGGGGTCGCCAGTAAGAGTTTGAGACCCACTTGTCAATGCTTACAGTGCTGCAGCAGTGCAGCTGTACCACTGTTGTGTTTAATGTAGACCAATGGTTCTCAACCTATTTATCATTGTTACCTGGGTTGCAGTTTGAGAACCACAGCGCCCCCCGCCCCAAGACCTCTATGCCCTGCACCCCCTGCCTAGAGACTCCTCCACAGAGTAGGGCAGGAGTGTAGCCCCGGGCTGGGCGGCCAACCCAGGACCCACCCACCGGGGCTACCAGGCAGCCCGGAACCTGGACCCCGGGCAGTAGAACTATGTCACTCAGGGATGTGGATATTCCACGCCCTGAGCAACACAGGCTGTCTACACTGTGCACCTTTTAGTGACACAGCCATGCCACTAAAAGGCACGCTGTGTAGCTGCTGTGTGTCGGCAGGACAGCGCTCTCCCGCTGATAAAATAAATCTACTCACAACGAGAGAGGCCGTAGCTTTGTCAAAGCGCTGTACACACCAGCGCTTTTCGTCAAAAAAACTTTTGTTGGTCAGGGTTGTGGTTTTTTCACAGCCCTGAACGACAAAAGTTTTCCAACGAAAGTGCAGTGTAGACAAAGCTACAGTTATACAGACTTATGTCTGTAGTGTAGACCAGGGCTCAGGCACTTTCATTTTGGAAAGAGCTGCAATAATAGGAGATCATTTGTCTATTGTCTTTAGGTACATGCACCCATTCAAGTCCAGTGTAGGAAGTACGAAATGTTTACTTCTATATAGCTAAGTATTGCATTCAGTATTATAAGGACGCCTTACAAGAGTCACATGAAGTCAGCAGACGGTCTACGCACAGCAGAGCTTTGTTTTTCCATTCCTATGGAGACAGGATTTTGGTGTTTTTAATGTTCTTTTCACACTGTTCAGTACCTGTGACCTCAGTCTCTCCACGGGCACTTCTTTCAACAGACAGGCCTACATCGGCCCTTCTCCCAGAATGAAGCCCATTATTCAGCCCACTTTTGACTGGACTGCCAGGTTGCAGCACCTGGTTTTCCCCAGTAGGACTTGGCACTCTATTCCTTCACCTACCCTTTTCCTCCCCACCACTCCCAAATATCCCGTGGACTGGCATGAAACACAGTTGCAAGTCTGAGCACTTATTTAAAACACAGTATTTAACTCTGACAGCACGTGGAGAACTTACATTCACACCAAACCAGAGTGTGTCAAAACCAAGCCACTTCCCAGGGCATCACAGACAGCATGTGTGTTTTAACAGGGGAACTGAAAATCCCAAACGTTTTTACTCTCCAAGAACAAAAAGAAACAAAAATGCTGAGCTGGAATTCTCACATTTGAACTAGTTTGGCTTTTGAGCCAAGGTCTCTCCGCTCCTCCGCAAAGAAGTTTCAGTTCTCAAAGGACAAATCGGGGGGAAGTTACAGGTGAACAAAATCCTTAGTCGAAATGCTGGGGTGGGAGTACTTTCAATCACCACAAGCCAGGCAATACTGTTCAAACAGGAAATGAAAAATTTTACAGCACAAGTCAAGGGACACTTGGGCTAAAGCAGAAGTAGGAGAACCAGAATGTACAGAACCCAGGATTTCATAGAACTATGATTTCATTACTCATCTAGTTTAAAGAGACAGCCCAAGCTTAGCAGACCAGAGAGACATCTGCAGATCATTAAGTTGCAGTTGCCAGAGTAGCAACTGCTTTCAAAGCAGCTCTCCGCTTCGTCTATTTTGGCAGGTAGACAGACATTAATCCCTGTTCTCAGACACTGCCTGCCAGAGAGACATTGAGATTTACATGTATCCACAAAGGGCTGTTCCTTCACAGACATAACTTCAGGTGCTATATTTTGCCATGTGTGTCTATGACCTTTAGTGAGGTGCTCCAGACTGTCTGTCAGAAGCCCTCTGAAGAATATAACCTTGCTCTTGTACACATGACCATCAGGTCACTCGAAAAAATCCAGATCCTCCCCCCCCCCCCCCCCCACCAATACAGTTTGTGATTCATTGCATCCCCTTTAATACCACCCCACTAACAAAAAAACACCACCTTACTGTAACTGCAAGAAAACATTACTGCTTTAAGTATGTGCGGCGGCACTTGTTCAGTGGCCAAATCCCACTTATTCACATGAGTAGCCACAGAAGTCAGTAACTGAATCAACAGCCAGAATTGAGCCTTGTAATTCTACTAATTCAGATGACCAACCTGTCGGGTAAGCTCAGTGACAAGTGTCACACTAGCATGGCTTGAAAGCAAAGCATTAGTATGAATGACTAATGTTTACAGCTAAGATGCTAACTATTCATAGTAGCATTTCCAATGGCAACCTATTTAGTCCTCTTAATATACTGTTACCTGAATTTTACATTTGTATCTGGACTAAGCTCCTCCAGGCAGGGCCTGTATCTTTGTCATCATGGTAAGGCACCACATAAGCCTGTGGGGGATGTCTACAGCAAACTCCATCGCGGGATTGAGTTTATGCACTTGCTGCCTCTCTGTTAAGCCCGGGCCCAAGTCTAAGGGATGGGAATGATCTCCCCCTTCACAGAATACTTTTAGCCTCAGGAAGAAGAGTATTTTGAAGAGCTACTAAAAGCAATTTTACTTTGATGGCAAAAAAGGCATACTATGCCCTGATTTTACCTAGTGCAGAATATTTGACTTTTAAAAGCCAATGACAAATCTACAATGGTATAAGAATCCCCGTGCAAAGTGCACTTTTAATTAGGCATGTTGATGTGCACTGACAATAGTTATATTTCTCAACATTTTGAAGAGTGATAAAAGAAAGGAAAGTTTAAAGCACAGGTGTGATCTGATTAGGCAACTATGGAGAAATGGCACTTACTCAGATCTGATCCCTTTCCAGCCGGCTTACACAGGGAACCGATTTTACGCCAAAGCACTGTCAAGCCAGCACATCAATGAACAAGCAGAAAGGATGCTATTCTGGCTCACTATATCAAAGGAAACTCTAGCCAAGTCTGAACTACAGAAATGTTATTCCTGGTTTGTGCTACACCAGGAAGAACCCAGCTTGACTTTCAGATCCCAGCTTGGGTTTGCAGGGCTGGCAATTAAGAAAACATTTTTACTTGATAGTGGTTCACATGAGATATGGAGTCACAGAGTGATTAAAAATATGGAATACCAATATACCAGATCACACTCCGTTACGACTGTGGGGCAGCTGGGCCAAACCGGAGTGGCCCTGCAACCTTGTGTGGCAGATCACAATCCCGAGAGTGGGGAGCTCAGGCCCAGCCCTGTGGGACAGGAGCTACTGCTGTGGGGGGGGCTCACTTTCCAATCTTCTCCCTCCAAGGGCCTCCCCTCTGCACAGGGCCAGGATTAGGGTTGTGATGCCAGGGTGGACGGAGCATACATATAATTGTGGGTTGCAAAAAAACACCAAATGCAGTTGGAGCGTCACCTTAGTAAAAAGTTTGGGAAACACTGACCTAATGATCTGAACACAGAACCGGGAGCCAGGAATAGCAGAGTTCTTTCTAGGCATCGCTCTGATATTAACCAGCTGCCTAGCCTTGGGCAAACAAAACCATCTGCCTGCCTCCAGGTTTCTGTTCTGTAAAATGGAGAGTACTTAACTCTGAAGGGACTTGTAAGGATAATGACTTTAAAAAACATTTCATTGTCTAAGTGCTGGAAAAAGAGCACCCTGCAGTAATTGGATTAAAGGATTTTTAAAAAGACAGCTGCTAAGAAAGCTACTGAATCTTATACAACTCTTTTCTTACCACTTTAATGAAGCCCCTGAGTTGGAGTATTGCAGATCTAATTTATCCTTATTTATAGAACCTACTATGGCAGTTTCTCCATAGCACCAAAGTCTCAATACTCCTGTGAGGTGGGGAAGCGCTATAGTTAAAGAAACTGAAGCATGATTAAGCAGTTGGCCCAAGATCAGACAGGAAACAGAACCCTGGGCTCCTATGTCTGTCTTGTTCCATAATCAGACGACAAGCTTTCTTCCCTTTCACAGAGAATTGGATTTAACTTTGTATAACTGGTTTTAAGATCTGAAGCTAAAGACTGTGTATATAGTAACTAGACTCTCTCGGTGCAGTCTAGCTATTGATCTATTTTGATTTTCCCCCCACAATATTCCTTTAATCTTCATAAGTACATCAATCCCCATCCTCCACCACTCCAAAAACAGCATAGCTTGCAAAAACCCTCAACAAAAATAGAGAAGTGACGCATATCTCGTGTGGTCCAGATCTTGCAAATGTCAAGTTCTGCACTGAATGCTACAAAGCAAAACTATAGCTTTGTATAACACACAACATAGCTACACAAGACTTGGACCACCACAATGCTCAACACAATTCAGACCATTAAAACAATCTTATTGTCTGGGACAACCTAGGCTTATAAACTAGTGAAAAACAATTGTTCGCCAGACAGACTTTAACCTGAGCTAACGTTGAGGTGCAGTGACCTGCTGCCACGCCCATCTTGAGGCTGAAAATGACAACAAAAACTTGCTGCCTCACTCTTCAGCCATTCAGTGCTGTTTACAAGAAATGGAAGATCCATACCTCTGGCTTGTTACTTTGAGATGCCAGTGAAGGCATTTATCGTTGTCACTTGAGCCTCACCCTCATGCACTCCTCCCAAAATGCTACCTATGCTTCCCTACAAGATGCAGCATGGGATGCACTTGCTGTTACTCTTGAAATACCAAATAAAATAAGGAGATAGGAGGCTACTTTTCAGCCTCTGGTGTTTTAATGGCAGATCAGCAACTAACCATTGAGGGACAGACATAATCACAAGTTAGTTTTAGAAAAACCTTATACTGGATCAAAAAAAACTGGACACCCAAATCTGGTATGTGGAAAGGATTGGTTTTGTGAACTTGGAAAAATTAATTTTTCAGTCGCGGTCCAAGGGGACAGGGGCTGAGTGAGCTAGAATCCCCCTCTTCCCTCCCAGCATGCTCAGCCCATCGCACCACGTTTCTGTGATGGCTGTTACATCAATATCTTCATTTAATACCAAGTACTCAAGTTCACTCATCTTAGTATTTAGACGTCTAACATTTGAATACAAACATACGAGTGTAGCCCTGCAAATCCATGGATCGGATGCAGATACAAATTTTGTATACGTGCAGGGCTCTAAATATAGGATCTCAAAGGCAGGGAAGTAGCTGTCTGCAGCTCATAGCCTATGAGGCCGTTTCCCTGCCTTCGAGAGCCTATATTCCTTCTCCCCCATATACAGAGAAAGGGGAGGTGATAGATCAAGACAGGAGCATGAGAGATTTTGCTGCCTATCGCCATGGTTTAGGCAGCCAAGCAATTTAGGAAATCTCTCCGGACTTCAATGCCATACCAGGTGAGCTGGAGAAGGAGGCAGCTGCTTCTGCAAAGCAAGTCAGGAAGCCATACTCAGAAGCGGTCAAAGGATGGGTGACACAGAAGACATTTCCTCTACCTCCATTACTCGAGAAACCAAAGAGCGAGTGGAGAAAATGGAAGGGAAGCAGACAACCGAGGGGGAAGAAGCTGGAGAGAAATGTGTAACCTAAGGAAGAATATTAAGTGACGATCAGGAATGTGGGGTGAAGATTTGGCTTGCTGTTGATGGACACAATAGGGTAGAAACTTATGACTGACTCACTAAACGTGATGGTTGCAGATCAATGGCATCTGCAACCAACATTTTTAACATGGAAGAGGCCTTGAGGAGTTCTGCAGATAATGAATGGAGAAAGCAAGGGACACTATTCCCTGTATAATTGCTGCATTCCACCTGCAGTTAATTTCTTGGTTGCTATTACTCACCATGCCCATTGCAGTAGTAGACCCACTTCTCTCTGTTCTGGGTTGGAGTAACGGATTTTTTCAGAGCTGCCTTTTCCACAATGGCACTGGGATCTTGCCGAGGACCCTTCTTCAGAGTCCGTGAGCTTTTCCGAACGCTGCACACAACTATAACCACGAGAACTAGCAGCAGAAACAGAACGATCATCCATGGTAAATGTTCATTGATATCAAAATGCTTGTGGGCGTTCTGGCGTGGCGGTCCTCTCTTGGGGGGCACGTAGGGGATACTCGATTTTTCACCACTCATCGTCTCCAATGCTGGCTGCAGTTTCAGAACTGACTGGCTGTGTTTGTGGTAATAATTTTGCTGGTGATTGATAGCCCTGGAGTTTGAGATGGTCATGTTGACACCATCCGTCTCGTTATCTGAGGTTTCATTGTAAATGTCTGTTGGGTCGATCGTGCTGTTGTACACATTTGGTCTATGAGAAGCAGCAAAGCTGGACACTGAAGTGTTGACACCTGTGAACAAGAGAGAAATTGAGGACCATGGGTGGGGGGGGGGGGGGTGTTTATTTTTTTAAATCTTAAACCACACAAAGACCCCACAAGTGGAAAAACCATAGCATGCTTCCTTTCAAGTTCCAAAAAACAGACTTTGAAGGACTTCTACTTGTCTAGGAAACTGAGGTTCAGTTTTAACTACATAAGAAATAGGAACACCACAAAGTTTGTGTCTTACACACCAGTCTGCTCACCTTTTCTCTAATTACTTTGGCCTACTTTGTTAGACATTGGATTTGTGGCAACTCTTCATTAAAGACTGCTGGGTGATTAGAGGGATGTTGTCAATTTATATTCGGCCCAAATTTTAGACTTTTTTTAAAAAACGGAATCACAGAGCTTTTAGAGAGCAAAAGGTCAACAGGAAAGCTTCTAAACCACGAACACATTCTCCCATAACATTTGTAACTCAAATATTGTAGTAGTTAAAATTAAACTGAAACCGACTGAACTGATTTTGGTAAGAGAAATGCAGAATGTAAAACATAAGTAGCTGCAGGAAAATTATCCATTTCAGGAGCCTAGTTGGTCTTAGGAGAGGCTTGAGGTTCCTTGTCCACAAAGTATGACTTTGAAATTGAATGTGTTCCTTTAAGGTGTATTTTCTTTACCCATCTCGGAGATATTTTTATATCATGAATAGATTTATGCATTAGTGACAGCCCTCAAGTTTTAGTCAATCTTATGAATTAACTTAAAAAAGAAGAGCAAAGAATAACATAGCAGGGTCTGCAGCCTAGTCGAGTACTCACAAGGCTAGTATTCCTGAGATTGTTTCTATTCCCAGTCCTGCCAGTGACTGGCTGTAACTTTTTGTAGTCATTTAACCTCTGCCTCAGTTTGTCTGTAAACTGGACATGAAACTTGTCCACATTTGAGAGCTACAAATTAAAACCTTAGTAATTACTAAGGATTCAACCGGAGAGAAAATTTTTAATGAGGCCTAATTTTCAGGCAGCACTGAGCACCTACCCTCTGAATATCAGGTCCCTTTAAAGGCACCTCAAATTGAGCACCCCAACCACTGACACCCAAAAAATAATCACTTCTGAAAAGGCTCAGCTAAACAACTCCAAGTTTAGTTTTTTTGTATATTGCTCAGCTTTACTCTACATCACTGAGGAATTCTTTTGTATATAGTCAAAATGAGAACTATTTGATAGAGATTGGGAGGATTTCATACAAGGATGTTTCACTCCCGACTTAACAGAAATACCCAACAGCTCATCTTAAGGTAGGCCATCATGGCACATATAAAAATATACTGGAGATGAGATAGTTTCTAGGGAGTTACAGTTTTAAGCTTTCAACTCTCCTGCAGAAACCACTGTTGGAACAAGGTCCTCCCTGTTCTAGCATGTTGGTTTAGTACAGATGGGAGTGAACTGCTTTTTAAGTGTGTTCCCAAACTGGTTACAGCCTTAGAGAGCATCAATGGTGCAAGAGCAAGTGCCCTTTTAACAGCATCAAGGAGCCTAGAGTTTTGCAATTTGGTCCCCACAACTGAATAGCTGGATTCTTGCTTCACTGCAGCAACATAACAGGTTTTAAATTACAGCTATCTTTTTAGTGGGAAAATCTACCTTCGGGAAGATAAGTGGTAGATGGAACTTCATAGTTTACATCATCCTCTTCTGGGCTCAGTGAAGACATAACTGTGTTAGGAAGAGATGATGAGAACCCACAGATGTTATCGCTTTCCTTAGTTCCTGTCTTTATCACCACCATATTCTTCCCCAAGCAGTTAGTGTATGTTTTGCATCTCATCACACTGGAAGGCACATCAGAAAAGGTACCACGAGGGCATGGTTTACATCTAACATCTTCAGTCTCCGTTCCTTTCTTTCGCACACCCCAGCCAACGGGGCAGACTGAATAAGGGACGCAGGTATCATTAAACTGAAAGGTTCCCGACGGGCAAGTGCACTCGCGGTCAGTCAAGGCAGTACAGTGCATTGTCTCAACCATTGGCAGTTCACAAGGTTTTCGACAGACATGGCATCTCTCTATACCATTCTCATGCTTAGTAAAGGTCCCATCTGCACAAGGGCTACACTCTCTTAAGGTTGTCTTTGTACAGTGCTTAGACACATAGGTTCCTGCTGGACATTTGTCGCAGATCAGCTCTTTGTTAGTGGCACGGTCTAGGTGGTGATATTTGCCGGAGGAGAGGCTTATGGCATTCTGTTCGGAAGTCAGCTTTGACTGAGCACCAGTGGTGCCAAGAAACACAAGTACCTGAAAGAGAGAAATATGCAAGATATTAATAAACAAAAAGTAACAGTGAGCCCTATATCAGATCTATCCCTTCAACCAGTATTTGGTTAACATTGGAGAGTCATCCAAGGTAACTTCCTGCTTCTTGTACAGTACTAAGAATAGCCCAGATGTCACCAACAATGTAGAGTAGACTAGAGAGGTGGGGGGCCAGGATAAAGTTCTAGTATTCAGGGGAGAAGTGGCCAGTGTGGCTAGGGATTTAGCAGAAGGGGATGCAGAGAGAATGGATTTTGAAGATGTATAGGATTTAGCCGGTGCCTGGATGCAACAAGGAGTGGACTATACAGTCATTTTGATGCTTATAGCACCCTACATTTAGTCTGAACAGCATAGTGTAAGCACTGCTTCCTATCCTATCCTAGGATTACAACCTAAGTAAGACTAGATGGCCTGCAACTTGTTTTTAAACACCTTCAATTTCAAAAATATGCACGTAATACTCAGGACAGGGGAATCCACGGTAGTTTTACATTTTAAGGTAAGAGTTTCAACTAAGGCTTGGTCTACGCTTCCATTAGGTCGCAGACACAGGTAGCTCTACTGGGGGATCATAGCAGATGCTGAGGAAATTGCACTACGATACAGGTGAGCCCCAAAACATAGGGATGGAGAAGTTTACAAACTGATCAGCAATTGGGCCAGAGATTTACATTCATTCATATGCAAGACAGGCAGAACTCCACACTAAAGTGTTTTATAACTGGATTATGTTATTAGGTTTTTCCACACTATAGAATAAGACTCATGCTAGATGACACGGTTTTGTTTACATATGCCACTATATTAGTGGTTTAGCCCCATAATCTCCTATGTTAGAGGCATTTCATTAAGATATTGACTTTCAGACTGTCTCAAATGCATTGTTACAAAAAAAAATTTTTTTCAAGGGAGGAGAAATGTTATGTCTTATTTCATTATTCACATCCTATGTCTTGCTGTAATCCAGTTCTTCTACAGATAGGACATATATTCAATTCCTCATCCCAGTTCTTTGGGCTGATGTCCAAGTTTTTAAGGCACCGACCTGCCATGCAGCAAACTAGGATTTGATTCCGGCTAAACTGGGATTGTGAATAATTTTTCAATAGATATTTTCACTTTGTGTCCCGGATTTCTTCCTCTACCCATCCCTATTTGGCTGCCCCAGCTTTCACTCTTCAAGCGCAGGCGAGTGTACCAAGTCTCCTATAGATTTCACATAAAAGGTGCCAATGGAATAAAAAAATCCAATTAGAACTGAAAGAATATCAGTGGAGAAGGCTATTGCAACACCACACCCCACCACAGGGTATCATGCGATATGTGCAGAGTTCTAGAGGACAACTTTCAAAGAGTTACAAAATGGAGAAGTTTGATAAATAAACCTAAATCAAAATTACTTTAGAATAGTGGTTTTTAACCTTTTTCAATTTGCTGACCCCTAAAAGTTTCGAATGGAGGTGTAGACCTCTTTAGAAATCTTTGCAATAGTTTGCAGACCTCCAGGGGGTCCGCAGAACACAGGTTAAAAGCCACTGTTTTATGGTAACAACCACCTTTTGTGGACCCTTATAGTCTGCAGACCCTCCAGGGGTCTGCATCAGAAATCAAGTTTGGGAGTTCAGTTATTACACTGGTGAAGGTTTAATTAAATACTGAAAGGACTACTGGGATTTGAGACCAATAAAACCTATGTATTTTAATCTAACAGCTGGGGAAATACATCACTTTGCTGTACTATATTGTTACTTGCTTTGCTACCTATTCTGGGCAATCGGCCAAGGAGAATATTTAAAAACCCAACAAACATGACTCTGCAGAAAGGATACCAGTGGAACAGCAAATTACACTGCATCATTTTTGGTGCAGTCTCCAGCTTCCTGGAAACATATGCTCAGCCTAGCACATTTACATTTCCCCTGCTCAATAATTTATGGCGAAGGATTTGTACAAAACACGTCATATTTTATAAAGGAGCAATTACTTGTGTTCAGAAGTTGACAAGGATGCTTCAGCTGACATGCCAATTATTATATATTAAACAATTGTTCTGACAGTAAATAAAGGGTTGCATAAAACGTTTCTCCCTCTCCCCAGTACAGAAATAAAAAAGTCTCTTGCTACAGATAGGGAAACTTCACTCAGGCCAACGTAGCTACGTAGCTCAGGAGTGTGAAAAACGTCACACCCCGAAAGATGTACTAAAGCCGACCTAAACCCTATAAATACCACTAGGTCGATAGAAGAATTTCTCCGTCGATCGAACTACCACCTCTCGAGGGGGTGGACTAACGACCATGACAGAAAAACCCCATCCTTTGCTGTACAAGTGTCTACACTACAGCACTACACTGGCACAGTTGCAGTGCTGTAGCTATGTGACTGCTGTGGTGCAGGCAAGTCCTCAGGGTGTGTCTACACTATGGAGACTATAAACGCAGCCAACGAGGGGTTCTCTCTGGTGGCGAAGGAACACCTCCTCCCCAAAGCTCAACTGGCCCAACCAATATTGATCAGCCTTTGGTTTGCTGCCCTTCTGGCTCCAGCAGGAGGAAAAAGGGTTGCTTAGCCCTTTCAGATTATGTGTTTATTAACAGGGTTTGAAACCTAGCTCATCAAGGGAAGAGTTTTGGGCCAGGCAAGTGGTGCCAGGAAGCCAGACTTCTTCCCTGGAGAGGGAAGCAGAGGGGCTGCAGTTTTGCCCGGGGGGCGAGGGGGGTGAAGATTTCAGAGTGCAGCAAGACATGCTGTTTCTTTAAGAGAGGGACCAGAGAGCATGGGTCCCAGCTGCAGATGGTGTCAAGGGCTTTCTACATCTCACACAGCTCTGCTGCACAGGAGGAGAGGGCAAAATGCGGGGGGATGACACATGGAGAGGCTCAGGGGATTTCTTGGAGGTGGTGAAGATACATCGTTGTCAACTAAAACGATAAGAGCTTTGAGGGCACGATGGAGGTAAGAACGTACAAGTCCTTTACACCCTGAATAGTAGGAACAGAAAAGAAATGTTTCAAAATATTGGTTTATAAATGGTCTTGAAAGGTAACACGCAACAAAACCAGAGATTGAATAGACTGAATACAGGGGTCTTTAAGAGATAAAAACTTAGTATTTGCCATGTTAGAGTTTGTCAGACTCTCTCAACCCAGGGCCATGATAGCAATTCGCCAGGATTCTAGGGAACCAATTCTCAGTGAACTGTAGCAGAATACATGTGCATTCCATTGTTCACATGAAGGGGAACCAGTGGATTGGAGAAGGCTGCTCAGATCAAGGTAGAGCAAGGAATTCTGGGATTTATAGTTTACTTGGACTGCACATCCACATCTGTATAACATGAAGCAGCTGCAGGCCACTGCTGGCCCACACCTGTGATTTCATGCACATACAAATAAGTAACCTAGGCTTCTCAGGCTATGGCTACACTGGCACTTTACAGCGCTGCAACTTTCTCGCTCAGGGGTGTGAAAAAACACACCCCCTGAGCACAGCAAGTTACAGCGCTGTAAAGCGCCAGTGTAGCCAGTGCCCCAGCGCTGTAAACTATTCCCCTTGTGGAGGTGGAGTGCCTGCAGCGCTGGGAGAGCTCTCTCCCAGCGCTGGTGCGTGACCACACTCACACTTCAAAGCGCTGCCGCGGCTGCGCTTTAAAGTTTCGAGTGTAGCCAAAGCCTCAAAGGGATATGCAACCCTTCTTAAAATGTATTTCACATAACCCTTCACAATCAAGTGCAGAGCTACATACACAGGGACATGTTCTGTTTTCTAACCCATTCTGATCACTTTAAATTTCTACCATTTTCTCCTCACTGTGGTAATTTTCTATAAAGCACTAATTAAACCCAAATGAACCGACACTGGTAATTTCCAGTAAGAGTGACACTGGGGGCAACAGGGCAGAATTTGGCCCAGGGCCATTTTGTAACTGCTTGTGGTTTAACTATACAGGATTTCATCACATCAGCAGACAGTAAGAGCCCACCTGATCCCATTAACACCCAAACCCATCATAGGTGTGATGCTAGCAAACCTCTCAGGTTAAAATCAGCAGATCAAATAACCTAAGTGTGATTCTTAAAGACACATTACAATTGCCTCTCAATCAGGACAATTCACATGTGTGTGGGCAACAAAGATGTTAAAAGGGCTAGGCCCATTCTCTTATCAACACAAATGATCAAGGAAAAGGCTGTGCCTATGTCTGTCTATATCCTATAGCTCTAATTAAACTTAAGATCAAAGAAGTGTAAATACTGCATGAATCTAATGAATATTACCTATGTTGTCTTCAGCTTATCTATCCCTGTTATGAATGATCAGCAATTGCCTTTTGTAAATCAGTGCAGTTGGATTGTCTTTGTATGCACAGGAAATAGAATGTTAACTTCGAAGGGTGGGTCCGTGTGGACTCAACAATGAGGAATCCGGACACATGCTATGCTCAAAACAGTATAAAAAAAAACATTGGGCTTGATCTTGCCATCTCTGGTCTGCTGAACTTTAACAGGGAAAGGTTGAACCATTGGATGGAGAGCCCCAAGTAATTACTTGGGATGCTCTGAAAGATCCATGGAAAACTTGACACCTAAGTTGTCATTTGGACTCGGACTCCAATCTTTTGGATGAACTAGAGAGACTTTATTACAAACTGGTAGATTTAACATCACTGTTATTATCCTGATCTACAAATTCTGAAATCAACTGTAATGCATAGGATTCATTTTAACCTCTTAATAACTGTTTTCCTTTAGCTTGTAGCCAGTCCTTTAGTAACTACCAGAATGGTTTTGGGGTAAGATCGGAAGTCTATTTCGATCTGGGGAGTGTGTCTGTTCTTTGGAACTAGAATAACCAAATATATGTGATGATTTGTTTTAAAAATCATTTATCACAGAAGTCTGGTTTGTCTGGGCAGTACATAAGAAGCTAGAGGGCCTGAAGGAGACTGTCTGTGGCTTCATAATAACCAGTACAGTGTTTTGGAAGCACACATTTGTTACTGGTTTGGTGAAATCTTATGATAAAATGTACCACCAGTTTGGGGTATATGCCCTATATTTTGGCAGTGTGACAAGAGATTGGCACTCTTAGCTGTGCTCCAGACCAGGCAGCAAGACAAAAGTCTCCCCTCTGCCCCTGTTTAATTGCCACTGCAAACAATGGTGGGGGGGGGGAAGAGGGGAGGTCCCCAAATGGCAGGTGTGCAGAACTGAGCCTAAAGATTGTAAGTATCAGAGGGGTAGCAGTGTTAGTTTGGATTTGCAGAAGCGACAAAGGGTCCTGTGGCACCTTATAGACTAACAGAGGTATTGGAGCATAAGCTTTCGTGGGTGAATACCCACTTCTTCGGATGCAAGCAGTGGAAATGTCCAGGGGCAGATTGTAAGTATCCATGTCAGGAGGGGCAACAAAAGCACAATCATGTTCCAAGCAGATGTGTTTAAAAAGAAAAAAATCAAATGCTTCTTAGTTTTTCCCCGTGTTAGAGGCACTTTAGGTTTACCAGATTTTCAGCTCAGTCTCAGGACAGCAGGTTTATAAAATCTCTATCACAGACATTTGTATTGCTTTCGTTAAGGCTACAATTCCCATTTTAAGGAGGGACTCTGTCAACGTTTATCTGAAGATGCTGTGCCTCCTACAGTAACATTAGCAAATCTCTTTGGTTTTACTTTGTGCATTTGACAGTGCTTTTGCATATGGTTAGTTTCATTCTCTCTCCCTGCTGTACAGTGAGCTTCTCCCTTGCTGGAAGTACCTTAGAAACAGGGGAGAAGAAAAAAACCCTAGAAGTTTTTTGTTGTTGTTGTTGTTGTTGTTTTTTTTTGGGGGGGGGGGGGGGTTGGTTTTTTTTTTTTTTTTTTTTTTAAGAAGTAGGTTCTCAAGACATACAGTTCAGCAGGAAAGATCAAAAATCTGATTTTTTAAAAAGTCAATTTCCAGAAACTCTGAATTATCATAGAATCAGAGTTAGAAGGGACCGCAAGGTCCTCTAGTCTAACAGTGTCCCTTTAATATACTGTAACCCAGTGGTCCCCAATGTGGTGCCCGCGGGCGCCATGGCGCCTGCCGGGGCATTTATGTGCACCCGCCATCAGGGCCGGCGCCAAGGAAGGAAGAGGAGAGAAGCATCGCCACTGAAATGCCGCCGAGGAGCGCTTCCGGCGGAGAAGCTTTCGCCGAAATGCCACCAAGGAGCGCTACCAGCGGAGAACCATCGCCACCAAAATGCTGCCGAGAAGCGTCATTGCCCGCCACACTCTGATGAAGGGATAAATGTGCTCTTGGCCACAGAAAGGTTGGGGACCACTGCTGTAACCGATAACCATCTGCTGACAGCTTGACCCCCCACCCCCACTCCTAGTTCAAGTGGCTCTTGTCCCATGCAGCTTCTCTGTGATGCTTGAAGTGGGGAGCTGAGCCCAACCTGGCTCCTACTGCACAGGGTCACAGCATCACTGACACAGCCACTCCACCCTTAAGTTGCAATGCCACCCCGTGTGTCAGGTTCCAGCACCTGGAGCCAAGCCCAGCCAGCCCCACTGCAGGGTGAGTGCGGTGTGGGCTCTCTCTCTCTCTGCAACCCCTCCCCCCATTCTCAGGGCAAGACCCATCCCACTTTAGCCAGTGGAAACGTTGAGAGGTATGGTACAATAAGCCCAGGACAAGTGGAGTACCACACTTCACTCGAGGTCATGCCTACACAGGGAAAATGCTGTGTTAACATACAATGTTCAACTGGCCTCGTCCAGGCTAAGCGACAATACAAGCCTTGGGTTACCTAAAGCTTTATTTTGTGTTTCAACATTAAAGGCAACTTTTGTATTCTCATTTCAGTCTAGAGCCACCTCAAAAACCAGGAGAGATCAACTAGTGTGAGCACAAAAAAGCAACTAACAGGACACTTACAATTTGTTTCACAATATGTATCAAAAGTAAGGCTGTCAATTAATTGAAGTTAACTCAAGCGATTAACTCAAAAAAACTAATCGTGATAAAAAAAACAATTAATCTCAGTTTTAATTGCGGTTAAACACCAATTGAAATTTATTAAATAATTTTGGATTTTTTTTTTTAAAACACATTTTCAAGTATACTGATTTCAGTTACAACACAGAATAAAAGTGTACACTGCTCACTTTATATTTTTACTTTTGATAATTTTTACAATGTGAATATTTGTAAATAAAATAAACCGTATTTTTCAATTCACCTCCCACAAGTACTGTAGTGCAATCTCTTTATCATGAAAGTGCAACTTTTTTTAAAAAAATTTACATTTGTGTTAGGTAACTGCACTCCAAAACAAAACAATGCAAAACCTACAAGTCCACTTAGTCCTACTTCTCGTTCAGCCAATCGCTAAGACAAACAAGTTTGTTTACATTTTCAGGAGATAATGCTGTCAACTTCTTATTTACAGTATCACCAGAAAGTGAGAACAGGTGTTCGCATGGGATTTTGTAGCTGGCATTGCAAGATATTTACGTGCCAGATAAGCTAAACATTCGTATGCCCCTTCATGCTTTGGCCACTATTCCAGAGGATACGCTTCCATGCTGAGGACGCTCATTAAAAATAATAATGTGTTAATTAAATTTTGACTGAATTCTTTGGGGGGGAGAATAATATGTCTTCTGCTTTGTTTACCCGCATTCTGCCATGTATTTCATGGTATAGCAGTCTCAGATGATGACTCAGCGCAAGTTTATTTTAAGAACATTTTTGCTGCAGGTTTGACAAAACGCAAAGACGGTACATATGTGAGATTTTTAAAGATCGCTACAGCACTTGACCCAAGGTTTAAGACTCTGAAGTGCCTTCCAAATCTGAGAGGGACAAGGTGTGGAGCATGCTTTCAGAAGTCTTAAAAGAGCAACACTCCAATGCGGAAACTACAGAACCCAAACCACCAAAAGAGAAAATCAACCTTCTGCTGGTGGCAACTGACTCAGAAGATGAAAATGAACATGCGTCGGTCTGCACTGCTTTGGATTGTTATCGAGCAGAACCTGTCATCAGCATCAACGCACATCCTCTGGAATGGTGATTGAAGCATGAAGGGGCATACAAATGTTTAGCATATCTGGCACGTAACTGCCATGCAATGCCGACTACAACAGTGCCATGAGAACACCTGTTCTCACTTCCAGTTGACATTGTGAACAAGAAATGGGCAGAGTTATCTCCTGCAAATGTAAACAAACTTGTTTGTCTGAGTGATTGGCTGAACAAAAAATAGGACTAAGTGGACTTTAAAACTCTAAAGTTTTAGATTGTTTTATATTTGAATGCAGGGGTTTTTTGTACATAATTCTACATTCGTAAGTTCAACTTTCATGATAAAGATATTGCACTATAGTACTTGTAATGAGGGAACTGAAAAATACTATTTCTTTTGTTTTTTACAATGCAAATATTTGTAATAAAAATATATATAAAGTGCGCACTGTACACTTGTTACAACTGAAATCAATATATTTGAAAATGTAGAAAACATCCAAAAATATTTAAATAAATTGCATTTTGTTATTGTTTAATCATGCGATTCATTTTTTAAATTGTGCACTTAATTTTTTTAATCGCTTGACAGCCCTAATCTACAGCCATTAACATCTGGACTCTGTCAACTAGATCAGAAGAGACTATTAAGTGGCAAAAAAAAATGTATTAAAGCAGACTTAAGGTTACTCAGTGACAGTGCAAAGTCCTTCTAGAAGGTTGAGTTCAGACGAACTTAAACGTCTGAAAACCATGAAATACAGAGTTAAGGTAAACACCCCTACATCCTTAAAGCTAGCCCCCTGGAACTGCCAAGAGCCACTGGGAATTATTTGCATCTACTCCAGCTGCATTCACTGTGTTAAGTGTAGTTGTATTGAATGGTAAAGGAATTAGCTGGGGCAGCTTCGAAGATACGAGACTAGCCTGTGGATTTAATAATGGGTAGGGAAAAGTATAGAGTTAGATAGTGTCCCATGTGCAAGCTGTGTGAAGGTGTTGTAAAAGGGTATGAAGTGGTTAAATTTTACAAGCATGGTATTCTGACGGGGGAGTAGGCTCAGTAGGGCATGTGCAGGTAGCACCTGTCCATTAGTGACAAGGCAGAGTATGTGTATGTGTTATGGGCATATGGGGCAGTGCTCAAGGAGAGCTAAGTTAGGGGTGTGCAGGCCTACGCCTTAACTCCCTATTTCCTGGTTTTCATCCCTTTCCAGTGGGCCATATGGTTGCTATGAGATTCCCCTCTGGTCCTTCCCCTCCTGTACACTTTGCTGTAATGGAATGGGGATAAGTCGGGCTCTGAAATGTCTGCAACATGTAGTCTGGTGAGAGGCAGATTTTTCCCAAAGGTCCCAGTTCATTCTCAGATTTCTGCCCAAGGCAGGTTTCAGCCTTCAAAGCTGCAGGCTCAGAGGTGTTAAGTGGTCCATTCATCTCAATGCGATGTTCTCAGCTGAAATAATACCTGATGGAGATGAATACAGCCTGAAACAACAGCTGAGAGACATGTGAACTGCTCTGTTCATGTCACTGAGTGTTCCCCTCCCCTCTTCCCACTGCCAGAGTTTCTGGTGTGTGTGCAGTATATCAGCTCTTCACCTCAACATCAACAGTGTATTCTTGCAGCCATTCCATTCCATGCATCTGACGAAGCGGACTGTAGTCCACGAAAGCTTATGCTGAAATAAATTTGTTAGTCTCTAATCTTCTTTTTGCTGACACAGACTAACACGGCTACTACACTGGAACAGTGTATTCTTGATGCATGCGTCAAACCTGCCTGCTCTAAGTTCCCCACCCAGAGGGGCACAACTTCCACAAATCCTGGTTCATATGGAGGGGCTCAGACCCAGAAAGGCAAGCACCCTGCAACTGAGAACCTGGGAGGCCAGAGATGGGGCTCAGATCCCCACAGGTCATGGCAGACACACAGGACAGGTAGCAGGCTGGGACATCACTGGGACAGCAGGGACCCCAGATCCAGCTCATAGAGGGAGACAGGGAATGGGGCTCAGACCCCTGAAAAATAAGCCCTCCCACAACAGAATTTGACTCACAAGAGGCAGGGAAAGTGGTCACATCCCCACAGATAGGCAGAGCTCTCTAAGATACTGCTGTACACACAGGGGCAGGGAGTGGGGCTCAGACACCCCCAGAAAGGCAAGGCCCAACACATACCAGCTCATATTAGGAGGACAGCAAGAGGGGCTCAGACCTCCCAGATCCTGGCACGCACGCACACAGATTCAGACAGACACCAGCTGGGCTTGAGCTATCCAGCTGGTGTATAACTCCAAGGGCTAAGAAGCCTGTTAACTCCTCTGCCTGCGCAGGCTCAGTGTAAGCTAACAGAAGTGACAATAGGCTCACGAGCATGTTCCCATGCCCAACCGGAGAAGCCAACTCTTTCAAATAATGTTTTAATTTGATTTCCCCCACAGGGCTGGTGGGTGCCATGCACTCTGTTGGGGGTAACCATCAAGTGTCTGAAACCCTGATGCAATGATCAGAGCCTTGGTTTGGTCTCTAGCTGTGAGCAAAAATAAAGTGTAAAGAAAAAAAAAAGCTGGTTATTTTTAGGGGCTGTTTCTTTGGAACCCCTGTGTCAAGTAGCCCCAAACTTGAATTGCTAACAAAACCCTGTACTCCATGAGACCACTCAGATTCCAAATTTCAAGACAATCATCTAGATTTTAGAGCACTTAGAAGAGCCAAGCTTTAAACAGAAAGCTGGTCTTCATGTTAACTAGAGCAGAGCAATTGCTCTGCTGTAACAGTGGACTTGCTTAACTTTAAGAGGGGAAAGGAAGCACTCCCATTTCCCCAGATCAAGAAGGAGAAGTTGTGGCATTATATACTATCCCTAGTAGTGCCAGCTAGTTCATTTTTCCAATGTATGAGTGCTCTTCCCATAGCACGTTCAGTCTGGTCCAGTGGATAAAACGCTAGATTGGGATGCTGGACTTGGAGTCCAGGGTCTCTTCTTGGCTCTGGCATTCCTTGCCCAAAGTGACACCTCACCTCTGTGTTCCCTCCCACTCTTATCTTGCCTAAGGCCTGGTCTACATTGGACAGCGCTAGGTCAACAGAATTCTCCTGGTAGCTTAGCCACCCTCTCTGGGGGAGGTACAGCACCTACCCGACAGCAGAACCCCTCCCAGCAGCGTAGGTAGTGTCTTCACAGAGCGGTACCACTGTAGCATTTTAAGTGTAGACAAGCCCTAATCTTTAGTGTGGGGACTGTCCCCTATGCTACAGAACAGTGGGGCCCAGGTCTCAACTGAGGTCTCTGTGTACAACAGTGGAGTAGCATCTTACGTGGGGGTTAGGTTCCAAAGTCAGCGTGTAAGGCGAAAATCGTGTAGAGTCAAACTCTCATTGAGTGGAATGGCGGGCGGAATCGCCCGCACTACAGGTACAGTATTTAAATTGTCATTTTTCTCTTTTTTTGCCAAGCGTGTATAGTTGAATTCACATACGTTAAATGCGCATATGATGCGACTCCACTGTACTGTAATACAAATAATTGGGATACATTAGTAACAATTATTTTCAGCTTGAAGCCTTTGTCTAGACAATTACACTTCTAGGGGAAGAAGGAAGCAGCCCGTGTACAGCGTTTTTTAATCGACATGAGCTTAATTTGAATGGAAATGTGTCATTTTATTTATTGTGCATTGAACCTGGAACATGGGAGCATTTCTTTAAATTAAAATAGAGCTAGGAAGTATAAGCAGGGAAACCATACAACTGGGATTCTGAGATCTTGAGCACTTGCACCAGACTGAAAACTCAGCTGTATCAGACACTGCCTAGTGTCCCATTCACCTGAGCATGCACTAACTAGCGTGGAGATAAGAACTCTGAATAGCCCAGGCACACAGCCAGTTAGAGGTTGGGGTAGGTGCATACCAGAGGGAGTGCAGGCCACCAGTCACAAAAGCTTGAGGTAATGGTTTGGAAGCCAGGGCTGTACACAGTGTCCAAAAGTTGTTCCGTTTTGTTCTCTACCCTGACTCCCAGCGCACAAAGCTAACAATGCTCGTGTCACTTAGCTTGTGAAAGATTCAAGTGATGACAATGCAACAGCCAGGAACTACAAAAGGACATTAGTTAAAAATTAAGTCTGTGTTGAGAACAGATTCCTGATTCCCATGACTTCGCTTAGTAATGTCAGAAATCAGCTCGAAGTAGCTGACCAAGCTAATACTTCTAATATCCACAGTTGCAGGAGCATGGACACCGGGTGGAGCCCCCATTCGGGGAGGCCAGCCCCAGCTCCGCCCCTTCCCTGCAGCAGGAGCCCCATACCGCTGCCTCCCTTGTGGCTGGAGCCCTGACCCCCTGCTCCCCGGAGGAGCCCTGGGCTGGCCGAAGCCCCAAGCACCCCCTCACACGCCTGCCTGGAGGAGTCCCGGGCCAGCTGCAGCCATGCTGCACCTCCTCTCCCCAGACTCCAAGCCACCCAGGGAAAAGCATCCATTTGATATGCCCCATGCAGGTCTCGGCCGGCTGAGGAGGCGGTACGTGCTACTCAGCTCCCTGGGTTCATCCGTAATCTCCCTGGAGTCCAGAGGAAGCTGAATAGCACATACCATCTCCTCGGCCGCTCTGGAACCTGCATGGGGCATAATAAATCAAAAACTTCCCCCCAAACCCTGCAACCAGGGGGTCTGGCAGCAGTCCCAGGGGAGGCCCAGGCCTATTATACCCACTGCCCAGGAGCACAGGAATAATGAACTGAAACTTGAAGCATAATCCAATTCATTACACAAATACCAAAGAGTGGATTGCATGAGAAAAAATGAGGAAAAAAAAAATCTATCTTGTGCAAGACACATCTAGTCAGTATATCAGATTTCAAGTTGTTGCTTCAGCACTGTTCTTAGTACCCAATATGCCCACTGAAGTTGCCATACGCAGTGGAGAAAAGCATTCTGCATCCAGTGTGAATAAGAGATGGTACCCCAATTCTTTCCACCACAAAAAGAGCTGGTTTACATTTGGAAGGGTCAGTCATAATGCAGCGTGACAGAACATCTCTCACGTCAAAAGATGCACTTCCATGAGTTTCCAATCCATTCAAATATTTTAACGGTTTAAACATCAAGGCAGTAGAGACATTTTGGAGTGCTACAAGGAAGCTTTAACTAGGACAAATTGGTAAAGGGGGAAATTCAGGCTGGCTATCACAATGTTTCCATCAGCTCTGGCCGTGCTACCCCCTATTTGATTCCCTTCGCTAGCTCCTTTTTCTTTCCACAAAGTCAAACTTGTCACCCTCACCTTCATTCCACTACACAATTCTGCCCTTCTCTACCTACTCCCTCACTCCCATGCCCTCTGCTCAGCCCACTCCTTACCTGGTTTTCTCTCCCACTATGGAGAGTTGCACTGATCCCTATGTAGGCTCTCTACTGCTGCTCTCTTGCCCAGATTCCGAAAAAGCACAGGCAACGTAATAAAAGCTCGTCAGTCAGAAACCCTAAGAGCGAGCAGTAAAACTGAAATGGACATGTCCATTACTCATCTGAGCTACCAGAGCTTCCTGATGCTTGTTGTCAACCTCAATCTTCCTTCCTCTTCACTTCCATGCTGTGTTTGTTACCCCAGGTGTTTTCTTTGCCTCAAATTAGGGCCCAGTTCTGCAAACTGAGCACAGTACTTACCATGGCAAGTAGTCCCACTGTGGCTACTTATGGCAGTAAGCACTAAACCCAACAGGAAGTGTTTACAAGCCTAGGCCTTAGTTGGTAAGCTCTCCAGGGCGCAGATACTCTATCTATTGCTATACTCATTCCTTCCACAACTTTGTCATGGTTTGTCCAATTTTCCTTGCCCAAGTGAATCTGCTAATGGTGCCAATGGAAATTTTGGCTGGACAAGTGGCTTGGGACCTCCTCAGGACCTTGCTGTGTCATCTTGTTTCTGTACTGTCACACACACTCCAGGTTAGTAAGGGAAGATCAAGGCACTGGTAAAGTTAGGAAAGCACACGGACAAAAAAAATCTGAGTGTGGGGCACATGACAGTAAGTTGGTAGAAACAAGAGCTGACCCGTAGGCAAGGACAGAGTTATAGTTAGCAGTGAACTTTGATGCTACAGCTGTTAGTCTGTGGAATTGCCTCTGAAGGGAAATGGCAAAAATCTCACTACCTGGCACACATAACTGAACTGGACATCACACTAGTCAATGTATAATAGGGGAAATCCTGTACAAGCAGAGTGAACTAGACAATCCACTAAATAAAGTGAGTTTTCACTTGTTAAATAAGCCATATGAGCAGTTTCATTTATGCCAGGATGATCTGCTATAATTCATTTTCACTTGTGCTACTAAGTTTTATTTAAATCAAGTATAAGTGTTGTCACCTGTATTAAAGTGGGGACACAGACCAAATACATGTTTTCCCTTCAGTCATGTAGGACCATTAGTTTGGACACTCTTCCTCTTCCCAGCTGCTGGTGGTTTTAGCTTCCCTAACTATGCCTGCTTTCCTTTAGATTATGGGTCTGAAAAAAAGCCACCTGTGCAGAGGACAGGATACCATCTATCCTGGACAGTAAAATCTCCAGGTCTGTTTCCATTCTCTCTTCCACCCCTGAAAGAGACAGGGGAGCAAGGCAACTAAGGTAGTCTGGGTCTTAAACAGAGAAGACAGAAGAAAATATGCTACAAGTTATTTATTTTAACTTGAGTTTAATGATGGGGAGGTTCTTAAGGAAAGCAAATGAGTTCTCATTTGTAGAAGTGTTGAAGATATTCTAATTAGGTTTGATTTTTTTAAGGGAATACATGAATTTTGCTCTAACCTACCAATTTTTAGGTCTGCATAGAATAATGAAATTTAAGGAATATGCAACCAAATTGTTCTATACTACTAATAAGCCGAAACAGTAGCAAGGCCTCATTCAGTCCCCACCTGAAGAGACAAATATGTGACAACGAAAAGCTGTGATGGTTAGTTCCTACCCTAGTACACATGAGAGAAAGGAGACAAATGATAAAAGTGTACAGGGGACTACACATTTCTGTAGCACTTTATGAACAGCAGGTACTGATCCTGTCCCATTTAAATGGCAACACACTCGGACCTCAATAGGAACAGGCTCCCAAAGCCACTAATCAACAAGCAGCACCCTCAAGTCCCGTCCCACCCCCACCTTGATAAGAGAAACACCACAAGTAGGAAAATTCAAGCAAAATAGTGTGAATATTGATGAAGTAAAGGTAGGTTAGGCTCCTTTAAAACTCACTGCTTTCAGCACTCTGAAAGAGTCACTGCCTGCTGCATGTTAACTGACACTGTCAACGAATGACCCAAGGTAAACAGTTATGAACACAAGGTTACATAAGGTAATTATTGACTGATCAGATAGCCAGCTGTAGCTTCAGAACCACTAACCAAGTTGCACTGTTTGTACCAATGGTAAAAAACTATGAACAGGCATTTTATTTTTATATGTGAATCAGTGTAGGTATATTTATTCTTGAATACAAGCCTCCAAGAAGGTGACAAGGATCATTAACCATTTAGTCTGTCAGATCAATTAAGTTATCAAGTATGATCAAGTGATGGCCAGGGAAACACAGTCAGTAAGTTTCAGAGCCTGGGGAATGTAGTTTGTTCTCTGTAGTTTTTGTTGTTTACTACAGGGTGGTTTGCTCAAGAATTTGTTATGATTGAGAATGAGGCCCTAATACTGAGCCTATTTTGGCAATTTACGAACCTAACCTGACCTATTTTCTGAAAATCTTTAACATGGTGTAAAAATTAGTGTTCTTATATCTGAAGAAGTAATTCATTTGGTTTTCCATTTAACACCTTTATTACCTTAGATAACTTTTCTTTACCCAGGGATTCTCATAGGGCCAGCAGTGACTTGCCAAGACCCACCATAATCCAGAAAACAAACACATTCCTTAGCTATACAGTTCACTTGAGTACATAATTTATTTACCATCCACCTGGATTAATTCTGACATACCAACTTACTGGTGTCTCCTGGGAAGGGAAATGGGGCAGTCTGTGTGTTAAAGCCTCACCTGCACACATAAACATTCAAATGAACTCTGAGCTCAGGCTACAGAACAGTTCAATGTTAACGTAAGACAGCCAACAGCATTTCGATGTGGTGAGCTTTCACTACTCTCTCTACAAGGATCGCAGCAAAAAAAAAAAAAAATTAAAAAAAAATCACATTTCCCCTGTAAGGTGCTGAACCCACAGTGTCATAGCAACAGCAATGCTCAGAACGAGGGAGCTCTCACTGTACCAACCTCAGAAGATTTCTTAAGTCTAGACAGCAAAATTGCTTCCTTATGAATCCAGATTAAAATCAGAAATTCAAAAGTCTCACTTGGGTTTATGATACATGCTATTGCAAGTCACCTCCTAAAGCCTTGCACAGGGGCCTTGTACTGATCAACCCTTCAAGAGCCAAGCACAAGATGCAGCTCTGTTAAATGTCTTCAAGATGAGACTGGCAAATAGAGGAGGATGCTTGGAATGGTGGGGGATTAATTCATCTGACTTTATTAAATTTCCCACAATCTCAGTTTTGTGTTTATTTCTGATGCAATGAGTTGTACCGTAACTGCCACATTTGTGGGTTAAGGAGTGAAATCTATCAGAGATGGCAGAGGTCTAGAAAACTGGACAATCTATTTTCCTGCCAATGCAGGATTGTCCCCTACGCTATCTAGTCTAATCTCTTAGAAGTTCAGTTATTAAGTCCTGACTCTTGTAGCTTCCACCCCCTTCCGTGGGGAGACAATACCATGGCCCAACACCTCTCAATGTGAGGAAGGATTCCCCTGATGTTCTGCTAGACGGACCCTCTCTCTATTCCACCCTTTTGATCCTAGTGACACCACCCCAAGTAGGTTTGGGAGGAGGCATGCACAGGAAAAAAAAAATGCAAAGCTGTGCATAGATCCCAGCAGCAACACATCCATCTCCCCCCCCCCCCACACACAAACACACACACACACTATCCAGCCTTCTCACCACCCCAAAAGCAACACCCGCACCCCCACGCCGCACCCATTGCCGGGGTGCCTCCTGCCGGGCAGTGCAGTGGGAGATGCCAGCTAGGATCCTGCCCCAGGGAGACGCACGGAGTCTAGGGGATGCAGGAAGCTCCACCTCGATCCTCTTGGCTGGGGCCGAGGGATTGCTGAGCCGCCCCCTGGCCCTGGCTACCTGCCCGCGGGGGAGAGGCGGGCAGACGGAGGGGGAAGCAGGGGGAGACGGCGCCCGCTCGGGGTGGGGGGGTTCCCAGGGTCTCGCCGCAGCAGCGGCGGCCGCATCGTGCCATGACTCACCGCAGCGACGACAAACGGCTGCGCGGGCCGGGCGAGCACCGCGCAGAGCCGAGTCGCAGCAGCCGCCGGGCCAGCCCGGACAAAGGGGCCCGCGCGCTGCGGCAGGGGGCCGCGGCCCAGCCCACACCGCCCCCAGCCGGGCCTCCATCTCCCCCCACCCCCGCCGGGCCCCCTCCGGTCCCCAGCCTCTCCGGCAGCTGGCGCCTCGTCCTCCGCCAGCGATGCGCCGCCCGCCCCTGAGCCTGCATGAGCAGCCCCACGGTGCGCTGGCCCCCAACCCGCAATGCACAGCCCGTGTGCTCTAACCCCGCACTCATCCCCCAGCCCGGGCCCTAGAGATCCCAGCCCCCCCATCAGCAGCCCCCAGCCCGGGCCCCAGAGATCCCAGCCCCCCCATCAGCAGCCCCCAGCCCGGGCCCTAGAGATCCCAGCCCCCCATCAGCAGCCCCCAGCCCGGGCCCCAGAGATCCCAGCCCCCCATCAGCAGCCCCCAGCCCGGGCCCTAGAGATCCCAGCCCCCCCATCAGCAGCCCCCAGCCCGGGCCCCAGAGATCCCAGCCCCCCCATCAGCAGCCCCCAGCCCGGGCCCTAGAGATCCCAGCCCCCCATCAGCAGCCCCCAGCCCGGGCCCCAGAGATCCCAGCCCCCCCATCAGCAGCCCCCAGCCCGGGCCCTAGAGATCCCAGCCCCCCCATCAGCAGCCCCCAGCCCGGGCCCTAGAGATCCCAGCCCCCCCATCAGCAGCCCCCAGCCCGGGCCCTAGAGATCCCAGCCCCCCATCAGCAGCCCCCAGCCCGGGCCCTAGAGATCCCAGCCCCCCCATCAGCAGCCCCCAGCCCGGGCCCTAGAGATCCCAGCCCCCCCATCAGCAGCCCCCAGCCCGGGCCCTAGAGATCCCAGCCCCCCCATCAGCAGCCCCCAGCCCGGGCCCTAGAGATCCCAGCCCCCCCATCAGCAGCCCCCAGCCCGGGCCCTAGAGATCCCAGCCCCCCCATCAGCAGCCCCCAGCCCGGGCCCTAGAGATCCCAGCCCCCCCATCAGCAGCCCCCAGCCCGGGCCCTAGAGATCCCAGCCCCCCCATCAGCAGCCCCCAGCCCGGGCCCTAGAGATCCCAGCCCCCCCATCAGCAGCCCCCAGCCCGGGCCCTAGAGATCCCAGCCCCCCCATCAGCAGCCCCCAGCCCGGGCCCTAGAGATCCCAGCCCCCCCATCAGCAGCCCCCAGCCCGGGCCCTAGAGATCCCAGCCCCCCCATCAGCAGCCCCCAGCCCGGGCCCTAGAGATCCCAGCCCCCCCATCAGCAGCCCCCAGCCCGGGCCCTAGAGATCCCAGCCCCCCCATCAGCAGCCCCCAGCCCGGGCCCTAGAGATCCCAGCCCCCCCATCAGCAGCCCCCAGCCCGGGCCCTAGAGATCCCAGCCCCCCATCAGCAGCCCCCAGCCCGGGCCCTAGAGATCCCAGCCCCCCCATCAGCAGCCCCCAGCCCGGGCCCTAGAGATCCCAGCCCCCCCATCAGCAGCCCCCAGCCCGGGCCCTAGAGATCCCAGCCCCCCATCAGCAGCCCCCAGCCCGGGCCCCAGAGATCCCAGCCCCCCATCAGCAGCCCCCAGCCCGGGCCCCAGAGATCCCAGCCCCCCCATCAGCAGCCCCCAGCCCGGGCCCCAGAGATCCCAGCCCCCCCATCAGCAGCCCCCAGCCCGGGCCCTAGAGATCCCAGCCCCCCCATCAGCAGCCCCCAGCCCGGGCCCTAGAGATCCCAGCCCCCCCATCAGCAGCCCCCAGCCCGGGCCCTAGAGATCCCAGCCCCCCCATCAGCAGCCCCCAGCCCGGGCCCTAGAGATCCCAGCCCCCCCATCAGCAGCCCCCAGCCCGGGCCCTAGAGATCCCAGCCCCCCCATCAGCAGCCCCCAGCCCGGGCCCTAGAGATCCCAGCCCCCCCATCAGCAGCCCCCAGCCCGGGCCCTAGAGATCCCAGCCCCCCCATCAGCAGCCCCCAGCCCGGGCCCTAGAGATCCCAGCCCCCCATCAGCAGCCCCCAGCCCGGGCCCCAGAGATCCCAGCCCCCCCATCAGCAGCCCCCAGCCCGGGCCCCAGAGATCCCAGCCCCCCCATCAGCAGCCCCCAGCCCGGGCCCTAGAGATCCCAGCCCCCCCATCAGCAGCCCCCAGCCCGGGCCCTAGAGATCCCAGCCCCCCCATCAGCAGCCCCCAGCCCGGGCCCTAGAGATCCCAGCCCCCCCATCAGCAGCCCCCAGCCCGGGCCCTAGAGATCCCAGCCCCCCCATCAGCAGCCCCCAGCCCGGGCCCTAGAGATCCCAGCCCCCCCATCAGCAGCCCCCAGCCCGGGCCCTAGAGATCCCAGCCCCCCCATCAGCAGCCCCCAGCCCGGGCCCTAGAGATCCCAGCCCCCCCATCAGCAGCCCCCAGCCCGGGCCCCAGAGATCCCAGCCCCCCCATCAGCAGCCCCCAGCCCGGGCCCCAGAGATCCCAGCCCCCCCATCAGCAGCCCCCAGCCCGGGCCCCAGAGATCCCAGCCCCCCCATCAGCAGCCCCCAGCCCGGGCCCTAGAGATCCCAGCCCCCCCATCAGCAGCCCCCAGCCCGGGCCCTAGAGATCCCAGCCCCCCCATCAGCAGCCCCCAGCCCGGGCCCTAGAGATCCCAGCCCCCCCATCAGCAGCCCCCAGCCCGGGCCCCAGAGATCCCAGCCCCCCCATCAGCAGCCCCCAGCCCGGGCCCCAGAGATCCCAGCCCCCCATCAACAGCCCCCAGCCCGGGCCCCAGAGATCCCAGCCCCCCATCAACAGCCCCCAGCCCGGGCCCCAGAGATCCCAGCCCCCCATCAACAGCCCCCAGCCCGGGCCCTAGAGATCCCAGCCCCCCCATCAGCAGCCCCCAGCCCCCCAGGGGGTTGGACTAGATGACCTCCTGAGGTCCCTTCCAACCCTGAGATTCTATGATTCTATGATCTGCAGCCCCCAGCCCGGGCCCTAGAGACCCCAGCCCCCGACTCCACCTAGCCCCCTAAAAAGCCACCCTCCGTATCTTACACCCCACCTCCCGCTATCCCCACCAGCAGCCCCATCGCCACCCTTCCGCAACCCCATGCGCCCTAGTCCCCATCAGCAGCCCCCATCCATCACCATCAGCACCCATCAAAACCCTTGCCCATCCCTATGACCCCTAGCCCCCCCCATCCATCCTCATCCCTCCATCCCCCATCTGCCTAGCCCGCCCCATCCCGCCATCCATCCCCATCCCCACGTGCCTAGTCCCCCCCATCCCCCTCCGTGCCCTGCCCCCGGCAGCACTCACCATGAGAAGGCTGGAGATGGCGGCGGCTCTCCGGCCGGCCCGGGGGAAGGCGGCGGCGGCGGCGCGGCGGCCCGCAGAACCCCCCATGGCTGGCGGCGGCGGCGGCGGCGAGGCTGCGGGTGGGGATGTCACAGCGCCATGCAGCCGGGGCCGGCCGGCCGCGAGAGCAGAGAGGGGCGCGTCTCGCCCGGCGCCGCAGCGTGCACGGCGGGGGAGCAGCGGCCCATCTAGGCGCGGCGTCCGGGGCTGGCTGGGGGCGCTCAGCGGCCGCTGCTCGGCTGCGCGGCGGGGACCCCCGGCCCCGGCAGCGCGGGCTGCAGGCAGCGCGGGAGCAGGGCGAGGCGCCTGCTGCCCATAGCTACCGCGGGGCTGTGCCAGCCTCACCGGCCGGCTTCAAACTCACAGCGCGCGGCAGGGCGGAGCGAGTAAGAGCCGCGCGCGGGAGAGGCGGGGCACACACGTGAGGCGGAAAGGGGCGGGGCCTCCCTTTGTTGCGTCACGCGGGGCGGGCACAGCGCCCCCCAGCGTTCTGGCTGGGAATGGCACTTTGACCCTCCCCCGCCCCATGGGGCGGGGGGAGAGCCAAGGGAAAGGCCTGACCCCAAGCCTACTGCAATCAGTGGGCATCTTTTCTAGTGGAGAGGCCACGTCCCCGGAGCAGGGATCCCTCCAGGGCAGTGGGCTGCTGGGGAGATCTTTTGGTTGGGAGGGCCAGGCGCTGGCTGTGCCCCAAGTAATACTGGAGCCGAGCGTGGGGAGCCGCTGGGGAGAGCGAGCAAGATGGGGGCCTGGGCGGAGAGGGCCCGGTGGAGGGAGTCGTCTCCAGACACAAGGGCCTTGAAGGCCAAACTTGAGGGGGGGGACAGAGGGAAATGTGAACCAAAGAGGAGGGCTGATGTTGGGGAGTAGGGTCCTGCCACCTAGAGCCTGAGGGTGTGTGGCCACCCCAACAGCACGGCCAAGTCCTGGAAGGGAGGCCTGGGACATGTGAGGAATAGGCTGTGGCTTTTCTTGAGTTCAGTGGCCAGTGTAGAGAGAGTACCCCGGAGTAGGGACACCTCTCCTAAGTGACCACAACAAGACTGGGGGTTAAGCCTCCCAGGAATGCTGGGCCCAGGCTTACCAGGGTTATGAGGACTCTCGCACAGGAGAGTGGAAGGGAAGTCCTCAAGGTCAGGCTGGCATCCAGGTAACGGGAGTTAGAGTGAGGACTCAGATTCTTTTGCTATCCAATTGCTCCGGGGTAGTACAGAAGCCAGGAAAGTTCTCCACAATAGCAGGACCATGCTCTTCCGATGCAGAGGAAAGATAAGAGCCACAGGAGGCCAATGGGTCTACACAAAGAGCTTTTAGCTATCTACAAACCAAAAGGACAGTGGAACAGACTGCCTAGAGAATTTGTGGAAGCTCCTTTGCTGGAGGTTGTCAAAAAAAGGCTGAAGAGCCATCTGTCTTGGATGGTTTAGACACAGCAAATCCTGCATCTTGGCATGGGATTAGACTAGATGACCCTTACAGTCCCTTCTAACCCTATGATTTTATAACCATTCCTCCATTTACATAGGCATACCCTTACTATCATAAGTAGCCCCATGGTCACATAAACCACACCACTGAAATTTAGCTACCTGTGCAGTGAACGGCAGCAGAGCAGACATCAAGTGCACAGCCGTTGGCAGGTAGAAAGATATTTGGGCTAAGGACGTTCACGGGGAAATCCTTGCCTTTTAGTAATTGTACCATGAGATCTCCAAAATGCGTACAGCGCAGAGTGGCCTCAGCTTTTCAACTACTAGATATATCTACTTCTGCAGGCTGAAGGGCCGTGTTAAATCTGCTCTGAGCTGAACCTGTATTTGCAAGGAGTCCAGTTATTGTGGACCTGAGGTGTAGACCACTAATTCATTCCATCCTTCCAAAGAGAATGTTAAAAACACAAAACTTAAGGGCCAAATACTGGAGTCTTTCCTCAGTTCTTACTCTGGCAAAACTCCTATTGAAGTTGGGGGGAGGTTTCCCTGAGTAAGTGTAACCCACTGGTGAATGTGTGTTTCAGGTACCTTTTAGCCTGACACATGGAGAACAGGAGTTGTTTCTGGCCCCAGTTTTTAGAATTTAGCCTGAAATATTTATAGCTCAGGGTTACTGCTAGCCTGCATAAAATCAGTCGGCTGCAGCCAAAATACCATCTTTTTTTAACTGACAACCTAGTATTACGTGCACCTTTTCATCACACAAAAGGCCAATAAATTTCCATTAGAAACACAGTCTATGCACTTATATTCTTGTCACCTGTATTTCATAGAGCGTGGGTTCTTGGAATCTGAATTGATGGGCCTTTTCCCACAATGGAAAGCTTTTATATGCATAGGAGCTACTCCATCATCCATACATGAAAGAAACTGGCAGTTCCTGCTATCTTCCACAATGCCTTGTTAATTTCAGTCCTTAGGATCTCTTACATGGCATCCCTAAACTGGGAGATTCCCATAGTAGAAATGGACCAGGGAGGCAGCCACTTCATGGGTACATAAGAACTGTCATGAGAAAGGAAGGGCTGACATGCAGCCTTGGAAGAGCCACTGTTGCTGCTATATGCTGTCACAAAGATGGAACAGCAGTCTCCACCCCAGCAGCTGTTGCATATGTTGCCAAAGGGATGGAGCGGTGGTCTTGATGGAACATGAAAAGCAAACCCCCACTGCTGGCTGTGTGGACGCTGGCTCTGACATGATATCTGAGATAGCCCTTCCCTATGTGACTTGTCTGCTCCCCAGCCCCTCAGCTTCCCTGCGGAGGAGCCCACAGGGTCTGAAAAAAAGGCTCAGGCCTGCAATGCTGGAGTTTCCCACTGGATGCTAGTCCAGGGTTTGGTGGCCTGCTGGGCCCTTTGCAGGCTGGCACTTCCTGTCTGATTGCTGGTTCCCCTGGGTGGGCTCTCCCTAGAGTCGAGTGGCCTCCTTGGTCTCAGGCAGTTGCTTGTGTGAGGCAGTCAGCGTCATCTCTGCTGCTAAATAATTCTGCATCAGCTGGACTGCATCAGCTACGAACTCTGGCCAGCATTTGAGCACCCAGTCCCTACCCTCAGCCGGAAGTATGTGGGCAAGCTGCTCCACCACAGTTAGCTCAGACCCCTTCGCTCCAGTCTGAGTCTCCAGCTTTAACCACTTCCAGCACAGGTCTCTTCATTTCTGGGTGACCCCGTGGGGCCAGGCTCCCCGGGGGTATTTCTCCCCATGAAGCCTCAGTCAGAAGGGCTCCACCATGATGCTGAGGTAGTCAAGTATGACTGCTTTCACCTGCGCATGGTCTTGGGCAAACACTGCATCCAGCCCCCAGTATATGCGGTCTGCACTGGCCCCGTCAGGTGTGATACCAACATGGTGGCCCACTGGTCAGGTGATCACTAGGCTACCATTGCCACTTGCTCAACCATCAAGAAAGCCTCTAGGTTGTCCTCAGGGCCCATCTTTGTGACTTTCACTGAAAGGGTGCCCGGGCCTACAGCCCCTGGAGGGGAAGTCCTGGGGAGCATCAGGATTAGGCCTTCCCTTCCTTCAGGGAGGGACCTTCAGGCAGTTCCTGCCTTTCCTCAGGAACTGAAGGTTGAAGGTTTGTTCTCTCCCCTGGTCTGCCCACAAGTGAGGCTGGCTGAGCTCAGAGCATCTGCTTAGCCCCGTGTTGTCCAGTATAAGATCTGCATATCCCATCACAAGTGGATATATTTCAACATAGCAGCAGCTGGATGTTTCTGATCTACTCATTCAGCTGTGGTTTGGTAAATGCAATCACCATTGTCATGTTTAGGCTTTGTAGTCAACATTCTCCCAATGAGATGAATGAGTTCACACCTCTTCTGCTGCTGCTGTTCTAGTCCAGTGATACTCAGATTGAAGCTCCCGAGCCACACGTGGCTCTTCAGTGTGTTTCCTGTGGCTCTTTGCAGCACAGGATATTAAAACACTGTGATTTAGGGCTTGGCTACACTTGCAGATGTAGAGCACTGTGAGTTAAACCAGCCCTCGGAGAGCGCAGTAGGGAAAGTGCTGCAGTGTGTTCACACTGTCAGCTGCAAGCGCACTGACGTGGCCAAGTTTGCGGCATTGGGAGCGGTGCATTATGGGCAGCTATCCCACAGTGCAGCTCTCTCCATTTTGACGATAGGTCTTGTGGGAAGTGGGGGTGATCGTGGGGCATCCTGGGCATGGGAGTTCTATGGGCCCATGGTGCCTGGGCACCAGGAATATTCCTGGCCCGGCCCGAGCAATGTTTGAGGCCGGGTCTCTCCCTCAGTCCCACCTTCCGCCCCTGGGCGCTGCCCCTGCGTGTCCTCTAGGTGACACAGGCCCACCCACCACCGGCAGCGCAGCGGAGCTGAGCGGCTTCCTGCTTGCTTGCTCCACGTGGCTGCAGGCCCCTAGGCAGGATGAGCCTGTGTCTGTGTCTACGCACACTGCTCCTGCCCCAAGCGCCCCTGTGGCCAATAGCAAGCTGGGGGGCAGTGCCTGAGGGTGGCAGCATGCGGAGGCCCCCTGGCCCACCCTGCCTACGAGCCCCAGGTAAGCCTGTACCTCCCACCCCCTCCCAGAGCCTGCACCTCCTTCCCACACACCATCTCCTGCCCCCAAACTCCCTCCCAGAGCCTGTACCCCCTTCCCATACACCCTCTCCTGCCCCCAAACTACCTCCCAGAGCCTGCACCCCCTTCCCATACACCCCCTCTGAAATGAAAGATTTGAAATGTCTCATTGAAACTCATAGGAAAAACCTTGATCTCATGCAGTGTTTAAAAACACTACACGTTGCAAGCCCTGGACGAGTTACAAAAAGTAGGTAACACCCCACTTCATGCCGTGCAGCCCAGATTTTGTAACCACCTGAGAAGCCAGGACAGGCCTCAGACACTAGAAGATGCTTATGTTTCTAGAGTATCTATTTATCTTAGACACTATTAATCCTTTCAGCAGCACAACAAGTGCACGCCGCTTGGACATACCTGGAGCACTCAGCAGAAGATGAATGGTTAAGACATCCAAATTTCTGCTGAAGAAACCTGGGTTCAAATACTGTCTTATGTCACAACCAAGATGGATTTGATGATCTCCACTACTTAAACCCTTTGGCTCTGGACTTATTTGACTTGAATAAAGGACCAAAGCACAGCTTAAGACAAAGCTGTTTCAGAACCTGCACACGGCTATCTTAGGAAATGGAGAGCAGCAACAGATGGCAACATGAGGTGCACAAGGATGAATTTGATTGAGTGCCTGTGGTGACAGTCTGCAAGAAAACGATCAGATAAAATAAGAGAAGGAACTGAGACTGCACAACAAGCACTCCTGTAGCTTCTGCTCCACCCCTTGGCAATAAAAAAAGAGGGATACGTTTGAAAGCCGACGTGTCAAATCCTTTTTAGTTGAGTGGCAAGCTGAAACATGCTGACTCTGGTTTCAGCAACACAACCGGACAAATGTCTGGTTTCTGTGGGCTATTTCCTACCCCTATCTGAAATATGGCCAAGTGATAAGCCTGTCAAAAACTGCAGTTTGCACATGCTCAGAGACGTGTTAGAGTTTGGCAGCTGAATTCTCCAAAGATTCGGTCTCCCCTGGGCACAGGCTGAGCCGGACTTCCCCTGCAGTTGCTGCTCTGGCACTAGGCACAGGAACTGAGAGTAGAGAAATTGTCTCTCTTATGCTCCCAATGCTCCCCCTGTTGGAGCCTAAGCAACCAGGAGGAGGAAATAGTCTGACTGGAATGCAGAGGGGACAAGAACTGGACCTGGAGGGGGGGGCATGCAGCAGAGGGAATAGATTGGGACAAGGATCTGGTGGGATGGCACCTCAGGCAGGGAAAGAAACAGAGAGAAGGAGGTATAATTGGGTCTTATCTGACCTGCTATCTGATTCTGCTGTTGCCTCAGTTTCCCTCTCTTGGGGTTCCCTAAAATTGCCCCTGACTCTTGTTCAAGTCAAATTACACCCCTTCTCAGGGTCTGTTTTTTTTTCAAACAGTTCAACTGTCACCTTAAACCAAAACAAGTATTCCCTCCACCCCACCCGCTGTTTCAGCCTCTTGTTAGACTCAAGGGTTCTTTCCTAAAACCCAAGGTCTGCTGTTTTAGCATTTCCTCAAGCCTCTTCCTCTGAAATCTTCCACTTCTGTCCCTCACTGCAGGCAGCTCCAGCCGGGGTGGATAACTAGGCAGAGGTGGAGCAGAACCCAGTTCTCTTACATGGTCAGCCCACCTTGGGACAGGAATAGACTGGGACTAGTGTGCAAGGAGATTGACACAAAGAGCTGGGAGGGGAGATGTGGGAAAACTACATTGAAATCAGATGAGGAGTCAGGGGAGAGGAGAGACTGGGACAGGCAAGGAAACTGGAAGGAGGGGAGACTGGGACTGACCAGGAAAAGAGACTGGGATGAGGAGCCAAGAAAGGGAGATGTGGTAATGAGATGGGAGATGAAATGGTTTTACAGCTTGCACCAGGTTATTACATCCATTGAACGCACTAATATAATCCTGGTCATTCCTGGTAGGGAGAGTTACAAAGATATCATTATAACCAGCATGTTCAGAAATGTATCCAGATCTAGTATTTGGAGCTGAGAGTGGTACTGAATCATCTCTGTTAATTATGTTGTGAAATCCAGTACAGGCCACCTTAGGACACAAGGGATAACTAATGTGCTCCATTGGGCGTACAAACCCCTTGCCATATGGTAACTGTGAAGGTGAAGACACAAATAGCGATGCAGTGAAGGCGGAAATGTTTAATAGTTATTTCTGTGCTGTATTTGAAAGGAAGCAGGAGGAGGGGAGGCAGCATCTGCTAAAAATCAAACGTTTTCAAATCAATAAGCCTGGATAACTTACCCCCAGGAGTCCCAAAGGAACTAGCTGAGGAGGGCTCTGAACCACTAATGTTAATTTTTAACAAATAATGGGAAAATGGGGACATGCCAAAGGACTGGAGGACTGCCAACTTAATTCCAATATTTTAAAAGGGTAAAAGGGGTGATTCAGGTCATTACAGAGTGGTTAGCCTGACGTCGATCTTGGGGGAAATAATGGAACAGTTCATTCAGGACTCTATCAACAAGGAATTTGAGTCTAAAAATAAAATGTATACCAGTCAACATGGTTTTATGAAAGATGGGTCTTGTCAAACAAACTTGTCTATTTTTGATAAGGTTACAGATCTGGGTGGTAAAGATAAATGTGTTGATATAATATACTTGGATTTCTCAAAGGCATTTGACTTGGTGCCACATGATATTTTGATTAAAAAACTTGTTTTATATGGAATTAATAGGCACTATTAGATGGATTAAAAGTGGCTTACAGCTAGATCTCAAAATGTAGTTGTTGATGGGGAGATATCAATGGCTATTTCTAGTGAGGTCTCCCCTTGGTCCAATGCTATTTAATACTTTTAATCAAGGTTCATCTAGAGGATATGAAATCTTTACTGGTAAAGTTTGCAGAAGACAAAGATTGGAGGAGGACAGTTACTGTTATGGAGTGATTTGAATCACCTGGGTTAATGGGCACAACCCAGCAAAATGCATTTTAAACACAGCCAAATGCATCTGGGAACCAAGAACACAGGTTATATCTAGAGAACAGGAGATTCTGTCTTGGAAAAGCAGTGATTCAGGAGTCACGCTCAACCAGAGGTCTCAACCATAAACATCTCAACCAGAGGTCTCAGTGCAATGCAAGTTGTCTGTCCAGCCCAGCAGAGCAATGCTGGGGCAAAAAGGGCTAATGTGATCCTTGGATGTACTAATCAAGTAGAAATAGGGAAATGATCATGCCTCTGTACACAGCATAGGTAAGACCACTGTTAGAACAGTGCATCCAGTTCTGGTGTCCACACTTTAAGAAGGATGTGGAATTACTAGAGAGAGTTCAAAGGAGGTCCACAAAAATGATTCAGGGGCTGGAAAACAAACCTTATGCTGTGAGGCTTAAGGAACTCAATTTATTCAGCTCCTCGAAGAGACTGAACAGTAACTTGATCGTTGAGTGTAGGTACTGACATGTGGAAAAGCGATCTGATAGTGGGGGACTTTCAACCTTGCTAACAAAGGCATAACAAGATCCACAGGCTGGAAATTGAAGTTAAATAAATTTAGCATTGAAATAAGATGCAGTTTCCTAGCAGGAAGGGTGATTAAACACTGGAATAGTTTACTAGGGGAGGTGATGGACTCACCATTGCTTGGAGTCCTAAAAAGGAGACTAGATAGCTAAAAGACATGCTTTAATCTAGCTTCTGGGAACAATTCTATGGCCTGTCTATACTGGAGATCAGACTAGATGATCATAGTGATGCCTTCTGGCTTTAGTCTGTGAAAAACAAATCTTTGTTATTAATGTACTCAGCTCAGCTCTTTGCTAATAACATCCCCTCTACAACTCTTCCTTAGACTGTAGATTCTCTGTGGGCAGAGGCGGCAGGTTTGTAGAAATTTTAGTGGTGCCCAGAATGCCCAGAGCCTACCCCCCCAAACTCCGCCCCTCCCCCCACCTGCCTAAGGCTCTGGGAGGGAGTTTGGGTGGGGGGAGGAGGTCTGGGGTGCAGGCCCTGGGCTGGGACAGGGTATTGGGGGTGCAGGCTCTGGGAGGGAGTTTGGGTGCAGAAAGGGTGAGAGTAGGTGACCAGACAGCAAGTGTGAAAAATCGGGACAGGGGTGGGGGGTAATAGGAGCCCATATTAAAAAAAAGGCCCAAATATCGGGACTGTCCCTATAAAATCGGGACATATGGTCACCCTAGGTGAGAGGTCAGGCTCTGGAGGGAGTTTGGGGGCAGGCTCTGGGCTGGGGCAGGAGGTGGGGGTGAGGGGTGCAGGCTATGGGCTGGGGTTGCAGGCTCTGGAAGGGAGTTTGGGGATAAAAGGGGGTGCAGAGGGAGGGGGTGCAGTCTCTGGGAGGGAGTTTGGGGATGGGAGGGGGTGTAGACTCTGGGAGGGAGTTTGGGGATGGGAGGGGGTGCAGGCTCTGGGAGGAGGTGGGGGCATGTAGCACTTACCTGGGGCTCCTAAGTAGGGCAGGCTGGGGGGTCTCCATGCACTGCTACCCCCAGGCACTGCCCCCGTAGCTTCCTATTGGCCGCGGGGCGCTTGGGGCAGGAGCAGCGCGCGTAGACACAGATGCACCCCACCCAGGGGCCGCAGGGAGGGGCCGGCAGCCACGTGGAGCGAGCAAGCAGGAAGCTGGTGTTGCCGGTGGTGGGTGGGGGCCCCGGGCTGTTTTAAATCACCCGGGGGCGGAAGGCGGGGCTGAGGGAGAGACCCGGGCTCAAACATTGCTGCAGCCGGGCTGGGCCAGGAATATTCCTGGTGCTCAGGCACCACGGGCCCATAGAACGCGCCGCCTACGTCTGTGGGATGGGCTGTGTCTCCCTAGGCGTGTGCACAGCACCCACACATTAGATTAGGCATGGTTCAGAGCTGATTGGGAATTTTCCAATGAAGCAACTTTTAGTTGGAAAATGCCGAATTATCCAAATGGAAATGTTTGGTGGAAACATCTCGGTTTTGACAAACCGTCAGACACCTGGAGAGCTCAGACTCCTGCGGTCTGTGGCTCTGAGACAGCCTGACCATACGGTCTGCCACAGAATTGAGAACCCCAACGCTGCCAGGATCTGTGGCTCTGGGACAGCCCCACTATGTGTGGACTGCCTCAGAGATGGGGACCCACCTGAGCATACCAGGTCGCTGGCTCTGGGACAGCCCTACCATTCCTCCCAATTCTGCAGCAAGGAGCATTAGAGCCATGGCTCTAGCCTGGGTTCAGCAGTTCAAGCTGGGGCCCTGAGGGTTTCCAGGCTCCCTGCAGTGGAGCTGGGATCCCTAGTTCCCAAGCTGCAAGGTTCCCAGCTCAGCCATGGCTCCCAGTGCTTCCAGGCTGTCGGCTGGAGCTGGGAGCCAGATATTAGCCTGGCGCTTTGGAGTTTGGGCTCCCAGGGTCAATTTCGTTTTAGAAATGGTCTAAACAAAGTGCTTTGATTCACTTGAGAGATTTTTTCCCCTACATTTCCGTTCTGTGGGAAATTTAAAAAATGATCATTTTGGTTCCAAAACGCAACTCAATTCTTTTTCTGAATTTCCCCCAGAACAAAAATTCTGACATTCAACCAGCTCCCGTCAGAGCCTGTGGGCACTACTATAACATTACATCATAAGGCTGAGGTTCCATGGGCACGTGAGGGCAATACTTGACCCACTCTTTACCACCTTATTCTCTTGGCCTAAGTGCAGTAAAAGTCCTAGCAGACCATTATATTACAATACTAATCTCAGGCATAGGAACGGCATTACTTAAACTGTTAAGGTGTTTATTGACGGGATGAATTGATTAATGACATGGTGCAAGACAAATGTTATTTGTGCCTCCCATCTGTCCATGTCACAGTGCAACAGTAGAAAGTTTATGACCTATCTATGGGATAACATGCTGATCCCAGCAGAGGATGCAATTGCTACCTCCCCTCTCTGGCACAACACTGTGCCCTCTCCCACAAGAGCTCCTCCCCATGGATGAGATTTATCAACCCAGGCATGAGGGTCTTGGTCCAGCCCACCTATGACTAGTTGGTTCATCGGCTGTTTTTGGAATGCTGTTCCCAAAATGAAAAACGGGGGTTAGATTCATAATAGTAATAAAGATTAACAGAATCCAAGCAAAAAGAACAGGAGTACTTGTGCCACCTTAGAGACTAACAAATTTATTTCAGCATAAGCTTCCGTGGGCTACAGTCCACTTCATCGGATGCATAGAATGGAACATACAATAAGAAGATATTTATACATTCAGAGAAACATGAAAAGGTGGAAGCACCCATACCAACTGTAAGAGGCTAATTAATTAAGAACTATTATCAACAGGGGAAAAAAACTTTTGAAGTGATAATCAAGATGGCCCATTTCGGACAGTTGACACAAAGGTGTGAGGATACTTAACTAGGGAAAATAGATTCAATTAACGTAATGACTGAACCACTCCCAGTCTCTGTTCAAACTTAAGTGAATGGTATCTAGTTTGTTTTTCCACTGCTTGCATCCGAAGAAGTGGGTATTCACCCACGAAAGCTTATGCTTCAATACCTCTGTTAGTCTATAAGGTGCCACAGGACCCTTTGTCGCTTCTAGTTTGCATATTAATTCAAGTTCATCAGCTTCTCGTTGGAGTCTGTTTTTGAAGCTTTTCTGTTGCAAAATTGCCACCTTTAAGTCTGTCACTGAGTGATTAGAGAGGTTGAAGTATTCTCCTACTGGTTTTTGAAGGTTATGATTCCTGATGTCAGATTTGTGTCCGTTTATTCTTTTACGTAGAGACTGTCCGGTTTGGCCAATGTACATGGCAGAGGGGCATTGCTGGCACATGATGGCATATATCACATTGGTAGATGTGCAGGTGAACGAGCCCCTGATGGTGTGGCTGATGTGATTAGGTCCTATGATGGTGTCACTTGAATAGATGTGGACAGAGTTGGCATCGGGCTTTGTTGCAAGGATAGGTTCCTGGGTTAATGTTTTTGTTGTATGGTGTGTGGTTGCTGGTGAGTATTTGCCGAGGTTGACAGTGATCAGGAAGGGCATGCAGCGTGGAAGAGTGAGAAGATGTCTGTCTAGTGGCTAGGGCACTAGTCCTAATTTGGGAGATCTGGGTTCATGTCCCAGCTCTGCAAGAGACTTCTTGCATGACCTTAGGTAAATTGCTTAGGGCCAGATTTTTAAAGGTATGTAGGCACCTAAAGATACAGATAGGTGTTTAGTGGGATTTTCAAAAGCACTTAAGTAGATTAGCTGCTTAAGGGCTTGACTACACACAAGGGCACTCAGGAAAATTAATCCAAATTAACTTTCAATGTGATTTAGTTAAACATCTTTGTGGACTCTTATTCAGAATGAAAGGGGCCTTAATTCAGTTTAGCTTAATTCACTTCCAACATGCATTAAGAAACTGAATTAAGTCTACTTTAATTCTGAACAAGGTTATGTCTACACTCAAAATGCTACAGTGCACAGTTGCAGCTGTGCTGCTGTAGTGCTTCAGTGTAGCTAATCAGGAGGGATCATCTCACTGCCGTAGTTAATCCATTTCCCCTGAGAGGTGGTAGCTAGGTCGAAAGAAGGTTTCTTCCATCAACCGAACGCTGTCTATGCCAGGAGTGAGGTCGGTTTAACAAAGTAACTCAGGGGTGTGGATTTTTCACACCCAAGTGATGTAGCTGGGTCAGACTAACTTTGTAGACCAGCCCAAAAAGTGTCCACAAAGGGGTTTAATTAAGTTTAACTAATCCACTTGAAATTCACACCCTTTTAGTTAATTCGGATTAATGTTCTTGAATGTCCTTGTGGAGACAAGCCCTAACTCCCATTGAAATCAATAGGAGTTAGGACCTAACTGCGGATGCACTTTTGAGAATCCCAGTAGGTGCCTATCTGCATCTTTAGGCAATGATGGCTTGTCTACACTGGGAAGTTGTTGACAAAACGTTTGTCTTTCATGGGTACTTAAAAAAGCCAGTTCCCCTGCCCCGCAAAAGACAAAAGTTTTGACGACGCAAGTGGCAGTGAGAACGCGGATTTGTCGGCAGGAGCGCTCTCCTGCCAACAAAGCTAATGCCGCTCACGGGGCTGGAAGTATTGTGTCGACAAAAGTGCCAACAAAGTACCAAAAGAGAGCGTTTGCACATGCTGACTTTTAGCGACAAGCCAGTGTTGACACAGCCTTGTCGCTAAAAGCTGCATGGTGTAGAGCAGGGGTCTCAAACTACCACGAGGGCCAGTGCATTGGCCCAAGGGCCACATCACTGATGCTGCCCCCTTGCTGCCTCTGGCCCCACTCCTTCTCCGCCTCCTCCCACTGTGTGCATGGCTTCCCGCTCCTCCCTCCCAGAAACCGCAAAGCCACCAGACAGCTGTTTTTTGTTGGTTTTTTTTAATGGAGATATGCCAATCTCCTAGAACTGAAAGGACCTTGAAAGGTCATTGAGTCCAGTCCCCTGCCTTCACTAGGAGGACCAAGTACTGACAGATTTTTGCCCCAGATCGCTAAATAGCCCCCTCAAGGATTGAACTTATAACCCTGGGTTTAGCAGGCCAATGCTCAAACCACTGAGCTATTCCTCCCCCCCAGTCTGGTGGCAGAACTTCAGAATGTAACTCGGGAGGGGCTGGGGGGGGTAGGCGGTGGCACGGGGAGCCCCATGGGCAGCGCCGCGTGTTTGAGACCCCTGGTGTAGACAAGGCTAAATACCTTTAAAAATCTGGCACGTCTACATTTAAAATGCTGCAGCAGCATAGTTGTAGCGCTTCAGTGGAAACGCTATCTGTACTGATGGGAGAGCTTCTCCCATTGGCATCGGTGCCCCACCTCCCTGAGAAGTGATAGCTGTGTTGACGGAATAATTCTCCCATCAACCTAGCACTGGCTACACTGGGGCTAGGTTGCTTTAACTGCATCACTCGGGTGTGGATTTTTCATCCCCGAGTGACATAGTTATACCAACCTAATTTCCTAGTGTAGACCTGGCCTCAATCTCTGTGTCTCAATTCCCCTTCTGAAAAAGATAATGGCAGTCCTTACCTTGCAGGGATGTTGTGAAGAGAAATACATGAAAGAGTAGGAGATGCTCCGTTACTACGGTAATGGGCGTCATAAAAGTACCTAAGCTAAATAGTACTGTAATGGAGTCTCAAGTTGACAACTTCCTTACCACTAGATGCCAGGAAAAGTGGTCTGTGACCTAGACTGCTCCTGCATATCCTTGGCCAACAAATGCTTTTGAAAACTGACTTCCTATTTTGCGGAGAAACCATTACTATGTATATTACGGTAGTACCAAAAAGCCCCAGCTGAGGCTGGGAGGCCATTGTACGGAGCACTGTATGCAGTCAGACACAATCCCTGGCCCGAAGAGCTTACAATCTAAATCAGTGGTTCTCAACTGTGGTTCACCGCTTGTTCAGGGAAAGCCCCGGGCGGGCCAGGCTGGTTTGTTTACCTGCTGTGTCCACAGGTTTGGCCAATTGCAGCTCCCACTGGCTGTGGTTCGCCGCTCCAGGCCAATGGGGGCTGCGGGACACGGCGTGGGCCAAGGGATGTGCTGTCTGCTGCTTCCTGCAGCCCCCATTGGCCTGGAATGGCGAACCATGGCCAGTGGGAGCCGCGACCGGCCGAACCTGCGGATGTGGCAGGTAAACACACCAGCCTGGCACGCCAGGGGCTTTCCCTGAACAAGCGTTGGACCACAGTTGAAAACCACTGCTCTAAATAGACAAGACAGAACGATACTTCCTTTCTCCCCATTCTACAGGTGAGGAGGTAAGGTGCAGGGAAATCAACAGACTTGCCTGAGGTCACCCAGGGAATCTGTGGCAGAGTTTGGACTGGCACCCAGATCTCCCGAGTCCCACTCCAGTAACTTAACCACACAGCCACCCTTCCCTCTCAATACCTTAGAGCCTTATTCACAGAGCCATATTGCACAACTTCCCTGGGATGCTTTCACTCCTGGAGCTCAAGCCAAAGACCTTGGCTTTTCCAGACCAGGGCTCTCATTCTTCCCCAACTTAAAACAATAGCTGCTCACAGGGTCCCAGACATGGTCCTTCTTAAGGACTCTTCAGCCCAGAGTTTATTGTGGCGCTGACATTCAGAAAGTGAGCTCACTGCTTCCCAGCCTCAGGGAGACCAGCTGCTCAGCTCATCTCTTCCAGACAGAGCGGAGCCTGTCAGCACCACAGATACAGAGCAGCCAGAGCTAATCCACGAGATGCTTCCCCACCAAGGGTGATAACCACATGGGATAAGTGACTGAAGAAAAGACTGAGTGTCTGGCTTCAACATTGTTTCTGCTGAGAAAGCAGGATGATGAACCAAAAAATGCCAAGGCACGGTGGTTCTCCGGCTCCTCCAGTCTGCCAACCCTTTCATAAAACATGGACCACGTCCCCTCCTCCCAATCCCCCTGTGCTTTGGCTTCAAGATTTCTTGCCTTTCCCCAGCCTCAAAGTTTTTCTGTGTCCCAGGATTTCTTACCCAGGTTCTTTGCCCCCAGGATATTCCTCACCCTCTCCTATAGCACTCCACCATGCCAGGCTATTGCTGTGGTCTGTCTCCTTTGCTTTTCTTCCCCTGCCTCTCTACACCTGTCTGTAGCAAGGCTGACTGTGACCCTGGAGACCCTGGCCAGGCCTATGTGCAGTACTGGGAGAAAGGCAGATCAGTTAAATGGTGCTTGAGCAGTTCTCCTGATGCAGCTAACAGGGTAATCCGTGATAGGGTGGCTAACAATGTGGGAAAATAGAATATGTCCATGAAGAATCCTGGAATTCTCAGCTTTTCCTTGTATGAGGAGATGTGTGGGCAGAGTATTTATTCTGCACCTTGCCTGATAGACATAGTTGAGTCTATACAATAGGATACGCTTGGATACGGTGACATACTGGTTTCAGGAGAGATGGGTCCAAGCTGTAAAATTCAGATCTGGATTTAAACCAGTGGTTCTCAAACTTTTGTACTGGTGACCCATTTCACATAGCTAGCCTCTGAGTGCAACCCCCCACTTATAAATTAAAAACACTTTAAAAAATATATTTAACACCATTATAAATGCTGGATGCAAAGTGGGGTTTGGGGTGCAAGCTGACAGCTCGTGACCCCCCATATAACCTCATGACCCCCTGAGAAGTCCCAACCTCCAGTTTGAGAACCCCTGATTTAAACAAACTCAAAGGTTGGCAGAGTCCAGCTACAGGTGTTGGTTTTATCCATTTACAGAGATATATCCAGTCAGGAAATTGAGATCTGGCTCTGTATTCACAACCCCACTCCCACCTAAAGTTCAGGAATGTGTGGATCTTGGAGTCTGGTTGTGGCCTGATCTTGCAGACGTTAGTCATCTGGGTCTAGGCTCACTGACATCAAGGGATCTAGTCACATCAGTGTCATGATTATATGGACTCAGCCTTTCTTAAAACAGGAGGCTTTTGGTAAAGAAAACTACACAGAGACAAAAGTATATCCACACAGTTTGAGTTCTAGCTATGTCTGTTGTTTTCCAGGGACCACCCCGTCTAGGCTGCATATAGCACACAATAAGGATTGAGTAATATGCTGCAAGGAAACATCATTACAGTGAGCAAGGGATGCAGGAACAGGCTCCTTTTAAAGAAGCATGAAAGTCCCTGGTTGTTCCTCTGTGCAAATTGCATTTCTTGTTATAGCAAACATTTATTGAGAGTGAAGGCATTCTGCAACCAACATAGCTTCCCCGTAAGATGGCTCCATGGAGCACGACACCTAGTCTGATTTATGAGCTTGGTGATTTTGCTGATCTAGATGATTCCACAAATTTGCTTCTCGTCACCACAAAGATGTGGTCACTGTCTTGGCTCAAGGGACAAAAGACAGCAGGATTAAAATTCAGAAGATTCTAAGCAGCCCCTTTTATGACTAATATCAACACATAAATAGTATAGGCAAGCTCTTCTTCATGGCACAGAACCACTGAGCCAAATGGAGCAATGGACACACTCATTTACCCTGGAATTGGTTAGGACAGTGGTTCTCAACTGTGGTCCACCACTTGTTCAGGGAAAGCCCCAGTGCACTGGGCCGGTTTGTTTACCTGCAGATCCGCAGGTTCGGCCGGTCGCGGCTCCCACTGGCTGCGGTTCGCCGCTCCAGCCCAATGGGGGCTGCAGGATGCGGCGTGGGCTGAGAGATGTGCTCTCCACCGCGTCCCGCAGCCCCCATTGTCCTGGACCAGGACAATGGGGGCTGCGGGACGCGGTGGAGAGCACATCTCTCAGCCCGTGCCGCGTCCTGTAGCCCCCATTGGCCTGGAGCGGCGAACCGCAGCCAGTGGGAGCCGCGACCGGCCAAACCTGCGGACGTGGCACGTAAACAAACCGGCCCGGCCCACCAGGGGCTTTCCCTGAACAAGCGGTGGACCACAGTTGAGAACCACTGGGTTAGGAGCAACTCCATTGAATCAGTGCTCTGAGACTGGCATGGGGCCTCATGGAATTATGACTAGCAGTGTGGAAAGGCTCCCAGTGACTTCACTGGGAGTTGGATTGTGCCCTGACTATCTGACCCTATAGTGTCTGGGTGCTGATTCCGGCTCCATAATTAATTTTTAATTATAATTTTAATTATGAGGGCTGAATTTTAATGGAGAAATTGTATAATTTCACTTTACATTCTCGCCCCAAGTCAGGTCATTATCAGATTCCTGTGATAAGTCTGGAATAAAACAAAACCCCACATAGATTTCTTTCTGATTGGGACATGCAGAAGAACAGTGCCATGGGGAAAAAGGGGAGTTACCAGGACAAAAATCTTCCAAATCAGAAATGCAAAGCTGCCAGCAAGCTCTGACAACCAGGAGAGGATACAGTGGATTCCATAATGCTTTACGGCTATTCAAAATATTTCATTATTTATTCATTTACCTACATGGCATTTCAGAGCACGCAATAACGGGCTCATAAATTAAACATGCACATTGTTTTAATAGATCATCTGCATCTTATACCTTATAGGGTCTTATAATAGGATATTTAACTGCCTATCATAGAATCATGTATCCATTCTGCAGGCATCATACAAACTGTGACATCAGTGGCCCAGGCCAGTATTAAAAGGTGCATTTAAATCCCCACGCAAATGGGAGAAAGTGTGATAAATGGAGAAGCTTTAAACATGAGACGGTCCTAAATAAGGCAGGGTTTTTTTTGCCATGTTTCTCCCCATATTTAGCATGAAAAACAAATTGCAAGCAATAATTGTAGTTTGTTTGTTTAAAAGGAAAAGCGATGCCATGCAATCTATTAATTATTGTTAGCTTTGTTTTCTGTTTGTAGAGGGGTAACTGGCACCGATAGTTTATAGACACATACAAAGATGGCAAAACACCAAAGAGGAGCCAGATGTATACACGTTCATTTCAATGACTTGCTCAGCAGTGTCAAAGACTGGGTGACTTTCTGCTTTGCCACAGACTTCCTGGGTAACCTTGGCCTTGAGCACTTTAAGGGGCTTCACTGCATTGTTAGCTTGAGGTATAACACGAGCTTTGTCCCTAACCCATCTCCCATCCACACACATGCCAATCTCTAGCTTGTGTTAAGTGATGCTCTAAGCTCTAGCTAGCTGGCCTGGCAGGAACTTCTCTGCCTCACAGGGGTGCTGAGAGGCTAAATACACTAAAGAGTGATGTTCTCAGATGTTATTATCCAAGCTAGATTTGATGGAAAGCCAAACCTAGGGGCCTGCATCTCTTTGGTCCTTGACAGTGATCTGATGGCATGAAAGGATTGTAAAGGAAGCAAATCTGCTCATGGTCACATATTCCTAGCGTAGGGGCTTCTGCAAATAAAAAAGGGCTACTATAGCCAGCTAGCATAGAGATCATGTCAGAGGCATGGTCAAGGGTGGGGTCATGGCTGAAATGCCACTGCATTCTGGCTATTCCAGGCTGCTGCCATGGACCTCAGAGGCTGTTACACCTAGGCATAAGTAAGAGCAACCAGGAGGCTACTATAACTTATGCCAGGATCTGGGAAGACCATCAGGAAATCCCAGGCTATTCAGAGCACTACGGTGGTTTAAAAAAAATATAGCTGGGCCAGAACATAGACTCAGGCCCGTGGTGTTTGCCATGGAAATGATGACTAACAAAGACATAGCCCTAGTCATGAGGTGGTGTTCAAACCAGACAGTTTTGTTTCTTCCAAAGTTCAAGAAAGGTTTTGAGAGACAGTGCATAGCTGCCATGAAGAGGAAGCCATGCCTATTTGCTGACTCAAGCCTTCTAATGCCATTCAGAATGTGGGTGGGACAGAGGGAGGAAGAAATGAGGACGTCACGTTTAGACAGTGGAGATTAGCATACTTAGTGGCTGCCTGCCACCCTGCAACTCTCCTGTCTGATGTTGCCATGATGCAAGAGTGGATGGGCAAGTAACAGGTGCACAGTTGTTTGATTCCACAGGTGTGTTGTGCAATACTCCCCCTCCCTCTCCGTCGATAGTCACGGGATTTCACAGTAAGCAGGCTTGACATTTATAAGTTGCATTTGTTTGTTTTAGTTATCATTGCAACCAGGTGCAGGGCCAGATACACCCTTAGAGTAACTAGGGATGTCAATAATGTTACCCTCAGGATGGGTTTTGCCTGAAGTCTTCAAAAAGAAGATTGATCATTTGTGCAAGTTAAGAATGTTCATGAGACATTAGTACTACTGATTACTGCTATTATGTAGCCATAGAGATCAGGCATCTGATTCTCCTCCGCCTCACATCTTGTGTAGTCATTTGCACCCAGAATAGGTCTGTTCTTGATTGGTATGTGCACTAGAATAAACTAGGAGTACATTGTACCTCTGAGTATAGTAACCAGTCATATCAGCACTCAGTTAATGGACCATTGTGCCAACTGAAACCAAAGCAAGAAGGATGGGATGGTCTACTGTGCTCATCATTGAGCAAACGTTAGGCCAACAGCGCATGCATTTGAAAATCCCACTGCCACCACCAAAAAAACCACACCATGGACCAGATCCTCAGCTACCCCCTCAGGGAAGAAGAGGGAGGGAGGGAGGAATAGCTCAGTGGTTTGAGCATTGGCTTGCTAAACCCAGGGTTGTGAGTTCAATCCTTGAGGGGGCCATTTAGGGATCTGGGGCAAAAATCTGTCAGGGGACAGTACTTGGTCCTGCTAGCGAAGGCAGGGGACTGGACTCGATGACCTTTTGTTTCAGTTCTCCATTTATTATTATTATTCTCCAATAAATCTCCATTTATTATTATTATTACCTCATCTCCCACTGTAGTCAGTGGATATTAAGGGTTTTCAGAACCTTACAGGGCTGCTCAGCAACTAGCAGAACTGGGTCTTCTGATCAGAGAGCTCACCTAGCACCAAAATCAACAGGTTAAAAAGAGCCAATACCTAACTCCCAGAGAATAGCTCCCTGTTGAATGAAGGGGGAATGCCACAGGGTTTCTCTATCTACTGCTAACACTTCCTCTTGTAGCCACCCACATCTGGGGAATAGCTCCACTTGCTTTGAAGCCCTCTTCCATCTGTCACTAGCACTGCAGCGTTCTCTCCTCATGACTCAGGATGCTCCCTTTTCATGGCTTGGCCTCTGGCCATGTCACTATAGTTTTCCTGCTCTGGGGTGTCAAGGTCTCACCACACTACCTGTCTGTGTTGCATTCCCAGCAGTCCTCCAATCCCAAGTATCTGGTAGGGGAACGAGGGTCTTCCCACTATTTTGGGTTCCAGCCCAGGGACCCTACAACCAGCAGCTAAGATCTGGACTATCCCAAAAATTTGCTACTGTTTCCTTCCTCCGAGGCCTCTATCAAGCTTCCTTCTCTATGGTACGTCCTTCCCTCATAGAACATCCTTCCCTCAGGGCCGGGATCCCAGAGTTTCTATTCTTCCCCTGGGTTTTCTCCTTTTCCCTCTCCAAACTCAGAGGGTGACTGCACAAATCCACACTACCCCCTCTTTCTGCTGCAAACATCTAGCTTGCCTACTCCTGGGCTCCATCCTCAATCAGCACTTGTCTATCAAGCCAAACTCTCCCTCAGGTGTGGTCTATCCCATTACTTAGCTCAAGCCACTTTAACACTCTCTGGCTAACACCCCATCACAAGGCATTTAAAATGGAAGTGTGATAGGGTGCACCTGGCCTTTGTGGCTCCCCACAGGAGGCTATGTGGCCCTATCACACCCCACCCCAGAAAAGGAGCAGTGAAGGTGGGTCCTCCAGGCCTGCCTAGAGAAGCCTCATGGAGCCAGCCAATCAGAGACCAGCAGGCTCAAATAAAAGGAGCTGCAGAGGCTTAGCAGGTTAGTTCTTAGCTAGGCCCAAAGGGTAAGGAAGGGTTATGTGGGTTAAAGGTGTTTGAGGAACAGCCAGAGTTTGGTTCTGTCTGAATTTGCTTAAGGGGGGAGAGAGGACCTGAGAACTTTAGCCCTAAGGTAAGGGATAAAGGGGTGATGTGGGAAGAGGCACAGGGAAATAGTAACAACAAATTGAAGGAAGCAGTAAATGCTGGTGTTTATAGGGTCCCTGGGTTGGAACCGGCAGTAGTGGGTGGGCCTGGGTTCCACCACTGCTAAAAAAGGGGTCAAAGCTTGTTTGGGAGGGCTGAATTTAAGGGGCCTGAGGCTGAAAGACAGTTTTTATTGGACTCTGCTACCCTGGAAAGGGTTCATTTGGACTTTGACTTGGCCAGAGGGCCCAACCACTGAAGACCCTGCCAAGGTTGGCTGGCAATTTACCAGGGCACCACGAGTGAGAGAAGGACTGTAGTATTGCCCCCAGTTGCAAGGAGGTGCCCCAAAGGTGAGTGCCCCTCTGTTACAGGAAGTTAGAGGTTTTGACACTGATCCTGAGCAATGAGGTCAGTTGATGTGTAACTGGCTGGGAGAAGCCAGTGGAAATATTGCTGTGAGAGCAGGACTATAAGAAGCAAGACAAAATGGACTGCAGCACCCTTCTTGAAACTCTGGTTTTATGTTGCAATCCAAATGTCTATTTATGGTACACTACAAAATAGAGCACTTTTTTCCCATTCCATGTTGAACAAACAATGCTTTGCCTCTCCAGTCTCTGCAGAATTAGGAAAAAGTGGGTCATGCATTTAATTCTACAGCAGGAAACAAAAGGCCATTCTGCCCCTTTTGGATCCCCTACTTATGGATGCTGCAGCTAATTAATGTAAACTCTTAACTGATTCAGGCATATAATTAATGCAGTTTGGTGATGACTCTATTATGTGGCTGTTGGGAGTGTTCATGATGCTATGAAAGACTGTAAAATAAATCATTTACGGAGTTCCTGTTCCACATACCCAACTCTTGTCTCCACTTTGCGTTCTGGTTTTTCTTGTAACCTTAAAGCTTGTGGATAATTAGCAAGAATCTAAGGTCTTTGCTCAGATTCTATCATCATCTATTTCTGCTCAGCTCCCCTTATTTTAATAATGGCTCAGGCCTCATTATGTTAAACTTGCTCTTCTAGGATATTTAAAATCCCCCTTAGCTGTGTTAGGCCTGTGCTGTCTCCTATATACTCTCAGGCACTAGACAATTCAGTAAAGTGGGGAACTGGGGAGGGATATATGCAGAAGGGAGAAAATATTGGCAGATGACCTGGCATAAGGGCCAGATCATCAGCTGGTGAAAACTAGTATAGCTCCATCAATTTCAGAGCCATGCTGATTTCTACCAGTTAGGGATATGGTCCCTCATTTATGATTCTCTGAAGGACAAAGGTGAGTGCAAGATACCTACCACACTATATACATTTATCTATACAGATTATTCCTCTATTGTTGGGTATCTAAATGTATACACCTCACTGGCTGGGTTTTGTTATTTTCTTTGCTATTTAACAGCAGACCCAAATACACAATCACAATGAATATGCATATCAGTGTGCACTGCTCAGAGCACGCTCAGATCTGAAAACTGAGTCAGCAGAACATTTTCTGATAAAAAAAAATATTGTCCCAAGAGATGAGGGTAGAAAGGGCACAAGGCATCAAAGTGGAGAAAAATGCTTTGAGGGCCTATTGGAGAACTGATGCATTTTTGCCTCCTTTTGGTCAGCTCACTTGCCTCTCAGCAAAACTCAACAGAAGAATGTAATGTAGCAAAATCACTGCTATCATCCTGGTATTGGTGGAGGTGCAAGGTTATGTGATCTAAATGTTTCTCCCAACTTGTCAATTCATTCATTGCCAGTGCCCTTTCTACAGCAGAGACCAAGGTCAGAGTAATAGATGGTCTGCAAAAGCAGACAGGTCTATAACCTGACTCCCTCTGTGGGTGGCAAGGGCTTCCTCCAGTCCCCTCTAGACTCAGCTTCTGGTCCTTTATAATGTCTTTCTTCCCTCTCCCAGAAGACCTCCTAAGGGGGTTCTTCAAACAGAAAAGTCTTCTCCCCTCTTCCTTCCCTTGTAAGAGAGGGACATCCATAGGAAAACAGAGGCCATGGCAACTGGGATACTGGGAAGTCTTCCTGGTTCAGCCCTTTGGGCTTAGTCTGAAATGGGGTCTACCCCCAACCCCTCCTCGCGGGGCACACTGCTTTGAGGCTGGGCCACACAGCTTTGGGAGCGGGGAGGCCTGCTGTCTCCATCTCAGCAGGCCTCTCTCTGCTGTCTGAGGTGGGGCAGCCCACTGCTCCTTCTTGGGGCAGGTTTTCCCTTTTAAGCTTTCCCACCCTCCAGGCAGAACAGGTCTTTCAGGTGAACCTCTTTGGTGCTGAACAAGCCCAGAGGAACTTATTGGTCTCCTCTCTGCCAGAGTGAGGGTGTGTCCACTCACACACCCCTAAACATCTGCATGCACATTTCAAAGCATTACAGCAACTACTACTCTACATGCAAATTATTTCACAGAATAACTAAGGGCTTGTCTACAAATGAAAGTTAACCCATAGTAAACCAGGGTGTGAATTCAAAATGGGTTAACCATTCCTGATTAACTCCATGTGTGGACCCGGTGAGGCCCACATCCTCAAAGGTATTTAGGCTCCAAATTTAGAAGTGGTTCCTAACCAAAGTGGATTAAAGTAATTCAGGGTGAGGCACTCTTAAGCTATGTCTACACTGCACACCTTACAACGGCGTGGCTGTGCTGCTGCAGCCATGCCGTGGTAAGGTGTGCAGGGTAGCCGCTCTTTGTCGCTGGGAAAGAGCTCTCACGACGACAAAATAAAACCACCCCGAACAAGGGGAAGTAACTTCGTCCCCGGGACAGCAGCTCCCGCTGATGAAGCGCTGTCCACACCGGTGCTTTTCATCGTTAACACTTTTGTTGTTCAGGGGTGGGTTTTTTCACACCCCGAGTGACAAAAGTCAATCACAAAAGTGCAGTGTAGACATAGCCTTGTTCCAGAGTAAGAGCATCCACACAGGGAGTTAGTGAGGAATAGCTATTCTGTGTAGACAAGCTCTAATTAAGAACCTGGTTGTCCACCCTCACTACCTACCAGCAGCATGCTGGTGACATTAGTTAATCCTCACAACAGCCTTGTGAGGTAACTGTCTGTGTATTATCCTCACTCACACTGATTAGTGCCTGATCTACTGAAATCAATGGCACCAAGTGTGCAGTAGGAGACTAGTCAAAGTAAGTAGGAGTATCAGAATCTGGCCTGAAATGAATACAAAGAGGCAGATTCATAAGTGTCTTGACCAGCATGAACCAGCACAGGTCCCTGGGCCTCCAACCGGGGAGCAAGCTTGCAACACCCATTTCAGGGGCACCCAGAAGGTGGCAGCCCTGGGCAAGAAAAGGTGTTGCGAGAGTGTCCGCAGTTGAGCAGTTCCAGTTCCATCCTTTGGAGGGCAGAAGTGGACACACACTGCCATTTCATGATAATCTCTTTATATGACTGCCCTGTGGAAGTGTCAGATTGGCGGGGGAACCAGAGGAAGCTGGCCGTACCTGTGCTGTTCCTCTTCCATAGATAAATAGAAGTGCTGTTCGTTGGTTGTATTGCCCTGTGCTGTCAATGTACCCGAACTCTGCTCTAGAGGGGAGAGACTAGTTCAGTCTCTGGTCATTGTCATTGACCTTGCTGCTAACAATGTGCAGTGATGAGGTCATGTGCACTAGAATAGAGACTTCAGGCTGCTAAAGCTCAGATGGGCTGTATAGCAGAGATGCCAATTCAGATATTTCTGGGGCAGCAAGGGGGCAAATTCCAGTCCCGGCTTGTTCCCCCCACTTTCCCTCCCCAACTCCTGCAGGGACCCTGGGTTTCCCTTGGCCAAGGAATCTCTCCTCTCTTACCCACACAGTGCATTCGTTGATGCCTCCAGGAGTCAAATACACAGTGAACTCCCCTGTGCTCCCCCATACATGAACAGACTCCCCACATGCACCAGGTCGCAACACCATTTGGTCCGGCCACACCTCCATCTGGACAAAGTGCTGGCAAGATCAAATCTCAGTGTCGTAGCAATCCTGTGTGCTAGGTGGCAAAGTCACTCACTGGTCACTCCGCTGTCTGCATGAAGAGGTGGCTGGGTCAGATTTCAGTGGTGTTGCAACCACACAGCTGGAGCAACATTCCGGCAGCAGCCATGCAGATTTAATAAGGTACCCCTGTTTAGAAGGGTCTAGATCATGGCTCCCCCAGTTCTGCAGCCTATGGGACTTTGAGAAAGTACCAAAAAAACCCTGCATTCCCCTCCCGCAGCTACCCCTAACAGGTACCACTGCTGTATAGGCTCAAGTTGGATTTGAAGCAGTGACTTTACATACCCCATTAGAAATCCACTAAAGCAGTCACTTCCCCAGCTGCTGGTTTTGCTCGTGGTTATTCTGCAGTTAGATATGTTACTAAGCAAGGTATAAGAAATAACCACATAGAACAAATCCTTGATATTTAACTTCTACTACAACAGTAAAAACTGGACTAACTCCTACAACGTCACAAAAATATTTTAGAAATAGCTACATGGGTGAGTGGCCACCCATCACCTCTGTACTCTCATCAGTTACTGAGAATCTCGGGATTACCCTCAAAGCAACTAACAGACTCTGTATCAAAAGGGCCTCTTGGGTTTTGTCTTTGTGATCCAGCTGCTACTGTCAAGCACAGAGACGTGTGGTAGGTAAACATTTGTACTGAGATTTGTTCTCCCCCCTCCCTACATGTACCATTCCTCTAACAGTTTAATGATGTGCCATTTCTAGGAATTGGGAGGAAGAACACAAAGGAGAGCAATAATAATTATGCAGTAGATTATTAGTTCTAGGATGTAGCTATTATGGTTAGATATAATTCTCCGGGCCAAGTAATGCCAAAAACAACAGGGTCCTAGTAAATGACGGGTTAGTGAAAGAGGGATCTCAGCCTTCCAACAAAGGGCTTTTTGGTCCTTGCTGTACTTTCTCACTCAGCTGAGGCACAGTTGTTAATAATTGTGACAGGGTGGGAGAAGACCCTGTCCTGTGCGGGGTGAGTGCATCCCATCACACTCCTAACCCCAGTCTATATGCACACCCTCCTTAGCAGAGGAGTGCGGACCAATGGCCAGAGTCAATAGATTCACCCCTCTTAGCAGGGTAGTAAGGCCTAGTAGTCCCAATCAGTACATTTGCCCCATGAAGACAGGGCAGTAAGGACTAGCAGCCAGAGTCCCTAGATTCACCCTTCTCGGCAGGGCCATGAGGCCTAGTGGCCAAAGTCAGTCGGAAAGTGGGCTGCCACACACAAGGATGTGGGAGGCAGCCCGGGTAGGGGAGTCCAGGCCCTCCCTCTCCACTGGACCCCAGTCCTGTCCCCAGCGATTCCTGACGCAGTGAGGTTTCCGTGGGTACCTTGGCATCTGCCCGGGTTATGGCATCTCTGGCCCACATAGCCTCGGGCTTCAACTGATCCTAGGCTAGAGCCAGCAGAGTACATCCTTTCCTCCCCAGTAGTCAGTCCCAACTGAGCTGACCTACTCCTCCTTATACCAGTGAACCTGGAGCATGCCCAGTAGATCAAAGGAGGCGTGGCTTCCTCAACCCACATTGTAGGGTTAACTCTTTCCTGTCTACTGCAGGGTGAGTGCATCCTATCACGGTAACCTTAAATTGGATGATTGATGGCCTTTAATGAGAATATGAATTAATCTTTGGAACTGAAAGCTTGGCTGCTCGTGCCTGATCTTGCTGCCCATGTGTTTTGTCAACTGACACAGTCTCTCCTCTCTTCCACCTGCCTTGTTCAGATGTCCATCCTCAATAACTGTCTTTTGAGGTTACTGATGCTCATTCTTCATTAACACTTAGTACATATACAGAAGTTTTCATCTTTTAAGACTTTCCAACTATTAATTAATGAATCCTCGCAACACCCCATAGGAGGTAAGGAATAAAATTAGTATTGTCCCCATTTTACAAAGCAAAGAAGTTAAGTGATTTGCCCAAGACCATATAACAAGTCAGTCCTGGAGTTGGGATTAGAACTCAGGAGCAACTAGGTCCCACGCCCATGCTCAGAACAATGTTCTACTTTTCAGTGCCTTAGAGACTTCAGCTTTGACAAACCTTCACAATGGGCAGACTGGAAGCAGCATTTTGCAAGTTTTCTCCATAAGGAAACTGAAGATATACAGGTATGCTCTTTAATTTATGCTCTGCCTGCTTCTCCATGGCATATCTTAAGTCCTTTGACTTTACTGAATACAATCACAGATGGCTGAAAAAGTTCTGGCTATATTTGTAGCATATTTTTTACCTCAGAGAAATGTCATTTATGAAAGAGCATGTTTTTCACCAGAGAATTCAAAGACCAGGGGAAAATGTGGAATATTTTATAAGAGCTCTGCATGCATTGGCTGAAAACTGATTTGAGAACTACAAAACGTGAAAATATCAGACAGCTAGTTATTGGATTAATAGATAAAAATCTTTCACAGCAGCTACAATTAAAAACAGACTTAACCCCACACCCTGCTATTCAAATAGCAAAGCAGTCTGAGCTGAGGAGACAGCAAAACCAAGAGCAACCTGCCCAACTTGAAAAACAAGAAACTAATTTAGAAGCTGTTAACAGATTTACAAGTACTACAAGTCATTACTAGAAGACCCCTGCTGCAAGGAGAGAGAAATCTCAGGCCAAGAGGGACAAATTTCAGTCAAACACCAAAGCCTTCAAGTCTAAATGTAGAAGATGTGGAAAAAACTCACAGCCCATCAGATGCATGTTTCATCAACTGTGCAAGGTGTAATAAATGCATAAAAATATGGACATTTTGCAGTTGCTTGCTACACCAAAACGGGGAGTTGACTCATTAGACAATCAAGAGCCATTGTTTCTGGGATCTATCATGTGTGATGACAGAGCCTGCCTGGAGAGTGAAACTAACTATTAACAGAAAGACTATGGACTTTAAAATTGACTCAAGAGCAGAGATCAGCCCTCTTAGAAAGGCCTTACAATTATCTTCAACCCCTCCCAGACCTGAAGACACCTGACACAGCTCTGCCTAGCTCCAGAGGTGCTCTGAGCCAGTTCACCACAGTAACAACTTACACTCTGAATGCAAAGCTTTTGTCTTTGTATGTGATCAAAGGACACAAGCTTTGCATGGCAGCTGTGATGGGCCTAGTGAGACAGGTGGAAGAACCCTATGGCTCAAAATAGGTGGTCAGCTGGCACAGGGTCTGTTGGGCTCAAACCTGTTATCTAGCAGCACCAGCAATGTTCACAGCCTTGTACAGAACATAAAAAAATATAGTTCTTGCCTATGGGAATTGCTGAGCATGTCAAGCTCCACTGATGTCACTGGGTGCAAAGATACGCAGTGTGATAAATACCTAGAGAGACTGGGCTCTGAGACAAACCAAACCAAAGACAGTAGCTGCGATACAAAGTATCAGCTGTATAGAGAAGGGAGGCATTACATAGAGGTTTTTTGCAGGTGGTGAATTAGCAATACTAGGCTTAATCTAGGGACATATTGAACCCAAGAGTATATACCTCCTCCTGTTGGGCTAGTTCCCATCAATACCAATAGAATGTAACTTTACTACATTCCTAGACACTGAAATATATTAACACCTAGCTAAGGTACTTCTATAGCCCCCATCTCTGTAGTACCTGAGCACCTCAAAATGTTTCATGTATTTATTGTCAGCACCCCCTGGAGGTAGGGAAGTGCTGCTATCCCCATTTTACAGATGGGGAACTGAGGCACAGAGACTAAGGCGCTGATTTGTAAAGGTGTTCAGGCATTGATCCACTTGGCATTGCAGGGCCAGTAATTTAAATGGCTAAATCCCACATTTAAAAGTCTGAGATTAGGCTCCTAAATGCCTAAATTGCTTTAGAAAATGGGATTTAGCTATATAAATCACGTAGGCCTTGCAACTCGCCTAAACACCTTTACAAATCAGGGTCTAACTGACTGACTCCGGGTCACACAGGGGAGTGGTAAATAATGAAGAGGACAGGTCACTGGTACAGTATGATCTGGATCATTTGGTAAGATATGCCCAAGCCAAGAATATCCATTTTAATACAGCTAAATGTAAGGATATACCTCTAAGAACAAAGAATGTAAGCCATACTTACACAATGGTATCCTGCAAAGCAGTGACTGAAAGAAATGTGGAGATCATGGTGAATAACCAGCTGAATGTGAGCTCCCAGTGCAACACTGTGGCCAAAAGGGCTAAAGTGATCCTTTGATGCATAAACGGGAATCTTGGAGTAGAGAGGTTATATTACCTTTATATTTGGCACTAGGGTGACTGCTGCTGAAATCCTGTGTCCAGTTCTGCTGTCCACAAGAAGGATGTTGATAAATTGGAGAGAGTTCAGAGAAGAGCCAAGACAGTGATTAGAAAACCTGCCCTACAGTCATTGAATAATTTGAGTCTCTCTCTTTAGCTTAACAAAGAGAAGGTTAAGGGGTGACTTGATCCTATAAGTACTTACATGGGGACCAAACATTTGATGTTCTCTACATTCTAACAGAGAAAGTATAACACGATCCAATGGCTGGATGTTGAAGTTAGACAAATTCAGACTGGAACTAAAGTGTAAAGTTTCAACAATGACCAATTTTAATTAGAACAATTTACCAAGGGTCATGGTGGATTCTCCATCACTGACAATTTTTAAATCAAGATTGAATGTTTCTCCTAAAGGATATGCTCTAGGAATTATTTTTGGGAAGTTCTCTGGCCTGTGTTAGACAGGCGGTCACACTAGATGATCGTAATGGTTCCTTCTGGCTTTGGAATCTATGGATCTTGTAGTCGGGCTTGCTTAGCAGCCTGTAGCACTGTGCAGCTGGCAATATCACTGACACATTGGTTCCTCTGTTGCTAAGCGATCGGATACTTGTCTTGTTCTCCTTATCCAACACATGCACAGCAGGGCTGTCATGGGCATGCCTCCAATGCCATCTGTAACTCACCTAATCAAAGAGACTCTCCTGCCTTGGTTTTTGTGCTCCACAGGGGCCTGTGCAAACCTCTTCTCCCCCCCCCCCCCCCCGATTTGTTCTGCCTGGATTTGAAGCACCTTGATTGTGGTTTGAGGTTGCCTGGGCTACCGCTAGCAGTGTCACTGCATGAAGATGGACAGATGCTTTGCTGCTGTGACAGAAGCAGCTCCATGGACTACTGGGCTCCATGTACCAGAGCTTAGAGTCAATAGCCTTAGCTATTGTAGTCAGAGCTTAGAGTCAATAACTACCCTCGCACTACATCTCAGCTCGGACACTGAATGAACCAGGTCAAAGAACTAGTTGTCATGGTTCTATTCACTGTTGTATACCGTACGTGATGATAGACCAGTGTGATCATGGCTTTGTGAGTCTGTGACGGCGGTAAAGCCTTCACTGAACTTTTAACTATATGGATTTCAGCTTCCAGGGGACAGTGTATTCTGGTTCCCAGGACAAAGAGGTGTGTCAAAGTTTTGGGGCGGAGGCTGTGGTTTTCTAGGTCTCTTCTGAAGCACGTGGTACTCTTTAGGTGCTGATAAAGACCATGTAATGATAATTGTGGAGTGGTCCAGGCCACTTTGTAAGCAAGGTTAAAGCTAGTTTAGCATTTCAAGTCCAATTTTCAACCCCCCCTAGCTTCCCCGGAGGAGACCAATTCTCCTGAAATTTCACAAGCTGCATGTCATCCCCGACTCAAACTCTTAGGAAGCTACCTTTTTACCACCCCTTCCACACCCACTATCCTGGGGCTGGATCCAGTGTGGTCACTGGCATAACTGGAGCTCTGAGTCTACTTTAACTTTCATCCAGCAATTTACAGGGTCAAGCGGCCATTCTAGTAGTCCCCTGGATTACTGAGGCATAATAGCACTGTAGCGAAGCTCCTTTCCCCTGGGAGCACACCTTAGGCTGGGGAGTGGAACAAGGGAACAGTAATAACTACATTGACTCTAGGACACTTGAGGATTCCTTTAGGCAGAAGAAATCTTCCAGAGGCTTTACAGTGGCGTTGCCCGCAAAGCTCTCTGAAGGTGTGGGTACACATCTGCTACTTACAGAGAGCAGCGGGGTGTTCTCAAAACTGGGCACGGCCGGCCCGATTCTGATGACCCAGAGCACCCGGAATTCATTGACTTCAGTGGAGTTCCTTCTGGCTTAACACAGAGTTAGATGAATCAGGCAAGTCTAAAAGTAACATAAAGGTAGTTTTCAGAGTAGCAGCCATGTTAGTCTGTATCTGCAAAAAGAACAGGAGTACTTGTGGCACCTTAGAGACTAACATTTATTTAAGCATAAGCTTTCATGGGCTAAATTTGTTAGTCTCTAAGGTACCACAAGTACTCCTGTTCTTTTTATAAAGGTAGTTGTTTGGCAGCAAAGGTCGTTCTTAATTGGGCTTTTTAACAGCTGTGGTTCAGAACCAAGTGGAGTGAATCACTCCTAATGAGTTTCGAGAAATATCCAGGAGCAAATTGCAGTATCCTCAAATTTATTAATAACAAAAATCACCTCCAAGAAAATCAAACCACTTCCATTTTTGGTTTTTCACCTGGGTCACAGGAGCACCTCGCAGGCCCTACCAAGATTAGGGCTCCAGTGTGCTGGGCACTGTACAAATATAGTGCAGTAGACAGAGCCTGACCCAGAGCTGATATCTCAATAGACACAGAGTATGGGAAGAGCAGACCCACCAGCAAAGTGATGGCAGCAAACGGCAGGTTAGTGCCATGGGGAGGGGGGTGCAGTGGATGGATTTTTGTTTTTATCAGGTGAGGTTTAGTGAGGAGGAGATTAGCTAAATGGAAAGATGAAGGAGGGGAGAGGGGGATAAAGAGGGGAAGGAGTGAGGGGCTAGGGGCAACAAAGGCTGGTAGAGTGAAGCTGAGGTGAAGAGATTGTGAGGAAGCAGCTGAGAGTGGGTAAGAGCGAACAGCTAATCAGCACAGAGGAGAGTGGCTGGAGTGAAAGCAGCTTGACTTCATCAGTGTCCGATAATCCCTGCTTAAACTGCTCCTGCCAGTTTAGTGCTCTAGTGGGCTCTTCCCTTCTTTCCCCAAGGCCACACCTCTAGGGGAGCACCATGTGGCTGCTAGTGCCCCGCAAAGTAGGTGTCTCACCAGCACAGTGCTGCGGGAGGGAGGCTGCAAGAACCATGGCTGGGCCCAATCTGACCCCCTCCTAAAGAGTCAAAACAAAGGGTGGGAGAAAGGAAGCAGGATCATGCCCATTTTACAGACAGGGAAAGTGAGGTGCAGAGAGAGGAAGCAATGTGCCCAGGTCACACACCGCCTACAGCAGAGGCAGGAACCAAACACCGATCTCCTGAAGCTCAGGCTATTTCCTTAACTTCCATAACCTACTTTCAGGCCCCCAGCAGCAGTGAAGAAAATTCTAAAAGCCAGCTAGTGCTCGAGGGCATATTTTCACAGACCCCAGTTTGAGAAACACTGCTTTAGAGTCAATTCTATGTGTAGCAATTTTCTGTGCCTCTTCTGACCATAGACCCAAACTAAAAGCAAAAAGCCACCGATTACACTCAGCAGAGTGCAGAGATGAGCTTTTCTGAACTCTAAGAGGAAAAAATGATCCCCTGAGTGGTGGGAAATTTAAGGCACTGTACAATAATCAAAGGAAAAACAATCTCATGGAGTGAATCTGCATTTAGACATCAGAAAACGTTGGATTCCCTTGTGCACTGACTGGATGTTATCATGTAGATCAATGGTTTTCAAACTGTGGCCTGTGCCGCTTGTGGCCCAATCAGCACACAGCTGTGCCCCATGTGACATCCTCAGGGCCATACACATAGTATATGTATGGATGCGGCCAACATAACACATAGAGAGCTAGCTATGCAGCCCACGGTGGTACATAGGTTGAGAACCTCTGGTGCAGGTAATGAACAGTTTACTTGGTTTAAAAACCAAAATACCCCCGTCCCAGATTTTCCTGGGTGTTGTATAAAGCCTGCTGCAAATGGCTCGGCATGGAAACACTACACATTCTCCACAAGGCACCAAGTCTCCCATGCCTGCGCTCTGCAGATTTACATACTCTCATGCCTTTTAAAGCGACGTCTATCCCCAACCTCGAGGCATTAGCTATACAATGTCAAATAGCATTTTTCAAACATGCAACATGATCACAAGAGAGAAAATATTAAATGTCAACAAAAGGCTCATGCCAAATATGGAGATGAGGAAGCACAGCAGATTGGCTTTTCTCTAGAGGCTCCTAGCAGCCGTCTTGGAAAAGGGCTGATAAAACATTCTGTTCTGAGTCTTATTTTTCTGTTGCTGCATATTAGATGGCAGCTGGTAAGTTAACCTCTTCAGGGCCTGACGATACACAGCAGACTTAGATGAGGTATTTAACCTGACTGTTGCAGAATCTGGCCCTGGAGGGAACGTGCGTGGGGAGGAGGAGGAGCAGAGAACAAAGATTGGGTCAAGAAGGGTGTAGTTATCATGATATATGGCATCACAGATGAAGCAACGGGCATTTATTAAAGAAAACAGTTACAGTTACAGCCGAACAACCAGGCTTCCACTCAGCTTGAGTTCCAGCCTTTCTGTGGCTCAAGGGTTTAGCTGGGTTGCCCCCGCAAAGAACTCTGTAGGTCACACGCAGACAGCTAGTAGCCGAATATCATATTACAAGTAACTGTTGTTACAGTAGGTAGGTGTTTTTTCTAATGTGTGTTGGAATAACCCAGTTGTTTTTCAGCCTCGTGGATGTGGCTAAGAGATTTCTCGAAGTACAAGGGAGGCAATTTTTATTGTATTAGCTGTGCAGCACTGAACAAGATGAGCGTTCTGCTCAGCTAATTCAGCGTGTGCCACTCGGAATAGAAAACGTTAAACTCCCACCCTCTTTAAATTAAAGGCAGAGACTTGACGCAAGAGCGGGGGAGGGCGAGTGAAAGTCAGCGTGCAGTACTGACAACCATGAGTGTTCAGAAATCCAGGATCAGCCTCCCCACCTCCCAGATCATGAGATTTTTAAAGAATAATGAATTCTGGGTTCTCTTTATTTGCCGTCTGATGTTTGAGACCAGAGTGGAGTTGATTCACATTTTCAAACTTGTCTTTGTAATCATGAGAGCTGGAAACATCCTTTTAAAAAAAAAAAAAAAAAAAAGAGTAAACTGAGATTCTCCCCTAACCACATTACTCCATGAGCTGGGGCTAAAGAAAAAACATCAAATGTCCCAAGACTCATGATAAAACTGGCAACCCTGCACATTAGGGGCAAATATGCATGGAGCTTTGAGAGAAGGGAAGGGATAATAAAGGGGCTTGCTTGGAGATTTAAATGTCAGCTCTTTTAAAAATAAAACAGTTTAAATGAAACTGTTTGGATGAAACAAACTGAGTTCCCAACCACAAGTAGTCAATGAGAAGCCAATGTGACTTTTTGCGAGATGGGGAAAATGAGCCCCAGCATAGTGGGTGGTTTTCTATTTGTGTAACGCCATTGAAAGCAATGCAGCTACGTACATGAGTAATTTCCATGTTTATTTTGCTCATAGGGCTATGATGATCATAGTACAAACACCTAGAAGTGAGCGCAATAACACCAAAGCCCAAAGCAAATTCAGGGTCCCATTGTGTTTGACATTGTATGTAAACATAGTAATGGACAGTCTTGCCCAAATAGACAAGACAAAGGAAGATCTATAGTTCCTGTTTTGCAGCTGGGGAACACAGGTACAGAGGCCTAGATTTTCAGAAGTGATTAGTGATTTTGGGTGCATCAGTTTTTCAGGGCCCTGCTTTAGACACTGTTAGTCTGATTTTTTTTTTTTTAATTGGGCCCTTTTTAAGGCAACTCAAATTGGGTCAAAAATTTCAGCACCCAGGATCTCTAGTTACTTCTGAAAAGCTAGGGCAGAGGAGATTAAGGGACAGATTTTCAAAGGTGTCTAAAGATGCAGGAGCGACACACACAGGGGCCTAATGGGATTTTCAAAAGCACCGAAACAGGTTAGGCCTGTGTGAGGTTTTGAGGATCACCCAGACTAGTAAGGGGGTTCTGTCACCACCTGGTTTGTAACTTTGGGTGCCCAAACACTATGCTGCTTATGGTTCAGAGCTCTGACACCAGTAACCAGCCTACAAACAATGTCTCACCTTGGCTCACCCACTTACCTTCTCCTTTCAGGGTGATCAATAGCCCTTCTGGTCCCAAAGTCATCTGAGTTTTTAACTACCAGACACAGACTTTTCCTGTCTGATTCGTCACCCCTGAAGGAATGAAACCTGCCCCCAATTATCAGTGCACTTTGCCACACACAATCCACACAGTTTGCACAACTGAGACATGATTGGGTTAAAAATAAACAAAATATTTATTTGATAGAGAAATCACTGATTCATAGATGAAATCATAAGGAAAAGCAAACACATACAAGCTACACAGAAAATAAACAAAGACGCAACCTCGGGCTTTACACTTCTATATTAGCTAAATCTCCTTCTCTAACACAAGTTATCTATTGCCTCTGAACAGTTTCCCAGCATGCCCTGTGTCCTAAAGAGGATCCAGCATCTCAGGGACAGCACCCCGCTTAGATGCTGGCCCTCAGTTTTTGGATAGCCTGCACTTCTAGCCCCTTCCCTTTTAACTAGGGAGTTTGCATTTTTTTCCTCTTTCTCTCAGATTATGGGAATTCATGGTTACACAGAGCCGGGGAATCTCCCTTCTTCCTTAGTTCTCCAAGTTTCCTTTTCAGTTTCAAAGTCTTTCATTAACTTTAGTGGTCCACCATCGTCTTTCTGTGGGTTGTTTGATGCTAGGGGTTTGGAGTTAGGTTTGTGAAAACAACGAGCCTGGGAGGTACCCTCTGTTATAGACTGGGATGTAGGTGGTCTGGCCTAGTGGACAGAACAGACGTCCAGGCTGGGGAATGAAGCAGAGGGTCATCTGCCAGTTACCAGAGCCAGGAGTTAAGCGAGAGTAAGAGTCAGGAATCGAAGCTAAGGGTCAGCACCGAATTCCAATACCAAATGCCAGAGCCAAGGGTCGAGTTAGAGTCAGAAGTTGGAGGTCAGGGTCGGAGCCAGGACTGGGAATTTATGATGGAAATGAGGCAAGAGGAGGAACAGGAGGAGAGGCAAAGATCAAGCACAGAGCAGGAGCACAGTGGGAACAGGAGTGAAGATGGGGGATGTGGAGATTTGGTTGTGGTTTTTTTGGTTTTTTTTTTTTTTAAAGCTCCAGCTTTTGCGGTCAGGTGATTACATGAGAATCTCAGTTTTCATTTAAACCAAACGTTTCTAGTCCTCATGGATGCATAAAAAAGCTTGTAACCCCAAAGACTCAAAAATCAGAAGGCAAATGAAAACAACTCCAAAGTTATTTGCCTTAAAAATTGTAAGATTTATTTTCAATCTCATTAATTTTTGAAACCTAATTCATGATTCTTGAATGTTTGGAATTAGCTACTAGAACTGGTCAGAAAAACGTTGAAGGGACTATTTTTTGCTGAAAAAAATGCAGTTCCATCAAAATCTAAATGCTTCACAAAATCATTGTATGCAGTGTTGATGTAGCCATGTCAGTCCCAGGATATTAGAGAGACAAGTTGGCTGAGGTAATCTTTTATTGGACCAATCTCTGTTGGTGAGAGAGGACAAGCTTTCGAGCTTACACAGGGGTCTTCTCTAGACCTGAGGAAAAGCTCTGTGCAAGCCTAAAAGCTTCTCTCTCTCACCAACAGAAATTGGTCCAATAAAAGAGATTACCTCCCCCACATGGTATCTCACAAAATTGTGTCAGTTTTGCCAGAATTTTGTTTCAGAGAAAAAACGGCAATTAAAAGTTTTGACAATGTTGAATTACCCATTTTGACATTATTTGGAACTAAAGATTTCAGTTTTTCATTTTGAAATTTGAAAAATTTTGCACGATCTATTCTAATATAAAATTGTAAAAAGTCAAAATCAAAACGAAATATTTTGATTGTTCCAAAACAAGATCCGAATGTTCTCTGAGCATTTTGAAATTTTTGAATGAAGCCAAATTTTGAAATCCTTTGCGCAATTACACTTCTGTCTAGTGGCTACGCTGTTGGCAAAGGACTGTTTTTGTTGGACAAGGTGGCCTAGTCAGCCAGCTTACAGCCATTTTCTGAACCACCAACTCCACTACTCCTAGATTCCCCTAGAGCGCGCCTGTCTGAGTACTGACTGGGCCTAACCCTTTTAGTTTGGAGTGTTGCTGTGAATACAGCTTGTGGTGCCTTGGCTGAGTTAACATTGATACCAGAAATAAAAACAAAAAATAGTTACCCTGTTCTAAAAATAAAGGGTGAAGAAGATCGCAGTTCCCTGTCGGGGAAGGGAGTGGCAGAGGAAAGCTTTTCAAATAAAGGCATCTGATACAGATGGATTGTTGAACTATTCTAGACTCACCCAGGGGTGCACACACTGCCACTCTCTTAATACAGCACGCAGAAAGGTTGAAGTATGATCGTAATGGCTCATGACACAAAGGATGTCTTGTGGCACAGTGCAGATATCTGACCTCCTTTCCAGCCTTGGCTTTGGAGAAATCTAATGAAACTTTTTTTTTTGCTAAGCTGGAACAGAATTGCTTCCTATTGTCTCAGCAATAGTTTCTTAGAAATCTATGCAGTGGAGTTGGTGACATTTATACCATCTTCCCTTGTTTGTTCAATGTTATTCTAAAGGTGCTTTGTGACTCTTTGGCTTCAGTCTACACCTTTGGTCTGCACAGGTTTTAAATGTATTTTAAAATACTTCGGTGCACATATACTCTGGTGATGAGGGATGTATGGGGTGCTGATACCTCATGGTGGCTAAGGTTTTTGAGTGTAAGAGCTATGTGATTCCTCTTTGCATATTAATGGATGAGGGAAATAGTTAAGCGCTCGATGATTTAACCAGGATGGGTAAGGAATGGTGTCCTTAGCCTCTGTTTGTCAGAGGGGTGTGATGGATGGCAGGAGAGAGATCACTTGATCATTACCTGTTAGGTCCACTCACTCCGGGGCACCTGGCATTGGCCACTGCTGGCAGACAGGATACTGGGCTGGATGGACCTTTGGTCTGACCCAGTACGGCCATTCTTATGATTTGTAATTTACAGAGATTCAGCTTCATTCTGGGGAGACTACAGTTCTATGGCAAGTTACCATATGGCGCAAAAGTAGATAAATATTCAAAGTGCTGTGTTTGAACAGTGCCTAGCACAGTGAGTGTGGACCTCATGCTCCTGCCCAGCTGTATTGCAGCCCCACTCTTGGGCACAGTGCAGGTGCCACAGTTCCAAGGCCGGCCCACAACATTTTCGCACCTGAGGCGGGGAACTCAAATGATGCCCCCATACTCCCTCACTTTGGGCCAAAACTTTGAAAGGTTTCAATTCTGCCTTCTTCCTGTTCTACTCCTCTCATGGTACCGCTCTGCTACCTACCCCAATAAAGGAGAACTAACAACTTAAAATGCCTTGTTCAAAAATTTTAAGTAACCCTTCACTTTCAAACGCCTGAACAGCAAATGTAACTTTTCTTGTCTGCATAGTAAACACTGGCATTTTTATCTGTTTGAATAATCAAAGTGGTGCTTTCCGTGCCTTCTTGGTTGCAAATTTGAACTGCTTCCTGAAGGTCCACAGTCTGGGCCAGCTCATGCTCTACTGAGATGGTTGCAAGGCCGACCAGCCTCTCCTGTGTCATTGTGGAGCGTAGATGTGTTTTTATTAACTTCACCTTGGAGAAGCTGCGTTCTCCACTGGCAACTGTTACAGGAAGTGTTAGAAGTATGCACAGAGCAACAAAAGCATTTGGAAAGAGGGTGGTCATCTTATTTGTGCACCTATATTCCAGAACAGCCTTTGGAGTTGATCCTGCTGAAATGTATCTTGAAAGTGCTTTCAGTTCAATATTGTGCATGTCATCATGTGTCAACACTGTCTCTAGTGCCCTGCATTGCTGGTGTAGGTCTTCTTCAGGTATAGTGAGGAGTTTGGAAATATCATACAACATCCCAAATATACTGCTGTGTTCCTTGAGCTGCATGCAATGTTCTTCAACTGATTGTATTGCACAATCTAGCACCTGGTTAAAGAATTCAACTTTGAATTGTTGTTTGGGATCTCTTACGGGATTATCCCGTGCCTCATAAACAAAATGTCGTCTTCTTTGGTGACTCTGGTATTCTTGAATGGGTGGGAAAATAGCTTCAGTGTGAAGTTCAACTGTCAACTTCTGTGCACTCTTCAGAATGTTTTGAAATCCCTCATCTGACAGGTAAGACTGTAGGTATGACTTTGCTTTCTCCAGTTGTTTCATTGCTCCAGATAGATTAAGGTGAACACCTTGGAGTCTCTTGTTTACAACGTTTATTTCAAACAGTATGTCATGCCACAACACTAAGCAACACAGAAATTTGAAGTTATGTATGTTTCTGGTGATTCCATTTCCCTCTGCCACTGTTCTCTCATGAACAGTTCCTATCATAGCATTATTCTCCATAATGGCAACTATGGTATCATCTATCTTCCCCTATTTGGTGTTTGATACGCTTTATCGCCTCCACTAGACTTTCCCATCATGTGGCACTCAGTGGTTTCAGTGTCAGAGAGGATGTTCCCAGATGTTGCTTCAAAATTTGCCATCGATGAGTTGATGCAGAGAAAAATACAGAGATGCTTTGAATTACATTAAAAAAATTCAGCAGCCTCACTAGAAGCTGATGCTGCATCACTGACCTCAATGAATGAGGATTCCATGGGACAAAAAAAAAAAGCTCGAGGGTTTTACTCTCAGATCCGTGTCTGCACTCCTGTTCTTTCCTCTCATGTTGGCACCATTATCAGAGCTCTGACTCTCATGTCAGCTATCGCAATTCCCATATCTTCCAGCTTTTTAAGAAGCACATTTGTCATACCAGCTCCTGTAGTATCATCAATGTCAATACATTCTAGAAAATGCTCTCTGACAGTCACCATTCCAGGGATGTTTTCACTAGGTTCTGTTGCTGTTACAAAATGCACCATTAAAGTCATTTGTTCCGTATGGCTGATGTCAAGTGTGCAGTCCAGAATAACAGAGTAATATCTTGCTGACTTCAGATCTGCCACAATCTTCTGTTTGACTTTTGTTGCCAGTAACTGTATGATCTCATTTTGAATTGTTTTTCCAAGGTAGTGGTGTGTGTACATTTCTTGGGTGGTGACTCTTCTTAGATGCTCCTGGAGTATAGTATCAAACTCAGCCATCAGCTCCACAATTTAACATCAGCTACATTGTTTGGCACATACAGCTGATCTGAAGTGCCACGCAGTGCTAGGTGTTGGTTAGCAAGCATTCTCACAATGGCAGTCAGCCTTTTCAGAACATTTTGCCAGTAAAGAGACTCTGATGCAATCTTCTCTTGATGCTGATCATCTATGGTGCCCTTTAACTGCAGTCGCATCTCAAGCTCTTTCCACCTATGGAATGCTCTCTGGTGATTTGCTGCCTTCTCATGGCATGCCAGATTTCTAGCCAGATTTTTCCAGTCCATTGTAACTGTAGAAGGAATTTCACACCAGTAATGTGTTGGATGGAAACTTCTATTCATTGTGTTTGGGGAATATGAAGTTTTTCACTTGCTGTTGCCCATGCAGTACAAGGAAGTCCCTCAGGCTACTGCTCAAGTGGGTCCATAGTCCTGGATCATCTAGACTTAAGGAACTAGACTCAGCAGCAGCTGTTTCTTGCGCCTCCATCACACTCTTCTCTGATCTACACTTTTCTTCAGGAATGTGCATGGTTACATTCATTTGAGATGGAGATATGGATGTTGCAGTAGCTTCCAGGTCACCTGCACTCTAACTAACTGGAAGATCAGGCATCTCCTCACCACTCACATCCTCACTGGGACCGGAAGGCTCACAGACACAAATGTTCACAATGTATCTCAGGAGAGCTCCTTCCTACTTAGATAGAAAAGCTTCCTTTGCTTTCTTTCTTTTTCTGAATGCTGCCCGAGAGGGGCGTTTTCTTCTTTCACTCATGACTGCTGTTCTGTGCCAGCTATAATGGCTCTCAACACTCAGTTGAAGGGGACAAATAAGCAAGCTAGTAGCAGGGCCTGAATGAAGGAAGATATCAGCGTCTTAAGGGCCTAACTGTCTCCTACTACTTCAATTAACTGCCTGTTCTTCTCAAGTGGGTTCAGGGAAGCAGCAGGAAACAGGAAGCTCCCTGAGAAGCTTCCTGAGAAGCTTGTGTTAATTAGTCCAGACTTCTCGGGGTGCTATAGCGGTACATAAGAGGCTCCTCCTCCTCTCTTTCCCTGCAGCTCCTGCTGCTTTCTGTTATTCCCTCTCACCTTTTCTCCTGCCTGCCTGTTATGTCTCTTGTGCCCTCCTTCCTCCAGAACAGCACTCCACCATCTCTGTGCATCTAGAGCAGAGAGAATACATATGCACCAGCAGCAGACCACAATTTTCTCCACTCTGGGTCTTAGTGGCGCCCCTCCCGCCCCCAGTCTGGCACCTGAGGCAGCCGCCTCAGTTTGCCTCATTGTAAGGCCAGCCCTGCACAGTTCATATTCATGTGTTACCCAAACTGGCCTGTGTCACAGAGTAACTGAGCCCCTTTAAGGAAGAGAGTCTCACCTCTTCTCTGACTGAACAGGGGCACCCTGGCTCGGCCTGGTTAGGGGCAGGGTACACCTGGGACCAGGAGATGATTTGGGTTGGGAATCAGGAAAGGGAAATGAGCTACTCAGCCCAAACTGAGACACCTGGAGCAGGAGGTAGGCTCAAAGGGCAGAGCCCTGCTCATTTGGGACTAGACGCTGCAGAGACTGGAAAGCTCTACAGGCCTCCCTGGGACTAGAGAGGAATTGCCTGGAGCAAGGCGGATGGGGCAGAAGCCTCTGGGTGCTGGAATAGAGCCCGAGAGAGGCTGGGAGCTCTTGCAGACACCCCTGCATCCAGGGACCAAAGGTAGAGTAAAAACACTAGATCCCTGGAGGGAAGAGGAATTACATGTTAAAGACAGTGCAAAGCCTCTGTCCCTTAGCTCAGGAGAGCAGCTGAGCTGAGCAGCTGTCTACACCCTGGAGTGAGGGGGAATTACATGTTAAAGACTGTGTGAAACCCCACGGATGCAGCAGAGCCTTGTTTTTTCAAGTTGCCAGTAATATGGGGTAGCCTGAAGAAAAGGCATTTCACAGGCCCTAAGGCTCCACATCCGCCCTTCTGGACCTGGGAAAGGGGGGAGGGGAAGGAAGCAAGAATGAGGCTTAGTGGCAGCCATGCCATATTTTGCCAGCAGGGGGTGCTCTGGGATGGGAAGATCTGTGACAGTTTGCACCTCCCATAGTTATTTATTTAATGTAAGTGCTTGTTGTTTAGGACTAGATAGGGTGTTATTTAGGAGCCGTGCTGAGCAACACTACCCCAGAGGGGCTCCACAAGGGACTGTGATTCAGAGAGGTACAATCCCTCCCAAGCCCCCCAGAATGTAAGGGGTGGTGGGGAAAGGATGTTGTGGCAGGAGGGGATAGAAGCTGAGAGGCTAAGAACTCCCTGGGATGTAAAGAAGAAGTAGTCTCTGCAGTCCCCTACGTCCAGAGACTGCAACTAGCCCTGCTGTGGGGCATGCAAGAAGGGCAAGGCTCCTTGTGACCTCCTCTGTGCCATGCAGGTGAGCTGGGGAGAACCTGGACCCTAACAAGTGCGCTCCTCAGTGTTAAAGGGAAGTCAATGCAGGGAATGTCATTTCAACCAGTCTCTCTAATCTGAAATCCTTCTTAATGAATGCTAGGTCCAAGGAGTCAAGTGAATGTGTTTTTTGCCAACTATGCCCTCCTTCTGGGACCTTGTGTTCTTAAATTCTGTCCATTTTGGGAGCTCTTACAAAAGACTGTATAACCTGGGATGAGACCCTCACCTGCCTTTTTGCATGAGCCCCCATGCTGTACCTGATGAGCGTGCAGAGATCTCCAAGCATCATTTTAAGTTGGCACAAATCCTTCTGCAGAAGGAAACAGTACATCGAGATTTACTGAAAGGTTTTTTCAAATATTTATACACAAGAAAAGGTGTCTCAGATCTTTTTAATATCAGAAAGTTGAGTCTGGCAGCTATTCCAGACCACGACACAGCCTCTTGCTGTAGGGATTTAAAAGACACTATGGCTATTTTGAATCACCCCACCTAGAAATATTCCATGCAAGTTGTCAATCCCCATGCAAATACTTTAGTTAATGAGGTGGCTGGGAATGTGCCTGTTGGTTTCAAACACGCTCCCTGTCATGTGCTAGCTAAAAAAAGGCTTAATTTCAAACGTGTCCATTCTGCATGCCCTTGGTGTGTAATTATTAGATCTATCTGAATATGGAACATATTTTACCAGGACTAGTGAGTAAAGCACATGAATTTGCTTCAGCCTTCTTCATGAGTCATGCTCCTGGTGTGTTCACTTTCTGCCAGTTTTTAAGAGATCAAGTTTTATTGGCAGAAGCTTTCAGAGAAGGGATTTCAAAGCAGCATGAGCATACGTTCCGAGAAACCCGCTCTCACAATTACACACACAAACGTTTGCACTAGAAGTGCTTGTGTTACAACCCCCACTACTAGTGGCAGCATAGTGCAAATCCTTTAGCACTGAAGAACGGGCCTGGCCTCTACCATTTGAGCCACTGATGTAAAACCATCAACGGACAGCAGTAGACTACTCACGAAGCAACAGACTTCACAAGAGTGTGACGCTTGCATTCTCTTTGCTAGCAATGTTGACGATAGGCCAGGAACACCCTGTGATCCGTTCAGTGTGGCTTAAAAAAGTCTCAAGCATATTTTGAATATTTTCAAAAGACAAATTAATCTAAGGAAAGCTTGTGGGTATTCAAGAGGCAGAAAACAAGGCTAAATGTGTGCTAAGCTATTTTTGCAAATTATTTTCTCAGCTCAAGTAATTATTGGCGTGTAATGAACATCTGACTTCAGCTATGTTGGCAAACTAAATATGTATGCATACCTCCCAACCTCTTCTACAAAACACAGGAGAGGTAAGTGTGTATAATTCAGAATGGGTTTAATCTGAGCACCAATTAGTTCTACTCCCCTGCTCTCACTGCACACACAGAGCTCCCACTAATTAATTTTGCCCCCCGCAACACGTCTCCTAACTAATTGTATTACTCTGTACAATTAATTCTGCCAGGGTACCTAATTACTGGGGGTGTGTGGGGGCGGGGGGGAGAAGGGAGAATCTATCCCCTTGGTAATCAAAAATCAGTCTTGCTCCCTACAATCAATTCTGCTCAAAAACACCCCTCTCTTCAGGGTCTGTGGTGGGGGCAGATGGAGAAAGAGGGGCCTGTTCCCCCTCTTCATAGCCATGTGGGAGGGGGAGGGCAACAATAATGGGACCCTCTTCAGTTCCCTCCCCTTGGATAAGGATAGGGTTGCCAACTTTCTAATTGCAGAAAAATGAACACTTGCCCCGCCCCTTCTCCGAGGCCCCACCCCTCTCTCTCCACTCACCCCCCTCCCTCCATTGCTCACTCTCCCCCACCCTTGTTCACTTGCTCATTTTTACTGGGCAGGGGGTTAGGGTGCAGGAGGGGTGTGAGGGCTCTGGCTGGGGGGTGCAGGTTCCAGGCTGGGAGGTGGGGCGGAGGGGTTTGGAAAGGGGGGGGGGGGGGCTCCAGGATGGGGCAGAGGGGTTGGGTGCAGGGGTGGGGCTCTGGGTGGGGGGACAAGGGGTTTAGAATGTGGGAGGGGGCATCAGGCAGGGGGTTGGGGTGCTGGAGGGGATGTGGGCGCTGGCTGGGGGTGTGGGCTCTGGGGTGGGGCCAGGGATGAAGAGGTTTGGGTGCAGGAGAGGGTGAGGGGTCTGGCTGGGAGTGTGAGCTCTGGGATGGGGCCGGGGATGAGCCGTTGTTTTTTTTAAAACAACTAACAAAATCATCCAAAGCACAGGACTTGGTGGTGATGGGGGACTTCAACTACCCAGACATCTGTTAGGAAAACAACACAGCAAGGCACAGATTATCCAACAAGTTCTTGGAATGTAATGGAGACCATTTTTTATTTCAGAAGGTGGAGAAATTTCCTAGGGGAGATGCTGTTCTAGATCAGATTTTGACAGATAGGGAGGAACTGGTTGAAATTTTGAAAGTGGAAGGCAGCTTGGGTGAAAGTGATCATGAAATGGCAGAGTTCATGATTCTAAGGAAGGGTAGGAGGGAGAACAACCAAATAAAGACAATGGATTTCAAGAAGGCAGATTTCAAGAAGGCCGATTTTAGCATCACTTTTGTGATGGCTGCCATCTTAGTTGCTATTGGAGACTGAATCAAGCTACAAGCATGAACCACTACAGCTTGAGGTAAAGGCCCAGCTAGAACAGAATTGCATCCTCCCTGTGACAGGGATGTGGCATTATATAATCCCAATCCCTGCCAGGGGAGGGGGACAAGCAAACAAGATCAGTCTCTTATCAGCAATCTTGTGTGTGGCACACCGGTCATAGGCAGTCAGCAGAGGAAGGGTTGGCCACTGGAGGGAGTGGAGCGGCTCTGGGTCTTGCCTCTTTCTGCTGCATCATCCCTAGCTCAGCCCTGCTGGGTGTCTGTGTGTTCACCATTCATGGATGCCACTGATTCTGTCGGGATAAATAGTACTTAGGGTGACCAGATGTCCCGATTTTATAGGGCCAGTCCTGATATTTGGGGCTTTTTTTAATATATGGGCTTCTATTACCTCCGACCCCCGTCCCGATTTTTCACACTTGCTATCTGATTACCCTAATAGCACTGGTTCTCCCAGCTGCAATCCCATACGGTGGGTTTGTGGGGAGCAGCAGGCCTGAGATAACCATGATCAGGGATTTAAAAACAATGGATGTTTGGAAATAAGCGTTGACAGCTGCAGGTCACTTCCTGACTGAGGAAATGCATGGATTTATTCCCATTTAGTGAAGCACCAGTGGGAGTGGTTTGGGAAAGAACTAAAAATTAAAAGAAATCCAGCCTGACATTTAAACCTGAAAGGAAATGATTTGTAGCTAAAAACAATTCAAATGGAAGGGAATGTAAGAATCAGCCTCATTTACCTCTGGGCCACTAGGCGGTGATAGAGTGCCAGAAACAGACCAGCTTTCACAGCACAGAGAAGCTAGGGGACAGAATCAGCAAAGTTTCCCCATAGAAACTGTTTCCAGGTTTTTTAACAAGCGAGATATTTTTTTAATAGGAAACTTTCACTTTCTCTAACTCTTCCCACCTATTTTAGAATCCGTTAGTGTTGTGTGTCCCAAGAAAAATGAGCCATCAGTTACTATTCTTTACACCAATCATTCATAGCATACTTACAAACAATTCCATCTCTGACAGTAGTTGAATGAAAACATGTTTCTCCTGATCAAGGCTGCCTCCCTATTTTTTTGTATAAAGAAAAATATTTTATGAACAATGTAAGAAAAATCCTACTTTCCCTTGAATAGTCGTATCTATAATATCAAACTTTGATCTTTTAATTAATGCATTCCTATTAACTATTCTCTTCCCAGATAAAGAGCTTCTGGAGCCAAACAGTCCCAAGAAGAGATTTAAAAGAAAAGAAAAACACACAGCGAAACATTCAGCCTTGTGCCAAAGTGCTCTAGTTTGCTTTGCTCCTGGATCTGTACCAAGGTCACACAGGAGATGAGGAATCAACATTTCTTTAAGAAGGCATTCCGAAATGAGAGAGAGACGTGTGATAGCATAGGCTGAAGAGAGTGATGTACTCCCGTGTAAGGAGATCAGAGAGCAGGACATGGTCAGTCAGGTTTAATAGAGCTGGAGTTGGCATCAGAGCCAAAGTCAGGAATAGGAGCCGAGTTACCTGGAGCAAGGCAGCGTTGGGTCTAAGGCACGGGCTAATGCTTTGAGCAGCCACTGAACTGCTGCTGGACTTCAGAGTGGGTCTGAACATAAGAACATAAGAATGGCCGTACTGGGTCAGACCAAAGGTCCATCCAGCCCAGTAGCCTGTCTACCAACAGTGGCCAATGCCAGGTGCCCCAGAGGGAGTGAACCTAACAGGTAATGATAAAGTAATCTCTCTCCTGTCATCCATCTCCACCCTCTGACAAACAGAGGCTAGGGATACCATTCCTTACCCATCCTGGCTAATAGCCATTAATGGACGTAACCTCCATGAATTTATCTAGTTCTAGAGTCTGCTGACTCTTCCAATCAATCAGGCAGTCTACTACAGACCAGCTGCGCTCATTAGGTTGCCCAGAGACTAGATCTATTGCAAGCCCTGCTTCCAGACAAAGTATTGCCTGGTCAGGCACAGACCTGGGAACCAGGAGTCCCTACATTCTAAACCAAGAACTAACACTAACTTCCTGTGTGATCCTGGGCAAGCTCCTTTACCTCACTGACTCAGTTTTCCCCCTCTGTAAAATGGGAATAATGAAATTTGCCTGCCTCACTGAAGTGTTGTGAGAATTGGTCAGTGTTTGGAAAAGTCTTTGACTACGAAAAGAGGTAAGGATGAGAATTAGTGGTGGGTAAATATCAAATGGCATAGACTTTGATCTTATAGTTCACATAGGCAACCAAACTTTGGGATGCTTAGCTGACCTCTTTAGTCTTTGTTCTTGATCTTAAAATCTTATGGGATCAGGTTCCCTCTCTGCTTCAGGTCAGGCTGCAGATAGTATGAGAACAGATTTTCTTACTGTATTTCAGGGCGCTCAGTTTGGCACTAGGAGGAAGCCCGAGATGAGTGAACAGAAGTGAAAGATAATGAAGTGAAAAAACAGAATTCACAAAATATTTCAGAACTTTCAAAACCATTGTTTCCAGGTTAGTTCTAGTAGTGGATGGAGGGGTGTGCCGAGGGTGGGGGAAGTTCTGGTTTGCCCAGCCTTAATTAAAGTGATTGTTTAATCAGAACATTAGATTTGAAATCATCAGGCAAAATGCTGTGGGTGGCCAAACTGTTGTGCTGCTGTGCAGTGACTAATGTTCCTGGAATTGAAGTACACATTTTATCATAAGCAATTAATCTGGACCCTTGATGTTTCTTTGAACTAAGTCATCATTGACTCTCACTGTGCCCATTGCTCCTTTTTTACAGTGATTTTCAAGCTGTCTCCCTAGGAACAATGGACTTTGCTGGAGCACCTGATTAGGCTCGATTTCAGAAAGCCCTTAATTTGTGGCAATGCTGTGCGAGAGCAAGATGTTTCTGAGCCCCATGGTGACATCCTTGAAATCAGTGTGTGTAAGAGGGACATTACAAAATTCTGTAATATACGTGTTTGTGTGTGCATGCCACTGCCATATAGAATCAGAACTTCTCAGCTATGTGACAGAGGCTCTACATTGCTAAACGCTAAAGGGGATTCTCCTTTGGCTCAAGTGGGTGTTTTCGTAGGATGATCTGAGTTTTGTCTCTGTCATGAGGTAGCTGACCCTTTAAGGGGAAATTAGCTCCTACTAATGCAGACTAGGGATTAGGTGATAGTTGAAAGATCACCTGGTCCTCATAAAACAGTAAATGGAGCTGCAGGCAGGGGTTCCTGGGTCCGGGGAAAGAAGCCAGTTTTTATGTGACTCTCAGGTGCATGGCCTGCAGAGAGCAGGCTTTGAAGAAGAAAGGAGTAAAGAGGCTTGCCTTGACTCAACTCTACTCCCAGGAATGTGGTCTTGGGGGGTGTAATCCTCTAGGGAATAGATAAGTCTTTGCAGAGACCCTGGGTTAGGGGGGAAGGGAGATGACTGATGTATGGAACTGGTGTTATTCTGAAGAAATAAAACTGAAGCCCTGAAAAAGGGGGACTGGAATCCTAGGGGTGGAGAGTGTTCTAAGGGGCATGAGGCTGGTGAGTTAGCCCCCAGGTTTATAGTTGCACTCTTTCTCCAGGAAGTGACTGATGTATAGCCTATTGATAGCCCTGGCGTTGGTTAAAATATTAGTGCTGTCCTATTTCTCCTTGCACATGACTTGAAGACTTGTTCTACAAAATCTTTTGTCTACACCAACTAGTTTCCTTTGCTGGATGTAGACATGGTAGAAATGAACATGTCCCTCTAACAGTGAGCCACTGAGTTTTCCTCCCTGCAAGCAAAATGAGACCAGGGTCACAATAATCTACAACTAATGCTCGCAGGTCGTGAATTATGATTGTTAAAATTCCTCTCAGACACCATTTAACAGCTTCCTTCCTATGTACAGAAGTTCCTTGTTAACAATTAGAGGTAGTACAAAGCACGGATAACTATACCATGTTATTTCTACTGCATATCGTCTTGTGAGCCCTCCACTATTTTATAGTAGCCTGTGGGAAAATATTCTTCTTTTTTGTAAGATGCCTTCCATTAGGAAGGAAGCTGTCTGTGGTTAAGGCTCTGGACTGCGAGTTAGACAATCTGGGGTCCCTGCCACAGACTTCCTGTGTGTTACTTGCCCTGGGTCAATCTTGTTGTGCCTTGGTTCCTTGTTTGTAAAGTGGGGATAATGCTTCCTTTCTGCATAGATGGTACTTGTATATAATAAAGTGGGATTTGACCCAGCAGTGTCCTGTGATGGAATACAGCAGTCCCCCAGCACCGGGCAGGGTCAGTAGGCAGACCAAAGCAAGGAGACCAGCAACCGCTAACTCTAGCAACCATAACCATCTTTTTCTTTTTATACTGGGCATGCTTGGCCCCTGGAGAGTTAATAGATAGCAGCTGTTTTGTAGAATACCAATTTACATGTATTATAAATACCAATAGTAGAATACCAATTTACATGTATTATAAATATTTTTGGATGTTTTTTCTACATTTTCAAATATAGATTCCAATTACAAAATGTACAGTCTACCTTTTTAACCCATGCCTCCCCACAGAGAGGCCGGGCTGGGAACCTTGTTCTCTCTTGTGACTCTCTCATTCCATGGACAGATCCTGTTCACCACCACCATCCCTTTCATCAAAAAATCAAACCCTCCTTGCCCATCTCTAAGACACTGGCTTTCCCATGACACCTCAAAATCAGCAGAGAAACAGCAGAGCCTTTTGTTGGAAATTAACCAACGATATGTTCCCGCTTTCAGATGGACTTGGCAAATTACAGTGTCGATGAATGCTGAGTTTATGTAGGTTTAATTATTAAGCTGTCTAGAGGAAGCAGACACCTGGCCGTTCTTGAAGTATAATTATGGAGCATGACTTTCTCAGCCCTTGTCTGCCTGCTTTAAAGAGGCAGCTGCATTTCTTTTTCTTTAATGAGGAGGTGCTGTAATAATAGCTTGGAAATATTTCCATCTCTTGAAACTAATTATTTACTTTTAAAGCTAAGCTGACTCTGCAGGCACGTTTCTTCTCCAAGTACAAACACTTTGAGATCAAGGTACCAGGTTTCTGGTGTCGCTATTTTAAATCTATGATTTGTTGTGCATTTATGTTGATGCATCTGATGCACAAGAACTGATATGATCATGAATGAATAGAGAAGAGGATACCTTAGAGTACCAGCATACGGAGCTCACCTCGATGCCATTGGTCTGAATCCAGCCTGTATTTGTAGTGCCCAAAGTTATGTATGTTTTACTATATATAGTGCCCTATGTTGTCAAAGCACTGATCAAACTAGGGCCATATCCTACTTGCTGTTCGCTTGTGAAGAGGAGAGCTGCCCCTAGGGTACAGCAAATCAGGGCGACTGCCCCATGCTTTGGGGGGCCCCGCACTTTGTGAGGCGGCAGGTGGGGAGATGGGGCAGGTGAGGGGGGCAAAGAGTTCCCCTACCAACCTCCCCCTCCCCTGAGCAGGTCCTGCCTCCCAGCAGGCCCTGCCAATCAGTGCCTCCCCCTCCCTCCCAGCGCCTACCACTGATCAGCTGTTTCACCGTGTCTGGAGGTGCTGGGGTGGGAGAGGAGTGAGGACACAGCATGCTCAGAGGAGGGGGTGGAATTGGGCGGGGAAGAGGCGGGGGTGGGGCGGGAAGAGGTGGGGCCTTGGGGAAGGGGTGGAGTGGGAGCAGTGCCTGGGCCGAGCCAGGGGTAAGCACCCCCCAGCAGATAGAAACTCAGCAGCAATGTCCCGGGTCCTGCACCTCCTTAGGGACGGCCCTGGTGAGGAGCTAATTATCTAGCTAATTAACTTTCACTGCCTGGCTTCATAACTGCAACTATTCTTTCAGTGGAAGCTGCTATTGCCCATATACTCCCAGCAGGTCCGTCAGGCTGGTGCTGTGGAGTAGCGCTCAAGGGAAGCAGGTCCTCTTTGAACACGAGAGAGCAGGGACTTTCCAAACTGGGCCAAGGTAAGCTCAACAATTTTCAAACTGTAGCCAAACTCATTTTTGTTCCCTCCCCTTGGTATATTCCCTCTGGCGACCGAGGTGGGTGTGTCTGTCTGACTTCCTCGTTGGCTTCACTTGAAATGAGACTGTCGGCTTTCAGAGCTTTGTTTGATTGTGCCTTATGCTAATAGAAACACAAGGTGGGTGAGGTAATATCTTTTATTGGACCAACTTCTGTGGGTGCGAGGCAAGCTTTTGAGCTTATACTAACAGTACTGCCCCATTCACCTATTTCTTTTTGCTCTATGTAGCGCCATTGGCATATGTGGCATTTTGCAGACAAATAAAAATAGTCAGGTCACTGTCCTTAAAACGATAAGCTCCTCAGAATGAAGGGCCGGTTTTTGCACCATCGAAGTCAGTGGGAGTTTTGCCATTGATTTCAATGGGTACACGATCAAGCCCATAAAAAAGGGAAAGAGGACATCAGAAAAGAGGGTTGGGAAGGGAAGAGCATGGCCTGAAGTTGGGAGTTTGTTGGTTGTGTAACATGCGCCTGGAGCTAGTTCCCACTCTTTACACACTGTTTCATTTCCCTGGAGCTCATTTTCCTTTGGTCTGTGTCTGAATCTAGACAAATTTGCACTAGGGCTCTCAAACGTTTAAAAAAAATAATTGCAATTAATCGTGAGATTTAAAAATAAAAACAGTCACAATTACTAGCAGTTTTAATCGGACTGTTAAACAATAGTAGAATACCAATTTACATGTATTATACATATTTGTGGATGTTTTTTCTACTTTTTCAAATATTGATTTCAATTACAAAGTGTACAGTGCTCACTTTCTATTATTATTTTTGATTACAAATATTTACACTGTAAAAATGATAAAAGAAATAGTATTTTTCAATTCACCTCATGCAAGTCCTGTAGCGTGATCTCTTTATCGTGACTGTGCAACTTACAAATGCTGAATTTTTAAATTTTTTTAAAACAAAACTGCACTCAAAAACATAACCATGTGAAACTTTAGAGCCCACAAGTCAAAGCATGAAGGGGAATATGAATGTGCAGCATATCTGGCACATAAATACCTTACAACACCAGCTACAACAGTGCCATGTGAACGCCTGTTCTCACTTTCCGGGAACATTGTAAATAAGAAGTGGGCAGCATTATCTCCTGTAAATGTAAACAAACTTGTTTGTCTTAGCGGTTGGCTGAACAAAAAGTAGGACTGAGAGGACTTGTATGAAGTGAATTGAGAAACACTATTTCTTTTGGTTTATCTTTTTTGCAGTGCAAATATTTGTAACCAAAATAAAGTGAGCACTATACACTTTGTATTCTGTGTTGTAATTGAAATCAATATATTTGAAAATGCAGAAAAATGTCAAATATTTATAATAAATTTAAATTGGTATTTTATTATTGTTTAACAGTGATTAAAACTGATTTATTATAACTATTTAAAAAATCTAGTAAATTTGTTTTGTGTTAATCACGTGCATTAACTGCAATTAATTGACAGTCCTAATTTGCACACTTAAGCCTAGTCTACCTTAGAAAATTAGGTCAGCACAACTACGTCACTCAGGGGTGTGAAAAATCCACACCACCAAGCAGTGTGGTTAAGCTGACCTAAGTCCTTGTGTAGACAGCACTAGGTTGACAGAAGAATTCTTCCATTGACCTAACCTCTTAGGGAGGTGTATTACCCATGCTGATGAGAGAATCCCTCACGTTGGCATAGGTAGTATCTACTCTGAAGTGCTACAGCGGTGCAGCTTTGTCGCTGTCTTGTTTTAAGTGTAGACAACCCCGTAGGGCCTGATCTAATTCCCACTGAAATCAATGGAAGTCTTTCTGCTCACTACACTGGGAGTTGGATAGGGCCTCTCCTCTGTTAATCTGGTTTAGCTTCCTGGTGAGATCTCTAATCAACAGCGATTATAGTAAATTAGGTATAAAACCTGGGCATGCAAATTGGAGAGTCTAAGAACCAAGCACGTTCTAATGCACACTTAGTTTCTTTAGAAGGCTGGTGGGCTAGAGTCACCGGTATGGTCCTGCAGCGTTGGCTCGTTTGATGATGCATGGCTGCTTTGCACCACCAGGGTGGTGTGAAACAGCCAGAGTATGTCACCTCCTTTCCAGTTCCTAAACAAATAGCGGTCTGGAGAGCTAGTAACAAATCTGACAACTCATAACCGCCCACATGTACGATCTGCTGGATCCAAGCTAACCTGAATCATGAAATTAGCTCTTTGTTTTACCTTGAGCACGTGGGTAGCAAAAGGTAGCAGACACAAGTCTTCTAACTTGTAAAACAAAGGTTTCTTAAGTGATGAGAGGTTTGTGAATGACTTCCTTGTGACACTGAAAGGGAGATATTGACATGGATATGTGTATTAAGTAATTTGCAGGACGTGCTCTTGGCAGCCCTTCTATTTTGTCTTTTGGACAATTATTTCTATAAATGTCAGTTCCGGGGGAAAAAAAAAAACCTGGGTGCACAAAAGCAGCTTTGTCAGCATCGCAGAAGATGTACTGTATGGAAGGCAACTAATGTGTTAGAGTTCAGGAGCAAAATGCATCCCTCGGACAAGGTTTTATGTTTTGAAGCAACGTGGGGGGTGCATCCTCTTCCTGCATCTTCCTTGTCCCCCAATCTTACAGGGCTAAACTCCAATCCCTTCCCAGAATTTGCCTTGTTGGGTTCCCTCTTGTTTGATCATTCTCCTTTTTAGTATCCTGAGCTAATTTAAAAACCTCCATCTTGGACTCACTGGGGTGAAGTTCACCCTTTTGCCCCATGCACTACTTAGATTGAAAGATCCTTGGGGTAGGGCCTGTCATTTTGTTGTTGTTTTGTACAGCACCTAGTGCAATGAGGCCCTGATTGGGACCCCTACATACTACCACAATACCAAGAAAGGCTTACGTGGTGAATAGAACTTGTGCTGATGTTCTGCATGGGGTGAGTTAGAGAAGGGACAAGTAAGGGGGGCAGTATGATAGAGGTCTCTAAAATCATGACTGGTGTGGAGAAAGTGAATAGAGACATAACATACGTCATATAACACATGAACCAGGGGTCACCTGATTAAATTAATAGGCAGCAAGTTTAAAACAAACATAAGGAAGTACTTTTTCACACAACACACAGTCAGCCTGTGGAACTCGTTGCCAGGAGATTTTGTGAAGGCCAAAACTATAACTGGGTTCAAAAAAGAACTAGATAAGTTCATGGGGGATAGGTCCATCAGTGGCTATTAGCCAAGATTGTCAGGGACACAACTACATGCTCCGGGTGTTCCTAAACCTCTGACTGCCAGAAACTGGGACTGGACGACAGGCGATGGATCACTCAACACTGCCCTGTTCTTTTCATTCCCTCTGAAGCATCTAGCCCCAGCCAGTGTTGGAAGATGGACCATTGGTCTGATCCAGTATGGCCATTCTTATGTTCTTAGCAGTTTCATCCTGAATGCTTGTGGTCATTTCCCAGGATAGGTTTGTGCTTCCTGGCTGCTTCTGCACCTAATTTGTTGTCTACTCTTCCTGGCCTCAAACTCCTGGCTTCATTCCAGACTCCGCTTGGAACTCTATCCTGCTCTGAGCCCTCCAAGATTCCCTCCCTGCCCTCCTTCAAACACCTCCTTAAACCCTACTTTCAATCTCTATGTAAAAGGGTGGCTTACTCCTTAAGGGCTAGAAGCTGGGGCCGGTCAACCCTGATGACTAAGGAGCCACGCGTGTGAGTAATAGTATGGATGAGGTGATTCCATTATAAAAGCACCAGGAAGCTGCAGAGAGTAGAAAAGGCTCCTGCAGGGAAGGCCCCCGCACCAGGGGAGTTTGGAACTTAGAGCCAGAAGGCTGAGTTCCAGCCAGAAAAAGTCAGGGAGTGGTGGTTGAATTGGGACCCAGCTCTGGGAAGAAGAGCTGGGGACTTCCTACATAAGGGAAAGAGACACAGAACTGGGGTTGGGGCCTAGAGGGGTAGACAATAAGAACTAAATCCATTGGACTCCAGGTGGGGAGTGTTTTAAATTTCCTTTGGACTGGGTGTGTGGAAGTCCCTTGATAGTAAACTGAGGAATGTTGCCCGGGCTACGAGGGGGCACATGAAATGGCTGGCCCTACGACATCATCTTACCACCTTGTTCAGACTGTGTTCTTGTGAATCAGCTGCCTGAAATGGATTATAAGGGCAAGATTTTAAAAAATATGTAGTGATTTTTAAGTGCCTCCATTTACGGCGGGGGTGGGGGGATCTGAGACACTTTAAGGAGGTCTGATTTTCAGAAAGTGCTGACTACCAACCCACTCAAAGTCAGGGCCTTTAAAGAGTCTCAAGTTGGACAGCTTAAAAATGGAGGCACCCACATTTATTTGTAACATTTGAAAATGTAGGTTCCTCGGGGCAGGGACTTCAGTGGGTTTTTACTGCATTCATGGGTAGGGTGTGAACCCCCCTTCAGGGAGGTTAGCCCCCGGCCCTGCCCCTTTCACTTGATGCCCCACCACCCCCTAATCTACTGGAGCCCCAAGCCCCCCACTGCAGCTGGAGGAGACCCAGCTGAGCCGTACTGAGCCCCAGCCCACCCGCTGCAGCTGCTTTGAGGCCCGGGCCACCAGCTGGCCCAAGCCGCAGGCTGCCAGCCAACCCAAGCCAGCCTGAGCCCCAAGCTGCCAGCCCGCCCAAGCTATAGGCTGCCGACTGGCCTAAGCCCGCGCCCAGATGCCCCGAGCCACAGGCTGATAGTCAGCCCAAGACCCAGGCTGCCAGCCAGCCAGCTCTGTCCATCTCATACATTATCATGTCTAATAGAAGTTGCATCTGTCCAATCCCAGAGTGCTCAAACGATGTTTTCAGTGATGTACGTGACGCCCATTCCCGTTGCCGGGGCTGCACAGGTATAACTGACTGGAACTTAGTAAACAGCTCTGTTGATGAGGCACAAGAAGGAACAGAATCCAGCTCTCTCTCTCTTAGCTGGTGACTGCAGGATTAAGGACAGTGAAGAGAAGTAAACTGTTATTTATTAAAATGAGCAGATATGACTGAATACACAGAGAGAGAAGCTCTCCCGAGGAAGGCACTGCCATTTATGGAAGCTCTTTAACAGGAAATTTAATTAGGTTTCTAGAAAACATAGACACTGACTCTGTGGGTGCTCCAGGGCTTGAGCATCCATGGAAAAAATGTAACGGGTGCTTAGCACCCACCAGCAGCCAGCTCCCCAGCGCCTGTGCCTCCCGCCTTCCAGCGGCCCCACTGATCAACTCCTCCCCCTCCCTCCCAGCGCCTCCTGCCCACGGCGGAACAGCTGTTCAGTGGTGCTGGGGAGGGGTGTGGGAAGAGGCAGGGAGGGCGTGAAGTGGGGGCAGGGCCTGGGGTGGAGCAGGGCAGGGAAGAGGTGGGGCAGGGGTGGGGGCTTGGAGGAAGGGGTGAAGTGGGGGCGGGCCTGGGGTTGAGAGGGTGTCGAACACCAGCCGGGTAGAGAGGAAGTCGGCACCTATGTCTAGAAATACCTCGTGGATTTAATTCAGGCACAGAACAGTCCTTATTTGTCTGCTTCATATATGTACTATTCCTCTTCCACAGGACTAGGAAGACAAGGGGTCAAAAGGCTGTCTCCTGTTCTTTGATGTGGAGCCAGTAAAGGCAATCAAGGGTGACATGTGGCAGCCAGCTCTCCTCTTGTGATGGTTTTGGACATCTGAGGCCCACATTGCCAAGATGAATTCAGTAGCTCACCGGATAGTTACTAATTCGTAATCTTTAAAAAATTGGCTTCTTGATTTTGCAGCAAATACTCACCGCAGTCTTTAAATGACATTAATATCTAGCTAAAAGGCCGACATTCTACAGCAAGGCCATGAACATCACAGGTGCCTGTGTGAAACAGCTCTCGAGAATAAGCTGGTGCCCCTGATGGCTGGCCTGAGGCAGCCATGAAATGGTTAAGATTCCCTGACTTGATTATCCTTGACAATAACAGCTGAGTGCCTGATTAGGAGAGGTGAACATTCAGGAATATTTAGTCATTATCCTGTAGAAGTGACTGTGATCCAGGGACCCCTGGGTGCCAACTGGCATGGGGCACAGAGGGCGCACAGGGCTGTACAGGGATCCCCTGGGTCAGGTATCTCCATCTTAGTTCACCAAAGGGTGTGAGTTGTCTACCAAGAGCCCACTGGTCATCGTAATCACTGTGAAATGTATGTACGGATAATATTCAAGGAGTTACGTATCTATATTGAATAAAATGTTCTGAAGGATTTGGGATTAAAGCAGGTCACCAGAGAGGTGACACATCTCAGGAATGTTCCTTTCAGGCAGATGGGAACAGATGCTTCTCCCCCTGGCTGGTCATACGTGTATTGTCCACCTTGCACTGCGTATTTATTTGTCTACTGAACCTGATGCTAATCAAGAGATTTGTAAAATTGATGAGAGGAACGCCACAGTCAAAAACAATTGGCAGGGGGTGTCTGGTTCTGAATAGGGACAAAGGATTGACGCGATATATGTATCTAGAGGTTCCCAGAATCACCCTGGATCCTTCACTGAGGAGACAAGCTGACAGCATGGTTTGTCCTATGAAAGCGGGGTCACAGCCAGCCTCGCTGTACAGCACTGGTGAGCAATACTTTATTAGACTAGAGTGTATCTTATTAATTAAGTCTAGGCTCTAGAATGCGTGTTATATCTTTATTTTATATGTAACTATTTGTTTCCAATAGTTCTTCTTGCTATTACTTTAAATCTCAGTGCTTTGTTAAATAAACCTATTCTTGATTTTACTATAAAGATCTTGAAGTGCTGTGAGTTAAGCAGAGCAGTGATCTAAGATGTGTGGTACAGGAGGGCCAGGGAGCCGTGGTAGAGTGGTCAAGGGAAAATATATAAACCCTAGGCTAATTAAGGTGTGGTTCCCTGTAGACTAGGGAGGCTGGCTACAGGTTAATTGGAGCACCTGCAGTCAATTAAGGCCCTGTCAGGAACTTGATAACACCTCCCCCCACTTCCCCGCTTCAGGTAGACACGGAGGAGGAGAAAGGACTAAGGACAAAGGACTGGAGCTTGGAGGTGTGCTGTGAGACTTGAGAACTGAAGACCAGAGATCTGAAGTAAGGGAGACCCTGCACCAGCAGGGGAGGGAGACTCCCTCCTCCAGCGACTAAGGACCAAAGGTACCCCACCCAAGGGGGAAGAACCTGCAGGGTTTGAGAGGGGCTAGGGCTCAGAGTGAGGAACAAACCCTCCTCTGTTTCCCTCCTTTACCACCTTCCTGGGCCACTAGTGGGGCCCTTGGTACCCCAAGAGCAGGGGTAAGGGGTGGCATCTTAGCCCCCCCACCAAGAAAAGCTCAGGACCCACCATACTAACTTTGGCCATCTTGTCACAGATGTAACGGGTAAGCTGGGCTGTATTGTTCCTTTGAGAGCAGCGAATGTGTGAATACTGCGAATGCTTAGTGGAACAAGGGCTGGATACTCCAGGGAGATGCTGGGAGGGCTCAGGGGTTGGAATGTGCCTATGGCGACCCTGCAGAATCACAGCATCACAGGGCCTGCATAGACCTAGAGGAGAGTGCTTGTGTTGCTAGGAGCCGGTGAAGTTGGGGAGCTGACCCACGGCAAGCACAGGCTTCCTTGCCCTAAGGGCAGGGGGAGTGAGGTGCCTCCCACCCTTGGGTACCTCTGGGAAGCATCGCAGTGACAGTAGCCAATGGAGTTAGGGGGTCACCTTTGGTAACCCAGACCCATGTCATGTGATTGGGGCCAGAAAATAAAAATCAGCCTCTACCAGAATTCTTGTGTAGACACCCTTATAAACAAGGTTTTTCGTGGAACTGCAGTTGAAAAGGTTTCCTGTAACTGCTCTGGTTTTTTCCTTTATATTTCATTGCATTGTTTTTTGGGTATGAATTTAGTGCTTGTGAAAGATGCCAGATTGGCAGCCCTGAATGACCCCATAGCATGAGACAGCATAGTCCGCAACAGTGCAAGCTTCTGGCTGGCTGTGCTTTTATATTATGCCCATCACTTTGGAATCCGAGCACACAGAGCTAACCAGCAGCAGCCACCAAGTGTCGGTGTTCAGTCACCTCTTCTGGGCCTGCTAATACTGTCATCTGTGTACTGCCAAGCTTTGGGGGCGGGAGGGCGGGGGCTGGGGCTGACAAGATTTCTTTCCTTTTGCTAGTTGATGCCGGGAGCCTCGCTGCCAGGATATCATCAATCTCCATGCAGAGAGTGGAGCAGATGGGCCAGAATGCTGATGGTCCTGAGTGGATGTGAAAGTTGGGGAGGGCACAGGGAGTGGTTAAAGCAGATCGAAACACAACGGGCAACTGTCACTACAGCAACCAAGGAGGGGGAGCCCAGCTTACCTGAGGAAGGGAGAAGATGGGAATCTGACTCTCTGTTTTTAGGGGAAATGGGGCAGCCGCAGTGCTGGAGCGGGATCGAATTATACTGGCATTTTGCCGTGTGGAGGATGCCATTCTGATCTCAAAATGGCATCCTCTACACAGTGTGACCTCTCACACTCACACACCATGCATGTGAGGTTACACAGCCTGCAGGATGCCGTTTGATGGAGCAAAATGGCATCTTCTGCATAGCATGTGTGCGAAGTCATGCTGGTGGGGACATTCCAGTAGTTGCCCATTCAGGACTGCATGACACAGGACACCCATAACCTCTTTGGGGAACAGAGGCATGGCACCAGACTGGGCCATTTGTGGACGTTCCCTTCCCAAAGAGATTGGGCAGGGACAGGCTGTAGATGAGACTATGCTGGCCAAGTATGAAGAGACAGCCTGCTACTCTCTGGCAAAGCAGTGGAGCTGCTGTTCAAGTGTGTGACTGGCTAACTATCCTTCTGCTCTCAGGGAGGTGAGAGCCCTTCTAGCCATGGCTCATGGCTGTCGTGTCAATGGGACAGAAAATAACCTAAAATTGCTCCTCAGTAAAGTTCATCATTGTACCTAAGACCTGAAGTAAGGAACCACTACATCACAAATGCCTCCATCCAAGGATAGCTTACCCAAGGTGACATGTAGGTTGGTAGCGATAGAGCGTGGACTGGAACCCAGGTCTTCTGCACTCACTGCTCTGTCTTCGGAACCCATGTTGCCATTTCTGTCAGAAAAAGGAAAGTGCACGTTCATCCAGCAGACTTGTGTGCCACAATAAGCTTTCTGAAGAGAGCTCTCTTATACTGACACTGCTACCTCGGTCCAGCAGTCAGTCTCGAAGGCACCATTTACATGAGACAGAGGCTTTGCACATACATATGCATGTACACAAAACCCCTTCGTCAGCCTTAGAACTTGCAAAGCTCCAGTCCCCATCCCAAGCAAGCGTTTGCTGTACCAGTCGGCTGCAACACGGGAGAGCAGGCCCAGCTGAACCAGGCCACTCCACAGTAGCTTATATAAAATGTCGATGGGACACTACAAGCAATGCAGCTGCATCAGTTCAGCTGGTCCTCCTAAGTCCATGCAAAGCGCAGTGCCTCCTGTTGAGAAGGGCTGTTAACTCTCAGCAGCAGTCCTGGGCCCAGAGACATCCCTTGGGTACGGCACATCGGGGCCACGTGCTTTGGGCGACCCCATGGACAGGGAGGTGAGAACCTCCCTGCAGCACCTCCTGCGTCGATCAGCGCCTCCCCCTCCACCCCAGTGCCTACCACCTGCCACGGATTAGATGTTTTGTGGCATTAGGAGGCACTGGGGGGAGGGTAGTGGCGCAAGGGTGCAGCACACTTTGGGGAGCGGGTGGAACTGGGCCGGGAAGAGGCAGGGTGGGGGTGGGGCCTTGGGGGGACGGGGTGAAGTGGGGGCGGGGCCTGAGCAGAGCCAGGGGGAGCATCCCCCAGCAGATTAAAAACGTGGCGCCTATGTCCCGGCCCCACACCCCCCTACGGACGGCCCTGCCTGGGCTCTATGGGCTAGCTGCTGCCAGAGCCCCAGAATGCATGCTGCTTTGGTCATGATTATAAGGCATATGGTGTGAGGACAGTTCTGTGGAAAAATAGTTTTGCAGTGTGGCTGCCCTGAACTCGGGTGGGACTGAGCCGGTGTAGGGCTAGACACTGGACTAGTGCTTCTCTGCTGGAACTATCAGTTTAAATGTTCATTCATTTAAAAAAAAAAAAGAGACAGGTTGGATACATCTACACAGCCCGCACCAGACTGGGGCTCATGCTAACGCTCTAAAACTAGCTCTCCAGATGTTGTGACTCGGGCTGTGAAACCTAGAGAGGGGGATGGGTGGGCTTCAGAGCTCAAGTTCCAGCCCAAGCCACAACTTCAAAGCGTTGTCTGTTCCGTTATTTTTAGAGCACTAGCGCAAGCCCCAGTCTGTTGACCTCGGCTGGGTGGCTCGCTGTCCTGGGCTATGTGGAACTACCCATTGTGGTCTGCTTTTGTTTTCCCTATATTGCCAGTCATAGCAGCCTCCCTGGGGGCCCCTCTCCCTCCCCAAGCAAGTGAGAGGAGTGGGCAGGCAGGTTTGGGGCGTAGATGGAGTCATGGCTCTGCTCCACCCACAGCAGCAAGGGAAGTAGTAATGATACCTAATTCTCTACTGAGCTTTTCCTTTGTAGGTCCCAAAGTGCAGTACAATGGAGGTCAGTATCATTATCCCCATTTTGCAGGTGGGAAAACTGAGGCACGGAGGTGAAGTGAAATGCTAATCTGGCAGAACCTAGGTATCCTGAGTCCTAGTCCAGTGCTCTAGTCATTAGGCCACACTGCATTTGGACTGGTGCAGATTACTTCCTTCCTCTACCCCCCTAGAGGAATCCAGGACAACACTGTGACTCTGAGACATAGTCTCGTCCTTGCCTTTGCTCAGGATTTGTGGCAAATCCACAGTCTAGCCCTAAGTTACTAGCTCTTATGGTTGAGGTTTTTTTAATGTATTGCATTCATGATAAACAAAAAGCAACAGTTACATGGGAATCCGAGAATAGCAAATATTAGATCTGATAACTGGAACAAAGTGAAAACCATATTACAGTAGAGGTACTTGGTATCCAGGAATACTTACTCTTTATCTTTCCACATTAACAATGAACAGACTGAAATTTCCCTCACATCCATTAAATCTTCATTATAAATCTAAATATCAAATTTAATAATATCTTAGAACAAAGTGTATGGAACATAATTCCGGTATTTCTAGAGTCTAGTATCGATTTGTTTTTTAATAAAGTCCCAGGATATTTATATATGTTCCCCATAGTTTATAAATGTGTCCTTCGCTATTGCTGATCTGATATGGAGATTTCACAGGGTTAAGGTAGGTTCAGAGTTCCTGTTGCCACATCTGAAATGCCGGCTTTGTAGGAACAATCAATACATTTAGGATAAACTCTTTGCCTCACATGGACATTTGTGTTCTGTACTTGAGAGCTAGCCCCACAAGTCAGTTCCTAGAAGGTTTAATAAAAGGTTAAATACAGAATCAGCTGCCAACTAGGAACCGAAGACGTGGTAGAGTAGTACTTAAAGCAGGCATCTGTAATGGCAGTTGCATAATGTATGAATGGGTGTGATTGATAATCATATTTACAGCATTTTAAATGAAGATCTAGAGTCACTTTGTTAAAAGCTGGTGGAAAGTAGTCTGTGCAGCAGAGAGGACTGTGTTTGCCTGTATGTGTTACAGATAGAAATTTCAGATTAGTCATTCATTATCCTTAATAGAAATGTTAAGAGCTCAAGTTCCGTGTCCACAACTCCAGGTGTGCACTTGTGTGTGTTTCTCGGTGAAGAAGCTGTACAGTAAAGAGAAACCCTGAGTATTTCTTTCCCCAGCTATTGAACTTCTCCTTAAGCAACTGTGTGTGGTAAGAGTCTCATTTGTGGGTACAGGGAAAAATCCCGAGAAGCGTTAGATGCACAGGCACCGGCTTAGTTTTCCCTGGGGGTCCTCAATGCCACCTCAGCCCCACTCCACCCGTTTCCCCAAGCATCTGCCCTAGCTCTTCGTGCCCCTGCTCTGCCCCTGGCCCCGCCCCCACTCCACCCCTTTCCCCAAAGCCCCACCCATCTCTTCCCGCCCCCTGCCCTGAGCGTGCCCCATCCCCACTCCTCCACCCTCCCTCCCAGTGCCTCCTGCACACCATGGAACAGCTGATTGGTGGCAGGCAAGAGGGAGGGGGGGGGGTGCGTGGGGAGTGGTAGGAGTTGATTGGCGGGGCTGCTGGCAGGCCGGAAGGTCCTGCGGGGTGGGAAGCGGGAGGGAGCGTTTTTTTTTGGCGACGGGAGATGGTTTTGGTTTGTTTTTTTTTCTCAACAACTTTGGCGGCGTCCCGATTTCCGGGTCCTCGCATCTGGTCACCCTAGCTTAACTTCCCTGCTCTGAGTAGACCCATTTAAATCAATTGACAGTAGTAATGTTAAGCACAAGTGGGGCCCATCTGAGCTTCTGGGGCTTGTAAAAGGGTGGTCTGTCCCCTTTATGGGGCACTGGGGTCTGTGGGAAGCCAACCCCTGTTCCATGACATGGCCCCTTTAAGGAAACAGGTGTTCAAGAGAGCAGCAGATAAAATGGGGAATGGGGAAGAAGGGGTGTTAAGGGTTAATCCCATACAGTATCTCCAGAACAAGATAAAACCCTGCTGTCAGGTGAGTTCCAGGAGGAGAAAGAGGGAAGATGGTTTGGATTGGAGAACTGCAGGGGAACACTTGAGTCAGAAGGGAGGCTTCCCTGGGATAGACACCAGAAGGGAAACTAGTGAGCTGGGGAATCCAGCCTGAATCACAGCACAGCCCCAGGAAGGAGGGCTGTGGGGCCCTTGAATCAAAGGGAAGTAGTTATGAGTCCAGGATCAGGGCAGGAGCAGACCTGGGGGAAACTGGGGGACTGGCAATGGGACTGGCAGAACTCCCTGGCTTGGAGAGAACTAAAGTTTGGAACATGGATGAATTGGAAGCTCAAGAGGGAAGGATTTGGGGCAGATGGGCCAAGGAAGATTATATTTCCCCAAGACATAATAAATTAGGCCTCAGGAAGGGGAACGTTACTTCATGTACTCAGGGCTGGGAATAAGTTACTGGGAAAACCAGGTGAGAACTGAGGGCAGGGTGCCTGCATGCTATGGTGCACCATAATGGGTATTCTCTGGGACAGCACCCTGCCATGTGGCTCAACATCTGATCGTAAGAGAGCTGCCCTCATCCCATCTCAGTGAGTCACTGACTCTGAAGCCTAATGATAACAGTTGTGTAAATATTGTTTATCTTCTGATTATCTTATCAGAAACACCTGGCTGTTCCAGGATTGTGAGCAGATTGCTGGATCTGCACTCCCCAAATCTGAGGCAGAGATTGAGTAGGGTACCATCACTTCACTCCCTTCCTCCTCCCTACTCTCCCCTGGCCAAACCTCTGAAAGGACAAATGGTGCAGCCATCCATTTAATACCATCAATGTCCCTGCAATGATGTTCTTGCTCAGACATATCTTAGGGTGTTGCCCCCCCCACCCCCCATAGTGATCTGGAAAACCCAGAGTAATCTCTCTGTCCACAGGAATGACTGGAAACGTGAACTGAAAACATGTTGACTTGCTAAGATGTGAGTTCAGAATCCTGTGCTGCTTTTGTAGCAATGTTGACACCTTAAGCAGAGTAGGAGCTATAGTCTCATTTCTCGTTTAGGTTGTTAGAGATGTTGTCAGCTGTTGAAGAGGAAACAGCCACAAAACTCAATTCTTGGCAGTTAAATGTCTGATTTTCTGCCATTTTGGCTGTAAAATGTTGTTTTGGGGTAAATGTGCCTCAGTTTTTGACAGGGACAGAAAACAACAGAGTAGCCCAGCGCTCTGCTAACAGAGGAGGGTGGGGCAGCAGCTTTCTATAGGAAAGCTGATGAGCCTGGTTAGCAGCAGCAGGCAGCGGATGCCCTGAGGGGTGGGACACAAGCCTGCAGGAATGTAGGTAGAAAATCTGTGCTGTGGAATTTGTATTTGCTCTCTCACACTGCATGGCAGCTAAAACAAGCCAGTGATACCTTGCTAATGCTTTCATCAGGGACTTCCACAAAATAAACCCTGTTTTAATTCTATACCCGCTGTAACAGGTACTCTGCAGCGAGGAGGAGAATTCATTTGTATTAACATTGAAGTGATTTAATATTTATTAGGGCTGGCCAAACTTTTCTGAATTTTTATTTTAATGAAAAATGACTTTTTTCAAAGAAGTCCCCCCCCCCTTTTTTTTTTGGCCCCACTCAATAGTTCTATTGCAGTAGTGTCCAATGTCCCCAATCCAGACCAGGGTACCATTGGAGAAACACTTTTTCATAATCCTAAACAAGGAAGCAAGAACGAAATTCTTCTGTGAAATTGCTGCAACTTCCTGGAAATGTTTGCACTGTACTTCATTGCTGAATATATTGCTAGCACAGTACAGTGTTCAGTTAGTGTGATTTGTGGTGAGGAATGGGATGACCACCTCGCAGCTGGGAAGGGAAGTAATGTATCCTCCCCCAGGATTTAAAAACAAAATCCTGATGCTGGATCAAATCCCATTCATTCCAAAGGCCAAAAAAAAGCATGCTTCAAAAGTGCTATTATAAGGCCAAGGAATGAGTCACCTCTGGCGGGGATGGCTGAGTGGTATCGAGAGAGGATTACTCCATCACGGAAATTACTCCAACCTTTCAGGTATGGAATGATAAGCAGAAAGCACGAAGCAATAGCATGGCATGTTTGCATTCCTTCGTCCTGACATCAGAAATAAAGAGCATTGTATTAATGGAAATGTACAGCCCAGGTATGGATTGTTTAGTTTTTTAACTCAATAAAGAAAAACTTAAAACACACAAACTGCCAGGGCTCCCAGGAGTTGCTTCCAGTACATCATTGATGCAAGTGTTCTGTCTGTATATTCTGGAGCTTAAAACATAGGGTTGCTTTTTTTTTTTTTTTTTTTTTTTTTTTGGCACTTCCAGTTAAAAATAAACTCTACGTTGTTCATGGAGCACAGCCAAGATATTCAAAGTCTCTTTTGTGAGCCGCCCTTCCTCTGCCTTTACTTATAACAAATTGTTAATTTGTAACTTTTTAATCTACACATACATTCCCTTACTGACCTGGAACTGTAGTGTTTTTTCTGCTCTGGAAAGTGACTGTGAAAATAAGAGAAGGGGTTTCTAAATCTGTTGTGTCTCGGGGCAGGTCTACACTACAGCCTAAGTTGATATAACTTACGTCGCTCAAGGGTGTGAAAAAGCCCCTCCCCAAGCAATGCAAGTTTCGTGCTGTCCACGCCGGTGCTATGTCGGTGGGAGATGCTCTCTCATTGACATAGCTTCTGCCTCTCGCCCAGCTGAGGTAATTCTCCTGGTGGCAGAGCGCACTTTTGCCAATGTAGCGCTGTCATGTAGACTTGCCCTCAGTGATCCTCAGCTCTTGTATGTTCAGTGTGTAAGTAAAACCATGGCTTCTCTTCGTCCGTGTTTACACTAGCACTTATGTCAGCAAACTTTTGTCGCTCAGGGGTGTGCAAATAACACCCCCTGAGCGATATACATTTTGCCAGCTTAAGGGCTGTGCACGATGCCATGTTGGTGGGAGACGCTCTCCTGTTGATTGTAGCTACTATCGCTTGTTGAGCTGGTTGGACTATTGTGACAGACCCAGACAAGTGGGGTACAGAAGTCTGATAGAAGGCAAATATACTGGCCATTGGATGAATAGTTTTCTGTTCCCTGAGTGACCAGAGCAGGGGCTGCACTAGAACAAGCAGGAACTTTCTGGAACCAATTTAAGGCAGGCAGGCTAATTAGGACACCTGGAGCCAATTAAGAAGAACCTGCTAGAATCAGTTAAGACAGGCAGGCTAATCAGGGCACCTAGGTTTAAAAAGGAGCTCCCTTCAGTTTGTGGTGTTGCGTGCAAGGAGCTGGGAGCAAGAGGCACACAAGGAGTTGAGAGTGAGAAGAGTTGAAGGACTGAGGAGTACAAGCATCAGCAGACCATCAGGAGGAAGGTCCTGCAGTGAGCATAAAGAAGGTGTTGGGCGGAGGCCATGGGGAAGTAGCCCAGGGAGTTGTAGCTGTCACGCAGCTGTTACAGGAAACCCTATAGACAACTATAGGGGTTGAGGGGAAAGCAGTGGATGTGCTATTTCTTGACTTTAGCAAAGCTTTTGATACAGTCTCCCACAGTATTCTTGCCAGCAAGTTAAAGAAGTATGGGCTGGATGAACGGACGGTAAGGTGGATAGAAAACTGGCTGGATGGTCGTGCTCAACGGGTAGTGATCAATGGCTCCATGTCTAGTTAGCAGCCGGTATCAAGTGGAGTGCCCCAAGGGTCGGTGCTGGGGCCGGTTTTGTTCAATATCTTCATCAACGATCTGGAGGATGGTGTGGACTGCACCCTTAGCAAGTTTGCAGATGACACTAAATTGGGAGGAGTGGTTGATACACTGGAGGGTAGGGATAGGATACAGAGGGCCCTAGACAAATTAGAGGATTGGGCCAAAAGAAATCTGATGAGGTTCAACAAGGACAAGTGCAGAGTCCTGCACTTAGGACGGAAGAATCCCATGCACTGCTACAGACTAGGGACCGAATGGCTGGGCAGCAGTTCTGCAGAAAAGGACCTAGGGGTTACGGTGGACGAAAAGCTGAATATGAGTCAACAGTGTGCCCTTGTTGCCAAGAAGGCTAACGGCATTTTGGGGTGTATAAGTAGGGGCATTTCCAGCAGATCGAGGGACGTGATTATTCCCCTCTATTCGGCACTGGTGAGGCCTCATTTGGAGTACTGTGTCCAGTTTTGGGCCCCACACTACAAGAAGGATGTGGATAAATTGGAAAGAGTCCAACGGAGGGCAACAAAAATGATTAGGGGGCTGGAGCACATGACTTATGAGGAGAGGCTGAGGGAACTGGGATTGTTTAGCCTGCAGAAGAGAAGAGTGAGGGGGGATTTGATAGCTGCTTTCAACTACCTAAAAGGGGGTTCCAAAGAGGATGGATCTAGACTGTTCTCAGTGGTAACAGATGACAGAACAAGGAGTAATGGTCTCAAGTTGCAGAGGGGGAGGTTTAGGTTGGATATTAGGAAAAACTTTTTCACTAGTAGGGTGGTGAAGCACTGGAATGGGTTACCTAGGGAGGTGGTGGAATCTCCTTCCTTAGAGGTTTTTAAGGTCAGGCTTAACAAAGCCCTGGCTGGGATGATCTAGTTGGGGTTGGTCCTGCTTTGAGCAGGGGGTTGGACTAGATGACCTCCTGAGGTCCCTTCCAACCCTGAGATTCTATGATTCTATGAACTGCAAGCCACAGGGCCCTGGGCTGGAACCCGGAGTAGAGGGCGGGCCCGGGTTCCCCCCAAACCTCCCAACTCCTGATCAGACACAGGAGGAATTTGACTGTGGGTTCTACCAGAGGGGAAGATCTCTGAGGCGATCAAAATCCACCAATAAGCGTAGGACTCACCAAGGTAGAGGAGGAACTTTGTCACACTATGTTGACGGGAGATCTCTCTCCAGTTGGCATAACACATCTCCACAAGTGCTCTTACAATGGCACAACTGTATTGGTAGAGCTTTGGTGCTGTAAACTTGTAAGTGTAGACACAGGCACCGGCTTATAATTTTCCCCAGGGCCGCTCAACTCCCGTCCTCGCCTCCCACTCCATCCCGTCCTCCAAGCCCCCACCCCTGTCCTGCCTCTTCCCTCCTGTGCTCCATCCCCTGCCCCCGCCCGTGCTCCACCCCTTCCCACAAGCCTCCACCTGCCCCGCCTCTTCTTGCCCCGCCTCTTTCCACCCCCTCCCCCGAGCACGCCCTGTCCCCGCTCCTTCCCCTCCCTCTCAGCGCCTCCTGCACACCGCGGAACATCTGTTTCACAGCGTGCAGGAGGTGCTGGGAGGGACAGGGAGGAGTTGATCAGTGGGGCCACGGGTGGATGGAAGGCGCTGGAGGGAGGGAGGGGAGCTTGGCTGCCAGTGGGTGCTAAGCACCTGCTAATATTTTTCCATGGCTGGAGCACCCATGGAGTCAGCGCCTATGAGTGTAGAGCCTTAACTGTCCTCCCTGCAAACTCCGCTTGGGACCCATAAATCAGGTTGGATTCTATATGACTTGGGCATGCCCACCTGCTGGCCAAATGCGACTCTCCACTCACAGCTGTGCAACCCCATTAACCTCACTGTGCCCTCATTCACACCTATGCCAGCCCATATCATTCCCAAATCATGCCCCCAGTTTCATCTCGGTAGCTGTAGTGCATTCAGTGGGGTTGCACAGGTTAACAGTTGGAGCATAGTTTGAAGACCGGTACCACATTCAGTTGGAACTTAGACCCTGTTTATGTGAGAGAAATTTGCACCCGTGAAATCAGCACTCAGCTGAGCTGCTGAGTGGGGAGACAGGGCCGCTCGCTGTGGCTGCCTGTTGCCTCCCTGCTCAGTGGCTGAGCTGCTGAGTGGGGAGACAAGGGGAGGCTCGCTGCGGCTGCCCCCTGCCGAGCGGCTGAGTGGGGAGACAAGGGGCGGTTCGCCGCGGCTGCCTGCTGTTTTGCCGATGCAAGCCCCTAATATAGATGAGTTGTATTGATATACAGCAGGGTTTGCCATGGTGCTGCTTTCTTCAGTAAGCTGCTTCTCCGCAAAGCTGATTCCCTCTTGGAGCGCACTGTGCAGGGCCGGCACTTGCACTAGGCGACCCTAGGCGGTTGCCTGGGGCGCCAAAATTTGGGGGGTGGCGGGCGGCTGCTTCCCGACTCCCCGCTCATCCGCTGAGCGGGAAGCTGGGAAGCAAGGGGCGGCTCGCAGCGGCTACTTCCTGCCTCCCTGCTCAGCTGCTGAGCAGGGAGACAAGGAGCGGCTCGCCGCGGCTGCCCGCTGCGTCCCCCCTCAGCAGCTGAGCTGCTGAGTGGGGAGACAAGGGGCCGCTCGCTGTGGCTGCCCGCTGCCTCCCCGCTCAGTGGCTGAGCTGCTGAGCGGGGAGACAAGGGGCGGCTTGCCACGGCTGCCCCCTGCCGAGCGGCTGAGTGGGGAGACAAGGGGCAGTTCGCCGCGGCTGCCTGCTGCTGAGCAGGGAGGCAGGAGCCAGCCACGGCGAGCCGCCCCTTGCCTCCCCACGGCTGGCTCCTGGCTCCACGCTCAGCTCCCGGGGCTAGGGGGGGGCTGAGCTCCGGGGGTGGGGGAGCTGGCTGGGGCGGGGGGCGCAGGGCCAGGGCAAGGAAGTTTCGCCTAAGGAGTGAAACTTCCTTGCACCGGCCCTGACACTGTGCTACCATAAAACAATAACAGCTTCTCAGTTACTTCTACAGCAGCAAACCAAAAAGAAAGAGGACCACAGCTGTTGATAAATTCAGGTGCCCGATGAAATCATGAGCACCTCTGAAGATGGGATTTCTTTGTGCTAAATGGTTATATCAGGAAATCCCTGACTATCCCTGCCAAAGGGTTAATGCAGCCAAAAGAAGGGAGTGGCTGCTGCTTACTAGACATGGAATGTGTATCTGAATGAAATGAAAACCATAGCTTGTTTTTTCCTTTTCTCTTTCTTTTAGATTTAAGTTTATCCATTGCAGTGACTTTGCACGGCAAACAAAGTGAGCTTTGTTTTTAGATTTAATACAATATTTTTGAATTTGCATATTTGGTCATACAGTTTATGCATCCCTGTGCATATGTAATTTGTTATCAGCATCAATAGAGCCAATCAGAGGAGATTCTATTTCTCTACTGTTTATAGCTTTGTATTAATTAGCAACAATAGGTCATGGTCAAGGTATCCAACATTTTACAACCAAAGAGCTATCATGAGGATTAATACTTAGTCCTGCCACGAGTGCAGGGGACTGGACTAGATGACCTCTTGAGGTCCCTTCCAGTTCTGTGATTCTATGGTTGAGATGGATTTGAAGATGAACGCTCACTTCTCAGAAAATGCCTTGTGTTTAGGGCTCTACCAAATTCATGGTCCATTTTGGTCGATTTCAGGATCATAGGATTTTAAACATAGTTAATTTCATGCTTTCAGATATTTAAATCACAACATTGTGAAATTTGAAACTGTGGGGGTCCTGACCCAAAGGGAGCCTGTGGGAGGGTGGAGGTTGCAAGGTTATTGTAGGGGGATTGCAGTATTGCCACCCTTACGTCTGTGCTGCTGCCTTCAGAACTGGGACTTCAGCCAGCAGCTGCCACTCTCTTGCCACCCATCTCTGAAGTGGTATGGCATTGCCACCCCTACTTCTGCGCTGCTGCTGGCAGGGCGCTGCCTTCAGAGCTGGGCGCCTGGCCAGCAGCTGCTGCTCCCTGGCCACCCAGCTCTGAAGGCAGTGTGGAAGTAAGGGTGGCAATACTGCAATCCCCCTATGATAACCTTGCATCGCCCCACCGCAACCCTCTTTTGGGTTGGGACACCCACGTTGAGAAACACTGGTCTCCCCCATAAAATCTGTATGGTAGGGTAAAAGCACACAAGACCAGATTTTACAGGAGAGACCGTATTTCACGGTCCATGACGCATTTTTCACAGCCATGAATTTGGTAGGGCCCTGCTTATGAGGCCAGTGTAATATATAGCCTCTGGCAGCTAAACTCCTATCACGTGCTGGCCCCCTCTCTCCGCAGCTCCCATTGGCCGGGAACGGTGAACCGCAGCCACTGGGAGCTGCGGGGGACCGTGCCTGTGAACAGTCAATGTAAACAAAATGTCTTGTGGCCCACCAGCGGATTACCCTGACGGGCCGTGTGCCGAAGGTTGCCGACCCCTGGTCTAGGCTTTAAGGATGAGGTTCTACACAGGCTGGACAATGTCCACACCAAGCACAATGATACCAAGAAAATTTTGGGGAAAATATCCAGACATAGTACAGAAAGTCACCAGCTGTCTGTGGCCAAAGGAAAGGAGGGAAATATCATGGCAAGGAGACATGGTAGAGTAGTTGTGGAAGATACGGGTCTGGAATTAAAACCTTATGTACAGGACTAATAATAAAGGAAATGGGGGAAAGGATTATATAGATTAGTCAAGATTAAGCAAAGACGCACAGAGGACTTGGATGCTGTGATGTGTGTCAAAGATGGAAAAAGGAAGCATACTGGGGAATGACGGTGTAATCATTGGGAGGTGGCAGTGTTTTCATGAGAACTACTCATTGAAGAGGGTGTGAAGAAACCATTGAGGGAAGTATGCACAAGCAACAACCTTACAAGGCCTGTCACCGTGGTGGAGACTCAGCCAGTGCCGAAGATGATGAAATGGGGGAAGGCAGTGGGACTGGATGGTGCACCAACTGAAGCATTTAAAGAATGAAGCCACGAGGGAGTGGTGATGATGACTAACTTTTCAACTTAATTCTTTGTGCTAGAAAAATGCCTGACAAGTGAAGGAAGAGCACATTGGTCCCTATCTCCAAGTGTAAAGGAGAGACGTAAGAATGTAGTAATTACTGACTGTGATGGAATACACCCCTGTATTCACACCCTAAAACACTATTGTAATAATCTTTGTACAAGGCATGCCTCATACAGTATCATTTGAAAACTCATAATTTGCTGGTCAGTATTGTCCTGATAAAATGTGTGGCAACACTATCTGTGAAGTTATAAGATTTCCCTGTATGATGTTAAGACTGCATGTTCAAAACTCCCCTAGCACCAAACTGGTCAAACAGGTCTGTCTTGAACAAAGAAGTGTATGTTTGCCTTAAGTTTGATTTAAGCAGTAAACAGAGTCATGACCAGGAAGGGAAAATAAAGGAAGCTCAAACAGGTGGAAAAAAAACCCCAACCAGGAACATCCGTTAACACAGAGTCTTTGTCTCCCAGTTTCCAGCTGGAAATGTTTTTCAAGAGGGGGATTTGAAATTATAAAAAGAAGGGATAAACACCCCAAGGCATCCCCATCCCCCGCCCGTTGGATTCTCTGCACCTGAGAAGACAAAAGAAAACGGCTATTGGATGTTGGGGGAAGGGTCTGGACCTGAAGAGTCGGTCAGTAACTTGCTGGAAGCATGTGGTGAGAAATTTTGCTTGAATCTAATATAGTTTGTTAGGCACTAGTAAGCCTTTTCTTTTTATTTTTCTTGTAACCATTTCTGACTTTATGCCTCCTTATTTGTACTCACTTAAAACCTCTCTCTTTGTAGTTAATAAACTTGTTTCACTGTTGTGTCTAATTGAAGTGTCTGGGTAACTCTATTTAAAATAATAAGCTGGTATATTATTCCCTTAATGGAATAACCAATTTACTGTATTTGTACCATTCAGAAGAGGACTGGACCAGTACAGGATATACATTTCTGGAGGAAAATATGGGACTGGGGGTGTGTTGGTGTCACCCTGCAGTATAACCCAAGCTTGGTGAGAGCCAGGGTGTAACTGGCAGGCTGCAGCTACACACAAACACTCAGGTTGTGGCTGGCATGCTGGAAAACCTTTTGTGAGCGGCCCTGGTGGGAGCTACTTCAGCAAGGCATTGTAAGGCTGCAGGGCAGGAGTGACACAGCCTCCACTGGTCTGAATTGTACCCTGGTGTGTCACACTGACCTATCACACTAATGAGTCACACATTGAAATGGCTGGAAAGAACCATAGAGAAAAGGCTTCAGAAGCAAGCTGGAGCATGAAGTGAGGGCCAATTTCAGTTTATGCCAGGAAGGTCAATAGTGGATGCAGTGCTTGCAGCCTGAATATTGCAGGAGAAGTACAAGGAGAAACACAAGGGATTGCCCTTAATGTTTGTGCATTTAAAGAAGGCTTATGACAGAGATCCTAGAGAATTGGTTTGGTGGTGTCTGTGCTCACGCAAACTGCTGGAGACATATGTTCAGACTGCTATGGTACGCAATGGCACCAGGGTAGCACAACAGTAGTGAGAAGCAGCTGCGGCTACAGTGACTCATTCACTGTGAGGGAGGTCTACAGCAAGGATCAGCCTTAAGCCCATTCCTATATGTGATTCTAATGGACACCTTGATGCAAGAGATTAGGGGAGAGGCTCCACAGAGCCTGCTTTTCGCCAGTGGCATTATGTTGTGCCATGAAGATAAATATGAACTGGAAAGGGACCTACAACTATGGAGGGCTGCATCAGAAGGAAATGGTTACAAATCAGCCAACAAAAGACAGAGTACATGTGATGCTTCGCTAAGAGGGACAACAGGAAGCCAATATAACTACATGGTGTAGAGTAAAAGCCTTTGCAACTGTTTAAATACCTTGAGTCAGCATTAAACCATGATGAGAATGTGGATGATCAGAGCCAAATGAACAGCACTGTTGGGAATGAGGGCCTTCAACTACACCTGCTCAGTCGCCAGGCACCCAATGAGAACAGCTGGGCCACAGCAGAGCACTTGATTGGCTAGGGCAGTCAGGTGGCTTGCTTTTAAGACCAGCAGCTGCAAAAGATCAGTAGCTGCTCAAGATACAGGCCTGTGGATTCTTTGCCTCCCTGTGCTTGACTTGCTCCAAGCCCTGCTCCACCCTAGACCCTGCTCAGCATCAAGCCTTGTTCCCCTTCTGTCCCAGGCTTAGTCCCGCTTTGGGACCAGCCCTGCTCCTGCCTTCCCTGACTCCAAGTAATCCCGTTCTGACCTTGGCTGATTTCTGCCTTTGACTCTGCCTTGGCCCTGGGCTCTGGCATTTGGATTCCAACTCCAGTTCTGCTTCCTGCTCTGACCACTAGGCATAACTGTCTATGACCTGGTCTCCTGAGAGTTTGAGCAGCCCAGCTAAAAGTAAGGGATCATTCAGGGGAATAGGGGTCCTGCGCCATTGAAATGTATCCCAACAAGACCAATGTCTCCCTGTTGGATATAGTGGGTGCTGTACAGCAGTGGCTCTTAACCTTTCCAGACTACTGTGCCCCTTTCAGGAACCTGCTGTCCCAACTCCCTGTGAAACAAAGATTGCACTGCTGGATACATTTGGTGGTAACTGCAGCAAATTAAACAGGATCCTAATCCAGTGTTGGCTTCTGTTTCTACTATGATCCCAAGCCTTCCACACCAGTCAAGTCCAAGCAGGATTTATCATCAGCCTACTGACTGAGCAGACCTTGGCCTGGGCTTCCCTGCTCCTAGAGAAATCTAGCCCACTCCTGGGCCAACTGGAGAACTTTGTGCAAGACATGGACATAATATTCAATGATCCAAATCCCACACACACAGCAGAAGCTGCCCTCCAAGCATCGTGGCAGGATCGGCGATTGGTTGCCAAGTACTCTGCATAATTTTGGTGTCTACTGGCTGACACTGAGTGGAATGAGTCCATTTATGGTCCAGATTCTGTAAGGAGGTAAAAGACAAGCTGGCAGGGGTGAAGTCCTCACCTGGCCTAAATGATTTCATCAAATTATACATCAAGATTGACAACCATCTGATGGAGTACTGCTCAGTCTCCCGTACCTCGCCAGTCACCCTGACTCCAGCTCTTCTATTTTCAGTTTTGCCGCTACCAAAATGAGCCCATGCAGATCGACCAAGCTTAGCCCTGCCTCTCTGTCACAGAGAAACAACAGTGTCAAATTGCGGGTTTCTGCCTGCAGTGAGGGCAACCTGGACACTTTGCCTCAGGCTGTCCTGTGAAGGCCCAACCTGCACCCTACAGGAAATGCCAAATCCCAGCCCTGATGGAGGAGTCTGGGACTGGATTGATGTCCTTCCCCTTTCTCCATCCAGAAGAAAAGAAATCTGCTGGGGACATGAATTCTGCATGCATGCAGCGGCACAGAATTCCCCCAGGAGTTACTAATGGACAGAGTGGATTAATCAGTCCTTGAGCAATATCTTCACGGTTTCACAAACTACCAACAAGATGATTGACTTTCCTCCTTCCGCATGGGGAATTTACATATAATAATGCCACCCATGCAATAACCTCTCAAAGAACCTTTTTCTTAAACTCTGGATTTCACCCAGACATTCTTCAGGGACCTCTGGTATGCATTGTCAAAGATTTGACTGTCCACCTCCGCCAAGTACATCCAGGGCTGGCCCTACCATGAGGTGAACTGAGGCGGCCGCCTCAGGTGCCAGACTCTTTGGGGGGTAGGGGAGTGCCACTAGGACCCAGAGTGTAGAAAATTGTGTCTGCTGCTGGTGCATATGCATTCTCTCTGCTCTAGATGCACAGAGATGGTGGAGTGCTGTGCTGGAGGAAGGAGAGCACAGGAGACATAACAGGCAGGCAGGAGAAAAGGTGAGAGGGAATAACAGAAAGCAGAAGGAGCTCCAGGGAGAGAGAGGAGGAGGAGCCTCTTATGTACCTCTCTAGCACCCCCAGGAGCCTGGACTGATTAACACCAGCTTCTGAGGGAGCTTCCTGTTTCCTGCTTCTTCCCTGAACCCACCTGAGGAGAAAAGGAACTCAACTGAAGTAGTAGGAGCCAGTGAGACCCTTAAGATGCTGATATCTTCCCTCACTCAGGCCCTGCTACCAGCCTGCTTATTTGTCCCCTTCAATTGAGTGTTGAGAGCCACTATAGCTGGCACAGAAGAGCAGTCATGAGTGAAAGAAGAAAACGCCCCTCTGGGGCAGCATTCAGAAAAAGAAAGAAAGCAAAGGAAGCTTTTATATCTAAGCAGGAAGGAGCTCTCCTGAGATACATAGACACAAATGTTCACAGTGAGCCTTCTGGCCCCAGTGAGGATGTGAGTGGTGAGGAGATGCCTGATTTTCCAGTTAGTAGGGTGCAGGTGACCTGGCAGCTACTGCAGCATCCATATCTCCATCTCAAATGGATGTAACCAGGCACATTCCTGAAGAAAAGTGTAGATCAGAGAAGAGTGTGGTAGAGGCGCAAGAAACAGCTGCTGTGGAGTTTAGTTCCTTAAGTCTAGATGATCCAGGACTGTGGAGCCACTTGAGCAGTAGTCTGTGGGACTTTCTTGTACTGCATGGGCCACAGCAAGTGAAAAACTTCATGTTCCCCAAAGACAATGAAAATAGAAGTTTCCATCCAACACATTACTGGCATGAAATCCCCAATGGTGACAAAGTGGAGAGGCCATGGCTTATGTACTCAAAAACCCAGAATGTTGCATACTGTTTGTTGCAAACTCTTCCAGTCTAATGTTCCAGCCACATTGGGTTCTACAGGAACAAAGGACTGGAAAAATCTGGCTAGAAATCTGGCATGCCATGAGAAGGCAGCAAATCACCAGAAAGCATTCCATAGGTGGAAAGAGCTTGAGATGAGACTAAGGTTAAAGGCCACCATAGATGATCAGCATCAAGAGAAGATTGCATCAGAGTCTCTTTACTGGCAAAATGTTCTGAAAAGGCTCATTGCCATTGTGAGAATGCTTGCTACCCAAAGCCTAGCACTGCATGGCACTTCAGATCAGCTGTATGTGCCAAACAATGGAAACTTCCTTGAAATTGTGGAGCTGATGGCTGAGTTTGATGCTATATTCCAGGAGCATCTAAAGAGTCACCACCCCAGAAATGTACACACCCCACTACCTTGGAAAAACAATTCAAAATGAGATCATACTGGCAACAAAAGTCAAACAGAAGATAGTGGCAGATCTGACGTCAGCAAGATATTACTCTGTTATTCTGGACTGCACACCTGACATCAGCCATACGGAACAAATGACTTTAATGGTGCGTTCTGTAACAGCAACAGAACCTAGTTAAAATGTCCCTGCAATGGTGACTGTCAGAGAGCTTTTTCTAGAATGTATTGAGATTGATGATACTGCAGGAGCTGGTATAACAAATGTGCTTCTTAAAAAGCTGGAAGATATGGGAATTGCGATAGCTGACATGAGAGGTCAGGGCTACGATAATGGTGCCAACATGAGAGGAAAGAACGGAGGAGTGCAGACACGGATCCGAGAGTTAAACCCTCGAGCTTTTTTTGTCCCATGCAATTCTCATTCATTGAACTTGGTGGTCAGTGATGCAGCATCAGCTTCTAGTGAGGCTGCTGAATTTTTTGATTTTGCCATGTGGGGGAAAAGGTTTCTCTCTCCACCTGGAATCTTAGGGCAATTCACCCATCAGCTAAGTTAAACCAACAGTTTCTAGGCCCATTTAGGGTTCTGGAATGATCATCCCAGTGGCACTGAAGTTGCAGTTAGCTGAATCCCTCAGGATTACCCTATGTTCCACACCTCCCTCACCAAGAATCCATTCCCATCCTGCTCCACTTTGCTGCCCCTGCCTATCCCTGTCCAGGGACGGGTAAAATACTTGGGCCAAGAGATCCTGGACTCGCAACAAGTTGGAGGGAGTCTCCAGTACTTAGTAGACTGGGAAGGTTACGGGTCCTGATAAATGATCCTGGGAACCAGTGGAAAATATCCGCGCCCCAGATCTGCTGTGAGATTTTCTCCACCCCCTACCCTGAGAAACCAGGCCCCAGGGCACCTAGGAGGCACCCTGAAAGGGGATGGGGACTGTCAGGAAGGAGGGCCTGCAGCTGTATGTGCCCAGGCACCCAATGAGCACAGCTGGGCCACAGCAGAACCACCTGATTGGCTATGCCAGTCAGGTATCTTGCTCTTAAGCCAAGCTGCTGCAGAGGCTCAGCAGCTGCTCAATGCACAAGGCTGTGGATTCTCTGCCATAGGCGCCACCTCCATGAGTGCTCCAGGGCTGGAGCACCCATGGGAATAAAATGGTGGGTGCTCAGCACCCAACGGCAGCCCCCATATCAGCACCTCCTGCTCACCAGCAGGTCCTGCCAATCAGCGCCTTCCCCTCCCCCCCAGCGCCTACTGCCTGCTGCAGGTCAGCTGTTTCGTGGCATCAGAAGGCGCTGGGGGCGGGGGAGGAGCAAGGGCGCAGCATGCTCGGGGGAGGGGGCGGAACTGGGCAGGGCGGTAAGAGGCAGAGAAGAGGTGGGGCGGAGCAGGGATGGGAAGAAGCAGGGCAGGGATGGGGCACTGGGGGAAGGAGTGGAGTGGGGTTGGGGCACTGGGTGAAGCTGAGGGGGAGCATATCCCTCCTCCCCTCCCCTCCCCCGGCAGATTAGAAACTCGGCACCTATGTCCTCTGCCTCCCTGTGCTCGCCTCGTTCCAAGCTGTGTTCCTGCCTTGTTTCTGCACTGCTTCAGCCTGACCCCTGCCCTGCATTTGGCCTTGTTCCAGTCCTGTCCCAGCCTTGCTCCTGCCTTGGAACCAGCCCTGCTTCTGCCTCCCCTGATCCAAACTCTACAAAGGGACCTAGGGATGTGTTTAAAAAAAGGGACTAGCTAACAGTTAGGTGACTAGTTTTCCAACTTATCATTAATGAAGGCATCATGACTAAAATGTGATTAACGTCATTGCCTGTTTTTAGCTTGAATTTCAGGTAACTCTTTGGTATCTTTCTTTTAAGAGCCCATAATGTCAATTACAGATACTCCTATTTCAATTAGCAGGTGGGCAAAGAAACTGACATTTCTGAGTCTCCCACCTCTCAGGGGAGTTTGCTAACCACTGAGTTATGGGATAGTCTGATGTGGGCCTTCCTCAGTCTCTCCTGTTGAAATTGTTGAGCGCTGGATAAATAAGAGAAGAGGGGTTGGAACAGAGGGACTGGACCCAGGACCTCCCACTTAGCTGCCCTAACCACTGGGCCTGACAGTCACTTTTTCTCCGTCTCTCGCCCAATGACTGTTCCACTGTCGATAAATACTTAAACAGTCATGTGCATGGCATAGTGTTTTCTGGAAATCAAATGTATTCTCTTCTTCTTCCTACTGAGCTGCTTCTAAACAGACCAGCAGAGGGAGTCAATCCTTTTCTTAGTCTAAATAGAGGTGTTTTCTTTTTTTGAGTGATGTGTCCTGAAACACAGACCTGTCTTTTTCATTAATGCAATATTGCCTAATAGAAACTGTTACTGAAAATTAAAGGTCAGCATTATGGCCAAGGCTACTTAACTCCTTGATGGTAGGGGCTGGAGAACAGTCTGTTTCTGGCAATGGCTATACTAAAGATTAAGCAGAAGCACATTTTTTTCTGATTGCTAAAAGAATAAAAGATTGACCTGGGCTGGTGTCTTTGGTGCAACCCAGTTGGTTAAAGAGCTATGTACAGTTATTACAATCTATGATTCATTCTTGATAGTGCCTGAAAACATAATGGCTTTAATCCCGGTGATGTGGTTTTATTTGGAAAAACTTCAATTCTTACATTTCTGTATATTTTAAGAAGTTTGAAATGCTCCAGATTCAAGGTTCATAAATTATGAAACAATGGAATCATTTCAAGATGACTGTAGTGGGGAAAGAGATCAAGTTCAGTGTTTACACTGAGATGAATGTGAAAAGATTCTGTCAATGTTCCTGGTTTTCTGTGGGATGGGAAAAGGGTTGTCTTTAGTGATGACGGTTTCTATCATTCCCAGATTGGTCAATTTATAACGTAATATAATCTGTTCTTGAGTCATGGTCTTCCATTGTAACATCTTATAATAAAATAATAGCAATACTTACTAGTATATGTAACGTTTGATATTTTCATACCTGCCAACATCTCCTGCCAACATCTTCCGGGCCAATGGGAGCTGCGGGAAGTGGTGTGGGCCTCAGGGAGGTGCTTGCTGCCGCTTTCTGCAGCTCCCATTGGCCAGGAAGGGCGAACTGCGGCCACTGGGAGTTGCGGGCGATTGTGAAAATATAAACACACTGTCTGGCGGCCCACCAGCAGATTACCCTGATGGGCCGCATGTGACCCGTGGGCCGCCCACCACTCTTCCAGGGTGTGTCTCCATAGACGGTGCAGGCCAGGGGAAGGGAGGGCAAAGTTGCCTTTATGCCATTTTAGGGATTTGGGGCTACTCTGGAGATAGAAAGGATCCCCAGCAGAGGCTATGCATGGAGAGGGCATGCGGGGTCACGTGCCCTCCCCCACATTTGCTGCTTGGCTTGTTATTGAGCATAGAGTCATAGACTTTAAGGTCAGAAGGGACCATTATGATCATCTAGTCTGATCTCCTGCACAGCGCAGGCCACAGAATCTCACCCAGCCACTCCTGGAATAAACCCCTAACCTATGTCTGAGCTACTGAAGGCCTCAAATCATGGTTTAAAGACTTCAAGGTGCAGCAAATCCTCCAGCAAGTGACCCGTCTCCACGCTGCAGAGGAAGGCGAAAACCCCCCAGGGCCTCTGCCAATCTGCCCTGGAGGAAAATTCCTTCACGACTCCAAATATGGTGATTAGCTAAACCCTGAGCATGTGGGCAAGACTCACCAGCCAGACACCCAGGAAAGAATTCTCTGTAGTAACTCAGATCCCACCCCATCTAACATCCCATCACAGGCAATTGGGTATATTTACTGCTAATAGTCAAAGAGCCTAATTTTGGCAATTAATTTATCCCATCATACCATCCCCTCCATAAACTTATCAAGCTTTGTCTTGAAGCCAGATATATCTTTTGCCCTCACTGCTCCTCTTGGAACATAGGCACCGACTCTGTGGGTGCTCTGGGGCTGGAGCACCCATGGGGAAAAATTGGTGGGTGCAGAGCACCCACCGGCAGCTCCCCGCTGGCAACCCCACCCAGCTCACCTCCGCTCCGCCTCCTCCCCTGAGCGCGCCGCCGCCTCCTGCTTCTTTCCCCTCCCTCCCAGGCTTGCCGCCAAACAGCTGATTCTCGCGGCAAGCCTGGGAGGGAGGGGAGAGAAGTGAAGCAGCGGCGGAGGCACGCTCAGGGGAGGAGACAGAGCGGAGGTGAGCCACCCGCACCTCCCACCCCCAGCTCGCCTCCACCTCCTCCTCCCCTGAGGGCGCCGCTGCTCTGCTTCTCCCCCCTCCCTCCCTTCCTCCCTCCCAGGCTCGGCTGGAGGGAAAATGCGGCACGCCCGGGGGAGGAGGCGGGGGCGGGGATTTGGGGAAGGGGTTGTAATGGGGGGCGGGGCCGGGGCGGAGTTGGGGCGGGACCGGGGTGGGAGGGCGCCGGCTAAAGTCGGTGCCTATGCCTTGGAAGGTGTTCCAGAACTTCACTCCTCTGATAGTTAGAAACCTTTGTTTAATTTCAAGTCTAAACTTCCCGATGGCCAGTTTATATCCATCTGTTCCTGCGTCCACATTGGTACTGAGCTTAAATAATTCCTCTCCCTCCCTGGTATTTATCCCTCTGATATATTTAAAGAGAGCAATCATATCTCCCCTCAGCCTTCTTTTGGTTAGGCTAAACAAGCCAAGCTCTTTGAGTCTGCTTTCATAAGACAGGTTTTCCATTCCTCGGATCATCCTAGTAGCCCTTCTCTGTATCTGTTCCAGTTTGAATTCATCCCTCTTAAACATGAGAGACCAGAACTGCAAACAGATGAAGACTGCAAACTGAACAGTATTCCAGATGAAGTCTCACCAATGCCTTGTAAATGGTACCAACACCTCTTTATTTCTACTGGAAATACCTCGCCTGATGCATCCCAAGACCGCATTGGCTTTTTTCACGGCCATATGACATTGACGGCTCATAGTCATCCTGTGATCAACCAATACTCCGAGGTCCTTCTCCTCCTCTGTTACTTCCAACTGATGTGTCCCCAGCTTATAACTAAAATTCTTGTTATTAATCCCTAAATGCATGACCTTACACTTTTCACTATTAAATTTCATCCTATTAGTATTACTCCAGTTTACAAGGTCATCCAGATCTTCCTGTATGATATCCCAGTCCTCTTGGTATTGGCAGCTTTGTGTCATCCACAAACTTTATTAGCTCACTCCTACTTTTTGTGCCAAGGTCAGTAATAAAAAGATTAAATAAGATTGGTCCCAAAACCGATCCCTGAGGAACTCCACTAGTAACCTCCCTCCAGCCTGACAGTTCACCTTTCAGTATGATCAGTTGTTGTCTCCCCTTTAACCAGTTCCTTATCCACCTTTCAGTTTTCATATTGATCCCCATCTTTTCCAATTTAACTAATAATTCCCTATGTGGAACCGTATCAAATGCCTTACTGAAATCGAGGTACATTAGTTCAACTGCATTTCCTTTGTCTAAAAAATCTGTTACCTTTTCAAAGAAGGAGATCAGGTTGGTTTGGCACGATCTACCTTTTGTAAAACCATGTTGTATTTTGTCCCAGTTACCATTGACCTCAATGTCCTTAACTACTTTCTCCTTCAAAAATTTTTCCAAGACCTTGCATACTACAGATGTCAAACTAACAGCCCTGTAGTTACCTGGATCACTTTTTTTTCCCCCTTTCTTAAAAATAGGAACTATGTTAGCAATTCTCCGGCCATGCAGTACAACTCCTGAGTTTACAGATTCATTAAAAATTCTTGCTAATGGGCTTGCAATTTCATGTGCCAGTTCCTTTAATATTCTTGGATGAAGATTATCTGGGCCCCCCGATTTAGTCCCATTAAACTGTTCGAGTTTGGCTTCTAGCTCGGATGTGGTAATATCTACCTCCATATTCTCATTCCCATTTGTCATCCTACCATTATCCCTAAGCTCCTCATTAGCCTCATTAAAGACTGAGGCAAAGTGTTTGTTTAGATATTGGGCCATGCCTAGATTATCCTTAACCTCCACTCCATCCTCAGTGTTTAGCAGTCCCACTTCTTCTTTCTTTGTTTTCTTCTTACTTATATGGCTATAGAACCTTTTACTATTGTTTTAAATTCCCTTTGCAAGGTCCAACTCTACGTGGCTTTTGGCCTTTCTCACTTTATACCTACATGTTCTGACCTCAATAAGGTAGCTTTCCTTGCTGATCCCTCCCATCTTCCACTCCTTGTAGGCTTTCTGCTCTTTTGTAATCACCTTTCTGAGATGCTTGCACATCCAGTTTGATCTACAACTCTTGCCTATGAATTTTTTCCCCTTTCTTAGGATGCAGGCTTCTGATAGTTTCTGCAACTTTGACTTGAAGTAATTCCAGGTCTCCTCTGCCTTTAGATCCACAAGTTCTTGTGGACATGCTCACACCCACTCTTGGCAGGTACAGGTTATCTCTGGTTCACAGTGTAAATCAGAGCAGAGCTAGGGGTTTTCTAGTTTACAGTAACTTTTTAATGCCTGTCTGGGGGTTGCTATGCAGCTTGGAGCAGCTCAGAATCTCTGTAGCAGAACATATCATGGAGACACCACCTCCCATCCTCGACACAACTCCTCTCATCCCTACCCCCTGTGTTGGGGCTAAGGAACATTTGAATTGCCATACTGGAACTGGATCATTGCGTATGTGTCATCCAGTTCAGTGTCTTGTCTCTGATGGTGGCCAACACCAGAGGCTTCAGAGGGAGGTGTAAGAAATCCCACATTATGCAGTTCTGGGACAATTTGGTCTCCATGAAGGTCTTGTCCCAGTCCCTAATAATTGGAGATTGCCTCATATTCTTTCCAAAACTCTTCATAGCATTAACTATTATAATTCTGGATAATCTTATCATCCATATAAACATCCAATCCCTTTCTGAATTTTTGCTGGCTTGCAAGGGGGCCTACATAGGGCTATTTATAATGCCATACACTGTACCTGAATAATGGGAATTCTCCTCCAGTCTCTTGTGGCACAGTTCCAGACCCACTACACCAGCATATAGGGAACAAAATCTACCCCAAAATGTTGCCCCAGGAAATAAAAAATGTTATGCCATGACAGGGCAGATGTCTACTTACACCCATCTTCAGACTTCACCTTTTATGCTTATGACTCAATATCTGTTTATAACCAAAGCAGAAAAAAAAGACTTCTGGAAATAGTCGACATTCTCACCGGGCTAATTTTGTCCTGAGCCTGGCTAAAATGGCTCATTTTGAATCATGCGTGAAAGGATGCCTGCAGTCGGGAAGTCGGTGTGCTGTTTTAATTTCAAAGGGTCCTGCTGCCTCATATACCCTAAAGTTCGTCAAAACCACATTGGATTTACTTGTCCTCCTGGCCTCTAAAGTCACTCTCTTTCTTTAAACCTGTTTAAATTAACAAGAAGTCTGAAAACTCTTTCACTGTCTTTTGATTTCCCACAAAAACTAAAGGGTCGCAACCCCACCCTGTTTTTATTTTCCTTAAAAATGCATCTTATTTAAAATATTAACAATAAAATAATGAAAAAGGGGGTGTGTGTGCAAACTTTGCTACAGCTGAGATTAGTGGAGGTGCTTGAGCCAGACTGCCTTCAGCATACAAGATAGAGGACTGCTGATAGGGCAGATGAGGGCAAACTACGGCCTGCGGGCCACATCCGGCCTGCAGGACCCTTCCCTCTGGCCCCCGAGCTCCTGCCACGGAGCAGGTCAGGACAGGTTTGCGGAGGAGCCAGCCCAACTCCCCGGCAGCGCGGTGAGCGGGGCGGAGGCTAGCCCCTGGCTCCTCCCCTTCTGCTCCCCTCTCTCCCTGCCTCCCTCGCAGTCACAGTTCCCCCAGCATCTGGGCAGCATGGCTGCAGCTTGGGCGGGGAGGCACGGCTATAGTGCCCTGGTGCTCCAGGGCAGTGTGGTCAGGGGGCGGGGAGGAGGGGGAGTTCTGGGGCGGGGGGCGAGGAGCAGGGGGAGTTCTGCGGGGGTGGTGGTGGTGGTCAAGGGGCCCTGCTGCTGGGGACAGGGGCAGAGCAAGCCAGGGCCCCCCTCCACCCCACCCCCAGCCTGCTTGGCCCCTGTCCCCAGTAGCCAAGCCCAGACAGGGAGCGAGACCTGCCCGACTGCCAGGGAGAGCAGCCAAACGAGCAGGGGAAATGCACAGGGGAAGGACTGAGCCCCCCCCTTTCCCCTACCCCACAGGTATCGTGGGGCGGTGAAAGTAGGGAGGGTTGGATAGGGGGCAGAGGGGCCCCCGGGGGCGGTCAGGGGGTGAGGAGCAGGGGGGATTGGATAGGGGATGGGTGTCCTGGGGGGATGGTCAGGGGGCAGAGAGCAGGGGTGTTTGGATAGGATGTGGGAGTCCAGGGGGCCAGTCAGGGGTGGGGAGCAGGGGGGGTTGGATGAGGGTGGGGTTTCCAGGGGGCTGGATAGGGGTCAGGGGCCAGGCCACGCCTCATTGTTTGGGGAGGCATAGCCTCCCCCAGCCTTCCCTACCTGGCCCTCCATACCATTTCTGTACCTGATGTGGCCCTAGGGCCAAAAAGTTTGCCCACCCCGGTCTAAATGCTATGCTGGCACTATATACCCCTTTAGTTCAACGTAACTCAAACCTACTACAAGGCACATCTTTTCAGGCATGTTGCTGAAACAGCAAATATTGATGGGGTGATATACAGAGGAAGTGGGGAATGTGATGATTTTTTATTGCTTCCTGGCTTGGTTTATTTAGTATTGAAACAGAGTGATCAGATGTATGTCTCTTGTCATTTTATAAATCTAAATATATAAACCAAATTAATTCTTGGTGAAATTTACTTTATTGGAGTTATATCAGAGATGTACCCCAATGATTTGCTTTGCTGTTCTTTGTGAGGTGAGCTAGTGCCTACATGCTACTTTTCCATGGGCAGTTACAGGATTATGGTTGCTCCATTGGTTTACTTTGGGATTCTTGGGCCTGGTCTACACTACAGCGTTAGGTTGACGTCGACCTAACTTTGTAAGCGTCTACACTAAAATGTAGCTCTCACTGATGCAACTCACCCACTACACCAACTTAATACCTCCACATTCCCCATGGGCGCATATCCATCGTCTCTTGAGACTAACGGACGCCAACAACAACCTGAGAGGTGTAGCACTTAGGTCAATGTAATTAGATCAGTGTAGTGTCTGTAGACACTGCATTGCTTACATCAGCTGTTGCTGCCTTTCAGAAGCCAACCCACAATGCCCCACACTAACAGTGAAATCAGTGCATGCGCTCCTGGTGAGGAGACACACCACCCACACAAAGAGCATAGTGTGAACATGCAATAGTAATTTAATTACTGCGGTGACTGTACATCGATGTGACTTCGGTCCACTTAATTTTGTGGTGTAGACTTGCCTCTTGGATTTGGTCACACACAAAAACGCAGAAAATCCACTGGAAGAGAGAATAGGTGTGGAAACTCAAGCATCAGTTCTTAAGGAAGTAAACAACCTTGCATTGCTGAAAGTGAGTGTGGAGGATGCAGATAGGCATGGAGTTACTAGAACCAAATGTTTGTTGCAGAAGCTGAGCGTATTTGTTTAACTTCAGTCCATTTCCAGACCTCATAACTGTACTCTTCAGAGAGGGTCCCTTTCTAATCAAGTTTTTAGGTGCAGATCACTTTACCTCAGAAAAATTGGGCTAGATGCAGGAATTGCTTGGTGAGAATTCTATGTCTGCTGTTATGCAGGAGGTCAGAAGAGACTCTCATAAAATTCTCTTCTAGCCTTAAAATCTATAAAAGGGATGACATTTTTTCAAAGAAATATCACATGGTTGGCTGTAGCGGCAATCTAGTAATAAGCCTCCCACCCCCTCATACTGCCATACAGGGGATCAGCGTTTGAAAATCACCCATGTGTGTATCTCCCATGTTGTGTGTATGTGGGGAGAATTTCTCGTATGTGTGTGCGACAAAGGGTCCTGTGGCACCTTATAGACTAACAGAGGTATTGGAGCATAAGCTTTCGTGGGTGAATACCCACTTCTTCGGATGCAAGCAGTGGAAAATGCTGTGTATGTGTGTGTGTGTGTGGGGGGGGTGTGTGGGGCGAGAGGAGGAGAATTTCTCTGGTGTGTGCATGGATCTACCTGTGTGTAGGGAGAATATCTCCCCTGTGTGTGTGGGATTTCTCCCTGTGTGAGTGTGGATCTCCCGGGGGCAGGTGGGATTTATCCTGTGTGTGGGGTTTCTCCCGTGTGGGTGTATGTGCCCTGTGAGCACGTGGGGGGAACGTCTCGCCCCTGTGTTGATCGGGGGCGGGGGGGTTGGGTACCCGCCTCCGGACCGGCTGGAGTGAGAAGATGGGGGGGGGGGGGGTGTCAGACACTCCGACGGGAGGGAGAGGGGCGGCTCCCCACCCTGCTGCCGGGCCGGGACTCACGTCACGGCACCTGGCAACAGCGGGCAGACCCCAGCGCGGAGCAGGGCGGCAGGCGAGCGCCGAGCTCTCGCGGGATGTGGCACTCCCCCCTCCCCCTCCCCCCCGCCCAGCCGGGAGCTCGAGCTGCGGCTGCCGCGGCCGGTGCCAGAGCGGGTCTCGCCCAGGGGAGGCTGCGGCGGCTGCTTCGGGGCCTCGCCGGCTTGTAGCAGCTGCTCCGCCCCCGCGGCCGGCCGGATGGAGCCGCCGTGCCCGGCCTGAGCGCGGCGGCGGGAGGGGCGGCAGGACACGGAGCAGTTCCCGCGGCCCGGGCGGGCGGGCACAGCATGGGTAAGGGGCTGCCCGGTCCCCGGGCACGGGCTAAGGCAGGAGAGTCCCAGGGGCTGCCCGGCCGGCCCCCGACCCAACCCCCGTCCCCTCCCGGGGGGCGGCCCGGCCGGCCCCCCGACCCAACCCCCGTCCCCTCCCGGGGGGCTGCCCGGCCGGCCCCCCGACCCAACCCCCGTCCCCTCCCGGGGGGCGGCCCGGCCGGCCCCCCGACCCAACCCCCGTCCCCTCCCGGGGGGCGGCCCGGCCGGCCCCCCGACCCAACCCCCGTCCCCTCCCGGGGGGCGGCCCGGCCGGCCCCCCGACCCAACCCCCGTCCCCTCCCGGGGGGCGGCCCGGCCGGCCCCCCGACCCAACCCCCGTCCCCTCCCGGGGGGCTGCCCGGCCGGCCCCCCGACCCAACCCCCGTCCCCTCCCGGGGGGCTGCCCGGCCGGCCCCCCGACCCAACCCCCGTCCCCTCCCGGGGGGCGGCCCGGCCGGCCCCCCGACCCAACCCCCGTCCCCTCCCGGGGGGCTGCCCGGCCGCCCCCCGACCCAACCCCCGTCCCCTCCCGGGGGGCGGCCCGGCCGGCCCCCCGACCCAACCCCCGTCCCCTCCCGGGGGGCGGCCCGGCCGGCCCCCCGACCCAACCCCCGTCCCCTCCCGGGGGGCGGCCCGGCCGGCCCCCCGACCCAACCCCCGTCCCCTCCCGGGGGGCGGCCCGGCCGGCCCCCCGACCCAACCCCTGCTGCCCTGGGGGAGGGGGAAGCTCCCAGCCCCCTATGCCTCCAGCCCAACCCCCCACCTGCTGGGGCGCCCCAGGCAGGGGGCTAGCCAGTCACGCCATATGTCCCCCTCCGATGCCCTGAGCAGGGGGCTGGCTGCCTCCTACTCCCCCAACCCCACTCCCCCCCAGGGGGCTGCCCTAGGGTGGCTGGCCAACTGCCCCTTTCCCGCCCTCTCTCCTGGTCGACCCACGGAGATTCGGGGGACCAGTCTGTCTCCCGCTATCCCTGGTTACCAGGGCTTTGAAGTGGATCCCGGAGCTGGAGCGCGGAGCAGTAGGTTTATGCCCAGAGCTGGAGCGGAGCAATTCAGAAATTTTATTGCTCCAGATCGCTGCTGGTTACCCTTAGCTGGGACTGGGGACTTATTCTTTCTCCTTTTAGCAAGGGGTAGAGGCAGTGGATGTATGGCACATCTACACTTATAATGTTGCATCGGCACAGCCTGCCATAGCGCTTTAAATGAAGGCCCTCTAAGCCAGGTGCAGTCAATAGGTGGACTGTGGGCCAAATCTGGATGCCTTTGGACTGTGAAATCTTTTTATTTGCTTACTACTATCACATTATTATTTTTTCTTTTCTCTGGAGTCTTGACCTTGACTATACCTTGACCAAAAAATTTGGTAGGGGAAGAGTGTAAATATATGAGAGATGGTAACACAGCAGATGTTTTGGTGCTTCTGAGATCTTTTCCCACTGGTGATTACTTTCCTTTAGAAGATACCTTAGGAAAAGAGCATCTGACCAATGATTAGACTTGTAGCCCTGCAATTGTACTTTACTGCCAGATTGCTGTATTGAGGAACAAGCTGGGGATGATGATTGTTTTCCCTCTTCTACAGTCTGTTCATATTTGACAATATAAAGGTTAAATAGTAATGGGCTTGGAAGGTATTTACAGGGAATTGATATGCCTTCAATCTTAGCCATTCACCTACTCAAAGTTATACTTGATTTGATATATTCAGTTATTGTTTTCAACCTCCTCCCAATCATGTTTTTGCACATTCTAACTTAAAAAGAAATCTCTTTTTACATAAAAGAGCTTGAAGGGCAAGTTTACTTTGCAGACATGCTGAATTTTGCCGCTTCTAGGGAGAGCACCAGAAGTTACCTCATTTTTCTAAGAGCTAAAGATCCAATAATGTTAAAAAGAAGCAAGAATAGCTCCAGACTGGTGCTACGAAGAATGGTGAGGACTCTAATGTACTAGAGAAATCCCATACTCTGGGTTAAATGGTACAAGCATTCAGGAAGAACTACTAAAGTTGCAAATGTGTAATTTTCATGAGGAGGGGTGCTATTTGGTGTTGGGTAGAAAAAGTTGGTGGCTGTACTTGGAAGAGAACTTGGCCATTTATCTGACAAAAAGAGATGGCTGATTTATTACTACATAACAAATATTGACAGATAAAGCAGTAATTGGAGGAAGTAGGCTAACCTTTGTAAGGGCTAAATGCTGTTCAGATTAATTTTCAGAATCATTTGTTCACTTTGATTTTAATCCTATGTTCACTGATTTTTCTTGTGTGATGGTAATTTATTGTGCAAATGTGAACAGCTGAAAGTGTTTACTGTGTATGGTTGTTTCATAATACTCTGGTTCAGATTTGTATTTGTAAGAATGGGTGGTGGTCAGTTTTCTAAACTTGATAGCATTCACATTGGGAAGTATATATTTGTGGTTGGTTTAAGTAAAGCAAATGATAAAGATAACAGCTGTGTGAAGGGAACACTATAAAAATGATTATTCTGACTATGGTGCCATAACTTGTAGGCAAAGTACACCCCTCTCATGCTAATCCTTCTCTTAAACTCCCTTTTTCTACAAATCCTTTTTTTGTCTTTCTGCTCACCAGTTAGTTATCTTTCCACACATTCCATTACCTGCTCTGTTTTGTTTAAGTTGCTAAACGGTAGATCCTTTGGGGAAGAGACTCTTGCTTTGTATTTTATAAAGCAGGTTGTGCATTTATGGTGCTATATGTAAATGCTTAATTTTTGACCAGAAGTTTTTGCACTCTTAAGTGGAAGCATATACTGGATTTTGGATAGATTAAGGCCCACTGTCTTTTGTGGAACACAAAGGAAGGAAACATTTAAGATACACATTTTGCATTGAAATTAGACAGTTTTGATATGTTCACACTCACATTTGTTTTGTATTCCTTATGACTATGGAAACAAATTATATTCCACTAGTTTATTTTGTAATTTCATACTGCAACTGTTTTCTTATATCTCTAAAGTTATTCACTATTCAGCATGTTTTAAAAGCTGCTTCCTAACTTAAGTCCTGTTTTTCTAGTTTCAAGGCTGATGTATTCTCTTGTGCATACTTCTCTGCTTTGTCATTTGTGTCACTTATTACTGATTCTTACCTGCTTCTGAGGTGATGCTGAAATCATGAGCATTGTTGGAGACTGAGTCAGTAGTATAAATGGGCCATTGCTATGATTTATTATGTAAGTAATTTGTTTTAAAATGCTACCAAAACTTTCTGAATATATAAATGGTATAATTTCCATTTTGTATATGAAGGTTTATATACAATAAGTGTAAATCCTAGAAATATCACTACTGGATAGGAAAAACAACATAAAGCCTTTAGAAGAAGTTTTAGTTCTGGTTTTCTGGCTAAATTCACTGATTAATTTATAGCATTGTCTACTTACCTTTTCTTCATGTATTTGGGTACAGTTTTCTTTTTCGGAATCACTGCAGTCAACTGTCATATTTCACCCCAGAAGTAGCTTGTATCTTAGTTTGTATGTGTAAGTACAGTAGCTACCTTTGGGGTGGAACACAGCAGCTGTTACAACACAACAGTATTTTGCATGCATGTGTTTATATGTAAATATAGTTAGATTGCTAGAAACAGTTGTATGTATAAATGATCGTATTGTAGTAGTAGTTAGAAGTCCCAGTCATGATTAATGCCCTACTGTGCAAGGGGCTGTACAAAGGTATATGAAGACTGGTCTTTCCTCTAAAGAACTTTCAGCCAAAGAATAGAAATGACATATACGGGGAGAAGATAAAGTAAGTGTGTGTGTGTGATTTTATATACACACACACACACACAACACAGATTTTCAAAAACACTCGACATGTTGGCTTAACTGTCCACCATTGAACTCAGTTTTACTATTGATTTCAATGGGAACACAGGATGACACCATTGAGCACTTCTGAAAATTTCCCATTAAGTATTTTCATAAACATATATGTAATGTTTACACACCATAAAACACTATGGTTGAAAAGGTACTATGCTATATAAGTGGAAAAATATCTGACGAGCAATGTTTTTTGGTACTTTCCCCCCTTGTTGTATGCTCCTTGGCGTTTTGTTATTTCATTGTTTGATTTTTATATAAACTGGTTCTAATTTGATGATTCAGAAGATTCAGTACATCCTAATTTCTGTAATATTTCTTTATAACATCAGTTCTTTATTTTGGAACCTTTTTTAATACTTTTGTTTGAAACAATACTGATGATTACTCTGATACATTGTTGTTAAATATAATGCATTAAAGATAATATAGTTTTCCTGTAACCTTGGACAATACTTGCAAAATTACTATTTGGATATTAATTGTTATACTTCAGCTTGAAAAAAGGGCATTTTTCTATACTGACTGATGGCAGTTAAGAATGATTTATTATAGATGTACTTGGTGTGTAGGTTCATAAGATCAAACAACCATAAAGATTTAAGGTAACTCCCATTGGCCTTTGTCACTTTTTTATAGCACACACAAAAATATTAGGCATGCTATTGATCTCTGTGGATTCCTAAATTTTGTTACTAAGAATCTTTTTTCCCCAAGGTCAAGCTTCATACATCAGATTCTGAGTAAAATCTTATCAGATGTTCTCTGTGAAATGGACCAAGCTAGATCATTTTACTTTAATTATACTCAGCTTTGATTTTTCTAAAATTATTAGTGAGAATTCAATCAAAGCATTACCACAAACTTATTACTTCTTGCCTATCTATTAATCAACTGAATGCAGCCAGTGTTTGAGGAAATTTTTTTTTATTGAGGTATTCTTTGCTAAATATACACTGAGTGTTAGTTTTGTTTAGCTTGCAATAAACCCCTGGAACAAATGAAAAAGTAGTGGCCCATCTACGCTATGGCTCCCAATTATACTAATATTGGAGTGCTATACAGTAAAACCTGCGAAGAAAGACCACTTATGGGAGTTAGCAAAAGTGGTCACTTGTGAGAGGTGGTCTCTCTTCAAAGGTTTGCTGCCTTCAGAGTTGGGTGCCCTTCCAGCAGCCGCCTTTCTCCAGCTGCCCAGTTCTGAAGGCAGAGCAGAGAGCTGCAGCTGCTGGCCGGGTGCCCAGCTCTGAAGGCAACGCTTCTGCCAGCAGCAAGGCAGAAGTAAGGAAGATTGTTTTTTCCTACAGGTTTACTTTTTTGGATGGGAGTAAGCAAATGTGGTCACTGGTCGCAGATGACAGGTGGTCGCTCTTCAGCGTTTCTTCTCAGTTAAATTATATGGAAAAACATTCTGTGGCCTCTGCAAGTAGTCACGTGTGGCAGGTGGTGTCTTTTCAGAGGTGGTCACTAAGGCAGGTTTTACTGTACCTGGTTGGAAATGGTGAGCAACATTTTTCTGTTGTAGACAAGACTCTAGAATGGATAGGTATATTGAAAAGGGTCTCTTGGAGAATCAGATATGGGGTCTCAATGGAGACTTTAATATGATATTGTTGGGGAGCTAAGTCATTGTGAGGGAGGGATGGATGAAAGACCATTTACGTTTGGGCCAAAGGTGGAGGAGGGTAGATGAAGGTTAGAGGGTAGGTGGTTGGGGATCTGACCTGACAGTACTGTGAGGTGGAGGAAGTGAAGCCATGAAGCTCAGAGGAGGGAGTGGCTATATTTTCTTCATTTGTGCTTTTAAAAAAAAAAAAATCTTTCTCCACAGTAAGGCTCTGTAAGTTGGGGTTACACTCATGTCAGCCTGTCCTGCAGGGAACAGAGAAATGGAATAGAACAGGAGTATGGGATTGTGTACCTAAGGTATATTCTTTTTAATCTATCTGTATTTAAGATAGGAAGTGTCTGATGGGACATAACTGTCAGATATTTTGCATGCTTAAGTAATGCTTAATGCTGCTCTAATGGAGTGAGAGACATTGAGACAGATCTGTAAGCACTTCTGTGATCTGTGTAAGGTATGAGATTACACAAAGGCAAATCCTTGAAGCAATTATGCACACTTTAATTATTTGGTAGTATAGTTCAATGTGAAAGCGGTATCTAAAGAATTACACCCTATTATGGTGGTAACAGTTGAAATAACTCCAGGAATGAATAGATAGAAAAACACTAACAGCTTGACAAAGCGGAGTTGTCTGTTAAAGTTACATTTATCAACTTGATAATCACACATCTATCTGAAAACTTTATCTGCTGTATATACAAGTAACACCTAAGATTATTTTTCTCAATTTTTTCAGTCTCTGAATTTGATAGTGCTTTGTGTGTAATCAGTTTCTCCCTTTTAAACAGAGCTGTTCATCAAATGGGAACTGTTTTATGATTTTTCTTTTAAAAATAGTTTTTTTTGACATTTGACAAAAAACAATTTGAAAACAAAAACAAATGTGGTGTTTCAGTTTTTCCCTCTTTCCATTTTTGCTAGTGAAAACCAAAACACTGGTTTTGAAAAAAGGCTCCTTTTTGTCAAAAGTTTTGAATGAAAATTTTGACCAGCCCTACTTGTAAACATCAACAAGGAAACAGGGAAACCCTTGAATATTTAAAAGGGATTTTTCTAAATAAAATTCCAGAAATGCTATTTAAAGATTGTTCTATCATAAAATTGAATATTTCAAAAATAGTAGTTACAAAGAATTAAAATAGTCTCCTCACATAAGTTAGTATCTCACTATAAAGGTTACTCACGTAGATATTCTGGCAGATGAAATTTAGGGAGGTGGTTTTGGTGAGGAGTTGAATATTCTAGGGAGAGTCCACACTAGGAAAATGGCATGTGGTGTTTTCATGTGTGTTAACAGGTGGAGGTAAACACTAACAAACTGCCTTATACACACTAGCATTTTGCCATGTGTTAGCACATTAGCTAACCCATGGTAAATATGTACTTTTTCCTTCTGAAAATGAGACCTGAACCTATGCTTTTCCTTCTACTCCATCCTTCCCCACTTCTAAAAACAAAACTCAAGCTTCCGACAGGTTTTTGTTTGTGTTGTAATTGTTTTGATGCTATTATGTAAATTTTCCCCTAAACCCTTCTGTTTTCCAGAAAGCTATCGCTTGCTATGTTAAATAAGTCTTTTCATTGGCTTTAATTCTCCTCCCATTATAGTTCTTGAGTAGCTAGAATGTCTATTTTCCCTACCTCAGTATCAACAAATATTTTTGGTTTAGATTGCAGATGGTCACTCTAGTTGCACAGAATTGACTTTCTCTAAATAAACGCACTCTTTATGAAGTGCTAGGTTTTCAGGAAGTTTAAAGGCAGAAAAATAAACAGACATCAAGGGTAGTCAAAGGGATTTTGAAGCTTTTTGGTCAGTATGGTTTTTGAATGGTCTGAATGACGTCACTTTTCAATACTTTGGGTCTCTGAGCTTTCTCTGTGTTGAGACAAAGAGAAGCCCAAAATACTTCCAGATTTGTTCAGAGGAGACCAAAAGACTTCATTTTCTAGTTAACTGAAGTATACTAGAGATAAAGTGCTGTAATACATATGTAGGGTATTAAACATTTATTGAATAAAATGAACTCATTACGTGAACTACAAAGTCTTTGTGCTAGGGTTACTTTAATGAACACTCATTTGAAATTTGGACCAAACTTCAGGTTTTGAAGGAATAAGCTTTTACAAAGCCGTAACATTGGTAGACATGTGTGAGGCTTTCTGCTTGAATTAAAGGTGGAAAAAGTCTCTAAAATTTAAAACAATCAGTTTCTCTGCAACCCAGGTGTGATCGTTTGTTCAGGGCAGGTGAGCTGAGTGTGAAACTGACTAGCTTAGTGCTATTGTCTGTGCTATTTAAAAGATGATGTGAATAAATAGCATAAATAATGAAAAACAGATTATATGATTGATGAACTTTTTGAATATTTGTGGTGGTGTTTGTAACCTGGGGAAGAAGCTTGGATCTTGAGTTTGAATCCTGATCTTTCAACTAGATCTCCTCTACTGGGCACCAGGAGAGGAACATGAGGGACTGCCCACATGGATTCAATTGCAGGATTGGGACCTTACTTTGTAAAAATGGGTCCCATATTGACCTTAAATTTTATACGTAATTTGTAAATAAGTTCCTACTTGTTTCTTAAGCTTATTTTATTTGCTACATCTAAGTATTGTTTGTTTTTAAATGACTATTTTTAACTTGATGGTGTCCCCTTAACAAAGTATTGTGACCATGGCACCATTTCTTGCTGGAAATAAAGCGTTTTTTATTTCCATTGGCATGTTGAGTGCTGTTAGTAAATGGTTTTTAATATTTAAGAAACACTGAACAGTTTCCTTCTCTCCCTCTCCTGACAATTTCTCATCTGCCATGGACAAACTTTTGATCTTAATGGTACTTAATGTGACATATTGCAACCCCATTGTCTTTGGGCAAATATTGTATTAGGTTTATGTATCACTGTGGGCCAGGGGTGGTATGTAACAAATGGGATGGCGGGGTTTACCACCAGTCCGCTAGGAATCAAAAACAGTGGGAGATGATTAAGGTGAGTCACTTAAGTTGTAAATGCCTCCAGAGGCAACACCCCCTGGGGAAATGTGCATATAATGTTCAAGCTGGGTTTTCCAGAGACCAGCAGACAAAGAAAAGGTTTTCTATAGAACAGGCTGGTTTTATACTGACTCAGGGCCGGGCCTTTTTCTGATCCAGCAAACAAACATGACCTTCTGTCTAAGAGCAGGGCCCCGTAAGGCTGATGGGTAAACTCTGGTACGTTTTTAATATGCATATAGGAACTCTTATTGTTTGTGTATGCTTTCTCTGTAATGCTTTTGTCCCAAGAATAAATGTGCTTCCTTAGTAATAGCTGTGTGGTAATTTGTAAGTACTGGCAATACACTGTTTATAGCCCTTGGAGAGAAATCAGTGCACAGGCAATGGCTGTTAGGCAGTGTGTCTTGGTGGGAATTTTGAAGTGTAAGGGTCCCTCCCCAGAGAAAGGTGACTGCTGGAAATCTGAGATCCGACTGGGCACTCCTGAAGAGGACCATGGGGTGGGGGGAAGGGAATACAGGTGCAGTTACCCCGTAACTGTGACGCTTCTTTTATTTTTAGCAAGGCAATCATTTAACTAATTTTCCTGGAAATTTGGTTGACCCAAGCTTTAAGAAAGAGTCCAAGTCTCCAGTACTTCTCTTCTAGGAAAGGAAACTACGAAATGATCCAATTGCCTGTTTTTTAATTTACAGTTTTTTTTGTAACTGTATATGGGAGCCTGTGAGTGAAAATAAAGGAACTAAAATCATGTCTGGATGGTTATGGCCTCATTAGGAACGCATCAGTTTACCACAAAGTGTGTATAGTTTTGTTCCCTCTGTATACTATTTGTAATACCGGTAGAACACTGCCTGAATTTGTCAGGAAATCTTTTGAGAACTGTGCAAGTCAAACCATGCAATACAAGGTTTTTTTGTTTTTGTGAAATCCTCATCTACACTGGTCAGAGAAGGTGGTAAACTACATGAGCTTGTCTATATAGGAAAGATGCATTGGTTTAACAAAAGGTGTGATTTTAAAAACAATAAACCTAATTTAGTTAAACATGTGTAAAAGGCTGTGTTGACACACTAACATCAGAGTAAATGTGGCTTATTTTGGTTTAGCTTAAGCTATGCTTAACTTCTCATCAATGTCTTTATCTTCCTTAATTTTAACTGTACTGATCCCGTAGATGGATTGATTATTTTGCAGACTTCTTGCTTCTGACATACTCAATCTCTTGTTTTTTATACCTTTAGCTATTCTTTGAAATTTATTTTAGCAATTCTAATTTCTTTTACGTTTTGCCTACTGTGATTTATGTTCCTGTTTATATTTGCTTCACTAGGGTTAATTTTCAGATTCTGAAGGATCTCTGTTTGGCTCAGATTACCTTGCCATTTAGTTACATTGATGTACGTCTTGCCTTCCTGGTTCCTTTTTTGTTCAGTAGTATGAGATTCTGTTGTTTTCTTATGTAATTTCATGCCACATCTAAAGATGCCACTTCCTTTTCTTTAGCCTTTATGTCCTTCTTGACTAGCTGCCTCATTTTACTGAAATCTCCCTTTCTAAAGTTTAGTGTCACTATGTCACTTTTTGGTTTGTTGGCTTATTTTGTTGTAGCTTAAATAGATTTCTTACCAATTTAAGCTAAATAGAAATCTGTTTTAAACTGACTATTCAGGCTACCTTTTGCTCCAGTCAAATTAAATGATCTAATGGCCTCTTCTGTCCTTAAACTCTGTGATCTCTACACTCAGTTTTTGCACTGCTTGATTAAAATAGAAAAACTGATTTAGTTGAATCAGCACAATCCCCAGTGTATATGCATTTAAACTGTTAGAAAGGTTATATTGATTTAAATCAGTTTTTCTGCTGATTTTAGTTAAACTGGCACAACTTTCTTATGTAGACAAAGTTGTAATGTGGAAAGGGCCTTGTGAAGCTTTGTTGCACTTATATCCTCAATTCCCTTCTCACTACTCATAATAGGAATGCTTGTTCTTAGTTTTAATTTCAAATTTGATGCAACACAATTTAATTCAGGATTTACTTAAACCATTCTGGATTAATGCCTTAAGTATATATTTATTTCTTTTCTGATAATGTCCAGAAGCCTTTTTTAAGGTCAGCTTAACTGCAGGTAAGAGATGAGAGAATACCAGATGTTTTATAGTTGGGCCATGATCTTGGGAAGGGGTGTGTGTAGGTGGAATCCTGTGCCTGTGTGGACTCCCAGTGAATTTGGTGGGATCTACCAGGACACAGACCCCGATCCTTAATCAGCAAACAAAAGCCACATGTTACTTTTTTTTTTTTAATAATGTTGCACTCCAAATTTAAAATTTGTCTGAAGTTATTACCACTGTTGGTTCACACAACTGAGAAGCATTTTTAAAAAAAATCCGAATGGCTGTTAGTGTTTGTCGATAGGTAGAACGCATCTACTCATTTGTCTGTCATCTCTCACAGGTTTATTGATCCACTACCTCCCCCTTGGTTTCTCTGTCCAGAAATTTGGCATTTTTCATGTTAGTGAAATACTGAGTTAGGAAATGTTCTCTTCAAATGGATGAACTTGTAGATAGTAGTGATGAGTAAGACTGCCGTCCTTTCTTAGGATATAGGATGGAATGAATGAGACTAGGTGAAGGCCCCGATCCCGCAAAGACTTATGCACTGTGAATAGCGTAATTGAAGTCAGTGGAACTTCTTGCAAGTTAAGGGTGTGCCTAACAGTATGTCTACACTGCAATTAGACACCCGCGGATGGCCTGTGCCAGCTGACTCAGGTTCATGGGGCTCGAGCTAAGGGGCTGTTTAATCACCGGGTAGACATTCAGGCTAGAGCTGTAGCCGGAGCTCTGGCACCCTCCCACCTCAGAGGGCTGAATCATGGGCTGTAGGACCCTATCTTGAACGTCTACACCGCAATTAAACAGCTTTGTAGAACAAGCCAGAGTCGGCTTGCATGGGTCAGCTGCTGGTTTTTAATTGCAGTGTAGACATACCTTAAGTCTTCATGAGACTGGTGCTGAAATCCCTATATTTGCTTGTAGACTTGGCTCTATGGCCTGCAGTACATATAATGAGTGCTGTTTGCTTTGCAGGAAATCAGAGCTTCTTTGAAGCTTCCTGTTTTGAATGAAAACTCATATGGATTAAAATTAGCCATTTTTTCCTCCTTCAGAAATAAACTACTGTTAGTAAAATCAGTTTTTGCTTTATTCAGAAATTAATTTAGAGATTTAAACTTTTTTCTTGAATTGATCATTCTTGTGATTTCTTATCCAAATAAGTAAAATGATGCTTTGGGCAGGTGCCAGCACACAAGTAAAATTTAACTATTAATGAAAATTGCTTGTGAAGCAAAAGACAAGCATTGAAAAATTTACCATACTGAATTCAAATATTAATTTATTAGTCCAGGATTTATTTTATAAAATACTGGAATAAAGCCCACCTAGACAGGGAAACAGGTGCTAATTTTAAGGTTCTTCAGCTTGTGAAATATCAGGGCTAAAATTATGTCTACCCCACTGAAAAAAGTGGGATTTGTAGCTTTCCTTTTATATAACAAATGCATTTGTGGCAGACTACAGTATTAGAAAACAAACCATGTTTACTGAAAATTAAGGTTGTGTCAAGACACATCTCAGGCACCCAAAAGCCTTCAAAGTATGGAAATAAGAATTTAAGGGGAAGACTTCTTCCACCTTCATATTGCCTGCAGCACAATTGATAACATACTTCAACACGCCATAAGACTTTAGTTTAATGCATTCCAATAGATACACAAAAGCAGTACATACCTCACTTCATCAACCCTGTACTTAATGCAAAACCTTAACCGTGGCCTTATATGCTTTCCTACCAATAGATCAGCACATCTGACTGTCACACATTCCATGCATTTGGGAAGTTATTTTTCCTTAACGCTGCTGAGATCACTGGTGTTTTGAAACACTACTGCTGCACCATAATATTGGATGTTTGAAAAACAAATCGGTTTTCTGTTGACTGACTTTTTTCATTAAGTACACTAGAATTGATAGTCTAATGCAGGGGATCTCAAACAGGTGGCCTGCAGGGCACATGGGGCCCGCAGAGTATTTCCGGCGGCCCGCCATAGGCGCCGACTCCACTGGCAGCCAAGTTCCAAACATTGCTGAGTGTTTATATTTTATTAAAACCCCTCTTTGCACTACAGTTTTAAAAAAGTTAATGCATTGACTTTTAATATAATACTATATTACTCTTCATTTTTTTCATTTTTGACTATACTTTTGTATCATTGTATGAAAAGGTTTCAGTGATGCGGCCCTTGGGCCACTTTACTAGTTCTCATGTGGCCCTCGTGGTGATTTGAGTTTGAGATCCCTGGTCTAATGTACATGGTACTGTTCTGTTCCATCTGTATTGAACAGATAATACAGATCAGACTAGAATCAATAACTCAGAGATAAAATTTTTAATACCTACTGTCTGAAGTTGGTGGACTGGAAAACTGATTTATGTTCTCTAAAAGCTGCTTCCAATTTCAGTTACACACTTGGTAACATAATTTTTTCATAACTTCAGTGATTTGGGGAATATTGGCTGGCCATCTTCATTCATATCATAATTAGTTGGTGTGTGAGAGAGTAATAAGAATGTTGTGAATAAGGTCCCATATCTCATGACCAAATAGCTTGCATGCATCATATGAAACAATTCTAACATATAATGTTGAAAATATTGTGATGGTTTTAAAATGTTGAGTTAGACTGCTGAGAATCAGTTCTTCTGCATTTTAGGTATTGTAACACTGTGTAGTCAGTTAACAGCTGATAGATTATTAATAATGTTTATTAAGGTAGTTCCTAGGACCAGCTGAGAATGGTTCTCTGTACACTATACAAATACAGAGAATAGATAGTTCCTGCCCCGAGAGACTGCAATCTAAATAAACTAAACAGATGCAGCATAGCAGAAAGGGATGTAACACACAAGCAGAGTGAGCAAACATTGTTCGTTCCATTATTTTTCTTATATATTTTTGGACTGCTTTTGTTAGGCAGGGATAAGCTAAACAAAGACAGGACAGGGTAAGGGGAAGTGAGAAGGATCAGGAGGAGAGAGAGTAGGGGAGGAGGAAGGGCTCATAAAGTGTGAGGTTGAGGTGAAGAGGTTGAGATTGGAGCAAACAGCCAATGAGCATTGTTTAGAGAATGCCTATTCAAGACTTTAGAAAATAATATCAATGCTATAGATATGGGTATAGATTGCATTTCTCTAAAGAGTAGTAGTTCTTCAAACAGATCAGTGCTGTTTTGCATAACTTTAAAAAACAGAGATTAGAGACAGTCAAATTTGTTTTTTAACCAGCACATTTTAATAAACATTTTTTAAAAAAAACCCTTACTTATACAGAACTGTTGGTGCTTTACAGTATTTGTTGGTTCTGCTGATCAGTAATGTCACTGACGTTTTGTTGTGTTCTTAATGTCAGTAACATTAATTCTACAACACAGACAAGGTGTAAGATATTAGCAAGAAGGAAAGAAACCATTGAGAGGACATGGATCACGTGAAATGGTTTGTTCTGTTGCTTGTCTTTGAGTGGTTTAGCCCATCTGATGGTAATGCTGGTTTTGGCAGGGTCTTTTCTGCAAGTCTATACACAGTTTGCCTTATAACCATTGTTGTACCAATACATTAAGGGTCTCCCATAGCATCTCACCCACAGTGTCTAGCACTATTTTTTGGAGTAGAGACGTTTGAGTAACTTCCAAATATGAGGCATTGCATTGTGCAACAGTGCACTGAGCCTTGGTGGCTGCAATGGTCTTGATTTCCCATTCACTGAGAGAAGACTTGTATAAAGTTCATAGACTTATGCAGACTTAACTCAGCAGATACTTTCAAGTGGTTTGTGAGATGACTACTATGAAGGGAGAGCAAGACGTCTTGTATTGTAAGCTCAAAGTGGCCTAAGCAGTGTCTGCTTGCATGGGTTTTAGCTTAATGGTCTTACATTTCATTTCATTTACATTTCACCTATGCTTGCTTTCAGGTGAGTTATTGACATTGAGATACCACCAAGATAGGTGCCTTAGCAATACCTGAGAGAGACTAAATCCTTTGTTGGCCTTACGCCAAAGTTGCATATATTAATCATGTTTCAATGCTAGATAAAATGAGGGATAAATGAACATTTCTTCCTTTTGAACATTTAAATATTTTAAAAAAATCCTTAGCTATACAACATCTCTAATTGACTGAAGAATAGAAATTCCAAAGAAAATGCCAGGCTACATGTGCATAAGTCAGCTGTTCTTATTGCATTTTGTGCAGAAAACTACTGCATAACTTCATCACAAGAATCAAGTGTGCATCTATAAATGAGGGTGGGGGCAGAATCTCTTATGAAAATGTAAGATTTTTGTACGAGAGGTCTGAAACACAAGAGCAGTACTATCCCAGTGTACAGCATTATCAGTGTAGGATTATAGGCAAAGAAAGCAAGGACTAGCCTACACTACAAAGTTAGGTTGGCTTATCAATGTTGCTCAGGGCTGTGAAAAATTTCATGTCCTGTGCAATGCAGTTAAGCCGACCTAAGCTGCAGTGTAGACAGTGTTAGGTTGGAATAATTCTTCCATCAAATTAGCTACAACCTCTCGGAGATGTGGATTCACTATAGTGACAGAAGAACACCACTTTGAAAAAGACTCTTACAAAAGATACTGAGGTGCTCTCAGTAGGGGGCCAAGAATAGCATGCAGGTCATATAACTGGTCTGCCATCTCTAAGGAGCAAAGAGGAGAACATGCTAAGCTTCCCACCAAGGCAATGTCCTTGGAACCCAGTGGGTGTTGCCCACTGATCTTTGGTATTTTCTGTAGTTAATAGATGTGTTAAACTTTGAGTCTTGAACTTTTTTAAAATGTGGTTCTTAGTAATTGTTTATATAATTGTATATTGCATAGTCTCATGTCTGAACACATGACATGAAATCTTATTCTAATATGCAATGGGGCAGAGTCAAAAGGACTGTTATCAACTTCACAATCTTGGCCACAACTAAAAAAGCGCGTATCTTGTGGCATCCAAGTCCGTATGCCTAAATAAGTGGCCTCATTTTTGGAAGTTCCGGCATCTAGCACAAAGCTGAGATAATAGAAGCAGGAATGAAACCCAGATCTTTTGTAGAACATGACCTACCACTTGATCATTAGGAAGAACATCTTAGAAACTATGAGATATAATCCTAGAATCATAAAATATCAGGGTTGGAAGGGACCTCAGGAGGTCATCTAGTCCAACCCCCTGCTCAAAGCAGGACCTAATCCCCAACTAAATCATCCTGGCCAGGGCTTTGTCAAGCCTGACTTTAAAAACCTCTAAGGAAGAAGATTCCACCACCTCCATAGGTAACCCATTCCAGTGCTTCACCACCCTCCTAGTAAAAAAGTTTTTTTCTTAATATCCAACCTAAACCTCCCCCACTGCAACTTGAGACCATTACTCCTTGTTCTATCATCTGGTACCACTGAGAACAGTCTAGATCCATCCTCTTTGGAACCCCCTTTCAGGTAGTTGAAAGCAGCTATCAAATCCCCCCTAATAATCCCACCACTATTACCAGAGAATCAATAAGTCTAGGACATTTGTCAGGCCAGGCTGGTTGACCCTGGCCCTGCGAACACTTATTCCTATGATTAACTTTAGCATAAATAGATAACTTCATAATTGAATAGTGCCAATAAATTCAAATGTGTAAGTGTTTGTAGGAGTGGGGCCCAAACCATTTTGAGACTACCAGGAAGCACTTTCATATCTGATTTGTTTTGGTTTTGTGCCATTTACTTAATTTTTATAAGCCATCGCACAGGTAACAAACTGAAAAGTGAAACAGGGTGAGCGTGGAATGGAAAGTGTGAGGAACAGTCTACCATGACTGAAAAACATATGCACTACTGTAGGTATATAAACTTGGTATATACAATAGTTAGAGTGGTGCCCTCAGTTGAATATGAATTCTTTTAGAAACACTTCCCCTATTAATGATTGCACAATCAAATAAATATACTTTGGGATCTTTCAAAGGTCAACAGCCTAGGAACATTCAGAGCATTGCATGATTTTTTGTTTCTGGAAATGGAGGGAACATTCAATGCTCTGAATGTTCCTAGGCTGTTGACCTTTGAAAGATCCCAACGTATATTTGGGCCTAATGGTTTGGGCCCCACGCTCAATATGAAACGAATTTATGAACATTTGAAAACCTCAACATCAGATTTTTGTAAAGAAGGCAAAAATACTAGTTGTCATTCTGAATTAGGTATGTGCCAAATTTTAGATCTTCTATCAAAGCAGTTGTGGTGTTTTCAGAGGGTGGAAGAAGCTTTTCAGATGCTTTTCAACAGGAAAGAACTTTTAATTCACATTTGTATAACTTGTGGGTTCCTACTCTGGGGGTCATGATCACCCTCTTGGTCACTATGGCTAGATGAGGGGGACCCTGAAACTTTTTTTGTTCTAATATGGGGTCATGGTATGGAAAAGGTGAGAACCAATGGGGTGTTACTCAAACAGCCACATAGATTTTATAAAACTTTCTAAAAGTATTGGTTTTGTGCCATTGACTTAAGACTAAGCAAGAGGGGGAGGGATAGCTCAGTGGTTTGAGCATTGGCCTGCTAAACCCAGGGTTGTGAGTTCAATCCTTGAGGGGGCCTTTTAGGGATCTGGGGCAAAAATCTGTCAGGGGACAGTACTTGGTCCTGCTAGTGAAGGCAGGGGACTGGACTTGATGACCTTTCAAGGTCCTTCCAGTTCTAGGAGATAGGCATATCTCCATTTATTTTTTTTATTTAAGAGAAATTTCAGCTTCAAAGTCTTTTTTTGAGAGTTTATAAGCAACTTAAAATATAGTAGAAGCTTTTTTATCTGGCATGTTGGGGAAATTGGGGGTGCTGGTAAGTGAAGAATTCTGGTTAACTAAGATGGGAGGGAGTTTGGGTGTGGGAGAGGGCTTGGGGCGGGGAGGTTGGGCACGAGAGGGGTTTTGGCGTGCCGGATCTGGGGAGTGCTCACTTCGGGCGGCTCCCTGCAAGCAGCGAACTGTCCCTGCTGTTCCCAGGCGGAGGCGTGGCTCTGCGCGCTGCCCCGCCCCACCCTGAGTGCTGGCTCTGCAGGTTCTATTGGCCGGTAACCGTAAATATTGACTTTTTTTTAATTCTCCAAAGTTTTTTGGCATTGTTCCATTTAAGCAATTTTGAGAGTCACCTAAAACGCTTTCACAGACAGATAAATAAAATTTAGAGGAGGTATGAGGCACTCTACACTACAGTATTTGAGCCAGTGTTTGAGGAGATATGGCCACTTTTTATTAACACAACTTGCAATCCTATGGAACGCTTGGTATTGGCTTTCTTTTGATATAAACCCAGTAAGTTTTCCACCTTCATTTGATAGAATTTGTGATATTTTCTCTCACATTTCACCCTCCCCATAGTTACCAGTTCCTCTTTCTCATCTCCACGTGTGTCTTGCATTAAGCTCTACTTGGGGCTCCAACTGAAGAAACTGCACAATACTGGTTTCCACTTAACAGAATTTCTCACATGCAGTGTCTGACCTCTGTTCTCCTGAGCGTGGATTGGCTGCTGGATAGCTTTGAGTGCAATTCATGTTTTGGTTGAGATCTACAAAGCATTTTCTGGGTTATATTCTGGCTGCTGTTGAGAGCAGCTGAGGCTCACAACTCAGCAGTCTCTCCAGTGAAGAATGCTCAACTAGAATTCTCTTCCCCGGCTGGTTTGGTAGTGAGAGTTTGACCTTCAGAGTATGCTGTAAGGCACATCTGTTTAGTTAGGGTTTCTCTAAGGGTATGGTTTAAGGAGTGGTTAGCTTTTGGGAGATGGTCCTGTGGTTCTTATTGTTAACTTTGTTTTTAGTGTGTTTTAAATTGTATATGCTCCAACAGAACACAAAGGTGCATTTTACAAAATTGAGAGTGAGAGTTATAGGATGGAAGGAACCATCTATCTATCCCTTGTTTTATCTCTGGAAGGCTGCTCAGAAACATTTCACAAACTTCTGTGATGCCTTTAATTTCTCTCCCAATCTGCTTGCTAGTTGTCCTGAAGTCAACTTGAAAATTTGCTATTTGGGTTAGCTACCACAGTAAAATTTTTCAGGGCGTTCTTCATTTCATATTATTTAGGCAGTTTTAGATCATGGGGAAAAGCACATGTTTTGTTTTAATGTAGCCAGTTTGATGTACATGGTATATTATTGTTCAGTCTCCTCCGTTAACTTGCTCATCTCCAAGTTCCTCAGCACCTTTATTAGACGTGTTGTCTTACTAAAACTTCATTGTAACTCATGTCATTAATTAGGTAGGTCATGATACATTCCTAGTGACCTAAAAAGTGCCAGGCAAAATCCAGGGTGGATTTCAGACGGACTAGCTTTATAGCAACTGAATTCGAGAGTCCTTGGTTTGAATTGTCTAGCTAATAATCCTCTATATTTGTTTTTATTTTCCTTTTTTAGTCAGTCTGTCAATGAAAGAGGGAATGCTGGCACAAGCAGAAAATGCCTGCGGTAGGGTGGGTGTTGATCTCTCAGACAGAGCAGAGGAAGAATGGCAGACATCCAAAAAAGCAGAACTGCATTCTGCCTTATCACTAAGTCAGTGAATAGAGTTGGCAGGGGATCATGTCATCTTAGAACTGACTCTTCGGGTCCTTGTGGCTGAGCAGTGGAAAGTTATTCTTGAGAAAAATGTCCAGAGTTTAACATTAAATTGCCACAAACTTGGCCAGCTTCTGCACAACTGCATGTCACATGTGAATGTAAAATAAGATGCTTGAGAAATTTCAGTGAATGCTTTAATGGAATCACTTAGGTCACCTATCAGAACCACAATGTGTCCAAACATTGAAAGAGAGCATGTTGGTGCTAGTGAGTTAGAAAACATACTCCAGATCCCTTATAAAAATGTTTAAAAAGTTTAAAATTAGACTATAAAAATAATTGAAAAAAAATCATAGTTAAAATAACTGTAGCCTAGTTACATTCCTCATGTAATATAAGATGTTATGCCTTAGAGAACCACCCCACAATAACAATTACCTTCGTTTCTAACCCCTCCCCCCTGCTTTTTGGAGGTAACATCAATGCAAGCATATTGCATATCAAAGTATTTAATCAAAAGGGGAAGTTGGCAATAGTCAGGCTTCTACTTAGAATCATAGAATATCAGGGTTGGAAGGGACCTTAGGAGGTCATCTAGTCCAACCCCCTGCTCTAAGCAGGACCAATCCCCAATTTTTGCCCCAGATCCCTAAATGGCCCCCTCAAGGATTGAACTCACAACCCTGGGTTTAGCAGGCCAATGCTCAAACCACTGAGCTATGCCTCCCCCCCCTCCCCCGACCTTGCATAGTAAAAGACATAAAATAGTAGCCACTGTCATGGGTAAGAGTTGAGTTTGAAAAGTAAAGTAGTAGTAAGTTTGTGCCTTGTTTTAAAAATGTTTTGGATCAGGGTAGTTTTCAGAAAGGTAGTAAATAGACTCTATAGTTATTCATGTAATAGTTATCAAAGACAGTATTCACTAGGGGGTGCTACTTTAAGTATGTGTGTATGATAAATAGCAGGGGTGGCCAACCTGAGCCTGAGAAGGAGCCAGAATTTACCAATGTACGTTGCCAGAGAGCCACAGTAATACGTCAGCAGCCCCAATCAGCTCCCCCCTGGCTCCCAATGCCTCCCGCCAACTGGCAGTCCCGCTGATCGGCGCCTCCCACTCCCTCACTGCACCTCCCGATCAGCTGTTTCATGGCATGCGGCAGGCTCGGAGGGGGAGGAGCGAGGGCATAGCAGGCTCAGGACAGGGGGAAGGGAAGGGGTCGAGTGGGGGCCGGGCCTGTGGCAGAGCCAGCGGTTGAGCAGTGAGCAATCATTGGAAAGTTGGCGCCTGTAGCTCCAGCCCTGGAGTCAGTGCCTATACAAGGGGCCGAATATTAACTTCTGAAGAGCCGCACGTGGCTCCGGAGCCACAGGTTGGCCACTCCTGATATATAGGATGTTCCTTTGTCTTTGATAACTATTACAACAAGCCATAACGTACATTCAGTATCTTTATGATGTAAATGATTTATTGTGCTACAGGAGAATGTGCTGTTCCTTCTGAGTGTCTCATTATACTGTTTGATTTGATTTAAAGGGACATTAGTTTGAAAAATCTGTTTTGTTGTAAAATTTTCTATTTGGTATACAAGAAAGGAATGGGCTTGGAAGACACCTAGGCTATGTCTACCTTAAAGCGCTTACGGGGCACAGCTGTACCGATGCAACTGCGCTGCTGTAAGATCTCTTGTGTAGCCACTCTATGGCAATGGGACAGAGCTCTCCCGTCAACATAATGAAACCACGCCCAGAAGCTGTTACTTATGGTGGTCTAACTTATGTCACTCGGGTGTGGTTTTTTTTCACACCCCTGGGCAACATAAATTGTGCCGACATAAGTCGTAGTGTAGATGTGGCCCTAGTGTTGGCTGGAGCCACCTTTCAGGCACTGTGCACATGTGTTAAGGCTTAGGGGGAGCAGAAAGGCAATCATAAACTCTGCCTCTTGTTCTTCAGCCTTGTTGATAGACATTCTCTCTCCTCAGAAGAGCTTAGTCTCCATGTGCATAATAAATCTGATTGCACTTACACCAATGTGAAATTGGAATTAGGCTTAACCTGACCCTTCAACAAGGGTAAAGGACTATCTTGTGGTATATGTGGTTAGGGTGTGGTCTTCCCTGTCAGCTGCAGAATGATAACCTCTATTTTGTAGGCCATGTAACAATTGTTGGATGGTAACCAGTTTTGATAACTGCCAGGTTTGAACAGCTGACCAAGGATAGTGTCCAGATCCCCTTACTGCTCCCTTGAATAATTGTCTAGTGATGAGTGCTGATAATTCCTTTTTGTCTTTCTTATTGGGATGGCAGACAGGAGACTCTTCTCTCAACTGTCTGATATCCATAGCCAAAATTGTAATTATCCATTTGTGCTATTCTGGTTGTGTGTTCTGTCAAAAACAGTCCCATTGGATTTTAGCTATTTTTTGTTTCTTGGCATTATCTTTTTATTTTAAGGAAAAATAGACTTTAAGGTCAGAAGGGACCATTATGATAATGTAGTCTGACCTCCTGCACAATGCAGGCCACAGACTCTCACCCACCCACCCCTGCAATAATTCTCTCACCTATGTCTGAGCTATTGAAGTTCTCAAATCATGGTTTAAAGACTTCAAGATGCAGAGAATCCTCCAGCAAGTGACCCATGCCCCATACTGCAGAGGAAGGCGAAAAACCTCCAGGGCCTCTGCCAATCTACCCTGGAGGAAAATTCCTTCCCGAACACAAAAATGGTGATCAGCTGAACCCCGAGCATGTGAGCAACGCTCACCAACCAGATACCCAGGAAAAGCTTCTCTGTAGTAACTTCTAACATCCCATCACCGGCCATTGGGCCTATTTACCACTGATAGTCAAAGGTCAGTTATTGCCAAGATCATGTTATCCCATCAAACCATCCCCATCATAAACTTATCTAGCTTAATATTGAAGCCAGATAGGTCTTTTGCCCCCCATTGCTTCCCTTGGAAGGCTGTTCCAGAACTTCACTCCTCTGATGCCATAATTTTCTTCACAGTAGGCAAGTGATATAGGCTATATTTTAAAAGCCAAAGGTGGGATAATATATTATTAAATAATACAATCTCCAAAATGTTAAAGCGTTTATATTGACAGCTCAGTTATTCAGTAAATAGAGTATCTTACTGATAACATTTAATGCCAGAATATCCGTCCAAGAAGAATTACTTATCAGTCTGACAAGCCCTGCTACATAGGCATTTGTAAGGTTTTCTGTTTTCATTTTGGTTGCAAACACTGCTTGGTAACATGCAGCTCAGAGTAGTTGAAATGTTCTTAATGTTGTATATAATCAGTTAATCTAGATTGTGCTACAGGGCAGCAACAGTGACTAGGATAGTAAAATATATCAAACCAATATGGGCCTCCACTGGTTGCTAAATTTAAATACCCCTTTGCTGCTTAATCTCTCAATAGCCTTGAACCACATTCCTTATTTAAAAGAACTTTTTACCCACCCACCCATTCAGCATAAACTGATCTAGACTATATGTGCACTTGGAACATAAGTGTTGATTGTAATATGGCAAACCTATTTCTAAAGCATCCGGTTCACAGAATAATGGAACAGAGAAGGGCCCAGCAGGCCACACTATCCCAGAATGAGGGTTGTGGGTGTCAGAACAGGAGCTCCTGGTGGCAGGACTAGCCCCTGAGAGCCACAGCAGCAGGGCAGTGGTGAGATCCAGCCTGGATCTAGCTAGCTCCATAATCAGCTGAATAGTTTCAGAGAGGGCCTAGTTTCCAAAACCCTTCAGGTAAGGTTCACTTAGTCAAAGACCACTTTCTCTGACCCAGCACACAGCCTGTGGTCTAGCAAAATCCATACTCCATATCCCTAATTGTGAAGGCCAGGAATATTAATGAGTCTGTATATCAAATGGCAGTTTTGTATTCCCCTCTTAATATGTTAAAAAATACTTCTGCATATCATGTTGGTGAGTGGAAGTCAATGACAAATAATTTTATCCATTGGCTAACTGTAGCATAAGAGGATTCAGTTTTGGTGAAGAATGCTACTTTTTTCTCACTTAATTAACAAAACAATTACATAACCCTCATGAGCCCATCAAACTCTTATTGTGTGCAAATATTTGCCTTTCTTCAGTTTTTGGTTTTTACGAAAGAGATACCTGGAAACTTTGTTTAGAGTGTATGGGCTGAAAATTTGGGACAGATACACTATTTTTCCTGTAAAACAATCAGATTGAACTCCCTTTTTTAAGTGCAAAACAAAATATAACATTAGTGATGGTGTCACATTGGCTCTGTCATAATAAGAGCTGATTACTGATACTTTCTAAAAATGATCTTTCGCATTGCTTCTGTTTAGCATTCATGAAAAAAATTTCACAATACAAAGTCTAAACTGCATGCAAGTGAATGCTTAAGTTACTTTGCTTCAATGTGAAAATCCCTGTTTAGTGACCAAATACGTAAACAAAATATTCCTATTAAAACAGGTTGGGCAGAAATCTTATCTTTTTATAATTTGGTGGGGATTTTCTTTAACAAATCAACTTCTGCTGTTGAGTTAAGGTGATTAAAGCACAGTACTTACACTCAGGGGGGTAGGTTTTCTTTTTCGCTCTAACATATGCTTTCTGTCTGATGCTGGGTAAATCACTTGAGATTCCTGACCCTCAGTTCCTTCATCTTTAGGATTGGAATTGTGACGGGGCAAGGCCAGAGGGCTATAGGAAAGTGGTAAGGAACCAGTATGTTCTTATTGGGATCCGGGAAGTGGGCGGGCGAAGCCCGCCCACTGCTAAAGGATCCCCCCCTTCAGCCTAAGGGGAGGGATCCACAGGACCTGGATACCAAGTGAGTCCGGGGGACAAAAAATGAAAAAACAGGAACGGGAGTGCGGTCAAAGGGTCAAACAAAGCGAACCAGATGGGGACACCGAGCAGAGAACCCCGGACAGCGCCCACTGCTCCTCAAAGGTGTCAAGGGAGCCAGTGGATGCTGCCCAGAGGAACTCTGCCCGGATGCGTGAACGAACAGAGGATCGAAAATAGGCCCCACAGTCACAGGAGCCTCCATCGGCCAACCTCCTCAACCTGGTTTTGTAGATGGCCAGTTTAGCTAGGGCCAGGAGGAGGTTGACTAGGAGGTCCCGTGACTTTGTGGGGCCGCGGATTGGAAGTGCATAAATAAAAAGGTGAGGGGAAAAGTGCAACCAAAACCTCAACAAAATGTCTAAGAGGAGCCGGAACAGGGGCTGAAGCCTGGCGCACTCTAGATAAATGTGCGCCAGGGTCTCCCTCACACCGCAAAAGGGACATGTGTCGGGGATAGGGGTGAACCGCGCCAAGTACACGCCCGTGCTCACGGCTCCGTGAAGGAGCCGCCAACTGACATCCCCGGCGGGCCTTGGGACTAAGGAGGAGTAAAGGCTGGCCCACCGGGGCTTCTCACCCTCTAGAGGTGGCAGGAGGTCTCGCCATTTCGTATCGGGGCGGGACGTGAGGGTGAGGAGATGAAGGGAGTGGAGCACGAGCGTGTAGAGATGTTTCCTTGGCGCGGTCTGGAAGCGGACCGGCTGCAGTTTGTGCAGCCGGCTCACCGTGAAGGGACAGGGGACCCGGTTGGGTCCACGGGGCAGGGGCCCAATAAAAAGGTCCGGAGGGGTTGGGGTGAAGGGAGGGCGGGGCGTACCCTCTTGCAGGACCCGGTCGAGGTAAGCCCGAGCAGCGGGCGGCAAAGCAGCCTTCACCTCCTGAAGTACGCGCCGGGGAGTACGAGGTCTGGAGAGCCCCATGCGCTGAGCAAGCGTCAGGGGATCCAGCCAATCTCCCCGGTCGTAGTCCAGGAGGTCTCCGACCCTAGTGACTTCTGCCAGGACCAACCTCTGGCGCACCGAGGGGGACTCCGCCACCTGCACACGGAGCTGGGGGTTGTGTAGCAGGGGCTCCGCGAGGAGATCTGCCCCCTCGGTGGCCGCCACGGACCTGGTCGCTGAGAATAGCTTCCAGGTCCGGAGGAGGTCCTGGTAGAAGACCGGCAGCCCGTAGAGGTCTCGCGGAAGACCTCTCGGATGGAGATAAAGGAGCTGCCGGTCATATCGGAGCCCCCGGAAACGGCGCAGGAAGGCGTGCGCCAATACGCTCCACGCCGGACTACCTGCACCATAAAGGAGCCTCTGCAGGGCCTGGAGACGGAAGACATGGACCTGAGTGTGTGGACACTTCAGGCCCTGCCCACCCTCCTCCAGAGGAAGATGAAGAACCCCTGCAGAGACCCAGTGCAGTCCTGACCAAAAGAACTCCAGAATCGACGTCCGGAGGTTGGCCAGGAAACCCGGGGCCGGGACCAGGGTGTTGAGCCGGTACCAGAGCATGGACAGGACTAATTGATTGATTACCAGTGCTCTCCCTCGAAAGGAGAGGCAGCGGAGCAGTCCTGTCCATTTCCGGATCCGCTCTATCACCCTGCCCTCTAAACCTTGCCAGTTCTCCGGCGGGGATGGATGCGTGGCAGAAAGGTAAACGCCGAGATAGAGCAGCGGACCCGCACTCCACCTGATGGCCTGAAGCGCGGGTGGGAGAGAGCTCGCCTGCCACCCGTCCCCTACCACCAGGCCAGAGCTCTTGACCCAGTTGACCCGGGCAGAGGAGGCCGCCGAGTAGATCGTCTGGCAAGCCTCCACCCGCACCAAGTCGCCCGGGTCCTGGACCACGAGGAGCACATCGTCGGCGTATGCCGACAGGACCAGCCGCAGCTCCGGCTCTCGGAGCACCAACCCCGTCAACCTCCTGCGGAGGAGACAAAGGAAGGGCTCGATCGCCAGAGCGTACAGCTGGCCCGAGAGGGGGCACCCCTGCCGTACTCCTCGCCCGAAGCTGACCGGCTCGGTCAGGGTCCAGTTGAGCCTGACCAGACACTCTGCGGAGGCGTACAGCACCTGGAGAAAACCCACAAACTGGGGCCCAAAGCCAAACGCTCGCAGAATGCTCAGGAGGTACCCGTGATCCACCCTGTCGAACGCCTTCTCCTGATCCAGAGACAGAAGGGCGAACGACAGACCATCCCTACACCCAAGCTCCAAGAGATCCCGGACCAGATACAGGTTGTCGAGAATGGTGCGGCCCGGGACGGTGTAGGTCTGGTCTGGGTGGACCACGTCCGCCAGCACGGACCCGAGCCGCAGCGAGATGGCCTTTGCTACGACTTTATAGTCCGTGCTGAGGAGCGAGACGGGACGCCAATTCCGTAAATCGCGGAGGTCCCCCTTCTTCGGCAATAAGGCGAGCACGGCTCGCCTGCACGAAAGAGGGAGGACCCCGCCCTGCAAGGACTCGGCCCAGACGGTGACAAGGTCTGGGCCGAGGACGTCCCAGAACACGCGGTAGAACTCCACGGTCAGCCCGTCCAGTCCCGGGGATTTATTAGTTGGCATGCGACGGAGGGCTTCCGAGAACTCGGCCAGAGTGAGAGGCAGCTCTAGCCGGTCTCGGTCACCCGTGCTGACCGTAGGGAGTTCGTCCCAGAGCACTCTGCAAGCGTTAGGATCGGTCGGATCCGGGGAGAAAAGGCTCGCGTAGAAGGCCTTGGCCCTCCCGCACATCTCCACCGGATCCGTGAGGGGGGTGCCATCTTCTGCGAGGAGACAGGTGACGTGTTTCTTAGCCCCCCTCTTTTTCTCCAGGGCGTAGAAGAAGCGGGAGCCGCGATCCATCTCCCGAAGGAGACGGATGCGGGATCGAACGAAGGCGCCCCGGGCCCGATGATCTTCGAGTTCCCGGAGCTCCTCCCGCTTCTCCCGGCACGCCCCACAGAGGGATGGATCCTCAGGGCTGGCGGCCAGACGCCTCTCCAGCTCTAAGACCTCCCGTTCCAACTGCCCTATCGTCGCATCCCTCCGTCGGCTGGCGCCCCGGGTGTAGTCACGGCAGAAGAGCCGGGCGCGTACCTTCCCTAGATCCCACCATCGCCGCGCCGAGGGAAAGGCGTGCCGTTGCCCTCGCCAGGCCAGCCAGAACTCCCGGAAGGACGCCACGAAACCCACATCCTCCAGCAAACTGTTATTAAAATGCCAATAGGCCGGCCCCGGCCTCTCCGCGCAGAGAGAGGCCGTCACGGTAGCGAGATGATGATCAGAGAACGGGGCCGGCCGGACGCTGGAGGAGTGGGCCCGCGAAAGGTGAAAACGTGATAAATAGATGCGGTCCAACCGGGAGTGGTGCGACCGATGGGCCTCCACCCGGACAAAGGTGAAGGTTGAGCTGTCGTCCGGGTGGTGGTCGCGCCAGACGTCCACCAGGGAGTGATGTTCGACAATCTCCCTGAGGACGTCCGCGGCGGCCGGGCACTGCTCGATCCCCGAGCGGTCCCGTTTCTCAAGGGTGTTGTTAAAGTCCCCGCCCAGGACCAGGCACTCGCGAGGATCCAAGGTGCCGAGGAAGGTGGACGCCTGCTGATAGAAACGAAGTTGTTCCGGGCCCGGTGTCGGGGCATAGATGTTGATGAGATTGACCACGAGCCCCTCCATACGGACCCGTAGGTGCAGCAGGCGGCCCGGCACAGCCTCGGCAACCCCCAGCACCTCAGGCCATAGGTCGGGGGAGAACAAGGTCGCCACTCCAGCCTGGCGAACAGAGAGATGGCTGAAGTAGACTCTGTCCCCCCATTCCAGCCGCCAGCTGTCTTCAGCGGCTGGATCCGTATGGGTCTCCTGCAGGAATACTACAGAGTACCCCCCCTCCCGAAGGAAGGAGAGCACCTGGCTCCTGCGGAGACCCATCCTACAGCCCCGGGTGTTCAATGTTGCGAAGAGGAGAGATGCCATGAGGAGGGCTGGAGGGGATCCTTGCTGGCAGAGTCACTCACGGCCCCCATCGGGCCGCGTAACAATCCGTGACCCACCCCGTAGGCGAGTAGGGAGTCACGGAAAAGGCGGACCCGTTGGTAGGCCGTGGCGGCCTGCTTCCCAGTCCCTTTGCCCTCCCCCATGAGGGCCCTCGCGGCCCGGAGGATTTGGTGGAAATCCCCCCATCGCTGGAGAGCGAGCTGTACTTTGTTGCGGGAGCCCCGGACGTCCTCCAGGAACTCCCGCAGCTCCTCTCGCAGCGTATTGGGGGCCGGGGTTACTGGCTCCCGGCTATCGAAAGAAGGGGCCCCGGACACAGCCCTATGGCCCACCGAAACAGACAGGCAAGGGGCGGACCCTCGACGCAGCTCCTGCTGGGCCGGCACCTTAGGGCCCAATCCGAAAATCGGCTTAATTGGGGGAGGCGGCGGAGGGAGAAGAGCAGCCTCTGGTGGGTCGGGACGAGGAAATACTGGGGCCGCTCCCTGGGGGCCATCCTCTGAGAAGGGGAGGGAGACAGGCCCAGAGGCGGCAGTGTCATCATGGGAGGTGTGGGAGATTGGGATGGCATCAGGGGCGGGGCAGGGATCAGAAGTAGGGGCAGGGAGGGGGACATGAGCAGGGCCGGGCTGAGGAACGGGCAGAGGATCCTGAGCCGCAGGAGCTGGGCCACTGGGAGGTGGCCTCTCTTGGTGTGGCTGAGGGATCTGGGAATTGGGAAGGGGACCCCCCACGATGCCGGGCTCTAGCATGATGGTTTGTGTTACAGCCACGGCATCGGGAGGTGGACAGATATTTGCGGGGTCCCCGCCTGGGAAGGAGAACTGTTGTCCCACCCCAATGAGGGGTACCCCCTGGGATTCGGGTCCCGGCCGCAGGGCACCGGCTGTCGCTTCAGGAGGCTTGGCGGCCGTCAGCGAGGTGTCACTTGCGACTGGGCAGGTGGAAGAGCCCAGGGGATCCTCGGAGGTGGGAGCGGAACCGGCGGTCAAGGAGAGGGAGCATGGGGAAAGGGGGGAAAGGGGCACCGGGGTGAGGTCATTGAGATCGAGGCCTACCGGTAAAGGGACGTCCTCCCCCTGGGTGATTGGGGTCAGACCCAGGGCCTCGATCTCCTCGTAGATGGAGGGCAGGTCACCTTCTGCCACCCCGGGGTTCTCCCCGCCGGCACCTGAAGCAATGCTCGGGTTGGGGCGTGCAGGGTTGACAAACGGGGCAGAAGGGGCTCCATCAGGGGCTCCCGAGGGAGGGGTGGTAATACCTTCCGGTGCTGCCACGTCTTTCCCAGCCGGTTCTGGCAGTCTAAAGCCGCTCGGGGGCAAAGCGGAAGGCTCGGCATCAGTTCCCCCCTTCCTGGTTTTCCGGGGGGCTTCCGCATCGGTGGAAAGGAGCGGGGCTCGAGCCTTCCGCTTGCCCCGCTTCCCCTGTACTAAGGCCCAGCCCTCCATGGCATCATCTGGGGGCTGGCTAGTAAGGGTCGGGTCAGGGGGGGGGCGCGATTCTTTAGGGACTCGGGGAGGTAGTGGTGGGGCAGCATAAGGGAGAGAAAAGTCTCCCTGGGGCGGGCCCTCTCCCACGCCCGGCGATATCCCTGCCTCACCCTCCTCCACAGGCCTCAGCAGACTGTTCACAGTGGGCCTCTCCCGCTCATCTGGGCTCACTGGGGGAGGTACTCCCAGGGCCCGAGTGGGAACAGCGTTAGACTGGGAAGGAGGAGGGGCGGCTCTGGGCACCGGGCATACAGGGGCGCCGGCGATGACGGGGCCGACGCCCTGCCGGGGCTCGGGGGTCTCGGATGCTCCTCCTTGCCGGGCCAAGGGACAGTCCCTCCGGACGTGTCCCATCGCCCGGCAGAGGTAGCACCGGGCCTCCCCCGTGGAATAATACACCCGGTAACGGGCCCCGTGATAGGGGACCATAAAGGACCCCTCGAGCGCCTCCCCGTCACGTGCCGCCGGCGGCATTTGGAGCTGCACCTGCCGGCGGAACGAGAGGATGTGACGGAGGGCGGGGTCTTTGCAGCCCAGTGGGAGAGGGCTGACTACAGAGATGGGTCTCCCCAGGGCGGAGAGGGCAGGTAACAGGGCGGCATTGGGGAGGAAGGGAGGGACGGAAGTGAGGACTAGGCGGACGCCCAAGTCCTCCAACGGCTCTAACGGGACGAACACGCCCCCCACCGCCAGGCCCTTCTCCACCGCCTCTTGGGCCGCGGCCTCCGATGCGAGGAAGAAGACTACCTTCCCGTACATTTTGGAGGCCGCTACGATGGCCGTGGGCCCCACCACCCTCGCCAACGCCCGCACATACGTTTCTACGTGGGGCGAGGCGGGTACCAGGAGGCAACGGATGCCATGCCTCCTGGTCAAGGTGGGAAAGGGGCCCCGGCCGCTATAGATGGTAGCTGAGGCGGTGGGCGGGTTAGGTGACGTTGCGGCAGGTGGGGGGGTTGCCGCCACCTGGGCGTACGCTCTGGGGGCCGGGGGTGGGACACCCGCAGAGCTGGTAGAGGGAACAGCAGGGAAGGGTGCCGCGGCCGGTGGCAGGGCCGCAGCAGTAGTGGTTGCCTCTGCCATGGAGGGTCTGGCCTTTGTCGCGGGGCCCTTACCCTTCTTTTTACCCTGGCCCTTCCTGCCGGCTGGGGGGGCTCCCCCAGGATCATGGGGGGCGAGGGACGTGGCAGCAGCGGAGGTCTCTTCAGTGTCCGCCGCTGCCGGTGCCCCAGCAGGGGCGAGAGCAGGTGGTTCGGCAGCGGCGGTCGAGGTGGAGGCTAGGGAGGGTGACGGGGGAACAGGCGGAGGAGGGGCAGCCATGCCATCTGGAGGGGCTTCTCCCTCCATATCGCCTGCCATGATGAACAGGGGAGGAAGGGAAAACTCCTGAGAGGGGGGGTGGGGAGAGGAATTGGGGTGACCACTCCTCCCTGCTAGGCTGCAGGCAGGGGAGGAGGGCAATAAAAGTGGGGACAGGGTTCAGGGTTCAGGGTTAACTCGGACTACTGCGGGGGTAGGGTTCAGTCACCGACACATGATGGGAAATCCGGCTCCCCGTGTTGCACTAGGGGAGGGGATGATATAACAGCATGGGGGTGCAGTGAGATGGGGTCAAAATTAAACAGGGGAGGGGCACAAGCGCATGGGAGGGGGCGTGGGTTCATGGAAGCGGGGGGCTAATCAGGGCAAACGGAGCTTCAGGGGGAGGGAGACAACCAACTAAGAATGGGGCAGAAAAACCAAGGGACTAGTTGCAGGGCTAGGGTAGGGCAAACAAACAAGGCTGTAGAGGGAGAGGGGCAGGGCAGACAAAACAAACTAGTAAGGGGCAAAAAAAAAGGGGGGCAAACAACTGCAAGGGGTAAATGGGGCAGGTGGCAAGGGACAAAGCAAGGGACGTGCTGCTGGGGGGAAGAGGGTCAGTCCAAGGGGTATGGGAGGGGCACGTGCACCCACGTGCGCTTGCACAAAGTCAATGGGTGGGGCTGGTTGCCACTGCAGGCCCAAATGATGTTAAAAGTTTATGGCAGGCCATGGAAGCAGCTAAGTCCAGAGGCTGTAGCACAAGGCAGATGGTGAGCAGCCAGCAGAGGTGGTGGAGGGGGCAGCGGTGGTGGTGGGGGTTATGGGGGGGCACAGGTGGACCAGGGGGCAGGCTCAGTGCCACACCCCCTGTGCCCCTACAAACACAGTCAATACCCCCACCACTAGAGCACAGTTCGAAAGATTACTCAGTTCTTGGAGGCCCCCTCCACGGTGGTCTGCAGAGTCTCCGCCGACGGTCTTCCGGGTCTTCCTCCTCTGGGTACCAGCAGCTTCCTGGCAGCAAACAGGGCAGCAGCAGCAGCTCCAGCAACTCCAGGCGGTGGTCTGGTGGTCAGGCAGGACCCCTCTCAGCTGGTGGTGGTAGTGGTCACAGCAGCGGCTGGAGCAGGGGTCCCTCACACCCCTCCTCTGGGGAGAGGGCCAGCAGGCCCCCTCCCCCCCCAAGGGGTTGCTGCAGCAGCAGGAGTAGCAGCAACCAAGGTGTTGGGGGTGGGGGGGTGTTCAGCTGCCAAGCAGCCAGCAACCAGAGAGTAGAGTAGTGGGAGGGGTGTCTGGCCCAGCCAGGGGAGAAGCTGGAGCAGCAGTAGCAGCAAACAGCAGCTGGGAGGGCCCAGGGCCTAGCAGCAGCCCCAGCAGGATGAGCAGGAGAAGCAGCAGCAGCAGTCCTCTACCTCCTTCCCGGCCAGAGGGCTATAGGAAAGTGGTGAGGAACCAGTAGGTTAGCCCCAGGCTAAACAAATCCCTGATACCTTATGGCAGTTGCTCCAGGTTAATCAAAACACCTGGGGCCAATTAAGAACTTTCCAGAAGGCAGGGAGGTTGATTGAGACACCTGCAGCCAATCAGGGGCTGGCTGAAACTAGTTAAAAGCCTCCCAGTGAGTCAGTGAGGGGCGCATGTCAGGAGCTGTGGAAGGAGGTTGCGTGTGAGGAGCTGGGAGCAAGAGGCACTAGGAGCTGAGAGTAAGAGGGCGTACTGCTGGAAGATCCTGTGGTGAGGATAAAGAAGGTGTTGGGAGGAGTCCATGGGGAAGTAGCCCAGGGAGTTGTAGCTGTCGTGCAGTTGTTCCAGGAGGCACTCTAAACAGCTGCAATCCACAGGGCCGTGGGCTGGAACCCGGAGTAGAGGGTGGGCCCGGGTTCCCCCCAAACCTCCCAACTCCTGATCAAGCACAGGAGGAGTTGATCTGGACTGTGGGTTCTACCAGAGGGGAAGATCTCTGAGGCAAACAAAAAAATTCGCCAATAAGCGTGGGACCCACTGAGGTAGAGGAGGAACTTTGTCACAGAATGTACTTGTCTTTTTTGAAGGGATGAAGCAAGATAAATGTAATCTGTTTTGATGGCAGCCATTATACAAGTCCAAAATATGACTATTAAAAGCTGATTTTGTGCTTCTAGCGCCAGTTCTTTGCTATGGTAAAATGATGTTACAGAATCTGAATTTTTGCCTTAAATACAATTCATGATATGAGATGATACTGGATGCCACTCAGTTTTCCAGGGTTTATATTAAAAAAATGGACATGCTTGAGATGAAATACCATTGTGGGACATTTCAGACATATTTTAGGACTGTTTGGCTATAGAACCTTTTTGGCAAATGATATATTCAAGAGCCAAAACACTCATCTTATTTTTGATGGGCAACACTCATTTCCTCTTTCCTAGAACAGCAAAATGTTTCAGCAGAATTTACTAAATAGCTTAGTAGGAGCTTTGTGAAAGTACTAAAATAAGTAATTTAAAATCATCGCTGCAGGGATAATTGAAAGTCCTTTAAAGCAGCCATGCAAAGGACTTCTTTAAAATCTGGGGTAGTGCTCTTTTTGCTGGCTGCTATATGATGTATGAAAGGCTAGAGGGGTTAAAAATTGAACAATATTAAAACAATGCTCAGAAGCAAAACATCAGGAACATCAAGTCATGTCTTCTTGAGCTTTTCTTTGGAGGTGGTGTCAGATATATGTTGGTTGTGAGCATTTTAATTGACAAGATGGGACTGTTGAAAATTCAGCACAGATACTTTTCCAATCTACAGCTTGATCATCCTGAGAAGCTGTCAGGGAGCCACAGCAGGTTTTCTGCACGAGTTTGACCCTGTCAGGAGTCAGAGCAGGCTGGAGGCTACTCTTACTTATTCCAGTGAAGGATTGGCATGGTGTAGCAGAGCTCTGCTGTGGCATGCCTAGTACTCCAGGAGCGGTGGGGTAGCTGGCTGAGGAGCTATCTGTCATCTTTATGACATGGGGGAGTTCACCCGTGTAAAGTTAGCACTTTACAGCCATAATCCATCTCCTCTGCACTAGCCCCTTTGATAAAATGGCTGCTAAAGACTTGATGGTTTAAAGGGATTAATAATGATAAATGGAGGACTGTTCATCTAGGCCATCAGGTAGAATTTAGCTATCCCAGTTGTGGCTGAAAATCTTAGGGTATGTCTACACTTACATTTTATAGCGCTCTAACTTGCTGGCTTGGGGGTGTGAAAAATCATCCCCCTGAATGCAGCAAGTCTGAGCGCTTAAAAGCGCTAGTGTGGACAGGCTCCGAGCTCTGGGAGCCACGCTCCCAGCACTCGGAGCTAATCTCCTCATGGAGGTGGATTACCAGGAGTGCTGAGGGAGCTGTCTCCTAGCGCTCGCGCGCGACCACACTCGTACTTCAAAGTGCTGCCTTAGTGCTTAGAACTTTCCAGGAGGGACGGGGGAGGAGCACGGACGTGGCGTGCTCAGGGGAGGCGGCGGCGAGGAGGTTGGGCGGGGATTTGGGGAAGGGGTTGGAATAGGGGCAGTGAGTGGGCAGAATTGGGGTGGGGACTTTGGGGAAGGGGTTGGAATGAGGCCAGGGAAGAGGTGGGAGGAGGCGGGGTGGGCTTTTGTATCTTTGTATGAAAAGGTGTCAGTGATGTGGTCCTCGGGCCAATGTACTAGTTCTCATGTGGCCCTTGTGGTGGTTTGAGTTTGAGATCCCTGGTCCAGACTGAGACCGGGGTCCAGTCTGTAAGAAGAGATAACTGGAACTGTAAGCTACAGAAATTCTGCATCCTGCCTAATTCAATATTAAGGGTGAGAAATTACGTTTTGTAACCTGTTTCTTTAGTGAATCAAGCTTAGTTTGTGTGTCTGTTTTATTTGCTTAGTAATCTGCTTTGTTCTGTTTGCTATCCCTTATAATCACTTAGTCTGTCTTTTGTAATTAATAAACTTATTTCTTTGTTTATAGCATAACTCAGTTTGTGCAATCCTTATCTGCCGGGGAGTGGAGTGGGGGGCAAGAAGCTGTGCATATTTCTCTTCACATTGAGGGAGAGGGTGAATTTTTATAAGCTTGCGCTGTGCAGATTTTTCTATACAGCACAAGACAATAGACCTTTGGGTCTGTGCTCCAAGGCAGGTGGGCACCTTAGTGTTGGGGCAAGTCCCTTAAGATGAGTCTTCCCAGAGCTGATCTCAGTGTTTGTCTTTCTGCAGTTGGGCGTGGCCCTGCCTGTGTGTGCGCTAGAGGAGTCTTAAGAGACTGTCTCAGCAAGAGAGGGTAAAAGGGGCCCAGGCAGGTGAAACAGGAAGGCTCAATGGTATCCCAGTACATCAGGTGTCACTTTACAGAGGGGCAACCCGTCACAGTGGTATAAACACTCTGCTTGGCAATGGAAAGGCTGTCTTAACGGACATGAGTGAATGCGATGGTGATTTGTGTAGAATAATGGAATCATCAGACATAAAACAGAACTTCTAGGCAAAAAATAATACCCTCTTTATTACCAAACAAGATACAAGTTGGCTGTATGCAGTTCTCATTGTTTTTGTGCAACAGATGTATGCAAATATATTGCCAGGGTTCCCATGACTAAACTTTTCTGTGTCCAAGTTAAAGCTGTTTTCTCCATGCACATTATGCAAACTTTAAACTTAATAGTGTGTGTTTTGGTTTTGATGCAAATCTGTGATTAACATTTCTTGAACCAAACTTTCAAAGAAGTGTCAGTTTTGCAAATAGAACTGTTCAGGCACATCATAAAATCTATGTGCATAGGAGGCAATAGAACATTCACATGAGTGTGTACAAAATCACATATACAATATTTGAAGTGAAGTTCTGAAAAACTGGCCCCTTGTTTACTTTTAAAGAAAATTGGTCAAAAGAACACTTTATTGTGAGGTCTCTCTTATGTATAAATCACTTAATGCAGTGCATAAAATTAAGACATTTCATATTTCCACATGTCTGAGTTAAGCATTGACTATTTTTCTTCTTCCTTCTCTCAGTTGACTATATCGTGGAGTATGACTATGATGCCATCCATGATGATGAGTTAACAATTCGAGTTGGAGAAATCATCAGAAATGTGAAGAAACTAGAAGAGGAAGGATGGTTAGAAGGGGAGCTAAATGGAAAAAGGGGCATGTTCCCTGACAATTTTGTTAAGGTAAGTGCTTTGTGTTAATCTCAATCTATTACTACCATCACATTGCTGCTCATTTATTAGTTAAATAATATATTAAATGAAATTACACAGCATTTACATTGGTATCAAGATACACGTTTGTGGCCATTTTACATGGATTTTTTTTTACTGATCTAATTCTTTAGTATTTTTTAAAAATGCTTTTCATGTTTCAGAATAAAGTTAAAAGTAATAATGGTGCTGTCTATTCAGCAATTTTACGTCTGTATATTGACACTATATCCTTTCTTTTTTCAGTTGTACCCATTTTCTGTTGTTTGTACTTAGGGCATTGCTGTGACAACGTAATTAAATAAAACAAAAATATATTACTGTGAAAATTTTTTAACAGAAGCTTTACTTTTTTTTTTTAGCCTTGAGGGGAAAAGAGGAATGCCTAATTTTAGCCTCAAAGGGTCCTGTGGCACCTTATAGACTAACAGAGGTATTGGAACATAAGCTTTCGTGGGTGAAAACCGTTTTGCATCTGACGAAGTGGGTATTCACCCACGAAAGCTTATGTTCCAATACCTCTGTTAGTCTATAAGGTGCTACAGGACCCTTTGTTGCTTCTACAGATCCAGACTAACACAGCTACCCCTCTGATACTTTATTTTAGCCTGATTCACAAATGGTTTTTGCTTGCTTCTTACAAAGTACTTTTTACCTCCAGTAGTATGACTAATAAATCCAGTGTCAAACACTCAGCTATTCCAATATGGTATATTACATCACTTATAGTCTATGTAGTGGTCTTGATCTTTAATGTGTGTTGGTTCATAATGCACTTTTGAAATTTGAAGATTGCCTAGTCTGCCATCTGTTTACTTGCCTGGTTTAGATCAGAGCATTCCTTGCTGAGAAGTGACACTTCATTTTGTGCTTTCTGATTTTTGACTGCCTCTGTAGGATTCTTTGGTTTAACCTTTACAGCTTTAGAAATTATGAGAGTTTAGACAAGATTCTTTTCTTACTGTCTTGTGAAGTATAATTTATATTTGTTTTTTTTTTAAAATAGAACTCTGTGCAGACCTGTAATATGCTGATCACTATGTTTTGGTGTCTTAAAATTTAACTGGAAACTTGTCTAGTGTTTAATTTCATTAAATATCTTAAACTTTGGTAAATTTTTAAATTTTGATTAGTTGTTGAAATAGCAAAATGATTGGCATTTCCACACTTTGTGCTGAGAGGAATTTTCAAAATATTCCTCTTGAGATAATCTAGTCATTTAGTAGTGGGCTTTTTTTTTCTTCTGTTTTTTCATTGAGAGAGAGAGAGGAAAAGGCAAAAACCCACAACAAACAGAATGAGCTGGTGTAATTCCAGTTTGCAATATCACTTTGGCCCAATATATTTTCTGTAAATACAGATGGCTACTTTACAGAAATTTGTTTTTATTATATAATACAATTCTTTGAATTTACAGCACTTAGTAAACATTAGTGAGTTTATTGTATTCCTTCCTATAGAGGTGGTGTGGAACTACTATAGTAGTTATATAAATGAGGTATCTGAGTGACTTCCCTAATGACATACAGGAAGACCATGGCAGAGATAGGAATAGAAACCAGGTCTCTGATTGGTCTTGTGGCTAAACCACAATACCATCTTTCTTACTAACTGCAAAGCAGAGGTGACTAGGGTTTGGGTCTATGGTTACACCAGCAGATTCATTTTTTTACTCCTTTGTGTGTATGTGGTCTGGCTTTACATAGGTGTTTTGATTTGATTTGTGGATGGAGTTTTTGTTTTGAATATGTTCACTGTACCTCTGCCATGAAACGTTGATCTAGCTGCTTTAGGCCACTGAATAATCTCAGTTGGATTTTGTTGGATTAGAAACAGATTTTTGAAATCAAATTAGTACTTGTTTGCTTAGCTCTATATATTTAAGCATATAACTTATGCTGGTGCCTGAGTAGATAGAATTAGTGTTCTGAATTAGAACTGGGCTTCAGTGATGTGGTTTCACTGTTGGAGACCTTGGGTATTTGATGAGGTGGGAGGGAAGTTGATGGAGGAATTTCTTCCAACCCTTTTTTAGGTGGTGTATGGAGATATTTTGCCTGAGTGTTATAGATAGTTAAATGCTCAGTTTCTAGGGCAATCAGTAATGCTGCTTTTATGAATCCTTCCATTTATTCACAGAATGTTTTGGCACAGGCTGCACAAACGTTACTATTCTGTCTCTCATCTGGAGCGGACTATTTCTCCATAATGATTAGAAGGGGAGTTTTAGTCTTGGTGGCCCATACACCCCTTCATCTCCTTGTGGAGGTTACCAGCAATGGTATGGCCTCACAGAGTGGGATGGCCCTTTAAGGGAGCTGGCCTTAGTCCAAATTGACTAATTTGCCACATCCCCTGTGATGGATAATGGGTTTGAGGCTAAAGAAGAGGAGATAGACTGTAGGTCATCTGGTCATCAGATAAGAAAGCCAGCAAACAGCTCAGTTTGTTAGTGAGACCTGCAGGGAGCAGGAAGGCACCTGCAAGAGACCCAGACTCAGACCTGTGGTCAGAGAAAAGGATCTGGAAGGGGACTGTCCATATACCAAGTAGGTAGAAGACCTGGCTAAAGGTATCTCCTGTCGACTTACCTTACGCTTCTCGTTCTGGTGGAGTACTGGGGTCAACTAGAGAGCGATCTGCGGTCGATTTAGCAGGTCTTCACTAGATCTGCTAAATCGACCCCTGGTGGATCGATCGCTGCAGAGTCTATCCATGGTAAATGTAGACATGCCCTTTGTAGGGGCTAGGTAAGAGGACCTGGCTTAGCTGTGTAGATTTGTGTTGGATTGCTTAGGTTTTGAACAATAAACCTATCCTTGAAGAAAGAGAGTGACATTCTGCTGCTGTTGAGAGCTTTATTTGATGCTTTACTTATGATTTTTTCAGTATATACACTGGAATCAGACAGTCATATAACCCACTGTACAGGTATTGCATAGTAACTGTCTGTCATTACCGACCTGGGATGGATTAGAATTTGAAGACAAAAGCTGTATAAACCCCCCTCACCCAATCCGTTGTCCTTGTTGTATAAGATGTTCTAATATACAGTAACGAGAGGCTATCGAGCTTCATAAAGAAGCTCTGATAAAACCAGATAGCTTTTCAGTACATTTTTAAAGGCTTGCTGCTTTTAGACAAATTATACATAATTTACCAAAACCCCTCATCTGTGTCAAAACATCTGGAAAAAGATGGGGGGAAAATTGGTCCAGACTTGCTGGGTGTTGCCAACTTTGTCAGTTTGCTTGTCTGTCTCTTATTAATCATGTCAAATAGGGAAAAAGTCCTCTTGCCTGGAAGCCAAGGACAATTCACAGCTGTTGCCAGGCAACAGATGGCTGCTTCTTGCCTGCCTGAAGGACAACCAAAATGTCAATCCGAGGATTATGGTGTATACCTCCTTGATGTGTTGGATGCCCCAGATCCTGGTTGTATCAGCATCACAGCTGAAACAGATCATGATGTTTTTTCCTTCTGTGCTCTGTTGAGATAGGAGTGGCATAAATGTGTCACTAAATCTACCATAGCCCAAATTCTTTTTAACTAATTACAGCTTTTACGTCCAACCTTAAACAAGTGGCCTGAAAAAGTGATATTGGGACTTGTTCAGTATCTGTGAAAATCATTTAATTGATTTAGGTGCCCAACTTTGTGCACCCGTGTTTGGAAAATATTGCTTGGTGCAAATAAATGTAATTACTATTTTTGATCTTTGTCAAAGAACAGTATTTTTATAGTTTTTAAGTGGTCTCAATCAATCTTATTTAGGGTCATTTAGAACCTCAAAGGGTAAACTAATTTGGCTAGTCTAGTTGAGAGTAGCATTTGGATTGTTAATATTTTTGTGGGGTAGTTAAACTCATTAATCTCACAGAATACTAGTTTTGTGTGAGACCTAGACAAATAGATGTCTCTCTGCTATTAAAGCTGTAGTAAAGAAAGTACAGGTTAGCTGACCAATCCTATTTGCAGAGTTATGATAAGATTAGTGGCAGTATTGCACAAACAAGGAAGTGAATAATTATGTTAATTTCAAATGTCAATCATACAGAGAAAAAATGTTGAAAGTGTATTTCATGGGTGGTATGGTGGTGATGACACTGAGTTCCCTTGAATATGCTGTCAGCAATTATGGAAGGATCTCTGTTGCTCCTAGCACAGTCATAGTTTTCCTCTTGCACCTGCACAATACTTACATATGCAGGTAAACATCTTGAAGAAGGGCAGAAGTCCAAGTGAGCTCAGTGATGCCTGGCCACTAGAGTGCCATTGGACATTTCCACTGCTTGCATCCAAAGAAGTGGGTATTCACCCACGAAAGCTTATGCTTCAGTACCTCTGTTAGTCTATAAGGTGCCACAGGACCCTTTGTAGCTGGTAATAGGCACACCCTGCAGGTTTGACTCCTGTTTTGGCCACACTTCCCTGACCCTGCGTGCTTGTGTTGCTGGGTTGTTTCCATGTGATAACATTATTTTGTGTGAGGAAGAGAGGAGAACTAAAATGATGTGGGAAGCTTAGTGATCTTAGAACTGCAGAAGAATACGAGTGGCTGAATAACTTGTTGCTATCCAGTACACAAGTTTCCTTTAACACGATAGGTAGGAGTTACTAAACATTTCAGCTGTAGATTTAACAAGAAATCTTTCGTTTCTCATTCATTATAGAGTAGTGATGTATTCTACAAAGTGCAGTGAAAGCAATCTTTAGGTACACTTCACCTCCTTTTGTATTTAATCACATGTAATAAGGTGCAGCTCCATAATTCTTTAAATATCCTACAAAGGGTTTATACATGTCTTGTTGACACAGGCTGCACTTTTGCCCCAGATCCCTAAGTGGCCCCCTCAAGGATTGAACTCACAACCCTGGGTTTAGCAGGCCAATGCTCAAACCACTGAGCTATTCCTTCCTCACTCCCGCTTTTCTTTGTGTATGATGTTGTGTAATTCCTTTACAGGCACATGGCTTTCCAACTTCAAAAAATGTTGGGAACCTCTTATTTGGACATTCTTAAGCAGGATATTGTTACGTTGTTTGTTTTTCCTGACCATTGGGTCTACTGTTTACTCCAGACATGCTTTTTTTCATGATAGTTATTTAAAATTGAGAACTCTCTAAACTCCTTTAAGAGACACTCAACTTGAACTCTGATAGGTTTTGTGTGTTTTATTTTTAAATCAAATAATGTACCTCTATCCGTTTTTTGGTTTTAGAATCACATTTTCCTATTTAAAAACACCTAGTTGTGTTGTGGAAGACCTACCTACACACCCATGGAAACTTATTGTACAGGGAAAGAAGTGACACCATGCATTTAACAATATGGTACATGAAGAAAATGCGGGAAGGGGAAAGGATTTTGGGGGATGATCTTTTTTTCTCCAGTTTCTTTCAGGTGTTACTTGTAACAATAGTAGGTTAACAATTTGACAAATTATTAATTTTTTTAAAGTTGAGTTCCTTCCAGCATCTGGAAATTCCTGAAATTTGATTAGTTTATTGTGCACTTGGCTAGTCTAGCAGCAAGAATATTATTTTTCAAAAAATGTTTTGACTACAGAAAAAGAGCTGCCCAGTACTTAAAATATAGCAAAGCAAAAGAGCCTCAGATTTTACTTATATTAATCTCTGAATTAAATGATTGCTACTTTTCATATGTTAGTAGTAGAACTAGTTTGATCATTCGCTCAAGGCAGTAGTCTGAGGGAGGAGCAACAGATGGATTTATTAGCAGTTTCTGTGAGTTAAGGTAGACAAGCTTATTGAATAGATCGAGGCGATACTTTGGCTATATAAACATACTACCTTTCTGAGTATATCTCTGGTATGCGCCATTTCGCTTTAGTAGCTAGCTCTGGAGGACAAATCTGCAGCAGAACTATGTTGGAGAAGAGGATTTTTTTTTTTCCTGCACAGGTGCATGCGGCTGCCTTTACAAATTTAGTACTGAGCCAGGACTCCTTTCAGGTTAATACATGAACTTTGCTCGGTACAGCATTTTTTTTCCTCCCTCAAAACAAAAAAAACAGTGGGTGTGTTCAAGCAAATATGCCTTTGGAAACGGTAAGCTCATTTATTTCTTTATCTCCGTGCTCTTAGCATGAAATATTAAAAAAGGTTCACTTTAGTGAGTGTTAGGAGTGATTAACTACGTAGTTGTGTCATTCCAGCTTAAACATTTGGTTCAATTCACTTAGCAGTCAAAATACTGTACTCAGTGTAGTCCTAGGAAGTTTGTGTGTTAGATATCTGGGACTCTGAGATGTTTGTTCTAAAAAATATTTGTTAGGTTTCTTTGTATTTTATTTTGCATTGGGTTAATTCACTTTCTTTGCAGTATATTTGCGTACTTAAGAATTATACTGAACTGTGATCTGTCTGAAGGAGATTTCATTTAAAAAGGAGTGATTTATTGATATTTCTAGAGATATGGTAACATTTCTTCCCTCATTTTGTGATCTGGAAGTTTACTAGCATTTTATTTAAAAAGTCATTGATTGCCTTTGTTTAAAATAAGTGTCTTGGAATTACAATGGTAAGACAAAGATGACTTGCACTTTTTTCAAATGCTGTATTTTGTGGCATTTTAACTAAGCCTTTATTGATGGTATCTTATTAAATATGACTAAGAACATGCTATTAGTAAGTACAAAAAAAAAGTCTCAGCTGAGAAGTGTTTTCAAATGTAATGTCTCCTCTGTAAATCTTTTTTTTTAAAAATAGAAAATTGAATTTACCCAGGGCTTTAAACAGGAAGTCTTGGATCAAGAGGTATTTTTATGAACATGCTGGACCAAAGGACGACATCCTTTTCTGGATTGCTTTACTAATATTGTATTCTGTTAAAGTTAGATACTAGAGCAAACACTTTTTTAAAAAAATAAGATGTCTTCTCAGCATGGTATAAAAAATTCTTATTTTTATATTACTATTTGCTACAAAGATTTTTATGTATCCAGCGGCAAAAAGAACTCCCAAAGGAATTTCCTAATTATTTTATTGAAAATCTATCTTGGGGCACGGGGGAATTTACAGTAAAGGAGCTTTCCTCAGTGACCAGAGGAGCACAGGAACCTTGTAATTCCAATTGGAATTTTTCATGATGACATCTGTATGACAGCACACAGAGAGAGTATATGTCCAACTGATTTTTTTTCCCCATGGTTTAAGGTCTGAAGGGACATTAGATCATTTATTCTGACCTCCTGTATATAGTAGGTAGTGCCCTTCATTTTGGTTTTTATTTATTTTTCCCCCGGGAATTTATCGGTGTTTATTACCACAAGAAAAACAGGTGAAAATCAGTGCAAAAAATTAATAATTTTTCTGGGTAAATATTGGGGTTTATTTTGGTGGATGGAAAGATGGGAGAAAAGTATTCAGTAGATTAATGCTTTGAATTCCATTCATCAATGTGGTTTGCTGCAAAACTAAAACAACTCAAAACACAATGCCACCTCTGAGTTTAAGAGAACAATACATCTCAAATCCCCAAATAAAACTTTTCATTTGAATAAACAATTTATTGTTGTAGACTTAAAACTTTTAGTTTATAAATATTTACATTTAATAATTGAGCCACACCATTTGCATTGCATACACTCAACTTCATCCTTTTCTCCTGTTGTTTTTTAAAACTTTTCAATACTTCCTTGTGTTCTGAAACGTATTCTGATACAGATATTTGTTTTCTTCCCATTTTAATGTGTCAGATCTTTGAACAACTTGAAATGTGTATGTGGTGGGTGTGAGATTCATCAGTATGTTCAGATTCGCACACACTTCAGAGCTTGCCTGTGTGTTTATTTTGTGTATCTTCTAAACTTCTACATAGCCTTCCTTCAACAGGCAACTTTGCATATACACACACAAACTAATGTATTATCGTACCACATATATCTCATGCAATGTATTGTATTTTCCTAATAAAACAAGATATTTTTTTATATATTTGAATGATACAAAAGTAGGGCGAAAATCAGAAAAAAATGAATTAATACTTTTTGTAAAACCTGGGAGTTTTTCTGTAAAAATCAGTTTAAACGGAAAACAAAGGGGCTTAATCATAGGCCATTGATTTTCTGCGAGATACACCTATATTGAGCCTAAAGACTTTAGTTAGTCCAAAGCTGCTTGCTTTTCTTTTTTCCACTTCGTCCACAACTTATGGCATTTTGCAGGGAATTTATATGGCCCCCATCATCATAGTATCTGAGTGCCACATAATCTTTTATTTATTTATCCTCACAAAACCCCTTTTGAGATAAAGAAATACTGTTATCCCGGTTTGTACCAATGAAGAACTGAGGCACAGACAAGGAAAGTGACTTGCTCAGTGTCACACAGGAAGTCTGAGGCGGAGCATTGATGTATTAAGTGACAGACCCTCGTAAGCTTCTAGTTTAAGGTCATCAGGAAATTCTCATTAGTGGAACAAAGGCAATTAATTGGATTCTAGAAATGATAATTTTGCTACATGGCTGTGTGTGTGTATTGTAGGCTGCTCTTTGCAGATGTACTTAAGATTTGCATCAGACCACCTATCAAACACGATTGGTGGACTTGGACTGAGTTATCTTCTCTTCTTGTCTTATTAAAGCACTTGGAGGCCCATGCTGGCTTTCACTGAGGAGAAAATTTGATGTAAATGCTGGAAAAACTAGTCTGCACCAGTCTGTATAGATTGGTGGATAGATGGTGGGCTCTGCTCTGAAGCTTAGAAGTCTCCATGGGGAAGAGAAAGGAATCTATTGTATATACTCGTTCATTAGCCTGTTCGTTTATAAGCCGACCCTCCCAAGATGGATAGGTAAAAATGGCAAAAACTGTATGATCTTTCATAAGCCAACCCTATATTTCAGGGGTTGGCAAACTTCGGCTCGCGGCCTGTCAGGGTAAGCCGCTGGCGGGCTGGGACGTTTTGTTTACCTGGAGCGTCCGCAGGCACGGAGCCCCTCAGCTCCCCATGACCGCGGTTTGCCGTTCTCAGCCAGTGGGAGCTTCGGGAAGTGACGCAGGCTGAGGGATGTCAAAACAAAGGTTGCCTGCTTTTGTGGTATTGATGGCTTCAGATCAGTCGCAGGTCCGGATGCCCACGTTTCCTCTTCCTGTGAAGCCACCGGAGTTTTTCTGCCCGGAGACGCTACCTCAGGAGCAGGTCCCATCTATGGCTCAGCTAACAGCCTTGTCATCATCCCCGAACAAGGTGATGCTTCCATCCAAAGGACTTCAAGGCATACCAGGACCTTTTACTCCGTATGGCCCTGTCTCTTGGTCATCAAGTGGAGTTTTTCCAGGAGAATACCCATAAACTCATGGACATTCTCCAGCCCTCTCTCCCTGGGAGGGTGGCCCTTCCACTTAACAATGTGCTTCTCAAGCCTGTGAGAGCTCTTTGGGGTACGCCGGCCTTGGTACCGCCGGTGGTCAGATGCTTGGAGAAGCACTATTTTGTGCCCGTTGAGGAATATGAGGCCATCTGGCCCCGAACTCCCCGGTGGTCATGGTGGTGAATGACAGAGTCTGGGAGGGCTGGTTCAAGTCCACCCTCAAGGAGAGAGACTCTAAGCGCCTGGACTTTTGGGGCAGAAAGATGTATACAACCTCTTTACTATCACTGAGGATCGCAAACCAGCAAGCTTTGCTGGTCAAGTATGACTTTCTTTAATTAGTTGGTTATGGCCAGATTTGAAGAACAATTGCTCAGGGCTTCTCGTGGGGCCTTTGGGGCATTTGTCAGTGAGGGCTGCTTGGTGGCCAAAATGTCTCTGCAGTCTGCCCTTGATATTGCGAACACTTGGGCCAGGGCAATGGCCTCGGCAGTTTCTATGAGGAAGGCTTCCTGGCTCCAAAACTCATGACTCTCTCTGGATGTCCAGCAAGCTATCGGGGAGTTGCCTTTTGAGTTCATTTTCAGACGAGACTGATGAAACCCTGCATTTCTTTAAGGATTTGAGAGCTACTTTAAGGTCTTTGGGCGTGTATATACTATGCCCTTATAGGACACAGCATCCTTTTCTGCAGCCCTTCCACCGAGACAGTGAGACTACCCCAGAAAGAGGGACAGGTCTTTTAAGAGGAAGCGTTCTGGTTCAGGGCCTGGCTGGGCTGCGCACCCTCCCTCAGTGCTGGCTAAACACCCATTTTCACTGTTTGGTCAGAGCACTGTTCCAGTTAGTCTTCCTCCCTCATTGTCTCCCTGTTCGTTTGGGGACAGGCTGGCCCGCTTTTACAATGCCTGGGTCTCGATGACCTCTGATAGCTGGGTCCTAGACACTGTCAGATGAGGCTATGCCATCCAGTTACTCTCCATGCCCCCTTCCCACTCCCTTCCCTATCTTTCTTCAGGGACCCCTCTCACAAGACACTGCCCTTTGAGCAGGTCAGCTCTCTGCTAGTGTTGCCAGTGTGGTGGAGGAGGTTCCACGAGAACACCGGGGTCATGGGTTCTACTTCCAGTATTTCCTGGTACCAAAATCCAAGGGTGGGATGAGGCCCATCCTTGACCTCTGCTGATTCAACAAATTAATCAAATATGTGAGATTCCACGTGGTCACTCTATTAGCTATCCTCCCTACGTTGTCTCCAAATGACTGGTTCGCTGCTTTGGACCTTCAAGACTCCTACTTTCGTGTGGTCGTTCGACCGAGTCACAGGAAGTTTCTTTGCTTTATGGTAGGAGACTGCCACTTTCAGTACATAGTTCTCCTGTTTGGCTTCTCTTCTGCCCCCCGAGTCTTCACCAAATGCATGGTGGTAGTCATGGTGTACCTCAGGAGGAAGTATCAGAGGGGTAGCCGTGTTAGTCTGGATCTGTAGAAGCGACAAAGAGTCCTATGGCACCTTATAGACTAACAGTCGTATTGGAGCATAAGCTTTCATGGGTGAATACCCACTTCTTCAGATGCAGATGAAGTGGGTATTCACCCACGAAAGCTTATGCTCCAATACATCTGTTAGTCTATAAGGTGCCACAGGACTCTTTGTCGCTTCTCAGGAGGAAGGGAATCCATATCTTCCCCTACCTTAATGACTAACTGCTGAAGGGCAGGTCCAGAGAGAAGGTGTTCAGCTATGTTGACACTACACTATGTTTACACCACTCACCTTGATCGATCGGTCTTCAGCTGTCGTTAAGACTGCACCAATCACGACACGTCCACCATTCTTCTCGCACTCTTGCCTTTCTTCTCCACGTTCCTGCAGGTGCTGACCACAGTGGAACACTGCTTTTGGGCTCGGGAAACAAGCACTGAGTGGTGGGGTCACATAGTGATGCACGTCTTGGGTAACGAGCAGTGGCTGCAGAACTTTCACATGAGGAAAGCCACGTTCATGGGACTGTGATGAGCTCGTTCCAGCCCTGCGGCGCAAGGACATGAGAATGACAGCTGCCCTGTCGTTGGAGAAATGCATGGTGATTGCACTGTGGAAGCTGGCTACTCCAGACTGCTACTGATCGGTTGCTAACCAGTTCGGAGTGGGAAAGTCGACCATTGGACATGGGTTGATGGAAGTGTGTAGGGCCATTAATCGCATCCTGCTCCAAAAGACCATGACTCTGGCAACGTGTGTGACATTGTGGATGGCTTTGCACAAATGCTCTTCCCTAACTGCGGAGGGATGATAGATGGCACACACATTCCAATTCTGGCGCCAGACCACCTAGCCACCGAGTACATTAATCGGAAGGGGTATTTCTCTATGGGAAGGGAGAGCTTGCTTCAGACATTACAGAAAATGTGAAGGTGGGTCAGAATACATTGGTTCACTTAGTAAGCAGAGTTTTGTGTAGAGAACACATTATACCTGTTTGCTATGATCTCTGACTACTGCAGAGTTTTTTACATTAATTTGCATATACAGTAGAAAAGGTTTTCTTCTGGATTATTTTCTCATAGACTCATAGACTTTAAGGTCAGAAGGGACCATTATGATCATCTAGTCTGACCTCCTGCACAATGCAGGCCACAGAATCTCACCCACCCACTCCTGGAATAATCCTCTCACCTATGTCTCAGCTATTGAAGTCCTCAAATCATGGTTTAAAGACTTCAAGATGCAGAGAATCCTCCGGTAAGTGACCCGTGCCCCATGCTGCAGAGGAAGGCGAAAAACCTCCAGGGCCTCTGCCAATCTACCCTGGAGGAAAATTCCTTCCCGACCCCAAATATGGCGATCAGCTGAACCCCGAGCATGTGGGCAAGACACACCAGCCAGACACCCAGGAAAAAGTTCTCTGTAGTAACTTCTAACATCCCATCACTGACCATTGGTCCTATTTACCACTGATGGCAATTAATTGACCTTTAACTAAGATCATGTTATCCCATCAAATCATTCCCTCCATAAACGTATCTAGCTTAATCTTGAAGCCAGATAGGTCTTTTGCCCCCACTGCTTCCCTTGGAAGGCTGTTCCAGAACTTCACTCCTCTGATGGTTAGAAACCTTCGTCTAATTTCAAGTCTAAACTTCTGCATTATATCTGCTTGTTTCTTGAGTTGAATTACTGCCATTCTGTGTAATTGAGTGTGACAGACAAACAATATCCTGCAACATCCTGAATTGCTTAATTCAGTGAAGTTCAGACCTTATAGAATTAGGTTTAATACCTTTTGGTGTCCACTATATTAAAAATGCAGTTACGTGGTGTTGAGGGATTGTATGTGTGTCCATGGGAAAGGTGAATAAGAGATCAGCAGGTGGTGATTAGGCAAATTCACTCAGGTTGTAACATCTCCACCCCTTAGAGAGGTTTGAATATACTAGTTCAAGCTGGATTGTCCAGGGACCTACAGACGAAGAAAGGATTTTTGGACAAATAGCGCAGTTTGAATAGGCTCAGGGCCTTCTTTTGGATTCAGCAGCCAGACAGGACTCTGGTCCATGGAGGGCCCAAATCCTTAGGGAAGCGTTGGAAGGACTTGGCCTGCTGGGCCCTGGTAAGACTGGGTGCTGGTTCTGAGCCGACGCTGTTATGAATTTGTGACCATAGAAGAGGCTCCCTTGAGTGAGACTTTGAAGGACTGCTCCTGCCAGAGTCTGTTAGAGTTGGAGTGATCTCTGGTAAGCTAATTAGTATCACAGGTTCTTTTTATTGTTTTTAATATGTCTTCTCTGTAGTGCTTTTATCTTAAGAATAAAATAGGCTTGCATAATAAAGAGCTGTGTGGTATCTATAACTTGGCAGAGTCACACTGTTAACTGTCTCTGAAGAGAAAGCAAGTAGGTGTTTATGCATCCCTGGCTCACATCAGCTTTTTAGCCACAGTGTCACACTGGGAGCTCATATTCAGTTAATTATCCACCACGACTCCCAAATCTTTTTCATAGTCGCTGCTTCCCAGGACAGTCACCCAGATCAGATAGTGGCACAATTCAGGGCAACTGCACCTGTATTTCCCCTCAGTTGTCCAGCAAAGGCACCTTCTCTCAAGTTGCCAGTTCCCCGGTCATTGTCTTTCTTGGGTGGAGACCCACATCTCACTCCCTTCTGACTGGGCTATTTCCAGGCTGCACAGTTCCCTGAGTACCCTGCATTACTCCCAACAGAGACAAGCTGCCCATTACACTTACTTGCTTTCTCTTCAGAGACAGTTAACAGTGTGACTGTGCCAAGTTATAGATACCACACAGCTCTTTTTATGCAAGCCTATTTTATTCTTAAGGGATTAATTTGGCTAAACTCTGTGGTCTGTGTTATACAAGAAGTTGGACTAGATGTTCACAATGGTCCCTTCTTGTGTTAGAATCTATGATGTTGCTTAACTCTGACATGACTTTCTGTTTCACAAACTAGGTAGCATGAAACTGGAAGGTGATCAGGTAAATGGGACTTGATACTCCTTTAACTAGTCACATAAAAACATCTTGTTCTTTTTTCCTTCCTTATCTCACTTTTTAATTCTGATTGTGCATGATTGCACAATTTCTTCTACAAGCACTGTAAAAAAAGTAGTAACTCTCTTGCTATTATGTTATAGGACGAGTACACTGCACCAGTTCTCTCTTCTTGTTAGTCAATTAATGTAAACTAAGAAATAGGGCAGCACCTTGGTCATAGATGGGGGAATGGTTTGCTGGGTGTGTGCAGAAAAATATTTCTTAATTTTGGCGTATTTTCTGTGGCCCTTCATAAATGTACACTATATAATTGACACACTTTATAACACCAAACAGATCAATTTTTCCAGTTATATTTATAAAATATTCTGCTCCCTCAACATGTCACCTAGTTGGAATTTATAGAACCAGGTGGGAGTGTACCCTGAAACTACATACTTTCAAAACTGTAGCACACATTTAAACATCGGCTCAACCGTACATACATCCAACATCATAGTTGGGGAGAAGAGCAAAATTAAGACTGGGTGGGAGGTATAATTCAGATAAGGGTGATAATGACTGATGGATTATATGGCATAGGGGGACTGGCTAGTTCCCTTGAAAAGTCTGGGAAGCAGTAGTTAAAGATATTTTTTGAATATGTAAATTTTTGAGGGGGAGGAAGTACACTGAACTCTGCTGAAACATTTTCCATCTTACCTTTGTTTAAAAAAAAATTGCTTGCTTGAATGTTAGTTGATAACATGAACTGCCATAGGTAGAAATTAAAGATTTTTTTCTTTGCAATTGCAAAGCTGGGGTAAATCAGTTCTAGCCCTGACAGATATTTAGATATGATATACCTTTAAAATCAGTCTGATAAGCATCTTATTTTTTTTAATTTAGTTTCAAACTAATTTTAACTACTTTCTTGAATGGTAAATAACTAGTAATTGTAAGGCACCTTTAAGGCTGTTTTTAAAGCAGGGGCAGGATTCCTAAAAAATGTTATTTAAAATTTGGGGGGTGGTGGTTTGCGGGGAGTGGGTTTGGGGGGTGTGCTTTGTTTACTTTTTCCAATTTGTTCTTAAGACCTGATTCAGTAAATCACTTTAGCCACGTACCTAAGTGCTTGTCTAAGGGTATGTCTACACTTAAAATGCTAATGACACAGCTATAGCACTTCGGTGTAGACACCACCTATGCCGATGTGAGGGGTTCTCCTGTTGGTGTAGGCAATTCTCCTCCCCAAGAGGCGGTAGCTAGGTCAACGGAAGAATTCTTCCATTGACCTAGCACTGTCTGCACCTGGGGTTAGGTTGGCATAGCTACGGTTCTTGGGAGTGTGGATTTTTCATACCCCTGAGAGATGTAGCTATGCTGATGAAGACCAGACCTAAGGATTTTAGTCTGGAAAACTAGCAAAGCATGAGAAATGGGCTGCTAAAATCTGTGGGAAAGATTTGTTAAGGTACTTAATCATTACAAGCTTCCAGGCCTTTAAGCTTTTTCAGGCACTGATATGGGACCCAGTGATGAGACCCTTGCTTAACTTTCTTGCAACTGGTGCACAGGTATCCAGTTGTTTTTTTTAAAATTAAAATGTGCAGGCACTTTGTAGCTGAATGTTTGATACTCCACCCACACTCATGCCTTCTTATGAATATATTCTTTCAACCCAGAGATGAACCTTCATAATTTGGGAAAGGAAGATGTTCTCTTCACGCTCTCTGCTCTCTTGGGTTGGGAAACTGGAGTACAAGTAGGCCAGTGTCATCCTCTTTACCTTGACCTAGAGTATTGTTAGGTAAAAATAAGCTTGTCCTACTTACCCCACTGCCCGGGTAGGGTGGAGTTGGGTTGGAACTCTCAAGCTGTCAGAGACCACTGAAAGAAATTACGCGTACAAGAGGTTCTTTGATCAAAGGGCTCATACCCCACCCCCCTCAGCCTTAGGTAGCTGTAAGGGTGTATGGCAGCTTTATTATGACAGAAGCTGAGTATTTATACACTTAAAACAGATAGGGGTGGTTCCCTATATGAAAAAGAACACTCACAAGGAAATGATAAATCAACAGGCGCGTTCTGGAAAACATTCTCAAGAAGGGGAGCATGGGGACCCCATTCTTAGAACAAGAACATCCTGCCCCTTATCTGTGAGCATCCTGTCCCTTTCAGTAGCAGATGGTTTAACTTACCCCCATAACAGGGGAAGAGAAAGACCAGGCCTATCCTTGGGACCGGACCCAAATATCACTCAACAATTCCCTCCTCTGGCGCCTGATGGCATAGGCCAGACAGGCGCCACTTAAACAGGGGCAAAGTGGGGTTGCGAGAACCGGGCAATAAGGGCAGAACAACACTGAAAGCAAATACAACCGCCGAGAAGAACAGCAAGGCTGAGGGCCAGGAGGAGGACAATGCGCCGACCTCAGGCTCCTAAATCCGGGAGCCAGGAGGTCAGCCAATTCCAGGCCTCCTGGACCCCAGTACTAGTGTCATCAGTGGAGACGTGGTGGAATAAAGCAGACTGTTGTCGGAGGGTATGAATGTCTGTGACTATCCTGCGATTTTGATTAACAAAAACACAGCAGCTGGAGTTAACAAGAGCACAGACTCCACCCTGGTTAGCAAGGAGATAATCTAAGGCTAAGCGATTCTGTAAGGTGGTGGTAGACAACTGAGTCACCTCAGTTTGGAGAGCAGAAAGGGCATCTGCAGTGGCATTAGCCATGAGCTCAAGGCTGGCAGAAATATTGACTAGGGCTTTTTCCAACTCACTGACTCCCAACCAGGGCAGAAACCAACGGGCAAAAGAATGAAAGCCCGTTGGGTGTTCAATGAGGGGATTTAAAGGGACATCGCGTTGTTTCCGACGCGGTTTCCACCCCAATTTCCGGATGTCCCCGTGGGCAAGGGTTTGGTGGACGGTGACGGTGGGGGCAATGGTGCCCAAGGTACAGGTACCGAACCATCCAGCAGGGAGGCTTTTATAAGCAGTGTGGTTACATAACCAGTACCAGCCAGAGCCCGCAGGGACCGGCCATGGGGCTGAAATATAGGGATAGACCAAGCCTGAAGCAAAGCGGGTGGTGTGATTACATCGCGAGAAATTTCCCGCAAACACAGGTTTTGTGCCATTAAAAGTAGATGCCCATCTACGGGATATACAAGAAGTGTAATTGCCTTGAGCCACCATATCAACGGACCATATTAAGCGTGGAGCGAGTAGTGGGAATGTAGTATTTGCCCAAAGGCGAGAGCCTATGAAAGAGGGGAGCGGGAGAGGAATCCCTACTAGAGGGATCCCTTGGCCAAGATGGGTGGGGGTATGGACGCAGACCCAACATTGTGTCTTATTTACCCCCTGGACAATGGCATGAGTAAGGTTTAAAAAACTGTTATCTGTCCATCCCCATACTGAACCCGAGGATAAAAGTAGGAACACAAAGGCCACCCCCACCTGAGTCGGCATCCTGGAGTATACCATACAAAAAGAAATATTACAAGAGGAAACAAAAGCAGCATAAAAATTAAGAGTCCCGGTCCGGTGTCAAGGTTCCAATAGTTAGAGGGTACAGTCCAAGGAGAAACAGTGTCATTCATGTGGAGAAAGTCTGCTTTGATAATTTCAGTTTTATGCCTGAGAGGGGCTGGCAGATCCACCGGTCGGCCGTGGAACCCTTGGGAGCGACAGGGACCGCTAGTCCGTTGCTGAGATCCACTATAGCTGGCTTAATGTGGGAGTGATGAATCCAGGACTTCCGTCCTTCCAAAAAGACAGCGGTTTGAGTTGTCAAGCGTACTTGGTGGGGTCCAGTAAACCTCGGCTGGAGGGTGTCACCGCGAACAAACTTTTTGGCCCACACAAAGTCACCGGGCTGGAACGGGTGTACTTGATCCTCCAGAGGCACAGTCTGGGAGAGCTGCGAAGCTTTCCAGAGAACACGAAGGCGAGCCTGTAAGGAAAGAAACTGAGAAGCAGTTATGTGACCCCCCCCCCCCCCCCCCCCATAGTGAAACGTCAACACGGGGCAATGAGCCACCTTTAGCGGGCGGATGCCCATAAAGCAATTCAAAGGGGGAAAGGCCCAGCACCCGAGTTGGGCGCGTACGAAGGTGGAACAAAACAATCGGAAGTACCTGTGGCCATTTTAACCCGGTCTCCTGGCAGTATTTAGACAAAGTCGTCTTTAGCTCCCTATTCATTCTCTCTACCTTCCCGCTAGACTGAGGGTGATACGGGGTATGGAACGAGTGACTGATTCCCAATCTCTCCTCGAGCTGCTTAAGAACACGGCTGGTGAAATGTGCTCCTCTGTCAGAGTCAATGCTGGCCGGAACCCCAAAACGACGAATGATGTCCCGAAGGAGGACTTTGGCAACGGTGGAGGCGGTACAGTTCGCACTAGGGAAAGCCTCTACCCAGGAGGTAAGAGAACAGACAAGGACCAGGAGATGCTTTTTCCCAAACGCCTTGGGCAAATTGGCGAAATCAATTTGGAGGTGTTGGAACGGAGCAGCGGGCAAGGGCCGCCCCCCCAGGGGGTGCCGGTGAGGAGGGGCAGGTCCATTGCGTTGGCACGTGTTGCACGATTTCACTATTGCACTGCACACAGTCTGAATGCCTGGGGCAAACCAATGGCGGGTGATGGTTTCCACCAAGGCATGAGTGCCGTAGTGGCCCCCCTTGTCGTGGTGCCAGCGTGCAGCGATTGGATAAGCTGCTCGGGGGAGGCAGAGACGGCCGTCTGGCATTTGCCAGGCCCCCTTTTCCCAGGTTGCCCCTAAATCCTGCCAGCGTTTAAGTTCCAGTGAGGGGACAGTCAGGCCGTGCTGGAGTGGGAGGAAAGGTGACGAGGCCAGGGCCAAGGTAGGCAAGGCGAGGGGCTGGATGGCAGCAGCTTTTGCAGCTTGATCAGCCAGGGTGTTTCCCTGGGTGACAGGCATGCTTTCCCGGGTGTGGGCCCTACAGTGAACGATGGCGACCGCGCGTGGTGCCTGCAGAGCGTCTAAAAGGCGGTGCACCAGCGCGAGGTGCTGGATGGGCCTTCCTGTGGCAGTCTGGAAGCCACGGAACTTCCAGAGATGAATGTGGCAGTGAATGACCCCAAAGGCGTAACGGCTGTCCGTATAAATGGAAACGGTTTTACCTGTTGCCAGCTGGCATGCTCGGGCCAGGGCATAAAGTTCAGCTGCTTGGGCTCCCCAGTTGCCTGGCAGGGAGGCTGCCTCGATGACGTCCCACTGAGAGGTCACCGTGTAGCCGGTGAAACGCTGTCCCTCGGAGTAGAAGGAGCTCCCGTCCGTGAAGAGGATGAGGTCCGGATTAGCGAGGGGCACGTCAAAGAGGTCTTCTCTTACGCGGAGGACGCTGGAAACGACTTCCACGCAGTCGTGAGAATCGGGTGGTACGGGGAGGTCAGGAAGCAAGGTGGCCGGGTTGAGTGGGTCGCACCGCGCGAATGTCAGGTTGGGGTCCTCGAGGAGTTCGGCCTCCAGTTGCTGCTGCCGGTGAGCGGAGAAAACCTGTGTGGTCCCCTTTCGTAGGAGGGCAGACAGTGCATGAGATGTCCACACAGTGGTGTGGTGTCCCAGGGTGAGGCTTTTAGCTTTGGTCAGGAGCAGGGCGGCTGCTGCCAATGTGCGAGTGCAGGAGGGTGTTCCCTGGGCCACCGGGTCAATTTGCTGTGAGTAAAAAGCCACTGGGAAGTGGTGGGGTCCGCTCATCTGGGTGAGGACTCCGCTGCCCCCCCCCCCCCCCCATGTACAAACAGGTGGAACATCTTGGTGTAGTTGGGGGGTCTGAGGGACATAGAAGTGGCAACACTGTCTTTAAGTAAAGTGAAGGCTTGAACAGTCTCTGGAGACCACTGCAGAGGCTCCGGGGCAGAGTTAGAAGTGAGTGCATGGAGGGGCTTACTCAACTCCCCACAGGATGGCAGCCAGGGGCGGCAAAAGCCAATAAGTCTGAGAAACCCCCGCAGTTGCTTTTTTGTGGAAGGTAATGGACACCGCTGAATGGCCTGAATGCGTGCAGGATCCATCTGCCGGCCCGCAGGGGTCAGGATGAATCCCAAATAGCGCACCCCTTGTGAGACCCACTATACCTTCGAAGGGTCCACCTTATGTCCCCGGGAGTGTAAGTAAAGCAAAAGGGCCTTACCGTCCTGATGGAGGGCTTCCTGATCAGAATGGCCCACAAGAATGCCGTCCACGTACAGGACCAAAATTGATCCGTGGGGACTGGAGAATCCCTCCAGGTCGCGGCGGAGGCATTGGCTGAATATAGTCGGGCTGTCACGAAATCCCTGAGGCAGGTGCGTCCACACGTAGGATTGGCCCTCCCAGGTAAATCCGAAGAGGTACTGAGAGTCAGGGTGAACAGGAATGCTAAAAAAAGCTGATTTTAAATCAGTAACAGTAAACCATCGAGCATCCCAAGGGATCTGGCTGGCAATGGTGGCAGGATCCGGCACCACGGCATGGAGGGGAACGACATACCTATTTACCAACCGCAAGTCCTGAACAAAACGCCACTTCACGGGGTCTCCCTCCTTCTTGGGTGGCTTTTTGACCGGAAGAATAGGGGTGTTGCATGGGGTGTGTTGAGCCCTAACAAGGCCCTTCCTTATGAACCCTTCTACAATGGGGAGTATGCCCTCCCTCGCTTCTAAAGATAAGGAGTAGTGGGGAACAGATGGGGGAGGCAAGGAGGGCTTGACCTGGATGCGGACGGGCTCCGCAGAGAGGAGCAGTCCCACATCAGTATCTGAGGTTCCCCACAGGGACGGCGGCAGGTCTCCCAAATCTGGGGGTAGGGAGGAAGGAACATGCTTTTCTTTGGGGGCAGAGTCCCTTCCCTCTAACAAATTCATCAGTAAACCCACCCCCTTAGGAGTACAGGTTAAGGTGGCCTCAAGTTTACACAACAGGTCCCGTCCCATCAAAGGGATGGGGCAGGCAGAAGAAAATAAAAAACAATGAAAAAAACACTTATCCTTAAAGTTAACATTTAAAGGCACAGTTAAAGTCAAAGATTGAGGGCTTCCCTCCACCCCAGTGGCTGTCCTGGCTTCCGAGGATAGCCAAGAGGCAGGGACAGCATTTAAAAGTGAAAAGGTGGCCCCGGTGTCTACCAGAAAGGAAAAAGGAGTCCCCTCTACCAGGAGATCCAGCCGGGGCTCGGCTGCAGGGGAAAGAGAGAGAAGAGAGCCGGCTAGAGCCATTAGAGAAACGAAACCTGTAGTGGACCTGTCTTCGTCCCCGGGGCACCGTCACTTGGGAAGCTGCCGTTGGGCGCCGTAGTCGACCCAAGTCTGGGGAATTGGCTGCGCGGGAGGTGGAGGTGGAAGGGCTTGCTGATCGTCTGCGCAGTAGTCATAATTCAGTCCCTGGCCCCCTGGGCGTCCCCAGGGGCAATTGCGCTGAAAATGACCCAGCTGTCCGCACTGAAAGCAACTTAGACCCTGAAGACCGGCTGGTACGTGAGGCTGCCATGATCCCCTCCCGCGGGCATCTTGAAAGCTGCAGGGGTAACCCCGGCCGCGAGCCCTACCGCGGCTGCCGTGGAGCGCTAATGCCATCAACTTATATTCGTCCTTCCTATCCTTCTTTTTCCTTTGTTCCTTTTCCTTTTCCCAAGTAAAATCGGCCACATCTAAAACTGAAATGACTGACTCCTCTCTCCTCCCCCCCCCCCCCCCCCCCCCCCCCCCCCCCCCCCCCCCCCCCCCCCAGCCAGGACGGAAATTCAAGAAATAGTCTCGCACGGGCGGCTTGTCAGGGTCCTGTCGGATTTGCAAGAATTTAGGCTGGTTGGGGGAGCTGTGAGCCATATCTCTTAGCCATCCTAACAGCCTCTCTCTATCGGTTCTCAACTGAGCCCGCCTGTTCTCATCCCAATCCTCGGGGCCCCACAGGGCTGCCTCATCTCGTCTAGTCATCCAAGTCACATTTCCCTGAACCCCATCTCCCCAAGTCCGCTCCGCCGTCCATAATCGACTTCTCTCCTCACCAGTCAACACACGTCCTAACAAGTGCTCAACATCCACATAAGTGGGGTTGTGACTCGCAAACAACCTCTCTAATAATTCTAAAATCTTTTGCGGTTTTTCTCCAAAAGTCCCTGACAACCGTCCCCACTCCTTCAAATCCCATTCTTACCAGCCTTTGTACTCAACAGTGTTTGCATGCTGCAAGTCACCCTCATGATTAACAAAAGGCTGATCATGCACCTGAAGGGGCTGCTGCAAAACCTCACGTGGGTTGATCTGCTGCCCACTCTGAAGTCTAGTAACCCTCCGTCCAGGGGACGGACCAGGGGGGGTAAGGGTTATGACAGTCTGTTCCGTGAAGAGCCCCCCTCTCCGTCCCCCTGACTCATCATCGGACCCTCTCCTCGAAGGGGAGGGTGTAGGGAGACCCGCAAGCTGAGGGAGACCTGAGGCAGAAGGCACCAAACGGCGGTCAAGGACTCGCTGGGGCTTATCATCATCATCATTAAAATAAGAAGGGGGAGGAAGATCCTCCTCGGTGGAATTACAGACTGTCATTAATTTCAGCGATTCCCTCACTCTCGCTGCGGATTTCCCAACAATACCAGTAATCCAGTTGTCTGGGATGGTTGATTTCGATCTGGCCCCTTACTCCTCTTAAGGCAGCCTGCTCGAAAGAACCATACCTTGGCCACCTCTCCTCTGGGTCAGCCAACACTGCAGTGTATCCAGTCCAACTTGTCACACACAACGTATACATGATCTTTTTTGTCATGCTTACTTGAACTGGAAGTTTCCCTTCATTCCACATCTTATTCATAATGCCCAAAGGGCTTTGAGCAGGGACGCTAGTCCTCTGACCCATGGCGTCTGACAGGAGTTCTCCAACTGACACTTATCCTACCGTCCGGCGGTCCCCCCCCCTCGATCTCAGAGTGACTGGGAGAAATCTCCCGTGGCGCCTGCCAGTCTGAGAGAGAGTGAGCCAACCGCTAGACAGAGGAGCCGCACCAGAAGGATCCCGGACGAGCCCCCAAAATTGTTAGGTAAAAATAAGCTTGTCCTACTTACCCCACTGCCCGGGTAGGGCGGAGTTGGGTTGGAACTTTCAAGCTGTCAGAGACCACTGAAAGAAATTACGCGTACAAGAGGTTCTTTGATCAAAGGGCTCATACCCCACCCCCCTCAGCCTTAGGTAGCTGTAAGGGTGTATGACAGCTTTATTATGACAGAAGCTGAGTATTTATACACTTAAAACAGATAGCGGTGGTCCCCTATATGAAAAAGAACACTCACAAGGAAATGATAAATCAACAGGCGTGTTCTGGAAAACATTCTCAAGAAGGGGAGCATGGGGACCCCATTCTTAGAACAAGAACATCCTGCCCCTTATCTGTGAGCATCCTGTCCCTTTCAGTAGCAGATGGTTTAACTTACCCCATAACAGGGGAAGAGAAAGACCAGGCCTATCCTTGGGACCGGACCCAAATATCACTCAGCAAGGCCTAGCCTTGGGACCGGACCCAAATATCACTCAGCAAGGCCTAGCCTTGGGACCTGACCCAAATATCACTCAACAGTATTATTGGACCTCTTGATTTTTTTTCCTTGTGTTTGCTAACTGTTTAATGAACTGAATAAACAGTGTGCCTTGAGGCACACTGAAGTTAGAAAATATGCAGCTGTTAGAGTAGATTTGACAAAATATGATCCCTGTGTTTGTGGCACTCTGTAGTGGGTCATTTAAGCACTGCTCAGTATAATTAGCAAAATACTGTTTGTTTGTTTGTTTTTTAAACTTGGCCATAAATTATGTCAAAACTTGACTCATGAGGTATATATTTAATTTTTGAAACTGCTCAGAAGTTGAATATCTTGCTCCAACAAGGGTGAGCTGTGAGGGTCTGTTCAATCCATGGCGTTCAGGGGTCTGCAGTCAAGCTCCCTCTTCAGAGGCCCTCGCCTTCCTTTTCAGCGCTTCCATCCATATCTTAATGAATAATTTAGGACCTAGCTTGAGGGTGTGCTGGCCCCTTTTGACACATCTCCCAGTATGAACTGTTTCATGCAATGAGATCTGGCCTGCCACAGATCCCAGGAAGCAGAGCCACCCCATGGAAGCCTTGGGTGGGGAAAGAAACATCTTTAAAATAGCCTAGCTAAAATTTAGGACCCAGTTATTTTAATCTGCTCTAAGGATGTCGAGTAGGGAGCTGATGTGGATATATTTTTGGGCAGCCTTTTGCTTATTTTGTGGTTTTAATTTATGGGCTATGTGCCTAAGTCACAGGTTGGACATCTATAGTTACAGTTGAAAAATAAGAAGAAATAAATGAATACTCTGCCTGTGCCTTGTATAATAAACACAAATATGTAACTCTTCTAGTCTTACCACCAGATTAGTGTTTTGTGGGGTCTACATTTAGAGTTTGGGAATCTCTGCTTCCTGCTCAAGGAGGAACGGAAGTGATGTGTCTGGATGGCACTGAAACCCATAGTTGAGGTGTTTGGAGTTGATTTAAATATTATTAGACTGAAAAGCGGTTCAAGCTGTCGTATTTACCGCTGGTATTGTGACTGAAGTCCTGAACAAACATATTTCTCAAATTATTTCTAAAATTTGTAGTATAAACTTAGATCCTTCAGTGGATATATGGAGACAGTTATTTTTGTATTTCCTGGAAACAAATGTTTTAGTTCCTCTTTAACTGGAGTTTCTGCTGACTCTAATACATTTTTGGTAGTTATTTTGGTAGTTACATGTTACTCAAGTTTTGAGTGAAAGACTTTTGCAGAATGAAAGGTGAAGATGGAAACTTACTTAGAGAAAAAGAGTGTCTTTTGTTTTCTGGATTTATCATGAACTGTACAAATACAGAGAAACTTGCTTCGAGAAGCAGATTTAATACTGAGGCCCCCATTTTCTGCCCAGCAGACATTAAGATTGTCCACCCATAGATTAAATTTGTTTATCAGTGCTATACTATTGCTATTTTTTTTTGGTGGGGAAGGAGGCACTAAAACATGTGACAAATAGGATTTAGTTATTGAATTTGTAGAATCATTCAACTGGACTTCCTGGATATGAGTGTATTTTATGCTGCTTGAGAACTTTAATCAATCTTTAATCTTGATCCGCTCTCTGTTGGACATCAGGGGTGGGGGATGTTCCTCTACGTTGTTTTCAGTGGACTTCTTAGACATACAATTAGAACTTTCTTTGTGTAAAATACCAAGTAGTAATTCTTCTTTCAAATTTGGTTGGGCATGGTTCTGTTTTTGTGATTGTACTTTTTGCTTTTATTGTATAGAGTTATAGTTAAATTGTTAACAGTTGGAATAGGAATTGACAAATGTTACTACTAATTCTCTCTCTATACTGTGTATATTTGTGTGTATGTAAATAAATAAGGTGTATATAAATCATTGAGTATATTATAGCGATATTATAATGTTTGTTTAAAGAAGATTTATATACTGTTTATAAAAATTAGTGGCCAGAACCATAGCTTGCAGAGGAAAGGAGTGGGAGGTCACTCCCAAGCTGAGACTTTTTATGCCAAGATGCAGTCTGTAGTGAACTTGTGCAGCCATGTTATAAATGCATAAAATCTGTGTTACTAATGGAAATGCTGACAGTCCTTAATGTCAGCCATAATATAGATTCGTACATTTCTAGCTATGAATAATGTTGTACTCTGTCCTTTGTATTCCTGTTTACTGGCAGATGTTGATGCTTCAATTCATAACAAGCCAAGTAGCTCTGAGGCCTAAAAATGTCCTAATGCAATCAAGGTAGTTATATAGGACTTGATTTTTTTTAGACATGTGCATTGAATTCCATGTATGAAATGCCTTTTTACTAAAGTGCCTACCTTGAAACTTCAGTTCCTGCAGGGAGGTCACGTGGTGTGACATTGGTCATAGCCACGTCCAGACATGCTGAAAAGTGGGTCTTCAGTCTCCTTTGCAGCTTGGAAGCTGAAATCCAACTTTCATGCAGTTGAAGGGCAAGTGTCCTCTGCACCTTTGAAATACAAATCTTTGTGTCTAAAATTGCACAATATGAAGGGTACCCATTCCAGTTATACCCTATTCATTAATAAAATCAGTTACTACTAAAATAATATAAGTTGCTTTAAAAAGTCCTTTTGTTTGGCTTTTTTAAAAAAAATAAAATTTGTATTAAATTAATATAAGTAAACTTAAAACTTCGAAGGATTCTAGATGCTGGAACTTTCTAGTCACTTAAGTCCATGCCAAGCCAACTGTTTTGTCAGTCACTTTGCTGTTACAGCTTTGATAGAGGAACTTTATTAAAATGAATAAAATACTACCCAGTTCTGTTAAGACTACCTTTCATTCCTAGAGTATCAGATTCTGCATGGATGCCTTAGCCCTGCGGCGCCATGGGGATGGCAATCCCGTGGGCTAACGTTTGCCCACCCCTGTTCTACTGTATTCCAAAGTTTTATGATTAATTTAAAATAAAGTGGACATGAATATAGCAACAGTTTCCTATTGTTTTTCTGCCTGTTGTCAGTGTATTGATGTGATGATATATGGATTTATGGTGAAGTGGATTGAACACAGGGTTGGGAATCAGGAACCTGAGTTTGAATCCTGGCTCGGATGTGGCCTTCATCTGTGGCCTTGAACAAGATGCTTAATATCAGTGCTTCAACATTTCCATCTGTAAAATGGTGGTAAAAATGCATACCTCACAGGGGCGTGGTAAGGATTAATTAGGACTATTTGTGAAATGCTATACATAACTGGTGCATACACAGCCCAGTCCTGCAACAGGTATTCATGTGAGTGATCCCATTCTAATGTACAGGAAACCCCACTGATGAGTCTTAAATGACAGAAGAGGCTCTGATGGCAAAACCAGTCTTACCCATCACTGGCAGCCAGGGACTGTCCCACCAAAGAGCCTGCCTGGTTAGCTGCACCCCCTCAGTTGCTTGCAGGTTTGACGTTGCTTGCAGGTTTTTCTGGATGTTCCTGAACAAATTCTGATTTTTTTCCCCCCTGATCAGAATAACTGGCTCAAGCTTTAGCTGGGCTGTTTGTGAGAGGGTTTCCCTTGCTCTCTTCTAGCCTTCTTCTCTCACTGAGGTACTGCAGCAACTTCTGCCTTTGTAGTCCCACACAGAGCATAGGGGCGGATGAGACAGTGCAGGAGAGCTCCCTATGCCTATATGGAAACCTGTACTTATTCTGCAGCCAGCCAGCTAGATAAGTTCCGTAGCAAAGGCTCCTCTTGCAAACTGGTAGTCTCCAGTATTCTGCTGTTACCTTGCTGCTGGTGATGAATGGATCTGGTTCTGTCCCCAAAGCTGCAAGCTGACTGAAAATCCATTGTTGTTCTGTGAACCATCCTGCTAGAAAGAAGGAAATGTTCAAGTAAGTACAGATAAATGATCTTGTTGACTTAGTCTTGCAGGATAAGCACCTAAGTTTTATTTCTGGTTCTGCCATAAACTTCTTTTTGTGTTTACTGGTAAGTCTTTGAATCTACGCAGTGCCAGGGAGTGAATGAAACTTTCAGGGGGCCAGGAAAAAAAAAAGGGGAGATAGGGTGAGAGAATCTCCATTCTAGGGGCTTATGTTGGTGCCCAGCACTGATATCTAGGCAACTTCACTGTCTGGGACTTCTCTGTGGACTCTGGAAGAAGCTTTTTTTTTTTCCAGTGTAGCTACTGCTGAACAGGCAGGCGGGCGAGCAGGAGGGTTCACAGAGTAGGGAGGGAGGAATGGAACTTCCTTACCCACAAAAAATTATGAACATTGATCTCAGTTTGATTTTTGTGAATCACGTTTCCAACAGGAAGTGGTGAAGAGAGTCTCCTTGATGCAAAAGCCTTGTCCTTTTCATATTATCCCTTGAGAGTCTGAATGTCTCTCTGGCCCAGCTCAGTAGCTCTGCTAGGAACCAGAGCTCTGGATTTTCATGACATGAAAGGCTGCATATATTTCCTGCTGGATCTGTCTCTGTGTTTAGTGAAGTGATATTTCAATATATAAACAAGACTCAATGCCTCCATTTAAGGATTCAGCTGATATCACTTAGTAAATGAGTGTGCATTGCTTCAACTGTTTTTCTGTTACTTTAAGTACTACATCTAATTCTACAGCACTGGTTGCTGAATTCACTAGGGGAGGTGATAACCGTTCAGTGCTGATGTTATATGCAAGAGTTTCTTTTTATATTTTCTAGTAGCTTGTTGGGAACTACTGAGCATGCAATAAATGTTCAGGGTGCATATTTACTTTATTCAAAATAATAATTCTTTTTACAAATGAAAGCACTATAGTGTTTGAGTGACCTGATTCACTGGATTAATTGCTGAAAAAATTGAGTCTCTTTTGTCAAAAAATGTTGGTTTTTATTTATGGAGCTCTGCTGTGCCATCAGATCAGGCATATGGCTTTACTGTAGGGCTGTTTACAGATTAGATCTTAAACATTTTATATCGGGTAGGAACCTGGCAATCTAAATGTTCAGAAAATCTATGCAAAAACATGCTTATATTATTGTTAGCTCATCTTCTCTTTCCTCCTGTTTATTTTATACATCATTGCATCTTGTCATTAGCCATGACTAAGTCTTTGGGGGCAGGGACTCTCTCTTATTGCATGGTTTATAAAATACCCTGCACCACGGGTTGATGATTGAGAACTATATGAACTGCTATAATATAAATGATAAGAGTAGATGATACAGAAAATATTTTTAAAATCTTCTACTTCTTCACAATTTACATTTAAATACTGACCTCTATGGAAGCATAAATATGTTGTAATGCAGCTTTTATATTGATTTCCCCAGATTTCAGTGCATGCAGCTGTTTTTGTATAGAGATTGGAGTAGTTGACCAGAATTCCAGACACCTGGTTTCTTTTGCGGCTTCTGGGACTCTCTGGGTACTTCAGTTTACTTATCTGTAAATTAGATACAACATCTAGCTTATAAGGGTGTAGGGAGGATTCATGTTAAAGTGCCTTGAGATGCTTGGATGACAGATGTTGTATAACTGAAAAGTGTTTTCTCTGATACAGCCCATTACACCATGGAACAAAGAGTATTTGAGTCTACAATAGAATAGGGAATGTCTCACAAAGAGCCCTATGATCTTTCGGTGAACTTAAATTACCGCTCAGTTTTGTAAATCTGTTCTGCCTTCTCTTTTCCACCAGGAAGTTAAGAAGGACCCAGAACCTAAGGATGGTGGTTTGCCAGTCAAGAGGGAGAGGCATGGAACTGTAGCAAGCCTTGTGCAGCGCATGAGCACCTACGGTCTTCCAGCAGGAGGATTTCAACCCCATCCTCAATCCAAAAGCTTCAAAAAGAGTAGGTAGCTCCCCCTTTCCTTGCATTATATAAGGTACCTAAGATCAATGGCTTATAATGCTTGTTTTCTCACCACTTTTACGCAGTGTTGCTTGAAGTTTTTTAGGGCCTGTGGAGACCTGGGGCATGGGTGGGGCACTCAAGTGCAGTCAGTGCAGATTTATATCTGAGCAGACTTTGACCCTCTGACTTCATTGTGGTTCCATGGATGTAGTTGTGCTATATTGAGGACTGTGTTGGAACTGCAAACTATCACTTTAAGAGTCAGGGAGCAGGGGAGTGACAGGTTTCCTGGTCCTGCTTACCAGCTGGGGGCTCTGTAGGGAAGGAATACCCTGCTCAAATTCTGCCTGCAGATATGTTCAAAAGGCTTATATTGTGTTCTGTAGAAGCCCTGTGCACTCATATCTGAGAGCAGAATTTGGCCGACTGTAAAATCTAGAACTTACAGAATGTTATGTTTTGTTCACCATAAAATTCCACCAAAGAAAGGACTTTTTGCTGCTCTGCCATTTTGTAGCTCCCTGGGTGACGCTCTGAGTGCAGCAACATAATACCGGGAGGGCAGGGTGGTTCACTGGCATAGTAAGGTGGTGGTCATCCTGCATTTTTTAAACCATTTTGAACACTGGACACAAGGCCGGCTTTAGCTTTTCGGCCACCCCAAGCAAAAAAAAAATGGCCACCGCCGAAGTGCCGAAGCCAAAAAAACCCAACCCCAGACGAAGCAACAAAAAAAAATGGCCACCGCCGCCGAAGAGCCGAAGCCAAAAAAACCCAACCCTCATCCGAAGCAAAAAAATGGCCGCCGCCGAAGTGCCGAAGCACCAAAAAAAACCCAGCTGAAGCAAAAAACCCAAAACACCGCCCCAGAATCCCTGGACTGCCGCACCCTACAGGGCACTGCCCCAGGCACGCGCTTGGCTGTCTGGTGCCTGGAGCCGGCCCTGACTGGACACTATTATCTCTTACCTACAGAAGGAGGCAGGAGAACTCAGCCAAATTTGTGATGTCGTCGTCTTTGTTAGAGGGTCAGTTCTGTCTGAGCAATCAAATTCATTTTCCTGTCTCGAGTAAAGGAAACCTGTCTGTTCGGTGGAGCTCTTAGCTCGATTTTCTCTTAATGTTTTATGTACCTTGTCCGGCATAGAGTGGTACTAAAAATAATTTTTATAGCATTGTGAGTTTGCATAGTGCTCTACAGTCATGTTCCCTTCCCTAAAGAGTTTATAATCTAAGATAGAAGAGACAAATGCAAGACACTGGTCAGCAGTTGAGTTAGGGGAAGGTGCAAGTATTACATGTCAGATATGATTAATATCCGCCCTCCGGGTCCATGGAGCCTCTGTTCTAAGAACACTTTGGAAAGTAAGGTTAAAACTGCTTTCAAGAGTGCTCTAATACATTTCTGGATCTGTACAACCTTGAGATGGTTCCAGAGGCTTACCACAGTGAAGGGAGAGTGCCTTACAAAGGGTGAGACATTTACAAGATATAATTTAGATCAGAAGGAAATGTTTATAGCTGTCTCCATAGCAGCCAGCATAGAGCCTGTTGCTCTTGACCAAACTCCAAAATGCTTGCTGGAAGTGCTGTTGTATCCGGAAATCTCCTTTTTAGAGAAGCTCTGTCTCTCATCCTGAAGTCTGAGAATTCCAGGCTCATGTGGTGCTTAAGAAATGTTTCTAGGGTCATTTCTTTTGACAAGGGAAGTCTTGCTTGAGAATCCAAGGCTTTCTGACAGGATAACAGATTGTCACTCTCTAGTTCATTTAGATTTCTTCTGTTTGGTAAGGTTGCTAAACCCTGCATCTTCAAAGAGCTGTCAGGTTGAGAAGACTCATTGAAGAGTATTCTCTCTCTCAAGAAGTCTAAGGAAGCCTTTTTCTGATAGTAAAGGAGACCACAGGGTTCTCTGTGATGCAGATGTGACTTCATCTTGTGACTTCATATCCCGTGGGTTGTAGACACTGTCTCCTGTGCTAATGAACTCAAGCCTAGTAATATTACATGGCAAAACTCCTTTCTCCTTTCACTCTAGCATGCATTCTATCAAATTGCAAGTAATCCCAAAAACTAATTTGTGGGCAGAACAATTAGTCTCAGTCCGTTTCCCCCCTGATTTTAGAGAACTTTTCAGGTGGTTTAATGTGAGGTGTCATTAGAGGTAGTTTTGGAACAAATTGACAAACTAAACAGTAATAAGTCACCAGGGCCAATTGATATTCACCCGAGAGTTCTGAAGGAATTCAAATGTGAAATTGCAGAACTACTAACTGCAGTTTGTAACCTATCATTTAAATCAGCTTCTGTACCAAATGACTGGAGGATTACTAACGTGACGCCAATTTTTATAAAGGGCTCCAGAGATGATCTCGGCACGTACAGGCCGTTAAACCTGACTTCAGTACTGGGCAAACTGTTTGAAACTGTAGTAAAGAACAAAATTGTCAGACACATAGATGAGCATAATTTGTTGGGGGAAGATTCAACATCGTTTTTGTAAAAGGAAATCATGCCTCACCAATCTACTAGAATTCTTTGAGCGGGTCAACAAGCATGTGGACAATGGGGCATTCAGTGGGTATGGTGTACTTAAATTTTGAGAGAGCCTTTGACAAGGTCCCTCACCAAAGGCTCTTAAGCAAAGTAAGCTGTTATGGGATAAGAGGGAAGGTCCTCTCATGGATTAGTAACTGGTTAAAAGATAGGAAACAAAGAGTAGAAATAAATGGTCCGTTTTCAGAATAGAGAGAGGTAAACAGTTCTGTCCACCAGGAGTCTGTACTGCGATGAATCCTGTTCAACATGTTCATAAATGATCTGGAAAAAGGGGTAAACAGTGAGGTGGCAACATTTTCAGATGATTCAAAACTATGCAGTCTGCTTGGGACTTAACTATCTTGAGAAGAGCTACAAAAGGATCTCTCAAAACTGGGTGACTGGGCAACAAAATGGCAGATGAAATTCAATGTTGATAAATGCAAAGTAATGCACATTGGAAAACATAATCCCAACTATACATATAAAAAGATGGGGTCTAAATTAGCTGTTGTCACTCAAGAAAGAGCTCTTGGAGTCATTGTGGATAGTTCTCTGAAAACATCCACTCAATGTGCAATGACAGTCAAAAAGTGAATAGAATGTTGGGAATCATTAAGAAAAAGATAGATAATATAGAAAAGATCATATTGCTGCTATATAAATCCATGGTATGCCCACTTCTTGAATACTGCGTGCAGATGTGGTCACCCCATCTCAAAAAAGATGTATTGGAATTGGAACAGGTTCAGGAAAGGGTATCAAAAATGATTAGAGATATGGAACGGCTGCCATATGAGGAAAGATTAATAAGACAGAGACTTTTCAGCTTGGAAAAGAGACAACTAAGGGGGGATATGATAGAGGTCTATAAAATCATGACTGGTGTAGAGAAAGTAAATAAGGAAGTGTTATTTACTCCTTCTCATAACACAAGAAGTGGGGTTCACCAAATGAAATTAATAGGCAGCAGGTTTAAAACAAAAGGAAGTATTTCTTCACACAACACGCAGTCAACCTGTGGAACTCTTTGCTAGAGGATGTTGTGAAGGCCAAGACTATAACAGAGTTCAAAAAAGAACTAGGTAAGTTCATGGAGGATAGGTTCATCAATGTCTTTTAGCCTGGATGGGCAGGGATGGTGTCCCTAGCCTCTATTTGCCAGAAGCTGGGAATGGACGACAGGATGGATCACTTAGGCTGGGTCTTCACTACCCACCGGATTGGAGGGTAGAGATCGATCTTTCAGGGATCGATTTATCGTGTCTCATCTAGACGTGATAAATTGATCCCCGAAAGCGCTCCCCGTCAACTCTGGTACTCCAGCTTGCGAGAGGTGCAAGCGGACTCGACTCCCTGGTGTGAGGGCGGCCAGGTAAGTCCATCTAAGATGCGCCGACTTCAGCTACGCTATTTGCTAGTGTAGAGCAGGGCTTAGAATCATAGAATCTCAGGGTTGGAAGGGAACTCAGGAGGTCGTCTAGTCCAACCCCCTGCTCAAAGCAGGACCAGTCCCCAACTAAATCATACCAGCCAGGGCTTTGTCAAGTCTGAACGTAAAAACCTCTAAGGAAGGAGATTCCACCATCTCCCTGGGTAACCTATTCCAGTGCTTCACCACCCTCCTAGTGAAAAAGTTTTTCTTAATATCCAACCTAAACCTCCCCCACTGCAACTTGAGACCATTACTCCTTGTTCTGTCATCTGCTATCACCGAGAATAGTCTAGATCCATCCTCTGTGGAACCCCCTTTCAAGTAGTTGAAAGCAGCTATCAAATCCCCCCTCATTCTTCTGCAGACTAAATAATCCCAGTTCCCTCAGCCTCTCCATTAAAAAGTGCTATTTATAGGTATTATTTTACTATCCTTCTTTAACTTGCCCCTATTTTTCAGCAATTGAGTTAGACACATTATGCTGTGTTCATTGCAAATTTCACTGAATGTTCGTCTTACCTCTTGTTATCAGATACAGACATTATGCTGTACATAGACTGACCTAAGAGAGATAAGGAGAAAGCAAATTAGCAATACAGAAAATTCCCTTTTACAGGACTTCTGCTGACCAAGTTTTTTATATTCCACTGTCTGACCAAGAGAATATGAATTGATAAAATGTTAATATACTGTTGACCTGTCAACTGGAAATGCCTCCTAAGGAGTGGGTCAGCACATGTGTGTAGAACTTGCACTTTGAAGCTGGTTTACTTGTCTTCTCCATGACATGTTCGGTGCCACTTCTGTTCAATAAAACAGAGCACCAGCCTGTGATGTAATCATTCCAGGTTTCCACAGATGATCTTGGAAGTCTCTTACTAAGACTGTGAAATTACAAAATTGGCAATCCATGTACCTCCATTTCTTGGTCTTTCCACTGTTAAAGAAATCCAGAGAACGCCCACTTTATTGTCTACTAAGTTTAAACAGCTGTAGAGATGCTATAGCATTCTTCTTGGATCCCATTATGTTCTCTGCAAGATGATGAATCTAAACTTTACAGTTTCTACAGGGTTTGTCCTTGAACCAACAGTCATCTGTATTGTGAGATTGTGCCCCTAACAAAAGCACAGGGTTTTTTTTAGTGTTGTCCACATTGTGCCTTCTGCCTAGGCCTCGGTTTATTTATTGTATAGATTACATGATGCTCTCTCAGTTCCCTGACATCTTTAGTAGCTGTCTGAAATGATACAAGAATTTCTTGTGCATATTTTAGGGTCAAATTAGCCTCAGTCAGTAGATGTTTTTGTATTGCTTCATTTTGCATACCACATGCTAATCAGTCCCTTAATGCATCACTTAAACTGTTGATTAATTTCCTTAATCCAGCCACATATTCAGAAACTTCCATTTTCTTTTTGGTTCCGTATACAAAAATGAATGTGATCTCAAGTCTTTAGTGACTTTAGGGGTGGGTGATTTTGAAGAATTTCCACACTTGGTAAATGTTTTCTCTGTGGATTCAATAGGAGCTTTTAACTATGCAGCAGGTTATAAATTGAAGTCTTCATACGCTCTGTGAAATGGACACTGTCTTCTCATCATTTTTTACTGTTAACTGTAATATACAATTCTCATCTCTATGTAGGTGGCCCAGTCCTTTACTGAGCTATCAAACAAGTCAATTTTCCCAAAATAGCTAGGCAGTTCTAACTTTTATTTTTCTCAAAATCAGCAGGCTAAAGTTTCCTTTCTGTTTCAGTCTGCAGTAACTTTGTTTCATTGTATTGCTGCATCAGGATTCCATCTTCAGTGCTAATTGTTTGGGAAAGTAACTTGATGTCACCAAACTTTGCGAATGTCAGGCAGATTCTTCAGCATGAAGGGCCAGAACAGCACTAAATAACTGCTAAGAGAGTTAAATGCAAAACTTCCTTTTTATCACAAAGATTTCCAGCATAGACAATTCTGCTTGTTCCATTAAAGAACTGTATGTTACTGCAACAGGGAGGCCTGGTGCTAGCTAGCCTTGTTCAGTCAGCCCTGCCTGTGCCATAATTAGCTGCCCTGCCCCCAGACAAGGGGAGCTGGACTAATTGGGGTCAGATGATAGCCTGATAAACAGCTGGACCTAATAAGGATCTGAAATAACCCAGTTTGGGAGGAAGAACTAGAGAGCGCTAACTGGGCTCCTGTGAACAGCCCTAAAGTAGAGTTTAGGGGACTCCAGGGAAGCAGCTTGGGAGTCTGTGCTATATTCCAAGGTGCAGAGACTCGCAGGGAGCCCAGAAGGCAGGCTGAAGAGGAGCCCAAGTGGGGCAAAAGTACTTTTGGTTTTTTTGGTCTTTTTGTTAATCCAAAGGGAGATTGAACTCTGAGAATGACCCAGCCAGAGGGTTGAGTCATCTGAATCCCTGGGAGAAACAGAAAACCTGGGGGATGGGAAATTGAGGACTGTACTAGTCCTTTGTGAAATTGTTAAAGGAGTGAACTTCATTTAAGAGCTCCAGTGTATTTTGACTTTGCATTGCTCTATGATAACATCAGTACTTCCCTTTCCCCACTGAAGTGAGGTGGCTCTTGCAAGGTGATAGGCGAAAGACTCTTCAGATGAAGAGTGGAAATGTATGTTTCTCTGAATGATCAGCCATCTCCTTTTGTTCATGCTTTCTATATCAATCTTAAGTGGAATGTTTACCTTTGACTGCCTTGAGCATCTGAATGAGCTTCTCTCCAGGAGCAGAATATGAATGTTCTGTGTAAGCTAGACAAAGAAGCAGCATTGTTAAGGAAGCTTGGAAACTAGTCTCTTTGAGCACAAGGTGGAAACGTGGTGTAATTTCCTCTTGATTTAGATGTCATCAAGAAAACTGGTCAGGAACTTGAGTCAGCGTCTGAGGGAGCTTCAGACCCAATTTTGGGACTACTTCCCTCATGACCTTGAGAGAAGAAAGATCACTAACTTCCTTAGTCCAAAATGTAGCTGACTCAGCAGCATTGGTAAGCTGTTGCAGAGCAGACAAAGAGCTCTTTCCTGTGACAAGATCCTGCTTGGGGCCATATTATGAAAAGATGCTCTACTGTACTGAGTTAAAATATTTTTGAAATTGAGCAAAGTATCATCAAAATTCACTTAATAGTATCTTCCATCCCTGGAAGACTTAATACATGTGAATATTGGGTATGGCTATAAAGTGCAGGAATAAAAGCGACATTTAGCGATGAAGTGAGGCCTACATTTAATAGCTATGGCTTTCTACTGGTGAAATACCCCTCTAGATGAGTGGTCCCCAAACATTTTGTTGCATTCCCCCCCCCCCCCCCCCCCCCCCCCCCCCCAATCTGCCCATGCCACTGCAGGAGCCGGGTCAGAGGCTGGGAGCCAGGTCGGGCCTGGGGCTGGGGTTGCGGGCTGTGCTGCAGGTGGGCTGGAGCGGAGCTGGGTGGTGATTCCTCCCAACCTCTCACGGGGGCTGACCAGGGCCCCACTCTGCCTCCCTGAACGTTACTTAGTGCCCCCCACAGTTTAGGGACCACTGTTCTAGGTGAACCATAACTATGAAATTACATGAAGTACTAGTACATCACCAGAACACCACAAGCTGCTTTTGTACCAATTAGCTTCTCCACCCTCGCACTGAACCAAAACCTATTTCTGGCCAGGTGGATATATAGTCTTGGCAGCAGTGGCACTGGATCAGTATGGAAATGGGGCAGATTAGGGAAAATATTTTTAGAAAGTAACCCAGAGTATACAGATCTTGAACATATTGCTTGTTATTTTTCTTATCCATCTTCTGGCTCTTTTAGATTATAAACGTGTTTTCCTGTGTATTTGTATGTCCCCAAAGTAATAGGCTCTCAATCCTAATTGGGAGTTTGGGGCAGTTCTGTAATCTGGGAGGCAGCTTTTAGATCTTTTCAACTGATAAAGTAAATTTTAAGGCTTTATTGAAGACACATAGCTTTTCTCCTTCTGAGATGTAGAGGCTGACGGTAGCCCAGTGTAGCGGCTGTGTACTTTGGTAACCAAAAAGCAATGTATATCATGTAAGTAAAGATTGTTACCCCATGCTTTTTTATATGTTGTTTTAAATTTTGGTGTCTGTGTCGGGAACTGTCTCTCTCTGTTGACAGCGCCCAGCAGTAGGTGAGCAGTACTGGAATACAAATAATAAAATCATAGAAATGTAGGGCTGGAAGGGACCTTGAGAGGCCTCGAAGGGACCTCATAGTCCAGCCCACTCTACTGAGGCAGGATATACAGACAATCCTCGACAGGTGTTTGTCTAACCTGTCCTTAAAAACCTTCTATGATGGGGTTTCCACAATTTCCCTTGGTAACCTATATCAGAATTTAACCACCCTTATAGTGGGAAAGTTTTCCCCAATATCTAATCTAAATCTCCTTTGCTGGGGATTAATCTTATTACTTGTCCTATCTCAGTGGATATGGAGAGCAACTGATCACCATCCTCTTTATAACAGCACTTAACATCTATGAAGACGTTTATCAGGTCCCTCTTTTAGTCGTCTTTTTCTCAAGATTAATCATGCCCAGTTTTTTAACCTTTCCTCATAGGTCAGATTTTCTAAACCTCTTATTTTTGTTGCTCTCCGCTGGACACACTCTCCAAATGGTCTACATCTTTTTTTTAAGTGTGGTGCCCAGACCTGGACACGGCGCTCCAGCTGAGGCATCACCAATGCTGAGTAAAGCAGGACAGTTACCTCCTGTATCATACATACAACACTCCTGTTAATACACCCAGAATGAAAATGTTCATTCAAGATGGAAGTTGCCTTGGAAAGTTTACGATCTGTTTATTAGCTGGAAAACTTCTAGAAGAAGTTCTACTTCTAGTGGGATAAGAAGAAACCATCAAGACTTCTACAGTAGTGTCATTTTAATATTAATCTGGAAAACTCTAACCTTGTGACATGTACAAATTTGGCTTGTGGTGCTACTGCAAGCTGCTTGAGCTGTCTCTTACCAGGATGCCATCAGACCTTTAATATTTGCATAGCCTTGTATCTTTCATCTGTGAAATATCCTATAGACAAGTGGGTTGCCTTTTCTTCCTAGATTCTTTTTGTGCCACTTAATACTGATTGATTGAATGATAGGCTTCATATCCTGATTTACATGCTGGAACTGGGAAAAGTTGTGTACTCCCCAGAGTCCAATGAAACACATGCCTTTTTTTTTTTTTTATCAGGTTCAGGTTCTGAATGCTCAGGTAAAACAAATATTATCATTACCCCCAAATTAATACCTAACAAGGTATGTTTATTTCATGCAAATGATGTAAGTATTTCTTTGCTCTGCGATCATCTGACATTTTTGTAGGGATGGGTGTTTGCGAGAAAGTGTAGTCATAAAACTTCAGGTTCATAAATGTGCACCAGAATTACTCCCTACGCCTAGATCAGTGCTGTAGGTAGCAGGTAGCTGAAGCTGTTTTGATTGTTGCAGTCTTCTCACAGGAAGTAGCTTGAAAATAATTTTGAACTGCTAATCTGTGACTCAGTTATGTCAATAAAGCTTTGTATTCATGTGCTGGTAATTGGTAGTACATTGTTTATTCCCTTGTAATTGGCAGAGTGTAGAGCTCAAAAATGGAAGCAGTCAGTATGTGTAAAGATCTACTTAGCTCAGGGCAAGCTGGATTTATACTGATGTTAATGGACAACTGGAAAACTAGAAACTAAGGAAGTATAGTTAGCTCCTTGGGATGATTTACAGTTGTTCTGTTCAAATATGAGCTTTGAAAGATTTGAATATGGAAAAGTACACAATTATTTTTAGGCAGTTTCACTTTAATTATGTTTTTATAATGTCCCTTCCACCAGAGTTAAAGAAGCGGCAGTGTAAAGTGCTGTTTGAGTATATTCCACAGAACGAGGATGAACTGGAGCTCAAGGTGGGGGATGTTATTGACATTAATGAAGAGGTAAGTTATATTGTAGAACTAATCCCCTCGCATTTGGCCCAAATGAAACCTTTTTTTGGCTGAAACATTGCAAAAATGGTGAGGGAGGCATGATTTTCTGTCCCTAAAATTTTTAGTTTAGAGGTTTTCTGTCTTAGGAATAGCAAAATGTTAAATTAACAAAGGCCTAGTGTTTAGCAAATATTAGTCTATAAGTTCTCCAAGGACTAACGTACATTATTAAATCATGTTCCATTACACATTAATTTCTTAAAAATACTTTCTAGTTCTTTATGGTTTGTACGTGTGATCTTTGCCTGGAGGTTGTTTTGCTATATAGACTCAAGTTATTTTTGTCTGATCACCTGTAAGTTCACACACAGGAGCCAGGCTTACATGAGAGTTGCGTTACTAGACCAGACTTTTAGGGGTTGCCATTTCTTGCAAAGTATTCTGTCTTTTATTATTGAACCTTTGAACAAATCAAAGCAGCAACAAATGTGCAGTAGATGAAACTTGGTAGCCATTTGCTGAGCAGTACAGATCATCATGAACACACCACCTCATTGCATTCTCTGTGCGTTAGCATACTGAATACAGAGTGCAATTAAAGAGCTCTGTCTTGATATTGAAAACCTTTCATGACATTGTCCTTACCTACCTGAAAGCTCAACCATATCCTCCCATGACAGCTGCTTTACTCGAACAGTCGAACTTTCAACCTGTAGTGGGGTGGCTTGTGAGTGTGGGAAGAAGGAACTTTCACAGGAACTATAGTATGGAACCTATGGAAAAGGTAAACATGACCCCAGAAGCAGCCATTTTCAGAGCTAGGTGCAAAATTTATTCTTCAGCTTAACTTTCTCAAATCTGCACATGTTTTTCTAGCTATTTCTCCTAGAGTCTACAAAGGAGGGAAGGTAGATTTACTGTTCCTTCTATTTTTAAGCATTTGGGAGGCTCTCAGATACTATATTATATGGGGGGACAATATAATTAGCTACATGGAAACCAGCAGTGTTTTATTGTTGCTTTTTTAAATATGCAGTTTGACCTGGCTCCAGCTCTTCAGATAAGTGTGACCTATTAAGGGGAGCTGATATCCTCCCCAGAATAACACATGTTGCAAAAAGGGCCTTGTATATCCAGAGCAGAGAGTAATCCTCATGATTACAGATGTTTAGGGTTAAGCCTCATTGACCTGTAGAATTTGTTTTGGTAATTTTTAATAAACAGAGCAAGTGCTTTTGCAGATTATGGTTTAAAGATGACTTCTAAAATCACAATACATAAGCAGTTTTTTACTCCTCTAGGCAAATCTCATATTTTTAATGCATAGTTAATGCTTAGGTATAACAGTGATAAGTTCTTTATCAACACAGATAGAGAATATTGCTTATTCAACAGGCAGTTTTCATTGACATTAATAGTAAAATGTTTAAGAAATTGCTGTTCCCAAACCTTTGACGCCGAGATCTGAATTCTTTGTATCACATGATGCAATGAATCGTACCAAGTAGCCTTACAGAATGTAAAAGATCTAAGGCAATATTTAAACAAGCTACCTGATGCTATTTTTCATTCCTGGCATCCTTCAGCTGTGTTTGTTCAAATGTAATAGTGTATATGTTTGAGATCGATCCAGGCATTGTCACTGTCCTCCATCAGGTTTCCAAGTGACTTAATGACCCTAGTTTTCTGGGAGGAGTGATCCTGTAAACGTGGTGGCTGTTGCAAGGACTAATGTTAATAACACTTTTGATTTTTTTTCTGGATCCTCTCAAGAGTTCAATACAGGGAGTCCTCGGACTTGCGACACAATTAGTTCCTGAGAATTGCATTGTCAGTCGAAACTGCTTTTCCCATAGGAATCAATGGTATGAAGAGAGGATTAGTTCCTGAACCGAGGCTTGATACACTATTTTCACCACAGTAACCCAGATTTTTTGTACTAAATGAATTATAGATGACTAATGTTGCAACATCAATGTATTTACTTGTACACTGTATTTTATAAGCAGCATTCAAATAATCATATAAACTCACATATGCTGCTCAGAATGCTGGCAACACAGGCTCAGAAAGCCAGGGAGAATGGCGCACATGCTGAGTCTCAGCTAACTGTTCAAGCTTTATGATTGGCTGAGCCCGGGGGCAACCCGACCTGGCAACAAGCTATCCTGCTGCCTTGACGCCAATCAGAAGCGACCCCTTCCAGCTCCATACCACTATAATGCAACCAGGAAGTGATTTCAAGCAACTTTATGCAAATCGAGCGTCCTAAGGGTGAAACAAGCGTCATAGGGGTGAAATGGGCAGTCAATTGAAAGCGTTGTAAGTGGTGTCCAACGTAAATTCGGCGTCATAAATCCGAGGATTCCCTGTATCTAGAAAAACGGTATAGTAGCTGATAATCTGCATTCCACCAATCATATGGCAGGACACTTCTGTAGAGCTGCTGTCGTAGTGATAATACTAGTGTGATTTAGGATAAAGCTGACAAAGGGGGGAATTGATGCTGTTTAGACGCAAAACCGTATGCAAGACCAGGAATGTGAACAGTGCCATTACAAAACCTAAAACATACCCAATGTGGCTTACCTTATCGGTTGCTGATTTCAATGAGGGACGAAAGTGCTCCTTGGTAAATCTTGAGACCAAAGATGAGATATAAATGACAATAAAGTAATTCCCTTCTCTCTCTTAGGTTAGAGGGAATTCTATGAATGTGCGTGTCTGTTAGAAAAATAATAAACTATGCCAGATTGAATCCCTCAAGAGATCTCTTCCCAGTGACTGTCAGAAGAGGTTCAGTAATTAGTTCAGTTTAAAAAGCATTTGTTTAAATATTTAAAATGCATAGCCTAACCTGAGTAACTGTAAAAATAACAGGATTACTTGTGGCACCTTAGAGACTAACAAATCATCATCATTATTATTATTTGATTTGTATAACCCATAGTGCTTAGAAGCCCCAGTCTTGTACCATGACCCCATTGTGCTAGGTTCTATACACAAACAGAACCAAAAGACAGTCCCTGCCCTAAACTGCTTAGAATCTAAGCAGAACTAGATGGTAAATTGACGAGGACCTTCTTTGTAGTAATATTTATTACTTCTGCTACTACGTTTGCTACTGCTGCTTCTACATAATATATATTCTACAGCTGCAGCAGCTACAGACCTCAACCAGGATTGAGGCCCTATTGTGCTAGCCAGTGTACATACATGGAATAAAACAGTCCCTGCTTTGCAGAGCTTGCAGTCTGAGAGAGGACAGATATAAACCAACAAAAAAAGCAACTTTCCAAAAGCACAGTACAATTTCCCCTCAATTTTGCCATATAATAAACCCGCTTTCCCTACCAATTTCCCCTTTGTCCAGCTGTCAGTCAAGGTTTTAATGTGTCCTGTTAAGCACCTAGCACACATTTGAGAACTGTAAAACAATAAATACTAATGTCCTGTCATTCAGACTCATTCATCTACCTAGCTTTCATTTCCAGCTGATATTTTTAAATGTGTGGCCAGTGGTTCATTTGATTTAAATTATGTAACATCAGTGTTTTGAACACTATTCAAGCTTACAGTTCATAAGTGGTGTTAGTAGCAGAACTGGATTCTTTTTGACTGAAGGTTGGGAGTGAGCTTGCTTGCTTGGGTCAGTTTCTCCTCTATTTAGGCATCTGAAAATCAAGATTTTTATCCCATTTTTTTTGTTGCAGTGATTGTCTGAGAGTGTTTCTATGCAACTTCCCTAGTGACCACTATGTACAGATGGCATTTAGTGAATGTAGTAGTAGTACACCTCCCTCTTGTGGTCAATACTGAACCTGTTACATTCAAGTGTGATGCAGTAGAATTCCAAATATCCAAATTGCTTGTGTGATTTAAAAAAAAGGGCTTGGATAACTGGGAGTCAGTTTACATGGATTCTGTAGATCAGGGAGATATGCTGACAAGTTAGTCGTTTGGACACTGAAGATTTGGCTTCAGAGGGCTATAATTCTTGTAAGATCTACCTAATTTAACCACACATCTCTGTTGTTGGGTTGGAATTCTGTACCTGGCAGAGGCAGGAATTTAACCAGGGAAGAAAAGTATTCTGTTCATGTTGTTATACCACCCCATTGCTAAGCTATCTGATCACCTAAGAAAGGAATTGGTGAGATTAGCAGGAAATGGAGTGGAGTTCATATTTCTGTACCCCCAAGGCTTTTGGGGAGTTTTTGACAGCACTCCTGTAGGCGATCTCAAGAGGGTTTTTTATTTTATTTATTTATTTTTTTTAAAGAATCTGCATAAATGGAAGGGATTATCTCATGATCTAATGAAACACTTTTTGCCTTTGAAGGTGCTTTTCTAATGTTCCACACGTCCAGAAATACTACCTATTGTAAATCAATTTTGTTGATGTGTCACAAATGTATGTACTATATTTAGCACTGAAATGTCTTCTAAACTATTTCATGCTGTATCACTTACAAATTGCAGTGATTGAGTTGAAACTGTAAATAAATCTTTTTGTAATCTGGGTATTAATTTCATGTCAGAACAGAAAAAGATTATATGAAATGGAAAGCAGAGCTCTGAATAGCTAAATTTTTAAGATTAGATAATGCCGAAGTCCATAGCTATTTAGTATCTTATCAAAGCAAGTACAGCTATTTTTTTCACATGGTGGAATTCAAATTGCTAATTGAATCTCTTTCCAGAATCATGCATGTCTTTTTTCAATTTTGTTGTTTTTGAAAACAGCATGACAACGCTTCAGTGTCTCGGCCTAGGTAATCCACCTTCCTGAGAGGCAGTAGCTAGGTTGATGGAAGAATTATTCCATGGACCTAGCGCTGTCTACACAGGGACGTAGGTCTGCTTAACTATGCCACTCACAGGTATGGATTTTTCACACCCTTGAGCGATGTATTTATGCCAACTTAATTTTCTAGTGTAGACCAGGTCTTAGCCAAGTGAAAATGTTTCTCTCTGGGTGCAACAGAAATGTATATTCCCAGAAGCTGCAGGTATTCCCCTTATTTTGGATTATCTTCTTTCCCTCAAAACGGGGGTTTCCCATCAACTCTTTGTGGGTCCACCCGGCATCAATCAATATGTACCACCCAACTTCACATGGTTACTCAGTTTTCGCTCACCCACTGACTACCTGAGTCTGGAAGAGTCTAATCAGAATCTGTCCTCCAGTAAAGAAACCAACTCCTCAGTGGGACTTGTACCTTGTTTTTTCAGTGCTGACTCTCCATTCTACTCAGTGGCTACATGTTCCATGTCTTTCGTGCCTGCGAAAGTTGCATTCCTAGTGGCCATCACCTTCGGCAGGAAGGTGGGCGAGCTCAGAGCACTGATGACAGATCTGTCTTACACCATATTCCACGTCTCATTGCATTTACATCCTAAATTCATCCCCAAAGTCGTTTAAGAGTTTCACCTGAACCAGTCAATTCACTTACCTGTGTTTTTTTCCCCCCAAAAACCACATGCATCTGAAAAAGAGGAGACTTCATTCCCTTGAAGCGTGACAAGCCATAGTCTTTTATCTGCAATGGACAAATCCAGCCAGAAAGAGTTTGAGGTCAAGCTCTATTCTCTGAGGATCCCTAAATGGATCTTAAGTGGTATCTCATTCTATCAGCTCTCTAATCTTCCTCTGCTTCATTGGGTGCAAGCTCATTCTACAAGAGCACAAGCAACATCAATGGCATTGCTTCAGGAAATACCTCTACTTGACATTTGCAAAGCAGCTGTGTGGAGTTCCATCCACACGTTTGCAAGACATTATGCTTTAGTATGAGACTCCTCCCCTGATGCATCCTTTGGAATGGTGGGCCTTCAAACTGCTCTGCCTCCTGTATCCTCACACCCTCCTCCCACTTGAGTACTGCTGGTCAGTCTCCCACAGTGGAATATACATAGGGGCCAGCAGTCCATGAAGAAGAGCAAGTTAGTTACTTTTAATAATTGGAGATTCTTCAAGTTGTGTGATCCCTATCTGTAGTCTTCTACTTGTCCTCCTTCCCCTCTGCTTCAAATGATTCCTGGATCCACAGTAGAGGAGGAGGATCTGGAGAGGTGGTCTGTCTGCTCTACCCTTTATCTCCTCAGTTGGAGACATAAAGAGAGCGAGGGGGCATGCTGCAGACCAAGATTTCTCCTACTGGGGGTGCATGGAGCGTGTGCGTACCCACAGTGGAATATGGATAGGGATCACATATCTCAAAGAACTTCCAGTTACTATAAGGTAAATAACTTTCCCAGTGATATTGTACTCGGTGCTGAACTTTAGGAATAGCACACATGGCTAGTTTTATTACCTTTTTTTTTGAAGTACAATTTGGGGTGTAAAAAACTGAATGGGGCCTGAGGAGGAAACTGGCAAACTGTGATAACTGGGCAACAGTTCCTTTCTTTTGCTATTTGGAAGCATTTATTAGCAGGCTTTTAGGACACCAGTTTTTATTTCCGTTCCATATAGAAGGTGCCAATCAGTGAATCTGGGACTTTTAAAACCAGATCAGCAGCTACAGAATTTTAAGCGCAGATCAGTGACCGGGAAAAAGCCTAACCTTTACTACCCAAAAATATTCACCATCTCATCCGGCAGTCATATTCGAGAGCCAGGATGTCTTTGGTCAGAAAGACAGTCCTGACTCCTGACCATAAAAATGTGTGCTCCGATGAGCAGTCATGATCTTTGCATTCAAACAATAAATCTTTCCACTCAAATGAAGAAAATGAACTTTCATTTAAAAAGCATACCCTGGGTCAGGCACAGAAACCTAAAACACGAGACTAAAACAGACCATGTAAACAACTTCTCAGTTTTTTTTTCCGTTACTTTTTGTCCTCTGTATGTAAAACACATCTTCAAACCACAAAGTAAAACAATAATAATCTGCAACTTTTGGAGTATATTTAACTGGCATTCATTTAAAAAGAGTGGATTGTGTCCTTTATATTATGGTTCTGAAAATTATTTTAAAAATGATTTTGATAGAATGTCTTTTATACAGTGCCAGCAGGTTATTTTCCCTCTGTTTCTTTATCATCTAGGCGTGTCAGACTGTTTTTAGTTCTGCTTTAAATTATACGGTTTCCTTAATGGTTTAAAAATACTTCAGCTGAAGGAGTGTCATGGAATAACTAACACCAAGAATCTGGAATCCCATGAGTCCCAAGAATTGGGACATTAAAGTTCACCATGGGGTCCCAATGGCTTAATTCCTAAGAAGGACTTCTTATCTCCAGTGGCAAAATAGTAAAAAATGGCATCCGTTATTTTACAACCAGGAACCACATTCCTTCCCATTAAATGTGGATCACTTGATTATTGGGAGGCGTCATGCCTGTAGAATTCTACTTGGGAAAGGGAGGAAAAAGAGATCTGTCCACTGATGATTAGTTTCAATTTCACATCTTTTTGCCACTCAAAATAGGAGTAAGTGATGAGGGTCCCTCTTACACTGTAGAATAATTGCTGTGCTGAGAAAAGTAGTGATAAGACACATTTCTTGAGATGTGGCTGCCACTGTGTCCGTCAAGATTTTTTTCATTTTAAATTTTGTTGAAGTTTTGAACTTTTTCAAAGTATTTGCTAGCTTCATATTGTGTAGTTATAGTGTCTTGTGATAGAATTGTTTGAATTCCTACTCTTAGCTTTACTGCCATAGTTAGTTATTGCCGTATCAGTGAGTTTGTTTCCCTTTGCTTTATTACTAATATGGGAAATATCTCTTTTTACAGGTAGAAGAAGGATGGTGGAGTGGAACACTAAGTGGCAAGTCAGGATTATTTCCTTCAAACTTTGTAAAAGAATTAGAATTGACAGATGATGGGGAAACACAAGAAGTCCTGGAGGACACAGGTAATAATCCATCATATTATCTAGAATACAGTACCCTTATCACCGTTACTTATATCAATAATTTAGTTTTGGAAAGCTACAACAGTAGTGAAAGGAAAGTTATATAGATTGTGAGGGCAGGGACTATGCCTTTTGTAAAGCAAGTAGAACCCTGGCAATACAGAAATAATTTGAGAGAACCTCACAAAAATGTAGTTACATAACATTTTTCCTTATGTCTCCAATCACAAAATTAAGGTTAAGGCCCTGATCATGCAAACACTTAGGTACATAACTTCAATGATAATAGGAGTGTTCATATGCTTAGAGTTAAGTTTTAGGATTGAGACCTAAAATTGTAATTCCTTCATATCAAAAAGTATTTGGGTTTTTTATTTTTCTCACCCCATTCTGACAGCCATGACACTGCCAGCTAGCACTAAAAGTTTAACCAAATGGATTTGATAATAGGCCTAAAGCAATATAAATGTATCCGTAAATTTGCAACATGGAGTGTTGAATTTTAGGAGGAGGGGATGCTGGATTCTCTGATCACTATTAGCAGTAATGTACGATACATCCCCATTATGCCATGTCTCGTGTCCTTGATGAATTTCCCATTTTAATATTACAAGCTTAGCAACTATTAACTCATCACTTTAGGATTACATCAGATTTCAGTCCTTTGTGGTTATGGGTGCATGGCCAGGAGAATGGCAGAAGTAGATTGTAATAGTTTGAAAAGCATCATAATGTTAGCGATTCCAAGCAAATGTATGATTTATAGGAAATGCAGTGACTTAGTCTAGTTTCTGTAAACTGTAATTTAGAGAAGGCTTTACAGTTTGAAGAAGAGAAACTTGCTACCGTGGTATTGCTCATATAGAACATTATCCACAGTGATACGCAAAGTGAACTAATCAATACTAAAAATTGATCTTAAGATCTGTTTTCTTTTGACAGCTACATAGTGATCAAAGAAAAGAGAGCATTACAAAAACTTAAGTAGACTGTTCTTTAGTTGCGAGGGGCTCTGAGCTTTTAGTTTCTTGCAAGGTGGTGCTTAGAGTTGGAAGAGAGAATACGCTAATGTGGGGAATGTTTCTGCTGGTTTTGCATCAGTGCTGGAAAAGTTATTAGAAGCAGAACAAAAGTGTGAACTGTTTGAGCAGTTCAGAAATTAGTTTAGCAGCTGTTCTGTGAATTAGGACTAAAGACTACTTGGTTTAAAAATAGCTGGCAAACGTACAAATCCAGTGTCTGCCCTGTAAAATTATTATTTTCATTTCCAAACATAGTGCTCTGCATAACTTGCAATGAAAGCCTATTTTCTGGTGGTAGCTATTAAGGATCTGTTTTTTTCAGAAATGCTGAACCATGTAACTGCACTTGGAGTTGCAGGTGCTCAGCACTTTTGAAAATCAGGTTCCCAATACCTACCATGCATTATATTTTCAGCAGCTTTATTTTTTTTCTTCCCTGTTTGCCAGAGACAGTAACAATTGAGTAAGCCCCCCATAAGGATGTGATCCTTTAAGACCAACATGCATCTTGTAGCCTGGAGGCTTCTTAACAGTGGAAAGAAGAGCTGGAGAGGAGTGGCTTTTGTAGATGGGTATTTCCCTTATAGATGCACAAAGAGTAACATGCTTAAAGGAAGGTAGGAAGAAGACTAAGGCCCATATGACCAGTTGTTATCAAATCACAGCTGCAGGAGGGGGAGTGGGTGTATGTATACTTGTTTCATCAGAAATGGAACACAGCAGTTCTGAGGAGTTCATATCCTAGAAAGAGCTCGAGTTGAAGGGCTAAAAAATGATATGAAAGGGTATTTTGAGTTTGATAAATAATTGGAGTTTTAAGTTTCAAATGACCTTTATTTTGTCCATGCATTCTTCAGGTGGAAAGCCAGTTTGCCTGTAAATACTAGTGTGGGGGTCTTTTAAGCTAAAACATTTTAAAGCAGCTCCTTGGTCATGGGTGGGCAAACTATGGCCTGGGAGCCTCATCTGGCCCTCCAGACATTTTAATCTGGCCTTTGAGCTCCCGCCGGGGAGTGGGGTCACGGGCTTGTCCCGCTCCAGCCAGGGAGTGGGGTCAGGGGCTTGCCCCGCTCCACGCGGCTCCCGAAAGCAGTGGCATGTCCCCCCTCCGGCTCCTATGCGTAGGGGAAGCTGGGGGCTCTGCATGCTACCCCTGCCCCAAGCGCTGCCCCCACAGCTCCCATTGGCTGGGAACCATGGCCAATGGGAGCTGCAGGGGCAGCACCTGCCGACAGGGCAGTGCGCAGAGCCGCCTGGCCATGCCTCTGTGTACAAGCCAGAGTGGGGACATGCCGCTGCTTCTGAGAGCTGCTTGAGGTAAGCACCACCCGGAGTCTGCACCCCTGACACCCTCCCACGCCCCAACCCGCTGCCCCAGCCCTGATCCCCTCTCACCCTCCAAACCCCTCAGTCCCAGCCCGGAGTACCCTCCCAACCCTGAACTCCTCATTTCTGGCCTCACCCCAGAGCCCGCACCCCCAGCCAGAGCCCACACCCCAACCCCCAATTTTGTGAGCATTCATTGCCTGCTATACAATTTCCATACCCAGATATGGCCCTTGGGCCAAAAAGTTTGCCCAACCCTGTCCTAGGTCCTGAATTCCTGACCATCAACTGCATGCAACTCTAGTGACATTCATTATTCGCAGACAAACCACCCCGTTCCCTTAACACTATTTTTAAAACTTTTTTTTATCAGTTGTAAATAGTGTACCATGTAACAGTGATTAAAGTTGGACAACTACATCTGGTGAACTGAATGATATTGAAAAGTAACATAAAAATAGAATTTAGATACTTTTTTAACCTGTTCATAATTAACTCTCTTTAAAAATAACGGTAATAATTAAAGTGAAATTGATTTCAGTTATTTTCATCAGTTGTTTGAAGGCTGGGGAAAGTTTAATTTAGTAGCTTTGATGGAAAACATCCTTTCTTTAACGTTTAATTAGGCCACAATTGCCCTTTTGCGCTGGCTATCCAAACATGGAAGAATTAACTATGAGGTGTTCTGCAGTACTTCCAAGTTGAGTAGCTGCTGCTGCTGAAAGCAGTAACGCATGCAAACTTTGTTACACCATGTTGAAATAAAAATACTAGGTCAAAAAGATGCAGGAGCATATTTCAACAGAGCTGGTGAAAAACGTACAGCTGATGAAAATAACAGGTCTCATTGCCTTCCTGTCTGATGTTTGAGAAATCAGGCCAAAAATCAGTAATCTGATTTCTTGATGGTGGATAAGGGCTACGAGTACACAGTTGGTACAGAAATAGTGTCATTGTAAATGGCCTTGAAATGCTTCTTAGACGTAGAGTCTTTCTAAATATCTAGCTAGCAGGAAATGTGTCAACTTAAGGATGGAACTGCAGTTCTAAGGACTATTGGGCAAGGCCAGTGTACATAAAGACATTTATACAAAGGAACAATTTTCTGATTTGATTTCCAGACTGCCTAGTTAATAGTAATACTTGCATGTATTAATGTATACATTAAAACCATTTTCTTTCAATTTTTCAGAGTCTCTTTGCACTGGCTCTCCTTCACCTGTGGCCTCTCCAGGAAATGGAAATGAACCGGGAGCTGGACCAATAGCACAGCCAAAGAAAATCCGAGGAGTTGGGTTTGGAGATATCTTTAAAGAAGGTTCAGTGAAACTTAAAACGAGATTATCCAGTAATGATTCAGAGGAGAAAAAGCAAGATAAGGTTTGTGGTAGCCCATATTTGAGCATGCTGTCTTGGCTTGAGAATCCAAATTAAAACCATATTGTTAATATTTGTAATTTAAAAAAAGACCTGGTAATTAGAGCCCCGTCTGTCCTAGGATCTTACAGATATAAATGCGTTAGATCCCTCAAAACTTCCATGAAGTGGTTTAACATCCCCATTTCACGAAGCGGGAAATTGAGATACAGAAAAGCAGATAGAATATCAGTGTATAGCACAACTTAAAAAGGGAATGCACACCAGTCCTGTGCTTTTTGAAAACTAATATATATTTTAAGTAAGCTTCAAAAGACACAACAAAAGTGATGGGTACCATCCATTCAGAATGATCACTCTAGATTGTCACAAGGCAATAGAAGAGAGAAAAAAGAAAATAGTACCTTCTAAACCAGATTATTTTAGTAATATTATATATGTACACATCCCCCTCCTTACCCCACTAATGGTATGGCTCTGCCCAAAGTAGTCATGAGTGAATGTAAAGGGTTTCAGTGCTTATCTGTACTTTATTTGAACCTGTTTGATCTTGTATTTTCACAAGAACAGGCTTTTTTTGTGAGACTTCCTGATTTCAGTAGTAGAAATAAAGAAAATGTCCTTACTCGTGAGATTTTTGTTCTGCTTCTGATGCAGCCAAGAAGTGCAGAGGTACATGAATCTTGTAATTTTATATTTTTAAAAATATAAATTGATTCTGAAACAGCCAGAGCTCAGGATTGATTCCTCTATGTAATTTGATTTGATGACTGTAGTAATAGGCAGTAGTGTACTGAAAGGGGAAAACTCTGCAGTTAATGTTGAACTAAACATCTGGTTACAGAGCACAATGGAAAATATTTTTTTTGCTCTCCAACCATATTTTTGTGCTGTTCAGACTTTTTTATATCTCATTACGTTTCAGGTATTGCAGCCTTAACATTGTTAATACAAAACATTGCCTTACCTGATCAGGCTAGTGAGCCCTCTAGTCCAGTATCCTGTCTTATGCCCTGAATTGTGCGTGTTTATATCCCTGCCAAAATTTTAAATCATTACTAATTTTTTACATCTTCATTGTAGAGGAAGGAGTGTTCAGTGCTTTGGGTACTAGCATGGAACTCTGCACACCTGGGTTAATTTCTCTGCTCTGCCACAGGCTTCCTGTGACTTTGGGCAAGTCCTTTAGTCTTTCTGTACCACAGTTTCCCACCTGTAAAATGGCCATCTTATATGGGTGTGACACAAGACATGGGTGAGGATAAATGTTAAATATTTTGTGGTACTTAGAGATTGTGGTTAGTAATTTTATTTATAAATATAAATGTCCAGTCCTTTTTATGGATCCTGTTGAGTTCTTGGCTTCGATGTTACCTGGTGACTGAGAGTTCCAGAGACTACCTGTGTATTGTGTAAATAAAAAACAAGGGCTTTTTAATCAGTTTGCCATTCCTGCTGCCTTTATATTTTCATTTTATGCCTCCTTTTTTCCTTGTATTATGAGAGAAGATGCATGGAAGTGCCTGATCTTGCTACATCTAACTCAGTTCAGTTTGGTAGGGGGTGGTAGGGGATAAGGGAATATGTATAGTTACTTTGGTGTGAAATTTATTTTGATATGATTGAGACTTCCACCACTGTTCATCAGTGCTGAGAGGCTGAAGAAAACCTCTCTGCTTAGCATTTGAACAGTGTCCTGGTCAAACAGATTGAGTTTTTAACTCCGATTTGGAAAAGTACAGTTAAAATGTTGTGTGATTTGAATCTCCCTGACAGTCGACAATAAAATGAGAGGTTTCAGAATGGTAGCCGTGTTAGTCTGTATCAGCAAAAAGAACGAGGAGTACTTGTGGCATCTTAGAGACTAACAAATGTATTTGGGCATAAGCTTTCGTGGGCTAAAACCCACTTCATCAGATGCATGGAGTGGAAAATACAGTAGGAAGTAGGGTGACCAGATGTCCCGATTTAATAGGGACAGTCACAATTTTGGGGTATTTTTCTTATATAGGCTCCTATTACCTCCCACCCCCTGTCCTGATTTTTCACATTTGCTGTCTGGTCACCCTAGTAGAAAGAGAGAGATAGATATTCAGAGAACATGAAAAGATGGGGGTTGCCATACCAACTCTAAGACAAATCAATTAAGGTGGGCTATTATCAGTAGGAGGAAAAAAAACTTTTGAAGTGAGGATGGCCCATTTCAAACAGTTGACAAGGTGTGAGTAACAGTAGGGGGAAAATTAGCATGGGGAAATAGTTTTAGTTTGTGTAATGACCCATCCACTCCCAGTCTTTATTCAAGCCTAATTTAATGGTATCCAGTTTGCAAATTAATTCCAGTTCTCTTAGTAAGAAATATTGTAAGCTGTTACAATGTTAATGTAAATATTATCATAGCTGGAATTTCAGAAGTTGATTTAAGTGGAACTGATCGCTTATAGTGAGAAATTGTTTTTTTAGAAGTGTCTGGGATTCACCTGTTTTCTTTCTGACTGATGTGATGGAGTACAGTTATCCTATCCAAGATATGTTTGTATGATTTAGATTCTAATGGATGAGCAGACTTTATACTATGTGGATTTAATGTGTAGCAGTACCCAAATATGTGATGGGAGCAAGCTTGTATTTTTGTTCACTCAATAGGCTTATCCTGTAAATTGTTATAGACTCTCTCTCTCTCTCTGTCAGTAAGAAAAAACAAGGAAGTTAAGTGAGAAAATAGTCTGAATAATTTAAAGGCTGTGAAATAAACCGTTTGAAGCTGCAATTGTATTTAACGTACCGCTTATGCCTGGTATTTTGCCAAAAATAATAATTAAGTACTTGCCAGAATTTGACACTTTATAAGAGATGAATTTATGGAGATTGTCTCTGCTCCAAAGAACTTTTGCAATCTACGACACAGAAAAGACAAGTACTGGCTGACCCAGAGCAGGGAGTTAACTTTAATGAAGACTTCAGTATTTTTTTTAAAAATTGTGCTAATGTGACTCGCTATCTCTAATGGTATCGGTGCAGTGATGGAAAGGTATTCAGTAGTGGTTGCTAGTTGTGGGCTAGTTGGGGAAAAAAAATGAATTTTTAGGAGATGTTAGAATGAGATGAGGGCTTTGCACGTGGGGATTGGAAGGGAGAGTCCAAACTTACACCACTCTGATATGTTTCAGATCCACTAAGTACCTTTGGACAGAGCACTGTGTTGCAAGATACAGGATGAGCTTTAGTTAACTCCAGTGCCTTGGCCAAATTCCAACTTGGGGGGTATTTATATTCTGCTTACTTCCTCGTGTATTTTTAATTGGATATAATTTCCTACACTTACCCTTTAAAACTATTCTGTGTGCTGGTAAACTAGTTTAATCTTGGAGGTGGTTTATTTCAGTGCTAGGTGGGAGTGATTCCTTTATATAGCACTGTGACATTTTTGCGAAGGATGCTCATGTGGTTATATGATCTATTTGGCTTGTATGTATTAATCTGGATCCTGTTTAAGCTCTACAAATTTGGTTTTTAATAAATGAAAGGGGAAGACAAGTGACCCTTGCTCACATGAGTGGTGCTTACTGATGTGAGACGTTTCAGTAGGATTACTCAGGTGAGTATTGGTTATAGGATCAGGACCTAAGTTTCTGTTTGATATGATTTTGAAGAAGAGTTGGTCAGAAAAGTTTTCCCATTCTGCAAAAAAATTTGAGATTAAATTTTTTTCCTGTTCCTCATTGAATTGAAACTGAGACCTTTTGTTGTGTGGTGGTTTTTTTTGTTTTTTTTGGGTGGGGGAGAAGCCATCCCAGTATACCCAAGAGCCTGTAGGTTAGGGCACTTGCCTGGGATTTGGGAGACTCAGGTTCAAGTCCCTGCTCTGCCTGGATTTTCCCATATCACAGATGAGTGCCCCCTAGGGTGAGGATCTCTCAATGTGGCTTTAAAATTCCATCCTGGACCTTCAAAATCTTTCCTGAACAGTTTTGCCAAAATTGATAAGTTTCTGTGAAAAGTTTCAGCTTCAGTGAATCAGTGTTTTCTGACAAAATGTTTCATCAAAATTCCTGGTTAGTTCTATTGTGAAGAAAACGTCTGAAAGTGACTTAAGCAGTCTGAATCTGTCTGCAGGCTCAGTAAGGCCTGAAACAATGTCTTGGATAGGAGAAATCTGGTACATTATCGTAATGGGGTGTTAACTTACAAGATGGATTGGCAAATTAAATGTCTGCAGAGTTCATTTGAACAGAAACATCCAGCTAATGTTTTTATCTGCTTTGGTTGGATGTTATGGCAGATATTCGGAGTGAGCGGAAGGTAGGCCAAGCAGCTCTGTCATCTTAAACTGCTGCTATAAACAGTGGAGTCCTGTAGTCTGCTCTTTCTCCAACTGCTAAGCACCTAAGCCCTCCTCTGGATTGAATCCCACCCACGATGGTGATGGTGGAAAAAGATGAAGTTGCTGCTTGGCTTTCTCACTCCTGTTGCATCAATGGCCTTAATATTGTAATTATAGAACCTAACTAAATTAAATACGTAATGTGACAGTCTCAAAGAATGAATGCCACCCTTGTTATATGGAATTAATTACCTAATTGTAAAAGAGAGCTGTCACCATTTCAGATGGTGAAATCATGAGAAGGTGTCTTATAGCCAAATCAAAACAAAATGCTTATAATTTTGCACTCCCTTTCTAATAAGTTATTGTGCGTATCTTTTTTCTCTTGCATTTGTTTAGCCACTACCTAACCTTCCACCGGGACCAAAACTAACCCAGTTTCCTAGTGTAACAAAAGCAGAACCTGCAGTAGATGTAACAAAAGTAGAAACAGAAAGCAAACCCAAAGGTAAGGTTAATGTATATTTGCCTCCGTTTTATTTTCTAGACATAGTCATGGAAGTGTAGGACTGAAAGGTCATCTAGTCCAGTCCCCTGCACTGAGGCAGGACACTAAGTATCCTAGTATTATCTATTATCTATGAAGCTGTATGTAGTTATGGAAGTATACAGTAAAATAACTTGTTCTGATTAAGACCTTACATTTTTATTTAGTAAAAATATACTTAGCACTTTCAAAATGCTTTTTCAGCTTCAAAGTGTCTTACAAATACTACGTAGGGGTTTATCCATTCTTTACAGGTGGGTGGAAACTGGAGTCAGAGGTTATGTGATTTCCCACATTTCTGCCTGTATTAAAATTCAAAGTATTCAGATCATATAATTACAGATGGAATCCAATTAACATAGGAGCTGTCCCTAAAAATATAAGGGATCATCTCTACACACGGTTGCCTTAATTTAACTCAAGATGCAAAATCTTGTGTAGACACTCTTATATTGGTGTAACCCTGGCTTCTGTAGGTTTAGCTTTTATCAATAAATGTTGAGGTTGTGCCTGTACCAATGAAGTCTGTTTTATCTGATACAAGAGTACCCACAGAGGGCTTTGTATTGATTTAACTAAATGTTTTTTTTACTTTTATTGTGGGTCTTGTCCACACACAAGCTTGGCATTGGTTTGTTTAAAGATGTATTTTTAAATCCATTTAGTTAAACTGGTGCAAGTTTGTGCATAGACACACATCAAAATAAGAGGCAGGCTATTTAGTTTAGCTTAATCATTTTCAGGATTAAGTAAATTGAAATAAACCACTGTGCCTGGCCTATGCTTACAGTTTTACCAGCAGAGCTATGTTGGTATAGGGTGTGGTGTGTGTCGTCCCCCCCCCCCCAAAACAAACAAACACACACACCAAAACAAAACAAAAACAAAACAAAACAAAAAAAAACCCCATAGGTCTAATGGTAAAAGCCCGAATGCAAGCCATACTTGCATGATGGGGGGACTCTATCCTGGGAGATGGTGACTGAAAAAGATTTAGGGATTGTGGTGGATAATCAACTGAACATGAACTCCTAGTGCAAAACTGAGACAAAAAAGAGATAATGCTGTTCTGGGATGCATAAACGGAATCTTGAGGAGGCGTAGAGAATTTATTTTACCTTTTATATTTGGTACCAATGTGACCGTTGCTGGAATCTTGTGTCCAGTTCTGGTGTCCACAGTTCAAGTAGGATGTTGATAAATTGGAGAGGGTTGAGAGATGAGCCATGAAAATGATTAAAGGATTAGAAAGCTGCCTTATAGTGACTGATTCAAGGAGCTCAATATATTTATCTTAACAAAGAAGGTTAAGGGGTGACTTGATTACGGTCTGTAAATACATACATGAGGAACAAATATTTGATGATGGGCTCTAATCTAACGGAGAAAATTATAGCACTATCCAATGGCTTGCAGTTGAAGCTAGACAAATTCAGATTGGAAATAAGGTAGAATTTTTAGCAGTGAGAGTAATTAACCATTGGAACAACTTATCAAGGGTCATGGTGGATTTTCCATCACTGACAACTTTTAAGTCAAGATTTGATACTTTTCTAAAAGATGTGCTCTAGGAACTGTTTTGCAGAAGTTCTCTGTCCTGTGTTATGCAGGAGGTGGTCATACCAGACAATCACAATGGTCTCTTCTGGCCTTGGAATCTAAGGATCTATGAAAATTCAACTAACCTTCTAGTAGAGTGTTAAGGGGGAGATATAGCCAGCTCACTGCCTTGTAGACTCAACAGGCCTGCAGTGTAGCAGTTTACATTGTAAAGTCCATTTTCACAGTCAAAATGGCTAGAAATTTTGTTTTGTTTTTTAATGTTTAAATTTTGGATGATACATCTAAAGATAGAATTAATCCAACAACATGGAGGATCCACATCTGAGTGTTGATTTTCATTTTATTTAATCTTTTCTGTAGTCTGAATAAAGACCTCTGGCTAAAAACATGCAAATTTCAATCAGATCCTCAGCAGCTATGTTGATTTATATGATTTATTTGTATTAAGTACTTAAATGATGGTCTCTCTCTAAGGTGTGGAGACTAACACATTACAGATGGCTCAGTTACCCAGGTGATAAATGCAGTATGAAAACCAGATGGATAACTCTTACATGACAAAATAAGACTATCTGATATCCTGTGAGGAGAGCTTATTTATGTGTTTTAAAAACTATATCTCAATTTACATAGGTTTATTCTTACAAAAATATATTAAGAATAATATCCTTACTTTTGAGGAGGAGGTGGGCATGGAAGTAAACCACCAATGTTTAGTTACTAAAATAAGTACACATCTCCTTAAGACCTTTAGGCCTTGGCTATACTTGCAGATGTACAGCGCTGTGAGTTAAACCCATCTTCGTACAGCTGAGTAGGGAAAGCGCTGCAGCCTGTCCACACTGGCAGCTGCCAGCGCAGTAAGGTGGCTACATTTGAGGCATTTGCAGCTGTATTGGGAGCGGTGCATTATGGGCATTCAAGTGGCTGCAACGTGCTTTTCAAATGGGGGGGGGGGAGGGGGACTTTGACAGGGAGTGTGTTGGGGGAGAGAGTGGGTTTTTGGAATCTCCACAGAGTGTCAGCTCATTATCTCCTAAGTTTACACACCTCCACATCCCCTGCCTCTCTCTCAATCACTGAAAACAAACAGGGGCTTTGTTTGTTTTTAAAGAGCAGATAAAAGAGAACTTGGGGAAACGGAGCCCTCCCCCTCCCCCCCGCCGTTCTCCTCTCCCCCCCCCCCCCCCATCTCTGTCCAAGGCAACTTTGCTGCCGGCATTCCTAACGGAGGCGCCCCCCCCCCCCCCCCCCCCCGGCCTGCAATCCAGACGGAGCTCTGAACTCCAACCCGGAAGTGCCGTTTCAAAACAAAGGGAGCTTCCGGAGGTCAATAACTGCGGAATTCCTCGGCTACATTGAAAGACCAGCGTTCCACCCACTTCGCAACAGTTACTATTCCTCTCGGGGGGGGGGGGGGGGGGAGTACAAGCAGCGCTGTATCTGAGGAGATACACCGTTGCACGTGCCTTGCAAGTGTAGCCAGTTAGTGAGTTACAGCGCTGCAGGCAGTTTTATTGCGCTGTAACTCGTAAGTGTAGCCAAAGCCTTAGATTATCAGGACTTCATTTTAGTTCCTCTTTTGCTTCTGGAAGTTTGTTTTGGTCATTAGTACAAGTAAATAAACATGTTTTTGCTAAAGAAACCACAACTTTAATTTGTTTTCAGTGTAATCAAATTTAAAACCTTTCAAAGGACAGCCCCTATGACAATTGCTGTTGCACTGTAGTACTGAATCTGTGGATGATCTTCCAACTTAAACTGCAGTTTAATTAGAAATAACCTTTATTTACTGCCAGTTTTCTCACGGCACAAGGCTAGTTAAAATGCCAAGATCCTTGAGTAATTATTTCTGCATTAAATGTACTGTTAATAACTTGTTAAATAGGTTAAGTGCTGGAGAAGTGGTTGGGATTTTTTTCTGTAAATCACCTTGGATTTTTGCGCTCTGGTAATTCTATAGTAAAATGACAAGATGAAGATGTTCTTGGGTTACATAGAAGGTGGTGTTTCAGCCCTGACTGGGTTCCCCTCTAGTAAATGGTTACTGGTCTGCTGTACTGGACCCAATTTTGGATCCAATGTGCTTTCAAGCCGGCTGAGTCTAGTCATGATGTCTAACTCTGGGATTCTAGGGCACGCTCTGTGGGTGCAGAATCTGTTTAGCACCCTTCTTTGGGATGTGGAACTCTGCAGTCCAGATATCATAGGCCCTGAGACCAGTACAGGATATCCCAAGCCTCTTCAGTCACCTATGCATTCTTTCCCAGACTCCACCTTCATGGGCACTCTGGTTTATAGTTTAACTCATTAGGGACCACATGAAAGTTAAAGAAAAGAACACACTTTGCAAAGGAACTTCTTAAACACACACATTTTGAACAGCACAGGAGAGTGAGAGATCTAGGCAAGCAAGAAGCACCTGAACCCAAATCTCTCCCTCAAACTCCTCACTACTCCTGAGAGTCCTTGGGTTTTTTCAGTGTCCTGGGAGGGGAAGCAAAATCCCTCCTGCCTTCCCCCTCACCACCATCCCCACTCCTCTTGATGGAGGGATTCTGTGTGCTCTTTCTGGCAATGAAATGGCTCCCTCTGCCTAGAGAGAATATCTTTTCAGAGCAGGCTTTGTCCACCTCTCTCTTCTCTTCCTTCACCGGGGAAGTTCTATTTACCAACCACTCAGGTGCTCTGCCGGGCAGAGTCTCTAAGTCAATGGCGAAGTTGGTAGCAACCCCATTGTTCTACCAGAGTAGAACTATACAAGGTTAATACCACTGTTTATTTCCAAGATGTATCTATTCCAGCTACAGAATGGAAAATCTAATCCACACTGAAGGTTACAATTATAAGCGCTTTTCATAAAACAAAAAGGAATTCTTAAAATGACATATTCCCAAACTGTCTCAAGTGTTTTTACATAGTTATACAATTTGTAACTAAACTATAAGGCCCTAATCCTGTAAATCTTATGCATGTGTTTAACTTTACTAGGACTGCTACAAGTTAAATGTGTGCGTAAGTGTTTGTAGGATTGGACCCTATGAAGAATATGCTAGTTTTAAATTCAGACCATAGAATTGACTTGGAGACCAGCAATAATTGTTGAAATAATTTATAACTGACTAATCTGACACACAGGACCCCAACCCTGATTAACATTGGTAGCATTATTACATCTGTAAGGGCATATCGGTTACCATTCACAAAAACTGCAGTACATTTAATTTCCCTTGCATTTAATATTTTTGACCTGTGGAGAAGAGACTAAAATGGTAAAAGCATTAATATTTAACATTTCTTGCATTTTTGTCATAAAGCTTGCAGTTCCTGGTGTGCTTGAGCAGTCTGTTGGAAGTAACCTAAAAAGTAGGGCTGTCAATTTAATCGCACTTAACTCACGCAATTAATTAAAAAAATTAATCGTGATTAATCACAGTTTTAATCACACTGTTAAACAATAGAATACCAATTGAAATTTATTAAGCGTTATGGATGTTTTTCTACATTTTCAAATATATTGATTTAAATTACAACACAGATTACGAAGTGTACTCTTATTTCTATTACAAATATTTGCACTGTAAAATGGTAAACGAGATTTTTCAATTCACCTCATATGAGTACTGAAGTGCAATCTCTTTATTGTGAAAGCGCAACTTACAAATGTTGATTTTTTTTTTTACTTAACTGCACTCAAAACCAAAAAAATGTACAACTTCAGAGCCTACAACACTCATTCCTACTTCTTGTTCAGTCAATCGCTATGACAAACACATTTGTTTACATTTGCAGAAAATAATGCTGCCCTCTTCTTATTTACAATAGCACCAGAAAGTGAGAACAGGCATTTGCATGGCACTTTTCTAGCTGGCATTGCAAGGTATTTACGTGCCAGATATGCTAAACATTCGTATGCCCCTTAATGCTTCGACCACCGTTCCAGAGGACATGCTTCCATGCTGATGGCGCTCGTTAAAAAAACAATGCGTTAATTAAATTTGTGACTGAACTCCTTGGGGGTGAATTGTATGTCCCCTGCTCTGTTTTACCCGCATTCTGCCATATATTTCATGTTATAGCAGTCTCGGATGATGACCCAGCCCATATTGTTCATTTTAAGATCACTTTCATTGCAGATTTCACAAAATGCAAAGAAAGTACCAATGTGCGATTTCTAAAGATCGCTATAGCACTCGAACCAAGGTTTAAGAATCTGAAGTGCCTTCCAAAATCTGAGCGGGACAAGGTGTAGAGCATGCTTCCAGAAGTCTTAAAAGAGCTACACGCCGGTGTGGAAACTACAGAACCCAAACCACCAAAAAAGAAAACCAACCTTCTGCTAGTGGCATCTGACTCAGATAATGAAAATGAACATGCGTCAGTCCGCACTGCTTTGGATTGTTATCGAGCAGAACCCATCATCAGCATGGACACGTCCCCTGGAATGGTGGTTGAAGCATGAAAGGACATATGACTCTTACGGCATGTAAATATCTTGCGATGCCTGCTTCAACAGTGCCATGTGAATGCCTGTTTTCACTTTCAGGTGACATTGTAAACAAGAAGCGGGCAGCATTATCTTCTTCAAATGTAAACAAACTTGTTTGTCTGAGTGATTGGCTGAACAAGAAGTAGGACTGAATGGACTTGCAGGTTCTAAAATTTTACATTGTTCTGAGTGCATATTTTTTACATAATTCTACATTTGTAAGTTCAATTTTCATGATAAAGAGATTGCACTACAGTACTTGTATTAGGTGAATTGCAAAATACTATTTTTTGTTTTTTTACAGTGCAAATACTTTTAATCAAAAATAAAAATAAGGTGAACACTGTACACTTTGTATTCTGTGTTGTAATTGAAATCAGTATATTTGAAAATGGGGAAAACATCCAAAAATATAGTGTTCTGTTATTGTTTAACAGTGCGATTATTCATACAATTAATTGCGATTAATTTTTTTAATCTCTTGACAGCCCTAATGAAAATCTCTGCCAGATGCACATGTTAAAAAACAAAACTAGGGAGATGTTCAACTCTAGTTGCACAGCTTCAATTCTGATGTCTAAAGTGACCCGTAGGAATGGGATAATTGACTTAACAGTATTCTACTGTCTTATATTTGGCCTGTTCTACTGGACATTGTAAAACATACTGAAGATGGTCGCTATATAGAATCAAAAGATGATTGTAGTAGTAGTTGTGACTTTTAAGTTATCCTTCAAAAAAAAAAAAGACAATAATTTTGATCTTTTATTTATGTACCTTGATTCATACAACAGATTAGAACACTGTGCAAATGCAACCATTTTGCTTCTTTGTTTCAGCCAAGGAATATTGCAGGACTGTATTGGCCTTTGAAGGTTCAAATGAAGATGAACTTGGTTTTAAAGAAGGCGAGATTATCCAGATAATAAGCAAGGTAAGGGCTTACTAATCAGTCAGAGTTTTCATTAATGTAGTTGAAGTACAGAATAAAAGGGCAGGTCTACACTTAAAATGCTGCATCGTCACAGCTGCAGTGTTTCAGTGTTTGCAGCTGTGTCAACGGGAGAGCTTTTCTCATTGGTGCAGTTAATCCACCTCCACGAGAGGCGGTAGCTCTCCGGCCAACGTAGCGCTGTTTACACCTGGGGTTAGGTTGGTATAACTACATTGCTCAGGGGTGTAGATTTTAATCCTAGTCCAATCTCTATCCACTGGACCACACTGCTTGCAAAATCTAGATTTCTTAAAAATACTTATCACAGTAACTAACTCAATCCCAGTTTTTGGTCTTATCTAAATTTCTGCACTTAATGTCATACCTGTTAACATAGCTGGGGCTGGAGTAATTAACTTTTCTATTTTTCAGTCTTCCTGTGTTCACTTGCCAAACAAAGGGAAGCAAAATTATAGAGTAGTGAATGTAATGGGGACAAACATAGTTTGTGAGCCAGTGGTCATTTTCTAAAGTAGTTTTTGCATGTTTTCAAAATAGAAAAACTGAGTTTATGCAAGTTTGTGCTGATAAATACTTCATTGGTTTTCTCCATAAGTGGAATGCTATTGAAAACCTGTAGGATGATGCATATTACTTACAAAGTGCCATACAAAGCGGTGGCTCTATATTTTGTTTTGTAAAGATGGAGTTCTATCATATCAGGTTAGATCTAGGTTTGCATAAGGATACAGTCAAGTCATAACAAGATTTTAAAATTTGTACTAATTTTGTCCTTCCATTGTTGCTGGGAACTGATGTCTCCACCCCGCAAGTTCCCCTGTATCCAGTGTTAAATATAAACTGGCTTCTTCCACTCTGACTATGGAATCAGATATATAAGGGCCCTTGTATCCGCTCAGATCCATTTGCAAGAGTGGGCCTTTCTGTACTAAAGCTCATAATTGCTGTGTTCCTGGCATTAACAAAATTAGTAAACTCCAGAAGATAATGTGAAATTTACAAAGAGACTTAATGGGAGAAATGATAAAACATTTTGAGTCTATAAACTGGCAGGGTGTCAATTTGGTTTTAGTTTCTTGCATTGTTGCTTCCTTCATTTAGCTCAGTGTGTTTATGAATTTTTTGTTCTGAGATTCAGCAGCTGTTCTGAACTGAATGCTGAATTGGATATGCATGCTAGGACCTAATCTTCTGTTGATAGAATGAGACCGTTGTTACTGTCAAAAGTAGCACATTACAATAATAGTTTATTCAACCTGTATAAAGTGGTGATAGCTACTAATGTTGGAAGAAAAGCCTTAAATTGAATCATTAAAATAATTTTAAGCAACTTGATTCTGTGTGTTAAGGTGTTGCAATATCCTTAAAAAGGGTTGAACATATTAAACCCTCGATCCTGCAAAATATGTGCTGTTACACTGAACTCTGTGAAACAAAAATACCTTTCTCTGGCTCTTTCTACTGTATTCTTGTCCCCTCCCATACAGATCGTATTACTTTTCTCCCTTGCCTTTCTCAGTCTAGTAGATCTCATAAAGTTAAATCATTCAAAGAAGATATATATTAAAAAAGTATAGATTTGTAAGAGATCTGTGAATGTAAGAGAAATAATTTGTCTTCCAAGGCAGTGGCTACAGTTGTGCAATGCATTAGAAGGTTTCTTTTATATCTACATTTCTTTATTCCACTTCCATTTACAGATCCCTTTCAAATAGATATTCATAACATTTTTAATCCTTGTTTTAAAACAAATAATAAAAAACCAAGTTGGATATTCAGGACATCTTAGAATTTTTTTCTGATTCTGTCAAACCCTGAGCTACTCGCAGCTCCTTCCCAAATATATGTGAACTATTTAATAAGGCTTCCTCTTGAAAAACACTGCATTTTTTTAGATGAGGTGATATTTTACAACATTGGTAAAAGAAGATGGGTTTTTGCGCATACTTGTGTGCATGCTTTTTTTCTGGAGCTCTACTTGCTCCATAAAATGAGTAAATAGTAAGTAATGTTCAAATAAAAAGTACCATTATTTGTTTTAGGATACTGGAGAACAAGGATGGTGGAAAGGAGAGCTTAACGGTAAAGAAGGAATCTTCCCAGACAACTTTGCTGTTCCAGTACAAGAGTCTGATAAGGACTTTCCAGTAAGTTTTAATGTTTTTTTCTTTTCTTACAATCTAAAGAAAAGCCACAGATCCTTTGCCAGAAATGCAGATATTAAAAAAAATACTTAATACATTATACCACTTCACAACATTAATATTATGATGCCAATTTTTTTTTACTATATCTTCAATTAAAAGTTTCTTTACTGGAGGAGGTCAATATTTTTATAAAGCTTCATTGGAAAGTGCACTTGTACAATTCTGGATCTCAGTGAAATACTTCAACTGAACTTGCCTCTTTCAAAATCATGGTGTATATTTTTAACCTTCGTGACTAGGATCTTTTAGGAAGGGGGGGAAAAAAGCTTATTCATATACTGTATTTCCGGTCTCTAGATGGTAGGATTTGCCAGTATAGCTGTGTCAAAGAAGGGTATGTTTTATTCATGTCCCTGACCAACATAGCTCTGCCAGCAAAACTTTGTAATGTAGACCTAGCCTAACTGTCCAGTATATCCTGTATTATATCACTCTCATAAACTACAGCCCATATTTTTTAACACCATAAAACTCGGAGTGCTCTTATAAATCATTACTGGGTATCAGACGTGTTTTTTGTTTAACTGAGATGGAAGAGGGAGCAAAGAGCATGTTAAATGTGCAGGTGGTGATGTATTAGGAAGCATAAGAGCATAAGGCAAGAGCTTGAAGTCCAGGACCTCCATTGTAGCATTCTCTGAATTGCTTCCAGTTCCACGCGCAGGGCCAGTTAGACAGGCAGAACCGCAGGGTCTCAATGCTTGGAAGAGACAATGGTGTAGGGAGGGGAGGGGTTTAGATTTATTACGAAGTGGGGAAACTTTTGGGAAAGGGGGAGCCTATACAGGAAAGATGGGCTCCACCTAAACCAAAATGCTCTTAATATTTAAGATTGTTTTTAAAATATTGATATCAATATTCCCCCCCCCCCCCCCCCCAAAAAAAAAAGCCAGTACGGTACTGTGTTAAATGTAAACGACTAAAAAACAACAACAACAAAAACCAAAGGGAAAATTAAAAAAAAAAAAGATTTGAGAAGGTAAGGAAACTGTTCCTATGCTTTTTCCATTTAAATTAAGATGGTTAAAAGCAGCATTTTTCTTCTGCATAGTAAAGTTTCAAAGCTGTATTAAGTCAATGCTCAGTTGTAAACTTTTGAAAGAACCATAACGTTTTGTTCAGAGTTACGAACAACCTCCATTCCTATATATAGGCTGAAGTAGTTGTTTATTATTTGTATTACCATAGCACATAGGAGCCCCAGTCATAGAATCATAGAATATTAGGGTTGGAAGAGACCTCAGGAAGTCATCTAGTCAAACCCCCTGCTCAAAGCAGGACCAATCTCCAACTAAATCATCCCAGACAGGGCTTTGTCAAGCCTGACCTTAAAAACCTCTAAGGAAGGAGATTCCACCATCTCCTTAGGTAACCCATTCCAGTGCTTCACCACCCTCCTAGTGAAAAAGTTTTCAACTTAAACCTGCCCCACTGCAACTTGAGATCATTACTCCTTGTTCTGTCATCTGCCACCACTGAGAACAGTCTAGCTCCATCCTCTTTGGAACCCCCTTTCAAGTAGTTGAAAGCAGCTATCAAATCCCCCCTCATTCTTCTCTTATGCAGACTAAATAATCCCAGTTCCCTCAGCCTCTCCTCGTAAATCATGTGTCCCAGCCCCCTAATCATTTTCGTTGCCCTCCGCTGTGCTCTCTCCAATTTGTCCACGTCCCTTCTGTAGTAGAGGGACTAAAATTGGACGCAATACTCCAGGTGTGGCTTCACCAGTGCCGAATAGAGGGGAATAATCATTTCCCTCTATCTGACGGCAATGCTCCTACTAATACAGCCCAATATGCCGTTGGCCTTCTTGGCAATGAGGGCACACTGCTGACTCGTATCCAGCCTCATGTCCACTGTAACCCCTAGGTCCTTTTCTGCAGAACTGCTGCCTAGCCACTCGGTCCCTAGTCTGTAGCAGTGCATGGGATTCTTCAGTCCTAAGTGCAGGACTCTGCATTGTCCTTGTTGAACCTCATCAGATTTCTTTTGGCCCAATCCTCTAATTTGTGTAGTTCCCTCTGTATCCTATCCCTACCCTCCAGCATATCTACCATTCCTCCCAGTTTAGTGTTATCTACAAACTTGAGGGTGCAGTCCACGCCATCCTCCAGATCATTAATGAAGATATTGAACAAAGCTGGCCCCAAAACCTACCCTTGGGGCACTCCGCTTGATACCGGCTGCCAATTAGACATGGAGCCTTTGATCTCTACCCTTTGAGCCCAGTGATCTAGCCAGCTTTCTTTCCAACTTATAGTCCATTCATCCAGCCCATATTTCTTTAACTTGCTGGCAAGAATACTGTAGGAGACCATGTCAAAAACTTTGCTAAAGTCAAAGAATAACACGTCCACTGCTTTCCCCTCATTCACAGAGCCAGTTATGTCATCATAGAAGGCAATTAGGTTAGTCAGGCAAGACTTGCCCTTGGTGAATCCATGATGACTGTTCCTGATCACTTTTCTCTCCTCTAAGTGCTTCAAAATAGATTCCTTGAGGACCTGCTCCATAATTTTTCCAGGCTTGAGGTGAGGCTGACTGACCTGTAGTTCCCTGGATCCTCCTCCTTCCCTTTTTTAAAGATGGGCACTACATTAGCCTTTTTCCAGTCATCCGGGACCTCCCCCGATCGCCATGAATTTTCAAAGATAATGGCCAATGGCTCTGCAATCACATCCGCCAACTCACACCCTCGGATATAGTGCATCTGGCCCCATGGACTTGTGCTTGTCCAGCTTTTCTAAATGGTCTTGAACCACTTCTTTCTCCACAGAGAGCTGGTCACCTTCTCCCCATATTGTGCTTCCCACTGCCATAGTCTGAGAGCTGACCTTGTTCGTGAAGACAGAGGCAAGAAAAGCATTGAGTACATTAGCTTTTCCCACATCCTCGATCACTAGGTTGCCTCCCCCATTCAGTAAGGGGCCCACACTTTCCCTGACCACCTTCTTGTTGCTAACATACCTTTAGAAACCCTTCTTGTTACTCTTAACATCCCTCGCTAACTGCAACTCCAATTGTGATTTGGCCTTCCTGATTTCACTCCTGCATGCCTTAGCAATATTTTTATACTCCTCCCTGGTCATTTGTCCAATCTTCCACTTCTTGTATGCTTCTTTTTTGTGTTTAAGATCAGCAAGGATTTCACTGTTAAGCCAAGCTGGTTGCCTGCCATATTTACTGTTCTTTGCACACATTCTTTCAACACAATCTGTTGTTGGTCAGGCAGTTTCAGTGCTACTATCTGATGAAGACTACAATGCATGGGATCAAATCCATCCTCCTCCTTTTCTAATAGGCTCTCCACTTAGCAAGTGGTATAAATATTGCAAGTCTTCACTGTTGCACAAAATCTTTAATATAAGCAACTATCAATATTGACTCATTGCAGCAAAACTGCTCTTAATATTTAAGATTGTTTTTAAAATATTGATATCGATGAGGAAAACCTGAAATATTTATATCTATCCAAGTATACTGTGGTGTGTGCATATGGAGGTTGCCAGGTTGAGCTGTGATGTACAGGAAGAAAGGAATGCTGCATTCAGGGTTGGAGAAGTGAATCATTCTGGGTCTTTAAGCAGGTTATTGTAGAGAGATTGCCCAAATCCTTCAAGCTACTGCATGCAAACCCCATCGTCTTCAATGTGACTTAGTACAGGAATTCACCTGCATGGAGCAGCTTTCAGGTAAAGGCAGTGAATGGCAGCTGTAATCTACTGTTCATTGTGGGCTGACCTTAAAAAACCCAAATTGATTCACTTTAATTGCAAGTCGGTGTTGACCTTTGAATCTGTCTGCTGACATCCAACCTCACAGGTAAATAATGTTGATTTTCTATTTATTCCAAATAGAACTCTGATTGGATTGAGCATTTCTTTCTGGGCTAAAAACTGAGTCTGGTTTAATTCATTAATTTTACTGCACTGTTTTCTGTGACCAAAGAAAGAGATTTAATATGAATTTTAATGCATGGTTACTTTAAAAAAAAAAAAAAGTTTTCGTGCACATCATTAGTTCAATAAACACCTATTTTTGCTAATAGGAACCACCATACTCAGAAGTTTTACTTGGCATAGAAGGTCTCACTCTAGGAATTTCCTAAAAGCTTTTATAATATTTTAATAACACTTTCTCACAATTAAAGTCCAGGGAAAATCCTCATACAAAGTGGAGGAAAATCTGTCTGTAGCTGGAGTCCTGGGCCCAACAGCTGGAGCAGTCAACATGGTGTCTACACTGACACCGTGTCGACCTAACTACATCGACCTAAGTACTACGCCTCTTGCAGAGGTGGAGTTATTAGATTAGTGTAGTGTGCAACTTACATTGGTGGAAGCAACATTGTCGTGTAGGCACTTATATTCATCTAACTCTGTAGTATAGACCAGGCCTGAGTGGGCAGAGGGCTTTTGCTGAGTAGTGTGTAAGCAGGCAGGGGCAGGAGAGACTAGAGGGGGAAGAAGCAGAATGTGCAGAACAGAAAAGCAGAGACAAAAAGCAAGCTAGACAATCAGTAGCCTCTGAGCCCAGTGTGGCTGTGGGAAAAGCTAGAGAGAACTTTGAGATCTGTTGTCTAAAGAGGCTTGGTGCTGTAAGCTAAGAAACTGAAACTGTTACTTTTGTTCTTGGTTCCTCCTACCTTTGGAGAAGCAGGACTTTGTAAACAGATATTTCTTTGTTGTAGTTTTGTTTATCATCAGTTTCTACTCCCAACCAGAACATCCTCAGTACCCCAAATTTTGACTGGCTGCTCAGGTCTAAAAGGGACAACATTATATTTTAAAGGAGTGCTAGAACATAAACAAATCTAAGACTTCAGTATTTCATAGTCTCAAATTTGATGGGGAAATATCCAGGTTAAAAATCACTAATTTTAAAAACAAGAATCTTCAGCTGTGGTATTGTGATACTGCAGTATACTTAAACAGGAAACTTTTTAAACATTCTTTCTCAGTATTTAATCTGCTTGATTTAATTTGTACCTTTCTCTCTGCTTGTGCATAAACAGATGTCATTTTAGGTTTAGTTTTTCGAGTTCCCAGGCTGCGATGTTTAGGGTGCAAACACTCCAGGGAATATTTATTAGCTTCTCCTACCTAAAAAACTCCTTTTATTGGAACTCAAAAAACAATTAAAATATTTCTTTGATCTTATTTTTTTAAAAACATTATTTTTGTAAAAACTAAATCTTTGGCTAGATTTCATCTGATTCTTTTAATATTGCCTGGTACAGTGTAGGTTTATTAGTATTGCCCTACAGTTCTAGTTGTTAAAATGAGCAAGTAAATTGCTTTGGCACTATAAAATGCGTAATTTCATTTGTTTAAATTTTTGACTCTGTGCAAGAAGGATTTTCTGTAATTTCTTGATCAATGGAATGGGACTCAGGAGACCTGCTGGGGTGACCTTGGGTAAGGCACTTTATCGCTCTGTGCCTTAGTTTCCCCACCTGTAAAATGGGAATGATACTGAACTTCTTTGTACAGTAGTTTGAGATCTGCTGATGAAAAGTGCCATGAGTCTGCATGTAAGATAAGCAGATACCTGTCTCTTTCTATAAAATATATTGATTCTTTATCCTCTTTTCAGAAGCCAAAGAAGCCACCACCTCCTGTTAAAAGTCCAGGTATGTAAAAGGTGCATGCTGATAAATGTACTGAAGAACTTTGAGCATAAAAAGCAACAAAAGTCACTGCTCTAGAAGCTTCATAAACGCAATGAGAGTTTAGAAACAACTAATTTTATTCAGTCGTGAAGGCAAGGTTTTCTAATTTTAGTGTACCTGTATAAAGAGGTGTGTTATGCTCCACATTTACTGTGATGTGGTAAGGCAAGAGTTTAAGATGACTTTCCAAACTCAAAAGTAGCTTTGCATTTCTGAGCAGTACAGCAACCCCAAATTCATGCCAGTGACACTATGTATCCTACTATGTATTTTGTTTGACACATCTGACAGAACCTAGTTCTGAATCTTAGGCTACATCCACACTACCCGCCCGATTTGGCAGGTAGCGATCGATGTTCTGGGATCGATTTATCGCGTCTCGTCTAGATGCGATAAATCGATCCCAGAGCCGCTCCCCGTTGACTCCGGAACTCCAGCTCCGCGCGAGGAGTAAGTGGAGTTGACAGGGGAGCCTGCCTGCTGCGGTGTGGACCAGCGGTAAGTACTTTTGAAATTGATCTAAGATATTCGACTTCAGCTACGTTATTCACGTAGCTGAAGTTGCGTATCTTAGATCGATTTCCCCCCCCTCCCCCCAGTGTGGACCAGCCCTTAGTTTAGAAATATTTTAATTCTTCCTCACATCTTTGAGTTTAAATGAATGGTTATACACTATATTACGGTCCTTGGCTAGGAGGAACAGTATAAATACAAATAATTATAGGTTATATTTTTAGTGAATGACTAGGAAAATTATAGTTGCTTGAGAAATGTGTCCGGTTTTGTTTTTATATTCAGCTCCTAAGCCTGAACTTCCACTAGGAGAGAAGAAATTTATTTCTTCTAGACCTGAAGAAAAAGGTGAGACCAGTTTTCTTCACATTGAAATTAAACTGAGATAATGTAAAAGAACTACGCAATATTTAGTTATTTTGTTTTAAGTAAATCAGATACCTGTATGGGAAAAGTTACTTATTGTATGCTATCATAATTGTTTCTAAAACTATGCAAGTATGATAAGGTTTTTAGATTAGTGTGTGTCTGCATTTAAATCTGCATATTATACATTATGATAACAATTGCTTTTGCGGAGTCATTTTCTTTGTCTCATTGACTGCAATTTCAAGACTGTTTATAATGACCTAGTTGCAGTTTTAATAATTTGCTTAAATGCAGTTTTGTAATAAATGTGGTGATGTAATTCTGGATAACAATGGACATTTATTAAAATAAATATTTTGGAAATGTCAGTTACTGCTCTTATAGAGAATGTTTCACCAAACATGTGAATGGCTTCAATTGCAAGTTTTGTTTGGAAAAAATGCCAAAAGTGTATCTACATCATTGTACTAATATTATTAATTTGTAGAGGAGATACTGCGATTCTAGACTTTTAAAAGTGAAAATCTCCTATCCTGTAAACACCTAAACCATTCAGTCTTCGTCCAGATTTTATCTTTCAGTGTTTCCATTTTCATTAACACTAGAGAAGTTTGCTAATTTACTCTCACTACATTTCAAGACTTGAAAGCCTCAGAACTATCTCTTAAAAAAAATTGTTAATGGTCTGAACCAAATGTAATGTTTCTAAAATGCTCCTTTTTGTATTTTGAAAAATTGAACAAGGAACTAATGGTCCATACAGAATTTGCTTTTATTGTGATAAAGAGAAAAGTTCTGACACATTGCCATTTCTTTCTCTAAGTTAATCTGCTTCATAGGACTTGAAAGAAAAAATGTTATTGTTATAACGGTTTGGCCATATTATATAAAGATACTTTGTAATGCAGCCAATGAACTTTGGCCATAGAATGTGTTCAGGACAGCATTTTCAAATGCATGATTAAGAGTAAGCGAGCTCCATTTGAGTTTTGGCCTTTCTGCACAAATTTTTAATAACCTGCTATGTAAACTACATATATTCTTGGGAGTAATCCATATGCGTGTGTGTTCAGTGAGCCATCTTGCATCTGAATATTATTAGAGAACAAATTATTTTTCTCTTCATTGGACCACATTCTTCCTTCTCCAACTAACTGAAGTCAGTATACTGACACCAGGGCTGAATTTGTTCCATTTGGCTGCTAAAATAAACCTGAAAAAATGAATATTTCGTTTTGATTCTGTTTAAGTGAATACTGTTGTTAACACTATTAAATTAAACAGACTGCTAGCAGCAGAATAATAGGCCAAGAAGCAAATTATATAACATCAAATTCTGGGAAATTCTGCATTTTTAAAAATGGAAAGTGAAGTGCAGAGCTTTCTATTGAACTGTATAAAATGGTTGAAATTCTAACGCCTGTGTTAGGCAGGAATTCAGACTAGATGATCATAATGGTCCCTTCTGGCCTTAAAATCTGTTAAGATAAATAGCAGTGGTGTTTTGCTTGAAATAAACTTCCATTTATATTTGCATTTTCAACCTCTCCTGAAAACATGTACAAATACTGCTAATCATTTTAATAAAATATTAAATTGTGGTGGAATTAGTCCTGTTAAAATTATTAACCAATATTAATATGAAATTATAAACCTTATTATGAGAGACTAATTAGGCTGTTATAGGTCAAGTTTGTCCTTAATTGGACAAGAATTGGTTAGCTGTTCGTTTATATAAGCAGTATTTTTATATGAGTATTGAAAGGACGTTTAATGACATTAGTTAGCTGTGGTAACTTTTTGCTCTTCATAAATGTAATCAGTATGGTATTTTCCTTTCCATTATGTAGCATTATCTTTTAGCCAACTTTTAGTATCTTTTTCATTGTTTAGTAAATCCAGAATAGTTGTTAGAGTACAGAGTGCTATACCTTTGTATAACAAAAGTAACTGATCCCTATCATGTGGTGATCTGTGGTAAACAAAGTATTTAGTAGTGATTTTTTTTCTTGGTTTGTGACAGCCTTCATTTATAGGTTTGTTTGGTGGAAAAAAGTTCAGATAGCATTCTAGACATTGAGGAATATCACATAATAAAAACAAAAATGTCAGAATAGTTGACTAATTCATATGTAAATATTTAATTTTTTATCAATTTTTCTTTTTAAATATAAAATTATTGATTCAGTTTGGTGACTGGTATTGACTGAACACAGGGTTGTAGAACTTGTGCTGCCTTTCTCCACTCGTATCACATACATTTGTAATTTGTAAAGTTTAAAATTGTTCAGCTAGCCAGTCTACATAGACCAGAAAGAGACACCTCAATTAATAAGACTTTTTACACAACACTAAATCTCATAATTATGTATTTATCATTTAGCAGCACCAAGTGGCAAAGTTGTGTATTGTATCAGTTACTCCATCTCAGTACCAAAAAAGCGCCGCTGGAGATATGATTCCAATAAACTGATCCTTTTCACTGATTTACTGGTATGCTTCATATCTTTTAATTCTAGTATCTCAGGCCTTCAGAAATTGCAATAAGGCAGCATTTATAGTAGATTCTGTCATAGGTGGTATCTCACCTAAACACTTCACAATCTTCAGTGTGTTTATCCTCACTCATCCCTGTTGAGGTACACTGTTACTAAGTGCTACTATCCCCCTTCTTCAGCTGGGGAACTGAGGCACAGAGAAGCTAAGTGACTTGCCAGAGGTTACACGGAGTCTGTGGCACAGCAGGGAATTGAACCTGTCTCCCCGAAATCTTAGGCTAGCATCTTAACCACTGGAGCCTATTTTCTCAAATACATTATATAGGATTTGAATTTCTGACCACTTGCATATAAAGCAAGAGATGTTCCTCTGCTCTACCAAGCCACTGTGATTCAGCATTGTACAAGGAATCAAGAACTCCTAACTTTAATCCTGTGTATAGGCTTCAACAAGTCACTTAAGGTGTGTCTAAACTGCATTAATGGGGTTTGAATGCAGCTCCCATAGACATACCTGAGCTAGCTTTAATCTAGCTTGCTCAGGTACTGATAGCAGTGAAGCTGCAGCAGCACAAGCTTCAGTATATGCTGTACAAGTCTGTCTAGAACCCTGGCTAATTACTCGGCTTGCAATCCTGTGCTGAAGCCTGCCATGCTGTGGCTTCGCTGCCACTGGTACCCGAGCTAGCGAGGTTAAAACTAGCTCGAGTATAACTGCAGCTCGTGCAGACATACTTCCAATTGTGTGTGTTCCCTCATTAATTAACAAAATCTGAGCAAATGGATCATATGGTGATGAAACAATGGAAGTCTAGTTGTCCTGTTCTAACTTTCATACATTTGTTTTATATTCAGTTAGTGCCACCAGTGTGCATGTAGGAAGACAAGGTCCTTAACATACAGAATTTGAATCTAAATGCACAAGGAAGTCATCCAGATATCACTCCTGTTCTGTGATGCAGGTGTAAAAGAAACGGTGATAAACATCTATATCTTTAGTAGTAGATGTAATGAATTGATGCGAGGGAAAGGCATTAGAGGTACAGCAGGAATTCTTCTGTGTGACTAACTAAGCTGTTGTCTATAGTGCAGTAATGAATCACTGACCTATTACCAGGAATATCACTGAAGAAGTTGCATTAAGTGTTTATTCTAACCACATTTATTGTGTCCAGGTGTATCATTTGTATGTCTAGATAAAAGTGGAAATGTGCATGTCTCAAAGTGATGCAGCATCAAATCTTCAGGGAAATCATTTCTGATAGCAGCCACTATGATGAAATGCCAGTCATAATTAGAGGAACAAAGTGTCCTAGATATATTAATCTAATGTATCTAAAAATGTGTTTGTGCCTTATTTTGTAAGATGAAAAAGCAGCTCTGGATCAGAAGCCTTCTAAGCCAGTTGCTCCCCAGGTACCACCCAAAAAGCCTGTTCCTCCAAGCAAGACTAATAATATATTTAGAGCTGGGCTTCTACATCCAAAACGACCAGATAAACCAGTCTTACCATCACCTGTGTCCAAGTGAGTATATTTTTATTTAATTTTAATCCCACATAGTAAATAGATTGCATTGGTTTACGCTTGCATGTGCTTCGTTGCTAAACTATAAATCTTAATTAATCTGAAGGTGAAAATGTCATAAGGATACACAGTGCCCTATACTTATCTGTGCTTCAGAAATTCTCTGGGTGGTGATCAGCTTTACCTTTTGAATTTTCCAACTGTCAAGCGACATTTTACTTGAATCAGATACAAGGGAACCTCGCACCGTGACCTGTGTTCTGTGTGAAATTATGGACCTCTGAATCATCACACTGCAGTGCAAGTTTTAAAGCTGCTGCATTCTGTGTAAGTTATGGCCACAGGAAATGAGTCACTAGTGGTGTTCTGTGGTATGCTGGGTAGAGGAGCCTGTGGGCGTTACACTTCAGAAATTAATTACCACATTGGAGAGAGCCACACATCACTGTGTAAATGACCAAATTTCTCACTTAAGTATTGTCCATATAAATCCCCACTCCTGGAGCATACATCTCTTTTGAAGTCATTGTCCTGTAGAAAAGTAGTGACCATTGGGAACATGTGAGTTGAGGTCATATAAGGATCTGAAACGCCAAGATTCCTCAGTTCTTTTCAACTGCCTGAGTGGATTTAAATTCTCTCTGTCTTCCCTTCATAGTTCATATTGTAGCAGAGTAACAGCAACTACTATTGTTGAAGTTGTGTATCAGCCTCTATTTTAACCCTGATTTCTAACCACTAGTATTAAGCTTGCATTTAGCTTCTATTCTGACCCCTGATTTTAGTCACGGACAACTTTCTGAAGTTTTATTTCCTCAGACTGAAATTTTTCCAAGCCTGGTCTTTGCCTGATGAGGTGACATTTTTTGTCAGTTTGAATAAATACAAATCAACTCTTTTTGCAGTATAAGGAGTGTGAGAGAAAAACACTGTCCTCTTGTAACCAAACCAAAAAGTCTTGTGATCTTTTCTGAACAACTTTCAGTCTTGCAGGAGTTGGGCTGTCTACTGCATCTCTCCTGAAGATACATCTACATGTATGCTGGCATGTGGAGTACAGATACTGCACACCCAGCTAGCATGGGTATAAATAGCAGTGTAGATACTGAGGCACAGAGTAGGTAAGTAAAGTGCCCTGAGGTATATACCCTACATAGCTGTCTGCATGCCCAAGCAAAGCCTCCCATGTCTACACTGCTATTTTTAGCAGTCTAGTGTTCCACGGCGACTGCCTTTCCCTGTCTCAGGGAGAGGCAGCGGAAAAGTCTCTGACAGTGTGGAAAGGCTCTGGCAGCTTCCCGCTGCTTCCCTCCTGCTAGAGCCTTTCTTGCTTCAGTGAAAGGCAGTGGGGAGCTGCTGGAGTCTTTTCCACTGGTCTCCCTCCCTGCCCGTCGGAGCATTTCACTGCAGCATGTGGTTACGCAGCACAGTGACAGGCGTGAGCTCAGCCTGCTTTCACTATGGCATGTAGCTCCTGTGTCGTGTCTGTACTCCACATGCCACTGTAAATATAGATAAGGCATAAGATGCCTGGGACAGGTCACTCTTCTCTTGGTATCTAGCCATACTGTGCGTTATTCATGCATTATTGTGATTTTCTTTGCACATCAAGGGAACAGATGCTCCGGTCAGGACAGCAGTCCTGCAACCATTGTTTAACTAGTTCTCTTCAGACCTGACTCCTCACAGTAGCAGTTAATCTCTCAAGAATGGAGATCCTGAAGAGAGATTACTAGCCAGTTTTAATAATTGGTTCTTTGGGTAGATTGTCAGTGTAGATCCCCATTCACCACCCTTCTGTGCTGTAGATTCTAAATGGTGGAAGAAACTAACAGACGTGTAAGCCACAGCTCTGTACATAGCCTCACGCTGAAGGTTTGGTTCTGTGAGACTGCATATACAGGTTCCCAATGGTTACCTCTTTGAGCGCTCTGGCTTCCATGCAGCAGATGCATGTGCAATCCAAGAGTGGAGCTCTATACTGTTAATCTACAGAGGGCCACCCATTCTTGGCTAGGTATTGACTTCATATTTCAGCACACTTCAAGATTTATTGTTTTATATGTAGAGAAGTATACAACAGAAATGTTTTTCAATTTGAGTAACAGTTAACATATTGGTCAGAATTCCAAAGGGGATATATATGTATTGAAAATAATAAATTGTGGCTAAAGAATTTTAACGTTCTTATGACTGAAAACATCCACAGCTGCTCAATATTTGACACTGTCCTGAGTGGATGGGAGAAGAGAAGGCAACCCTGCTGCAATAATAATTCCCATGTAGAGAAATGGGGAAATTAGTACAGACACACATTTTAGAGGAAAGGGAACTAGTAACCAACATTTAACCTGTCAAACTGTTTAATTCACACAGCTTCCTAAGCAAAGTAACTTTTACATTCAGCTGCAAGATGCAGCTGATAGAGCTGCAAAGGAATGGCTCATCTGTTTACTTTTAGTTCTAGAATGCAGGAAAATCTAGGAGTCTTTCACTGCCAGAACAGTAATAAAGGGTGTAGAGAGACTATCCAATGCTAGAATAAGGGCCATCTATACAGGATATTTGACAAAATATAACCACCCATTCTAGCCCATTAAGAATGTTTTTAATTTAAAAAAAAAAATTGTGGGCAATGGACCCTTCATACTTCACCTCAAATGTTTCTGAAGTGGAGATATTATTGAAGATGGTGGTCAGCGTTCTTGTCTTTTTTGTTGCATTGTACTATAGCATTTTTTGTGCAAAGAGTTAGATTTGGTCATACAGTGTGCATAAATGGTGATAAAATATTACCAAATGATGTCTTGAAGTATGCATGTGGAACTCCCACTGAAAACCCTGCACATATCTGGAGGGCAGATTTTTGACCATAAGAGTCCTTACAGAAGTAAATATGTTTATGAATAGCACAACATTGATTTTATTTGTCTGTCTTGGTGTGAGAGCCGGTCTGTGAAATAATTTTTAAATCTAAATTCTTAAAGAACAGGAAACACTGACATTTCCCCCTCTGCTTTTAACTTTTAATATGTTTGAATTATGACCAGTTTCAAATTCAGACTGCCTGTTTATTTCTTTACAGATCTAATGGGGAAGTAGTTTCCCTTCGACCGAAATCTGAAATTGAGCCACTAATAAAACCAAAGTTAGACTCTGAACATTCACCGCTTAGACCAAAATCAGTAGAGGTAGATTCAGTTGCAGTAAAGAGCTCTAAAGAACCAGGTAAGATGAAAAACAAATGAAAATACTGTACTGGAGAGGTTTTCTGAGCCTTTTCTATTTGACCGGGATACCCTCATGGTATTAGAATAAACTCTTTTATTGGAGTATACACGTTAATATTTAGTGCAAGAGCAGTTACATGTGTTAGGGAATACAATTTTTTTAATAGTTATTGCTGATAGCTCTTTTATGTAATGGGAAAAATGTACAGTGTTTATCAGGTTAATATGCAGAGAACTGATAACGCCTTATTTTGTATAGGGTTAGCTAGAAAAAATGAACACCTGTATAATGTCTTTTTTTCAATTAAAATGATATTTTTGTCATTGCCTGACCTCCCTTACCTTTATAAAAAGATTCCTTTTTTTCTCTGTCGTTTTCTGTGCAACTTCCTGCTGTTTTTGCACATAGAATAACTTTTAATGAACCTATTTAAATATTTTTTTACTAATATTCATAACATTCATTTATAGTTTTGTGGAGTCTAGTTGACAACCTTTGTGGCTAGCTCCTTCATTAGTGCTTCACAATTTTGAAAGAGAGATTGTATTTTGTGAATTTGAGTATTTTGTGCTCATGAAAACGAACTAACTTTTGCTAGATGCACCTTGATCTTAATCTGACATCTGACTTACAGTTCTACCCCTGTCTAATGAGAACTTTAAGTATTGCCCAGAACCAACAGCATTCTGAACAGATGCTATGCAAGCTCTCCCCATATAACTTCTACTAATAGATTCCTTCCTTGTCAATAACATCACTGTGATCTCAATCCTGCATGTGCCTCCTATTCAAAGGTTGCCTGTTCTGTTGAACTGGATGGCGACTTTTGTGATCTTGTGCAAACCTTCATGAGGGGGACTAGTTTTGAGAACACACAATTCTTCTGATTTATACCAGTTTTAGCACTGGCCTCTAAATGTGAAATTTTCTAATGCATTAAACCCACATAGTCTCAATCTAGGGTGACATCTTGGACATGACCCTTTACTCAGAATGCCTTTTAGAGATGTGTAACAGAAATAATTACTCCGTTTCCAAAATGTGTAACTTCCCATCCAAATTGCACTGAACTGAGGTGTGGGGTGGAGAATGTTCAATTTTGGACTACAAGTTTAAGGGTCATTTTCTCATGGCTCTACAGGCTAAACACAGGACCTTTTTTCATTGAAAAGGGGAGGTTTCCAGTTTCCCGTTAGGATGTGCAGTGCTTGCTTCTGTGCCTGATGGAGTCTGAGATGTAACTTTGAAATCATGACTTTTGTATAGAAAGGATAGTTCCAATATTTTTTAGTGGAGTAGTTACATGAGTTAGTCATTCTCCCTATGAGCATTGAACAGTTGAACTCAGTGTATAATAAGGCACCCTAATAATATTGCAAGTAGTACCGACAAAAATGCTTAATATGTTCCAAGTTATTTCTAAAATAGTTCTTTTTTATGTTAAATGTAGTTCATATAGAGAATAGATGATGTGGCATCGCTTAAAAATTTTATTTGGATTGGGACAGTGAAATGACTTTATCAGTATCTGGGGCTTTGATAAGCTCAAAAATGGGGGCTTTGATAAGCATAAACTGAACAAATCTTTTTTTCAGGCAAGAAGGAATTAATGTTAGTTGGTGGGGAGCTGAAGTGGCTGAGATACTAGCCCCATTGCTTTAAAAGTGTTTAAAATCTGTTACTCAGGTTCCCACTTTGGGGGTTGTATTCGATTTTGTGCTATTCCTACATGGTCAGGTAGCAGGTGTGGCCAAGAGCATGTCTTTCTGTCATCTTTAGGCGAGGAGAATGTGATGCTTTTGTTCAGATGTAGACCTTCCCTAGAGTTATCCTTGCCTTTGTCACCCTGAGACTAGAATAATTCACTGCACTCAGTCAGGTCCTGTACACTGATACCATTGGCTGTGTATTAGATATAGCTTTAAGGTTTTGACATAGGACTTTGTAGGTCAGCAGAGGCACTCAAGCTTACAGTACCCTGATTTCAGAGAGAGGGAGTTGGTGGTAGGATCCCCTTGATGACAGATCTTCTGTGTACTCCCCATCTTACTGGTACATAAGGAGAGGCGTTCGATCACTTCCAGGGAGGACTGGAAGACTCATGTATTTTGTGGGGCATTAAGGAAGAGGGTGGATTGATGATGATTCTGAGGAAGTGGCTGTTGAATGTTAGTGATTTGTGGATAGGGTTGATAATGGTGAGACATGCCTTTTTATTTCATGAATGTTTATTCTTTAGTGTGGGTGCATGTTTCCTTTGAGAGAGAGCTAAGAGTGTAGTTTTGCGTGACTGGCTTTGTGCCCTCATGGTTCTGTCATATGGTGTTTCATTTATCACTTTTTGTGCATATTTGAGCTTGCTGGGAAGACTGGGTACAGATTGACGTGCATTCAGTGTGCTGATGACATTGAATCTATCCTTCCCTTTCATCCAACTGACAGGGAGCAATTGTCTTTCTCTGTGTATGGTGGTGATTGGGGCTCTGATAAGAGTGAGAAGGCTGAGGCTAGGGGAAACAGAGGTCATATTGTTATGTTTGGGGAAGCAATTGGACAATATGGCAAAGATTGTCACCCATTGACTGAAGGTGTGTCCCCCTCTTGTGTCAGCTGAGCATTCACTTTGGGAGTCCTGTTACATAGACTCCTTGCTGTTAGGCAGCTAACAGAATTGAGCAGAATGGCTTTATTCCCTCCCACATGGGAAGGAAGTTGTAACCCTTTCTTTCAGGCCTGTACTATGTTACAGGCCCCCATGCTTCTGTTGATTGAGTTTTTTAGGCAATTCCAATGCACCCTCTGGTCTGAAGCTGGGGCAGAAAGTGGTGAGCACATGACATCAGCGCTCCGGGATTTGTGTTGGTTGCCTGTTGATTTCTGGATGGAGTTTAAGAAGTTGATTCTGATCTATAAAACCCAAATGGGATGAGTGATGGGATTTGGGCAAGGATCTATGGATTTTTATTTGGCACAACTTGTTTTGCGGAAGCTGAAGAAATTCTAGTTTTGTGGACTTCAAAGAGATTGTTGGTTTGCTGTTGCTAATTTTATCTTGATATTCTTAATTATCTATCAAGGCTACCCACAGGCTGGAGTGTAGGCATTTTGTGCTTACATATTGAAATCAAAGCATAATATTTTTTTAATTGAATTGCCTATTTTGAATAAGAATAGAGTAAAAACATAATTTAAAAGACTTTTTTAGGTAATACTAAATCACCAATGGCTCATATGAAACAAGCATTCAAATGTGATGTTGTATCAGTCTGAAATGAAGGTAGGCCCCAATCCTTCAACTGCCTCCCTATGAACTAAGGGCAACTGCCTGCATGGAGTCAGTTGCAAGATCAGGATCTTGTATTGTAAGTGCATATACACTGATCCTTAAGGCTTGTCAGTTTTGCCTAAGATATGGTTAAGGGGACATACCAAACTTTGAGTTAAAGATCTTCTATGTAGATGTGTTAGTCGTATGCTAAATCGCAAAGCAATGTGATAAATGTAGTAGGTACCTTGGTTTGATCCACATGATCTGCTTTCTACCTACTGAACCTTGTGGAAATACCTCTAACACTGTAAACTTCTGAGCAACTTCAAAAAGCTGCCATTTAAAAAAAAAAAAAGTGAAGTGCCACAAACTGTTTGCACGTTTCGGAGGAGAAGAGAGAATTTTCTCACCGAGGTGAGGAAAAAATACCCCTTTCTGAAACGCTACAACAGGCATTATTCACCTCTGCACTTTTATAGTCCAGTATGTTTCAACTCATATTAACTAAGATACTTGATTTTATACAGACAGGAGTAGGAAAATTAGTCCCAATAAATATTTTCCAAACTCTCTCAAACTTCCATAACATAGGTTTTATGTAACATGTGCAACAGGCAGAGTGCATGGTGGCAAGTGTGACGTAAAGGTTTTATCCATGATTGCTTGGGATGACCTGCATTACTCATTCATGGCTTTACCGCTAGCGTGTAATGCAGTCATCCCAACTCATGCCAGTGAAACCTATAAACCACACCACTGAAATTCCAATATATACTTCACTGCTATGGAAGGGCCTGTTAATGCTACTAAAACTGGGGCTGTGTAACGTCAAACGCTTTAGTTGTCTGTGGCAATTTAAAGATTATTTTGTTAATCTTATAAGAGTCGTGGTACATAGAAAATGCAACACATGCTTTCACAGCCCTAAGAGATATCCTGTCTTGAGGTCAGACGACCCAAGCTTTGCTTTTCTAGTTAGTGTGTTATCACAACTTGGTGGTGTGATTTCACTGAAGTGAATGCACAGAGGATGAAGTTTTATCAAAATCACTAATCTTCGTTGGTTTGTAGCCATTTTAACTAAAATGGTTTGTAGCCATTTCAACTACCAGTCTTATTTCTGGTAGTTTAGGGTCTCAGAATAATTACTTAAATGAACAATAGTTGTTGGGCCTGATTTTTCAGAGGTACTGGCCTCAGTGGTACGCTGCTGTTCAATACCTGTTGCTGTTAGATCACCAATAAATACTTCAGTGATCATATTTGTGAAGACTTCTGAACACCACTTGTTGATTTATTTGAAAAGAATAGTAAAAGTTTCCCCCCTCGATTAGAGAGAGTTAAACCAAGACTGTAACAAACTGAAAACAAAGTGATTCTGTGTGAAGATATAATAATATAGGTAATGCTAATATGCTGAACATGTGAAACAATTCTGTTCCTTCTACAAATGTTTCTTTTTCCTGCTTTGTAAAATAATTTTTTTTTTTTTTGGTTCAGAATCTTTTTTCTAGACATTCCTCTCCTTGACTTTTCTTTCCAGATTTTGTTTCCTATCCTGTTTGCCATGTTTCCCTTCTTACGTGTCAGGAAATTACCCTACCCTTCTCCATTTTGGTAAGATAACATTATATAAGGAAATCCAAATACCGTGTGTCATACCAGTACATGCACGTAGCCTTTTCTTTTTAGCAGCTCAGAGTTAATTTTAATTTGCAGTTGTATATACTAAAATTCGATTTTTATTTTAAAATGCTATTCTGTTTGTTTTGGATGCAGATTTTCCTTAGCTAGCAGACAAGAAGTATTTACCTTTAAATGCTTTTTTAAAAAAAATGGGATTTCATAAAGTGTACAAATATTTACACACTATTATTTAACCTGTCAGGTGAGGCCCCAAATATAGTTTTTTTGTAATGGGATTACATTAAATATTGATCACATTTCTGATGCGGCTGGGGTGGATGGCTTTACTGCATCTTTGCACACACAAAATATCATCTGACTTTCAAGTCTGCTATGCACACTGATGGTTTTTTGTTTTATATTTTTTAATTCTTGTATGTTAAGTCTGGGAAACAAGTCTTTATAATTTACCCTGTTGGCTTTTTGTCCTATAAAACTGTAATATATTGTGTGTTAAAAATTGAGTGTAATTATCTCCCATAAGATGTAAATCTTCCTCTGATTTTATTTACAATGATTTGCAGTGTATCATTTTTCTCCATACTTAATTATCGTTAATATCTTTAAACTCATGGATTTTTGCATGGTTGAAGTCTTAATATTGTGGGGTTTATTATGATTGCCTTCTAATCTTTTGTGGGATGAAGTTTAGTCTTAACAGGGTGAAAGACAGTGCAAACTGCTGTCTCTCTCTTCTTGCTATGGTATGAATGCTGGGTTTCCTCGTTTCATATAGCGTAATTGCAGTGTGGCTAATACTTTGAGCTGCTAAACCCAGGCAATTTCAGGGGATTAATTCACTTCTTCATTCACCTCTCATTTTTTTGTTGTGCCCTGTAGTTCTTCAGACAAATGGAAATAGTATATGCCAGACCACTGGACACTTTTACTACCAAAATTCACCAAGTACTGCCAGATACATTGTTGACTACCATTTTTCTGACTGGCTGAATCTTTTTCTATTGTATTATATGATTTATCCCAATTTGCTCATGACCCTGCTATAATGTACAGCTCCAGACTTAAGTGGTGGTAGGTATTCTCAATAGGCTGCTTTCTCTATCACAACCGCCTGAGGTTAATTAAACCTTCTGGTCTCTTTGGCAAAATGTTGCAGCCTTCAACCTTTTCTTTGATCCAGCAGATGTATAAAAATTAGAGCTCTCTTTTAGCACTGTAGTACTTTTTGGTAGATGAAGTCTTAAAAGCTCACATAGTAACTGGAAAACAGGTCCTTGATAAATAAGTAAACAATTCATTTACAATTAAAACTGATACAGAATAGGTGAAATTTTGGCTGCCTTGATGCCCATCAAACTCCCATTGACTTCCATGGGGTCAGGATTCACCCATTATAGGTGGTAATATACAAAGGTAAATAAAACCTCCTTGCCTCAAGTCGTCGTCATCGTCATCACTCCCATAACCGCATTGGTCGTTGGGGCACCTTCACTGATGAGCAATCAACCAATTGTCTCCACCTCTGACAATTGTGTGTCAGTGCTTGAGTCTCTGCGAAGTCCATTCCTGTCCACTCTTCTATGTTGTCAATCCATCTCTTCTTCTGTCTACCTCTTCTTCTCTTCCCCTGTACTGTCCCTTGGAGGATGATCTTGGATAGGCCAGAACATCTTGTTACATGGCCGTACCACTTCAGTTTGTGCTTCTTCACGGTCATCAGGAGGTCTTCATATGACCCAGTGCACTGGGTGGTGATGATGCAGACCTCTTCATTAGTGACGTGGTCGAAGTAGGAGATGCCCAGGATTTTACAGAATTAATCTCATCTCTACTACCTGTATTTTCCGTTCAAGTTCTTCCCTAAGGGTCCATGTCTCGCACACATACAGAAAAATGGAGATGACCAATGCGTGCAGCAGTTTCAGTTTGGATTCCAGGGAGATGTTCTCATTCCTCCAAATTGGCTTTAGCTTTGTCGCTGCTGATGTTTGTGCAGTTCTTGACAGAATTTCTGCTTTGGAGCCTTCATCAGTGATAATTGCCCACAGATACTTGAACTAAAGTTTAACTAAAATGGCAGTCAGTATGTATTATGCAGATATCTTACAAATTAAAATACTCTTTCGCAATACATGACACATAATATTGTGATAATGATGTTTAAGTGCTTTACAAACACTTACGCCTGACTCTACACCCTTTTCAGATTGGTAGGTATTAACTATTTTACAAATGGGTAAACTGAGGCACTGAGCGGTTAATTAACCAGTAGCCACACAGTAGGTAAACTAGCTTTAACTACTTCAATTTTTTATCACTCTAAAATCATTTACTCGCACTGTTAAATGTCGGTTTTGTCCTAATGGGTATTTGTGTCCCTGGGGTGTAAATAATTGATGCATATCTCAAGGAGGAGTCAAAGAATGCAGGGAAACAATACTTAAATTACTAGGTTCTTTATGTAGTGTCACAAGCACAGGCAGATTCTCACCTAACATGAAAAGATGTTTAAACTAGCAGAAAGTGAAAATAAATGAAACATTTAGAATGTTTGACTACAAATCTCTCGGATGCTTGCAGCTTGTCTGTAGACAGGTTATTTATTGTACATATAAAGCCTGCTGGAATTGTAGGTGAGAGCTAACAGGAGCCATTTTTACAACTAGATGTACACATTTAAGCAGGTTTAACATGAGTGAATGTATGCCACCTATTTTATCATTCTTCTTGAGACCCTTACTAGTGACTTAAAACATTCTACATTGGTTCTTCTATTAGGGTTCCATTAAATTTTGATTCACATGCTTAATTTCAAGAGTATCAAGATAGGAAAATACACTTCGTAAAACTCTTAAATGGGTCTAAACTGACATGGCTCAAAATTGTTATGCTATTGTGAATTTCCTTCAAAAATATGTTTCAAGAAACAATTATGTATTTTCCTCAACACTTGAGTTTGAAATCTGCTTCATGCCACCTTCTCTCTGGAGTCTCTCTTGTTCTGGTGGAAATCTGAATTTGAATGCCTTGTTTTTAAACTGTTTTATTAGCTAATAGATGCCAATTCTCTCTAGTTTCTTTAATGAAAATGTTGTTTTCCAGACTTACTAAAAGCGTATGACAGTTATTTCTTGCATGTCCTGAGAGCATAGTGTGCTAAAAGTCTTTTGAATGTACTGTTGTTCTGATCAATTGTCTCTTCTCCTTGATTTTTAAATAAAATTGTTTCTACTTCCAGAGAACCTTTTGAACTTAAAGGGGGTCTTTGTTCTCACCTTCTTCTAGATCTTTTAAGTTTTGATGTAATAGCTACCTCAGATAATCTGTCACACCCTACTGCAAGCAGACCGAAGATGCCTGGCAGGAGGCTGCCTACTCGTTTCAACGGCAATCATTCTGTGAGTACATTGACTGTATTATTCTGAAGATAAATTTTAGGATATCTGCTTCCCACAAGAGAGAATTTTATTGGACAACATCACTCTAGGGAAGTCATTTCATTAGCAAATGCCTAAGAGAGTATTGATAGGGCCATGTATCCACAAATGGAAAAGTAAAGATGAAAATGAGTGTAAGTGAATATAGCAGCATCAGAAGTGCAGTTAAAAGAAATTAGATTTTCCTATCTATCCCATTGGGTTTTGACATTGTTTCCTATTTCCCTGACTACACAAATAGTGCTCCAGTAGCATCAATAAAAGAAATTTCTACACTCTGGGTCCTAGTGGTGCCGCCGCCCTCCCCCCCCCCCCCCCCAGTCTGGCTCCAGAGGCGGCCGCTTCAGTTCGCCTCCTGGTAAGGCCAGCCCTGGGTGGAAAGGTGGTCTCAGCCTGCCTGATTGCCTCGCTGCCTTGTTGTGAGGTGATACTGAAGTGGCACCACAGTTACAATTACAATTTTTATGTATACAATCACATATTTTCATAACTATAACCTGTATGCATATCTCATAATGACTTAAGTTTATTGCGTTACAGGCTTTCTTAAAATATCCTTACCCATTATATTCTTATAGCAAAATATCATAGTACGCTATCAGTTGGTTTAACTGCTTATTTGGGTGGGGTCTAAACCTTCTTTTTTTCCCCCTTGAGGTGTCTGATTGTCCAAGTCCTCGGTCTGTTATAACTCCTTTTAACGTGTTTGTATTGCGGTTGTGTCCAAAGGTCTCATTTTGCTAAGCATTGCAGAAACATACATAGTTCCTGTCCCAAGGAGCTGACAGAAGAGGTTAACAATATTTTAGAAATCAAGTTAAGATCATCAGCGGTATTTCTGACAATATGCTTCAGTTACTGTCCTTGCTTTACTCCAGGGGTAGTGAATTATTTTTTATCAAGGTAAAGTCAAGGTCCAGACTCCAGAGAAAATAATATTAATACCATTGTTATTTTTTATTAAGTGAATGCAAAGATTTTGGGGTCCATTCAAAAGCGTCTGGCAGTCCAGATTTAGCCTGGGGTCCACCTATTGACTGCCCTGTTTTACTCCATCCCACTTAGTAATTATTGTAAGTTACTGTTTTATCTATTCTGTACACATTCTATTTAGTATGCATGTTTTTATTTAGCAGCCAACTCAAAATGAGAGTACAGAAAAAATTGTGAAGGTGCATAAAGAGGAGGAAGAAAGTGCCAAACCAAAGCCACCTGAAGTTAAAAAGGTACAAAACTGAAATTATCAGATACACATCAGACTACTAGCAGTGCCATTCATTTTGATTGCATGTTCACATGCTGATAAATGCAACCATACAGATTGCAGATAGTTGCAAACATAAGTGCTCTATATGAGCCAAATACAAAACTGCATTGATATAGGAATGACTAGTTTTATATTGGGTAACACAGAACTACGCTTCCAGTTCCAGGAGTAGGTTAGATGTCTGCTCTGTCGCCTAGCTCCTGGATAAAGAAAAGTAGGTTTGAGCAGAAGAGGCATGAAGAATGGCGTAGCTTGACCTCAGTTACCACCCTGGAAGTTTGCTTAATAACTGACTTTAGGGAGCCCCATTACATTGCTGTTCTTGAAAGATGAGAGAGCTGGTCTCATCCTGGATTTTCCGGATAGTTGGTAAAAACTTCTGTGAATTTTACTTCCGAAGTAAATCTGATGGCAGGAGGCCAGGATTGCCAACGAGCAGTTACAGAAAGGTGGGGAGTGTGTTGGGAGTGAGCAACCCAGTGTGAAGGAGGCGAACCCCCTTCGCTCACTCCAGAGACAACTTCTGATTCCTAGCAGAGCCCCACCTCTCTCCTGGGACAACATTACGAAAAGTGCTTTCTGCAAAGGAGGGCTCCTAATGTTAAGTGGGCTGCTCCTCTTGGGTAAAACTGCCTCAGTTACTAAGATCTTGGTGCGTTGTTCTCCTACTGCGCCTGCCTCAGCTCTCCAGTCTTGCTCTTTATTGTAATATTTGTATTGTGGTAGTGCCTATGAGCCCCAGTCATGGACCCCAGGTGCTGTACAGAGAACAAAAAGATGATTGCTTCCCCAGATAACATAGTCTAAGCAATCCTTGCATTGTGAGAGGGAGCTCTGATAATTGAATTAGTTCCTCAAGGCAGCAGGAGCGTTTAGAAAATGCTACCCTACATGAAGCAGTGGCAGTCCAGACCTGGCATAGCACCTTTAATAATGTCAAAGAGCTCCAAGCAGTCCGGCTGGCATGCAGAGTCTTCCTGACCCGCCTGTCAGGCTAAGTGGTATGAGTCCTGACAGACAACACAGCCTTGATGTTCTACATCAACAGGCAAGGGGGAGCGCACTCGTCCATTCTCTGTCAAGAGGCACTCCGTCTGTGGGACTTCTGCATCAGCCATGAAATTCATCTGAAAGCATGTCACCTTCCCGGTGTCAAGAATATGCTGGCAGACCAGCTCAGCAGGGACTTCTCTCACCACGAGTGGTCACTCCATCCAGAGGTAGCCTGCATGATCTTCCAAGGGTGGGGAATCTGTTTGCTACCAGACAGAACAGGAAATGCCACCAGTTTTGCTCTCGGCAAAGTCTGAGCAAGGGCTCCCTCTCTGATGTCTTCCTCCTGTCGTGGCCAGGGAATCTGATGTACCCATTCCCTCCGATTCCACTCATTGGCAGGGTCCTGGCAAAGATCGAGAGACAAAGCGCAGGTTGTCGTGATCGCCCCGGCATGGCCTCGCCAACATTGATTCTGCATGCTCATGAGCTTGTCAGCAGCCCCTCCCTGGCCCCTGCCCAACTGCCCGGACCTGCTGTGACAGGACCATGGTTGGCTCCTACACCCCAATCTAGAGTCCCTCCACCTCTCGGCGTGGATGCTGCGTGGCTGAACCTGGAGGAACAAACCTGTTCGGAAGGAGTCCAATAGGTTTTCCTAGGGAGTAGGAAGCCCTCAACCAGACTGACTTACCTGGCCAAGTGGACAAGATTTTCCCGCTGGGCGTCCGAGCATGGCATCTCTCCCTCGAGTTCTTCCACACAGGCTGTCCTGGAATACCTGCTCCATTTGAGGAACCAGGGCCTGGCACACACTTCCATTAGAGTGCATCTAGCAGCCATCCCGCTTTTCACCCGCCGATCCAAGGGCAGATGGTGTTTTCCCATGACATGAAAATCAGGTTCTTGTGAGGGCTCGAGAGACTTTTCCCGCAGGTACGGACTCGTGTCCCGCAGTGGGATCGTAACTTGGTTCTTTCTAGTCTCACCAGCCCGCCCTTTGAGCCGCTGGGTTCTTGCTCCCTTTCATACCTGTCATGGAAGGTCGCTTTCCTGGTGGCGGTGACGTCGACAAGAAAGGTCTCTGAAATTAAAGCCTTGAACTCAGAACCTCCGACACAGTCTTCTACAAAGATAAGGTTTAGTTGCAGCCCCATCTTCCATATGAACTAGGACCTCTTCCTCCCGCTGTTCTGTCCCAAACCACGCAAGACCAGTGAGGAGAGGCGTCTTCACGCCCTGGACATCCAGAGGGCCTTGGCTTTCTACTTAGAACGTACCAAGCCTTTCCAAAAATCGACTCAACTCTTCATTGCTACAGTGGATAGGATAAAGGGTCACCCGGTGTCCTCGCAGAGGATTTCCAATTGGATCACCTCGTGCGTAAGGACCTGTTACAACCTTGCGGGGGTTCCACCCCCGCCGATTGTGAGAGCCCACTCAATGAGAGCCCAGATGTCTTTGGCGGCCTTCCTGGCGCACATCCCTATCCAGGACATCTGTAGAGCTGCAACGTGGTCCTCTGTTCACAAGTTTACCACTCATTATGCCATCACTCAGCAGGCCAGAAACGACGCTGTGTTCGGCAGAGCTTTGTTGCAATCTACACATCCGTGAACTCCTATCCATCTCCATGCTCTGGAGTCACCTACTTTGCTTTGGAGTACTGCTTTGGAGTCACCTAGTATGGAATGGACATGAGCAAGCGCAAGAAGAAGAAGAGTTACCTTTTCCATAACTGGTGTTCTTCGAGATGTGTTGCTCATGGCCATTCCGTAACCTGTCCTCCTTCCCCACTGTCAGAGTTTCTGGCAAGAAGGAACTGAGGGTGGGGTGGAGCCAGCAGGACCCTCACGCCCTTATACCGAGCTATGCGGGTACCACTCCAGAGGGCGCCAGAGTCAGTCCCCTAAGGGTACTGCTGAGGGAAAAACTTCTGGCACCAGTGTATGTGGCAAGCACACACTCCTAATATGGGATGGACATGAGCAACATCTCTCGAACACCAGTTACGGAAAAGGTAACTGTCTTTTCTCAAGGTAGTAGTTCCAGCTCATGGGAGACACAGCAGACAGGCTCTTTAGCCTTATACATCCATTACTATCAGAACGTTATCCGTCACAAATTTGTACTGCCTTGTAAAATGGGCTGCACTTCCTGTCACATCTTCTGTAAAAGATTGAAATGCCTGGAGTACATAAATGTGCTGTACACACTACAAAGAACAGTGTTACAAGTTGGATAATTCTGTGTACCGTTTTTATAGTGTAATACATTGGGTTGAAACAATACTTGAAAGGAAAACACACGATTTGTGTGATGAGTGTTCCCCAATTTATAGTGAATTCATTGTTACCTTTTTATTGATTTCTTTCAGCCACCTGTGTTCACTTCAACATCTCTATCTTCATCTCCAAGACCAAATTCTATTATACTCAGTTCTGCTCCTGGAGAAATCACAGTTAAAGACCTCACAGATGACTGGGAAAAAAATTCTGTGGACGATCTCAGGACTCAGGTTAATGAGCTGTTGAGTATTGTAGAAACACTGAAAAAAGATCATAGGTAAATATTATTTAATTCCTCTTACCCCTCAATTGAATATTTTTAACAACTTCTGTTCTAAGTATCATTATATATTGGAAAATTTCTTTTCAAAGCTAAGCTTTCCATATTGATCACTCTTGGACTGTATTAGGCACCTTGCTTTAGAAGTTCACCCAGCAGGTTTATATAATGAATATATATATATTAATTTTTGTTGAGAAATATTGCTGAGGTTGCATTTTACCATCTCCTTTTCCTTTTGTTTTTCTACTTTTTTATCACTGTTACAAACATTCCGCAAATGGTTACTCTTCAAGCAGAAATAAAAATTCTTGTAACAAAGAGGTAGCAATCAGAAATGCTCTTTCAAAATTCAGCTCAAGATGTATGTAAATAAGACCAACCCTCTAAAGAGTCTGTCCTGTCCCTATATTTTATACATTGTTTTATAAGAATAATCTTGCATGGAAAATATTCCTAAGAAATACTTAAATATGTGTAGCATATATGTGATAGTGTTACTAAAAATGTGAATTAATTCCCCTATCCGTGACAATTTCAGTTCTCAGCACCATAAGATGTAAGACCATGGGTTTTTTTTTAATTTTCAGTTGCAATAGTGTTTTAATTTTGTTTATAATTTATAGCAAAGAACTGGAAAAAATAAAAAAAGATTTGGAGGAAGAGAAGATGATGCGAAGTCTCCTAGAGGTAAGTGATTTTAGCTATGAGGACAGTGTATAGACGTGTATACGATACTCTCTGCTGATACCAGAGGGCTAATGAAAACCTTTAACAGTCCTGTTTGATCTCTGTATCGTTAATATGAATCTGAATGATTGCCTAGTAAAGCAGAAGCTGGTATGGGGCATTATATTTTATACATGAAAGACTCAAAGCTAGATAAACCCATTCTCCAAATGCAAAATAGAGGTTAACCATGTGTGTAGGTCTGGAGTAGAGTTCAATAATATCCACAATACATTGTGAACCTGCTTTGTCCTAGAGCTTCTCAAGTAGGCAATTTTAAGAGGCTTCAGTTACCCTGCCATGAAACATCTTTTAAGCAGTGTTGAAAATCATGGATATGAGAACTGAACATAGGGAGAAGTCAGATTTTTATAGATCTGGTTTTAAAAAAAGGGTGGAAGTGGAGACAACACTCATGAAAATTTCGTCAAAAATTTCTGATTTGAAATTTTGAGTTAAAAAATGTCATAAATCAACTGTAATTTTTAAATATTCTGGAGGCCAGTAAATTAGAATAACAATCAAACAGAATAATAAGCTTTTAGTGGTATGTAGGTACATATACAGTACAGTGAGCTTTGAAGACTTGTTTTTTCTCTCTTCAAGCTGTGTGAAAAAACAAAGTCTCTTTTACAGGGAGAAATTCTGAGTATGTATCACTTATGAATACTGCATGTACGGAATAGTTGATATGGGTTCATCCTAGGTGAACATTTATACATAATCTTATTTTTAGGCAGATACAAAAGGGACCTATTTGAAAATATCCTTCAACTCAGCAAAAGGTCCAGTTTCACAAATTTGAAAAGACCATGGATCATATTCTGTTCTGTTGCAATAGATTTTTACTAGTGTACCTCCATTGTAATCGGTGGATTTCTTTCAGATTTGCAGTGGTGTAACTGAGGCTTTGCCTACTCTCGAAACGTCAAAGCGCAGCCGCGGCAGCGCTACTGTGGCAGCGCTTTGAAGTGCGAGTGTGGTCGCGCACCAGCGCTGGGAGAGAGCTCTCCCAGCGCTGCAGCACTCCACCTCCACGAGGAGAATAGCTTACAGCGCTGGGGCACTGGCTACACTGGCGCTTTACAGCGCTGTAACTTGCTGTGCTCAGGGGGGTGTTTTTTCACACCCCTGAGTGAGAAAGTTGTAGCACTGTAAAGTGCCAGTGTAGCCATAGCCTAAGATGAATATATTTCACATTATCCTTTAGTATGGTAGGGTTGGTATGAAATTTTGTACATGATCCATTTTAGGAAGAGAGTCTGAGATGATGCACCAAACCCATGCAATCATATAATGCAGGAGAAGTCATTAAACAATTGAATTCAGAGAACAAACTTGTTCTGTGAGACACTTTAAACAGAACCAACTTATTCAATAAAATTTACCATACAAATAGACAATATGTATTTTAAAATTAATCTCGTAAGCAATGGCTGCTTAGTTGTATGTTGCTAAATGCGTGCATTTTTAATAATGAAAGTTGCTTAGCATGAATTGCAAAGAAAAATTGATGGAAAGATTAAGATTTTGGTAAAAATAATGTAAATTAAAGATACTGATTACTGAAATACTGGGTAGTTCATTATTCTCACAATGCCTTTCTTTTCCAGGCTGAAATAGAAAAGCTGAAGAAAGCAGTCATGTCTACATGAGTCGGCCATAGACTCAGTGTCCTTAACTTGCCAGGAATTCAGACATATATAATACAAATAGAACTGACTTTTTTTTTTTTTTTACTTCAGTATAATGAAAGCTGGTGTTCCATGGTCTTAGAGGGGGGAAAAAAGAGTAAAAAGGAATATAGTCTTGTATTCAGAGAGATGAGGAAAAAAAAATAAGAATGATGTAATTTTTTTTGCCAATATAAAAGAGGCCTTATTTCTTACTGTGCTGGAATTGCAGACCTTTATTTTCCGGTTTGCTTGAAAATACTACTGAATCTGTATAAAAAGAAGAGGGAGTTCTTAATAGATTTTTATTGAATACTTGTAGTGTAATTTTTAAAGAGATCTATACTATAAATAGGGTGATATATCTTTACAAGTAATCTGTAAAGTAGTCAGTTGGGAGAGACGGAGTAACCTAATAGTAATTGTAGTCTACTTTTCCCAGACACACAAAAGGGAATATATGATATTTGTATATTATTTTTTAATTTTAGCATTCTTTCCCAAGATTACACTGTTGTGCCTGTCTGCGGTGAGAGTATTCGTAATATGCTGTTTTATAATTTGGGTGATGAGACAAGAATTTGGTGATGCTATGTGGCAGATTAATCGCCTATGCATTGTAGTAATTAGTGATCTAATCAAAATAGTTTCTTAAACGGAAAACATTTTGTCACTTGCACTATAGGATTCGTAAAAGGGATTTATGATTGAACCATAAAACTATAGTAGGACAAAGTTAATTCTTAAAACCACAAAAAAAAGGAAAAAGAAATCCAGGGTTAAGACTAAATCCATCATAAACTCAACCTGTTGTGCCTAGGTATCGTAGCATATGCAACATGCAAAATCAGCCTTAACTCTGGATTTTTTTGCTTTTCTGAATTTAACTCTAGCTCATCAGTCTTCAGTGGTTTAAGTTTCTTTTTTGCAGTAATAGTAGTATTAAAAAAGAACATTTAAAAAGCTTCCTTTATATGAATTGCAACTTTCAGTGTCTTCAGTCAGCCATGTGCATATACACATACACATTCATACAGCCTTTAAAATTGGGTAGTATTACCCGATGGACACTGATGGCTCCAAACAAATCACTTTGGACTCTTATGTAAATATTGAGACTTCTTTTAAAGCGTATTACTTATGCCATAAACCATAAGCTCTCAGTATGTTATGGAAATCCAGATGTAATCACATTTTAAAGAAATATATATTTTCACATGATAGATTGGAACAGCTTCTGATAACTCATTGTGCTGATCTCTGACACAATGTCTTTCATGTATTCCCCATGGAAAAAAGTTGAAAACTTGCAGGTCACATTGTACCTAACCACCCTGGGAGCAATGCAAACATCCAAGTAATAAATACTGAAAAACTATTCCCCACTCTCTTCCTCCCCCTTAATTCATATTTTATTAATGGTATCCACAGTTGATACAAATCTACAATATTTCCAGCTTTTTAAATAGAAACCCTAATTAAAATGTATTGCTTCAATTAAGCAACAACCTTCTCATCTCTGATTGGCCTAGCAGAATATAGCGTGCCCCCTAGTTTGACAAGCTAACCAATAAATAGTCTTGGCTTGTAAAACACCATTTAGATTTCTGTTCATGTGAGTACTGTAGATTCATGTGAGTAATGTAGGTTCATGAAGTAGGGTGAAAGTTTTTAATAAATCATGAGAATACTTTTCCATACTTGATGCACAATAAGTGGCGAACATCTGAAGAGTGAATTGCATGATGTTTGTCTGCAGTTGCTGATTACATTTTTCATGAAATCTGAATAGTAAATATATTATACAAGTTTTAGGTTATATTTCTGAGAGACATTGCTAACAAGCTCGTTCAATATTAACTCTTAATTGCCTTGACGCATCACAAATGAAGACTTGAGCCAGAACTCTGTATCCAGGAATAATGGGTAGCAGCAGTGCTTCTGTCAGACACTAAGCCTTGCATTTAGAACTCTTTTACCTCTTTACCTAAGTTTGATGATGCAAAGCAAGAAATGAGCCTAATGAAATAGAAGATTCTCTATTTTATGAGCTCTTCACTGTGACCAGAGCATAAAACAAGTCCTATGATAGGTTGCTCTGATGATTATCATGTCTGCACTTAAGCTTGTAGCAGATGAGCAGAAGAAGACAATCAGTTAAATCAAAAATTGAAAGGTGTTATAATATGTTAATGGCCTTTTTCGCTGTAGCAATAAATGAGCAAGTGCAATGACTTGATTTAATAAAAATCATCTTTTAAAAGTCGCTGCTATGAGTATTTTTAGCCATAAAGAAGTCGACCTAATACATATCTGTCTTATCTCTGATTAGTATTGTGTAATACAATGGAGGTGGGAAGGGTAATGTTTATACAAACATTCCACAAAATACAAGTTCCTTAAAGCATAATGCTTCACTGACTTGTTTACAGGTGCTGTAAAAATCATGCATGCTATCAAAACTCCAGCAAATAAAAAAAACAAAAAACCATGGGTGGTATGTTTGCTTTTTCGTTGTTGTTCAAGGAAGTTTTGAATTTTGTCTTACATTTATTACCTCGAATAAGGAAATTATCTTCTGAATCATTCTGTTTGCTTTTTTTTTTTTTTTTTTGCAACAGTGTTACACTGTTGACTCATATTTAGCTTGTGATCCACTGTGATCCCAGATCCCTTTCTGCAGTACTCCTTTCTAGGCAGTCATTTCCAATTTTGTATGCGTGCAACAGATTGTTCCTTCCTAAGTGGAGTACTTTGCATTTATCCTTAGTGAATTTCATCCTATTTTCTTCAGACCATTTCTCCCAGTTTGTCCAGATTGTTTTGAATTTTAATCCTATCCACCAAAGCACTTGCAACCCCTCCCAGGTTGGTATCATTCGCAAACTTTATAAGTGTACTCTCTATGCCATGATCTAAATCATTGATGAAGATATTGAACAGAACCAGATCCAGAACTTATCCCTGCGGGACCCCACTCAATATGCCCTTTCAGCTTGACTGTGAACCACTGATAGCTACTCTCTGGGAACGGTTTTCCAACCAGTTATGCACTGACCTTTATTAGCGCCATCTAAGTTGTATTTCCCTAGATATGGCTATGTATTGTATCTTTCTTGCATTTAGGAACTGAAACTTTCAGCTTTGTATTTTCTGCGAAAAAAAGTTGATTTTTTTTTCCCGTGGGGGTAAAATAAGCACTTTCCGACCAGCTCTAGAACCCATGTAAATGCTGTTTGCCAACTGCAAATCCCACTGGAGAGGCATTTGTTAAGGAGAGAGAATTCCCAGCTTCTTCTATGCAAGGCAAAGCTGTCATCTTCCTCATGGAGGAGTTGTTAGGAAACACCATGTTCAGTTTCCACTCCTGAATCTGGGTTAGTACTACATAGGAAAGACTGATTCCCGTTACTTCCAAGTGTTCTTACAGTGTTGTTGCATTGTACTGTTTCCGTGGTGGATCATATAACTGAATTTGATTAGTTTGTTTCAGATGTAGGCAGAGTTTTAGCTGTATACATTTAAGATAAGATGGCCCCATCCCAAATTTCACCACACTGGGAGAAAATAACTGCAGGATGGAGTTAATTCAGTGACTAAATATGAAGCAAATAAAAACCAACTAATGGTGCAACAGAGTTTGATGAATGTCATTCTCTCCTTCACTGTAAGTTTTAAATAGAATTCCCAGACAAGAATAGTCTGAAAATGTTAAGGTTGAAAGTGCATAGGAATAACTTATAATTTAAAAAAATACATAGCAGCCTGAAGAGCTCTTTAGGGAAATCATTACCACATATTGTCCAAACCAGTTGATTTTGTGGGAGGTAGAAACTGCCAGAATAGCTGATATCTTCAGTAATCTCTAGTGTACCTGATCACATAGAGCCTGCATACACTTCATTCTGCCTTGTCTGGTTTTTTTTTAATCCATCATCCTGATTTTAAGACTAGTGAACATCTGTTTTCTAAGGAAGAAAATCTTATTTAAATCAGTTGACCTCTGAAGCACTTTTCTTGCTTAGAATGCATATTCTAGGTGGGTGGAAGAAAGCTAGAAATCAGATAAGATATTGTTTTCCCCACAAGATCATCCTTCTGCATTTAAATGGTGTCTTTTCAGCTATAGTTCGCAAGGCTTTTTACAAAGGGGTGGATAAGCTTAATTACCTCTTATTTACAGATGAAGAAAGAGAAATGTGTGACTTGTCCTAGGTCATTATTAGGATTAGAACCTAGGCCTCCTGAATGTAAAATGCGTGCCCAGTCCATTAAGCGCAGTGCCTCTCATAAAATCTCATTCTATTCAGCTTCTTTTATGTTCAACAGCAGTCAAAAAACTACAATGCTAGGAACCATTAAGAAAGGGATAGATAATAAGACAGAAAATACTATAATTACACTATAAAACCATGGTACGCCCACACCTTGAATACTTTGTTTAGTTCTGGTTGCCCCATCTCAAAAAAGAAATATTAGAATTGGGAAAGATACAGAGAAGGGCAACAAAAATGATTAGGGGTATGGAACAGATTCCATATGAGGAGAGATTAAAAAGACTGTGACTTTTCATCTTGGGAAAGAGATTACTAAAGGGGTGGGAGATATGATAGGGGTCTATAAAATGATGAATGTTGTGAAGAAAATGAATAAGGAAGTTTTATTTACCCCTTCACATAACACAAGAACCAGGGCTCACTCAATGAAATTAATAGGCAGAAGGTTTACAATGAAAAGAAGTAGTTTTACACACAAAGTGTTAGGGGAATTCTGCGCCAAAAATTCAAAATTCTGCATATTTTATGTGTCAAAATAATGCAATAGAATCACACCAGTTTCAGTTGTTTTGGTAATTTATTTAAACTACAATACAGAAAAAAGTCTCTAACTACTCAGCGTTTCCTAAACACATGAAAGTTAAGTTACAAACACTTGGTAATTAATACCCTGCATTCCAGGTAGAATCCTGGGTTTTCATTTAAATTTCATTACAGAACACCAAACGGGAGGGTGGGGGAGAGTAGAATATCATTTTAAATTGCTCAGACTTTCACACATGACCGTCGTACAGTTTTACTAGTCATTGCCTTGGACCTGGCTGAGTATTTTGGGAAGTGCTTGGTTCTGATTGTCCTGACATTTTATTGACTGCTTGGTAAATGTTTCATTTGCCTTCAGTCTTTTTTTTTTTTTTTCTAAATTGGGAAAGTAAAATAAATCCTGAGCTGTAATCTAACCCCATTGTGCCACTTTGGCACAGGAGGAAAAAGAGAACACACAGATCTTCCTAGCTGAGGATTCCCTTACTGTCATTTATAAGAAGGCCCTGTCTACACTGGCAAGTTTCTGTGCAGTAAAGCAGCTTTCTGCGTTGTAACTCCCGAGGTGTACACATTGCCAAGCCACTTATTGCGCAGAAACTGCGCAGTCGCAGTGCTGTAAAAAAACCCACCCAATGACAGGCGTGGAGCCTGGTCGATTACAGCACTGCGATTGGCCTCCAGGAGGTGTCCCACAATGACTGTTCTTGCCTCTCTGGTCATTGGTTTGAACTCCCCTGCCCTCAGATGACCAACTGTCATCCCCACCCTGTAAATTCCTGTGGAATTTTGAAAGTCCCCTTCCTGTTTGCTCGGTGACGGGTGCAGTGGTCTCAGCGCATCTTTCCAGATGGCCATGCCTACTCCACGCACCAAGCGATCCCCTGCTTGGAGCAATGCCAAGCTGCTGGACCTTATCAGCATTTGGGGAGAGGAGGCTGTCCAGTCCCAGCTGCGCTCCAGCCGTAGGAATTACGATACCTACAGACAGATTTCACGTTGCATGACAGAAAGGGGCCATGACCGGGAAACACTACAGTGCAGGATCAAAGTGAAGGAGCTGCGGACAGCCTACCACAAGGTGCGGGAGGCAAACCGCCGCTCTCGTGCTGTGCCCACAAGCTGCCAGTTCTACAAAGAGCTGGACACGATACTCGGTGGCAGCCCCACCTCCACTGCGAAGGCCAGTGTGGATACTTCAGTGGTCCGTGTGCCAGTTGAGAGTGGACCAAGCCCAGAGGAGGATATCTTGGAGGGGGCGGGGAACCCAGAGGCAGAGGATGACTAGGAGGTCAGAGATGAATGCAGCCAGGAGCTCTTTTGTACCCCGGAGGAGGCTAGCCAGTCACAGCTGTTGGATCTTGGCAAAGCGCAAACAGGAGAGGAGGCTCCTGGTAAGTGGATTTGATTCTGGGAATCACTGAAGCAAATTGTTGGAGGCAAGAGGGTTGGAGAAAGCAGGCTTGTGTCTGTATGATGCGCGTACCACAACATGCCTAGTCTGAGCGGCGCAATAGGCTGTTGATTGACTCCCTCACTTCACAGGAATCTGCCTCAGATCTCCAGCAAACTCATGGAGATAATGGGCAATCCGCTGCCACAGGTTCTCTGGCAGAGCTGCTTTGTTTTTTGCCCCATTAAGGGTAACTTTCCCACGCCACTGTGCCGTCACTGAGGGTGGGGAAGCCATTGCTGCACACAGGTGAGCCTCATAAGGGCTGGGCAGAAGCCGCAGTCTTGGAGAAGACCCTCCCTTGATTCCCTGCTTATGGCCCGGCGCTGCACCCCTCTAATAGCCCTGGTCTCTGGCGGTTCAAATTCAGCCTCCAGGCGCTGAGCCTCAGCGGTCCAGCCCTGAGTGAAGCTTTCACCCTTCCCTTCACAAATATTATGGAGTGCACAGCATGTGGTTATAAGCATAGGAATATTGTCATCGGCCAGGTCCAGCTTCCCACATAGGCAGCGCCAGCAGGCCTTTAAAAGGCCAAAAGCACACTCAACAGTCAAGGTTCCCCGTGTATGGCTTCATAAACCATGGCATTAAGGAATAGGCGGGGTCTCCCAGGATCACAACGTGGCTTTCCTCATCCGAAAGTTCTGTAGCCACTGCTCGTCATCCCAGACGTGCATGACTGTGATCCCACCACTCGGTGATTGTTTCCCGAGCCCAAAAGCGGCGTTCCATTGTGGTCAGCACCTCTGTGAATGCCACAAGCAATCTCGTGTCATAGCTACTACGAGTGGCAAGATCAATGATGCACTTCTCTTGTCTTTGTAGTTTAAGAAATAACTCCACTGCCGCTCGTGACGTGTTAACCAGAGTGAGCAGCATACTGGTCAACATTTCGGGATCCATTCCTGCAGACCGAAGAGGCAGAGCGCGCAGTACACAAACCGTTGAAAGAACTGTCGATTAATCACAGTTAACTCATGCGATTAACTCAAAAAAATTAATCCTGATTAATCGGACTGTTAAACAATAGAATACCAATTGAAATGTATTAAATATTTTTGGATATTCTTCAACATTTTCAAATATATTTTTTCTATTATAACACAGACTATGAAGTTTACAGTGCTCACTTTATATTTTTAATTACAAATATTTGCACTGTAAAAATGATAAACAAAAGAGATGATAGAAGCGACAAAGGGTCCTGTGGCACCTTATAGACTAACAGAGGTATGCTTCAATACCTCTGTTAGTCTATAAGGTGCCACAGGACCCTTTGTCGCTTCTGCAGATCCAGACTAACACGGCTACCCCTCTGATAAAAGAGATAGTATTTTTCAATTTACCTCCTACAAGTACTGTAGTGCAATCTCTATCATGAAAGTGTAATTTACAAATATAGATTTTTTTTTTGTTACATAACTGCTTTAAAAACAAAACAATGTAAAACTTGAGCCTACAAATCCACACAGTCCTACTTCTTGTTCAGCCAATCGCTAAGACAAACAAGTTAAATGCTGCCTGCTTCTTATTTACAGTGTTACCTGAAAGTGAGAATAGGCGTTTGCATGGCACTTTTGTAGCCCACATTGCAAGGTATTTACATGCCAGATACACTAAACATTTGTATACCTCTTCATGCTTCGGTCACTATTCCAGAGGACATTCTTCCATGCTGATGACATGCATTAATTAAATTTGTGACTGAACTCATTGGGGGAGAACTGTATGTCTGCTGTTCTGTTTTACCCACATTTTGCCATATATTTCATGTTACAGTAGTCTCAGATGATGACCCAGCACGTTTGTTTTAAGAACACTTTCACTGCAGATTTCACAAAATGCAAAGAAGGTACCAATGTGAGAGTCCTAAAAATAGCCACATCACTCGTCCCAAGGTTTAAGAATCTGAAGTGCCGTCCAAAATCTAAGAGGGACGAGGTGTGGAGCATGCTCTCAGAAGACTTAAAAGAGCAACACTCAGATGTGGGAACTACAAAACCCGAACCACCAAAAAAGAAAATCAACCTTCTGCTGGTGGTATCTGACTCAGATGATGAAAATGAACATGCGTCGGTCCGCAGTGCTTTGGATCGTTACTGAGCAGAACCCATCATCATCATGGGCACATGTCCTCTGGAATGGTGGTTGAAGCATGAAGGGACATATGAATCTTTAGTGCATCTGGCACATAAAATATCTTGTGTCACCAGCTACAACAGTGCCATACAAATGTCTGTTCTCACTTTCAGGTGACATCGTAAATAAGAAGCAGGGAGCAGTATCTCCCATAACTGTAAACAAACTTAGGAGGGTGAACAGCTTTTCATCCCTGCCATAGTTTCGTTCTGACAGTTGTGTGTCGGTAAGTTCAAATGCTCATTTTGGAACTCACTGTAAAACACTGATACTGCTCTCCCCAATTTTCTTTACCAACTTAGAACCCATCATCTGATCCTACATGTGGTCCCCAGGCATAATCCCTTCGCTACATGTGCAGCATTCAAGTGAGCGTGAGGAAAATGTAAGCAGTGAAGCATGAGCCTTTTTTGATGGCTTGAAAGACTTCCTTTTCAACAGTTGTGTGACAAATCGTGTGTCCAAGCAGAACTTACAAATGGTAAATACCGCACAACACAGAATGGTCTGCTGCAGAACAAAATGAGTGTGTGTGTTTTCACACAGGCTCGGGAGGATGTCATTTCTCACCAGCAAGTGGAAACAGTTCATTTGTAACTTCTTTGGTTGCCCAACCAAGAGACAAAATTTTGTCATCCACTTGAAATCTTTGGTATAAATACAGAGCCTGCTTAGTCAAAGGTTGGGGTAGTTCACCACACCTGATTTGTCCATAAAGTGATTACCAAGAAGGGTACCGTGTATCCAAGAACGTAGTGTAGGATTCAAAGAGGGATGGGACACTTAGACGATTACCATTATAATGCTTGATGTTTGTCAAATACTTTTTAAAATAACTGGCTGGGATATCGACGCTCATATTTCTGGATTTAAGTCAATCTCTAACTATTGAGGGTTCAAAGATTTCCCTGGGGGCAGGATATCCTATGACTGCCTATTGCATGGTTTCTTGCGCTTTCCACTGAAGCATCTGATGCTGGCCACTGTTGGAGATGGGGTATTGGATTAGATGCATATGAGCTGGTATGACAGTTCCTGTGTCCTAACCTTGGACAAATGTCTCCAGCGGAGGAGGAAAAGGTAGGAAAAGAACAGCTGAAGGCACAAGCGTTGAGCAAACAAAGTTTGAATGGGGAGAACCCCAGTGGTAGCCCGGCTTGAAGCACGGACAGCATTGTCCCAGAGGAAGTGTCATAAGAGGCAGGAGATAACATGCCCTGCATCCGGTGTCGGGGTGGGAAATGGAGCCATTTTGAGTTGAGGGTGGGAAATGCAGCCATTTTGAGTCGAGGGTGGGACATAGAAGCCATTTTGAGTCGATACTGCAGTAACTCCAGGGTGAAACAGATGGTGTTACGTGGAGGTTGCTTCACACCTTTGTTGAAGTTGCTGCCTGGAGGTTGTGTCCTTGCTGTCATGCTGCTGCTTAGAGGCACTCTTCTTTGCTTTTATGTCTAATGTAATGGGAAGCATCTAAGTAGTGGGTTTGGGGTTATTGTAATAAAATTTTCCATTACAGAAAGTGCAAGGTGGAGATGCTGGACTTTGAAAATGAGCCTGCAGCTGCCTGGTCAGCTATAAATGTCCATAGAGAACATTAGGCCCGGACCTCTGGTTTCATAATTAGAGAATTTAGCCTTCTCTCACAGAAGCTCTGATTGCCCTGTGCGTTTCAGTAGGTAAAATGGATTGCTTATACTTGGGGCAATGGTAGATATGCATATTATTATTCATTTCCAGATGCTTCTACCCACCTGTGGTATCATCATTTGGGTTATATTATTAGCTGGTGCTAACTGTTGCAAAGGTGGCCTGCTGAAAAGTTAAAGGGGTGCTGTTGAAGGAGGAGGCTGTCAGGCTAGAGTAGAGGGCATATGGACCTACTGCAAGATACTTGAGAAGGATCTTTCCATCCTTCTCGCAACTGTATTGAACTTAGGTGCCAGCTTTAAACACTCATGTATGCATACTCTGTAGTTATGGCTCTTCGGTTTGACTCTCCACTGGCACTTATTTTAAAATTGATATGCATCTAATTCAAAGTCCAGTGAAATCAATAGGAGTTTTTACACTGAATCCAATGGCATTGTCAGGCCCCAAATGCACCCATGTATCTTTGAATCATTCAGTATCCACTTTGCTGGCAACCAAAAAACAGGTTTTCTTAATAAAATGAAACAAGTTTTAATAGCAGGACACCATTCAAAGGCATCCTACTTGCTGAATGAATAATGGTTCAGAAGAGAGGAATATCACTCTATGTTCCTGTTCTTATACTAGTACCCTGCACCCCATTATAACAACACTGGATGGCAAATGCAGCTGGGGAAGAGTGAACTGGATATGGGGTTCTCAACCTTTCTCTTTCTGAGGCCCCCCAACATGCTATAAAAACTCCACGGCCCATCTGTGCCACAGTAACGGGCTTTGGGGGGGGGTGGTAAGCAAGCAGGGCAATTTCCTGGAACCCCATGCCACAGGGTTGCCCCTCAAAACTAAGTGGCGCAGGCTTTGGCTTCAGTGATGGGGCTTTGGCCTTCTGTCCTGGGCCCCAGTGAGTCTAACACTGGCCATGCTTGGAGGACCCCCTGAAACCTGCTTCTGGTCCCCCCCAGGGGCCCCCGGACCACTGGTGGAGAACCACTGAGCTGGATTGTTCTTCATCAACACAATTCACCATGAAGGCCATAACTACAGTACAGGGACTACAGCGGCACAGCTATGGTACCATAGTTATGCCAGCATAATGCCGAACTATAGACACAGCCTGCATCAATGGAAGGGGTTTTCCCATTGGTGTAGTAACCCTACCTCCCCAACCTGTGGTAGCTAGGTTAATGAAAACATTCTTCCATTGACCTAGCTGCTTCTATATGGGTAGTCAGGTCAACACAGCAATGTTGGTTAGGGGTGTATTTTTTTCATATGCCTCAGCGATGTAGCTATGTTGACCAACATTTTTAAGTGTTGAACAGGCCAAAGTTCCAATCATAGAATGTTTGTTCTGGTGGGTGGTGATGCCAGTGCAAAACACAGACTTAATTTTCAGGTTCGATTTGTAGGGCTGGCGTTGGGTGAAAATAGTCTTTTGACTTGTAAGCTGAACTAATTTGGTCTGCAGATGACTGCGATAATAAACAGAATGCCCTGTGCCATTTTAAGTTAAGCTATTTTGAAAAACTGTAACTATTATGCTTGAAGTAATGTAACATACTGTGTCTCATCAGCTTGCTAATTTTAAATAACGAGCTGGTAGAAAAATGGTGAAAATTTGAAGTAAAAAACTTTTCAAAGCTAATGAAAGATTTTAAAACTTAAAATGAAAAAAGACCAGTACTGTAACTTTTTTTTTCAAAACCAGATTTCTTCAAACGAGACAAAAATTCTCATCATTTGACGATCGTAATCTGCCAGTCTTGAAATTTTTATGCGGTGAAATTCTAGATTTATACAAGTCAATGGCAAAACTCCTATTAATTTCACTGGAACCAGGATTTCACTCCATAAAGCAACATCTGAGTTAAAAGAATTCCTGTTTCGAAGGCCTAGATCCAGGCTCTTATTTCACCACTATATACATTTATTTCTAACCAGGGTGAAATAAACTCTTTGGGTGCAAAAAGCAGATTTAGTCCACACTTTCATAGATTCACAGGTTCATAGATTCTTGAGCCCAGAAGGGACAGTTGTGATCATGTAGTCCATAGTCTTGTGTTAGGCAGGAGGTCAGAATTTCATCCAGTGATTCCTACGTAACTTGTGGTTGAACGACGATATAATATACAGGATCTGGAAGAATAAAGGTAGAAGGGGAGAAAATTTATCAAAGTTACTAGTTTATCAGCCAACATTTGGATTTGTTTTTCTATCTATGGATATAGTGAAGTGATGGGGTTTTGCACCTTTTTCTTTCCAAAAGCAAAAGGTATGATCCTCCCTTTCAGATTAGCCGGGCATGTTTCTTTAGTCACGAGAAAGTTCTCATTATCCTGATAAACATGGTAGTATATCCTTTAGCAATGAAGTATTCAGGCGCAACCTAGTGGTTGGATGTGCAGCTTCAAGTATTAACTTCCCATATTAATAGATATTTGTCGTATTGTACAGTCTGGGACAATCACATCGCAGTGATTTGTCCCAGAAGACCAGGGATAAAGTAGGTGAGGTAATATTTTTTTTATTGGACCAACTTCTGTCGGTGGAAGAAACAAGCTTTTGAGTATCCCAGAGCTCTTCTTCAGTTCGGGGGAAGTAACCAGTGTGTCTAAACGAGGTACAAGCTGGGACAGATTGTTAAGCATAAGGGGTTCACGCATGCTGTAGGACGTTCATACATGTTAGGTCACTACTATATTTTTGAATGAACTCTCAGAAAAATAAGACAAAAACACCATATTACCTATGAGCAAACACTTTAGACATGGAGTGTTTACATTGTAAAATGTCTCACTCCTCATCCTTAGAGGAAACCTGCACAACACCTTCAAAAGAAGAGTCTAGGAACATAAATTCATAACTCTGCGAGACACCAACAAAATGGACTCAATGGAGACACTGGTTTTATGGCTCATTGCAGCAATTTTGTAATACACATTACTGCCTGCTAACCCTTAATTGCCCACTTCATTTTAAGTGGTCTTCTATGGCATGTGTGACACCCTTATACTTAACAATCTGTCGCTGCTTGTATTTCGCTGTGATACTCTGGTTACCTTCCCCAGACCTGAAGAAGAGCTTTGTGAAGCTTGAAAGCTTATCCCTTCCACCAATAGAATTGGTCCAATAAAAAAAAAATTACCTCACCTACCTTGTTTCTCTCATATTAATAGAGGCACCATATTTCCAAGATCATACCCCATATGTCTCGGGGGGCGGGGCGGGGGTACTGCTTTCCCCTCCATCTGTTTTCTGTTTTCCAGTAAGAGGGTGACCAATGGACCCAATGTACTTAAGGAATATCTTCAGGAAAACAGGAGACCAGCCTGCTGCTACACCATGTTGTAATGGTAAACAGAAACACTGGTCCTGTTCCGATATCTGTCCTTTAGAAACCAAAATCATCTGACACATTATTCTGATCCTCCTTATTTCATATCTAGGTGGAATACTAGTGCTGCTGCACGTGATCTCAATTAGAGCAGATTTCTGGACTCTGAATTAAATAGAATAAAATGCATTTTTGAACCTTGCAAAAGAGGAACGATAATTGCATAGTCATCTATTTAAAGAACTTTTAAAATCATTTAAATTCTTGTCATGTGCTTGTGTGTGTGTGTATACCTAGATATTTGCACACACATTCACACACAAATATATATGTTTACACACACATATCACCCCCCACATACATACATATGTAACCCTTCTGCCAGTCAGAGTTGGCAGCAACAAGGGCCGGGTTCCGTATCTAGGGGTTCCATTCCAATAACACAATGCAAAACCGGCTCGAGCCCCCACCCAGTGACCTGGGACAAATATAGATCACCCCCCCCGGGCGCCTCTAAGAGGCAGTACTTCCCCTCTCGCAAGCACCGAGTCTGAGTGTAGAAAAACCTTTTAATGACAGAGAGAAACAATGCGGCATTTTGCTGGGGAAACACCACATCTAGGATTTGTAAACCAAACTGTGAGCAATGACCCACCCCAGCAAATTGGCCATGTCCTTTCCCTTTGGTTCTTGAGTCCAGCAACCCCAAAAATCACCCAAAGTCCCAAAAGTCCAGACCCAGAGTTCAAAAGTTCATCTGCAGAGTGTTACACCCCCTCCAGTCTGGGTAGAAATGGGGAGGGGAAAGGGGCACCTTACGTGGCTCGAAGCTGACTGCCCCGTCCCTGCGTGGGGCTTCGCTCGGCTCGGCTCCGCCAGCCATCCCACAAGTCACTCCGCTCAGCCGTCCCTCAAACCGCTCCGGCTGTCCCGCCAACTGCTCCGCTCCGTCAGCCGGCCTGCAAGCTGCTCCGACTGCTCCGCTAGCAGCTCTGCTCCGTCAGCCGGCCTGCAAGCTGCTCCGACTGCTCCGCTAGCAGCTCTGCTCCGTCAGCCGTCCTGCAAGCCGCTCCAGCTGTCCCACCAAGTGCTCCGCTCTGTCAGCAGCTCCGCTCCGCCAGCGGCTCAGCAATATATCTTCTGGCTCCCCCACTACTTAACACAGTGCTCAGTGATTTCAGCTCTTAACAATTTCAGCTTTTTAGTGATTTCAGCTTGTAGTTAGGGGAGCCTTCGTGCTTATTTGCACACTTAGCCCAGAGTGATTCCAGCTCAGCAGCCTGTGATTAGACTCCTAAGGAACTCAAAATTAGCTCTGATATTCCACAGTGGAGAGAGAGAAGGAAGTGCAATTGACATTTAGGACCCTCAGAAGAGGCCCATGCCACCAGATACAAATGCCCATCCCCAACCTCTCTCAATTCACTGGGTTTTGGAATCCATGTCCCTTGCCTAGCAAGTGCTGCTTAGCTAATGGTGAGTCCCTTCATCATAACAAAAGCCCACTGTCCTTGATTCACATGATCAGGGTAACAACACTTTATTCTTCCTGCCCCAATAACAGAGAAACTGGGGCTCCCACAGCAGTCAAAGTGACCATTTGGGCAAGCGGTCCATCATGCTTTGCAGGGTGGGTGTGTCCATGCAAACAAGATTAGCCCCTGACATCCCTGACATCCCTTTCCACAACTCACCACCAGATGTCAGGGTAGAGCTCATCCTGACTCTGCTTACACATACACAGAGAGAGAGAGGTACAAACCAAGAATTAATTTTTTTTGCAAAACAGAAAATATATATGTAACAAATATATTGTAAGTTAGGGCTGGCTGGAACAATCTGAGATTTTGACATTTGTTTTCATTTTGATGCCAACCAATTGACTATTCTCAGGTTGAGGGGGAAGGGTCTTCTCTCATTTTGAATAAAAATTTCATCCTGGATTTGAGAAGTCTTCCCAATGAGACCTTCATTGAAAAAGAGACATTTCTACAAAAAAGTTTTCATTTTGACGATAGGCGTTTTCTGATGAAAAAGCGTTTTATTGAAAAATTCCTGACCAGCTCTCTCTATATTAGTGTGTATATGTGAATATGTGTCTAGATTATTAAAAATTATCCTCCTGTCAACCCTGCAGGAAAACAGTCTAGGTAAGGCTTTATCTAGTATAATTTTAAATAATAGAGCAATGAGGCTACTGTCACTTCTTTTCGGACTCTATCCATAATGTAATGGGTCTCATTTAAGATTTTTTTTTCCTGATTAAGAGCATAGAATATAAGAATGGCCATACTGGATCAGACCAAAGGTCCATCTAGCCCAGTGTCCTGTCTTCCGACAGTGGCCAGTGCCAGGTGCCCCTGAGGGAATGAACAGAACAGCTAATCATTGAGTGATTCTCATAATATTTCCTTTAATCCCATTGCTTCTACTTACCTTCTCCATATCACCTAGACTCATAGACTTTAAAGTCAGAAGGGACCATTATGATCATCTAGTCTGACCTCCTGCACAATGCAGGCCACAGAATCTCACCCACCCACTCCTGGAATAATCCTCTCACCTATGTCTCAGCTATTGAAGTCCTCAAATCATGGTTTAAAGACTTCAAGATGCAGAGAATCCTCCAGTAAGTGACCCATGCCCCTTGCTGCAGAGGAAGGCAAAAAACCTCCAGGGCCTCTGCCAATCTACCCAGGAGGAAAATTCCTTCCCGACCCCAAATATGGCGATCAGCTGAACCCCGAGCATGTGGGCAAGACTCACCAGCCAGACACCCAGGAAAAAGTTCTCTGTAGTAACTTCTAACATCCCATCATTGACCATTGGTCCTATTTACCACTGATGGCAATTAATTGACCTTTGACTAAGATCATGTTATCCCATCAAACCATCCCCTCCATAAACGTATCTAGCTTAATCTTGAAGCCAGATAGGTCTTTTGCCCCCACTGCTTCCCTTGGAAGGCTGTTCCAGAACTTCACTCCTCTGATGGTTAGAAACCTTCCTCTAATTTCAAGTCTAAACTTCCTGATGGCCAGTTTATATCCATTTGTTCTTGTGTCCACATTGGTACTGAGCTGAAATAATTCCTCTCCCTCCCTGGTATTTATCCCTCTGATATATTTAAAGAGAACAATCATATCTCCCCTCAGCCTTCTTTTGGTTAAGGTAAACAAACCAAGCTCCTTGAGTCTCCTTTCATACGACAGGTTTTCCATTCCTCGGATCATCCTAGTGGCCCTTCTTTGTACCTGTTCCAGTTTGAATTCATCCTTCTTAAACATGGGAGACCAGAACTGCACACAGTATTCCAAATGAGGTCTCACCAATGCCTTGTATAACGGTACTAACACCTCCTTATCTCTGCTAGAAAAACCTCGCCTAATGCATCCCAAGACCGCATTAGCTTTTTTCACAGCCACATGACATTGGCGACTCATAGTCATCCTGTGATCAACCAGGACTCCGAGGTCCTTCTCCTCTTCCGTTACTTCCAACTGATGCGTCCCCAGCTTATAACTAAAATTCTTGTTATTAATCCCTAAATGCCTAACCTTACACTTCTCAGTATTAAACTTCATCCTATTACTATTACTCCAGTTTACAAGGTCATCCAGATCTTCCTGTAGGATATCCCGATCCTTTTCTGAATTGGCAATACCTCCCAACTTTGTGTCATCTGCAAACTTTATTAGCACACTCCCAGTTTTGGTTCCGAGGTCAGTAATAAAAAAGATTAAATAAAATTGGTCCCAAAACTGAACCTGAAACAATTCCTTTCTGCCTTGGCACTCATTGCCAGGGGATGTTGTAAAACCTGCGGAACTTGTTGCCAGGGGATGTTGTGACAACCAAACCTATAACTGGCCAAGATGATCAGGGATGCTACCCTATACTCTGGGTGTCCCTAGGCTTCTGACTGCCAGAGACTGGGATTGGATGACAGGGGATGGATTACTTGATGATTGCCCTTGTCTGTTCATTCCTCTTGAAGCATTTGGCACAGGCCACTGTTGCAAGACAGGATACTGGGCTAGATGGACCATTGGTCTGACCCAGTATGGACATTATGTTATGTTCTTGGTGTTTACACCCTTCAAATGTATTGTGGAGAGTTAGCACTTCTACTTTGATCAGTGCTCATCCAAGACCAATCTATTTAAGAGTCCTGCTATAACACCCATCACCATAGTGTCTAGGGGCTTGATTCAGCAAAGTGCTTGTGCCTGAACTTAAACACATGCTTGAGTCCTATTGACTTTAATGGCATTTGTGTGTGGTTGAATGTGGATGAGATTAGTCACATGTTTAAAGTTCCAAGTATCAGAGGGGTAGCCGTGTTAGTCTGGATCTGTAGAAGCTACAAAGGGTCCTGTGGCACCTTATAGACTAACAGAGGTATTGAAGCATAAGCTTTTGTGGGTGAATACCCACTTCTTTGGATGCAAGCAGTGGAAAAGTTAAATACTTTGCTGAATTGGGACCAATGGCTTCATTTACACTTCCTTGATATATAAATCCCTCCACTCCTAGGCCCTGATCCTGCAATTCATAGTTGGCAGGTGGGATACTGCAGCCACACACAGCCCCACTGACCCAACAGTCTGCACGTCTGCTTTCAGTTTCAGAATCAAATCCTTAATCAATATTTATTGCATGTCTCTGAACTCTCTTTTTTTCCTGCATTATTCACGCATCGCAGAAATGTTGGTGCCTGGAACCAGATCCCCATTCCTCGTTTGCTTGAATTTCACCTCAACTACAAAAGGCACCAAGGAAGAGTTGGTGGATCCCTAAGGGCGTGTCTACATTTGAAACGCCACAGCAGCACAACTGCACAGCAGCAGCTGAGCCACGGTAGCGCTTTAGCATACACCAGTGGTTCCCAAACTTTAACAACCTGTGAACCCCTTTCACTAAAATGTCAAGTCTCGCGAACCCCCTCCTAAAAATGAATATTTCCAGGGATTTTCTCCTTTACCTGAATATAAATTATAAAAGCAGTGATCTTGGAAAGATAAAATTTGTTTTTATGACATGCTTATTACACACTATTATTATTTATCATTACAGTATTTTTATTACATTATGAAAACAGCAACACTCTTCCAAGATCTCACTTTCATAGCTTGTATCACTTTGAATAAGCCTGTTATAAGACAAGGCTCCTATGTTTCATCAAGGAGTATCTGAGATGAAAGAGCATGGAGGTATTTAAGAACCCAACTCAGAGAGTTCCTCCTACATAAGCATTCAGGTGTTGAGCAGTCCAGGCAAACGACACACCTTACAACAAAGCTTAAACTTGTTCTTCATAATAATTTTAAAAACAATACTAGTTACCTAGTTAATTTTAAAAAAAGCAAAAAATATCCACCTCCCTTTCCATTTCTTGTAAGGAGTCTGGACGTTTTAATCACCTCAGTGTGATAGATATGCTTGCTTTGATCAGCTTAGCTCTTGGAAGTCCTGGGGTCCCCAGGGACAGCTCTGTCTGCCATTAGGGAATTTTCCCCCGAGAAGCCCCTGTAACATTTCGCGAACCCCAGTTTGGGAACCACTGGCATAGACAATGCCTACGCCAGTGGGAGGGATTCTCCCGTCGGTGCAGGTAATCCAGCTCTCTGAGGCGCAGTAGCTAGGTCAACAGAAGAATTCTTCCATTCACCTACCGCTGTTCACAGGGGGGGACTTAGGTCGGCTTAATTATGCTATTAAACCTTTGAAATGCAAAAAACCCAGCATGTCCCCCACCCCACCAAAACAAGCCTGCTGCAATCCCAACCTCCAACCACAAGGCAACTCTGCAACTTCCCCTTCCACCCCCACCAAGACAACTATAACACAAACTGCCTTCGAGCTAGTCATTGACTAACCCTCTTACAGTAAACTAAGGGGGGAGTTGTGACATTCTATACCTTGGGGGAGCGTGCTGTAACCCCCATATTCCTAATTTTCATATAATCATGATCCTACATATAAAGCATGCCTTGTAAGGTATCAGGGGAAAGGTTATGATCTGCTGGAAGTCATTTCTCTATCCATATATGTATATCACTAATGCATATGACGTTATGAGAATTGTGTAGTATGGTTGTCACTAAAACATGCTCTACGTTGGGGGAATCAGCCAGATATTAGCTCCCCAGAGGCAACAGCAAGGAAAGTAACCAACGCCCGGGCGGGGTGTCAAACAACCCATCAACAGCCATTGTCCAGCAAGGGAACTACAATGCAATGACTCGCCTGCATGAGGCCACACCAGGGGAATTGCTCAACCTTGCTTGGAGAGACTCAGTAATGCTCACTTGACTCTGAAGGGGGTGGGGGGGGGGCAAAGTCAAGAGGGAGGAAAGGACATGATAAAAGGAAGAGACATTTGCCATGCTCTTCCTGTCTCTTCCACCTACATCTACAGATACCACACCAAGCGACTGAAGCACTGATCGAAGGGGAAAACCTGGCTGAAGAGCAGCCAGCCAGCCTGTGGTGAGAAGCATCTAAGTTTGTAGGGCATTGAAAATGTTAAGATCCGCTTAGAATGCATTTTGCTTATTTTATTTGACCAAATCTGACCTGTTATGTTTTGACTTGTAATCACTTAAATCTACCTTTATAGTTGTTAAATCTGTTTGTTTATTCTACCTGAAGCAGTGCATTTGGTTTGAAGCGTGTAAGAGGTTCCCCTTGGGATAACAAGCCTGGTGCATATCAATTTCTTTGCTAAACTGATGAACTTCTCTAAGGTTGCAGCATCCAGCAGGCATAACTGGACCCTGCAAGATGGAGGTTCCTAGGGTTGTGTCTGGGCCCGGAGATATTGGCTAGTGTCATTTGGTTGCACAGTCCAAGGAGCAGCTTACATGCCAGAGGCTGTGCGTGAATGGCCCAGGAGTGGGAGTTCTCACAGCAGAGCAGGTAAGACTGGCTCCCAGAGTCAAGGATTGCAGTGACCTAGCAGATCACCAGTCTGGATGACACCAGAGGGGAATGTCACACTTGTGTTAGGAGAAGGAGTAAATAACACTTCCTTATTTACTTTCTCCACACCAGTCATGATTTTATAGACCTCTATGATATCCTCCCTTAGCTGTCTCTTTTCCAAGTTGAAAAGTCCCAGTCTTATTAATCTCTCCTCATACAGAAGCCGTTCCTCACCCCCTAATAATTTTGCTGCCCTTTTCTGAACCTTTCCCAATTCCAATACATCTTTTTGAGATGGGGCGACCACATCTCCATGCAGACTTCAAGATGTGGGCATACCATGGATTTCTATAGAGGCAATATGATCTTTTCTGTCTTATTATCTATCCCTTTCTTAATGATTCCCAACATTCTGTTCGTGTTTTTGACTGCCATTGCACATTGAGTGCATGTTTTCAGAGAACTGTCACATGACCACAATCCACAGTACCTGTGAGATACCCTCGGTCGGACTCTAGCACCAACACCTTGACAACACCAAAAAGAAGATAAAAGTAAAGGTTAACATTCAGAAGCTTGCTGGCACATCATGGGGATGTGAGGTCGCACCCTTCGAATGTTAGTAGGAGCCCTGGATTTGTCAACAGTACAGCACTGTTTGGTGCAACAGCTTCCCCAACAATCTCATTGATACTTAAATCAATGCCTTGCTCAGGAATGTTAGCGACCCTCTAAAATCAACAGCAACCCCGTGGCTCCCAGTTTTGGTGGGCATCGTGTCAGCCAACATCAGGTAAGATGCTGCTGTTGTCCAGGAGTACAATAAGTTCCTGGCTGCTCTGGAACGGTTGATACAGGAAGATTTCAATTCACTGCCACTCTCCTGACTCAAATCCAGGAAGCTTTTTTTGGAGCCACATGTCAAATTTATAGGCCAACAGGAAGGACGCCAGCAATTGCTGCTCAAATTGTGGGCCGCTTGTGATGTCCCAAACGAAGACCTCATTGAAGATCCAACGAAAGAAGTCCTGAGATTCTGCCTTCCCCATAGGCAGTGGGCTGCACTCTGACAATGCATGGAAGATGTGGATGTTTCCTCTGCAAATGGAAAAATCAAAGAATAGTCAAATTATGACTGAGGTGAGGTACAAACCATGCGACACATCACAGAGAACCCCATTCATGCTTATGCTGGTGGTAACAGGAGGATCTATCTAGTTACCCCAGAAGTATTAGACTCTCTTTCGAATCCTAAAATTCAGTTATAATCCCAGACAGTTGTTTTTCAAATGCCATATGAAAGAAGTGGAGTTTTTAAATTCCTCAAAATGGTTTTTGATTAAAAAAAATTCCAGTTGTTAATTTTTAAGCCCCAAAATAATCTATTTGATGGTCCATTTAATAACATTGGGTCCTTAGATCTATTTTTGGAGACATCTGACTAAGAGCTTGTGATGGAATGCACCCCTGTATTCACACCCTACACACTATTGTAATAATCTTTGTACAAGGCATGCCTTGTGAGGTATCATTTGAAAATTCATAACTTGCCAATCAGTAATAATATGGTAAAACGCATGTAGCAACATTATGTGTAAAGTTACGAACACAAGCTGAGATCATGACTAAATTGTGTTTCCTGGATAAATCCAAGGAGTGGCTAAACCAGTTTCCCAAAGACAAAGGAAGGGGTCCTGACCTGAAGCGTTTGGTCAGTAATACTGTTGGAAGCATGTGGTGAGAAAATGGGTTCCAATCTAATATAATTTAAGTTTAGCATTAGAAAACCTTTTATCTTTATTTTTGTAACCATTTATGATTGTATTGCCTATGCTTATTCTCACTTTTAACTACAAATAGATTTTTACACTTGTTTTATCTAATCCAGCGTGTTTAAGATAAGGTGTCTAGGTAACTCCATTTAAGGAGGTAAGTGGGTGTATACTGTTCCCTTAAAGGAATAATGGATTTAATATATTTTGAACTGTTCAGGAAAGGTTTGGGCAATAGAAGACCTACATTTCTGGGGAAAAATCCAGGTTGGGGTCACTCTGCAATATAGCCAAGGCTGGTGTGAGCCAGAGTGTAACCCAAGTGTGGCTGGCAGGTTGCAGTTACACACACATACACTCAGGGTGTGATTTGCATGCTGGAAGGCTGTTTGTGAACAGCCGAAGTGGGAGTTACTATCAGCAAAGTATAGTAAGAACCAAGGTTGCAGGGCAGGGGTGACACAGACATTCATTGATCTGGATTGCACCCCAGTATGTCACAGAGCTAAAGATCTAATGAATTTCCAAGGCTTCTGTAAAATGTCTCTCTTATGCTATACTATAAGGGAACAGTTGTCTTGTCCGGTCAAGGATTTCTCTGTTGTGGTTTTCCATGGCTCTACATCATTTTCAGGATCTTGTTAAAAATAATTAGGTTTATTTAATTGATAACTTCCAAGTGCCAGTAATATTAGTGCTTGCTAAATTCATGCTAAAGTTCAAGACGATCACTACATGTGGGCAATTATTCTGACAAAAGTTCACAGGCAAAGATATTGCCTTGAGAATGTTAATTTAATTGAATCACAGTGACATAGTTGCCTAAAGAGAAATAAGATACTACTAATACAGGAAAAGTCACATCATCTTGTGTTTTAAAGACAACAGATGACAATTCCAAACACGATAGTTTGAATTGCATGGCTGTGTAACACCAAGAGCCTAATACATTTAGCTGTCCCATCAGCCATTATAGACATACACAAACATGAAATGGTGCTTTAACTTACTAAAAAGACAGACATTTTGGTTATCCTCTGTCTTGTTTCTACATAGGCTATAATCAGGGATCAGCCTTAGTAACTTATTTAAGATCATATTAAAACTTCTTTCACTAGGGTGTTTTGAAAAATCCCTCTTCTATAACTTCAGGGACCTGGAAAGATAATTTAAGACAGGATGATCTTCCCAGAGGTCCTTTTGTTTCAAAGGGCAAAGCAGAAGAATGATACTAGAGAAGCACTGAAAGATGACCAGTGCTGTAGAGAGAAAGATTATGCATCAGCTACATTAGAATACCTTTTGTAGTAAGAGCTTATTTAGATTAGATGAGCTCCATTTAAACATAAGTGGTCCTGGGTTCAAAACCACCAGATTTGAATGGCATGGATTTCCAACACACACAATAAGCCAGAAAATGACACAAATGAGGAGTAACTAACATGCTAAAATGGCCATTCACAAATCCCAGTACCATGGAAAACAAGCAAGAACTAGAAGTAACATTGGTCAGGAAACAATATGTTCACAGGTGGACATACACCGTCAGCAACCCTACTTAAATCAATGGATCAAAATTTGGACAGAATTTGGCCCTAGAGTCTGATGTTGGTCTCACACTAGTGAAAGCCAAATACCTCACTCTCATTCATGGGCATATTATTTTTTACTGATGAGTATTTGGATGACAAACATGTTTTTTATGAAAATGTTCACAATTCATGAAAATTTAAAAATTTTAGCACAAAAGTCTGTTCATCTGCCAATTCATAATAGAAGTTCATTATTTATTATTTGTGCTCCTCCTTGGACAGTTTGTCATCCAATCAGGGTGCAGGAACAATATTTGTGCCTCAGTCACTATTTACCCAAACAGTTTTTGAACAAAACCTCAGCTGAAAATTAGTCATTCTAAACGATTAGGTGAATATTTATAATATCGAATAACATTAACAAAAATCAGGATTATTTTGCAAATATTCCTGGCCAAAATGGGTCTAAATTCATTATAGATACTTTAAAACAGCAGCTAAACTTTGAGAAGAAGTCGATGGTGTTGGGAAGAATTAGATACACTGGTCAGGTGGCTATTGAAAACTCAAACTTCACATGTCTTCTGGTAAGTAGCTTCTAATATCTTTGATTAGGTTGATACTTATATAAAATTGTATGGCACTTTGACAGGCAACCGATTTTCCCGCCTGGAGAAGTCTGTTTTACAACATAAGGATGCTCCTTGTAAGTCTTTTCATTCTGTGCACTTTGTGGTCCCATTTGTAAGTTGTGAATCCTGTTTGACAGCTCTGTACCTGTAAATAAAACTGCATTTATCAGATGGAGACATGGCTTGGGATCTACACTGGGTACCTTCTAACGTGCGAAAGGAGAGACATACCAAAGGAAAATATTTTCTGTTCACTGATCAGGCAACGAGAGCTGTATGTGTGAATAGTACTTATTGTTAAAAGTTGTGTGAAGTAGGACATTGTATTTACAAGTGCAACTCATGATGTGTCTGTGGGTCTGGCTGAGGCATAGTGGTATGTGGGGATTATTAGTTAGAATGGAGACAGAACACAAAGATAAGGATTTTAGATCTTTTTGAACTATGCTTTGGACATGCTGCTTCATTCCACATATGAGGTGCTCCAAAGCAGGTGTTCCCACCTATCCATGTGCAATTGATTTCCTGAGAAAAATGCATATTCCCCTTTATCTTACTCTGGCGATAGATTTCTTGGTTTTGGATTTTGTGTAGATTCTTAATTCTTCTCCAGAGAAATGAGTATGGTATACAGAAAGGATAATATTCCTGAATAGGACCTAAGGAATAATCAAAAACTTCACATATTTAATAGCTATGATCAATTAATAGGCGAGAAAGGAAATTGGATTTTATTTAAATGTCTATTTCCTTTAATATGCAACCTTTGTAAAAAAATAATTTTTGAACTTTGTATGTGGAGATGGTTTTGATTGCTGAAATGAAGTGAGAACTATTTCATGAAAAAAGGTCTCCGAGGTTACGCCTCCAATTTCCTCTGGGGCAGTCCAAACACTGTGATGAGAGAAAAAATCCATTACAGTAAGATGACAGCTTCCATTATATTTGCACCTTCAGTGGCTGTCTGGTCAAGAACTAGAATGTGTGAATATGCTGAGCAAATTGACTTTGATTTATAAAAACTGCTTTATCAAGGTCATACAAATAGCCCAAACTTTTAATTGGGCACTTAAGCAACATACATTACAGTTATAGAGATTCTGCAGGCCAAATAATGTCCTTGGTGAAAACTGTGTATTCCTAGGTATTACCTTCAAAGCGGTCAAAGAGGCACGTCATTATAAATGGATCAACAGTCCTTAAACAGGATGTTTATACAACTAATCAATCACAGCTACAGACACAACAAAGAGGCTTCAACAAAACCAGACTCCTCACTGGGATGTTGCGACAGATATGGCAATTTCCTGCAAATGTACTTGACAAAAAATCATTGAATTAAGTTTCTTTGGACTACTTTGAACTAATTGCAAAGGCTGTGTATTATTGTGGGCCTGGGTGATCAAAGGACTCTATTGAACAATGTGGCAGACAAAAATGGTTCATTGGGACACTGTGTGAGAAGTAGATTTCCTGGAATATATCTAGTGGGAGGTGAATAGAAATTCCCCACTTGGTTCCTGAAAAATCCAGCCTATTGAAGCTACACTGTGAGGAAGGGACCATTAGATACTGATTACCTGTTCCTGGAATCTGAAGATCAAAGGCCCAGGCTGTCTAAAGGAAAGACTAACCCATGCATGTGTATGCTTGTTCTGTTATAAACTTGTAATGACAGAAAAACCCCTGGGTGGGATTTGAAGGACTGACTCCTGCCAGAGCACCCACTGGAGGTGGTGGTGGGGTGATCTCTGGTAAGCATATTAGCATGTGAGTAGGTTCTTTTACTGGTTTTGTTGTTTCCTTTGTAATGCTTTCCCCTTAAGAATAAACGTGCTTGCTTAGAAAGAGTTGTGTGATAAGTCTTAATTGCTGTTCATAAGCCTTCATAATGTAAGCAAAGTACAGGCTCTGGCCTGGTGAGGCAGCCTGGTTTGCTGGGAATAACACACTGTAGGCAGGGAACTGTGGAAAAAACTCCATTCAGAAGAAGGAGAGATGTTGGTCTGTGTCCAAGAGAGCCTACAACTGAGGAGCTGGGAGCCAGCCTACAGTGGGTGCCCTTGCTTGACTACAGAAAGGGAAAACAGGTGCAGTGTCCTGAACTGTGACAGGCATGTGTTCTTTTGTTTTTCATTAACAGGAATCCAGCTCCCTCTCCCAAAGCTCCGTTGGCTCTGCAGTGTTAATAAGCATAAAAAGCAGTCACAACATTTTTTCCAAGAAATTCAGGAGACAGGAACCTGAATGTGTAATGCTGACAGACCCTGGTCGTCGGTGGGCAGGACTGAACCGGGGAACCTCTGGAGCTTAGTGCATGAGCCTCTACAGCATGAGCTAAAAGCCAACCGGCTGTTAGCTAAGGCTGTAGAGCAGACTCATTTGATCTCTCTCAGTGGTCTCAGTGCCACTAGATGGGACAGAACACCACACCCAGAAGGTCTGTAGGTTAAAAATGCCCAGCAATTCTGTTGTCTAAGGCGGCAGTGTTTTTACAGTTACTCTTCAGAGTTGACCACACATAACAAAACTTCAGAAGATTAGAAAGCAGCATGATTCAGAGACTTGGGCATCAGACTGGGACTCAGAAGCCTCGGATTCTTTCCTCACTCTTCCCTTGACCTGCTGTATGACCTCAGTCAAATCACTTCAACTCTCTGTGCCTCTATTTTCCCTCCCATCCATTATCAATCTATTCTACATAGATTATAAGGTCTTTAGGACTGGGACTGTCTCTTACTATGCTGTTGTACAGCTCTTACCATAATGGAGCCATGATCTTGGTCAGGGCCTCCAAGTGCTACCATAACGCAAATAATAATTAGTACAGCATTAGCGACTTAAGTTTGCCATTTCATGCACCAAGAGTACCCACTATATCAAGCCTTGGGAACATAGGGAAAGTTATGAAGATGGCACCTGCTCTTATTTTTTCTCAGCATTAATTGTGATCGCTGTTCCTGCAGCTGAGGAATCTGGGGCCTCAGAAGTATTTACATACTTTTCACCGCTCATTCCCTCCCCTAGAAGACAACTATTTCTGAACATAAGAACTGCAAGAACCAAATAAATTATGTATCCAGCAGATGTGAGGAAGGCACTACAGAGAAAGAAAATGGCACGTCGTTATTTGCACTCCCTAAGCATCAGTGTGTTTTAAATTGGAGGAGCTGATCTCTTAGGGTGGGAAGGATTTTCAGTTTGTAAAGTGAACAGCAGGAAGATTAGATGTGAGTCCCATTTAATTACTCCAAGATCTCTCTCTCTGCCAACCTGATTTCCTTGGCTTATGGCAACCTTCATCAATTATTGTCTGTTAATCTGCTTTTTGCACACTTCTGCTTCTCTTAGTCAGTCCCTCTCGGCAGTTTCCTGGCACACTAGGTATCTTTTTGCCCTGTCAGGAAAATTGAGCCGAATCATGGTAACCAAGCTACAGAGGCACATTCTCCACTTGCTAGTTTAATGCTTTAAAACTATAGACTGCTGCAACTTTTAATTGTGTCTTGCTTTAGCCCCTCTGTTGGTGTGATCATCCTGTCTGACGTTTGGTATAACCTCACCCAGCAGCTACCTTGTCTCCAGGGGGTTGTTCCTCAGAGGCAGCATGGCTGGGATGTTCCTTTACTTCTGCAGCACCATACCTCCTCTGCAATGGGCATGTGGTGGTTTAATATTTAGTACTGCCAATCATTCCTCTTCTCCCAGATAGACCTAAGCCTTAGCAAAGTTTATGTGGTGCACAAAGATCGCCTTGCTTTCGCAGCTATAGCAAACTTACCACACCCTTGGAAGCTACCATTATGGGTGTTCCAACTATTAGAGCCTTGTGGTCATGTAATACTTTGTCTAATGGCACTCAACATGAAATTTGCTCCCAATCTGGAAGAGAAAAGGTAAAGCATGGGTTAGTGATTTATGCTAGGTGTCCTCCTAATACGTACGCATGGAGACCCCCATTGGGAAGAATAAGTCAGTGGTTTGTGCTAAACTTTTCGTGTTTATCCCGTCTTTCAGGATCATGTGAACAGGTCATGGATGTTAGTGACTGGATGCGTGGGAAAAGTATTGTGCCTTTGGCCCACCTCTGCTATCAGAGTCATGCCAAATAAAAGTAAGCCATAGTGAATAGAGAATCACAGTTAATAAATCTAATAGACCCTTTCGGCCTGGTTAGGGACTGATTCCCAGAGTCCAGACAGTAGCGTAGCCAGGTTTAGAGCACAGGGGGAGCAGTGCTATAAAAAGACGCCTCCCTGCTCCCCCTGTACTCACCCTGCGGTGCTTTAAAGGGCCCGGGGCTCTGCAGCGGCTGGAGCCCCGGGCCCTTTAAAGCGCCTCCCCCAGCTCGGCTCCGGCAGCGAGGCTGGGGGGCGCTTTAAAAGGCCCGTGGCTCCCCGCAGTGGCAGGAGCCGCAGGCCTTTTAAAGTGCCGGTCCAGCCAGGCTCAGGCGGTGCCTTAGCGCCACTTTTCCTCACAGGGGGAGCGGCCGCTCCTCCTGCTCCCCCCCTGGCTACGCTACTGAGTCCAGAGACTCCTCTGGGTGCACCAGAGTCATTCCTTCTGGAGTCCTTCCTTTACAGGGACTATAAAGTAGAGCTGGCTAAAAAAGTTAACATTTCATTGACAAATTAATTTTAATTAAACAATTTTTGATGGAAATAGCGCATGCTTGATTATATATTTCATGTTTCACAATAATTCAAAATGAGAAAATTCAGGATTTTTTTTCTTTTTGAAAATGTTTCACCTAGAATTTTTTGGGAAAGACCCAAATTCTCTAATTTCCCACCCTAAAAACTGGGAGGAAAGTAAAAAGAAAACCAAAAGGTAAGAAGTGAGAAAAATAACACTTTGTTTAAAAATTGTTATGTTTCACTTTGAAAAGCAACTTTTTCCGCTGTGAGGTGTGTCAGGTGTTCCTTTTCAAAGTTGAAGTATTATAACCCCCCACAAATGGAACAGACCCCAGCTGGCAAAAGTGGGGAAACAGTCAGAAAGAGTAGAACAGTAGGGTTTTTCCACACTTAAGTTTTCTTGAAGGAAAATCATTCTTATCCAATAGGACATTTTCAGATGGCAAGTTTTCCTGAAAAATATTCCTGTTTCCTGTCAGCTCTATTTTAAAGTCTCTAGAGTCTATCCATTCTGGGTAAGTGACTTTCCACCCTGATTCTTGTCTCTCTGACTCACCAGGTTAGGTCTCTCCCCTGCAGGCTTGAGCTCTATACCTGCTAATTCCCTGGCTGAGACTCCCCTCTACAGGCTCCTAAGACTTCCTGAGCCCTAACCCCCCACCCTCTCTATCTCTGGCCATTAACTGGGTTCCCTAGAAGTTTCCTTCACAGGCTTTTCCTGGCTCCCTCCTTTCAAGACCAGAGGGTCCCAGAACTAGCTCAGGCTCCACCCTACCCAGGCTGGATCCCTGGAGCCTCGTTCCCTCTTCTCAGGCACAGTGAGATGTGCTTTCAGGCCAAATTCCAGGATCTTCCCCTTGTCTCTCAGGTAGGGTAATCAGACAGCAAATGTGAAAAATTGGGACGGGGATGGAGGGTAATAGGAGCCTATATAAGAAAACGACCCAAAAATCAGGACAGTCCCTATAAAATCGGGACATCTGGTCACCCTACTCTCAGGGCCAGAGAGACTGGGCTTCACTCTTCTGTCTTCTAAAGTAACTCCTGACACTAGTTCCACCCCTGAGGTGATTTGATAGCTGAGTACCTACATGTCAGCCAGTCTATTGAAGTGTTAGTCTCTGGTCAGTCCTAAAACTGTTCCTGCAGCTCAATCCCCTACTGGAGAGGAGAAACAATGATGCTATCAGGGTCCAGTATAGTACTATTTTTATAGGGCCAGATTCACATGAGCCTGAGGGAAACTTTAAAATACTTGGAATACTTCACAGAAACTCTGATTACTGAAAGCTGCGTAGGATATGAACAGAGCTGAATCACTGTGTGTCCAGGACAACATAGCCTCACCTATTTAGGGGACTGTGTTGGCCAGATACAGGATCTACAATGATGCATGATTCCAGGGATCTTGCTCCTGAAACAACGAGAAGCTTAAGGAACACAAATTTGATGAGAGGGCTTGTCAGTTTAGCAGAGAAAAGTATAACAAGATCATATGGCTGAAAGTTAAAGGTAATAGACAAGTTCAAACTAGAAATAAAGCACACATTTAAAACAGAGATGATGATTAACAATTGGAACAATTTACCAGGGACTGTGGTAGATTCTCCATCACAGAAAATTTTAGATCAAGATTGGATGTTTTTCTAAAAGATGTATGCCTGTTCCACCACAGCTATTGGGCTTGAAGCAGGAATTAATTCAGGGAAGTCTTATGGCCTGTGTTATGCATGAGGTCAGACTAGACAATCAGTCATCCTGTGAATCTATGAATACCCTGGAGCTGTTTCATTACAGATGACAATTTCCGAACTTAAGAAGTGTTGCATCCCACACGGGGGAATTCTTTATTAGACCGTGTCTTAACAGATAAGGACGAACTCATCACAGAACTAAAAATTAATGGTAGCTTAGGTACCAGTGATCATGACTGGACAACATTTATAATGAGCAAACAGAATAATGTCACCCTGGCCGTATATGTACTTGGTACTTTAAAAGGGCCAATTTCACAAAGCTGATTAAGAGTAAAATTAGCTGGGAGGAAGAATTTAATCAGAAGAGTATGAATGATAATTGGGAATCATTTAAGAACACTTTACAAGATGCTCCTAAAGCCCCAATCGAGGAAGAAGGCCATACTGATTAAAAAAACAACCTGGTTTTGAGGGGACATGAAGGCAGATTTAAAAAATAAATAATAAATGGAAAAAAGGGGAAGTTGATAGTAGTGAATATAAATCAGAAGTTAGGAATGATAGAAAACTGATGAAGGAAGCCAAGGGGAACACAGAGAAACCTATGGCCAGCAGAGTTAAGGACAATAAGAAGGATATTAAAAGTATGTTAGGAACAGAGAGAATCCTTGCAATGGTATTGGTCCATTCCTAGATGGAAATGATAGATTTATCAATATATAACCCCCTCAGAGAGGATGCTCCTGAAATACCACATTGAGACTCTAGGGAACTCATCCCAGGACAACAACAGCAATAGCTCCAGAGGTTCAGAACTCTGTTTCCCACATTGTCTAGTCTCCAGGGTGGAGCTAGAACTTGCTAGCAACACTACCAGAACCAATCATAAGCCAAACCGTTTGTTTTTTTGGTTTTGGCTGTTTGAAATGGAGAAGAGAATGAAGCATCACAGCAAAGGAGGCCCTTCTACCCTCCATATTCCTACCCAGTGGAAGACTGAGTCCTTTGCGGATTTCTTGGCCCTTGAACAGTGTCATCAGAGCAGTGACCAGAAACTCAGGAGATTGAGAAGAGTCATGATCAGGCTACCAAGAGTCAGCCTAGCAGCACGTTGGAATCCAGACCAGAGAGCCACAAGGGCGATCTTACCATCCTTGGAGTGGAGACTTTGTAAGAACACCCCTCTTTGCTTATTCTGATATTTTGTTTTAAGCCAGTCACAGATTTCAGCGCTGCACCACCCACCAGAGAGTGAGCCTCAGTTCACTATTACCTTAGGCAGGTGCTGGGAGAGAGCACAGGGTGGTTACTTTTGGTTGTAAATGTTGGGCGGGGAAGAGCTTTTGTATTGTTTTGTCTTTTATTATCCTGATCCCTTTTTCCGTTGTCCCCAATCCTGATAAAGTCCCAGTTACCGTTTTATTCCTCTGGGAATTGTGATCACTATTTTAGTTTTGTGTGCTCTGTCTGTATGAGATTGGGTGTTGAATATTTTCCCAAGGGACAGGCCCCCTGTGGTCTCTGCACTAGGAGGGATTTCCTTGGTTGGAGGCACCAGGCGCCTTTCTAGGGGAACCCAGGACCATACCCCAGAAGGGAAACAGGAGAAGACTGCAGCCACGTCTCAGATGATGTAGTGATAACATGCTTTCCATTCCACTTGTAACTCTGGACAATGTTAACTAGAAGCTACTAAAGTCAGACATTTTAAAATCAGCAGGTCCAGGTAACTTGCATCCAAGAGCTTTAGAAAGGCTGGCTGAGGAGCTCACTGGACTGTTAATGTTGATTTTCAATAAGTTTTGGAGCACTGGGGAAGTTCCTGAGGACAGGAAGAAAGGTAATGTTGGGCCAATTTTTAAAAAGGGTGAACAGGATGGCCTGGTAATTATAGGCCTGTCAGCCTGATGATTCTGGGCAAGATAATGGAGAAATTGATATGGGACTTGATTAATTACGAATTAAAGTAGGATAACGTAATTCATGCAAATCAACGTGTATTTATGGAAAATATATGCTGTCGAACTCACCTGATTTTTTTTTTAATGAAATGACAAGTTTGGTTGATAAAGGTGTTGACATAATATATACTTAGACATCTGTAAGGTATTTCACCCGTTATCTCACATTTTGATAAAAACAAACTAGAATGATATAAAATGAACAGGGCACACATGAAATGGATTCAAAGCTGGCTAACTGAGAGGTCTCAAAATGTAATTGCCAACTGGGAATCGTCATTGAGCAGGTGTGTTTCCAGTGGTGTTTTGCAGCGACTGGTCATTGGCCCTTCTCTGTTTAACATTTTTATCAATGACCTGGAAGAAAACATAAAATCATCACCAATAAGGTTTGTAGATAACACAAAAATTGAGGGAGTCATAAATAATGAAGAGGACAGGTCCCTGATAGTTTACCAAGCAATCTAGATCACTCTTTATGTGGAAGCAAACAATATATATTTTAATGGCTAAATGTAAATGTACACTGTGATGTTGCACTCCATATGTTTTATGGAAATATGTTTATAAGGGTGAATATAATGTAACTGGAATATGCTTTATGCAAAAGGTCTCTTGTAAGATATCACTACAAAGCTTATCTACTGAGTGTTCATTCTATTTGTATGCATGTATCATTCTTGTATCTGAAACTAGAAATATGAAATATTACTCTGAGGTCTTATTGTAATTATGCAAAGTGTGGGCCATTAATGGTGGCTTAGAATCTTGATGGCTCCCATTGACTAGGACAATTGGGTGTAGATGGTTTCTTTACCTGCAAGCCTTCTTGCGGACATGGGGACCATTCTGTGGGTAATGAAGAATGAAGTCTTACAGTGACATGTGACCATGTCACCTGATACTCGAATCCATCTTAAGCCTGGTGCTTTTCCATTTAGAAGGAGAGGAGTACCTGCTGAGTGGTTTTCAGTTAAAGCCTGCAGCTTTGGGAACATGGTTCAAACGCTGGGTCTGTGTTGCAGCAGGCTTGCGTGTCTGGCTCAACAAGACAGGGTTCTGGAGTCCCAAGCTGACAGGGAAACGGGCTCAGAGGTAGTTTCAGCACATCAGGTGACAGTCCCAAGGGGGTCTCTGTGACCAAACCTGTCACGCATCTAGGAACAAAGAATGTAGGCCATAGTTACAGGATGGGGGATTCTATGCTGGGAAGTAGTAACTCTGAAAAAATTTTGGGGGGCCGATATCAGCTGAACATGAACTCCCAGTGTGATGCTGTTGCCAAAAGAGCTAATGCAAGCCTGGTGTGCATAAATGGGAATCTCGAGTAGGAGTAGAGAGATTATTTTACCTCTATATTTGGCACTGCTCTGACCATTGCTGGAATGCCGTGTCCAGTTCTGGTGTCCACAATTCAAGAAGGATACTGATAAATTGGAGAGGGTTCAGACAAGAGTGATAAATGATTAAAGGATTAGAAAACATGCCTTATAGTGATACTCAAAACTCAATCTATTCCGCTTAACAAAGAGACAGTTAAGAGGTAACTTAAATACAGTCTATAAGTACCTACACGGGGAACAAATATTTAATAATGGGCTCTGCAGACTAGCAGAGAAAGGCATAACACCATCCAATGGATGGAAGCTGAAGCTAGACCAATTCAGATTGGAAATAAGGTGTACATTCTTAATAGTGAGAGAAATTAACCACTGGAACAGTTTACTAAGGGTCATGGTGGATTTCGCTGACCATTTTAAAGATATTAATGCTGTAGGAATTATATTAGAAAAGTGATATGGCCTGTTATACAACAGGTCAGACTAGATAATCACAATGGAGCCATCTTGCCCTTGAAATCTATGAATCTCAGTGAGGGAATTGTGTGCATTGCATCTAAAGAAGTAATCCCCAAATGTGTAGTCACAAACCAACCTATATCCAAAGAAAAAAATAAATATTTCCAACTGATTAGCTCTGAGAACATAGAATTCCTAGACAATACACACAGAACTGGTAAAGCAATGTGATCAGAGAAATGATGATTTTGGTACTGCCCTACTAGCATAAAGATGCATGTTTTGATCCCTATCCCAGAGCAGTTCAATGGCAGTGAAGTTTGTCCTTCTCAAACCACTTAGAAAAAGGATCTTTCATTGAAAAACATCATCTGTACAATCGGTTTGAAAGGAACAAAGAAAGCAAGAGTCGCATGTGGCATTGCTATGGAAGGCAGAGTTAAGGTTGTTTGTGTGCTTTAGCTGTGCTTTCATGCTTGGGGTTTCATTTAAGTATAACCCAGAATTTGGAATTTTCTGCATTTCTAATTGTTGGGGAGCTTGTTTTTTTGTTTTGTTTTTAATACAACTGCGACATTCTCGTAAAGTTTATTGTTTAACTGTTTTACTCGTAAGTGTTTTTTCCCTGAGCCGTAGCTTAACAATCTTTTTCTGAAAATATCAGCAAACTTTGGCCAAGATTATCAAAAGTGATTAGGGATTTTGGGTGCCTCAGTTTTTGGATATTCATCTCGACACACTTTAAACGAGCGCTATTTTCAGACAGTACCTAGCTGCCTGTCCTGAAAACCAGAGAGTCCCAAACTGTGCAGCCAGAAATGAAGGGACTCAAAGTCACTAGTCCCTTTTATAAACTTTATGCATCATGTTCTATTGTTTGTTTGCAATGATTATGCTGTAGTGACTGTCAGCCTTCTCTCTTTGTTTTGAATCTCCTGGCCTTCAAAATAATGGATAACCTTGGAAAATAGAGTGCAAATGCTTCTGAGGAAGAATGTGATGTGGTGGATAAGAATAAACAAAAGTGTATTGAATGTTGTTGTTTACAATGCATGAATTGACAGTGGAGTCCCTTTGGAGGATATGGGCATACTGAAGAAATCATGGGATTACCCAGAATAACCTAAGAAGCTAGTTCCAAATATTTGCTTTTACTTGTCCTATCATAAGACCTGTCACTGAGCCATGTTAGTTATTTTCATTTCCTGGGAACAATGACTTAATTATTTCAATCATATTAATCGTCTTCTGTTCGTGCACTGGATTCACCAGATGGGAATAATCTGACTTTTGTTGATATATCCCATTGTAAAACTCATGACTGTAAAACTATCAAACTGCCTGTAGTACACATTCTTTTTCACTGCCTCAGTAAAATTGACAGTGAAACTACCAGCGCTCTTTTCCCTCAGCAAAACTTCAGTCAGTGCTTTCTTGCTTGTAGTAGGTTACTGCTACTAAATTGAGCTTTGTAAATCACATCAGTCATTTTAGGAACAGAATAGGAGATTACACCTTTATTTTTATAATAAAAGACATATTGGGAAGGCTGTTGGAATAAATATTCTTTAGGGCTGTCAATCGCAGTTAACTCACGCGATTAACTCAAAAAAATTAATTGCGAGTCATTGCACTTATAGCAATAGAATACCAAATGAAATTTATTAAATATTTGTGGATGTTTTTCTACTTTTTCAATATTGATTTCCATTACAACACAGAATACAAAGTGCACAGTGCTCACTTCATATTATTATTTTTGATTACAAATATATGCAGTGTAAAAATGATAAAAGAAATAGTATTTTTCAATTCACTTCATACAAATTCTGAAGTGCAATCTCTTTAGCGTGAAAATGCAATTTACAAATGTAGATTTTTTTTTTGTTATATAACTGCACTCAAAAACAAAACAATGTAAAGCTTTAGCCCTTACAAGTCCACTCAGTCCTACTTTTTATTTTTCCAAACACTAAGATAAACAATTTTGTTTACATTGACAGGAGATACTGCTGCCTGCTTCTTATATACAATATCACCTGAAAGTGAGAACAGGTGTTCACATGACACTTTTGTAGCTGGCATTGCAAGGTATTTACATGCCAGATATGCTAATTAGTATGCCCCTTCATGCTTCAGCCACCATTCCAGAGGACATGCTTCCATGCTGATGATACTCATTTTAAAAAAATATGCGTCAATTAAATTTGTGACTGAACTCCTTGGGGGAGAATTGTATGTCTTCTGCTCTGTTTTACCTGCATTCTGCCATATATTTCATGTTATAGCAGTCTCGGATGATGACCCAGCACATGTTGTTCGTTTTAACAACACTTGCACAGCAGATTTGAAAAAACGCAAAGAAGGTGCCAATGTGAGATTTCTAAAAATAGGGACAGCACGCGACCCAAGGTTTAAGAATCTGAAGTGCGGTCCAAAATCTGAGAGGGATGAGGTGTGGCGCATGCTTTCAGAAATCTTAAAAGAGCAACACTCTGTGGAAACTACAGAACCTGAACCACCAAAAAAGAAAATCAATCTTCTTCTAATGGCATCTGACTCAGATGATGAAAATGAACATGCATCAGTCCGCACTGCTTTGGATCATTATCAAGCAAAACCCATCATCAGCATGGGTGCATGACCTCTGGAATGGTGGTTGAAGCATGAAGAGACATATGAATCTTTAGTGCATCTGGCACGTAAATATCTTGCAATGCCAGCTACAACAGTGCCATGTGAACATCTGTTCTCACTTTTAGGTGACATTGTAAACAAGAAGCAGGCAGCATTATCTCCTGCAATTTGTAACCAACCTTGTTTGTCTAAGTGATTGGCTGACCAAGAAGTGGACTTGTGGACTGAGTGGACTTGTAGGCTCTAAAGTTGTACATTGCTTTATTTTTAATGCATTTTTTGTACATAATTCTACATTTGTGAGTTCAACTTTCATGGTAAAGAGATTGCACCACAGTACTTGTATGAGGTGAATTGAAAAACAATTTTTTTTACAGTGCAAATATTTGTAATAAAAATAAATATAAAGTGAGCACTGTACACTTTGTGTTCTGTTGTAATTGAAATTAATATATTTGAAAATGTAGTAAACATTCAAAAATATTTAAAATAAATGGTATTCTATTGTTTAACAGCACGATTAATCAAGATTCATTTTTTTAATTGTGTGATTAATCATGATTAATGTTTTTAATCGCTTGACAGCCCTAATATTCATCCTACCTCATAGTCATACTTGATCAAATTACATAACTTAATTAAATAGAAATAGAAAATACAAAAGGAAAGTATTCAATGTTCCTAGTGTTGTTTATATTGTGACATCCCCTGAGAGCCCCAGCCCTGGTCCAGGACCTGACTGTGCTATGCACTGTACAAACAGGACAAAAAGACAACCATTGCCCCCAAAAGGTCATGTTCTCAACATTCAATCCAAACTCAATACCTAGTTGTGTTACATGTTTTACAGATGGGAAAAGTGAAGCAAGAATGTGGAAGTGACTAGATCAAGATCATAGAAGATAGTTACCAGGTCCAAGACTTTCAAAAATTAGGCTCCTAAATCCAAATTTAGTCATCTAGGTAAGTGGCCTGATTTCCAGAGGTGTAGCACGCTCACCAGCTCCCCTTGGTTCCTAGTGGGATTTGTGGGTTCTCATAATCTCTGAATACCAAATGCATAAATATGGATTTAGGAGCCTAAATATATGAATCGGGTTTGAAAATTTTGACCCACACTAGTACACGACTGACCAGGCTAATGGCTCTGTTAAGCCTCTGAACATAATCAGTGTGATTTTTTTTTCCAGAATCCTGAATAGACTCAACATTTTAATAACTGCATAAATAATATAATTTAATGCATTTAATAACTATATTTCAGTCAGATTAGGCTTCGTTTTCCCTCCGACCAGGTGCTTACTGGACATTACAGACAGAGCATTATTAGCTCTAGCATCACAGCACCCAGACTACCTGGTTCCCAATGACCTGTGCTCAGATAACTACACCCCACTTCTGTCAATAGACCTTCTAATAAACAAAAGTCTCTGTTTGGGATGTACAATGGCAGTGTTGTTATTCAGAGAATTTCAGTATAAGTAATGTAATAGATGGCGAAGTAAGCACCCAATAGGGCTGTTATGGTCACTAGATGGTGCTGTTACACCATTTTACAAATTCCTCCACTTAGCGTGCAAGCAAGTTTTTAGTTTTAGAAGAAAAAGCTGTGTTGTTGGCTGTGATGTAATTTATTTGGGGAGTTGTGGCAAGCTGAAAGGGCATTTACTCTCAGCATTAATCTCTCTGACTACAGTCAATTCTTGGTGCACAGTTGCGCCCTAAAAACTGACATTGGTGTTGGTCTTAGATCCCTAGAAGAGGGGATTGCCCTGCACGCTGTTTGAAACCACTGCTGTTCCAGGACTGGTGTACATACTATCAAATAAACAAGTGGCACTAAGAATATACCCAAACGCCACACATTGTGGATTTTTCCTCCAACAGGAAGCCGACCTGCAAGGTCCCTTCCTCTACCATCACTCGGGATTGGGGGAACAAATCTAATCATAACCTGAACTGACCAAACATAAGGACTCTTATACCCATGCATTCTTTGAAGGACAGAGCTGAAAAATTTGGAGTTCTCTAAAACAGTTCAGGCACCTTTTAGAAAAAAATAGGGGCTGGGATGGGCTGATTTGTTCAGTCTTACCTTAACGTCTGGAGAGAAGCAATTATTTTATTATTTGTTAATTGCTATTTTAGGCTTATTTTGAACCATAGCAGGATTATCATGCTTCCGTACAGAATATGGATACAGTTTCCCATTACTCTGTTTCCTTTAATGGCTAACATCACCATTAACAAATATTCATGCAAAGACTCAAAGCAGTGACTGGCTCGTTTGTTCAGACCCTCTTCCTCCTCCCTCCAGGCTCTAAACTTTCATTTCCACAAAGCTCATTATCAACTTTCTCTGGCACCTTGTAAGAGCTCAAAGTACTCGGATTAAACACCGGTTTGCTGGTACCTGACCTTTTTGTCTGAGTACCATGTATTTTGGGATCATTGCCAGACCCCATCGTGTTCTTGGTAAAGCAAGAAGTCTTTTATTCAACAGTTATATTCATTCATATTGACTGACTTTGCACACCTCTTACACTGCAGACACCCGCTCCTATCTGCCTACTGCAGCTCTTTGCTCTGCTGAGCAGTCCGAGCCATGCATCTACTAGGGCAAGTGATTGTTTGACCCTCCAAAATCTTATACAATAGCTACTTCACACATGCTTTGCTTCTGATAAAATTAAAAAGCATCACTCTCTTATCTCTCATAGCAACATATATAATTCCACATACGCTCCAACTCTGAGAGATTAACAACCACCTCTAGGTGAGATTTCAGATGTTCATTGTTGGACAGAAAAACTTCTTGGCTTGCATCACTGGAATCTAATTATGATTATCTGCAATGTATTCTCTATTACTCAGTTAACTTGTCTCTTCTCCATTTCCTTTATTAGCTGCCGATCTTAAAAAATCTCCGTGCTGCATAGTTATTTGTGACGTAAGTTTTCCTCTGTGATGTTACATGGTGTTTGCCGTTCAAATCTCTAGACTAACTCCAGCCTTCTCTTGCTCGGTTTTCAGATTTTTTTCAAAGCAAAAAAAAAAAAAAAAAAAGACGACTCAGTTCCATGCACCTGCTCCCTGAAGAATGCAGCAGTGTACTAATTCCCTCTCTAGTCTGTTAGCAGAAAATAAAAAGCAACCCAAATGCAGTATTACAAACCATAGCTTTTCAGAGATTAAAGAAGCTCAGTCTATTTAGTTTAACCAAGAGAAGGTTAAGAGGTGATTTGATCATGGTCTACATGGGAAAGAGATTTCTGATAATAGACGGCTCTTTAATCTAGCAGAAAAAGATATAACAAGATCTAGTGGTTGGAAGCTGAAGTTTGACAAATCCAGACAAGAAATAAGGTGCAAATTTTTAACAGGGTAATTAACCATTGCAACCACTCCACATGTGGTAGAGTCTCCATCACTTACACTTTTTAAGTGAAGACTTGGATGTCTTTCTAAAGACATGCTATAGCTCAAACAGAAGTTATGGGCTTGATGCAGAAGTTATTGGTTGAGATTCTGTGGCCTGTGTTAAACAGGAGGCCAGATTAGATGATCATAATGATTCCTTCTCCCCTTAGAATCTATTATTCCATTAATTTTTTACCAGCAAGACTGAGAATTTCCAAAGCACTCGACTCTGGTCTAACTGCTGCCATGGAAGTCAATGGGAGTTTTACCATTGACTGACTTTTGAAAATCCCACTATCAATGCAGTCATTTCCAGACTTTAGGATGGGGCCTCCCCACCTTTGTATACTAAAAATGTTGCTGCTTATTGAGGACACGATTCTCAGCTGAATCAAGAAAATGAGTGCGTATTCTAGAAATGATACAGTGTCCCTACCCGAATGTTGTGGGAAGTAGATGAGGGCTATGGTCTGACTTTGGATAAGTGCAGTTAAAGAAGGTAGCCCAGAAAACTAAGATAAGACTGGCATGCTGGATTGTGGCATACTAATTGGCCACTGCATGGAGATCGCAGAGAGACTGAGGAGGAGGAAAATACAGATAACACGTATCCAGGAAACAAAATGGAAAGGGGAGAAGGCCAAAGAGATGGGGGAAGAATACAAAATAAGTTATGGTGGGACCTCCCACGAAGAAATGGAGTAGGTGTTGCTCTTGATAGTAATATAAGGGAAAGAGTGGTGACAGTAAATTAAATGTACCGGGAAATGTTAGACCCTGTTCTTCGGCAAATTCCAGGAAATGAGGAAATAGTTATCAGCTCTGATTTCAATGGACATGTTGAAAGAGTCAGGCATGGATATAGTAGAGTTCATGGTGGCTAAGGCTATGGAACTTGAAATGATGAAGGAGAAAGACTATTGCCATTGTCATAAGCTTTTGACCTAGTAATATATGAGAAGAGATGGACATCTTATTACTAACAAGAGTGGAAGGACTTGAGGTCAGACTGACTACTTCCTTGTTTTCCAGTGGAAAATAAATGATAGACAAGGCTGCAAGATGATTACAGGATAGTCTCTTACTAGTTAGCATAGACCACTCATCTTAGTTATGTTTCTTGGAACAAAGGTACAGAGAAAATCAAAGAGGGTAATGTTCTAAACCTATTGTTTGTTTGCGTGTGCTTAAATCTAATAAACTGCAGTTTTAGATAGCGCACGCTTGCATGAATCTTACCAGATGGAAGTGCTGTGTTTCTGTTGCTTTATTCCTTACACTGCTGGGAGTGAAATAGTTAAGTTGCCCCTGTTGGGGGTTCTGAAAACCCCGGGTAACAGTAAAGCCAAAGATAAGGTGGTAAAAACAAGAGGGTAAGGCTGAGAAGGACTTTAGGGAGTTGGTTATGGAGAAGATGAAGTTGGCACCACATGAGGAAGGAATGGATACATTTTGGGGTTTTGTCGTGACAAATATATTGAAGAGTGCTAAACAAGTTTTGGGTGAATCAAAATGGAAAGCCTTTATTGAAAAAGAAACCTGGTGTTGGAGCAAAGAAGTACAAGAAGTGATAAAAGAAAAGAGAAAAAAGTTTACTGTGGCAAAGGAGTAGGAACAAATGTATCTTTGTGCTGATATACAAGGGAAAGGTGATGCTAGCAACTGAACAAATTAGAGGTATAAAGCCAGTGAGTCATACAATGAAACCGGGGAAGAGAGTTGTCAATAAGAGACTAAGAAGTGAAGTAGATATTAACGCAAATCAATATGGCTTCATGCCAGGAAGTTTGACAATAGATGCTATGTTTTCAGAGGCAGCTCATGATGGGAGTTACGCAAGGAAAATGATTAATTAGAGCAAAATTATCCACTGAGACCTCATTCCTGCTACACACATTGGTATTTACAACTGCAATTACAAGAGATGCAGTCTAAGTCAGTGAGAACTTTACCCATGAAGATGTACTTATGTAACTGGAAATATTGATGCCTTAGGAACTGAGAGTCAATCGAGATTAAGATAATTTTTTGTAACACAGACGCTAAGGAAAAAAGCCAACCTTACTGCGTCAAAGCCCGCAAGCCAACTGTCTAGTCAGCTCCACTGTGGACTCTTTCACCACAGTTACAGAAAACACAGATTGCATTTAAAGGTCCTGTTACCTAATAGAAGATCTGTATCTTTACTGCAGAAAAAAGTGACTTTACAGAGGCAAATACATAACGCAATATTATACATTTAGTATGTCCTAAGAACATGTCATATAGACACTAGAGGCCTGATTCTGCTCTTGGTTACACCTGTATACATCAGGATTAATGACTGAATGCAACAGAGTAATTCCGGTATAAAACCAGTGTAAGAGCAAGATTAGGGCCAAAGGTACTCGGTCATAGATTTTTAAAGCCAAAAGGAATCATGGTGATCATCCAGTCTGACTTCCCTGAATGAATTCCTATTTGAACTAGAGCATCTCTCTTAGAAAACCATCTAATCTTTATGTAAACGTCGTTAGTGATGGAGAATCCATCACAACCTTTGGTAGGTTGTTCCAGTGGCTAATTACTCTATCTCTTGAAAAAATACACCTTATTTCCAGTCTGAATTTGGCTACCTTCAGCTTCCATCATTAGATCTCATTCTATACATTTATCTGCTAGATGAAGAGTGCTCGCTTATAAAATTTCTTTTCCCAATGAAGGTACTTATAGACTGGAACCAAGTCACCCCATAACCTTTCTCTCGATAGATGGACTCAACCAGCTCAAGCAGAAAAAGGCTTATTTTCCAATTCTTTAATCATTCTGATGACTCTACTCTGAACTCTCTCCAATTTATCAACATCCCTCTTGAATTTTGAGCACCAGAATTCGACACCGTATTCTAGTAGGGGTCTCACCAGTGCCAAATACAGAGGTAAAATAACCTCTCTACTCCTACTCCATTTATACATCCAAGGATCATATTAGCTCTCTTGGCCAGAGTGTCACATTGGAAGCTCATGTTTAGTTGACTATCCACTGTGACCCAAAAGCTTTGTCAAAGTCTTTGCTTCCCAGAAGAGAGTGCCCCATCTTGTAAGTATGGCCTACATTCTTTATTCCTAGATATCTGCTCTTATACATTTGATCGTATTGAAATACATATTGTTTTTTGCACCAAAGCCTACCAAGCTATTCAGAACACTCTGTCCCAGTGACCTATCCTCTGTAAACTTGACCAGTGGTGATTTTGTTTTCTTCTGGGTTATTGATGATAATAGTGTAGGGCCAAGAACCAATCTCAGCAGGACCCCACTAGAAATGCAACTGCTCGATGATGCCCCATTTACAATTACATTTTGAGACCTGTCAGATTTTAATCCATTTAATGTGTACCAGGTTGCTTTTCTATTGTTTCTTAATCCAAGCGCTGTGCAGTACCAAGTCAAAAGCCTTACAGAAGTCAAAGGTAATAGTGTTGTAATATATTTAATCAACAAACCTCGTAATCTCATCAAAACAATATCGGGTTAGTTTGACAGGATCTGTTTTCCATAAAGCCCTTTTGATTGGCAGTAATATGACTCTCCCCATTTTTTAATCACATCCCATTCAGCTGCTCCATTATTTGACTGGAATTGATGTCAGGCAGATAGGCTTATAACCACCAGGGTGGTCCCACTGCATTTTTTTAAACATTGGCACATCCTGGCACATAAGTGTGCAAAGAAATTTGTGTCGGTGTAACTGAACTGATGTTGTGATACCAGTGCACATTTTTGTAATGCAGACAAGGCCCTACTGAAATGCTATGAAACAAAAGACCTGAAAAATGAGGTTTTCCCGGAGACAGCTGCCTTTAAATTTGGCTAATGATTGAAAAAAATGCTACAGAAAAAAATGTAGGGAACACTTCATGGATTTTAAGGTCAGAAGGGATCATTAGATCAATTAGTCGGAACTCCCCTATAACACAGCCCATAGAATTTCACCAAGTTACCCCTGCATTAAGCCCAATAATTTGTTTCACTGAAGCATATCTTTCAGAAAGGCATCTAGTCTTCAGGGGGAGACATCAAGCCACTTCCCTTGGTAGTTTGTTCCAATGGTTAATCACCCTCATTTAAAAAAAAAAAGGTACCTTATTTCTAATTTGCCTTTGTCTTGCTTTGATTTCCAGCCATTGGCTCTTGCTGTACCTTTCTCGGCTATGATAAGGCACGTAATGGAATGAATGATAAACCAATTCTGAGTCTGGGATGGAGAGCTGATTGCAAGTCGGTACTAAGGAGCCCCAAAAGGATGGGAATGTTCTTTCTAGCCAATCTTAAATCAACAAAAGTCCATTTGTGTAAACAATTAAGTGATCTAATTAATGGCGGGACCTTGAAAAAGGAGTACCTTAGTACAGATTTGTGTACACGCATAATATTTGTTGCAAGGACTGTCATCTTGTACCTTCAATTTTTGTATCTCTCCTAGCACAATGGGGTCCTGGGCTAGGGTGCCTAGGCATTACAATAATACAAATAAGTAATAATAATTAATAAGGTTATGAGTAACAATGATTTTTAAAGCAAGCCGAAGAGCATCTGGCTTTTGGAGTCATTGTTGCTAGATAAAAAAAAATACTGATTCTGATTTATCTACTGTAAAAAAATGTTTTTTTCCCCCAAAGCCAATTATTCCTGTTTTGAAAGAGGCCGAATGTAGCATGTGGCTGCAATAATTAGTGATGGGTGAACTGGTTTGGTTAAAATAAGAACAGATCTGCACCTTTGCCCAAATCTTGAACTGTCCTCAAGATTTGAGATTTCCTTAAAGTTGTGCCTGGTTTTAGCTACAACAGGATCCAGAGGGCTGTCAGGGACATTGTCCAGTCAAATTTGGTCTGAAATTTAGGTTATGTGAAAATAGACTTTCACCAAACTTTAAATCTATAGGAAAGTTTCTGTTTGTAAAATCCCAATGGAAGTACTTTTGTATAAAAAAACAAGCATTTCCCTGCAGCCCAAAAGGTTTCCACAGCATTGTGCTACTGTTAGAGAACCTGAAAGTGAAAACAGAATAGGAACAGAAGGGAAACTTGAGGTCTCCATTATTATTATCATCACCATCAATTGTCTGCATTAACATTGAAAAGTACATTAGTTTAATAAACGAAGTCATTAGTAACAAGGAGTCCAGTGGCACCTTAAGACTAACAGATTTAATTGTGCATAAGCTTTTGTGGGTAAAAACCCCACTTTTTCCGATGCATGGAGTGAAAATTACAGATGCAGGCATTATTATACTGACACATGATGACATGCGCGATATTGATGCGAGTGATTTAGGTGATGAACTGAAACCCCTTTCCAAATGCTTTTGTTGCTCTGCGCAAACTTCTAACACTTCCTGTAACAGTTGCCAGTGGAGAACGCAGCTTCTCCAAGCCGAAGTTAATAAAAACACATCTATGCTCCACAATGACACAGGAGAGGCTGGTCGGCCTTGGAACCACTTCAATAGAACATGAGCTGGCCCAGACTGTGGACCTTGAGGAAGCAGTTCAAATCTTTGCAACCAAGAAGGCACGGAAAGCACCGCTTTGATTATTCAAACAGATAAAAATGCCAGTGTTTACTATGCAAACAAGAAAAGTTAAATTTCTCTTCAGGTGTTGGAAAGTTAAATGTTACTTAAAATTTTTGAACAAGGCATTTTAAGTTGTTAGTTCTCCTTTATTGGGGTAGGTAGCAGAGCAGTACCATGAGAGGAGTAGAACAGGAAGAAGGCAGAAAGTTTGGCCTAAGTGAGGCGATATGAAGGTGTCATTTGAGCTCTCCGCCTCAGGGGCCAAAATGTTATGGGCCAGCCCTGAATATGACAATGGTCCTAATTTGGATGGCACTGTTCAGCACTTTTGCCATCTATGCTAGATCCCCATTTTTGTCCCAGCGAAGTTAGTTAGAAGGGATTGGAGGAACATTGCTGTAATTCTCATGACTACTACTTTGTTTCTTCTTTTTAAGTTTATTTTTCAGAAGTTTTAATGCATCCATGCAGACATATTCAATACAATGACAAAGAAAACACAGCAGAAGCATAGATTTAACAATAACACAGTATGAAATATAAGATAAATAATACACTAACAACGCGCCACCCTCCCCCAAAAAGAGACACATCAAAAGCCCATTCTGAAGTCAGTTTGTAATGCTCTCATGAAAGATAGTGTCTTCATGATTGGATCTTTTGCTCTATAGATAGTTAGTTAGTTTTTCCATGAGGGCAGTGTGGGTTAGCTCAGTTAGCTAGTCAAAGAGTACGGGGGAGTTTAACGATGCCTGCAGTGATTCAAGGGCAGGAATATCAATTTTAGCACAGACTGTTAGGAACCAGGGCACAAACCCCAGATTGGTTGTGAGTTCTACACATTGATTTCACAAACCAATTATCAAGTGTGAACTCCTCAGATATTATAACTGCCTTAACATGGCACCACAGACAGTCCCTTTGGACTTTGTATATTGACCTGACTCTGGGGCTCGGTTCTTTGGGATCGGGAGAACCTTTTTCTTTTACTGGGGTATTGGTTTTTATAATCATTTGTCCCCATAACGAGTGGTTGCTGGTGGTGATACTGGGAAGCTGGAGTGTTTAAGGGAATTGTTCGTGTGACTTGTGGTTAGCCAGTGGGGTAAAACCAAAGTCTCCTCTGGCTGGTTTGGTTTGCCTTAGAGGTGGAAAACCCCCAGCCTTGGGCTGTAACTGCCCTGCTCTAAGCAATTTGTCCTGAGTTGGCACTCTCAGTTGGGTCCCGCCAGAACCAGCATCGTTACAACCACACAGTCCATAACACTGGATTAGTTTTGATTAAAGAATAAAGCAAATTTATTTAATCACAAGGAGAGAGGTTTTAAGTGAGTACAAGTATAAGGCATTAAAGTCAGAAATGGTTACAAGAGAGAAAATAAAACGCTTCCTAGTACTAAAACTTAACAAACTAGACTGGTTCAAGGTGAAGTCCCTCACCATATGTCCCCAGTAACATTGCTGATCAAATTCCCAGGCCAGGATATGCTCCAAAAGTCCATAGGCATTTGTTTTGTCCTCTTAGATTGGGGTTCTCCAACTGGGGGTTGACCCCTCAAGTGGTCGTGAGCTTATTATGTGGTCGGTCGTGAGCTGTCAGCCTCCACCCCCCAAACCCTGCTTCACCTCCATCATTTATAATAGTATGACTTATAAAAAAGTGTTTTTAATTTATAAGGAGGGTCGCACTCAGAAGCTTGCTGTGTGAAGGGGTCACCAGTACAAAAGTTTGAGAACCACTGTCTTAGATGAAGGAGTGAGAGATGGATAGGGACATGTAACTTGGGGTGTTTTGCCCCTCACTTTTACAGTTCAGTCACCCTTTGAAATGCATTTTCTTGTGGGTTACCCCTAGATAAAGGTCTTTCCTGATGTGAGGATGGAGACAAGGCAACTCATGGTGAAAGAGATTTCCTGCTGTTGTTTGCTAAGATGCAGATCTGTTTGTTTCTGCCCCATTTCCTTGCCAAAGAAGGGCCACTTGACAGGTAATTGCCCATCAGCTTTGATGACACCTGGCTAGAGGTGTCAGCTTGTTCTTTGTTTTTGAGAAATCGGTTTACCCACTCCCCCAGACTTGTGTGATTTCAAATTATGTTTATAACTTTACAGATAATGTTGCTACATTCATCTCATCATGATATTATTGACCAGGGAGTTAATAGCTTTCAGATGATACCTCACAAGGCATATTTTGTACAAAGATTATTACCACAGTGTGTAAGGTGTGAAAACAGGGGCATATTCGGTCATAGGGTTTATTCTCTTCTTCCCACAGGCTTTCAGCTAAAAAACTGAGCTGATGGGAGGAGTCTGTTGCATGATTCATCTTCATGGGGAGGAGGCAGAATAACAACAAAAGTCCTTTGTCTACTGATTTAGTATCGATGGCCCTTCAGACTAATTAATTAATGTCTTTTTTCTGTCTGGTGATTTACATAGCTACAAAGTCTCACAGTACAACTGCTCAAATATTACCTTACAATATGGGATAGAGATATTCTGAGTGAGATTAATGCATGCAGCAATTCACAAGCATTCAATATAATCTACACACTAAACACATTCTTATAATTCTAATACCTGTTTTAACAATACTAACACTCAGGTGAGCCAGACAGATTCCAATTATGTATTTGTCATTGTTCATCTGATACCTGGGAACCTTGGCATGAGCTGGCACTTGGTCTATCAGTGTTACAGGGGGGGATAGCATATTCCCATTTTCATAAAATGACACTTTGGGCCACTGTAAGTGTAGCAATCCATTTCCTGGCATTCCTCACCCATAGGATGACCATATGTCCCGATTTTATTGGGACAGTCCCGATATTCAGGAATTTGTTTTATATAGGTGCCTATTACCCTCTACCCCCTGTCCCGATGTTTCACACTTGCTATCTGGTCACCCTACTCGCCCAGGATAGATCTTCTAGAATGCCGAAAATGAAGAGGCTTGGCATAGGGGAAACCCCTACCCCAGTCACCTTAGAGCGCTATGTACTTCCTTCCAAAATGGGGCTATATTTTAACATTCAAAGCCTATATGAGAGAGGTTTGCATTAGAGCTGTCACATCTCCAACATTTACTATGTGGGGCTACCTAAGTTTTATGCAATTGCTCAGGAGTCCAATAATATCTGTTTAGAATTTTGTTTGGAAAGAAATGCAAAACCAGAGACCGGGGTGTTCTGCATATATTGTACCAGATATTTTCCCATCTCTTTTAGGAAATGGGAATGTTATAGCTCCTTCTGCAATTCTTCTTTTATGGTATAGTCAGTAGGATAAATCAAGTAGTTCAGTCATTTGTATGTGTTAGCCCCAAAATATTTTTTGGCTAACATACATTTCCAGGTGCTTTTCAAGTGGAGTGTTATTTGAAGCTTGCTAACAATTTGCCAGCTCTGGTTGGTGAGATTAAAAATTGTACTGGACTTGATTTTCTGAAGAACGCTCCAAGAGGAGATAAATATTGTATTTTTCCTTAAAGGTGAAGGCAATCACTTAAGAAATCATGGCCAAGTGGAGGGGGAGGGAGTATTACTTGATTTGTATTTATATCACCTGGCTTTTCAATCAAAATTTTTAATAAGATGATTCTGTCTCGCCAATTGTTCCCAAACTCCAGTGCAGTTCAAGATTGAAAACAAATTAGTTAACCCTGTCAGCTGCCTGTCTGCACTTCCATTTTTTAAGTATCTTGTTGGATATCTGTGGTGTTTTTGTATTCCATAAAAATATTGTACAACTCTATTAATTCCTGTGAAAGTTGAATCAGGAAATTGAAGTGGAATTAAGCTAAACATATACATTATTCTTGGTCCTACATTCATTTTAATAGTTTCTACCTTTTCCGGTAAAGATATTGGCAGTGAACACCATTTCTCCGGGTCTTTTGTCATTTCTATGAGTATGACCTCCATGTTGCAGATACTATCCTTGATAAATCAGAGCATATACTGATGGCTATGTAGGATCTCTCTTTTCATGAATGAAAGGATAATGATTGATTATATTTGAGATGGATTTGATCTATGAGAAATATCCATCACTTGAGACTTATTCCAGTTTATCTGAAATCCCGATATCTTGCCGTTGTCGTTTAGCATATGGTAGCACTGGAATTGAAGGAGGGATTTTTGAGAGAGAGCAGAATACCATCCACGTAAAGATTAATCTTGTACTCTTTATCCTGGATGGTAATTCCTTCAATAGAGGCAGTCTGTCCGATATATGCTGCTAGCAGTTCCCTGGCTCTATCAATTGATGGAAACTTGAAAGGGCATTCCTGATGCATTCGTCGATTTAACCAAAGAGTGGAGGAGCTAACATCATTTGTCAGAACAGGGGCAAGGGGTGATTTGTAAATAGTATCAATCCAAGTCTCAAATTTTGGTCCAATCCTAATTTTCTCAGGATTTCTTACAGGTACAACCATTCCACTTGAACGAAGGCCTTTTCAGCATCTAATGATAGGATAGCAACTGGCCCATCAGTTATCTGTGCCTGGTCGACTAAGTGGAACATCTTCCTCGTATTGTCCACCTCTAATCTGCCATGAATAAAGCCCCGTTGGTCTGCATGAATGACGGATGGAGCAATGTTGTTTAAGTATGAAGTGAAAATCTTTGTCAGAATTATAATCTGTGTTCAACAGACATGGAGCTGTAATCACCACAGTGAAGAGTGTCCTTGTCTTTCCTCATGTCCAGTGACCTTATTTCTTCTGTAAATATTTCATTATAAATTTCTGATCGAACTGGCACTAATTGATTGATAAATGTCTTATAAAATGTGGCTGAAAAGCCATCACCCCCAAGCATTTTGCCAGAACTAAGCGAGCCAATTGCCTGCTTAATTTCTAGTAGAGAGAGATTTTCCTCCATATAATCAGTTTGCGGGAGCAACAATGTAGTTAGGGGCAGTCTCTCCATGAATTGTTCAGATAGATTGGAATTACACTCAACATGAGATGTGTGAAGGGAGTAAGTCTTTAATTTGTCTGTTTATTTGATCAAGTTCTAGTACAGAAAGAAGATTGCCCTGTAGCAAAGATGATAGTGTTATTGGATGAAGCCAATTTAATTTTCTTCATTAGGAGTTTGCCCACTGTATCCTTCAATTCATAATGCCTCTGGTTAACTCTGTTAAGCATGAACTCAGTCCAGGTGGACATACATTCATTGTATTTGTATTTTGAGCAGCAGCTCATTATTCTGACCCGGTCGAAAAGGGACCCTGGCGGTTCCAGTCAGCACCGCTGACCGGGTCGTTAAAAGTCTGGTCGACAGAGCTGTGGAGCTAAGACAGGCTAGTCCCTACCTGGCCTGGCACCGCGCTGCACCCTGGAAGTGGCCAGCAGGTCCGGCTCCTAGGCAGGGAAGCCACAGGGCTCCACGCGCTGCCCTCACCGCAAGCACTAGCTCCGCACTCCTATTGGCTGTGAACTACAGCCAATGGCAGCTGGGGGAGCAGTGCCTACGGGCAAGAGCAGCACATAGCTGCCTGCCACGCCTCCGCCTAGGAGCCGAACCTGCCGGCCACTTTTGGGGCACAGCATGGTGCCAGGACAGGTAGGAAGCCTGCCTTAGCCTCCCTGCTGTGCCACTGATGTAGAGCTGCCACAGGTAAGCTCGTGCCCCAACCCCCGTCCCAGCCCTAAGCCCCCCCAAACCTGGAGCCCCCTCCTGCAACCGAAACCCCTCATCCCCAGCCCCACCCTAGAGCCTGTATCCCCAGATGGTGCCCTCACCCCACCCCCTCACCCCCCAACCCTCTGCCTCAACCTGGAACCCCCTCCGCACCCTGAATCCCTCATCCCCAGCCCCACCCAGAGCCTGCACCCCCAGTTAGAGCCATCACTGCCTCCCACACCCCAACCCCCTGCCCCAGCCCAGTGAAAGTGAGTGAGGGTGGGGGAGAGCGAGCCACTGAAGGTGGGGGAATGTAGTGAGTGGGGGGCATGGCCTTGGGGAAGGGATGGGGCTAGGGTGTTCAGTTTTATGGGATTAGAAAGTTAGCAACCCTAGTAGGAGCTAGCACTTAGACCTCATTAAAAAATCTAATTTGGAGTAGGAGTCAAGAATCATGGAGAAATATGTGCAGTGACACTTCGTAGGATTCTTCAGTATCCAAATATTCACTAATGCAATACCCTTCCATAGGGGTAATGGATTATTTGCAAAGGCCTGAGATTTTTGCCTAGACATTGAGATTTGTCTATGATATCATCCTAATACCACCCGGACAACAACTCTGTTGGAAACTGTCAGTTATTTCTGCAATAAAGGGTGCATTACCTCCACTGGGATTATATACACTCCCCAGAATAAATTTTAGTATTGAAAATGCCTTCAATTATCATGTATCTGCTCTCTGGAGCTGACCACGACCGAATAAATTGATAAATTAGGCTCTTGTGGACTAGTTCTCTGTTCCTGGAGTTGGAAGAGGAGTGATATGTACGTCTCACCCGTAGTTCTTTAATTCTGTCTGCATCTTCATTCCTTAAGTGTCTCTTGAAGGAAAGCTATCTGACATCCATTTGATTTTAAGTGCCTCAAAGTTTTGATTCTCTTGGAGGGTTCATTACCCTCCATACATTCCAGGAAGAAAACTTAACAGTTCATGAGACATCAGTGATTGTTCATCTGCTAGTTGATGCCCAATAGATTGACAGCCTCTGAATGCCTCTCCATGCAACACAACACAAACCAAAACAACACAACACATGTGTACGTGCGCACACACACACACAAGCCCCTGTACTGCACCCACCTTACCCTTAAAATCCCAGACTTCCAATACGGGCCTGTTCGGTTCCCAGATAACATGTATCTGCACCCAGCCTTCCTCCCCCTCATGCACAATAAGAATGAGTTAGGAATCTGCAAGAAATATACCTATATTTACCAAAATACTTACATGTGCCAATGTACATAAATGAATGAAACCTATTGCTTCATAGATCACAATGCATAGATAATAGTATATAGTATATAAATGCTAATATGCACCTGGCATGTAAATATTTATACCAATAGACTAATGAAAAAGGTAAACATGAAGTGACATAAATGATGTGTGCAAATAAACAAATCAAATATGCTAAATATATAAACATTAATTATGGGTAGAAATGTAAAAATAAATATACACGTGCCCATATAAAGTGATAAGGTAGTCACAAATAAGACATGAGTCAATAGTTGTGAATATATTCGCATCATGTATATATTATAAACAGACTAATAAATTTAAGTAGAAATAAGGAGATAAGAGTAATGTATTTATTATAAATATATAGATATGCTTATGTTGGCTTATCAACATATTGAAAGTATTGATTATCAAGCTATATTAAATATCTTGTCTAACAGTACTAACTATACCTTAACTATACACTATTAATTATCTCAAACATGTCAAATATATGTGCATGAGTTGCTTGGTTTTCTCAATCATCGTTCCTCTTCTTCAGGATTTATTTTCTTTACCTATGTGAGGGGATCATGCTGTTACCCTTAGTGAGATCTGGTCTCAATTCCTGTAGTGCTTGCCAAGCATCAGATGGGGTAGTGAGGTATTTCACAGAATCTGTCCGCTTCATTATTGAGATTGCAGGATATCTGAGGCTATATTTAACATATGATCCCCTGAGAGCTTGTTTGGTACCATTAAATGCTGCTCTCTAGCCTAGTTGGAAAGAACATTTAAATACTTGAGTTCCTTTTTTGCCTAGCAGCAGATATCAGCTTAACTTTATTACATTTTAGCAATTTATAGACAATGGGTCTGGGGTTATTGTTTTTCTCTCTCCTTCAGGCCCCTCCCACTCAATGATCCTTTCAATCTCCAGAGAAGGCAACCCAGGATCCAATCCCAGTATGTCAGTTTGTGTGTTCTGGAGACAGCTAAACATATTTTGTCCTTCCAGCCCTTCAGGGACACCCAGTAACCACTAATTATTACAGCCTAATCTGTTAAGATCTTCTTGTTTCTCCTCAAGACTGATTAGTCTTTGCCTTAAGGAAGCATTCTCCATTTTAGCCTCCTTCAGGTCTTTGGCAGTTTTTTATCCCACATTTTTAGAGAGTTCCTATATATTTCAAGATAAAAGATAACAATGTGATAGTTAGAAAGCCCTTCATAGCTGCAAAGTCCTGTGTGAGATGCTGCTGGGTTTCCTCGGTCTTGCCTTTCTTTGCAAACTCAGACTTGGGTAATTTGGCATTTCTGTTTTTCCCAGCAGGATTTGTTACAACACAACAGAAAGGATCCCCCTCATCTAGTTAGTACATTTCTGACAGAAAGTTATGGTTTAGATACCTGGCAGCCCTTAAGTCATGAGGATGGAGGTTGAGGAGACTGGGAGTCAGGCAGCCATATTGTCTACAGGTCTCGTGACATGCCCTCCCCAAAAAATTAGCTCCTGATGAGTTAGTGGCCTCAGACCATTTCTTAGTGGGTACTGTCAATATCATACAAAACAATTATATTTAATACTGATTTGACCCACTTGCTAGTCATCTCAACAGAGAACAGATATGCCCACTGAATGGGCTTGAAGCTTGAATTGGTCTCAGTTCTATAAATGGTCCCTCCAGCAAGGGGAGTATTTGTAAACTTATATTTCCACTGCTCTGTCCTGTACCTGTTCTCTGGATATTAATCTTCAGGGGGCAGGATTGCCAACCCAGCACTTTTCATAAACATTAGACAGCAAACCCAGTCAATTATGAGTTTCCTCTACCACCACACTTCAATGTGACTTTCTAAGGCATTGCATTTGTCACCTTATGTCGCTGTCCTATTAATCCATTTTGTAAAGTCTACACCCAGTCTTTTTGTTAATTATATACAATTACAAGGTATATTAGACTTTCTTACGCTAAACATACCTATGATTTCATATTTGTTACATTATTTTAGATGCAATAATGCTTAGGCCTTAGATCTTAAAAAATCCAACATAAGAAAGCTGGGCATATAAATTACAGTATCACAAAACAATAATAAACAAACAAAAAATCCAGACTGTTTTGTGAGGTATGTCTAGGTGATTAAATTAATATTGTAAGCTCTGGGAAATCAATGGAACTTAAGTATTTTTTATTTAATGAGATCTCACAATCTTAGGAGAATAACAGCATTCTCTGTGAAACCCATGAATAAAATAAATTCTTTAGGAAATAATCTTTTTGTCTTGCAGACAAATTTACAGAGTAATGCAATGGCTGTTTCCTGCATTCTGCAATCAAGATTTATACATTGGCACAGTAAATAGGCACAGAGATAACAAAGGGTTGGATACACAATTCTTGCCTATTCAGCTGATGGTCAATAAGGGTATGATTTTGGCATGGGTATTTTTATTAAAAGTCATGGACAGGATGCAGGCAATAAACAATAAATCACAGATTTATTGAAGCTGAAGCCCGACCTTCACCACCTGCGGCTGAATTATTAGAATTTTCAAGAAGTCATGCAGGTCTCATAAAATCACGGAATCCGTGACAGATTTATAGCCTAATGATCAAAGTCCTTAGAAATCCAACTGTTATGTAATGATCATTCAATACTTACTTATTGCTGTTGAGTGGCAAAAACAAGTGATCAAAGCTGCTTCTCTCAAACTGGCGAAAGTAACTCTTGGATTATAGAGGTGTTTATTACATAACACTTATTTGAAAATCAGGCTTTTAATCAATGGAAGTTGATTCTTTGTATTACCTTTAAGCCTTTTGAATAATATTGCTTTGGAGTGACCCAAAAATGCCATTCAGGATTATTTGGGGACATTATTTTAATGGACAACTTAAAAAACAAGCGCAAACAAACAAACCCAACTCTTCTTGACTACCAGCTCTACAGGCTTCAGTTTTGAAAAAAGATAAAATGTTCCTTTTTAATAATGCTAGAGAGTCTCTACTCTGTAGTGTTTATCCTTTCCCTTTAAAGTTCACATAAAAAGTCTTTCCTGATAAATGCTGTAGTAGCTTGATTAGGAAGACATGAAAATGTCTGTATTGCAGTATTTGTAGGTAGCTGTTATAATTGCGTGACTTTGCTAACTTTGTCAATACTTTCTCATTAAACAGTTAATTTGCTGTGATATTGCCGTACCGATGACGACAATAATTTGCATGCCTGTGTCCAAAGATCCCTGTCCCTTCCTTAGCCTTCATTCAAAATTTCCTCCTGGCTCTAAACCTATTCTCCCTCTCTCTCTGGTATGTGAAATATTCCATATTCAGTTTCTTCAGTACCACTGAAAGGTGACGCTCTGGGACATCTGAACCATGGGTATAAGCAGATGTATATGGTGAACCTCATGGTATATGATTTTAATCTCCTTGCGGCAATGTTTCCATAGGTGATTGGCAGGTTTTCTTGGCCTCCTATTATCGCAGTTCTATACCTAACTTCATCTGCTGTTTTAGGGTAAAATTCACTCTTGTTCCTAAAGCTACTATGGCTTAAGTTTTATTTAAACCATCAAAGATGAATGTGAGGATTGAATTTTGTGCTGAGTAATTATATTGAGAGAGATTTTCAAAGACCCTTGAATTGTGCATCATTTTATTATTTGAATGCACGAATCCTGCATTTATAACAGGTGTATATTGGGGAAATGTGTAATATGTATGTACAAACGTGGAGTTTTGTTTGTGCAAAATTGTGGCTGCAATTTTCAAAACTTCTTTTTATATGTTGATCTATTTTGTGTAATATCATGGATGTACTGTTATGCTGTGTATAGGAGACAACCCATCCACCAGTACTATGCATGTACATAGTTCCTATTTAAAACCCTAGAGCAGCCTCTAAAAATTAAGGATAACAGTATTTGTATTCCTGAGGTTAGGAAATGTTAGTTAATGTGACTCTCATAAACATAATTAAGAAAGTACACAAACATGTTGTTAGTAATATCATGTCATATTATGTATCCTTATGAAACTCCTTGTTGGATGCTAAGCCACTTTCTTGTTTGGATCACTGTCTTCTGGTCACCATGGAGATGTGGTGAATGAAAGTTCAATAAATGATTTCCTTTGACACAGCATTAGACATTTGTGTAACAAACTACGTGAAGCATCCTATTATGTGCTGGGGAAACTCTACTCCTTAACATGCTGGTTTTGGAGTTCGAGAATAAATAATTTGATACACAAGTCTCTGTAGCTTACGAAATCAGAATTTGGTATATATCTGCATTTAGAGCGCCTCTGTAGGAGATATCAGACTGCTGATCATGCCTATTCTGTGTTACAATAGCAGTATATAATATATTACACTGTCTAGCAAATATGGTTTACTTTGTTCCTTTATTCTTTTTTTTCTGCAATGACGCACAAAAAAGCTTTGTGAATTAATAAGCCAGTTTACACTTTCATATGTGCCCATGGATATTTGCTTTGGGAGATGTATGTGCTTTTTGCTTCAGTTTTCTGCCAATGACTCTTTCCATGCACAGCTGTACAGATCTCACGTAAGGTGTCGAGAGCCTTCTTGCTAGCACCTCTTACCACACTCAGTATCAGGGGTGTGATCATTTCCAGAGGCTTGCCTGGTTTTGAATTTTCTCTTGACATCCGGGAATTTTCTTGTAGTTGGGACCTGGGCACAATGGAATCAGATTGTCTACACCAGGCTCTTGATAAATGTTCTTTTGTGATTCATCATCTTCTTGCTCTCATCTCCCCCAGTCTGGACTTTACTGCTCTTTGATTAGACACTGTCAAGAATCTAGAATCTGTTTATCCAATCTAATCTATAGGGTATTTCTAAGGTTCCTATAACTGGGGTATCCATAAACCAAACAACTAGAGATAATACAAATCATGCCCCCAAATGACATTATCCTCACTATTTCCCCTTGTTCTTGGTGTGTGTATGTGTATTTCACTTTGTCTCTTTCTTTCTGTCTTTCCTTCCCTCCATCATAGCATTTCCTCCCTACCCCTGCCCCCCCTTTTTTTGGTCCTCTACTCAATTATGGGGTGATCCTGCAAAAATGTCACTGGGAAAGACTTTGTTATGGAAGTGAGTTTTGTAGTTAGACCTAAATATGACTGAGGGTGGCTCAGACAGAGGTATCCTATCTTTTTGGTAAAGGTCAAGAATGACCTGAACTATTTCATTTTGAGAATCAGATGCAATATAGGTTTTACTACATCTTAAAAGAAAAAAAATGTTATTTGGATTTATGTTCTGGTTTTCCAGGGTGCTGTGATCAACGGGACTATTCATATGTGAAATTATTCATGTGTGCGTTTGTGGGATTCTGACATGTTTTGAGCCTGATGTCCTGGAACACCTGCTCAAGTGAGTAGTTCAATTGACTTCAGTGGGATTACTCAAGTGACTAATGGTGGCAGGATCAATCCCAGTTTCAGGAAGAACAAAACAATTTCCTGGTTCTATATTTTATTTGTGAATTGTCTCGTGTTTCAAGATGGGTAAATGGGAGTGAGCATTGGTTTTTTATACATAAAAGTAAACATTGTAGTCATTTGTTTAGATGAAAAGGCTAGATTTTCATCCACAATACGTATGCATTCACAAAAAGTGTTTGAAATTGCCTATGAAAATGTGCACAGTTCATTACCTATAATTGCATGCACAAATCCAATTTTGATCATTTGACCAGAATAAAGCACTTGCAAAAGGGATTACTTATTTTGCACAGTTATTCACAAAAATTAGATTTGCATTTTCATGCAGCCTAAATTGTCTGAAAATCTGGGCAGAATTATTATTTTGGAAGACACATTTTTTTCTGTTTCTTTGCAAAGAAATTGGATCCCTTCTTGATTGCAACTAATCCAGTACAAATGCATCAATATCAAAATTACAGCAAGGCAAATTTTCCCATCTCTGACCACTTGTGCCATTTAAAATGTTACCTTTCAGCTGACTTTGGAAACTTGAGGTCATTTCTCTTTCCTGTTGCCTGCTGTAGCTCTAGAGGAATTACTGGTTCCTTTTTACAGCATACCGCTGTAGAATATACTTTTAATTCACTATTACAGGCAGATATTTTCCTAGCTATCATGTGTGCTTGCAATGTTGCTGTGATTTCTGTAGTGAAGAAGAGAAGAAAAGTTGTTCCTTTTTCTTTCTTCTTAAGTAAGTAAAGACTGCAATTTGATTCCTATGGGACTAGGGAGAGGCAGATATTTTGGTCCAAAGACTAAAATGTGTGATATGCACTGTGAAGCTTCACTGCCTGGCACCTCCAACAGGAGAAGGAAGTGTAAAGAGCAAGAAACAAGCAATATCAAATCAGCAGCTGGAGACAGAATAAAGGAATCATAATGGGAAAAAGCTCATTCTTATCTAAAGGAAACAGAAGAAAAGCCCAAATCCCTTGTCCTCACCTTATATATCTAGAAGTAATTTCCCTAAATTAAAACACTCTACCATGTTTCATCCATTTATTTTCATGAAAGTCTTGTTCTTAGTACATTCTTCCTCTCCTTCATTCTTTTCTTTTTTCTTGTTTCCTTCCTATCCATTTTCCTGCATTCTTCATCTTTCCCTTATTCCTTTAGTTCATGGTTTTTACCCTTTTAAAAATGTACCCTCTTTTTTTATTCTCTGTTCTTCCCTCACCCCTTTCCTTTGCATGCAGTTTTTCTGCTCTTTCCATGTACTTTTTCTCAACAAGTAGGGAGGGAGCACCCATAGAAAAGATAGGAACATAAGATTGACCATACTGTTTCAGACCAATGGTCCATCTAGCCCAGTATCCTGTCTTCCAACAGTGGCCAATGCCAAGTGCTTCAAAGGAAATCAACAGAACAGGTAATCATCAAGTGATCCTGCCCTGTTGCCCATTCCCAGCTTTTGGCAAGCAGAGGCTAGGGACACTTCACGGCATGGTTTTGCATCCCTGTCCATCCTGTTTAATAGCCGTTGATAGACCTAACCTCCATGAACTTATCTAGTTCTTTTTTGAACCCTGTTATAGTCTTGGCCTTCACAACATCCTTTGGAAAAGAGTTCCACAGGTTGACTGTGTGTCGTGTGAAGAAATACTTCCTTTTGTTAGTTGTCTCTTTTCCAAGCTGAAAAGTCCCAGTCCTATTGATCTCTCCTTATATGGAAGTTGTTCCATACTAATCATTTTGTTGCCCTTTTCTGTACCTTTTCCAATTCCAATATATCTTTTTTGAGATGTGGTGACCAGATCTGCATGCAGTATTCAAGATGTGGGTGTACCATGGATTTATATAGAGGCAATATGATATTTTCTGTTTTATTATCTATCCGTTTCCTAATGCTTCCCAACATTGTTAGCTTTTTTGACTGCTGCTGCCCATTGAGTGGATGTTTTCAGAGAACTATCCATAATGACTCCAAGATCTTTCTTGAGTGGTAACAGCTAATTTAGACTCTATCATTGTATATTGTGACAAAGTTCCTCCTCTACCTCGGTGGGTCCTGCTCTTATTGGCGGATTCTGCTTGCCTCAGAGATCTTCCCCTCTAGTAGAATCCACAGTCCAGATCAACTCCTCCTGTGTCTGATCAGGAGTTGGGAGTTTTGGGGGGAACCCGGGCCCGCCCTCTACTCCGGGTTCCAGCCCAGGGCCCTGTGGATTGCAGCTGTTTAGAGTGCCTCCTGGAACAACTGCACGACAGCTACAACTCCCTGGGCTACTTCCCCATGGACTCCTCCCAACACCTTCTTTATCCTCACCACAGGATCTTCCAGCAGTACGCCCTCTTACTCTCAGCTCCTAGTGCCTCTTGCTCCCAGCTCCTCACATGCAACCTCCTTCCACAGTTCCTGACATGCGCGCCTCACTGACTCACTTGGGAGGCTTTTAACTAGTTTCAGCCAGCCCCTGATTGGCTGCAGGTGTCTCAATTAACCTCCCTGCCTTCTGGAAAGTTCTTAATTGGCCCCAGGTGTCTTGATTAACCTGGAGCAACTGCCATAAGGTATCAGGGATTTGTTTAGCCTGGGGCTAACATACTGGTTCCTTACCACTTTCCTATAGCCCTCTGGCCTTGCCCCGTCACAATATGTATAATTGGGATTATGTTTTCCAATATGCATTACTTTGCATTTCTCAACATTGAATTTCATCTGCCATTTTGTTGCCCAGTCACCCAGTTTTGTGAGATCCCTTTGTAACTCTTTGCAGTCTGCTTTGGACTTAACTATCCTGAATAGTTTTGTATTATCTGAAAATTTTGCCACCTCACTGTTTACCCCTTTCCCCAGATAATTTATGAATATGTTGAACAGTACTGGTCCCAGTACAGACTCCTGGGAGACACCACAATTTACCTCTCTCCATTCTGAAAACTGGCCATTTATTCCTACCCTTTGTTTCCTATCTTTTAACTAATTACTGATCCATGACAGGACCTTCCCTCTTATCCTGTGACAGCTTACTTTGCTTAAGAGTCTTTGGTGAGGGACCTTGTCAAAGGCTTTCTAAAAATATAAGAAAATAAGAAAGAAAAACTTGTAGCACCTTAGAGACTAACAAATTTATTTCAGCATAAGCTTTCGTGGGTTAGTACCCACTTCATCGGATGCATGGAATGAAACATACAGTAGACAGATATTTATACAGTCAGAGAAACATGATAAGGTGGAGGTGCATAGACCAACCTTAAGAGGCTAATTAATTGAGAGGAACCATAACAGCAGGGGAAGAAAAACCTTTGAAGTGATAAACAAGATGGTCACACAGGTGTGAATGAGGATCGTTGACTTAAGGGAAATAGCTTCAATTAACGTAATGGCCGAGCCATTCGAGGTCCTTATTTAATCCTGAGGTAATACAATCTAGTTTGCATATCAATTCGAGTTCAACAGTTTCTCTTTGAAGTCTGCTTTTCGAGTTAATCTGTCGCAACACTGCTACCCTCAAGTCTGTCAGTGAGTGATTAGGGAGGTTGAAGTGTTCTCCTACTGGTTTTTGAATGTTATGATTCCTGATATCAGATTTATGTCCATTTATTCTTTTGCGTAGAGACTGTCCGGTTTGGCCAATGTACATGGCAGAGGGGCATTGCTGGCACATGAGGGCATATATCACATTGGTAGATGTGCAGGTGAATGAGCCCCTGATGGTGTGGCGGATGTGATTAGGCCCAGTGATGGTATCACTTGAATCGATATGTGAACAGAGTTGGCATCGGGCTTTGTTGCAAGGATAGGTTCCTGGGTTAGTGTTTTTGTTGTATGGTGTGTGGTTGCTGGTGAGTATTTGCTTCAGGTTGGGGGGCTGTCTGTAAGCGAGGATTGGTCTGTCCTCCAAGATCTGTGAGAGTGAGGGATCATCTTTTAGGATAGGTTGTAGATCTTTGATGATGCGCTGGAGAGGTTTTAGTTGGGGGCTAAAGGTGACGGCTAGTGGTGTTCTGTTATTTTCTTTTTTGGGCCTGTCTTGTAGTAGGTGACTCCTGGGTACTCTTCTGGCTCTGTCAATCTGTTTTTTCACTTCAGCAGGTGGGTATTGTAGTTGTAAGAATGCTTGATAGAGATCTTGTAGGTGTTTGTCTCTGTCTGAGGGATTGGAGCAAATGCGGTTGTATCTTAGAGCTTGGCTGTAAACAATGGATCGTGTGGTGTGTCCAGGATGGAAGCTGGAAGCATGTAGGTAAGTATAGCAGTCAGTAGGTTTCCGGTATAGGGTGGTGTTTATGTGACCATCACTTATTAGCACAGTGGTGTCTAGGAAATGGACCGCTTGTGTGGACTGGTCTAGGCTGAGGTTGATGGTGGGATGGAAATTGTTGAAATCATGGTGGAATTCCTCAAGGGCTTCTTTTCCATGGGTCCAAATGATGAAGATATCATCAATGTAGCGCAAGTAGAGTAGGGGTGTTAGGTGACGAGAGCTGAGGAAGCGTTGTTCTAAGTCAGCCATAAAAATGTTGGCATACTGTGGGGCCATACGGGTACCCATAGCAGTGCCACTGACTTGAAGGTAAATATTGTCCCCAAATGTGAAATAGTTGTGGGTGAGGACAAAATCACAAAGTTCGGCCACCAGGTTAGCCGTGGTAGTATCGGGGATACTGTTCCTGACAGCTTGTAGTCCATCGTTGTGTGGAATGTTAGTGTAGAGGGCTTCTACATCCATAGTGGCCAGGATGGTGTTGTCTGGAAGATCACCGATGGATTGTAGTTTCCTCAGGAAGTCAGTGGTGTCGCGAAGATAGCTGGGAGTGCTGGTAGCATAGGGCCTGAGGAGAGAGTCTATATAGCCAGACAATCCTGCTGTTAGGGTGCCAATGCCTGAGATGATGGGGCGTCCAGGATTTCCAGGTTTATGGATCTTGGGTAGCAGATAGAATGCCCCTGGTCGGGGTTCTAGGCACGTGTCTGTACAAATTTGTTCTTGTGCTTTTCCAGGGAGTTTCTGGAGCAGATGGTGTAGTTTCTTTTGGTACTCCTCAGTGGGGTCAGAGGATAAAGGCCTGTAGAATGTGGAGTTACAGAGCTGTCTGACAGCTTCTTGTTCATATTCCAACTTATTCATGATGACGACAGCTCCTCCTTTGTCAGCCTTTTTGATTATGATGTTAGAGTTGTTCCTGAGGCTGTTGATGGCATTGTGTTCTGCACGGCTGAGGTTATGGGGCAAGTGATTTTGCTTTTCTACAATTTCAGCTCGAGCACGGCGACGGAAGCAGTCTATGTAGAAGTCCAATTTGTTGTTTCGACCTTCAGGAGGAGTCCACGCAGAATCCTTCTTTTTGTAGTTTTGGTAGGAAGGATTCTGTGGGTTAGTATGTTGTACAGAGGTCTGTTGGAAATATTCTTTGAGTCGGAGACGTCGAAAGTAAGATTCTAGGTCACCGCAGAGCTGTATCATGTTCGTGGGTCTGGAGGGACAAAAGGAGAGGCCCCGAGAAAGGACAGATTCTTCTGCTGGGCTGAGAGTATAGCTGGAAAGATTAACAATATTGTTGGGTGGGGTAAGGGAACTGCTGTTGTGGTTCCTTGTGGCATGCAGCAGTTTAGATAGCTTAGTGTCCTTTTTCTTTTGTAAAGAAGCAAAGCTTGTGTTGTAAATGGCTTGTCTAGTTTTTGTAAAGATAGTCCATGAAGAAGTTTGTGTGGAAGGTTGGTTTTCCATAAGAGTATCCAGTTTTGAGAGCTCAGTCTTAATCTTTTCCTGTTTGCTGTATAGGATGTTGATCAGGTGGTTTCGCAGTTTCTTTGAGAGTGTGAGGCACAATCTCTCAGCATAGTCTGTGTGATAAGTAGATTGTAATGGATTTTTTACCTTTAGTCCTTTTGGTATGATGTCCATCTGTTTGCAGTTGGAAAGGAAGATGATGTCTGTCTGTATCTGTGCGAGTTTTTTCATGAAGTTGATGGATTTCCACTCCATACGGCTGAATGCAGTGCCTTGCATAATGATAGGTTTCAGTGTAGTAGCCGTGTTAGTCTGTGTCAGCAAAATGAAAATAAGAAAGAAAAACTTGTAGCACCTTAGAGACTAACAAATTTATTTCAGCATAAGCTTTCGTGGGTTAGTACCCACTTCATCGGATGCATGGAATGAAACATACAGTAGCCAGATATTTATACAGTCAGAGAAACATGATAAGGTGGAGGTGCATAGACCAACCTTAAGAGGCTAATTAATTGAGAGGAACCATAACAGCAGGGGAAGAAAAACCTTTGAAGTGATAAACAAGATGGTCACACAGGTGTGAATGAGGATCGTTAACTTAAGGGAAATAGATTCAATTAACGTAATGGCCGAGCCATTAAGTACACTCTATCCATTGGATCCCCCTTGTCCACATGCTTGTTGACCCCCCCTCAAAGAATTCTAGTAGATTGGTGAGGTATGATTTCCCTTTTAAAAAACATGTTGACTCTTCCCCCAACAAATCATGTTCATCTATGTGTCTGATAATTCAGTTCTTTACTATGGTTTCAACCAATTTGCCTGGTACTGAAGTTAGGCTTACCGGCCTGTAATTGCCGTGATCACCTCTGGAGCCTTTTTAAAAAATTGGCATCACATTAGCTGTTCTCCTGTCATCTGGTACAGAAGCTGATTTAAATGATCGGTTACATACAACAGTTAGTAGTTCTGAAATTTCATATTTGAGTTCCTTCAGAACTCCTGGGTGAATACCATCTGGTCCTGGTAAATTAAACAGTACTAAGTCATCAATTTGTTCCAAAACCTTTTCCTTTCAGCAAGTAGGGAGGGAGCACACATACAAAAGATGATATTTTCCCATTGTCATGCTGATCCTAGGTATTTTAATGTCTCCAGCAATAGTGCAGTGCAGTAAAAGAGCAATGCAGAGGGAAGTCTTAGCAATACCAAACACAATTATTTCAATGCATGGTCCCTGTGATGGGGTGTATGATCCCCTTACTAGTCAGGAGTCCCCTGTAACTCCCCCACCCCAATCACAGGGTTAAGGAACATTTATGGGCTAAAGGGGCCCTGCCCTCACACCCTTGCCGAGCATGCTCAGACTGTAGTAGGGGTTTGAAAGCCAATCAGGCAGCTCAGTGTGGGGCTAGCAAGCCAGGGAGCAGGACATACCCTGGGAGCTCTCAGGGAGGAGCAGAGCTGGTGAACGGAGGGAGCCACAGCACACAATGGTGGAGACCACGGACCAGGCATTTCATGCAGTTGGGCACCAGCCAGATGGGAAGCAGATGGGAGTAGGAAGTGACCCAGGGAAGCCAACGGGAAACTGAACCCCACATGAAGACAGGTGAGCAACCGAGTCGTCCCCACAGGGTCCTGAATGGGAACCTGGTGGAGTTGGGTGGGCTCAGGTTCCCCTCCTCTTACTCGGACGGCGGCGTCTAGGCAGGACTGCCACCACTGTAAACTATTGTCACTAGGCAGAATGGCTGCCATAAGGAGCTATGAACACTGGGCTGGAGCCCCTTGCAACTTCCCTCCCGATCACAACCCCCATTTAGCAACCCAAACCATAGACCTTACCTGGGTCATCTTGAGGACACGTCTATGCTAAAAAGATAAGTCAACTTAACATAGGTCAGCTTACAGCCCCCAAAGTAATTACTGCAGTGGTTCATGTCCACACTACCCTCCTCTCCAGGAGCACTTCCACCGACTTAAGAGGGGCAGTGTGGGGGGCAGTGGTGGATTAATGCATGGGCACACAGGACCCGTGCTCAGGGCCCCCAGCCAATTTGGGGGCCCCCAAATGCTGGAATCTGGGTAGAAGTGTGGGGGGGAGCATTGGAGCTGGAACTGTGGCCCTGCCACCAACTCTGCCTCTTCCCCCAAGGCCCCACTCCCTGGCCAGGCCAGAAGCCAAGGCTGGGCAGTGGTAAGAGCCACCCACGGAGTCTGGGCCACTGTGGGGAGCCCTGGACCCTCCACCTGCCCTGGGCGGGGGTTGGGGTGCCCACATGTCCCCACCCCCAATGCACACTCCTGCCCTTGGGATCCAGGGGTGGGGGTTAGCTCTAGCCTCCTGCCCCCTTGCTGGGGCCTGCACACACACGTTACAGGGAGAGGAGGCTCTGCCCTGGCCTGGGAGGTGGCAGGGAACCCTGGGGAGGTCACAGGCAGCGAGAAGTGAGGGCGTCTCTGGCACTCCCACAGCTACTGGCCTGGCCTCAGCAGCTGCTGCATTCCACCTGGATTGGCTCAGTGCGTGTGCCTGGCTCCCACTGCCAGGCTGTCCCCACGGGGTCCCTCCTGCCGCCTCCTGGGCTTTGTGCCCGACGCAGCAACCACATGCAGCACCGCTGTTCCTGTCGCCTCTGGCCCAAGGCTTGCAGTTCGGGGGGGAAATGCCCCTCTTGCCCCCCTCAAACCATACCCAGGCTGCTGCCACTCCACGCCTGCCCACTTTTAAAAGTGTGTGTGTTGGGGGGGGGCATGACCCCCTGGCACTCCCGGTTCTGGCACCCTTCGGTCCTCAGGGTATGGGGGGCCCAAATGTTCTGTGTCCAGGGCCCCAATAAATCTTAATCCACTTTTAGTGGGGGAGCTGAGAGCACGGAGCTGTGAAATTGATAAGAATGATAGCCAACAGCCCATGTAAGCAGGGCCCGCACTACCATTAGGCGACCCTAGGCGGTCACCTAGGGCGCCAGGATTTGGAGGGCATTTCATGTCCCTCGGTGGCCGCCGGCGGGAGAGGCTGCCACCGAAATGCCGCCGCCGAGATTCCTGGCGGCCGAAGAAGCTGCCGCCGAAGTGCCACCGACCCCTAGGGCGGCAAAAAAAAAAAGCTGGCGCTGTCCCTGCGTGTAAGTAAGGTAGTGTCTACATGGACACTGTGTGGCCCTAACTACACCGACATAAGCCCTATGTCTCTCGTGGAGGTGGAGTTATTAGGTGGGGTAGTGGGGCATTTATATCAGCGGGAGCCAGGCTGTAGTCTGTACGCTGACATAATTAGGTCAACATAAGCTGCCTTACCTCGACCTAACTCTGCAGCAGAGACCGAGCCTGCGTGAGCTAATTGTGTTTTAGTTGTCTGAAAACTAGAGCTCGTGTTGAACAGGCAACACTGAAACATTCCTTCTACTGAAGTGAACAAATCTGCAACGCCAGTAGGAAACTGAGCCACAAGGTCATCAGAATCAATTGCATTTGGTAAATCCTATTAGATCACATTTTCAATGAGCCGTCTGAACTACGTCTTAGCATGCTGTGAGAGAATGCAAATAAATCAACCGCTCTTAGGGTACGTCTATACTTACCTCCGGGTTCGGCAGTAAGCAATCGATCTTCTGGGATCGATTTATCGCGTCTTGTCTAGACGCGATAAATCGATCCCGGAAGTGCTCGCCGTCGACACCGGTACTCCTGCTCCGCGAGAGGAGTACGCAGAGTCGACAGGGGAGCCTGGCTGCCGCGTGTGGACCTGCGGTAAGTACCTTGTAGTTCGAACTAAGATACTTCGACTTCAGCTACGTTATTCACGTAGCTGAAGTTGCGTATCTTAGTTCGAACCGGGGGGGTTAGTGTGGACCAGCCCTTAGAAACGTTACCAGGGTTTCAGTGAAATCTCAGAGTACAAACAAACTGTGACGTTGATCTACATGGATAGAGCAAAGGAAAGAGAGAGGTTACCAAACTGCGGTCCATTATCATCTTTGGAGAGGTGGCATCTCATATGGTGCTGTCTCTCCTTGTTTTCAGTTATTAAATTGCAAAAAGTCAGGTAAAATACATTAAATACTCTTTGAATTGCTTTTTAATGTGAGCAACTGCTCTAGTTGCCAGGAGGAATGTGATCGTAAATGGTCCAAGCAACTATCATAGAATCATAGAAGATTAGGTTGGAAGAGACCTCAGGAGATCATCTAGTCCAACCTCCTGCTCAAAGATGGACCAACACCAACTAAATCATCCCAGCCAGGCCTTTGTCAAGCTGGGCCTTAAAAACCTCCAGGGATGGAGATTCTACCACCTCCCTAGGTAATCCATTCTAGTGCTTCATCACCCTCCTAATGAAATAGTTTTTCCTAATATCCAACCTAGACCTCCCCCACTGCAACTTGAGACCATTACTCCTTGATCTGTCCTCTGCCACCACTGAGAACAACCTTGTTCCATCCTCTTTGGAACCCCCTTTCAGGTAGTTGAAGACTGCTATCAAATCCCCCCTCATTCTTCTCTTCTGCAGACTAAATAATCCCAGTTCCCTCAGCCTCTCCTCGTAAGTCATGTGCCCCAGCCCCCTAATCATTTTCGTTCCCTTCCGCTGTACTCTCTCCAATTTGTCGACATCCTTTCTGTAGTGGGGGACCCAAAACTGGATACAATACTCCAGATGTGGCCTCACCAGTGCCAAATAGAGGGGAATAATCACTTCCCTCGATCTGCTGGCAATGCTCCTACTAATGCACCCCAATGTGCCATTAGCCTTTTTTGGCAACAATGCTATTGAATGAGATGGGAAGTGATTGACCAGATGCACACTCTTTTATTAAGAAGTGATCCACATTATGAACAGACTGATAACCAAGAGTGAAAGTAACTCCAGACACTTACTGGTATGGAGTCGGAGCCAGCTCTGGTTCCCAGAAAGGGCGGGGCTTTGGGCAGAAGGGGCAGGGCTGGGGGGGTTAACATCCCCCAGTTAGCCCTTCCAGGCCACCTGGCCTGCGCTGACCGGGGCTCCAGTGGTGATTTCAAGGGCCCGGGGCTCCAGCAGTGGCATCCAGAGCCCCAGGCCCTTTTAAATTGCCGACCCCGGGCAACTGCTCCCTTTGCCCCCCGCCCCACTCGTCGGTGGCCGATGGGGGGGGGTGCAGCAGCGTTAAAGCACTGCCACAGGAAAGGACCATCGTTAAAGCGCTGTCGGCAGCGCTTTAACGTTCCTGCCCCTTTTGCCTCCACTGTCAGCGGCCCTGCCGGTACGGACCCTAGCAGCAGGGCCACTGACTAATTTCCCCATGCTAATTTCCCCCTACTGTTACTCACACCTTCTTGTTAACTGTTTGAAATGAGCCACCCTGAGTACCACTACAAACGTGATTTTTCATCCTAATAGCCCACATTAATTGAATTGTCTCAACCCCCCACTTGGTAAGGTAACTCCCATATTTTTATGTACTGCTATATATATATATTTTCTTACCGTATTTGCCACTCCATGCATCTGATGAAGTGGGTTTTAGCCCATGAAAGCTTATGCTCAAATAAATTTGTTAGTCTATAAATTTCCACAAGTACTCCTTGTTGTTTTAGCAGCTAAATAGTTCCCCACCTGTAAAGTGGGGTGAGAATGCCTCCTGTGGTCTACCCTTTGGTTGTCTTGTCTAGCTAGAACTGTAAATTCTCTGGGGAAGACTGACTGTCTTGTTGTGTGTATGTACAACACTTAGTAAATGGGTCACTAATCTCAGGTGGGGCTAGTAGCTGCTAATTTAGTAGAAACAGTAATAATTAAAACATACAATCTGATTTGAGGGCCTGATGCAAAGCCCATTGAAATCAATGGAAAGAATCCCATTGACTGCTGTGAGTTTTGTAACAGGCTCATGGGTGATAAGTACCCAAGGTTACATTCAATTTGCAGCTCTTCAGAACCACTCCAAGCTGCGCCTGAAGGCCATTTGGAAACTCCAGCTAGTACAGAAGGTGACATCCCACTCACTCAGCAGTTCTCTCTGGGAGCTTGTTACAACTGTGCGCTGGCCTTGGTTTCAGTTTGCATTAAGAGAAAATAAATCAAATAGTAGCTTTTAAATATAAAACCCTTTGCTTATATTGCTTTAGCTGTTTTATCCATTAGGAGATTGTCCTAATATCCTTACTTAATCACTTGATAGTTGTTTATATGCGAGTCCACCCTTGGTATGTACACTACACCAGAAGGCATAGTGGTCTGGAGGAATGAGCAGGAGTCAGGAGGTCTTGGCTCGGCCACTGACTGGCTGTGCAGCTCTGGGTGAGTCACTCCACCTCTGTGTTTCACTTCCCCCATCTGTCATATGTGGATAATAATAGCTGCCAACGTGCTTCATGGGGGGAGAGGGGACTTGTGAAGGTTAATTAGTTTGGCCAATACGTTGAAAAGCAGGTGCTGAATTTGGGTGCCCAGGTTAAGAGACGGGGAGCCTGCTTTTCAGATGCTGAAAGCCCACCCCTGGCTCCCACTGACTTCAGCTGGCATGGTGGTCGCTCAGCCCTTATGACAATCAGGCCTCCTGTTTCTCAGCTTTTGGCACCCGGAAATCAATGGCTATGCTTGAAAAATTTGGCCTGGACTAGTAAAGTGCTGTATAGATGCTCCATCTCCATTGTTATGCAAATGTTATATTACATAACGAATGCCAATTCTGCAATTGTTACTCAGGCAAAAAGACCCTCCCATTCAGTAAAGGCTAAAACTGCAGGATATGGCTTAGTATTTTTTTTGTACATCCTCCCAAAGTCATGTCAAGATATCATCCCCTTGCAGTGGGAAGGAACACAACTGCATATGGGTACAGCCCAATGCCATTGTGCTGTTTCAGTGAGGGGACAACAGCTAGGTTGGGATTATTGGCAGTTTCTCCAACTTTTATTTGTATACTCCTCTAATATAATCCATCAAAAGCGCGTATTTGAGTTTTGAAAAAAAACTAACGCTGGACCACAACGCTAAGGCACTTTGTTTATACCGAAGTGTGTCTGGGTACCAAAAGGAGGGGTGCTTGTTAAACACCTAAGATAGATAAGGCCAGGAAGTGACTGGAAATGCCATCTCCAGTGGCAAGTGGACAGCAAATTCAAGTAGGGAGAATGAATGATCATGGATATCAGTTTGTGAAAGTCTGGCTGGGAATTTGAACCCTTTCATGTTCACTTGAAGACTTGAGTTCAACCAACCCAAAGATCTATGGAAATCACCCAGTTATCCTTATTCCCTGCCATTGCCAACCCATATCGTGTCCCAGTAATTTCCACGGATTTCTTCTAATGCCTCTTTTGTGTCCTTCTGAGAGATGGGGTTGCGGGGAGAGCTGAAATCTAAACAGGACATCTGTCCCCATCACTCAATGTTTTTATGAGAAGGGCTGATCTTGAAATGAATAGGAGCCCAGTGCTGATTGTATGAAGATGTGGGGTGGTAATGCGTCTCTGTATGCCTGTGAAGGAGGACAGCAACTTTTTGTTTCCCTGATATGCAGACATAATTAACTTTATGTGGTGTCAAGGATTGCACTCTTTGGAGACTTTACACTCTGCTCAAACATGGAATAAAAAGCTTCTGTAGACACACAATGTATCCAAAGGAGCTATCTTTGGAATGCCTTTTAAATAGTCATCAGGCGCTCCTCTAATAGTGTCTGGAGGCCAGAATAATTTGAATGTTCTTCAGGATGCATTAAATATGAAGACAGGGCTGACAGTCAAAGTGGTATCTTCAAAATGTGGACACACTCACTTAAACTCAGAGTGCTGGTGAATGAATTCGGGTTTTTTAAATAATATCACATGAGATCCCATCAAATGGAGGCAGGGGGGTCTCCCTTGCTGGATCATTTAAACGCTAGTCACTACTTTTTGCTAATAGTCAGTGATCATAAAATCACACATTCCCTATATACTGCTTGGTGTTGTGGCATTTTTATATTGGCCCAGATTCTCTCCTGCCCCGTTTTACACCAGGCCACCTGTACAAAGTTTGACCCTGGAGCTGGTATAACCAGCCGTGAGAACATCATTCCCTCACTGGCTGCAGCCTAGGCTCTGAGATCCAGTGAGGGTGAAGGGTCTCAGATCCCAGGCTCCTGCCAGCGTGGGAATTTCTGTGCTACTATTTTTAACCACATAGCGTGAGCCTTGCAAGCCTGATTCAGTTAACCTGGGGTCAGACACTTGTTGCTGTGGGGGTGTTTTTTTGCAGGGTAAACGTACCTGCAGATTCCTTTTATGGTCTGGAAATTTGGAGAGTGTCTAATGTATGGATCACAACAGCCTCAAGAAACATCACATTCCCAACAAGCTCTTGGAAAAATATAACAAATGGCCTTTTATTATGGAAAGGAAATGGCTATTTAGTAGTAGCAGAAGACTCGTCTTAATCCTAGACTTTGAGACTCCTCGGTGGTGGTTGTTTTTGTTTTATTCTTTTATACAGCACCTCACACACTCGATCCCTAGCTGGGGAAAATGAACAGTCAGGGCAATTTGCAGTTCTCTCTCTTCCTCAAAATGCCATCAAAGGGTTTCACAGTTTGGCATAAACAGCTTTACTTGAAAGCTGTTTGTGTTTCAAGGGAAATGAAAAACAGCCAGAGGCTGCTGCACTTTCTGGCAATTAGAAGACAAAATAGTTGTCAAAATTGCTGCAGGGTTTATGATGTCAAAATCAGAAGTGATGCTTTTGTCAAAGGAAATGTCTGAAGGAACTGTGTGTGCTGTTTAAAAAAAATAGTCTGAAACAATTCTGGAATCTTAATGCACCCAAGAATCCAATAGTCACTTGCGTTAAATCTTCTGAGAATGGGCTGAAGGCCTAATTTCCCTAGCTTACTCCATCACATGAAAATCCTTTCTGACAATGGATCAATCAATGTGAATGTTCCCTTAGACTCCACTCTGAAGTGAAGAACATGCAATGCAAATAGGCAAATACATTCTGTCAGATAGCATCCTCCTCCCCCTCCTTTCGCAAATAATTCTGCTCATCTCAAATTCCAGTTTAAAACTACCCTCCTTAATTTTAAAGCTGCACACAGACTAGCGCCTCTGTGTACCTCATAGATCAATCAACAATCACGAAAGGCGTGTCTACAGGAGGACACTCAAGAAAGTTACGGTGAATCCCCGGTGTGGATGCTCTAATTTAGGAGTAAACTGGAATTACCCTAAACTAAGTACCAGAACTGGAAGGTTTAGGGATGAGACTTTCCCTGCCCTGTGGGTGAAAGGGAGAAGGCTAGCTCCAGCTAGGGTGACCAATGTCCCGTTTTTATAGGGACAGTACCGTTTTGGGGGACTTTTTCTTATATAGGCGCCTATTACCCCCCACCTCCTGTCCCATTTTTTTCACAGTTGCTATCTGGTCACCCCAGCTCCAGCAGGCTTAATTCACATATTGTTTCACTGCTGAGCACTTCTCTCCAATGTTTTATGTTGCATTGTTTGGAATCTGGCTATGTTCTGCTTTTGGAAATTATATGACATGGTGAATGCTGGTGTATTTACATAAGGGAGGGAGAAATTAGGAGAGGTATAGTCTAGGGAATATAAATTGCTATGAGCTATAGGGTAGGGGTATCTGATTACTGTGCTCAAGATGCGAGAGGTGCAGGACATCTGAAAGACTCTGGGAGATTAGAGGATCAGTCCAAAGAGGATAGGTGACTAAGGAGGTTAAATTGTAGTTTTAGAGCCAAAAGTTGGAGGGTGGTTTTGGATGGGGGCTTGAGTCATATGTTTTATTTATTTTAGAAAGGATCCCCTTGATGGCTTGAAGTTAATGGCTAAAACAACACGAGTAAATGCATGTTCTACGGTGGTGGAGCGGAAATTGAGCAACAAGAGGTTGCTAAAAATGTCAGGTGCTAGGCCAACATGGAAAAGGACAATCCTCGCTGTGTGTACTTACAATTGTAGGTCACTGGCAAAGGAGGAAACTTTAAACCATCTGATGGAGGAGAAGAAAAGGATAAAATGCGATATTCTCGGTGTCTGCGAAACCCGACGAAAGAAGGAGTTGGAAGTCAACTGGAAGGATGGAAGTGCTGTGAGGCTCGGAAAGGGAGATGGCGCTAGAAATGTTGGAGGAGTTGGATTTATCGTCAAGAAAGATTGGTCTTCTAAAGTCATATCATGCCAGCTAACATCATCACGTATCGGTGTGCTGCATTTTCAGATGGAGTCAAAAGCTACCCTCAAGGTCATCCAGGCCTACGCTCTCACAAGTGCAAGTGAGGATGAAGAAGTGGAAGAATTCTACCGAGAGCTTGAAAGAGCTCTTGCGCAAAAGTCCACTTGCACTGTCACAATGGGAGATGTCAACGCCAAGGTCGGGCGAGGGAAAGCTGGCGAAAAGTTCATAGGGAGATACGGCAGCGGCGAAAGGAATGAAAAAGGAGAGAGGCTGGTAGCGATGGCAGAAATGAAAGAACTGTACGTGGCGAACACCTGGTACAAAAAGAAGATCTCAAGAAGGTGGACATGGATCGCACCAAATGCGAAGAGTAAGAATGAAATCGACTATATTTTAGTCAATAAAAGGGGCATCGTTCAAGACGTCTCTGTGGTGCAGCCATTCAACACCGGCAGTGACCATCGCGGGCTTAGAGTGAAGTTGATTTTCGACGAAGCGGTGGAAAAGAAGGCGTTACAGATGGCAAACAGGAAACAGCAGCCGAAGACATTCGATGAAGCAAAGCTGAAAAAAGTGATTTCTGGGTTTGACTGGAGCCAGATGGAAAAGTGTGATGAGGACTATAGTATCTTTGCTGACAAGTTGAGATGTTGCATAAAAGCAGCTGAAATTAAAAAGCTGAAGAAGGCGAAGGGAAGAATCTCGATTGAAACGAAAAGCTTGTTGGAGAAGCGGAGAAACATGAAAAGGAGCTCGGATAACAACCTCGAGTACTCCATTCTGTGCAAGCTTATACGGCGAAAACTGAAGGATGACTTCGAGAACTTCCGGAAAGAAAAGCTCCTTAAAACAGCTGAATCACGCAAGAGCCTCAGGACATGCAAGTGGGAATTGGCGCAGTATAGATTGAGCGTAACAGCATTGAAGAACAAGGATGGAGAGACAGTAATCGACAGAGCAGGGTTGGAGGAGGTCTGCAAGGACTTCTATACAGAACTGTTCAAATCAAGAATCAACGTCCCCCTCCCAACCCTCGAAGAGTCAGAAGAACACGTCCCCCCAATAATCGTCAGCGAAGTCCAAAGCGCACTACACCAGATGAAGAAGGGAAAAGCTGCAGGCAAAGATGGAATAACGTCAGAAATGATTTATGCAGGAGGCAAAAAACTTTGGAAGGCCCTCGCTTTAAGATTCAGTCGATATCTTGAAGAAGGAAAAATACCATCAAGCTGGAAGGAGTTGAATACCATCTTGCTGCACAAGAAGGGTGATCGAGAAAATCTTAAGAACTACCGCCCTATATGCCTGCTCTCTCACATCTACAAGCTCTTCACAAAGGTGATAACGAATCGACTTTCGCAGAGTCTGGATGAACAACAACCGAGAGAGCAGGCAGGGTTTCGAAGAAATTTCAGTACAATCGACCATATATTTACCCTTAGCCAGCTCCTAGAAAGAGCGAGGGAATACAAACTCCCGCTGTGCATTGCTTTTGTCGACTATGAAAAGGCCTTCGATAGCGTTGAGTTTAACGCAATATTAAAGGCGCTCTCAGAGCAGGGCATTAACACGCAGTACATTAGTTTGTTGAAGGAAGCGAATACTGGATGTACAACAGACATTACTCTCCTTGAAACTCCCCTCCGTATCCCAATCGAGAAAGGCATAAAGCAAGGAGATACAATTTCACCGAAACTATTCACCGCCTGCCTCGAAATGGTTATGAACAAGATCAATTGGAGGAGTGGCGTCAACATAAACGGAGAGAGATTATCTCATCTCAGATTTGCAGATGACATTGTACTAATTGCCGAAAGCACCAACCAACCGCAGAGCATGCTACGAAGACTCGACAAGAAAAGTAGTCAGGTCGGCCTGAAAATGAACCGCTGCAAAATGAAATATATGCGATCAGATGTCTTACGAAAAGCCCGAATAACTGTAACAGGAGAAGACATCGAAGAAGTGGAACAGTACATATATTTGGGCCAAGAAGTTAATATGCGCCAAGACCTGGACGGAGAACTCTCGCGAAGGATTCGGGCAGGATGGTGTGTGTTTAATTCCATCAAGGACGTCCTCAAAGGAAAAATTGACAAGACCACACGTAAAAATATTTTCAATTCAGCAGTGCTGCCAGCCATGCTGTATGGCAGTGAAACGTGGGCACTGACGAAGGGAGAAGAGCAACGGCTGTTGGTAGCTGAAAGGGCAATGGCACGAGCTATGTTGGGAATCTCCCTTCTGGATCGTATACCAAATGAAATCATCAGAGAACGCTGCGGTGTGAAAGATATTGTCGTGGAAAGCAGACATAACAAGATGCGATGGGCGGGCCACACAGCACGGCTCACGGATAACAGGTGGACCGCAATCATTGCTGAGTGGTACCCGCGAGAACAGAAAAGACCCCCCCGGTCGGCCTCCAAGAAGATGGGAAGATGACATCATTAAACGTTTCGGACGAACGTGGAGAAGAAAGGCAAGAGTGCGAGAAGAATGGCAGACGTGTTGTGATCGGCGCAGTCTTAACGACAGCTGAAGTCCGATCGATCCAGGTGATCCAGGTGGATCCCCTAAACTTATTAAACTTGGCTCTTTTTGCTGCTATTGATTCTCAGCAGAAGGGTTACACACATGAAACTGAAGGTATAGTTGAATCAAAATGGCTCAGTTCTGCCCTTAGCTAGGGGAGTGTGTAACCCATTGGAGAGTGTGCTAGGAGTCCCCCCATATGCCAATCCACAGAGGATATGTATTGTTACAGCTTCCAGGTACAGAGCCTTGGCTCTTCAGTACAAGCTGTAGTGGCTCATGATTTTAGCCCTGGAGGTCCCCAATTCAATCCCGGTGTGTTGGCCAGGAAGCTCACCATCACAAGTGCAACTTCCATGGGATGTACACTTGCACCACTGGTGGCAAAACGAGCCCAGGATATACTGAATAGGTCAGTGTCATAACAAAGAGGATGAAAGGAGCTTTTGGACTCTGCTCTTCTCTAGTCCCACTGGGTATATGCAAGCCAAAGCAGAATGCACATTTTGTGGGTGTGTAATAACAGTGAAGCAGGAGGCATTTGGCTTCATCTACTGCCTCTCGGCATACCTTTGCAAAGGAGTTTTACATAATGAAAAAACAGGCTGTGTGACTAATTTCAGTAAGCAAACTCTACAGCAAGCATGGCTGAGTACAAACACATGACTTGGCGTGTTTCACGGGCCGGTTGGAGAGGTAATGCCTAGGCAGAGGTCTGCTGCCCTGTATCTAAGCCTGACTGTGCAGCAGAGGCATTCAGTTAGCGATGGGAGGTCAGATGGAGTTCTGATCCAATTCTGACTGATCTGCTTTTGAAAAATCTTTGCTTTTATTCTGACCAGATTAGAGCAGTTTTAGCTTTTCCATGTTGCTTTGATGTCCATCTGACAGTGTTCCAGAGCTGACTGTGGGCTGATTGAAGTTTCCACTTCAGCCAAATAAGTTTTGAATGATCAAAATGGAAGCTGTGTCGCTCATAGGAGATGATACCAGTGATTCCAAATAAATTGTACTGTATTCATTAATATAGTGTACTTTAATACAGAGCCAAACCAAGCTCACCTTCCTGGTCCTTCTTGAAATAGATTGAATGTCACATAGGGGAGATTTCAGGTCTCCACAACCTGTATTTCACTCAGTGCAATCCTTTCTTCTGGCCATGCAGTGACTTTGATAGAAGCACTCAGATGACATATCTCCTTTAAAGAGATAATAAAACATAGTCACCCTTAAAACATTCTGGTTTTAACTCTTATAACTAGAGGTGCAAATAGAATAAAGTGCAAACCAGTAATATATATATAGTGGGCAGTTTTAAAAGAGCCAATTTCACAAAGCTGAAGACAACGGAGTCAAATCAGTTGCGAGAGAGAATTTTAACGGAAAAATGAGAATTGGGAACTGTTTAAGAACATTTTACTAGATGCCGAAACAGCTGCAATAGAGAGAGAAGGCCACACTGCTTAAAAAATCAGCCTTGCCTAGCAAATGAAAGAAATGGAACAAAGGGAAAGTTGATAGTAGTGAATATAAATCAGAAGAATTTATGGAACTGTAGAAAATTGACAAGGGAAGGATACAAGGAGAACACTATGGCTAGCAGAGTTAAGGACAAAAAGAAGAATGTTTTAAAAGTCAAGATGGTACATATTAAATGGATTTTAAAAAGGCTAACTGATAGGTCTAAATGTTGTAAACATGGAATTGTCAGAGAGCAGGTGTCTTTCTAGTGTGGTCATGAGGAGATTGTTTCTTGGCCCTATTTTATTTAATATTTTTATCAGTGATCTGGAAGAAAACACAATAATCATCACTGATAAAGTTTGCAGATGACACAAATATTGGAGGAGTGGTAAATAATGAGGACAGATCACTGATACAGGGTGATCTGGATTGCTTGGTAAGCTGGGCACAAGCAAACCATATGAGTTTTACTATGGCTAAATGTAAATGTATACACCTAGGAACAAAGAATGTAAGCCATACTTACAGGATGGGAGAGACTGTCCTATGAAGCAGTGACTGAAAAAGACTTGGTAGTCATGGTGGATAATCAGCTGAACATGAGCTCCCAGTGCGATGCTGTGGCCAAAAAGGTTAATGCGATCCTTGGGGAATATGGAGTAGGAGGAGGGGAGGTTATATTACCTCTGTGTTTGGCACTGGTGCGATCACTCTGGTGCCCACAATTCAGGAAGGATGTTGGAGCTGAAAATGGACCTGTGTTCCTTCTGCCTCTTCATCCTCAGTAATAAAGATCCCTGGACTGAAACTTACTTATCTGACACGTGCATTTAGGGCCAGATTAGGTTACCCTAATAGCTCTTACTTCACCTTTTGCCATTGACTTCAGTGAGACTGTTTACAAGATAAGATACTTCTTGGTGTAGAGAGTTCAGAGTTTAACTCCCATCACAGTAGTATGCAAGAATCATAGAAACCCTATGAGAGAGAGATTAGAGAGATGTAAATGAGATACAAGGCAGAATACAACCACCTTACCCTCCTACTTCTGTATTAACTCTGAGATGCTAACAGCAGTATAATCTTGTGTCTCAAGGCAGAGACACCACACAAATGCATACAGAAAGCAGATATGTTAAGCTGCCATTGTTATAATCACTTTTTTCTTACTGTAAATTGTACTGTATATTACACTGGTCTACAATTTTTGAGAAGTCGTCTGCTTCAGAGATAAAATGTGCTATTTAGTATGTATTTTGATGTGCTGAATTCAAATATGACAATTAAAACAACTGATTGGCTACTGTTTCTAAGATATTTAAGTTTTTACATTTTATGTCTATGTATACTGTGTAGATAGTAGTTTTAATCATAAATTGTAAACCTAGGTCTTTTCATGTGTTTATGGTTGCTTTACATGATACTATTTCACCTGTCCTGTTTATGTAACACTTTAAAAATCAGCAAAGGGGTTATAGAAATAAAATTTATTATGAAACAAAAGGCAAAAAACTATTATGTACATAGTTTAGTCCTATTCAGTGTCTACTTGGCGCTTCTTGGCTTGTCTCTTGTATTCATTAAATGCAGCATCTCTTGTCACGGTCCAGCAATAGTCTGCAAGCATTGATGGGCTCCATTTGCCCTGATAGCGTTTCTCCATTGTTGCAATGTCCTGGTGAAATCGCTCGCCGTGCTCGTCGCTCACTGCTTCGCAGTTCGGTGGAAAAAAATCTAGATGAGAGTGCAAAAAATGTATCTTTAGTGACATGTTGCAACCAAGGCTTTTGTATGCCTTGAGGAGGTTTTCCACCAACAACCTGTAGTTGTCTGCCTTGTTGTTTCTGAGAAAATGTATTGCCACTAACTGGAAGGCTTTCCATGCCTTTTTTTCCTTGCCACGCAGTGCATGGTCAAATGCATCATCTTGAAGAAGTTCACGAATCTCAGGACCAACAAAGACACCTTCCTTTATCTTAGCTTCACTTAACCTTGGAAATTTTCCACGGAGGTACTTGAAAGCTGCTTGTGTTTTGTCAATGGCCTTGACAAAGTTCTTCATCAGACCCAGCTTGATGTGTAAGGGTGGTAACAAAATCTTCCTTGATTCAACAAGTGGTGGATGCTGAACACTTTTCCTCCCAGGCTCCAATGACTGTTGGAGTGGCCAACCTTTCTTGATGTAGTGGGAATCTCTTGCACAACTATCCCATTCGCAGAGAAAACAGCAGTACTTTGTGTATCCAGTCTGCAGACCAAGCAAGAGAGCAACAACCTTCAAATCGCCACAAAGCTGCCACTGATGTTGGTCATAGTTTATGCACCTCAAAAGTTGTTTCATGTTGTCATAGCTTTCCTTCATATGGACTGCATGACCAACTGGAATTGATGGCAAAACCTTGCCGTTATGCAGTAAAACAGCTTTAAGACTCGTCTTCGATGAATCAATGAACAGTCTCCACTCATCTGGATTGTGTACGATGTTGAGGGCTGCCATCACACCATCGATGTTGTTGCAGGCTACAAGATCACCTTCCATGAAGAAGAATGGGACAAGATCCTTTTGACGGTCACGGAACATGGAAACCCTAACATCACCTGCCAGGAGATTCCACTGCTGTAGTCTGGAGCCCAAAAGCTCTGTCTTACTCTTGGGTAGTTCCAAATCCCTGACAAGGTCATTTAGTTCACCTTGTGTTATGAGGTGTAGTTCAGAGGAGGAGGATGGGAGAAAATGTGGGTCCTGTGACATTGATGGTTCAGGACCAGAAGTTTCATCCTCTTCCTCTTCCTAGTCTGACTCAAGTGAGAATGATTGTGGTGCATCAGGAACCGGCAGTCCTTCTCCGTGGGGTACTGGGCGTATAGCTGATGGAATGTTTGGAGAATGCACAGTCCACTTTTTCTTTTTTGACACACCTTTCCCAACTGGAGGCACCATGCAGAAGTAACAATTGCTGGTATGATCTGTTGGCTCTCTCCAAATCATTGGCACTGCAAAAGGCATAGATTTCCTTTTCCTGTTCAACCACTGGCAAAGATTTGTTGCACAAGTGTTGCAGCATATGTGTGGGGCCCACCTCTTGTCCTGATCTCCAATTTTGCAGCCAAAAGAAAGGGGATAGGCTTTCTTAACCATAGTGGTTATACTGCGCTTTTGTGATGCAAAAGTCACTTCACCACAAACATAGCAGAAGTTATCTGCACTGTTCACACAAGTACGAGACATCTCTGCTGACTTTGGCTAAACAGAAATGTGTCCCTTTGCAAAATCAAACACTGACAAATAAGAGAGCATGACACTGTATGATTTCTAGAGCGGATATAGGGCAATTTGTTCAGCAGAGTGATGTAAGCTTCGTTATGATTGCATCATCCATGACTTCTAGGAATAACATGATGCAATTCATATCATGTATGACGCAATACCAGCTTCAGATTGCATCATTCATGGTTTTGCCTAAAAAGCAAGTACTGTCCAAACCCAGTCATAGATTTATTCATAGATCCAGTCAAAGATGTATTTTAGTCATTTCTGGTTTCAACTGAGATCCCTTCCCTTTATAACTCTCTTATCCTCCGCCATTCCCAAGTCAAGGGTCGTATATACTGACCCAATAGCATGTCTTGAAAACTAGAGCCAATCAACAATTTTAAGCATCATTTTTGTTCTCAGTGACCCAGAATTAGTAAAGTTTGACTACATTTATTTCAGAAGCATTTTGGCTGTAGAGCAGTGTTATTTGTAGTGCAGTAGTGCCTAGAATCCCTGCCTCTGTGCTGCTTCACGCAGCTCCCATTGGCCGGGAACAGCGAACCCCAGCCACTGGGAGCTGCAGGCAGCCGTGCCTGCGGACGGTCAATGTAAACAAACTGTCTCGCGGCCCGCCAGCGGATTACCCTGACGGGCTGCTGGTTGCCCACTACTGTGCTAGGCGCTGTACAAATACAGAACAAAGAGAGTCTGAGTCCCAATCTAAGTATAAGCCAAGAGACAAGATACAGATGGGGGAGACTTTGCACTGGGAGCAGTGAGGCCTTGTTTACTTTCCTGCTTCTGCCACTAACTCCTTTATTGTTTTCTTGTAAATGCCACATAGGCCAAGTTCCCACTGATTTTTGGATGCTTTCCACTGGAAGTGTGGGGGCTCCGTGTTGTATGAAAATGGGCATCCAAAATAAGTGGATAATTTGGAAAATGTTGGCCTGTAACAGACACAGCCTCAGTTTCTTTATCCATTTTTTAAAAGAAGGATAATGATGTGCTCCTGAAAGCAACTTGAAATCTATGGATGAAAAGTGATTTGAGTGGTAAGTCTTTACTGCCATATGGATATATTGCCTCTTCAGTGCATGTTTCCCCATTCCAGTCCATTTGTGTTTTCTGATTACGTCTTTGAGGGTATGTCTACACAGTGGGGGAAAAAAACAAAAATGGCAGCAAGTCTCAGAGCCTGGGTCAACTGGCAGTTTTCTGTGCTTTGAAAATGGGGAATTTTTCAAAGCAGCGTTAGACTGTCCATTGATGTCTGAAAACCATGTCTAATATTTGTCTGCTTCCTGAAGCTATAAAGCATCTCATTCATGACAAAGCTTCTTGTTTTGCTTCAAAATGTCATGGCTCTCCCTCCCTATCCCTCTCAGTAAACCCAGACACTTCCAAAATCCTTGCACTTTGTTACTTTATGGAGCAGCATGGAGCCACCTGAAAAGCAATTGAATTCACAGGAAAGTCTCAAGCGTTTTGTCCTTACATGATCAATAGTTGCAGAGTGGTTGTGTGCCTACCAATCTGCTTTGTCTGTGGAGCTATGAACATCAGGCCAGTGCCACACGACAGCTAAGTCTAAAGGCTTGTCTAAACACACAAGTTGCACCAGTATAGGCTTTATTGGTTGATTATAAATATATATATATAAAGACTCTAGTTCAGTGTCGTTCATTCACACCATGCCACTTATATTGGTGCATGTCACAGTAGCGCATTGTATTGCTAACAGCATGGTATGCTGAAAATTTTGCAGTGTATTGTGGGATACCTGCTGGCATTGTCGGGAATTGTGGGAGTTGGGGGGTCAAACATCCAGGATTCCCTTTTATCTATTCCATTATCCTCCATTCACCTGTGCCATTTTGAGACTGCTCGCCACCAACGTGAGTGAGGCACAGAGGAACTCGGCACTTTTGTCCATTGTTATGTCAGGACACTGGGAAGAATACTGCAGGTAGATAGACTCGACAAAGAAGAACTCTCATGGGATGACAATGGGTATGGTCCTATTTGCTCGATTTGCATAATATCTTCACTTGGTGGAGGGATGTTTCAGGTCTCATCCAACAAGCACTGAATGGTGGAACTGGATTGTTATGCAGACCTGGGATGACCAGCAGTGATTCCAGAGCTTCATGGTACAGAAGGCAACATTCCTGGAGCTGTGCGCTGATCTAGCGCCCTCCCCTGCAGCACAGGAACAATGGTATGAGAGCTGTTCTTAGTGTGGAGAAACAAGCGGTGATTGTAACATGAAAGCTTGCAACTCCACATTGCTAGCAGTTAGTGGGGATTAAATTTGGGCTGGGAAAATCAACAGTGAGGGGTGCACTTGTCAAGATCTGCAAGGTAATAAATCATGTTCTACTGTACACAGTGGTCAGGCTGGGCACTGTACAGGAGATCACAGATGGCTTCAAGCAGTTGGATTTCCCTAATTGTGGTGGAGTTATAGACAGGATATATGTATTAATTCTTGGTCCCCCTCAACTAGTCTGAGTACATAAAAAGGGAGGGGTACTTCTTGATGCAGGCCTTGATAGATCAGCAGGGATGCTTTACTGCCATTAAAGTCGGTTGATCCAGTAAAGTCTATATTCCAGAATATTCAGAACTATTGGACAGGCAGAAAGCGGGACTTTTTTTCCTGGACAGTCCAACTGATAATTGGGTTTCTGTGCTAATCATGATTCTGGATCATCCTGTTTATCCTTATTTCCCTGGCAGCTGAAGATGTACAATAGATGGACAGAAGCAAGGAGCAGTTTAATTATTACCCAAGTAGCTGAAGAATGAATGTGGAGAACAGGTAGAGAAGTCTCTTGACACACCTTGAGCATAGTGAGGAAAATATTTCATCTGTTCTATCTGCCTTTTGGGAACTGCATAACATTTGTGAAACTAAGGGAGAAATAAATTAATAGACTCATAGATCTCAAGGCCAGAAGGGACCCCTGTAATCATGTAGTCTGACTTCCTGTATAACACAGGCCATAGAACTTGCCCAAGTAATTCTTAAAGCAGATCTTTTAGAAAAATGCCCAATCTTGATTCAAAATTTCCAGTGATGGAGAATTGACCATCACTTAGCAAATTGTTTTAATGGTTAATTATCCTCACTGTAAAAAACATGTATCTTATTTCCAGTCTGAATTTGTCTGGCTTCAACTTTCAGCCATTGGAGCATGTTATACCTTTCTTTGCTAGACTGAAGAGTCCGTTATTAAATATTTGTTCCCCATGTAGGTACTTATAGATTGTAATCTGCGGTGTTACTGTGGCGTTCAGAGAATGAATAGAATCTCCAGGGTGTGGGAGCTGACTGTGGGAGGAGGCAGTTGGTTTTAGGTTAGCCTGATAGATTGACTTGAGTTAAGGTGCTCTGTATATATATGTTAACCATGTATCTAACAAAGACTGTTAAATTACAAGCAATGAATTATTATTAGGAACAATGGATTACTTGAATATAAAACAACACATGGTACCAGGAGTGAAGGAAGTGATAAAAAGAACTAGAAGAAATTAAACAAGCAAACAAACAAAACCCTGAGGTCATAGGCACCGACTTCCACTGTTCTTGGTGGGTGCTCGACCCAACCCCCGCCCCTGCACCGCCCTCACCTCACCCCCATTCCACCCCTTCCTCAAAGTCCCCACCCCCTTCCCGCCCCCATTCCACTCTCTTACCCCAAGTCCCTGCCCCTGCCCCGCCTCTTCTCCGCCTCCTCCCCTGAGCGCACCGCATCCCCACTCCTCCCCACTCCCTCCCGGAAAGTCCTAAGCAGGAAGCGCTGGGAGACAGGCGGAGGAGCGGGGATGCAGTGCGCTCGGGGTGGGGGGGGGAGAGGAGGTAAGGTGCGGCGGGGGGTGAGGGGGAGCTTGGCTGCCAGTGGGCAAAGAGCACTCACTAATTTTTCCCCGTGTGTGCTCCAGCCCCGGAGCACCCACGGAGTTGGAGCCTATGCCTGAGGTAATAGTTACTCAGAAGTGAACAACAAGTTTGAATGAAATGAGGTGGATCAATTTAAGGGTTCCCATATTTCTAAACAGTTAAGAAATGCTGCAGACAATTGATAAAGGTTTAAACAAGAATTTGATTAATTTGTGATGGCATCTGGATCTACTCATAAGGAAGATGAACAAAAGATTGCCATCTTTTTGATATGGAAGAAATTTCATTATATAATTCATTTGCTCTTAATGTTGTAGACCAAGCTGATTATGAGTTTGTCTTAAACTGAGGAATACTGTTTACCAAAAAGAAATGAAACATCTGAAAGGTTTCAATTTCACTCACAACTTAAATGGAGGAAACGACTTATCTAAAAATAAGTGTGACACTCTGTACCCCATGTTCACCACTTTTATAATGTAAAGATATATTTTGTACAAAGTATGCCTTGTGAGGTTTCATTTGAAAACACATAATCTGCTGAATATTATCCTCTTTAAATGTGTGTAATATCACTGCATGTAAAATTATGAGATTATACTGCACGATTGTTACTGAAAATAGTGTAGTTCTGGGTAACACCCACAAACCATTTTGTCAGAGACAAAGACATGCCAGCAAGGGGCTAAAAAGCCATCACTTACTTAACTATCCATTCACCAGCAGGGGAGAAGTATAAATAAGAAATTTACATTGCATTGCAGGAACATTTCAAACCTCATATCCACAAGGGACTGCGTGTTGTCATGGATCAGCAAGGATGTTTCTAGCACAAGAAATTGAGCTATAAAGATGAAGGAAAACACTTCACTTCACCGCTCCTCCTTCCATCTCTGCTCATGACAACAATGACTCTAGAAAGGGATGCAACCCGTATTACAGTTTATGGTCAGAGAGCCATTTTGCTTTTAATTTCATTTAGGAATTAGCTTGAATTTTTATTTTTATTTCTTTTGTAACCAGTCCTGACTTATATGCATCTATACTTGTAATCACTTACATTTATTAACTACAGAAAGATAAAATTTATCTTATTGTTTTATTTCAACTAGTGTGTGGGTAACCTCTACTTGAGAATACAAGGCTGGTGCATAATTATTACCCGTGTTGGAATCACAGATTTAGGATGAGCTTACGCTGTTCTGGAGGTTATTGAGCAGTGCAAGACACACATTTCTGGGGAACAAGGCTGGGACTGAAGAATATGTGGGTGTTGCCCTCTATATAACTCATGAATAGCTGGGAAAACATTCATGTAACATAGCTGGGAGTGATTTTACATGCTAGTGGCTGTATGTGAGCAGGCCAGGTGTGGCTGTTCTGACAGAAAAGCAGTGTAAAAGGCACCTCAGGCTATAGAGTTAAGGGGACACTACTGTTCAATAGTCCAGATTGTACCCTGGGGAATGTCACAAGAAGTCAGACGTGTAATTTCCAGAATCTATCTGAGTGAATGATATAAGATCAAATTGTGATGGGTATAAAGGAGCAGTGTATGAAAAAGACTGTTAGAAGTGCCAGCTCTAAATCTGGAAAAAACAGTGAGAATTTGCCTAATTGCTGAATGTAATCAACATTTGCATATTTTAGAAAGAAAACTAACTGATGTGAATATAGAGTTAATAAGAAAAAGTAAAAAACAGACATAGAGGAAAACAGAGTAAAAGTATTACAGTGAAATAATTTTAGCATATGAAAGAATGTTCTAGACGTGGAAGGAGGCAGCAACCCAGACAACGTCCAGCATATGGTCCAACCGTTCTATATGCAAGAAACACAATCGTAGCAAAAGTTTGTAAATAGAGAAGTCTGGAAAAACTTAGAAATATAAATTTATTCAAAATTAAAGTCTCTGAGAAGATACCAAATAAAGAATATACAGCTGACATTACAGATGAAGAAATTTTTTTTGAGTATTTTGAAACAGTCACTCTGTGAACTACAAGGAGGATTGGACAGTTACTACTATCTACTAATGGAACATTTATTTCATAGCTAATAGATACAGGTGCACAAGCTAATGTAATTTAGAAGAAATTATAAAATGTCTAAAAATAAAACCTGTAGTGAGAGAACAAATACATAATAATTTACAATCTTATAGTGGTGATAAAATTCCTGTTATGTGAAGTATAGGTCATACTTAGCGATAATTTAGAAAATATAAGATATATATATATAGTAGTTACTGGACATGTTTTTTCTATTTTAGGTTTAGAAACAAGTTTAGCACTCAATCTAATTGGTAGAATTCAGACTACTCAGGATTCTGAAACACTGGAAGTAGAACATCAATTTAGAGTTATTCACTGGCATTGGTAAATTGGATTCAATGTATAAAATAGTGCTAAATGAAACAAAGACACCCTAGAAAAACACCCTTAGGTTTAAGAAATAGGGTACAAAAGAAATTGGAAAGGTTAGTTAATATAGATATAATTAAAAGAGTGGAAGATCCGACTGAGTGGATGAATTCATTAGTAATAGTAGAAAATAAAGATGGATCCTTACATTTATGTTTAGATTCAAAAGACTTAAATAAGTATGTTAAAAGGACCTGGTCAAATAAAAGATATTACCTCACCCACCTTGTCTATATTAAAAGGGAACATTTTAAATTACCTATCAGAGATAGTTAGACAAAAGTCAGGGGTAAAATACTGTTCTTCTTTAGATGCTTCAAATGGATTTTGGCAAAGACCGCTGGAGCAAGAAAGTCTATTGCTGTTTACGTTTCACACACCTTTTGGATGTTACTGTTATAAAAGACTACCTTTTAGTTTGTGTTCAGCTCCAGAGATATTTCACAGAGCAATACAGAAGATTTTTGAAAATACAGATGGCATACAAGTGTACGTAGATGATATAATAATATGGGGAAGAACTTTAGAAGAACCTGGTATAAGATAAACTAAAGCATTATCTAGAATAAAAATAAGGCTTGAAAATTAACACAAATAAATGTACATTTAGAGTGTAAGAATTAACATTTCTAGGAGAAAAACTGACCAGTCAGGGATTACAGATTGATCCATGGTGAATACAAGCCATTGATAAGTATTGCTTACCCAAAAGACAAGGAGTCATTACAGAAATTTTTGGGTATGGTTAATTTTGTAGGAAAAGACATACTTAACTTAGCAAAAGAACATAAGAATGGCCATAGTGGGTCAGACCAAAGGTCCATCTAGCCCGGTATCCTGTCTTCTGACAGTGGCCAATGCCAGGTGTGTCAGAGGGACTGAACAGAACAGGCAATCATCAAGTGATCCATCCCCTGTTGCCCATTTCCAACAAAGGCTTTACTTTCTAAAAAGTTAAACGGACGGATGGACCTGATTTAAGATGCTCTGTGTATATGGTAACTATCTAATAAAGATTGTTAAGTAACTAGCAATGAATTATTATTAAGACTAGTGGATTATTTGAATATAAAAGAACACATAATCAAGCCACCCCTTAACCTTCTCTTTGTTAAGCTAAAAAGACTGAGCTTCTTGAGTCTGTCACTATAAAGTATGTTTTTTAATCATTCTCATGGCTCCTTTCTGAACCCTCTCCAATTTATCAACCTCCTTCTTGAATGAACACCAGAAGTGGGCACAGTTTTCTAGCAGTGGTCTCACCAGTGCCAAATGCAGAAGGAAAATAACCTCTCTACTCCTATTCGATTTCCCCCCATTTATGCATCCCAGGATTGCATTAGCTCTTTTGGACACAGCATCACACTTGGAGCTCATGTTCAGCTGACTATCCACCACGACCCTTAAATCTTTTTTCAGAGTCACTGCTTCCCAGGACAAAGTTGCCCATCCTGTAAGTATGGCCTACATGCTTTGTTCCCAGATGTGTATATTTACGTTTACAACACATATTGCTTGCACATGCCCATCTTGCCAAGGAATCAAGATTATTCTGTACCAGTAACCTCTCGATTGTTTACCATTCCTCCCATTTCAGTGTCATCTGCAAACTGGTTACCGAGGGGTGCATGGACATGTGACTTGCCCATGTGATCCCAAAACTCCATGGTAACATGATGTTACACAGGGAGGGGAAAAAGACTATAAAAGCCCTTGGGAGACGCTTCCATTTTGTCTTCAGCTGGCTAAAGAGAGACTCTCCACCCCCCAAGGACACACCTGAAAAGAGACTGAACAAAGGACAAAGACAATAGGGGGGTGAGTGATTGCTGGACCCAGGCTAAGAGGAAGATAGCCTGTTTACTAGACCTAGTGAGGTTGTTATCTGTACACAGGGTGATTAGACATAGAACTGCGTGTTCTATTTTATTTTATTTGGTAATTCACTTTGTTCTGTCTGTCACTACTTGGAATCACTTAAATCCTACTTTCTGTACTTATTAAAATCACTTTTTACTTATTAAGTTGCCTGGAGTATGAGTTGTTACCTGGGGAAGGCAAACAGCTGTGCATATCTTTCTATCTTTGAAATAGAAGGCGAACTATTTATGAGTTTGCCCTGTATAAGCTTTATACAGGGTAAAACAGATTTATTAAGGGTGTGAACCTCTTTGGGAGTTGGGCACCTGGGTGTCAAAGGCAAGAGCGCTTCCAGGAGCCTTACAGTTGTTAGTGGACTTGGTTCGGACCTGGGTCTGTGTTTGCGACAGATCAGTGGAATCTGGCTCAAAACAGACAGGATTCGGGAGTCCCAAGCTGGAAAAGGCCTGGAAGCAGGGGCAGAAGTAGCCTTGGCACACCAGGTGGCAGCACCAAGCAGGTCTCTGTGATCCCAACCCGTCACAACAGGTTAAGGACTATTTAGAAAAGCTGGACATGCACAAGTCCACGGGGCTGGATGCAATGCATCCAAGAGTGCTGAGGGAGTTGGCTGATGTGATTGCAGAGCCATTGGCCATTCTCTTTGAAAACTCATGGTGATCAGGTAGGTCCCGGATGATTGAAAAAAGGCAAATATAGTGCCCATCTTTAAAAAAGGGAAGAAGGAGAATCCGGGGAACTACATACCAGTCAGCCTCACCTCAGTCCCTGGAAAAATCATGGATCAGGTCCTCAAGGAATCAATTTTGAAGCACTTGGAGGAGAGGAAGGTGATCAAGAACAGTCAACGTGGATTCATCGAGGACAAGTCATGCCTCACCAACCTGATTGCCTTCTATGATGAGATAACTGGCTCTGTGGATATGGGGAAAGCGATGGATGTGATATACCTTTACTTTAGCAAAGCTTTTGATACAGTCTCCCACAGTATTCTTGCCAGCATGTTAAAAAAGTATGGATTGGATGAATGGACTACAAGGTGGATAGAAAGCTGGCTAGATCATCAGGCTCAACACATAGTGATCAATGGCTCGATGTCTAGTTGGCAGCCAGTATCAAGCAGAGTATCCCAGGGGTCGGTCCTGGGGCTGGTTTTGTTCAACATCTTCATTAATGATTTGGATGATGGGATGGATTGCACCCTCAGCAAGTTCACAGATGATACTAAGCTTTGGGGAGAGGTAGATACACAGAAGGACAGAGAGAGGGTCCAGAGTGACCTAGAGAAATTGGAGGATTGGGCTAACAGAAATCTGATGAGGTTCAACAAGGACAAGTGCAGAGTCCTGCACTTAGGACGGAAGAATCCCATACACTGCCACAAGCTGGAGACCGACTGGCTAAGTGGCAGTTCTGCAGAAAGGGAACTGGGAATTGTGACGGGTTGGGATCACAGAGACCTGCTTGGTGCTGCCACCTGGTGTGTCAAGGCTACTTCTGCCCCTGCTGCCAGGCCTTTTCCAGCTTGGGACTCCCGAATCCTGTCTGTTTTGAGCCAGATTCCACTGATCTGCCGCAAACACAGACCCAGGTCCGCTCACCGCTGTAAGGCTCCTGGAAGCGCTCTTTGCCTTTGACACCCAGGTGCCCAACTCCCAAAGAGGTTCACACCCTTAATAAATCTGTTTTACCCTGTATAAAGCTTATACAGGGCAAACTCATAAATAGTTCGCCTTCTATTTCAAAGATAGAAAGATATGCACAGCTGTTTGCCTCCCTAGGTAACAACACGCACTCCAGGTAACTTAATAAGTAAAAAGTGATTTTAATAAGTACAGAAAGTAGGATTTAAGTGATTCCAAGTAGTGACAGACAGAACAAAGTGAATTACTAAGTAAAATAAAATAAAACATGCACGTCTATGTCTACTCAAGTAACACCGATATAAAAGCCTCACCAGTCTTTCCCTTTTACAGGCTGTAGAACTAGCCTGGGTCCAGCAATCCTTCACACCCCCTGTTGTCTTTGTCCTTTGTTCCGTCTTTCTCAGGTATGTCCTTGGGGGGTGGAGAGCCTCTCTCTTTAGCCAGCTGAAGACAAAATGGAAGGGTCTCCCAACGGCTTTTATAGCCTTTCCCCCACTCCTGGTGTAGAATCCTGTTGCCCTGGAGTTTTGGGATCACATGGGCCAGTCACCTGTCCATGCACCCTAACCGGTCCAACCAGTTGCATTCCTGACCAGGCCCCGATGTGGATTGGGGTCTGCAACTTCTTTTGTCTGTTAAGTGCTTGTACTTAACTTGCGCATGCTTTTCTCCAAACATGATCCCATGCACTTACAAAGGCTATGTACAAAACCAGCAAATATAAAACCAATCTTCATAACTCCAACTACAACAATGATACATGCATACAAACAGGAGGAATAAATTCAGTAGGTCATAACTTTCACAGAGATATGTTACATGGCACATGTAGCATAAAACATATTCTAGTTACATATATACATTTATAAGCATCTCCCCATAAAGCTTTATGGGGTACACCGTCACAGGGATTACAGTGGACGAGAAGCTGGATATGAGTCAACAGTGTGCCCTTGCTGCCAGGAAGGCTAATGGCATTTTGGGCTGCATTAATAGGAGCATTGCCAGCAGATCAAGGGAAGTGATTATTCTCCTCTGTTCAGCACTAGTGAGGCCACATCTGCAGTATTATATCCAGTTTTTCAATGGACAAATTGGAGAGAGTCCAGCAGAGGGCAGCGAAAATGATTTGGGGGCTGGGGCACATGACTTATGAGGAGAGGCTGAGGGAACAGGGCTTATTTAGTCTGCAGAAGAGAAGAGTGAGGGGGGATTTGATAGCAGCCTTCAACTACCTGAAGGGGAGTTCCAAAGAGGATAGAACTAGGCTGTTCTCAGTGGTGGCAGATGACAGAACAAGGAGAAATGGTCTCAAGTTGCAGTGGGGGAGGTCTAGGTTGGATATTAGGAAACACTATTTCACTAGGAGGGTGGTGAAGCACTGGAATGGGTTACCTAGGGAAGTGGTGGAATCTCCTTCCTTAGAGGTTTTTAAGGGTTGGTTTGACGAAGCTGTGGCTGGGATGATTTAGTTGGGGTTGGCCTTGCTTTAAGCAGGAGGTTGGACTAAATGACCTCCTGAGGTCTCTTCCAACCCTAATCTTCTATAGTTCTATGACTACATCTGTTTTTTCCCAAATATGAACAGAATACTTACTGAACATTTGTCTTTTCTACATTATTACAGATAATTTTATTATTTTCATCTAGTAATGGACCAGTACCCTCACCAAAGGATGAGATGTTCCAAGAAATGATCGTGAATGTTATCAAGAAGTCAAATTGATAAATTAAACAGAAATAAGTCACCCAGAATAGATGGTATTCACCCAAGAATTCTGAAGGAGCTCAAAGATGAAATTTCAGAACTACTAACAGTGGTATGTCACCTATCACTTAAATCAGCTTCTGTACCAGATGAATAGTGGCTAGATAATGTAATGCCAATTTTTAAAAAAGGTTCCATAGGTGATTTTAGCAATTTCAGGCCAGTAAGCCTAATGTCAATACCAGGCAAATTGCTTGAAACTATAATAAAAAATGGAATGATCAGCAATTTTGAGGGAGTCAACAAACAGATGGATAAGGGTGATCCAGTGGATATAGAGTACTTGGATTTTCAGAAGTCCTTTGACAAGGGCCCTCACCAAAGGGTCTTAAGCAAAGTAGGCAGCACTGGGATAAGAGATAAAGGTACTTTCATGGATCGGTAACTGGTTAAAAGATAGGAAACAAAGGGTAGGATTAAACGGTCAATTTTCAGAATGGAGAGAGGTAAATAGTGCTATCCCCCAGTGGTCTGTACTGAGACAAATACTGTTCAGCATATTCATAAACGATCTGGTAAAAGGGATAAATAGTGAGGTGGCAAAATTTTCAGATGCTACAAAACTACTCAAGATAGTTAAGTCCAAAGCAGATTGCAAAGACTTACAAAGGGATCTTACAAAACTAGGTGACTTGGCAACAAAATGGCAGATGAAATTCAATAGTGATAATTGCAAAGTAATGCATATTTGAAAACATTATCCCAACTACACATACAAAATGATGGGATCTAAATTAGCTTTTACCACTCAAGAAAGAGATCTTGGAATCACTGTGGATTGTTTTCTGAAAACATTTGCTCAGTGTGCAGTGTCAGTCAAAAAAAGCTAACAATGTTAGGAACAGTTAGGAAAGGGATAGACAATAAGGCAGGAAATATCATAATACCACTATATACATCCATGGTACTCCCACACCTTGAATACTTTGTGCAATTCTGGTCGCCCTATCTCAAACAAGATATATTGGAATTGGAAAAAGTACAGAGAACGGCAACAAAAATGATTAGGGGTTTCGAACAACTTCAATATGAGGAGAGCTTAAAAAGACTGGGACTGTTCATTTTAGAGAAGAGATGGCTAAGGGGGATGTGATAAATGTCTATACAATGATGAATGGTGTTGAGAAAGTGACTAAGGAAGTGTTATTTACTCCTTCACATAACACAAAGAACAGGGGTTACCCAGAAAAATTAATAGGCAGCAGGTTTAAAACAAACCTAAGGAAGTACTTTTTCACACAATGCACAGTCTACCCATTGAACTTGTTGCCAGGGGATGTTGTGAAAGCCACAAGTATAACTGGGTTCAAAAGAGAACTAGATAAGTTTATGGAGGATAGGTCCATCAATGGCTATTGGCCAAGATGGTCGGGGATGCAACCCCATGCTCTGGATGTGCCTAAATGTCTGACTGCCAGAATCTGAGACTGGACTACAGGGAATGGATCACTTGATAAATTGCCCTGTTCTTTTAATTCTCTCTGAAGCACCTGGCACCAATCACTGTCACAAGACAGGATACTGGACTAGATGGACCATTGGTCTGACCCAGTACGGCCATTCTTATGTTCTAATATACATTATAAATGTGATCAAGTCATGATCACTTATATCTAAGCTACCATTACATTTTAAATTCTGTAATCAGTTCCTCTTTATCTGTTAACGTGAGGTCTCATATAGAATCCCCTGTGTTCGATGCAACACATTGAGTTAGGAAATTTTCATCTGTAATGCTTTTACCTGTCTGGGAAAGTGAAGTGAAGAGGTGTCTGATAATTTTGATCAGCCAGAACTTAGACCATTTACCAGTGAAGTTAGGAGGACGGAAGCTCTCAAAACTTAGAAAGTGAGCCCTAGCTTTCTAATAGTTTCTTGTCCTCCTAGCCTTGACGGTATTCCTTTGCAATTGCCCTCTATAGAGGTAAATCATGTACAATGACACAGTAACATAAGGATAGGCCATGACACTTGTCTCTATTGCTTGTAGAGTAGAGACCATCTATTGTCACTGTTGTTGCTTACAATAAAAAAGACCTTTCTTTATATAACCCTTGAGCTTTATCAACAATGTATTGTTGCAGGTGATACGGTCCAATGGGGTGGAGTGACATGGGAAATGCTACGTGGGGGGTGTTCAGAGAAGGTTCTGTATGTGTCAGGTGGGTTAGGGTTCCTAGAAAGGGTCTGTATTCGCTTTCCTTTTAGTGTATGGTATGTTAACCTGGGTGTTCCCTGCTCCCTTATATGTTCAACAAGCGCTGTGTACTGTTTCAACAACTGAACCATGTCCCATTGTATTTCTCTGTCCTTTGTTTTTCAAGCAGCTTTTCATGCCATTCTCTAGTTTTGCTGGTATTTTTCTGGCACTCATCCATAAAGTCAGAAAACCTGTTGTCCATGTTTCTTTTTCTTTTGGCTCCAGATGTTCCGCAGTTGCTAGGGGGACATTTCATAAGAATCTACCCACCACAGATACCAATTAAACAAAACCCAAAGGACATTATGATGCTGGCAGACCAGGTTATGTCAGAGTGTATTCAGGTCAATTCACTTGTGTATTAGTATAGATCAAAGTGATTAGTGTTTTGGGTGTTTAAACTTTGCAAAAATTAATGGGCTGTTACATGCATTGTTTTTACTTATCTGTGTCCTGTAATGTAATATTTGCAATGTAAATGCAAACATTTACATTGTAAATACCCCTGTAAATTAAATAACTCATCAGACATAAAAAAAAGCCTTATGGAATGTTAATGAAGGACTTTATCAGAAAAGATGTTAATTCCAAAGCAAGCAGCCAATGTGTGTGATGTACCTGAGGTCAGAGACTCAAGTGCATTCCTCACACATCATCATCAAAGGAAAAGCCCACATGGGTAGAGACAATGTCACCTTATCTTCTGTCAGAAGAAGATATAAGTATGGATTCAAAGAAAGATTCTTCATCTCTGGACTGTTTGGACTCTTACAGGGAAGTGTACCAGATGCAAAGTAGAGATCTCCAGATACAATCTGGGTACCCTGAAGAGACTTCTTTTTTTCTTAGCTAATCAATTTTTAGTTAGGTTACTACAGAATTGGCTGCCAGCATTGTCTTTGGTGTAAATTCTGGAGTACCAGTTGATCTGGGATAAGTGACAGGTTTCTTGGGACTGGGAGAAACCTGATGTGGTGTGATTTTAGGTTTGAGTCACCTTTTATCAAAAAGTCCAGTTTGTCTGAGTGGCAAGATAGGCTGGAGAGTCTAAGGGGACTGTCTGTGACTCCATGGTGAGACTGGTTTAGTGATCCAGAAGTTCACATTTGTTCCTGGATGGGCGAAATCTAATTATAGAGCACACCACCAGCATGGGTATCTGCCCTGTTTCTGACAGTCTGCCCTGAGGTAAGCAGTCTCAGTTGTAAGCCATTCCAGACAGCATGACAGACACGTTAGCTACAGGGAGATCTGCATTCCATGATGGATTTAAATGTTTCAAAGACTTAATTATTCCCACTTAGAAATATGTAGCGTCTACTAAAATGCTCTTGGGTGAGTACTGTCTTTAAGGCCTCAGGATGGTGTATGTTATTTGCATTGTTTGCAAGTTCAGCATTTTGCTGAAATCCCTCTTCTGGCAAGATACGGGAGGAAGGAGGGAAAAACAGGTATTGCATATAAGGGCAATATATTTAGCCCAGGGCTACACTAGGGGAGGGCGTCGATCTACGATACGCAACTTCAGCTACGGGAATAGCGTAGCTGAAGTCGGCGTATCGTAATCGACTTACCTGGCGATGAGGACGGCGGCGAGTCGATCACTGCCGCTCCCCCGTCGACTCCGCTTCCGCCTCTCGATGAGGTGGATTGCCGGCGCCGACGGGGAGCGCGATCGGGGATCGATTAATCGCGTCTTAACGAGACGCGAAAAATCGATCCCCGATAGATCGATTGCTACCCGCCGATCCGGCGGGTAGTGAAGACCTGCCTTAGGAAAGAAAGTTAACCTAATTCAGGCAGTTGTGACCCTGGAGGAGACACCCCTCTGAAGGATCCCAAAGTGTCAAAGAAAGGAGCTCAGTAAGAGGTCTAGAGGCCATCCAGGCAAATAATCAGTAACGCTTTTTCCTGGATGATTCACCCGAAATATTGGCAGAGTAGCTTGGGAACATGTCCAAAGTGCTTCCTCTGAGAAATCAGCTCTCCTGCCTAATGTGTGGGGAGAGATAAAGTATTAATGTTCAAAATGTTTTCTGAAATAACGCCATTAGACATTAGAAGAATTCATGACACAGTTAACAGGCTTTTCCTGCTGTAAGACATGGCACAGTGCAGACCCAGCACAGAGCAGTCTAAGCTTAGAGCTGTTATGGGCTGGCACGCAGCGTGATGTACCATTTTGTGGTTCACATGGCCCTGCCCTGTGCATGCTGTATAACTAATTCTGGTATGTATTTCTGAACTAGAGATGGTGGGTTTGCCATAAAAGCAACGTGTGTGCAAATTTGTTTGTGGGTGAGGCTGTTGCACCAAAGAAAATCGTGTTGTGTAGTGAAACTGTATAAGTTGGCTGCAAAATCATTTTTGTGTGCTACCCCAGCTGCTGTGTATATGTCAAACAGCAAGCCATCACAGTATTTCAAGTGACTTTGTGAATGAACATGTTTTCCATGCATCTGTTAGATAATGCACTTTTCTACCTCTGGTACATGATGTTTACTTTAAATTGGTCATATCTGCTGCACTATGAGTAGCATATAATGCCGCTATTGAGGCAATTAACAGGCTTTGCTATATTTCATGAATGGATTTAGTTGCATTCTTAAAAAAAAAAAAGTCTATGTGCTGTGATATATTGTATGAGTGAGGTGAAAGTGTGGCCATCCCTCCATCCCTGTCTTTTGCTTTCACAATTAAAAACACCTGCAATTTGCAATGGAAGAAAATTCCTTTGTTTAGAAACTCCCAATATCCCCACACCCCACTTTTTGGCCATATTGGGGTAGGGGAATCAGTTTCCTGGGCAATTGCAAAGTGTTTAAAATAGGATTTGGTGGGCCTTGGGCATCTTGCGACTCAAATCAAGGGGTTGGCAGGTGGTTTGGGAGCAGTGGAGAATGGGAAAGCCGTTATTGGGGCTGGAAGGTGAAATGGTGGCTGGAGTTAGTACCAGTGTCAGGGGAATGGGATGAAGAGAGAGGACACTTCTGCCCACATCCATGGGAGGCATATTTCTGCCCAGTTCAAACACGTGTGGTGGCAGCTGGAGAGACTGTGCAGAGTTTTCTGGCTCATGCCGAAGCCTGAGTCTGATCAGGAACCCAGGGCATGATCTTGCTGTTGGTAAGAAGTGCTGATCTCTCAGGGGCTGGCTCACTCATAATGCTGCACCTGCATCACTGGTTATAAAGCCAGCACCAGCCCTTTAAAAGTTACGGGGACTCTGATCCCTGGGCAGTGGAGATAAAATAGTTTACCAGATGGGTTGCTGCCGAAGTAGTGCAATGGGACTGTAGTGGGAGGACGAACGCTATACCAGGGTCAATGTCTACCTCTTCACTGACATAACACCATCAGTAGGGACGTGCACCATTCTGACTGAGGAATAACAATCCTGAGTAAACTGAGGGATGGTTGGTGGGACGCAGGCATAGGTATGGACACACACGTGCCTTCATCCAAATCTGGGTCTATTACCTTGTGTCTCTGCTGTATGTAGAGCAGACCTGTGCTCTTGTTAGCTTCCACTGTCTCAAACTGGTGCTGTCAGTCCCACCTCTTCTCCTCCTACCACTGTTCTAGGCCTTCCCCTAGGCCTGTCTCTTCCCCTCACCATCCTTTGGAATACTCTTTCCTTAAGGACATCCTGTCTGGCTCTCTCTCTCCAAGCATATATGTGTGGGGAGTGGTGCTTACCCTGTGATGTCTGTTTTCAGGGTGAGCTGACAGGAGGGCAGCCAGTTTCTTGAGCGTTTTAACTTCGGACTCCTGGTTTATTTGGGTCCATGAGATGACTAATTATGAAGCATGAGGAGCTTCAACACCCAGAGCACCTCGGAAACCTGGAGTTGTGATGTCAGGCTATAGGGTGTCTCAAGCTGGCCACCTGACCATAGACAACACTCCGAATTAATAGCATCTTTTGAAAAGGTTGGCCTTTCCTCCTGTGTGCCTCAGTTTCTTCACCTGTAAAAAAAATAGGGAAAATGATATCCTTTTCTGTAAAACTGTTCAAATTCTACAGCTGAAAAGCATTATGTTAGTGGTAAGTCTTGACTGCCCTGTAAGGTATATGACCCCCTCAGGGCATGCTTTCCTAGTTGTCTTGTTTTTCGGATTATGTTGTCTTAAACATGCCTCTTTTCTTCTTCTCTGCTTATTTAACCATCAAGAAATAACAGCCAGAGTGGAAATCTACTATCCATCTTTGCCTCAGGCTAAGAAGGGCAGCTGTCCTAATTTCAGAACATCATTTGCCAGCTCTTTTCTTCCTTTTAATCTTCTTCCAATTTTTATATCTTTCTACCTATATGATGGAGCCTTTTTCACTTCACGTCAGAAGAGCAAAAGGCTAATGAAATTCACATTTTCTTTTTAAAACAAGGGAAGAAAGGAAAACGCCTGTATTAAATAGAAACAGAAAAATTAGTCTGCAGTGTAAAGTCAACACATTGAGTTTGTATTTTATGAAAATCTCTCGGTAACTTCTCAAGTCTCTTCACATTTGTAGCCTCTGGCTGAGAGGAGACAGAATTAGTCCAAGGTTAGAGAGCATATAAAAATGTTTCTTGTGGTCATTATCCTTCCCGTATGTGGGGTTAGATTAATCTTGCAAGAGCACACCCTAACCTGCTGTTAGATGTGAACCTACGCTGGCTGAAGCAAAGTGATTCTGCAGGACAGACCATGCAGAAAAATCTGTCTCTGTTCTGATGAAAGGTTGGGGTTGACTCTGTGATTTACGTTTCTTTCACAGATGCTTGATTTAAAAATTTTCTTTAGTGGTTTCTGAGGGCCAGATCCTCGCTGCTGTAAATAGTCATCGCTCCATTAGTCTACACAAGCAGAGGGTCAAGCCCTGAATTTAAAGCTCTGTACAATTTTGCCAATCGGAGGGCAAAAACATCAGTGAAACAGAATAGCAAGAGATGTTTCTATTAATAACAACAACAGTAAAAAGCCTTTTACTATTTAGGATGTTTTCCAGCCCATAGGGTAAGGATTACTTGTTGAGAAGAAAAACCTCTAATCCTTAAACTTTAAAAGCATTCTTAATTTTTGTGCCACAGACAATGCACAGGATGATTATTATGGTCTCTGATTTACACAGGAGGGACTTTATCATTCCCAGCATGTGATTTTGTTGTTGTTGTTCTATCTAGTTCTATCTGCTCCTACAAATCTTTGAGTCACACTCCTCCTCATTCATTCATAAGGACCCTAGTAGGATTCTTTTCTAAAGATGTCATAGCAAGCTGATTGGGGAAGAACCTCGGGGGTTGGATGCTCTAGAAAATGATAGTTTCATGTGGTAAGATCTATTTGCTACAGCAGCACCACATCAGAGAGAGAGAGAGAGAGAGAGAGAGAGAACAAATACTGCAACATGCAGAGCTATTAGCCTAAGAAGTCAGAAAGGGGAGGAGAGAGTGATCATTTTTATAAACAAACACCCTCCCCCTGAATTCTAAAACTTGGAACACTTAAGCAACACAGAACATGCTGTGGGTTTATGCTTGCTGAAAGAGTGCTTTGATCCAGACATTGACATAAAGGGGAATATTGGCTCTTTGGAGGGAATGCACTATACAGAGCTCAAGAACGAGGTATTGTCTTCTTCTGTTATAAATCTTATTAAGAAGAAAATTGAATAATAAAAGTGTGTGTTTGTGTGCGTGTGTGCATGCAATGTGTGTAATGTGTGCACATACATTGTCGGATATTTACTCTGTGTGTATGTAGTCTACTCTTCATCCACCTTTCATTTATGCATGTATATCCTTCTTTTAGGGCCAGATCTGGATGACCTTTGCTCATGTTGAGTAATTCTTTTCTAGACAAGAAGTCCCATCAATTTCCATGGGACATCCCACAAAAGAAGATACTACCCAGCGTGAGTGAGAGTGTCAGAATCTGGCCCTTAGAAAGGTATCTAATATGATAAATTCAAAGCTGTGGTTCTAAATGAAAGTTTTCATATACAGCAATTATGTTGGTTTCTCTTTCCCCCTTTAGCTGGTGTCATGTCTCCTATGTCTGTGTGAGATGAGTGAGGAATCCCTTCACGGGGCAACATTAGAAATGTAAAATATTGATTGACGGGTTTCAAAGTAAGAAATAGTGAATGTGTCACAACAACAGCAAAGCTGGAGATCACTGGAGTACACTGCATGGGCTTGCTGAAGGATTTTGGTCTGAGGATCTAGCAGATATAAAAATTCCTTCCTCTAGGCTCTCGATTAGGTTTGGCATAGTGTGTCTTATATGTAGATTGATACGCCTAGGGGCAGATCCTCAGCTGGCGTAAAATGTCATTGCTCCATTGACTTCAGTGGAGTGATAGCTTACACCAGCTGAGAATCTGGTCCTTCGTATATAGGAAGTGTAAAAAATTTGACTGTTTAATCTTTATTGTAATTTTTAAAACTCCATATTTAGTCAAGAATTAACATCAAAGTGCTTGTTAGGAGCAGTATATCAGGACAATAATACTAATGTTTATGGACAGCTTCAATATAATGAGCCTGAGTTTTTGTTTTTCTGGAGTGCACATTTTCATGTACACATACTGTGCAAATTTGGAGGGTTGAAACAGTTGCTGTTTCAGTGTCCGGCAGGCAGCAGAGAGACAATTTTAATATATACTATAACCTGTAATTGGGGGAGTGAATTCTCTACTGGGAAGAGCAGAGGAATGGGCATCAGTATTCTTGGATTACAGTCCCAGCCATTGACTCACTGTAGTGCAAGTCTCTAAACTGCTCAGTAATTAACTTTACACATTGTTAATTAGTTATGTGAATACTTAACTCATGGGGCTTTTGAAAGACTTCATTGTTCTATGTAAGAAGTGAATACATGTGATCTTATAGGCTGGTCAACAATTCCCTCACTTTGTCAACTGTAACTCTCTATTGATAATTATATACAGTACAATTATGTAGATGAGGCACTCTACATATTGTTCCATTCACCCATCGAAAGTGGAATAGGCCCATTAGTAGGAGACCTGTACTTGAAAGAGTTCTAGGATGTTTGGCATAACAATCCTAAATAATAAAAGGCCTGTTAAGTTAAATTACAGACAATATTTTTTTTGGGGGGGTGGACTTGAATTTCTTTTCAGTTTTATTGATTTTTGTTTTGTTGTTTTTGTGCGTGGAGATTTTCATATTTGTATTTTTCTCCTGCATTCTCCTATAGGAAAGTACAACACAGAATATCATTGCAATAACTCAGTGTTATCCTGTGAAAATTGTGCACATTGTTACTTTGCTGTTACTCTGTCTTTGGTCTGATTTCTGGGGTTTCTGAAATCAGAGCTATAATTTTGTGGGCATTTCTGTTCCCGAATACTCGCCTTCCTTTCTGGACAACCTTCACTGTTCATTGATTAATACTACTGCTATTGAGACACCAATCATCACTTGATTGCTATTGCTTTGACTTTTTCTAATTTTTGATCACTGCAATTGATTTAGAGCTCAGTTCTGCAAACACTCGGTGTAGTGGTTACTACCATGAATAGCCCTATTGAAGTACTGGGAACTATCCACAATAGCAAACTGATATAAAAGCAAAGTATTTACTTCCTTTGCAAAGCAGACTGTGACTCTGTTGTGAAGAGTGCTATTAAAATCATGTTGCTGTTATTGAAGTACTGGTATTTCCAGAACAGAGGTATCCACTGTCGAGATATTATCTCATGTTATTCAGAGTCTTACCTGCGTGGGACAAACATTCTTGCCACATCTTTTATTTTTATTTATATTTGTATTAATTTTGTTTCAAATATAACAAATATACCAAAACACCTGACTCATGCCACATCTCATAATCTGGTGTCACACTGCAAAGTATATTTGTTGGTGTTCTTTGCTGAGCCATAGGGATGCACCCCAAAAATGTTATAAGTTCAAATGGTTGTGAACATTATCATGCCTCCTTCACTGGGAGATGGTGAGGATTAACTAATTAATATGTTTTCTGGTTTATCTTCCCAAATGTGCTTATTACTTGGACTATCAGAGAAATGTGTGATTAAGGATGTATATCTTTAGGAGAAACCAGCTTAGAGAAAGCAGTGCTAATTGGAGAAAATGATTGAATGAAGAGAAGCAGATGGTTAAGGGACACGGCACTGATTGTCATAACGCATGTTGGACTCCTTTACAATTCCATTGTGGATTTAACAGTCAGGACAGGGAGGCGTAGAAGGACGCAGACGATGCTGGTGTACCATCACAGGCACATTGTCTTGTGAACTACTAGAGACTTGCAAATCTTGACCAAAGCAAAGGTTGCTTCGTCCAAATGAACAGGGAAAGAAATCACTGGAGCGCAGGAATCACAAACGGAAGTCCCATGAGGCTGTAGGGGCTTGAACTTGCAAGGGCTGAACATTCTGTAAAGTATGGTCTGCCCATAACTCCCATTGAAGCCAGCTGGGAGCTGATGGTGTTCAGCATTTGGCAGGCCGGAGTCCTACATGCGGCATAGATTCCCTTTCTTAATGATTTTATAATAGACAGTTGTAAAACACAAGCGTGAGGGAGCTTATCAATTATCCGCATCTTTATCAAGCCATGAAAGCCTGGAATTTGGCACTGGAACAGCTGAGGAGAGAACAGCTGGGATTTGCAGGGGATATTTTTAATTGGGATCTCTCTGGCCTGAACACCCTAAATGTCCAAGACAAAAGCTGGAGTTGCTTATCACTTGATAATGAACGTATGATTGTTTTAAATCTTTCCTTTGTTAAGTTTCAGTTCCCTATATAAAGCAAAATGTTTGCAATGACCCTATGTTGTACAGTTATTCTTAGATCTAATTGTGGAGACTAATTTAGGAGATATTTGGAAATCTTTGTTATTACTTTCTTCTTCCTTGGTTACCCATCAAATGGGGTCTGCTACATGAGTCCTCTTCCTACAAAGTGCTCTTTTCAGTGCCATATCCTCTATCACATCACATGCTAACATGCCTTAATTTATGACATTCCCTCTGTTCTTCTTGGGGCGACCTCGCTGTCTTTTTCCTTCAGTCATGATCTCTTGGACTGTCTTACCTGCATCATTGCCAGAACTGTGCTTTACATGACCAAACTAGCTGAGTCTACACACCTTCATTTTTTCGTTTATGGGTGTACTTTGAGCAAGTATCAAACATACACAGTCCTTATATGGTCTTTCTTGCGTACACCACTCCTCCCTCTCAACATTCACATTTTTGTGGCAGAAATCATTTGCTTATGTTTCTTTTTTGTTTGTTGCCTAATGCTCAGCACCTTACATTAAAACTGGATGGACCACTGTTTTATGTGGCTTTCCCATTTAATTTTACTGGTATCTTCCTATCCCATACAAAACCACTTATCTTTCTCCATCTGAGCCAAGCATTTGTTATCCTTTTGTTGTTACCATGTCAAGTAATTTTGTTACAAATTATTTTATTTGGGCCTGATCCAGTGCCAGTTTAAATTGATGGCGAGATTTGCATTGACTAGATTGGACATTACGTCAGCTAGAAATATACAAAGTGATCTAGTCCAAATATCAGAAATGCCTCCCTTCACCAAAAAGCAGAACAGGGGTACAGCATTAGATAATTAGGGTTATTTATCAAATCCGTGGAAACATTATGTTGCATTTAATAAGTGACCATGTAAAAGAAAATTGGGGCAAAATACATAAATATAATAATAATTTAAAAAAAACAATTGAAAAAAGAAATCCAGTATAAACTGCTAATACAATAAATTCATTATAACCTAATTCATTGTTGTTTTATAATATAGCTTTTGATTTAGCAAGATGTGTGTAACTTTAAGAATGTGTGTAGTGACATTCTCCAGGGTACAATCTGGACTGTTAAACAGCTGTGTCCCCCCGAGGTCTCCCACCAAGAGAGCCTCTTACACTGCTTTACTATGAGATCAGCCACTTCTGGCCAGATAACCCAGTCTTCAGCATGTAACTTGATCCCAGTTGCACAGTATTGAGTGCTACTAGCTAGCTACTCATAGATTAAACTGCAGAATAACACCAGCAAGTTCTCTAGTCCCAGACTTTCCACCAGAAATGTGCATTTTGTACTGCCCAGTCCACTCATTGTGTGGTACAAGCTCATATAAAGTCTGTCATTTCTTCAAAGGAAAATGATAACACTGCTCTACAGCCAAAATGCTTCTGAAATAAATGTAGTCAAACGTTACTAATTCTGGGTCACTGAGAACAAAAATGATGCTTAAAATTGTTGATTGGCTCTAGTTTCCAAGACACGCTATTGGGTCAGTATATATGACCCTTGACTTGGGAATGGCGGAGGATAAGTGAGTTATAAAGGGAAGGGATCTCAATTGAAACCAGAAATGACTAAAATACATCTTTGACTGGATCTATGAATAAATCTATGACTGGGTTTGGACAGTACTTGCTTTTTAGGCAAAACCATGAATGGTGCAATCTGAAGCTGGTATTGCGTCATACATGATATGAATTGCATCATGTTATTCCTAGAAGTCATGGATGATGCAATCATAACGAAGCTTACATCACTCTGCTGAACAAATTGCCCTATATCCGCTCTAGAAATCATACAGTGTCATGCTCTCTTATTTGTCAGTGTTTGATTTTGCAAAGGGACACATTTCTGTTTAGCCAAAGTGAGCAGAGATGCCTCGTACTTGTGTGAACAGTGCAGATAACTTCTGCTATGTTTGTGGTGAAGTGACTTTTGCATCACAAAAGCACAGTATAACCAGTATGGTTAAGAGAGCCTATCACCTTTCTTTTGGCTGCAAAATTGGAGATCAGGACAAGAGGTGGGCCCCACACATATGCTGCAACACTTGTGCAACAAATCTTCACCAGTGGTTGAACAGGAAAATGAAATCTATGCCTTTTGCAGTGCCAATGATTTGGAGAAAGCCAACAGATCATACCAGCAATTGTTACTTCTGCATGGTGCCTCCAGTTGGGAAAGGTGTGTCAAAGAAGAAAAAGTGGACTGTGCATTCTCCAAACATTCCATCAGCTATACGCCCAGTACCCCACGGAGAAGGACTGATGGTTCCTGATACACCACAATCAGTCTCACTTGAGTCACACGAGGAAGAGGAAGAGGATGAAACTTCTGGTCCTGAACCATCAATGTCACAGGACCCACATTTTCTCCCATCCTCCTCCTCTGAACTACACCTCATCACACAAGGTGAACTAAATTACCTTGTCAGGGATTTGGAACTACCCAAGAGTAAGACAGAGCTTTTGGGCTCCAGACTACAGCAGTGGAATCTCCTGGCAGGTGATGTTAGGGTTTCCATGTTCCGTGACCATCAAAAGGATCTTGTCCCATTCTTCTTCATGGAAGGTGATCTTGTAGCCTGCAACAACATCGATGGTGTGATGGCAGCCCTCAACATTGTTCACGATCCAGATGAGTGGAGACTGTTCATTGACTCATCGAAGACGAGTCTTAAAGCTGTTTTACTGCATAATGGCAATGTTTTGCCATCAATTCCAGTTGGTCATGCAGTCCATATGAAGGAAACCTATGACAACATGAAACAACTTTTGAGGTGCATAAACTATGACCAACATCAGTGGCAGCTTTGTGGCGATTTGAAGGTTGTTGCTCTCTTGCTTGGTCTGCAGACTGGATACACAAAGTACTGCTGTTTTCTCTGCGAATGGGATAGTCGTGCAAGAGATTCCCACTACATGAAGAAAGATTGGCCACTCCGACAGTCATTGGAGCCTGGGAGGAAAAGTGTTCAGCATCCACCACTTGTTGACTCAAGGAAGATTTTGTTACCACCCTTACACATCAAGCTGGGTCTGATGAAGAACTTTGTCAAGGCCATTGACAAAACACAAGCAGCTTTCAAGTACCTCCGTGGAAAATTTCCAAGGTTAAGTGAAGCTAAGATAAAGGAAGGTGTCTTTGTTGGTCCTGAGATTTGTGAACTTCTTCGAGATGATGCATTTGACCATGCACTGCATGGCAAGGAAAAAAAGGCCTGGAAAGCCTTCCAGTTAGTGGCAATACATTTTCTCAGAAACAACAAGGCAGACAACTACAGGTTGTTGGTGGAAAACCTCCTCAAGGCATACAAAAGCCTTGGTTGCAACATGTCACTAAAGATACATTTTTTGCACTCTCATCTAGATTTTTTTCCACCGAACTGCGGAGCAGTGAGCGACGAGCACGGCGAGTGATTTCACCAGGACATTGCAACAATGGAGAAACGCTATCAGGGCAAATGGAGCCCATCAATGCTTGCAGACTATTGCTGGACAGCGACAAGAGATGCTCCATTTAATGAATACAAGAGACAAGCCAAGAAGCGCCGAGTAGACACTGTGAATAGGACTAAACTATGTACTGTGATAGACCCAGGCCAGTTGGGTACAACAGAATAGTAGAAGGCAGATATACTGGCCATTGGGTTAACATTTTCTGTTCCCTAACTGACCAGAGCAGGGACTGCTCCAGGCTAATGAGAACACCTGACTCTAATTAACCTGCAAAAAGTCAGGTGAAGCCATTAAGGTAAAGTGAACACCTGACCCTAATTAAGGCTCTTCTGAGCATATAAAAGGGCTCACTCCAGTCAGGCTAGGAAAGAGCCAGGGAGCCAGAGGAGAGGAAGTGCTGTTGCTATTGAAGGACTGAGTAAATGAGGACACGCTCGCGCCATCAGTAAGGGAGCCCTAAGGTAAGGGTGAAGAAGTGAGAAGCAGGAGAGCTGTGGGGAAGTGGCCCAGGGAATTGTAGCAACTCTGGCAGTGAGAGGTTGGCTGCCAACAGCTGCTACCATTAGGGTCCCTGGGCTGGAACCCAGAGTAGAGGGCGGGCCTGGGTTCCCCCGCACCAACCTGCCACTACAAGGAGAAGACAGGCCTCTGGCAGAACAGGATGCTAAACTGTCCTGAAAAAAAAAAGCCCAGAGGGACAACAGGGACTGTGGGAGTTCTCTCACCATCCATAAACCGCCTAGAAGTGCAGGACCCACAGGGACAAGATCGGAGCTCTGCCACAGTACATAATAGTTTTTTGCCTTTTTTTCATAATAAATTTTATTTATATAACCCCTTTGCTGATTTTTAAAGTGTTACATAAACAGGACAGGTGAAATAGTATCATGTAAAGCAACCAATAACACATGAAAAGACCTAGGTTTACAATTTATGATTAAAACTCTACTATCTACACAATATACATAGACATAAAATGTAAAAACTTAAATATCTTAGAAACAGTAGCCAATCAGTTGTTTTAATTGTCATATTTGAATTCAGCAAATCAAAATACATACTAAATAGCACATTTTATCTCTGAAGCAGATGACTTCTCAAAAATTGTAGACCAGTGTAATGCACCGCCCTTGTTGTCCCAAATGGAGTTTCCCACACACTTTAATTCAAACACACTGGGTAAAATAAAACAGTAAACCAAGTTTATTAACTACAAAAGATAGATTTTACGTGATTATAAATCATGAGGCATAAAAGTCAGAACTAGTTACAAAGTGAATAAAAAGATTAAAAAATGCAATCTGTCTAAATTTAGCAAGCTAAATAAACGTCAAAGCAAAAGGTTTGTCTCACCATAAACTGTAGTACATTTCACAGGCTGGCTCTCCTTTCAGCCTGGGACCCTTCCCCCTTAGGTCAGAGTCATTCAGGTATTCCTTGATGTCTTCAGTACAGAGATGGGAGGAGGAGAGTCAAATGGAGGCCACTGTCTCTCATTTTATACCGCCCTCCCCTTTTTGAGGATTACTCCCAGCTAGGGTGAAGGTGACAAGCTGTCTGTTGTGGATGTGAGATTTGCACTGTCCCCATTGCTGGACAATGTGTGCTTATGTAACCCACACACCTCCTGCTTGTGGTGTTCTGTCCCATCTAGTGGCACCGAGACCACTTAGAGAGAGAGAGAAAATGAGTTTGCTCTACAGCCTTAGCTAACGGCCAGTTGTCTTTTAAATCATGCAGTAGAGTCTCATGCACTAAGCTCCAGAGGTCCCTGCCCGCTGATGACTAGGGTCTGTCAGTGTTACGCTTAGGCAGTGATGACTCTGTAACTGGCTGGGACCAGTATGCCTTTGTCTCTGAAAAACTGGTTTGTGGGTATTACCCAGAATTACAGCATCTTTAAGTAACATTCATACAGTAGAATCTTATAACTTTATATACAGTATTGCTACACATATCTCAACAGGACAATAATGCTTTTGCTGAATCAGGACAATAATAATAATTTTCAATTGGCTGAGTTTCTCAAGGTAAAGCATACTGAAACTTTGTTAAAAATAACCTAAATTGGAAGAGAAGATAAAATACAGACAGTCCTTATGGCATCCCATACTGGGGAGACTTTTTACTATGTCTTGTAACAAGAGAAGGGTGTCCAGGTTGCTGCACTCTCTAGATATTTTTCTTGTGGATTCAAAAGGTCAGACAGTGAATTCCATTCACTTCGGTAGAACAGTAACCTAACTTTGAAAGGTTTTATTTTCATTCCACATTGGGCATGAAAAGATTTTGAAACCTCAAAATGTTTCATGAATTGGAAATGTTTTCTGCCCAGCCCTACGTATTAGACCCTTTTTGATCCCAACCCTTTTTGATCCCAATTCAAGGCTCATTGAATTCAATGTAACTCCCTGGATAAGTAAAGTTACACATGTGCTGTATCTTTGCGGGCTTGGGACCTTTGTTAGTGAATTGTTACACAAACTTTTTTCATGTCCTATGAACTGTGGCTTTCAATGTGATTTTGTAGCAGACTCTTTTACTTGTAAAATTGAAGCTAATCTAGTTCAAGTCCTATGAGATTTTTCATCTTTTGCAAAGTAGCAAACTGATCTTTATCAAATAGTTGTAGCCTTGTTCTTCTAATCTTTGAGGTTTTCTATGAAAGTAGCAAATCTCGACGCAAACAGTTATAGCAACCATTGCAAAGTGATGTTCTTCTGGTGCCTTTTTCTCTGGTTTCTCTTTATTATCTGGAAGATACTGCCAATTTTTGATAGAGTTTTTGTGCCTCTCCATTTGGGCATAGGTCTCAAGCTATTAAGGCCCAAATGATGGACTCAATGTGTGATGCTAACAAAGCCCCAAAATGAAGGACTTTAAATCCCATTTAAAATGCTGTGAGCATACCTCACTCTTTCTATAACCTTTGTTTCACAATTCTTTATTTCTGATGAAAACCAAAGTGGAGAGGATGCCAAATTTGTGTGGAACAAAGGTACCTTTAGGACTAAAATGAATGATGTCCCTCAAAATGAGGAACTCTTCAGAAGCATGCATTTGGGTAGAATTATGAGGGCTATTGTACCACATTTTCAAAGATATTAGGGGGAGAAGCCAAGGAGCAAATTTTAAACTTAGGACAAGATAAGACTCTTTTTTCCTTAGCTTTTAACACAATGGTCCAATTTAATGTTGGTCTTTTACCATTCCAGATGAAATTGTTTACAATTGTATGGAGGTTTTAAAAAGAAATGTATTGGGTATTGTGATAAGGAGGAAAGTATTTTTTTTTTGTATAAAGACAATCACTGTTTGCCACTTCACCATTTTCACTATGTTAATTATTCCAACCAGCTAATGAAGGCGGGAATATAGTACAAAGGGCCAACACAGGGTTATACACCACTTTATTTTGTGAGCTTATCTGGAATTTATGAGCTGATGTAGTGGGGCCTAAACCCTGTGCTGGCCTTTTGTACCAGAGTGAATTTTACCCTAATGGATTAGACCATTTTAAAAAATCCTTCATAATTCGCTCCAGTAAGTTGTTTGTGGTGTGTATATTGTGATAGACCCAGGCCAGTTTGGTACAACAGAATAGTAGAAGGCAGATATACTGGCCATTGGGTTAACAGTTTTCTGTTCCCTAATTGACCAGAGCAGGGACTGCTCCAGGCTAATGAGAACACCTGACTCTAATTAACCTGCAAAGAGTCAGGTGAGGCCATTAAGGTAAAGTGAACACCTGACCCTAATTAAGGCTCTTCTGAGCATATAAAAGGGCTCACTCCAGTCAGGCTAGGAGAGAGCCAGGGAGCCAGAGGAGAGGAAGTGCTGTTGCTATTGAAGGACTGAGTAAATGAGGACACGCTCGCGCCATCAGTAAGGGAGCCCTAAGGTAAGGGTGAAGAAGTGAGAAGCAGGAGAGCTGTGGGGAAGTGGCCCAGGGAATTGTAGCAACTCTGGCAGTGAGAGGTTGGCTGCCAACAGCTGCTACCATTAGGGTCCCTGGGCTGGAACCCAGAGTAGAGGGCGGGCCTGGGTTCCCCCCACCAACCTGCCACTACAAGGAGAAGACAGGCCTCTGGCAGAACAGGAGGCTAAACTGTTCTGAAAAAAAGCTCAGAGGGACAACAAGGACTGTGGGAGTTCTCTCACCATCCTCTGAGGCTAGCATAAACCGCCTAGAAGCGCAGGACCCACAGGGACAAGATCGGAGCTCTGCCACAACTGGTGTCAGGGGTGGGATTGTGATTGTTCACAGTGTGGCGAAACGAAGAGGTTTTTAAATTAAAAAAAAAAAAAAAAAAACGGCATTGGGGTTTTGGTTTGGTTTTTTTTGTTTGTTTGTTTGTTTTTTTACCACAATGGAGGAGGTGGTGAGAGCACTGGTGCAAGCCATGGCAGCCCAGCAGGAGGCAACCCGGGTTCAAGCGATGGCACAACAGGAGTCCATGAGGGTACAGCAGGAAACCAACCAATTGTTAATGAGCCAGGCTGCCCAAGATCGAGCCCTCTTGTGGGAGGTAGTAAACCAGTTGAAGATCCTCACCACCCAGGCCCGGGGGTCCAATGGGACGCAAACCCTGAGGGCCACCGGTTGTCTGCCAAAAATGACAGCCAGGGAATTGACCCAACTACCCAAGGAAGGGGCCTCTCAAAGGAAACACTCGACCCCGACCCTGGAGGGTCAGCTGGCCACACCCCCAGGGAGTCCTAGGTGGAAGAAAAGGGGGGCCGAAAACCAGCTGGGAACCCAGAAGAAAGGGAAAGGCCTGAGTGGGGGGGACCCTGGGACTAAACCCCCTAACCCACATGATAGGGGAGTGATTAGAAGGAATTATATATGTTACGGGTGTGGGGAGTTGGGGCACATAGCGGCCCAGTACCCCAATGTCATAGAGCCTATGCCGTGTAACCTGGGGGATGGGGCAGACTCATGCAGCCTACTCAATATTGTAGGGGTCGCAGTCACCCCACATAAATATACAAGGCAGGTAAAGCTGAATGGGGTAGAAATGATGGCACTCGTAGACTCAGGGAGCGCTATCACCCTAATTTCGGGTAAATTAGTGAAGCGCAGCCAGATAATGCAGGCGAAGCGTACAGGGGTAACCTGTGTCCATGGGACTGTTAGTTATTACCCCATCATACCAGTGAAAATTGAAATTCAGGGAAATGTCACTGAGGTGAAAGCAGGGGTAGTCCCAAACCTCCCATACCCAGTACTCATAGGCAGAGATTTCCCCGGGTTTGGAAACTTGCTCCCACCGGAGGGATTGGAGGAAGGGGAGTTCCCCAAACTTCGGGAGGCTTCCATGGCAGAATGTCACCTCCCATATTTCGCGTAAATGTCCCAGGAACTATTCCCTGTCCCGGGGAAAGGCAGGAAGACCAAGAAAGAAAGAAGGGCGGCCAAGGCCTTGGGTACCCGAATCCTGATACAAGGACAGAGAGCTGCCTGTGTAGGCAGACGTATGCGGGCAACCGACGGGGAGGGCCCCGAGACGGAGGAGGGGTCAGAGACCGGTTCCAACGCCAACCTCATGGAGCCAGCCGAGAGGGCAGAGACAGATCCCTCAGAGTTCGGGCTGATAAGCCCCAGGAGAGACTTTTGGACGAGACCAGGTGGAAGACCCAAGGTATGAGAACGCCAGGAAGGAGGTGGCCGAGATAGATGGGGCACCTATAGAGGGAAAGGCCCGGGGGCCAGGGCCTTATTTTGTGATCAAGAGGAACCTCATATACCGGGTTGTGCAAATGCAGGAGCAAGAGGTACACCAGCTCCTAGTACCCCAGAAACACCAGAAGGCAATATTAAGCCTCGCTCATAGTCACCTTTTTGGAGGGCACCTGGGAGTGGAGAAAACCCAGGCGCGAATCTTACGCAGGTTCTTCTGGCCGGGGGTACATGAAGACGTCCGGCGGTACTGTGCCTCCTGCCCTGAATGTCAATTGCACAGCCCTCGTCCACATCTAAGAGCCCCTTTGGTACCCCTGCCGATCATCGAAATTCCATTTGAGCGGATCGCCATGGATCTTGTGAGGCCGCTAGAGAAAACAACCCGAGGCCACCAGTATGTGCTGGTCATCCTAGACTATGCAACCAGATACCCAGAAGCTGTCCCCTTACGAAATACAGCCTCCAAGAGCATTGCCAAAGAATTAGTGGCAATCTTCGCCCGGGTAGGGCTACCAAAAGAGATCCTCACAGACCAGGGAACGCCATTCATGTCCAAGTTGATGAAGGACCTATGTTCCCTGCTCCATGTTCAGACCCTGCGGACCTCGGTTTATCATCCACAAACCGATGGTCTGGTGGAAAGATTTAACCGGACCCTCAAGGCCATGATAAGAAAGGTGGTAAGCAAGGATGGGAAAGATTGGGACAACCTATTACCGTACCTCATGTTCGCCATCCGAGAGGTCCCCCAAGCTTCCACCGGATTCTCCCCCTTTGAGCTGTTGTATGGACGAAACCCCCGAGGCATCCTGGACATAGCCAAGGAAAATTGGGAGGAGGAACCCAGTCAAGGGAAGAATGTAATAGGGCATGTGCTACGGATGAGGGACCGGATAGCCTGGGTCACTCCCATAGTGAGGGAGCACCTAGAGAAGGCCCAAGAGGCCCAGAGAACCTACTACAACCGTCAAGCCAAGGTTCGTCAGTTTCAACCAGGTGACCGAGTAATGGTACTTGTGCCTACGGCCGAAAGTAAACTGTTGGCCCAGTGGCAAGGGCCCTACGAAATACTCGAACCCATAGGGGAAGTAAATTACAAGGTGCGACAACTGGGACGTCGAAAACTAGAGCAGATATACCACGTCAACCTTCTGAAACCCTGGCATACCCAAGAGGCGTGTGCAGTGGTTCGAGAAGACCTGCACTCAAGGAACAAAAACCCTGACCAAGTAAGGGTGTCTCCTGATCTCACGACAGCCCAGATGAAAGAGGTAACTGAGATGATCACCCAATATCAAGATGTATTCTCGACAAAGCCAGGTCGCACAACCGGGACATATCATCACATTGTCACAAACCCTGGGGCCAGAGTAACCATGAGGCCCTACCGGGTGCCAGTAGCCAAAAGGCGGGAAATAAAAGCAGAAGTCAGGAAAATGCTGGAGATGGGGATCATTGAAGAATCCCACAGTCAGTGGTCCAGCCCAATAGTGCTGGTACCCAAACTGGATGGCACCATGAGATTCTGCAACGACTTCCGATGATTAAACGAGATATCCCAGTTTGATGCCTACCCAATACCCCGCATAGACGAACTAGTGGACCGTCTGGGGAATGCCCGATATTTGACAACCCTAGATTTGACGAAGGGGTACTGGCAGATTCCCTTAGCCAAAGATGCAAAGGAAAAGACGGCGTTTTCTACACCAGAGGGTTTCTTCCAATATACGGTCCTCCCTTTTGGATTACATGGGGCCCCAGCTACCTTTCAGCGCCTCATGGACAAGTTATTATGCCCCCATGCCAGTTATGCTGCGGCCTACTTGGATGATGTGGTGATTCATACCCCAGACTGGGAAACTCACTTGAAGAAAGTGGGGGCGGTCCTTGATACCTTCAGGCAAGCTGGCCTTATGGCAAACCCTGTTCAGTGCGCTGTGGGGTTCACGGAGGCCAAATATCTTGGCTACGTGGTAGGAAAAGGTTTGGTAAAACCCCAACTGAATAAGTTAAAGGCCATCCAAAATTGGCCACGGCCGAGTCATAAGAAGCAGGTCCGAGCTTTCCTAGGTGTGGTGGGGTATTACCGGCGTTTCATCCCCCGTTTTGCCACAAGGGCAAGTCCCCTAATGGACTTAGTGAAGGCCCGTGGTCCTGATCCAGTCAGATGGTCCGACGCAGCAGAGAGAGCATTCGCGGACCTACGGACTGCCCTCTGCAGTAACCCTGTATTGATAGCGCCGGATTTTACTAAGGAATTCATCCTACAGACAGATGCATCCGAGGTGGGGTTAGGGGCTGTCCTGTCGCAGATGGCTGGGGAAGAGGAACACCCAATTCTCTATCTCAGTAGAAAACTCCTTCCGAGGGAACAAAAATATGCAGTGGTAGAGAGAGAGTGCCTCGCTGTAAAATGGGCCATGGAAACATTGCGTTACTACCTGCTGGGGCGCAGATTTGTCCTTATGACTGACCATGCCCCTCTTCAATGGATGCAATGGAACAAGGAAAAGAACACAAGGGTAACGAGGTGGTTCTTATCCCTCCAACCTTTCCAGTTCCGCATACAGCACAGAGCAGGGAGTTGCCACGGCAACGCCGATGGCTTATCACGTGTACGTTGTCTGGCATCTCAAGATGCCCAACCCCCTGGTGTTGAGCAGGGGGGAGGGATACGTGATAGACCCAGGCCAGTTTGGTACAACAGAATAGTAGAAGGCAGATATACTGGCCATTGGGTTAACAGTTTTCTGTTCCCTAACTGACCAGAGCAGGGACTGCTCCAGGCTAATGAGAACACCTGACTCTAATTAACCTGCAAAGAGTCAGGTGAGGCCATTAAGGTAAAGTGAACACCTGACCCTAATTAAGGCTCTTCTGAGCATATAAAAGGGCTCACTCCAGTCAGGCTAGGAGAGAGCCAGGGAGCCAGAGGAGAGGAAGTGCTGTTGCTATTGAAGGACTGAGTAAATGAGGACACGCTCGCGCCATCAGTAAGGGAGCCCTAAGGTAAGGGTGAAGAAGTGAGAAGCAAGAGAGCTGTGGGGAAGTGGCCCAGGGAATTGTAGCAACTCTGGCAGTGAGAGGTTGGCTGCCAACAGCTGCTACCATTAGGGTCCCTGGGCTGGAACCCAGAGTAGAGGGCGGGCCTGGGTTCCCCCCACCAACCTGCCACTACAAGGAGAAGACAGGCCTCTGGCAGAACAGGAGGCTAAACTGTTCTGAAAAAAAGCCCAGAGGGACAACAAGGACTGTGGGAGTTCTCTCACCATCCTCTGAGGCTAGCATAAACCGCCTAGAAGCGCAGGACCCACAGGGACAAGATCGGAGCTCTGCCACAATATATATATATGTCCTTGACCTCAACCCTTACACTGGTATCTAGGTACTTAGGGCCTAACCCAAAGTCTATTGAAGTCAATCGAAAGACTTAAATCAGAGGGCTTCAGATAAGGCCCGTAAAGCCTTTTTTGGGTCATGTAGGGTGTATCTACACAGCAGTTGGGGGGATGATTCCCAGCTTGGGGAGACATTCACATGGAAGCTCTGCTCAAGCTAGTGCTTAAAAATAGCTGTGTGGCCACGGCAGCACAGGTTGTGGATGATGGATCAGGTTAGCTGCCCAAATACAATCCCACTCAACCCCTGTGTAGGGACTTGGGGACCTAACCCAAGTCGCCACCCATGCTGTTATTTTTAGGTGTGAGCTCGAGCAGACCTACTGCATTTATTTCTACCCAAGCTGGGACTCCCTCTCCCACCTGCTGTGTAGATGTACCCAAACAAAAGGCAGTGATTCATTGCTTTTTTTCCCTTTTCCCAGTCCTCACAGAGGATTTGTCTGTCTTTATTTTAAATACAGGGATGTTTTCCCCCAATTCCTCAGAAAAAAATTGAATTAAGCTCTGTATGGAGAACAAAAGTAAAAAAAGGAACTTGGGCAAATTGGTTACCCTTGATGCCTTCATTAAAATCCCAGTTCAGGAAAGTTATTAAGTATGTGCTTAACTTTCAGTATGTGAGTATTATTGATTTCAACAGGACTATGTATATGCCCAAGTACCTTCCTGAATCAGGGCCTTAGGCCATGTCTACACTATCACTTATGTCATCAAAACGTATGTCGCTCAGGGGTGTGAAAAAAACACCCCACGAATGACATAAGTTTCGCCAGCATAAGTGCTCACGTGCACAGCGCTATGTCGGTGCGACAGCTGACTTAGCTACCACCACTCATTGAGGTTGTTTTATTATGTCGATGGGAGAGCTCTCTTCCGTCAGCATAGAGGGTCTACACAAGCAATCTTACAGGAGTGCAGCTGCTTTGGTACAGCTGTGTCGCTGTAAGTTCGTTAGTGTAGACATGGCTTTTGTCTTGGTGTGTGGACCAGGGGCTCAAGGGTAGTATTAAATAAAATTGGTGAAAGTGGGCCTCCTTGCCTTCATCGCCTTTCCATCTTAAAATGTGCAGATTTATCCCTCATTCACAATTATAACAGCCATAGGACCAGCACGTATCCCCTCTATCCAATGTCCGAAGGCCTTGTTTGTCAGCAGGGGAGTCCCCGTTGGCCCTGTGTGGGGTTGGTACACCCCATCACACAATCCTCTGTGCTCCCTGTGGGATCAAATAATTGGAATAATATGGTCTCTTGTTCGACCCCGCCAGGGGTCCCACCGTCCCACAAATATCTATCCATGGCCCATGGGTGGGTTAGAACAAGCAGTCTGTAGCCTCTCTGCTTCCTAGCCGGGGTCAATAGTAACAGTTAGGGTTCCTGCCCTTCTGGGTGGGGCCGAACTAACAGTCAGTTTGTAGCCCCTGGGCGGGGTAGAGCAAACAGTCTATGGCCCCTGAGCCTCCTGGCTGGGTCAGGCAAACAGCAACTGGAGTTCTGATCCTTGTGGCAGGGCAGAACAGTCAGTTTGTAGCCCCTGGGTGGGACAGAGCAAACAAGCAGTAGCCACACCTAGTGGCAAGTGTGGGGGTGGTGGAGGAATCTGGTGGAACTGGGTGGGCCCTATGAAACCGGATGATTCCCCGTTAAGCCTCAACTTCTACTAACTCCCTGAGTCACTTCCTACCACAAGGTGCTTCTTATGCATCTCCCTGGCTGTCAGTGACTCGGCGTCCCCGTCAATCTGTGTGGCTGTCTGGTCGCTCGCAGCACAGTTCTGGTCTATGGTTTCCACCCCCTGGGGAGTCTCCAGCATCTCTACAGGAGCTTGCAACACACGTCTTTCCTTCTCCTCAGCCAGACCAGCCTGAGCTGGGCTGCCTCCTTTTATCTGTCCCTTCCACCTGGAACATGCACAGCAGGTTTGAGGGGCATGGCCTCCTGAGCCTACAGCGATTGGCCCAGCCCTGTTGGCTCAGAGCAGGGTTGGTACACCCCGTCACAAGAAGTTACCCTGAAATCCCATCATCACCACTGATTTGAACGAGTGACTACAGTCACTCTAAAGCTTATATCTGTATTAGCAGGGTCTTTTGATAGATCCCTTCTTCTCCTGTCTTATTTTGTGCCACAGCCTATCTTGCCATGTACTCACATGATGTTATTGTTATTAATATTACACTAGTGCCTTGGGACACTAAGCAAGATTATGACCCCTTTCTGCTAAGCACTTCACAAACATAGAATAAGAACCCGCACTTCTGACCTGAAGAGCTTGCAATCTAAATAGAGAAGCCAGGCCCAGATATGGGAGGAGAGGGTTATAACACACAAGCAGAAGGAGCAATATGATGGTCATTAAATGGCTTGTTAGTGCAGGTTTTATTGTAGATTTTGCTGCTAGGTCTAGGGACTCCAGGGGAGGGGAGAAGGGGAACATTAGGTGTCTCAGCTCCTGACTCCTCCTGCCATTCTGAATGAAATGAAATGATGAAACTCGCCTGGGTAGCTTTACTCACATGGGGTGAGAAGGCCTCATGCTGACTTTCTGCCAAGGGATTAATTTAATGCATGACTAGTCTCACTGACATCAATGGGGCTACTCACATGAATAAAGCTGCTCATGTGCTTAAGTGATTGCATCATACACGGTGGCTGGGACTCAATCATTTTTACAGAGTTTTCAACAACATTGTACGAAACTGGAACGAAGGATGCATGAAATTCTGTGGGCATTATTGTAATTGTGTTAATATCCACTGATATTACATTCAAATCTTGGCTTTGCACATCAGTTATTGTAGTAAATTTTAATGCAGTCAAAGTTGTTTATTTTCCCCCCAAGTTCACCATTTGTAGGGATTTGAGAACCGGACAGGGAGGGGTTGGCAGATGGAAATACATAATTTTATAATAGGATCATGGTTCTTTGATGAAATAGCAAAGACGCGTTGCACCAGGCTCTTCATGCCTTTGCTATGCATTGCAACATTGTCCTTAGTTTCTTTCAAACAAAATTCGGAATATCAGCGTTTGAGGCACAGATATTAATAGAAATTGAAAAATTCTTACCCTGGCCCTGTATTAATACCACAAAACCATCTTCAGTCTTTGTTTTTTTTTTCCCAGCATTAAATGGGAAATATTTGTTTATCAGGATTGCAACTCCTATTGATTTTCAATGACAAGAGGAAGAGTAAACTCACTAATCTGTTCTGTTTTCGGTTTCGAGTGTTCTTGAATCAATTCTATATTAGGGTTCCTTTTTGGATGCAAGAAAAGGCACGCTTTCTTATTTTAGCATAATTTAGGCCTTTTCTAATAAGAGGCTGCATTCATTTCTCCGTCAGTCAACAAGATAAACTTTTAAAGAAATAGCCCATTTTTAAAAGGCTACATTTTTTGTATAAAGAGATCAGGTTGGATTTTCTCTTTCCTGGGTTGTACCAAAACCATGGTATTCCTGACATTTTCTTAAATCTCTACGGGCTGAATTTACACCTTGAATTCCAGCCCAAGTAAGGTACAGCATATAGCTCTGCAGTCCGAAGAACACGGCAGGAAGCTGACAGAGAGTCCCTTATCCTGTAGGTATGGCCCATATTCTTTGTTCTCAGATGTATCCATGTTTATCCATATTACAATGCATACTGTTTGCTTGCACCCAGTTTACCAAAGCCATCCAGCTCACTTTGAATCAGTGACCTGTCATCTTCATTATTTGCCACTCCCTGAATTTTTGTGGTGTTTTTGTTTTTAAAGAAAATACATCAAATTATTTTTTAAATGGCTCGTATATCTGCAACATATTTTCCTAAAATTAGTCAACTCTGGCATACATGTAACCCCTTTGGGGTTTAGAGAGCATGGCCTCCACCCCCTAGAGTTTCCCTCCTTTTTCTCACTGCTTCCCCTCCCCTGTTAGGAAAAAGATTTAAAGAGGCCATGCTTTCTAAACTCCAAAGGGGTTACATACATATAGGGTGTAATGCTACCTGGTTGGGGATCTCTGGCACACCATTTGACTTCTTGCCAACCCAAGGTTTCCTCTGTCAGCTTGTGTTGGGAATCTAAAATTTTAATTACTGCATCACGGAGCATGAGAAAAATAAACATCCTCAGTCAGAATAACAATCTTACTGCCAGATGACTAATTCACCACGCAATGTTGCACTTCTTTCACTTTGGGAAATGCACAACACCACATCTCCCGTGGATAACTTATGTGGAATTACTGTATTAATAGGGGTTTATCAGTATATAATGGAACAGTGTGCGCTCCTGGTGTCTGACTTTCTTTGAACGGCTCTGTCTTGTGTGTGTGGAGCAGCTAGAGAATGGGACACTAGTTGTCCAGACGTTAGAGGACTTCCACCATAGTTTTATTGGTCTGGTACATTTTTCCCATCACATGTGGCTGTTGTAGAAGAGACAGTAGAGAGAGTCAATAGGTGAGATAACAAAACATATTTCTGTGCAGGGGTTATGTCTAGCTGAAAGCTGTTCATTCTAGCTGAACTGCAGGATCCTTAGCAGCACATTATTGAGCTAGTTGTTGTGCAGGGAGAGACTATAAATATAGAGCGATGTTGAGAGCCAAACGGGGAAAGTTATTTTTCCAGACAAATATCCTTAGTTTTCTCCTCTGGAGCAAAACAAAATGTTAGTTGTTAAAGATCTGTAGAGAACAGTTTATTTCTCGATCACCTTCTGAGCACATTGAGTAAAGTAAAAGAAGGTATTCGTCCCCCCCCCCCCCTTGATTAAGTGCACACACAATAAGTACTTCCCAAGGAATTGACTGTGAATTAAAAAAAAAAAAGTTTAGGTCCCGTCTACATTAGGGAAACGTGCTACTCTGTAATGAACACCTAACCTGCTTCACTGGTATAAAACATGGATTGAGTAGAGACACTGGATGTAGAGGTTACTACAGGCCTGCACAACTCGTAAAGCGGTGAGGGCCACATTACTCCAAAGAAAAAAGCCGAGGGCCGGATGTGAGGAAAGTTGTTGAACAAAAAAAAAACTCTCCGGCCAAAGTTGTTTTTTTTTTTTTTTAGCCAGCCTCCCACGGGCCACACAGAGAGCCTCAGCCCGCTGGCCGTATGTTGTGCAGGCCTGGGTTACTACAACTATCTATAACCCACTTAAACCCTTCCGACAGCTTTTTTTTCCTTTCCCCTTATGACTGGAGAGAGATAATGGGCCACTTAACTTTGAATGGTCCCTTGAACTATGTATTAACTACTTATGTTAAACAATCTGTTCCACCTTGTATTTAGCTGAAGACCAGCTCTGTGTAAACTTGAAAGCTTGTCTCTCACTAACAAAAGGTCCAATAAAATATATTATCTTACCCACCTTGCCTCTTTAATATTCAGTAACTAACATGGCTACAACAGCACTGCAGGGAACAATGGAAGATATTGAATTTTGCCATCTGACATGGAAACTCCACAACATCAAGAAAAAGGAAGCAAAACTTACTTTTAGCCTGAAATGGTTTTGACGGACATCAAGTGAGGGACCCAGCCTTGGACCGTCACAACAAAATGGATATGGAAGTGAAATCTCACTTTCAGAATAAAGCTGATGCAACTTCATTTTGCATTGCACCTTTCTTCAAATCTGTGTTCTGAATCTGCATCACTCACTCATTGTGACAGCCTCTCTGTGCCTCGGTTTCCCTATCTGTAAAATGGGGATGATAATGCAAACCCACCTTAGCAAGGAGCTCTGAGGTGTATGGATGAAAAGTGCTATACAAATGCGAAGTATTATTTACTAAATATGGCATGTAAGTAGGATCAATACTACGGTTTCTGCATCTAAAAGGAGCTGCCTATGCGAAAGTGCTTGGATCAAGACTTGTAAGAGTGATTGAAGGAGCAGACGGGAGTTTATTGCCATGTGAACAGGGGGGCTGGAGAGTAAAGACATTTCTCAGGTATATTACATTGCTGAGAACCTTGTAAGTACTGTACCTACATACATAGAGAAAGTCAGGTAGTAACTTGCATCAAGACACTGGTGGGGGTTGGGGAAGGGTTGAAAGCGAGGAGTGCAATTTTGAACTGGATCCTGAAATGAAAGGAGAGCTGGCAGACCATAGATGGGGATGGGGTGATGTGGTTGTGCTCTTCTGTATGTAGACAAAAATTCCATTGCGATTCCTGGTGGCAATTGTAATGTATTGTGGATTTCATTATTTCACTTTTCAGACACTGCTAATCTGTACGTGAGTGGCATGGCATCAAATCACAGCACTTCGCCCCAAGATGACTATCTTCCTCATTACCTCCAGGACGAAGACCCCTTTGCATCAAAACTCTCTAGGGAAGCTGACATAGTAGCTGGATTTTATTTAACAATAATTGGTAAGGCTCTTTCGTTATTTTATTAATGGTGTTGTAAGTCACTACATGGTCTGTCAGGCGCCCACAAAGAAGGCTGCAGCTAGTCATGTTTGTGGTGCACCAGATAGTAGAAAGAAAGATGTGGTGGGATGGTGGGTGGGGAACTTAAGTAATAGGAACATGGATATTGCCAGACTGGATCAGATCCATGATCCATCTGGTCCAATATCCTATCTGTGACAGTGACCAGTACTAGATGTGTCAGAGGAAAATGCAAGAAACCCTTAAAGGACAACCATTTGGAAAACTGCTCATAGAAGTTGCTTCCGAATCTGGGACAATTAGCAGCTGGCTTCTGCCTTTATAGCATAGGGGTTTATACCCCTTTCATTTTTTAAAAAAGATCCATCTAATATAACTATATGGATAATGAGAATAGCCACAATCACCCAATCATATTTAAGTCTTGCTAAGCTCTTGGTGTCAGTGATACTGCATGGCAATGAGCTCCATGTGTTGAGGAAATACATTTCAACATGTCTGAGTTTTATATGTATTGTCTTCGATTGCATATCCCCTTGTTCTATTTAATGTTGCACATACAGTAACTCCTCACTTAAAGTCACCCCAGTTAATGTTTTCGTTGTTATGTTGCTGATCAATTAGAGAACATGATCATTTAAAGTTGCATTATGCTTCCTTATAACGTGGCGGCAGCCGCCTGCTTTGTCCACTGCTTTCAGAAAGAGCAGACGGGTGGAGCTAGCTGGTGGGGGCTTGGAACCAGGGTGGACGGGCAGCCCCCAAATCAGCTCCCCTAAGTTCCCTGTGCAGCAGCCGCCCAGCAGGCTATCAATTGCCGGCAGTTCAGCTGTCCCTCCCCCCACTGCCATGTGCTGCTCCTGCCCTCTGCCTTGGAGCTGCTCCCCGGAGCCTCCTGCTTCCTGTGCAGGATGGGGGAAGAAGGGGGCTAATGTCAGGGTGTCCCCCTGCTCCAGCCCCCCTGCTTACCCCATCTCCATAGAGCAGGGGGGAGACAGGACAAGGCTCAGGACAGAGGGAGCTTGCTGGCAGCAGCAGTTGTTTCAACTTGCTGATCTACTTAAAAAGGCAATGTACTTAGAGTCGGATCAGCGTACTTAAAGGGGCAATATGCATCTCTCTCACACACAGGATGTGTGTCTCTGTCTGCCATGTTGTCTCCCTCCATTTGTGCTGCCTTGTAGAGTGTGAGGCTACATTAACAACAATGTGTTAACCCTTGAGGGCTCTGCCGAATGCTAGTTCATCATTTAGCAGTAAGGCATTCCCTGGGAAATATTTCACTCTCTGACTTCACCACCTCAACCAAGCTTCACAATCATCATTGCTGTGTACAGTATTAAATTGCTTGTTTAAAACTTATACTGTGTATATATATTCTAAAAACTTATACTGTGTATATATATATAATATAATCTTTTGTCTGGTGAAAAAAATTTCCCTGGAAGCTAACCCCCTCTATTTACATTAATTCTTATGGGGAAATTGGATTAGCTTAACATCGTTTCGCTTAAAGTCGTGTTTTTCAGGAACATAACTACAACGTTAAGTGAGGAGTTACTGTAATACCAGGGGCTCCCAATTTACCTTCTTTATAATCATTCATTATTTCATATATCAGACCCTCTCTTATTTGTGTCTTCCCAAAACAAGCTTGATATTTCAATCTCTTCTGCTATGAAAGTCTCTTCAAGATTTGAGTAATTGTTGTTGCCTTTCTCGGCACCTCTTCTACATGTTGTTATTCAGTAGTATAATGTCACTCTATAAATCAGGGGAGTATGCTCACATGGAGTGCTATGTTCAGAATGGGTCTCCTGGTTTCAGTAACTGAACCCAGTATTCCATGTGAAAGGTACACCATTGATTTACACAGTGACGTTACACTATTCTCAGTATTCTTTTCCTGCTCTCTATGCATCCTAGCATTTTGTTTGCCACTCCCCACTTTTTTCTTTCCTGCTGCTGTGTAAACAGATGTCTTCAGTGAGTTGTCCAAATCAAACCAACCCTCAGGTCTTTTTCCTGAGTAAGTTATGTTTATTGAGATCCACGAACTATGTAGGACTCAGAGTAGTTGAAAGTATTCCTTCCAAAATACATTGTCTTGCCTTTTAAAAATTATTGTATTTAGTGTAGATTTCAATATATAAACTTTAAAAGAAACATCTCTTGCAGGCTCTAAGCAGCTTTGAGAAATAATAAAAAATACAATCAGAGGAAGACAAAGAAATGAAGTAGCAAACTTTCTCTGCATAAAAGAAACCAGGCCACACAACCAGAATTTCCCCACCTCAGGTCCTACAAACCCTAATCCTCTACAAATAAAAAGTAAGTGGATCCTTTGAAAGTGTGTACCCACAAAGATGGCCTTTGCATGTCATACATGAATGGATGCACTCTTGCCAAAGTATAGAGGTCCAGAGAAGTGTGGGGGCCCTTAAAAGTGGCCTCTATGAAGAAGCAGAGCATTGTGTCTTTAGTATCAGTAGGGAATTACTGATACTAAAGTAGAGAGATCAGCTAGTCTTTGGGATATTAAGCAAGAAACACTTCAAAAATTACTGTTCATGCCCACGCTAACTCTGAAACCAATGGTACAAAAGGCATAGTAATCTTGAGTTAGTGAAAATGCTGCCAACACACTATCTACTAGGCTTCTGAGCTTCTGATTGTATTTCATGGCAACAAACAGAGAAGTTAGATTAAAAGCATAAAATACTCTTGCTGGATGGTTGCAATGTAACACTTCTTTATTTCTAAGAATTCAGAATAACACAGAAAAACCCCTAACAGAGAAAGACAAAGCAGACTGCTCCCTAAAATAAAGAGGCACAACTCACCCCCCCCCCCCCCGACTCTGATCCTAGCCACGGCTTCCCTGCAGAGCCCTCTGCCTGCAAGAAGGACCAGGAAAACCTCTGAAAATATAAAGTGATACATCACAGTTTTAATAGTTTTCAATACACCACACTTCTGAATTCAGAATCCTTCTGCTCTGATGCTATAGACCCCAGTGTTCATTAACTTGATTCCAAGCATGTGAGCTTTCAATTATGTGTCTGAGGGGGATTAAAAAATGTTGGGCTCTACAATGTTGCCCAAAAAAGGGAGAAGATCTGTGGGGCTCACAAAGATCATGAAAGGAGCCCTGCTAGGTGGTCCCCATCTCCTTTTGTCTGGGCGACCATGGGAAGGATTCCTCAACAAAACTTTTGTATAGTATAAAAATGGTTTTGATGCGATTCAGGGTTTGGGTGAAACTGGTTTTGTTGTAGCTGATCTGGTTAGCTCATCATCATAGGAGACTGCAGTAGACTTTTGCTTGTATTAAAATACGCAGCTTCTCATGTGTCTATGTTTGTGGCAGATAATCATTTAATGATGTTCCACCAAATTCACTCTAATAAATCATTCTGCGCAAATCTTTGTTTCTCACGCCAGCCATTTCCCTATGCACCGCTTTGTAGTGTCTTTTCACATGGTATATTAGTACTTACAAAACAAAAATAAGGACTATAAAGACATAAGCCTCCCTCTTCCCATAATTTTGCCCCTAATCTAAATAGAAATTGCATGTCCCCAGCACATTGTAGAGTACAGCTTTGCAGACGTGGAAGAGGGGAGGCTTTAGTTGGTTCAGTTGAAAGGGATCTGTGAGTAAGTGCATCATGTGGCTGAAATCTCAGTCCCTCAGAAGGGTTGCTGCTGCTCTATTTGGCAGTGCCAAAGGAGGATTGTTTGGATTATGATAGTACCTGAAGGTCCTGATCTTGTTCTAAAAACCTGCAAAGGGGATTTCTTTAAATTTGGCCATAGAACCTACAGCTGGCCTGAACATTTCCGGCATAAGTCTTCCCTTGAAAAACGCTGCTTTGTTGCAATTGAAACATTTCACGGTAACGTGTGGACCTCTACAAAACTTTGCTTAGAAAAATATTGAAATGAAGCACTTTGGTGATGCTGAAATATTCCACTTCAACATTACCAGAGTGGAACATTTGTGATTTTTCATTTTAAAAATCGCCGCCCTTTATTTCAGAATTTATTTTATATTATTCTTTTTAAAAAATAAAAAGTCAAAATCAAAAGAAAGCATTTTGATTTTTGGGGAAAAAATTTCAGCTGAAACTATTTACCAAATTTGACCTGAATTCGTGAATAGTTTTCATCAGCCCAAGATTGTATTTTCTGGCGAATATACTATTTGTCCGAAAAATTGTGCCCAGCTGTAGAAAGAATAGCTCTGAGGTTTAAACTATAATATCTTAATGGCAGTGTGTACTAAGTCAGATAACAGTAATGATTATTTAAATGTCAACAATTGGGTAAAGAATATTAAATAGTGATTGGTAAACAGCGAGGCAACTTGTTATCTTTATTGATTTACAGTACAAACGGCCTCCGAAGCATTAAAGTAAATCCTCTGAAACATCTGGTACTGGCCATTATCAGAGACAGTACACTGATATCTAGATGGATCAGTGTTCTGATCAAGTACGGCAATCCATGTGTTTCAGTTAATAACAATGTTGGTATATGGGGTCACGTGTACGCATAAATAAAAATCATATTGCCTGCCTCACTATATTTGTCATTAAATTTGTCAAATTATAATGATTTTGCTTGTAGGTGAGTGTGTTTTCTGATTAGATAATCTTTGCACAATTATGAAAGTGTTAAATCAGGAGTTTCACTTGTTCATAGTATAGACCACGTCTTAATAGGCATATTCTAGAGGATCGACCTCCCCTCTCATTCACCATTAAACTGCCTCTTTTCTCCTTCACATTTACACAATGTCCTCATAGCAATGGCAACAGTTGTTTACATATCAAAGAAATATTAAGACAGCTAAAATCTGTTTAAAACAATGTAATGCTCTTAATACAATTTACCAGTTGCAAATAAGGAGAATCCATACCATGCAACCAACTAGCTCTCACACAGGTAGAGAGCCACTGCCTTCTATAATTGCATTATAACTGGAGCAGTAGCTGTGAGAGTAATTATCCAGGGTTCAGGGTGACTTGTACAGCTCACGCTGAAGTGCATGCTGCTACAGGGTCATTGCTGCAATACCTGAGCTAGCTAGATTAAAGCCAATTCGAGTATTGTCAACATGAGCTACAATCACACTCCAGGACTGCAGTGTAGATACAGCCTTTGAGGGCTCCAGCACTCTGACAATGTGGGGCAGCAGTCTGGAAAGGGTTAGGGGATCCCTGACTACCTGGGTGGAACGTATAAGGAAGAGGAAGCTGGGTCCAGTGGGCTGTCCAGGTGCTGAGGTAGATCCAATCTCTAGAGTCTGTGTTTGCTGCTACTCCTGTTTCTTATTGTCAGTGACAGAACTGAGAAAAATTGGAATTTCCATCCTGTGGGAAATTCCAGCATATTGACATTTGTTTTTGTCTCAAATTTTGAATTTTTTCACAGAACTGAAAGTCTGAAAAAATCTCTATACAGAAATGGGGAAATGTTTTGTTTTGGTTTATTGAAATGGCTCAAAACACTTTGTTTCTAGTCAGTTCAATATTAAATTGCATTTTTGAAATAGTGGCACATGGCCTATGTTCATTCAGTGTCTAGCATAATGTGGTTTTCATCCTGATAGAGTTTCTAGATGCTACTGAAATACTGTTACTGAAAATAATGACACAGCTAAGGTGACCAGATAGCAAGTGTGAAAAATCGGGATAGTGGGTGGAGGGCAATAGGAGCCTATATAAGAAAAAGCCCCAAATATCAGGACTGTCCCTATAAAATCGGGACATCTGGTCACCCTAGACTCAGCACTTATTGGTCAGCCGTATCTGAAATAAATTTACTGGAATTCCTTTAGATTTCCAGCCTGTTGAAAATTATTGGAGAATATCAAGAGATGACAAGTATTTTTGAGGGGTTTTCCAAAAATTATCATCATTTTATAGCATCCCAGATATTATACCTACTTTCACTAGAGCTACAATGTAAAAATGGGCATAAAAAGGAGTAAGATTACATGTAAGCAAAACTGAAGTAAAATCATTCACAAAACTGCAAGGGCCATGTTAGTGGGAAAACAGGATTTTTGTATCTTCCTATAATTAAGAATAAATTCCTAGTAGGAAATTATGGCGACATAAAATGTTAAGATAATCAGATTTCTTGTTTAAAAAAAACCTGTGAGTGTCTATATAATTATAAAATTATTATTATTACAGAACTACAGGGCAATATTGACAGCTCGGTGTCATGACTGGGAAAAAGGAAATTAAAAAAATTAGATTTGCCTTCAATTCTGAAAGTGGTTAGTTTCATGATCATTCAGATCTATCATGAGCTTGAGTTCCATAGTCTAGGGTCCAACTCCTGTCAAAGTTCTGTCTCATTCGTCCAGGAGTCTCCCCAGCATAGGTGCTGGAATTAGGGGTGCTGGGTGTTCCCGCCTCCCTGGCTTGCAGGGGTTTCCATCATATGCAGGGTTTACAGTTTGGTTCAATGGCTCTCAGCACCCCCACTATAAAAATTGTTCCAGCACCCCTGTTCCCTGGTTGGATGATGGTTTCTTTGTTCTTGTTGAACGTAGCTATCATGGGAGGTCATGGGTTCTGTGAGAGGAAACAGGCAGTTCACAGGTGCCATTGGAGACTACTTGTATTTTGCTATCTTTTCAATCAGATTACTTAGAAAATGGGGGCTAGATACCGGATAATATTTTGCAAGGTCTCTAGCATCAGTCAATGGTCTCTTCAGTTTTGGTGGGACTATTGTATGTTTAGGGAGTGTGGCAGATTCCTCTCCATAAAGGAGATGTTGATAGTCTTTATTATCTCTGTTATTTTCTACTCTTCTACCATGCAGGAGAGGCAGGAATCATAATCAGGATGGTGATCCTGATTCCTGTTGGTGTCTCCATGGCTTCTGTTTGCTTGAATGGGCTAAAATCTTGGCAGAAGGGCAATGTGATTCTGGTTCTGTGACTGGCTTGTTATCTTCGGCGGCCCATGAAGCCATCCCAGATGTGAGTGATCCTGTCAGTTAAACAGGATTATAATTTCTCGCAGCAAGAGGTGCTGTATTCTGGGATTGAATGGAGGCGCTTTGGGTATGCAAAGCTATTTATGGTCTGGTAGACTTTGCTATTTCTATGCTGGAGGACTGTTAAGATCATTGTGCCTCTTTCATGAAAACGGCACAAGTTTGTAGAATTCGTTTGTGGTTTTCTGACACCGATATTCAAAGTTTCTTCTTTCATGATCTTCTTTCACAGGATGTCCAGTTTGGGCAGTCTTGATGAGTAGTCCAGCTCTCTGAAAGACCCGATGGCGAGGAGAGGCTTTCCCTTTAAGGGATCACTTACCCCACAGCGCCAATATCAATGGAGTTAGGGTGATGGTTGAGTGGCAGCTCCAAGCCAAGGCTCTGTGAGTCCCCAGCTGGTGAGCAGAGAGAGACAATAATAGCCATTATGAATAGTACAAGTTCTCCCTCACTGAGCAAATCCCAGATTCTGTCTTATGCCAGTTGTACACAACAAAGTAGATGTGAAATTCACAACAAAATGCCGAGTGAAATGCCATTGAAAAGTGAAACCACCCTCTAGGAACTTCTCAGCGTGAAGGACTTCCTCTCATCTGATATTAAGTACCTGATGTTATTTCAGAGATATAGGTCTTTGAACAATGAATTTCATCATTATGGTTGCATCACATCCACGTGAGAAATAGGGCTAGCGAGGATTAAAGGATAAAGAGAACCGGAAGATTTATTGTCTGCATTAGATTAACAATTTAACTATTTACAGCAAGGCCGAAATGGGGTAGATAGTGGGCATCTGCACAAGGATGTTTCGTTCACTGTGAGGAAGGGGATGCCTTCTGTCTCTGGGTTTATCTACACTGGGGGATTATATGGAACAGAGCTGGGCAATTAACTGCTTTTTCAGTTCACTGGCAGTTCTGAAGAATAAAAAAAAATATTTTGGTTTGGATCAAACCAAATCCAAAAACTATGAAAAATTTCAGTGAATCAACGCCCCTCCCCTTCATTTTGGGTCAAATTAAACATTTCATTTAACCCAAAATGGATTTTTTAAAGGCACTGATGGAGGAGGAAATTGAGTTGGCCTTCCTTAGAACCCTTAGCCCAGCGGTTAGGGTACTCACCTGGAATGTTTGGACACCACGGTTCAATTCTCCCCTCTGCCTGATGGGGAGATGGGAGGTGAAGTTGGATCTCCCATATTGCAGGACAGTGCCCTAGTTGCTAGATTATTTGATACTCTTGGGCAGAGCCCTTGCAATTTTTCCTGCTTGAAGCTGTTCCACTTTATATAAATAATGAAATAGCTAATGGAACAAGGACTTGAGCTTGCGACTCTCTCTCTCAGTAATTGCCCTGTTCTGTCCATTCCCTCTGAAGCATCTGGCATTGGCCACTGTCAGAAGACAGGATACTAGGTTAGATGGGCCATTGGTCTGACCCAGTATGGCCATTCTTACGTTCTTAGACTAGGTGAGTGATGTAGCCATCAGGCTATAGTCTCTCTCACTCACTCTTCATTGTCATTATAAGGGATTAAATTACATGCTCAGGACTTTGCTAACCTGAAAACTTTATTTTAGTCTAAATTATTCAGTGAATTTGTGTCCATTTCATGAACAGTTTCGGGTCCACCGAAACTGCATTTTTTTTGGTGACTAAACCATTTGTCTGAAAAATGTTGCCAAGCTCTAATCTGGAAGGTGTGTTTACTAACAAAATGTAAAAAACTCACAGCGAAGGTAAGAACTGATGTTTTAAGTTCTGTTAGTTGGTGTTTAAACCTTAGAGTTAGCCACAATGAGCTAAAAGAGATTTCAATGCTTCAGTCGTTGTATTCACTAAGTGTTCTAACCCAGTGTCATTTCCCCATTGTGAGTAACTCCTCTGAAAGCAGTGCTGGAATCAATGAGAAATGAGCATTGTTTGTACTGTCTGACATTTCTGTTAAGGTTACAGCTGGGTGAAAATTTTCAGCTGAAACCTTTTTTTCAGTAAAAAATGCAAATTCAGGACAGCCGAAACATTTTGCAAATCCATGTCTGTCGCAGGGCAGGGCTTCTCCTGAGCTTCCAAACACTAGCTGCCTTGCCCAGTCTCCTTTAAGAAGGTTTATTCTCTTAAAACAGGCAAGTAAACCCATGGAAAACAGTCTTCAAACTCACCTCTTTTCTTTCAGGCTTCAGATAGGGTTGCCAACTTTCTAATCATGGATATCCGAACACCCTTGCCGCGCCACCTTCCCCAAGGCCCTTCCCCCATCCACTCCATTCCACCTTCCTCCGTCGCTTGCTCTCCCACACCCTCACTCACTTGCTCATTTTCACCAGGCTGGGGCAGGGGGTTGGGGTGTGGGAGGGGGTGAGGGCTCCATCTGGGGGTGTGGGCTCTGGGATGGGGCCGGGGCTGAGGGATCTGGAGCGCAGGAGGGGGCTCTGAGATGGGGCTGAGGGGTTTGGAGTGCATGGGGGGGGGGTGAGGGCTCTGGCTGGGGGTGCAGACTCTGGTGTGGGGCTGGGGATGAGGGGTTTGGGATGCAGGAGGGGGTCTCCGGGCTGGGGGGTGGGGCTAAGGGATTCAGTGTGGCAGGGAGCTCCAGATTGGGGCAGGGGGTTGGGGTGTGGAGGGGATGAGGGCTCCAGCTAGGGGTGTGGTCTCTGGGGTGGGGCTGGGGATGAGGGGTTTGAGGTGCAGGAGGGGGCTCAGGGCTGGGGCAGTGGGTTGGAGTGTGGGAGGGGGTGAGGGGTGAAGGCTCTGGGCAGCACTTACCTCAGGTGGCACCCGGGGAGCATGTCCCTCTGGCTCCTAGGTGGAGAGGCGGCTAGGGCGCACTGCCCCTGCCTGCAGGTGATGCCCCTGCCTGCAGGTGATGCCCCTGCCTGCAGGTGATGCCCCTGCCCGCAGGTGATGCCCCTGCAGCTCCCATTGGCTGCAGTTGCTGGCTCGGGGTGGAGGCAGTGCGCAGAGCCCCGATGCCATCGCTCCACCTAGGAGCCAGAGGGACATGCCAGTCACTTCCTGGGAGCTGCACAGAGCTGGGTAGGGAGCATGCCAGTCCCGCGCCAAACGGACTTTTAATGACCCGGTCATCTGCCAGGGTCTCTTTTCAACTGGGTGTTCCGGTAAAAAAACAGACGCCTGGCAACCCTCGCTTCAGCGCCACCCCTCCCAGGATTCTCTGGGGCTTCTGCTCCTGACAGCTTCCCAGGTCTAGTCAGCTCTGCTCCCTTCCTGGAGCAGTAGCCCCAGGGCTGCTTCCTTGAGCATCTATCCCCTTGCTCCAGGGAACCACCACAGGTGTTAGCTCCACTCTGGTGTGGCGTCCTTTCCACAGGCACAGCCTGTCCCCATCACTCCCTTCCACCTTTCACTTCTTGCCCTCTGATGGCCCTTTATCGTCCCAGATGTGTCTCAGACCCCTTGTCTGAAATGGGCACAAAAGTGTCAAATTGGGTGAATTTTGTGTCAAAAACAAACAAACAAGCGTTCCAAAAAAAGCGGAAATATTTAATTGAAGATTTTGAAACTGAAACATTTCGACTTTCCATTTTGAAATTTACTTCAATTTTATTTTTAACAAAAGGGTTTATTTGTTTGTGTGTGTATGATATACATACAATTTTTGGGGTTCACCAAAAATTTTTTTAGGGTCAACCCAAAATGAATATTTTTTCAGTATGGCCAGAGAACCCCCCCAAAATCAGTTATTCACACAGCTTTAGCTAAGGTCTTTTCCAGTCCTCTCTTTCTTTTCTAGGTGATTGTGATGGATTTGGAGCTGCCCTGTGATAATTTATGAGTACTATATGTTGGCCTGTATAAGGGACCAGGGCAGAGGCAGTCTGGCCAAGCGATCTCAGCTAGACTGGGATCCACACATCGGGGCAGTAGTCAGTGAGCAGGGTGTAAGAAATCCCTAAAGAAGTCAGGGTCATAGTCAGGCTGAGTCAGAGACAATACCAGGCTGGAATCAGATTCAGGCCAGAATTTGAGACTGGAGATCAGAGGTAGATCTGGGATCCCAGCAAGCCTGAAAACCATATGGTTGCCCAGACAACTTCCTGGGCCACCCTCCAGGGTGAAATAGGGCACTTGGCCAATCAGCCCACTGCAGGGTATCGTCACCTTGGGTCCTTTGGGCAGTACTTCCTGTGGCGCCTACTCTCTCCATTGCTCCCTGGCTACAGCACTGCATTACCTCCTGGTGGCACTGTGGGACCATCAGCTAGCCCATGTTCTGAAAGTCTAGGGTCTAGTTCACAGATCCTTACAGCCTGGTTATTGGGATGTTATTTAGTGAATGACTATATTGGTTAAAGTTAATAGGGTTTTTTTCTGGATGCAGGCAGGAAGGAGAAGAATGGCTCGAGGTAGCCTTCTATCAGTAAACACTTAAGAGTTGTTAAGGGATGATGGCAGAACTATTAGCTTTGATGACTCTCTCTGTCTCTGACCAGCCTTCAACTGGTTTAATGAGGAATGCCCGAGGCCTGCCAAAAGCAGGAGAGCAAAGGATTTGGGCAGAGGGGGGTTGAAGATGGGCAGTCGATCAGGGACAAAAGGGGTGGGGAGATGGGACCAGACTCAGACACAGATACAGGAGCCTGCTGGTGTTGTCTGGAGAAGTTAGGCCTAGGGGCTTGTCTACATTGCAGGATAATGAGTTGTATTGGGGTGGGGGAGGGGGAGTCTGGTTTCTAAAGTGTACTAATATGTTGTGCATTAATTGGTCCATGCCGACCCTGCTGTTGTGCACTAAAATTTCCCTAGTGTGCTTTAACATAGAAAAGCAACATGATGTTAAAATATACCTACAGGGTCTACTTGGACCAGTCAGTGCACTTTAGACATCACACCCCTGTAGAGCGCATTACCTCACTGTATAGACAAGCTCTAGGTCTTCATTATGGGATGGGATGGCTTTAGGTAAGAGAGACACACGTGTAGACTGTTGTTTTAAAATCCTTTTTCTCTTCTGCTTTGATCTTACTGCTAAATAAACAATACTTTTGTTTAAAAAGGCTGATTGGTCACCATATACCACTGGTCACTGGCTCCTGAAGGGAAGAATTGCAGGTGCCAGAATTCAGTCAGACCTGCAGGGTAAGAACAGTTAATACACATCGTACTGTAGCCCAGGTCATAGTCTGAGAGTGGAGGAATCGTGTGATTCTATCCTGAGGCAGGTAAGAGCACAAGCCCCAACTATGTGCGGGGGTCATGTACATGGAGAAACCAGAAAGGGGACAGAGCTGCAGCTAACCCTGTAACTGGAACAACTATTCTAAATTGCTACATTTATTTATGCTTTAATGTTCACTACATTCTTTCAATAATTTTAAGCATTTGATTGTGGTCACTTTAATTTTGATTTATGTTTTACCTCCCTTCAGCTTCTCAACTCCATATAAAAATGAATTAACATGATTTTTAATGCTCCTGGACTTACTAATATTGGCTTCATGTACTATAGTTGTATATAGTCACAGCTCAGATCCCATTGATTTAAATAGGACCGTGATCAAGCTCCTTGTTATGTATTTTTTATGAATGCCAGAAATGCATCTTTATGTTCGAATAAAAATGGAAAAAGAAAACCCAAAGCTGAAGCAGTGCACACAGGTTTTGGAACTAAATCCTCTGTGGAAATAGAAAATGAGGTCTAAAAGTGGAGCAGGAAGGTCTACTGCTGTGGATGATTGTTTAGGGGGGGAAAACGTGTTTTTATTTAAACTGCCTGTTAAGTCAATGTGGATTTATCCCTGGGGCTGGGGTTAAACTGTGTATAGTAATGCACTCTAACAGTACAGCACTGAAGTTGATTCAAATTGTATAAGTGAGATGCCTTGTTGCATCCTCTTATTAGTTGCTACCATAGTCCATGACGTTGCTTTTCTCCTTCAGTAGGAGGTACACTGGTTTTTCTCTGGTGGGAACTGTAGAGGGTATGGGTAACCAGGAAAGGGAAATGGAGTCAGTAGGGGGATGGGAGGAGGACAGATGCTATGATTCAGAAGAGGGCTGGGGTGTGGTGAGTGGCAGAGGGACAAGATTAAAAATAAATAAATATAGCCGGTTACACCATTTTTGCACTCACTCATTTCTAACAAGTTAATACTGGACATATACTGTACACGACTGTTTGGCACATTTCATGCTGAATTTGTCCTCGTTGGGAATTTAAAACAAGACAAGAGTGGCATCTGCTTATATCTAGCCAAAGTCTGGGTGGCTGAATGCATGCTGGAAAACTGAAGAGATTGGTGGCAGTGACGTAGCAGTCAGCAGACGCTGGTTTGATCACTATTTGTCTTTTATAACTTTCTTATAGTGCCCTGGCCATAAATCAAACCTCCTTTTTTCCTTAGATCACCTGCAGTGGAGACAAGCAGTTCAAATATTGCCTGCCCTCCCCCAGAGGATGATTTTTCCTTTCACCACAGAGTTCCCCAAATGGGATTGGATTGAGTGCACTATAATCTCCAGGACTTTGTTTTGTCAAGATTTAAATGATGTGACACCTCACTACTCCATAGCCTATTATCTCAGTTAGAGCACTTTTTGTGGATGTTGCATCTAAATTCTCCCTTACGTAATTCCAACCTGTCACTCTTAATGCACTATCACACACAGTTCTTCGGTTTCCTTGATTTACAACCTTCCATGTTATTGTTCCCTAATCCCACGCACCGGGACTGTACTCATTTTTGTTACTCTTTTCTGAATTCCTTCTAGTTTGTTGACCTCTCTCTCTGGAACTGTGAAGCTCAGAATGAAAATAAAGACACTGTTGTGCCAAAGAATTGTGGGGAACCGTTTCTCAGCAATTTTGTTGAAGTGAAATTTGTTTTGATATTCTTATTACAGGGGTTCTTTCAACTTGTGGGAATGGCTATGTTCTTTTTATGTCCTTGAAACGGAAAAAGAAGCTCAGACCTGCTGAGATAGTGACTGTCAATTTAGCCGTGTGTGACTTGGGGATTTCAGGTAATTCAATGTTTTATTTCTTCTTTTACTACCTTTTTATTTTTATTTTTGGCCATGATACGTGAGGCCAAATTCTACCCTGCGTTGTGCAGATGGGACTCTCCTAAATGACAAAAGGAGCCCAGGGTGTACTTGAGATGGCAGAACTCAGCCAATACTGTTTCTATTCCATTGTTTCCACATTTTAAAAAAAAAATATAATGGCGCAATTTTAGGGAGGAGCAAATCCCCTGGAAAGAGAATGAAAATGAAGAGAAATATGACCTATTCCAGTGATTCTGAATCAGGCAAAGGTCTCATACAAGTACAAATCTCAGAAGCTCAAGTTGTACAATTTGGCACGATCAATACAAAACAGCCTTCATAACAGCTGAAGAACACTATATTTCAGTTCTATCAAATGTTATACCAGGGATATAAACACATACTGAACAAACCTCATAGAACGAGGGGTGAGGAATGTCGAGGGATTTGAGATCTTCAAATCTAATAGTTTTCTATCTAGTTACCCTTTTAAGAATGGGACGCCACCTCTTTTCCTTCCTGTAAAAAGCCGTGCTCTACTGTCCATGTCAATTTGTAAAGAAGAAGCAACCCATGAAAAGGTCCATATGCCCAACTCTCAACCTGAATATGCTCAGGGGTGAGAATAGACACCCTTTAGAAGACTGTGCAGAACGGTGGAGGTGCCTAGCTCTTGGTGATACTTTATTTTTTAATCTGATGCTTATGCACTTCTCATTACATCATGAGAGTTATACACACCTGGGGAGAAGAACTGTACACCCCTTTTGAAAAAAAATGGCTTGGACTGCAGGAGCGTGAGGAAATCCTTGTGAAATACACACCTGATATTCACCCAACTGACCACAGGGTGTCATCAGTGTGGTACAAATAATAGCTTAAAGGAACAGGAGGCTCCAAACTTCATTAGATCCCAGTACCGTTATCTCTCATTTGTTAATACCCTGTAGAGAAAAGTCATTGTCATTATGCTTTCCAGGAAATGGCATGATTGGGTCTGAGGATCTGTGCAAGCTGACGTTTTCTGGCTGAGTGATCAGCCTGTGGATATACAAATAAGTCAAGCTAGTGTGTCTAGTGTCAAGCGAAACCCCTTAGACCAGTGTTCCCTCTAATTTTTGACAGGACGTGTGCGCAAAAAAATTTCTTCTGTGCAAATTTTTGACAGGCCGTGTGCACAAAAAATTTCTTCTGTGCAAATTGTTGTGCTTCTGTGCAAATTTTTGTGCGCGTGGTGTTTCACCGTGTGCGCAGGGTTTAGGATCTGTGTGCGCGCGCACACGTGCACAGCTTAGAGGGAACAGTGCCTTAGACTGCTTCTTTAGATATTTTCCATCTCTAGCACTTAGAAATGCAGCAAGTGAATTCCAGATAGGCAAGAAACAACTCCAGTCTCATACTTCAATTATGCCCTGTGAATCCAACTCATTTAATAGTGAAATATCAGCTTGCTGGTGACTTTTGCAAACATGCAATCATTTCTGATGCCATCTACTGGGTAATGCACAACTGTAATGTGCAACCCACAGTATGTTTAGAATTGTGATTAGAGCAAGTATTTTATGATCAGGACTTCTGGGTTCTATTCCCAGTTCTAGTCCCTGTTCCCAGACATAGAGTGCGATCTTTGACCAAGTCAATCTCCCTATGCCTTTGTGTAAAAGGCCTATCTTGAGTGAATATTTTGCAACAAATAATTCATTTGATTAGTTCAGCCTTTTTCTGCTTATGTACTGCTGTGACTAGCATAGGGCAAAATTGTTTGGACGAATAGTTTAATTACTGGAAAATACAATTTTAATCAACCTGAAACTATTTGGAAATTTGACAAGTTTGATCTTATTCCTGGGCGAAAGTCAATTACCTCACTCTACCCTATGTTTGAAGATGCCTACATTATCATTACTCTCCCATCAGTGTCCTGTATTTTGAGTAAAGGTAGTTTTCTTTTTTTTTAAAGATTATTTTGACAGCACCAACTTTTCCAATGACCCATTGTTTCCCCTCTTTGCAGTTGTAGGAAAACCATTTAGTATAATTTCCTTCTTCTCTCACCGATGGGTGTTTGGCTGGCTGGGCTGCCGTTGGTATGGATGGGCCGGCTTCTTCTTTGGCTGTGGGAGCCTTATCACCATGACAGCTGTCAGCCTGGACAGATACCTGAAAATTTGTCATTTACCTTACGGTAAGAAGGAAAATGTGCATTGAGTGACACTATATAGCGATTTTCTCTCCCCATCCTCACTGGAGACTCGTTTAGAAGCATTAAGCTGAAATGTATAAGAATCATGTTCCCAATTCTAGGGTGACCATATTTCCCCAAAGGAAAACGGGACATTGTGCAGGGCTGGCCCAAGCCGTCCCCGCCCTTCCCGTGGGGCTGGCCTGAGCCCTGCCTGTCTGCCCCCTGCCCAAGCCCTGCCCCCTGCTGCATGGCTGGCATTGCTGCTCCCCCCTGCACATTCCTCTGCATTGCACCCCACTTCTTTGACAAAAGTGGGCATTTGTCCTGTTTACGCTTGCCAACTGACCGAGTCAGCAAGTGCAAATGGGACAAATGCCCACTTTTGCCAACAAAGTCAGGACGGCCAGGACAGGGCACAAAAAAGGGACTGTCCTGGCTAAAAAAGGATGTATGGTCACCCTACCTGTTCCGCAGAACGGTGGGAAAGTCCCTAAAGGTCAGGTTAGGCCCAAACAGTAATTTAGTTTACAAAATCTAGAATCAGTAGAAATGCTTTCATATGCTTTTAAAAATTTCCGTTATTAAGCAATTTTTTGCAGTGTTTGCAACCCAAACACTGCAGTACTGAAGGTGCTCACCCAGAAGGTGAACAGGGTTAGGAACAAAATTGACAACTTTGATTAATCTATTTTCATAGTCCAAGTAAATATTATAATAAGAGAAATATACAGAAAGACCTCATCTTCCTTTCCAAATGCAAACAGATGGACTTCTTACTGTATGTTCCATTCTATGCATCCGATGAAGTGGACTGTAGCCCACGAAAGCTTATGCTGAAATAAATGTGTTAGAATCTAAGGTGCCACAAGTACTCATGTTCTTTTTGCTGACACAGACTAACACGGCTGCTACTCTGAAAGAAATAATATGAACAGTAATGAGTAAATTAGTATATTTAGCTTTTTATAATTATTTCAGTTGTAATAATCCATGGTACTGAGAGTAATACCTGAGAAACATAGATTTTTAAGGTCAAAAAGGACGATTATGATCATCTGCTTTCACCCCTGTATATCACAGGCCATAGAAATTCACCAGGTAGTTTCTACATCAAGCCTATAACTTCTGGTTGAGCTAGAACATATCTTTTAGGAATACAACCAGTCTTGATTTAAAGACTTCAGGGGTATGTCTGAACTGCATCTTTGGAGTGTTCCCTCTCAGCCCGGGCAGACAGATTTGCACTAGCTCTGCTTGAGCTACCATGTTAAAAATAGCAGCGTGGATGTTGCTACACATGTGGCTTGGGCTAACTGTCTAAATCCAATCCTGCCCAACCCCCTGGGTCCGAGCCTGGGTGGCTAGCCCAAGCCACTGTTGTCATGCTGCAATATCCACGCTCTGCGTAGGCTAGCGTGAGTCTGTCTATCCGGGAGGCATGCTCCCAGATGCAATGTAGACATACCCCAAATGTTGTAGAATCCATTACACCCCTAAGTACATTGTTCCAATGGTTAGCTAACCTCTCTGTAAAAAAAATACACATCTTATTTCCAGTCTGAATTTGTCTAGTTTCAACTTCCAGCCATTGCACCTTCCTATACCAGGGATCGGCAACCTTTGTCAAGCGGCCCGTCAGGGAAATCCGCTGGCAGGCCGGGCCGGCTTGTTTACCTGCAGCGTCAGGAGGTTCGGCTGATCGCAGGGCCAAGAGATATGCTGGCCTCCATTTCCCGCAGTCCCCATTGGCCTGGAACGGTGAACTGCGGCCAGTGGGAGCTGCAATCGGCCGAACTTGCGGATGCTGCAGGTAAACAAACCGGCCCGGCCCTCCAGCGGATTTCCCTGATGGGCCGCATGCCAAAGATTGCCAATCCCTGTTTTATACCTTTCTCTCTAAACCAAAAGAGATTCATAAAAATAAGAGTGACAAATGCAACAAAGAAATTGTTTGCAGTAAATGGTCTGACCAGCTCTTAATTGCAGGTGTAGAATTTCAAATTGTCTTTAGCCAAATCTATATAATCTGCCATTATAATTGTTGAATTATCTTCCAGGTACCTGGCTTAAGAGACATCATGCCTTTATCTGCCTGGCAATAATCTGGGCTTATGCTACGTTCTGGGCTACTGTGCCATTTGCTGGTTTGGGGAACTATGCTCCCGAGCCATTTGGAACTTCGTGCACTCTGGATTGGTGGCTGGCTCAGTCTTCAGTGGCTGGACAGGCATTTATTCTGAATATTCTTTTCTTCTGCCTCTTGCTCCCAACTGCAGTGATTGTGTTTTCCTATGTTAAAATCATTTTAAAAGTCAAGTCGTCCACCAAAGAAGTTGCTCATTATGACACCAGGATTCAAAACAGTCATGTACTGGAAATTAAATTGACCAAGGTAGGTAGGAGACATTTTTATCAAACTTTGTCAGACCATAAAACCAGGCAGGAAGAACTATAGATCTTATAATTGGTACTGAATATTTGTGAAGCTCTAATGTGTCACTAGCACAAGATTGTGGTGGCCTACGATGTTAGTTGCAGCCCTTACTCTCCCGGTATCTGCAAGGCACAGCTGAAGGAAGGGGAGGATGGAGCTGTGATTAAGGCATTTAGAATGAGACCCTGGAGATGGGTCCAGTCTGAAGCTGTATAACCTTGGACTGATCATTTAATTGTTCTGTGCTTCAGTTTCCCTATCTGTAAAATGGAGATAATAATACTTCCCTACCTCACAGATGGGGTCATGAAGATACATTTTAAAAATGTTTGTGAGGCATTCAGGTATCACTGTGAAGGGGGCCATAAAATAGATAGATGAAAAGCAGGGTTTTATTACTGGTGAAATAAAACTATGGACAATTTGTATTCTTCTATCAAAGAAGATACACGTGCAAGAAAATGTGGTGATCATGTGAATTTCTGTATGATTAAAGATTCACAATGCATTTTCTATAAAAATTAAGGTCCAGACAAAATGCCAAGATGGCCTTTGTTGTCACAAATTTTGGTTACCCCGGCCTTATTTGTGCGGTTCTTTTTTTAAGAAACCACTCCAGAATCTTGGGAATATAGTAGTGTGTTCCCCATCTGACTATACCTTTTTACTGTTCGGCAAACATGTCAGCCATGAGCTTGGCTGACACTGGAGGATTGAACTTGGAACCTCCAGAGCTAAAAGCATCAGTATCTAGAGCCCGAGCCAAAGTTTCCAGAAACAGAATCACATCTTCTGTGGCTCGGGTATGGGGGGAGGGAGGGGACTTGTAACACACTGACTAGTAGGTTACATATTTATTTTCTTTCCATGTTTGGAAATGAACTGAAATTAACAAGTGGTTGCAATACATACAATAGATTTATAGATCCACAGAGTCTAAGGCAAGAAGGGGCCATTATGATCACCTAGTCTGACCTGCTGTACAACACAGGCCAAAGAACTTCCCCAAAATAATTCCTAGAGCAGATCTTTTAGAAAAACATCCCATCTTGATTTAAAAATGGTCAGTGATGGAGAATCCACCGCGACCCTTGGGAAATTGTTTCAGGGATTAATTACCTTCACCATTAAAAATGCATGCCTTATTTCCAGCTGAATTTGTCTCACTTCAACTTTCAGCCTTTGGATTGTGTTACATCTTTCTCTGCTAGACCGAAAAGCTCATTATTAAATATTTGTTCCCCATGTAGATACTTACAGACTATAATCAAGTCGCCCCTTATCCTTCTTTTTGTTAAGCTAAATAGATTGAGCTCCTTGAATCTATCACTATAAGGCTTGTTTTCCAATCCCTTAATCATTCATGCAGCTCTTCTCTGAATCCTCTCCAGTTTATTAACATCCTTCTTGAATTGTAAACACCAGAACTGGAAACAGTATTCCACTCACAGTTGCACCAGTGCCAAATATAGAGGTAAAATAACATTTCTACTCATACTTGAGATTCCCCTTTTTATGCATTACAGACCTGCATTTGCTTTTTTGGCCACAGCGACACACTGGGAGCTCATGTTTAGAGCCCAGCAAATCCGCAGATATCTGCGAACTATTTTTGTGGATCGCGGATGGATGCGGATCCAAATTTTATGTCGAAAGCCCTGCAAAACTGCCGATATCTGCTTTATATCCGCCAATACCAGTGGATCATTTTTGCGGATCGTGGATTCGATGTGGATACAAAAGTTGTATCTGCGCAGGGCTCTACTCATGTTCAGCTGATTATCCACCATGATCCTCACATCTTTTTCCGAGTCATTGCTTCCCAGGATAGAGTCCCAAATCCTGTAAGTATGGCCTACATTCTTTGTTCCTACATGTATACATTTACATTTAGCTGTATTAAAACACATATTGTTTGCTTGTGCCCAGTTTACCAAGAGATCCAGATTGCTGTCAATCAGTGACCTGTCCTCTTCATTATTTACCACTCCACCAATTTTTGTTTCAGCTGAAACTTTATAAATGATGATTTTATGTTTTCTTCTACGTCGTTGATTAAAATGTTAAATAGCTTAAGGCCAAAACCTGATCCCTGCGGACCCCACTAGAAACACATTTGCTAGATGATCATTCCCCATTCACACAATTACATTTTCAGATCCATCAGTTAGCCAGTTTTTAATTCATTTAATGTCCATGTTAATTTTATAACATTCTAGTTTTCTAATTAAAATGTTGTGCGTACCAAGTCAAATGCCATACAGAAGACTAAGTATGTTATGTCAACCAAACTTTTAATCTCATCAAATAAAGATATAAACTTAGTTTGACAGGATATGTTTTCCACAAACACATGCTGATTTACATTAATTACATTACCCTCCTTTAATTCTTTATTCATTGAGTCCCACATCAGTCACTCCATTATCTTACCCTGGACTGATGTCAGCCTAACAGGCCTATAATTTTCCGAGTCACCCCATTTACGTTAGCTTTCTTTGTCTTCTGGAACTTTCCTAGTGCTCCAAGACTTACTGTAAATCAACATTAACAGTCCAGCGAGCTCCTCAGATCAGCTATTTTAAAACTATTGGATGCGGTTATCTGGACCCGCTGATTTAAAAATGTCTAACGTCCGTAGCTTTTGCTTAACAACCTCCAGAGATACTAGTGGAATGGAAAGAATGTTATCATCACCATATGATGAGACTATATCATCATTTTTTCCCCAAATACAAAACAGAAACATTTATTGAACACTTCTGCATTACTATTGATAATTCTACCATTTCCATCTAGTCACGGGCCAATACTATTGTCAAGATTCTTTTTGTTCCTAATGTATTTAAAAATTTCTTTCTGATAAACATGTATCTACATAGTATACAAAGCCAAAATATTGCTGGGAATTCACACCACCTGCAGCATAATCAGTCAGGCTAATACAGTTGTGGGAATAGTTTTGGTTAGTTAGCTGCTGCTGCCTTGACAGTAGAAAGAACCCCAAATTCTCGTGGCCTTAATTTCAGAGATACAGAGTACCTGCAATGCTGCTTTTACAATCATATGTTGCACTTCTATAGCACCTTCTGTGCAAAGATCTTGATTCTAAATCTGGAAGATTTTGATCCACTATTACAGAAATATGAAATCAGCTGTTGTTATGAGATCTCTGCCATCTGGAAGGGCAGATGTTCATGTGAAATTTTTGTCGGATCTGAATCAGTACACTGGAAACTATGTCTCATCCAGTTCCAGATCCTAACTGGAACCCAAAATGTTGGGGCAGGTTTGGGTCTGGAAAGTGGAATCCCATCATCCACCTTCAAAATGTCAAAGGGTGGTTGAATTTGAGTTTCCCTTTTTGGCTCACGCATGTTAGATGGCAAAAAAAAAAAAAAAAAAAAGAGAAAAAAAAAAAAGGGAAGGTTTAAAATCTTTATGTAATTTACTTCTTCAAGAATATTGAAATCACATCCACTAATATCAACACATGGAACAGAGGTTGAGAATAACACAATATCTGAAAGGCTTTCACTGGCTTGAGAACAGAGCATTCACTGAAGATTTGTATTGTAATCCTGCTAATTACTTCTCCCCAAATGACTATTCATGTACTATTATCTATTAGGATGCTGTGCAGTACCTTATGAATTATGGTAGTGCTCTCAAACATGAACTTCAGTATACAATATCATGTGATGCAATATGAAACCTGTATCATATTGCATATAGGTATGGGCACACTCGTTGAGGTAAAATAAGTGACTCAAAATGTTAGCTCAGCTAGAGTATTTTTTGACTTTTGAACAAACTGTATATAGATCTTCTTTTCCTGACCTCCTATGAAAATCTTTTATGAGTTAATAGGAATGTAACCAATGAGGTTCGGCAGAAATGAAATGGGATTCTATAGAAATCATTCACAAAAGTCAGAATTTAACAGAGAATGAGACCCGTGCTATGAGCTACAATAGTTATGGCTATCCCTACAGGTCTGTTAATGCATGTGTTTTGCAAGTGACAAGGCCACATTCAGATTTTCACCTGTTCACCCTCCAAAGTAATCATATTGTCTGCATTTTCTCAGTGGACGATGGGAAGGGTTCTTATTAACTGCCTTAGAAGCATCTTGTTCTCTGGATGCCATCCTGGGCACAGGGAGGAGATGAGGCTGACTTAGGACTCTCACCCTTCTATTCTAACCAACCCTCCACCATGACCTACTGTCAGCTGCTCCCAGGGTGCTGGTGATTCTGTCACACAGCATCAGCACTGCCTGCAAGGGAGGAAGAATCCTTGTGTTGACTCCGGCTGCTGCAGTCTGTTTTCCTCTCCCTAGTCCTTTGTCTTCACTGCACTCACTGGCAATGTGGGACAGGGAGAGGAGAGAGCAATAGCTCCTCCCATACACACAAAACTTGGATAGCAACCTAGTTTTCTTTCTGAAACATTAACAGGAAATATTTCAGCCCAGTCCTGGAAATCTCTAGAGACCTTGGTCTTACAAGGTTTGTAGTGTGACTGAAAAGGGGTTCAAATGATGGTAGGAAAAATGGCCTTGAGCTTTCGCCATAAGGCTGGGCTCCAGGAGACCAGGATTCTGTTCATGTCTTTGCCACTTATTTGCTCATATGCTGATTTGGCAAGTCACTTAGGCCAAAATTTTCGAACTTGGGTGTACAGAGTTGGGCACCTAAATCCCTCTTTAGGTCTTTCAATAAGTTGTTTGATATTGACCTGATATTGACAGCTCCCATTGACTTCAAGCCTTAGACACCCCAATTTGAACTTTTGGCACTCAGTCTCGCTAGACCTCATTTTCCCATTTATGAAATAGAGACAAAATAATACTTACTACTTCTCAGGGGTGTTGTGAGGCTCAGTGAATGTGTATTTGGAAAGCATTTGGAGGAAAGAGGCTGCAGAAGTAAAAAGTATTTCAGATAAGCACCAAACCTGTGGCTTAAGCAGCACACATTTTTAAATGATCCCAGATCACTTTAATGTTATCCAGGACTTTGGCATTTCAAATAATTTCTCTTGGTGTTCCATTCCCAGGAACAAGATGACTTTTTTTTAATAAAGGATATATCTATCTATCTATAGATAGATATATAGATATAAAAATAGCAAATACTCATTTAATTTAACTTCAAAGAATCATAATTGACTGGCTTTTTATTCAGTTTCTTCACTTTTAGTCTGGCCTAATGAGCTCAAGGAAAGATTTGGGCCAACATAATCCCTATTCTACATATGTCAAGCAAAGGTACAGCTGGGGATAGATAAGGAAAAGTGAAATGAATTACAGCATTAGTTCCTACTGCAGACGCGGGGGTCATTTTTCCTTTCTGTTGCATGCACCCTCACATTGTCTGCAGCGCTGGGAAGCATGAGTACTGTGTGGTGCATCAATAAAGACCGTTCGATTAGGTAACTGTTTTCTCTCCTTTCTTTTTATTCTCACAAGGTGGCAATGTTGATCTGTGCAGGATTTCTAATTGCCTGGATCCCATATGCCGTGGTATCAGTGTGGTCAGCTTTCGGACAGCCAGACTCAGTGCCCATTCAAGTTTCAGTCATACCCACCTTGCTTGCAAAATCGGCAGCTATGTACAACCCAATTATTTACCAGGTCATTGATTGTAAATTTTCCTGTTGCCGCTCATTGAAGAAGAAGAGCTCCTTGAAGAAATCCAGGTAAATTTTGGGAAAAATTGGACAGGCTGAAAACATTTTGATTTCTGGATAGTCATTTCCTTACTCCAAAATCTTTACAGAGCATAAGCACTGCAATCCTGGAATACAGGAATGGTCCCTCTGGTCTAGTTTCTTATTTTTTACATAGTGGCCAGTGCTGGACACTGCACAGGAAGGTTTCACCCCTCCCCTACTAATACACTTAGCTGTACCACATCTGTAGTATAAAATGAGGGACAATTTCTTCTTGGCTGTAACTGGTGATCAGCTTGTCCTCTGAAGCACAGATATAGTTTGTGTGGGTCCTGATTAAAAAAACATGGAAATGAATGAAATGAATAAAAAGATTCCCTTTTACTTCAATGGGCTTTGAATCAGACACATACTCTTATCATCCTAGCTAATATAAGCACTCAACCCTGAAAGGTACTGAATGCCCTCAATTCCCAGTGAAGCTGCATGTGTTCAGCACCTTCCAGGATCGATCCCTACATGCAGGTGTTTTTCTTATTCATGGAAGGGCCTAATTAAAAAAAGAATCTTTCTAAGCTATTTGCTTTGGTGATATAATTGAGGCAAAACCAGCCCTTACAAGCCTGCAGTGTCGATGGGGATGGAAGGCTATGGCCCCCTGCACGCCCCCCCCTCCCCCATTCCAGTGGCAGGAAGCAGGAGGGAGCCGGGGGGGCGGAGTGTGGGTGGGGCCACGCAGGCAGTTTGGGTAGGCTGCGCCTTCCCCTGCCTTTGATACCCACCGCCCATGAGTCAGGGGTGTGGTTCTTACACCCCTGGCCTACATAGTTATCCCGATATAACTTTTCCATGTAGGCCAGGCCTTAGAATGCATCCCTAGTCTACAACTCTCTTTACATGTTACATGGAAACAAGAGCCACCTTCTCAACTGGAATTAATAGAGATTGTCTCCCTCTGCCACAATACCACTCTGCTAGTCCATATATTGGTTTTGGCCCTTATATTTCATGTGGAAGGGCTTGGGGAATGTAAGGACTGAGTGTGTGTCTAACCTTTGTGCTGGGGTTCCACATGGGAGGGAGGTTTTTTACAATCTCTCCCAGCTTTTACACCTGCAGAAGGGCTGCTCTAGCCTTAGGTGAGGACTTGAGGATTTCTGTATGTTTGGTGATGAATAAAATGATCTGCAGGAATGGAACCTCATCTATAAAGCCAGGGTATTTCAGGCAAATGACCATATTTTTCCTTCCTGTAGGCTGTATACAATATATGGAAATAGAGAGACAACAGCAGTGAACGAAACCCACCTGGAGGTGTGACGGCATATGGACAGGTGTATGGAAACATGCTGACAATAATTTTCTTCTCAATTTCTTCCTTTGCAAATTAGTTAAAATACAATGCCAGATTTATTTTAGTATTCCTTTTCCCCTCTAACCTACATATCATCTGATTTTCCACCCTAACTGGAGTATCAACATTAGAGGTGGGCAAATAGAAGAAGAAAATATAGAGAATATTAATTTGAATTAAAACTGTGAATTCACTTGGGCCGGATTCATAACTCTTTTTATTTATTTTCTGTGCACATTCATATGAGTGACTCTTTTCTTCATGGAAAGTGAAAGTCTCATGAGTACTCATGCTATGCATTTGTAAGGCTATCCTGAAATCGCTTGATTTCCCTCTTCCTGTTTATCATCGTTATCCAGTCCAAGGAGCAGAAATTAATCATGCACCTCAAAGAGCCAAAATTGAAGTGAGCAGTTTGCTAATAGCCCCTCTGGTTGAAATGCATTTGCAAATGAAATCTTGAATCATGAACAGATTTTTAAAGAGAAGCAGAGTCTATTCCTGGAAGATCCACAAACAAAAAAAGGGGTTAAATTGGTCCAGTAATTTATTGGTACAATAGTTTGCCCATCTCTAAGCACTAGGAACATTGGGCAGAAATGCTTTGGGAGGTGATGGAAATGCTGATAACCAGCAGAAGGTCAAATGTATAAAACAGATATTCCATTCCCCTCCTCCCACACCCATTCACTGCTCTTATATTGTGTGTGTGTGTGTATGTGTGTGTGTGTGTATATATATATATATACACATACAATGGCAAAGCCCTCCCCTGACATTAACTATAAAGCCACACACACAGCTTCCATAATAATTATTTACAGTTTGGTACAGACAGCACCTTCCGCTTCTTTTCTGGATTGTAGGCACCATTACACAGACAGACGCTAAAGGTAAATATTTGACATTTGTATATTATTTCATCAAGCAAACCATATTAAAATACAACATAAATTAATTTCAAATGCAAGCAGCTTTCATATTTAATATAAAATCTCAAGAATGTGGTTAGTCTTGATTATTCCTAAAATAATTCTATGAGTCAAAAATTCCCCCTTAACCAATCCTTGAAGGAAAGGCAACATTTGAGAGAAGTTCAGCTAATAGCCGGTTTGAGATGAGTTGTTACACCCAGACTATAGAAGACATGTGGTGCTTTTATCATATTGTCATTCCACGGCTGCACTATAAACAGTTCTCACTGCATCGATTGATTTTCAGACAAGGGACTGAAAAGTGTATGTTGTAGATCCTGGGCTGGAAACGAGGGAGAATACAGTTTCCCCTTTCAAAATAGTTAAGTAAGGAAATGAGTTGGGTAAGTTCTGGAAGAGCCTTGTGGAAGGCTCTTCTAGGGAAGCTGGGATTCCCCTCCCCCCATAGAATAATTTCAGTATGACCAGCCCTGCAATTTGCACAGTGCTACCTACTGAGGGCCAAATCCAGAAAGCCAGCTTCCATAGCGAGGTGCAGGTATTTAGCGATGAAACAATTCTGCAGCTCTTAATCAGTCCTTACTCAGGCTAAATTTCCACTCATGTCCATGGATGTTTAGCCTAACTAAGGACTGACTGAGACCTGCAGACTGTGGCCCTACAAATGGAGATTTGTTATATCAAAGTTCACGATAGTGGTAAGAGTTACCAGCATTCTGGCCAAATTCCAACGAGGATGGTTTCATGGTTCCTGCCTACATTTCGCCTTCAATTTCAAACTTTTCTTCTGCACTTCTTGCCCTGAACAATGAGCTGTGTTACTACACACTGTTAAACAGCTGTTGTGTCACCCCAGAGGTGGCTGCATTTCGGTGGTAGGTGAAGCATGTGTTCAAGTGCAGTCCTAGATAGGGATAGGATCATAGACTATCAGGGTTGGAAGGGACCTCAGGAGGTCATCTAGTCCAACCCCCTGCTCAAAGCAGGACCAATCCCCAATTTTTGCCCCAGATTCCTAAATGGCCCCCTCAAGGATTGAGCTCATAACCCTGGGTTTAGCAGGCCAATGCTCAAACCACTGAGCTATCCCTCCCTTGAATCAGGCCCTGAAGCATTAAGTGTACAATACTCTAATTTAAATACAGGTGACTTATGTAAACCCCAATAAGGCCTTGTAGATCTCATCCAATTAATAGATTTTAAGGCAAGGAACTATTAGATCATCTAATCTATTACAGGCCATGGTATTTCACCTATTTACCCCTGCACTGAGCACAACATTTGTGTTGGACTAAAGCGCATCTCTCGGAAAGGCATCCAGTCTTGATCTGAAGATGACAAGAGATGGAGAATCCACCACTTCCCTTGCTCGCTTGTCCCAATGGTTGATCATGCTCACCGTTAAAAATAAAATTCATATTTCACAAGGACAATGTGTGAAAATCTTATAAAACTTCCTCATAAGATCCACACTTGTGATTGTTGTAATCTGGGCTGGGGCCCAAATACTTGAGTCAAATTACTGAAAATATAAAAGCAAGTCAGCATGAATGAGTGTGAAATATGACTCTGAAAGATCTTTTTGTGGTATTTTCAGTAATTCAGTGTCTTAGCTATGTTAAGGAACTTCTTGGTTTTATGCATAAACATTAACACAAATGCTGAATAAATATTATAAATAATATTATACATTCACATATCTCATTATATGCCTTATATGCACACTCAGATTAAACTGTCCTGAGTCAAAGTGTTGTCAGATAAAGTCATGAAAATTTAAACGTACTTCCAGTGCCTCCTGGATAAGGAAAATTATTGAATTCCAGTCCTAAAAGGGACAGCATTATCCTTTAATATTTACCTATCTTGGGCACCTCAGTTGGCTCAGTGAGACCTAGCCCTGCTGTCTATTTCAAGGTTACGGTTCCGCTTGCAGATGGCAAAGTCACACAAACCATATGGATGTGAAGACTTTTTGATTAGCTTGTCATGTAGACATAGACAACGGAGAAAATGGAACCCAAACATAAAGCTGTAAGTGCCTCCTGTACAGATTTCAAAGGCTACAGAAAGGTTAGAAGAGGGGACAAGCTCATTCTGATAGATAGGCTTGGAAGGATTAGCTTTTTATCTGTAAACATCAATTTCACCGTACCCACATAAACCGACCAAAAAATGTTTCCGTAGATGACATTTACAGATAGGCAAAGTAAGAAAAATGCTGCTTGAGAATTTATTAGTGTTTGATTTAAGAATATTGACTTTGTACATTCTGACATGTGATGCTGACAATTTGTGTTTTAACAGTTATAACTCTTTAACTTTTTGAATCTTGTTTGTATTGTCATTAAACAATTCCTGTCTGACCCCTGTACTTCCTGGTCCTGCCCCTAATTTCCCACAACTGTGAACAGTTAGATGAATTAAAATAGAAAAAATGCTTAAAACCCATAATTTTGTACATCTGTGAAAATATAAAATGATAAAAAGGCTTAACAACAAACACCAATATTATCTGTCAAAATGATAAAAAAATAAAAATTAAATTCTGCCAAGGTTTCTGATGTAGCAAGAGATACCAAGGCTGGCAGAAGATTAAACAGAAACTTTTATGTTATCCAAAAAATGGAAGAAAGCGATGCACTGAAATGTAAAAAGTTAACAGTATTCCCAGCCTTTGAAGAGTTTGAAAAGTGTCTGCTCATGGCATGTAAGCAGAATTGAAGCAAAGGTTCCTGTCCAGGGTGGTGGAAGGAGCATGTTGGACCCTTTTTGCTTTGTCGGTTTAGTTAGCACAGGTGCTTGATGCCTTTGATTCTGTTTCTGACTTTTGACACTCCCCCTTCCCTCCCCACCTTCAAACTTGCAAGTGTAGTCAGAATTAACCCAATCATTTTGATCTGGTTTGGTTTTACAGTCAAGAAGCAAATTTATACCAGCTGAGAATCTTCTCCAACACAGTGGAGAATCAGGCTTCCTGAATTCAGTGTAGTTACTTCTGATTTACAATGCTGTGAATAGAGACTGCCCCATTGCATGTGGTCCTGGTCCCCATGGTTTAGCAAAGATATAGGGAGGGAAAGGTGGCAAAATGCTACAGTAGAGGCAATGGAGGCTCTGAGGAGAAGCTGATATGGTTAAGTTGAAGTAGCCTAGAAAAGAGATGTCTTGGAGTGAATTTTGTCAGTCTCTAAATAGTTTTAAGGTAATAATGTAAATGAAGGCAGGGAATTATTCACAGTTTCAGAAGATGGTAGAATAAAAAAAAAATCAAATCCTGAAGCTAAAGAAGGAAAAGTTGAGGCTAAACAGTCTGTTACAAGAGCACTTGAGCAATGGAGCAGGCTCCAAGTGAAGCAGTTGGGGCACCATTTCTGTGGATATTCAAGACCAGATTACATAACCTCCCTGTGATGTCTTTATTATAAGGAGAGTCAGTAGCGACCCAGGTGTATAGGTGGCTATATTGTTTACAGTGAAGTCATTTCATGAACTCGCATTTAGAGTGAAGTAGAGTGAAGGTCAGAGGGTGTTGCAATGCACTGAGGTGTGCCAATTCAGTTAGGGTTCACTCTGCTTAGAGTTACTTTTCTGTGAAAGAAATGGCTTCGCTAAATGAAGTTCCATGGATTGCATACAGGATATTTATTGGTAGAGCCAAATATGCAACAGTGTAGTTCAGGCTGAGATGAAATACTGCAATTTATGATATAACCCTTACTTTGAAATGTGACAAAATATGATCTCTGCCGGATACTTATCTTTACTTATTGTGAAGTTATTATTAATATTATTTATTATTTGTGTTACCACCTAGGAACCCTAGTCATGGACCAGGACCCCACTGTGCTAGGCACTGTACAAACATGGAACAAAAAGATAGTCCTGACCCCAAAGAGCTTACAATCCAAATATAAGACAAGAGACAACAAATGGATACAGACAGATGGAGGAGTACAAACAAATAATGAGAATACTTTTATTATTTCTCAGATCTGGATACACTTAAATATTTTTTGGGGAGGTGGTGATAAAATAGGAAGACAAATGGTTTTCGATGACAGCCCTATTTTCCCCCTAATATGTGCCTGAGTGAGATGGGACAAAGCTCCCCAACATCAGTGAAAAATAGCCCCATCTCACATTGATCCCTAAACTCAACATGTTTAAACCAGGGCATTTTCAACAATTGCAGTGAACTGTTGAGAGTACAATTGTATATGTACAGCATATTATGTTTAGAAACCACTAGACTCATGTATATTATAACTGAAGGGGAAAATAAATGGTAGAAAATGACATGAATACATATAAAACTACTACTAGGGGCTTGTGGTTATATATTTTGATATTTTAGCTGTATAAAATATATTTTAGATATATATTGCTAAAAAAGCAGAATTGAGTAATATATGAAATGTACCATGACTTTTGGTGAATAATAAGAGAAATCCAAATCTCATTTCAAAACTTATCTATATATGTTGTATATAGAATCATTCCTAGTGCAAGAGGCTCCACTGCAAGCTATTCAGAAAGTAATTTAAATATAGTTTTACATTTATAATGTTTTCATATTTATTGATTGGTTGATTGATTTAGTTCAGAAGACAGGTTTGTAGTTACAGAATGAAGTAGGTAGTGGCACACTTGTCAGTGTGGAGTTCCGTGTCATGACGTTATCTTACCTTGAGTGCATCAGAGCCAGAACTCAGAGAGATGAAAGAGCTAACTTCCCTCTTTGCTCCATTTAGTGGATCAAATTCTCTGCTGGTGTATATGGATACATCTCCATTGAAGTCTGTGGCGCTTCACCCATTTATGCCAGCAGAGAATTCAACTGTCCGTGTGTTTGCACATTAAGAGTGAAACCCTGATTTCATTGAAATCAATGGGAGTTTTGCCATTAACTTCAGGATTTCACCCAGGAGGAGGGATAGCTCAGGGGTTTGAGCATTGGCCTGCTAAATCCAGGGCTGTGAGTTCAATCCTTGAGGGGGCCATTTAGGAACCGGGGGGGATGAAAATCTGTCAGGGGACAGTACTTGGTCCTGCTAGTGAAGGCAGGGGACTGGACTTGACCTTTCAAGGTCCTTCCAGCTCTGAGAGAGACCCTGAAAACATGAAACAAAGGAGCATAATCACATGATTTTTTGAGATGGTTCCTTGCCATTGTGTGGTTTGTGTTCCTCTTGTTTCGCTTTAACAGTGAAATCCACCCAAATCCGCAGAGTCAATACGAGGCCCTTTCCACCACTTACACCCCACACTAGTCTTTACTGCAAAGGCTGAAGATGGGCTTAAGCACTGTGACTTGATGCTACAAATGTATTCACATACTTGGTTACCACACAATCGTCGCCTAACCTAGCTCTCAACATGGGGCCGGGCCTGCCATCATTTAGTGTGGGCTCACGAAGTGGTTCTTACTGTGAGGGGGTTCCATTGACATTGTGGGAAATGCTAAAGCTAGTCACCCGGGCTGTCTGCAGGCAGGGGTGGATCCTAAATTCAATTTTTTTTTTATATTCCTTGGACCTTGGCCAGCTGAAGGACCTGATTTGGATCTCACTTGCAGGGGTTTTTCCCTGGTGTAACTCTGCAACTTCAACGATTTGCAAAAAGTAAGTGGGAATAGAATCACAGTCTGACCAACATCCAGGCTTTATAAAAGTTGAAACAATTAGCCCAATTGTTATTAATTTATTCTGCTTTGAGTAAGTTGACCAGTTCAAAGCTATCTTAAACCCATTGGAACTAGCCTGCTGGATTCCTACCCAGCATGAGGGAATTCTTCAACAACATAAGGCTTCCAAAGAATCTCCTATGCTACTCCCTGCCAGCCCCCTTGGCCTAAGGGCATGACCAGGGAAAAGGTGACAAGCTATCCAAGTATCGGAGAAGCATAAACTAGTTTGAAGCTGCCTGTGTCCACCACCCACATCTGGTGCCAAGTGCAGCTTGGCCACACCTGAGAATGTGAACCAACTATAAACTGAGTTATAAGCAGGTTCCCACACATGGCTTTATTGATGTAACAAGGGTCGTACATGTTTGATTCTTGTCACAAGAAGACCCCATCGACCGGAAGGCAAGGGATGCATTGTCCTAGGGATGGAGGTTCCACGACCACCACTCCCAAGAGGAGGAGATGGGTGGTGGTGGTCGGGGACTCCCTCCTAAGGGGGACGGAGTCATCCATCTGATGTCCAGACCAGGAAACTCGAGAAGTGTGCTGCTTGCCTGGAGCTAGAATTCAGGATGTGATGGAATGTCTGGCAAGACAGATCAAGCTCTCGGACTGTTACCCCTTCCTACTTCTCCACGTGGGCACCGATGATACTGCCAAGAATGACATTGAGAGGGTCACTGCAGACTACATGGCTCTGGGAAGAAGGATAAAGGAGTTTGAGGTGCAAGTCGTGTTCTCGTCCATCCTTCCTGTTGAAGGAAAAGGCCCAGGTAGGGACCATTGAATTGTGGAGGTAAATGCGAGGTTGTTCAGGTGTTGGAGAGAGGGCTTTGGATTCTTCAACAATGGGATGTTGTTCCAGGAAGAAGGATTTCTAGGAAGAGATGGGATCCACCTAACAAAGAGATGGAAGAGCATCTTCGCAGGCAGGCTTGCTAACCTAGTGAGGAGGTCTTTCAACTATGTTTGTCAGGGGATGGAGACCTAAGCCGTCAGGTAAGTGGGGAAGTGAGATACTGGGAGGAAACACAAGGAGGAGGGTGCAACAGGGGAGGCTTCCTGATTCATACTGAGAAAGTAGTGCAATCAGCTAGGTATCTTAGGTGCTTCTACACTAACGCAAGAAGCCTGGGAAACAAGCAGGAAGAATTGGCACAGCCAAGGAACTATGATGTGAGTGGAATAACAGAAACTTGGGAATAATGGAGACTTGGTGGGGTAACTCACATAACTGGAACACTGTCATGAATGGGTATAAACTGTTCAGGAAGGACAGGTGGGGGAGAAAAGGTGGAGGAGTTGCACTGTATGCAAGAGAGCGGTATGATTCCTCAGAGCTCCAGTATGAAACTGGAGAAAAACCTGTTGAGAATTTTTAGGTTAAGTTTAGAGGCGAGAGCAACAAGGGGGATGTTGTGGTGAGGGCATCTGCTATAGACCACCAGACCAGGAGGATGAGGTAGACGAGGCTTTCTTCAGACAAGTAAGAGACGTTTCCAGATCACAGGCCCTGGTTCTCATGGGGGACTTCAAACTCCTTGGCATCTGCTGGGAGAGCAAGACAGCAGTGCACAGACAATCCAGGAAGTTTTTGGAGAGTGTTGGAGGAACCAACTAGGGGCCAGCTTCTCTTGACCTGCTGATCATGAACAGGGAAGTAATAGTAGGGGAAGTAAAATGGTAGGCAACCTGGGAAGCAGTGACCATGAGATGGTCGAGGATGAAGATGTTGAACAAGACCGGCCCCAGGACCAACCACTGGGGCACTCCGCTTGATACGAGAATCCTGACAACAGGAGGAAAGGAGAGCAGAAGAATACAGACTATGGACTTCAGAAAAGCATTCTTTGACTCCATCAGGGAACTGATGGGCAGGATCCTCTGGGAGGCTAATATGAGAGGGAAAGGAGTACAGGAGAGCTGGCTGTATTTTAAAGAAGCCTCATTGAGGGAGTAGGAACAAACCATCCCGATGAGCAGAAAGAATAGCAAATATGGCAGGCGACCAGCTTGGCTTAACAGACAAATCTTCAGTGAGCTTAAACACAAAAAGGAAGCTACAAGAAGTGGAAATTTGGATAGATGACTAGGGAGGAGTATAAAAGAATTGCTCGAGCATACAGGGGTGTAATCACGAACGTCAAAGCGCAATTGAAGTTGCAGGTAGCAAGGGATTTGAAGGGTAACAAGAAGGGTTTCCACAGGTATGTTAGCAACAAGAAGATGATCAGGGAAAGTGTGGGACCTGAATGGGGGAGGCAACCTAGTGACAGATGATGTGGAAAAAGCTGAATTACTTTTTTTGCCTTGGTCTTCACAGACAAGGTCAACTCCCAGACTGCTGCAGTGGACAGCACAGTATGGGGAGTAGGTGAGCAGCCCTCAGTGGTGAAAGAACAGGTTAAGACTATTTAGAAAAGCTAGACATGCACAAGTCCATGGGGCCAGATGCAATGCATCCGAGGGTGCTAAGGGAGATGGGAAATGTGATTGTAGAGCCATTGACCATTCTCTTTGAAAACTCGTGGCAATCAGGGGAAGTCCCGGACGACTGGAAAAAAGCAAATATAGTGCCCATCTTTAAAAAGGGGGGAAAGGAGAATCTGGGGAACTACAGACCGGTCAGCCTCACCTCAGTCCCTTGAAAAATCATGGAACAGGAAACCAAGGAAACCATTTTGAAGCACTTGGAGGAGAGGAAGGTGATCAGGAACAGTCAACATTGATTCACGAATGGCAAGTCATGCCTGACCAACCTGATTGCCTTCTATGATGAGATAACTGGCTCTATGGATATGGGGAAAGCATTGGATGTGATAAACCTTGACTTTAGCAAAGCTTTTGATACGGTCTCCCACAGTATTCTTGCCAGCAAGTTAAAAAAGTATGGATTGGATGAATGGAGTATAAGGTGGATAAAAATCTGGCTAGATCGTAGGGCTCAACGGGTAGTAATCAACGTCTCAATGTCTAGTTGGCAGACAGTATCAAGCAGAGTGCCCCAGTGGTTTGTCCTGGGGCCAGTTTTGTTCAACATTTCAATTAATGATCTAGATGATGGGATGGATTGCACCCTCAGCAAGTTCGCGGATGACACTAAGCTGGGGGAAGAGGTAGATACGCTGGAGGGTAGGGAATAGGGATAGGGTCCAGAGTGACCTACACAAATTGGAGGATTGGGCCAAAAGAAATCTGATGAGGTTCAACAAGGACAAGTGCAGAGTCCTGAACTTAGGACGGAAGAATCCCATGCACCGCTACAGGCTGAGGACCGACTGGCTAAGCGGCAGTTCTGCAGAAAAGGACCTGGAGATTACAGTGGATGAGAAGCTGGATATGAGACAGCAGTGTGCCCTTGTCGCCAAGAAGGCTAATGGCATATTGGGCTGCATTAGTAGGAGTGTTGCCAGCTGATCGAGGGAAGTGAGTATTTCCCTCTTTTCGGCACTTATGAGGCCACATCTGCAGTAGTGCGTCCAGTTTTGCGCCCCCCACTACAGAAAGGATGTGAACAAATTGAGAGAGTCCAGTGGAGGGCAACAAAAACAATTAGGGGGTTGGGGCGCATAACTTACGAGGAGAGGCTGAGGGAACTGGGCTTATTTAGTCTGCAGAAGAAAAGAGTGAGGGGGGATTTGGTAACAGCCTTCAACTACCTGAAGAGGGGTTCCAAAGAGGATGGAGCTGGGCTGTTCTCAGTGGTGGCAGATGACAGAACAAGGAGCAATGGTTTTAAGTTGCAGTGTGGGAGGTCTGCAGTGGATATTAGGAAAAACTATTTCTCTAGGCCAGTGGCGAAGTACTGGAATGGGTTACCTAGGGAGGTGGTGGAATCTCCGTCGTTAGAGGTTTTTAAGACTTGGCTTGACAAAGGCCTGGCTGGGATGATTTAGTTGGGATTGGTCCTGCTTTGAACAGGAGGTTGGACTAGATGACCTCCTGAGGTCTCTTCCAACCTTAATATTCTATGATTCTATGGTTCTATATAAGTTTTCCATCACAGCAGCTCCATCACCGTCAGTGGAGTTGCATCTAACTTATACCAATGCAACTTGGAATAGAATCAGATTCTGCTTTCATTATGCCGACCTAATGGCATAATGAAAGTCGACAGTGGTCCTGGTTCTTTACTCACCTACATGACATAAATCAGGAGTAACTTCACCAATGTCAATGGAACTACCTTGTAAAAATGTGGTGGAAGTAAGAAGAGACTCATGTCCTATTAGTTCAGCCTCCATAAATGTTTGCCATCAGTGTACATAATACAAAAGATGGCTGATGTATTGTCTCATTTTGAAGGGGGTAGTTTTCGTGGTCTGACTGGTTTTGGTAATGATTAAATGGCACACAAACATTTAAAAGTGAGAAGTGTTCACATCATAACCAGCTGAGAGCTGATGTTGAGTGAACTGCACTCAACATTCTACCCAGCCGCTGGCAGACAGCCGACGTATGATGAAGGGCTTGTTATGCAGTAATTTATACTTTTCTTCATGTTTTGCTTCATTATATATTTTTTAGGCATTTAACCTTTTCAAGTTGGCCACTCTGCTGAAATGTCAATGTTAAAGTGCCGCTGTCAGCAAGTAACATTTAATGCTGTCTACAGCTGTAAGGCGTTAAATCATATAAAACATTTAATAAATATTTATTACTACTCTTTGTAATATAATGTAAGATCAAAATAATGGGGGAAATATGAACAAGACTATTAATGCTCCTGAGACTTCATAAACTGCTACAACTTTGTAATTAATAGTAACTCATCAATTATTATTTACCGTAAATATTTAAAGTGCTATATATGCCAGTGCAACTTCTTGGGATTATAATCAACAGAGTAAAATAGAATTTATGGGACACACTTGTAAATACCATCTACATAATTTCTCAAGTGATGTTGCAGATTGACTCTGTTAGTAATATATAGCAATATGTTGCATAGCAATATATAACCCTGTGCACTGCCTGCCATTATAACTGGTTTTTGTCATTGCATTGGAACAACAGGTCATTTATTTTCATCTGCTTTCTGTCTAAAGACATACAATCTAGACCAACAGACTCACTGGTAGACTTTGTTTTTTGTTCCTCAGTTATGTACTGGAGTGTGGTTTTAAATAAAAAAAAATAGCACCACATTGTTGCAAGTTGTTTCGTTTTTGTGTTAGGCTTGCATGCTTCAGACTAAAAGAAGCGGTGATATGAGGTTTTATCTCGAGCATAAATAGAAATATAGAGCCTGATCTGTATCCCAGTGACATCAATCGGAGTTTTGCCATTGATCTCAGTGGGAGCAGGAATAGGATCAGGGCTACTGTGGCATAATGGAAAGAACATAGGACCTGTAAGATGAAAATAAATATTTTTTTTTACAAGATGAAAATAAATCCCCCAATGAAGAGTTAAAAATACCAATGCAAAATCCCCCAGAAAGGTAAAATGGCTCAGTTAGTTAGAGTGTAAGATTAAAGAGAGACCATCCAATGCAAAATCAGACTTCTGTCTGAAACTATTTTTACTTTCTATTGTTCTGAGTGTGAGGAGTGGTACAGATCTTTTGAGATCTGAAGCGTTCCCTTGTGGACATGATACCTCCACCTCCCAGCTTACAAAAGATCAGGAGAAAGAAAGGGGAGTTTTTATTATTTCTATTATTGTAGCACCTAGAAGCCACAAGTGATGGGCTAGGACCCCAGTGTGCTAAGTGCTGTACAAACATAGAACAAAAAGACTGCCCCTATCCTGAAATAGCTGATGGTCCAAGTAAGTAAAAAGAGTGTGGTTGTTTCCTTGCTCGGGGTGATGAGGAGGCAGGAGGGTGTCTGATTGAACTGGATGGATGGGTAGGATGGATTGCTTGCCTTAAAGAAGGTGTCCATCCACTGCGATCTGTGTTTGTAATATAGTATCCTGGCCTGTGGTACAACCACTCTGTCCCTTCCTTACAGGTCAGGGGAGAGGTAGAGAGACTCTCAAACTGATATTGCAAGGTCAGCATTTTGCAGCATGTGGGCCAATGTGGAGGCTGCCATTTGTTGTGTTGCACAAACTCCAAGCGGCAGCTCTTCCTCTGACTAATGACTAGAAGAGGACACCCCCAGCACACACATTCTCCTAAAGAAGGCTCTGGCCCTGCAAAGACTCATGCACATACTTCACCGTAAGCACATGGGTAGGGCAATTCAAGTCAACGGGACTCCTTGAGTGCAAAGAGTTAAACATGTGGGTAAGTCTTCATAGGATCTGGGACTTAGTGGTCTCATAAGCACCTGCAGCTTGCATGAATATTTACAGGAAGTGCAATGGTGTGAGGCTGCTGGTGGTACAAGCTTGATGCCAACGACAGCTGTGGGCTGACAACACCTCTGACAATCAAGCTGCTCATTTGGGTGCCTAAATTTTATAATTTTTCTCCCAATTGCCTTCGTCTCCCTCCCTTTTCCCTCACAGTGGTGTGTGACCCAGGAATCTCTTAGTGCCAACTGGCAGAAGGTATAGGGGGTGCATGAAGTTATATGTACGTATACACACACACACACACACACACACACACACACACACACACACACACACACACACACACACACACACACACACACACACACACACACACACAGTAATAATTCACTAAAGGCTGGTGTGTGAGATCTCTACCAAGAGCCAGTAGCCCAGTGGTCGTCATAATCAGTGTGAAATGTATGTGCAGATAATATTTAAGAAGCTATCTACCTATATACAATTATGTTCTTAGTGATTTGGGATTAGTGTAGGTCACCAGGAGGTGACTTACCTCAGGAGTGTTCCTTTCAAGCAGGAGGCAACAGATCCTTACTGCTCTGCCTCGTTGTGTATATTGGGCATTGTATGCCTCTGTGTCCTCTGCACTTGTGGTTGGGCTAGCATGGTTCTTGTACAGAGGGTCAGCACCCTAGGGCACAGTGGAACCCAGCTTTGTGGGGACCACCGTATCCCAGTGCCCAGGGAGGTTGGCAGAGCTCATGCCAAATGATCCATGCCCAAGCAGGTAGAGGCCCAGTTGCTGCTACACACGCTACTCCAGCCCTGAGTCTGCAACGGCAGCCGTGGCACTATTTTGTTGGCTGGTGGAGGCTATTTCTTACCCCCACCAGACCTACCTTGCTTGAGCCTGGCTATTCAGGCTTGGTAGGGGAATAGGCACTGCCCTGCTGTATATGCAGACAGCCCAACCATATGAGGGCAAACGGCAGGCTGCAAGAGCTTGTTCTAGGAAGGATTCAACCTAGCGTTGCCACCGCCATTCTCACAGTAGGACTCTGTCAATAGGGCAAAAGATTCTACGACGAAGAGCAAAGGAAATATTTGCATTTTGACTTCTTTGATGGGATCCAATGACAATAATTTTAAGGCAATAAAGAACTAAGAAATTTTATTTTTTTTCTTTAAAGGTCACCCTTGTAAAGGGCATAAAAGGAATTTTCTGGAGATAATGTTTCTGTTAGATGTTTCAAAAGATCGTAATACAGCTCTTTATAAAAGAAGGGAAAATTATTCTTTAACCCAAATCTGTTACTCTGATATGCTGAAATAGAAACAAAGGTGTTAGCAACATAAGTTAAATTAGATTATGAAAAAAAATCAAAATAAAGTACTTTAAGATCAATAGGAAACCTCTGAGTTCAAAACAGAAAACCAGAGCAGAGTTATACCCCATGGAGATTTGGAGATCAGTAATTTCCTCCCTTTGGTAAGATTTTTCTTTAGAGGAATCTAAAAATGGGAAAAGAATTGATGTAGGATTTAAAAGAAATAAGGCTCTGAGTAATGTAAAATTGGCAAGTAAAGATGGTAAAACAACCATTGTTTGCAACTAAGCAAATTATGTGGCTTGGCGAGCCTTACTAAGGTCTTAGAATCATAGAATATTAGGGTTGGAAGAGACCTCAGGAGATCATCTAGTCCAACCTCCTGCTCAAAGCAGGACCAACACCAACTAAATCATCCCAGCCAGGGCTATGTCAAGCCGGGCCTTAAAAACCTCTAAGGATGGAGATTCTACCACCTCTCTAGGTAACCCCTTCCAGTGCTTCACCACCCTCCTCGTGAAATAGTTTTTCCTAATATCCAACCTAAACCTCCTCCACTGCAACTTGAGACCATTGTGCCTTGCTCTCTCATCTGCCACCACTGAGAACAGCCAAGCTCCATCCTTTTTGGAAGCCCCCTTCATGTAGTTGAAGGCTGCTATCAAATCCCCCCTCACTCTTCTCTTCTGCAGACTAAACAAGCCCAGTACTCTCCTTGCAAGTCATGTGCCCCTGGCCCCTGATCATTTTCGTTGCCCTCTGCTGGACTCTCTCCAATTTGTCTACATCCTTTCTGTAGTGGGGGGGCAACACTGAATGCAATACTCCAGATATGGCCTCATCATTGCCGAATAGAGGGGAATAATCACTTCCCTCGATCTGCTGGCAATGGTCCTACTAATGCAGCCCAATATGCCGTTAGCCTTCTTGGCGACAAGGGCACACTGCTGTCTCATATCCAGCTTCTCATCCACTGTAATCCCCAGGTCCTTTTCTGCAGAACTGCCACTTAGCCAGTCGGTTCCCAGCCTGTAGCAGTGCATAGGATTCTTCCATCCTAAGTGCAGGACTCTGCACTTGTCCTTGTTGAACCTCATCAGATTTCTTTTGGCCCAATCCTCCGATTTCTCTAGGTCACTCTGGACCCTATCCCTATCCTCCAGCATATCTATCACCCCCCCCCAAGCTTATTGTCATCTGCGAACTTGCTGAGGGTGCAATCCGTCCCATCATCCAGATCATTAATAAAGATGTTTAACAAAACCAGCCCCAGGACCAACCCTCTGGGGCACTACACTTTTTGATACCGGCTGCCAACGAGACATCGAGCCGTTGATCACTACCCGTTGAGCCCGACAATCTAGCCAGCTTTCTGTCCACCTTATACTCCATTCATACAATTCATACTTTTTTAACTTGCTGGCAAGAATACTGTGGGAGACCATATAAAAAGCTTTGCTAAAGTCCAGATATATCACATCTTGGGAAAGTGTCATTAGTATTTTCAAAATGTGCATTTACATTTATTTTATTTTGATTCTATTGCACAATATTACATGTTGCAGCTGTAGCTGTGTGACCTGGGGATGGACAACCTTCATAATGTTGGGAGCTTGCATTTTGGGTCTGCTAAACACCCCCAGAGCTCAAAAACGATCCAGATGAATTGGGCCTGTTGAATCCAGACAACTGGGACAAAAATCTCCATGGAAACATTTTTTTTGAGAGATTGCTGAAGATTTTTGTAAGACTATAATTCCCCCCGCAAACACCCCTTCTTATGATATTTTGGCATATGTGATTCTAGCGAGAAACAGATGCATGTGACTATAAATACTGTTATATGACTACTTGTTCTCATTGCAGGGTTAGCACTGCCATGCAGTGTCTTTGGAAGAACAACAATGGAAGAAGGTCAGTTTCATAACAGAACATATTTGTATTATTGTAGTAGGGTACAGAGGCAGCTCCTATCCTCCTGCTGGTACACTCAGCTTCCTTCTAACCTAGAGGCAGAAAATATACACTCTTCAACTTCCTCCCAGGTGCTTCCTGAAACATGGAACCTTCCCATCTAAAAGGAGCCACACCTGTGTGACACACACAGAGCCAGACAGTACAGTAGCTCTCTTACAATGCCATCGGGAGATAGGTAAATCAGACCCCAATTCACTTAAGCACAAGAGTATCCCACTGACATTTGGCCGAGATTTCAGAAATTGGCTAGTGGTTTTGGGTGCTCAATTTGAGACACTTTAAAGGGATTTGATTTTTTCAGAAAGTGCTGAGCTTTCACTCTCTGGAAATCAGGCCCCTTAAGGTGTTTCACGTTGTTCTGAAAATCACTGCTCATTTTTGAAAATAGTGGCCTTTTTCTTTTCCTTTTTTTTTTCTTTTTGTTTTGTTTCCGCAGTTTAAGTGGAACAGTTTTGGGATAATCCAAGGAAAAATCTGGAAGAGAGAGAGGATTCAATGGAGCAAAGAGTGACATGAAGTGCATTCTAACCCACCTGCTCTGGATTATTTTTGGACTAATTTTTGGACTTTGGCACTCACTAATGCTGATTCTCTGTAGAAGGATCCCAGAAACATTTAACCCATTAAAATGGTTTTAATGATTTTTTTCAGAAGAAGGATGCTCCAGTAGCTTTGGTGTTAGTTTTGGCTGTAGGGGACCTGGGACTTTTGTCCTGCGTCCCGACCGATGTACAACCGGGATGCCATTTGTCCCAATATTGAGGTGAGGAGGCAGATGGGGAGTTGAGGTGGGCTGGTGAGCGGGATGAGGAGGCGAGCAGCAGGCGGGAGGGAGGTGAGGAGGCAGGCGGCCAGGCGGATGGGGAGGAGACTAGTAGGGAGGTGAGCAGCAGGCGGGAGTGTGGTGAGGAGGTGGGCAGGCGGGTGCTGAGGAGGAGAGTGGCGGGCGCAGCCAGGGGGGAGGATGAGGAGACGAGTGGTGCCTGGGTGGGTGGGCGCATTGGGCGGATGGCAAGAAGACTAGCGGGGAGGTTGATTTGTCCTGGGCCCCGCACCCCTCTAGGGATGGCCCAGGCAGCCTATATCTCCTGTGCCCTGCCGCTGGCCCCCAGGCCAAGCACACTATCTGAGTCAAATACAGAGGGGACAAAAGCCAGCCCGAGGAGGGTGGGGAGGAAGGAAAGAAGAGGATTGGGACAAGGAGTCTGATGAGGTAACGTGTTGGAACTGTCTGGGCAAGGAGACTGGGACTAGGAACCAGCAGGAGAGACCTGGGGGAGACCGATCTGACAGGGAGGTGGGGTACAGGGGGAAGAACTGGGCCTCGCTTGGCAAAGAGGCTGGGACAAGGAACCAGGGAAGCAGGAGACTAGGGCACAAAGCCAGGGTGGGGGTGGGGGAAAGGCTGAGGCTGGATGAGGAACCCAGGGAGGGAGATTAGGACCAGCAGCCAGTGAGGGGGAGAAGAGTGAGACAAACCAGAAGGGGAAAATTGGGACTGGCTGAGCACGGACACTGAAATGTGTGTGTGAGATTGAGAGAGAGAGAGAGAGATTGGAAGTTGATGGATGGGGGAAATATTGGGATTTGGACAGACAATTCCGAGGGGGAAATGAGGGTTAGCTGCACAAAGACACTGGGACGGGAGTGAGAAGCCTGAGGAGTGGAGACCGTGACTGGGTAAGACAGGAAAATAGGACTGGGGTGGGGAAGGGACAGTCTGGAGGGGGCAGAATAGGTAAACCTTGTAGAGAATGGGCTGAAGAGTCTGTGCCCACCACAGCACACTCCCTCCAGAGCCTGGAATGGAACCCAAGACTAAAGAGTCTCACCATTCCTCCGCTGTCAGCAAGTATTTGTGAAACCCTCCGGCGAAGTGTGTATCCAGTGCTGGTCCACTCATAGCTCAAGGAGCAGAGGTCGTCAGTGGGCGGGATCAAATCTGGGACCTCTGGAGCTTAGTGCATGAGCCTCTACCCCATGAGCTAAAAGCCAACTGACTGTTAGCTAAGGCTGTAGAGCAGACTCATTTTATCTCTCTCTCTCTAAGTGGTCTCGGTGCTGCTAGATGGGACAAAACACCACACCCAGGAGGTGTGTGGGTTACATATGCATTGGATCTAAGGGTTCTAAGCCTGCTGATTGCTCCAGTGGGTATCATTATGATGCCCCATAGTGAAATTAATGTTTTTTCTGTTTGTTTTATTAAAAACCTAGGAAAGCACACACACAAATACTATGCCGAAAGAACATTATTAAGGTTGCAAAATCAAGCACTCAAAAGTTAGGAAATGCCAGAATTAAGGTTGCCTTTGCATGCTTAATCCATCACCCCCGCCCCCACACACACATACCCACTTTGTGTGCATGCATTATGACACAGTCTTTAATTCCATGATCACATACTATTATTTCCATAGAACCTCTGCTCATTCAGTGCATAGGACAGATGTGCTCTAAGAATGATCAGTGTTGTGCAGGAAATGAGGCTGTTGTCTGTAATAATAATACCCACTTCTTATATAGCACATTTCATCAGGATCCCTGCTTCATTTATTGCAGAAGTTGGCAGATGCATGGTGAATGAGGCATCGCACTGCAGGAAGAGAAAGGATGGTCTCATGGTTAAGCAGTTGAACGCTGCTCTGGAGAATTGATTCTATACATGCCTCTGCCACCGAGTTCCTGTGTGATGCTGGGCAAGTCACTTAAGCCAAATTTTTCAGAGGTGGCCACTAATTGTGCATTCCTCATTGTCTGGGTGCCCCACTTGGTACCTTGGGGTCTGATTTGTAGAAGTGCTGAGCAACATAAGTCAGTGGGAGCTGTGCTCTGAACATATAAAGTGATATGTTGCTTTAAATTCTCTGAGAAATCAGAGGTGTCTCAAATTGGGCACCCAAAATTGATGGAAACTTTTGACCTTAATCGTTGTGTGCCTCAATTACCTATCTGTAAAATGGGGATAATGCCATCCCCTCATCTCACAGTGGTTTTGTGAAAATAATTTTTTAAATGTTTCTGAAGCACTCAGACACAATAGCATATAGCGATGAGTGGTATTGGCAAGCCCATGAGGAAATTAATAATTCTGTCTGCAGAGCTGGTGTTGAATGATGTGCCGTAAGTAAGGAAGGCATGGTGCCACACATTGAAAAATGGGGAGTAAACCATATATTGAATAGTTGCTCATTAATCTTCTACACTGAATGGGGCAGGGGGCCTTATGTGATCATACAGTCAGACTGTTGTGTCATGAATACACACAAATGGCCACGAGTCAAGATTGCACAGGCAGCCCGAACTGTGGCATTTCCCAACTTTTGAGTGTTTACTTTGCAACCTTACTAATGTTCCTTTAACGTTCGCCTGTCAGATAACACCACTTCTACGTGACAGGATTCGTGACAGGCAGAGAGGCAGGGGTCTAGAGGCTTGAGCGTGGAACTGGATTTTCTATTCTGGCTAAACTGTGCTTGTCACAGGACTAGTTGTGGGGAAGAGGGTGTGCAAAGATGGCTTCAAGCCACCTATGTGCTTCACTTATTCTTGGCTTCGCTGAAGGCCTGCCCAACTTCAGGGCTTCCCTAACTTACTCTTGGCAGCAATGGCCCAAGGACCATTCTTGCAATCACAGGTGGAGCACAGTAGCGTTCGGATCCCACCTTTAACATATCACTTTTGGGCTCCAAGTGGGGCCACTTCACCATCTCCATAACACTGGGGGAACCCCATTACTTCTGGTGTATTTCCCAGTTACACCTTCATTTTGACCCCCTTACTCCACTGGAGTGGAATAAAGGGACTGCAGCAAAAGAGACTCAGGCCCAGGAACTCCTGAGTTCAAATACCACCCACATAATTGATATGCATTGCAGTCCTGGGCCATTCAGGCAACTTCTAGTGTCTTGGTTTCTTCATTAGTTGAATGGGACTGGATTATTCAAAAATTGTTTTGCAGGGGTGTCATGAGGAACAGTATGGTAAATGTCGGTAAATCTCCTTGGAGATGTAGAGCACTATATTGGTGCAGAGTGGTGTTAGGCCAATAAAACCTTGCAAGCTGCATTGTTTGATGTCAAACCTGGAGCCTGGGCTAGTCATAGATGACACTTCAGGAACTGAAGTAACAGAGCCACTAAATCAGTTTTCCCAGCACTGCAGTGTTGTTCACAAAAAAAAGGTACCCCATCCATTTACGACAACAAGAAAAGCAGTGTTATCAGTGCAGATGAATAGAGAGGCATGACCAAGTGCCAGATCTGCTCCCAAGCAGTTGCGTGGAGTAACCCATGTTCAGTAATCCCTGAAACCTTGCAAAGAGGGTATGTTCTCAATATGCCATACGTATCACTGACGATTTCAGTAGCGTGACATCAGGAACATATTCGGCCCAGCAGCTGTACTGCTTTAGCCAGAGATATTTGTGTTCTTTGCAGGGCTGCACAGCTTATCAGAGATATCACATGTAGCAAAACAAGGAAATTGGGCCATCATCTTCGTAAAAAGGGAAAATTGTGCAGTGACTTAATGGAGCGGTAATAAATGGTTAGAGTGTGGAGCATTCTAGAGTGCTCTTACGTAAGCCACACAAATGTATCGATGAAAGCCCATGAGCTTACACTCTCCACAGTTAAACCCTTCTTTTCATGTGGGAGCTTTGAGCTACATCTGAGAACTCCACTGTGGAGTTTTCCTGTATGGCAGAATTCTCCCGTTCCTATTTTGTAGGGATGCTTCATTAACTGGCTTAGTCTGTAAGCCCACATAGCACTAAGATTTGTGTTGTACTCTGTTTATTTTTAAAGTGCTGCTGTCACTCTGGGTTTTGCAGGATGGATTGCGTGTTTTGCTTAAATATGCAAGCTTGTTCACACCAGCAACAGTCCCTCCTTTTGCTTGGCAACCCTCCAGAAAGATTCAGTAATAGAAAAATCATTTCACAGAACTACAAAAGGGGGCACTGGCTATCTTATGAAGGGCTGTTTATTAGGATTTCACTCTTGCAGGCTTTAAAAAAAAAAGAATGTCGGTGTAATTGATCTTCAATAGATCAGTCCATTATATCTGTTTTCCTTGGTGTAAAATTCCTCTGCTTGATTCAAGCTGGCAATTGGCTGAGAAAGAAGTGGGGGATTCTTTTATTCCCCCTTCCCAAATGAGTTTAATGTTCTTCGAAGGTTAGGTTCAATTGAAAATAGGACAGTGTGACATCTCCAATAGATTTGGCTAATAAAGGGGTGTACTTGTTGGATGAATGTTGCCAGAAAAGAGAAATATAGAATTTTAAACCTATGAAAATGCTTCAGAAAGCAGAATTCGAGTCCAGGAAAGGACTCCAAGAATCTTGGTGCTTATCATGGATAGATTTTCTCCCTCTGCCATTAATAGGAACAAGCCTTTTGCCAGAATCTAAGAAGAGCATCAATGAATTTAAACACAAATCATATGTAGAGAGTAGTTTTTATTCAAGCAGACTGATGTTGAAGATGCTGCTGCCTATATAGCATCAAAAGCTGGCTTGGAACTCATAACTTTGATGAGGAGGAAGTTTGCATGTATTTATGTCCCTCCCACTTTAAAACCAGGGTTATCTAACCTTCACCTCCCGAGGCATAGGTTCAAATCCAGCCACAGTGATATGAGGTAGGTTGTCTCAGCCTCGTTTCTGGTGATGGTTGCCAAGCATACAAATTTGGCACAAAAGAGCAAGCAGCGTCTGCTCTTGGGAACTGATCCAAAGTCCCTTGAAGCCACTGTCTTTCCAATGACTTCAATGAGCTTTGGATCCGCTGCTCAGAGCGGGGTATTACTGTGTTTCTGCAGAACTGTGCAGGGATTGGGAACCTTGCAAAGCACTTGGCCAGCACCCTGTGTCAAAAAGCCAGATCTGCCTCCTATGCTCACATTGAGCACTACCTTACTCCTGAAATAGTCCCCTTCGTTTACTTCCTAGACTCTGAGCTCTCTGGGACGGGGACTCGCTTTCTTGTACTTGTTTGGACAGTAATTTATGTAATGGTGTCTCTAAGTGCTGTTGTGAAAAATAATTGATTTAAATTAGGCTGTTCACAGAGTAAGGCCACAACATGAGCCAGGGATGCGGAATCTGGCCTTTCATTTGGCTGATGCCGTTATCTGGGCTCAGGATTATGGAAATCCCATAAATTGCTTTAAATCACTTTGAGACTGTTCAGTGTTGCTTTGACAAATGAACCATGTCACAGTGAAAAAGGGTCGGCTTTCTTTGGGTCAACAGATACGTTCTGTCTGGTATGTCGTGCACCCTATCAACATATCACCTGGGAGATAAAAGTCTTGGGAGTGTTACAGATACTCTTGGTATCTCTGTGCACATGGATTTTTACAGGCAAGAGAAGCAGGTTAACATTGATTAGTTCCTCCCATATGGGGCTAAGAGGAGAAATATTTTTTTATTAGGACTGTCAAGCAATTAAAAAAATTAATTGCAATTCATCGCACAATTAATCACACTATTAAACATAGAATACCATTTATTTAAATATTTGTGGATGTTTTCTACATTTTAAAATATATTGATTTCAATTACAACACAGAATACAAAGTGTACAGTGCTCACTTTATAGTTATTTTTGATTACAAATACCTGCACAGTAAAAAAAACAAAGGAAATAGTATTTTTCAATTCACCCAATACAAGTACAGTAGTGCAATGTCTTTATCATGAAAGTTGAACTTACAAATGTAGAATTATATACAAAAAAACCTGCATTCAAAAATAAAACAATGTAAAATGTTAGAGCCTGCAATTCCACTCAGTTCTACTTCTTTTTCAGCCAATCGCTCAGACAGACAAGTTTGTTTACATTTGCCGGATATAATGCTGCCCACTTATTGTTTACAATGTCACCTGAAAGTGAAGACAGGTGTTCTCATGGCACTGTTGTAGCCGGCGTCGCAAGATATTTACGTGCCAGATGCGCTAAAGGTTCACATGTCCCTTCATGCTTCAATCACCCTTCCTGGGGACATGCGTCCATGCTGATGATGGGTTCTGCTCGATAACAATCCAAAGCAGTGTGGACCGATGCATGTTCATTTTCATTATCTGAATCAGATGCCACCAGCAGAAGGTTGATTTTCTTTTTTGGTGGTTCGGGTTCTGTAGTTTCCGCATCAGAGAGTTGCTCTTTTAAGCATGCTCCACACCTCGTCCCTCTCAGATTTTGGAAGGCACTTCAGAGTCTTAAACCTTGGGTTGAGTGCTGTAGCTATCTTTTGATATCTGACATCGGTACCGTCTTTGCATTTTGTCAAGTCTTCAGTGAAAGTGTTCTTAAAATAAACAACATGTGCTGGGTCATCATCTGAGACTGCTATAACATGAAATATATGGCAGAATGCGGGTAAAACAGAGCAGGGGACATACAATTCTCACCCAAGGAGTTCAGTCACAAATTTAATTAATACATTATTTTTTTAACAAGTGTCGTCAGCATGGAAGCATGTCCTCTGGAATGGTGGCCAAAGCATAAAGGGGCATATGAATGTTTAGCATATCTGGCACGTAAATACTTTGCAGTGCCGGCTACAAAAGTGCCATGCAAATGCCTGTTCTCACTTTCTGGTGATATTGTAAATAAGAAGAGGGCAGCATTATCTCCTGTAAATGTAAACAGACTTGTTTGTCTTAGGAATTGGCTGAACAAGAAGTAGGACTGAGAGGACTTACAGGCTCTGAAGTTTTACATTGTTTTGGTTTTGAGTGCAGTTATGTAATATAAAATATCTACATTTGTAAATTGCACTTTCACGACAAAGAGATTGCACTACAGTACTTCTAGGAGGTGAATTGAAAAATACTATTTCTTTTGTTTATCATTTTAAAAATAAACACTCTGATTTCAATCAACACAGAATACAATATATATGAAAAGGCAGGAAAACATCCAAAATATTTAATACATTTCAATTGTTATTCTATTGTTTAACAGTGCAATTAAAACTGCGATTAATTGTGATTAATTTTTTTGAGTTAATCGCCTGAGTTAACTGCAATTAATCAACAGCTCTACTTTTTATTTTTCCCAGTTGAGTAGTAGTAATGGCAAAAGCTCAGTAGTTTCAGAGATTTGGTTCTGCTGTGAGAAGCAGTCAGAAGTTTGGATACCTTTCTTTTTAAGATCTGTATTTTAACAAGAAAAAAGGTAAATTAAAAAGATATCTGAAAAATGAGTCAGGCAGGCAGAGTCTGCTTAAAAACATTAAAACTAACGATGCAAAAGAAGTTTTGGAAAAGCTGACTTTATACAAACCGGCTGGTCTGAATGGTATGAATCTGAGAGTGTCCGGGGAATCAGCTAAAGAACTTCCTAGGGGTCACAGACATTATTCTGGGGAAACTGGAAAGCAGAGGATATACAAAGAGGCTATAGGAAAGACAATGTACTACTATTTTTCATACAAGGAAAGAGGAGCAGGCCTGGTAATTTTGACCATGAAACTGAACTTCTACCTTAATGAAACTGATTGATTTACCTAACTTGGCAATTGAAAATGGACAATTTCTTGCACCCTTTAGGACGGCAATGAGATGAGATGTTTAGCTATAGAAATTCTTTTCGCACACAGGATTTAGCCTGATTTCCAAAATGGGAGGTTGGGAAGGGATGTTCCCTTAGGTTCCATTCACTGGGATTTTCCTCTGGAGAGCTAAGTAGGATCACGTGGCCCTATCAGGAATGGGAATTGGTCCAGCTCTGTCCTTTCTGTGTACCATACAGCCAGAGCTTTGGTTGTTGGACCCTGCAGTGTTTAGCTCTGGGGTTGCCATGGCACTCAGGAGAGCACAGAACACTTACAAACCCTCTGGGACTTTGAAGGCATACTGTGCTCCAGAGTGTCCATGGTAATGGGACGCTACTGAGTATCCTGAGACTTAACATACAGCAGTGGAGCTTGGCAGAGAAGCGGCAGAACCCCATTACCAGGCCAGTTGCCCTCACTGGGATCCTACCACTTGCATTGCTGCTGTTAATTGCTGGATCTCATGGCCAGCCTAGATGCCACCACCTGTTGCCAAAGATGACAAATCTCACTGCCAGCAGATTTTTAAACCGATCTTCTACTTCACTTCCTGACAAACGTTCAAACACACACACACACACACACACACACACACACACACAAAAGCCAATGGATAAAATGTTAAGCGCACCTACATGACTTAGGCGAGGTCTATACTATAAACTTATAGCGATATATCGACTTTGCTTAGGGGGTCTGAAAATCAACACCGCTGAGTGACACAATTATACTGACCTACTCCCTGGTGTGGACAGGGCTTCTCCCATCGACATAGCTATGGCCTCTCACGGAGGTGGGTTAACTACACTGATAGGAGAAGCTGTTTTGTCAGTGTAGTAGCATCTTCAACTGAAGTGCTGCTGCAGAATTTTAAGTGTAGAGCTGCGGTTAGGAACTTAAGTCCTATCTATTTCATGGGACTCTGACTCTTAAGCTACTTAGGCTTCTTGGAAAAAATTCCCCAATAAGAAATACTCTTTATATTGAAAGGGAATTTTAATCCACCCACGGAATAGGCATCCTGCTGCTCTACTGAATGGATGCTGGAGTCTGTCCTGGAAGGGTTGTCTTGCTAGCATCACAGAGCGGGGACATGTCCAGCGAGAAAAGTCAGAGAGTCATGGGAAGAGCTCTGCGTAGGTGAAGGTAGAAGAACCCAGTTGGTGGTAGATGGAGCTGGTGGTTCGAAAGTTAATTTAAGGTTAAAATGTGCGTTCAAACTTGTGGTTGCTTCTGTGTATTGACTCTGTGAACCTTCTGAGGTTAGTCCACTGCTAATGATCGACTGTCTGTCACACTTTCAACAGGAAGAATGATGATTTTTCATTTGTAACCATTAACTTGAGTCACCATATAATATTTAATCTACAAATTTAGCATAAAAAGTGGAGCGAGCCCCTGACTAAACCCGAGTAAATACCCAGAAAGGCCAATTAGAAAGGAAAACCAAATCAAACGCTCTAGTCCTTTCAAGTCACTTCATATGGACTTATTTTGTTATTTTGTTTCATTTTTCTTTATATTCATAGTCATCCCTTTATTAACTCCCAAAGGGAATGTGATGCATAGCCAAGCACCTCCTTTGTGTCTCAAATTAATGCACTGGACACACCCAGCAATGGGATAAATGGAAATGTTCCATCCCATTACCCTTAATCCTGGCTCTTTGAAAGGTAGCAGTATTGACAAAGTCATTGTTCCTCTGGAGACAGCCAAAGCACAAAGGTTATTGTATTTATTAGCCAGTTCAGTGGCTCAGGCCATAGTTATGAAAAAAGCCATAAGTATGAACTCGGGGTTGTGTTTTGGTTTTTAATGAAAAAGAACTTACTGATGCTTCAGGTTCTACATACACGATGGGTCTGATCCTGCTCCCGGTGAGGTCAATGAGACTTTTGTCTTTGACTTCAATACAAGCAGGATTGGGTCTAATATAAGTACGTGAGTAAGACTGTCTCCAAAGCAGACTCAGGTTGATATGGCAGCACTGCACCATCCTTGGTGTACACTTTCTTCCAGAATGGAGTTGTAGTCATTTTTTCATTCAGTTGATTACTTCGAGAGAGATTTACAGGGACCCACATTCTTCTGAATCCTCCAGCCCCCACTGGTTGGGTCGTTACCTCATGCGCCACCAGCCATTCTGAACACCTCGGGCCTGATTCTCATTTACCCCAAGGCCCCTTTACGCCACTCTGGCAGCCAAGAGTGGCCCCAGGCTGGCGTCAGTCACATTGATGTCCGTTTTAAGGCCAGCTCTACATTGCCAGAGCAGGGTGTAAGGGAGACTCAAGTCCTGTATTTATTATTGTTTAGCTGTTATTTATTATGTGTATTGTACTTATTTCCCACAGATTTGCTCACCTGGAAACAGTTCTAGAACAGAGCTTCACCAGCTTCAACGGTGCTACTCTGATTTGCGTCAACTGAGGATCTGGCCGGACATTTTTTTTTTTAATATTTCGGAAAACTGCAGTAAGGAGTTTTTTATTTTTCGTTCTTTCCTTCAATGCAAACCAACGCTTATTAAACACATTTTCGTAGGACCAGTAAAGTGTGCTGTTGTGTGCACTGCATATCACTTCCGAAGTGCAGCTCTTTACAGAGAAGGGGAAATGCCTAAAATAAGGGACCTGATCCTGCCAGTTCTTCCTGCCTGGCCAACTCCGGAGCTCCTTACTCCTTAATTTGTCCCTATGTGGTATTTAAGCGGAGGGTCAGTCTTCCTGGTATCTAGGTGCTGGACACAGCAGAACAAAAGGCTAAAAACCAGAGCTGGATGAAAAACAGAATTTCTGTCATGTGGATAATTCCGATGTTTTGAAATGTGTTTTTATCCCACATCAGGGTGAAAAGTCAGAGTAACAAAATTTTTCATGGAACGAAAAGTTCAGAAAATGTTCACTTCTGAAAGATCAACTTTAAACCACATCTGCCTCAGGTGCCCGTGGTGACCCATGGGAGTTGTAGTTCATGTGCCTCATGTCCTCATTCTTTCCTGTGAGCTGAGCTTCCTTGCCAGACTGCATCTCCCATAATGCACCCACAGTCTTGTGACTCCCATGATGCACCACATCTATCAGGCAGAGGGAATACTGTAGCAAGGGCTTCGTTGCTCTCTTTCTGGGGTCAATGGGCATTGGTTTGAAGATGGAATGAGTGAAAATTGACTTAAAAAAGAAAAGGAGGAAGATCCACTGCTCTACAGCCAAAATGCTTCTGAAATAAATGTAGTCAAACTTTACTAATTCTGGGTCACTGAGAACGAAAATGATGCTTAAAATTGTTGATTGGCTCTAGTTTTCAAGACATGCTATTGGGTCAGTATATACGACCCTTGACTTGGGAATGGCAGAGGATAAGTGAGTTATAAAGGGAAGGGATCTCAATTTAAACCAGAAATGACTAAAATACATCTTTGACTGGATCTATGAATAAATCTATGACTGGGTTTGGACAGTACTTGCTTTTTAGGCAAAACAATGAATGATGCAATCTGAAGCTGGTATTGCATCATACATAATATGAATTGCATCATGTTATTCCTAGAAGTCATGGATGATGCAATCATAACGAAGCTTACATCACTCTGCTGAACAAATTGCCCTATATCCGCTCTAGAAATCATAGTGTCGTGCTCTCTTATTTGTCAGTGTTTGATTTTGCAAAGGGACACATTTCTGTTTAGCCAAAGTGAGCAGAGATGCCTCGTACTTGTGTGAACAGTGCAGATAACTTCTGCTATGTTTGTGGTGAAGTGACTTTTGCATCACAAAAGCGCAGTATAACCACTATGGTTAAGAAAGCCTATCACCTTTCTTTTGGCTGCAAAATTGGAGATCAGGACAAGAGGTGGGCCCCACACATATGCTGCAACACTTGTGCAACAAATCTTCGCCAGTGGTTGAACAGGAAAAGGAAATCTATGCCTTTTGCAGTGCCAATGATTTGGAGAGAGCCAACAGATCATACCAGCAATTGTTACTTCTGCATGGTGCCTCCAGTTGGGAAAGGTGTGTCAAAGAAGAAAAAGCGGACTGTGCATTATCCAAACATTCCATCAGCTATACGCCCAGTACCCCACAGAGAAGGACTGCCACTTCCTGATGCACCAGAATCATTCTCACTTGAGTCAGACGAGGAAGAGGATGAAACTTCTGGTCCTGAACCATCAATGTCACAGGACCCACATTTTCTCCCATCCTCCTCCTCTGAACCACACCTCATAACACAAGGTGAACTGAATGACCTTGTCAGGGATTTGGAACTACCCAAGAGTAAGGCAGAGCTTTTGGGCTCCAGACTACAGCAGTGGAATCTCCTGGCAGGTGATGTTAGGGTTTCCATGTTCCGTGACCGTCAAAAGGATCTTGTCCCATTCTTCTTCATGGAAGGTGATCTTGTAGCCTGCAACAACATCGATGGTGTGATGACAGCCCTCAACATCGTTCACGATCCAGATGAGTGGAGACTGTTCATTGACTCATCGAAGACGAGTCTTAAAGCTGTTTTACTGCATAATGGCAATGTTTTGCCATCAATTCCAGTTGGTCATGCAGTCCATATGAAGGAAAGCTATGACAACATGAAACAACTTTTGAGGTGCATAAACTATGACCAACATCAGTGGCAGCTTTGTGGCGATTTGAAGGTTGTTGCTCTCTTGCTTGGTCTGCAGACTGGATACACAAAGTACTGCTGTTTTCTCTGCGAATGGGATAGTCGTGCAAGAGATTCCCACTACATCAAGAAAGATTGGCCACTCCGACAGTCATTGGAGCCTGGGAGGAAAAGTGTTCAGCATCCACCACTTGTTGACTCAAGGAAGATTTTGTTACCACCCTTACACATCAAGCTGGGTCTGATGAAGAACTTTGTCAAGGCCATTGACAAAACACAAGCAGCTTTCAAGTACCTCCGTGGAAAATTTCCAAGGTTAAGTGAAGCTAAGATAAAGGAAGGTGTCTTTGTTGGTCCTGAGATTCGTGAACTTCTTCGAGATGATGCATTTGACCATGCACTGCATGGCAAGGAAAAAAAGGCCTGGAAAGCCTTCCAGTTAGTGGCAATAAATTTTCTCAGAAACAACAAGGCAGACAACTACAGGTTGTTGGTGGAAAACCTCCTCAAGGCATACAAAAGCCTTGGTTGCAACATGTCACTAAAGATACATTTTTTGCGCACTCATCTAGATTTTTTTCCACCGAACTGCGGAGCAGTGAGCGACGAGCACAGCGAGCGATTTCACCAGGACATTGCATCAATGGAGAAACGCTATCACGGCAAATGGAGCCCATCAATGCTTGCAGACTATTGCTGGACAGTGACAAGAGATGCTCCATTTAATGAATACAAGAGACAAGCCAAGAAGTGCCGAGTAGACACTGAATAGGACTAAACTACGTACATAATAGTTTTTTGCCTTTTGTTTCATAATAAATTTTATTTATATAACCCCTTTGCTGATTTTTAAAGTGTTACATAAACAGGACAGGTGAAATAGTACCATGTAAAGCAACCATAAACACATGAAAAGACCTAGGTTTACAATTTATGATTAAAACTCTATCTACACAATATACATAGACAAAATGTAAAAACTTAAATATCTTAGAAACAGTAGCCAATCAGTTGTTTTAATTGTCATATTTGAATTCAGCACATCAAAATACATACTAAATAGCACATTTTATCTCTGAAGCAGATGACTTCTCAAAAATTGTAGACCAGTGTAATTAGGCTTAGTGCCATTCCAGAAAGCCTGTAAGTTTGGATTCAGGCAGGGTATAGGCACTATGTGCAGTTTCTCACCTGAACAAAACTAATGGCATTTGATATTTAGCTACTTATGTGAAAAACAGCAATGAAAACAAAAACTGCCCCAGCTTGTCTTGAATGCAGCTCTGCAAGCTTGTGCTGGAAGCAAAATTCTGTGCTAGTGAATAAAATCAATAGTATAGAACGAAAAGATAGATCCCAAGGAAAGTAAGACTGCGAAAACAAAAAGAAGCTAGAGAAAACAAAACTAAAACACAGGGCACATAAAGGAATAATAAAGTCTAATTGGTAGAAGTTGCAAACTCAGGTTTCTTGTTCTTTCCCTTGATGTAGAGCCGCTTTCAAGGGGGAATTCTGGGTAAGCAAATCTCTAGGGAATAGTGGTGTTGTCGGTTTTTAATTCATTTTGTGAAAACCTAACAAAAGATGACAGGTTTCAGTGTAGTAGCCATGTTAGTCTGTGTCAGCAAAAAGAAAACAAGAAAAATAGCTGTGGCACCTTAGAGACTAACAAATTTATTTCAGCATAAGCTTTCGTGGGTTAAGAACCCACTTCATCGGATGCATGGAATGGAACATACAGTAATCAGATATTTATACATTCAGAGAAACATGAAAAGGTGGGAGTGTCTATATCAATGTTAAGAGGCTAATTAATTGAAAGGAACTGTTATCAGTAGAAACTTTTGAAGTGATAATCAACATGGCCCATTACATTACAGACAGTTGACACAAAGGTGTTAGGAGTTTTTTAAGGAGGGGAAATAACCGTTCCCCTCCTTAAAAAACTCTTAACACCTTTGTGTCAACTATCTGTAATGTAATGGGCCATGTTGATTATCACTTCAAAAGTTTCTACTGATAACAGTTCCTTTCAATTAATTAGCCTCTTAACATTGATATAGACACTCCCACCTTTTCATGTTTCTCTGAATGTATAAATATCTGATTACTGTATGTTCCATTCCATGCATCCGATGAAGTGGGTTCTTAACCCACGAAAGCTTATGCTGAAATAAATTTGTTAGTCTCTAAGGTGCCACAGCTATTTTTCTTGTTTTCTTTTTGCTAACAAAAGATGGTTGCCTGATTTGTCAGTCACCTCCACATATCAGTATGGTAAATGGACTGCTTGTGCTTAACAAATGCAAAGAGCTTTCTGCTATTTGGCTGTCTGTTTTAAATGTAAATAAGATGTACTTTGCCTTTGTTTTGCACCATGCCTGATAGCTTCTGCAGCTAAGATGAATCTAAACTGACACTAGGAGGTTTTCTTTCCAGCTGATATTTTTGCTAAAACTTTGGCTAATTGTGAAAACTGAAAAAAGAAAAAACAGACAGTGGAGCCTGCTGTATAAATTCCAACACTTAATAACCTCAGTATTGGCCATGGATGTTCAAACAGGCTGAAAGAGTCTTGGATCGCAGATTTAAAGACCTGTTGGAGCAGAATCAGAATTTTTTTTTAAAGTAGGATTTTTCTTGCTAACGCAGGACTGTCCCAGAAGGAGGAGGACACTCCATCCCTGAGGTTAGAAATTAACACAGAAGCCACCTTTCCTTTGTGCATTTTGTGCGGCGAGGGGCAGAGGGGTGGGGTGGGAATCTGAGCTTTAGCATCATTTGGAGATGGCAAGGAATTTACTTTGAGGTTGAAAAACTGCACTGATTAAATCTAGCTGCAGGAATTTTTCATTTGCAGCCATTAGTACCAAAGATGTGCAATTTGGTACATGGAAAACAAATGATTTGCATCTATTCATCCCATCAGTTACTACCAGATGCAGTAATAAGCAGAGAACACAGTGAAGATCATGTTCTGTCTTTGGAGACCAGATATATAAAAGAAAAAAAAAAGAAAAGGAATACTTGTGGCACCTTAGAGACTAACATATTTATTTCAGCATAAGCTTTCGTGGACTACAGTCCGCTTCGTCGGATGCATAGAATGGAACATACAGTGGGACGATATTTATACATTCAGAGAAACATGAAAAGGTGGAAGTAACCATACCAGCTGTAAAAGGCTAATTAATTGAAAGGAACTGTTATCAGTAGGAAAGAAACTTTTGAAGTGATAATCAACATGGCCCATCGCAGACAGTTGACACAAAGGTGTTAAGGGTATTTAACTGGGGGAAATAGATTCAATTAACGTAATGACTGAGCCATTCCCAGTCTATATTCAAACCTAAGGTAATGGTATTTAGTTTGCATATTAATTCAAGTTCGGCAGCTTCTCGTTGGAGTCTGTTTTTGAAGTTTTTCTGTTGCAAAATGGCCACCTTTAAGTCTGTTACTGAGTGATTAGAGCGGTTGAAGTGTTCACCTACTGGCTTTTGAATGTGATGATTCCTGATGTCAGATTTGTGTCCATTTATTCTTTTGCGTAGAGACTGTCCAGTCTGGCCAATGTACATGGCAGAGGGGCATTGCTGGCACATGATGGCATATATCACATTGGTAGATGTGCAGGTGAACGAGCCCCTGATGGTGTGGCGGATGTGATTAGGTCCTATGATGGTATCACTTGAATAGATATGTGGACAGAGTTGGCATCGGGCTTTGTTGCAAGGATAGGTTCTTGGGATAGTGTTTTTGTTGTATGGTGTGTAGTTGCTGATGAGTATTTGCTTCAGGTTGGGGGGCTGTCTGTAAGCGAGGACTGGTCTGTCTCCCAAGATCTGTGAGAGTGAGGGATCATCTTTCAGGATAGGTTGTAAATCTTTGATGATGCGCTGGAGAGGTTTTAGTTGGGGGCTGAAGGTGACGGCTAGTGGCATTCTGTTGTTTTCTTTGTTGGGCCTGTCCTGTAGTAGGTGACTTCTGGGTACTCTTCTGGCTCTGTCAATCTGTTTTTTCACTTCAGCAGGTGGGTACTGTAGTTTTAAAAATGCTTGATAGAGATCTTGTAGGTGTTTGTCTCTGTCTGAGGAATTGGAGCAAATGCGGTTGTATCTTAGAGCTTGGCTGTAGACAATGGATCGTGTGGTGTGTTCTGGATGGAAGCAGCAGGCATGTAGGTAAGTATAGCAGTCAGTAGGTTTCCGGTATAGGGTGGTGTTTATGTGACCATCGCTTATTAGCACAGTAGTGTCTAGGAAATGGACTGTTTGTGTGGACTTGTCTAGGCTGAGGTTGAAGGTGGGATGGAAATTGTTGAAATCATGGTGGAATTCCTCAAGCGTTTCTTTTCCGTGGGTCCAGATGATGAAGATGTCATCAATGTAGCGCAAGTAGAGTAGGGGCATTAGGGAGCGAGAGCTAAGGAAGCGTTGTTCTAAGTCAGCCATAAAAATGTTGGCATACTGTGGGGCCATGTGGGTACCCATAGCAGAGCTGCTAACTTGAAGGTATATATTGTCCCCAAATGTGAAATACTTGTGGGTGAGGACAAAATCACAAAGTTCAGCAACCAAGTTAGCTGTTGCATTATCAGGGATACTGTTCCTGATGGCTTGTAGTAACTCGCACAGATATATCAAGTGATTCCTCAGCTGGGAGGGCAACACGAGGGGTAATCAACTGCCCCACATGTCTCCAATGGGGTGGACATACCAGGATTGCGACTATATTAAATCCCTCCCTCATTTACACTCATGCAAACCCCATTGACTTCAGTGGATGCATGCAAAGGTAGCATCTGGCCCCTTTGGTTCTGATTTTTTTGTGGGGTGCAGGGGAGGTTAAGTAAACACTAAAAGATAGAATCTGATCACAATTAGTCCAGATTCACCCCAGGGTAACTGAGCTCATAATTTTTCCCAATGCATTCTGTCCTCGTTGCTTGAGCCAAGGAATCCAGCACCTCCTTGAGTTCTAATTCCAGCTCTCTCACTAACTCATTCTGGGACTTTGAGACAAGACACTTAGGCCTGAGTTTTTAGGACTATCCATCCATTTTGGTTGCTGTGATTTTTCAGGTGTTCAACTTAACATTTGGCTCTGTGATGGGAAAGGTGCTTCTCTTCCCCCCGCCACCTCACTACCTCCCTGTCGGGAAGGGGTTAAAGAATGCCTGTGCTCACAATCCACCCCAACTTGCCACACCTGTGCAGCTTGTCAGGCCTGGAGGCAGGCCCTGACAAGGGAGAAACCAAACCTAGCTGAGGAACTCTCTGGAACAAGCAGAGCTAGAGTGCCCAGAACAGGGCACTCAGTTACTTACGGCTTGAGCCCGAGCCCCCTGAGAAAAGAAGGGCTGGTTTGTTTCTTTTGTCGAAATACTCCTTGGACTTTAGCAAACAGGAGGGCGAGTGTGGAGATTGCTTTCCTACCTGGGCATGAAGGAGGGGGCTTGGGTCCTCCGAGTGGGCTGTGGAACTATTTTCCTGTGTTTTGTTGGGCTGTTTTATGCCCCTGGGACCTGGAGGGCTAAACCCCGTGACCTGAGTACAGGGCTATGGCCAGGGAGCAAAGTACAAGTTAAGCAAGGTGCCTGCCCAAGGGGGCAGCTGGAGTTGTAGGGGCTCAGTCCTTTTAAAAACCACGCCCCACATGTCCTACATTGGGCACCCCCTAAATAAGTGAAAATTTAGGCCCTAAACATCCTGGGGTTATTGGTTTCTACTTCTGCAAAATGGGGCTTCAATCCCTACTTTCACTTGGTGCCAGGAGGATTAATGTTTGGCACTATACAAACACCATCATCATACTGAGCTACCTCAAGGATATTGGGAGGTTTAGTTGGTATCTGGAAAGTCCTTTGAGGTGTGGGGTTGAAAGGTGCTATATAAATGCATCATTTTTTAAAAGCTATCTTTATTGCCTTCAAGACAGTGTCGTGTCTCCTGCTTTTTTCAGTCATGTTTCTTCCATCCAGTTAGAAACATATAACACGGCGCATTTCTTTTGGCAATATGCTACTATACGTGACGCAAAATCCTTCTTTACCAAGAGGCTACCAACATCTGGCAGTGGTGTTGGAGTTTTTTGTGGGGTAGGGGGAGAAAGGATCACTGTATTTCTCCCACAATTCCATACAAACAGGAGTCTAGTGGTCATAATTGTTTCGTCCAGAGTTGCCAGTAATAATTCCTGACTTTATTTTTGATTTCTGTAAAAATAAATATAGTGGGACTGTTTAAAAACCCTTTGTGATTTTTCTTTTTCTTTGTATTGGAAAAGGACTTGAGTTGTGACATGAAATACATTAAACCAGAAATATTTAGGGCTTAATAAAATAATTTCAAATACAACTGGACTCCTCCCCCTCCTCAATTCGCTATGTGGTACCTCTTTACTGCCATAGTTAGGGCTATGATCTTGCATACACCAGTGTAAATCAGAAGTAGCTTTAGTTGAAGTCAGTAAACACACTCTTGATTGACACTAGGGTTGCAGAATTTGGCCCGTAGTGTTAATTCCCTGTTTAGGAACTTCCACTGCAAGATTGACACCCTGCAATATCCAGGCATGATATGCACTGGAATTCCTAAAGTTCATGGATTGCCTGTGGTTGATGGAGAAGCTGGCTGGCCAGATGGCGCTGACTCCCCTTGTTTCAAAGTTTAGACAAACTGCACAGATGGGATGGGGGAGGAAACGAAGTGCGAATGTAGACCATGTGATTAACCTTTTTCTAAAAGGACAAATGCATAGCGTGCCGAAGACAGCTAAAAACACGTAAGTACTTTCTGAAAATTACTTTTCCATGTCAGCAGTTGCTGTAGTTGTAGTATTTTATGATGATTCTGAATGGGAGATAAGGTGGGCCCGAGAGATGGTTTCTAATAAGGTGGCCCAGACAACAAAAAGGTTTGAACGTCTGATATGAGTTATTAATGGTTGAGCACTTGGGCTAGATTTAAAAGTAATAGTAAAAGTATACATGGTAATGAATGATTTAGAGAAGCCTGGTTGGGAGCTTCTAGTCTCCCTTCCTCCTGGCAGAAGAACAAGGGGCCAGTCAATGAAATCAAGAAGTGGAAAATTCAAAACTAAGAAAAAGAAATACCTTTTCACATAACAAACGATTAGAATGTGGAATTCATGGCTCCAGCTGTCTCCTGTGGCAAAGAATTCAGCAAGATTCGAAGAGGGATTAGATATCTCTGTGGATAGCAATAATATCCACAGTTAAAACAGCTAATGCTTAACAAGCAAAAAAACTTTTGGAAGGGATAATACACTTCATACTTCAAGGCTTAAACCAATAACTATATATTAAGCATGAAGAGACTACCACATGGGGGCAGATTATTCAATATCTGTCTGCCAAAGTTCCCCGCCCCTCCCTCCCCACATCTTCCACTTTATGCATCTTGTGACAGCTACAGGAGACATGATACTGGAATAGATGGCTCAAAGGGCTGATCCTATATGTTAATTCCTAGGGTTTTACTTGCTTGTGGGTTGATGAAAGCCCTATTTCACAAACTAAACAATAGTCAAATGCATTTTTGTTGTTTTTTTTCCTAAATGGAGTGTGTATATAAAAATGCTAATACCTGACTTTCATAATATCACAGTCATAGCAATCTAGCGATCATTGACACAGTGAATTGCAATGGCTAACTCAAAATTTATTGTCTTTGTGCCAAATGCATAATTAAGGAGGTTTAAATATTCATATTCAGATAGGCTTTAAAACTGTAAATGGATATTATAGGCCTTGTATAAGCATATTATTGATATGATCAAGTATAAATAAGAGCCATTATGGTTGATAGTGAAACATCTTCATTGTGGCCAAATACTGCTCCCAGTTACACTAACACAAACAGAGAGATGCTGGATTTGTACTGGTATAACTTAGAGCAGAATTTGGCCTTTGTTTTCTTGGGAGCTAATTCTGCTTATAGCTTATCTGCATATATTTAAGTCCTGTATATTGGTTTCTATTTGTTGTTACTATTATTTATTTGTATCACTGTACTGTCTATGAGCCCTAATCAGGGACTAGGACCTCATTTTGCTTGGCGCTGTACAAACACTGAACAAAAAGGCTGTCCTTGCCCAAAGAGATGACAATCTAAATATAAGACGAGAGGCAACAGATGGAGCGGGGGCACAATGAGCCAACAATAGTCCACATAATAAGCAGTGATCTTGGCATACCAGCACCCTAATTGTTAGTTTCTTTGTAGACCTCATGACAAAGGAGTGTTTTGGACGGGGTGCTTTGAAGGAGGATAATATGTTAGTTTTGTGGATGTTTATGCAGAACTTCACTCAAGCATGAGCGGGCAGCATGCGAGAAAGTATGGTTACAAGAAGACTGATGTGGGTTGATTGGAGGAGGGAGTCAACATCTTGCTAGTGAGCAAGAGATGATAGGTAGGGTGGTGATAGGTCACGAAAGACCTTGAAAATGAAGCCAAATAGCTCATGTTTGATGTAATAGAAAGGAGCAATCTAGTGAAGAGATTCAAAGAGGGAGTGACACGGTCAAAGTGACAGGCTAATGAAAATAATAATCTTTGCAGAAGCATTCTGAATGGATATCAGCAGGATAAGATCATGTTTGTCAATGCAAGAAAGAAGGCTGTTGCAGTATTTGAGATGCGAGATGATGACCTAGACCAAAGGTCAGATCCTATATGTTAATTCCTGTTTTTTCTTGCTTGCAGGGTGATGAGAGCACTAATTTAGAAACTAAATAATACTCAAATGCATTTTTTGTTGCTTTTTGACTTTCCTAATACCACAGTAACAGATTCTGCTATAGAAATCTAGAGATCATTGACACAATGAATTGCAGTGGCTAATTCAAAATGAGAGTGTTAGCTGTGTGGATGGATAGGAAAGGCCATATCTCAGCGATGTTATCCAGAAAGGATCTGCAAGATTTAGATATAGCCTGGGATTGAGGACCTCTTGAGAGAGAGATCTGAGTAGAAGATGATGCCTAAGGTACGAGCTTGAGTGATAGGCAGGATGGTGGTGTTGCTCACAGTAATTGATAGAGGAGGTAAGGGAAGGATTTAGGAGGGAAGATTAAGAGCTCTGTTTTAGCCATATTGATCTTGATCCATGAGGAGATGTCAGAGGGTCAGTCTGGGGTTTTAGTTTGGAGACAGGTCTGGAGTACAGAGGTAGATCTGTGACCACAGAGATGGTAGCTGAAATTGTGTTTGCAGATGAGATTACCCTTATAAAAGAGCAGCCAGTTGTGAACCGAGTGAGCGGCAAACAGAGCGGAGGCAAACAAAGGAGTTTGCCTGGGAACCATCTGAGAGGAGTGCTGTGGTGAGTGCTGCATTAGGGGGGCTGTGTTGTGAACTGGTGGGGTGAATAGCTAAGTGTCTGTCTGCTGTGACCATTTGTTTGACTGGTGCTGGTTGCAGAGACTGTTTGACCAGGGCCGGGGCTATCACTAGGCGACCCTAGGCGGTTCGCCTAGGGTGCCAGTCGCTGAGCGGGAAGCAGGGAGGCAGCCGCGGTGAGCCGCCCCCCTACCTCACCACTCGGGGAGGCAGCTGCGGCAAGCCGCTCCCCTGCCTCCCCGCTCAGCCGCTGAGCGGGAAGCCAGGAGGCAGCCACAGTGAGCCACCCCCTGCCTCCCGGCTCCCCACTCAGCTCCTGCGGCCCGCAAGCGGGGGTGCTGAGCTCCTGCGGGTGGCGGGGGGAGGGGGGGCTGGGCTGGTGCAAGGAAGTTTTGCCTACGGCGCGAAACTTCCTTGCACCGGCCCTGTGTTTGACCCTGTGGTTGTTTGTCTGAAAAGTGTGAATTAGGAGTGCTTTGCTCCAGGTGGGCCTTGAGTGGTTGACTGAAGGGAAGGCTTTGAGCCAGGCCAACTGCTTCGAGCCAGCAGCCTTATAAAACAGCAGCCAGATGCGAGCGGAGTGAGCGGCAAACAGAGCAGAGGCAAACAGAGAGAGTTCACCTGGGGGGAGTTCCCATGGAGATTTTTGCCTTTCAGGCTTCTATGAGCAGTAAATACAACATCTGAAGAGTCTCTTAGAAGGACGACATTATGGATAGTGAGCGATCAGCTGCTGTGCCCTGCACAGGATGTGCCATGTTTCTCTTTCTCCCAGAGGATAGAAGCGACTTCGTCTGTACAAACTGCAAGCTGTTCCCCATATTGGAAGAGAAGGTTAAAGGACTAGAGACCCAAGTATCAACCCTGCTTTGCAGCAAAGAAAATGAAGACTTTCTGGAGAAAAGTCAGGGTTTGGTACTGCAGGCACAGCATGCTGAAGAATCCGAGAGGGCAGTGCAGAATGGGGAAGAAAATTGGCAGCATGTGACCTCCAGAAGAAGAAAGAGGAGAACCCATGTATCTCCAATGCAGACAGAGGTAAGAAACCATTTGCAGGATCTCTGCACAGGTACTACGGCAGAGAATGGTTTGGAAGAGTTATCTGGGGGAAGGGATCAAAAGGAGACCCCATCGACTGGAAGGCATGGGATGCATTGTCTTAGGGATGGGGGTTCCACGACCACCACTCCCAAGAGGAGATGGGTGGTGGTGGTCGGGGACTCCCTCCTAAGGGGGACGGAGTCATCATATGCCGTCCAGACCAGGAAACCTGAGAAGTGTGCTAGAATTCAGGATGTGATGGAGTGTCTGCCGAGACTGATCAAGCTATTGGACCGCTATCCCTTCCTACTTCTCCATGTGGGCACCAATGATACTGCCAAGAATGACCTTGAGCGGGACACTGCAGACTATGTGGCTCTGGGAGGAAGGATAAAGGAGTTTGAGGTGTAAGTCATGCTCTCATCCATTCGCTCTGTTGAAGGAAAAGGCTCAGGTAGGGACCATCGAATTGTGGAGGTAAATGCGTGGTTGTTCAGGTGGTGTTGGAGAGAGGGCTTTGGATTCTTCAACAATGGGATGTTGTTCCAGGAAGAAGGATTGCTAGGAAGAGATGGGATCCACCTAATGAAGAGATGGAAGAGCATCTTCACAGGCAGGCTTGCTAACCTCATGAAGAGGGCTTTATATTAGGTTCGCCGGGGGATGGAGACCTAAGTCCTGAGGTAACTGGGGAAGTGGGATACCAGGAGGAAACACAAGGAGGAGGTTGAAACAGGGGAGATCTCCTGATTCATACTGAGAAAGTAGGGCAATCGGCTAGTTATCATAGGTGCCTGCACACAAACACAAGAAGCCTGGGAAACAAGCAGGAAGAACTGGAAGTCCTGGCACAGTCAAGGAACTATGATGTGATTGGAATAACAGAGACTTGGGAATAACAGAGACTTGGTGGGGTAACTCACATGACTGGAACACTGTTAGGGATGGGTATAAACTGTTCAGGAAGGACAGGTATGGGAGGAAGGTGGAGAAGTTGCACTGTATATAAGAGAGCAGTAGGATTGCTCAGAGCTCCAGTATGAAACTGGAGAAAAAACCTGTTGAGAGTCTGGGTTAAGTTTAGAGGTGAGAGCAACAAGGGTGATGTCATGGTGGGCGTCTGCTATAGACCACCAGACCAGGAGGATGAGGCTTTCTTCGGACAAGTAATAGCAGTCTCCAGATCACTGGCCCTACTTCTCATGGGGGACTTCAATCACCCTGATGTCTGCTGGGAGAGCAATACAGCAGTGCACAGACAATCCAGGAAGTTTTTGGAGAGTGTTGGGGACAACTTCCTGGTGCAAGTGCTGGAGGAACCAACTAGGGGCAGAGCTCTTCTTGACCTGCTGCTCACAAACAGGGAAGAATTGGTAGGGAAAGTAGAAGTGAGTGGCAATCTGGGCAGCAGTGACCATGAGATGGTCAAGGTCAGGATCCTGAAAAAGAAGGAAAGGAGAGCAGTAGAATATGGACCCTGGACTTCAGAAAAGCAGATTTTGACTCTCTCTCATGGAACTGATGGGCAGGATCCCCTGGGAGGCTAATATGAGGGGGAAAGGAGTCCAGGAGAGCTGGCTGTATTTTAAAGAAGTCTTATTGAGGGCGCAGGAACAAACCATCCGGAGTGCAGAAAGAATAGCAAATAAGGCAGGCAATCAGCTTGGCTCAACAGAGAAATCTTTGGTGAGCTTAAAAACAAAAAGGAAGCTTACAAGAAGTGGAAACTTGGACAGATGACTAGGGAGGAGAATAAAAATATTGCTTGAGTATGCAGGGGTGTAGTCAGGAAGGCCAAAGCCCTAAGGACAGAGCCCTAAGGTACCCCCACAGAAAGCTGGGGTGGAGGGGGATGAAGCGGTGCCTCTGAAGGAACAATTAGTGAGATAACAGGAGGATATCCTGAGAGGATAGAGCCACAGAAGCCAAGGGATGAAAGAGCATGGTCAATTGTGTCAAAAGTGACTCTCAAAAGAATGAGGAGTCCGGTGGCACCTTAAACACTAACAGATTTATTTGGGCATAAGCTTTCGTGGGTAAAAAACCTGAAGAAGTGGTGATTTTTACCCATGAAAGCGTATGCACAAATAAATCTGTTAGTCTTCAAGGTGCCACTGGGAGTCCTCATTGTTTTTGCAGATACAGACTAACATGGCTACCCCTCTGATACTTGTCAAAAGAATGAGGATGGAGAGCTAGTTCTGAGCATTAGCTAGGAAGAGGTCATTAAAAACTTTGTTTTTAGTTGAAGTGGAAGCTAAGTTCTCGGTTGTGTGGAGGGTTTAAGATGGAACTGGAGGAGAGGATTGTAAACAATGCATTCAAGGAGCTTGGAGCTGAATGGAGGGTCGGGTGACAATTGGAGAAGTAAGTGTGATCAAAGGTAGGAGTTTTTAAGATGAGAGACCAAACCATGTTTGTATTGTGAGGGGAACGAGTCAGAGGAAAGTGAGATATTAAGGAAAGGAGGAAGGGAGGAGATGACAGTGGGCTCAAGGGAGATCAGGAAATGGGATGGGGTCACTGGTGTAAGTGGAGGAGCTAGAGGAAGAAAGATTATGGAAAAACACCTACATCTGTGACATGGGGGAAGAAGGGTAGTGTGGCAGGAGAGGAAAGGAAGGAATTTCCCACTTACATAGTGGTTGTGCTTAGAGGCATTAGACCAGAGCTGTGTTGTGTTAGATGCTGTATTTATTGACTTCCATGGAAGTTGTGTGTGTATAACTGACAGTAGAATTTAGCCCCTGATTTGGGGAATTGTTTTGTACAGCTCGCAATGAGACGTCTGCCCCATTTAGCAGATGGACACAAAGAAGTGAAATGACCTACCCATGATTAGTCACCGGAAGAGTCAGGAACAGAACCCGTGAGTCCAGACTCCTTGGCCCACTTCCTGAAAGAGATTTAGGCTCCTAACCTGCAGAAGTTAGGAGCCTAAATACCTTTGAGAATCTGAGCCCCAGTCCCTTGCTCCATCCACTGGAAAAACTGCCTTTTCAGGTGAATAAAGTTGTTAATTTCCTGAAACACAACATCCATGGCAATGGAGCTGGGGAGGGAGGGTATTTTTGATCTCCTATTAGTAGTTTGTAATTAACTACAGACCTCCAACAACAATTCATGGAGGATGGCTCCATCAACGGCATTAGCCAAGATGGTCAAGGACGCAACCCCATGCTCTGGATGTCCCCAAATCTCTGACTGCCAGAAGCTCAGATTGGATGACAAAGTATGAAGCACTTGATAATTGCCCTGTTCTGTTTATTCTCTGGGAAGCATCTGGTACTGGCCACTGTTGGAAGACAGGATACTGGGCTAGCTGGACCATTGGTCTGACCTAGTGCGGCCGTTCTTACAGTCTTAACCCCATTTAGCAAAGTGAGGACAGAATGTTAAACCCTGATTTTCCACTCATTTATTACACTAGTGTAGCTTCATAGACTTCAGCAGCAGTTGTCCTGATTTACAATGATGTGAGTTGATATGCCAGCCCTGAAAGTGTGATCTGAAAATAATCAAGGACAAGACGTCATTTATTGACCTTGTTGACCACTTGCATCGTAGCAAAGTATGGTGAATGGCAATTTACTGCTCCCACGGCAGCAGGACACTCGTACCTCATAATCAGCTTGGATCAAATGTGAAGGGAAGTATGTAGTACGGAATATTTTACAACAGGAATATTGTCATGCTGTGACAGTTCCCAGCCTCTATTATAGCACTGTCATCCATGGTTTATGGGGGGGAAAGCTCTCTGCTGCCATCTATTGTTGAAAGAGAGGAAGGGAGACTTCATTTGCATAGGTGACACCACGTGTGCTAGGGGATCATTTTTGGTGGTTTGGGTTTAAAATTCGTTTAAATTATGATGGTATGGCTCCATATCATTGAAGGTGAGAGTGAGTCTAGAGAGAGCCATGAAATGCATAGACACGTGACTTGTAGAATGTAGCTGAACCATTTTATTTGACACCACCGGCCCCCCAAAAGAGAAAATAATACATGCACTCTTTTATTTTTTTATTTGACAAAACTTTAATTAGAAAATCAGTCTTCAGTTTATTATAAAATTACACAAGCTGATAAATCTTGGTAAGATATAGAGAGAATATTTTTTCTATGAACATTAGACCTAATAAAAAAGTTAAAATAATGGCATTCATCAATTATCTTATTTTTCCACACTATATTTCCCAATAAAAATGATATAGTCATCAACCTTTATTTAAAAATGATATATGTTTGTGATAGCTTTTCAAGACTTGAAGGGACAATACTAATGTTTAGACCATTCATTAATAATGTTTAGTGACCCGATACGTTGACGCACAACAGGCTTATAACTAAGCCCATAAAAGGAACTTTAATTTTCTGAACCCAGCAAAAATGTATGTTTAGGACAATATTTGTTCAGAATTAATGATTATAATACTGTCCCTTTTTAAAGAAATGTCCATTAACTTTTTAGCACTAAAACTTAGTTAGAATCATTCATTCAATAAAGCTTGCTATGTTACATACAGTAGTTTTATACCAGAGTGGTGATACATTGTGCTGGTGTCTTGTGCTATCTATGAAGTGTGTGCATGCCCAGGAGCTGGGAGTCTCTGGTTAAATAAAATAGGGCATTCCTTACACATGAAACTGGCATGAGTACATTTTGATTAAAAGGGCAAAATTTTAATCTGAATATGTTTATATGCTGCATTGAATTGGATGTTCACTGGTCAGCCCTACCATGCTCCAACATGCTAGAACACTTGTAAAAGCCCCAATGTTTATTTACTGTATGTTTACAAAGCAGTTAAAAAAATTCCACGCAATACAATGAAGAGTGAATATGCAGTATCTACATTATCTTATGCTCCTCGTTAAAATGATGGCTAGTTTGTAATTCAGAGCTAATTAATTCAACAGAATTGAAGTCTGGTTTGTTTGTTTTTGTTTTGCATAGTGCATTCAATACCCGGTATTTTCTTGCCTGTGTTATTAATGGCTAAAGAAAATATTTAAATAAATACACAGTCGTTTATACGGCGTCACATTTTATTTCAGGCATTTGGAACCCAAGATGATAGAAGGAGATTGGGAAAATTACTTGGCAAACTGCACAGAATGTATTGCTATAGAATGTATGTATATTATACAGCCTAAAATGGTCACCGTTAAATCATCACTTAGACAAGTCTGCGGTTTTCCCTTGCCTGCCACAGTGAAACGTAGCTACTAATATACTGTTTTTTCCTTCTGGATTTTCATTGAAGCCCTGCTGAAAATAAATAACCATTGCTACCTAAAAGAAAGACTCAGTAGTACATTTGGAGCTAGGCTTGCTGTATTTTTCACACATTGCAGTGTGCATGACTCTGTATCTTCTCCTTGTTATTTCTCTGAAACGTATCCGTCATAGTTCATCTGATTTATGCTGCTAGACAGCCCACTGAGGTCAACAGAATTACTCCCACTGACGTCACTGGACTTTCAATCGGGTGAAAGACATGGTACTGGATATGATCTTCATACTTTCCCTGTTACTCCCTGGGAATAGGGTGTGCCAGACCTATGGGTGACCATGACTCCTCCCAAGTGTGGCACCTCCCCTTTGTTCTGTATTGCTGAATCCCTTGTTCTACCAAAGGGGATGTTTCCCTAATACACCCTGTTTTAACAACAGAAGACTAACTATGGACACTCTCTGGTGTGAAAATAATATTTCTGGGTCATGGTTTATGTTCAATTTTTGATTCAGATATTTAGGGTGGGATTTTCAAAAGCATTCAGCATTGGCCTAACTCTGCTCTCATTGAAGTCCGTGCGAGTTTTACCATTGATATCAATGGGAGTGTTTCAGCCAACGCTGAGGTCCAGATGCTCAAGGGTCTGTAGATGATTAGCTCCCATTGAAACCAATGGGAATTAGACCCCTAAACACCTCTGAGGATCAGGGCCTGGGTGCTTCTGTAAATTATACCCCCTTAAGTGTTTCCTTTCACCAAACTGCCACTCTGGCAATGCATATACGTGTATAATACAGGGGTGGCCAAGACGCCGCTGTAACTCTTTTTTTACAGTTAAAGTGCAACTCCTGGAGCCCCCCATACGCCCTCCCCCCATTCTTCACCTGCCAGACTGGGGGTGCGGATGGGGAGCTCAGGGCTTCTGCCCGAGATGACTGGTGCATGCTGAGAGTGGAGGGGCACAATTTAAAGGTCCTCCCCTCCAACAGCTTGTGTCACCCAGCCCCAGGTGCACACCCCCTCTTACCCTCAGCGGCCCCTCCCTGCAGCTCCCAGCTGTTAGCGCCACATGGAGTGGCAGCAGTAAACAGCTGGGAGCTGCAGGGAGGGGCCTCTGCTTTAGCTCCTGGGGAGAGGCAGCAGCAAAAGCAGCGGCTCACCCTGCAGCTCTGCGTTGTTTGCCGCTGCCTCTACTGAAGGTGCATCGCCCAGCTTGCCGGCTCCAGTAGCTGCCGTGCAGGGTGGGGGCCTGGTGACATCATGTGACCGAGCAGGGCCAGCAAACCCAGGCAAAAATCGGGGGGGGGGGGGCACATGACCCCCATGTGACCCCCTCACACACCACCTCTGTCTTCTGCCCAGCAGGAAGAGGGGTCTCAGGGCTTCAGCCCCACAGGGCGTGTGCGCCAGGGCTCAGCTCTCAAACTTCTGAAGAGTGTCGTATGCAGCTCAGAGGGTGAGTAAGTTCGGCCGCCCCTGGGATAATACAATGCTCCGTTTAAAATAGCCAAGGTTCACTTTAACTAAGCGCATAGAGAGATGAACATGATTTTCAGTAGAGAAAAAGGCATAGGACAAAACCGTTCCTGGAATGGAAATGAGTGTCACTTGTTGCTGAATAACTACCACCAATGAAGCAAACTTTGTCATATGCAGTATTATGGCTATGGTGGTATAGTTATATATTAATGCCATCTAGCCTCATTTCAAGCCATACGGTGTATTCCAAAGCAATGAGTGCATTACTACTAAAAATCAGAAACTTCAAAATAAAGTAAGTCCGGCTTACTGGAATGGTTGGCATTTGTGATAGCGTAAGATCAGTATAGGGTATTAAACTGAAGAGTTATGAATTCATGTTTTGACGTTGTAAGGTAAATGCTTAAAACACATTTTTCCTTCCTAATTTATATTCTGCAATACACAAGTCATGACTCTACTTCCTAGCTGTCCTAAAACATCATAAATAACTGACTGAATACTAGGAAAAGGTCCGAGATTTGAGTCTAAGATGAGTAGAAGAGTTGCTCCACTGGGGATATTGCTAACATTGGTCATTGATGTGTTGCTTATTATATTGTGGTATAACTGACAGGTTTTTCTTGTCCATCTTACATAACAGACTATATGGCTATCTATTCTTGTTATTTGAGTCAAACATAATGTAACAAGCTATGGGGCTGATCTCACTCCCACAGAAGCTGGTATCTGTGGAATCATGCCCTGAGTCAAAACCAATGGACGTCAATGAGAGTCTCTCCAATCATTTGGGTGGGTTTTGAATCGATTCTCTAGGTGAGCAAATTATAGACAAATGGTAATGTAGTAAACAAGAGAGAAGTGTATCCCATAAGCACAAAGCGAATTTAAAGGATTCTTCAGATCAAATCTCAGGCATGATCCCGTGAGATGCTAACTAGGGGTCAACTAGTTAGGCGCTTATGTACTATGCTGTGGGATGTGGTATAGAAACCTGGGCAGAATTGCATAGAATGCTATTCTTCGTAATAGGACACAAGGAGACATACAGGAGTATAACCTGAATGATGTGACTATAAAGCCTGATATATTAACCACCAATAGTAACTAATATGAGAAGAAACTAGAATACAGAAATGCAAAGCTGGAGTTCTCAACTTTCCAATGGTGCATGACTTTCTAACCTGGTGCTGCATAAGATATCTTACCTTGCAATGCATCCCAGGTCCTTAGAGGCCACTTGCCAGGCAAACTAGGACACTTTCAGAATCCCAGTCATCCTGGACCAATCCACCTTGGTCTCTTGAAAAGTATAGAGCTGTCAACTACCTTTTGATCTTGCATGAGATGCTCAGCTCCTAGTAGGATTGGGCCAAGAGGCAGTGGATTCATCCCTGTAACAGCAGGACCATTTGCTGATTCATATTGTCATTTTTCATCCCCATAGAGCATTAACAGAGCCCTGGGTCATGATCTAGTAGTACCAAGTATTTGATTACAAACAGCTGTTTTTTTAATACAATCAATGAATCATTCATTGGCCAAAAAACATGAGGACTCCCATCTATTATTTATCTGTGTGGTGGAAATTATTCTGAGAACTGGGATTTAAAATGTCTTTGAAGCTTTTGCTGTCCTTGATGTACATAATTTTATTCTGCAATACAATCTCTAAAGCTTTTTATCCCCTCTCTGTTTGATCCAGAAATAACTGACTGAGCTTCTGACCAGATGAAGACACACATGGTTCTCCTGGACCATACCTTCAACCAGAGTCGCTTCGGGCTTCTGTTTCTTTATTCCCATGATTGCCTGATATTCCTTTTCTTGAGAATAGCCCATTCTAACTGTTCAGTACAAACACAGTCCCATTCATAGATTCATTCACGGTCCACTCATGTTTTGCAGTTCAAGGGAGCAAGATCTTTTACATAGCTTAATCAATTCCTATCATAATTTACTACAATAAGAAAAAAATTGAGAGCAAAATGGTGTTCTTTACACCAGTGTAAATCCAGAGTCACTCCACTGACTTCATTGAATTTTAACAGGTTTACACAGATGCAACAGAAAATCAGGTGCTCCAGTAGTATAATGATGGAAGCCCTATCAGTAGCTATAGCAATAATAACTCATTGTTTCACTGAACTTCCCTGTTTCTCTCCATGAATCCACCTGTTGTCTCTTGTCTTGTACATAAAATATGGATTTGCTGAACTGAGTCAAAATATTTCATTTCCACTCAGTGTAATGTTAAACTGTATTTCTCTATTATGGTGCATTGCCTTATGGGAGTTGTAGTTTGAATCTGATGCCCAAATTCTCAGCTATGGCCCAGGTTCTGCTATGATGCTCCAACACTTATGCAACTCCTATGCTGTACCATGCTATTACATCATGGGGAAGAATGGGGGCAATCAGTCATCTGAACTACAGCTCGTATGTGGGATTGTGCCACCATTCAATATTGAATAGACTTGAAACAAAACACTTCAGGTCACTTCAGCAAAGTGAAATATTTTGTTTGTTTTTCTGATGTGAAAGTGAAAAGTTTTGGCAAAATCAAGTTTCCTTTGGAAAATGTCAATGTGGCAGAAACTGCATTTTCCTCAAAAGACCGAAAATTCCCAGCTCCAATTATAATAAGTAAGTATATAGAAAATTGAACAGCATTTGACCATCATCTTCAGCAGTGAACAACACTTTGACTAAGCAATTTTCTGATGTGTTATGAAGGGAGAGCACAGCAATTATTACTAGATCTGTGTACAGGTGAAACTATTATAGTTTAGATTGCTAAGTGCAATTCAAAATAAGACACTACCAGTACTCATCTCATTTAAAAAAATAAAAACTACTCAGCCAGTAGGAACCCTCAATGTTTAGATAAACAATTATTATATCAATCTTGCACACACACATGAATATATAGAAACATTCTCACTGATCAGCACCCCAACAACAGTACCTTTGCCTCCCAACACTTCCAACAGCTATCATGTAAAAACCAACTTTACCTATACATGAGAACTATACTTCAAAGCTGAGCATAAAAATATGTATACCTTACTCTTATTCATGCAAGAGTTGTACAAAGTCTATCATGCCTGTATACGAACATAGACAGTCTACAAAAACAAAGATTTTCACAGCTGAAAATTACATTAATGTGATACAAACAGCAATGTTCTCTGACTGATCAAAATAATTCCATGTACCAATTAGACATCATTACTTAGAAAGATTTCATGCAGAAGGCGCTCATACAGACCAGCAGTCTACCATATCCATTCCGCGCTACAGAATCATAGAATTGTAGGACTGGAAGGGACCTCAAGAGCTCATCTAGTCCAGTCCCCTGCACTCAAGGCAGGACTAAGTATTATCTAGACCATCCCTGACAGGTGTTTGTCTAACCTGCTCTTAAAAAATCTCCAATAATGGAGATTCCACAACCAGTGCTTAATCACGCTGACAGTTAGGAAGTTTTTCCTAATGTCCAACCTAAACTTCCCTTACTGCAATTTAAGTCTTTTGCTTCTTGTTCTTGCCTCAGAGATTAGGGAGAACAATGTTTCTCCCTCCTCTTTGTAACAACCTTTTATGTACTTGACAACTGTTATCATATCCTTTTTCAGTCTTCTCTTTTCCAGACTAAACAAACCCAATTTTTTCAGTCTTCCCTTAGATGTCATGTTGTCTAGACCTTTAGTCACTATTGTTGCTCTTCTCTGGACTTTCTCCAATTTTTCCACATCTTTTCTGAAATGTGGCGCCCAGAACTGGACACAATACTCCAGTTGAGGCATAATCAGTGCGGAATAGAGCGGAAGAATTACTTCTTGTGTCTTGTTTACAACACTCTTGCTAATAGATCCCATAATGATGTTTGCTTTTTTTGCAACAGTGTTACATTTTTGACTTCTATTTAGCTTGTGATCCACTATGCCCCCAGCTCCCTTTGTGCAGAACTCCTTCCTAGGCAGTCATTTCCCATTTCGTATGTGTGCAACTGATTGTTCCTTCTAAGTGGAGTACTTTGCATTTGTCCGTATTGAACCCATCCCAGATTGATATCATCCACAAACTATAAGTGTACTCTTTGTGCCATTATCTAAATCATTGATGAAGATATTGAACAGAACCTGACCCAGAACTGATCTCTGCGGGACCCCACTCGTTATGCCCTTCCAGCCTGACTGTGAACCATTGATAACTACTCTCTGGGAATGGTTTTCCAACTAGTTATGCACCCACCTCATAGTAGTTCCATCTAGGTTGCATTTCCCTAGATATGGCTGTCTACTGTATCTTTCTTGCCTTTATAATGTATTTATCACTGTATGATATGGCTTCTTATGCTGCATCTGTCCTGTGGATACATAAAGGAATTCTGTTACCAAGATTGTCAATCCATTAATTTTCACAAGTGCTAAGTCCACTTAAAAGAAAATAATATTCCCATACTCTCAGCTCAAATGCCTCCGGTCATGCTCTTCAAAACACACAATAAACTAATTCACTCTTCTGCAAGTCTTTTGATCCCTTTGATCTTGGAGAAGTTAACTTTATCTGGGCCTAATAACTGCCAGGAACTCTGCTACAATTGTATCATGCGCTAGGATGTCACTTTTGAGAATCCCTGTCAGTTTTGAGAATCCCATGCATTTATTAATTTCAGCAGTCAGTTTCTTTCTACTACTTCTCCATGGTCTTCACAGATCAAACTCCTTGCTAGGTGATGTGAGAATACAGTGGAGAAGCCCATCAGAATAGATGATTGCTAGTGAGAAATGTCTGAGTTAGATTTAACTTTTTCCCTAAACTGTTTCCAGCTAGATAATACTGGGTGAAATCCTGTTTCCTGCTTCAGCCCTTTGACTCACTTTGCAGAGATACAAGGAGGCCCTAAACACCCCGGTTCTAGCTGGGGAAGAATTTTACTTGGTGTAGGCACTGAGAAGGATGACAGCTCTCAGGCTACCTTTCCAGGACCCACCTCCTTAGCTCCAGGGAACGGGGTTTACCAGGGGTAGGGCTGCAACATGCAGCACTGTGCAGTTTCTGGGCAAGGCTGCTACAGCCCCTAGGGCAACCCCTGGAGGCTGTAATTTAAGACCACCTTAGTTGTCCCTCCTGCAGGGCTGTAAGTTTTGTGCTGTTCCTTTAAAAGATGCAGCACAGACTCTCACCCAGTAAATGCACGACCAAGCCTGAAGGACATTCCCAACATAGTGTCCATTCTGATACAATACTTCTTTTGTAACTAGTAAATCTTTGCTTCATTCAGCCCACCACTCCTCAGTGTAGCATTCTGATTCTGATGCACATTTAATATGCACCAATCCCCTTGGTACCTGATGGCATAGCAAAAAGCTTAAGAAAAGACCAGGCTGTGTTTCTTCGCAGAATACAAAAACAAACCAAGAGGAATACATTCCACAGAAGTTGCCTTGGCAGAGCCAGAGATGGGGAATGCCAGTCAGAAGGCTAAATGCTAGGGAATTCTGGAAGTGAGGAGGCTGGAATCTGAACTCTGATTAAGAGCAGAAGTTTTGTATCTGGCCCTGACTCTGTTCTGAGCCGTACCAAAGGTCTAGGTCTGAATCATGCCTAAACTTAAGGGTACCCAAAATCTGGATCTGGATGCAAGATGTGTGCTAGGCCTGTGTCTTGTTGTCTGGGTCCTTATTTTTAGGGCTTGATGCTAATGCTGCCTTTCTGTCCTATTTGCTATCCCACCCCCACAAGTGCAGGGCTGAAGTGTTTCTAGTGGACCTTTTCAGGGATCCATTTTTGGCTCTACTGTATTTAACATTTTTATCATTGACCTGGAAGAAAATAAAATAAACATTGATAAAGTTTGCAGATGACTCAAAGGTTGGGAGAGTGGTAAATAACAAAGAGGACAGGTAGGTCTCTGATACAGAGTCTTCTGGATCACTTGGTAACCTGGGTGAAAGCAAACAGTATGTATTTCAATACAGCCAAATGTGAAGTCATACATCTAGGAACAAAGAATGTAGGCCATGCTTACAGGACAGAGGACTCTGTTGTGGAAAGCAGAGACCCTGAAAAAGACTTGGGTGTCATTGTAGATAATCAGCTGAACATGAGCTCCAAGTATGACACTGTGGCCAAAAAAGCAAATGCAATCCTTGGTATGTATAAACAGGGGAATATCGAGGAGTAGAGAGGCTATATAACTTCTGTATTTAGTACTGGTGCGACCGCTACTGGAATGCGGTGTCCAGTTCTGATGTCCACAATTCAAGAAGGATGTTGATAAATTGGAGAGGGTTTAGAGGAGAACCACGAGAATCCTTTGATTGGAAAACTTGCCATATAGTGATACACTCGACTAGCTCAATCTAAGTATTTTAACAAAGGGAAGATTAAGGGATGATTTGATCACAGTCCATAAGTACTCACATGAGGAACAGAAATTTGATAATAGAGGGCTCTTCAATCTAGCAGAGAAAGATATAACAAGCTCTGATGCCTTGAAGCTGAAGCTAAGAAAATTCAGAAATAAGGTTAGGTGCCCATTTTTAACAGTAAGGGTAATTAACCATGGGAATAATTTACCGAGGCCATGGTGGATTCTCGAACACTGGCGATTTTCAAATCAAGATAGGATGTTTTTCTAAAATATCTGCTATAGTTCAAACTATGAATTCAGGGAAGTCCTATTGCCTGGGTTCAGGGCCGGCGCTTTCACTTGGCGACCCTAGGCGGCCGCTTAGGGTACCAGGATTTGGGGGCTGGCGGGCGGCTGCGGCAGCCACCCAGCTCCATGCTCGGCTCAGCGGCTGAGCGTGGAGCCTCATCCGGGAGTCAGGGGGTGGCTCGCTGTGGCTGCCTCCTGCTTCCCGGCTCCACGCTCGGTTCAGCGGCTAAGCGTGGAGCCTCATTTGGGAGTCAGGGGGCAGCTCGCCTCCTTCTTCCCGGCTTCACGCTTGGTTCAGCAGCTGAGCGTGGAGCCTCAGCCGGGAGTCAGGGGGCGGCTCGCCGCGGCTGCCTCTTGCCTCCTGGCTCTGCGCTCGGCTCAGCGGCTGAGCCTGGAGCCGGGATCTGGGGAGGCGCCGCGGGCAGAGGAGTCTGCCGTGGCTCGCGGGCGGGGGAGTGGCGTTTTATGGGGGGTGCGCAGGGCTGGTGCAAAGAAGTTTTGCCTAGGGCGTGAAACTTCCTTGCACCGGCCCTGCCTGGGTTATGAAGGAAGTCCATTTAAATGATCACAATGGGACCTTCAGGATTAATAATCTATGGATCTATAGTCCATAGAAGTGCATCAGCACTATTGTGATTTAGTTGGATAGGTGACCTGGTGGAAGATAGTCTAAGCACAGGAACTATGCACCTTTTGAACACCAAAGGATGCTGCTTTGTGGTACCACTTCCCCTTTGCCCCTGGACAAGGGGCTTTGGTTCAGAGGATTTATTCCTTTTGTCAATGTGTAGGTCCTTTGCCCAAGGCCCATTTCCTGAAGCTTTGCATTTAAGCCACAGTTGGGTTTTTTGCATGTTCATTTCACTAGGAATTTTCTGAACTGTTAAGCTATGATATGAAACCTGCGGCTAATTTTTGCTTAGATTTATTTTTCCAATATACAGGTTTCCTTGCTCTGTGAGATCCCAGTCCTGCAAATGCACCTGCTTGGATGGTAATGTATGCCTGTGAAGAGCCCTGTTGACTTCAATGGGCTTTTCATGGGCATGAAGGACTGCCCAAGCAGTTCGGGATCTGGCCCTTAGCCAAGCTTGCAAGATGATATAACCCATCATTTACTGCAGCAAATGGTTGCCATCACAATAAAAATCAGACTTTGAATATGCTCTTTATGGTTTTAATAGGAATGATGCCATCAAATATTAAAACTAAATTGATTTTTTTAAAATATGCATTTTTCACCATCTCTGCAATATGTTTACTTTTTGCACTTTACAGTGAAGCTGGTCTGGTCTGTTGCACTCTCTGTTTCCAGTCAGTTTCCTTCTTCTGAACTAATGTCAATGCTAAGGTGGGGAAGATTTTTAAAATTGACTAGTGATGTTTGGGTGCCCAACTTGAGACACCTTAAAGAAGCCTGATTTTCAAAAAGGGCTGAGAACCTACACACTGAAAATTGGGCACCCAGAATAATGATCTGGGGCCAGATCTTCAAAGGAATTTAGGCACCTAAAAATGCAGTTAAGCACCTAGTGGGATTTTCAAAAGTGTAGCTGATTTCCATGGGAGTTAGATACCTAGCCTGCGTAGGTGCTTTTGAAAATCCCATTAGGCTCCAATCTGCTTCTTTTGGCACCTAAATACCTTTGAAAATGTGTCCCCTTGGTAACATTTGGAAACCTTGGCTGTAATGTTTGGGGTCGTAATATTGCTTGGGAATTTTTTATATTTTTGTAAATGGTTCAATTGACATTCAATGAAACAATCTCTTCTTATGAGTTAGGGACAATCCTATTTTTATAGAAAACCTACATTTTGGGTGTCCCTTTTAACTACTAACTGTCAAGAGAGCTATTGCTCCATGTGTTCTTCAGAGAAGTAAAAATAATAGCTTGATTTATTAAGAGCAAAAAGGCAAATGAATGCTGAGTAGATGAGCTAATTATAACAAAATGACCACAAGGGCATGGAAAAAGTAGGCTTGTTGGAGGCAATTTCTGTAAATCAACCCACTCTTGTTCTAAAAGAAAGAAAGGCCATTTCTATTAGATAATTAGGTAATGTATTAAATGTTTGAAACAATATAGAATAAAAGTAGATATTAAACTCAAATAATAAAGATTTGCTACTAGACTATCTCTAGTTAGAAGTTAAATATTTATTAAACTAAGTCTTCCCTGGTACGTCAGCCAAAAATATCTTGATCAACTACAATTTTTTTTGTAATCCAGGTTTGTACAAATTGAGTTTGAATTTAGTTGTGCTCTTTTATAATATATAATAGCTGGAAATAGAAGCAATTTAGAAAGTTTGTACATCATCTCTATTGCTAGAGGTGAATGGGAAACGTATACAAGTGTATTACAGTTATAAATTCTAATTGGCTGTAGTAGCCAATTTAGTTTTCATATCAGGGTAAAGGATTTAAAAAATCCCACTAAGTTTGTCAGCCTGTAGGCATAGCACAGTACATTGTTGATCCTGGGTACAACACAGAACTGTTTTGTCTGTACACATCAGCCCTTAAATGCCAGACTCTCAATCGGTGCTCTAGCAGATCTTTGACAGACAGACAATGGTCTGATATATGCCTAATCTCCTGTGATTTAATGATAAATATAATAAAAATAGGGTTATCACTCCCAATTTATTTTAGTTTCTTTGTAAACTTCTTAGGCTGCTCATAGATTTAAACTACTTCCCTAAATGTGGGTATGGAGTGAATTTTCCTATGACTTTTGCATTCCTAGCTTTACTAATCTTTTGTCTGCTAAGAAATTTCAACTTTCTGAGTGGCTCTCCAAGAAAATGTATGATTTAATTCCCCACCTTTTAAGCTTACAGTAACAGTGCTATATACTTGTTGACAGTGTTACAAGGAAATGTTGAGTAAGTCAAGTACAGTATTTCTGAAAATACTGGAGCCCAGAGAAGATTTTACATTTTTCCAGCTACCCATTTTGGTGAGCTGAAACATCGCAAAAGAGATGGGTAAATGCCATACGTAGTTTTTCATAAGGATTTGCTCAAATTTAAAAATCACTTCCTCTGACCTGTGCTTATACCTTTTTGTGTTTTGCTTTCTGCAGACATCAGAATGATCAAGCGGCGGGGGAGGGATAGCTCAGTGGTTTGAGCATTGGCCTGCTAAACCCACGGTCATCAGTTCAATCCTTGAAGGGGTCATTTAGGGATCCGGGGCAAAAAAATCTGTCAAGAGACAGTACTTGGTCCTGCTAGTGAAGGCAGGGGACTGGACTTGATGACTTTGAAAGGTCCTTCCAGTTCTAGGAGATTGGCATATCTCCATTTATTATTTAAGTTTAGCCACATATCTGTGCAACTTTGAAGTTTGCATATGAGTATTTGCACTGAATGTAGCATTTATAAATGGGATGGGATTGAGACAAAAGGGTGATAAGGTTCCCAAAGCCCCTTGCCAAAGCCCTGACCCAGAAACAATTAAGCAAACCAGCCAAAGATTTGACTGGTCTGCACACACACGTACAATTATTTTGTGTCAATGATTGCTGGTAGCAGAAAATGACAGCCCAGTAGATGAAATCATTTCATTAGGTAGGACAGTGCTTGACATTGTGCAGAAGAATGAAACTGCCTGGAAACAGAAAGTGTAACAGACCAGACCAGCTTCACTGTAAAATGCAAAAAGTAAAAAGCATGTCAATGCTACGGTGGGGAAGATTTTCAAAATTGACTAGTGATGTTTGGATTTTTCACAGCCCTGAGCAGCCTAGCTGGGTAAATCTAATTTTCTAATGTAGACCAGCTCTGAAATTGCGTTTGTGTGTATCATCTGTACAGGAAGTATTCTTTCTGGCTCCCATGCAATGTACCTTACACTCTCTAGAATATAAACTTGTTCAACACTTCTAGGACATGTCTACACCTCAGTGAGGAGGTGTGATTGCTGCACATGTAGATACAGATCAAAACTAGCTTGAGTAACAACAGCAGTGCAGCTGCAGATGGCTACTCAAGTATGTACCCATGGTCCTGGGTGGGCACAGCTAGCCCGTGCAGCTGTCCATGCTGCTGCAGCTTCACTGTTATTGTTACTCAAGCTAGCTTTGAGTATTGTTTGGCTAGGTCGACCAAAGCTAGCTCATGTATGTCTACACATGCTGCATCACCTCTCCCAATTGCAGTGTAGACATACCCTTACAGTGAAGCCCAGATCCAGAGCAAACAAAGGTAACAAAGTGCAAGAAGCCATTTCTTGCCATATATTAGTACCTGAACTACACAGACCTTCACATTTCATCCTTATTCCTACCAGTGCCCTAAGAGCAGAGGTCAACTAGTTCTGAATTATCATAGTTGAAAACATGGTGCTCATGTAGATCTGATCGTAGATCTGATCATGTTACCAGCGGCAGCGTCATCCACCCAGTGGCAAAATCTCCATTCATGGCAGGATCAGGAACCTACTTTGTCATGTATATTTCAGTAGCACCTAGAGGCCCCACCACTGCACAAACACAGAGCAAGGGTCAGTCCCTCCTCTGAAGAGTTAACAATGTAAATTGTCAAGACAGACAAAAAGCAGGAGGGGAAACAGGCATAGAACAGAGAAGTGACTTGCCAAAGCAGCGTGTAAGTGCCAGAGCCAGGAAGATGAAGCCATCTAAGACAGGGGTGATGCTGGTGGACAGAGGGAAGCACTTCAGAGGGTTGGAACCAAAGTTGAAGTTCCTTTGGTTAACAATTCACACCCACAATTGGTCAATTCAGGTCATAGTTTAGGATTGATCTTGGATTCCTTGCTTACAGTATGATCTCACATAGAAGCACGGTCAGTAATGCTTTCTACCATCTCCAGCTGGCTAGGAGATTCCATCCCACCATGGAAGATGATGAATTGGCCTCGGTTATATACGTCTTTGTCACTTGCCATCTGGACTACAGCAATGTAATATACCTGGGCATGAAGCCAACAACACTTAGGAAACTCCAACTGCTACAGAATGCTACAGCAGGTCTCCTAAGCAACACATCAGACCTGTCCTCCAACCTCTATGCTGGCTTCCTATAGAACACTGAGTCAAGGTCAAGTTTTTGGTCCTTATCTTCCAGGTGCTCAATAGCCTGGACCCAGCATATGCAAAAACTACCTCAAGCTCCAGAATGAAGACTATAATTGACAACTCCGTGCCTTCAGGCCCAATGGAACTTTCTACCATAAGAGAGAAGCTCATCTGTGCAGACGAAAGAGCTTGCTCAGGGGTCAGTGGGAGACTGTGGAATAAACTCCCACAGGAACAATGGCCCCTCACAAAGCCATCATGTTCCACTCCAGGGGCAAGGCTTGTGCCTTCAATCTGCCATCTCTAATATAAGCGCAGAGCAGCATGTGCATTTTAAAACACAAAACTCTCCACTGCACACACAATTCTCCTCCTGGGGATAGGATGAAGGAGAGAATGAGCCATACATAATGCACGTTAATCACCTTGGGTAATGCACTGCTGGAAAGTGCACAGATACTGCAGTGATGAGGGCGGTATAAGAACCTATATAGGACAGAATAGGAAGAGAGGGCCCTTCAGTCCCAGTCCGGTGTCCTACCTCTCTTCAGTGGCGGACTGTGGCTGGAAGACACTGTAAGATGCATTCAAAGGTGAAAGGTGGTTTCTGACATCATCCCATTTTCTACATAATTGAAACATCCCAGAACATTCATTCTGGGGGTGGGAAATTTTCTGCACTGGGGTTCTGCTGGCAGCTGAATTTGTTTGCAAAAATTAAGGCAAAAATCACTTTGACCATTTTTGAGTTACCGGAGAATTTAAAAAAATACTGCCCTATTATAAGACTATTCTAGCCACCATATTTACATGTTTTGAACAAGGCAACAACAAAAATAGCTGAAGTCTGAAATTCGGAAGGAGACACAGCCCACTCCTGCTGCCTTTGAAATCTATGGATGTTTTGATGCTGACTTGAATGGAAGCAGTCAGACCCATATCCCTTTGTTTGGCTGATTTTTTGTAATGTTATATGCAATTGTATAAACACTTCTGAGCATGGTCATGAGGCCTCTACTAAGATTGTTAATGGCAGCTAATGAAGCTCCAATTCTTTAGTGATATCTCAGTGCACGTTCAACAGGGATTGGCAAACACAGGAGTTACTGTCAGGCTAGCTTACTTTAGGGTGATTGTAAATGTTTCATAGAAACTTACACAGAAAAATCCTCCAAGCCTCTTTGCTCCCTTGGCATCAAGGAAAAGAGAAAATAGTTCATCCCATGATTTTGGGGATTATTTTTATCTGGATCCTAGAGTATTGCAAAATTTTTCAACTTTCATTTAAAAAAAAGTTTGTTTTCCATTGCAGAAATACAACTCTCACTGTGGGCCCAATTCGACCATCCTTACCAATGGGATTACTCATGGAGTAAGATATTATGTACACCTTATCAACAAAGATCATGTTACCTTGTCCATCCCATCTGATAAAAAACCATTTCAAGTTAAACAACAAGAGCATCAAGGACAGAAACTTTGGCCCACAACCTCATTGACTTCTCTTGAAACCTAATTAAGAGCATGCAAATGCCAACATTAATAAGCACTGGACATTTCTTTCACCTTCAAAAATACATTACATTTTAAAAATGAAGTTAATGAAAGTGTGTATTTTTGGTCTGCTCAGTTAGAATCCATCTTGCCCTCCCGCCAAAAATCAGGAAAAGCAAAAATTAAGGTTCTAAAACCAACGTTAATGAAGATGTAGGCCAAAATCTTCAAATTTAAGGCCTAAACATACCCATTATTAGTGGTTCTAATTTTTTTAAAAAAGTTTATTTTAAAGAAATGAATCTTCCTCTGCCATGTTTGCAACCAATAATATTTTGCAGAATTGTGCTAGTACACGAAAACCTAAAAGTGCAGCTGTCTACAGAGAAAAACGAGTTTCACCTACTAGGTTTTCTTCTCCTTGCCCAAACTGATGGAAATGCTAAAATGAACAGACAGCAGGAATACTGAGAAGAAAATCAGATGTTTAACACAAATGGTTGCAAATGTAGTTATTTTGGCTGATCCTACCCTTACTGAAAACAAGGATCAGGTCCAAATCTTCAAAGGTATCTAGGTGGGAGTTAGTGGCCTAAATACCTTTCAAAATCTGGGCCCCATTGCAGGATCAAAGCCTAATTGGTCATGCATTTGTTATTCGTAACTTCACTGGAAATTTGGAGGAACAGTTTTCAGTTTATGGGAAATAATTTGTTTGTGTATTTGTTTTTTAAGGTGCTTTATTGGTCACCACAGTCACATGGTAGCTATTATCTTTGGTAAATCATGGGAGACAGGAGAGATTCCAGAAGACTGGAAAAGGGCAAATATAGTGCCCATCTATAAAAAGGGAAATAAAAACAACCTAGGAAACTACAGACCAGTTAGTTTAACTTCTGTGCCAGGGAAAATAATGGAGCAATTAATTAAGGAAATCATCTGCAAACACTTGGAAGGTGGTAAGGTGATAGGGAATAACCAGCATGGATTTGTAAAGAACAAATCATGTCAAACCAATCTGATAGCTTTCTTTGATAGGATAACGAGTCTTGTGGATAAGGGAGAAGCGGTGGATGTGGTATACCTAGACTTTAGTAAGGCATTTGATATGGTCTCGCATGTTATTCTTATCAATAAACTAGGGAAATACAACTTAGATGGGGCTACTATAAGGTGGGTGCGCAACTGGCTGGATAACCGTACTCAGAGAGTAGTTATTAATGGTTCCCAATCCTGCTGGAAAGGTGTAACGAGTGGGGTTCCGCAAGAGTCTGTTTTGGGACCGGCTCTGTTCAATATCTTCATCAACGACTTGGATATTGGCATAGAAAGTACGCTTATTAAGTTTGCAGATGATACCAAACTGGGAGGGATTGCAACTGCTTTGGAGGATAGGTTCATAATTCAAAATGATCTGGACAAATTGGAGAAATGGTCAGAGGTAAACAGGATGAAGTTTAATAAGGACAAATGCAAAGTGCTCCACTTAGGTAGGAACAATCAGTTTCACACATACAGAATGGGAGGAGACTGTCTAGGAAGGAGTATGGCAGAAAGGGATCTAGGGGTTATAGTGGACCACAAGCTAAATATGAGTCAACAGTGTGATGCTGTTGCAAAAAAAGCAAACATGATTCTGGGCTGCATTAACAGGTGTGTGGTGAGCAAGACACGAGAAGTCATTCTTCCGCTCTACTCTGCGCTGGTTAGGCCTCAACTGGAGTATTGTGTCCAGTTCTGGGCACCGCATTTCAAGAAAGATGTGGAGAAATTGGAGAGGGTCCAGAGAAGAGCAACAAGAATGATTAAGGGTCTAGAGAACATGACCTATGAAGGAAGGCTGAAGGAATTGGGTTTGTTTAGTTTGGAAAAGAGAAGACTGAGAGGGGACATGATAGCCATCTTCAGGTATCTAAAAGGGTGTCATAAGGAGGAGGGAGAAAACTTGTTCATCTTAGCAGCTGAGGATAGAACAAGAAGCAATGGGCTTAAACTGCAGCAAGGGAGGTTTAGGTTGGACATTAGGAAAAAGTTCCTAACTGTCAGGGTGGTTAAACACTGGAATAAACTGCCCAGGGCGGTTGTGGAATCTCCATCTCTGGAGATATTTAAGAGTAGGTTAGATAAATGTCCATCAGGGATGGTCTAGACAGTAATTGGTCCTGCCATGAGGGCAGGGGGCTGGACTCGACCTCTCGAGGTCCCTTCCAGCCCTAGAATCTATGAATCTATGGTAATATTTTTTGCTCCCTGATAGATGAAACAACAGTAGTACAACTAATAACTGATAACGACTACATAGAGGAGGGTATGAATGTGGCTGAATGATTTTGACAAAATACTGCAGGTTAAGGTGTTTGTCCATCTATTTGTAACATAGACAAGGTCCTTTGGTTTTTTTTAAAAAAAGCATATAATTTTCAACCTTTCCGTGTCCCTTTAATTTTCATTATTTTATTTAATGTTAGTTTGTGTGAATTTAACATTCGATGCTAATTAATAGAATTGCTTAGGCTACAAGCAATTTTACCATGCTGTGAATAAACAGTTCACATCATAACTGTTCTTCTTTTTTGCCCCATCAAACTGCCTCGTTCCTGAAATCTGATTATTTTTTCTGAAATTATATCATAAGGATATTTGTTTACAATGTGACAGAGTGCTGGGAGCTAGCAGGTAAGCCAACACTTTGGTACCAATGAGTTTCCCTGGGGAAGGCTGATTGGGGATATGCAGCTAATTAGCTGATCAGGCTGGGAGGGCTGATGAACCAAGTAGCCTTCAGATGAGGGATATAAAAGAAAGCACAGGAAGGCAATGAGAGGGGAGGCTCTGGGTTAGCTGAGCCCAATATATTCTGAGGTCTTAAGAATGAGAGACCATTCCTGTCTGGCCTTGTGGGAGAAAGGTAAAGAGCAAGAAACATTGTAAAAACTTTGCTGCACAAGACTATATAGGTGTTGGTGATGGGAATATAAATACATTCACATGAAGTTGCTACTTGCTGGAGAATCTGAGAGGTTTCTGGGGCATCAGTGGATGGGGATGGAGTGTACCCCGTTACATACAATCTTTTACTTAATCTGAAATTCTATAATGTACTATGCTATTCAGTAAAAAGATACATTGTTTAATATTTGAATTCTCCCTTTCTTCAAATAGAAAGACACCTTATATTAACACACATTACAGTTCTATTTGTGTCAGTGAGTTTCCTGTCCATATTCAATTTCTGCGTGGATGAATGATTTCTCTACATTCTTAAAAGAAAACACAGTTCCCAATTTTTTGAAGGCAAATGTAGATCTCAGACTCAGGCAGTGCAGAGACCTGAAACCTCCTCCCACGCAACCTATCTTGTGAAGAGGGCATGTCGGGAACTGGAAGGGGCAAGTCTGAGTAAGGGAGGAATGTGCAGAGGTACTGTCAGGAATGCAATGTGCTCCAGCGATCTCCAGCTGCCATATGGTGCCTAGGAGACTCTAGCCACCAGGCCCAGTTTAGTCTGCGATATTCAGCCAGAATCTCTGCTGATGTAAATTTGAAATCAATGCGGCTGCACCAGTTTACAGCAGCAGAACATTTGGCTCATTGACCAATAGGATATTTTAAGTGCTCAAGCACAATTTTGAATATGCTAAGTAGTTTCTTTTTTTAAAATGTGAAATTATAGCTCCCACTCAGCAGGAAATGAAATCAAATTGATCAGATAAATACTATATCATCATCAAATGCTAGGCTTACACCAAGTGGCACTGTTTTTTTCTTTTGGACTAAGATAAAGACCACCTTCTTTTACAATTATTCCTATTAAAATGTCCACACAGAGCAGTTAATAATTTTTCATAGTTTGTCTCAAATGGCTCGTACTAACTAGCTCTCAGTGCTTTTCCTCAGCAGTTCTCAAAACAATATATAATAGAGGTTAGTATAATTATGCCCATTTTACGGCTGGGAAAACTGAGGCATAGAGAGGGGAAATGACTTGCCTAAGGTCACCCAGCAGGACAGGTCTCCTGAATTCTAGTCTAGTAGCCTATTCACTAAGTCAGATTTCCCCCTCTGGACCAGCATACCTGTTATTAATGTTATCCCACAAGACCCATGCTAATCTTATCATTGCTTTAGTACATACAAGTCCAGCAAGGGTACATTATGCTGTACACCTAGTACTGCGTAGCAGCTATTGAAGATATATGTTACAAATAATGGGGACACCATTATAAATTACCTTTTATAAAGCACTACCTTGGGCAGATGCAAAGGGGTTAAAGTTAAAAAGCCTGTTATTGAGGTGGCATTCATGCTTCTGTAGTTAAAGTTGTGTCTGCATTTCCATGACAAACCTCTATTTCTAGAAATTTATAAATCAGCTGTAAAAATGGGCACAGGACAGAAACTTGGCACCAAATGTCCTAGCTGGATGCAATTACTTTTGAAAAATTCAAAGAAAAAGTCATTGTTTTTTCTCTGAGATGGAAAGATGCAGAAAGAATGGAAGTTTGGGGGTTGCCTAACAGTTTTCTGTGCTTTTTTAAAACAAAACCCATTTCTGTTTGAAGGGAATTTTGTAGCCTATTGGACACTGATGTTTGCTAGTTACTGTGGGCCACATTTCTGCCCTTAGCCGCATCCAAGTGCCCTCATTTACTTTAATGGGGCTAGGCACAAAAGAATTTAGCTCATTATTACATATTTGAATTACCGTAGCACCTAGGTACCCCAGTCATGGACCACATGCTAGGCACTGTACCAATACAGAACAAAAAAGATTCCCCAGCAGGGAGAGGGGAACTGAGAGCTTGGGGAGGGCAGCTATGCTTCCAGCGGGGAGTGGAGAGCTAAGTGTGGAGGGGACAATGGGGAGTCGGGAGCCTGGGAGTGGGGAGCTGGGCAGGTGCAGCCCGGCTCTGAGCAGGCTCTGAGAGCCCGAGGGCAATCTGGTTCCCAGGGGGGAGCTGTGCGCAGAGCTGAAGGCTCAGGCTCTCAACCCCCTCCTCCTTTAAGTCGGTGGAAGTGCTCCTGGTGAGGATGTGCACCACCCACAGAAGAAGGGCCGTGTGGACATGGACCACCATAGTAATTACTGTCCTGGCTGTAAGTCGACCTAACATAGGTCGACTTAACTTTTTAGTGTAGGCGTGCCCTTAGAGTTTGAAATCTGAACTGGAGCGTTGGGGGCGGGGAGAAGAGGGGCATGGCAGGGGAAAGACACCTAGCCTTAAAGGGAAAATGACCTCCGGGAGAGGCCAGTAAAAACTTCTGCTCCTCCACTGGGGAGGTAGAGAGAAAATGGGAACACTTCTATATACATGTCACTAGGGGGAGATGGTTATTGCATAGGGGAGAACAAAGCAAGAGAGCAAAGATGCACTCCTCCTTGACTACTGAATTTAGGTGGAACACCCAGTTAGACTGTTGGCCATAGCAGAAGATCTGTACATCGGAACTAAAATGAGATTGACACTGTGGTCTAGTGGCAGCAGTATGCACTGCTCCATGGGGAATGTAAATTTGGGTCTTGAGTTTGGTTCTTTGCTTCCTACTCCAGGAAGGGCAAGGGGTGTGTATATCATGAACAGGGGCACTAGGGGACAGTATGCTTAGCCTCTAGGGTGGAGAGGGGAGACTTTCCCAGTGCTTCCTAGAACCTCCTTCTAACTGATTGAAGTTTCGGAACCAACAGGCTCTAAGAGAAGCTGTAGCCAGCCCTGTTTTCTGTCAGGAGGGGTGGGATGTGTAGGAACTCTGATGTGGGAAATAGAAGACGTCTTGAAGGACATGCCTATAAAATCCCAAAGCCCCCCCACTCCCTTGTGAAGTGCTGAATGCTTCCTGCAAGCTGCTGAGTGCTCTGCGCTCCCGATAACTTCAATGGGAGCTGCAGACACTCAGCACCTTGTACTCATCTTTCAGCATCCGAAAGAGTTTACGATGATGGTGCTTAAAATGGGGATTTGCTGCACACAAATGCGGCATATTCCAGTCTGCACGCTCAGTTTGATGTGTATTCCATATGGACCCTTCTTAATGCAGGGAGCAATGCTGGCTGTCCTTTCCAAGAGTGTGTGCAGTCCAAGGTGGAGCAAGAATGACATGTTCCGTCTCCAAAGGGAGACTAGGCTGCATAGAGCCCGCATGGGGTGGGTGACTCTGTCACCCCTTTTTCTGAAGTGTTCCTCTATCTAGGGCAGTTTTGGGGGTATTTTGAGTGATGGATGAGCTGGGGGAATAGGACAATGGATGATTTAGTTGGGGATTGGTCCTGCTTTGAGCAGGGGGTTGGACTAGATGACTTCCTCAGGTCCCTTCCAACCCTGATATTCTATGATTCTATGACAAGATGCTTCTGTTCTCCCCAGTGCTTGCACAGCTCCTCTCTTCAAAATCCTCTTACTGGGTGAGATGGGATAGATCAGGATTTAGCCTTAGAGTGTCCTTATTCCCATTATATGATGGCATTGCAGGACCTAGGTCATATTTCACATGGCATGCTTCACACATGTTCTAGTTCTCCCTTAACTCTGAATTTCCTTCCTAGTGATATTTTATTGTTTTGTGTCAGAGCCTTAACTTTCTTCCCATCCATTTGGTTTTGGGTGGATGAAGAATATATTTCCCCATCTCATCATGTTGTGGTGCCTTTTCCTAGCACTGCATACCATATCTATCTAACGAAGGGCCTAACCTTGGTTGGCCTTAGTACCCACAGGGACATCAGTGGGCACTAGAATGTGTATCACCTAAAAACAATTAAGCAGCAAACCCAACAACCTAGTATTATAATTAATAGTAATGTACTAAATTGAATAGTTCAGGAAATATATAGAGATTATATCAAACAGATTTTGTGTGGTACCTTCTTAAAGACAATGGGTCAGATCTTAGTTCAATATGGAGTAACTCCACTGAAGTTGATGGAGTTACTAGGGCTGCCAGGTGTCTGGTTTTAATGGGACCTGTACAGTCTCTGGTCAGAAGTATTGACTGGACACCAGAAGTCCAGTTACAGCAATTCTGAAGTCGCCCCCCTCAGCCAGCCCAAGGCCCCTTTAAACCCGAGCACTGGTCCCAGAGCCAGGGAGGGGCAGAGCTGGAGGGATCCCCGCTGTTAGTCCTGGCAGGGCTGGGGAAGAGACACTTCCTCTTCCCCTACATGGGCTGCTCCCAGGGCTGGGTCAGATCCACCTCTGGGAACCTCCCCTGGCTGCAGAAAGCTCTGCCCCCATCGCTCCTTGCAAACTCTTTGCCTCTGAGCCGCTGCTGGCCAGAGCAGGAGAGACATGGCCTCCCTCTTCTCTTTCTGGTGAGTTGAGCTTTTGGTTGGGGGTGGCTCGCGTTAAGGGCGAAGGTACCAGCCCCTCGTGTGCTGGGAAACCCCCCTTGCTGGTCCAAGCAGCTCACAGTTGTTTTGCTTTGCTGGGGGGGATTGTTAAAGGAAGCACCTGCACTTTCAATCTGAAACCATTCTATCAAAGTGGCATTTCAGGGCAGGTCTTTGAGGAGAATGAAGGGCTGGAGCCCCATCTAGGTGCTTGGGCTCTGCCTTGGAAAGCAAGTGCTGCTACAGATGGAAGGGTTTGTTTGCTCTGAAGCGTATGCCAACAGTGGCAAGTCAAAGCCAGTTTCCCTTCTCCCCGTGGGGCCCCCCCCCCAGTCCATCCCATTTGTAATTGTATCTTGCTAGTATCTCCACTGCTGCTGGCGAGTCTGTGGTGTGCCTGCTTGACAATGTATATGCTGGTAAGTATTGGGGGCAGAAAATTTTGACCATAGCTGTAGTGTCCAGTTTTGAGAGATTGGAAAGTTAGCAACCCTAGGAGTTATGCCTGAGTCACACCGTGTAATTTAATAACAGAATATGGTACCATGGAAAAATAGCAGATCAAATGATACCAAACTACTGTATTGCATATACGTTCCTATTTTTTCCTACTAGAGAAAATGTAAGAGTCTGGGATGCACAAAAACCCGAATAAGCATAAAAGGTTGGTGGGTCATTTCCTAAAGAGAAATAGTATGGAATAAAAAGATGAGAACAATAACCCAGAAAACAGCATCTTGAAAATCTATTTAGTATTAATAAAATTATGCATGCAACATGCCATGCATTCATATCTATTTTGGCCCTAAAAATTGTTACTCTGTTAAATAATAATTTACGAAATACCCAGTTCTGGACCTAGGGTTAATCCTGTAGTTCTAACATAAGTGATCAAGAATTAGATTAACTGGAATGGGAAAGTGCAATGGGTAATTACAAAATGAAAAATGTCCTCATCACAACCTCCCGAACAGTTCTGCATAAATGCAGCAAAATGTTAAAGGCCAAAGTCTGATCTTAGCTACACTGGAGAATTTGGCTCTAAGTTTAAATGGTGGGAAGACAAATTTCCAATGTTTTCTCCTTTTCTCTTCCACAAGGTACCTAGAAATGATTGAGAATGCAGAATGTTGTTCACGTTGATACAATTAATGCCTTTTTTAAAAGGAGGGAATAATTAGGACACTCTTCCTGACAGCAGGTTTGAACACTAGCAGTTTTCACAGGGAGAGACCTGCATTTTTGGAGGGAACATCCAAAAATGTCCCCCAAACTTCACAGTTGTGCCTTAGAGGTTCAGGTTTAGTGGAGAAAGGCTGCCAGGTAATGGTGAATTTTCCTTTAAGGGCTGGAAACCACACATCTTAAAGTACAGACTGAAGTCAGTAATGCCCTACAATTAAAGATGGGTCCAAACCAAAACCCAAATCCAAATATTCCCCACCACCCAAACTTTAGTAGAGTTTTTATCTGAAACTCAACTTGTGCAGATGGCCCCAATATCTTTATATCTTGGGCCAAACCCTGGATCTAGGTGCTCCTGAACTTTGCATCTGGATTCCAATTTTGCAATTTGGACCCATCTTTTTTGTACTATAAGGCCCAGGATTCCTCAAGTCCTGTTGCAGGCAAGAACTGCTATTGTTTTAATGGGAGTTTTGCCTATTTATAGAATATAGTGGTTGGGTCAATGTTTAGCAAGTGGTAACGAAAACCTCAGAAAAGCACAGAGGAGAAGGGGAAATTGCATTCCCTGGTGAGAGAAGCAGTTAATGAACTTTCAAACCCAGGGAACAGATGGCTTTTTGTGGGGTAAGTGGAATTTCCCAGGTTCCCCCTAAACATAAATCAGTGCAGGAAGGGAAGACAGGCATCATGGAACAGAGAATGAGCTCCTTGTATAAAACCTTCTAGAGAAATATGTGAACACACACTCATCAGTAACTCTTTTTGCAGATCGACACTTACATCTAGAGTAAGCCAACCATGAACACTTGCACATATTTGTGTATCACAGTTCCAGAGGTAAACAGCTCGGACATCTTTTAAAGGAATCCTAAGGTGGACATAACAAACATTCCCCATTACCGTTTCATTTATATCCTGTCCAGGCAGATCCCATATATTCAGGAAGACATCACTCATTGATGAGACAAGGTGGGTGAGGTAATATCTTTTATTTGACCAACTTCTGTTGGTGAGAGAAACAGGCTTTCAAGCTTCACAGAGCTCTTAAGCTTGTCTCTCTCACCAACAGAAGTTGGTCCACTAAAAGAGATTACCTCATCCACCTTGACTCGCTAATATCCTGGGACCGACACGTCTACACCACTGTATATCACTCATTGACGTGAAGCTAGCTTGCATTTAAGAGCGTATAAAACAGGCCCTTTTAAAACACTATTTGCGATGGGAGACGTACATGGCATACGTGGGGACAGAATTTGGCCTTAAGGGTTAACTTAAAAACTGGCTAAGGGCTGGTCTACACTACCCCCCAAGTTCGAACTAAGATACGCAACTTCAGCTACGTGAATAACGTAGCTGAAGTTGAAGTATCTTAGTTCGAATGAAAAGGTACTTACCGCTGGTCCACACGGCGGCGCGCAGGCTTCCCTGTCGACTCCACCTGCTCCGTTCGTGGAGCAGGATTACTGGTGTCGACGGCGAGCACTTCCGGGTTCGATTTATCGCGTCTAGACAAGATGCGATAAATCGATCCCAGAAAATCGATTGCTACCCGCCGAAGCAGCGGGTAAGTATAGACGTACCCTAAGTCTCTTTTCATTCTTTCTCTTGAGCTTCTAAGCTGTATAGTTTACAAAGCAGGGAAGGTCATATTGTAATACTTTATGGCATAATTCTAGTGTCATGCAGTAAGTGCAGATTTACTACCTTCTATTAAATTTCAACAGCCATAACAAAGCTTGATGTTGCAGACATTCAATCAGACACGCAAATATCTAGTAATAATAATAAACACTCCCCCAAGGGGCTGATCTGGCTCTTTACAGCTAGAAGTTCATTCAGTCTCACTCAAACATTAAACCATTCTTTGTTGCAGATGGTAAAAAGCATATTCTACTGATCTTTTTACTAACAGAAGCAGAGAACCCCATGTCCTGTAGCGTATTGCAGGGACCAGCAAATAGGTACCTTTGCACCTTGAACCAAACATAGAAGCCAATACAGTGCATGCTCCAGAACTGATTCAGCCACAGCATGAACACATCACTGAGTCTACAGTATGTGATCTGTCGTTACAGCTAAAGCTCCTGCTTGATTAATATTTGGCATTTAATGTTAACACTGAGAACTTAGGAATCTAGAGGCTAACACTGCAGTAATTGCAATTACCATTGTAGTGGTATTGGCCTGGGTTAGTTTTACAAGATCTGTTTATGGAAGGGGAATTCCAGAATTCACAGGTATCAAAATATATGTATACTAATAACCATCAGTTATGAGGTCCTTGAGGACCACATTGGGAGAAAGGTCAAATGTCAGTTTTCAAGAAACCAAGCTTTGAGTTTCCAAATGGCCTACACTTATATCCTCTTCCATATACCCATATATCCGGTACCTGTATCACCTGGCAGTATAGCTTTACCATCTGAATTAATGATAATGTTTTAACTGTGGTATATGGTTACATACTGTATATTCAAGTTGGGAAGTACTTTGGCTGAGATTGATTTAAATATCTACTTCCCAAGTGCATAGGTTTACTTTAACCAACCTGCTTAAGAAAAGAAATACGAAAAATATCATGGCATTTTTACTCTCCCCTACTTTTCTTCTTTATTTTTTCTCGTTTGAAACCCTTGTTGCTTTTTGCTGGGCAACTTTATCAAACCATTCGAGGGTACACTATTTTCTTCTTGATAACTCTTCCCCTCCCTCTCTCCCCCACTTCAGTCTTACACGGGGCAGATTGATCAATTCACATTTAGAGCTACAGTTTTAAATTCAAGACCACTTGAAGGCCCATAGACTCTTTCTTAGTAGAGAATGAGAATTCAAAGAATTTTTTTTAGATTATTTTCACTTTTGTTATTTTGTTTAAAAGAGTTCACCTTGATGTGTCATGAAATACCCCTTCTTGGTCTTCCTTTTCCTTGTTACACCTGGCCAGCGCAAGCAGCTGAGATCTTTGCTCTACTTTCCCTGCATCTCTGTGCAACACTTTGTAATATATATCTATCTATATTTGTTTCTAAGCCTTTCAGACTGCTGTTACATGATCAGGATTCTCCTGAATCTCTATGCATTCAATCTCTTCCCGCTCCTTCCTTTTGGCCCGTTTCTTTTTCTTGTGGTGCTTTTTGGAGGGTGGGAAAAAAGTTAGGAAGACGGGTAAAATAACAAAACAGTGCAGTAGTGTGCAACTGCTGGTGAGCAGCAAGCATTTGAACAGTGTGAAGGTCAAGTTTGAAGGCACAAAGAGAAGGGGGACCAACCCAATAAGGAAAGAAGTAACATTTTGCAAAATGGCTGTCCCATGCTCTTGGAGGGAGTTTTTTATACACTGAGTTCTGGTGTGCTCAGTTGCTAGTACAAATGTGTAAAGCAGGGGTGCACAGTGATCTATGGCAAAATTCAAAGTGTAGATAAGGCACAGTATAGAAATACAATCCATGTCTACATTCCATAAAGTCATCAAGCCTAGCACACCCAACTCTATTGAGATGACACTGAGAATTAACCAGAAGTTTCCCAGAGGATGAATAACCAGGAAAAAGGTCAGTATTAACACCAGCAGGATGCCAAAGCCAGAAATCAGGACAGGCATAGTTATTGATAGACCATAGTGGTCCATGAAAACAAAGGTAGGATTGAATACAATGAATTTGATGCTCTGTATTAGAGATAGTGGCCTTAACTTCTCCAGCAATTCCACCACTTCCCTCTGTGTGTTTTCACTAGTCCTGGCCACCAGATACATGCGTGAAGCAATGATGTTGTTCTCGTCTCCAGCCTTGGAGAAAATTATGTCATTTTTGAAGTGCTGGAATTCGGATTTTTTTAAAAAGGAGCTCTGGAGGATGCTGATAAAGTCACTTTTATTGGTGGTGCTGATGTTGCCAACTCTCAGGTACTGATAGTATTGTTCAATCCAGGACACTGTATTGAAACCATGGCTCAGTGTTTTTAAGTCTTCTTGCACAGTACCATTCCAATAGTCAAGAGGCTCATAGATGTAGAATCCTATCACAGGACTGTAGTTGCTGAAATACTTCTGCTGAATGAGGGCATAGGAGACGCTTGGAGACTCGCTGGCTAGGAGGTTGATGATGTTGGCCCCATCACTGATCTGTAAGCACCCCATAAAGGAGAAAGAGGCATAAATGAGATACAGTATCACCACAAATGGCTTGACATAGATGTTAGTAATCCATTCGTTGTAATGCTCTCGTAGGAAATGCTGGATGAAGTGATTCTGATAGGGGTCAGTCTCATGATGAGAAGTGTGGTGATGGCCGTCACTCATCATGGTTTGGAACCACATAGGTTTCCTCTCCAGGTATTCTGCTGAAGGGATTTTACAACAGAAGATACTGTGGTAACGGTTCTGCTCCAACTGCCCAGCGAAGACCAAGCAAGAACCAAAGAAGGAGAAGATATAGAAGTAATTCAACAGGATGGAGACACACATGTTCTGGCAGAAAACTTTCACAGCCTCGATATTGGTGAAAGGGCTGGCACCCATGCCAAAGGCTATGAAATACAAGGAACTCGTCATTGTATAGGAGACCATGACATCGGAATAGGTATCTGCTACCCTATCCTTGAATGGAAGGTTCTCTCTGGTTCTGCGCCATCCTGAAAGAAGTTCAAACACTCCTTTGGTTCCATGACCTAAAATAATAATAACAACAATGTATAAACACAGGTTTCTACTTTTCATTCTGCAACATTAATGTGAACTTTTGGCATCTACTTTTTACTAAAGAGACTTTTAAAAAAACCATTTGTATCATTTTACTAGTTAAATTTCAGATTTGTATGCCCAAAGTTAGACACTTTAATCATATTTAGGTACCTAAATAAGCTGTCTGATATTCAGAGGGGCTACTTGCCCAGCACCTCAGATAGGAGCTGATCCAATGCCCTTTGCAGAGAATGGAAAGACTTGGGCTCAAAATGAAGTGAATTGTTTAGCTGCCTAAATATGGATTTAGGTTGGCTATCTTGAAGTGCTTGAGTTTAAAAATGTTTTCTTAAATGATTAATTATATATATATATACATATATATACACATACATACATTTTCTTCTTGTCCACACCTCTTTTTCAGTCTCTCTCTCTCTCTCTGCTATTAGGGCCTGACCCTGCCAGGTAACAAGTGGCCTCAGTGACAATATTTGAAATAAAATGTCAATTTTGGAGCTTTTGGTTTTCCATTGTCAGTGATGGAGAATCCACTATGGGCTTGGTAAATTGTTTGAATGGGTAATTATTCTCACTGTTAAAAATTTACAACTCATTTCCAGTCTGAATTTGTCTAGCTTCAACTTCTAGACATTGGATTGGGTTATATTTTTCTCTGCTGGATTAAATATTTGTTCCCCATTTAGGTACTTATAGACTGTAATAAAAGCACCCCTTTCCTTCTGCCTTTTTAAGCTAACTAGGTTGCTCCTCTTGAGTCTAACACTACAAGGCATGTTTTCTAATCCTTTAATCATTCTGATGGCTCTTCTCTGAATCGTCTCCAATTTACCAGCATCCTTCTTGACACCAGAACTGGACACAGTATTCCAGAGATGGTCAAACCTTGCCAAATACAGAGTAAAATAATCTTTCTATTCCTACTCGAGAGTCTCCTGTTTATGCATCCAAGGATCTCATTAGCCCTTTTGGACACAGCATAGTACTGGAAGCTCATGACTAGTTGATTATCCATCACAACCCCCAAATCTTTTTCAGAGTCAATTCTTCTCTGGATTGAGTACCCCATCGTATAAGTGCGACCTATATTCTTTGTTCTAAGTATACATTTACTTTTAGCTATGTTACAACGCATATTGTTTGCTTGAGCCCAGTTTACTGAGCGATCCAGATCTCTCTCTATCAGTGACCTGTCCTTTTCCTTATTTACCACTCTCCCATTTTTTGTGTCATCTTCAAAGTTTATCAGTGATGATTTTATCTTTTCTTCTGTCATTAGAAAAATGTTCAGTAGCCAAGAACCAATCCCTGTGGGACCCCACTAGAAAAACACCCATCTGATGATGCTTCCCGGTTTGCCATTTAATTTTGAGTCCTAACAGTTAGTCATCTTTTAATCCATTCAATGTATGCCATGTTAATTTTAAATCTTTTTAGTTTTTTTTAATCAACTTGTCATGTGGCACCAAGTCAAATGTCTTACAGGAGTCTAAGTGTATTACATCAACACTATCACCTTTATCAACCAAACTTACCACCTCATAATAAAAAGATATAGTTAGTCTGACAGGATATATTTTCCATAAACTCATGGTGACTGGCATTAACTAAATTACCATCCTTTGATTCTTTATTAATTGAATCCAATATCAGCTGCTCCATTATCTTGTCCAGGATCAATGTCAGACTTACAGGACTATAATTACCCAGGTCATCTTGTTTACCCTTTTGAAACATGGGCACATTTAGCTTTCTTCAAGTTTTCTGGGACTTCCCAAGTGTTCCAAGATTTATTGAAAATCAATATTAATGGTCCAGCAAGCTCCTCAGTCAGCTGTTTTGAAACTCTTGGATGCAAGTTATCTGGACTTGCTAATTTAAAAATGTCTAACTTTAGTAGCTTCTGTTTAACATTCTCCTGACATACCAGTGGAATGGAAAGAGTATTATCATATGATTTGACTACATCATCTGTTTTTTCCCAAATACAGAACAGAAATATTTATTGAACACGTCTATCTTTTCTACATTATTATTGATAATTCTGCCATTTCTATTTAGTAATAAACTAATATCATTGTTGGAATTCTTTTTGTTCCTAATATACTTTAAAAACTCAATCTTATTGTCCTTAATTCTGCTGGCCATAGATTTCTCCTTGTGTCCCCTTTGCTTCTAATTTATATTCATTACTATCAACTTCCCCTTTCTTCCATTTCTTTTATATATATATTATAGTTGCCTTCACTTCCTCTCTAAACCAAGTATGCCTTTCTTCCTCATTTGTGGCTTTTTGGGCTTCACATTTTTCTTATACAATTCTGCTTCTCCGCTTATTTGGCTCATTTTGGGCATCATTTTGGCTTATTTTTTGGGCATCACATTTTTCTTATTAAACTCTTCCTCTCAGTTTATTTGGATCATATTTTCTTTTGTTTTGTGAAACTGGCTCTGCTAAAGTACCGTATATACAGTATTTCACTGGGCTGAGCTATATTTTCTTTGCACATTATAAATATGATAAAATCCTGATCACTTGTACTTAAGTTAGGATTACATTTTAGTTATGTGATTGGTTCCCCTTTATCTGTCAAGACAAGGTCTAATATAGAATCCCACAGTGTTGGCTGCAATACTTTTTGAGTTAGAAGCGACAAAGAGTCCTGTGGCACCTTATAGACTAACGGAAGTATTGGAGCATAAGCTTTCGTGGGTGAATACCCACTTCGTCGGATGCAAGACTAACACGGCTACCCCTCTGATTTTTTAGTTAGGAAATTGTCATCTATAATATTTTGAAATTCCAAGGATGTTTTAGTACATAAGACATCCAACATATGGTATTCATATTGAAATCCCCTATGATCACACCACTTTTCCCCCTACATACTATAGAAGAAGCTATACCAGAAAAAGTTACTTGTATAGACCTGCCTTTATGGGCTCACTTTACTATACAATTGCCTCCACTACCCATCCCCATTCCAGTGATTCTATCCCAGTGGATGCTTGGGGGGAAATCCTTTTAATATTCCTTTTCTGGAAACTAAGCAATTCACAGAGCCTCAGGTGTCAACAGATTGCTAAGTGGCTAATAATTCTTTTACATTTGGCAGCATTTAAGACCATTTCCCTCTGTTTAAGCATTTGCACACACGCAGCTCTTGAATACATTTTTGCAAAGGTCATACACTCTCAGCAGGCATGCCCAGGGTTTTCATCTGATAATAAGAATTTTGTACTTATAATAGCAATTTTCAGCTCTATAATGCTTTGCAAATATAAATCCCGTAAGCCCCACAGAACCTCCTGTTGGATAGGTATTAGTATCCTCATTTTACAGGTGTGGATACTGAGGCAAAGGTTAAGTGACTTGCCTGAAGTTATACAGTGAGAATGAGGCACTGATGGGAATAAAGCCCCAAACCCACTCTGCCATATAGTAGCTACAGGACGGGTGACTTATGACTTATATTATATGGTAGTAGTGTGAGACTGGGGCCTCACTGCGCTAAGCACTGTACAAATGCACAATAAAAGACAGTCCCTGACCTTAAGAGTTTAGATTGTCAAACGAAAATGACAGATGAAGGTGGGCAAATGGAAACATTTCTACTCTTCCACCCCCATTTTACAGTTGGGAAATTGAAGCCCAGAGGAATGTGAAGTGACTTGGGCAAGGTCAGAAAGGCAGCAATAGCTGTGAACCACAATACGCGACAGAGTGAAGAATCGAACCTAGTTCTCCTAGAGCCTTAGTGCAGCGCTTGAATCACAAACTCAGCCTTCCTCTCTAAAGAGGGATCTTGCACCCGTCACTGGAAACCCCCACTAGCAAGTGCAGGAAAACACCTCTGTTTTATGAATGTAACTAAGGAGACATTTCAAACCACACACACCTGGAATCGTTCGCGACAATATGTAATATGCAGCCAAAGACCCAATAACATCATCTGAAATCATCATCACACTATGGACACTTTCCTTTCTCTCATTTCAGATTGCTCCAAGATCCTCAAAGGTATTTAGTCTCCTAACGTCCTTCGATTTCAATGGAATTTTGAAGCCTTTGAGGAATGGGGCCTTTGTGGCAATTTCAGGACTGAATATAAGCAATACTTTTTAAAAAACATGATGAAATAGACTTGCAGGTGCATTGCCCTCTTGATGGCCTTGCGTGTAGGATAACACCCACTAACGCTGATTGGATTTATACAGACACACTGAGAGAGGTGCTTGCCTCCTGCTGTGTCTCTCTTTCTTGAAAAGTACGCAGTACAGAATTGCTCTTTTAAGTCATGCGTCCCTCTAATAATAAAATGGCTAATTAAAAAAGCTGGCTTCCAAAGCAGGAGTGTTGAATGAAGTGCAGTGAACTATCATCCAGCAGAATGGCACATCTTTACTGAAGTGGCCCTGCAGGGAAATCTGTCTCAGGACATTGGTTTTTCTATAGTTTAGCACTTTGAGCAAAAAACCCCCACCCTGAACACATTTATGCCTAAAAGGTTTTTCCGCTGCTTTAACATACCTGTGCGAGCCTAATGATATTCTGAGGCCTGAACGGATGTGTCATAACCATACAGCTAAGGTTAGCCTAGAATTCCTCCTTACCTGTAAGGGGTTAAGAAGCGCATTAAGAAGGAATTCTAGGCTGCCCTTAGCTGTATGGTTATGACAGGATGGTTTCCAACTCCTGCATTGTGTTCCACTTCCCATGTGAACCGCAATTAAAAACAATCATGGAATGAATTGCTCTGCACTCTCGGATGGAGGTAAGCAGTAGGGCTTGTGCTGTCATCTTTGTTTTACATGTTTGCATTTATTTCTATTAGTGTTGATGTTTTCTGAGGTCTTTTAACTACCCCTCAGAGCCACGGAGGGGCCCAAACTCATGCTGGTCTCATCACTGCATTTCAGGAGTTCTTCACTGATAGAGCAATTCAAGTTTTAGTCCTTGGGCCAAATTCAGAAGCTGGAGTAAGAGACTCCTCCTTACACTCACTGGAGGGTGAGATTTTCACGATTGCTCAGCATTGGCCTAACTCTGCTCCAATTGGGGATTAGTCATTGGGAATTTCAGTATTACAGAGTCAGGTCAACAGTGAGTGCTTCAAAAGATCCCACTCTTAGTCTCCATTAAGCTTATTTAGACCCAGTCTACCGCTGTGTAAGGAAGGCTGAGCCGGTGTAACTCCCACACTGAGGAGCTGGAAGAAGATATACGTTAAAAGAGCCCTCATGCTAATTTTACTTTCACCTTCCTATGGATCCTTTGTATGTAAATTACATCCACTCAGACTGCAGGATACATCAATAAGGCAGATGACAAGCAGTGAGTATCACTCTTCCCCTTCCTCCCATTTCCTGCTCCCTTACTTTCACTAGCTCCCTTTTCTTGCCAGTCCCTCCATCCTGGTTTTACCTCCAATTAAAAATAGCAACAACAACAAAAACAGCCAACTACAAAACATGTGCCTAAGAAAACGATGCCAATCACTAGCACGTTCATTTGCTTCGGTGTTGCATCCGTGTCCTCAACCTTCCATTTGTTTGTGTTTCTCAGACTGTGTGCCCTCCAGGGCAAGGGCGGCTTAGATCTGTGCCTGCCCATGGACAACACAATGGGGCCTTGATCCTGATTGAATAATAATAGCAATAATATATTAAATGTAACCATAATGAACAAAGGTATCCATGTCATATTAAAAACATCTGAAATATTTAATGTAGATGTTAAAAAGCAAACATTAAATCAAAATCTTCAAAGTAAACCCAGCCAAGGCTTGAATGGGAGAAGAATGCAAGGAATCAAAGTGTACAAAATCTGTGTGTCTTTGCAGGTAGCACAAGACTCTAGATGATAATTTAGCAACTTCGATTTCAAATCTTTCCCTAGTTATAGCATCTACAACTGCTTTTTGGAACTGCACTGCCATTGGCATTGGGTAGGAGACCAAGCTTTAGCGCTGGATTTCAACCAATGACCTATTAGCCCTGCGGAGAATGTGTTACTAACAGAACCATGCTGGCATTTTTCTGTGTTTAAGGTTAGCCTGGCACTTTTGTTTTAAAGTCACATTTTGCAACCTCACAGATTTTGGATGTTCTTTCTTTCTTTAGAAGCGACAAAGGGTCCTGTGGCACCTTATACACTAACAGAGGTATTGAAGCATAAGCTTTCGCGGGTGAATACCCACTTCTTCGGATGCAAGCAGTGGAAATGTCCAGAGGCAGATATAAAAGTGCAGGGAAGATTCAGGCTAGAGATAACGAGGTAAGCTTAATCAGGGAGGGTGAGGCCCTCTTCTAGCCGTTGAGGTGTGAACACCAAGGGAGGAGAAACTGCTTTTGTAGTTGGCTAGCCATTCATAGTCTTTGTTTAGTGCTGAGCTGATGGTGTCAAATTTGCAAATGAACTGAAGCTCTACAGTTTCTCTTTGGAGTCTGGTCCTGAAGTTTTTTTGCTGCAGGATGGCTACCTTTAGGTCTGCAATTGTGTGTCCAGGGAGGTTGAAGTGTTCCCCTACAGGCTTTTGTATATTGCCATTCCTTATATCTGATTTGTGTCCATTTATCCTTTTGTGTAAGGACTGTCCAGTTTGACCGATGTACATAGCAGAGGGGCATTGCTGGCATATTATGGCATATATTACATTGGTGGATGTGCAGGTGAATGAACCGGTGATGGTGTGGCTGATCTGGTTAGGTCCTGTGATGGTGTTCCTGGTGTAGATATGTGGGCAAAGTTGGCATCGAGGTTTGTTGCATGGATTGGTTCCTGAGGTAGAGTTATTATGGTGCGGTGTGTAGTTGCTGGTGAGAACATGCTTCAGGTTGGCAGGCTGTCTGTGGGCGAGGACTGGCCTGCCTCCCAAGGCCTGTGAAAGTGAGGGATCGTTGTTCAGGATGGGTTGTAGATCACTGATGATCCGTTGGAGAGGTTTTAGCTGAGGACTGTAAGTGATGGCCAGAGGAGTTCTGTTGGTTTCTTTCTTTGGTTTGTCTTTCTTTCATTTGCAAATTTGACACCATCAGCTCAGGACTAAACAAAGACTATGAATGGCTAGCCAACTACAAAAGCAGTTTCTCCTCCCTTGGTGTTCACACCTCAACTGCTAGAAGAGGGCCTCACCCTCCCTGATTAAGCTTACCTCGTTATCTCTAGCCTGAATCTTCCCTGCACTTTTATATCTGCCTCTGGACATTTCCACTGCTTGCATCCGAAGAAGTGGGTATTCACCCACGAAAGCTTATGCTTCAATACCTCTGTTAGTCTATAAGGTGCCACAGGACCCTTTGTCGCTTCTACAGATCCAGACTAACACGGCTACCCCTCTGATTCTTTCTTTCTTTGTTCAATGAGTACTAACATGCCTAATAATAAAAACCACTCTGAGTTGGAGTAGATCTAAATGTAGAGTATAGATCCAGATGGATTTGTTTAACAATTAGCTTGTCATGTGATTTACATTTGAATCAATATATACAGCTTGCAAATTGTATATATCCCCTGAATACCCATTTTTTTTCTGCTATGCCTTAGCAATGGTTAAAATCCCTTTTTTCTTTTTCTCATCTATGCCTCTAGATTAACTTTGTAAACAACGATTATACAAACAGAAATTGTCATCAGATGATGCAGCTTTAAGTGACACAGAGAGAAACGTGAGATGAATTTAGATCAAGTTACTAATGAATTAATTATTTATTCATTTATGCCAAAAAACCTGGGTAGATTTGTGAAGCTGATTAGAAGACTGAATCTGTTTTGTACAAAATGGATCTATGACTAGAAAGATCAGGAAGAAGACTGGGAATATGAGGTTATCAATGGGGTCATAGGGAATGGAAGCATTTTCGTATCAAATTGATTTGTCCATGTAAAATAATGTGATGCAATCTCTAAACTCTGATCATAATTGAAGCAGTGAGTTTGGCTACTTACTGTTCTTCAGTTCTGGGAAGTAGTAGGCAAATTTGTGGGATTCAAAGAAAAGCAAGAAAAATTATCAAGGGGCAGAAGGAGAGATTAAAAGGAGCAAGTGTGTAGAGCTTGGCTGAAGGATGACAGAGCTATTTGTGAGTGTGACAGGAAAGAGAACCATTCACACATTTGTGAAGGATGTATTCACAATGGAAGGGGAAGAACTGTTTAGAGCAGTGGTTCTCAACCAGGGGTATGCATACCCCCTAGGGGTGCACAGAGGTCTTCCACAGGGTATATCAACTCATCTACATATTTGCCTAGGTTTACAACAGGCTACATAAAAAGCACTAGCAAAGTCAGTATAAACTAAAATTTCATACAGTCAATGACCTTTTTATACTGCTGTATATACTATACACTGAAATGTAAGTACAATATTTATATTCCAATTGATTTATTTTATAATTATATGGTAAACTTGAGAAAGTCAGCAATTTGTCAGTAATAGTGTGCTGTGACACTTGTGTATTTTTATGTCTGGTTTTGTAAACTAGTAGTTTTTAAGTGAGGTGAAACTTGGGGTACACAAGACAAATCAGATTCCTGAAAGGGGCACAATAGTCTGCAAATGTTGAGAGCCGCTGGTTTAGAGGTACCCAAAAGGAAAGGGTATAACTAGGAGCAATGGGATAAAATCAGGGGAAATTTTAACTGGTATTCATATTAAACCTTCCAATAATGAGATTCAGTAGTCTGTGAAATAGTCTCCCCCGGGAGGCTGAGGTTATCCCATTGCTTGAATAATTTAAAGCTAGCCAGATAAAGCATTGCAGGGAACAATCTCCCATTGGCAGGGAGCTAGGTTGGATGACCTAACAGGTCTTTTCCAGCTCTAACTTCTATGAGCCAGATCCTCAGCTGGAATAAATCAGCAAACCACTCTGGAGGTCAATGGAGCTATGCCGACGTACGCCAGCTATGCCGGTGTACACCAGCTGAGGATCCGGCCGTATGACCACATAAGAATATAAGAGAGGCCATACTGGGTCAGACCAAAGGTCCATCCAGCCCAGTATCCTGTCCACCAAGAGTGGCCAATGCCAGTTGCCCCGGAGTGAGTGGACCTAACAGGTAATGATCAAGTGATCTCTCTCCTGCCATCCATCACGCCCCCGACAAACAGAGGCTAAGGACACCATTCCTTACCCATCCTGGCTAATAATAAATGACTCTATAATCATCTTGTTTTTGTGGCTTTCATAATACACCAAATAGTCTAACGATGGCTGTCTTTGCTGCATAAAATCGGTGTGTTTTTACAATGAGATGGCCAGTTTCAGATAGCTCTCTTGATGTAAAATCCTACTGGAGGCAGAGCACCAGGAGTTGTTACCACCTTCATCCAGGTAGTCAAATCAACCTCATACCCCTCACCTGGAGTCCACCTCAGGTAGTGACACTGAGGCAAAATCTCCAGTGCCTTGTTTATCATTGAAATATCTATGAAGTAAAAATACACTTTTTCCCCCCCAGAAAAGACAGGGCCTTTATACTACAGTGAAATAACCCTGGAAACAGGTGAGCTCCCAGATGCTGACTAGGTAATTTTTTTTTTGTTTTGCCTTTTTGTAGGTGCAGGATTAGCTGAAGTGCAATGCTAAATGTGAACTTTTATCTTTTTGTGTGTGGGGGGGTTGTGTGTGAATAAAATATAAGGGGCTGATACAGGGGGAAAAACAACAAAAAGCCCCGCACAGCTTCTGCACTGCACAACGGCATGGAGGAAAGCCTTGATTTTGTTGCTCCTGCCAAGTCAGTCCCTGCATTTAAAAAAATGAGTTCTCTGCAGCACACCTTTCACCTAACTCCATGCTTCCAGCTTCAAAGCTAGACTTGTGCTTATTAGCACCTAGGTTTGTTCGCCAGAATGAGTGCTCACCAGTGTATTAAAGGTGCCACTACTGGGATGTGAATGAGTCTGTTGCTACAGTTGCAGCCAGTGGCAGAAGTAACAGGACATGGGGTGACCGCCCCCCAAGGTGGCCTTATGTGTATCTGTGGCTCCTTTTCAAGCATATTATGCAATTGACAGAAGGAGCTCATGACACAAATTTTCACACTGGCCTGGAGAGTGAACCCACCCAGCACTCATCTGGCCGCGGCGGCTCCTGTCCTGCAAGGCTGAGCCCAGCTCCCTGTTCCAGGCATTGAGACGTGGTGCCTAGGGTGACCAGACAGCAAGTGTGAAAAATCGTGACGGGGGCAGGGGCTAATAGGAGCCTATATAAGACAAAGCCCCAAATATTGGGACTGTCCTTATAAAATCGGGACATCTGGTCACCCTAGTGGTGCCTGGGGCCGAATGTGCTGCAACCCCTGTGCATGCTGCAACACCAGTCACTCAAATATGGCCTGTCCACCTCTCAGCCATAACTGTGGGGCAGCCAGGCCAAACCCAGCTGGTGCTGTGACCCCATATGCCAGGTGGCAACGCTCAGAGTGGAGAGCCGGGCCCAGCCCCATGAGACAGGAGCTGCCACTGCTGGCTGACTGTGGGGTGGGCTTTGCTCTCCCGCTCACCACCACACCAATGACCCATCACCCCCACCCCTCCGATGCAAAACCTGGCTCCACCACTGAGTGCAGCCCGGAGGAGGTGAGCTTTTCTGGGCAGCCTGGAAAGTGAGGTACCGGTTTTCGTAGTTTTAAATAATTATTTGTATTATGGGAGTGCCTATAGGCAACCCACCATCAGGGACTCGTGCTAGCGACTGTATATGTGTAAAGCAACAGGCAGTCCCTGACTTGAAGAATTTAAAGTCTAAATTGACAAGACAGACAAAGGGAAGGGAAGGGAAACTGAGGCAAAAACACTCTCCCCATGGCAGAGTCAGGAATAGAACACCCCTCAGTTTAGTCCCCGCTCCACTAGCCCATTATGCCTCACTAAAACACATGTACATAAATAATCATCATAATGTCTTATGAATGGTATACTGAAGCTTTCACCTTGATGGGTCTCAAAGTGTTATAGTACAGTGCATTGCAGATAGCACAAGTAGTCAAGGGCGTAGGAGTCTGGGACAACTAGCTGAGTGGGGAGGTTGGGATGGGTGCCTGAAGGAGGCAGGTTCCCTATGGAAAAATGTGATCATGTTATTAAAGATGGTATCATAATGCATATGCAAAATGCCAGAATTAAGATCATACAGACAACCTTAAATCTGGCATTTCCTAACTTCTGAGTGCTTGACTTTGCAACCTTAGTGATGTACTTTTAATGTAGTTTTAATGGACGTTTTATGAGTATCCTCCTCATTCAATGTGTGGCCCTAAGTGTTATTTATTGCACACCATTCAAATCCTGCACTCAACATAGAATTAATAATAGTCCCCTAGGTGCTTCTCAGGTGGTCTCACCATGGTGTCTGAGTGTGTTGCAAACATCAAATAGTTTATCTTCACAATATTCCTCTGAGATTAAGTAATACGAGCCTCCCCATTTTATAGCAGGGCAACTGAGGCACTGAGAGATTAAGACTAAAATTGTCAAATATCCACTAATTCTGGGTACCCAACTTGAGACATCTAGGCTGGTATTTTCCAGAGTAATTAGCATTTTTATAGCACTTTATAGGCTCAAAGTACAGCTCCAATCGACTTCAGTTGCAGCTATGAGTGCTCAACCCTGCTGCAAATCAGAGCTCAGGTGTCTCACCCTGGGCACCCAGAAAATGAGAAACACAATTAATGACCACGTGTGAACATTTTGATTTAAGTGACTTACCCAGCAGCACACAGGAACTCTGTGGCAGAGGCATATCTCTTCTTGCAAGCCTGGGCCACATACATTACACATCTTCCAACTTCTGCAATGAACAAGGCAGGGGTCCTGCAAGCAACAGCCTCTTTCACTACACAATCCTAATTAATCTCCAGACCACTGTTGAGTGTGCCCGGTGCAGAGCTGGAATTATATTGAGGAGTTCTTTCCTGGAGAGTAGCTCTATGTTCAGTCCCCTGGACTCATCACAAAGCCTGATCAAATCCTCCTATATAATATCAGTTGCATAAAATGGGCTGGCTTAGCAAAACTCCCATGGATTTCAGTCATGTGCGGCGTTGGCTTTATAACCATGAGCTGTGTTGGCTTGTGCAAACCTTAAAAATCCCCAGCCCTTCCCCTCGCCACACACACACACACTCCGGTTAGCAGCATTTAGCAGCTTATTAATGGCTCATTAATATGTATGAAACCTGACCATTAGCCGTGTGTCCCAACAGGGGATAATTAAGCTTTTGGCAGCATTCTAATAGCATCTGAAAACTGTTTCCATTTTCTGTGGGGCTTCCCTCATTAGGCCAGTGTCAGCCTGCTGAATTGTCCCCCATTCTTATATCTTATTTTGAATGTGTCCTTTCCTTCTGAGAAACATAACCCAGGGGGGAAAATGGAGGAATGAGGATTGGAGTGGGAACCCTGTCTCTGGCGGGTTTGTTGCTCTGTGTATCACAACAACCTGTAATAGAGATTCCTAAGGGTTGGTTTGCACACACATTTTGGACCAGTATAACTATTTCGGTTTGAGGTGTGACTTTTTACTGACATAATATACTAGTACAAACCTAGTGTGGATGTATTATACCAATATAAAGGTGCCTTATAGCAGTATAGCTTATTGCCATTCCTGTACAGGAATAGCTATGTCAATATAAAGCATTTTTATACTGATGTAACTGTGTCCCCACTGGAGGTGCTGGTATCATTACAAAAGTATAGTTTTCTAGCATAGGCGAAGCTTTAGGTTTAACAAATATTAAACAATACTGAGAGTTTTGCAAGCTAAACAATTGATTTTTGCTTGGCCTTGTAATATTTGAGGATGTTTGGATCTGGAATTTCAGTTCAGGCTCATCTCTTTGTTCCATTTAAAGAAACTGTCAAGCAGGAGATTTTCCCCTGTAAAAAACCCTGTACAATGAAAAGAAATGAGGGGAATTCCCCTCATAGACTCTTACACTTTAAGGCCAGAAGGGACCATCATGATCATCTGGTCTGACCTGCACATTGCAGGCCACAGGACCTCACCCACCTAATCCTGCAGTAAATCCATAACCTCTGGCTGAGTTACTCCACAAATCTTGATTTAAAGACTTCAAGTTACAGAGAATCCACCATTTACTCTAGTTAAAACCAGCAAGTGACCCATATCCCAAGCTGCAGAGGAAGGCAACTCCCCGGCCCCCTCCAAGGTATCTGCCAATGTGACCTAAGGGAAAATTATTTCCCAATCCCAAATATGGCGATTAGACCCTTAGCATGTGCTGAGACCCATCAGCCAGACACCTGGGAAAGAATTTTCTGTAGTAACTCAGAAAATTTGAATTAGAAACCATCATCTAATTTTAAGCCTAAACTTGTTGATGGCCAATTTGTACCAATTTTTTCTTGTGCCAACATTGGCCCTTAACTTAAATAACTCCTCTGCATCCCTGTTTGTTCTTCTAAAGTATTTATATAGATCAATCATATCTCCCCCTGGCCTTCATTTTGTTAGGTTAAACAAGTCAAGCTCCTTAAGTCTCCTCTCATAAGGCAGGTTCTCCATTCCTCTAATTATCCCAGTAGCCCTTCTGTGCACCTGCTCCAGTATGCATTCATCTTAAGCATGGGAGACCAGAACTACACACAACATTCCAAATGCGGTCTCACTAGTGCCTTGTACAATGGTAATAAAACTTCCTATCTCTACTGGAAATACCACGCCTGATACATCCTAGGATTTCATTAGTTTTTTTCACAGCTGCATCTCAATGGCAACTCCTAGTCATCCTGTGATTGACCAAGAGTCTTTCTTCTTCCTTGTCACTCCCAATTGGTAAATGCCCAGCTTATAGCAAAATGTCCCTAAGTGCAAAACCTTGCACTTTCCACTATTAAATTTCATCCCATTTCTATTACTCCATTTTTCAAGGTCGCCAACATCTTCTTCTGTAATATTCCAGTCCTCCTCCATATTAGCAATACCTCCCAACTTTTATCATCCACAGATTTTATTAGCACACTCCCACTTTTTTTGCCAACACCATTAATGAAAATGTTAAATACAATCAGTATCAAGGCCAATCCTTAAGGAACTCCTCCTAATAACCTCCCTCTAGTCTGATACTTCACCTTTCAGTATGACCTGTTATACTCTTCCCTTTAATCTTTCCATTCTCATGTTAATCCCCATCTTCTCCAGTTTAACTAATAATTTCCCATCTGGCACTGTATCAAAAGCCTTACTGAAATCCAGCTAGATTAGATTTACTGCATTTCCTTTATCTAGAGAATCAGTTATCTTCTCAAAGAAAAAGATCAGTTTGGTCTGGCATGATCTACCTTTTGTAAAACCATGATGTATTTCATTCCAATTACTATTTAACTCTATACCTTTAAATACTCTTTCAAGATTAATTCTAAGACCTTGAATACAACTGAAATCAAACTAATGGGCTGTAGTTTCCCAGATCATTTTCCCCCCCAGTTTGCTCTGCAACCTTTCCCTACAATTTTTCCCCCTTGCTTGTGATGCAGGGTTCAAATTATTTCTGCAACTTGGACTTAAAGTAATTCAAAGCCTCCTCCACATTCAGATCCTTGAGTTCTTCAGTCCAGTCCACTTCCCTAACTAATTCCCTTAAATTTTTAAAGGGACCTTTTGAAATCAGGGACCCTCATTACAGACCTATTTTTGTTTATCCTTCTATTTAGTTTAAATTGAATTAACTCATGATCATTCGAACCAAAGTTGTCCTCTACAGCCAGTTCTTCAATAGGTCCTCGCTACTTACCAATACTTAATCTAAAATGACATCACCTCTTGTTGATTAGGTGACTATCTGGTAAAGAAATCGGTCAGCTATTACATCCAGGAATATCTGGGCCCTCCCATTATCATTAGCATTTGTCCTCCAATCTATATCTGGGAATTTAAAGTCTCCCATAATCACACAATTCCCAGTAGCATTTATGTCATTAAAGTATTAAAGCGGTCTCTATCCATTTCCAAATCAGATCCTGGGGTTCTGTAGCAGACCCTAAGCGCTATTCCAGTGGAGCTTCTGTTACCTTTCTTCCCCAAAGTGATTTAGACCGAAACAGATTCCACTTTATCCATTCCATCACTTCATATTTATTTACAGTCTGCCTCGTCATTAATATACAATACTATTCCATCACCTTTTCCTTTATTTCTGTCTTTCCTGAACAGCACATACTCTTCTTTACCAGTATTCCAGTCAGGACTACTATTCCACCATGTTTCCATTATCCCTATAATATCTGGTTTCACTTCCTGCACCAGTAGTTCTAGTTCCTCCATGTTGTTACCTATGCTTCTTGCATTGGTATATATACATCTTAGTTGTTTCCTCTTGGCCTCACCCAGGTTCCTTGCCTGATTAGGTACAGTCATTTTACTGCCAGTATCACCCACCTGACTGTTATTGTCAGTCATATTGGCACTATCTTACCTCTTGTTTTCCATTCTCCTATCCTCTGTCATTCCTTTCTCCATTGCTGTATCCTCTTTTACTTGATTTTCCTCCTACCCGATATTAGAATCAGACATGGATATTACAAGGGCATTTCCCAACTATCTCCCCTAAATTACTAGTTTAAAGCTCTTTTAATCAGTTGTGAAAAGCTCCATCCCAGAAGTCTATTTCCTTCCCTATTCATCTGGAGTCCATCCCGTGAGAACAGTCCTCTGCCCGGTAATTCTTCCCAGTGGCTAAACATCCCAAAGTTCTCCTTATAGCACCATTCCCTGAACCATCTGTTGATCATCATAACTTTGTCTTGCCTTCAATCTCCTCCTCTAGGAACAGGTAGAATTCCATTGAAGATCATCTGAGCTGCCATTTCTTTAAGCATCTTCCCCAGCCTGGTGTAGTCTTCCTTGATACATTCCAATAAGAATCTAGCAGTGTCATTTGTTCCGACTTGAATGGCAATCGATGGATTATTTCCTGCTCCCATTAGGATCCTCTTCAGCCTTAGGTCCATATCCTGTATCTTAGCTCCCAGCAGATAATATACCCTTCTGCTCTCTGGATCAGCTCTGGTGACAGGTCTGTCTGTTCTTCTTAGTAGGGAGTCGAAAGTTATGTAGATCTGCCTCTACCTGGTGTTGGTGCAATTCTCAGGCCTTCCCTCTTCTGTTCTTCTTTCTTGCTACAAGTCTTCTTGTCTTCTGTTCTCACATGAAGTCTCCTGTGAGTCATCCTCTATCCTCCTTTGTGTCTTTTCTTCTGATAGGACTAGCCACTCTTCCCTTCTTCCTTGTCTTCCCATCTTTTGTTACTGCCTGCCTCTCCCTTTCAACTGTTAAAATTCCAAATGTTTTGACTGTTCTTTCTAATACAGGTTAAAACATATTTAATGATGGTTACAATGGGAGCGAGCCAGTGATAATTTGAGGGCAAACTCCTGAGTAGAGTTATCTGAATAAAAAGATTTTTCAGTTCATTGGCAATTCTGAACAATTGAAAGGAAAAAAAATAGTTTCAAGTTGAACCAAATCCAAGATTTTTCAAAATTCTCAGCAAATCACAGAGGAAGAAGAAATTTGTTTTGATTTTTGAGCTTTTTTTTTTAACATTTGTGAATTATTTTTAAAGAAAATTGAAGGAAATTTTAAAACAAAGAATTGTTTTGAACCAAAAATCCTTTCATTTAAAAAATGTTGAAACAGACTTAGGCAAAACCAATACAAATTCACAAAATGTTTTGATATAGCTTAATCTGCATTTTCTGCACAAAAATATTTCAGCTGAAAAATTTTGTCCAGCTCTACTGAGTACATTAACTGTTTGATGGTATAGCAGTAAACAAGAATTTTAAAATACATTGGGTCAGAGAACCCACTAGCTAGTAAGGGCTTTACTTCTGGAGTATGCTAGGTTCAGAAGAAAGATAATGTCAACTCACACAGAAAGCAAGGTATTGATTACCCCTATTAATCAAAACTGAGGGCATACTTCACTTTATATTACATGTTATGCCAGCAAACCCTTGTGAATGGTACTTAGCAGTGTGTGTTCATTGTATTGAATTTGCTCTGAAAGTTAATAATAATAAATATGAAATAAACATATGTATAAACCACCGTAATTTAGATGTTTGATACACAACAAACTTGTATGTTAAGAAAATAACTTTTAAGGTTGTCTAACTTCTAATAGTGCCGATATGCTGGTTTATTTTAGATGATTGATTCTAAAGAATATTGTTTATTCGTCCAAAATATTACATTGTAACAGCTTTCTTTCAATTTTAAGGAACTAAATGATGTTCCGATCTTGTCATGAGTTACCATTATGAGACTGAACCAGATATCTATATATGATATCAATCCACACCTTCTTAAACTGGAAGATTATTATGCCAATAGCATTTTTCATTCATAAGGATCTCACAACACTTTACAAACTTGAAGTGATACTAATTGCAAAGCACCAATGTTAAAAGAACACTAAGGGTAAGGTTAAAATAAAAAACCCCCCTTGAAATATTAAAATTCAGGTTCTTAACTCAATCGTATTACACATTCTTTCTGTTTTATTGTATGCATTTTTCAACAAAAGCACTGAAGTATTAATATGCAAATGTAACCAGAAAAACAGAAATAGAAACTATTACATATTGTGATACAGCATGGCCAGAAGGCAGCAGGAGAGTGATCTAGGATGAGGAGAAGCCTTATTCCCTGTAGATTAATTAAAAGCACCTGAAACCAATTAGAACACCTGAAACCAGTCACCTGATAAAATCCCCCCGCTTCAATCAGCCAGAGGAGGAGCTGGAGCAGAGTGAGGAGGAGCTGGAAGAGAGTGGTTTGGTGGTGGAGCAGAGAGCAGTTTGGAGGAGTGAAGCAGAGTGGATTGGTGGTGGAACAAAGAGCAGTTCGAAGGAAAGTGGAGGAGAGTTTTGAGAAGTGCTGCAGCGGGCTAAGAAGACCAAGATCCTTGGTAAAGGGACACCTGGCTTGTGCAGAGGGAAGGCAGGAAGCCCCACAAGCTGAAGGTCAGGAGAGGGAAGTAGCCCAGGGGAAAGAATCACTGGTACAAGTGGTTCACCTGCTATCATAGGGCCCCTGGGCTGGGACCCGGAGTAGAGGGCGGGCCTGGGTCCCTCCCTCTCCACTCCCCTTCCCTGGGATACTAGTAAGATAGCTGTTACCCCAGTTCAGGGGCAAGAAATGGCACCCTGAAACCCCCCCACAAGAAGAGAAAGTGCGGGACCCATCATAGTAGTGCCGGCAATTTGCCACACGTGGTGTCAGAAGTGGGATCTTCGCACTGGGGACTTAAACCAGGGTTAGCCAAAACAATCCAGTCCTTAAGATGGATGACGTAATGAAGGCCCTAATACAAGCCACCACAGCCCAGCAGGAGGCTACCCGGGTCCAAGCAACCGCCCAACAGGAGGCGACTAGGGTACAGCAAGAGACTAATCGTCTGTTGATGAGTCAGGCTGCCCAGAACCGAGCCCTGCTGCAGGAGCTGGTGAACCAGATGAAGGCCCTTATGGAGCGAAGCCAGAACGGCGATGGGACCCAGACTATACGGGCCAGCCACTGCCTATAGAAAATGATACGGGAGGATGATGTGGAGGCATACCTCCTGGCTTTTGAGAGAGCAGCCCTGCGGGAGGCCTGGCCCCGAGACCAGTGGTCCGGTATCCTTGCCCCGTTCCTGTGTGGGGAGGCCCAGAAGGTATACTACGATATGGCCGCAGAGACTGCAGCAGATTACCCTCAGCTGAAGGCAGAGATCCTGGCCAGATCTGGAGTAACTACGGCATTGCGAGCCCAGAGGTTCCATGAGTGGCAGTATACAGAGGACAAGACACCCAGATCGCAATTGTTTGACCTGATCCACCTGACCTGGAAATGGCTGCGCCCTGAGGCCCTCAGCTCTGAGAAGATGATGGAGCTCCTGGTACTGGACCGGTATATGAGGGGGCTACCACCAGGCCTCCGGGCTTGGGTTGGCCAGAATGACCCCTCCACCTATGATGAGTTGGTCTCCCTCGTGGAAAGACAGCTAGCAGACCATGAACTGTTCCAGACCCCAGGGGGTGAAACATGGCAATCCAGGAAGCGAGCCCCAAACCCAAGGTCCCGGACCGCCGAGAACTACAGGAGAACTATAACTGGGAGGAAAGACATTGAGGAATGGCCGGAGTCCAAGAAGGGACCTGGGGGTTTGGGAAGAGAGGGCTGGGGGGGGGCGATCAAATAGCCCCAGGCAGAGGGCGGCAACTGGGATAAGGGGTCGGTGTTATGAGTGTGGGGAATTGGGGCATATAGCAGCCCAATGCCCCAACAGGGAAGAGCCTATGCAGTGTAATCTGGGGGATCCTGGGGAACAATGTGGCCTAATTGGCCTGGTAGGGGTCGCAACGACCCCACATGGGTATACAAGGTCAGTAAAAATGAATGGTATTGTGACCACAGCATTAGTAGATTCCGGGAGTGCTGTCACGCTGGTCTCGGGGAAGTTGGTGAGGCAAGACCAACTAACTCGGGCCAAAACCACAGGGGTAACGTGCGTTCATGGCACCGTAAATTTCTACCCCACAATCCCAGTACGGATTGAGATCCAGGGGAACACTACCAGGGTAACTGCAGCGGTGGTCCCTAGGCTCCCCTACCCGGTCTTAATTGGTAGGGACTTCCCTGGGTTTGAGAACTTACTCCCCCCAGTAGAGCCAAGGGAGGGTAGCAACCCCCAGGCTGAAATGGAGGCACCTACAGATAGCTTCACCCCAATTTTTGCTGAATTTGCCCCAGAGCTATTCTCATCCCCCGAGAAACCCCGAAAGTCTAGGCGGGAAAGGAGGGCAGATAAAAGGCTAGGGACCAGGATTCTAGCAGAGAACCAGAAAGCCTCCCTTGTTGGTAAGTGAACCCGTTCAGGAGGCCAGGAGACAATTCAGGCCAGTGAGGACTCAGAGTCAGTTCCTAGCCCAAGTAGGGGCAACCAGGGGGCAGAGTAGAAATAGGCCTCCTGGAATTAGGTCAGATCGGTACCGCCCATGAGAATTTCAGGCAGGACCAAGCCAATGACCCGCTATATGCGAATGTGAGGGAGGAGGTAGTGGAAGTAACTGGCGTACCGGTGGAAGGAAAGACCAAAGGCCCAGGACCGTATTATGTGATCAAACGTGATCTGTTGTACCGAATAGTGCAGATCCGAGGGGAAGAAGTAGAGTAGCTCTTAGTCCCACGGAAACACACAAGGGCAGTACTAGAGCTAGCTCACAGTCATTTATTTGGGGGACATCTAGGAATAGACAAGACACTGGATAGAGTCCTAAGAAGGTTTTATTGGCCAGGAATACGTGCGGAGGTCCAACGCTATTGTGCCTCCTGCCCAGAATGCCAGTTGCATAGCCCTCGACCTCACTTGCGGGCCCCATTAGTACCTTTGCCTATTATTGAAGTCCCGTTCGAAAGGATAGCCATGGACCTTGTCGGCCCGCTGGAAAGATCAGCACGGGGTCACCGAAACGTACTAGTCATCCTTGACTATGCCACACGGTATCCAGAAGCCATTCCTTTAAGAAACCCCACATCCAAGGCAATAGCAAAAGAACTACTCCAGGTTTTTGCCAGAGTGGGCATCCCTAAGGAGATCCTGACTGACCAAGGAACCCCTTTCATGTCGAAATTAATGAAGGACTTATGTACCCTTCTCCGCATCCATGCCATAAGGACCTCAGTCTACCATCCTCAAACAGACGGCCTGGTCGAGCGGTTTAACCGCACCCTTAAAGGTATGATCCGGAAGGTGGTAGCACAGGATGGACAAGACTGGGATACCTTTCTACCATACCTAATGTTTGCAATACGGGAAGTCCCCCAGGCGTCCACAGGTTTCTCTCCCTTTGAGCTACTATACGGACGCCACCCACGCAGAATATTAGACATCGCCAAGGAGGATTGGGAAGAACAACCCAACCCAGGAAAGAATGTCATTGAGCACGTGACACAGATGAGAGAGCGAATAGCTCGAGTAACCCCTATAGTACGGGAACATTTGGAAAAAGCACAAAAGACCCAGCGGACATATTACAACCGCCAGGCGAAAGTACGGAAATTTCAGCCAGGAGAACGGGTGATGGTGCTAGTGCCGACAGCAGAAAGCAAACTCCTAGCCAGCTGGCATGGACCGTATGAGATAGTGGAAGCCATTGGGGAAGTGGACTATAAGGTCAGACAACCAGACCGCCGAAGACCAGAGCAGATCTACCATGTAAACTTGCTGAAGCCCTGGCGTGACCGAGAGACGTGCCTGGTCATTCGGAGAGCTCCATCCCAGACGGACGACTGACAGGGGCAGGTGAGGATATCCCCTGAGTTAGCCCCAGAACAACGAACAGAGGTCATTGATATGATCCAACGGAACCAAGATGTGTTCTGCACACAGCCGGGCCGTACGACACTGGTCCAACATCATATCGTCACCAGGCCCGGAATAAGGGTGATGATAAGACCATACCGGATACCGGAAGCTAAAAGAGGAAATTAGGACAGAAGTGAAGAAGATGTTGGAACTTGGGGTTATTGAAGAATCCCACAGCCAGTGGTCCAGTCCTATCGTCTTAGTACCCAAGCCTGACGGCACCTGGAGGTTTTGTAATGACTTCCGGAAGTTGAATGAAGTATCCCAATTCGATGCCTATCCAATACCACATGTCGACGAGCTAGTTGATCAGTTAGGCAAGGCCCGATACCTAACCACTCTGGACCTGACTAAAGGATATTGGCAAATTCCCCTGGCCAAGAACGCCAAGGAGAAGACTGCTTTCTCTACACCTGATGGCCTGTTCCAATACACTGTCCTCCCTTTCGGACTCCATGGGGCCCCAGCAACATTCCAACGACTTATGGATAAATTGTTGCGACCCCATGCCAGGTATGCCGCCACCTATTTAGACGATATAGTCATCCATAGCCCTGACTGGGAAACGCACCTAGTAAAAGTAGAAGCGGTACTAGACACCCTGAGGAAGGCTGGCCTCACTGCCAACCCTCTCAAGTGCGTGATAGGACTAGCTGAAGCCAGATACCTTGGGTATGTAGTAGGGAGAGGTTTGGTAAAACCCCAATGGAACAAAGTGGAGGCAATACAAGATTGGCCTCGGCCAATCCGTAAAAAGCAGGTCAGAGCATTTCTCGGGTTAGTAGGGTACTATCGGAGATTCATCCCTCATTTTGCCACAAGAGCAGGGCCATTGACTGACCTGATAAAGGCTCGGGGCCCCGAGATAGTAAAGTGGTCTGATGCAGCAGAAGGGGCATTCGCAGATTTAAGGACAGCCCTTTGCTGCCATCCTGTACTCATAGCCCCAGACTTCAAGAAAGAATTCGTTCTACAAACAGATGCCTCGGAGGTAGGGCTAGGAGCCGTCCTTTCGCAGATGGTAGGGGAGGAGGAACACCCGATCCTGTATCTCAGCCGGAAGCTCCTCCCCAGGGAACAAAAGTATGCCGTCGTTGAAAAGGAATGTCTGGCGATAAAATGGGCCATGGAAACTCTCCGTTACTACCTACTGGGGCGGCGATTTACCCTGGTGACAGACCATGCCCCGCTCCAGTGGATGCACAGAAACAAGGAGAAGAATGCAAGAGTGATTAGATGGTTCCTATCTCTGCAACATTTTCATTTCCGAGTACAGCATAGGGCCGGAAGCCAACATGGCAACGCAGATGGCTTGTCACGAAAGCATTGCCTCTCGTCCCAAGTTGCCCAACCCCATGGTGTTGAGCGGGGGGGGAGGATACGTGATACAGCATGGCCAGAAGGCAGCAGGAGAGTGATCTAGGATGAGGAGAAGCCTTATTCCCTGTAGATTAATTAAAAGCACCTGAAACCAATTAGAGCACCTGAAACCAATTAGAGCACCTGAAACCAGTCACCTGATAAAGTCCCCCTGCTTCAATCAGCCAGAGGAGGAGCTGGAACAGAGTGGTTTGGTGGTGGAGCAGAGAGCAGTTTGGAGGAGTGGAGCAGAGTGAATTGGTGGTGGAACAAAGAGCAGTTCGAAGGAAAGTGGAGGAGAGTTTTGAGAAGTGCTGCAGCGGGCTAAGAAGACCAAGATCCTAGGTAAAAGGACACCTGGCTTGTGCAGAGGGAAGGCAGGAAGCCCCACAAGCTGAAGGTCAGGAGAGGGAAGTAGCCCAGGGGAAAGAATCACTGGTACAAGTGGTTCACCTGCTATCATAGGGCCCCTGGGCTGGGACCCGGAGTAGAGGGCGGGCCTGGGTCCCTCCCTCTCCACTCCCCTTCCCTGGGATACTAGTAAGATAGCTGTTACCCCAGTTCAGGGGCAAGAAATGGCACCCTGAAACCCCCCCACAAGAAGAGAAAGTGCAGGACCCATCATAGTAGTGCCGGCAATTTGCCACAATATGTACAAAGCAGCTGAATTAATATTGCTCTTGGAATCTGATTTTAGATACATCTTTATTCTTGCATTAACATACATTACATTACATTTCTTTGTTTTTAAAATAAAAGGAGAAAAACAAGAAACTTGATGTGATTAATAATGTTCTCATTTAAAGCCTAGGTATTGTATACTGTTTTGCTGTTGCAATATTTCATTTGGAAACAGTGTTGTCTACTCTTGCAATTTTATCACAAGTCTCTTTAAATAAGGCATTTTTCTTAAAGCTCCATCTCTGTAACTCATGTGAGGATTTCTGCTTTCATTTAGAAAGAAAAAATAAGTTTCTAGTCCTCATGACTGTGGAGAGAAACGCATAAAAGTATGAACCTTAAGGACTCAAAAACTAGATGGAAAATAAAAGAACCCACATTTATAGTTTTCAGAAATCTCCATATTTTTAAGCCAATCTCATCATTTTGGGGGCCCCGACTCATGATTTTTGAATGCTAGGGGTTGGTAATACTGGAAGGCCATGCGGAGTATAAAATAAATCCTTGTGTTATTTTTTTAAAATGTACTTTAAAAATAGCCTCGGTTTCACCAAAAGCTGATTGCTATTGCCAGGTTGCAGTCAGATAGCTCTATCCAGTGCTAACGACTCTGGAACAGCAGCATAGCAAATAGCTACAAATTCTGTCATCTGCACTGGCCAGAACATTTGCTGAAAGTTAATTTCAGTTGCACTGAATTTTATATTCACGCACACAATTGGTTTTGCCCTGGAAGGGCTTGCATGCTTATCCAGTGGGGGAATAGAAGCAGAGAGTGTGACTTAATCTCACCAGTCAGAACTCAGTTTAAACTGAGGTCTACCCAGTGCAAGAGGAGACATGGAAGGTCAGAAGCCGTAAAATATTCTAATTTATGCTGGCAGGTTATGGTTCTCAAGGGACCTGACACTAGTAAGGAATTTGTAGAACACGCAAATCATTAAACCTTGCCCCTGTTATACATTTTCCCCTGTCTATATACACTGCCTCTGCTGGAGATGGGGTTGTGTGTTTGGGGCAGATATTTTAGACACCATCTACCGTATGGCAGTTGAGAACTCCCCCTGTGCTAACAAAATTTTATCCTGTGCCATCTGAGCAGTACAAAGGTGCTGTAACATAGGAACAGATTCTGGCCCAGAATATTTTCCATCAGTTCATCAAGTACATTGAATATTGACTATTTCAGGGCAGATCACAATCTGTTTGTGGTGATTCTTCTAGCAGAAAAGAAGACTAAGGGGTATGTTTTTCTTAAATAGTACCAGCCCAGTTGTTTTGTCATTTCCTAGTACTGATTTCCCAGTGAGGCCCATGAAGGGGTTATTTAAAAAAATAAGTTATGTAGCAACGTAATTTTATATCTGCATTTTACATATTGAGTATGGCATGTTCCCTACCTTAAAATATTAAAATCTAAAGTAGACAGAAGGTGGAAAAAGCAACTAGGGGAGAGGCTGTTCTAGATTTGATTTTGACAAATAGGGAGGAAGTGGTTGAGAATTTGAAAGTGGAAGGCAGCTGAGGTGAAAGTGATCGTGAAATGGTAGAGTTCATGATTCGATGGAATGGTAGGAGGAAAAACAGGAGAATAAAGACAATGGATTTCAAGAAGGCAGACTTTAGCAAACTCAGGGAGTTGGTAGGTAAGATCCCATGAAGAAAGTCTAAGGGGGGAAACAGTTTGAGGGAGTTGGCAGTTTTTCAAAAAGACATTATTAAAGACACAAGAGCAAACTATGCTACTGCTTCGGAAAAATAGGAAGTATGGCAAGAGAACACCCTAGCTTAACCAGGAGATCTTCAATCATCTGAAACTCAAAAAAGAATCCTACAAAAAATGGAAACTAGGTCAAATTACAGAGGATAAATATAAACAAACAGCACAAGAACCCAGGGACAAAATTAGAAAGGCCAAGGCACAAAATGAGATGAAACTAGCTAGAGACATAAAGGGTAACAATAAAACATTCTACAAATACATTAGAAGCAAGAGGTAGACCAAGTAGACCCGTTACTCAATGAGGGGAGAAAGACAATAACAGAAAATGTAGAAATGGCAGAAGTGCTAAATGACCTTTTTGTTTCAGTTTTCACCAAAAAGTTTTATAGCAATTGGACATCTAATATAGTGAAAGCCAGTGAAAATGAGAGGTAGGGTCTGAGGCTAAAATAGGGAAAGAACGAGTTAAAAATTACTTAGACAAGTTAGATGTCTTCAAGTCACCAGGACCTGATGAAATACATCCTAGAATACTAGAATACATCCTAGAATACTCAAGGAGATCTGAGACATTAGCAATTATCTTTGAAAACTCATGGAAGACGGAAAAGATTCCAGAGGACTGGAAGAGAGCAAATATAGTGCCAATATTTAAAAAGGGGAAGAAGGACAATCTGGGGAATTATAGACCAGTTAGCTTAACTTCGGTACCAAGAAAGATAATGGAGCAAATAATCAAGCAATCAGTTTGCAAACACCTGGAAGATAATAAAGGGATAAGTAACAGCCGGCATGGGATTTGTCAAGAAAAAATTGTGTCAAACCAACCTAATAGCTTTCTTTGATAGGGTAACAAGACTTGTGGATGGGAGGAAGCAGTACATGTGGTATATCTTGACTTTAGTAAGCCTTTTGATACTTTCTCGCATGACCGTCTCATCAACAAACTATGGACATGCAGCCTAGATGGAACTACTGTAAGGTGGGTGCATAACTGGTTGGAAAACCTTTGCCAGAGAGCAGTTATCAGTGGTTCACAGTCAAGCTAGAAGGGTATATTGAGTGGGGTCCCGCAGGGATCAGTTCTGGGTCAAGTTCTGTTCAATATCTTCATCAAAATGATTTAGATAATGACATAGAGAGTACACTTCTAAAGTTTGTGGACAATACCAAGCTGGGAGGGGTTGCAAATGCTTTGGAGGATAGGATTAATATTCAAATGATCTGAACAAACTGGATACATTGTCTAAAGTAAATAGGATGAAATTCAATAAAGACAAATGCAAAGTACTCCACTTAGGAAGGAACAATCAACCACACACATAGAAAATGGGACATGACTGCCTACAAAGGAGTACTACAGAAAGGGATCTGGGGGTTATAGTGAACTGCAAGCTAAATATGAGTCAACAGTGTAACACTGTTGCAAAAAAAGTGAACGTCATTCTGGTATATATCGGTAGGAGTGTTGAAAGCAAGACATGAGAAGTAATTCTTCTGCTCTACTCTGTGCTGATAAGGCCTCAGCTGAAGTATTTTGTCCAGTTCTGGGTGCCACCTTTCAGCAAAGATGTGGACAAATTGGAGAAAGTCCAGAGTAGAACAACAAAAATGATTAAAGGTCTAGAAAACATGACTTACGAGGGAAGATTGAAAAAAAATGGGTTTGTTTAGTCTGGAGAAGACTGAAGGGGGACATAACAGTTTTCAAGTGCATTAAAGGAGGTTAAAAGGAGGATGGAGAAAAATTGTTCTCCTTAACCTCTGAGGATAGGACAAGAAGCCATGGCCTTAAATTGCAGCAAGGTAGGTTTGAGTTAAACATTAGGAAAAACTTCCTAACTGCCAGGGCAGTTAAGCAGCTGGATACATTTTTCCAGTCTAATATCTCTGCTTTTTTCTTTCTGAGGAAGCTTCAGCATTGGGTCATAAAGTGGTTCTATTTCCTACACCACTTGCACCTTTGCACATAAGCTGGGCATTTTTATTTCTGTCGCTCATATTGTTTTCCACAGTAGCTACACTGGACCATGATGCCTGCATTCTTGGTTGATCTGTCCTCGACCTGCTTCCTGGGTTCCTTTAGTTTGAGCCTGTGTACTTGTTCTGCACTAGTGGCTGTCATTGTTTTGATCCTTTCCCTGGACAGTTTGGCTGCCCTAGCTGTTTGGGAGGCATTTCTTTAGGGCTAGATCTGCTTCTCTAAACAGGTTGTCCTGTAAGTTGGAAACCCATGCCTCACAAACGATCCTGTCTCCAACTAGCAAATCTTCAAAGTCTTCAAAGTTACAGGTGGATGCCAGAGTTCTCAGATCTGTAATGTAAGTGCCTATTCCTCCTTCTCCTTCTTGCTTTTGGGTAAAAAACTCCAGCATATATCTATAGTCTCTCTCTTTATTCATGGTACTCATCAGACTCTTTTATCAGCTGTTCCAGTGTTTCAGGCATAATTCCCGGCCACAGTGTCTCAATCGCTTCTTATCCCTTTTCCTCAGTGAAAGAGTAAAACTAGCTTTACCTTCATTTTCTCGTCTTTATCCCCTATCATCAGCTCTCTATATAGATTCAGTTCTTGCTTCCATTGTTTCCATGCTTGTGCAAGATTTTTGTTTGGAAATCGAGCATTCCCAGTGGTCTGAGTCCCTCCATGCTGCCTGCCTGCTCTGTTTCTAGATGCTGCTTTGTTTTCCTGTTAATCATGCTCTCTTTGTTGCTGGAGGTCTCATTAGTCTTACCACTGCCATCAGGTGGCACATGCCACATGCTGGGTAGTAACATAGAGGATGCCATGTTACTAAAAGTAAACACAACTGAAGTCAGCATTCAAATCACATGCACATCAACTGACTTCCTGGTGCCTCCTCCAAACTCTTCCCTCCTGCAACTTGTGCTCCTCCCTACAAGTTCCATGCAGGTTGCTACAGTTGCCACAGTGTCATGCATACTTATTTCCATATATAGTGAACTGTGGGTTCACTGATGTCTGTTCTGCTCAGTTTATTGCATAGGGCAATCTAACTCTATTTATCTCTTCCTTTCTGCAGAATCCATCATAATGGATCACACCCTTCCAATAACGTGCTGCATTAGGTCTCATTGATTCCTCCCTCCCCACTCCCTCAAAATGGCTCCATAGGCCACAGGTTGAGAGCTCCTGGCATAGTGGCATAAGTTAGGGAATGCTAAACTTGTCGGGCCAGACCCCACAAGGTGTGCACCACTCTGCCATCCAGGATTTCTAAGGTGCCTTGCATTCTGGCTTTATCCACCCAGAGCTAACACAATACCTCCCAGCCTCAAATCACCCAATGATTTCCCTACATTAAGGGAATCCTCAACTGCTCCTTTTAGGAAGCTTTAAGTCAGTGACACAAAGGGGACTTATGGGTGGCTAGCCCATGATTTTCAGAGTCTGAATGGGCAGTGTGTGTGTAGAGGTTTATACTGTGGATTCTCCATCTATAAGACTGGTTTGATTCCCTTTTCAATTTCTGTTGCAGTTGTGTCTATTGCAGGGAGGGGAGTAGCTCCTGCCATAGGAGATATTCAGGGAGGTTGGCTGATTGTGACTGTATATAGGTTGGTTTGGTTCTCTGGAGGCATTCAAAAGCCTCAAGGCATGTGTGACTGTACGAATTAAAAGTTATGAACTATTATTATTATCATTATGAGATTTCCCATTTCAGTGCCAATGATCTCCAGAAGAGACATCTCTGCATAATGAATGGAACAAGTGCTGATTAATGGGGAATAAAATCATTGACTAAGCATATAACACAAGCCTTATGGTTACAAACTGCCAAGAAGCAACTCATTAATTCTCCTACTATCCATTCTGTAGAAAAGTCTTCTCTCCATTTGGGAATGGCAGTGTGATAATGAAAGACTTCCTTATTGCTGGAGCTGCATGGCAGTACATGGTGTGTTCATGCAGACTTGCCAACAGCCCTGATTTCGGCAGGACATTCCCAGGTTTTGCTCTCTCCCTTCTGGATCTCCATATCTGTCCTGACTATAACAGACAAGAAAATGCACCACAGTTCTCAACTCTGGCTAACTCAGGCTGCTGCTGGGCTGCTAGAAACCGCCTGTCTTCTTCTCTGGTTTTTCCTCACTGCCTACCCTGATGGCTTCCACAGGGAGGGAATTGACCAGCTACCAATGACAGTAACTTTGTTTCTTCCCCACTAGGAGAAAGAAGAGGCACTAGGGTGGGGAGGAGAGTAAGAGGTAGCCCCACAGGAGATGGAAATAGGACAAGGAAGGAAAAGAAGGGAAACCCCCACTAGGAAGTAGAGGGACTCATTAAAGGTGGGAAGGGCGAATAGAAGAGGCCACTGTAGAGAGGGATTTGGGAGGAGAGGGACTGAGTGGGGGGAATAGATCCCACGGAATGGGGCTAGCAGGCCACTAGCCACACTGCTATCAACATGACTCAGTAGAGCACAACTGAGCCATGAAAATGACAAAGAGGAGAGGGGAGGCAGGGAGAGGTTGTGGTGTGGGGAGCATTGTGAAGCCTTGCAGGCATCTTCATAGGGATCTGATTTCAAAGCAGTGTTGCCAACTTTCATAAATCATGAGCTTTTGAAGACTGTGGAGCCAAGAAGCTCCAGCCTTCACAACGCAGACAGCTCAGGGGAAATAACAGCCAATCACAGGAGGAGGCAGAACTCTTCCCTCGCCTTTCAGGAGCTGAGAGATGTTTTGTGGACTGGGGGTGGGGATGGGCAAGAGGGAGCAGCCAAAATGATTTTCACATGAGGGAAGGGAGGCAGGGAGCAGAAACAGTCCAGTAGTACAGGGCAGCCCGGGTCCTTCCTCCCTGCATGCCCTCCTGTGAAAAATGGCTTGGAGGTCCTTTTTGCTCCTTCCCCTTCTCCTGCGCTCTAATGCTACACCACCAGGCCTTGGAAGGTGGAGAGGGAAACTCCCTGGGAGCTGCTCTCCCCTCAGGCAGGGATTTGTGCGTGTGAAGAGCCCGTTGAGCTGCCAGGCCTGGGAAGAGGTGCAGGTGGAGGAGAGATGTGCTTGGCGGGGGAGCAAGGGGAAGATCTGGGGCTGAGGGTGTATGAGGAAGAGGTGCACAATTATTGTATGGCTGGGTATGTAGATTTGATGTGGGACTGGGGCAGATGTGAGTTCTGGAGCACAAACTTAATTTATTATTATTCCCTCCCCCCTTTCCTGGGGTAGCTGCAGCAGAGAGACATAAAGTGATTTTTTCCCCCACAGCCCTAGCACCATTGCCCATAGGCTGGGCTTTTTTCTTTCTGTCCCTCATGCTGAGCCTTCAAAACGAAAAGATGTTATGTTAGCACAATATTATTTTATTGGGATTATACAGCAGCTAAAGCTGAACTACTATTATGATTGAACAGCAGAAAACACGTTTCTTTTTCTAAAGGTGGTGCATTGATTATCATCAGATTTTTTGAGGGGGAGGGAGGGCGGGTGTCTCCTGTTTCCTTCTTTCCTTTTCTTTTGACACTGCCCTGAGACGCTGATATTTGAGGGCTAAATTGTGCCCTTGTGTCATCTGAAGAAGTGGGGGAGTAGGCAGCCTACCCAACCCTCTGCTTAGCTGAATAGGACCTACCATGACTGTGCGCCTGAAGTCAATGGGCTTTGGAGCAGGCCGCTCCTCTTCTCTGGATATTACTTCTCCAAGCAAGTGAATGGGGAATAGGCAGAGAAAGCCTGGGCCCCACCTCTCCCATTAGATGGACAAAGCTGAGGCCAGGCATGAAGGGAAGTAAACTGTATCCTCTTGAGAAATGCAGTGACTTACAAGAGATGCTCCCTTGGAGCAAGAACAGAGCAGGGAAGGGATTTTGCCTCAGAGAGCTATCTGTGGGCCACCATGTCTCCTGGGGCCATTCCTCGGGTGGTGCTGCTTATGTTGGTATGTTTATAGTTTGTTTTTAATGAATATATGATTTCCAATGGGACTTAAGGGATAAAAGGGATTTAGGCCAGATTTTTAAAGGTATCTAGGTGCCTAAAGATGCAGGTAAGAGGCTAGCAGGATTTTTAAAAGTAGCTACATGCCTAAGCCCATTAACATCAAAGTGAGTTTGGTACCTAGGTGCTTTTGAAAATCTCACTAGGTGTCTGTCTTCATCTTTAGGTGCCTAAATACCTTTTTAAATCTGGCTCTTGGACACTTTGAAAATGGAATTTAGGCTCCTAAGTCTGTGAGGCATTTTTTGGAAATGATACCCTGTAAGTTTGCCTGAGAACTTTTGTCAGAGTAAAAAAGTTGAGAAGGTGATAGGAATCCATATGCTGACTAAAAAGAATACACCAAAAAAGCTCCCAGTAGTTAATATTTCCATATCTTCCTAGCTCCTGAGTTTCTCACTGGAAGCCTGATTGTAATTCAGTGCAGGTTTCATCTAATGAAGAACTCCTGCTTAGGGCAGTGATTAACAGTCCATATTGAAAAGTCCACAGTGATAATTCTGTGGCAAAAACTAATCAAAAGCCATAGAGTTTTACCTTATACACTTTTTAAAAGAAATGCATTAAAAATGTAGCCTAAGGCTCTTGGAATACTAGTCAATATGGATTTTAAAGTTAGTATTGAATCTTAAGGGCCCTCTCTGTGCTATAAAATGTAGCCAGTGTTCTTTCTGTAAACTCAGAGAGCCTGATTCATTTCTCGCTTATATCTGTGTAACTCAGGAATTCTACTGAAGCTAATGGAGTTTCATTGACTGGTGTAATCAGGCCAGAATGCTGATTCAGAGTGCAATTAGCAACTAAATATCTGCCATGGAGTAGACACATGTGGCAGGGCGAATCCCTCAAGGATGCAAGCAAATTCTCATGTTGAGAAAATATGCAACACCTTGATCATAAATTTTGAAGAAGGCTCGTTGGCATTGAACATCATGTATACTTTTTGTTTTTGGCCAAGGCCAGACAATTACTGTAGAGTAATAATTAAGGATGTGACATCTTTCCAGGAAATGTACCATGTGTTAAAGAGAGGTACTACATCGCTGTGTGTAAGACATAAAAAAGCCAATATATGCAGATATGCTAATCACCTGCCTTAGACATCCATTACCAATGGGAAAGTGAAAGTAAAAATAAGAGCTATCAGATAGAAATCATTCTAACTGCCTTGTATTTTCTTCCTCTCATTAAAATGTGCATTTCTAGCATAGGAGGAAATTCACTCCTGTGTAACGGCCCAGCACAATGACTCTGCACCACCTAGTTACCACTTAAGCCCCATCTTGAGGGCTTGCAAGCAAGGTGCATAGGCCCTCTGCCTATGGGAAAATGTCCACCATAATCAGCATTTTCAAAGGAGTTCTTGAAAGAGGAGGATGCCAAGTCCTCAGTAAAGAAAGACCAACTTAGTGCTTTAACCCCTTCTCTGACACCTCAGAATTATTTCCTACAGAACATTCTCCCATGCTTCTCCAGTCTCCTTTTGAATGCCTAAAATAATGTATCTTTCACTATATATCTTGGCACAGTCAACCTAAAATTACCTTTATTTAATTTCATCCTATCCATTATATCATGGATATGGTAGAAGAACCTACACAGAACAGAATAGGTATGAGTGATTACTTTTTAGCTATGAGTTACACCTTTTACCACAGTAAACAATTCCTCTCTCTCCTTGGTGTTTACATCCTTAAAACACTTTTGAAATGTGTGTTTCATTCGGTTTTTAATTTTATTTTTGATAACAGATGGCCTAGTAGTTTGCAGAGGATGGGGATGAGCCAGTACTTTTGGTCTATGTCAGAATCAATCTCAGAGACATAAACAGACTAGTGATTCATGTATTCGTAGATTTTAAGGCAAGAAGAGGCCATTAGAACATCTAGCCTGACCTCCTGTATAATATAGGTCATAGAAGTTCACCTACTGATTCCTATATAGAGCCCAATAACTTGCGTTTTGCTAAAAAGGCTAGAAAGGCATCCAGCCTTGACGTGAAGACTTCAAGAGATGGAGAATACACCAATTTCCTTGGTATTGTGTTCCAGTGGTTAATCACCTCAAGGTTAAAAATGTGTGCCTTATTTTTAATTTGAATTTATCTGGCTTCAACTTCCAGCCTTTGGTTCTTGTGATTTCCCCCCCTACATTAAATTGCCTTTTAGTAGCTGGTATTTTCTCCCCTGGATGATATTTGCACACTGGAGTCTAATCTTTAAAGTTCTGCAACCAAGCAAACACAGGTAGCATAGGAAAAGATATGGTGATAAAATCTATGAAATATTACTGCTGATCAGCTTGACCCAAGTGTAGTCCAGTGGGTAGAGCACAGGTCTGAGACTCGGAAGATCTGAGTGCTATATCCAGCTCCATCAAACCCCCGCTGTGTGACCTTGGGCAAATTATTTCAGATTCCCATGCCTCTGTCTTGTGTAATTAGATCACAAACTCTAAGACTGTCTCTTAGTAGGAGCTTTTACAGTGCTTGGCACAATGAGACCATGATCCTGATGCCTCTGGATGAACATTGTTGCAGACAGGTTTGAGAAGCACAACTGTTTCCTTGTGGAGCAGATGGGACTTATAGAGCTCAGATGGGATACATCAACCCAAAAGCAACATGAAAGTTCTGGCTGAGCTTCATAAGAGGTAGAGCACGTTATTAATTCGTATGAGCGCCTCAATCACTCTTTATGGTCATTCTAACAATTTGTTCAATGAAGGGAGATGAGAAGGAGAAAGAAGGTGAAGTAGGTGGTTGGTGATGTTAAATATCATCCCTCAATGCTTTTGGTGGGGATATGCCAATACCCCCCATTAATGCTACCGCACATCACTAGTTTCCTGAGTCTGGCAATCACTACCTCCCCCTTTCTCACCCAGGAAGACATTTACCTCTCAATGCAGCATTTTTGCGCATGCACCATTTAAACCCAAAAACTTATATCAATGAAAGCAGCCAGTTCTGTCCGGTATGAGCTGTCATTTGTTGTGAGCTCATGCTGTCACCGCGCTGTTCTCTCCTACATTATAGATTTCAGACTGATTCTCTCATTATTTGTGGTCATATTTTTTCCAGTTTTGGGCCCGATGATGTACTCATTCCATATATACAGCTTTACAGCTTCCATTGAGATCAGTGGCAGTTGTCAGGATAGATTGATAATGGGATCGGGCCCATTGACTTTCAACTAAATGGAACCAATTTTTTTTAAACTCTATTTATTCTTTAAATAAAGATTGGATGTCTTTCTACAAAATAAGTTGTTAGTTCAGCCACAAATTGTTGGGATTGATGCAGGAATTACGGTGTGAAATTGTATGGCCTGTATTATGTAGGAGAATAGAATAAATGATCATAGTGCTCAGGCCTTTAAATCCATTCATTTTCTCTATTTTAGTCATTTGGGACCTCATATGTTCTCCTTCTTACTGGTTCTTTAAATTCCCCTGCCAATGGATTATATCTCATGCACACACATATGCTCAGGTTATCCAGTTACTCTATCTGCAACCAATTGTCATTCATTCACTCTATTATCCCATTCCTCCTTAGCTTGCAGCTGTCTCCTTACATCTTGTTGAAAATCGAGACAAAGTAACAAGGGGCCTAATCCAAACCTCACAGAAATCAGCAGGTAGAAGTTTTTCCATCGACGTCAATGAGCTTTGGGCCAGGCCCCAAGATACGATTATTTGTTCTCCTTCCTGATTGCGTAGTGATCCTTCCTCTTCCCCGGTATCCTGGCTCTAGTGCATTTATAAAACTTCTTGTTTCCTTTATCAGAGGGGTAGCTGTGTTAGTCTGGATCTGTAGAAGCGATAAAGAGTCCTGTGGCACCGTATAGACTAACAGACGTATTGGAGCATAAGCTTTCGTGGGTGAATACCCACTTGTTCAGATGCATGCAGTGGAAATGTCCAGGGGCAGGTATAAATATGCAGGGAAGAGTCAGGCTAGAGATAACGAGGTTAGTTCAATCAGGGAGGATGAGGCCCTCTTCTAGCAGTTGAGGTGTGAACACCAAGGGAGGAGAAACTGCTTTTGTAGTTTGCTAGCCATTCATAGTCTTTGTTTAATCCTGAGCTGATGGTGTCAAATTTGCAAATGAACTGAAGCTCGGCAGTTTCTCTTTGAAGTGTGGTCCTGAAGTTTTTTTGCTGCAGGATGGCTACCTTTAAATCTGCTATTGTGTGGCCAGGGAGATTGAAGTGTTCTCCTACAGGTTTTTGTATATTACCATTTCTTATATCTGATTTGTGTCCATTTATCCTTTTGCGTAAGGACTGTCCAGTTTGGCCGAGGTACATAGCAGAGGGGCATTGCTGGCACATGATGGCGTATATTACATTGGTGGATGTGCAGGTGAATGAACCGGTGATGGTGTGGCTGATCTGGTTGGGTCCTGTGATGGAGTCCCTGGTGTAGATATGTTTCCTTTGACGTCTTTAACTCACCCTACAGTATTACAATTTTGCCTCTCTACATTGGTATCCACAAAGCTTCCCCTGACACCAGATCCTCAGCTGGTGTAAGCTGGTGTAACTGTCTGGAAGCCAATGGAGCTACACCAGTGGAGGATCTGGCCCAGCTAGTCATTTTGCTTTGTCATGCTGATACATGCTACACCATGCATTATTCTCTTTTGCTCCTCTTTTATTATACGGAGTCCTTCAAATAGTCACCTTAGTTTGTTCTTCTTCCTCGTGTTTTTCTGCTGCAGTGGAATTGATTTCTGTTGTGCATCTTTTATATTATACCTTGGAAATCTTCCCCTATATTTTTGCTCTCCTAATAATCTTATACTTAGGAACTTGTCTATTGGTTCTCAATCTCTGGCAGATTGTCCTTTTGATGCAACGGAATACTAATAAACCTCTCCTTTGAATTTATTACACAATCATATGTTAATGATCACTCCCTCCAAGTTTACCGTTCACTTCCAAGCTCTTAATTACTTCTTCCCTATTAGTCAATAACAGCTCAAAAATTGTCTCAATTCAGCTGCTTGTTCAATTTGTTGAAACAAGTAATTAGCACAGTTTGGTAATTTTCTTTGATTGACTGAATTTCAATGTATTTTTTTTCCCCAACAACTGTCTGTGTAATTGAAATTTCTTCTGACTTAGTCATCTCTGATCATATATCCCAGTATAAACTGAGCAGCACCTTCATTCTGACTTTAAGGTCTGGAAAATATGTGGTCTTTATTTGAGTGTTGCCTAATGGAAAACAGTAGCTAGCTTGCAGGCTTTAAGAAGGTTTCTGGGCAGAGTTCAAAAGTCTAGTAAACTTTTTTGCAAAGATGTTGTAGCACCAGACATTTGGTTGCAGGAAGGGATTTCAAGGCATTGTACTAATGGGACTGCTGCTTCTCTTTGCCCTGAGTTACCATTGTATAAAAGACAGAGAGAGAGAGAGAGAGAGAGGGGATCTTTCTTTTTTAAGGGAGGAAGGGTGGTTTTGTGGTTAAAGCACTGCACCGCAACTTTGGTGATCTAGTTCCAATCAGCAGCTCTGACAACAACTGCCTGTGTGACCTAGCGTCCTGTTTGAAAGGGGACTATGTTAGTGCCCCAACTGGTACCTTGTAGTTCATGCTAACAGTGTTTACATGAGACAGTGGCAGCACAACAGTTTATTGCGCATTGCAACTCACACCTCCTTGGTCTGCACTGTGGGGCCATGTAGACAAGCCCTTAATCTCTATGCAGTAACTGAGAAGAATATTGGAACAAGTGGGGCTTCTGGTGAGTGGTTGCAAGTTCAAATTCCCATTTAATCTATCACACAGATGGTGAATATTCTCTTCTGTTTGAGTGCCTCTGTAGGATGTTGGACTTCTAGAGCAGGGAGGGCATTTTTAAAAGGTTGTTGGTCCGAGTCTTACTTTCAGTCAAGGAAAGAGAATTCCCTTGGCCTAGGAAAGGCGGTGGGAGCCAGAGGAGAACATGAGTTCTAGTCTCTGCTCTTCCTCACCCAGGAAAGCACAATGAATAGACAGTACCATTGTGATGACTCTTGAAACACCTTTGCATCTAAAGAAAAGTAGTTGAAGACTGTATCCACATGCACTGAGTGCATACTGTACAAATGCTCAATAGCATGTAGAAAGTGACAAGCTGTTTTGAATAACTAACTCCAAATAGTGCACACATCGTAATGGTCAGAGCCTGATTGCTGAGGTCACTTGTGTGAATTTGGGAACAGAAGTTAGGATGAGCCATCCCAGCAAACATTACTGATGATAGTCCAAACAGCATTATTTAGATTCTAAGATCCTCGGGGCAGAAACTTTATCATTCTTTGTATTATGTGAAGGGCTAAGCACACTATCCAGGGGTAACATGTAATAATGTGGTTAAGAAATGTAGTAAAAAGTGAGACAAGAAGTAAATCTCATGTTCAGAAGACATGGACCAAAGGCCTATGATCTATTGGTTGGCTGCTGCTAGGAATTCACTTGCATTAGCAGACAACACTGAGTTCTACTGCTGAATTTCTGATCTGCCTTCTAAAACATTGTGTTGCAGTTTTTTTCTTGTGTTGCACCAGTTGTACGCTGATGTGAATCTGCAGAAATCAATGGAATCATGCTGGTGTAAAATCGGAATAGTGCATTAGCAAATTAGGCCCATTTTTCTCAAAATCCAACTAGGAATTTCCCACTACTTCTGTTTTTCTGGATCTTACCTTGCAGCTTGCATAATGAAGTTGTTGTAGTGCAGTACTGAAATCTCCCTTGGTGATTGTTTTTATAAGCATCGTATACATTATCAAAATTACCTCTCTCCAAACTGAAATGACTGAAAGCCAATTTTTTCAATCAATATTAAGCAAGTTTTTTCCTGTGAGTTCAGCAGACATTGACAGCAACTTGAACAGAACAGGAATATCAGGAAGAATAAAAATGAATGGAAAAGTTTAATTCAACAAACTTGGATGTGCTTTGATTTGTAACTGATGAAAAAGAACTATGGAGGCTTCCCCCCCCCCTTCTTTCCAATTATGAGACGAGAGAGAAGACAGAATGTAGTTTTTCACCTCCTTGGTCAGCATTTGCTTTGCTCTAATTCTATAGCTCAGCAGAAATACAGATTTGTAGCATCTCCTATCCTTTGCATATTTAGAATGCATACAAGTCATGAAAGATTGCCAAAGCACTTTTAAAAGAGGACCTATGTAAAACGAACGTCTCCCTATTGGACTTTATACCAGAAAAATACATCGTAAATAATGAAGAGGACTGGTCTAGAAAACATGCATTTTAGGTTTAAATCTCTCTCTCTTTTACTGCACATATCAATGGTAATACAGAAGCCCTTAAGAGGCAAACTGTGTTCCATAATACTGTGTCTTGTGATGCTGAAATCCACACAAAAGAACATTCCTATTCCAATTCTTCTTTCTCCTGTTGAAGTTTTCCTACTGAATAATGTTAAATGATGTTAAAATTATGCATAGACTGAAGTAACCTCTTAATACAAGAGACTGAATGGCCATATGTGTCATTTTTAACATAATGGAGCTTAGCTTTCACAAGTGACCTGGCAATAATTATTATTTAATATTTACATTAAAGTGGTGTCTAGAGAACCTAATCAGGATAGGTGCCCCATTATGTTAGGTGCTGTACAGACCTATATGAAGGCATGGGCCCCATGCTGAAGAGCTTACATTGAATTAAAATCTTTGTGCATAAATGGAGACAATTGAAAGGATTTGACCTAGTAAACGAAGCAATTGACAGAGAAGAAAAAGGCTATGTCTACACCGATGGTAACATACAGAGTACAGGCACCACGTGTGTACTAGCTACATCCTGCAGTGAAAGGCTCTGTCAGCGGGGAGGCAGCAGGGAAAGTCTCTGGCAGCTCCACCTTTCCCATTGTCTCCCCTCTGCTAGAACCTTTCCATACAGCCGAAGCCTTTCACTACAGGGGAAAGGCTCTGGCAGTGGGTAGGCAGCAAGACACAATACTGCTCAAACAGCAGTGTAGACATGGGAGGCACTGCTTGGGTGTGTAGAGAGCCTGTGTAGGGTATGTACACCTGGGGGTTCAGATGTGTAGGGCACTCTATTCTAATCATCTAAGCCATTCTTCACTGTCTACCCATGATAGCTTGGCATGCAGTGGGTGTACTCTACATGCCATCATAAGTGTGGATGTACCTAAAGAGATGCTTGCATCACAACAATGAGTTGAACAGGCTCTAAAGTGCATGAAAAAGTGCAAAGTTACAAGAAGCGAAGGGGTTACTTTATATGCAAATGGCCTAAACAAAAAATCCATTATGAAAACATCTCACTAAGTCCACAAGGTTCCGCTGCAATATTGGAATCAATTCATAGGCAAGAAAATGCACAGGATGTCCAGAGCTAGAGAATCACACCCTGCTTTCAGCCTTATACAAGATAGTCAAAAAAGAATTGGTCAAGTTATGAAAGAGGTTTCTCAACAACTCACCATATGTACACAAAAAAGTATGTCTTTATAAGACTGAATACTTCAAGACAATATGAATGGTTTTATGGGCTCTGAAAGGAAAAAAGAGTTCAAGATCTGAACTAGACAGGGTATTTCCAACTGAAATTTTCTAAAAATTAATGTTTGTTGAATTTTGTAGCAGAAAATTTACATTTCTTGAAAAATTACTCACTGAATATTTTCATTTTTTGGCAACTGAAAACCAGACTCATGCTAAAACCCAGAAAATTTTGGGTTAAAATATTGTGATCACTTGAGAGTGAATTTTTTTCTTTTTTGAAGAACATTTCACATAATTCTCGAGAAAGCAGACACTTTCCACACAACATTTTCATTTAGTTGAAAATGCAATTTTCCATTGAAAAACACTTTCAGCAAAAAATATTTGACGTGCCCTAGCCTGGAATGATAAGGTGAGGAATTGTAAAAATCCACAAAACACTTGTGTGAATAATTGAATGAGGAGTGGTTTAAACAGCAAACTTCACGGAAGTATCCAAACTCATAGATGAAACAGCAGTTTCATAAGCACGGAGCCTCAAAATTCCTTCCTACCAAATGGTTTCAGCCTGCTTGCAGAAAACCATTCACTAGATTAGGAGTCAAATTTATCGGCGGGCTGCAACCTAAACATTAAGCACATGAGTATTTGTGTAAGCAATTCTGTGTATACTGCTGTTTGCACGTGCAACTTACATTTGTGAGTGTGGGAAATGGGAATATATGCAAAACTGCATGTGTAAGAGAATAAGCAAACCAAGAACCAAGTTGAGCTGTTGGGCTTTGTCAGTGTAAAGTAATGGACCGTAGGCTACACTCATAGTTATTCCTGCAATAACAGAAGTAATTGCAACAATCACGACACAAGGAAACCAAAAAAATAAAGTAAAAGCAAGCAAAACTAACAAAAGCCTCTGAGAAAAGAGCTGCCGAACCTTGCAGAGATGAAGAGCAGAGTCCACCATCAAATACTCTACAGACATCGCTTTGTGAATCTTACTTCTTTGTGCAACACTCAGCAATAGCTGTGATGAGCATCCTCGTTATCCCACAGAGAGAAGACAGACATAATAGAGACAGTTTTACCTTGCAGAATCTATGCTAGTTTGACATTGTTTGGCTGGTTATTGGACCAAATTTTGGTATAAATCTAGTGATGTCAATGGATTCCTAAAAAGAGCAATAGCTCCTCCCCTTCTCCACTCCCAATGACTGATTTACAAAAAAATTAGTCTACAAAGGTGATCGAATGAAGAGCAATTTTTGTGTATGAAACCTGAAATTTCTGTTGTGAATTTTATACTACAGTGTTCCAGAAAAAAAAATGAGACAAAGAGTGCTAAATTTCAACTGAGATGATTTTAAAAAGTTTAGAACAGGAATAATATTGACTAACTCAGCGGTTCTCAAACTGTGGGTCAGAACCCCAAAGTGGGTCATGACCCTTTTTTAATGGGGTCCCCAGGGCTAGCTTTGACTTGCTGGGGCCTAAGGCCAAAGCCCCACTACCGGGGTTGAAGTTGAAGCCCAATGGCTTCAGTCCTGGGCATTGGGGCTCAGATTACAGGCCCCTGCCTGGGACTGAAGCCTTTGGGCTTTGACTTTGGACTCCCACTTGGGAGGCGGGGCTCGGGGTGGGGGTCAGGCTTTGGTCTCCCCCTCCTGGGGTTGTGTAGTAAGTTTTGTTGTCAGAGGGGGGGTGGCGTTGCAATGAAGTTTGAGAACCCCTGAACTGAATCTCATAATTGTGTAAGAAAAATTCACTTTGGAGCTGCTGAGTGTTGTAAACTTGGTGATGAAATATATTAATTTCCATGAGAAAATGAAGGGATTTAAATCTCATTTTGAGTGAAAAAAACTGCTTTCATAATAAGCTATATAGCCATTAAAACATCATCCATTCCATTCTGTTAAGTTTACCGGTACAATTGCCCATGAAGTGTAATATAGTGCACATCTTCAAATGTGAAGATTGGGCTAGATTCTGCTTTTGGACCCTAGTTCAGGAAAGCATCCCTATATAAGAAAGCACTTAAGCATGTCATCTGACTTAAACACATGCTTAAAGTTAAGATAAAGTGCTTCCCTTAACAGGGATGGAGTTAAGACTCTGCCTAAGTGCTTCTCTAAATTGAGATCTAGGTTACACTGGCCAAAATCCAGATTAACTCCATTGATTTCAGAAGATTTAATCTGGATTTACACCAGTGTAAATGAGAACAGAATCTGGCTGCATGGATCTAGCTTCATTCATGGTGTCAATCCTTTGTCATCAAAGGGGATGTCTATACTGCAAAGAAAAACCTGCAGCACTAAGTCTCAGAGCCTGGATCAACTGACTTGGGCTAACGGGGTGTTGGCTGCGGGGTGAAAAATAGTAGCGTAGAAGTTCAGGTTCAGGCTGGAGGCTGGGTTCCAAGACCTTCAGCCCCTTTGCCTGGCTGCAAAGCCCAGGCTGCAGTCCAAGCCCAACATCCATGCTGTTGTTGTTAGACCCTCAACCCATCAGTTGACCCGGGCCCTGAGACTTGGTGCCATGGGTCTTTTATTGCAGTGTAGACATATCCGAGAAGCTAGACCAGGGTTGGTGTTGGCTCATGGTCTTTGAAGAGCTGAGACAGATTCACTGTTTGCTGAAAATGCTTTTTCCTCCGCTGTTTCAGTAACATTAAACACAATCACTTTTATTAAGAATTCATAGAATTCTTCATGCATTTCTTTGGTGAAGGCCAGAGGTAAAACATTTGCGAGCTATTTAGAGACCTAGAGTAATTTTCAAACACATCTGAAAGCACTGGGAATCAAGTCAGTATCATTAAGTTACATAGCTTTGCAAGTATATTGAAATTAGTGTACTTATAAAATGTTTATTATGTTCCTTGCTCTTCAGTCTTTTGGGACTTTAAGATCTTCTTAAAATGGGTCACCTGCCAGATACATTCATTGTTTGTAATGCAGCATTGACATACATTTATGCATTTCTTTCTTCATGGGAAGCATAAAAACATCATGAAATTTACAGCAACTATTAAAGATATTTCTACGTTTAAAGAAATTGCTTTCTTTTCTTCTTGGCTCCTCCTCCTTCATTAAGATTTAGAAAGAAGACAAGTCTCCACTCACATGGACAGAGGAGAAATTTAATTGTAAAGGTAACTGAGGCAGAACTGTCACTAGTTTATGACTTTAAAGAAAGTCAGAAAAAAGTGGGGTTTCTGTTTGACAGCTCAAAGAACTGAGAATGGTATAAATGCAGAAAGTAAATAAACTAGATATTCTCAACTGAAGAAGGAATGGAGTAATACCATTTGATTAGATTATATCAAAACGCAAATATTGTTTAGGACTAGACTAAAGTCCCAGCTAGAAGTAAAGCTTTTGCAAATTCATTGTACACAACATGGAGCTCAGACATGCTGAAAAATTTCTCATTTTTTAATCACTTTTATATGATCTACTGAATAGGAACATAGGGCCAAATTCACCACTTCTTCTTCTTAATTATTTGTATTATCCTGGCACCTAGGAGCCTTAGTCATGGTCCAGGACTTTTGTGCTTGGTGCTGAACAAACACAGAACAAAAAGACAGTCCCTGCCCCCAAAAGCTTACAATCTAAGCATAACACAAGAGACAGATGGATACAGACAGATGGGGAAGTACCAGGAAACGACACAATAAATGTATATAAGTGGCCATGGTCCTATTGATTTCAGTGGAGTTGTACCTGTCCATGCCAGTGGAAAATCTGACCTATAAATTCTTCCTTGTGTCACCAAATGACATTAGATTAATAGATCTAAGAAGCAAACCATCAGATGTTCCCCAATAGAGCTGAATGTGGAGTGCCGTGACAGGGAGATATGGATGCAGCTACCAAAAAATGGTCTGTTACAATACTTGAATGGGCTTTTGTACTGGGATTTTAGCCCGGGATTTTCAAACTTGGGTGCCTAAAGTTGTGCACATGAACCAGTCATTCGGAATTTAATCAGTTGCTCAGCACTATTTAACTTCATTGGAAGTGGTGAGAGCTCAGCACCTTTTAAAAATCAGGACATCTGTTTTTAACTTGTGTTCACTTCAGTAAAAGAGAATTATGCCCTCAACCTACTTAACTGTCAACTCAATTACTATCAGTGGTAGCAGGAATGTAAAGAAGCATTTTTTTCCAGCTAAATCTTCATGCTCATGAAACTGAGATACTGATAACAGGGAAAATAATTGGACTCACACATATTCAATGAGAGAGAGAAATCTGAGAAATGGAAATGGTGAAAGGGATCTATGGGTGATAAGAGAAAGCAAAGCATGCAGGCATTTGTTGTATGATATGGCTGCAAACAAGGCTAATGACATTTTAGGTTGCATATGCAAAAGCTCCCAAGTGCCTAGATCTCCTTTGAAAATCATTTAGGCTCCTAAATCATTTAGGCATTGTGTTGCTGCATGCGGCAATCCCTAAATACCTTACCAATCTGAGCCCAAGGGATGGGACAAGGAAGTAGTACTCCATCTGGTGAGACTGCACCTGCAATATGGCATTCAGCTCTAGACACGGCATTATCAGAAAGAAAGAAACCAGGTGGAGGGAGTTCGGAAAAAAACATCACAAGACAGAGGGACTGACGGATAAGTAAACATTAAGTTTGAGATTTCTAGAGGGGCCAACTCAATGGAAGATGTGTGCCTAACTCCCTTAGGCCCCCTGGGAAATCCCAGTCTAATAGTAAATATGTGTAGCATGCTTAAGAGACAACCAAGTGTTGGGGAAGAGGGGGGTTAGAATAGCAGCCTATAGATATCTGAATGGCATAAACACCAAGGAGAGAGCAAGACCTCCTTACATTGGAGTAGTCCCATGAATTTCTTCCCCATGTTTCAATGGAGTATTTGTGCTTTTGAGTGTAAAAGCTGCACAGACAGGCCTAGAGTATGGTAATAAGGGGGTGTAACTCAGAGAAAAGGGGTGAAATTATTAAAGGAAGGGGACGGAGCTTCCTGGAAGCAAGCTGTATTATGCTGTAATTCTATGGTGGCACTTAGCCAGACCCACACACAGAGCTGTGTTATAGGGCATTGGAGCCTTCTCAAGAATCAGCCACTGACTATGCACCAAAAGGGCTGCAGGAGCAGTCCTCAATAGTAAAAGCTGTCATGATAATAATGGCATGTGTTGCTTGGGGTGGTTGTAGAAACACCTTCTTGAAGCATGGAAATACCTGGAAAGGACACATTTTGAGATGATGATTATTATTTGAAATAGTAGTTTGTTTTTAAAAGGGTTTTAGGAATAAGAAGATTATGGCCTGAATTTTCTAAAATGTTCACTGATTTTTATTGCTTACCTTGAGACACCTAGGACCTGACTTTCAGAGGTGTTCAGTACCTGCAGCTCCCATTGACATCAATGGAGTTACACCAAATGATGATCTGACCCATTAGGTCTTTAGTTCTTTTCTTGTATTATTGAGATGGTTCCATGAACTTGGGAAATTTCTATTGCTGTGTAATGCAGGAAGTCAGACTAGATAATCTCAATCTTAAAATTGATGTATAATATCTTCTGAAAAAGCCCATGGTTTCTGCTGCTTTTCATTGGCAGCAGCTGGAAATGACCATTTTCAATTATCTTCTTATCACATCATCCAAAACTGTAAAACATTATAACCTTCACAAATGAAACAAACCCCAAACAAAGTTAAACTAAATAAATCCTGTCACACCTTGCTGTGAGGTTTTGCATATTAATGCTTCTGGATGCTAGAATTTATAGGTGCTGTTATGCAGCTTAGTTAGTGCTGCTATTCCCAAGAGCTTGCTCCAACTTTTCCTGATCTCATATTCAACTACTGTGAAAACTGCAATGTTGTTACAAATGAGACAATATATTCCACTGAATAGCAAGAGATGTGTTTTTAAGATTGTTTTGCCTTCTTATTTGGTAGGGTAACTATATTCAAGCCTGCGTAGGGAGCTTAAATTATCCATGTCTAGCTGCACTAAGTGTGTTAAGTTTACTGCTGTTTGAAAGGAACTGAACTGTTTTGCTATCAAGCAGAGCTCAAGTTCAGGGATACCCAGAGGATTATTCCCAGTGGTGACTTTTACAGTGAATTTAAGATTCATAAATTCCAAGGCCAGAAGGGACTAGAATGATCATCTAGTCTGACTCCTGTGTCACACAGACCATAGAACTTCCCCAAAATAATTCCTAGAGCAGATTTTCTAGCAAAACATGATTTAAAAAATTGTCAGTGACGGAGAATTCACCATGACCCTTAGTAAATTGTTCCAGTGGTTAATTACTCCCACTGTTAAAAATTTATACCTTATTTCCAGTCTGAATTTGTCTAGCTTTAACTTCCAGCCAGTGAAAGATGTTTTTCTGACACACAACCATTAAACAAACAAAAAAGTGCAATGGCTGAACATATATTTTGTGTGTGTGTGTTTACCAATGGGAATTGTTGTAAGACACTCAGCTGATTATCTGAAAAGTACAAGGCACAAAATAACAGCTTGTCTGTCACCTGCCTTTTCTAGGACACTTGATGTCACCATCCAAAATTAAACCCATCAATACTGAGAGCTCAAGGGCCAGAGTCGCTGACCATGTAAAATGACACAGCTCCATCATTAACTTCAGTGGAGTGATGTTGATTTATACCACCTGTACATCTGGCCCTATGGTGCTACTCTAATAGACCGGAGGATTTATGCCATTCATCATCATAATCATCAGGGATTTCAGTTTGGAAGGAGTGTCTGAACGGAACCCAAAATAAATCTGGCAGGGGAGCAGAATTCTGACTCCCAAATCCCCATCATTGGGGTGTGTGTGTGGGGGGGGGAAGGCATATAACTGTGTTTTATTTTCTTTTTATTCTTGACCTAATTCTTCATTATTTATGTGACTACCCAAACAGTTTGACACAGAATCTGAAAGCTGGGGGCTAGATTCACAAAGGAACTTAGGTGTGGTGACTCTGAGCATTGCCACACCTAACTTTCAGGTGTCTAGAAAATCACTGGGATTCACAAAGCCTGAGTTCAGCACTAAGGGCTTGTCTACACTGCCACAGGTGGCCAATCTAAAATACACAACTTCAACTACATGAATAGCGGAGCTGAAGTCGACATACTTAGATCTACGTTTCAAAACTGCCTAACTGACTTAAGACAACAAGTCAAGGAGATGTGCTCCTAAATCCTTTAGACACCTTTGAATGTCTCTCCCTACATGGCCAAGACAGACCCTCTGATACATGTGAGTGGGCAGTTCCTCATAGAAACTTTATGAACCTAGCTAAGTTGAAAACTAAGCATATATAAGGAAATCTTGTCCCACCGCAATACATGCTGCCTCTCCATGGATTAAGAGGTTTCCAGATGCACTGGACCAGTGTAACTCCTCAACAGAAGCATGGACAGATATAAGGATATAGAGCATGGCTAGGAACAGATAACTCTTGCCGCACTGGGGGCAGTGATGAGCCATGAGAAAAATGGGAGGGGGGAAGGGAGCATGGATCTGCAACTGTAGATACATGTAATTATTTAATCTCTACAACAATTTGGGGGCCAACTCAGTCAATTTGAAAAGTTAATTGGTTTATCAAAAGTGTACTAGAAACTTTTCTCCTAAATTCATACTAAGGCCTATTTGGATGCAAAACATTATACTAGGTAGGTAACTAAGTTTTACTTTGTTTATAGATATGAGTAGTGCAACAAGTGTTTTCCTACATTCTGACTGTACACTTCTCCAAAAATAAATAGGACAGCTATTACTTTTTTTTTTACATGATGTTAGGTCTTTTGCCAGTGATTATAGAAACAGAGCACAGAAAACATAGATGGAATTAAACTTAATTCACTTGTTATTATCAGGGCAATACCCTACATTCCCCATCCCATTTGGCTCAGATTAGATAGTAATAATAATAATAATAATAATAATACTTTTTTTCCTAAGTCAAGTGATACTGTGATTCAGTAAAATAGTTCAAGAGACACTCACCTCACATTTGTTTCTGGTGTTACAGGTATTTATGGGCATGTTAAAATAGCAGGAAAGTAGGATTGAGATGATTTTTTAAAATCAGGTCAACAGATTGGTCTAGATGGCCTATCATTATTTGTAAAATGTATTATTTTTAAAACCAAAATCTCATGATGTCAGCAAAGTTGTGGCCAATGTGTGAAAGAAGTAGCTTCTATGGAAGGGTTGATATACTGATTGAATGATAATCTGGCAAAATTTTGGGAAATATCTTTCTTCTTTCGCATACTATGCCTACCACCATGATAATATACATAATTAAAGGCGTAATTAGAGTGTAATATCACTATTTCCATGTAATTAAAGTTTGTTATAAGGTTGTGTACTAGTTACATGTAGCAAACAGTGTAACTTCAGTTATTACAGTGAAATCTATTAAGTATGAATCAAGAGGGGTAATGATTAATTATTCAGTCACATAGTTGACCTTCCAGTTTTGTGAAATAGTGGTAATAGGAAGGTAAAGATAACCACAGTGTAGCTACATTAATGTTAAAACAGAATTACAATGTAATTACAGTAATTGTTTTATAAAGTGTAACTCTTTTCCAGTCTTAGGGACTTTACGTTTTCTTCCTTATCAGCTGGGGTTTATGGTATAGGAAAAATTTCTGGAAATGAAAAGAAACTAACACGAGGAAGAACCATAAATACATTTAATTACACAGAAGTAGATTCAGAATGCATATTATTTTCTTTTCCTGCAGTTTCTTCATTTTCAAGGGCTCTCTTTGATCTCTATTTATCCCTCACCCCCATTTTCTCCACACTAGATAAATGTTCCATTTAAGTCCCAGTAGATATTATTGGCAGAGCCATTTAAAGCTGCTTACTGCTGCTTGTTCTATTCCAAGCTTGGTTTTCAGATCAAAGAACGTTTGGTCAGTATTTTTTCAAGGTTAAACCTTCATACCTATTCAGCCAAAAATGTTTAAAGGAGAAAATCTGTTTTAAAGTAATCTATATTTAAATGGTAGATCAGAGTTTTTGCTTACTAATACACAACTGTTCAGGAGCCAGATTGGATAAAGCCGTATTAAAAGCCATTCAAACACTGTTGCTGCATACATCTATACAAGATGGGCTTTCAGCCATTACGACAAAAGCTATGAAGGGCTCTTCAAAAGTAAGTGACAGAGCCCAGTAACAGCTGTGTCAAACTGCCTAGTAATGTTTGGGGAAGGAGGGCAGTATTTTCTGGTGTAAAAGTGCATTGGAACTGCAATATTTATTAAACAAGCACGCAGGAGTCAGTTTAACTCAAGAGAAACCACAGCACATTTATTAACCATGCAAGCACCCCGCTCAGTCTAATCCTGCTCAGGAATCTAGTTCATTCTGGCTATGCTCAGGAGCTTGACTCCTTTCCATACTAGCAAATTGATGCCTAGCCTTTTTGTCCTGCTTTTTAACTACTTTAATTCCCCTAAAATGACACATTTAATTTTGAAATAATGTAGCACAGAATGGTCAACAGATCTTGAAATGATTTTCAAAGCTGTATTTATAGGCACTGTATTTTATTTCAGTGCTGGTTTCCCCAGGACACTGCCATAGGACTGGAAGGGACCTCTTGGTTCATCAAGTCCCGTCTCCTACTATCTAAGGCAACCCCATCATGTAATCCCATTCATAATCTGCAATATATTAGAGCAGGGATCGGCAGCCTTTGGCACGCGGCCCATCAGGGAAATCCGCTGGCAGGCCGGGATGGTTTGTTTACCTGCAGCATCCACAGGTTCGGCCGATTGCAGCTCTCACTGACTGCAGTTCGCCGTTCCAGGCTAATGGGGTGCTGCAGGAAGTGGTGTGGGTCGAGGGATGTGCTGGCTGCCGCGTCCCACAGCTCCCATTCCCAACTCTTCTATTTGACATTGGGCAAGTCACCTCTTGGTGCCCCTGTTTCCTTTCCCTTCCTTTGTCTTTCCTGCCTATTTGAACTGTAAGTTCTTCAGGGCAGGGATTGTCTTCTACTATGCATATATGCAGCACCTAGCACAATCGGGCCTTAATTTTGTACTGTAATACAAATAAAGAATACAGAACAGCAGAATATCTGCTGTAAATAATCCAGGCCAATTTTGTCCCTGGTACAATTCCACTAACTACAGTAGGCTTCCACCAGTGATAAATTGGGTCCATGAGAGTTTTAGTTTCTATCATTTACAAAGGGTTAATTGAAAAGGTTTCTGAAAAAAAAGGATCACACACAGAGATTTCTCTCTGTTGACAAGCAATATACATGTGTCATCACAAAGCCATCATTATCTTTTCTCACACAGAGAAATATAGACATCTCTTAGCCATGCATTCAAAAGTATAAGGGGCAAGAATCTCAGAGCGTTCTTCTGTATTTCTGTTAGGACCACACTGCTAAGTCTAGCAAGCTCCAGACAGCACATGGCAAAAATGGAGTGTGTCATCAAAACACTCACAGAACCCAGAACTCAATCCCAAGCCCAGTGAAGTCAGTGAAGGTCTTGGCTGTAGTCGTTTCACTACTTGTTAGAGGCATAGTGCTGTACTGCTGGTACAGAGGGATAAATAATATCCAAGGGCCATGTCGTACCTTCAATGCACATGTAACACCCATTAAGTCAATGATAATGGCACCTGGGTATCCAATAGCAGAATTTGACCCACAGGAATTAGAGTCATCTCGTTAAGGTCATCTTGCCAATGTAGCATTGTTCCCTGCGGTACAGCAGATGACATCAGAAGCTGGAGAACTCTGAAGGAGCTGTCAAGGCCCTGGGAGTGCTAAAGTTCTGCCCCAGCTGGTTCTACTTCTACTTCTGCTCCATCCTGGGGAACTGGAACCTTTAAGAGGCCACCCCTATGACAGAGCTGTGCTCCTCCAGATGGTGAGGGACAGTGGGAAAGAGGAAGCAAGAAGCTTATTTAGTGGGGGTAGAGGGTAAGAATATGGGAAGAGAGAGATGGTATGCCCCGTCCATCCTGTTTTTGACTGCTGACTGGATACTGCTGCATCTCCTATGGGAGCAGCTGAGGCCTTAGTTGTCATTTAGAAGATTATTTGTGTTTGACTGTTTAAAGAACAGGATTAGTAAATACAAAGAGGCAACCAGGAGAGTATGGATTATGACTGAACAATGTCACCTCATTTGGTGATTATCTACACACAACATTTCTATAGGAACATGATGCACAAAGGAATTTACAAAAACACCACCTCTAATAAGATAGAGTTTCCCATTACCCTATTATCCTGAGTTCTTTGGCAATTAAAGGGGATATTTTCAAAGTGGTGGGTGCAGTTAGAAAAAACACAGTTTCTACTGATGCAAATGGGAGTTGTGCGGCTAAAACACCACCTGTGCTTTGAAATTAGAGAAACAGCTAAGAAATGAGAAAATTCTTCAGACTTTGCCAATGGAATCAGACAGTGAACTAAAATTTATACTCCACATCTTTCTTCCTTTAGTGTTAATCCTTTGTGTTTCCCTTCCATTACAACCAGCCTTTACTACCTCCTTGTTATGAGCAAGACTGTTACCTTCTAATACATCCTGAGTAAAGAGCAGTGCATAGCTGCCCCATCCCCCGAACACAGCAAGAACAAGTTGTAACTCAGAGCATTATAGGACTGCTAAATAAAAGATATATATGTATTGTGACAAAGTTCCTCCCCTACCTCGGTGGGTCCTGTGCTTATTGACGGATTTTTGTTTGCCTCAGAGATCTTCCCCTCTGGTAGAACCCACAGTCCAGATCAACTCCTCCTGTGTCTGATCAGGAGTTGGGAGGTTTGGGGGGAATCCGGGCCTGCCCTCTACTCCAGATTCCAGCCCAGGGCCCTGTGCACTGCAGCTGTTTAGAGTGCCTCCTGGAACAACTGCACAACAGCTACAACTCCCTGGGCTACTTCCCCATGGACTCCTCCCAACACCTTCTTTATCCTCACCACAGGATCTTCCAGCAGTATGCCTTCTCACTCTCAGCTCCTAGTGCCTCTTGCTCCCAGCTCCTCACATGCACACCACAAACTGAAGTGAGGTTCTTTTTAAACTCAGATGCCCTGATTAGCCAGCCTGACCTAATTGATTCTAGCAGGTTCTTCTTAATTGGCTCCAGGTGTCCTAATTAGCCTGCCTGCCTTAAATTGGTTCCAGAAAATTCCTGCTTGTTCTAGTGCAGCCCCTGCTCTGGTCACTCAGGGAACAGAACACTATTCATCCAATGGCCAGTATATTTGCCTTCTACCAGACTTCTGTACCCCACTCGTCTGGGTCTGTCACAGTATGTAGTAGTTATTAACTGATCTCAAGTGTGGCACCTACTGACACACAAGAATATGTAGCATTGTTCATAAAGTAGAATGTCTAATAAAGTTGTTGTTATGTACTACAAATGGCTTCCTAAGTTGTAGCTCTTAACACAGGCATGTTCCTTCCTTCACACACACAGAGAGGTGAAGAGGAGATACTGAGACAGACCAAGTTAAAAAAGAACATGCTGAAGATAAGTGTGGACAGAGGAAGAAAGACTTGAACAGAAACACATTAGAAGGGCTGAAAAGTAGTCTGAAGGAAACATGGCGCAGAAGGAATAGGAGGAAAATGAAGGAGATCAGCCTTGGAGAGACTGAATTTGAAATGGCAAAGAGCTCATGCCTGAGAGATGGTTCATGGTGTGAGAATGAGCAAAGAGAGAGAGGCTGGTCTGGAGGCAGATTTTGGAATCAGCTGCATAAAAGTAACAGTTTAAATCATTGGCAGGGATGAATTTGCCCAGGGCAATGTACCAAAACCAGAGGCCTGAGGGACAGAGGCATACAAGGTGGGGAGAGAGGGATGAGGATTATCCAAAAGGGATGGGGGAAGGATTGTTCAGCAAGGCAGGAGGGGAATCCTCCTAATCATGGAAGCCAAGAAGCAAAAAAGTGGAGGAGGGAATGATGAGATGTATTAAAGCTAGCAGAGAAATTAGCTACGTTCTGCACTAGAAATGTAAGTTGATCTACGCTAGCTTGACGTACAACCACCACAGTAATTACTGTGGTGGCTGATTTCCACACTGCCCTCCTTCTGTTGGAGGTGCACATCCTCACCAGAAATGCTTCCACTGACTTAAGAGGGGTAGAGTGGGGGGCTGAGAGCCCGGGCTCTCAGCTCCACACGCAACTGCCTGTTGGTAGCCTGGCTGCCCCTTGGGCTCTCAGCTTCCTTCTCCCTACCGGGAGCATGGCTGCCCCCTAGGCTTTCAGCTCCCTGCTCCATGTGGAGGGCCTGGCATCTGCCCTGAAACTCCTGATTTCCCACTCCCTTCGGGGGGCAGCCGGGCTTCCGGCAGCTGGGAGGGGGGAGCCTCTGGGCGGTACCAGGGCTCCCCATGGGAAGTGGGGAGCAAGGAGCCTGGGCAGCGGCTGGGCTGAGAGCCGGGAATGGGGATCCGGGGGACAGTCAGGCTCTGAGTGGGGTGGGCACAGTCTTAAGAGGAGCGAGGAGGCTAGGGACAGCTGGGCTCTAGCTGGAGTCCCCCACCTGCCCTGGTGACAGTGCAGCTTTCTTGTCAATTTCATGGCTCCAGCATGGAGCCATGAAATTGACAAGCATGACAGCCAACAGCCAATGAAAGTAAGGCAGTGTCTCCAGGACCACTGCGTCACCCTAACTACGCTGACATATGCCCTATGCCTCTCATGGAGGTGGAGTTTTTATGTTGGTGAAGCAAGGCACTCGCATCAGTGGAAGCAAGGCAATAGCATGTACACTGACAAAATTAGGTCAATTTAAGTTGCTTTACGTCAACCTAACTCTGCAGTGTAGACCAAGCCTTAGCGAGAAGGCGATCACGAGTGACTAGAGGTGACCAAAAAACGGTACGAACATTTCAGAAAAACACAGTGGAAATGTTTTTTCAGTCAATTTTTCATCAAAATCAAATCACTGCCCTCTTGGTGAAGACAGGTTGGCTGAAAGCAACAACAGGTTCTGGAAGGTGGGATCTCTCCAAAAGATCTGGATATTGTTCTTGCTTGTTATTCTGGAAGTGCAGTGCACAGAAATGGTTTTGGTCAATTTGGGTTGCCATATAGAAGAAGGGAGGGGCTAGTGGTGAGCTGAGTGCACTAAAAAAAATTATTGTTTTAGGTCCCGTGTTGTTCTGCCTGCAGTACAGTCACACAACCTTTGAACTGATCATAAGTTCAGATCCTGGTTATCTAATATGTAGAATAAGTTGAGAAGCATATACCACTGAGACCACTGCCTATCATGCTGACCAATATTATGTCATTGTACTCCCTGGTATGTCTGTATCCATCTGTTAGCTCTTCTTTTACACTTAAATTGTAAGCTCTTTAGGGCAGGGACGGTCTGTTCTGTGTTTGTACAATACCTAACACAATGCAGTCCTAGCCCATGACTGGGCAGTACAATAATACAAATACTAATAATAACAATGATGATGGGATGGATCTGCTAAGCAGGGGATGACAACCCTCATCAGCCCCCTCCCCACCGCACAACCCCTTCCTCCTGGCCAAGTAATGAGAAAGGCCTTGAACCAGAAAGTGGCCAGGGTCTGTTGGGAAGCAGCAGCATCATGGCAAGCCAGGAGCTGCAGGGAAGCTGGAGATAGGAAAAAAATCCTAGTGAATCACATATGGAGCCGTGTGTGAAACAGGCTGTGGTTGGAGGCCATTACAGCTGCAGAGCTGCCAAGGGTTGGCTGTCCTTAAAAGTGATATTTTACAGCCCCAAAGAGTGAGATTGAAGGCCAAAGAGTGAGACTTTGCAAGTGGTGTGAAAGGTCATTGCTACAGATGGGGACTGTCATCTTTGGTCTGCGGCCACATCCAGTAGTCCAGGTTTTTAATCCAAGCAGCACTTAATACTTTGTTTTACGCTTAATATTGCATAGGACACCCTTAAATGTCCTAATTCATACTAAAGTCTACGGCACTCAAGAATTCTATGTGCAGCGCAGACCAGTGGATTTTAATAAAAACAATTATTTGCTGGTTGTAACAAAAACCTGGATGGTTGGAGATCCCTGAAGACATGATTTACATTTTGATATTTAATATGTTACAGAACCCGCAAACTTTTGATCAAGTCCTGCTCATTTTTTGGGTGAATTCCTACATTTTGACTGTCAAGTATTCACACACACAACTCCCACTGCCCACCCCCCGACAACTCCTCCTCCTTCCTCTCTCATGCATATAAAACAGAGGCCTGTAGTATCCATGGTTACCACAGTACACAAGCTTGGAAAATGGCTTTCCAAGCTCTAAGCCCCATGCCTGAGGCCCCGGATGTATTGTTGTCTCTTGCAGCGCCTGAGCAAAACCATTTTCGAGGTGTGTATATTTACTCAAAAGGAGTCAGAGAAGCTTAGGAATGTGTGTGCAGCATGCTAATGAGTGAGTCTCACACCCAAGGAGTGAGACTTGTCATGTGTGCAGGTGAGTGCCAGTCTGTGTGGGATTTATGGGGGAGTAGCAATGTCTGGGCAAGGAGCCAATGCAGAGGCCCTCCCAGGGAGAGACAGTAACTCAGCCTGGCCTGGAAACCTGCAAGCTCCTATTTGCTTAAATAGCGACTGGAGTGAGAGGGCACCCAGGCACTAGGCCTGAAGAGCCCTGACTCTTGATTGGACAGTCCCAGGGCCCAAACATTTACCCCAGTGCTCACATAAACTAACAGTTTAAGTCTCTATACCTAGGGCATCTGCAATGTCTCTCTTTCCTGCCAGCCCTTGTAAAATACCCTTTAATTTAGCCATGTGTCTGACTGGATACTGGGAGCCCCCAGGGCTAGCACCTACAAGGCCTGGCTCCTGAAGCACCTACAGTGTTTGTCTCCACGTTGTGGGGCTCAGGGTGCTCCGTTACTGAGCAGCCCCAATAGTTACAAAAATAACGTGCTCCAGTTTAACCCAAGGTGACCCTGCCTTTTAACTCCTGCCTTGGCTTCTTTCGTCATCATACTCCGGAAAGCTAAAATACCCAAAGTCTTGTCATATACTATACCACAGTCTGAAGGGAATTTTAATGACTTACTGAATCACTGCCAGTTCTAAAAAAGTCATGGAGAAATGGGGAGGTCAGAAAATTGGGGAGAGAGGAAGAAAGTGAATGTGATGAGGATTTAAAATAGAGAGAGAGAGAGTAATTACCGACTCCCTAAATCTAACTTCAATGTCCAGACAAAGGGAAGAGTATAATATTAAGGGGGGAAATCATTAGACAGCTAGAAGATAAGGGAACTGGGTAAAATTCACCCCTATGCAGAGAGACAACACAGGGCTTATATCCCACTCAAGTCCTCAAACTAGGCTTAAGTGATGCATAGGCCTTTTGCTGGCTCTCTGCATAGAGGTGAATTTCAACCACCATGATCTACAAATAGCATGGGTTTATAAAAGAGAAATCATGCTAAATGTGATGTCTATTTTGATGCAATTACAAAATTAAGAGAACACAGTAGCTAATAATAGCAGATGCAATATGTCTTGATTTGAGTAAAGCACACAATGAGATGTCTTGCACCATCTTACTGCAATGATGAGTGCAAATTGGCTTGGGTGTGCGTCACCAGGAGTGAAATCCAGCTGAAGGAAAAGGGATAATCAAATGACAATGACTCACACTGACAATGATTAATTATTGCTATTATTTATACACAATAGCACTGAAAGTGTACACAGAACTGTAGATCAAGAAGGCTGTGCTGATGAACCACAGTTGCTCTGGAGGGCTTAATTGCTAGGGGCACAACAGGAAAATGGAACAAAACAATGCGGAAGTGGTCACTGGAGTTGGAATGCATCCGAGAACAGTTGGGGTTTAAGGAATCTTAGGAGGAGCGTGAGAGAGTTTCATGTACATTGCTGGGAAGCTATTCCAGGGCAGCATTAAACAACCAGCACTTTGTATCTGCAGAGATTTGTACAAACGTTAACTACTTAAACACTCACTGGACCCCTTGGAGGAGAGGAATTGCACAAGGGGGAATTAAATAGCAGTAATAGTATGAAATTGAGCAGAGGAAAATTTAGGCTGAGTATCACCGCAGCACAAGCAAAGCTATTCATCTGATCCTTCACCGAGAGGAAAGAGAGAAAATTTATCCCTTCTGTTTTTCCATAACCAAAAGGTTCATAGAGTTATAGAGTTTAAGGCCAGAAGGAATCATATGATTGTGTAGTCTGATCTCTGATATAACACAGGCCAAAGAACATCACCCAGTCATTTCTGAATCAAGCCCATAACTTCTGTTTGACCTATAGCATATCTTTAGAAAGACATCCAAACTTAATCTGAAGACTTCATGTGACAGAAATCCACCATGTCCTTAGGTAACTTGTTCTAATGATTAATTACCCTCACCATAAAAAATTTACTTTACGTCTAGTCTGAATTTATTTAGCTTCAGCTTCCAACCATTGGACCTTGTTATGCCTTTTTCTGCTAGATTAAAGAGCTGTCTACTATCACAAATATCTTCCTGCCATGGGTGTTTGTAGGCTGAGCTCAAGTCATCTAGACTCTTAACCTTTTCTTGGATAAACTAAGTAGATTGAACTGTAAGGCATGTTTTCCAGACCTCAAATCATTTTTGTAGTCCTTTTCTGATCCCTTTCCAATTTGTCAACATCTTTTTGAAGTGTGGACACCAGAACTAGACATAGTATTTCAGTAATAGTCTCACCAGTGCCATATACGGAGCTAATACCACTCCCCTACTCGTCAGGAGTTGTATTTGCCCCCTCAGCTACAGCATCGAATCACATTGAAAGCTCACGTTCAATTGGTTATCTACCATGACCCCAAAGGCCTTTTTAGAGTCACTGTTTTCCCGGATACAGTCCCCCATCTTTTAAGGGTGACCTACATTCCTTGTTCCTAGATCTATGATCTAGCATGTTTAAACACATGTGGTTCAAATGGGCCATACCAAGGGATTCAGGTCAACCTCTCCCCAACATTATTTACTACTCAACCAATTTTTGTGTCATCTCCAAATTTTACAAGCAATGATTTTATACTGTCTGCCCGATTCGTGATCAAGATATTGAATGGCACAGGCTCAGAACAGATTCCTGCAGGACTCCCAATAAAAAAATCCCCATTGGATGATTCCCCATTTAAAATTATTGTTTGTAATCGATTTAATAGGGACTTTATTGATTTTATATAATGCTAATATTTTTATCAGAATGTCATGCCAAATGCCCTAAGCCAAATCTCTTAGGGCAGTTCTACACTATGGGGGGGGGGGGGTCGAAGTAAGGTACACAACTTCAGCTACGTGAATAACGTAGCTGAAGTTGACGTACCTCGCTCGACTTACCTCGCCATGAGGACGCTGCAATGTCAAAGGCTGGTGCTCCCCCATCGACTCCGCTTCTGCCTCGCATCGGGGTGGATTACTGGCATTGACGGGGAGCGCATTCTGGGATCGATTTATTGCATCTAGATTAGACACAAAAAATCGATCCCCAAAAGATCGATTGCTACCCACCGAATCGGCGGGTAGTGTAGACTAGCCCTTACAGAAGTTAAATTATATTGTGTCAACACTGTTACTTTTATCATCAAATTTGTGATCTCATTAAAAGTATCCAATTTGTTTGACAAGACTTATTTTCCATAAAAGCATGGTGATCGGCATTGATTATACTGCCATCTTTTAACTCTTATAGACTCATAGACTCATAGACTTTAAGGTCAGAAGGGACCATTATGATCATCTAGTCTGACCTCCTGCACAATGCAGGCCACAGAATCTCACCCACCCACTCCTGGAATAATCCTCTCACCTATGTCTCAGCTACTGAAGTCCTCAAATCATGGTTTAAAGACTTCAAGATGCAGAGAATCCTCCGGTAAGTGACCCGTGCCCCATGCTGCAAAGGAAGGCAAAAAACCTCCAGGGCCTCTGCCAATCTACCCTGGAGGAAAATTCCTTCCTGACCCCAAATATGGCGATCAGCTGAACCCCGAGCATGTGGGCCAGACTCACCAGCCAGACACCCAGGAAAAAGTTCTCTGTAGTAACTTCTAACATCCCATCATTGACCATTGGTCCTATTTACCACTGATGGCAATTAATTGACCCTTAACTAAGATCATGTTATCCCATCAAACCATCCCCTCCATAAACGTATCTAGCTTAATCTTGAAGCCAGTTAGGTCTTTTGCCCCCACTGCTTCCCTTGGCAGGCTGTTCCAGAACTTCACTCCTCTGATGGTTAGAAACCTTCGTCTAATTTCAAGTCTAAACTTCCTGATGGCCAGTTTATATCTTTACTGAAAGCATCCCAGATCAACCTTTCCATGATTTTGCCTGGGACTGATATCAGTCTAACCATCTTAGAGTTTCCCAGGTCATCTCGTTTACCCTTTCTAAATACGTGCACAGCACTGGCTTTTTTTCCAGTCTTCTGGAACATCACCCGAGTTGTTAAAAAGCAGCATTGATGATTCAGAGCACTCTTCAGCCAATTCCTTTCATACTCCTGGGTGCAAGATGTCTGGTCCTGCAGACTTAAAAATGTTGAAATGTAATAGTTCCTGTTTAACATCCTCCCTAGTTACTGGTGAAATAGAAAGTATTTCATTATCACTGTACAGTGTGAATAAATCAGCCTGCTTCTTTCTGCATACTGAATAGAAATATTTGTTCAGTACATTTTCTACTTCATAAGTGAGAATGTTATCATTCTTGTCTAGTATCAGTCATAGTCGATGCCTAGGATTTTGTTTATTCCTGATATATTTCAAACATTCCTTCATATTGTCATTAACTCACCATCAAGAGGGCGAAAGCCAATACTAGTCCTCAAACGGCTAAATCAACTCACAGTTCGCAGTGAATTCAAAATGAAATTCCTGAGGTCCAGTATCAGCTACAGTGGAGACTGGAGCATTTCTAATGTTGAATGATCCTCACAAGGTCATTCTCCAGTCTCACCAGCAGTACTTGAACAGAAATCCACACCCCACTACTGTAGTCCCCTCTTCCCCTTCAGCCTGGATTTAGTCCCATATCACATTCATTATTCCATATTGACCGGGAGAGCTCCCTTTCCTTCCTCTTTTCATCCTCCAAGAAAATACCGCATTGCAGCTCTTGTAGCAATTAGTCAAACTGCAGCGGTGGCTCTGAGGAAACCTATCTTCTCTTAGCCTAGCAAGGCACTGCACACTGCTAATTAGTGCCCATTGGTCCAGACTTTTGAATGGATCAGGTACACACAGAGAGCGTTACTCTACTTTTAGCTCAGATATGGATGCCATCCTGAGCTGTTAGTTATCTCCACTGGATTGGACTGATGGTTGAAAAGTTTAATTAAGTTCATAAATTTTAAGGCCAGAAGGGACCATCAGATCATCCAGTCTGACCCCCTGTATATCGCAGGCCATTAAAGACCCAGTTGCCCCTGTATTAAGCCCAATAATTTGTGTCTGTCTTCCAGAAAGGCCTCCATTCTCAAGACAAAGTTAGGCTGAGTCTTCTGTGGAGGAACATGACTGATGATTTCTGCTTAAATCATGCCACTAAGGGAAACTTTAGTGTCAGCTGACTAGCCCATCGGCCTATAGAAGTGATCAATGGAGGCCCAATGAGCCACACTGGTAAATGGAAAGGTCATGCATAAACTTGATTTATAGGTAAGGAGAATCTCGCTCTTTCATCCCCACTTTCTATTATTCTTATTTTCACAATACTGTCAGGCCGAATGCTCCCACCTTCAATTGGAAAATGTTCAGTATGTCCCCCATACACTGCAATACTAAATGGTGGCAAATGTTGCTTTATGCCATCAATTAAGGAAGCCAAAGACACTCACCTTTTCGCATGTTCATTGAGTAAATTCCAAGGAAGTGGTAGCAGTAGTTAAAATAAAATGTCTTAGAGGACTGAATTGTTTAGCTGAGTGTTATTCAACCAGTAGGCTGTGACCCCCACAGGGGCCACCAAAGACAATCAGGGGAGTTGGAAGACAGTGAAAATTTTTATCACAAATCTAAAGTAAAGAAAGTAAAATTTCCACAATCACTTCAGGGTGGCCCAAACCTTCAAAGTTAATGTAGTCAATTGTAGTAATATAGTAGTTGTATAATGTAGCTTATTGTTGCTATATCGTACTATCATTTTTTAATTTACTTTTACTTTTCTAGTAAATGTGGGGGGGTTCACAAATATTTTTTTACTTCAAATAAGGAGTCACCAACCTGAGAAACACTGGTTTAAGTGACTGGTAAAGCCCTCAGACTCTTTATCTCTATGTTGCTGATTTTAATCCAGGGTAGATTAATAGTGAGAAAAGGTCATTATAATCTGGTCACTCCAGAGTGGCTCATGTGAAAAGCTGGTGGTCGCCATTCAGATTCTACATCCATATCACATACTACATTCCACCATCACAAATGGCACCAAAGGATACCCTTGCGGGCATCCTCTCCATAAAGCCCACGACTGGATGGTCATTGAGGGTGAACTACTCTCTCAGTCCTGATTGTTGATATACTGATTTTGGCAATAGGATGCAATGACAATATGCTGTGAGATGGCACCTTTCATTCTCAAGGCTCCCCAAATCATTTACGGTCTGACAAACTATGTAGAGATCATTTCACTCGCCACCGAAATGCAGCCTCCTCGGAGTGAAACACAGCAGCTATTTAACAGAGCATGACACCACTGCACAATTTAAGCCAGGTAGTTCATAAAGATAGTGCATTCCACTGAAACTGCAGGGGGAATTTGAGGTGGCGAGAATGCATTTGTCCAAACTGGAATTTGGCCAAGACACTGAGGGTAACAGATATTCTTGCAAAAAAATGAAATGGTTCAGATCTGACTTAAAGGGAAGACTACAACTGTGTGAATCATCAAATGGCATTTCCTGCTGCACCTAGGAAACCCAGCCAACTACCAATACCTGACCATGCTTAGCTTACAAAATCTACCAGGTTTGCAGAATAGCATTTCGTGACTGCAGTAATCAAGTACTTTTGCTTAGAAACAGAGAGGCTTGTAACACAGAGCTACCACAGCAATATGGAGGGGCAGGGGAAGAACCACCGAGTACTGCAGATGGCTAATATTGCTGCCAACCGTCCACGGCAGGTCAATTAAATGCACTTGGAGCCAGCTTGGCTCCTGCACGCACTATATTAATGCAGGCTGTTATCCCACCAGAGAGTGGACACCAATGCACAGGAAAGAAATGGAGTGAAAAAAAGGTTGGAAATGGAAAGATTCAACTGAATTATTAGAAAATCCCACTGGCTTATGGTTGAACAGAGGCAAGATGTCATAGAGTTTAAAGCCAGAAGGGACAGCTAGATAATCTACTCTGAGCTCCCGCTCACTAATCCAACAACTGAAGTGAGCCCAACGTATTCTAACCCACAGGAGACTAGACTGTTGTGTACCACAAGCCAAGAAAGGAGGGCCAAGGTGCACCAGTGTCTGAGGCCACCACATTGGCAGGGAAATGATCAAGTGAGGTGTACTCAGATAATCCTGGCAAGTGACCTGCACCCCATGCTGCAGAGGAAGGGGTGGGGGTGGGGGAAAGGTCACTGCCAATATAAAATACTCTGATTTCCAGGCATGTATTTTGAGATAGTTTTGTACTTGTAATGAATTTTTAATGCAATTTTCTAAAATGCTGCACACAGCTTTGGGCACAGCATTTGAGCATACAGATTGGCATAGCGCATTGGACCAGTGTTTCGGACAGTGCTCAACACTAGATGCTTCTGAGGAAGTTATCAATCCCACCCCAAAATGGGCCGGTATGGAAAAACCTGCCGACAGGGAAGTTTTTTTCCTAGTCCTTTTAGAAGCTGGCTTATGTTCTGAAGCATGAGATGATATCCCTTCCTAACTAGTGGCTTTTACTTTTGTAATCTTATCCAATGTGAAAACATGCTCATTTATTATCTACGAAAATGCCCAATTCCTTTTGGATTTCTGCTAAGCTTGTGACATAATGATATCTTGTGGCAGTGAGTTCCACAGGCTATTTCTTTTTATTATTAATCCATTTACTGACTTTCAATTTAATCAAAAGCCAAAGGCAGAAAGCACAAAATCCCTCCGAGCCTCTGCTTTTCTTGTATAAGAACTAAGGACAATCACAGTTTCTGTGCTTGACAGTGTACAGGCTTGTTCACTCCATGCATCTCCTAGGGGCACAATTTACCTGAGAGATGGCATGGAGGAATCCAGACCATCGCCCCTCCCTCCTTTCAGCAGCAGCATACAGAAGAGTGGTGCAAAGGTGCACATTTCCTCCGGGTGCTGAGGAGGAGAGGACATGATCTTTTGAGGCACAGTCCCTCCCAGCACTCCCCTTGCAGAAGGACGATGCAGCTCTGCACTGCCTCCACACATGACAGAAGCTAGATGCCACAATCTAGCCCCAAATCTAGATGGAGTTAAGAAAAGAGTATGAAATACGCTAAAGGAGGTGGAAAATGAGATCTGTATGGAAAGGTTAAGCAAAATGCGCCAGTCAACCTGTGGAACTCTTTGCCAGGGGATGTTGTGAAGGCCAAGACTATAACAGGGTTAAAAAAAGAACTAGATAAATTCATGGGGGATAGTCCATCAATGGGTATTAGCCAGGATGGGCCGGGATGGTGTCCCTAGCCTCTGTTTGCCAGAAGCTGGGAATTGGCGACGGGATGGGTCACTTGGTGATTACCTGATTTGTTAATTTCCTCTGGGGCACCTGGCATTGGCCACTGTCAGAAGGCAGGATACTGGGCTAGAAGATCTTTGGTCTGACCCAGTATGGCCGTTCTTACATTATAACATATAAAATGCTCCATAACTGTCTTCAAATACATACAGAGATGTTCTAAAGAGAACAGGGAACAGTTAATCTCTTTAGTCAAGCCAGATAGATCCTGAAATTATGTGGGCAGAAGCTGCAGCAAGGAAAATATTAGGAAACATTTATAAATGTAAGGACATTTAGGCACTGGAACAAGCTGTCAATGCAGTTTGTGGAATCACCAGCGTTGAAGCTATTCACACTGGATTTGACATCCTTCTATTAGGGATGATATATACAGAGTTAAATCATTCCTGCCATGATGCAACTCTATCCTACCCCAAAATGAGCCCATGTTAAATGTGATGTTTAACGGAGTGACACACTTTGTAACTTAAAACAATACATACTGTAGTATAGCTGGTAAAGCATCCTAAAACAGGCACGCCAAAGAACATTGCTAGCATGGGAGAAAAAGTATCTCTGAGTAACCCAAGCAGACAACAGCGATCAGCGCTTGCGTAACAAAGCAAGCCCAGACAATAAATGATGTCTTTCATGTAGTCCCTTTCATTATGAAGGATCCCAAAGCACGCTGCAAACTGATATGCGTGCTATACAGAGATCACTACATTCACCACCAAAAAGCAGCTGCTGAAAAGTCAAGGGGAGTTTATTGTTTCACTGCCATTTGGGCCTTTGAAAATCAGCCCCTCAGACCCACTTCACAGAGCGAAATAACTCTACTGAGTGCTGTGGGTCTCTGAGCTGATAAAAGCGAGAGGCTGTGAGGAGGAGCAGAGCTGGCCTGCAGTTGCTAAGAACTGAAGTAGGTGCCGTGATTCTAGAATCCTCTTCTGTGGGAATGGGAAAGCTCAATGGACCCATGCAGCAATGTACCCTCCAGATACGTGTATCAGTGGAGTCTCCAGGCCCTGCTCTCTCTCCTTGCGTAGGACCCACTGAGTATGACTGCACCAGGATTGCCTACAGAGACAAGCTGCATGGTAGAATGTCACTGGCAGACTCCTCACATCCTGCCCAAACCCACATGCATCCAACTGACGTGTTTTCAGTTCGTCCACATAGGCCATACAAATGCATTTGGATGCCCTTTAATCCTGCTGAGGAGCACCTCACTCTGCAATGGGGTTGCCAGGCATGCGGTTTTCGACCAGAATGCCCGGTTGAAAAGGGACCCTGGCGGCTCCAGTCAGCACTGCTGACCGTGCTGTTAAAAGTCCGGTCAATGGTGCAGCGGGGCTAAGGCAGGCTTCTTGCCTGCTGTGGCTCCGTGCGGCTTCCGGAAGCAGTGGCACGTCCCTGCTCTGGCTCCTACGCATAGGGGCAGCCAGGGGACTCCACACACTGCTTCCACCCCAAGGGCCAGTTCAGCAGCTCCCATTGGCCGGGAACCATGGCCAATGGGAGCTGCAGGGGCAGTGCCTGCGGATTGGGCAGGGCGCAGAGCTGCCTGACCGTGCCTCTGCGTGGGAGCTGGAGCAGGGACATGCTGCTGCTTCCGGGAGCTGCTTGAGGTAAGCGCCATCCAGAGCCAGCACCCCTGACCCGCTCCTGCACTCCAACCCCCTGCCCCGATCCCCCTCCTGACCTCCAACCCCCTTGGTCCCAGCCCGGAGCACCCTCCTGCACCCCAAACCCCTCATCGCCAGCCCCAACCCAGAGCCCGCACCCCCAGTGAGAGTCCTCCGCCTCCCCCACACTCCAAGCCCTGGCCCTGATCCCCTCCCACCCTCCGAACCCCTCACCCCAAGCCCAGAGCCCCCTCTTTCACTCCAAACCCCTAATTCATGGCCTACCCCAGAGCCCGCATCCCCAGACAGAGCACTCTCCCCTCCTGCACCCCAACCCCCTGCCCCAGCCTGCTCCTGCACCCCAAATCCCTCATCCCCAAACCAGAGCCCACACCTCCAGCTGGAACCCTCACTCCCCCCGCCCAGCAACCCCCTGTCCTGGCCCGGAGCCCCCTCCTGCACCCTGAATCCCTCATTTCTGGCCCCACCCTGGAACCCGCACCCCCAGCCCAGAGCCCGTACCCCCTCCCACACCCCAACCCCCTGCCTCAGCCTGGAGCTTCCTCCCATACTCCCAACCCCTCAGCTCCACCCCCCCAGTCTGGAGCACCCTCCTACACCCCAAGCCCCTCATCTCCAGCCCCACCCCAGAGTCTGCAACCCCCAGGTGGGGCCCTCATACCGCCCCCCACAGCCCAACCACCTGCCCCAGCCCAGAGCCCCCTTCCGCACCTCAAATCCCTTGTCCCCAGCCCCACCCCCAATCCCCCAGCCGGAGCCCTCACCCCCTCCCATATCCCAACCCCCTGAGCCAGCCTGGTGAAAATGAGCGAGTGAGTGAGAGTGGGGAGAGCGAGCGACAGAGGGAGGGGGGAATGGAGTGAGCAGGGGGAGGGGCCTCGGGGGGGGACAAGGCCTCAGAGGAGAGCAGGGCAAGGGGCGGGGCAAGGATGTTCGACTTTGTGCGAGTAGAAAGTAGTCACACTCAATGAATAGGTGAAATTCCAGCCCCACTGAAGTCAATAACAAAACTCTAATTTATCAGAGGGGTAGCCGTGTTAGTGTGGATCTGTAGAAGCGACAAAGGGTCCTGTGGCACCTTATAGACTAACAGAGGTATTGGAGCATAAGCTTTCGTGGGTGAATACCCACTTCATCGGATGCAAGCACTGGAAATGTCCAGGGGCAGATATAAATGTGCAGGGAAAACTCTAATTGACACTGAGGATTTCACCCAATAGATCTATTTATGGAGTAAAGTGATCCTAAACATCAGTAAGGGTATCAGAGCTTGGCACGCAATCATACAGTTTATTGTAAATAAACATTATTAAGGTGTTAACCTTTTTGCATAAATACAAAGAAATAATTTTATTCGAGACCATGAAAGAAGCCATAAATGTTGCTTTTTATGACATTTTATTTTTCACAAAATGGCTGCTTTTGCAATTAGCCATGCAAAAATTGCATTGTTTTAAATTGTTAGCTGAATATGTATCTTTGTCTGAACAAAATTCTCAGACTTTGAAAAAAATCTGAGGATTTGTCTCAAAAATCAAAACTTTGCAGAGTGGGAAACTGCTCCATTTTAAATCTCCCACGTTATCTGATTCTTGAGCCAACCCCACGAAACCCCACAAGATGTTTGTTCCCATCTTTGCAAGTTTCCAAACAAATGCATAAACCTTGACTACAGATATTTTCTAGTATTGGGGCCAATATTTGCACAGCCTCAATGGAAATCATGACTGTGAGGATTCAGAGCTACAGCATTTAAAATCACAACTTCAGTTAATTCCTAAGGAATTGAATGAACATAATAGCTTGACTACATGAGGGCGGGACTCTTATTTCTATGGGTGCGCTCAGTAGCTGCTAGAACATCTAGAAGATGTTCATATCATATGAAAATCAAGCTGGGTTTGCTTGGCTCCTGCATCAAAAGGACAAAAACAAAGTGATCGGTGCTTCTTGCAATAGTATTTATAAGTTTTGGTTGTGCTCAGAAAGTTTATTGCTTGAAACAAAGTTAAAAAATACTGTGATATTTCAGGTATAGATAAACTACAGATCTTATGCATTTAGCCCACAGATTTCCATTTGAGATTTAAAATGGTGTTAGAGGCCTCTTTTGCACTAGGATTTTTTTCCTAATACTTCCCATCACACATCTATTGGTGGTAGCACAAGTCTAGACAAGGCACTCACCAGATTTTAACAACTGGGTAGTATAGACCTGCTCTGAGAAAGATTAGGCAACATGATGTTTAAAACAGTAGTCGCTTCCTGGAGTCGTGGCTACACTTGTGCCCCCCTTTTGCTTCCACTGGAGGAGCTAAGCTAATGGTAGCAATGGAGTGAAATTTGAGGGGGAAAAACACCGCTAGTTTAGACACAGCCCTGATACATATCCCGAGATTGCTTCCTCTGACCTCAGGCATGGAGTAATGGAAGTGTATGGTATACTGCACCATAAAGCTTTTGTGCCTCTTCCTTCTATTAATTATTACATTATTTATTTATATTATAGTAGCCTAGAGGCCCATCTGAGATCAGGGCCCCATTTTGCTAAGTGTCATACAAACACATAGTAAGAAATAGCCTCTGCCCTGGAGACCTTACAAGGTACATTAATGAGACGTGATGGCTGAGAGGGGAAATATTCTTTCCATCCAGTTTGGTGGTGGCCGAGTAGTACAGGTGCTTAGCTACCAGTCCGGGGTTCACATCTCACTCACTCTCATACACAAAGGCCCCCTGCAAATGGATACCGGATCCATTGGGTTGAAAAAGTCCAAAGTGGACAGACATGCTGTTAGCCACGTCGCTCCCTTGTGTGCCATTGGCTACAGAAACTGACGCGCCTTAACTACGTCAGCCTTATGAACCGAATGCAGCTCAGTGTGGACTTTGACACTGCCTTAGAAACAGTGATATTTTCTAGTACAGTGAGTGTAATTGCACTGTTATTATATTGCAGTTATAGGTTTTGATACCTATAATTGCCACTAATCCATATAACACTATATGACTGGGAATAAGTACCTTGTAAAACAATGCAGTTAATATATGTGAATTTCAAAAATACAGGGTCAAATCCTGAACTGCTGCAAATTGGTGTAGCTTCATTAGAGCAATCTGGTCCATATGCATTAAGACCAACAAGAGAGAGGTAAAATGACTCAGTCGTGTCTTTAACCATCTGGTTATATTAATTTGTGATAATTAGACACGGAAAAGCATACCTTTGGTATGCATATAACAATTCTGAAATTGTGTTGTGAGTTATGACCCTAAATCCTAAGAGGAAAATGTGAAAATCAAACTGAACATTGTTTAGGCACACAACAGGTACCCGATATTTTGACTACCTAGCCTTAAATATCCATCTGTTAGGGATTTTCTGGTGCAACGGTCCATAAAGGAATCACCCTCATGACAAGCTATACTCCAGATTTGTAGAAAACTGATCAAATCTGAGACCATCCAGAATCCTGACTATTGGGATAGCTCTTCTGGTGCCTTCTCCCCAAGTATTCAACCTTCAGTCAAACTTCTGCTAGCCCCCTGCAGAACTGGTAATTGATCGTCCCAAAAGTCAAGTCATATTCGCATCCAAGGCAGAAATGTCCCAGATTCTGGATTCACAAAACTGTGTGTTTCTGGTGGTATGGCAGTTAACAAAACCCAATGAACAACAACAACAACAACAACAACGGGCTCTCACCCTGGGGAGGGCTGTCCAATAAACCCAATGTTTTAGCAGTGCCTTTTTATTATAGGGGCATCTAGTGGTGACTCCTCCTCTATGTAGGTTGCCTACCCCTTTCCATTATAAGAGTCTTGCAATGTTTTTTGAGGCGATCCACCGTGTCTGCTGCTTGCAGCAGGACTTTGAAATTCAACAGGCAGAAGGCCCTCAGGCTAGAGAAGCACCTTTTCTTTGTCCCATGAAATTCTATTCAGGTGTGGCTGAGATATAACCAGTTATCAGACACCATTTCCTTTCTTCCCTTTGCATGGCGCAGGGAACTCTTGGCAGCCTGCCAGAACACTAACTGAACACGAACATTCTAAAGAGGCTGCCTCCAAAGAAGCAGCAGCAGATACTATGCAGGGAACACCTGTGAGCTGCCAGAGCCACAATAGTGTGGCAGGAAATGGTGTGGGGAAAAGTCAGGCTGCACTGGGCTTCTTCCATCAGACCTGTCTCATGGTCCCAACGTCCCAATTTCCTCCCCTGATGGCTTCACTTGGGGCAGGAGCTGCCCACCTCCAGTGGGAGTGAAGAAGAGAGCCAGGCTGGGCCAGCCTTCCACTCCCATCATTTGGACACTACATGTGGCCTCGATGGCGCATTCCCCCCTTCAGTATAACAACTGTTCCCGCTAACCGTTAATGTTGTTAGTCCTGCAGCTCAAGTGGTGGTCGGTTCTGCAGGGTCAGGGCTGAAACCTTGCCGATGGTGCAGTATGTACAGAATATAATTTCTTTGTACCGTTTTCCTTTAAAAACATCTTTTTTAATTGCATTTATAAGATCTGTTCAGAAAGTATTATCTAACTGATGCATTGAAACCCTTAAACATTAAGAAATGTCATGCAATCTTATGTCAGCCCGCTTGTGCATATGCATTATGACACGGTGATTAATTACATGTTCACATGCTTTTAAAATATATATATCAACATACGGGACCCCGGTCTCATTCAGTGCACAAGGTAGAGGTGTGAGGGGGTCAAATTAAAGTTGCACAGGGAACCATAAATCCAGTATTCCTGAATTCTCAAATCCTTGACTTTGCAAGCTGAATAACATTCTTTTAATGTAGTTGTTTGTTTGTCTGTATTATTCATTTGTATTATGGTAGCACCCAAAGGCTCCAATCTGGAGCAAGATCCTATTATGCTGGGTGCTGTTCAAATATAATAGAGGACCATCCCTCTCCCAAGGAATTTACAGTCTATGTGCTTGACCCAAACCCACTGAAATCAATGGGAGTCTTTCCATACCAAATGGGATTCAGATCTGGATCTTAATAGGTCAATGCAGAACACAACAGAAAAGGAGGAGGGCATGGGGAGGCAAAAGTGACAGAAAGAGCTGACAATAATGAGCATATGAGCATCCTGAAGTGGCCAAAGCACAGGCAGGACTAATGCTCTGTACAGACATATAGCTCTGTGGAACCACAATTTGACACACTATTCTACCTAAGAGACCATATAGGATCAGATCTAAATGGTTAGAGCTCAGGACTGAGAACTGGAATTGCTGGGTTCTGTTCAAAGCTCTGCTATTGGTTTATTGTGTGTCCAATACTGCGTAGTCCTGGTTACCTGATGACAAGTGTTTTGTATCATCAACTGGCACTGTCATTAATGGGAGTAGAAGGCACCTGACTGCAGAAGCAGGCCTCCATGTGACCTTGGGTAAGTCACAATTCTTGTCTTTCAGTTTACGAGGAGAGGCTGCGGGAACCGGGCTTATTTATTCTGCAGAAGAGAAGAGTGAGGGTGGATTTGATATCAGCCTTTAACTACCTGAAGGAGGGTTCCAAAGAGGATGGAGCTCGGCTATTCTCAGTAGTGGCACATGACAGAACAAGGAGCAATGGTCTCAAGTTGCAATGGGGGAGGTCCAGGTTGGATATTAGGAAAAACTATTTCACTAGGAGGGTGGTGAAGCACTGGAATGGGTTACCTAGGGAGGTGGTGGAATCTCCATCCTTAGAAGTTTTTAAGGCCCGGCTTGACAAAGCCCTGGATGGGATGGTTTAGTTGATGTTGGTCATGCTTTGAGCAGAGGGTTGGACTAGATGACCTCCTGAGGTCTCTTCCAACCCTAATCTTCTATGATTCTATGATCCCTCGGGAAAAAATAAAACTTAACTACTATAGCTCTCAGGGACAAGTGAGCATTCATCTAATCATGTCTACAAATCACTTGGAAATTATTGGATGAAATATACATTAAAAGGTTATTTATTTAGTTCCTCCAAACCCAAAACAAGTACAATGTAATCCTATGGAATATTTCCTTGCAATTTCATGGAGAGACTTTTTCTGGGAGAAGTGAGCTCCAGAACACTGCAAATAAACATAAAATTATGTTTAATCTCTGGCTATCAAACTAACAGAGTTCTGTCTTCCACTCAAAATGGTAAACTAAGGCACACCAATCCATTTTGTAACACAATTTCACTTCAGTGTTAGACTTTGTCCCCCTCTTGTGGCTGCATCATGTAAAGCACTTTATGAGCCTGCCTAAAGCTCAAGCAGTCTCTTGGTTTTTGATCCAGAGAGCTACCAAGCAACTCAAATTCCCGCATGTGCCACCACCTGTGTTATTATCCCTTTGGTAGGCCCTCTGCCAGGACTGGACCTGGGAGCTGTACATCAAAAACATGAATGCAGGATTGAAGAGCTCTGCAGCCATGGATGGGGAAATTGGTGAGAGGTGCCTTTCAACCCCCGGTGGATGCACCTGTGGATGTAGCTGGGGGAAGGAGTAAGAAGCAGGGCAGATTGGTCCCACTCTGTGCCATATGCCTCTTGATTTTGAGTGCAGACATGCAAACAGCATAAGATGATGTAGTCTGTCAGCAGTTCTTATCCTCTTCTCTCCCCTCAGGCTCTGCACCTTGTTCCCACTGCCAGCTCAGTCTCCACCCTCATTCCACAGACAACCGCAGACATGATTGTCCCTCTGATAACTCTGCCCCTTTGTGTTGATCCTCTCTTGGCTCCCCACCCCCTCCCAGTTCTACACTCTGTCCACCCAAAAGTCTACTCCAGTTCCCCTGTCCAGCGGCCTTGATTCTGTCCCCCTTCCACACCCCCCCACCTCCCACACACTCCTAAGTCACTCTCCTGATCCTCTCAATTTCAGCACCCACCAGACTGCCTGACACTCCCCAATTCCCACTTAGGATCCCTCTTTCCCATCTTTCAGCACCTTCTGCTGACCCCCTCCTACAGGAAGATGACAGGGGAAGAACTTTGCCCCTATACTGCAGGACTACACACACACTGCACAGCAGTTGGGCGACCAGGAAGAAACGCATGGCTTCCCCTCCCACTGGGTCCCTCTAGTCTGTGAGGTGTCCACACATGGACTTTCACCCAGAGGAGCATTGGGTGCTCAGACACCATCAGAATGGGCACAGCTTAAGAAACGAACTGGAAGAGAATGGAACAGAGCATTCTGCCCACAGGCAAAATTTACTTCAGATCCAAAAGGCAGCATGGAGCCTTTCAAGTTGGCTTGCTCTCCTTCCACTGAGACCTAGGATGAGGGGGAACACAAATGTTCAAATGCACTGTGTGGTGAGACTACTATGTTTCTCCTTGTTGACTACACAGAGAAATGAGGTGGTAGCATCTTTCTGGATACTGCTTTATCTTCCTCTTCAGCATACTTTCCTAGCCTGGAATCTTGCAATCAAAGAGTTAAATGAATGCAATTGAGATATGCTTAAAATACTGTGCTAAAACAAACAATTTCCTTCAAAAATGGGCCCAGACATTTGCTTTTTAGCTGAAACTTCTGCCTCATGGTGCGGCCCAAAAAAACCATTGCAGATGGTCTCTACATTTCACAAGCCGGGGGATTATGCTCTACAGACAGTGACGGGCCCTGTGTTTACAACCAGGCAAACATGAGGGCTGTAATCGTCTCTCTCTCAATCTCATTCATGAACCAACCCATTCCTCCACCTCCCACACAAATGAAAGACAAAGCCTCACCAAAGAGGACGGTACATATTATTTTCTTTGCCGCTCCCTGCAGTTGCTCCTTACTCTTCCCACTGGCCCTCCGTCAAAGACACGTCAACAAATATTCATTTTCTATGCTGAGCTGACTAGTTTTCAATAACAAGTTCCCCCTTTGTTTTGTAACAGGGATTGATACAACTGCTGCTCTCCTATTGGCTGAGGTTCCAACAAAGTCATTCACTCTTTTTTTTTGTCTGTTACTTTGTTTTGTTTGGGATTTTCATTTAAGTTTTAATTGTTTTTGTAAGGGATGGGTCAGTTTAACAAGACGAAAAGGACCTGGACTTTCACTGAAGGTAAAATCTGCACTTTATACTCTGGGATGTAATTTACAATCCTGCCATTAAATTGTGTTAATCCCATTATTATGAAGATAAAGAATTACCCATCACGAAGAAGGGGATTCCCAGCAGTGTAGAGTTGTATTTCCCATCAGTAATGAAAAATATCCCTGCCGCTGTGACGCTGGAGATGCAGATTGTAAATACTCCCAGTAATCCTAGGAAAGGTTTGCCGCGCAGGCAGTCCTTCATGGAGCTTGAGAGAGTAGCAGTCAGTAGAATGAGCATCAGGCTCACCAAGATCTTGCCTCTGGCCAGGAGGCTGCTCTTGTGGAAGTCCTTCCAAAGACTAAAGGACGCCAGCGAGTAGAGCTGAAGATCTTGGTGATCCAGCTGCAGCCTGCGCATCAGTTTACAGAATTCACTCTCCCATTTTTCACCGATGAGGCCCTGGGCGACAGAGCCGTAGGTTTGGAGGTAGTAAGTGATCTGGATGGCTCTGGCTGACTTCACTCGCTGGTCCTTGCTGTTTGGCACCTCCATGACCCCTCCAAGCTGGTGTCCAATAAAACTGCTTCTTCCATCCTGAAGAGAAAAGTGAAAGAGAAGCATGTGGTTATTAAAAGTTAAAGGGACATAATTTGTTCTGGGTTTTATAAATATACACACTGAGGGCCAGATCCAAGCCCACTGAAGTCAATAGGAGGCCCCCCATTTGCATCATTGGGCTTTGGGTCAGGCCCCTGCTCTCTGCAATGACTCTGTGTTATTTAATCATAGTAGACCCATTTGCCATTCCATGTTGCAGTTAAGAGGCTGCCAGAATATTCATCAGGGACTCAGATATTTGAGGACTAAGATGTAACATGCAAGCTCCTCACTCACAGAAGCTGATGATAGCTTTTCCAGATTTAAAACAACCACCACCAACAAAATTTCCAGTCACTGGAGTATGACAAATTTGAAAAGATAAATTTCTGGGACATTTGTGATGTCCTGCCACTGTGACATTGCTCTTAAAAAATAAATAGAAATTAGGTCCTGATTCTGATCTCAGTTACCCAGATGTACATCTGGAGTGACTCCACTGAGCTTTGTACAATTACTCTAGGTTTACACTGGTGTAATTGAGATCAGAATCTGTGAATTGATTTACATCAGTGTAACCCAAATCAGAATCTCTACTTTAGTCCATAATGTTGGATAGTCCCTTTTTGTGTTTTGAAAGTATGGGCCTTATTCTGGTCTCTTATTCCAGTGTAAATCAGGTCAGTGGAGTCACAGTACTGTAAAACTGGTGTAAGTGTGATCAGAATCAGGTCCCATGTATTGAAAACTGATTTATTTCACATACAGTCATCTTGCCAAGATCATATGCTTCCATTCTTAGCATCAAAGACTTCTGAAAGATCTCTAGCAGTGTGTTATTCCAAAGGACCCTGTTCCTGCACAATGGCAAACGTCCATTGACTTCACTGGGGAATGGATACAGTCCTAAATGCAGACTCAGGATGCATCAGAAGGGTGGATTTAAAAAGGTCCCAGCATTAATAATCTAGTTCATCAAGAAGACTCTAAATTTCTGCCAGGTACCAAATAACACACTTTTGAAAAAGTGCCTACACATTTATAAACTTGAGTGAGAGATTTTTAATTTTGTTTCTATCATATCTAAAACAAATATAAAAATATAAAGCAACTCAGACACAAGACAAGTTAGAATTATAGCAGTCAGAACCGCAAGCTATATAACTATTATCTGGATGCTTCAGAGCATGAACTGATCAATAGCTTAGCTCAGGAAGCTACTCCTTCCCACCCACCTATGCGGCAGCAAATGGTCAGGTACATTATGGGGGATTTTCAGCTTCTAAAGCATCCAATAGAAGCCACTTCCAGAAGCAATTGGGCTACATATAGGAATCACTGAGTGAGATTCTATGGCCTGTTCTATGCAGGAGGTCAGACTAGCTGAGCGTAACAGTTCTTTCTGTCCCCTATAAAAATCAATCAATGAATGAAGCAAGAGAGCAGACTTCCTGAACCAAAGGTGAGTTCCAGGATGGCTGCTCCTAAATTAAATAAATATCAGGAATTCAGAGATAAGGCTGCAACTCAGGCCTTGGCTACACTTGCACTTTATACCACAATAAAGCTGCCTAGAGCACTCTACCTCACTCCCCGTCCACACTGGCAAGGCACGTAGAGCACTCTGACTCCCTGGCTAGAGCGCTCCTGGTACTCCACCTCCGCGAGAGGGATAATGGCTGTTGCATCTTGGCTGAGATGCCCCAGCGTCAGTGTGAACGAGGAGTTAAATTACTGCGCTGTGAATGACCTCCGGAAACGTCCCATAATCCCCTTAAATCAAGTGGCCTCTCTTCTCTTTGTTGTGAAATCGGCTGAGGAACACGGAAGTGCTGTTTCAAACAGCCGGCTGCTTATCTGCAACAGCAAATGTTTGCTTTGAGTGAGTGAGAGAGAGGTGGGGAGAGGGGAGTCTGAACTTACAAGACAGCATGCTGACACACTCTCAGCACTCCAAAAAATCCACTCTCTCTCCTCCTGCATACACACAACACACTCCTGTTACACTCCACCCCACCCCCTGCATTTGAAAAGCATGTTGCAGCCACTTGAACGCTGGGATAGCTGCCCATAATGCATCACTCCCAATGTCACTACAAGTGTGGACAGACTGCAGTGCTTTCCCTAGTGCACTCTCCGAAGGCTGGTTTAAGGCAAAGCACTCTACATCTGCAAGTGTAGCCATAGCCTCAGTCACATACCTTCTTGTGCCTGTGGTCTGCAGAGGACGTAATCCTGCAGCAGAGAACCTTCTACCAGGGCATGGCCATGTGGCCAGGACTGAAATTTCAATCACATACCAGCTTCTAAAATCACCCAAGGCCATCCTTACAAATGTCACATGAACAGGGATGGCAGGGCACAGGAGCAAGTTAAGGCAGCTGTTTCAGTCTTGACTCTGAATATCCTTGTTCGTAAAATTTCAGATCAGATGTTTAATGCTATTTTATTTTTACTTTTTTGAGGAGGATGATACTCAGCACTCCCAAACAACCACATTGGGTATGTTTCCAAAGTGATATTTAAGGAGTTAGCAATGCAGATCCCATTAACATCAGATGAGCCAGCACACTTAAAATCTTTCTTGCACCACTTAAAAAATTTAGGGACAAATGTCATATATGATAATTTCTATGCTGTGTTGATGTGCAAATGTTTTCTGTCACAGATGGACACTCCAGCAGCACAGCCTAAAACAGCCACCAAAGACAATGTATTGTAATTCAGATTCCATTGATTTACTATGCAGCATGCACTGCAAGGTTACGGGAAACTTTTGGATAGCCATCTTTCAGTGAAAGGTAGCATTTTGAAAGAAGAAACACAATAGGCACAAATAAATCATGCTGTACAGTATCTTCCATAAAATGGAAGATAATGGCTATTTGTTACATTAATGTACTGTAGGATATCCCAGCCCATATGTCATCAAAATATAGAGAGATCCTTCAGATGGAATCATAGAAATTAGAGATGGTGAACACCTTTAAAGGCATCTTGTCCACCTCCTCCTTGACAATGCAAGACTGTTTCATACAGAATCAAGTGTTTGACCCTGTCTACTTTTAAACGATGCAAACAATGAGGCTTCCATCATTGCCCTTGGGAAATAGTTCCACATTTTAATACACTTCATTATTATTATTTACTTGTCTTCTGGTACTGCCTACATGCTCCAGGTGAGATCAGGATTCCATTGAGCTAGGAGTTGACTGAACACATAATAAGAGTGCATACAGTCACTGCTTACAGTCAGTGCTTACAATCTCAAGCAAAGGTGGGTGGAGGGGGAAGGCAATATTGCTATCCCCATTTTACAGATACTGAACAGAGGCAGAGCGTTTAAGCGACTTGCCAAAATTTATACAGGAAGTCTATGGCAAGGGTCTTGAACCCAGAGCTCTTGAGTCTCACCCTGATTCTTTAACCAAAAGACCATCCTTCCAAAAGCCATTGCTATTATATATTTCTGACATGCACCTACATTATGCTATTCCTAATTTTATACCAGCTGTTTCTAGTTTCAGACTATAATTCCCCCACATAGATTATCTTACATTTATCAGGACACATTTAATTGCTATTTCTTGCTCATGTTTCTCATGAAAATAAAAATAATACTTAGTGGTTGTGTAGCACTTTCTACCCAGGGATCTCAAAGTGCATTACAGAAGGAGATAAGTATTATTAGCCCTGCTTTACTGATGGGGAAAGAGGCACAGAGGTTCCATGTGTCTTTCCCCAGGTCACTGGCAGGGCTGGAAATAGAATCCAGATCTCCTGACTCCCAGGCCAGGGCCCTTTCCACTTTCCTCTCATCTTTTGACCCTCCTTAGGCATTGTTTTTCCTTTCTCCAGCTCCTCTGAAACCCTTCTGAAGCTGAGGAGGGGGAACACCAGAAGAATGAGACGGGGTGATGGACACATTCTCTGGCTTTGTCCGCCTCCCCTCCAAACCCATGGGACTTTTGCAGGTAGGTTTATGCTGACCCTGTCTCAGAGGTGTCTGTCGGTCAGAACTCCCTACTTGATCTTCAGGGGGAAATCACTCATGCCTCTAGTCTAAAGCAAGAATTCAAAGGAAACTCCACAAATACAATGAGAGAGATAATGGAGTGTTTTGTAAGTAATTAAAATATATGATGGGCTCAAGAATTATTTTTAATGATTTCACTGTTATCATCTATGTAGGTCATGTTGTCTGTGTTGAAGTTTTGAGAGAGAAACCAGTTCAGCACATCTTTTAAAAATTTATTTAAAAGACTAAGTAAGCAGTTCTAGAACAAGCGAAATAGGCCACTAGCTAATCTAACAGTTCTCCTAACCTAATTTATAATGGTACAATGCAACAGTCAAATTAAGGTTTAATTAAAATACAATCAATAAGTCAATGGTTCAATTTATCCGTCTCACCAATTACTACAATTAGTAACTAAATCAAATTATAATGAACAAGTTAATAAAAGTAATTCTCTTAAGGTCTTACAGGAAGGCTAAGGGGAGAAGCATTTCCCTTTGATTTAAGCTATTTAGCTACGAGTCTTGTTAAAGGCAGATGCTATTCCTTGCCTTCGTTTTGGGGAATCACAGCTCTGAAAATTATTTCCTGGTAACTTCCTCCTCTGGCTGCTTTGTCCCATTAAGCTCACTAGTCACAGAAATCACATGAAGGTTTTGTTTATCTAACCCAGTGGTTCTCAACCAGGGGTACATGTACCCCTTGGGGTACGCAGAGGTCTTCCAGTGGGTACATCAACTCATCTAGATATTTGCCTAGTTTTACAACAGGCTACATAAAAAGCACTAGTGAAGTCAGTAGAAACTAAAATTTCATACAATGACTTGTTTATACTGCTTTATATACTATACACTGAAAGGTAAGTACAATATTTATATTCCATTTGATTTATTGTATAATTATATGGTAAAAATGAGAAAGTCAGCAATTTGTCAGTAATAGTGTGCTGTGACACTTTTGTATTTTTGTGTCTGATTTTGTAAGCAAGTCGTTTTTAAGTGAGGTGAAATTTGGGGGATGCAAGACAAATCAGACTCCTGAAAGGGGAACAGTAGCTACTTATCTAGCCTATTCCATCTCCCCAGTTTAACACAGTGACTGCATCCTTCTGGCAGTCTGGCATAGACACAGAATGATTTCTAGAGTCCTACACTTTTAGCAGCTTTAGAATGACACTGCTTTAACACAGAGATCTCTTCCTGTTCAAATAGCAGACTTAAGGGGTTTAGTGTCTATTTTGAGAAGCACTTAGTGACACACACAACACATGCACACACACTAGTGGGCATTGGAGTGATCTGAGCATCCTTACACTGCTCTACAAAGGGATTTTCACATCTTCTTCTCAAAGTTTTAAGTTCATGTGACTGGCCTTGGAAGTAGATTGATATTTGCCATTATCTTTATTGATAAGATGTAGTTTGGAGCTATTGCACATGCAGTGGGGAAAAGTTCAGCTTTTTCCTCTCTCTTTGTTATAGGCGTCAGGCTTGGCTTTGCCAGTGCTCAGAGTCTTTCATCCCTCCTTCTTTGGATGGCCGGTCCAAGGAAGAGAGCAGGACACAACTTCAGGTTGATGCGAAAGAGTCTCCCCACCCCCATCCCTTCCTTCTTGCACAGTTGGCAACTTTGGTAGGAATCAGTGATTCCTCTGCTCCACCTCAGGGGACCTTTGTCCAATTAGGGGTTCCAGCATGTTGCCTATAGTTCAGTGTGGACCAATGACTTGGCATCTGGACCTTGAAGTCACACTGAAGATTCCAGGTTAGAATGTACATGTCTGAGAGCAGTTTGCTGATAAGGGCAAACAGATGGCTCTCAAAAGATGCAAGAAGATACCAAGCAATAAGGAGATGGTAGACAAACTTCCGCTTAGGCCCAAGACATAAATGTCTTCCTTGTTTAAATATAACTAATGACTGTTAGCATTCCACATTCACTCATTCCCACACGTCCGTGTAACAGTGAGTTAAGTATGAAACTGGGGAAGTAACTCTAAGAGGCAGGGGCAGAGTCTAGGGCAAGTAAGTGACCTTACCCTAACACCCTTTTGACTGCAAACCAGAAAGCTGCTCTGGACATCTCCTTCTAAATGCAACTTTCAGATACTTTTGGCCAACTAGAGTTACTCAGGCCTAAGTCCAAATACGACCTATGTTCCCTACAACATTGTAGTGTTTCCTGTTTCCTTACCTGTGAGCAGCCTCTGTAATGGACAATATGGACCTTAATATACGTTTTAATCTTCTGTTCAGGAAAACGTACTGCACATCTATTTAAATGACACCTGACCCTATAGAAAATACATATTGGAATTCTTCAGAAATAACCTTACAACTTTTTATCTTTCTAGTCAGTGTTTTTCTCAGCCATCTCTTGTGTTTCTTTAACTGAGTCAGTATTTCTCCCTTGGGAGCAGATACTTTTACATACCTAGTGTAAGTTTCTACATATGCTGAGCTTTGGAGTTTGAGCCAGCAGAGAACAGCTATGGTGGGTTCCAGCATAATCCCAACATGTACAAGCGATGAGCAACACAAGGAGCCCAGGGACACTCAATCCTGAATTTATGGCATTGCTACTTGCACGGACACCAAATGCTAAATTCACAAAGAAACAGAGGCATGGCACCGGCTACATCGAACTTTTAAGCACCTAGAAAAATCACTGGGATTCAAATAGCGCGGGGTAGGTACCTAAGCTCCCTGTACAATGAATGGGGAGATACAGGCACCTCAGAATGGGATTCACAAAAGCCAGCATGCTATGCAGGTCCCTGCCCAAGCTAGGAGATGCCAGCCAGAGGGGTGGCTGCTAAGCCCCACTCTCTCAGGGAGTTTGGCACCGAAATCCAGGCTGCATGGAGGTGCCTCCTTCTGCTTGGGATTCTCAGCTTCAAACCCTCTCTTGGCACTAGGCACCTATGCCACTTTCACAATAAGCTAGGGGGTAGTAAAGGGAAGCTGCAGCAGCAGCTCCTTAATAACTTATCCCAGTGAGTAGGGTATTCAGCTGGGATGTGGGACATAGCTGCTTCAGAGTCTCTCTTCCTCAGGCATTGGGGTTTGAACAGGGATCTGCCACCTCTCAGGTGAGTGCTCTAACCATGGGAGCCCCTACTCCCATTGCATGTGCTAGCTCTTGGGCTACAGAGTCATTCTCATGCGTTTGCTCTCTCTCTCTCTCCGGCCCAATGACTTTTTAAATTATTTATCCACAGTGGAACAGCTTCAACAGGAGAGACTGAGGAAAGCTCCAGACAAGAACGTCCTATAGGTCACCCATCAGAGCACTCGCCGGAGAGGTCGCAAATGCCTGTTCAAGTTCCTTCTCAGACGGAGGGGGGACTTGAACCAAGGATCTCCCACACCCCAGGTGAGGACACTAGGCACTAGGATAAAAGTGACGAGGGAGGGCCAGCTGCTGTGTGTGAGTTTGCACGTGGGGTCCAGTCTGGTAGGCAAGTTCTGAGCACATTTACCAGGTCAAGCCCCATAGGCAGAAGAATGCAGAACTTCCCCTAGTTAGTGCATCGCTCTAGGACTTAAGTATCCAGATGCAGTGCACATGCTCAGAGGCAGAGACAGGTGCTGAGGGAACCTTTACTGCAAAACCTTAAGCATTGAGTGAGATTTGTGAATCCCAGTAGGGCCTGATTCTGGGATTTAGGCCTCTAACTGTGACAGGTGCTTAAATCTTTTTATGAATCTAGCCCCAAGTTACCCCTGCTTAATAGTGGGAGGTGTAAGGTCCAAGAGGAGAACATGTAACCAAGTCCCATTGGCTTGCTCAGGATCCCGCTTACAGCCCAGTGACACCTGTCCCTTTATTACCCTAAACTCCTGAAATTAAAGGAGAGTCCAAGCAAAGGGCTCACTGTGGAAATCTACATCTGGGTAGCTGTGACTTCTCAAAGCTGCCTGTGGAATTTGGATGGACAATTCCCATTGAAATCTCAGTCCTGGTACCCCCACTCATGCTTGCAACCCTGGGCTCCCTGCTGTGGCTTGTGTTAGTGCGACATCTATCATCTTAGCCAATACATAGGGATTGAACTGAGGACTTCAAGTTAAAACGCACAAGCTGCTACTGCTTGAGCTAAAGCATCCAGGTGCCCTAGCTAGGGGCTGTAAGAGACTCAAAGTCTCTGAGGACTGAGCAAACCGGGGGCCTTGTCTCATACATGCTCACCAGTGGATTCCACTAGGATCAAGATCTCTTTGTTTTCTTAATGATGCAGCATTACAGTTTGAATCATGAAACAGCACGCATATCAGCAGCACTAACTTCCAGTAGTCAATATCAGCTTGCCCTATTCTTCCATCAGCGGAAGTCCCCCAGGGACAGTATGATCACTTTCTGCCTTTAGTGGGTCTGTTTTGCCTTCTTCCCTGTTAGATGACACAAGTCTCCACTGGTTTCCATCTCAAGGAAATGTCAGAAGATTCAACCTATTTTCAAGCAATGTAAAAAAAGAATCAATCTTGTCTGCAACCTTTTTGTCATCCATGTCATTGAACCCAAGATGGCAAGATGTTCAAGATTCACTTCAGTTTCCTGACAGAAAAAAGAGAACCCCTCGGAACCACAATTATCTGCAAGGAGAATACAAGCATATCCTGGGAACCTTTGTAAGAACGGTGGATTTTTTGTGAAGTATCAGCCAGCGTGAAAGATAATGATCAGGCAGCATCATTGACAGGTCGATATAAAGCATGCGGTTCTCAGTTCAGTCCATTTTGTCTTAATGACTTTTAAAAAATCTTACAAAAGGTAGCCAGGATTGTCTGCTAAATTTATTAAGCGATAGACATTCTAATGAGATTAGTGCAGCTATTTTTATCACCATGACAAAGGCATAGCAAATTAAGCTAGTGTTCAGTGTTAGGCTAAAGTCCACAAAAAGAGAAAATACAGAGTTAAGGTGAAGTCACTGGTTTGAGCTCATCCCAATTTTTTTGTGTTTGAAACTAGAGATAACAACAGACCCATCTTCACCCAGCACTTGAAACAGATTTTTAGGCTTAAACCGTTAAGTTTTTTCCCCTCCCTTTTAGCCTAACCATCCTCATTTTTGGGTGCTTATCCAAACTGAACTGAATCTCCAAACCTCTTGTGGGTTCCCCATCACTAGACAAATCACCAAAGGCCTTCTAGGAGTCTATCCACGTTACAAAGCCAACCATGATTTTGTACCTGTTCACAGCATGACTATTTTGCAAGCACCACTGTTTGATCTATGTCCAGACAACAGCTTTCCTGCCATTCAAACCAGGTGGATGCAGCCACACTGTTTACTTCTATTTGTATCAGTGCATTCTAGGAAAATCTGCATCTATTCTGTATTGCCTCCTCAGGGGATAGAGTGTTCAGCGGACATGTACACAGAGCAGCATCAGCAGCACATTCTGGGATATCATGCCACACAGAGCTGGGAGGTTAAACCGGTTATACAGAAATGAGCATGGGTCTGGTTATTATAAGGGCATGGCTGCCCCGTAGTTGCTCATGCTATCCAAACATGGCACAGCTGGCACCCCCGCCACAGTTTCCGTCCTGGAAGTTGGTCCTCTCAGCTTTCTAGACATCAGTCTGTGCTGGAGATGTGGCTGAGCCTTAGGCCCAAGTGCTAAACGCACAGAACCAAAAACCCTTTTGGGGTAGCAAAAGTCCAACTAAGGAATGCCTTTGAGACTCTTTCCCTTGTTCTGGTGTAGTCCTCAGGCTGGTTCCCCTGGAGACCTAGCTCAGGGGCTTCCACAGGAACCTACCTACTCTCTGTGGTTCCATACCCAGACTGATCTCTCTGTCCTTGTAAAGGCCCAGGTGTCCATTAAACTATCACCTGACCCTCCTAAATCCAGTCCCCTCAGCTGGAACCAGCTATTTAATAATGGCGCAAGTGTGGCTGGACCCATCTCCCGCACTTATGTCTGGAAAGCTAGTCCATGCAGCTAGTCCTCTGACACAACCAAGCCGCTACAGCCAAGTGCTACCCATCCTGTGTGCAGGCAAAAGCCACGTCTAGAGCCAACCATGGCAGTAACTGGTTACAAACTTAAGTGAAAATTGGAGAGTGGACAGGCCCTTACAAAGCACCTTCTTATTGGTACTACCTAAGCACTGCTGGTGGAGTCCCACTCTGAAGATGTGAGACTGAGTACCCTGGTAAATAACAAGTGGAGAGCCACAAAGTTCATATTCAGATCCAAACTTTTCTGAAGTCTGGGGGTGTTGGGCCCATTATAGAGACAGGAAATAGCTTCAAAGTTCAGATCCAGATCCAAATTTCCTCCAGCATCACAAATGTTCAGTTCTGGAGTTTGGGTTCAGGTCAATCAAAGTTTCAAAATTTTCCAGTGGAAAAAGTGGACAATATTTCATTGAAGGTTTTGCAAAAAATGTTCCTGTTCTTCCACCAACTCTATCCAGGGTTGGAATTCCAAACCTGAGGAAGGGAGCTAGCCATTGAAATGAATGGCAGTTATGTTGCTAAATCCACCAGTCAGCTTTGAAAAAAAATATCTCAGCCAGGAATTGTATGTGCTCGGATAAGGATGATTTTTTTAAAAAACAAAACAAGCAAAATCAGCTACAAGCTCAAGTGGCCAGCACTCTCTCTAGGAGCTGCAAGAGTCCCATTAGAACGAGAATCCATCTGTGTCCAGATTCCAGGCTATGACCTGAACTGTCCCTGCAGCTCACAGTACTAAAGGCACCGTCACTAGTCAAGGGAAACTACTCACCAAGGAAAGTGCACAGTTAAAGTACTAAGAGGTCAGGCCCAACAGAACCTCGAGGGAAGGATAGAGTCCCCACAATCATACTGCGGCCAGTCTCAGGAACCCAGTCAGAAGACTATGGAGTTCCTCTAGCCTGGTGTGAAGAGAACAGCAAGGGAACTGCTTCTCGTTCTTGAGAACGGTCCTTCTTTTACAAACTCAGACTGCACATGAGAAACCTCAAGGAATGCTTCAGCTGATTCTCCATCAGATGACCTGTCCTCTCAATGCAGCTTTAACTGAATAGCTTTCCCTAACCCTGCCCCTTTTTGGTGCCCCTCTCTTCTGTTCTTAGCCGAAATTAGATTGTAAACTCTTATGAGCATGGACTATAGCAAAGATTGTCCAAAATGACTGGTGATTCTGGGTGCCTCAGGCTTTAGGTGCCCAGCTTGAGAGATAGTAGAGGGGCCTGATTTTCAGAAAGTAGTGAGCTACCTGCCCTCCAAAAAATCAAGTCCCTTTCAATAAAGTTTCTTGCACCTTCCTCTGAAATAACTGGTGCTGGCCACTGTTCAAGCCACAGTACTGGACTAGATGGATCACAGGTCTGATTCAACATGGCAATTCCTATATTACCAATGGTAGGAGCAGAAGTTCATTTAAGTATAGTATTGGGGAAATGAGTATAGTTGGGGGGTTAAAAGAAACTGGGTTCCAGAATGCCCAGGGTTTTTTCCCACCCCTAACACTGATGTGCTGTGCCACCTTGAATATCACTGTGCTCCATGTTGCCCATCTGTATAATCGATATACCATTGTATTACGTGCTTTACAAAGGTGGGTAGGTATTATTAAAACCATTTCTGCAGATGAGAAAACTGAGGCACAGAGATTAAGGATCTTCTCAAGGCACAGTGACTCAGTGGCAGAGCTGAGAATACAAGAGAAATCTCCTGACTAGCAGGCTCATGTTCTGTCCACTGAAACATACCAATCCCGCACATGCAAGCCTCATGAGAATGTTGTGAAGATTAATGAATATAAAGAACTTTGAGCTCCTCCCTTGATAGGCAGAGTGTTCATTGTTTCTGTTACTATTATGGGATAGAATACAGTATACAGAATCATTTGGGCTTTGTAAGGTGACCAGAACCTTCTTCTATGTATCACTGTTGAGTCTGGGCTTGATTTACTGGCTCCCAAGGACTGTACAGGAAAGATAGGAAGTATGGCAAGAGATGACCCTGGCTTAACCAGGAGATCTTCAATGATCTGAAACTCAAAAAAAGAGTCCTACAAAAAGTGGAAACTAAGTCAAATTATGAAGGATGAATATAAACAAATAACACAAGCATGTAGGGACAAAATTGGAAAGGCCGAGGCACTAAATGTGATTAAACTAGCTAGAGACATAAAGGGTAACCAGAAAACATTCTACAAATACATTAGAAGCAAGATGAAGGCCAAGAACAGAGTTGGCCCGTTACGCAATGAGAGGGGAAAGACAATAACAGAATATGTGGAAATGGCAGACTCTTTTGTTTGTTTTCACATAAGAATGGCCTTACTGGGTCAGACCAAAGGTCCATCTAGCCCAGTATCCTGTCTTCCAGCAGTGGCCAGTGCCAGGTGCCCCAGAGGGAATGAACAGGATAGGTAATCATCAAGTCATCCAACCCCTGTCGCTCATTTCCAGCTTCTGGCAAACAGAGGCTAGAGACACCATTCCTCCCCGTCCTGGCTAATAGCCATTGATGGACCTATCTTCCATGAATTTATTTAGTTCTTTTTTGAACCCTGTTATGTCTTGGGCTTCACAACATCCTCCAACAAGGAGTTCCACAGGTTGACTGTGTGCTTTGTGAAGAAATACTTCCTTTTATTTGTTTTAAACCTGCTGCCTATTAATTTCATTTGGTGACCCCTAGTTCTTGTGTTATGAGAAGTAGTAAACAACACTTCCTTATCTACTTTCTCTACACCAATCATAATTTTATAGACCTCAATCATATCTCCCCTTAGCCGTCTCTTTTCCAATCCATGAGAGCACCTTCCCTTTTATCCCGTGGCAGCTTACTTTGCGTAAGAGCCTTTGGTAGGGACCTTGTCAAAGGCTTTCTGAAAATCTAAGTACACTATATCCACTGGATCCCCTTGCACCACATGATTGTTGACCCCCTGAAATAATTCTAGTAGATTGGTGAGGCATGATTTCCCTTTACTAAAACCATGTTGACTCTTCCTCAACAAATTATGTTCATCTATATGTCTGACAATATTGTTCTTTATTATAGTTTCAACCAGTTTGCCAGGTACTGAAGTTAGGCTTACCGGCCTGTAATTGCTGGGATCACCTCTGGAGCCCTTTTTAAAAACTGGCGTCACCAAAGAGGTTAGAAGCAATCAGACATCTAACAGTGAACACCAGTGAAAATGAGGTAGGATCTGAGGTTAAAATAGGGAAAGAACAAGTTATAAATTACTTAGACAAGTTAGATGTCTTCAAGTCAGCAGGGCCTCAAGAAATACATACTAGCATGCTCAAAGAGCTTTCTGAACAGCTATCCGAGCCATTAGTGATTATCTTCAAAAACGCATGGAAGACAGAAGAGATTACAGGAGACTGGCATTATATTTGCCCTCTTCCAATTTATAAAAAGGGAAATAAGGGGTATTACAGACCAGTCAATTTAACTCCAGTACCCAGAAAGAAAATGTAGCAAATAACCAAGCAATCAGTTTGCAAACACCAAGAAGATGATAAGGTGATAAGTAAGAGTCAACATGGATTTGTCAAGAATAAATCATGTCAAACCAACCTAATAGCGTTCTTTGACAGAGAAACCAGACTTGAGGATGGGGGAAGCAGTAGACATGGTATATCTTGACTTTAGTAAGGCTTTTGATACTTTCTCGCATGACCTTTTCCTAAACAAACTAGGGAAATATAACTTGGATGGAGCTACTATAAGCTGGGTGCATAACTGATGGGAAAAAAGCTGGAAGGGCATACGAGTAGGGTCCCACAGTGACAGGTCCTGGGTCTGGTTCTGTTCAATATCTTCATCAATGATTCAGATAAAATGTATAAAGAGTACACTTATAAAGTTTGTGGACGATGGCAAGCTGGGAGGGGTTGCAAGTGCTTTGGAGGATAAGATTAAAATTCAAAAAGATCTGGACAAACTGGAGAAATGGTCTGAAGTAAATAGGATGAAATTCAATAAGGAAAAATGTGAAGTACTACACTTAGGGAGGAACAATCAAATGGGAAATGAACTGCCTAGGAAGGAGTACTGCAGAAGGGAATCTGTGGGTCATAGTGGATCACAAGCTAAATATGAGTCAACAGTGTAACACTAGAACTGGAACTGGAAATTTGCTGGTGTCTCTCTGCAATATAATTCAGGAGTGGCTAGCTACAGCACTCATATAACTCAGCTTACATGCTAAAGGCTATGTGTGAGCAGACCAGGATGGTTGCTCTGACAGCCAAGCAATGTAAAAGGCACCTCCAGTTGGAGAATTGTTCAGCGGTCTAGATTGTACCCTGGGTAAGGTAATTCTGCCACTGGAGGTTTTTAAGAACAGGATAGACAAACACCTTTCAGGAATGGTCTAGTTATTACTTAGTCCTGCCTTGAGTGCAGGAGACTGGACTAGATCACCTCTTGAGGTCTCTTCCAGTCCTGTACTTCTTTGTCTCAGTACTTAGGGGGCTCTCATGCTCCACCAGAGGATTAAAACAGTGTTGGAACAGGAGTGATACACGTCCAGGAAGAGAGGGACTTGCTCCTGAATATTTAGCTGCCTTCGGGATAAGGAGAAATATTTCTCCCGCAGGCCCACCCCCCAAATCAAACAAAGTATCAGCATGTTCACTGTCCACTCATGTGCCATAGCTGAGTGAAACGCAATCATTCCTATTGTTCTTTGTGGAGAGGCCTCAGTGCGCACGGCCCTGTACACAACATTCTAATAGGACTCGCAGTGGGCAGGGCCTTTATCTCTTTGGGGTGCCATGTCCTCTCCTAGGGTGACCAGATTTTCAAAGGGAACAGGAGATGGCTTTGGAGGTTGGGTTAGGGAGGTGGGGAGAAAGAAAAGGGTCCCCCTCCTCCCTCTTCCCCTCTTTAGCTAAGCAAAATCCCACCCCCTTTTAGAATTAGAAAACAGGACATATTAGTTTTCCTCTTCCCATCCCTTTCCCAGACTCTTCCCTCCACAATGCCAGACTTTTCTTTCTATCCTGCAGCTGCAGTTCCAGCTCCTTTTCAGTTTCCTCTGCTCCACGTCCTATCTTGCTCCATGCTCTCCTGCTTTTGTCCCCACAGTTTCTTCCCCTCCTCCTCCCTGCGGTTTTCTGTCCATATTTCATCTCACCCTCCCTACCACACTCACTCACCCCGAGCCAAACTCCTATTTGGGCCAGTCCAGAGTCCAGCACAGGCAGGAGGGTTAGAGCAGCCTAGCAGCCAGAGTCCATATGATTCATGTGCTGGGCCACTCCCCCTTCCAGGGGGCTGGGGCTGGAGATTACAGAATTGGTTCCAAGAGGGCTTCTAGCACCAGGGGTATTGCCCAGGGGGCCCACAAAGCAACTGTGAATTGACCCTCTGACCTTTGTGTCCATGTCCTCTCTCTCCAGGCTCTCCTACTCCCTCCATACTTGGTCACACTCTGGCACTTCCCTGTGCTGCAGGAAAGTGAGGAGTAGCTGTCATTGGCCAAGGTCAGAGCAGTGGCCATCTGCAGATGGTGGTAGTTCTCGCTGACCTGCCTGTCACACCACTGCCTGGAGGGACAGTGAGACCATGATACCCCCCTGGAGCTGGGTGAACGTGTGGGGCAGAGCTGATTTGAGGTCTCATGCAGAGGGGTGGAGGCAGACAGGAAGCTTTGCTGGACAGACAGCGGGATCCATCGGGGTGGCCCCGGATGAGCACATGCGCTCCACCAGGCAGCTGCCAATTTCACCAGCTGAGCTTCTCCCATGGAAAAATCCACACTCCTGATTTACAAGGACATACAGCCACTCTGTCCTGCACGCCCCCCCCCCCCCCCCCCCCCCCCCCCCCCCCCGCCACACACACCATGGTCTGTTGTGCTTTGATGGTGTGTTCTGTCTAAGTTCAGATTGTCGGCCCTTTGGGGCAGACACCTTGGCTTTGGTTGTCCACTCTGTGACACCAGGGTAACTCCACGGGTGTTACAGAATGAAGGAGCAGGCCCCTTCTTTTTATCTTTGCCCATGAAGCACTGGGCACATTTATGACACTCTAGAAATAATCACCAGAAAGGGGTGTGGGTGCCCCCCCACCACCACAGACACACACACTCACTTGTCTCTGAGGAATATGCTTAGTGGATCAGGTGTGTTTTGAGGAGGGATTTGAGCAGAGGGAGGATAGTTGCTGGGTGTGGAAGAGGGAGGGAGTCCTGACCACAAGGGGAGGTGTGGGAAAGGGGACACACAGAGGAGAATGCGAGAGGAGATAGAAAGAGTGTTGGAGCAGGAACACGCATGAGTGGTGGTGGGTGGGGCCGGGGACGGGGAAGAAGGCAACAAGGGTTGCAATAACCATTGCACTAGGCTCTGAAAATCCTGAGACACATGTGGAAGCAGTGAGGGAGGGTGATGGAAAGTTGTAGGGAAGGACATTAAGTTGCTTATATTCCCTCCTGCAAATAAAAGAAAACTCTCTCTCTCTCTCTCTGTGTTGTTTGCTGCTGCTGTGCTGGGGAGATAGGAACCACACTAGCACAGTCCTGCTAAAGAGCTCACTGCAGTGCAGTCAGTGCTCCCGCTCTCCCCTCCCCCACCAGCCTATGGCTCACTTCTCACCACCGCCCAGAAGCTGCTGGGGTCCAGTTCCCCAGGAAGCCAGCACCGAATGGAATTACAGGAACTGAGAGCCAGGTTAGCTACTTCTGTATGTGTTACTGAGCCCGCGCTCTCAGGGGAGGAGGAGGAGGCGTTTAAGACAGCTTGCATTACATTTCAGTCCCTTCAGGCTTTTCCCTATCTATGAGTGGCATATATTTCCCCACTGCCTGTAATTTACCTGCTCACAGATCTCTGGCTGTGAGCACCATATACCCCATCCCTCCATAGCAATGATAAACCTGCTAGTAGTAGCCTTGCACCCTACTGTGTACAAGGGGTACACAACAGGGTGTGTACCCCACATGTACTGGTTGTATAGGCCTGTCACCTGAACCCACACAGGAGGGAGTTGGAGAAGGATGTAGGCAGCGGCTTTACAGTGGCACAAGGAATGGGATGGAGTGGCTTTAGGGATAATACTGTAATTTCCTTATTCTAATGCAGTTCCTTTAGTCAGTGTTAGAAGAAAGTGCCTTTCTGTGATTCTTTACCAGGGTGAGTGGATTTCAGCAAGGACTTTCCCTCCATCGCAACATCCACACACTTCCAAACGCCCAGGGTAACAAAAAATTCTCACCCAAATACTATGGGGTTCGTGCTAGTTTTTTTATTCCTGTGCATTCACATCTTTATTACACAAAAAGAACAGGGAGTACTTGTGGCACCTTAGGGTACATCTTGATCGATCTTTCGGGGATTGATTTTTCATGTCTAGTGTAGTCGGCGATAAATCGATCCCCGATCGCTCTGCCGTTGACTCCGGTAATCCACTGAGGCAAGAGGCAGAAGCGGAGTCGACAGGGGAGCGGCCGCAGTCGACCCTGCAGCGTCCTCACGGCACGGTAAGTCAATCAAAGTACATCGACTTCAGCTACGTTATTCACGTAGCTGAAGTTGCATACCTTACATCGACCCCCGCCCCTAGTGTAGACCAGGGCTTAGAGACTAACAAATTTATTTGAGCATAAGCGTTCATGGGCTACAGCTCAAATAAATTTGTTAGTCTCTAAAGTGCCACAAGTGCTCCTCGTTCTTTTTGCGGATACAGACTAACACGGCTGGTACTCTAAAACCTATCCTTATTACACAGTTTGTGCAAAATCATGAAAACCCAGCTCCCAAGCCCCAAAATAAAAAAGTTTATCCTTCCACCCTCCTACATATGTAATTCCCCCTGATATCCAGGGAACTTGGTTTATTTGGCTAAGACTATAGGACGGCGTCTCTAAAAGGGGTGATTATAACATGGGATTGTTTGGCTCATGGGAGATGGTGCTTTAAAACTATATTTATAAAAACTATATGTAATTAATGTGCATTTACACAACTATTGCGTGTGGCACAGGCTAGGAGTTTGTGGGGATGGTAGAAATGTTTCCGATAAAATCTGGCTTTCACCCGTAACTCTAATTGAATGTAAAAAAAAAATTAAGTTCAGAATAGTTCTGGTTTCTTTATTAAAAAAAGAAAGTGAAGGAAAATGAAATGGGGATATAGAAATATCAGGAATGTCAATCTTCTATGATTTGGCTGAAAGACTCTACTGGGGATCTCATCTGTGTGTTGTGGACTTTCATTGAAGAAGCTGGGATATTGAATATTCAACAAGATGTCATATCTCCTAAGTGTTTCTTAGCCCAGGGCTACACTAGGGGAGGGGGTCGATCTACGATACGCAACTTTAGCTACGGGAAAAGCGTAGCTGAAGTCGGCGTATCGTAATCGGCTTACCTGGCGATGAGGACGGCGGCGAGTCGATCGCTGCAGCTCCCCCGTCGACTCCGCTTCCGCCTTTCGATGCGGTGGATTGCCGGCGCCGACGGGAGCGCGATCGGGGATCGATTAATCGCGTCTTAACGAGACGCGAAAAATCGATCCCCGATAGATCGATTGCTACCCGCCGATCCGGCGGGTAGTGAAGACCTGCCCTAATTAGGCATTGAATTGAGCAAAATAGACAAAACCTCAAGTGTTTTACACTGGCTTTGTCTACATGGGGTGGAATCCTGGCCCCAGCTGGAATCAATGGGAGTTCTGTCATTTAAAATTTGACGAGGCCATGATTTCATCCCCAGAGTGAAGATGTAAGATTGTAACTCATTTGTGTATGTATGTTTATCTGCTTTAACCCTGTAAATAACTTTCATTCCCTTTTCCTATTTAATAAATCTTTAGTTTATTATAGGATTGGCTACAAGCATTGTCTTTGGTGTAAGATCTAAATCGCAACTGATGTGGGGTAAGTGACTGGTCCTTTTGTACTGGGAGTAACCTGTGGATTGCTCTCATGCATGGTGTAAGGGACCATCTGTCACAAAGACTGGCTCACCCAGATGGCGAGATAGACCGGGGTATCCAAGGAGACTGTCTGTAACTCCACGTTAGGACTGTAATAGTGCCTGAAGAGTTTGATAACTTGATAACTGGTTAGTGAAGTCTAAGTATAGAACTCACAACCAGTTTGGGGTGTGTGCCCTGCTTCCTAACAGTCTGCCCTGAGTTTGGTACTCATGCTTTCTTGGGCCACTGCAGGACAGCTTGACACCGGCGTAGTTGGGAGGATTCGCATATGACAGGTCAATTAAGTGTACAGATCACAACCCCAGTGCTGTTAAAGTTCAAACTTGATATGAGAGTTTCAAAGGTTAAGAGTGAACCACGGTCATACGATGATTTTGTGAGACAAGACCTTGAAGAGTTATGTCTGCAGAGGGGAATATCCTGTAAAAAGAAAGCCCCAGTTCAGAAGCTGAGAGCTTTGCTCAAACGTTCTGATCCGGTGCCAAGGGAAGGAGGGAACCCTCCTGTCCCAGACACCACAGAGGAACTGGCCCGATTGCAGCACTGAAAGCTCAGGAAAAACATAAGCCCCAGAGACTGATGGCAGAACTGCAGACCAGGGAGGCTGACACAGCTCAGGCTGTAGTCAAGACCAATGAAGAAGCAAAGGAGAGAGCTCACTAAAGATGCATAGAACAGACAGCAGCAGTCAAAGCCAATGAAGAAGATGAGGGGAAGGCACACCGGAGACAGATGGAAGCTCAAACACTGCAGCTTAAATTACTGGAGCAGCAAATTAAATTACATGGCACTTCCACAGCCCATGACTACACCCCTCACAACACAAGGGAGTGGAAGAAAGTCTGTCCAATTTATAAAGAAACTGACTGGAGAAAAGAGTTCCTGTCCACCTTTGAGAGACTATGTGGGATGCACAATATTACAGCCAATAAATGGGTGACTATCTTCTTAACCACATTAACGGGGAAAGCCAGACAAGTTTTTAATGATATGGAGGAGGGTGATGCTAAGGTGTATAAAAAAATTAAGAAAATGTATAGCAAAGATTTAAGATAACCCTGAGCCCTGTCAACTGAAGTACAGAAAGCTCAGAAATATGTATTTTTTTGAGAAAACAGATAATGGGGGTGTGGTGGGCAGGCTGCAGGTGATTATGAAAAAACTGTTTGATCTGATGGCTCGAGCAATTGTTATGGATAGAACTGGCCAATGGGAGCTGGGGTGGGATGGTACCTGCAGGCGAGAGCTGCACAGAGCCGCTTGTGCACTGCCGCCTAGGAGCCGGACCTGCTGCTGGCTGCTTCCAGGGCGCAGAGCAGTCCGCCGTGCCAGGACAGGCGGGAAACCTGCTTCTGCACCCTGGCTGCGCCGCTGACTGGGAGTCGCCAGAGGTAACCCCATGCCCCAATCCCCTGCCCCAGCCCTGAGCCCCCCAAAACCCAGAGCCCCCTCCTGCACCCCAAGCCCCTCATCCCCAGTCCACCCGAGCCTGCACCCCCAGCCCAGAGCCCTGAGCCCCCTCCCACACCCTGAACCCCTCATTCCCAGCCCCACCCCACAGCCCTCACCCCTGCATCCCAACCCTCTGCCCCAGCCCTGAGCCCCTCCCACACCCCAAACCCCTCATCCCCAGTGCCGTTGGGTCAGCAACAATTTTCTTCAACTGGGTCACCAGAATAAAAGTTTGAAATCCACTGATCTAAACAAGGAGAGGAATGTGGCCCAGAATAATACCCTGGCTGCGGAAGGAAAGGGAAGATTTTTTCTAGAAGGAGACCTGTTGTACAGGGAGGCTCCCACAGGGGAAAAAAGGCACCCTTATCAGGTGCTGGTGCCTGATAAGTACTGGAGAGAGTTGCTTCAGCTTGCTCATGATTGTCTCTTTGCTGGACAAGTAGGAGTGGAGAGAACCTGTGATAGGCTCAAACAGAATTTCTATTGGCCTCCATGTCTGAAGCAGTAAAGAAGTACTGTGAGCGCTGTGTCTTATGTCAGAAGCCTAAGAAGTTAAAGGGACATTTGAAAGGCATCTTTGCAGCCATTGCCCATCATTAAGGCGGCGTTTGCCCAACTGTATGTAGCTATTGTGAGACCCCCTACCTAGACTTTCTAGAAATGGAAAGAAGCTTATACTGGGTGTGGCGGAGTCCACCACCAGGTACCCTGAGGCCAATGCTCTATCTAATATAGACTCTGAAACTGTGGCTACTGTCCTAATTACTGTACCATTTTTAGCAGAGTAGGTTTTCCCAGGGAAATCTTATCAGACCATGGTGCAAATTTCATGCGGAGCCTCTCTCTATAGGCATATGACATGGAAATAGTCCATTTCAAGCACACAAAAAAATGAAGTGGCAGATCCCTTATCAAGAATAGGAACCCCTGAGGTAAATTCAGGAGGGGTAGGGACACCCCTTCTACACCATGCTTGTGCTGGGGGTGTGATGCTGACAGACCAGGTGCCCCTGTCTCAATTGAACATGTCAGGAATCAGTCTGGCTCACCAGTGTATTGTTAAAATAGGTATCAACTCTAAGACTGTTTAGACTTCATTAATCTCACCTATGGCATATGTCCCCCCTATTTTAAGGTAATATTTAAGCATTTGTATTGAAAGCCTCTGTGACTGTGTAAGTCACCAGCCAGGAAAGAGACATGTATTATGGTTTGAAATTTAAGATTGTAAATCATTTGTGTACATATGTTTACCTACTTTAACCTAGTAAATAAGTCTTGTTGCCTTTTTCTATTTAATAAATCTGCATATAGTTTACTATAGGACTGGCTACAAGTGTCATCTTTGGTGTGAGTTCTAAAGTGCATTTGACCTGGGGTAAGTGACTTGTCTTTTGGGACTGGGAGTAACCTGAGTATTCCTGTGATTCTTGGTCTAAAGGACTGTCTATCACATAGGTATGCTCACCTGGATGGCAAGACAGACCGGAGTACCCAAGGGGGCTGTCTGTGACTCTGTGTTAAGGACGTTTAGTACCTGAGGAGTTTACACTTGATAATTGGTTGGTGAAATCTAAATATAGAACTCACAACTAGTTTGGGGGTTGTGGCCTGTTTCCCAACAGTCTGCCCTGAAGTTGGTACTCATGCTCTTGGGCCACTGCTTGACATTTAGTTCCACCAGAAATCTATTTCTTGTGATGTCAAAAGCTTCCCAGCTCTCCAGATGCCCACAGAGTTAAAGGCTAAAGAAGATCCAAATTTCTGCTATAAAACCTCTTTGCAAGACTTCTTGAAATGCCACAAAGGAGAAAAAGGCACGATCCCATCTTTTAAACTTTCCAGTTTATCTTTAAATCCCAGATGAAGTTATGGGGGTGGGAGGAAAGTAGAAGAAAGAAGTGTACAAATGTTTGTCTACATATTAAAGATGTTCTCTTTTTAAATTATTATAAGTAAGTAAACTTGGTTTAATTGAAAGGTTTCCCTGCAGTTCTGTGAAGCCAAACAAGCCCAAGAACCTGGAAGAAAAATGTACTAAAAACAAAAGGGAAATAGGCCCATCTGGTTTTATTACTCAGTCCCAGTGAAATGTAAAAGTAAACAAAAGGAGAGTAAATGATGATGAATATATTAGATTAAAAAAATTAATTTCAGTTCTACCAATCTAAGGTATCAATAACACAGGGAACCACTTCTTTTTAAAATTGTGTTTTATGTTGGCATGTGTCCCCTCAATTTTCACTTGGCTCTGCTCTTCCTGGTTTCTCCTGGAACCTGAAGCAGAAATACTAAAATATCGTGATAACGCTTTATCAAAAGATGAGGGGAAATAAGCAAGGAAATACTAACAGTCAGGCAGAAAAGCATAATACAGTAAGATTTTCAGAACAAAGAGGTTTTGAGGTTAACTTTCAGCTGAGCATTGGAAAGTGTAGATGCTTATCCAAACCCAACCTTTGAACCCTCATTATAGACCCTATTAGCCTGTATGTTTTGCAGGGAGCCACCTTTTTCATGTTACCTCACAAAGCAGCAACAGGAAATGGGCAAGGCAGCTATAATTAAGTTTGTTAACACTTCCAGCAGAAAATCTCTTTTTTAGGGGCTAATTAGTCAGCTGTTAATTTTCTTCTTCTTCTTCTTCTTCTTCTTTTTTTGGTCTCAAACTTGGCATAGCAGTACAGGTTCTCTACCCCGGTGTATTCCCCGTCCCCACACACATTGGTTTTTAATGAGTTTGGCCACTTTCTAATCAGAGACAGCCAAATAAAAGTCTCATTTCAGATGCCTGTTTTCACTTTCCTAACATATATCTTGAACTTTTTTGGGGAGCACTTAGACAAGTTATGGGTTGTCAGAAATGTAACCGAGGCCTGATCCTGCATGTGGATCACCACCGATACTCTCACAAAGCCCTCTTGAATTCAGTGAGGTCTGTGTGCATGCAAAGGGCCCCCATGTGGCTCCGATTTCAGGCTTGGGGCTTTTGCTTGCACATAACCTCCGTTCAGATCACTTTTTAAAGACACACACCCTCTATTATAAAGCCAACTATTAGCATTGCCCCTAAGGTCTGAATGAGGTGGTGTATATATTCTTCTACTATGTGTTTTGTGTTTGTAACCAAACAACTCACAATGTCACCCTCACCTCTGAATTTCCCATCTTTTCTGGATCAAATCCTGGCCCCAACAGGAGTTTTTCCATTCACTTAGCAGGGCAGGATTTCACCTTTTATCTTTCTTGTAGCGTGTAAGCTCTTTGGAGCAGGGACCATCTTTAGTTTTGTGTCTCAGCACTGAAAACATTGCTGGTGGTGAATGGTAACATTCATTGTGTCAGGGATGGGCCCCAAATGGAAAAGTTTGGACTGAATCTATATCCTACAGTCTATGAAATGTTCCAATCTGGAAGCTTCATTTCAGCCCATCTCTAAGGGCCAATGCTCCGTGGGACTCACTGCACACTGGGTGATTTTGACTCCTGTAAAACAGCCAGCACAAGATCTATGCACCACTTAGAGGAAGGGTTTTCTAGTGTTAGGGCACGACCATAGGACACAGGAAACCTGGCTTTAACACCTGCTCTTCCACAGACTTCCTGAGTGACCTTGGGCAAACCACATCAGGACAGATTGTCACAGCTGTTTAGGCACCTAACTCCCAGTGAAATCAATGGGAGTTCGGCACCGACAGACCTTTGAGGATTTGGGCCTTAATCTCTCAGTACCTCAGTTTTCCATGTGTAAAATGGGGATGTAACATGGGAGCCTTTCTCTGTTAGCACCTCCCCGTGTGGTGACATGGAGCCACACCACCCCCTTGTGTCCAAATTCTGAGTTTGTCAAGTCCTTGTTCTGACCCAAGCCCTTCTGGCTCCATGGATTCTATGATTATTAGAGTGCTAGGCACTGCACAGACACTAAGTAAAAGATACTCCCTGTCCCAAAGTTCTCACATTCTAAACAGACAAAGGAGGATGGAAGCAGAAACAGAAAAGTGAAGTGGTCAGGGTCCACAGCACTCCTGTGTTAGAGTCCGAAATAGAACCAAGGTCTCCTTGTCACAGTCCCATGCCTAATCCACTGGACTACAGCATTTTAGCTTTAATATAGATTCTCTTGTTGTCCTTTGTCAAGTCACCTACACTTTCTGTCTTGGTTTCTCCAACTGAATAATTGGGATAATACTAACCTGCTTCACAGGGGGCTTGTGAAGACTAACTCGTTAAAAGAAAAATTGTTCTCTCTTTCCACAGAGGGCAGGACAAGAGGCAATGGGCTCTAACTACAGCATAAGAGATTTAGATTAAATCTCAGGAAAAACAGTAGGACAATGGAACAGACTGCTTCGGGAAGTTGTGGAAGCTCCTTCACTGGAGGATTTCAAAAAGAGGCTGGATATCCATGTGTGCTTGGATGGTTTAGACACAACAAATCCTGCATCCTGACGGGGGTTAGACTGGATAACCCTTGCGGTCCCTTCTAACCCTATGATTCTAGGATAATGTTTGGTGAGAGCTCTGTCAGTGCAAACACTCACCAGTGGGCAGACAAAGCCCTTCAGTGAATTTCGTTATTTTCTGTCCAGGTTTCTAATCACTCCAAGCTCCTTTGTATAAGTTCTCTGACCCAGCTGGTGTTCACAACTCCTCCCATTTTCATATCATCTGTGAATTTCATTAATGTGCTATTCACTTCCACTTCCAGATAATCAATGAAGATATTAAATAAGACCAGACATAACACTGATCCCTTAGGTACCCCACTAGATACCTCCCCCAAACTTGATCCATTGCCCTTTATCACAATGCTTTGTTTACAGGCTTTTATTCAGTTTTCAATCCACATGACAGGCTTCCTGTGCAAGCCAATTTGAATTACTTTTTCAATTAGGATTTCCTTGCAGTCCTATATTGGCTAGGGAACTTCGTAAGCCTTTTATGTCTCTGACTTCTTTGGTGATATGATAAAAAGGCAGGAGATGGTCAATGAAAACAGAAAAACTCTGGAACCCTCTAGGACTATATTTATCAAGCTTTGCCACAACATTCCTCCTTCAAGTTAGGAGAACACATTCAGGGCTCCCCCTGGCAGGCTACAGACCCTCGATGCACCCCCAACCTACTTACTCAGGACAATGAATGTACTCTGCCACGATCAGGAGTAATCTGCATGAGGGACGGGTGCATGTGGGTCACAGGCAGAATAGGCAGGTTCATACTAAAATCCATACACCACATCTTCTGACCCTAAACCCCACTCTAGGACTCCCCTCCACAGCTCAGTACATGCAATGACTGTTGTTCTTCAACTCCATGGGGTGTCCAGGAGCCCTGCTGCATACATGTTTCCCCCACATGGGTACAGAGAAGTGTCAGGTGGAATTGGCCCCACAGACAGGATAGTTTAAGGATGTAGGCCAAGATCGACTTCACCTCAAATGATCCCTCGAAATATGTGTTAACTACTTATGCTAACCAATCTTATGCTAAACACCTTGTATTTAGCTGTGACACTGAGTTAGTTTCCCACACCTGAAGAAGAGCTCCATGTAAGCCCAAAAGCTTGTCTCTCTCACTAACAGAAGTTACATCAATAAAAGATACTACCTCACCCATCTTTCTCTCTCAGATCCTCTAAGGTTTTTATGTGTGCAACTCCCTTTGAAATCAATTGATTTCTGAAGCTTTGCCACTCTACAAAGTTAAGAGAATGTGTTCTCCTGGGCCATACCTCATTGCACAAATTTCAGCAAAAGCAAAGTCATCCACTGTCCATTCTGGGCCATTCTCTGATTTTGCTACATCCTATTTGACCATAAGGCAGCAAGGGAAAATGTGTTCCCTGTTCCATATTTATTTTCCCTTCGCTTGTTATTGTCTCCTCAGGGAAAGGCTGGAGCCTCCACTAAGAAGCCAGACTCACAATTTAAGAATTACAGTTCTAAGTATATTCAGAGCTGGTAAGAAATGACAAAAGACTCATTTCAGCCAGCCTTTCTCAATGAACCTGCTGTGACAAGGACATTATGCCTATCCAATTATAAGGTTTGGAATTTACACAGCACTTTTTACCTGCTGAGATCCCCTCCCTCAGATGAAGAAAATGCACCCAAAGAGAAAAGGTGGTAGATGTTATAATGTAACAAACTTGATTCTCCAAGGAGAAGTCTCTATAATTACATTCCCTTTGAAACTGAAACACAATGTAATAGCTGAGGACAGTGGGGCATCCTAAGCTTGGAAAACTCCTGAATTTTAATTTTTGTGATAAATCTAAAGCTTAATGCTTGAACTAATCTTGGAGCCTAAGGAAAGAATGGGCAGGGGAGACATTCGTAAATAATCTGAAATGTTCTTGTCTCTGCTGGCATGCTTCTGATGTAATTTACAATGATAAATCTGTTGTGTTCCAAGTGATTCACTAATTCCTATGTGATAGACAGAGAATCAGTAACATACAGGAATATTAATGCTACTGAAGGAATAAATACCACTGGGGAAACATTAATGCTCCCAAAGAATAACACACAAATATTCCTAACAAGTAACAGCTTTTCCATATGGACACAAAAGCATGGTGTAAACAAATGCTCCTGAGCATAGTTCATATCCGTGATCCTTTTACCTTTTGTGAACGTCCTTCGGAACAAAATTTCACTCAGCAGAATGTTGCTGAATGAAGGAAGTCGAGGACGCAGGCAAAGCCAATTATGGGTTCTATTAGCAAAACTATAAATGAATATTCTGTGCTGCTGCTGCTCAGCTCTCCTTTAATAAAGTATTTAATTCATTAGTCACAACTCACTCTAAGAAACCATTCTGGAAAATGAAGACATGCTACTGACTTACTGCCATTAATACTTCATTGCTAAGGTTGTTTGGGGTGCAGGAAAGGGTGCTCTAGGGTGAAGACTCTGGCACCTTCCCACCTGGGGAAGTTGGATAACGAGAATGAAATGACATTAACAGCTTCTTTCATTTCAAAGGGACTACAGAATGCTTTACAATCATTAATTCATACAGAAACTATATTCTGGGATCACACAGCACAACAGGAAATGCAGCCACCTTTTTGTGGGGGAAACGGTAATAATATGCAACTGATAGTATGGTCCAGAGGCCAAGTTGTTTGAGTGTGAGGCATGAGTCTCATGTTCCATTCTCTGCTCTAGTGTGTGGGGCTGGGCAAGACCCTTCACTTCTCTGCACTTGTGTTTCCCCCTTTATCTGTCTTGTCTATTTATACTGTTAAGTTCTTCAGGGAAGGGATTGACTCTTACACTGCGTTTGTGCAGCACCTAGAATAATGGGACCTCTAAGCACCCCTGTAATTAGAGCTGAGCAGATGATAGAAATTCTGTTTGCTGAAGAATTTTGAAATTTGGCTTCATTTTGAATCAGAGCATTTCAAAATTCTCCACAAGGGGAAATTCTGAAAAACAACATTCATTTCTGATCCATCAACATGTTTCAGCTTAGACTTTTTTATTAGGGCTGTCGATTAATTGCAGTTTTAATTGCACTGTTAAACAACAGAGTACCAATTGCAATTTATTAAGTATTTTGGATGTTTTTCTACATTTTCATATATATTGTATTCTGTGTTGTAATTGAAATCAAAGTGTATATTATTTTTGCTTACAAATATTTGCATTGTAAAAATGATAAACAAAAGAAATAGTATTTTTCAATTCACCTCATACAAGTACTGTAGTGCAATCTCTTTGTCCTGAAAGTGCAACTTACAAATGTAGATTTTTTTTGTTACATGACTGCACTCAAAAACAAAACAATGTAAAATTTCAGAGCCTACAAGTCTACTCAGTCCTACTTCTTGTTCAGCTAATTGCTAAGACAAACAAGTCTGTTTACATTTAAGGGAGATAATGCTGTCCTCTTCTTATTTACAATGTCACCAGAAAGTGAGAACAGGCGTTTGCATGGCACATTTGTAGCCGGCATTGCAAGGTATTTATGTGCCAGATATGCTAAACATTAGTATGCCCCTTCATGCTTCGGCCACCATTCCAGAGGACATGTTCCATGCTGATGACTCTCGTTAAAAAAATAAGTGTTAATTAAATTTCTGACTGAATGTCTTGGGGGAGAATTGTATGTCCCCTGCTCTGTTTTACCCACATTCTGACATATATTTCCTGTTATAGCAGTGTAGGATGATAACCCAGCACATGTTGTTCGTTTTAAGAACACTTTCACTGCAGATTTGACAAAACGCAAAGAAGGTGCCAAATGTGAGATTTCTAAAGATAGCTACAGCACTCAACCCAAGGTTTAAGAATCTGAAGTGCTTTCCAAAATCTGAGAGGGATGAGGTGTGGAGCATGCTTTCAGAAATCTTAAAAGAGCAACACTCTGATGCAGAAACTATAGAACTCGAACCACTAAAAAAGAAAATCAACCTTCTGCTGGTGGCATCTGACTCAGATGATGAAAATGAACATGCGTCGGTCTGCACTGCTTTGGATTGTTATTGAGCAGAATCCGTCATCAGCATGGACACGTCTTCTGGAATGGTGTCTGAAGCATAAAGGGACATGTGAATCTTTAGCGCATCTGGCACATAAATATCTTGTGATGCTGGCTACAACAGTTCCATGAGAACACCTGTTCTCACTTTCAGGTGACATTGTAAACAAGAAGTGGAAAGCATTATCTCCTGAAAATGTAAACAAACTTGTTTGTCTGAGCGATTGGCTGAACAAGAAGTAGGACTGAGTGGACTTGCAAGCTCTAAAATTTTACATTGTTTTATTTTTGAATGCAAGTTTTTTGTACATAATTCTACATTTGTAAGTTCAACTTTAATGATAGATTACGCTACAGTACTCGTATTAGGTGAATTGAAAAATACTATTTATTTTGTTTTTTTACAGTGCAGATACTTGTAATAAAAATAAATATTAAGTGAGCTCTGTACACTTTGTATTCTGTGTTGTAACTGAAATAAATATATTTGAAAATGTAGAAAACATCAAAAATATTTAAATAAATGGTATTCTATTATTATTTAACAGTGCTATTAATCGTGAATAAATTTTTTAATTGCTTGACAGCAATATTTTTATATTACATTATCAGATATAATATGAAACTACATTTCAAAAATCTAAATGAGACATCACTGGAAATTTAAAAAATGACAACGTTTCATTCAGAAAATGTTCAAAGGGGACGTTTTGAGATTGTCAGAACTTTTCTGGGGTGGAAGGGGTGGTTCTTCTAAAACAAAATCTGGGCATAAATCGACATGATTTCATGAAGAGTTTCAAGTTCAGCAGAACTGAATTTTCTGACAGAAAATGTTTTTGCCCAAGTGTTTCTGACCAGCTCTGTCAGTAATATAAATACAGCGTGGTCCAGTCTTCACTGTTCCAGCAAAAACCCTTCCCAATCACAGCCTCCCACATACCAGCCTAATTCTTTCTAGCTTTACACCCTGCGCACTAGATATTTTTATATTGCTTTGGGGGAGGTTTACCCTTTTGTACCCATCTCATCCACAGGCATTTTCTGGTTCTCATTTGTATTTGTGCAGCATTACGGAGAAATCGGGCTGGCTGTATTTGTTAATCTCCGTTACGAGAACAAAGACATTTCTCTTTGTAATTCATGCAGCTGCACAGCCTCAGTGTGAGTGGAGCTCCCAGCCAACCACCCCTCAGCCACTCCCGAGTTGTTCCCCCGACATGGCGTGCTCTCTGTGGTCCCATTTTGAGATGAGATGTAAAACTGATGTCCTGATGCCTCAGTGTCATTAAAGACTTCCAAGCACATTTCATGAGGCACCTAGTGCTGTTCCCCAATGTCCTAATCCAACATTAACTTGCGGGTCATTCAGGCCTAGTAGATATTGGCCTGCTTTGGGGCCACTTCAGAGACACCTCCCCTCAGGAACAGGTCCAAGAGAGAGAGTCTGCCTCCCAGAATTCCTTAGCACTCAGATGCGGTGCTTTCCCTGCTTCCTCCTCAGCATGCTGAATTCCACACCCCACATGCCTGCCCAGATGCTTCTTCCTTGTCCATGATCCTCATGGTGCAAGGCTTGCACACTAGCATCCAATGAGGAGAACACAGGGGACTTCAATAGTGTCTGGCTGCTGGGCAGAGATAAGGGGGTGAGGAGGCTTCTTAGTCATAGAATTTAAGGCTAGAAGGGACCAGTAGATCATCTACTCTGACCTCCTGTATATCACAGGCCACCAATACCATTCTCCTGGCAAGTGACCCGTCCATTTGTACTCTCCCCATCCACATAAACTCCTCCTTTCATTTCTGTTACACGTGGCACCTTTACTTTGTGTCCTAAATTGTTGTGTAGTTTTTTGCTATCTGTTGGTTAAAACGAAAGCTGCTTTTCAGCCCCGAAGGTGCAACCTTCTGGTGACTCTCGCTGTTTGCACAATTGGTGTGTACGGAGCATTGGGATTCATTGGCATGAAAGGCACTGTGTACAAACGCAAGACCATGGTCTGCAATGTTCTTTTTCCTCCTCTCAGAAAAACAGACGTTGGGCTCATTCTCTGCGACTTCTGCGACTGTAATGATGCAATGCCTCTCTCCTACTACATGGTAAGGCTAATGCATCCTTTGTTCTTAGCATAGTATTTTTTTAAATGCCCAGCACACATCATAGAGCGAGACAGGTGGGTGAGGTCATATCTTTTATTGGCCCAACACAAATCGGAACCAGATCCTGCCGGAACAACAGATGCAAAACCTGCAGCCATAGCTCCACAGCTACAATGATCAACACCGCCGGGAGCTCCCCCATCGACAATGAGTGGGGGTAATTCACCCACTGACAGAGCACTGTGCACACTACCTACCACTTATGCCAGCAAAACCTATGTCGCTCAGGGGTATGTTTTTTCACACCCTTGAGTGACGTAAGTTTTGCCAACATAAGTGGTAGTGTCAACATGGCCTGACTTAGCTCCCCAGACTTGAAGAAGAGCTCTGTGTAAGCTGAACTGCTTTTCTCTCTTACCAACAGAAGTTGGGTCAATAAAAGGTATTACCTCACCCACTTTGTCTCTCTAATAACCTGGGAGCAACATGGCTATCACAACAGTGCATATGGCAGATGGTTTATCTACTTCATTTTCTTATTTCTTAATTAAGCAAGATATGCATGATCTCACATGCACACACAGAATAATCAGAAACGGAAGTCTATTTATATGTGTTCTTTTTTTATTCTAGCTTCCTTCGCCCAACTGCCCCTTATCCCCTCAGCATACACACTATATATCCAGGTATCGGCTAATGTCCATTTTCCATGCTTGGGGTCAACTCTTTTTATTCTTGGTCTGAGCTGCTAAAGCACCTTTCCTCTGGCTGGGAAGTTCAGACACGTGGCCTCCACTAAGACTCACTGTTAGTGTTCTATAGATTTACCACCAAGGTGTTTTTTGAATTAGTTTTCAGTCCCCCCACCAGAGAGCAAATCCATCAACTCTGCAGTATGTCCTACCACCATCGGTCCAGAAAAGGGAATCCTGGAGCTTTCACTCTTCTGCATGGCAACACGATGCACTCTGCTCCTGGATGATTAACCCAGACATCACTAGGCAGGACTTTGAAATGGATTTGAAATACTGTTATATACCACACCCATGCTTACACAGTAACACGTCTGCATTCCTTTTGTCCTGACAATGGTTTTATCTTGCCAATAACTTACCAGAGCACATACTCTTTAGGCTTAAAGGCCCGGTGAGGAGAACTATCCCCCTATAAATATGAGTTACTGTGCTAATAACATGATGAAAAGTTAGTATAGAAGTAACTAGGTTAATGCCTGCATTACAAATGCCCAATTTGAAACAGCTTTTTGCAGAATCCTGAGCAGGATCAAGCCAAACACTTATATATGGTGTTTACTAAACATTACAGACAGGAGTCTACTGGAGGATCTAGTCATGTGCACACAGCTTTTCATCTCTAGTCACTGGCTCAAATCCAGCTTGGGGGTTTTTTTTTGGTAAGCTGTGATACTCATTATTATAAATACCTAGCTCTTATATGGTACTTCTCATCAGTAGCTCTCAAAGCAGGTCACTATCATTAGCCCCATTTTACAGATGGGGAAACTGAGACACAGAGCAATGAAGTGACTTGCTCAAGGTCACTCAGCAGGCTAGTGGATGAGCTGAGATGAGAACCCAGATGTCCTGAGTCCCAATCCAGTGCTTTATCCACTAGGCCACACTGCCTCCCTATTACAGACTTTCCCTGCCACAAAGAAATTATTGTCTAAAGAGATACTACACTAGGTGGAAAGGGAAACTGAGACCTAAAGAGGTGAAGCAACTTGCCCAAGGTCACATAATAAGTCAGTGGCAGAGATGGGACTTGACCCCATGTCTCCAAGGCCAGTATCCAAACCACTAGAGAACACAGCCTTGCACTGCCTGGTGCTATATTGTTTGTCAGCTACCAGTAAGACCTTTGAGACAAGGTCCGTTTTCCCTACATACCTGCAAAGCACATAGTGTATTTAAAAAACAGTAATAAGGTTAACTATTGTCATAATATATTTGGCACCAACTAGCAGCCTGGTTGCCAAACGAAAAAAGGCCAAGGACTGAGTGGGCATGAAGACTAAAATAGTCCCAAAATGTTGTCCTTCCAGAACAGGGCTAACATATTACAGCAGGTCTTGCATTGCTACAACCCATGCTATGAATAAACAGAATTTTAGTCTTCACAGCTGTCACTCTAGCAACTAATTTGAACTTTAAAGGGAAAGAAGTGAGTCATAAATACACGGAGCAGGTGAAATCTGGCCGTGGTGTGACATCAATGAAACTCACCCCAGAGATGGATTGGAACAACATGTTTGTAACAAAACAGTTCTGTCTGGGGAAAGGTACGTTTAAAAGAGAACGCTGGAAACTATGTGCCACTCTGTGTGTTGCTCTCTAGTACAACAGTGCTACTTTATTTTGTACAGCTCCTTTCATACACCACTAAGCAGAGACAATTCAGGCAATCAAGACATGGGAACCCTCTTTATCCAGTACACAGAGTTATGAGCGAGAAAAGCACTTGCTAAAGCACTTACAGTGTCAGTATCAAAATGCCACATCCTCCCTCGCATTGAATTTGGTAAAAATACTAAAATTATGGGCCTAAGTCTTGGGTCCATTTCAGTAGCTTAACCAGTTTCTTCAGGATTCCCTATGCATAAAGCGGAACCCTGCATGGTGTAGTACCAGTGTAGGGTCTCTATGGCATCCCTCCTCCTGGCCCCTGGTATAGGTGGCCTCCCTGGGAGAAAGGGGGTATGGCTGGAGCACCCCTTCACCCCAACAATGGAACAGCCCCTTGGAGCATCATTTAGAGCAGCCCCAGGATTGCAGGAGCATAATGTTACCTTTGATCCAGGTTAGTTCTGCCCTTGCTGGCAGATGCTACCACAGTTACAAATTCTCTGTACAAAGGTACAACGGAGGAAGGTTGCTCCACATCGGATCTCAGTCAGCATTGAGTATCTGGCCTCCCTCTCTTCTCAGGAACAAAACTGGACTAACCTACCCAAGAAAGAGGCCAGGCATAATCTGCAATCCTGTGATGTCTTGAAACAGGTGGAGAATTTCATCTTTGTATCTGTTTTGTTGCACAGACTGACCCCTATCGTATCCTCCCCTGCTTCCCCTGGAAATGGTTATTACCTGAATCCAGCAGTAAGGCTGCCTGACCATTTGGCACTATTGCACTCAAGGATTTATAGCTGTGGCAGCATCTACCAGCAAGGGCAGAATTAACCTGCTGCAAACACCACCGCTGCCAAACTCAGCTTCCCTCATATGCCAGGAGGTTCTAACGCTGTGGGAAACATGGACATTCTCAGCCTCTTTGATCAAATACCAGAGGGGTTAACGTTAGTGCTGCAAGCATGCCGAAGGGCAGCTGGAAGAGCAGGTGAGGAGTTTTTTTAAGTTTCCCCAGTCTCTAGAGCCTAAGGAGAACTTAAGTGAAGTTATTTGCTGTTGCCTGCAAACGGTCCACCTCCCACTTTCATGCCCTTCCTAGAAACATGTCCTCCGAATGGAGCCCTCACCTTGATCCAAAAGAATGAGATTAAAACTGCCCCCTGCCTCTGTCCTTCGTCTTCTGAGCCCAGGATCCCCTCCCCACTCAGATTCTGTGGTGATGATTTGATTTATACAGCAGCTGCCACGAGCCTCAAAGCACATTACCGAATTTGAAGCTGTGGGCTCAGCCGAGTCTGAGGGTATCAGGCGCAGTATGCAGCTGCACTGCCCCAGGGGAACTGGTGGGAGGGACAGCGCCCCGGAGAAGCCCAATGCTTGGAGCTCCCAGGCATGCAGGAGAAGCCTGCAACTAGTTGCACCACTCCTTAGGATGGAGCAACATGTTCTGCTCTTTTTTGCCTGGGGCCATGCTCTCATCCCCTCTCCACCCCTTCGTGGTGGCCTGTGCCCCTGGAATCACAGGGAGTCCTTGGGAAACAGCAGGCAATGAGATTCTTTGTATGCAATAGGAGCTGAGCTCTTTTCACAGGACAGCTATTAGTGGTGCCACGGGAGCTGCTGAGGGCTGAGCACTTGGAAATCTGGCCCCACAGCAGCACCGGTAGCATTTTGAAACCGTTTAGGGATATGAAGTGAGCACCCCCAGAGCAATGGAGGAGATAGGTAGGTTGAATGCAATCTCCCACACAACACTCCACTTCACTGAGTTGCAGTTATCAGAATGGCTGCTTTATTGGGAACCAATCTAGCCTAGTGTTCAGGAGTGACTAACATATAACTGAGGGTAGGGTTACCAAAAATCTGTTCAATGAGGAGCCATTTGATCAGTGCCAAGTAGTTAAAAGATGTTTAATCTGGTGTTAAATAGGTAAGACATTCTAAGAGAGAGTCTTTTGATAAAGAAACTGGAAAACAAAGATTCATACAAAACAATGAAGTACAAGAAATAACATTCTGTGTTTGTATTTCTATCCAGTTTAATATTTTATCTTATTTTAAATATTCTCAGACATTTTTAATTGCTCCTTCTCCTAATTGGGAAAGGAAGTTAACTTGGAAAATGGCTGCTTCCTATAGGAGTCAGGGGATCCAGGTTTGATTTCCTGCTCTGTCACAGAGTTCCTGTGTGAGCTTGGGCAACTCACTTATACCCAGATCCTCAAAGGGATGTAGGCACCTAAGTCCCATTGGGACCTGGGCCTCAGTCTCTGAGTGCCTCAGTTCTCCATTTGTAAAATGGGGATAATAGCACTGCCCTGCCTGCCAGAAGTGTTGTGAAGAGAATAAATATGTTAAAGAATGTGAGGCCCTCAAATACTGCAGTAAAACACATAACAACGACTTCACGCAAGCGATTGCATAGGAAATTCCCAGCTCTTTGGTTGTACCTCCCAGGCTGTCTGGTGCTCCTTCTCAACAATTTTACCCAGCTGCTTCCAGAACAGACAGACCAGAACAGCTGGTTCACTGAGACTGAGCAGAATCCCGCTCAAGTTACTCACACAAAACTACCACTGAAGCCCATGGATTGGGCAAGAGTTGACTCGTTGTCATCCCTTAGCTCAGTCTGAAAAAGCAAGGCCGGCTGGAGGCTAGACTCATCTGTAGAAAGGGATGGAAATTTGTGCTGTTCACAAGGGTCTGTTTGAGAGAGATTACAGGGACCACTGAAGCCCTCTGACAAAACCAAACCCTGCTTGCATCATCATTTAAGTTCCCAGGCAAACTCAGGCTGGCACACACCTCTTGGCAGCAACAGAATAAAGACACTGGGGACATCTTTCCACTTCACAGCTAAGTGATATAATTCTTACAAGCGATCTGGCCAATCTGAGGAGTGATCACAGAGCCCTACCTGTAATTAGTGCCCAGGGAAAAGTCCATTGGCACCAACGGGCTAAATCCTAATGTCCTTTCTCCCTTTGGCTTCAGCTTCGTTGGCTGCACTGGAAGTTTACAGGAGTAGGAGGCTGGGCTGCGAGTACAACAGGGGAGCAGGATCCAGGTCGGAGTGAGGGGCTTATCTCTCCATTGTTCTGTATTTGGTAAGATGGGTCACATCACAGCCTGCTTACTTCACTGTTTCATTGAAAAGCAATAAAAACAATAGAACACCTCCCAGCCCTCTGCCTATACGCTAGAAAATCACATTGGGACCAGGCCCCTAGGGTGTTGTTCTCCCACGCTGAACATCAGGCAGTGATCTAGCTAAGTGGACACACTCTACAAAGTGTTTGTTTGCAAACACACGCTGACCACTCAAGAACTATCCTCACAGGGCTAGATTGTCTAGATTGTCCCAGTCCTTCCTCCAATGTGCCGGGGAGTCTGAGGGAGCAAAGGCACTGCTGGTCCCAAATCAGCCTTGCTCAGATTGTGACTCTGGCCATGGGCAAAGCAGGCAGCAGGGGCTATTTAGCCAATACTCCCCCACTGTAAGCCTGTGAGTAGGGAGGGTGTAAAGGAGGCATGGGGAGTAGGAGCTGGCTTTTCTCCCATTTTACCGGCTGGCCAAAGTAACTGGGCACACAGTAGAGGAGTAAATTGCTCCATGAAAGGGGGTGAAGTGCCTACTAAAGCACAAGGTGGCAGAAGAGGAATTATGGCTCTGAGTCTACCACTTCCCTAGTTTGCTGCTGGAATGGCAAAGCGATGCACCACCCCTCCCTCAGGGCAGACTGGAGGTTACAACCCAGCCCCTGGAGAGAAAGAGAATGAGCACTGACAAACTGCACTTCTGAGGGCCCATGAACTTTGCCCACAAAAGATTATTTAAAGCTGCCTCAGAAACACCAGGAACGCTCTTCTTCCACAGTAGTTAGCCCAAGTGGATTTTTTCAGAGTGCCAGTAATACAAATAACAAGTAATTACAACAATTAATTTGCTTTATTCTAATACAATCAGTCAGGGATTCTGGTTTCCCACAGCCATGTATTGATTGACAAGTGGATAGAAAGCTCCTGCCCTGTCCAAGTTTAAAGCTAGAGACTAAGGAGCTTAAATTCCTTCACCTGAGAAATGCAGAGCACCTGACAACTTCCTTGGGAGTTGGCGGTGCTTGGCAGGTACGGAGCATCTCTCAGGATCAGGCCTTTTGGCTCTGCGAAAGTCCTTACTGGTGTTTAGAATTCATCCATTACATATTTGGTTGTCACTAGCAGATGGCAATTTTTTTTTCCTTATTTTTAGAGCAGGAACTCTTGACTCCTTCTGGGAAAGAGAAACAGCAGATCACCCTGAACTCCTTTTGCCACACGCGGTTAGATGTCCCTAGGGTTCTCTCAGAGCAGCCCTTACACAAATAAGGACATTTTTTCAACTTCACGCAACCCTAATTCAACTCCAGCCTCCACATCTCTCCTGTTAAGAAGTGTTTTTTTGACACAGGAGACGGTGTTGAACCAAATTCTTAGATAGTCACTCAGTTTTTACTGAAACAAAACACTCAATAAGGCAAATCTACATCTCTTTCGGACTGCAAACTCTTTGGGGCAAGGACTGGTCTTACCTTTGGGTCTTGTATAATTATCAATAAATAAGTAAGGGCAGAGTAATAACTTGAGGGTCTTGCCAGTAGTTACAAAATCTCTACCATCCTCCACACCCCAGAATGCGTGTCTTCCAACAAAAGGCAGAAACAAAAATCCACTAGAAGCCTCAATGTCTTAGAAGAAAGACCATAAGATATTTTCTTCCCTTTGTGGGATAACATCTGACCCATGAGTAACTATGCGCTAGGTAATTCTCTGAAACTTGACTAGGTAATTCCTGCAGATAATGCAATGCCTCCTGGAGGAGTCACATTTGCAGTAATCCCTGAAACTTCTCTCACCAGCCTCCTGAAGACTTTATGTCTCATTTGCTCTGAGCAGACAAGTTCTACTAATTGGCAACCAGTCTAGAAACCCTACCAGAGGTGAAAACACTATGTGGGTGGAGGTATCATTAAAATGGTCAGGTGTTTTGGGCTGAGTGTATATTACTTCCACTGGCAAGACTGAAACTTAGTTAGCCTTTTGCCTTGTTTTGCCTTTGCTGCAAACCTCTGGTTGATGGGATCCATCCAATACTGCAGCCCATCAGTCAGTGGTGGTGCTAATTATTTTCGCACTGGGAGAAAATGTCCACCCCCTCCTATGCATGCAAGTAAAGAAGAAGAAGAAAAGCCAGGACACCTGGAATCAATACTGTACACATCCTCTGCTGTTCCTACCACACATACAGCGTCAATGAGAGACAAGAGCTTACTCTGTCTTTGAGGAAAGCCTTCTCTGGCCATGTTAAAGATAGATGATTCTGGCACACCAGCTGGGACTGTAGATAGGGCATCAAGATACATTTTCACTCCAGTTCTCAATGATGAATTCCCCACAAACTGTTATAGATCCCCCACCCCCTTCTCTGATGGATTAATCCTTAAAGATACTAAGGCAGGGTCTCACGCTGGGTCCTCCATGTAATGCTTCTCATCATTAGTTTCCCTCAACCCCCAGCCTCCCCCCCTAAAAGGAAATGCACCCGTTTTACTACTTCATATTTCTGTTCCCTCTTTGCTGTTTAGGACAAGAAATGAAGTGCTGCCTCTTTAATTGGCAAAAGCATGCAGTAAGAGCATACCTTTAATTTAGTGTTGGGATAGCTCACTTGCACCCTGGCTGTTGTCTTATTGGAGAGGGCAGCCTGCCTCAGATCCTCTAGCACTGAAATAATATCATCCAGCACGCATTTCTTATCCTGATTTCTCAACACACACAGATGGGAAAAAGTATAATTATAGCCTTTGTGGTTCACCTTCATTTCCAGCACGGCTCGGTGGATCTGCAGGATCCCATCAGCCTGGTGCAAAATATTGCCTCCCGGTTTGGAGAGGAGGATCACCCTGCCATACCGCCCCGGGGTGTGCAAGTCCGAATAGAGCCGGCTTTTGGACTGCTCCAGGGGGAAGAGGCTGCCGGCTAAGCTCCGCTCGATCTTGGCCAGGCTGTGGCTGGGGGCGACCAGCGTCTCCAGGTCCCTTTCCGACTGGAAGCGGTTGAGCAGGCTGAAGCCGAAGATGATGGTCAGGACTGCGGGCACCGTGAGGAAAAACACCGGATGCCGGCTCACGAACAAGCCCAGCTTGTAGCAAGACGACTGGAGCCCTCTGTGGATCACCTGCCGCAGCATCCTCCACCAGCTCCAGCTTGCGGCTGCTCCCGGGCGCCTTGGAAAGCACATGTGACATGTGTGGCTCCTTGCCCCCTTCCTGCCCGTTTCCCCTTTCCTTCCCCCCCCCCCCCCCCCCCGCCCCTCACTCCCACTACTCCTTTGCAAGACTGCAGCAAGTTGCAGCAAGGCGGCCAAATACCGATCCGTGGGGCGCGCGCGCGCGCCTGTGTGTGTGTGTGTGTGTGTGGCGGGGCACGGGGGGCGCCCGGGTTATTTTCCCGCTCTCGCTCCCCCGGCCAAGCAGCCTCGCTCCCCCCCCCCCTTTCTGCCTCCCCCTTCCGCCACGGAGGCTCTGGCATGGGGCTGGGATCGGGGCTGGCTCTGCAGTACCGGGGCGCTCCCGCCACCCCTGTGCGCGGTGTTCGCCCAGCCCCGCTAACCGTGTGCCCCGGCCGGCGGTGTGGCAGGAGGCGAGGGGGGGAGGGGGGGATGGCTAAGGGGGGGGGGGCGGTATTTTTAGAGCGGTTTCCAGCAGGGTCACACGAGGCAGGGGACAGGGGTGTGTGAGGGAGAGGGGGAGATGCCAGGGAAATGGATGGGGAGGGGGGCGGGCATGGGGGGGACCCCCAGCGGGGGTTGCCCGGGGTCCCCCTATTCACCTCCAGGGAATTTCGCTCTGGCGGCCAGAGGCTGCTGCTGCTGCAGCGGCTGCATTTCACCAGCTCACGAGCCCACGCCAGGCTGGTCCGGCAGCACGCTCCGCTTCGCGCCCCGTGGCTTGCAGAGATGCGGTGCCCGGGAGCCGCCGCTGCTGCGGGCCGGCTGCCCTGACTTCTGCTTGGGACAGGGGTCTTGCCCCGCGCGGGGCGGTCTCTGTCCCTCAGCCCCAGCGGGGCTCCCCGGGGGGAGCGAGGTCCAAGGGGCGCTGGGGTTCCATGTTGGGAAGGGATGGTGGCTAGTCCCCTCCCGGCTCATTGTGCCTGGTGACACGCTGCTCTGTCCCGCAACACCCAGCATTAGAACCCCGACACCTCAGTTGCTGTGTGTGTGTGTGTGTGTGTGTGTGTGTGTGTGTGTGAGACACCTCAGTTGCTGTGTGTGTGTGTGTGTGACACCTCAGTTGCTTTGGGGTGTGTGTATGTGCGTGTGTGACACCTCAGTTGCTTTGGTGTGTGTGTGTGTGTGTGTGTGTGTGACACAGTTGCTTTGGTGTATGTGTGACACCTCAGTTGCTTTGGGGGGTGGGGGGTGACACCTCAGTTGCTTTGGTGTGTGTGTGTGTGTGGTGGCAGGGGTTAAACAGACTATATCCTCCCATGTGCACTAATGCCCAAGCAGGGACTGCCCCACAGATCGGCTGAGGAAAGCGACAATTGGGGAAAGGGGGAACAGCTCACACAGTCACCTGACACAGAGAGCACGAGCGCAGTGTTTGTCAACCTGGGACTGGCTTGCAGCCTTCCTAAGCTGTGGCAGGGAGATCTCGGGGGCCAGCGCAGGTCCATCTCCCGCTTGTTGAGAAACACTGGACTAGAGGATCCGTACACCCAACAAACGGTTTTCCTAAAACTAGACAGTCATTACCAGCCCCTGCATGAATACCAACCCAACCGAGGCTCTAGTAAGGACAGAAAAAGCTCTCCAAAATATAGTCACGCACAAGACATTGCATAAACGCGGAGGATTCTTTTGTGCTGTTTCTGAGGCCAAGAGAAAAGTGCCTAATACCCAGGTGGTTGTTTGCAGGACAACAGCTCTCTGGCTTAGCATCTACGTGGAAGTTTCTAAGCAGGAGGAATTGTTTTTAGGGTGCCTTAGCCAGGGATGCTTGGGACAGCAGGTTCCGTGTTAGCAGTGGTGATAACACCTTGCAGAAAAGCAAGGAGAGAGGAAGGGTTTCCCCTATAGTATCATCTCAACCATAGGTTTATTGATCTCTAATTTAAGTCTTAAGGGGAAAAACAAAACAAAACCCTGAATAGCTGTTTAAAGGCTTAGCACCTTAAAAATTCCAATAGACTGCATAGCCAGTTTTGTGAACAAAAACTAGTTGATCCTGGTAGGGTATCGGTGACATTGTGAAAAGCGTAGGACATTGTGAGCTGCTTTCGTAACAAGCTAATGTTGCCACGCAAAGAGATCAAGAGGAAAAAACCAGAAAGCTTGAGCCCATTGGTTAAGAGATTTGACTCACACCAAGAATTACTAACAGGGGCTGGACAGAGCTTCCCCATTCATCCAAATAATATACCACAGACCTTGCAGAGAAGAGGTGTCGCTAAATTATCCCTAAATGGTCAGAATTGCAGTGACGGATCTTGTATGACATTATAACAGCCAGTCACTTTGTGAGCCACATCCCCCCAGGTGTCTGCACAGTGCCCCTTTTGTTTGGCCTTAGATCGGGTGTTTCATTCCCCCCCCCCCCCCAATTTGATTCCTCTTTTTGATTTTTTTGCAGCAGCTATTCATTGCCTTGGGACAGGTTTTCTCCAGGCCCCAGTTTAGTCAGGCAGGGACATACAATGCTTGCACATGGCCTGGCTTCTGCATGACCAATTTACTTACCTGGAGAGGCTAAACTGGCAGTTTTGAAATCTCACAAGCACAGAGAGGAGGGGCAGGAGGGAGTGGTGTGCTGGGGTTGTTCCGCACACTGATTGTGGCCTGGCAGCAGATTGACGACTCCCTTTTATAAACTGTGTTTTGGGTGAACTTGATGTCTTAGTGACCTATGTGCATAACAATTAATATTTTTATAACCTATGTCTATGTTTTATATGTAATTTTACAGTGTATAAAGGTGTTTTTCACATCACTCAATTCTCTCTCTCTCTCTCTCACACACACACACACACACACACTTACTTTCCAATCTGATTGGACACATAAAAAGGGGGTTTCTCACAATCTTTGCAATTGTTCTTTGTTATAGTTATTGTTTTTACTTCTATATCCAAGAACACAGATTACGGACATGAGGTTATTGTGGTTTTGAAGGCGCCCCGCCATCTGACTCTGACATAAGGGAAGAAAAGGCAGGAATACAAACCCAAATTTCTGAAGCTGGGTGCTTAAGTTAGCTTCCTCAATCTATATGTAGGTGCTGCATTATATTTAGGTGCCTAAAAATAAGTGGCCTGATTTTCAAAAGTGCCGATCAATGAGTTCTGCATGTGCTCAGTGTCTTTAAAAAAAGAAATCAGGCTCTTTTTAGACCAGTGCCTAAATGAGGATGTAGAAGCCTATATTTAGGCGCTTGCATTTGTAAATACTGGGCATAGTCCTTACGGAGACGGGTCTAACATGGGTACTCAAACAACAACAACAAAAAGTCACCATATCAGATTCTCTACATTGGGAATTAGCTTCAATTTCAGCCATCGGCGTAGCTGTACCATTGCAAACCCTGAGTGCTGGAAAGGAAAGTAAGTTTGATCCTTTCTTGGTTCCAGGCAGGGTTAAGCCCCACCAGTGCAAAGTGCAGCTTTCCTGATTCACTGTATCAACAACTGAAATCAGGTCTAATACCCACTGGGGACAAGGTCTAAATGTAAAGGTCCTAGTGTGATATTTTGAATTTGCACATGAGCTTGGTCTCCTACATATCATAATCTCCCTCCACGTTATTACAGAGGTGAGTACATAATGACATGGGGGCCTTGAGCGCTGGTGCACCTCAGTCCCTCCTATTCTTTGCCTGTGGCACAGAATAGTCTAGTGTCCTGTGGGCTGTAATACTTCGGTCATCTCATTTCGGTTGTTGAATTTAGTGTGTGGGCGTTGGTGGCATGCAATATACAAGAGGTCAGACTAGATGATCTAGTGGGTCCTTCTGGCCTTAAACTCTATGACATAGAGGAGAGGTTCACATCAGAGTACGTTTTACTTTGTAATGTTTCCTGCAACGAGGGAAAGGTGAACCCACACATGTATTCCATTCACTATGTACAGGCTGTATCTCTGATGTTGTATTTCACAGTACCTGGCATGTGGCAGTGTGCCATTGGAAGCTGTCAGCCATGTATGAATGTGACATGAAAGTGCCTTTCATTCTGGGGAGTTCAGGGTAAAAAACCTCAAGATTGTACATAGAGGGACTTTTTGAGCCTGACAGTTCTTTGCCCTGCATCTCATGTGGTCCTTTACAGCAGTACAAAGTCACTGCAAAAAAGGTGTAAATGCCTCCCCCACCCCCCAAATCAGGTAATGTTTTACACTGACTTTTCACGTGTGTAAATTACTCCACAACATGTAAGGTAATGAACAACAGGGCTTGTTTGAATCTTGGCATGTGGTTCCCTGAGTTGATGCACCAGTGACACATTGCAACGAATATTGCCTGTACTGGGACCAATGCTGTTCAACATACCCTTTTTTCTAGATCATTTGAGTAAGCAGTGGAAAAGTTTGCAGATGATAAAAAATTACTCAAGATAGTTAAGTCCAAAGCAGACTGTGAAGAGTTAAAAAGGGATCTCACAAAACTGGATGACTGGGCAACAAAATGGCAGATGAAATTCAATGTTGATAAATGCAAAGTAAGGCACATTGGAAAACATAATCCCAACTGTACATATGAAATGACAGGGTGTAAATTAGCTGTTACCACTCAAGAATGTGATCTTGTAGTCATTATGGATAGTTCTCTGAAAACATCTGCTCAGTGTGCAGTGGCAGTCAAAAAAGTTACAGAATGTTAGGAACCATTAGCAAAGGAATAGATAAGACAGGAAATATCATAATGTCACTATATAAATCCATGGTACACCCACATAGAATCAGAACTGGAAGGGACCTCGAGAGGTCATCTAGTCTAGTCCCCTGCACTCAAGACAGGACTAAGTATTATCTTGAATACTGCCCACAGTTCTAGTTGCCCCATCTCAAAGAAGAGATATTAGAATTGGAAAAGGTACAGAGAAGGGTAACAAAAATGATTAGGGGTATGGAACAGCTTCCATATGAGGGGAGATTAAGAAGACAGACTGTTCAGCTTGGAAAAAAGATGACTAAGAAGGGATACGATAGAGGTCTATAAAATCATGAATGGTGTAGAGAAAGTGAATACAGAAGTGTTATTTACCCCTTCACATAACACAAGAACCAGGGGTCATCTAATGCAGTTAATAGGTAGCAGGTTTAAAACAAGAAAGAGGAAGCACTTCACACAAACCACAGTCAACCTGTGGAATTTGTTGCCAGGACATGTTGTGAAGGCCAAAAGTATAACTGAGTTCAAAAAATAAGTTAGATAAGTTCATGAAGGCTGGGTCCATCAATGGTTATCAGCCAGGATGACTAATCCTCTGACTGCCAGATACTAGGACTGGACAATAGCATATAAATCACTGAATAATTGCCCTGTTCTGTTCATTACCATGAAGCATCTGGCATTGATTACTGTCAGAAGAAAGGACACAGGACTAGATGGACTACTGGTATGACCCAATATGGCCATTCTTATTTTTCATTATCACATTTCAGGGTGCATGGAAAGGCAACATGGCACTGGACTGGGAGTCAGGAGACCTGGATTTTATTCCTACCCATGCCATTGTCTTGCTACATGACCTAACTCAATCTCTTTGTTGCTTAGTCTCCCAATCGTTACAATGGAGCTAATACTTAACCAATTTTACAAAGGTGGGTGAGATGTATGGATAAAAATTGTTTACATGGTCAGTATCATTGTTAAGAATCTCTGAATCCTTGAATGTACAGAAATCATGAAATTATGATTCAGTGAATGCAGAGGAAAGTCGGGGGGAGGGGGGGGAATCTTTTGAAAATGCAACGTTGCCTCCTAAATCATTGAGGTGCTCTCCAAAAGTGAGTCAGGCACTTTAGGCCAGATTTTTAGATAACTAAAGATATAGATATGATTTTTTAAATCCAACTAATAAAATACTTAGCTCTTATATAATGCTAGGCACCTATGTGCATCGCTAGGTGCCTAGAGATGCCTTTACAAATCTGGCCCTTTGGGGCCCATGTCTCACTAATGTTCCTAAGTGACTAAGTCAAGTTTGAAAATGGGATTTAGGCTCTTAAGTCACTGAGGTATTTTTGAAAATGCTACCCCTCCCTATTCATTTTGGCCAGATCACTCTATGTGTATTTTCTATCCCTTTCCTGGAATTCACCTTCCCTGCCCTATTTCTTTACCTAATTAGAGCCACATTACTCACTTCAGTCCCAGAGCTCTATGAAAATACCTACCGCACACTGGATAACTGATATTTTCATTAGTGCTTGCACATTTCATCCAGGGGAAAATGTTCCACCAGGAAATGCAATCTTTCCACTGTTATTTGCAAAGTTCAACTTCTCAGATCGAAATCATGACTGTCTGTGAATTGGCCATTTCTGCAATGTAAACAGATTTTTCTGGGGAAAATGAGCCTCACTCTGCCTGAAGCATTTCAGATTGCCATTGGAACCCAACCAAGAGGGATCAATTTTTGCTTGACCAAACTTGATACAGTATGTTGGGACCCTGAAGGGGCTGCATCTAAGTAGCTGTTCTGCTTTTTCAAAAAACATTTACTTTACGGCGAGGGGGAAAGGTGAAAATTAAACAAAAAAATTTTTTTTAAACAAAAATGACTTTACTTGGGTTCCATAAAACACTGAGAATTTTCATACAGCTTCAGTTAATCACTTATGTAACGAAAATCAAAGACACGTGGTACTTGTATAATGGAAAATTATGGCCAAAAGAGAAGTAACTGCACCATCGTGACAGCTACAACAGCTCCTTAGCACACAGCCTGTTCTTTTGTCGAAATCAGGCCGCTGTTGCTGTCTCCCTTGTCTTGCCTTTCCGGGTCATGTTGTTGTAGTTGTGTTAGTCCCAGGACACTAGAAAGACAGGGTGGGGGAGGTAATATATTTTATTGGATCAGCATCTGTGGGTGAGAGAGACAAGCTTTCAAGCTTACATGTAAGATATTAAATAAAAGATCAAAAAATCTTCAGTAAAAGATATTACGTCACCCATCTGGTCTTTCCGGGTCAGGTTATTAAGACACTGGTAGTGTAGCAGGCTCCAGCAACAGCTGATCTAAGGTAATGTCACACATTCTTCCTAATCAGTTTTCCGACCAGGGAACAGCAAGCAATGGTGCTGGCAGTGCATATGGATTATTATGTAACTTTTTCTTGCGGTGGGCCAAGAGGCTTCAAGCAGGTCAGGACCACATTGCGCTAAGTGCTGTCCACTCATATAGTAAATGACACTCCTTGTCCCCCAAAGAGCATGTATTCTGAAAGGCAATACATAGTAGATGGTTGAGACACATGCAGACTAAGGGACGACAGAACAACAAAAACAGGACATTGTCATCAATTCATGAAGGCCAGGAAGGGCCATTAGACTGTCTCATCTGACCTCCTGCATGACACAAGACATAGAATTTCACCCAGTCACTCCTGTACCGAACCTAATAAGTTGAATTTCACTAAAGTACGACTCCCGGAAAGGAATCCAATTCTGATTTTAGCACACAGTAGCTATATAAAATAACACCTAGCCAATCAGGTGCAGTCATCACAACTTGCCACAGCCTCGCGGTTATCAACTCGCAGTTTCCTTACTGCAGACGTGAGTTTTGAGGAGACACTTGGAGGATGAGATGTTGTTGCCCTTACAGATGGATTAGGTTTTGTTATACATATGGAGAGAGGACAAATGGCTATTCTGATAACTTTAATATCATCATCATCTACCTACAGTACTTGGAGAACAGGGGATAGAGTCACGTTACATTGGCTGCACACATTCTTCTCTGAGAATTCCCACAAGATTAAGATAGGCAGTTCCTCCTCCTTGTCCTCACTGGTGGAGTCCTGAAGAGTGTAGGCCTAGGCCAGTACTCTTGGTCAGTGTATATGCTAGACCACTAGAAAGACTGAGAAATGCTACAGGTAACAGTGCCAATAATACACTGACAACACCCAGCTCTGTTTCACAAAACTCAACCAGCATTGACATGGAAGCTAGGTAGGATAGATGGCCCACTGTTTAGAGCACTAACCTAGTGCCTCAGAGACTGGGTTCAATGGCCTGCAGGTTCAATTTCCTGTGTGATTTTGGGCAAGTCACTTAGCCTCTCTCCGCCTTATCCCATTTTACTGTGGGGAGCTAAGAACATAAGACTCCCTACCTTGCAGTGGTTGTGAGGGTAAGTTTATTAAAGATTGTGAGGCACTCAGATACCATAATAAGGGGGCCGTGCAAGTAACTAAAATACAATATATACTGCAGTGATGGGTGCATGAAAATATGCATAGTTAGAGACATGGCTCATCACACACTAATTTCCCCCAGTGTAGAAAAATAATAGAGAAGATGGAAAAAAGCTTGCTTATTATCGATGTAATACATGATAGGAGTAAAAAAGTTTTACTAGTGTGAGTCACATTACTCACACATCACGCTGCCACGCGTGAATTATACAAGGAATCTCAAATGACAAAAAGCAGATAAGGCTTTAGAAGTCAATATTAACAATATGAAGTGCTCCAAAAAGTGAGTAAGGGGTCAATATCATTTTGAAGCCAGTGACGTAATATGTTCCCTGTGGTTAATACCAATTAATGGCATCAGCGGCATCATTTAATGATTTCATCGAGATTTTAACAAAATTTGCTGAGGATTCTAAATCAAGAAGTCTGAGTGAGACCAAAGATATAACAAAGGTACCTAAAGAAGTTAGAAATATTGCCAGAAAACAGAAGATTCAACTCGGAAAAATGCTACTATAATTTGGAAGAAAAAATTCAAAATGCAGACCTTCAAAGCAATGTATGACAGTACACAGCAGATTAGACGGGAGTTTGAAAGGAGATTTGGCAGCAGAAAAAGGCAATGTGATGTTGGGTTGCTTGCACAGAGATCTCTTATCATGAAACAGCAAAGTAATAGCCCCTTTCTATATTTCTGATGTGTCTGCACCTGGAATAGTGTGTTCAGTTCTGGGCATCCATTTTATCAGAAAGAGATTAGAAAACTGTGGAGAGTATAGCAAGAATTAACAGGGGGCTGGATGTCTTGGCTTATCTGGAACAACTAAAAAAGGCTGGAAAAAAGTCAAGTTTGGCTCTTAGTGATGTCTAAGGGCCAGACTGCCATATGCGTATTCACAATGATAGTACCATAAATTGCATTGTTGATTTCAGAGTGATTAGTCAATGATAATGAGGGTATCACAGTCTGGCCTTTGAGTAGACATAACAGTTAATAAATTTTTAAAGACTATAGACAGCAAGGAGGGGGAGATGTTATTTAGGGTGGCCATAGAGGATGTAACTAGAGATCTGTCTATATGAGAAAGTTGCGCCAATTTAACTTGGGCCCGGTCTACGCTACATGTTTAGGTTGACGTAAGCGGGCTTGCATTGACCTAGCTGTGGAAGTATCATGACTTAAATTTGGCTCCTGCCATTCTATGCTGATTTAGTAACACCACCTCCTCAAGCAGCGTAGAGTCACAGTCAATGTAATGCGGTGGACACAGTGCCAGTGCAGACACTGCATTGCTTACATCGACTGTTACTGGCTTTCAGGAGCCACCCCACCAAGCCCCACACCGACAATACAATCGATACAAACGCACCGGGTGAGGACACGCACCTTGGACTCCAAAAGCCAAGTGTGCACACAGAAGCAATTTAATAACTGCAGTGGCTGTATGCCAACAAAATTTAGGTTGACACAATATTGTAGAGTAGACATGGGCTTGGTGCAGTGGTCGGGGAGCCAGGGGCCACGATCTGTGGTCAGGGGCCACGAACGGAACCACGAGCTAGGGACCAAAGCCATGTCTGGGGCTGGGAGCAGAACTGCAGCTGAGGCCGGGAGTAGAGCCGTGGCCCAAGCTGCGGCTGGGGGCAGGAGTAGGGCCGTAGCCCGAGCTGAGGACAGAGTGGGGCTGGATGGCACTCCCTCCCTACTTCCCCATGGGGGCTGTCCCAGGCCCCCAACATTCCTCCATGCCCCTCAAGGGGGACACACCTTACACTTTGAGGGCCACTGTCAGTGTGTGATTTTGAAACGGATATAGTTCAACTGGTGCAAAAAGGCTGTGTTGACACTTCTTTTAAATTATGCTTATTTTGGCTTAGTTTAAATTGATCTGGAGCAGCTTTAATCTAAACTAATATAAGCCACTTTTAAAAAGAAATATGAGCACCCACAAAGCCTTTTGTACTGTTTAACTAAAAATCAGTATCAAAACCCACTTAAGTTAAACTAGTGCATCTTCCTTGTGTAAAGAAGATCTAAGTGTATTGAAATGAAGTTAAGTAAAGGAAAAAATAGGGTGAATGAGGAAAAGCTTCCTAACAATGGGTTCTTGGAGGCAGTGGACTAGTTCTCTTTGGAAATGGTAGGACCCCTGTGATGAGGGCATTGGCAGAGTAGATGGGAACTATGGATACGTTCTTACTTGTTGTTAAGCATGAAGTGATGTCTAAGTGATGTCTAACAACTGGTACTATCACTACAACATGGGCTTCTTCTCTTTAATGACTTTTCCCTTCAGAAAACATTCTTAAAACAGGAGCCTTTACACCCGATTGCTGTAAATTGGGGGCAGTGCCATTGAAGTCAGCAGAACTAGGCTCATTTTCAGCCCTTTGAGGATTATCTTTCCCAGCTCAGGGTCATATTCTCAAGCCATTTCTGTCCCCGTTGCACCACCCAAACATTACAAAGGTACTGCAATCTTGCTGTCACTACAAAATTATGAGGAAAATTATTTGATGAAATTCAATAAAGTCAAGCATGCAGTACTTCATTAGGAAGGAAAAATCAAAATGGGGAATAATGAGCTAGGTGGTAGCGCTGCTGAAAAGGATCTGGGGGTTAGAGTGGGTCAGAAATTGAATATAAGTCAACAATGTGATGCAGTTGCAAAAAAAGTCTAATATTGTGGGGTGTATTAACACGAATGTTGCATGTAAGACATGCAAGTTATTTGTCCCACTTGACTCAGCACTGGGGAGGCCTCAGCTGGAATACTGTGTCCAATTCTGTGCACCACACTTTAGGGCAGATGTGGACAAATTGGAAAGAGTCCAGAGGAGAGCAACAAAAATGATAAAAGGTTTAGAAAACCTGACCTAATAGGAAAGATTAAAAAGCCTGGGCATGTTTAGTCTTGAGAATAGGAGACTGAGGGGGGACCCGATAAGAGTCTTCAAATATGTTAATGGCTGTTATAAAGAGGACAGCGATCAGTTGTTCTCCATGTCAGCTGAAGGTCAGACAAGAAGTAATGGTCTTAATCTGCAGCAAGGGAGATCTAGGTTAGATATTAGGAAAAACGTTCTTACTATAAGGATAGCTAGGCTCTGGAATAGTCTTCCAAGGGATGTTGTGGAATCCCCATCATTGGAGGTTTTCACAAACAGGTTGGACAAACATCTGTCAGGGATGATCTTGGTTCTGCCTCAGTACAAAAGGCTGGACCTGATAACTTCTCAAGGTCCCTTCCAGCTTTACATCTCTATGAGTCTCCTGGGAGAATTCATAGTTTTCATAGAGAATAATTCTCAGCTATCTCCTATGCCAACCACCTAAGGGGGTGTAGGGTGTATGTTGGGGGAGGGGATAGGGCATGACATGGACAGGGAGAGGTAAAGAAGGAACTATAGCTAGTTGAGAACTAGAATTTCCATTCTGCAGGAAATTTCAACATTAAAAAAGTCATTCTGAATCAGAACAAAAAACTAAAAAATCAAAAATTTCCCTGAAAATGAAAATTCTGAAAAAAAATGCAGTACCATTCAAATATTTTGTTTCCACAGTGTCAAAAAGTTTCATTTCAACATTGTTGGTTCAATTAACTTCATTTTGAGTTTTAAATTATAGTGAAATATTATGTATATAATATTGTCACAGGGTTCACTCACTGCTAGCAGTACCTCCTGCTGGACATCCTAGGAATCAGCTCTGCCAGGCTTGTGCTCTCCATTTGGTGGTGTCTTCCCTCATCCTGGCTTGCTCTGAGGCCCTGCTTACTCTGAGATCTGCAGTCTCCTCTTCATGGCTTGGCCCTCCAGACAGGTCACTAAGGCCCTCTCCTTCCAGAGAATTTAAAGTCCTTCTAGACCCGCTGGTTGGCTGGTGTCTCTAATGCCCTTACCACTTCCAAGTAGCTGGCAGGGGAACCCTGACCTACCCTCTACACTGGGTTTCAGCCTAGGGCCCCTATAACAAGCAGCCAAGATCTCTACATGGTTTGACCCTTTTGCTGCTGTTTCCCTGGGCTTCTTCCTACTTATCTGGCTTACTCCCTCTCTGGGCTTGCTAGCCTCCCAATTTCCTCCACTCAGGAAGCAACTACAACCTACCTTCCTACACACTTCTTGCTTCTCACTTCTCCTGGGCTTTATACTGGCTCCACCTGTTCCTGCCCAGCTGATCCTACTTCTAATTAGTGGCATACTCCCTGGCTCCTCCTCCAGGTGCACCTGGTGCAGTTAATTGGCCTGTCTGGCCACCCTAACCCTTTTCAACTCTGTAGGGACCAGATTCCCCATTACAAATATATGTAAGCAGAGTCAGGATGAGCTCCACTCTGACATCTGGTGGTGAGTCATGGCAAAGCACTCTAGGGGCTGATCCAATTTGCATAGGCACACCCACCCTGCCTGGTTCGAACCATAGTGGCCCAAATGGGCATTTTGGGCTGCTGTAGGATCCCCAGTTTTCTGTATTGGGGCAGAAATTTCTGTTATTGGGGCAGGAAGAATAAACTGTTGTTATACTGCTTATGTAAATCATGGACAGTGGAACTGTACTTGGCCTTTTGTCATGTTAAAGGGGAACTTCCCATTAACTAAACAGCACTTGCCAGCCAAGGGACATGGGTTCCAAAGCCCAGTGAATTGAGAGAGGGTGGGGACAGGTTTAAATTTTATTAGAGAATGTTTGAAGATAGATGATACAAACAGTTTGAAGCGTCAGATGTTGGTTATTGGGGGTAGTATGCAGAGTATAGGGGGATGTTAGTATTTTGGGGTTGGACAGCACATATAGTACATATGGACTGCAATATCCCCAATGGAGGGGTAAGCGGTGGGTGGGATCAGGATACAGTTGGTAAGCAGTGAGGGTCTATCACTCATAGAGGGAGTACAGACAGTCATGGGTATAGGTAGGTGGGCTGGGTATATTAATATCTGGTGGTGTAGGCCCCTTGTGAGGGTCTGAGACACCAATTGCAGCGTCTCCTCCTCTCTCCACTGTGGAATATCAGAGCTAATGTTGAGTTCCTTGAGAGTCTGGTTTCAGGCTACTGAATGGAAATCACTCTGGGCTAATAGTGCAAATGAGCACTAGGGCTCCCCTAAACTACAAGCTGAAATCACTGAGCTGAAATCACTGAGCACTGTGTTAAGTAGTGGGGGAGCCTGAAGATAAGTTGCTGAGTGGCTGGTGGAGCAGTTGGCAAGACAGCTGGTGGTGTGGCGCTGCTGGCAGAGTGGAGCAGTTCGTGGGGGCAGTCGGAGCAGCTTGCAGGACGGCTGCTGGAGCGGCGCTGTTGGCGGGGTGGAGCAGTTCGTGGGGACAGCTGTAGCGGCTTGTGGGATGGCTGGCGGAGCAGAGCGGCCTGTGAGACGGCTGGCGGAGCAGAGCGAAGCCCCACGGAGGGGTGAGGCAATCATCTTCACGCCACGTAAGGTGCCCCTTACCCCCCCTTCCCATTGCTGCCCAGGCGGGTGGCGTGTAGCACCCTGCAGATGAACTTTTGAACTCTGGGACTGGACTTTTGGGGACTTTGGGTGACTTTTGGGTTGCTGGACTCAAGAACCCAAGGGACAGGGCATGGCCCAATTGGCTGGGGTGGGTCTTGATCACAGTTTGGCTTATAGATCCTAGTTGCAGTGTTTTCCCAATTTAAGGCTGGTGTCGTTTACCTGCTGCTATTAAAGATTTCTGTTACACTGAGGCTCTGTGCTTGCGAGAGGGGAAGTATTGCCTCTTTGAGGTGCCCAAGGGTGTGTATAAGATTTTCCCAGGTTACTGGGTGGGGGCTCGAGCCGGTTTTGCATTGCGTTGTTGAGAAGGGAACCCCTATGTACTGAACCTGGCCCTTGCTGCTGTCAACTCGTCCTGGCAGAAGGGTTACATATACATAATCTTATATATAAGATTTAAATTAGTTTCAATGTGATTTAAAAGTCAAACCAAAACGAATAAAAAAAATGCTGTTGAAAGGCATCAATTTGACTTTTTCCTGTTGAAAAATTTCACCAAAATTGACATGTCCCTGTGAAACTCTTCAATTTCAGTGAAACTGAATATTCTGATGGAACTATAGTCAACATTCAGCTTTAGAAGGGACTGTGTGGAACTACATCAATTTCCATCTGTTATACCGTCCCTTTTAGCGACAATAACTAGTTGACATAAGACTAAGGGCTGCTCTACCTTATGTCAGAGCTGGGCCAGGGCCTTTTGTTGTTTGCAGAATTTCTGTGATATTTTTAACCAGATTTTTTTACCAAAAATAAACTTCTTGAAAAATTCATCAACCGATTGTGTTCAGATGAAAAATGGCCATCTTAAAAATTTGCATTTCATTCAACATTTTCATTTTTTTATTTTTTATTTGTTTTACAAAAAAAAAAAACTGAACATTTTTGGTTTTCAAAAAAAACCTGAATATTTTCTCAGTTTTCAAAAACCAGAAAAAAACTCAGGGTTTCAGTTTTTCATAATAAAAAACTGGTAAGTCTCTGAAAACTTTAGAAAAAAAGAAAAAGTTCTCATTTCTTTCATTTTATTTTTTTACAATTTTCCAATCAACTCTAGTTATTATGCCCTGTAATACACCCTGTAGAGTAATAAAAGCCTGGTTCTTCTTCTGAGTTGTTGAGAATGACGTGTGATATTTGTGACAAATATATTTCCTGAAAGGATTAAGGAATGAAACATTAAAAGAACACAGCTTGCAAAGATCAACTCTGGGAGCAGCATACTGTAAAACTCTGAAGTAATGTGTGTGTGGGGGGGTGGGGGGGGAGGTGGTTTAAGTTCAAGTTTTGATTTCTTTTCCAAGTGAGAAAATATTGATTCAGCTAAAAAAAATGGAAATGACCGAGGAAGCCATCTCAGATGAGTGAAAATCAAACAAAGCCTCTCCCACGCCATGTGTTTATCGCTTCTGCAAAAATTAAAACGCATCTCTTCAGCTGTTGTTACTGTGCTTCTGATTGCCATAAAAGACCAACTGTGAACTTTCAGTTCTTCAAACATGTCTTTATTTTCAGTTCCCTGCATATTCTGAAAATAGAAGCATGTTGCACTCTCAAAATAAGGTTTTGTGTAATAACACACTCTTTAATGCAAAGCTACAGAATTGTAAATTAAAACTGGTTATAATGGTGCTTGCTATGGGCCCCATCCAAAGCCTTTGGAAGTCAATTGGAATCTTTCCATTTAATTCAATGAGCTTTAGATGATGCACTATAACAGTATTATATTGTATTTTTTAAAGCATATAGACCCAAAAAAGGTTGGCACGAAAGGCACGGTGTAGTGGTCTGAGCAAAGGAATAACTGTCAGGAAGTCCTGAGTTTTAATCCTATCTCTGCTATTGTTGTGGCTGAAAGTTTATCCCATTTGTCTTGGCTTCTGTATGTGTAAACTCGGGATAATGCCACTTGTTTACTAAATTCGGTGGGGGGTTGGAACTCAGTATTAATTCATGTTTGCAAAGGGTGTTCAAGATAAAAATGCCATACAGCAAAACCTGCACAAGAGACCACGTTTATGAGGCACACTCATGTCTCAAGATACTGTCCAAAGTATCCCGAGAATTATTCTGCTTCTTCTTCATTAGAAGGCTGCCTCTGTCAAAATACCAATTTTTGTCCATTCCTTGAGAGGATGCCTAAGACAGGCATCACTGTAAAAGTGCTAAGTTCTATTTTGCCAGGGCCAAGTGCAATGTGAATGGGTTCGTTTCAGTAAGGGGAAAACCAATGTGGACACTTATTAATCCTACAGCCAGGTCTGCAGTTATGCTGCACTCTCCAAGGCCCAGTAAACAAATTTCCTTGAGTTATTTATACCAAGGGAAACACTGGAGAATATACCATAAAGGACAAACCTACATTGACAGGAGTATGGGCAAGGCAACCTAAACATGTAAGTCTCTTCCATCTCTAGCTTCTGCACCTTGCACTTGGAATACCATCCATAAGGCCATTATCACCCCTTTTTAGATCCCTCTTTAAGACCCACCTCTCTACCACAATACCAATAAGAAATCAGACAGTTAAAAATGGCTGGAAGGGCACATGATGATACTTGGTCATTGCTTTATGTATTTACTACACACAAACACACACACACTGACAACAACAATAAAAAAACCCACAACAAACCACCTATTTTAAAAGAACATTATTAAAGTTGCAAAGTCAAGCACTCAAAAGTTAGGAAATGCCAGAAGTTAGGTGGCCTGTGCAGCCTTAATTCAGCTCTCTTGGGTGTACTAAGTATGTTACAGTCTTTACTTACAGCAGGCAGTCTTTAAATAATACATGGGCCCACACAGGGAATGATGAGGATAAAAAAGAAATATTGAATAACTACCAATTTAGTGAGCACAGCTCATACTCTGCATTGAACAAGGTAGGAGTCCTGTGGGAAAAAATAGCATGTGATCATGTAATTAAAGACTGTTAGCATGATCACTGCTCGTGTTCTGCTGGAATGCTCCAGAATACCTACTGGGCCCATTCCCCCTCTGTGAATTGGTGGATTCTCAACAGCCCCGGGAGTTTGGCGATGATCACTAAGGTGACTTGGCCCTCCAGTGAAGCCCCAGATCTCAGCGCTCCAAGTGTCAAGCCACTTTGAAATGGGAATAGATTAAAGCACGCTAGGGGACTTTTGTACACAGCAGGATGGCCCACATGGGCAGTTAGTGCATGTCAAGCTAGTGCAGTGTAGATTTACAACCTAACTTGCCCTGCAGTACATGTTTGTTGAGACAAGCCCTAAGAAAGCTCTTCTGAGCATGTGAAAACTTCAATTTTTCAAAGGCTTATAACTTGGCCAAATTTGGGCAGATTTTCTCAGGACTGGCAACAGGCACCTCCTTGACACAAAGGACACCACACTGCCAAATTTCAAGTCCCTGCTCCACAGCACGGGGGCACTAGAGCTTTTTAATGAAAAGGTCACCAGAATTTTTTAACGTGGGCCAAATAACCGATTTCCCCCCAGCCTTGTTCTTTCTCAAAAATGGCTGAACTGCTTTGGCTGAAATTTCCCAAAAACTTCAGCTTGAGGCAGACACCCAGCAAGGAAAATTTCAACCCAAACGCTTAAAGTCTGGCAAAGTTATAAGCACCCGAAAACAGACTTCTGCACTGGGAAATGTCAGGCAACCGTAATAATGGATAATGCTTCTAGCTCTGCTAGCAACAATTATTAGGAAAATATTGCAAATTGTATATACAAACCATCCTATATATCTATCTATTTATATGGCCCCAAATGCCATCATCTCTGAGCACCTTGCAAACTTTAACATACTTATCGTTGCAACACTCCTCTGAGGAAGTGCTATTATCCCCATTTTACAGATGGGGAACAAAAGCACAGAGAGACTAAGTGTCTTGCCCTCGGTCACACAGGAAGTCTGTGAAACAGAGCAAGGATTTAAACTTAGAACTCCTGAGTCCTAGGCCACTGGCCTAACCATCATGCCATCCTTCCCCTTTATTTGATTATGGCCCTCTTCCCAACCCATTCCTTGTCATTTGTCATCTGATTTTTCAGGGCAGGGACTGTGTCTTAAGAGGTGTTTGTAGCTCTGCTAATACATTGAGGCCTGACTCTGATTGGGAGTCTCTTGGCACTACTATAAAATGTATTATTATAGACAATAATTTGCATTTATATAACATCTTCTAGCTGGTAGCCACAGAGTGCTTTACAAACATTAATTTATTATGCTTTGCTCCACTCCTGTGGAATAACTATAAAATGCAATGGGCAATTGAGAAGGACTGGGACTAGGACATAGATTAAAAACAAGAGAGCATGAAGAACTGATTTGGTGGAACAGCGAGAGGCCATTATTTCTACATTTACAAAAGTGTAGCCAATGGACCTATGCCCATTTACACCAGCTAGGGATCTGGCTCTTAGGCTACAAATTCCAGGCTAAATGGAATCCATTAGCCCATTTTTCAGAGGTGCTGAGTACCCACAACTCCTACAGACTTCAGCGGAACACTTCCTAAAATCAGACCCTACCTGTATTATAAAGATGATGGTATGGGTGAAGGTTAGGGTTCCCAGCTTTGTTAGACAACAGCTTGTACTAATTTACTAATTTAGTGTCATTAATAATGGTGTGAGTTGCTTAATCTACCCTCCTGGCTGGACAATAGAAACCTACTGATAAGAAGGGGACATCAGATGTACAATGGTCAAGTGATCTATATGATCTACAGAAAAACAAAAGTTGAATGGACTAATAGTTAAAGAAATCTTTTCTACATATTTACATCAGACTCATCATAGTATTGGCTACCTCCTCAAAAATGACTGAACACATTCACATAAGAAAAATCACATGCAGACAACATGCAAAAATGTTGTATCATGTATGTCCTGAAAGAATTCTTCAGAGAAAAAAGGAGTTCATTAGAAATCTGGAATTAAAGAAGGGCATAAACCAGAGGTGATGAAAGTTTGGTTTTGCAAGGCTTCATCAGCTGAGTTTTGGTTTTGTAAATCCCCAAAAGGTGCTTTGGATCCAGATCTCATTTTATCTGAAATCTGTTTCATTTATGGGCAGAACCCACCCTGGGTGGACATGGTATTGCAAAAACTCAATCTGGTTTTTATTTTCAAAACCAAAACCCATATCAGAGCTGGTTCAGACCCATTATACCTGAATCCAAGAGTTCACTGGGAGGGGGGAAAACGGGGGAAATAAATGAGATAAACAGAAGGTTTCTGGGAAGAGAGGCCTCTAAAATTTTGAAGAACCATCCCATATTGGTTCTAACTGATAAAGGTGTGACACACTTATAGTGACCTAACATACCAATGTTATATTGGAAAAGGGCTCCCTTGTTCACTTCAGGCCAAAGTAAAGGGTCAATCTCAGACTACCCCAGACTGTTTCTTAGCTGAAGTCAGCAACTGGCAATGATATCACTTATTTGTTATGGGGTATAAGAAGGTGAGCTCTTAGAGAGTTCATTACTAGAACCTGACCGTCCAGATGGGAGTACCCCAATCTAGTACATTGGTGAGTATTTTGATCAAATACCTTTGACAGTGGGTTAGTGTATGGATGTAGTAACTGCTTATATTTTATTTTATATTTGAGCTACAATTCATTTGCAAATTTTATACCATCAGTTTGGGCTTGAATAGGGACTGGGAGTGGTTGGCTCACTACAAAAGCAATGTTCCCTCCTCATCAATTATTGGGAGTGTACCACATCCACCCTAACTAAATTTGCCTTCAACATTCGTTCTCTACTTGTAAGGTAACTCCCTTCTCTTCATGTGCCAATATATATTTATGCCTGTTTCTGTAATTTTCACTCCATGCATCTGAAGAAGTGGTTTTTTTACCCACAAAAGCTTATGCCTAAATAAATCTGTTAGTCTTTAAGGTGCCACCAGACTCCTCGTTGTTTGTGCTTATATTTTAGGCTTTTTAGACATATTTAGAGCAACTGTACAAATATCATTTGGCCTTTGGATTTAATAAAAGAATTTATGGTTGAATTGGTGTCATGGTAATACCATGCCTTAATGATAAGAATTGTAACACATGCAATCCAAATTTACACACATGCATATACTCATAGTTACACAAAGGGAGCTGAATAATGTCTATATATCCTGGAAGTTCTAGAGCAAACGGTACTGACAGAATGGCAGAATGATATGGCAATTTGGAGCATTTGTGCCTTTCCCCCCCTAGATATTGCTTTTTCAGGCTAAGGGACCTTAAAAAAAATCAATGTGCAGTTTTATTATTAACTTTGTTAGAACAATGTAACATTGTTACATTCTATTTTCATTTGTTCTTGCTGATCAGCCTTGCTGTATGTTGGCCTATAAACAAGTTTTAAAATATTTCATATACTGTAGTTTAATACTGTTTCTTTGCTGCTGAACAATAATTTGTAAACTCAAGCAGTAAGCCAGGTCTGGCAATCTGATCTAACAGACTTGATTTTAATCTTCCCAGAAGAATACTTATCTAGGAGGATCATTTAGATAAGTGTAACCGGAGTCTATTTTTTTACAGCTGAGAATGGTCATAAAAGGGATTTACCTGAGTACAACACCAGAAACTTGGTTAATAATAGTCGAGGTTGCCCTTTACCAGAACAGGAATTGTCATACTGGATCAGAGTTCTGGTTTACTGAAGCAAGTATCCTGTTACCAACAATGATAACTCCCAGGCATTTAAGAGGAAGGTGTAAAGAAACCCTGCAATGGACCATTCTGGAATGATTTAGCTGAAATTGAAGTTTGTTCCCACCCTCTGTCAGTTCATGGTTGGCATGAGCCTTTAAAACATTCATAGAATATTACAGGGCATGTTTATACCACATTCCAGTCACAAGACTAGCTTTATTACTGGCTTTATTACTGGAGCTAGCCACGTGAGTAATTACCTAGAGGTTAGGGTGGACATTTACAGCCCTTATACTGAAGCAGATGCTGCCTTGGCCTCAAGAGTTCTGAAGGAAATTAAATGTGAACTTGCAGAACTACTAACTGTAGTATGTAACCTATCATTTAAATCAGCCTCTGTACTAGATGACTGGAGGATAACTAATGTAACACCAATTTTTTAAAAAAAAGTTTCCAGAGACTATTCTGGCAATTACAGACCAATAAGCCTAACCTCAGTACCAGTCAAATTGGTTGAAACTAGAATAAAGAACAGAATTATCAGACACATAGATAAACATGATATGTTGGGGAAGAGTCAAAATGGCTTTTGTAAAGTGAAATCAAGCCTCACCAACCTATTAGAATTATTTGAAGGTGTCAACAAACATGTGGAAAAGGCTGATCCAGTGGATATAGTGTACTTGGGCTTTCAGAAAGCCTTTGACAAGGTCTGTCACCAAAGGCTCTTAAGCAAAGTAAATAGTCATGGAATAAGAGGGAAGGTCCCTCCAGGGACCAGTAACTGGAAAAAAGACAGGAAAGAAAGAGTAGAAATAAAGGGTCAGTTTTCACAGTGGATAGCGGTAGATTAGAGTCCCCAAAGATCGGTACTGGGGCATGTGCTGTTCAACATATTAATAAATGATCTGGGAAAAGGGGTAAACAGTGAGGTGACAACATTTGAAGATCATACAAAACTACTCAAAATAGTTAAGTTCAAAGCTGACTGAAGAGTTACAAAAGGATCACACAAAACTGGGTGACTGGGCAACAAAATGGCAGAGTAAACTCAATGCTGATAGATGGAAAGTAATGCACATTGTAAAACATAATCCCAACTGTACATGCAAAATGATGGGGTCTAAATTAGCTGTTATCACTCAAGGAAGACATCTCGGAGTCATTGTGGATAGTTCTCTGAAAACATCTTCTCAATGTGCAGTGGCAGTAAAAAAAACTACAGAATGTTAGGAACCATTAGGAAAGAGATAGATAATAAGACAGAAAATATCATAATGCCACTATATAAATCCATGATATGACATTTTCTGAATACTGCATGCAGTTCTGGTCACCCATCTCAAAAAAGATATATTAGAATTGGAAAAGGTACAGAGAAGAGTAACAAAAATGATATGAGGTATGGAACAGCTTCCGTATGAGGAGAGATTAAAAAGACTGGGACTGTTCAGCTTGGAAAAGAGACAACTAAGGGGGGTATGCTAGAGAGCTATAAAATCATGAACAGTGTGTAGAAAATAAATAAGGAAATGTTATTTACCCCTTCATATAATATGAGAACACCCGATGAAATTAATAGGCTATAGGATTAAAAAAAACAAAATAAAGTATTCACACAATGCAGTCAACCTGTGGAACTCATTGCCAGGGGATGTTGTGAAGGCCAAAAATATAACTGGGTTCAAAACATAAGTTAGATAAGTTCATGTAGGTTAGGTCCATCAATGGCTATTAGCCAAGATGATCAGGGATACAACCCCATACTAGGGATGTCCCTAAAGCTCCAACTGCCTGAAGCTGGGACCGGATTACAGGAAACTCAATAGGTTATGTATTCCTGTCCCCTGTGCTGAGGCAAGACTAAATATTATGTAGACCATCCCTGAAAGATTTGTTTAACCTGTTCTTAAAAACCTTCGATGATGGAGATTCCACAACCTCGCTTGGTAATTTGTTTCAGTGCTTAACTATCCTTATCCTTAAGAAACTTTTCGTAATATCTAACTTCAATCTCCCTTACTGCAATTTAAACACATTACTTCTTGTCCTGTCCTCAGTGGTTAAGAAGAACAATTTATCACCCTCCTCTTTATAACAACCTTGAACGTATTTGAAGATTATGTCCACCCTCAGTCTTCTTGTCTCTATACTAAACAAACCTATTTTTTTCAATCTTTTCTCGTAGGTCATGTTTTCTAGACCTTTAATAATATTTGTTGCTCTCCTCTGGACTTTCTCCAATTTTTCAACATCTGTCCTGAATGTGATGCCCAAAACTGGACACAATATTCCAGCTGAGGTCTTATCAGTGCTGAGAAGAGTGGAAAAATTACTTCTTGTCTTGCTTTGAATACTCCTGCTAATATATCCTGGAATGATGTTTGCATTTTTGCAACAGAATTACATTGCTTACTCATACTTAGTTTGTGATCTATTATAACCCCCAGATGTTTTCTGCAGTACTCCTTCCTAGACAGTCATTTCCCATTGTGTATGTGTGCATCTGATTGTTTTCTTATTTACTTCAGACAATTTCTCCACTTTATGAAGATCATTTTGAATTCCAGTCCTGTCCTCCAAAACACTTGCAACCCCTTCCAACTGGTATTATCCACAGACTTTATAAGTACACTCTTTATGGCATTATCCAAATCATTTATGAAGATATTGAATAGAATTGGACACAGGGCAGATCCCCATGGGACTCCACTCGATATGCTCTTCCAGCTTGACTGTGAACCATTGATAACTACTCTGCGAGTATGGTTTTCTAACAAGATGTACACTCACTGTATAGTAGGCTATATTTCCCTAGTTCATTTATGAGAATGTCATGTGAGACTACAGTTAGGAAGGAAAAATCAAATGCACACCTACAAACTGTGGAATAGCTGGCTAGGCAGTAGTATTGCTGAAAAGGATCTGGGGATTATAATGGGTCACAAATTGAATATGAGTCAACAATGTGATGCAGTTACCAAAACAGCTAATATCATTCTTTGGTGTGTAGCCCTACTACCACCCTTAGTAAGGGGGCTGTACCCCAAGAGAAGAGTGTGACCCTTCAAGCACCCAATGCTAGATGGCAAGGGACTCCCTAGTATGTATCTCCATCCTTAGAGGTTTTTAAGGCCCGGCTTGACAAAGCCCTGGCTGGGATGATTTGGTTGGGGTTGGTACTGCTTTGAGCAGGGGTTTGGACTAGATGATCTCCTGAGGTCTCTTCCAATCCTGATCTTCTAAAATGCTATGTAACAATAATCTCAGCTAGCCTGACAAGCTCAATACATCTCACACACTGTTGTCATGATACTAATTGAAACGACATCGTAGAATACGAAAAGGAATATTGTGGCACCTTAGAGACTAACAAATTTATTTCAGCATAAGCTTTCATGGACTACAGTCCGCTTCGTCGGATGCACAGATTGGAACATACAGTAGGAAGATATTTATACATTCAGAGAAACATGAAAAGGTGGAAGTAACCATACCAACTGTAAAAGGCTAATTAATTGAAAGGAACTATTATCAGCAGGAGAAAGAAACTTTTGAAGTGGTAATCAAGAGGGCCCATTACGGACAGTTGACACTAAGGTGTTAAGGGTATCTATTTCCCCTAGTTTAATATTCTAGTCAAATACCCTTAACACCTTTGTGTCAACTGTCCGTAATGGGCCATCCTGATTATCACTTCAAAAGTTTCTTTCCCCTGCTGATAATAGTTCCTTTCAATTAATTAACCTCTTAGAGTTGATATGGGTACTTCCACCTTTTCATGTTTCTCTGAATGTGTAAATATCCTCCTACTGTATGTTCCATTCTATGCATCCGACGAAGTGGACTGTAGTCCATGAAGGCTTATGCTGAAATAAATTTGTTAGTTTCTAAGGTGCCACAAGTATTCCTTTTCTTTTTGCTGACACAGACTAACACAGCTACTACTCTGGAATCTTATATCATTTCAAAACAAAACACCATGCTGGTTATTAATAGCACTGTGAAACGTGTAACAACACTGTATGTGAAACTATGGATACTCTCTGATACTATGTTTTGGAGTCTGTAAATAGATGAAGGAAGCAAATCATCATCATTTTTCCAAACAAAGGAGAAAGGCAAATACTTCTTTGACTCAATTTCAACTCGAGCCAGATGTGGCAAAGGACAGGATCAATGGGCTATCATTTGCATAGGAGATTGCAGGAAGATCACTTACATTGTAAATCAGAGAAGACTACAAAATTAACTTGGCATTGGCTCCCTGGTAGATACAGAAAGATGATCTGCCAGGAGGGCTTCCTGACTTTGAAGACAAAGATAAACTTTGGGGATGTAAGGAAATGCAGAAAGACTTTGGGGTATCCATAACCTGGGAGAACAAAGAAGCAAGTTCTTGGTATCTATGGAAATGGGTCATCTAAACATGCTGGAGAAGGCTGACAACTTGATATGAGTAAAAGACTGTTAGGCAAAGCTATATCTTGCTAGAATTAAGTTTTAGATATTAGAAATTATGTTTTTGTTTTGTTTGTAACCCTTTCATATCTCTTTCATTCTTGCTTGAAATGACTTAAATCTATGTTCTTTGTTAATACACTTATTCTTGGTTTTACTACAAACCATCTCAGTGCTGTGTATAAAGGTGGGGTGTTTTACCCCAGCTCAACTAACAAACTGTTGTGTATATCGGCTCTTTGGAGGAGTGAACATGGTGTTACCTCTCTGAGTGTCCAGTATGAGGAACTGGACACTGCAGAAAAGATGGTTTGTGGGACACACTTGGGGCAGGAAGGGTTTTTGGGGTCACTCTGTACAGAGTAACTGGGCTGGTGGAAGCCAGGGTGAGACCATTATGCTGTGAACAGGCTGCTGGTGTCAGGGCTCTGAGCCAAAGTTGCACAACACAGAGGCACCCAGGATTACAGGGCAGGTGGTGACAGAACCCCTTACTGGTCTGGGTGAAACCCCAGACCATCACATTGGTGTAGGGTTTACCCAGAGCTTGCTATTTGACTAAGGATTACACGTCAAGCACTCGAATACTAGATTTGTAAGTGATTCTTACACAAGAAGTGAAATAGAACAAAAGGACGTGTAGAAATGAGCAGACAGACTCAAGTAATAAAAGAAACTGAGGGCAAAGCCATAGCCCTCGGGGAGGCAGGCAGCCATGCAACTCAGGAGGTGCAGAAGCTGGAGAGAGCAGAGCTGACCTTCTGAGCCCACACGTGGTTGATGATACAGAGTCCTGCACTGTTGACTTCCCCCAGACAGCTGAAGGGAATGGGGGTATCATGAGCCCCCAATCACCATGGCAATCCTTCTTCTTCAACCAGTGGGAAGACAACCGCAGTCACTAGCAGCCAATTAGAGGGCAGAAGAGAGCTGGGAAGCACTGCAAGCAGTATCTGATCCTGCGAAAAAGCCCCCGAAGCCTCAGAAAGCAGGAAAGAAGGCTATGAACAGCCCTACTTTGCCTCCACATGGCATTGACTAGCTGCGGAGCAGAGAGGGAAGGTCTGCCTAAAATGTGCCCACATGGCATTTTCAGGCCCTGCACCTGGCCTGACTGCAGTACTTCCAGGCACTGTTCCCTCTAAGCTGTGCGCTTGTGCGCGCACACACAGATTCTAAACCCCGCGCACACGGCGAAACACCGCGTGCACAAAAATTTGCACAGAAGCACAACAATTTGTACAGAAGACATTTTTTGCGCACACGGCCTGTCAAAAATTAGAGGGAACATTGCTTCGAGGCCCAGCGAATGGCATGTCTTTTCCCTCAGCCTCCCAAAAAGCCACAGCAGGAAACAATCCATTTCTCCCGCAGCCTGCCTGCAAGCAACAGGAGGAGACAACACTTCTCTTTTGCCATCACCTGCAGTCTGCTTGCCTTGCAGCCAGCATACACCAGATTCATGACTTTGGATCCAGAGATCCTGAACCTGTTTGCATCTGAACCCGTGGGTTCCAGTCTTTGAAGACTGTCAGCACAGTTACAGAAGGGAGCAGATGGTTAATTTCTATCCAACAATACCCGGGAGGACCAGCTTGCCTGCGCCAGTCTCCTGGTCCCTCACCCAGAAAAGGAACCTGAGTGAGTATCCTGTATTATAGTTAGAAAATTAGTGGTTAATTTTGCATTATTAAGGCGCATTGCATCTGTGTAAGGGCTTTCAGCCACCTGGATCATCAAGACCTGTGTTTCCAGAATAATAAAGTGTGTTTCTAGCAGCATCTCCTTACAAGCCTGCAATGTATCTTCCATGTGCACCACCCAAGTACCTAAGATGTGGGTGAGAGATGGAACTGAGTGGGGGGGATACTTTTTGTTTAAGAATAGTGGGAAGCATGTGGATACAGGACCTAGTGTGAGTGCCAGCGTAGATTTTGGTTAAAAAAAAAAAGAAGGTAGTATTAATATCTTCAATTCTTTTAATCATTCATTCTTATTGGGTGTATATTTTTCCTTAATCAAATCTTTGTATAAAGTTTATAGTTATTGTTTTAAATTGTTTGTTTGTGTGAGCCTGAATTATTTGTGAGTTCAGGTGTGGTAGCCACTGCGCTAGTGTGGTTAACCCCTTGTCGCACTGGAACCACTGCCAAATAGATTTACTCTTTAGCGCAGCAGGAGAAGGAATCGGGCACCGACCAGCAGCACCACGAAACCAGCACTGGTGACAGAAACTTTGGAACCGTTCAAAGACTGTGCAGGTTCCTCTTTTCTGTTTGCACATCATACAAGTACTAAGCCAGAGCCAAAAGGGGGACTCAGGTGTATTAATAGGAGTGTCATCTGTAAGACATGGGAGGTAATTGCTCTACTCTACTCCTCAGCACTGGTGAGGCCTCAGCTAAATTATTGTGTCCAGTTCTGTGTGCCACGCTTTAGGAAAGGTGTGGGGAAAATGGAGGGAGTCCAGAGGCAAGCAACAAAAATGATAAATGGGTTAGAAAACCTGACCTGTGATGAAAGGTTAAAAAACTGGGTAAGTTTAGTCTTGAGGAAAGAAGACTGAGGTGGGACCTATTAGTCTTCAAATGTATTACAGGCTGTTATAGAGAGGATGGTTCTCCATGTCCACTGAAAATAGGACTGGGCTTAATCAGCCGTAAGGGAAATTTAGGTTTGATATTAGGAAAAACTTCCTAACTATAAGGGTAGTTTAGTAGCATAGCTTTGAAGGGAGGCTGTGAAATCCTCATCATTGGCAGTGTTTAAGAACAGATTAGACAAACACCTGTCAGGGATGGTTTAGGTAAACTTTTCCCAGCCTCAGTACAGGGGTCTGGACTAGAGGATCTCTTGAGGTCCCTTCCAGCTCTCCATTTCTATTGTACTGTTAAGCACCATTCTTGTCCCATGAATGTCAATATTTCATGTAGTTATGAAGTACATTTACTGAAGGTATAGATCTCCAGTTTTATGTCACTTATCACCATTCCCTTCAGTCCCTGTCACAAGCAAATCCATAGTTGCACCATGGATGGAATCCTAGTTGAGAAGGATATGATCAGATCCCGGTAATAACTTCTATGTCATGGCTCTGACTGGAAGCCAGGGAACCTTTAAGCAATTCTGGACTTCTTTGTGTTAATTAAGCATTGTACTATGAGTAGCTGGCTTTATAGGTCATTGACACACACAGTGATCCAGTGAGACAGCAATGGATAGCCAAAGGAATCTACCAAAGAGCTACAATTAGGTCACATGCCAGGGGATGGTCCTCAAATGGACACCGTTAGCACAGCCTCATCTTCACAGGTTGGCTTTTCTACTAGTAGCTGACCACAGCAATCTGCTATGCAGAAATTACAGTGTATTTTGCACACTGACTGAGGAAAGCAAACAGTCAGTGACTTGGAGGTTTCCTGTTGGTTGCATAAGACCCAGCACAGACTGATGGCTAGAGATGAGATCAGTGCATATAGAGAGGAGTTTTCACCCTGTGGAGGATACATGTCTTGGGAGGAAGGGACGGAGGACTGTGATAGGGAAAAGCAGGTCCTAGAAGAGGAAGACAAGATGGAGGGACTCCCAAAATGCTCCATGCTGCCCATTTTCTGGAGGACATTTGACTTCAGTTAGTTGATGAATGGGGGTGGGGGGGCTCCACAGTGAGAGAAATGAAGTCTGAATGAAGCTAAGCATATCCTCAGTGTCCTCCTCTCAGGATGATCTCTGTGCCTTCCTCCACAGTGCTTCTGGAATGCCTTCCCTATCTAAGTGCAACTGCAGCAACCTTCTCCTCTTGCAGGTCCATTCTTAAGACACACCTCTTCTGTGTAGCCTGTGTAGAATAAAAAAACAAACAAACAAAAAAACCCTTCTGCAACACTCTGTGTTGTTTCATCTCCTGATAATCCAGTGCTTTATGGGAGATCTCTGTTTTCGAGGCTATAAGGTCCTCAAGCAAGGACCATCCTTTCCACTTGGTCTTGGTCAGTGACGGGCATGCTGTTGTCACTCAAAAAATAATGCATGAATTCCTCCCCTCCACCCACAATGTTTGTGGGGGGAAATACTGAGAGATTGAAGGGGGTGTAAAGTCTACTTCTAACTCACAAGCAACCCTGAAATGCAGCTACGGCCTCTGCTTATTCCATTCACGGTTATCTGTGACCATTTATCTGAATAAACACACACCCAATTGGCCATGCCCACAACTCACTTCCCTCTGCCCCCATGCACCTTTTTTTAAAAAATGATAATCTCTGCTGAACAGAGATTCTAACTTTGCCATATAGAGGGGGGTGCAGAAGCCTTTTGCTTACCAGTAGCATAGGCAGGTCCGGAGCACAGGGGGAGCGGTGCTATAAAAAGGCGCCTCCCCCTGTACTCACCCAGCAGCGCTCCAGGTCTTCGGCGGCACTTCGGCGGTGGGTCCTCACTTGCTCTGGGTCTTCGGTGGTACCCGCCGCTGAAATGCTGCCGAAGACCCGGAGTGCCGCCGGGTGAATGCAAGAAGCAGCTCTGCTAAAAAAAGGCGCCACTTCCTTTTTAAGGCACCGCTTCTGCTCACAGGGGGAGCAGTCGCTCCCCCTGCTCCCCCCCCGGCTATGCTACTGTTGCTTACCCACTCCACACATCAGTGAGATTAAGTATCAGAGGGGTAGCCGTGTTAGTCTGGATCTGTGGAAGCGACAAAGGGTCCTGTGGCACCTTATAGACTAACAGAGGTATTGGAGCATAAGCTTTCGTGGGTGAGATTAATGCATTTCTTCTACGCTGAGAGCTTTCCTTTCCCGGGTATTTACCTCACACTCGCCTTGAAGAGGTTAGTGTAGGGTAAGAAGGGGGCCAATTAACCAGACAGGCCACAGCTGAGGGGAATCAGGTGGTTTACATAATCCCATGACTCACTAATGAGTCAATCTATCTGAGGAGGAAGGAGCTACATTTATAAAGCCAGGAAGTTGGCAGTAGAGAGGGGGTTGCAGAGAAGGGAGGTGAGTTTGGGGGCTACAGAGCCAAGGCAGCCTACGGTTACTCCCAGACGGAGGAGCAAGAATGTTAGGAAAGGCTCAGGTAAAAGGCAGTAAGGTCCATAATGGAACCTTGGCTGCTGATTAGAGGGTCCCTGAGCTGGAACCCGGAGTAGAAGGTGGGCCTGGGTTCCTCTTCCAGCCACTAGGGAACTGGCAGCAGCTGGGCTGCAAACAGAGACTGCCTGAGCCCATTCATAAGAAAGGACTTTCATACCCTGGAAGGGGAGGACACATGCGACTTGGCTGGAGGGCTAAGCTATGAACACAGAGCTGTGCCACACTGAGAGCCAGGAAGAGAAGGCAGGTGTGCAGGTGGAAGGGAGGTGTTGGACCTGGAATCAGCTATTCCCCAGAGTAAGCAGGAGGATGTGCACTAGTGGTGAGCAGACCCTGTGACAAATGGCTAACGTGGTTTCTGCTTGTCTAAAGCAGTGTTTCTCATGGCCGGCCTGTGGATTGGCACCCGTCACCGAGATCTCTCTGACACAGTTTAGGAAGGCAGCAAGCTGGTCCCTGGGATCAAAAAGGTGAGAAACTCTGGTCTAAAGCACCTCCCAAGTCTGTTCTGCCAGTGAGTCGAAATAATGCAGCTTTTCAATAAAGAGATAAACTAAAGTGAGCTTCAGCATCAGTGTGCTCATCAGACTGAGCTGGCTTCCCATTGGTTAACTGGATCTCTCATTTTTTCACCATTCTTTATTCATTTAGTATAATGGAAGTAAAGAAATTGGAAAAGGAGAATCTGACAGGCTGATAGGCTTCTGCTGCCCTGAGACTAAATGTCTGCCTCCCTCTTGACATTTATTTTCTATGAACTGGCTTTTTTATTGCAGCAGTAGACCATTATCCTGTCACAGGATTATATTACATTGACATGATCTCATAAGTAAATTCTGTTATTTAATTTATTGTTGTATGGGCATTTCCAGAATTGCACTACTAAAGACTGGAAGTCACATACTATTTTGGTCTAAGAGCAGGTGACCAGAAACAGTGTTCCAAGAACACTTCATACACTTCATTGGACTCTGGTTCATGCCATACCAAGCAGATGCAAATAATTCTTGTATTATGTCTGGGAATAATGCTAGGAAACATATATTACTGTGTCCAGTTCTGGGTGCCACACTTCAGGAAAGATGTGTACAAATTGGAGAAAGTCCAGAGGAGAGCAATAAAAATGATTAAAGGTCTAGAAAACATGACCTATGAGGAAAGATTGAAAAAGATGGGTTTGGTTAGTTTGGAGAAAAGAAGACTAAGGGGGACATAACAGTTTTCAAGTACATAAAAGGGTGTTACAAGGAGGAGGGTAAAAATTGTTCTCTTAGCTTCTGAGTATAGGACAAGAAGCAATGGGCTTAAATTGCAGACAAAGTAGGTTTAGGCTAGACTTCAGGAAAAACTTCCTACTAGAGTAGTTAAGCACTGGAACAAATTGCCCAGGGACCTGGTGGAATCTCCATCATTGTAGGTTTTTAAGAACAGGCTAGACAAACACCTGTCAAGAATGGTCTAATTAATACTTAGTCCTGCCTTGAGTGCCTCCACTGCCACTACCTATGCTACTTTGACTACACTACTATTTATACTTGCACTTGCTCAATGAGAGATAGCGCAAGTATGCAAGCAGGGGAATCACACTCCTGGCTTGTAGTGTAGACATAGGCCAAATGCATGGATAACACGTCTACAAACTGGACAGGAACCATCTGTCAACCCTCTCCACCATGGTATTCTCCCTGGTGATCTTCCAGCTGACCTGTAGTAAAGTGTAATAACAAATATCAATGAACAACAAAATCACAAATATATGCAACCAGTTAATAAAATACATGAATTGGGTCATCTAAGATACATGTCTGGGTATAAGATCTGAACCCTCAGACAACGAGAGTCTTCTAAGTGTTAAAGGCCATAAGGGACCATTGTGACCATCTAGTCTAGCCTCGTATATAATACAGCCCCTCGCTTTCATACAGTGATTTCTGCCTCTTATTAGAATCTGCCAGTAGTGATCTCTGTTCTGAGAACAGTTCCTTCTTTGGTGGCCTATTCAATTACCAATAGGTATATCTCATCTAAAACCTGCGTTCGCTGCTCCTAGTGTCTTTTGTTATCCATGCTTGGTGGGCATGTGATACTTTGGCCAGAACGTGACCACGGCTATTAGCGTTCTGGATCAAGAAACCTAGTCACCATCGTCCTTGGTTTTAGTTAATGTCTTCTATTCCTCTTGTAAGACTGATCCTCATGTGTGGTTATGATGAATGACCTTGGAGAGGACGGGACAGTTGTTAACTTGGCAGCTTGCCAGACACCTTTTCTTTAGAACCTAATATTCTGTTTTGCACTGAGGGTAAACCTGGCGTTCTTGCCTTAGTACTTTGCTTTAGTTTCCCAGCTCTTATGTAACTACTGCAGGATTAATTATCTTTGGCTCAAAAACCTTTGTGTTAGATGCTGGCACTAAGGTTTTTGTACTTCTGCCAATACGAGTAATGGACTATTATTAACTCACCTGGAATCCCATGGTAAGCAAATAATGATTTACAATATTTTATTATATTGCTACTTGACATTATGCAACAGCTCAGCTTCAAATAGATGTGTGTTGTAGTCCACTAATAAAAGATAATCCTTCCCATTTAATTTAAATAGTCTATACCAAACACAGAGCATGGATGATCAAGAATCTTGTGGAGTGTTAATTCGCGTTTAACATTCTATTCTCTGATTTACAGCAGATTTCACACTTGGGTATGATATCTTTGATGGCACATTTATGCCTGGCCCATATAGGATATCTCAAGCTCCGTCCTTACACTACTCAATAACCAGATGGGCATTGTCCATTATATTTAGCATTCTGACCTCTAACTGTGTCCTTTGTATAGAATATCATGACATGCAGCAATTTCAGCTCTCTCTCTCTTTATTTAGAGATGTTGGGTTTTTTTCAGTTGGCTGTCCATTTTGAATTTCTCTTTAAAACTGTTGTAAGCTTAGATTATTTTATGAGCTCACCTGATCTAGTCAAAGTTTTGCAAATGGTTAGTATCTGAGTCATATTTACATCAAACTACTTTTTGTGCAGGGTCCTTGCTTTCACAGTTAACAGGCTTGAAATATGGCTAGAAGAAGAAGCAATTTATCAGTCTTATATTCACATTTAGTATGTTCTTTTGCAATTTCATGGTCATTTTCTGAAGTCTAGGAAGTGCTTTGCCCCAAGGGTTTCTGTAATATAACTTCCAGTTTGTATGATGTTTCTATGTCGACTGATTCTGCCCAGAAACATTCATGAAACATCTCACAACTAAAAATTAATTGCCAACATTGGCATAGTTTTTATGTTTCTATCAATGCTTTGGAAGCATATAATACTATACAATCATCTTGCAGAAGACAGCTCACAATCCATGTGACCTTTCATCAACTGAGATCTCAGGTTTTCTGCTGATCTCAAAATATTTCAGTACCAGTGCTTTGGTGAAAATGTTAAATCGGAAGTTTCTCTCATCAGTTTTTCAATTATCCCAATGCCATTCTGTACTATCAAGCAGCATTCTGAGTGGAATACTTAAGATTTGACAAATTAGGATTTTATTGGATATGTTAACATACCCATGAATCCTTATAAGGCTTTCATGTTTTGGGGTCTCTTGATTTTGTACAGTTATTTCCACCTTTCTTCAGTCTGGTTGATTTTCCTTGACACTGATTTCGTATCCTGCATAACTAATCTAATATTTGTTTTTAGTGTAAGATTCTTTTTTTTAGCAAGTTGCAGAATGTTAGACAGTCTCTCATTGTATTATTGATCATTTCTGGCCGAATCAGAAGGTCACCAACACTTTTTTCCACCCCATCCAAATCCTCAAAGATCTGTCAACCTATGGGGAACTCTTTGCTCTGTTGAAGCCAATGGGAGTTTTGCGATTGACTTCAGTGAGCCAAGATTTCACCTCTGATGTTTTAGTATACTGAAGATGCTCAAAGGGATGTTGCTTAAACATATGTCTATGAAAAGCAGGTGAAGGTGCAGTTTTTCTCTCTTTCTTTGTATATTCAGACATGCCAAAAAACTTTGGGTTGCATCTAAAAAGAAAACTCATCTTTTTTTCGACTTCTTTCCCATGACATTAAAGATTATATGCGTAAAAAAACCCCCAAACTAATGCAAAGTACTGCAGTGGATGACGGGAAAAGAGAACAACTTTGCAGCAAACTGCCTAGTTCTGCTTTCTTATGAGGCACTCACAGTGAGGAGTCTGACATTAATAGCTAGTCTGAAAGACATATAAATGTCAAAGCAAAAGATGCAAAAATCATGGAGAATATTTTCAACAAAAATATAAAATAAACCCATGAGAAATGTGTTCATACATTAGTAGTGGGAATGACTGCGACAAATTATATGTGTTTGGCTTACCATGGTAAGCAAGGAGAGTGTGTATGAGAGAGTGAGGGTTAGTGAGGCATAATCACTGCATTAAATGTGTACTGAGTCAGTTCCTTAATTCTCTTCTAAACAAATAGGTTTATAAGAAGCTAACTTTATAAATTAAAGGTGGCTAGGTGCTTTTCATAGGTTATGAAGTTCATGGAAAGCTCAATATTTTGGTATGCCTTGAGGTCATATCTACTGTTCTCGTGTGACTAATATTTGAGTGGTAAAGGGAATGAACAATTTATCCTGAGTAGCATCCAAAAAAATGAAAAAGGAAATATATTTTTGTAGCTCAGTAGCAGAGCTGGTCAACATTTTTGACTGACATTTTCCCATCAGAACATGTGGGTTTTGTCAAAATCAACATATAATCAAATGAAATCCATGTTTGGCTAGAGCGCCACTGGTGTGCATTTCAGCGAGGCAAAGCATTCTTTCCTGACAATTTTATTCTCTTGCAGACCTTACAGAGTTTCTAAGTTCTTGAGGGAAAAGGGTCCCTCCCACTTCTCACCTCTGTAGGAGGCAGCTTTTCTACGGGTTCCATCCATATAAGGATTTACAATCTCAGCAACAGTAAATTGTGGTGCTTAACAGCTTCACTGACAAAGCTGGTAAACTCCGCACACCCAACAAACAGTTCAAGTGTAAGGAGCTTGTAAGCTTCTCAAGCATACTAGTTGTGTGGTTACTTGATTTTTTCCCAATGAAACAAAAAACAGGGAAATTACACTATTACATTTTATTATATAATGTCAATTTAGTGAACTTAAATGTTCCAAAATAGGAAATGAACAAGCAAAAGTGCTTAACTTTTAACTTTCCCCCCCAGCTCTACCTTACCAATGTGAATGAATGCCTCTCCATCATAAACCAGTGCAAGTCTTGCTCTTGTATGCAGCAGCATTAAAAGTGTTATAGTGCTGAAATCTTCATTCTAAGACCTTTCTGAAACAGCCAAGAACAATATAATACTTTGCATTTTTAACCTTCATATATAATAGGCTGCCAGAGCTCGATGTGCCAACTTCCTCCTTTATGACTGGAACTAACGCCATCCTTGGTTCACATAGCTCTTACATATTCAGATAATAAAGTAGGATTGTAAGGTACACATGCATCAGAGATACAGATGAATGGATTTTCTAAGACTATAGGCCATGCCTCTCTTTGAGCACAGCACTAGAAATCAAGAGGTCCTGAGTGCTAAGTGAAGCTGACTCAGATCCTCACTATGCTTTAAGCAAGTCCTTTTAACCCAGCAGGCTCATTTTACCTTTCCTTGTGGCAGGGACCTTGTCATTGTTTGTGTTTCTACAGCACCTAGCACAATGAAAGCTGGATCTTCAGTGGGACTTTTGATTAGAGATGAGTGGAAAATAAGAAATTCCATCTCCTAGGAGCTTACAAATCTTGTCAAGACAATATGCAACAAGCAGGTCTAGCAAACAATCAGAAGGAACAGGGAAGTGAGAACAAGGGAAACAGTAATAAGAATGTATGCTGGTACACTTGGCAAATAAATAAATATCAAAAGTCCTTAGAGGCTGTAACCTATTGAGCATTTCCGATAGATGTTATGGCAAAAATGAGTTAAGAAATATTTTGATGGAGACAAGGACAGTGACTTTATGGACTGTTTTGGGGAGGATGTTCCAGGCATAATAGTTTTCATGACACAGACATGCTTGTGGGAGAAGCTGGCGAATGGCTGATGGAAGCAGATGTTGGTGGATTGGAGAGGTCAGGGGATTCAACACAGTAACCATAGTGTGGAAGGTATTAAACTTTTAAAGGACCAGAATGCAGTGCTGAAGGAGGAAGCAGTGGAGGTGGCAGGGGGCAAGGGGGTGACATGGTCAAAAAAAATGGGCCAGGAAGATTGCTGGGAGTGAAGCTTATATAGGCCTGGTAGAAGCCTCCTGTGAATTTTAAAAATCTGTTCTGATAATGCTTGGCAGTGTAAACATAAGTAGAACTGTGCATGTGTAAGAAATTGCAGAGTAATCATGATTCATGTTTGTGAGAAAAATAAAAGATAAAGTAAGTACAAAGTTAGAAAAGGCCAGTTTGAACTAACACTAAACCTGTACTGACAGGGGAGAAGAGTTAACATGGGAATGAGAGACTAACATGTCTAAGAAAAATGAACACATTTATAAATAATCTGTGTAAGAAAGGAATGTGGAAGCTGTATTATCCAATGTTGGGCAGGACTGTGGTGAGATCGCCCTGGTGAGCTTCTCACTTTAAGTAATTTATCACCACTTGCTGAGTGATTTGCTTTGATACAGATTTGTTAGATCCATCTGCTGAGTAAGTGAATCTCAATCCAAGAAAGATGATCTTGGCAGCAGCGTTCTGAGGGGATCTGAAGGGAGCAATGAGCGTGTCAGGAAGGCCATTGAAGACAGAAGAGTAGTCAAGACTGGCGATAAAGTGAAAGAGGAGAATTTTGGCTGTGTGGACAGAGAAAATGTCACTTTCTAGAAAGATCATTAAGGAAGCAGCAGCAGGATTCAGATACAGCGTGGGTGTGTAGGGATAGAAAGAGAGTGGAACGAAAAAATGACACCCAGGTCACAGTCCAGAGAGAGATGGGCAGATGGTTTACTTTGATTGTAAGCTCTTTGGAGCAGGAACTATCTTTTTGTTCTGTGTTTGCACAGGACCCAGCACAAAGGGGTCCTGGTCCATGATTGTGGCTCATAGGTGCAGTACAAAATAATCCTCATCATGCTGTCAACAGTGAGAACTGAGGCATAGGGGAGGGCTTGAGATTACAATGCAGAGAAAGGGAGAGAAGAGAGTGACAGGTAAATAGTGGCTGGCCATGAGTAGGGTGGTGATAAATTTTGCAAAGAATCAGTGAAGATGATACAGGAATAATGAGGGGAATAAACAATCATTTGAATCAATTGTGTAGAGAATTAATTATGGAGCAAGGCAGACAAATAATAATGGTGCATCTGGTATATGGAACCCTGCGGAGAAACTAGAACTGCCCTCACAAATCAGTTCTACAGGAAATTAATTATATAGCGAATCAATTCTTATGGAGAAGAAACTCCACTGTACAAAGACTTAACTAAACAGAAAATCGATTATGCAGAGGGACGGTAGGGGAATGGGGGCGTAGCCAATAGGAAATCTCAAAGCACCAGGCCAACAAGAGTATAAGATGAGTGACATAAAAGATGTGACCTGAGAGTCCCTGCTTTCACTGAGATGCATTGCCACATTACCACAGGTAACCAAGAGGTGGGGGTGATGCTGTGAGCTTGGAGGTGAAGGGAAAGAAACTAAAGCCCACATTCTCAAACATCAGAGGGGTAGCCGTGTCAGTCTGGATCTGCAAGAGCGACAAAGAGTCTCGTGGCACCTTATAGACTAACAGATATATTGGAGCATAAGCAGTGCATCTTCGCCCACGAAAGCTTATGCTCCAACATATCTGTTAGTCTATAAGGTGCCACAAGACTCTTTGTCGCTCTTGCGTTCTCAAACATTTTTGATTTCATTGGAAGTTAGGAAGTTTGAGGGTGTGGGCCTCAGTTCCCACCCACTGAAGCCTTGATATTGCCCACCAGTGGGCAGCTGTACTAACAGTGTTCAGATTCAGTTCAGCAGACTTGGCTACAACTGGCGTTGGCGGGCTGCTGTTTCCTCAGTAACTGGTTTGCTCAGCCCTACCCCCAAAAAACTCTTTTGAATGGCGCAATCTCACTGAACATGCCGATGTTCAAATTGCCCAGAGCAATCAAAATGGCCTCAATGGCTTAAAGGAATAAACATAGGTGGTGGAGGAAGCATCTGGTATATGGAACCCTGCGGAGAAACTGGAACGGCCCTCACAAATTAAAATCATTCCCCTGTGAATACAGTTATTAATATTTCATCTCTTGGCTCCCTTCTAATACAGAGCTCTAACGAAGTAATATTCCAGTTTTTGAAACTACGAAACCCAAAATGACCTGCTATGTTGATTAGGTTACTCTCCAAGCTGTTTTTGGCTCCAGCCACCTTTGCCATTTATACAAAGCATCTTCAAAAATGTGAAAGACTCCATGTGTTTAGGATGAATGCTGCTGTTTGAAAGACCACTAGGAATACCATACAGATTTTTGTGTGTTTCTGTCTGAAATGCCAACAGACCCCGGTCATAGGTGGGCGGGATCAAACCTGCGACCTCTGGAGCTAAATGCATGTGCCTCTACGGCATGAACTAAAAGCCATGTGGCCCTTAGCTAAGGCTGTAGAGCAGACTCATTAATCTCTTTCTCTAAGGGGTCTCGGTGCCTCTAGTTGGGACAGAGCACCACATATAGGTGGTGTGTGGGTTACGTATGCACAAAAAGGAACCAGAGACCCTCAGAAAGGAGGCTCATTGTGTTAGACTGAGAGAATATCATAACCAAAGTAAAGTTTCCATGAGACAGCACTCTGTGTGTGTGTGTGTGTGTGTGTTTGTGCGTGTGCCCTCTTGCCTATTACATCAGGAAACAAAATGGCTTCTGCCTCTGAAGCAGGGACAGGGACTTCTTTCCATTTAGAACTCAGTAAGTCACAACAGATACACACACTAATACCTAACAAGGCTGAGACATGAAAGAATAAACTATTGAGCAGCTGTAGCAGACTCAGTCAGGACTTGACAATGTCTTAAGTGGATTTCCATCACTCCTGCCATGGAGGAGGAGACTAATGATATATTATCTGAAGTGCAGTGGCTGAGAGAGGTACAACCAAAGGACTGGGGAGTCATTGGGTGTGGGGAGAAGAGACAGAGTGGCTTATGTGAGGAAAAGGGCACAAATCATGTGGAGGGAGACCCAGTGAATGAGGAGTGAGAGGAAACAAAGAAAAGAAAATTGAGGGGAGGGATAGCTCAGTGATTTGAGCATTGGCCTGCTAAACCCAGGGTTCTGAATTCAATCCTTGAGGGGGCCATTTAGGGATCTGGGGCAAACATTGGGGATTGGTCCTGCTTTGAGCAGTGGGTTGGACTAGATGACCTTCTAAGGTCCTTTCCAACCCTGATATTCTATGATTCAGTATTAAGCTATTTTAAGCCTTTAGCTATTTTCAAATTTCTCCTGAATAACTAGCATCTGAGAGAAAATAAGTATGGTCTCAACCTTTTAGCCATTGCAGTCTATTGCCTCGTTGTGTGCCAGTTGTGCCATGTTATATTGTATAGTATGTGAAATACAGTATTGTCTCTTTAATGATTACACACAGAAGGATGGGTGATTGTATTTCGTCAGTTTCCTGCGGCTGATGGGGTAAATGGATAAGATAGTCCAAGTCAACATTTACCTTGCTTCATCCCTTAGTATCCTAATCTTTAGTGGATATGACAACTTATGACAGTACATTTAAAATACCTCAACAGAAAGCTACTTCCTGAATGAGTTAGAGAGGAAGATGCTTTCCTTTCCGACCTGAAATTAGTTATTTAAAGAAAAGGAATACCATTTGTGACTATTAGGATTCATACATACCTCAAGGATTGAACTCACAATCCTGGGTTTAGTAGGCCAATGCTCAAACCACTGAGCTATCCCCTCCCCCCTTTTCCTTTGAGCTCATTGTCATGCTTGCTTTTGTTTTTCCTCGGTACTAGTTTCCTCTCATTCTGTTACACATTGTTCCCCCGTTAATTTGCTTAGCCTGTATGTCAGGCAGCATTTTCCTCTGAGATGTACAATACTGACCTGTACCATGTTCAGTAAAGGGGGATGACTCGTGCTCTGTATTACTCTTATTGGATCATCCTTCCAGAGAGCAGTGTCAGCACCTATTGGAAGTATGGTTTCAATTTTCCCTTTAAAATATGGATCCAGCAACGCTGGCCTCAACAGACATTTATCTCTGTCAATGAAGCCTGTATGGATGGTTTAACAGCAATTCCTCCTCACGGGTACTGCAGCCTAGCTTCCTTTAATTTCATGTAGGACTTGTCATTGTTCCAGAAAATAGAGTGTATATTTCTAGTTATCAGCTATGTGACAGTGGCAAGAGCTGAGGAGAGTGGCAAGAAATTCTAGTGAATGGAGCCTGGTCTTACATATTTCTTATTCAATCAGGTCCAGTTTTTTGTTATGCCAGGTCTGGATAAATCACTTGAAAACAAAACCAGCAGAGATCCAACCAGCTGAAATCGCTTCTTTAGCTGATGCTTCATTGCGGTTTTTTTCCATTCCAGCTCAGGCAGTATTTTTCTAGAGTAGGCAGAAATATTAAAGTGGCCACACATTTTATGGGACACCAGGAACAAAGACTGTATACGTTATGGCTATGCCAAACTTAAACAGTGTATAAAGCATAGGAGGTTGTGTGTCTGCTGATGCCACCTGTAGCAGCATAAAGATCAGCAGAAACGTTATCTAATACAGTTCATGATTAACCCCTACACCTAAAGAGAACAGGGCGAGCATACCTGGTGAAGGGAGACCGGGGAACTGAGACAAACAGCTCTGAAATAAATTAAGGCCAAATGTACTTTCTTCCTTATATAATATATGTTGGGCCATTGCTGCAAACATTACAATTGCACGTGGACTTTATGTTGGATTTAGTCCCATTGACTTCATAACTGTGCATGGCAGTAAGCATTAGTGGGATTGGGCCCTTTAAAATATGTTGGGCATTTGCCTCAGGATGAAAGGAAGCTGGCTGAGACTCAGTCAAGATAAGGTGATCGGTGTTGCTGGTAGTTTAGGGAACACATCTGGAAGGTGGCAAATCCCCCTTTTATTGAGGGCTTTTAAAAATTATCCAACATTCATGGTTCAGGGTTAAGGCTGGTAGTGTGCTAAGATATGCGTTTAAATGTATTTGATAAGGATAAAGATTCAACACCCCCTCCCAATCAACTAAGGTGTGAGAGCTAATAATATACGTCCTCAGAGTCCTGCAAGAAATCATCCAGCCAAACCAGGAAAGACTGCAGTTGACATTCCCTATATAGCCAAGTTAAAACAACTGCCAGGAAAAAAAGAAACTCAACACGTGGAAGAAAATAAAATCTGTATACATCATAAATCAAAAAGAAAAGGAAAGAAAGAAAAAAAGACAAGCCCAATGACAAAAATATCCTGTGTAGGTCACCTTTTTAAATTGGAACATTCCAGGGTCTGCAAAGAGAATTTACCAGGAGAAGAAAAGAATCAATAGGTTAGAGACATATTGAAAGAAAAGCAAGATGTAGAGCCAAAGAAGAATAATAGAATTAAAAGGACAGGAACAGGTAACTGCATTGCTTGAGCTCCCAGCATTTAATATCTTTGAGGATATCTCCTTCCTTAGAGGTTTTTAAGGTCAGGCTTGACAAAGCCCTGGCTGGGATGATCTAATTGGGTTTGGTCCTGCTTTGAGCAGGGGGTTGGACTAGATGACCTCCTGAGGTCCCTTCCAACCCTGAGATTCTATGATTCTATGATAGGGCTGAGGGATGACAGAGGTGGACAAGCAGATTGAGAAATCTATTGGATGCACTTGATGTTGAAAATCTAAAATGACAAGTCCCACCTTCTGCTACACCATGTTGGCAAGATAGTAAATTATATTTATGATTCATGGCTGAACAAAACGCGTGGTGGAGATGAGGATCTCCTGGAAAAAACCATATTGCATTCTGACTGATCACTTCTCTCAGAAAAAGAGTGTCACACAATTATGATAAGAAGCAGATGAGATCCTGACCAGTGTCTATGACAGATTCTGGCAACCAACACCTACAGGCAAACTTGATGATTTGGATCATGGGATCAAGATGCAAATTGCAAAACATTAGTCAACAACCAAACTCCAAAGAGAAGCACTTAGTAGGACAGAGCTGCCATTGGACAGTTTCCCTGGAAGAAAATTTGCACAAAAACCACACAAAATTGAGGAAGTCTGTTGATGGTTAAATGCCTCTGGGTCATAGCAGTTCACTGACCTCTTTATACCACTGTAGATAAAAATGAGCCAGGAGCCTACAGAATGTGACCACAGTACAGTGTCTGTGCTTTTTATGAACAACATTATAGATGTTTATGTTTGATAGCCTTAGGGTGACCAGATGAGAAGACCCAAAAATCGGGACAAAACGGCCTCTACCGCCGGAAGTTATTGAGAAAAAAAAAACGGAAGAAGACCGGAAATCGGGACAAAAGGCATCCCAACCGACCATCAATCGGGACAAATGATCAAAAATCGGAACGGTCCCAATTTTATCGGGACGTCTGGTCACTCTAGATAGCCTTTGGTGCATTTGTAATGCATCGATGGGATGCAGTGGTATATCCCTTTAAGGCCACCATACTGCTGAAACATGAGAACCTGAATACTGCCAGTAGCCAGTTTAGTGCAAGAGAGGATCCACTGTGCAGCAGGTTGGTGGAGCTCTACTAAGCAACAGTAATAAACCTGCACGTGTGCTTGGATTCAACTTCTACTGGACATTACACCATCCTCCCTCCTGCTATGTTTATTTGGGATAAAAGCTTGACCTTTCTTCCCAAGTGCTTGGATGGAAAGATGGAGGCATACCTGTGAAGGACAGGTTGGCTCTGGGGGGCATGACCTCTGTAGCACTTCTTACTGCTGCTCCCATAAGTCCTCCACTGGCATGGCTACAGGCATGCAAGGAAACAGGGTCCTGACTATGCTCCTTTAGTGCCATCGAGTGCCACTGGCTCAAAGAGGCATTTGTGTATATCATGCCCTGCTCTGTCATGGGTGTGCAACACAAGATGGGGCAAGACTTTGCTCTTTGCTGATAGACTGGAACAACCGTGGCTGCCTAACAGAGCCGGCTTTAGGCCGATTCCCCCGATTCTGTGGAATCGGGCCCCGCGCATAAGAGGGGCACCACAATGTCCAAGAGTGGCCTCGGAATGTCCACCGGCGGCACTTCGGCAGCAGCTTAATTGCTGCCACTGCCTTGGCGGCGACAGCTCATTTGCTGCCTTTGCCTCGGCGGCATTTTGTCAGCGGGGCCCCGTCGAAATCAGGCCCTGCACTCCCTAAAGCTGGCCCTGCTGCCTAAACCCAATGGGGTTAAAGGTGTCTGAGTTTCTAATACGCATACCAAGTTATAGCTAATATCACCCTAAATATGTGAAATGGGATCACCATTCTGGGTCAACGTATTGTTTGCTCTTATACTAATCCTCAGACATATTTAGGGTATTAACATGGTGCTGTATCACTAATTAAGATTAAGGCACTCTCTTGACAATGCACTGATGAATTAACTTGTCTCTATTCAGCTATGGATTCAGAGTTTGCATCATAACTGGGACAGAATTCCCCTTATAATGTATTGAAATCCTTATTATGATGAATAGAACTATATATATATATATATATATATATATATATATATATTTGTCTCCTAGGGAATGAATGCAGGATGACTATTCTGGCTCAGATGATTTCTTCTTGAGCAAGTTTCAGCCCAATTTGTCTGGTTTCAAGCTTCAGTATAAAAGTTTTAGGCAGCTCTAATTCTCACTAAGGTTGAGCAGCTGACAAGTCTTTTTGTATCTATTTTCCGTATGCCTTTAAATGTTCTTCACAGATATGCTAGGGCCAAGATCCTCAGCTGGTATAATCAACATTGATTGCCTGACGCCTGCATACATTCAGCCTAGAAACTGCACTTTCTTGATACACTAGAATGTTAGGAGCATCTTGATCTGCCAGTGATAAGCCAATGGAGCTACACCAACTCACAATCTGGCCCTAAGAGTATGTCTACATTGCAAACAGCAGCTGTGAGTCTCAGAGCCCAGATCAACTATCTCAGGCTTGGGGGATTTGTGCTAGGGGGCACAATGTAAACACTCTCAGACTAAGGCTCTAGCCCAAGCTGGAGTGTAATTAGGTTGCACTGTAACTAGGTTTTCTTCCTCTGAACAGACTGACTAGATAACCATAAAAAGACATTTTAAGGGTTCCAGCCTGAGCGGGAACATTTACATCGCTACCTTAGCCCCGTAGCATGAGCCCAAGTCAGTTGGCACGGGTTCTGAGACTCACTGCCATGGTTTTGGTTTTGGGGTTGTTGTTGGGTTTTTTTTGCAGTGTAGACGTACCCTAAGTCTCCGTTTCACAGTACACATCGCTTTAACTGTGTGTATTCAGGATCATGGCAGCTGCATAAGCATATGGTTTGATAGGCTGGATTCTGAAATCTTGCATTCAAAATTCTATTAAAATTTCTTTCGATGGTTATCTACTGAGGCAAGGTGAGTGAGGTGACATCTTTAATTGGACCAACTTCTGTTGGTGAAAGAGACAAGCTTTCAAACTTATGCAGAGTTCTTCTTTAGGTCTGGGAAAGGTACTCAGAGTGTCACAGCTAAATACAAAATAGAACAGATTGTTTAGTATAAGTTATCTAGTGAGTCTGTTCAGAGGAACAACACCTAATTCATGTGCAGTCACCTTACTGGTGTGGTTATACAATACCTGAGGTGATTCCCTTTATCTATGTTGTTGGCATACTTGGACTATCATCTCTAAATTAAAATGAAAAGAGAGAGTAGTTTGAGTAGGGTTGCCAGGTGTCCAATTTTTGACCGAAAGCCTGATTGAAAAGGGACCCTGACGGTTCCAGTCAACAGCCCTGACCGGGTCATTAAAAGTCAGGGTGAAGGCAGGCTAGTCCCTAGCTGTTCTGGCACTGCGCTGTGCCCCAGAAGTGGCCAGCAGGTCTGGCTCCCAGGTGCGGGGGTGGGGTGGGGGGGATACCAAGGTAAGTCCCAAGGGAGGTACCCAAGGTAAGTCCACGCCCCAAACCTGAGCCCCAACCCCCTTTCACAGCCCTGAGACCCCCCCCAAACCTGGAGCCCCCTCCTGCACCCCAAACCTCTCATCCCTGGCTCCACCCCAGAGCCCATACACCCAGCCCAGAGTCCATACCTCCTCCTGCACCCCAACCCCCTGCCTCAATCTGCAGCCCCCTCCCACATTCTGAATCCCTCGGCCCCACCCCCTAGCCTGGAGCCCCCTCCTGCATCCCAAACCCCTCATCCCCAGCCCCACCTCAGAGCCCGCACCCCCAGCCAGAGCCCTCAGTCCCTCCTGCACCCCAACTCCCTGCCCCAGCCTGGATCCCCCTCCTGCACCCAAAACTCCTCATTTTTGGCCCTAGCCCAGTGAAAGTGAGTGAAGGTGGGGGAGAGCGAGCAACCGAGGGAGGGGGAATGTAGTGAGCAGGGCCGGGGCTAGGATGTTAGGTTTTCTGCAATTAGAAAGTTGGCAACCCTAAATTTGAGGGGTCTCATGCCCATACTTATTTTGCTCCTTGATCTTGTCATTTTTTCCCCCATGTCATTTTTATGGCACTAGTAAATGCTCTTAATAATCTAGTTAGCATCCAAAAAAGTTAATGCAGCTTTGAGTTGTATATGCAGAGGCATCAAGTCACAGTGAAAGTGAAAGTCTCCCTCTGATCCTGCACCAGTGTAGTGAATGAGAGCTCTGCTTTCAGACGTCAAGGGGAGCAGAAGGGATGTCCAACAACAGCAGAGAGAGCTTGACGATCAGGACCCACACAACTGTTGAGAGAACTTGGAATACTGCATTTGTTTCAACATGTTGCAGTATCAAAAGGCTGTAGCACAGTGCTTCTCAACTGATGGTCCATGGACCACTGATGGTCCTTGGTGACTTTTTCAGTGGTCCACACAAATATTGTCCAAAGTCAGATAGTGTGAGCAGGCGCTGCCGAGAAAATGGAAGGAAGAGACAGAAGGGCAAGAAAATTATTAACAAGCTGGATGGACTAATTGATGAACAAAGATGAAAAGAGCTAAATGTCTATAGCTTGGCTATGTGATGACTAATGGGGGGACACAAGAACTGCCTATTAATATCTGAAGGGCATAAATATCAAGGATTGAGAGGAATAATTCAAGGTAGTCCATGGAAGGCCAGAAGCAGTTATGGGCTTTAGGCCTCTGCTTTTGGAGACTCTGTAAAATTTAAGTGCCAATCGGAGCTTCGGTTATTTAAAAGACAGTCTCTAGCCATTTTAATTACAAAGATAATCCTCAAAGCACCATTTGTGGTTGAAAGTTTGCACTGGTGATTTTTTTCCAGATCATTTTATACTTCCCTGTAGGAAAGCGGTGAAGATAGACATTTTGAGCCCTAGTGTTACATTACTAGAGAGTCTGGATTCTTTTGCTCATCAAAAGAAGTACAAAGAAACCCTAAAATTCAAAAGAAGGCATGCAAAAGCCTAAAATGCATGGAAGCCTGGTGGGATCCCTGGCTCCTGGACAGACTTGTCCATTTGAAAAAAAAATTCCAGCGCATGAGGCAGAAGAATTCCACTTCTGTGCAAAAGAGGTAGTTTGCAGCAGCCTGAAGATTCAGAGATTCCAAGGCCAGAATGGACCATTGTTATAATCTAGTCTGACTCCTGTGTAACACTGGGCATAGAACTGTCCCAAAATAATTCCTAGAGCAGATCTTTTAGAAAAACATCCAATCTTGATTTTAATATTGACAGTGATGGAGAATCCACCACAACCCGTGGGGAATTGTCCCAATGGTTAATTATGCTCATTGTCAAAAATGTACACCTTATTTCCAGTCTGAATTTGTCTAGTTTCAACTGCCAGCTGTTGGATTGTGTTATAGCTTTCTCTGCTAGATTGAAGAGACTATTATTAAATATTTGTTCCCAATATAGATACTTGCAGACTAATCAAGACATCCTTTAATCTTTTCTTTATTAAGCTAAATAGACTGAGCTCCTTGAGTCTATCACTATAAAGCATGTTTTCTAATCTCTTAATCTTTCTCATGGTTTTAGGTGTAGAAAATAATCCCCCATGTTGGCTGCAATACTTTTTGAGTTAGGAAATTGTCATCTATAATGTTTAGAAATTCCAAGGATATTTTAGTACTGGCAGCATGACACCTCCAGCATATGTCACTCAAACTGAAGTTCCCCATGACAACATAGTTTTTTTTTCCTCCTTACACATTGTAGATAGGTGCATAAGGAGGCAGTCATCCTCTGCCCCAGTGTGATTTGGTGGCCTGTAGCAGACCCAAACTAATACCCCATCTTGAGCTTTATCTATTAGAACATTGATCCATAGGCAGTCAAGATCATTTTCTTCCAAATTATCAGTTACTTGGAAACAGATAATGCCACTTTTGACAGTGCCACTCGCCCTCTCCTTTTGCCAGTCAATCCTTCCTAAATAGGTTATAACCATTGATTCTTAGCATTCCAATTGTGTGAATCACCACACCAGGTTTCAGTAAAATCAACTAGATCATATTTATACTCATAAATGAGCAATTCCAATTCCTCTTATTTGATACCCAGGCTCCTAGCACTGGTGTATAGGCAATTCAAGAATTTCTTTTCTTCATGTCCTTTGGTTCCTTGATTAATTTTATCATCAATATTTTTAAAGTTGGGTAACTGAGTGATCATATCTTCCATCTTTTTACCCTCCCCTGTTGTTATTAGTTTATCTCCCTCCTGACTACTCTAGCCAGCCTGACCCTGAAGAGACTGGTCCACCTTTTTTTTTTTACTGAGGAGGAGGCCATCCAAACTATACAGCGCACTTTCCCCATAGTAGATAAAACATTTTCGTGGGACAAGTATGCACTGGCAGGGCTGAATGACCTCACAGTTCTTTTCCCATCTTTAGTTTTTCCGATGTAGGCTTGATTCTAAGCTCATCTATATTGGTGTAAAACCAGGATCAACTCCATAAAAGTCAATGGAGTTTCCCCGGTGTAACACTAGAACCAGGCCCTGTAGCTATGGTTATTCATAAAACTGTCTGACGAGGATTCCCACTGATAGACCGATGCTCCATTACCCAACTTTTACAGAGAGAGAGAGCATACTAATGGCTTAATGGAACCTCCCACTTCCCAGGTGACTGAATTCAACCTCATGGCTCATAACACACCTGAGGGACGTGAATATCTGACGCCTCTGCAGACACTTTATAGTGTGCGACTGCTTCCGTAGTGCACTAAACAATTACAAGCAGGACAGCCGCGTGAGGATGTAGCTGTTTTAACCAAGGGTTTGAGTGTGTGTAGAAAGTCAAAGTCACACTGAGCTGTGGAAGGGACGGTGTCGTCTCAGTTGGTCCTTGTTCATTTTCATTCACTTTCCTACATCCCTTCATTTCTCTCCTCAACCTCTATGTAGGGGTCTTGGAGGCAGCTGAACCATCAGAAACTCCTCAAATGAAAGAATAAATAAAAAGTAAAAATAGCTTTTACTCTGCTCTATTTATGACAAAGGCCTTTTCTGATGTTGGCTTGATTTATGTTTGTCTCTTGTGCCTCCTCATCTGACTCCAATGACATTAAACACTGAAACATTTAAAGTTTCTTTTCAACTCTTTTTTCCCATTCTCATTTTTATCTGCCACTTGTACTAAGGCAGCTCAGGTATGCCTACACCATTAATGTGATTTCAGTGTAGACATACCCTGCGTGACATGCACAAGCTCCCACACCATGTGAATGGCAGAGCTGGGAATAATCCCCACCTTTCCTGTGTCCTTGTCTGGTTCCCTAACCATACAACCATGCTGCCACTGCTTATAACACCCATCCTCAGTAATGTATTCAGGAACCTGTCATCTGAAAAAGGAGGAACAAATAAATAGATTAAAAGATAATAATTATATAGGCTAACATTAAATTAGCCAGAAGCCGGCCATTATTAAAACTACCTCCTGACTGTACAGCTTAGCCACATGATAGTGATTTGGCAGGTATCAGAGATATCAGGTGGAGTTGATTGCCTAAGTATGAATGAATCATGCCTTGATGCTGCGAATCTTGCTACAGCAATTATTTCATTTTATTTAGCATTGCAGGCCACCTGCACAGCCAATGAATTGAATACATTTCTATTTATAAACAATCCTTCATTTTGCATAGGCACCTGAATGGGTAAGGCATGTCTAAAAAGAATAACTCCAAAACCTCAAGAAAAATCATCTATACTGTGCAATGTATGCACTTTTTGCTGTTGGGTTGCATTTCCAACAAATCTGATATATTGATTGAGTTTGTCTAGAAGAGCATCTGTAAAAATGATTACTGGCAGGACTGGTGGCTCACTGGCTAATATCTCCTCCAGTGTCCTGAAAAGCGTCTATAACCAAAACCTTGTTGCTAATATCCCTCTGGCTTTTCATTAGTATCTGGAAAGTGCTTTGAAGATTAAGAACACTGCAGTATAAGTTTCAACCATTAGCATCATTTACTTCATCTGACTTTCTAAACCTTGGGAAGAGGTCATAACCCAAAACATTACACCAGTGTTTTCCAAATTGTGGGGCATACCCCGGAAGGATTGCCTGGAGGCAGTGGGATACCGAGAGACATCCAAATTTTATTCCAGAGTCTCAGCTTTCATTTAAAAATATAAAGTCTCTAGCTACTACGTTTGTGCAGAAAACCTTTGATACATGACCTGACTGCAATGATGAAGAGACCTCAACCTGAAACAATAGCTGTGAATTGAGAACTGTCCCATTTGTTTCAATGGATGCGAACTTTGATGCCAGTGATAATGCTTGAAAAATGTCACCATTAAATTATTAACCATTTTGCTTCTCATCAAAAGCACGTTAGAAAGGAGGGAAAGATTCAGATTATGAAAATCTACACTAGCACTTCCTAAACTTTGTGGTGGGGAGGGGTTGGTAGGAAACACTAGCTGAGGAGAAATGAAAGATTTATAAACAAAGAAAAGGAGGCCTCTAACAACATATGCCATGGTTGCAGATGAGCAATGTGGGGACATGTAATTAGTTTTCATTTTCTCAGCTTTCAGACGTTTAGGAAACAGTGGAACAAACATTTAAAATTTGACAAGAGAAGCCACTAGCAAATTTACTGTCTGGTGATCAGAAACCTATAGAAAGTTTGCCAGATGTTACAAAAAATATTTTCTAGGCCAGTCTAATGAGAGATGTTAATCACCTCCCTCAGAGCACCACTGGTAGGTGCTTAAATAGAATCATAGAATCATAGAATCTCAGGGTTGGAAGGGACCTCAGGAGGTCATCTAGTCCAACCCCCTGCTCAAAGCAGGACCAACCCCAACTAAATCATCCCAGCCAGGGCTTTGTCAAGCCTGACCTTAAAAACCTCTAAGGAAGGAGATTCCACCACCTCCCTAGATACCAGTGACGGGCACGCTGTTGGTACCTGAGCATAACAGATTGGAATTCATTCCTAGGGATATTTCCTGCATCTTCCAGTTATGACCTTTAAGAAAATATAAACCTTTTCATTTCTGGGATGCATGGGCCTTTGTTGAATCATCACTCCTCTAAAAAGATTAGGTGACTGCAAATCTGACAGCTGGATGAAGAACAGTGCAAGTTGTTAATATTCTCTTGTCACATTCAAACACAGTAATTGAGTGCAAAAGCCTAGTCACCAACAGCACAGATGGATCCATTGCTTATTTCACTGCCTATCTTCCAGGCACTGTTCCCTCTAAGCCAGGGTTTGGCAACCTTTCAGGAGTGGTGTGCCGAGTCTTCATTTATTCACTCTAATTTCAGGTTTCGTGTGCCAGTAATACATTTTAACATTTTTAGAAGGTCTCTTTCTATAAGTCTTTAATATATAACTAACCTATTGTTGTATGTAAAGTAAATAAGGTTTTTAAAATGTTTAAGAAGCTTCACTTAAAATTAAATTAAAATGGAAAGTCCCCCAGACCGGTGGCCAGGACCCAGGTAGTGTGAGTGCCACTGAAAATCAGCTCGCGTGCCGCCTTTGGCACCCGTGCCATAGGTTGCCTACCTCTGCTCTAAGCTGTGCGCGTGTGCACGCACACACAGAGCCTAAACACCGCGTGCACAAAAATGTGCACAGAAGCACAACAATTTGCACAGAAGAAATTTTTTGTGCACATGGCCTGTCAAAAAGTTGCACAGAAGAAATTTTTTTGTGCACACGGCCTTTGAAAAATTAGAGGGAACATTGCTTACAGGGCTCCGATGAGGAACTTGGGAGCCCTGTCCTGTCACTCTACTGAGTGGGCTCTTACTGCCCAGTAACATGGTAAGTTCTTCCCAAGGGAGAACCACGCCAGAAGCATTTGTGGCATGTAGTCATTGGCAGCCTTCTCAAGACCAAAAAATTGAGAGCGAAGGAGGTGCAATAGTTCAGTAACTTGTTGAAATATCACCTGAGATGAGAAGTTGCAGCTCCATGGACCGTAAGTTATTTTATATTCAAGTGATTCTTAAAAGCAGTTCTCCAAAAGCTCACAGGGAAGGGAAGGAGAGAAAACGATCTTGCTCTGGCTCTACTCTATTTATTGATATGTAACAGGCAGTTCTGGCTGACTTTTATCAAGCCACTTGAGATGCTCAGTTGGGAAGTCAAGCGAATGACACACTCGAGATACTTCACAGATAAAGTGCAACTACATCTCCACCACAATTCTGTTTTACAAAATAACCGCTTCCTTCTGATAGTTAAAAGTGGGGATAGGAGGATTCATAGGAGCTTGGATGAATTTATTTCTCTGTCACTTGGTAATTTTATAACAGCTAGGTAAGTAGAAGGCTGGTGAGGATTGCTGATATTGGTGTTGCATTAACTTAGAAGCATCACGCTGTGCATATAGCTAGCCAAGGTAACCATGTGTTCTTCTGTTACCCTCCCATCTGACTTGTCTACCCTCCTATTGTTGGTAACACTTGCTTATTGTGTATTGCCTTAAAGCTCTGGGTCAGGAACTATGTCCTTCTGTAGATGCAGCACCGGAATACTATGGAGTGGGCCACTGGGAGTTACCACAATACAAATAATAATTCTCATATGAGCCTACTGGCTTTGAAAGGTTATATGTTATAATTTAGGGTATTCCTATCTTTAGTCCCTCCCATCTTTAGCCCATGTGAGAGCTCTATTGAAGCCAGGGAAGGATGCCTCTGACCCAAAGAACTTTAGGTCAAGATCACTCCTATGCCTCCTTTATAAATTTGATGACTGCCTTATTCTCAATCACCTCCCAGTCCGCTCCTCCCCCTCCCCCGAGGTGCCTCCGCTCCACTTTCCCCACTCTGCCTCCCTCCCAGGCTTGCCCCGTGCGTCAGCTCTTTGGTGCGGGGCAAGCCTGGGAGGGAGGCAAAGCAGAGCGGCGGAGCCTCGGAGGAGGCGGAGGCAGGGCTGCCCAGCTCAAACGGCGCGCGGCGCCTCAGGAGGCGGAGCGGAGGTGAGCTGGGTGGGGGAGGGGCGGGGGGGAGCTGCTGGTGGGTGCTCTGCTTCTCCCCCCTCCCTCCCAGGCTTGCAAGCCTGGGGGGTGGGTGGAGGGAAAATGCAGCATGCCCGGGGGAGGAGGGGGGGATTTGGGGAAGGGGTGGAATGGGGGCGGGGCCAGGGGTGAAGTTGGGGTGGGGCCGGGGGTGGAGTTGGGGTGAGGAGGGATTCCCCTTGTTAAAATTTTGGCAGCTCATCACTGCCTCCCACTTCATATCGAACAGCATCTAAGACCGGAACAGACCACATTTAGACCAGGAAAGTCCTGCACTAGCCAAATACTAAATATCACCAAGCATATAGAAGATGGATTCAAGAGAGGGATGATAACAGGCACTGTGTTCATAGACCTATGAGTGGCATACGATACAGTCAGCCATCAAAATCTGCTTGCTAAAGTCTACAACATCATGCACGACTAACACCGAGTGCAGCTCATCTGATTTCTTCTGGAGAATAGCTGTTTTTACATAGAACTGTGTAAGAAACAGAGCTGCTGAAGACCTCAATGAAATGGCTTCCCATAGACAATGTGCTAACACCAACCCTCTTCAACATATATACCTATGACCAGCCCATACAGAGCACTATGAGGCGCTTCATATACACCAGTGATCTGTGCATCATGTTACGGGAGAAGGAATTTTCCACTGTCAAGAACAGACTGACATGTGCATTGAGCAACCTCTCAGCTTATTACAGTAAGAACCAGCTTCACACCAACCCAACCAAGACACAGGTGACAGCTTTTCACCTACGCCATCAAGAAGCCAACCGGAAACTAACCATCACCTGGGATGGAATCCCACAGGCTAATCACCCAAACCCTGTCTACCTGGGGGTGACATTGAACGGAATCCTTTCCTTCAAAGCACATGTAGAGAAGATGAAAGGGAAAGTTAGCACCCGCAACAACATCCTCCAAAGGTTGGTCACCTCAAAGTGTGGAGCTAATCCAGCTACTTTGCAAACCACTGATATTGCTGTGTGCTACTGTACAGCAGAATATGCATGTCCAGTGTGGGAACAATCTGTCCATGCTAAGAAACTAGACCCTGTTCTAAACAGAGTGACCAGATGTCCTGATTTTATAGGGACAGTCCTGATTTTGGGGTCTTTTTCTTATATAGGGTCCTATTACCCCCACCCCCGTCCCGATTTTTCACATTTGCTGTCTGGTCACCCTAGTTCTAAATGACAGCTGTCATGTAATAACAGGATGTCTAAAGCCAACACCAAAGGATAGCCTGTACTTACTGGCTGGCATTGCACTACCTGATATCAGGAAAAATGTAGCAAGCCAAAGGGAAAGATCACGGCAGATGGAAGATCCAAGGCATCCATTATATGGTCACATAGGAGTAACCAAATGCCTTAAATCACGAAAGAGTTGTATAACCAGTGTTGGGCCTTGGATATGACAGTTGGCAAGCCATGACTGAAGTTATGGAAAGAAAGACTACACACAGTTGTACGCACTGAAATAGATCTAGAACCTCAGTAGGACCCTCCCAGGGCTACACTAGGGGAGGGGGTCGATCTACGATACGCAACTTCAGCTACGGGAATAGCGTAGCTGAAGTCGGCGTATCGTAATCGGCTTACCTGGCGATGAGGACGGCGGCGAGTCGATCGCTGCCGCTCCCCCGTCGACTCCGCTTCCGCCTCTCGATGAGGTGGATTGCCGGCGCCGACGGGGAGCGCGATCGGGGATCGATTAATCGCGTCTTAACGAGACACGAAAAATCGATCCCCGATAGATCGATTGCTACCCGCCGATCCGGCGGGTAGTGAAGACCTGCCCTCATCAGTGAGGCCAATACAGACTGGTCAACATGGTGGTGCCCGAACTGCATTCGCAAACTGGTAGATCAAAGACTATCATGATCAAATGAGGCTACTCTAATGACACGAATACATGCAAGTACAGTGAAGTGCAGACCATGGAGCACCTGTTTGTTTGCCAACTCCTTGGGGAGACCTGTACGAAGGAGGACCTCTCTACAGCGACGAAAAGTGCCATCACTAGTGTACGGTTCTGGAAAAAAAACATCTAGTTTGTGACAAGGATACAACAAGAAGAAAAAGACCCTCCCTATTCCTCTCACCAGGTCAGTGAGTGGAGGGGAGCCGGTATCCAACAATTCAGCCCAGTAAGGTACAAAATGGGAGAGAGAGAGCTATCTCTGTGGTATGTTCCCTTCCTCCCCTGCACTAGGTTCCTCTGAGGTCTCTTCATTGGTGAATAAGGGCTAGACAACAGAGCCCAGCCATGCTCCCTCCTAAAACCTGCAAAAATTTGAGAGTTCACATTTTTCCCCATCTTGAAATGGGACAAAAAGCCCATCTTGAAAATGTTCATGAATTGAAATCAAAGTATTTCATTCTGATAATTTCAAAATGTTTTGTTCTTTCAAAAGATTGACATCAAAACCCTTTTCAGTCTACTTAGCTTATATTCCCAACATTCAAGTCATTTTGAACTGGAAAACTGGAATTTTTCATTTTGAAAATGTCACATCGAAACACTGACAATTTCAATTAAAAAAAATCGAACTGGGAGATTCATCAAAGCTCACCCTGTTTTGCAAACAGTTTCTTTAGACAAATCAGCATTTTGATGAAAAAAGGTTTTGTCAAAAGATTCCTGACTCACTGTACCCGATTCCCTCCACTGGTTCTGGAGCTTTGTGCTAAGGGAAAATTGGCTCTGGGATCCAGCAGCAGAAAGTCTGGAGAGGAGCAAAACAAGCCACCTGCAATTCCTGCTCTTTACAGCATCCCAGAAGATAGCCTCAAAAGTGAACAGGAGTGACCCATGAAGACCCAGCAATACCATGATTCAGGGACTTTCCCAGGGCGACTTCTGCCAGTGGGACTCTTGTGAATTTTAAAGCTGCCCATCCTCAGTGGAACCTCCCTGCATCCCCACAGAAGGCAATGGTGGAGCTGATACCTGTCCTTCCCCAGAATGAAACCTCTTTCATTCACAGCTGCATCAAAAAAAGCAGGAAGTGCACACTACACCCTCTTCACCTTCAGAAGTGACCCAGGCCCACAGTTTGCAGGAGGTTGTTGGGGTATATGTATCCATCTGTCCTTTTTTAGAATCCTCTCCCATCCCCAATCCAAAGAGGAGGCACCGTCAGCATAGCTCCGGCAGGAGTTTGACTATAGTGGGGCCACAGGGCAGGACTGCAGAGGCAAGGGGCCTCTGTTATACTTAGAAAATGAAAACCAGCAGGATCTTATTTAGGGGATAAGGCAATACGCCGTGTTTGTTGTGAATACAGAAATAATTAATCAGTTATAGCTATAACATTCTACTCACTCATACATTCACACACACACACACACACACACACACACACACACACACACACACACACACACACACACACACACACACACACACACACACACACGTTCTGCAAGGTGGTTGTTATAGTTACCAGCCTTAGAGTTGCTCTTGCCAAGTCACTGGCCAGGTGGCCTGGACACGAGGATGGAGCCGAGTCTTGTCAGATGTGCATCCGACGCTCCTGCAGGGTGGTTGCAGAATCAGACTCAAAGTTCTCAGTTTTTAGAGTCTGTCTTTATAGGAATTCATCCTCATACAAATCCACAGGGTTTGCTTCGTCATGCTGTTTTCACGTTTGAAGTGATAATTAATCACTGTTCTCACGTTTGAAATGATAGTTCGTCATGCAGATGGCACAGCAGTGATGGCTTGTTGTTATCTTGTTCTTCGGTTCTTCGACCTCTCCGTCCTTGGGGTAGTTGGGGGTGGATTCCAGTTTGCCCTACGGGGTCATCCGGTTATCTCCATCCTGCGCATTCTTCAGCCAAATATTCCTGGGTAGTTATTATTTATTAGGCTGGCAGTTCAACCTTTTATTACTCATTCAAATATTCAAGCATACATTTACAATCACACCCTATTTCACTTAACATAACTATTCTTAAATCATTGGGGCATGACAGACTCCAGTGAATCTATCCATGCCGCTTGTCACACATGAAAAGAAAACAAGCAAGATAGGAATGTAAAAGTGGACAAACAACAAATCTTGTTCCTGAATTCAGAAAAAAACATTTATAACATGTAGTTACCTTATCACTTTTAGGACAAACTCTGTTTCTGAATGTTTTTCTACAATTAGCACAGACCTTGCAAACTAACAGGCCTGCTTCACTTAGCACAAACTCAGCAGGCTGAGAGAACAGGCTGAGAGACATATTTCTTTCTAATACTACAAGCCAAATCCGGGGTCTGTACTGGACCATATTTCCCCCAAAATAATTAATATATTAATTATTACTTTTAATCCAACACCTCCGCAAATATGACCTTTGCATTCTGTTGATTCCCTGAGATATATAGAGATCTCAAGGGATGTGCTAATATTGGGGATTCAATCTACTGACCTCTTTGGGCAGGGTGTGGGGAAACCCCCCTATAAAGTTAGGAGTTCCCATTCACCTTGTACAGGAATAACCTAAAGAATTTTCCAAACAAAACATCCCAGAAAAGACCGAGATCCTAGTGACAAAGAGTGATAGAGAAGTTTGAAGCAGAGAAGGATAGTCTCACACATCCTACAATAGGACTTATTCGGAATTATTCTGAGGATGAACAGTGCCCTGTTTAGGGAACACCTGCTGCAGCTGATACCATAGTAACATTTGCTCAAAAAGACAAGGGATGTTTTGTTACTGCTCCCCTGCTGCTCCTTGCATGCTGCAAGAAACCAGTAAACAGATTAACTTAACATTTCAATTTTTCTTTCCTTTATCTCTCCTTTTCCCTTCATCTTCCTCCCTTTTAATGCTGTCATGTTAATAAGCAGTGTGTGGCTAGCGGATACAGTTTTTTAAATAAGAACTGAAACCATTCATATCTAACAAATTTTGTGCATACGCTTTCGTGGGCTATAACCCACTTCATCAGATGCATGGAGTGGAAAATACAGTAGGCATGTATAAAAATACAGCACATGAAAAGATGGGAATTGCCTTACCAAGTGGGGGGTCAGTGCTAACGAGGCCAATTCAATCAGGGTGGAAGTGGCCAATTCCCAACAGTAGACAAGAAAGGGTGAATATCAACAAAGGGAAAATTACTTTTTGTAGTGCTAATGAGGCCAATTCAAGTAGGGTGGATGTGGCCCGTTCCCAACAGTTGACAAGAAGATGTGAGTATCAACAGAGGGAAAACAATTTTTGTAGTGACCCAGCCATTCCCAGTCTTTATTCAGGCCTAATTTGATGCTGTCAAGTTTGCAAATTAATTCCAGTTCTGCAGTTTCTCACTGAAGTCTATTTTTGAAGTTTTTTTTGTTGAAGACTGGCCACTTTTAAGTCTGTTATTGAGTGTCCAGGCTATGTGGACTCTCTCCTCAGGCCCTATGCTACCAGCACTCCCAGCTATCTTCGAGACACCACTGACTTCCTGAGGAAACTACAATCCATTGGTGATCTTCCAGAAAACACCATCCTGGCCACTATGGATGTAAAAGCTCTCTACACCAACATTCCACACAAAGATGGACTACAAGCCGTCAGGAACAGTATCCCCGATAATGTCACAGCAAACCTGGTGGCTGAGCTTTGTGACTTTGTCCTCACCCACAACTATTTCAGATTTGCGAACGATTTATACCTTCAAGTCAGTGGCCCTGCTATGGGTACCCACATGGCCCCACAGTATGCCAACATTTTTATGGCTGACTTATAACAATATTTCCTCAGCTCTCATTCCCTAGCGCCCCTACTTTACTTGTGCTACATTGATGACATCTTCATCATCTGGACCCATGGGAAGGAGGCCCTTGTGGAATTCCACCAGGATTTCAACAATTTCCACCCCACCATCTACCTCAGCCAGGACCAGTTCACACAAGAGATCCACTTCCTGGACACTACAGTGTCACATAATGGTCACATAAACACCACTCTATACCAGAAACCTACTGACTCCTATACTTACCTTCATGCCACCAGCTTTCACACAATCCATTGTCCATCACACGATCCATTGTCTACAGCCAAGCCTTAAGATACAATCGCATTTGCTCCAATCCCTCAGACAGAGACAAACACCTACAGGATCTCTTTCAAGCGTTCTTGAAATGACAATACCCACATGGTGAAGTGAATAAACAGACTGACAGAGCCAGAAGGGTACCCAGAAGTCACCTACTACAGGACAGGCCTGACAAAGAAAGTAACAGAACGCCACTAGCCATCACCTACAGCCCCCAACTAAAACCTCTCCAATGCACCATCAAGGATCTACAACCTATCCTGAAGGACGATCCCTCAATCTCACAGACATTGAGAGACAGGCCGGTCCTCCTTTACAGACAGCCCCCAAACCTGAAGCAAATACTCACCAGCAACTACACACCACAAAACAGAAACACTAACCTAGGAACCAATCCCTGCAACAAACCCCGTTGCCAACTCTGTCCACATATCTATTCAAGGGACACCATCATAGGACCTTACCACATCAGCCATACCATCAGTAGCTCGTTCACCTGCGCATCTACCAATTTGATATATTCCATCATGTGCCAGCAATGCCCCTCTGCCATGTACATTGGCCAAACCGGACAGTCTCTCCGCAAAAGAATAAATGGACACAAATCAAACATCAAGAATTGTAACAGTCAAAAAACAGTAGGAGAGCACTTCAGTCTCCCTGGACACTCAATAACAGACTTAAAAGTGTCCATTCTTCAACAAAAAAAACTTCAAAAATAGACTTCATCGAGAAACTGCAGAATTTGAATTAATTTGCAAACTTGACACCATCAAGTTAGGCCTAAATAAAGACTGGGAATGGCTGGGTCACTACAAAAAATAATTTTCCCTCTGTTGATACTCACAACTTCTTGTCAACTGTTGGGAATGGACCACATCCACCGTAATTGAATTGACCTTGTTAGCACTATAAAAACTAATTTTCCCTCTGTTGATATTCACCCCTTCTTGTCTACTGTTGGGAATGGGCCACTTCCACCCTGATTGAATTGACCTCGTTAGCACTGACCCCCCACTTGGTAAGGCAATTCCCATCTTTTCATGTGCTGTATTTTTATACCTGCCTACTGTATTTTCCACTCCATGCATCTGATGAAGTGGGTTATACCCCACAAAACTTATGCCCAAATAAATTTGTTAGTCTCGAAGGTGCCACAAGGATTCCTCTTTGTTTCTGCTGATACAGACTAACATGGCTACCCCTCTGAATTCCTAGATATGAATGGTTTCAAAGTGGTAGACAACAGGGAAACATCCTGCATCACAAGTGGGAGAGTGGGGAGGGGTATTGAAATTAACATGGTATGAGACTGTGAAGTATAGCATGTGATACCACAAATGGCTTACACACTGGAATTTTAGAACAGTTACTTCCAGTTTTTATATGTGATTTTTTAATGATATGGAAGTTTCCAGGTCATATTTTTGATCGTGATAAAGTAAACGTACAAGCTTCAAGGCATTTTGCTGCTAAGTGCAAACAAATGAGATAGGAAAGTGATGTAAACAAAGAAAGCATGTTTCATTTTAATATTGTGTACTCTCTCTCATACTATATAATCTCTTAGCCAGATTAAACACTGTTTTAGTTAGAGTTTAATCTTCCATTCCAGACCCAGTTTTAAGAGTTCTTCAAAATTTCCTTCAAACAAATTCCATTTGGATTTAAATTTTCCATGTTTCATCTCAGTTCAAAGGCAGTTTTTTAAAAAATTGGAGCAAAGCTGATTGAAACAATTCTTGTGGAATAAGTGTCTGAAATACATACTTTCCTCGTGGGTTCTGATCAGAAATTCTGTGCTTACATAACTCAATATCGGTTGAAGTTACAAGCTTTAGACTTGACTTATTTTGTGGATCTCACTGAACTGAAGTTGAAGAAAACTTGTTCAGGAGTTTTAGTTATGAACTTTTAGCAGTTTTTGCCCAGGCACATTAGGGTTTGTTCAATTCTACAGCCGTTTGTCAATGGGTCTACTCACACGAATGAAAACTGCAGGTTCAGGTCCCTCAACTTTTTGATCTTAAACAAACAAAAACAACCCACCCCAATATTTTCAAGACACATTTGTTAAGGGTTCCTCGGTTAAAGCCTTGTACTTTAGGACTTGATTCAGTCTTTAACAATTCATAACTGAAGTTGCTGGACTGATTTTTTTCAAATGTAACCTTATTGTTAAATCATTTCCCTTTATTCTGGGGCAGAAGATTGACAGAAAAATTTGTGAATTAAGCAGGAGACTAGAAAGCAGGAATTAATGAGCTCTGATTTTAAAAGCAGACTCTCTCTTGGCTTTGAGCAGTCAATTTGTCTCTCTGCCTGTTTGCCAATTGATAAAATGAGAGTATTACTCCATGGATGTGTTCTGAGGAATTAGATGCTTTTTGTAAAGCATTATGTAAGCACAAGGTATCATCTACAAAATAAGCCAAGTATGATTTTTCAGTGTTTGAATTAGTCTAAACATTCACTGCTGCTCCATTGATGTGAGAGTTTAAAGTAATTTCAGACCCTTCGCCCGCCATGTGGTTTAAACTCTAAGGGGTTAAAGCAGCTTAAACTGCACAAGTGGCTCTGAGGACTTCAAGGGATTAAAGTACTGTAAGCACTTTATTTGCCTAGCTGAACTTCACCTTAATCAAGGCTATATTAAGAAGGCCTCCATGGAGGACAGCTGGGCTAAAGAGGTGTGAAGCCAAATAGCTCTGGGTTTTTTTCATATGCAGGTCCTACAGGCCTAATAGCTTTGGATTGGTGACCTTACCATTGCTGCTGGTGACGCAAGTAAGGCTGGTAAGCTCTGGGAGCCAAATAGTTCCTGTTCCTAAAATGTAGAGCCTCACTGTTACAAAGTCATGGCCCATGGGGCTTTCAAGGTCAACAGCTGCAGCTGCCCATCTTATTAACTCCACAATTACTGCTACAGAAGCTAGAGGGACTGAAGATGTTGCCTTTGGAGCTCAAAAAGTCAGAAGGTACAGCCCATCTTTAACAAGCTCAGGAGACACATTTTGTGCGTAGCGCAAAGGAATTTGCAAAGTCTGCAGGTTGTAAGCTCCATGACAACTAGTAAGGACTTGTCACAATTCTTACAAGCCTAGGGCTATTTGTAAGCTCCATAGAGCATGCCTCTCAAGTCAGTTATATGACTTCATTTTAGGATCAATCGAATAAATACAAATACTTGTTTCTTAGACCAACATCCTTATGTTTTGAATTGATCAGAGATTTATTTACCATGCTAACTCTATCTTAATCAATTTTTTTTGTCTGCAATATTAATCTACTCCATTTAACATGCAGAAAGATGTAACATGGCCAAGTCAATGATATGGGAGAAAGCTTAATTTCTGGAAGTCCCTGGATACTGAGAGGAAACTTCAGCGACCCCTTAGCGTGCTTCTGCTCATTTTCAGGAGTAGGGTCTACCACAGTAGAATTAAAGACCTCAAACATGGATCACTGCCCCATTATACTAGACACTATACAAACACACATCGCGGGGACAAGCTCTAATGTGGACAGTTCATTATCTAGGATGCAGGCACTGCACAAGAAGTGAAAACACAGACAGATGGGGTGAAGGGCAGGAGGACAAGGTAGCAGTAGAGGCCAGTGTATTTGCACGAGATCCCTATTCTGCAATGATAACACATAGGTGGACTGCTGCACCTGCACAGACCCTATTGAAGCCAATAGGGTTCTGGGTGGGTTGATCCACAGTATTCAATCCACATGCTATCCATTGCAAGATCAAGGCCTAAGTTAGCAGTCCACAGTGGTCTCTGTAGTTAAAGATAATTGTCAGCACTCTAGGGTGAGTGATCAGCACCTTATGATAGCTACCCTCAGGATCAGATTCTATAGTTATGTGTCTCCTTTAACCACTTAAGCATCTCACACTATCTGTGACTACAGGCTAAATATTGATCGTGTTATTTCTGCACCAAGGAGACCTAACAAAGCACTGAAACTGCAAATGAGGACTGTTTGATTAGGATAAATAATGCTTTTCTACCATTCATTAACCACTATTTTCCCTGATGTATAAAAATCTCGGCAACGCTCTGGAAGACAAACTGATATGGAAGACAGTGGACATTGGCTGAAAAAAGCCATTAGCTGCCACACTCTAAGGGCCTGTCTACACTTATCGGGGGATCTACAAATGGTGACTGATGTGTAGGCGGTCGATTTAGTGGGTCTAGCGAATCCCATCAGTCTCCCGTCGGCTACTGTACTCCACCGGATCGAGAAGAGTCAGGGGAGTCGGCATCTCCCGTCGACATCGCATAGTGTGGACCCCGTGGTAAGTAGATCTAAGTTACGTCGATCTGAGTTACGCTATTCAGGTAACTCAAATTGTGTCGCTTAGATCGAATTTCTCCTGTAGTGTAGACAAGGCCTAAGACTTACTGTGGAAGGTGTGTGCAGTGGAGATGTGAGGGAATTTCCCAATCACTGCAAGATCATCTGATGAATCCAACTAATACAAGATCTAATCTAATCTATCTCCATCCACGGAAATGCCAATTATTGCTACAACCCCACACTATGATGGCACGGGCTTATTGTTTTCCAATTTCTATATGAGCTTTAATTTTAAAAGGAAACATAGGAGATCATTTTGATCTCCAAGTTATGCAATGAAGTGAACATTACTCTTATCATTGATTTGTATTATGCCGTGTTGTCAACTTTCATAATTTTATCGGCGTCTCATGATAGCTGGTGTTTTTCTTAATGCCCCTGGAGTGAGGTGATTAAATAAGCATCCCAGCTTTCATTTTAAAGCAGACAAAAAGTTCTTGTTTTAGCCCTCATGACTGCAGAGAAATGCTTGGAAACATGAACACTAACAATTCAAAAACCAGAAAGCAAATAAATGCCAAATGTATTATTTAAAAACACTATTTTTAAGATAATCTCATTATTTTTTAATTGTGTGGTTGGCAATAATCAATGATGGTGGTGCCCAGGGACTGCAACCATGATCTCTTATTCCGTTATGATAGGCCATGTACACAAGACTCTGCCCACATGAGTTTGCAAAACTAAACAGAGAGATTCAGTGATTTGCCCAAAGTCACACCAGAGAGCCAAGAACTTACGCCAGATGTCCCAAGTGTGAGCCCACATACCTTAACCACAAGGCTATCCAACTGGAAACACACTGGGACAGAATTCGATCCCAACCCTGGTTAGACTCGGGCACATGAAGACAACCAGTGGATACCTCCTCTATCATGAGACCACATTCTCTCCTCACAGTGAGATAGGCCTGGAGATTTGATTTAATACATCTTTTTCTGTCTACACTTTCTGTGGCCTTATGATCTTCAGATATCATTTTGCAGTTTGGAGCACATGAGCCTACCGAGTACTTGGAGACAGTGTGGATGCAAAAACCACAAACTCAGCATTGTCTCCTTTGCAGATCCTGCATCTTTCCACCTCACTGATTTCTCATCTCTTTTCATATCTCTTCAGGAAACATCTCTTTCCCTGCCCCCCTCATCTCTCTGTGCCACCCTCTTTCTCTTGCTATTATGTATTTTGGTTTGTAATTATCTAACTCGGAAAAGTGTTTTGGATATAATCTGCACAAAAGGAGTAATACAAAATACAGGCTTGTTGCACTGTTGTGTCTGAACTATGAAGAAGCTGTTATGAAAACTGTGAATTTCCTCACTCCTTTTAATGTAGTTTTTGCCTGAGTGACTAATGTCTAGGGACTGAGGTAAGACATCATTTGTCTGCTGGTAGAAAGCTGTTTCTCTCCCCCTGGGTCTTTCTAGTAACTGATGTGCAGGGACCCAAGAACAATTGAGAGCTTTGCCAAGTATGAAAGAAAACTTTAAATTATATGGTGGTAGGGAGGGGAGAGCCATCTGAGTCTACAAGTGGATGTTACTATTGCTGTGCCTGCATTTATATGGTATAGTTGGGCTGGTATAGAAGGACCTAGAAGAAAAATAAATCCAAAAGAGAATTACCTTTTGATTGAAAATAAGGAAAATCTTGCTAAAATTGGCCCGTGAGGGACAAGGTTTGGTCAGATTTGTTTCTTTTGTCTTCCCATATGGCCATATTCATTATAGAGCTAATGCAGATGCATTAAATGCAGATGAACAGTTAATACTTAATGCCTAATGCAAGCAAAACTGAAGGGATTTTTGGTTGGGGCATAGGTTATTGTGTCTCTGTACCGGGGGAGAGAGACAGCACCCAGGTGTAGTTAACACACAGAGGATTTTTTATTTCAGGTGAACATAAACAGCTTATGTAGTTACCTGGTTTTCTAGCTTGCATAGTTAGAAAGATAGCTAGGGAGTCAATAAACTGAAACAAAACATTTTGATATTTTCAAAGTAAAGTGTTCCAGAATTTCTGTTCCACCAATAATTTATTATTTTATAGACATAGTTCCCCTCCCTTCCCCCAATTTGTCTCTTTTTTACACTAAGAACAGTCCTATTCTTTTTAATCTCTTCTCATATGGAAGTTATTTCATACTCCTAATAATGTTTGTTACGCTACTCTGTATTTTTTCCAATTCTAATGTATATTTTTAGAGATAGGGTGACCAGAATTGCATTCAGTATTCAAGGTATGGGCGTACCATAGATTTATATAGTGCATTATGATATTTTGTATGTAACCCTTCTGCCAGTCAGAATCGGCAGCAACAAGGGCCGGGTTCCGTATCTAGGGGTTCCATTCCAATAACACAATGCAAAACCGGCTCGAGCCCCCACCCAGTGACCTGGGACAAATATATATCACCCCCCCTGGGCGCCTCTAAGAGGCAATACTTCCCCTCTCGCAAGCACAGAGTCTGAGTGTAGAAAAACCTTTTAATAACAGAGAGAAACGATGCGGCATTTTGCTGGGGAAATACCACATCTAGGATTTGTAAACCAAACTGTGAACAACGACCCACCCCAGCAAATTGGCCATGTCCTTTCCCTTTGGTTCTTGAGTCCAGCAACCCCCAAAATCACCCAAAGTCCCAAAAGTCCAACAACCCAAAAGTCCAGACCCAGAGTTCAAAAGTTCATCTGCAGAGTGTTACACCCCCTCCAGTCTGGGTAAAATTGGGGAGGGGAGAGGTAAAGGGGCACCTTACGTGGCTCGAAGCTGACGGCCCCGTCCCTTCGTGGGGCCTCGCTCGGCTCTGCTCTGCCATCCCACGAGTCACTCCGCTCAGCCGTCTCTCAAGCCGCTCCAGCTGTCCCGCCAACTGTTCCGCTCCGCCAGCAGCTCCGCGCCGTCGGCCAGCCTGCAAGTCGCTCCGGCTGTCCCGCCAACTGCTCCGCTCTGTCAGCAGCTCCGCTCCACCAGCCGCTCAGCAATAGATCTTCTGGCTCCCCCACTACTTAACACAGTGCTCAGTGATTTCAGCTTTTAACAATTTCAGCTTTTTAGTGATTGCAGCTTGTAGTTAGGGGAGCCTGTGTGCTCATTTGCACACTTAGTCCAGAGTAATTCCAACTCAGCAGCCTGTGATTAGACTCCTAAGGAACTCAAAATTAGCTCTGATATTCCACAGTGGAGAGAGAGAAGGAAGTGCAATTGACATTTAGGACCCTCAGAAGAGGCCCATGTCACCAGATATAAATACCTGTCCCCAACCTCTCTCAATTCACTGGGTTTTGGAATCCATGTCCCTCGCCTAGCAAGTGCTGCTCAGCTAATGGTGAGGCCCTTCATCATAACAAAAGCCCACTGTCCTTGATTCCCATAATCAGGGTAACAACACTTTATTCTTCCTGCCCCAATAACAGAGAGACTGGGGCTCCCACAGCAGTCAAAGTGACCATTTGGGCAAGTGGTCCATCATGCTTTGCAGGGTGGGTGTGTCCATGCAAACAAGATTAGCCCCTGACATCCCTTTCCACAACTCACCACCAGATGTCAGGGTAGAGCTCATCCTGACTCTGCTTACATGTCTTATTACCTATTGTTTATTATTATAAATGCTTCATTTTGAGTCTTTTCAATGTTAAACTGCATTATCCCTATAGTGGCGCATTGCTTTATAGGTGTTCTAGTTAGGAGCCTGACGCACCCATTGTCCCCTATTGGCAAGCTTCTTGGCCACACTACATCTCCCATACTGGATCTGTATTTCATTATAGGAGATGCAGTGTGCAGGAAGCCCATAGCAGAGAATGGGGGCTCAAACTACAACTTCCATAATGCAATAGAGAAATGCAGTTTAATGTTTTATTGAGCTGATTCAAAGTGAAATATTTTGGGTCACTTCAAGAAATTAAGTGTTCAGATTTGGGTCAAACAGGCCCAAAATAACATATTTCATTTAGCTTTTCCTCATGGAAAAATATATGTGGTAAAAAAAAAAATCTTCTAGAAAATTTCAGTTGTTGATACTGCATTTTCTGCGAAAATATTATTCCAATTAAAAACTCCCAACCAACTCTAGTCACAAATGTTGGAAAGGGAAAACTGACATTAATCTTGGATTACGTTTTCAAAGTGGAGCATGGATTTACAGAACGCAACTCTCATGGATAAGTATCACATATCTAAAATGCTGGTCAAAACTATGGAAATGTAACCCCTAAAGCTACCTCATAAAACTCAGTCCAACACCCATTAAAATCAATGGGAGTCAATTGACTTCAGTGGGTTGTGGATTAGGGCCACGCCAAAAACAAAACAATTGTGCTCTCAGATCTGCAAGTGGCTCTTCTGTCCAATATTCTGCTCTCAGCACATGCACAGAAATCCTTATAATTGGCTCTTTAGACCAACCACTACTCCCAACATTTTGTTTTGCTTTACGGGCCACAATGTAGCTGTTGTATTTTCCCTTGTGTAAAATAAATAGCTATATTGAGACAGTGAATGATGTTAGAAACTTTCATTTAGACAAGTTGCAAGAACAGAAACAGGATTTGTGTTTTCGTTTCCCAATAGTTTTTCTTCAAATGATGTTAAATGACCCATGAGATTGATTAAATTGAAAAATTAATGCACTGACTCTTTGAGTGCCTTATTTATGATTTATATTTTTTCTTGTTTCAGCTGTCTTCTTATTCTGAGGACACCATGACCTTCCAAATTCTAGAACTAAGTTTTTAAAAAAAGTCTTTGGTATCTTTTTATAGAAACAAGCTTAGCCCAGAGTTGGCCCTCTTCCTACATCTAGGATTTTCAGGAACAATTTTTCCCATTCAATATAACAGCAAGACCTTTGTTTATCCAGATTTCAGAAAATATTGTTTGCATTATTGGTCAAACCAGTACTGTCCGGTGCTCCATTGATTAGGCAGATGACATCCAAGACCTCGGCAAAGAAACAGATGTGAAGTTCGGAACCATCACTGATATTGGCATCAACAGCGGTTTTACGAGATAAATTCCCCAAACTTCATTTTGTATCCTTTCATTTTGTATCTTCCATTTTGAATAAGCAAGAGTCACTCCACCATTAGATGGAAGCTACAGATCACATAGCACTAAAAATAGAATTGGCGGGGAAAAGGGTGGCAACAGCAGGTCATAACACTGAGGAAAATAACGGTTGCAGGCTAAAAATAGAATTGGCAGTTTGGAGTGTTGGCATGTGTCAAAGAAAGATCTGACTGAAATATATTAGCAGAAGTGTCTAGAAAATTCTGACAGAATGGTATAAAGGTCAGTGTGTCAGTAGGCAGGTGACAGGGAGAGCAGCTGAGGTGGAGAGAGATGGTGGAGAGAGAGAGAGAACAGACGCAGCAGTGACTGAGAACAGTAGCAGCAGAGGGAGTCCTGTCACTATAGTAGAGGGAGAAGAGACAGAGCGTGCTGGAGAGACAGTACAGTGAACTAAGCAGACAGAGTAAGCTTGTCAGTTATAGTATAGGATAGTGAATGTATGTGTTAATAAAGATGTATGTGTGTGCATTGTGTGAAAGGAATTTATATATGTAAATCCTAAAGAATATTTTAAAAGTGCTATCAGCAACCAGTGAAGGATTGATCACTGTAAGCAGGGCACATCACTTAAGGTCATCTCAACTGTATGTTGTGTTTTGGGATGCTCTTTAACTTGTTGGGAGGGATTTGTGGGTTATATTAGATTATCCTTGTATCAGGGATTGTTGTTTGCTCTGGGGGCGGGGGAGAGGTTTTGTTTGTGCTCTTTTTGTTTGTTCCCTCTCTGGATAGAGAGAGAGAGACCAAGCAGGTAAACCATCTCTTGAGAAGATACCTGAAATGATACATATAAAATTACAGAAATTGTAAGTAAAGGCAAGGAAATGTGCTAGATTATCTTTTGTTTTAGCTTGTGAATTTTCCCCATGCTAAAAGGGAGTTTTATTCCTGTTTTTTGTAACTTTGAAGCTAAGCCTAGAGGGGAATCCTCTGTGTTTTAAATCTTTTTATTTACGCTGTGAAGTTACCTTCCATCCTGATTTTGAAGGTGTGATTCTTTTACTTTTTAAAAAAAATAAAATTCTTTTAAGAACCTGATTGATTTTCAGTGTCCTAAAAACCTAGGGGTTTGGTCTGTGCTCACTTTGTAACCAATTGGTTAGTATATTATTCTCAAACCTCCCCAGGAAAGGGGGTGAAGGGGCTTGGGGGAATGTTTTTGGGAAACAGGGATTCCAAGTGGCCCTTTTTCCTGGATTTTTGTCAAAATCACTTGGTGGTGGCAGCGTACCGTCCAAGGACAAGGAAAGGATTTGTGCCTTGGGGAAGTTTTAACCTAAGCTGGTAGAAATAAGTTTTGCGGGGGTCTTTCATGCGGGTCCCCACATCTGTACCCCAGAGTTCAGAATGGGGAGGGAACCCTGACAGCAGGGCACATCACTTAGGGTAATCTCAGCTGTATGTTGTTGTGTTTTGGGATGCTCTTTAACTTGTTGCAAGGGATTTGTGGGTTGGATTAGATTATCACTGTATCAGGGATTGTTGTTTGCGCCAATAAAAAGTTGCCTTGTTTTGGAAAGAACACTGCTTGCGTCATTCATTTATTTATCAGAAGGCTGTATCCATGTCTTCAAAGTATATCTTTAGCCAACCTAGAGACTCATACCTAATGAGAACAGATTAGTTATATTCTGGGAGTACCTTAAATCTGTTTTTGGGGTAACACCAGCACCAACACCAAGTGGAGCACCAGACTAACCAAGACCTTAAATGTCAAAGGCAATGCCTCAGGCATCAAAGCAGGGTAATGAAAAGGGCTGCCCAGAATATCAGTTAAAGAGCTTGAGAGAGTGTGTTCTCTCACATACAGAAAAGTAGGAAGTCAGTGAGGGACAAATTTTCCAAACCTCATCTGGCACCAAAGCAAAGGAGCAGAGTAGATTCCATTGCTACCGGGGTTGGTACTGAAGGCACCCTGCTGACATCAACCCCAGCACTGAGGCCAGCACTCATGGACTACACAAGAACTCTCCCCAGCACAGAGACTTCCATTTGTATTGGTGCAACCCTTGGCACCAAAGGTGCCCCACCCATTGGTGCCATTCATGGAGAAGACATACTCCTCATCATCATTGGGACACACTTCTTGCCGGCATCAAAAAGAGACCCATCCCCCATAAAGTCCATGAGTATTGCCTTTGAGAGACCCAAGGGGTTCTTCAGAGCTCAACTCCACCGGGACTGGTATTGGTCCTCTCAGCAACACTCCAAACACCCGTATGCATATGGGATACCACCCTGGCCCTTTTGAGGGTACTAGGATCTTCCTTCCTAAGCCTCAAGGAGCTGGTATTGTCCATCAAGGAAGAGTAAAAGATCTCCCTTTCCAGCAGCATCTCTGGATTGACCACAAACACCAAAGTACCAGGAAGAGCAAGACCGAGAAACACAAACACACTAGTGCTCCACCCCACCTCCCAAAGACCTCTCCTTCCTTTCACCTAACCAAGGCAGTCATTTCAGCACTGTTACTGCTGCCAGGTGATTTTGAGACATTTTAAGAGCTCCTGGAATGGGTCGCTGATGCATTGGAGAGTGGGATTTTTCAGATATCCCTGAAATCTCAAAAACAGTTATTTTATCCGCTGTGGGACCTGCAAGATTTGTTCTCTCCATAAACAAGGGACTGTTACAACCAGCAAGAGCTCTGTGGCAAATGCTGGCAACTATAGCATGAACAGTGAAAATGTATAGAAAAAAAATTAAAGATACCATGTGCCACCTTCTGGGTTCAAGTACTTTTATTTAGACCCTAAACCCAGATCTTTAGTGGTCTTGGCTGTCAAAGGGAAGTCCTGTTTGACCAAGAACACAAAGAAAGGATCCCAAACGTCTGGATGTATTTGGGAGAATGTCAGAATCTTCATCATTGCTCCATCTAGGAGTGGCTAAATGTCAGGCTCTTGGCCAAAAATGACTTTATAACTCCCTCATGAGAGCAGAGTGAAGCTCAAGAACATTGTTAAAGAGGGCCAGCTGGTGGCAAAAACTGCCCTAAAAAGCTAAAATGCCCTAAAAACTGCCCTAAAATGCTAAAATGGCTAGGTCTATGGCCACTGCACTGAGTCTGTAGAGGACATTCTGCTTCCAGGCTTCAAGCATTCCTCCTGAGGCAGAAGTCATTTGAAGGATATGATATGGATGAGAAGATAGATATGAGTCAACAGTGTGCCCTTGTTGCCAAGAAGGCTAACGGCATTTTGGGCTGTATAAGTAGGAGCATTGCCAGCAGATTGAGGGACGTGATCATTCCCCTCTATTCGGCATTGGTGAGGCCTCATCTGGAGTACTGTTTCCAGAAGGATGTGGAAAAATTGGAAAGAGTCTAGCAGAGGGTAACAAAAATGATTAGGGGGCTGGAGCACATGACTTATGAGGAGAGGCTGAGGGAACTGGGATTGTTTAGCCTGCAGAAGAGAAGAATGAGGGGGGATTTGAAAGCTGTTTTCAGCTACCTGAAAGAGGGTTCCAAAGAGGATGGATCTAGACTGCTCTCAGTGGTAGCAGATGACAGAACAAGGAGTAATGGTCTCAAGTTGCAGTGAGGGAGGTTTAGGTTGTATATTAGGAAAACCTTTTTCACTAGGAGGGTGGTGAAACACTGGAATGGGTTACCTAGGGAGGTGGTGGAATCTCCTTAGAGGTTTTTAAGGTCAGGCTTGACAAAGCCCTGGCTGGGATGATTTAGTTGGGGATTGGTCCTGCTTTGAGCAGAGAGTTGGACTAGATGACCTCCTGAGGTCCCATCGAACCCTGATATTATATGATATATTTATGGAGAAAATTAGACATGTAGGAACACAAGGAGACTCATGGCACATATGGGACCCAAGGGACACTGATAGCTAAAAGTATCCAGCCTCCCAGCCATGAGAATCTACAATGAGATTCACATTAACGACAACATCTTGAAGAACCACAGTTATTGTGGGGTAAATAACTGTTCTATCCCAAAACTGCTTCTGACACATGTGAGTGTGGGTGAGTGTCAATATGGCTCACACGATGGAATTTTCAGTTAAAAATGTAATTTCTTATGTTAGAAGAATATTAAGGTAGTAGAGTCAAGCACTCAAAAGTGAAGAAATGCCTGTATCAATGCCCATGCAACCTTGATTTGGCCCCTTGTCTGTATGCAGTATGTCTTTAATTGCATGATCACATACTAATTTTAACACAGGATCCCTGCCTCATTCAATACATAAGGTCAGCTGTACTCACTGAACTGGTAGCTATTCAGTATTTCTTTTTATTCACGTTGTTCAATGTGTGACCCCAGGCATTGTTTGCTGCACTTTATTTGAACCCAGCTCTGAAGACAGAATTATTAATTTACTCATGAGTTTTTCTATGGTGCTTATTCCTATCATGTGTTTGTAAAGCACTAATAATGAACCTTTATAACACCCAGGGAGGCAAGGTGATATTGTTTCCCGTATTTTATATATGGGAGGACTTAGACACAAAAATTAAGGCTAAATTTGTCAGAAGTGTCAACTTATTTTGGGTGTCCAACTTGAGAAGACGAGGGTCTCATTTTCCAAAGTATAGATTATATATCCATTTGTATGTTCTGAGCAGAGATTTCATTGTCTTAAATTGCACCTGTGACCGCTCAGCACTTCTTCAAACAGACTCTAGGTGTCTCAAATCAGGTACTCAGAAAACGAAGAACACAATGACCAAGTGTGAAAAGGTTTTATTTGTGTGGCTTTCCCGGCATCACCCAGGAACTCTGTAGCTGGGGCAGGAATGGAATCCAGTTCTCCCGAACAGCATTCAACTGTCTTAACCATGAGATCATCCTTTCTCTTCCTGTAGTTCCCTTGCTCATTCACTGCACAGCACCCAACTTCTGCAACAAATAAAACAGTAGTTCTATAGACAACAGCCTCCTTCACTACACAACCCTGATTCATCCCCAGCAAAAGTCTATTGTGCACACTGAATGAGGCAGGGGTCCTGTGGAAAAAACAACTATGTGACCATGCAGTTATAGACTGTCACAACGCATATGCACAAGGGGGATGAATTAAGATTGCATGGATGACTTTAATTTAGTCTTTTCTTAACTTGAGTATTTGACTTCTCAATCTGACATTTATTTTTAGAAAATGTAATATAGCTACAAGAGATTTTTGCCTCTTCTATGGAAGCTACCCAGGATGTACCTTAGCTGTCGCTGTAGCATAAATGGAGACTAATAGACTTCAAGCCTTAATTAGCTCCTTTTCAAAAATCAAACGGCAATCAGTACAAATTATGGCCTAAGTGCCTTTGCTGCTCCCTACACAAGAATCCATCTGAAATCAGCAATATTTGTTTCTTTTTTAATACCTCCTCTAAAAACAAACTACACAATCAAGTAGACAAAGTAAACCAATCAGGAAACAAAGTAAACCATCATCTCTTAGAGAAATATTCTCTCCCCTTTCACATTTAGCTCATTGGCCTGAGCCTAGCTTACTTCAACAGTGGCTGACACCTCTTAGCAGTCTGTAGGAAATGAGTCAGTGACCTCCAAATAGATTGTTCATGCCATATAAAATCCCAAGTTGGTGCCAGTGACAAATCTCATTCTATCTAGGTTCTTATATGCGTCCATCATTTTGGTATCTGAGAACCTATTCTCCGTCAAAATTGAGAAACAAAATTAAGCTTGTGCCAGCAAGCTTGCACTGCTGTTGCCTTTGTTTTACTCCTCCTGAGGAAGCCTATTGGTTTCCAGTGCTGGCCATACAGGATCTGTCATCAGCACACCAGGAAATTCCTACACTTGGAGCTGGGGGTGTGATTCCCAGTTTGCATAGACATACACAAGCTCTCAATGAGCTAGCAGCTAAATACAGTGTAGCTAAGGTAGCATAAGCAGCAGCAAGCAGCAGCACAGGCTAGTGGTGCTGAGTACAAACCTTCCTGAACCCCCTGGGTACATAGTCAACACAACTCGCCCATGCCATCACTTGCTACTGCCCATGCTACCCTGGCTACACTACTATTTTTAGTGCAGAAGTTTGACAAGACCTAGTGCAAGTATGTCTATGCTAACTGGATGTCACACCCTTAGCTCCAAGTGTAGACGTAGCCTCAGTATATATCTGGGTGCAAATCACTTCTGTACAGAAAGCCAGCACAAAGTCTATGCATCTGTTAGGTCTCACTTAAGCTCTATTTTGTGGACTTAAATGGTGCATAGGCCTTTTGCTGGCTCGCTGCACACGGGTGACTTTCATCCTCTCTAAGACCCTCTGTGCTGCATTTCAGCCCAGAATAAAATATTGTCTTACCAATTTACAATGCAGTAATAATTTCTGAGAACTGAGATGAGAGTCTATTCCTTGCTCAGATTGTATGCATAGCTTCCACTAGTGTTGATGGGAATTTTGAAAACAGTGAGGGAACCATATATGTTCTTTATTGTGGCTAAATGCTCACTAATATGGTAGCTACAACACAAACCATTTACTAAAAACACTTTGTGCAGAAAACACTGGTTTCCAAGGGAGGAGTGACGATTAGAAAATTCGACTTATACCCAGCATACACGAGTGATATAAAGCCACACAATTCTGCCCAGTTATATACATTTGGAAGATGAAGTGTTGTTTTGTCTACTGATGTACTTTCCCCCCCTTCATTGTGATTCCTTTTGCAACTGTCTTCATGACAAATATAATCCGAGTTTGGAATAGTCCCACTGGGAATGTACACATTAACTAAGAGCCATATTGAATGAATTGCAGCAGGTACTAACTTAAAGAGAATAATAGCCTTATCATGTCTGTATGGTTTACTGATGCAAATAGGTCTTTGGTACAGTATACTTAAACTCCTCCTTGCTATGAAGTAAACCACTTATTCTGGCTGCCAGCTATGCTGCCTCAGCTGGGATGTTGTTAAGTTTCACAGGATAAAGAGGACAGTTTGGTGGTTTCCCATCCAAGCACTAACTCAGTAAAGCACACCTGGCTAGAACAAGAATGTATTTTATTCCTGATATTTTCCAGGAATGAGAAGGGCTGCTGTGGGACTGGGATGGTGGCTGGCTGTATCTGAGTGCATAGGGGTTCATCAGCTGGAGCAGTGAGAAGTCAAATGGGAAAGTCAAGTAAGGAGGAGACTCTGGAGAGAGAGCCATATAGATGAGTGGGGGAGCATCATGGCACAGAGGTATCCAACAGGCCAGGCTGGGGAGCTGAAAGTGTTTGCAAGCAGGTCTGTGTGGTGCCCATGACGCTGCAGCTGTGCCAAGCAGCTGACAAGGCTGCACTGTAGTATTGGCTGGAATGTAAGAGGAGAAGATCGAAGAGCTGAATCTAGGATGTGGGGAAGGAGGAGTAGGACCACGGGGGGTGGAGGGAATGCAGAGCTGTTTGAGAAGCACCAGATCTTTACAGAATTGGGGTTGTAGCATGGTGGAAGTTCAGTTTAACAGCACAGAACACTCTTTTGGTGCTATATATATGAAATGGGACTTAGTGAAAGAAACTGTACCTGGGTTTGACAAATCCAAATTCTGGCCAATAAGGTTTTGCAAAACCAAGATCATCCCTGATATGGCTCCTTCTATTTCCATTCTAATTATGGGATACACCCAGAACCATTTATTTTACCACCCACTCAAGAGCGGGATCAGAATCACCTCTTTACAGACTGTGGTTGGAAGAAAAAAACCAAAGTCCTCTTGATGACGTTTTGCCCAGTCAAACTGAACACCACCTTTTGGTTTGCACGCAAGTCTTATGAGAAACCTGAGCAACAGTAGACAGTCTCTAAAACAAAGAAAAAGTCGATCTTTTAAGTACTGAAAATTGGGTGATATATTTGATACGAATATCTTGGTATGTGTTATAACACTGTCTGTTGTTCAGTGCTTGTACAGCGCCCAGCACAACAGGGTCCTGGTCCATGACTGGGGTTCCTAGGCACTATGCTAATATAAATAAATAAATAAACCACATCAATTATGAGTGCTCTTTAGAGCTCATTGAATGATTCACAGTTATCCGTTCAAAGAAGGTTCCCTCAGTTCTGAATGGACCGTGAACACATTGTCATTTTCCTTAACTTTAGCCATCATTTAAATTAGTCACCAAATAATTTGTACAAGTTATTTCTCATCTCCATTTTGGGTATTCATTATTCAAGATCTCTTGTCTAGATGTAGGTCATGTTTCTGTTAGAAGATGGGTCAGTGTAACTCTTAGAATCAGGATTCCACAGCAAATACTAGCAGTAATGAATTAAAAAAATGGCTTTTCATGAATATTCTGCAATAGTTCTTTTTTAAAAAATGATGTTTTCACATAGATCCCCACCACCCAGACCAAACAAAATGACAATCACAAAAAGGGGGCATGAACACAATCAAAGTGAATTAATTAAATTTAAGAATATTTGTGGCAATAAGCAGGAAAATTTGACTATTCTCCCAGCTTTATTCCTGTTGCTGTCCATCTGAACCTATGTACATGAATTGATTTGCACAGTAGATGAATTATGAAGCTAGAAAGATGTGTGCTGTTTTCTTGTCTTGTACTACCCTACTGAAATTTAAGGCATGCTAAGTGGTAAGAGGAACTTGAAGGGCTGTAACTCAAGACATTTTTTCCTTCCCCCATGAGGGGCAAACTCACATTTACTTTACAAGAAGGTGGATCTACAGAGCACAAACTGGACAGTAATGATACGAAGTAGAATACTGCTTCTGAAGTGAACAATATCCATGGCTTTTATCCAGGAGCTTTAAAGTCTCATGCTCTACTTCCAGATGACGCACTTGCAGAGCAAATACAGGCAATGTGTGATTTGAACATTCTTATTCCATGGCAGAAATCTTCATATTCAATTGCCTTTAGGGTAGACTGTGTCCTACTTTACAGTCTTTTCATTCCTGGGTACGCGAATATAACAGTGCAAAATCTGGCCTTATTATATTTAAGGTCAGTCTCACCATGCCATCTATTGGTCTTACTTGCCACTGCTAGTGGCTCCTTATATAGTTACTGATTGAGCGTCCTTTCTCCTCCCCTCCTTCCTCTTTATTCCTTTACCTTGTATGATCACCATCTGGAAAAATGTAAGAAAAACCCAGCAATATGTGGGCTCTTGAAGGCAGAACACAGCAAGTCCGACAGCAGTATCTAGAATCAGTTTGGCTATGGTTAAGGGAACACATTACCCTTAATTCAGATACAGTATATTAAGACTCCACAATGCAGAAGAAGAATTTCTATCTGTTCTTTAATGACTTGACCCTGCACTGCTAAGTTGTGTCTTTGTCATCAGAGGTAGCGGGATCAGGCCCTAAATCTGACTAAGTGCTGGAGGAGGGGATAACAGCTACTACACTGAAGCTCCGACCATGTTAGGGCGCCTTGACTAATTCCTGTGTTCATAGGTCAGACATGCATCAAAAATTAGGTTATTCTGTAATGACCCTACGTGTGCACATAATACACTTCCCCTTGTAAAAGAAACTCTTGGCTGTCTCAGGTTCCAGTAATTCAGTAATTTTGAAAAGGTCAGCTTTGGAATTTATCCTATTAATCAAAATCTGGGTGAATCATTGCAGGCTAAATGGTAATTTCAACTTAGCATAAACCTGAGAGCACATGCCTCATCCTTTTAAGATGGCTAAATTTATCATTAATAGAAACATTGAAATAAATGATGTCGTTGCTGGAAGGCTACACTGATCTATAGTCAGGATCAGATGACAGGGATAATTCCAGAGAAGCCCTTAGGAGGGGCAGTCAATTTAAAGTGAATTTGTAAATAAATGAATTGGGTGAGCTTTTTAGAGATTTATAACAGAGTGTCGTGCTCTTTCCAGCACTGGTGAGGCCTCAGCTGGAGTATGAAGTCCAGTTATGGGAGCCACACTTTAAGAAAGATTTGGCCAATTTGAAGAGGGTCCAGAGGAGAGCAACAAAAATGATAAAAGGGTTAGAAAACCTAACCCTTGTGGAAAGGTCACAAAAACCGGGCATGGTTAGTCTTGAGGAAAAAAGACTGATGGGGGGGGGGGGGGCGGGGACCTGATAAGTCTTCAAATACGTTAAGGACTGTTATGAAGAGGATAGTGATCAGTTGTTCTCCATATCCACTGAAGGTAGGTCAAGTAGTAATAGACATATTCTGAGGTAAGGGAGATTTAGGTTGGATATTAGGAAAAAACTTTCTAACTATAAGAGTGGTTAAGCTCTGGAATAGGCTTCTGAGGGAGATTGTGGAATCCCCATCATAGGAGCTAAGACTAGGGTGAACAAACACCTGTGAGGGATGGTCTCGTTTTACTTGGTCCTGCCTCAGCACAAGGAACCTGGCTAGATGGCCTCTCAAGATCCCTTCCATCCCTATGTTTCTGTGATTCTATGCTATTAACCTTGTGGTAGGCAGCAAGTCAGGATGGGAAAAGTGGTTTGAATTAAACATTTTTGGAGACTTTACTTAAAGTTATAAAGAAAACACTTTTAAAGGTTGCCCCTACCAAATGTGCACACATTTCCCACATTTTGAAATACTTCTGTAGTACCAGCTCCTAGTAGACACCAGAAGATAGGAAGGCTGAAATACACATAGTCTGAGAGAGTGAACTCATAGTATTTCTTTCCCAGTCTGATGCACAACGGGGTATAACGTGACAGGCTGTTCCAGCCCTCCAGAGATAAGAAGTTTGGTTGTTAGTTTGGTTTTGGTTCTGAGAAGCATGTAAGTTGAACCATAACTCAGTTGTTCACCCATCCCTTGTAACTGGTGGGGGTACTGCTGGAGTGGGGTTATTAGTACAAGGACAGCTGACTCCCACTATGTTATCCCAAGGCATTAGCATCTGTTCTGGCCATTGTTGTCTTTTATTATCTAATATTTGCTCTTCATGACAATCAGTTATACATGCTTTATTTTAGTTATAGTTATTATTTTAAATATGTATATGCCACCTCCACCCCGCCCCCATTACCATAGTTTGAGCACCTCTCTAACATTAATGAATCTATCGTTACAACACTGCTGTGAGTTAGGGGGAAAAAACTTCCCTGTTACAGATGGAGGGCTGAGGTATGGAGAGATTAAGTGATTTACTCAAGGTCACACAGGGTGCCATAACTGAGGAATGAACCCAGATGTCTACAATCTTAGGTCAGAGAGTGGTAGCCATGTTAGTCTGTATCAGCAAAAAGAACGAGGAGTACTTGTGGCACCTTAGAGACTAACACATTTATTTGGGTATAAGCTTTCGTGGGCTAAAACCCACTTCACCAGATGCTATGCCCAAATAAATGTGTTAGTCTCTAAGGGCTGGTCTACACTAACCCCCCCGGTCGAACTAAGATACGCAACTTCAGCTACGTTAATAACGTAACTGAAGTCGAAGTCTCTTAGTTCGAACTTACCTGTGGTCCACATGCGGCGCGCAGGCTCCCCCGTCGACAGCACTTACTCCTCGAGGCGAGCTGGATTACCAGCGTCGACGGGGGAGCACTTCCTGGTTCGATTTATCGCGTCTAGACTAGACTAGACTTACCAGCCGGTAAGTGTAGACTAGCCCTAAGGTGCCACAAGTCTTAGGTCAGTGTCTTACCCAGAAGACCATCTTTCCTCCTCACTACTTAGTACGTGCCAACACAACATTGATAGGTGTGGTATAAGTCCCTAGCTTGAAAAGTCTATCTAATCAAAGGAGTTAGGGCCACACTGTTCTTCAAAAGTATGGGGATTTCATGTATATGCAGAAATGCCTTAGGAAATAGTACCACTGTATGTACTGAGTTGTGGGCCCCTTGTAGTTTACACTTACGTAAAAGCAATATAGGACCACATTTTCAAAGAGTTACACTAGCTTTGTATACCTCAATTTTTGGAGGCCCAAGCTGATAACCAAGCATTTGAAGGTGATCCCTTAACGTTGAGACACCCAGAATTTAGAGTCCACTTTTGAAAAAGAATGTGGCTTTTCAAAGTGAAAAAAATGGTAGGATCTAAGATTCCACCTCCCTGCCAATGTAGGATTATTCTCTATAGAATCCTCTTCACTTCTTTGTTCAGTCCAATGACTCAAGTAGGCAATGGGGCTTTCAACACTTCTCTCGGGAGTCTATTTCATGTTCTAGCAGTTCTCATGCTTGTAATACGATGGCAAGTGTGAAGCAAGTTTGGTAGTCTTAGTCCAGTTTCTAACGGACATGTGATTATCACATACCCTAACTGGGCATTAGCTAACATGCTCATTTGCAGCCTCAGTAAGGAATCCAAGTAGTAAGAGGACATGAAGACTGATTGAGTAGGTGGACAATCCTGCACAGCAGCTGCCTGGGCTATATCTTATGTTGATAATAAATAAAAAACATTTCCCATACCTGTCAATCCTACACCTTTCATGAACGGTACTTTCACTAGTTTTCCTTTTACTTTGTAACAAAACTGCCAATAATACTTCTGTAACTAAGACATAGGCTCTCACGCTCTCAAACAGGCTTTTTGCTGCACAAAATTACTTCCTAACGGGTGGCAAGAAGATAAACAGCCAAGAGGCTTTAACCATTTTATTATACCGATATATTTTGCTACACAGTGGTGGAATGTTTCCTTTAGTAAATCATTACGAAATATTAAGAGGCATTGTGCAACAACGTGTGTGGAAAATGGAATTTCTATCCTTCAGCAAAATTCTGATATTTCAACATTTCTTTTCATGCTGAAAACAGGACAAATATTCAAAATAGCTAACATTTTTGTGGAACAAGAAGTGCCAAAACATTTCAATTCTTAAAATGTTGAACTAAAAAAAATTAGAGCTTTTTCAGTCAAAGTGTTTTGGAATGTCAAAATGTCTTTCTGAAATGCTTTGTTTAGAATTTTTCTGTCAGAAAGTAAGAAAATACTGTCTAAATTAAAAATTTTCCTCATAAAAAGATCAATTTAGATTAAACTCCACATTTTTGACCAGGGATATTTTCTGGCAAAAAATTTTTGAGCAGCTCTACAATATAGCAATTTCAATGGAAAGAGAATGGTAATTATATAGTTACTCCCATTCTATCAAATACATTATGTCCCAGTCAGGCAATAAACAAACCATGTCAACCAGAGCTGTTAAGTTTGTGTAAAAACTTTGCATATATAAATCTAAAATATGAGTTTATAATTTCCATAATGTGCCTTCTAGATCATAGTTAACATACAGCTTACTCGCTTGAGGGGGTAACATTTTGAGCTAATCTTTTATCCATGCTTTTATATGCCGATGAAGAAGACAGGGACAAATTCACCCTGCCTGTAAATGGATGCAGCTCCCACTGACTAAAACAAGGGCAGAATTTGGTCCAAAACATTTCATCCTGAACAATCCCATTGAGTTTCATAAACAAACTACATAGGACTCATTTCATCCACCCCTGAAATTGCATTGACCTCACGGGTGAATCACAGAAACTGCTTAACAGCATCCCGCAATGCTACATAAAACCAGAACAGGTGGGGACATGAAGAATAATGTATGCAGCTGAAGTTGCAATGGGACTTGGGGTTGTCGACAGGCAAATTGAAAGTAACAGAGCTGGAAGTTATCCAGAATGCCAATGTTCTTACACACACACACCCCGTGAGGCCTTTACGGGCCACAAGCACAATGGCCCTTGCAATGCAGAGTGAGCATGGCTTCTATGCCACACAAGAAGAAGGTGCACAACTTATGTTTCTCCACCTTGTGAATGGCCAGCCAACGTGCAGGAAACTTGCTCTCTCTAGGTGGAAAGTCTAGCACCAGTAGTGGTGCTGGACATGATCACTGAAGGGAACACAAGGACTAAGATTGTGCCTGGATCCTGTACATAGAAAGGCACTTCTTGCACCCTGATCGTTCCAGGCAGGAATGGAGCACATCTGAGCCACTTACATTCTAGGGTTTGTAATGGAGTTTATTATTTTACTCTTTGTTGGGTTCTAGCTATGCTCAGAGATGCATATAATGTACATTGGTGCCTGCTCCAAGTCACTTTCCCTCTAATTCAGACATTTAGATATTCCCTGGCCAAAACTCATGGAAATAAAAGCACAACCCTTCCATTGACCTGAATGGGCTTTGGATGAGGCCTGTACAATAGGGCTCAGGCTAATGACACATTTTTCTCCTTTTCAAAATCTAAGAGAGCCACATAGAGACAAGCTCTACATTAGCAGAACAGTTGGGATTGTAACCAAAAGTAGGACAAGGAAGGAAGGTCTCAGTTTTAGGTGAAATGCACCATATGTGCTCCCGTATTTGGGCTCAACATGGCATGAGCTTAACTGCTTTCTGAATGTGCCCTGTTGTACCTAGGAATCAGAGAACATATGGTAAGTTTCTCTGAGATCTGGGAATTTTTCAGGGTTCACGGTCTTAATACACTTTAAATATGCATTTTGTGTAAGTTAACCCATTATTCAGAAGACAACCTATTCCAAAAGTGCAGCCTAGTGCTTTAAACAAAAAAAGTAAGAAACGTAATTCAAAGGTTTAGTATTCAGTGCTGCTTTGAGGAAGATGTAACATGCAGAGTGGTCTCCTCATTAAGATTTCTTGAGACAGCAGTCTCCAGGGATGTGCAACCGAGCATATGAAGATGGAAAGACTTCATTTCCTATACAATGCTTAGTACTGTCTATGGAATTGTTTATACCTGGAATATTACTCAGACACCAACATCCAATTTCATGGAGGGTCTTAACCAAGACAAATATATCGCCAGATAATGAAAAAGCCTGCTGCAATGGGGGCTGAATGTTAATAGGTAGTCAGCTTGAACTAAGCTGTCTTAAGGAGGTGGGCAGTAGTAATTTAATTCATGCTTTAAAACAAAATCCACTCCTTTCAGGTTAAAGTAGTCAACTAAACCAATGTCAAACGCAACTACAGAAAGGGTGGGAAGCAGCATAAAAACCCTAATGATAGCTAGAAAATATTACACTGCTGCCATTACACGGCGATTTTCCCTAGCTGTAGCTAAAAGAGTTTTCCTATAACTCAAGTGCTAGGCGTGATCAAGGCAGGTACTACCCATATCGGTCTCAGGTTTGAGTTATGCTGGCGTCTGTTGTATCTATATGAATGAATGATACCAGTTTGTTACACTGGTATATACCACAATGTTTTGGCTTGTTTCCACATGCCTCCCCTCCCTTATAAAGGGGACATTAAAGAGAGTGACATGGCTTAAGTTAAGGCAGGAGCAGCTCTTGAGCTGTTGTCTGCTTTTGCTCCTTACACCCATCTCACCTTTGTCTTGTTGCTATATGTTTTGCTTGACTACCCTGTATGCCCAGATATATAGTGCCCATATATAGTGCCCGTATTTAAAAAAGGAAAGAAAGAGAATCCGGGGAACTACAGACTGGTCAGCCTCACTTCAGTCCCTGGCAAAATCATGGAGCAGGTCCTCAAGGAATCCTTTTTTAAGCACTTGGAGGAAAGGAAGGTGATCAGGAACAGTCAACATGGATTCACCAAGGGCAAGTTATGCCTGACCAACCTGATTGCCTTCTATGATGAGATAAGTGGCACTGTGGGTATGGGGAAAGCGGTGGATGTGATATATCTTGACTTTAGCAAAGCTTTTGATATGGTCTCCCACAGTATTCTTACCAGTAAGTTAAAAAAGTATGGATTAGATGAATGGACTATAAAGTCGATAGAAAGCTGGCTAGATTGTCGGGCTCAATGGGTAGTGATCAGTGGCTCGATGTCTAGTTGGCAGCTGGTATCAAGCGGTGTGCTCCAGGGGTCGGTCCTCAGGCCAGTTTTGTTCAACATCTTTATTAATGATCTGGATGATGGAATTAATTGAACCCTCAGCAAGTTTGCAGATGACAATAAGATGCAGGGAGAGGTAGATACCCTGGAGGATAGGCATAGAGTACAGAGTGACCTAGACAAATTGGAGGATTGGGCCAAAAGAAATCTGATGAGGTTCAACAAGGACAAATGCAGAGTCCTGCACTTGGGAAGGAAGAATCCCATGCACTGCTACAGGCTGGGGACCGACTGGCTAAGCAGTTCTGCAGGAAAGGACCAGGGAATTACAGTGGATGAGAAGCTGGATATGAGTCAGCGGTGTGCCCTTGTTGCCAAGAAGGCCAATGGCATATTGGGCTGTATTAGTAGGAGCGTTGCCAGCAGATCGAGGGAAGTGATTATTCCCCTCTACTCGGCACTGGTGAGGCCACTCCTGGAGTATTGCGTCCAGTTTTGGTCCCCACCACACACTACAGAAGGGATGTGGACAAATTGGAGAGAGTCCAGCAGAGGGCAACAAAAATGATTAGGGGGCTGGGGCACATGACTTATGAGGAAAGGCTGAGGGAACTGGGGTTATTTAGTATACAGAAGAGAAGAGTGAGGGCAGATTTGATAGAAGCCTTCAACTACCTGAAGGGGGGGGGTTCCAAAGAGGATGGATCTAGACTGTTCTCAGTGGTACCAGACGACAGAACAAGGAGCAATGGTCTCAAGTTGCAGTGGGGGAGGTCATGGTTGGATATTAGGAAACACTATTTCACGAGGAGAGTGGTGAAGCACTGGAATGGGTTACCTAGGGAGGTGGTGGAATCGCCATCCCTAGAGGTTTTTAAGGACCAGCTTGGCAAAGCCCTGGCTGGGATGATTTAGTGGGTGTTGGCCCTGCTTTGAGCAGGGGGTTGGACTAGATGACCTCCTGAAGTCTCTTCAAACCGTAATATTATGCCCATTTCATTTGTGTATGTGTAAAATTCTGTATGTGATCTCACAGACTGAAGTTTTTAGTGATAATACTGTACTAGAAACATCTTTCATGAAAGATGCCATAAAAATAAGATCAAGCTTGCCTTAAAATTAACTATTCCAGGGAACAATCAATATCAGTTGCCTCACTCAGGCAGCCTCTTAACAGTGGAACACAGATGTACTCAGTACGTTTGGGGATTGTCTCTTAAAATATAACAGTACTATCTTGGAAAAGTATAAGTGTACATTGCAACTGTGTAGAATTCAGCCATCCCTCACACGACAACACTTCCATTTTCATCAGACCACAAGGTTCTGCAGAAATTTCACTGTAGGCTGGGCTGTGTTCAATAAACAATAGTTTACTAATGTCTCAGAGCTAATGAAGCTGGACATTTAGTTTTAAGAGTAGACGCTCCTACTTTTAGATCCTGAGGTTCCAGGTGCGATCCCCATCAATGATACCAACAGGGCGTCTTAACAAAATTATGGTTTGTATGGGGAAATTGGACTGCTGTGGAATTCTGAAGTTTGGGACAGGCTCCCAGGCTAGGGGGAAGGCATACTGCACCCATACCATGACAGATCCTGTTTGTACTCCTCTAGTGACTAGATCAACACAGATTTATTTCATAGATTATAAGGCCAGAGGGGACCCTTGTGATCATCACATCTGACCTTCTCTCTAACACAGCCATAGGATTACGATGAATTAATTCCTGTTTAAACTAGAGCATGCCATGTAGAAAAATATCAAATCTTGGTTTAAAAATTTCCAGTGATTGAGAATCCACCACAGCCACTAGTAAGTTGTTCCAGGGTTAATTACTCTCACTAGTAAAAATATACAATAACAAATTAAATAAAATAGCACTTCATTTCTAGTCTGAATCTGTCTAGCTTCAACTTCCAGACATTGGCTCTTACTATACCTTTGTCTGCTAGATTGAAGAGACCTTGCTTATAAAATTTCTGTTCCCATGTTGATACATAAAGACTGATCAAGTCACCCATTAATCTTCTCTTTGATAAACTAAATCTAGCTAGCTGTCAAGGAGACCTCTATTACCAAATTTCTGCAGGGATTGAAACTTGACCTCATTATCTTTAGATCTATAGGCACCAGGTTCAATAGCGGCACACAACCCTATCAAAGGAGTCATTATATAGGGACAGACAAACCAGTTCACATAAAATAAAAGCCCAACAGCAATCTGCAGCCCAAGCGTGGAAAGTCTGGCCCTCTCGCAGAATTTTGGTGGTGGGAAGTACTTACTGTTTTAAATTCTGCTTTCACTTATACCCTGTCAACTATGCTGGCTTAAGTGGCTGTCATGGAAGAACGTTTTTGCATTAGACTGACAAGAGGACATCCCATAGCTTATGGGACTGGTGATGGGATATAGAGCCTTTCACCGCTAGGTCAGTAACATGCATCCAGCTAAATATAGCTCAGATCAGGGATGACCAAAGGTTAGCATGACAATTGATGGCTGGTAGTGGTCTCAGGTCAAGTTAGACAAAACACACACAGTTTTCTCATCTGTAAAATGGGATACCGATTACCGCCCTCCCTTTATAAGCTGCTTTGAGATGTACTGATGAAAACTGCTATGTAAGAGTTGGGTCATCAAACTCACCATTCCACCCAGCACAAATTGCTAGCTTTGTTGGTTATGTCCATTAGAGCTGGAGAGAAGTTTTCTGATGAAAAGTTTTCCACCAGAAAATTCCAATTAATTGAAACCAAAAAGTGAGCCACAGCAACATGTCGTTTTCGACCATTTTCTGCTGGAACACATGCAGGGTTCTGTCAGAAGCGTGCTTTGTTTCCTGCCAGCTCATCTGGCAAGAGGCTGGGGAGGCCAGACTTCCAGCGTCCATGGCTTCAGGGGAGCCCGGCAACTTGCCTTGGAACTGGGAACCTAGAAATCGTGGGAGCCCCAGCTCTAACAGGTGCTCTCTGCATCTAGGCTCCCAGTTCCACAACCTGGCGCCTGGAATCCTCACCTTGAGACGGCACTTTTAAGAAGCAGGCACCCTGGAAGCCCTATCAGGGAGCTCAGCAGCACTGAGGGCCCCAGCTCCAGCTCTGTGCTGCCCATGCCCACCTTACACTTATTCTTTAAACAGACTGTCCGGAAGGCTGTCAAGCCAGCACCGTTTTCAAGAAGTAAATTCACTTACACTATTTAACAAGGCACAGAGATGCCAGCTTCTAGTTTTATTGAGTGAGTCTCTTTTATTGTATTTGAGACACATTTTAGAATTTACATTAGTGATTTATTCTTCTTTGTGCGAAGACACCGTGATCAAAATATGTTATTGCGTTGTGGTCTTCCTCTGCCGTAGAGGCTCTGTTTTAATTGAGCATATATATATAGCTAGAGATATTTTATAGTTTACATAGACGAACACACGTGATCCTCTAGGAAATATTAACCTGCAATTAATATTCTCCCCTTTCTGGTATTCATTTAGTCGTATAAATCCCACTGGCAATAAGGCAATTAGACCACAGATGGCACAGTTCAAACAAGTTAGATTCTACTGTCTTTTCACAAATAGTTTCAGTGGACAAACTTCTCGAAAGTGTGTAGCTGTGGAGGCCTGATCTGCCCCCACTTTTGGGCAGTGACATTACAAACATGCCATGAAACATCTCCCCCTCAATGTCTTCCCCACTTCCTTGTTCCTATTTATTCTCTCTCTCTCCCCCATTCTCCTTCAACCCATCCCTGGCCTCATAAAATAAAGGACAGATGGAACTAAGCCGACGTCTACATTATGAGCTAGGAATATGATTCCCCTGTTCATGTACACACGTTCACACTAGCTCTCACGGCTACACTATTCATACCTGGGCTAGCTCGGATACTGGCAGCATAGCCATGGCTGAGCCATGCCATGTACAAACCTGCCTGAAGCCAATGGGTTTGAAGTGACCCTCTGCTGTCAGTACCTGTTGTGACAAAGCTCTGTCCTTGTCTCCTGCGTTTCCTGGCGGATTTGTGCTAGCCTCAGAGGCTCACTGTGACCCTCTTTGTAGCCCTTCTCTCTCTAGAGGCAAGGGTCACAGCCTACTGAGCCATTTTCCTCATAAGCCAGCGAGGGAGTTGAGGCGAAGCTACCCTCCCTTGCACAGTCTCTGTAGTCTCCCAGTCTTGGTGATTAATTGGGGGGAGGCAAAAGCGGGGGAGCCCGGGCCCACCCTCTACTCCGGGCTCCAGCCCAGGGACACTAGTAGTATCAGCTATGGTAGCTGACCTTTTAGAAATAGGACACATACAATTCCCTGGGCTACTTCCCCACAGCAGCCCCCACTTCCTCCAACTCCACTTCACCCTTATCTCAGGGCCTCCTTCCTTACGCCTGATATGGTCTCTCTCCAATAGCATAACCTCCTTCCACAACTCCTGACATCCACACCCCACTGACTAACTGGGAGGCTTTTAACTAGTTCCAGCCAGCCCTTGATTGGCTTCAGGTGTCCCAATCAATCTAGCCATCTCCACTGCTTTTTCTAGAAGGATCTAATTGGCCCCAGGTGTCTTGATTAACCTGGAGCAACTGCTATTTGGTGAACAAGGTATCAGGGATTTGTTTAGCCTGGGGCAAACATACTGGTTCCTCACCACTTTTCTATAGCCATCTGGCCTTGCCCCATCACACTATGTTACCATGGTCGCACTGCTATTTATACTTGCACTAGCTCAGTGAGAACTAGTGTGAGTACCCCAGCAGGGGAATCACACCCCCTACCTCATAGTGTAGACATAGCCTAAGACAACATCATGTGCCCATCATCACCATGATCATTCTGATTGCGTGCTGTATCCCCTTCAGGCCCTTCTTCCATTCCATTGTTTGTCCCTTTTCCTGGTCTGATATAGATCGTGAGCCCTCTGGGCAGGGATCATATCTTCTTGTGTGTTTGTACAGTGCCGTTGGGTGCTACCGCTATCCACAATACAAATAACGAATAGCTTCACTAACGTGATGAAACTCATTCCCCCTGCAGTCTTGGTAAAAGCAAAACAGGTACGTTCTTATCTCAGCGACTCAGGCAAGCTTCACTGCTGTGCTCTAAAACGCCTTCCTTTGTACAGACAAGTTCAATGGGCTGACTCTCTCCAAATCTAAAACAGTGATGCTCACCCTCAGGGACCTGCAAAGCCAGGGAGGTCCTGACATGCTGTTGTGATGATATTGCATCATCACATAGTGATGCAGCTGTAGCAGCAGAAATGGGCAGCTCTCTTTATTTATGCTTTTTAGTTTGAGTCTCATGTCATTCAGGATCACTACCAGATACAGCAGATGTCTGAGGTGAATGTGTTTATGGGCAATCCATTTGCACGGAGGTTCCAATTTATAGGACAGGCATCTAGTGACCAGAATGGGCCCCTGTCATTACATCTGAGACATGTGAAGAAATAAATCAGGCATAGGGCCTGTACATTTGAGCAAAATAAGAGAGGAAGTGGCTAAGGCACTGAATAGAGACTCAGGAATTTTTATTTCCGTTCCTGACTCTGTCATGGACTTCTTGGGTGACCTAGATCCAGGCATGTAACCTCTCTCTGCTTCCATCCCCCATCTGTAAAATGGGGATAATGCTTTCTTTCTCTATTCATATTCTAAGCTCTTTGAAACAGGGACTATATCCTATTAGGTCTGTTCAGCACTTAGCACAATAGGATCCTGAGCTCAACTGGGGTCTGTAGGCATTACTGTAGTACAAATACAAATAATTTCAGTCATGCAGAAGGTGGCAGTCAGAATGCAAATTCAAATCTCCACTTTTAAATGTGGTCTTAGACTCAACTACAAAGAAACAATTAGATACCTGGCCTATTAGGTGTAACATCAAGCATTCAGCTTTCAGCAAATCTAGCCTAGGGGAGTATTTTGCATTTAACTGAATAACTGGTGTTAGGATATAGATATTCAGGCCTGTCTGCAAAGGCCTGTCCTTTAAGAATGTAGGTATAGGTTTATTACTTAGCTAGTTACAGAGGTATAAAAGAAAGAATCAAAATCACAGTCTGCCTGTTTATGGGCCTTCTCTTACTGTAACAGTCTGAGGCCCTGTTCTTAGGCTAAGATCTTTGGCTAAACAACAGAGGCAGCCATAAGCTGAAAAGTGTATGGTCACATCCTTACATTCCAAACTAGTCAAATTGAAATAAGGTGCTATTGGGCTGTTAGGAATACAATCCTGTCCTGATAATGCCCATCACCTCCAGAGAAAGGGAAGAGCCTAGAAGATTTAAAGAAAACTTAGTTTGATAGCATCCTGTCTGGCATCACTTATCAATAGCTGGGATGTGAAATCCTCATTTCTTTGTTGTTCCATCACTGTAGTCCCCATTTCCCTATTGTTTGTCTGTATAATCTCTCCGTCTGGTTCTGTGATTGTTTCTGTGTGCTGTATAATTAATTTTGTTGAGTGTAAACCAATTAAGGTGGTGGGATATAATTGGTTAGATAATCATGTTACAATATGTTCGGATTGGTTAGTTAAATTTCAGTAAAATGATTGGTTAAGGTATAGCTAAGCAAAACTCAAGTTTTACTATATAGTTTGCAGTCAATCAGGAAGTAACGGGGCAAATGGGACCAGGGAATGGGGATAGGGGAATGGGAACAGGGACACAGGCAAGGCTCTGTGGCATCAGAGCTGGGAAGGGGAACACTAAGTAAGGAAATTGGAAACATTGCTTGCTGGACGTTCACCCCAATAAACATTGAATTGTTTGCACCTCCGGACTTCGGGTATTGTTGCTCTCTGTTCATGCAAGAAGGACCAGGGAAGTGAGTGGGTGAAGGAATAAGCCCTAACAACTGGCAGATTCCTTACTACTTTTCAGGTAACTGCACTGAACCTTCCTGGATCTTGTGGGTAGTAAACATTTTTCTCTTCCTTTATTTAAACTTAAGTTGTAGTGAAGAGCTGCCTTTACTGCTAGGAGAGTTTTGTTTTGAGGTCCAGGCTGCCCACCTCTCAGCTACTTCAGAAAACTGTAAGTATACGTCTTTGGCACAGTTACATAAACATTAATTTGTTACCAGGCAACTTTTATAATCAATTTCCCTTTTGTTAGCACAAGAAATATCACCACTGAAGCCTGGAAAAGGCCAGTATCTTCCTACAAGGCTCCGAAGGGGAAATCTTGCCCTATCCATAACCTTACTCAGATCATTATTGATCAGGGCCTGGTTTTTTGTTCTGTATTTGTACAGTGCCTAGCACAGTGGTTCCCAAACAAATTTTTGAAAATTCACATTGGACGCACTGCAGATTTGACAGTTAAAATGTTGTAATAGTGACAGTCTGGTCACATGGTTATTTGGAAGTGTCATGGAAATAAAATAAAATCTTGTCAATGTAAAGAATGTTATATTAATAACACTACCAAAGTTTCATGGTTATTACTAACTAAAGCAATTTAAAAAAAAAAATGTTTGTGGTAACAACATTTCTCACAGTGAATCCCTAGTGGCCACATGCCCCTTAAAAAGTTGTGGTGGCTGCACATGACATCCCTGCTGGCCTCAACTGAGAATCACTGGCCTAGCACAATTGGTCATAATAATAGAGACCATTTGCATGATTGTAGCACCCATGAGATCACAAGATATCACGATTAATGGCCAAGTTGTAGAGGCAGCAGATTAATTCAATTATCTGGGATCATATATATCCAAGCAAGGAGGGTGTCCCAAAGAAATTAGGAGAAGACTAGAAATGGCTCATTTACCCATGGCCTCTGTTATGAAAAACTTTGCAATAATTGTGGCATCTTAGAATGTACAAAGGTGAAAAACTTAATTTTTCCATAGCGACTTATGGATATGAATTGTGAGAAATGAATGCTGCTGACAAGAAGAAAACTGATTCCTTTGAGATGTGGTGCTGTTGAAGACTCCCGGACAGAAGAGAGAACAAATGCTTATATTAGAAATATTGGAGAGAAGTAGACCCTGCTGTTGGAAATCAACAGGCACACATTTATGTACTTTGATCACATCAGCCACAGAGCAGGAAATAACCTTGAGAAAGTTACCATGGAAGGAATGGTGGTGGCTTATTGTAGCAGGAGATGACCAGCAAAGAGATGACTAGATGTGTGTGGCAGATGACTGGGAGATCAGCTGCACAGTGTTAGAGGCTAGCAATGGATTGAGAAGGCTTCTGAAAATTCTGCTGGGATGCCATTAATATTCAGACGAATAAATGAGTTTTATTTTACATAGCTCCCAAAGGATCCACACTAGCTGGGTACCCAGATTTTGGGTCCAGGCAGGTAGAAGTAAGCGGGCTACTTGGACTGCTTACTCCATCTCCACTTGATGGCCATAGTACTATAGATATTGATTTGCCACTGCTATATGCCCCTAGTAAAATTACTGTATTTCCCATGCCAACTGAGGAGCAAGGGGAACGTAGGGGAGCAATGAGTCTCAGATGTATTTACTGTTAGGGCCCACTCCGAAGAGTGTCTGTTTTCCATATGGCCCCTTGCTCAGAGTTGTGCCTAAAAAGCACAACCTGGCCTCATTCTGTAATTATATGATATTTATTAAGTTTCTAGCACTACTTTAGGCAGGGCTGCTGCATTCTGATTTTTGATCCTTGAGCAGCTGAAAGGGGCGCTGTCAACGTCATCGCTCGTTAATTTTTACAGGTGAGTTTTCAGGTACAGGACTTGCCTCCACAATCTCCCTGAGAAACGTTTGTGGTTTTATTGTTTGGCTCAGAAAGGCCCAGAGAAGCCTAGATTGAAATAGGGGAAATGGCTATACAAAAGAGAGCTGCTGTCTAGTGTGATCAAAGTAAAGCCACTGAAAAGAGAAAGTATTTTTTTTCTAATCTTAACTGTTCTCTATCAGAACCTCAGGTAATAGCAGTCGGACATGTGTTTAAATGGTCAGTGTCCCTTTAACAAAAAGTAGTCACCCTTCTGGCCAGGGCCAGCTCCAGGCACCAGCTTTCCAAGCTGGTGCTGGGGGCGGCATCGAGAATGGGGCGGCAGTCCAAGTCCCACGGCGGCAATTTAGCGGTAGGTCCGCCGCTCTTCCCGCCGCCGAATTGACGCCGCGGGACTTGGACTGCCGCCCCATTCTCGCCTGCCACAGTGGTAATGGGGCAGGGAGGTCCGCCGCTCTTCCCTTGCCGCCGTGGACTGGGACAGCCAGCGTCGCCCCGCCCCTGATGCAAGCAGACGTAGCGGGGCCCCGCCCCCGACGCCTGCTTGCGTTGGGGGCGGGGCCCCGCTACGTCTACCTGCATTGGGGGCGGGGCTGCAGCAACTGCTTGGGGGAGCAAAATTGTGAGAGCCACCCCTGCTTCTGGCAGCATGATAGATCAGAGCTCCTCTTAATATCAAAGCTTAAAATATAGCCATTGCAGGGGAATTTCCTATCTCACCTGTAACCACATCATAGAGTTATACAAAATGCTGCCCTTCAGCAGGGCTATTCCAGCACTCTCCAATCAATAGGCAGGAGATGCAGCCTAGGGGTAAGCAGCTGTGAATTACAAGGCTATAAATAGCCCATCAAGGGCTTGTAGTGAAAGGATGATAAAACAAGGGTCAAAGTTAAGTGTCTGCAAAGTCACTCAAACCCCAGTGATGTATTTATTGCTTTTTTTACAGTTGTCCTATTTTTAACTCCAATACGTATAGAATAAAGGACAGATTAATACAAACTGAAAAGAACACAAAGCATATGAGATGTTTTCTTCTATATCTCTGCTCTCTTTCTGGCTCTTAACTCTTCTGTCAAACTAAAGCTCCCTCCAGTACTACCCTTCTTGTTCTCCGCATCTCCTCCAAGCTGCCTCTTCATTAGTTCTTTCATCTTCTTCATTCTTCCAAACAAAGCCGCAAAGATAGCATGTTTTTAAATGCACTCTAGTGCAGCTGCTGCTTTCAGTAACATTTATTAGAGATGGCACTTGAAAATTTCCTTTCAAATTAAAAAAATAAAAAGCTATTCACTATGCTTATTATTCCCAACATTTCAACAGACTGGATGGACCATCTGGTGGTGAGGACAATCAATGTGTTTTAAATGTGACAAAATTAGCCAATGTTCATGACTGTTAAGGACAAATAACTAGGGGCAGATGCCCAGGCACAAGGTACCTGTGAAGATGTACCGCACAAATATTTACTTACACAATTAGTTGAACTGTATCTGTGGAGATGCTACTTCTCTATGTAGCTGAGTGTTTAGCGAGGCACCCAGCTGTTCTTTCGTATGCTTGTTTACCTGATTGAAACACACATTTACAGCAAAAACAAGGAGGAGTCCTTGTGGCACCTTAGAGACTAACAAATTTATTTGGGCATAAGCTTTCATGAGATAAAACCCACTTCATCAGATGCATGGAGTGGAACATATAGTAAAAGGTATATATACATTGTTTCATGTACTATCAGAGTTGCCTTACCAAGTGGGGGGTCAGTGCTAACGAGACAATTCAATTAACAATGGAATACCAAGGGAGGAAAAATCACTTTTGTAGTGGTAATGAGGGTGGCCCATTTCAAACAGTTGACAAGAAGGTGTGAGTAACAGTAGGGGGAAATTAGGATGAGGAAATTAGGTTTTGTAATGACCCATCCACTCCCAGTCTTTATTTAGGTCTAATTTGATGGTGTCCAGTTTGCAAATTAATTCCAGTTCTGCAGTTTCTAGCTGGAGTCTGTTTTTGAAGTTTTTTTGTTGAAGAATTGCTACTTTTAAGTCTGTTATTGAGTGACCAGGGAGACTGAAGTGTTCTCTTACTGGTTTTTGAATGTTATAATTCCTGGTGTCAGATTTGTGCCCACCCTCCTAGTGAAAAAGGTTTTCCTAATATCCAACCTAAAACTCCCCCACTGCAACTTGAGACTCCTTGTTCTGTCATCTGGTACCACTGAGAACAGGCTAGATCCATCCTCTTTGGAACCCCCTTTCGGGTCGATGAAAGCAGCTATCAAATCCCCCCTCATTCTTCTCTTCTGCAGACTAAATAATCCCAGTTCCCTCAGCCTCTCCTCATAAATCATGTGCTCCAGCCCCCTAATCATTTTTGTTGCCCTCTGCTGGACTCTTTCCACATCCTTCTTGTAGTGTGGGGCCCAAAACTGGACACAGTACTACAGATGAGGCCTCACCAATGCCGAATAGAGGGGAATGATCACATCCCTCGATCTGCTGGCAATGCTCCTACTTATACAGCCCAAAATGCCGTTAGCCTTCTTTGCAACAAGGGCACACTGCTGACTCATATCCAGCTTCTCATCCATTGTAACCCCTAGGTCCTTTTCTGCAGAACTGCTGCCTAGCCACTCAGTCCCTAGTACTCCTTAATGGGTCCCTTTAGTCCCTCTTTAATGAGGCTGGCGTTCACTGAGCCAGCCTCATTAAAGAGCTTGGAGTCTAGGAACTATTTTTACAACTCATCAATAGTACAGGGCCAGGGAGGATTAGGCAGTTCCAGCTGGATGGTTACGCTGTGAAAAGTATAATTAGGAGTGCTTTGCCTATGAGACACATCAGCATGGGAAAGAGTTCCTCAGAAAACAGTGAAGTAGTTGGCCCTAACTACTCCAACTGGTCAAGGTCAGGACACATTAAAGGAAGAGTGGGTCCACTGAAGAGTACTTTTACCTCTGTGCTAGAGTTACACTGTTACATCAATGCAGCTAATGCCCGGTCAGTGTTTCCATCACAATCAAGGTTTCAATGAGGGTGTTAAAAGAATTTCTCTGCCTTGAAATTTGGTGTGAAAAGATATGGGGACTAGGTATCCATGGAGGTTACTGGACTTGCCTTTTCATCTCTTGAGATCCAGGACCAGCTGGTGCACAGGAGTGCGTTCTTGGGGGATTATTAGTGTTTGCTTGTGGAATGGAGCAGATTGGACCAAGTGTTTGGTGTTTAAACACAGCAACCTACCCTGTCCTAGGACCTAGAGCTGGTCAGAAATATTTCGGTGAAATGTTTCTTTGAAGTTGCGCATTTTGTTTTGTGGAGTGGGTTTGGTTTCAGTTAAACCTGCCTGGTTTTGTGCCAGGTCACCTACTTGGCTCCTAACAATCCACCTGCCGGACTGGCTCAGAATCAGGGACCCTACAGCAGCCAAGGTGCAGGGCTCCAGTCTTCATATTGAAATCCTCTGCAAAATAGAATGTCCTTCTCCACACAGCTCAACGAGGGACTATATCCATTTCCTCCTCCAAGGTTCTCTCTACCCTTCTCCCCTTTCTACTTATTCAAGTTGAACGCTGTGCTATCAACACACTCAGTATGTTTTTCACAACGTATAAACACGGCTGGTAACTACAGTCAATATAAATGGATTTACCTGGTCATGTTACCTCTCTCTTCATTATGAGAAAGTACCTCAGATACCATTTTAAACCTGATGTCTCCCCCTCCCACACACACCTGCAAATCACCATAGCATCTGAGTGCCTCACAATCCTCCATGTATTTAGGGTTTCTGCAGGCACCATGTGTAATCGTGCTGTGTCTGCCTTAAACTAGGGCTGTCAGATCATCCTAACAACGTTCAGTTCACTGACAAGGGGTGTGCCAGTTTGTTTCATTGTTAAGTTACAGGAGTACGAAATAGAGAAAAATGAATGACGTTTGAGGTTTCTCGTCGTCTCTTTGTGCTCCTACTACTCAGACATAAATGTGTTTTTAAGCTGAAAACACACACAGGCCATTAGTCTGGACTGTGGGCCATTGCCTTTGATCATGGGAATAAAAAAATTTAAACTAAGCAAGTCATTTACTCTCTTGCAAATAGGCCATTTACACATGCACAGGACCTGCCCCTCCCCCCACCCCAGAATTCACAAGGATGCTTAGCTCTCGGACTTAATGAGCACGCACAGCAGCCACACCAATATGCCACAGCTATTGAGCCACTAAATGTAGAGGAGTCCAATGACACACTCTGGCGACAGCCCCATCAGAGCCATCTGTGGGTTAATAACTGGCCTCGTCTTTAGAAGGCTGCACACTCATATTTACATGATGGATCACAAGGCTGTTTACTGAGTGTTAAATAGCACATGCTGCTGCTACGGCCCCTTGCTAAGCAGTGCTTTGCTGAAGTGACATCACAAACAACTCCTCCAGGGATCAGAATGGGATCACAAGCACAGTTGTTATCACACCTTCATCAGGTTGCGGTGACTCCGCCTCAGGGAAGTGGCTCATGTTTATTCTCTTCAGGGCAGTAGAGCAGGTTGGACCATCTCATTTTCCATCGCCCCTTCTCCTGCCAGTTGCTTCATCTCCTAGATGCCGCTGTCGTCTCCTCTTGCTCTCCTCATCTAATTGAGGGCCAGGCTATATGTGCAAAAGCAGGTCATGAGCAGGGCGCATGAGCAGCCTTTCCCTCCATGAGTGCCCCATGTAAGAGACCAAGAGGAGCGCACCATCCCTACTTCCCCGGGGGTGCACAGCTTTCCAGATTGGTGCCTGGGAGAAGGTGGGGGCTACGGTCCTACTCCCACTCATGCACCTGCCTACAGAACAGGACAAGCAGCGATGCCTCCTGGTGCCCCACCTGCAGCAATGTATTCACCCCACCCCTTGCTATAGACTGTGCCCCAACGGCACACGCAATCCCTTTGATTCTGTCATCCTATACAACTACTATAAGGTAGAAGTCAGTTGATCTGACATGGAAAGTGATCTCGCAGGTTTAAAGCCAAGATCTCCTTAGGGTCTTGCAATGACGTTGATGCCAGTAGGTTGAAGTGAACAGTTGTATAACTCACAGGAGATCAGACTGAAAACAAAAATAGAGGAAGCAGACAGAGACCTTCTAGTATAATATAGAATTAAAGACACAGAATCAGTTTTAGTCTGCAGTCCTGTTTTAGACTATGAACTACAATATACACAATACTTCCCTGCAGCAGCTCAGCTACTTATTGTAGTTTGGCTTTCCACCTAAAATTGGAAAGAGAACCAGGCCAAGCACAGCCCCGTCACTTTTAATGTAACTCATGCACACCTACTCCCAGTAGTGTAGCCGGGGGGGAGCGGCTGCTCCCCCACTGAGCAAAAAGGCGTCGGCCTTTTGCTCCTGCGCTGCAGCCAGAACGGAGCATTTTTTTTGCTCCTGGTGCCTTTTTTTGCTCCCAAAACTTTTTGCTCCCGGTGCCTTTTTTTTTCCACTCCCCCTGTGCTCTAAACCTGGCTATGCCACTGCCTACTCCCCAGAGCTTTCTATAACCTGGTAAGGGGACGAGCCAGAGACCAGGGATTTTGCTATTGCCAAGCTATTTCACTCAGAAGACACACCAGGCTATGGTGATGGGCAGCAGTACAAAGCCCTGAGATATCAGTTGTTAGTTGGGTAACAGCTGGGTAAAGTGAGTTTGTGAAAGAGACAGTTCTCAGTACCCAGTCCAAGACTGTGGAACAACCCCCCAGGGGAACTAAGAACAAGCTAGATCTGGCCAAAACTCAATGTCCAGTTCAAAGGACATTTTTTTTTAAAAAAAGTTTCCTGTGAACTGGAAATTAAAACAAAAATATGGAAGCATGGACATGGTGTTTCTGAAAGGAAATATGCTCCCTGGGAACCAGCAGTTGCTGACTGAACTTGACATAATTCTAGTGAGTTTCAATGCTGCCCTCATTGAATAGCAGCTGTGAAACTGACAAGAATCATGTCAATTTCAGCCAGCAACTGCCTCAGGCTGGGGAACCCAGGACTTCCAGACTCCAAGACCAGCTGGATCACTGGGATTTTGGGGCTGGGCAGCCAGCTGGCCTGGAAGTTCAGAAGCCCTGGAGTTCCCAGGTGGGGTAATTTGCTTGGCAGGGCTGCAGACCCTAGAAATCCATCCCAGGACTTCCCAGTTGCACAGCAGGGTCCCAAAAGCTCTGGTGGCCTTGGCTCCAGGGCGGACCTCATGGCAGGGGTGCCCCAGAGCTGTGGACTGTGGAAGACCTAAGGACCCCAGCTGGCTGGAAACCTGACTGGTTTCCTATGGACACCTGTCTGTGGTCAACTGAAACCACTATGCTTCTGGGAAATGTTTTGGGTTGAACAGATCAACATTTTTGAACAAAAATGTTTGTCAGGAACCTCCCAACTTTCCACTCCATGTGCAAGGGGCACTTCTTCAATCTGCCTTCTCTAACATAAAAAGGACAGCGTGATCACAATCACGCAACAATAGACACCCCCCTCAAAAAACACCTAGCTAAACAAGACACTTCACTGCACACACAATTCTCCCCTAGGGAGAAGATAAGGGAGGAAACGACCCATGTGACAGATGTTAGTCACATTGCTGAATGCACCACTGGAAGGCGCTCAGATGACTCCTATAGAGAACAGAACATGCAGAGCTTTGGCCTTGGGATTAGGAAGTGTTCCATTGGAACCCTACTCTTCCTCTTTGCATTTGTTTGTGAGTGCATGGATTCAATATTCCCTTCCATCTACAGGAGATTCTCTTTACCACCCAGTGTGAACAATTTCAAATAGAGCATACCCCGGGTATATCTCAAATGAAGTATTATTGCATATGCATGTGGGGGGAGGGAGAGAGAAGAGACATGAAAGGCAGCTCTCTCACCAGTTGTACGCACAGATTAATGCATACATCAACAGACATCTATTAGGTGATCTTATAAAGTTTTGGAAGTGTTCTGTGCTTTGTTACCAAAGTGTCCTCAGATGAAAACTCCACAATGTATTAATACTGACAAGACTGGGTGTCTCACGGTCTACAGGCCTGGTCTACAGTACGCGATTATATCGGAATTAGCTGCGTTATATCAAATTGAAACTAAATCTGTCCACACAATCAACCTGGTTTTGTTGACTTGAAGGGCTCTTAAAACTGGTTTCTGTACTCCACCTTGGCAAGGGGGGAAGGGATAGCTTGGGGGTTTGAGAACTGGCCTGCTAAACCCAGGGTTGTGAGTTCAATCCTTAAGGGGGCCATTTAGGGATCTGGGGCAAAAATTGGGGATTGGTCCTGCTTTGAGCAGGGGGTTGGATTAGATGACCTCCTAAGGTCCCTTCCAACCCTGATATTCTATGATTCTAAGGGGAGTAGTGCTAAAATAGACATCGCTGTTCCGGATTCGAGGTACTGTGGACACAATTCAATGGTATTGGCCTCCGGGAGGTATCCCAGAATGCTCCATTGTGACCATTCTGGACAGCACTTTCAAATCAGATGCACTAGCTAGGTAATCAGGGAAAGCCCCGGGAACTTTTGAATTTCATTTCCTGTAGTCCCAGCATTTCAAAGGAGCTCCGAACGGGAGGTACTGGATCTGATCGCAGTATGAGGAGAAAAATCTGTGCAGGCAGAACTCCGTTAAAAAAAATGGAATGCCAATGGGCAGCGGAGACTGCGGGGACTGTGGGATAGCTACCCACAGTGCACCGCTCCGAGAGTCGATGCTAGCCATGGTACTGTGGACGCACTCCGCCGACTTAAGGCACTTAGTGGAGACACACACAATCGACTGTATAAAATCTCTTCAGAAAAATCAACTTCTATAAATTCAACCTAATTTCGTACTGTAGATGTACCCTCAGCTACCAGGTACTCTTCCACCCCAAGCCCTGCCCACACACAGTTTCCACAATGTAGCTTTAAATTCTAGATTATTACAGTGGAGAATTTGAGACCTACCCTTCAGATCAAGTGTTTCACCGAGTTGCAAATGGCTGTAGTGCATTTCTGGGTAGTTTTCTAATATTAAAAGCCTTTCACTAATACACACTAGCAGAACTCCACTGACTTAAAATGGAGCTGCTCCTGATTTAGCCAGTTTAACAATAGAATCTGTACCATTAAGTTCAATGTTTATATTGATAGCAAAAAAGTGAAAAAAAACTAAATTATCATTTTAATTTTGGAGACTGCAAAAATAAGTGCAGAGAGGGGAATAAATGACTTCTGCATCCACAGAGCCTTATCTAGGATTACACTCCAATTTTGTAGCAGTGTAACTCTCCTGACATCAAAAAGGAGTTACTCCAGATTCACAGTGGTATAACAGAGCAGAATCTCTATAAATGCTTCAGCATTCTTTGGAATGAAAAGTATTATATGAATGTACAGTTAATTTTTTAAAAAAATCTGACTAGAGTAGTCCTGCTATTACAGGAGGTAGGCTTCAAGATTTCATTTCCAGAATTCATCACAGGAGGGCATTATGAATTGTGTTATTTATGGTAGTGACTAAAGGCCATTCAAGGCGGGGTCCCATTGTGCCGTACAGATGCAGAATCCCTACCCTAAAACATGTACAGTCTAAACAAACAGGACAGACACAGGGATAGCACACAAGCATCATGTTAGGTCCATGTTTGTTTGCTTGTTTTTAATTGGGCGGGATATGGTCCGGAGGGGAATAGCTAAGTGGGAAGACAAAGGAAGGGAGAGGGCGATGCTGAAGGGAAAGGAAGGAGTATATGGGAGCAGATATGCAGTCACAATAAGGTGAAGAGACTGGTGAGAGGGAATTTGGAGCTAATAGCCAATCAGCTCAACAGGCAGAGAGAGGGTAGACTCTCTTACTGGTATGAGCAACATATCATAACGGTTGGTGCTGCTGTGTCATAGTGAGGACACTAAGTTGCTCTTATTAGTAAATTTGTGCACATCATGGGGTCATTGCTGTACAAAGCATGGTGCTCATTCCAACGAGCTTAAACTCTCAAGTTAGACAGACAATACTATTTAGACATGTAATTCACTGGATGACCAGGGCCTGGAAGCGACAATGTCAACGCGATGCCGATTTATTTTTATTCCTCAGGCGCATTCTACGGTGTGAGGCCAGGAAGAGATGCCTCGTCAGCACTGGCATCTAGTTAAAGTGTGCTGGCTCTTGTTGCTGCCTGCCTTTCCTTTATTAGAAAAGAGAAGAGGAAATATTTTAACACCCTTCAGTATCTGCTGCTGCTCTGCTAAAGGGAGAGAGACTTGCTACTACCTTGGGAGCAGGACAGATTTTCGCTTTTCTATGAGTTCCAACTGATGCCGCTTATGTTTTTCCACCTCAGAATGAGAGAAGGAGTCACTGGTCTATCAGCTCCTGACTTCCCAATAGATTCAGAGTTTAAGGCCAGAAGGGACCATTATGTCACCTATTCTGACCTCCTGTATAACATAAGCCATAGAATTTTACCCGGTTACCACTAGGCTGGGCAGGTCTGGCTGCTGTTGCCAGCACATCCAGGCAGATTTAGTTATAGGAGGGAACTTGAAGAGGGAAGGAAATTGGTGCTGGAGCTGCAGGCAGCCTTTCAAGCATTGCTTGCAGTCGAGTGGTCGGTGCCTCTAGATTTCGCTCCACCTGCCATTTTTTCCTGCTCTGTGAGTATAGCCATCTCAGACTGGGGGCATCGATCACAACTGCATTTTACTGTTCTCCTCTCCTTGCAATCTCCAAAGCTTCTTACTGTGCAAGGGTGCCACGGGGTCCTGGTAATAAAAGGGTTAAGTTCAGCTCAGCTTCCAGCTCAGCTTTGGAGACCGAGCGGAAAGAACACATAAGCAGATCAGGGTCGTTTCCTTTTCTGTCTACATTAAATGTAGGTACTTGCTTGTTATAAACTCTGCCCCTTGAGGACAAGACCTTGTCTGTGCCAAGTCTTTTCACTAGCCCCCCACAATCCCTCCATCTCTTCCCAACTCGCTACAGGGTAGTATTAAAGGGAAGATATTACAATAATTACATCCCTCCAGCACAGCCTCTCTTTCCAGTCAGAGTTTTTCAGAAGCCAACCAAGGTTATACAGTCTATTTGTAGCAATAAGACTTGCGCTTCCCCAGCCCCTCCAAGGATCTGAAAGCGATTTACAAAATGTTTAATTAATTAAGCAACCTTGGTGCAGAAAGTAAGTTTTATAATTCTCATCTTAAAGAGGCAAAAACTAGAGCAGTGAGAGTTTTGTTGCCCATGCTAGCTAATGTTAGAGGTATTAAGATCAGATGGGCAGACAGGATTCCTGGGTTATGTTCCAGCCACTGCACACCACTTCCTACTGCTTAAAATGAATGTGTTTTTCAAGACCGTGGCCTCTTCTACCCCACCCCTCCCACAAAACCACGGAACCCCCTGCCCTTTGCTCTCAGAACACAATGATTGTGTAAGCAGGTTGTTTCCTGAGGGGAGAAGGGGTGATAATAGAATTCATGTGTTTAGATCTTTAATAAGGATACTATGCTGGAACACTTGTGTTTTTAAAAGCATCTTTCTGGTTCTCCAACCAAAATTAAACAGGAATATCTTGTATGATAATTAGGGCTGGGAAAATAGTGTAAAAATCCAAATATTTCATTGAATATTTGAACCAATTTTACATGGTCAGTGTGATGACTGGTATGTGTGTTGCCTTCTTGCTCCCTGATCCTGTTCTGTGTCCTGGTTCCTGTTCCCTGAACTCAGTGTGCCGGTTTAAGACTCTTTGTGTGTGTGCAGCTACTCAGGGCCCGCTGCTACATATCTGCTGTTCGGACTTATGCTTTGTTCAGGCCATTGCTGACCTAACCAGGTCACAGCTATTACATGATTGACAACCTACCCATGTGTCTTGCTTTGTTTTTGGTTTTTTTTTGGATTGCTATTCTGGAATGCATTAGGGCATAACAGTTGGCCTGGATCATGGGGCTCTTGTTGATTTAGATGGCTCCTTCTGCACAGGGGAACTCTATCTTCCAAATACAAATATCCATACAAGATTCTTGAGTGAATGGATACCGTAGAATTTGCCGGTCTCTTATGTGGGCACGTCTCACAGAGTTGATACAGTGGAGTGATTGTTAGCTTGGCAGTCATCAGGGATTGAACCTTTGACTTCTAGAGCATCTACAACTTGAGCTAAAGGCCTACATTCCCTGGTTGTCAGCTGTAGCAGACACGTATCCTGCGGATCAGATACAGAGGATGGCACACAGACTGATCAGTGGGCTAGTAGCTCCAGGTCTGTTTCTATTTTTATCTGGCATAGTTTTTAATAAGGCAGTGGCCACCACCTCCATACATGAAGAACATATTTGATCTAAATTTATGCTACTCACACTTAATTTCTCTCCTTGCAAAGCAATTTGCTAGTCATTGCAACATCAATGAGGCCATTGGTACCAAGGCTGCTACAGGAACATAAGGAATTTTGTGCTCAGAGCCAGAGTCAAGATGATTTGATTTCTCACAAACTTTAGACGCTCACTCTTACAGCATTCTCCTCCTTTTGCTACTAGACAAGAGTCAACATGTATCACATCCAACACCCTCCTCAAGGTGCTCCCTAGTCAATTACACTTATCACCTTAGTGATATGGCACAGACCTGAGCTAATCTGACTCCATTAACACTAAACATTGATACATTACATTTTTTAAGGCCAAAATGCACAGAAACTGCAATTATTAGATTCCAAGGCCAGAAGATCATTATGATCTAGTCCAGTGGCTCTCAACCTTTCCAGACTACTGTACCCCTTGCAGGAGTCTGATTTGTCTTGTGTACCTCCAAGTTTCATTTAACTTAAAAATTACTTGCTTACAAAATCAGACATAAAATACAGAAGTGTCATGGCACACTATTACTGAAAAATTGCTGACTTTCTCGTTTTTCTCATATAATTATAAAATAAATCAATTGGAATATAAACATTGTACTTACATTTCAGTGGATAGTATATAGAGCAGTATAAATAAGTCATTGTCTGTATGAAATTTTAGTTTGTACTGTCTTTTTGCTAGTGCTTTTTATGTAGCCTGTTGTAAAACTAGACAAATATCTAGATGAGTTGATGTACCCCCTGGAAGACCTCTGCGTACCCCCAGGGGTACTCATACCCCTGGTTGAGAACCACTGGGCTAGTCTGACCTCCTGTATAACACAGTCCGTAGAACTTACTCAAAATAATTCCTAGAGCAGATCTTTTAGAAAAAACATCCAATCTTGATTTAAAAATTGCCAGTGATGGAGAACCCATGACAATCCTTGGTAAATTGTTCCAGTGGTTAATTACTCTCACCAGGGGCAGCGGAAGCTTCCTAACAGTGTGTGTGGTGGGGGCATCGGCACCCGAACCATGGCCCCACCCCTCATGCCACCCCTTTTCCCCCAAGTCCCGTCCCCTCCCTCCCATTGCTCATCCTTACAGCCAGTAAAAAGTGGGAGGGCATAGCCCTTCCATTTTTAAAAGTTTGGGGGAGGGGGTGGCCCACTTGTTCCTCCGTTCCAGTGCCCCTGACTCTCACTTTATTTCCATTCTGAATTTGGCCAACTTCAACTTTCCAGCACTAGAGCATGTTACACCTTTCTCTGCTAGATTGAAGAGCCCATTATTAAATGTGTTCCCCACAGAGATACTTACAGATGGTAATCAAGTGCCCTGTTAACCTTCTCTTTGTTACACTACATAGATTGAGCTCCTTGAATCTGTCACTATAAGACATGTTTTCTAATCCTTTAATCATTCTCATGGCTCTTCCCTGAGCTCGCTCCAGTTTATCGGCATCCTTCTTCAGTGATGAGTTAGTCTTCAAAGGATTGCAATTAGAGCCAATTACCTCACCCAGGAACAAAATCCTAAATTCCTTCATTGGTTCCTACACAGGCAAAATTCCTATCAAGAATAATAATAATTTCTGTCTAAAAACTAAGGGCTAAATCCTGGTCCCTTATGTCTGCTTTGTGTTGCTCCCATTGTGCAATCAGATCCAAAGCCGATTGAAAACACTAGGAGTCTTTCCATTGACTTAAATAGTTTTTGGATGCTCATTTGTTTAGGGGGAGCCTCCAGAGGCAGACCTGGCTTTATTCTCAGCTCAGCCATTAACCTGGTGTGTGATCTTGGAGTTCGCACGTCTGTGCTTCTGTTTATCCGTTGTCAGCTGGAAGCACTTTGGGGCAGGGATTGCTTCTTCCAATGCACTTGCCAAGTGCCAGGGCCCCATGGGGCCTGATCTTGTTTGAGGCTTCAGACACATAGTAACAGACATTCCCTGCCCACAGGGCCTTACGGTGGAGCTATGCTGACTGACATCAGCCGAGACTCTTTCCCTCTCTCCGTTGACGGTCTCAGGGGGTCAACAACGCTCATGTTTGGAGGGAGGTTCATCAGCCAGGTCTCATATGCAAATAGACATCCTGGCTGAGTTGATTGAAAATCAAATGAATAGCTTTTTCCCCCCTTGAATCTCTAATTTAATTTCCTTTTGGAATATTAATTAAGAAATAAAAAAGCTGCTCGCCGTTTATGCCATGAGATTGAATTCTAGGGTAGCTGTTAGTGATTGTAACAGTGAATGTGTGTAAAAAAAAAAATCTCTCTCTCACACACACACAATGAATCGACTCCTTTGTTTCTCTAACTATTGAGATTGATTGCCCCGCTAAGTACATCATAAACCTGTTTTTTGCCTCAATCAATATTTGACTTTCAGGTCAATATATAAGGACCACAACATTATCCCAGCTACTTGGACTATTGCTGTGGAGGACGTACCCATACCTCTTACACCTTATATTTATTTTCAATTAACTATAGGCCTACTTCTGCCATCCATGCTTACACTGAGTAGTACCTTACGCTGCTAGTAGACCCAGAAATGCAATGAGACTGCAGATTAAGGCACTACTCACAAAGGGTCCAGTTCTGCCATAGTTATGATTAGTATCTGCATACGTTTTTTTAAGTGACTGAACTTTGCCCTTTTGAGGTAACTTCTTTATTCCACTTTGTATTTCCAACTCCTACCAAATGTTCCCTAATTCATAAAGTCCTATTGGATGCAAGTCACTCACAAGTACACTGCACTTTCTATTTAAATACAGTTATTTAGTATTAATTTGAACTCAACCCCTTGCTGTTTTAGCCTGTGTAGAAACACTCCATTTGGGATTTTACGTCACATCACCTTGAAATGTAATGTGTAGAATGGCTTCCTATAATAAGCCTTTCCTCAACTAACTCCTCAAAACAGCCACAAATTCTGACTGCATTCTCTTTTCTAGGAGCTACCGCAATAAGTGTTACAAAAAATAGCTCCACTACATTTTTATTACCCCTCCACTTGTAAAGCCAAGTATCTTAGTTTTCAAAACTCCCACTAACTTCAAGGGACGCAGGACTGAACAGTTAGTATGAGAGAAAGTCACTGAGGGTACGTCTACACTACAGAATTAGGTCGAAATTATAGAAGTCGATATTTTAAAACCCGAATTTATGGAATCGATTGTGTGGGTCCCCACTAAAGAGCATTAACACCATGAGGTCGACGGACTGTGTCCACAGTAGCGGGGCTAGCGCCGACTTTCGGAGCGTTGCATTGCGGGTAGCTATCCCACAGTTCCCGCAGTCTCCACCGCCCATTGGAATTCTGGGTTGCGATCCCAAAGCCTGATGGGGCAGAAAACATTGTCGCTGGTGGTTCTGGGTACATGTCATCAAGCCATCAAACGTCCCTCCCTCCCTCCGTGAAAGCAATCTTTTTCGCACCTTTTTTCCGGGGTTTCCGTGTTTGCTACGGAAGCCTGCTCAGCTCACAATTACCGTACATCTCCAGCGTACGCCTGGACATTAGGTCTAGTGGGGATTCAGTCACGTTATAATACGGGCAGAGGGATAGCTCAGCGTTCTGAGCGTTGGCCCGCTAAACCCGGGGTTGCGAGTTCAATCCTTGAGGGGGCCATTCCGCCTGAGGCTGGTAGTTGCGGGACTACACAGCAGAAGCTCCTTGCCTTCTAGCTGCAGATGGTGCAATATGCCATAAATGGTTGTGGTCGCGGGACCATACAGCAGAAGCTCCTTGCCTTCTAGCTGCAGATTGTACAATATGATTGAAATTGGTGTGCTCCTGGCTGGCGGCCTATGTTGTGGCTGGCCGGGGGCGCTTGGACATAAATGGGAGTGACTCTGGTCATTCTCTTTTTTACGTTTTGTTTAAGGGAGATTCAGTACTGCCTGGAACATGGGCGGAGGGATAGCTCAGCGGTCTGAGCATTGGCCCGCTAAACCCGGGGTTGCGAGTTCAATCCTTGAGGGGGCCAGGAGATGATGATGGATATCAAGCATATTGTACCATCTGCTGCTAGAAGGAAATGAGCCTAACCCTTGCTCCCCCCTCCCTCCGTGAAAGCAACTGAGGGGGGAACAAAAAATCCTTTCGCGCCTTTTTTCATATGGGCGCCATATTGCTGACTCCATTGTTATCCACCCGCCGCTTCTGCTGCCACTCTGCTGTCCTGCAAACAGCATACCAGGGAAAGCATGGAGCACGATCAGATCACCGCGGCTGTTCTCGCCGTTATGAACACCACGCGCATTGTCCAGGAGTATATGGAGAACGAGAACCAGGAGCTGCTAGAGCTACAGCAGGCGAGGAGGCGACAGCAGCGCCCTGAGGACAGTGATGAGGACATGGACACAGACCTCTCTCAAAAAAGGCCCCCCCGCAAGGTGGACATCATGGTGTTAATGGGGCTTGTTGATACAGTGGAACGCCGATTCTGGGCCCGGGAAACAAGCACAGACTGGTGGGACCACATAGTGCTGCAGGTCTGGGATGAATCCCAGTGGCTGCGAAACTTTCGCATGCGTAAGGGCACTTTCATGGAACTTTGTGAGTTGCTTTCCCCTGCCCTGAAGCGCAAGAACACCAAGATGAGAGCAGCCCTCACAGTAGAGAAGCGACTGGCGATAGCCCTGTGGAAGCTTGCAACGCCAGACAGCTACCGGTCAGTCGCGAATCAATTCGGAGTGGGAAAATCTACAGTGGGGGCTGTTGTGATGGAAGTAGCCAGGGCGATCACCAAGCTGCTGGTACCAAGGGTTGTGAGTCTGGGAAATGTGCAGCTCATACTGGATGGCTTTGCAGCAATGGGGTTCCCGAACTGTGGTGGGGCGATAGACGGAACCCATATCCCTATCTTGGCACCGGACCACCAAGCCAGCGAGTACATAAACCAAAAGGGTTACTTTTCAATAGTGCTGCAAGCACTGGTGGATCACAAGGGACGTTTCACCAACATCAACGTGGGATGGCCGGGAAAGGTACATGATGCTCGCATCTTCAGGAACTCTGGTCTGTTTCGGCTGCTGCAGCAAGGGACTTTCTTCCCAGACCAGAAAATAACCGTTGGGGATGTTGAGATGCCTATAGTTATCCTTGGGGACCCAGCCTACCCCTTAATGCCATGGCTCATGAAGCCATACACAGGTAGCCTGGACAGTAGTCAGGACCTTTTCAACTATAGGCTGAGCAAGTGCAGAATGGTGGTGGAATGTGCATTTGGGTGTTTAAAAGCTCGCTGGCAAAGTTTATTGACTAGGTTAGATCTCAGCAAAAACAATATTCCCATTATTATTACTGCTTGCTGTGCGCTCCACAATATCTGTGAGAGTAAGGGGGAGACGTTTATGGCGGGGTGGGAGGTTGAGGCAAATCGCCTGGCTGCTGGTTATGCGCAGCCAGACACCAGGGCTATTACAAGAGTACAGCAGGGTGCGTTGCGCATCAGGGAAGCTTTGAAAACCAGTTTCATGAATGGCCAGGATGCTGTGTGAAAGTTCTGTTTTTCCCCTGTAATGAAAAGCCCCGCCTCTTCATTCACTCTACTTCCCTTTACCCAAACCGCCCTGCCCTCCCCCCCTCGATCACCGCTCGCAGAGGAAATAAAGTCATTGTTGCTTAAAAATCATGCATTCTTTATTAATTCGTAAAACAAAGAGGGGGAACTATGGGGGTAACTGCCACAGTCTCCCGGGATAGCTGGTGGAGGAAGGGAAGCACCAGGATGGGTGGTGGAGGAGGGGATGAGGGAAGGACAAGGACACACAGCACTTTAAAAATTATTGAATGCCAGCCCTTTCTTGCTTGGACTGTTCTCTTGACTTGAGTGGTTGGGTGCACGGAGGCCGCCCAAACGCGTTCTTGGGCGTCTCGGGGATGAGGTTATAGGACTCGGGAAGGAGGGCTGTTGGTTACACAGGGGCTGTAGCGGCGGTCTGGGCTCAGGCGGCCTTTCCTGAACCCTACGCCTTTCCTCAGTCATAAGCTGGAGGATTTCCGTTTGATCCTCCAGTAGCCTCAGAATTGCATCCTGCCTTCTCTCTGCACGCTGACGCCACCTACTCTCTTCATCCCGCCGCTGTCTCTCTTCATCCCGCCAGTCATTGTCTTCAGCACGCCACCTGTCCGCACGATCAAATTCTGCCTTCCTGGACTCCGACAGTGTCTGCCTCCACGCATTCTGCTGGGCAGCTTCAGTGTGGGAGGATTCCATGAGTTCTGAGAACATATCGTCTCGATTCCTTTTTTTTTTACTTCTAATCTTCGCTAGCCTCTGGGACGGTGATGAAAGGGGTGGCGTTGAAACATTTGCACCTGCTGGAGGAAACAAACGGGAGAGGAGTACTTTAAAAGACACATATTAGAGAACAATGCTCCAAACATTACATATCACATGTGCATTTGGTCCAAGGTTGCACTTTGCCTGTTATATTGAGGGTCTGCAGGTTTGGTGTGAGAGATCACACAAGCAGGTCCGGCGGGCAACAGAATTCGGCTTGCAGGCAGCCATGGTAAGCCACAGTCTATAGGCTTCTTTAACCTTCATAACATGTGGGAATGTTTTCAAACAGCAACCCCCTCATTTCCCATAACAAACAGCCTTTGGGCTGGCAATTTAAAACTGGTTGGCAATTGAAAAGGGAGGGGCGGCGGTTTTCGGGTTAACGTGCAGCGCGAACCTAATCGACACACCCCCCCCACATCCAAGACACACATCCAAGATGTTCGCTGTTCCCCCTCCCCCCACCGCGTGGGTCACAGCGGGGAAGATTTCCGTTCAGCCACAGGCAAACAGCCCAGCAGGGACGGAGCCCCTCTGAATACCCCCTTAATAAAATTCCCCTATTTCAACCAGGTGACCATGAATGATATCACTCTTCTGAGGATAACACAGACAGATAAAGAACAGATGTTGCTTGAATGCCAGCAAACACCGGGACCATACGCCGCCATGCTTTGCAAAGCAATGATTCCAGACTATGTGCTACTGGCCTGGCGTGGTAGAGTGTGTTACCACGGAGCACAGGATAAGGCTGCCCTCCCCAGAAACCTTTTGCACAGGCTTTGGGAGTACATCCAGGAGATCTTTCTGGAGATGTCCCCGGAGGATTTCTGCTCCATCCCCGAACATGTTAACAGACTTTTCCAGTAGCTGTAGCTGTACTGGCCGCGAATTAATCATTAAACATGCTTGCTTATAAAACATGTATTAATTAACAGAGGTACACTCACCAGAGGTCCCTTCTCCTGCATCGAGCACGCCTTGGGTGGGTTCGTAGGGTACTGGCTCCAGGGTGACAAAGAGTTCCTGGCTGTCGGGGAAAAGGGCTTCTCCGCTTCCTTGCTGTGTCTGGGCGCTATTTTCAGCATCATTATCATCATCATGCTCCTCTGTGGTTTCTGATGATCCACATACGGAGTCATACCACATGGGTGGGTCGGTGCTGGGTGCACCCCCTAGAATGGCATGCAGCTCATCATAGAAGCAGCATGTCTGGTGCTCTGACCCAGAACGTTTGTTTGCATCTCTGGTTTTTTGGTAGGCTTGCCTGAGCTCCTTAATTTTCACGCGGCACTGTTGCGCGTCCCTGTTGTAGCCTCTGTCCTGCATGCCCTTGGAGACTTTGGCATATGTATTGGCGTTTCTTCTTTTGGACCGTAGCTCTGCTAGCACGGTTTCGTCTCCCCATACAGCGATCAGATCGTGTACCTCACGCTCGGTCCATGCTGGAGCTCATCTTCGGTTCTGGGACTCCATCATGGTCACCTCTGCTGATGAGATCTGCGCTCACCTGCAGCTCACCACGCTGGCCAAACAGGAAATGAAATTCAAAAGTTCGCGGGGCTTTTCCTGTCTACCTGGGCGGAGCATTGGAGCTCAGACTGCTGTCCAGAGCGGTCAAATGTTGCACTGTGAGATAGATCCAGGAGGCCAATACCGTCGAATTGCGTCCTCACTAAGCCTACATCGATTCTGCAATATCGCTTTAAGCGCTAATCCCCTCGTTGGGGGTGGAGTGGCGAGATCAATTTTAAGAGCCCTAGAAGTCGATGTTAAGGGCTTCGTCGTGTGGACGGGTGCACGGATCAATCGAAATAACACTAATAAATTCGACCTAAACTCGTAGTGTAGACCAGGGCTGAGGGAGGACAAAGGGTGGCCAAACTATTTGCAGTAATGAATTTAGATAATTCATGAAGAGAATAATACAGACTAATTTTCATAACTTGATTCACTATTCAGTGAATTGTTTATGTAAATATACATCTCAGCCCATGAATCACTCACAAACTATTTGCTGCAACTATTGCTTTAAAACATTCACTCTACCTAATTTGCAGTTCATAATGTAGGATTGGTCACTTAACACGCACGGCATAGTTTCTGCTCCTTGAATGAAACTTTCCCAGCCTCAGAATGAGCTTTCAAGATGGATGCACAAACGCTTCCAGCATTAATACTCGTGCAATTATTCACAAGACCTTCTCTTTCCACAAAGGTTTGCATGAAGAAATGACTGCACTCTGAAAATGCTTGTGGAAAGCCAACAAAGGCTGCAAGGATCACTGAAGTAAAGTTTGCAGGTTTTATGCAAACAAATGGTCTCAGACACTTTTCTTTTTGCAGTGCCTTCAGAGCTGGCTGAGCATGTGAGCAAAATGTGCAATGATTTAGAATTCACCAGTTTGCAAACATTGCTGGAAAAGTTGACCAGTCAGTCTGAAAACTCTTCAACAGCAATGACCTAGTTCAATCAATCATGAATTATTTCTCTATTGAAAGAATGTTAAGACCTGAACAACTTGAGGAGAAAGAGAAGTTTTTGGACAAACATTCTTAAAACACTGCATCTGGCTGGATTTATCATTGAGGAGCAGAATGCAACACCCCACTGCAATAGCTGGAGCTCTTTGATAGGAACACTCTGTAGCCTCCTTGTGTTAGGTACTATACTGTGACACTCTGTACCCCATGTTCACCACTTCTATCCGGCTAGGTTATATTTTGTTCAAAAAGTATGCCTTGTGAGGTATCATTTGAAAACTCAGTCTGCTGAATATTATTATTCTGTTGAAATCTGTGTAACAACACTGCCTGTAAAATTATGAAATTTTGCTATATGATTGTTATGGAAATATGTTGTAATTCTGAGTAAAACCCACCAAAAAAATTCCTGAGACACAAAACTGGCACACCAGCAAACTGTGAAAGGTCCATTACTACTTAATTGGCTATTCACCAGGGAGGGGGACGGGGATCGGGATAATAAACAAAGAATTTACATTTCATCCCAGAAACACTTCAAATCTCAGGTACTCAGGAGACTGTTTGTCTGTACTCCGGTGGGGGGGAGGGGCGGGTTTATTCCTCAAAGAGGGGAGTGGGATATAAGAATGGGAGACCGTGACCTCTACCTCAAAGAAGCACCATTGAACTGAGGGAGTGCTCCTGGCCTGGAGGTTTTCAAGCCAGTACAGATTATAGTAGGCTCTTGGTGAGAAAAACTCTTTTCTTGCTTTTAAACCAATTAGCCTTGGTAAAGTTTAGGAGTTAGCGTGCATGTTTATCCTTTTATTTCTTTTGTTAGACATCGTGACATATGCATCTATACTTGTAATCACTTAAAATCTATCTTTCACTAGTTAATAAACTTGTTTTATTGTTTAATCTAAACCAGTGTGCTTCGGTTGAAGTGCTTGGGAACCTCTACTTTGGTCAACAAGCCTGATGCACAATCATATTCCTTTGCTGAAATGACAGATTATCTATGAGTTTACGCTGTCCAGGAGGGTACTGAACAGTGTAAGATGCACATTTCTGGGGCAGCAAGCCTGGGACTGAGGATATGTGGGTATCACCCTGTATGTAATTCATAGATGGCTGGGCATAGTGTTCATGTACTCAGCTGGGAGTGACTTTTCATGCTGGTAGCTATGAGTGAAAGTCTGGAGGGGTTTGCTGGTCTTAGGCTGGAGAGTCCAGATTGCACCCTAGGGAATGTCACATATACCTACACCTAATGAGAGGTTACCCTGCTGGGAAGAGAATGTTTGGACAGCCAACCTTGGTTTTAGACACCTCTGATATGTAAGTTTTATTGTTGATATGATTATAAATGTTTTGCTGATAAGGAGAATAATGAATTGTTATTGGCTGTTGCTAGGGAAATTGTAGCCTCGTAGGGGCTATTATGAGTTAAGTGTTTTGTATGAAGAACATTTATAAAAAGTTTAGTCAGAAAGTGTGCTTTGGAACAGTTCAAGGAAGCCTTCTTTGGGCAAGATCTGACACCTAAGTTCCCCAACAGCTAGATGGAAGGAGCCCCCTCCCTTCTTCCCCCAGAAGCCTGGCTGCTAATTCCTCAAAACCATTGTAGCTTTGGTAAATATAAAGGTTTAAGATGCTCTGAACCTTCTGCTACAGCGTGTGTGTGTGCGCGCGCCCTAGAGATCTAATAAAAAGTAGTTTTACGTAAAAACACCCTGATATCAATCATATCAGATGGAGGAATGTAGCCCACTGATTTATTCCTGGCCCCGCCTGTACAGAAACAGTTTCGTTACCACTGCTTTGGGTTCTGAAAACCCTGGGTAACAACATCTCACCTCTGCTTTAGAGGCACTCATAAGGACCTAATTCTGCCACCCTGAGTGAGCATTAGGCCAAAAATCACATTATGAAAGACTAATGTGCACTGGGTTGGTATGTGTGAGAACATGTCTTCCCCCTATTTGCTGGCCCCCAATAACTAGCATCCTGCTACTTCCTAATAACTGAAGGAGTTCTTTCACAGCTATAGAGGTGGAATCCTGTAACTCTGGCAGTGAAGATCCAGGATTCAATCCCTGATGAGACAGTGATATCCGACATGCAGCAAGCAAGGCTCATTAGAGAAACATGAACAGTTTGTTTTAAAGCAACCATTATTTAATGATTTACCTATTAAAGGCTCTTGGATTTTATAACTTTTACTGCTAGTAAACTTTACATTTCAGAGGCCTATGGACAAAGATATTTCTTAGAGAGATGGTTTGGGGAAAATAGTGATCCAAAACCTTACTAATTAAAAAATGATCAGCTTTATTACACTTACACACTTAAACACATAGAGTTGAAACACTGAGCTTTGGGCGTTACGGGGTGAGGAATTTAGAAGACCTTCTCTGTCAACAACCACCTCCCCTTAATTATGCAACTACACTCCCCATTGGAAGCAGGCAACAATTTTTTGCCATATAGTAAAATTTGCCAAAAATGCATTTTGTTTTCAGGATAATGAAACCATTCACAAATTCAAGTCAAATTCAGCCAATAATTTTGGCCAAGAAACAAAAAGGAGTTTTGTTTTTATTTAAGCCAAAATGGTTCATTTCAACCATTATGAAAAAAAATTTGACTTTTGAAATTTAACTATACTTATTTAATAGAATCATAGAAGATTAGGGTTGGAAGAGACCTCAGGAGGTCATCTAGTCCAGCCCCCTGCTCAAAGCAGGACCAAACCCAACACGTTTAAGCATCTACAGGATTTGGTGGATAACAGTGGAGCCAAAACTGAGCTTAGGTGTTTAAGTCTTGAAAGACCTAAAAACGGAACAAAGTTTCATTTTCGGTTTGTTTTTAATCCAAAATGAATTGTTATTTCTTCAGTTTGTTTTGGTTTTCTTTGAAAAGATTCAGTTTCACTATGAAACTAACCAAATTTGGGCAGGAGGATTTTTCAGTTTGGTTCCCAAACCAAAACAAACACCAAAACCAAACCACCACAATTAGTTGCTCAGCTCTACTCCCTAAGAGCAACAAGTTACCCTCTAGCTCTGCCTAGTGGATCTTGTGCCAGCACATAATTTCAGAGGTTTAAAGATACAATGGATAACTTATTTCCTTTTTTGCATACATTTCCATTTCTGTCATCAGCCAAAATGCCACTCAAGAGGGGATATTTTCCATAGTATCTCTCCACCAGCTTGAAACTGTGAATGGTTGGAAATTGCATGGGACAGATGGTCTGTTCCAACCTGCTCTTCTGGTGCCTTTATTCTGCAGCCTCTCATTCTGGGAGAGAGGTTGTTCTCTAGGTGAAGCTGATGTTAGTTTTCAGCAAGACTAATTACAGTAGCTTAAAAGGGGAAGTTGTCTCTTGGGTGTCACAAATTGTTTCTGTTCTGTGGTGTTGTTTTGCTGGTCGGTTGTTCATTTGCTGGTTTTTTTGCTTCTATTTCAGGTCATTATATTAGAGTCATAGCTGAGGGCCAGAAAGGACCATCTAATCTGACATCCCAACTAGCACATGATTAAAATCTCACCTAGTAACCCTTGGAGTGAGCCCAATAACTTGTTTGGCTAAAGCATAATTTCCAGAAAGGCAACCAGTTTTAATTTGAAGGCATAAAGAAATGGAGAATCCACCACTTCCCTGGGTAGTTTATTCCAATGGTTAATCATCCACATTGTTAAAAATTCATGCCTTGTTTCTAATTTGAATTTGTCCGGCTTCTTCTTCCAGCCACCATTGGGTGTTGCTAAGCCCTTTCTCTGCTAGATTAAAGAGCCCATTAGTATCCAGTCTTTGATCCCCGTGAAGGTACTTATGTACTGTAATCCTTGTAGTTTATCAAAAAGACTGAACAGATTTAGCTCCTTAAGGGCTTGCCTACATGGTGCCATAGTGTGATCTACGGGGGTGTGACTTATAGAGCACTGTAATGTGCAACACTCTAGAATTCACACCCTTGTAGACTGCAATGCACTGCCATGTAGACAAGCCCTAAGTCTCTCACTATACAGCATTTTCTCTAGCCCTCAAATATTTTTTGCTCCCTCTTCAAGTTCTCAACATATTATTTAGATGTCGACCCCAGAGCTGCCTGCAGTGTTTCCAGACTCCATTTTTCTTTATGTAAAAGGAGATAGATTTAGATGACAGCTCTATTAACAGACAGAATATCCCAAGGCAACATCATTTCCTGGAAGGACCAAGTTCCGTTAACACTTACTTCTTTCTGTCCCAAGTCTCATTTCACTTGGTAGTAGAAAGTATGGCCAACTTTTTGCTTTCCATTATTTGCTGCTTTCTATTCTCTTCTACCTTTTCTTTATCCAAGTTTTTCTTTTCCTCTTCTGTCCACTCCCCACCATATTTTCATGTTATTCTCCACTCGTTTTCTACTTTTGCCCCTCAATGGACTGTTCAGTTCCATTTTCATGCTATGTTTTTTTTCCCCTTTTAGTATATAGGGTTGTACAACACTTTCATGTGTGTTCGGTTTCCTTTTCCCCAGTGGAGGAACAAACATAGGAAGAAGCCTTTGGAGGAAGGAACTTTGGGTGGGATCCACAAAAGGATTCAGGTGTTGCAGTGCTGAGCATCATGGCATTTCACTTTTAGGCACCTAGAAAATCTAGGAACAACACTGCAATCCACCAAGCCAAGTTACATGCCAAGGCTTCCTATCCAATAAATATGGCAAGTTGGGGGCCTAAGAATGCGTTTCATAAAAGCCCACTTGCTAAACAGCTCCCCACCTAAGCTAGCTGATGAGAGATGCCAACCAGAGAGGTATATGCTAAGCCCCACTCCTCTCTCAGAGATAGGCTTCTAAATCCAGGCTGCAATGGATTCCTGCTGCCTGGACTCAGATGGTTTAGGTATCTAAGGTGTTTCTTGTGGGAATGAGTTAGGCACCTGCCTCACTTGAAGCAAAACAGCTGGAGGAGAACAGAGAGAGGGAGGAAGAGGAGGTTGTGGGGCCAGCTTATAACTTTCAGCCTGGTAGTTAGAGCACTAAACCTAGGATATGTGAGACCCCAGATCCAGCGATTGAAGCAAGGGGACTCTCATTATTTATCCACAGTGGATTAGCTTCAACAGGAGAGACTGAGGAAGCCCCCCATCAGAATATCACATAACTCAGGAGCTAGAGCACTTGAGAGGTGGGAGACCCCTATTTGAATCCTTTCTCCCCCTCTGACAGAGAGGGTGAAAATTTAACCTGCATCTCCCACATCCCAGGCAAGTGCTCTATCTGTTGGGCTATAAATTAGGGGGAAGGAAGAGGTAGTGGTGGTGGATTTTGAAGAGGATCTGACCTGGTAGATACCCTCTGAGCACACCTACCTTATTGGGCCCCATACATGACTTAGGTGGCCAAATGCCCATCTTTCCCTGGTTCATGGATCTACGTATTTAGGCATTTACAGGGTTTGGTGGATCACAGTGGAGCCAAAACTGGGCTTAGGTGTTTAAGTCTTGGATTTAGGCACGTAAGTACTTTTGTGGATCCCATCCTTTCTCCCTATAAAGAACACTTTTTAGTCTAGCAGACGAGGCATAACAAGATGTAATGGTTGGAAGGAATAGATAAATTGTGACTAGAAATACGGTGCATTTTATATATAAACAGTGTGGTTAATTAGCCCCTGGAACAAATTTATCTAGGAGTGTGGTGAATTCTCCATCATTTCACATCGTTAAATCAAGATTAGGGGTCTTCGTAAAAGATACAAAGTTCAACCAGACACTGTGATGGGCTTGACACAAGAACCACCTGGTGCAATTCTATGGCCTGTGTTATGCAAGAGATCAGACTAGGTGATCATATTGGTCCCGTTGGGCCTTAAAATGTGTCAGTCTATAAATGCAAAGGGAACTTCAATGAGATCACAGCACTACCCTATATACAGAAGGGAAGCAATGGCTCTGCTACCCTTTGTTTTCTCTGTCATATTGTTCCCATGGTGTCTGCACAATATGTGACCAAATTGCTGGGCTTTGGTGCGGAATGTCACTAGCTCATGGGTTGCTGGCTCTAGACCAGGGGTTCTCAAACTGGGGGTCGGGACCCCTCAGGGGGTCGTGAGGTTATTACATGGGGGGGGGGGGGTTGCGAGCTGTCAGCCTCCACCCCCATCCCCACTTTGCCTCCAGCATTTATAATGGTGTTAAATATATTTAAAAGTGTTTTTAATTTTTAAGGGGGGGGGGTCGCACTCAGAGGCTTGTTATGTGAAAGGGGTCACCAATACAGATGTTTGAGAACCACTGCTACTGAAGGGAGGAACTGTCAATTTTGGTGTACGTACAATGTGCATGCAGAGATTTGAGACAGGCCACCTTCTGAGGATCATGGAGCCTGATTTTTGAGAGACCAAGGCTTAGCATATCAAACCACTCTCAAAATGGAGGCACCCAAAACTAGCCAATTTTCAAAAGTGTTGGCTTTGGGGCCTGATTTTCAGAGAAGCTGAGGACCTGTAGCTCATACTGACTTCATTAGAACGGTGGGAGCTTTCCTCTGAATGTAAGGCCTCTACCTATTTCAGACTGAGTACCCCCAAGAAACACTAAAAGGTGCAGAATTAGAGACCACTTTTGACAATATGAGCCTAAGTAACTTGCACAAGGAGACAGAGGGAGTCAGTGTCAGAGCCAAGATTAGAGCTCATGAGTGCCTGATCAGTGCTCAGAGCACTTTACCATGCCTCATTACAGACTTTATACAACATCTTCTGCAGTATGCTAGTCTGAAAACAAACTCCACCCTTTCATAAAAACGTCTGATTGAAATCCGAGGAGAAATAAAGCTGAGGTTTGTCTTTTATATATTGCTCATTTCAGTTCCCTTGTACTTCTGTCTTAAAAAAATAAATAAAGCTTTCCACACACATCTGCCTTCCCCCACTCCCTACTTTTTACTAGCTAATATTTTTCCCTTATAGGCACACTTTTTATTATGTAAAATCATAATGGCTCACCAATCTCACTGCATACATCTTGCAGTTGTACTCAGAAGCAGTACTGCTTCTGTTGTATTGTATTGGTGAAGCCGATTTATAGAAGAGGTCCCTTCCAGGTTTCAGACTCTCAAATATAGTAATGTTTAGCTCAGCAAAAATTATTCTTCTCATATTTAAGTTTGATAGGTAACCAAAGCAGTCACAGACAGACACACAGAGAGCGACGCTGAAAGAATGTATGGGATCAGTGTTTGAAATACAAAAAGTAAAAAAAAAAAAAAAATGCAATCTGTTTTATGGAACAGTTCTTACTCCTAACACCAAGAGAGGGCTGGATAATCATTGTATAGCTACACTGACAATGACACAAATTCTCTTAAAAACCACAGAGAAATTGCTTTAAATTTGCAACTGTTTCCCCCTGAACATATAGCTATCAAGATCCTCATTCTCTCTCCCTTTCCCCCACCTCAAAAATGCAGAGCTAATCAAGGAAAAGCAAGGCTCACCCAGCTCTCGGTAATGCAAGTTATGTACACACACCCCTACGAGAGACTAGATCACCTAATTTCATTCTTAACAGTAGTGCACAAAATCTGAAATTTATCTGGAATATACAAATATATGTTTAACTAGATGAACTGAGGTGCAATGAGTCCTGAACACCGGTTGTATTGTTCAAAATGGGTGAAAGGCATCAAGAGTTCATCTGATCAGGTAAAGAAGCCAGAAAAACAAATCAACACCGCCCCCCCCACTATAGGAATGAAAGAAAACAAATTCTAACTGGCTTTTGTTGTGCTTGAACTAAGACAAAAGCGCCTGGTGAGGTGACAGTTGTTTTAGCAACAGACCAACATATTGTTAAGATGGGAGAAAGTGTCCATGCCTGCAAGATGTATTGTGGGAAAAGGGAGGGGGGATACTATTGGCACCTGTAAGCAGCTGCTAATGCAGATGCAGCCATTGCCTCATTTTCCTTCCAATAGGATAGTTTAGTAGGACAGCTAAACACAAACGTTCCCCCTTCCAGGCTAAATTCCAAAGGAAAGAAGAGAAGAAGTGCCCAGTCCAGTATACTTCCTTACCCTTCCTCCTCCCAGGATTCTCCACTACCTAGGAGCCCTCATAAAACAGCCTCAAACCCAAACTTACCCTTCCTGCTTTTTCTTTTCCATGCAGTTCCTTCCAAAGCTCCCATTACTTCAACATCCCTGCACCAAGCAAGAGAAGGAAGCCACTTTGACACAGCCTTGCCCTGCCCTTCCCTTCCCAGCATACCATGCTGTAGAGCCTGCAACTCCCGTCAGTCTCAGGAACTACAGCTGCCAGTATTCTACCTATTGTGGCTTGAAACCAGGCCCTCTAGCCTGTATTAAAGGACAAGCACACCCTGTTACATTGTCTCTTTTAGGCCACTGTTTTTCTGGGGAATGAGTTTAGGCTTGTGGGCTGAGAGAGTGCTTGGTAATGAGTCTGTGTGTCAGGAAGTGCTAACTAGGGTACTCATGTCAGCAGAAGATTATGGAGACTAATAATTGGCAGACACAGCTGGTGATCGCATAGAAGAAAGAAAGATACTCTAGACTTTTTTGGAGCAGTGTGGCCAAGTATGGCCAGGAAGGCAGGTGTTTGGATGTAATGTGGTGGAGCTTTTTGTCTTTGACTTTAAAGCAAATCTGGAATATCTTTAAATTTTTGGCCAAACAAAATTTTCTGCTAAAATTAGAATGGTAGCCAGAATTAAGCAGAGACTACTGCCTGCACACAGTATATATGCAGTGCAGTTGAGTTATGGTTGCTGTCAGAAAACGAACTCCCTTGCTGGTCTGTCCATTTCCATCTGTTGTCTCTTATCTTATTCTTAGATTGTAAGCCCCTTGGGGCAGGGACTGTCTTTTTGTTCTGGGTTTGTACAGCACGACACACAATGGGGTCCTGGTCTGTGACTAGGCTCCTAGGCATTACCATTATACAAATAAATAACTTTGATTTCCTTTTTCCCCACACACAGAGTTTCAGTCATAGCATAGTACTGACAGAGTAATTTTTCTATATTTATATATTATATTTATGTATTTTATAGATACTGCAAATATCCACCAAGCATGCTGCAAGGAATTTTCCTTCCATTTAGGTAATTAAACGACTTATCAATTCCCCTTTAATATTTCAAGCTGAATATTGTATTTGTGACCATTATTGAAACCACATGCATTGTATCTAGGGACATTTGTATTAACTTTGTGAATGTTATCTGTATGTTTGACCTGCCCTTAAAAGGCACAAAAACTTCAAAGACTATTGTATCAAGAGGGACTAGATGCTGTGAGCCTATAGAATATTCATATCCTTTGTATCGATAGGTACGGTCTGTATTTGTGTGTGTTCCTGGCTCACTGGGCGGGCTTCCTGTGGAATCTGGAATCATTCTGGAGACAAAGCAAGAGCTTGGGGTATAAAGAGCTTGTTTAAACTGACAGAAGGACTTTCATGTTGATTTGACAAATGGCCATGACCTTTTGTCTGGCAGGAGGTGTCAAAGCTCACAGGAGGGTTGGAAGGACTGGGAGTTGGCAGGATCTCCAAAGGGTTGATGGGGGAAATAAAGCTTATGTATGTGTTTAGACCCTTTTATTGTTTTAGGTTTTCTCTGAAAGGCTTTTTATCCTAAAATAAATGTGCTCTGTTTTTCCAAAGCAGTTTGGCTACTTGTAACCACTGACACACACTGGTCAGAGCCCATGGAGAGAAAGCAAAGTGCAGGAGCTGGACTCATAGGCAGACCTGCTGGGATAACCACAATGAATTTCAGGGGAGTTACAGTTCCCTGGTGAGAAGGGAGAGGGACACGGGTCCTTTCTCAGAGAGAAGGGGCAGTGAGGATATGTCTACACAGCCAGCAAAAGCTCATGACAACAAGTCTCAGGGCCCAGGTGTACAGACTCTGGCTCATGGGGCTCTCGCTATGGTGCTAAAAATATCTGTGTAGACATTCAGGCTTAGGCTGGAGTGCAGGCTCTGAAGCCTAGGGCTGTTGTGAAGTTGTATCCCCGGTGTATGTCTACCTTGCAATGAAAGACCCATGTCACGGCCACAGCTAACCCAGATCTGCTGACTGGGGCTTGCGGGGCTTGGGCTGTGGGGCTATAAAATTGCAATGTAGATGTTCAGGCTCAGACTTGAGCCCAGGCTCTGAGACTCATCCCTCAATCAGGGTTGGAAGGGACCTCAGGAGGTCATCTAGTCCAACCCCCTGCTCAAAGCAGGACCAATCCCCAACTAAGCCTGACCTTAAAAACCTCTAAGGAAGGAGATTCCACCACCTCCCTAGGTAACCCATTCCAGTGCTTCACCACCCTCCTAGTGAAAAAGTTTTTCCTAATATCCAACCTAAACCTCCCTCACTGCAACTTGAGACCATTACGCCTTGTTCCCTCATCTGGTACCACTGAGAACAGTCTAGATCCATCCTCTTTGGAACCCCCTTTTAGATAGTTGAAAGCAGCTATCAAATCCCCCCTTGTTCTTCTCTTCTGCAGACTAAACCATCCCAGTTCCCTCAGCCTCTCCTCATAAGTCATGTGCTCCAGCCCCCTAATGGTTACCCCTCTCATGGTTAAGATGATCTCATGCTCTTTCTTCTCCCCTGTGTATGCTGAAACACCGATTTGCTGTCTCAGGGACCTTATTTACTACTTATATGTACATTGAGGTTAAACACACATTCCTTTGTTTAAGATAGACCTGCTTAACCACTCCAGCCTAATCAGGGCTATGTGAGTGTGAACATGTGCTACCAATATCACCCAGGGAAATTCATAATGTTACATATATTGTTGCTTCATTCCTTTCACCATGATAATATTGACCAACAAGTTACTAGCTTTCAAAAGATACCTCACTGGGCATATTTTGAACTATTACAATAGTGTGTCGAGTATGAATACAGGGGGGCATTCGGTCACAGAGCTATCCCCTGGCAAGCTGATGAACACGTGTTACACAAATAAAGGCTGTATAATGGAGGGGAGGGAAAGAAAGGAAATATCTGTTGGAGGAGAGCATGAAAGCCACGGCAGCCAATCATAGTGTGTGTATGTTATGAGCGTGAGTCATGGCATTCAAGGGCCTGAGGTGCAGTTTCACGTTGTGGTGTCCTTGCACACTCACTGTGCTGGATTGTAGGTGACCGTACCTTGGCTCTGATCTGGGAATAACGTTAGCTGTTTCAGTGACATTGTTAACGCTTAGATTCCTCAGGGCAAGTATATAGTCCTCACGAGGGAGCTAAGATGAGGGCCTGAACCCAAATTTGCTAGTTAACTCTTTACTTTCTCCTCCTCTCAGAGCATCAGCACTCTGTAGCAGCCACCTCTTTTACCGCCTGGCAGGATTACAGCCACATACTGTACCTAGCCATGAAAGCTATAGCCATGAAGAAATGACATCTGATACAGAATGCAGCAGCAGTATGCCGTCTCAACAACCAGGCTAAGTATGATCTCATCAGACCTGTCCTCTGCTCTGCCCACCAGCCTCCCATAGAATCACATCAAATTCAACATCTCAGACCTCATCATCAATGCTCTTAATGTTGGGGAAGCCAGGATAGTTAAAAGATCACTCTAGAATCAAGATAGCCATTGATAGCTCCATTTCTCTTGCAAACTGGGGTTGTCTGTTGCTAGAGTCGTACCCTTAACTGGTTATTTGTACCGGGGGGTGGAGCTCTGTCAAGGGCTCGCATAAGACTGGGGAGCTCATTCCTGCAGCAACTAAGCACCAGCACAAACCTTGCCACTGCCCATTCCAAGTGCAAGATGCACTTCCTTGACCTTGCCGTCGCAAACCAAAGCACACAGGGCTTCATAACAAACACCAGCAACAACCACCTATGCAAGCACTTCCCCGGGGGGAGGGGGGAAGAGGAGAGGCTTTCATTCATGCTCCAGCAGGGCAGACCTTCTAACAGGGAATCGATAAATCTAATGGGGTAGATTAGGCAAGAGAAGCACAGTCCTGAGCAGGTTGTGGTGTAGAGATGTAGGGAGGGTCTGTGGCTTGGAGAAAACCTTTGACTCCTCCCCTTCCTCTCTGAAGTGCAGTTTACCCTCTGGAGTACATTACAGGAGTGTTCTCTAGCCCTTGTGGCCACCTCTTTCAACCCACACAAGAACTAGGAATATTTTAGCCCACAGCGTCCTTCTGTTCTATCCAACAAAGCACACCACTCCAGCCTTACACTTACTGTCCAGTATCCTCTAAATCAAGCCTTTCAATATAGGGGAGCCATGTATTCTAGTTATTTCCTGATCCATTTTTCAGACTTTTTCTCAGAGGTCATCAGAAAAATGCTTTTTATGCTCTCCTGTATATATAGACTCACAACTTCCCTAACAAATTTCAAGGCAGTTTTAGAATTTTACTTTCATGTCAGCATGATTTTTATATTTATATTTTATTTTAAATTCTTGAGTGTCTACTGATATACAGCACGTAGCCATCAGAGGAGGGTGACCCAATGGAAGAATGCAGAGCCTTTCCTTTCCATTAAGCGAAATGATAAACTAATGCATTGCAAGGTGCTACAGTAGAAAGGGAGTATAACACGGGAAGGATTAATCTAGCGATTACACTAGTGCCAAGAATACCCTCATTCTTGTATAATAAACAGCCATTTTTTATTGTCGCTTACACCTATGCACTCTATTGAAATTAGCAGAGTTAAACAGATGTAACTGCCCGAGGTTCTGCTCTCAGTCTTGTACATTAGGAGAAACCGGGTGCTACTGTGTGTAGCTATATTCGTGTTGTCAGGATTGGACTGGTTTTTATTCAGGTAACTAGATAGTAGCAACTTTTTTTTTCCTATATGAATCCCAGTTTCATTTGCTGTGGATTGACTTTCAAGTTATATATACAGTTCAATTCCTCCCATTCAAATGCTAAACACTGGTTAAATTCCTTTTAATCAAAACCTTATTTTTATCTAGAGAGGGGTTTTCAAAAAGGTATAAATGGCAGTTTTGGCACCTCGGGTAAAATTTTTCATGAATTAGGACTGAAAGTTTTACTCTAACTCACTCTAGGCAGTTTGAAAAAAATGTACCCCTAACTTCTACTGAAAAATCAATAGAAACTAGGGCCCAGATCCTCAAAGGTATTTAGGTGCCTGACACCAGTTGATTTGAATGGGAGCTAGGCACCTAAATCCTTGGAGGATTTGGGCCTAGACACCTAACTGCCATTTATATCTTTGAAAAACTGCCCTTTAGTCTCCCAAATAAGCCATCTGATTTTCAAAAGTGCTGAGCACCCACTAACGCCAATGGGAGCTTCTGAGTGCTCGGGACTTTTGCAAACTCAGCCCATTTATTTGGGTGATAACTCTAAGCTCCTATATTTGAAATTCTTGGCCCCAATCAGTAAACACAAGCAGTGTTTTAAAGAAAGAAAAAGATTTTGGCTTTTTATATGGAACTAAAAATTGTAATGCAGTGATCTGTAAGTAAGACTTCTTGTGGTGAGGCACCATAATCCAACCGAGCAGGGCATTTTTTCTGGGGTGCTATCATCTTGCATATAGCGTGATGATTTATAATTAATCAGTGCACAGCATATGTTTTCCATTCCTCCTAGGCATTCTGGTAAAGGGGATGCAACATAAGCTATTTTCTAATTTAAAACTTGAGTTTCCATGTTAACCATATTTAAGCACTGAAATATTTATTGAAAACCATTTTGAATTAAGGAGTAAAAAACTAAACAGTGCATTAAAGAAAACTCAAGTTTAATGAAAGCATTTAGGGTATCAGTTTCTGCTCCAAAAGCTTTAAAAATATCTAAATAATGAGGCTAGAGGAAAAATTACAAAATTATTTTCCTGCTGTTCTTCCTATATCCCAAGGCAATACAGATGTCCTACCTTCTCCATTTCCCTGCTCCTTAAAATTATGCTCACATAAAAAGGCAAATGTCTACTTAATATTTATATAAAAAAAGACATTGACTTGAAACATCTCATCTAAAGTGCTTTGTCGTTAGAGAAATTGCAGTAGGATTTGAAAATCAAACACCATGGCACATAATGCCTTTGCAAACCTATCTAGGCCAGGAGCCTAATCAAATTAACAACACTTCACTGCTAATGAACATTGGTAGGCATTCATTTTAAACAGTCCTTATGAATAAATATATTGTTAGTACTACGTTGTTTAACTTGATCACATATATGGCGCCATCTAACTTCCATTGACCTTAAAAGTGACAGGACTGACCCCAGTAGTTAGCCAATTTGGGGGATCTAGTGGGATATTTCTGTCAGAAGGTGAAATCAATGATGGAGTCAGGTGTTTCTTTGATGCAGTCCTGTTTATTAACAAAGACTGTACAAATGCCTGTTTCCCTGAACACAGCAGGAATCATACAGGGGACAGTTTCTTTTCTCACAGTTCTAAGCCTCTTTCAACCTGCTATCTCACAGCTTACCCCCCACCCCCTGATGGTCACACTACTGGGGCTTCTTTGCTTCTTCTCTGTGTTTCTGCTCCTTCTCACTGTTTCACACTAGTCAGATGAAAATAATTAATCGAGAGTTCTAACAGCCAGTATTAAAAATATCTATCAGCTTTTAGCCTTTTTATGAAGTCTTAGCACCTTCCTTACCTCATTATCCTTTCACCGTGTATCAGGAATGAAAGCCATGTGCCAGAATTCTCTGTCCAAACTGTATCTCTCATGGGACTCCTGGTAACATTCTACAGGCAGTGTCTTGTGAGTGCATCTGCCATGCTTTGTAAATATAGGCCTTGTTATGTGGCACTGACTAACCTGACCAGGAAGTGGTGTGTTGCATATTGGGAGGCGGGGGCTTCCATGCTTTCTTTTTAAATAACTTCTTAGAGCAGATGCTCCCTTCCCCCATCCCCTTTGAATCTGTTCACCTTCCATCGAGTGATGCTTTCTCTGAACAGCAGCACAATGTGGTCTAGTGGTATGTGCAGTGGACTGGAACCTAGAAGACCTGAGTTTTGTTCCTGACTTTACCGCTGAATGTCTCTGTCAAGAGGGAGGGATAGCTCAGTGGTTTGCGCATTGGCCTGCTAAACCCACGGTTGTGAGTTCTATCCTTGAGGGGGCCATTTAGGGATCTGGGGCAAAAATTGGGGATTGGTCCTGCTTTGAGCAGGGGGCTGGACTAGATGACCTCCTAAGGTCCCTTCCAACCCTGATAGTCTATGACCTTGAGCAAGTCACTTTGTCTCTCTCATCTATTCTGATGAAGGATCTATGCTCTTCTTGTACAGCACCTAGCACAATGGGTTCCCAACCTGGGTTGGGGAATCTAAATGCTACTGTAATACAAACAAGAAAGGGATTGCACGATTACTGACTTTTGGATCAAGAGTGAAAAAACCAGCCTCTGCAGTACAATAGTTTTTCTTTACTTTTTCTCTCTGTTGTACAAGTTCCCCTATGAGTATGCGTTGAAGCTGCACAAAGAGATAATTGCATTCAAAGCAATACCTTGGCGTATTCAGTTCTTTGCCATCTTCAATTGGGAGAAAGAGTCTATGCCATTTCCTCGGAAATGCAACTGTGATTTTGCAAAAGCAAAATCAGAATTTTTTACCATCAATCTGCTGTTTCCAATACAAAGCTGCTTCAGATTGTGTCGCCTCTTTATAAGAGCTGTATCCCAAAAGACCAAAACAATCTAATTAATACAGTTATGGAGAGAAATCACAGTTGAGGGGAAAGAAACAATGAAGTGTTTTAGGCAAGGGACGAGAGATTGTTGTCAGCAGCTATTTGAGAAGTGAATGTAAGTCAGTGAGCGAGAGAGACACAGGGAGGCTGTGCCAGATGGCTGGAACTGCAGAGAAGGCGGCTCCCATATTAATAATTTCAGTGATGGGTAGATAAGCACAGAGAAAGCTGGGAGAGGAGGGGAGGCGGCAACAGAATATAGAAGGGTCCATGAGACTGAGTGGGGCAAACTCATGGATTGTTTCAAATACTAAGAAGGGCAATATTGAATTGGATCCCGAATCAGTGGGGTCATACTTCTTTCTATAGGAAAGCTGTGAAGGTGAGAGTAAAACAAAAGTAGGGGCTCATGTCCTTTGCAGTGTTGTTTCCCAGTTTTGGCTCCTAACTTGCTTTTGTTAATGCCCAAATGTCTTTAAATTAGAGGAGTGTCCTGCCAGCTGGTATTCTGCTATTACAATTAAATACCTATCAACAATCTATGCTAGAACTGCAACAATATTTCATCCAGACACAGTTAAACTAAGGCTTGCTGAGAAATAAAACTTGATTAAATTAAGCTTATTGCTGCAGCTCATTGGTTACTATTGGGACATTTAGTACAATACACTACACATTTCTATTTGAGCCATATGGCCAGCTCAAAGGATTCAAATGGAAACCTCAAAGGTCCACCAACAGGACCCAGAGACAAGCAAGACAATACCTAGTGGGTCATGCAAGATACCAGTTGTGTTTTGAAATGACCATTAATAAAAACACCTGGTTCTCTCATTAACACAGGTTGAAACCAGGAGTAGTTCCACTGAAGTCAATGGAGTTACACACCAGTGTAAGTGGGAAGAGAATTAGGCTCCATGAATCCAGCTGTGAATTAGAAAAAAAAAGCAGTGTTTATTAATACCACAAGCAATTAATTCAATTGAGGTTAATTGAAATTACAATTGAAAATGAAAAGTAATTCCACTTCTACCTTGTTCATCATAAACTCAACCCCCACCAACGCTCTCCGGCAGCAAATCCAGTTATAAGATGTGCATCATCTGGACAAACTCTCCTTAGGCGATCATACCCAGAAGGCATGGCCCTCTTTCTAGCGGAGCATTTTTTCCCTTTCAAATTAACCCTTTAACTGATGTCACACACAGCACAACCCACCTGTTTCTATATACACATTTTACATATCCTTAAAATGTGGACATCACGGGTGAGGAAGAGACGTGTTATCAGTGTGCAATTGTCACTTGTCAAACAACACAACATGAACTGTGAAACTACCCGTTTATAAGATATTTGCAAATAGCATACCTTGGATACTTCTGAGATGCCCATCGCCTGGTGATTTAAGGGCTGGACACATACATAATACTGTTACCGCCAATTATTTCAGCAGGCAAAATGCAGTTCTGTGACATACAGGGCCAGCTCTAGGTTTTTTGCCACCCCAAGCAAAAAAAAATTTGGCTGCCCCCTCCCCCCCATTTATTTTTGGCTCCACTCCCCTCTCCCCTCCCCTGGCAGGAGGCAGCGCAGAGGGGAGGAGGAGGAGGCGGAGGCAGGGACAAGCCGAGGAGGAACGGCCAGCCCGGCTGCCATGTTTCGCCCGACCTCTGCAGCCAGGGCAGGGCTGCTCTACCGGCTCCCCCCTGGAGGGGTGCGGCCGCTTCCCGTGGGAGAGTGGCGGGGCCCCGCTCCCTGCTTAGCCGTCTCCCTGCCCCCCCCCCATTGTGCCGCCCCCCAAGAGTTTGCCGCCCCAAGCACCAGCTTGTTTTGTTGGTGCCTGGAGCCCCCCCTGGTGACATAGCAGGTGAACTGCACATAGTCTTATGCAGACAGTAAAGGATCCATGCTTGTACTGACATCAGTTATCTAGACTCCTTGAGGTAAGCTCTTTGGGGCAAAGACCATATTCTTGTTCCGTGTTTGCACAGCTTCTAGCGCAATGGAGTTCAGGCCCAGGACTGGAGCCCCTAGGAACTGCTGCAATACAAATGCTCCTACAAACCACAATTCAGAATGATGAAGGGCTAAATGCAATGGGTGGTGTAATACCACATTTATCTGCAGGTTAGTGAAACTTTAGCAAATCTGACAAACTAGAAAGAGGCCTGGCAGCAGCTAATTCAGATCAGTGCTAGAATAAATTGCATCAAGAACTTCTTGGTTAGTTAGAATCAGGATGATTTTTAAGGTGAGTGGAACAGCTTAATTATTCATCTCCTTTATTTGTCTCTCATCAGAAAGTATTGATGTAATGGGTCAAAAGAAGAAATGATGGCCTTGTTTAATTAAAGGCTCGTTAACGCATAAGAAAGAGTGAGAGCTTTAGAAGTATGTTACTAATTATTTATAGACTGGTCCCTTATGAAAGGCTCATCATTAATGATAGTGAGAGCGATTTGCCACAGCACTCTGTCCACCCACCACCTGTTTCTTCTTCAACTTTTCCTTTTGATGTTAGTTAAAAGTAACAGGATGCTTAACATTTCGGAACTTATTAATGAGTTTAAATCCAGAACCGCCAAATGTTATTTGTGCTCATCTGTTTTCTCCTTCTGTCCTTGCACAGCCCCCTGGGATGCAATCCTGCCCTAATGAACAGCAGCCTTACCGGGGGCAACACGACAAATTTGGTGGGGAATGGAGCAGTGCCAGCTTTACAGCAGTAAGAAGAGCTGTCTTACCCATTCAGGATCGCATGGCTCAGACAAGGTAGCTGCAACATTAATCTTGGAAGGGAGCATGCTACAGATCTTGTATGCAACAACCAGGGCACAGAAAGAAGGGAGCACAGTTTCATAGGAAGAAAACATTAATGCCCAGCCCAATTTAAAAAAACAACAACTCATAAGCCAGGCCCCCCAAAATGAGATTGGCTTTAAATTTGTGAAGTTTTAAAGAAAAAATTGTTGGGGTCTTATGTCTTCTGGTGTCAGAGCCTTTCGAGTTCAAGTTTTCAAGCTCTTCTGCATCACAATGATGGCTTGAAACGTCTTTTGTCTAAAAGTGAAAGCTGAGATTCTCACATAGTCACAGGCTGACAAAAATCAGGAGAGCTGGCAATAAAGGGAGAATTGGAGGGTCCTGGGCTAGGACAACCAGGAATGCAACATCATTCCCAGCTCCATGTATCTCAGGTTTAGGATAGACACAAACTTCATCTCTGGAGAAATTGAATCTAGGTGGTCACAGAATACTGACTTAGAAATTCCAATGCAACTGCTAAGGGCTCCCTCAAAATCAGCATCAGCCTCCACCAATGTGCGGCTCTGGACGTGTGTAGCATGTCCATTATCTGACAGCCACATAAACTTACAATGGGCTGCATAAAACTGCAAATGCTTCAATGCTAGAGCCAAATGGGAAACAGTTTTCCCATCCCTATAACATTTTAAAGAGAGTGAAAACATTTCCAGTTCTGAATTGGGATGTAAACATTTTCCATGAACCAAATTTTTGTGGTTTTCAGGTCAGTCAAAACATTTTGTTTTGATTTCAATCTTTTTTTTTTTAAGCCTTTGGGTATTTTTAGTGGAAATGTATAAAACTTACAAACAAAAAGTAATTCTGAAAATGTTAAAACGGGATGATTCAACAATTGTGAAGCTTCTCCCCACCCCTGAATATATATATATTGAGTAAGGAAGAGTTTTCCACAAACAGTTTCAGTTTCAAGAAATTGGCTTTTTTTTTTTAAGCAAAAAAGCAAAAACATCCCAACCAGCTCTGTTAAGGACACTTTAGAACAGTACTTATCCAAGTTAGGTTTACAAGTACAGCTGCATTAAAGCAGTGTATAATTAAGGTTTTGTAGGCAAATTTACTTTTACTTGGAGCATTAAGTTTTCAGATTACAGTGCCTATAATAGTAAGAAATATTAACACTGCAATGTGCTATCTTGTTTTATCAGCCACAATGACACTTAACATCTGCATGTTCTCAATGGCTAACATTCAGCAAAAGTTAATTTAGGCCATAAGAAACTCAAATTGGAAAATAAAGAGGGAAAGGTTTTATTTATTTTTTTTAGGCCACAAGAAACTTAAGTCATTATTTGTTCAGGGAATTAGTGGTCTGATCTACTTTGTTAGCCTTGAAGGTTTTTTATGTAATGACAGATAAAAATAAAAGGGTTGCAAGTAATTAACAGGCAGATGGAGTATTAACAGCAAAACTGGAGCACTTCTCTATATCCTGATCCAAAGCCCATTTATATCAATCAGGCAAATCCAGAGGGCTGGAGCATTTGGCATGGAAAGTTTGGGGCGTACAAGGAATGCAAGATCAGGTCCCTAAATCTTTTCAAATTCAGAATGGAAATTTATCACTGAGCTAAGATATGAAGAATTGTAGATCTCTATACTCAAGGGGCCAAAGTTCAGCTGTCTGTTATTGTACTATGCAGTGTCGTTCCCAGGATATTGGAGAGACAAGATGGATGAGGAAATATCTTTTACTAGACCAACTTCTGTTGGTAAGAGAGACAAGCTGCATGCAGCGCTCCTCACCCACCTGGTCTCTCCAGTATCCTAGAGTAAATCCAGAGTAACTCTGTTGTCATCTGAGGAGTTACTCCAGATTTACACAAGCTCAAAATTAGATCCTGGAACTCATAGACTCATAGACTTTAAGGTCAGAAGGGACCATTATGATCAACCTAACTGCAAAGTTTCCCCATACGACTATAGTTAAAAGGACTTTTTTTAAAAAAAAAAAATTAAACTTTTTAAAGTAATTTGTCAGTCATCTGGATATTTGTGACTAATGATCCCACATATAACAATAAATCTGAATTTAAGCTGTTTTTCATTAACATATATGCCAATCGCGTTTTCCTCATAAAACCAGATCTACTGCCTACCTTACTCATGTGTAGATTATACTCATCTCTACCTTAATGCTCCTGGACAATAGGGATTTCTGGTTCTTTGATACTTGCTAAATGTAGACACCTCAATAAAAAGGGATTACTGAAATATATGTTTGAAATGGTTCTTGCGGTGAATTTTATTTTGTTGCAGGTATAGCTAGGTAGATCCTGATATGGCCAAACCAGCCCTGTGCTGCATGGGTAAGTTGAGGGGGTGTTTGTGGGGCAGGGGGGACATAATGAATATAGCTGGTCAAAAAAATAATGACTGGAATTTCCATCCTGAGGGAAACTTCAATACTTTCAAAATTGTTTTTTGGTGTGAATCAGGATGAAACATGGAAATATATATAAAAAATTACAGAATGTAAAATTCCAAAAAAATTAAATTCAGAACTATCAAAATGAAGTATTTTGACATTTCCAATTGAAATGATACTTTTTGAAATTCCTGAATTATTTTCTTTTAGTTTATTTAACCAACTGAAAACAATTCATTTTTTGTCAGTTTTACTTCAGTCAGCATCCTCCTGAGCTATCATGGGTCTTCATAGGAGTTGTAGTTTGGATGCCTCATGTTCCTGTTCTCCTCTATGGGGTGGGCTCCCCCATCAAAATACATATCCCATGATGCACTATGATCATGCAACTCCCGTGGTGCATCATGTAGATTCAACCAGACGTGACTGCAATATATCATGGGAGATGTAGTCCAGCCAAGTACCAACCCATAAAGAAGATGGGTACATGAAGCACCCAAACTACAGCTCCCATGAGGCACCATAACAACTCAAATGGACACAGCTTAATGTTGGACTTTCCCACAATGAAATGTTTCCATTAGTTTTGACAAACCAAAATATTTTAAATTGGGTCAACCTGACCCAAAATTGAAACATTTCATTTCAGTTTTCCCAAACAAAAATCTAAAAATGTTGACACGGTTTGTGAAAACTGCCCTTGTTTTTTTTTAAATAGATAAGGATGGGAAATCTCCCAACCAGCTTTAGCTAGTAGCTGCTTGAAGCCAGTATAGAAGCCACCATGAAGACCGTTCTGCACATGTTACATATATCAAAGCCAAGCCGAATCAGAGCTTGTGGGGGCTGAGGAGGGAACTGGTGACAAGTCCCATTAGAGGATGAAATATAGAAAGCCAGGAGTACATGGCTGCTGCCGTGACTGGGTCTCAGACACATAACATTGTAGCTAAGTATTACAGCCTTTAAAAAAGAGGTCAAAACAGTTTATAGTCTGCATGGTGTCTTTTAAGGACCTAGAGGGAGTGTTGGAAGGGGAAGGGGGCCTGCCCACAGAAGCTACCCATAGATCCTACGAACGTAGGATAGTTGCTTTACACGGGGATTCTGCCTTAGTGAAGAAAACCAATGAGGCAGAATTCAGTCAGATGGGTGTATAAATCCCTTATCTGACTCAGCTGAGTTTATTGCAGAAGAAAATTCCCTTTTATTGCAATGAGCGCTCCTGTTTGTTGTATCCAGGTTATGTCTGGTCTTACAAGCATCTCAGGGCAGGAACTGTCTTTTTGTTCTGTGTTTGTATAGCACCTAGGTCCTAGCATAATGGGTCCCTGGTGTATGACAGGGGCTCCTAGGTGCTACTACAATGTAAATAATAAATATAAATACTGTATTAATTGGGCCCTATTGAAATCCTCAGGAAAGATTTTATGTGCTGTTGCCTCAGACCTGATACATTTGGCTAATGGTAAGGTTTCTCATCTGACCAGACAAACTGCAGGCAGCCAACTACCTATATTCACACATCAGACTTTTCCATTTGCTACAAGGCATCTGTGTTTGGATATGCTTGGCAGGGTTGCAGTTTTCACTGCAGTACTGTTTAGACAACTGAAGAATTCAGTTGATACTGCATCTCAGGACACATGCATAGATTAAAAATGGTCTCTAAAGATGATCAGAGGGCAAGAAGAGATGTGGATATGAACTATAATAGAGGGATGTAAATGTTGTGCTGAATGCCCTACTTTGTGGTGCAGATGTTACAAATCACCACTCCATTGGTGGCTCTGTGTAGGCAACAGCAGCACTGAAATTCTGGTTAGGAAGGATACCCAAGTAGTTTTACTACCCAATGTTACCACTGCTCCTGGTGTACATTGAAAAATTAGATTGACCTTGCTATGTTGCTCAGGGATGCGAAAAATGTATACCCGCAAGTGCCGTAGTTAGGTCAACTTAACCCCTAGTACAGAAGCAGCTAGGATGACAGAAGCTACCATAGCAAGCATTTCTCAGAGCAATGGATTAGCTATAGCAATGGAAAAACCCCTTCTATTCCTGTAGGAAGCCTTTACACTGGTGCTACAGCAGCACAGCTGCGGCACTGTAGCATTTATAGTGTAGACGAGCCCCTGATCAAAGAAACTCCAACAAAACATTTGTTTGTCAGAATTGGATGATTTGTAAAAAAAAACAAACAAAAACCCCACAACTATTCCACAGAAATGGATTGATTTCAGCAAAATTGTACTGTTGTATTGTTCAAGAGATCAAGCTAAATGGGTCTTCCCGAGGTCTATGTTCTATTCATGAGACTTCTAGTTCTGGTGAACCAATGAAGCAGCACACACTCATGGATCCATTGAACCTAAAATCTTACCATTGATTCAGCAATGAGATTCAAACATGAGAAGCTGAACTCATTGAGATTACTGGCTTTCCAAACTTCAGAATCTATAAATAGACTCGTACATAGAAATACACCAATCCCTTCCAAAAGGGAACATGCAAGAGTCCGCATAGCTCTGCTAGACACACCTGTAGTCCATGGGGAGTGATGAATTAATCAGTTTGTTACCAAGGGATTTAGAATTTCTTACCATCTGCGGTTTAACACTCAGTTTTGTCTATTATGACAACACACTATTCATAGCAGAGTACACTACCTGATTCCACAACTGACGTCACATTAATCTAAAAATAAAAAAAGTTACAAAGCATTAGAAGACTCAACACCGACAGCTGGATGGAAGACACTGGCTTTTTATGTAAGTGTTTATAATGATGAAAGATTGGAATCAGAGTCCCACAGCCAAATAAAAGTGACACCCCTTCTTAGCTTGCAGAATAATGCATGCATGTCATTAAGAATATTTTTTTAAATAGACTGAAATTCAACAAGCAAACAATAAAAATAAAAGAACAGTTAATTGCTGCTGTTTGTTGTCAAGCCTTAAATAACAAGTATCCAAACTATATAAATTCAGAATTATTTCAATCTGTATAAAGCCAAATTAAGCTAATTCAGAGTCAGCAGGACAAATTAATTGGTAATACTAAATTTATTTGATTTCAAAAGAATGATGTGTCTATCCAAGGTTCTTAAAGCCTGATCCAAATCCCACTGAAGTCAATGGGAAAAAATACAAAAAGTGCAGATTAAAGCAATGTCAGCATTACGATTCTCACAACCCACTGAAATTTAAATCTTCTCTCTCTGATTATGCACCACGGCTGAAGTGATCCTTAAGAAAAGCCTAGAGCAAGAAACAGTCTTTGCAACATGACCTGAGAGCCAAAAAGTTCTGGGTCTGTAAGACAAAAAGCAGCACTAAGTTCCAGAGTCTAACGCTTCCTACTAAGAATGGCCCATCCCTCTTCCTCTGGATGAGCATATCTATGGTCTTTAATCTGGAACATCCACATTTGCCTCAACTGCCAGGGCAAAACACAGAAGGAGAGGTGGGTTTTAGGGTGGCAAGACCACAAAGATCTCAAGAACCTAGAAGATAGTACAGATGTAATGTGCTCCCTCAATGAAGCACCACAAAGTCATAATATCTGGTTCATATAACGCTTTTCATCCATAGACTTCAAAGCGCTTTAAAAGGAGGTCAGTATTATTATCCTTATTTTACCAATGGGTAAAAATGAGGCACAGAAAGGTGAAATAATGTATCTAAGGTCACCCAGCATGTCAATGGGAGAGTTGGTAGTAAAACCCAGGACTCCTGAGTCCCAGTCCAATACCTTAGCCACTAGATCACACTGCTGGGCAGGAAGGCAGCCATGTTGTTTGAGAGATCTCCAGAGGAAGCTCCATTATAGGTGTCTTGCAGTCTGGAGGTGATCAAGGCATTGAGCAATGTGGTAAGGTCCACATCTAACAAAAAAGCTCACCATCTTTTTGCCATGCACAGATAAAAAGCGCTTTTAGGCACTGTTCGTATCTAGAGATCCAGAAGCAACCTAAGCTTCAAACAAAACCCCAAGTTGTGAATACAAATGAAAAAGGTGGGCAGAGTCCCTGCATCCTACCAGCATGATCTCCATTCTCTGGGCTGAGATTGAGCCTAGCTGTCATGTATTAGACACTGCAATATTTTATCTGCCACCCCTCTGTTACCACTTTTTAAATCATGTCACATTGCATAAAAAAATAATTTGTAATCTGTTTTTCCTTAGATGTGCAACAATGTCTTGGACTTTGTCACACTAAATGCTTCTGTTTGTGTTGGATTATTCACAATATCTGTAAATGAGCCATTACTGAATACCAGCATCATCCGTAGAAATGAAAGGCTGAGCACCCCAGAGCACCTGCACTTTATGAATAATATAGATCAGAGTGTAAATCCTTCTCTATGTGAAAAATTTAAACAAACCTATTCTAGCCACCATCTTTTATTTACTGAATTTGCCGGCAGACTCTCCAAATTAACTGTTTAACTTACTTTCAATGATGTCGCCAGCTGTATATCTATCCTTCCACCATCTAAACCGACTTAATAGTACAGCTTTATTGTATGTATTTTGATTAATGAGAAGCACCCATATTTTTTTAAATTATGGGCTCTTCCGCATCAGTTAAATACACATTATAAAATATATGATCATCAAATTTAACATAGACTGCCTATACCACCATCAGTAATGAACTGAGCTACTATAACACCTGGAACTCTCCTGTCCCTCAACATCTGAGAAGAGTGATGGAATGTAAAGAAGTCCGGCTTTACATGTACCAAGGGGAAAGTAGAGCTGGTCGGGAACTTTTCATCTAAGTGTCTTTTCACTGGAAAGTGTTATCACATGGAAAATTGATATTTTCCACAGGGAAAAAAATATTGATTTTACTGACGTTTTTCAGTTTTCAGTTGGGAAAAATCAAGATGCTTTGTTTCGTGCAAGTTTGGTATTAACCAGTGCCCACCTAAGCTGCTGCAGTGCTTCCTGGTGGGCACTGTAGTTTGTGCTGGTTGAACCACTAAAGTGCATCATGGGAGATGTAGTCCAGCCAGGGAGTATGGCCCATGTGGGAGAATAGATGCAAGTGAGTCATCAGAATTAGAACTCCCAAGAAGCACTGTGACAGCTCAAGCAGACACATATGAATGTTAAATTCATCAGAAATATTTTCACATTTTTGAATCTAGTTCACAACTTTTTGTTCTAAAAATGTTATGATTTTGCAACTTTCCACCCCACTTCGGGATAAAAACAGTCCCAATAGCAGAATTTCAGCCTGAGATGGAATTTCCATTTTATGATCAGCTGTAGGAGAAAGCCTGCTGGGTAACCTTAGGTAAGTCACTTCACTTTGTGCTTTGGGTTTCCCTTCCTGCCTCTTGTTTATCTAGACTATAATCTCTTTGGTGAAAGGTCACTATACATCCCCACAGTGTCTAGTAAAATAGAGCTACTGTAAAGCTAATGATAAGAAGAAGGGAAAATCACCTGCCAGCAGCTTCTTGTTTGAAGAGAGAAGACTCCTGCTAGCTTAAGCACCTTTGCTAATTGCAACCAGGAAAGAGAGGTCCTCTCTGATATAGATATGCCACATAAATTAGGGCTTTATAAGGTGCAAACATCCACATCTTTGGATCAGGCCCTAGAGGAAAACTATTACAAGACTGAGAATCAGGTGATTTAGGTTCTACTCCTAGATTCAGGGCTGGCTCTAGATTTTTTGCCGCCCCAAGCAAAAACAATTTTGGCTCCCTGCCCCCCCCCCCCCCCCGTTTTTTGGTGCCCCCCTGCCCCTGGCCCCGCCCCAACTCCGCTCCTTCCCGCCCCATTCCAACCCCTTCCCCAAATCCTCGGCCCCGCCTCCTCCCCCAGGCGCGTTGCATTTTTCCTCCTCCCTCCTCCCTCCCAGGCTTGCTGCGCCTGGGAGGGAGAGGGGAGAACTGGAGCGGCGGCGCGCTCGGGGGAGGAGGCGGCGGTGGAGCGGAGGTGAGCTGGGGGTGGGGAGTGGTTCCTCTGTGCCACCCCCAGGGTTACTTCCTGCGGCCCTCCCCGTGCTCACCTCCGCTCCACCTGCTCTCCTGCTTTACCAACATTTAAAGGAGTAGCAAAGGGAGAATGGAATGGCTCAGGTGGCTGGAACCAGGATCCAGAATTTATTCATCTCTGGTTCATTGAATCAATTCCAATGCAGGTTCAGCATGACTGGAAGTTTTAAAGTTTCCTGAGATGTCCAAGGGTTACTGTCTTGCTCCATTGCTCTGACTTGCCCCTCCCGAATGAGGGGCTGTATTCCCCAACCTCTCACGAGTTAGGCCCTATCATGTCATAAATAAGATCAAGAAGAGGCACACTTGGCTCTTTGCCCAGAAGCTGCAATTACTGAGACTCAATATACAGGGAGGGGGAAGAAAAATGGCCACAGGCTCTCAAACCCAATATTAGCTGCTCCTAGTTAATCCAATTAGTTACATGAGATCAAAAAATGTACAAATCTTAACATTATTGACTCGAATGAGCGACGACTAGGAAACATAAACAGCAGGAAAGAAAGCACAGGGGAGAAGGCAAAGACTGAAAGCGAATAAAGGAAAATAGGCCAGGAATAAATTAGCATCTCAAATTCTGCTGAACTTAATCTATTAATAAACAGACAAATCTGTCAAATTTTCCCATTTGAATGGGTGGTTTATACAGTCTCAGCAGAAATGAATACGGGGCATGCCAAGATAACAGCAGTGCCCAGTTATTCATTTATTCATCGATTAATAGCTCAGTTCAAATGGAATTGATAGTTCTATAGAAATTGCAATTATGGCCACCCCTTCATTAGGTAGATTCTGAGGTGCACCAATATTGTGCACAATAGTTGTGTTTGGCCTTGGAATATACCATTCAGCTAAATTAGGAGTTTGCCAGACTAGAACCTGGTCCTGCAAAGACACATGCATTTGCTTACCTTGCATCATGTGAGTAGCCCCACGGGTGTCATTGGGACTGACGTTAAGCAAATGCAATGTTGCCAACTCTTGTGATTTTATTATATTTGGTGTGTTCGTCTTAAAGGCTCAGCCCCTGGAGTCATGCAATTACACAAGAATGTCAACTTTCATTAAAAACAAAAACGCCACCACCACCACCACACACACTCTCTCTTCTGGCCGTCATGGTTGAGGAGAACAGCTTGACAACAATGAGCCCTGTAAAGGCACAAAATTCAGAAGGCACAACATAAAAACCCAAGTCCTAATTGATTTTTTTTAAGTCTCCTGATGTGGGGGAGGGCTGAGTCATGATTTTTCAGTGCACAGGGCTGGCTATAGTGCACATGAGCAAGTCTTTGCAGGATCAGGGCCCTAATGAATAGGCTCTTTGGGACAGGGATTTTCTCTTCAGCTTCATTTTCAGAGAGGTTGGCCCAATAGGGTCCTGATCCTAAATAGGGCCTAAGGGTGGTACCATAATAAAGTGATTATTAACAGAATTTGGCAGTGGTTGGTTTAGGGGGAGAGTGACAACAATAAAGTTTATGACCAACATTTTAGGAGTGGTGACAAAGGAACAAAATTAAATCTTCTAAGGACTTCCCCCTCTATCAGTAATATCTCCCAGCGCTATTAGTGCACATGGTACATTTTGGAAATAACTTTCCACATCCCCACTCTCAGAACTACTTATCTCCTGAGATTATGAACTCAAATTGGCAATTGCCTTGTGTTCTGGATTTTGATTGTTCAAGACTATTGTATCAATAGTTGATAGTTGTACTTCATTGTAACTCCATCCAAGGGACAAGCCAATAAGAGTCCCTACACTGGTTGCTCATTAATACAAGGGTGCAATTCCCAACCTGAGGAGACATATTCTGGCTAGCTTGGATCGTGCTAGCATGCTAAAAACAGAGCACAGCTGTGGCAGGACGGGCAGCAGGAGGGGCTAGCCGCCCTGAGTATGTACCCATCTGAGACCATAGGCAGCACTCTAGGACAATCAGAGCCAGCATGAGTATATTTCCTTGAGCCAGAATCACACCTCAGATCCAAGTATAGGCTTAGCCATTATCCCAATCAAATCCTTTTAACTTTGGGCCACATTTGACACATTGGCTCGGGGAGTGGTCCCACTAACACCAAGATTGAAGGTCTTTCCAGACAACATGCTCTAGCAGGCTAGATGTAGATGTTACTGGATGAAATTCTCCAGACTATATGATCAGAATGACGCTTGTAGTGTCTGACAGACAAGCAGACTTTATTGTGAATGTAAGCAATTTACAGAAATAAGGTAACTGAACTCCCTGTCTGCAGCCTGTGACAGCCCTGTCCTGGATGCCTTTCTTCTGTTCCCAGCTGGAAGCATGTCACAGGAAACCCAAAAGCTGAATGAAGAGTGTACATGAAGCATGACATCTCTACACTTCCTGGAGGATTTAGTATATATCCCAGTCCCTTTCTGGCCTTAAAGTCTACAATTCCATGAAGCCATGTATTGCTCAGCATGAGTAAGGGTATCGGAACATAGCCCTTTGGGCTTAGCTTGACCTGCAATGTTTATAATTGTTGCCAAAAGTGCATAAATCAGGGTCAGAGCAGAGTAAGAAATCACCACCTAAGTACAGTAGAGTACAACAATAGGAATATTAAGCCAGCTGGATATTCTGCTGACATGTTACATAAATTAACAAACAGCACAAATACAGGCTTATTTTAGGAAAACTGAAGTGTTGCATACAAACAGATGATCAACTAAATAATGATACACAAAACACCAGCTAGTTTTGTACCAATACAGGAGGGCTGCAAAATGCATAGTTACTATGAAAAGTTTCTGAAGATTTTTCTACAGTAATCTCTTTAAACAGAAAAGTATTTTGGCAAGAACAATAAGAGCTAGTCATGACACATGTCAGAAGAACTATATGCACTTCTACAAGGTATTAATACAAGGTAAAGTAACTATAGTGTCAGGAGGGACTATCACATTTAAAACTTGGCAGTCAATTTAGAATAATACTCCCTCCTTTCTAGTCTGCTGTAATTTAATATATAGTAAGGAAAGTATTTGAAAAAGAATTAGATGCCACATAAACATTAATATTTTATTTCATCACATAGATTTAATCATTGAAATCTAATATTTTAGTGCTTTAGTATTAACGTGCTAGAAGTCTGCTTATTTAAGTTCTTGGGCTTTTAGTCAAATTCCAAAATACAGTGCTTTTATGTGCTGCTATGTAGGGTAGGTAACTTTCAGCTGCAGATGGGTAATCATAGGGACATCCCCCCCTTTATGCTGGACTCTGATTGGCTGCTTCTACGAGGCCTCTCTAGGCAGGCCTGGAGGACCCATCTTTGCTGCTCCGTTCCTGGTGCAGGGTGTAACAGATTAGCAGGGCCTCCAGCAGGGGGCCACAAAGCCTAGTTCACCCTCTCCACCCTCTGGTTCACAACTTCCAATAGGGCCAGAATTTTTCCCCATACTCATTAGTGGTGGATTATTATGCTTTCATCTGACACATTTATATTCATAGAACGTAGAGTATGATATTAATATGATACTGTTATAGAAAACACACAAGACAATATACTATTGAAATCACATGTTCTGCTGGCAGTCTGTAACCACCTTAAATCAAAGTGGATTGTCAACATGGAATTAATTATTCTAAAATTAAACACCCACACTTCAAAATAATACTCAGATACTTGTTCCCATTGAGGAGAAATGAACACATTTTGTGTTCCTAGGTCAAGCCATTTTTGAGATACGATTTTCCAAAATAACGTTAAGACTTTTCAGAAATCAGAAAGCCTCTTATTTATCACATTCTTATAATATACATCAAACAAACAATTTGTCCTATTAATCTCAACAAATTAAAATATTTTGGCAAACTGGAAGTCAGAGTAAGGTTTTGGGGCTTTGTCGAAATTGGGCTTGTGATAAAAGCAGTCAAATTCTTATATCTGGAAGTGCCACATGGGCTTCAAATACCTGAATAATTTCAACCCACTACTGAAATGAAGTGTCTGCAGTAGAATTAGGCTGTTTAATGGCGCACAGCCAGCCCTGCTCTACAGAGCATGTGTTTAAGCAAATGGGGCTTAAGCATAGGCTCGTGTGTTTTGCTGAACTGGGCCCTCCATTAATCCTGTCCTCGTGGTACAATGGTAGTTATGATTTTAAAATATTTACCAAATAATTTATTTGAAGATTATAAAACTAGTTGAATAAATGATTTGACAAATATTCAATGAGCTCTAATAGATTCATAGATTTTAAGGCCAGAAGGGATCATTGTGATCATCTAGGCTGACCTCCTGTGTAACACAGGCCTTAGGACTTCCCCAAAATAAGTCCTAGAAAGTATCTTTTAGAAAAACATCCACTCTTGATTTTAAGATTTCAAGTCATGGATAATTCATCATGTTCCTAGGTAAATTGTCCCAATGGTACCCTTTGTTAGCCAATAAATTAGTATGTATTACACACACCATGTTGATATGTGTTTTGCTCTTCCCACAATTCAATTCACTTATGGCAAGATCTATATCCCACAACACTTTGCAAAGCTGAAGTTAGCTTTGGCTCTGACAGCTACAAAGCCTGCCAAAGGCAAGATCCAGGAAAAGCATGTCCCAGTTCAGGTTGGGATCTACTTCCATAGCTCAACTGGTACTTGGAATGTGGTATCCAAAAGAAAAGATAAGGAAGGAAAAGGCTGATACAGAAAAATTAGGTAAAAAGCTGATTGGTGGATTTCAGTCCTGGGTGAGGTATAGCATGTGCTCTAACTTGTAAACAACCATAGTACAAATACAGCTAGTTTGAATGCATACTTCAGAGCAAACCTGTGTAGGGTGAACTAAACACTGAGGAAATAGTTTCCAAGAAGGACTGGTAATGTATTAACTCTTTCCTTTCTGTATTGTACTTCTTTGTCTTTGACAAATAAAATTTGGCTACACTTGGTTAGCTGGTCTCTCAAAACATTCATATTAGAAAACTACAGAGGTAGTCAAGCAATTGGCTATACTTTAGACAAAACATTATTGTTAAAATTATGCCTTATTTCTAGTCTGAATTTGTCTAGTTTCAACCTCCAGCTGCTGGCTCTTGTCATGCCTTTATCTGATGGATTCAAGAGCCCTCAACTATCAGAAATCTTCTCTCTATGTATACACATAGACCATGATCACCTTGTAACCTTCACTTGGATAAACTAAATAAAATGCTTAGACCTAAATAGTGCTCCACAAATCTGTTTTTCCTTATAATGTACATGTTGAATGGGCCTTTTTTGGTTCATAAACTAATTGCTGACCATTCCTGATTTCTGTGAAAGTATTTGAACCTAGGACTCCTGTTTCAGGTCCAGGTTTAGCCAAATCCACTGTGTAACACTGCCTAATAATCCTGTAATTTAGCTTAATTTCTATTGGGATAAGGTGTTATTTACACTAATTAGAGATATTCCACATCTAATATACTGCCGAAGACCAAAGGGATATAAAGCAAAGATTACTGGGCAGCTTCTTGATTTTTGCAGCATGCTGCACTCTGCAGCAAATCTGCATGACGGTACATTCACTTCTTGCAGACTCTGATATTGCAGCAGTCACAAGGACATTTCTATTAGCATTTCCACTGAGAGTAGAAAATTCCATATGACTCCTTGTTGTCCTTGTGCAAATATAGCTATATCTTACCAAGATCCTACCAGCATATCCAGCCAATCTGATTAGGCTTCACCAAAAGCAGATATTTAGGGAAGGAGGCTCTGCAAACAAATTGCTGGAAAAAACTGAAGCAGAATGATGACAAGATACCCAGTGTCTTATTAGTAAGAAGGGTTTGAATAGAAGTCTCAGAAACAGAAAAACCAGAAAGTTACACATTCGAAGGTCCTGGGTCAGGCAACCACTTTATGCATGTCCTTAACTCCCTGCTTAAAGTTAAGGAGCATAGTCTATGAACTTAAATCTCTCTCTATTCAGCAAAATACTTAACTTTAAGCTCTTAAAATTTAGCACATGCTTAAGTATCCGCTCAGTGGCTTTTCAGAATAAGTGCCTGATAAGGGTGTTTGTACTCCTTTCTGCTACATGACTTTACAGTTTGATTTCACATCACTTGTACAGTGGTTGCCATTCAAAACGGCAACATTTGATATCTTCCACTTTTGTTTGGAGCATCGTTGTAGCCATGCAGGTCCCAAGCTATGAACGAGACAAAGTGGGTGAGGTAATATCTTTTACTGGATTGTGACAGGGTGTATTCCACATTTGAGGCTCCCTGCTGGGGACACCATGGCCCAATGGCACCCTGCCCCAAGAAAGAGGGAGCTGAGAGGAAAAGAGCAGTGAAGGTGAGCCCTCCAAGCTTGCCTAGAGAGGACTCCCCAGAGCAGCCATTTTGGAAGTCACAGAGACCTGTGGCTAGAGGGCCTCACAACAGCCAACCAGAGCCCTGCTGGTTCTGATAAAAAGTAGCTGCCTGACCTTAGCAGTTCAGTTCCTGGCTGGGGCCAGAGGAGTGAAGAGGGGTAAGCCTCTCTGGCCAAAGTAACCCATCAATTAGACAGTTTGTGGCTGGCTGAATTTACATAGCTGGGATTGTGGAAAGAGAAGAACCTGAGGACGTTGTCCCTAGGATAGATCTGGAGATAAAAGGGCCTGGTAGGAAGAGGCTTGGGGAAATAGCAGTGAAGGACAGAAGTAAGCAGTACATGGCCGCTGTCTATAGGATCACTGGGTTGGAACCTAGAGTAGAGGTTGGGCCTGGGTTCCCCTGCTGGCCACAGGTAAAGTGGTGTAAACCCCAAGAAGGGGACAGGGATTATTTGGGAGCCCAAATTGAATTTAAAGGGCCCAGAGCTGGGGATGAAGACCCTAGCAAGGGCAAATATATAATTTATGTATTGGACTCTTTAATACCCTGGAAGGGTTTCATTGTGACTTTGTGATTTGGCCAGAAGCCTGCAAAGGGCACAAGAGTGAGAAAAGGACTGTGCTACTGCACCATGCCACTCAGAGGTGCTCAGGACGTGAGTACGCCCTTACATGGATCAGCTCCTCTTGGTAGATGAGACAAGCTTTCAAGCTTCACAAAAGAAATCTTATCTACAGCCAGCCAGTCAGATACCACACAATATGCCAGGAAAGGTCTTGACACACACATTAATGGACTTAAAACCACCATCACCAAATAAAGGATAATCCACCAGAGAAGTAGATTGCATATAGGACAGGCCACCCAAATACCATGAGAGAACTTGCTTCAATATAGGAAAACATACAGCAATCACACACCCCTAGTTGCCACCTACCACTTCACACCGGAACGCATACAGGGTATCAAACAGCTAAAACCACATCTTTAAAGACATTTTTCCTCAGTCCCCTCTTCTGATCTTCAAACAATCCCCCTATCCTCACCAACCTCAAATCAGAAGCAACCTCCCCACACACCAGGACAAACCAACTCATAGCTACACCATATGCTGCCAGAACAAAAGGTGCAAAGCCTACAGACATATTTCCCCTGCTGTGATGATCAATGCTGCCCACAACATTCCTTTCAAAATCCATGGGTCCTACTCATGCCTACATGTGATGTACCTCATTCAGTGCATCAAATGCCTCAGCAACAATTATGTGGGTGAAACCAGACAATCACTACACTCTAGAATGAACTCACACAGAAGAATGATAAGACAAAAAACACCCTATCATCCATGGGCAAACACTTTTCACAAAGCAATCCCTCCATATCTGACCTCTCAGTCCTTGTCCTCCAAAGACACCTGCACAAGGGACAAGCTTGGGAACTTAAATTCACAACTGGTTTTATGGCTCATTACAACATTTTGTTACCTATCAATCCTCTTTGTTCTGTGACTGCAGAGGTGTTAATTGCCCACTTCATTTTAAGTGGTTTCTTGCAACATGTTAATCCCTTATGCTTAACAATCCGTCCCCACAACCTTGTACTTAGCTGTGACACTCTAGTTATCTTTTCCAGACCTGAAAAGCAACCCTTTTCATGTTTCAGAGGGGGTAGCCCTGTTAGTCTGGATCTGTAGAAACGACAAAGAGTCCTGTTTCAGTGTAGTAGCCGTGTTAGTCTGTGTCAGCAAAAAGAAAATAAGAAAGGAATACTTGTGGCACCTTAGAGACTAACGAATTTATTTCAGCATAAGCTTTCGTGGACTACAGTCCGCTTCGTCGGATGCATAGAATGGAACATACAGTGGGACGATATTTGTCCAATAAAAGATAATACCTCACCCACCTTGTCTCTCATTAAAAATGGCAACATATACCCACATTTCCCACGCAGCTGTATCAGATTCCATGGTACAGTATTTTCTTACACTTACAAAAGGCAAAACTTTCAGAATCTCGGCTATCAGCAGAGCAGTTTTTGACACTAACCTTTTTTCTCCTGAAATGTCCCACTATTGCTGCAACCAGTTCAGCTCCAGCAGTAGTAACAACAGTGAGAGCCTTAGTGTAAACAAGGCACTGGAGGCTGCTGGCATTTTAAGTGTAATGCTCATAGCAACCTGAAGGATCCCAAAGCACAAATTGTAGGAAATGCAGATAACAAAAATGATTAGGAGTCTGGAAGAGCTGACATGAAGAAAATTTAAAATATTTCACCAAACATAGACTGGATAAATGTTCATATATTTGAAGGATATAAACAGGAAGTTGGGAAGAAAGTTATCTAGGCTGGTACACGGAGGTATAACTAGAAGCAATGGGATGAAATGAAGAAAGGAAAGCTTACGGCAAGCATAGGACAATAATTCTGGCAGCAAGCCTTTTGGAACAGTGTCCCAGGAGCAGTGTTGGGAGCTCCATTGTGTGGGACATTTCAAACAAAATGAGATGAGGTACTTCAAGGGACTGCTCTGTACTGCCAGGGAAGGGGCTAGGTCAGTGACTCTCAACTAGAAGTATGTGTACCCCTAGGGGTATGCCAAGGTCTTCCAGGGGGTACATCAACTCATCTAGATATTTGCCTACTTTTACAACAGGCTACATAAATCGCACGAGTGAAGTCAGTACAAACTAAAATTTCAAACAGGCAATGACTTGTTTATACTGCTCTATATACTTCACACTGAAATGCAAGTACAATATTTATATTCCAATTGGTTTATTTTATAACTATACGGTAAAAATGAGAAAGCAAACAATTTGTCAGTAATAGTGTGCTTGACACTTCTGTATGTTTATGTCTGAGTTTATAAGAAAGTAATTTTTAACTTAAATGAAACTTGGGGGTAGCCGAGACAAATTAGACTCCTGAAAGCGGTACAGTAGTCTGAAAAGGTTGAGACCCACTGGGCTAGGTGACCTAGTAGATAGTTTTCATGTCTTGCATTTATTGTTACCTACATGTTGAGCTTGTCTACACAGGGACATCTAGGAAATTAATCTGAATGAACTGCAGATGTGAATTTGAAGTGGATCAATTAAACTGCATTAACCCCTGTATGAATACCCTAACCCTGAATTAAAGTGGCCTTCATTCTGTTTAGCATACTTCATAAATCCTTTAATCTTCCTCTTTTGCCATCCCTTCCTTGTCTTCATATCCTTAACAATCCTCATTCCTTCCTTTTTCCTCTTCCCTATTCCACCTAAACTTTCACACCTCCCCTCTGCTTCAGCACCTCAATCTCACAAACTTCTCTTTATCAACCCACCCATACAATCTGTCCCTCCTTCCCTCAGTCTCCAGCCCTTGTTCCTTTAAAAGTCTCGTCATCTTCATCTCCCAATCATCTTGCCATCCCAAATTCACTTACAATCTACAACCCACTATCTTCTCGTACAACCTAGGCTCTCAGCCCAGAATGCCACATCACCCACAGTCCATTCACCCCAAATCCTCCTAAAACTATTCTCTGCTTCTCAAAATGAGAAATCTGGTTTCTCCCTTTATTGTTGTCGTGTAAATCCTGTCTTCCCTTTCCAGTCTCATACCTAGACCATTCCTATATTTATTTTAAAAATAAAATAAAGGCAACAGGTCTGATTTGCAATTCACTGACAGAGGTTTTATGCAAACTCTTTTGCTATGCATACCCTTCACCCTCCAAAAATCCAAATGCACCTGAGATATTATGGCTGGGATGTCTGAAAACCCTCAGCATTGGTCTAGCTCTGCTCCCATTGAAGTCAACAAGTTTTACCAATGACTTCTACAGGAGCAGAGTTAGGCTAACGCTGAGCCATTTTGAAAAATCCCAACTTATATGCATACCTCTCTAGCGTAGATGCACAACACATTGGAAGGGAGGAGAAATTTTAGCTAAGAATATTGCTGCAAGGCCCTATTCTTACGAGAGTGTCATGGGATCTTTAAGTATATGCAAGGGAGACAGAAGTCTAAAGGAATAAATGACACATTCAGATGGCATGGAATTAATTTATGTACTTCAGAAGAATGATTGGTTGGGTCAACCCTGCTATGAGTCTGATGGTGGTCCAACTCCTCAGCTAGTGTTGATCAGCATAGTTCCACTGATAAATTATTATTTGTTTTCTTTCCGTACTGTCGCCTATCATTTATTCCTTCAGTTTCAAAGAAATTCATAATACAAATATGTATGCTTATACATAAACTCTAGATGCCCTAATACCAAATTTACAGTCAATTAAAATTTCCCCATTTCCTCAGCATTAAATAAAAGCTTCTTATCTTTACAGATTCATAGATTATAAAGGCAGAAGGGACCATCTGGATAATCTAGTCTGACCTCCGACATAACACATGCCAGAGGACTTCCCTGAATTAATTTCTGTTTAAACTAGAGCATGTTTTAGAAAGGCACCCAGTCTTGATTTTAAAATTGAGTGATCATAGAATACCAGGGTTGGTAGGGACCTTAGTAGGTCAGCTAGTCCAACCCCCTGCTCAAAGCAGGACCAATCCCCAATTTTTGCCCCAGATCCCCAAATGGCCCCCTCAAGGATTGAACTCACAACCCTAGGTTTAGCAGGCCAATGCTCAAACCACTGAGCTATCCCTCCCCCAACACAGCACTTGGTAAAATGTTCCAGTGGCTAATTACACTCGCTGTTAATAATCTGCACCATATTTCTAGTCGAAATTATCTAGCTCCAATTTCAGCCATTGAATCTTGTTATACCTTTTGTCTGCTAGATTAAAGAACCTGTTATCAAATATTTGTTCCCCATGTAGGTATTTATGGACTGTAACCTTTAACCTTGCCTTTGTTAAACTGAAGAGATTGTTTATAGAAGCTCTATCTAGATATCAGGCATGGTTCCAATCCTTTAATCATTCCCATGGTTTTTCTACCCTCTCCAAATTATCAACAATTTACCTTTAAGACTCTTCACGACCTAGCTCTACCCTGCCAAGATGACCTATCATCTAGTAACCTACTGTAAAGCTGACCGCCTCCACACCTTCATTCCACCAGCATTCCCAGCTTTTGCTGCCCACCAATCAGCCTTTCTTTTAAAGACACTCCGCCTTGCTGATCATGACAGGTGACAAGCGGCAGCAATTCCTCTTTCCATTTTCTTGCACTCTACCTCTAACTCCAATAACAACAACAAAAGCCAACCCCCACATCCATTTAACTAGCAGAGCTGTGCCAATTCCTCATCATACTCATTTACTTGAATGTTGTCTCCCTGACCACTACCATCTGTTGTGATTTAAGACCGCAAGGTCTACAGGGTAGTTATTGTCTCTTACCTGTGTTTCTGCATTGTCTAGCACAGTGGGGCCCTCACAAAAATATAAATGTTTACTACTAACGTCACAAGCAGACCAATAGAATAGAAAAATGAATATTCCAGCCAGTACTCAGAACAGCAAACCTACCCACACAGATCCAGGATCTCAGCTCTCCCCCGAACCCTATCAGACATGTTTTGTGGGATTTTTATTCTTTAAACTTACTCATAGCCATGCTGCACAGACAGTACTCCCTACCGCCTCATGCTCCAAGCAATGGCAAGTTATCAAAATGGGTAGGGGGGGCTGGCAGAGAATGCAGTCCAAGTATCTTTACAAAAATATTGTCTTTCCCCTGACATGCATGAATTACAGACTAACAAGTGGGTATTTGGCAATCGCCTGCCAACTAACTTGCTGCAGTAGACTACTCTATTTCCTTTATAGCAACTCATGGGATGCCTCTGGCTGAAAGATTGCTGTTATTTCTATTTTATTAACCTTCTTCTTTATCTAATGACAGTCTGTCATGTTCTAGGATGCCAGAACAATATTTGTCTGATAAGAGGTCTCTTGGGGAAAACAGGCAGTTATAAGGGATAAAAGCGTGCAAAACAACAACAACAACAACAAAACAGCCAGCTTTAGCAAAAAAAATTGCTGCTCTGTATACCTGACTTTGTTAATATAGCCTCTACCCTTAGTGCACTCCTACAGCTGCAAATGCCATTATTTTCCTATTATTAAAGATCCCCACAAAGGCAGAGAAATTCTCCGTGAAATCTGCCCTTTTTTCTGTCTTCCTAGATACCATGAAGGATGAAGCACTCATGGAGGAGGAGCAGAATAACTTTGTTGAACAGCTGCAGTTGCCAGATGCTAATTCCACATGTTTATTTGGGAAGCACACATTACACTGTAACATTTCAGTGCCAGAACTCTTATGAATGATCTATCTTCATTTTGCACATTTCATATGAATGGGGAGATCTGTAACTTTCACAGCAATTCTCCACTTGCCATAATTCTCTTTCTTGGATTTTCTCATCAAATTTCCTTGCCATGAATTTTCTTTCAGTTCGCTGCAGCTCAGAATTGAAGTTATTTAGAACATGTAGTTCCCCCCACCAACTGCTTTCCTGTTTTACTATATGGATCCTGTACCAACAAACAAAATTACATGGCCAATCAATAGACTTTATAGACACAGCATTTTGAAAGACAGGTGTGAATTGCAGTAAAGATTTCATCCATTTCAATTTGGACAGGCTCCACTTCAGTAACTAGGCCAAGTTTTGCTCTCAGCCATGGAATCTGGAATCTGTTTGACCAATTTGCCTGAGAACTTCCTGTGACTTAAAATATGACAGTGTTCTCTCTCTTTTCTTACCCTACCATTCTATGAGCTAGTCTACACTACCGCACTGATACAGCTGTGCCTCCGCTTCCCGCAGCTCCCATTGGCCGGGAATGGTGAACCAAGGCCACTGGGAGCTGCGAGGAGCCGTGCCTGCAGATGGTCAACGTAAGCAAACTGTCTCGCGGCCCACCAGTGGATTACCCTGATGGGCCGCATGCCGAAGGTTGCTGACCCTTGCTATAGGTTTAATAACCTTAACTGTTTCACAACAAAAGGTGTTTTTTTGGTCTATGAATGTCAATAAAGAGTACATTCATCTTCTGTACACAGTTAACATCACCACAATTTCTAACTCAAGAACTTTAATCCTAGATGTTGATATGCCCTGACAACCAGCCATAATCTGGTGCAGTGTGTCCCATTCCTTAAGCAAAGGGAAGAATTAATATTTTTGTTTTAACTCAATAAACACTGGATACTGATGGAAAGTGACACCCAGCAAATGTTTCATATTATCTACCTTCTCCTGGTACCAGCTCTCATGGATTCTATCAGGGCGCTGCCTTAGTATAGCAGGAACATGCAAACTACATGCAAATTCTGTGCTGCTGGAGAAACCATATTTTTCCTGCCCATTATACATCAACTTTACTTCTTTTATTTCTATGGCAAGGATTTCCCACCCCCTGAAATCTAATATTCTCCCAACAGGACTACTAACTGTGGTACGTAACCTATCATTTAAATCAGCTTCTGTACCAGATGACTGGAGGATAGCTAATGTGACACCAGTTTTTTTAAAAGGCTTCAGAGGCAATCCTAGCAATTACAGGCCAGTAAGTCTCAATTCAGTATCAGGCAAATTGGTTGAAACTGTAGTAAACAAGAAAATTATCAGACACATAGATGAACACAATTTGTTGGGGGAGAGTCAACATGGCTTTTGTAAAGGCAAATCATGCCTCATCAGCCTATTAGAATTCTTTGAGTGGGTCAAAAAACATGTGAACAAGGCTTATCCAGTAGATATAGTGTACTTGGACTTTCAGAAAGCCTTTGACAAAGTCCCTCACCAAAGGCTGTTATGCAAAGTAAGCAGTCATGGGAGAAGAGGGAAGGTCTTCCCATGCATCAGTAACGATTAAAACACAGAAAACAAAGGGTAGGAATAAAAGGTCAGTTTTCAGAAAGGAGATTGGTAAATAATGGTGTCCCCCAGCGGTGTGAATTGGAACGATTGCTGTTCAACATTTTCACAAATGCTCTGGAAAAAGGGGTAAACAGTGAGGTGGAAAAGTTTGCAGATGATACAAAATTACTCAAGATTGTTGAGTCCAAAACAGACTGCAAAGAGATACAAAGGGATCTCACACAAAGGGATCTCACAAAACCGGGTGACTGGGCAACAAAATGGCAGATGAAATTCATTGTTGATAAATGCAAAGTAGTGCACATTGGAAAACATAATCCCAGCTATACATACAAACTGATGGTGTCTAAATTAGCCGTAACCACCCAAGAAAGAGATCTGGGAGTCATTGTGGCTAGTTCTCTGAAAACATCCACTCAACGTGCAGCAGCAGTCAAAAAAGCTTACAGAATGTTAGGAACCATTAGGAAATGGATAGATAATCAAACAGAAAATAGCACAATGCCAGTATATAAATCCATGGCAAGCCACTACATGAATTCTGCATGGTCGCCCATCTCCAAAGAGATGTATTAGAATTGGAAAAGGACCAGAGAAGGGTAACAAAAATGATTAAGGGTATGGAACAGCTTCCATATGAGGAGAGATTAAAAAGACTGGGACTGTTGAGCTTGGAAAAGAGATGACTAAGAGGGGATATGATAGAGGTCTACAAAATTGTAACTGGTATGGAGAAAGTGAATAGGGAAGTGTTATTTACTCCTTCATATAACACAAGAACCAGGGGTCCCCAATGAATTAATAGGCAAGCAAGTTTAAAACAAACAAAAGGAAGTACTTTTTCACAGAACACGATGTCAACCTGTGAAACTTGTCGCCGAAGGATGTTGTGATGGTCAGAACTATAATAGGGTTAAAAAAAGAACTAGATAAGAAGATAAGTCCATCAATAGCTATTAACCAAGATGGTCAGGGATGCAACCCCATGCTCTGACTGTCCCTAACCTCTGTTTGCCAGAGGCTGAGAGTGGACAAGAGGAGATGGATCACTCGATGATTGCCTGTTCTGTTCATTCCCTCTGAAGGACCTGGCATTGGCCATTGTCAGAAGACAGGATCCTGGACTAAATGGACACAGTCTGACACAGTATGGCCATTCTTATATTCTTAACATAATGATTTCCAAATAGGAATCTAAACATCTGAAGGTGAATATCTGCTTGTTTGGCCATCCCAGCTACATTAGTATCATGAACAGAACCTTAGTGTAAGAAACATCTGTTCAGCAGAGTGGACATAGAGATAAGACATCTCTAATTAAACACAATTAGATAACACAATGTCATGTCACCCAGTAATCTTCCCAGTCCATGGCCCAAGTGGTGTAACAAAAATCACAACAGTATGATATCCTTGAAGGCACAGTGATGAGATTTTACAGCTCATTATTTAAAACAAGAAGAAATATCATGTTCAAGTAATCTGTTCACAGTTTAATTTCTCAACATAATGAATTGTTCTTCCAAGGGTAGGTCTCTTTACCACATGTTCTTGGTATTGTTATTAAACTATTCACTGAAGTAGCTCATGTAGAAAGCTCAGCTAATTGTAAACAAATGAATACTAATGTTACTTTGTTAGAAATAAGGCTGAGTGACAGAGTTGGCATTTTAAACTGGGGGTAATTCTATCATCCTTCTTTAACTCACAGGATAAATTATATCTCAGTTTGAATGTCTGTTCTTGGCTACTTCTGTTGCAACAACATTGTGACATTTCACTCCATATGCTTTATGAAAATATTCTTATGAATGTGAATATGATGTAACTGGAATATGCTTTATGCAAAAGGTCTCTTGTAAGGTATCATTACAAAGCTTATAATCTACTGAATGTGTTCATCCTATTTGTTTGCATGTGTTATTTCTATGTCTGGAGTTAGGAGACTAAGATATAAACTTGTATTACTGATGTAAACATATTAAAGGGTGTTTCAGAATCAATGAACTGTAAATGGCTCTGTTTACTTGCAAACCTTCCTGTGTACCTGTGGGCCAGCCCAGGAAGAATGGAGGCTGGGGTCTCACAAGACATGTGATCATGTCACCTGATACTGGAATCCATCTTAAATCTGGTACTTTTCCATTTAGAAGGAGGGGTGGGGACCCAGAGAGACAAAAGATTCCTGCCTTGTGCCAAAGCTATAAAAGGGGGTGGAGCAGGACAAAGGGGGCAGTCATGAGAAAACCCCTGCTTGCCACCTGAGATGTCTGCTGGAGCTAACAAGGACTGTACTGAGTAAAGAATTGGGCCCAGACTAGGAAGGAGTCTAGTCTGTGAAAGAAGCTTATTGGAACATCTCTGAGGGTGAGATTTACCTGTAATCAGTTTCTTAATGAATTAGGCTTAGACTTGCATGTTTTGTTTTATTTTGCTTTGTGACTTACTTAATTCTCTGTGTTACTTCTCTGTGAAACCACTTAAATCCTACTTTTTATATTTAATAAAATCATTTTTGTTTATTAATAAACAAATGATTAAAACCTGGGGGAGCAAACAGCTGTGCATATATCTCTATCAGTGATATAGAGGGCGAACAATTTATGAATTTACCCTGTATAAGCTTTATACAGAGTAAAACGGATTTATTTGTGGTTTGGATCCCATTGGGAGCTGGGTGTCTGGGTGCTGGAGGCACGTAACCTGCTAAGCTGTTTTCACTTAAAGCCTGCAGTTTTGGGGGCATGGTCCAGACCCTGGGTCTGTGTTGCAGCAGGCTAGCATGTCTGGCTCAACAAGGCAGGGTTCCGGAGTCCCAAGCTGGCAGGGAAAACAGGCTCAGAGGTAATTCCAGCACACCAGGTGACAGTCCCCAGGGGATCTCTGTGACAGAACCCATCACAAACGTACACACAATTCATTGACAAAAAGCTTCATTAATGCAGAGTTAAGGTTGCCTGTGGTGTCTCGTGCCCTTCCAGAATGCCAAGTTCAGGGATACTACCAGGAATTGAAGAAATTATTCAGAAAAGAGCCTTGTATATCTCCAAGTTTGTCCTTAAACTTGCCTTCACTATAATTATTTAGAAATGATCAGCAAGGGGACTTAGTCTAATACCTTCTGGATATACATCTCTCTCTCTCTAGCTTGAGGCCTAGTGATACAGGAATTGTATATATTTTCTCAGCTTTAGTATATTAGCATAGCTCTACTGAGGTCAGTGAATCTACACCAGTTTACACATTCTGTGACTATGGCTTCTTGAGAGAGTGTCATAGGGCATGTCTACCCCACAGCATGCCCTTCTGCTCAAGCATAGCTCTCCCTGCCTCAGTTGCTTTCCCCATGATGGGTCTCCTCAGATTTCCTATGCAGGTCAGTTCTGGAGACGTAGCATGGCTCTCCAGCCAAGTCACAAACAAACTTAACCCCTTCCAGGTTAACAAAAGTCCAACTAAAGAGTCTCAACAAACAAAAAGGTTCTACAGACCTTTGGGGGCATCTCTTCAGCCCTCCCTCTGGGCCCTGATCCCAGCCCCTTTCTAGACGATCTATGAGTTTTTCCCCTGGAGTACCATTCCCAACACCTGCTGTGCTTTGTTCCTTGGATCCTCCCCTGCTCCGATATAGAGCCCAGGTCCCCAAAGACTCCTTCCCTTGGAGTACTTAGCCTCCTGCAGATCCTGGCTCAGGGTTTCCATAGGAACCTGCCCACTCGCTGCAGTTCCATAACTCAGACGGATCTCTCTTAGCCCTTTTGTGAGGCCCAGTGTCCATTAAGCTATCACCTGACCCTCTTAGTCCCACCCTCTCAGGCTGGGAAGCAGCTAATTAGTTATGGCATAATTGGGGCAGGCTCCATATCCCCTTAAAGGGGCTAGTCAATGGGACACAAAATCTGCTGGAGGGGCAGAAGGTACATCCTGGCAGGAACCAGGAAGTTCATCCAACATGCCGTAGTTTGTAGCCCACAACTTGTAGTTCCCACGGCTGCTGTTGAAGCACACTGGACCCTGGGCTACAGATGGAGGGACATTGTTATAGTTACTAGATGGACGGTAGAACCTCTTTTGTATATGTTACGATATTTTGACTGTTGAAAAACTTTGACAGAACCCTGGGTTATTTTGCCACAGATGTTTCTTTTTTCTCAACAATAAGCAAACATTCTGTACACATTTGTGTTTCCATCTTTCACAAAAATAATGGAAATTATCCTATAATTCCAGGGAAATTGTAAAGACAGACGTAAGAAAAACAAACTGTCAACCATGGAATTGGAAAAACATTCATCAAAACTAGATATTCTAACCCAAACTTGGAATAATGGTAACTCAAAAAAGAATGACTAGAAAACCTCACCATGGGCTTTTTGCCTCTGCATTTTAAAAAAGAATACAAGCCAGAGCAGTTAACAAGTGTAAATGGCTTAGTTTTATAACTACAAACTGAGGACAAATTAGTATTTCACCTTTGGAATCCAGAGGGTAGTGGTAGCAGCAGCAGCACAGAAGCCATATTGGAGGTTAAAGAGAAAAACAAACATAAATAAAGCAATTTGGTCAATAACCATGTTGTTTGACCTTTATGAGCTAGCTTCAACAATAGCAAAGCCTTAGTGAACAGTATAAGAACCAATATAGAATAGAACATACTGGCTTGCATTACCAAGGAACATTCATTTAAAGACAATTAAAATAGCCTCAACAGAAGTTTATATCTGCCCAATTGTCACCAAAACCTAGGGTGGCCAACTTTCTAATTCCAGAAAACTGAACACTCTTGCCCCACCCCTGCTCCGCCCCTTCCCGAGGCCACGCCAAGTCCCTTCCCGAGGCCCCGCCCCTGCTCACTCCTTCCCCCCTCCCTCCGTCGCTCACTTTCCCCCACCCTCGCTCACTTGCTCATTTTCACTGCAAGACCCAAACAGGCACCTGGAGAAGGCCAGGAGCTGCAACAGTTTGAATGTGGGAGATGCACAGACTTGCCTACACAGAGACTCTTTTTCATACACTTTCTCGGGGCTCAAAGGGGGAGGAAGAGCAGGAGTCCCACAGGGCCCTGAGAGGGGCAGTCTCGTGTCAGGGCCGGCCTTAGGGAAAATGGCACCCTGGGCGAACTTACTTTTTGGTGCCCCTGGCCCCCGGGGGCATGATGTGCCCTCACCCCCACGGGTTCCCCACCTCCCTTTGCCCCCTGCCCCCTCCTGTGCCCTAATCCCTACATGGTGCCCCCTTTGCCCCTAATCCCTGCACCCCTTTCACTCCTACCCCTGCACCTCCCTCCTGTGCCCCTAACCCCTGCACTGTGCCCTCTTCACCCCGACCCCTACAGTGCCCCTAACCTCTGCATCCTCCTCCTGCACCAAAATGGGAAAACTGATCTGGATGCAGTGACGGAGCAGCTGGCATTTCTGCTCACTCCCCTGCCCCAGACTGCTGCTCCTCTGCCCCGCCCCTGCACGCCCCTAGGGGGCTGTAAGGGGGGAGCAAGGAGTGAGGTCAGGGCTTCCTGCATCCAAGTCACCTTCCCTGCTTGGGCTGCGTAAGGAGAGCCAGGAGAGCAGCAGCTCCTGTTGCTCATCTCACAGCACAGATCAGGTGGGGAAAGTGACCTGGATGCAGGGAGCGCGCGCGCGTGTGTGTGTGTGTGTGTGTGTGTGTGTGTGTGTGTGTGTGTGTGTGTGTGTGTGTGTGTGTGTGTGTGTGTGTGTGTGCGCGCGCGCGCGCTGCACACTGTCTCTTTAAGAAAGCACTCAGGGTCAGCAAAACGAAAATAAGAAAGAAAAACTTGTAGCACCTTTAGAGACTAACAAATTTATTTCTGCATAAGCGCCTGAAGGCTTGTTCAGCAGATGCAAGTAGCTGCAGACAGCTCTGGACCCAGAGAGGCAACAGCACATACAGATTCCCCCTCTCCCGTCACCCCAGCTCAGTGGAGACTGAGTAGACGGGCAGGGAGACACCCCAACATCAGCCTCCAAAACACCCCACCCCACCCCCGTATAGCAGATAGGAGAATGCTACCAATCCGGAGTGGCCAGAGGTTCTGGGGAGAAACGGAGGGGACAGGGGGCAGGAGCAGCAGTGGCTGCACATGGCAGGAAGCAGGGGTGAGGAGGGGCACCCCTGCTCCGGAAAAGTCACCTGGCTCGCTGCCCCCTGCAGCTCGGGTCCCTTCCCCCCCTCTCCCACCCGCAGGGCCGGCCCTGGTCTCGTTCTCCTCCCCTACCCTACCCTCCAGCAGCCCCATTCCCAGCACTCGGAGATGGGGATACTCCAAACTCCTGGGAGCCGGCAATGGGACGACAGACTGTGGGTCACCGTAGGGGTAGGGGCACTCGCCGCAGCTTGAGCCCAGACACAGGAGGAGCATGAGGAGGAGAAGCAGGCGGCAGCAGCGGGAGAGGCGCGCGCCACGACCCCTCAACAGCCGCCTGCTGAGCACTCGCGAGACGCGCTAGTTAATCCCCTGCCCTGACCCGGCCCAACCAAGGGGAGCAGGGGCAGGACATGGAGCACGCGGAGTCCCCTGGCCGCCCCTCAGCCTAGGAGCCGGACATGCTGGCTACTTCCCAGGAACCTACTTCCCAGGGAGCCTGCCAGCCCCACTGCGCGGCACTGCCAACCAGACATTCAACGGCCTGGTCAGCAGTGCTGACTGGAGCCGCCAGGATCCCTTTTCGACCAGGTGTTCCGGTCAAAAACCGGACACCTGGTCACCCTACTTATGCCATGATTCAGCAAAATACTTCAACCCATGATTTAGAGCTTTGCTGAATAGGGCTGGACTCAAGCACATGCCTAGGTGCTTTGCTAAATTGGGGCCTACTGAGTGCTTTCTTTATGAAACTATGCACATTAGCAACGAAGCTAAGAACACTAACGATGAAAAGAAAAGCATGTTTCCTTTTATGTGTTTTCAGAGGCATGCCTGAGGCAACAGAATTAAGAGCTATAGCATAACCTTCCCCTACCTCATCCCCAATTGCAGATGAATGTTTTGGGAGGTTAGACATCACGTTTTCCACCTCACCCCACCCCCAGCTGTAACCCAAAGTGCTTTCCTGTGTATTTCTTTTCAAAGATATAAGAGAGAAAGTGACAACAGAAGTCCATTGTTGATGGCTGAGCAAGCAGGCTGCTGATTATCACTTCAATTAGCTTTTGAATATAAGTAAAAATATTAATACTTTTTTAGAAAACCTAGTATTGCTCTGAAGAAAGTTTAGATCAATGCACACTGGATAATAACATAGCTCTATGCAACTAAATTTTGTATCAATGAGGTTTGTTATTATGGGGTTAATCTGTGTCTGAAAAATAACATTCATGTTATTGTTAGAAGAATTTTAGAATAGGGACATACTTGTAAGTACACAAATACATGCACACATATATATACACACTTATATGGAAGCGATATCCACATGATAAATGTCAGAACTGTGGCATCTGCCCACTGTTCACTAATCTATCTCTCTGGATGGATTTTAATTCATTCCAATCCCCTGAATTGCTGACGTATACACACACACACACACACATTAAAGAGTTATAAGTTTCCAGTACACAGACATCAACATTGAACTGCTAGATGCAATTGTGCACATCTGGTATTTGCTGCTTTGGAGAAGCCTGCCGACTGAGCTGACCCCAGGGCTGGCTCCAGGCATCAGCCTACCAAGCACGTGCTTGGGGTGGCACCTTGGGGGGGCGGCGCTCAGGTGTTGTTGTTTTTTTTATTATTATTAACATACTGTGGCGGAGTGGGCTGGCTGCCCTTCCCCGCTCCGGGAGAGTGAGGCCGCGGGTGGGCTGGCCGCCCTGCGCCGCAGCGCTCCAGCTGGCTGGCTGAGCGGGGCCGGGGGTGGGCTGGCCGCCCTGTCCCGCAGTGCTCCAGCCTGCCGGGATAATGGGGCCACGGGCGGGCTAGCCGCCCTGCCCCGCGGCGCTCCGGCTGGCTGGCCGAGCGAGGCCGGGGGCAGGCTGGCTGCCCTGCCCCGTGGTGCTCCGGCCAGGAGAGTGGGGCCGCGGGCGGGCTGGCCACCTCTTTTCCAAAAGCAAAGGCAAGCAGCTACAATGAGCCATCCCATTCTGAGCTGTATCATCACCTTCTCCAATAAGACCACCACCCAAACTTACTTGCTAGGCAGTCATTCCAAATTGCAGCACAAGCTGGTGTAGATTCCAAAAGCAAACCAAAAGGCTTCCTCTCTTTGCAGCCATATCCCTCCCAACAAATCAAACCCAGATGGAAATGCCTGAGTTTAAAACAAAACAAACACTCCCTTTGAATGGCCAGCATCCAGAGCCTATATCCCAAGCTTTCTTAATTACCCATTTTCTGGTGCTGGGACTGTTTGCCTGTCATCACGCTGCTCAGTTATTGCTACACAGACTTTCCCGTTACATTATACAGTTGCAAGTGCAAACAGAGTATAGCACTGAGTGAGTGGAGCTGCTAAATGGAAATGCTTTAAAAAGGGCCTGGAATTGAGCAGCTGCAATCAATGTGTACGCTTTTGAGCGTATGGTGATATTTACTGGCTAGAGTTGTTGAAGACATCATCACCATTGCATCTCCTCCAGTTGGGTGTCCCCAGGCTATTTTTGATTGGATTCCCTTTCATCAGAAAGGATCCAAGTTATCTCATCTAGAAATCAGTGCTGTCCTCTAAGGTTGCATCACTTGTCCTTCTGCAGCATTTGTCATGTGGTGATGGGGTGTTTTTTTTTTTAAAGTCTGTATTTGCTTGTGAAGGTTAATGGAGTGGCTGTGATAAGAGCCAAAGGCCTTTTTGAATTGTTCTTGTTAATTTGGTGCTGATTGAAGGGTGCCACATAGAAATAGCTCTAGAGACGGAAGGCCTCTATCCATAGTGACAGGGCAGACTTCCCCACAATGCACCGCTACCTTGGCCTGTAGGTGGTTCAGGTTCCATATCCAGTAAGTGTTTACCTCTCTCAGACTGTTATGAAGGATCCCAATTAATGTGGAGTTTGGTAGTGGTTTTGTGATGTCAACATCTGTTCCCTGGAAAGAAGACTAAGTCACCAAACTCCTTTTTGCCACTGAACAATCCAACTGGCCTGGATTTGAAGCTACCACCTAATTCTCTCTTAGATCCACAGACCCTGGTGCAGTCAGTGAGCTGCAATGTGAGCTTCCACACACAGTCCTCAGCTGACTCCTCCTGGAGAAACGTTTTAAGGCATGGGAGGTAATTGGGTCAGCCAGGGCCGGCTCTAACTCTTTTGCCGCCCCGAGCAAAAAAAAAAACAAAAAACCCCAAGCACCGCCTCCCCACTGAAACAAAAAAAAACAACCTCCCCCCAGCGCCCACAGAAACACCCTCACCCCCAGTGTTGCACCGCAACACCCTCTCCCCCAGCAGCTCTCCCGGCCGGAGCGTTGCGGGGCAGGGCGGCCAGCCCGCCCCCGGCCGGAGCGCCGCGGGGTACAATGATCAATTACAGCAAAACCCCAGGCTTTCCTAGTCAGCTGGCAGCTTTCTGTACACTATCTTCAACCATACCACTGATACAAGTCTGGATAATGTTTATAAACTCACTTATTTTTCTACTGCGCGTGTGGTCTTTTTTTAATTTAGAAATACACATACTGTGTTCAAGGCATCGGGTAAGTCTTTAAAAAGATATTTAGTTTACTTTTGTCCACAACTGAAGTCAATTCCAGACGCAGTTGTGCAGCAGCCCCCCTCGTTAGCCATCGTTGGTGGAGGATATCACTGCAGACCTGGCTGTAAATCTTAGCTCCCATAACTGTCTGTCTCAAAGGGCTAGACTCTGCCCAGCCCATTTGCAGCCAGAACATGGGGGATGTGTGTCACTTTCCAGCAGTACCCAGAGTTGGGAGGCACCTCTCTACCACCTGCCCTCAGTGAGAGGAAGCCTGCTCTGTGCCAGTCAGAGATCAGCTCCCCAACCTGACCAGCCCTTGGAAAACTAAGCTTTCCCCTCTAGGCCTCACAGGCTTTGCTGTTCCCCTGCAGCTTAGCGATAGGCACATTCCAACGCCTGAGCCCACCAAGCCTCTCCCTGGAGTGTCCAATGTCTGTTCCACTGGGCACTCGCAGTATTCGCTGATCGGATGCTTCCAAAGAAGCAGTGCCCCCCAACTCGCCAGTTCCACCTCAGCTCACCACTCCACTTACCTCACCGCACTCAGACTTGTTTAGAGTTGCCAGGTGTCCGGTTTTCGACCAGAACGCCCGGTCGAAAAGGGACCCTGGCAGCTCTGGTGAGCACTGCCGACCGGGCTGTTAAAAGTCCGGTCGGCAGTGCTGTGGCGCAAAGGCGGGCGAGTCCCTACCTGTCCTGGCACCGCGCTGCGCCCTGGAAGTGGCCAGCAGGTTTGGCTCCTAGGCGGGGGGGCCACGGCGGTCTGCACACTGCCCCCACCTGGAGAACCAGCTCCACACTCCCATTGGCCAGGAACCATGGCCAATGGGAACTGAGGGAGTGGTGCCTCTGGGTGAGAGCAACAGGTGGAGCCTCCTGGCCCACCCTCCTAGGATCCGGACCTGGTGGACCCTTCTGGGGCACAGCACGGTGCCAGGAGAGGCAGAGAGCCTGCCTTAGCCCCACTGCGCGGCTGACTAGGAGCTGCCCGAGGTAACCCCCTGCCCCAGCCCTGAGCCCTCCCAAACTCAGAGTCCCCTCCTGCACCCCAAACCCCTCATCCCTGGCCCCAGCCCAGAGCCTGCACCCCCTGCCAAAGCCCTCACCCACACTGCACCCCAACCCCCTGCCCCAGCCTAGTGAAAATGAGTGAGTGTGGGGGAGAGAAAGCCACTGAGGGAGGGGGAATATAGTGAGCATGCCACGGGGCCTGAGGGAAGGAGCAGGGCTAGGGTGTTCGAGTTTGCGCGATTAGGAAGTTGGCATCCTAGATTTATTTAGAGTGAAATCAAGTATAAGCTTATTTAAGAATGGACAGAGATTCAAGTACTAGCAAGTAGAAGTATTGGAAACAAAGGACTACATATAAAACAAAATCATAACATGCAGTCTAGAGCCTAGACTTAATTAACCAGGCCTCACGTCTAATAAAGTATTGTTCATCCCAAATCCCTGCAGCTCTTTACACCCAGGCAGGCTGTGACCATTCTTTCATAAGAGAAACATTATCAATTTGCCTCCTCGGTGAAGGATGCAGTGTGTCTCTTTGCTCTCTAAGATATAACAGACCAATCCTTTGCCTTTATCCATAAACAGGACACCCCTTTCTTCCTTTAGAATTCCTCTCTTTTAGATTTTGTAATATCTCCATTGACACCTGGCTCAGTATGTAAGCGGTAATACAGTGTGAGGCAGTGTCATGGGGTGCACCACTCACCGCTAGTCTGGCACCTCCTCCTGGTCACTATGGGGATTAGCTCTTGAGGTTAGTGCCCCTTCCTGTGTTCACACACCATCACTGAGTCAAGAGATTACTTAGCTACCTGATTCCTCTCAACTCTGTCCTGATGGGTTAATTAGCCCCCTTCTTTGTCTTCATTAACATTTTCAGGGCAAGTGTGGAGTGAACACCCCATCAGAGGCAAACAATACACAAATGGCCAGATAGGGAGATAGGTGTCTGTTACCACCTTCCTGAAAGGAACCTCTCGAAGTATGTCACCTCCTGGTGACCTGACTTAACTGAGACTTTAGGAGGAGGTACAGGCCCTTGGCTATAATGCTTACGCCATGATTTGGCCCTGGCCCTACCACAACGGTGGGCTGAGAAGGCACAAACTTGCCCTGACTGATTTGTAGCTACTCTGTGTTGAGTGATCATAAATTGTGTGTGACAGAGAGAGCAGCCTAGGGCTGTCTCACCACTCTGTGCACTTTGTACTCATCCCTGCATGGGCCAGATTGGGAGAGAATTGATTGGGAGTGGGGGATTAACCAGTTAGCAAGGGGATTCAGCTTGTCAGCTGGGGACTGTTAAATGGAAGATAGGGAAGGACAGAGGGGAAGGCTGGAAGGAAGGGCAAAGGATCTCAGGATATCAGAGAAGTGCAACCCCAACCTGTACATAGGGTTAAAGCTTGGAAAGAACCTTATGGTATTAGGACACGAAGCTGCATACGACATTGTAAAAGTACACTGTGATTAGCTTATGTAAGAGTCTAAAGAGAAATCCAGTGGGTGGGAGCACAGCCTGGGACACTGTGTACTTGAAAAATGCAATGATCACGAAATGGTCTCTGTGCTGAATGAGACTACCTTACCTGCTAACAATTATCTTTGAATTAAAACTCTATTAATGTTTCAATTAGATCACATGCTGCAATATGTAGTTAAATTATAAGCACTTCATTAATGATTTACAGAGCCATTTCTCCTTTCCTTCAAACTGTTATAAAATATGCAGTTCTCTGTTTCAGTGCTATTAATAAAAGATGTTTAAAGACACTTTTGAGAGGATAACAATCTGAGCTGTTGTCATAATAATCATAACAGGAGGTGAAGAATGGCTTCTGGTTTGCTCACTGGTTCAGGTTGCTTACCGCAGTATTTGATTGACTGAAGAAGGCAAAAATGCTGCCAATGGTAATTGTCAACCCAAAGCAATCAATTTTATTTTAAATGGGTTGACAATGGGTTATTTTAAATGGGTTTGTTTTCTGGGTTTTGAACTTTTAAGTCTTTAGAGATCATGGGTTTTGAGCTTTTCTCTCTCTAACCAGACAGACTAGAAACTTACTTTACCTGAAAATCTCAATTTCCCCTTTTTTAAAAAAAAATCTCCTGATTCCAGGCACTGGGATTTAAGAAAAACAGACCGTATCACGAGACTCACACAAAAAATCCTAGCAGTTGGCAACACCAGCTTAAATGCATGTATAGATTTTCTCATTTGAAAGCAGTGGGGTCTGGTCATGCGAGTGAAGTTCTGGATGTGTTTTAGTGTTTGCAGGGTGGGATTCAGATTTAGCACATGCAGCTGAAGCTCTGCATGGACACACACTAAACAAATCCAATCATGAATTTAACTAAAAGCGCCAACCCATCCAGCTGAGATAAGCAGGTAATTATGTCAACAACATAACTGGCAAAATGAAGAGTCATAGCATTTGATGCCAATGGTAATCAGCTAAGGACAACAGCAATCTAAGGCCATGTCTACACTACCACTTAGGTCGGCAAAAATTATGTTGCTCAGGAGTGTGAAGAAAACACCCCCTTGAGCGACATAAATTTTGCCGGCATAAACGATCGTGTGCACAGCGCTACGTCGGCAGGAAGACGCTCTCCTGCCGACATAGCTACCACTGCTCATTTAGGTGGTTTTATTAGGGGAGCTCTCTCCTGTCGGCACAGAGCGGCTACATGAGCGATCTTACAGCTGTGCTACTGTAAGTTCGACATGGCCTAATATATAGAAGCAATATGTCATAGCCATCAGTTAGATGGCAGGAAAATTACGGCAAGTTATGGTGGCGATGGGGCAAATACACTCGATCTCTGGGGGAGTGAAGAAGGGGCTAAAATCTGCTTGTCCATATGTGACAATCACCCTTGTTGAGTCACCACTGATGACTGACTCCCTTCAGTCTAACTCCAAAGCACAACCTTTCACCAGCTGAGATGAAGCACTATGTTGATTAGCTAGGAATGGTAGAAGGCAGCTGTCCCTATATAGTGACAGACACATTTGGTCAGTTGGTTACTCATTTCCCTGCAAGGGGAAGCTTGTCCTGAGCATCAGAGATGTCCAGAAGTTCAAACCCCCATCAAGGCACCACTTACGACATTTGGGTTCTCAATGAAAATTATACCTAGACCTCCAGCCCCAAAGCACAGACCTCACTACCACCTGAGTTAAGTCCATTAGCTCATATGGGTAGCAGGTAGCTCTCATACTCTGTGGATCAGTCTTAAGGGGAACACACACAGAGTTAACCATCATGTTAGATATAGAAGGAGCACAGCTGCTTGCCCATTCTGTTCAGGATCTGCAGGACCGATCAGTGGGAGGAAATGAATGGTTGATTGCTTTTGAAGGCGACTAGCAGGAAGCAGATGGGCTCTTAGGGGAAACTGAACGATACCCCTAGACTGCAAGATCTGAAATGAACCAAGACCAAGCACCATCAGGTCGGCTGAGCTGAGACAGGCTGCTTTGCGCTTATGGTATATATAGTCATATTATTTGACTGAAACAGACAGGACATTCTTTTGGTTTGTGGTAGTATAACAACTGGCATCTGAAGGGTCTTGTCCAGCATTCCATTTTGTTTCCTGATCCCCAGGTCTGAGCATCCCACATATCTCTTCCACAGAGGGATAATCTGAGATTTCCCTCTCAGCTGGCCGGCATCCCAATCCTCCCCCTATTTTCGCTACTTCTGCTGCCGAGCTACCCTGCCACATGGGAAAAGTTATTAGCTAAATCCTTAGTACTTTTTCTGAAGTCAGAAAAATAATTCATGGGCTCAGATTTAAAAGTGAGAAGGAGCCGTTACGATCATCTAGTCCTTTCTACCAATGAGGGTAATTGACCATTGGAACAATTTTCCTAGGGATGTGGTATATTCCCTGTGATTTAATGCCTTTAAATCAAGATTGGATGCCCATCTAAATGAGATGCTGTAGTTCAACCAGAAGACTAGGCTCAATGCAGGAATCACTTGGTGAAATTCTCTGGCTTGTGCTATGCAGGAGGTCAACTAGATGATTTTAACAGTCCCTTCAGGCCTTAAAATCCGTGACTATGGATCTTGTCTGACACTCTGCATAACACAGGCCACAGAATTTCACCCAGTGACTTGTACATTGAAGTCAATAAAATGTTGCTGAAAACACACATTTATCAGCTCAGCTGGGCAATATTATGCATCATACTTTAAATAAGGTAGACTACTAAGGTCTGCCTGACTGCCCCATCTCTGTATCCTGTTCATCGCCTCTTGTCAAGCTGTCCTGCAGTGGCTCAAATCCATGGCTCAAGAGCGTGAGTACCAATCTCAAGGCAGACTGTTAAGAACCAGGGCACAAACCCCAAACCCATAGAATTCACTAACTAATTATCAAGTGTAAACGCCTCAGGCACTATAATGTTACCCAGGGTTCCTTGCCCGAAGAAAAGCTCCCTTGGACTACTCCAAGTGTTGACTTTTACTTAACTTTTCAGAGCCATCCTGCATATGCCAGTCTTTTATATAGCATCACTAGTTTAGGCATACTCTGTATCATAGGCATGAATATGTTTTATTATTATATGAGTCCAGTCATAGACCAGAGCCCCACTGTGCTAGGTGCTGTACAAACATATTTGCATTGTAAGCTCTTAGAGGCAGAGACTGTCTTTTTGCTAGAGCAAAAAAGAATAAGTAAAACAATAAGGTAACAATGAGAAAATGATGGTCAGCCTGAAAAAAAAAAAGTGGTCACAGCATACCAGCTGCCTCACCATTGTGAAGAGTATATGCCACTTTCTATGTAGTAACCTTATTTATTTAGGTTCTCTCTTTAAAGATGACAAACTCAAAAGTATGTATCATCCCTTGGGATGAACCAATACAATTACTGCTGCATTTTATAGCACACAAGAGGCACAAATCTTTCAACAATGTTTAATTATATAGGTCTAATTTAAAAACAAAAATCTTTACACAGTAAATTCCCAGACCATTTCGATTTTTAGGATGGGATTTTCAGAAGTGCTTGGTTTTACCTTACCTCTATAGCCTCTGAAATCAAAAAGAGTAGAGACAGGCCAATGCTGGGGGCTTTTGAAAATACTACCCTTACATACTGTAATTAATACTTTAAATTGCGCACTGAAATGAACTGGTAATGCAGAACACACTTATATTCTCACACCTTTCTGTGCCCAAGAAACAAGCAGCTGATTTTTCTTGTGCTGGCTGAAGTTTCCAGACACTGTGGAGAACACAGATGTTAACTTCAGTTTATTGTAATATGGACAGTGGGTCACTATGATTTTGACCTCAAACTATCAACTTATTTCATGTTGTCCGTAAGTCATGCTCCACTCATGTCCAAGTCATGCTCCACTGTGAACCCTTCCCTGGGTTGGATGGTCACTTGGGGTTTGATTGAATGACCCCTGAAGTCAATGGGAGTCTATTGATTTCAGTGGGCTTTGGATGAGCCTCTAAGGGAGTCCTAGTCCCCTACACCAAGCAGTCTAGTCGGAAGTACCTTCTTTAACAAAGGCTAGGTTCTGCTTTCACTCATACCTGAGTAAGAGCAAAACTTGGCCCAGAATAACCAAGACAAAATATTTCCCTTCAGTAGAGTCTCACATGTTGTTTTTTTTCTCTTCCAGTCTTAAGTGAGCTGGACAATACTTCCCAGATACCACTGAATTATATAAACACTTTCTAACGAGTAAGATGGGATTTCCACCACCTACTTGAGAGGTTACAAAAAAACCTCAAAAACCAAAACAATGAACCAAGGGGTGCAACCATTTGGTTACCATGCAATATATTAATGAATGCTTCTACCACACTAGACTACCCAAACTTCCCTTTGCCTAGTGCAAAAATGATGTCCTGAGAAGCTTTTAAGTATGAGCTCTAATGGCTATTTTCTGGTGTCTCTCCTCTCCTGTTATCGCATTAACCATGTCCATCTTTCTTGATATAGATTGTGCTTCATTGAGTGAGCTGCATAATAAGTAGCTATTGCATCTTTTTCTACTGGGAGCAGGAACTGAGTTGGGGAAAAAGAGGAGAGCTTGATATAACAACTGCATAGCATTTTATTGGTTTTTTTTTTAACTATATATATTAGTATATAGCAATAAAACTGCTGCAAGAAAGTTCACATTTGTTGTAGGGTGAAGGCTGCCATTCTCTCTCCTCAGGGAACTTTTAAAACGTCACGTCAGTGCCACTGAGTATTTTTAATCTACTTATTAACCATAAACAAAGAGTTTTTCAAAGAGAAATTCCCTGCAATGGCAATGGTATTATTGTGCTACATTTGTTTCTAAATGTCAACAAGAAACAATCAGGGAGCAGTACAGTATTTGTAACATATAATTTATATTCTGCAGGAATCTAGAGCAATTAGGCCCAGGGTGCAACATTACTTATTCATCACCATCTGGATCTTATAACTTTATCAACCCTGCTCTGGTTTATGTTTGTTTGGCAGAAACGGCAAGTTTAGCAGTTAAGTCCTGCATTATGCTGCAGGAAATAAATATTTAATAGTATCCCAGCATAATGCTGCTCCTGTTGCCCATTCCTAACTTCTGACAAACAGAGGCTAGAGACATCATCCCTGCCCATCCTGGCTAATAGCCATTGAGGGACCTATTCTCCATGAACGTATCTAGTTCTTTGTTGACCCGTTATAGTCTTGGATTTCACAACATCCTCTGGGAAGGAGTTCCACAGGATGACTGTGTGTTGTGTGAAGAAATACTTCCTTTTGTTTGTTTTAAACCTGCTGCCTATTAATTTCATTTGGTGACCCTTGGTTCTTGTGTTTTGAGAAAGAGTAAATACTACGTCCTTATGTACTTTCTCCACACCAGTCATGATTTTATAGACCTCTATCATATCCCCATTAGTCATAGCTTTTCCAAGCTAAAAAGTCCCAGTCTTATTAATCTCTTCTCCTATGAAAGCTGTTCCATACCTCTAATAATTTTTGTTGCCCTATTCTGAGCCTTTTCCAATTCCAATATATCTTTTTTTGAGATGGGGCAACCACATCTGCATGCAGTATGCAAGATGTGGCCATAGCATGGCTTTATATAGAGGCAATATGATATTTTCTGTCTTCTTATCCATCCCTTTCTTAATGATTCCCAACATTCTGTTCACTTTTTTGACTGCCACTGCACATTGAGTGGATGTTTTCAGAGAACTATCCACAATGACTCCAAGATCTCTTTTTTGAGTGGTAACAGCACATTTAGACCCCATCATTTTATATGTATAGTTGGGATTATGTTTTCCAATGTGCACTACTTTGAATTTATCAACACTGAATTTCATCTGCCATTTTGTTCTTCAGTCACCCAGTTTTATGAGATCCTTTTGTAGCTCTTCTCAAGATAGTTAAATCCTAAGCAGACTGCGTAGTTTTGAATCATTTGAAAATTTTGCCACCTCACTGTTTACCCCTTTTTCCAGATCATTTATGAATATGTTGAATAGGATGGTCCAGTACAGACCCCTGGGGGACAGAACTATTTACCTTCCTCCATTATGACTAGAGGTATTACAAATAGTTTGCTAATAAAAAAATAAGCACCGGTAATTTGTTGAAACTAGGAGAATTGGTAATCCACTAGAGGTTACTATGAGTTATGTGTTTTGTGAGAGTTAGCTATAAAAAGTAGGGCTGTCAAGTGATTAAAAACATTAATCGCAGTGAATCACTTTAGTCTGGTTGTGCTGTCGGGAAGCAAGGCAGTGTTTTGCGTTTCCCAGCTGACCCAGTGGCGGGACCCCCTTCCATTTTTAGGGCCCTGAGCTGGGACCTGGTGGAGTAGGGTGGGCCTGTGTCCCTCTTCCCCATGCCAGCCCCCCTCCCACATCTGGAGGCTGGCTGCCTACTCACCTGAGGCCAGAAGGCCTGCGCCTATAGACTGTTTACTTGCTGTCTGCCCCGGCCTGGAGGCTTAGGGCTAAAGACTGCTTCTTGCTCTGCCCCACCCAGAGGGCCAGAGCTCCAGACTGGTTTTTGCTGTCTGCCCCAGCCAGGGGGTTTAGGGCTATAATCTGCTTGTTGCCCGGCCCCAGCCAGCAGTGCCAGTGAGCCCAACTATTGTTGCCTGCAGTCATGAGGCAGAGAGGCTCCCTGATCACTTGAGAGGAAGGGACTGGTACAGTGTGAAATACTCTTATGTCCATTTTACAGATGGGGAACCGAGCTGCACAGAAATTAAGTGACTTGCCCAAGTCTATGTTAGTATGAGGGGGTTGAACTCAGGTATCCTAAGTCCACAAGGTCATTCTTTCCTCTGATTTCCTTTTGAATAGCACTCAAGTGATTTCAACCATATCTCTCATTTCTTTGGCATAGCTGGCCCTCAGTAGGTTCTTCAATACACAGCACACAAATGAAAAAGCCAATTAAACATTAGACTCAAGCTATTCATCTACAGTGTAGGAGAGGGAGATTTTTTTTTAATACTTGGCAGCACATAGATATTGCACTGATGTGTGCTGTATAAACTCATTGACAGATTTCAAATTTACAAAACATTGAGTGGTTGAGAGAGTGGGAGCCTTTGTTCTGCTAGTCTCATACACAAGGACAAAGAAGTGTTCAATGAAACTGAAAGGTGGCAAAAGCAGAACGGATGAAAGGAAATACTTTGTAACTCAATGCATAATGAGGCTGTGGATCTCATTACTGCAAAATGTCATTGAGGTCAGGTTCTTAGCAAGATTTGGAGAGGGATTGGATGTTTCTGGGGATACCAAAAATATCCAGTACTATAGTTAAGAATAAAAAACCCTCTTGCTTCCAGAGTTTAAATCAATCTCTAACTACTTGGGTTTAGGATGAAACCTTCCTGGGGGCAGATTACCCCATATCTTTGGGATGTCATAAATCTTCCTCTGAAGCAGCTACTACTGACCACTATTGGATACTGGACTAAATGGAGAACGAGTCTGATCCAGTGTGGCAATTCCAATCTCCCAACCAAAAATAGAAATTAGAAATGCTTGAGATCCCCTGCCCCCACTGAATGCCCATCCTCAGCTAGCTTTGCTTCCGTACTTCCAACACATGCAACTGAACAGAAGCATTTTGCAGAACACTGCTTGGTCTGAAGAACTCCTTAAAAATATTACCATTATGAACCCTGCACAATAATGAGGTAAAGTGCGAAGGGGCATGGATCACGTACCTGCCAGTAGAGGATATATACTCTTTGGGCTGCAGGGACTGACTGACACTGTCTTCATTTCTGTTCTTTTTGACATAATCTGAATTGATATACATGCATCTGGGGGAAAAGTTCTGGTAGATTTGTTTGTCTAAGAAAGTATGGGGAGAGGGGAAATCCCCTCTTGACATCCCAAGTTTTGATTCATGGTGTTAGCGTTGGGTAGCTGTCTCTCAGAGTAAACTCAGTGGTAGGTTGTATCATTAAAGCAGGCAGGACAGTCACTCTAAAGGATCATGATAAATCAGCAGGGAATGGATCCACATAATACATAGCAATCATAGAATATCAGGGTTGGAAGGGACTTTAGGAGGTCATCTAGTCCAGCCCCCCTGCTCAAAGCAGGACCAATCCCCAATTTTTGCCCCAGATCCCCAAATGGCCCCCTCAAGGATTGAACTCACAACCCTGGGTTTAGCAGGCCAATGCTCAAACCACTGAGCTATCCCTCCCTCCAATGCAAGCCTCATTAAACTCTGGGTGGATTGACCAAACCAGTCAGACCAACCACTACCATTCCTCTCATTGTAGGTTACATTCTTTAGGGACCGTTGTTTTATATCTATTTTTTTAAAGGGCGGCATCAGGCTTTCCCTTCTGGGAAAAGAGAGAAGGGAATTAGTTAGTAAACTTAAAATAAGAGCTCTTAATAAGGTGCCTGAACTGCTTGCTATGCAAGCATACAGAATGTATGAAGAAGAAATAAAAATAAATTCTTCACAGAGAGGACAGTGAAAGTAATCGGTTCATGTTTTTTTGATTAAGTGGCCAGTTCCGGCTCTCACTCACAATGGTGTAAATCAGGAGTAACTCCACCAAAGGATGTGACATTTGTTGTTCCAATTTCCAGCTTCCTAAGAGTTTCCTCAGCTCTGTTTACAGTCTCTGGATATGGTCCCATACTTTGTCTGAATCTTGCAGCTCTTCTTAGCCCACCAAGTGCTACCTTCAGTATGCAAGTGACAGATACGTAGCTGTCCATCCTGATTGGCTTGTAGAAGAATTCTGTTTGAGTCCTGTTTCTAAGTCCACACTGAACTCCTTCTGCACTCACGCTGTACAAAAAATACTACGCCCTGTCTCACTTATGTATCAGTTATACACATGCTTGAAAACAGGTAGAAAGAAAGGAACTGAGACCCAAACTGTTCCAGGTTAACATAGCCCTGTAAAACTCTTATGTCTCAAAGAGTTACCTTAAACTTTGTAAAAGATTTACATTTTCATTGTCTGGCTGTCTGTTGTATCTGATGATGATGTCAGCATCTTGCGTCTTCTCTTGTAGCTGTATTTTCCGATATGTGAGGAGGCACGGTCACAAACAGATGTCACATGTAGGAATGTGTATTCTCCCACTGAAGACATGGCATGATGCTCGGCCCTTTTTTCAATCATTATTTTCATGTCTGCGTTCTCAAAGTCTTTACAATCTGTATTAATAGTTGCTCTCTATTCAGGTCTGTCCTTGGCTGGGTCTTAAAAGTTATCAATAGCTATGCCACATGAGTTGATACTCCGCTTAAGGGTGTCTTTGAATCACTTACATTTATCCTCCATCCTACATTTTCTGAGTTTCAGATCACCATGGATAACTTTTTTCAGGAGTCTATCATCTTCTGTTCTAATAACATGACCTGTCCATCTAAGTTGAGCATTGATACTTATTGCCTCAATGTTGGTTGTTTTTTACTCTTTCATGGATGTTAATGTTTGCCCAAAGCAAAAGTATTCTGCTGGGCCATCTCTGGACATCAGGGAATGCACTTTAACACATCAACTTTCACTGTTTGTTACAAAGCAAACACAATAATTCAGGTGACAAAATTAGTCCAGGTCAACCATCCACTTACTCTTTTACATTCCCTATTAAACTATGCATGTCTTAAAAGCTAAACCAGACAAGAGAGTGGAGAATACACTGCAGGGAGCAATCCTGCTGCATTGATGGAGATGAATTAGATTAAGCTAATAGGCTTCTTCCATCTCTAACGTATATGATTCTATATCTGTCAATGCTAACTGGTTTTAAATGTCAGAGAAATAAAGATTTTCCCTCCCATTTTAAATTCAGAATTTGGAGTGAAATGTTTAAGGATTTCTATTTCCCCAATCCCCTCACATCTGACATCTGCACAAATCTAGGAGGTCTCTTTCAAAGATTTCATTTGGCCTTGATCTGTAGGGGATTTGGTGAGCCTTAGTGTAAAAATGTCAAACAAGAATATATGTTCTTTGCTACAAATTTACATCTGAAATTCTTCGAGTTCATGTTCTGTCATGTTCATGTGTCATTTGGAGGCTGGACTCACAAATAGGTGGAATAGAGAGAACCTGGATTATTCACAGAGTTAGTCTCATGATGGGAAGGGACCACAGTGGAATGGAAAGACAAAACTCCTTTAGCTGGGAGCCGCATTGGGGTTCCACTTGCAAGACCTAGACTATGCTGGTGGAGGTTTCCTCATCAGAAATAGAGGGCCAGATCATTGCTCAGCCTGTGCACTTGTGCTGGGGAAAAGGGGGCATGTATCTCCCCCTTCCATGCCTGTGCCAGCTGTCCCCATTCTGGGGGAGAGCTGCACAGAGCTGGTTCTCCCATTCCTGAGCTGATGGGAAGGAGGGAACATGTGTGGGTAGGGAATGCGTGAAACCTTGGCTCCATCCTCTCCAACACGCTGGGTAGCACATCTGTGCTAGTGCGCTGAGAGACATATGCTGAGCCAGGTATAGAGCTAATGTAAAAACATTCCCCTTGGAGCAGGGGGAAAACCAGGAGGCACACTGTGACTTTCTGCTCCAGAAAGCAACTCCATGCAGCTCCATACACAGGGTTTGTAGCAAAGCCATGATTGAGCCTGGGCCTATGACGACCATGAGAAGAGTTTGGTGTTGCGCCCTCTGGCAAGGTGTAGATAGTGGATCTCCCTCATAGTATAATGCAAAACCTTAGTCACAACTTCAGAAGCGCTAGCAATATTCAGTATTTGCATTTATGCACAGGTTAGGAGTGTCGTGGGCTTATGTGTTTATGGGTGAACTTTGAGGTTCTTAAGGTTCTTTCTTCCTGAGGGAAGTAGGGGCCCTGGTGTTAAAAGGGACTAGGATGCCAGACAAAATAAACTAGGGCTAACAATACAAACACCTGGGAATATTTCTGTCAGGCTCCCATGTATGTTTTTGATGCACCAATATACTAATGGCAGTTGTGGGCAAAACATTGTGAATGCAGGATTTTTTAAACAAGACCCAGGAGTCCATCCCAAGGGTCAGTTTGAGTTCAACTCTAAAAATAAGCCAGGGTGAAGAAGGGCTCTTATTCTATGTGACCGGATTAATTTCTCTCCCTAGTTAGTGACCTAGGAGCTAGGAGGATGGAGCTAGTCTGTTCTCAGTGGTGGCAGATGACAGAACAAGGAGCAATGGATTCAAGTTGCAGTGGGGGAGGTCTAGGTTGGATATTAGGAAAATCTATTTCACTAGGAGGGTGGTGAAGCACTGGACTGGGTTACCTAGGAAGGTGGTGGAATCTCCATCCTTAGAGGTTTTTAAGGCCTGGCTTGACAAAGCCCTGGCTTGGATGATTTAGTTGGGATTGGTCCTGCTTTGAGCAGGGGGTTGGACTAGATGACCTTCTGAGGTTTTTTCCAACCCTAATCTTGTATTATTCTAAGAAGAGGCCAGCCTTATCTCCTGTAAATATAAACAAACTTGTTTGTCTTAGCGAGTGGCTGAAGAAGAAGGAGGACTGAGTGGACTTGTAGGCTCTGAAGTTTTACATTGTTTTGTTTTTGTACACTTTTTTATTTCAACTACAACACAGAATACAGTATATATGGAAATGTAGAAAAACATCCAAAATATTTAATACATTTCAATTGGTATTCTATTGTTTAACAGTGAGATTACAACTGATTAATGGTGATTAATTTTTTTGAGTTAATCGCGTGAGTTAATTGCGATTAATTGACAGCCCTACACTGAAGATCATGCTTCTTGCAAACTACTGCCGACAAAGAGTAGAAAATTGAACATCTTTTACCCAGAACTTGAACGTTTTTAGCTTGACATTTCACAACTGCATAAAAAGAGACTTGGTTATATTGCTTTTTGCTGTACCTGTGGTGACCTTTAAAGGATGTCAGGAATGTGACACCTGATCTTGCATTCTGAGAGGTTGCACTGATATTTTCTTCAGTGTAACAGAAGGCTAGTACAAAGAAGATTTAAAGGGACACTGTCTAAAGAAAGAAGTTAGAGCTTTATTGATACTACTGTGTCCATTATTTGTCGAAGCAGGGGGCACTGAGGCTGGGATTTCCAAAGAACCAAAGACCCCAGCTGATAAATCATCCCTATTCAGAAAATCACTTAAGCACTTGCTTAAGTCCATCCCTGTTCAGGGCAGCACTTAAGCATATGCTTAACTTTAAGCACATGTTTCAACAGGATTTAAGCGTTACTAAACTGAAACATGTGCTCATGTGCTGCCCTGAATAGGGATGGACTAAAGGACTCCTAAAGGAGTCAGGTGCCAAACGTCAATAGAATTCCAATGGAATGTGGGGATCTAACTCCCTCGGAATCTTTTAACAATCCTAGTCCAGACTCATAAGCAAAGCTGAGTGCCTCTAAGTTATGGCTCCAGTAATTTTATTAAGAGAGGTTCTGCTACTCTTATTTCTATGGAGCAGTTCCATCCACTCAGATGACTGATGGAGCAAGGTACTACTTACCATGAGAAAGGGTATTAGAACTGGTCCTTGGTTAATTCTCTGCTAGTGGGTAACAAAGGGAATATGATTGTATCACCCCAGCTCAGCTCTTATGACTGTCTGAAGCAGTGAATAAAAGGGTTACATATCAACCTAGCCATCATCTTCATCTACCCCATGCTCTTGTCCATGGAAGAACTGCAAGCTTAAAGGGGAACTATATTAATGTGGACTATGTGGCATGTTAAACAGCTCCAAAATCCCACCTTCTGGGGCAGTTCAGCATGGAAATTACTTTTCAATTTAAAACAAAAACAAACAAAAAAGGAGGGGGAGAGAAAGAAAAAGCCTTGCTCCTCTTGATAGTAGCTGCATTCACTCAATCTCTCTACCTTCACAAACACAAGGATTTCCCCCAGGGCAGCTTGGAACAGTCCTGTGCTCTCTAACGCATGTATGTGTGACTTTGTGCTAGGGAATGCCACAGGGGCATTTTGCATTCCAGAAGCAGCACAATGCCCCACCGCAACCAATACATTTCTACCTATTTATAGGGACTTTCTTCCCATAGTATCCAAGGACCTCACAATCACTGATGTGTTTATTTTCACAACAGTTCTGTGAAGTTAGGAAATATTATCCCCACTTGATAGATGGGAACTGAATCAACATCTCCCAGGCACCAAGCTAACACCCTAACCACTAGACCATCCTTCCTCTTGGGTAACTAGCTATAAGGCACAACCGAGCCCTCTGCTAACAGGCAATCTGTGCATATCACCTCTCAATATTAAATCACAGGTGGTTTAGTACAATGGTCACACGGCCTCAGCTTTCTGATTCTCCTACAAGTCACTGAATCCTAACTCACCTGTGGGTTCCCTCTAGTCTCACTGCACTTCAGATTTTAACAGTTATGCATGCACAAAAATATGTTATGAAAACCTCCCAGTAAATTTGCCTGCTCTTCTTGGTGTATTGTTCTCCCTCTGAATCTGGGTTGCTAATGTATTGTTGATTCAGCAATCAACATATTGGTATTTGGGTGGGGAGGTTGTTTTTTTTACGATCACAGCATGGCAGTTTTAAACTACAACAGTGGTTGGGAAAAGGCAAGCAAAACAGAACTGCAATTAAATAAACAAAGGAGCTTCTGTTATTAGCAATGGTTTTTCAAAGGACTCCTTCTAAGTGGCACAGCGAACTAAATCGCAACAAAGTATTTCAGTTTGTGCCACCTTTGTGTTAACAACAACGGGCATGAGAACACACACACACACACACACACACACACACAATAAAAGGACACAGTGATGAAGATAAGTCAGCAGAAAAATTGGTGCCTGTTAAATAAACCAAAGAACTTCCTATACTGCCTGATCCAGAGAAAAATGATAGTCGCTGACAAACTGGGCTGTGAAAAATGCTGTCTCAGCATTGTCCATGTGTTGGTCCCAAAATTGATATACTTGTCATTGTCACAGATCTTGGATTCCATGTTTTAGGCCAGAGAGTGATGATTTATTTTATTATTTTTGTTGAGCTAAAGAATCCCTCTCTCCAATTTGTCCACATCCTTTCTGTAGCGGGGGGTCCAAAACTGGACACAATACTCCAGATGTGGCCTCACCAGTGCCAAATAGAGGGGAATAATCACTTCCCGCGATCTGCTGGCAATGCTCCTACTTTTGTAGCCAGCATTGGAAGGTATTTACATGCCAGATATGCAAAACATTCATTTGCCCCTTTGTGCTTCGGCCACCATTCCAGAGGACATGCTTCCATGTTGATGACGCTCATTAAAAAAATAATGTGTTAATTAAATTTGTGACTGAACTCCTTGGGGGAGAATTGTATGTCCCCTGCTCTGTTTTACCAGCATTCTGCCATCTATTTCATGTTATAGCAGTCTCAGATGATAAACCAGCACATGTGGTTCATTTTAAGAACACTTTCACTGCAAATTTGACAAAATGCAAAGAAGGTACCAATGTGAGATTTCTAAAGATAGCTACAGCACTCGACCCAAGGTTTAAGAATCTCTTGTGCCTTCCAAAACCCGATCAGGATGGGGTGTGGAGCATACTTTCAGAAATCTTAAAAGAGCAACACTCCAATGCGGAAACTACACACCCGAATCACCAAAAAAGAAAATCAATCTTCTGCTTGTGGCACCTGACTCAGATAATGAAAATGAACATGTGTTGGTCCACACTGCTTTGGATGGTTATTGAGTAGAACCCTTCATCAGCATGGACGCGTGTCCCCTGGAATAGTGGTTGAAGCATGAAGGGACATGTGAATCTTTAGCGCATCTGGCACATAAATATCTTGTCACGCCGGCTAAAACAGTGCCATGAGAATGCCTGTTCCCACTTTCAGGTAACATTGAAAACAAGAAATGGGCTGCATTGTCTCCTGCAAATGTAAACAAACTTGTTTGTCTGAGCGATTGGCTGAACAAGAAGTAGGGCTGAGTGGACTTGCAGGCTCTAAAATTTTACACGGTTTTATTTGTGAATGGTATGCTCTTCAGAGTAGTGATTGTGTCTATAAAGCACCTAGCACCCTGGAGCCATGATTTCACTTATGGTCTTTACATGTTATTGTAAAGACACACATTCTCCCCTGGGAGAATAACATGAGGGGGAAAGGAGTCGAGGAAAGCTGGCTGTATTTTAAAGAATCCTTATTGAGGTTGCAGGAACAAACCATCCCAATGTGTAGAAAGAAAAGTAAATATGGCAGGCGACCAGCTTGGCTTAACAGTGAAATCCTTGCTCGTCTTAAACACAAAAAAGCAGCTTACAAGAAGTGGAAGACTGGACAAATGACCAGGGAGGAGTATAAAAATATTGCTCAGGCATGCAGGAGTGAAATTAGGAAGGCCAAATCACACTTGGAGTTGCAGCTAGCCGGAGATGTTAGGAGTAACAAGAAGGGTTTCTTCAGGTATGTTAGCTGTAACCCTTCTGCCAGGACGAGTTGACAGCAGCAAGGGCTGGGTTCAGTACATAGGGGTTCCCTTTTCAACAATACCATGTAAAACCGGCTCGAGCCCCCACCCAGTAACCTGGGAAAACCTTTACACACACCCCTGGGCGCCTCAAAGAGGCAATACTTCCCCTCTCGCAAGCACAGGGCCTCGGTGTAACAGAAAATCTTTAATAATAGCAGGTAAACAACACCAGCATTAAATTGGGAAAACACCGCAACTAGGATTCATAAATCAAACTGTGAGAAAAACCCACCCCAGCCAATTGGGCCATGTCCTGTCCCTTGGGTTCTTGAGTCCCGTAACCCAGAAATCACCCAAAGTCCCCAAAAGTCCAAGAACCCAAAAGTCCAGTCCCAAAGTTCAAAAGTTCATCAGTCTGGGCAGAAATGGGGAGGGGAGAGATAAGGGGCACCTTACGTGGCTTGAAGATGATTGCCTCACCCCTCCGTGGGGCTTCGCTCTGCTCCGTCAGCTGTCCCGCAAGCCGCTGCAGCTGTCCCCACGAACTGCTCTGCCAGCCATCCTGCAAGCCGCTACGACTGTCCCCACAAACTGCTCCGCTGGCAGCTCCACTCCACCAGCCGTCCAGCAAGCCGCTCTGACTGTCTCTGCAAACTGCTCCGCTCTGCCGGCAGCTCCACTCCGCCGGCCACTCAGCAATAGATCTTCAGGCTCCCCCACTACTCAACACACTGCCCAGTGATTTCAGCTCATGAGACTTTTAGCTCTTTAGTGATTTCAGCGTGTAGTTAGGGGAGCCTTAGTGCTCATTTGCACCCTTAGCCCAGAGTGATTTCAACTCAGCAGCCTGAGATCAGACTCCCAATGAACTCAACATTTGCTCTGATATTCTACAGTGGAGAGATGAAGAGGTGCAATCGGTGTCTCAGACCCTCACAAGGAGCCCACATCACCGGGTACTGTACTTGAGCTATAGCCAAAAGGCCCAGTCAAGAAACCTGTCCCCAGCCTCTCTCCATTCACTGTGTTTTGGAACCCATGTCCCTTGGCTGGCGAGCGCTGCTTAGTTGATGGTGAGTTCCCCCTCATCATGACAAAAGGCCAAGTACAGTTCCACTGTCCTTGATTTACATAAGCAGTATAACACAGTTTATTCTTCCTGTCCCAATACAGAAAACTGGGGATCCTACAGCAGCCCAACGTGCCCATTGGGCTATTATGGGTTCGTACTCGGTGGGGTGGATGTGCCTATGTAAATGGGATCAGCCCCTGGAGTGCTTTGCCACGACTCACCACCAGATGTCAGGGTGGAGCTCATCCTGACTCTGCTTACATAGCAACAGGAAGAAAGTCAAGGAAAGTGTGGGCCCCTTGCTGAATGAGGGAGGAAACCGAGTGACAGAGGATGTGGAGAAAGCTAGTGTACTCAATGCTTTTTTTGCCTCTGTCTTCACAGACAAAGTCATAGAATCATAGAATCATAGAATCTCAGGGTTGGAAGGGACCTCAGGAGGTCATCTAGTCCAACCCCCTGCTCAAAGCAGGACCAATCCCCAACTAAATCATCCCAGCCAGGGCTTTGTCAAGCCTGACCTTAAAAACCTCTAAGGAAGGAGAGTCCATCACCTCCCTAGGTAACCCATTCCAGTACTTCACCACCCTACTAGTGAAAAAGTTTTTCCTAATATAGACTCACAGACTTTAAGGTCAGAAGGGACCATTATGATCATCTAGTCTGACCTCCTGCACAATGCAGGCCACAGAATCTCACCCACCCACTCCTGGGATAATCCTCTCACCTATGTCTCAGCTATTGAAGTCCTCAAATCATGGTTTAAAGACTTCAAGATGCAGAGAATCCTCCAGCAAGTGACCCGTGCCCCATGCTGCAGAGGAAGGCAAAAAACCTCCAGGGCCTCTGCCAATCTACCCTGGAGGAAAATTCCTTCCCGACCCCAATATGGCGATCAGCTGAACCCCGAGCATGTGGGCAAGACTCACCAGCCAGACACCCAGGAAAAAGTTCTCTGTAGTAACTTCTAACATCCCATCATTGACCATTGGTCCTATTTACCACTGATGGCAATTAATTGACCTTTGACTAAGATCATGGTATCCCATCAAACCATCCCCTCCATAAATGTATCTAGCTTAATCTTGAAGCCAGATAGGTCTTTTGCCCCCACTGCTTCCCTTGGAAGGCTGTTCCAGAACTTCACTCCTCTGATGGTTAGAAACCTTCGTCTAATTTCAAGTCTAAACTTCCTGATGGCCAGTTTATATCCATTTGTTCTTGTGTCCACATTGGTACTGAGCTGAAATAATTCCTCTCCCTCCCTGGTATTTATCCCTCTGATATATTTAAAAAGAGCAATCATATCTCCCCTCAGCCTTCTTTTGGTTAAGGTAAACAAACCAAGCTCCTTGAGTCTCCTTTCATACGACAGGTTTTCCATTCCTCGGATCATCCTAGTGGCCCTTCTTTGTACCTGTTCCAGTTTGAATTCATCCTTCTTAAACATGGGAGACCAGAACTGCACACAGTATTCCAAATGAGGTCTCACCAATGCCTTGTATAACGGTACTAACACCTCCTTATCTCTACTAGAAATACCTCGCCTAATGCATCCCAAGACCGCATTAGCTTTTTTCACAGCCACATCACATTGGCGACTCATAGTCATCCTGTGATCAACCAGGACTCCAAGGTCCTTCTCCTCTTCCTTTACTTCCAACTGATGCGTCCCCAGCTTATAACTAAAATTCTTGTTATTAATCCCTAAATGCATAACCTTACACTTCTCACTATTAAATTTCATCCTATTACTATTACTCCAGTTTACAAGGTCATCCAGATCTTCCTGTAGGATATCCCGATCCTTTTCTGAATTGGCAATACCTCCCAACTTTGTGTCATCTGCAAACTTTATTAGCACACTCCCACTTTTGGTTCTGAGGTCAGTAATAAAAAGATTAAATAAAATTGGTCCCAAAACTGAACCTTGAGGAACTCCACTAGTAACCTCCCTCCAACCTGACAGTTCACCTTTCAGTATGACCCGCTGTAGTCTCCCCTTTAACCAGTTCCTTATCCACCTCTCAATTTTCATATTGATCCCCATCTTTTCCAATTTAACCAATAATTCCTCATGTGGTACTGTATCAAATGCCTTACTGAAATCGAGGTAGATTAGATCCACTGCATTTCCTTTATCTAAAAAATCTGTTACTTTCTCAAAGGAGATCAAGTTGGTTTGGCACGATCTACCTTTTGTAATATCCAACCTAAACCTCCCCCTCTGCAACTTGAGACCATTACTCCTTGTTCTGTCATCTTCTACCACTGAGAACAGTCTAGATCCATCCTCTTTGGAACCCCCTTTCAGGTAGTGTGATTAATAATATTTTAATAACTACATACAGTAGCCACCAGGGCCTTAGAATGATGGATGGGGCTGTTTTTAGAGAACAACAATATCCAACCTCCCTGGGTGGTACAGGATCAGGCTCTAAATCAATAGTCTTGCTTGAGTCGAACTTTCTAAGCCTGATGTGGTTTTTCTCCTATCTAGTGTTTTGTCTGTCTCTCCTAAAATTAAAATAAAAAAGGATGCTGAAGCGCTGTGTAAAATGGAGACATTCAGACTCAATGAAGTATGACGTACCCAGGAAGGCAGCAGATGCTGACACCTACATAGCTGCTGGGGGCAGATTTTAAAAAAAAGTATTTAGGCACCTAAAAGATGCAGATGAAATGCTTTTGAAAAATCCTACGAGGCACCTAAATTACTGGATTTTATTACTTAGTCCTGCCTGGAGTGCAGGGGACTGGGCTGGATGATTTATTGAGGTCCCTTCGAGTCTTACACTTCTATGAGTCTATAAATACTTCTACAGATCTGTCCAAGGCCCTATAAATATGAAGGACAGGCAAACTGGATGAACAGATCACTTAAAAGCTTTGATGATTAGAAAGGACTGGCATACCTGTATGTGTAACTTGGCACACAGCAGCTCTATAAATGTAGAGTGGGATGGATTCTAATGTAAAAGAACATAATGTCCCATGTAAAGGTACAATAGGAATAACAATAATAGTGATGCTTTTTTTTGACTCTCTACTAATTTGGCATCTGGCCCTTGTAACAACAAATTCTCCCTAATGTCAGAGTAACAAATTTCATCCCACTCCAGAGATTTATTTAATTCAGATTATAAGGGGAGGGAAGAGAGAAACAAACCCACCATGCTGATGACCAATATGGGTTCTCTAACCGGACACGGCACGGTCTCACTCAGAGAAACGAGGCAGATATTAGACCGAGGGCAAGTCTACGCTACGTGCTGCATCGACGCCGCTGGAGCCGTGTCCGGGGAAGATGCTGCGTGCCGTCGGGAGAGCGCTCTCCCGTCGGCATAACTACTCCATCTCCGCAAGAGGCAGAAGCTATGGCAGCGGGAGATGCTTTCCCACCGACACAGCGCAGTGTGGACACCGCTTTAAGTTGATGTAACTTATGTCGCTCAGGGAGGTGTCGCTTTCACACCCCCGAGGGACGTAAATTACATCGACTTAAGCGGTAGTGTAGACCAGCCCTCAGGCTATGTCTGTACTTGGAGCTAGGGGTTTTGAGTCCCAGCTCCTGCAGACATACTCACTTTAGCTCTCATCGAGTGAGCGCACTGAAAATAGTAATGAGGCCACTGGACAGAGGCAGCATGGGCTAGCCACCTTGAGTACAAACCTTCCTGGACTCCATAGATGCATAATTGGGCTCACTAGCTCATGCCACTGCTCACTGCCACCTGTGTTCCTGCAGCTACACGAATATTTTTAGTGTGCTAGCTTGATGAGAGCTGATGTGAGTATGTTTGTGTGAGCTGGGAATCACACCCCTAGCTGCAAGTGTAGATGTAACCTCAGTCTATCTCCCATGTGCAAAATGCTGTAGTGGGTAGAAAATACAAGCAAAGTTTAGGAAGGTAGAATAGAATTATCTAAATTGGAATTTGAGCAGGAAACATGGGTGGGCACTCCTGCTCTTCTGAAGAGAGCCAGGGAACCCCTTTTGTGTATTATGCAGCACTTGGTCAAACTTGCCAGGCTCTTCTTACAGAAAATTCATGAGACTAATATATCAATATTCTGTATTTGCACAGATCAAATATAGCTCTTTTCATACAAATCTCCATGAAACTGCATCATCCTTCTTATTTATGTCAATTGCCTAAAATTTTACTGAAGAGTGTAGCACCCGCTAACAAAAGCTGTATTTGGAGAGAGACAATGGAACATATAAGGTTTGGGAATAATGCTTAGTTCTCTTTAGCTTTTCATCCATAGGTCTCAGAGCTTTACAAAGGACTAGGGATAAAAATAGGCAAAATTTGAAAATGAAATGTATTCAGAACTCAATAAAAAATGAATGCAAGACTCAACTGCATGATATAGGGTGCTGCTAAGGGAAATGCTAACAAATGCCTCGGTAACTTCAGGACACCCCAGTGACTCTTTCCTTTGCTTAAAAGAAGATTATAAAATAAAATTCACTAAAAATCTTTTGCTGCCATTCCAGTGCAAGTACAGTGTTCAGGTCATGTGCAGCATGACATATAGATATTTGTATAAAAAATATATACGGGGTTTCCCATAACTCTAAAACACTGACAACTGCCACTTATTCTGGTTACTAAGGGGGGAACTTACATAAGAAAAAGATTTTTTTGAGATTACCTGGAGCTATACCATGCCAGGTGGTGCTCCTGTAATGCTATTTTGTGACTTCAAATTCTCCTTATTGGTAAGTCAGCACAAACAGAATCCCCAGAATCACAAGAGGGGCACAGGCCCATAAACAGAACACTCACGTAGTCCCGGAAGAGGATACAAAATAGAGGTGGGTGGCAAATGGTTTTCCTATCCCATAAAAGTGTGACAGTTTAAACGTTGTTCCATTCCTCACTGGGATGAAACATTTGCAATAAATGAGAAAGCACCCCCTTTCCACCCTCCAGACTAGCCAATAATCTGGGAATCAGGGCACTCAGGTGGAACATAGGAGAGCTGGGTTCAAGTCTCTGCGATGCGTGATGCAGACCAGGAACTTTCACCTGGGTATCCTGCATCCAACATTTTAAAATCAGCAGGTCCAGATAGCTTGCATCCAAAAGTTTTAAAGAGCTGAATGAGGAGCTTGCTGGACAAGTCTTGGAGCACTGGGCAAGTTCCAGAAGACTGGAAGAAAGCTAATGCTGTGCCAATTTTTAAACAGGTAATTACAGGCCTGTCACCCTGACATCACTTCCTGGCAAGATAATGGAGCGGCTGTTATGGGACTTGATTAATAAAGAATTAAAGGAGGGTAATGTAATTAATGCAGATCAGTGTGGGTTTATTGAAAATAGATCATATCAAACTAACTAGGTATCTCTTTTAATTAGATTACAAATTTGGTCAATAAAGGTAATAGCATTGGTGTAATATACTTCTGTAAGGCATTTGAGTTGGTATTGCAAGATATTTTGATTAAAAAACTAAATCAATATCTAATTAACATGGCACACATTAAACGGATTATAAACTGGCTAACTGATAGATCTCAAATTGTAATTTGATATGGGGAATTGTCATGGAGTGGGTCTGTTTCCGGTGAGCTCCCACAGGTACCCATTTTTGGCCCGCTTGTATTTAACATTTTAATCGATGGCCTGGAAGAAAACAAAATCATCACTGATGAAGTTTGCAGATTACACAAAACGTGGTCAATAAGGGAGAGGACAAGTCACTGATTCAGAGCAATTTGGATTGCTTGGTAAACTGGGTGCAAGCATATAATGTGCTTTAATATGGCATAATGTAAATGTATTCACCTAGGAATAACGAATGTAGGCCATACTTACAGGATGGGGGACTCCATCCTGGGAAGCACTCTGAAAAAGATTTGGGGGTCATGGTGGATAATCAGCTGAACATGAGCTCCCAGTGCAATGCTGTGGCCAAAAAAGCAAATTTCATCCTGGGATGCTGTAATGATGCTGGTTCTGGCAAGACCCAACTGAGAGTGCCAGTTCAGGACAAATTGCTTCAAGCAGGGCAACTACAGCCCAAGGCTGGGGTTTTTCCACCTCTAAGGCAAACCAAACCAGCCAGACAGAAGAGACTCTGGTTTAACCCCACTGGCTAACCACAAGTCACACAACCAATCCCCTTAGACACTCCAGTTTCCCAGTCTCATCACCAGTGCCACTCGTTATGGGGACAAACGGTCATGAAAACCAATGCCCCAGTAACAGAAAACAGGTTCTCCCAATCCCAACGGACCAAACCTCAGAGCCAGGTCAATATACAACTTAGATCTTACCCATAAATCACGCTGTTGCCAATCCTTTAGAATCTAAAATCTAAAGGTTTATTCACAAAAGGAAAAAGGTATAGATGAGAGCTAGAATTGGTTAAAAGGAATCAATTACATACAGCAATGGCAAAGTCCTTGGTTCAGGCTTGCAGAGATGGAATAAACTGCAGTTTCAAATTCAAATTAAGTCTCTGGAGTACATCCACAGCTGGGATGGGTCCTTCAGTCCTTTGCTCAAAGCTTCCATTTGTAGAAAGGTTCTTCCAGAGGTAAGAAGCCGGAATGAAGACAAAATGGAGATGAGGCAGCTGCCTTTTATAGTTTCTTCCAGGTGTAAAGACACGTCTTTCCTTACTGTGGAAAATCACAGCAAAATGGAGTCTGGAGTCACATGGGCAAGTCCCTGCATAATTTGCTGAGTCACAGGCGTGTCTGCCTTCCCTCAATGGGTCCATTGTATCGCTGATGGCTCTTAATGGGCCATCCAGCAGGCCTGGCAGAGCTGATAGCTTGTCCTGGGTCCCAGAAGCCCAGCCCCAGTTTGAAATACAGACAGTATAAAGCCAATATTCATAACTTCAACTACAAAACTGATACATACATATAAATGACAATCATAACCAGCCAAGCATAACCTGGACTTAGACACCTCATTTGACCCCCTTTATATAAGATTTGGTGCCACTACAGGACCTTGGTTGTAACAATGATCTATATGGTCCCAGTTATTGTCAATAACGTCACAGATGCATAAACAAGGGAATTTCTAGTAGAAGTAGAGAGGTTATTTTACCTCTGGACTTGGACTGGTGCAACTGTTGCTAGAAAGCTGTGTCCAGTTCTGGTGCCCACTATTCAAGAAGGATGTTGATAAATTGGAGTGGGTTCAGATTTGAGCCTCAAGAATGACTAAAGGATTAGGAAACATGCCTTATAGACTCAAGAACCTCAATATACTTGTCTTAATAAAGACAAGATTAAGGGGTGACTTGATCATGGTCTATAAAGATCTACCTAGGGAACAAATATGTAATCAATCTAGCAGAGAAAGATGCAACACAATCCAATGGCTGGAAGTTGATGCTAGAAAAATTCAGACTGGAAATAAGGCACAAATTTTTAACTGCGAGAGCATTTAACCATTTGAACAATTTCCCAGTGGTCGTGGTGGATTCTCCATCATTGACAATTTTTAAATCAAGATGGGATGTTTTTTCTAAAAGATCTGCTCTAGGAATTTTGAGGGAAAGTTCTCTGGCCTGTGTTATACAGGAGGTCAGACTAGATGATCACAATGGTCCCTTTTGGCCTTGGAATCTATGAATCCCAGGTGAGTGTCCCAACCACTAGGCCAGCCTGGAGTAGGGGACAGGCAGGTTGGCTATTCCTGTCTTGAAATTCCAACCTGAACCTGATCATCTTTTCCTCACAATTTTTTCACCAAAACTGGTATGTTTGCACAAAACACTTTTTGTGACAAAAACCAGTTTCAGTAAAATTCCTGGCAGGGCGCTGTCTTCAGAGCTGGGCATCCTACCAACAGCCTCCACTCTCCGGCCACTGAGCTCTGAAGGCAGCAGCGAGAAGTAAGGATGGCAATACTGTGACCCCCCCCTAAAATAAACTTGCGACCCCCCTGCAACTCCCTTATGGGTCAGGACCCCCAATTTGAGAAATGCTGGTCTCTCCCGTGAAATCTGTATAGTGTAGGATAAAAGCACACAAAAGACCAGATTTCACAGAGGAAAACCAGATTTCAGGGTCCATGATGTGTTTTTCATGGCTGTGAATGTGGTAGGGCCCTACCTATAATGGAGGTAAGGGTTAAACTGTGATTCAAAGATTCTGTGACTAGTGACTAGTTTTGGGAATCAGGAAGGGAGTTTTCCCTTGGCACAGATTGATAAGAGGTCTAGTGTCTTTTTTCACCTTCCTTGCAATACCCTGGAAGCCTGATTTTTAGGTTTAGGAGTAAAGACAGGATTTGAGAGTTGTAAGTTTATAAACTTATCAGAGTTTATAGTTTCATTGTACCTTGTGGCCAGTGACAGGGTGGAAGGGGCCAGCTCCCAGGGGTAAACATTAGACGCAGGAGATAACTGGAGGAACAAGGGGAGACCCAAGACCTTAGCCTGGAGGAACAAGGGGAGACCTTATGCCATCACATACTGCGGTGTACCCTGCTCTTTCTACCTCAGAGGGAGGCTGAATCAAGTAAACCCTCAATTGTTTTTTTTGGCATTGAGACCATTAACACTGTACTATGCCCAAAGCCATGGCTGGTATTTTGCAGGGGGTGGCTAATGCCCTCCCCCTTATTAAATTTAAAAGGTAATAAAGTTGGAACCTTCCACTTTAAACTCCATCCCTGTGCTGCATTTTCCTGCCTGTCCTGAACAGTTCCTATACATCCCTTTCCTACCGTGCTGTTAGGCATTTGTGAAGCTCCTTAAGATCCTGGACTGAAAGGCAGCATGCAAAAAGCAGCATTGTAATTTTGGGTGCGTCCTGGTTCCACCATCCTGAAAGAATACTACCAGCCTTCCTTGTAGGTGTGTAGCAATTCCACTTGCACCAGAATCCAGCAGTTGCTGAGCTAAGTGAAACTGGAAAATAAGCCAGATGTTCAGCCTGTGTAAATTGGTATTGTACCTTTCACTTCAGTGTAGCTTCAACAAGTCACACCAGTAGGAGAGCTAAACCAATCATTTCTACAGCTGAGTAGGTACTGTATTTGTGTTGTGTTTTTAAATCACCTAGTAAAATGGGGCCCCAATCCCTGTTTGAGATCCTTATATGCTACCGTAAAGGATGTGGGGGTATGGGGATTCACAAATATTTTATACAAAATTCTCTCTGCATTTTTTTTCAAGTTTCAAAAATTTAAATCAGCACCACACCACTATAAAATAAATAATATTCATATTATATACGTATCTAGCTCCCTTTATCATAGCATCTCATATTATTGAACGTATTTATCCTCACAACACCCCTATGAGTCAGGGAAGTTTGTATTATCCCAATTTTGCAGATAAGGCACTCAGGCCCAGCTCCTCGGAGGTAGTTAGGCACCTAACTCCCATTGATTTCTTCGAAATAGGGCTAGATCAAAGGGCATTAATGAACTGTTATTGTTCATCAGCAGGGTCCACACAGATGGTTAGTCCACAACAGGCTAGTACAGGGTAGATTCACACCCTAGCTTGCTGTGATCTAATTGTTCATGTAGAGAAGCCCTAACTCTCTCTGGCCCAGATCCTCAAAAGAAATCAGGCTCCTAACTTCCATTGAAATCACCTTTGAGGATCTGGGCCCATGGGCCTCAGTTCCTCGTCTGCCTCAGAGGGGTGCTGTGAGGCAGATTTACACCCCAGCTTGCTGGTAACTAGTTGTTCAAGCAGACAAGACCTAGATCCCCAAAAGGTATTTAGGCACCTAACTGATTTCAGTAGGAGTTAGGCATTTAGATATCTTCAAAGAGCTGGGCCTAAGTGACTTGTGCCAGGTCACACAGGACGTCTGTGGGCAGAGCAAGGGATTGCAACCCAGGATTCCAAAGTTCTGGGCTAGCACCCTAATCATGGAACCATCCTACTTCTCTTTAACCATAATGTGCTGTGTCTGGCAGTTGATGCCTCAGACCACCTTAGGTCACTTTTCTTTTTAATTGTGTTTCTTTTCCAAGTGGTGTCTTAACATTTCTCTTCTCCACTCCTACCTCCCTTTGTGTTTTTCATTTTTGTCAGTTTTACCTCCGCTGCCAAAGTAATTTTGGCTCTTGCAATAATATAACGGTGGTGTCACACAACACATGGACATCAGAGCCTTGAAGTAGCCTGAGCTGCTTATGCCACCATCAAACTCTCACTGTGCATGTCAGTATTTCAGTCACAGAAAACACCAGATACATTGAAATTAAATACAATGACAAGCCAGTAGAGTGTCTTGGTAGTTTGACAGTAGTCCTTATGTAGTCATTTGTGAAGAACCACATTAAATCAGAAATCACCTAACCTGACAGATACCATCTGCTTATAATAAACACATTTCCCAGTGAGAAGCCTGTGACTCGGTATGTCCTAGACCAGGCCTGCACAACATGTGGCCAGCGTGGGCTCACTGTGTGGCCCGCGGGGGGGGGGGGGGAGGGGGAGGCAAGCGGCGGGGTGGGACAAGCCAACATCTGGCTGGCCGGCCGGTGGGTGGGCAGGCTGGTGAAGAGGCCAGTGGCAGGCTGGGGAGTGAGGGTGAGCCAGTGGCAGGGGGTGGGATCAAGCAGGGAGGGGCCGGGTCCTATTTTACTGCTGTGATCTGGTCACCCTATGCGCGCTGTTTCTTTCCCCCTCTACAGGCTTCCACACCCCAGCGCTGGGGAAGGAGGGGTCGTTTCTGCAGGGCGGGTGGCGCTGGGGGGGGGCAGTGTCTCCGCAGGGCCAGGGGGTTTCGGCCCTCAGCTGTTTTCTTTGGAGTAATATGGCCCTCGCTGCTTTACGAGTTGTGCAGGCCTGTCCTAGACTGCAGTCCCTAATGGGGACTCCACAAGACCCACACTTTGAAGGCGCTTTGACACTGGGAGAACTCAAAATCATTGCATTCTTCACAGCCTCAGAGGAGACAACCTGTCATTATAGCTTTAACTTCCTCAGATCTCAAGAGGACCATTAACTGTTCTATGTGCTGTTTCAGTCAGTCATACAAATTAAATGTGTAGATGGAATTGTTGCAATTTTGTACCCTTTGTTCTGATGGGAGTGTTCTTTAGGTAGAGACATCTGATTGCAGGTGCCTCCATTTTCTGGATGCCCAACTTAACACCCCCAAACCAGTGGCCACTTTTGAAAATTTTGACCTTGGTAGATAGACCTTGGCAGGTAGTGAGGCTGAAGTCTTAACAGAACTTCTGTTGAAATCTCATTCAATAAATTGAAGGGATTAGCTACTTCATGCTCCTTTGGTGGGTTCTGAGAAGCACACTACAGGATACAGTGGGTGCCATTAAAAAATTTACATTTACCATCCACTTCAGTTCCATTTACCTTGCTATTTGTTCATTGACATTATAGAGAATCCTGCAGTTACTGTACCACGATGAAGTCAGATATTGTGGCATGATAAATGTAGATGTTTCTTTTGAATGCCCTGCCCCACAGCTTGATTTACTTGGGCCTGAGTATGTCAGAGAAGAACCCATTATTACAGAGATCAAGTCAATTTACTTAGCACCTAGCCAGGCTTATCCACTCGCTCCAGGCATGATCACTACAACTCATTATGTCTAGGCAAGGGCAAGTGAAAGAGATCAGATCCCATGCCAATTGAGCTCTAGACCGCTCTGCTGAGACTGCCAACAAGTTTGCTAACTAAGGCCCAGATCCCCAAAGATTTTTAGGCTCCTAAACTTTCATTGATTTCAATGGAAGTTAGGAACCTAAATACTTTTGTGGATCTGGGGATAAGTGCCAATTGTGATAATGGCCTCTGTGTTGCAGACGCTGATTAAATACTGGAATGAGACCAGAAACTCATTTCACATCAGTTACCAAACATTGATCAGATGATAGCTGTCAGTCACTAACAACCTAAGGGGGATTAAAACAGAAGTGTTTCTGACCCACTTACCAAGCCTGTCAGCCAACCAGTGCCTCTTCACTATATTTTGTTTTTTTCAGATAAGCTTGCTAACCTTTTATCTGTCTCATTAACTTTCTACATCATTCCATAAATCTGTGTTTTATTTTGATGGCTCTTCTGTTTTCCAATCAGCCAGCTTGTTTTATGTTATATTTACTCTCTATATATTTATTCAATTCACTCCATCATTTAGTTTTTCTTTTCTGTTTTGTTGGCTTACTTTTTTCTTCTGGCTTCTTTCCTGCTTTGCTGCAGTATTTGTCACTACTTTTTTACAAGGTTCAGCTTGCAACTGAATCTTTTCCTGATATACAGTATATCCTGGGTTTTTCCTCAACCTATTGGACTTTTCCCAGTGCAATATTTTAGGAATGTATGTGTGAAACCCCCAAACTTGTTCTTAATAATTGCTTATTAAGAACAATGCATTATGTGATTAAATCAAGTATTTTGTCTTACTTTTGAGCTGCCATGTTGCAAAATTCAGACCTGCCAATAAGAAATAAAACAGCAGAAAGCTTTTATATGGGAAACAACTTAGGCAGCATTGCTAAAAGCTGAAATAGAGGTTCTGATGTGTACTGTTTAATCATGGGGTGACAGGACTGGTCTTACCAGTGGTGCCACCTAGTGGTTCTGTCACTGACTCCCTGCTGGGATCCACTGCCAGAAATTGCTCTAGTGCTGTGGCAACCCCCCTTCCAGTAGGTGGGAACTCAGCCCTCCTGCCAGGTCACCAGTTGTGTTCGCCCCCTTAAGGGGTAACAGAGTCCAGCAAAGTATAGCCAATCCAACATCCTCATAAAAGAAAGGGTCTTCAGCCCATCTCCAGGCCTACTTGGGTTGTGAACCTTTGACTCAGGGCTTACATACCTATCATCCCTCCTTATGTTTGTGGGGCGGGGTTGTGCCCCCTTCACAAAAGGGTGGTTGGTAGGGGAGCCTGTAGTGTCCCTGTCCATGGGACTCTTTTTTTTTTTAAATAGAGATGTGCTAATCTCCTAGAATGACTTTGAAAGGTCATCAAGTCCAGTCTCCTGCATGCACTAGCAGGACCAAGTACTGTCCCCTGACAGATTTTTGCCCCAGATCCCTAAATGGCCCCCTCAAGGATTGAACTTACAACCCTGGGTTCAGCAGGCCAATGCTCAAACCACTGAGCTATCCCTCGCCCTGACACAGGCCCTGTGAAAGAGAATGGGAGCAAGCACTCCAGAGTGCTTTGGGGCTGCATCCCTGGGCCACTTATCACTCACTTTCCCAGTCCAAGGTTTGGCCAAAAGGCTCGCAAATGATCCACCAGAGGAGGAATGAAGAAGGGTTCCGTAGTCTTAGGGAAGGCTAGTCCCTCCTCCAGGGCCTGGGATAGCTCCCACTTGAAGACCTCTCCCATACAAGCAGAACACATGCTGTGCCCTTACTGATATGATCCCAAGATAGGTCTCTCTTGTCTCACCCCACCCTTTGTCTTTATTTCCTCTAATGCTTTATGATGAAGCAGACTCAGAGGCTGAGTCTATAATTACCACTTACTATATTCCTCATACATACATGCCACTACAGTCTCTTACCCTGCTCTATATCTTTTAAAAAAGGTAGAGCTTTTTTACTGTTACCCCATTTTCCCAATACCTTCATAGGATAGTCTGTCACCTTAAAGCATCTAAGTTCTTCATAACTAGCTTTTCTTTCCTGCGACCGTTCCCTGCATTTGCATATCAGGTGATCAACTGGTTCTTTAACCTTATGTGTTTTACAAAACCCATCTTGGTGTCTATTCAATAAATATAAGTGATTACTCAAACCACAGTGGCCCGTTAACAGTCTAAATATGAGCACTTCACTGATCCTCTCATAAACTTGGACTATTGCATTAGCTTCTAGTTTGGGGTATATATCATATAACCGTGTTCCTCTTTTCTCCTCGGCCCACAATCCTTGCCATTCTTTTTTTGATCCTTTTAAACTAAACTTTTAAATTCCATCTTATTTGAATAAATCTCTATATCAATTTATCAAATTTTAAAGGCATTTTTCACGTCCTTATCTGCCATTTCATTGGCAAATATCCCAGCATGTGCTGGACCCCATGTGTTATATTCATGCCTGAGTATAATACCTTTGTTGTAAGAAACAGTATTTCATTTATTACATCTTTCCTTCTTTGTGAGGTACCCCCTTTTCATTGCCAAAATAACTGATAATGGATCTGAAAAAGATAACAGCTGTAGTAGGCCATATGTCTCTTATCCAGTTTCATGCTAACATTCTCACCAATTCAGCTGCCATAATGGCTACAAAATTAGATATGATTTTAAATTTCTTAACACCAATCTCAGGGATGCAAAAAGCTGCTCCCACTTTACCTGTTTTAGATCAATTAGACTCAATTTACCATATATAAACTCGAACGTTATCTATCATAGAGGACAAGTCTTACTTTCCCCTTTATTTTATTATATAATTCTAAATCTACAGCCAGGGAGACAATTTTCCATGTAAAATTTACTGCCCCATAACTACACATTATAATCTCTTCTAGTCTTTCCTTTTCCCATATCTCTTTTACCCACATTTGGACCCTAAGAGCAAGAGGGAGTTTACTGTGTTGGGCTACATGCCATCCATGCCCCCCTCTGAGCAGTCTGGCTCTCTTTTAAACTCCTCTTCCAGCAGGAACAGATTCTGTGGGTGTGGTGGTGTCATCTGGGCTCAGAAGTGCTCCTTAACCCCTTCTGTCCCAGTGTGGGGTTTATATATCTCATCACACATGGGTGCCCAGATTTTGAGTTAGCAACAATCATTTTGGAAACTTGGCAGAACTGTGAACTCAGAAGACCAAATCAAATGCATACCTTATAAAAATTTAAATATTTAATTTTTATAAATGTATTTTATATTAACTGTCTTTAATAACAATTCCATAGCTCCTATTACGAGAAGTTCTCAGGGCACTTTAAAAACATTAATGAACTTTGCCTTACAACATACCTTTGAGGTAGATGAGTGTTATTAACTATCTTTTATACATGGGGCACCAAAATTCAGAGAGATTAAGAGCTACATTGTCAAACGTGGCCTCTAGATTTCTTTAATTTGTGGGCATCCTATCTGAAACACATAGCATAGGACAGGGATCGGCAACCTTCGGCACATGGCCCATCAGGGAAATCTGCTGGTGGGCCAGGACGGTTTGTTTACCTGCAGCATCCACAGATTCGGATAATCGTAGCTCCCACTGGCCGTGGTTCACCATTCCAGGCCAATAGGGGCTGCGAGAAGCAGCGGCCAGCACATCCCTTGGCCCGCTCCGCTTCCCACAACCCCCATTGGCCTGGAATGGCAAACTGCAGCCAGTGGGAGCTGCGATCGGCTGAACCTGCGGACGCTGCAGGTAAACAAACCATCCCGGCCCGCCAGCAGCTTTCCCTGACAGGCCATGTGCCAAAGGTTGATAATCCCTGGCGTAGGATTTTCAGAGGCATTCAGCATTAGAGGCCATTTCTGATAGTGGGCTTAAGCGACTTGTTCAAGCTCACTCAGGAAGTCTGTCCAGAATCAGGAACAAGTTCTAGCTATCCTAATTCCCATCATAGATTCATAGATTCCAAGATCAGAAGGGACCACTGTGATCATCTGACCTCCTACATAACACAGGCCATAGAACTTCCCTCAAATAATTCCATATGCTTTAACCTGAAGAGGACCTTTCCTCCCCTCAGTCAACAATGACCACACACCGTTGGGGTTGATTGTACGTCCCGGATGGATCTATGGAAGACATTTGAATTCATGATTATTAATCAACGCTTTCCTCATTCTGCAGAGAGATCAGTCATGGGGCTCAAACTTTCTTGGGCTGCACTTTAAACACGTAGGCCCAGATCCTTAGAGGTATTAAATACTTTTGAGGATCTGGCCTTTACCCCTATTTTTGACTCCTGGTTTCAAACTGGAGGAGAGGTACAACTTCTCCCTTCTGCTGTAGTTTCCCCATGAGTTTCATGTCTCCCTGTGCCCACCCCTATTTCCTTTGTCACAGAGAGCATCCATATTTTTCATACTTTCCCGTTCACGTCTTCTCTTGCCTTCTCCTACATTCTGTTTTGCCTCTTGCAGTGTTCAATAGATGTTGGTGTGTTTGTATCATTTAAAGACTGTCTTCCATGCATTTCCATTCAAGTCAAGCTTCTCACCTCCTCACATTTGTCATTTCCTATGCTCCTTTATTGCTTTCTGATACTTCTGTTCCCCAATCTCACTTGTCAATCAATTGAAAATGCAGTAAGAATATGCCACATGATGGTGGATAATAAGATCCTCTCTCAAAAAACCATGCAGTTAATAAAGTAGAATGACCTTGAGCAAATATGCAAATTCTTTGGTTCACACAGAAAGTATTGAGGAGTGGAGCACATTACCACTCTGTCAATTATAAACAATGAATAGACCCAGATGAAATTCCAGTCATGCTGCAATCCTCAATGTCTCATCTTCTTCTTTGCCTGTAAACGATTCTGGCCAAAATCCAGATGTCCGAATGAAATAAGCATATTGTGAAATCTAATCTTTAAGTGTTCATTGTTGACAGTATGCTGAGAGCTCTCATGGACAAGAAATTGAAATATTTTTCAGTTGTGCCCAAACTGAGAAGGGTTTCCTTACATAACATTTTACATTTTATGGTCATTTACCATTGACTGTTTGCTAAACGCAGGACCAGTTGAAAATTTTCCACTCCAACTTTTTTCCTACAGAAAACTGGGCTTTCAATAAAATGACAATGTTCATGGAGAGGGTATGCTTTCCTAGAAAAGTTTTAATTTTTTTTTTGTTGGAAATCAGATTTTCCCTCCCCATTTTTGGTCAACATTTTTGGGGAGGTTTCAATAAAAAGTCAACATTTTCGGTGGGAAAAAAACAGAAGTTCCAAACAGCTCTATTCTAGAGCTCCCTCTAAGGGTTCAGGAATTCCAGAACCCATGGAAGTCAATATTGGGCTTGATTTTCTTCTCACCCGGTGTAAAATGAGGGGTATCTCCCATGAAGTCAATGGAGTTATACCAGTGAGAAGGTTATCAGGCCCATTGCATTTTTAAGGAGCCGCCCTGTGTCAGGGGTGGTGACGTTGCCCACTGACTTAGCAGAAGCTCCCCGAGGCACAGACCCCCGGAGAGATTTAGAAAGTGCAAGGTCAGTTTTACACTCAATGCCAGGGGGAAACATGCACGTGCCCACACTTTGGACCATCTTCATTTGCTTGTAACAATAATACTAATACGAGGCCAAATGTTCCACACATCTTATAGGGGTGAAGTTTCTGGCTGCAAACTTTAGATCCATATTTTTGTACCCACATGTGAATTGGATTCTTTGTTGCTTATCTAAACTCAATTTATTAACTTGTGCGCTTTTGCCATTTTGATCCTAAGTCAGTCAATAATGCGCTCTTAAAACTCAGTTGCTTAGGGGTGGTAAAATCTTCCTAGTCTGCCTTTTTGGGTGGAAGTAGGTCCCTTTCAGAGGTCTTGGCTGGAGCAGGTCTCAGGCATGGCTGATAAGGGCTTGGGTGTAATATTGATGGCTGACCTAAAGCCAAAACCAAATTTTTAGATAGTCCCAGCCTCCTGGGGAAGCGAATTTTCAATAATTACTTACTTCATCCCTATTCATTTCTGAAGCATGTAAAACACCCAGACTGTTTAGCTTATACTTCAGGCTTGGCAAGGCTGAGCACAGTACCTGAGCCCTCAGGAGTTAAGTGCACTGAAGTTGTTTATTTGTAACATTTCCTTTTGGCTTCCTTTTGTGCCGTCTAGAACAGAATGCTGAACTCGCGTGGCCAGATGTCTGCCCTCCACCCCTTTACTCACATGGAGTAGCATCTTACTCTATGAGAAACCCCATTGATTTCAATGGGATTACTCCGGATCAAGGTATTAGTATGCAGAAGGATAGCAGAATCTGACACACAGGCAGGAGTTCTCCTGCCTATGAAGGGTTCAAGCCTTACTTTGGTCAGCACGTAATCACAAATGTGGTCCCATGTGCATCAGTGGGGCTACTCACATGAATAGATGCTTTCCAGTGTGGGTAAGGGTCCCCCAAATCTGGCTCTGGAGGTGAAGACAGCAAAGTTCAGATAAAATATTGCCCAGCAAATCTACAGTCATATGAGAAAGTGGATGCTCAGTGCTTTGGGCACTTCAGCTGTTCTCAAAGGGCTCGATCCTGCAACGTGCTCGGCATTTTTACTCACACTGGTTTGAATAGACTTAAGGATATTGTACCTCACAGTGTCAAGTGTTAGAGAAGTAACAAGAAAGCTGAGTGGTGTTCTTTTTCCACTGACTGTGGTGAGATAGTGGAGGGATGGAAGGTGTCTCTCATAGGGACATGCTATAAAATCCATAGTCTTCCTCCAGCTCCATACTTCACAAGACAATAAACCAGAAATAAGATCCCAAACTGAGATTTTTATATTTAAATTTTAACACTTTGATGCCCTCAAAATTGAATGCTTGAAAAGTTATCTGCTGTGATATGCCACCTCGAGTGCTGTAGTTGGGATTATTATTGGTGTTAGAAGAGGGCTCCCCACCCCTTCACCCCGCATCAGGAGCTCAGTGGAGGTCATGATCAGGGCCATATGGTGGATAAATAGGTAGAACAAATCAGATCAGGACCCCATTGAGCTGAGTTCTGTATGGCCATACATTAAAAGAGAGTCCCTTTCTCAGAGAGTTTATAAACTTAGTTTATGAGAAGACATAATAGAATCATAGATCTGGAAGGGACCTCGAGAGGTCCTCTAGTCTAGTCCCCTGCACTCATGGCAGGACTAAGTATTATCTAGACCAGGGGTCAGCAACGTTTCAGAATTGGTGTGCTGAGTCTTCATTTATTCACTATAATTTAAGGTTTCGCGTGCCAGTAATACATTTTAACGTTTTTAGAAGGTCTCTTTCTATAAGTCTATACTATATGACTAAACTATTGTTTTATGTAAAGTAAAAGAGGTTTTTAAAATGTTTAAGAAGCTTCATTTAAATTTAAATTAAAATGCACAGCCTCCCAGACCGGTGGCCAGGACCCAGGCAGTGTGAGTGCCACTGAAAAGCAGCTCACGTGCCTCCTTTGGCACCTGTGCCATAGGTTGCCTACCCCTGATCTAGACCATTTCTGACAGGTGTTTGTCTAACCTGCTCTTAAAAATCTCCAATGATGGAGATTCCACAACCTCCCTAGGCAATTTATTCCAGTGATTAACCACCCTGACAATTAGGAAGTTTTTCCTAATGTCCAACCTAAACCTCCCTTGCTGCAATTTAAGCACATTGCTTCTTGTCCTATCCTCAGAGGCTAAGAAAACAATTCCTCCCTATTTGTCAAAATCAAATCTAGAACAGCCTCTCTCCTAGTAGCTTTCTCCACCTTCTGAAATAAAAAAAATTGTCTCCAATACATTCCAAGAACTTGTTGGATAATCTGTGCCCTGCTGTGTCACTTTTCCAACAGATGTCTGGGTAGTTGAAGTAGGTGAGCGAAACAGACAAATAGGGGTGGGAAAGAAAAAGGATGGCCTAACAGTAGAACAAACACACAGGAGATAAGACAGGCCAGAAAACAAGAATTCTATTTTGTGAAAAACTTGGAGGTTTTGGCATCTGGCTTCCTTCCACATTCGTATATAGTCTGGTGGGTAAGGCAATCCCCCAGGCTGTGGGCACGCTCAGGTTTAAGTCCCTGATTTGCCTGATTTGGTGTCCTAACCATTCAGCTATGTAGTCAGGCTCTCGGGCCCAAAGAATAGTTAATTAGATATACAAAGGGAAACAGCACCAATAGGAGAGAGTGACAGACACTCAATCCAAAATAGCCTGGTAGCTAGGTCATTCACTTAAAATGTGGGATTGCCATGTTCAAGTCCCTGGTCTGAGTCAGGCAAAGAAGGGACTTGAACACCCAGACCGCCAAATAATTGTCCTAATCATCAGATTGTTCTTTATGGATCGCTTTTTTAGACCAGCAATTCCCATCCTTGATCTGAGAAAGTTATGTTGAAAATGATACATCTCTACAAAAAAAAAATAAAAAAAAAATCAGTGTCAATGAATTGGCATTTTCTGACAAAAATGTTTAATTGAAAAATTTCTGATTAGCTCTAGTAGGAGAGAGTACCCCTGCGTAAGGCTTTCAAGTAGAAAGCTCCTTTAAATATATAATACAACACAAGACTGGTTTTTTTTCTTTAATAAAATTGAGATAAACCCATCATTAGGTGTTTAATGTCAACTCCGTCATAGGAATCCCCCCCAAAAGTGGAAACACTGAAGATTAGAATCATAGAATCTCAGGGTTGGAAGGGACCTCAGGAGGTCATCTAGTCCAACCCCCTGCTCAAAGCAGGACCAACACTAACTAAATCATCCCAGCCAGGCCTTTGTCAAGCTTGACCTTAAAAACCTCTAAGGAAGGAGATTCCACCACCTCCCTAGGTAACCCATTCCAGTGCTTCACCACCCTACTAGTGAAAAAGTTTTTCCTAATATCCAACCTAAACCTCCCCCTCTGCAACTTGAGACCATTACTCCTTGTTCTGTCATCTTCTACCACTGAGAACAGTCTAGATCCATCCTCTTTGGAACCCCCTTTCAGGTAGTTGAAAGCAGCTATCAAATCCCCCCTCATTCTTCTCTTCTGCAGGCTAAACAATCCCAGTTCCCTCAGCCTCTCCTCATAAGTCATGTGCTCCAGCCCTCTAATCATTTTTGTTGCCCTTCGCTGGACTCTTTCCAATTTATCCACATCCTTCTTGTAGTGTGGGGCCCAAAACTGGACACAGTACTCCAAATGAGGCCTCACCAGTGCCGAATAGAGGATTACTAAGGATGAGTAGAAGCATATAGAGACAAAATCAGAGTAAGGCCCAAAATGAGTCATGCCTAGCAAAGGACATAAAAGGCAGTAAAAAGGTTCTATAAACACAGTAAGAACAAGAGAAAGATGAGGGAAAGAATAGATCTTCTACTTAGTAGGGAAGGAGAGCTAACAATGGATCACATTAAGAAAGTTGAGGTGCTTAATGCCTATTTTGCTTCAGTCTTCATTGAAAAAGATGAATTGTGATCTGAAGCTTAACAAAATTAATATTAACAAAGAGGGAGGAACACAAACTGGAATAAGGAAAGAACAGATTAGACATATTCAAGTCAGCAGGGCCTGATGAAATTCACCCTAGGGTACTTGAGGAATTAGCTGATGCAATCTCAGAACCATTAGTGATGATCTTGGAGAACTCATGGAGGGCAGTTGAGGTCCCAGAGGACTGGAGAAGGGCAAACAGAGTACCTATCTTTAAAAAGGGAAACAAGGAAGACCCAGGGAATTCTAGACAGTCACTGAGATCCTGATGGGGGGCTGTATTCTAATACCAATAATAATCCTAAAGCTAGAGCACTCAAGGTGGCATAGCCTAGCAGATAATTTTTCAAGCATTAGATTTTGGGGGCCATCAGTGAGCCTAACTTCAATAACCAGATACATACTGGAACAAATTATTAAACAATCCGTTTGTAAGCACCTAAAAGCTGTTAGGGTTATAAGAAATAACAACATGGATTAAGAATAAATCATGCCAACCCACCCTAATTTCCTTCTTTGACAAGGTTACTGGCCCAGTAACTAGTGGGAAGCAATAAATGTGATGTATCTTGATTTTGATACAATCCCACATGATATTCTTGTGAACAAACTATCAAAATGTGGTCTAGATGAAATTACTATTAGATGCGTGCACTATTGGTTGAAAAACCATATTCAAAGATTAGTTGTCCGTGGTTCACTGTCAAACTGGGAGGATGTACACCTAGTGGGGTCCTGCAGGCATTTGTGTTAGATCTGGTACTATTCAGTATTTACATTAACAACTTGTATAATGGAGTAGAGAGCATGCTTCTAAAATTTGCAGAGAGCATCAACCTCGGAGGTTGCAAGCACTTTGGAGGACAGGATTAGAATTCAAAATGAATTTGATAAATTGGAGAATTGATCGGACATCAACACAATGAAATTTAATACAGAAAATTGCAAAGTTCAACACATATGAAGGAAAAATCAAATGTGCAACTACAAAATAGAGAATAAAGGCAGCAGTACTGCTGAAGAGGATCTGGGGATTGCAAATTAAATGAGTCAATAATGTGATGCAGTTGTCAAAAAGGCTAATATAATTCTGCAGTGTCTTCTATCCACCATCCTGTTAATGCATGGGAGGTAATTGCCCCACCCTACTCAGTACGGTGAGGCCTGAGTTGGATAACTTTGTCCAATTGTAAGTGCCACACATTAAGAAAGATGATTATAAATTGGAGAGAGTCCAAACGAGAGCTACAATCAAAAAGGTTTAGAAAATGTGAGCGATGAGACAAGGTTATCAAAACTGGATATGTTTAGTCTTGAGAAAAGAAGATTTAGGTTACAAAGTTTTTCCTAATATTTAACTATAAGAACAGTTATGTTCGGGAATAGGTATGGAAAAGAGAGGTTGTGGAATATCAGTCACTGGAGTTTTTTAAGAAAAGGTCAGTCGGGGATGATGTAGGTATAATTAATCCTGCCTCAATGTGGGGGGGCTGGTCTAGATGACCTTTTGAGATCCCTTCCAGCCCTACATTTCTATGATTACTTGTGGAACTCCCTTTTGATTTTTAAACATGTCCTCCCTGGGTGTGGATTCCAATTAAAGGTCAGAAGGGACCGAGATGTGAAAAAGGCTGAAGGTACCCAAAAAATTAGATGAAATAATGTCAGTGCAATTTGCATCTTTAAAATGTTTGAACAGTCACTCAGCACCTTGGGAATAATTCTAATGAATAATTAGGGTGACAGAGTAGAAAGAATCAAACATGTCTTAGGGTCCATGTATCTGTTAATTTCTTTCACCTTGAGTAAAAGGTGGCCTCTTCTATCTGGAGAAAGAAATCCACTTGCACTAAACTCTAATATCATCAAATCAGCATTTCTTCCAAATGCAAGTCCATTTGCCAAATTTGAGGAGAAGAATTATTTGAGAAAAACATGCACTCCAGTGCTTGCTCTTTTAATTTCTGAGTCATAGTAAATGTCACTTTCGGCAGCTTTTAATTGGTGTTTAATGATGCATCACTACATTTCATAACCTCACAGTCTGGTTTTTATTATCATTTCTCTTAAAAATTGGATTCAGTGGGAGTTGCAGCTTCTCTTGTCAAGACTGAATTAAGCCCTGGGCGTGCTGAGAACTGCTCTGGTCATAAATAAAAGTAAGCAGGGCCCAATCATCTTTTAACCTCATGGAGGTTCCTTTTCCTATTATATCATTTTTTGCCATCTTAGTATGTAGGCATTTTGCACACCCTCAGTGCCAAAATGGGAAAAGTTGTATTGTTTTGCTGCTTGGATCCATTTGCACCCAACATGAAACTTACATCACCACTTAAAATTCAGCCTTAAAATTCCAGCTGTCCTACAGGTTTGTTCGTCTGGTTTTTTAAACAAAAACTCGGTATTGTGCAATTGAATTCACCCTGCCAGGAAGGCTACTCCTGAAGGTCGAATTTTCATGCTGTAGGAGTGTATATAGTAAGTCACTGTTGCATGCCCATACTGCAGTGGTTCTAAAATTTAGTTAATTATCTCTTACCAGCACTGCTAAGTGTGCCCCACTCTTTATTACTTCGAGACTGCATTTGGGTTGAACGGAGCCCTCAAAGCCTTATTTTGAAAGCTTGCTGTTATGTAATCTAGCTGGACTCTAGCCATTTAACTTCATTGCCCTGCCGAGAAGGGCAAATCTATGGACTTTGGCTGCTAGGCCTTACTGCCCCGCTAAGAGGAGCAAATCTATTGATGGTGGCCAGTGGGCCACACCACCTGCAAACCGTGGTGAATTTATTGACTCTGTCCACTAGGCCTCACTGCCCTGTCTTTCTGGGGTGAATGTACTGATTTTGGCTACTGCACCTTACAGCCCCAGTAAGAGAGGCGAACCTATTGACCTTGGCCATTGGGCCACACTACTCAGCTAGTAGGAGTGAATACATTGACTCTAGCCATTAAGCCTCATTGCCCTACTGAGAACGATTCTGGCCACTAGGCCTTACTGCCATGTCTTCCTGAGGTGAATCTACTGATTGGGGCTACTAGGCCTTACTGCCCCACTAAAAGGGGTGAATCTATTGATGCTGGCCATTGGACTACATTGCCCTGTCTCATTAGAATGAAATAACTGACTATAGCCGCTAGGCCTTACTGTCCTGCTGACTAGGGCCAATTTGGTGACTCTGGCCATTGGGACGTACTCCCCTGCTAAGGAGGGCAAGTATATAGACTGGCTTTAGGAGTGTGACAGGGAGCACTCGCCCTGTACTGAATGAGGTTTTCCCCAACCCTGTCACACTATTGTTGTGTTGTGATGCCTTCTCCCCACAGCCAGACTCTCTGCCACTGGGGACCCTCTACATCAGAGCCAGAATGTCTGAAGTAATAGGATGAAATTCAATAGGGACAAATGCAAAGTACTCCACTTAGGAATGAACAATCAGTTGCACACATACAAAATGGGAAATGACTGTCTAGGAAGGAGTACTGCGGAAAGGGATCTGGGGGTCATAGTGGACCACAAGCTAAATATGAGTCAATAGTGTAACACTGTGCCAAAAAAAGCGAACATCCTTCTGGGATGAATTAGCAGGACTGTTGTAAGCAAGAAACGAGAAGTAATTCTTCAGCCCTACTATGTGCTGATTAGGCCTCAGCTGGAATATTGTGTCCAGTTTTGGATGCCACATTTCAGGAAAGATGTGGACAAATTGGAGAAAGTCCAGAGAAGAACAACTGATTAAATGATTAAAGGTGTAGAAATGTGACCTATGAGGAAAGATTGAAAAAAATTGTTAGTTTAGTCTGGAAAAGAGAAGACTGAGAGGGTACATGATAATAGTTTTCAAGTACATAGACGGTTGTTATAAGGAGGAGGGAGAAAAATTGTTCTTCTTAACCTGTGAGGAGGACAAGAAGCAATGGGCTTAAATTGCAGCAAGGGAGGTTTAGGTTGGATATTAGGAACTCTCAGGCTGGTTAAGCACTGGAATAAATTGCCTAGGGAGTTTGTGGAATCCCCATCATTGGAAATTTTTAAGAGTAGGTTAGACAAACACCTGTCAGGGATGGTCGAGATAATACTTAGTCCTGCCATGAATGCAGGGGACTGGACTAGATGACCTCTCGAGGTCCCTTCCAGTCCTATGAGTCTATGGTTATTAAACATGGAATCTGAAAGTCCTATAAAAATTTCAAAATACAATTTAAATTTCCCCATAGGAATATGTTGTGATTCTTAAAGCTCAGACACTGTTTAGCTTGCTGTAATATACATGGAGATATGCTATATCCTCTGAACTTTTGTTTGGATAACTTCATTAGCTCTTGGGCTCAGCTTATTCCACTTGCTGCCCATTTATTATTTCTCCAAGCTCTAACAAATTGGCAAATTGAAAAGGTTATGGGGAGGGAGGCATTTACTCAGAACTCAGGGAAAATATTATTTAAACTTCTGTGCAGCTAAGACGTGAATGCTGTCATGCTTCCTATATTACATTTTAAATCATCCACCCCAATACCTCTTCACTTCTATGGACACTTAGCAGAAGTGGCGGTTGTGTGACAATTTTGAAACTTTTTTCCCAAACATTTTTTTCAAATCAGGAGATCCCTAGGAACTGTCCCTTTCTCACAAACAGTTTTGGTTTTGACAAATAAAGGTCTTCCAATTAAAAAAAAACCCTGCTTTGTCAGAAAATTCCCAACCAACTCAACTCATGCCAACACAGCTCTGCGAACCAGGGAGGGGTTTTAATGTGGATACACAACCTCTCAGGACACGTGATCTATTGTCTGCTCAAGGGAAACGGAGTTTGCTCTACTACCAGCTGCCATAGCAAAAGTATCCATCACACCCTTTTGGGGCCTAGCAGCCAGAAAGAGCCAAACCAAATGACTCCACAGGGGGCTTCAGATTTGCTTATTCCAGCACTGCTTGGAAGCACTGGTTCAGATCCTCAATGAGTGTAGATCAGAAATTTTCTGCAGCAGGGGTGCTGGCCCATTGATGTATAAAGTAAATGACTGAATTTGTCTGTGAGAGGTACTATGTGGCCTCTTCCACACAGTTTGTATGTGCTGTTTGTATGTGGTAACTTTACTAGTGAAGGGACAATGTTATCTGTAAGACCATCTAAAAGACAGTCCAACTAGGGGATTTTCTGCCTAAAAACTCTCTACAGCTAAAGGGAAAGGGAACAAGGGTTATGGTCACAGTTGCCAACATTCACGTGGTAAATAAGCACCCCGACATTCACAATAAGCCAAAAATCAAGCCAATCCCATTTCAAAATAAGGCCAAAACAAGCCAATCCCTAAGAACTCTAGTACTCTATGTGACTAGATCCCCCCAGCGAGCAGTCTGGGACTGTGGTGGGCCCGCTGTGCACCCCTGACTCTCTCTCCCCTTGCAGCTGCTTGTTGGGAGTCAATCAAAAAAAAAAAAAAAAAAAAAGCAGAAACAAGCTACAAGCCAAACAAGCTACAAGCCAAAAACTAGCCAACAAGCAACACACAAGCCAATTAAGCCAAAAACAAACCCAATTTCTGCTTTTTTTCCCATGGGTTTGGCATGTCTGGTTATGGTTAAAATGAAAGCCTTACTCAGCACTTGACATTTCAAAAGTTTTAATAGTTTTTCATTCTTTTCTGTATCATTAAAAAAAGTTTAAAAGGTTGTTAATATGTTTGCCCCAGTACTAAGCAGGCTGATGTCTCTGTATACCAAACTCCACACCTTGTTTAAATGTTGGACACTGACTGGGTTATGTTAACACCTTTCACTCTTTGGGCCCCTTTATTCTATCTAAATTAATACAACATTTTTAGTCCTGCCTTTGCCCCTGACTTCATGATTTTGGGCAAGTCACCTTACCAGCTCACTATTTACCAAAAAACCCCCCAAAGACCTATCCCCTTTTAATAGTCTAAACAGTCTAATAATAATAATAGTCTAAATAATAATAATAATTAGTCTACTAATAGTCTAAATCTGTTTAGGGTGTATGTGCATTGGGGCAGGGACTTCTAGAACTCCTTAGCCACTCTGTAAATAATAAAAGCAGTCATACAGCTTCTGTGCCCTAGAGAAAGGAAAGGACAACAGGGTAGTCTCAAAGGCATGAACGCTTGTATTCTCACTGTGGCCACCACCACTGGGAGCAGACGTGCAAACCCACAGGCTTCCCATGAGCATGAGGTTCTCACAGGATGTGGATTTGGAAGATCCTCACTTTGGGACTGGCTGAGTCAGCATTTTCCCCCAAAGTAGGGGATTCTGGGACAGCGATAAAGGGCTACAGCAGGCCTGGGTGTCTCACTTAAGAACAAAGATAGGGATCTGTGTTATGATATGTTCTTTAGCTTGACAGCTTCACTATAGCTGTTACTAAGTCACAGAATATCAGGGTTGGAAGGAACCTTAGGAGGTCATCTAGTCCAACCCCCTGCTCAAAGCAGGACCAATCTCCAATTTTTGCCGCAGATCCCTAAATGGCCCCCTCAAGGATTGAACTCACAACCCTGGGTTTAGCAGGCCAATGCTTAAACCACTGAGCTATTCCTCCCCCCTGTCACTAGTGCAGTCGCTTGTGCTTACTCTGCACAAGGGTTTTGTATGGTGGATCCATGTAGGTGAGGACCGACTGACAACAGTCCCAATTATTGCCAGTTGGAAATCTTCCAAGTGATTTTTGGAAGGAAAATGCAATATCCTAAATATATGATTTTTCTCCAGGAAAATTTGCACCAGATTGTCTGCATAGAAAGTAGCTTCCTTTGGTGAATTCTTCTGAGTGATTTAAAAGTCCTTATCAGAGGGGAATGTGCTTGGATCATAGGGTCTGAGAGGAATTTATATAATACATATACACACCTGTACAGGAATCACTTCACCCACTAAAACATGCAGCCAGTGATTGGGTAAAATATAGACTATGTTTTCTTTGAATGTGAATGAAATAATGCCAGTATAGAAACATGTTTAACATGTGCTTTTTTACAGAAGTTGTAACGGTGACTTGTGATCAATAAAGAGTCCAAAAGCCCTTTAAGGATAGGGATATTTAACCACTATGTGCTGGCCCCATTTCTAACCTAATTATATCCTGCATCCTGAATTGTCCCTTGCAGTTTCAATGTGATGCTACATCCTTCTTTGCTCCCTGCCATAAACTCTTGTATAGTTCTGCCATGTGCCATTAAAGAGTACTGTATTCCACCCAAGAATCAGCTGCATTTCAGTGAGAATTGGAGTGATCTATATTATTACACACAAACACATACCTTACTTATCTCATTGAGATATCGTTATGCATGGTTAGTTAAAGCACATAAAATCCTCATATGTAAGAACTATATAAATGCAAAAAGATATTACTATGTTACTATTAAATAAGTAAACATAATTCCAAATGTACTTCTAAAATGTTTTGTTGATAATGTCTTTAGTGACAAAGTGAAATAACATCTGAGATCACACAAAACACCAGAAATTATAGGCGAAGATTTTCAAAGGTACAAAGAGCCGTTAGCTGCATGAGTTTTTACAATGGTTGACACCAACCAGTCCTTGCCACATTCCCTGAATAGCATCCAACTTTTACTTTTCTATTCTAGCCCATACAGGATCTTAGCCTACCCTTATCACGGTATTACCTGAGCGATTTCCAATAGTGCCTGAAGTGATATGACAAATAGAAGTCATGTGTGGTTCAATCTCTCTCTCATCCTCTCCCCAGGTGAAGAATTGTGTGTGCAGCGGAGCATTTTGTTTGGTAGGATTCTGTTTCTACAATTAAATCACTCCACAATCCTGCTTCATTCACATGCCCTGTCACAAGACAGGGCTCATTCCAAACTTACTAGCACATAATGTAGGGAAAAAGACCAATAATTCCATGTTCCATGGAGACTCAGAAATATGTTCCATCTCATCTATATCTTGTATGGAATTTAGAACAGGGATGTAGAATTCTATAGGCTTTTTTTCCTCTCCAAGATCAAAATTCTTGAGCTATGGTTTCTAGATTACTTTAAAAACATTGCAAGGTATAAAAACTGTAAACAACACAAGGGTATAAAACTGTTGAAATTGAGTTCCAGGATAAGTGAAAAATATGAGGCAGTGAAAGTTTTCCTAGAGAAGTTTCAGTAGCAAAACTAAAACAAAGCATCAAGATAAACTGAACCATGAAAAAGAAACAACCCCCCTCTTGGTCTCTTGTCTCTCTCTTATAGTTAGGGGAGTAACAGAGGAATAAATGAGCTGCCCTAGCAGTTGCTCTTGCAGAACTGCCAGCAGTGCAGCACTCAAATGTTTCCAAGTCTCTGTGCTTTGCAGAGCTCAGGATCAAAACCACCTATTGTTTATTGTCTATTGTTTATTTGATTTTCTGCTGTCTGCCCTACCATCATTCTTTCCCCCCCTCCCCCGAAGTGTCTTTAGACTTTTCATGAGTTCTTTTGCTCTGAGTGTATGTTTTCCATTCTAATTTTATTCTTTTATTACTGTACTTGGAGGTTATTTTGCTTCCTTATGTTCCTTTGTCTGTCTCTATCCATCCGTTGCCTCTTGTTTTATACTTTGATTACAAGCTCCTGGGGCCCAGACCATCATTTTGTTCTGGCTTTGTACAGCCCCCTAGCACAGTAGGGTCCTGCTCCAGAACTGGGCCTTCTAGATGCTACTACAATACAAATAAATAATCAACAATAATATCTTGATGGTCAAGTATTTTCCTTTATACAATGAAGATAATTAACCACTGAAACAGTTTGCTAAGGGAATTGGCAAGTTCATCATCACTTGGCGATCTTAAATCAAGACTGGACATCTTTCTAAAAGACATACCCTAGTTCAGGCATCGGCAACCTTTGGCACGCGGCTCGCCAGGGTAAGCCCCCTGGTGGGCCTGTTTGTTTATTTGCTGCGTCCGCTGGTTCAGCCAGCCCGGCCTGCCAGGGGGCTTACCCTGGCGAGCTGCGTGCCAAAGGTTGCCGATGCCTGCCCTAGTTCAACCACAAGTTATTTAGTAGTAGAAAATACAAAATTCCCTCCACTGAAGAATTCCAAGCAGTGATTTCCTATGGCCTGTGTCATGTGAGAGGTCAGAAGAGCTAATCATTTTTGCTTCTGTCCTTAAAAGCTCTGAATAAAGGAAGAACTGAAATTGCCTGTTAAAGGAAACAAGGAAAACAAAAATACCACTAACCCTTCAAGGCCTTGTCTACACACATGATAAGTAACTCAATTCCTAACATGGACAAAGCAGTTGCAGTTTTAACACGTAGTAGCAGGTCGTGGTAAACAGAGATATGTTTTAATACAGCCAAATGAAAAGTCCTACATCTAGGAACAAATAAAATGTAGGTCACATTGATAAGATGGCAGATTGTAGCCTGGAAAGCAGTGACTCTGACAAGAGCTGAGGAGTAATGGTAGATAACTGGTTAAACACAAGCTTCCAGGGGAATGCTGCAGCTAGGAGGGTGAACACAACCCTTGGATGTATTAGCGAGGGAATAGCTAGTAAAAGTAGGGAGGTAGTATTACCTATGTATACTGCATTAGTGAGACCATTACTAGAACGGTGGGTCCATTTCTTTCTGCACTTCACAAAGGATGTTGACAAATTGGAAAAGGTTCAGAAAAGACCTACAAGAACTATTAGAGATCTGGGGGGAAAATGCCTTAGAGTGAAAGGCTAAACATGCTTGATCTAGTTAGTCTATAGAAGAGAAGTACCTTGTCTAAAAGTACCTTGTCTAGAAGTACCTTCATGAGAAAGAGATTTTTGATAGTAGATAGCGCTTTAACCCATGAGAAAAAGAGATAATGAGATCTAGTCACTGGAAGCTGTGCCTAGGCAAATTCAGACTAGAAATAAAGTGCAAATTTTTAAGTGAGGGTAATTAACCAATGGAACAAATTACTTCGGGACATGGTGGATTCTCCATCACTTGCAGCGTAAATCAAGACTGGCTGTCTTATATAGATATATTATAGCTGCAGCAGAAACTATGGCCCTGATGCAGAAATCACTGGGTGAGGTTCTTTGGCCTGTGTTATGCTGGAGGTTTAGACTAGATGATCCCTTCTTATCTTAAAATCTGCAGCGATGGGTGGGGGAGGGTGAGTCAGGTGCCCACAGGGGCGCCAAAATACAAGTTCACTCCAGGTGCCATTTTCCCTAGGGCCAGCCCTGTATACAGGCAAGACAGTTTGATGGTCTAAGCAGATTAGGTGTGATAAACTAGTTTCCCTTGGCCTAAACATTTGAACAACAACATAACTTCAGCCCTTTACCCTTTCAATATAAATGAATCCATTTATATGCAGTTAACTCTGAGTGGATTGTTTAGATGACAGTTTAAAAAGGAAGATCCCATCTGCTCTGCATGAACATTAAATACACTAAACGGGAATTACATGGAAGTGTAGGGGCTGATGTTTTTGACCAAAACTTCCCCTTCCTGCCCATCCTCTCATACTGTTATACAGCCCCAGAAGTAGCTACATTTCAGTATGTATAGCCTCTAAGGTGCTTTTGGATAAGAGGTGATGAAATTTAATGGTGCACAGCATAAGGTCAATGAATGTAGAGACTGACAAAAAGAATGTTTGCTGTAAGCTGGGGACATATCAGTTGGAAGAGACAAAGGAAAAGAAAGGCCTGAGTGTATTGGTCAATCAAAGGATGACTGTGAGCCACCAGTGTGATGTGGCTGTGAAAAAGACTAATGCACTCATAGGATGCATCAGGTGAGGTATTTCCTTTAGAGATAGGTCAATTGTTATTACCATTATAAAAGGAACAGGTGAGCCCTCATTTGGAATACGGTGTGGAGTTCTGGTCTCCCATGTTTAAGAAAGATGAATTCAAACTGGAACAGTGGCAGAGAAGGGCTACTAGGATGATCAGAGGAATGGAAAACCTACCTTACAAGAGGAAACTTAAGTAGCTTGGCTTGTTTAGCCTAATCAAATGAAGGTCAAGGGAAGATATGATTTCTCTCTCTAAAACATCAGAGGGAACACCAGGGATGCAGAGGAGTTATTTAAATTAAGGGCCAATGTTGGCACAAGAACAAATGGATATAAGCTGCCCAGCAACAAGTTTAGGCTTGACTTTAGACAAAGGTTTCTAACCTTCAGAGGAGTGAAGTTCTGGAACAGTCTTTCAAGGGGAGCAGTGTGGGTAAAAAAAACCTAACTGGCTTCACGACTGTGCTCGAGAAGTTTATGGAGGGGATGGTATGGGGATATTGTCTACAATGGCGACTGCTAGTAGCAAATCTCTCCAACAGCCAAAGATGAGACACTAGATGGGGAGGGCTCTGAGTTACTGCAGAGAATTCTTTCCCAGGTATCTGGCTGGTGGTCTCACCCATGTGCTCAGGGTCTAAATAACTGCCATATTTGGCATCGGGAAGGAATATTCCCCAGGTCAGACTGGCAGAGACCCTGGGGGGGGGGGGGGGGCGTTTCACCTTCCTCTGCAGCATGGGGCACGGTTCACTTGCTGGTTTGAACTAGAGTAAACAGGGGATCCTCTGTAAGTTGAAGTCTTCAAATCATTATTTGAGAACTTCAGTCACTCAGCCAGAGCTTATGGGTCTGTTACAGGGGTGGGTGGGTGAAGTTTTGTGGTCTGCAATGAGCAGGAGGTCAGACTAGATGATCACAATGGTCCCTTATGGCCTTAAAGTCTCAGAGTCTGAGGAAAAAGGGTTGGACTGGGCTAATAAACAGCCCAGTGTAAGGGGTGGTAAGTAGAGCTGTAGAAAGAATTAGGTTTTTTTTGTTTGATGGCAATTAAAAAAAAATTGATGAAAACACTGAGCTCTAGCGGTAAGCAGATGTAGAACTCTGTCCTCAGGGAGGCAGAACTCGGTCTTCAGCTCCCCAGCATGCAGGGGGAGTATGCTTGCTATAGCGAACTGTCCCTGGCAATGTGGAGGGGGAGCAAGAGCATAGCCCTGCATTAATCTTACCCCATATGGGGTAAATTGGACCTTGGTGCAGGGCAGGAACAGTCCTAGCACTCCACTGGGTGTAGGGACTGTCGTGGTGCCATGGCCCATGCCAGGTCTGTGTGGGGAGGAGACTCCATGCCCCCTACCTGCTAATATGCTCCAAACTCAACCACCATCAGACTGGAAGAATTTAAGACTAAAAACGGAGTCACAGCTGTGGGAAACCCAGGAACACAAAAGAACCCTCCCAAAAAGGTGCTCCACGCCAGTGTGCAGGGATGAGCAATTTCATAATATTGTTGCCCCTTTTGGGGCCCAAGTGGTTAGTCAGTAGTTAGGGCCATACAGGTTGTTTCTGCAAGTAGGAGAAACTGATGAGTCAGGTTTTCTCTGTAAATAATCAGGACCACACCAAAAGACCTGCTTCCCTGAATACAGAACAAGGCAGTTTCCTTGTTCAGAAATTCAAATGTGCTTGTCCATGAGTCATGTGACCCAAGAAGCTCTATTTCTGATTCTGCTCAGGGCCAGGCCATGATGACTAGTTTCTTGGGTGGTGCCTTCTATTGTTTCAGCGATCGCTATATAACGGGGCATTTATTTCCTCCATCATTCACCCAGAATGAAGGGTGTTTAGCACACTCATCAATGGAATCCTGGTCTGTGACTTCAGGCTGCCATTAACACCTTCTGGAATGACAATATACTTTAAGGAATATGGTATTTTCCCATCCTACAATAAAAATTCAGGTTAAATCAATGCAAAGTCATGTCTTGAGAGCCACAAGAAGCTGAAGGGGAAGAATAAACATCACCACTCCATGCCAGAAGAATAAAACCAACACTGAAAAGGCTATTTTAAAGTTCCCAAGGTGATACTGAAAACAGTGGGAAAAACAAAGGGTCCAATCCTGCAAACCCTTCAGCACACAAGTAATTCAATTTCTGTGGGATTACTCACATGAAAAACATTATTCATGTAACTCTTCTGCCAGTTGGAGTGGGCAGCAACAAGGGCTGGGTTCAATATGTAGGGGGTTCCTTTTCAACAATGTAATCAGAACCTGCTTGAGCCCCAACCCAGGAACCTGGGAAAATTTCATTCTACCTTCTGGGTGCCTCTATGAGGCAATTCTTCCCCTTTCGCAAGAACAGAGTCTGAGGTACAGAGTTTCTTTAATAAAAGTAATCTAGCATTAATCAGAAAACAGCACACGTGGTATTCATAAACATAAAAGCATGAGTAAGACACCCTCCCCAGAGTACCCTGGGCAGTGTCCTTTGCTTCAGATTCTTGAGTTCAACACCAAAGTTCCTGTAGTGTGTGCCCCCCCCCCTTAACACCCCACTCACAGTTGTTATCCCTGGTCTGTGCAGACCCAGAGTTCAGAGGTGCATCTGCACGAATTCTCCTCCTGCCATGAGTGTGGGGAGAGGGTGGTAAAAGCCACCATGCTCACGCCGCTGTCTGGGTTCCCACTGGCCACCCCGCTGGCCGCCTGCTCCTGCTGGTTGCACCAGCCACCCGCTCCTGTCAGCCATGCCTACCGCCTGCTCCCCCACTGTGTCCTCTGCCAGTCAGTCTCTTAGTGATTTTTAGCTCTGGGCGGAAACACTGTCCTACCACAAGTGTTTTCAGCTCTCATTGAGCATTTAAAATAACAAAGAGGCTCCTAATGAAACCTATTTAGCTCTTTCTTTGAATCAGGGGTCCCCAACGTGGTGCCCACGGGGGCATTTATGTGCGCCCGCCATCAGGGCCAGCGCCAAGGAAGGAAGAGGAGAGGAGCAACTGCCGGAGAAGCGTCGCCACTGAAATGCCGCCGTGCAGCGCTTCCGGCGGAGAAGCTTTCACCAAAATGCCGCCGAGGAGCGCTTCCGGCGGAGACCCATCACCACCGAAATGCCACCGAGAAGTGTCGCTGCCCGCCACACTCTGATGAAGGGATGAATGTGCTCTTGGCCACACAAAGGTTGGGGACCACTGCTTTGAATAGTGAGCAGAAACAGGTTAAACCAGACTGAGGGAATCCCTTGGGAAGGTGTCACATCCTTCTGAATAGAAGACCTGTCCCTATCCCTCTTACTTTCATAGGGCTGGTGCATTTGAGCCCCTGTCTTAACAAGATCCTTTCAGCTGAGTGTGACCCCCTCATTTGGGACAGGTTACGCACAGTCCTGTATTCCTCCAATAATTACAACATTGGTAACCATTTCACTACCCCTGCATTCAGTACTGAAGTGATTTGTAACCCAACACCAGCCAAAGTTGATGACTTTCAGCGAAACACCCCTCCATCTGCTGGATATCTAAGCAGAGCAGGAGCAAACTGTATTTACATAAACACACCCAAAGTCTCTCCCCCTCCCAGCTAGCTGTCAGGGAAGCATTCATTTAGACCCTGCTTACACTCACACGCTGAAGTGTTGGCAGGAGCTGGCTCGGAGAATGGTAAAGTAGAAAAATATGGTAAAGTAGACCCTTATATCCTGATTCTGCCACCCTTCTCACATTGAGCAGAAATCAATGGAACTATTTACATAAGGTCTGATCCAAAGGGCTTGCCTACACCATAAAGTCTTTGCTAATATACCTATGCTAACAAAGCCTCCTAATGTAGATGCAGTGTATGTCAGCAAAAGGAGTTCAGAATGCATAATCACACCACCTCCCTGAATTACATTAGCTAAGTTGACACAAGCATCTACACAGAGGTTTTGGTCAGCACAGCTATGCTGACAATGGGGCGTGTCACGCCTAGCTGACATAGGTATGTTGGCAAAACTTTGTAGTGTAGACCAAGTCAAAGACTATTAAAGTCTATAGAAAGACCTTATCGATTAATCTCAATAGACTTTGGATCAAGCGCCAAGTAAGGTATTGCTCAACAGGTGGCAAAATTAGGCTCCTAATATTCTCTAATCCCATTGGCCTTCTGCTTTCTTTCTTTCTTTCTTTCTTTCCAGTACCTATTTTGACCAGCATGCCCACTGTTCTACCCAGCAAATGAGTATTTGTCATTACAGTTCTGATGCCATATTCATTTGATAAAGATTTTAACAACGATTAAAAGAATGCTATGAAATTAGTCGAGTGTTTTGGCAATTATCAGAGCAATGGACATTGGCACAACACAAGCTTCATCCATTCTTCCTAGAGTTTCACTGTCATTTCAAGGTCCTATCTGGAATGCCAAATGGGCTGGTTTTTAACTTGGATGAAGTTTATGAGTCTGGCTCTGTAAGTAACTTTTGCAGTCTACTGAAGCAAAATAACTACCAAATAATCAGATACTTCCTTTGGTATCAATCAGGTAGCATGGACTTTTTAAAATCAAGGTAATGGCTGATAATCTGTGAGGAAAACATATACCAGTAAATATTTACCTATATTTTGCTATTAAAGGACTTGATCCTAAAAGGTGCCAAGCATAGAATTCTCTAGTGACCAGGGAATCCCAGGGTTCAGTGAAAATTATACTGAACAGTTACAACTGACATAATAAAAAGAAAAATTGATTCACTGTCTGACTCAGAGAATTCCTAAACTCTGTTTGTCTCTCTCTAGCCTCTTTTCCATTTTACACCTCCAGGGTCCACAAGATGGGACTGTGTGACACTGAGCATTTCCAGGAGGCACAAATTGGCCTCTACTCTCAGAGTTGCTCAGCACCATCCAGTATCTAGGCCTAAATGCTCAAGGCTCTTCTGTTTCTCAAATTATGCAAAAAAAGGGTATAGAATCCTGGGATCTAATGTGAATAAATAGCACATACAGTGGCAATGCTCTCCTGGAAATAGAGCCTGAGAATTTGCTGCATTCTTGCTTACAAATGGAACAAGTATTTCAGTTCTACAGTTGTGCTAAAATGTGTACAGTTTTCCCAGGCCTCAGCATGAGAACATTCCCCTTGTAGTAGTTACTTTTATTTGTACCTGGCTCCATTATTATGTTTTTCCATAAACCTTACTTTAGAGTGAGGAAAACAAGAGAACAAAAGTAAAGTCTCCATGAGAAAGAGCACAAAGTAGGTGTCTTCTTTGCACAGAAGGCAGTAACTCTGAAAACAAAATGGCAGCTGTCTCTGCTCATAGTCCTAGTTCTTAGAAATGTAAAGTGCAGCTTCATAGCTACATGTGTAACCAGCTGGCCAGTGTGTGTTATAGGTCCCCCCGCTGGGTCCAATCCACAGAAGTTGACAGGCCCACTGAAAAGTCTGGCTTTTTAGTTCAAGCTATAGCAGCTCAGACTCTTCTCATTAGAGGTCCCTAGTAACACTCACACATACAGCACTCATCTGTTTTTGGGAGGGTTACAGTTAAATGCTTGCATAATGTGAAACAAGAACAGCGGTACTGGATCAGAACAATGGTCCATCTAGCCCAGTATCCTGTCTTGACAATGGCCAATGCCAAGTGCTTCAGAGGGAATGAATAGAACAGGCAATCATTGAATGATCCATCCCCTTTTGTCCACTTCCAGCTTCAGGGCTGGATTAATGAGACTGGAGGCCCAAGACTAACATTTTCAAAAGGCCCCCTTGTTGTGGACACGGTATTAGTGAAAGCAAAAAAGTACCCACCTTATGACAATCCACAAATCATGTATATTACTGAAGAAACATGAAAAGAAAATCGAAGACAATGAACAGGTTATGTACTGCCGGGATAAACATCAAAACATAAAACTTTAAAAGTCAGATAAAATGCTGTATATTTAAACTGGTATCTTGTGAACATAAACTGCAAATTCAGTTATTGTACCCTGAAATGACAGTGTGCAAAGTAAATCCCATTCAACTGACATGATGGCAAGAGCATTAAGTTCCATTTCTATCGTAGTTGACCGATGACGATTTTTGTATTAAGGCAAGTTTAAAGAATGATTGCTCTGCTTCACATTTGGCAACGGATACAGTCAAATAGTCTCACTGCAATGAAAATATTCAGGAACTGACATACTCAGATCTTTATCATGCAAAAATGTGATGATTGCAGTAACTTATCCCGCATGTGATAGTATCTTATAAAGGCTGAACATTGATACATTTAGGCAAAAACCTCAGGCTCTAGATCATTCAAGTAAGCACTGAGCAATGCCTGAGTCCATGTTTTCATCGCCTCTTCACTTCATACCTGATTAAGAAATGTAAGGAAGCCAAACCTTTCGGATAGTTCAGCATAATGTTCAGTTCTTCTTTTAAGTTCTGAATCTAGCTTGTCAAAGACAATATAAAAAGCACTCAAACTTGAATTTCCTTCTTCCTCAAAGTACAGTGTTGCTTTTACTATCAGAAAACTTTTGCTTTACAGGATGTTTGTATTCTCCATGGTTGGGCTCGTCAACATCACTTGCCAATTTTTTTGCTTACCCCTCACATTCTCAAACAGAGACCATAAGCATATGACAAACTCTTGCAAGAAAGTCAGCAAATAAACAGCAACAACAAGATGTAGACCTGGCTTTTAAAGCTTTACAATACTTGTGTCAAACCTTTCCGGTATCACATTCTATAAGATACTCAAATCAGTTTCTAGTCAGCATATTTTCTCATACAAGGATCATGCTTTCCTTTGAATTTCACTGTTTTTCTCAGCATTATCCATTGTTTCTTTCAAACAATGTTAACTACCTCACAGTTCACTCTAATTTTTTTACCAAGATTCAGTATGACAGGACCATCTCATATCTGATACAGTTTTTATGACAAGAAGAGTTCCTTGTTCACTCTGGGTAAGATTGTTGCACTGAAGCTGGGCAATGCCCATGCCCCCCAAAAAACCAATATAGTTTCTGAAAAAAAACCCTGAATAAGTGTATGGCTTCCATAGAATCATTGTTGCACATTCCAACTAAGTTCAGAGAATGAGCTGTGCATGGCATGTACAAACTCTTTTGAGCTGATCTTACTTGCATTGTCATATAACTTACTGCATTATACTTACTTGCATTATCATATAACCGACCTCTGTGGTTTTCAATAGCAATGTTGTTTGCATCTAATGAAGACTTTACAATCTGTAGCTCTCGATCAGGATAAACCCAATGAAATGATCATATACTGCACCATGTAAGGAATATCGTACAATGACAGATGCTATCAAATAATAGTATTTCACTTGATTGACTTCATTTATAATGAATTCCAAAACCTGATCTCCCACTATTTCAATAAACTCACTGCAGATTTTGACAAGTAGGATGGGTGACCTTTCCCCTCATTTCCCATAGCATTTAATATACTTATTTAGAAATAAGTCAAATTTTGCAAAGGCTTCAGGAATACCTAGATAATTTAAATTCTGAGGAGAGCCTATAACCTCCTCCCTTTCTCTACATGCTAAATCACAGTCAGCAAGAATCTTAATTGTCACAATATCCATTAAAACTTCCTTTCAGTAAGCAGTTTGCATTAGAAAGAGCTGTACCTTCTTCCTTATCAATGGGATTCTTGCCTTGCAGCTGTGGCATTGCAGTATTCCTCATTGTTTTCACGAGAACAAAATTTTCACCTCTGCCTTTTTCCATTTGGAAAAGCCTGGGGTTACAAAAGTTAAGGTTGTTATACATACATACATACATACATACATATATATATATATATATATATATTTGCCTGTGTGTGTATGTATGTATATATATGTTTATATATATGCACATGAAACAGAAAATTGCTCGTTTGGATTTAGAATAGTAATACAGCCAACGCCTATGATACCACTCTCCATTTGGTAATTTTCATTTGAAAAGAAGAGGTGAGAGATTCCATTTTTGATGTTTGTACTGCTGCTTGCAAGCTATGAATCTGCCACTGTGACTCTGAAAATAGAGAGGATCTTTCTTGATACACTGGGTGTGAAACTATCAAAGAAGGCCATTTAGCCGGATCTTGTTCAATGCTAACAGCATCATTATCCTATTTATCACTTCTATTCTCTCTGCCTTCTGTATGGATAGGTGGTAGGAAAAGTGGGTTCTCTCTTTCATCATAAATTTTTGTCCTAGATTTCAGAAATACTTCCCTTTTCTTCTGCCCTCTGAGAGAACAAGTTCATATCCATATCTTCACTTAGATGATCATTTTCTGAGAAAGACAGTCCAGCATCTTTGGAAGATGATTTTGAAACAGTACAAGCAAAGACATAGTAAGTTTGAGTAACTTGCTTACAATTTTCTTTCTTTCTAACTTAGCTGTTTGCTACTCTGCTTGAAAATTGTTGACCAGACATCTAGTTGAAGCAAGGTTAAAATGAGACTAAAGTAGTACTGTGCAATGCTGTTATTAGCAGTTGGTGACCAGCAATTAGCACTAACAATTCACAGACACGCCACCAGCAACTGAAAGTCTGGAAAAAAAATGAATTAAACGTTACCTGTGAAAGCTTAAGAAACTGGAACAAAAAAACTCAGTGTCTGCAGGGGGCATACATTATTTTTTGTTCTTTTATTTTTAGCGTAGGTACGAATATGATCAACATTTTACTTGTATGTAGTGTACATTTCAAGGACCAGAGTCCCCCCGCCCCAAGGAAAGCAAAGGCCTGGGGCTTCAACCCCCTCAGCTCCCCTTTAATCCAACCCCCATGAGTCTCTCTCTAACCTGGCCATTATTTTTTTAAATTATAAAACACTACTTTATTTTATTACATCTTTCTTGCACCAATGTTGGTGTCCAGCACGGAATCCAGTCTCTTCTACCCTTATCTGCTCTGTGGTGTTGAGATCAACTGTTCTGCCCTCCCTGCTAAGGGGGGGTCCTTAGGATTTTTTTCTTGAGCACCCTCATTTCCTCCCGTCAGTTGCTTTTCACTTGACAGCTTCAAGCAGCACTAGTTTGTAAAATTAAAAAATAATTCTTAGCTGCGCCTGTCAGTCTGCTCTCACTGATGTCCAGCATATCAAATCCATAGTTGTCTATCTCCTTCATAATCTGAAAGATCTTTGATCATAGAATCATAGAATATCAGTGTTGGAAGGGACCTTAGGAGGTCATCTATTCCAATCCCCTGCTCAAAGCAGGACCAATCCCCAATTTTTGCCCTAGATCCCTAAATGGCCACCTCAAGGATTGAACTCACAAGCCTGGGTTTAGCAGGCCAATGCTCAAACCACTGAGCTATCCCTCCTTCTTTGAAACATTGTTCTCACATTCTAATAACTGACCTGAAGTGTTTTCTTGCTGCCAGCATCAAACTTTTTGGGGTCCTAGCTTCCAGAGACTGACTTTCACCAGGAACCTTCTTGCAGCATGAGGGGTTCTCTATTGAGCAGCCATTTAGCCTGGTTCCATTTCCATAAACAATTGGGGGCGAGTATTTGTTTGTTGTTTTACAAGATGAGGTGGTTAGCCTTGCGCTCACCCATCCCTACTTTATCTGGGCTTCGGACTGGAAGCCACATCAAAGTGCAGCAGGTGGGATTACTATCCTACGTGGAGCACAGGATCTGGTTCAAGAGGGGAAAATAGCTGAACCACTTCGTAATAGCAACCATATTATAATTAAATTTAATATCTTTGTTTGGGTGGGAGGAAACACCAGAGAAGCCCACCACAACATTAGCATTTAACTTCAGAACGGGGAACTATACAAACATGAGGAAACTAGTTAAATGGAAATTAAAAGGTACAGTCACAGAAGTGAAATGCCTGCAAGCTGCATGGAAACTTTAAAAACACCATAATAGAGGCTCAAATTAAATGTACACCCCAAATTAAAAAAAAACATAGAGGACTAAAAAAGTGCCACCATGGCATAAAGTAGACAGAAACAGTTAGAGGCAAAAAGGCATCCTTTAAAAGTTGAAATTTAAATCCTGAATATAAAAGTTGGCAAGTCAAGTATAATTAGGTAGGCCAAAAAAGAATTTGAAGAGCAACAATCCAAAGACTCTAAAACTAACTGTAAAAAAAATTTAAGTATATCAGAAGCAGGAAGCCTGTCCAACAATCAGCGGGACCAATGGATGATCAAGGTGCTAAAAGAGCACTCAAGGAAGATAAGGCCATTGTGGAGGAGCTAAACTAATTCTTTGCATCAGTCTTCACTGCAGAAGATGTGAGGGAGATTCCCACACCTGACTCTTTTTTTAGGGGACAAATCTGAGGAATTGTCCCAGCTTGAGGTGTCAGTAGAGGAGGTTTTGGAACAAATTGATTAAATACTAAGTCACCAGAACCAGATGCTATTCACCAAGAGTTCTGAAGGAATTCAAATCTGAAAAAGCAGAACTACTAACTATGGTATGTTACCAATTAAGTCAGCTTCTATACAAGATGACTAGAGGGTAGCTAATGTGACACCATTTTTTGAAAAAGGCTCCACAGACCATCCTGGAAATTACAGGCTGGTAAGCCTAACTTCAGTACCAGGCAAATTGGTTGAAACTATAGAAAAAACAGAATTATCAGAGACATAGATGAACACAATTTACTGGGGAAAAATCAACATGGCTTTTGTAAAGGGAAATCATGCCTCACCAATCTATTAGAATTCTTTGAGGGGGTCAACAATCATCCAGTGGCTATAGTGTACTTGGACTTTCAGAAAGCCTTTGACAAGGTCCATCACCAAAGGCTTTTAAGCAAAGTAAGCAGTGATGGGATAAGATGGAAGGTCCTCTCATGGATCAGTGACTGGTGAAAAGACAGGAAACAGAGGGTAGAAATAAATGGTCAGTTTTCAGAATGGAGAGAGGTAAATAGTGGTGTCCCCCAGATCTGTACCTGGATCAGTGCCGTTCAACATACTCATAAATGATCTGGAAAATGTGTAAATCGTGAGATGGCAAAATTTGCATATGATACAAAACTACTCAAGATAGTTAAGTCCAAAGCAGACTGAAAGAGTTACAAAGGGATCTCACAAAACTGGGTGACATGGCAAGAAAATGGCAGATGAAATTCAGTGTTCATAAATGCAAAGTAATGCACATTGGAAAACATAATCCCAATTATGCATATAAAATGATGGTGTTTAATTTAGCTGTTACCACTCAAGAAAGATCATCACTTTGGATAGTTCTCTGAAAACATCTGCTCAGTGTGCAGCAGCAGTCAAAAAATCTAATAGAATGTTAGGAACTATTAGCAAAGGGGTAGATAATGAAACAGAATATATCATAATGCTTCTATGTAAATCCATGGTATGTCCCCACCTTGAATAGGGTGTGCACTTTTGGTCACTCATATCAAAAAAGATATGTTAGAATTGGAAAAGGTATAGAGAAGGGCAATAAAATTATTAAATGTATAGAACTGCTTCCGTACAAGGAGAGATTAAAAATATATTTTCATCTTGGAAAAAAGATGACTAAGCGGGGACATGATAGAGGTCTATAACATTGTGACTAGTGTGGAGAAAGTGAATAAGGAAGTGCTATTTATTCCTTCCACTAGAAACAGGGGTTACCCAATGAAATTAATAGGCAGCAGGTTTAAAAACAAACAAAAGGAAATACTTCTTCACACAATGCACAGCCAACCTGAGGAACTCATTGCTAGGGAATGTTATGAAGGCCAAAAGTATAACTGGGTTCAAAAAAGAATTAGATACATTCATGGAGAATAGCCAAGATGGTCAGGGATGCAACCCTGGGTTCTGAGTCTCCCTAGCCTTTCATTGACAGAAGCTGATAGGCTCTGAAGGCCAAATTCTGCCTTAAGTTACACACATGGGGCTCCAAGATTCCACTGGCCCCACATGCAGAGGGTAGTCCCAAATGAAATGCATTATTGTTGATAATAATTTGTACATGCAGAGTAACATTCATCCAAGTACCTTAGTGTTTTACAACCAGACTCACAGGTTCCTTTCTGAGATAAATAAATAACCTTGCCCCCATTTTATAGATGAGTACATCAAGGCACAGAGAGATCAAGTTGCTTACACCAAGTCACACAGCGAATCATTAGGCATCGTTGAGGATCAGATAGTAAACGTGGAATCTGGGCCTGCATCCACAAAAGACCTGAGGCCTCTAACACCCAGATTTAGGCTTAAATCCCATTTTTAGACACCAGTGCAATCCACAAAACTCCTGCTCAGTTGCTACCTAACCCTGGAGCCACCTAACCTCACTTGGTGTGAAAGTTGCCTAAGCACCTATATTTGCCTCTGAGCATGCACACTGCTGCCCCACTCACGGTATCCATGCTCCTATCTCCCACCTCAGCTAGAGTGCGATCCAGGAACTGGGGGAAAGATAGCCACTCCTCCACCTGTCTTATCTGAGAGGCCCAATACAGTAGGTAGGCTCATAGGTCCCTAACTCCCCACAAAACCAGCCGGGAGGATGACCTCCCTTGTAAACGTTGGCCCAGCGATTAGGGTACTCATCTGGGATGTGGGAGAGCCCTGGTTTATATCCCCCCTAAACCGGATAAGACTAAGGGATTTGAACAGGAAACTAACACCTCTCAGGTGAGTGCTCCAGCCACTGGACTAGTGAGAGTCATTCCTGCTCCCTCTGGCCCAATTAATATTTAATTTAGTTAAAGTGGAACAATGTCAGCAGGAGAGTTTGAGGGAGACCCACATGAGATTACCCACACAGAGTAATCCAGTGAGTGGGGCACTCACCTGAGGGATGGTAGTTTCCTTTTCAAATCTCTTCGCCTCATCAGGCTAAGGGAGGACTTAAACCTGGGTCTTTTATATCCAAGGTTAGTACCCCCAGCACTGGGCTAAAGGTTATAATACAGGGCTGCTGCCACCCTCCCGATCAGGCCCCACAGGCAAGAGAGACAGGCAAACACCTATCTTGATTTGGATTTCGAGCAGAGAGAGGTGCCTATTTCTGTGAAAAGGCAGGGTCTTAGCACACACCCTCTGGTTGGCATCTCCGGTTGCCTGACTTAGGCAGCTCCCTGCTTAGCATGCTGGCTTTTGTAGATCATAGTATCAGGTGCTTATCTCCCCCACTACATTGTATAGGGAGCTTAAATGCCCAACTCAGGCTTAATGGATCGCATTGCTGTCCCAGTGATTTTCTAGGCACCTACAAATTAGGAGTTGTGATACTCAGTGCCACAATGCCTCAGGCCCTTTGTGGATCCAGGCCCTAATGTGACTATAAGATCACAGGGCAGAAGCATTCTTTACTAGGCATAGTGCTATGGACTGCTGCCAGAGTAGCTATTGTGGTAGAACATAAAGAAAGACCCTTGAGAGAACAAAAGGAGGATGGTCTGGAACCAAAGACTGCAGAAGCTACTGGCAGAGTAGGTAAAGTATATAGAGCCAAAATGTTACATGGAAACTATTGTGCTCCCATTGAAGGCAATGGGGGTGTCTATTCTGGGGGAAGGATCTGGCCCTTTAAGTTGCATTGAAAATCACAGCTGAGCTATCTCACATAAGACGAGTGTCTTTAGAAACTTTCCTATGAATGATTAATGTCTTTCTGGATAGCTTTTAATTAGCAATTTAATTCACCTGTTTAATTTTGCATCCCTTTTAAATAAATCCAACAGTTTCAGACTCTTGCTTTTACATCTGATTTGGTCTTTTTAAATCCACATAAGCTGGATGGTGGCATGAAATATAGGAACACTCCACCTTTATTTTAAACATGATGCTCACACACACACAAGCTTTTAAATTTCCATTATTTTAAAATCTGCCTTAAACCCTTTGGTCCATATTAATGAATCTTATTACGGATTCAATAATTTAGAGGAAAAAGTGGCAGGAACCCATAGCAAGATATTTCCTTACTATCTATCTGCATGGAAACAAATTAGTATTAAAGACATTTAGCACCACCCTTGACCTCCACTTTAAAAAATGAATCTGTTTTTAAGGAGACAGAAGGAAGGAAAGAAAAGAGAAAAGATTAGCAAATTAAAGGGGAACAAATGATGATAGCAAAACTATGAGATATATGGACAGTCATTAGTGATGCATGTACTGGTTCAAACAAAAACAACAAGGAGTCCGGTGGCACCTTAAAGACTAACAGATTTATTTGGGCATAAGTTTTCGTGGGTAAAAACCCCACATCTTCAGATGCAAGTGTGTGTGTGTGTGTGTGTGTGTGTACACACACACACACACACACACACACAGAGAGAGAGAGAGAGAGAGAGAGAGAGAGAACATGAAAGGGTGCAAGTTGCCATACCAACTCTAAGAGGCGAATTAATTAAGGTGAGCTATTATCAGCAGGAGAAAACAAAACGTTTGTAGTGATAATCAGGATGTCCCATTTCAGACAGTTGACAAGACGGTATGAGTAACAGTGGGGGATAGTTAACATGGGGAAATAGATTCAGTTTGTGTAATGACCCATCCACTCCCAGTCTTTATTCAGGCCTAATTTGATGGTGTCCAGTTTGCAAATTAATTTCAGTTCTGCAGTTTTTCATTGGAGTCTGTTTTTGAAGTTTTTTGTTGAAGAATTGCCACTTTTAAGTCTGTTATTGAGTGCCCAGAGAGATTGACGTGTTCTCCGATCGGCTTTTGAATGTTATAATTCTTGACATCTGATTTGTGTCCATTTTTATTCTTTTTTCATAGAGACTGTCCGGTTTGGCCAATGTACATGGCAGAGGGGCATTGCTGGCACATGATGGCATATATCACACTGGTAGATGTGCAGGTGAATGAGCCCCTGATGGTGTGGCTGATGTAGTTAGGTCCTATGATGGTGTCCCTTGATTAGATATGTGGACAGAGTTGGCAATGGGGTTTCTTGCAGGGATAGGTTCCTGGGTTAGTGTTTTTGTTGTGTGGTGTGTAGTTGCTGGTGAGTATTTGCTTCAGGTTGGGGGCTGTCTGTAAGCAAGGACTGGCCTGTCTCCCAAGGTCTGTGAGAGTGAGGGATCGTCCTTCAGGATAGGTTGTAGATCCTTGATGATGCGCTGGAGAAGTTTTAGTTGGGGATCTACAATCTGGGAGTGGATGGATCACTACAAAAACTAAAAACTAATTTCCCCATGCTAATTTCCCTCTACTGTTACTCACACCTTCTTGTCAACGGTTTGAAATGGGCCACCCTGGTTACCACTACAAAAGTGATTCTTCCTCCCGTTGATAATAGTTCACTTCCACTTTAATTGAATTGTCTCGTTAGACCTGACCCCCCACTTGGTAAGGCAAGGCAACTCCCATCTTTTCATGTACCGTGTATATATATTCTGCCTACTGTATTTTCCACTCCATGCATCTGATGAAGTGGGTTTTAGCCCATGAAAGCTTGTGTCCAAATAAATTTGTTAGTCTCTAAGTTGTCACAAGTACCCCTCATTTTTACTGATACAGACTAACACGGCTACCACCCTGAAACCTAATATTATACTGTTGCTTAATTGGAAAAATCAAGCCAACAGCTTTGCCCTAGGACTGCCATCTTGACCAGTCTCATTCACTGGATCTTTTTGAACTGTATGGATTTACATTTCAATTTAAAAACAAGAAAAAAAGCATTTCCAAAACATAAAACCAAACTTTTGCACATACAGAATAACTAGAGTTGGAAATTGTTTTCCTGTCCTGTGAAAATATGAGGTTTTGGAAAACTTTCTTGTCCCAAATTGGGACAAAAAGTCAGTCTCAAAAATGTACATAAACCAAAAACCCCAACAACTTTGGTTCAGGTCAATTGAATCATGATTAGCTTAAATTTCTAAATAAAAAGTTGTTTTGAACCAAAAAAAAAGTGTTTTGAAAGTGTCAAAACTGGATGTTTCAACAATTTAGATTTTTTAAAAAAAATTGTTGACATCTGGAATTATTTGTCAAAGTTCACAAAAAATTGGTTTCAACAAATTGGCTGTTTCCGATGAAAGCACATGTTGGAAACTTCCCAGTCAGCTCTAATAATAATAATATACAGTAAAAATCCATGGTACAACACTACATTACTAAAAACAAGATTATGCTGATAACAAATTTCCAAGAAAAATGGCTACTTTTATCCTGTTGCTGTCAGTGATAATGTGTCAAAATTCCTGGTCCCACAGACCTATATACTGGTTTTTAATGGCAAAACCTTTAGATGCTTTGGATTTTTGAAGGATCAACTACAATCAACCACTGAGCTAGATTTACACCAGCTGACTGTAAATAGCTAAACACGTTTCACAATATTGTTGTAAAATAATTACTTCAGTAGCGCTAAAGGAATCCTGTGCAATAGGTAGGCAGGCCAATGACAGGGAAGAACAATGATAAGATACTTTAACTCAGCTATTCAACTATGACACCAGTTTCCATTATAAATATTTCTCTTTGTAGGCTAGATGCATTTTTATTCCCTGACTGTCAGTAGCTATTAATTATATAAACTTTGATTAAAAACCAGAGTTTCAGGCTTTAATGGCTGAAAAGTAAAAGTTTATTAACAAATAACTCATTCTCCAAGTAGACTTCCTTTTCATTGTTTCCGTAGGAAGAATTTGAAAAGGCACCAATTCCTATCTCAGACTCCTTAAAGCAACTAAATAATTGATGAATCAGAGATGCTGGAGATGAAAGAGGCCTCATTAAGTCCTTAGCAACATCACAAGCAGAAAGGGAAAATTTATTATCGGCATAATCTTGTTTTTTGTAATACAGTGTTGTACCATGAATTTTTACTAAAGAAATCTGCAAAGCACCGGGCTGACATTGTTCTCCAGCAAAGCATTATAAAATGGACTTGCAACAGCACGTGCATCCATTGGTAGGAAAGAGCTGTATGTGGTGGTGCATGCATTTCTGTACCCAAATTATTCATCAATTGGGAGAAGAGTGCATACAGTCAAAGGTAATTGCCCAGATTCTCAGCTGTTGTAAATCAGCATAGATTTATGGACGTCAAGAGAGCTATGCTGATTTATACCAGCTAAGGATTTGACCCCATATGTTTCGTCCTTTCCTTCAGCCACTCTCTAGCTCCAGGCTTTCTCCTCTGCCTGCCCCTGGGCTTCCTTCCCTCAGGTCTCTCCTTAAAATTCAGTTCTTCAGCAGGAGAGAGAGAGAGAGTATATATATATATATATATATTGTGATACAGCATGGCCAGAAGGCAGCAGGAGAGTGATCTAGGCCAGAGGAGGAGCTGGAGCAGAGTGAGGAGGAGCTGGAGCAGAGTGGTTTGGTGGTGGAGCAGAGAGCAGTTTGGAGGAGTGAAGCAGAGTGAATTGGTGGCAGAACAAAGAGCAGTTCGAAGGAAAGTGGAGGAGAGTTTTGAGAAGTGCTGCAGCGGGCTAAGAAGACCAAGATCCTAGGTAAAGGGACACCTGGCTTGTGCAGAGGGAAGGCAGGAAGCCCCACAAGCTGAAGGTCAGGAGAGGGAAGTAGCCCAGGGGAAAGAATCACTGGTACAAGTGGTTCACCTACTATCATAGGGCCCCTGGGCTGGGACCCAGAGTAGAGGGCGGGCCTGGGTCCCTCCCCCTCCACTCCCCTTCCCTGGGATACTAGTAGGATAGCTGTTACCCCAGTTCAGGGGCAAGAAATGGCACCCTGAAACCCCCCCACAAGAAGAGAAAGTGCGGGACCCATTATAGTAGTGCCGGCAATTTGCCACAATATATATATATATATAAATAGAAGACAAAAAATGTGAAACAAGACATGCATTGATTAGCATCACTCATTTGGTTTTGGGGGTTTTTTTGCATCCCATCCCTCTTCCATTTGTTGTACACTTCTGCCTAGATTGTCACACTCCTTATGCAGTCGGGCACAGAATTAAAGACCCCATACTTATCTGCTCAGATTGTGAATCAGGATGTGAATGGGAAGAGCTCTAACTCTACCTCCCCTACTTACCAGCTGGCTGGCCACACAGGGGAGACTGAGCTGCTCCACAAAAAGGGATGGAAATAACAGTGTGAGTAGGAAACATGACTTGGTCACAATTTGTTCCCTCCTGGGTGACTTTACTCAAGGCAGGTTGTAAGGTTCAGTCTAGCAAGTTGCTCTGGGAAGGATCCCTGCCTATTTGTGTCTGAAGTGATATTGTGTGCCACCTAAAATAGCAGTGCAGGAACCATAGCTAAAAATATGGAAAGCTCCAATCTCATCACACAGCCCTCTGTACCTAACACGATCTTCTTCTACCTCTACTTGGCAAGGCATCCTTACAGAAAGGATTGCACCCCCTTGTACTGTTTAACCCTTCATATCTTTCATAGGGGGATATCAGATAGAGCCACTGTGTCCCTAAAGTGTTGGATTATTTTTATGGGGAGAAAAAAGCTTTTGCTCCAGATTGTCTGTCTAGTTTCAGGAAGACAAGAGCACATTGCTTATGAAGGAAACTTTCCAAGTGAGCTACACAAAATACAAATCAGAGCTGGTGGGCATTTTTTCAATTTTTTTTTCCGTTGAAAAATGGCCTAGTTTCAAAGTCTTTCAGCCAAAAGGAGGTCAACATTTAAATCATTATCAGAATGGTTATCAATTTTACTTACTATCAAATGAGTGTTCAGTAAACAAGCATTTTGAAATTTCAAAATTTCAACTAAACACATTGCAGCAGAATCATGGAGAACACAGATGGTTCCATTTCAACCCTGTGAAATGAAAACAATTTTGAAATTTCAAAATTATTTTCATTTTTTTCATCCTCTCTCCTACAATTACAAATCCTGATGCATATGATTAACTCTACAAGGAGTCCTTTTATACCAGCTGAGGTGTAAGCCCACAAGGAGTTCTAGTTGACTCAGTGGGACTATTCCCATGTGTACAACTAAGCTCATAAACAAGTGTTTGCAGGAGTGAGCCCTTTTTTAAAAAAAAACAAACCCCAAAGATTAAATTCTTCAGAAATTGATGAGGACAGAACTACCAGCAAAGTGTTCCACCCAGGACTGGTTCATTCCAAGTTATAATCTTCCACTGACTCTGCTACCAAGTGACAGCAGGAGAGAAAAAGAAGTGTTAACAGTACTACGAATATACAATTTCCACTATAGTGAAAAAAAGAAACAAGTCAGAATAAACTATGAACCACAGGGATTTCTGTTGCAATATAGTAGCTTTTCTTCCAAAAGCAAACTCTTGAGAGCAATAACGTAAGTATTATTGTTTCACATGTACTGAAGTCTTTTGTACAATCTGTAGCACCAGCAAAACTAGCAGAAATCTTTCATTCGGACAGTAATTTTCCTCCTACGTTAAATAGGAGCTAGTAGTTTCTGAGCAGTATTTGGGGGAACCTAGCTCTTTGTATACGTTAAATGTCAAAACTTCCTATATGATGGGAAAGGATGGAGTATTATGAAAACTGAAAAGAAATAATAGAATAGTTTCACTAATATCTGATCCCATTTTTAGAATACATGATAAGAAGCAGTGTCAAAGGCAAAGGTAGTGGTGTGCAGTATAAACTAATGTTTGGCCATGCAACATGAATCCTTCAATATTACAGAAAGGTTTGAGAGTTGTTTATTTTTCTCAGAAATCTGATGTCACTCACGTTATGGTGAATATCTTCCTCCCATTTGTAACTCTAAAGTTAGAAACACATTGATTAACCAGTTGCCCCAGTCCATAAACTCTGACAAATCTCTGGTGTGTGAAACTTTTTGGAAAGGATTAGTCAGCAATGATAAGAAACAATTCCCTCTTCGTGAGGGGCCCAATCCCAACCAGATGGACGTCAGTTGAAGAACTTCATGGACTTTCAATCAATGGGTTTATAAAATCCATTGTTAACATCTTCTGCTATACTTTGACTCTCTGCAATCAATTATTTTACTGCATTACAATCTGAGAACAAAATTCAGCCCTAATATATATATATATTATATATATACACACACACACACACACACACACACACACACACTTTAAATCTGCAGAAATTAAAAATTCCTTCAAAGAAGAAACAGAGCAACTCTGCTGGTACGATATTAGTGAACGCAAACTCTACGATAGAGCTCTGCAGAGGACGGATGTTCCGTTTTGGAAAGGATTTTGAGATTTTGAAATTTGGCTTCCTTCTGATTGGATTGAAAATCAAAAATTTGGGAGGAAGGAATTTTTCCAGAAATGAATATTCTGATTTTTGTTTCCATTTTGGGTAGTTTGAAGAGTTTTGATTTTTTTTTTACTTTGTATTGCATATTATAAATCCCTTATTTGTATTACATATAAAAATAAAAATTTCAAAATGAAAACTCGAAACACAGTAGAGACAGATGGTCAGCAGCAGCAACACAATAGAGGAGGAGAAAGCATCACTGTGGTGTTTCAAAATGTCTCTGCTCTTGACCTAACATGGCCCAAAAGATCTTACAAAGCATCCTACTATGCTCTTCTATTCCACCCCCACACTGACAATATTGCAATCCACAGATCTAACATTCACATGTAAAGTGCTGTGTGAGTGTGAGAGAGAGACACACACATACAGCCAGTCCATGGTCTCTTCGGGCTTATCAGCTGTATTAAAGATATCCTTCTCATCTCTATTTATTCCATCTTTGCAGGATAACAAATATTATGTCACTTATATGAGCCTCTTTAGTCTGCAAAAGTGGGATAGAATTCCGTGGCCAACAATTTTTTCTCCATTTACAGCAAGAACACGAAGGTCAGGGGTGTGAGAGAATTTAAAATTATATATGTGGGGTCCAGGGAGGGAGAAAGGGGTAATAGACTTTCTGAGGCACCCCACTAAACATTTGTTTCTCATGTTGAGTAAAGGCACTGAGATTTTTTATTTCATCCAGATCAATCCACTCATGTATAGTCCGATCGAGGGCTGTCAAGTGATTAAAAAAATTAATCGTGATTAATTGCACTGTTAAAGAATAATAGAATACCATTTATTTAAATATTTTTTGATGTTTTCTACATTTTGAAATATATTAATTTCAATTACCACACAGAATATTTATCACACAATTACCACACAAAATATACAGTGCTCACTTTATATTATTTTTATTACAAATATTTGCACAGTAAAAAACAAAAGAAATAGTATTTTTTAATTCACCTAATACAAATAATGTAGTGCAATCTCTTTATCATGAAAGTTGAACTTACAAATGTAAAATTATGTACAAAAAATAACTGCATTCAGAGATAAAACATTGTAAAACTTTAGAGTCCACAAGTCCACTCAGTTCTACTTCAGCCAATCGCTCAGACAAACAAGTTTATTTACATTTGCAGGAGATAATGCTGTCTGCTTCTTGTTTACAATGTCACCTGAAAGTGACAACAGGTTTGCATGGCAGTGTTGTAGCAGGCGTCACAAGATAATTACATGCCAGATGCATGTGTCCCTTCATACTTCAACCACCCTTCCAGAGGACAAGCGTCCATGCTGATGACGGGTTCTGCTCGATAATGATCCAAAGCAATGCGGACCAACACATATTGATTTTCATCATCTCAGCCCTGGGGTACACTCGTGGGGCGTGGGGGCGGGGTGTCGATCTACGATACGCAACTTCAGCTACGTGAATAACGTAGCTGAAGTCAGCGTATCATAATCGACTTACCTGGCTGTGAGAACGGCGGCGAGTCGATCGCTGCCGCTCCCCCGTCAACTCCTCTTCCGCCTTTCACCGAGGTGGATTTCCGGAGTCGACGAGGAGCACATTCAGGGATCGATTAAGCGCGTCTAAACGAGACGCGATAAATCGATCCGCGATAGATCAATTGCTCCCCGCCGATCCGGCGGGTAGTGAAGACAAGCCCTGAGTCAGATACTACCAGCAGAAGGTTGATTTTCTTTTTTGGTGGTTCAGTTCTGTAGGTTCTGCATCAGAGTGTTGCTCTTTTAAGACTTCTGAAAACATGCTCCACACCTCATCCCTCTCAGAATTTGGAAGGCAATTCTTAAATCTTGGGTCGAGTGCTGTAGCTATCTTTTGAAATCTCACATTGATACTTACTTTGCGTTTTGTCAAATCTCCAGCGAAAATGTTCTTAAAATGAACAACATGTTCTGGGTCATCATCCGAGATTGCTATAGCATGAAATATATGGGAGAATGCAGGTAAAACAGAGCAGGAAACATACAATTCTCCCCCAAGGAGTTCAGTCACAAATGTAATTAACTTTTTTTTAAAACGAGCATCATCAGCATGGAAGCATGTTCTCTGAAATGGAGGCCAAAACATGAAGGGGCATACGAATGTTTAGCATATCTGGCATGTAAATAACTTGCAATGCAGGTTACAAAAGTGCCATGCAAATGCCTGTTCTCACTTTCAGGCGACATTGTAAAGAAGAAACGGACAGCATTATGTCCCGTAAATGTAAACAAACTTGTTTGTCTTAGAAATTGGCTGGACAAGAAGGAGGACTGAGTGGACTTGTAGGCGCTAAAGTTTTACGTTGTTTTGTTTTTGAGTGCAGTTATGTAACAAAGTTCTATAATTGTAAATTGCACTTTCACAATAAAGAAATTGCACTACCATACTTGTATGAGGTGAACTGAAAAATACTATTTCTTTATCATTTTTACTGTGCAAATATTTGTAATAAAAAATAATATAAAGTGAGCACTGTACACTTTGTATTCTGTCTGGTAATTGAAATCAATATATTTGAAAATGTAGAAAAACATCCAAAAATGTTTAATAAATTTCAATTGGTATTCTATTATTTAACAGTGTGATTAAAAGTGCAATTAATCACAATTAAGTTTTTAATCAATTAATTTTTTTGTTAATTATGTGAGTTAACTGCAATTAATTGACAGCCTTAGTCTGAAAATTCCATCAAACTAAAAGACAAGACAAATCTTTACGTACAAGAACAAGCAGAAATGGGCTATTATTAGCAGTACGGGGAAGAACCTTCTTGACTGATTTATCAAAAACTAATGAGATTCACCAAAAACAACGACGAGTACTTGCGGCACCTTAGAGACTAACAAATTTATTTGGGCATAAGCTTTCGTGGGCTAAAACCCACTTCATCAGATGCATGAAGTGGAAAATACAGTGTATATATATATATACACACATACACACTGTATTTTCCACTTCATGTATATATATATATATATATATATATACACACACACACACACACAAAATACCTGAAAAGATGGGAGTTGCCGTACCAATTCTAATGAGACAATTCAATTAAAGTGGGCTATTATGGTAATCAGGGTGGCCCATTTCAAACAGTTGACAAGATGGTGTGAGTAACAGTACAGGGAAAATTAGCACGGGGAAATTAGTTTTTTTTGTTGTTGTTGTAGTGACCCACCCACTCCCAGTCTTCATCCAGGCCTAATTTAATGGTGTCCAGTTTGCAAATTAATTCCAGTTCTGCGGTTTCTCATTGGAGTCTGTTTTTGAAGGTTTTTTGTTGAAGAATTGCCATCTTTAAGTCTGTTATTGAGTGTCCAGGGAGGTTGAAATGTTCTTGACTGGTTTTTGAATGTTATAATTCTTGACTTCTGATTCACTGGGTGCAATTTTTTAGTAGTATTCTTAGGAGCAATGCACTGAAAAACAGGCAATGAATATATACAGCATTCAAAACTACTTGGAGTTTACATACAACTCTTTTTGCTAAAATGTGACAGCAAAGGTAAAACTCACAATCAAGAAAAGACAGACCCCACGCATATCAATGCAACTGTTTGAAAAGCCAGCCACAGAACTAGATGTTGGTGATGGAAGAAAATCGTTTGTAGCTAGTGTATGAACCCTGTAATAGTTTAGCAATTAGTGTTGTCAGGCGCACATTCAAAACTTAAGAGGAAAAATGCTAATCATGTGCAAACTGTAAATGTCTGTTCACTTATTCACACTCTGTTCACACCAAATTCCAAGTTATAGCAGAAAAGTTTGTATTTGTGAATACTCACTACTTTTAAAAATATGTTTGAAAATGTATAGAGCAGTTTCCATTTGTAGCAGAGCTGATGGATTGGATATTCCATTTCTTTTCCAATGTTTTGATATTTGTTTTCATCCCAAATCAGGACAAAAAGTCAGACTATCTAAACTTTTTGTGGAAAGAAAAATTCCAAAAAAAATTCAATTTAGAAATGTCAATGTTTTTGACTGAATTAAAACAATTTGGCTTGTCATTTCAAAATATTTACTTTTGAGCTAGTCTACGTTAACCTCTGCACCTACCTGTGCCACCACAGTGACTTGTGGGTGTGGTCATTCCAGGACTCTCATCTCCCTGTTCTCTTCATCCAGACGAAATCTTCCAGAATGCAGTGGTGCTCGTTTTTAGTGAAACATGGGGGACAGAATGGTGGTCTGAGGACTTGTGTGACTTTCTAAAGTAAACTTGAGTTTAACTTCCCTTGTCACAAGTAATTCAGTTTGTTTTATAGTGCCATTGGTTATTTTTGCTATATCTCCATCTTTTTGCAATTTTGAGATTGATTGTGAGCCTTCTATAGAAAACTTACATCTTTGTACCCCTCATGAGCGGTGCTGTGTGTTCCTCAGATACAACATTGGATCAGATTTTTAAATCTTCACTGGCATTCACCTTGGTTAAGAATGTCAAGTCACCACATTTTTCCCTGATAGTCATGTTTTACACACACGCACACACACGCTCACGCACAAACATGCACACAATTAATGGAGTGAAAGATTATATTACTGCAGGAGACCTACAGGTTTACACCATACTTGGGACAAATGATGGGTATAATCATCAGCTTCTGTTATGCTAAGCATTCCTGCATGTCTGTTTTCTACAGAAGTTCTGGTCTGAGCTTCAGAGGCCTTGTCAGATCAGTAATGTACATCATTAATGCCTTTTTAACCTTCTTTCTTCAAACCTCCAGACAGCTTAATTAAAATCCTTGCAAAGGGCTAATGGAATAAGCATTTCTACCAATGTATGGCTTAATCTGACTGCAGATGCCTGCAATTAAAATAGTTACTCTACAGCATATTCTTTTCACAGAGATGGGCCAAATTGGAATTCCACAAACTTTGGTGACGTTCAAATGGGGTGTCTGACCAGATCCATAGATAACTTGGGCTAGTCACTACATTTCTTTCAGTTCTCTTCTGTTCCTATTCACTTCATCCCAGTTCCCCAGGCCAAAGTTTTCAAATGTCAGTTCCTAAAGTTACCACCTAAATAAATATCTAGTTTAAATATGTGACCAGATTTTCAGATGTGTTGAACCTGCTGTGGGACAATTTAACTAAAGCAGTGCATGCTTTAGAAAATCAGGTTGCTTATTTGAAGCTGCCTGAATATGAATTTGGGGTGCCTAAATTTAGGTACCCCCATTTGGAAATTAGGGCCTTGAGTTCCACAAGATATGAGGCCAATAAGATAACATGCATTAATAAGTATTAAAGGAAGGAAGGAAGGAAATCACATGCAATCGTTAAGTTCTCAGGATTTGGAAGAATATTTTCAAGCATTGGAAAGTGGTAAACATGTAAATAAGAGTCAGTACACAACTGTGGAAACTAGACTTAGGGGACTCAAACTTTGCAACACTGAAGGTCACATTGCCCACTCACTCAGAGCTGTAGGGCTGTACCTAATTTACTTATTCACTTTCATCATATCCAAAATAGAAAGAGCTTGTTGGCAGAGATTTTATCACCTTGATAAAGTCAGGACAGATCTTTGAGCACTTTGAAAAGTAGAGGACATAATCCAAAACTGAAGGAACTAGTAATAAATAAGAATGTCTCTCAGAGTAATTAGATAGACGAACATATAGAATAAGTAAGGCTATGATTTAGTCATGGGTATTTTTAATAAGAAAGTCACGGACAGGTCACTGGCAATAAACAAAAATTCACGGCCCGTGACCTGTCCATGACTTGTACCCCTGACTAAATGTAGCGGGGAAGCCCCAGGGGGCTGCTACTCAGGGGGGAGGAGGGAGGAGAGCAGCGCCGGGGCCAGCAGCACCAACTGCCAGGGGCCGCCAACCAGCAGCTGCTCCAGCCACCTGGGACAGCTGCTCAGGTGGCCCACAGGGCCAGCCACCCGAACAGCGGCTGGTGCAGCTGGCTGTGGGGCCACCCGAGCAGCTGGCCCCAGGACTGCTCCAACAGTGGACGGTGTGACTGGCCCCAGGGCCACCTGAAGGACTGGCCCCGAGGCCAGCTGCTCAGGCAGTCCTGGGGTCAGCTGCACTGGGAAGTGCAGAAGTCACAGAGGTCACAGAAGGTCATGGAATCCATGACTTCTGCGACCTCCATTGCAGACATGGAGCCCTAAGAATAAGTTACCAGAAAGACTACTGAATCAAAGAGTGTTTATTGGTAGGGCAGGTTGGAAAACAACAGTTCCATTGAGAGAACGATAGACCCAGAATAGCCAATACCCCCGTTGTTAGGTTGCTAGCATAGGATGTGGGAAACCCAGATTTAAGTCTCTGCTCTGCCTCATTTGGAGTGAGGACTTGAACATAGCTCTCCCATGTCCTGCACTAATGCCCTACCCACCAGACTATTGACTAGGTCTCGCCCATTGAAGCTGTTCCGCTTTTTATAAATGATTGAATATTCATTGGGCCAGCAAGAGAGAGCCAGTAGCCCAGTGGTTAGGGCACTGGCTTGGGAGAAGTTCAAGTGCCTATTCTGCATGGTTTGGAGAAGGGATGACTTGAACCTGGGGCTCTCATATCCTAGGACATTGGATATTCTCAGGTGGTGGGCATCTCTCAAAATCCCAACCTGGACCTGATAAACCTTTGCTAGAAACATTGTCCAAATGGTACATTTCCGGTAAACATTTTAGTTTTGACAGAAAAAAAAAAGTTTAATTGTTTTTTTTTTAACCCGTTCTGTTTATTTGTAGATTTATTTCTGGAGAAAGGGCAGACAGCACATATAAAAGCAGGAAAGGGGGAGTGGTGGGCTTAAGATAAAATTTCAAAATGAGGCATGTTGGGCTAATAAACTTTCCTTTGCCTAAAGTTTCCTGCACATAACCAGTCCATAACTGTAATGTGAATCTTGCTTAGGTCAAACCATCAGCACTGTCATTCTGCAGGTTTAATACAACAGACTGGAGCAAAGAGATATACATTTCTACTTGTCTTTAGGTCTCCTTACAGAGGTCAATATTTGCATTGTCCTTTAGTCCTCAGCTGTGAGGGCAGCAGGGAACTACATAGCATTCTGTGCTTCCTATTTACATTCACCTACTACCTAATTAACACCGTGTGGTTGCTTTAGCCTCACACACTGCCTTGTAGCTTTCAACTCGGTCTGCCATCCCTTCATTACAGCTGGGTCCCAAAGATGCTGAACGAGAAGATTGTTATTTGCAAACTGGCTGTTAAACTGAACAAGAAAACCCATCCTTCAAATCATTTTATCATTTGCTTATGGAGAATGATCAAACTAATGCAAGGCAATTCTGAGCAAGAGTTGACCTCTAAGGTCCAGTTTCTTACTACAGATGCTAGTCTGAAGCAGCTCCACCAGCAGAGAATATTGAGGCACTTAAGCAGATTGCAGTAGGTTGGGGGCAGGAGCGGCGTCAGATTTTTTGCCTCCCTAGGCAGCGGCGGCAGGAGAGGCCACCGCCGAAATGCTGCTGAGCTCCTCGGCGGCCGAAGAAGCTGCCGCCGAAGTGCTGCCAAGGACCCCGGTGGCCGAAGAAGCTGCCGAAATACCACTGGGGTCCTCAGCGGCAGCTTCTTCGGCCGCCGGGGACCTCGGTGGCATTTTGGCGGCAGCCTCTCCCACCGGCGGCTGCCGAGGGACTTGAAATGCTGCCCCCCAAATCCTGGTGCCCTAGGCGACCGCCTAGGGTCGCCTAATGGTAGTGCTGGCCCTGGTTGGGGATGTTCTCTAACTCCTTGCTAATTTCCTTTTGAACTCACTGACATTTGGAATGGAAGGTCTCAATACTAACTATGTAGAAACGGTGCCCTAAGAGGAATGAATCATGAAAAGCAGAGCTACAAGAGACCTATTAGATATCCCAGCCCATGCAGGATGGGTCCCAACAGTATATTTTGTAGGGCTTTGTCTAGCCTAGTTGTAAAATATAACCAGCAACGGGGATGTATAGCTCCAAAAACATCTATCTTCCAGTAGAAAAATAAATTGGTCTCTATAGGGACTAGGGAATTCAGCAGCTAACAAAAGCAAAGAACAATGGATTTTTTGTTGCATTGCCACATTACGCAAAAACAAGGCAACCCTGCTGTCACTGACATATGTAGGCATTACCTTTTACTGCTAGGAAAGGCTATAAAAACTAGGTGACAAAGTGGGTTTGTCTGAACGACGGAGCCTGAGTAAAGTGAAAATAAATGTGTGCTGGCAGAATTAGGAAAAAAAGTAATGGAATGGGGATTTAACGCAATTAAAACGCTGCCCCCACTTTGCACAGAAAAGCATGGCAAGCAAACAAAAATTAATTCCGGGGCATTGAACCACTGCTACAACCTACAATCAAGATTTGCCACCAATGTCATACAGTAAAGCTTTTATATGGATGACAGCTGTATGACCGTGCCACAGACTGGCTGGCTCAGCCATGCCTGTGACAAATCAGCTACTTCTCCCATCTCTCCATCACCCCGCCAAGCTGAAGGCCAAGTTTAATGATTGGGTCAAGCTAGCAAGTGGTCATGGGATACCTTCAAAGAGATGCGAGAGCTCAGTTGGGAGGAGGGAGCTGCAGAAGAGCAGGTGGTTCCTCTGGTAGGCCCTGGAGGAGAGTAACTCCGAGGCAGATGGCCTGGGGAATGGCTAAGGAGGGTGGCAGGAGGAAGGCTGGCTCCAGTAATTGGCTCTGTAAGAAGGTGACTCCCATGCGGGGAAGCCCTGAGAGTCAGCACCCTGTAGAAGAGCAGGAAAGAACTGAGAGCTGGGCCCATGAAAGGCTTTTGCTTATGTTGCACTTAGGCCTATTGTCTAAATTTGTTACCAGCACATTGCCAAGGATGTGCGGAGAGATTTCCCCCAGGAGGAAACTGAGGCAGGGTGATTAGTTCCATGGTGGACCACAAGGGGGTGGTGTGGAGGCTGGCTCTGCCACAGAGTCATTGCTATTGTTTCATTAATATGTTGCACTTCTAAAAACCAGCACCCTTCAACCAAGCGTCCCGATGTGTTTTACAATCATCAATTAAGTTTCACAACAGCCCTTCTGTTAGAGCTGTTTGCCATGTTTCATGTGGAAAGCTTTTGCTACCCCAAAATACAGTTTTATCAAAAGTAAAATGTTAACAGGAAAAGTTCATTCCGATGAAGAGTTTCAATTTTCTGGCAGGAAGATCAAAATGAAAATTCTCATTTTGCATCAACACTTCAAAACAAAATGTCAATTTGCATCTTTTTGACAAAAGGTTTTGTTTCAGTTCCTTGGTTCAAAAAAACTGAAATGGCAACATGTCAAAGAGGTAATTCAAAACTGTAACTTTTTGTTTTTGGAACATCAGTTTGAAACGAAAAAGCTTTTCGTGTCCACATTTTCAAGCAGAATTTTTATCTTATGAAATGTTGACATTTTTCACCTGTTACTGATTCAGAACAAAAGCTAATTTTGAAAATACTGAAATTCCCCAGGGGATGAAATTTCCATTTTCCAAATATGCAAGGTGGTTTATGATCACTTGAGTATACCGGTAGCATTCAGAACTCCAATTTACATACCAGTAATGCACAGTTGGTTTAAATCACAGTCAAATTGTGCCTGCCAAAGCTCAACTTCTCAAGCCTCCATGTCCTATAGTCCCTTATGTGGCTCATCAGGGGCTCCGCCAGAAACAAGCAGGCCCTCTGCTCTATATGCCAAAAAAGAATAAATGAATAGTATGAATAAACGAATAGCATATAAATGCACATACATTTAGAATACTCTTTCTACTCATAAAGGTGATGTGTGTGAGGTGCTGTAGGTTGTTGATCTGTTCCATCACAGCAAATAAATCATAGAATCGTAGGACTCAAAGGGACCTCGAGAGGTCATCTAGTCCAGTCCCCTGCACTCAGGGAAGAACTAAGTATTATCTAGACCATCCCTGACAGGTGTTTGTCCAACCTGCTCTTAAAAATCACCACTGATGGAGATTCCACAACCTTCCTAGGCAATTTATTCTAGTGCTTAACCACCCTGATATTTAGGAAGTTCTTTCCTAATGTTCAACCTAAACTGCCCTTGCTGCAATGTAAGTTCATTGCTTCTTGTCCTATCCTCAGAGGTTAAGGAGAAAAAAATTTCTCCCTTCTCCTTGTAACAACCTCTTATGTACTTGAAAACTGTTATCATGTCCCCTCTCGGTCTTCTCTTTTCCAGACTAAACAAATCCATTTTTTTTCCAATCTTCCCTCTTAGCTCATGTTTTCTAGACCTTTAAGCATTTAATCCATTGCTCTTCTCTGGACTTTCTCCAATTTGTCCACATCTTTACTGAAATGTGGCACCCAGAACTCGATACAATACTCCAGCTGAGGCTTAACCAGTGTGGAGTAGAGCGGAAGAATTATTTCTTGTGTCCTAGTTACAACACTCCAGTTAATACATCCCAGAAAGATGTTTGCTTTTTTTGCGACTGTGTTACATGTTTGACTCATATTTAGCTTGTGGTCCACTATGACCCCCAGATCTCTTTCTGCAGTACTCCTTCCTAGACAGTCATTTCCAATTTTGTATGTGTGCAACTGATTGTTCCTTCCTAAGTGGAGTACTTTTTATTTGTTCTTATTGAATTTCATCCTATTTACTTCAGACCATTTCTCCAGTTTGTCCAGATCATTTTGAATTTTAATCCTATCCATCAAAGCACTTGCAACCCTTTCCAACATGGCTTTTCTTGTTTTATTTTTTGCCCTCTTTATGTACAGTAAAGAAGAAGTACTTGCTTGGACAAAATTCCCACGGAAATCTGAGTAAATTCATCTGGCAGTTTTGTCTCAGAAAAGATGGCAAGATTCTGCCTTTAAAGAGCAAAGGGTGGGAGATGGATCATTGTCCCTGAATCCAATTATAATAAACCCTGTTATAATTACTATCCTTGTTATAAAGATATCTTTGAAACTTCCCAAATGTTTAGCTTTTATTGATATGTGTTATCTATAATTGCGGGCTTTTCAAACGCTGTCAACAGTCATTCAGTGTGCAGATAAATTAAATGGGAGCATAAAAACAACAATTTCTTACAGGTATACAACACTGTTACTCTCAATGCAGTTTACAGGATTAGCAGTTGGTATTACAGACCTGTTCTAATATAAAGAGCCCCTCCTCAGGTAAGTAGTCCCATTGATTTCAATCATGGCAATACTTTTATGAATTGTCCCTACTCACATGAGTAAAACTTCCTAGATCAAACGATACATACAGATGAATTTCCCCAACCCTGAAATGCAGCCACCTCTAGATTGGGCGGGGGAAGGGGTGGACAGCAGCTGTGTAACATCAGAACAACATTACCCATCGCTTCATGATAGGACATGAAAATGAATACCACTATATTCAACTGAACTGTGGAGGGTGAGAGATGGAAGTTAGAGAGGCAGAAAATTTGGCCAAAATTTAGAATCATTACCCTTAAAGTGCTATAGGATTTTTAACAGCCACCAGTGATCAAGACTTTGGTGGTTTTACTTAATATTCAAAAGCCTGTTGCATGTAAAACTGAAGGAAAACATTAAGTGAAATAATCTAATTGAAAATATTTCTCTTTTAGTACAAGTATTCTACAAAGAACACCCCTTTAAAAATATATTAGTTTTTACATAAAATTGTTCTGGGTCAGAATATACTTTTTTAATTTTAAACATGTAGAGCAAGATTCTGCTACCCTTACTCACACTGAATAGTTCCTTAATCGAAGAACAGTCAAACTGATTTCAGTGCAACTGCTTCTGCACTAAGGCTGGTAGACATTTGTCAATCATACATGCAGTTAAGTAAATCTCTTATCTTGTCTTCATCATGTACCATAACTTTACTACTTTGAAGATCGGGGCCTTGGGGCCCAGCACTAAACCCTTATCAAAATGAGAAATCTGCAATCATGTGAGTAATCCCTTCTTATCCAGATGGATTACTTGCCTCAGGAATTATTTACTGACTAGTAAGATTTAGGATGGGACCCACTGGGACAGTGTCTCAGCTGGTATAAATTGCCATAGAGCCATTGAAGTCAATAATGGAGTTATAATAATTTACATCAGCTCAGGATATGCCGCATAGCATCTAGCCAAGTTTACTTTTCAGCTGACTTGTCCAATTTGGGTGATGCAAAGCAGCTATTAACCCATGTTTACTGGCCAGTTAAACCCATCTGATGGTTGCTTTCCATCTCGAGGGCAGCACAAAATGTCTAAGCCTACAGGTGAATCTAGCCTATTCTCTATTCACTGAATTGTTTCTTTTGGATGATATTACACTTTCTATTCTAAGGACTGTTTTTCAGACATTCATCTCTTTCTTCTGTAAATAGACCCTTAATAATATTCAGTATAGATTTAGGAATAGAGTAAGGGCATTTAGATGCTTAAAGGTGCAGATAGGCACCTAAAGGGATTTTCAAGAGCACTGAGTGTGCAGGATGGAATTATATTTTGAGGACAGATAGCTGTTGTCCCCATCTCATTATGTAAGAATGTCATGCAAAAAATGCATCTTATACCTGGGCATCAACAGATGTCTCAGATGGGCTCAAGACTGTGTTTACTGGCCAGAAATGAATACACAACTCTGCTCCTTAATAGAAGGAGGGTGTGACACCTGCCAGTCTTGTGATAACTGCTAGTAGAAAGAGACTGTTACCAAATGAGCTGCCTGCCCTACTATGGAAAGAGGTGGGAGCACACTCATTTACCTTCAAGGAAAAGCAATACTTGATACAGTGGCCTACTATTCACGTTTTTGGGAGGTCAGTGCCCTGCCTGATACATGAAGCAAGCCAGTGATTGGCAAATGGAAGGCCCACTTTGTGAGAGATGTCATTCCAGACACAGTATTCACCAGCAATGCACCCCAACTAGCTTCAGAAATATTCAAGGAATTTGCACTCAAGTGAGAGGTTGACCACCACACCTCCTCTCTAGCACACTCACAGAGAAATGATAAGGTGGAATCATCTGTGAAAACAGATAAGAGACTGTTGCACAAGGCTTTTTCTTCAAGTTCAGACTCTTGTTAGCATTTTTTGGCACACAGGAATACACCATCACAGGGATGCCAAAACCGTTCCGCACAGGCACTGATGGGATGAAGGATCAAAATCCTGTTACCAATTAAAGGAGATGCACAATCAGAAGGATGGGGACTTCACTAAAGGAGATGGCCAACCATCAGAAAAAGTAGTCACTAGAGTATGAAAAATCAGCCAAGGACCTACCGGCCTTGGAGGCAGGCACTCCTGTGGGGATTTAGCCACTAAAGAGACACCAGAAGGAGCGGACTAAAGCAGTTGTAAGGGGTGCAGTGGCACCCAGTCCATAGGAGGTGACTAAGCAGAAGGGACAAGTGATCCTAAGGAACAGGAAGCACTTACGAGCCAGCAGGCACATCATCCAAAGAAAGTCTACAGAGATCATCACAGAACGGAAATACAGATCGCCATCCTGGAGGCCAACACCACAGGGAGGAAGGAGACTCCACAGAGAGAGAGTTTGGTCTCCTCAACAGATCACTCCAGTGTGGTTATCTGTCTCCCTATTACCTGCCTCTAACTCTAGCAAATTGTTTCACAAATTATCTAACTGCTGAGTCTGTGGTAAAGACAAGACTCCAACTCAGCTATGAACTTGCTGACATGGGTGAGGGTCTGGGCATCATTTATTTGTTTTTAATGTTTGTTTTAAAAGTTTGTAAAATAGGGAAGATGCATCATGATCAGTGGAACAGGAATCAGAGGATGCATGTATCCGGGAGGAACTGTTATCAAGGGGATACCAGTGGAACAGCAAACTACCACATGACTATTTTCCCACCTTGAACTAAGTTTTTTCTTTGTGTTCTGTGGCATACAAGCATGCATGATGGAAATCAGAATTAGGGCCACAGTTTATAAATTGTGTTGCAAGTGAAATGCAGACGTGCCTTTACTTCTGTATCCCAGAGTCAGCTGGAAGATGCATCCCACTTGGTTCTTTCATGCATCTTCAGTGCAGAGTTTGGATATTAGCAATTTTTAAAAGTATGTGTGTATTATAGGAAAATGGATTATATTTCATGTAAAAAAATGCTTACTCTCAATTATTCCATTAGGGTACAGCAAGTACAGAACAATACAATTATATTAATAAAATTAAATTATAAATGGTATATTCTTCATACGTAAATACTGTGCTGTCTTATATGGAGATATTAATGTAATTATTTACAGATTCGACCTTCAAGTCATTTGTCCTTTCTGTCCCAACTATAAATTGAATACACTACTTGACTGCAACACCTCATAGGATCTTGTAAGGCAGTGTTTCCCAAACTTACAACAGTTGCGTACCCCTTTTGAGACATTTGTCTTACCGGCGTACCCCTTCTCTGGTGAAGATAATTTTTTGGGGGGGGGCACATTTTTATAACACACTCCTAATTCATTTCATTCTGGATTAAATGTTTATTAGAAATAAATACAAAATTATATTACATACATTTGAAACAAAAATTTTAATAGAAATAATAGTTACATATAGAAATAGTACTAGAAATAATTAAAATAATAGAAGTGAATCAACAGTCTGGCAGAACACCATATTTTTATATATATAAAACTAGTGCTTTCTTAGAATCATAGAATCATAGAATCTCAGGGTTGGAAGGGACCTCAGGAGGTCATCTAGTCCAACCCCCTGCTCAAAGCAGGACCAACCCCAACTAGATCATCCCAGCCAGGGCTTTGTCAAGCCTGACCTTAAAAACCTCTAAGGAAGGAGATTCCACCACCTCCCTAGGTAACCCATTCCAGTGCTTCACCACCCTACTAGTGAAAAAGTTTTTCCTAATATCCAACCTAAACCTCCCCCTCTGCAACTTGAGACCATTACTCCTTGTTCTGTCATCTTCTACCACTGAGAACAGTCTAGATCCATCCTCTTTGGAACCCCCTTTCAGGTAGTTGAAAGCAGCTATCAAATCCCCCCTCACTCTTCTCTTCTGCAAGCTAAACAATCCCAGTTCCCTCAGCCTCTCCTCATAAGTCATGTGCTCCAGCCCCCTAATCATTTTTGTTGCCCTCCGTTGGACTCTTTCCAATTTATCCACATCCTTCTTGTAGTGTGGGGCCCAAAACTGGACACAGTACTCCAAATGAGGCCTCACCAGTGCCGAATAGAGGGGAATAATCACGTCCGATCTGCTGGAAATGCCCCTACTTATACAGCCCAAAATGCCGTTAGCCTTCTTGGCAACAAGGGCACACTGTTGACTCATTCAGCTTTTCGTCCACCGTAACCCCTAGGTCCTTTTCTGCAGAACTGCTGCCCGGCCATTCGGTCCCTAGTCTGTAGCAGTACATGGGATTCTTCCGTCCTAAGTGCAGGACTCTGCACTTGTCCTTGTTGAACCTCATCAGATTTCTTTTGGCCCAATCCTCTAATTTGTCTAGGTCCCTCTGTATCCTATCCCTACCCTCCAGTGTATCAACCACTCCTCCCAATTTAGTGTCATCTGCAAACTTGCTAAGGGTGCAGTCCACACCATCCTCCAGATCGTTGATGAAGATATTGAACAAAACCGGCCCCAGCACTGACCCTTGGGGCACTCCACTTGATACCGGCTGCCAACTAGACATGGAGCCATTGATCACTACCCGTTGAGCACGACCATCCAGCCAGGAAGGCCAAATCACACTTGGAGTTGCAGCTAGCCGGAGATGTTAGGAGTAACAAGAAGGGTTTCTTCAGGTATGTGAGCAACAAGAAGAAAGTCAAGGAAAGTGTGGGCCCCTTGCTGAATGAGGGAGGGAACCTAGTGACAGAGGATGTGGAGAAAGCTAGTGTACTCAATGCTTTTTTTGCCTCTGTCTTCACAGACAAGGTCAGCTCCTAGACGGCTGCACTCCGCAGCACGGTATGGGGAGGAGGTGCCCAGCCCTCTGTGGAGAAAGAAGTAGTTCGGGACTATTTAGAAAAGCTGGACGAACACAAGTCCATGGGGCCGGATGCACTGCATCCGAGGGTGTTAAAGGAGTTGGCGGATGTGATTGCAGAGCCATTGGCCATTATCTTTGACAAATCATGGCAATCGGGGGAGGTCCCGGATGACTGGAAAAAAGCTAATGTAGTGCCCATCTTTAAAAAAGGGAAGAAGGAAGATCCGGGGAACTACAGGCCAGTCAGTCTCCTAACCTAACCTAACCAGCTAACCTGGTTCTTCACTAACCTAACCAGCGTATTTTAATTTCAGAATTATACAAATTCACTATATTTTTTTATATATAAAGAGAGAAATTTTGTGTATTAATACACACCAAGTATGTACTTGCAACGATCTTTAGATTACTATGAGTAGTTATTCACTTTTATCCATCAGTATGACTTCTGCACATGCCACAAGGGCAAGTTTATTGCCCGAGCCGTGGTAACGCGCACGCGTGGTTTGCGTCAGCTCTGCTGTGCTATTTGATGTTATTATTTACAATGTAAACCTGTGTGTATTTCTACTGTACAAGTGTACACCATTCTTATATATTAAATTTAGTGAATTGTTTTCTGCTGCTAAAAAAAAAAAACTATGATAAATTAAAATAAAAAATTCTGCCGCATACCCCTTGAAACCCTTTCACGTACCACCAGGGGTACAAGTACCACATTTTGGGAAACACTGTTGTAAGGGTTAATTTAGTAATTGCCTCTAAAAGTACTTTGTAGATCTAAGAGTCGACATGGGTTATTGTAGGAGTCCTACAGTGTGCAGCTTAATTTGAACTATAGAAATCTATTTTAGAAAGGGGGACAGAGACATTATATCAGTTGTTATTTTCTGTTTGTACCATATCCAAAGTTGTGCTAGTCACCTCTTAGGACAATTAGTGAGAGATAAGGTCCCTGCCCTGAAGAGTTTACTATCTAGAGTATCAGTTTTGTGCCCTTTTCTCTTAAATGGTAAAGCATGGGTTGTAGGATATTTTAGAAAAGATTGAGACTTGATATGCCGTAAACAGACTTGAGAAATTATATAAAGCAGAATTACAGAGGACAAAATGAGAAGCAGTCTTCTTTGGGGAAAAAACTTTAAGGGGGAAGGAAGATGGATGCAGATCAGCAAATAATTTGTTTAGGCCCAGTCCTATGAGGGGCTGGGCACCAGCAATTTTCACTGAAGCCAATGGGAGCCGACTGCTAAGAGGAGAGGAAGGACGATGCCGTGGTTTGGACACTTGTCTAGGACTCAGGAGTCATGGGGTCAGTTCCATGCTCTGCTGCAGACTTCCTGAGTGACCCTAGGCAAGACACTTAGAGCTTGTCTACATAGTGATGCAGTGTGAACTAGAGGGGTGTGAATTGTAGAGTGTTCTAACTTGTTGCACTCCAACTGTCCTGCGTGGATACTACTGGTGTGAACTAAAAGGTACCTCGTGCACATTACAGGACCATGTTAATGTGAACTAGGTACCTTTTAGTTCACACCAGCAGGGTCTACATGGGGCAGTTAGAGAGTTCCTCAATTCACACCCCTCTAGTTTGCATTGGGGCACCCTGTAGACATATACTTGGTCTCCGTGCCTCACCTCCCTGGGAATAATAGTACTTCCATACTTCACAGATGTGTTGTAAGGACAACTACATTAAAATACTGAGGTGTTCATATAATGTAGTAATGAGGGCCATATATGTACCAGGGAACTTCAGCAGTTCCCATTATACACTGTGCTGTCACTCGGCTGTTCACAACTTCTTCTGCGAGGCCCACAAAAATTAGTCAATTATTTAAATATGCATATGCCTACATTGAGTATTGAGGTGATCAGATTGCCCTAGCCTTTAGTCCACTCAGCCCTTCCTTTCTCTGTTGTTTAACTCTTTAGGATTTGGGACTGTGTATTTCTATTTGCTCTGTAACAGCCCAATTCTGTTCATGCTGAAGTCAGGGTAAAAACCCACAGTGTCTTTCATGTTGCAGATTCAGGCACTAACATGCTGTTCCAAATCTTATGGAAGAAATTGGAAAACTTTCCACTGGCTTCCATGGGCTTTTCATCTGGCCATAAAACACCTAATACACGTTTTGATTCAGTCAAAAATAACTAACCACTCTTAATATCTGCTTGCTGTTTCTACCTTTAAATATTTGCCCTCTGGGTTAAACCCCTTGCATCATGAATTTTGTGTTCTGATATGACATGTAGATGTGGCAAAGCAGCACCAACATAAGATGAAGGGGACATTAATTTACTTGAGATATTGTTATTGGGTAGAATCAGAGATTAGTCTGCTAAAAGGAGCCAAAAATGATAGGCAAACCACAGAGCAATGGATGACGACGGTCCACACACTGCCACAGGGTCACCTTTTATGAAGCTACTTTTTTGCAAAAACTATACTTGAAAAGACTTGAGATCGAAGGCATATAGAGCCGATTGTGCCCTTTGATGAGCCTGGTATGTTTGGATCAGAAAGGTTAAAGTTTGATTAGATTCTTAATGTATTGTAGGTTTTGCTGAATTCTTACAACTCTCATTCTGAGGCGATTTATACAGATACGGATTAGGAGAAGGGCTTTTGCTGAGTTCTAGCTCCACAGAAATTTATGCCACTTCCACTCTGGAAACTGAGATGATAATGAAGTGAATTTTCATGTTCTCTATTCAAAGGCTATTTAGGCTCTTGATTTGATTGTTTTAGCAATATAAACTTCCTACCACTAGAAAAAAATAGCCCAAACTCTTTAATCAGCTTTACAGTGAGAACCAAGCCGGGGAATGTCTTAAAATAAACAAAAACAGAAACTGAGAAATGAGTGTGCCTCTGCCGCTCAGTGCTATAATAACTTACTCTGTAAAATTCCATGTACTCGGTGTTCTGGAACAACAGGATAAATGAGTTAATTGTAGATCTAAAAATTGTTTGCCAGATGCTGTCTATTCTGCTACCAACACCTGTTTTAGATCACGCTCTCATTAATTAGAATATGATGAGCAAGCAGACAAGTTCAAACACTGTGCTGACAGTGTCTGTGTGGCAGATATGAAATTCCCATTTGTCGTTCTCCTCCATGTTCAGGGAGTCCTTTATCTGTAATCTAATAGATAATTTTTAAAAAATTGCTGCAATAATGAACATATTAGTTAAGGCTGAATTTTTGTCATGGTAAATTAAGGAGGGAAATAATGGATTTTCCAGAGCAAAGTGTCATCTTAAAAAGTTATAGTTTAAAAAAATTAGCAATAAACAACTCTGGAGCCTAACTCAGGCTTTTAAATCTCTGCATACATTATTAGGAAGAATTCAGTCTCTTTCAAGTTCTCTGCCATGGTCCCTTTATTCACCCCAGCCCAAACAAGCTGTAGTGTATTGGATTTGGGTAGTACTGCTTTAAATAGTTTGAGATCCCTCTGGTATGCCTCACTGGCTTGCATTACAGAAGCCACACACATACACAATATATAAACATATACATACACTAGCATGCATATGTAGCCAGGCCTTATGCGTTTGCCTATAATAAACAGTTAGTTTGAGCCCAATTGTGACCAGATGGTTTCCTCATACCCTTTATGTTGTGTAAAGAGCAAAGACAACATGAAAACACACACTTTCCTGTGAACTCTTTGGCTCTGTGACTACCTAGCCTGTGCCCTTTATGATTCTTCCAGGCCCCTTGAATGTATAACCACTGCTCTTTCTCCCCACTTAACAGTGCTGCTTCTATCTCTGAATCTCAGTCACATTCATGAGGTGCCAGAGCCATGAGGACTCCTTCCTGCCCCTTCCCCTTGCTGAGGTTTGCAGTGTAAAACAAAGAACTAACAAACCTGAGCCATGGAGTTCATTTTGAGGATATTTGGGTTGGGGGGTTGGCTTGAACGCCTCTCTACATGGAATTCAGCTAGAGTTTGGGTTTGATTGCAAACTCCTCTCTCCCACAAACGAGCAATTACTCACACACAATCTTATTGCAAGTTCACTTTTTTGGGGTAAAGGGTTCACATTTTAGCCTTTAGTAATCCCAGACAGGAACCTGGTGTGACACACTGTATTTCAAAATAACACCTATACCTACATATTTACCACTATTATATGATGATGATGATGATATGTTTTGGACTAAGTATGCCTTGTGAGGTATCATTTAAAGACAGTCATGATCTGTTGAACATTACTGTCCTGTTGAATTATATGTATTACCTCTGTATGTGAAGTGATGAAGTTTTGCTATATGTAGGTTACTGAAATATGCTGTGAGTCTCAGAGACGCCCACAGCCAGCCTTGCAGTGGCAACAAAGGAGCAACCAATATCCCCAAAACAGATTTACATCAGGACTGGCCAGCCAAGTGTTGATGCCCATTAAGGGGAATCTACGATCCCCGGGGGCCCCTCCGGGAGCCTCCTGAGAGAGCACGTACATGATGGGGGCTGTCTAGACCCCATGACACAGCAAGAATCTTTCCAGCACCTGGAAGAGAGTATAAAATGAGGGGCAATTACATCACCACTTTGCCTCTCTTCTCCCCCATCTTAACACCTGGAAACTAGATTGTTTTGAAGAAAAAGAAAAGCCTGCTTGAACCAGGGAGAAGGGATGGTCTTAACTAGGCTTTCTGGTTAGTAAGAACTGAACTGAATTCTTCCTGCAACATCCAGTAGGGTGAGAAAAAACTGATTCATTCAAATCTTGCTTAGTCTGATAAAGTTCAGGATTTCGACTGCAATTTTACATTTTATTTCTTATGTAACCAACTCTGACTACTCTGCCTAACACTTAAAATCAATTACCATCTCTCTCTCGGTAGTTAATAGACTTTTTATGTTTTATCCTTTACCAAGGAGTTTGTCTAAAGTGCTTGGGAAATCTGCTCAGATCACAAAGGCTGATGCATGTCTATTAGCCTTTGATGAAGTGGTGAACTAATTAATGAACTTGCATTGTTCAAGTGAAGGTCTTGAGCAGTGTAAGATGGTACATTTCTGGGGTGCAAGGCTGGGAGGATTTGCTGGTATCTCCATGCGTATAATTCATGAGAGGCTGTGAGAGCCTGCATGTAACTTTGGGTGTGCCTTCACATGCTAATGGCTGTGTGAGAGCAAAGCCAGAAAGGGCTGCTTGTCACTAGCAGAGCAGTGTGACAAGGTACCCTGATCCAGAGAGCTAACGGGGACACAATGGGCCCACAGGTCTCTGTTAAATTGCAGTTTTGGGCAAAAGGCATGGTGTTAAGAGGAATCTGGTGTGGGAGGGTGTGAAATAGGTGGAATAGTGGGAGGGAGAGGGTCCAGATCCTAGATACCTGGTTAGAAGAAAAGAGCATGGTACACGAAAATATATGGCGCTACATAAAAATGATCAATATTAAATGTATACAGGGATAATGTTGGTATAAAAAGTCCCACTGAAATATTTATTTTTATTTCACCCCGAAAAATCTAAAAGCTCGTGGAATCAGTTGGGCTCCACACTATGCTAAGCCCCGGAAAACATTCTATAAATTAGTTAATCAAATAAACCTTTCATACCTGCAGCTATGCTAACATATTTCTTTCAAATATGTTTTCTGAGCCTCTACCAATAGTTAGCACATTGAGTTTCTTTCAAAAATTGTTAGGAGAATAGGAATACAATCATAGAAGCTAGAGATTGAGATTGAGATTGGTAATAGATAACCTTCTTTAGCGCACTACTCTCTCTTTTATACATCTTTTGTTTCACTACCTTCCCCCTCCCCCTGGCACTTCTCCTTACAACTTTAAGTTTCTCCCTTTTTCTGTGAGCCAAGATACTTCTCTCTCGTTCTTCACATTTCACCTCAAAAATGCACTTTTTAAAGCTAAATGAAAATAAGAAAGAAAAACTTGTAGCACCTTAGAGACTAACAAATTTATTTCAGCATAAGCTTTCGTGGGTTAGTACCCACTTCATCGGATGCATGGAATGAAACATACAGTAGACAGATATTTATACAGTCAGAGAAACATGATAAGGTGGAGGTTCATAGACCAACCTTAAGAGGCTAATTAATTGAGAGGAACCATAACAGCAGGGGAAGAAAAACCTTTGAAGTGATAAACAAGATGGTCACACAGGTGTGAATGAGGATCGTTAACTTAAGGGAAATAGATTCAATTAACGTAATGGCCGAGCCATTCGAGGTCCTTATTTAATCCTGAGGTAATACAATCTAGTTTGCATATCAATTCGAGTTCAACAGTTTCTCTTTGAAGAAATTTTGAAAAATTAATGCTGAATGGAAACTACAGTCTTTATTCTTGAAAAGTTAGAACTGTTTATTGTTTTCCCTGGTAATGATGGTGCCAGTAGAGAACATCTTGAAAGGTAAATTATTAAAAGCCACTAACTAAAAGCCAGAATTGGAATGTGGTGATTGAACATAGCCTTGCAGAAGGAAGTGGGGGAGGGGGATTTAAAATTTTATGACCACCACCTGCTGAATAAAGCTCTGAAACTCACAGTACTGAGGCAATTAAAGCAGGCAGTATGAAATCATAGTGTTTCTTTTTTCTTTCATGTCTCCTTTTCCTGTTCACATGGGGTTGGAAGTGTCCACAATTCTTCTCCCCTTTTTCTGGTCCAGAGCTCAGATTCATAGCTCTTGGACTTCCAGTCCTTTTCTCTTAACAGAGTCTTCCCATCATATCCTCGGTCTCCCTTGTTCTTTCTTGCGGTCCTCTTCCTCCCATGCTCTCTTTGCCGGTCATTTTTCTCCCATACATATCACATGTCCAGCCCACCTCAATCATGCTCTTAATCACATCCGCCACACCATCAGGGGCTCATTCACCTGTACATCTACCAATGTGATATATGCCATCATGTGCCAGCAATGCCCCTCTGCCATGTACATTGGCCAAACCGGACAGTCTCTACGCAAAAGAATAAATGGACATAAATCTGATATCAGGAATCATAACATTCAAAAACCAGTAGGAGAACACTTCAACCTCCCTAATCACTCACTGACAGACTTGAGGGTAGCAGTGTTGCGACAGATTAACTCGAAAAGCAGACTTCAAAGAGAAACTGTTGAACTCGAATTGATATGCAAACTAGATTGTATTACCTCAGGATTAAATAAGGACCTCGAATGGCTCGGCCATTACGTTAATTGAATCTATTTCCCTTAAGTTAACGATCCTCATTCACACCTGTGTGACCATCTTGTTTATCACTTCAAAGGTTTTTCTTCCCCTGCTGTTATGGTTCCTCTCAATTAATTAGCCTCTTAAGGTTGGTCTATGCACCTCCACCTTATCATGTTTCTCTGACTGTATAAATATCTGTCTACTGTATGTTTCATTCCATGCATCCGATGAAGTGGGTACTAACCCACGAAAGCTTATGCTGAAATAAATTTGTTAGTCTCTAAGGTGCTACAAGTTTTTCTTTCTTATTTTCATTTTGCTGACACAGACTAACACGGCTACTACACTGAAACCTATTTTTAAAGCTAGTTCTCCACTGTCAGCCTCCATTCTGGTTGGCACCTAACCTTCCACAACAGTAGCAAAGAAACGTAGGAAAGATGAGGACAAGCTGTAGAGAATCCAGAGAAGAGCAACAAATATGATAAAAAGTTTAGGAAACCTGACCTATGAGGAAAGGTTAAAAAAAAAATCTGGGCATGTTTAATCTTGAGCGGGGACCTGATAACAGTCTTCAAATATATTAAGGGCTGTTATAAAGAAGATGATGATTAATTGTTCTCCATGTCCACTAAGGGTAGAAGAAGAAATAATAAGCTGAATCTGCAGCAAGGGAGATTTAGGTTAGCTATTAGGAAAAACTCATTATATAAGGGTAATTTAATTCTGGAATAGGATTCCAAGGGAGGCTAGAGAATCCCCATCACTGAAGGGTTTTAAGAACAGGTTGGACAAACACCTGTCAGGGATGGTCTAGGTTTACTTGGTCCTGTCTCCGTGCAGGGGATTGCATTTGATGACTTCTTGAGGTCTCTTCCAGCCCTACCTGTCAATGATCTATCTTTCAAAATTAAGATTTTTTTTTCTGCTCCAGCAGGACGTGCGTCATAGGAAACCAAAAACTGCATCTAGAGCGTAAAAGGAAGTGTGGCATCTCTACACTTCCTGGAGGATTTTTTCTATAGCATAGATTACACTGGCATAGCTGTACAAGGCAGGAGAAAGCTTCCTTCATATCCCCTCACCCTCCTGCCACAGTTAAACAAAGGCCATCATATTCTGGCAATTAACAGGTGAAAAAAAATATACCTGAAGGAAAATGGGTTAATTTTTCTCATTTATAGACTACACATAATGGAGGGGTACAGTCTCCTCTTAATTATTGCACATACACTTCTATTAACACCAATTAGAATTTACATGCATGGACAAAGGGAGGAATATTTTATCAGTATAAAGTTTGCTATTGTCATCCTGTATGTAAGTCTTGAAAAATTAATGCTGAATGGAAACTACAGTCTTTATTCTTGAAAAGTTAGAGCTGTTTATTGTTTTCCCTGGTAATGATGGTGCCAGTAGAGAACATCTTGAAAGGTAAATTATTAAAAGCCACTAACTAAAAGCCAGAATTGGAATGTGGTGATTGAACATAGCCTTGCAGAAGGAAGTGGGGGAGGGGGATTTAAAATTTTATGACCACCACCTGCTGAATAAAGCTCTGAAACTCACAGTACTGAGGCAATTAAAGCAGGCAGTATGAAATCATAGTGTTTCTTTTTTCTTTCATGTCTCCTTTTCCTGTTCACATGGGGTTGGAAGTGTCCACAATTCTTCTCCCCTTTTTCTGGTCCAGAGCTCAGATTCATAGCTCTTGGACTTCCAGTCCTTTTCTCTTAACAGAGTCTTCCCATCATATCCTCGGTCTCCCTTGTTCTTTCTTGCGGTCCTCTTCCTCCCATGCTCTCTTTGCCGGTCATTTTTCTCCCATACATATCACATGTCCAGCCCACCTCAATCATGCACTCTCCAACTTATCTATCACTGAGAGCCCCAAATTCACCTTGTCCCTAATTTCTTCCATGCATACTGCCTATACTCTGCTGGCCTGCCATCATTCTCAGCGTATTATTTTCTACTGCATGTATCATCTTTTCTTCCATCTCTATAAGACCCACCATTTCCAAATCATAGAGAAGGCAGAGACAAACACACGTTTCTTTTCTGCTGTGTTACTCTTCTTCCTCCTTTCCTACTTGCATAACTTCCGTTTTCTTCGTGTTTACCTTCAAACCATGGTTTTCAAACACAGATGCCCATTCTGATAACATTTACCCTTTGCTGTCAGTTTTCTCTGGGTATCCACAGACTTGCTTCTTCTAATTAACTCCATAGCTAGGATGAAGAGAAATGGACTCATCACACAGGCTTGTCTCAATCCCATCGTCACCTCAAAACACTCTGCCATGTATTATCACCTTACTCTTGACCCTCAGTACAGCTGCTCCATCATCTCCACTTCTTACAGTCCAGCTCAATACTCCAAACACCAGCTCCCATTGAACCAAGTCATATGCTTTCTCAAGATCAATAAATGATACATAGCAGTTTTACCTTACATTTATCACTCTTTCACACTTGTCTCATTGCAAACATTGTATCTATATTACTCCTTCCCTTCCTAAGGCCACGTTGCTCCTCTCCTATATTTTTCATCCACCTTTGCACCTCAGCCTCACTTCAAAAACTCTCTCAAGGACTTTGAGAAGCTCACTTAACAGGGTACTTGACAGATAGGCGTTTGGACCATTTAAGTCTCCTTTACCCTTCAAAAGAGGCAGACTCAATCACATTCTCCAGTTATCCGATATCCTTCCTTGATCCTAGCAAACAGATAATATGTGAAGCCACTTTAGTTCAATATCTCCAACTACCTGGATCATATCAATGGTTCTCATCTTCAACAGCTGCTTTACCATTCTTCATCTTATTCAGGGTTTCTTCTCCCTTCTTTAGAGAGCGATGCCTTTTGAGCTTCCCCATAAATTGTTGGCAGTGCTTGCACTCACAGCTCTTCTTCTCCTTTAACAACCTTTGAAAATATTTTTCAGTGCCTTTGTAGGGTTAGTCACCACTTAGTTCCCATCCTTCACACAATTTTTTTCATATCTTGTATTTCATTGTTCATCTTTTTTGCCAACCCAAAACCCAAAATTTCCTACCATCATCTTCCTCTAACTTTCTGTATACCTCTTCAGCAACTTCCTTTTAGCCTCCCTTTTTGCCTGTTCATCAAAATGAGACAATCAGAAATGCATGACGACTTGCTTCCTCAAACCACGAATAATTCTTTAACTTCTTTGTACATCAAACTTCCACCACTAGCTTGTTCTCTGAAAACCACCATCTTACCACTTGTTCTGCCACGTTACTATCACTGCTTAATGAAACATTTTTGATCTTCCTCCATTCTTCTTCAACTGACTTCATTGTTGTCGTCAAAACATGAATGCCTTCCTTTACTTTTTGGCAGCAGTCCTCCTTTATTTCCCCCCCACACACACACACACACACACTATCACCACTACAATTTCATCTTCTTTCCCATCTTCTCAGGTTGCAGTCCAATTTTAAACTAGTAATGCCTTATATTGTTCTGCCACATATTCACTCAATATAACCTTTACAACTTTCACCATTTCATATGTTCTTTCTGTCAAAATATAGTCCACCTGAGCTTTACTTTTTCCCCTGTAGTATGTCACCATGTGGGATTCTCTCTTGTGAAACCATGTATTCACCCCTGAAAACCCATTGAACAACCACCACCCAACCTACTCCTCTCCCCTGCATTTCTTTTACCAAAGACAAAATTTACACACCTCTCTTTCTATGGGTTCCTTTCAATGTGACAGTTTCATTTACTGACCACTAACAAGGTGGTACTCTCAACCATACCCACCAAGTTTGCCAGCTCATATATAAAGTTCTCCTTCTCTTACCTAGCTCTTCCTTGTAGAACATATGCGGACATCACACATATAACCCTACTTTCTGTCATCAACCATACTGTTATCAATTGGTGGTCTCTTTTTTCTACCCTCATGACACACTCAGCAATCTCTGGGCTCACAATGACAGCTATACGATTCATTTTCTTTATTCCTCCAGACCAAAAAAATTTAAATCCATCTTTCAAGATTTTATTCCACATCACCTGTTTCCAGTATACATAGTATATGGATGTTCCTTCTCGCCACTGACTTAAACACCTCTCTTAACACTCCCATAAGTTGGTTACAATTCCCAAGTCTTTGACAATTTGTTGTGGGTGCCTGGAAGATGGTGTGTCAGTTCCCCAAATGTGGTAGCATGTTTTAAATGACTCATGTGCAAAGAATCCATTATACACAAAGAACCTAGGAGCTAAGTAGCCCACTTAGCTCCATGTATGTGTTCTTGTATGAGAGAGAATACATGGTGCTGTGGTATGACATAAATAAGGAGCATAAAATCAGGATGATTATATTACTCATGAGTCATTCTGCAACAAGTGACCCAGGACCTCTGCAAGAGCCCAGGACATCAGCATTCATGGAACCCCACTAATGGCATCATTTCCTAGAGTTGGATTTGAGCTGCATACTTTTCATCCCCATCTGAATTATCCCATATTTGTGAGAGTTCATACCCAAGATCTGATTTGTTGTCAGGTCCAGTCATAACACTACTGCATAAGAATAAAAGGAGAACCACCATTTTTAAGATGCATAGAAGAACTCCATGACTATGAATTTAACCTTCAACTATTCTAAGGGAACTAGTTTTAGAATCCGTCAGAAGTTTTCCATTGGAACTTTTTTCCCGCATGGGAAACTGCCATTTCATCAGAATTTTGTGATGAAAGCTGTTGATTTTGATGAAATTTCATTAAAAAAAATCAATTAAGTGTTCTAAAAAGTTTTTACTTGGTTTTGAAATGATTTTCAATTTTTAAAAAAATATTTACAGTGAAAAATAAGTTGAAATCAGAACAAAATGTTTTGATCAAACTGAAAAAAAATTCCAAACATTTCATCAGAAGTTTCAAGTTTTTATTATTTTGTTCTCTTTTGAAATGGAAAACTTCTTAAAATTGCAGCATTTCCCACAACAGAAAATCCAGTTCCCTCACAACCCTATTGGCTTTATTAGCCAGCTTAAAAATTCATGAGTGGGAAGGAGAGAGAGAGAGTTAGTCAGTGTAATTTGGAACACTTCATCAGTGGCTAGATCATGTCCTGCCATTTGGGTGGGATGGATTTGTGGGATTTCATCTCTGCATCACAATCTTGCCATTACAAGTTTGATTGTCCTAAACCAATCATAACATTTGTTGGTTGTGGCTTTGTGAGTGTTGCCATGAGTCTGTGTGATGCCTGCTAGTTTCAAATTGAAGGCTGAGGTCACAGCCCCAAAGTCTTTTGTATACACTTCCAAGTTCACAAGATACTGGCTTGAGTATCTGTTGTCCTATAGTCACTTCCACCAGTGCAAGCTGGGAGTAAAATGCTACTAAATCAGAATAGCATTTTACAGTCACTTTGTACTGGTGTAGGTGACTATACAACATTCAAGACACTGGAGAATCAGGCCCTCCATCTCAAGAAACAGAGCCATTTAGAATCTTGTGGAGGCATTGGCTCAGTGCTGATGGAGAAGAGCATCGCTAAATCACCAACATCACTCCCTGCTGCAAATGCAGCTGAAAATATTATATTTGGATTCTGAGTGTATTAGTGGTTCCCCCAGAAATGCACATTCTGTACTGAATTGTTAGTTTGAATGAAATCATGATACAGGTCTGTCGCGTCTTACGCGGGGGTTACGTTCTGCGCTGAGCACGTAAAGCGAAAAACCGCGTATGTTGAGACTCCATTGAGTTGAATGGCGGACGGAATTGCCCGCAGTACCGATGCCATTTTTAAAATAGTTATTTTAAATGCGCGTAAGATGCGACAGACCTGTATTGCATTGAACTGGCTAGTCTGCATGTGCACCATTGCCCACTGGATGGATGGAATCGGAACAGCTCAACTGTTCATCATAGGTCCTATCCTGTGCACTGAATGAGACAGGGGATGGTGGAAATAAATAGTCTTTAATTTCATGATCACATTCTATCATAATGTGTATGCACATGGGACCAGAATGAAGGCTGCACAGGCAATTTTCATTATATTGTTTTGTAAATTATGAGTACTCGAATCTGCTGCAATATTAATGTTCTTTTAATGTAACACCTTTTTTTTTAAACAGCCTGCAGCCTGCCTGATACACTAATGGCAATGAGAATTCCCTACCCATAAGAAGGTGGTATATCTAACAACAGCAAGATCTCACTTAACAACTTCACCTGTCAAACCTTTTTCTTCTTTGGTTGAGCCAGTTATATCATCCCATTACTTCTTCCTGCCTAACTTTTTAATTACCTTTTGTGTACCACCCTCTGTGTTCTCATTATGGCGTGACATCTTACAACACACTCTGGATTCATTTTAGTTCTCTCTGCTCAATACAGAATTACTCTTTGATAAGATTAAATTGTTTCACACACATCCTAGGGTATTCCCTTCATCTTTATGTTCTCATTAGGCCTGTATTATGCCTCACTCACAGGAGCAAGATAAGGGCTTCCTTTTACGCCTCTTGTTTGTGGCCATTGCTCATTAATCTACCCCAATTTAGTGTTTCTGCTCTGGAGCACAGGACTCCAATTTCCATCTTCTTATAGTTTGAGGCTCCCATGGCCCTTGTCTCAATTACAACTGTGGGATTAAGAATTCCAAGGTATTTATGTACGTTCTGACTCGTGATCAAAAGTTTTAAATAAGAACTGTACACGCTCCTTTGTCAGAGCCTTCTACATAGTCATGTCCCAGTTATAAGAATAAGATACAATGGGCCAGATCAGCTACTGCAAATCAACATAGATCCATTGATTGACACCAGAGGAGGATCCGGCTCATTATTCTTTGGCTTTTACTATTCCATTACAGGCAAATAGAAGAGCAGTGAGGAACGGGTATTGCATTACCCAATTTAGGGACCTGATTCTGCAAGTTTCTGAACATCTTCAATGCTCAGAATTAAGTCAGTGGGCATTCACGGTGCTCTTAGGACTTTGCAGGATCAAACAAAGCTTGGTGTGGCTGCCTTCTACTTGCTGTTCGTGGCTTGCACCAGCTTTCCTGACTCAGGAAAACTTTCTCCCTACTGCTTCACCTCCCTTCTGCCCCAGAAAATTTCTTCCTCCCCTCTCATTGGAACTCTCTCGCATCTTCCTTCTCCTCCTGAGAACACTGCCTCCCTCTCTTCCTCCCTCAGTTTAGGTACACCTGTAGTCATGACCTCAGACATGTATTCACGTGAACCTTGCCAGACCTTTAGAAGGTCATATGTTTTAAGTCGTAGTCTATGCCCATTTGAAATGGTCAGCAGTTTTCAGAATGACTTCAACAGTTACTAAGACCATTGGACATTTTTGTACCTTGTTTAGCCAGTTTGGTTTACTGTTACCATTGGTGACAACGACCTTAATTCTGTTCTGAAGAATTTCAGAGGTTCTTAGCTTCAAATAGAATTCAGCACATATGTTCTTCTCTGTACCATCCTGCTACAACCAGACTAGCAGAATGCTTTGTACAGACACTTAAGCATTCCTTAAAAGCTAAGAAGTCTGTTTTGAGTCATCAGCAGAAATTGGCTGATTTCTTGCTTGTCTACAGGAATACACCACATGCTACTACCCAGGAGTCATCTATAACCCTGCTCTTGAAATGATCTTTGCATAGCTGTTGGGACTAGCTATGACGTGATGTTGCCTCACATGTACCTAAATCCCAAACTCTGCAAGTTGATCAATGACATGACGCTTGTCATTCTTGTCAAATGGGTACTTGGAGAACTTGTTTTTTTTTTAATTTTGTAAAATGCATGGGACCTGTTTCATTTATGGCAAAACTATCCCATGGTACTTTATGGAAATGACATATGGACCAATTGCAGCCTTGACAAGATCCAGAGTCCTGGGATGCTCCAATAGGACTTTCTGTTCCTCCAATCGAACCTCATTCTGCTACAATTCCTAATTTTGATGACTTGAAGAAAATTTGGTAGTAGATCTAGTTGATTCCTTACCATTGACTATTCCCATTGTTCAGGCATTGCTGCACCACCATCACTATATTATCCCAAGAGAGTGTGAAAACCAGTGGTGTGGCTGAATTTATAAGCCGTTTAGTTAGTGAGTTGCTATCCAGGGCAGAATAATCCCTTTCAATTTGAGTCCTCAGTAGTCCACCCACAATGTAGTTTGGTCATATAGTGTTTTATGTTAGCCACAAACAATAATATATTTGGAAATAACTTTAAAGTAGGGTGGAGGAATGTGATGTCCTGCCCCTTTAAATGTTTGGATCTGTGCTTCCTCAGAGCAAGAGCTTCACTTTTGCAGCCAGAACAATAAAGTCTCCATAGCTGTGCTTAAATCAGCTCTCCTCTGCATTAGTCTCCTTCTCTGCTGAGTCCATATACAACACACAGGAAGTCAGGAGCAGAACTGGGAATTGAACTCTGATCTCTTTAGATGCCATTGATCACAAGGCCGCCTGTCTCACCAGCTCTGTCAATGCATCAGCTCTTTTGAAGATGCTTATGAACAGCTTCAAAAGTTTTTATATTAGACAATTTGAAGGAATCCATGTTGAAAGAGTTTGAAGGAATCCAGTCCTTTGTTATTAATAGGCAAGTTCCGGTTTGTATTTCATAGAAAATATCTTTCTGCCTCCACCCACTGCAGCATTAGGGTGTCTGGAAGGTCAAATGTCTCTCTATTGAGTATTTTTTTAAAATAAAACAGTAAACAAAAACATCAGTGTCACATTTTCTCTTGTGCCAAAAAGCTTCACGGAGAAAAACCACTCTGTTTTTCCCTATTAACCCATGTGAGCTGCAGTTTCATTACAGCTCAATGTTTTTTCCCCAGAGGCTCACTGCACTGGAAAATAATCATTACATTTTGCCATATTTCCCCCCTTTTTGCAAACTATCATGATTTTATACATGTTTGTGGAAAAGGTTTAGCTAACAATCAAATCTTTTAGCTTGCAGGAGAGGACATTTCCCTCTCTTGATCTTGAAGTGCTTTATATTTTTGTTGGAGGAGAAAGGTGGTCTCGGGGAGACAGCACAAAACAAAAATGACTTCCTAAGTTTCAAGGTAATAAAATACAGCACAGCCTATTTTAACAACCTAAGGGACCAGCAAATGCCAATCACCCAGCAGAAGTGGTCTTTAAGCAAAGGTCAAATAATATACTGAAAACTACATGAGATGGTGTGAAGTGGTTGCTTTTGATATAGCTTAAGGAAGAGGTTCTCAGTGGCTTTTCACTGGGCGTACCATACTTCCACAAGTTTCCCCCTTTTCTGGGGCCCCACACTACTGAAGTTACATGATGACACTATGGACCAGATCCTTAACTGGTGTAAATTGACATAGCTCCACTTCCATGGAGCTACTCCTCTTTATACCTTCTGAGTATCTGGCACCATAGATCACTGTAGTACTTCAGGTTTGATTCTAAACATACAACACAATGAAAGGGAGTAAAATGAACAAGACTAATTAGGAACACGAAGATGAAATAAATGCAACACTGGCCAATAAAGCTCCATGTGGAGAAGGTTTTTATTAGGTGGGTCTGGTCTTTCTCAGTTGGATACATGTTATGTGATGTTGCATGTGATGAGGAAGAGATCCTTCCTGCCCATAGAGCTGTTGCATAAGAGGTGACAGGGGAAACACATGGAGAAATGTTCAAGACCCACAAGAAGAGAATCATAGAAATAAGAGATGGAAAAATATCTATTTGGTCATTTAGTCCAGTGTTTTTCAACCTTTTGATACCAGGGACCAGCTTGCTGTTCTCCTAAACTGGGTCAGGGAGATCTCAGGAACATGGATTGTTCCTTACATTTCCTAGTGCTTTATCTGATCTTGTTATAGTCACTCATTTGATGGGGCTTCCACCCTTTCCCTTGGGAAACTAGTCTACAGTTAAATACATCTCCCTGCGCAGGATTTTTTTCCTGATAGCTAGACAACATAGGAGGAAGATGTGAAAATGCCTTTCTCCTTGACTGACTCAGGAATATAAGAATTGCATTACTGGTTCAGACTCAAGGTCTATCTAGTAACCTGTCTAGGACAGTGGGCAATACCAGATATGTCCAAAGCAGGCGTTAACAGCTCTGCAGTAGGCACATGAAGGATAGTCTGCATCCCACATTAGGTCTCATCCTGATCTGTAATAGTTATTAAAACCTCATGAGTCAGGGCTTCAATAGTCCAAGTTTTCTGTCATCATTAGTTATAACAACTCTGAACATTCTTGATATCAGTATAAATATCAATCCTTTTTGAATCTTGTTAAGTTCTTGGCTCAATGACTTCATGTGGCACTGAGTTTCAGTTTAATGATATATTATGTGGGAAAGTATTTATTAGTTTTTAATTTCCCCACCCTTTTACTTTTATTGAATTTTATTAAGTGTATTCTTTATAGGTTCTTATATCAACCTCATCACTGTAGCATCCAAACCCTTCCAATATCCATTAAACGTGACTTACATCTCTCTCCCCAGAGGAAGTGTGTGCACAATGTAGTGTTTTGCTAGAGTTTTGGGTTTGTATTTTTTGCTCCCTTGTTCTTGTATTATGAGACAGGAAGATCAAAAGTTCATGATCTACCTCGAATATAATCTTGTATCCCCTCTTATTCACCTCCTTTCTAAAATAAAGGAGTTTTTTCAATATGTCAGAGTTTTTTCTATCCTCTTGATCATTGGTGCTACTCTTCTCTGAACCACCTCTAGTTCTGCAATATCCTTTTTGAGATGGGGTGACCAGTACCCCACACAATATTCCAGGTGAGGCCACATCATTGATTTATATAAAGACATTATATTCTTTGATTATGTATCAGCTCATTCTTTATGCAGTTTAGCATCTTGTTTGCTTTTTTAACCACAGCTGCACATTAAACAAAGGTCTTCACAGAATCCTCTACAATGATACCAGACTATTTGGAACCCTTGGAGCAGGAGCGGCGCCAGCTTTTTTGCCGCCCTAGGCGGTGGCGGCGGGAGAGGCTGCCGCTGAGGACCCCAGTGGCCAAAATGCTGCCCCCCAAATCCAGGCGCCCTAGGCGACCGCCTAGGGTCGCCTAATGGTAGTGCTGGCCCTGCCTCTGAGGTGTATGAGTACTTTCAGTGTTTCCCACCAATGTGCATTACTTTGCATTTAATCAATTTTATTTGCCATCAGATTTCCCATTCACCTGCCTTGTTTAACTCTCTCTGAAGTTCCTCCCGGTCTTTTCTGCCCATGTCTAACCTAAATAATTTTGTCATCTGCAAATGTTGTTACCTCAACCTCTTTTCCAGGTATTACCAAATATATTAAACACAGGACCTAGTATGGAATTTTGAGGCACCCTGCTATTAACTTTTTAACATGGTGAAACTTCACCTTTTATTCCTACTCTGTTTTCTGATTCCTAGCCAGTTTTTTTAGTCCAAGACATCACTTTGCCTCTGACCTCATGACTACTGAGCTTTCTTAGTAGCTTGTTATGCAGAACTCTGTCAAGTCTCTTGGAAGTCTGAGTGAATTATGTTAACTGGTTCTCCATTTCCATTACTTTATTAACAGAGTCAGAGAATTCTATGAGCTTAGTGAGATTTTCCTTTGCAGAAACCATGCTGGTTAGAAACTATATATCATGCTCTTCAGGGGTTATATTATTCTATTAATATCATTTCAACCAGTTTGCCTGGTACAGTTGTAAAGCTTACTAGCATACTACAATTCCCTGGAGCATGTTAAAGCCCTTTTTAAGTACAAGTGCAACATTTACTACCCTTCAGTCCTCTGAAATAGGGCAGAAGAGATTAAGTGAGAGGTTGAATATTTTTGTTAGCAACTCAGCTACTCCATACTTAAGCTTTTAGAACTCTTACACTCTGGGACTATTGACTTATTGCTTTTAAATTATCTGTCAATCTCATCTTTATTACCAGAAAAGAGCCAATCTGGGATAGGACTCTCCCCAACGTTCTCAGCAGTAAAGACTGATGAAAATAAATCATTTAGCTTCTCAGCAATGTCCTCACCTTTCTTAATTGCTGATTTAAACCTTGATGATCCAGCAAACCTACTGATTCTTTTTCGAACTTCCTATTTCTTTGTACTTAAAGTATCAGAGGGGTAGCCGTGTTTGTGGCTTCTACGGATCCAGACTAAGAATCCTGGGGCACCTTATAGACTAACAGACGTAGTGGAGCATAAGCTTTCGTGGGTGAATACCCACTTCTTCAGATGCATCTGAAGAAGTGGGTATTCACCCACGAAAGCTTATGCTCCACTACGTCTGTTAGTCTATAAGGTGCCCCAGGACTCTTTGTTGTTTGTACTTAAAAGATGTAAAGGCAAGCGAGAAATTCTTTAAGTTATCTGCTCTCCAAAATCCATTTTGGCCTTACTGATTTCCCCTCTTAGTTACTGTCTACTGTAATTTACTGTGGTCAGATTCCAAAATTTTGAATGTTTTCTGTTTGGCTTGATAGCCGGTCAAACCTTGCCATTTAACCATATTGGTTTACTCTTTGCCTTCCTAGTTCCCCTTTTAATTCAGCAGTACTCATACTTCTGAGGATATTATTTGGCTTTTTTAAAGTAGCATCCATGCAACATTAACAATTTCGCTTCTCTGCCTACCTGTAGCCTGCACTAAAGAGCTATCACAGCCTGTTTACATGGTTTTCCCCACACTGGAGTCAGAGATGCCCACTACAATGCTCCTAATGGCCTTGTCCAGACTAGGATTTAAGGTTTGATGCTAGCACATTAGTTCACACAATTTAAAAGTCTAATGTAAAAAAGCTGTACTGTCCTGATCACAGGCCAAAATGGTTGAGATAAAGCCTAGGGGGAGCTAATATCACACCTTTAAATTCTAGTATAGAGAAGGCCATTGTGTTTTCCAGAAAGAGAAATGCCAGATATTGCACTGGCAACAGGAATGCCCGATGATACTTCCCCAGAGCCTGACTGTTGAGGACAGCAGCATCCTATACACTGGAGATTCTTGGTGTGGCAGTGCCTAGTGGAGTTCCTAGTATCAAGGGCATCTAGTAAATTCATAGATTCCAAGGCCAGAAGGAGCCATTGTGATCATCTAGTCTGACCTCCTGTATAACACAGGCCATATAATTTCTGCAAAATAAATCCTAGAGAAGGTCTTCGAGAAAAAACCATCCACGCTTGATTTAAAAATGGTCAGTGATGGAGAATCCACCACAACACTTGGTAAGGTGTCCTAATGGTTACTCACTTTCACTGTTAAATTTACACCTTGATTCCAATCTGAATTTGTCTACCTTCAGCTTCTAATCATTGGATTGTGTTATACTTCTATGCTAGATTGAAGACCCCATTATTAAATATTGGTTCCCTATGTAGTACTTATGGATGGTGATCAAGTCACCCCTTAACCTTCCCTTTGTTGTGCTAAATAGATTGAGCTCCTTGAGTCTATCACTATAAGGCAAGTTTTCTAATTCTTTAATATTCTTATGGATCCTCTGAACCCTCTCCAATTTGGCAACATCCTTGTTGATCTGTGGGCACCAGAACTGGACACCGTATTACAGCCCTGGTCACACCAATGCCAAATGCAGAGGTAAAATATCCTCTCTACTCCTACTTGAGATTCCCCAGTTTATGCATCCCAGGGTCACAGTTTTGGCCACAGCATCACACTGGGAAATCATATTCAGCTGATAATCCACCATAATTAAGCAATTTGCAAACACCTAGAAGACAATAAGGTGATAAGCAACAGTGAGCACTGATTTGTCAAGAACAAATCATGTCAAACCAACCTGATACACTGTCAAAGAAAGCTAACAAGCCTTGTGGAATAGGGTGAAATTTAATAAGGACAAGTGCAAAGTACTCCATTTAGGAAGGAACAATCAGTCGCACACATACAAAATGGGAAATGACTGCCTAGGAAGGAGTACTGCAGAAAGGGATCTGGGGGTCATAGTTGATCACAAGCTAAATATGAGTCAGTAACACTGTTGCAAAAAACACAAACATCATACAGGGATGTATTAGCAGGAGTATTGTAAGCAAGACACGAGAAGTAATTCTTCCACTTTATTCTGCGCTGATTAGGCCTCAACTGGAGTACTGTGTCCAGTTCTGGGCACCACATTTCAGGAAAGGTGGACAAATTGGAGAAAGTCCAGAGAAGAGCAACAAAAATGATTGAATGTCTAGAAAACGTGACCTACGAGGGAAGACTGAAAAAAATTGGGTTTGTTTAGTCTGGAGAAGAGAAGACAGAGGGGACATAACAGTTTTCAAGTACATAAGAGGTTGTTACAAGGAGGAGGGAGAAAAATTGTTCTCCTTAACCTCTGAGGATAGGACAAGCAGCAATGGGCTTAAATTGCAGCAAGATTGGTTTAGGTTGGACATTAGGAAAAACTTCCTAACTGTCAGAGTGGTTAAGCACTGGAATAAATTGCCTAGGGAGGCTGTGGAATTTCCATCATTAGGGATTTTTAAGAGCAGGTTGGACAAACACCGGTCAGGGATGGTCTAGATAATACTTAGTCCTGCCTTGAGTGCAGGGGACTGGACTAGATGACCTCTCGAGGTTCCTTCCAGTTCTATGGTTCTCTGATAACCCCCAAATCTTTTTCAGAATCACTTCTTGTGTGGATAGAGTCCCTCATTTGTAAATATGCCCTACAGTCTTTGTTTCTACATGTATACATTTAGCCTTATTAAAGCACATTGTTTGCTTGCACCCAGTTTACCATGCAATCTAGATGGTTCTGAATCAGTGACTGGTCCTCTTCATTACTTACCACTCCCCCAGTTTTGATCTTCTGCAAACTTTATCAGTGACAATTTTATAGTTTTTCCCCCCAGGTCATTGATTAAAATATTAAAGAACACAGGGTCAAGAACCAATCCCTCCAGTATCTCACCGGTGCACACATACCTGATGATGATTACCCATTTACAGTTACATTTGGAGACCTACCAGTTATACATTAAATGGATTAAAAAGTGGCTGCTACATTTTATATAATTCTAAGGTTTAAAAAAAAAAAGTTTCATGTGGTATCAAGTCAAACACCTTACAGAAGTCTAGGCATATCACATGAGCATTGCAACCTTTACGGACCAATCTTCTAATCTATAAAAAAAACTCCAAAGTTAATTTGACAGGATTTATTTTCTCAAAACCCATGTTGATTTGCTTGTTGTTGGCATCCTTTCGTCTGCGAGAGACAGTGGGAATTGCAAACCATCTACATCATAGGCTACAATGTCTCATGTGACTGAATAGGCCAATCCGAGATTTGCATGATCTTTGGCAGTTATTGCAAATGTATGTATCTTGGTTGGGAGCTGCTTGCTTCATATGGGCTCTTCTCTCTTCAAGCTGTAGGAGCCAGCTCCTGTCATGGACTGTGATATCCTGATGGAGACAACGGCACCACTTGTTACGATCACTTGCCAAGATTTCCCATTGGTCATGATCAATTCCAAATTCCTTCATATCTCGCTTGCATGTGTCTTTATAGGCAAGCTTGGGACCGCCTGTTGTTCTTGTTCCCTCTGATAGCACCGCGTATAGCATGTCCTTGGGTATACGTCCATCTTCCAAACTACTCAGATGGCCCAGCCAGCGCAGTCATCTTTGCTTGAGCAGGGCTGTCGCAGTTGGTAAATTTGCCCTTTGAAGAACCTCTGTATTAGGACAGGGGGTTCCACAAGATCCTTCAATTACCTTAAATGCAAACCAGGTAGAAGTAGTCCAAACGTTTAGTAATTTAGGTTCTACAGTGACCACCAACCTCTCACTGTATAAAGAACTAAATGTTCGCATTGGAAAGGCTGCCACCACCTTTAGCAGACTAACTAAAAGAGCATGGAAGAACTCAAAGCTTACCATCAAGACCAAAATACTAGTGTAACAAGCTTATGTCCTCAGCACTCTCATATATGGTGGGGAAACATGGACAACTTATGCTCATCAGGAGAAGAGGTTGAACAATTTCCACCTATGTTGTTTATGCCACATACTCAACACCAAATGGCAAAATAAAGTTGATTTGCACTAATTACATTAATCAATAATTAAAGGAGAGTAATTGAGTACCATATCAGCTGCTCTATTATCTTGCTTGGGATCATTGTCAAGCTGACAGGTCATCCTGTTTATCCTTTATAAAAATTTGCACAACGTTAGCTTTCTTTCAGTCATCTTGAACTTCCCCAGTGCTCCAAGATGTATTGAAAAAAATCAACATTAATGGTACAGCAAACACCATTTTTAAAATTCTTGGATGCAAGTTATCTGGATGTACTGATTTCAAAATGTTTAACTTTAGTATCTTCTGTTTAACATCCACCAGATATACTGGTGGAATGGAAAGAGTGTTATAATTACCATATGAGGAGACTATGTGATCTGTTATTTTCCCAAAATACAGAAAAGAAATATTTATTGAACACCTCTGCCTTATTATTGATAATTCTACCATTTCCATCTAGACATGGATGAATACCAGTGTCAGGATTCTTTCTGTTCCTAATATATTAAGTAGTAGAAATGGAAACATTTCAGATAATGCTACCATGGAGGTCCTGGACTTTAATCTCTTTTCTAGCAGCCTAAATTTGGCCTCTCGGACCTTTTTCCTACCTTTCCCTATGTGACCCTTGGGTGACCACAGCTACATGCACTGCCCTGCAGACCTCTCTCTAGCTGAGCTAGAGGGAGCTTGGATGGGCACTTAGGGAAGTCTCATCTGCTTTTTTTGGCCAGAAGAAGTTCGTCCTGTGGTATCTTTGAGGGAGTTGGTATTTTTTTCAACTGAACATATACTGGAGGACTCTCTGAAGGAAGCCACCAACACCAAATATCCTTGTTTAAAGACACCATCAAGATTGGAAGACACAGCATTTCACCTAAACTATCTGTTTGCAAAGCCCATGTAATTTCTTTTTCCCCCAGTGATAATGATCTGAGATGTATCTAGCATATGTGCTTATCCTTTGCGATGAAACAGAGAATGGCCATCCTGGGTCAGATCAATAGTCAGTCTAACCCAATATCCTGTCTTTGGACAATGGCCAGTGCCAGGTGCTTCAAAAGGAATGAATTGAACAGAGCAATTATCCAGTGATCCACCCCCTGTTGTCCAGTTTTGGCAGTCAGAGATTTAGGGACACCTGGAGCATGGGGCTGCATCCCTGACCCTCTTGGCTAATAGCCATTGAACTTATTGAATTCTTTTTTTGAACCGAGTTATAGTTTTGGCCTTCACAACATCCCCTGCCATGAGTTCCACAGGTCGACTGTGCATCGAGTGAAGAAGTACTTCCTTATGTTTGTTTTACACCTGCTGCCTATTAAATTCCTTGGGCATGACATCCTGGTTCTTGTGTTATGTGAAGGGGTAAACAACACTTTCACTTTCTCCAGGAGGATAAAAAGGCCAGAGCCTCACTAATAAGCTCTCAGTCTAGCCTAGGAGGCCACTTGACTCAGCACACAGCCCCCAAAACAGACCACAATAGAATCTTCAAGCAAGCAAGCACACTGCAAACAACAACTCACCTAATCTCTCCTCTTTCACCTGGTGAACTCCCTTGCCAAACTCCCCTGTCCACTGCTCCTGTTCACTAGCCCCCAGTCCCCACAACCCTGCCCACATTTAGGCACAGGATGAATAGCAGTTAAGTACCCCTGTGCTGAGGACTAGAACAAGGCATAGGCACTACTGAAGTCCCACTAGGGTGACCAGACAGCAAATGTGAAAAAAAATCGGGAAAGGGGGTGGGGAGTAATAGGAGCCTATATAAGAAAAAGACCCAAAAATCAGGACTGTCCCCATAAAATCGGGACATCTGGTCACCCTAAGTCCCATATAAGCCTCATTTTGAGGACTTGTGTGTGTGTCATTAAGCTGGTGTATAGGCCTTTTGTTGGCCAGCTGCACAGGGGTGAATTTCACCAAAAGTGAAAAGTTTGCAAACTTCCCATAGGCTGAAAGTTATTCATGCTAGTTTTCTAATAATTAAGAAGTAGGAGATCAGGACAAGCTTACAGACAATTCACTCTGCACAATCATCTGACTCTCACCTGGTGCTCTTCTCGGCCATATCCACCTGCTGTGGCTTTTCATTTAGATGGTAAGCTCATCGAGTCATTGTATGCATGTATAGTGCCTAGCATCATGTAGCTCTAATCTTGACTGATGCCGCTAGGTATTATTGCAATACTATTTAAATAGCAATAGCAATTTTATTCATACTAAATCATTCAGCCAGCTCTGAACCTTGATCCAAACCCCCTTAAACTCCAAAGAAAAAAAGACTTCCATTGACTTCAAAAAAGCCTTGGAAGACACCACTGGAATATCCAATATTACCAACCCAAATATTCAAAAATCATGAGTCACTTTTCCCAGCCACCACCCCAAAAAAACATATGTGATTGTCTTAAAAATCCTGAAAACATAACACATATTGGGTGCTTTATATTTACCTTCTGGTTTTAACCTTGAGGGTGAACTTAGGTCACTTTTCTAGGTTTACCCCATAACCATGAGGGCTAGAAACATATTTTTATATGGCAAGCTGAGAATCTCATGTACTCCCCTGATTTCAAGAGATGGGGCTTTAAGAAACACACCAAATATCATGAGATTCACAATAAAAAAAAAATCACTAGAGCTTCTGACACAAAGCATCTGTGTGGAAAGGTTTTCACATGATTTCCTATCTGATCACACTCAGTGTAATTGATGCAGATTGCCCAGTCTCAGTGCAATAATGTAACATTTGTTCTGCTTTCCCACATATTTCTGTGTATCAAGATTACCTTATTATGGTTTAAAAGATTCTTCTCTCTCTGCAGAAGTTATTATGGCTTTCATTTAATCCTTCTCTCGTCACACTGACCGGCTGCAGAGTCTAATTCCCTTGCTTCTTACAGTTAAGGTTTCTCTTTTGGTCCAAATACAGTGACATTTTAATTAAGAGCCTCGCTCTCTGCTCTTGGTCAGGTTTCAGCTGCTTTAATTTGTGTTTGTTCTTAGCTGTCAGACAGATGCAGTATGGCTATAGTGAAGATTCTAGTCCCCTCTCCATCTCTCTTCCTGTCTTCACCACCAGTGTGCTCCAGATCAGATCCATTTTCCTTGCTTTAATTTTTCCTCTATTAGTGGAAATCATTGCACTGTTTGATGTAGATTCCCCTGGGCACTGCATGTGAGTGCTATGGAGCTAACTATCTTCCCATGGTGGTGTAAGTCAGGAGGAACTGCACTGACATCAATGAAGCTATTCTGGCACAAAAATTATTGTAGGAGAAAAGAATCAGACCCTCTATATTTAATTCTTTCAGCTACATGGCAATAGCGTCTAAATGTAGGGAGTAGGAGACAAAGGTCCTGATTCACTACTCCATTATGCCAGTTTGATGCTGTTGTCACTCCACTAAAATCAATGGCATTAGACTGGAGTAAAACAGATCCAGTGACACTGCCTGACAAACACTAGGTAATTCAGACCTAGATCACTTCCAGCTATATCGTACCACCAATCCATGCATGCCAGTCCCCTTAATGCCAACGGGCACTGTACCCAATACCCATAGGCCAAAACACGTGTACACTCCTAGGTACCTATTCCCTGCTCGTCCTCATACACAGAGGCCATCAAGAGTTAAGAATGGAACCTCAGCTTGAATTTCATGAGCCAAACGGATTCCTGGTGTGTATGGAATGCCATAGGGTGACCAGCTGTCCTGATTGTATAGGGACAATCCCAATTTGGGGGGCTTTTTCTTATATAGGCACCTATTACTCCCCACCCCAATTTTTTGCACTTGCTATCTGGGTCACCCTAGAACTCCACCACAATGAATGCAGCCGCACTCATTTGCAGCAGGGTTAAATTTCATTTAACCTGTGTTAGTCAGAATCAAAACCCTGGGCTAGATTCGGCTACCCTTCCACCCACTGACCGGGCCTTACTCCATTGTTCGTACTGGAGCTTCAAGTGTTTCTGAATGAGTGAGGGGACATCGAGCTCTGAAATACCTAACAAAACTTTAATGCAGCAAGGGCACAATGCTGCCTCCTTTACCTCACTGCCCCTCCCACTCCCAAAGCTGGCTCCACCCCCTAATAGAACACTGCCATTTTCCATTCCCCAGCCACTCTCAAATCACTTCCACCTGCAACCCAGCCAGTAGGGGAGACGAAGTGCACATACAGTATCCTTCATTTCAGTGGAGTAAGACACTACTCAACATGAATAAAGAAAGCAGAATCTGGCTCCAGAGGTTATTTTCCATTCTCCCCCCCTCTCCTACCCCCATTTATCTCCCTTTGCTCTATTTTGCATTAAAAGGCATAGCCTTTACCCATACAAATCAACACTGTGGTAATAGTTAAGCAGTGTAATTTTTGCTCAGAGGGTTTTGACATTTATGAAGGAGCCCATAGTGGGGGCTCAGTCACCCCTTGAGCACCTCCTTGTGGCAGAGTGTGGCTCTAGTAAGGGCTAAGGTGGGCTCTAGGTCTCCTGGGTTTAGGAATTTCTTCACTACAAGTCCTTGGCTGAGGTGGAGAGGGGAACCCAGACCCACCCACTCGGCTGGGTTCCAGCTCAGGGCCCTCATTGGAACAGACAGAGCTAGCCCTTGCTCTTCCTTGAGCTACTGCCTACCTTTGTAGTCTTCCCTTGCCTCCTACCCTGTTTCTCCCTTTTTGGAGTATTTGTTTGCCTGGCAGCTTCTCACCAGTCTGCTGGAAGAATCCACTCCACAAACCCTCTCTCACACTCAACCACCTTTTGCCTCAGGAGGTTTTTCTCTAACTGAGGACCTTACTCTTTTATCGTGTGCAGCTGCTTCCCAGCCTAATTAACTGCCTCCCAGTGACTCAGCGAGTTAACTATACTCAGGTGAACCTGAGCTGCCTAATTCCCCTTGAAAAGTCTGTCAGAGATAGGCTGGGTCCCAACCCCTGCAGAGGGCCAGCTACCCTCTGACAGAGCCAGTAAGGTCTATCTGTGGAATCTCTCAATTTGCAATGGCTCCTTTTCATCTGCTCATGGGTGTGGAAAGGAACCTCCTTTTCCCCTTCTAGGTGGATGGATTGTGGTCCTTTAGCCAGGCCTTCACTGTGCCTCTGGAGAGGCAGGGATGCAGTAGGAAGTAACACAGGGAGTAGGCTGGGTGATACCATGGGCCCTGGGCCCACACCTGAACTGCCTGCCCCAGGGCCCTGCTTTGGAACATGAATGAGCAGCAGGGCCTGGGTTCCTCTACCTCCAACCCTGCAGACTTGAACCCTCTAGGTGCTACAGACAGCCCCTGGACTTGGCCACTAGGCACTACCCCCAACTCCTGGACTTGATCACTAGGTGGTGTGGCTAGCCAGTGCTCTTACCACTAGGAGACATGGCCTAGGGAGATGGTCTCCCATCATGGTTACATATTTCTCTATTAAAATCACATCTCACTATAGCTCCTCATCTCTCTAAGCTTGCCAGATCATTCAGCTATTTTGATCTGTCCTCTTGGTATTTGCAATCCCTCCTAGGTTTTTTTATGGGTGTGGGGTTAATCAATTTGGATTTTACAGTGAGGAATACTTTCAAAAATGCAGGTTCTAAGTCTAATCCCTGGACCCCACTTGGTATCACCTCTTGATCTGTGCCAAATCTTATCACTGCTGGCCATTTTGCCCCAGTGCCATTGCTCGAAATGCTCACTGCTTCTGACCTCACTCTCCACTATCAAGTTTATCCACTAGCAAATGGGATTTGCCAGCCAATGTTAATCACACCATAGTATTTCTATAGTGTCCCAGTTTTCACACAGTAATGTATCAAAAGCTTTACTCAAATTAAAGATACATGCACATTTTGCATTTTTCCCCACCCACCCTGTAATTACATCAAGAAAGCCAACTGGGTTTTCAGACATGATTTATGTCTTATGAACTGATGGTGGTTATAGTTCAGTAGGTTCCTTCCTCCAAATACTTATATTTAAAGTCCCTTGCTATCCTTTCTAAGATAGTGAAGTCAAGGTTAGTGGTCATTGGTTTCCTGGGTCTCCATAGACTGGCCTTTCTCCATCCAGATATCAGAACATATTGTTCTTAGTTAATGTGTCTTTTGCAGCATATATTTGCATGGCTCTTTGCAGAACTAAATAAAGTTGCATAAATAAAAAATATGCATGTATTAATTATACATATGAATCAACTCATGTTTTTATTCTGTACTGTATTAATATTGGCAGAAAGATGATTTTGTAGTCAAGGGACAGAACTGGCCCTCAGGAAACTTGGTTCAATGCTTGGCTTTGCTTCAGATTTCCTGTGTGACCCTAGGCAAGTCACTTGTACTCCGTGTCTCAGTTCCACACCTGTCAAATAGGGATAGCAATGATTCCCTAGCTCACAGGGGTACTGTGAGGATAAAATCATCAGGTGCTCAGATATTCCACTGAAGAGAGCTATAAAAGTAGATGGACACTTCTGAACGTAGATTCCCTTCTTGCAGAAAGAATGACTTTTCTGCCACTTATTACCACCCTTCTATGGCAGGCAGGTGTGTAACATTCTGTAGCTTTGAGACAATATCCTGCAAATGTGGAAATAAAATGTTGTTTCACCAAGGGGGGGAATGGCATATCTGCCCCTGGACATTTCCACTGCTTGCATCCGAAGAAGTGGGTATTCACCCACGAAAGCTTATGCTCCAATACCTCTGTTAGTCTATAAGGTGCCACAGGACCCTTTGTCGCTTCTGCTTAATAATAAGGGTCTGTGTGACAAGGTAAAGACCCACTCCCATCTTCTGCTCTGTCTACATAGACTGTTCAGAGACCTTCACTTATTAAACATCACTGTGTAGTTTATTAACATTGCTTGTCCCATCACCTTACTGATCCATACACCACAACATTTACAACATTAGTTTCTCCTCAGCCCTCTGGGGAGGAGAGGGAAGACATCTCTCCCCTCAGATCCTCCTTGGTTCTGGTTCTGCTAACCTGTCTGCTAACCTCCAGCACTTCCATCCTGTATCTTCTTCTATCCTCTTCATTAATGGACTACTTAGCTCATTAGTCCTTCTTCAGACCATTCTAATCTGCTAATAGGCACAGTCAGGTCCACCCCAGAGGGAAGGAGGGGGGCAATTAGCTTGTGTTTAAGTGATCAGAGTGCTGGCTCAGCTGATGGTTCCCAGCACTCTGTCACAGTCTGATGCTGCCACCCTTCCTCGCATGGTGTAACACTGCGATGAGATTGATTTCAGTGGGGCTACTCACAGAATAAGATGCTACAAAATATACAGGGGAAGGGCAGAATTAAGCTAAAATGTAATAAAGAGAAATAAACATGGATTGTTTTAAGAAGAAAGGAACTTAAAAATAATGCATTTAAAAAACAAACACAGCCATTTATTCTGTGTGACATTCAGAAGCATCAAAGGGACTTAGGATCAAAACTCCCATTGATTTCCAATGGTGGAAGTGGTTAGGGTGCCAGCATAGGACTTGGGAGACCCAGGTTCAATTATCCACTCTGCCCAAAGTCACTTAGCCTTTATGTGTCTCAGTTTCCCATTTGTAAAATGGAGATAATAGCACTTACCTACCTCCCAGGGGTGTTATGAAGATAAATACTTTAAAGATAATGAGGTGCTCCAGTACTATGGTTATATGGATGTGCCTTAGATAAACATTAAACTCTTAGGCACTTTTCAAAAGTCTCCTCCCCTTTTGTCAGTAATTATTTATGTTACAGTACACTCAGAGGCCAAAATCAGGAATCATGCCTTCACTGCAGTAGAAGATTTACACATCTAAATCAGACAGTGTTTGCCCCAAAGACCTTACAGTCTAAGGGCTAGTCTACACTGGGGGGCGGGAAATCGATCTAAGATACGCAACTTCAGCTACGTGAATAACGGCAGCAGGCAGGCTCCCCCCGTCGACAGCGCTTCCTCCACTCGTGGCGCTGGAGTTCCGGTGTCGACAGGGAGTGGCTCTAGGATCGATTTATCGCATCTAGATGAGACGTGATAAATCGATCCCAGAACATCGATAGCTACCCACCGAATCGGGCGGGTAGTGTAGACGTAGCCTAAAGCGTATGACAAAAGACAACAGACAAATGGGCAAATGAGCCGAGAACATACTAAGAATGAAATGATCTTGTCGGATATGATAAGTAGCTTCATAGTAAAAATTGAAATCAGGAGGGTTTTTTGTTGGCTTGTTTTTTAACAGCAGCCAGTTTTTGCATAGGAGTATTGTGTTGCTTTCCCAATGGATCCATTTAAATGCCCTACAGCTTGGTTCATTACACAAAGGAAAGGATATGGCTAGTTCTGCACAAGAGTCTCCACATAGAGAAACCTTCTATATCTCACCAAACAAACACATTGACATTGTTGTGTCTGCAGACCTGCAAAGGGAATCATGGAGCTAGTTGACTTCCCCGTCTGAAATCAATCAGGTAAGAGCCATAGAGCACAGGTTCATCTCTTTCAGTAGAACACAGAAACAAGAACCCACCTATGGCTGTTGCTGCCAGGGAGACTTGGTTTTGCTGGAAGGTGTAACTGATCACACCCCAAATTCTTCCTTATCTTCAAGATGCTCCATGGCCTGTGCCCATCATACCTAAATATTGCCTAAAGTTCCAGGATGAAAAGCAAGGTTGGCAACTCTGTTCCTTTGGCACAATAGAGATTTCTACCGCAAAGGTAAAGCTCATCTGTGCAAGAGACAGAGCCTTCTCAATGGCCAGTTCAAGACTGTGGAACAAACTCACACAGAAACTAAGCACCATCACAGACCACCTTCCATTCCAAGTGCCGGGTGCCCTTCAACCTGCCTTCTCTAGCAACCAAGCAGCATGTATATTTAAAAATAAAATAATGAAAAACCCTACACAACCCAACACCCCACTGCACACACAATTCTCTCCATGGGGAGATGATGACAAAGAATGAACCACACGGGACAGATGTTAATGCTCTAGTAGAAGGTGCTCTATCATGATGAGGGTGTTACAAGAGACACTCTAGTAGAGTACAGCACTGAGTCCAAAAAAGGACTATGCGGATCTATGCCCAGTGAGCTGTGGAGAATGCCAAGCAGAGGACACATGCTTTTCTTGTCTAATTGTAGCAGTGAAGTGGCATTAGATCTTTTGTCTATATTTCACCTGCTGATAGACCTTTTACGAGGGTGTGGCATTTATTCCCCTCAGTGACTGTGCCAGTTCCACACCATTCCCTTTTCAGGATGTTAATATAGTAAAAGCACCTGCACCCTGCCTAGACTACAGCTTCCAGAATTGCTCAAACACCACTTTGAGATAGATGAAGGACATATGTGGGTTCACTGACATCAATGGAGCTATGCTGATTTACACCAGCTGAGGGTCTCGCACATGTTGTTATTATTCTAGACTTTGTAGAGACAAGCTGCTACTCTTGCTTTGATGTTAAAATGTTAATATATTTCATTAAACGCTACCCTTGGGTTTGAGATTAGTATTTCAAGAGCTATCCTAATTTCAGAAGTGTTTAAACAGCTGCTACCTCACTTCAGAATCTCTTTAAGGTATTGATATTTCTGCTACATGGTAGAACTACTGGATCAGTCCATTCTAATTCTAGGTTGCTTCTCCTCAGAAGTCGCTACCGATCAATTATGGAGTAAGACATTGGGCAACAAGAGTGCCTGGAGCAAATGCCCATTACTTTGGCTATGACAACCATCAGAAATCAGGCCACCTGGCCTGCCAGGTATGAGAAAAGTCCAAGTTGTGTGGTTCAGGCACATCAAGAAATCAGTCATCCAGCCTGGAGCAGCAGGTCCCTGATTCGCTAGAAATTGCTACATTTGAAAGATTGTTTCAGTTATTAAATATACATACGGCATATCCCCATCAGCCATACCAGAGTGATACACATCAGCAACTTACCAAAACGGAATGCTGAAATTATAAATCTTTGCTCCTCCTCCTCCCCTCCCTACATCTTTTCTCCCTTCTTGACCTTCTTCATGTATATCCATGAGAGGACCTCCAATATCTGGGCAAGTATTAATTAATTAAACCTCATAAGAACCTGATGAAGAAGGCTCCATTATCCCTGTCTTACAGAGGAGAAAACTGAGGCACGGAGCAGTTAAGTGAATTACCAGAGATCACACAGGTAAAAGATCTATGGAGGGTCAGATTTTTCAGTGCCCTAGGAGCATGAGGCACATGCGTAAGTTCAAGCAAGTGATTAGTCCCACTAAAGTGAACAGAACAACTCACAAGCTCAAAGTCACACACCCGCTTATGTGCTTTATTGGATAGGGCTTGTGGCAGAATACAGATATTAGTGCTTGTGCACGGGTACCAGGTCAGGGTCCCAAAACAGCAGAAGGAGGAATTCAGTGACCAACCTTTCAGCCATCGCAGAGTATTTAGGGGTTCTTGCAAAAAGAGCCCATCAATGATGATTGCATCTGCAGCGAAGGAAAGTTCAGTGTCCCATGAAACAACGGCAGGTGGATCTGCCATTGCCCACTATCCTTAGTGACAGCAGTGTGACTTAAGACTCATGCCTCCAGTCAAAAGCACTTCCTTTACTACTGGATTGGTCAAAGGTCTCATTTCAAGATGTAGTTGCTGGTTTTGGTTTTCATTTAAAAGCACCTTGTAATGTTTTGCATGAAAGGTGCTATAGAAATGACTTAACTTTATAGTACGTACAGGAGTTGCGGGCCCGGTGTGGTGGCGTGTGCCTGTAATCCCAGCTGCTTGGGCGGCTGTGGTTGGTGGAGCGCTCAGGAGTTCTAGACTGCTGTGTGCTATGTCAATTGGATGTCCGTTGCTACTGACAGCTTGGCCAGCGGGTAGTTGAAGGACTGCCTAGAACAACGCATCTGATGTGTTGTGATCAGCGTGCCCTTTGTGAGGGCTGATGGACCGATCAGTGACTGGAGTTGAGATACAATAAAAGGGTTTAAAAATATCTCCAGTCAGTAGCATGCCTCTTAAACTTTCTACAAGAAATATAAGAATTTGCAGGAGGAGAAAACTGGAACTTCTTAAGACTTAAGTTTAGTGCCAAGTTAATGTTTCTTTAAACCTATTCTAATAATGCTCTCACTAGCCCAGTGCTGTAGGATTTTATTGTACCTAGCATACTTTCTGGCAGCTGACTCACTCATACTTTGATTCTGTATCTGTAACATGCCATATGCTGTGCAAAAGATGCTTTTGTACTTGCATTTTTATATCTACTTCTGTTCTTTTATTGTCGCTGCTTGTGATGTTCTTGTCATCATGTATACATTTCCTCCACTGAAACATCACAACCATCTGGTGTTTATTCAGAATAGAAGGATCCTTAATTCCATATATCATATTCTTTTGTTTTTGACCTTCAGCCGTAACACATTCTTTCATATGCTTGGTTTTTCTAAAGGAAACATTGGAATGCAAGGGTTTTCCCCCACATTTTTATAAGTTTGCTCATCATGGTGGTATCTGATTATTCACTGTGATACATTCAGCCTTAATTTACATTGCTTGAAGTTATTCTTTAGTTTGTTTCTCTGCTGCCACCTTTACTGAATTAACTTCGCTTTTTTCCAGCATGGTTTGCATTTGTGATGGGGGACCCCCAAAGGATCCCTGAGAAGTGCTGCTAGAAGAATGATTCCAAGGTCTGGAAAACCTCTAGTGGAGAAACTAACACTTTTAATTCAACAAAGAGAAGGTTAAGAGGCAATTTTGATAATGGCCCAGCACGCAATGCCACAAAAACAACCTGTCTTGCTGTACACTTGTGCTCGTGATCCCCCAAAGTGAAAAATCAGAACTAGAATCATAGAACTAGAAAGGACCTCGAGAGATCATCTAGTCCAGTCCCCGGCACTCAAGGCAGGACTAGGTATTATCTAGACCATCCCTGACAGGTGTTTGTCCACCCTGCTTTTAAAAATCCCCAATGATGGAGATTCCACAACCTCCTTAGGCAATTTATTCCAGTGCTTAACCACTCTGACAGTTAGGAAGTTTTTCCTAATGTCCAACCTAAACCTCCCTTGCTGCAATTTAAGCCCATTGCTTCTTGTCCTATCCTCGGAGGTTAAGAAGAACAATTTTTCTCCCTCCTCCTTATAACAAGCTTGGTTCAAGTTTGATTTAATCTTGACTAAAATGCAGAGGCTTCTTATTTTTTCCTAACTGGTTCCCCCCACCCACAGTGTTCAGGATGAGTGCTAGACAGCTCTCTCGTCCTCTCCAACTCTAATGGCATCTCAGTCCTTCAGCAACTAAGCTACAAGGAATTTGGAGTAGGGAATGGCATCGGATTTCCTGAAAACCCTCCTGGCTGGTATATTTCCCCCCTAAAATCATTAATAATTATTTATTATTTGTTTCCATTAGCAACCACAATGTGTTTATTCACTGTATAAAAAGCACGAGAAGGCAGGACCCTTCACCTGAAATGTTCACATGTGACAAAGAGATTATATACCTTCTAGCAGAGCCCCAGAATTACACCCTGGAATCAAATATAAAGCAGAGCACCATTAAACATCTGCCTATATTTTTACTGACCCCGATGCTGTCCTGTCCTACACCAAGTTTTTCGGCACTGGGTACTGGGTACACAGCAACTCCCACTGAAGTCCGTGATAAATGGATCAGCTTATTTAGGTACCTCTATATGGGGTTATGAGCCCACATTTAGGTAGTGCTATTTGAACATCTTGACCCTAAAGTCTCTTTACATCATCTTATACCAGTCTCTGCACCAGAAGTCCTGAGTTCCACCCACACCCAGAGGTTCATAAAATTGAAGCATGTTGCTGTTATATCACATTTATATCCATTGAGATTTAACATGAGCTTTCCCTGATTCTTAAAAAAAACACCTCCCAGTAAAATCCAGGCATGCCATAATGATGGGAAAAATTAGATAGTTATTCTAGCAGTGTATGAACTATATCCTAATTGAGCTCTGTGATCTGTATTTCTAATTGCCTTTCAGTAATTTAGATGCAAGCATCATTAGTGGTAGAGCAGATGCAATATGGGTTTTAAAGAATCTGAAAAACTAGCTTTATCAAGATCAATATCAGGATAGAGTGTTCCTGGTTTAGAGAACTACCCTTCTCCAAAGGACACAATGTCTTCACACACCTACTGCATTGATGAGAAAAATCTTAGGATAACAGAGTTCTCAAAAAAAAAAAAAGTTTAAAAAATTGAGTATTTATCATGCAGTAGAATTTTGAAAGCAGGTCAGAGAGGTTAGGTATGTAGCTTTATTGTACTTTTACTGTGTTGTGAAGTTTAAAATAGTAAGGATTCACTGTATTGTCTCTGCATTTAATAAGATGTTTAATTTGACCTACTTTACACACACTACTTTCTAATTCAGCTTTTATCAAAATAAGAAACCAGGAAGAGAGTGTGTACGTACACAAACCTTTCTCTCTCTCGTATTACATTTTTCTATTGCCAGTTGAACTTAAACTCCCCAAAAAGATTTTAAATTGGGGAATATTTTAAGCTTTGTATGATAGACTAAGCCAAATTCAGCTCTAGATGTCGTGATACTGCTGCACATCAGTAGAAGATCTGGCTCTTAAATCATAAATATTTATGCAGCAAGAGGATTGCTCTGCTATGCCTAAACTAATTCATGCCCAGTGGAACTCCATTGAAGTCAGCAGAGTGGCTGAAATAGGATTTGATTAATAAAGAATTAAATTAGGGTAATGTAATTAATGCCAATCAATATTTGTATGTTTTATAGAAGAGGTCAGACTAGATGATCATAATGGTCCTTTCTAGTCTTGGAATCTATGTCCAATTTTGTTCCTACATGTTGAACTTTTACAATGTATAATGGAGTGGAGGGTATACTTATGAAATTAGGAGATGACACTAATCTGGGAGGGGTTGCAAGCACTTTAGAGGACAGATTAGAATTCAAGACTACCGTGACATATTGGACACATTTGGTCTGAAATCAACAAGATGAAATTCAATAAAGTCAAGCCAAGTACTCTGCACTTAGGAAGGAAAAAAATCAAATGCACAACTACGAAATGGGGAAGAACTGGCTAAGTGGTAATACTGCTGAAAAGGATCTGGGGTTATAGTGGATCACAAAGTAAACATGAGTCAACAATGGGATGCAGTTGTGAAAAAGGCTAATGTTCTGGGATATATGAATAGAAGTGTCATATGTAAGACACAGGAGGTAACTGTTCCGCTCCGCTTGGCACTGGTGATGTCTCAGCTGAAGTACTGTGTCCAATTCTGGGCATCATACTCTCGGAAAGATGTGGACAAATAGGAGAGTCCAGGGGAGAGCAACAAAAATGATAAAAGGTTTAGAAAACCTGACCTATGAGGAAAAGTGAAAAAACATGGCACATTTAGACCTGAGAAAAGACTGAGGCGGGGACATAATAACAGCCTTCAAATATGTGAAGGGCTGTTATAAAGAGGACTATGATCAATTGTTCTCCATGACCACAAAGGTTAGGACAAAAAGTAATGGGCTTAATCTGCAGCAAGGGAGATTTAGGTTAAATATTGGGGAAAGCTTTCTAACTATAAGGCCAGGTCTACACTAGGGGCGGGGGTCGATGTAAGGTACGCAACTTCAGCTACGTGAATAACGTAGCTGAAGTTGACGTACCTCGCTCGACGTACCTCGCTGTGTGGGCGCCGCAGAGTTGACTGCCACCACTCCCCTGTCGACTCCCCTTCTGCCTCTCGCCGGGGTGGATTACCGGAGTCAACAGCAGAGCGAACGGGGATCGATTTATCGCGTCTACACTAGACATGAAAAATCGATACCCGAAAGATCGATCGCTACCCGCTGATCCGGTGGGTAGTGAAGACGTACCCTTAGGGTAGTTAAACTCTGGAATAGGCTTCCAAGGGAGGTAGTGGAATCCCCATCACTGGAAGTTTTTTAAGAAGAGTTTGGACAAACACTTATCAGGGATGGTCTAGGTCTGCTGCGTCCTGCCTCAGCACAGGGGGCTGGACTTGATGACCTCTCAGGGTCCCTTCCAGCCCTACCTTTCTATGATTCTATACATTGTTAACATCGCAGGAGCTGCATTGTGCTAGGCACTAGACTAACATAATAGCAACGAAATGGTTCTAGCTCTGATGAGCTTACAATCTAAGTCTCAGACATAAGATACAAACAGGAGGGAAGAACAAAGTAGCAGTGGGTCTCTGTTGTAGTTGTTCAGTTACAAAGAAAGAAACAGAGCACAACACAACAAGGCAAAAATGTCCATTTTTTATCATAGCCCTCCAAATCTGGTATCCGTGGTGCATGTAATTTGATATCTGTTATAGCTGGTGTTCTGCACAAATGCGTAAAGCACTTACAAATGATGACAGTTCCCACCACCTTGCTACACACCTCTATTCAGGTACAGCTTGCTATGGGGGTTCTCCTATGGAGACCTTGCTTTAGTTCTTTTCTTAATATTAAATAGCAGCTTCTTTATAATATACTCAAAATCAAATCCAGGACTAAGTACTCCATTTTACTCTTTCCATATTTATGTGAAATGTTCACTGAAATAAGTGGGAGTTATTTATCAAACCAACAATGTAACAAACATTTCCCTGCGCAAAGTAATTTATATATACTACTCTGACATTCCAGGGACAAGTACAGAATAAATGTTAAGATGTGTATTAGTAGAACTTGCTGGAACATTTCTGATGAAGTTCATTTAATTGAAATAGGCTGTTTTGACCAAGCCAACATGTTTCACAGAGACGTTATCGGTTTCAATGGATTTTTTGTCAGGAAGGGGTTGGGGTTGAGGTTTTTCACTTCTGACCAGGGACAGTGAGAGAGAGACTGAATTGAAAACCTGAGTTTTTCAATCCAAAAAAACCACATTTCAATAAAATTCTATTTGGTGAAAACATACTTAATGTTTTGTTCTCGTTCCAATACAAGAAGAAAACAAAATGTTGAAACTCAAATGTTATCATGAAATGGAATTGTCATCTTCAGGCCAGCTTCAATCATCATTATTTATTCTGAGTATTGCAGTAGCACCTGCTGATAGAAGCCATGTTGTGCTGGGTGCTGTACAAACATGTAGAAAAGATAGCTCTTACCAAATTCATCCTCAGTGTAGCTCAAGGCTTTTAAAGCCTGATACCTCATGTCCTTGAAGAACTAGACTGTTTACAATCTAAACATTAAAAGAAAGGTGCCCGGAGTGCCCTAGAGTACAGAAAGGATGCAAAGGGTGGCCAATGCAGTTGACCATTGAGTGAGGTGTGGGGAGGGGTGCATCTTCTTTGGGGTGTGTGACAGGGTTGGGACTCACTACCCAGCGCCTCCTGCTGGTTGTCTTCGGGAATTAGATCAGTCCAGTGGAGCGCCCTCTCCTGGTGATGTCCCGCCTGTTGTCTCACCCTAGGTTGGTGTCTGAGCCCGCGTCGCTCTCCAGCCTGCAGCGTTATCTTCGGGAACACTGCCCTCCAGCAGTTCCCCTTAGTCCATCCACGCCCCTTCTGGGGGGGGTGGTTGATCAGCAGTCTCTCTACACCCCAGCCACCATGTCCAACCACACCCCCAAAGTCTAATCCCTCTTGTCAGGGAAGTGGTATAGTCTATAATGGCCGCTTCCTACGGCCGATGGCTGGATGTACTGCACAGGGAGGGAAGCGGGGGGGACCCAGGCCCACCCTCTACTCTAGGTCCCGACACAGGGACCCTCTGACGGCAGCCTCGCTGTCCTCCTTCTCTCCCCTCGTCTGTCCACTTCCCTGGGCCACTTCCCCTATGGCCCCTTGCACCCGCTAGGCCCTTCCCTTCAGGGCCTGCAGCCTGGCAGGCTATGGGCTAGAGCTCCCTTCTGCTCCCCGAGCCTGCTCAGCACTGCGCTGTCCGTGGTGCTAGTCTCCCAGCTCTGGAGACTGACCTTCCCCTGTCAAAGGCCTGGGACAGACTCCCTGCTCCTCTCCTGGGAAGCCTTTATATAGGGCTGAGCCCGGCTCTGATCTGACTGGCTCTTCAACAGGCCCTCTCTGATTGGCTGCTGCCTTGCGCAGCCTCTCTAGCCTGTCCTAGCCCACTCTTGCAGGGGGTGGGGAACCCACCCCACCACAGGGCGTCAAATGTTTCCAAGGGAGTTATTAGGGGGCAGTGCTTGCACTCCCCTGAGCACTGTGACTGCAGTTTTGCCCAGCCCTTATGTGGGCTAGACAAATGAAGAAAGGCCCCATCCTCCATCCATGTAACATCCAGACAAAATCTACCCCTCGGTGTTTATAAACGCTTTGAGATCCTCCAAAGAGAGGCATTACTACTATTATTATTTGTAAGTTCTATAGAAGCAAAACCAAGACTGGAACTCTATTGTGCTTGGAACGTTACATATAGATACCCTGCTCTAAAAGGCTTACACTCTAAATTATAAGACAGAGGATGGGATGTGAAACAGAGCCACACAGAGGGGAAGTGACTTGTGCAAGTTCACACAGCAGCTATATATATTTCCAACTGGAAAAAGTACTGCCAAACCTGACCAAAATACTGTGGAAATAGACTCTGCAACTCATTGCCACAGAAGTTGTTGAGGCCAAGAACTTAGCAAGATTCAAAATGGGATTGGACACTTAGATAAGAATATCCAGAGTTTTTATAATTAATATTAATAAATATTTTTGAAAGGCTACTAGACCTCCTGCTTCTGGGCTTAAAACAATTTCTAATTATGATTAGAGGTCAGGATGAGACATAATGTGGGGGGAGGGGAGGCAGATTATTTGCTGAGGGGTTCTTACACTTTCCTCTGAAACACCTGGTACTGGTTGCTCTCAGACTCAGAATAATGGACTAGTTGGACTTCAGGTCTGGTTCCAGTATGGTAATTCCTGCATTCCTAAATGGAAGAGCCGGGATAGAACTCAGGTCTCCTTACTAAAGCTAGACAAAAATTTTAATCCAAAACTTTTTTTGTCCAGGAAAACAAATGTATATTTGAGGGACCCCAAAATAATTTGGGTTGGTTTTACCAAATTGTTTTGATCAGGAGAAAAAACCAACAACAACATTCTGAAAAAAATCTAAATGTTTTGTTTCAATATTTTCTAATGAAAATGTTTCAGTTTTTCAGTTCAAAGTGACTTTTCACATCAAAATTTCCTTTATTAGAAGAGCATTCAAAAACATTTCAAAGTGGTCAAAATCTCAAAATGAAACATTTAATTTGACCCAAAATTATTTTTTTGATTCACTGAAAATTTAAAAAACGCCTAGTTTTTGGGTTGACCAGAAACAATTTTTTTTTCAGGATTGCTAGTAAACCAAAAAATCTGTTATTCTCTCAGCTCTTCTCCTGATTCCTAGTCTAGTGCCTGACCTATCAGACCCTGGTTTTTCCTTTTACATTGCTTAACATTCAAAGCAAGTCATCCAGCTGTTCAAAATACTATACTGGCAAATGCTGTGTTCTCTGATTATCTACCCTTACCCTTGGATAAAAAAGATACTGTGGAATATCACTGACTCCTTTAGCCACGGCAGACTAGTGGTTTTGCATACTATCTCTAGACAGTAGCAGTTTTCTCCCTGGATAATGTAACCTCTGTATGTGGATGACTATAGGGAATTATATTGTTGATCAATTAAGTATTGGAACCTTCACCTCCTGCGAGACCGATTTCACTCAACATGGTTCCTTGATTACTGGCTGTGTATACAATTTGCAAATTATCATCAGGAGTCAAATTCCAAACTCAAAATCTTTTCATATCCTTGCTTGAAACTGTTCCCGCATTTCTTCACATTGTTTTTTACAACTTTATTTAAACTGTACCTTTCCCCTGCTGACCCATCAATGGGGTTTCCTCAGTGAAATTGGCATGGTGCACAAATGGTGCAGTAACACACCAGACGCTGCACATACTTGGAAACATCTGTAAGCTCATAGCTGCTGAAAGAATCAGAGCTGGGTCTGTAGCACTTGGTGAGGAAATCTTTCCAGCACAGGTGTGGGAGAAACCCACAAATCTGATCACTGGTTACCCAATAAGCTGAGCTGCCCAGAACTATCCTTGTTTTACAAATACACCTGAAAAATGGAACTGCTCATGAGGCAATCTGTCTACACAAAAATTGTACATACAAGTGATACACATGGGTTAAGCCTATGCATGTATAAACAGCCCCACTTAGGCCAACAGCAGGGATTGCACGTGAGTCCTTCAGAGCTAAAAGCAAGAACCTCTATTGTATGAATTAAAGGACAAACTGCATTAACTGAAGGAGTAGCAGACTCACAAACCTCCTTACACTGACCAGTTACAATAAGGTTCATATGTTTCCCCCACCTATAGAAGTTCCTCCTGAGATCAGGCCACGTTTTGGGCTCTCCTATTCCACTGAGGTCAGCATCAGGGTTTGACCCCCGGATCTTCACCACTGAATGTATGAGGCTCCTACGGCTTGACCAACAGGACTAACTCCTCCAGCTAGCACCTGGTTTACAGACATTTTAACAAAGGACAAAGACCCACACTCACCCACGAAAGCTTATGCTCCAATACATCAGTTAGTCTATAAGGTGCCACTCGACTCTTTGTTACTCTACTATAAGCTGCACCTGCTCAAATGGAGGCCAGGCTGAAGCCCCTATGAAACTTTGACCCACCAAATCAAATCTACTGTACTTTACATAGACAAACACACACAGAGTCACCTCTCTACAGTTTCATGTTAAGATGAATAAGAACAAGGCTGGAGAGGTATGTGGATAAGTAAACATACTTGACAAGAGAAGCGTCGCAGCTCACTCGGAGCTATCTGGAGAAAAAAAGCAGGTCTCACTCCTCTGGTGACTTTCAAAACACAAGCTGCAATTTGCATCACTGTGCATCACAAAGATCAATGCACTAGCAAAATCTCAAGAGCAAATCAATGTGTGGCTTATTTCCCAAGGTCTTTCTCTTAGCTCTGTTATCAGCCATTCCACCGTGTGCTAGGAATCTGTCAGTGCTTGCTGTCAGCTCTAAGCAGGGTCATTTGGTGTAAGTACTTGGAAGAGAGACCGCCAAGACACACAGAGGGTGTGTCTACATGGCAATTTTAATCCCATGGCTGGTCCATGCCAGCTAACTCGGGCTAAGGGGCTGTTTAATTGTGGGGTAGACATTTGGGTTCAGGCTGGAGACCAGGCTGTAGGACCCTGCAAGGTGGGAGGGTCCCAGAACTTGGGCTGCAGCCCAAGCCTGGATGTCTCCACATTACGCAGCCCCTTAGCTTGAGCCCCTTAGCCAGAGCCAGCTGGCATGGGCCAGCTCTGGATGTCTAATTGCAGTATAGATGAATGCTTAGGGGCTTCAGGAAGCGATGCTGGTGATTCAGTAGGTGGAAATTTCATCCATAGATGATACTGATATTTGTTCACACTCCAGTGGGATACAGGTGGTGGCTGGGTTCAGGTGGTAAGAATTAGAAGTAGCTCCATTGAATCAATGGAATGACACCTGCATAACACCAGTGGAAGTGAATCAGACTTCTGGTGCATGGCATAGAAGCTACACCTTGTTTGTAATGCCTTAGATTCAAGGGGAGATGATGTTCCAGAAAATTAGCATATGCTATCTCAATTGAAATTCCGCAGTTGGAATCTCAGCCTGTGATTATATACATTGCTTTATACTTCACTGAGAAAAAATGATAACATTCTCTCTGATTAGTTCCCTGCCCAGGAGGATGAAGATTACATCTCTGTGATGTGATGGGTAAACCACAGAAGTTTGGTAGATTTGGTTCAGTTACAAGCATGGATGCTTTCCCAGCTTATTCAAACCTACATTATGGAGGCTCCCCCAAACCCACCTACCTGCTCTGAATAATCTTTACCTCTCTAACAAGTCCTGTTTCCTCCTACTTTTTTCCAAGATTGTCTGAAGGAGGCTAGATAGCCTTTCAAGCCCTCTTCCCCTGGCTGTGAGTGGGTAACCACTCCAGGAGGAACCTTCTCCTCCCCCTAGACACAAAGATTATTTTCTCCCCTCTCTTTCCTTTGGCCTTATCATTCATTTTTTCTACAGATTAGAAAACAAAAATATAAATCCTGTCACTTTAAAGACTGAGTTTTCCTCAGTCTAAAGCCTCTCACCAGGGACAATGGATGTGCAAAGCAGTATCCAGTCACCTTGCCTATTAAGGCTGATAAAATGCAGATGAGAACAAAGATTCTGAGAGAGGAAATTAGAAAATACCTTTATAGGTAAACAGGAGCATGTTAGATAACATAGGGGACAATCGTTTATTTTCTCTTTACAATCTCTATTGCACTTCCCCAGTTGAGCACCTGCTCACTTATTGCATTTTTGGAATGGTAATGTTACCTCATCCTGGTATGATCATGAGCTCTCTCATACCTGAAATATCAGAAATAGTCACAGATTATAAGAGTATAGTTATAAAGTTTGCAGACGATACCAAGCTGGGAGGGCTTGAAAATGCTTTGGAGGACAGGATTAGAATTCAAAATGATCTTGACAATCTGGAGAAATGGTCTGACATAAATAGGATGAAATGCAATAATGGCAAATGCAAAGTACTCCACTTAGGAAGGAAAAAGCAACTGCACAAATACAAAATGTGAAATAACTGCCTAGGAAGGAGTACTACACTCCTGGGGGTTATAGTGGATCACAAACTAAATATGAGTCAAGAGTATAGCATTCTTGCAAAAAAGTGAACATCATTCAGGGATGATTGGCAGCAATGTTGTAAGCAAGACATGAGAAGTAATTCTTCTGCTCTACTCAGCACTGATACCGCCTCATCTGGAGTACTGTGTCCAGTTCTGGGCAGCACACTTCAGGAAAGATATGGACAAATTGGAGGAAGTCCAGAGGAGAGCAAAAAAAATTATAAATTGTCTAGAAAACACGACCTATAAGGAAAGATTGAAAAAAAAATGGGTTTTTTTTCAGTCTTCAAGTACATAAAAGGCTGTTATAAAGAGGAGGATAATAAATTGTTCTCCTTAACCACTGAGGACAGGAGAAGAAATGGGCTTAAATTGCAGCAAGGGAGATTTAAGTTAGCTATTAGGAAAAACGTCCATACTGTAGGTGTAATTAAGCACTAGAACAAGTTGCCTAGAGAGATTGCTTTCTTTGACAGTGTCAGGGTTTCCTCCCCACTCTGAACTCTAGGGTACAGATGTGGGGACCCACATGAAAGACTCCCTACGCTTATTTTTACCATCTTAGGTTAAAACCCCCAAGGTACAAAATTCCCTGCACCCTGAGAAACACTTCTCTCGCAGCCACCATCAAGTATTTTAAACAGGAACCAGGGAAAGGAACCACTTGAAGTTCTCCTTCCCAAAAAAATATCCTCTCAAACCCATACACCCCCTTTCCTGGGGAGCTTAAAAATAATCTCCTAACCAATTTGGTTACAGTGATCCAAAAACCCACCCCGGGGGGTTTTAGAACCATAGAAATCAGTCAGCTTCTTAAAAGAAGGATTTTATTAAAACAAAGAAGGTAAAAATCATCTCTGTAAAATCAGAATGGTAATTATTTTACAGGGTACTCAATTTTCAAACTCAGAGGGATTCCCCCTCTGGACAAAACCTTAAAGTTACAGAAAAAGCAGGAATAACCCCTCCCTCTAACACAGGGAAAGTTTAAGCTACAGAAAACAGAAATAAACCTCCCTTTTTACACAGGGAAAGCTCCACAAGCAAAAACAAACAAAACCTATTTGCAATGCCTGATTAACTTATGTTGAAATATTGAAAGTTTGATGAGGTCGGGTTGGAGGAGACTGATTTTTTGCCGGTCCTTTCAGTCCCCAGAGATTACACTGGTTCAGACAAAGAGCCACACACAAAACCTTCCCCCTCCCAAGATTTGAAAGTATTTTGTCCCCTTATTGGTCAGATGCCAGCCAGGTTACCTGAGTTTTAACCCTTTACAGGTAAGAGAATTTTATAGTAGTGTATCAGAGCTTTTTAACCCCTTCCCTTTATATTTATGACAGACAGGGTAACAAGCCCTGTGGATGAGGGGACGCGGTAGATGTGGTATATCTTGACTTTAGTAAGGCTTTTGATACGGTCTCGCATGACCTTCTCATAAACAAACTAGGGAAATACAACCTAGATGGAGCTACTATAAGGTGGGTGCATAACTGGTTGGAAAATCATTCCCAGAGAGTAGTATCAGTGGTTCACAGTCATGCTGGAAGGGCATAACGAGTGGGGTCCCACAGGGATCGGTTCTGGGTCTGGTTCTGTTCAATATCTTCATCAATGATTTAGATAATGGCATACAGAGTACACTTACAAAGTTTGCGGACGATGCCAAGCTGGGAGGGGTTGCAAGTGCTTTGGAGGATAGGATTAAACTTCAAAATGATCTGGACAAACTGAAGAAATTGTCTGAAGTAAATAGGATGAAATTCAATAAGGACAAATGCAAAGTACTCCACTTAGGAAGGAACAATCAGTTGCACACATACAAAATGGGAAATGATTGCCTAGGAAGGAGTACTGCAGAAAGGGATCTGGGGGTCATAGTGGATCACAAGCTAAATATAAGTCAACAGTGTAACGCTGTTGCAAAAAAAGCAAACATCATTCTGGGATGTATTAGCAAGAGTATTGTAAGCAAGACACGAGAAGTAATTCTTCTGCTCTCCTCTGTGCTGATTAGGCCTCAACTGGAGTCCTGTTCTGGGTGCCACATTTCAGGAAAGATGTGGACAAATTGGAGAAAGTCCAGAGAAGAGCAAAAAAAAAAAAAAAGAAGATTAAAGGTCTAGAAAACATGACCTAGAAGGAGAGATTGAAAAAATTGAGTTTGTTTAGTCTGGAGAAGAGAAGACTGAGATGGGACATGATTACAGTTTTCAAGTACATAAAAGGTTGTTACAAGGAGGAGGGAGAAAAATTGTTCTTCTTAACCTCTGAGGACAAGAAGCGATGGGCTTAAATTGCAGCCAGGGCGGTTTAGGTTGGACATTAGGAAAAACTTTCTAACTGTCAGGGTGGTTAAGCACTGGAATAAATTGCCTAGGGAGGTCATGGAATCTCCATCACTGGGGATTATTAAGAGCAGGTTGGACAACCACCTGTCAGGGATGGTCTAGATAATACTTAGTCCTGCCTTGAGAGCAGGGGACTGGACTAGATGACTTCTCACGGTCCCTTCCAGTTCTATGATTTTGGAATCCCCATCACTGGAGGCTTTTAAGAACAGGTTAGACCAAGGGTCTCATACTCAAATGACCATGGGGGCCACATGAGGACTCGTACATTGGCCCGAGGACCACATTACTGACACCTCCCCCGTGCTGCCCTCGGCCCCACCCCCACTCCACCCCTTCCATGAGGCCCTGCCCCTACCCTGCCTCTTCCCACCCCTTCCCTGCCCCCATTCCAACCCTTTCCCCGAAATCCCCACCCCAACCCACGGAGTTCAGGAGGGGTGTGGAGTGTGGTGGGGGCTCAGGGCAGGGAATTGTGGTGTGGGGTGCAGGAGGGGTGAGGAGTGCAGCAGAGGGTCAGGTTGCGGCAGGGGGCTCAAGGCAGGGGGTCGGGGTATGGCAGGGGGCTCAGGGCAGGGGTGCGGGGTGTAGCAGGAGGCTCAGGGCAGGGGTGCGGGGTGTAGCAGGAGGCTCAGGGCAGGGGGTCAGGGTGCGGCAGGGGGTTCAGGGCAGGGGTGCGGGGTGTGGCAGGAGGCTCAGGGAAGGGGGTTGGGGTGCAGGAGGGGTGAGGGGTGCAGAAGGGTCTCAGGGCAGGGGGTTGGGGTGCAGGAGGGGTGCAGGGTGCAACAGGGGATTCAGGGCAGGGGGTCGGGGTGCAGGAGGGGTGTGGGTGTGGCAGGGAGCTCGGCTGCAGAAGGGGTTCGGGGGCGGGCTCTTTCCTATGCACCTGCGCTTCTGCCCTGACCTGGAGAGAGCAATCCTAAGGCTCACCCTCGATTCATATTCTTGGTCTCTCCACTTGTAAGTGCTGGCAAGGGTAGATCTTGTTGGGAAATTTTCAACAAACCCTTTTTTTCACCTGAAAATGTTTATTCAGCGAAAACAAAAAAACTTTTTTGGTGAATTTTTTTACTCAAAAAAAATTTGGATTTTTTTTTTGGAAATTATCAAAACATTTCGTTTCAATATTTTCTAAATTAAAAAGTCCAGCTTTCCATGTCGAAATGACTTTTCATTTTGAAATGTAAGCCAATTCTAGTAAAAAAAGTAAATGGCCTAGACTGAAACAAAACATTGCACTTGACTCAAAACAAAACAATTATTTTCTCTTATTTCCACTTTTCATCCCAAATTCGTGTCCAGATCAGGACAGTATTTTTTTTATATCTCAAAATATTTAACAGGATGAGAAACTTTTCCTGCCCAGCTCTAGACAGGGGTGCCAGTTTGTGAGGGTGATATTTTGCTGAACTAGGTACTTTCCCACAAGGAACCAGACTGAAATGATCAAACTCATATGTAGGTGCCCAATTTCGTTAGGTGTCTTTGAAAATCCCCCCTCTGAGCTCTAAATGTGCATAGTTTGGTGAACAGATGAAGAGATAAACATCCATCAGTAGTTTTTATAATTATGTATTTGTATTGCTCTAGCACCTGGAGGCCCCAGTCAGGGATCAGGAGTTCATTTGGGTGCTGTACACACATCAAATGAAAAGGCCCCTAGAGTTTACCGACAGGGGGTCAACAAGTCTAATGTTGGCCCAAGCTACCCCATTAAAATGGGGTCGCGACCCATTTTGGTTTTGACGTTCAGAGCATTTGTCCCAAGCTGTCACAACCTGGCCTTTCCTGGCCGACTTCTCTCAGGACACTTCCCTGTAAATACCAGGTAACTCTTGGCTGCTTTTCCTAACTTTATTTCATGTGTCCTGCAGATCTCTTCAAAACCCACCAATTGACTACACCTCCGACTTCTGGGTTGGACCAACCACTAAATTTTTATTTAACCAACGTAAAGATAACAAACATAGCAATAGCATTCAGTAACCCTTCTAGTTCTTGCTTCACTAGGGAAAGCCTAATCTTATAAGAGCCTGGAAGTGCTCCCCTTCCAGATCACAGTCTAGCTCCCCAGTCTTCTCTGTGATCCTGCTTCCTGGGCCAACTTCAACTCGGGTTCCAAACGAGTAATCTAGGTGGAGATTGCATCCAGGAGTCCAACGTACTGTATACCTCTGCACCCAGCAGCATATGTTCTTTTTGGTCTTCGTCCCACAACATACCCCACCTTACATTTTAACTTTACACTTATCCTATAATTTCTCATATCATTCAATTTCAACTTAATATAGTCCTTTTGCCACACAAAAGCGGGGAAAGGGTAAATTTGTATAAGCAGTAGAAGACTAGAAAAGGCATCTCTTTCCCTAAACTGCCTGATTAATCAAATGACTTTTGTTGTCTGTGTTTATCACCAAGAGGGGAGAAAAACCCAACCCATTTTCAAGCACAGTAAACCAGAACCTTAGTTAGGCGGACATATTGACTCAAGTGAGTTCATTTTTTAATTGAAAAGCAAAATATTTTATTCTGCCTAGTGAAATAGAAAAGTGAGCAGATGCATAAACTTGGGAGCAGAACATCAAAGGTTTTAGCATTTATTACCAAGTGTTATTTTTGGACCACTGCTGCCACCAGGGGAAAGCAATTTTTCAGTGTAGCTTAACCACAATAAATAAGTTATTGTTTTTTTTAATATACTGATGCTCTTTCAATTGGTTTGTAGTGCAATTTTAAATAAATATAACCTATGTGATATTGGCTTGTCACTGCAGTTTATGCCGAATTTGTTGCCATAATCATTAAGTGATAGCGATGGACCATCCTTCAGGGGTAATTACTTCAACAATAATACACACACACACACACACGTTTAAGGGACATACAATTACAACCTTATAGCAGAATTTGCTGATTTTAGTAGCTCTTTGTATCACTCTCTTCCTCACTGTACTAGCTGGCTAATACAATAATGTTTTTTTAAAATCTACATATGAGTTTGATCATTTCAGTCTGGTTCCTTGTCCTCTTTGTGACTTTCCTCTAGATGCCTTACAGTTTGTTGATATCTCTCCAAAAGTGGGGGCCCCCAATAATGGCATGAAGTTATTCCAAATGTGAACAAACAACACTGCATAAAAAGGGATTATCCCCTTTCTGGACTTTGATGTTATGCTTCTTTACAACCCAATATAAAATGGGTTGAGGGAGTTGGTTTTGGGGTTTGTGTGGGTTTTTTTTTGCTACCCTGTGATATTGTCAGTTCATAACTTTCCTTGCAATTATGCTTTCTACGTAGATCTCTCCCAACTGTGCTTTCAAATAATGTTTCCCCAGTGTATTTGTTTTCATTATTGCACTTTAAATCTCCTTTTGTTAATTCTGCCTGCCCATTTAACTAATACCTCTGAGCCAATACATATTTTCTCAGATGTTCACATGCCTTGTCCTAGCTGTGTAAACTTTTGCAATAGAATGAATGTGTGTTTTCTGATTCCTTGATGGAAACGTTGCATCACACAGGACCCAGCATTGACCTTCTGAGATCTGACTAGACATGTAACTCGAACTATTGATGCTGCATCACTAGGTAGATGTGGTGAAACCAAGCCACAGAGAGTGGGGTTATGTTCTCAGCTGGTGTGAATTTTCATAGTTCCAATGAAGTCAATGGACTGGTGTATGAAAATTTACACTAGCTGAGGCTTCACCCCTGGGACCTTAATATATTCCATAGCTTGACTGGGAAGCCAACCTGTTTGCAAAATGCATCCCCAAAGAAAGTACCTGCCACTCTCTCTTATTCTTTTTCCTCAACATCATTAGGATGTTGTAATTATACTTCGTGACCATGGTCACTAGAGGGACTTCAATGAGATTGCTCAATCAGGGCAAACTGCAAAGAATGGGGCAGATGGTCCCCAAAATTGGTCGGCGGTTTATTCTAATAATTAGATTCACCAAGCCAGCAAAAAACCAGCTTCTACAATACCTTACTGGTTACTCAGAAGCCAAAAAAACAGCTCCCCTAAAGAAATCCACCGCAAATTCAACTATGCTGAAGATTATTTAAAATTTTATTCACCAAGAGATCGGACATATCACACACCAGGTCAATGGATAGTTCAGATTTTACCCAGCACACATTTACAGCCAATTCTTATTAACTAATCTAAGATTTATTTAAATAAATTTGTCAGTCTCTAAGGTGCCACAAGTACTCCTGTTCTTTTTTTAAGAAAGAAAGAGCACTGTGGTTAAAAGATTATATATACAGATATGAATAATCATAGTCAGTTTCTTAGCAGAGATAGTGAGCTGCTGAGTTGTAAAGTGGTCTTTCAGAATCAATTCCATAGGTTGTTGTCAAGGTTCCCTCCCCACTCTGAACTTTAGGGTACAGATGTGGGGACCCGCATGAAAGACCCCCTAAGCTTATTTTTACCAGCTTAGGTTAAAACTCCCCAAGGTACAAAATCTTCCCTGCACCTTGAGAAAAGCTTCTCACTGCCACCATCAAGTAATTTAAACAAGAACCAGGGAAAAGGACCACTTGAAGTTCCCCTTCCCCCCAAAATATCCCCTCAAGCCCATACACCCCCTTTCCTGGGGAGCTTGAGAATAATCTCCTAACCAATTGGTTACCCAGTGATCAAAAACCCATCCCCGGAGTCTTAGAACAATGGGAAACAGTCAGATTCTTAAAAGAAGGATTTTATTAAAACAAGAAAGGTAAAAATCATCTCTGTAAAATCAGGATGGTATATATTTTACAGGGTACTTAATTTCCTAACTCAGATGGATCTCCCCCTCCCTCCCCCCCAGGCAAAACCTTTAAGTTACAGAAAAATGAAACAAAAACAGGAATACACATTCCCTCCAGCACAGCGAATTTTCCAAGCTAAAAACAAACAGAAAAACCTAAGCGCATAATTTGAAATCACTTACTAACTCCATAGAAGATGGATGGTTACTTGTTGATCTGTCTCCCACGGAGAGATCACACAGACAGACAGAGAAAAAACCATTTTTTCCCCGTCCCAAGATTTGAAAGTATCGTATCCCCTTATTGGTCAGATGCCAGCCCGGTCAGGTGTCAGCCAGGTTACTGGAGTTTAACCCTTTACAGGTAAGAGGATTTTATAGTACTGCATTAGCCTCTCAAATCCGTCACTTTATATTTATGACCGTTGTAATCAAATAGGTATTCCGGTGCTGACACGATTTAAAGTCTTCCATGAGAAATAGCAGGATAATTCAGACTGGAGCTGGAGATCTCAGTCTTGTGACTTAAACTTCATCAGGGGACGTTCAAGCAGATCTGAGATGACAGGATCAGGCCCTAGGGCTCTTTTATAGATCTCTGACAGGCTACAATAGCCTCTTGACAGCAGATAACACAGCAGGCATTCCTTGGATGAAGAATAGGTAATATACATTGTTGCTTTGAAGTAAACCTCCTATTTCCTATGTATACACAGGTAAACTAGTAGCATTAATTAACATAAGGCAATTATCAATTCAAACTATCAAGGCATTCCATTATGGCACAGACAATTTAAGCTGAAGACAATGTGAGTAATATTATTTCCTGCAATATTTTACATCTTTGATCTTAAGATTAGCTGAATGTAATATAATATATTACATAATATAATGTAATTAAGATGTTAAAGGGAATTAGCATTCACAAGCTAATCTGGTTACGTTGTTAACATCTAACAAGACATAAGTAAACACAGACAAATACAATTAGTATTTTATTTACCTCTATTTTTCTAACAATACAGAACTCTCCTCCATTTAACATGGCTTCAATAACTATCTACAAGGAATGGCCCTGTTTACCACTTCAATACTTCCCTAATATGTCCTTACAGGTTGATTTAGCCTGCTGGTGGTTTAACCCACCTTGGCTCAGTGTCACATACCTCCATTGTGATCAGTGCCTGCACAGTATCCTCCAACAGTAAAGCCATTCTCCAACTCAGAGGATGTGATCCTTTCCAGGATGAATAATAATAATACATTCCTCCTAAATCATTCTTCTGGGAAACCCTCCATCAGCACTTCTCAGTGCCTAGGAATATTCTTTGTTTGTACTACAGATCTGGAAACAGCCAAGTGTTGTTCAAGCCAAGCACACTGTAGCCGAGAGGCTGGAAAAGAGTGGGATGGGTGGCATTTTTGTAATCCATTTTTAAAACCAGTGGTTCATGGATGATCTGCACAGGGGGCTACACTAGTCTAATGACAAATGAGGAGGAGGCTACAAATACCAGTGAGGAGACTGAAATATTGGGGAGAATCTTAGGGAGGTGAGAAAGATGGACAGGAAATAATGACATGAGATTCAGTCTGGGAAGATGTCATTTTATCTACCCTTTCCAGGCTGTGGGATTTGTTTGTTTATTTAGGATTGGATTCTGATGCCTTTCTGATAAATAGATTAGTAGCAGCATTCCACACAAATTGCCCTGATTAAGTCAATGGGACCTTTTGTGGAATAAGGTGCTGGCCACTGTGAAGGAAAACATCAGAATCTGGCTCTTCTTTGCTTACAGAACAAATACCGGCTTTCCTTTTCAGGCTGGGCTTCCTGATGCCCATCACACAGACATGTGAGACTCTATGGGCTTTCTTGTCACACACAGAGAACTGGTATGTTGTTGATAACCCAGATTTACAGATTCTTTGTGAAGCTATTCATCACTCTTCCTTACAGGGGTCAAAGAATGCTCAGGGTACATTCAATTCCATGGCTTCCTGTCTTCCCATTAGTTTTGATTATTTCCAACTCGTCTAATACTTTTGAGTAGGAAAGTCAGTCAACTGGCTAGGGAACTGGCCTGGGACTCAAGACCATTATTTAATCTACTATGTGCCTCAGTTCCCCATCTGTGAGATGTGGATAGTTCTTCTCTGCTTTGCAGGGATGTTGTGAGGATAAAAAGTACAAATGATGGAGATGATTTGATACTATGGTGAAGAAGGCCATATAAGTATATACAGGGCTTACATGTGATCCCTTCACTGCCTGGGTTCCTTCTACTCTCATCTTGATGACCAGGGGAAATCTGAAAGAACACAGTCAAATCACCTAGATAAATAGGGATCAGTTGGCCAGATGCCATATGGGTCACTACAGTACAGTAGTTAGTCCCAGGAGACACCTGCCGTATTGGGATCTCAGATAATGCCCCACGTTAACATACCAAAGGACCTGAAAATAGTAACGCCAGAGATGGTGGATTCAATGGGATGTGGGGAGCCTGATGCTAAGCCAAAGGGGAATGGATGGAGATTACTCCACTAGCGGAAGTGCAGCAGCCAAACCTGTAAAAGAGCCAAAGGGGTGACCATATGGCCATATGTGTGGCTCAAGAAGCGTGAATGGTTATGAGGAGTAATGGAGGGGCAGGGAGGTGTGCTGGCACCTATCAGTGACACCTTGCATCTCACCAGTGGGAGAGGAGTCTGAAGGAAAAAGAAGCCCAGCAACTACAGATAAAGGTCAGAAAATAAGTGATGGAGTTGGACCAGCTGCAGACAGGAATGTCTGGCCGGGCCATCGAACCTGCAGGCTGGTAAGGGGATTGTTTAACTATCATCCCTGTAGCAGAACCAACAAACACAGGTCTGCGGCGCCACTGATGAAGGGAGCTGGCAGAGTCCCCATTAGTCTGCTAGCCACAAGCCAGTGTACCAGAGCCAAAGGACACAACCAGAATATAGGCCAAGAATGAAATTGTATATTACCCTTCAAGAGAGGTACTAAACCTGGTACTAGCATCAAGGATTTCTCCACTAGACAGCCAGACTTTCCCACACCACACTCTGGGACTGGGGCTCCAAACCCTGAGTATATATACCCTGCTCGGTGAAAGCAATAGGAGAAGGCAGTGACTTTCAACAAGCTGCGATTTACACCTATCCCATACAAGTAGATGTTCAGCTTTGAGAGCAAATCTCCCTTGTAACTGTAGCTTCACCAGGGGCAGAAGGAAAGACCAATAAAAAGCATGGAGCGATACAAGACTTTCATTCCATTTAAGTTGCAGTATGGTCTTTATGGTTGAAATTCACTCCTGTGCAGAGAGCAGCCCAAGACTTAAGTCCTATTTTCATTTACAGGTATTCAATCAGAAAAAGTCAACCATTGTCATATAAGGATGTCTGGAGAACTCCCTGAGCACTATAACTGAAGTCCCCCAATGCTGTATGCAAGAGTGTGCTGTTGCCGTATCTGGCAATCAGACCAGGGTAGAGTAAGAATTCCCCACTGCCGTGTGTAGTCATTTATTTACCTATCCAAAGTAGGTGTAAAATGCCACCTTTCTGACTTGGCAGCACTTTACACCAGTGGCTCTCATCCAGGGGTCTTCCAGGGGGTACATCAACTCATGTAGCTATTTGCCTAGTTTTACAACAGGCTACATAAAAAGCACTAGCAAAGTCAGTACAAACTCAAATTTCATCCAGACAATGACTTGCTTATACTGCTCTATATGCCATACACTGAAATGTAAGTACAATATTCATATTCCAATCGACTTATTTTATAATTATATCGTAAACATGAGAAAGTCAGCAATTTGTCAGTAATAGTATGCTGTGTTACTTTTGTATTTTTATGTCTGATTTTGTAACCAAATAAATGTTAAGTGAGGTGAAACTTGGGGGTACCCAAGACAAATCAGACTCCTGAAAGGGGTACAGTCGTCTGGAAAGGTTGAGAGCCGCTGCTTTACACGCATCTTGCAATGGTGTAAATGACTACACATGGTTCAGAGTAATAGTGACAGTCCTTGAGTCATGGAATGGGGGCAGTTCAGTAAAGAGGTGCTCTCCAGCCCAGTAGCGCAGCCAGGTCCGGAGCGCAGGGGGAGCAGCGCTATAAAAAGGCGCCTCCCCCTGTACTCACGCGGCAGCACTCCGGGTCTTCGGCAGCACTTCGGCGGTGGGTCATCACTCACTCCGGGTCTTCAGTGGTACCCGCCGCCGAAATGCCGCCGAAGACCCGGAGCACCGCTGGGTGAGTGCAAGAAGCGGCGCTTAAAAAGAAGCTAAAAAAGAAGCTTCCTTTTTAAGGCGTCGCTTCTGCTCACAGGGGGAGCGGCCGCTCCCCCTGCTCCCCCCCTGGCTACGCTACTGCTCCAGCCAAGGAGGAGAGTGGATTTCAATGGTGACAACTGCATTGAATCTCCTCAGCTGCATGAGAGGACTGTGGATTTCCTCTAAGGCAGCAGCTGCTGAGGATATTTTCGGCTTGATGAAGCCTTACAAGAGGATGCTGCGGGCTGTATGTAGTCTTCCTGGACTTCCAGAAAAATGTGCACTGCTCCCTACGAAATGTTGCACTGCTCCCATTCTTGAAATGCCAGGTTTTGTACATTACTTTAAACAAGTGAAATTTGTGCTTTCCTTGTTTCCCTTTTTTGGGGAATGGGGAAAAATAAGAGATCTCTATTTGAATTTTTTGTGCTGCAGTAGCTGAGGCTTCATTAAATCGGCTTCTTGGCAGCTTTCGTTGCCAAAGAATTTGCCCTACAGAAGCAAGTGGGAATGTCATCTCTTGTTTAGAGACGTTACTTAGAGAAGAAGAGCGAGCATCACTTTGAGAAGTGGCTCCTTCCCTGGCACTTTTGTTATCTCTAGAATAAAGTGTTCCGTCTACACAGCAGTTTTATTTTTAAGTGTTTTCTAGTTACACAACTTCACCTACTTAGAGTAACTCTCCTTTAAGGTGCACAGGGGGGCAGGAATGGGCAAACAGGCTCAGATACTAAATTCTTTGCCCCTATCAGTCTGAAAATGCTTTAAGAAAGTAATTTACATTTAGAAGGAAGGGATGGTCTTGTGTTTCAGGCAGTGGACAGGGGAACTGGATTCAGTACCCAACACTACCACAGCCTTCTTCTGCGATCTTGGGTAACCCCCATAATCTCCCTATGCCTTGTGTCCCCAGTTTTCTTTCCCAGTTTCATTTCTGAGGCTCACTCTATTAGCCGAGTAACATTTTAAATTACATGAAGGCATGTTCAGAATAGTGAAAATAGTATGTAAAAATGGCACTTTCTGACTCAAAATATCTGTTCCATGCAGTGAAATTCATCTTTGTCCAGAAAGGCCTAACACGCCCCCAAAAGTCCCCTTTAAGTTCTGCTTCGAGGACTTCTGCAGAGAGGTACAGAAACCTTGATCTGGCCTCTGCACAGGGCTGAGTCTCACCCTGTGTGTCATTCAGTTCTCTCACATTCCTGACAAACACACACATTCTACTCCTGTGAGCACAGCAGCAAAGCTAGCATAAGGTGGGGAAAGGAGTTCCCAGAAGCCTTTTCGTTAAAGTTCTGCTTCCAAGCTAAAAGGAAGAGGGAGCTCGCAGCCTCTCTAGACACTGTGAAATCAGCCCAGCCAGAGATGATTTATCTCTGGGGCTCACAAAAATATTCAAAAGTTCTAATATTTTTGCTTTTGCAATGGACTAGATTGCATCAGGCTGCTTTAAAAAAAAAGACACAGGGGAAACATATGCAGACTCCAGTACAGAGTCTTTATCCCCAGCCCTCTTGATAAATTACCCAAACTGAACACTGTTCTGTGCTGTCCATACACTCAGTATACTCTTCAGAAACAAAGTGTCACATTGCCATCGGAAAGTAGGAGTGTGGGGAGGTAAGAATCATCCCATTTTATAGGTGAGGAAGCTGAGGTACAGAGAAGTTAAGTGACTGGTTCATGGTCAGATAGAGACTAATAATATAATTCCTAGCTCTTATGTAAAACTTTTCATCCGTAGCTCTCAAAGTGCTTTATATAGGAAGTTAGTATCACAATCACACTCTTACAGATGGAGAAACTGAGGCACGGGGAGAGGAAGTGACTTGCCCAAGGTCACACAGTAGGCCACTGGTCAAGACAGGAATAGAACCCAAGCCACCTAAATCCCAGATTTTCAGACTTCAGTCTCCTATCTGAATGAGATATTTCCCTGCATTAATAATAACAAATTCCCCTCCCCCTTACACAATATGACTGTTCAAAATTGTGGATAATCTTCCCCATGAAAAACAAATGATATGAGCTTATCTGGAATTCAGGCTTTATACCTTATCATTGACTGAGGGACATATGGGTGATATCTGTGAGAACAGGAGAGCAGAAATGCTGATATTCCACCACTCTAGTCAAGCAAAGATAGCTTATTCTCCATATTGCTTGTGTTTCCTTTGTAGCTCGCGTACTCTACACCCGGCCAGAGGCTTTAATAGATGCAGTTACTAACACTACAGCTACCTTTTGACACTGGCATATTGGCATACATGAGGTAAGCATTACATAAAACATCAGGCACAGCAAAATGAGCTGGATGGTTCCCCTGTATTAAAAATAAAGAGTGTTATAATTGTTTACCTCAAAAGAAGCATATTCAGCGTGTTTGCATATTATCTTCTAATTACTTAATAGATTTAACCTTGTTAAACAGTCTGTTTTATAGCATATGTTCAATCTTTCCCAAGTTACATCAATGATGCTGACAGCTGATGTGGCTTGTACTTCAGGTAAAGAAGTAAATTTCACCATCTCTTCCTTATCCACCCATTCTATTAACTTCTCCAATGATTTGGTAGACCCCCGTCAGTCTTACTAGCCTTTATTTCCTTTCTGCTCATCTGACATCCTCAGAAGAACTGGTATGAAGAGGTGGTGAGTGAAAAAATTAACATTTAGATTCTCGGGTTCTCCTTAACTTTTAAATCATCTGCCAACAGCAAAGCTATTGAGCCAAATTCACCGCAGTGCCTCGCCATTGACTTGGGTGGAATTGCATTCCGGATGATTTGGTCCTATTGTTCTTGCATTTTTATGGCTGAAATGCCAGAAACAGTTGCACAAAAATAACGTATTTCTTCCTTGCTTTTAGCATGCATGGAAGCTGCAAGGTTCAGGGCATAATTTTTCCTGATTAGCGAATGTGCACTGAGATTCATTATGTAAGTATTTGCAGTAAGTATTTTAATTTTATAAATCATCTACCATTAATCCCTGTTTTTATTTTAAAAGGTATTGATTTATTATTCCACATCAGACTTCCAAACAGAGCATGCCATTGGATCTGATTAAAGGCTTTTTTCAATGCATAGAAATTAATATGTAAATGTATGTTTCTAATGATTGGAAAACCTTCCATATTAAAACCTTAGCCTCAAAAGAAAGTTGTGAGTTAAAATAGAATTATTTAAAGAGCGTTTGATTCATGAAGTTTATCTGATATTAAATCTGCTCTTTATGGGGCTCCTGGCATGGCTTTGCAGTATGAATTGGGTTAAGTATGCTACTGTGAACTATAAAGACACCGTTGGTAAAGATGGATTACAGCTTTAGCTCTGCTGGTGCGTGTCTTCCTAGCCTTGTCTTTATGCAGTTGGCTATTGTCGTGCAACAATGTTTGATCTCACTAATCTTTACAATTGAGCACCTCTCAAAGTACAATAACGGGCACCATATAATGTACAGTGCGGTCAGCCAGTGAACAAACATAATACCAGTAAAATACAGTTGACGTGTTCGGCGTTGCAGATCTTGAACGCGGGCCCACCTAGCTGCTGAGTAAGAGCCTTACCCTCTGCACCACTAGGCCATACAAAATGACTGCAGCCGATACCCCTCAAGCCGGGGCTGAACCTCTTGACTCAGCAGGAGCAACTGACTAACAACAAATTGCTGAGGAGACACCTTTTAGGATAAAGCTTCCTGTTCCTGCCATACCCCTGGTCTGAGCAACTAGTTGCTAGGACCGCTGCTGACCAGATCCCTGACGCCAAGCTCCTGCCTCCTTGCCTGGTTCCTGCTTCCTTGACTTAACTCCAGCTACTGACTCTGGTTTGGCCTTTGATTTCTGGCTCTGGCTCCAGCTTTGAGTGTTGGCGTGTCTTCTGACCACAGCTCAACTCTGGGCTCTGACCACTGGGTCAAATCACCCACTTTACAGGTCCTGACAGTTTGCTCCCACCAGTCTCTGTTGCTTCTGGGACTCGTTGCTGAACCCCTGGGCTGAGTATGGACATAGCTGAGGCACCCACCTCCCTATAGCCCCAGGGGCCTGTGAGTCCGCAGATCGCTGTCCTCCAGGCTGAGACCCAGATGCTGAGGGATCGAGTACAGCATCTCCCAATAGAAAGTTGCTCCCTGTGACAACAAGTGACAGCACTCAGAGCAGCTGTGACTACCCACTCCTCTCCCCTGACGACACCAGCTCAGGCACTCAGCCCCCGAGTTCCATTACTAGAGAGGTGATGGCACCCACAGCACGTTTTCTGGGTTTATTACCCAATGCAGACTAGCTGCTAAGACTGGCAGGCTGAAGCCCTGAGGTACGGGCGAAGAAGGTGCTGGGGGCGACAGGGAAGTGGCCCAGGGAAAGGTACGGAGAGGTTGGAGGGGATGCAGCATGTGGCTGCCATCTGCAGGGTCCCTGGGCCAGGACCTGGAGTAGTGGGTGGGCCTAGGTCCCCCACTTCCTTGCCACTGAGGAAGTAGCCAGACAATTGGCTGTGACTGCCACTGAAGGAAGTGGCTGGACAGTTCCCCCAGAAGCAGGGAGAACCGAGTGGGACACAGCTGGAGGGCTGTATCTTGAAGAGGACACCACAGGTCCAGGAGCAGAGGTGACGGCGGGTGAGACACCACCAGAAGCGGGCGCAGAGCTAATTCCCAGGACAGACAGCAGAAGGCGCCGCAGTGGTGAGGCGCACCCCGTCACAGACTGGTACTTAGCTTGCTTATTGGGCAAGCCCTGGCATGGGCCTCTTTCCTTCTAGAGCAGGATCACCTACCAAGCAGGGACTCCTTCCTGCAAACGTTCACCACCATTTCTGATGACCCGCAGAAAGCTTGCATGGTGGCACCTTACGTAAACTTTGGCAAACCTTGGGCTCAGCCCTTCCTACATCAACCAGTTTAGATGCTTGCCTGCCAGTACTGCTTGAAATGATGTCACATCCTCCATCAGTTTCAGCTTGGTCTCTGCCATGAATTAAAGGATGAGCTGGCATGGGTAGACTCTCATGCCAGGTTGGAAGTGTGGCCTCTGACTGTGACCCTTGGTGTGACTCCTGACCATGACCCTGATTCTACTCCAGGCTCTGACCACTAAGTCAGGCTGCTCACGTTACGGTCCTGACAGAGTGTAAATAATGTGCTCTTTTGAAGTGGGATTCTGCTCCTTAAAAAGCCTATACCTTGTTTTCAAATAATCTATGTTTGGATGTTTTAGATCAACCTGAAATATTGTGGATTCCACCAAGTGTGTTATTTACAGTAACTAGTTGATTACAGATACAGCATCAGCTAACCCTGTGAGGATTCAACTGGCAGAGAATCGTCAAGAACACAGTCAGGTCACAACTCAAGATGAAAATGGAAATTGATATGAGTGCTGCAAAATATTATTTGTATTACACTATCACTTAGGACCCCAATCAAAGATCAGGGATAAGCCTACTGTGCTAGGTGCTGTACAAACCAATAAAAAGACAGTCCCTGTCCCAGAGAGCTCCCAAACTAGATTTATGAGAATACACCACAAGTGGATAAAACATACAAATGGGCAAAAAGCTGATGGGAGGAAGGAGGTAGCTGTAAAATGAATATGTTTTGCATAGTTTTTTTACTACATGTAGTTTTGCTATACCACTAAACCCATCTCTGACTCAAGAGCAGATTTGTATTTTGCTTTTATCATGGACTCCTACATGCTGTGCACTGCACTCCATTCCATCTTTATATTGTTAAGCCAATTTCTGCCAATCAGTCAAGGACTATTTAGTTCCTTAACAATTAAGGGTAACAGCAAACAAGTACCTTTTATTTTACATTGACCTAAAACCTTTATTCCCTCCTCACTCCAGTTTCTCAGTACTACACCAGCTTCTCTTAATTTGGCATTAGCCTTTTTTTCTTGTACATCTTTTCTGAAATCAATTGTCATTATCTTATTTGCATTAACCCAGTACACAGCATTGGAGTCTACTTCTTCTGCACAGAAGTATGGTCTACATCATAACCCGTCCGGTGACAGACTGCACCAATTTTTGTGATCCATATTCACAGAGTTGGAACAGTTTCATACTCAAAGACTACTTTTCATACACTTTTATTCCATTCCTTTTACCACTAGGATGCACAAACCACCTCAATCCTCATGACTTCTCTGAACACTTTCTTCATTTCACCTCTTTTTTTAAAGGTTGATATGATGTTCTCAAACTGAATCAGGGATCTCCTTCCACTTGCTTATGACTTCCCAGAGCCAGACAGGTAGTATATATATTGTGTGGATGCTGCCCACATAACACATAGAGAGCTGCATATGCAGTCCACAATGGTAAATAAGTTGAGAAGCACTGCTCTAAAAGGATCCCACTGCAGCCATCTCATCTGTTCGTGCCATTGAGTTTCTGTCCCAAAATTGAAGTCAGCAAAATGACATTTTAATTAATGGTCATACTAATTGGATGAGAATGACAAGAAGAGGAGAAATAAAGTAGCATGCAAATGAATCGAGCATAGTGAGTCCTACTTCATCCTTGCATTCAGCCGCCAGCTGCAACTATTTCCAGCTGGCCGGTCTTTTCAACTTTGCTGCATAGAATGTTCCAACCCTTAAAGACACAGTAACCTCACACAGTCATCATTGTCCATTCTTAAAGACCCATACACTACAGTTCAGTTGAGAAGTTGGGTTTCCCCCTCCCCTAACAAACAAAACTTCCATCTGCAGAGCGCTCCCTAATGCCACATTGGGGCACTGAATGCATATTAAATCCAGGAAAGAGCAATGCTCTAATGAATCAGCAGCTGCTCCAGGCAGAACGCTTGGTTTTCCTGACAGGTCTCCCATCCAAGTACTGCAGTGATTAATCTTGTCTAGATTGTCAATCTGAGGTGGCAAAAATGCACATGCAAATATCTTTATTATGGCCGTGGTTATATTTGAAAGTTTAGTAGTTTATAGTGGGCGTAACCACTGTCAATTCATTTGCAATATAGTATCACTAGGCTACAGATGCCATGCTGTATGCAATCCACTGCAATTCCACCTCCTTGAGACAAAATGCAAAAGATATTTCCCTATGTTAGAATAGCTTTGCTCAGTGCTACCTGTGCTGTCTAAGTAGACAGGGCATGTATTTCATTTTGCTGCAAAGCACTGGGAGCTTTGAGAACAATAGGTTCTTCTCTTTGTTTCTTATGCTTCATGAATGAGTCTAATATAGCATGCAATGTTCTATTCATTTGTATAGATCATTAGAAGTGAGGAGATGCTAAGAAGCTTTTCCAGTTGCAAAAATTAAACGTACATAGTTTGACTGCATTCATCTTAAGCTCTAATTGTCTCTGTAGCTTTCCCTCAGACACCACAATCCTCTAATGTCTAACTCCAAATACCATGTTAGGAATGTGACTTTTAATAGCGGCTTTTTTGCCTCCTGAAGCTTCCTGGCTGATAATATACCAGCCTCAAAAAGTCTGAAGGACCAGTTCAGCTGCTTGGTCACATTATGTGTTCTGAATAATTATTCACTGCAGCCATTAGCAGCCCCCAGCTTTGAAATGGGATACAAAGAATTTACTTCTAGCACTGGTATCCTGAGAGACCAGACCTTAAAATCATAAAATTTTAGTGTCTAGAAAACTATTTTCAGTTATTTTTAGATATTACTAAAGTTTACTAGGTATACATTTTCTTTCCATCTGAATACTGTGGAGTTGGACATATCCCGTAGAGAATGATTGAAAGATATGAAAAAGTGCCAATAAAGTTTAACTCTTGCAGAAATTTCTAAAAAAATATTCAGTAAAATATGTGGCATAAATAGAATCCATGATGCTCTGGTATAACTGGCACTTTTTTAGGATGCCCTACAGAACTCTCTCATGTCTTCTCCACTCCTAAATAGATAAATCCTTTGTAACACAACACACCATTATGTATGTTTTTCTGTTAGTGTGTGTGGAGAGAGAGACACCATTCATCCTCAGTTTAAGATTCTTAAACTCAATGGAGTTACACTAGAGTGGAATGTAGCCTATTATGGCTGACCACAGGGCAGAGTTCTCTTTCGTGTCAAATGCCAATGTATGCATATGCTTATACATGGTTTAAGTTTTTCGTTCAATGTGAAGGTGATCTGAAGAACGAAAAATTCTTGAACCTCTGAATTAAAAAGTTAGCAAAGTATTTTACAAAGCACTGTGTGCTTATACAGGTTAGACGTGTGTAGCCAGGGCTTGATGAAAGAGGTTTTGCTCTGTAATTTGTGTAAAGACCACACATTGCCAAAAATGTCAACCCACTGGAGACAATTTGCATTTCATCTGTCACCATCAGTCTGCAGAATGATGGAAAGACTAGAAATCCCTTCCAGAATGAACATGACTAATTCTAGTCCCAGGCTGAGACAATAAGTAACGTTTCAAAAGTTTGGTCTGGCAAACACCAACAGAATCAGAATGGTGATGTTAACTCCTCTCTTTAGCGTTGCTTCTAAGCGTCCTTCAATCCATCTAACCAGACATGGAACCTGATTGACAATTAACCAGCCTCTCCGGAACCCTGATGTCTGTCTATATCCTTGGAAGTCTCATAATTATGGATGATGCAGTTTAAGAGTGCATTAAATGCTCTACAAGTTTAAAGGGAATGCATAAGAGTGTAATTAGCCTGATAGCTCCCTCGTCATGACATGACTTAGCTGTCTCCCTATGATGGCAGTTTAGATAATGATATTAATAGCTTTCTCTGATAGATCCAGAATGTTTGGGAGTTGCTTAGAATTAATTAATTGCAGGCCAGATTCTTTTATCTGTCACTAACAATTTATAGCCTTGTCCTCAACAGATAGTCTATAATAAAGAATATATTACATTTAGTAGGAATGTACAGGTAATGGATTGACTCCTCCAGACTTGTCTCTATAGTTCTTCCACATAAGCTAAACTGACTTGTTACTTACAACTTTTTATACGATTGGTTGTGATGCTGTAAGTGTTTGGAGCACCCAAAGGTTACACTTGAAAGGAAAAGCAAGCCTCACAGGGGAATGGGATTTAGGCCTTGTCTACACTACAGAGTTTTGTTGACAAGTCAGCATTCATTGACAAAACAGTGGAGCGACATACACTACAATGTTTCTTCCACCGACAAAACTCTCCTGCTTTGCCGACAAAATAAAACTCTCGATGAGAGGCGTAGAGCTTTTTGCGGCAAAGTTATATCGACAAAGTGTCAGTGTGGACACTGTGCTTGCTTATGTCATTGTAAATTGCCTCCAGGAGGTGTCCCACAATGCCCATCCTGACCACTCTGATCAGCAGTTCAAACTCCGCTGCCATGCACAAGTACACAGGCATGTGCCCTTTCCCCATTAAAGGCCTGGGAATCTTTGAAATTACACTCGCTGTTTGCTTGGCGTGGAAAGCTCACAATCATGTCTTCCCATCTGACCATGGCAGTTCCACACAGAAAACTCTCTCCCGCTTGAACAGGGCCGGCTCCAGCTTTTCGGCCGCCCCAAGCGAAAAAAAAAAAAAAAAGGCCACCGCCAAACTGCCGCCCCAGGCACGTGCTTTGCCGTCTGGTGCCTGGAGCCGGCCCTGCACTTGAAGCACATCTGAGCTGTTGGATCTGCTGGCTCTGTGGGGAGAGGAGGCTCTGCAGTCCCAGCTCCATCCAGCCATAGGAACTTCGATACCTACAGTCAAATTTCTTGTGGTATGTTGGATAAGGGCTATGAACTGGACATGCATCAGTGCCATGCGAAGATCAAGGAGCTGAGGCCAGCATTCCAGAAGGCAAGGGAGTCAAACTGTTGCTCTGGTGCTGCACCAAAGATCTGCCGCTTCTATAAGGAGCTGGATGCCATCCTCGGCAGCGACTCCAGCTCCACTGCCAAGAGCCCTATTGATACTTTGGAGGGGCTGGAGACAGTGGACAGCAGCCTCAACCCTGAGGACAAAATGGTGGATGAGGAGGTCGAGCTGGAGGACAAGATGGGACAGGCGAGAGGGTCGTCCGGTAGTGTGGTGAGCCAGGACTTCTTCTTGACCCAGGAGGGTTCGAGCCAGCCTCAGCAGTCCCTCTCTGGTATGCATGATGCAGGAGTGGGAGCTCTGGTAAGTGCTCATTTTGAGTTGATACTGCTCAGTTACATGAGGTAGAGCTGACCTTTGATTTGTATATTCTAGAAGTGGGCAAAGGGATAGAATGTACAAGACTAGCTATGTTTGCGTGTGCTTCGCATTCTCCTATGCAGCTAAGCAGTGCAGGGAACCGTGTGTTAATGTACACCGAGATTTCACAGGAATCCTCTGGAGAGATTTCTAGGAAACTTTCCTGGAGATACTCACCAATCCTTTGTCGAAGGTTCCTTGGCAGAGATGCTTTGTTCCTTCCCCCGTTGTAGGAAACTTTCTTGCATCAATCGGCAATCACTTGTGCGGGGATCAAAGCGGCACATAGGTGAGCAGCATTAGGACCCAGTCTAAATCCACATGTAGGCAGGAGAGGCACTCTTGCATCCTTGCTGACCCTCAAGAGTGAGAAATCAGCTTCAATGACCCCAGCCTGTGGAAAATGGTGGCAGAATTTACAGTTTTGACCCGAGTCACTTGCAGTGATCCCCTTAAAAAAACACTTAGGACCTTTATTCCATTTTGAGTGTCCCCTCCCTCCTGGCTGAACTCACCATGTTCAGGGCATTCGCTGAGCTGTGCTAGCCAAGGGACAGTGAGAAACTGATTCATATTTTACATCAGGTGTATTTTACTGTAATGATTCGATGTTGTGAGTGCACTAACAATCATGTTCTGTTTATTTTTTCTTGTGCTTCTGCAGATGTGGCCTTCGGGGGAACCTCCTTACACAATGGCGGAGTGCCTCTGCCAGATAAGGAAGTGACCAAGGAGAAATGAGGACATGTTTCGAGAGGTGCTCCAACCTTCAGACACAGAAAAACAAGAACACAGGTCCTGGAAACTGTAAATGAAAATTATAAAATAGACAGGAAGGAGACCCAGGAGCAAATTTTAATGGACTAGGAGCAGATGATAAAAGTGGTGAAGGAGCAAACTGAGAGGTTGAAGTCCCTAATCATGCTGCAGGCAGAATACATGCATGCTCACCCCTCTTCCCCTTCAGCTGATACAGAGCTGCTTGAAATGCCCTCCCCAACTCCTCCCACACATTCCTTGCATCTCTCTGACCCGTTTCAGTATCCCGTTCACTCCATCCCTTCAGACAGCTTCCAAAATGATAGCTGGAGTTACACACAGCTATGAGAGCCTACATCAGGACACTGCCCTTCACTCTCATCTCCCTTCCCACCAAGCGTTTTCTGTGTGTCGTTAATCGGCATTTAATAAAAACATACTCTCTGAAAGATAATCAGTCTTTGTCTCCTACACATGGTGGTTGCTGCTGGAATTAATACACAGTGGCAATTGGAACATTTGCAGACTACAAATCACAGTCAGGAAGCAATCATCAAAATTTTCATGCAAGGCAGCAAGTTAACAAAGCATGGCAGAGTGCTGTATAGAAAGACACATTACTGATGCTCATTGTCAAAATGATGCTGCAAAGCCTCCCTGATTCAAATAGCCCCCTGTTGTGCCCTTTAATAGACCTCGTATGTGGCTGCTCAAAATCAGCCGCCAGGTGATCCGCTTCCACCTCCATGGAGACTTTTCACCCTTAGCCTCACAAATATTATGCAGAGCACAGCAGGCTGCTATGACCATGGGAATATTTTCCTCATTTAGGTTCCGCCTGCCATAAAGGCAGTGCCATCTATCACCCCTCCGCAAAGCCATCCAATATTTCATGCACATTGCCAAGAGTCACAGTCCTTTGTAGCAGAATGTGATTAATGGCCCTGCACACTTGCGTTAACGCAGCTCCAATGGTGGACTTCTTGACTCCAAACTGATTTGCAATTGATGGGTAGCAGCCTGGAGTCTCCAGCTTCCACACAGTGATTGCCATGTGCTTCTCCACCGAGAGGCAGCTCTCATTCTGGTGTCCTTGTGCCACAGTGCTGGGGTGAGCTCTGCACACAGTTTCTGGAAAGTGGCTTTCCACATCCAAAAGTTCTGCAGCCACTGCTCGTCATTCCAGACATACATAACGATGTGATCCCACCACTCAGTGCTTGTTTCCCAAGCCAAAAGTGACAGCCCACCATGTACAGTTGCTCTGTGAATGCCAAAAGTAGTCTGGTGTTGTTTTTTTCCATGGCACACATCAGGCACCTCGGAGTCCTGTTCAGATTGGGAGCTCATGACCAGCATATTGCATGACCAGCCATAATGTGTTCATAACAGTGACCACAACAGTAGAGAGCAGTGCAGTATCCATCTTTCAGACAGAGATAGCAGGCGCAAAGTAAACAGGGGCCATTGAAAAATGGCGTGAAATGCAGTCGGAAGCTCATTGAATGATGGAACAGAAAAAAATGCATGATGGGATGTTGATCTCGCACCCATGATGCACTGCGATCCATTCTGCCTTCCGACAACTCCTAGCTGCAGAAGGTGGTGAGTAGCACAGTGGGATAGCTACCCACAGTGCACTGCTCTCACTATCGATGCTCAAGCACCGACTGTGGATGCACTCTTCCGCCAGAAGGAGCGTTGTGATGTCATTATAGCGGTTATCAATCGCTGGCATAACTTGCATCGACAAAACTCTGTAGTGTAGACAAGGCCTTAGAGGCATGTAGACTTGGGGCTGAGCAGTTCACTGCTCCTCTATTTCTTGCTTGATTATATAACAATATAGGCTCATATAAATTGGCAATGGAAAAGCCCTACTATGTCATCTTAGTGTCAGTTTATTAGGCTATCCCTCAGAGGGCAATTAAGGATTGCTCCCTACAATATATCTTCAGGTCCACCACTTCCCTTCAGAAAGTGTTTCACATAGACAAATAGATATCACAATTACAGCACTGGACTTGTAAAACGCCATCTCTCTTGAAGAGGGATTCCAATGAATAACAAAGTTCTTATTCCTACCTGTGAAATAGGTAAAGATCCAGGAGCGTGTAAGAGAGTCCCTTCTCAAAAAACATGTAGCCTAATTCAAACTCGTGGCTTATTTGAGGGCTGGATGCTGCCAGTTCATTAAAAAATAAGAACCAGACCAAATCTCAGCTCAAATCCCCAAACTAAATGGAATCCTCAATTCTTGTTACAATTCAAAGCAGTTTGGAGAAGTCATGTTCCCTCCATCTCCTACCCCAGCACCATCTATTTTTGATTATTAAAAAGTGGGCTAAAAGTCCACAGCATATAGATAAGCAGGGTCTGAATGAATGATTCCCTGACAGCTAGCTGGGAGCGGGAGAGACTTGGGTGTGTTTATGTAAATACAGTTTGCTCCTTCGGTGCTTAAATATTCAGCACATAGAGCACTGACAAAATAATCAATTTTGGCTGGTGTTGGTTACAAATCACTTTAGTACTGAATGCAGGGGTAGTGAAATGCTGTTACCAAAATGTTGTAATTATTGTGGGAATACAGGGAAGCAGGAACTGTGCTTAACCTGTCCCAAATGAGAGGGGTAACCTTCAGCTGAAAGGATGTCGTTAAACCAGGGGCATGAATGCCAGAGCTCTGTGAAACTAAAAGGGATGGAGACAGAAATTCCTGGTCAGGAAGCTGCACAGCCTCATCAAGAGTGCTCCTTAGACTAGTTTAATCTGTTCTTCCCCATTGTTCAAAGAATAGATCTAAATAGGCTTGATTAAGAGCCTCTTTGTTATGTTAAATGCCTACTTAAGCAAATGCACCTACCTGTTTCTTCCCCACCCTCTTTGTCTGTTAATCATCTGGCGTGTACGGTTTGAGTTTGGGGCAGAGATTGGTTTTGTGTTATTTGTTGGTATGGTGCCTAGTGCAATGAGGGCTTAATCCTAGGATGGGTTCTTAACATGCTATCACAATATAGATTATTTATAATAAATAATAAGGGGGGTCACTAAATGCCTGAAAAGAACATTTGGACTTGCCAGGAGTCTGTATGTGTGGAAAGAGGTTCATGGGATTTCTGGAGTGTTGGGGGGTGGGCTGGAAGTGTAACAGAGTTGCAGAAATGTGTTGCCAGTCAAAGGTAAAAGGGGAGGTAGAAAACAGCCTGTGAGCAGAAATCACAAAGAATATAAAGAAATCACAAAGAATAAACAAACCGAAGAAAGAAACCAACAGAACTCCTCTGGCCATCACTTACAGTCCTCAGCTAAAACCTCTCCAACGGATCATCAGTGATCTACAACCCATCCTGAACAACTATCCCTCACTTTCACAGGCCTTGGGAGGCAGGCCAGTCCTCGCCCACAGACAACCTGCCAACCTGAAGCATATTCTCACCAGCAACTACACACCGCACCATAATAACTCTAACTCAGGAACCAATCCATGCAACAAACCTCGATGCCAATTTTGCCCACATATCTACACCAGGAACACCATCACAGGACCTAACCAGGTCAGCCACACCATCACCGGTTCATTCACCTGCACATCCACCAATGTAATATATGCCATAATATGCCAGCAATGCCCCTCTGCTATGTACATCGGTCAAACTGGGCAGTCCTTACGCAAAAGGATAAATGGACACAAATCAGATATAAGGAATGGCAATATACAAAAGCCTGTAGGAGAACACTTCAACCTCCCTGGACACACAATTGCAGACCTAAAGGTAGCCATCCTGCAGCAAAAAAACTTCAGGACCAGACTTCAAAGAGAAACTGTAGAGCTTCAGTTCATTTGCAAATTTGACACCATCAGCTCAGGACTAAACAAAGACTATGAATGGCTAGCCAACTACAAAAGCAGTTTCTCCTCCCTTGGTGTTCACACCTCAACTGCTAGAAGAGGGCCTCACCATCCCTGATTAAGCTTACCTCGTTATCTCTAGCCTGAATCTTCCCTGCACATTTATATCTGCCTCTGGACATTTCCACTGCTTGCATCCGAAGAAGTGGGTATTCACCCATGAAAGCTTATGCTTCAATACCTCTGTTAGTCTATAAGGTGCCACAGGACCCTTTGTCGCTTCTACAGATCCAGACTAACACGGCTACCCCTCTGATAAAGAATATTCTGCATTTTCATCACTCATCTGGATGGATCTCCCAAACTCCATAATAAAAATCAATAGATCTCCAAAGTAAAATACATTCAAAAACAAATCTCAATTCTTACTGGTCCTTATCAGCTACCTTTGTTTGTTTAAATCAAAATCTGATGTTGACATGTGATGCACAGGCTGGGTTGTGGGTTTTTTCTTTTATTTTTGCTTTTGCTAAATTTGGCAACTTTCCACTGAGCTCATAAAGTCATTGGATTTTCTGAAGTGGTATTTAAATTAATAGGTTTTGAATCTTTGTCGCCACAATCAATACTTGTAAGAGGAAACATTAATTGTTAAGTGCTAGTTTCTGCTGTATCTGTGCTTTCTCCTATGAGATCAATCACTATCCAAACACAAACTTTTGGGTAAACAGAGTACCTTTTAAAGGAAAGGTGTGCCATGTTAACCAGGGAAACATTCAGGCATTTCCAGCCAACTGGGAAGTTCAAAGACCCAAGGGGAGCATCAGTAACAGATGTAATTGTAAATGAAATGATGATACAAGAAGCTAGATCTTCAAAAAGTTGCCTGCTATACATAGATGTATGAGAACAGAATTTTGTACCCATGTGAAATCTACAAAACGTGCCCATCACCCCTCTTGTGCATGTGTGCACACACATACACTGTCCTTAGCTCTCTGACTTGTTGTGCAGAGAGAGTGGAGTTTTGAGTATTGCCACGCAAATATACACTCGTTATTTTCAAATGCAAACCAATCACAATTTTAAAAATTCAATACACATCGACATAGAGAAAGGATATGAGAGCAGATAAGTCCAAGTAATCATAATAATGAATTAGGAACCAGCTGAAGCAGCCAGTCCAAAAAATGCTGACTTTTTTTGCTGAAAACAATTTGTTGAAGTTTCAAATTTTCATACACTCTCAATGAGCTGTATAACTTGGTTGAAAAATTGCAAACATTTTTTCATGAAAATTCAAAAACCTTCAACTAATCAACTTTTGAACAGTATGTAGGGTATGATCTTCAAAAGCATTTGAGGTTGGCCTAACTCTGCTTCCACTCGAGTCAATGAGAAAGCTCACATTGACTTCAATAAAAGCTAAATTAAACCAAGACAGCACGTTTGAAAAATCCCATTCCTAATCATTTCTATTCCAGAGTCAGGACTACTGGGCTTGATCCTGCAAAGTACTGAACACCTCCTATTCCCAATAAATTCAGTGGGGCATGAAGGTGCATAGAACCTTGCCTGATTGCGGTCAATGATTTGTCTCCCACCCCAGGAGATTTTAAGAGTTTGAATTTTTTTTAGTGTCCAGCTGGTTAAAAAGTTGAAATCTTGAAAATTTTCTTGAACTGATCATCCAAAAAAAATTCAGACTGGGTCAATCGAAATGTTTCATTCTGATTTGACATTTTTTTATTTTTTTAACCTTTTTTAGTATAAATTAACAAAAATTTCAACACAAAAAGTCATTTTGAATTGAAACATGAAACTCATCGTTTAGAAAAAATCCAAATGAGCATTTCAACAACTTCAGAAATGTTTTTAAAAAATTGTTCAATCCACAGCATCACTGAAACTGACCCTTTCTTGTAAACAGTTTCAGTTTTGACTAATCAACATTTTTGGAGGAAAAAAATAACAGAAAATTCCCAACTAGCTCTAGTGTTAGAGCCCTGACCATGCTCAGAATGTAGTTGATGGCAGAGCCTCCACTGAATCCACTGGCCAAGATTAGGCAATTAATAATCACAAAATGGTCCAAAAAGAGCTGAGAACATGATCACCCATTATTATCCCCAGGAATATAGGCAGTGGGTGGCTGAGGGGGCTCAGCTCCCCAAAATCTATCTCTGGTTTGTCATTTTCTGAGCCACCCTGCCACCCATGTTCATGCGCAGCTCAGCCAGCAAAGTTCCAAGTCTGATAGCGCCATATCCAGGAAGGGGTCAGGGCAGGGTATCATGGGGAAAGGGCCCCACCTGCACATGGATTTCCCAGGAGGTGGAGCTAGATCCCTCAGCCCTAGGAGGGGTGCTGACTCAGGGCTGCTGAGCAGGGCTTCCCGGGAAGCTTGAAGCTTGAAAAGTGCTGGTTGTGAGAGGCTCCCCTGGGCAGGGAGGTGTAGGAGCAATGTCTGCAATGGGCCAGCAAGGAGGAGGAGCTATGGACAGGGAGCCCCAGAAGATGAGTGGGAGAGACTGGGCCGAGTGGGGATCCTGGGGTGTTCCCGAGAGGAGGAGGAGGAGATGAGGCTGGTGCAAAGCAGAGAGTAGCGTCCACACACTGGAGATTGGGATGAAGTTCATTGGTACGGGGCAAGAATCCTAGGGAATTGAGGGGAATCCTGAAGGGTTTGCAGGGAGAAGGGCAGTCCTGGGGGGGATATCCTGAGGGGATTGGGGAGAAGAAGAGTCCTGGGGGAAGGGGGATCCTGAGACAATAGGGTAAAGAAGGGGAGACCTGGGGGGATCCTGAGGGGATTATGAGAGAAGGAAATCCTGAGGGAAGGGGGATCCTGGGGTGATAGAAGGGAGAAGGGAAGTCCCCAGGGTAGGGAGGATTCTAAGGTGAAGGAAGGAGCAGAGAAGGGGGTCCTGTGAGGGGCTATCCTTACCTGAGGTGATTGAGGGAGGGGTAGGGGAGTCCCAGGGGAAGGGAGGATTCTCGGGTGATTGGGGATGGGAAGGGGAATCTCAGGGGAAGGGAGGATTCCGGGGTGATGGAGGTGGGGGAGAAGAGGAATCCCAGAGGGAGCAATATCTATTCAAGTGATACCATCATAGGACCTAATCACATCCGCCATGCCATCAGGGGCTTGTTCACCTGCACATCTACCAATGTGATTTATGCCATCATGTGCCAGCAATGCCCCTCTGCCATGTACATTGGCCAAACCGGACAGTCTCTACGCAAAAGAATAAACGGACACAAATCTGACATCAGGAATCATAACATTCAAAAACCAGTAGGAGAACATTTCAACCTCCATAATCACTCAGTGACAGACTTAAAGGTCGCAATTTTGCAACAGATAAACTTCAAAAACAGGGTACAACGAGAAGCTGTTGAACTTGAATTGATATGCAAACTAGATACCATCAACTCAGGATTAAATAGAGACTTGGAATGGCTTGGCCATTACGTTAATTGAATCTATTGCCCTTAAGTTAACGATCCTCATTCACACCTGTGTGTCAACTGTCCGCAATGGCCATCTTGTTTATCACTTCAAAGGTTTTTTTTCCCCTGATGTTATGGTTCCTCTCAATTAATTAGCCTTTTAATGTTGGTATAGGCACTTCCACCTTATCATGTTTCTCTGACTGTATAAATATCTGTCCACTGTATGTTCCATTCCATGCATCCGATGAAGTGGGTTCTAACCCACGAAAGCTTATGCTGAAATAAATGTGTTAGTCTCTAAGGTGCCACAAGTATTTCTTTCTTTCTTATTTTCTTTTTCCAGAGGGAGCGGGGTTCCTAAGGTGATGAGGGGAGAAGGAGTCCCTGAACTGTTTATGGGGGAGCAGGAGAATCCTGAGGTGATGCGGGGAAAAGAGGAGTCACAGGGGAAGGAAGGATACTGAGGTGATTGGGGGGCAGAGGAGAAGCGGAGTCCCGGGGAAAGAGGGAGACACTGATGTCCCATTGTGATGGGGCATATAAACCCTGCACCAGCATGAGCTGTTTGGGGCTGGCGTAACCCTGTCCCTCTGCACCTGCAAGTCATGCCAGGAATGGAGGAGGAGTTTAAAAAAGAGGAAGTAGTGGTCAGCCCTACAAGGGCGCAGGGTGTTAAGCTTCTCAGCTCCCAGGAAGAGATCTCATAACTAGCAAAACCTCTGCCATCACAAAAAGGGAACCCAGATCTCCTGTGCTAAAAGGGGAAAGAGACTGTATCTTATAATGTATGCTGGGGACCCAGTGTACTCTGGGGTGGACTGTGGCCCATTCAGGGCCCCTCAGAAGAAAAAGTGAACTACTAGAACTGCCTACAGGTTTTCTTTTCTTTATATTTCTTTTCTTTTCTCTCCCTGCCCCCTTTTGTTTAACTTCTTTTGCTGACTTTGGCTTGTTTGTTTGTTTGACCTGAGACTCCAGAAAGGGGAGAAATAGCCAGAAGGCCTCAGCCAGAGGGCTGTCAGCCTCCTACCATTTGACTGACACTAAATGCTCCCACTAGGACCAGAGTTGTGTGAATGCTCACTGTGTTTTCATCCCTACCAGGACAAACCCACCTAGCATATTCCCACATTGAGACAGGCCCAGGACAATGGGTCAGGGAGACTCTGCAGCCACTGTCCTGTAATATGTGGGGGACTCTGTTCAAGACAAGCTCCTGGTGATGCTGGCCATGGGACTAGCTGATCTTAAACACAAAAAAGAAGCTCACAAGAAGTGGAAGATTGGACAAATGACCAGGGAGGAGTATATAAATATTGCTCAGGCATGCAGGAGTGAAATCAGGAAGGCCAAATCACACTTGAAGTTGCAGCTAGCAAGGGATGTTAAGAATAACAAGAAGAGTTTCTACAGGTATGTTAGCAACAAGAAGAAGATCAAGGAATGTGTGGGCCCCTTACTGAATGAGGGAGGCAACCTAGTGACAGAGGATGTGGAAAAAGGTAATGTACTCAATGCTTTTTTTGCCCCTGTCTTCACGAACAAGGTCAGCTCCCAGACTACTGCACTGGGCAGCACAGTATGGGGAGGAGGTGACCAGCCCTCTGTGGAGAAAGAAGTGATTCAGGACTATTTAGAAAAGCTAGACGAGCACAAGTCCATGGGGCCAGATGCACTGCATCTAAGGGTGCTAAAGGAGTTGGCGGATGTGATTGCAGAGCCATTGACCATTATCTTTGAAAACTCATGGTGATTGTGGGAGGTCCCGGATGACTGGAAAAAGACTAATGTAGTGCCCATCTTTAAAAAAGGGAAGGAGGAGGATCCAGGGAACTACAGGCCAGTCAGTCTCACCTCAGTCCCTGGAAACATCATGAAGCAGGTCCTCAAGGAATCAATTCTGAAGCACTTAGAGAAGAGGAAAGTGATCAGGAACAGTCAGGATTCACCGAGGGCAAGTCATGCCTGACTAACCTAATTGCCTTCTATGATGAGATAACTGGCTCTGTGAATGAGGGGAAAGCAGTGAACGTGTTATTCCTTGGCTTTAGCAAAGCTTTTGATAAGGTCTCCCATAGTATTCTTGCCAGTAAGTTAAAGAAGTATGGGCTGGATGAATGGACTATAAGGTGGATAGAAAGCTGGCTAGATCATCGGGCTCAATGAGTAGTGATCAATGGCTCCATGACTAATTGGCAGCTGGTATCAAGCGGAGTGTCCCGAGGGTCGGTCCTGGGGCCGTTTTTTTTCAATATCTTCATTAATGATCTGGAGGATGGCGTGAACTGCACCCTCAGCAAGATTGCAGATGACACTAAAATGGGAGGAGGAGTAGATACGCTGGAGGGTAGGGATAGGATACAGAGGGACCTAGACAAATTAGAGGATTGGGCCAAAAGAAATCTGATGAGGTTCAGCAAGGACAAGTGCAGAGTCCTGCACTTAGGATGGAAGAACCCCATGCACTGTTACAGATTAGGGACCGAGTGACCAAGCAGCGGTTCTGCAGAAAAGGACCTAGGGGTTATGGTGGATGAGAAGCTGGATATGAGTCAACAGTGTGCCCTTGTTGCCAAGAAGGCTAACAGCATTTTGGGCTGTACATGTAGGAGCAGCAGATTGAAGGACATGATCATTCCCCTCTATTTGGCATTGGTGAGGCCTCATCTGGAGTACTGTGTCCAGTTTTGGGCCCCACACTACAAGAAGGATGTGGAAAAATTGGAAGGAGTCCAGCAGAGGGCAACAGAAATGATTAGGGAGCTAGAGCAATTAACTTATGAGGAGAAGACGAGGGAACTGGGATTGTTTAGTCTACAGAAGAGAAGAATGAGGGAGGATTTGATAGCTGCTTTCAACTACCTAAAAGGGGGTTCCAAAGAGGCTGGATCTAGACTGTTCTCAGTGGTAGAAGATGACAGAACAAGGAGTAATGGTCTCAAGTTGCAGAGGGGGAGGTTTAGGTTGGATATTAGGAAAAACTTTTTCACTAGTAGGGTGGTGAAGCACTGGAATGGGTTACCTAGGGAGGTGGTGGAATCTCCTTCCTTAGAGGTTTTTAAGGTCAGGCTTGACAAAGCCCTGGCTGGGATGATCTAGTTGGGGTTGGTCCTGCTTTGAGCAGGGGGTCGGACTAGATGACCTCCTGAGGTACCTTCTAACCCTGATATTCTATGATGCTATGAATTGCACAGTGAATGGAAAAGTCCCATTGTGCTAGTGCCGAAACCTGCTAGCACAATATGTGTGACAGTGTCCCCATAAAACTTTATGAGGAGATGCTTATAAATGTATACATGATGTAACTGGACTATGTTTTATGCTACATGTGCCATGTAACATATCTCTGTGAAAGTTATGACCTACTGAATTTATTCCTCCCGTTTATATGCATGTATTGTTGTTGTAGTTGAAGTTATGAATATTGGTTGTATTTCTTGAGAAAGGAATGTGCAGGTTAAGTGCCCAATCAAGAAGCACTTAACAGACAATAGAACTTGCAGACACCAATCCACATCTGAGCTTTGCCAGGATGGTCGTGCTCAACGGGTAGTGATCAATGGCTCCATGTCTTGTTGGCAGCCGGTATCAAGTGGAGTGCCCCAAGGGTCGGTGCTGGGGCCGGTTTTGTTCAATATCTTCATCAACGATCTGGAGGATGGTGTGGACTGCACCCTTAGCAAGTTTGCAGATGACACTAAACTGGGAGGAGTGGTTGATACGCTGGAGGGTAGGGACAGGATACAGAGGGACCTAGACAAATTAGAGGATTGGGCCAAAAGAAATCTGATGAGGTTCAACAAGGACAAGTGCAGAGTCCTGCACTTAGGACGGAAGAATCCCATGCACTGCTACAGACTAGGGACCGAATGGCTGGGCAGCAGTTCTGCAGAAAAGGACCTAGGGGTTACGGTGGACGAAAAGCTGAATATGAGTCAACAGTGTGCCCTTGTTGCCAAGAAGGCTAAAGGCATTTTGGGCTGTATAAGTAGGGGCATTTCCAGCAGATCAAGGGACGTGATTATTCCCCTCTATTCGGCACTGGTGAGGCCTCATTTGGAGTACTGTGTCCAGTTTTGGGCCCCACGCTACAAGAAGGATGTGGATAAATTGGAAAGAGTCCAACGGAGGGCAACAAAAATGATTAGGGGGCTCGAGCACATGACTTATGAGGAGAGGCTGAGGGAACTGGGATTGTTTAGCCTGCAGAAGAGAAGAATGAGGGGGGATTTGATAGCTGCTTTCAACTACCTGAAAGGGGGTTCCAAAGAGGATGGATCTAGACTGTTCTCAGTGGTAGAAGATGACAGAACAAGGAGTAATGGTCTCAAGTTGCAGAGGGGGAGGTTTAGGTTGGATATTAGGAAAAACTTTTTCACTAGTAGGGTGGTGAAGCACTGGAATGGGTTACCTAGGGAGGTGGTGGAATCTCCTTCCTTAGAGGTTTTTAAGGTCAGGCTTGACAAAGCCCTGGCTGGGATGATCTAATTGGGTTTGGTCCTGCTTTGAGCAGGGGGTTGGACTAGATGACCTCCTGAGGTCCCTTCCAACCCTGAGATTCTATGATTCTATGATTCTATGAATGTGGCTAGTCTGAGAAGGAACTGAGTTGTGCATGGACAGATGACTTGTCCATGTGACCCCAACTCCATTTGGTAACTGGATGCTACACAGGGGGAGGGAGGGGTGTCCACCCAGAGGAGAAAATCTATTTAAACCCCTGGGAAACCCCTCCATTTTGTCTTCAGCTGGCTAAAGAGAGAGACTCTCCACCCCCAAGGACACCTGAAAGAGACTGAACAAAGGACAAAGACATTAGGGGGGTGAGTGATTGCTGGACCCAGGCTAGAAGGAAGATAGCCTGTTTACTGGACCTAGTGAGGTTTTTATCTGTACACAGGGCGATTAGACCTAGAACTGCGTGTTCTATTTTATTTTATTTAGTAATTTACTTTGTTCTGTCTGTCACTACTTGGAATCACCTAAATCCTACTTTCTGTACTTATTAAAATCACCTTTTACTCATTAAGTTTCCTGGTGTACGAGTTGGTACCCGGGGCGGGGGGGGGAAACAGCTGTGCATATCTTTCTATCTTTGAAATAGAAGGCGAACTATTTATGAGTTTGCCCTGTATAAGCTTTATACAGGGTAAAACGGATTTATTAAGGGTTTGAACCTCCTTGGGAGTTGGACACCTGGGTGTCAAAGGCAAGAGCGCTTCCAGGAGCCTTACAGTTGTGAGTGGACTTGGTTCGGACCTGGGTCTGTGTTTGCAGCAGATCAGGGGAATCTGGCTCAAAACAGACAGGATTCGGGAGTCCCAGGCTGGAAAAGGCCTGGAAGCAGGGGCAGAAGTAGCCTTGGCACACCAGGTGGCAGCACCAAGCAGGTCTCTGTGACCCCAACCCATCACAATATGTTTCTGCATTGATTTTTCAAAAAATCATGCAGGATATCAAAATTTGATGTGTAACCAATACAAAGGGAGGATGAACTGTTAAAAAGGCTGGGAGCTGCCAGATATATAGCCCCCATAGGTTTCACAAAACAATGCAGGCAAATACCTTTGACACCAGAATTTGGGGGGGGGGGGGGAGGGGAAATGGCTTTTTATACAACCTTTTGGTCTATGCCAAATCATGAACCATGTCTTTTGGGGAAGTGGCAACTTTTCAGAGGCTGATGGACCAAATCCTGTGGCCACATGACTAGTATGCAGCAGTCTACTTAGATGATATCATTATCTACTACCAGCGCTGGGATAGACATTTAAGAGTGGTCACAGTAATGCTCCAGTTGAGCACAGACACGGGCCTGACAGCCAACCCAGCAAAATGTAAGGTAGAGAACCATGCAGTCACATACTTAGGCAACATCCTGGGAAAAGGCCAACTATAACCACTAGTCAACAAGATCCAACCTTGATGGGTTGTCCTGTTGCCATGATAAAAAAACAAGTATGGGATTTGCAAGCTATTATCAATGTTTTATGCCAGGGTATGCCACAATTGCAATCCTCCTCACAGATGTTGTAAAGGACAGATGCCCAAAACAGGGTTCAGTGGTTGGAGGTCTGTAATAAGGCCTTTAGGACACTGAAGTGGTGTTGTGGGGAGAGGCTCCTATGTGACCGTACCTCAGTACTGTAAATTAGAGCTACTCCTCTGCAGCTCTAACATACCATGGGCTAGGTGGCACAGAATTAGGGAGCTCCAACCAGTTCCCTGAATCCTCCTCACCCCCTCCCTCATCCATTGTGACTGAGCAGAGCTCAGATGCACTTAAGAATTGAGCTCTTCCACTTCCTCTGCACTGGTGTATTCTCCCCTGTACGTGTACTGAGTTCTTAACTCACAAACTGAGATTGTGCCTGGCCCTTACAGAGGGAGAAAAGTGTTTACTCCCTCCCTTGAGAGTTAGAACTTCAGAGTAACAAAAACTCTGTTTGGAGGTGCCTGCACAGACATTTGGACCTTGCTCCCTCAACCTCTTCCTTCCTCAGTGTTTATTTTCCATGCAGTACTTTGAAAAATTGCCTCCCAGTATTGACATAGCATTTAAAGAGATTTTATAGTCGCTACACCGCTTGTAAAAGTGAAATGTAAGCTTGGGATGTTTTCATGGAAACTTGCCAAGACTAAAGCATTCCCTAATATTTCCAGGGTTCAGACAGCTCTGTGATGTGTGGTCAGCAATTAGTCAAATCAAAACCATAATTCCTTCCATGTAATAAATCCCAATGAACTATTATTTTTTCTTTCCTCATTTTAAAATCTGTGTTGTTACTAATTCTGCTTTCTCGTACTGCAAAGCAGGGACAGTGTGAGTGATGTGTGGTGCAGTAGAGCAGAGAGAAGCCATAGTTGTGATGAATATAAAGGGAATTGTATACCGAGGCACTCACAGGACCAAATAGATCTCTCAAACTCCCAGGACAATGCATTGGCTTTGCAGATCTTTGCCCTTTTTTAGTTCCTGGGCAAGTCTATAAATATGAATGGATAGAAATATGCACAACAGAGATAAGAGAAGAGGGCTGGAGGCAAACAAAGGCAGCTTCCAGTTTCCTTGAGCAAAACTTTTCTGGTTTGGTGTCCATTTTGTTTGCTCTTCATAGCATCGCCTCCTGCGTTGGACTATGCAGTCATAGAAGGGACTGCTAGACTCATAACATGTGCTATATTCAAGTTTTGAAATTTGCTGTCTCAGATGCTACTATATTTATCACGTAATTTTTTGTTTAAACTTCTTGAGAGTTGTTATTCCATGGACTATGACTTGATGTATGGACTCTGACTCCCATGTGGTCTACCAAAGAGTTCGCAGAGTTTCCTTATGGATTGCTACTTCATCACTTATATGTGAACTGATGCATGAGACAGGATCTACGTATAGCAAACACAAATGGTTCTCTGTTGAGGCTACTGTTTGTGCATGCATGTACACATGCACACAGTAGCTCTCCATGGCTCGCTAGCTGGAAGCCTGAAAAACACAGCTTGTGCTGCACAGTGTCACCATGCAGAGTCTTTCTAAATCCTGACTCAGACTGAGTAATCATGAAAAGGAGCAGGGATTATTCTACATTAGTCCTTGCACAGGTAAAAAGTGGAACTGGGTTGATAACCTAACATATATGCCCCAAATTCTCATTTGCCTGTGCACATGCACGGTTGATGTCTGCAAATAGTACAAGTGCATTTTTAAGGAGGCCTGCTGAAAATGTGTCACAAAGTATGTGTTGAAACAATCCATTTAAATTCTATATATCTATAGTACTTAGCCAGCCCCTGCACTGTCTGAGCATCCCACCAATTTTAATATATTTATCCTCACTGCTCCCCTTGGGAGATAGGGAAGTGCTATTATCACAGGTGGGGAATAGAAACACAGAGAGGCTAAGTGATTTGCCTGAGGTCATACAAGAAGTCTGTGACAGAGCAGGGACTTGAACACAGGTCTTAAATCGAAGGGTAATACCCTAAGCACTGCACCCTGCTACCTCTCCCACTGAACCATCCTTCCTCTGTGTGCCTTTGTGACACTGAGCCAGAAAGGGTTAAGTGACTAGCAGGCTAAATGACCTAAATTCAACCTTTAAAGACATATTAGAAAAGTATACAAATGGTATTTATGGCCATTCCTTATAAATAGCTAACAAAGCCATGTTAGCTAGACTAGACCTTTGAAATGTAGACTTGTATTGTTAGAGAACAGGAAGAAGATAATGAATTGGTCTGTGTTTACCTATATCTTGTTAGAGGTTAAAAATGTAACTAGACAGTTCCAGTCTGTTACTATATTCTATTGATACAGGGATCAAAAGGGGATATTAACATTAAGATGAAACTTGGGTGTAGTAATATCATTGTCTATATTTCACTTGGAAGTTTGTAGTGTACTGTCTATGAACTGCTTAATGGATGGACCTTCTGCTGATGAATGCAACTAATTACCTGTGTATATATAGGAAATAGGGGGGTTTACTTCAAAGTCACAATGCTTCACCCAAGAATACCTGCTGTTAAGAAGCTATCAGTAGCCTGCCAGAGATCTATAAAAGAACTCTAGGGCCCCAATCCTGTTTCTCAGATCTACTTAAGCTTGGTCAGGGGAATCTTGAGTTGCAAGACTGAGGTCTGCTGCTCCAATCTGGATTATCCTACTAATTCTCATGGAAGAATTTGAACAAACTCTATGTATGGATTGCCTATTGGGATTATAACCTGATTCTGTAAAGAATTTGTTGCAGCTGAGCAGCTCACTATCTCTACTATGAAACTGACCTAAGAATTTTATCTGTATGCATAATGATCTTTGAACCACAATACTCTCTCTCGTTTCTTTTTAAATAAATCTTAGTTTAGTTAATAAGAATTGGCTGTAAACATATATTTGGGTAAGATCTGAAATATTTATTGACATGGTGGTAATGTGTCCAATCTCTTGGGATTGGTAGAACTTTATATAGGATGAACAAGATTTTCAGTAATCATATTTGACTTAGCTGCCTGGGTGGGAGCCCAAGGCTGGATTGCTTTAAGGGAGCTGTGTTTTGGGCTTCTGGGTAACCAGTAAGGTATTGTAGAAGCTGTTTTGTTGCTGGCTTGGTGAATCTAATTATTAGAATAAACCACCCGTTTTGGGAATCATCTGCCCGATTCTTTGCAGTTTGCCCTGATTGAGCAATTAATGTTGCCCCCTCAAGGCACCAATGGTCACATCCCATGTGTGTCATGCTATGGTGCTTGGGGTTGTTTTGTGTGTTGATGTATTTTCCTTACGAATTTTTAGTAAAAAGTCACACAGTTTTGCAAAGAATTGCCACGTGTGAGCTGAATCAAAGCAGATGTACAGTGAGGTTCCTCGGCTCACTTTTGCCTTCTTTGCATTCACATTTGTGTGCAAGAGGGAATATTAAGTTCCTGCATTACTGTACCATGCCTAATAGTTCTGCCTAATGCATGCAAAGGGCCCCCGAATGGCATCAGCAGACTTCTTGTAACTGTTGTGTAGAATGTAGTCAGAAACTCATGTGGAATGCCCAGTGGGCCATATGCTCAGCTGGTGAAAATCAATGTAGTTCCATTCATGTCAATGGTAGAGATGTGGGCATAATGGATTTTTCGGTTCACTGATAATTCTGAAAAAAAACAATATTTGAGGTTGAACCAAAAATGAATTTTTTTGAACTGTTTGGTGAATCAAAACGTAAAGAAACAAACAAATGTTGTTTAGGGCCCAATGAATCCTTTCATTTTGACAAAATCAAAATGTTCCATTTCAATTTGGGACATTTGAATGAGTTTTTCATTTTTTAAAATGAAAAATGGTTTTGAACCAAAAAAAATCAAAATGTTTCATTTTTAAAATGTGTCTGAAACCTTTCCATTTTTTTCACAATTTTTTAGGATTTTTTTGTTTGTTTTTTTAATCAAAACGATTTAACAAAACCAACATGAATTTGGGAAACTTTTCAGTGTTGCTGAAGCTTCATTTTTTACCGAAAAAAGGTTTTGGCTGAAAAAGTTTGCTCAGATCTAGTCAATGGGCCTATGATGATTTACACACTAAGGAGTTTGCCTATAGTTTTCCAGCTTCCATCTTTTTGTACCACATCATTTTTTCATCAATTGGCACTGAAATACACCCATTTTTAATAAAAAATTAACTCATCTATTGTTCCAATACTTCGTTACTTTAACATTTCACTTTGAAGTTGTTCTAAATTGGATTATTTTCACTGCACAATCATTGATCTGAGCATAATCTATTAATTCCATTTCAAATGTCATTGCTTAGCATCGAAGATCATTTTCTCATGAAGAATATGTGCCTCTGCTCATTTGCAGGCATATAAATGCATGACATCCTTCTCTGTTCTCAAGAGGAGAAAGCAATACAGCATCTTCTGTTAAAATTGCCACTGTCTAGCTTCCTGTTACTGTTAATTTGGCTGCAAATGTTGCTGCTGTTGAGAGTTAAAAACTTGGGGAAATCCCAAAGTTCTGTAATCACATGCCAAACAAACACCACGATGTCCCAGATGGCGGAATTTTGCAGTCAGTCATGTGGCAAAACTGGAAGAGAGGCCAAAGCAGTTGGGAAAAGCTCCTGAAGCTAGAGCTAGCAGCCTGCCTCCCTGTGTGTGGGATTTTCAGAAGCACTAAGTAAAATGGTTTAACTCTGCTCTCACTGATATCAATGAAGGTTTGCCCTTGACTGGAATGGGAGCAGAGAGTGGCCAATGCTGAGCACTCTTGAAAACCCTTGTGTACATTTTAGTATGACTTTATTACTCTCTATGTCCATATAATACAAATAGTAGATCTGGATGGAAAAACAGCGAAGAAACCATTTTCCATGAGGATGCAGTTCTATTAAAATGGAAACACTTTGAGAAATTGTGTCAGAGAAATAAAGAGGGGGAGGAAAAGTTCAAAACAACCTGTTCTGACATTTTTGGGATGAAACATTTTGATTTTTCCTTTCAAGAAGACTTTTCAATGTTTGTATTTGGTATTAGATTACCTATTATATCATATAAAATTAAAAAGTCAAAATCAAAACAAAAATCTGGGTTTTTTTAATCAATTTTTATTTCTGAATTTTCTTTTGGATAATTTCAAAATGCTGGTTTTGTTCCAGATCGGCATGAAAACAAATGTCAAAATCCTCCATGAAATGGAATGTCCCTTTTCAGCACAGCTCTAACACATGTCTTGTTTGTATGTGGGGGGTTGGATAGCCATCCACAGGTATGGAGCATTTCTGAAGGCGGTCAAGAGGGCATAATTAATGAGGAGCAGTTAGATTAAATTAAGTAAAAGAAAATCCAGGTGATTGTCAGGAAACATCTTCTATGCTGTGGAATAGTGTCCTAAGGGCAACGGTGGGTGAAGCCTGCATGAGTCATATTGGGCTAAATCCTGTCACCTTACCAACATGAGTAGTGCTCTTGACCTTAGTGACAATACTGGCACGAATAAGAGCAGCAGAATTTTTGACCTTATCTACCACATGCAAAATGTAGTATATTCATATTCAAGTGTAGAAAATTAGACTGGACAAAGCACTAAACAATATGCTGTAACTGTTAAGGGGCTGGACAAGTGGAATTCTCCTTTCATGTCTATGGTTCTATAGACATTTCATTGTGCCTTACTAAGCATGAGTCTTCCTTTGCACTAAGGCCCCTTTACACTATTCTCGCATGGCAAAAGCATTTAAAGTGGGTGTAAATTGCATTCCTCTGTATGCAAAACTCCCATTTTACTCAGTGGTAAAGCTGGTCAGAAAACATTTTTGTGAAAAATGTTGCTAAGTGTCTTGGGGTGGGGGGAGTGAACAATTTGAAATGATCCAACTTCTTCTGACGAGCCGTACTCAGTGGGAATTCTGCACATGGAACAGCAGCAGAATCAGCCTCAATAGCAGTGTAAATTGTTACCGCTGTGGTACCATACTAACTAGGTTGCACAAGTACCTTTCAAACATGTTATTTGGACATTAAAACCTGACTTCACTGAAGTCAACGGGAGTTTTTAGTATATAAATACCCAATTTAATCAGTCTCTACTAATTAATACTCTGTAACTCACAGCTCTGAAACAGACTTTTACTTATGTTCCTTCCTTTTCTACTCAGCATTTCTAAGCAGCTGCTATGGGGAGCTCTCCTCTCAATGCAGAGCTTGCTAAAACGGTAGCCTTTGGCCTTGGCATAAACTCAGGAGATCGATCTAATGTTCCAGTATTTGTCCAATGTAGGCACCAAGCCTCTAGCCATATGGGCAGAGAAAATACTTCTGTGGAAGTAAACTTATACTGCACCATGGATTACTTAGACACGTTAGCTGTCTTCAAGTCACCAGGGCCTGATGAAATGCATCCTAGAATACTCAAGGAGCTAACTGAGGAGATAACTGATCCATTAGTGATTATCTTTGAAAAGTCATGGAAGACAGGAGAGATTCCAGAAGACTGGAAAAGGGCAAATATAGTGCCCATCTATAAAAAGGGAAATAAGGACAACCCAGGGAATTACAGAGGAGTCAGCTTAACTTCTGTACCCAGAAAGGTCATGGAGCAAATTGTAAATCGATTGCTTTATTAACATCTAGAAGAATCATAGATGATTAGGGTTGGAAGAGACCTTAGGAGGTCATCTAGTCCAACCCCCTGCTCAAAGCAGGACCAACACCAACTAAATCATCCCAGCCAGGGCTTTGTCAAGACAGGCCTTAAAAACCTCTAAGGATGGAGATTTCACCACTTCTCTAGGTAACCCATTCCAGTGCTTCACCACCCTCCTAGTGAAATAGTTTTTCCTAATATCCAACCTGGACCTCCCCCACTGCAACTTGAGACCGTTGCTCCTTGTTCTGTCATCTGCCACCACTAAGAACAGCCTAACCCCATCCTCTTTGGAACCCCCCCCCCCCTTCAGATTGTTGAAGGCTGCTATCAAATCACCCCTCACTCTTCTCTTCTGCAGACTAAATAATCCCAGTCCCCCCAGCCTCTCCTCATAAGTCATGTGCCCCAGATTCCTAATCATTTTAGTTGCCCTCCGCTGGACTCTCTCCATTTTGTCCACATCCTTTCTGTAGTGGGGAGCCCAAAACTGGACACAATACTTCAGATGTGGCCTCGCCCGTGCCGAATAGAGGGGAATAATCACTTCCCTTGATCTACTGGCAATGCTCCTACTAATGCAGCCCAATATGCAGTTAGCCTTCTTGGCAACAAGGGCACATCATTGTCTCATATCCAGCTTCTGATAATAAGGTAATAAGTAACAGTCAGCATGGATCATGTCAAACCAACCTGATAGCTTTCTTTGACAGGGTAACAAGCCTTGTGGGTGGGGGGAAGCTGTGGATGTGATATATCTTGACTTTAGTAAACCTTCTGATACGGTCTCACATGACCTTCTCATAAACAAACCAGGGAAATGCAACCAAGATGAAGCTACTATAAGGTGGGTGCATAACTGGTTGGAAAACCATTCCCAGAGAGCAGTTATCAGTGGTTCACCGTCATGCTGGAAGGGCATAACGAGTGGGGTCGCACAGGAATCAGTTCTGGGTCCAGTTCTGTTCAATATCTTCATCAATTATTTAGATAATGGCATACAGAGTACACTTACAAAGTTTGCGGACGATGCCAAGCTGGGAGGGGTTGCAAGTGCTTTGGAGGATAGGATTAAACTTCAAAATGATCTGGACAAACTGGAGAAATTGTCTGAAGTAAACTGGATGCAATTCAATGTGGACAAATGCAAAGTATTCCATTTAGGAAGGAACAATCAGTTGCACACATACAAAATGGAAAATGACTGCCTAGGAAGGAGTACTGCAGAACCCCAAATGTTTTTCTTTTGCTTGTCACCTTTAAGCTGTATCTCAAGAAGGTTATTCTTGGTGTTTAAATTTTGTAAGTGGGTTCTTTAAATCTAGAAAAAGCCTAAATTCCAGACGTATTTTCTTTCTTTTTGTTTTTAATAAAATTTAAATTTTTTAAGAACAGAATTGGATTTTTGGTGTCCTAAGAAGTTTGCACATATGTTGTTTAATTAGCTGTGGGCAGCAGTTAATTTCCTTTGTTTTCTTTCTCAGCTCTTCCCCAGAAGGGGGGTGAAAGGGCTTGAGGGTACCCCACAGTGAGGAATTCCCAAATGTGCCTTTCTGGTTTCAAAGGGTTTTTTTGCACTTGGGTGGTGGCAGCATCTACCCATCCAAGGTCAGAGAGAAGCTGTAACCTTGAAAGTTTAATACAAGCCTGGAGTGACCAGTATTAATTTTTAAAATCTTTGCAGGCCCCCACCTTCTGCACTAGAAGTGCCAGAGTGGGGAATCAGCCCTGACAGCAGGTTAGACAAACACCTGTCAGGGATGGTCTAGATAATACTTAGTCCTGCCATGAGTGCAGAGGACTGGAATAGATGACCTCTCAAGGTCCCTTCCAGTCCTATGATTCTATGGATATATATAATGCACAATATATATAATGCTAGACAACATCATACCGGCACCTCTTCCACCAGAAGATGAATAGGTTTGTTCTAAGTTTGTGTTGAAAGCAAAGAATATTTCACTGCTTGTTACTGATGAAGAATTCTATGAGCTGCCTCCAGACACAACTACTATAAAGTGACACACATACACATATTTGGGGCGCTAGGATTAGAACTTTAGTCCTTCAGCTCCAAAATAGCATGCTACTATCACCTGCATTAAAAGTGAGCACCTGCCTCAGCTATTCATAGTAGATTCCTTAACCTCTCTGAAGGCTAGGCCCCAGAGGGCACTCATTCATGCAAAGCCAATGTATTACAACTGCATGTGTTGCCAAGACAGAAAAATACAAGCAAATGTTGTTCTAATTTGCATTCATTTAGCCTCTTTCCACTCAGGATATTATAGCATTTTAAGGACTTCGATTAAGCCTCTCAACAGCTGTGGGAGCTCTAGGTCAACTTTTTAGGTGGGGAACAGGTATCTCTGCACATGCCTGTTGGAAGTGTCACCTATTGGCCGGCAGGCTGTTCCAGTGAAAACAGTGAACAGCCTTGAAAACTCCTCCAGAAAAGCATGAGTGGCTGTTCATTAAGGATACTTTTACAAATGCCCTCACACTGTTGCTGGGCTGTTCAGTGAAGTGCTGCTGCTTTGAAAGCCTCTTCTAAGATGCACTCTGGGGCACCAAACCAACTGCTTCACTTGCATCTTTCATTCAGAAGAGCTATTCTGTTAAGCTAACAGCAATGTATTGTATTCTGCCTCTATTTTTATATTTTACAATGCCCCATTGGTTCTGTTACCACCACAAACAAGGAAAGTGACTTGCCCAAATGAACACATCAGAGACTGAGCGGAGTTTAGAATCATAGAATATCAGAGTTGAAAGGGACCTTAGGTGATCATCTAGTCCAACTCCCTGCTCAAAGCAGGATCAATCCCCAATTTTTGCCCCAGATCCCTAAATGGCCCCCTCAAGGATTGAACTCACAACCCTGGGTTTAGCAGGTCAATGATCAAACCACTGAGCTACCCCTCCCCCATAGAATCATGATATAACCTCTGATTCTAAATTCCCAGTCACTTGCCACTGATCTTCCTATTTCCAGGTTGTCAGTGCAAGTATCGCACCTTCTTTTTATTTTTATTTCTTTCCCTTTGAACAATTAGCGGAAGAGCTTTCCAATGTAAGTAGTTGTTATGGCAGCTGGATATAATTGTTTTCATGAATGAGAAAGGCCTCCGGAATGCCTGACGCCTCTGCTATGCAAAAACAGGAGAGCAGTCCAAAGGAACAGAGCAGGGTATTTTATGACTGCAGGGGAAAAAACAATATTTAAAAACAAAACAAACAACAAACAACAACGAGTCCAGTGGCATCTTAAAGACTAACAGATTTATTTGGGCATAAGCTTTTGTGGGTAAAAAAAACACCACTTCTTCAGATGCATGGAGTGAAAACTACAGATGCAGGCATTGTTATACTGACACATGAAGAGAGGGAGTTACCTCACAAGTGGAGAACCAGTGTTGATGGGGCCAATAAAATCAGGGTGGATGTAGTTCACTCCCAATAATTGATGAGGAGGTGTCAATTTCAGGAGAGGAAAAGTTGCTTCTATAATGAGCCAGCCACTCCCAGTCCCTATTCAAGCCCAAATTAATGGTGTTAAATTGCAAATGAATTTTAGTTCTGCAGTTTCTCTTTGAAGTCTGTTTCTGAAGTTTTTTTGTTCAAGTATGTCTACTTTTAAATCTGTTATAGAATCTCCAGGAAGACTGAAGTGTTCTCCTACTGGCTTTTGCATGTTACCATTCCTGATGTCCAATTTCTGTCCATTTATTCTTTTACAAGGAGACTGTCCAGTTTGGCCAATGTACATGGCAGTGGGGCATTGCTGATACATATCACATTAGTAGATGTGCAGGTGAATGAGTCCCTGATGGTGTGGCTGATGTGGTTGGGTCCTCTGATGGTGTCGCTAGAGTAGATATGGGGACAGAGTAGGCAACAAGGTTTGTTACAGGGTTTGGTTCCTGGGTTAGTGTTTCTGTGGAGTGGTGTGTAGTTGCTGGTGAGTATTTGCTTTAGGTTTGGGGGCTGTCTGTAAACGAGGACTGGCCTGCCTCCCAAGGTCTGTGAGAGTGAGGGATCGTTTTCCAGGATAGGTTGTAGATTCTTGATGTGCTGGAGAGGTTTTCGCTGGGGGCTGTATGTGATGGCCAGTGGTGTTCTGTTATTTTCCTTGTTGGGCCTGTCCTGTAGTAGGTGACTTCTGGGTACCCATCTCGCTCTGTCAATCTGTTTCCTCACTTCCCCAGGTGGGTATTGTAGTTTTAAGAATGCTTGATAAAGATCTTGTAGGGGCTTGTCTCTGTCTGAGGGATTGGAGCAAATTCGGTTGTATCTTAAGGCTTGGCAGTAGACAATGGATCATGTGATGTGTCCTGGATGGAAGCTGGAGGCATGTAAGTAAGTGTAGCGGTCAATAGGTTTCCAGTATAGGGTGGTGTTTATGTGACCATCACTTATTTGCTCTGTAGTGTCCAGGAAGTGGATCTCTTGTGGGGGCTGACAAAGGAGATGCTGTAGTCATAATGAACAGGTCGTATTATGAACAGGAGGCTGCCATGCAACTCTCCAACACCACCTACTACAGGCCACTATATTCTGATCTCACTGAGGAGTACCAAAAGAAACTACACCATCTGTTCAAGAAACTCCCTGCTATAGCACAGGAACAAATCTACTCGGATACACCCCCAGAGCCCTGACCAGAGGTATTCTATCTGCTACCCAAGATCCATAAACCTGGAAACCCTGGACATCTCAGGCATTGGCACCTTTACAGCAGGATTGGCTGGCTATTTGGACTCTCTCCTCAGACCCTACCCTACCAGCACTCTTAGCTATTTTTGAGACAACACCAACTTCCTGAGGAAACTACAATGCATTGGTGATCTTGCTGAAAACACCATCCTGGCCACCATGGATGTAGAAGCTCTTTACACCAATATTCCATGAGGATGGACTACAAGCCATCAAGAACAGTATCCCTGATGAGGCCACAGCACACCTGGTGGCTGAGCTTTGTGACTTTGTCCTCACCCACAACCATTTCAGATTTGGGGACAACTTATACCTTCAAGTCAGCGGCACTGCTATGGGTACTCGCATGGCTGCACAGTATGCCAACATTTTTATGGCTGACTTATAACAATGCTTCTCAGCTCTCATCCCCTAGTGCCCCTCCTCTACTTGCGCTACATTGATGATTTCTTCATCCTATGGACCCACAGGAAAGAGGCCCTTGAAGAATTCCACCTGGATTTCAACAATTTCCACCCCACCATCAACCTCAGCCTGGACCAGTCCACACAAGAGATCCACTTTCTGGACACTACAATGCAAATATAGTTTATTTATATGTATATGTAGTTTAGTTATTGTTACCATATTTATTACTATTAGATATAAACTTGCAGGGGGCTAGACTATGCAATCAGAAGCTGCTGTGTAATTGCTGCATGAGTATTTACACTGGTTTGCCAAATTGTCTTTGTTTCTAATATCTAACTCTCTGTCACACACTGTGCGGCTTAAAATTTCCCTTGCTAATTGGGATGCAAATTGCAGGGCCTGTCACGTGGTTTTTGCACAGCTGCCAGATGGCTTGGAGCAGAGGGTTTTTTAAGAATGTCACTAGCAAAGCATGCAAAGTAGCTACGCAAATCCTGCAGACCTGTTTAACTTCCTGTGCGGCGAGGTGCTGCTTTTTTTAAATTTAAGCTGACTCAGCTTTCTCAATCCAGTTTGGCTCATGATGGTGCACCAGCCTAGTAGGGGTGTGGTAGGCACCTTGTGCATGATTGTCTGCAAGATTTCAGGAGCTTCCCCCAGAAAGCTCACAACTCGGGAGCCCAATCATGTGCTCCTTCCTCAGGCAAAACTCCCATCAACTTGAACTCCTGTTACTCCCATTAACACTGAATTTGAGTTACTGGGAGGCATGTGTAAGTGAGGAGTGTATGATCAGGTCCTTGGCAAGCAGCTTCATGCAGCTCAGGGTGGCACAACTACATTCCAATAATTGTTCCTTGTAACATTATTGTCTCAGACAGGTGCCAAGAAATGAGATAGGCCTTTGCAACCTCGTTTACTGTAATCGCCTTGCTAACAGTGAGTCAGGTCCTAGCTGGCCCGTGCACCAGTGCACAAGAGCTGGGAAGGATACAAGAACTCTCACCCCTCACATAGGCACCCTACAAAGGTGAATCCTCACCAGTCATTGCAATCTGGCTGCAGGACCCAAAGAGGGATAGGGAGTAGGTGAAGTTATAGCCCCTCACCCGCCCTCTGTACCCTGCACTGGGCAGCAGGGGCAATCAGCCACAGAGGGGAGCTTATGCTGATTGGCTACAGTTCGTGGAAGCCCCAGGATACATGGTGTCTCCCTGTATCTCAATGCCACTCAGTGCTCCTGTGCTGACTTAGTGCAAAGCTTTAGGTCAAAGCCACAGCAGAGTCTACAAAGTACCAAACAGTGGCATAAGTTTAGATAATTGGGAGGGGGGGCAAATTCCAGTCCCCAGACACACACAGGCAGGGACCCCATTCTGGCGCCCACTCCCATATAGAACCCCAGGTCTCCCATGGCAAGGGAGTCTCTCCTTTCTCTTCCCCATAGAGTGCATGAGCCGGTGCCATCAGGAGTTGAGTTCTTAATGGACTCACATGTGCTGTGCTGCAGGGGAACAGATTCCCCATGTGCCAAGTCACAACACCATTTGGCCCAGCCACCCTTTCATCTGGAAGGAGGGGCAGTGAGGCCAAATTTCAGGCAGTGGAACTGCAACCTGGTACACGGGGTTGTAATTAAAGAACACAGTAAAAACTAAAAAAGAGCCACCGTGGCTTAACAACCATGTAAAAGAAGCAGTCAGAGAGAAAAAAGGCATCTTTTAAAAAGTGGAAGTCAAATCCTAGTGAGGTAAATAGAAAGGAGCATAAACACTGACAAATTAAGTGTAAAAATGTAATAAGGAAAGCCAAAAAGGAGTTTTAAGAACAGCTAGCCCAAAACTCAAAAGGTAATAACAAAATGTTTTTAAAGTACATCAGAATCAGGAAGCCTGCTAAACAACCAGTGGGGCCCCTGGACAATAGAGATACGAAAGGAGCACTTAAAGACGATAAAGTCATCGTGGAGAAACTAAATTAATTCTTTGCTTCAGTCTTCATGGCTGAGGATGTTAGGGAGATTCCCAAACCTGAGCCATCCTTTGTAGGTGACAAATCTGAGGAATTGTCACAGATTGAAGTGTCACTAGAGGAGATTTTGGAATTAATTGATAGACTTAACAGTAACAAGTCACTTGGACCAGATGGCATTCACCCAAGAGTTCTGAAAGAACTCAAATGTGAAACTGCGGAACTATTAACTATGGTTTGTAACCTGTCCTTTAAATCAGCATCTGTACCCAATGACTGGAAGATTGCTAATATAACTCCAATATTTAAAAAGGGCTCTAGAGATGATCCCGGCAATTACAGACTTGTAAGTCTAACATCAGTACTGGGCAAATTAGTTGAAACAATAGTAAAGAATAAAATTCTCAGACACATAGAAGAACATAAATTGTTGGGCGAAAGTCAACATGGCTTCTTTGAAGGGAAATCATGTCTTACTAATCTATTAGAGTTCTTTGAAGGGGTCAACAAACATGTGGACAAGGGGGATCCAGTGGACATAGTTTACTTAGATTTCCAGAAAGCCTTTGACAAGGTCCCTCACCAAAGTCTCTTACGTAAATTCAGTTGTCATGGGATAAGAGGGAAGATCCTTTCATGAACTGAGAACTGGTTAAAAAAGACAGGGAACAAAGGGTAGGAATAAATGGTAAATTTGCAGAATGGAGAGGGGTAACTAGTGGTGTTCCACAAGGATCAGTCCTAGGACCAATCCTATTCAACTTATTCATACATGATCTGGAGAAAGGGGTAAACAGTGAGGTGGCAAAGTTTGCAGTTGATACTAAACTGCTCAAGATAGTTAAGACCAAAGCAGACTGTGAAGAAGTTCAAAAAGAGCTCACAAAACTAAGTGATTGGGCAACAAAATGGCAAATGAAATTTAATGTGGATAAATGTAAAGTAATGCACATTGGGGAAAAAATAACCCCAACTATACATACAATATGATGGGAGCTAATTTAGCTACAACTAATCAGGAAAGAGATCTTGGAGTCATCGTGGATAGTTCTCCGAAGACATCCACGCAGTGTGCAGTGGCAGCCAAAAAAGCAAACAGCATGTTAGGAATCATTTAAAAAGGGATAGAGAATAAGACGAGAATATCTTATTGCCCTTATATAAATCCATGATACGCCCACATCTTGAATACTGTGCACAGCTGTGGTCTCCTCATTTAAAAAAAGAGATACTGGCATTAGAAAAGGTTCAGAGAAGGGCAATTAAAATGATTAGGGGTTTGGAATGGGTCCCATATGAGGAGAGATTAAAGAGGGTAGGACTTTTCAGCTTGGAAAAGAGGAGACTAGGGGGGGATATGATAGAGGTATATAAAATTATGAGTGGTGTGGAGAAAGTGAATACGGAAAAGTTATTTACTTGTTCCCATAATACAACAACTAGGGGACACCCAATGAAATTAGTGGGCAATAGGTTTAAAACAAATAAAAGGAAGTTCTTCACACAGTGCACAGTCAATCTGTAGAACTCCTTGCCTGAGGAGGTTGTGAAGGCTAGAACTATAACAGGGTTTAAAAGAGAGCTAGATAAATTTATGGAGGTTAAGTCCATTAATGGCTATTAGCCAGGATGGGTAAGGAATGGTGTCTCCACCATCTGTCAGAGGGTGGAGATGGATGGCAGGAAAGAGATCACTTGATCCTTACCTGTTAGGTTCATGCCCTCTGGGGCACCTGGCATTGGCCACTGTCAGAAGACAGGATACTGGGCTAGATGGACCTTGGTCTGACCCAGTATGATCATTCTTATGTTAATGACACTCACTTAAATTTGGCCCAGTCACATCTCCGGCTAGACCAAGGGGAGGCTGGGTCAAATTTCAGTGGTGCTGTGACCATGCAACCAGAGCAATGCTCCAGACAGCTAGTACTGATTTAGTATGGGACAACTGCTTAAAAAGTGGTCACGTCATGATGCCCCCGGTGCCGTGGCTGTGATGGGGTCCCTAGGGTGCAACCTGGACTGTGGAACTGCCGAGCACTCCACAACCCACCAGCCTGGGGTATCCCTCACACTGTGATGCTAATGTCAAGCCTTTGCACTTACACAGATATCCTACTGAGTTAGATGAATGGTCTCCTAGCCACTCATGAACCAACAAAAGAGAGGCTCCAGCCAATTCCCCCATCTTCCTGGTCTTTCACCCTAGAACTGTACCGTCTTGCACTGGTCAGAAGCCTGGCCAGTGTAAGTGCATTACCTCGTTCACCGCTCCATCATGGGAAAGTGGACACGCACCAGCCTCTGTAACCTGAGCTGAGATTTCCCAAGCACTTTAGACAAACTCACTGTCACTGGTAAGGATAGAACATTAAAATAACTAACTACAGAACAATAGATTTTAAGTGATTATAAGTGGTAGGCATAAAGGTCAGAGATAGTTCGCTTAAGAAAGTAAAACATAAACGTGTTTTAAATCCTAAACCTTTAGTCTAAGCAAGAGATGAATCAAACAGCTTTTCTCACCCTGACAGATGGTACAAACAGGTTACAGATCCTCAGTACACGGGCTGGGACTGCCTTCCAGCCTGGGACCAAACTTCCCCATTTAAAGTCTTTGTCTTTCAGATGCTGTTCCAGGTGTTGAGATGAGGGAGGGGCAGGGAAGAGATGCCAAGTGATAATGTCACTTCCCCTCTTTTATACTTTCTTCCAGATCGCTGGAAAGCTCGTTGCTGTGATGTGGGGATCAGGCAGTCCCCATTGGTCAAGCTGACTCCATAGCATACCTGCCTTCTCTAAGGAGTCCCTGGGATACTGGATTATTTTCTTGATAGGTGTTAATGAGCCATTAACGCTGTTTTGCTATTGACAGCTACTCCTTTGTTGTAACTGAAAGGCTGGTTGTGGATGTTCTGAACCTCACAACATATTTCAGTATCACATACAATGATAGCACATACAATCCAACAGGATATTAATGTTTAACAGATCACGACTTTTAAAATACCACCTCACAAGGCATACTTTGTACAAAATATATCCTAATTATAAGACAGTGGTGAATATGGGAGTTCCAGGATGCTATTTTGGGGTACAGAATCTCACAGTGGCCTATGGAACTTTGAGCAAGGGCAAAAACCTTGGGTGATGCTGGTACCCAGTGCTGAATCCTTGCGTCCATCTTTACTTCTGTATTCTCTTTATGCTCGGTTCATGTTAGAAGGTCTGCCCTTCAGTGTGGTTTTCCCTAGCAGCAGCTATGCATTATGGATCCTACTCTGTGGAAAAATGCCACAGGAAGTGTAATGACCACAGATGTTTATCAACATGGTCCAGCGGAATAGGCAGCCCATGTCAGCTGAAATGCAGAATGTCCCACAAAAATCCAGTACTCTTGCAAAGTCAGAGTCCAGGGAGATAGTCATTTGCTGCTGGTGTGTATCAATGGTAAATTCTGACACCCCTGTTCTGGCTCAACAGGGTTAGCCTGTGAGTCAGGGTGGGACAGAGCACTGGAGCCACTTATTCCCCACCCACTTGCTCTATGTGAAGAGCAATCAGATGCTTCGACTGAAAGCTCTTTGGGGCCCAGACTGTTTTTGTGCTGTTTCTACAGCTCCTAGCACAATGGGGTCCTGGTCCATGACTGGAGTTCTTAGGTGCTATAGTAATAATCATAATAATGCACTGCATCCTCTCAGTCCTACACACTTGAAAGGCATGCGAGTGTAAAGGTGGAGTTGCATGGACACATGTTGTAAGCCACGGTCTTGCCCTAGATAAGCAGACTGCTCAGGTTCATGTACAGCTAACGCAATGGAACGAATAACAAGCTTTCTAATGCTCTCCACCTCTGAAGAAGATAATTGTTTCTTAGTCTAAGCTTCCAAATGGATATCAGCTAAATACATGAAGAACTGAACAGCCAAATAGAAATTCAACTCCTGTTTTCTTTTCAAGAATTTCTTCCTTTGTCCTTTAATACCTAACAACAAAGTGAACTCTGACAGATGAATTTGGGACTTTAATCTTTAGCATTTACTTTCATAGTAGATGTTAGAGAACAAATGACAAATTACTTGTTAATAGATGGAAGGAGGTGACAGTGTTTTTATCTTCAGAAACTCTTTCCAAGTTCTTGGCGAGTCACACGGTTCCCTGATCATACTAATTTAGCAGCATTTATCACTCTTTGGGGAGGAATTATGTTTGATTTCTGCCATTTAGCATTACCAATGCTCTGGAGATCCACCCTGGAAGAGGGTGGAAAATCTGCGGAGTCTCAAAAAGACAGAAGCATATCTGAGATGGGTGATGCTAATTTTTCCTGTTTACTGGACCTTTTGAAACCTTTAATATCAATTTAAAGGCATGAAGGTGCTTGTAACTATGGAAACTACAAACAAACAACACTTCACACTTACATAGAGCTTACTTCCCCATCTGAAGTAGCTTTACAAAGGTGGCTTAGCATAAATATGCCTATTTTGCAGATAGAGAAATGAGGTGTAGAAGTTTAGAGACTGGCATTATCTATCTAAACGTTTATATCACCCTCATCGCTATGATGTATGAGCATCCAAAGTCACACAGGGAGTCATGGCAGAGCTAGCAGAAAATCCAGGTCTTCTAATTCCCAATTCTGTGCTTCCACTAGAGTATTCACAAAAGACAAGGAATCTTTATCAGCATGGTTCTGGTCGTTGACATCAGCTAATTTCCTTTTGCTTGGGGTCTGCCGTGTTTTGGCTGATACATTACAAATGGACCTGATACTGCAAGCCCAATTAAGCATCACAACTTGAAGGGCAAACCGTGGAGTAAACTAAATGCACAAGCATTTTTGTTGGATAGTTTTGAATAATGAATTAATGTGATAAGATTGTGGTCTCTTGCTGCTGGCATTTGTGGATTAAATTATTCATTACAAAATTATTTACCTACTTGTACATCAAATTTTCTAATGCAAATGAAGTCAAACCTTCCAGTACAGAGATGTCAGTTTCTGTGCTGATAGGAAACTAGAAATCATCATGCCCACTATACAATGGTCCAGTAACCATAGAATCTTGCTTCTGGTAATTGACTGTATTGAATGCTTCTGAAGATTCCAAGTAAAACCTCTCCTAGTCAATTAGAGTATAATGAGGGGAAGAGGTTTCCTTCTTGATCATAGCTGATCAGGATTCCTAGCCTTCATCATTGTTATCCTACTACCATTAAGACTGCTTAATTTAATTTGCCTTGCTAGGATACCTATGTCATTGTGGTACAGATTTCAGCTTCCATACATGGCTACCATGGCAAAGCAACTCTTGTAAGCAACTTTATTGGTAGCTAGGTTTGCACGGGTCTCCCTTTTCTGTCCCACCATAGTCTGTTGTTGTAATGAGACCTTTCTCCTCGGCTGTTCCTTTTCTTTGGAACATCCTTCAAGCATCTGACCATTTTACATCTCAGCTGAATGCATCTGTTCTCCTCTACCTGAACCCATTAATTTCTCTTTCCTTCTCCGCTGTTGTTTATCTCTGTAATAGTGTTTTTCCCCTTCTAGAGCATTTGAGGTGTCGGAGAGAAACAGAGTTCTCTCTCTTTCTTTGGGTGCAGCAAGGCAGATACACTTTATTAACTCAAGCAATTGCACAAAGGGAGAGAGTGCACTAGAACACAGGGTTTCCCCCTCCTAGGCAGGTCTCTCAAAAGATAAACAATTAAGGCAAGCATTTATACCTTTTGTTACATACAGTAATGATCAACAACTGCAATTTGTTTATATTATGTCTTGCCCATTCCTGAATTTTCTCCCACAGGGGTTTACACTTTGTATCATGGAAGCTACAATGGCCTTGTATTCCTGTCCAGGTGAGAATCTGTGACCGATTGGTCTTCATTTGTCAAGAAATCATGTGTGAAAAGTGATTCAGAGGGAAATGGAGAAGACAGGAGCCCAGTCTCTTTAAACTCAGATCCCTCATGGAGTTGGCTTTAGGTTAACACCTCTAGGCAACAATAAAGAATAGTCAATAAGATGGTAGTTAAGCTACATAACCATTATTAATGTTCCAAAAGGGGGAGTCTGAGATAGTTAACATGCATTAATTTTTTTTAATCTCCCCTCCTCTTTCTCTCTATTTGGTCTCCTTAGATTTTAAGCTCTTTGGAGCAGAGACTATCTTCAAACATATTTGGACTGCACCTAGCACATTATGTATGTTAACATGGGATGAGTCACAACAAGCCAGATCCTCACACGGCTCCTCAGACACACCAGTACATATACACTGGCCATCTGGTCCTAAAAGCTATCTGTGAGAAACAAAAAAAGTTGCAATGTAGGTGTTACCTACATAAGTTTGGATAGATGCTAATGTAAAAGGTATTACAGGTAAACCAGGAACCCTAAATTGTTTGGCTAAGGTGGTGAATACAATACTGAATGACACTGGAAATCACACAATAAACATTACACCAGAGACAGACTGTCACATGCCCCTCTAAGGGGACACCCCATATGTATTTTTTATATATGTGTGTGTGTGTGTGTGTGTGTAAGTAATAGATTCATAGATTCTAGGGCTGGAAGGGACCTCGAGAGGTCATCGAGTCCAGCCCCCTGCCCTCATGGCAGGACCAATTACTGTCTAGACCATCCCTGATAGACATTTATCTAACCTACTCTTAAATATCTCCAGAGATGGAGATTCCACAACCGCCCTGGGCAGTTTATTCCAGTGTTTAACCAACCCTGACAGTTAGGAACTTTTTCCTAATGTCCAACCTAAACCTCCCTTGCTGCAGTTTAAGCCCATTGCTTCTTGTTCTGTCTTTAGAGGCTAAGATGAACAAGTTTTCTCCCTCCTCCTTATGACACCCTTTTAGATACCTGAAGACCGCTATCATGTCCCCTCTCAGTCTTCTCTTTTCCAAACTAAACAAACCCAATTCCTTCAGCCTTCCTTCATAGGTCATGTTCTCTAGATCCTTAATCATTCTGTTGCTCTTCTCTGGACCCTCTCCAATTTCTCCACATCTTTCTTGAAATGTGGTGCCCAGAACTGGACACAATACTCCAGCTGAGGCCTAACCAGCGCAGAGTAGAGTGGAAGAATGACTTCTCGTGTCTTGCTCACCACACACCTGTTAATGCAGCCCAGAATCATGTTTGCTTTTTTTGCAACAGCATCACACTGTTGACTCATATTTAGCTTGTGGTCCACTATAACCCCTAGATCCCTTTCTGCCATACTCCTTCCTAGACAGTCTCCTCCCATTCTGTATGTGTGAATCTGATTGTTCCTACCTAAGTGGAGCACTTTGCATTTGTCCTTATTAAACTTCATCCTGTTTACCTCTGACCATTTCTCCAATTTGTCCAGATCATTTTGAATTATGACCCTATCCTCCAAAGCAGTTGCAATCCCTCCCAGTTTGGTATCATCTGCAAACTTAATAAGGGTACTTTCTATGCCAATATCCAAGTCATTGATGAAGATATTGAACAGAGCCGGTCCCAAAACAGACCCTTGCGGAACCCCACTCGTTATACCTTTCCAGCAGGATTGGGAACCATTTATAACTACTCTCTGAGTACGGTTATCCAGCCAGTTGCGCACTCACCTTATAGTAGCCCCATCTAAGTTGTATTTCCCTAGTTTATTGATAAGAATATCATGCGAGACTGTATCAAATGCCTTACTAAAGTCTAGGTATACCACATCCACCGCTTCTCCCTTATCCACAAGACTCGTTATCCTATCAAAGAAAGCTATCAGATTGGTTTGACATGATTTGTTCTTTACAAATCCATGCTGGTTATTCCCTATCACCTTACCACCTTCCAAGTGTTTGCAGATGATTTCCTTAATTACTTGCTCCATTATTTTCCCTGGCACAGAAGTTAAACTAACTGGTCTGTAGTTTCCTGGGTTGTTTTTATTTCCCTTTTTATAGATGGGAACTATATTTGCCCTTTTCCAGTCTTCTGGAATCTCTCCGGTCTCCCATGATTTACCAAAGATAATAGCTAGAGGCTCAGATACCTCCTCTATTAGCTCCTTGAGTATTCTAGGATGCATTTCATCAGGTCCTGGTGACTTGCAGGCATCTAACTTATCTAAGTGATTTTTAACTTGTTCTTTTTTTATTTTATCTTCTAAACCTTCCCCCTTCCCATTTGCATTCACTATGTTAGGCATTCCCTCAGACTTCTCGGTGAAGACCGAAACAAAGAAGTCATTAAGCATCTCTGCCATTTCCAAGTTTCCTGTTACTGTTTCTCCCTCCTCACTGAGTAGTGGGCCTACCCTGTCCTTGGTCTTCCTCTTGCTTCTAATGTATTGATACAAAGTTTTCTTGTTTCCCTTTATTCCTGCAGCTAGTTTGAGCTCATTTTGTGCCTTTGCCTTTCTAATCTTGCCCCTGCATTCCCGTGTTGTTTGCCTATATTCATCCTTTGTAATTTGTCCTAGTTTCCATTTTTTATATGACTCCTTTTTATTTTTTAGATCTTGCAAGATCTCGTGGTTAAGCCAAGGTGGTCTTTTGCCACATTTTCTATCTTTCCTACCCAGCGGAATCGTTTGCTTTTGGGCCCTTAATAGTGTCCCTTTGAAATACTGCGAGCTCTCCTCAGTTGTTTTTCCCCTCAGTCTTGATTCCCATGGGACCTTACCTATCAGCTCTCTGAGCTTACCAAAATCCGCTTTCCTGAAATCCATTGTCTCTATTTTGCTGTACTCCCTTCTACCCTTCCTTAGAATTGTGAACTCTAGGATTTCATGATCACTTTCGCCCAAGCTGCCTTCTACTTTCAAGTTCTCAACGAGTTCCTCCCTATTTGTTAAAATCAAATCTAGAACAGATTCAATATCAATGAGGATGCTTGGAATCATAAATGACAAGGTGCCACCTGGTCATATTGAAAGATTCACAGATTTTAAGTCCAGAAGGGACCATCAGATCATCAGTACAGCTGGCCTGCAGCAGGCTGCCTGAGTGGCCATGCCCCCAGACTTGCTGGAGGGGCCAGCAGCATAGGCACTGACTTCGTTGGTGCTCCAGTCCTGGAGCACCCATGGAAAAAAATTAGTGGGTTCTTAGCACCCACCGGCAGCCAGTTCCCCCTTCCCCTCCAGCACCTCCTGTCCACTGGCAGCCCCGCCAATCAACTCCTCCCCCTCTCAGCGCCTCCCACCCACTGCGATCAGCTGTTTAGCAGTGTGCAAGAGGCACTGGGAGGGAGGTGGAGGAGCAAGGATGGGGCGTACTTGGAAAAGGGATGAAACTGGGCAGGAGCCCCCTCACAGTGTTATATTTGTATTTCAAATTTGTGCTGTGTATCTGGGCGACACCCCTAGACAGATTGGCATCAGCACTAAGCCTGCTTGATGGCCCATCAAGGGAAATCAGCTATACAATGAACCCATTGAAAGAAGCCAGGGGCTACACCTTATGAGTCAGCAAGATATGTAGGAGCATGCCTGCAGACACAGAACTCTAAGACTTTTCCATGCCACGTTTCAGTGAAGCTTGTGTTTGGGACAAACGAAGTACAGGCCACATGGCAAAGGATATAAAAAGGCAGCTGCATCTTTTCCATTTTGTCTTCAACCCTTCTTCCTACCCCTGGAGCAAGTTCTCTACAAACTGAAGCATTGAACAAAGGATTGAATGACCCATCCGAGCTGTGCATGTGTTCCAGAGGGACTTTCAAGCCAGCAAACTCACCAACGCTGCTAAGAACCTGATATATGGACTTTGAAGTCTTATGTGTATCATTTAACAACTCTCCTCTTGTTCTTTTCTAATAAACCTTTAGTGTTAGATATTAAAGGGTTGGCTGGCAGCATGGTATTTTGGGTAAGATCCAAATCAATATTGACCTGGTAATGTGGCTAGCCCTTTAGGGTTCAGCAGAACATTCTGTATAGTGAGCAGAGTTATAAAAAACTTCTCACATTACTGGACCTATGAGTGATTGGGAGCCAGAGAACTGGAATGCAATAAAGGGGGCTGTGTGATTTCTTTTTTAGCTTCTTGATAACCAGTGGGTGTGTGTGTGGGGGGGGGGGGAATCAGGAGCACAGTTTGACTGGTTGGTGAGGCTAACTTGAGTGTTAACCACTGCTTTTGGGAGAATCTGCTGTCCTTTTTGCAGCTTGCCCTGACCTCGGCATTTTCAGCATGGGCTACCTTAGGCACACTGGCTCACACTGTGACATTCAGGGTCTGTCTATATTAGAGATGGGCTGTGTGATTCCCGGCTCGAGTAGTTATACCTGTGCTAGCTCTGTTCAAGGTAGCACCTAAAAATAGCAGCGTGTCCATGGTAGCACAGGTAGAGGCTCGGGCTGGCTGCCCACGTACGTACGCAGAGGGTCAGAAGGGCTTGTACTCGGGGCAGTGAGCCCAAGCAGCCACCAGTGCTGGCACAGGCACACTGCTATGTTTAGGCTCTCCTTTAGCTTAGCTAGTGGGGGTATATCTACACGAGCTAGGAATCACACCTCCCAGCTCAAAATGTAGATGTGCCCTGAGTGTCGACGTGAAGCCATTGTGGAAAGTGAAGGGTTGTGGAAGGCAGCCAGACATCCAGGCATCAGATAGTCAATCGGTGTTCAGATACTGTTGTAATGGGCCCAGTGTAAGGTCAGATCCTGTTCTCAGAAATCAAAGGCAAAACTCCTATTGACTTCAGTGGCACAGGCTCAGCACCCTAGAGAGCTGGACAGCAACAGAGAAATTACCATACTAGATCAGACCTAAAAGATGGTACAACTTGTGTAGTCCCCATGCTCATTAGGCTGGTTAGGGAAGGATTGAGGTTCTGAAGCAAAATCCCTTCTTCGAGGGCGGACAGCTTTACACTTGCCTCCAGCCCAAGCGAGAGCTTCAGGGACAGATTTTCAAGGGCTCAGCATCCACCATTGAGACCAGGTTTTCCAGCTTGCTCAGCACCCAGGGTCCAAACAATGTCTTGAGCACCCATGAAGTTCTGCCCATTTACTCTGGTGCCTAAATGGGAGAGAGGCTCTTATGTAAATCTGACCTTGATTTCGAGAGCTGAGCTCTTTTGAAAATGTGCCCCTTGAAGGTGTGATCTGACCAGAGCAGAATCAATCTCAAGAGTGTTAAGATAAAGTTTTACCTTAAGTGTCTTACCGGAGGAACATGCCAATAATGCTCCCAACCTTCTACAAAGGCTGGTGCCATTTTATCCCCCTCATCAATGTTTATTTGTTCAGAATGTATCTGCCATGTAACTTTTTAAAAGTGGCATTTACTTGCCAGCCACTCCTGTAATTAATATACATTTGTCATGCTGTAGTTAATGATCTGCCCAAAAATTCTATTATAAACCCTGCATGGTGTTAGGTTAGCTTTGCACTAAAACTTCCCTCAGGTATGAGGCTTTTCACAGAGAGGATCATTTTCCCTGAAGCTTAACATTTAAAAACAGAACAAGATCATTAACATACAACAATCCAAATCACACTTAAAAGCCTGCTCAGGGCCAGACTGTGTTTGGATCTGGGCCCAAACAAGAGCAGGTTTAGTTCTAGAACCGCTGAGATCTTCATCTCTTCAGAGAAGTCATGTGCATAATGTTTAAGGCAAGCTTAGCAGCCAACCCTTCACAGATTCTTGGACATGCCTATAACTTAATGAGTGATGACTAGTAACCATTACTTAATCACCCTGGCACACACTGCACTAGGGCCCAAGTTGTGATCTCAGTGAAGTCAAGGGCAAAACTCCTTTTAATTTCAGGGAGACCATGGTTTGACTCGAAAAGATCAATGAATAAAGTAATCCCAGCATAAATAAAGAAGCAATATGAGGAAGGAGAAGACCATGAATATGGCCCCTGCTCTCCCAACAATATGCACATGCACAACTAAAGAAGAAACAACTTGGCAAATTAACAATAGAGAGGGGATTCCAATAATCCCAAATTATTTTTAACTCGTCCCAATACGATTGTCAGCAGCCACCACGAAGAAAGATTTTCCTGGAAGCCTCTGCAATACACTGGTTTAGTGTATCTGCACATCACTCCCTCTAGTGGCAGCCCCAGCAATTGAAAAATCCTTCTATTTAGCTCAAGTGGTCAGGTCTTGGATTTATGGTGCTGTAGCACCTGGGGTCAACCGTCACTCTCGACCATGGTTTGTGTGTATGAAGCCTTGGCACATTGCCTGAAATACAGGAGCAATGATTTCAGCCTCTACGTCCTTGACCATAGAACCGTTAACCCACCCTAGTTTAGGAACAATGTTGTAAAAGTCACCCTCCCCCAGGCACAAAGGGACAGACTTCAGTCGACACCGTGTTAGCACCTACTAATTTTGCAAAGAAGACATGGAGTCAATGTAGTGAAAATACAGCACACTCCAGTGATGAAGCAGTTTTGAGAAAATCAGAGCTGCTGAGACATCTAAAAGGAGAATGCTGCAATTACTCATCCTCCCTCCAGCAGAGCGGACGATAACAGAAGCGTTTTCCACTGGAGGTGAGAGAAGGTGAACGGAAGGAGTGGCTGCAGTGGAAAGGTATGTTGCACAGACAAAAGGCATAAACTATCACTCTTCCCTGGCAAGTTAAGACACATCATTAACTACACAAGGACACAAGAGAACAAGAGAAAACAGTGACAAACAGCAAAACTCAGTCTCCCAAGCTACCTGCATATTATCAAGCATGTAGGCTTATGCTTGTACTTAAGTCCATTAATAGGATTTCCCATCTCATGTGCAGTTAGGTTGTCCTTGACACCACAGCATCTGAGTGCCTCATGGACATTCATGGATTTTTACCCCAACAACTTGTGAGGTAGGGAAGGGTTATCCCCACTTTGCAGATGAGGAAGTGGATAGATTAGGTGATTTACCCAAAATCACACAGGAAGTGTACAGCTGAGCTAATTATTGAACCCATCTGCTCATTTCTAGGCTTATGTCTTAGCCACTAAATCAACCTTCCTACCCTTGACTCAGTTATTCTATTATTTCAGCTATAGAAGTGGCCAATACCCAATACTACAAATGAACAGAAGCCGGTTGAGCTACTCATTAGCAGTATTGTTCATCATGAATTTTAGCCACTTTTCCAGTTAGTGCATCATTCACAAACATCTCTGGATTTTCTAACAAATTTGATATTTGTAAATACTCACAAGCCATGGATTTGATTCTATTCAGTGTGCTGTTCGTTTTGACTATTCATTGTTTGCACTGGACCTTCCAGTACAGAAGCTGTTTCTAACCCCTCACTGATGAATAAAACATACTGTATAAAACAAGTGGCCTAATTCCAACTGCACTGAAGACAATGGAAAGGCTCCCATTGACTTCAATAGGCTTTGGATCTGGCCCTAAGAGAATGACAGGTGACTATCAAATATCAATCAAAGCCCTTCATGGAAAAATTTTCAGAGAATAATCATTCATGCTAAAAATTGAAGATTTCAGGATTCACAAACATCTTCACAGGTACCTGGCAGTTGTCTGGAAACTCAGGGATATTTGGACCTGAAGAATCAGAACAAACTGAACATGGCATCTTCATTCATGAAAATATTTACAAATCACTCTTCATCTCTCCTTAGGCTATCATTCTCAAATTTTAAGCAGCTATATTTGAAAATGTTGTCCTTAGTCAATAGTTCAGTGTTGCAAGTTGTTCTTCTCCATTCCTGGAAGAGTACATCTGTGAAAAATGAGGTTTGACTTCCCTTACTGTATAGGTACAATTGTTATCGGAACTAACTGGAGAACAACAATTCCATCTGACACAAACTTAAGGTTTCAAAATTTGCCTTCAATCCACCTTGGAACAAACAAAAGTTTTTGTAAAATAGAATGTTGTCAAAATGTCTGGTTTTGGATCAAAAAGTTCAGGTGTTCGGAGAAAAAAAGATTTGCCAAAAAATTAATTCAGCTTTTGTTGTTGATGGTCATCCAGCAATCCAGTGTGGTGTTTCACCTGCGGCTATTAAATTCACAGATTGAGAATTTTTGGTTGGTCACTGTACTTGTAATGTACTAGGCCTTGTAGAGCAGATAAAAATAAAGACTAGCCAGCCCGTGCCCTATGGAATTAATGAGCTACAAGAAAGACAGAGAAGATGGGACACAACAGGCAATCCAGAGCTGGGAAAGACCCAGTGTTTGTTTGATTTTAATTACAACCCACTTCTTAGAAGCTTTGCAGCTGGAGTGAGATTTGAAGCGAGGTGGGAGGGAGCTGGCTTGGCAAACTGGTATAAGGAAGGCTTTCTGTACATAAGAGGGCAATGTGGTGAAATGGCAGGAGGAGATGAAGAAAGTATGGAGATATATCAATGGTGGAGAGGGGGCGCTAAGGAGGGGGAAATACAAAAGATGATAAGATGCAAGGTGGAGGCAGAGACAGAAGAGGAACTGTAAAAAGTAGTGAAATCAAGAGTAACATGATTATACATTTATAGGCCAGGATCCTGCAAATATTTGTGCACATGCATAACTTTAAACACATGGGCAGCGCCATTGAATTGAAGTTCATGCATGTTTGTAAGTCCTAAATATGCCATGTAAAGAAGTATTTCCCTTTTTTTGTCCTAAATTGATCTATCTAAATTACTTATCTGGCCCCATCACTAATAAAAGTAAGTACCTCAGTCTTTAATGCCCCTGTGAGGTAAGGGGAGTGTTATCTCCATGTTACAGATGAGGAACTGAGGCAAAGAGGTTAAGTGATTTGCCCAAGTTCACACAGGACATGGAAAAGCAGGGAATAAATCCCAGGTCTCCTCATCCCAGGCTGGTGCCCTATCCACCGCACTGTCCTTAATCTGTGCACTTTGCATTTGTGTTGCCTTTCAATTTCACCAAGGGACTCCTTCCATCCTTCTGTTATTGGCACGGACCAGTTCTCTTTATCTTTCATAGCTGCAAAAATCAGTAGCACAGTGTCAATCAAACACAGTACCATTTCAGCTATACACACGACACGGGCGACAGTGCTGATAATCCGAGGACTGATAAGTGTGACAACAGGGTACAGCTTTAGCTCTGAATGGCATGAAAACATTGTGTGATAGTGTCCCCCCTGTAACACACCCTGGTCTCAATGCTGCGAGAAGCTGAGTAAGATGCAAAACTCCCACTGCTTTGACTTTCTAGCTCATAAAGCTGCATGATACCAGTTTGAAATGGCAGACAGGCTCATTGGGCTGCAGGCTTCAGCCAAGGAGGGACTGTGAGGAAGCTTGGTAAAGGGTGTTCTTTGCATTTTAATTTCTGTAACCCTCCTGCCAGGTGGAGTTCAATATCTAGGGGTTCCTTTCCATCGATACTACACAAAACCGGCATGAGCCCCCACCCAGAAACCTGGGAAATGTCACCACCACAGGCACCTCTGAGAGGCAATACTTCCCCACTTGCAAGCACAGAGTCTGAGTGTAGAAAAGAAACTTTTAATAAAAAGGAGGGAAGTAACTAGGTGTTAATTTGGGAAAACACCACAAACAGGGTTCATAAATATAAACCATGAGCAAAAGACCCACCCCCAAGTAAGTTGGGCAGTGTCCTTTTTCCCCTCAGGTTCTTAAATTCAGCAACCCAAAAGTCCCTTTCATGTGCCCGACCCTTCTCTGCACCCCACTCAGTGTTGCTGTCCTTGGCCAGTGCAGCCCCAGAGTTCAGAGGCACATCTGCAGAGTTCACCTCCCACACTGGGTGGAGGGGAGTAAAGAGGCACCTTTCTCGCTCTGCTGCTCGAGCACTCGCTTGCTGCCCCTTTCCGCGGGGCTCTGCTCGGACCCTCTCTGCCAGCCGCCCTGCTAGCTGCATGCTGCGCCTCTCCGCCTCAGCAGCTTCTCATTCACCAGCTGACTGTCAGTCAGTCACCTTCTGCTGCCACCTGCCTCTCTGCTGCGACCTCTGCACATCGGTCTCTCAGTAATTTTCAGCTCCTTGCATGCTGGGCAGAAACACAGTCCTACCACAACCTGGTTCCAGCTCTGACTGAGCATTATAAAATAACAAAGAAGCTCCTAATGAAGCCTAATCAGCTCTTTCTTTGAAGTCAGGAGGAGCAGGTTTAGCCAGTCTAGGGAGGACCCTGGGGGAGGGTTTTCAGCCTCTCTGGCATTCGAACCCCTGGCTTAATGAGGTTCTTTCAACTGAGGGTGATCCCCTTATTTGAGACAGGTTAAGCATAGTCCTACTTTCTTGTTCAATAGAAACAACTTAGTACTTCCTTAAGTATTTTAGGATGCACATACGGACCATATTCTTTCACCCATTGAGCCAGTGAAAACTGGATAAAGATTGGAAATGTATGGTACAAAGTAAGCAGGATGTGCCATTTTGCTGTTCTTGAACACACATAGGGCCTGTGAAGTGGCTTAATATGGATAGATTTCCATTTGTGGTTAACTTCTGTTTAATTACAAACACTACTACTAATTTAAATGGGATCCGTGACTTGCTAAATGCTTTTTCTCTTACTAAATTGTGTACCTTGTTCTTGCTCTAAAATATTCTATGATGGAGGGGGGGGAGAATTAATCTTTCCCTCAGTTAATAAACTGCCACTCAACATCATGAAATGTGTCTATGAAAAATGAGCTGAATGAATTTAAATTGCTTTTTAAGTGCAAAGTAAATCAGATTGACTGGAGATGAAGTCTGTATATATATTTGCTGGCAAGTTCATTACTTTTTGCTCGCCTTTACCTTGCTTTGAATTTTCAGTTGTTGGACAGAGATTCCCATATACTTAATACCCATGTTTGTCTCGTCTTCACTACGGAGACATCGATGCTCCTGCAATCGATGCTGCGGGTGTCGATTTAGCAGGTCTAGTGAAGACCCGCTAAAATCGATGGCACAATGCTCTCTGGTCCCTTAGGATCTGATCACAAGTGGTTTAAGTGCCTCCTCTGGGTTTCTGTTTACTCCACAATCCCACATGCTTCCATTGGATCTGTGTTGAAGGTGTTTAGAACCCCATCAGTCTATCCATCTAATTATACCAGACTCACCGTAGCATCTGGTCGCTTTGACTAAACCCAACAGGTTTTCCTTTGGTCTCTCCCTTTCCAGGAGCAAGTAGTTCATTTGTTTTTAATTGTGGAAAAGCGATCGCATTTCATCCTGAGAGTGTAAAGATCTGTGGTCATTCTCATGGCTTTTAAAAGGGAAGAAGTCAGAAAGCTTTATCCCTGCAATTCTCTCTCTTGGGAGGTTTGCATGATTAGCCCCAAAATAAACTGCTATTAGCAAAGCTCTAATGAGGATCAGCCAATTCAAGCAAATCTATAGGTCCCTGCAAAGCCATTCATTTGGGGCCCTAGATTCAGCATGCAATCTTCCCCCTTGTTTAGTTCCAGTGCAATGAGGTCCCTGGTTGATGTCCTCATGCATTACTGACTTTGAAACTATCATAATAAAATTCTTCCTAGTACTGGCTACAAACTCCCACATCATGCCAGCTGGATAGTTGCACTAGGGATGGTGCAGAGAGAAGTAGGAAATACCTAAACCTGGTGGCAGCATGTCTACGGTGGACGGAATTCCTTGTTGAAGGAGAGGAAGGTGCTCTGACCATGGCCAGGGTTAAACAGGCTAGAGAAACCCAAGAAGTACCCCAATCAGGGATGCAATAAAGCGAGGACCTTCCCCAAAGGTCGTACATTACCATCACAGAGCTCTCCATTATCAGTAAGCTGTTTATTCTGATCAGGTGACCAATGAACACCACATTACTCCTAGTGAGTCACCCTGCAGTACAAGGTTTCACAGTGGTAGCCGTGTTAGTCTGTATCAGCAAAAACAATGAGGAGTCTTTGTGGCACCTTAGAGACTGACAAATTTATTTGGGCATACGCTTTCATGGGCTAGAACCCACTTCATCAGATGCATGGAGTGGAAAATACAGGAGCAGGTATAAATACTGCTGAACTGGAATTAATTTGCAAACTGGACATCATCAGATTGGGCCTGAATAAAGACTGGGAGTGGTTGGGTCATTACAAAACCTAAACCTAATTTCTGCAATACTAATTTCCCCCTACTGTTACTCACACCTTCTTGTCAACTGTCTGAAATAGGCCACTCTCATTACCATTTCAAAAGTTATTTTCCCTCCCTTGGTATCCTGCTGTTAAGTGAATTGTCTCATTAGACTGACCTCACACTTGGTAAGGCAACTCCCATCCTTTCATGTTTTTCCTGCAGTACAAGTTTGCCATCATTGTCTAAAACCTGCCATGGCTCTAACTACCTCTTCTTCTGATACAACAATCCACATTTGTTCTTATACACCCTTATTTCCATGAATCCTCCAACTTGTCATTGGAATCCATTTCTATTTAACAGTAATTAATAATTTGCCTAAAAATGACTGAATACATAACCTCAGCTCCAAAACACATTTTGCCCTTGGTCTTACTTACACAATTTGATTTCAGTCTGTTCTGTCTTTCCATCTGGTTTTGCACACCTGTCTTTTCTTCCCCCAGGTACAGAAGCTGGAAAAGAAGATATAGACATTACAAATCGGGGCTATAAAATGTTTATTTTTATTCTTCAAAACAAACCAAAAAAGGCACAGCTTGTAAACTGCAATGAAAGAAGCTTTCCAGGTACGAATATTGCCACACACACACGCAGATTTTTGGTTGACGATATTTTTATAGTAGCAGGTCCTGGTTGATTTGTTTTATGTAGGTCATACCCCTGCTCACCAAGAGAATGTTACACTGCCAAGCACTCGAATATGGAGCTAAATGTGTGTCGTCAAAGTAGTGTGTGAGTTTAGATGTTTTGCATGAATTAGCATGAAGTTGGTGAAAATATCCATGACCGTGCACAAAAAGTTGGTCATGTGAATGTGCAACACATAGCATCCTCTAGTCTACTAATTTTCAAAAGTCTTTCCATTTTGAAAACTATTTTATGTGAGTATTATGACTATTTCTGTGAGCCAAAGTATCAGCTCCTTGTCTTTGAGTCTGCCCATGTGTGCATAGATAAATAAAAATACCATACATGATTGTGAAAATGCCTTACAGGCATGAAGTGAAATGTTATAACAACATGTACGTGTTGCTATGGAAAAGACAACTGCAAGGTCATGTCTAATGGAGAACACTTCCCCTCAGAGGCAGAAAGAACACTATTAATAGGTTGTTTGGTCCAGTGGTATGTACACTTGCTTTGGAGTCAAGAGACCTCAGTTCTGTTCCTAAATCAGGTAGTGTATGATCTTGTGCAAGTCACTTTGTCTACAACTGGTTGACAAACTTTGGCCAAAAGAGTTTTCCATCAGAAACTGCCATTTTGTCAAATTTGAAACTTTTTTGGGGGGGGGGGCAGGTTTGACAAAAGTTTAGCTGCAAGAGGATTCTCAGATCCAGGATGGAATTTCTGGTCAAAAGGAGAGGGAAGACCACTCCAGAATAGCCCATCACCTGGTGGTCAGGGCACTCACCTGGGATATAGGAGACCTGTCTTCAAGTCCCTTCTCTGCTTGAGTCAGATCAGGGATTTGAACCCATGTCCTGCTACAGGAGTACCTTAATGAGCAGATTATGATGGGTTGGGTCTCCCTCAATCTCTCATGTGGTAGCTGTCCCACTTTGTATAAAAATTAAATATTGACTGGGAAAGGGATTTGAACCAGACATAATTTAGGTGAGTGCTCTAACCAGTTGGATATTGAATCAGTCACTCGCTCTCTCTTTCTCTTGCCAATGAATCATTATTTATATGAAGTGGAGCTGATTCTAAAGCTCTGCTCTCTGTCAGAAAAAAGAACTGAAGGTAGATCTCCCTGCATGTCAGGTGAGTGTCCTAACTACTGAGTTATTCCAGATTCATAGAATATCAGGGTTGGAAGGGACCTTAGGAGGTCATCTAGTCCAGTCCCCTGCTCAAAGCAGGACCAATCCCCAATTTTTGCCCCAGATCCCTAAATGGCCCCCCCTCAAGGATTGAACTCACAACACTGGGTTTAGCAAGCCAATGCTCAAACCACTGAGCTATCCTTCCCCCCGAGGGATTTGTGCGCACACTCACACTCAAAAGGTCTTGGCTTCATCACAATGTGAAATCAGGATATTTTTGGAAATCTTCAAAAATTTTCACTGGATGGAAAAAACATTTCTCACCCAGCTGCAAATTCACCTCTCCTGTCTGTTACACTGTAGGCTTTTCAGTGCAGGGAGAGTCTTTTACTATGTGTTTGTATTGTACTTAGCATAATGGGCCCCTGATCATTACTGCTGCTACTGGAATATAAATAAGAATAATGATGTTGCTACACTGGTAGAAAGACCAGAGTGAAAAGGGACGCATATGAATTATCTGAATTGGGGACAAGGGGATTTTCAACTAGAAATTGATTTAAATGCCACAAGATCAGATCGTATTTGGTTACATGCCTTAAAAAGACAGTAGGTATACAAGTGTTTGCTTATGGCAGGGTAAACTAGGGGTCTATCCACATATGACCACCTCTATCCACACACACATGGTTCTCAATCCACATGCACACTCTTCTCTATCTACTAAAAAACTATGTTAAACTAGAGTGAAGGTTAAGAGTACATATCAGCAACTTAAGGGTGAAAATATGACAAATATTTGTCCCCAAAATAAGCATTACAAATCCCAGCAATTGAGAGTTAAGGTTAAATGTAAAAGAAATCCAAACATGTTATGGTGTAGAAGTACAGGGTTGGGGTACCCAGATAGCCTTGTGGTGAAGCCATGCAATAACCAGTCTGTAATAGTGTTTGTGAGCTCAGCTTAGATTAAAATGAATTTTTAAGGGCACATTAAATTTGCATGTGTGTGTATTCTTGGTGTTGGTATAGAACACTTCTGGAAGGAGCTCAGATATTATAGTGATCACAACCGCATAAGAACTTGTGTAGACTAGAATAGAATTCTTATCTTTTCCAAAAACATAGCAGAGGTTTAATTTCAGTACTAAATAGTTGTACGGTCAATGGTATTTATAAACTGCACGGTTAAGCTGTTTATTATTGTAAGGATTAATGGACACTCTAGTATTATTAAGCTTTAAAGGGCCCATTCTGCCTTTGATGTCCATACATAACTCCTGTGAGTAAGATGAAGGTGTGTATATGGGGTGGAATCCTCAATATCCAGCAAAATGAGTAGCAAAGATCAAAAACACTTTAGAGAATGAGCTGCACATCAACTCAGCCGAAGGGAGGAAGCCTCAGTTTACAGAGATGCTATTTAGGCTGTTCAATCACTTTTTACATTTAATTCAGATTTGATAGTAAAACTAGACTGATCAGCTTCACTTTCCTTTTATAGCCAGTTTCACTTTCTGGTTGTGATGATCAGATACAAACAGCTTCATGTCCGGGGTTCATAACCACAAAAGGAAATGCTGAAACAAGCGTGTTTGTTTTTCTTATTATACTCGTGTCGAAGAACCCCAATCAAGGCTAATGGCCCCATTGTGCTCGATGCTTTGTAAGCAAGTCACAAAACAGACTGCTCGGGCCCAACAGAGCTTACATCCGAAACCCATTAAAGTTAATGAAAAGACGCCCATTGAGTTCAGTGGGCTTTGGATTTGGCTCTCCAGGCTAGATCCGTTTAGCAGCCTAAAGATGCAGATATGTGCTTACAGGAATTTTCAAAGGGGCCTACGTGCCTAATTCTCATTAATTTCAAACTCCCACTAGGTGCCCATCTGCACCTTTAGGCACCTAAATATCTTTAAAATTCTGGCCCTAAGTAATTGTTTTCACATGAGGTTTTGTAAAACCCCTTCTCTCTTAAAAGAAACTCTGTATTTGGGTCTAAACTACTTGGCATTGTCACTTTAATACCAGTTTGCGAGCAACAGCATTGTCCATGTTCCATTGAGGAATGTGTCCTATGTTAATACACGTTTTAAAATTAGATTCCTACCATATCATTTAAGCAAAAGGAATTAAACGTCATGCTTAGTCTTTACAGATACCACTGTCTGCCTAGAGCAGAAATGAATTAATTAACATGAACATCCTTTATTTTATTTCATTTTATTTTTCATTTCAGAATGTTCCTATAAAGTTTCTAACGTGAAGGAGAAATAACTTAAGATTCCTTTTAAAAGCTGATTAGTTTTTAGAGAATTTTGATCTTGTGGTTAAAGAGTTGTGCCTGGACTCAGGACAAAGATCTGGCTCCAATTCCTGTGCGACTGCAGGTTAGTCACTTAGGCTATGTCTACACTTAAAACGCTACACACTCACCTCAGCAATGGAATGGGCACTCCTGTTGCTGTAGTTTAATCTACCTCCCCAAGAGGTGACAGCTAGGTCAATGGACGTAGCATTGTCTACTCCCTGGGTTAGATCGGCTTAACTATGTCACTCAAGGGTATGGATTTTTCACACCCCTGAGCAATGTTGCTGGGTCAACCTAATCTCACTCTACCTCAGTTCCTCATCTGTAAGTGGGATCCTTTGTCTGTTTAGATTGTAAACTTCTTGAGCCAGGGATTCTCTCTTACTATATGAATGTTCAGCACCTAGCATAATGAAGCCTTAATGCAGGTATGTGCTAAGTGGAATTTTTGCCATGTGGAAAAATACACATTTCTGAGAAAACATGGTTCTAAACTGGAATGAAAAGCCAGATCCTGTGGAAAATGTGGATTTGAACAAATCAGCAATTTCTGATTTCCATCAGAAAATTTCAGACCAACTAAATTTTGGGCTAAAACCCACTTCATCAAATAAACCTGATAAGATATATTTTCACTTGTGCCTCTTTTGTTTTGTAACGACAAAGTTTCACACCACCATGCAGGACAGACTGCCTCACGTAGGGAATCATCTTCATATCTTCTGTGGAGGTCTTATTGTAAATGGAAAAACATCAGGTCTGATGCCTGAAAACTGAGGTACAAGTTAACTGGATTCAGTGTAGTAGCCGTGTTAGTCTGTGTCAGCAAAACGAAAATAAGAAAGAAAAACTTGTAGCACCTTAGAGACTAACAAATTTATTTCAGCATAAGCTTTCGTGGGTTGTTACCCACTTCATCGGATGCATGGAATGAAACATACAGTACACAGATATTTATACAGTCAGAGAAACATGATAAGGTCGAGGTGCATAGACCAATCAATAATCAAAAAGGCTGAGAAAGGAGGAGCTGTCGTCATCATGAATAAGTTGGAATATGAACAAGAAGCTGTCAGGCAGCTCTGTAACTCCACATTCTACAGGCCTTTATCCTCTGACCCCACTGAGGAGTACCAAAAGAAACTGCACCATCTGCTCCAGAAACTCCCTGGAAAAGCACAAGAACAAATTTGTACAGACACGTGCCTAGAACCCCGACCAGGTACATTCTATCTGCTACCCAAGATCCATAAACCTGGAAATCCTGGACGCCCCATCATCTCAGGCATTGGCACCCTAACAGCAGGATTGTCTGGCTATGTAGACTCTCTCCTCAGGCCCTATGCTACCAGCACTCCCAGCTATCTTCGCAACACCACTGACTTCCTGAGGAAACTACAATCCATCGGTGATCTTCCAGACAACACCACCCTGGCCACTATGGATGTAGAAGGCCTCTACACTAACATTCCACACAACGATGGACTACAAGCTGTCAGGAACAGTATCCCCGATACTACCACGGCTAACCTGGTGGCCGAACTTTGTGATTTTGTCCTCACCCACAACTATTTCACATTTGGGGACAATATTTACCTTCAAGTCAGTGGCACTGCTATGGGTACCCGTATGGCCCCACAGTATGCCAACATTTTTATGGCTGACTTAGAACAACGCTTCCTCAGCTCTCGTCACCTAACACCCCTACTCTACTTGCGCTACATTGATGATATCTTCATCATTTGGACCCATGGAAAAGAAGCCCTTGAGGAATTCCACCATGATTTCAACAATTTCCATCCCACCATCAACCTCAGCCTAGACCAGTCCACACAAGCGGTCCATTTCCTAGACACCACTGTGCTAATAAGTGATGGTCACATAAACACCACCCTATACCGGAAACCTACTGACCGCTATACTTACCTACATGCTTCCAGCTTCCATCCTGGACACACCACACGATCCATTGTTTACAGCCAAGCTCTAAGATACAACCGCATTTGCTCCAATCCCTCAGACAGAGACAAACACCTACAAGATCTCTATCAAGCATTCTTACAACTACAATACCCACCTGCTGAAGTGAAAAAACAGATTGACAGGGCCAAAAGAGTACCCAGGAGTCACCTACTACAAGACAGGCCCAAAAAAGAAAATAACAGAACACCACTAGCCGTCACCTTTAGCCCCCAACTAAAACCTCTCCAGCGCATCATCAAAGATCTACAACCTATCCTAAAAGATGATCCCTCACTCTCACAGATCTTGGAGGACAGACCAATCCTTGCTTACAGACAGCCCCCCAACCTGAAGCAAATACTCACCAGCAACCGCACACCATACAACAAAAACACCAACCCAGGAACCTATCCTTGCAACAAAGCCCGATGCCAACTCTGTCAACAAATCGATTCAAGTGATACCATCACAGGGCCTAATCACATCCGCCACGCCATCAGGGGCTCATTCACCTGCACATCTACCAATGTGATATATGCCATCATGTGCCAGCAATGCCCCTCTGCCATGTACATTGGCCAAACCGGACAGTCTCTACGCAAAAGAATAAATGGACATAAATCTGACATCAGAAATCATAACATTCAAAAACCAGTAGGAGAACACTTCAACCTCCCTAATCACTCAGTGACAGACTTGAGGGTAGCAGTGTTGCGACAGATTAACTCCAAAAGCAGACTTCAAAGAGAAACTATTGAACTCGAATTGATATGCAAACTAGGTTGCATTGCGTCCGGATTAAATAGAGATTTGGAATGGCTCAGCCATTACGTTAATTGAATCTATTTCCCTTAAGTTAACGATCCTCATTCACACCTGTGTGACCATCATGTTTATCACTTCAAAGGTTTTTCTTCCCCTGCTGTTATGGTTCCTCTCAACTAATTCGCCTCTTAAGGTTGGTCTATGCACCTCGACCTTATCATGTTTCTCTGACTGTATAAATATCTGTGTACTGTATGTTTCATTCCATGCATCCGATGAAGTGGGTAACAACCCACGAAAGCTTATGCTGAAATAAATTTGTTAGTCTCTAAGGTGCTACAAGTTTTTCTTTCTTATTTTCGTTAAGTTAACTGGAGGTATCGTAGTATTTGTAATATTAAGGAAATGCCCTGATTTACTTAAATTAAACAAAGAGCAATGCTTATTTAGAATCTGCAGTAGCCAAACAATGTGTCTTGTTGCTAGGACTACAAAACCACATAACCTTGGGAGAAACTGCAGCTGATAAGAATGAAGGCAACTCAGAGATTTGCTGTCTGTGATAGCTAAAGCCACTGAGCTGTTGGAGAAAAGATGGAGCACGTTGCATAGACCAACTAAAAGCAAATTATTGATACAATTCCTATAATTTCTATATTAATAGGATAATTATAACAACGTGTTTCATAAAATCCTCTATTCTGTTGTAACACTGACCCCATATACAGAAAGCCAGCATAAAGCGGAGGCATCACTTCAGAACCACTTAAGCTCTGTCTGAAGGCGGAGATCTTGTGCTAGCCTCTATACAAGGGTGAATTTCACCCTTGGGGCCCAGTCCTGCTCAAATTGAAGTCAATGGCAATGTTTACATTCACTTCATTGGTAGCAAGATCAGGCCCTTTTCTTGCCTAGTTGATATCCTTTAAATTCTTGCTTATGAAAGCTCCATCAGGAGCTCTTTAATTAACCTGAAAATCAAAAAGGAATTCTACAAAAAAGTAGAAACGTACACATTTTTAAGGAGAAATAGAAAGAATAGCACAACATCTAGGGACAAAACCAAAAAGGCTAAGGCACAAAATGAGTTACTCCTAGCAAGGGACACAAAAGGCAAGACGACATTATTTAAATACATTAGGAGCAAGAGAAAGATGAAGAAAAGTGTTAGGTCCTCTACTGAGAGGGGAAGGAGAGTTAATAACTGATAACATCCAGAAGGCTGAGGTGTTTAATGCCCATTTGCTTCAGTCTTCACTAAAAAGATGAATAGTGACCAGATACTCAGTACAATGAATATTAACAACAAGGAGGAAGGAACACAAGCCAAAATAGGGAAAAATCAGGCTAAAGAATATTTAGATAAATTGGGTGTATTCAAGTCAGGAGGGCCTGATGAAATGCATCTTAGGATACTTAAGCAATTAGTTGAAGCATACTCATAACCACACCAAAGGCTCTTAAGCAAAGTAGGCAGTCATGGGATAAGGAAGGTCCTCTCATGGATGAGTAACTGGTTAAAAGACAGGAAACAAAGGGTTCAAATAAATGGTCAGTTTTCACAATGAAAAGTGGTAAATAGTACCGCTCCTTGGAGGACACTGCTATGATCCATGCTGTTTAACGTATTTAGAAATGATCTGGAAAAGGGGGTAAGCAGTGAGCTGGCCAAGTTTGCAGATGAATCAAAATTACTCAAGCTAGTTAAGTCCAAAGCCTACTGCATAGAGTTACAAGGGATTGTAGTGAGGTGGAGAGGCCTCTCTCTGGATTGAGAGCAAGGGACCACTACACTCCCCCTCGTGGGTGAAGCCAAAGGCAACTGCCCCCCTCACCAGAAGTACAGGGGCAGGACAGGAAGTATAAAGGGAGGGCCCTGCAGATCAGTAGAGTGGGATCCAGCTAAGGAAACATATCCAGCCTGCTGCAGAACTCCAGAGCTGAACCTGCGCTGTGCAGTGCCCTGCCCCCAGAGGAGACCGACCCTGGAGAGGAGTTACCAGAACTGCCATCCACAGTGTACCCAGAGGAGACAGAGGACCCTTGAACTATGGAACCCCCTGCCCAGACTGCGGTAGACAATAGCCCACAGAAACCAGACTTTAGTCTGGTTTTGTTGCCGGAGCAGAGGTCAGCATGTTTTGGTAGGATATATACTGAACCAGTGGTGGAACCATTCACCACTGTAGGGCCCTGGGCTGGGACCCAGTAGAGTAGGGTGGGCCTAGATCCCCCTACCCTGTGCAGCCATTCCCACCCCGGGGTGGCAGCCTATTCACCCCTAGGTCAGATACGGATATGTTGCTTGTGGACTGCCCTAGTCAGGATACTGTGGGCCCCAGACTGTTTGCTTGCAGACTGCCTTAGCCAGGTGGCTTAGGCAATAGACTGCTTCTGCTCTGCTCTGCTCAGAGGGCCAGAGCCTCCCTTATAGACTATTAAACACTGTCTGCCCCAACCAGGAGGCTTTGGGAGAAAGACTGCTTGTGCTCTGTGCCACCTAGAGGGCCAGGGCTCTGGAAACTTGATTGACAGCAGCCCTAGTCAGGAGACGCTGGGCTAAAGACTGTTTACTGCTCTGCCCTGCCCAAGGGGGCTAGAGGTCCAGACTGTTAACAATTGTTTACCCCTGCTAAAAGGCTACAAGCTATAGACTGCTTACCGCTCAGCCCCACCAGCGGGACCCGATAGAGGCCTATAAAATCATGAATAGTGTGGAAAAAGTGAATAACTCTTCCTTATTTCCCCTTTCATGTGCCACAAGAATCAGGGGTCACCTAATGAAATTTATAGGGAGCAGGTTTAAAACAAACATAAGTAGGTACTTCACACAACACACAGTCAACCTGTGGAACTCGTTGCAGGGGATATCATGAAGACCAAAAGTATAACTGGGTTCAAAAAACAATTAAATAAGTTTATGGACAATAGATGGAGGATAGATTCATCAACGGTTATTAGCAAAGATGGTCCAGGATGAATCTTCATGTTCTGGCTGTCTCTAAACCTCTGACTGCCAGAATCTGGGACTAGAGGCTGGATCACTAGGGAATGGACCACTCGATAATTGCCCGGCTCTGTTTATTCACTCTGAAGCTTTTGGCACTGGCCACTGTCAGAAGACAGGATACTAGACCATTGGTCTGACCATGCTTATCAGAATGCCATTATATAAATATGGCCATTCTTATGTCCTAGAGGACTGGAGAAGGGAAAACATAGTACCTAACTTTAACAAGGAAGCCCTGGGCAATTATAGATTAGTCAGCTTAACTTCAATACCTGGAAAGATACTGGAATAATGATTTAGCAATAAATTTGTAAACATTTAGCGATTAGATAATAGGATTATAAAGAATGACCAGCATGGATTTGTCAAGAACAAATCATGCCAAACCAACATAATTTCCTCTTTGACAGGCTTACTGGCCTGGTGGATGGGGGAAGCAGTAGATGTGATATATCTTGATTTTAGTAAAGCTTTTGACACAATTCTATATGATATTCCCATAAGCAACCTAGGGAAATGCTGAGTAGATAAAATTACTATAAAGTGGATGAACAACAGCTTGAAAGACCATACTCAAAGAGTAGCTATCAATTGTTTGCTGTCAGACTGGGAGGGCGTACCTAGTGGGGTCCCACAAAGGTCAGTCTTGAGTCCCGTAGTATTCAATATTTTCATTAATGAGTTGAATAATGGAGTAGAGAGTATGCTTATAAAATTTGCAGATCACACCAATCTGGGAGGGGTTGCAAGCACTTTGGAGGACAAGATTAGAATTCAAAATAACCTCAACAATTTGGAGAGCTGGTCTGAATTTAACAAGATGCACTTCAATAAAGGTAAGTGCAAAGAACTTCACTTAGGAAAGAAAAATCAAATGCACAACTACAAAATGGTGAATCACTGTCTAGGTGATAATACTACTGAAAAGGGTCTGCAGGTTGTAGTGGATCACAAATTGAATAGGAATCAACAATGTGATGCAGCTGCAAAAAAAGCTAATAACGTTCTGGGGCATATTAACTGGAGCATTGTATGTAAAACAAGGGAGGTTATTATCCCACTTTACTTAGCACTAGTGAGGCCTCAGCTGGAGTACTGTGTCCAGTTGTGGTCATCACACTTTAGGAAAGATGTGGCTAGACTACAGAGAGTCCAGAGGAGAGCAACAAAAATGATAAAAGGTTTAGAAAACATGACCTATAATGAAAGGTTAAAAAAACCCCAAACCTGGGCATGTTTAGTCTAAAGAAAAGAAGACCGCAGGGTGACCTGATAATCTTCAAATATGTTAAGGGCTGTTATAAAGCGGACAGTGATCAGCTATTCTCCATGCCCACTGAAGGTAGGACAAGAAGTAATGGGCTTAATCTGCAGTATGGAGATTTTGGTTATCTAACTATAAGGGTAGTTAAGCTCTGGAATAGGCTTGCAGGGGAGGATGTGGAATCACCATCACTGGAGATTTTTAAGAACAGGCTGGACTAACACCTGTCAGGGATTGTCTAGGTTTACTTGGTCCAGCTTCAGCATAGGCAACTGGACTTGAGGTCCCTTCCAGCCCTACATTTGTATGATTCTATGAGAGATACCAGACTCTTAATAGTACAAGTTTTATCATGAATAAAAAAAAAATAGTACCAAAAAAGGCAGCTGTTGAACTAAGCAGATCAAAAATGAACTATAAAGAAGACTCTATGAAATTGCATTGCAATTACTGTAAATTCAGAACAGATGAAGCTGTGACTAAATAGCCCTTATCTGTTAGATAAGCTCTTTGCTATTCAAAGAAATAAAGGGTTATTTCCTTATATTACAATGATCATGCCAAGCACTTTACAGAAACGGCAGTAACACAGCATTATTGGTCCATTAGTTATCATATGAAATCCTGGAAGGTTTACATTAAAATGAAGCTAGGAAGACATTTTACTCTATCAAACAAAGTGGAATTATTGTAACATTTAGCAGTAAATCTTGGTGTTTTAACATACATCCAGGGAGAACTCCATTAGCCTTGCATACTATTGCAATGATGAGTGTCAGATATGGTGCTGATAAGCCTACCGGGATGTGTACAAATAGTACATTGCCATTGTAGTATTGTTCATATCAAAACACGTGCAGAGCAACATAGAGGTTTTTATTGTCCCAGGGCAAAATTTGAAACTGAGGCTCCTCCCTCTCCCTTCTTCCAAAAAAGTTACCATGGAGATGAAAGAGTTTAAGAAGAGGGGAGAGGAGGAGGAGTCAGGGAAGGCCAAGGCCCGTGGGGTTGCTGCCCTCCCTGCAGAGATGGGGTGGGGGCTGCGTGCAACCAGAGGGGTCACTTCCAGTCCCACCTCTCCCTGAGCTCTAGCAGTATCGCCAACCCCACTCTTCACTCTCAGTCTGGTGGGTCACCTCACCTCAGGCTTGACTTGATGATGCCAGCAGCACTGATGGTGGGATCTGTGCCCTGCTGTGGCAGGCGATTAGTTCCCCACATTATCAAGGGCTGGCACCAAACTTAGAGGCATTGTGATCCCATGCACCCAGGCACAAACACCTCACACTCAGATTTGGCCTGCCCTCCATTGTCGCTTTTGGGGCCCTTTCAAATGGGGGACCCAGGGAAAATTGCCCCTTTTGTCTCCCCTCCTCTGGGGAGCCCTGCATAGGTGCTGAATTAAAACTGGATTGGCCTGACCTCGATGACAGCTGTGCACCATTAGAGACACTCAGATACCATGGTGACAGGCATGGTATAAGAGCTAGAATAGAATAGAAGAAGCCCCCTTGCACTGATCCTCCAGATACTCTGATTAGGAATATATGGCCAAATGCCATATATTCTCACTTCATTGGAATATCTGACTGAGTAGGGAATTATGGTTTATTCACACATTGTTTACACGCACACCATGCAAGGCCATGGGGAATTAGGCTCTTTATTGCTATAAAGTTGCTCGTTCGGAGCATTTTCTTCCAAGGAAGTATTCAACTCAGGCTCCAGGAGAGTTGACTTACCTTCAGCAATACTCTCCCTTCTATTCCAGGTCACCTTTACAGCAACTGTTGCAATCAGATTTACCAGATAACATCAGAGCAGATTAGTCAACGTACTATATATGCAGTAAATGAAAGCTTCTAATAAAGGCACCTGACCTTGGGGACAAAGTTATTGAGATCCACAGAGCAGAGATATGTAGAACTGTCATTGACAGTAAAGGTCCATCGTAATATGTGCTCTATATAGCAGCAAACCAACAGGAAAATTAATTATCAGCAGCCACAGGATGCTCATAAATAACCTGGTGTAAAAAAAGGGCAAAATGTTTCCATAATACAGCTTGCAACTTAATCAACACTTCTACGTATCTTAGGAGAAATATGTCACCAGATTTACAGGACAGTTAAAAAAAAAAGTGGACCCATTTTATCTGTTGGTTTTGCTTTAAAATATTTTGGGGACTGTGTTTTTGTTGTCTTTTGTTTCCCCACAAGTAAATTTTCCAAGCAAAATACAAATCTGTTTTCAGATGAAAATTTCATGAATGTTTTATTACTGTGCTTTAAAAAACAAACAATGGAAACAATCCAACAGTGGGGACAAATACTTCCTTTGCCAACACTTGGTGTCAATTCAGGGTTGCACGGTGATCTTAATTTTCAAGGAATAGGAACACACATGCAATGTTTGCCCATAGGGACAAAGGGTAATGATCCTTCACTGCACGCACAAAGACTGTACTTCACTTCCATATAGCAATGGCAGCCTTAGGGGATCTGATTCACCCTTAACTGTGGATATGGGGAAAGTGGTGGACGTGATATATCTTGACTTTAACAAAGTTTCCCACAGTATTCTTGCCAGCAAGTTAAAAAAGTATGGATTGGACGAATGGACTATAAGGTGGATAGAAAGCTGACTAGATCGCCGGGCTCAACAGGTAGAGATCAACGGCTCGATATCTAGTTGGCAGCCGATATCAAGCGTAGTGCCCCAGAGGCTGGTCCTGGAGCCAGTTTAGTTCAACATCTTCATTAATGATCTGGATGATGGGATGGATTGCACCCTCAGCAAGTTTGCGGATGACACTAAGCTGTAGGGAGAGGTAGATATGCTAGAGGGTAGGGATAGATTCCAGAGTGATCTAGACAAATTGGAGGATTGGGCCAAAAGAAATCCAATGATGTTAAAAAGGACAAATGCAGAGTCCTGCACTTTGGACAGAAGAATCCCATGCACCGCTACAGGCTGAGGACCAACTGGCTAAGCGGCAGTTCTGCAGAAAAGGACCTGGGGATTAGAGTGGACGAGAAGCTGGATATGAGTCAACACTGTGCCCTTGTTACCAAGAAGGCTAACGGCATATTGGTTTGCATTGGTAGGAGCATGGCCAGCAGATCAAGGGAATAATTATTCCCCTCTATTTGGCACTGGTGAGGCCACACCTGGAGTACTGCGTCCAGTTTTGGGCCCCCCACTACAGAAAGGATGTGGACAAATTGGAGAGAGTCCAGCAGAGGGCAGTGAAAATGATTACAAGTATAGGGCACATGACTTCTGAGAAGAGGCTGAGGGAACTGGGCTTATTTATTCTGCAGAAGAAAAGAGTGAGGGGGGATTTGGTAGCAGCCTTCAACTACCTGAAGGGGGGTTCCAAGAGGATGGAGCAAGGCTGTTCTCAGTGATGGCAGATGACAGAACAAGGAGCAATGGTCTCAAGTTGCAGTGGAGGAGGTCTAGGTTGGATATTAGAAAACACTGTTTCACTAGGAGGGTGGTGAAGCACTGGAATGGGTTACCTAGGGAGGTGGTGGAATCTCCATCCCTAGAGGTTTTTAAGGGCCAGCTTGACAAAGCCCTGGCTGGGATGATTTAGTTGGCATTGGTCCTGTTTTGAGCAGGGGATTGGACTAGATGACCTCCTGAGGTCTCTTCCAACCCTAATCTTCTATGATTCTATGATCAAACTACAAACTTCAGACATATACTAATGTTGGCACAAGGAGAAAGGTCAGTGGCTGCAATTGGAGCAAGATTGGGTCCTATATTAGTGAACTGTTTAAAATGTAAGTGATTTAATTCATAGAAGGTGAAATTCACCCCAGTTCACAAGCTTTGCACCACTTAAATCCTAGTTTGAGGATTTTAGTGTGGCATAAGTGATGCCTGAGCTTTGTACTGGCCCACCAGCGACATTCCCCAATTTATGCAATGCACTCCTAATGTATTTAACAAATCAGGGGGCAAATATATCTATAATTGACTCTGCACAGAATTGCAGGGAGCAGTTACAATTAATCCCAAACTGTAGTTTACCCAGCTCCAATGTCACTTTGTCCTGCTGCTGTACAGCAAACAACACAGTGGAAGGCACATTCCATTGCAGAGATAGCTCTGGGTTATGTTGAACACATTGAGGGGGAAAATCTTCACCATTGCAAAAGCCAGCAGGCACAATAGCGCCAAATGAAATCTGCCGGAATAAAATTCAGTACAGCCTGTTTTGACTAAATCATATAACTTTGCAAGGCTCAATACCAAAAGGTCGCCTTGCTTCATTTCAGCTAGAAGAGGGGGAAATAAAAGCCACAGCAAATATTACCTTAACAATAACAGAATCTAGTTTTCTAACAACTCTGTCACTGCTGCACACTTCTGTAAAATGACAGAGAAACTTAAAGAGCCTGTTTGTTCATTTCATTTGTGTTGCCCCACCTAAGTACACATTACTGTTTAAGGCACAGGTTTAAGACCTGGAATATGAGTCTATGGAAACACTGATGCTAGAAGACATGGAGCAACCGCAGCCACTTAATCCCAGCCAATCCTCACCCCTGCCTATACCACTGGAGGGTGAACAGTAATTTACAGTTACTTTATCATTATTAATTCTATGCACCGCACATGATCAAGCATTTACTGTTTTAGCATTCTTATTGGAAATATATAGAGATATGCCAATCTCATAGAACTGGAAGGACCTTGAAAGGTCATCGAGTCCAATCCCCTGCCTTCACTAGCAGGACCAAGTACTGTCCCCTGACAGATTTTTGCCCCAGATCCCTAAATGGCCCCCTCAAAGATTGAACTCACAACGCTGGGTTGGGCCGGCCAATGCTCAAACCACTGAGCTATCCCTCCCCCCTATTAAAAGCCACGCACCCATTTCCACCCTCACTATTAAATAATGATTGAAACACTACCTTCTGAGAGTTCATTTACATGTTAATCATGTTTGGTTTGTGTAATGGAGTTTCTCTTTTTTGCCCCCCCCCCCAATGGTGCCCCTTTATTTGGATTTGCCAAAGGTTTCCAAGGCAGGATTGGCTCATAGTGCTTTCTAGAATAGTTTTGATTGTTGTTTTGTTATTTTTCTGTGTTAAACTATTTGTGAAGAGCATGAGTCGGTGGGTTGAGGGCAGGATAACCTTATTGTGTATGGCCACAAGCATGCACAGGGTTTAGGGCCCTATAGGGGAAATGAAAGCTTCAGGAAACAAAAGAGAGATGGAGTGAGGACTGCAAGTGCAAAACTAAAGATTGGGGAGTTATTAGAGCCGAGAGTAAGGAGCAATGCATAGTTGGGGAGCAGACCAGGGACCAAATTATCAGAGTCACAGTTTGGTCTTCGGATGCAGCCTGCTCCATGGCAGAAATAATCTGCATCAGCCCCATACCTGGCCCAGCTCACTTCTTCGTCTGCACTGGCTGCTATGTGGGGTAGCTTTAAAGCTCCTCCTACTCCTCACTGACATGTACAGGAGAAGGAGTAATGGCCCAATGACAGCTGTTCTCCCTCTATGCCACAACCCGCTATAGGAATGGCCAGTGCATGAGAGAAAGGGGACACCTTACACCTCATTGCTCCCCTGCGGGGACAAACAGCAAAGGTTAGGACTTGGCCCTGAGAAAAGAGGAAAAAAAGAAAAGGAAGAAAAGAAAAATCACAGAGCAAGATTGATTCAGGCAAACTTATTTTCTCAATGGAGCCAGACCGGCTGGCAGGATTGTGACCATGGGACCCAGTAACCATAGAATCATAGAATATCAGGGTTGGAAGGGACCTTAGGAGGTCATCTAGTCCAACCCCCTGCTCAAACAGGACCAATCCCCAATTTTTGCCCCATATCCCCAAATAGCCCCCTCAAGGATTGAACTCACAACCCTGGGTTTAGCAGGCCAGTGCTCAAACCACTGAGCTATCCCTCCTCCCCATTAATCCCATTAATCATGGCATATGATTCCCCCACATGACCTGCTTGAGCCTAGAGAATGAAAATCTTATGTCCTCAGAACAATACATTTGAGTGAACCCAAAAAGCAAGGAGGGAGGGTGAGAAATAACCCCTAAGACTTGTGAACAGCTCCCGATAAAAAAAAAATCTAAAATGCTTTAATTCTCTGTTGTTCACACAAGCACTTTGAGGCTTGTAAAAAGGAAAAGTCCTGCCTGACATGTTTTGTCCTCCATTAAGCTGGCACACATTTCTTTCTGTTGTGTTGTCAGGGCTACACCACACCCTTCTCTCCTTATTCCCTATACCAGATGCTCTCAAGTCTTCCTCTTATCCTTTCCCCTCCCTCCCTGCCTGCCACTGAAATCACTACCCATTGAAATGTCTTGGTGTATCTCACCTTGAATATTTCAGCCTACTCTCTTTAGCCTCTCTGCCCCTCACCTCACCCCCTGCCCAGGTTATCCAAACTCCTACTGCTCAATCATCTTTCCACTCCTGCCATTCTCACCAGGCCTCTACCCTCTTCAAATCACTTCATGGATTTCCACTAGCCTTGTGCTGCAATTTCAGGTGATTTATACTCACCTTCATGACACTGCACAACTCGGTTCTGCTTTCAGCTCTCATTCCATATTGCAGAGAGCTGCAAGCCCTGGCAGAAGGAGAAACCCAACAGGCAGGTGTTGGGAATCAGTGGATCCAACCAAGCAGCAGCTAATGATTGTCTCTGATTCCCAGCTGGAAGATATAAGTGAGGACCCCAGCCTCATAAAGTAGGAGTAGTGAGGAGAGACTGGCCTCAGTCTCACTAGAACTGTGAGTCACTGTGTTACCCCCTACTATGAAAGTACATTGCTGTCTTCTGATGAGACAGAGCTGGAAATGTCTTTCCCACCCCCTAGCAGTTTCTGTGCCTTTTCCCCATTCCCTTCTGGGATTACACAATATTCTTTTTTATGCTGGGTTACAATGTTAACAGATTTAGTCATTGCTAAAATATTATTCCCTACCAGCATTTCCACTGGAATATAATCCAGCATCCCAATTTTTATGGTACCTTCCCACTCTAAAAGCACCTTAGCCAAAGGTACAAGAACTTTATCTTTTCCCAATGCCAGGTGTTCTACCTCCCAGCAAGGCAAGATGTCAGTGTGTTTGACCATGCTTTCCCTGACCAGAGAAATCTGGACACCATACTCTCTCCATCTGAGGCATTCTTTGCTAAATGCACCTTGGCAACTTTAATAAATTGCATGTCCACCTCCACCCAGTCACACCTCACAAAATTAGCTAGCTAGGCTGGATGGACCATTGGTCCCCCTGAGGCTAAGGGAGGGCTGTGAATTTTGAGCTACTGGTGTAATTTCCTTGGGGTCAATGGAACACTGACACTAGCTGAGGCTCTGGCCTTGATTTATAATACCTCAGGCGGGCCACAGAAAGCCTCCATTTAAATTACATTACTCCTGAGGGAATTCTGTGCCAAATAATTAAAAATCCTGCCCCCCAAAATAAAAATTCTGTAACACAATGTTTTAAAATTCTGTAAAGTTTATTTGTGAATAAATAAATGAGGAGGCTCCAGCACGGCAGAGGGGCCAGGCTACTGGCTGCATGGAGGTGGGAGATCATCCTGCAGCCCCCCATGCCCCGGACAAGGACTTGGCGGCGAGGCTGGACCTGACCCTGACTCAGCACAAGGGCCAGGTCTGCCCCAGAAACACCCTGGAGCCATGGCCCTCCATGTCAGGTGCAGCAGGTGTGGGCAGGCAGGCTCAGCCCAGCAGGATCCAAGCGTGGAGGAGCTTAGCGTGAGGGGATCCTGGTGTGGGATGAGAGGGTTCTGTGGGGGCAATCTGGGTGCGGGAGGCTCAGTGGGGGATCTGGATGCACAGAAGCTCATTGGGAGGTTCCAGGTACAGGGGCAATGGGACTCTGCAGGGGTGGTCTCTGTGTGGGGGAATATGGCTCGCTGGGGGGTCCAGGTGATTGGGGAGTGGGGCTAGGTGGGGTGGGGGTCTGGGTGCAGTTGGTTGGGGATCAGTGGAGTGGGGGTCCGGGTGGCTTGTTGAGGTGGCCCAATGCATCGGGATGGGGGTTTGATGGGCCTGCTTAACTGGGGAGCCTCACCTTCCTTCCCCACTGCCTCTTCCCTGCTTTCCCCATTTTCTCTGCCCTGCCCCGGCCCCTTTGCCCTGCCCCACCGTGGACACTCACTGTTGTACAGAAAACCATCCAGCACACATAGAAGGGGAAGTCAACTGACACTAGGTCCCAGGGGGTGGCATCCAGCTGCAGAGTCAGGTACCAGAATGGCCACCTTCCCTCACCTGGGCAGCTCTGCACCTGCTGAATTGGGGGGCACAGCGGCACATACGCCCCACCACTGTTGGGAGGGCATTGCCCCCTGTGGTGATTTACTGCTGCTCCAGGTGCTGGAAACCAGGTGCCTGCATTGCTGGGGAGGGGTGCCTGACCACTTGCAGTGGCCCTTTGCTTCCCTGTCATTTTCTGCGGGGAAGCAAAGAGATCTGCAGAGTGACGTGATTTCTGCACCCACGCAGCGACGCAGAATTCCCCCAGGAGTATTACTTGTAACAATACGTCTTGGGCAGAAGGCCACTTGGTTTTCCCAACCACCTTAATCAAGTGTAAGAATGTCATCCACACATTTTTGGCAACACTTTATTTAAACAAGCATGGTGTTCACTGTTCTCACGGTTGCTTCAGTAGCTGAGAGTTGGCCTGGCTATCAAGTTAGTCATTCTGGCCATTTACTTTTTAACTCTTATCCAAGAGATAACAAAGCATAGTTCTGATGGATCCATTGTGGCCCCTGCTGAGCTTGCCAGTGTGGTACCTTGTCTCTATATAGGCTTGACTGTTCTCTATTGTTCTCTCCTCCATCCGTGGCAGCTGGATGCAGCTCACTGGAAAAACGAATGTCCACCTGGACTTGTTATTCTGATACACTAAAGTGTGGAAAATGTTGGTGCCTGAACATATTAATGGGAGTTTTAAAACAAAAGCTCCACACACACATTATTTCAGGTCTCTCTTTTTTCCTTTCTTAGAGAAGTCAGTATTCAGCAATCAATAGACATGTTCCTTTTTCTTCCACTCCTATTTATTAAGGCCGAGTCCTACGAGTGCCGCCTCCTCATATGGGAGTTATTGGGTGTTGTGGGTGATCAACAGCTCTAAGGATATAGGCCCAGAGCCACAAAAGTATTTAAGTGCCTGAATCTTAGGTGCCAAAGTGCCAGTTTTGGTTCCACTGTGATCCACAAAACTCCTGCTGAACCCTGTAGGCACCTACACAGTCAGTGTGAACTTTTCATGGTAAAAGTTTACTAAGTTTCTGCCTCTGGGAATGTGCACTTCTGCCTCACAATAAGTGTCCAGCTGCCTATCCCATTCCTAAGCCCAGATAAAATCATGAAGTGGGGAACTAGAGGTGTTTAGCCCCCTAAGCCTCATAGAGGGTCCAATCAGGTAGGTGGCTTCTGAGCTAGACTACCAGATTGAGTCCCATTCCAAATCTGACAGGAGAGGAAGGTGGTGCCCACCTTATAACTTTTAACTCACTGGTTAGAGCACTCACTTGAGGTGTTGGAGACCCCTGTTCAGTTCCTTTCTCCCCCTCTGGCAGAGATGGAAAAATTGAACCTACCCACACTGGTAAGGGGTTGTGTGTCTGCCTGCCCTGTATCTTTGGGCAAGAGGGTCTGTATCTTTGGGCAAGAGGGTCTGTATCTCAGCTGTTTATATATTTAGCATTGGAGATGGACCTGAAACCTAGATATAACTTCAATCACCTACAGTTTTGGGCAGATGTTTGATTCAGGGAAAAGGAGGCAATGAGGCATTAAGAGAAATGGGAAGTTAGTGTTAGTTGTTGACAGTAGCAGACAGGCTTTAAAACATTCTTTGTATAGATACTCTGATAGGGTAAAATACTGGTGAATGCTCAGGAGAATAAGGCCCCCTGTGCATTCTCATCAGATTATCTTCTAATCATAGCTCACATGCAGGAAGAGAGAGCAGGGTCTTCACACCCAGTACTCCCCCAACATCCAGCATGTTAAGTGGGCAGAAAGAGGGCAAACAGGATTGTGGAGCAGGTGGCTTCACGTCTCTGCCATACCATGTACCAACATCAAAGTTGGCCAGACATGAGAGGGAGGTAACTTGTAGCCCCAAAAGGGCTGTTCTTATTTACACACCTTTCACCCCCGGAAAAGGGGGTGAATGAGGAAATGTGACTCTGAGACACAATTCATTTCTGGGGCTGCTCTTAAGGTGGCACAGCTATGTACTGCCACTTACGCAAAGCTCTGCCTAATGGCTCCGTCTAGCCCATAAAAAGCTGCCTGGCCACCGTATATCTTCTGTCATCATATGTGAGGTAGATATGGAAGCTAGCATCAGATGTGATCAATATCAGGCCTTAACCATTTCTTTGCCTTAGTGATCTCAGAAAGGCTGCTTGGCCATTGTGTATCTTTGACTGCAATGGGTTACGTTGTCAGAAGATTTATGACACTAGAGCAGGAAGTGAGGACATGAATACCATGGAAGGACTTGACACAACCTCAGTCAGTCCTGGAGGAATCAGAGTCCGTGACTCTAGGCACTATAGCTGGTCATTTCTGACAGCTCATCAGAAGGAGATAGCACAGTGGGAAACACCACCAGTTATGTCCTGAGACAAGGCAGGGAGTTGAGAATTATTTAATAAAAAATAAAAAAATAAATGGAGATATGCCAGTCTCCTAGAACTGGAATGACCTTGCAAGGTCATCAAGTTCAGTCCCCTGCCTTCACTAGCAGGACCAAGTACTGTCCCCTGACAGATTATTTTTTTTGCCCCAGATTCTCTAAGTGGCCTCCTCAAGGACTGAACTCACAACCCTGGGTTTAGCAGGCCAATGCTCAAACTACTGAGCTACCCCTCCCCCGCTTGGTATAATAAGCATTGCTTTAGTTGTAAATTTAAAAGGAAGCATATTAAATCATCACACAATGTAGAAAAACAAAATGCAGCATTATAAATTCTTACAACATTTCCTAGATTTATGGGACATTATGTACTGTAAAATCCCATGAAACAGTGCATTTGAGGCTCTCTCAATGAAAATAAAAGAGTTTCTGGTTTATTTTTAAGTTTGGCAAATGCCAGAAGTAACCATTACTCTAACAAGATGGCAGATATCCCAACTCCCACTGGAATTAAGAGAGGAACACTGGTTTCCATAGTAGTTAGAACCCAAGAAGTAGAGTCAGGAGGTTATCACTTAATGTCAGTTGCTAGTCAGGATGGTGGCATTGTACACATTCCTTGTATGCAGTGGGCTTAATTTTCAGTTACACTGAAGCCCCATTACTCCGTCTGCACAAAATGCTCATAAAGTGGAGGGAGGGAGAATAAGTCTCTGAGGACATCCTCTCTGCAAGGAGCTTCGCTGGCTGGCATAGAGCTGACATCAAGGCTCCACGCTGGCCCTACTCCCAGGCCTGGCATAGGGCAGGAGTGAGGGATCACAAGGTTGCAGGCTGGAGTAGGAAGGAAGGTCTTGGTCATAGACCACTGTGGTATGGCCAGTCTCTTTCTTGCACCCGAGGCAAGAAGGACCCTCGCCGCCGAAATGCCGTCGAAGACGGTGGCAGCGATTGGGCTGCCGCCGAAATGCCGCTGGCTCGGGAAGTTTTCTGCGCCCCTCAGCTTGCGCGCTGGAGGCAAGTGCCTCACTTGCCTCACCCTTGTTACAGCACTGAATGGAAAGAATATTGGAAATTAAGGTCCTTGAATCCTTGTTGTAGAGAACTTCATATAAACTCAGTAAAAGCAAGAAGTTGCTTTTCCATTCGACATCCCTGTAAGTTTTGAAATTGCACAGAGTTAGTGTAGCCAAATCAGTGTATTCTAACTTTAGCGCTCGCTTGAATTTATCCTTAAACTTACACAGTATCAGGTGTACACTCTTGCAGTTAATTGTATTCATTAATCTTTTTGTGTGACAGAGTGTCATCATTTAACAGCTTGGCTATATTACTGCATGCCACTCAGAACAAATGAGTTTGTTCTGAAGAGGAAGAGGGAGATAGAAACATTGTTATTATGATCACCTTTTCCGACCTGCGCTTTTCATGCCTATAATTAAAAATGACGAGGGCTATAATGCTCCACTAAGGGCTAGGGGATTTCAGTGTTTGTTTTAAAGAAAGATTTTAAATCATTCTAGTATGGATGATTCCTTTCCTGCTACTTCAAGATTGTGTTATTAGAAAATCTGGATACACTCCTGAGGGAGTAGCCTGTTTTGGAGCTCTTCTTATTGAGCTCTTCTATATTGTGAAGTCACATGGAGTCCTACAAACAAATGGGGCCATAGTAAGAGGTGGAGCAGAAAATGCCTCTGCAGACTCCTGGGTTGCACTGAGGTGGAAGAAGGGAAGAGTAAATTGCTATTCTCCTTTAAGGAGTGCAACATGCTGACCAGCCCTCAGGGTGGTTGCAGCCATGAGTTGCACCCAGTGTTATACACATACCAATAGTCATGCCAGAAGTGCTTGCAAGTTTGGCAATGAAGGAACTGAAATACTACCATGTAACTTAGTACAATCTCAACTAAGCAACACAGCTTGAATTTTGGATGTCCACAGTCAATCCACGGAGAGGAAAAAATGGAATATATTGAAATAATGACTATGTTTGAGGAAACTTAGTTGTTCTTATATTATGTAAGCAGAAAAAAGAGGCCAAAACATCAAACATGCTATTTGTTGTGAAGTATTTGCTCAATCCTCGTCACAGGTGTCATTCCTGTTCCTAGGAGATAAATCCATATTGCAAAACCCACATCACAGCTGGCATTAGTTGACATCCCTTTTTGCAGTCTCATTCGAAAGGGCTAATATTTAATATGCATCGAGACCAAACTACCTTCTCTTACTTTGTAACAATGTTTTGGGCTCTAGGAATCTGCACAGAGATGCAGAGCTCTTCCACTGACCTTTCGTGGCAGCCAGAACAGGTGAGTCCTACTAGCTATGAGGCAGGTAGAACCAACAGGAAAGGACACCGTGTCCACCAGGGAAAAACCCTAGGAACAACCAAGCTGAAAACTTAGGCTGATGTTTGTAGGCTGAATTAGGAGACAGTGTTATTCAGTGGATAGAGCATTGAAGTAGCGCTCAAAAGACCTGGGGTTCTATTCTAGGCTTGTCTGTTGGGTGACCTTTGGCAAGTCACTTCCATTCTCTGTGCCTCTGTTTCCCCCATCTATAAAACAGGGCTAATGATCCTGACTTCCTTTGAGCACTAGAACTGTTTACCAAGTGTCATGAATTCTCCATCACTCACAATTCTAAAATCAAGATTGGATGTTTTTTCTAAAAGATCTGCTCTAGGAATTATTCAGGGAGGTTCTATGGCCTGCATTATGCAGGAGGTCAGACTAGATGATCAAAGGAGATCATTCTGATTTAGAATCCATGACTCTATTAATTAACTTTAGGTGGCACTACTAATTTCACTTATAATAATGATAGTTTTGCATCTTTCACCCACAATATTCCAAAATCGCACACAAATTGCAAGTGCTCAGGTACTTACGTGGAAATACTTAAAATGTCCCTCTTGGGTAACTAAACCAAAATAGGAATGATTCAACCAACCATTGAGAAGCAGAAGCGACAAAGAGTTCTGTGGCACCTTATAGACTAACAGACGTATTGGAGCATAAGCTTTCGTGGGCGAATACCCACTTCTTCAGATGCAACATTGAGAAGCAGTTATTTTAGGATGGAATACAGCAACTATCTGTACCAGCAAGTTAAAAAACAATTCTGAGCAGAGGAGGTAAAGCATAATTCTCCAAGTTGAAGTATGGAGGGAATTTTAGGTATGCAGAATGTAAACTAGCCAAGTAAGAATTTTGCCTGGACATCATGCTTAACTGTTCCACTACTGAAAAATATACCGTGGGATCTTTAATGATAAAAAGCAAGCAGAACAGTTTAATAACAGCTTCTCTGAATTCCATGCTTGAAATTTGATTTCATTTGTGATTCAAACAGAAAAATTCTACTTGCTGAATTATCAATACAACTTTCTTCAGAATCTTGTTTCCCTTGGATATCTCCTTTTCAACTGACCAAGCCCGTTGTTCAGATTGTGTGATCAGAGTTGGTAGGACTACAGGCTATACAAAATATAGATGGCAACTGTCAAGGCTAATTCCCCACTCGGGCACTTTGAGTGCAGAAGGTGGGGGCCTGTAAGGATTTTAAAAATTAATACTGGTCACTTCAGGCTTGTATTAAACTCCCAAGGTTACAGCTTTTCTCTGACCTTGGATGGGTAGATGCTGCCACCACCCAAATGCAGAATCCCTTTGAGAGCCCAGGGAGGCACACTTGGGAATTCCTTCCTGTGGGGTACCCTCAAGCCCTTTGGGAAGAGCTGAGAAAGAAAAAAAAGGAAATCAGCTGTTGCCACCAGCTAATTAAACAACATGTGCACAAACCTCTTGACACAAAAATCCAATTCTGTTCTAAAAAATAATAAATTCTGGTGCCACAAAGACTCCTTGTTGATTTTGAAAATACATCTGGAAACTCAGGATATTGCTAGATTTTAAAAGAGCAACTACAAAGATTAAGCATCAAGAATAGCTTTCTTGAGGTTCAGCTTGAAGGTTACAAGCAAAACAAAAGCAAGTGGGGTTAGCACAGAGGAGTCCACAAGCCATAAAGAAATAAAAGGAGATAAACGTAATTGTGTCTTCTTAGACATTTCCTGATCTACTTACATATCAGGGGTTTCAAATGAGTAGTTTCTAGGTATGATACCGAGGATTTTTCAGACCTGATCCAAAGCTTCTTACAGTATACTTCTGCCCTGTCCGCCTCTCCCTGAAAGAACAACAGACAGACAAAAGGGGAGTCTTGTTTCCATTTTAAAAAGTTCTAGCCTTCCCATTGGCTCTTTTGGCCATGTGCCCACTCACTTTCTTTTGACTATGCATAGCAGTGAGACTTTTTAACCCTTTACAGGTAGAGCAATTAGAGAACAGCTACTAAGAGGGATTTTATAGCTACTGGCTGGCTGGGTGTCCATAAAAGGGAACTACCCCGCCCCTGCTTCATTTATCACAGCAACAAATCAGGCTGGCTTTTATTTCCTTTCAAACCCCTCCCACGCCACCCTTTAAGAACATAAAAATGACCATAACTGATCAGACCAGAGGTCAATCTAGTCCATTATACTGTCTCCTGACAGTGGCCGGTGCCAGATGCTTCAGAAGGAATGAACAGAACAGAGCAATTATCAAGTGATCCATTCCCTTTCAACCAGTCCCATCTTATGGCAGTCAGAGGTTTAAGCCACTCCTGCCCTCTGTTAAAGTTATTGTCCCCTCTGTCACGTGAGCCCCAATCAGCTACATCAGGTGGTCAATGTCCCTTGTCATGTGATCCATTTTCTAGTTACCAGGCCACCTGGCAGAACCAGGTTTTTTTGTTTGGCCAGTTCTGTGTTCAAGGATGCTTCCACTTGAATAGAATCATAGAATCATAGAATCTCAGGGTTGGAAGGGACCTCAGGAGGTCATCTAGTCCAACCCACTGCTCAAAGCAGGACCAACCCCAACTAGATCATCCCAGCCAGGGCTTTGTCAAGCCTGACCTTAAAAACCTCTAAGGAAGGAGATTCCACCACCTCCCTAGGTAACCCATTCCAGTGCTTCACCACCCTACTAGTGAAAAAGTTTTTCCTAATATCCAACCTAAACCTCCCCCTCTGCAACTTGAGACCATTACTCCTTGTTCTGTCATCTTCTACCACTGAGAACAGTCTAGATCCAGCCTCTTTGGAACCCCCTTTTAGGTAGTTGAAAGCAGCTATCAAATCCCCCCTCACTCTTCTCTTCTGCAGGCTAAACAATCCCAGTTCCCTCAGCCTCTCCTCATAAGTCATGTGCTCCAGCCCCCTAATCATTTTTCTTGCCCTCCGCTGGACTCTTTCCAATTTATCCACATCCTTCTTGTAGTGTGGGGCCCAAAACGGGACACAGTACTCCAAATGAGGCCTCACCAGTGCCGAATAGAGGGGAATAATCACGTCCCTCGATCTGCTGGAAATGCCCCTACTTATAGAGCCCAAAATGCCGTTAGCCTTCTTGGCAACAAGGGCACACTGTTGACTCATATTCAGTTTTTCATCCACTGTAACCCCTAGGTCCTTTTCTGCAGAACTGCTGCCCAGCCATTCGGTCCCTAGTCTGTAGCAGTGCATGGGATTCTTCCGTCCTAAGTGCAGGACTCTGTACTTGTCCTTGTTGAACCTCATCAGATTTCTTTTGGCCCAATCCTCTAATTTGTCTAGGTCCCTCTGTATCCTATCCCTACCCTCCAGCGTATCAACCACTCCTCCCAGTTTAGTGTCATCTGCAAACTTGCTAAGGGTGCAGTCCACACCATCCTCCAGATCGTTGATGAAGATATTGAACAAAACTGGCCCCAGCACTGACCCTTAGGGCACTCCACTTGATACCGGCTGCCAACTAGACATGGAGCCATTGATCACTACCCGTTGAGCACGACCATCCAGCCAGTTTTCTATCCACCTTACAGTCCATTCATCCAGCCCATACTTCCTTAACTTGCTGGCAAGAACACTGTGGGAGACTGTATCAAAAGCTTTGCTAAAGTCAAGAAATAGCACATCCACTGCTTTCCCCTCATCCACAGAGCCAGTTATCTCATCATAGAAGGCAATTAGGTTAGTCAGGCATGACTTGCCCTTGGTGAATCCATGCTGACTGTTCCTGATCACTTTCCCCTCCTTTAAGTGGTTCAGAATTGATTCCTTGAGGACCTGTTCCATGATTTTTCCAGGGACTGAGGTGAGACTGACTGGCTTGTAGTTCCCCGGATCTTCCTTCTTCCCTTTTTTAAAGATGGGCACTACATTAGCTTTTTTCCAGTCATCCGGGACCTCCCCCGATTGCCATGATTTGTCAAAGATAATGGCCAATGGCTCTGCAATCACATCGGCCAACTCCTTTAGCACCCTCGGATGCAGTGCATCCGGCCCCATGGACTTGTGCTCGTCCAGCTTTTCTAAATAGTCCCGAACTATTTCTTTCTCCACAGAGGGCTGGTCACCTCCTCCCCATACCGTGCTGCAGAGTGCAGCCGCCTGGGAGCTGACCTTGTCTGTGAAGACAGAGGCAAAAAAAGCATTGAGTACACTAGCTTTCTCCACATCCTCTGTCACTAGGTTCCCTCCCTCATTCAGCAAGGGGCCCACACTTTCCTTGACTTTCTTCTTGTTGCTCACATACCTGAAGAAACCCTTCTTGTTACTCCTAACATCTCCGGCTAGCTGCAACTCCAAGTGTGATTTGGCCTTCCTAATTTCACTCCTGCATGCCTGAACAATATTTTTATATTCCTCCCTGGTCATTTGTCCAATCTTCCACTTCTTGTAAGCTGCTTTTTTGTGTTTAAGACGAGCAAGAATTTCACTGTTAAGCCAAGCTGGTCGCCTGCCATATTTACTTTTCTTTCTACACATCGGGATGGTTTGTTCCTGCAACCTCAATAAGGATTCTTTAAAATACAGCCAGCTTTCCTCGACTCCTTTCCCCGTCATGTTATTCTCCCAGGGGACCTTGCCCATCAGTTCCCTGAGGGAGTCAAAGTCTGCTTTTCTGAAGTCCAGGGTCTCTGTTCTACTGCTCTCCTTTCTTCCTTGTGTCAGGATCCTGAACTCAACCATCTCATGGTCACTGCCTCCCAGGTTCCCATCCACTATTGCTTCCTCTACTATTTCTTCCCTGTTTGTGAGCAGCAGGTCAAGAAGAGCTTTTCCCCTAGTTGGTTCCTCCAGCAATTGCACCAGGAAATTGTCCCCTACACTTTCAAAAAACTTCCTAGATTGTCTGTGGACCGCTGTATTGCTCTCCCAGCAGATATCGGGGTGATTAAAGTCACCCATGAGAACCAGGGCCTGTGATCTAGTAACTTCTGTTAGTTGCTGGAAGAAAGCCTCGTCCACCTCATCCCCCTGGTCTGGTGGTCTGTAGCAGACTCCCACCACGACGTTACCCTTGTTGCTCGCACTTCTAAATTTAATCCAGAGACTCTCAGGTTTTTCTGCAGTTTCATACTGGAGCTCTGAGCAGTCATACTGCTCTCTTACATACAACGCAACTCCCCCCCCTTTTCTGCCCTGCCTATCCTTCCTGAACAGTTTATATCCATCCATGACAGTACTCCAATCATGTGAGTTATCCCACCAAGTCTCTGTTATTCCAATTACATCATAATTCCTTGACTGTGCCAGGACTTCCAGTTCTCCCTGCTTGTTCCCCAGGCTTCTTGCATTTGTGTATAGGCATTTAAGATAACTCACCGATTGTCCTGCTGTCCCAGTATGGGGCAGGAGCCCTCCCCTCTTGCACTCACCTACTTGTGCTTCCTCCCAGTATCCCACTTCCCCACTTACCTCGGGGCTTTGGTCTCCTTCCCCCAGTGAACCTAGTTTAAAGCCCTCCTCACTAGGTTAGCCAGCCTGCTTCCAAAGATGCTCTTCCCTCTCTTCATCAGGTGGAGCCCGTCTCTGCCTAGCACTCTGCCTAGAAGACCACCAAGGTTTAAGAACCTTCCATTGATAGCTCTCTGCAAGGTGCAAGAATTTTTTGTGTGTGTATTAGCTCAATTACAGAGGCTGCAGAGCCAAGGTGAAGGCACAGAACAGTTTTTTACACTCTAAACAGTGTTCAGAAAACAAAATGGAGGCTATTTGATATAGCTACATAGCTGATAACATCAAAAAAGGTCTATGTTGAACATAGACCAGTCCCCCAATCCATCACAAACATATAATAATAATTAATAAAAAAAATTAAGTTAAGTGATGTGTTTATGTGTTCATTCCTCATTTGCCATCAAAGTCTCCATCTTCCTTCTGCCAAAAAATATGACTATTAAAAGCACTGTTCTCTTCCAAGACAGGATCACCAAATTTAAGACAAAGGTTTGGATTTTAAACGAGCTTCAACTAGCTTTTGTCATCATCTCATAAATGTTAATCTGAGTGACTCACAAATCAGTCTGTCAAAATCTTTACGCAGTGTGGCATCCAGCTATCAGTCACTCAGGAATAATACGTATTTTTTTACTTGAGAGACATTCATCTATCTGCCCATCAGTAGCCAGAACACTCTCTCCATGGACACATAGGGCTTGTCTACATTACCCGCTAGATTGACGGGCAGCGATCGATCCAGCAGGGGTCGATTTATCTTTTTTATTTATTTATCTAATTGTCTTCAGTTAAGACAAGCCCAAAGTCACTTTGGCACTTTTGGAAATGTTACCCAGTAACATTACTCTTTATTTTGAATTGGACCTTTTTTTTCTAAAACTTCTGCTCTAGGAATTATTTTGGGGAAGTTCTATGGCCTGTGTTATACAGTAGGTCAGAGTTGCTGATCACAATTGTTCCTTCTGGTCTTAGAATCTATAACTTGTCATTTTTATTCACAACGGCAATACCCAATGCAAAAGAATTAAGTAAAAAATTAATAATAATCAATAATAATCCCAAATTAGTTCACAGGCTGTATAAAGCAAAAGACTCATAGACTCGTAGACTTTAAGGTGAGAAGGGACCATTATGATCATCTAGTCTGACCTCCTGCACAATGCAAGCCACAGAATCTCACCCACCCACTCCTGCAATAATCCAATAATCAAAAGCTACTTCAACTGAACGCAAATATAGTGAACTCTGACTCACACCTTGAATACTGTGTGCAGTTCTGGTTGTCACATCACAAAAAATATATACATTAGAACTGGGAAAAAGTACAGCAAAGGGCAACAAAAATGATTAAGGGTATGGACCAGCCTCCATATGAGGAGAGATTAAAAAGATTGGGTCTGTTCATCTTAAAACTGAGACGAATAAGGGAGGTTATAACAGAATTCTATAAATGATGAATGGTATGGAGAAAGTGAATAAGGAAGTGTTATTTACTCCTTCACATAACACAAGAACCAAGGATCACTCAATGAAATTAATAGGCAGCAAGTTTAAAACAAACAAAGGAAAGTACTTCTTCACACAATACCTAGTCAACCATTGGAACTCATTGCCAGTGGATATTGTGAAAGCCAAAAGTATAACTGGATTTAAAAAAGAATTAGAGAAATTAATGGAGGATAGGTCCAACAATGGCTATTAGCCACAATGGTCAGGGATGCAACTCCATGCTCTGAGTGTCCCTAAGGCGCCTCTCTCTCCAGCCATTTCACCACCACATCTGCACAAGCTAGGGGAGCTTATTGCAGGAACCTGATGAAAGTCAAATTCCCAGATAAGTTGATATTAATTAAACAGAAAGCATTTCTGGGAATAAGTTAGTAAAAGTGTTTTCTTTCATAATATGAATACGGTGAATTTGAAATGATGACGTTTACCAAGCTGAATTTTGAAATTTAAGGTAAGTAAAATCAAAAAAAGAAAATGGTGATAATTTGTAATTTAAATAGAAAGTAAAGGAGAGGTATTAAATGTAGAATATGTTCCTAATTTGGAATACTATGCTCTCAGAAAATGCAGGGAGCGATCTGTGTGGAAGATCATATTCTCTGCTTCTTTTGGTCACATCATGTGCACTTGAATGTTGTTGGTTTTGCAGTAAGGACAACATTTAAGATTAAGTAAAATAACTACTTTTCATGTATTTTTGATATGTGAAGGAGGTAAATGCATTGTTATGCATTACAAAAACATAGTATGATATACTTTATTTTTTCCTTAGATTCTCCTCTGTTAAAAATATAAATTATTATTAGCCCTAACCACTAACCTAACCTAAAGCTGACTTTTGCTTATAGTGTAAGTGAGTTAAATATTGATTCTGATGCCTATACCATGGCATAAGATACATACTGGTAAATAATTGTTGTTTTTCAGTATTCATGTGGTAGTTATTAATTATATTTTTCTTATTGTTAGGTATTCCAAAAATGAAACACGAAAGCAATCTTGAACCTGAAGCGTCCCTCGACAGTATCTTATGAACAATGCATTATTTGCCAACAAATGAAAAAGGACACTGAAAACTCCACTTTAGATGGTGAAATATTCAAAATTCATCTTGGTAAATATTTTTTTCAGATTCACCCCCATTCAAATTATGAAAGATAACTTTCTCACCTACTTTTTACCCATAAACGCCTCCAACATCTTATTCTCCAAAAAAATGTGCCAGTCTAGATGAGGCAGAGGAGGACCCTGCCTCCCTGAACAGACAGACCTTCAAGGGCTCCCAAAAGAAGGGTGAGCTAGTGAGAAGGATGTGGTGGTCAGGTGTTTCTTGTTTTTGAAATGATCTGTAACTGTCTTCTTGACATCACTGGAAAAATAAGAAATTCACAAATAATTGTTTCTGAATAATGTTCAAGACTGTTAGTATCAATCCGTGATACGATATGGTGACAAGTGAGTGCTAATGGTATACTCAGTGCATCTAAAACAAAGGGGGGTGGATATGGGCTTGGAGTTATAGCATAATGGCCAGATTTTGCAGCACTTACTCACGGAAGGGTTCCCATTAAAGTCAATGGGACTGCTTGAGTCAGGGCTACTCAGCACGAGTAAAGAGGACAGAAATTATGCCTAAGTAATGTAAGAACGTTCTTGAAAGAGAGGAGACCTTTCCATATGTTGAGTAGAACGTTACTCTGCAAATAGTCTAACTGCTCTCATTGTGACTACTCAGGAGTAAGGCACTACCCAGCAACAGTAAGGGTGGAAGAATTTTCCCCAAATTGAAGGTTGAAATGTTGTTCTTAACGTGCTATTGAATGATCCTAAAAGGGACCCCCAGAAGAGCTATGCATGTTCAGACCAGCGATCATTCCATCACAGCCCATTTACTCCTTCTGCAGATCCAGGACTACACTGAGGCCTTTTGGGATGCTCTGGAAGTGGACCTTAGCATGGGGCTAAGTGGGCAGCTAAGGGAATTTTCAGCTGGAGTGGAAGCAGCTTGCCAGGTCTCTGACACTCTCTTCAGTCCCCATCATATGGGACATATATGGGGCATACTGAAATAAGAGGGTGCTGGCTGAAACATGCTGCAGTCTTGTGATCCTTCTCAATATAATGGTCTTTTAAGGGCAATTAGAAAATGATGTAATTTAGAGTAGTCCTTTGGTGGGGATGGAGCCACTGGCCACTACTTCTCCATACTTATTAATTAGGTTTATTATAGTAGTGCCTAATGGCCAGCTGAGAATGGGACCCCATTGTGCTAGGTGCTGTACAAGAACTGAGAAGTCATCAGTCTCTGCCCCAGAGAGCTTGCAACATAAATAGACAAGACAAACACAGGCAAGGAATGGTGCAAGGAAGTTTCGTGCCCTAAGCGAAACTTCCTTGCACCAGCCCTGCGCCCCTGCCCCCCCCCCCCCCCGGCAGCTCCCCCGCCCGCGGCAGGTGGCTCCCCATCCCGCCTGCGGCAGCTCATCCCCACCCATGGTCCGCGGCAACTCAGCTCCCCCCGCACAGCCCGCAGCGCCTCCCCAGCTTCTGGCTCCATGCTCAGCGGCTGAGCATGGAGCCGGGAGGCAGGAGTCAGCAGCGGCGAGCCACCCTCCTCGCGAAGCCCTGCTGAGCCCTAGCGGCACGGCAACAGCCCTCGCCACAGCAGGGCTTTGCGAGGAAGCGGGCGGCTGCCTCCTGCTTCCCGGCTCGAGCGTGGAGCCGGGAGGCAGGAGGCAGCCGCCCGCCAAATCCTGGTGCCCTAGGTGACCACCTAGGGTCGCCTAGTGATAGCGCCAGCCCTGCCCACACACTACTGCAAATTCAGCTGAGAATGTTGTATTTGTGCTGTTACAATAATTTCTATGGCAACAGACTGTCAGAAAGAAACGTATGATTTTATTGTGCGATCAAGCCCAAGGAAACTTAGAGCAGCGAAGAAGAAAGTTCTTCATAAAACACACATCATTCACATTAACAGGAAACACAGAAAAACACTGCCAGAGTACATTCCTTCAAGTATGAATGGTTTATAGAAGTTATTTTGCAAACATGGTAAGAATAATTGTTTCCATCTTTTACCAACAGTCCTTGAAATCATTGATTTTTTTTTGTAAACATCATCTTGCTTGCCACTGAAACAAACATACTCAGCGCTATGTATTTGCAGCCCACTTGTATGGTACTTCATATCACAGGCTGATTCAACAGCCCTGCCAAAGGCAAACACCGTGGGCCACATTTTCAAAAGTGCTTGGAACAGCCACAACTGGGACCACATTTTCAAAGATCTCAGTTGCCATTTAGGGTACCTGTGGCCACATTTTCAAACGTGCTCAGCACTCAGCATCTTCCATTGTTCTCAGTCTGACCATTTCACTTAGCTGCCTACATCAGAGCTGTGCTCTTTGGAAAATCTGCTCACTTAGTTGTCTAAATGGGAGTTGTTGAGGGCTGAATTCTTCTGAAAAATCTGACATGTAGGCTAAACCAATCTCTGGTGCAACCCCATTGAAGTCAATGGCTTTACCCTGGGAAGGGAATTTAGTTCAATGAGTGAGTTTTGATAGATGCATTTTTAGCAAAGAATGGAATGTCTGTGTGTACCTTGAATGTCTTACCTTATGGTTTCCATCCCACCTTTAGTATTTACAAATATTTGTGCTCTTTCTTTGTAATTCTGGACTGCAGTTATATTGAGAGGAAGGCATATCACATAACAACTAAGAGCTAGATTGTGTCTTTGACTGCACTTCCATGAAGAGTCATATGCCCACTGTGTACTCATTTTGCATCAGTGTAAATGACTACACAAGGTGTAAGACGGTGAAGACTCAGGGTCAGAGATTTCATCCAGTGGAAAGCAGGTACAAGGTTCTGAGTATCTTCAACGCCCCTACAGAATCAAGTGTACATTACATTAGGCCATGAATGGGCTTCGTTGTAAGAAAGGGTGCCAGGAACATAGCCTGGCTGATGCAGGAGTTTCATGCTCTGAAGGCAGTATTTGGCAAAAGACTCAATAATCTCTCCTCAACTATGTTTGTAAAGTGCTATGTTCATACTTGTAGTGCTATAGAAATATATATATAGGAAGATATATGTATTAAAGCTGATCAAAAAATGAAAATCCATTTCCATTTCGCTGTCCAGCTCTGTGGAAAATCAATATTTTGACACTGGTTTTCATCCCAAATCAGGACAAAATTTTGAAACTTAGAAGAGTTCCAAAAAAAGATTTGGAAATGTCAAAAGGTTTCATTTGTGTTTTGGTCTGTTGATCCAAACAAATGTTTAATTTGGGGTAAAAATTAATCTCTGTACCCTCCTGAACTGCTATGATGAGACCATTGCAGTCCCTCATTGGACCAGGATGGTTCAGCCAGTCAGAGAGAACACAGTGCATCATGGGAGATGTAGTTCAGCCCAGGAGCAAGTTACATAGGGGAGAGTGGGGAACATGAGGGATCTGGAACTACAACTCCTGAAAAGTATAGCAGTGGCTCAATTGATAAAGAAATTAATGTTAAAACTAAGCATTTCCTTTTGCTTTTGCTTTTCCTGACAGCAAATTCTGCCCAAATATATCTTTTCCTGCAGAGAGTTTCAATTCTGATGAAATCCCATTTTCTGACTACTCCTCCATACTAAATAAATATCATCTGCACACTTACCCTAGTATAACAAATCTATATTAAATAGTTATGTTACTGTTTGAATATATAAACTCTAGACCAGCTACTTATGGATTAATCAATCTATCATTATCTTGCATCAAATTGTGTGTATGTATAGAATACCATACCTAAGACATGTATACCTCCTTGCATATTTTACATGTTCATTAATTTGTGGGGTTACCTGTTGCTATCCCTGTAAAACACCTGTAAATGGCTTAAATAAATTAATATCCATCATAAGTCACAAAGTTGAGGAGGCCAAAGGAAAGGAGGGGTGTCTGCAAGAGACCCTTCCAATACAAGTATTACCCAGAGGTGGGGTGTCAGGGTTCCCTCCCCACTATGAACTCTAGGGTACATATGTGGGACCCACATGAAAGCCCCCTAAGCTTATTCCTACCAGCTTAGGTTAAAACTTCCCCAAGGCACAAATCCTTTGTCCTTGGACGGTACGCTGCCACCACCAAGTGATTTAACAAAGGGAAAGGACCAGGGAAAGGACCACTTGGAGTTCCTCTTCCCCCAAAATATTCCCCCAAGCCCTTACACCTCCCTTTCCTGGGGAGGATTGAGAATAATATCCTACCCAATTGGTTACCAAGTGATCAAAGACCCAAACCCCTGGGTCTTAGGACAATGGAAAAATCAGTCAGGTTCTTAAACGAAGAATTTTATTTTAAAAAAAGGTAAAAATCATCTCTGTAAAATCAGGATGGAAAATAACTTTACAGGTAACCAGATTCAAAACACAGAGGATTCCCCTCTAGGCAAAACGTTAAAGTTACAGAAAACAGAAATAAACCTCCCTCTTAGCACAGGGAAAATTCACAAGCAAAAACAAAAGAGAAACTAATACGCCTTGCCTGGCTTTTACTCACAATTTTTGTAATAAGAGACTTTTAGGATGGTTGATAGGAGGAGTTTTCTGATCTGATGCTTCTCTGCTTCCCAAGAGAACACACACACAAAGCCTTTCCCCACCCCCCAAGATTTGAAAGTATCTTCGTTCCCCATTGGTCCTTTTGGTCAGGTGTCCCCCCCAGGTTGTTCAAGCTTCTTAACCCCCTACAGGTAAGGAGGAATTCTAGGCTACCCTTAGCTGTATGGTTATGACATGTGGAATGCACTTCATTTGATGCTGCCAGAAATCTAGCTCTTATGTCCCCTAAAGTCTCACTCTGTCTATATTTGATGGCCCAGAAACACTGCATGGTATCTTGTACTTCTTTTAATTCTATCTTTACAAACATTGTCCTTCTTGTTTCTTTTTGTATTTCTCCAGCTATCATCAGATTTGAGCTTAACAGAGTTTCTGCTGAGTTTGATGGATCTGGTGACTGTCCCTGTCCCATCAATTATCCCTTACCTTTAATGAAATATTGTCAGACAGTTAAGCATTAATCTGCAAAGTTAAAATTGATTCGCTGCTTCTTACTTTTTGCTGAAAGCTCCAAACAGCTCCCCGTGTGTTACGCGTCTAAGTATTCAATCCCTCACTATCTCCAGGAGGAGAAAGGGTGGAAAACATATCCCTGGTGGTCTCAACACATAGGTCTCCCCTTCTCCATGCAGAAGGCAGGAGTAGCATCTCCACAGCACCATTTCCCTATCTCTAATACCTTACAAATGCACTTCTATGTCACAGCTGGGTCATGGGCAGCCAGACCTATCCATCAGTACCAGAGTCCACAGTTGTGAGACATGAGTTAGCTGGCTCAGAATATCAGGAGGTCAGAAGCAGGAAACAAACTGGAGATCAGAACTACGAGTCAGGATGGGCCAGGATACCAGGGAGTCAGAGGCAGGTGCCAAACTGGAGTTCAGGAACCACAAGTCAGATGACAAGAGATCAAGCTAGGGGTACCGATAATAGGGAGCAGGAAGCACACAGTCCAAAGCAGAGAGGAGCTCAGTTGTTCATATAGCTTCCAGTTCCTGCTGCTAGCTTAAGTAGGGCCAGCAGGCTAATCAGCTGCTCTGGAAGTCCACCAATCATATCTTAGGGTGGAGCCTCTTATTGAGGCTGGGGTTTCTTGGGTCTCAGGTAAGTTATTGCCTGTATTTGGCAGGTCAAGGGTTGGTGTGTGGCAGCTCCCATGAACCTTCTGGGTCTGGGTCAAAGATCCATAGGTCCTGATACTCTATAGGTACCCTAAGCAGAAGGATTTTGACTGAGATTTGATGGGGAGGAGCAATACGTTGGCCATTGTATGTTATCATACATACTCTGATTGCTATGGGAAAAAATACAAAACAAGGAGCCAGGGGTAACTGTCTAAGAGTGAGATATGCTAATGTACCTCTATGCCACAGAGCTGACTTGAGACCGTAGTTGCTATCTCCTTTGCTGTGGCTAGGCTCAAAGGATAAAATCTTCAATACACCAAAAAAAGAAGAAGAAAAAAGAGAGAGAGAGAGAATGAAAACCTACTGTGCTCTGAAGTCCACATTAGTTAATACTCTGCCTAGCTGCATTCTGTTCTTTCTGCTCTTGTGGTCTTTCTGCCAGAAATATAAAGCCTAACATTCACTCACCTGATCTAAAGTAAACTATCCTATGCAGCCATCCTAGGATCAGCCTAACCCTTTGGAACTTTGCAGTGAGTGACGTCAGATGGTGCTCAATTAGGAGGTGCATACTCTCTTATTGCAGATGCCATACCATAAACCACTTTAAATATTAGGAAAGGCCTTCTTGATTTTAGTGGGCACTGAAGTACGAGATTCAGCATGATCTGCAGGAACAAGCATAGTGTCGTTGAGTTAGGAACACCCCAGTACTGAGCCCAGCAGTGTCACCAGCTCATGTGGCCTTGGGTGCAAGAGTTAGCCAGTCTGTGCTTGATTTTTCCCATCTCTCAAATGAGGATAATGCTCCTTACCTATGTCACAGAGGTGTTGTGAGGAACAAGAGCTTGAATCATAGTCCTGAAATTAACAGGAGTTGGGTTCATGGCTTCAATGGCAGCGGTTAGTTAGTTAGTGTAGCACTTTGAATGGGTAGAGTCAATTGTTGCTCACTAGACTTGAGTTCTTTGAGACTCTTGCATAAATAAGGAGAGCAAGATTTGGCCCTTAAAGCCTCTTATCCGTGTTTATTATCTAAAAGAGGTGTGCAATTACGTTATTGTTGTGTGATAAAAGTAGCATCCTTTCCTTTTCGGTTTGCATATGCAGCCGTAAACAATTTCACAAAGGGTGCCTTGTAATAAATACTGGGTGTGCAACCACAAAGATCTTGTCTGTGGCTCTCTGACTGAGAATGTATTTATCATTTGCAGGTTTATTGGTCTTGGGGTAAATAAGGGTGATGTCTGAATGTGGAGGTTCCTCCTCCAGAAAGTAATATAGTTTTATTGTTCCTTTTACTAGCTCCCTCAATGCACAGATCAATACATTATTAACTAATGTCTTGCTAAAGATTTGTGGGATTCATTTATTTTTCATCAAACATACCACTGCCAGGGAGGAAAATATTCATTGTATCCCCAGGTACTTGGTTTGCTCTAGTCATAAAATGGAGGCAAGTTCCAATAAGCTGTTTTCCAGCACTGAGTTCAGAAACAAATATCTCTTAATTTTCTCTCACCAGAGTAGGCTCCTGTTACAATCTTCAAATGTTCATTTTGGGGAGATTTTTGTGAGGGCCTGATTGGCCACTGCCTTTCACCTTGTGTGTCATAGAATACACTTTGCACAGTGGGTTTAAAACATCACCAGTTCAGCATGGGAGTATTTTACAATCACAGTACACAATGTGCACGACAGCAGAGATGCAGGTCCTAAAGCCAACATTTTTTAAAGTGGCTACTGATTCTGGGTGCCCAATTTGCTATGTCTACCTAAGGTACTTATATGTTCCATAAGTACCATAAAGTGAGAATATTATCCTCACAACACCCCTGTGAGGTAGGGAAGTACCATTTTACACATGGAGGACTGCAGTAAAGAACCTTGCCCAGGTTTACACGGGAAGCCCGGGGGAAGGAGACCAAAGCCCCGAGGTAAGTGGGGAAGTGGGATACCGGGAGGAAGCACAAGTAGGTGAGTGCAAGAGGGGAGGGCTCCTGCCCCATACTGGGACAGCAGGACAGTCGGTGAGTTATCTTAAATGCCTATACACAAATGCAAGAAGCCTGGGGAACAAGCAGGGAGAACTGGAAGTCCTGGCACAGTCAAGGAATTATGATGTAATTGGAATAACAGAGACTTGGTGGGATAACTCACATGATTGGAGTACTGTCATGGATGGATATAAACTGTTCAGGAAGGATAGGCAGGGCAGAAAAGGGGGGGGAGTTGCGTTGTATGTAAGAGAGCAGTATGACTGCTCAGAGCTCCAGTATGAAACTGCAGAAAAACCTGAGAGTCTCTGGATTAAATTTAGAAGTGCGAGCAACAAGGGTAACGTCGTGGTGGGAGTCTGCTACAGACCACCAGACCAGGGAGATGAGGTGGACGAGGCTTTCTTCCAGCAACTAACAGAAGTTACTAGATCACAGGCCCTGGTTCTCATGGGTGACTTTAATCACCCCGATATCTGCTGGGAGAGCAATACAGCGGTCCACAGACAATCCAGGAAGTTTTTTGAAAGTGTAGGGGACAATTTCCTGGTGCAAGTGCTGGAGGAACCAACTAGGGGAAAAGCTCTTCTTGACCTGCTGCTCACAAACAGGGAAGAAATAGTAGAGGAAGCAATAGTGGATGGGAACCTGGGAGGCAGTGACCATGAGATGGTCGAGTTTAGGATCCTGACACAAGGAAGAAAGGAGAGCAGTAGAACAGAGACCCTGGACTTCAGAAAAGCAGACTTTGACTCCCTCAGGGAACTGATGGGCAAGGTCCCCTGGGAGAATAACATGAGGGGGAAAGGAGTCGAGGAAAGCTGGCTGTATTTTAAAGAATCCTTATTGAGGTTGCAGGAACAAACCATCCCGATGTGTAGAAAGAAAAGTAAATATGGCAGGCGACCAGCTTGGCTTAACAGTGAAATCCTTGCTCGTCTTAAACACAAAAAAGCAGCTTACAAGAAGTGGAAGATTGGACAAATGACCAGGGAGGAGTATATAAATATTGTTCAGGCATGCAGGAGTGAAATTAGGAAGGCCAAATCACACTTGGAGTTGCAGCTAGCCGGAGATGTTAGGAGTAACAAGAAGGGTTTCTTCAGGTATGTGAGCAACAAGAAGAAAGTCAAGGAAAGTGTGGGCCCCTTGCTGAATGAGGGAGGGAACCTAGTGACAGAGGATGTGGAGAAAGCTAGTGTACTCAATGCTTTTTTTGCCTCTGTCTTCACAGACAAGGTCAGCTCCCAGGAGGCTGCACTCCGCAGCACGGTATGGGGAGGAGGTGACCAGCCCTCTGTGGAGAAAGAAGTAGTTTGGGACTATTTAGAATAGCTGGATGAGCACAAGTCCATGGGGCCGGATGCACTGCATCTGAGGGTGCTAAAGGAGTTGGCCGATGTGATTGCAGAGCCATTGGCCATTATCTTTGACAAATCATGGTAATCGGGGGAGGTCCCGGATGACTGGAAAAAAGCTAATGTAGTGCCCATCTTTAAAAAAGGGAAGAAGGAAGATCCGGGGAACTACAAGCCAGTCAGTCTCACCTCAGTCCCTGGAAAAATCATGGAACAGGTCCTCAAGGAATCAATTCTGAACCACTTAAAGGAGGGGAAAGTGATCAGGAACAGTCAGCATGGATTCACCAAGGGCAAGTCATGCCTGACTAACCTAATTGCCTTCTATGATGAGATAACTGGCTCTGTGGATGAGGGGAAAGCAGTGGATGTGCTATTTCTTGACTTTAGCAAAGCTTTTGATACAGTCTCCCACAGTGTTCTTGCCAACAAGTTAAGGAAGTATGGGCTGGATGAATGGACGGTAAGGTGGATAGAAAACTGGCTGGATGGTCGTGCTCAACGGGTAGTGATCAATGGCTCCATGTCTAGTTGGCAGCCGGTATCAAGTGGAGTACCCCAAGGGTCGGTGCTGGGGCCGGTTTTGTTCAATATCTTCATCAACGATCTGGAGGATGGTGTGGACTGCACCCTTAGCAAGTTTGCAGATGACACTAAACTGGGAGGAGTGGTTGATACGCTGGAGGGTAGGGACAGGATACAGAGGGACCTAGACAAATTAGAGGATTGGGCCAAAAGAAATCTGATGAGGTTCAACAAGGACAAGTGCAGAGTCCTGCACTTAGGACGGAAGAATCCCATGCACTGCTACAGATTAGGGACCGAATGGCTGGGCAGCAGTTCTGCAGAAAAGGACCTAGGGGTTACGGTGAACGAAAAGCTGAATATGAGTCAACAGTGTGCCCTTGTTGCCAAGAAGGCTAACGGCATTTTGGGCTGTATAAGTAGGGGCATTTCCAGCAGATCGAGGGATGTGATTATTCCCCTCTATTCGGCACTGGTGAGGCCTCATTTGGAGTACTGTGTCCCGTTTTTGGCCCCACACTACAAGAAGGATGTGGATAAATTGGAAAGAGTCCAGCGGAGGGCAAGAAAAATGATTAGGGGGCTGGAGCACATGACTTATGAGGAGAGGCTGAGGGAACTGGGATTGTTTAGCCTGCAGAAGAGAAGAATGAGGGGGGATTTGATAGCTGCTTTCAACTACCTGAAAGGGGGTTCCAAAGAGGATGGATCTAGACTGTTCTCAGTGGTAGAAGATGACAGAACAAGGAGTAATGGTCTCAAATTGCAGAGGGGGAGGTTTAGGTTGGATATTAGGAAAAACTTTTTCACTAGTAGGGTAGTGAAGCACTGGAATGGGTTACCTAGGGAGGTGGTGGAATCTCCTTCCTTAGAGGTTTTTAAGGTCAGGCTTGACAAAGCCCTGGCTGGGATGATTTAGTTGGTGTTGGTCCTGCTTTGAGCAGGGGGTTGGACTAGATGACCTCCTGAGGTCCCTTCCAACCCTGAGATTCTATGAAATCATAGAATTGAACTTGGCTCCCCTGAGCCCCAGGCAAGCATCCTAACCACTGAGTCATTCTGCCTTTCTGCTTCCTGTTTCCATGGCCTAATTTTCAAAAGTGCTGAGCACTCCAGTTGAGGTCAATGGGAGCTGTGGGTGTTCAGACCCTCTGAAAAATCAAGCCTCAGCCATCTCAAATTGGGCACCAAAAACTGAAGTATCCAAAATCAGTGACCACTGCTGAAAATTTGACAGCACGATCGCTTCATTTCCCACCATGTGCTTCAGACCTGAGGGCGGCTGTCTCACAGACTGGCAGAGAACAAAGTGAGGAGGTAGGAGGTAGAGGGGTCAAAATGTTTCATCTTTCAGTTTTTCATCAAAGAAAGGGAAAAAAATGGGGGGGGGATTTTCCGCCAACTTTTTATTTTTTCAAAATTTGTCATGAAATGTTGAGATTTCACAAGGTTTTAGTGTTTTTGCCACTAACTCCACGTAGTGGGTGGGATGGGGGAAGCTTCAGGGAGACTAGAAGAGGTCAGAAGGGAAAAACTCCCTCTTCAGGCAGGAATTCTGGCAGGACTGAATATATGAGGCCTGATTCTCATTTATACTAGGGCTTTTTCTGGCAACTTAAAGGAGGCAGAAATGGCTCCCTCACAATCCCCGTGAACTGAAGCCCTCCCCAGCAAAGTAAAGAAATGTAAGGGCTTTGCAGTAGCCTTGCTCCCAGCCCTCAGCACAGGAAGCATGTCAGGTGAGGTTACTCAGTGAGAGGGGGACAAGGTGTAACTAGAGTGCACTGAACTAGTATTGGCTGCTTTCCAGGGACCATTGGGAGTCATGGGGTCAGAACAGAATTTAGAGCAGCCCTGAGGAAATGAGAATCAGGGCCAGGGATTTGGTATTTCCAAAGATGCTGTGAGCCTGGCTGATTAGCTATTGTTTATCACTGTTGCCAGGTTGACACATAATTTCAGAAAGGTAAAACTTGCACTTGGCGGGGGGGGGGAGGAGGCAAGAAGGGGCACACACCCCTCCCCACCAATAGTCACCAAGGGGGACAGAACTCCTCTGGCCGCAGGCCTGTGGGGGGAGAACGTGCCCCTCCAAAAGCCCTCAAATTTTTATTCCTGTGCTGCTGTGATACTGAGACCTGACAAATAGCAGATGAGGCAGCTGTGTTGCAAGATGAAAGGAAAAATATTCCATTTTATAACTATAGGACACGAGAGAGAATCTGAAATAGTGGGTATTCACCCACGAAAGCTTGGGTGAATATCCAACATAATGGGATGTTAGAAGTTACTACAGAGAACTTTTTCCTGGGTGTCTGGCTGGTGAGTCTTGCCCATGTGCTCAGGGTTCAGCTGATTGCCATATTTGGGATCGGGAAGGAATTTTCCTACAGGGTAGATCGGCAGAGGCCCTGGAGGTTTTTCGCCTTCCTCTGCAGCATGGGGCACAGATCATTTGCTGGAGGATTTTCTGCATCTTGAAGTCTTTAAACCATGATTTGAGGACTTCAATAGCTGAGACATAGGTGAGAGGATTATTCCAGGAGTGGGTGGGTGAGATTTTGTGGCCTGCATTGTGCAGGAGGTCAGACTAGATGATCATAATGGTCCCTTCTGACCTTAAAGTCTATGAGTCTATGAGTCTGTTAGTCTATAAGGTGCCACAGAACTCTTTGTCGCTTCTGAGTGGGAGCATTTGCATTGGTCTGTTCTTCCTTTGTGTTGTCTCCCTTCTATTTCTAAGCCCAGCACACTCAATGCAAATCTGTTTACAAACAGGTCAGAATTGTTCTGTGAGCATTGCAAGATCCATACTTCCAAAAGGACTGATGCACCAAAATGGTGGAAGTTGGTATTGGAGGAGAAGTATCTGTGCCCCTTTGGATTACCCCCAAGGATGGCAAGCAAAGCCATACTCAGAGGTTCTCCCTGCTTTAGACATTATTAGAGGAGTCCTGAGTTGCAAAGTTTGGATCCGAACTCTCCCAAAGCTTTGGTGTCTTCCAAGATTTGGGCTTCTGGCTCCGTTCCTTTATAGAGAGGATCCCAATTCAGTTTTTTTCCCAAAGTTCAGGGTGGAGGGGGTTGAGCTGAAGCACAGTTCAGTTCATCATACGGAATGTAGGAAAACACATTTTGTACAGGTAACAGAACTTTGCATTTATATAGTGTATTCAGCCATCACCCAGAAAGTCTAGGGCAGAGCTGTAGTTTGGGGTGCATGGTAGATGCAGGGTCAGATTCTTCTCACTTACACCACATAAGTCAGGATGAACTCCACCGAAATCAATGGAGTTTCTCCTGGTGTAAGTGAAAAGTGAATCAGCTCCACCATTTTAGCTGTTAGCTTTAAAATGCAACTGTAGTGGGAAAAGTGATAGGTCATTCACAGGCTTTTCAATGGAGCTCATGACCATAGCATCTGAAGACTTCGCTAATGTTAATGCTGGTGGCTTTATCTCCATGACACCCAATAGGAAAGCCATTTTACAGACTGGAAATTGGCTTGTGCACGTTCACAGAACAAGCCTGTGTCAGAACAAGGAATCTGTACAACCCAGATCACTTGAATCCCAATCCAGGGTCTTCATCAAAACCGTGTAAAATGTTTCTGTGTAACATGGCAGCTTTTTGCTCAGCTCCTTGTGCATGTTGGAGCCTTTTCCCTTATTCAGCTGATAAATGGGATCAATCACATACAAGCAGAGAATTTGATTATGTGGACATGCAGCCATAAACAATTGAATCCCCAAACAACTAATTAATTCATCATTTTTTCTCCGCTTAGAACTACAGGGACCTAAAAATGTAGCCAATTCATCTGCTCTCTGGTGCAGAAAGTTGAGGTGCCCGGTGAAATCAGATTACTGATGAACTTCATGATTTAAAAGCTAGTGCCCTGCCAACTAGCAGTAGCAGTGTGGAAAGCATTGCCAAAAGAGCTTCTCGTCAAATCTCACTTCAAGATGTGGTGTAGTTCTTTTGATCCCCTGTGAATAGATGATGCATTGAGAAGCTGGTAGTTTAAACCTATGCATAAATAGTGCATGCAAGAGAATGCTTTAAGATCTATGGACCTGTATATTTCAAAGATGCATTTTTATTTACGACTGGGTACAAGATTGAGACATGATGACTCAGCTACTCTGGGTGCCCATGTTTTCAAATTCCCTTTTAGTTTGTGAGCTGATCCGATTTCTGTCTATCAGCTGTTTCTAAATCCAGCAAAATGAGATTCCAGCACAGTGACCGTCCTTTAATCTACAGCACGTTGGGGCACATTTTGGTTCCTCTGAAAAGATGCCTAAGGCAGGGTAAGGGTGAAAGGATCAGTCAGGATCTTGGTAATTGACCTCTGTGAGTGCAGGCACCAGGTGAATCCTAGCACGGCCAATGATGCTAGACACCTCATAAGTGATGTGAAATGCACACTGCGTCGGGGGATTCGTGGGCCCCAAGCCTGTCTGCACTAATCAGTTGATCAGGGCCAACACAGTGGCATAGCCAGGTTTAGAGCACAGGGGGAGCAGAGCTAAAAAAAGGTGCTGGGAGCAAAAAGCGTCGGGAGCAAAAAAAATGCGCCGCTCCGGCTGCAGAGCAGGAGCAAAAGACGCCAGAGCACAAAAAAGGCACTGCTTCTGCTCAGTGGGGGAGCGGCCACTCCCCTTGCTGCCCCCCGGCTATGCTACTGGGCCAACACCAGTGGGAGCACATGGTATAGCTTTGGAAAGGGAGTGGCAATTACCATTCCCCCCAGTAACCCAGAGGTATCTAGCCAAAACAGGCAGGATACTCTCAGGTCCGGCTCCAGGCACCAGCAAAGGAAGCAGGTGCTTGGGGCGGCACATCTGAAGGGGCGGCATTCCGGCCATTCCTGGGGCGGCACATTTCAAGGGCATTTGTGTTTTTTATTGCTTCAGCAGCTCTCCGGCCCCGGCTTCTTTTTTTTTTGCTGCTTGGGGCAGCAAAAAAGCTAGAGCCGGCCCTGGATACTCTGGTCTGCTGCTACCTCTGGTCTGATGCCCCACGCTATACTACAGTGGTGGCTTTACAAACCAGCCATGTGCCCTTTGCTTGTAAGCTCCCTTTTTAGGGCCTGATTCATAGGTGCCGACTCCGTGGGTGCTCCGGGGCTGGAGCACCCACGGGGAAAAATTGGTGGGTGCAGAGCACCCACCGGCAGCTCCCCGCCATTCCCGGGGCCCGCGCCCAGCTCCCCGCCAGTCCCGGGACCCGCGGCAAGCTCACCTCAGCACCGGGAGACGTTGCGGGGCCCCGCCCCGGACGCTGGGCGACGTTGCGTCGGTGTCGGGGGCGGGGCCCCGCAACATCACCCGGCGTCAGGGCCCCATAACGTCACCTGGCGTCAGGGGCAGGGCCCCGCAACGTCACCCAGTGTTGGGGGCGGGGCCCCGTAACGTCGCCTGGCATCGGGGGCGGGGCCTGGCATCGGGGCGGGGCCCCGCCCCTGACGCCGGGCATCAGCCCCCACCGGCGCCACCGGAAGTTGGCGCCTATGGCCTGATTCAAATCCCATTGACATTGATGAGAGTCTTTCCTGTGTTTTGTACAGTGCTGAACACTCGGTCAGTCCTTACCGTAACAGATAATGCATAATAACATGGATAGCAGGGCAGGAACGGCACTGATTGTCTTGTTATAGGTAATAGAGTAACACATTGATCTGTGCATTTAGCAGAATAATGGTTCAGTGACACCTACTATTGGTTTTCAATCATTAGCCGCAGCCCACAGAGTTATGGCAAGCAAATACTGCGTGGGTTTCACAGGCATGTCCACATAATTCCATCGTGCTTTATTTCCGCTATCCAGCTATGTCACTAGCACACCTAAGAGAGTGTACAAAGCTACACAAATCTCTCCCGCCTCTGTCTTGTTTAGCTCTTGCCATTAAGCTTGTGGGCTCCCTTTCTAGTATCAATTTGAATACACCCACTGGGCACGCACTAGAAGGAGCAATATCGTCTTACAAATACGTAGCTCATTTTATCCCAAAGGATCCCCAAGAATTTTACAAACACTTGTGGAGGGCAGCAAAATGTGCCCAACACATTGCATAAGAGTGATGGGGGGAGGGAGATTTTGTCCAGTGACATCAGAGCAAGCCCCTACTTCCATATGGCTTTTAATATCCATGCAGAGAAGGCAGGACTCTAGTTCAAACATTGGGTCACTTGGGCAAATAATTCAACCTCTCTTTGCCTCAACTTTCCCCCTCTATAAGAGGAGGACAACAATAACACCTCCCTCATGGAGACAGAGGGGGGATTAATGACATTATGTGTTCAATAGCTCTAAGCAGAAAATGATGTTCTCACCCTGAGAAAAAGTTTGAGATTTCAAAAACTTTTCCTGGTCCAAATCAGGGCAAAATATCAAAACCATGACAATATTCATGACCTGAAAATCAAAAAAAAAAAAAAAATTGCTCAGGTCAGTTGAAACCTTTCAGTTCACTAATGTTGAAATGTTTTATTTTGAGTTTGACAATTTATTTAAAATAAAAGTATACTATAATTAGCTTCAATATTTTCTGACAAGAAAAGTTTGTTGAAAAATTCTTGACCAGCTTCGGTGTTTAGTGATGTGACTGCTATACTGATTTTCACCCTGTGCACTACAACTTTACCTCATGCCTTCTCTCCTGCTGCCACTTGTGCATGGGAGGACCTCGTAAACGTCCTCTAAGCTACTTCATTGTTCTTGTGAGGCGGTATATAAACCGCAAACTGGGCATGGGGTTAGTGAGTCTGTAGGCTCAAACAGCCCCACCCTGCAGTAGGTATCAAGACTGGATGCAAGGAGCTAAAATGGCTGCTCCTGGTTCAGTTGGCCCCTGACCAGGAAAGAGGGCAGATCTCTGGGTCTCACAGTGTGAGAACCCTGGGTGGAGCCAGGCACCTGAGTTGGATTGTTGGCAGGCAGAGCATCCCTGAGGGAAGGGAGGCCTAAAGTAGGAGAAGTGTTTAAGTTCATTTCTAGTGCCTTGCCTGTTGGCCCTGAGACAAACCCTGTCTGTCAGAGCCTCCCTGTGGAAAGGCTGACCTGAAACAGAGAGCCCAGAGCGTTAGGAAGGAAAGCTGGAGGGAGTCCACCCACTCTGGTAGAGATGCCCGCAAGGAGTAGGAAGTCTCCTATGTGGTCTCTACTGCCTTTCCTGGGGAGCAGAGAAAAATTTTCTGCAGCAGAACCAGGTGGGTGGCAGAAAGTGCTAAGAAGCTCTCTGCAGTGGGCCTAGAGGTAAGGCCTAGAGAAAGATGCAGATACAAAGTGAGCCTGGGAAGGGGCTGTGGGAAAGGCATAAAGACAGAACAAGGTAGGAAATGGTTTAGGGAGGAAACAAGAGATACGAGTAGACAGACATAACTGCTTGTTACAAGGGTCCCTAGACTGGAACCCAGAGTATAGGGAGGGGCTGGATTCCCCTACAGGCCCACCAAGGAAGGTGGTGTGGACCCAGCACAAGGGATAAGGGCTATTGAGTCTGGAGTCAGGCTGAAGACCCAACATGAGGTCAGTGGGTTATTTGTTGGTTGGCCTCCTTGTTTACCCTGGAAGGAGCGGGACTACACGTAACCTGGCTAGAGGGCCCAGTCACGAGATGTGGATCACATGCGGGCCTGCATGGGTGTTGGAGCTGACAGAGGGGAAGGCCCTGCAATGCCAGGCTCACTGGTGAGTACCTCTTACAGTTCTCCTTTACATCTCCCCGTTGCTGTAAGCCCTACAAAAAAACTGGACAATGGTTAGGCTGCTGGTGTGCTGAGGCCACTGCCCATCATGCTGACGACAAGAAAACAATGAGACAGTATTGTTCTCCCTACCCCTGATGTTTGCTACATCCACCTGCAGTCTTTCATCTTGTACCTGGATTATAAACCCTTTGGTGCAGGGAGCCCGTCTCATGTGTTTGTATAGTACCTAGCACAATTGCACCATGATTCATGACTGGAGCCCTAAAGTGCTACTGTAATATAAATAATAACTATTCCAAACCACCTTTTACCTTGTGCACCTTCTGCATGTATGGTCTGTTTTCATCTTGAGATACCTGGCTAGAGTATAATCATTTGCAAGCTATTAGTCTTCAGTAGCTTATGCATGTTAACCATCAGGGCTTGCTGCAAGACCCATCTTTTCAATGTGTTTGCACTGGCAGTCTGCACTGAACCACATGCAGAATGGCTGCAGACACCTGACATGGAAATATAAAGAGTACACAGTGGGAAAGGGGTGAGCCATCAACTTCACATAACTTAATGCACCACATAATTAATTCCCACTCTAGTGCCACGAGAGAAGCATGACTGTGAGTAGGGCAAAGTTGCAGAGTGTTTGAGGCTCCAATGGGAATTCAAGAGAGGAGCTGAAACTCAATTAATACTGGGTTATTTCGTCTTGGATAATTAATCTATTTATTAGTGTATTTTAAAAGGCAACTAAAGCAGCTTGGATGGAGGCAATTAAAGAAGCAGCCCCAGATGTCCTGAAAGAGGGGAGCTCTGATTCTTTACCCTCAGAGACCAAGTGCCTGGGAGACAGGAGGTAGTCCCTCTCTGTGGGGTATCAGTTGGAAGGAAAAAGCGAAAGAGGGTAGCAAAGAGAGACAGAGAGAAAGGGTGCATCCAGCTCCCTTTGCAGATGGATTATTTTTCCAGTTTTTCCAGTCCTCAGTTGGGAAACTCCACCAACTTAGGTTCCCACAGGGCCTACAGCACCACTGTGAAGGTAGCGACTGCCTGACGGACAGTTCAGTTGGCAACCTCATCTGTCACAGCCTGCTTCTTGAAAGTTACCGTAGCCAGGAGGAAAAGCAGAAAGCTTATATCCAAGATTCTTACTGCAGAGTGAGGAGGATTCAGGCCATGTTCTGGAGCTGGAAAGCTATTTCTGAGATCCAGGCTGCTTGGTGCATTAGCAGACCCTTTGGACAAGACAGACAATGGATCACAGTACCTATAACATCTACAAGTGCACCACTGATAGGGATCTGGACTGGAAACTGACATATTAGAGGGTTAACATAACAAGTCGAGTCAGGAAGACTTTGTGGGTGATTGTGTTAAGTGACCAACAGAGGAAAATTAAAAAGATTTAGGGTATCCTCTATGGATGGCTGTGTGTATATTTTAAAAAAGTCTAGCCATGCTTGTATATATTTAATATAGCTTGATACTTGGCATTTTTGTGTTTAACTTCTATTATTTCTATAAAGCTTATTGGAGATGTTGGGCAACTTGAGAATTGTGTATTTCTTTGCGAAAGGGGAACGGTATCCACTGATGGGGTGGATTATCCTAGGTGGCACTGATGCTCCGGTAATCCTGATCACCTGTGGGGGGGAGTTGTGAGTGCAGCAAAGAGACTCAGGTTGGCGGAATCACTGAGGACGTCAGGAGGTAAAGCACACTCCACCCCTCCTGAGTTTGTACCTTCGGAGGTGCCAGAGGGGTTATGCATTGAATCAGTCCTAAAATGTAGGCACTGTGAATAGGAAAGGAGCAAAATAAAAGGAACGGGGGTTTAAAAGGAAATACTAATTATTTCCAAGTTGTGCTTTCACTTCAGTATAAGCAAATAAAGATAAAGAGCTAAGTTGAAAGTTGGCCTAAACATACCCGCAAATGCTTCTTCGACAAGATTTGTTATAATAGACAAATGACTTTATTTCCCATAAAATACCAAGCATGCTTCAGAGGGAACACTCTGATTAGCTGATTCCAATGTTAATAAGGCCAACCTGGCTCAAAGCCTGACAAACAACGTAGTAAATTCTCATACAGTAAAACTAAATTAATAAATTGTTCCCTGGTGTAGTAAACAAAACCAACAAAGGAGCCAACAAAATATTTTAGCTCAGGGCAGAGCAGGCTGAGGAATGTCTTTCTGCTCAGTTAGCACCAAACTTCAGAAAGGATAGAGTGATTTACTGCTTCAGGCATTTCTGACGGTTCCCCTCCTCTTGCTGTAGTAGCTTTTACCCCTATAAAGAAGGGATTCTCTGAGGCTGCAGGGAGTGGAGTGGGTGGCTTCTCGGTCATAGTTTCCTGAGGACCACATTGCCAGGGAGTTGAGGGGAATCATGGGGGCACAGGGCCAATGCAGAAGCAGCAGACTCTCTGAAATCTGCATGGATCTGCCATCCCACACTTAGCTCATTTTTCAAACAGGGGCAATTCCTCCTCTAACAGGAAAACTCCGGGTCCCTCTCCCTCTATGTTTTTTTCCACAGGAGAGGAGATCTGACCCTGGTAATGAAGAGAGGGCCATCCTACTCCTTATCCTTTCATTACAATACAGGCTTTCAATTTCTGTGCTTGGGAATATATTGTTATGGCTATTGTCACTAAGTGGCACTGTTACAGTCTTCCAAGTTCTCTTTCTTGCTGCCGTGTGAGCAAATGTTCAGTCTTGGGAAGACCTGCTATGTTGTTGTTAGTTTGTGTCATGCAAGTCTCTCGGTAAAAGAAGGTTCTGCAGAGAGGGAGTTGTGTAAAGAACATAAGAATGGCCCTACTGGGTCAGACCAAAGGTCCATCTAGCCAGTATCCTATCTTCCAACAGTGTCCAGTGCCAGGTGCCCAAGAGGGAATGAACAGAACAGGCAATCATCAAGTGATCCATCCCCTGTCGCTCGTTCCCAGCTTCTGGCAAACAGAGGTTAGGGACACTATTCCTGCCCATCCTGGCTAATAGCCATTGATGTACCTATCCTCCATGAACTTATCTAGTTCTTTTTTGAACCCTGTTATGGTCTTGGCCTTCACAACATCCTCTGGCAAGGAGTGCCACAGGTTGACTGTCCATTGTGTGAAGAAATAATTCCTTTTTGTTTGCTTTAAACTTGCTGCCTATTAATTTCATTTGGTGACACCTAGTTCTTGTGTTATGAGTAGTAAACAACACCTCCTTATCTACTTTATCTACATCTATCATGATTTTATAGAGCTCGATCATATCTCCCCATAGCCGTCTCTTTTCCAAGCTGAAAAGTCCCAGTCTTATTAATCTCTCCTTATACGGAAGCCATTCCATACCCTTAATCATTTATGTTGCCTTTTTCTGAACCTTTTCCAGTTCCAATATATCTTTTTTGAGATGGGGTGACCACATCTGCATACAGTATTCAAGATGTGGGCGTACTATGGATATATATAGAGAGAGAGAGGCAACATGATATTTTCTGTCCTATTATCTATTCCTTTCTTAATTATTCCCGGCATTCTGGTCACTTTTTTGACTGTTGCTGCACATTGAGTGGATGTTTTCAGAGAACTATCCACAATGACTCCAAGATCTCTTTCTTGAATGGTAACAGCTAATTTAGACCCCATCATTTTATATGTATAGTTGGGATTATGCTTTCCAATGTGCATTACTTTGCATTTATCAACATTAAATTTCATCTGCCATTTTGTTGCCCAGTGATCCAGTTTTGAGAGATCCTTTTGTAGCTCTTTGCAGTTTGCCTGGGTCTTAACTATCTTTAGTAATTTTGTATCATCTGTGAATTTTGTCACCTCACAGTTTACCTATTTTTCCAGATCATTTATTAATATGTTGAATAGGATTGGTCCCATAACAGACCCCTGAGGGACACCACTATTTACCTCTCTCCATTCTGAAAACCGACCATTTATACCTACCCTTTGTTTCCTATCTTTCAACCAGTTACTAATCCATGAGAGCACCTTCCCTCTTATCCCGTGGCAGCTTACTTTGCATAAGAGCCTTTGGTGAGGGACCTTGTCAAAGGCATTCTGAAAATCTAAGTATACTATATCCATTGGATCCCATTGATCCACATGCTTGTTGACCCCTTCAAAGAATTCTAGTAGATTGGTGAGGCATGATTTCCCTTTACTAAAACCATGTTGACTCTTCCTCAACAAATTATGTTCATCTATATGTCTGATACTATTGTTCTTTTTGATAGTTTCAACCAGTTTGCCTGGTACTGAAGTCAGGCTTACAGTCCTGTAATTGCCAGGATCACCTCTGGAGTCCATTTAAAAATTGGCGTCACATTAGCTATCCTCCAGTCATCTGGTACAGAAGCTGATTTAAATAAGTTAGAGACTACAGTTAGTAGTTCTGCAATTTCACATTTGAGTTCCTTCAGAACTTTTGGGTGAATACCATCTGGGCCTGTTGACTTATTGCTGTTTAATTTATCAACTTGTTCCAAAACCTCCTCTAATGATACCTCAATCTGGGACAGTTCCTCCGATCTGTCACCTAAAAAGAAAGGCTCAGGTTTGGGAATCTCCCTCACAACCTCAGCCGTGAAAACTGATGCAAAGAATTCATTTAGTTTCTCTGCAATGGCCTTATCGGCCTTGAGTGCTCCTTTAGCATCTCGATCGTCCAGTGGCCCCACTGGTTGTTTAGCAGGCTTCCTCCTTCTGATGTACTTAAAAAAAAATCTATTACTTTTTGAGTCTTTGGCTTACTGTTCCTCAAATTCTTTTTTGGCCTTCCTAATTGTATTTTTACACTTCATTTGCCACTGTTCATGCTCCTTTCTATTTTCCTCACTAGTATTTAACTTCCACTTTTTAAAGGATGCCTTTTTGCCTCTCACTGCTTTTTACTTTGTTGTTTAGACACGATGGCTCTTTTTTGGTTCTCTTACTATGGTTTTTTTTTTTTTTTAATTTGAGGTATACATGTAAATTGAGCCTCTATTATAGTGTCTTTAAAATGTTTCCACGCAGCTTGCAGAGATTTCACTTTTGGCACTGTACCCTTTAATTTCTGTTTAATTAACCTCATTTTTGTGTAGTTCCCCTTTCTGAAATTAAATGCTACAGTGTGGGGCCACTGTGGTGTTTTTCCTACCACAGAGATATTACATTTAATTATATTATGGTCACTATTACCAAGCAGTCCAGCTATATTCACCTCTTGGACCAAATCTGGTGCTCCACTTAGGACTAAATCAAGAATTGCCTCTCCTCTGGTGGGTTCCAGGACCAGCTGCTCCAAGAAGCAGTCATTTAAGGTGTCAAGAAACTTTATCTCTGCATCCTGTCCTGAGGTGACATAACCAGTTAATATGGGGATAACTGAAATCCCCCATTGAGTTTTTTATTTTAATAGCCTCTCTAATCTCCCTGAGCATTTCACAGTCACTATCACCATCCTGGTCAGGTAGTCGGTAATATATCCCTACTGCTATATTCTTATTTTTAGAGCATAGAATTTCTATCAATAGAGATTCTATGGTAAAGTTTGATTAATTTATGATTTTATTTCATTGGATTCTACGCTTTCTTTCACATATTGTGCAACTTCCGCACCAGCACGACCTGTTCTGTCCTTCTGATATATTTTGTATCCTGGTATTACTGTATCCCATTGATTATCCTCATTCCACCAAGTTTCTGTGATGCCTATTATATCAATATCCTCATTTAATACAAGGGACTCTAGTTCACCCATTTTATTATTTAGACTTCTAGCACTGGTATATAAGCACTTTAAAAACTTGTCTCCTTTTAGCTGTCTGATAGTACACGATGTAATTGAATGGGACTCTCTTATTTGACTGTTTTTGATCAGACCCTGCCTGTATTTTATCATTTTCCATCCTCTCATCCTCACTAGGACATAGAGATTCTCTATTAATAGATCCTTCCCTAACGGATGTCCAAACCATGTGCTCCTCCGCACCTGTCGGCTTTCCCCAAGCCCTTAGTTTAAAAACTGGTCTATGACCTTTTTAATGTTAAGTGCCAGCAATCTGGTTCCATTTTGGTTTAGGTGGAGTCCAGCCTTCCTGTATAGGCTCCCCCTTTCCCAAACATTTCCCCAGTTCCTAATAAATCTAAACCCCTCCCTACACCATTGTCTCATCCACATATTGAGATCCTGTAGTTCTGCCTGTCTAACTGGCCCTGCACGTGGAACTGGAAACATTTCAGAGAATGCTCCCATGGCCGTCCTGGACTTCAATCTCTTACCTAGCAGCCTAAATTTGGCCTCCAGAACCTCTCTCCTATCCTTCCCTATGTCATTGGTACCTACATGTACCAAGACCACCAGCTCCTCCGCAGCACTACACATAAGTCTGTCTAGATGTCTCGAGAGATCCGCAACCTTTGCACCAGGCAGACACGTCACCATGCGGTTCTCCCAGTCATTGCAAACCCAGCTATCTATGTTTCTAATGATTGAATCACCCATTACTGTCTCTTTCTAATAGCTGGAGTTCCCTCCCCCGGAAAGGTATCCTCAGTGCGAGAAGATACCACCACATCATCTGGAAGGAGGGTCCCAACTATGGGATTGTTTCCCTCTGCTCAAGTTAGATGCTCTCCTTCCGTGGGACTTTCATCCTCCTCAACAGCGCAGAGGCTGTCAGACCCGGGGTGGGACCATTCTACTGTGTCCCGGAAAGTCTCATCTATGTACCTCTCTGTCTCCCTCAGCTCCTCCAGCTCAGCCACTCTGATCTCCAAAGCCCATACACGGTGTCTGAGGGCCAGGAACTCCTTGCACAGAATGTACACATATGCTACCTGCCTATAGGGCAGGTAATCATGCATGCTGCATTGGGTGCAATAAACTGGGTAGCCCCCACTCTGTTGCTGAACTTCTGCCTGCATTCTCATTTTACTCCTGCAGCTGGTTCCTTTGTTGTGTTTGTTTATATCAAGGGGGTGTTTTGGGCTTTTACGTTTAAAGAATGTTGAGTTCTAGTCCCTGTTCACACTCCCCCTCTAAACTCCCTCGCAAAACAGCAAAAGAAGTTATTTTCTGCCTTTGTCTCTGACTTCAGTCAGTTCTTGAGTCAGGGTTGCTCAGTGGGAACTGGGCATTGGCATTGGGCTGAGATTCCCAAAAGAAGGGATTGCCCTGTATGCTATCTGACCACCTATGTTCCAGGACTGCTGTGTATGTACATAAAACAAGTTACACTTGGTGATGTGGAATTTGGTATATACTGATTCACCTCCCCTGAGAAGCTGACCCACAAGATCTGGATGTCTGCTAACCCTCAGCAGAAGCACAATGCTGGTGTCAGACTAGGACACTGGTTTCAGAAGGGGAAACACTATTTTAACTCTTCATCTCACCAATTTTGGGTATATTCAAGATAAATCCCTATAAGTCTCTGGACCGCACCACCTAAGTTTTGAGGCACGCAAGGCCTTCCCACCTCTAAATCTTTTTAGATGGCATCATAAGGAATCTTCTACTTACCAACTTGCTAATTTCATAAGAACATAGCTGATACAGTATTCTAATGCAACACTAATTAAAATGGATGCCAGGTATCCTTAGGAGACCACATATTCTGTCTCTAGTCATTTTAATTCTCCAATCAATATAGACCTTGATTGGTTATTAGATCCTATGAGGTAAAGACAGGATGCATTTTACTATAATTAAAGGCTGCAAAGATTAACTTTGACTACATTGCTGTCAATCACATTTCCCTTGGGCGTCAATAACACACTTGATTTTTCTGACACAAAGTACTCAGTATATAGGATCCACATCCGGACCCTGACCTCTGAATTAAATTAAGACTTCTAAATAATGAACCAATAAAGTAAATTATGCAAGAAAATCTTTCCAGAAAGTGTCTGAGCTCATCAACAAATTAGATAATGAGGTTTTTTTGCCTATTAGCTTAAATAAGCAAACTTAATTTTATTTATTTATAAAAAGAGCTTCCTCAGCACTTTCTTAGCAGCTACCTGGGATATGTGGATATTTTCATTGAGACAGAACATTGCAAGTCTATCATAAACACAACAAAGTCCCTCCGTTTCTTTCATTCAATATATTTTAAGCCACATGTATGATCCACTGATCCTGGGGCCATCTTGGTGCCCTAGCCACCCCACTCTCCCGATAATACTGTCGGTTGGGGTGGGGTGGTAGGAATGGCATAGGAGCCTTCTCCCATGTTGGGGAGATCATTATAGACTAGAGCCACTGCCTTTGTGCTAACAGAGGGGTCAGGCCTTGCCGTTGTGATCTGGCAATATTTCATACCCACATTTCACAGGTGTACATGACTCCACCAGGTAGCAGTGTAGCATACTTTTCATCATGCATCCCCCTCTGTGCCTGATCCAGAGGAGGAGAGTCTGTTACAGCCTCCAGTTATGGAGCTCATGTAACTCACTGGTTAGTGTGCGTTACAGGTGTCTGTCTGCACAAAAGACACAAGTCTGTGACAAGGGTGTGGTTGAGCGTTAGAGTCTCTAGCTCAAGCTGTAGTGGCTCCTAGTCTTAAGTCGGGAGGTTCCCTGGTTCCATTCTTGCTGTTGGTTAAGATGGTAGCCATCACCGAAAGCGGTGGCATGTAGATTACATCTTTGTGAGAAACTTTTCATATTTTATGTTCTCTGTGTCAAATGAGTCGTCATGTTTTCCACACATGGGAGCTGATCCTTAAAAGCTTATCCAGTGAGAGTTGAGGAGGCTCAGTATCTTGCAGACTCAGGCCCTTAACTCCCTTTCTCATCCACAAACAGATACCATCCCTACTGTCCCTACCCACATGAGTAACTCAGGACCCATTCCTGTAAATCCTTATGCTCCCAAATAGTTCTTACTCATGGAAGTAGTCCTGTGGGACTACATACCTCAGTAAGAACTGATCATGTTAAGTCAGAGTTCCAGGTTTGGATCAATGAACTTGTACATTTTTTGTGGGGTCCAACAACCAAGCCTAACATTTTAATGGAATGTTGTCTGCATTTGGAACCTAATTCCGAAGCAATAGTTTTCCCATTGACTTCAACGGGAACAAGATCAAGATGATCTCAGAGATGGTATGAACTTTAGAACAAACCAGCTGGGATTGCCCAGGTGAGACACTGTTCAGCACTGAGAGTAAAGCATGCATAATCTGGCCCAATTTTGCAGCCTCAGTCGTCAATGTAACCTCTTCCTAAATCTTTAAGACTACTACCATAGTGGATCATACATGTGGCTTAAAATATACTTGACTAACATATATACACGAGGTGCTAGTAACATACAGTCCTATTTCCATTATGATGTGCAGTGCTTTTAACTGTCCACACAGCCATTATTAAGGTTAGGGGGGCAATGGCTATCAACAGGAGATACATTTGCAGTTAATTGGACTGTAGTAATTGTGTCAGTGAATTGTGTTAATAATTATTACATTGTGCCACAATATCCTAGAACAGCATCTTAACGAATAAAATAGAAATGAGGCTTATGGTAGGCAGAATCTTCTGCCAACCTATTTAGTTGGAATTGATGTCTTGATCTCACAATTTTGTTCTTCTATCTGGGAGCTTACTCAGTGTCAAACAATTAATATAGTACCATCTAATCTGATCATGACTGACATTCTATACCTTGGGGAGCATGCTGTAACTCCCATATTCCTCATTTTCATATAATCATGATCTTGCATATAAAGCATGCCTTGTAAGATATCAGGGGAAAGGTTATGATCAGCTGAAAGTCATTTCTCTGTCCATATATGTATATCATTAATACATATGAAGTTATGAGAATTGTGTAGTATGGTTGTCACTAGAACATGCTGTAAATGGGGGGAATCAGCTAGATATTAGCTCTCCAGAGGCAACAGCAAGGAAAGTAACCAATGCCCGGGTGGGGTGTCAAACAACCCATCAACAGCCATTGTCCAGCAATGGGGTTACAATGCAATGACTTACCTGCATGAGACCACACCAGGGCAATTGCTCAACCTTGCCAGGGGCCTCAGCAATGCTCTTCTGACTCTGAAGTGGGGGGAGGAGCAAAGCCTAGCAGGAGGAAAGGACATGATAAAAGGAAGAGACGTTTGCCAGCTCTTCCTCTCTCTTCCACCTACATCTACACACACCACAAAGCGACTGAAGCGCTGATCAAAGGGGAGAGCCTGGCTGAAGAGCAGCCAGCCTGTGGTGAGAAGCATCTAAGTTTGTAAGGACACTGAAAGTGTTAAGATCAGCTTAGACTGCGTTTTGCTTTTATTTCATTTGACCAATCTGATTTGTTATGCTTTGACTTATAATCACTTAGAATCTGTTTATTCTACCTGAAGCAGTGCATTTGATTTGAAGCATGTGAGAGGCTCCCCTTGGGAGAACAAGCCTGGTACATTTCATCAATTTAACAAAGAAATTGATGAACTTAAGTTTGCAGCATTCAGTGGGCATAACTAGACATGGCAAGACAGAGGTTCCTAGGGTTGTGTCTGGGACCGGAGATATTGGCTAGTGTCATTCGCTTGCAAGTAGCTAGGAGCAGCTTACATGTCAGAGGCTGTGTGTGAACAGTCCAGGAGTGGGGGTTCTCCCAGCAGAGCAGGGTAAGGCTGGCTCCCATAGTCAAGGATTGGAGTGGCCTAGCAGATCACCAGGCCGGATAACGCCAGAGGGGAACGTCACAGTGACTTTTAAGGATGACTGTCTGCAGACATTAAAGGAACAGAAAAGTTAAAAATCAAGGACTTGAATCTCTTCTCACATTTGGTTTACACCAGTATAATTACAATTACTTCAGTTCAGTTTCTCATAGACTCATAAACTTTAATGTCAGAAGGGACCATTATGATCATCTAGTCTGACCTCCTGCACAATGCAGGCCACAGAATCTCACCCACCCACTGCTGGAATAATCCTCTCACCTATGTCTCAGCTATTGAAGTCCTCAAATCATGGTTTAAAGACTTCAAGATGCAGAGAATCCTCCAGTAAGTGACCCGTGCTCCATTCTGCAGAGGAAGGCGAAAAACCTCCAGGGCCTCTGCCAATCTACCCTGGAGGAAAATTCCTTCCCAACCCCAAATATGGCGATCAGCTGAACCCCGGGCATGTGGGCAAGACTCACCAGCCAGACACCCAGGAAAAAGTTCTTTGTAGTAACTTCTAACATCCCATCATTGACCATTGGTCCTATTTACCACTGATGGCAATTAATTGACCTTTGACTAAGATCATGTTATCCCATAAAACCATCCCCTCCATAAACTTATCTAGCTTAATCTTGAAGCCAGATAGGTCTTTTGCCCCCACTGCTTCCCTTGGAAGGCCGTCCCAGAACTTCACTCCTTCGATGGTTAGAAACCTTCGTCTAATTTCAAGTCTAAACTTCCTGATGGCCAGTTTATATCCATTTGTTCTTGTGTCCACATTGGTACTGAGCTGAAATAATTCCTCTCCCTCCCTGGTATTTATCCCTCTGATATATTTAAAGAGAGCAATCATATCTCCCCTCAGCCTTCTTTTGGTTAAGGTAAACAAACCAAGCTCCTTGAGTCTCCATTCATGATTTACAATGCTAAAATGAGTGGACAAACAAGCAGCGAAGCACAAAAAAAAAAGGCGGCCGCCAAAGAAGAATAAAAAAAAAAGCTGTCACCGAAGTGCCGCCGAAGGAAAAATTAAAAAAAAAACAACCCACCCCGGAGTGCCACCCAAAGAATGACCAAAGTGCCGCCCCTTCTGATTTGCCGCCCCAGGCACCAGCTTCCTTTTAACAATCAGACTTCCTAAATGAAGAACTAATCCGTCATCTGTTACAAATTTCGCTTAATATAATTGAAAAAAAATTAAATCTAATTATGAATTTAATTTTAATCTAGTCTTGCCATATATCCCTGCACAGCAGCTGTGGCTGGCACAGGGGTGTCTGTTCTTCGTCTCTTAGATTCAATAGGTCAGAGGGGCCAGGACTTTCTTAATTAAGGATCCTTGGTTGTGGAACTGCTTCCCAGAGCTCTGCCAGACTTGCTCAATAGCTGCCTTTAGGAAATACTGTCTAACAGCTCACCTAGCTGCAGAATATTTTTACAGAGAAGCACTATACTTCTTTGGGAAAATAGCGGTATGTGTCACAACCAACCTTAATCCAAGTGACCAAGAAATAGTCAGATTCCAACTTAACCAGGATTGCTTTAGTATAAGAAAAGTCTTAAACTAGGCTTCAGAATTTCTCTTTGTACAAACTCCACATCTCTGCCCAACTCTCAGGTTCAGAGGGAAGTATTTTAAAGGGACACTGTCAACTTGAGGAGGTTTTTAATTGGCTCTCTTTCAATCCAGTTTTCTAATAGAACACCCTTGAAATAGAACTGTTTTAAATTAAATATTTTAATTTAAAAATGTCTGAGTTTTCTAGTATCAGAGGGGTAGCCGTGTTAGTCTGGATTTGTAGAAGCGACAAAGGGTCCTGTGGCACCTTATAGACTAACAGAGGTATTGGAGCATAAGCTTTCATGGGTGAATACCCACTTCTTCGGACCTGAGTTTTCTAGTAGTGTTTATAAGAGTCTTATGGGTGGATCTGAAACAACATACATTTTAGGCCCACCTGCTATCTCACCTACCTTTCTCTCTGCACAGGTCTGCCTGGCACCTCTTCAGTGTCAGTTTTGCTGCTACTGTTGGATATTATTGGACCTTTGTGGATTAGCTTTCCCTCTGCAAATGGGAAATGTTTATACTTTGGGACATTACTGCCCCAATATTCAATATTACCCATCCAATACTTCTCTTTAGTTAATCCTCTTAGAAACTAAAATGAAAATGAGTCAGGAACCCAGATCAGCAATATCGGGTGCTATAAGTGAGGTTTTACACTTTTTACAGAGCTAAACCTCAAATCTGAACCTACTGGCCTAAATTATTGAGTGAGGGGAGCATATTCAGGGACCTGGGCCAGTCCCCATGTGTTGGTGTCAGAGCCATCCCTTGGGTAGGGTGAATCAGGGTGACCGCTCCAGGCCCCGCACCTTGGGGGCCCGCCATGGGCCGGTGCGACTGGCCTGCACAGTCGGTCCCGGAAGACCCGGTTCAGCGAGTCCCCTGCCCCGGCTGGAGCCCTGAGCTGCCATGGCACAAAGGCCAACAATAGCTCCATGGTAGGTGCTGGCAACTGCCAGCAGCAGCAGGCGGCCCAGCACCAGGCTGGATCCGTCCTGCCAGCCCAGCAGAGCTGGGCCCCAAGCTAGCGGAGGCTGATTTGCAGTGGCACTAGAACACTTTTAATAGTGGGGGTGCTGAAAGCCAGCCCCCTTCCCCCTGTCCAGCCCCACCCCCCCATCTGAGACCCTGGACGCGTGCAGCTGGGATCCCAGGGGTGTTGTAGCACCCCTGCCACACCCCTAGTTCCCGTGCCTATGCTGATTTGTCCCAGGCCCTGCACGACCCTAGGCATGGCCCTGGTTGGGGTCTAATGCAGAACCTAGTCCTCAGGGACCTGTTTTTCTCCACCCCCAGTTTGTGGGAAGGAAATACTGTAAGAAAAGTTCTCAACCTTCTTCCTGCTTGCCCTCAGTTTTGTCCAGACACTGCCCACCCTCAGCCCTTATACGCTCAGCTGCCCACAGTTTTTGCTAGCCACCCTCACTCAGACCTGCCCCCTTTCCCCCCACTCCTCTAACCCTAACCTTTCAGCTTGTTTCCAGACATATCTTGAGATGTAGATTTTCGCCTATAAAGCTATTAGGACCTAGCTTCCTAAGAAACATCTCTGTCCCTGTGCAATCCTGCTGTCTGTGGTAAGTGGGGAACCTGTAGCAACAGCAGCCTAGTTCAAAAAAAGAAAGGTACTGAAAGCATTTTCTTGAGGCTTTTGCTTATGGTGTGGCCTGAGGCATTTGAGATGCTTGAGAAAGGTGGTGACTTTATGGTGGGTGGATTGCACGGGTATCTCACAAAACTGGGTGACTGGGCAACAAAATGGCAGATGAAATTCCACGTTGATAAGTGCAAAGTAATGCCCATTGGAAAACATAATGTCAACTAAAAGAACTAGATAAATTCATGAAGGACAGGTCCATCAATGGCTATGAGCAAGGATGGGCAGGGATGGTGTCCCTAGCCTCAGTTTTGCCAGAAGGTGGAAATGAGTGACAGGGGCAGGATCACTTGCTGATTACCTGTTCTGTTCATTCTCTCTGGGGCACCTGGCATTGACCACTGTTGGAAGACAGGATACTGGCTAGATGGACCTTTGGTCTGACCCAGTAGGGTCGTTCTATGTTCTTAAGTTCTTCTTTGGAAAAATGGGTTTGTCTAGGGTGGAGGAAGGGGTGTTGGTAAGTTTACATAGCTTAATATTAATTTTTTTCATGTTTTAAAGTTTGTACAAGAGTCTAAAGCATTGGATAGGAACTATATAAACCAAATGTAAATAAAGAAATAAAATTAAAAACAAATCTCGCTATGTAATTTTGCATCAGTCTAATCTTTTTATGATGTATTTAATCTTTCTGCCTGTCTAGTCTTCCATCTAATCTTTTTATCTAATTTTTCTATTTAATCCATTTGTCTAATCTAGCTATCTGATCTTTTTTATGAATTTAATCTCTCTCTTTAGCTAGGCTGTCTTTTCTCTAATATGTCCGTCTCTCCAATCTTTGCATCTAAGCTATCTACAGTTCTGAAGTGCCCATCACTGTAGTATCTAGGTAAGACTGTAATTATCTTTTTGTATCACTTTTTATCCTTATTCCCTCTGATGTCTGTTTCAAGAAACAATCCACCTTCTCCATAGATAAATAGAAGCTTTCCAACTCCAGACTACAGCTATACATCTGGCCCAGTCACCTTTTGTGGGTGCTAATTAGTCACCAAAAATATTAATTCAAAGAAACACATCCGTGTTCAAGAGAAAAAAATACTATGTAGTTGTTTCTTGGGTTATTTGTTGATGTAAGTGCTACATGGGGAAAAATTAATCTAAAAAACTCTGAAAATCCATCACAGGGTTGCTGATTTTGGGGGGGAACCCTCTGAGACTAAGAAATTACCAAAGGAAAAGGTATTTGCTAGAAAGACAAAGGAAGTCTAGGAACAGGTCAACTGGCAGAAAACCAATTCCTTTATGCACTGCCAACCACATGAACAAAAGCACCCTTCCAGGATTTCAAACATTCCTGATTGTTTAATCTCTAGACAGGTGAGGGTGCAGCCTGTGTTTTAGCTGAGCTGTGGCCAGGAAGCAAAGTGAATACATCAGCAAAGGAAAGGCTAAACATGGCTTCGTGTCACTGAATGCTCAAACCTGCTTTTCTTGCCATCTGGCGGCAACGTGCGTAGTGGAATGAGCCTGTGTGGACCTGCTAGAACAGGAGCACCTGAGTTCTAATCCCAGCTCTGATACTGTCTGGCTGTGGAACCTGGGCAAGTCACTTAATGTTTCTGTTCCCACCCTCCCCCCGCTCTGGAAAATGGGGGTAATGAACCCTACCTCCCGGGGCTGGTGGGGGGGGGGGGAGATAATTAGTTAATATTTGTACAGATGCAAAGTGCTGATTGTTGTCAATATAGTTCCATTTAAAACCTTTCCTAAGGATTGTATCCTCTGCACCAAATCCTGGGCTGCATTAGAATGGCATTTGATACAAAGGAGAGATAAGTAGCTTTATGCCATCTTTCATCCCCCCTCGACCAGTCCACGAAGGAAAAGAATGTGTCATACGCCAGCTCCATCTCTTCCCTACCTTGGATCTCCCCCCTACAGTGGGTGCCAGGACCAGCTAGCATAGAGCTGGCTATCTGAGGGGAATCCTCAACTGTGGCCTTAAGTCCCCAGTGTGCTGCTGGAGTGGCACAAAGGTGACGTGTGAAGGGCCAAGAGTCTGGCTGTAAATTTCGACTCACTATCATCTTAGGTTCCCTATTCGGCTTTAAATCCTCTTACAAATTAGGACAGGACGTTTGCTCATTGGGATCAAAGATTAATCACGGCTAGTAGATTGTTCATTGCAGCTGCCTATGTTGTAAGCTGGCTACACTGGGTTGAAATCAGCATTCTCTCAGTGTATCCTATGTTCTGGATCTCCCTATACCTCTCATCTGTAATGCACACATGGCTAAGGTAGGACCATTAGAAGAAGGGTGTTTATGTGGCATAAGAGAATGCACCATGACATTTCTCATTTATTTTTTTTACCTGCATTTACCTTGGGCTGGATCCTCAGCTGGTGTAAATTAGCATCTTCCCATTGGAGTCATTGAAACTCTGCTGATTTACACCAGCTAAAGGACTGGATACTCAACTTGTAGTGAGTGTAATTGACATCTCCATAATTTCCTGACCGTTGCCAAAAACAAACCAATTATTGAGTCAGGCAGCCAGATATGAGAATAATTGCTTCATCAAATTCTCACTTACGAAAATTACATTGTTCTAAATGGCAGAGTAATTGACAAAAGCATAAAACTCTCATTTCATCTGAGCATTGTTTAAAGTAGTGGTTACTCAGTGCCAGGCTAAACTAACCACATTAAGAGTCAGTGGGTGTGACAATGGCTGGAAACACCCTCCCCACGCAAACCAACAATGGCCTCCTCCCCAAGAGAGGGAGGAAGTGCGAAGACACAGATCAACTACATGGGACAAAGCAAAAGTGCCAGACGAGAGCAAGGTCACAGGTACAGAAGGAGAGTTACTGAACTGAAAACTCCAGAAAAAAGGGCAGGGTCTGTGACTGGATGACAGGGTGGACAGCAGTGTTGTTGATGGTGATAGAGAACAGAGATAATAGAAAGAGTTTGGGTGGGTGGATCAGGATTTTAGTGCTTTTGACCATACAAAGATAAGCTGGTGGTGCGATATGCAAGGGGAGACATTAAAGGGAGTGATGGCATGATGGAAACAAGGCAGGAGATTAATGGTTTGTGAGTCAGCCTGAGGAGGTTAGTATGAGCAAAAAAGAGATAGAAAGAAAGAAACAGAGAAGGTGGCCAAGGATAGTACCCTGGGGCAACTTTACATACAGAGTATTGGTACAAAGGGGGATGAGAACACACCAAAGGAGGCACTGAAAGCTAAGAGGAGAACCAAGAGTGGTTTGGATACCTTAATGTGAGCTCCTGACCTTCTGGGTTCTTAGCCAAACCAAAGTGCCAAATGTTGAGGCTTATATACCATTAATCAATACACAAATATCCAGCTCATTCAGGAAATGAAGGAAAGGTCAAGTTACTTAATATCAAGCCAGTTATCTTTTTAGGCCATCAGCTTTTTTCCCCACAACAGCACACAATTTAATACAGAAGAAATGCTTCAGCAATAAATAGAGTGTATAACAAAGTTGGTGTGACTCTGCTTGAACCCCTAAATCCAAGGCCTCCCACTGAAGTATTTGTGACAATTCTACCCAGCTTAGCAATACCTTTTGGCTTTTTCAATTCCAGGAGTGCTCCATCCAGTTTTCTGTATTTCAGGAGCACTGGAAACAATGCTGGTTTAGCCCTCTTGCAGGCTAATGTTCTCTCACATTTCCACTTGAGCAGGCATCATATACAAATAAAGTTTTCCTCATTATTGGGCATCAATCAGTCTCTAAAGGGAAATGAATACAATGGCTAATTCCACTGGTCTACAATTTTTGAGAAGTCGTCTGCTTCAGAGATAGAATGTGCTATTTAGTATGTATTTTGATGTGCTGAATTCAAATATGACAATTAAAACAACTGATTGGCTACTGTTTCTAAGATATTTAAGTTTTTACATTTTATGTCTATGTATATTGTGTAGATAGTAGAGTTTTAATCATAAATTGTAAACCTAGGTCTTTTCATGTGTTTATGGTTGCTTTACATGATACTATTTCACCTGTCCTGTTTATGGAACACTTTAAAAATCAGCAAAGGGGTTATATAAATAAAATGTATTATGAAACAAAAGGCAAACAAACTATTATGTACATAGTTTAGTCCTATTCAGTGTCTACTCGGCGCTTCTTGGCTTGTTTCTTGTATTCATTAAATGGAGCATCTCTTGTCACTGTCCAGCAATAGTCTGCAAGCATTGATGGGCTCCATTTGCCCTGATAGCGTTTCTCCATTGTTGCAATGTCCTGGTGAAATCGCTCGTCGTGCTCGTCGCTCATTGCTCCGCAGTTCAGTGGGAAAAAATCTAGATGAGAGTGCAAAAAATGTATCTTTAGTGACATGTTGCAACCAAGGCTTTTGTATGCCTTGAGGAGGTTTTCCACCAACAAACTGTAGTTGTCTGCCTTGTTGTTTCCGAGAAAATTTATTGCCACTAACTGGAAGGCTTTCCATGCCTTTTTTTCCTTGCCACGCAGTGCATGGTCAAATGCATCATCTCGAAGAAGTTCACGAATCTGAGGACCAACAAAGACACCTTCCTTTATCTTAGCTTCACTTAACCTTGGAAATTTTCCACGGAGGTACTTGAAAGCTGCTTGTGTTTTGTCAATGGCCTTGACAAAGTTCTTCATCAGACCCAGCTTGATGTGTAAGGGTGGTAACAAAATCTTCCTTGAGTCAACAAGTGGTGGATGCTGAACACTTTTCCTCCCAGGCTCCAATGACTGTCGGAGTGGCCAATCTTTCTTGATGTACTGCAAACAGGGCTGCAAACAGGGGAGTTTGAGAGGGAGTTTGGAAGGGGAGTGTGAAGGGGGCAAGGTACTCTTGCCATTCCTAACTCCTTTAACCCAAACTAAAGGCAGAGGCTGAGCAACCAGGGGGCTGCAGACGGGGGAGTGAGTATCTGTTGTGGGGACAGTTTGACCGTGTGCTTGATTTTTGATTGCCTGTTTGACTAGTGTGAATTGGGAGTGGTTTGTTCCAGGCTCTTCTAAAAAGAGTCAGCTGCGAACCAGCTGAGCAGCGAATAGCAGAGAAGCAAACAGGTGGAGTTAGCCTGGGAGTTCGCCTGGAGAGAGCCTACTGCGGCATCCCCCTTGCAGGTTTCCCTGAGTAGCTTCTGCCACAAGTGAGGAAACTCTTTGAAGGAAGTGACTATGGATGCTGAGCGATCCGCTGTCGTGACCTGCACAGGATGTGCCATGTTTGTCTTTCTTCCACAGGATAGAAGCGACTTTGTCTGTACAAAGTGCAAGCTGATCTCCATATTGGAAGAGAAGATTCAAGGTCTGGAGAAACGAGTATCAACCCTGCGTTCCATAAAAGAAAATGAGGAGTTCCTGGATAGACGTCAGGATCGGCTTCAGCGGGCACAGTGTTCTGAGGATTCAGAGCAGGCTACGCAGCGGGGACAGAAGGCCAGTGAGGACAATTGGCGGCATGTGACCTCCAGAAGAGGAAAGAGTATGAGACAAGTCCATGTACCAGAAACGCATATTCAGATGAGCAACCGTTTTCATGTTCTCTCCACAGGTACTAGTGCAGAGAGTGGAGTGAATGATACATCTGAGGGAACAGAGCAGAAGGAGACTCCACTGACTGGAAGGCATGAGATGCACAGTCCTAGGGATGGGGGTTCCACGACCACCACTCCCAAGAGGAGGAGGAGGAGGGTGGTGGTGGTCGGGGACTCTCTCCTCAGGGGGACTGAGTCATCTATCTGCCGCCCTGACCGGGAAAACCGAGAGGTGTGCTGCTTGCCAGGGGCTAGGATTCGTGATGTGACGGAGAGACTGCCGAGACTCATCAAGCCCTCAGATCGCTACCCCTTCCTGCTTCTCCACGTGGGCACCAATGATACTGCCAAGAATGACCTTGAGCATATTACTGCAGACTACGTGGCTCTGGGAAGAAGGATAAAGGAGTTTGAGGCGCAAGTGGTGTTCTCATCCATTCTCCCTGTGGCAGGAAAAGGCCGGGGTAGAGACCGTCGAATCGTGGAAGTCAACGAATGGCTACGCAGATGGTGTCGGAGAGAAGGGTTCGGATTCTTTGACCATGGGATGGTGTTCCAAGAAGAAGGAGTGCTAGGCAGAGATGGGCTCCACCTGACGAAGAGAGGGAAGAGCATCTTTGGAAGCAGGCTGGCTAACCTAGTGAGGAGGGCTTTAAACTAGGTTCACCGGGGGAAGGAGACCAAAGCCCCGAGGTAAGTGGGGAAGTGGGATACTGGGAGGAAGCACAAGTAGGTGAGTGCAAGAGGGGAGGGCTCCTGCCCCATACTGGGACAGCAGGACAATCGGTGAGTTATCTTAAATGCCTATACACAAATGCAAGAAGCCTGGGGAACAAGCTCACCTGACGAAGAGAGGGAAGAGCATCTTTGGAAGCAGGCTGGCTAACCTAGTGAGGAGGACTTTAAACTAGGTTCACCGGGGGAAGGAGACCAAAGCCCCGAGGTAAGTGGGGAAGTGGGATACTGGGAGGAAGCACAAGTAGGTGAGTGCAAGAGGGGAGGGCTCCTGCCCCATACTGGGACAGCAGGACAATCGGTGAGTTATCTTAAATGCCTATACACAAATGCAAGAAGCCTGGGGAACAAGCAGGGAGAACTGGAAGTCCTGGCACAGTCAAGGAATTATGATGTAATTGGAATAACAGAGACTTGGTGGGATAACTCACATGATTGGAGTACTGTCATGGATGGATATAAACTGTTCAGGAAGGATAGGCAGGGCAGAAAAGGGGGGGGAGTTGCGTTGTATGTAAGAGAGCAGTATGACTGCTCAGAGCTCCAGTATGAAACTGCAGAAAAACCTGAGAGTCTCTGGATTAAATTTAGAAGTGTGAGCAACAAGGGTAACGTCGTGGTGGGAGTCTGCTACAGACCACCAGACCAGGGAGATGAGGTGGACGAGGCTTTCTTCCAGCAACTAACAGAAGTTACTAGATCACAGGCCCTGGTTCTCATGGGTGACTTTAATCACCCCGATATCTGCTGGGAGAGCAATACAGCGGTCCACAGACAATCCAGGAAGTTTTTTGAAAGTGTAGGGGACAATTTCCTGGTGCAAGTGCTGGAGGAACCAACTAGGGGAAAAGCTCTTCTTGACCTGCTGCTCACAAACAGGGAGGAAATAGTAGAGGAAGCAATAGTGGATGGGAACCTGGGAGGCAGTGACCATGAGATGGTTGAGTTTAGGATCCTGACACAAGGAAGAAAGGAGAGCAGTAGAACAGAGACCCTGGACTTCAGAAAAGCAGACTTTGACTCCCTCAGGGAACTGATGGGCAAGGTCCCCTGGGAGAATAACATGAGGGGGAAAGGAGTCGAGGAAAGCTGGCTGTATTTTAAAGAATCCTTATTGAGGTTGCAGGAACAAACCATCCCGATGTGTAGAAAGAAAACTAAATATGGCAGGTGACCAGCTTGGCTTAACAGTGAAATCCTTGCTCGTCTTAAACACAAAAAAGCAGCTTACAAGAAGTGGAAGATTGGACAAATGACCAGGGAGGAGTATATAAATATTGTTCAGGCATGCAGGAGTGAAATTAGGAAGGCCAAATCACACTTGGAGTTGCAGCTAGCCGGAGATGTTAGGAGTAACAAGAAGGGTTTCTTCAGGTATGTGAGCAACAAGAAGAAAGTCAAGGAAAGTGTGGGCCCCTTGCTGAATGAGGGAGGGAACCTAGTGACAGAGGATGTGGAGAAAGCTAGTGTACTCAATGCTTTTTTTGCCTCTGTCTTCACAGACAAGGTCAGCTCCCAGGCGGCTGTACTCCGCAGCACGGTATGGGGAGGAGGTGCCGAGCCCTCTGTGGAGAAAGAAGTAGTTCGGGACTATTTAGAAAAGCTGGACGAACAGAAGTCCATGGGGCCGGATGCACTGCATCTGAGGGTGCTAAAGGAGTTGGCCGATGTGATTGCAGAGCCATTGGCCATTATCTTTGACAAATCAGTCCTTCTCCGTGGGGTACTGGGCATATAGCTGATGGAATGTTTGGATAATGCAGAGTCCACTTTTTCTTCTTTGACACACCTTTCCCAACTGGAGGCACCACGCAGAAGTAACAATTGCTGGTATGATCTGTTGGCTCTCTCCAAATCATTGGCACTGCAAAAGGCATAGATTTCCTTTTCCTGTTCAACCACTGGCGAAGATTTGTTGCACAAGTGTTGCAGCATATGTGTGGGGCCCACCTCTTGTCCTGATCTCCAATTTTGCAGCCAAAAGAAAGGTGATAGGCTTTCTTAACCATAGTGGTTATACTGCGCTTTTGTGATGCAAAAGTCACTTCACCACAAACATAGCAGAAGTTATCTGCACTGTTCACACAAGTACGAGGCATCTCCGCTCACTTTGGCTAAACAGAAATGTGTCCCTTTGCAAAATCAAACACTGACAAATAAGAGAGCACGACACTGTATGATTTCTAGAGCTGATATAGGGCAATTTGTTCAGCAGAGTGATGTAAGCTTCGTTATGATTGCATCATCCATGACTTCTAGGAATAACATGATGCAATTCATATCATGTATGACGCAATACCAGCTTCAGATTGCATCATTCATGGTTTTGCCTAAAAAGCAAGTACTGTCCAAACCCAGTCATAGATTTATTCATAGATCCAGTCAAAGATGTATTTTAGTCATTTCTGGTTTAAATTGAGATCCCTTCCCTTTATAACTCACTTATCCTCTGCCATTCCCAAGTCAAGGGTCGTATATACTGACCCAATAGCATGTCTTGAAAACTAGAGCCAATCAACAATTTTAAGCATCATTTTTGTTCTCAGTGACCCAGAATTAGTAAAGTTTGACTACATTTATTTCAGAAGCATTTTGGCTGTAGAGCAGTGTTCTCTGTCCCTGTACTTGATCAATATGTCTGGATTTACGTAGGCATCTCTCACCTCATCTTCATTCCACACTTGCCCCTCTTCTGCCCTGCCTGCCTGCCCCGTCTCCCGCACCTTTCCTTCAATGTTCTCTTTCTCTTCACTTTTCTTTCCATTTAGCTTATCCCCTCATTAAACCCACCCAGAAAAAAAATCATGGAACTAAGATCATGTTTGCTGCCATCGCATTCTTCACCCTGCTTGTGTGCTCAGTGGTTCTCAACATTTCCAGATTACTGTACCCCTTGCAGGAGTCTGATTTGTCTTGTGTACCTCAAGTTTCACCTCACTTAAAACCTACTTGCTTACAAAATCTGACATAAAAATACAAAAGTGTCACAGCACACTAGTACTGACAAATTGCTGACTTTCTTATTTTTACCGTATAATTATAAAATAAATCAATTGGAATATAAACATTGTACTTACATTTCAGAGTATAGTATATAGAGCAACATAAACAAGTAATTGTCAGTATAAACTAAAATTTCATACAGACTTTGCTAGTGTTTTTTATATAGCCTGTGGTAGCGTGAGGCAAATCTCAAGATGAGATGATGTAGCGCCTGGAAGACCTCCGCTTACCTGGAGGGGTACGCGTAACACACCTGGTTGAGAACCACTGTGTTAGACCCTTCCCCTGTCCTGCATCTGTCTTGTCTATTTAGGCTATAAGCTCTTCAGGGAGAACCTGTTTGCTACTTGGGTGTTTGTACAGTAGCAAACACAATGGGGCCCCATTCTGGATTGGCCCTTAGGCTCTACCATAATAACCACGATTAATAATAAATTAGAGTATTCAATTGTTTCAGTGATGCCTAGAAGCCGCAGCTGAGGTCAGAGCTCCATTATGCTAGGCACCTCATGAAAACATAGTGGGGAACAGTCTTTGCCCCACTGAGCTTACACTGTAAATAGACAAGATGTAAGGGGAAACCAGAGGCACATAGAAATGAAGTGACCTTGCTCAAGGTCACACAGCAAATCAAAGCAGAGTAAAAAAAAAGGAACCCGCATCTCCTGATCCTAGTCCAATCCCCTGTATACTGGACCATACTGCTTCTTTGTGACAACCCATCGTCTCCAACATACAGTTGTCTGCAATCACAAATGTGTGGCAACAGGACTGGAACTCACAACAGCATTCTTCAAGAATACAGGCTGTGTTCAACAAGCTACAGGAGGAGCTTTGACTACTAAAACAGGTGTATCCAACATATCTGAAACACGTGACAGTGGGGCATCACATCCCAAAGAAAGAGGTATATTTGGAAGTGGAAAAGAGCAGCAAAAAAGAAGTAGCAGGAGATGGATGGAGACAAAGTAATCAGTAGAAAACAAAACAAGTCTGAGCTGAAGGCTTACCATTCATACATGTGTAATCTAACACAGAATGCAGCCCGAGACAACCCAAAGCCAGGAACACACCAGATCATGTGAATGCCAGCAGTTCAGTGGCACTTTAGGGTTCCATGTTATTGTCTCAGTGACTTTCATTTCAAATCTACTCAGTGAATAAGTAACAGTGGCTTTTACTAACTGCCAGCACCATCACAAGCAACTTGGGATCGGACCATAAAGCTGTTTTGTTTTGGGAAAGCTGCACAGTTTGTGCATTATCATTAATAGAAGTGATCCAGCAAGGCAATTTCTGCTCTTACTGACATCCGTGCAACCACTTTTTTCCAATTCTGCCTTTGGTTACCCTGGTGCAACTCCCAGTGTCTTCGGTGGAATTGCATTGGGGAAAATGAAGAGAAAATTTGGCCCCACAATTGGGATGTAGTGAACAATGCTGTTTATGATGCACAAGGCAGAATAGAATCCTACTCACTGTCCCAGAGCTCTGCTAGCTCTGCAGTGCTAACAGTTCTTAAATAGCTCCTTTTCTCCGCTAGACGACCAAGTTAAAGTCTGCATTAAAGTTTGGTTTGATGGTGTGAACTCTGTCCATCTCTGCTGTTGCAGTAACAGAGAGAAGTGTGTTCTGCTGTGTCAGTGTTCCCTCCTCACTCTAAACTCTAGGGTAAAGACATGGGGGCCCGTATGAAGAGCTCCTAAGCTTATTTTTACCAGCTTAGGTTAAAACCCCCAAGGTACAAAATTCCCTGCACCCTGAGAAATGCTTCTTTCGCTGCCACCATCAAGTGTCTAACAGGAATCCAGGAAAGGAATCACTTGAACTTCCCTCCCCCCCAAAATACCCCCTCAAGCCCATACACTCCCTTTCCTGGGAAGCTTGAGAACAATCTCCCAACCAATTGGTTACACAGTGATCTAAAAACCCACCCCCTGCGTTTTAACACCATAGACAACAGTCAGCTTCTTAAAAGAAGGATTTTATTAAAACAAAGAAGGTAAAATCATCTCTGTAAAATCAGGATGGTAACTAATTACAGGGTACTCAATTTCCAAACTCAGAGGGATTCCCCCTCTGGCAAAACTTAAAGCTACAGAAAAACAGGAATAACCCTCCCCCCCAACACAGGGAACATACCAAGCAAAATCAACAGAAATCTACTCGCTATGCTATCTAAACTTACTTTAGAAAAGTGAGTATTGGTGAGGAGACTGATTTTCTGTAGGTTCTTTCTGTCTTCCAAGATCACTCCGTGTCTCACAAAAAGCCACACACAAAGCCTTCCCCCATCCCAAGATTTGAAAGTATCTTGTCCCCTTGTTGGTCAGATGACAGCCAGGTCAGGTGTCAGTCTGGCTACCTGTATTTCTTAACCCTTTACTGGTAAGAGGATTTTATAGCACTGCATCAGACCCTCTCCCCCTTCCCTTCATTTATGACATGCCCCCCAAATCACCGATAGTGTGAAACACTGGCTGTGATTTCTTCCTGGAGCTCTAAAAGAAAACAAAATTAATAAGACATATGCATGCTGTTTATGATGCACAAGACATAATAGAATCCTACTCACTGTCCCAGAGCTCTGCTAGCTCTGCAGTGCTAACAGTTCTTAAATAGCTCCTTTTCTCCGCTAGACGACCAAGTTAAAGTCTGCATTAAAGTTTGGTTTGATGGTGTGAACTCTGTCCATCTCTGCTGTTGCAGTAACAGAGAGAAGTGTGTTCTGCTGTGACTGGAAAAGAGGATTGCTTGGCATCTCTCACCCAAGAATTTTAGCTTAATATAGAGAAAGTTAAGGGGGTGACTTTATTACCATCTATAAGAATCTACGTGGGGAAAAATATTTAATAATGGGCTCTTCAGTCAATGGCTGGAAGTTGAAGCAACACAAAATCAGCTTGGAAATAAGGCATAAATTTGGACCATGAGGATAATTAATAGTTGGAACAATTTATCAAGGGTTGTGGTGGATTCTCCATCACTGACAATTTTTATATCAAGATGAGATTTTTTTTAACAGATCTGCTCTGGGAATTATTTTGGGAAAGTTCTATGGTCTGTGTTGTACAGGTCAGACTAGACGATCACACTGGTCCCTTGGAATTTATGAACACTTCTTTGTCAAAGGGTACGTCTATACTACCCACCAAATCGGCGGGTAGTAAATGATCTATCGGGGATCGATTTATCGTGTCTCATCTAGACGCGATAAATCGATCCCAGAAGCGCTCCCCGTCGACTCCGGAAGTCCTGCTCGGCGAGAAGAGGAAGCATAGTCGACGGGGGAGCGAGCCTGCGCCGCGTGGACACGATGTAAGTACTTTTACTTTTGATCTAGGAAACGTCGACTTCAGCTACGCTATTCTTGTAGCAGAAGTTGTGTATCCTAGATCGATTCCCGCCCCTCCCCAGGGTAGACCAGCCCAAAGACTCGCCTGGAAAAAATCCTGCTCTGACAATTTAGCCCAGGCTTAATAAAGTTGTAAATTGGGAAATGTAGCTACAGTTATGGAAAGCTACACCGAGACAAACATATCTGGTAAACTCTCCATCTGGCTCTGCCAACCTTCCTCAGTAAAACTTTTGTGCAAAATGGTAAAACCAAAAAGCCGCATTTCCCCTGTTAATTAAGCTGTACATCAATCCATCTGACAATGAAAACCAGGGAGATCCAGATGATGATGATACCACAGTGGGGAATTTGTCATGTGGTACATCTGCTTGCCGGCAGATTGCTGAAGCTGGAGGGCACAGTAGTAAAAAAGTCTTAAAACTAATTTCCTTCCCCAAAATTAGATTTATATTAGTCCTGAGGAAGAGGACTATTTCCATAACCATAAATACACCATTAATAGGGAAGAAGCCTGTTTACTCTGTAAAAAGATACATTGCTTTATGCAGATGGATTTAACAAACTACTTACAAAGGAGTAGGGTGTCAGTATGGCTATGTCCCCAGGTGAGTGAGGAAGGGGGAGCAAGACCTCCCCACTCATCCCTTCATGGGCCACCTAAACCTTGGGTCTGGAGAAGTAGGAGCAAAGACCCAAACTCAAACCTACTTCATCCTCCCAAAGCAGCTTGGGGATACAGGAGAACCCACCGTATTGCACAACTTACTAAAGCTGCAGCCCCCCCTCAGTCATGTGAGGGACGTTTCACTTCTGCCTCAGTCTCTGGAGGTTTCACCCAGCTGGGCAACAACACCTGGATTTTAGCTATCCTGAGCCCGAGACACAGGGAGAGCTGAAGGCCTGTCCCATTTGATGTAGAGCTGAGTGTCATCCGCCTAACTACTAGGGTTGCCGAGGTTTTCGAAGGATTGTCCCTTTTTTGAGGTAATTGTCCTGGGAAATCTGTCAGGGTGCTCAGTACACACTGCCAGCTCTCTAGGTTTATGGGCTTAGGGTCATCCCTGATGTTCCCATTATTTGTACCTCAGATATGGCAACCCTACAGCCCATGTAGCCTCTCTGTCCCCCTCCCAGCAGCCTTATACTGAACAGGAAGGGTGCAGAACAGAACCCTGTGGAATGCCACCTGACCAGCTATTGCCCAATGCTGCCGTCTCAGTCCTCACCGAGAGAAAAGGATGGAGACAGGCTCCAGAAGATGGGTTCTTCCAGTTGCTTTTATTTTCTCTCTAGGATGCCAGTTCACATAAACCAGTAAAAGCAGGATCTTGACTTGCCCAGGAAAAGACATCTGTGCTTGAAATCCATCCAATCACTGACTGCAATTCTCTCTACAATAGCCCTAGGTAAACCACAGAGAGCAGGGAAGTTGGAGCTGTGTCCCTTTCAAAGAAAGCCTACTGCACACAAACCATAATCACTTACTAAGCCACTCTTCCAAAAAAGATTTATACTCTCTTGATCATTATAAAAAAGAGATTTATTTGCAACAAACAGCTTGACATAACCCTAAATCCCCCTTTTTTCTACTGTTCTTGCAAGTTCAAGTCCTTTTAGGTGTGTGGTTTGGCTTTAGGAATTGTCTCTATTGGTTCTGCAGTTCTCAGTGTAAAGCACAAAGCACTGGGTCAGTTCCCAGACACTACGAGGAGAGAGTCCCTGCAGCCCTCTTGAACCAGACGGCAGCATGGGGTTTGCACAGTCTAAGCTAGGAGTGTCCTCCCTCAATGGAGGCAACCAGGTCCACTGAGTCTAGACAGAGTCAAACCCAAAAGGGTCCGGACTACTCCCACAAGAGGAACCAGATGGGTTGAGCCAACCTGGATAACATCAGATTCACATTCCGCTATTGAGTTGGTCTGACCCAAATCTTGGCAATTCCCCTGCGCTCCAGGGATGGGCTCCCAGAGGAAGTAGCAAGCCCTTAGTTGTGAGGCATGATTTTATTTTTATTTTTTGGCACCTGCTGCATCAAGTCATGGATGGTGCTCCATCCAGCTCCCTCCCCAAACCAGCCCCCATTCCTATACATCTGCTATTGTCAGAGACCACGTGTCTTGAATCTCAGTCCATGGGGCTCTGAGGTGCCACTAAGTGCTAACCTGCCATCCAGTACCCTGTTAACAGTCATCAGAACTACAAGGTCAACACTCATAGCTCCAATCCTGGGATCTGATTGGTAGAAGCCAGGGGTCCCAATTGGTTCCCTGCTACTATTTTAAGCAAAGCAGAGGAACAGAAAGTTGTTGGTGCAGCTGTCTTCCTTGTGCTACCTAATCCTACTGCCTGACTCTGCTCTCTGAGTAACCTGAGCCTGCCTGCTTCCTGACAACTGACTCAGTCTGCCCTCCGGCCTGTCTCAGAAGGTGGTCTCCTGGTATCCAGCCTGCCTCCTGGCTCCGGAATCACACTCCACTCCAGTATTTAACCATGAACTCACTTCCTGCCACATCAGCTCATGTGAGAATTCAAAGTTAATCCTCCCCTACTTATAACCTAAAGTGTAAAGGGGTTTCCAGATACCGCAAGGGGAAGGTCATCTGGTCATGGGTTCCTGGTCATGGGTCCCTGCTGGCAGTGGTGCAGGGCTTCCCAAAGCCTGGTACAGAGAGTGGTAAAGAGAGTGGCTGTTTCCCCAATCAGCCGAGGCTTGCCGATTTCCCTGACAGCTGGCCTCTCACAGCCTCAGCCCTCTCCCAGGGCCGTTTTTAAGCCCTTCAGGTCTGAGCGGGGTCATCACCCCGCTACAGTCGGGAAGTACCTATTTAACACATAGGGAACTAAGGCACAGAAAGGCTAAGTGATTTAGCCAAGATCACTCTGGAACTCTGTGCTAAAGCTGTGAGTTGAACCCGGCTATCCTGTGTTCCAGGCTAGTACCCAAACCACTGGATCATCCATTCCTCCACTAGGGGTGTGGGGACAATGTATGATACAAGAGTCCCAGAATTGTCTAGCCTGTGATGAAAGCCAACCCTGCAGGAGATGTTTTTTTAGTTTGAATTTTGTCCCAAGAATGGTATGATTTGATTCGCTGACAGCTAGTTGTCAGATGATACTGGTAGCTACAATAAAATATTTGATGTCTTTAAAATTTATGGTCCCAGTTGTCTGCTGTCCTCAACTTGTATAGTCATTTATACCGGTGCAAAGTGAGTGTAAGACATTATCAAATCAGAATGGCAGCATTTTGCAGTGGTATGAATGACTACACAAGGTACAACAGAGTGGGGGAGTGTGTGTGTGTGTGTGTGTGTGTGTGTGTGTGTGTGTGTACACACACACACATATACAACAGAACCCAACCATACTTCCACTTAGGAAGACATGGCAACTTTGTTGAGCTACTGTGAAACAACCTACTCATTTTGTCCAATTTCAAGGCAGCCCAGAATGCAGCATGAAATGTCAAACATTTCATTTGAAGGAATTAGGATTTGGGAATATGGCTGATCTGTTGCGCAGCAGCCGATGCGGATGATGATTCACATACACCAGATGGTAGAGCTCCTCATAAATAGTGCTGATGGCTCAGGGCAATGCCTGAGCAATCCACCCATTAAGTTAATCTCTATTCAGTCAAACTCTTTCCACTATGCTGGTGACACTAGTTGCTTTATTATCGATCTTAGTTTGTTGACTTTGCACATTGTTTGGGCTTTATTTTATTCATTCCTTTATTTGCTCCATTGGCATATTTTTACTTGACTATGACAATATATACCCTGAGGTCTGCTCTCCACTGCCTTGCACTGGGTACAGTCATTGATACCTTTTGTAAAGCAGATGTAAAATTGTACCAAATTACCCATTTTACACCAGTATAAATGAATGCATAAGGGAATGAGAAGCAGCAGAGAATCAGGCACAGATTGCCAGATTCTCAGCTAGTGTAAACTGGTTTAGCTCTATTGACATTAACATGGAGCACCAGCAAGCTGAAGCTATGCCAGTTTATACTAGCTGCCATCGCACCAACATTCAGGCTATTCCACAGACCACGCACCAGGCTTGTCCATCCCTAGAGCCAATGCATCCTGTTACCCATTTGGGTATGATTCATGGGAGCAAAGGGCAGACCCGCACAACAATGAGTTCTCACGCGTCTCTCCTTCGCCGTAGTGCACTAGAAAGAGTAAGGCTACGGTGCCACAAATTCAGTTGTGTCAGCTGGAGGAGAATCAGGAGGGATCCCTTCTAATCAGTCTGGAAGGGAATCCTGTTCATCCTTATCATTCCTAATCTGCAGCTGCTGTTCTGTTTTGAAAGACTGAGAGTGAACACCAGGGCAGGTACTCTCAGGAGTGACTGCAGAGCCTGCCTGGGGATCTTGTGTACAACACACACAGCTAGAAATAGTGGATCCCAAGGTCAAAGTGCTAGACAGAGCACTGGTAGATGTTACAGCCAGTGGAAGCCAGACTGACTGTGAAGCTAACTGTAGATGGCCCGTTCTCTCTGTGCTCTTGGTCCTTTCTTTTCCTATCTCCTCTTGTTGCTAGGAGCTTCATGAACAAGGATTTCACTCTTTCCTCTGGAATTCAGAAGTGCACCCACTGGTGGTTCTGGACTCCATAGCTACTGTGCTGTTCTCGTGGCAGAAAGAATCCATAAAATACTACTGATGAACTACATTGCCCTGAATTACACACCACACCTCCCCAATCAGTAGCTGCAGAAGAACCAGTACTTCTGCTTAGTAACACTGTTGCCACGCTCTGGCTCTGACTACTGGAAATTTCTATTCCTTGCAAGTTCCTGTGCCACTTAAATCTCCACTGGCATACAGAAGCTGGTATCTGGTGCGAGTCAAGGACTCTCCATCACCACCTTGCTCCATTCAAGGTCTGTGTTCTGGGATCCAAATTGATAATGGAAGCCCTGTGCCTGAAATGCAAGCAAAATTTTCCAAACAACAGATGTTAGAGTACGTTGTATAGCATCCAGGTGGCATTACTAGTAGCTGAATGTTCTGGCCCTGAAACACAGTATTGCTGTATTATGAGCAAGGCTAAGATTTTCTCACAGATATTTTTAGTAAAAGTCATGGACAGGTCACGGGCAAAACGGAAAAATTCACAGACCCCCATTACCTGTCCCTAACTTTTACTAAAAATATCCCGACAAAATGGGGATCTGCAGACTCACACACTACTTCAAGCAGGGCAGCTGCGAGGACTAGGAGCTGCCTGTAGCAGCTGGACGCTGTGGGGTACTCTTGCTGCCTACAGCTCTAGGCATCCCCCACTGCCCATGGGAGCTGGGAGCTGTGGGGTTCCCTGCCACCCATGGGGGCCAGGAGCTTGGGTTTCTTTGCAGCAGCCCAGAGCTGCTCACCACCCCCAGCAGCCGCAGTGGCTGGAAGCTCGGGGGTTCCCTGCCGCCCCTCGCAGCCTGGAGCTTGGGTTCCCCACCGCCATCCGCCAGGAGCAGTGGGGTCCCTCCTGGGAACTCTGGGGTTCCCCATTGTCCCCAGCGGCAGGGAGCTTGGGGGTTCCCCACCACCAGTGGCAGGGAGCTGGGGGGTTCCCCCACTACCCCCAGTGGCAGGGAGCTCAGGGGTTCCCCTGCCGCCTGCGGTGATTGGGAGCTGCAGGGGCCTCCAGAGGCAGTGGGAGTACTCCACAGCTTCCTGCCCCAGTGGGCGGCGGGGGACCCTGCAGCTCCCAACCATCGCAGGCTGAAGTCACGGATGCTGCTGGACCTCCGTGACTAAATCACAGCCTTAATTATGAGTTATTAATTTTATTGCGGTAGTGCCTCAGAGTCTTAGTCATGGACAATTGTGCTAGGTGCTGCACAAACACAGAACTAATGACTGTGACTGTCACAAAGAGCTTACTGTACTATATAAAGCTCAGAGGATGCTGCTAGGACAATAAGCATCAGGAACACAAACAATGCCACTATGAGGTGTGCTGGTTGTTCTCTAGATAAAGGTCAAGATTCTCAAAAGTTAGGCTCTTGATTCCATCGGTGGCCTGGTTTTCAAAAGTTCTGAGCACCCAGCAGCTCTTATTGACTTCAGGAGCTCAAGCTAATTAGTTTGTCAAAGAGAAGGTTGAAGAATGACTTAACCAGGAACTATAAGGCCCTACACAAGGAGAAGATATCTGATTCTAGAAGCATCTTTAATAAAGCAGACAAAGGTATAACCTGATTCAATACCTAGAAGTTAAAGTTAGAAAATTCCAAAATGGAAATAAAGTCAGGGTAATTAGCTATGGAAACAGATTACCAAGGGGAGTGGTAAAATCTCCATCTTTAAATTGAGATAAGGGGCTTGATTCTGAGCTGGTATAAATCAGCATCGCTTTGCTGAAGTCACAGGAGGTATGTTGATTTACACTAGTTGAGCATCTGGCCTTATATATCTCACTTAAAGATATGCTCTAGTTCACCTGCAAGTTATTGGAGTCAGTGCAGGAATTCTTAAGTGAAAGTCAATGGCCTATGTTGGCAGACTTGATTATCATAATAATCCCTTCTGGCCTTGAAATATTATGAGCCAGCTGGTGTAAATCTGCATAGCCACCTGAGCTACATTGATTTACACCAGCAGAGGATGTACCCTCTCAAATCTACTCAATGGAGTTAAACCAGTGTGCAACTGTATAGCAGAGTGGTGAATTGAGTCCCACACTGGCAGCGATTTCATCATTGAAAGGGACCCGGTATAATGTAAATAGCAATTTAGTCAGACTTAGAAGCAGTCTTTTTGCTTCCCTCTGTGATTGCGAGTGTGTCAGTTATTTTGTGTGAGCAGATGTCTGCGAGGCAGGTGCTCAGAGATCAAGATTAAATTGTGCACTGCAGAAAAACTGCAAAATATGCTTCAAGAATTGGAAACTTGTGACATAGAACTTAAAAATGCACAGGGGTATCATCCAAATTTTCAGGTAAACCAATTCCTCAATTAAAGCTGCATTTGCAAACCTCTTTCTCTCTCGCTCGCTCCTTTTCTGCCAACCTGTTTCTACAGCTTATTTAAAAGCATCATCATAATAGGAACCAAGGTGAACATGTGATGCAATGTGCATATGGCAACCTAAGCTTTTTGAACGCATAGTGGTTCCAGCTAATTGATTTTTAATTTATTTATATTGGCCTGGGAAATTCTGTAGTTACCAGTAAGTAAAAGTACAGACAGGAAATTAAACAAGAATGTTGAGTACAAGAGATGATAAATGGGCTCTGCTGAGCGCTGAATATATAGAGGTGAAAAGCCAATGAGTGTGTGTAGTGTATTGTGACATCTGATTATGCTCAAATAAACAATAATTCTTTGCCTCCATCTACTACCTTTCATCCTAGGATCTCAAAGCACTTTGCAAACATTAATTCAGCCCCTCAAAACCTCTGTGAGACCAGGACAGCGTGTACAGGTCATGCCCGTCTCCTATATGGTGTCTCTCATGGCCCTTGTCTCAGTGGTGCCCTGCTGAGACATGTTATTTTGGTGGAGTTAAATCCCAGCAGGGCTTTGCAGTGCTCCAGACACAATGAGGACTCTGAGCTGAGGCAAGTAGTTGCAACTGAGCCTATTTGGATTCACACCCTTCAAAAAAAAAAGATCTGGCATGTTGCCATGATGGAGACTAGAAGCCAAAACAAGAAGTTCTTTCTATGGTGTTTTTGTCTTATTGGTTTGGAGTTTATAGGCTGCTAAACTGTATGATGGGAATGTGGCCAGAGACTTTGCTGGTTTTGATTGTTTAGTTAAACAACAGCCCTGCAAATGAGTCTGAAGTCCTGGAGGAGGTTGCTCTGCCCACCCGAGGCCTCTTGTGAACTGTCTCTTCAGCCTCTCAGACCCATGCCCTGTCATAGAGACTCTGCCCACAGGAGAGGAAGCAAAATGCTCACCCATTGCTTGTACCCACAGATACCAACAAATGACCCGCAGGTGGTCCATCTTGCACATAACGTGCAAAGATATGGGTTTGCCAACCGAAATACAGATGATTGGCTGAGAGTGGACCACACTATTATTAATTGTTATTTAATTATATGAAGTTTGAATTGTTCTTTACATGAAAATGTGCTAGGTACAGACATGTAAATAAGGAGGGGCAGGGTCTACCCACGTGTATCCAATTGCAGGATAGTGGCCAAGATAGACAACATTCAGAGCAAAAGAGATGGGGTGGGATGCAACCCAAGATACACTGCTTCCTCATTAATATTCAGCATCACCGAAGGCAACAATGATAGCAATGCATGAAGCAAATGTGCTAACAGGAGAGAGGAAAGGAGAGAAAACGTGGGCGAGATTCACAGAGCAGGATCTTACTCCCTGATTCTCAGGGTCAGACCCAGCCCAATGCACCTTTGAGTTCATGTCAGGCACCTTTGAATTGCACACCTGCTTTGGGGCCCTAACAAACACTAAGCCAATGGGAAATTGTGTGTCCATCTCCTCAATCCTTCAGTAGGCTGAGTGGTGAGATATTGGGGAAGGAGGAGTGATTGAGAGAAGGAATCAGTGGATAAGCAGAAGAATGAGTAAGTGGAACTGCATGGATAAATAAATCGATGTAATAATAAAAGGAGAATACTTGCTACTTCTAAACCTCCTTCCATTGGATGATCTCAAAACACATTGCAGACATTGATGAATCAATCCACACCACATCCCTGTGAGGGCAGTAAATATCATTATCTTCATCTCAGCCAAGGCCCAGAAAAGCTTAAGTGACTTTATTTATATAATCTATTCATTTACAGAGAGGAAGGGTGGTAAGGCTTTAGGGTGCAGCTCTGCCACAGACATCTTGTGTCACCTTGAGCAAGTCACTTAATTTGTGTCTGCATATTGCATATAGGAAATTTTTTTAGAGTCATAACTGCACATAGCTTTGTTGCTGAGCCCCAGACTAATGACATTTTGAAAATCTGACCCACCTCTTATTTTAGAAATGTTACTTTTGCCTTAATTTATCTTGTTCTATATCTTTTGCAACAGCACTGATTGTGGATGAGGGAACCAACTTTATCTTTGCATATCCTGACTCTTTTGTGCCAAACCCTTTAATGGTGTTGAATGCCAGCATGGTCTTTGTTCTTCGATTGTTGCTTCCTGACATTGGATAAAGTGAAGATAATTCAGCTCTTAAAAGCAGACTAGAAGTTCATTTTCAAAGCAAGCAACAATGATCCTTTGACAGCTTTCTGTATCACTGATTTATCCTTATAGCTGTCCTTAGGTCCTGGGCAGAAGGTTATTTAATCACATTAAAATTGGGATTGAAACTACCAAGAAACCATCCTTTTTACTTTACAGCTACGAAACAGTAGGTCACACACATCCTTGCCAGGCTCTGTATGCAATGACTTCTGAGGGACAGAAAATGTTAGCCAATCAGAAGTCATGAGTAAGACACACTCATCCATCCTGCACTTCACCAGGCTTGCATGCATTACAGCGCCCAATCAGAGGTTATGCGTGTGTGTGTGTGCCCGAGGGGGGCGGGGGGGAAGGTTACATGTCCCCCAGATTTACTGCTTGGCTTGTACTGAACTTGCTCATGTACACTGAGCATGCTCAGTAACACTGATGAAGCCATCTGCCCTCATTCTGTCCCCTCACTATTGGCAGGCACGGGTCGTCTCTGCGCACAATACTCCAATGTTCCAAGCGCCCTCAACTCCAATTGGCTCCAATAGATCAGTGAGCAGCTTGGTTTCTTTGGCCTCAAGGATCCTGAATGTATAATGATGTCACTATCTCTTATACAGTGTGTTTCATCAGTCCATCTCAGAGTGCTTCATAGTCTTTCATGTATTTATCCTCCCAACAGCCCTGTGAGGTGGGGAAGAGCTAAGACTCTCATTGTAGAGACACAGAGAGAGTGAGTGATTTACTTAAGGTCACACAGGGAATCTGTGTCAGAGCAGGGAACTGACCCTTGGTCAATCAGTTCCTAAACTGGGACCCTTAACTACTGGACCAGCCTTCCCTTTTGTGTTGGCTGCATTGCATGAGGACTGTGTGGCACATGAGGCATGTGGAGAAGATGAGATAAGCAAACAGTACATCTTTGGCTACTGCAGCTGAGTGTTATCCATAAGGGGAATCAACTGGCAGCCCCAGAGATGATCAGTGTGTTTCCCATGATTTGTCTTCCAGCTCTTGAACTCCTTCTGAGAACAAGCCCCATATTCCCCCCTGCCCCCAACATCTTACTAGGGCGTGGCTAAATTCACGTGCCATGCGCTCCTTCCGCTGCCTAGGGAGGCCACTCTGAAGATTCCTGTGAGATTGCTCGATGAGATGGAGAGAACAGTGGCCCATACACAGGGACTAGGGGGAGACACTCCAAGTAGAATGTTTTACCCCGCTCTCCAAGAGACTTAGGTCCAGAATTTAAAGGTATCAGACATTTAGGTGCCTAGCAGAATTTTCAAAGGCACCTAGTTGCATGACTTCCATTGAGATCAATGGGGCCTAGACATTTTTGAAAATCCCACTAGGAACCTAACAGCCTCTTTCGGCACCTAAACACCTTCCAAAATCTGTCCCTCAGTGCCCTGTAGAACAAGATAAATTAAGGCAAAAATAACATTTCTAAAATAAGAGATGGGTCAGATTTTCAAAATATCAGAAGTCTGGGGCTCAGCAACAAAGCTATGTGCAGTTATGCTCTAATTTGCAGAGACAGTTATTAAGACTGTATGAAAAAATTTCCTATATGCAATATGCAGACACAAATAGCCAATGTCTGCCTCACTTGTGGTGTCTGGATGCATAAGTTAAAGGCAGAACTGAATGCGGTTTTTAACACATGACCCTAGGCTTCTGTTGCTTTGCAAATCTCACTCTGGATATTCATTTTATTATTTGTATGACAGGAGTGCCTAGTTGAATTTGGCAAAAAAAAGTAAAATAGTAAATTAGCCAAAAAATGCACTGGAGGGGGATACTGAAACTATTCACAAATTCTGCTTCAATCCATCAAATAGTTTCAGCTGTAATGAATCCATGTCTATATTCAATCCTAGAGCCTTAAAATTCCACCTACCCTACAAGGTGAATTCCACTGAATTGCACTGAGTTCCTGTAACAAATACACTCTTCTTGCAGGATCAGTGGAATATTAAAGCCCTAGAAAACTCATACTGGCAGCACAAAAGTGCAGCCTAGGGATAGACGCTCTAGCACCTTCATCTCTAAAAACATAGGATGATACCATTTCAGCTAAAATAAAATCTTCCTTCCCTCTCAGCTGTCAGTAGCAGTGTGGGTTTTACAATGAGTAGGCCAGCCATCAGGGAGTAGTGGTAACTCACTGCCAGTAAGTTAAATACTTCCCCTACAGTTATATAAAACTTGTCCTCTAAAACCCAGTATTCACAGGTGTTCAGATCCAAAAGCAGGATACCAGTCTGTATCAAAGCTGCACGTAGAGAAGCCATGGTCATCAGCAATCCTGTGCATATGCAACATTAGCTAGAACTTTCAGCTTCAGAAATGCAGGCCCAAATGAACTCCTCCCCAAGAGGTGACTTTGTTCCACTGTGACCTGCTACCTCTTCTCTAGAGTTTGTAGGGGAGGACCAAGGGCCTGTTTCTCTCTCTGGTGTCAGGAACCTTGAGTGTGGGGTTCCTCAGCTGAGCCTTCAGGCAAGTTAATGAGCTCAGCTGGGCTGCAGCAGAATCATCTAATTGGCCAGCCTGCCTGGTTGGCTGAAATGAGCTTTTAAGCTCAACAACAGCAGCTGCAGCAGGTCTCTGACTGTTCAGTGCTTGTGTCTGCAATTGATCCTGTGCCTGCCTTGTTCCCGCTCCAGACCAGTTTTCTTGCCTGGTTCTGACTCTTGGCTTGACTTCTGATGCTAGTTTTGATGCATGACTTTGGTTATTGATTCCTGCTCATACTGTTGGCTTGTGTCCTCTGGCTCCTGATGCCTGTCTCTGGCTCTAACCGCTAAGTAAGATTGTCCATATCCTGGTTCTCACACCTGGAGTGGTGTCTTATGCAGAAGGCTGGCAGGCCTGTTCCTACCCCAATTTCAGGAGGCCTCTTCATGTGCTCCTTAGGTTCCCATTAACTGAGGAGACATTTTCTCCTTTTTATCTTTTTCTGCATTCACCTGCCTGTAGTGCTGCCCCTGATTCAGTTACCTTGGCACTGTTTGGTAAAATAACACTGGTCTACAATTTTTGAGAAGTTGTCTGCTTCAGAGATAAAATGTGCTATTTAGTATGTATTTTGATGTGCTGAATTCAAATATGACAATTAAAACAACTGATTGGCTACTGTTTCTAAGATATTTAAGTTTTAACATTTCATGTCTATGTATATCGTGTAGATAGTAGAGTTTTAATCATAAATTGTAAACCTAGGTCTTTTCATGTGTTTATGGTTGCTTTACATGATACTATTTCACCTGTCCTGTTTATGGAACACTTTAAAAATCAGCAAAGGGGTTATATAAATATTTATTATGAAACAAAAGGCAAAAAAACTATTATGTACATAGTTTAGTCCTATTCAGTGTCTACTCGGCACTTCTTGGCTTGTTTCTTGTATTCATTAAATGGAGCATCTCTTGTCACTGTCCAGCAATAGTCTGCAAGCATTGATGGGCTCCATTTGCCCTGATAGCGTTTCTCCATTGTTGCAATGTCCTGGTGAAATCGCTCGTCGTGCTCGTCGCTCACTGCTCCGCAGTTCGGTGGGAAAAAATCTAGATGAGAGTGCAAAAAATGTATCTTTAGTGACATGTTGCAACCAAGGCTTTTGTATGCCTTGAGGAGGTTTTCCACCAACAAACTGTAGTTGTCTGCCTTGTTGTTTCCGAGAAAATTTATTGCCACTAACTGGAAGGCTTTCCATGCCTTTTTTTCCTTGCCACGCAGTGCATGGTCAAATGCATCATCTCGAAGAAGTTCACGAATCTGAGGACCAACAAAGACACCTTCCTTTATCTTAGTTTCACTTAACCTTGGAAATTTTCCACGGAGGTACTTGAAAGCTGCTTGTGTTTTGTCAATGGCCTTGACAAAGTTCTTCATCAGACCCAGCTTGATGTGTAAGGGTGGTAACAAAATCTTCCTTGAGTCAACAAGTGGTGGATGCTGAACACTTTTCCTCCCAGGCGCCAATGACTGTCGGAGTGGCCAATCTTTCTTGATGTACTGGGAATCTCTTGCACGACTATCCCATTCGCAGAGAAAACAGCAGTACTTTGTGTATCCAGTCTGCAGACCAAGCAAGAGAGCAACAACCTTCAAATCACCACAAAGCTGCCACTGATGTTGGTCATAGTTTATGCACCTCAAAAGTTGTTTAATGTTGTCATAGGTTTCCTTCATATGGACTGCATGACCAACTGGAATTGATGGCAAAACATTGCCATTCTGCAGTAAAACAGCTTGAAGACTCGTCTTCGATGAATCAATGAACAGTCTCCACTCATCTGGATCGTGAACGATGTTGAGGGCTGCCATCACACCATCAATGTTGTTGCAGGCTACAAGATCACCTTCCATGAAGAAGAATGGGACAAGATCCTTTTGACGGTCACGGAACATGGAAACCCTAACATCACCTGCCAGGAGATTCCACTGCTGTAGTCTGAAGCCCAGAAGCTCTGCCTTACTCTTGGGTAGTTCCAAATCCCTGACGAGGTCATTCAGTTCACCTTGTGTGATGAGGTGTGGTTGAGAGGAGGAGGATGGGAGAAAATGTGGGTCCTATGACATTGATGGTTCAGGACCAGAAGTTTCATCCTCTTCCTCTTCCTCGTCTAACTCAAGTGAGAATGATTGTGGTGCATCAGGAACCGGCAGTCCTTCTCCATGGGGTACTGGGCGTATAGCTGATGGAATGTTTGGATAATGCAGAGTCCACTTTTTCTTCTTTGATACACCTTTCCCAACTGGAGGCACCACGCAGAAGTAACAATTGCTGGTATGATCTGTTGGCTCTCTCCAAATCATTGGCACTGCAAAAGGCATAGATTTCCTTTTCCTGTTCAACCACTGGCAAAGATTTGTTCCACAAGTGTTGCGGCATATGTGTGGGGCCCACCTCTTGTCCTGATCTCCAATTTTGCAGCCAAAAGAAAGGTGATAGGCTCTCTTAACCATAGTGGTTATACTGCGCTTTTGTGATGCAAAAGTCACTTCACCACAAACATAGCAGAAGTTATCTGCACTGTTCACACAAGTACGAGGCATCTCTGCTCACTTTGGCTAAACAGAAATGTGTCCCTTTGCAAAATCAAACACTGACAAATAAGAGAGCATGACACTGTATGATTTCTAGAGCTGATATGGGGCAATTTGTTCAACAGAGTGATGTAAGCTTCGTTATGATTGCATCATCCATGACTTCTAGGAATAACATGATGCAATTCATATCATGTATGACTCAATACCAGCTTCAGATTGCATCATTCATTGTTTTGCCTAAAAAGCAAGTACTGTCCAAACCCAGTCATAGATTTATTCATAGATCCAGTCAAAGATGTATTTTAGTCATTTCTGGTTTAAATTGAGATCCCTTCCCTTTATAACTCACTTATCCTCCGCCATTCCCAAGTCAAGGGTCGTATATACTGACCCAATAGCATGTCTTGAAAACTAGAGCCAATCAACAATTTTAAGCATCATTTTCGTTCTCAGTGACCCAGAATTAGTAAAGTTTGACTGCATTTATTTCAGAAGCATTTTGGCTGTAGAGCAGTGTAATCTGAATGTCTGGCTACATAACTCATTCAGCAAGCTACTTAAACGCTTCCTTAACTTTAAGCTCACGCTTCAATCTCATTGTCTTCACAAGTAATCCTGGGCTGAAGTGATAGGATGAAGTGGGGCCTAAGCTATTAAAATTTTGGAAACCTGAGTCTGGGGGCACAGGAGGGGGAGGCAATGTGGGGTGAGTTAGTGTGAATTAATATAAGGGGGAGCTCACCTTTCCTGTGTCTATAGCTCTGACTTCAGTGTAGCAGGATGGGCAATGAACCATGGTGATGCAATGTATTGTGACAGGAATCTTTATTCTGCACTAGTTCACTGTGCTAGTTTCTTCAAGTGGCTACATTTCTGTTTCCTGAGCAACTTCTTTTTACATGGTGTCAGCCAGTGGTCACAACAGCAGGCACTCTAACACACCACAGAGACTTTATATATACACATATGGATCTGTGTATGTGTTCTAATAGCTACAGTAGCATGACTACCTTATGAGGAAATTGCATAGCGTAAAAGATGTAATCAATCGTTTAAGCTTTGCTTTTACCAAAAAAAACAGAAATCAAAAATATGATGTACTACCATTGGTACCCGACACTTGGGAAATATGGCCAAGCATCACAGAGACAAATGTGAACCGAACTCAAATCAAGAGAGGAAGGAGGTTCTCATAGTTATGGTACTGTGCTAGGAATCAGAAGATGAGGACCTATTCCTGGCTTTGCCATAGACTTCCTGCGTGTCTTTGGAAAAGTCACTTAATCTCTGTCCCTTAGCTTCCTACCTGTAAAACGGATAATGTGTCCTTTCTCTCACCTGTGGTGTGTTTTGGCTATTTAGATTGTGTACAGCACCTTACACAATAGGACCCTGTTCTCAGCTGGCATCTCTCTGTGCCACTGCTGTACAAATAAATAATCTGAACAATAAGAAATAAAATAAACATATATACAATTCCAGTTGTATTGTAAAAGAAACAGTTCAACATAACGCTTAATGTTATTTAGTTCTTCTTTTCATTTGATTCCAGTAACAACCAGATGAGCCAGAAACCAGGCTTCTTCTAAGTGAACAAGAGTTGTAAAAATATAATGATAGACTTTTTTTTAAAAAAAGCCACTAAAGAAAAATCATTGCACCAGCATTTTCATGCTATAGTGGGATTTTCAAGCACTAAAACCTTTGTAATGTAAACAACCTTTCTATTAAAAAAAATTCTTCAGTCTTTAAAAACAATTCTATGAACAGTGAACACCATGTAAAAAAACAAATCCCAAATGCGAGATATCTTTTCTAAAACCCATTGTAGATTGTTATCTTTTATAAATAAAGGACATGTATATTTTTTATAATGTTGAATTTCTAGAAGAAAATATTGGGCTAAACACTTCCTCAAAATGAAAACATCTTTAAAGAATGTTCTTCTTTGTGCAGCAATGTATACTTGCAAAGATGTGCCATTGTTGTAAAATATTTTTGACTATAGATGACTCACCAATAGTCAATGAACTGATGGATATGATTTTTCTATCAGTCAATAGTCAATAATAAAATGTGACCCAGAAACATAGATTGAAAATGTTCATTGATCTGGCAACTCAATGATAACATAAATACCAACTGGTTCAGATGCCATTAGTAGTACCTTTTATCCCTTAGAGCAATAAATGCTAAGTCCTAAGATTGAGCATTTTACCCCTAATTGAAGGCAGGAAAGGTTAGGCATTGGGCTAGACTCTGCCCGTGGTTACAATAAAATGAACAGGTTTTCTGGATTTTTACACTAGTAAAATCAGAATCTAGCCAAGTGAATCTATGATGGTAGTTGAATAACCTCTAGTTTTCTCATGCTGAAATTCAGCATTCACACCATGTTGATTTTTCAGGTTTTCATTTGATGGGCAGCTTCCCATAGGTATATAAAACAGCCCACTTTAAGAAGAACCAGTCTGTCTAACAATTTAAGTGCCAAAGCAAATATGTCCTCACTGTCAGTTAGCAGGAACTTTGGGGTATTCTTGCTTCTTACTACTTTTATTATCTGTTCTACAATAGTTTCTAGAGACTCCAACCATACTGATGGCCCCAGTGGACTAGGCACCGAACAAACACATATAGTAGGTTAGACAATTAGGTGTCGGGTATAGTCTATAATACTTAGTCCTACCTTGAGTGCGGGGGACTGGATTAGGTCCCTTTCAGTCCTACTGTTAAACAGTCCTGGCCCATTAAATAGGCAAAGGGGAAATAGAGAGGGGAAGTGACTTCCCCAAGGTCACACAGCACGTCAGTGACAGTGCTGGGAAGAAAACTGAGGTTTTCTGAGTCTCCATTCAACACTGTCTCCATTATACCACCTCTCATTTTTGCTGTTCTTTGTAATACTAAGTGCACCTTTGAACTGGGCGAGATCATCCTACACATCCTAGTTCCTGTGCTTGCAGGGGACTAGGCAGTGGTAGACTTCAGTCCTGCACATCCATTTTTTTTTCTTTTTTTTAATACCCCTGAATGGAAGTTGACAGGCAGAGCAAGGTGGCACCTGTTGAGCTGATTTTTAGCATTCGATACGCACAATGTCAGGAGAATCACACCTCAAATGGTCCTATAAACAATAGCTGAATGAATGTGTGTTCATGGATAGAAAGGAAACTCTGGAGACACCTCCTGACTGGCAGCAACATTTCAGAGTGAACCCTCACAGGGCCTCCATTATGTTACTGCTCCTCATGGTCCATAGAGGTGGATTCTGGAAGACCAGTTGGAGTTTTACTTGTGTCCGACCGGTGGGATCCGTCTCCGAGGCTTGGAATAGCCTGCTGAGAAATCAGAGACTAGAGGCCAAGGTCAACTTGGTGTCATGGGGTGCAACTCCACTGGGTTCAAAGCGGTTGCATGCACTTATGGCAGTGCATGCAAGAGGGTCTTGGATGTAAGAGGTGTGCTGGCTAACGTGAGTGGTCTCAAGCCTTTTCTAGTCAGCAGTTCAAACACAATCTATATGAAAACAGCTTTTTGGTCCCTGCTACTTGAGCTGGATTTGAACTGGAGAGTTTTATACACTGCTCACAATTAAAACATTTATAGTGCTTCCTTTGGAAGTAGATGTTTCCATGTTAAATGTGTAATATGCAGTACTTGGTATAGGAAATACCTACATATAACAAGCATATACCACAATTCCACTTATTACTTGTACAAATATTAATCACAGCAATGGTGGTTTTAATGGTACCTTGAGCCAGAAACTGATTTAATACTAATGGAGCGATCACATTCTCAGTATCACTGGGCAATTTTAGGAAAAGGAAAATAATTGCCAGCAAGTAGAATAGGCATAGAAAGCATTAACATTATGTATCTTTAATGTAGACTTCAACCAGAAACTGCATATAACACATGAGATGTTCATGCATTTTTTATATGATCTCACTCATCCATAAGGAGCCTTTGAACTAATGTCAAAATATTGCATATCTACATCACCCTTTTTAAATTATCCTTTCCATTTTAGCCCCTTGTGCATTAATGATGACTTTTATGAAGTAACTTAAGTCCACTTGGTTTTATTCCTAGTAGTTTTTTTTAAGTTGTATCTTGCTAAACTTAAAAAAAGGTGCACAGATTTTTTTTGACACTTGCTTTCCAGGGTCAGGCTGGGGTTATTATTCATCTCACTCATTTGAAGGCTTACATTAATAATCCCTTGGGGAGCAAATCCCTTTGTGCGCAATTTATAAAGTTATGCACAGTTTGGCTCAAAGGAAATTCATGCAATGGATTAAGAAGAAGCCACTTTTCGTGTGTGTTAGATAGAGGCATAACAGCAGCCTGCAAAAGATTAATATGGCAATGCTCTTTGGGGCAGGAATATTCTTTTTATTCTGTTTGTAGAGTGCCTAGCAAAATGGGATTCCTTGGCACTACCACAAAATAACTACTTTATTATTATTTATTATTTATTATTATTATTTTATTTATTGTATTCTAGTTTACAAGAGACTAAGAACCCAGACTGCTATGACATAGAGCAATAATAAGAAATTCTGTGCTCATGTCCTAGCTCACAAACTAAGCATGATAAGGTCAGATCAAATGTGGATGGGAGATGAGCTCAAAGGAAAACGCAGGCGGTACAGGTGCTGGTTTAATAGATAGTGCTCTTCTTTTTAATCTATACAGAACCAGTTCCCTGGCAGGCATTGTGCTCTTTTGGATGAGACCTAACACGGTCATTGAAGAGGACAAGGAATCTTTCACATGGGGTTCTAGCGCTAGTGTCCCAGCCACCATCTACTCAGGTAAATCTCACCAATGTATACATTCCCATGGATGTCTTGCATTAAGCAGGCTGACAGTGTGTCTGCAGTCTGCCTACCTATGTTCTCCTGGGAACTTCATTTTGACAAAATATTCTTCTCTTCCTGTCCTAAACCATCGTGTTGCTATGCGCTGTTCGGTGCCAAATTTCACCCCAGAAGTGGCTCTGCTGCTGTGGGGTTTTAATTCAATCAAACTGTTTCACTGATGTGTCGGCGATAAACTGAAAGTCTCTTTCAAAATGCAGCGTTGTGTTACTCTCTCAGAGCAGGGATGGTTTTAATACTGGGGATTTACTAACTTAATATAAAACAAACAATCACAGCTTACACAAGCCACACACCTGCTCAGCCTAGCTGGGGCACCACAACAGCCCGCCTGGGACCGCACCCTGCTTCCCCGCTCGGTTCCCTTGAACCTCTTCAGCACAGCTCCAAACTCTTAAAAGGACAGGGCACAGGCTGGAATGGACAGACCGCACCTAAATATAACCCTGGCATTTCATCACCAGCGCTCCATAAGCAGCAAACGGTACACTCTGCTGTATCATGAGCCCAGGCAAATGAATCACATCTCTCCATTCCAGACATAATTTCCGTCTTGCTGACGCAAGACAGCCAAGAGAATCCAAACATTGATGCTATTTCAAAATAATGCTTCTTACTCCCCAGTCGTCAGCAGGATTCATGTTCTTGCTTCTACTGAAAGGATAGTAGAGTGCCAAATACTAATAAATATTGAAGGTTTAATAGGAAACCTTTTCCTTGAGGAAAACTTAACCAACAAAGCAAATAGCTGCTACACTGTGAGGGCTGGTTATTTCCTAAATTGCTTTGTGGTCCCTTAGCTTTGTTGTTCCCTCAGACTGCATCATACCCTCCTTCAAATCTTTCCCCATTCAGTAAGCAGCCATTTATGGCTGCCAGTCCCACTGCTGTCCTGATTCCCAGTTGTCAGGGTTCCCTCCCACTCTGAACTCTAGGGTACAGTCATGGGGACCCACATGAAACACCCCCTAAGATTATTTCTACCAGCTTAAGTTAAAAACTCCCCAAGGTACAAAATCTTCCCTGTACCCTGAGAAAAGGTAATCGCTGCCACCACCAAGTGATTTAAACAAGAACCGGGGGAAAAGGACCACTTGGAGTTCCGCTCCCCCCCGAAAATATCCCCTCAAGCCCATACACCCCCTTTCCTGGGAGGCTTAAGAATAATCTCCTAACCAATTGGTACAAAGTGATCAAAGACCCAAACCCCTGGGTCTTAGAACAATGGAAAAATCAGTCAAGTTCTTAAAAGAAGGGTTTTATTAAAGAAGGTAAAAATCATCTCTGTAAAATCAGGATGGTAAATAACTTTACAGGGCACTCCAATTCAAAACTTAGAGGACCCCCCCCCCCCCCGCCGCCACCCTGGACAAAACCTTAAAGTTACAGAAAAACAGGAATAACACCTCCCTTTTAACACAGGGAAACCTTCACAAGCAAAACAAAAGGAAATCTAATACACGTCTACCTAACTTGTAATATTGGAGATTTGGTTGAGGATGGATTGGAGGAGATGATTTCTTGCCTGGTGCCTCTCTTAGCCCCAGAGAGCGAACACCAACTCAAACAAAGAGCACACACACAAAACCTTCCTCCCTCCCAAGATTTGAAAATATCTTGTCCCCTTATTGGTCCCCTTGGTCAGATGCCAGCCAGGTTACCTGAGCTCCTTAACCCTTTACAGGTGAGGAATCTTAACCCTGTAGCTGTATGTTTATGACACCAGTAGACATGGGAGGGGGATGTAACTTAATTTCTTTCCTATACACATGAGGAGCAGATCTCCTGAGCCAGAAGATGCCACTTTTACACTGACCTTTTATAAATCCGATTTTTTTTTAAAAAAAAAAAATTGCAATCTCTATCCCATCTCACTTAGCTTGTTGGGCCAAAAGAGACAGTTCTGCTCAAAGGGATGTAACCCTCAATGACTGAGCATTCTGAAATCCACCAGCTGTAATGCTGCCAGACACTAGTTAGTACATGCCCTAGTCTCCTTTCACTTTGGGTAATTCATATGCAGTCAAAAATAGATACATTGGGCCACATTTTGATCTCTGCTACACTAGTGTACAACTGGAACATGTATATTTTACACCCATGTAACTGAGACTGGAATCTGTCCCATTTTGCTTTACCTTCAGAACTTTTTTTTTCTACCTCAAGCACTGTTTTTCTGTTTAGCTATTGACTGTTGGCAGCTCTGCTGGAAAGAATCGGCAGAAGAGGTTGAAATTTCTGAAGGAAGGACAGATGTCATTTCATCTATAACACCTGTATAAACAGGAAACATTTTCACTGTTCTTCCATTTAATGTTTTTTAAAAGATGTTTATATTCTCTAAAAATCGCGTGTGTCTGGGAAAATAGCTGCTACAGAGTTAAGGTTTAAAACAGTACATTTTTCGGACTGAATATCAGTAGTATGCATTGTACATCACTCAACATTTTATGATGAGATGAGCTATGACTTGATATAGACACAAATATCTGGTGTACAATAAAGTTTAGGTGCCTGATTCTGATCTCACATGCACAGATTTTACACCTTGAATTATATTGACTTCAAAGGAGTTTTCCAAGATGTACATTTTATTATTTGTATTACAGAAATGCCTAGAAGCTGTAATCAGACATCCAGGCCCCATTGTGCTGGATGCTGTACAAACACAGAGTAGAAGATCATCCCAACCCCAAAGAGTTTACAAGACTATATGAAATAAGGTGCACAAATGAGAAACAGGCAGACAACAAGTACTACAAACAACCTATATGCCACATATCAAAGGTACAGAGCTCATTGGTTATGTTTCTCTCCCAGATGCTGAGCACTGTTCTAGAATGAGTTGGTAGCCTCAGATTAACATTAGACAACATGACAAATGTCTATCACCATAATTGGCGCTGATTGGCATCCTTGTCATTCTCAGTACAGGAATTGAATGGGCTACAAAAACTGAACTACTCTCACCCACAGAAGTGATGCCTCTCTGTTAGACTTAAGCACATAGGCAGGCAGAATGGGAAAGTTTGCATTGTGGCCGCCCTTTCTGGGTATGTTCCTTGGCTGAATAGTGTTATCTTCACAGCTGTCAAACCAGCACTATCCAGCGGGACATAATTCTCTTCTAAATTAGAGAAGAAAAGAAAAAAGTACTTCCTGATTATACATGACTAATAAACAGTGTTTTCACCCGAAAGCACAATAGAGCTTGTCATGGATGCAGGCTTGTATTGAGCTGCTTATACTAGATATAATTTACAGATATGTGATCAAAGGCACTACCCTATTTGAAAGATGGCAGATTCAGTAATGTCCCTACTGATTAATTCAATGTAATAATGCAAATAGTCATGGCAAAGATTTCATATCTCTACTCTGCATGCGGCACTCGCTTTTATTTTGCTGCAGAAATAAAAGGAAAAGCCATTTGACTTCCTAGATCAACAGATAAGCAGCTGGAAGGTCAGTGTGATGTACAGTGTTACATTTACTGGAAAGTGGCATAAGCAATTGTGCAAAGTCAGCTGAAGACGTTAGGTTGCTCTGCTTGACCCTTTGTGAATCCCAAAGACTGCCTTCATGAGCCATTCATTCGAAGCACCTTGTACCTCTGGTTTATGTCGGTAATATAAAAAGTGGTGAAATGGCTCAACATCTAAATTGAAAGCAGTTGTACACACAAATTTAAAATCTCTGGATTGGCTGCTAGATTTTATATCCATATTTATTTATCTGATCACTACTGTGTCTTCCTCAATTAATTTTAATATTCATCTTTGCCAGAAATGTATTGAATTCTTCAAAGCCTCAATTACTCTGTGAATAATCTTTAGGGTTCACATTTCCTTAAAATAATCATAAGAAAATCACATGGAATCAGGTATTAACTTCATTGTTAGGCTGAATTCTGCCACCCTTACTCACTCTACGTAGCACCTTATTCCATGATTAGTCCCACCGACTACAGTGCTACTCATGGAGTAAGGTGCTACTCTAGTGAGGCCAGGATTTCACATGTAAAGTCAGTAGCAAAACTGGTAGAATGGTAAACAAGGAGGGGGATGGGGCAGTTATACAGACCAATCTGCGTTACTTGGTAAGGTGGGCTCATTAGAACAACATGGGTTTTAAAACAGCTAAGTGTAAGGTCAGACATCCAGGAACAAAGAAGGAAGGTCATACCTACAAGATAGGAGACAGTATCCTGGGATGCAGTGACATTGAAAAGGACAGATGGTGTAGGTAAGAGGGCAAATGTGACCTTTGGATGTATAAGCAGGGGAATATCAAGTCGGACTAGGGAGGTGGTATTGTCTCTACATATAGCATCACTGGGACCATTACTGAAATACTCTGTCCAGTTCTGGTGTTAACACTTCATAAAGTATGTTGGAAAAATGGGAGAGGGTTCTGAAAAGTGCTACAAGAATGATTTGAGGACTGGAAGACATGCGTGATAGTGAGAGTTAAAAAGCTCAATCTATTTTTGTTTATCCAAGACTAGGTTAAGAGGTGACTTGATCAAAGTCCACGGATACCTACATAGGGAAAAGTTATCTGATCTAAATAGCTCTTTAACAGTAAAAAAGCAAAATGGGAGCTGGTGGTTGGAAGCTGAAGCTGGGTATAATTGAATCACAAATACCCTAATTGTTAAAAAATGCATTGTAATTAACTATTGGAACAACTTACCAATGGATGTGGTGGATTTTCCATCGTTTGAAGTCTTTAAATCAAGACTGGATATCTTTCCAAAAATATGCTATAGCTCAAACAAAAGTTATGGGCTTGATGCAGAGATAACTGGGTGAGGTTCTATGGCCTGTTATGCAGGAGGTCAGACTAGATGATCATCATGGTCCCTTCTATCCTTAAAATCCATGAATCTATGATGTGATTAACGTTTATAAAATAATGAAACATCTAGAGAAGGTAGATCATGAACTTGTGTTTTCCCTGTCTCAATACAAGAACAAGTGAACAGTTAGTTAAATTAAAAGTTATAAAAGGAAATACTTTTTCACACAACATGTAATTAGACTTTGGAACTCCTGGCCCCTCAAAATTGTTGAGGCCAAGAATTTAACAAGATTCAAAAATGGATTGGATATTTGCATGAATGGAAAGACCATAGAGGGTGATAATAGTTAATAGGAACAAAAAACATTATGATTCAAGCCAATCTCTAACTCTTATTGATCAGCATGAGACCTAAAGCAGGGGCAGACCCGCTGATAGGCAAAGGAGGCAATTGCCATGGGGCCCAAGTGATTTAAAAGATCCCGGGGGGCCCTGCCTGCCACCCCAGGCCCTTTTAAATCTCCCAGGCGGGCCGCAGAGCTCTTAACCACTGATTCTTTATGGAGTCCTATACAAGTAGGACCTTGACCATGCACAGAGCTAAAACTCAGAATACTCAGGTTTATTTTAGTTTAACTCATCTCTAACTACAGTACAAGTGAAGTCAGGTTTGGGGAAGGAAGGGATCTAATCCTGCTCCCCTCCTTGCATGAATCACAAAACTGCTGTGTAATCACATGGTGAAACCTTGTTATGGGTTGAGTTAAAACCCCATTGAGATTAATAGGTATGAAATCATCCTTCAAGTAACTAACAACTGTAAGCATAAGCCCCTACCTAAGACAAAAGGTGTGTGTGAACCCACCATCGAGCTTTTGGCTGAGTATTGTTTTGGGGTGGGTGCGGGGGAAAAAGATCATGCAAATACTGAGAACAGACAAGGGAAAAAAGAGAGAGGAAGAGGTAAAAAAGCCCAGCAGGAGCATCAGAGACCCTGGAAAAAGCTAGAGAGAAAGCTTTGAGGTCTGGTGTTGTCTAAAGAGGTTTGAGGGCAGTAAGCTAGGAATCTGCTCCTTTTGTTTTTGATTCCTTCTGTATTCAAACACACAGGACTTTGTACATTTCTTGTAAATAAACAAGATGGTATCCCCAAAAATACCAGACTCTACCAACTTGTACTTTCAATTGGAACATCCCCAGGGTCCCGAACTTTGGCTAGTCACTTGGGTCAAAAAGGAGCAACATCTGTAAACTGACAATTTAGTCAGGCTTTGTTGCAGGGAGATTTAGGACAAGAACACTATACAGGGCAGGAATGAGTATTTGCCCAGCTCCAAACAGAGTCTCAAGTGTCTTTGATATGATTTATAAAATCAGCAGCATTCCTCTCTAGAATTTTAGCCCTGTGTATTCAGCCTTACTCTTGGTAATTGTATCTTATTTAATTACTTAGGTAATTATTTATATTAATACTAATACTAGAAGAGTTGAATTGTACTGATGGGGGGGAGGATAAACTCCAAGCAAAGAAAGCAACTGAAAGAATCTGGAAAGCTCCAGAAGGAATCTAGATATTAAAATGTGATAGAAGCACAAAAGAAAAATGAAATTAGCTCATGTACACAGTTCATTATGCTCCAGTTCTGCAAACATCAAGATGTTCTTTCATGCAGACTGTTAGTCTTCAGCATACTAGTTTACATCCTCGGGTACCTGCTTTGCTTCCTGACTTACTAGCTATCCGTGAACTTGCCACTCAGCATTGCCGTTTTATAGGAGGCTTTCCCAGCATGCTCTCCTGGCAGCTGACTCTTTAAATCCAGAGGACAACCAGCAGCGGTTCTCAACGTTTTGTACTGGTGACCCCTTTCACAGAGCAAGCCTCTGAGTGCAGCCCCCTACCCCCCCCTTATAAATTAAAAACACTTTTTAATATATTTAACACCATTATAAATGCTGGAGGCAAAGCAGGGTTTGAGGTGGAGGCTGACAACTCACAGCCCTCCCTCCCGCCAATGTAATAACCTCACGACCCACAGAGGGATCCCAACCCCCAGTTCGAGAACCTCTGAGCTACAGCACTACAGTGATCATTTTGCTTCTGAGTTCTGCAAGTTACACTTCTCGTCCTTCCAGACAGCAAATACATGAGCTGCTTTTATGTTTTCCCCTTGCTTGCTTTCAGCAGTGAGCTGTAGATGGTCTTCCAGATACCATCAGCATTTTAACTACCGTGGCCAAGATTTTCAGAAGTGCACATTAATTTGGGTTACCTTAACTTTTGGTGTCTCAAACTAAGCCTGAGGCACCCAAAGATCTAAGGCCAGTTAAGAAAACTTTGGCTCATATCAATAAGATCATTCGGAGCCGTTTTAGATGCCATGGTGCTAACAAGTCCATTTACACTACAGTTCCCAAAGTTCTCAAAACCAGTGGGAATTTTTGTAAACAATGTCCCTAGTGTAGACAGGGGCATACATACTGAAAAGCTGAAAGTAGGTGCAATAATAGCAGACCAGGCAAAAGAGAAAATTAAAGCAAACAGAGAAGGACTCATTGGCCCTCATGTATTTCACAGCACTATCATTTTCACAGTACAATGGTTCCTCTAGAAATTTTCTTCCTATTATGCATCAACAGAGGAGTTAACAAGCATTCTTAGCGGCAGTGCCTCTCTGTGGTGTACTTAGAGAGCAGCTAAAGCTCTGAACAAAATAAAGGCAAAGTTAAGAGCCAAGCACAAAATCTCTTCTATAGCTTCAGTGCCACTCCACAAACAACCTACAAAGTCACATCATAGTAGCAGGAAAGGTTTTAGTTCCAGTTCACAAAAATGAACAGGAAAATTGGTATTGTTACTTTCTCCAGATCATTTATTTTAAAAAAGGAATGCTGAGTTGAAACGTGTTAGTTGTTGCACACTTGGTAAAAGTTACCACGTGTTCTTATCACTGTTCCCCAGTCTACCTTCTACCTTCTCTTCCAGTTGCCTGTTACTCTGGCTTGCTGTCTCTTGCTTTATTTAGACGGCAAGCTCTTTGGGACATTGGGTATGTTTCACAAGTTAGGTGTGAGATAGGCTTTGTTCAAATGACACTCAAGGTGAAGTATTCAGAGCCGCCAGGTGGAAGGAGGCATGGCCTATCGCTGAAGGTACAAGACCAGGAAACACGTGTTCTGAGTTTTATTTATGATCTGCTAAAGCTCTCTTAGATGTTTGGATGAAAGGCTCTACAGATCTGCAATGTAAAAATAGTGCTCATACCTCTCCAATCCTAGACAAAAATTGTGAATTCTAGATGTTGGGGCAAACCAATAGAAGTCATCACTCCAGCACAAGAGCTTTATTCCATGGAAACAATCAGTGTGAAGAAAGTAACATGACATGGGCCAAAAAACTACTCTGTCCTTTGGTATTAACTACACATTTTTGTGCCTGGTCCTCTCTGATGTCTGGCTAAACTTCAAATGACTGACAAAAGGAAGAGTAGTTTTAGGCTTTTGTTCAGGTGTGATCATGAACAAAACTCAATACAAAGTCAACACAGAAAACACGATATCTACAGTGGTTGCTACAACACATTAAAAGGACCATCCAAGTAAGAAGTTACATCCAGCACTGTTCACATCTGTATGTTATGTCACCAGGGATATGTGTGGCTTACAAAATGGTTCTTTAGGAAGAACTTTCCCCTACGATTCACGCGGTCTGATTCTGTGTGCCAGTACAGTAGCACCCAAGGCCTGAAGCAGTGTTGGGGCTGGCTTCCATCTGTCTAGATTTTTCACATCGTTCCTTTCTTTTTCCAGTTCCTGCTGTTTCTCCTTCTCGTGGAAAGGTATGCTGAGGAAAGGAGAAATGCAAATGAGTTAACTAACTGCAAAGTTCACTCGTTACAGCAGAGTGGCTTTCCTGATTTGGTCTTCAACCAAACCAAATTGGATTCAGTGGAACATTACAGCATCAGCATATATTTAAATATTAAAGCAGCTTTTGTGTGAAACATTCAGGGTAAGGTTCCTTTTGCAATCTAACAGGATGCTTAGAGCAGAGAGAGGGAAATATTAATGACATTGTAGATGGCACTGGCAAAACCTCAGCTGGAATATTGTGTACATTTCTAGTCACCTGTGTTCAAAAAGACGTATTCAAAGTGGACCAGGTGCAGAGAAGAGCTACTAGTATGATCAGAGGAATAGAAAGGCTATCTTATGAGTAGGGGTCTACTTAAATCTTGGAGAAATAACACTTTTCAGCGTAAATACCAAATTTTGCAGATAAGTAACACAGCCATGAAATTTGCTATTTGTGTTGTGACCAACCCATGACCCATGTGTGATTTCCCCCCCCACACACAGCATTTCTCAAACCGGGGGTCCTGACCCAAAAGAGGGTTGCTGGCCTATTATAGGGGGGTTCAGTATTGCCACTCTTCCTTTGGCACTTCCTTTGGAGCTGGATCGCCAGAGAGTGGTGGCTGCTGGCCAGGCGCCTAGCTCTGAAGACAGTGCCACTTCCAGCAACAGTGGAGAAGTCAGCATGGCAATATCATACCATACCATGCTCCCCTTACTGCTGCACTGCAGCAGTGCTGCTTGAAGCTGAGCAGTAGGAGAGCAGCAGCTGCTGGCCGGGAGCCCAGCTCTGAAGGCAGAGCTGCCACCAGCAGCAGCGGAGAAGTGAGGATGGCAGGGTACGATATTGCCACCCTTACTTCTGCGCTGCTGCTGGCAGTGGTGCTGACTTCAGAGCTGGGCAGCCGGCCAGCAGCCGCTGCACTCTGCTCTGCCTTCAGAGCTAGGTGGCTGGAGACCAGATTTCATGGTCTGTGAGGTGATTTTTACAGCCACAACTTTGATAGACCAGTACTGATGAGAGGAGATTGAAAGAGTTCAGTTTGTTTAGCCTAGCCCAGTGGTTCCCAAACTTTAACAACCTCTGAACCCCTTTCACTAAAATGTCAAGTCTCACGAACCCCCTCCTAAAAGTGAATATTTCCAGGGATTTTCTCCTTTACCCGAGTATAAATTATAAAAGCAGCGATCTTGGAAATATAAAATTTGTTTTTATGACATGCTTATTACACACTTTATTAATTACAGTATTTTATTACATTATGAAAACAGCAACACTCTTCCAAGATCTCACTTTCATAGCCTGTATCACTTCGAATAAGCCTGTTATAAGACAAGGCTGCTATGTTTCATCAAGGAGTATCAGATGTGAAACAGCATGAAGGTATTTAAGAAGCCAACTCAAAGAGTTCCTCCTACACACGCATTCAGGTCTTGGGTAGTCCAGGCAAACAACACATGTTACAACAAAGCTTAAACTTGTTCTTCATAATAATTTTTAAAAAAATATTAGCTGCCTATTTAATATTAAAACCAGCAAAAAATATCCACCTCCCTGTCCGTTTCTTATAAGGAGTCTTGAAGTTTAAATCTCCTCGGTGTGATAGATTTGCTTGCTTTGATCTGCTTAGCTCTTTGGAAGTCCAGGGGCTCCGGGCTGCTGGCCCCATGCTGCCCGGGGTTCCTAGGGACAGCTCTGTCTGCCATTAGGGAATTTTTTCCTGAGAATCCCCTGTAACATTTTGTGAACCCCCAGGGGTCCCCGAACCCCAGTTTGGGAACCACTGGCCTAGCCAAATGAAGACTAAGGGGGGGATTTGATGGCTTTCTATAAACACAGCAGAAAGATAAACACCAGCATGAGAGAAGAGCAATTTAAGCTAAAGGACAAAGGTGCATGAACAAATGGGAACAAACAAGCCATGAAGAAATTTAGGATGGAAATGAGAAGATGGTTTCTAACCACCAGAGTGAGGTTCTGGAACAGCCTTCCAGTGGAAGTGGTAGGGGGCAAACAACCTAATTAGTTTTAAGATGGAGCTTGATAAATTTATGAATGACATGAGATGACGGGGTTGTCCTGTAATGGCAGGTTACTGTCCTCAGTGACCCAGGACCTATGTCCTATGTTTGGTTTCTAAAACAGTGTGCTATTATCTGCTGAAAGTTACATACAGCATTAGATATTGAAAAGAAAAATCCAGCTTTTTAAGTATTCAAATGATTATTTATTGCACAGTGCTTAATACTTTTCATCCCTATATATCCCAAAGCAGGCCAGACACTGACAAATAGCATGGGCCAAACCCCCAGCTGGTGTAAACTGGCATAGTTCCATTGTTTTCATCTGATTGATTCATTTTCCGAGCAAAATTGAGCCTGCCGCAGACACCCAGCACAGAAAATTTCCATTTAAAGGGTTAAAGTTTGGCAATGTTATAGGCAACTGAGAACAGGTTCTTATAATAGCAAGTGTCAGGCAGCCTTAATGATAGGCCACCTAGAATCAGGTCCTGAAATATTAGTGCTGGATATCTGGAAGGTCTTCAAAAACCACAGCCCCATAATTTTAGAAATGTCTAGTCCTTGCAGGCCAAATGTTCACCTGGTGAAAAACAATATAGATCCACTATTTCAGTGGATCTATGTTAATTCACAATAGCTGATCATCTGGCCCTGAATATCTTGGATGCTGTTAAGTAAACAAAATCTCTAAGAAATTCCTCTTCACCACTTACCAGAAATTGATTTAGCCGATGTCAAGACACAGACATACTTATTTACAGTCAGAGCAAGGGGCTCTCTACTGTGTGAATGTACATCTGTTCTTAGACTGTATGAAGTGTATAGTGAAATCCAAGCATAAGTATAATTATACAAAAACAGATCCATATAACAAAACATCCCCTAGATCGTGCATACATACAACCTTAGGTTGGTATAAGATAAAAGCAAAAGAGAACAAAATAGATGCCCACACTTATCTTTTTCCCAAGAGGGGCTTTGTTCACCAGACCACACCAAGTGATTTTATTTGCATGTAAGTAATCATCTCTACACAGTTACAGTAGACTTTTTTTCACAATGGGAAATTTGCAGATGAGGGGAGAAGCTTTTTTTATGCTGAACACACTGAATAGCTTACAAGCAACTAACAATACGGAGAACTTTAAACATCTTTGTAACTTGTGTGAGGATCTAACACCAGAGCAACATGAAATGCTGCAGAGAAACTGCTCAAAAGGGAGTGAAAGGCGGTAATGGTGATGGATATAATCAGGAATGAGCTCTCAAGAGCAGATGGTTCAATAAACATTAGATTTAACTGTGATCTGTTCTTTAAACTACTTTTTTTGCCCAAATATTTAATTTGATTTTTAAACGATTTAAATGTAGTGTTTGGAAAAGGTTCTGGTGTGACAAGCTTGGAGAATAAGGATCCCTATTTACTCATAACCATATTTAATACAGGCAGTAGCACAAGTTTCCCAGGATGTCTCACAACCTCAAGAAACTTCCTGCAGGAATGAGAGGGCACTTTGGAGCTGATGGACTAATAGTCCTTGACCTGTCTGATCAGATCTGGCTACAAGGGTGCCAGTTAATTGTTGTTGTTTTTATAGTAATGGCCAAAATGTGCTGGGAGCTGCACATAGGAAGGTATGGTCACTGCCCTGAATCTGAGGGCCAAATCATGCAATCTCTTAGGAATGAGAGTTACTGCATTCATGTAATAGTCACACTGACTTGCAGGGAGAGTTATTCATGTCCAGGTGTTTGCAGGATCAGGGTCCAAGGCTTGTTATCGTAGAATATCAGGGTTGGAAGGGATCTTAGGAAGTTATCTAGTCCAACCCCCTGCTCAAAGCAGGACCAATCCCCAATTTTTGCCCCAGATCCCCAAACGGCCCCCTCAAGGATTGAACTCACAACCCTGGGTTTAGCAGGCCAATGTGCAAACCACTGAGCTATCCCTCCCCTCATTGTTACCATAAGTCAAGTGCCCACTGAACAGACAAGAAAAGTGTCAGGGTACTGGTCAGCACCAACTGCACCTCTACCTAGCTAATGTGGACACTGAACTTTTCAGGATTCATACTGCCCAGAGCCCCACAGAACCTCCACCCACTCCCAGTGTACCTAAATAATATGGCCCTGCTCCACTCCCTTAAGCATATGTGTAACTTTACCCATTTGAATGTCCATGGATGTCAACAGAACTTGAGATGTAGGAAATTACAGACACGCTTATGTGCCTTGCTCGACCAAGGCCTAAGGTCCTAGGCCGAACCTGACTCTTCTCATTTACACCTGTGTTAAGTGACTGGAGTTAATCCCGATTTAAAGTGTTTACGTGAGAAGTGAATCAGGACATATGGAACAAGTCTTGCTCTCAGTTTCAGCAACACAAATCCAGAGCACCTCAATTGAAATTGATAGTTATTCTGGATTTTCACTGTTGTAACTCAGAGCACAATTGGGTCCTTTCCATCTCAAATAGCGGCATGTTTCCTTTATTCTCTGGAGCCTCTCGTTTTACCTGTGCAAACCAGACTATAATTCTGAATTTTATTATGCAATTTATCTTATTACCTGAAAAACACAAATCCATATTTTAACATAAGTTTCAGATCAGCCTTTCTTAAACACAGGCTGTTCTAAGCCCAGTCAGTTTCACTGCTAGGGGCTCTAATCACCACAGGAGGGAGATAAAGCTACACAGTTCAGTTCACATGCCTGCTTCCCTGCCAGAGCCATCAAAGGAAAAACAGTGGGAAAGGATTACATGGTAACTTCCCTCTTTCTGCTGCTATTCCTCTCTACACTCTTTAAGGGCATGTCTACATGCGAATTTAGTTTGCAACAAGCTGGGGTGTGAATCGACCCTGCATTAGCCTGCCCCAGACTAACTGTCCATGTGGACCCTGCTGACAGGGCCAGCTTTAAGCCGAATCCACCGATTCCCAGGAATCAGGTCCCGTGCCCCAGGGGGCCCCGCTCCAGCGGGAGGGGTTTGGGGGTTTTTTTTGTTGTTTTATTTTTTTTTTCTCGGCGGGAGGGTGCGGGGCCCTGCCTTCGTTCTTCGCGTGGGGCCCCACGCCCGCTAAAGCCGGCCCTGCCTGCTGACGTGCATTAACAGTTTTCTTTGAACTGGGACTAGATCAAAGACCATGTCATTCTGTTTCTCCATTGTTTAAAATATTTCAAACAAACAATACTCTTACATTATGAAATCTACAATGCCCTGGCTAAATAGTAGATTTCCCCTACAGGGGTGACACGCATCATCATAATCTCCACGTTAAACCCACCTCCTTCAAATGCTTGAGTAAAGATGAGTTTTGTGCATACAGCCCCAGCTGAGATCAAGACCTAGACACTTAGTGTCTTAGTAGATGTACCTTGCCCGAAAGTATTTACAATGTAAATAGACAGGAAAATAGAAAAATCGGACTTGGGAAGATCTAGGGTGGAGTGAATTCCAAAACCCAAATCAGAAATATTACTATGAATTAATGAAATGTGGTCTCTTGTGTATGAAGCTAAGGGCATATCTTCATAGGGACACTCAGGAAAACTAATCCAAATTAACTGCAGATGCGCATTTAAAGTAGATTAGTTAAACCACATTAAGCCCCTGTGTGGAGGGTCTTATTCAAAATTAAAGTGGATTTTTCTAAATCAAATTAAGGCCACTTTAATTCTGTATGAGCGCATCCTCACAGGAGTTTAATTCAGTTTAACTAATCTACTTTAAAGATTAATTCAGATTAATTTTCCTTAGTGTTCCCATGTAGACACGCCTTCTGTGATCAACAGCTGTAGCTGTTTTGTTTAATTTCAGAGATGTACCAGTTTCAAGCACTGAATGTGTATAACTTTAATAACAGCATCTCATATTTTAGTTAGAAATGAACAAACTAGAGGAATAAAAGAGGCAAGAGGAAGGATAAAAGGACTTCATGAACTATTGGTCTAACCTGGTCTGGCAAAAATGGGCCACAAATATATATATATATTCATATATATATTTTCATATATATATGAAAAAAGAGAGAGTTTTATTCTCAAGAAAAAAATCCAGTCTCCATGTTAGAATAACCCCAAAGTATCAGAACTGTGCTGCTGGTGTGTTTACAAAATCTTTTCCTTGATACGCTGAGTAAATACAACCGCTAGAAGGCATGGAAATTTGTACAATCTCTGAGTGGTTGTGGTTGTAAAACACCGTATTTATGAACTCAAAAGATATTTTTACAAGCATCCCTACTACTCTGATTCAGAGGCCTTGATAACTGCCAAGGGATTTGGGGCCTGTGTTAGCAAAGGCCTGCCAAAGTGAGCTCACTAACAGCACAAAACAAGTGTTTGTGAAAGAGTCAAAAGAAGACAAAGGGAACAAAGATCATGAGGTGGAAGCAACAAGGAATGCAGGTCTCATGAGAGGGAAGGGAGAGTTTCTTCTTTAACAGTTTGCTGCTTCTCCCCAGGAACTCACAGCAGGCAGCCATTTTCTTTTCCTTGTGTGTCTGTTCATGGACAATACCTCTCAAATGTCCGTGTTTTGAGACATGTCACTCGTCTCTCTCAAAGTTATGTATGTGGCACACAGATTTGGAGTTCTCTCATTTATTTCATGTTGAAATTGATCTACGTCAGAAATAAAGTATGAATCTCACAGCATGCTATGTCCCTCATTTTGGATCTTCAGCATATTACATCTCTCAGTTGGGCCTTGGCAGACTGAGTTATAGGCCATGGATTATAGCAGCATTGACCAGTTTATGCCTAGTTATTTAATTTAGAAAAATTAATTAAAAGGGAGTTTTATTGTTCATAGTTAAGCTTATTAACGAGGCAGAGATCAGATTCTGTCTTTATTGTGTCCACCTGCTACTGGGATCTGACTGCAGATAATTAAGGATCTTCACTTCCCAAAACAATTATGAATTAATTTCTAAATCAATAATAGTTCAAAGTGTGAAGTAAATAAGGTTCCCTGGATACACTCTGCACAATTTTTGGTAAGTATCCTTCTAAACATCATTCTGACAGTACAATAAGGTCAATTCGGCTGTATTTTTGGTCAGTAAAAAAAAAGAAATCCAGTTAGTTACAAAGCTTACCCTTCATTCTAAATGTGTACATCAACAAACATTCATTGAAATATGTATTTTAAAAAAAAAATTAAAGTAGAATTCACTCTCGTTATGTCACCTGTCTTGGAAGCCATTAAAAAGAGAGACTGTATCATTATCCTAATTGATTTTATTATAGTTAGCAGCCAAAGTCCAGTAGACATATCAGGAAAGGTGTCAATATTGAGAGGCCTGTAAATAGCTGAAAATTCCCTTATGGAACAGCTTTAGAGTGCAAGAACCCCCAATGAGCTCAGTAGAAAGACTCCTGTTGAGTCAAGCAGGTGTTGAATCAGGCTCTAGCAGCATGAGATTCACTGTATAGATTTGTTGAACCAACATGAAGAATTATGTAGGTGAAGAATTCTATCCTTTGGTTAAACAAGTCTGTAGCAAGAGTCTCATCTGCTATATTCTCTGGGTTTTGGAGTGCACACTTTAGGAACCCTATTTAATTTCCACAGAACCCTATTAATTGTATTCCTATTAAGCTCAACAGGACTTTTCCAAACTGGAGACGAAGGACCTGATTCTCCTCTTACTTTACACCAGTTAAATCCATTGATTTTGACTGAGTTTCCCCTGATTTGTATGGGTGTAAGTGTGGTCTGAATCAGTCCCATATATTCTAGTTGTTCCCTGTGCTCCAAAGCAGATACTTACCAAGGAGTCTGTGACAAGCGCTGGAGAGGGATAAATGTATCTGATTTCCTTTTGTATGTTGCACTGTAAAAGAAAATAGAGCTTCCTGTAGAGGCATGTCAGTAGCTGGCTTGCTTTCAATAAAATGTATTTGCTGATATTCCCTTTCCAAGACATACACCGCATTCCAAATGCACTCTGCTATAGAATGTTGCAAGCAGCTTGAAATCACATGTCAATAGTGCAATCCGCATTTCTTTTTCATGTAGCATACTCCATATTACAGTGGGTCCACAGGGATGTTTTTCTACATTCTGTCATAAGTGCCTTGCACTATACAATTCACCTTTGATCTATCTACTGGAAGCTCTCTACTACTCTTTCACTCAAATTCAGCAAAGTACTTAAATATGGGCATTATTTTAAACACTCGAGTCATTCCATTGACTTCAATGGGATTCCTCGGGTACTTAACCTTACACAGGTGCTTAAATACCTTGTAGAATTGGGGTCTCAATCCCATTAAAATCATCACTACCCTTATTTTGTCAGCAAACAACCATACTTCACTTTTGGACACACTTTAGCTGATGCCTCCAGCCCCCTCTCCAGAAGTCCCTTTCCCTGTCACATTCAAAATAGCCCCACTTCTACAGAAAACACAACCTAATATAAGATCTCCTTACCATTATCTATAGCCTGTAACTCACCATCCTTTCCTCAGCAAAGTTTTAGAAAAGAGGGTCTTCTCTGACTCTTTTTTTCATAAGTTTTTCCATCACAACCTCCTGGATAACATTCAGTCTGGCTTTTACAGGAATAAGTTTGCTTCCCTCCAGATAGCTAATTCTCCACTTTTTGCCTGTGACCAGGGCTTAAATTCAGCTGACGCTGTCCAAAGCAGAGCTCCAGTAAATATTTTCAAACCAGTGGGGCGAGCCCTGGCACCTCCTGCTGGGCAGAAGCCCCAAGCCCCAGCGCAGCCCATGGGTACCTCCAGGCTCGGGGCTGAAGCCCTGACACCCGCCCTGCAGGGCTAAAGCACTAAGACCCTTCCACCTCGCAGCTGAAGCCTGGAGTCCCAAACTGGGGGAACAAGGGGTGCTCCAAGAAATAGTATATGAGAATTTAAGCCCGACCTGTGACCCTACGTGACCTCAAAGTACCTTGAGCTGGTTCAGGAAGTTGATGTCTCCAGTACTTTCCTGACCTGAATTCCACCCTAACTCCCTAACCACAGCATTTTTATCTCTGGCAGAGACTTTGCATCTTTCTCTCACTCCCTCCATTAGGAAAAGGCTGAAGGCTCTTTTCCTAGCCCTCATCTTGTCAAGCAGGGTCACTTTTAAAACCTTGCCACTACTGACCTTGATAAATGGCTACAGTTACTTCAGTAGCTGCAGATTTATCTAAACTTCCTTATGGCATACTTAAAACATTGCAAACTGGGAGGTAAAAGCTATACAGTTTTCTGAGGAATTATTTAGGCTCAATGGACAGTTTATAAGAATGTCCACTATATTTAGCTTTTTCTTCTAAGATGTCTCATTACTAGCATCAACTCCAGACATCACTTATCTACCAATGACAGCCAACTCTACCTCGTCCATCCGTGAAATGTCCACCTTGTTACGAAGCTGTATTTTTACTGGCTTCTGCAAGCTGGGTTGTGCAACAATCCTACCCCACCCGGCACATCATTCTGACCTTTCAACTCTTGTGACTGACTTTTGCATCTATCTTACTCTGCCGTACTAAGTCTCAACTTTACAACCTGTGATTGACACTCTTTTCTTTTAGTATGACTCCCTTACATGAATATGTCTCCCTTACACACTTTTTGCAAGCCTTTGGTCCCATCTGTCTGAACTTTCAAGTTCAGATTGCAAGTTATAGACTGGTCTGGAAATTTCATAATAGCAATAGCATACAATAGGATGAAGTATTTTTCTCAGAAGCGATACTTACTAGAAGGAACACAAAAAAGGCAAACCATACTTTCTGTGAATAGCTTTTAAAATGTGTAATACTACCTCTAGAATACGCATTGTTAATCCACTTGTCACCACAGTATTTATGAAGCAACGTGTCATCAACCCGTGTTGCAACTACATTCAAACTGGTATGTATTTCATTTTGGAAAGCTGCCATCTTATATTTGTTATTTCATTTCATCAGCCAAGTTTGCACATAAGTTGGCCACAGTTTTGTCATACTGAACAGTGTGTGTCTGTGTGCAGACTGGAAGGAACTGAACTATGTGAAAAGAACTGCTTGAATGAAATGGGCACATTGCTTATTTGTTAGACCTATTGGGCCTGAATCTCATGTCACTCCATTGATTACAGTGACGCTACTCCTGTTTTTCACTAATTTGAGAGGAGAATTGAAATATTCAAAAATGGCTGGTGATTTTGGATGCCCAACTTGAGACACTTGAAAGGATCATGATGTTCAGAAACCATGGAGCATCCGTTCTCTGAAAATCAGGCCCCTTTAAAGTGTCTCTTGGCCCTTGATTTTCATAATTTTCCACCACTATATATAATCTATGGTGCCTGTGGGTTTAATTAAATAAGTGTCTCACATGACAGTTCTAGATTCAGGAATGGTGCATAATAATTTAATTTTATCAAATAAGAGGTAACATCCAGATTACGAACTTACCACCCAAAGTTCACCACAGGCCTTGTTGATCCAAATTTGTGAAAGTTTCTGCTGTGTTCTGGACAGCTGTAGCAGTTGTCACAGGGGGTTACCATTGCAATGCCATTTCTGTGATCGATTTCTATCTCCATTGTAACAAACAAAATCATAACAAAATAAGGGATTTCTTCCTTAACAGAAAATGTATGTGAGCTAAATTACATTGACTTAATAGCTTGTGATATTTATTTTTTATATATACAAAAAATCTCCCACTGACTTCATTTGCTGGGATCCCTAATTGATTTTTGCTCTAAAATTGACCCAAAAAGATTGTTGGTCCCTAAAAGTTTTGCAACATAATTTTCTGCCATTTTCTTGATGTACCTTTAGCAGGGATACAAGAGACCCATCTATAATTTAGACCAGAATCAGGATTTATTATGAAGCACTTAATAATAATAATTAATACTTTGCTTGTATAAATCAATGCTTATCCATAGGTCTAACTGTGCTTTACAGAAGAGGTAGGCATCATCATCCCCATTTTACAGATGGGGTAATTGAGGCACAGAGTTAAAGTGACTTGGCTAAGGTCACCCACCCGGGCAGGGGTAGAGTCAGGAACAGAACCCAGGCCTCCTGAATCTGCATCCAACACTGTCACCTTTACAGTCACAGGGAACAGCAGATGTTTCCTAAGGCTACCCAGCCTGGTCTGTATATGTCTCAACACCTTGGGCAAGGATACTGGATGAGGCAGGGGCAGAATTGTCCCTTAATATTTGTGAAAGATGCTGGACTGAAAGCCCAGAGATAAACAGTGGAAGTGCAAGTTTCTATGGTGCATTAAGTATCAGAGGGGTAGCCGCGTTAGTCTGGATATGTAGAAGCGACAAAGAGTCCTGTGACACCTTATAGACTAACAGATGTATTGGAGCATAAGCTTTCGTGGGTGAATACCCACTTCTTCAGATGCATGCTTTCCACTGCATGCATCTGAAGAAGTGGGTATTCACCCACGAAAGCTTATGCTCCAATACGTCTGTTAGTCTATAAGGTGTCACAGGACTCTTTGTCGCTTCTATGGTGCATTAGTGTGTCTCAGTCCTACTGTGGAGGGACCACTTCCACAAGTGTGAGTATATTTCAGTTTCCTAACCACTGAATTTTGGAGAAGTTCAAAAATATGAGATTAGAGTGAGAGGTGCCACATATCTTTTAAAGATAATGATTATGGAAGTTGTGCAACCATGGGTATGTTCCTTGTACATAATATCTTCTAGGCAACTCTATGGCCTTCATTCACCACTGACTGCAGCTCATCTCTTAATCAAGGTAGTACTTCATAAAATCTTTCACACAGGAAGGCAGGGCATACAGTGGCTAGAGCAGTGGATTGGGAATCAGAACTCCAAGGCTTTGATTCACCACTACATAGCTCCAGTTTTATGCCAGCATAGCTCCATTGATTTCAATAGGCACCATTCAGTGGAGTTACGCCAGCGTTTAAATTCTATTCCTGACTATGCCACTGACTTGCTGCTGTTGTGTCATGATGGGCCAGATCCTCAGCTGGGGTAAATCAACATAGCTCCATTGACTTCAGTGGATCTATGCTGTGTTATCCTAGCCAAGGAACTGGCCCATAATCGCATTGTTCTTCCGGATATCTAATAATGCTTGCCTATATCATAGGTATATTGTGGCAGTTAATTAATGTCTATAAAGTACTCTGAAGCCAGGTCTACACTACCCACCAGATCAGCAGGTAGTGATCGCTATTCGCATAGCTGAAGTTGCGTATCTTAGGTCGACGTCCCTCCCAGTGTAGACCTGGCCTTAGATTCTCAGACCAATGGTGTTATACAAAGCATTACCATTCTTATAGCAAATTGCTCAGAGTTGCAGATGGAGAGAACCTCCCTGTTATAGTGGCATGGGGGGAAAAATAGACTAGTGGCAGCTTAGATCTTCCCTTGTTTGTATGATGACCAATCTTGGTGTCCATACTCAGACAAACTGTCATTGACTTCAGTGGGAGCTTTACTTCCATAACGAATAAGTAAGAAGCTCAGGAATTGTCCCATAGCTCCTCAGTGTCTTCCAAGCAAAACTTATCTGTGGCTATAAATGGTATTTCCTGAGAAGGGGAGAGCCTAAAATCCTGGAGCACTGTTCTTTAGCCAACCCAATTGTTGATGAGTCAACCAGTCATTATGTCTGAACATCCTGTTTCTAATCTGCCCGTGTCTTTAAAAGATTAATTACAAAGGCTGGAACTAAATTAAAGATACAGTTTCAACTGCATTTTAGTTCTATCTTGTTATGTGAGTACCCTCACTGAAAACAAATTTCAAAATGGTACGTCTATACTGTTAGTTACACTACTGCTCACAAATATAAGCTTAATTGTCCATGTCAGATGATATTGTCACATTTAATTATGTAAAATATACAGCATCACTAATGCCTGATTTGAAGAATTTAGTCATTTGGATATATAACACTTCTCTGGGCTGACTATGAAACATACAGACTGGCTAAAATTAATAGTGCCTTTCCGTAAATTTCTATATGATTCACTCTTAACAAATATCAATGCATGGATTTCTAAATCTTTAGCTAATGTTGATTTTAATAGATGAAGAAGGTAAAAATGCATCTATATACCGTATAAACTGATCTAAACTTGTGGGGGAAAGTTAATTCTCAAAAATGATGCAGTACATATCAATCCAGATGATAGATTGGTGCTCTGACTCTCTCGCTCTATGTGTGTATATATACAGTATTTTCCTGTAAGAGTCAGGAATTGAACATGAGAAAAGGAAAGGCAGAGGATATGATCATGATTTTAAGATATGGCCCAAGATTTTCACAAGCAACTAATGATTTGGGGTTCCTCCATTTGTGAGTGCCCGACCGGAAATACCTTAAAGGAGACTGATTTTTCTTCAGAAAATGCTCTCTGACTGCCCTCTGAAAATCACAGCATTGGGGCACTCCAAATTACTAGTCACTTTTGAAAATCTTAGCTTGAATGTCTACAGCGTTGCACCCCAATCCACATTTAGATAGATACGTGGTCAGGTTTGCAAAGACTCTGAGTACTCCCAACCATAGCCGCTGAGCACCTCTGAAAGATTTTTAAATGTTGGTCTGCGTAAACATCGCATTGTATGTCCTGGGGAAATGGACATTAGCTAGTCTGTCTGAAGCCTGCTGTTTCAGCCATATAGTTATTGTTTCTCAGACTGGTTACTTAATTTGTCTCATCATTCCAGTCTTGATAATGATGCTCATCAATATGTTCTTAGACATCCACTTGTTGTGCCTCAACAAACCAGCATAGTTTGTGTACTGAACCTGAGATTTCCAAGCCTCTAGTGCAATGCATGCACGAATGTTGCCCCAAAGTCTTTTAGGATGTTCTCGAGTTAGCAATTGTTTTAGAGATCGTACCATGTTTTTTTCTTCCCAAACACATTTCTAACATCCTTTCTGATGCAGAGGTTTTGTTTCGGAGGACGAGACCATTGAAGACGCATCGCTTCCCAATATGATAGGTGTGAAGACCAAACCTTGGATAAAAAGTCCATTCTAAGTCTGGGTCCCTATGGTTTTCTGGAAGAAATGTCAAACACATAGGGAATAGAGGTGAGTTCACACTTTAGAAGTCCACCTTAAACATTGCTTATTTATTGAATAATTTTGTTAGCTATTCCCTTTAATAATATGAACAACATGCACAGTTACACTAGCTGGTTCACACTGATTGCTCTGCCTTTATGTCTCTGTTGATTCTGTATATTTAGAATGTAAACTCCTTGGGGCAGGTCTCTCTACTATTCTGTCTTTATACAGTGCCTTACACAATGGGGCCATGATCTTGGTTGGTCCCTAGGCATTGCTGTAATATATAGATCAACAAGAATAGTTATGATAAATATGTAAGGGATATCAACACATATAATGTCTAAGGTTACAAACAAAATAAGAACTGTCTACGCTTAAGAAGAAATTTCCCAATATGCCTCTAATTGCACAATTGTGCATTATTGGGATTTTAAACCTTCCTTTGGAGCATCTGCTGCTGGCCACTGTCAGACACTGGATTAGATGGACCACAGAAAGTGCCAGCTTTAGAGGCAGGCAACCCAGGTGATCACCTGGGGTGCCAGGCTCGGGGTGCTGTTTTTGTTGTTAGCGACAAAAAGGGGAAATAGAATGTTTGAAGTAAAATGTTTCAGGTACTCCATATGTAGATTCATTTTTCACTAATTTCCTAGAATGTTCTGGACCTTTGTAGAATCTCATGGGACCTTCCAGACTTTCTAAGAATTACATTTTCCTCGAACATCCTAGAATGCAGTTGGCCATACCCTTGCGAGTATGTAAGGGGCGGGGCATCGCCAGTCAGTCAGTGAAATATCAGAATGAACTGAAGAGAAGTGAGAGCCCCACTGCAATATTGTGATCCTTGTTTTATTGTGTAATTGTGAAAGTGTACTTGTGTTTTAAGACTTGAAGAGTGTAAATAGCGACTAATAATGGGCATATTTAATGAGATACCAGAGATACTTATCGAACCCCTATCTATGCAACAATATAAAAGAAATACTGTCTCCTAAACTCTGCTGATATTGTACAATTTTGAATGGGATGGGCAAAATCAAGGAGATGAAATTTCCAATAAATGAGCAGAAGTGACACTTCTCAAAGTTACACTGCGAAAGAGTGCTCGAGAATGGTGAGAAACTGAATCAGCATTGACTAGTTTACTCGAAATCAACTGACAAAGTGTTCTGTTTTTGTTGCAAAATATTTGACAAGAATGCCAAATCGTTGCTTGTACTTTTCAGGTACAATTACTAGCATTACTTGGCTGATGCTCTCAAGCAACATGAAAAGTCACCAACTACTTTATGGCCTCCAAATGGATGGAGGTCAAATTCATGCTCAAGCTGAATAAATGCATAGATGCAGAAAACCAGTGCATTATTAATGTAGAAACTCAGTACTGGAGGAATATGTTCAAGTATCTGATCTCAATTACCTGCTTCCTTGCAAAGAATAATTTGACTTTCCTGGGTTCATCCGATAAATTGTTCACTGAACATACCAGTAATTTCCTTGGTTTGGTAGAGCTCCTTGGGAAATATGATGATGTCATGCATGAGTACATACGTTGAGTAGTTCATAAAGAAGCTATGGACCATTACTACAGCAAAACAATTCAAAACAAATTGATTGACCTGACAGCAAGGAAGATGTTTGATAACACATTGATGCAGCTTGGCACAGCGAAGTACTATGCTGTAATAATGGACTGCACTCCCAAAATTAGTCATAGTGAAAAGATGTAATTTACAGTAAGATTTGTTGATGATGAGGATGGCTGTAAAGTAAAGAAACACTTTATCTGTTTCCAGTCTGTGGACAACACTACTGGATAAGGCCTAACAGAACTGTTTATGAATGTTTTGAATGAGAATAAAATAAAGCTTCAAGACTGCCGCAGTCAAGGCTACAACAACGGCATGAACATGAAGGGAAGAAACAGTGGTGTCCAGGCAAAGATCTTTGTGCTGAATCCAAGAGCTTTCTTCATGGCTTGTGACTGCCATTCCCTCAACCTGATTATGTCAGATGCTGCGTCATCTTCTTTAGATTCAGAATCTCTCTTTGGAGTACTGCAAAGGATATATGTCCTGTTTTCAGCATCAATATCAGTGGAAGATCATCATGGACAAATTTGACCATGAAGCCGCTAAGTGACACTTGCTGGGAGAGCCACATTGACAGTGTAAGGCCAGTGAGGTACCAAGTGACTAAGGTTTACAGTACCCTGATGGAACTGGTGAAGTCCAGTAAAGCTGAGGCCAGAATCCAACAGTAGGCACAAAGCCTGGCAAACCAGATCTCTGACTTCAAATTTCTGTTCTTAATTGTTGTTTGGCATGATATCCTGTTCCAAGTAAACGTTGTAAGCAAGGCATTACACACTCAGTCAATGGACATCGTGACCACTTCTACTTTGATGAGAAGCTGCCTTGATTTTGTTGTGGTCTACAGAGACAACGGATTTGAAGATGCCGTCACTGCTGCCAAAGAAATAGTGGAAAACTTAGGAGTTGAGCCTGTCTTTAAGGAAACTCGTATTCATTGAAAGACGAGATAGTTTGGTTATGAGGGCAGAGATGAGGCGATGAGAATCTCATAAGGAAAATTCAAGGGGGAGCTTTTTAACTCGCTCATTGACACTGCTCGAGTGTCCATTTTGCCACACAAGAAGTACTCTCCACTCCAAATTCTCCAGTTCATTCATGATGCATTCTGAAGGACACTTTTCCTAATGTATGGGTAGCTTTGAGGATTCTGATCACGCTACCGGTCACAGTCACGGGTGGTGAGCACAGCTTTTTGAAGATCAGGCTCATTAAAACATATCTTGAATTGACAGTGGCTGATGAGAGACTGACATCACTTACTATTTTATTGCTTGAAAATGCCATTATCCAGTCTTTGCATCTCTCTGATGCTGTGCCTCAGTTTGCGAGTGCAAAGGCAAGAAAACCAACCTTTTGAACTAAAGGACTATGGTTAACATTCTAAGGCTGTACCTATTGTAATGCTAGCAGAGTAAAAAACTAATCTCATAATCCCATGCTGAATCCTCTGCTTCCCTCTCCTGTGACTTGAAACGTCTCTCACTTTCTTCAAACTCCTCAAAGCTCCCTTCTTTCAGTTAGCTTTCAGGCACTTTCATACAATTCAGTGGCAAAAAACCACATTAACACAAAGTTAAGATTGCTTTATGATGTGTTGTCCCTTGTAGAATATTGAGTTGAGCAAAATTCTAACTTCTGAAACCGGGAAATTCATAGTAAAAGTTGCCCGTGCAACCTTAACTCTGCCCTCTTTCAGCAATGGTCCAATATATCCCATTAACACACATACCTTTACCCTGCCTACCTCATCATTGCTGAAATGTACAAGCTCTTCACCTCCTTTACAACCCATTCACTCTCACCCAGAGGATTCCATCTAATACTATTAAAGGACAAAGAGAAACCCCCCCCTCCACCACCTGATATAACAAAAATTTTGGTTAGACCAGCTGCTGCCTATTCTGCTGTGTTCACAGAAAACCTCCCCATAAAATAAAAACATGTTCTATTATAACAGACACCCCCAGTGGGCTAAGGACCCCCATATCCTGGCTCAAATGAGTGGGGCAGGGAAGGGACTCAGACACCCCTAGAAATATAAGAGCCCCCCCTCCCCCAGATATGGGCACACAAAGGAGGGGAGCATGTGGGGCTGTTACCCCTACCCCTATTCTTCCCCAGTCCCCTGCCACTCATCCCCATGCCTCCTTTCCCAGTGTCCCACCCCTCCACTACCCTTAGCACCCTCATCTAAGCCCCCAACCTCTCTCCTCACCCCTACCACCCCATCCCCATTGATCCCCCTCCCTGTAAGCCCCTTTCCCTTGCCACAGCCCCAAACCCTCTCCCCCTATTCACTCACTCCTTCACCCGCTAATACTCCTCCCTTCCCAGGAAGCATTCACATGTCTAACATTTTCCCCAAATACTTTGATTACATTCCCCCCAATATACAATTGCCAACTATGATTCACAAATTGTAGCAACCTCCAGCCACCCGGGCCAAATCTTTTTTGGTTTTAGTTGGGGGCTTGTCATTAACTTATCCTTAGTTTTGTTAATTGAAGGGTGAACTCACAGCCATCAGTCTCTCAGTTTAACAATACAAGGGAGCAGAAGGAAACCAGTTTTTTTGGCCAGGTGTGTGTTTGGGTCACTAATGCTACCCCACACCCTTATGAGGCAATCCAGATTTCAAAACAATGCAAGCATCTCTAACTCTGACCAAAAATAAAACACAAACACCCTAGAGACTTTTTGAAAAATAACTATTTTTTTTACCCCAAATTTGGGTCACTAACCCTACTCTGCACCCTCCTCAGGCACACCAATTTTCAAAGGAATCCAGTAAGTGTGTCCATTTTAGGGGACTTTGAATTATCAACCTGACCAACCTGATTGCCTTCTATGATGAGATAACTGGCTCTGTGGATATGGGGAAAGCGGTGGACATGATATATCTTGACTTTAGCAAAGCTTTTGACATGGTCTCCCACAGTATTCTTGCCAGCAAGTTTAAAAAGTATGGATTGGATTAATGGACTATAAGGTGGATAGAAAGCTGGCTACATTGTTGGGCTCAATGGGCAGTGATCAATGGTTTGATGGCTAGTTGGCAGCCGGTATCAAGCAGAGTGCCCCAGGGGTCAGTTCTGGGGTCAGTTTTGTTCAACATCTTCATTAATGATCTGGATGATGGGATGGATTGCACCTCAGCAAGTCTGCAGATGACATTGAGATGGGGGAGAGGTAGATATGCTGTAGGGTAGAGATAGGGTCCAGAGTGACCTAGACAAATTGGAGGATTGGGCCAAAAGAAATCTGATGAGGTTCAGCAAGGACAAGTGCAGAGCGGGGGGTGGGGGTTAGATGGGTTGGGGGATTCTGGGGGGGGCAGTCAGGGGACAGGCAGCAGTTGGATAGGGTGTGGGAGTCCCGGGGGGGTCTGTCAGGGGATGGGGGTGTAGAGAGGGGTCGGGGCAGTCAGGGGCAGGGAGCGGGGGGGGGGTTAGATGGGTTGGGGGATTCTGGGGGAGGGGGGCAGTCAGGGGACAGGCAGCAGTTGGATAGGGTGTGGGAGTCCCAGGGGTCTGTCAGGGGATGAGGGTATGGATAGGGGTTGGGGCAATCAGGGGACAGGTAGGGGATAGGGTCCTAGGGGAACAGTTAGGGTGGAGGGGGTCTCAGGAGGGGGCAGTCAGGGACAAGGAGAAAAGAGGCTTAGATAGGGGGTGGTGTCCCGGGGGGCAGTTAGGGGCAGGGGTCCTGGGAGGGGGTGATCAGGGGACAAGGAGCAGGGGGAGTTGGATGGGTTGGGGGTTCTTTGGGGACAGGAAGTGGGAGGGAGTGGATGGGGCGGGGGAGGGGGGGCGCAAACTGGAAGTTTCGCCTAGGGTGCAAAATATTCTTGCACCGGCCCTGCCTAGGGAGGTGGTGGAATCTCCATCCTTAGAGGATTTTAAGGCCTGGTTTGACAAAGCCCTGGCTGGGATGATTTAGTTGGGGTTGGTCCTGCTTTGAGCAGGGAGTTGGACTTGATGACCTCTTGAGGTCTCTTCCAACCCTAATCTTCTATGATTCTATGAACCTTTAAACAGAAGCTGTGACACAACCTTAAGTATGATAGCATTCCTGCATCACTATAATTTGCTCCCTGTCTTGCATCTGATTACACCAACCAAAAGTAAACAAACCCCTATCCTGAAATATGTAACTTACAAACAAGATTATCACAGAAACAAAATGAACCATTGGACCTTGCTACAAGGATGCTCAATTCCTACACCTTATTCCACTGCTGTGTCCTTTCCTTCCTATTCCTCATTTTGACCTGCTAGGTGTCTATATTTAGGCATCCAGATTTTGGCCTCAACTTCCTGGATGCAGGGACTTTGGGTGGGATTTTCAAATGAGCCTACGTGATTTAGGAGCTTTGCCTTTTCCCTAAGTCTCTTAAGTGCTTTTGAAAATCCTACCTCATGTTTTCTTGCTTGTCTGTACAATCAATAATAATTCATCGTAACTGGCAAGGGACAAACCAGAGTTTGTGTTTCATGTGGTGCAAATGGGGGAGCCAGTGGAAGCACTCAAAGGAGAGAGCAGCGTGATTGAAGCAGTGAGTTAGGAAGATGATGTTGGCTAAGTGGTACAAGGTTTCAGTACTTAAGCCCAAAAGATGAGGTTGCAGTAGTCAAGACATGAGATGATGAGCATGTGGGCAGTGCTTTGGCAGATGAGGCAGAGAGAAAAGCTGAATCATTTAAGGAAAACGTGACATGATTTGGATACAGCCATGATTTGGATACAGTCTAGAGAAAGCAACGCCATAAATAAAAACCAGGTTACAGACCTCAGTGACTGGGAAGATGGTGGTACTGTCAGGGACAAAGAGACAAGGAGTTTGGAAGGAAGATAAGTTCATTTTTGACTATGTTCAGACTGGTAAAACTCGTGTGGGATCAGCAGTAGGCTCTGTCTGTGTGTGAAACAACACCTGAACGAAGCCGAGATACATTCTGCATTGCAAGTAAATGATCTTTTCCTGTTGTTCTTTACATTTACTCAAGTGTGGGAGACTGCTGAAATCTGAGGTGTAATAAATGGATGAGTTTCAGTTGCTGATTTAATTTCAGGTAGTGGAGCATCAGCGCACTGAGAGGAAGATGCCAAGGGAAGCCTGGACTTCAGGTCAAGGTCATGGCTAATCAAAAATAAAAGAGATGAGAGATCAGCTATTTCCTTGTAATCACTGAGCTGGAGCAATTATGATTAAGATCTGCTAATTTTGCACATACTCAGAACAAGAAGGCCCTGTAGAGTGGGTAGAAGGTCATCTGAGACTGTCTTGACTTGCACTGTCATGGGATGTGTGGCGATGTTCATTAAGTCTGCTGAATTTCGTTTCACAGCCACTGAGTTCAGGAAGTTGGGCACACTTGCTGACTTGAGATCCTGTAATACGTATCTGATCTCTAACAACTACTTTTAGAGAGGCTGCAACAATTCCAAAACTCACTTCCTATTTGGCAGTAGAGTTTGCATAGTAAAATGGGCCTGATGTTCCTCTGACTTTGTCAATGGGGTTACAACAGAGTAAAACTACAGTAAATGAGAGGAGAATCAGACCCACTGTCTTTACGTTTTTTCTAATAGTTAGTCTATTGTTTTCTAGCTGACGCTGGAAGCTCTTGCTGTTCACATACACCAAAATACCTTCTACCATCCCAAGAATATATCTGCAGCCTTGAGTATTTTCTTTCATCAAGATTTCATCCTCTAAAGTCCTTAACAAGAACTGTAATTGCAACTAGAATTATAGCCCCTAAACAGCTGCTAGGTCTGGTTTCTAAAAGGTTTATCCTGTGTGCTTTCCTGGATTGAAAAAAATCCTGAGTTTACCCAAGGCAGGGGAATCAAATCCCATTTATGACGTTGCAACAGCCTGCCACCAACCTAGTGGCAAAGTAAGAGAATACCCTCACGTGGAAATATGCCTTTTCTGAAACTTTATTTTCACAGTCGTCTTTTGCAGACCCCTTAGACATAGTCTGCAGACCACTAAGCCACTAGTTTAGTAAAGGAGACCCTGGGTTCAGAACCCATAAGCTCTTCCACGCTCTTAAATTAATTGTGAGCTGCTCAGAGCAGGGACCATGTGTGCTTTGTACAGTGTCCAGAACAATGGGGTCTACATCCTGAATGGGGCCTTTGGATGCTACCACCCATACAAATTTATAAATAAAATAATAATCCTGGGGCTATCCCACTGTGATTTGATTTTGCCCCACAGGACGAATACAAATACCCCTTTTGCCCTACTCCCCTAAACATTACCATCCTCATCACCTTGTGACACAGAGCTGACCTCTGGTTTCTCCATGCTCCCTCCCTCGCCTGCGGTAAACTCTGCTCTATTCTCAGAGGGTGTGGTGATCCCGCCACATCTCTGTGACACCCAGGTCACTCTGGGGTCTTTGGCTCTCCAGAGACCAATGTGCAGGAGGAGTGGGGGTGGAGACTCAGTGCTAATTATGCCAGCTGTAACAGCTTATTGTGTTGTCTCTTGGGTGTCCAGGAAACGGGAGATACCAAACCCTCCTAAATAAGGGGGTGATCTCATGAGTCTTCTCCCCCATGCCTACCCCACACACCAGTTTATTGTGGAATCTCGCAGGGGTGGTGGATTTGCAGGCTCAGCGACAGAGCCTGTTCACATTGCCTACTGCCCTGCCCCCAGAAAGAGGCTGGGGCCCACATGGTGTGCTAGGTGCCATGTAGTGTCATGAGTTTATGAATGGATGGCTTAACCCTACTGCCTGACCTGCCCCTTCCCTGGCTAAGCAATGTCCTTGCTTGAGCCTTCACCAATGGACAAGGGCAGGGGCTGGTACTGAGAAGGTGGGGGCCAGGGTTACAGATGGAACTGAGGGGTAAGAAATTGAGGTGACTGTGTTTGGTGTGAGGAGTTGGGAAGTTCTGAGGGCAGTAGCCAATCAGAGCAGAGGGATTTGTAGTAGCCAATCAGAGCAGAGGGGTGAAAGGATGGAGAGCACATTTCAGTTTACTATTAAAAGGACCGTACAAGGTTAACTCGGTAACAACCATATCCTGGGCTAATTAAACTCTGGACGGCAGCAGAGTTCGGGATACTGTTGTTAATTTGAAACCCAGAAGAATCCACCTTATTTCATTTAGTAGTTAATAAGTACTGTTGTTGTTCACTTATATCATTATAGATTTGCAGATTCCTGTACAAACATAGATTGACACGTCCCATGCCCCAAACAGCTTACAAATTACAAAAGATCGGGCATGGGCTTATATTAGAGGATATGGGGGATTATTGGAGAGGAAAGCAGAATGGGAAGGATTCCTGGAAGAAGTAGGTCAGTTTTAGAGAGGAGTCTGACGGGGCGGGGGGGCAGGGGGAGAACACTTAGTGGACAAAATTGAGAGACTTTTCCAAGCTTAGGAGCAGTTTAACAGATGTTTTATGGGTGACTCTTGCAAATACACTCTCTGGCACACATGCCTGAAACACTTCCATCACCCGCATTTTAAAGTGGATGAGGATGAGTGGATTTATTTTATTTTTTTTTAGCTGATCTGAAACTACCAGTGCTCTATATGCCAACCTGGGCACTGGAAAAGTAAGTAGGAATTGGCTGATTCCCCACCTAGTCTTTTTGTTCTCCTCCTCACAAAACACTGACTTGCCACCAGACAGACCCAGCCCTGCTGACTCTTCCAGCTGACATCAGCACTTCCTGTAAAAGAGGAAGCATTGTAGTGCAGTGGTTTTCAATCTTTTTCCATTTGCAGACCCTACAAAATGTCAAATGGAGGTGCGGACCCCTTTTGAAATCTTAGACTTAATCTTAGGGCTAGTCTACACTACCTGCCTGATTCAGCGGGTAGTGATCGATGTTCTGGGATCGATTTATCGCGTCTCATCTAGACGCGATAAATCGATCCCAGAAGCACTCCCTGTCGACACCGGAACTCCAGCTCAGCAAGCGGAGAAAGCGCTGTCGATGGGGGAGCCTGCCTGCGCCGCGTGGACCGGGAGTAAGTAATTTAAAAATCGATCTAAAATATTCGACTTCAGCTACGTTATTCACTGAAGTCTATTCCTAGATCGACACCTCCCCCCCCAGTGTGGACCAGGCCTTAGACTGTGGACCCCCAGGGGTCCATGCACCAGGGTTTGAAAACCACTGTGAACCCAGAATCAGCAGCGCTTCCTTCTCCCCTATAGGTGGCACTACCATTATGTCCCAAGTTACTATGGAGCTCATTAAATCAAGGCGCTTAGAGTTAGGGAGGAAGATAAATTATTAGCATGTCTGCATGGCATGACTCTTACAAAGCAAAGAATGGCAAACCTTGTACCAAGGTGGAAGCTATCTGAGTTGGAATCTGACAGAGTGACTGGGACAGAATTAGTTACTGTTAGTAAAGAAATGTGAAAGATAGGACACGTTATAAAGAGTTGGGAATTTTTACTACCATAAGAAGGCCAGGCTGGGACAAATGAGTACTCTTGTATGCAACATATATACTGTATTTCTATTTCCAGTCAGCTTTTACTGTCTTTCTCTCTCAGTTCCTTTTTTCACAAGATTTGTTTTCCTCCCTGCATCTTTGCTCAAAGTGTCCCCCTAAGTGGCATATGAAGCAATAATGTTAGAGTTTGAGTTGCATCCTGGAACATTCATACAAGTTTCAAATTAAGCAAACACATTTGCCCATCTCTAAGTATTATATGATACACAGGCATAGTGCAGACATAAATAAATGTCTCACACTCAGGCTGTGTCTATAGGCTTCTGCCAGCATAGCCACGTCAGTCAGGGTGTGAAGACGAGTGAGCCCTGTGCCGGCAGAAGTCTGTAACGTAGATGCAGCTATACTGGGAACACTGCTACCTATATAACTTGTTCTTCTCATGGGGTGGTTTCACTGAAGAAAGCACAGCTTTGCCGCTCTAGTTGCATCCACACTAGCAGCGCTTTGCCAGCGTATACCTATTCCTATACCTGTAAAACACTTGTATTTTAGACATACCCTCAACACAGCAAAGTTTGAAAGAAAGAAGACACCAGTTAAAAGTTTCCATAAATTGTATTATCCTTTTATAATCTTCACACTGCAGAGCTGTTGATGATTTGTTATCCCATCCTGTTTGGAAGGCAGTTTGAATTTGTGTTGTACCAACACATAATCATGGGTCTGATTCCCTTCTGATGCCAATATTGCTCTGGTGTAACTCTATTGACTTTGGTGGGGTTACTCCTGTATGAATGTTCCTGAGATTCACCAGTGTGAGAGGAGAATCAGGCCAAATAATTGTATTTATTTTACACTTACTCATTATGGCCTATTTTTGGTATGGTACTTAACCTTTTGACACCCCCAAATAAGTACTCTTTTAATAAATATGTCCCTTAAGTGAGCTGCATTTAAATAAGCTCCATTGTATTCTGGCTGGTGGACTACAGCACATATTTTCTATAAGTACAATTACCTTTACCTTCTAGGAAAATGTGGTTTTATTTTAGGTCTCCACCGAAAAATAGAGAATAGCAATTCTCCTCCTCCTAAAGATACTAATGTTGATGTCACTGTTTCATAGATCCTTATCAAACCTCAGATCCAAACGACTCCAAACTTTCAGACACTTCGGATTTGAACAAGATCAGATTTTTGTGGCTTGGGTCCATCTCTGCTATAAAAAAACTGGCTAGATTCTGAATGCACTTACACAGTGTGATACAGCATGGCCAGAAGGCAGCAGGAGAGTGATCTAGGATGAGGAGAAGCCTTATTCCCTGTAGATAATTAAAAGCACCTGAAACCAATTAGAGCACCTGAAACCAATTAGAGCACCTGAAACCAGTCACCTGATAAAATCCCCCTGCTTCAATCAGCCAGAGGAGGAGCTGGAGCAGAGTGAGGAGGAGCTGAATCAGAGTGGTTTGGTGGTGGAGCAGAGAGCAGTTTGGAGGAGTGAAGCAGAGTGGATCGGTGGTGGAACAAAGAGCAGTTCGAAGGAAAGTGGAGGAGAGTTTTGAGAAGTGCTGCAGCGGGCTAAGAAGACCAAGATCCTAGGTAAAGGGACACCTGGCTTGTGCAGAGGGAAGGCAGGAAGCCCCACAAGCTGAAGGTCAGGAGAGGGAAGTAGCCCAGCGGAAAGAATCACTGGTACAAGTGGTTCACCTGCTATCATAGGGCCCCTGGGCTGGGACCCGGAGTAGAGGGCGGGCCTGGGTCCCTCCCTCTCCTCTCCCCTTCCCTGGGATACTAGTAGGATAGCTGTTACCCCAGTTCAGGGGCAAGAAATAGCACCCTGAAACCCCCCCACAAGAAGAGAAAGTGCGGGACCCATCATAGTAGTGCCGGCAATTTGCCACAACTGGTATAAATCAGGAGTAACCCTATTGACATCAGTGATTTGATCCCTGTGTTCCTGGACCTTGTGTAGTCATTTACATCAATGCAAAGTGTGTAAAATACTTCTGTTCTGGTTTGATAGCATTTTGCACCCAATTGCAACTCACTGTGCACAGATACAAATGCAAAGGAAGATTGGGCTCAATGTTTTAAGGTGTTGTTCAGTATACACCATCACAATGAGAGCTGCTGGATGCTGAGATCTTTTGAAAATCTGACCCCATTTGTGGGCACAAGGCCTTGAAAATGTGTCTGTGAGCTCTCTCAAAAATCTGTCACTTAACATCAATTGGAAGAATTTCCACTAGGGTGCGCAATATGCACAGCATTTTCCCTCCTGTTTTTCTTGTGTGTTATCAGGCTATAAAAGCGAAGGTATGTTTCAAAGAGGAAGCATTTGTAATTGTAGAGCTGTATTAACATACTGTGAATGAAATATTGAATCTGGAGGCTTAGTCCAAAATTCCTGTCTTTTGTAGGGAGATATGCGAGATATTCCCCAGGGAATTCTGACCCAGCATAAGGTAACTTTTCACCGATGCTATGAAAAGGGGGGAAATTGCTTGTCATCCGATGTGCAGGTTTTATTTACATTAAAAAGCCATAAAAAGTGCTTGTCTCTGAGAAAACGAAAAAGTTGCACAGCCCCAGCGTTAAGACTAAAAGGCAAAATGTCAAGTGAGTGACAGTGTCACTTGGGGCAGAATAGGAGAGTGAGAGCTAGGCCACCTGAGCTGCGTTTTAGAATCTCCTGCTCACTATCTGTTTGACCTGGGGCAAGTCATCTAAACTTCCATACCTCAGCTTACCCATCGATACAATGAGGAGAGTAATGCTAACGTATTTCACAGAGGTGTAGTGATGCTTAATTAGTTTATGTTGCAAAGTGTTGTGAGATCCCCGAATGACAGGTTGGTACTTTAAGGCTTGTCTACACTTGAAACGCTACAGCTTCGCCGCTGCAGTGCTTCTGTGTAGACACTACCTCCACTGATGAGAGGGGTTCTCTCGTCAATGCAAGTGATCCACCTGACCTGGAGGCAGTAGCTAGGGTGACAGAAGAATTCTTCCGTTGATGTAGTGCTGTCTACACGAGGATTAAGGTTGGCTTAACAATGCCACTCAGGGTTGTGGATTTTTCACACCCCTGAATGGTGTAGTTATGATGACCTAATTTTCTAGTGTAGACCAGGCCTTATATTGGTAAGATTTGAACAGTGAGTGGAAACTAGTATAGGGCATCGATGAGATCAATACTGGAATACTGTGAATAATTCTGGTGTCCACATTTTAGAAAGGATGTTGGAAAACTGGAGAGGGTGCAGAAAAGCGCCACAAAAATGATTCAAGGTCTGGAGGTGCTCTAGAGTGAGAGACTTAGAGCTCAGTGTGTTCAGTTTATCAAAAACGAGTGAGAGGTGACTTGATGACAAGTATATCAGTATCTTCATGGGGAGAAAATACATTATTAGAGGGCTCTTTAATCTAGTGGAGAAAGGCATGAGAACCATTGGCTGGAATCTGAAGCCAGACACATTCAGATGAGAAATTAGGGATAAATGTTTAACAGTGAGGGTGATTAATCATTGGAACACACTACCAAGGAAAGTGATGGATTCTTCATCTCTTGATGACTTCAGATCAAGACCGATGCCTTTCTGGAAGATATGCTGTAGCCAAAACCAGATTATTGGGCTCCATACAGGGTACCTGCTAAAATTTAATGGCCTGTGCCATAGGAGCCGACTTCTGTCGGCTCCGCTGGGTGCGTCGGCGTCGGGGCCCCGCAACGTCGGCCGGCGTCGGGGCCCCGCAACGTCGGCCGGCGTCGGGGCCCCGCAACGTCGGCCGGCGTCGGGGCCCCGCAACGTCGGCCGGCGTCGGGGCCCCGCAACGTCGGCCAGCGTCGGGGGCGACGGTAAGTGCTCTGGTAACAGGCGCGGGGCTGGCGGGGAGCTGCCGGTGGGTGCTGAGCACCCACCAATTTTTCCCCGTGGGTGCTCCAGCCCTGGAGCACCCACAGAGTCAGCACCTATGGCCTGTGCTGTACAGGAGGTCAGACTGGATAATCTAATGGCCCTTTCTGGCCTTAAACTATGAATCTAGGCTATTTAGCTGAAGCACAGTTTTAAAAGAAACACTCAGATGTACAACTCTCCTTCACAATAAAAGATGTCCTGCATTATGAAATGCTGGAATATGAGCAGGGAACATGACAGGTCACGTTACTCAGTAAGTATTCCCAGCGGTGATTCCATTTTGATGTAATCAGGGCAGCTTACACAGGAGTGCGGTGGAAACCTTCAAACTTGGTTGAATGATTGGTTGCCTCAGCAACTTCTGGAAATCAAGTTCACACACAGCGAGATAAAAGGGATTTCCCCCACCCACCGCAACCTAATGACAGGGAAAGAAGGACTGATATGTTAAATGTTCAGATTTAAGGGCCTTTTTCATTAATATTTGGAATCTAGTTCTTTTTCAAAGTTAGGTGTTTATGAAGCACCTTGATAGCTAAGAACCATAATTATTCTTCACTGTGATACAATCTCATTATTATTTATTATTTGTAGTATGTCTAGGAGCCCTAGTCATGAATCAGGACCCCCATGGTGCTAGGCGCTGTACAAACACAGCACCAAAAGCCAGCCCCTGCCCTAAAGACTTTACAATCTCATATTAGTTCATTAGTAAATAATAATTTGGTATATAGAGAGAGAAACGTGCACTTCTGGAGATGGCTACTTTATACATTCTTTTATGAAAGCCGTTTAAATGAGCTGCTGCACGACATTTGCTGTGGGAGAAGATATTGGAATCGTCTGTACGGTGCACTGGTTCTGCCACTGACATTGGCGGCAGCATGAGCAGTGGAGTGGAAAAACACACAAGAGCCTGATATTAGAACTCTCTGTGTGTTTCGTGCTCCATACTGCTCTGACCCATGTTCCTCTATGTTTTCATAAGACAAAGGATGCATTTAAGCTTACTGCATTGTAATTAAAGGGTTAGCACGGCTGTCAGGTGTCTCAAGAATATACATCCCAGTAACACATGTACCCAAACGTTGCTACTGTATGTCTGGGGGAACACTTATTTCTGGCAATCCCATAAAAGGTATACCGCAGCTGTAAGTCCTAGAGAGGAATGCCTTCTGAAATCATACCCCATCAGAGCAATTCTGCTGAGAAATCGAGTTCAAAGGCGTCCAGATCCCTCAGGAGGATACAGTTATGTCAAACCTTGCTGAATAGATGACTATGTACCTGTTTTAGAACCAAAGCATTACAAAGAGCGTTTTTTGCCTCAAGGCAGTAATTTGCTGCAGTGCCCAGACACATTTCCCATTGGCGGGATGAAAGGAAAACTTTCACCCCATTTTTTTTTAAAACAGTACATTATGTCATCTCTAGAAAGAGCCCTATTGTATGTGTGGTCTGTTGTTTATATTGATTAAACAAACCTTAAGTGATAGTTTGTGGTGTTTGTATCAGCATGCATTAACCCTGTAATTTCAGGGCTTCACTTTAACTTGAAGTCATGACGATTTAAACCAGATATCTTGAGTTGCGTCTTATTTGTTTTGTTTTCTTAGTGTGAAACTATTCAGCACCTGGTCCATTTTTGGTTGCTCTCAAATGAGGTTTTAATAGCAGAAAGGATATTTTATTTTCCACTCCTAGGCAGACAGTATGTTGTGTCAATTTTCCCTTTGGACAGTGAATGTTTTACTGTAGCTCATGACTTGGGGAAATACTATATAAAGAGTAAATTTGATTTTATCCAGCTTCATTCTTTTTCCACCAGTGACACCGAGTTACTCCTTCCTGTTTTACACTGGTGTAAATGAGAGAAAAATCTGGCCTTTAAAGAGTTGTTTTTTTATTTAAAATAAATGTATTTGCTGGTCAAATAAGAGGTGAAGTAGGAAAATCCTGTTTTTCAGCAAAACGCAGCAACCAAAAAGCCAGCCTGACATACAGTTAAAAAATCCTGCATCTGCATCAACTGTTCTGAAACATATTTATTTACATGCATTACTTTGGAAGTACAGTTAATTGTTAGTTTATGCTGCATAACAGAATCATTCAAATGAGTAACTGAGCGAATACAGTAAACAAACACATAGAACACATTAATTTTTCCAGTGATAGGTTTTTATTACTTTAACATACATTAGCAAATGTTCTTAATACATTAGTCAAAATAACAGTTCTAGTAATATGGCAACTTCCTGCAGCCTCTCCTATTAATTGAAAGCTCAGACATGCAGGGCAGTTTGTTGTGCAGGAGAACAGGTGTGTCAAACAGATGGGCAAGCGTCCACTGTACGGGAAATTTACTACATGTCCTTAAAGTATCTTTGATAAAACCACAATCTGCTGTATAAAGGGTCTGAAGCAATTTCACTTAAATCAGTTTTACATCATTGACTTTAATGGCAGCTGTGGGAGCTCAGTCAGAGGCAGATTAAGGTCTCCTGGGGCCCTGGGTTGGGGCAAGTGAGGGGGCCCCGGTGCTGGAACCGTGGCCCCACCCCACCCCTTCCGCCCCCAGCTCCACCCCATTCCACCCCTTCCCCAGAGGTCTAGCCTCCCATTCGGTCCACGGTCACGCACCATTCTGCCCTTCCCCTGCAGCCCTGCCACCGTTCCACCCACAACCCTGGCCTATTCTGCTCCTTCATTCATGGCCCCACCACCCGCTCACTTCTTTCTGCCCCCAGAGAGACCATCCAACCCCAGGGCAGCAGTGGGGGGAGATTTTTCCAGGGACCCATGCGATAATTCACCACTGAGCTCAGCACTTCTGAGCATCAAGCCACATTTATTTAGATTCCTAACTATGGATTTCTGTGCCCATGTTTGGGCACCCAATTTTGACAGTCTCTAATCCTCTTCAATGCTTCAATACCTCTGTTAGTCTATAAGGTGCCACAGGACCCTTTGTCGCTTCTTCTAATCCTCTTGGTATTCTATTACAGTTCCTGATCTGCAACAAGCCCTCAATATGTGTTCAACTCCCACTGAAGTCCAGTAGGACCTCACAAAATCCCGCATGGGCAAGCAAAATGCCCCCGCTGATTTCAAGCACAAGATTAAATGTGACCTAGGCCTGTAACTGTGGTGTAAGCAGCGGTGATGTGATTGATTTTGTTCCCTGTGTGCTGCATATTTACATTGCTAAGAGTGTATCATCAGCTGCCATTTTGTGTCCAGTGCCAATGCCACACACCACAGAGCATAGGTGCACACTGAGTGCTCTTTCTCATGGAGATGTTACTTTTGCTATCCTTGTCTTTTTCTTAACTTCAATGAGTTGTTCCTAGTGAAAGTGTAAGGTAGCTGTTGGTGTGGGGCAAGCATAGCACTCACCTGCCCTGAAAACATGGGGTTGGCATGAGGAAACCCTTCTATTGTTATGGCCTAAGAGCCTATTCTAGTGACTATTCTGATGCGGAGGTTGAGGATTATCCATTTGGAGCCAGAGTGCCAGGGGAAAGCTGCATTTGGAGAGTGAACAGAAGAACACCTGCAAAATCATTTTGTTTTCCAAACAGCTAAAAACAAATACAGAGTCCTGGCGGAACTTGATGCCAAGCTAGTAAAACAGCCCTGTTGTCATGGTAGGATCACAGACAGGTAGGATAGAAAAGGATTATTACATCGCCTACTCCTTCTTGCTGCTAGTTAAGGCCTGTTCCCTGGCTACCATCAGAACTGCAAATGATGGGGAAGTAAGTGGGTGGTGGAGTCACCCTGATCATGTCAAGGACTGGAACTTCATTCTCTTTTTGTGTTGTAGAGGGATGTAATCATTGCAACATCACATATTTATAATCATTTTAGCCGATGCTATGTTTATGGAGTCATTTGTAGTGCTTTTTATCTTCTTTCCCCCTCCCCACCCCCGCATCTATTTTTTTAAAGAATGCAAAACAATATACATTTACTGTGATGATCATGATATATCCTATGCATGGCTGTCATTATGAACTAACAAACACTTTCTTTGATCTTTATAGGCCCGCTAGTCAAAATTGTAAATGGACTTTCCTCATAGTTTTTTGTTCCTTTTACATTCAAGGAACAATGTGCTGTAGAGACCCTCTTGTGGTAAAAATGTACTATTCAAAGAGAAGCTCCAATGATAAACTATAACACTAAAGCGCTGGGAAAATGTGCCTTATTCCACCCTATAGTTAGTGTGCTCAATCCTTTCTTGGTTTGTGTAGTATGTAGGAATTGGGCAGTATCCCTTTAAATAGTTTGGGAACCCTCTAATAGCTGTCACTGTCTTCAATGTTTTAGAAGTCTCCAGAACCCTGCTAGCGCAGCAGTGTATATATGTAGCGAGCCTTGCTTATTGTATACAGTTAGTAAACATGGATATTTGGATCCTGCTATGTCCATGTGGTACCTTCATATTACATTGTTGTGGAAAGGGCAAAAGACACAAAAGTTTGGTTTTGTTAGCAAAAACAAAATTAAGGTCAAACCTTCTTTCCAGGCTTGGATGCTCCTAGGGTTCCTCCCTCAGGACTATTCAGCCCACACTCCATATCCTCTCTCTCTCAAGAACCACTCCTACCTCCCCTATATCCTGGTGGGATAATGAGCCACCTGTCTCACTGAGTCAGCTGTACTAATATAACCCTGCATAGTAGGATCAACACCTGTCCATAGGGTGAGTGGGGGTCTCAGGCAAACACTGCCAGCTGTTACATTCCAATTGTGACTACATTACTATACCTGGAACAGCTACCACACTGTCTTACTTAAGGTTCTGATCCAAAATCTATTGAAGTAAGTGGAAATTGGTCAATTGACTTCAGTGCTTTTTGGATCTAGGCCTAAATCTCTCCTAAACAGCTCTCTTCTTCTGCGATGCCCAAAGGAAATGGGTCAATAATAATATTAATTTAAAATATAGTAACTTGAAACACTAAACAATCCAACCAAATGTTTGAAAAATAAGTATCAAATAATAACAATAATACAAGATATGTGGTTGTCTGGAGATTCCTGCATTCCATGATCATGTAATATGATATATTAGAAGTCGTCTGACCCTACATCAGCCCCCCCAAAACTTTATGGGGTTCAGAATCCAAATTTCACATATTTTTATTATTGCAATAGTGCCTAGTGTGACGGGGCAAGGCCAGATGGCTATAGGAAAGTGGTGAGGAACCAGTATGTTAGCCCCAGGCTAAACAAATCCCTGATACCTTATGGCAGTTGCTCCAGGTTAATCAAGACAGCTGGGGCCAATTAAGAACTTTCCAGAAGGCAGAGAGGTTGATTGAGACACCTGCAGCCAATCAGGGGCTGGCTGAAACTAGTCAAAAGCCTCCCAGTGAGTCAGTGAGGGGCGCATGTCAGGAGCTGTGGAAGGAGGTTGCATGTGAGGAGCTGGGAGCAAGAGGCACTAGGAGCTGAGAGTAAGAGGGCGTACCGCTGGAAGATCCTGTGGTGAAGATAAAGAAGGTGTTGGGAGGAGTCCATGGGGAAGTAGCCCAGGGAGTTGTAGCTGTCATGCAGTTGTTCCAGGAGGCACTCTAAACAGCTGTAATCCACAGGGCCCTGGGCTGGAACCCGGAGTAGAGGGTGGGCCCGGGTTCCCCCCAAAACTCCCAACTCCTGATCAAGCACAGGAGGAGTTGATCTAGACTGAGTTCTACCAGAGGGGAAGATCTCTGAGGCAAACCAAAAAAATCCGCCAATAAGCGCAGGACCCACCGAGGTAGAGGAGGAACCTTGTCACAACAGATACTGTGCAAAGACATTAGAAACAGTCTCTGAATAAACAAGACATACAGCATAGAGATTAAGACCCAGATCCACAAAGGTGCTTAGGTGTTGCTCTGTTCACAGCCCAAACCCAGACCTTTCCCATAAAAAAGGCGAGGGAGTGAGGGGAAGTGGAGCGGCGGCATGTTCAGGGGAGCAGGCAGAGTGGAGGTGAGCTAGGGCAGGGGATTGCAGGGGGGGCCACAGGAAGCAATGGTGGGGAAAATGCAGCACGTGCGGGGAAGGAGGCAGGGCTGGGGATTTGGGGAAGGGGCTGGAAAGGGGCGGAGTTGAGGCGGGGCCGGGGGTGGGGGGAGCAAGAAAAAAAATGGGCGGGGAGCGGCCAAAAAGTTTTTTGCTGGGGGCAGCAAAAATCCTAGAGCCAGCCCTGGAAGGAACTGTTGATGAAAGGGCTCAAACAGCCTCTTAAAGGTATAGCTGGTAACTCTTACTTAAATGCTGGGGTTTTAGAATGTTAATGAAACAAAATGATTAAATAAATCATTAAAACAAATGAGCTGACACCCAGGCTGTAAGATCCAATATCTCTTAACTTACCTCTTTGGTGGAACCAGTACAAATCCTTTCCCAAATACTAATTCTGGATTGATGGTCCAGGAGAGAGAAAACCCATTCCCTGGAGGAGTTTTCTTGCCTTGTAGCTAATTTAACACACAAGCAAGAGGCAGGCATTCATCTTCCAGCCAGTCAGATGTTGTGCACGATATTCCTCACATCTTAAGAAACGTATGCTTTCTGTCAAACAAGGAGCAGGCAAAACACTGGGCAATTGATGCCATGACCCTTCCCGTACACATTTGTGCTCCTTACTGAAAATATCATAGGCCTTTTCAACTTGTGTGTCCTATCTGAACAAAGAGAACCCTTGCCACTGCCTATCAGCCCTGCTAGTGTGCTGCCAGGGGGTTGAGTAAAGAGGCCAACGGCTAAGATGACAGTAGTTGCAAGTTTGCTTATTGCTGACGGTTTAGAGAGGGGTAAACTAGAGCAGTGGTTCTCAGTTGTTTTTGTTCTTCTCTTGATCCACGATGTTGCCTCTTTTTATCCACCCGCCCACCCCCATTTTTTCACCCATGACTTCAAATCCCAGAATCCTTTGCACTAGTTTCTCCCATACTTCAAAAGATGTGCTAGTTCCTTTCGCTAAAGATCTCTTACAGGGATGGCACTGTAAAGCCCGCTGCTTGACCCGGGGGGAGCTCTGCTGTTTCCCCGCTCATACACACCTTCTGGCTGTGAAAGGAGGAGGCCTCCATTCTGTCTGTTCTCCTGGTTCAGTGATTCCCTGCCTCTTCACAGAGAGTTGGGGCATTCTTCAGCTCTCGGTAATACTTCGCTCTTAGCACCCTATGTTTTCAATAGTCCGGGAAAATGACTATTAGCAGTCCATTCTACAGAAGGGGAAACACAGATCTAGAGGGATGACTTGACCTGCTTTAAAGCCGCCATACAGACTCAGTGTCGCCAACATTAGAACTCAGGTATCCTGGTTCCCAGCCCCACGCTGAAGTTACTAAACCATGCCGACTCTCCTAGGAGTCACATTCTATGTCACATATATCAGTATGCTACTGGCAGATAGCCCAATCACCATGCAGTCTGTACTCTGTATGTGGTTACAGCCCACAGGCTGAGACTCACTGGACTAGAATAGTTGAGCCTGGCTCCTTTATCCCCTGAGTATTTTATGGGGAAATGTCAGATGAATAAATGGAACCTGTTGATAACGCTTTGTGTCCAGGGAAACACTGAGGGGCAAAGAACAAAAGCCCCAAACTGCCTGTAGTTTGCTTATTGGCATCCAAAGGGCAGCTGCCGGTTTCTCCATCTTGCAGTATGGGCACTGGTACTCAGGAAATGGCTGGCAACAGGAGCCTCTGGGCCTAAACTGGAAGTGAAAGTACCTATTTCAATGGGGGAGCAAAATTCATTTGTGCAGCATGTGGGTACTTCTCTGCCCTGTCGAAAAGGGAGTTTGGATGGGTTGGACTAAGCACAGCTAAATTAAAATGTAGACCAGACTTGCTTAAAGGACCAGGGGGAAATAAGGAAAGTTGCAGGGAGAGAAAAGCAATAAACCCCGATGAAGGGGGCAAAGTCAGGGCCCTTTTAAAGAGTGACTCACCCTGACTCAGGCAGCTGTGGGTAGGCCTCTGTGCTGTAAAGAGTTGCTGAGTGGAGGTGCTGAGTGATTACTTTATTGTTTCTTACAGACCTTGCTGTGAAAGCCCTGTAAATATGTTTATTAGCTAGTTGGGGATGCTTCCCCACTGCTCGCTGTACTGTAAATAAACAGGCCTGCCTTTGATTCGCGGAAGTTCTGCTTCTGGACTCCATTACATTGCCTCGCTCTGCTTTCCACTTCTGCCTCGGGGCCTTTCCTGCCTACGCACGCAACGCAACATTCATGTTCTAAACAGCACACATGTTTAGAATTACACTTTCCCATGCATCAGCTCAGCTGGCCATGCAGCCCTGGATCGGGGCATCTGTGGATCATGAGGCTCACAAAGTCCTGCCAGAGCTAGAACTGCAGAGCACCATTATGTACTTGTCCGTCTCAGTTGTGGTGATGTGCCATGCAACCATTATTATTTAAAGAGCACATCTCATGCGCTCAGCATTGTACAAACCTAAATACCGTCCTCACCCCAAAGATCTGACATGCTAACTTAAACGCAGGGAAAATAATATAGAAAAACTGGTTAAGACTCGAGGTGGATGGGGAATTTTTAAATCTCATTTTTAAATGAATGAATATATTGTACTGTGTCTGCTATAATTCCATCCAAGTTCAATAGAGTTACTCAGCATGGATCCCAATTGCTTTGGAAAAATAGAAATGTTTCAGTTTGATTGGGAGGAGGGGGGTTCAAATGAAGCGGAGAAGTGGAAGCCAGCTGCCTCTGACTCCAAGAAACTCCTCACATTGCCCCTTACTGTGAGGCAGTCAGGATGATGGAGCTACCTCAAATCCACAGACCCTGGAAGCATGAGCTCCCCAACAGCCTGCCAGGCAACTGGTAGGAAATCACCCAGCATTCTGACCACACCCTGCCTGTGTATCAACAGAAGTTTGTTGAAATGGAGACATGTCCACAAACCATTACAGATTTGATGCACTGTCATTTTCTGACCAAAAAAACACCAGTTTCATCAGAAAATTCCCCACAAGATATTAGGAAAACCTTTCTAACTATAAGGACATTCAAGCTATGTAATAGGCTCCCAAGGGAGGTTGTGGAGTCCCCATCATTGGAAGCTTTTAAAAAGAAGTTGGACAAACACCTGTCAGGGATGGTCTAGAGTTACTTGGTCTGACCACAGTGCAGGGGACTGGACTTGATGACTTCTCGAGGTCCCTTCCAGCCCTACATTTCTATGATTCTCTGATTCAAAATGCTAAATATGTGAGATCACCTTGGTGTCCTAGACCAATTCCATGGACTGGCATCCACATCACAAAAAACCCTATCACAATAGGTACTAATTGGAAGCTTCAGCAGGGAGGAATGGAGCAGGATGAACAGCAAAGAAAAATTAATTATCTTCTCATCCCTAACGATGATCACTCCAGGAAAGGCAGTTCTGCAGCACACTTGCAGTAATGCTGCCTGTTCTGTGGGAATACAGAGGACTTCCATCTCCAAGGTGGTCAATCTGGCACCTTTCAGCAGAGCCAAACCTTTTTCCAAAGCAGAAAAACACAGGCGTTTCCAGTGATGTATTTATGGCCCCTATCTCCATAGTAGCCTGGATCCAAACACACCCAGACTTTGGAGCAATTCAGATCTGACTCTGAACTCCTGTGGCATGGTGGCATGATCTCTAATTTTACCCTAGAGTCATATCTGAAATAAGTAAATTTGGGGAATGGGAAATGAGGGGGGATTTCCCCCTCCCCCGATATGTGGCTGTCAATTGTTCTCAAAAGCTGTCCAGATTTACTGCTTCTGTTCAACTGCCCATAGAAATGGATCTGGCTCTATTGCAGCCTGTCAAAGATATTAAGAGACAGTTGCCTGAGCTATGTGAAACCTGGCCATGGATAGAAGTGTTTCCCTCATTGCTTTGTGCGTCAATTATTGCACCTTACACCTTGAGGAGACATATTGTGAGTGACCCTCCAGATGCGAGATGTGGACTTGCCTTTCGTCTTTCCCACTGCTCAACCTTTTCCATCATTTATTCTTGTCCCATCCCTAAAATTATTCTCCCTCTTTTTTTCTCAGCTGTAACTCAACTGTCAGTTACAGACTTGATGCAAGAATCAATGGGTGAAATTCTGTGACTGTGTTATACAGGAGGTCAGACAAGATGATCACAATGACCTTAAAATCTATGGATTAACTCAACTGAGTAACACAATTGTAAATGCTAATCTGCACATTCTACAAATGTTTATTCCAGGACATAAATGTGTACGGTTTACCTTAAGCTGTGTCTTGGAACACATGTGTGTAGATAGCCTAGGCTAGAGGTGGCTGAAATTTGGGATTTCCAGTTAGTGAGAATTGTTGGCATTTAAAAATTTGGTTTGATTCCAAATTGGAATGAAACCAATTGTTTTGAAATTTCTCACAAACTGGAAATCCATAAAAATGTCTTTTCAGAAACACTGACTGATGGTGTTTCAAAAATTAAATATGCTCCCCCTGTCCAGGAAACTCTATTTTCTCATAAAATTTCCAACCAGCTCGAGCCTACACTAGTATTTACAATGATACTAGTTTATTGCCAATCAATTACTTCAAATAAAAACAGAACTACAAACACTAATGTGTTGTATTTTAACATGTGCTAGGTGATCCAGATGAACTCTACTATCAGGGGGAGCTTTGACCAGCTAGAACATGTTGAGCTACAACTTAGTCTGTCGAAACTAGGGGTTTAAAAATTGTTAGTTAAAACCAGTTAGCTAACATGTTTGGTTTTTATTTAAATAAAAAACCTCCTTTTGTCATAGTCTAGCCATATCTCTAAGTGACTTCAATCTCAAGGAATAAGAACATAAGAATGGCCATACTGGGTCAGACCAATGGCCCATCTAGCCCAGAATTCTATCTTCCAACAGTGGCCAGTGCCAGATGTTTTAGAAGGAACAAACAGAACAGTGCAATTTTTGAGTGATCCATCCTCTGTCATCCAGTTCCAGCTTCTAGCAGTCAGAGATTTAGGGACACTCAAAGCATGGGGTCGCATCCTTGGCCATCTTAGCTAATAGCCATTGATGGACCTATACTCCATGAATTTACTTAATTCCTTTTTATATTTTTGGCCTTCACAACATCCCCTGGCAACAAGTCCCACAGAGTGACTGTGAATCGTGTGAAGTACTTCCCTATGTAAACTTTAAACCTGATGCCTATTAATTTCATCAGGTGACCCCTGGTCATTGTATTATGTGAAGGGGTAAACAACACTTCCCCTATTCACTGTCCAACCAGCACCTTTAACGAACAGTAAATTCACCTACAATAAATAAATAAAATGAATCATTTTTGCCAACACCGTGTTTTGTAAAAAGCAAGCTAAGTTATTGCCAGTCTTATCTTGCATCCAAAAGGATTATTCTGTGGTGTCAGATTTACAGTAATCACTAATGGGCCAGTATATGGAACATTTAAAACATTAATTCTTCCTCTTGGAGGGCACGGGTGCTCATTTCCTACTCAGTGGCATGATGCACTTTGTGGTGGTTGCCCGGATCAAGAAGAAGAAGCCTGAATCAATGCTCCTCAGAATCAATGCTCAATTTCAACTCCAGGAAATCCAAAAAGAGAGGGGGCGAGGGGGGTCATTCAGGCCTAGTTATTCCGCATGCTGCTTTATCCATCAATTGGAATATTTGGACGATTTAAAAGGGCAAACCTGCGCTACAGCGTGTGTGTATGTGCCAGAGATTGGTTAATGTGGCTTAAGGTTTGTTAATCTGAATAAAAATGGATTTGAGAAATTGATTTGGATTAACTGGGTCTGCTTTTTAGCTAAATGAATCAGAATCCCTAAACAAGCATCTTAGCCACGATTAAATCGGTTAAACACTTTCACAGCTAAAGGTACGTCCAATGCCCTGAGCTGCAGGAATTTTACCATCTGAGGATTAAGCTGAATCTCAGCAGCGAGTTCTCTTTGGCATTCTTCTGCTCCATATCCACCACTGCTTAGATGACCGCTCCTCTGTTTATTCCCTCTCCATTTTCTTTGTCATAAGAGGCTGGGAAAATCTAGCTATAAGTTCCTTCCCATCCATTTCCATCTGCTGTGAGTTTCTTCCCCTCTTGTCCTGCGGCCAGAAGGGCAGATCAAACCCATACACAATTTGCCCAGTCACTGAAAGAGCCCTGTAACTGTCAGACTTTAGAATGCTTCTTCCGCTAGGTGCATAAGCTCTTTAGGGGAGAAAGGGATTGTGTCTACCTCTCTGTTTACACAACACTTAGTAATTGGACTTAGTAATAGAATCATGTATGGATGTGTAGAACAGTTCTGCTGACTCACCCTAGCAGCTGGATCAGATGGGTCTCATTAGCTCCAACCCAAGAATTTAAAAAGCAAGTCTGAGAGTCTCCTTGAAGCAAAAGAGAACTAGAGGGTGAGGCAAGATGTGCTATAGAGAGAAACATTTAGGAACAATATGCTCAACGAAGCTTGGGTTAAGGTTTCTGTGCAAGACACTTATTTAAAAAGAAAAGAAAACCCCAAACACGGGATAAATTTAGACAATAGGCCACAGTGTGTATGTGCTGTGTTGGGAGCAGGATAGTGATGTCATTTGTCCACAACTCCCCAAATGGGGGATTCCTTAGGTTCCTTTCCTTGTTTGTGCCTAAGGCTGGCCCTGCTCTGATCATGTATTATTGTTGTTATTTATTATTTGTATTATTATAATGCCTAGTAGATCCAGTTGTGGTCCAGGAGCCCATTGTGCTAACCACTATACAAACACAGAGCAAAAACACAGTCCCTGCTCAAAGACCTTATAATCTAACCAGTCAAATTACAAATTTATTGTGAAGAATGTTCCTATAGGTGATGTTTGGGAAAATATGCCTCAGTGTACCCATCTATATTGCAAGAAACCTGATTGTAACATGACGGAAAATGTTGCTCTCGCCACAGGTTACCCTGGGAGCATGTTTAGGTAACTTTAATTATCCCTAGGTCACCTACTTATGTCAACCCTTCTTAGGCCTGAGGCCCAGTATGGAAAAGTTGAAATCTTACGGGCCTCAGCATGTAGGCCTTTCATTAGACCCTTAGTCTGCTTGTATACCTAATACATGCTCATCGCTCATAAATACTTGTCAATTGTATACTCCTGTGATCCTATCCTACTGATTCCTATGCCTGTACCTACAACTTTAATCTGGTCATCACACACTGATTACACATGAAACAACATGTGAGTTAACCACAATAGATAACACAACCAAATGATAAAACGAATTAATTGGCTACAGGATAGATCGGAAAGGCTGTATCTTAGATCTTATGCAGAAAGAATCAGCAAGATTTAGACATAGCCTGGATGTGAGGACCAAGGCAAAGTTCCAAGTCAAAGATGACGCCCAAATTACGGGTCTGAGTGACGGGCAGGATGGTGGTGTTGTCCAAGGAAAGGCGGTAGCAGGGAGGGCTTGTGGGGGTCTGATGGGAGACATCTCCCTAGATCACACCCTCTACTGGTCAGAGTACTCGCTAGCCATACCACCTAGTGACTCAAGTCCAGGGGGTTGGCGGTAGGGGAACCTTGGCCTTCCTGCTTGTCCAGATTCCAACCCAGGGCCCTGGGCAGGCAAATCAGGTGTGCGCCGTGGGCTGGAGTATTACCCAGTGTACTCCATGGGTTACTTCCTGCCTCTCCAGAGGCACAGTGAAGGTGGCCAACAGCTCTCAATGCATCTCCTCAGAAGGGCATCAGGGGGTCCCCTTCCCCACTCACGAGCAAATGCTGTGTTGTCCCTTCTACAGTGGCTGGCAGCTGTGGGTTGAGATCCACTACAGAGCCGTGTGAGGCTCTCACTGGACTCCTGCAGGACCTACCAATGCTGGTCTGCTCCCTTGCAATGACCACCCTCACTTTGTCTTTTGTTTTTTCTTTTTTCTCTCTTTTATGGCAAAGCAGACTCGAGTGGACAGTCTATAGCTGCCACCAACTATATACTTAGCAGTTTATATTCTCTCGCTCTGCTCTGTCTTTCAGGTAAAAGCCTTTCTAATAATCCCCCATTCCCTGCTGTTTTTACTAAATCGCATAATGTAATTTTTGTTACTTATAATATTTGAATTCCTCAGAAAGCTTTTCCCTTTCTTTATCAAGCCCTTACCGACCCATAGAAGGGACCAGTTCTTTCTTCCACCTCATAGAGTGCCCACAGTTCATCTTTGTGTCTATTTATTTGAAAAAGATTTTTGTTCAAGCCACAATGGCCAGTTACTACTCTAAACCAACCACTTCATTAGTCCTATCCAGGCCCTGAAGTATATTGTTATACTCAAATCTAGGGCACGATTAAAAAAATCGTCTGCCCCTTTTTTCACTAATCCAATTTTTTTTTGCCATGCTTCTTTTACATTTTCCTGTATAGGCTTTTGAATTCCAGTTTATTCAAGAGTATTGCTCTGTCACGCCTTCCATTTGCAGCATTTTAGCTGCTTTGTCAGCCATTTCATTCCCTGTTATCCCAAAAGGCGCTGGGATCCCCGCTAATGCTACATGTATCCCCCTCTGTACTCACTCTGTTATTAAAAATATAATTTCATTGATTCAATCACGTCTGCATACCGAGACACCCCTTTTTTATTGCCCCAAGGCCTGAGATTGAATCCAAAAACATGACTGCCACAGCTATGCATACATCCCAGATCTAATTTAATTCTAGCATTATTGCTGCTAGTTTGGCTATTCTTTTAGATATAGTAATTCCTAATTTTGGTACACAGTATGCCATCCCTACTTCTCCTGTTTTCTTCTTTTTTGGACCCATCTGTATTATTTGACAAAATCAACTCCACTTTTCATCTACATACTGGTACACTTCTTTTTTAATACCTCCTGTCTCCCTTTTACTCGTAAGTTTATAAAATAAATCTAAATACACATTTGGACATGTAACTTTCCATCCATAACTAATTTTCCCATGACTAAAAGTTTTTGCCTTCATTCAGCTTTTCCTGGTCTTTCAGCTCCTGCGTCCACACTTACATTTGAATGGCATGGGGAGTTCAAACCTTGTGTGCTATAGTTACCCTATCAAATTCCCAACAATACTCATATATTTGTCTGGTACTTGCCTCACTGTTCCCATTAACTTTGGCTCAGAAAGTTAGGTCCAGTACTTTCATTTGTAGTGCAACTGGCATTTCACTTGAAACTGTCTATAGTGGCCGTATAGGTTGTGTAATAAATGCACCACACACAACTCGTAGTGCCTCGGCTTGTATGAAATTTACTTTTGAAAGTTTTGATTTTGAAGTGTAACCCAAAAGCTTGGCGGTCAGAGTCAATAACTGGTCGGATTAAGACGCTGAATGCTTTCGGCAGTGTTTTCTTTATTCACCCCGCAATCAGTTTCAGCAAGACATTTAAGCAAGTTAATCCTTCCTGTACATCTATCTTTAACATAGTTTATATGAGCTATCCAAAGTAATTTATTATCAAATATTACCCCAGGAATTTAAACCTGTTAACTATATAACTATATCTATTTGTTACCCACACAGATACAATTTACATCCCTTTATAGCTTTCCATTTTGTAAAGATCAATTCTTTGGTTTTCGCAATGGAGAATTCGAAACCCTATGTATTTTCCCCAATCAGCGGTTTCTCATAATGCTTTATTGATCCTCTTTTCTGCCACCTCAGTATCCCTGCTCCTAACCCACAGAGTACAGCCATCTGTGAACAGAGAGACACCTACACCAGTACTTATTTGTTTGGGGAGATCGTTTATCAGACTACTAAATAAAACAGAGCTGATAACTCTTCCCTGTGGCGTACCATTTTTAATATTATATATATTTGACGTAACGTTCCCAACTCTGACACGCATGGGTCTTTTACTCAAAAGTTCTCTAATCTACCCATACATTCTTCCCCTTATCCCTAGTGCACTTATTTTGTACAACAAGCTTTCCTTCCATAGCATGGCATGCTCCTTTTCAATATCTAGAAAAACAGCTATCATGAAACCTTTGTGCCTCATCATTTTTTTGTATTTCAGTTTCTAATTTAACAATGTGAGCAGGAGTGCATCTTCCTCTCCTAAAACCACTCTGCACCTTATCTATAATGCCACTGTTTTCCAAATAGGTAACCCATCTTTCATTCATCACGCTCGTCATAATTTTACCCAGACACGCCATAAGGGCAGCTGGTCTATAGGCATCCACTTTTGTGGCTAGTTTGCCTGATTTTCATATTGGAATTTCTACTGCATGTTTCCACCCTACCAGTATCACTTTTGTTCCCATATAGTGTTATTTAATTCCAAGAGAACCCTCACACTGCTTTCAGAGAGACAGTAGTGTAGGCAGGTCCGGAGCACAGGGGGAGCGGCGCTATAAAAAGGTGCCTCCCCAGGCTTCCCCTGTACTCACCCGGCGGTGCCTCCGGCGGCGCTCCAGGTCTTCGGCAGCACTTCGGCGGTGGGTTCTCACTCGCTCCGGGTCTTCAGTGGTACCCGCCACCTAAATGCTGCCGAAGACCCGGAGCACCGCCTGGTGAGTGCAAGAAGCGGTGTTTAAAAAGAAGCTTCTTTTTTAAGGTGCAGCTTCTGCTCCCCCACAGCTACGCTACTGCAGAGAGATCCTATCTTTTACCTGGGGATGTATTCTCGCTGATTTCAATAGCTTTTTCAATTTCCTCCATACAAAACCATTCATTCAGTATAGTAGCTTCATGTTTACCCCAACTACATAATGGATCATGACTTTCTTCAAGGAATTGTCTTTTAATCTGGTGGAAGACTTCACTTTGCTTTTCATCAGAAAGTTTCTGCTAAAGCTTCTGCTTTCTCATTATCAGAGCTTCTAACTGTGTTGTCAGTCCCAATAAGAGCTGGATGTGGCTACTCCTAGTCTGAATGCCCTTCTTTCCTCTGGTTTCCCTGTATAGTTCTGATGTCTTGGTATCTTTATTTATCAGCCCACAGTACTGCCTCTGACTCTTTTTCTTTAATTTGTTATAATTCTTTGTGCTGTTGCCTTGCTTCTTTTGTGCTTCATTAGATCTTCAGTATTCATTGTATTTTTGACTTTTTGTAGGCTTTGTTCCTTCCTTTAACTGCCAATTTTCACTCCGCTTTCCACCATGGAAGTGAGTTTTTAGTTTTGGGGTACTTCAATATTGTAGGTATGGCCATAGCAGCTGGTGTTATTAATCACTTTATTAAATTGTCATTGAAATTCTCTGTCATCACTCACACAATGATTATTCAAAAATGTAGTACGTTTATTTGTAAATAGCTCCCAGTTAGCTTTCTTCAAATTCCAGGAGGATAATTTTCCTTTACCTTCAACTTTATCTTGCCCTTGAAAAGTAATAAGTATAGGGAAATGATCACTCCCCATTCCTTCTTCCTTACATATTTCCCATTTGCATTTACTTGCAATATCTGCAGTTATAATTCCCAGGTCTAAGCAGGAAAATCTACTATCTTTCCTGGTTGCATATGATATCTGGTTTAATTTTCATTTCCAGGATACATAGGCGCTGATTCTGGGGGTGCTCCAGGGTTGGAGCACCCACAGGGAAAAAATGGCAGCACCCCATCAGCTCCCTCTCCCCCCCCCCACCTGTAGTGCCTCCTGCCCACCCGCAGCCCCGCGGATCAGTGCCTCCCCACGCCTCCCGCCCACCGCAATCAGCTATTTCTCAGCATGCAGGCTGGAGTGAGGGGGGAGGAGCGAGAATGTGGCACACTTGGGGGAGGGGGCGGAACTGGGTGGGAAGAGGCGGGGTGGGGTGGGGGTCTTGGGGGTAGGGGTGGAATCCGCCCCCCACCACCAGCAATTTGGAAAGTCAGCACCTGTGCCAGGATATTTTCTTTTCGTTCTTGACCATGTGCTATCAAGCTGTGCGCATTCCAACAAAAGATTGTGATCCCCAAAGTGGTCATATTTCACCATGAACCTCTTTCATAATTGCATGAATATCATGATTAATTGGCAAATTGCTAACGTACAAATATTTGTCCAGTGCCCTTGCAATAATTCTCATTTTTTCTATTTTTTTCTCTGTTTGTGATGTACAATTGATCACTTCTATCACACATGCAATAACCCTTTCTTTTGTCACTACTAGTGTAGCATCACCTAATCCTTCCGCAGCGTTTATCATATTCTCTGTTGAGTGAGGCTGTGGCTGCAGTTCCCCTTTTCCTGTGCTGATTGTCTTTTCCCTCTCGACCTGATGCTTTGAGCATCTCCTTAGCGCTTCTACATAAGATATGTTATTAACAATTGTTGTCTTTTGTATCTCTTTAGCCTGTCTTGCTGCAAAATAGTTGGACTGTGATTACCACCGCAGTTACTACAGTTGACCCCTTTCCCTTCTATTCAATTTTCATAGGAATGCTATCCCCAACATTTACCGCATCTCGTGTTCCCTTTACAAACTGTTGCTACATGTCCATACCGCTGGCACTTACAGCACCTTAGAGGAGGGGTGGATATGTGGCTTGGTTCTGAATCTCTAGCATTTAAATGTCATCAGCACCACTCTTGATGGTGTGCTTTCTCCCCCTCATTTACCAATTAGTCGCATAGGAGAAGATAAAGTGTGAGTTGTTTTTGGTAATTTCACCGTTGATCAGCTCTAATGACACTCCGTATAGTACCCCTTTTATTTCAGTCAAATACTTTGGTAGCTGGCAACTTATTTTAACTTTCCCAGTGTTTTAGTGTTTAGCAGTTTATCAGCTGGCTCTTTGTTTTTTAACCCATCCCCATCTCGCAGCCTTCTGGCTCTTACTATATCATCTATGTTTTTAATACCATCAGCTACTTTCACAGGTTTAACGTCACCTAATCTTATTTCTTTGGCTCAGGATCTTCCAGTTATAACATTCTGGTTTATTTCCTTTCTCGGCTTTGGTTTTTTGCTGATGTTATCATCATCTGCTTCTGCTTCCACTCTTTTCATGTTTTTCCTACTTTGCATCCATTCTCCCTCTCTAATAGACTCTTCTTCAGCTTCCAGGGTGACAGAAAATCCTCCATCTCCCTCAGAGAAACCCCCAAAATGCACCCCTTTTTTTCTTTACTGCTCAGCCCAGCCAGGCCGGCTCAGCTCAGTTCAGCCCAGCCCAACCCAGCACCACCTTGACTGAGCTGTGCTGTGCCCTTTTAAGCTCCACCTCCATTGAGAGCATCCCCAGCTGGGCGGAGCCTCCTGTGATCAGAGCTGCTGCTTCACCTTCTGTGCCCCAGTGTGCACCCCATCACAGGGAGAAGCTTCAGAGTTCTGTTTTCACCATGTGGAGCTTGAGCGGGCGGCTAGACATCCATGAGGAGGTATCAGACACAGGCCAAGATTCAAGTCTGAACAGAAGGAGACATGTCTGGAGTAAATTTCCATTTCATTTACTTCGATAGGACTTGGGTTCCTAAGGCCCAGAGCCTCAAAAATATTTAGGTGTCTAAGTCCCAATGACTTTCAGTAAGACTTAGCTTCCTAATAGCCAGAGAGGTAGGTGCCTAATGGGATTTTCAACAGCACCTCAACAGATTAGGCATCTGACTCCAATTGAAATCAAATTTTAGGCACCTAAATAACATTCTAAATCTGACCCTTAGGATATGTCCACACTGCAATAAAGATCCACAGCTGGCCCAGTTCGGCTGAGTTGGGTTTGCAGGGCTCAGGCTGCGGGGCATAAAATTGCAGCATAGATGATCAGGCTCTGAGATCCCATGGTGGGGGCAGGGACCCAGAGCCCAATCTCCAGCCCAACTCAAACGTCTACACTGCAATTTTATAGCCCCACAGCCTAAGTCCTATGAGCCCGAGTCACCTAACCTGGGACATGTTTTATCACAGTGTAGACATACCCTTAGGCTACTAAATCCCTGAGCCATTTTGAAAATTTTACCTCTAGTCACGATAGAAAGCGTCAATGCAAACTTTCCCACACACTGCCCCAGGAATGTACCTCAGTCCTGATTTAGTTTGTTTAATTTCCATGGAGTTAAACAGATGTAAAGCAGAGGTAATACCATAATGAATCATGCCCGCCCCCCCCCCCCAGTGCTTATTATGCAAAGTATTTGATTTTCCAACCTAAACAAAAACATATAATTGGTTTTCTAGTTTCCTTGAGACTATTTTCCTCCTTGTAGCACGGATTTTATTTCTCTACTTTAGAAATTAAAAAAACTCCTTCAAGACCTAAGGCGAAGACTTATAAATTGCTGACTGTACCTATGGAATTGAACCTTACACTAATGTATGGCTTGTTTTATTTTTTATTAGAAAACTCCTGGGAAATAAACATATTTAATAATGGCTGTGCCTGTTATTCTGGTTCTGATTAACATTGGGAAAGCTGCCGCTGCTCTGCATGAACGGTGTTTTCAGACCAAACCTGGGCAGGATCCAAAACTCCTTTTTGTTAATTTGTCAGGGTGGATTAGTTTTTCAGCAGCCCATTACTGGAATGCAGCCAACCTGGCTTCGGTCTTCATTGTGAGCAGCCAGTGATGCTGAGTTGACAGCAGCCATGGGCAGACACACCACAGATGTGGGGAGTAGCTGCCAGAGCCTAGCGATGACATCTGGAGATCAGCTTGTTGTTCAAGAGCAGTATTCGTGGACATATTTCAACAGGGCCCTTCTTCAGCAGAAGCAATCAATTCGGTTGCTGTTGCTGCATGTTTCCTCCAATGAATTGGCCCCAGAGTTTTAACAATTGGGCCTTAGATAATATTTGTCCTCGGGTTGTAGTTCTAATGGGATGCAGGGCATGAGAATATGTATTGCAGCTGTTATTTTAGGCCCTGGATACCCAATCCAGCTGGCTACTGTGAGTCTCCTGTGAGGTACTGACAGCTCTCCACTCCCTTTGATGTCAGGACTCAACACCACACAGGCGATCAAGCCTTAATGACTATTTTTGACTCAATGGAAGTCTAGGGTAAGTCCAGGGTTTGTATCATTTAAGTAGCAAAGGAAGGGTCAGCCCAGCTTCCTTCACTGAAACTGCTATTCACCCACCCGGATTCTTGGCACTGTACAAACATGTAGTCAGAGACAGTCCATGCCCTGGAGAGCTTACAGTCTGAGTAGAAAAATGAAAGGGTGGGAGGGGAAATAGAAAGAGGTTAAATGACTTGCCCAAGGACTTACAGCAGGTCAGTGGCAGGATCTGGGATTAGAATCTAACTACCAGTAGAGTATGTCACATTGACAACACTGGAGGGTGAAGCTCCAAAGAGGCACAGGAAAAGCAGATGCAGCAAAAGGTTTCTGAGGCTGTCCTGGCTATAAGCCTTAACCCTGAACCTGAAGGGACCTCAGTTCTTATGTTGGAAGATCATTGGGCCTTTCTTCTAAGACTACCTAGAAGAGAATATACATGTTGACAGTGGTTCTGATGATGGCAACAGCAACTGGGTATTGCTATTAAAGATGTGGGGAGGTAAATATTAACAGCATTAATATTCTATTTGTGACATCACTGGCAGGTGCCTATACGAAGCCAGGTCTGGCTGTGGTACAAAAGGTATAGAACAGATTTAGTTCTAACGGGGGAATCTTGAGTAGGCATGGAGAGGCTATTTCATCTCTGTATTTGGCATTGGTGTGACTGCTACTGGAATATTGTGTCCAGGGCTGATGCCCACAATTGAAGAAGGATGTTGACAAAGTGGAGAGGGTGCAGAGCAGAGCCACAAGAGTGATCAAAGGATTAGAAAACCTGCCTTATAGGAATAAATTCAAGAAGCTCAACTTATTTAGCATAACAAAGAGAAGGTTGAGGGGTGACTTCATTACAATCTATAAGTAGGTACCTGGGGAACAAATATTTACTAATGAGCTCTTCAGTCTAGCAGAGAAAGGTATAATGTGATTGCAGGGCTGGAAGTTGATGCTAGACAAACCCAGACTGGCAATAAGCCATACATATTTAATGGTGAGAGTAATTAACCATTGGAATGATTTCCCAAGCATCGTGGTGGATTCTCCATCAATGACAATTTTAAAATCAAGATTGGCTGTTTTTCCAAAAAGATCTGCTCTAGGAATTATTTGGGGGAAGTTCTATGGCCTGTGCTGTACAGGTCAGAGTAGATGACCACAATGGTTCCTTCTGGCCTTAGACTCAGTGAATCTATGAATCTATAACCTGGGGATTTCATTCGGTCCTAGATGATGCCGGAGATGAATATTTCTCACTGGTGCAGCCTCGCTGACCACAATGAAGTTTCACCAGATTTCATGTGTGTGTGTACAGGCAGATCCTCAGCTGATGTAAATGGACATAGCTGCACTGAAGTCAATGGAGCTAAACCTATTTACACCTAATGAGAATTTGGCTCTGTAATTTGTTTTTTGTCAATAGGTTGATTCTATAGGCCTGATTCTGTTCCCATTTACACTGTCATGAAGCAGATGGAATTCTATCTAAGACAATGGAGCTAGTATGGTGTACAAAGCAGTGTGAGAAGAGAATCAGGTCCTTTGTCTTCTCCTTTCTTTTTATCCTTTATAACAGAAGGGATGGCAAACGGTCCTTCCATTCCATGCACCTGCATGCTAGAAAGAAGCTTTCCAAGACATGTTTATTTTCATGAAAGTTTTTTTAGGTGTAACAGTATTTTACACAGATCAGCATGCACATTGAAAGCCCAAGGACATGCATGAAATCTATCAGCAAGTACTAAAGGAAATTCAGTGAGTCGTGACTGGGGTGTTGACGTTGGGAAGCTGGTAATTTTGAACATGTGGCCAAAAGCATAGTGTAGAATGTCACTCAAGGCCTAATTCTGATCTCACTTACCTGAGTCTATTGAGTAACGCTCTTAAATGCAATGACATTACAACAGTGAACTGAGATCAGAGGTATGAATCTGAAATACAAGATCTGGCTACTGAATAAATAATACTATAGTTTAACGTGGTTTCACAGTAGAAGTGTGATATGAGGAAAGAGCTAAAGGAGGACAGGTAGAGCTTGCTGCACTGAGCTAGAGAGGGAGCAGAGGCAGAAGTTAGAGAGGGACTAGACTTGTTAGGTCATTTTATCCATCCCCTGCCAATACAGGATTGTTCCCATCCAGTATAGCTTCCAGAGCATTGTCCAATCCAGTTTTAAATGACTAGTAGGGGTGCTTCCAAATTCCACCACAGCCCTCACTGTTAAAAATGTAAGCTTTATTTCTAGTCTGAATTGGTCTAGTTTAAAATTCCAGCCATTGGATCTTGTTATACCTTTGTCTTCTAGATTGGAGAGCCCTCTATAATCAAATGTCTGATCCCCGTGTAGGTACATCAAATCACTTTCTCTTTGATGAGCCAAATAGTCTTTGCTATTTTAGTTTGGACACTGTATTCTCTGACTTCCTGTCTTAAATTGTTATTTACAATAACAGAGGTATCTACCAAGTTCAGGACCCCATTGTGCTAGGTACTGTACATACCTACATTGAGAGACAGTCCCTGCCGTGAAGAGTTTATAATCTAAACAGAGGAAACAAGCAAAGAATGGGAAGTACTATTATCCCCCTTTTTACCGCTGGGAACTGAAGCTCAGAGAAATGAAGTGATTTGCACCAGGTCATATAGGAAAGCTGTGTAGCGCTGGGAATTGAACCAGATCTCTAGCATCCCAATGAAATGCCTTAAACACACGGCCAGTCTTGACACTTCTCACCTAAGAGATGGGTTCATTTCAGTAGTGGGAGATGTGAGTCCTGTACATGCATAGCTGGTAAACACCATTCAGAACCCCCAGGGTAAAAGAAGCTGTATCATTATAAGCGACAAAGAGTCCTGTGGCACCTTATAGACTAACAGTCGTATTGGAGCATAAGCTTTCATGCGTGAATACCCACTTCTCCCATGTCCCATTTCCACTGCATGCATCTGAAGAAGTGGGTATTCACCCACGAAAGCTTATGCTCCATTACGTCTGTTAGTCTATAAGGTGCCACAGGACTCTTTGTCACTTCTACAGATCCAGACTAACATGGCTACCCCTCTGATACTATCATTAGAAGGTTATACTTTTCCTACCTTTTGAGCAGATCATTCCATCCGGATTAAGAAAACCTGATGACTTGTAGGCTGGAAAACCCATAGTACTTATCTGTCTGGCAAATAATGACTACATGTTATGTAATGTTTATAAAGCATCACATGAAATGTTCATCACGATCCAATGATTGCTGGTAACCCATAAGGCCGTTAACAGTTATTTTGCCAGCACTGTCAGAAGGCAAAGGCAGAGAATGTGCCCCTTGGAACATCATGAACACACTGGTAAAAGATCAACAAAGTATTTCGGCTGTGCACAGCAATGCCATGAATAAACCCAGTGATAAAATCTCAAGCTACACCGGCATGGTATAAGAAATCGGGGCTGAGGGATGAAATGGTTCATGAGCTACAGCAGTCTGGCCTTTGGAAATATACAACTATAAATCACATGCAAATGTCTCTCTCAGCACAGAGCTACTAGGTTTTGAGACAGCATAATCTAAAGCGATGCTTAGTGCTCTGTGACAAGCTAATCAATATAGCGTCTACCCATCCCACCCTGGCCTTGTGTTCATCAATATTTTATATAAACAAATGGATGCTTTATCAGCATTTAAAACTCGTTTGTATTAAGTAGTCTTATTGTACACAAGAATGCACCTGTGCTTTCCTCTTTCCCAACGGGACAGTAACAGATGTAGGGTTCCCCATGGAAACCAGAGCTTAGCATTACCTCTTCCACAGCATCAATACATAATAAGTCACTGGTATTTGCTAACGGTTATCCTGGAAAATCCATCCCAGAGTGACATTGGCGAGTGTTGTTCTTAAAAGGCATCCTGTTCTAAACCGGCAGCCCAGATCCAAACACACGCGATGCTAGATGTCTAGCTACCACTATTAGCACTTGTAACTCCTTGCAGGGTCAAGGATTTGTGGGCTGGAAATTTCACCTGCCTGACAATTGGGCCTTCAACCCATAAAATGGGAATATTTGTCAGCTTCACTGGAGTGTTATGAGGCCTAAGTAAATATGTAATGGTGCCCACGTGTAAAGTATTATTAAATGAAGTCCATAGCAGGCATGGGGAAAGAATGGCAAAAGAATCTCGTTCTTAGAAATGGCTGAATTGCTTTTGCTGGAAATAAATTCAACCTGGGGCAGGCACCTGGCATGGGAAATTTCAGCCCGCATGTTTAAAGTGGCAAAGTTATACACAATCGAGTCTTATAATGAGCAGTATTAGGTAACCTTAACTATAGGCGTCAGTAATAGTCCCACCTACAATACATACACACATGCACCCATGCCTAAGCCTCTGACTGCCAGATGCTGGGACTTGATGCCAGGGGGATGGATCACTTGATAATTGCCCTGTTCTGTTCATTTCCTTCGAAGCACCTGGCACTGGCCACTGTCGGAAGACAGGATACGGGTCTAGATGGACCATAGGTCTGACCCAGTATTGCCATTCTTATGTTCCTAGAGAAATACATCTTCCTGAGCAACAGTTTAATGATTTGCCTGGAAGGTACGTTCATCCAGTTTATGGGGAGCACTGGACTGGAAGTTAAACAATTTGGGTTGTACTCCTAGCTCTGTCACCGACTTGCCTGTGACCTTGGGCAAGTTACATCACCTCTGTTTCCCTTTTGTCTGTCTTTCAGATTTTAAGGTTTGCAGGGCAGGGACTTCTTCTTTCCATGTGTCTGTACAGCATCTAGCACAAAGGGCCTGTGGATGTTACTGTAAAACAAATAATTATAGGTGGTGTAGCCAGTAGTTAAGATTATAGCAATGCCTATAGTTTAACTTGCCTTTAATTAGTAAAGTAAACTTTTTACTTTAATGGGGATAATGCTACTGCCTGTTCTCACAGAGGTAAGATAAATTCATTGTTTGTGAAGCTCTCGAATGAAGTGGGGACGGCACCAGACATATGCCTAGGAGGAAATTAATAATTCTGTATTCAGTGCAGGGTTTCAATGGTGTGTGGAAAATAAGGCCTGGAGCCACACTGTGATGAAGTGTACCTACCCCGCACTGGTCCAGCAGGGGTTAATCACACTCCGTGGGTTGAGGAGGCCACGCCCCCTCATTCCTGCTGGGCATGCTCCAGCTGGAACCAGGCTATAAAAGGGAGCAGCTCAGCTCACTCTGGGCTGGCTGCTGAAGGGAGCAGACGTGTGTTGCACGCTCCTGTTAAGTAGGGTGACCAGACAGCAAATGTGAAAAATCAGGACAGGGGCTGAGGGGGTAATAAGAGCCTATTTAAGAAAAAGACCCCAAAATCAGGACTGTCCCTATAAAATCGGGACATCTGGTCACCCTACTGTTAAGGGACTGCCAGAGCTCCAGGATGCGAGGCTCCAGCCGACCCCCTGCCACCCAGAACTGCCAATATAGGAGAGACAGCGGAAACCCTGGGACTATCAGCCTTGGAAGGCCAGAAGGAAGTAGCCCAGGGGAACTAAACATTGATCCGGTTGTGGAACTGGGGTTTGACAGAGCGTGTTTCAGAAGGATCCCTGCTGAGTTGGTGGCAGAGATCCCCTCTTGGTCACTAGACCGCACTGCCCTGCCCAAGAGGGTAGTTCTATAGACTCTGGCCACTGGGTTGCACTGCCATGAAGCAAAGGGCAGTCCTGTTAACTCCGGCCACTGGGCCACACTGCTCTGGGAACCAGGGCTGCTGTGGTGGCTCGGAAGATTGGGCCACTTGGGTCGCCTAAGCTTTACTCTAATTCCCCCACAACTTTATACACCCTGCTGTGGTGTACCTACCCCGCAACACACACATTGAACGAGGAGGCTGAAACAAAATATTGAATGACTATTCATTCGCTCAAAGAGACTGGGTCCTATGGGGAAAAAAATAGTATGTGATCATGTAATTAAAGGCTGCCTCATAATGCATATGCAAAAGGGGGCTGAGCTAAGGTTGCAGAGGCAGCCTTACGTCTGGCATTTCCTAACTTTTGAGTGCTTGACTGTGCAACCTTAATGATGTTCTTTTAACAGTTATTTTTGGATGCAATTAATAATAATAATAATAATAATTTGCCTCCGCACAAGGCAACACAAGAAGAATGTGCTGAGAAGATTTTAGCAGTCCTTTATTTCACGTCAAGGGTAGCTAAGGCTCTGCCCAAAGGAGGGTGTGTGTGGATATCTGCAAAGTTTATGACAGAGGAGATAACGGAAAACCTCAAAGGACCATGTAAAGCAGCCATTGTGTCTATCAACACACCTGACTAACTGGCTGGCAAAAGAGGCTGAGAGGAGTTAATGGACAGGTGCTGGTCTGAATTCCCTGACAAGCTTTGAGAGGTGGAGTGCTGTACATGGCGGGAGTGAAAACACAGAAAGCAGCCGGAGCACGTTCCAGCATCTCACTCTTTTTCAAGGGCCAAGAAAGACACAGTAGCTTGCCTTGTCAGCACCAACCCTAGCTCTTCTATTTGTTTTTATTTCAAATGTCGCTTTGTCCACCAGGTTTTGTGGCTTCTCACTGAAGCAACCTGTGGAAGGTTCACATATTGTGACAATTCTCACCAGCGCATGCCTGCTGGCATGGGTGTGATTGCATCACAAAGTAGTCGCTGGGGCAAAGAACATAACAGACCTTATACAAACCTGCTAGTGAAGATTCTCCTATGGGACATGTGGTTCTGGAGCTGAAAATCCTGAGTTCTAATCCTTGGTACCACACACGTATGGTTTAGCCTGCAAGACCAAAAAAATTTCCCCCACCTGAATCAGGTTGAATGGTCAGAATCTCAAATTTTTGCAAAGTGAAAATTAAAAAAAGACAAAAGTCCAGGTCAATCAAAATGTGTCCGTTTTGACCATTGTTATTTTTTTAAAAAAACAACTCAGCTAACATTTTGAAACAAAAAGCCATTTTGAACATGAAAACCAGAATTTTTCTTTTCAAAAATGGTAAAACAAAATGTTTTGACAATTTTGCAACTTTTTAAATCAAGAAATTTGGCAAAATTGATCTCTTCCCACAAAGTTTAAGTTTTCACACACTGGCCTTCGTTGGAAAGTTCCTGACCAACTGTAGTTACAAACATGGAATATTAGTGCAGGTCACTCAATAATATTCATACAAAGCACTGCATAAGCCCACAAGCAGCAGGGATGATTTAGCTGATGGCACAGTAATGTGAAGTATGGTTTTGATACAGAGAGCAGCAGATTAGTTGTACCAAAAAAGGCTTCAAAAAAGGATGCCAGGTGTAATATCTGTTTTGCATTTAATGAAGGGAAGTGTTCTCATTCCCATTGCAAATTCAAGCTTTGCTGTAAAATGCCCACACTTCCTAGAGGGGTTGGGGAAAGGTGTGGGACGGGAAGGAACTTTCGGGGTTAATGAGGCCACTGTCCTATCACAGACAACCCCCTCATGTAATCCTATTAATACACTTATCAAGCTCCATCTTAAAACACAGTTAGGTTTCTTACACCCCCTCCCTGTTGTTCTGATGGGAAGGCTGTTCCCTGGTAATTTTAAAATCAAGACTGGATTTTTTTTAAAATGCTCTAGTTCAAACAGGAATTACTTTGGGGCGGTTTTATGGACTCTGTAATACAGGCAGTCAGCCTAGATGGGCATAGTGGTCCCTTCAGGCCCTATGAAACTTGTGTTTGTTTTTTCCCTGGAATGGGTGTATGAGCCACACAGATGGCTTGCTAGCACCACTGCCTGTGCATTGTTAGTGCCATTTACTGTAAAGTAGTAAATATACTTTACTCAGATGTATAGGGCACCTTCCATTTTTACAGACGTCCTATAAATATGCATGCAGTCTGGCACGTACCTAGCTCTGAAATGCAGCAGTACTACTGCACCAACAACGTTAGACACCAGTTTAGGTGGAGAAATAAAAAATTTCTCCAGCTGAAACAAGGGCAATTGAAATGAGCAGAAGGCAGTGTGACGGGGCAAGGCCAGATGGCTATAGGAAAGTGGTGATGAACCAGTATGTTAGCCGCAGGCTAAACAAATCCCTGATACCTTATTAACCAAATGGCAGTTGCTTCAGGTTAATCAAGACACCTGGGGCCAATTAAGAACTTTCCAGAAGGCAGAGAGGTTGATTGAGACACCTGCAGCCAATCAGGGGCTGGCTGAAACTAGTCAAAAGCCTCCCAGTGAGTCAGTGAGAGGGGGATGTCAGGAGCTGTGGAAGGAGGTTGTGTGTGAGGAGCTGGGAGCAAGAGGCACTAGGAGCTGAGAGTGAGAGGGCATACTACTGGAAGATCCTGTGGTGAGGATAAAGAAGGGGTTGGGAGGAGTCCATGGGGAAGTAGCCCAGGGAGTTGTAGCTGTCGTGCAGTTGTTCCAGGAGGCACTCTAAACAGCTGCAGTCCACAGGGCCCTGGGCTGGAACCCGGAGTAGAGGGCAGGCCCGGGTTCCCCCCAAAACTCCCAACTCCTGATCAGACACAGGAGAAGTTAACCTGGACTGTGGATTCTACCAGAGGGGAAGATCTCTGAGGCAAGCAAAAATCCACCAATAAGCGCAGGACCCACCGAGGTAGAGGAGGAACTTTGTCACAGCAGTTACCTCTGTGGCATTCTAGTCAGGATACCAGGTTATATTGTAGCTTTTAAAGCCTACAGATGGTCAGGGACCTCCACGTTACTTCTCATCCAAAATGACTGTGTAGCCCACTGGTGTGTTTGAGCCACAGAGGCTATGAGTCTGTTACAGCCCCACTAGTGTGCTTTCGCAGCTCATGCTTTTAGCTCTGGAGATCCCTGGTTCCAGCCCCAGTGTATTGGTCAAGGTGGCAGCCATCACAATAGCACCTCCTACAGCCCAATGAGCCTTAACACCGTGCTCAGGCATTGGGACAGTCAGAAACTCAGGCCAAAAACTGCCCCTCCAAGCCACAGTAAGTGGGTTGGAAGCTCCAGTCTCCCTTATGTCCATGGCTGCAGTAGCCAGGTAAATAGGCCCAATGGTGGGATGTTAGAAGTTACTACAGAGAACTTTTTCCTGGGTGTCTGGCTGGTGAGTCTTGCCCACATGCTCAGGGTTCAGCTGATTGCCATATTGGGGTCAGGAAGGAATTTTCCTCCAGGGTAGATTGGCAGAGGCCCTGGAGGTTTTTTGCCTTCCTCTGCAGCATGGGGCATGAGTCCCTTGCTGGAGGATTCTCTGTCTCTTGAAGTCTTTAAACAATGATTTGAGGACTTCAATAGCTGAGACACAGGTGAGAGGATTATTCCAGGAGTGGGTGGGTGAGATTCTGTGGCCTGCATTGTGCAGGAGGTCAGACTAGATGATCATAATGGTCCCTTCTGACCTTAAAGTCTATGAGTCTGAGATGGCCCCTCCCCACTCCACAAAGAAATCTGGCTGGGGGCACTGTATTGTCTCTCCCGCTTTGTAAATAGGCATTGAGATATTCAGTCTGCAAAGGGCATTGGGATACTTCAACATAAAAAGGAGTTGTGCTGCATGTAGAGACCAGCCAAGGTTTTCACGGCCGATTAGGGACTTTTGTGTGCTCCCATTAAGATAACCTAGGGATGCCTGATTTTTCAGAAATGGCTGTGCGCTTACCCGCTGACAATCCAGGCCCTTTGAGGTGTCTCAAGGTAGGAACCTAAGGCCGTCACCACTAGTTTCAGAATCTCAAGCCAATATTATTAGCAATCATTGTGAAATGATTTTTTTGTCAGCCACAAAAAAAGCTTACCTGCCAAATCATTTTTATCTCGCTTTCCATGACGAGGCGTGTGCTCTAGGTGTCGATGCAGGATAATCAATACTGACTTGGGCGGTTACTGTTTTATGCTTAGGCTCGTGATCTTGGAGATTCATTGGGCTGCTTTTCTGCAACTGGCCTTTTAAAATAAATCAGGACTACACAAATGTCGTCCTGGGCGTCCGCTATCTAAGACAGGAATGGTTCCAAATACAGCAGCAAACAGCTTTAGTGTTGCCAAATACTGCAGTATGGTTTCTGTAAGGAAAAGCATTTCATGCAAGGAGCAGTATAGAAAGGGTGTTGGATGCCTTCTGAGCACACAGCCTCCTGGGTGGTCTAGCAGATGCCAAAAATGAAGGCGCTGGATGGAAGAGACCTAATTCTGTCCCTTTTAAACAATTCAGTTATTTAAACAAAAGTCCCTTTTCCCTGAGAACGCGGCTTGGACGGGTCCACATCAAAGGGGATTTTAAAGAACTTTGCAAGAAATGGAATGTACAAATCAGCAGCGTTCTAAAACCCGGAGGATGTTTTTTTCCAGAATTGTCACCACATCCACTAAAAGTGCTGCAGGGAGCTCACATTGCATTCATGATGCAGAAAAACATATTACTCAGAACACAACAAGGAAATAAGCCAGTCGAGACAGGGCCCCGTCGGGAGCTGTAAAGAAAGATTCCTTTTTATTTGGAGAGCCCACATATTTTTAAAAATGCCATTTCCCTTCGACTGTCATTATGGTTTATATTCCTATGTGAAGTTGTAATAGAAATAGGCACGTTCTCATAGCACAGAGAAAGAAATTTGCCATCTCTCTGCTTTATTTCCTTTACTTGTTTCAACCGTTTGTGTCCTTAGAAAATGTTTGACTTAAAAAAACAAAACCCTGTTATCCAGCAGAAATGATTGAAACTCCAAGGAGGTACCAGAGGCAATGTTTACACTTGGCAAAGGGCCCTGGCAAAAATGTCCCCTTCATAATAAGTGTTTGCCTTGCCCTGTTTCTGCTAGACCATTCGAGCTCACTTTGTTCAGCAATCATCCAATCTTGTTTTGAACAAATGATATTTAACTTTTCATATAAATGTGGTGTTCTTTACCCTCTAGACTTGTATTTATTTCCCTGGAAGAAAATAGGAAATGGCAAATGAACTCATGGAAAACACAGGCCAAATTATTTGCTGTGATAGTGTGCAATCGCCTCAGCAATAAGTAAAGGAAAACATAACAGGTACTTCTCAGCTGGAATAGAGACAGGGGCAGAAAAGAACAGCCTCTGGCAAAATGGTCTTTTGGGGACTGCAGCTGCTCAGATCTGCCAAATGTAAAGGAGCAGCTCTAGAAAGGCATGCTGGGAGGGAAAATCCTATAAGAAGGCAACCCTGCAATGGGAAGATCCATTGTATCCTTTAAGAAAGATGTTCCTAGCAGAAGGTGGTGCGCCTCTGTGTTGTATATTATCATTGTATTGTAGCTGCTCCACCTCCTTGGGTAGATAGATAGATGGCAGACATGAAAACTCAGTAGACTTCTTAAGATACAGTACTTACCTCTGGAACTGCTTAACACTTTTCATTTTGAAACATTTTTGTCAGTTTTTTTCAAAAATGCATTTTGTGGAGAATATCTAGGGTTTTTTTTAAATTATTCAATTTTGATGGAATAATGAAAACCTCTTGGCTTTCACAACTGAAAAGAGTTCAGTTTCCAGTCTTGTCTCCCTTATTTTCCATTATGTCTCTGAAAATGGCAGAGGAAAAAAAAAGGAGAAAATACAATAACTTCAAAATGTTTTGTTGTTGGTTTTAAATCTAAATATCAGCCACATTTCAAAAAAATCTTTTGTGAAGATTTTGTACAAACCTGAAAATGTTTCCCATTTTGTGTGTGTGTGTGACACATGTTGTTTGGCAGGTGGCGCTGAAACGCATACTCTTGCCAGTTGTCTGTATTAGCGTGTTGTGCATGCAGCAGGAGGTTGCCCTCCTCATTTGGTCTCTGAGTAGAGTCTGAGGCAGAGTTGCTCCCTGGGAACGGGGCATTGGCGTAGGCTGAGATTGCTGAAGCGGGGGATTGCCATGCATGCTGTGTGACCACCTCTGTTCCAGGACTGCTGCATATGTGTAAATAAGCAAGTTTCACTTAGCACATACCCAAACTCCACATCACTGATTTCTCCTCCATTGGAAAGCCCTGATAGCTGCTGCTGCTCAGCAGAAGGGTGACACTGGTGCTAGGAGAAGGGGCAACCACACTTACCATGTCTTGACTGGCTCTAATAGCTATCAAGGTAATAGCCGCCTTATAAAGAGATATTGGAAAGTAGAGATTGATTCCTCTGTGGCATCATTTCCTTTCATCTGTGTGGAAATGGCATTGTGGACTTAGGAATCTGCTTGGGAAATGGTGGGGCTGGCAAGATGAACCCACCAACCGTCCCCAGCAATCTGCAGAAACGTTTTGCATGGAGCACTTCAGTGCCTGCTGCTGGAGAGACCAGGGGCTGCAGAAGGCTGGAGCCCCCCTGACTGAAAGCTTCCTACAAGAAGGTGCTTTCCTAAAGGACTTTCTTACTAGTGCCAACCAAACCCGGCTCCGTAGCAATCCAAAAGCTGGGGACATCTGGCAGTACCCTGCGGAAAAGGACACTCAAATGGTTAAGGTACAATGGTTAGACTACAACAGTGCTTAGGCCACAGCCTATTGCGCTGACCAATAGTGTTTCCTTTTACTCCCCCATCAGTCTCTCTGTAGCCACCTGCTGTCGTCTTTTACTCACACTGTAAATTGTCTGGGGCAGGGACCATCTTCTTGTTCTGTGTTTGTACAGCACCTAGCACAACGGGGCCCTGGTTTATGACTAGGGCTCCTAGGGACGACGGTAATACAAATAATAATGGACTGGGACTCGGCGTTGTGGGTTCAGTTCCTGGCTCCGCTAAAGACTGCTTGTGAGAGCTTTGAGAAGCCTGTGAGAACTCTGAGGAGCCACTTCGTCTCGCTGCGCCTCGGGTCCCTATCAGTAAAATGAGAACAATATTTCCATTTCTTTGCCCTCTCCCCAGTCTTAGCTTTGCAACCTTCTCGTGACAGAAACTGACCATCACGTATATCCCTAGCTCAGTTGCAGTTCCTGAGTCTCCTCTATGAATCTTGTCTCTGTGCCCTGGTCCCCGCGTCTGTAAAAGGGGGTTAATAGCACTGCCCTGCCTCTCCGGGGTGTTGTGAGGATAAATACAGTAAAGACTGTGAGGCACTCAGACACTGTGGTAATGGAGGCTGTACAAGTATCTAAGGGAGATAGGGCAGGGCCTAGCTAGCTACTGTGAATAATAATCTATGCCCTATGTGAATGAATGTTGTGAGCTCAATCCAGTTCCTAGCAGACCGGTTTCCATGCTATCTCATTTGGCCCCTACTCCCGTAAGAACAGCATGTGCAGTGAAGAGTTTGCAGGGTCTAGCTTGAGATTGCCCAATTTATAGCTCAGACAGTCTAATGCAGGCAGAGAAGCCAAGAACTGAACTAGCTTGAACACTCAACTACCCCTTCAGGTCATCAAAAGAATCCTCCAAGGCAGAGGTGAAACTTATTAGGGGGGGAAATTACACTGCTGCTGCCTGGGGAGCTGTTTTCTGAAAGGGTGAGTTCAGGCTCCATTGCAGCTAACCTGGCATTTTTCACTCAAAGAGTGAACCTCTTCAGGCTGTAGGTATTCACAACAGAACATAACTTCAGTTGTGGTATAAACAACCAACCGAAGCCAGCAGGGAATGCTGTTCTCAGGGAGTGACCTTACATGTGACAGTCCTTGAGCCAGAGACCTGAGCTGTATTTAAAAATATATAAACAAAGGGTGGGGGAACTAAATGAAGTGGGGTAGAGGCAGAAGGGTGAGGCGGAAAACCTGGTAATTATAGAGAGTAGAAAGAAGCCAATATGTTGAGATTTTGTTTTTTCAGGGGGCTACAACACTAGCGGCTCAGAGAAGGTTGTTAAACAGTCATTGTGAGGGAGACCACAGTAACATCTCTGAGCGCAGGAGGCTGCGTGGGAACATATTAACACGATTAACTGCTCAAGAGGCCTTCGAAACTCTAGCATGCCCATGCAGTGAGAGAGGAAACGCCCATCCCCACAGCATCCTGAGCATATGCTTTACATTCTGCTGAGCCGAACGTGCTTTATTTGTGTAGCCCCTGGGGTGCTGAGAACCGTGGCAGTCAAGGGGTTAAGTAGAGCCGGGGAGGGTTCAGGAAGGGAGAGCCATGCCTCATTAAGTCGCTGGAATTCTTTGAGGATATTAACACTAGCGTGGACATGGGAAAGGCAGCAGGCATCCTATTCCCTAGCTTTTCAGGGTACGTTGAACAAAGTTCCCCATCAGAGGTCAGTGCCTCGGAACTGGGATGACCGTGTGAGATGGGAATGATGGTGGCAAATCAAGAGTGGTGGGGAATGAACAGGAAAAAATAATGAGTATGGAATTGTAACCAGTGTTTGTATTCAGCAGCAGTGGTCGCAAAACTTTTTATCTCACCCCCCGCCCTGCCCCCCAGAGCTAGGGCCGGGAGCAGGCCATGGCTCCGGGGGGGAGTGCAGACAGGGGTAAGGGGACTGAGGCTGGGGGCACAGGTGGGGGGTGGCGCAGAGCCCCTTGTGTGGGGCCAAGAGCAGAGCCCCTGGAAGTCCTGCAGCACCCCCCACACCCTTAGTTCCCATGCCTATGTTTGTATTCTTGCCATACACGTGAATGATGGCATGGACTGCGGGCAAATAGACTGGACTTCTTTAACCACTGGTGTGACTAGTAGTTTGCAAGATATAACACGTCGGGCGAGTGTCACAAAAGGACTTAGTTACTTTAGGCACTGAAATCCCAGAATCAGGCCCTTCTGGGATTCACAAAACTCCCACTCAGCTGCTGCTGAACATTTCAGGTGCCTAAACTTGCTCAGCAGTTACATTTTTGCAGTAAAAATCCCCTAGGTATCTATGTTTCTGCCTCTGAGCATGCACACTGCTGCTCCACTCTAGGAGTCCAGACGCCTAAGCCCCAGAGCGCTGCACATACCAGGGGGGAGATGGGTGTTCCTCTGCCTAACTCGGCTGCGGGGCCATGAGCTATTCCGATGTGGGCCTCCTTCACGCTCGCCTGTTGCACTGTGGATAAATTATGAAAGCATCATTGGGCCAGCGAGCACAAGCAGGAGAATGACTTTGCAGCCTGCGGGTGAGTGCAAGAATGGGGAGTAGGAGACCTAGGATCCAGGCCCCCTCCTCCAGGGCTTTTTAAAACTATTCATCTACAGTGGAACAGTTTCAAAGGGAGAGAGTGAGGGAGCCCCATGTCAGACCATCTCAGAGCCCAGCGGTTACAGCAGTTGCCTGACAGGTGGCGGAGCCCTGGTCAAAGGCCTTCTGCCCCTCAGGGGCAGGAGGAATTGAACTGAATGTCTCCCCTATCCCAGGAGAGTACCCCAACCACCAGACCATCCCCTGCAGCTTCTTGTAGCTACAGCGTAGGTGCCTAACTCCATGACAGGGTTTGCAGCTGAGACGCCCAAGCTCAGAGAGGTGCCTCCATGCAGCTAGGACTTCTGCCTTTCAGAGCTAAGTGCCTGGCTTGGAGTCTCCCACTGGCTAGCTTAGGCATATAGTTGCATAGCATGCTGGCTTTTGTGTATCTCATTCTGAGCCCTGTCTCTGCCCATTCATTGTGTAGGGAGCCTAGGTGCCTACCTCAGGCTTTGTGAGTCCCAGTGATTTTCTAAGGACCTAACAGTTAGGCACTGTGATGCTTAGTGTCACCATACCTAGTTTTAAATCTAGCCCCTAATTTCCACATTTGGCAATGACGTTGTGCTCTGGACCCGTGCTGGTAAAGCCATTATTCACATTTATGAAAACGCTACAACGCTCCATTGGTTCCAGTTAGAGACCCCTCATTGAATTGTTACTATTCCAAGGAGCAAGAAGGTCTCAGATGGGTTGGTGCGAGGTACGCACTGTGTCCCAAAATACTTAACTAGTAAATGAGGTGCCATATTCAGACATAGTGTTTTTGAGGGCCCCCAGCACCACAGTAGCTGTGCACCTTACAATCTGCAATGTGTTTATCCTCCCAGCACCCCTGCGAGGTAGGGAAGTGCTTTTATCCCCATTTTACAGATGGGTAACTGAGGCACTGGCCCCGATCCTCAAAGGTATTTGGACAACATTGATTTCATGGGTGTTAGGTGCCTAAATACCTTTGAGGCTCTGGTCCAGGGAGAGTGAGGACCAGATTTTTAAATGTCTTTAGGCCCCTAAGGATGCAGCTAGAGACCTGTTGGGACTGTTGAAAGCATCTAACTGTGTTTGGGAGTTAAGCACTTAGGCCCTTTTAAAATCACACAAGTCACCTAGCTGCATCTTTAAGCACCTAACAGCTTGGCCCTATATGTCTTGTGCAAGGCCACACAGGATGTCTGTGGCAGAACACCCCTTCCCGAACACCCCCGGTGCGTTGTCTGGGATGTACATATTGGGAGAGGGCAGGGCAGTGGGGGACATGTTGGAGGGATCGCTTGGGAAAAAGAACACAACCAAAGATGCATTACCTTTTCTATGACCACAGCCACATTCAGGTGCATGTCCCTTTAAGAGCAGGAGAAGCCTTTGCTAGGAAAGGTTCTTAAAAGTGGGGGGCATGGCCCTCCCCTATTTAAAAAAAGGGAGACAATGGCCCTTTGCCTCCCCCCTTTGTTCCTATGAGGAAGAAGACAGCACCCTGAACTCGGCAGGGAGCACAGGGCCCAGGCTTCCCCTTCAGCCACTGGGTGACATACCAGCGAAGCCCTTTCCCTGCTGGAGGGGCGGCCGGGTCAAATTTAAGTGGCTTTCTCTAAGGGCAAGTCTACACCACAGCGTTACGTGGGCGCAGCTGCGCCGCTGTAGCGCGTCTGGGAAAGACGCCGTGTGCCAATGAGCGAGCGCTCTCCCGTCGGCAGAATTAGTCCCTCTCTGCGAGAGAAGGAAGCTAGGTCGGCAGGAGAGCGTCTCCCGCCAAAATCGCGCCGGAGTGGACAGTGCTTAAGTCGCTGTAACTTATGTCGCTCAGATGCGGGGGGAGGTCTTTTTCACACCCCTGAGCGCCGTAAGTTAGATTGACTTTAGCAGTAGCGTAGACCAGCCCTCAGAAATCTGCCGCCCAAGGCAACTGCCTACTTTGCCTATAACCAGTGACTTGTCTTTGCCCTTGTATGGCCGTTCAGGCCCATGGCCGGCCAGTCCACCCTCCTGTTGTTTGAAGTCACGAGTGAGAGCAGCTGAAGTTGCCCAGCTTGGGGCTTATTGTGCAGTTGCTGTGAGAGGGCAGGTGTGGTCAGCCCGGTTTTAACCTATTTTCAATCGCTAAAGGACTGTTGTGTGGCTGCTTAGACCCCCAGCTGGTTCAGGACTTGCAGGCAAAGACATTAATACCAGAAAGGCTGTTAGACACATTCGGGTGAGAGTTGTCTAGCATGAAAGGTAAATCCTTGCAAATTTGGGCCCAGTCCTGAAATATACTAAGTGCCTCATGGGAGGGGCTGTGTGTCTTCAACTCCCAGTGACTTCAAGGCGGGGGGGCTAAGGTGCTCAGTGCTTTTCACCACCATTTCCTTTATCGGCACTTTGCAACAAACACAGAGTGGAACGGCTGATAGCGCCTAAGTGATGAATGAGCACCAGCCCCTTAGGATTTGTCTTCACTGCAGAGTTAACTTGGGTGATTAGCACCCTGGTTAGCCTCGCCCAGGTGTGTAGCTACATTGCAAGCTAAGCCACTCTCTGATTCTTTCCCAGTGAATTGTGGGAGAAAAAACAGTTACTCACCTCTCGTAACTGTTGGTCTTCGAGATGTGTTGTTCATGTCCATTCCAGTCAGGTGTGTGCACCCGCAGGTGCATGATAGCTGGAAGATTTTTCCCCTTGCAGCATCCGTCGGATCGGCCTGGATGCCCCTTGGAGTTGCGCCTTTATGGCCCTCAATATAGAGCCCTGCTGAACTATGGGAAGGCCTTGGCGAACTATCAGCACCTGAGTGATCTAGCCTGCGTTCTCACTGCAAAGTGGGCAGGCTACCAGCCCAAGTGGAAGCAGAACCCAAGCTCTAGCTTACACCTAGATGGGCCCTATGGCCCAGGTTCAAAGTCCCAACAACTGGTGTGGAAGGGTTTTGTGTGTGGGCGGGAGGGAGGAGTTAGGAGCAACACCAGAGTAAGAACCCGAGTTAATGTATTCACAGCAAAGTTATGACCCAGCTAATAAAATCTAGCTCATACTATTAATGAAGCACTAAAATGTGGTAATGAATAATAAGGTTTTTTTTAAAATGTTTCTCAAGTATTTTTATTAATGTAACACTTGCATCTGTCACTATCGAGCACCCAGCAAGGCTTGGGGTGTTGAGCTACATTCAAAACCCCTTGAAATCAATGGAAGTCACTCCACTGACTTCAAGGAGTTTTGGAACAAGCCTTTATAGAACTGATTCATAGATCATAGAATCATAGAATAGAATCACAGAATCTCAGGGTTGGAAGGGACCTCAGAAGGTCATCTAGTCCAACCCCCTGCTCAAAGCAGGACCAACACCAACTAAATCATCCCAGCCAGGGCTTTGTCAAGCCTGACCTTAAAAACCTCTAAGGAAGGCGATTCTACCACCTCCCTAGGTAACCCATTCCAGTGCTTCACCACCCTACTAGTGGAAATGTTTTTCCTAATATCCAACCTAAACCTCCCCCTCTGCAACTTGAGACCATTACTCCTTGTTCTGTCATCTTCTACCACTGAGAACAGTCTAGATCCATCCTCTTTGGAACCCCCTTTCAGGTAGTTGAAAGCAGCTATCAAATCCCCCCCTCATTCTTCTCTTCTGCAGGCTAAACAATCCCAGTTCCTTCAGCCTCTCCTCATAAGTCATGTGCTCCAGCCCCCTAATCATTTTTCTTGCCCTCCGCTGGACTCTTTCCAATTTATCCACATCCTTCTTGTAGTGTGGGGCCCAAAACTGGACACAGTACTCCAGATGAGGCCTCACCAGTGCTGAATAGAGGGGAATGATCACGTCCCTCGATCTGCTGGAAATGCCCCTATTTATACAACCCAAAATACCGTTAGCCTTCTTGGCAACAAGGGCACACTGTTGACTCATATTCAGCTTTTCGGCTACTGTAACCCCTAGGTCCTTTTCTGCAGAACTGCTGCCCAGCCATTCGGTCCCTAGTCTGTAGCAGTGCATGGGATTCTTCCGTCCTAAGTGCAGGACTCTGCACTTGTCCTTGTTGAACCTCATCAGATTTCTTTTGGCCCAATCCTCTAATTTGTCTAGGTCCCTCTGTATCCTATCCCTACCCTCCAGCGTATCAACCACTCCTCCCAGTTTAGTGTCATCTGCAAACTTGCTAAGGGTGCAGTCCACACCATCCTCCAGATCGTTGATGAAGATATTGAACAAAACCGGCCCCAGCACCGACCCTTTGGGCACTCCACTTGATACCGGCTGCCAACTAGACATGGAACCATTGATCACTACCCTTTGAGCCCGACCATCTAGCCAGTTTTCGATCCACCTTACAGTCCATTCATCCAGCCCATACTTCTTTAACTTGCTGGCAAGAATACTGTGGGAGACTGTATCAAAAGCTTTGCTAAAGTCAAGAAATAGCACATCCACTGCTTTCCCCTCATCCACAGAGCCGGTTATCTCATCACAGATCAGCTGTTCATGGAAGCAGACGTCGCTGAAATAGGTTGATGTGCTCAGAGAACAATGGAAAAGGGCACATAAGGGTGTGAGAGGAACCCTAGGCATGGATAGGATTTAATGGCTATTGAGGGTATGTCATAGAGTTTGAGGCCAAAGTGGACCACCTGATTATGTAGTCTAGCCACCTGTATATCACAGACCACCATCACCACCCAGCATCAACACACTAAACCCACCAACCAAAATTAAACCAAATATTGCAGCTCACAAGAGATCAGACTATGAAGTGCCACAGGCAGAGAATAGGAGGGACTGAGGTGTAGCCTTGCAAGGGCAGGGAAATGATTGACATATACCCAGATAATCCTGGCAAGCGATCCCCACACACACGCTGAAGAGGAAGACAACCTACTCCCTCAAAGTCGCTGTCAATCTAACCAGGGGGAAAATTCCTTCCTGACCCCACATACGATGGTCAGTTAGACCCTGTGCATGTGAGCAAGAACTAGCTAGCCAAGCACCATGTTTGATGCCACCTCAGGTAGAGAGAGAGGTGTGTGTGTGTAAAAACCCAAGCTAAATGCCTAGTTGCTGTGTCTTCACTGCTTTTTTAAGCTGTGTTGACTAACCTGAGTTAAGAACACCTTCTTTTGCAGTATATACGTACCCTTAGACCAGTGGTGGGCAACCTGTGGCCCGTAGATTGTGTCAACTTTGAGTGGCTGCAAAAGCTCGTTGCTCTTCCAAAGTATCTTACTGCAGTGAAGCATGAGCCAAGAGCAAGGATGCAAATTAAAATAGTTATAAACAAAGCAGAGTTTATTTCGCGTTTATTTCCCTTCCTACTGGCGTATTTGGCCCATTTCATCCCCATTTTCCTCTGGTAAATACAAACCTTTTCTTTTATTTTTTTAATAAAATATATAAAACATTGTGCATCACTATCCATGGAAAACTGTAGTTTAACAACAAAAAAGAATAAGGCACATTGCTGTGCAGCCTCTTCAAATATATATATATATATATATATATATATATATATCAACTCAAAACAAACAAAACCCCTTTCAACCTCTTTGAGGCTGTTTAACATTTCACTGATCACTGACACATCTCCTATAATACCATCATTTCACTGTTGGGAGCAGGTTGGTTTGTGGGGAAGGAGATGGGGAAACATACTTTAAAAAAAAAAGGATTTTATCCCTGAGGTGTCAGTAAAAAAATGCTGCCACTGAAAAGCAAGATTAAAACACCACCTTAAATAACCGGACACACTGTTGAACGTCCAAGCACCAAGATGATTTCATGGCATAAAAATCCCCACGTCTTATAAAGTCACTTTTTTTAACTAAGTTAATCTCATGGCTTCCAAAGTCACAAGACAGTCACTCATCATGCCCTCCCATCCCTCCCTCCCCATGTTATCTTTCCTTTAGCGGACACAGAGTCTCAGTTTGCTTTCGATTCTTCTGAAATCTTTGGGGAAAGCAGAACACTGGTGGTTTCTCTGGCAAGCATGAGAGCAGCATTTGTACCGTAGCGGGCCTCTCCCACCCACTGTTGAACAACACCAAGAAGAGAAGCTGGCATCCACCTCTGCTGTAATCAGACTGATTCCAGAGAGAAAATACTGGGGGGTGATTTCCCGGTGTCGGTAGCAATATGTCAGGGAAAAGGGGAAGGTGAAAGCTTTATTGCTGTCCATCCACACTGCTCCAGTTAGCCCTTCTGAAAGGAAAAGGAGAGATGCCCATGTAACACTCCTTTCCTCTCTCTCCTCTTTAGCAGGCCCAGGGAGACCTAGGCTGCAGTACTGGCCTGTGGGATTTCCCAACACTTAGTAGTAGCGGTTCAGGCTTCTGGTCCCTGGAATGTCCGGCTGCCCATTCATCCATATCTCCCGGATGATGCGCTCCCGCTCTTCCAGCCTCTGAGCCCTTTCCAGCTCCTCGGCCGAGGTGAAGACATTCATGTTCAAAGTCCTTTCAAACCGGCGGTGCCTGCGGGCCGACAGGTCCGAAGTGGTGTCCGAGTCGTCCTCGCTGTCGCTGCTGTCGCTGTCGCTCTCCGGCTCCCGAGGCGGCTTTTTCCCCGGGGATTGTTTGCAGTCAGTTTGGCAGGACACCTTCAGCACCAAGGCCAGCAGGGTCAAGATGAGTCCGATGCATACCCCAGAGACGAAATACAGAGCGGCCCGCTCAGGATTTTCTGCAAGGAGAAAAGAAATGATTCTCAGAGGGCAAGGCATAAAATAACTTGGTCACCCGGGGCAGCTGCACAAGTTCAAACAGCCCCAAGTTTCTTCGGAGGTTCAGCTCTTCTCCTGGTTTCATGATGGTACTTCCAAAGCTTCCACTCTATCACCCCAATGGAGTCAATGGGATCCAGTTAGGGTCACCAGACAGCAAGCGTGAAAAATCGGGATAGGGGTGGGGGGTAATAGGCACCTATATAAGACAAAGCCCCCAAAAATCGGACTGTCCCTATAAAATCGGGACATCTGGTTACCCTAGATCCAGTGGTAGGACATGTGCCTGAGGCATTTACTGCATACACACCATGAGCTACTTATGTTCTAAAGCCATCCAATATTTTAAAGGAGCAGCCCACCAGATTAAATGCTAACTCCACTGCCTACGTGAGTGGGATCGTGAAGCCAGCAAGCTGCACAGTCAGCAGTGACTAAAATGCACCTTTCTGTCCCATACATTACTGGCCGAGGAATAAAGAGGATTATAAAGCTCCAATGCTCTCTCTGCACCTTTGCACAGCTGAAATGGCAAGCCTTGCACCAAGAAAATGGCAAATGATCTATTCATAGCATTCATTTGCTTATCTAAGGCAAACGTCCTGGCTTTCTGCCCAGACCACAAAAATGTACTGCCGATGACACCCCAAAATAGATGGAGCCAGGGCATTAACTTGACAGATTCCGCATAAAAAAAACGTTTCTGAGAAGATATAAGGAGACTTTGAAGGATCCATATTGTATTTTAAACTGTCATCTTATTTTTGTATTGCTTATGCATTGGATTTTTTTAGACGTGTAATGACGATAATTACACGTGATTTCTATCGGCTGAATCACCTTGGCCCATTTAAAGTGTTATAGCAACAAAGCAGCTGATCCGACAAAGGATGAAGGTGAACTTGGCAAAATAGCTGGAGCCAAATTCAATCCTGTTAATTCAAGTCAGAGCCCTGCATGGGAATCAAACTTTGGGGACAGATCCTCAGACAGGGGAGGGATAGCTCAGTGGTTTGAGCATTGGCCTGCTAAACCCAGGGTTGTGAGTTCAATCCTTAAGGGGGCCATTTAGGGATCTGGGGCAAAAATTGGGGATTGGTCCTGCTTTGAGCAGGGGGTTGGACTAGATGACCTCCTAAGGTCCCTTCCAACCCTGATATTCTATGATTCAAATACAGTGCAGCTCTATTGAAGTCAGTGGTGGAGCTGGGACCTTTTACACCAGCTGAGAATCTGACGTTCAGGCTCTGGAAGATGTCTGTCCCCTTCAGGCCAACTCTGCCTTCACTGGATCTCATTGCACCCTTAAAAATGAGAGCAGAATTGGGTCCTCTAGATCTGGTTTCCTTCAAGTGGAATGTTCAGCAGGCAAGCAGGAAACATCCCTAAAATCACTTCAAGCAGATTTCTAGTATGTAAAAGCTGGGGGGCATTATTGGAGGTGTTTATTTGGCCAAATCAATCCTGAAGTGTACAGTGGGGGAATGGGGCATACCGCATTTGTAAATTCAAATAATGCATCCGATTTCAGTCTCGATCTCAACTCAATAATCTCAAATCCATTGCATCTAATACTCCCTTGAAATATGGGGCCACGCATTAAACAAAAGAGCGTATTTTCACATGCTCCACGGCATCAGACCGTGACTCTGGGTTTGAATGAGGTAAAAGGTCACTGCGAAGGCCAATACCTGAAGATGCCCATGGCACAGCTACAGCAAGCAGTAGGGGGAAGAATCCTGAACAGGAACTTGACACGGTGTTTGATGTAATGCGGTACGCAGGCTGCCCTTTATTCAGCGTGAAGCTTTGCAATCCATTCCCCGCTGCAATAAGCACCATAGCTCAGGCCCTCTTCAGATGCCTCCATCAGCTTCACCCCCTCGCTGTCTGGATCCAATTTAAATTCCTCGTCTTTGTCTTCAAGGCCCTATGCATTCAGGTGGCCACTCCTCTGCTTCCATTTCTACTCACCCCGCACCCAACCCCCTTCACTCTGCACAAGCTATCAGACCAAGTGCCCACTTTGTACCGCCTCCTTTCCTATCTCTGGGCCTTCTTTCATGCTGCCCCATACACCTGGGCCCCACTGCGTGATCCAGTCCATCTTCTTCCACTCCCTCCCTGTTCAAGCCCCTTCTTAACACCACATTTCTCTAAGGAGGCTCATGAACCCTGCCTCCCCACTGGGGTTCTAACTTACTGAAACAGATTCGCGGGAACAAAGAGATTTCAATCCATGGAACTGACAAAATGGGTGCTGAGTCTCACTGTTCAATTGCACTGCTGTCTGTTGCTGCTCTGGCACCCTGCTTTGTCAGGTCTCTATTTACATTGCTCTGTGGGGCAGAGACCTTGGGTGAAATCCTAGTAAAATTGCCATTGACTTAAATGGAGCCAGGATTTCACCCTCCGTCTTCGTCCCTACCTACAAAGCACCTGACCCTGCTGCTGGCACTATACAAATAAACAACAACAGTACGAGATCAGAGATTCTTTAGGACCGGGATTTTCAAAGGGGCCTAAGGGAGTTAGGTGCCTAACACCCATTGGCTTGAACATCCCCGAGTAAACGTCTCCATCCCATCCCATCCCATCTTCCCTTGAAATTGCCTTTTGGATTGCAGGATCCAGGTGGGGTGTTATTTTATGCAGAAATTAACTTCACTCCTAAACTTAATTTTCAAATGAACACACAGAGGGCTCCAAGGACTGGAAGAGAAGGGGTTAGCAGGACTGATTTGCACTGGCAGAACTTGCTTAGGGTTTGTCTATTCCACGCCTGACTAATATGATTAGACAAACCTCACCTGTAGGAGCACTAAATTCACATACACATACAAGCTCATTTAAAAAAAATATATACATGTTGCATCATCAGCTCCATAGCTCACTCTTTTGCCACAATTCCTAAAAAGCAGAGTGTGGCGCCTGGAATGGACTGAAAACATATTATTTCTCTTTCCCTTTTGCCAGTTTCCTTCTTTCTTCCACACTCACTCTCTCCGCCATTCTAGCTACCATGGGCAGCTAGTGAGCGAACTGAAATTAGATTGCTTATTAGCCAGTAATTTGTCATACACTACACACAACTCTAAACAGATAGGCCTTCATTCAGTACCAATGCAGTAATTGAATCTTTGGGCTCTGCTGGTATTCATGAGCTATATTAGTTACGCCATCGGCATTCTTAAATGCTGGACACAAGCCGGACTACTTCACTGAACTGTAGCCCTGCAGACCTGGCATTTATCAGTTTTATATAGCCAACCCGTCATACACCAACCATCCTCCCAAAGCATGGGCATTTTTGCACAGCAAAGGGGCAACTTAGGCCAACAACATAGTTCTGAAATAGCTAAATCATCGATAGCCAAGATTCTGGATTTTGAAACGTGACTAATAATTTTGGGGTGACCAACTTGAAACACCTTAAAGGGGGGGGTTTAACTTTCAGAGGGTCTGTTTTCAGCCTCTCGGAAACGCCAGCCTCTTTTAAGGTTTGGCAGCCGAACATGAGAGCACCCCAAATCACTAGTCATTTTTGAAAATATTATTAGTATTATTATTTGTACGGTGGTAACACCAAGGAGCCATACTGGTCATGAACCAGGACCCCATTGTACTATGCACTGTACAAACACAGAACAAAAAGCCTGTCCCTTGCCTTACAACACGTAAAACTTAAATTAGCCAGATACAGTACATGGGCTAACTCTTACAATATAAGGAAGTGTGAAGCGGTACCTTGCAATAAAGTATCATTAATAGGAAACTGCACTATGCAGGGCATTAGACATGGTGACTTGCTTTACAAATCAAACAATATGGATCAATCCTTGACGATCTTCATTGGGGGTCATATTTTGTGGCCTTTTGTCAAGCAGAATTCCTCTTATTGAATACAGAATCACAGATGTTGCCCTGAGAATGGCCACACCTGTGCACTTTCAGTCTGTTAAGTGTAAGGGTTTTTTTCCAGAGCAGTTGAGCGCGGGGAGGAGGATGGACTTCAAACTCTAACTACACGTTTAAAAATAAATGTGCTCACTGCAACTTTCCATGTTGCAGGGGCGGGGGGCGCCTCTGACCCGCTGGCTGGAAGAAAAGGGGCATTGTCCCTTTAAGGGCTCCCCCTACAACAGGAGGATGGAGGGGGAATGTTTGCAGAGGCAGACAGGATGGGCAGGAAGCAGTTGGGGTCAGGTCAGGAGAAGGTCACTGCACAGTTCAGGTTCAGACTGCCTGAGTGCTGTAAGCATCTGTTGGCTGTTTAGTGAAAGGACTTGGTAGTGTCAGTCCAGATTCACAAAGCACAATATCAGACTGGGCACTAATGGGCACACCTGTCACCAGGCAGGGCCGGTGCAAGGAAGTTTTGCGCCCCCTGCCCCCAGCCAGCTCCCCCGCGGCTCCCCATCCCGCCCACGGCAGCTCAGTCCCCCCGCCTGCGGGCCGTGGCAGTTGAGCATGGAGCCGGGAGGCAGCCACCTGCCGCCACCCAAATCCTGGCGCCCTAGGCGACCGCCTAGGGTCGCCTAGTGATAGTGCCGGCCCTGTCGCCAGGCTACAAGGACCATATTAGCACAGGGAAACAGTTCCGAAGTGCCTGAGACCCAGCTCCTCAAAGGCATTCAGGTGCTGAGTTCCAGCTGGTTTCAGTGGCAGTTAGACAGCTACCTTTAGGGAGCGAGGCCTCAAGGGACGCAGGGCTTGTCTACACTTGCAGCGCTGCAGCAGCACAGCTGTGCTTCTGTTGCACCTAATGAAGACGCAACCTACACTGCTGGAGGAGGTTCTCCCGTTGGTGTACGTACTCCACCTCCCCAAGAGGCGGTAGCTAAGTCGATGGGAGAAGCCCTCCCGTCAACATAGCACTGTCTACACTGGGGGTTAGCTCAGGATAACGATGTCCCTTAGAGGTGTGGATTGTCGTACTGATACCGTCCATAAGTTCCTAATGTAGACCAAGGCTTAGTGAAATTCAGTGGGATTTTGGCTCCCAGGTCACATATGGCCCTTTTGAAAAATGTTGTCTCAGTGACTAGGGTTGCCAGGCGTCAGGTTTTCAACCGGAACGCCCGGTCAAAAAGGGACCCTGGCGGCTCCGGTCAGCACTGCTAACTGGGCAGTTAAAAGCCCAGTCAATGGCGCAGCGGGGCTAAGGCAGCTCCCTGGAAATGGCTGGCATGTCCCTGCGGCCCCTAGGTGCAGATGCAATCAGGGACCCTCTGCGTGCTGCTCCCACCTCTGTGGGGGCAGCGCCTGCAGGCGTGTGCAGTATGCACGGCGCAGAGTCGCCTGGCCATGCCTCCACCTAGGGCCCGAACATGGCGCCCGCCTCCAAGAGCAGCACAGAGCAAGGGCAGGCAGGGAGCCTGCCTTAGCCCCACTGTGCTGCCAACCAGGAGCCGCCTGAGGTAAGCGCTGCCCGGCTGGAGCCGCACCTCGAACCACTTGCCTCAGGTTGGAACCCCCTCCCGCACCCTAACTCCCTCCCAGAGCCTGCACCCCCACCCATACCCCCTGCCCCAGCTCTGATCCCCCTCCCGCGCCCATACTCCCTCCTGGAGCCCACACCCTGCACCTCCTCCTGCACCCCAACCCTCCTCCCACACCCTGAACCCCTCATTTCTGGCCCCACCACAGAGCCTGCACCCCCAGCTGGAGCCCTCACCCCCTCCCACATCCCAACCCCCTGCCCCAGCCCAGTGAAAGTGAGTGAGGGTGAGGGAGAGCGAGCGAGGGAGCGAGAGGGGCTGGAGTGAGTGGGGAGTGGGGCCTCTGAGAAGGAGCAAGGGCAGGGCCTCGGGGAAAGGGCGGGGAAAGGGTGTTTGGTTTTGTGCAATTAGAAAGTTGGCAACCCTCTCAGAGACTAACCCCCTCCCTCCCCCCCAGTCCTTCCAGAGCAGAGCTGACGCATGCTGGCAAGATGTTGTTGCCTGTACTGTACCCACCCTGTGGCTAAATAGTGGATTTTTGTCTCCTGGATTGTCAATCCAGCACATACACTAAAACCCACTAAAAATTAAATAAAATATAGTCTACTTTTCTCATTACAAACTATTTCTGGCTCTTAGATAGCCCCCATTGCTGTAGTAACTGAGCACTTCAAAATCTTTAATGTATACATCCTCACAACACCCCGGTAAGGTAGGGAAGTGCTGTTAATCCTAGTTGACAGTTGAGGAACTGAGGCATTGGGTCCTGAATGCACATTAGGCACCTAAATCCTTATTCCTCTTCCACTGTGGATTAATACTTAAATAGTCATTGGGCAAGAGCACAAGAATGAGCCTACAGGCCAGTGGTTAAGGCACCCACCTAGGATCTAGTCCCCCTAATCCAATAGATTTCACTTATTTATCCGCAGTGAAACAGCTTCAGCAGGAGAGATTGAGGGAGCCTTACCTCAGACTGTCCTGCTGGCCTGTGTTTAGACACACATACACATGTGAGTGGTGGAGCCTTCTGTTCAGATCCCGTCTCCCCTTTTGGCAGAGAGAGGGGAATTGAGGCAGGGTCTCCCACCTCCCGGGCAAGTGCTCTAACCATGGGGCTAACGGTTATAAAAAAGGTGAGCACCCCCAACCCGGATTTTGCATGGGACCCAATCCACTAGGCAGCTTCTAAGCATCCCTATCGGATCGGATGAATGCCTGTCTTCCCTGGTTTGTGAATTGCTCTGGGGCTTAGGCAGGAGATAGATGCCTGGAGAGAGGCAGTGCGCATGCCCAGAGACAGAAACATAGGTGCCCAGGGAACTTCTACCCTAAAACCTTAAGCGGGGCTTTTGTGCATTGCAATGGAGCCAAAACTGGCATGTAGGCAGCTAATTCCTTTTGTGCATTCAGGCTTATGTGATTTTTCCCAAGGTCACAGAGGAAGTCATGAGCAGAGCAGGGAATTGAACTCAGATCTCTAACCGCCAGGCTAGTGTCCTTCCCCTCAGTATAGCTTGTGCGGAGGATGGGTACCAATGGTCTGCATTTAAGGCCTCTCTAAATGAGTATCCAACCTAGACTTAGTGCTAGCTGCCCTCCCCAGGGTCCTGATTCAGCAAACCACTTAAACATGTCCTCTACTTTTTGTGCATGCTTAAATCCTATTGTCTTCCTTGTGATTTACGCACACGCTTAAACACTTTGCTGAGTCACAGCATATATCCATTTGGTAGATTGTTCCATAAGTCCCTTGGTGTGAAGAAGTCCAGGTTTACAGTGTTATCCACTGTAAGAGATTCCTCCCTCAGTTTCAGATGACATCTGTGAGTTACATTCTTCCCCTCTATGTTAATCAAGACCCATCCTGGAGCGCCATGCAATCTCCTTAGCAGTGATTAACTCTCCCCCTCTGTGGTGCCTCTCTTTCTGGGCTGGGCATGCAGCTGAAAAAGTCGTTGATTGAAGACTGCTCAATCACTTCTTTTAATGTACATAGCCAAAAGGCGCGTGCCTCCCCTCTCCCCGCCCGTCCCTGGGTATGGAACGCACACAGTTTTCTAGAGGCTCCACACCAGCCAAAATTAGAAACACATTTTTTTAAAAAGAAACCAAGCAAACAACAATTATTGAGGCTATTTCCTATGGGCTAATGATCAGCTGGGAGTATCAGCCCAGACGGTCATTAATTCTCCAGGAAATGGCCCAGGCCAAGGTTGTTATTGCTATTATAGTGCTTTATTTTCTTCTTCTTGTTTTAATAAATAAAAATTAATCTGTGCAATACTGCGTCTGATTTCCTGGGATGGCATCAGGCCCTCGGCGAGCTCAGCGGGGAGGAGGAGTTCCTCATGAACATCTCTCGCTGCGCTGTGCCCTCGCTGCATGTCTTCTAAGGCACAGCAGCCAGCTGGACTCCCCATGTTAGGACAGTGATGTAATGGAGGGGACTCACAGGGAGCCACCTGTCAAACTTCTAGCACCAGCAATTGCAGAGGGAAGTTGATCTGATCTCCCCAGGATTGTTTTTTGGGAGCTACTTGTTACCACATTGGCAGCACATCGCTGTTTATGGGGGAGTTATGGGGTGTCCCCCTCCCCTTACATTTTTAAAGAGAATTTCTGCACAAATGCTGGAGATCAAAGTCCTCTGCGCACAAAAATGTTACAGGGTAAATGGAGGCACCATCCCTGCTGCTAATGCGCTGCCACCCTGATCTGCAAGGAAGTCCCACCTCTAGGTGTAAGATGGTCACTCAGTTTCCATGCCCGTTCAGTTCTAGGCTAGAGAGGATGCACTCAGGGACAAATGTGACAAGAGCCAATTAAGTACTATACAGATAGAGGGATGAGTTTAGGTGTGTTGCTATGTTCTTGGTCACAATTACAGATCCAAAGCCCAATGAAGCCACCAGGAGTTTTTCCAATGACTCCAGTGGGCTTTGGATCAGACTCATAATAAATAATTCTGTAGTTTGCAGCTACAGGCATTATGTAACTAAGAACCTAATTCTTCAAAGGCATGTGCTGTAAAGTTACTTGCACACCAATTTTTAAAGTTGAGGACTGAGTCCTCAATCTGCCCAGTTTACCAGATGATCCTAAATAGTAAAATCACCAACTATTGATATTGTTTCTATTTTCTTTGCAAATGTCTATAGAAATATTACTTTAAAACTTCTGTGGGGTTGCATGAAACAAACAAACACAAATTCCTTTGTGGCTGGAATGCCAAAGGACCCTGACTAATCGCTTGGAGTGCCATGAGCAGATTGATAAAGAAAGCAAACACTCCCACAAGTGGTTCTGTGACCTGCTATACTGACTTTTTGCACTCCTCTGCCAGTAATAGGAACATCGCATCTTTACACACAGACTTCAACCAAAAAGATACAGGGGATGGCCAGGACACGTCCCTTTGCATTTGCATCTAACTGTTCCACCTGCTGCACGACACGGTAAATGCCAACAGGTGCTAGTGGCAGGTGTTTGCAGTCTCTCCGTTTGCAGCTGCTCACCCACTTCCCATGGATTTGTTCTGGAAATGCTTGCACTGGTCAGTATAGTCAGCTTCTGGAGCTTTCCTCAAGTGGGGACGGGAGGCAGCTGTAGTCAGGAAATGAAGCTTCAGCCCTGTTTTTGTCTGTTGCTTGGAGGCACGACAGACCGGTGTGCAGCAGCATGGTGCTGTGAAACATGGAGGGCCCATAACGCCCATAGACTTCAGTGGGGACTGAGGGTGCACCTCACCTGGCAGGACAAGCCCCCAAAAGAGAATGGTTTTAGTCCCTTATAGCCCTTGTGTCTTTACTGCTATCTCAACCAGTTCACCAGAACAGATCATCTCTAAATCTAGCAGAATCCCAGCTCAAAAGAGATTGTGTCCCACAAGAAAAATATAGGCCAGAGTTCTACTGTGGAAAAGGGAAACATAATCCATGGTGCCTTTAGCAGAGTCAAAAGACCTGGATTCTAGTCCCAGTTTTCCCTGACTCACTGTAAGGCCTTGCATGAATCACTTTAACTTTTCCCCAACTATAAAATGACAATATCGATAATAACCTGCTTTACAGGGAAGTTGTGAGGATTAGAGACGGCTCCAGGCCAAATTCCTAGATTTGAGCTGCAAATGTTAGATCTCAGACCAAATGTCATGTCTGGCTTCTCTCATAATCAACTAACCCCCAAATCCAAAAATGCCAGAAATGGGAGCGGGGAGCCTGGTGGAAGAAGGATTCAGATTCAGGGCCAGCGTTTGTGGCTTGAATGCATCTCTGTTGACAATTCATTAGTGCTTGTAAAATGCTTTCAGGGCTTTTCATGAGAGGCGCTACAGAAATGCAAACCTTTATCATGTTACCATTAGATTTCTAACTATGTCTATTTGACCTGGTAAACTGTATTTAATCCACATTAGCAGAAAGGTTAAACCAGTCCCCTTAACATGGGTAGCACTCCAGTGGGGATGGAGCCTTAGCTGCACAAAGATATGCTGGACATTTTTCTGGGCAGACTAAGATCCAGCATTCACAAGTTTGGGTTTAGAGCAGGGGTGGGCAAACTTTTTGGCCCGAGGGCCACTTCTGGGTATGGAAATTGTATGGTGGACCATGAATCTTCACGAAATTGGGGTTGGGGTGTGGGAGGGGGTGAGAGCTCTGGCTGGGGGTGCAGGCTTCAGGGTGGGGCCAGAAATTTGGAGTTCAGGGTGTGGGAGGAGGCTCGGGGCTGGGGCAGTGGAGTGCAGGGGGGTGAGGGCTCGGGCTGGGGATGAGGGGCTTGGGATGCAGGATGGTGTTCCTGCCTGGGACCGAGGGGTTCAGAGGGTGGGAGGGGGATCAGTTCTGTGGTACGGGGTTGGGGTGTGGGGGGGTGGCTCAAGGGTGCAGGCTCTGGGCGGCGCTTACCTCAAGTGGCTCCTGGAAGCAGTGGCATGTCACTCCTACGCGGAGGCGCGGCCAGGTGGCTCTGCTGTGTTCTTCCCCTGCAGCTCCCATTGGCCATGGTTCCCAACCAATGGGAGCTGCGGGGGAAGTGCTTTGGGTGGGGGCAGCATGCGGAGCAGAGCCTCCTGGCTGCCCCTACACGTAGGAGCCGGAGCGGGGCAAGCCCCAGACCCCGCTCCCCGGCTAAAGCGCGAGGGACGAATTAAAACGGCTGGTGGGCAGGATGCGACCCGGGGGACATAGTTTGTTCACCCCTGGTTTAGAGTTTATCTAAAGTTGAAATCAATGAGAGCTAGGGGCCTAAATACCTTTTGAGGAGCTGGGCTTTAATCTCTCTGTGCCTGAGTTCTCCACCTTTAAAATGAGGATAGTAGCATTTCCCTGTCTCACAGGGGTGATGTGAGGATCGAATATGTTAATGATGTTGAGGTTCTCAGATCCCACGATGATGGGAGCAACAGCTAGATAGAGAGATTAGACAGACAGAGGATGCATTGACAGCTCTTTACAGCTCTTTCAGTGCGGGAGTCCATATCTACGAACCATATAATATTCAACCTTCATTTATGAAGGATGTTTATTTCTACATTAAGAATCTCTGCTTTAAAGGGACACTGAAAAGTCAGATCATGATGCTGCCATCAGATGGGTAGGGGGGCAGAACCGTGCACTTAACACCAGGGTTGGTTTTTTTTTAAAGTGTTACAAAAAGAATTATACACAGAAACGTTCTCCTGAATCTATGTACACTTGCCAGAACTAGAATGCCAAACCTTGTGCTGGGAACCAAAACACAACAGCCTTGTGCTAGTGCATGAGAACCAGAAATAAGGGCAATAAAAGTGACCGAAGCTTTGGGCCATGAAAAAAAGAAAGCTCAAAATTGTTTGCGTTTTAATCATTTTGGCCCTGGTTCTGCAAGATTTGTCCCCGTGCGTCCCTTGGCTTAGCCTCAATGCAGTCAATGGGATTATTCACCATGTGCAAAGTTACGCACATGCATGTGTCTTTGTAAAATCAGGCATTACGTTGTTAGCAAGACAGGTATGCATTTTTTTAAAAAACAACAAGGGCTGAGATTCAATCCTGCCCGGTGAAGGGCCAGCAAATTGCATGCCCCGTCTCTGTTACACCAGGGGGAGGGAGGCTCACGTCCGGGGACAGTAGTTTTGCAATTCCAACTGTAATTCCAGAGGAGCCCCTCTCCTCCAGCAGAAGCTGGACTATGGAAAGTGGTGAATCAGTACACCTGGCCAGCCTGACCCCATGCTTTGTGGGGCTGGCTCCACCCACTTTGCGGGTAGCACCAACCAGCACTGGTCTCTCGGATACAAACGGGAGCTGTGGACATCTTGCACTACTGTGCCCCTGATCCTAGCAGGCTTTCTGCTATGGGGGGCCCACCCCCTGGCTGCCCCCAAGCAGTGATTCTGGCTGATGAGCTTCATGATGAGAGTGACTCATTAAAATCAACGTAAATGGAAGAAAGCTCCTGTGTTACATGAAAGACACACGACAGGGAAAAATGCGGACAAAAGCTAAGCTGTGATCGGAGGAAATCTTTCCCTAAATTAGATTTAAATATATAATTATACTAAGCAGAAACTTCATCTTCACACTTCCACTGAAGATAAGCCAAATTCTCTTAAGCAGGGTAATGATCTTAGTGCCGCTCATTTTCCAAATTACAGGACAAGCTTGCCTTTTTAATGAGCCAGCCTTTCATCTCAAGGAAAAAAGCACATTAGAAATAATACCGCGTCTAAGATTACATTGTATTTAACTGTAGATGAGAGCAAGTCCAAGTGAAGGCAGAGCACAATACAGCCTGTTATATACCGTCAACCCCTCTCTAAAGCTACACCGGTCAGGTCTAGAGAGACAAATGGGAAATTGAACCTCTGAGAGAAACACAAAGGGGCAAATTCTGCCCTCACTTACACTGGGGCAGCCCCACTGAGGGTCTTAAAAGACATCCCAGCAGCCCAGAGAAGAAGCAGGTGAGAGACCTACCTGTGATAAAGGAATACGCTGCTAGGATGTTGCTGAGCAAGGCCATCTCTGTGCTAACGCCCACGGGCTCCATGCTGCTGTTATCCACTGGCCGCTGTGTCTCATCCACAGGAAGCAGCAAGGGGGTGTTGTCCAGCGGGTAAAAGGTAGCCGACCTCCCTTTCTTCTTCTCTGTTTTGAGCGAGGGAAGAAGCACGTCAGTTTCAGCGCTGCCCTGCCCTACAGCAATTGAACCTGCCTCTGCATTCAGAAATCTGGAGCCAGTTACTGGAAATGCTACCCAAATCTGCCGCAGCTAGGCAGCTGGACCTTCTCGGTTAGCTTCGGCTGAGAGCACACGGTGGATTCAAGGCAATTTCTGGGTTGGCTACCAGGCAGCATCTCCTCTCTCCTATATCCTTCTCTTTCACATCCCCCGTTAGACGCACCCAGATGCTTTCCAGCAAATATATAATCAGGTTGCTTTTCTTTTTTGAAAATCAAAGCGCCTTTATCAATGCTGGGTTCCACTAAACATGTAATAACTCAGCACATGAGCTTGGAAGACACAGACAGGGTCGGCAACACTACGCTCGCATCTCACTGTAACTCTAGAGTGATCTACACCTGGCAAGCAGCACTGCTTTCCCTCCAGCCTTATTAAGGGAAGGGCGGATCTTTGCCTGCGTTTATGACTTCCTTCAGAAGCTTGCTTTCATTGTGTTTCACTGAGATATAATTTCCCCTTCAGAGAGGTGACGGAACATGGGTTAATGATTTGATTTTATTTGTTGAAGACTGGAGCTGAGAAGGCAGCTAATTCCAGGAGGCTGAAAGAGACCCTTTCAGACCTTATCAGATCACTGCTAAGAACTGGCTGTACCTTGATCTGTGTGCAGACACCACAACCCAATGGCAAACTACAAATTGTTTCCAACACATTAAAAAGTCAGCCCATAGAGCGAGCCCCATCATCCACCTATGAGTGTGCAAAAGCTTAGGGCTGTTTAACCTTTTAAGACTCCTGTCCCTGTGTATCTGCAAACCAACAGTGCACAGTAGCTGGCAACTGCATCTGGCTTCCACTTATCTGCTAGTATTAAGTTCTGGAAACTGACAGTTCTGGTGCATGAAATACCATTACTGCTGCGGGAGCAAAGTCACTTTCAACTCCAGCCTGCAGCGCACGAAAGTCCACATTTGTTCGCTGTCTCGCTGGGCTTGCAATGGCACAGCTCACACCCAAGGTGAACGGTTACATTGTTCACTTCACACTGTACGCGCCTGGAAGCTGTGTGGCCCCTGAGGTCAGTGACAAAAATTTGGGAGTGAGGGGGAAATGAGTTAATTTAAAATGTCGGCAGGGGTGAGGACTCAGGTGGATAAATGCCTGAGCGGTGCTGCATCCTATCAGTGTGGCTTCAGAGATTCATTGAGTTCAAGGCCCCGTTAAATACCCTTAACACCTTTGTGTCAACTGTCTGTAATGGGCCATGTTGATTATTACTTCAAAAGTTTCTTTCCTACTGATAACAGTTCCTTTCAATTAATTAGCCTTTCACAGTTGATATGGTTACTTCCACCTTTTCATGTTTCTCTGACTGTATACATATCATCTCACTGTGTGTTCCATTCTATGCGTCTGATGAAGCGGACTATAGTCCACGAAAGCTTATGCTGAAATAAATTTGTTAGTCTCTAAGGTGCCACAAGGATTTCTTTCTTATTTTCTTTGTGCTCATCTAGTCTGCCATCCTGTATAACACAGGCCATAGAACCTCCCCAAAATAACTCCTAGAGCAGCTCTTTTAGAAAAAACATCCCATCTTGATTTAAAAATGGTCAGTGATGAAGAATCCACCATGACCCTTGGTAAATTGTTCCAGTGGTTAATTACTCTCACTTGACCCTCTCCTCATAAGGCAGGTTTGCTAATCCTTTAATCATTCTCCTGGCTCTTCTCTGAACCCTCTCCAATTTATCAACACCCTTCTTGAACTGTGGGCACCAGATCTGGACACAGTATTCCAGCAGCGGTCACACCAGTGCCAAATATAGCGGTAAAATAACCTCTCTGCTAAGAGCTGGATGCTGTGGTGATGTCTAGCTGTTAGAGCGGGGGACTGGCCATTGGGAAAGTTGGGTTCTGTTTCCAACTCTGCCACTGAATGACTGTGACCTTGGGCAAGTCATTTAAGCAAAACATTTCAAACATGGATGCCTGAAGAGAGGCACTAAAGGGGAAATTTTCAAAAGCACCTCAGATTTGGGAGCACTAGTCCCATTGAAAGACAGTTTTACAGATGAAAAAACTAAGGCACAGAGGGGCAAAGGCCAACATTTTCAATAGGAAAGTCAATGGCATGAAGGGCGCTTTTGAAAATCTCCCCCTAAATCCATATTTCAGCACCTTACTAAATGCCTTGATTTTCCCCACTAAACTCTTAATGTGAAACCAAAGGAAGTGATGGGTTCTCAGCACCTCCAAAATCCAGGCCATTTATCTAGGTGCCTAACGTTGGGCCCCCACGTTTGGATGTAGTGTTCTTTATCACTCCGTGCCTCAGTTTCCCTAGCTGTAAAATGGCAATGACGCCTATCTCAATGAGATATTGTGATAACTTTTATAAGGCACTTTGACAATCACAGATAACAAGCTCTACTGGAGTGTAATTATTATTGTTGTTGTGTCAGTTGTCCTCAGGCCAAGGTCTGAGCACTTGCGAAAGGTATTTGGGCCTTAATCCAGTAACTCTTGTAATGTAGAGCCTTCAAAATGCCATTCCCAGCCCCAGATTATTGGTATGGCAATAAAGGTAGTAACGGGAAGTGCCACATATTTGGGGAATAAAGGGGAGCTTAATGGGATCCTGAATTAGTCAGAGAGGGAAATGTAAAAGGAGCCCTGGTTGCGGCTCTGTTAATTTACAGTGTTTTGCTTTAAAGGGGGTGTTTCTAAAGGGATTGTGATTTACCAAACTAGCTATCCTCAGGGAACTGAATGGAGGAGATATGGGAAAATGTGACTCTCCCTAGATAACTTTAAGTATTTATTAATATTATTTCTATTACAGTAGCATCTAGGACCCCCAGTCAAGGCTCAGGGCCCCATTGTTCTGGGTGCTGTGCAAACAACTAACAAAGAAGGCAATCCTTGCCCCCGAGCGTTTACAATTCTGGTGTCAATGGCTAAAGAAAACTGACCAATGGGGTGGCAGCTGGTGGGAGGGTGAGGTAATAAAATGAAGAGAGTTTAGCGGAAAAACTGAAGTCCCAGCTCACCATTTGCCTCGCCAATGCCAGAGGGCAGCGAGCTGCAGGGATCACAGCAGAGGTAGGTTTTACAGAGGGATTTAAAAGACAACGAGGATTCTCACAGACAAACAGTGAACGAGGCTTTGACGGCTTACTCCCTGGCGTGCTTTGTTCTGCGATATGTCAGGACTTCTTTTAAAACACAGCCGCAGCATGTGCCAGGCTATAGCAGAGGCTCTCACACTGTGATCAGTGGCGGGTGTATGGCAAAGGCACAACACCGTGCGCTGTTACTGAGTCTTAACACTGCGATGCATGAATGTGCCCCCTGCTCGGTGTGTGTTCTGTCTTCCCCCACCTGTGTCCAACCCACAGAGCACGTGACTCTGATACTGCTCCCAGCTAGGGAATTCTGCTCAAGCTGTAGGCAGCGGTGTCCAATAGAAAGTCGATGCTAGCCACACGTGTGGTTTTGAATTTTTCTTACTAGTCACATTATAAAAAAGCCACATGCATTAGCCACAATTCAATAGCCTATTAGCCACATGTGGCTAGTGGCGCACGTATTGGACACCGCTGCTAGAGGCTCATACACTAGCTCTCGAGGGTCAGTCTCCAATGATGACCAAGATGAGGGTCAACATGTGGATGGAACCTATGCTTACAAATAAACGCGCCAGTATCTGGTTAGAGGGTTACAAGTTATAGTGGTGACAGGGCTTTGCTGCTGATGAATAGCCATCCCTGCCCCTACGTATACTCTGCAGCAATTGTGCAGAATGTAAATGGAGAAGAAGAGATCATTGATTAATCCTGTGTATATGGTCCACTCATTTCCAAAAAGGAAACATCCCACTCCCTGCACCCAGAGCATCTCAAAAGCTCAGAAGCCATAACAGTGTCAGCGTACAAGATGGAAGGCTAACTGTGAGTGCAGGCCAGCAGCACCGACTCAAGACCCATCTTCTGATATTGCCGTGTCATTTATATGTGGGGCAGCATTGTGAGTTTACCATGGCTCCTCTCCAACTCTGGTGACCTCAACAAGCCCATGCTCCCTTCTCTCGTGCTTTTCCTTCCCTCTACAGCCCCTCCCACATCACAGATTCCCCAGTGTATTCAGAAAGCTCCATAATGGGGATGAGCCTCTTGGATCTCAGCAGGACAAAGATTTCGTATCACACCCCCTCTTGGGACTTCCCTATAGGATGTGCAGCGTACTAGATCAACAAGGCAAGGCCAGGGAGAGACAGAGACCTGCTGGGCTCTAGCTGTGGAAACACTGCACAATAGGGGTGTTTTCTAGGAAGCGGAGTGAAGAATAAAGTCCCTACTGTAAACTGTAAGAGGAGTTCCACTCTTTGTTTTCTCCAGTGGAGACTTAGTGCAGTCAAACAAGTGCCTAAATGAATGATTGTCTGAGCACTCTACACTCCAGCAACAAGCACCATAAAGCCACATAACTGGTTTTCTAATCTGTAGGATCATACAATCAGCCAGTAAGGGTGGAAAAAAACTACAGGGGTTATGCAGAAGGAAAGGAAATCTATTCTATTGCAACTAAAGCATACCATGGAAGGGCCATCCACCGCTGTACACTGTCCTCATCCATCTCCACTGGCTCACCAGTCACTCCAAGATCTGGCTAAAAGTTACCCACATTCCCCCATGCCTATCTCAGATAGGTTGTCTTCCCCTATGCCTTGCCTATCGCTGGCCTTCCCTATGTCACCACTGATGGTGTAAGAGCCTTCTCCTTTGCAGCTCCCAGTCTTTGGAACAACCTCCCCTTATCTTTGCAATGTATGCATCCCATTTCAAACCTGTTGCCCCTGACTTTCTCTGGCTTTTTTTCATGTTTGCAAGATATCAGTTAAGGCTGTAAAGCATTTTGGCATAGAGTTTTATGAAAGATGCTATACAGAGTAAAAACATAACCCTAATCTCATGGAAGCCAGCGTGAGCTTTGCCGCTGACTTCAGTGGAGGAGGATCATGCTCTAAAGCTGTGTGGTAATCATTGTACTGTGCTGACAGACACTTACTGTACTTCACTGCTGGAATGGTACAGAGAACTCATAAGCCACAAAATCATGAGTTAATTGTGCAATGACAAAACTGTATTTCTCCCACTGCTCCAAAATGGGTGGGGCCTATGAACTGCACAAATGCCTGAGTACGGATTCTGGTATTTAGTGTCCATTAATGGGAACTCATAATTGTTATCACCACTGTTAGGTTTCTGTAAATATTGTTACAGCTTTAGCTACCTGGCAGAACGCGCTCTAGAATGGACGGCGAGACATCAGGAAAGAACACGCCATCCCCTATAACATTAGGATCATAGACTCTTGGCTGCTGTGGAAAATGTGGTTGCTGAATTCCTTGGTAGTTGGTTGGTTTTGGCTGGGTTTCATGTAGAAGCTTCTTGGGAACTGCAAGAAAAGCACAACAAGAACAACACAATTGTTAGGATGGGTTATTTCAGTTGGTAATAAACTGAATTATTGCATTATGCTACAGGCTCGGCTCATATTTAATTATACTGTAAGCAGACCAAAGACATGCTCATTTACCACCATCAGGAGTGTGCTATGAATGCCTAGACAGCCAGATTCAATATCAGAATGCAAGGCACTGTGAACTTATTAAGATATCATTTTATTTAAAATGAATATTGTTAATTCTTTAGATTGGTCTAAATATTTAGATGAGGTGGGAGAAAAAGATCTAGGGGGTGACACAAGTCTCTTCAAGACACTGATTTAACATCCAAAAATGAAAAGCAATCAATGGATTCATTTCAATGTTATACCTCCAGTAGTGCTATAGCACTGTTCTTCTCAAAGTGCTTTACTAACATTAAGCCCTTGTGAGGTAGGTAAACACTATTCCCTCTTCTGATCCTTTACCTTAGCATATTATCTTTTCTTTCAAATGCTATTGAAGAGAAATTAAGGCAAATAATGAACCATTCCTTTGTACAATTACAAACCAGTGTCATAGTGCATAACACTACATTTCTTGCTTTGGACCACGGAAGTCTTAGCAAGAGATGGGTATTTTTCTCCCCTCAGTTACAAGGCCATGTCCTCAGCTGTAAAACAGCAGAGTCAGATTTACAATAGCTGAGGATCTGGTCACACAGTAAATTAGCATTTGCCGCACAGAGTCAGAACATCGGTTCATTTAGTCTGGTGGTGTCTCCAGCAGTGGCCAATACCCAATGTAACTGCAGAACGTACGTGCCTTCCATACATGTTAGGGTTAAGAAAACAAAAGTAAAGTCTCCATAAGAAAGTATAATATGTGTGTTCCTTCCATGACACCCTACCATAAAATCAACACAAAATGGCGGTTTCATTTCTGCAGACAGCAGAGGCCTTAGAGATTTAAAGCTGCAGGACACTGAAAATTAAGGCATACCTTTATTATATAGCTAAAAACACCCCAAAGACAAGTGTAAAAAAGGACCTGGCCAAGTGTGCAACACTGCACGTGGAGGGAAGGTCCTTCCTGATCTCTAAGTAATTAGCTGACACCTGAAAGCATGAGATCTGATCACCCTGATCATTATTTAGCCTGCACAGCTACAAAAGCTAAGGGTCCGGAAGTAATCCAGTCACCTTGTGTAGCAGGGTGGCACCCCGCTCGAGCCTGAAGGGGCTTGAAAACAGCCCAGGAGAGGGCTGTGGCTGGGACAAGCAGCCCCAACTGCATTTACTGGCCACCCTTTCGTGTTTGTTAGCCAAGGCATCGGCACTTACACCTCTAGCATGTTAGTAGAGTCTCATCAGGTCAGGAAACAGACATTTCAAAAAACCCAAAGCCCTAACTTGTGAATATCAACGAGCTGGCACAGCAGTTTCTGGAGAGAACTGGAGTGGCAAGACTCCGCTTCAGCATAGGCAGCAGAGGAAACATATTCTCTGGAGGGTAACTGAACAGAAGCCAGGGGAAGGCCAAAGACTGGAACAGGCAGAGAGTCCAGGAAACATGTAGGGTGGATTAAAAATAGCATCTTGCAGCCAAGAGTGTCAAAAGTAACTACCAATTTGGAGTGTCAAGTTTGAGATGCCATAAATGGGCCTATTTTCAGAGGACAGAGGCTCAGCACCCTCTGAATATCAGATCCTTTAACACAGCGGTTCTCAAACTGTGGGTCAGGACCCCAAAGTGGGTCAGGACTCTGTTTTAGTGGGGTCGCCAGGGCTGGCATTAGACTTGTTGGGGCCTGGGGTTGAAGCCAAAAGTCGAGCTCCACCATCCAGAGCTGGAGCCGAAGCCTGAGGGTTTCAGCTCTGGGCGGCAGGGCTCAGGTTACAGCCCCAACCCACCCCAGGGCTGAAGCCCTCAAGCTTCAGCTTTGCCCCCTCCAGGGGGGCGGGGCTTGGGTTTCGGCTTTGCCCCCCCCTCCCCCCGCCCGGGGCAGAGCGGCTCAGGCTTCGGTCCCCTTTCCCGGGGTTGTGTAGTAATTCTTGTTGTCAGAAAGGGGAGGAGGGGTGTCACAGTGCAATGAAGTTTGAGAAAACTGCCTTAACAAATCTAAGTTGCAGGGCCGGCTCTAGGCACCAGCCTAGGAAGCACATGCTTGGGGCGGCACATTGTAAGGGGTGGCATTCAGGCCAATCTTATGGTGGCACATTCCACTCCAGCCCCCCTCCCCTTTTTTTTTTTACTTTGGCGGCGCGCCAGCCGTTTTTGTTTTTGTTTTTTTGCTTGGGGCGGCAAAAACGACAGAGCCGGCCCTGCTAAGTTGGGCACCCAAAAAAAGAGGCATCCAAAAATCACAACTCACTTCTGAAAATCTTGGTCTGTCTTTATATAGCAGCGGTGGCCAAACCTGGGATCGGGAGCCACATGCGGCTCTTTTACAGCTAAATTGTGGCTCACAGAGCCCTCCAACCCCCGCCCTTCACTGACTACGAGACTGGAGGGGGGGGGGCTAGGAGTTTCTGCCCTGCGGTGGGGTGGTGGGGCTAGAGGCTTCTACCAGAGACGACTGGTGCCTGCAAGCGGGGGGGCACAATTTAAAATTTCGGGCCCCCCCAACAGCTTGAGTCACACACACCCCAGGCATACCCTCAACGGCCCCTCCCTACAGCTCCCAGCTGTTAACTCTGCATGGAGAGGCAAGGGCAAACAGCTGGGAGCTGCAGGGAGGGGCCACTGCTTTAGCTCCATGGGGAGAGGCAGCAGCAAAAGCAGCGGCTCGCCCTGCAACTCCCAGGTGTTTGCTGCTGCCTCTCCCTATGGCTGCAGCTCCCAGCTTGCCGGCTCCAGCAACTGCCATGCAGGGAGGGGGCTCCGTGGCACCATGTGACCGAGCAGTGCCAGCAAACCCTGGCAAAAATCTGGGGGGGGATACATCACCCCATGCATTGCCTCTGACTTCTGCCCGGCAGGGAGAGGGGTCTCAGGGCTTCAGGCCTGCAGGGTGCACCTGTGGGGCTCAGGGCTTCAGCAGGAGCGGGGCTGAAACCCTGAGCTCTGGCAGACACACCCCCAGCTCTCGAACTTCTGAAGACTGTCTGTGAGGGTCAGTAAGTTTGGCCACCCCACTATAGCGTGTCTTTCCTCCCAAAGGGTCCCAGATTGCATCATGGACCATTACAGACTGTCAGGAAAGTTAGATTAAAAAAAAAATGAAGGAAAAGAGGGTAACATTTCACAGACATTTTTACAAAATTTGTTTTCTGTTTTTGGGCCAGCTCTTCATGGCCTAGGAGAAAAAATATTTTCCTGCACCACTGAAGTGCAGCCATCTCTGGGATGGAACACAGAATGGGGCAGGCTGGATTCCTATTTCCATGTAAACAATCTGAATGAAATGGGGGAAACCACTGACCCTCGTTTCCTGAGCACAAGCAGGAACAGCAGAGCCAGCATTTCCCCAGTTAATGCCTTGGCATCCAGGCCACCCCCAGTAACCTTATCCACTAGGAAACCCTATCTGTAAGAAGTAAGAGTGATACGCCTTCTCCTGAGCAGGAGAAGAACCTTAGGAAAGCAGTCAGTAATTGATCAATAGCCTCCCATGAGAAGTGGGGAAAGCCCCATCATTTTAAATTGACTGCATACCTGGGTAGATGGCGCCCATCACCATCGTATCTGGGCCCCTCACCGTCTTATGTGTTGATCCTCGTGACACTCCTTTGAGGTAGGAAAGTGCTATAATCCCCAGGTGACAGATGGAGAACTAAGGCCAAAATCCTCAAAGGTATTTAGGCTCCAAAACATCCACTGAAATCAGTAGAAGAGAGTGACTAAGTAACTTACCCAAGGTCTCACGGGAATGCGGTAGGAGAGCTGGAACTTGAAGCCAGGTCTCCCGGGTCCCAGACTAATACCCCACCCACCAGACAATCTTTCCTACCTAGAGAGGCGAACGCTCTTGGGAACATGCAGAACGGAAGTGTCCTGCATTGACAGGGTGGTCTAGGTGACCTAATACAAGAGGTCCTTTTTTGTCTAGTTTCCACGATGCTATGATAACATACATGCAGGGCAGATATCCTGAGTTAGAAAGAAAGTCAAAAAGCAAAAGCCCCTCTAAAGGTCAGCATCCATGCAATTTCCAGTTAGCTTCTGTGTCCCAGGCGTCTGGCAGCCAGCTAGCCAAGAAAGATTAAAACATCTGGTTCCTTTGAAATACACCCCTCACATTATCACAAGAGGAAGAGGAACTAATTTGACACAATGTGCGGTGCCCAGCTCTAGCCAGCTGTCAGGAAAAATTAATTTACATTACACTTCTCATAAAAATATGTAACTTGGATGTTATACTTATCTCAGCATTAAGCAAAGGCATCCTCACAAGGCATGGCACACACACTGTCTGTACAGTTGAGTCAACCAATACCTAAAGCAATCCAATCAAAATCTGAGCAAAGCAAGTGGCATGTATAGGGAAGATTGGGAGAGGAAATGTTCTCCAGATCGTCTTCGGCTGAAATGCTAACGCGCCTTGGTACCCTGGGTTCTACACATAAAATGAACATTAAAAATTGAGTAACTCCAGGGGGTTGCTATAGATGACGAGACTGGTAAAGGGATATGGAAACTTTTACCTCCAGGTCTATTTAATCTCTCACTTGGAGCACATGATTATGGTATCTAAGCACCTTCCAAAATTATAAAGTGTACACACAGAGATCTCAGATAATTTGAGCCCACAGCCCAAGGCCCATGGGTTTGAGTCAGCTGACCCAAGCCAGCCGCGGTTGTGCTTCAGGGCTTTTATTCCAGTGTAGACGTACCCAGAAAGGAACACATTTAAAAGCAGAGTGTGCAACACAGAACATGCACACAGCCAGAGTCATGCTCCTTAACTGCCCATAGCATGTTGGCACCACTATCTAACATGCTGTTTTCTACCCGTGGGTGCTCTAGAATCTCTCTCATGGGGCAAAAAACCAGGAGCTAACAGGGGGATCCATTTAGAATCACAGAAGCAAGAAATGGAAAAAAACATCCATCAACCCACCTCCCCGCTAATCAACATCCCCCTATAGCACATTTTCACGGGTCTAGTTTTAAACACTCAGGTGCTGGGGATTGGACCACCTCCTTTGGGAGACAATTTTACAGCCCAATACATCTCCCTTTCAGGAAGTTTATCCTGACATTCAACCGAAATTTTCAATGCATGTTAGGTACGTATATGGCCCCATTGCCATAGTATCTGAGTGCTTCACTATCTTTAATGCATTTACCTTCATAACACCCCCAGTTTTACAGGTGGTAAACTGAGGCACACAGAAACTAGGTTATTTGCCCAAAGTCACATAGGAAGTCTGTGGTAGTGCAAGGAAATGCACCTAGGCCTCCTTAGTCCCAAACTGGTGCCCTAGCCACTCTCTGTTCGTTAATTTCATCCTTAGTGTTAGATCTATCCTTCTGTGCTACCCTAAAGAATGCTACCCCCACATTTCCAGAATACCATTCCCCCTTACCCAACTACTTAGCCAATTCCATTTGTGCGCGCGCACACACACACACAATATTATATATATATATGGGGGGTGAATGGAGGAAAGAACATTGAAAGTTCATCCCTACAACATGCAGACAAGGATTTGTCAGTTTCCAGTTCTCTACAATATGTTCATTTGTGCATTTCAGCCCATGATGTTTGTTCTGAAAGTTCCATATAATTAAAATAGATCCTGCAGAACATTAAACAAATCCTGCAGCTAATGCTTTAAGGCCTGTGCAAGCTGAATAAACTGTGACTTCAGAGAGGAAAACTACATCCAGACTCTATCTGGGGAGGCTGGGGCCAGAAATTGTTGAAGCTCAACATATTCTTTAGATAACAAAGAACTTATCATGGATAGAAGCAACAAAGAGTCCTGTGGCACCTTATAGACTAACAGACGTATTGGAGCATAAGCTTTCGTGGGTGAATACCCACTTCGTCGGATGCAGTGCATGCCTCCGATGAAGTGGGTATTCACCCACGAAAGCTTATGCTCCAATACGTCTGTTAGTCTATAAGGTGCCATAGGACTCTTTGTCGCTTCTACAGATCTAGAGTAACACGGCTACCCCTTTGATACTTATTACCATGGATAAACACCCCTCATAAATTACCCCAGGTATTTAGAGGAGGGTAGATTCCTGAGAGGGGATGAGGTTAGAACCCTGAAAATACACAGCAGAATCCACATTTATCAAAAAAGGACCATCTGTGAATTAGAACAGTTCTGAGAAAATGATTCTTTTGCTTGTGTCCTGTATACATGTGAGCTGTGTGGACTTTCAAAACCACTAGATTGAAAGTGTTTTACATGCTGCAAAAATAAAATCCACTAACTTGTTGATCAACCAAATCTGTTAAAGAATGGGGTTTTGGGACACGCACGCCACTTACTGCACAAAAATCACAATGCAGAGATTTTTTAAAAAAGAATGTATATGTTAGAATACGATGCCCTGATAATGCATTTAGCCACCTGGTGCATTTATTATTATTCATAATAGTAACATCAGTTTACATTTACAGTGTATAGGGCCTTTCATATCCCTATGCTCTTTACAAATTGAGGACCAAATTCTGCTCACTGTATTCACACAAGCAGCCCCACTGAAGTAAATGGGACCACTTCTATGATTAAAGCAAGCAGCAGCAGCCCTTTACAAATGTATAAATTATAAGTAGCAACTGCTCCAGTGTTTCCACTACAAAAGAATGCAGCAGCCTCAAATGTAAAATGCTACTGCTTTAAACAGCGCACAGCAATGTCACACAACTGTTCAGGACAGGAAGTGAAGAATACCCTATCCAGCTGAAGTTTCAGGAGATTTTAGGTAGACTAGTCCCAGAGTTGGAATTTGGCTAGAAAGCTGGAATTTAAAAATCTCGACTCTTGTGAAAATGGTAACAGATCATTAATGACCACACATGGTCAAGATCTCAACTTTTTCATCTCACCCATTTATTTTAAAAGGTAGGCATTTGGGACCAAAATGCAATGGTGTATAATCCTGAAAATGAATGCAAACCCCCCATAATAATTACTTGACCTCAAACAATAGTGTTTTTCTATTAATCTGTTCCAATCCTCTGACAAAAGGAAATGACTCACACAGCCTACAGTAACTCCATTTTCCCGAACTCCAAATGCCTTCTGGGAATCTAGTGGGACTTTCTGGGAAAATATTTGTCATACTGTAAGTCCCTCCCTGCAACCCGCCTACACAGATCAGTCCCATGACTCAAAGGAGTCCCTGCTGTACCTCCCAGGGGGTTGCTATTCACTATGTGACACTGCTTTAAACAGACGCAAATATTCAACATCTCTGATGGCAATGGAGTAAATTTCAGCTTTTGTGCTTTTGTGAAAAGTTAAAAACTGTGATGCACGGCAGCCTGTGTGCAAGCTTTCCAAATAACTATGCCAAGACTGCCCCTGCAGTAGCCCTTCTGTCTCCCCAGAGGCCTGGGCCATGGGCCTGAGCCAAAGCCCATTGAAGTAATTGGGAGTCTTTTCATTGATCTCAATGGGCTTTCAATCAAGTCCTATGTGTGTTTAGAATATCTGCTTCCTTAATTGATAAACCAGGTTTGTTTACATCCTGGTAGCAGCGCAGAATCAATACTGCTATGTAGCTTCCAGTATCTACCTACCTAGCTAGTTTCTTATACCATAGCCATCATTGTGGTATCTGAGTCCATTGGATTCTATTGTGTCTTGCAGATGGTCAACTAAATTTTGACTGCATAATCTTTATTACCGGTGAGAAGGTGAGAGGCACAAAGAACACAGCTCAACTTTCAGGGTGTACAGGACTGGAAGTTAAGAGGAAAAACAGAGATGATCTTGTTGGTTTGTATACTGAGCAAATTTGCCACAGAGTCATTAAACAAATGAATGTATAAGTCTGTCATGTCATTTTTAGATTCACTTTTACGACTATCCCCATACTACTATTTTATATGGTGCTTCACGTCTTTGACTCTCATGTTTCTTCCATCTTTAACTTTTAAAAAATTGGCATTTGAAGTTACAAACAGCTTTATCTGCTATCAACAAAAACCTTAGTGTGTCCTGTCCTTGGCCTGTTTTCCTCTTCTAGTTTCATATTCATGGTTTTCCTTTTAGTTCTTTTTTCACCATCTTGAATTTCATAACACGACACATAGCATCTATTGCCAATGATTCATAAGTCTGCTGCTTGCTGTGGCTTTTGCTTTCCAAAGGGCACAGTGGAAAAGTGTCTAGTACTCTAGGGTGCTATGTACATATTACATTTGGAAAGAAAGAACCTGTGATACAAAGAGACACTCTCCATCCCAGTGCTTCTCAGCTCTGCTAGGTTGTTATATGCTCCCAAATGTAACATAGCTCTGCATTATCACACAGCAATGCACATGCAGTCACATCGGGCTCAATTCCTAGGCATGTTACAAACACCACTCGGCCAGTCATCCCCCCCCCAAAAAAAAAATGGCCCTCCACCAGCCAGGAATTGCCAGAGCTCACCAGCATGCTGGCTATGCCCTATTTCCACCTGAAACATCCACATCATGCCCCTTGGGCCAGGACGGGGTAACTGTAAGAGAGCATTACCAACTGCTCTACACTGCCCAGAGAGTCCCACATGATAGGGAATCCCCAGCTGAGGAGCTGTGTGAGTTGTCCAGCCTTTTAAATCCCAGGAGTGGCACAAAGAGGCCAGCGTTGTCTTCAAGACTGAGCCTATTACGTCTACATTGCCATTTCCACATGCTATTATTTTGCAGTGTAATAGCTATCAGTGAAGTCATTGCTAGACTAGCAGTCTGATACCAATGGCATTCAAACCAATGCCCTGGAGTAACTCCACTGAGTTAAAGCAAGTTGCCTCAGATTTTCAGGTAAGATCTGAATTAGGCTCGTTGTATTCGGGTCTTGGTGCTTCAATTACAGAAATATGTAGATTAACTGGAGGGAATTCAGAGTACAACAACAATTGTCAGGATGGACTGGCAATCTGGGGAATAGGATGACGGTCTCCAAGTATATAAAGGTTATAAAATGAGAGCCACAAAACATGACTTTGGATCTGAATGTTCTTAAAATTCAGGGCTGTTCAGCCCTGGGGTACTGGCCCATCTCCAATGTGTATATAATAAAATGAAATTAAGAAAAAGTAGATTCTCTCTCTCCCATTTGCAATGTGCCCATCCCTGTAGTTTCTTGTTGCAATTTCAGGCTGCAAATCAGGAAGATCTCCCAATGGCAACTGTGGAATTGCCTCTTGAAGCAAGTGGTGGAAATATTTGCCATTTAAAATGAGTCGATAATGTATTGTTGGGAACACTCCTGTACTGGTAGGGATGTGGATGGGGTGACCTAGTGAATCTTTTTCATCTCTAACTTCCTTCATTCTATCAGGACTATCGATTCAACATGGTAAGTAGTTGAAAATGCTGAGTCGTGCAACGGCAGTGCAGGACAGGGATGATGGGAAAAATCAGTGGGCGAGAGTTGCCTCTTAAAAGGATGGCTAAGGGCTCTCCAGTAATCTTGTGAGCTTTGTGGCTTTGAGCTGTCCCCTTTATGCACCTTTTCCAGTCATCTCAATCAGCCTGCAGACTTTAAGACAGTCAGATATCCCATGGCCATCCTGTGCCCACATTGTTCCGGTACTGTACACATGTGTTGTATTCGGGTATGTGTGCGTGTATATATGTACTCATACACACACACACATTATCATCTTCCAAGTGTGACACAGAATCTCCATGTATATACACACATTAAGTACTGTGCCCTCGTGTAACTGCATGCTACCGCAAGTAGCTGCCAATTTTCTGGAGCAGCAAATACTTGCTGGTTGCGTCAAGTTAAAATGTTATTAAAGTGTGTGCTTTTATGTAGGTGTTGCTCTGCTTTGGCTCAAAGTGGTATTTCTCATCACATTTTGTCAGATTAATCAACCAGTTAACCCCGATGAACGAATTGGAAAATGTATTATATATATACACACACATTTCAAAAGTGTCAAGCAAAAAGCGTACGTTTCATTGCTCTGATGACTTATTCCCATTGTAATGGTGCCAAAAGGCCCAGTCGAGGCCATTCTGCTAGGCGCTGTACAGGCATTAAGTAAAAAGAGAACGTACCTAAGCATAAAAACATAAGAATGGCCGTACTGGGTCAGACCAAAAGTCCATCCAGCCCAGTATCCTGTCCACTGACAGTGGCCAATGCCAGGTGCCCTCTGGGGAGTGAGTGGATCTAACAGGTAATGATCAAGTGATCTCTCTCCTGCCATCTATCACCCCCCTCTGACAAACAGAGGCTAAGAACATCATTCCTTACCCATCCTGGCTAATAGCCATTAATGGACTTCATCTCCATGAATTTATCCAGTTCTCTTTTAAACCCTGTTATAGCCTCCTCAGGCAAGGAGTTCCACAGGTTGACTGTGCGCTGTGTGAAGAAGAACTTCCTTTTATTAGTTTTAAACCTGCTGCCCACTAATTTCATTGGGTGGCCCCTAGTTCTTCTGTTATGAGAACAATGCAGAATGAGAACTCAGGAATTACAGCAGATGCTGGGAGCTCAGTTTGCAAATCTGGGCCCCTGTTCATGTGTCCATTTCCACATGTGGGTGATAAAAAAGGCACATGGTGACCAATCCAGCAAGCGTGGCACAAGGGGACTCCTCACATCCGGCAGACATCTCAAGTCTCACGCCTGAACTGTGAGACTCACTCATTTGAAATACTCACACCTCGCTCATGAAGTCTCACGCATGGCTACAGCCCAGTGTGGAGGGAAGGGCCTGGGGTGGGGGAAAGGAGAGGGTTGGAGAGTGAGCCTGCACTGCAGTCACCCCGCAGCAGCAGCTTCCGTCCATGGGCACAGGCCTTGCCGTGTGAAGGGGAGTCCGGGACTGGGAGCAGAAGCCCTGTTGCCCATTCACAACACCACTCAGATTTGGCCTGGCTGCCCCTCGATCATGTTTTAAGTTATGAGAGCATTAAAAAAAAGATCCTGTTTTTAAAAGGTGTCTTTAAATGCCAGAAATCTTTGCCTTTTCATTAAATCTTTGCCTTTAAATGATTTGGGATGTATTCTGTGAAAAGTACCACATACGGCTTATGTGTTTTACAGGCAAACCCATGACACACAACATTTCTTGCTTTCGGGTCTTGGGGGAACAGTAAGTAAGGTACATTCAAGCGTAACTGCAATTGCCACTGCAAGTAACTGCCAGTTTTCTGGAACAGCAAATTATAGGCAATTTCTTGTTGCAGCATACACCAAAATGCACAGTACATTCAACAAGGCCAGAGCTTTTGTTTACCCTGGAAAGAGAAAGACATTACTGAGCACCTCCTGAATATTCTTATGCAACTAATACCACAGTTATTTCCATGCCAAGCGTAATCTGTGAGCTCAGAAAAAGCTGTGGGAAAATAGAGAGCTGGATGGTCTTGGCAGCTTTTCAGTTCTTAATAATAATGATTAAAAAAATAAAACATGAAGGTTTGGAGCATAAATATTTGTTTCTGAAGCTTAGCCTATTAAATCCTGTGCACTGCCATTGGTTTTATGAAATGCTCATCCAAAACAACAAGCAGCATTATTCATGCACACATGCTTGTCTTTTCCTAGTTGTCACTCTAGTCAGTTCTATTGAGCACAAGGGTTCAGCTTCATTAAGGCTGCTATCTCAGTACTATGCTAACCAAGGGCCTTCCTGGCTTTAATAATCCTCATGCCGGTGAGGCTTTGCAGAATTGGGCCCTTGAAATGCAAATTACTCTAGACAAAATTCTGACCTCGTTTACCCCAAAGTCAATCTAAGGCCACAAGCCGTCCAGAAGGTGGAGCAGAAGATGGTCCTCTTTGACCATTTATGGAGGAAATCACAGAATCTGTCATGCCTCTGGCCCCTGCAAACAGATGAGCAGTGTTAATAATCACCATCTTAACATCTTTCTACACCAGGAAGCCTTCAGCACAATGTCTTCAAGGACCCCTGTTCTCGAGACAAACAAGATGAGATGGGTTCTGGAAAGACCACCAGTGGCCTTTACTAAGCACAGCCCATCTTGTGTCTCTCTTTATAGCCTGGCTAGCATATTGCCATTTTAGCTGCTTCACCCTTCAAGATTATTGCACTCAGGAAATTTAAAAAAAAAAAAAAAAAAAAAGAGATGCATCTTAATCCCTAGGCTCTTCAGAAGGCTTTCTTATTACTTCTTCCTTGAGAAATAAAGACTGGCTAAAGAAACATTAGACTTCTATTGTACACTCTACATTAAAACACCTCTATGGCCAGGCTTTGTTATAGTGAGTGTCATGGGTATCCTAGATGCCAGTGACATTGAACCCAATGATCTTAGCCATGTGGCTCCAGAGTTCAAAATCAGCCTGGCACAAGAAGTGAATTGATTCATGGAAGCAGGAATCAATTAAGGAAAAGAGCATTCAACAAAGATTAAAGCAGTAGCTCTGTCAGTGGGAAAAGACAGCTGATTCATCTTAGGTTTAGCATCAGGTAAACGTCTTCTCTCTTCTCTGAGTAGAAACATGCCCTTCAAGACCATCAGAAGAGCCAAAGTATAATTCAGCCAAATTCTGCAATGAGTCTACACCTAGAGCATTGATTAAAGTGGGGCAGTAAGGGGAGTAACCAAGGCTAGAATTTAGCCAAAGACTCCTATTGGTAAGTAGTTAATTCATTTCTTTGGGTTGCTTCAGACTTTCCTCTAGAAAAATATGGAAACAGAAACTAAGCCTATTTCTTAAAAAAAAAAAAAAAAAAAAAAAAAAAATCTTGCATGAAAGCTGTTTTCTTCACCCTTGAGCAAATCATCCCCTTCCAATTACATCCCAGGCAAGGGAAGGGCTAAGACAAATAAAGTTCAAAGTAAGTCAACTGGCAAAAGAGGTACACTCTAATTAAAAGCAGCCTCTAACTTTGCACCCGTGCAGCTGCAGGTGCAAATGATTGTATTTGTATTGTATAATTGTAATTTCACAGCTGCAATAAAGGGTTTAGAGACATTTAAGTAGCTGAACTAACTCAGGCATCACAAAGGTGAGAAGCTAAATGGCATCAGCTGAGCCCACAAATGTCTTGATTGCAAAATGTGAGGATGGGTCAAGGTCCTTTCCAAACTCAGGTATTTAACAAAACATATGCAAAATAATTGTTTAAAAAGATGCATTTTGTGCACATATTTTCCTCCAGGGGAGGCTGTGATGGGGTATATATGCTATCCTGGCTCCAATAAGGTTAATGTGGACTTAAAAGGCCAATTAACCCATTTGTCTGCACCTGAAGGATGGACCAGACCTAATTAAAGATTAGGAGAAGAAGCTGGGTGGTGACTGTGAAGAAAGGAAGCCCATGTTAGAAAGAGGTTTCAGGGAGAGAGGGAAAGAACTCTGCAATCTGTCTCTGAGGAGTAGAGAGTGGAACCTGGACAGATGCAGAGAAGTCACTGGGGTGGAGCAAACTCCAGCGGTGGACCCTGACAAAAAGAGGAAGACCTGGACCTCCAGGGAAGAAATCCACAAAGATCTTCAACGGAAGAGGAGCTTCAGGAGGGAGCTTACATCCTGGGATGGGCCTGGCTGGGAGAAGGTAACAGGGGTGAAGGCGACTCCTGCCGGGGATCTGCAAGGAGGCCAACTGATAGGCAGATGACCCTACAGGTAGGATGGAGCAGAGGATCCAGAGTGGAGGCAAGACTCCAGGGAGGTGACTCTTGAGAGTCAGAGTTCTGTAGAGGAATGGAAAGCTGGGGCGGACCCAGGATGGATGAAAAGTTTAAGCCCGGGGAGGGGGCATAAGTTGCTGTCATTGTGGTTTGTGTTTCAATTTTGAGTTTGGTTAAAAGAGGACACACCTGTGGCCATTACTCTGACAGAAAAGGAACAGAAGACATCATATCGGCTACAATGACCAGTGTCGTGGGGGACTCTGTTAGTCTGTGATGTTGATACCTCAGAAGGGGAAAGATTTTAAAGTGACCTGACCCCAAGGGCTGAGTCATGAGAAGAGGCAGTCCACCACGGGGCTGGAGTGACTGTCAGCAGGCGGCACTAGAGAGGAGCAAGTTGCTACACCACATTCAGCCATGAGTCAACCCTTCTACAGAGGCCTAATTTGTACCTTAGCTCTGCAAACGAACCCTGGAATCAACTCTGTAGCATACAATTCATTCAGTAAAAAGTTCACATGCTGCGGCAGTGTGCTATGGTGAACATACAGACTAGAATTTATCTGCAAAGGCGCATGCAGCAATCTGTTCCATACACAACTTTGGCTTCACATCTCTTTTGAGCAAAGGATTATGTGCTCATGCCATGACAGGGCTTGATTTGACCATCACACAATTTTCAGACTGATGTAATTCTACCGACTTGTTCTTTCCCTTTTCTGGAACGTAATTTTTGTGTCAGTGAAGTCACTCTTGATTTACACTGGTATAAGTCAAGTCAGAATCAAGCCCAAAAGGAGTTTTCCCATTACTGATTCATGACTGTTTTCACAAATAAACATATGGTCTGATAAATTGATAACTAGAGACAGAAAGTGGGGTTCAGTGACTAGGGAACCAGTCCAGGACAGAAGACAACGAGGGTCAATTCTCTGCCACAGATTTCCTCTGTAACCTAGAAGAGATCATTTAGTCTCCCTTTACCTCAGTTCCCTATCCATAAAATGGGATAGTAGTAGCTCACCAGGTTTCTGGGAGGATGGCAAGGATTCTGAGGCCCTCAGACACTATAGTAGTGGGGTATCATATAAGTAACTCAGATCAACAGTGTCATTTTGCTTTATTTATTTATTTAATTTGTCTTCTTTAAACCTTTTCTGGAATAAAAGAAAGGCCTGTATCAGGTGCTGCATTAGGGAGAAGCATGATCGGAGTAGAAAGAGCTGTTTTTTTAAAGGGATATAAATCCTCATGCTTCAGGGTTTATGCCAGTCTCCAACTATTGGAGATCAGGAAGAAACCTGAAGTGAGAGACAGACTGTTCCATATCTGCCTACTGTGGGGTTTCTTACACCTTCCTCTGAAACAGCCGCTGCAGGGCCTTGTTGAAGACAGGACAGTAAACTAAATAGATCCCTAGTCTGATCCAGTGTGGCAATTCCCGTGTTCCTTATTCAACTACGAATAAGGCTTTGCTTACTTTACATTGGTCAATAGAAAGCAAACCTTGTTACTGTCCTCTTATTTTACCCTATGAATATAGACAGGCTGATTTCCTTGTCCTTGAATCACTAAACAACCCCAATGTATCTTTCCTACTATGGCAAGCTTCACAGGGTCTTTGGATTAGGAAGCAAGGCTTTAGGGCCAGATCACAAAGCAACTACAATGCTGATGGGTTCAGCCATCCTGAGTATTCCCCTATGTCATATGGCATATCTGCCAACCCTCTGAGCCTCTGATAGGAGAGGGCATGCCTGGGGCAGGGGATTTGGCCTATGCATAGGTGTTCAGCCCCTTGGGCTGCCGAGTGTAAGCTACAGAAGCCCTTTCAGTAGGGATCAAATTGACCTCAGAAGAAAGGAAGACAAAGGCTCAGCCAGACAGGAAGAACTCGGAGCTACAGGTGCTCTCTTTCTCCCACTCTTTGACCCTATCATAATCCTCCCAGTTTCTCCCATTAGCTTTCAATAGCTCTTTGTGAGGTCCAGCAGTTTTTTCAGCACTTCTGCTTTATCCTGCATGCCCTATAGCACTCCATGCACAAAGGCACCCCAGAACAGCCTGCATGCCAGAGCACACAGGCTTTCAAAACAGCTGCCTCTAAGTCACAAGGAGAAAGACCAGATTCCCAGTCAGTAGGGCAGGTCACAGAATCCCTAAAGGAGAGAGGAAGTTGGGAACTGCTGGAGAATGGACACATGGGGAGTTTGTAAAGGGGGAGTCAAATCCCCCATAGAATGGTGTGTATGGGAAAGATGTGGGGAGCCTTGGGACTACTGGAGAATTGGGTGCTTATCGGCTGACAGTAAGGAGGAGGAATCCCTTAAACAGACTGATATGGTCCTTTAGAACTATTTAGAAGGTTTGGTTTGCACAGAGAGCTGATGTTCCAAACAGAAAACAGTGGAAAGAATTTGCACAGCCCCCTTTTAAGTCATTGTACATGTGTTCCATCTGTGCTGATGGCACATCGAACCTGATTTACTTAGAGGTACCTAGGGGCACAGACCACATTCTGCCCTCTGTACAAACCCCATTGACTTCCCTGGAGCTACAGGGGGAACAGAATTCTGTCCACGGCACAGAGTGAAGAATGAATTCTACCCACTTAAATTAAACATTTTTAATCAAGCTATTTTCATAGGGCAATTCAGTGCTGCTACTGCTCAGGAACAGGAAGGAAACATATCAACGCATCTTTCCTCATTGCTACTCCTTTCCCTTTAAAGACAAAGAAGAAAAAGGATGTTTTAGAGTCTGGGGAGGAAACAGCAAGCCCAAGTAATTGTTAAAGGATATTATCCTGGACACCTCATCCATCAAAGAGATCAGTCAGGTTAAAAAGAGAGATGATGGGATAAAATAGTCTCTTAAGGCCAAATTCAGCCCTTAAAGTTGCTCCCACTTACACCCAGGGGATATTTGTTACTATTAATTTTTTAAGTATATTAATTAAATTATATAAATCACAGAGAGCTAAAATAAAATGCTAACTGTGCGTCTACCAAAGCAACCAAGCTACCCAAAGATTTTGATGATCGGGATTTTTATCTTCCTCAAATAACATGATTGTCACTGATTGAAAGTACAGTGGAATTTCTTTTTATGACTGTGTTTGTAACAAACATTTTGCTGTATGTAGACTCCAATGACTGGTTCCCATGTGTGTTAATAGCCTGATAGAGCTGGGCTAGCACCAAAGTGCCTCCCAGGAGATGCAAAATGCCCGGCAAGATGGAAACTCTGCTCCTATCCTTATGTCCATTTCAGGAAGCTCGCAGTTCCCCACGTGGGGTAAGACTTTATTTTTTCCTGTTCCTCTGCTGATGCTTATCACGGCCTTTTCAGCAAGGGATAAACTGGTTGGCTATACCAGAGAAACCATGAGAAGGGAAAACCAGGGAAACAATCCACAAGGAAAAGATGCACTTGTTCTATGTTTGTATAGCACCTATCACAATGGAGTCCTGGTCTTTGACTCGGATGTCTAGGTGCTATGGTAAAACTACTATTAATATTCATTTAATAATAATATAGTAATCGTCTGAGGGAAAAATATAAAGGAATTAATGAAGGGTTTTTTTCTTAATCAACCTAATGATTCCTTGTAAGTGGACCAATATAAAACCCATTGGGAATTTTTCCACTGACTTCAACTGGCATTGGAGCAGGCCCACAGAGTAGATGAGACACCACCAAAGTAACTGTAAGGCGGTTCTGTGGCGATAAGGATCAAAAAAGAACTGCCCAGATCAGTCCTTAAGCCAGATATTCTATCATCCCATGCAGCACTGTATTCTACTTTCAATATCTATTTTGGGGTTCAAAGAGAGTCCTACTCCAAAGAACTGAGTATTATATCTGCCTAGCCAAATACTAGTCAGAAGAGGCAGTTGCTGATGGCTGTGGGGTCTTCTTCTTAGCTTATGCACAACATGCCTCAGGTGGCATGCGACTAGGATTCATCACCGTATTTGGTCCGCTGGTTGAATCATTAGCTTCCCCGGCTTGGGCCAGGTACTGATAAGCAGTTGAACGTGAACGCTGATCCATGCTGGATCTATGTGAAATAAGTTTGGTGCTCTTGGTCCAGTTCCCAGTAGACAAACTCACTACCACAGCTAACACCCTTGTTGTTAGTCACAGCTTAGCAGCCAAAGATAAAACTGAGGGAGCACCTAAGATGGGGACTGCATTTGCCTCTTACCCCAAGACGTGGCCCCTCTAGGGGACAGACAGATGGATGGAGCTGAGTGGTATGTTCACGCTGCTGTACCTGTTTGGTGGGTAAATAGAGGACCTCAGGTTGTCAATTCCAGCACCCTTTACCAGTACTAGATTTCCACTTATAAAAAAACAAGCAGTGTGAGTAGGGCAGCAAAATGTTAGAAGCAATTAACTGTTTGGTGACTATTTATCTGTGTGTGATTGCAACAGGATAGAGAACACAGCAAATATGACCACTGACCTGACCCAACCAGAGTTAATTGGATTTGCATATTACATTCAAATACTCCAGGGCCACAGAACCAGATCTGATAATCTGACTGAATCAAATAAATCCTCCATTACGGGGAAAATATCTCCCTCTTGAGTCTTTAAATAGCCTCAGTCCTATCAATCACAATCATCGCAACTGGCCACAGTCATCTCTTTCCCCTGGAAAATGAACACTGTTGTATTCCAAACAACAATGTGCACTGGGTTAATCTGCAGTACTTCTTCCTATGTGAGGCATGGACCATCTCAATGGTGTGCTACAAGCCCAATGCTGCTAGAAAGGATGCCACCTCAGTAATAAAACCTTTGGCCCAGATCTTCAAAGGTAGTTTGAGTGAGGCACCTAAATACAGTAAAGGATCTGCACCTGTGTTTCCAGTGCCATGCTTCTTTCTTACCCATAGTTAAGACTTATCTCCAGAAGCCCTGGACATGAAGAATACTCCCAGGCCAAGTGGCAGTATATTTCCACTTGCACAAGAAACATCAAGCCACATTCTGAGCAGGCATCACTTGGCCTAAGAAATGTGGCTCAAAATCTTTTGCTGAAGGGTAAAGCTAACTGTGAGGAAAGGTCTTAAATTCCACCCGACCAGCCAAAAATCAGATCAGGGTAGGTCTGCCAGAAAGCAAAACACCTTTTCCATTCTTGTCTCAAGTTGTGTGTGAAAACACATGGCAGGCTTCACCGTTGGACAAGTCAGATTTCACCGGAAAGTCTCATGTGTCCTATAAATACTCCCAAAGTGAGAGAAGAGTGGTAGCTTCTGGCAGCTCATATGGACACAGAAAAACAAGCACAATAGTTCTCCATCCCAATCCTGGCCGACAGTGACTCTCTGTGGTTCTGGGCAGGTCCCTTAACCAATCTGATTCAGAGTCTACAACTGAAAAACAAGGAATATTGTTATGTATACAGAGGTAGCACCTACAGGCCGCAACCAAGATGGGGGCCCACTGTGTTAGGTCATATGCAAACACAGAGTATGCTACATAGACAAGCCAGAAAAATTGTGAGGAAAAGGAAGTATTATTATCCCTGTTGTAAAGATAGAGATATGAGGCAGAGAGCGATTAAGGACCAGATTTTTAATAGCTCACATGCACAACTGGGACCCGATTCTCCAAGGAGGTCAGTACCCCACACGCTGAGTGCACTTTTGAAAAGCTGGCACTTATTCCAGTGCCTAAATGGGAGCTGAGCTCTTTTGAAAATGTGTCCTAAGGTTCCAAAAGAAGTCTGTGTCAGAGGCAGAAATCGGGGACCAGAACCTAGCTCCTCCAACTGCTAGACTAGCCCTGTAACCTCAATACCATCCTTCTTTACAAGGGAGTAATAATGAATAATAATATCTGTAAAGGCATTTTGCACAGCAAATCTGTTCTATAAGAGCTAAGGACATGATTAGTAGTAGCTGTTTGAAATGGTTAAATCCAGCATTTTCTTGGGTAATTTTGACTGTGTTTTTGCATATCAGATACCCCTCGGTTCCATTGAACCATCACTCACAATTTGAGCTCCTTCTTTAGGACATTAACCCCCCAAAAAACCCCTCTGCTTGTTGCAAGTTTATGCTTTACTGGCATCTTTCATGCACTGCACTGACTTGGCTTCAAATTCAAAAGAGAGGGTAAAATCCACCCAGGTGGAAGCAGGCACAATGTCATTACATCAATGAAGTGGCGGCCCACTTACTCCAGTAGTGAATTTGGCCCCTGGAGGACTGAGGAAGTATGAAGTTAGCACACCTGGGATTCCTTGCAATAAATTCAAAAGCAGCGCTAATGGGATAAAATAATGGAAACTGAGATTTTTTTTAAATATAATTAAACCATTATTTTAGGACATGAATGTGAGGGTGGAGGGGACAGGACAAACAATCTGATTAAAAACTCTTTTCATAAAAGAATCTGGGGGAAAACAACTCACCTTGAATTGTTCAGATATAAAGATCCTCTATTAACAGAGAACCTCTTTTGCACTCATTGTTGCAGTGTGTTTGGTGTGATTTACCTGAGCACATCCAGTAGCACGGTCATGCATACATAACCAGAGTCAGCAAACAGCCAGTCCCCACAATGGGAAGAGGGGAAGGAAGTCTGACGGACTCTGTTATGGATGGAACGAGAGCACAGTAATGAAGACAGTGATGTCCCACAGAGCATTCTGGGCCTCTTGGCAAGCTGGGCTCATTCAAACAAAAAGTGTTTTAATACAGCCAATGCAAAGTTATACAAGTAGGAACAAGGAATGATGGCCATGTCTACTGAATAGGGGACTGTAACCTGGAAAGCAGTGACTCTGAAAAGGACTTATGGGGTCATAGTGGACAAGCAACTCAACATGAGCTCCCAGTGCAGTGCTCTGGCAAAAAGGGCTAATGTGACCCTTGCCTGGGGAGTAGCGCATAGGTTTAGGGGGAGGATTTTACCTCTGTATATGGCATTGGTGAGACTGAGTACAGTTCTGATGACCATATTTTAAAAAGGATGTTTAAAAATATTGGATGGGGTGCAGAAAAGAACGGCAAAAATGATCCAAGGGCTGGAGAAAATGTCGTACAATGAAAGACTTATAGCGCTCAATCAGTTTAGTTTATCAAAAAGAAGATTGAGAGGTGATTTGATTACAGCGTCTAAGTACCTTCACAGGGAGAAAATATTGGATACTAAAGGGCTCTTCATTTTAGCAGAGAGAGGTATAACAAGCATCAACAGCTGGAAGCTGAAGCAAGACAAATTCTAATTAGAGATTGGGCACACATTTTTAACAGTGAGGGTGATTAAGCATTGGAACAAACTACCGAGGGAAGTGGTGGATTCTCCATCTCCTGATGTCTTTAAATTAAGACTAGATGCCTTTCTGGAAAGTACACTTTAGCCAAATGCAAGAGGTAACAGGATGAAATATAATAGCCCATGATACACAGGAGGCCAGGCTAGATGACCTAATGGTTTCTTCTGGCCTTAAGGCTCTAGGTATCTATCAATGGCTCTATGAATCTATGGTCTTTAAAGAAAATTGTGTGGAATTTGATGTTTCAAAGCCATTCAGGTGACGAGTTTCCCCAATATTCTAAGGGTATGTCTATGCTTAGGATTCAGTCACCGGATACAAATCATAAGTGTAACTAAGGGAAGCTGTGATTTGCACAAATTGAGTTTAACCTTGTTTCAGGGAATCAAAGGATATGAAGTCAGTGGGACTAGTCACATTCTTAGTTACGCACATCCTTAAGTGCTTTGTTGTATCAGGCCTTTAAAAAGGAGCATTGGGGTCAAGCAGAGAAAGTTAGATTGAATTTCAGGGGGGAAATTAACAGTGAGCTTTGTCAGAACTGACTTCCAAGAAAAGTAGTGGAAGCCTCATTTAAACTGCATTGGACAAAGCCATAGGTTGAGATTTTCAAAGCCAATTAGGGAATTTAGACGCATAGCTGCCATTAAAACTAATGGCAATGCAGTGTCTAAATCCAGTTTAGAAAAGCTCAGCCTTAGAAAATATACTGTAAGGACCAATCCCACATCAGCATGGTAATGAACTGGACAACCTGACAAGCCTTCTCTGTCTCCGATATCAGTGATAGTCTTTGATCATGTCATTCAACATGCACTTTCACTACGTTCCCTGGCTAAAGCAAGTTGAAAAGCAGCCTGTCCCAGGGAAAATCCAGTGAGTAAAGGTTTGGTTTTCTTTCCTCCCACTAACATTCCCCTTTGTAATTTGAGGGGGCACAGCAGGGACAGAGGTTACACACATCATTCCCAGCGTTTATCATCTGTCTTTCCCCACTGTCCTTTCTTTAGTCTTTTATTCTGATTTATTAGTTGTATCCTGGTACTGCCCAGAGCCCCCAGTCAGGATCAGGGTTCCATGGTGCTAGGCGCTATACCTGCCCGCTGCACCAATGGAAAAAGAATGCAAACTGGTGGAAAGGCTGAGCCCCTCTCACGGGACGGGGGATGTTAAGTAGGAAATGAATGTAGGGATCTATGTATACACAAACCTGGTGCTAAGTTCAGCTCTAGAGGGGCATAGGCTGCTCCCTTTAACCTGGTCAAAATCATTTTCCATGTGCTCATTTCACATAGGCTGCTTTATTCTAGCTAGTGATCTTCTCACATCAGCCTGCATCACTGCAGCATCTGGCTACCTATCAGTTGTCTGTCACTTTCATTCTCTCTCACTTGCACTCAGTAATGGGAATCACACATGCACTGTGCGTCACACCCAAAGCCTGGATACCTGGCTACGATTTATCATCTTCAACTTCCCTTCAAACGAGGCAGCGCAAACCTGGTTGCGACTATCACCCTGTGTGGATTTTAGGGTTTCATTTCTCCTGCAACATTTGCGGAGATCGCAAACTGAAAACAGTGTAGGGAGTTGCTCTGCCCTCCTTCTTTACACTGCATTTAGAGGCACTGGCGTTTCAACAGATAAGCAAAGGAGGAGACTATTTTCAACAACATGCTTTAAAAACATGCATATCTTTAAAATCATTTTGAGATGTGAAGTGGGTGCATACACACACACTTGTATGATGCAGATATACAATACGCACAGTGTCACAGTTTGGATTCTTAAACAGTTTGCAAAATATAGTTGATTTTTTTTCTATTCACCTTTAACTAATTATATGAACATCTAGTTCTGTGCCAGATCAGCCAGACAAATCCTGCATCTTGGCAGGGGGTTAGACTAGATGACCCTTGCAGTCAATTCTAACTGTATGCTTCTATGATACAAAATGCAGCCATTTGGAAAAAAAACAAGAATAACTAAACGGTCAAAGCCCTAATATGTTTTTCTCTGTCTTTGTTCGGTTACTATTTGATCTCACTGTCTATATCAATAAAGAATATAGTCTCCAGGTTTTCAAAAGCTGCAGAGCTACATCACTCCCAGGTAAACCAGTTTTGACATCCCAAAACTGTGGAGCAATCTGCAATCACTGATGCTATACCATGGAAGGAAAAAAATCAGTAGCACAGCACCTCAACTGACTGACAGTGATGGATTAGCCATCCACCACATGTAATCCACCATGCTAGTATTAACAGATCTAGAGGTTTTGGCACTTCAAAACATCAGGAGCAATAAATATTCTTCAATGTAGAGATGAAAGGCAAATAACTGAAGTCAAAGGAGAAAAACCACAAGACACTGGTTTCTTATTTATCTAATGCAAATAGTTCTAATCTGGAAATTCTAAAACAAATGTATCTGAAGTCAATGCTACAGAAAGGTTTCCACACTAAGATAAATTAATGTCTTCTCATCTAAGAAGTGGCAACCTCATTTTCTATTTTAAGGGATTATCTACATCTATAAAGAGTCCGAGGCACAACAATCTCCCTGACTACTCAAAAAAACCAAAAAAGGCCGTAAAACCAGGCAACTGTACACAATGGCAAGCTGTTTGGGGCAGGGACCATCTTTTTGTTTTGTGTTTGTACAGCGCCTAGTACGGTGGTATCGTGGTCCATGAAATACAAATAATAATAAAACTACCAGCAGCTGCAACAATAACTCAGTGGTAAAGATGAAGTTCATAGTCAGATTATCAGCACATAGCCAAACTCCAAGCAGCATCCATTCTCCAGTAAAGCCCCAAAGGAAGTGTCACCCATCTCAGGTGCCCTATACAATTCAGTGAAAGGCTTCTTATTCTTCTTCTTTTTTAGTATTGTCTGCCAGCCCACCTTTCTGCCCCAAGAGAAGCAGCGATGTACAGCAAGCCTGATGTCTGAGAAACAGCATCCCAAATTATCTGCAGTATATAAAATAAACTGACAGCCAGCCTAGAGACATAGCAACAGGACTCTAACCGTGCCGCAGCATCAGACCGACGGGGGCGGTCGGGGGCTCTTCGAGGTTTGGTTGAAGGGTGACTGGTCAGCAGACTTTAGCATCAAGAAACTCTCTCTTTAGTGTAGTTTTATTCCATTTCAAGATACCAAAGGTGGGAGCAGATAACAGAAATAAAAGGAAAGTTGTATGTGGGACTAAATACACAGGAATGTTACAGATGTAAGGCTTGTCTACATGGGCGGGGAAGCCCACAGTAGCTGGTACGCACTAGCAACTTCTCACCAACTCCCCGTGTGAACACTCTTATTGCACACTAAGGGCAGGTCTGCACTGAGAAAGCTGCACTGCTGCAGTGCTTTAGTGAAGACGCTACTATGCCAACGGGAGAGCTCCTCCCATCAGAGTAGTTAATCCACCTCCACAAGAGGTATTAGCTATGTTGAGAGGAGAAGCTCTCCCATCGACAAAGCGCTGTCTACACCGGGGGCTAGGTCGGTATAACTGCATCACTCAGGGGGGTGGATTTGTCACACCCCTGAGCAATATAGCTATACTGATGTAAGTTTGTGGTATAGACCAGGCCTCAGAGTACCTTTGTGCACATTAGCTTAATGCGGTGGTTCTCAACTGTGGTCCACCGCTTCTTCAGGGAAAGCCCCTGGCACGCTGGGCCTGTTTGTTGACCTGACGCGTCCGCAGGTTCGGCCGGTCGTGGCTCCCACTGGCCACGGTTCGCTGCTCCAGGCCAATAGGGGCTGCGGGACGCGGCACGGGCCGAGGGATGTGCTGTCTGCCACGTCCCGCAGCCCCCATTGGCCTGGAGCGGTGAACCGCGGCCAGTGGGAGCCACGACCGGCCGAACCTGCGGACACGTCAGGTCAACAAACCGGCCCAGCATGCCATGGGCTTTCCCTGAAGAAGCGGTGGACCACAGTTGAGAACCACCGACTTAATGCTACATGCTTCAGTGTATTAAACTAAACTGCCTGAGGGCACTGTTAGTGCACAGTAAGAGTGCCCACACAGGGAATCAGTGCAGAGTAGCTGGTGTGCTTTAAATTCACACCCCAGCTCACTGCACACTAACTTCCCCATGTAGATAAACAATAAGGCCCCAATCCTGCAAACACTCATGCAAGTATGTAACTTTACACATGCTAGTGCCACTGAGTGACTTTGTTTACTCCCCTGCATGAAGGTACTCCTGCATGTAAGTGCTTGCAGGATGAAAACCTAATATTTAACTTAATAATTAAAAATTCTAAATGATATCTTTCCCTCACATCCTTGCAATTATTATCACAAATTTAAATATTTAGGGCAACACATTGATTTGCTCAAACATAACCCAGGTATTTCTATGAGCTCTAAGCTTCAAGCACAAAATAGCAAGTGCCCAGAAGTGCATGCACAGTTTGCAGCCACACATGAACCATTCTGCAACTCACATGAGTGCAAGAGCTAGAATTGGCACCTGTTTTTTATAGTTGCACATTTTTGCACTAGTGTATGGTCAAGTGTTAAAATTGCTTGGGTGTGCACACAGGTGTTTGCACCGATGTGATTGTGTGCTTACAATTTTACACATGCTACGTGGAGACCAGGTAGAGACTCAGAGGAAAAGTTGGTCCTATCTGTAGGTATGTGTGTGCATTTGTGGGTGCATGAACATTTATTTGGACACATGTATTTAGATCAGAAATGGGCCCAAACCAAAACACCCTAGAACTGAGAAATGTGCCTTCATCTCATTTCTAATACAATCATGATAGACAATCAATGCTCTTATAAAGCACTCTTCTTATATGTAATACTGTACATTCTTCCACAGGGTTGAAATCGCTGTCAAGCAAAATAATATGCTGTAATCACTTAATTGTTAAAAAAAAAGGTTTTAAATCCATCATCACAACTGAGGCATTGTAGCATGCAGCTAGAATTCTGTCTTCCAGACAAACCTGGTTTGCAACAGAGCAGCCATTTGGAAGGGTGAGGGAACATTAATATTCATTACACACAATACTCTTCTGTGCTGGCCAAGGAGTCTTGGAGAAGGAAGATTTCATCTGGTTTCAGAATGAAACCCAAAAGGACGTTTTCTTGAAAGATGCACTGTTTGCCTTGCCGGGTTTGACCTGAATGCCATGCAGTCGTGGAAAGCTAAACCAGGCTGCTTTCCAGCACTACAGAAAACAAAATTAGTAGTGTCCTCCAATGCCCAGTGCTTTATGATTGCTGGAGAATCTCATTTAAGAGTTTGTCTTCACTAGAGCATTAACTTGCTATTGATCTTGATTGCTCCTGTTAGCGTGACCCCCATTCAGACACAAAGCCCGTGGTCATGGCCCACAGCAAGGCAGCTACCTCACTGGGAGGTACAAGGAAGACTACAAGTTAGCTAGCTTCATTGGTTGCTAATTCAAGGCATCCCCAGTAAAACACTGGCTAAAGGCCCCACACAACCGTTGATTATCACTGGTCCTCTTATCCTTTCCCACAACCCACGATGACACTCCAACCTGCGTCCAATCTTGCTACCTACACATTCTCTGTACCCTGACCAGAAGTCATTCACTTTCATATGGTGAGGCTTTGTGTCCTCAGCCACACACTACCCCTAGCTTCACTCATCTCTGTTCTCCAGTACAGCAGTGGAAAGGAGGCCTGTTTGCGAGCCATCATATCATGCTGTGGCCAGTACCAAAGCACTGGTAAACCTCTGGGCCAATGCCAGCAAAGGACATGACTTTGGGACACAGGCAAGAAAGTTGAGCTATACAAAACCAGAGTTGATAAACTACAGGCCAACTTTGGGATCAACCGTACAGGTCCACAATGCATGAAGAATATCCAGTGGCTAAGCGTGTGTATGTATGTCTAGGTGGGGAGTGGGTTGCCTTTAGACATTTGCATAATTTACCACGTACCTCATGAGAAAGCTGAAGATTTAATTACCATCCTCCAATCGTGTAAAAGAAAAAAGGCCACAAGCCAACACAATGTCATGCTGAAAAGAACTGTGACTGTTACATGCTGCTCATGGGGAACCATCTAGCCCTTGCCAAAGAAGTCCCTTGTTCCAGTGAAGCCTTTAACCTTTTGTGTTGATACCCAATGATAATGAAATGTCCATGGTAAACCCCTGGATCCTACCACAAACAACCCTGGGAGAAGTTCAGATCCACTGCTGAATTTTGCAGCTCAGGCCCATTTCTCTCTCTCTCTTTCCTGCTTGTCCATTTGTAGAAGTGGGGACCACTGAGGGCCATATTCTACCATGTCTCAAACCCTGCACAACCCCCCTGTAGTTCATAGGACTGCATGGGTCGTAAGTGAGGGCAGAATTTGGACTGGAGCTTCTATACTGTAACGTTTATAAATCATCTGCTCAATTTTGTAGAGTGCCAGAAACTTAAATAGCCAAACATCCAGCAATGCGAGAGCAACGATCTGACTCTGGCAGGCAGCATAGTTGTTTTAGCTGTGGACGCTGTGTAGAGCTTAAGACAAATCATTTCTATGATATGCCCAATCAATGCATCATCTTGGCTAGGCAAAGGGAAAAAGAAACGTGGCAGACAAGATACTCTTCCTCTAGCATCAGCACAGAAGATAATGGAGAACGTAAAAGTTGGGATCGCTGATACGAAGATTTCTGCTGCTGCTACCACACCAGCCACAATTAACAAAGATCTTTAAGGGTGGTCCTCACTGAACAGCATGTTCCACGAAAGGCAATGCAATGCAGAGAGGGGCCTCTACGAAACCCAAGCTCCACACCACCCTGGACTTTGGAAGGAGTCAGATCTTATTCCAAATGCTATATTTAGGGCTACAAAACACAAGAAAATCCATGATAAGAACTGGAGGCAATGGTAGAAAAGAGGAGCTAATCTCCCCTTAAATTCCCATTACCATGGACCTTTTCAATGTTCTCCTCCCCCTCCCCCCCCCCCAGAATGTTTTATTATTTTCTTACTCTCATTTCTACCCTCTTTCGTGCCCCCACAGAGTTCCAATCAAAATCACATTGCCCAGCTCCTTTCTCCTCCAGCCCCTCGCATTCCTGAGAGCAAAGCAGGGGCTGCTGGAGCAGATGAGCTGTAAAAAGCTGTTCTCACAATGAAAGCAGCGCTTTCCAATAAAACCTAAGCAGTCTGGCTGGATTGCCTGTGCTTCGCTTCCCTGCTTCAGGGCACAGCTGCAGAGACAGAGCAGCCTCAGACTGGGGAAATAAATAATCATTATTAATAAGCATGCAACTTTTGCCCTGCCAAAAGATGCACACAATCCAACCACTCAAGCTACTGTTTACTCACAAAAACGCTGGTCCCTGGAAAGCTGTCCCTTGTTGGGAGTTGAATCGATCCCACTTTGTGACAGTTCTTGGTTGACTTGTAATATTGCCAAGTTCCCCGCACCCAGCCCCCCAAGAAAGTATGAGCTTCCAGAACTTGATTTATGAAGTGCCTGTAGTAAGCCCATGTGCGCATAAACATACACTGGACTGGTGGATACAGCTGCATAGGAGGTGGCGCAACAGTAATCTCACTACACAATAAATACTACCTGAGTGAATCCTTTTACTTGTCCATTAAGGCTTAGGGACAGATTCTCAGCTCGTGTAAATTGGCATTGCTCCATTGGTTTCAACTGAACAGTGATTTACATTGGTTTAGGATCTGGCCTTTGGTTTTGGAAACTAGACTTTTTGGCTGCATTTGGAAACAAGTTCTCCAAAGGCAGACAAAGTCCGTAACTACCAGCCACTGGGCAATTCAAACCAGGATGGAATTGCGCTTTCAAACAGCCTAAAATGTCCCAGCTTTACAGGCTTCTCTTCCCAGCATCAAAGGGGAAATCCATTTAATTTTCATTTTTAAAAGGCAGAAGGTAAGCATATTAATAGGGGTTTTCAGGAGCTCCCGTGGTGGAGGGAGACATTAGTGGCACAATCCCCCCTCCCATTTATCCCCCCTCCGTTAGGTCTTTAAGACTTCCCACATACTCCCTGCCCCCTTTCTACTGAGTTGCTCCCATTGGGGGAGAGGGCTTATTGACAGCATCCCCTGTGCTCCCCCCACTCCAGGGTGTGCTATTCTGGGCAATTGGTATGCAGGCAATGCAAAGGCAGGAAGGCTCCTTATTTCCTCCCCGTTTGCTGTATGGCCATGTAAGGCATCGAGCTCATGATAAATCCTAACAAGACCTTGGTACAATGGCGTTAGCATGATTTTCACCGTGGTGGCGAAGTCTCTCCCCCGTGAAATGGGTACAATCACACTTAGGATCTGATTACTTTGGTGGGTTTGTTGTTTCAGCCATTGCAGTTAGGTGCCTAAATACCTTTGAGGATCTGTGTCTTAGTTCCTCAGATGCTGTGGGTTGGTAATCTACAGCAAACTGACCTCTTTGAATATATGTGCGGCCCCCTGTTTTGTTCCTGAAGGACTGATCTGTTTGCTTTACAGGACTAATGAAAGAGCCGCTGCTCTGTACATAGGTTTGAAAGTGTTTTGAATTATAACTGCTACATTGGAGCAAAGGGAATGGCTCTTTTACTAACTAGAGCCAGGTAAGCATTCTGCCCATGCCTCCCAGAGCTCCACCTGGAATAATGCAGCTGGGCAGAAAAGACACCTGGTGCAACCCTATATGAGCGCAGTATCACCATCATCACAGTCTAGGCTTCATTTTGGGAAAGAATTCCTATTTAGGAAGGGTGCTTAAGTGCATGCTTAAAGTTAAGCATGCGCTCAAGCGCTCTTCTGAACTGAGGCCGTAACTAACAGTAGCCGTAGTTCACGCTAACAATAACTGAGTATCTCACTAGGGAAATCAACACTGTGTTGGCCGATCCCTTGTTAATTACAACATAGCTCTCTGTCGTTAAGTTTATCTCACTGAAACCATTCCATAAACTGACAATAATTAACACCCTTCTTAGCAGCCTCAGCAGAAAGACCAAGGACTGAACAAATAATATCTATGCATTCAGCTTCACGGTGATCTACAAACACTAACTCATTAACCCTCAATGCTAGAAAACCAGGCACATCAATTTTACAGCTGAAGAAACAGGAAGGGAAGTTAATTGACCAAGGCCACAGACAGAGTCAATGTCAGAGTCAAAACTACAAATGGAGGTTCAGTTTCCCAGTCAGTTCTGTGCCCTGACCATCAGGCCATGCTTCTCTAACACTGGCCAGGGAGACTCAACTACCCCAGTAGGCTAGTTAGCGAGGCAGGATGACCCATGGTTAGGGCACTAGGCTACAATTCAAAAGAGCTGGGGTCAATTCCCTGCTCTGCCAAAGACTTCTGGTGTGACCTTGCCCAAGTCACTGTGTGTCTCAGTTCCTCATCTGTAAAAGCGCCCTACCTGCCAGAAGACTGCCAGGTGCTCCAGTACTGTGGTACCTGTGTATACCCTGCAGGCACGGATGATAGCAAGGTAAGAGGTGATGGCTGAGGCATATCAGTGACACTGGATAGGGTACTGTTGAGTGCTGTACCTGCTCTGTGGATAAGTAGAGGAATTCAGCTTCACCTTGGTCCCTAAATGCTCTTTAAAACCCCTAAGAAATGTAAGAAAAGTTGGTGTGATGGATAGAACTTTTCCCATCGTAACCAGGATATGCATGAATGTGTTGAATGGAGATGGCAAATCCGTGGGGCACGTGCTTAAAACCGGTCTAGCAATTTGGGACCCTTGGCATAGATGAAACTCTAGTGTTCCCAGCTCTATTGATTCCAGCCCCACCAGCTCCAACTCAGTGACCAAGGCCTCTTTCACAAGCACGGAGCACCATGTGGCATGGCTCAGTCACTGTGCTATGCCTAAGCTCTTGCCTGGCTTTAGAACACGGCTAACACATCAGAGGTGACCAAAGCAAGCTACATACAGAGCATACAAAGCTGCTACCTCCGTCATCCATCTCGTGCACAACGTTCATCAGCTGTCCTATGCTCCAGTGACAAACTCAATAACAAAAAAACAAAAAAAAAAAGGCCCAAACCCTTCCCGGGGAGTTCTTGTCTCCAAAATCCCTCTTATGAAAGACACATGTGAACCTGACATTTCAAACAGACCGAGGGAGTCCTTCTAACAGCAAGAATGAAAGTTCTTCCCTACAGAATCAGCTAGAGGTAATGGGAAGGGGAGGGGGGTTCTGAAAGCTGAGACAAGTAAATCACTTCAACATGACAATCTGGATTTGAGAAAGATCTTATCCCATGGGCCTGAGGGTCAAAGGCAGTAATTACAGGCATAGCAAAGAAAAAAGCCAACCACCTTCCTTTCCACATAAGCAGAGGTGTAGTGGTTTGGAGAGCGAGGAAGGAAATGACCTACTATTCAGAGACAAGCAGATTGCAATAATCAGAAAGCACACATTTATAGGGGGCTTGATTTAAAGCAGAGACGAGAGCAAGTGAAGCAAGAAGAAAAAGAAAAGAAGTAACAGTGAAGGAATGCTATGAGCAAGAGGAAATCGCATGCATTGGAATTGCCTCGCTGAATTATATACAAACCATACAGCATCAGCTACACCCCGGTGGGTCCTTTAGCTGCAAAAACATCTGATTATGTATTTTGCTCCCTGGGAACATCAATATTTTACTTTTTCTTTTCACTAGCTAGGTTGCAGTGCAGCATCTCAAGCCAGCTCTAACAAGCTCTAAACAATAGGAGCAAAAAGAGGCCAGTCCCATTTCACTTGGATCCTAGATTAAGTAAAACAACTGCAAAGTTTGGAAGGTCTGAGTCTTACCTTTGAATCCTCAAGGCAATGAGAAGTGAAGTGCCCAGGCCTCTTCCCAGCAGATGGTTATGGGGGGAGTGGAAGGAGGTTGCTTTTCTTTAGGCTACAGATCCTACAGGTTGTGGCCACAAATTGTTCAATTTGTCTCTTCAGCACCAGCAGTGACAGCAACCACAAAGCCACAGCGAGTGCATGCACAGGACAAAGCCGAGGACTGTAACCAGCAACAAATCCAGGCAGACTGCCACATCTGCTTTCCCAGTTTAGGAAAACCAAACCCGACTATTAGTGTGATACCAACAGCAGCCTCCCGAATGAGTGAATTAAAAAATCGTCACTGCAGGAATGCCCGAGCGCCCATCTAAATAACACAGGCCACCAAGGACAGCCGCTCTGCTCAGTTCGGGTCTGTCACTGACTCCACACGCTTCACACGCATACACACAGATTCAGGCTTGCTTGCTGAGTAACTGGAAACAGTTGGTGGGTTGGTTGAGTCAGTGAGAGGGAAAAGGTTGTCTCATTTCCTTTACCCGCCCCCCACCCTTCACCCCACACCAGTTCTAGCCCCCTTCCACGCCCCCAAAACACACACCCAGGTGCGGACAAGACTGGAAAAGGAACCAGCAGAGAAGTCCAGTCTGTTAGCACTCAGTGGCAGCCAGATTTTTTAAAGAGACAAAACACTCCCCTTTTTGGCCCAAAGCAGCGCTGCCTCAGTCTGCCAGACAACACATTCCTGCTAACCAGCTCTGCAAAAATACAGCAATTCTGCTTGTCTTAACTCCCAGCTTTGGAGTCCTCTTGAAAGGACCACAGGTTTGAAACCAGAGCTCAGGGCTCCTCCCCCACAACGGGCCAGCGTATTAATTTTGTTTTTCTTTTTTTGTTAGCTTCTTTGATTTCACGTTCAAACATTTCCACAGATTATATCCTTTCAAGGTGCTAGTAGTAAATAATAATAATAATAATAATAATGAACATATAGGGTCCCATTCTCAGATGAAATACAGCTCTTTGCACCATTCTGGCAATAAAAATGACTGAAAACCTACTGGATTTAGCTGCCAGGAATAGCCTCAGAATAATCATTAGTTTTACTTACGGATACTGTGATTTAAAAGATATAAGTTGTTTAGTAGTTATCCATCAACTCAGGCTGGTGTTAGTATAAGGTGGCATTTCTGTACTTGTTCCCTGTTTGCTTTCACAGCTGGTGATATGCAATTGTTTTTGTCTTGCATTTATATAGCACAAAGAATCCCGAATTGCTTTACAGCCAATGAGGTCAATCTTGCAAACCTTTAACCTCAGGAGTATTCTTTACTCGTGCAAGCAGTGGTGCAAGGGGCGAATAAAGGTTCCCCAACTCTGGTTGGAATGTGGCCGCTGTTTAACACAGCACCGATCCACTGCACAACACCCTAGAAAAGGAAGTGAGAGAGAGATTGCTGTCCCCAAGCAAGGGGGCAATATTCTGAGAGACGCATGCAATCACTTAAACTGGAATTTGGGCAGCATACACCCACGCCCTTGTGAAACGTGACAGAAATCCGCAAAGTCAGGAGAAATGACACTGCCCCAGCATGGTGTCCCCAGTACCAGGCTGGGGCATTGGTTCAGTATTGACTCAGAGGAAAAGCACCATCAGCTGAATCACTAACCCCCCTTTCTACTGTCCGTCTCTAACATTAATCACCCAGCTGTCAAGGTGATGGACCACTTCAGTTTCCACCTCCTCATTTGTAAAATGGGGATAATAATTCCTCCCTCCTTCAAGGAGTGTAAATGTTAATTCAGAGCCTAGCACGGTGTTTCTCAACTGTGGTCCACCGTTTTTTCAGGGAAAGCCCCTGGCGCACCGGGCCGGTTTGTTTACCTGCCACGGCGGCAGGTTCGGCCGGTCGCAGCTCCCACTGGCCGCGGTTCACAACTCCAGGCCAATGGGGGCTGCGGGACACAGTGGACAGCACATCCCTCAGCCCGCGCCGTGTCCCGCAGCCCCCATTGGCCTGGAGTGGCGAACCGCGGCCAGTGGGAGACGCAATCGGCCGAAGCTGCCGCGGCGGCAGGTAAACAAACTGACCTGGCGCGCCCGGGGCTTTCCCCGAAAAAACGGTGGACCACAGTTGAGAACAACCGGCCTAGCACTATTGGGTCCTGGTCCATAGGATAATAATAATTGTGAGACACTTTCAGATCCTTGAATGAAAGGTGCTACAATAATACTTAGCATCTATCTCTGCCTAGCTAGGTTCTATCCCGCACTCATCACTGTAAGGGCTTTTATACAGCGCTCACCATTCAGTGCTTCATGAAAGGTAAGTGGGGAAGGTGAAGGTTAGATTAGTTACGTGAATTTCTCAAGACAAAAAGGTCTGTGTTTACCAAAGGCTACATAGTGAATCAGTAGCAGAGCTGTGAATAGGCCCCAAATCTTCAGACTCTGAGTCCCAGGCTCTCTGTGCCTCAGTTTCCCCATCTATACAATGGGGGGAAATGATACCTCCCCTTTGCAAAGCACTTTGACATCTACTGATTAAAAGTGCTATAGAAGAGCCAGGTATTATTATGCTCATCATCCACAGGATCATATAAGCACTATGTATTTATTAGCATTATTCAGAATCTTCCCAAATATGGATCCTTTTCAATAAAACAGCTTTACAGACCCATATGTACAGAGACCCCAGCTGCATTGCTTAACAGCAAAGAAAAGGCATGCAGGATGTCAAATAAAGATATTTAATTCAAACAACTTCAAGTGAAACAAGAATCCAGGAAAGTGAAAATTCCCCCCTAGCTTCTACTGAAGGAGATAACTATCAAATGCTGAGCTGCTTCTGATAAGCACACATTTTCTCCCTGTTAGCAGCAGGTCATTGGTTATTGTTGCCCATCAGCTGGCCAATAATACATTAGTGGTTGGGATGTCTCACAAGGAGAATCAGTAATTATTCAATTATCGCAAACGGAGCTCGGAGCTTAAACATCTCAACCCCTAGAGCACTGAAAATAGCCACAGACATGGTATGTTATTAACCAAGGAGCCTGGAATGTCTGTGTCTAGTAGTGGATGACTAGATAGCCCTTTCTATTCAAATCCTCCCCCAAACTGCTTTCATTATGCAAAGCAATTAGATCACATTACAGATTGTTAAAATGTGTAAGTATGACTCTCAGATACATTCCTTTATATAATTGTAGAGCCGGTGAAAGGTGCCTGATTGACAGCCTGGAGTCTGAAGTCTTCTATTCCGTCACAGAACAGAAATACCAGAGGCAGTGCTAGCCTCCTCACCAGTGTACCTCAACCCTGGGTTGAAGAGGCCACCGCTTGGAGTAAGAGAATGCTTGTTTGCTCTTCCAGCCCTTGGCTTCTATACTGAGACCCCCAGTAAAATCCCACTATGCATTAATTGTGTGGGTAACTATCTATCTTAATACTCATATGGCCCCTCATCGCCATAAAAACTAAGTACCTCACAATCTTTAATGGAGTTAGCCACACAACACTCCTTTGAAATAAAGAAGTGCTATTATCCCCATTTCACACGTGGGATTCAGAGGTACAGAGAAATTAAATGACTTGCCCGAGGTCACACAGGAAGTCTATGGAAAAGACCCCAAAGTTCCCACAGTGCAGGCTCGTGCCCTATCCAGAGAACCATCCTTCTTCCCCAGAGGACACTTGTCCATTAGCTACAGGACCAATGTAACCAAACTGGTTTCATACCACTGAGGAGCTCAAATTAAAGAGCGTGAATCCCCTGTAAACCTTTATGTTTCTCTCTTCTTAAAAACAGACAAATATGTCCGAAATGGTGTTAAAAGAAAAGTTGCTGCCACCCTGAGACCTACAAGGGAAGAGTTTCAAACACAGGACAGGATAGACCTAGGAGTGACACTCTGGACAGAAAGAACAAGGGCCTGGAACAGTGGCAGCCAAGCTTGGGGAGAAAACGTAGGCTGAGGTTTATGTTGCTTTGTTAGGATTTAAGTTATGGATGAAGCCAAATCCCAGGAAGAGAGCACGTTTGAACTTGTTAAATCTTACTTGGATCAGGGTGGGAGTGCCTGCTGCTAGCATCACCACTAAGAAATGTGCCGACAATTCCCATGCAATGTTATCTGTAGAGCCCTGCAAATGTGCGGGTATCCATTTTATATCCATGGACCATTTTTGCGGATATCATTGTGGATGTGGATACAAATTTTGTATCCGCGCAGAGCTCTGACGATTAAGAGACGGACAGCAGCTGTGAGGAACCACGGCGCAGACCTTCCACCTGCCCTGGGCGGGGAGGTCTGGGGGGCAGGACATGGGCCAGGAACTGATCGGGCCCCCCACCCAGGACAGGTGGAGGGTCCACCATGTGGCTCCCCACAGCCGCCCGCCCGGCTCTTATCATGGCCGGACTGCGTCTCTGTCTCCTGCCGGAGCCAGAGAGCCATGCTGGCTCCCTGCCCAGGGCAGGTGGAAGCACCCAGGCTCCCCACAGCTGCCAGTGCGGCTCTCCCCAACGGAGAGGGTGGTTTGGAGCTGCAGCCCGGCCACAGTAAGAGCCGGGCAGGCAGCTATGGGGAGTCATGGTGGACCCTCTACCTGCCTGGGCTGGGGGCCTGAGCAGCCCCTCGGCAGCTCCACAGGTCACCCCCTCCCTCCCCGACCAGGCCAGCGTGGAGCCCAGCCAGGGAGCCAGGGGGAGCCGTGGCGGACCCTCCACCAGCCCCCGGCTGTATCCCCTCCCCCAGGCTCCTGCCCAGCTTGATGGCAAGTGGAGGGTCCACGACTCCGTGCAGGCTCCCCACAGCTGCCCGCGCACCTCTCCCTGACCGGGCTCCAGCAGGGGGGGCGGGCGGGGGGGTGCTTCGGAGCCTCAGCCCGGCCATGGTAAGTAGAGCCCTCCAAATCCGCGGATATCTGTGGATATCCGCATCCGCAGACAATTTTTGCAGATGGCGGATCAGATGCGGATACACATTTTTGTATCCACGCAGGGCTCTAGTTATCTGAGATGCCACAGTTTTCTCAGTACATTTAGTAAGACAATAACTGTATGAACCCTATTGGCCAAAGTTGACTTTGATATGATAACCACGGTATGCAATTGAGAGTAGATCCATACACAATAGGAAAAGGGGGAAGGGGGTAGTTTTTTAAGTATATACTTGATTTAATGACCCTATCATTGCAATGTTCTATTTTCTCTTGATCCATCTGCAGGAAACCTTCAAATACTAAAAATTATTAATTCCAGAAGCAATAAATAGTCTTCAAGGAAGAGGGAGCAGGGGGGAAGCCTATTTAATCTAACAAAGAGACAAAGGAAATTGCATCATACCCAGATGGAAGACTTATGTGGCTTGCCAAAGAGACAGAGGGATCACTGTGTCAGCATTAATGGCATCACTTCCAGACGACCATATAGACGCAGAATTTGATATGGAGATGGGGGCCAAAGCAAATGCCTAGATCTGAACCTCTGCTGGCTGCCAGAGTCCTAGATACTGAACTGTGGGCCTGACCACTATTTCTCAAACAGGCTGAATCAAATCGCTGGACTTGAGTGTCCTGCAACTTTGTGTGATGTGAACTTTACCACTCAGACACATCCCGGCTCTGTGATTTTTACCACCCCAAACATGGCAGTCAAGCGGCCTTCGGCAGCACACCTGCGAGCGGTCTGCTGGTCACGCGGATTCGGCGGCGTTTCTGCGGGTGATCTGCCAGTCCCGCACCGGTCCCGAATTGCTGTGGGGCCGGTGGCCCTCCCGCAGAAATGCCGCCGAAGGCTGCCTGACTGCTGCCCTCACAGCAACCGTCTCGCCGCCCCCGTGGCTTGCTGCCCCAGGCACGCGCTTGCTGCGCTGGTGCCTGGAGCCGCCCCTGGACATATCTCTAAATAGGTCTTCAAGCAGTTTTGCAAAAGAGGCTTATACTTTCTTTCAAATGGCAAATCCATTCACCCACTCAACCCGGAGATTGAGCTGAAAACAGCAGTCTTCATTTTTAAAATAACATAAAACTAAACAACAGCTTTTTCATATGTAAGCAGAGTCAGGATGAGCTCTACCTTGACATCTGGTGGTGAGTTGTGGAAAAGGATGTCAGGGACTAATCTTGTTTGCATGGACACACCCACCCTGCAAAGCATGATGGACCACTTGCCCAAATGGTCACTTTGACTGCTGTGGGAGCCCCAGTTTCTCTGTTATTGGGGCAGGAAGAATAAAGTGTTGTTACCCTGATTATGTGAATCAAGGACAGTGGGCTTTTGTTATGATGAAGGGACTCAAAATTAGCTCTGATATTCCACAGTGGAAAGAGAGAGAGAGAGAGAGAAGGAAGTGCAATTGACATTTAGGACCCTCAGAAGAGGCCCATGCCACCAGATACAAATACCCATCCCCAACCTCTCTCAATTCACTGGGTTTTGGAATCCATGTCCCTTGCCTAGCAAGTGCTGCTTAGCTAATGGTGAGTCCCTTCATCATAACAAAAGCCCACTGTCCTTGATTCACATAATCAGGGTAACAACACTTTATTCTTCCTGCCCCAATAACAGAGAAACTGGGGCTCCCACAGCAGTCAAAGTGACCATTTGGGCAAGCGGTCCATCATGCTTTGCAGGGTGGGTGTGTCCATGCAAACAAGATTAGCCCCTGACATCCCTGACATCCCTTTCCACAACTCACCACCAGATGTCAGGGTAGAGCTCATCCTGACTCTGCTTACACATAGAACTTTTTTTTTCAGTGCTTCAATTTTTTCTCATCCATTATTTCTTCAGTAGCAGCAGTGTTTTCTTTTGACCCCCTTCCACCAGCTTTCTGGGCCAGATAGTGGTATTTGTTTTAATGTGACAAATATGGCTAGTAACCAAGTTTAGGAGGCCGAAGCTATTATAGAGTGGGTTCCCTACACAATCCCAACCACCAATATCACAGAGACCACTTGTATTTGAATTACAGGGAAAACCTACCTTAAATGACTTCTTAAGGGACCAACAAATATCAGTAGAGGTGGAAAAGAATTGTATTCAGTGGGCCTGTACCTTGAGTAATCATGTATACCACTGCAAAGTGTGTGTAAACATGACCAAATCAGAGAAGTCTTTTGCACTCACTGTGCACTGGTGGGAGGGCAAGAGAGAATTAGTTCCATTATGTCAAGTATCAGAGGGGTAGCCATGTCAGTCTGGATTTGCAAGAGCGACATTATGTTCAGGTATTCTTAGGGGTGGTTTTGAGGGCTAGGAGATTGCTTGGTGGGGTAATCTCTCAGACAGGGTCCCTGTAGTCAGAGAGGCCCCACACCAGCAGAGAAGGGGTGAAGGAGAGCCTATGGGCCCAGCTACCCCACCCTGCTATACCTGCAGCCAGTGCCAAGCCTGGAGAGGGAATAAGAGAAGAGAGCCTGGTTCGGTTGAGGGCTGGCGGGCCAGGAAGCAGGATGGAGCTCTGCCTCCCACCTGAAGGGAGCTTTGCTTGCAGTTGTGGAGAGATGGGCCTGATAGCTGCTGGGGAGGAGTAGTTAGACCACAGGAGCGACTGACACAGGGGTAAGAGACAGTTTGGGAGATGAGACTGAAGGGACAATTAGCTGGTGGGCTGGAGGCTTGCTACAGTGTGCTACAGAGTTGGAGACTTCTCGCCCGCATGGGGAAACCTGCATCAGGGTCCCCAAGGGGGCACCGTTCCTGCCACACTATTACATCTGTTATTTATACATACTGTATCCAGTAGGAGCAGTTTTGGCCAATAGGGAGCCAACCTGCAAGGGAAACTGCAAGAGAGAAGATGGGCCCTAAACAGAGGATAATTTTCATCCCTTGGCATCTCACGCGCCTCCTTTTTAATTGGGGGGGACCTATCTTCTACCCATCAAACAATTATTCTGCCCTGCAAGGGAACAAGAAGTGAGACAAAGCTGTCCCTGGGAAGACAGAAGATGCCTTACACAGTCTCAACTGCCAATTTTCCTGCAGGGCTTTGCCCAGAATTAGCTATGATTACATAAAATGCTGTATAATACTTTAGCCTGAGACTGTGTCCTGTCCACCAACCGAGTGGAATTCAGCAACACAGCAGATCAGCTTGGCAGAGTTCAAAGCACCCAGTCCCCGCTGTTTATACAACATATGTCCTGACAACGGTCATTCATACAGACCTGTGGATGCTTCCTTGCTGACCATCTTGAAAACAACAAGCTTACTGAGGTGCCCACAGTCTTGTCTACGCTAGGGGGATGTTGTTAAAATGTCTCACTGTTGCTTGTACTGATTTACCTCCACTAGCGTTTGCAATGTTGGGAGCCCCAGTGTCAAGGGACTCTGTCTGCTACTGGCATGTTACATGTGGTAAAGATTAGACCTGTCTGAGCAGGACTAGATGACAACCAGTAGAGGCAGGGGCAAAGCCCCATGGACTTCAATGGTGCAAAATCAAGTCTAAGACAGCAGCTCCTCAGCTGGTATAAACTGTCATAGCTTCATTAACAAAGGATCTGCCCCATCATGCTTAAAAGGGTGGTGGTAACTGATGGCCCACCTACGTTATGGCTTGCATGACTGATAACACTGGTTAAGCTGAATGGATGTTGCAAAATGTCCATAGGGCACATAAGCCTCACACATGCGTATGGATGATTTGGCATTTGAGAGGTTAACATGAGGGTGAATGGGGGAAATATGGAACCAATGTAGGAAATCACAGAATCATAGAATCTCAGGGTTGGAAGGGACCTCAGGAGGTCATCTAGTCCAACCCCCTGCTCAAAGCAGGACCAACCCCAAATATCTAATTACAAACAGGATTATTTATTGGCCAGGAGAAACACCCCCCGGTGCATCGGGGTCTGCGTTGGTAACCCTGGGAAAGACAAATCAAACTAATCTCACCACCAACCCCTCCCCTCTCTTTCCCACCACCACCCTCATCCCGCAAAAATCAAGCTAGTGTGTAGGGCTCTGCCCTTCGACTCTCTGCTGCTGGAATTTATGCAGCTTTCTCTGAGTTTATTTACATCACTTGCGCTCGTTGCTGACATTGGCAGTTTGCGCTGTTCTTTGCAAAACTACTTTTTTCCTTGGCTGTACTTAATCTGTTTTATTTTTATCCCATCTGTAAGGAAAAAAATGACCCCTGCTCATTAGCACCGCTTACCAGTGAGGGCTCTCCAGGCTAGGGGACTGTGCTATGCATGCTGCCTTTATGCACTCCCCCATAGACTGCAGCTCATGAAGAATGCAGTTGTAGCGTTACGGATACCTCCTGTCTGAAGAGAGAGTCATTCAAGGCTTAGCTCAGTTGGTCTACCTGCCAAGATGACAATCAGAATGATATGATCTTAAGGACAAGTGCTTTGGGGAACAGGAAACTTTTCCAAGGAGGACAACACAATGTTGATCCTTCAGTTGTTTATTAATAGGAAAGAACAGAAGCGAAACCACCACAGTGGTTGTACTAGCTAAGGGCCAGACTGCCGTTGTGTAGGTGTAAAGCGGGACTCCCCCAGCCCAGCCTTGTCACCCCCAAGCAGGGGCCAGCCACAATTCCAATCTCTGTGCTCTTCTGAGAACAAGGACTGCTTCTTGCTAGTGTCCCCTTGGTTGCCAGACACCTCGAAAGAATCATAAGGGTGGGGAGGGTAGGATCATTGCTCTGCCTGCCTCTGCAACATCTAACACCTGGCCAGCCTAAGAGGTGGCAGGACCGTTCTAAGGGCTGCTAGTGTGGCTGCACTCCTTTGGTATGTCAGGGAGAACTGGGCTTCCCCAAAACACTATTGCTCCCGGCCTTTCCCCCTCACCTTGAGGAGTACATCTTCCACTGCCCACTACCCAGGGCTCTGCCTTTATGGCATGATCTGGCACAGAATGGCACAGAATCTAGGTGAAAGCAGCTTTCGTTTATGGGGAAATTGATTTAGGTGAGATGGCTGCAGAGTTAATTTTTCAGTGAAAAGGTGAAAAGTACCATTTCCTCAGATTGTGACGTCCTTTGCGGCTGCTCAGTTTGGCTGCAAAGATTCTGCAGTCCTGTCTGTCCGGCATTAGCCTTTTCCTTCTCAAAGTTTAATGGACGGGGAGGCCCCTTGTGAGATTCCCCGTGTGGAGTGGATCGGCTGAAGTGCGGGGAGAGAAGTGATTCGAGATAAAGCAGGGAACATTCATTTGTGTCAGGTTTTAACTTAATCAAATTATCGCAAATCTGCAGCACATTTCAAACCACAAATCACTAGTGCCAGAAAACCATGTTAATGTATGAAGTCTGTGTGTTGAAAGCCTGGAAAGGCAGAGGCTGGGAAGTCTGTAAACTTTAACAAGTAGTGAGGAGAATATAATCACAAACATTTTCACTGAGTGACTTTGATCTCTCTCTAGAGTCAGCACAGGAGCACAGGCAACAGGCCTGTTTCCCTCTGTTTTCCTGCCAAGGAAGCCATTTTAATTCTTTTGGGATAACTTCATTCACTTCTCCACCATTTGTGCCATAAAAATATAACACACATCTAAAAAACATAAATCATTAGAACTTTTGAGGATGAGCTGCTGCTAAGGGCTATAAAATCCCTCTTGTTACATAGCACAGAGGTGAGGAGATGGACCTACGGTGGGACCAAAAGGGCCCAGGAAGGCTTTGCAGAAGGTGAATGGGCTACTTGGTATCAGACAATGACACTGTCTTGATGCTCCAGCCAAGCATTTCTGATACAGCATAGGAAAAATAAATGTATGGTCAGGAGAAGGGGACAGGAGTCAGGCATTAGACACTCCAAGGGCCAAGTTCCTTTCCAGACACCCAGAATATACATTTGCCTTTTGACCACTGTAGCATTAACTTCCCCTATTTCACCTTTGAACCTTATAAAAGATGTCACAGGAGTGCACCTGCCTCCAGGTGTCCAAAGGCAGTACAACAACTGAACCAACTGTGCTACCATTGCTGGGTGCCATAGGCAGGGGGCTATAAAGAATCAGTCCAAATACCCCAGACAGTGGCCTCTGTCTTTTCTTATGGGGTTCAGACCACGTCCGCTGCCTATTTCACATTGCCGCAAGTCTCATCTTTCAATGGGAATGATGAGGCAAAACTATCCTCCCTTAGAAGCCCCAGAGGCCTTCCAGTAAGTTCTCCTCTTCCATACGTTTTTTTTCACAGACATGTTATGACCCAAAGTGGCCTAAGGGGGTCTAGATGTTTGGTCTCCAGATCCTGATTGAGGATCAAGTCTTCATGTAAGCCAGTGTAGAATGTGGCTTTAGGTTACAAATGGAAAGACATTGATTAAGTCTTATTGTAGCCCCCAGAATCCATATCACAAAACCACCACAAAATTGTGCTCAAAAGTAGGGCTCCAAACTTGCAAATCAGGAAACAGGTACTGTGAGAAAATTTTGTACAGCAGCTGCCTGCTTTGTGCCTGACTCTTGCAATTGCTATTCTTGTAATTTCCCAGAAGTAAAATAGCTGCAAATTCAGAAGAAAACAAAGGCAAATCCCACAACATGGGTATGGAGCACCAGTGCCCGCCAGACGCGCGCATTCATTAACACAAGAACAAACGTTTATGAAATCGAAGCTTTGTTCTGAGACCTGGCTAGGAATCTTCTTCTCTTCATCCAGGGTCAACAAAACCTGCAGTTATACTTTTGTTTATGTGCGTTCAGAATTTGCATGCTGTGAGGCCTCTTACATGGACAGCACGTCTTTCCTCAAGCAACTTACACAAGACACATTCATGCGGATCTCTCTGTTCTCCCTTATTAATAATCCTGAGCAGTCAGATAGCACTTGTGATATGCCAAGCACATTACAAGCTGTAACAACCGATTCTTCGGGTAGGTAGCTCTGGATCAGCGCTCCCATTTTAAAGATGGGTTAACTGGCTCACCTAAGGTATATTAGATCATGATTAGACCTCAGGGTTTCTTAGCTAATAAAGTTGTGCTCAAACCACACCTCTTTGTTATCAGTTCATTACACAGAAAGGGCCAGGTTCATGGCTGCACCCATGGCCCTGGTGCACAAACAAGGCCAGAAGGGCCACTGCAATAAGAGCATGAATTAGGACACTCTTGTGGCTGCCTGAATTTGTGCTGGGGCCAAATGGCTCCTTACTGCCCCTGAGTGGAGATGCGGGAAGCCAACTGCCCTGTGTCCCTAGAGCAGGCTCAGTGGTGAATTTGCCCCAGAGAGTTAATTCATTTACACCTGCTCCTTGCATCACCATAAAGGTAATACAAAGTCATTCCGGCCTACTAGCTTTCTTTATTTCTTTGTCTACACTCATATCTTTCTAAAATATACCGGGGGGGTGGGGGGTGCCAGCAGTTTCCTTTTTACCTGTAAGGTTGCCTCTTACTCTTCCTCCAGACCCACTCACTCTATATCTGAACTGTCTCACTCAGACTGCCTTGCTTCCCCAGTGCTAGGAAGGGCTCACTGTCCTAAAGGCAGTGCCTAATTTGTGCCAGGGCTTGCCAGGGCTGAGCCAGGCACCTCTAGGCTTGGCAGTTCATAGCCCAGCACCTCTGGGCTTGCCACGTCAGTTGTGAGTGTAAAAAAAAAAATTGCTTGAGCCCCGGCACCTCTTTCATTACAAATTAAGCACTGTCAAAAGGGCTTTTAGGAACCAGATTTTCAGGAAGCCCCTCTTAGCGTTTATGCATGAGGCTACAATTTGCAAGAACACAAATGAACTGCTGAAGCAATCTGTGCCGGTAGTTCATGCCCAGGTACAGATCAGTCATTGTTAGGGTGACCAGATGTCCCGATTTTATAGGGACAGTCCCGATTTTTAGGTCCTTTTCTTATATAGGCTCCTATTACTCCCCCACCCCCATCACCCCCTGTCCTGATTTTTCACACTCGTTGTCTGGTCACCCTAGTCATTGTGCCTCTACCTACCTAAAACTGGCTCTGTAAGCCCAGCATTTATTGGACATCTGCAGTTCTCCTTATAACCCAGATTGATAGAAGAGGACTAGAATTGGCAATCACCTCTACCATAAATTTGCAAAACGTATTCACCTGATGGCAGGGGATCTCTTTAATGGGTCTGGTTCTCATTTAAACTAAGACCTCGTTACACACTCTGGCAGGAGCATAATTTACACTTGTATTCCCCTTAAGGCAACTTTACACTGCCGGAGTGGTATAAAGGGGGAAAAGTGTAAATGAGAATTGGGCCCACTGTGCTTTCGGTTATCTCCAGCTGCTTTTATAAAAACACACTACAGACTAGTAAGATGTTTACAGCTAAACTCCCATGGGACTAGGGATGATGGATGAGTCAAGTTCACCCCAAGCGTAACACCAAGAAAATCAGCAAATTTATGTTTGAGAAAAAGGTCTCGAAAACTCTCAAAACACACCCAGAATCACTTGCATTCACTTGGTTCATTCCATGTTGTTCCCTGGCACTTCACAAGCTATTCTCTGACCTTCCTTCTTCTTCTTCGCTATGTGATGTTTGGCAGCCAGCAGTACAATTACATTTCTGCACTGGACAAACTGGGAAACTGGATGGAACTGGCTTTTTTCTGCCTCAAAGGGACAACTCTAGAAAGTTATAGAACAGGCTACACTGGTGCTGGGTCACTGAGTATTTTATGCTGTGGGAAAATAAAAGCAGTGTAGGGAGGAGAAATCTTACATTGATAGCCTCTTGCTTCCATTCTTACTGTTCCTTATTTCTTTCAATGATGACAATAATAATAAGAATGCAGAGTGTTTACATACTGCTTTGCAAACATTTATTAATTCTGATAACACCCCTGTACAATAGAGCTGGACCATTATCTTCATTTCGTAACTCAGAGGACCAAGGCATAGACAGATGAAGCAATTTGCCAAGGCCACTGGATTAGAACTCAGGAGACCCGATCCAGTAGCCACACCAGGGAAAATGACGGAAGCTGCGGGTAATCATCTCCCAAATATCAACTAAAAGACTTTATTAGTGGTTCAAGGGATGGTCTAGGGTGACCAGACAGCAAATGTGAAAAATCAGGATGGGGGTGGGGGATAATAGGAGCCTATATAAGAAAAAGACCCAAAAATCGGGACTGTCCCTATAAAATCGGGACATCTGGTCATCCTAGTCTGTGTCTGGCAAGCTGATACACCAACCAACCAAATGGAGAAGATCAAATATAGACCCAAGCAGACACACAGGACCCAATCAGAAGATGGTTACGAATGGTACATATAGAGCACTTCTGTATTAGCAATAGTCTGCTATTGTCGCTTTCTAAATAGTGGAAGCAATTTTGAAGCAGTTTATCAGGGATGGCCAACATGGCAGGAGGGTCTGGCTGGCTGGGGGTCTTCAAAGATGCCACTGCTCTGGCAGACAATGCTAAAGCAGTGCATTCTATATATTTACATTTAAAAAAAGAGAGTAAGATTCTACATTGAAACTATACACTTGGGGACAGATTCTGTTTCATACCTAGAGCTCCCAATCAAGTCGGGGGGGCGGGGATTTGGGAGTGGAATTAATGCAGGATTAATATAGGGAATCAGGATAACGGATAAAATAATTTGTTGGCTACAAATCAGTTTTTAACTGAAGGGAGAAGGGCAGGATTTCCCTCGTCTTAATAACATTCATCCCTGTACTCTCACTATTGCTAGCCCACCAGTGATGACTTATATTCATGACTTCATAATGTCACCTCTGGAGAGCAGCTTTCTTGCCTCTAAAATGTACCCAGTAACAGAAAATACTATTTTTTTAAGCAAGAAAGACAAATGGACAAGCTTATGGTTCAGACACTAGCCTAGTACACAGGTGCTTTGGGTTCAATTCCTGGCTCTGCTACAAACTCCCTGTGTGACTTGAGACAAGGCAGGTGAGGTAATATCTCTCACTGGACCAACTTCTGTTGGTGGAAGGTACAAACATTTGGACAAGTCAGTCAATCTCTCCGTGCCTCCAGTCCCACATCTGTAAAACAGAGACAATAATACTTATTTTCTGCCATTGCTTGTCTGTCTTGTGTATTTAGCTCACGAGCCCTTTGTGGCAAGGCCTCTCCTTTATTAGGTGTATACACAGCACCTAGCAATATTAATAATAAATAAGAATCTCATCACTGGACCTGCCACAGATCTTTATATCACTTTGTAAAGCCCTCAGCTCAAAACCTGCTAAATATATCATATCAGGTTGTAACCCTTGTAGCTATAAACTCTGTTTATAAAGGAATGGGGAGCAAAATAAATATGAAATTTCAGCTTTCAGAGTCTGCCAACTCTTCCAAAACTGGAGCATTGTCTAGAGTAAATAAAGAGTAACAACAAAACCAGAGTCAGAGGAATTTGAGTCTTTTATGGTCACTGATGTAGTAAAATCAAAGTGGCAGTTTACTGTAGAGAAATGTAGTGTAAAGTAATATGTCTGAGGGGAAGGACTGAATTGTAGAGCACATATTTAAATGTGACATTCATGCAATGTACCAGCTATGGAAAGGATTTTGATATCAGAGTGAAAAAGAAAATCTTTGAAACCATTAAATCCAGTGGTTGCACTAGTTTTTAAAAAAGGCAAAACCCAATATTGAGCTTTATCAAGTGAGAAATAGAGTGTGCAGTAAATTAGAAGGAACGCTCTATGTTAATTCATAAGGCAGCTCCATTGGGCCAGAGTGGGACAACCTGACAGTGAGTAGTATTTGATCCACACTCCCTACAAGCGCTCAAGATGTAAGGTACTATTCAGTATGAGAAACAGGTATCATGATCTCTCCCATATCATTGCTGCTGCCCCGGAGAGTGTAATGAATGATGGGCAAGCAGGGTAATTCCAGGTTTAATTAATAAAAGCATCATAATTTTAATGTGAACTATGGCACCCAGAAGCCCCACCTAAGATCAGGCTCCATTGTGCTAGGCACTGTACAAACAGTGTAAGAGAGAAGCTGAGGCACTTGCAATCTAAGCAGGTAAAACAGTCAAAGAGAAGGAGTGTTGTTCTTCCCATTTTACAGATTGGGAGCTCAGGCACAGAGGGTTTAAGGATCTTGCCCAAGGTCACACAGGAAATCTGAGAGAGAGCCAGGAACCAAATTCAGATCTCCAGCTCTTTCTTCTTACCTCCATAAAAAGCCTCAGAGGATCCTAAAGCACTTTGCAAACTACAGGTACAAAGGAATCGCTTCCCTAGTGAAAAGCAGCAGCCTCTAGGATAGAAGGTGAGAGCCAGTACATTGTACAATAGATGGTGGGGAAGAAGAACAAGCTTTGGTCAAGGGTAATGGAGGAAACCTATCCATTTAAAAAAGTCCAATGGCTCTATAATGCCCGGCATTGAGTAGAGAAGGCCTTGCTTTTCAAGGAGTCAGCCAAAAGACCCTCACACAATAAACTGCTAGGAACTCTGTTTAATGTATATCAGAAGGATGAAGGTCTGAGTTGCCACAATGGGATTCCATCCTACAGATCCCTGGGGCCTAGGTATCCCATATCTAACACTTGAGCTTGATCTCACAACAAGATTAATAGTCTATTCTCATTGGGGAAGAACGCATTTCACAGTGACCCAACAGAAGTTAATCAGAATGATGGTGGGGTTCATGAAAGTAAGAACTGGCAAGGCAATAGGCCTGGTCTACTCCACTCAGTTTGTCTTTGTCGACCGCAGTGAGAAATCTGGCATTTATTACACAATTCCAGCCCCAGACTTCCTCCCACAGGATGGAGGTAAGAGACCCAGACTTGTATGAATTAACCAAAACAACACTTCTCGGGAAGGAGAGGGAGACTGAGGGGATTGCTAATAGAAGAGAGGCATTTCACCTCGCATTCACCAGTTCAACTTCAGCGCAGATCAGTAATGAGGGGAAATCATTCATCTCAGACAGTTGCTTGGTGGCCTGGGTCAAATTATCTGGTAGTCTATGTCTACTTCCCAGCAAGTAAGTAACCACATCACAGAAACCATCATCAGAACTGGCAGCCTCCTTACAAGCCCCAGTCCAGGGTCTTGAGCATGGAGGCTGAAATACCCTTTCATCCCCAGAGCAGACCCATCTCAAACAAATGTGAGGCACATTGTGGAGAAGCTTGAACTGATAGAAGACTCCAGTCTTGTCAATCCAGCCCCTCTTATCAGCACTACATGCATTTAAATGTAGAAAATTGAAACAAAATACTATTTTGGGATGCAAGGGAACCTTCTTGGAAGTGTCCAGCCACCATTGAGGACCTCACCAGATTGATCCGGATTGTCTTTGGTGTACCTAGTGGCTGCTATGGACGCTGTCACATGACCAGAGCAATAACCCGAGTCTCCTCAGCCAATGAGAATACTCCATCTTCAGTAAAGTAATGATATTGTGTGGGGAAAAATGAAAAAAAAAAGATTAAAACAGACTGAGAGCTCTCGATGATATAAATGCTGCCTTAACTTGTGTGTTCAGCACTTAGGACTTGTCTATACTGCAGATGTGTAACTGTCGCATGAGTAGATATAGCCCACCTACCTTTGATCTAGCAAGCTGGAATAACAGCCGCGAAGCCACAGCAGCATGGACTGTACTCTGGGAACGTTCTCAAGCAGCCAATCCCTACTGCCACCGCTTCCCTACTATTGTTGTTCAAGCTATCTAGAGCAAAGCTAACTCAGGTATGTCTACATGTGCTGTGTAGGCAAACCTTCAAATGCAGTATAGCTATACCCTTAGAAATCACAGTGATAGGAGCCTTAGATATACAACAGCCAGCCAGATGAATAAAGTGGGCTCAATTAGCCCAGAAGAGATGGCTAGTATCCAGCCAGGTGGCACCCAGAAGTAGTTTGAAACCAATATCAGAACATGTTGTGCTGTTTTAATGCCAAACAAGCCCAGGGTTCTGCTTCCATTTGCAGGGAAGGAAGGTAAAAAACAAAGCAAGAAAAACATTTCCTGGCCAAGAACTAGAATTTTTGCTATTCATTGAAATGTTAGGTTTGTCACAGGATCATTCACGTGCAATATTAAGTTTGCTAATGTATACACAAGACCTGCGTGAATTCAGCTAGTATCCCTTAAAGCGGGGCAATGATCCCTTGTCACCAGAGGGGAAAACCACTATTCCAAATAAACAGAGCAGTGGTATTATTACTTATCCTGCCCAAATAAGCAGGGCCACAGAAAATCTTGCCAAAGACAACCCTTCAGACTCACACTTCATTGTCATCCTCAATGCAACGCACCAACAAAGGTGTGCATTTCCCCCTCCCCCACGCCTCCCGAGCTCGGGATAAGAGTACAAACTCATGACGGGTGTAAACCCCAGGGCCAGATCAGGCACATTCAAGGCGCCCTGCAGACCCTTTCAATTGGGGAACCCCCTCCCAGGGAGGTGTTCAGTCTTCACCCAGCCCATGCCTATCATTACAATTATGAGAGGGAATGCAGAGTCAGGGGCAGGAAGCAGGCAAGAGGCTAAGCGTTCTTGGAGCAGCCTCCATCAAGGGCAGCAGCAGCAACTAAGTGGGGTGCCTGAGGCAGAAGGTAGTTCAAGAGGAAAGGACCCCACACCCCACACACACACACACACACCGGACATCAACTATCACCACTCCCCGGCTGTCATGTCTCACTAGGTGGTCTTCACAAGGCCTATGGGCAGCTCCAAAGGGTCCGGCACAGGAGCAGTCAGGGCTCACGTCTTGTCACTGTCACAAAGCACAGCTTATTAAGTCACCATTGTACTGTCTGGAGCAGGGGTTCTCAAACCTCACTGCACTGTGACCCCCTTCTAACAGCAAAAATGACTACACAACCCCAGAAGTGGGGACTGAAGCCTGAACCCGCCCGAGTCCTGCCGCCCCGGGTTGGGGGGGGCAAAGCCAAAGCCTGACCCAATCACTCTGGGTGGGGGGCTCAAAGCAGAAGCCCAAGGGCTTCAGCCCCAGGCAGGGGGTCTGTAACCTGGGCCCCACAGCCCCGGGCTGAAGCCCTCAGGAATGGGTCCCAGGCAGTGGGGCTTGGGCTTCAGCCCCAGACCCCAGCAAGTCTAAACGAGCCCTGGAGACCCCATTCTGGGGAAGAGCTGAGAAAAAAACAAAGGAAATCAGCTGTTGCCACCAGCTAATTAAACAACATGTGCACAAACCTCTTCGGGACACAAAAATCCAATCCTGTTCTTAAAAAAAAGTAAATGTTATTAAAAAACAAAAGGAAGAAAATACATCTGGGAATTTAGGCTATTGCTAGATTTAAAAAGAGCAACTACAATAATTAAGCATCAAGAATAGTTTCTTGAGGTCCAGCTCAAAGGTTACAAGCAAAACAAAAGCACCTGGGGTTAGCACAGAGGAGTCCATGAGCCATAAAGAAATAAAAGGGATAAACCTAATCGCGTCTTCCTAGACATTTCCTGATCTACTTACATATCTGGGGTTGTAAATGAGTAGTTTCTACTTTCTAGTTATGATTCTGATGATTTTTTCAGACCTGGTCCCAAGCTTCTTACAGCATAGTCTCTGCCCTGTTTGCCTCTTCCTGGAGAACAACAGACAGACAGACAAAAGGGCAGTCCTTGTTTCAATTTTTAAAAGTTCTAGCCTTCCCATTGGCTCTTTTGGCCAGGTGCCCACTCACTTCCTTTTACCTATGCATCGCAGCGAGACTTTTTAACCCTTTACAGGTAGGGCAATTAGGGAACAGCCACAAAGAGAGATTTTATAGCTACTGGCTGGCTGGGTGTCCATAAAAGGGAGCTTCCCCCCACCCCACTCTTCATGTATCACAGCTGGTCTGGACAAAGCACAAGCAGGCACATATGCATAACTCTGCTTTCTTGTGGAGGCCCTTCCCAAGCTGAGGCCTCCTACAACACAGGTTTCCCAGCCACTGTGAACTGGCCCTGGAGGGAAGGATTATTTAGAGGGGTGCTCAGGGGATGTAACTTGGAGCAATGAGATTAAACTGAAACAGAACATTGAGGTTGCATAACAGGAAATATTTCCAGACAGACATCAGGTAAGTGGCAGAACTTGAAGCCTCGCCCGTCTGCTCATTAAGCATAGACTAAATGAACCCTGAAATAAATGTGCTGTTGGGAACAATCTTGCATTGGCAGTGGGGTGGAATAAGTGATCTAGGTCATTTTATGCAGACAGAGGTGCCACTATCAGAGAATCATAGAATCTCAGGGTTCAAAGGGACCTCAGGAGGTCATCTAGTCCAACCTCCTGCTCAAAGCAGGACCAATCCCCAACTAAATCATCCCAGCCAGGGCTTTGTCAAACCTGACCTTAAAAACCTCTAAGAAAGGAGATTCCACCACCTCCCTAGGTAACCCATTCCAGTGCTTCACCATTCTCCTAGTGAAAAAGTTTTTCCCAATATCCAACCTAAACCTCCCCCACTGCAACTTGAGACCATTACTCCTTCTTCTGTTATCTTCTACCACCAAGAACAGTCTAGATCCATCCTCTTTGGAACCCCCGTTCAGGTAGTTGAAAGCAGTTATCAAATCCCCCCTCACTCTTCTCTTCTGCAGACTAAATAATCCCAGTTCCCTCAGCCTCTCCTCATAAATCATGTGCTCCAGCCCCTTAATCATTTTTGTTGCCCCCTTTTGTTGCCCAAACGGAGAATTTGGCAATCAAGAAGGCCCACTGAAGCAGCAGAAATCTGCTGGCGATGCTCAGAACCACATCATTCCCATCATACTCTCATCTTCAGCAGGTTTCTTTTCTGTCTTTTCTTCCTGTGTGCAGGTCACAGCCTAAGCTAGAACCGTAGAGCCTGCTCTGATCTGGCCTTGACTGGTGTAAATCAGGAGTAAACCTATGCAAGTCAATGGATGGCAAAACTGGAGTGAGATCAGATTCAGACCTCTAATATTTAAGGGTCAAATTATACAAGCCTTACATGAATCAAGCTCCCATCACATAATTGTAGACCAAGTTTTCAAAGCACTCGGAGCCAGATTTTCAAGTATTCAACACCCATAATGAAAGAAGACCTCAGCTCCCATTTAGGGGCAGAAGTGCTCAGCCCCAATAGTTCCCGTTGTGATATATATAGCAAGATTTTGTAAAAACAATTCAGCATACAATATGGTTTTTGAAAATCTGGCCAAGATTCCTGAGTTCTGAGCCCTTGTGGAAATATGGATCTGTAGGCCAATTGCATCCCATGGTATGGAATGCAAAATACAGTCCTAGGTAAATACTATCTCTCTCTCCCCACTGGTTATGGGATTGAGTGAGACTAGGGGTTCTCTCATGCCCTCTGCTATGTGAGCTCATATGGCACTTGCTCCATCACTTGTACTGAAAGACAGGAGTGGACCCTGTGAAAATCAGTCAGCAAATGGGAGTAACCAATGCAATACTCTGAGTGAAGGAGCATCAGAGAGGAAGGGGAGAGATGGGAAAGAGTTTTCACGGTTCTATTTGGTTTTTAAAATTAACCTCCCCACAAATCCCATCCGAAGCACAGAACCAGCTGACCCAAGGGACTGATCCTGGTAGCCTGAACCTTTCACCTTGACTCCAGCCTAGGTTGTTAGTTAATGAAAGTCATTAACGGCTGCTGGCTGGTCTGTGTGAAGTGACTTGGTAGGCCACCATCCAGTTCCCAGCAGCAACCACCACCATCATGGATGGCAGCCTGGAAAGAGAAGCTGAGGATTGGAAAGGAGACTGAAATATCACCTCCCTGCAAGAGGTGATTCAGCTAGGTCAAAAATTAGGAATGTCAGGCCAGCCGTGCTATTGTGTATGATGTGCCCAATCTGTGGCACAATAACAATTCTAATGCCCCCTATTCTGCACCTTCCAACACCAATCAAATTCTTGGAGGAGGGAGGGAACTGTAAAATGAAAGTGAAGTGAGGGAGTAACATGTCTTGAGCAATGATTCTGTGTAAACCCATGGTGTATGCACAAATAATTAGGATGATTTTTTCCTGAGGCCAGATCTCTGCTCTCATTCCTATGTCTAATTAATGTCTGGTAAAAAATGTATATGTAATTGCCCTTATTAAATTCTGCTGAATAGCTGGAGGTGGTAATGATTAATCCTCTATGTGAAGAACATGGGGTTCCTGAGTATTTACTTTATCTGTTGATGTAAACTGCTCTGCAAGCTATTTTCCCCCCAGACTTAGTGACACGTTGAAATTTACGATCCTGTGTTGGTTACCTCAAGGAAGCATTTTAACTCTGAAAGCCCCATGGACTGGCTCCAGCATATGCTCCAGAAGTGATACGCTAGTTTTTTAATGGGCTGTTTGTCCAAGAAGCAGTGGGAAGAGAGAGCCAGGACTGGCTTAACTAGCGCATGAAGTTACTTTTGCTCAGCTTTAAAAAGAAAACATTTGTACCCCTTTTCTTAAACAAAATAAATGCGAATGTTATGAACAAACAAGGAAAACATCAGCTGTTGCCAATTGGACTTACAGAGGCTGACTGATTTTTGCACGGTTTTATAGTGAATAGGATGCAGATTCTGGAGATTGTCATGTTCCTTCTAGTTAAATGGACTGACTTCTATAACAACCACCATGGTTGTGTCCTTCCATCCCACCCCTGCCCCTGCCCCTACCCCTGAACACTATAGTAAGCAAGTAATATGGAAAATCTTCTGCCAGGGTAAATCCTATGCTGCAACTAAAAGACAAAGATCTAGGTGAAGAATGCTGTACACACAGCGTTCATTTCTTTTGCTACCCCTCAGTGACATTCACAGCTTCTGTCCTGCCCCAAGCTGTTGTCTCCATAACTGCTATTTTCTTCCATCAGCCAACATATCAAGACATCAGTGTTGGCAGAACTACATAAATAACAGTCCTCTTAAATACTGCCCTCTTCTATAATGTGCACCTCAACAGAGACCTACACACGGTTCCTTCATTTCTGAGATTCCACAGTCGGCTTTTTCCAGCTCTCCTGCAAACGGCAAGATTGTACAGAAAATGCTTATCGGAAAGGGACTGAAACACAGGCAGTGTTTGGATTCGGCAGCTGCATCTTCCCGAGCACTCCTCTCCCAGCACTGCTGCTTGCCACTGCATTTCCCTGCCCTTTCCCTTGCAATCCTACCTGAGCAAACAACTCTGTATCATTCCTCTACACTTGCCTTTTTAGTAGACCCTTGCTGCTATCCCTTTGCCATTACCATTGGGGAGAGTTTTTAAAAAATAACCAAGGCTTTAGAGCTTGACTCCAAAATTCACAACCAACTTTCACCCAAGCCTGAAAAGTATGAAGTACCGAGCCCTGTTGTAAAGAAGAGTTATTTTACCTGCCACGTCTTCTTCTTTCCCGGTAGCAGGCAGAAAGCTGAGCCTGGCAGAACAGCAGAAGGCTGGAATGCAGCATGACAGGAGAGAGCATGAGGTGTGTTGTCTTTGCCTCCTCACATCCTTTCAAGAGGAGTGAGTCCAGTGTGTGTGAGTGCGAGAGAGAGTGTTCGCATTCAGAGGACAGCAACAGGAAATGACACGAAAAACTAAACCAAGCTCCAATCCAAACTTGGCCCCTGACACAAAGGAGGGGGCTATTTTCCCCTCATTAACCAGCCAGAAAATCTGCTGACTGGGGGGGAAAAAACCATCACAGTAACAAGTTTTATTAAAGAAGGGAGTAAATGGGTGGGAGAGAAAACCACCACCAGAGTTTATCTTTTTGAGCAGGAACAATGGGATGATGTTCTATATTGGTAGCCAAATTCCCTCCCCTGGCCTAACTCCCTTGTCTCCAGTGGCTTTATGCCAGGGAAGAGCTAAGCCCTAGATGCTACAGCTCGTGCCTAAGGGCTGCACAGAACAAAGAAAGTTTATGAGTTGTGCCTGAGTGTCACCTACGTGCTGCACGAGCCTGTGTGATTCTATCGGGGTTGCATGCAGTCATTCAGAAAGATGCAGCATCACTTCCAGCTCAGAACACATCAGGGCAGGGGAAGAGATAACAGGCAGGGCTGTTTGGGTGAATCTGCTTAGCTTAGCAAGAAAGGCTCTTGCAATCACATACACGGTGCATGGGGCTGGTATGAGCACAGAGCGGAGCTAAATATCTGGCCAGCTGGGCAAAATGGCTTTAACATCACACAACCTGTGGAAATGAAAAATTATTCGTGGCACGTGCTCAAACCATTGCCTAATGGATCCTATATGCTGTTTCACTTAGCAAGGCTGGGATGTATTTTGTCTACAGGGTAGATTTCAATTCAGTATTAAGTATCTTTCCTAGACACTCTCTCTGCTACCCCCTCTCTAGTTTACCACTGTCCCTCCACCGTCCAAGCTTGTAGTTTGGGGGTGATCCATGACTTCTCTATCTCATTCTATCCTTGCATCCAGCTGGATCCAAATCTCACCATTTCTTCCCTTCCACTCTGTTCTGACACCTACAACAATCTCGCAAACCCTGATCAGCTTCCCTGATATCCTCTGCACCTCAGGAGTTTCTATTCTGAATTTGTCTAGCTTTACATTCCAGCACTTGGATCTTGTTATGCTTTTGTCTGCTAGAGACATCTAGTATCAAAAATCTCCCCATGTAGATATTTTTAGAGTGTGGTCAAATCACCTCTTGAATAAATGAAATAAACGGAGCTTCTTTAGTCTCTCACTAGAAGGCAGGTTTTCCACTCCTCAGATTAGTCTTGTAACTCTCTTCTGAACCCTTTCCAATTTTTCAATATCCTTTTTGAAGTGTGGACACCAGAACTGCACACAGTATTCCAGTAATAGTCTTACTGATGCTGTAAGCTTCAGGACATTTAGGTTTGTATCCAGTCAGTCAGTTGCACTCAAATATAAATGACTTGGAAGCCTCTCTGTTCCAGCTCTATGTTGATGTATTTGCTAGTGTGTTAGCAGAGCTGAGTAAAGGATTTATTGGCATGGTATCATTTTACTCCAGACTTCAGCCTTGAATAAGAACACTTTAAGAGTTGGCATTTATACAATGTCCAACATGTGCTTTGATCTAAACAAGGGTCTCGACCTCCATAACCCTCAGTGTATTTCTTTGGCTCTTGTGAATGACTTGAGCAGAATCTTCAGGTATCAGCTGTCACTTCCTTAACAAGAGGTTATTTTCAATTCATCAACGAAATATAAACAGAGCCCTGTACTGAGTTCAAATAAACTCACAACAGTTACCCCCTCAAAACAGATGTCTGGCCGAAAACTGTGTCAAATTTCACATCAAGACTTCTGGTCTGTCAAGAACAGGCAGAGCAGATATGTTTGTTCAGCTAGCTGAGAAATATACTATTATTTCCAGTTTAAAGGCCAAATCCTGGCTTGACCTACACTAGTGTAACTCCATCAAAGCCAATGATTGAGACTGCCCCAGAGTGCAAATTAGGGAAGAACTTGACCCTCAATCAGGTTCTCGGTGATTTTATAAACAATGGAGGGCGACAGAAGAGGGATTAGACTCCAGCATAGTATTTTATAGTAAAGAATGAGCCTGAACCAGCTCCAAGAATCCAAACACCCCTGAACTTCATGATAGTTCCGATCCGGATTTAATTTAAAATAATAGAAGTTGTAGGTTGAAAAACTCTAAGTGACCATCCAGAGCATCCTGCTCCAAATCTAGTGCCTCCCCCAGGGGGGATCCAATGGTGACAATTACATGTGGCTGCTAGTTTGGGAGTTAATAGCTATTTCTAGATTGGTGAGGCTTTGGGGTAGCTTGCCAAACAGGTGCTTATTTCCCACTTAGACTTTAAATAAGCACAAACTAGACTCAACGCTTTCAAATAACTGCAGGTTTTTAGCTTCCCTATCCCCCATCTTTTGTATGTTGCTTGATCTGTCTGAAAACACTGTGGAGCAGGGACTGTGTCTATCTTTAAGGCTTTGGTCATGCCATTAGTATGGGCCCTTGCCTCCACACAGATGTCCAGCAAAGTCAATGGAGCCCTGCATGGGGGCAGGGTTCTACAGATCCACTTGCAAGAGCTAATCCTCTCACTATCACAAAATAAATATATTTTCAGAATCAAAAGATCTCATTCATAGATGCATACCTTTTAAGGACATAAGAGAGCATTAAATCATCTAGTCTGACTTGGTGTATATCACATTTCATCCAGTTACCTCCATATTGAACCTAACAACTTTTGTTTGGTTAAAGCATATTTTCCAGACAGACATCCAGTCTTGATCTGAAGACATTCAGAGATGGAGTACCCACCACTTCCCATGGTAGTTTATTCCAGTGGTTAATCAAACTCTCTGTTAAATATTTGTACTTTATTTTTAATTTTAATTTGTCTAGCATTAAGACCCAGCCATTGGTTCATGTTATGCCTTTTCCGCTAGATTTAAGAGCCCTTTTTTCCCCTTGAAGGTAATACATTGTAATCAAGTCACCTCTCAATCTTCTTTTTGATCAAATAGATTGCTATCCTTAAGTCTCTCATTAATAACACCTTCTTCAACATATGGAAAATATTGGGGTAATAATAGAGTCAGTTCAGTATTTTCTCTTCCATTAGCTTGAAAATAAATACCACATTTTAATTTTTACCTGAAAATCTGATTCTGGTAAGAAAACAGGGATGTCTCAGAAGGACACATTTTACAGGAGATTTTGTGAAAACGTATACCATGTCATCTGTTTCCAAAAGACTAATTAACGTGCCTGTTTTTCGATCCCACCAGGCTTTGTTGTTCTCTCAGACAAACTGCTGGTGAAGCTCTAGAGAGAAATAAAACAACTTCCTCAATAGGTGGCTTAGTTAATTATGTACATATTATTTGGTGGGAGGCGGGTGGTAGCAGAACTCCCCATTGGTTTCTTTGGGGAGTTCCTTTTGAAAACCAATGGCATGACATTGAATGCTTGTAAAGTGCACTGAGATCCCCAAACAAAAGATGTTGTAAGCAGGTGTGCAAATATATTGTTTTGATTATACATTTTCCCATCTTGTTTTATGACTCGGTAGAAATCCCTTCTTGATACAATGCATACAGCTATTTATTTTAAACCGTTTATAAAAACAGTACTGAGATCTGGTAAATTCCAGTCAGTCTTGTAGATTCCCTACCTCTTTTTTTTCCTGCATTTTCCATTTCATTTCAAAATTCTGAATCCACAAACTAAAACAACTTCCCAGGGCTCTGATCTTCAGTTAGCACTGAAATTTCTGCTAGGTTCACACCAAGATCACTGTAGTTTTCACACTAGAGTTATATTATTTCCTACTTTTTCTATAGGATTAGGCCAATCTGCTCCTCCCCATGCTATTCTTTATATTTATGAGAAATTTCATTTGCAGAAATTTGCTGTAAGGACTTTGATGGGTGAATGATCTTTTAAAATAGGCAAGGCAACATCAGACTTGAAATCCCAAACATTTTAGCCCAGGAGCAAAACTGAATTCAAACCCCCATCTGAAAACAAATAAGAATTGTCCCTCCAACAGTATTACACCCATTCTTTTCCTTTGAAGAAAAGTCCAACCTTGGAATGCCTTTCTTATAAATCAGCAGACCAGTTTAGTCTTCAGATGGATTTATCATTAACCTTATAAGCACATGTTGTCCTTTCTGTCCAACCTAATGGATGTGCTATAAATAAAATTTCTCTTAAAGCAAGTTTCACCATATTTATCCAAGCCATTGCTGCAATTCTTTGTAACTCCCAAACCCACTTATGTTAGAAACATTAATCACTTGATTATAATTCAAAGCATCAGCTCTCTACAACTGAAACTCCCCAGCACTTGACTTTGGCTAGACCTCTACCCTCACTTATCACTTTCGGTCCTACTTCACATTTTCTCCTCTGATCTGTCACCAGTTGGGCCATATGTGAATTCTGATAGGTATGTTCATACATTAATGTTTGCATTTGGAGGATTTGGATTATTTTGTCTTTCTGTGAGCTAGCAAAATGGTGTTGGAGACCCTGGCAGAAAATAGACCATTTGGGTGAAGTTGCAAGGGGTTTGGAGAAAGAGGTTAATTGGAATAAAGTCCATTATTTTTTAACGTCATCCATCTTTTCATTTACAGATTGCAATGAAGACAAAACTCCCAAAGGAAAGATACAGTAAATGCAAGTGTAAAAGGAAACAATCACACATTCTCAACTCTTCTGATGAATTTTTTGCTAGCCTTATTAAACAGTAGTTTCTGATATCAATTAATCACAGAAATAAACCAAGAGATGATGTGAGTTTCGATGTAAAATGAGACAGTTACGGATTATGATAAAGTAGAACAGGAATCCAAGTGTAGTTCCATAAACTGCACCATCAACTTGTTGGGACTGGTCGCTAATAAACATCATTCTTCTTCTACGTTGTCTTGAAGATCAAGAATGCTTCCCAATTTATAACTGCTGGGAAGCCTCCATGGCACCTTCTCTAGTTACTTCAGTAGGTTTACATTACATCGAAGGCTTTATTTTTCTAACAATTATGGCTTAGTTTATGAAGTGAGCTGGTGGAACTTAAAAGTATCTTTTTTCTTTTGTCCCCATTTGAAGGGAAAGAGACTGAAGCATCAGAAGAGAAGAATCTGGGCAAAAACTCTTGTGCTTTTGAACTTTACAGGTTTGCAGAATTCTTCACTTAAATGCTACTCAGCTCTCAAACTAGCCCTATGAATGTTGCTGGCTAAGTGTGTGAATGACCCTATGTCATGGAAACACAAGCACAGTCTCTCTCCATGCCTGGTTCAGGCTTTTCCCAATCAGTCTGATATGCTGAGATGTTAATTTCTATGTGTATAGCCATTCTTAGTCATCTATGTATCCGTCTGAGTTCTTGTATCACCACACTATCTGAGCCCTCTTTTGTTCTTAAAGGGCACGTTTGATATGTGTATGATAGTGTAAATTTATTTTCAGGTGTGATCGCTTATGTATTGGTTTCCTTTTATTTATCCCCCCAAAAGTGGATTTCATTAGTACAAATTAGCTTTGTTTTCCCTTGTGTAAACAAATCCATTTTAAAAACTCCCAGTTCAAAGCTGAAGGTTAGTAGTAACATATTGAGACAAAGTGACATTTTAATACAATGAAACTTGCCTTAAGCAATCCCTTGAGGGATTAGCAAAAAACAGCTATTATTATGGTCACCTAATAGAGAAGGAGCAGAAATGCACTAGGTGCAGTTAGGATGCTTGAGAGTGATATCTTAAGACACAAGGTGGGGTAACAAGGATGGTGGTGTCCTGCATAGGTTTTACTGTCTCTCCGATGAATTTTGGATTTCAATCACTTGTTCAGCCAGCAAATCTTGTGAAGGGAGCGGTTGTCTATTTAATTTCACATTCCCTCCTCTTCCTTCTCTTTCTGATTAGCCTGTGTGTCTCGTCGGGGCTGATCAGTGCTACATCAGCTCTATACGGTGCTAGCACAGATCTCCATGCACACTGAGCCCCTGCCACAAGAACAGCACTGCAGCTGTTAACAGACTGACCGGTGCTCTTGGACACACCCCCATGCATTTGCACATTCACAGACTAGTCCTCTGGGCTGGGGGAACCCTGCCACCCTTCCAATTCTCTATAGGCTTTTGGAGTGGGTTGCCCACCTTCAACTCGCCTGAGAGTTAGAACGTGTCTTCGCCCCCTGATTCTGTCCGGGAAACAAAAAAATAAAATATCATTTTCCCCCCAAGGAGAAACATTGTGCCAAATATTCACACTAATACTCTACCCCCACAGTGAACTGGGCACTGGGATGGGATTCTATTCCCAGCTACACCACAGACTTTCCGTATGACCTGGGGCAAGTTGCTTCACCTCTCTGTGCTTCAGTTTCCCATTCTGTAAAATGTAGATAATGATACAGATGGATGAAAATGCTATTCGGAAGCTAGGTATTATTATTATATTGTACTGACACAGGCTGAGATTCACTTCCGGTTTTTTGTTTTATTATCATGCAGCAAAAGTCAGCTTCAAATCCAATTGCAAAACAGTTATAGGTCCAGATCTTCAGCTGGTGTAAATCTGTGTAGCTCCATTGACTTAGGTGGGGCCTCACTGATTTGCCTCTTCTGAGGATCTGGTCCATAATCCTTAAAATAGCAAAATATGAATCAGAATGCAGGATGTAATGCTCATCGTGAGATCAACTCAGAGTCACTTGAGAAGCCAGACAGGTGGTATCTGAAGGGATGACATATATTTCTGAATTGGGAATGGAGTATCTTTAATTATCCCTTCACTCTCATGCAATTCCATGGAATGTTCTCAGGCATATATTTCCATTTCCTGTGTCCTTACTTGGATCAGTATATGTAACTACACATGAAAAGAAATAATTCTAGTATGAAGACCTGAAATTTGGACTTTATGCTGACCTAATAATTGATGTCTTGGTCCAGGGGCCAAATTAAAATATTTGAACAAAAAATTCAGTTTGGGTCGAAAAAACCTGACATGAAACAGAGAAAATGAAACATTCTAGTTCATTTCATTTTCAGGTGGTTTTAGCTTACTTTTTTTAAAATAAACATAGCTAAATTTCTCAATGAAACACTGTTTCAGAATGAAAACTCTAAATGTTTTGATTGGAAAAGGTTGAAATGAACCAATTCAACTTTTACAAATATCTATTTTGGCCAAAACCATTCACCGAATTCAACCTGAATTCATGAACAGTTTTGGTTTCCCAAAAAAATGCATTTTTAAATTTCGTCCAGCTCTGTTCATAAATCATAGCAGATAGGAGAAAGGAATAAAAGAGACAGGTTAATACCTGAATTTTAAGTTGAGTAATGTGTGTTGTTGTTCATATTGAAAATTACAAGAGAAGAGGGGGAAGGAAAATGAAGGAGCAAAAATAAAAGGAGAAAAGAGAAAAAATAAAAGAAGGGGGGAAAGAGAAGATGCTGGAAACACACACAAACATGTGGATGAGGAAATCTGAAAAGACAGAATATTTGAATAGGTAGAATCACTGTCTTGGTGAAATGTACTCAGTAGAAATGACTTCTCTCAGGTAGAAGGGAGGCCCTTAGTCTCACAGAATGTAAGTCTGACACTCAGTGAAAACCTTCATCATATGTTTGTACTGAAGTAGCTTAAATTAGGCCTTGACATCTCAAAGCCACTACTGTTGGTAGGGCATACGTGGAGTAAAGTAGAGGTTCAAAATAATTTTCTTCCCAGCTTGATAGTGTGTCTGCACCTAGCAAGGTAGAGAACAGAGCTGAAGTAAGAGCACTAGATAAGTTTAGATGTGATAAAGCGGTGTAATGTGTTCCAAAACGTTTTGATTGTAGGACACCTCCACAAAGAGTAAGATGATGATGACATATCGAGCACATTTCAAACAGCAAGGCTGCAAGGTTGGAATGATACTATTTAGAACACAAGATAAGTAGTAGAATGTACATTGAAGGGAAAATTGTAGTTCCTTATGTGGGTTGCAGAAGGAAGCAACAGAGGGAGATCTCCAGCCATCTTTCCAATGCTCTTGAGTCAAAGGTTGGCATAGGTGTTTAGCTCAAAGCTCAGGACAGGAGCATGTTTGTAAGTGCCTATCTCCGATTAGACTGTATATCAGAAACCAAAGGTTTGTGCTCCAGTTAATAAAGCAGGGCCTCCTCCAAAAGCACACAGTCTAGGAAGGGAAGCTTCTCTTTTTGCAAAGAGAGATGAGGAAGTGCCTGGTCTGGAGATAAACGTAAAAATCCTGCTTGTGGATTCTTCACTCTTATCTGCTCAGAACTAGGCAACTCTTTTATACTCCCAAGACCTTCATCCTCCCATCACCTGCTTATCTGGGAGACCTCACAAACTAGCACATTATCAGAGAAAATAGAAGTGGCACTCCTGTACCTTCTGAGCATTCTGCCATGTTTGCAGGGTGGCCACAGAAGCATTTAATCTGAACTCTGGCAGGAGAGACACCTTGGAGTAGATAAAGTTGGGCAGTTGAAATGGGCCGAAGCATGTGGCTTCTTTGCATGGCTATCTTGCTACCCTCTTGTTAGCCTTCATCAAAGCTCAGCCAGCCCCCAAAATAAAAGAAGAGCACTGTTATAGAACTTCCATCTGAGAAGTGTAGCACTGCCATGAATTCTGCTCCTTTGCAAGCCTCACTCCTAGTTTATTGCCAGGAGAAGTCAATGTAAACAAGGACACAAGACTCTTCATAGTGGAAAGTCCACAGGGGGTGGCTGTGGTACTTCAGGCAATCTCTCCTCTACTAAAAGTCCAGGAGGAGGCCTAGCAACCCAAGAAAGGGGCATCCTACTTGGGAAGGAAGCAGGGGAAGCAGGGCTGGGAAATTCACTGGAGCCTTTTGTGGACACTAAGGTTGTTCCCAGCGCACCTGAAGAACAATAGGTCTTGCAAGAACATCAGCTGGGGAGAATGTAGCCCTAACTGCATGTTCAGGTCAGATACCAGAATAATTCTTGACCTTTCTTCCTTCTCCGGACTCATTCAAAGCTGTTGAAATCTTGTCCAGTGATGCATCAGCTGCATTCCTTCAGTTGGCCGCTGAGGTCTTTCTATTAAGTCAACAGCTTTGAAATCAGCTCCTAATCTAAGACAGGCTACCCCTCCCCAAACCACAGGGTTGCTCTGCATCTGGCAAGACAACAAAGCTCCACATACCATCTAAGAGTCACCTCACTGTAATAATTAACTAGCATCACACCCACTGCACACTTTTCCACTGGGAAAAAAAAAAGAAGGAATTGCAACACAAGGGAGGTGACTTTGGCAACAATCTATAAAATAAAAGAATAAAGCTAGGCTTACAGGTAATCATGCCTGTCTTGGCAGGCCCGGCTAGAATGATGTCACCTCTAAGTGCCAGCATTGTGTTTATAATGAATAACTCCTCTCCTTCCTAGCATGGCATCTGTTGAATTTTAATAGCTGGAGAGGCTATTAAAATCAGAGGTGGAGCTGGTTTTGGTAACCGGAACAGCAGCATCACCAAAAGGCTGCTGGGAAACATTACCTAGAAGTTCGTGCTTCTCATGTCAGACCAAGGAGAGGTGATGGTCATAGGTAGAAACACCCCATTGAGCATTATGGGCATTCCCTGCAGCCAATATCTGCTTCTTCTTCTTCAACACTTAGCTGAACAGTTGGTCGTAGCAATTGTTCGCCATTTGGTCCGTTCCTGTGTGGCTGCAAGGGCTTGACGGGCAAATAGTCCAACATGGGAAAGACCTGAGTTAGTAAGTCTGGGAAGAGCAGCAAGGTGACTGGAGCTTCCATGGACATTTCCAGGAGTGATGTGTACCAGTGCTGGCGGGGCCAGGCTGGAGCTATCAATATCACTGAAGCTTGTTCCCTCCGTATCTTGAGGAGCACCTTGTGAATGAGAGGGATGGGCAGGAATGCATATAGGAGATCTCCTCCCATAGGGAGGCCGAGGATCGCGTCGGCGATGGAGTCCAGGCTATGATTCAGGAAGGAGAAAAACTGCTGGCACTTCCTGTTGTGTCACGTGGCAAACAGATCTATCTGGGGAAAGCCCCATTGATGGAAGATTGAGGTCGCCACGTCCGGGTGAAGGGCCCACTCGTGGCCTTGGAACGACCTGATGAGATAGTCCGCCAACTTGTTCTGTACTCCCAGGAGGTACAATACTTGCAGATGTATCAAGTGCTCTACACAGAAGTTCCACAACATGAGGGTTTCCTGGCACAGGGGAGAGGTACGTGCACCCCCATTTGTTGATATAGAACATTGCCATGGTGTGGTCTGTCAGAACTGATACACATCTCCCTATCAAGTGGGCTTGGAAAGTCTGGCATGCTAGGTGCACCGCTCTGAGCTCTCTGACATTGATGTGGAGAGCAAGTTCCACCTGAGACCAGAGGCCATGTGTTCTGAGCTCTCCCAGATGTGATCTCCAGCCCAGAGCTGACGCATCCGTCATGAGCCAGAACTGAGGGCTGAGGGCTGGTGAAGGGGACCGCCGCACATACTCCCTGTGGGTCGAGCCACCACAGGAGGGAATCGAGTTCCAGGCAAGACAGGGTTATGGTCCTCTCCAAACTGTCCCAAACTGGCTGATACACTAACGCTAGCCATGACTGAAGAGGTCAAAGTCTGAGTCTGGCGTGCTGTACTATGTAGGTACAAGCCACCATGTGTCCCAGGAGTTTCAGACAATTCCTTACTGTGGTGGGGAACTGCCTGAGACCTCGTATGATGTCGCCAAAGGACCGAAACCTTGTTCTGGGAGACATGCTTTGGCTTGTGTCAAATCCAGTACTGCCCCTATAAACTCTATCCTCTAAACCAGGAACAGCTTTGATTTTCCCTCGTTAAGAAGAAGGCCCAGTTCATCGAACATCATTCTTATGAGGTCGACTTGTGCCCCTATTTGAGACATGGATCAGCCCTTGATGAGCCAGTCAAGGTAGGGGAACACCTGTACCTGTCACCTGCGCAGGACGCGGATGTGACTGCCATGAACTTGGTAAATACTCGAGGTGCCGCCGACAGGCCGAATGGGAGGAATATTAAAATAAATGGTTATAGACTATTTAGAAAAGATCAAGTAGGAAAAGAGGGGGGGGGAGTAGCATTACATGTTAAAAACGACACCCTCCCCAAATTTAGTACCATTCCTGAATTTAATTCATATGATATTTACTCCTCCCTCAAGACCATTAATAAAGATGTTGAAAATGTTGATGCACCTGCAGCACCCTATTGAGATACCTTTCCTAGTTTATTGTCATCTATCATTACTCTTTGGTTTTGGTCCTTCCAGGCAGTTTTCAGTGCATGTAATACTGTTAATCTCCAAGTCAATCTACATTTATTTTTTCAATCAAGGCTTCATGAGACAATGGATTAAGTGCCTTATATATATGAACATGCCTCTCCCTTAAGCAGTTTTAATGATCACATTCCTTCCATCTACTACTTTTGCAATTGGATCAAACCAAAGTGATCAAGTAATGTCTGGCATATTGTATACGTCTATTCATGTATTACTCATTTTTCCATTATTTCGAGAGGGTGAAGTTAACTTGTGTTGAGGGCCTACATACTTCTTACATCCCACTTAAGCAACCATATTAAGGGATATGAGTTGTACATAGGATCCTGCACAGGATGAGTTTTGCTATAAGTGATTACAGATTTTCATCTCTTACCCTTTGCTCCGTTGTTCAGTAATGATGAAATTCACTCTTGCTCCCCTATGCATCATTTACATCCCATTTAAGAAGTCACATTAAGGGCTTAAGCAAGATGTGAGCAGTATTACAGGGCCTCTGTCAGGAACTCAGCTGGCTCCGGGCACAGACACCTAGCAACCCAATGAGCTAACCTGGGTCAATAAACCCTCACTATGTGACTGTGCTCCCTGATTGGGAGGTCTGCTTCCTGTACTAGCCCTTGCTCCAACCTGTGCCTGTTCCCGCTCCAGCCCTAGTCCCTACCTTCTTCAGAATTCCTGGCTCCTACCATTGGCTTCTCTGCTGACCACGACTTTGGCTTTGCCCTTTGGTTCTGTTCTGGTTCCTGATACCTAGTTCTGACCACTAGCTTGTCCCCTGACCACACCTCTGGTTCTGACCTCTGATTCTGCTCCAACCACTGGGCCAGACTCCTGTTCTGACCACTAGGTCATACCACCTACAACCTGGTGTTTGACAGCCTCATGCGGGCCCTTTGTACCGCAGTAAATTTTGTATTATTTGCTCACAGATTTTTCTTCTGAATATTGATTCCATTATTTCACTAGAGACTGAGGCTAGACTTATCAGATAATTACCAGGATTGCTTTTTTTTTTTTTTTTTAAGGATTGGTACAACATATTTTCCCCGGTACTCTGCTTCTTGTCTGTTTCTTCACAGCTTTTCAGAAATAATTGCCAATGGGCCATTAAGCTCATTAGCGAATTCCCAGAGCAGCATATCATGCAGACCTCCTTATTCAACTTTCCCAAGCTGTGTCTGTGAGGTTTTCCCATGTCCTAGATCCCTGAAGTTGCTTTGTTGGGATAGAATTTTGCCCCCTTCACAATGTGTTCAGTTAATATTAGTGTCATGATATAGTAGAATGATCCAATAAATCCAACAGTACTGACTTCCAGTTCTCATCCTGCAATGTCTCCTAATGCCATTAGACAGTTTGAAGTCTAAAATATAATGAAAGGAGACAAGGCGAGGTAAAGATGTCACTTTTACTCACAGTTCTGCTTGTGAATTTTTCCCAACTTGGTAAAAGTCAACTAAACCATAGGAATGGTAGTAAGATAACTTGGCACATTACAAAGTTAATGCCTAGAGCCACTGTTGTCAAAGATAGTTCTTTCCATAGCCTACCGCACTAGTCACCTTGGTAATCAAATGTTAAGAACCAGTTTCTGGATCACAGCTCAGCCTCTTGATCACCAGCCTGATATGACTAAGGGCCCCGGAGAAAAAGTTGTTCATGTCATTCAGCCAGCCCACCAATGTTGGCATCTCTAGGCCCCAGGTTGGTGAAGCCTGCCTTGACCTTAGTCAGCCATTAGACAGTAACAGAAAGTTCCATAGGTACTAGTGATGAACCTTTAAGGGGAGCTAAACGTTAACCTTAATCTTTAGCGGAGTTAAAATAAAGAGGGGGAAAAATCAAAGCAGGAAAACAATGAAGTCACTGACACTGATCGGTCCATCACGCCGATCACAATACATCAGATGCGTTGTTCTAGCCAGTCCTCCAACTACCCACTGGCCAAGCTGTCAGTAGCACCAGACACCCGATTGACATAGCACACAGCAGCCTAGAACTCCTGAGCAATCCACCAACTACAGCCTCCCAATCAGCCGGGATTACAGGCGCATGCCACCACACCAGGCCAAACAATGAAGTCAATGGGAAAAAATAAACCCACCCCCAACCCAACCTTCCAAGTAGAAGTTTTTCTCTTCCAGAAGCTGTGGAGACAATAGGTGTGTCCTTGAACCAGCTGCTCTGAAATTAGATCATTAAAAATGTGATAATTGTCCAACAGCAGCTCCGAGACACTTGAATGACAAAAGCCACATTCTGCCTCAGTTCAAAAACTGTTTAAGTGCAGGAGACACAACCGCACAAGCACATCCAAGCCACTGAAATTTTGCCCCTCCATAATATTGCCCAGCAGTCATTGCATATGCTGTGCTCTTAGGCACTGAATCAGAAGAGAGGAATCACACATCTCAATGGCAGAAATAGATACAGATCTATGAGCCAAATGCGAAATACTTATTATCAGATAATATACGTACTTTATATTCACACAGAGCTTGTCATCTGAAGATCTCAACAAGTGTTATAAAAGGTAGGTGGTTATTATTAACCTCATTTTACTAATAGGGAACCTGCAGTTCACTGAGGTTAAGGGCCTGGTGCTGAATTCACCCCACTGTAAATCAGGAATAACTCCACTGAATTCAATTAAGTTGCTGTGATGTGGAACTGATCAGAATCTCACTCTTCAAAAGAGTTCAGTGCCCAACATGGGAGGTGTTTCGAAGAATCTGGCTGTTCATTTAGATGCCCAAATAGGAGCTAGGCTCTTCTGAAAATCAGGCCCTAAGGCTGAGATTTTTGAAAATCATAGTGATTTTGGATTCCTCGCTTTCTGCAGGCCCAACTTGAGACACCCCAAAGTTGCCTTATTTTCAGAGGATGGGCGCTCAATACTTTATAAAGATCAGTCCACTTTGGGATGTCTCAGGTTGGGCACCTAGAAACGTAGGCATCCAAAGTCATTTTTTAAATCTTGATCTAAGTGCCTTGCCCAAGGGCACATGGTGAGTCAGTGGCAGTGTCTGGAACGGCACGCACGCATCTGGGCTTCTGATACTGTACTTTAACCACTTGACAGTGTTCCTCTGCAGCCTGGAAGAAGTAAGAAGACTAAGAAAAATACAGCTGTGGATTCTGAGAGTGATTTTACATTGGTGGATATGTGATGAGAAGTTGAAGACAAGAAGAGGTTGCAATGGGAGAAACACATCTCCCAGAATCAGTGTCAGTGACAATGACTTGTTTGCCTCCACTGTCTTAAATAACTAGGACATATCTGAATAAACGATAGCAAGTCCCAGACCATTGGTAAAAAACATTCAATTCCCTGCTGATTCATGTTGATGGCCACTGGTTAAGGGTCAAATGGTGTACAGAAACACAAATGCACAGACCTTTTAGCTGAAATTTTATCTAGATACTTAGGTGGAGCCCCCTTACCATAGTATCACAGCAACTCACAATCTTTAGTATATGCATCCTCAAAACTGCCCTGTGAAGCACAATCCCTGTTTTACAGATGGGGAACTGAGCACAAAGAGGCTAAGTGCCTTGCCCAACATCACACAGGAAGTGCATGGTGGAGCAGGGAATGGAATTTGGATCTCCTGAGTTTCAGGCTAGTACCCTAATCACCAGATGATACTTCCTTTCTACCAGAATGTTGCAACCCAATTATGAAACTTTAATACTATATTTTCCCAAAAAATGTCATTGTGTAGTGCCCTTAGTAGCTGGCAGGGCCTAACTTTGAAGATGTTAGAGGGAGGGTTGCCAACCCTCCAGGATTGTTCTGGTGTCTACAGGAATTAAAGTTTAATCTTTAATTAAAGATTATGTCATGTGATGAAACCTCCAGGAATATGTCCAACCAAAATTGGCAACCCTAGTTAGAGGGGTAATGTCTAGGAAAAAGCATCTCCTTTCCCACCCTTCCTCGTATGGCCCATTTCCTGAGAGTCATCTCCATGCTAATTCTACAGTTGACTATTACACGCTTTGATGGAAAACAAACAGAAGTACAAGGTCTGGTCTGCAATATGGCAGAGGAGCCTACAGATTCAGTTGCTCAGCTCCTTGTTTTTAGGTCTTCCTAATTTCCAAGCCAATCCATAGATACCTCAAAGCCACCAGCATGGAACGCAGGATTTTCTCACAAGCCAAGCACCAATCAAGGCCTGAGTTGGGCACAGAAGTCGGGGGAGAATGGCTGTTGTGATACATTCTGGTTTAACGCTTGCTGGTCTAGGAACACAAGTAAAAATCAACAGTGGAGAGACAAGGAAAAATTAAGTACCCACATTCATTGTGCTTTGCTGAACAAAGTGTTAAATGCTCGAAGTTTGTCTAAGAAGGCCACTACCAGCAATGGCATCCTGCAGTCAGGACAAAGAGAAACTAACTTGAAATCATACGTTTCAAAGGGCTAGACCAGTGGTTTTCAACCTGTGTTCTGCAGACTATGTCTAAGGGGTCTGTGAAATGTTATTACCATAGAACAGCGATTTTCAACCCACAGTCTGCAGACCCCTGGCGATCCGCAGACTAACTCTATGTCTATACGAAAGCAGCTACAGCGGCGCACCAGTGCAGCTGCGCCGCTGTAGCGCGTCTGAATTTGCTCTAAGCCAACAGGGAAGCGGTAGCTACATCAGAAGGAGAAGCTCTCCCGCTGACAAAACATTGTCCACACCGACACTTAGGTCGGTGTAACTTACTTTGCTCAGGGATGCTATATTAGCCTATGTCTAAGATTTCCAAAGGGGTCCGCGCTGCCATTCAAATTTGTTTAGGGGTCTGCAAATGAAAAAAGATTGAAAACCTCTGGGCTAGACTATAACTCAGGAGCCAGGGGACAGAAAGGGGTGAGGTGAGGAAAAGCTCCGCTGGTACCTGAGCACTGGACGAATGCATTACGCACATGAGGGAAGCATGCTGGGTGTGGCACTATTTAACAGCTGTAGCTTGCACTCCTAGTTGACACGTCAATAACAAGTCCACAGGAGGTGAGCTGCTATATGGCAACCCCTGTGCGGGACTGCTCCAGACTCGCCTACATTAATGCGCCTACACCAAGCAGCCACCACAAAGCCCATCATCAGTCATTAAGGAGAGCTGCAAAGGACCACAGCCCAGTTTTAAACCTACTGCACCAGCTCCGTTTCTGATGCTCATGCTGCAGAGCTGCCAAGTTTTAAGTAAGTGGCGTGATATTTTTTCAGCGGTGAGTGAGCAGCTTTCCCTGAGTCAGTCTGTCACCCCACTAGCTATCAACAATGCATTAGTGCTAACTCTCCCAACCAGGACCTTAAGATGCCTCCACCTGCCTTGGGAGGTAACTCAGTGCCATCGTCCCCTTTTAACAGGAAAGCTGAATGTTGCAGATTTCCATCTGTGCACAAGAACAGCGCATCAGGCAGAGGAGAAGGAGGCCCCTGAACCAGAAAGACCGAGGGGCTAGAATTTTCACCATGCTACTGCTCTCATACTGGGAGTGGGGACGACTTCATGCGTGTGTATTTTCCAGCGAAAAATCCTGTTTGCTCTTTTTAAAATGTAGGAGAAAAGATGTGCCTGTCATCCTTGACTGCAAACACCACATTCTAAGGCTTGCTAACATACATTTATATCTCCACTTTTTAATAAAGAATTCCCATCCTAGATTCCACATTTTAAGGATGTGATTTGCAATTCTGGTTGCCAGTCACGATCTTATTTCAGCCCAAATAAATATTTCACATTGAGGTGACTGTTACGGTTATTCAGCCAGCTTAGACCACTTCAGGAAACGCAGGGATGTTTTCATGAAGTCTGAAGTATCTTGCCAATAGTGATTGTAGCACGGGGGGGGGGAGATCTTTGCAAAAGCAGACAGCAATAGCTATAGTTTAAAAGACCTCCTTTAGTGCTTGACATCCTTCAAACCAGTATCCAATAAATATCCCCCTAGAAGCATTTGGTTAGATAAACAGTATGTTTTCAAGCAATAATATGCAAAGGATCAAATGCTTGGAGAGAAAGTTCTGATTTTGGAACATAAATAAAACATGTTGGTGCCCCTTAAAAATAAACTTTGTCCCACAACCTTTTCCCAAAAGAATAAAGTCTCAATGTGCTATTTCTCTATGTGTGTGGTATCATACACTGTGCAGTCTGTTCTCTATAAATTCTGGACACATGCTACTAATCTGCCTCTGCAATATATGTGTTGTAAATCAGATGCTTATGCTGTCTTCTGATCTTTTGCAGTCACGTGTGTACATTGGATTTTGCTGCAGATATTTATGCACTCTATTATTTTCCCCCTGCCAACATCTGAAATGCGTGACCTACAGTTTAATTTTATGTATGTTTTACTACAGATTTCACATAATCGCTGGCAGGCAAAACCCCTAATTCTCACCTTATGGGATCCAAGTGCAAATATATAACAATGTACATGGAGCCTTCTTCTGAAGTCTGTCTTTTAGGTTGTGATGTGGTCCCCGGGGTGCAGCCTGGACTGTGGGACTGCTGAGCCCTCTGTCCCACCGACCTGGCATATCCCTCTCACACTGAGGCTTTTGTCAAGTTACAATCCTCTGATAGGCACTGCACTTACATTCTCAGGCAGGGACACACCCAATTGCCTTACATGAATGATCTCCCGGCCATTCACGAACCATCAATAGGGAGCCACCAACAGTTCCCCCCAGGTCCCCAATCTTGCGCCCCAGAACTATCCCATCTTGCACTGGTCAAAAGCCTAGCCAGTGTAAATTCATTATCCAGTTTGCCACTCCCTCATTGTGGAGTGGACACTCACTAGCCTTTATAAACTGAACTGAGATTTCTCAAGCACTTCAACCAAAACACACTGTTTTAGGTAAAATATAAAATGGGATCATTAACTACAGAAAGATGGATTTTAAGCGATTATAAGTAGCAGGCATAGAGATCCGAGTTAAGACACAAAATAAATTCGCAGTCTACGTTCTACAAACTAAACAGGATTTGAATGAAGCAGTGTCTCACCCTGACAGATGGTACCAGCAGGTTACAGATCCTCAATACACAGGCTGGGACTGCCTTCTAGCCTGGGACCACCCTCCCCCAGTTCGGTCTTTGTCCTCCAGACATGTTTCCAGGTGTTGAATTGTGGGGGTGAATGAGGACAAGTGATGATGTCACTTCCCTTCTTTTATAGTTTCTTTCAATTTGCTGGAAAGATCTATGCTCTGACTTAGGGGTCAGTCAGTCCCCATTGGTCAACAGTCTCCATTGCACACAGTCTCTGGGACAGTGGATTCTTTCCTTGATGGGGGTTAATGAGCAAATAACCACTGTCTGGCTACTCCATTGTTGTACCTGAAAGACTGGTTGTGGATGTTCCCAACTTCACAATATATTTCAGTAACACATATAGCAATACTTCATAACATCACATACAATGATAGCACATACAACCCAACAGGATATTAATGTTCAACGGATCAAGACTTTTAAAATGATACCTCACAAGGCATACTGTGTACAAAACATAACATAATTATATGACAGTGGTGAGTATGGGGGTTCCGGGGTACTACTCTGAGGTACAGAGTGTCACACAAGTAAGACACAGAATCAAGGTCAGGACCTTCTCTGGCCACTAGAGATCCTATGGCACTTTTTATAAGAGAAGGGATGATATCAAGCAAATTCCAACATGAATGGTAACATACTACTTGCCTAAATGGTTGGAAACATGCCACTTGGCTAAATAGTTGGAAAACCATTCCCAGAGAGTAGTTATCAGTGGTTCACAGTCAAGCTGGAAGGCATATCGAGTGGGATCCCACGGGGACCAGTTTGGGGTCTGGTTCTGTTCAACATTTTCATCATGATTAACACTTGAAACTTGAAAGGAAAATGTAGAAACACCCTGTTAATCCTCTTTGAAATGGCTCAAAATTTTAAAAATTGTCCTGTTCTTCCTAAAAATGGGAAATATTCTTTCTAAATGAAGACAGTGGACATACATGTAAATGAAAGCAGAGTTAGAGGTGTCTTAGAATGACACAGTAGTTTTGTTTTGTTTTTTTCAAACTTCCAATATTTCTTGTGGCCCCATTTCTGAGCCCAAGTATAAGGTGCTAAAGGGGAAAGTGAAAAGAATGAAAAGTCAGAAATCCTGGAATTTTACCCTCTTTAATTGTGCCAAGAAAAACATTTATGGACTGCAAAGTCACCTAACAAGGCCTAGAAGCAGACCAAAACCAAGGCAGTCAGATGCATGAGTGTCTTGGGCTCATCTTCACAAGAACATTAAGTCAGGTTAGAACTTGACCTCAAGAATTCATGTTAACTGACATGACTTTGCAGTCAGCGTAGGCAGGTATAATTCATGTTATCATACCAGGTGCCCATGAGAACTCCTGGTTTCAATAAGGGTCACCCACAAACAGTGGACCCAATGTTAAACATGATTTGCCTTATTTATGATGATTGCAAAGTCATGTTTAACGTCATGTTAGCTAACACTACTCTTCTAGGATGTATATTCTAACACAGCCTATCTTTCAACTGGAGATGAGCCTTTATTGACTGGATGCAGGAAAAAAGGCAGGATTTTTAGCTCTTTGGTAAGGGACCAGCTCGGAAATGAGGAAGAGGAAATGGTCATGTAAAAAACAAATCTTGTACAGGGGAAATGTTGGGGAAGAGCAGATGGCACAGAGGCAGCTGAGAAGCACTGTAAACAACCGTCTAAGCTATAGCCACAAGCCATTTCAGCTGCTTTGAATATAGTCCCCATCATCACCCAGCTGGGGCTGGAGAACATCAGATATGCTTTGCCTCTGGGGCTTTGTGAATCTGTTTATTCTGAATCATTGCCAGTGGTAGCAGTGGTTTCCAGAGGGATCAATAGTGGGCCCCATTTGATTTACACAGCATATCAATAAGTCTGTGATTTATCTGTAGGGAAGGGAAGCCTAGGAAATCCCTCCCTCTAAACTTTCTACTCCCTGGCTCTATACATTCAATTTCCCAGCCCCGGGGAATGGATTTTCCTCTCTTATACATATTTTCCTGAGGTCTGCATTATCATTTGCTAAATATATTACCACAAACTATTTATCTGTAGCCTCAAGATTTTAACCCACTCCAGGAAGTTCACAAATAAATCACTGTATTAAATTGTCCAACATCCAATGGTGTTTAGACCATGTGCACACAGCTGAAATTATCATCTAGGGACCAGATCCTGCAACCCTTGTCACACAGGGAGCCCCTAATCACAAAAGCCAATGAGCAGATTCAGGAGTAAGAATTGCTTGTACCAGTAAGAAATTCAGAATCAGATCCTAGGTCAATAAATTTAAAGGGGATTAACTCTTGGCTCCAGTCTGACTCGAATTTGAATTTATACATGTTTAAGTGGACTGGAAATACCACAGTATTTCCAATTCCTTTTACCAGTTTCTTAGGTCCGTTTTGAAAGAGCTACTGACCTGTTTGGTGAGGAAGTATTATGGACTAGTGGATGCAGAGGGACTGGACAAGAGCCAGGTGAGAAAAGTTCAAATACCAGAAATTGCTTCTATTGAAGGATTATTAATACACATTACATTTATTACACACCCAACGCAGAACTGAGTCATTCTGGGCCTGATCCAAATCCTATTGACTTCAGTGGAAAGACTCCCATTGATTTCCAAGGACATTGCAGCAGGTCCTCATTATCTGAAGAAACCAGGAGTGTGGTATAGGATTTTAAAACTGGCCAGTGCATTGTGGGAATTTTTGCCTTACATCCTACAGTAGAAACTGTCCAAGGCAGAACACTAGACTGCATGGACATCTAGTCTGCTCTGCTACAACAGTTCCTCTGCTCCTGCCCCTTGAAAGAGATTCTTCTCGGGCTTATTTTTAGCCAATTTCTGGGAACTGCAGCAATTCCTATTTGCTGCATGGTCTTGTTCTGATATTTGCAAAGAGCACGAGCTTTCAGGCCCCTAAACCACTCCTGCCCTAGGTTCTTTTAAATCAAATCACAGGAATCAAACTAAACTGGAATTAATTACAGACAAGTTTTTTTTTTTAATTAAGTGCAACCCAAACACATGGGTTCAAAAGAAATATTGGTGTGAGGGGCATGTACAAAATACTATCACATCTGCACAGGTTGGTTTCAAAAGCACCTAAGTAGGATAGATCACTAAAATCTATGGGACTTAGGTGTCTAACCTACTTAGGTGCTTTTGAAAAATCCAAGTGGGCACCTATTTGCATCGATGGGCGCCTAAATACCTTTGAAAATCTGTCCCCAAGAGCCTTGTAGAGCATTCAACCTTGCACTGTGCTGCTTGTTCCCCAGAACCTCCACATAGGCCAAGAAATCATCAGACAAGTAATTAGTATCAGAAACAACTACTCCTCCAAATCAGAACCGGCTAGATAAGGGATGGCTCAGCAGAGCAGCTGCTGCCCCATGCAGAGGTGGAAACATGGGAGGAGGATATTAAAGAACACTTTGAACTGCTGTGTCATCGCATCCCATTCAATGAACAGCTGACATTGGCAGGTTTTCCCTTGATGTCCTTATAGCAACAAAAGCAAGAAGAGAGGGAATCAGTGGAAAAATATGAAAACAGTTTCTGAGCTAGCCCTATCCACAGCAGTGTGCTGGTTCTGTCCTGTATTTCTCCTTCATTCTCTCACTATCTTATGAGTTGGGGATGGAAAACATCTACTAAGTTTAGGCTTTCTGGTCCATCCTCTTGCCAGCGTCAGATTGTCCCCGCTGCACATTCTCCAGTAAGTGTCTTGACCTCCTCCCAATTTTCCCTTGGGGACTGTTCCACAGTAGCTACTGTTCCACAGTAGGTCTCGCTGTTAGAAAGGTTTTCCTGATACTGAGCCAAAACCTTCTAAACGTGTTAGTTCCCTGGACACTGGGGCCCCTTTCTTTGGGGATGCTTGCCCTGAAATAAGAGACACTTCTGAAACAAACAAACAAAAAATCAAACACCGGATTGAGTCTCCTCTCTTAGGTATCTGCGCACAAGTAAACCAACTCTCAATGCAGACATGGATAATCAGCAGAACCCTACTCAGCAGGGGACCTGCAGAAAGTTTCCACTTCCTTTGTGCCCCCTGGGCAGCACAAATGGAGCAGGCCAGAGTCGAAAATCTGTCCCTATCTGTCTCAAGGACAGCATCAGTTGCTATGTGTACAGCACATGTCTGAAGAATACAGGCCTCCTACCATAGCAAGTCGTAAATGCCCTCTAGACATATTGGGGCATTCTCTGCCCCAATCCATTTCCTTTGTGCTACCCGGGAGACACAAAGGCAGCAGAAACTTCCTGCAAGTCCCCTGCTGGAGATGCCCTTAGCATGGGGAAGACCCCCATCCTGTATCGAACCGCAGAGCTGGCTCCTATGCCTTCCTCCCCACAACACCCAGCACAGAGGGCTTCTCAGGGCTCAGGGAGTGACCACACTGCAACATGTTGCAGCAGTTCCCAGCTGGAATATGGTCCATAGGGGATCACAGCCAGTTGGCACAAGTAAAAACTGCCCTAATTAGGCTGCCCTGACTTGTGCCAAGACTAGGGTTGGGGCAGTGCTCTGACGGCCTCCCACACTGCCGTGTCCAGCTGGAAGCTGCCTGCAGCAGAGGCTCTACCCCATTAAAGTTAAAAGAGTTTCTCGGTCTTACTGTGTCACGCAGATCTGCTGTGCATAATGCAAACCTGCAGCAGAACGCTATATAAATACTGCCCTGTGCCGTCTCTGTCTCTGACTAGTTGCTATTCACAAGGCGGCTCAAAGAGTTTTGGTTGAACACTATCATGTTTTCAGTGCAGTGACACATGTCTTAACCCCAAATCCCCTCTTTTGTGCCAGCAAAGTCTCATTTAGAAAGAGAAGAATGTGAAGGGTTGTTCTTATCACCGCTGTGGAAAAGGAAATGCCATTCAAAGGGGCTCAAAGTCCTTTCAACTCCCTAAATGTAGAAGAGGCTTTTCCTGTTTCCAAATAAAATTTAAACGGCTACTTTCATTTTTGTTGTGCATTATTTTAGAAGGCGGATAAATGGCCGAAATAATTAACTACATAGCGCTCACTCTCTCTCTCTCTCTCCATTTTTTACTTTTTTATGCTCTTTTACATGCACAGGTGTCTAGGTAGGGAACATATACTAGCAATAGGTTTCAGAGTGGTAGCCGTGTCAGTCTGTAGCCACAAAAAGAATGAGGAGTACTTGCGGCACCTTAGAGACTAACAAATTTATTTAGGCAAAAGCCTTCGTGGGCTAGAACCCACTTCATGCAGCAGATGAAGTGGGTTCTAGCCCACAAAAGCTTATGCCCAAATACATTTGTTAGTCTCTAAGGTGCCGCAAGTACTCCTCATTCTTTATAGAAGCAATAGGTGATTTGGTTTAAAAAAATAAGACCTTTCCAGTGCTCTCCCCAAAACAGTGAGACAAACCCTTTATGGTCAAAATATGTGAGTAAGGTTTTGGTTTAGGATATGTCTGTGCTGCTACTGAAGGTGTTAATTTAGCATCGGTCGACATACCCATTTAACAACAGTAGTGTAGATGCGGCAGCAAGGGCTTCAGTATGGACATGGAGTATAAGCCTGCCAGGGATCACTCTGCTTGCTAGCCCAGGTTGAAGGCCATGCTGCCACCATTATTACCCATGCTAGCTAGATTAGAGCTAACACAGTATGCCTACATCACACCTTCACATGCAGCGTAGACATGCCTGAGGCACAGAGAGCAGACGGGAAGAAGCAACATTCCATTGTTATGTGTCTCTTCAATTCCTGGTTTTGAAGATTCGACAAGGTACGGAAACTGTTTCTGTGCTTGTTTCATTTAAATCAAGATGGTTAAAAGCAGCATTTTTCTTCCACCTAGTTAAGTTTCAAAGCTGTATTAAGTCAATGTTCGGTTGTAAACTTTTGAAAGAAGAACCCTAACATTTTGTACAGAGTTACGAACATTTCAGACTTACGAACAACCTCACTGAAGTTCTACTGTACTCTCAAAGATTAAACTGTCAAAGAAGAGGATCTGAAACAAACTGGTAAATTAAAGAGAAACAAGTCACCAGGACTGGATGGTAAATATTCAAGAGTTCTGAAGACACTGAGGGTATGTCAACACTGCAATTACATGCCCAAAGACTAACCCGGTCCAGCTGACTTGAGCTCGCAGGGCTCGGCCTAAGGGGCTGTTTAAATGTGGGGTAGATATTTGGGCTTGGGCTGGCACCTGGGCTCTAGGACCCTGCAAGGTGGGAGGGTCCCAGAGCTCAGGCTGACGCCTGAGCCCAAACATCTACACTGCAATTAAACAGCCCCTGAGCCCCAAAAGCCTAAGTCAGCTGGAACAGGCCAGCCACCGGTGTCTCAGTGGAGTGTAGACATACCCTTAGGAATTAAGGGCCAGATTTGTAAAGGTATTTAGGCACCTAGATAAACTGCTGGACTGCTAACAAAAATATGTAGCCTCTTATTAAAATCACCTAGTATACCAGAGGATTGGAGGATATCTAATAAAGCACCTAGTTACAACTGCACTACTCCTCAACAGGACAGGCCACCATAAGTATACCAGCCCAGTGCTCCATCCCTTCCACTTACTCCCTCCCATGTCAGTTCAAAGCCTTGATCCTGACCTTCAAAACCATTAATGAGTCAGACCCAGCTACATCAGTGACCACATTGCCATCCATGATCCACCAAGACAGCTGTACTGCTCCAGGAAAATGCAGCTCACAAAGCCAGGACGCAGCATTTGAGATCCATCTAGAGACTAAGCATTCTGTCAAGGTGGTTCAGCAGTGGAAGGAAAGATCAAGAGTCGGACCACCTTTAGGGCTTTTTACAAGACCCTCTTCTTAGGCAAAAGAGTTCTACTATAACTGGAAGGATCATGTTGATGAGTAAATAACTATCACCTGAGCAAAGCCTCCTTACCCAAGACTCCATTAAGTCCTTAGGCACTCACAATTTAGATTTAATTTACCTGGGAAGCACTTAGATACAACAGTGACAGTCACAGTAGAAAACACTAAAACAGAATATTATTACTGTTATTTATTTGTATGTGAGAGACAAGGTGGGTGAGGTAATATCTTTTATTGGGCCAACTTCTGGTGGTGGAAGAGACACTCTTTCAAGCTACATAGAGCTCTTCTTCAGTCTGGGAAAGGTAATCAGTGTCTCACAGATAAATATAAATTGAAACAGATTGTTAAGCATAAGGAGTTAACACATTAAAAGAGACCATGCAAGATGAAGTGGGCAATAAACACCTCTGTTAACGAAAGGGTTAGTGGGTTACAGATTGTTGTAATGAGATATAGAACCAGTGTCTCTATTAAGTCCATGGTGTATTGGAGTTATGAATTTAAACTCTCAGGCTCAGCTTTGAAAGGTATTGTGCAGGTTTCCTTTGAGGATGAGCACTGAGAGGTCAGATATAAAGTGATTGTTTTGTGAAGAGAGTTTGCCCACAAGTGATAAGGTAATTTATTTGTATCATCTGTAGTGCATCTGTTAGGTAGTTTAGACCAATGGCATGGACGTCCTTAATGACAGGACCCAAGACTTTGAATTCGACCCTGTTTGCGGTGGGAAGCCAGTTCAGGACAAGAAGTACTGGGATGATGTAGTCTCAGTGAGTAGCACTAGCAAGTAAGCAAATTTCTGCAATCTGGGCCAGTGGGAGCCGTTCTAAGGTCTTTGTGCTCATTCTTAAATACAGTGACTTCCAGCAATCCAGACTGGAGGTCACATGGCTCAGCCATGACCAAGTCACCATTCTGTAGAGTGGGGCTCAGCTTCCTGGCCAGCTGGAAACAGAAGATAGGTCAGTCAGTCACTGGGCTCTTTAAAGTGGCTGCTTGTCTTGTTGTTAGAAGCTAGCACCAGCATCTGCAAATTAAATGTAAACATTTGTATGTGCTGCTAGCAGAGAATCACCACCAGGATAGTAGTAGAGGGGAACCAAAGGAAAAACCAAGAATGCAAACACAGATCTGTACCTTCACGGTCTCCCCTGCTTTGCTGTCAGATGCACTTTCATTTCTAATTAAGTGTGGTTAGGGGATGAAGGAGGAGGAGGAGGAAAGGGGAATCAATTTGTTGTTAGCACCATAACGGACGGGAAAACATTTTGCGCTGACAGGAAATTTACATTACACAAATTCCTGCCCCAGTTCACTGGGTAGCTGACTCTATTTGACAGAAAGGAGCAACAGAGCTGTGAGGTTCTCTACCCCCATTCTTTCTGGACATATGAGACACGCACAGAAGGTTTTAATAATGGTTAATCACACAAGGGAGAATGTTTGCCTTTCTTTTGTATGGGAAATCAGGCAGAGCCTTACTGCAGCGGAAGCTGGACCCTTTGATCAATGTATGACATTTTAAGAAATTTGTAAGCACTGTTGTATAATGCTGGGCTAAATATTGTAGAGTTTGGGGTTTTTTTAAAATACAAGTAAGGAAAGAATTTAATGTTATCATTTTTTACATCAAGGTGACAACTATAATAATACATCTTTTTCCGTAGACCATGAAAATTACACAGCAAATTAGGGAATGGAATATGTTGGACAATCAAGGATTCATAGCCTAGTGAACTAGCATAAAAATAAGGGGTATGTAAGATGTGAACATCTTAACACATAGTCCTTAGTGTTTCCCAGAACCCCATGACAAAAAAAAATGTGAGTCTCAACTCCGAATTCTGGCATCTAAATTAGAGCATCACAACATTTGGGTGATCAAATTAATCCTATATTCCTAAAGCCTAATTGTAAATGCCAGTTTGTGCATCTAAAATAGAAATTAAAGGCCTTGAGTTTAGATGCTTGTTTTGAAAATAAGGCCTGGAAAATTACTATGATTATTACAGTAGTGTCCAAGAGCTGAGAATGGGGCTCCATTGTGCAAGGCACTGTACAAACATATTGTTGAGATAGTTGTGGCCCTGATGTACTTACTCTAACTAGTCCAGGCAAATGAAGGGTGGAAGGGAAGAGGCACAAATGGGTGAAATGACTTGCCCAGGGTCAGAGAGCAGGAGCCAGGAACAGAAGCGAGGTCTCCACACTCCAAGTTCTATGTCCCATCCACTGGCACTGGGCCGTACTGTCCCCAGCAGAAACTGTCCAAACTAAAAGAAGTGGGAAGGGCTTAACAGCCTATTTTTCTGCCCTCTCCTGAGACTATGAAGCCAATATTTGGGCCAAATTAAAAACAAAAAAAGATGTGTCTATATGCACTTTTGAAAGTGCATTTCCCACTTGTTTCATGAGACATTTTCAAGAGATTTGAGGAATACTCTCAGGATTTCATCAGAGGCCCAAATAAGGGAAGTTACATTTCAAGTTGCTCTGTGTGCTCTGTAGTGCATGTTGTCACATCTGCAAAATATTCTGTCACACTTGTTCCCTGAGCAGGTTTCGGCTCTGAGCTCTGTGACACTTGGCCTCTGGAGGAAGGCGTATTTCATGTTGTTCTCAAATGGTTACCTATGCCAAACAGGAAGCAGTTATGATGGACTCCAGAGGGAACTGTACACCAGAACTCGTCTGCCAACTGAGACTTTGGTTATGACTTCAATCCACTCGCATATTCACCTAATGCACTGACACCTAGGGACTGTTCTCTTTAATTAACTAGCTTCCAGGACCTTTGCTCCTCCAAAGCAACTGTTCAGATGGGTTATGAAGAAAGGGATGGTCCCCAGTAGCTGAGTTAGGAATTTTGTTAAAGAACCTCTACAGGGATTTCACATAGCATGCATCATAGCTCACACCATGCAGTACCAGTTGTATTCAAGGCTCCAGTCCTGAGTAATGGATAAGGTGAGTAGAAAACCATCAAGAAGGAAAACTAGCAGCGTCCTTCTCTGATATTGTTGTTGTTGGGTTTTTTTAATGCTTTTGTTCTGTGACCTACCCGAGAGAATTCCCCTGCCTGAGAGAGAGTAGTTAATTGAAATCCCGATCAGCAGAAAACCTGCAACGGTACCACAATTGGAGGGACAGTGCAGTGCAGCCCAGATACCTGCGAGTGGCACTGTGCAATGGGAGAATCCCTGCTGTTGCTAAGATAAGGCCCAGGAATGGCAAAGCCTTGCCAGCCTCAGGGAAAGAAAATCGCAAGCCTGCTTAGTGTATTTGTTAAAAGATAGAGATAAATGGCAGTGGATTCAGAGAAGAGCAACAAAGAGACAATTAAGAAGCTGGACAAGTTGATTTATGAGGAAAGATTAAAGGAGCTGAGCATGAATAGCTCGGCTAAAAAATGTCTAAGGGAGGGCAGAAATGTAGTGAGTATCGATGGTATCTGAAGCCTCCATTCGAAGGGGCTTTCCTCCCTCTCCCTCCTCCCCCTGAGCCCTTCACTGTCGCATGTAGCTACACACCGCAGTGGGGACACAGCCAGCCTTTCACTGCAGCATGCAGCTACACGTACCCTACGTGATGATATCAGTGTAGCCAAGGCCTGAGAAATCCCCCAAATGTTTCATTTAAATATAAAACATCCCACAAAACACGATGGGCTACATGCAGGAACCCAGAGGTTAAATTCTATGACCTGTTTTAGACAGGAGGCCAGGCTCGCTGAGCATCATGGTCCCTTCTGCCCTTAAAATCTATAAATTTATGAATTTGGAAAACGTGCTTTTATAGACCCACATTTTCTTTTATTACAAAAGGGCCAAAAGACCCATTTAGTTATCTGTGTGGAAAACAAACCAAACGGAAAACAGACTTAAAAAAAATATTTTCAGAGAAAATAATTTCTCGAGGTCTGAGCTTGGCTTTGTCCTTGTAGTCCTGTGTGGGAGTATGTTCAGACACTCTGTGGGGATGTGAAAGGCTCAAGCATGCTTAGTGAGAACGGGATCTTTGGAGAGTTTTGCTGCGAAAATGGAAGAAGTCTCTACTGAGCATGTGCAAACTGCAATATAAAAATAGGCTTACAACTTGGCCAAATTTGGGTGGATTTTCACTGAGATGGCAAAAGGCACGTGTCTAACACAAAGGCCACCCTGTTGCCAAATTTTAAGTCCCTGCTCTTAAGCCTGGGTGTGTAGAGCTTTTCAAAGAAAATGTCCCAAAACTTTTTTAACGTAAGCATCACAAAGTATCTTTCCATAGCTTCATTCACAGAAACAGCTGAGCTATTCATTATGGCTGAAATGTTTTAAAAAAATTCAGACACCCACCATGGAAACTGTCAGCTGAAATGGTTGAAGTTTGGCAAAGTTATAAGCAACTGGACACAGGATCTTATAACAGGAAATGTCGGGCAACCTTAATAATAGGCACCCTAGCAGTCCCACCCACAATAAAGAAAAGAAAGGGGCACCAGCCCAATTACTTTTTCCTTTGCTGGTTACCTTTGATGAAGGAGGGAAAGACACACTTAGCTACTCTGTCCTACAGGATGCTTTCCTTGCTTGTCATTGCTGAAGCAACAACTCACTGTTAGCTTGATTTGAGTCTTACGTACAGAAGCATCTGAACAGGTCAGGTCTAGCTGGCCTAAACACAGTAGCTCTTTATTATCGGTACAGAATGAGAGTGCGTCTAATATAGATTCAGACAAATAAGTGCTTTGAGGCAGCTGAGCTCTGCATTGGAGGTGGAGCAGGTAATGGTGTCACCTAAAGAAAAAGGTCCTGAAACCCTTTAATTTTTAATGAAAAGAAACAGAGACCCAGAGATAAAAATCATTGCCTTGGGGGAGGGAGAGAAAGGAAGATGTGGCTGAAGGAAGAAAGAGGGAGTTCAAAGGGCCCATTTCATCCAAAGCAGAATGATCTGTATGAAAAATGCCTCTCTTGCAATTAGACAAGTTAGAAGCGCCGCTCCTGCACTGTTTGAACTAGTAATTTGGTTACATTTTGCATGTTTCTACACACGTTCTTTGTCTCGTTATCCCAGCTCCCCTGCCATCACTTAGCTTCACTGTAGCTTATTATTCATATAAATTTGCACTGCCACATTAAATGCTTCCGCACAGCAAAATAAAACTGCACAGGGTACAGTCTGCTAGGAAATAACTGACTGACCAAACATCACTCCTCCTCCTGCTGTCATTACATTGTGAATACAAGCTTCCCATAGGGTAGATTCTTTGTACATTAACCACTCGCCAGAGTCCCAACTGCTGAGCTAAGAAATCATACTTGGAATTCAACAAAAGTACTTAAGGGCAACCACATACCAGCCTCCTTTAGTGCCGATTCATTCATAGCTAATCCCTATTGGGATGCCAGTTAAAATCAGACTGATGTATGTACTTTGTCTCATCCCCCCATGGAATCCCTTCAGTGGCTTTTTGTCTCCTTCCATATTATAGTCAAACCCTTCCATAATTCTTTCACATACACCCTCCTCTCCCTTGCCCTGTGCTTTGTCCAAGTAGCATAGCTTCAGCTCCATCTCCTCCACACCTTTATTCACGCTTCTCCCTATCCTTGAAAGAAACTCCATCTCCCACAATCAGTGTCCCTTCCTCCTTCAGATCCTTCCCCCAAACAACCTTCTTTTTCCTAGCTTTCTGCCACTAATCTCTGCTCTGGTGCCCTTCACTCCCATCTTATTGAGCTAAAATATGTAAATCCTATTACTGTAAACAAATAATTAAGAGTCTTATATGAAGCTAGCTAATTACTGCACAATCCCTCCTTCCCCTGGCTCTTGAGACCTTTTACTGCCATTACATTGATTTCCTCCCCGCCCCCATCTTCTTCCCAATAAAGACCTTTGTTTAACAACAGCTTGGGAGTTGGTTGGGGGCTCACTGCGGTTGAACCTAGCCCAGTACTCCCTGGAATCTGTAAGAGAACACTCGGGAGTCGTCTTGCAAGAGTGCTTTTCAGTTTGCCAGGGTTCACGCTGCTGCCAGCTCAGACCTGGCACAGTTCACAATCATCACTGGCATGAATGAAAAGCCAGATGGACATAAAGGCAGGTGGAATTTTTTGTTCTATTATAACTAGAATATTAGTACAGGCATGATTACCTCTGCTTTTAGGGTGCTTTGGTAATTTTTACCGTCTTTCTGTTTACCTCTTGATTGACTTGTGCTGTGTGGGAGCTGTTATATAATTACCAGTCCATTCCATGATTGCTTAGACGAGGACAGGACATAGAGACAGATCCGCTGTGTGGTAATACTACGTACCATTAGGCTATGTCTAATCAGTCTGGGAACTTGGAAGCCATAGGGGAAAATAATTTTGGATCCATATTATAGAGCTTGGTCTGAACCACAAATATCAGATCCAGCTCCAAATTTTTGCAGTGTTTGGAGGGGCTTGGGCCCATCTTTGAGATCTTTAAAGAAATTAGATATAGAATTGTCTCCTCCCACCACAAAAGTGCAGCTACCTGGGGTGGAACACCAATGTACACACAGAGTGTGACATAACAGTTTCAGACAAGAGGTTGGAATGATCACAGGCTAGAGCTCACCTCCTCTTCAGATGAGTACTCCATGTTTTCCTATCACAAACTGAAAAATACTAAATCTTACAGAGTAAGCTTAAATAGGCAGAACGTAATTGCTCAGATTTAGAATTTGGTCAGGACACAGGTTAACATTAATACTAGAGCTGTACAAAAAATTGTCATCAACTTTTTTTCCCTACGAAAAATGGCTTTTTGAAGGAAATAAACATTTTAATGGAAGATTTTTGTTTCCTATGAAATGTTCTGATTTTTTAAATGAAAAATAGAAAATCAAAAAACTGGAAATATTTACTGAACAATGCGGTGTGTGTGGGGGGGGGTGGGGGGGGCGACTCAAATTAAAGTCCCCGCGCCAATGAGTATTTAATTATTTATAAAAAGTGGAACAGCTTCAAGAGAAGAGATTGAGAAAGCCCCATAGCAAAACATCCCACCTCTCAGTGCACCATCCTACAGTGTGGGAGACACAAGTTCAAATCCCTTCTCCATACCAGGTGGACTTGGTCCTAGGTCTCCCACATCCCAGGTAAGTGCCCTGACCACTGGACTAAAGCTTATAAGGGAAGCAGCAGCTGGGCCACCTTCTCCTCCAGCCATTTTGTGAGTCCTTTGCTTTTGTCAAAATGCCTGAAAGTTGAAACAAAACGTTTGGGGTCAAAATGAAATATTTTTTTCTGACATTTCCAAAATGTTTTGTGATGGTGGCAGACCTGGTGCCAGCTCACTCCAAGGCCCCTGGGCCTCACTGAATACTAACAAATGCCTAGCTGGAAACCAGTCTGGCTCACTGGTTAGTATCATTAAAATACATATTAGAGCTATAAGAATGTGTTTAGTGTTTAGACTTTATGAAATGCTTCTAGGATGCTACATGTATTAATGTTGCTTATAATATCGGTATCCCATGTTATACGGTAATATTTAAGTGTTTGCTCTGTAACTCTAAAAATTTTTGCTAAAACTGCAAATAAGCCTTCTCGGTCACTTTCAGTGATAAAGCCACACTAAAGCGTTTTGAAATGTCAGCACGGTCTTAACTGATATTGAGACAATATTTATATTATGAATCTGTGTAAGTAACTCCATGGTTAAGGTTAAATCTCCTGTTCCACTTTAAGGATAATTTTAAGCTGCCTCTAAGGGCACGTCTTCACTAGCAACGTTAAAGCGCTGCCGCGGTAGCTATAAAAACCCCTACCTCTACGAGGTGCACTGTCTACACTGGCACTTCACAGCGCTGAAACTTGCAGCACTCGGGGGGATGTTTTTTCACACCCCTGAGGAAGAAAGTTGCAGCGCTGTAAAGTGCCAGTGTAGACAAGTCCTAACTTTACCCAAATGTAGCCAAACTGCTTTAAAATGATATGCATAGTCTTCTGTCAGGATAGCATTTTGGAGGGGAAATTTTATGAAAAATCAGGGACAGAGATACAGGGCAGAGTCAAGAGTATGTGGCATACCATACATCCTACATTTTTTTCTTGAAGTATAACCCAAACTTTTGAGTGTACAGGCGTTCTAATCTTTGTGATAGCTAGAAAATGATAATGTTCTCTTAGAGGATTTTGATACTAATAACTGGTAGATATCTACCATTCTAAAGTCAGATTACAGCTTTTAGCTTGGGAAAATAATTGATCTAAACTGAATGGATAAATGGGTAGCTCTTAACTCTCTTAACTAAGAGAGACAAGCTTTTGAATTACACAGAGCTCTTCTTAAGGGCATGTCTACACATAAAATGCTGGATCAGCTCTCAGTCCGGGCACAGCTGTCATCCTTTTTAAGTCTGCTGCCCCTGAGTCCTCTCTGGCTCCCCCACTCCTGGGCAAGCTCACTGTTCTCTGCAGGAGTTAAGCTCAGTCCCAGGGGCCTTTCTGAGTGTAGTCCCTAGTGCTGCTCCTCAGTTCCAGTTACAGGGCACTGACAGAGAGCAGATGTTCAGATCCCCTTTCAGGGCTGCAAGGTCTGTTCACCCTAAACTGTGGGGGTGGAAGGAAGGGAAGGCTAGTCACTGCCTTGGGCTGGGCTCCCTTGGCTACTGGGCTAATGAGCAGCCTCTGTTCTTGGGCAAACTTTCCCCCCAGTCTGTGGCCAGCTTGACTTTTTTAAGCTCTCCTTCTCCAAGTAAAGGGAGCTCTACAGTGGTGCCTAACTGACACTTCCTGAGTGCAGGATGCTCTTTAAGCTTGCTGTCAATAGAATGGGGATGTGTCCCATCACACAAGGCAACAGGAAGTTATCTGGGATTTGAAGAATTCCCATTCCTGTGATTGCCCTGAACATGAACGGGATATGAAGAATGGGGGGAGGGAGAGAAGCTTGCAATTTTGGAAAAGCCATCGAAGGCAAAAGCCTTGTGCAACTGAATCTTATACTTTGTATTCAACATCAACGCTTGAGCCTTTGGCAGAAGTGGGGTTTGTGAGAGTCTACGGAAATGGAATAATGGAGCAATCAGCCACTCCAGGGTGTGCATTAGTAAGTCTTTTGTTGCATGCATCAGGTGCAATGTATGGGTTTTCAGTCACCTAGGAAGTGCACTAATGTTACTATTATTTATATTATGGTTGTGCCTAGAGGCCTCAGTGAAGATAGGGACCCTATGATGCTATGTGCTCCCATAATAAGAGACATTTCCTGCCATGAAGAGCTTGCAATCTCAATAGACAAGGCAAAGCAACGGGTGGGAGAAAGAGTTAGTTCCATTTTACATATCAGGAACTATTACGGCACATGGAGATTAAGCTACTTGCTCAAGGTCTTACAGGCAAACTGTGACAGAGGCAGGAGTTGAATCCAGGGCCGGCTCCAGGCACCAGCTTTCCAAGCTGGTGCTCGGGGCGGCATCGAGAATGGGGCGGTAGTCCGAGTCCCACGGCGGCAATTCGGCGGCAGGTCTGCCGCTCTTCCCTTGCCACTGCGGGACTTGGACTGCTTGCGTCGGGGGCGGGGCCCCGCAACATCGCCCTGCATCGGGGGCGGGGCCGCCGCAACTGCTTGGGGCGGCAGAATTGTCAGAGCCGCTCCTGGTTGAATCTAGGTGCCTCTCACGTCCCAAAGCAATAGCTTATCTACAAGTTCGTCCTTCCTCACCAACAGATTACTAATACATATTCTGGAGTGCTTTACTCCTATGAAGGCATTTCCAGCAGATCGAGGGACGTGATTATTCCCCTCTATTCGGCACTGGTGAGGCCTCATTTGGAGTACTGTGTCCAGTTTTGGGCCCCACACTACAAGAAGGATGTGGATAAATTGGAAAGAGTCCAACGGAGGGCAACAAAAATGATTAGGGGGCTGGAGCACATGACTTATGAGGAGAGGCTGAGGGAACTGGGATTGTTTAGCCTGCAGAAGAATGAGGGGGGATTTGATAGCTGCTTTCAGCTACCTAAAAGGGGGTTCCAAAGAGGATGGATCTAGACTGTTCTCAGTGGTAGAAGATGACAGAACAAGGAGTAATGGTCTCAAGTTGCAGAGGGGGAGGTTTAGGTTGGATATTAGGAAAAACTTTTTCACTAGTAGGGTGGTGAAGCACTGGAACGGGTTACCTAGGGAGGTGGTGGAATCTCCTTCCTTAGAGGTTTTTAAGGTCAGGCTTGACAAAGCCCTGGCTGGGATGATCTAGTTGGGGTTGGTCCTGCTTTGAGCAGGGGGTTGGACTAGATGACCTCCTGAGGTCCCTTCCAACCCTGAGATTCTATGATTCTATGAAAGAGCCATACTCTAATTTTACATTCAATTGTTTTTTACTCAGGGAGATGTCTGCAATGAACCCTTCTGCCATGACAAGTAATTTCTAGTATAAAGTTAAGAGAAAATAGTAGGGAGCAAAAACCATTGTCTTCCTTTTCTCTGCTATTTTGAACATGCTCATTGTTTGTTAATGTTTTTTTTTTCTAACTCCTTCGCTCTCTACTTTTAAGGCTCCCCATGTGTTTGGGCCTCTTCACACACCTATCTCCCGAGAAGAATGGCTGCCCTAGCAGCATCAGTTTGGGGTAATTTAAAACTGTTGCTTTTTCTCCCCCTCCTCACCCCAAACTTCCTCTCTTCATTTCTCAGTCCCCACAGGAGTCTTTGTCCTGCCCATCATCATTTCCCCTCCCTCCTTCATGCCCATTTAACATAACGGGCTCAGGGATTTTTTCCTCTCCAGGTCTCTCTCCTCCTCCTTGTTGTGTTTAAGTGATGAGGGCATTGGGAGTTGGTGCATACCTGTGACATCGTCCAAAAGGCCCAACTAGGCTTTGGATAAGCAGTGTCCTAAGCCACACGCTATTAGGATCGTAGTGTGATACTATTACCTTGGTTGACCCACTGAGGATTGAACTGGGGAGGTCCAGAGATAAAAAGCCTGAGCTGCTACAGCTTGAGCTAAAGCCACATAGCTAAGGGCTGTAATAACTCATATCTTTTCTGGATCAGGCAGAGAAAGGGTCCCCATAACACACACATGCATAGGGTTGCCAACTTGCAGATTGCAGAAAGCTGAACACTTTTGCCCTGCCCCGCCCTGTCCTGTCCCAACCCTTCTCCAAGGCCCTACCCCCTGCTCACTCCATCCCGCTTTCTCCCCCCCCCCCACTCATTTGCACTGGGCTGGGGCAGAGGGCTGGGGTGTGGGAGTGGGTGAGGGCTCCAGCTGGGGGTACAGGCTCTGGGGTAGGGCTGGAGATCAGGGGTTTGGGGTGCAGGAGGGGGCTCCAGGTTGGGGACTGGGGTCAAGGGATTCGGAGTGTGGGAGGGGACTCTGGGCTGGGTTGGGGTGAGGGCTCCAGCTGGGGGTGTGGGCTCCAGGGTGGGGCTAGAAATGAGGGGTTTGGAGAGTGGAAGGGGGCTCCAGGCTGAGGCAGGGGGTTGGGGTGCGGGGTCAGTGAGGGATCTGGCTGGGGGTATGGGCTCTGGGGTGAGGCCAGGGATGAGGGGTTTGGGGTGTAAGAGGGGGCTCCGGACTGGAGGTTGGTGTACGGGGGGTGAGGGCTCCAGCTGGAGGTGTGGGCTCTGGGGTGAGGCCGGGGATGAGGAGATTGGGATGCAGGAGGGTGCACCGGGCTGGGGCCAAGGAGTTTTGAGGGCAGGAGGAGGATCCAGGCTGTGGCAGAGGGTTGGGGCACGGGAGGGAGTGAGGGGTGCAGGCTCCGGGCGGCGCTTACCTCAGGTGGCTACTGGAAGCAGCAGCATGTCCCCCCTCCAGCGACTAGGTGGAGGAGCCTGCATTAGCCCCGCTGTGCCCCCGAGTGGACCTTTAACGACCCAGTTAGCAGAGTTGACCGGAGCTGCCGGGGTCCCTTTTTGACCGGGCGTTCTGGTCAAAAATCAGACACCTGCCAAACCTACACACGCACCAAAGGGCTACAATAGTATTTAAAGGTGGAAAAGGCCTATTGGGACAATCATCTTGCATCATCATTTCCTTCATTGTACCCCAGGACTCCATGTTGTACCTCTTGTGCACCCCACTGCCAGAGCCTCTCCTCCACCGCCTTCCCCCTGCCAGAGCCTTTCCCTGCTGCTGGAGTCCTTCACTGAGGTAGGGAAAGGCTCTGGAAGCTGGGAGGCAGCAGGAATCTACACAGTTGAACGTAGTAGTGGCGACATGGGAGGCACCAGTTGGGCATGCAGATAGCAGGGAAGGGTATATAGCCTAGGATGCTGGAGTGTCTCTACTCTACTCACCTAAACCATGCAGCCTCACCATCTACATTGCTATTCATACCGGTGCTAGCGAGGCGTGCAACGTCTGTACTCTATACACCACTGCAAGAGTAGACTTATCCTCAGAAAACCAGAGGAAGTGACACTATTGTTAAGTTCTCCCTGGTCTGTAAAGCAAACATCACATCTGCAGGCAGTTCTGTTGCTATTTGCTCCCTGGACCAGTATGGGTTATGGTGATCACAGTAGAAGCTCATTCCCAGGCCAACGAGAACTCCATGTGGCTCTCCACCGACTATCCCTAGCCAGCCTTCATTTAGTAAGTATCATGCAACAGCATAATAGCAGTAATAGAAATGTTCCATTTACTTTTTACCCAGCAAGAATCTAGTTCTCCCATCAGGACGAAGTGCGAGACCTTGAGGACCTAGCCTTCATAAAGCAGGATGACAAGATGATTAATGCTCCATATTTTCAGGCTTTTCTAAGTAAGTAAGTTGCCATGGCAGTTCGTTAGTCCTCAATTGTTCTATTGAACAACAATGAAGGCAGAACAGAATAACACACATACACACTATGGCCATTCATTTAAAAAATAAAATTATGACCGTTTCATCTATTTTTGCATGGAAGAGCTGCCCAGAGGTCAGATCCTAGAAAAGTCACTAAAAAGTTCTCCTTTCCCATGACTTCACCAATCTCAAATCTGCTGAAAGACTCTTACATTAAAAAAGGATTCAAAGTTCCCCAGTCATCTGTCCCACCACCAACCCATTTCTGGCTAATGTGCCTATTTGAAGAGCATGGAAACTTGCGATGGAAGCGACCTTTTAGGCCATCGAGTCCAATGCCCAACCAAGAAAGGATTGTTCCCATAGAGAAACAAAGTTGTCTCCTGGGACAGGTTCCTCAGGAAACAGGGGCTCTTCTAGCAGACATCTAGGACATCTGTAAAGAAGTAACTGAAAGAAGCTACTTAGAAGAAGCCACATGGAGGAAAAGCTGATAGGTCTGGAGGGGAGGGGATTTGTTTTTGTTTTTTTCCATTAAATCAAGAGATCATCATAATGTTTATGTAGAAAATGAACCTTTTAATCATCAGTTGGGTCCCAATTCAGCAAAATACTTAAGCATTTACTTAACTTTAAGCTTATGAGTCATCCCAGGCCTAATCAGAAAGGAATTTAAGGGTTTGCCTATCTTCAGTGGCATTTAAACACAGATTTAACAGTAAGCCCACATTTATGTGGTCTCCTGAACAGAGATGAGAATACTCATTGCTTAAAGTTAAGCACATACTTGAGTGCTCTGCTGATCTACGGCTTAGGTCTCGAAGCTGACAGGGACCTGGAATAGGGAACTAAATCGAGGATGCTGGAGGAAATAGGGAGACGTGAAGAAAACTGCAAGGTCAAAAGGAACAAAGAAAGAGCCCTTGAGGATAGAATGGGAAATTTAGAGAAGGGAGGAGGCCAGGAGCAAAGAAATCCTTACAAATAATTATTACAAAAACAACAATGACCCCAAACACTCTAGCAGCACTGACTGTAGACTGTAATGTTTTGTAGCCTTATAAGAAAGAGTTTAAACCTCTTGTTAAAACTGAAATACAATCTTTAGTCTTGTTTGCACACCTCCTTGCTTGTTGCCACCAGCTAACAGCTTAGAGGTATTTTAAAGTAAGAGCTGCACTAAATCTTTTGTGACTTGGTCTGGTTAAAGGTGCTATGCTCAGAAAGTGGCCTCAACACATGCATTTTCTGCTTAACCTGAATTTACTTGCCTTTGATCTCTTTCATTTTTTTGTAATCTAGTAGTGGGGAGCTGCACACTGGGAAAACCCACCTTCCACACTGTACCATTATCTAAACCTGGCACCGAACCAAACTTTAATATTTCAGTCTTACCGGTTTTCAGGTTTGGAATGTTTTTATGTTGGAGGATTTTCATCTGTTCCCTGACTCGCCTAATGGAATCCTAATGTACATGAGAGATCCCTATCTAATCTGACTGCCAATTACTTGCTTGTTTCAGTCATCGTCTACATACAAGATAACTTGTACTATTTCCATTGCAGCTAAGTTATGCCTATAGGAGTTTCATACAAAACACAAAGGATATAACATGATACTCAGCGGACTGAGAAATGATCCTATTATGCTGACCTGAGATAATACAGGACCCTCCTGACGGCTGGAATAATTACAATAAACTACTCAAGCAGGGATAAAAACTGGAGTTAGACAGCAAGTTAGATGAAACCTGTAATTATTAACTTACAACTTGAAACCAGATTCAATCAACATAACTCTAGATGTCTAAGAGGAATTTAACAATAAAATATGGAGGTGGAGAATGGTCTAAAGCCAGTTTAGTAGCTGGGTTGAACTTCCATGACCTGCTGTTTAAAAAAACTAAAGGTACCTGTGATGATGTTCAATGGTCACTCTGGGCCAAAAGAATTTGAAAGAGATCCTCTTTATTCAGAGATGCAGATCCCACTGCGTCTGTGAATCAGAACATGGGCTTCTGCAATGCTCCTCCCCCAGACTTCCTGTCTGGGAAGTTAAAGCACAGTTCCCAATACCACGCCTGTTTTGCCCCATCTTTAGAATATGAATTGGACTCTGCTCTCTTTGAACTCAATGGAAAACCTCCCATGGACAATTTAGAGGAGAGCAGTGTATAAACGCTGGGGCTGGGGGAGGATTTTGTAGGAGTGGGTGTGATCATCACAGAATCGCAAGCCAGAGATGTCAGTGATGGGAAACACCTATTAGTAGAGCCCTGTGTTTATTGCAAATACGAAATAACATGAAATAAAATGAAAAAACATAAAAAGGAATAAAACAAAAAACTCCCCCCGCTGCAGCAACTTCGCAGCCCCTGTCCCGCGGGGCTGGGCCCAGCTCCCCACACTGGGTATTGCGACCTGGCACGCAGGGTTACAGCACCACTCAGGTTTGACCCAGCTTCCCCTCCGGCATCATGATGGGGGCAGCACCTGGGCCAAACCTGAGCAGCGCTGCAGCACCATGCACCAGGTTGCAACACTCAGAGCAGGGAGTCAGCCCAGCCCTGCAGGACAGGAGCCACTACTGGAGGCTGAGTGTAGGACAGGCTCACGCTGGTGACAAGAGTCAACCTCAGCCCCACTCACCCCCGCATGTGGATAAAACGAAATAACACAACATTCCCAAACAAGAAAACAAAAAATTATAAAAATACAAAAATTTCACAGGGCTCTGCCTATTACGTCACCTCACTCCCCCAGTTCTGGCAGCACAGGGTTGTTCCACATAGCATATTCCAGGTTACAATATTATCTATTGCAAACCTTGCAACAGCAAAGAGGAGGCCAAGTTTCTGCCAATAACCCCACTGTACCATTTGTTTGGAGCCTACAATCATTGTCATTGGTTACTCCATCAGTTAATCCCTTGGCAGGTTTTTCAGGAATTGCTAAAAGCAGGAGACATTCCTCTCCGTTCAGATCTCCCCACGCTTTGGAACCAGAGCCAAACTGGCTGACCAGACATCAAAGCTACTGAGGTTTGTCAAGTGAGAAACGTCTCAGTAATATGATATTCCACCCGCACGCCCATCCCAACCTTTATATTAACATGCTCAGTTCCACAGTCTCCTCTGGAGCAGGTCAGCACCGTTGGCACAAGGCTCCGCCCGCCTCATTCAACGGATGAGCAGGAAGAGTGACAGAAGTCAGGCTGCAGGATCACACACAGCAGTGCAACATGACATGCATCATCACTAAAAGCCAAATCCTGAAGTCCTTCCCCACCCAATATTTACTCTGGCAAAACTCCTTGTGAAGTCAAACTGGAATCATAGAATATCAGGATTGGAAGGGACCTTAGGAGGTCATCTAGTCCAACCCCCTGCTCAAAGCAGGACCAATCTCCAATTTTTGCCCCAGATCCCTAAGTGGCCCCCTCAAGGATTGAACTCACCACCCTGGGTTTAGCAGGCCAATGCTCAAACCACTGAGCTATCCCTCCCCCCAAAGTTTTGTCTAAGTCACGCATGTATCCTGCCATGTATCCTCTTTGGCCCTAACAAAGGATTCCATCATAGAAATGTAGGATGGGAAGGGACCTTGATAGGCAATCTAGTCCAGTCCCCTGCCTTGAGGCAGGACTAAGTATTATCTAGACCAGGGGTGGGCAAACCACGGCCCGTGGGCCACATCCGGCCCGCAGGACCCTCCTGCCTGGCCCACGGGACCTTCCTGCCCCGGAAGGCTATCTCCGGCCCCTCCCCTGCTGTTCCCCCCTCCCCCGCAGCCTCAGCGTGCCCCGCCACCAGCGCAATGCTCTGGGCGGCGGGGCTGGGAGCTCCTGGAGCAGCGCAGCTGCAGAGCCCGGTGCTCTGTGCTGCATGGTGGCGGCGGCATGGCCCGACTCCAGCCGGGCAGCGCGGCTGTAGCACCGCAAGCCAACGGGGCTCCAGGCAGCACGGTAAGGGGGCGGGGAGCAGGGGGGGTGGATGGGGCAGGAATCCTGGGGAGGGGCGGATAGAAGGTGGGGGCCGGGCCACAACCCCCTCCCCTAACCTGTCCTCCATACAATTTCCGAAACCCCATGTGGCCTTCAGGCCAAAAAGTTTACCCGCCCCTGATCTAGGCCATGCCTGATGGGTGTTTGTCTAATCTGTTCTTAAAAAACTCCAGTGATGGAGATTCCACAAGTCAATTTGTTCCAGTGCTTAACTACCCTGACAGGAAGTTTTTCCTAATGTCTAACCTAAATCTCCCTTGCTGCAATTTAAGCCCATTATTTCTTGTCCTGTCCTCAGTGATTAAGGAGAACAATTTATCACCCTCCTCTTTATAACAACCTTTTACGTACTGAAAGACTGTTATCATATGCCTCCTCAGTCTTCTCGTCTCCAGACTAAACAAAACAAGTTTTTTCAATCTTTCCTCGTAGGTCATGTTTTCTAGAGCTTTAATCATTTTTGTTGCTCTCCTCTGGACTTTCTCCAATTTGTCCACATCTTTCACAAAGTGTGGTGCCCAGAACTGGACACAATACTACAGGTCTTGTCAGTGCTGAGTGAAGTGGAAGAATTACTTTTTGTGTCTTGCTTTCAACATCACAGAATGTTGTTAGCTTTTTTGTTGCAATAATAGTACATTGTTGACTCGTATTTAGTTTGTGATCTACAATGCACATCTAATACTATGACACATGGCACCATAGAGAGTATATGTAATAGTTACAACTGATCATACCCCAAGGTTTGTTTGATGATGTTTGGGTGTTTTTCCATTAACTAATGGGTGCTAATGGATCAACATATTTCTTGGGTTTTTTGTTTAAAAAGATAGAAACTGAGAACCGGAGACCCTACTTGAGACCAAAATCTTGTTGCAAGCAAATACAACAATATGCCAGTGTCTCCACTCAGAATGGGAGCATCAGCAGAGTCGTCCCTTTACCAAAGCTCGGATGGTGATGGATGAATTAAAAAACATTCTTTCCATAAATTCTGCTTTTCATATCAATCTGCTGACAGGAAGAACTCAGCATTAAACCATCCACAGAGGCTGCCAGGCCCCTAGTTAGTCGACATTCCCAAACAGAGTTGCCATACACTGCACAATCAGCTTGGCGAATGACAAACTTCCATGCATTGCCACAATAGGTTGACCTTTTAGTTCATGAACCAGAACAAAGGCAACGCATGGAGAGGGCACATGGGGGTCACGTGCCCCCTCAGATATAACTGCTTGGCTTATACTAAGCATGCTTACATGGACTGAGCATGCTCAGTAACATCCGCTGAAGCCACTGACCTTACTTTGCCCTTACTTGTGCCCCTCCCCCCACTATCGGCAGGTACGGGTCGTCTCTGAACCAGCATGAACCAAATGAATGTTAAAGAAGCTTACCACAGGTGTAGATAACATTGAGGTGCTTGTGGACACCTGGGTAACAAGGATCACCGAATTCATAGGTGCTGGCATACACACTGCAGCTTCTTTTTCCATGGCAGCGTCTGGTCATGAGCTGGAGAGCCATGGCTGACTGACACTCTGAAAGGGAAAAAGATAGGTAACAGTTCTGGATGCACGCCATCCTTGTCAGAACATTTGGGAGAAAACCTATCAAATGTAGGCTAGGAACAACAGATCAGCACGTTGACATTGACATGAAATATTTCAAGGCCTCCGAGCCTGCACCATGAAGAGGATACAACTCTAAACTCATCAGTTCAAAGTCATGGGCTGGATAAGAGGTAACCAAACTACTGTAGGTGGGCGGGGGAAAGAGACCAGGAACCTTCTTTCTCATTTAAATAAATAAGGTTACAAATGAGGCAGGTTTGTTTTCAGAGGGGGAAAAATGAGCCACTAAAGAGATAATACTACCTAGATCCTACAGACCACTTTCCTTCTATAGATCTCAAAGCATTTTACAAAGGAGGTCAGTGTTATTATCCCCATTTTACAGATGGGGAAACGGAGGCACAAGATCTATGAAGTGGCTTGCCCAACATCACTCAGCAGAGCAGTGGCAGCACTGGGAATAGAAGCCAGGTCTCCTAAGGGGCAGTTCAGTGCTCAATCCACTACAGACATATCCCACCCTATAGGCTAACCTAAGAGAATGTCACCTGACCAGAGTGCACATGAATTCTAAGGACTTTGGATCATCTTGTGGAATTCCGATGTATCTATGTTCAGTTTTTATAATGGCACCCTTGATGGGGCATGAGTCACCACTGCGGCACCTCCTGCTGGCCATCCGGAGAATTAGCTCTGGTTCGCCAATGCACCGTCATCTAGTGGCGTCTCTCCACCATCACTTCTGTTGTCAGGACCCATGTCGCTCTCAGGACCGCGGTGTCCACTTCTGGACACAGCCCTCCGGCTGTGCCCCCACTCAGTTCTCTCCTCTCACCCTTACAATGCGGGGGGGGGCTGGCAGTCCTCTGTCCAGCCACTTGCCTCAGTGGCAGGCTACAGTCCAGGGTCTAGCCACCTGCATCAGTGGAAACTGGGGCCAAAGCGGGGGGAGCCGGCAATCCCGCACTGCATCACCTCCAACCCCCTCTGTCTGTTTCCCTGAGCCATTTCCCTGCAGCCCTAGCACCTTCTCCGCCCTTGTATCAGGACCCCAGTCTGTAAGCGGTCAGACGGGCGCTCACTCATGCTCCCCTGACCCACCCAGCGCTGCTTTGACCATGGTGCTGTCTCTTCTCCCTCCTTCAGGGCACCCAGTGCTCCCTCCTCAAACTCTAGGAAGTGACTGAAGCTTCTCTATTCAGCAGCCCTTTTTATATGGCCCAGCCTGGCCCTGATGGGTTAGAGAGACAATCATTCTCCTGATTGGCTGTCTCTACAAGCCCTTTCCTAATTGGCTGCCTCCTGCGCAGCCTCCCCTGGGGCTGCTTTAACGCCTCTTCTGCAGATGCCCCATCACACACCCCCATGACAGTAGTATCTGAGTGCCTTCCATAGCAATAGCAATAGCGAACTCCATGGTAGACTTCATGGTGTCTCTGGTTTTCAACCTTTTTGAAAGGACGGACTGGAAACTCTGCTTGGGGTCCTTCTTTCACTGGTTTATTTTAGTTGGCTGGCTGATGTTTTTTTGTTTGTGGGGGGAGTTGGAGTAGATTTCCAAATCTCCAAACCTTTAGATTGTGAAGATACCATGGACTAGGTCATTCAGAGCACTGGTGTTGCAAGTCTACAACCTTCCAGGCTGGAACAATAGAACCAAAAGAACTGAGAACTCCCACATTTGTCTTCACAGGTGGTCAGACTTTTACCCTGACTGTGGCCTGGTGTACACTAACAATTTAGATCCACATAGCTACATCGCTCAGGGGTGATAGGGCTTGTTTACACTATGTGGGGCTACAAAGGTAGAGCTGAAGCACTGCAGCTAGGCCGCTGTAACTTTGTGGTGTAAATGCATCCATGACTGAAGGAGTTTTTCCATCACCCCCCACCTGCCAAGCAGCTTCCATCAACCAAGCTGCATCAACACCAGTGGTTCGGTCAGCATACCTACCGTGCTCAAAAAATCACACCCCTGAGCCATGTAGCTATATCTGTCTAAATTCTTAGTGTAGACCAGGCCAAAAATTGGCACCCCGGAGCACCGTAGCTATGCCAACCTAATCCCTGCTGTAGACATGGCTTGGGTCAATGGAAGACTGCTTCTGCCTACCTAGCTACTAGTTCCTACAGTGATGGAAAAATCCTTTCCATTGCTGTAGAATGCATCTACACTACAAGGTTACAGTGACATAGCTTCAGCGCTCCGTAGTGTAGAGAAGCCCCATGTCTATTTAAAGACCAAAATAATTAAACTTTTAATTGCTGAATCTAAGCAGAAATATTGAGTGTGGCTGGAAATGTTGGGCCTATTTGACCATCCCATTCATCAGGACACATTTTGAATATGCAAAACAACAAGGTGAATATTCAGCCAACTATTATTTTAAATCAGGATGTTCACTATTGTTCTCATGAACTAAGGTGAAAATGACTTTCACAAATCTAAGCACTGGACTGCATTTTGGGTTTCACGGTGATATTTGGTATTAACTATATGAATATGGACAAATAGAATTGAAGAAATTTCACAGACATTATGTGATTTTTAAAAGTAATAATACAGAGATATGTAGAAGGTGGGGGTAATATCTGCAGATATTGCCATAATTCCTAATCATCCCAGTTCCCTGAGCTCATAGGTATCACATTAATAAATAATAAAAATAACAAGAATGTACATTCTACAGAATTCTAAACATCTCGAGGCACTGTATAAACACTCATGAAGCACCATGACACTCCTGTCTATGCAGCTCAAGTGTAATATTCAAGTACTATCCCTATTTTAAATATGGGGAAACTGAGGCACAAAATGCCCCGGATCGCCCAGCAACAAAGCCAGGAATAGGACTCAAGATTTCTGACTCATATTTCTGAGCTCTACTCATTACCCAACACTATCTCAGTAACTAACCAGGAGGCAGAAAATGAACCTAAAAGAAATTGAATGTTAGAGCTGAAGCAGTGAGAGCAAAGACTGACAGGTGAGAATTCGGACTACAAAACCCAGCAGAGGGCATTGTGTCTTTATTCTGAAATCAAAGGTGATATTTTATTTCACGTGCTGTGCATAACAAAAGAACAGGGCTACAGGTCAGGATTTTCATACTGAAACCCCCAAGCTTCTGTAGGCAATTTTTCCTTTGAGTGCCAGAGGTCCCCCTATTGGAACACCTGCAAGGCAGCAATACTGCTTTAGTCCTTCTTTGTCATACGTCCCATAAAATGATATAAACCCTGTGCAGCTTACATGGGGAGTGTCTACTCTACTCCTTTTATTTGTTATTGTTCTCATGCTGGACAGTCAATGTTCCAATGCTCCCTACACAGGAGCAACACCACCTCGGTGGGAGTGTGGAGAATTAGCCATGCAGCTCCCATTACTGTTACCACAAGACGCATGCACTACTGAAGGAACTCTCCCTTTGGAATACATGCTGGTAAGAATAAGCTGTAACAAGCTACATCCTCTCCCCTACCCCTTAACATACTGTGCTGCCTCCTTGGGTCCCAGCCCTTCAGATTCCCGCACATAGAAGACACTGCTGCCTGCTGTCTTACATGTACATCTCACCTCCATTTCCAGGAACCACCACCATCATCTTCCCTGTTATTTAGGGTCCCTCTCCTGGAAAGCAGATCCATGCAGGCTGACACTTGCACCCACACCATTGACTTCAATGAGACTCTGGGCAGCTATGAAGATGTACCTGCAGGTCTCCATTTGCAAGATCAGGTCTTTACACTGATCTCTGTATTTTAACGCTCCTTGGAACCAGTGTGCCATTTTGATTGTAGACTCCTCAGGGCAGAGACCTCGCCACCTTATTTCTTTATAAAGTACCTTCGGTGCAGTCCGTACCCCTCTCCAGCCAATGTACACTGGTTAAAAGAGCCAGAGCAGCATAAAAGGTTTCTAAACACCACAATTCCAACTGGGAAAGGTTCCCCCAGTGCAGAAACTGAAGTTGTCTTTCAAGGACCCACTTGCAAGCCCACGTGCAAACAGAGCATGCTGCAGGTGTGACTGGGGAGCAGAGTGGGTGTGTTGGGAATGCAGCACCCAGCAATGTCCAGACTGCAAGTTCTGGAAAAACTCCTATTGACTTCAATAGGGTCAAGAGCACACAGAATATCACAAATTCTGTTCCCATTTACATGTAAAGGTGGAGCAATTCTCTTGGAATTAATGGAATTACTTCAGATTTACACCAGTGTCAATGAGAACAGAATTTGGCTCAATAACTCCACTGCAAATTTGGCAAAATGTTTACTGGGAAGATTGTTTTCTACTGTTACAAAGTGGATAGAATGATCATAACTTGTTATGCAGTTAACACAGGAATGGTTCAGGCCCTCACAGAAGTGACAAGGTGAGAAAACATCCAGGTGCCAATCCCCTGCATTACACATTGCATGAAAAAATGTCAACGAGCCATCAGACCCTCCAAACAGGGCCAGCTCCATCAAACACTTCAAAGGGCTGGTGATAAGGAGGCCATTCCGCTGAATGTCAAACTGTCATAATCTAGAGTCGTTAGTCCCTTGTTAACTGACAGTGAAGATGTCAATAACACATTTGAGAGACAGCTGGGTGATAGATGAGATTACAACACTCTCATAAATCATGGAGTCTCCATGATGTTCAGAGCTTTAGAAGTGATGTTCTGAACTTTTCTTTTACACTTGGGTCCCAGGAGCATCATTGTAAAAATGTTCAAAAGGCTCAAGTTGAGTTGCATGATGTGGTGCATGCAGAGAGTCATGTAGAGGTCCCCAAATACCTGGGGCTTGTTTTCAAATGACACAAATTCTATAGTGGAAATATTAAGAAAGTTATTTCTGGCATTGATTCAGTGAAATCTGCACAGGAGATCACTCTTATTAAGTGCCCTCTGGCACTGAGAGACTCAAAAAATCCTCTGTTTATTAAATAGGGCTTAGTTTGGAATTCATCCAGAGATCTCCACATGGTGAGAAATAAATGAACAACCATTTTGACCAATAAAATGGCATTTGTGCACTTTCAATGTGTTACCTACTTGTCTTAGCAGAAAGGTACACTGGCTGCTCTTGGCAGAGAGATGTGTCGCTCACGGCGACCAACCCTACCAATAAAAGCCAGAAATGTGGATCTTGAGGAGATCTAGCTGAATGGTTTAGGCCAGTGTTTCCCAAACTTGGGACACCGCTTGTTCAGGGAACGCCTTGGGCGCTCCCGGCCGGTTTGTTTACCTGCCGCGTCTGCGTGCTGCTGCTTCCCGCAGTCCCCATTGGCCGGGCACAGCGAACCGCAGCCAGTGGGAGCCGTGATCGGCCGAACCTGCGGACACGGCAGGTAAACAAACCAGCCAGGAGTGCCAGGGGCTTTACCTGAACAAGCGGTGTCCCAAGTTTGGGAAACACTGGTTTAGGCAAAGGATATGAAGCATTTGAGGTTCAAACCAGCCAAACTGATCATCAGTTCTGAGGTTAGCAGTTTACTGCAAGTGTGACGACCGCCATCTTGGCCAATAAACACACCAGGGATTGAACAAGGAACCCGTGGAGCTAAAATCATGAGCTGCTACAACTTGAGCAAATGAGCTAAGGCTGTTTAATTATGGCTGTTACAGACTCACAGACTGCAAATTGGCCTAGAGGGGGAACCTGTAATACAATCCCATAAGGTGTGTGTGTGTGTGTGTATCATTTCAGAAGACTCCACGGGCTTGTAGCCCATCCTCAAAGATCAGGAGACAGGTAACTGCTGTCAGTCCCCTCCCTAGAGTGTGGGCTCTGCAGAATTAGCTTCACAGCAAGATGACAACTATTGTACAGCGCTGTGTTCTTCTACAACATGGTGGCATAAAATCATCATTGCACTGCAAAATATTCAGAGTCCAGATTGCCCATAGACTCCAGACCCAAACTTCTTCATGGCTCCCAGAGCCTGATCTTGAAGTACTACTAGAATGCTAAATAGGAAAACTACTTTCTTCACCTCAGTAGTGGGAGAAGAAAGGTTGGTGTGTTTTCACAGCAGCTCTTGCCTATAGGTGTGGGAGGGACAGGTGTGATAGTTTGGATGGAGGAAGGTAGTGTGTTAATTTGGGGGAATGTCTTTTTTTTCTCTTGTTCTGTGTTAGTGTTTGTTATGTTAAATAACATACATGTGTCCAGAGATGGGTAATTGGGCACATTTTAGAAATCTAAAAATACAGCATGGGATTTTCAAATGCGTTTAGCATTGACCTAACTGCTCCCACTGAGGTCAGTTACTGAGGAACTGAGTTCGGTCAATGCTGAGAGCCTTTTAAATCCCACCCATAGATAATGTAGATCAAATCTTATTGCACAGTGTAAAAGCACTTTAGGTTGCTACATTGGATAGTTATTCAAACAGACCCCCACTTACACAGGACAGAGTAAGCCTCTGTTTTCAGAGCAGTCCTGAATTGTTTCTGTGTACTGCAGCTTCCTATTTCAGTTCCAGGGAAATTGCTAAACGTGAAATTGCTCTGCGTATAAAATGAGTTTGCTAGCCATTCCATTGTGCTCTGGACTCAATCATTTAACTCATTAAGCATTTGGGTTGGGTTGGTTTTTCCCCTGCTTCTGCCACCATTTTACAGCTGAAGGATTGGAAGGGAGAACCCGTTGCTGTTGAATTACTTTTTGCGTTAGTGGCTGTCATAGGATCCCCTCAAACTCTCCTGCTGCAGAGTTTCATTTCACAGTTCTTAATCTGAGCTCTCACCAGATAATTCATCCTACCTGTTGCATTCGGTGTTAAAGAGTTGCTAGGCCGATATAACCCTCAGGATCTGCTCTCTCTTAATCAGCCTGACCTCTGAGCTGGTAAAACCCAAATCAAATGTCAGGTTTGACTAGTGAGGCCACAAAGCTACAAGGAAGTGTTTCACCCTATGTGAGCATCTCACACACAGCACTGGAGTGGTTTTAAAACTGCGAAGACTTGAATCAGTCTCAATAATACAGTGGCCTTATCAGACTCACTGCAACTAATGTAAAGCTCCTTGCTATCATGATTATTCCTTTACTGCCTCCCTTGGCAAAAATTCCAGAAGTAAGCCAGTCTCTATTAGTCACATCCTCATTTACTTAAAGCAGGTACTTTGGTTATTCATTGCCACGCATTTTAATTTCCCCTTGGTACAACAGCTAACCAGCATCCATTTCTAAAAGGGTAACCAGACTCCGGCAGACCCAGTAAGACAGTCAGGGTTTCATGGGATACTGTCACGTACATAAGAATGGCCATACTGGGTCAGACCAATGGTCCACCTACCTCAGTATCCTGTCCTCTCACAGTGGCCAGTGACAGATGCTTCAGCGGGAATGAACAGAACAGGGCAATTATCAAGTGATCCAACCCCTGTAGTCCAGTCCTACCTTATGGCAGTTTGAGGTTTAGGGACACCTCGAGCATGGGATCAGCTCCTTGACCCACATTTGTGGACCAATCCTTCGTGAACTCATTTAATTCAACTCATTTATACTTTTGGCCTTCACAGCATCCCATGGCACTGAATTCCACAGGTTGACTGTGTGCTGGGTGAAGACAATGAAACATAGAATCATAGGACTGGAAGGGACCTCGAGAGGTCATCTAGTTCAGTCCCCTGCATTCAAGGCAGGACTAAGTATTATCTAGACCATCCCTGTCAAGTGTTTGTCTAACCTGCTCTTAAAAATCTCCAATGATGGAGATTCCACAACCTCCCTAGGCAATTTATTCTAGTGCTTAACCACCCTGACAGTTAGGAAGTTTTTCCTGATGTCCAACCTAACCCTCCCTTACTGCAATTTAAGCCCATTGCTTCTTTTCCTATCCTCAGCGGTTAAGAACAATTTTTCTCCCTTCTCCTTGTAACAACCTTTTATGTATTTGAAAACTGTTATCATGTCCCCTCATGGTCTTCTCTTCTCCAGACTAAACAAACCCAATTTTTTCAATCTTCTCTGATAGGTCATGTTTTCTAGACCTTTAATTATTTTTGTCACTCTTCTCTGGACTCTCTCCAATTTGTCCATATCTTTCCTGAAATGTGGCACCGAGAACTGGACACAATATTCCAATTGAGGCCTAATAAGTGCGGAGTAGAGTGGAAGAATTAATTCTCATGTCTTGCTTACAACACTCCTGCTAATACATCCCAGAATGATGTTTACTCTTTTTGCAACAGTGTTACACTGTTGACTTATATTTAGTTTATGGTCCACTATGACCTCCAGATCTCTTACCACAGTACTCTCTCCTAGGCAGTCATTTCCCATTTTGTATGTGTGCAACTGATTGTTCCTTCCTAAATGGAGTACTTCACATTTGTCCTTATTGAATTTCATCCCATTTACTTCAGACCATTTCTCCGGTTTGTCCTGATCATTTTGAATTTTAATCCTATCCTCCAAAGCACTTGCAACCCCTCCCAGCTTGGTATCGTCCACAAACTTTATAAGGGTAATCTCCATACCATTATCGAAATCATTGATGAAGATATTGAATAGAACCGGACCCAGAACTGATCCCTGTGGGACCCCACACGTTATGCCCTTCCAGCATGACTGTGAACCACTGATAACTACTCTCTGGGAACGGTTTTCCAACTGGTTTTGCACCCACCTTATAGTAGATCCATCTAGGTTGCATTTCCCTAGTTTGTTTATGAGAGGGTCATGCGAGACAGTATCTAAAGCTTTACTAAAGACAAGATATACCACGGTCTACCACTTCGCCCCTATCCACAAAGCTTGTTACTCTGTCAAAGAAAGCTATCAGGTTGGTTTGACAGGATTTCTTCTTGACAAATCCATGCAAACCGCGGCCAGTGGGAGCCGCGAGCGGCCGTACCTGCGGAGGCGGCAGGTAAACAAACTGGGCCGGCACGCCGGGGGCTTACCCTGAGCAAGCCGCGGACCGAGTTTGGGAAGCACTGGTCTAGGCTATATTTCTCCAGTATATTTATAAGAAGATCATGTGACACAGTATAAAAAGCCTTATTAAAGTCCAGATATATCACATCTACTGCTTCCCTCCCCATCCACAAGGCTTGTTCCTCTGTCAAAGAAGGATATTAGGTTGGTTTGACATGATTGGTTCTTGACAAATCCATACCGACTGTTACTTATCACCTTATCTTCTAGGTGCTTACAAATGGATTGTTTGATTATTTGCTCCATTATCTTTCTGGGTACTGAAGTTAAGATGACTGGTCTATAATTCCATGGGTTGTCCTTATTCCCCTTTTTATAGATAAAACACGTCATGGACTGTAAAATCTGGTCTTTTATGTGCTTTTACTCTGTACTATACAGATTTCATGGGAGAGACCAGCGTTTCTCAAATTGGGGGTCCAGACCCAAAAGGGAGCTGCAGGAGTGTCACAATGTTATTTTAGGGTGGGCACGGTGTTGCCACCCTTACTTCTGCGCTGCCTTCAGAACTGGGTGACTGGAAAGTGGCAGCTGTTGGCCAGGAACCCAGCTCTGCAGGCAGTAGCACAGAATTAAAGGTGGCAATACCATACCAGGCCATCCTTACTTCTGTGCTGCTGCTGCTGGAGGTGGCTCTGCCTTCAGAGATGGGCTCCCAGCCAGCAGCCACCACTCTCTGAAGGCAGAGCCACCCGCCAGCAGCAGCAGTGCAGAAGTAAGGGTAGCAGTACCGCAACGCCCCCTAAAATAACCTTGTGACACACACCCCCCCCCACCTCCAACTCCTTCTTGGGTCAGGACCCCTACAATTACAACATCATTACATTTCAGATTTAAATAGCTGAAATCATGAAATTTGCTATTTTAAAAATCCTATGACCTGAAATTGACCAAAATGGGCCATGAATTTGGTAGGGCCCTACTCATGATCCAATGCAATAATTGTTCTTTCAGAGGTGCATCACAAATCTTCATAGGCCCTGCTGTAAATTGATCCAACATGCCTTTGTCTGATACATGAATCATACAAAATCTCTGAGTTGTTAATAAATAAATAAAAACCCTAGAAACAATCCCCACCCATCTGTAAAGGGATGTTCTCTGAACCTGTGTGTTCAGCACAGCAAGCAAAGTACTCATTTCATTTTTCTTTTAAAGATTTATTGTTCTTTTCCCATGCTTAACTGCAGATTGCATTTGTGCCAGATCCTGCAAAACCCAAAGTAACCCCAGAGTTTAACTTGTCAGGAGGATCCATTGATTAACTATAATTAAAGGCCTCAAAAATGAGCAACACTGCATAAGTCCCTCTCTTCCAAAGGCATATGTTAGAGTGAGGAATTGGGAACCTGGAAGCTGAGTGGAGACGTCTAATAAATAATATGATTGTATGACTTATTGTTGAACACAAATCAAGAATGTGCCTCTATCCAGTAAATTCTTAGTTCTGCTTACTATCTCTGAGGGGAACACGGAAGGAAATATATAAGAGACATATTCCCTTCAGAGACGTCCAATTAACAAGTGACATATCTCTAGTGGAAAGCATCCTACAGGGCTGAGAAAGGGATTTCTCTCCAGCACAGAACATTCACCAAGATCGAGGTTTTGCTAATGCCCTGAGTATTTTTAATGATCCATGGTTAGGGCCATGAGGGGGAGGAGAGGATGTAGGATAGGAGCAGTCAGGGGTCAGCTGAATACAAGGAAAGAAATCTGGTTCCTGCAAAGAAGGTCGGAAGAGGTCTGAATCAGCATTGTGCTTATCTGCTCTGAAGTCTGCCAAAATGAGAAAAGCAAACTTCAGTGAGACAGAGAGAGAAAGATTTAAATGGGAAAAGTGATTTGAACCTTGCTACTGGGGTGGAGTTCTTACTGGCAGTGCCTTCACATTTTACCCACCAGTGACTCAAAACTGCCTCTCTCTCTGTGAGAAGATGTTATGAAAGGGAAGGGAGTTCATCTCCCACTCCCTGTTAGTTTCTCATATTCTTTTAATATTCTGCTCTAGTTGTTACTGACATAGCGTTCAACCCCCGCATAAAACTTTTAAAATATTAACCTGATCCTCAGGGCCGGCTCTAGCTTTTTTGCCGCCCCAAGCGAAAAAAAACAACCGAGGGCCGCCCCCCTCCGCCCAGCAAAAAAAAAAAAAAAGAGCGCGGCCCCGCCGAAACAACAACAAAAACCCCGAATACCGCCCTGCCGAAAGAACCCGCCCCCCCCCAAGCATGTCCCCTGCTGGGGGGCTCGGGTCCCCCGGCATCGAAGCCACTCACCTCGGCATCAGCCCCGCTCCTGCAAAGGGGCTGGCTCCTCCCAGCTGCTCGACTACACCTGCCTCGTCCCCCAGGCCCGAGCCCTGCCAGCGCCTCACCTTTCTCCACGCTCGGAAGTCGCTGCCTCAGCAGGTGAGGGGGAAGCCGCCTCTCTCTGCGCTCCCCAAAACCACCCAGGGCTGCAGCCACAGCAGCACCGCCCTGCACCTGCTGCCCGGCGGGGCAGTCTCCCCCGCTGCCCCGCTCGGAACTGGGCTCTGCCTCTCCCCGCCCCTGGCGCTGTGGGGTCCCGGGGCAGGCACCCCATGGCTGAGGCAGGGGAGGTGCGCGGTGGGCTGGTTCCGGGGGCAGGAGGGGGCGACGGCAGCTCCCTGGCAGCTCGGGCATCCCAGCCACTCACCCTATCGGCACACGAGCAGGGATCCGCGCCCACTGCCCAGCCCGGCGGCACCCTGCACAGCCCACTTGGGCGGGGAAACACCTCACCGCCCTGGGGAGACTCAGAGCGGCAGCCGGTGGCGACAGCAGGATCCCTCCTCCCTCCCTGTATCCCCGGCCCCACTTCTCTCCCTCCCCGGTTTCTCACACACTCAGGGAGTCCCTCTCACCACCACAGCCCGGGCTCGGCTCCAGGGGACAATGCTCTGGCTCTCCAGTGGCAGGGCTCTGTCCAGGGCCCACCCCAAGGGGGTGGGGAAGGGCCAGAGTGCCGCCCCTTGGAAAGTGCCGCCCCAAGCACATGCTTGGAGCGCTGGTGCCTAGAGCCGGCCCTGCTGATCCTGAATAAGTAATGTACGATGTTGTATGGTAACGTTTGATTGAAACTTTGCTTTAATAAAAAGTTAAAATAAACCAAGAAAGCTTAGTGTTACTTATGGTCCCTGCTATGGCTGCAGACTTAGCTGGCATGATAACTTGTAAAAGATGACTTCATATGGCACTGGTCACATCTCTTCCAGTAAACACACCAAATCTCTGATGTGTCCTACTTCCCCACTGTGTAAAGACATAGCTAAAAGTGTGACCGTGTCTTTAAAAGTCAACGTAAGGGTACATCTACACTGCACACTTCTTTCAGCACCATGTAGAGTACATACACTACATGCCCCACAGCAGGGGTATAAATAGCAGTGTAGATGGTGAGGCAGTGCTTAGGTGAATAAAGACACTCCTGAATCCGGTGGGTATGGACCCGGGTATGGACCCTACAGAGTTCTCTACTCGCAAAGCTGTGCCTCCCTGTCTATACTGCTGTTTTTAGCAGTGCCGTGTCCTGCTGCCTCCCTGCTGCAGGAGTCCTTCCCTGCGGTGGGGAAATGTTCCAGCAGTTCCCTGCAGCTAGCCAGCAGCTCCCTGCGGCAGGAGTCTTTCTGCACCCCAGTGAAGGACTCTGGCAGCAGGGAAAGGCACTGGCAGGTGGGAGGCAGCAGGGAAAGGCACTGGCAGCTGTGAAGATACACGGGTAGCCACAGCTGCTGACTTTCCAAAGTGCCGGAGGGTGCTTGACCCCCGGCTTTGCCCCAGGCCCCGCCCGCACTCCACCCCTTCACCCAAAGCCCCACCCCCTTCCCGCCCCATCCCCACCCAGGGCCAGTGCAAGGATATTTTGCGCCCTAGGCGAAACTTCCACCTTGTGCCCCACCCCCCCCGCCTTCTCTCCCCCCGGCTGCACACAATGAGAAAAATGACGTCATTGCCACTTTGTACCATAGGGTGAAGCAGGACGCTTGTGCCCGCAATGCAGAGCTGGCGTAGGCTATTGCTGTAATATACGAGAGAACAAGTTAAAATGCAAGGTCAACGATGTTTCTCTTTTCTTTATTCATTCGTTTTCCAGCAATAGTGTAAAAAAATTGGGGGGCACCGCTTTTTGGCGCCCCCAAATCATGGCGCCCTAGGCGGCCGCCTAGTTCGCCTAGTGGTTACACCGGCCCTGGCCCCACCCGGCCTCTTCCTGCCCAGTTCCACCCCCTCCCCCGAGCACACCGTGTCCTTGCTCCTCCGCCTCACCCCCCAGAGCGGATGGCGGTGGGAAAACAGCTGATGGCGGTGGGCAGAAGGCACGGGGAGGGAGAGGGAGGCACTGATTTGTGGGGTTCACCGGCAGGCGGGAGGCGCTGGGGGGTCAGGTGATAGGGGTCAGCACCCACCATTTTTCTCTGTGGGTGCTCCAGCCCCGCAGCACCCATGAAGTTGGCGCCTATCCATGTAGCAACACATCATAACATGGATGCAGCCTGATTTTCACTGTGGTGAATAGCTGCACACGCCCCACACGCTGCTGCAAGAGACGTACAGTGTCGGTGTAGCCAAAAAGACAATTCATAAAGGAATTTAATTTCTGTCACTTTAAATTTTCTGCTAGCAGACTGGAGCCTACTACAGCCTATCACGCTGACCAGTATTGTCTCCTCATGTTCCCCCATCTGTCTGTCTTTATCCATCTGCTGTCTCCCGTCTTATGCTGAGACTGTAAGCTCCTTGGGGCGGAGGCTGTCTTTTTCTTCAGTGTTTGTACAGCACTTAGCACAGTGGGGCCCTGGTCCATAACCAGGGCTCTTAGGCGCTACAGTAATACAAATAATAATAATAATGGGGAGCTAGTTTATATATAGCCACAGCTCTACATAGTGGTGCCCAGATGCCACAGTAATGGGTGCAACAGAAATACATATAAGAAATACTCCGGGTGTCTCTTCCTTGCAGCAGTTTATAAAGCCATTAAAACAGCAAGTAAGAGTGAAAAAGCCAAGGCACAAATAATCCTGCATCACTGAGATTCCTGAAGACCAACAGTTAACCAAACAAAAGAATGCACCTAATAAGAAGGGATCAAAAAGTGCAGAGGGCAGAGAAGGGAAGACCAGGAGACAGTGAAAAGAGTCCAGAGACACAAACCTATTAAGACGTTGTCCTTGTAGAAACCAGAACAATAGAAATCCCCTCCTGAGACCTGGTAAAGCCTGCAAAAAAATCCCCACTCCTTAAAGCAGTGAGTAAGAGAGACTAATTCTGGCAATGGCTGAGACAGACGGTTAATGAAAACCATTTCAGAAAAGCACTTCCAAGTCTGAGTGGGAAAAAGTGACTATCCTTGATAGTGCATTTGGTTGTGTGGAACTGCTGGCATTAACAAAAGGGAAATGTTGATAGAAGATGTATGACAGCAAGGGAATCTTTGTGTTGAGTGCAACTGCACTTAACATTTAATATTTGTACAGTTACTGAATGCAGTTGGGAGGTAACCACAGTAAGAAATCTATATCTCAGAATTTAAAAGGTGTGATACTAAGGCCAGCTGCTGCTGAAAAGTAAATGTGATAGGGAGAGAATTACTCATCAGACACTTCATGAAATTTAGGAAGCTTGAGCACAGTCAGCCAAAAAGGAGAAAGTAGCCTTTAAAGAAAACTTTGCTTACATCTACAAATGTGCCAGTAAAGAATCAATTGCAGGCTTGATTATTGATGCTATATTTAACTTCAGATTTGTTTGATTAAATGTAACCTGAAATCCATTTTTACTTGTATGTCTTGAGACCTAATTCATATAAAAAGGTGCACTGGAGACCTAAGGCCCGAGTCTTGCAAAGACTTATAGTCTGTAAAGTTAAGCACATGTAAGTTTTTGTAGGCTTGGGGACTATATTTGGAATCTGAAAACAACCTGCCCCTTGGCTCTAAGAAGTCTTATAGAACCAGGAATTTCTGAACAGGTGGCCAGTTGTGAGCTACAGGGCATTTAAACTAAAAGGTAGAATCAGTGACATCATTAGCTGATTGCTTAGCCACTGTAACAAGACAAAGATCTTGCTGCTCAATGTATCTATCACTATATAAGGGTCCCAAATTCATCAGTCCATCCCTATTCCGCATGCGCTTAAGTGATTTCCTGAACACAGATATACTTAAGCACTTGTTTAGATCTTTGCTGAGTTGGGACCAAAGGCTCCAAATAGTCTGGGACCTATTTATCTGACAGATTACCTCTCTCCCTCCTACCCACGGTGATCAATACAATCTGGCAAATCACTTCTTGCTGGGGGCATCTGGAGTTAAACACTCCAAGAACCACACCCTCCAGGGGCGGCTCTAACAATTTTGCCACCCCAAGCAGGAGCGGCGGCCCCGCCCCTGACGCAGGCAGACATAGCGGGGCCCCTCCCCCGATGCCTGCCTGCATCGGGGGCCGGGCCCTGCTACATCTGCTGCGTCGGGGGCGGGGTCCCGTCCCCGATGCAGGCAGTCCCAGTCCGCGGCGGCAAGGGGAGAGCAGCGGACCTGCCGCCCCATTGCCACTGCGGCAGGTGAGAATGGGGCGGCAGTCCAAGTCCCGCGGCGGCAATTCGGCGGCGGTAAGAGCGGACCTGCCGCCGAATTGCCGCCGCGGGACTCGGACTGCCGCCCCATTCTCGCCTGCCGCTCCAAGCACCAGCTTGGAAAGCTGGTGCCTGGAGCCAGCCCTGACACCCTCTGAGGGTTCCCCAGTACCTAGGTTTCTCAAGCTTCAGGGGTTCACTGTAAAGCTTCTGTTGGGTCAAGTTCTTGACTGACATCTGGACTATTTTTGCAGCAGGGTATATGGATTCTGAACCTGGTTACGAGGGTGTAAATCCTGAGTAAGTCCATGGAATTCAGTTGAGTTATTACTGATTTACACTAGTGCAAGATCAGTGAGACCAGAATCTGGCCTTCCATTTTTAAATCTATTTTATATTATTTTTAACTAATACTGTATCAAGTGCTAAGGAGAGGGGTGTATTTTACAAAATCCGTCAATAAACAAACAACTCAACCCTACTAAAAGCTGCGACAAATGCCCCTTTTATTTCTTCAAATGGTATATTGTATATTATAGCACAACCTGCTACTGCCACTAAAATTAAAGTTGGATCAGCATTTCCATTATGAACCATTTTCTTCTGGGGCTTATAACCAGGCTGTAAAAATTTGCACTAGCAGGCTCTTGGCTTTCAAATGATCCCAAATGCACAGAAGGAAAGTATTTTAATGATTTTTTTCAACATAGCAAAAAAGATCATTGGCATGGTGTGATAAATGAAGGGGGGCGGGTTGCTTCCTTTTATGGACACCAGCCAGCCAGCCAGCTATAAAATCCCTCTTAGCAGCTGATCTCTACTTGCTTTACCTGTAAAGGGTTAAAAAAGCCCATAGGTAAAAAGAAGGGACTGTGCACCTGACCAAAAGAGCCAATGGGAGGGCTAGAACTTTTTTAATTTGGGAAAAAACTTTCCTTTTGTCTGTTGTTGTTCTCCGGAGATAGGAGACACAGAGCTTGAACAGGGCTGAACTATACTGTGGGAAGCTTTAAGCCGGGTATGAAAAACTATCAAATCATACCTAGGAATTGCTTATCTGAAACCCCAGATATGTAAGTAAATCAGGGAATGTCTAGGAAGATGTGATTAGGGTTATTTCTTTTATTTCTTATTGGCTTGTGGACGCCTCTGTGCTAATCCCAGGTGCTTTTGTTTTGCTTGTAACCTTTAAGATGAACCTCAAGAGAGCTATCTTGATGCTTAATTTTTGTAATTTTTTTTTGATCTAGCAAAAAGCCTAAGTTCCAGATGTATATTCTTTCCTTTTGTTTTTAATAAAATTTACCTTTTTAAGAACAGGATTGGATTTTTGTGTCCCTAAGAGGTTTGTGCGCATGTTGTTTAATTAGCTGGTGGCAACAGCTGATTTCCTTTGTTTTTCTTTCTCAGCTCTTCCCCGGAAGGAGGGTGAAAGGGCTTCAGGGTACCCCACAGGAAGGAATTCCAAAGTGCGCCTTTCTGGGTTCTCATTTTTGTATTTGTGTGGTGGCAGCATCTACCCATCCAAGGTCAGAGAAAAGCTGTAACCTTGGGAGTTTAACACAAGCCTGGAGTGGCCCGTATTAATTTTTAGAATCCTTGAGGCCCCCCACCTTCTGTACTCATAGTGCCAGAGTGGGGAATCAGCCTTGACACATGGCAAAAAAAAATATTTGCTAGATAAATCATATTTATACGAGGGTATGTAATCCAATAATAGTTTTGATTTTTAAGTTATTTTAGTTACTTACGCTGTTTTTAAAAGAAAAACAGGCAAACTATGTAAAGTTGAAAAGTGTTCTGAAAGTAACCTTTTGCCCCTATTTAAATTAGCATCCCGATAAGGATTTCATTTAGATTTAATAGAAATTAAACCCCAACTGACACTTACCTTGCATACCTGCATACTTGTGTTTTTAATTAGATATTTACAGTTCAGGCTCAAAAAACATGTTCTTAATAATCAGCTATATTCATATGCAATAGTTGCTCTATTAAATGTAAGTTAAATATATCGGACCAGATTCACATTTACACCAAGGCCTCTACATCTGTCTGGAAGCATAAATCACTGTGCAAGGGAGACAAAAAGATATGTTCAATTTATGGCGGTTTTTATATTGCCATGATAGTATAAAGGCAATTTAATGTAAATGAGAATTTGGCTCCTAGAAATATTTTGAATACCTAATTTGTTAGGAGATAAAATTTTATACTACACATTTTAAATACATATTTGTACACTACAGTCTAGTATTGGTAAAGGAACCACAAGATATATTAGGTAAATAATATAAGAGGTATTTACATGATGTACCATGACAGCTCTGGTTCAACTCACCTACACGTCCACACCAAGAAAAGGAAATTAAGTACAAACTGAAATTACCTTCTGAGTCCTGCCTTGAAATGACAAAAGCCAGGGAATTTGCAGTGAACCCAAAGACTCCTCTTCAGAATTCACTGCCCTGTTCCTATGTCATTGGAGCTGATAAGAGATGGAGTCATCCACTGTATGAACTGCCTCAAGCTATATAACTTCACCCATTTTCTCTCTGCAAATTCTCCCATACAGACACTCATGAGAATTTGTACATTTGGTCACAAGCGTCATTTCATTTCTCAGCCAACGCAGCTTTTTGTAGCGAGTGATGGTGACATCCCACCCTGGAATGAATTGCAGTTTTTCCTTGTGTCTGCCCCCGCATTCCATAGTCTGACCATAGGCAGAGTTCTAGTCCCTGCTCTGACACTAACTCTCGGTGATACTAGACAAACCTTTAGGCCAAAATCCTCAAAGACACTTAATGCCCATTGAAACCAATCTGGGCGTTGAACCCCAACCCAAGAGAGTGGGATGTACATGCTTAAGTTTAAAAATATAACTACTCCCAGTGAAGTCAGTAGTATTGCTCCCCTGCTTAAAGGTAAGCATGTGATTAAGTGTTTTGCTAGTTCAGGGCCTTAACCTCTCTGCCTCCATTTCCTCATCTCTGAAATGGAAATAATAAAACATAAATAGTGCAGCACTGAAGGTACATTTTACTCCATGGACACCTGTCAGCAACAAAACGATTGGGTGTGTAAACTCTTAGGATCTATTGAGAGTGATCAACTAGTATTGTACATCAAACCATAAAAGGGTGAACATCAACGGGTAACTGTTGTACATTCTGTTCCAAGTTCCTCCCTGATTCGATAATGAGCTTGTACTTGGATATGAGTAGGAAAAGTCAAATTCTGGAATTAGCTTCCCCTGATCTACGGTAGTCATGTGAACACATTCAGACGAAGACCATGAAAAAGTGGATAAAGTGGCAAGGATCCACATCCCTGGTACTTCGCTGAAGTTTGGGATGTAAATGGCCCAACTAGCCATTCCTTCCCTGCCCTCCCCCTCTCCCCCTTCCCCCCATAGCCCTGCAATGTTCTTTGCAGGCAGCATGTGCAGTGACAGTGAAAACTTGGAGCTTTATTAAAATAATTACAAATAAGGTCAAATTCCTGCAAGGTCTTTTAAGAGTTACCAAGGCACTCAAGCTGGGGGGCAGCTATTTTGCAGGGTTTTCCCATTTCTGCATGAGCCTCTGTTCTTGAAGGTACATTTCGCTATGGCATGAATTCTTAACTTCTGGGTCACAAACAGGTTTCACAGGGGCACGACCACCTTGCCTTTTTTTATGGTTAGACTGTTGTGTGGTTATGACGCTTTGTGTGTTGTAACAGGAGATCATGGGATGAGAGAGGCGGAGAATCACTGCCCTAGGGTACAAACTTATTATTCTCATCTGTCTCTCCTAAGCTAAGCAAAGTTATAGATAGGTGAGACAGAGAGGTGGTTTGGTACACGTTGTGGTTTGGTATTCAAGCTTATCAAGCATGAACGTGGGACTCCCATATTACACACGAGTGGTGGAACCACAGGTGTTTTATGCAGTTCATCGTTTACTTTAGAAAGTTAAAAGTACTATGTGGTTGCTATTTATATTATAGTTTTATAGTAGGATAGTTAAGTTCAGACTCCCATTCATCTAGGTGCTTACATGGCCTTATATAGCCACTATAGTATCCGAGCATTTCACAAACGTTAATGGATTTTATCCACACAGCACCCAAGTGCAGTTGAGATGATGCCCGTTTTCAGATGGGCTTTAACTGACTTGCTCACAGTCACACAGAAAGGTTGTGGAAGAGCCAGGAATTGGACTTCAGAGCCTTATCCACTAGGCCATCCTTCCCTCCCTATGACATCCCTTGTTTTTACATGCCTGTAACTTTCTTTAAAATTCTCTTTTGTGGCTGGAAGTTTCCATGTTTGGCCTCAACCCAAAAGTGCATTTTGTTTTTAAAAGGTTTAAGTAAAATCTGCTAAACTGAGTGAAATATGCCATTTTTTCATCTTAAAAACAAATGCAATGTTCTTTGCTTACCCACAACTCACAGCGGCTGAATAAAAATCACTTCAGATTTGGCCAGTGTCTATTCCCCATGAAGAGTCTTCTCTGCTAACAGCCCAATCCTTCTGGCCTTAGGTAAACCCCTAGTGCCATGAAATTCAAAATTGATAAATTATCACAGAATCAGAGGGGAGACCAGGTGGATGAGGTAATATCTTTCATTGGACCAACATTTGTTGGTGAAAGAGACAAGCTTTCTAGGTACCCAGGGCTCTTCTTCAGGCCTGACAGCTTGTCTCTTTCACCCACGGATGTTAGCCCAATAAAAGGTATTACCTTACCTGCCTTCTCTTTCTCTGATATCCTGGGACCAACATGCCTACAACAACAACATTGAAAGCAATCACAGAATCATAGAAATGTAGGGATGAAAGGGACCTCAAGAAGTTATCAATTCAGTCCTCTGCACTGAGGAAGGACCATGTAAACCTAGATGGTCCCTGACTGGTGTTTGTCCAACCTGTTCTTAAAAAACTCCAATAACAGAAATTCCACAACCTCCCTTGGAAGCCTATTCCAGAGCTTAACTATCCTTATAGTTAGCACGTTTTTCCTAATATCTTACATAAATCTTTCTTGCTGCATATTAAGCCCATTATTTCTTTCCTACCTTCAGTGGACATAGAGAACAACTGATCACCTCCTCTTTATAACAGCCCTGAGGCTTCAAATATGCTATCAAGTTCCCCCCTCAGTCTTCTTTTCTCAAGACTAAACATGCCCAGTGTTTCTAAACCTTTTGTCATTTTTGTTGCTGTCCTCTGGACTCTCTCCAATTTTTCCACATCTTGTCTAGGGTTTGGTGCCCACAATTGGACACAGTACTCTAGCTGAGGCCTCTCCAGTGTTGAGTAGTGCAGGACGGTTACCTAACACACCCCAGAATATTAGCTTTTCTCGTATACTCCGAGTGTAGCCAGACTGTAGCTAAGGAGGAATGGAGATCTCCCTGGTGTCTGAAGTATATAGTTTATTTGTAAAGTCAGTTCACTCCTGACATTTGGAATCAAAGGCTGTCACACAATAGCTACAGACAGCATGATTGTGAAAAACTGCAGAGCCTAGCGGAAGCCTTGATTTACAAATCATGACATTTTAATCTACTTCTGGAGGAACATAGCTGCCTGCGGTGCTAGGCAGACTCATGGTGGGAGTACATTCTCTGAAGCAGGCTTGAGGAGCTACGCCCATAGCTCCTGTGATTGTTGATGGGAATTGGGAGCGTAACCCCCTCCCCCAGTGCTGAAAACGTATCCGTGCACTCCGTATATTATTCCTAGCAGCGACTTTGGGAATATTCGGCTTTGGCAGCGAAGTGCAGAGTGCATGTGCTTTTCATTGATTTGGGCTGGGAATGTCTTTTACATTGGTTGTCCGGTCCCTGTGCTCTGCGCATTTGGAGCCAGCGTAGGAGTTGTAACCACGACTACAATTCACCTCCACTTCCACCATCATCTGAGCCACCTCCCCTAGGGGCTTCATAGAGAAAACAGATGAAAGGAAGTCAGGACAGGCTGCCCAGTCACAACAGGGAGAGACTAAGCATAGCACCAGCAGTATCATTAGTCACTGCTGATCAGGTCAGCCAGCCACCGCAGAACACACTAGGCAGGTGCAGATGCACGCTCCAGAAGTGTGGGGGCTGGAAAGGGTTGAAGGAGCCCCTGCCTACCGTTACCTACCCACCCCTCCCCAGCCCCACACACACTCAGGGTACGTCTACATTGGAGCTGAGAGGTGTGATTCCCAGCTCACATAGCTGTATCTGCACTAGCTCAAGTAGAGCTAGCCTGCAAAGGCAGGGGCTCGGGCTAGCTGCCTGAGTACATGCCCACGGGATCCAGGGGGTACGTGCTTGGCTTGCTAGCCCGAGCCACCACCTGACTACATTGCTATTTTTAGCGCCCTAGCTCTGCTCTGCATGAACTAGCCTGAGTACATCTATGCAAGCTGGGGATCACCTCTCAGCTCAAATGTAGACACAGCCTCTATTTCCTGGAGCGTAGGGGAACATCAAAATGAGAGGTGTACATTAATCCCTTCTCCCTTCACACACAGCCCCGAACACTCCAAAATGTCAGGAGGGGGGTTCTCACCTCCTTCCTCTCAGCAACCATGAGATCATGGTATTTCCAGGTGTACCACACATTGCATCTTATTCCCTTCATTGTCCGGCACCTTTAGGCAGCCACCTATGCTGCCTCCTCTGTCACAGAAACATTTCCTCTCCTCTCAAGCAGTTAAACGTTCCTCAAGAGAAACCCCACTCCCCCGAAGCCTGGTGTAAGCTGAGATTTCACATTTGGCAGGCCCAACTTTTAACAAGACAAAACCTATTTTTGCACCATTATTTTAGCCCTGAGGAATTCCAGATATGCAGACTTTAGCTTCAGTACAATGGCCCTCAGTCAAGAAGTCACTTTTAGAATTTCTCCACAGGCTATAGCCACCAGTCCGTTTTCAGTGTAACACTATAATGCCTGGCTCTTATAAAGCACTTTCATCCATACAGCTCAAAGTGTTTTTACAAGGGAGGTCAGAATCATTAACCCCATTTTATAGATTGGGAAACTGAGGCACACGTGTTACATGATTTGCCCAAAGTCACCCAGCAGACTAGTGGAGAAGCCACGGAAAGAACCCAGATCTTCTGCCTTGCAGGCCAGTGTTCTTTCCACTAGGTCAGACTGAAACTATCTAACTATGTAGGCATTTCTACCGTGCCCATCACATTATTCTATAGTATAACATCTTTTTAATTGACAAGCCAAAGCTGCAGGGTAGATCTTCCTCTCTAAATTAGCTGATCGTGCCCTATACTCTAAAATCAGACAGTATTCTCAAGGGATCAGGGAATCATTACAATATGCACCTCACTTAAAAGAGCTAAAGGCTGGTTTGGAAAACACCAAATCTATGACTTTGGACAGTATCACAGCCAATGGATTCCGATAGCCTTGCCATCATCTTCCACAGTTTATTATCACACTGTTACCGCTGTGCTCTACCTCCTCTGGCTCCTTCCATCCTTGCCTGTAATGGGACAAATTCTGCTCTCAACTACAGAAATGCAACCAATCCCATTAACTCCAATGCCACTGAGAGTAGAATATGGCCCTTTGTCGCTCCCATTCAGCGCCCAAGCAAGGATAAAATGTGGTGACATTTGCACAGCAGATCTTGACTCCAATATTGTGCCGCCAGGATGTGTCCATTTTCGCATGCATTCCCAGAACAGATGAGGGAGTTAGGGTGCAGGAGGGGGTTCTGACCTGCCGCAAGGGGTTTGGGGTGTGGGCTCCAGCAGACGGCGCTTACCTCAGGCTGCTCCCGGTCGGCGGCACAACAGGGCTAAGGCAGGCTCCCTGCCTGCCCTGGCTCCGCGCTGCTCCCAGAAACAGCCGCCATGTCTGGCCCTTAGGTGGAGGTGCAGCCAGGGGACCCCGTGCCCACGGCACCACACACCACAGTTCCCATTGGCCAAGAACTGCAGCCAATGGGAGCTGCAGAGCCGGTGCTCTGGGCAGGAGCAGCGCACAGAGCCTCCCTGGCCCCTATGCCTAGGGGCCGCAGGGACATGCTGGCCGCTTCTGGAAGCTGCATGGAGCCAGGGCAGGCAGGGAGCCTGCCTTAGCCCTGCTGCGCCACTGACTGGACTTTTAACGGCCAAGCCACCAGGGTCCCTTTTCAACCAGGCATTCCGGTCGAAAACTCATCATATTCATTTCACATTGGCTAGAGAACAGATGGTTTTTGTGTGTTTTTTAAATTTATGAACATTTAGCATATGAACGTATGCAATTGTAGATTGCCTGGGAGAAAAGAAGCTACTTAAAGGTACCATAAATTGACCTTAACATGATGCAATTTAGCAGCTTTCTTTGAGGATTTTCCCCATTTTAACTTTCTTCGTTTAAAAAAAAAAACGTTGAATACAAACTCTAGCTAGTCTTAGCCCCCAGGCAGTTTGTGACATCTGTTGCTAATACACTCATCTGCAGTATATACATGGTTCAGGGCATGATGAAGGGAAGAGAATATTGAATGAGACACTCAATGAGTAGACTCAAATATTTAGTCTGCTAAGCTTGACAAAAATCTGCCCAACAGCAGCATGATAGCTTGGCTAATGAAGCTTCACTGAACCTAAAGGGTTCAGATGTGTTCTTGTCTCAGATATACATAAATGACACACATACATACACATATGCATAGATAAAATATATATAACATACACACACACGCTTGCATTTGTGACTGGTCTACACTGGGGTTCAAACTGAATTGGGAACCACATCTCAACTTTCTTTAAACATAACTCCAGCCAACTCGGTTCTAACATGATTCATCTGGCCAAGTTATGGATGTTAGGAACCTCCTTGAGCTAGAATACAGTTCAAGTTATGTTAAAAAGCTAGTAAAGAACAAGCATGGGACAATCCTGAAAAAATGCTTTTCACAGTGCAAACCAAAATTCTGCGTGACTCAGAGAATCATAGGACTGGAAGGGCACTCGAGAGGTCATCTAGTCCAGTCCCCTGCACTCAAGGCAGGACCAAGCATTATCTAGACCATCATGCCCTGGTCTAAGCCAAGCACCCTGCATTTGGGACTCCCAAGTTCGCTCCACTGGCTCCCTTTTATATGCAGGATAGAGAGCATGACAAACAGACCAAAGGGCTCCAAGAAGTTGACCTCCATTATGGAGGATATTGGTCCCATCCTGGTGTGCTCGACATCCACAATTTGTTTCTTCTGGCAGCGTCTTGACACCGTGCTAGCATAACTCTGTCCCCAAAAGGACTCCGCAATACCTCCCATTATATCCCTCCCCAGGAAAAGTCCCTGATAGCTTCCCACTTTGTGCCGTTAGAGTACATTAATGATTGTGCCCAAATCTCCCCTCTTCTATGACCTCCAACACACCAGTCACCTACTAACAAGATTCCCCCTCCCTCTTCTCCATCCCAACTACCCTCCTAGTCCTGGCTAGTCAAAAATTTTCTGTCACAACTGTTTTTGACAGAAATTTAGGTTTTCAACTAAACACAGGGGTGTTTTTGCAAAAAAAAGTATCAGCTTTCCACACACAAAGAATTGATTTTTCATTGATAACCTACATGCCCAAAAGCCAAAATATTTTTGGGCCAAAAACTAAAATGGTTTTTCATTCTCAAGTGCCACTGCGCTGCCTCCAAGGTGTTGTAGTTCAGGTTCCTCATTCTCCCATTTTCCTCTATTGGCCAGGCTCCTCAGCCATACTACATAGCCCATGATGCACTGTGGCCATGTGATTGCCATGATGCATGGCCTCCTCTCACCAAGAGGGGAGATTGTGGTGTGTCACGGGAGAGATAGTCTGACCAAGGAGCCGTGGCCACAGAAGAGAGTGGGAACATGAGGTATTCAAACTGTAGCTCTCACAAGTAGGGTCCTGTGTAAATCACAGTTTCACAGAGAACACGGAAATCAAGAAAATGCCCCCACACCGTGATCTTTTAACTATTTTTAAAGGGAAATGTCTACAAAAAAGTACTTTACCTAGTCAGTTTTAAGGACAGCATGAATTTTATAAATAACATTAGTCAAAATTGACTAAATGTTACTTGTAAAAGTCATTCCATATCAACACCATAAAATTCAATACTTTGCCATTTACAGTTACAAATTTTCTTTAAAAAAAAAAATCATGATTTACACAGGGCTTTACGCATGAGGCTGCACAGCAGCATTTCTGAACCAAAATATTTTGGTTTTCTCTTTTTCACCAAAAAAACCGCCAAAATTTTTCATCGGGTAAAAAAAAATCCCTCATTTTCTGACCAGCTCTATTTCCTACCCCTGAGATTCCCCTGAAGGCTCAACATATTCCAGGATATACTTGACCTCCGTTGTGGGGCAAAAGGAAATCAGTAAATCTATTCACATGAGTACGCACTTACCAGCATGAATGAAATTGGCACAATCAGGCCCTAGTTATGGGGCCACATTTTTTAAAAAAAAGAAACCTGGTATGTTTGCATAGAAATCCATTCTCAACTGTGGCCTATTTCTGCAAGGGCAATTATTGTCATGAGATGGGTTTACAAACCTGGAGCTAACCCCAGTAGGCAATTCTCTCACTTTTCCTAACAATGAGCAAGGCCGGCAAGCTCACACTAATACTAATGAAATGATCAATCACCAGCATGGAGCATTGCACCCTATTCACAGCCCATAGCCCTTCTTACCTATCGTAGGCATCCCTACATTCTGGTATGGGCATTCCAGGCTGCCTCCTTGAGTTCTTCCAAAAATAGCAGAGTAAATGGCTATGACCATGTTTTTCTTACAGCTCAGTCTCAGCTTGTCGTCTTCACAGGCTACTTTACTCTTGTACTCATCTGGAAAGAAACAGAACATCTCCTTATTCAGCTGATCCACAGCAATGTGCAGAGAGCAAGCAGGGGGGGGAAAAGGAAACCAACCAGGAAGAGATTCCTTCCCCCTCAAACATACATTGGTAGATACAGTGGAGTCTGCTGGTTGGTGCCCAGAAATTGGCATGGATTTAGAGATCAGAAGGATCCCAACCCAATGACCATATTTGCTATGAGAATGAAGATGATCATTTGCGTTTAGTATAGCCCCTTCCACCAGGAATTATCAAAGCATTTACAAACATTAATTAACACACCTGTGAGAGGTACCTTAGGTGAGCAGTATTCCCATTTGACTGATAAGGAAATTGACTCACAGAGGTTAAATGGCTTGTCTGTGACCAGGCAGAAAGCCTATGGCAGGGACAAGGAAAGAAGCCAGGTCTCCTAGTCCTTAACCACAAGGCCATCTGTCAACCACCACTTGTATGTCCTGCCCATTAACACAGCTGGAATGTGAACTGCACACACTGTGGTCAGCAGGCAACAGCAGCTCCGCTGGAGCTGAACCAGGAGCCTTCTCCTAGTGAGTCACTAGGAGCTGTGCTAAGCTTGTTTCATGCTGGGAGTTGCTCTTGCCTGTCATACAAACAGATACACAAAGCTGCTCTCAAATCTGATTTCAGACAGACAGCCGGACGTTGTACTGCTCTTGCAAAGCTGATGCTTTGCACGCATCAAACAGAGACTAGGGGAATTACCTGTATGACTAGAGCACACAGAGGCCACAATTTAGACCAGGCACTCTACAAACGCTTAGTAAGCAACGGTCCCTGTCCTGAGGAGCCTACAGTCTAAATAGACATGGGGGTGGGGGGGACAGGGGCATGGAGAGGAGAAGTGATATGCCAAAGGTCACACCACCAGTAAGTGGCCACAATAGCTTCATATAAATATGGAAAGGACTAGACTAGCACAGGCTGCATGGGTGGATGGGGATGAATGTGCCTTATGTTTCCTCTCGCTCATGCACCTGCTATGGGGTCAGTCACAATCTGGCCCTAAACCTACTCAAACTGTTACAGTATGTGTACAACTCAGACTGAATGCAAGCATTCGTACTGGCGGGTTTCATGTTTCCCCCTGAAAAATTAAACGTGCTTAAGTGGCAGAGGAAAGGTGGCAGTGATATTCAGCAAATGGCTTACTTGACTCTAATCCCCAGTGCAGTCATTTGTAGGGCAACTGAGATTTGCAATGATTAAGATATTTGCTAAGGATAATATACCCTTTATTGCTGGTGTGTTTTCAGAGACACTGGATCAAATATAACTAGAGAGAGAAACTGGGAGGGGGAGGAAACAGCTGCAGGCTTTTCTAGACACAGTTCAAAGATCTTTATACAAGGTGATTGTAACATAGATTGAACAATTAAGAAAAAGTAGCAATAAACATTTCTAACGGAAAAATTGACCCTTGCAAACTGTAGAGTAACCAACAAGATTTCCCGTAATTAGACAATGTGTACAAGGATGTTAATTCATTGGACTGCAGCAAATTACTCAGAAGGGATCAACGGAACATGGACATTTCCACATATGGCCAATAACAATTTTACTCAGAAGGGATCAACGGAACGTCGACATTTCCACATATGGCCAATAACAATTTTATGTGTGATTGTGATTGGGAAGATCAAAAGTTAACATTAATGGTCTCAGTCTCAGAAAGATTTCAGTGCTGAAAGCTCTCATATAGATTTAGCACTTACAGTGTGATGGGCGGGTCTTAATTCCAGAGGTGTATTTAGCCTGCAACTATTTTTAAAAATGACTTACTTGAAAAACGTAAGTAACGTTATTGTTTAAAGAAAACCAAATGACCATATGGGTGAGTGTTGGGAGCAATCCTTGGGATGTATATTTGCTGAGCCTATTTTACAGTTCAAACTGCTGAGAAGACATGGCATCAGAAATCCATATTCATCCCAAAGTTATAAAGCATTCAGATCACAGACACACAGAAGTTAAAAATGGAAAAGATTTAGTAGGTGACCTTTCCCATCTCCTTGCCACTGCAGGATTATTTCCTACAGAAGAGTCTCAGGAACACTGTCTTGTCCAGTTTCAAATGACTAAATTAATAAGACTACTTGCAAGAAACTACTCCAGATTTTAATTGCTTTCACTCTTTGGCAACTTCTCTTCCGCCTAAATTTTCCTTTGCTCGATTTCATTCCACCTCATTCCACCCTATAGAATAAACTCTCTCTACCTTGTAGCTTATACCTTTCTACTACTTCCTATTACTTGACTGCCAGCCTCACCATGTCATTTAAATAAGCTGCACATTTATTTAGTTCTCTTCACATCTTTCTATGTGCCTCTCTTTGAGTTTAAATAGGAAGTCTTGACCAATCAGAAGTCTTGGTGTTCCTCCAATCAGTGCCCAGGGGAGGCCCCACTGATGTAGCTTCAAGTTTCATGGTCTCTCCGTTTGAGTACTGTCCTGAGTTCTCTGCCTGGTGGCCCCCATCTGCAGTCCTTCTTTTAAATCTTTGACCTGTGCTTCCATTCATGTTTTAGCATTTTTTTTGGTCCCAACTAATGATTTGTTCTCTGGGTCTTGTGTCCCCTCCCTCTCCGGAGGGGGAGGTCCTTTAGTGTGATGGGCTCCACCCACTGCCTCCTAGAATTCAAATTGCCCTATCTGCTGACCTGAGTTTGTCTGGGCTGCATCCATCAACTCCTTGAACTACTTGTCCAGGGTTTCTGCTCAGTGCTTCGGGTTCCCTCGTTTTGTACCTAGGATCTTCACCCCATTATAGTCTATTCATTTGTTTCCCTCCATACTCAGCTAAGTCCTCAGTCCTGTAGCCCCTACCTTATCTGGGAAGGCCTTCAGTTGCTTGGTGGGCTCTGCTCATCAATTCAGGATTTAATAGGCCAGCATGCATCCAGTAATAGTTCCTCTGGGAGGCATCCACTGATTCCCTGGACTCCTTCTTGAGGCAGTGGGCATTGTCCAGGGTTCTCTGCTGCATGTCCCCCACTGGATCCCTTGTTTTGAGCCTGTGACCTGCACTTACTTCCCTGTTTTTCAGTCCGTAATCAGTTAAATGTAGAGGTCGAGGTCTAAGAGATGGGCTTTTTGTTGTTCTGGTGGGCTCCACCCACCACCCAAGATTGTAAATAAGCCAGCACATTTCACAAACACTGAAATACACAGTGAAAAATTCAGACATTTTTTTTTATTCAATTTTTCTTTTTCTTTTCTTTTTTTAACTGCACTGAGTGGAGATTTAAAGACTAAAGTGTGCTAACCTGATGCCTGGCTGTAAGTAGTTATCTGTTCAGAAAGCCATCTGACTGTATGTCTCCCCTACCCGTGGCTGACCCATGCCACCTGACTCGAGCTTGCAGGACTTGGGCTAAGGGGCTGTTTAATTGCGATGTAGACGTTTGGGCTCAGACTGCGCCTGAGCTCTGGGACCCTCCCACCTCTCCGGGTCCTACAGCCCAGGCTCCAGCCTGAGCCCAAACATCTACATCGCAACTAAACAGCCCCTTAACCCAAATTCCACAAGCCTAAGTCAGCTGGCACGGGCCAGTCACGGGTTTTTAACTGCAGTGTAGCTATTCCCTAAAAGTCTTAACATTACATCTAATAAGACAATATAGTTACTTATAGAGCAAAAATGTTGCCAGTTCCAAAAGGCATCCTGCAAACTCATCCACCGATAATTTCTGGAGGTTTGAAACTCTTCTGACAAGTCGAAAGATTGTTCTTTATAGATGACCCTGTCAGATTCCTTTTAAATTATCCTTGTGATGCACCCATCCAATTTGCAGCATTTAAAAGGAAACCTTCCCGCTTGTCACTTTCATTAGACTAAAGCACTTGTCTTTTTATATTCTGCTTTGAAAAGGCTGGCAGTGTTGCAAATTAACTGTTACCTTTCATTTTCAAAGCCAGGCTCAGATGTGCTGGGCTGGACTTTACTGTCAGACAAACAAAGCTATAGGGTGATCTAAAGGGTGAAAATGAGAATGGTATTGAAATGTAGACACTATATTGTGAGATGAGGTCTAAATTTAACACTTGGAGCCAGGGTCAACTAAATTCCAATCCCACCTCTTCGACTGACTCATAGCCCCTAATTTTTTTCTCTCATATACTGATGTAAATCAGGAGTAACTCCACTTTAAATAAACTGGTATAAAACTTGTTTGTGTAAACTGAACTCTGTCCTTTAGTTTCCCCATCTGAAAAATATGTAAAATCATGGTAACCATACTTACCCTGCTCACACGGATGTTAGGAGGAGGAATTATTAGTTGTTAATCAACCTAATCCAGTTCTGATTTATTCTGTAGACACTGGGGTTGTCTAGGGCATAAATCGGTGGAAAATTGGGCCCAGTACTTTTAATTTTATAAACCCTGTGTGTATGTGTGGCAGGGCGCTGCAGGGGAAGCCCTAATGAGCTCCTGCCACTCCAGCCCCAATCAGGGGAAATGGGTTGGGGCTGGGCCACTAGGTAGGACTGGCCTGGAAACTGGCCACACCTTAACAGGGGCTAAAAGCTTGGGAGGAAGTGAGCTTGAGAGAAGGTGGGAGACCAGGAGGGGAGAGTTGGCCCAGAAGGAGCCATGTGCCTGCTACCCTGTTGCCACTGAGGCCTGTGCTAGGCCAAACCTGTAAATAGTTGGAGCTTGGTGGTGGGGACTGGACACAGGAATAAAGAGCACGGGTGTTGCACCAGCTTGCAGTGGTCCTGACTCATTGGGGAGCAGGGCCAGGAGGCTGAACCCAGCGGGGTGTGGGGAGCACCCCCTTTACAGCATGATAATTATTACCTCATAAAAGTCTACTTTTTAATCCACTCTAACATTTTAGAAAATTCATTTTAAACAGGACTATCTGAACAATTTTACACAGTTCCTTTAGATTTTGTCACAAGAATCCCTCAGAGTTGGAACAAACACTTTGTTGCCAACACTCGCAGTTTCATCGTGAGTTTCGCGATATTTGGTGTTTCATAAAGCCCTAGCTCCTGGATGCATGTGATTTATGTGAGAATCTCGGCTTTTTATGTAAAATATGAAAGCAAGTTTCTAACCCTCATATTTGCAGAGAAAAAGCTTGAAAACTCAAACCACCTGCACTCTTAAAAGATTCAAAAACCAGAAGGCAAATTAAAACACACACAAAAAAAATAAAAAAAACCCTTTTAAAAAAATCTTATTATTTTTAAACAAATCTCATGATTTTTAACCATTGCAGCTGGCAATACTGAAAATTGTCCAGTGCCAAACCTGTATCCCAACACTTTTCCAATTCACTCTTCATTCCAAAAGACATCCATTCAGATTGATTGCTCTATCTCTCTCATCCTCAGATAGTTCTCTCACTCCGCTGTGAAGTGCACTATTATTCACTTCTCTGCCCTGCGTACTGCCCGATGAGGCCAAGTGCCTGCTCCAGACCATGGCTCAATTCTGCAGACCCTCAGTCTCACATGAGTAAAGGCTTGCAGAGGTGAGACCTAGATAACAAGGATGTCTTTAATGGGATGTGTTCCTTCTCTTTTGGTTACTCTTAAACGTGTGTTTTCAGGGAATCTTGAACTCTTTCCCACCGGAGTACCATTTACAGCTGCTACTTGGCTTTCCTGACACAGTTTGATACTGCTTTATGAGTTAAGCAGGGGGAGTTGTTTTTACTTTTCATTCTAAAATACTCTGACACTGGTTTCTCCACATGTTTGTTCTGGTTAATCACTGTGAAAAAATTCCTATTCCTCTCAGAGTCAGCGGGAGTTCCTATGTCACTTTGACTAATTGTATAAACAAACTTTCCCCCTCACCTCCCCACGACAATCAAAGTCGTTTGTCACAATTGAAATGTCTGCCACAATGCAATCTCCATCTTCAGTGCATAAAGTTATGACAGTTATACACAATGCCTAAGGATCTGCCAATTAGTTTAGGTCTATTGTACCTGAGGCCAAAGGTTGTGACCTCCCAGCTGCTTTGGGAAATACTATTTACCCATCTGCCTCTGTAAAGAGCAGCTTGGAGAAAACGAGTTGTCTTCATGTACTGTTATTCATCAAAGTCCTAAAAAAACCCAACCTTGGTTGAAAAAAGGATTTTTTTTTACCACCACCCCTCCCAATGGAGCCCATAGAACACAAACACCAGGGGACGACTGGCTGAGTCTAAAGAAGTCTCAGCTTTATGGTTTACACAACTCAAGTCAGAATTGAGCAGGGGAACTGCAAAAGAATGCAGAATTTGCCTTTAAAGCTGATTTCATCTGGGTACCAGGGTCCTGATCCAACTCCCCTTCAAGAGAATGGGAGTCCTGGTATTCACATAAATGGGAACTGGCCTGAGCCCCCATTTGGATGCTGGATTCTCCTTTGTACCAGAGTTAGTCAGGAGAAACTCCTTTGAAATCCATAGTATTCCACTGGCAAAGGCAAGAGAAAAATCAGGCCCTTTATTTTTCATTCTCACTCGGGTCAGATGGGGTTTCTGTGACCCTTTCCCATACACAGTGCGTGCACTGACTGACAATAATTTCTGCATTCACTGACAGTGAAATCATGCATTTCTCTTAATCCTGCTCCTGACAGTCGAGTGATTAGTGTGTTCCAGGGATGGGGCTATTTGACAGCATCTGAAAATGTCTGCGCAACGGTGGCTTAATCAGAATTAACTGCAAGTATTAAAGTTTCATTTATAAGGCTCAGTCTGATCCCAGGCTCTCCGATCTGCTCTCTGACATTTATAACATTCTTTTATTTACGCCTTTTCATCACCGCGGCGCTTGCGGCCTGAGGTTTATTACCCTTATAAATTTCCACTCCCTACCCAATCGAAACAGTTTTGAAATAATACAGATAAGCAAGAATGAGCTGATGAGTTCAGGGCCTATTTTACACCCCCAATAGCAAGGCCAGGAGAATGTGCCACTCTAACAGTCCACAGTCAGCCAGGCTGCTTATAAGGCATGAGCTACCAAAGAGCAATGCAGCGAACAATACAATGAACTTCTCCTGCCACCAATAAAACTGTCTCCCAAGGGAGACTAATGCTTTTCTGACAGGGTTGATAGCTACTGAATTACCAATCTATCCCAGCACTAAAATCAATCACTAGTGTTAAAGGTGCCTGGGATTTCTATAGCTCCAAAAGAAACCATTATTTCCAATGCTCTTCCCTCTTCTTGTGCATCGTGCGCAGCAAATTATGTCAATAGCGCGTACGTCTTAAGTCTGGGTGTAATTTAACTCAGACTTTCAGGCAGAGTCCTGAGCTCAGAGGATTTAACTAATAAAGGCATGATCCTGAGCCTCTGTGACAGTGGCACTGAGAGTGAAGTCGGTGCCAAAGCTCTCAATGGCTTCAAAGGTTCAGGCTCGGGTACTAAGGGAACTGAATGGGTGATGGTACATTCAATGAATGCCATGAAGAGGCTCCCCCAAAATCTATTGCCATGTTTTACAGGCAGGCCCGCCGATGGTGGGAAGGGGGCAATTGCCCAGGGATCCGGGCGATTGAAAAAGGCCTGGGGGCCCCCAGCCGCCACTGGCGGCAGCACAGCGGGGCTAAGGCAAGCTTCCTGCCCGCCCTCGCTCGTCGCTCTGCGCCTCTCCCAGAAGTGGCTGGCACCATCCCTGCGACCCCTGCGGGGGTGTCTCCGTGCACTGCCCCTGCCCTGAGCGCCGACTCTGCAGCTCCCATTGGCCAGGAACTGCGGCCAATGGGAGATGTGGGGACAGTGCCTGCAGGCAGGGGACGCACAGACCCCCTGGGCTCCCTGCCTAGGAGCTGCTGCACTGCCAGAGGGGTGTGCTGGTTGCTTTCGGAATTTGGGAGCCACCCGAGGTAAGTGTCGACCCCCTGAGCCCTTCATGCACCCTAGCTCCCTGTCCCAGCCTAGAACCCGCACCCAAACTCCCTCCCAGAGCCCGACACCTCACCCCCTCCCACACCCAAACTCCCTCCCAGAGCCTGACACCTCACCCCCTCCCACACCCAAACTCCCTCCCAGAGCCCGACACCTCACCCCCTCCCACACCCAAACTCCCTCCCAGAGCCCGACACCTCACCCCCTCCCACACCCAAACTCCCTCCCACAGCCCGCACCCAAACTCCCTCCCAGAGCCCACACCCAAACTCCCTCCCAGAGCCCGACACCTCACCCCCTCCCACACCCAAACTCCCTCCCAGAGCCCGACACCTCACCCCCTCCCACACCCAAACTCCCTCCCAGAGCCTGACACCTCACCCCCTCCCACACCCAAACTCCCTCCCAGAGCCCGACACCTCACCCACTCCCACACCCAAACTCCCTCCCAGAGCCTGACACCTCACCCCCTCCCACACCCAAACTCCCTCCCAGAGCCCGACACCTCACCCCCTCCCACACCCAAACTCCCTCCCAGAGCCCGACACCTCACCCCCTCCCACACCCAAACTCCCTCCCACAGCCCGCACCCAAACTCCCTCCCAGAGCCCGACACCTCACCCCCTCCCACACCCAAACTCCCTCCCAGAGCCTGCACCCAAACTCCCTCCCACACCCAAACTCCCTCCCAGAGCCCGACACCTCACCCCCTCCCACACCCAAACTCCCTCCCAGAGCCCGCACCCCACACCCTCTCCCGCACCCCAACCCCGTGCCCCAGCCTGGTGAAAGTGAGTGAGGGTGGAGGAGAGCAAGCAGGGGATGGGGCCTCGTAGAAGGGGCGGGACAGGGGCAGGGCCTCAGGGAAGAGGCGGGGCAATGGTCTTTGCGTTTGCATGATTAGACAGTTGGCAACCCTACCGGGCAGACATGTGGAAGCCCTGGCCGTGCTGGAAGAGCGCACCCAGCAGTACAGCCGGCAGCTCGCTGGGCACCAGCCAGCGCAGGCGCAGCACCCTCCAAATGTCAGATGGACCGTGTCCACACCGGTGCAGCTTGTGTGTGCATGGGGGCCCGTTGACTGTTCTGCCCTGGGGCCCGGAATTGCTGTCGGCGGGCCTGTTTACAGGGGATGTAGAGGCAACTATTTCCCAGGGGAAGGTTGGGGGGTCTCTTGAAATTCATTGAAGGCTGTCCTCTCCTACAGCAGGAATTACCTAAGGATGGTCCTTGGCACTTCTTTAGCACCTCTCATCCAAGAATCACACAGTGCTTTGCACACATGACATGAAATAACAACGTACATAATGAGTAAAGTAGGCAAAGACACAAGGATCACAGCACCCAGCACTGAAGTGCAACCACTTCTGGGATGGAACATGGCAGCTGTTTAAGAGCAACAGCTGGGTTTGAGCTACAGTGTTCCAGTCTGGATCACAACCAGCATTCAAACTTGCCCACTTTGCAGAGGTTTTCAGACCCACATTCTGGTCTGGCTCATCACAGATAAAGGGGTCAGAAGCAAAGTTTGGATCCCAGGAATGTCCAGTAGAAGGGGTTTGGTACAGCTCAGGCTCCAATGATCATTTATACCATGGGATAACTTCATGTAGCATTTTACAACAGGTAAAAACACAGAATAAAAAACAAGATACCCTGCCCCAAAGAGCCTGCAATCTTAAGGCACAGCAGGTACAATACAATGGGGCAGAGAGAAAGAGTGGCAAGAGAACATTGCTGCTGGCTTTACCATGAGAAACATGTTGTGCTTTAGAGGTGATGTGAAGGAGGAAAGGGGAACTGTTTCCAGAAGAGAGGGGCAAAGAAGGCACGAGGTCAGGAGGGGGAGAAGGAGTCAAGAACTGCGGCTAGGCAAGAGGACTGGCAGAGCATAGAATCATAGGACTGGAAAGGACCTCGAAAGGTCGTCTAGTCCAGTCCCCTGCACTCGTGGCAGGACTGGGGAGCCGGAGCTCATGTAGGCAGGAGCCAAGTTGTAAAGTGCGCTGGAAATCTCTCTTCTCAGAATAGTAATTAAGAAATAACTCACTTTATACAGCACATTTCACCTGAAGAACCACAAAATGCCCTGCAAACGTAGCTAGGCATTAGTATCCTCATTTTGCTGAGGCACGGGGAGGTTAAATGACTTGCCCAAGGTCCCATAGGCCAACGCAGGAATAGAACCCAGGAGTCCTGCTCCTAGCCTCTCACTAGATTATGCCATCCCCCCTCCAGAGAGTCAGATTTATGGCACACAGAATGAGTATTTTCTGGCTTACAGCAATACAAGATCCTACACAGCATTATGTCTCCCAGATTTGAGGGGAATAAACAAACCCTACAATTGTTTTAATAATATTGGTGAATCAGGATTTCAGTTAGAAGGCATGTGTATGAGGCCAATTAAATACTGTGTCAATTCCCTCTAATTATGTTTCTTCAGATTACGGAGTAATTGCACATCATGGTTCTAAATGAAATCAGTGTGTTACCTGCACTCTGGTGAGAAATAATCATACTCCGTGTAAGATTTCATTTTAACGTTCCTGAAAGGTGACCTGCAGACTGAAATCCTCCGTGCATTCCGGATCTGACCGAAAGCCCATTGAAGTCCATGGATTTCCGTGGACTTTGGCTCAGACCTTCGTAGACCAACTACTGGCTAGGCTGCAGCAGCACTAGCTTCTCCACACAGCCCCCCTCAACACGTCCCAATCCTGGTCTGGAGGGACCCACTTCACAGTCTCTGGGTTGAGGCTGCCAGGTAAGATTTGCAAAGACACCAAAGGGATTTAGGAGCACAAGTCTCGACTTTTAATGGACCTTGTGCTCCTGAACCCCTAAGGTGCTTTTGAAAATCTCCCCAGCGGTGATGTGGGCAGATATATATTAGGTACTGGATGGAGAACACACAGCAGCAGTAATTTACAGTCATTAGCAAGCTGCCATAGATTAGAATGAGTGGAGCATTTTATTGACCGTTTCTGATCTCCCCAGCACTTCCATACCCCAGAAATAACTATATATACACACACCATCTAGCTACAGTCTAGACTCTTGCCACTATACAGGACTTACTGTGCAGCTGCCATTTAGGGAAAGAGCTATGTACATACCTGAGACATGTGTATTTAGATTCACATCTCAGCATAGATTCAGAGAGTTTAAAGCCAGAAAGGACCATTCTGATCATCTAGTCTCACCTCCTGCATAATACAGGCCAAAGAATTTCATGCAGTGATTCCTACTTTGCACCTCAAAACTAGTGGTTGAAGAAGAGCAAAGCTACGACTATTTCTTTTTAGTTTCTTCTTTTCCAAGAGGGAAGGTTCAGTAACTTGCCAGTACCAGGTCTCTGGCACCCCTTCCTGTCTCCCTAGGAAAGCAGCATTGGAATCCAAGGCAGGCTCATGCTGCAGGGGCGAGAGAGGTTTTTAATCTCCCCCTGTCTTGGCTGGATGGCCAGGTGTCCCCCAACCCCGCAGTCTGGCAGGCATGTTGCTCCACATTCCATCCCTGTATCTTTTTAAATGGTGCTCAAAGGAAGGAAAACAAAACCAACATGCAGCCACCTGGTTCAAAAAGCAAAGCAGGATTGAAACTCACTTGCAAGGAACATGGGAGCAGAACTCCACTGCGCCTTGCGTTAGCACCACCGGTGTGATACGTCTGGCCCTAGGGCAACATGCAGACAACGACCCCCATCACCCAGTAACTTCAGGGTAACGGCAAAGGTGTTCAATGGCAGCTATGTTGTGGGGAAGGGGAATTCAAACAAGCTATTCATTCATTAATAAAGATACAAATAAAAGCCACTCTTACAAGTCATGCAGCCCCCCACCCAGGGATTGAACCAGAGACCTCCACAGCTAGAAGCAGAACCTACCACAGCCTCAGCTAAAGAACCAAGCAGCCATAGCTACGGGCTCTAACAAGTTATAGCCTCTATGGATCGGCATAGCATAGAACTAGTAACACACACTCACCTGTGGGTTACTGAGGCTTTTATTTTTTATTTAAAAAAAAAAAGGATTCGGTACAAATACCTGTGCCTATTTGAGGCATGGCACTCAGCGTAGGAAAGTTCACGCCTTCCTGTTGGATGCTTCAGATCTGCCTTCTAAGCACCACCAAGTATGTGCCAGGCAGACTGTATCCAAGTATTTGTAGGCAGTAGTTGTGGGGGTTGTGATCACGTACCAGTCAGCACGCTTCTCTGGGGCCTTTATGCTTCCTGTGGTGAATACTCTCTGGTGATCAATGACAAGAAATGAGGGGGCTCAGTCCTCCCCAGAGATGCCCGCCACCTCACTGGACCACAGCTTCCAGGACTGAATCATACGATCTCACTACTAGGGCTGCACATTTGGGTTCCCCTAGAATATTACAATATTTGTATTGACATCTTTTGGTTTTTTAATGCCCGCGGGAATCAACAAAATAGCTAAAATAACACCAGACCTGTTCTCCTTGTGGTATGTCTGCCATTCACTAACTGAACTCATGAGAAGATCATAGCTCACCTTATTTTGCCCTTAAAGCAGTGCAGATTAAAAACATGACACTCCTGCTATTTCATTACCCTGCAGATAACGTCTTGAAGCTTCTGTGGATAGCTCAAAATGCTGCTGCCATTTGATGTGCAAACCTAACGCTCAATGCATTATAAATGGTATTACGAACCGACCAGATTCCCAGGAAGAGTTTACTCATTGACTGTAAACAATAAAATGTATCAGGTGACCCTGGTTCACCCTGCAAAATTATAGCTGCATGGAAAATGTCTTGGGGGAAATAAACTCAAGCAATCTAGCAAAGCTCTGCTGTCTTTCAGGAAAATTCACCTTTGCCCCCACACTTCAGATATTCAACTCACGCACACAAGCCATTTCCTGTCATACCTGTGAACAGGGGAGCATTCCAAGCCATAAATATTCATGTACAGAGGGGCTTCTATGACACCTTCCAAAGTTCAGCACAGTCTACCCTCCTCACCTGAACCTGCATACAAATCCTAAGACCTTTTCATGACATTCCTTTTCAGCAAGTGCTGAAAGACAACACAGCTGATGCAGAACAATAGAAACTTGTCAGAACAATGTGCTAATCATTTCTATTTTATACAGCAAAATTTCTCATACAAAGATGGACCTTCATTCACCCGCTCAAAGACCACAACTAACACAGATGGTAGCGATATTTCATTGCCCACTTTTCATTTAATTCCTGACAGATCTTGCCAGCTCCCCCCACTCAACAAGTATTGGACTCAGGATGCTGCAGCAAGAGCCTTCTCGTCGGCTCACCATTTATTTTAAAATCTCTTCTGAAATCAGATCTTTCTTCGTCCTTCCTCAGACCTTTTTAAATTTCTTCTCCCCCTCTGCTATTATTGGCTGTGATAACTTCATAACTGTACTATTTAACTCTCCCAAAAGGTTTGGGATCTGGTTTGTATGAAAGGGGCTACACAAAATAAAGTTATAGGCCAACATTTTCAAACTTGGGTACCTAAAGATAGGCAGCTAAAAAAGTGGTTCCTATTTAAGAGATGCTGGGCAGACACAGGTCCCATCTGGCCCTTTATTTGGGAGCTTAACTCTAGGCACACAACTTTTGAAAGTTTGGGCCACATGGATTGTTGTCACGCTGTCCATTTGTGTTGTACTAATGGCTTCCGAAGTGCAACCTCGCAACCTCTGCAATACAAAGTTGGAGCAGTCCACCCAAGGAAGACAATGTTACCGGGGCAGTGCATAAGCTGAACGTTGGCAAGAGCTTTCTCTGGCACCTGCAAAAACAATCCTTACTGCAGACTGCCAATGAGAAGGAAAAAGTCTAGCAGCAATGCCCTGAGAAAGCAAGGGAGAGGGCTCTTCTGTACCCAAATGGTTTATGTTACATTGAAAATAAAGGCGGAAGGTAGTGAAAATCCCCACAAAAGAGAATGCTAGGAAGCCTCACTGCAAAGGCTTAAGCTAGGGATAACTTTGATCTTACAAAAGCAACCAGACGCACTGCAGAGATACTTACTTGGCCTGCACTTGTACCATACGATGAGGTACTTGCCGGTTCCAGGGCACGGGTCTAGACCAAACAGCCGGCTATTGACAAGGAACTGGCAGCTCCGTCTGTCCTGGCACTCATCCAGCATTTTCTACACGGGCAACGCACACATACAAAAAACAAACAGAAAAATAGATGCACTTTAGTACCTGAATGGAGAAAGGCTTCAGAGCAGCAGTGTGATCTTGGCCTCACTGAACAGCATGATGAGCTTGCGGTGAAGAGGCCTCCAATTCTCAGTGCCCTGGAATTCCAGGGACTCTTCCCAGCCTTGTTCAGTGCACACGCAAAAGCCCAATAACAATGGCCAAGTTCAGCCTAATGCTACAACATTATCCCAAAAATGAATTTGGCCTCAATAGATTGCAAGCTCTTTGAGGCAGCAACGGTCTCTCACAAGGTGTGTATGTATAGTGCCTGGCCCAGTGGGGCCCTGACCTCAGTTAGGAGCTCTTGGCACTACTATAATACAAAGAACACAAATTCACCACAACCACTTTACATACCCAAGTTCCCACATAACAGCATTCCAGCCACAAGTAGGGTGACCAGAAGTCCCGATTTTATAGGGACAGTCCTGATATTTGGGGCTTTTTCTTATGTAGGCACTTATTACCCCCCACCCTCTGTCCTGATTTTTCACACTTGCTATCTGGTCACCCTAGCCACAAGCCAACCAGATAATGAAATGAATGGATCAGGGTGTTTGTTAGGTAAGAAAAGAGAATCCAAATATCTGCCCCCTATTGAAAATCTGAATTTCAGATTATTTTTCATGCCATATCCAGGCAAATCCTTGCAAACAACCCCTATAAAATCAGTTGTTCACTCAGGCTTATTATTGTGGTGCTGCTTGTACCTTAGAAAGCTCACAACAACGGGCCAGATCCCCAGCTAGCTTAACTCAGCATAGCTTCATTTACCTCAGTGGAGTGACACTGATAGATACCAGCTGAGGACCTGGCCTAGTGAGGGCAAACAAAGCAGACTGAATGGCAACATTGCCCCACAGGGGCAGTGGGGGATTCCAATGGATGGCACTGCTGAAATGCCAGCTGGCAGCCCAAATTAGATCATAATGCAGACATCTGAGATTTAAGTGAATGAGTGTGAAAGAGAGGGAGGCAAGCACAACACTGGACATTTTAGGAAAGATTGAGGCCTTGGGTAAAATGTTAGCACCTAAGTGACACAGAAGCTCCTCAGTCACTTTTAAACATAGGACTCCTATGCCACTTAAGTGCTTTTAAAAATGTCATCCCTCATCTACACACAAACTTGCACTGTGTTAAATTAAGGTTTGTTTTCACACCAATTTAGTTACGCCCTGGGTAGACATTGCTTTAAGAATGGATGATGTCAATTTAGCTTAATCAGGTAAAAAAAAATGGAGGGTTTTACAGTGAATTAACTAAAGAGATTTAAAACCACACCTTTCATTAAAATAGTGTAACTTTGTGTGTGGACAAGGTCTGAGAGACGGATAGTTCAGGAGTGAGGATTGGCGTTGCCACAATGAGTACCAGATCATTAACTATACAGGACCAAATTCCAGTCTCGCCGAAGCTATTGACAATTTGACCGTTGATTTCACTGTGGGGTCAGGATTTGGACCGCAGACTTCTAAATGCCTTCTTTTGTTAGTTACAGAAAAGGTGCAGCAATGATCATTCTAATCCCTAGAAGTAGCGGTGGTGGGAGTATTACTCAGCCGACTTAGTTTTGAATGGGACTCACTTTTCTCCCCTTCCAGTGGCTTCATTTTAGCTAAACTCACGCAGGGCTTGTGAGCCTGATGGGTTCTCCCACTTCTCATGTTTTTTGAATTACCTTCACACACTTCTCCATTCATAACACCCCTTATAAAACTCCATCTGAAAATCCACAGGGGAAAGACATTCTGTCTCCTGATAGAAAATGGCTTCATTAAGAAAGATTAATGATTTTTATCCCTATGATCCTTTAAAGCAGAAGGTGGGAGCAGTAAGTGGGGCAGTAATTAAGTTTTATGTTCAGCTAGATGACTTAGGTGGTATTTACATACTTCTGCAGAGCCCCTTAAAGCTCTAAAATTACCATAATGTTTGTCTGAGACACATGAACCTGTCAGAGCATTTTGACTGAGACCACAGAGTGAGGTAATTCATCGGCATCGTTAAGTCCCTGCTTAACAGAGCTATGAATTCCATTCCCAACCTGATTAATTTTCACGTACAAGGAGACTTCGGCCAACTGTGTCTCAAAAAACTCTCCCAGCCTCTCTCCATTCCTCTTTCTGTTCCCTCCTCTCACATGGACCTGCTTTTTGACCCTTTCCATAATCCCACCACTGTACCACCCATGCCGACGCTTTCTTCTCTGCAGCTTCTATCATTCAGACCAACTTTCTTACTATCTCAGTGATTCTCCATCTATTTTCAAATCTCAGCATATTCATAACAGGCACAGCAATGGCTGCTCCAGTTTAGGTTACATAGCAGGTTCCATTCTAAACCCCAGATTTTCGGTTGTTCAGACACTTCGGAAGCTTCCACTTTTCTGGCTGACATTTGCCAGGCTTTGTCTCTGCTTGAAGTTTGTTGATTTATTTTTAAGTTTAAACCAAGACAGTTCAGCCATTTTTGAGGGCAAAGTGAACAAAGAACATACGTGTGATCTTTCAATAGAGAGATCTACAGATGAAAAATCTAGGCTGCACTAAAAAGAGGTGCCTAGGAGAGTTTGGGGACAGTAAGTTATTTAACTAAGGTATGAAAACTCTGTGTTTAGCTCACGCAGCATATTCTTTTCACTAAATTCAAAATGCACACATTAGTCAGTAGCCATGTTCTATACAATCCAGGTGGGATTTTCAAAAGCATTCAGCATTGACCTAACTACTTCCTTTGAAACTAATGGGAAACTACCAATGATTTCAATGGGACTAAGTTAAGTCAACATGAAGCACTTTTGAAAACCCCACCTTCTATGTGCAACCAGTTCCCACACAGCTTTCAGCAGTGGGGGCAAAAGACCTATCTGGCTTCAAGATTAAACTAGATAAGTTTATGGAGGGGATGGTTTGATGGGATAACATGATCTTAGTCAAAGGTCAATTAATTGCCATCAATGGTAAATAGGACCAATGGTCAATCATGGGATGTTAGAAGTTACTACAGAGAACTTTTTCCTGGGTGTCTGGCTGGTGAGTCTTGCCCACATGCTCAGGGTTCAGCTGATCGCCATATTTGGGGTCAGGAAGGAATTTTCCTCCAGGGTAGATTGGCAGAGGCCCTGGAGGTTTTTCGCCTTCCTCTGCAGCATGGGGCACGGGTCACTTGCTGAAGGATTCTCTGCATCTTGAAGTCTTTAAACAATGATTTGAGGACTTCAATAGCTGAGACATAGGTGAGAGGATTATTCCAGGAGTGGGTGGGTGAGATTCTGTGGCCTGCATTTTGCAGGAGGTCAGACTAGATGATCAGAATGGTCCCCTCTGACCTTAAAGTCTATGAGCTTTCCCTTGGCACAATGCAGAGACTGATGTAACTAACCATAAAGCTAAGCTACCTATGAATATAGGTGGTCTTTACATGCCAACAAATTTTCATTATTCCTTTGCCTTGTTATACACTAATCTCCAGTATGTACCACTTACTGTGCATTTTTCACATAAATGACTTCCTGGCTCTCTTTGTCTGGTATACAGAGTAGTACATAGCTCTAGAGCATTCTACATACTGGTGTATCAAAGGTCATAGGAGAAATTAACCATGCAATTGCAAGATTGTACTGGAATACTAGGGGCAAAGTTAAGGTTGAGTGTGAAAATGTTTGAATAGCTAACTGTGCAACTTCAACATTAAGTAGAGCTGGTCAAAAAAGGGAGAAATTATTTCAAGAAAATATTCAAAATGTTGAAGTTATTTTTATGTTGCGTGGTTTAAAATTGGCATTTTGGCAAAAACAAATTGCTGAAAAAATTATCAAAATCATTATTCATGTTTTCTGTCTAAAACCTAGGCTTTGCTAAACAAAAAATATTGATAATGATTGTAATCTTATAAATAAAATTATCAATAAAAGTCATTGAGCATTTAATAAAAAAGGAAAAATGCAAATCATGCCACAAAAATCCATTCTTGATTTTAAAAATTTTTCACGTTAAACATGTAGACCCGCTCTTACATTAACTTTTCTTTAACTGGAATTTATCATTGAACTCTATAATATATCTTGGATACATTCTGTAGGACGGATGCTATCTTAATAACAAAAGTTTTGCCTTTCCACATGTACCACTGAAAATCTTTTCCCTGCTATCCTCATCTACATTTGCCCTACACTAGACAAAAAGGTTATAAGTGTGTCAAAAGTAGTGTTGGCTTTTCAAATCAGTCAGTGGGTGATCAGCTGACACAACTGACATGTCATGCGACTTTCTTACCAGAGAGGCAATTTGGTTATTGTTTACTAATCTACTGAGTGTCAATTTCCTTTGCAAAGACACAGGTGGCAACAAATTATGTTGAGCAAAGAAAGCTTTCTGTTTATTCTCTCATTCTATTTTCTGCTTGATTTGCTCCCAGTCACTGTGAGCTGAGAGTAACAAATCACTGCTGAGGAGGTGGAAAGGTGCAACAACAAAATGGGAAAAATACCCTTGAACAGTCTGGACATGTATAGAAATAGGACTTCACATGCAGAATTAAGCATGACTCTGACATAATCATCATCTGGTGGGCCCTCAGCTACTACAAAATAAAGTCACATTGTATTATAAAAATCACACTAACTGGGGAGGAGAAGGAATCCTTGTCTGGCGCAGAAGAGGAGGGAAGACTCCTTAATTGTCTTGTGCCATTTTATAACGGGGTTCCAGCAGTAAATCAAGCCTCAGGGCTGACAGCCAGAGCCCACAAGGGAAGTCATGGCAGTTTAAATCCATTCCATTCTCTGCTCCATGATTGAGTTGAGAAGCCATGAGATTTAGGGGAGATAAGAAGGAAAGAAAGCCAGGTGAATTTAAGCAAAACAAACACCAATCTGACCGCTGTGATTTATGCTTCTGATTAATCTCACTCCAGTGACCTAGCTCTTAATGTGAGAGCTGCTGCAAGATCAAAATCAGGTCTTTCCAGTGGGTGCTGAGAAGCTACACACTTGGTAAATGTAATCGTGTTCTCTAATCAGGGGGAGAGGGGGAGTTCCTTGTTAAACGAAATAAAAGTTTTTTTTTTTAAAAAACCTCAACTGGGTCACTGCAAGAAGGTGTTTTAAAAACCCACCCCCTACACATACACACTTTTTTATTTCTTTGAGATATTCACCAAGAATTACTTGCCTTGAGCATCATTCATTTTACATACACCACTACTGAGATTAACACCTCGGGGCAAACCTTTTCCTGTTTTAATTCCATTGCAGTCAACGGAGTTAATACACCCAGGGTGACATCCTGACCCCACTGAAGTCAATGGTAAAACTCCCATTGACTTCAATAGGGCCAGGATTTCACCTCAGGGCTGCTCTATGTATAACATCCATCATCAGAGAGGCACAAGGATGACTCTAGAACAATGGTTTTTAAAAAAAAATTCTGGCAACCAGTTGAAGAAAATTGTTGATGCCCACGACCCAACGGAGCTGGGGACGAGGGGTTGGGGTGTGGGAGGGGCTCAGGGCTGGGGCAGAGGGTTGGGGTGAGGGGGTGAGGGCTACAGGGTGGGGCTGGGAATGAGGGGTTCAGGATGTGGGAGGGGGCTTTGGGCTGAGGCAGGGGGTTGGGGTGCAGGCTCTAGGGTGGGACCAGGGATGAGGGATTTGGGGTGCAAGAAGGGGCTCCGGGTTGGGGGGGCTCAGGGCTGGGGCAGGGGGTTGGGGCATAGGCATAACTTGGGCAGCTCCCGGGCAGCGGCACAGCATGAGTGCTAAGACAGGCTTCCTGCCTGTCCTGGCACCACGGACTGCGCTGCGCCCTGGAAGCGGCCAGCAGCAGGTCTGGCTCCTAAGCAGAGGCACGCAAGCGGCTCTGCACAGCTCCTGCACCGCCCCCGCACCCCCAAGCTCCCATTGGCCGGTTCCCATTGGCTGGTGCTCGGGGCAGGGGCAGCGCGTGGAGCCCTGTGGCCCCATGGTTCCTTGCCTAGGAGCTGGACCTGCTGCTGGACACTTCCGGTGTGCAGCGCCATAGGCGCCGACTCCGTGGGTGCTCCGGGGCTGGAGCACCCATGGGGAAAAATTGGTGGGTGCTGAGCACCCACCGGCAGCTCTGCGCTCACCCGCCCGCCCGCCCAACTCAGTCACCTTCCGGGTTCCCTGCACGGCCGGAGGCGCCTCCGGCTGCACAGGGAACCCGGAAGGTGACTGAGTTGGGTGAGCGGGGAGCTGCCGGTGAGCTGCCAGTGGGTGCTCAGCACCCACCAATTTTTCCCGGGGTGGAGGGGGTGGGGATTTGGGGAAGGGGCCGGGGGTAGAGTTTTTGGCGGGGCTGGGGGTGGAGTTGGGGGCAGGGCGGAGCACCCAGTGGCGCCAACAAAAGGCGGCGCCTATGCGCAGCACGTTGTCGGAATAGGTAGAGACTAGCCTGCCTTAGCCGGGCAGCACCGCCAACGGGACTTTTAATGGCCCGGTACTAGGTTGCAACCCGCAGTTCGAAAACCACTGCTCTAGAACATGCATCACTCCTGCCAAGTGTGAAAAAACAGGGAAGGCCCACACAAAATGATGTTTCAAGTAGTATGGCATTGAGACACAGCAATCAAAAGAGTTAGATGCATTCTTAAATTAGAGATATGTGCATTCATCATGAAGACAGGCATAAATATTTAATAGGAATATTACACAGGGTATCAGAATCTTAAAATATATACTAGGTGAAAACCCATGCTGTCGTACGGATGCAATTTGTAGTAAAGTGTAAAAAAGCCGAAAATGTCTGAGAACGTAAAAATTGCATGGTAACAGACCGAGAATCCCAGTGACGATTCAAACGTGTGATATTCTGAACAAAGAGAGCTCTCAGCCATGCTTGTAGCTGTTTCCATCACTTCACACTGACTCAGCCGACATTCTAGGCTTCAGAGTGACAATCCTGGACTCTTATTCTATAGCTATACAAGGTTTATGGGGAAAAAATTGAGTCCTGGTGTAAGTGGGTGTAACCCCACTGAAGTCAGTGGAGTTACACATAGCTGCACCAACACATTTTCCAGTCATCTACCTATCTAGGCCACAAGATTTGCAATTTAAAATAACAAATGACACAGCCTTTATTCTGTCTGCATTACCCATTGATACAAAGTGTGGAGTATCCAGGTTCCCGCTCTTAAATGGTTCGGAGTATCGGCTATTTCAGTTGGGTTATTCTTACAATTGGGTTTCATACTATTTTAAATATTGTTGATTTTTTTTGTATGAATTTATACATTATTGTAAAATCATCACGTTAATATTTTTTTTAATTGTAATTCAAACAACAGTTTCAGATTTAAAAGAAAAAAATCCATAACTAGTCCTGAACAATGTACATAAAGAAATAACGGTAATTACAAAGGACCTCACAGATCTTAATGCAAATCAGTGCGGTTCATAGAGTCAGAGGATTTTGATAGGAGTTGTGTGGGGAAGTAGAACAAATTACAGATAGGGGCAGGAAAGGGAGGACTAATCAAGGAAGTGCTATCACTGTATAAGTGGGGGAGGGATAGCTCAGTGGTTTGAGCATTGCCTTGCTAAACCCAGGATTGTGAGTTCAGTCCTTGAAGGGGCCATTTAGGGATCTGGAGCAAAAATCTGTCAGGGGACAGTACTTGGTCCTGCTAGTGAAGGCAGGGGACTGGACTCGATGACCTTTCAAGGTTGTTCTAGGAGATTGGCATATCTCCTTTTATTTTATTTATTTATATTTTTTATTGGCCACGAGGTACCTGTCTGAGGCAATATCAAGCAACTGCTATAATCAGACCTCTGTATCGTGCACCAACTCAACTTGCCATGTGAGTGGTAGCCCGTCATTATTATTACTTATTATTATTTGTATAGTGATAGCAGCTATAGACCCCTATCAGGAAGCAGAGACCTATTGTGCTAGTGTGACGTTATTGACACAAACGGGGACCATATAGATCATTGTTGCAACCAAGGTCCTGTAGTGGCACCCAATCTTGTATAAAGGAGGTCAAATAAGGTGTCTAAGCCAATGTTATGATTTGCTGGTTATGATTATGCTATCTGTATGCATGTATCATTTTTGTATTTAAAGCTACAAATATTGGCTCTATACTGTTTGTATTTCAAACTTGTGCTATGCTTCTGGGTGACACCCCAGACAATTTGGTATCAGCACTGCCTAGCCTGCTTGATGGCCCATTAAGGACCATCAGCTATACTGACCCATTGAGAGAAGGTAGATACACCTGGTGACTCAGCAAGACATGCAGGGACATGCCTATGGACAGAACTCTAAGGTTTTTCCATGCCATGTGCTGGATAGCTTGTTTTTGGAACAAAGGAAGCACAGGCCACATGGCAAGAGACTATAAAAGGCAGCTGCATCTCGTCCATCTTGTCTTCGATCCTGCTTCTTACCTCTGGAGGAACTTTGCTACACTGAAGCTCTGAACAAAGGACTGAATGACCCATCCAAGTTGTGGATGTACTCCAGAGACTTAATTTAAACCTGCAGTTTATTCCATCACTGCTACAAGCCTGAACCAATAACTTTGCCATTACTGTATGTAATTGATTCCATTTAACCAATTTTAATTCTCATCTATATTTCTTTCTTTTTATGAATACACCTTTAGATTCTAAAGGACTGGCAACAGCGTGATTTGTGGGTAAGTATATTGACCTGAGCCTGGGGCTTGGTCCTTTGGGATTGAGAGAACCGTTTTTTCTTTTTCTGAGGTATTGGTTTTCATAACCATTCATCCCCATAAGGAGCAGTGCTGGTGATGATACAAGGGAACTGGAGTATCTGAGGGAATTGCTTGTATGACTTCTGGTTAGCCAGTGGGGTAAAACCGAAGTCCTCTCTGTTTGACTGGTTTGGCGTGCCTTAATAGTAAAGGAACTCCAGCTTTTGGCTGTAACTGCCCTGCTATAAGCAATTTGTCTTGAATTAATACTCTCAGTAATGTCCCACCAAAGACAACATCGTTACAGCAAGGCATTGTACACATAAAACAAAAAGGTAGTCCCTGCTCCAAAGAGCTCACAATCTAAATACATTTACAGATTGTACTTACTTACCATCTAAGTAAACTGCAATGTTCTGCTGTGCTGGCGTAGAACATGTATTGGCATGCACCTTTCCGTAACATGTTGTCTAAACGTACCAGGATGAAATTAACATGGTCTTGGAGCAAGATTAATATGGAATGAATCCCCAGGTATTAATTCAGATGTGAAGCACTCAGGAAGGAATATGTTTGGCAGGTTGAAGGGGAATGGATTGATAAACGTCTACTATAAAAACTGATTTACAAATACTGACTTACATTGACTTGGTATTAATTAAGGGTGAGGGACTCAATAACAATCTGTATTAAAGGTGTCATCTTCAAAGGAAGAAGACATATTACTGACGAAAATATAAATGAGAATATAACTAGGAGTCATGGGATTACAGGAAGGGAATGTTTAAGATGCACAGCAGAAGAAAAATCACTGGCTGCGACCCATGATGCTGTCAAACACTTTCCCATGGGCGTGATGGATGCCCCAGCACTTGGAACTCTTACATCTCGACTGGACAACACACTAATGCATGTATTCTGGGGAATAATCTCGCACCAGCTGGCGGGGTGGCCGAGATAGAAATTGGAGACACAAATGATCCATCACCTTGTGGTATGCAATTAGACTGCTTTGAAGAGCGATTTCAGTGAAGCTAAAGATTTCATGGATAAGGCAATTTAGAAACTAAATAGGCAGATATTAGCCACTGCTTCTGCACGGAGGCAGTATCAAACATTTTTGCCACTTACAAATATTCAACCCGTTATATACATTGCGGGAGAGCTATCCTTACATTCCCAACACAATGCAGCCTGGGCATTGTACATGTGATAAATTGCATCAATTCTGCGATTTTAAGCTGAGTTTGGAAATTACTGTAACTTTTTCAGAGCATATACTCACTGATCCTGATGCTAGCCTTTGTAAAGCAGCTAGCATCATGTGTTTTAAGCGCTGCCTCACAGTTCCTTTTAAAGCCCTGGAGCATTAAAGCTCATTGAAGGTTTCTGTATGTTCAGAGGCTGAAATAGAAACCCTTCACTGAAACAGCACATAAACCACAGTAACATATTAACGCATTATACCAAGATGCAGATGGGTCTAGTGGGGGCATGTTTGGGACTGAGCAGCTCTGGGTTCTACTCCCAGCTCTAGTGCCAACCCGCTGTGTGGCCTTGTGCGAGTCGCTTCCCCTTTCTGTGCCTTTGTTTCCCTCACACCCTTTGGCTTCTGTGTTTAGATTGTCCCAGCTTCAGAGCAGGGACCAGCTCTTATTATGTGTTTGTACTGCACCTAGCACAACGGGGCCCCGATCTCTGTGGAGGCCTCCAGGTGCTAATGTAACATACAAATAATCATTATAATAAACTTCTTGAGATGAAGACAGATGGCAGCAGAGGAGCCTGATACAAGAGTCACAGTGCTCAGATCACTAGGAAATTTGGATCACTTGAATTACATTTGTTTTCACTCCCTAGTTCACTTTCTCTGAGGCTCATGAAAAAAATGTTTAGGGGAAAAAACAGCTTCCATCCCCATCACCCTATGATCAACACTTGCCTCCTGGTTCAGAAGCTGTGCGGCTGCTGAAAAGCTTATCTGATCTTCCCATCAGCAGAAGAGTCATATCACTGCCCTTGCTTCATATTATTAAAACCTTGCCAGTGAAGGGAAACGTCTCAGGGAATTCTGTGGTTAAAATGCAAGGAATCCATTCCCTTTTGTATGACTGCCTCCCGCTCTGGTAGAACAGCAGCAGGAAATGGTGACAGAGAAAGCGTCATGTATCTCACTTAAAGGACAAAGGGAAATACCACCTCAGCAGCCTTCATGATCCATGTCACTGATCATCCTTGGGAGAGGTGAAACAGACACAAACTAAACACAGAAGAAATGCCAAGTGTTCTTTCCCCAAAAGCTAACTAATGTGTCTAATGAGAGAAGCATGATTCATCCCCAGAGCATGCAGCACATGGTTTTCTTTTCAGGCAAATAAGTCACAAAGCTGAATTTTGCCCCCCGAGGTGTAGTTCCCCTTGGTTTCAGTGGGACCTATGCATGCATGTCTGAGGGCAGAATTTAGCCTGCATTCTACTTGACAAATGTGTAGAAGCAGAAACGCAATACCTCTATAGTGCCTTTTATTTTCCTGATAACAAGGTCTTTATTCTCTGTCACCTTGTTAATAGGAGGATATTGCAGATAACAACTTGACATGAGGCATAATGTATATGATAACAAGAGATGTCACACATTGTAGACTAAATTTTAAACTCTCTTCCACACAAGCCCGGAGTTATGTTTAATGGTGTAAATTAATAACGTCAGGAATGCTGATTCAGGAACATGGAGTTACCGAAAGATTTATAAATGTATCAAGAATCCCATATCATTTCAAGCTTCTTCCTCTGACTCTTCTCATTGTGTATTTTACTTTAAATCTTTCTCACATATTTTGCAAGTCAAATTCATGCATTTTGGGCTTGGCCAATACTTTTACGGGGCTTTTAATTACACTTATTTATTTCTGATGATTGAGCCACACAAACTTACAACAATTACATTGCTCCTTCTGTGCTAGTGTAAAGGCTAAAGTATGCCTATGCGTACACATTGGTATTTTATATAGCACTAACACACACACACACACACACACACACACAGGACCAACAAACTTTGGATCCAGATCTGAACTTTCCCATAATCTGGGAGTGTTCAGATCCAGGACTTTGGTTTTGGCTCCACTCTAATACACACACATACAAACACATACACTCACATGGCTAGAATTGTTTTCACATGCTATAGTAGGGGAGGAAAGGTTATATTTTAATAAACTCATTTTATTCATAAATAGTAGTAGCCAAAGGCCTCAGTCAGCTTTGAGGTGCTATTGTGCTAAGAGCTACAAAGACAAATAAAATGATACAGTCTCTGCCTCCAGGATCTTACAATTTACCTTGTAAATATTTATTACTGGCAGTATCTGAATGAATGAGGTGAGAACATAGCAATTTTTTAATGAAGGCAAAGCCCTTATATAGCTGTGCTTGTGTCCCCCTTCTGCCTCCATAGATTCACAACTCACAGCCCCTTTTCCCACAAAATCCCATCATCATTAACTTTCATCTGAAATCTCCCAAAATAATCTGAAAATGGTTCTGAACAAAAATGGGCCATCGATCAATTCACCTGAGATTGCTGAAGGAGGCTGAAGTTATCCACCATTTCCCACCACTAACAGAATCTGGAAACAGATACTGGGCCACAAACCATGGCAGATGTCCCTGATAGAGGAACTTCCATTATGCGAAGCAGTGGTGCATAGTGGCCACACTCCACCACTTACAGTGTGGAGAATATTGTAATAATTGGGCCTATGAATTTACCCTAACCGTGACCTCCACTGTGAGAAGTGAGTGAAAGTTCATAAAATATCACAATAACCTATAACCATAAATGTGGATGGGAAAAAATGCAAAAGGGAGACAGAATGACCAAATTAGTCCAAACAAAAAACCCACTGATATAACTCAAGGACTGTGTTAAGGTCATTCTCTGGTAAACAAGAGGAGTATGGAACTGGAAGTCAATTAACCAATATTGATGATTCAGAAATCAAACCTAACTGTTGAATAATATAATGAGGTATGGGCTGCTACACCTGTCATTCCTTTTGGGGTGCGTAAAAGAGAAGACTTTGTGGGGGAGAATAAAACTAACAACCATTGCTGGCTGGGAGACAGGAAAATGAGGAATAAGTAATACCACCCCCTACACCAGCTGTCCAGAATCTAGTCCAGAAATCTGCAAAACTGTCATGGAAGAGTGACCTAGAACTTGGCAGCTACATTTCAATGGCAGACATAAAATTAAGGAACAGTTCTGGCCACAGGTTCAGAAATAGGTGTGACTGATGGCTGGTATCTTGGTCAACATTCAGGTGTGACCCACAGACCTACAGAACAATGAGTCATTACAGCTTGATCTAAAGAGCCAGACTCTGTAGCAGGAGACTGTAACAGACTCACATCCTCTGTCGATTGGTCAGACGGAGCCACATAACATGCATTAACCAGTGGGTTACATAGATACCTATATTGTCGAAGCACAATATGGGCATAGGAAACCCATCACTCAAGACTAGAGCTGGGTGACATTTTTTTATTTTTTGGTGAATAGTTTATTTGCTGAAAAATGCGATTTCGGTTTACCAAAACTATTCACAAATTCAGGAAGAATTCAGCTAATAGTTTTGTCTGGAAAAAAATGGAGGAGGAGGGGAAATCCCCAAAAGTTGAAATGTTTCATTTCAACATTTTTTTAATGAAATATTTTGACTTTTTGTTTCAAAACATTTGGTTTTGAAGTGTATCTAGATTGAACACAAAAAAGGGTAAAAAACACTCAAAAATGAAACAAAACATTCTATTTTGGAGGAAATAAAATGTTTCAATCAATCAGAAATGAAATATTTAGGTTTTTTGTTTCAGCAAGAAAAAAACAAAGAAATTGCTGGTTGACCCAATTACAGGTTGACCCAAAATACATTTTTTTTTCGGTTCAGCCACTAATCAAAAAATAAATCTGTTTTTCACCAGCTCTACTCAGGATTATGCAGTGGTAACTACACGGGCGTGTGCAAAAGAGGAAAATACCTCTTCCAACCATGTGTGCATTTGGTGCACACAATTACTATTGGTGATCAGAGGTACCTATTCTGTGGGCACAATTTAGACGTTTGTATTTAATACTCTGACGCTTAATGTTTCAGGATTCTGACTGCCTCTTCCACTTACTCATAAGCAGGAAAAGAGATGGCCAGGAGGCACAATAAATAGGACACAGCTGTTGCATCCTATTTTTGGCCCCCTGCAAAACTTGATAGTTCCAACTGCCTGGGTCCCCTGCAGAGCCAAGGAGGAGACGTTGCATATGTTCGTATTCTGCACCCATCACCACAGTGCCTGAGTACATTCCTGACTGGCACCCAGTCACCCATTTCTTATCTCCCTAACAAGAATAATCTAGGTGGAATTTCAGAAGCGACAGAATACAGGCCAATGTTAGTGGTTGGCTTGCACCATTACTGTACTGGCCACTGCCACAGAGTAAAATAGGTCCAAAGTTGGCCCAAAAGGGGAATGAATGGGTGGTCATTTCCCACACTGCAACATCTGAAAAATGCAACAGATGCTTCAAGAAAAATGACAGAAGCTTTTCTGATTTTCCTCCAGATGGTACTGCAATGAACCTCAAACTATTGGTATTAAAATCCCGGGAACCCTAACATAAGCGGAAGCTGTTTGAAAATGTACCACAAAGCTGAGAAGAGATAAATAGTGTCTGATTTTCTACACAACTTCAATCTGTTCTTTGACCTACCCCATTCATTCATTTTGGCCCAGCAGCTAAGTAGAGACCCAGTCACTTCACTTTGAGATGGAAAGCCCAGTATGAATGGCCCTTTATTGCTTGCCATTCAAAGTCTTTATGCATTTGGAAAACTCACATCGAATCTGACTTCACTATGGTAGAACAACAGAACTCTGTAGCTTCGGGTCACTGACATAATGTTTCAGACAAGCATTCCCATGTGGCATACATTTTGTTTCAAATGAAAACAAGTGCTGATAGCAAGGGATTCTGGCACTTGACCCCAAGGACTAGGCTGGAGGCCTGGATTAACAGTGGTAAATCTCAACATAATCAACCTCAGCCTTTTCCCTTTTATCACAGAAAAAGCTTCCAAACTGTACTTCTTGGCGGTAGGGATCCTTTAAATGGGAATTAAATGTAACTCATTAATACAAAGGGATTCCCTTGTACTGAAGGATGTTAACTCCCCAAGCGCCTCTCTTCCAGAGAGACTGATTTCTGCAATCTGGGCTTGCTTAGATCTAGTGATCTAATTGTAAAGGATCCTGATTTAACCAATATTTTTTTAATTACTATCAAACAGAATGCATACACAATGGCCCCATCTATACTGTCTGTACAACTGAGTTTAAACACCCAGGTGGTCGGCACTTTTGGTGGGTTTGCTGTAAGATATCCAGGGACTGAAATGGATGGAAGTCATCCAATGCACAAGGTGAGGAAGAGAGTGTTTTCCATGCATAGAGGGCAGCATGGAAGACATCATGAAGACCAGGGTGAGAGAAGGGTTCAAGAGGGACCCTACAGTGTTAAGAGGAGCACAGTTTGAAGGAGGATATCTATCTAAAGTGCTTCTATAGTTTCCATCACCATAGTATCCAAACACCTCACAATCATTAACCTATTTCTCCTCACAACACCCCTGTGAAGTAAGAAAGTGCTATTATCCACAGTCTGCAGATGGGGAACTGAGGTACAGAGAGACTAAGTGACTTGCCCAAGGTCACAAAGGAAGACTGTGGCAGAGCAGGGAATGGAAGTCTGGACTCCTTAGTCCCAGGCTAGTGCTCTAAGTATACAAGCTTCATTCCCTCTGAATCACCTGGCATTGACCATTGTCAGAAGACAGGATATTGGGCTAGATGTACCATTGGTCTGACCCTGTATGGCCATTCTTATGTTCTTATGGGTAAATAGAAATAAGTAAATCGCAGTCACTTTGTAAACTCATCCTCTAAAGCAGTGGTTTTCAACCTGTGGTCCACTGACCCCTGGGGATCTGCAGGGTCTGCAAAAGGTTGTTGTTACCATAGAACAGTTGTTTTAACCCGGGAGTCCGCAGACTATGTCTAAGATTTCCAAAGAGGTCTGCACCTCCATTCAAAAATTTTAGGGGTCTGGAAATGAAAAAAGGTTAAAAACCACTAACCTAGGAAATCCAGGATCAACCACTCAGTGCTCCATGTCACACATGTATTCCATGACTGACAACAGCACAGACCACTCTCATTCTAAAACCCAGAGGGACGCTTTCTGCTCTCAGAAGCCCCATGGATGCCAATGGAACCTGACTGCATAAATCAAAGGGCAGCGTGTAATTACTTTAACTCTGCCCACAGGATGCAGAATCAGAGGTGGAATCCCCATTCCTGGAGGATTTTAAGAACAGGTTGGAGAAACACCTGTCAGGGATGGTCTGGGTTCATTTGGCTCTGCCTCAGTGCAAGGAGCTGGACGCAATGACTTCTCAAGGTCCCTTCCAGCCCTACATGTCTATGATCCCATGAAAATCCTGCCAAACACCTGAGATTGTCATTAAATCACTCCTGCAAGCAAAGCCACGGCATGAAAAGCTAAACATTACCATATGTCTCTCTTCTCTCGCTATTCCAGGTGCTGGGGAGGCTGCTTAAATTTGCCACTTGCAGATAAGAGAAAGGACTACATACATGTGTGTATCTGTTGTGCATGCAAACACAACTTATTGAGCAGATTTTCAAAAGCATTGTTTGGCAATAAATAAATAAATAAATAAATAAATGGGAGGATGGGTTGGCCTCAGCCAAAATCCTGTGTCTTTAATCTCCACATCCTCCTGCCCCCACAGCGTGTCTGCCTGTTGTCCCCCTTGTTACAAGTGATCATCATCACGTCTGGGAAAGCCTCTCTTTACTGCAAATTTTGGCATGATGGAAGGAGACTCCCATCCATTTGATATGCGGTATTAGTGTTACAAGAGCAACTGCAGGTCTGTCAGCATGAGGTTTTCTTACAGGGCACACGTTGCCCTACTACTTTATCTTCAGCATTTACCACTGACATGTAGGAGCAAAAGCACTCAGATCAGCTTTTTAAAATAAACTGTACATTTCTCTAAAAGTGCCTGGGTGCAGGAGACGCCACAATTAGCAGCTCTCTGGGGAAACTGGCCATTTGCCAGATGAGAACAAAATGGTTCCTTGCACCATAGATGCATCATTCCTTTAAACCTCTTGTTCTGCTGTAACATTTATTACTAATTCTTATGGACTTACAGCCATAAATAGGCAGGGCACTTAGCGCAAATAAAAGTGCAGGTCTTTGCCCCCAAAAGCTTGCAATCCTAATCCCTGATCCTGGAAAGACTGATGCATGTACTGAATGTTATCCCCATGAGTAGTCCTCACCGAAGTCAATAACATCAATCAGTGTAGGTTTCAACATCTGAGTTTTCCAATCCTATTTAATGTACAAAGGGCTCTTTGATTTGTGGTAGTCACACATACTTAAACAGAAGATACTGGTGATAGGTATCTTCCATATAAATGCGTGATTAAAATTAACTGCTGTCACATGGGCAGAATTCCTCTTTATGATTCAGTTATCTATGATGATTTACATCAGCTGAGTCTATGAGTACAGGAGAAAAAGTAAACCAAAGATTCTACCTGGATTTCAAGTCACTGAAATAAAAGACCCTAAAACAAAATCTAAGTTAACCTTACAGGAAGTCCTGTCTACACTGAAAAACTACCATGTTGGGAGATCCAATTAAAAGGTAGTCCATCCCCCAACACAGTTAAAACACAGTTTGGTCTTGCAATATAGTTGTGTTTTAGCCACGTTCCTGGACCACTAAAGTCAAAGCCTGTAGCAAAATTCAAGAACATCCCAGTGAGACATAATTCGGTCCCATCTACACTGCAAGAACAAACTATTTATTAACAATTTCATAGATTCATAGATTATAAAGCCAGAAGGAACAACTGATCGTTTACTCTGACCTCTGGAGTAACACCATAGAACTTCCCTCAATTCTGGTTTGAACTACAGCATATCTTTTAGAAAAACATCAGACCTTGATTTAAAGATTCTCCATGATGAAGAGTCCACCACAGCCCTTGATAAGCTGCTCCAATGGTTAATTACTCTCACAGTGTCAGGTGGCCAATGTTACCCAGCATGATAATTTTTAGAGCATAGATCTAAGTGGCATCAAGCACAAGACAGCTGCTGCATGGCCTGGGAAAGATGAAACACAGAATTAAAGAGATGCAGTTGAACATGCAATACCTGAAGGGAAGTACCAACTGAACAGGCAACATCTTCCTTAATTAAAGTTGCATAGGACTGTAGGTATCGGGAGGGACACATCTGATGACTTGGCACAATTCGGCCATAAAAGGAAGACTGGATGCTGATGGTGGTTCTGTGAGGGCATCTCAGGGAGACATATTCTCCATCGCAAGCGTGGTCACTGTAATTCTTTAACACCCTTGATATAGAACCTGCCAAAAAAAGATGACAAGGGCTGTTAGCTTCCTGTCACTGATCATCATACTTATTACACAGTGCTGCCACTAATTAATTAAAATCCAACTAATTAACTCTCACTGGACTGCAGATGATGTCATCATCTCCCATTTCACAGCTGGGGAATGGACACAGAGATTAAGTAACTTGCCCAAGGTCATTGAGAGTGTGCCTGGCAGAACTGAGGTTACTATTCAGGAGTTCCAAGCTCCTAGTCCAGCACTCAGACCACTAAATTGGGTTGTCTATCTCAAAACCGTATTTTAATGTCTTTGGTTGTTTCTCCCCTTTTAACCAATGGCATGAAAAGTTTGTTTTCTCCCTTCTTAGGTGGAGTTTCCAGGGTTTCTAGAAGGAAGCTGCTCCACGGAACAAAATCTTTCCCAGGGAGACATTACAACATCACATATCACAGTAAAAGCACTAAGAAGAATAGGGCATTTATCCATCAAACACCAGGGATGGAGTCTCATTAAAGTTACACTAAGTGAAAGTGACTGAGAGGATCATTACAGAGAAGTCACCATGACAACATCTTCTGCATCCGCCACACTCAAGCTTCAGGGCTAAGCATTCTGGTACTGACCCAGAGCGGTGATACTTGCCCTCAGCCACCACTGAGATCGATGAGAGTTGTGGATACTCAGTACTAGAGCTAGTCAAGGACATTTTCAACAAAACAGGTGTTTTGTTAGGAATTGCCAATTTGTCAAAATCCAAACTTTTCGCAGGAACATACCAATTTCAATTACTCTTTCGCTGGTAAAGATTTCTCCCATTCAGGATGGATTCTGGTCAAAACCAGCACGAAAGACCCACCCCTGAATAGCCATGTGGTTAGAGTTACACACACAGAATGGGGCAGAGCCAGGTTTGAGGCCCTTCCTTGCCTGATTCAGCCCAAGGACTTGAACCTCAGTATCCCATATCCCAGGCTGAGTGCCCTAACTATCAGGCTGTTGGTTAATCAGGGGTGGGTGTGTCTCTCTCTTTCTGATGAAAAACTTGGAAATGTCTCGGTTTCATCCTGACAAGGAAAACCCTGAAAAACTTCACAGGATGAGGATGGGGATGGGGATGGGGGGCGGGGGGACATTCCCCAGTTCTACCTGGTACCGCTCAAGATCAAACCCCACGTCAATATAGCTCTGCTTAATAAACTAGCCAGTGCTTGTCCTAAACAAATTGGGAGCTTGCTCATTTTCAGGGTTTACCCTAGTCAACTGGAGGTGCTGTGTCTAGAAACCTGTGACGGTTTACAGCCATTGAAAGAGGGGGCTGGGTCAGGATTCCTACCTGTAGTGAGCTCTACCCTCTGCTACCTGCTTCTGCTGGGAACCATTCCCAATCTCTCAGCTGGCCCCCACAGCGAGAGCCATTTTCTTCTGCAGCCAACGTCTGCCCCTCTCCCATCCCAAGTAGCAGCAGAGAGAAAGACTGTGTGTCTGCAACAGAGACTGGGTGCTAGCACTTCTGAGCATGGAACCCGAACCCGAAACCTGCTCCTACTAGGAGGGCAGGAGTCTGACTGGCTGTCCAGCAAACCAAAACAACCCCGTCCCCTTTTTTGTTTATTGTTTTTCCTTTCCCTGCCCTTTTCTCTAACCTTTTCAGTGGTAACCGGATAAAGGTTAAAGAGGGGAGGGAGGGGCAAGGCAGCAGGAAAAACAAAAACCTAGGAAGGGAGAGAAAAAAAAGTTTTGAAAATGTTCAAAAGTGAAAAAAATGATAGATTTAACACAAAAATCATATAAATGATGATTTAGATGATCCTAGTGGTCCCTTTTGTGGGAATTTTCCACAATCCCCCTCCCTTTTCAACTACAGAGCAGGCTAGACACGTGGGTAAGCGGGCCGTCATGCTGAAATGGGTCAGAGGTCACAAGCTGGGCACAAGATGCCCAGGACAAATATAATCTTCCTCAGGGACCTCAGGGTTAAAGCAACAATGTAGCTCGGCCCCACCATTTAGCTTTGATTATAGGGTGTTAGATACTTCCTCCCTATCGGTTACTATTATTATTAAACAATTATATTGCCGTAACACCACAAAATATACTCCGAATAGCCCCTTGCTCAAATCAACCTATTAATTTTCAAGCACCAGGAGCAAAATTTGCCTATAAAAAAAGAGGCTTCTGGGATGCAGCCCCAACAACTGGAATAAGCTACCTGGCTGCATAAGAAGAGAAGCAAGAGCACAGTTTAATTTTAAAACATTTTCATTCCTAGTCTGAGGAAGCTCTGTTGGTGTCAAATGAACTGAGTCTGTTCAATGCTGTCTCCTACTTCAGAGAGCAAGTGTCCTGCACCATGGTGATTGCTTTGTCCTGATGCACGCTGGAGTCTGATGGATAGCTGCTCTCCCCCCAGTGGGCAGTCATAAAGCATGTCGATTGGATAAGGCGAATTAATAATAAAACCAAACTTAAAAAAAAATACATTTCCAAGTTATCAATCCACCATGTTAGGACTTCTCCCTGCCTTCTCATGTACTCAGGGGGAAGGAAAGTGTTACCGGGATGCGGTAAAGATTCCCTTTGCTTCAGGGGATTTGTCTCTCAAAGCAGCCGTCCCTCAGCATGTCTCCCATGTCAATATATCCAGAATCAGGATGGCTTTCAATCTCCACAATTAGAGCAGATCACATGTTGGGGCAACTCATTACTCCTCTTTTCCTTTGGCAACAACAGAATAACATGAGTTAATTCAGGCTCAAGTTAATGAAAACTATTGCTTGAGCCACAGGAGTCGACTTCCGTCGGCGCCCGTGGGTGCTGTCGCCCTGCGTCGGGGGCGGGGGGTGACGTTGCGGAGCCCTGCCCCAGACACTGGGCCCCGCCCCTGACGCCAGGTGACGTTGCGGGGCCCCGCCCCCAACGCCGGGCGACGTTGCAGGGCCCCGCCCCCGACGCCGACACAACGTCGCCCAGTGTCGGGGGCAGAGCCCTGCAACATCACCCGGTGGTGAGGTGAGTTGGGCGCGGGCTTCGGGGCTGCAGCCCCGGAGCACCCACAGAGTCAGCGCCTATGGCTTGAGCCCTTTGATGGTGACTGGCTAATGACAACTAAAGCATGTTCTCTGAAGCATCTGGCACTGGCCACTGTCAAAAAGGGGATACTGGAATAGATGGACCACCCGCCTGTCTGTGTTCCCAAGCAGAGCAGAAAGGACTAGGTGTGTAGACAGTCATTATGCTCTCTCTCTTCCCCTTCTCCAGCTGTCTAACCTACTCCCAATTCAGTGAAAGCATTTTTGAAAATGCAAATTTTTCCTTATCCAGTGGCTCACTCTTCTGCATTCTGAGGTTAGGAAAGTGAGCATCTGAACTGATTTCAGCATTAGCATCAGGGTCTGGATGGTGCTGAGGTGATCTCTTCGCCAATCACTGTATAGAGACCTCAAACGGTGAGTGAGTTGCTGATGAATTGTTCATTGATTGAAATTTATAAAAGCATGGCCTTTGTCAAGCATCTTGGGACTTCAGTGTTGCTTAGATAACAAGATAAGAGGCACACAAGATAAATAGAAAACTTTCTCATCTCTTTCCCCACACGGTGCTGGGGAATCTCTTTTGGCTATTTACATGGGACCACTTCTTTTAATCATACAGGATGAGAGTATCAAATATGTGTTAACTGGTGCATAACATTTGATGGTAAGTAAGTAGATAAATGCAATCTAAAGAAATCTGAGTGGAACGTTATTCATTCAATCCTCTTATCTATCTCCCTTGCCCGTTGCAGTGTAAATTACCAATATTCACTGCTCACTATCGACTGGAATATAAATGACTAAATCACAAACGTACAACCTTCAAGATAAAAACAAAGTCAGTTACTAGCAGGATTTTGCGAGTTGCTGATGGGAATATAGTTTATACAACCATTTTTTCTTTACTAGCCTGACATTTTGCTGGGTTGAAAGTATCTGAAAGTGGATCCCAGACAATTCAAAAGAAAGAGGCTATTATGCTGGCTTAACCAGGAGATCTTCAATGATCTGAAACTCAAAGAAGAATCCTACAAAAAGTGAAAACAAGATCAAATTACAAAGGATGAGTATAAACACATAACACAAGTGTGTAGGGACAAAATTCTGCCACGGCAGAAAACAGGATTAAATTAGCTAGAGACATAAAGGGTAACAAGAAAACATTCTATAAATACATTAGAAGCAAGATGACGACCAAGGACAGGCTAGGCCTGTTACTCAATGAGGTAGGGAAAACAATAATAAAAAATGTAAAAATGGCAGAAGTGTTAAATGACTTTTTTGTTTCAGTTTTCACCAAAAAGGTTAGTAGCGTTTGGACGTCTAACATAGTGAACCCCATTGAAAATGAGGAAGGATCAGAGGCTAAAATAGGGAAGAACAAGTTAAAAATTACTTAGACAAGTTAGATGTCTTCAAGTCAACAGGGCCTGATGAAATACATCCTAGAATACTCAAGGAATTGACTGAGGAAGTATCTGAGCCATAAACAATTATCTTAGAAAAGTCATGAAAGGCCGGAGAAATTCTATAAGACTGGAAAAGGGCAAATATAGTGCCCATCTATAAAAAGGGAAATAAAGACAACCCGGGGAATTACAGACGTCATCTTAACTTCAATACCCGGTAAGATAATGGAGTAAATAATTAAACAATCAATTTGCAAATACCTAGAAGATAATAAGGTGATAAATAACAGTCAGCATGGATGTGTCAAGAAGAAATCATGTCAAACCACTCTAATAGCTTTTGACAGGTGTGACAAAGTTCCTCCTCTACCTCGGTGGGTCCTGTGCTTATTGGCGGATTCTGCTTCCCTCAGAGATCTTCCCCTCTAGTAGAATCCACAGTCCAGGTTAACTCCTCCTGTGTCTGATCAGGAGTTGGGAGTTTTGGGGGGAACCCGGGCCCGCCCTCTACTCCGGGTTCCAGCCCAGGGCCCTGTGGATTGCAGCTGTTTAGAGTGCCTCCTGGAACAACTGCACGACAGCTACAACTCCCTGGGCTACTTCCCCATGGACTCCTCCCAACACCTTCTTTATCCTCACCACAGGATCTTCCAGCAGTACGTCCTCTTACTCTCAGCTCCTAGTGCCTCTTGCTCCCAGCTCCTCACACACAACCTCCTTCCACAGCTCCTGACATGCGCACCTCACTGGCTCACTGGGAGGCTTTTGACTAGTTTCAGCCAGCCTCTGATTGGCTGCAGGTGTCTCAACCAACCTCCCTGCCTTCTGGAAAGTTCTTAATTGGCCCCAGGTGTCTTGATTAACCTGGAGCAACTGCCATAAGGTATCAGGGATTTGTTTAGCCTGGGGCTAACATACTGGTTCCTTACCACTTTCCTATAGCCCTCTGGCCTTGCCCCGTCACACAGGGTAACAAGCCTTGTGAATGGGGGGTGGGGAAGTGGTAGATGTGGTATATCTTGACTTTAGTAAGGCTTTTGATACTATTTCACGTAATCTTCTCATAAACAAACTAGGGAAATGCAACCTAGATGGAGCTACTAGAAGGTGGGTGCAAAACTGGTTGGAAAACCGTTCCCAGAGAGTAGTTATAAGTGGTTCACAGTCAAGCTGGAAGGGTATATCGAATGGAGTCCCACAGTGATCAACCCTGGGCCCAGTTCTGTTCAATATCAATGTTTTAGATAATGGCATAGAGAGTACACTTATAACGATTGCAGACAATACCAAACTGGGACAGGTAAAGGTTGCAAATGCTTTGGGGGATAGGATTAAAATTCAAAATGATCTGGACAAACTGGAGAAATAGTCTGAAGTAAATAGGATGTAATTCAATAAGACCAAATGCAAAGTACTCCACTTAGGAAGGAACAATCAGTTGCGCGCACACAAAATGGGAAATGACTGCCTAGGAAGGAGCACTGCAGAAAGGGATTTGGGGGTCACAGTGGATTACAAACGAAATTTGAATCAACAGCGTAACACTGTTCCAAAAAAAAAAGCAAACATCATTCTGGGATGTATTAGCAGGAGTGTTATAAGCAAGACACAAGAAGTAATTTTTCTGCTCTTCTCTGCACTGATTAAGCCTCAGCTGGAGTACTGTGTGCAGTTCTGGGTGCCACACTTCAGGAAAGAGGTGGACAAATTGGAGAAACAACAAAGAGTGTTCTTCAGATGCATGCATGCCTGCATGCATCTGAAGAAGTGGGTATTCACCCACGAAAGCTTATGCTCCAATACGTGTTAGTCTATAAGGTGCCACAGGACTCTTTGTCGCTTCTACAGATCCAGACTAACACGGCGACCCCTCTGAAACTGGAAAAAGTCCAGAAAAGAGCAACAAAAATTATTAAAGGCCCCATTAAAATGGGGTCACAACCCACTTTGGGGTCCCACCCCACAGTTTGAGAACCACTGGTCTAGATGATCTCTTGAGGCCCCTTCCAGTCCTACGATTCTACAATTCTATGAAAAACAGACCTGCTGTGGAGGCCACTGTCAGATCTGTTCAATTTGGTTTCTAATGCAGGGGTTCTCAAACTGGGTGTCAGGACCCCTCAGGGGGTCGCGAGGTTATTACATGGGGGGCTGCGAGCTGTCAACCTCCACCCCAAACCCAGCTTTGCCTCCAGCATTTATAATGGTGTTAAATATATTTAAAAGTGTTTTTAATTTATAAGGGGGAGGTCGCACTCCGAGGCTTGTTATGTGAAAGGGGTCACCAGTACAAAACTTTGAGAACCACTGTTCTAATGCTTGTCAATGCTTTTCATGGTTTGCCATGTTGCCAGCTCTTGTCGCTAAAAGTCAGCGAGTGTGAACACTCTTTTGCCGGCACTTTTGCCGACAAAATACTTCCTGCCCCGCGAACGGCTAAAGCTTTGTCGGCAGGAGAGTGCTCCTGCCGACAAAGCCACGTTCACACTGCAGCTTGCGTTGGCAAAACATTTGTCTTTCACGGGACGGGGGGAGGCTTTTTTAAGTACCCGCGAAAGACAAAAGTTTTGGCGACAACTGTGCAGTGTAGACATACCCATTCTGTCTCACTAAACTACAGGTTTCACTTAAAGCTGGAGACAAATAATTAGGTGAGAATCTCAGCTTTCATTTTAAAAATAAAGTAAGTTTCTAGCCCTCATTGTGCAAGAGAAAAGCTTGAAAACGTGACCTGAATGCACCCTAAATGCTCAAAAACCAGAAGGGCAAGTAAAAAGGACACCAATTTTTTTTAAAATCTCATTTTAAATCTGATGATTTTTGAACATTTAGGGTAGCAATAACACAATGGGCTCCACACCTTTCACTTGTAGTTTTTGGGGAGGGGGGAGGAGAGGGGAGGGATCATTCCTTGTAGGCTACAACTTACTTAAAATAAACCAATCTGTAGGCATGATGTATTGTGTTTCTGTTTGGTTCAAAGGTCTCTTGTTGGGTTTTATAGATGGTTTCATATTCCAAGGATGAAGATGTAAACAAGAGTCAGTTACAACAAAATAGAGGAAATGTCCCTTTCAATCATCACACTGAATGGGATTTTTCTCAGGGCAGGAGTCTGACTCTGAGCAAATCATCAGCAAATTAGTAAAACCCCTCACCACACTCCGAACACAAACTTCTATGCTGGTTGTAACAGAGGTTGGGGAAAGAAATTCTACACCAACCAGCAATTTTGTCAGTTCCCCCAACAACCATTTTCACTCGGGCAGACCTGCCTCTTCAGGGAATTGCTGCTCAGTTCTCAAGTAAAAGCAAATTCTAACTACTTAGGACATATGTTAGCTGGGGGACAATAAAGGTTTCATAGAGCATATTATGTATCGTTTTACAGATATCAGTTAATATGACATGACTTAACATTACCCTGATGTGGTTGCCTGACCTCCCTGCCTACTTGGAGTGCTTTCTCTTCTAAGAGAGACAGCTTTTCCTTTTTATGAAGCCAGAGTAACTGATGGAGTAGCTTACAAAAGAACAGAATTATAGAACCACTTTTTTTCCTCACAGCCAGAGATAGGAGAAGAATACAGTATACATGTGTACATCTTTAGAAACTAGTGTTAACTGATTTATGCGGGTTTTCTTCAAAATGGTAACCACATTTCTCCTGTTTCCAGTAAGTGAAATTTCAGTTTTGCAATACAGTTCCTGATTCTGATGTCATAAATATGTGTGCAGCAAATGATGCAACTGATTTTACAGTGCACCTGGTGACATACAGCACCTGATCAGCCATCAGAATGCACCCTTCCCCTTCACTAAGAAAAATCCCCAATCAACATGTGCTATAAAAACATGTTACATTAAAAAAAAACCTCTAAAGGTTCAATTCAGATACACTCTGGATACTTCTACTAATGTTAATAATGTGCATTCCATAGGATTTTAAGATCAGAAGGGACCATTAGGATCACCTACTATGAGCTCCTATGTAACAGAACCTCACCCAATAAATTTCTGCATCAAGCCCCTAATTTCTATTTGAGCAATAGTATATCTTTTAGAAAGATTTCCAGTCTTGACTTAAAGACTGCAAGTGATGGAGACTTTACCACATCCCTAGTAAGCTGTTCCAATGATTTAATTACCCTCATTTAAAAAATGTCCCTGGACTTCCAATCTGAATTTGTCTAGCTTCAGCTTCTAACCATCGGATTTTGTTATACCTTTTCTGCTTGATTAAAGAACCATCTACTGTCAGAAATCTCTTCCTTGGGTAGCCCACGATCAAGTCACCTCACCTCTCAACCTTCTCTTGGATAAACTAAAGAGAACAAACTTCTTCATGCATGTGCATAGCCAATCAAGTAGAATCTATATACTCAGTCCTGCAAGGTGCTGCGCATCCTTAATTCCCACTGAAATCCAGAACTCAGAACCTATCATCATTAAGCCTATTGAGAAGAAGTGGCAGAAGCTTATGGAGAAATAAACAACACGTGTGTGGATGTGGTGCTGGGACCTGTCTGTTACCTGCCTACTCAATAGAGGTGACATCTTCAACTACATTATGAATATAGCTGGTAAAAAGTTGTGTATTTTCTGTGAAAATTTTTGAAAAAAAATTCTAATGTTCTGAATTTTTGACAAAAAAAGTTTTAATTTTGTGTCAGTTTTAAAAAAAAAAAATGTTTTTGGTTTTCCAGGTTGTGCGCACACACACACACACACACACACACCATCCAAAAAAAGTGGGGCAAGGGAAAGAAGAGGCAAGAGGAACCAAACCAAAAATCTTTAATTTTAAACAAAATGAAAATTCATTCCATGTTTGGTCCAAAAATCCCCAAACATTTTCAAAGAAATAAAAGCTTCCTTTGAAAATTTTCATTTCCTTTGAAAAGTCTTTTTTAATTTTTGCTGATGAAAGTTGACATAAAACTTTTCACCGGCTGTACTTATGAATACATGATGCCAGGATCCATTTAATGTAAATAATTAGTTTGATTGGCATAGATCTATAAACTTAGAAACAATTGATTTTCCATTTTCTGAAACACACCAAGTAAATACAATCAACTACCCCATCAATAATACTGCTCTGTGTACAGTGGAGAGGGTAGATCTTTTAACTCTAACCCCTATTTCCACGCATTTATAAATGTTTATAAATTACCAACTGGGTTGAAATTTTTTGTATTTCTTCTAAACTAGTGAATTTTGAAGTTAGATAAAATTCCTTGTGGATGTTTTTGAGACAATGGAATATGAGAGAGTTTTTACCAACAGATAAATTAAATTATTCAGATGCTATTTCTTGAGTTCAGATGACCCCAAAACAAGCATGGTTTTAAGATGCGCTATGAACTGTCGTAACTTTCTGACATACTTTTTATATGCAGAGCATTGATACCGATAATATCTCATTGAAACTGTGCTGAGCTGGAAGAGTAGAAAAGCATATTACTAAGAATAAGAAAGACAAACAGGACTAAAAATGTGACCCAAAGCCAGGCTTCAAGCCAGAGTAAGTAGGTCTATATGAATGTGCCTTGTACCAGGCAGTCTTGCTGATAATCTTATTTGAAATATTAAAATCAGTTCTTTCAAATGGCAGCATGCCCTAACATGAGCACATGGGGTTTCTTTTGCTTTGGGTACATCTTCACTACCCGCCAAATCAGCGGGTAGTGATCGATCTTTTGGGGATCGATTTTTCGCATCTAGTGTAGACGCGATAAATTGATCCCCGATCGCTCTGCCGTCGACTCCGGTAATCCACCGCAGCGAGAGGCAGAAGCGGAGTCGATGGGGGAGTGGTGGCAGTCCACCCTGCGGCGTCCTCACGGCGCAGTAAGTCGATCGAGCTACGTCGACTTCAGCTACGTTATTCATGTAGCTGAAGTTGCAAACCTTACATCGACCCCCTCCCCAGTGTAGACCAGACCTTTGTTACTATTACTGTAGACTAAAGCTTGCCATTGCAAAGATTCTGCAGGACGAAATACTTCTCCCACCTCCCTTCCACCTGTAATTACTTATAAATACAACACAGAACAGGAAACAAACACATGAAGATTTTGCAAGTGAGCCTATGAAACTTTTGACCTAAAATCAACCTTATCTAGTCCATTATCTGATTTATTCTATTGCCAGGTATAGATTCTGACTGGGATCAAATGTAACAAGAACAACAAAAAATGACTTTGTAAAAAGCTACTCTAGTATTTTGTTTAAAGGGACAGTGCCAACCTTTTAAGGTTCAAGAATTTCATAACATTTTTAAATGCTCAGCAGTTATTGTAAGATTCCGGCATGATGATTAGTGTGACAGTGATGTGGTAGGAGCCGGATAGCTTGAAGGGGCTGGTTCACTTCTAGGTTGCTGGCTTGAATCTAGCCCAGATCAACAGGGAGGGTTGTTATTGTAATCCTTGGACTCCCTTATAGAAAACTCCTATACAATTTAATAGAAAATGATGTCCTTTCTATAAGTAGCGTGAACCATTCTATGCAATTTAATAGATTATTATTATTATTATAATAAATACTCCTGCCATAGAATTCTATAGGATGATCCAAAACCCCTATAGAAAGGATCTCATTTTCCATTTAAGTTTCATATTTAATAGTTTTTTAAAAGTGCCAGCTTCTGGAATTATGTGATCTCATACAAACCTCAACTTAAAAAAGAATTAACACCCATGGTAGCAGAGAAAAACTTGAAAACATGTCCTTAGTGCACTCTAAAGGATCCGAAAAAGGCAAATAAAAGGAATACAAAAAAAAACCAACCCTCAGGATTTTTAAACCAGATTCATGATTTTTGAACTCCTGGGGTTGGAAACACAATTCTATAGGATGTGAGTCATTCATATGCAACTCCTGCTTCATTTGTAATTAGTAATGCAACAGGCAGGCACAGAGTCATAGGAAAGAATGCTTCAAGAGTGCTGAGTGTCCAGTTATGTGCTAAAGCTCTACAGTCTGAGAGAGAACATCTTGGCCTGTGACCGTATTTCTGAGCCCCATGGTGCCACACCGAACTACGTCCCTCCTAAACCTTAGCTCTCCTTCTCCTATTCCACTCATCATGCTACAACTCTATTGGTTTTAGCCCTAGTACACTATCTAGTACTTTTTTCATAATGGCTTCTTTACATTCTCCTTACTGTTTGTTATATCTATTCATCACCTCTTGTTTAACATCAGGCCCTGATCCAGAAAGCCACAGCTAGATCCTCTTGCCCCGTCAGAGTCCTATTGACTTCAGTGGGACCCCATGCAGGCATAAAGGTCCACCTGCATGATCTCTTTGCAAGATTAGAGCCATTAGGTTATAAGGTCTTTGCAGCTGGGAGTATATCTTTCTGCCTTTGCTGTAAGGAGCCTAATACGCTTTTGGCTTCTGTAAAATAAACCCATATATTAGATCAGTAGTTATGATAAATATTTTGCATATTGGGAAGCCATCTCCATATATCTGCTCCCATCTAGGCAAGATATACCCTTGAACCTTCTGCTAGTTAGCAATGTTGGGTGGGCGGAATTGTGGGACCCCCTAACAACAGGTCACAGCCCCAAGCTGAGAACTCCTGAACTAGATGACGACGACAGCTGGCAGTTATTAATGCCTGTTCAGTGGCCTTTATGAAATAAACTGGTGACCCCAGAGCCATTCCTAATGGTTTCTATAGACGGTCATGCCACATACTTGGTGCACCTGGGTGGTCTCAGCAGAGAGGCTAAGAACCGAATGGGAGTAAAGACCAAGCTGAAGGTGGGGTCCTTCCAGAACAAGACACAGACTCATTGGCAGGGCAGTGTGGGGAAAAAACAACAGTGAATCTGTTCTAGGCATTTCATTTCTCAGGGCTGCCAGTCTGGCATCTTTCCAGAGTACTAAATTCACTGTAGCACAAGGCAGCCAACTGACCACTCTACCCTTCTAGGCAATATCCTCTCTTCCCCAAAATGACTGATGGGGACTGAAAACATTTCCTGAGGTTTTTACCATTCCACACACAACCGTTCTGGATTATGCCATTTAATTCCACCCACGTATTTCACTAGGAGGAATTAAATGCCCAAACCCAAAGTGAATGTGAACAGACACATCATCTACCTTTTTTGAAATGTCACTTCAGACTAGTTACATTCGAGGGGGAAATCTCTCCCTAGGCTCTGCTGCGTATGACTGCAGCTTGCTCTTGCTCTCTCTCAGGGGAAGTAGGTGGACAAGAGAAGCGTTAGGGATGGAGCTGGCAGCAGGACCTTGGATCTATTGTAGTTTCCTACTGCAGATGTGCTGCTACGGGTAGAGCAGCAGGGAGCTCCTTGAAGACCTACTTTTTCCTCTTCCACTGCGGCAGAGCCAGAATGGCAGTTTGTGCATCAATGGCTTCATGCACAGCTTGGACCGCTGAGCTACTTTCTGAGCATCTCTGCTCTCTCAACACACAGCTCGGCCACGAGAGCACAGGTCCCAGCTCCACAAAGCCACCAGCGAGTATCACCCAACCACAAGAAATCCATGGGCTCCCGGGGTACGTGTACATTACAAGCGTGGCAGCGGCACAGCTGCAGCTATGCCACTGTAGTGCAGCCCGGTGCTCCCTCTAATTTTTTACATCCGTGTGCAGAATGCATTTTGTTATGTGCACCAATATGGAGGTGATGTGTGGTGGGGCCGAGGGGTTCAGAGTGTGGGAGGGGGCACAGGGCTGGGGCAGCGGGTTGAGGTGCGGGGGGTGCGGGCTCTGGGGTGGGGCCAGGGATGAGGGGCTCAGGGCTGGGGTAGAGGGTTGGTGTGCGGAGAGAGTGAGGGCTCTGGCTGGGTGTGTGAGCTCTGGGGTGGGGCCGAGAATGAGGGGCTTGAGGTGCAGGAGGGGGTTCAGGCCAGGGGCAAAGGGTTGGGGTGCAGGGGGTTCAGGCTCTGGGGTGGGGCCAGGGACAAGGTTTTGGGGTGCAGGCTGTCCCGGGGCTGCAGTGGGGAGAAAGGAGCCCCCCCAGCCCTCTCGCTGCAGCAGCTCAGGCCAGGTGAGAGGTGCTTCTCCCCAGCCACGGCAGCTCCACTGGGGCTGGGCTGGGCCGGAAGAGGGGCTCCTCTCCCCTGCAGATCCGGCAGGGCTGGCCCAGAGAAGGGGCTCCTCTCCCCAGCAACTCCAGCGGGGCTGGGCCAGAGGAGGGGCGCCTCTCTCCGCCTGCATGTGTGGCCCTTTAGAGCCTGCTGCATGGCCGCACAGCTTACAGGGAACGTAGGTGTAGACCCTCTCTACAGCAACAGAAAGGGTTTTTCCATCACTGTAGTAAATCCACCCATTCAAGAGGCGGTAGATAGGCGGACAAAGAATTCTTCCATCAGCCTTGAACCGGGGCTGAAGTCAGCTTCACTACGTCTCTTAGGGGGGTGTATTTTTCACAGCCCTGAGTGACGTAGCTAGGTCAACCTAAATTTTAGGTGCAGACCAAGTCCTAGTGTAGTAGAGGAAAGAAGCAGAAGAAGCAACAGAGAGAAGCACTGATCTGGGTATTTATCCCATACTATACACTAGAGAACATATCAATAATTTAGGGTAAAACACATTACAGGATGTTGTAAATATCCTGAAACCAAACACTATAAACACAATAAATTCAGAGTCAAGATTAAACTTCAAAGAAATCCAGAAATATGGTGTGGAAAGGCACAGTTAGGATACCCAACAGACTTAGCTCTGCCCTGCAGTAACACTGTGCAATAACTATATGATTGCAACTGAGGGATTTCAGTGTTCCTAGTACTAGGTTATAGTAAACTGATTTTTAAAGACATTAGATTTCTCTACCCCACATTTCCTTGTTTAACGCCCACCCCCATCTCTTCTTGTTCCTCTCCATATGGTCTTTCATGCAGACTCTCTCCAATTTCTCCTCCCCTCCTACACTCTTTACATTCCTCTGCATGTATGTACACACATACACACACACACACACAAATTGCCCCCTCCCTCCTGCAGTCACTCACGAGTATATCTAGCACAACCGGTAGCGTTCAAATAGTAATATATAATAAAATCAATTCTTTTCTGCCTTTTTTTAAGCAACTGAAAGATTATCCATCCACAGAGGCTGGTGCTTAAAATCTTCTTCAGACAAATTCATAAAGAATTGCCCTATGTCAAAATGAATGCCATCACCGATTGTTCTCAATGGGAGTGATGTTATACACTGATGCCCTCTTTCAAAATGGTGGCCACCTTTCGTTGTTCCCAATGAGTAGGGTTGTTTTTTTAAATGAATTTTCCTTTTGTGAGAAATTTTAATATTTTGAAATAATTTTCCATTCTGAATCAGAGTGAAAAGTTGAAATATTGGGACTTTTTGTGAAATGAGTAATTCCAAGAAGTTTTGAATCACAAAAACATTGACGTTTTTTAACAAAAAAAATGTTTTCCATTTCAACTGGGCACTTGGTAATGAGAGAGATTTCATTTTATTTCAAAATATTGAATCACTATATGCCACTATATATCACTGCAGCAAGGGAGGTTTAGGTTGGACATTAGGAAAAAGTTCCTAACTGTCAGGGTGGTTAAACACTGGAATAAACTGCCCAGGGCGGTTGTGGAATCTCCATCTCTGGAGATATTTAAGAGTAGGTTAGATAAATGTCTATCAGGGATGGTCTAGACAGTAATTGGTCCTGCCATGAGGGCAGGGGGCTGGACTCGATGACCTCTCGAGGTCCCTTCCAGCCCTAGAATCTATGAATCTATTAATCTATTTAGGAGATCCCCAATCAGAAAATCCAAAAAATGTCATTGAAATTGATGTGCTCCCACAGAAATTCTCAATTTTAAAGAAACTATGTTTTTCAGTGGGAAAATATGATGACTGAAAAACTATGACCAGGTCTAATAAGGTGAATGAATACAAGGTGTATTCATTATTATTAAATTTATTATAATTATTTGTATTACCATCACACATAGGAGCCCCAGTCATGGACCTGGACTTTATTGTGCTAGGTGCTGTACAAACTCAGAACAAAGAGATGACCCTATACAGATGGAGGTGCTCTTGCTTTGAGATCTACTGGTGAAAAGTGCTATATAAGAGCTCGATATTATATTATTACTATTAGTATTATAATACTCGGTCCTGTTGAGAACAATGGTAGGTGGCAGCCTCTTTGAAAGATGGCAAATCTTTGTGGAATAGGGTGACCAGATGTCCTGATTTTATAGGGACAGTCCCGATTTTTGGGTCTTTTTCTTATATAGGCTCCCATTACCCACCACCCCTGTCCCGATTTTTCACACTTGCTGTCTGGTGACCCTATTGTGGAACTGTCTGTAGTAAAACATTATTCTTCATCCTCTGCTGAAGGAAAAATTTTCCACTAATGAAAATAACAGGAGAAAATACTATTGATAAAAATTACATATACTGTAATATCAAACATAGTTTATACACAATCTTTCAGCATGTTTAGGCTAGATGGGAAGTTTGAAGTATCAGTGTCATTCTGTTACTAAAATAGTTCAAAACCAAAACTAAGGCGTGACACCAAGTTGTACGTGTCTTAAAAGGACTAATTTTAAAATTAATTTTAAATCCTAAACTAATTAACAGATTTACTTATAAATGCTTTCAAAAATCATTCTGTACTCTGTGCTGTGATTTTGGGGGAGGATACACTACATCGGGGGCAGGCAACCTATGGCACGCGTGCCGAAGGCGGCACAGAAGATGATTTTCAGTGGCACTCACACTGCCCAGGTCCTGGCCACTGTTCCAGGGGGCTCTGAATTTAATTTTAAATGAAGCTTCTTAACCATCTTAAAAAACCTTATTTACTTTATATACAACGATAGTTTAGTTATATTATAGACTTATAGAGAGACCTTCTAAAAACGTTAACATGTATTACTGGCACGCGAAACCTTAAATTCGAGTGAATAAATGAAGATTCGGCACACCACTTCTGAAAGGTTGCCCACCCCTGCACCACATTTTCATATAAAACAAAGGTTCAATCGCCGCGTTAGATGGAAAACTCAACTCGGCCTTAAATATGGAGAAACAACTGGCTCCTCCATAACACAATGCTCATTATCTTCCACACAGACAGTACTGGCTATTCCAGCTCTCAGCAGCCCCTCTCTCTTTCTTGTTTGCTTCTACAGAGCCTTTCCCTAAACATAATCCATACACCAGCACATCATGGCACTGCCTCCTGGCAGCCTCCGAAACTGCATCGTAACCAGCTAATAAGACAGTTCATTCGGCAGGAGTTGTATTCTTTTAAATGAAGCAGTAACACTTTTGGCTCTGTGGTAGAGTAACAGTTTCCCCTAATAAAGGTTTGTCTACATGGGAAGTGTGTCCGCAAGGGGAGTTACACCACTATAATTATACCAGTATGATTCTACCCGTACATTTCCCAGTGCAAGCAGCCCTAAGTTTATACCAGTGTTGCTTTTCACTTCCAGTTTTGTTGCCTTTTAAGGCATATACACTAACATGCAAATAAAATACTCCTGACCCTCCCTCCCCCCCCCCCCCCCCCCGCCCCAGTGACAATCCTCTATGGCAAAAGAATTAAACCCCAGAGATCATCATTGCAGATCTAATTTATGATGGAAACTCAGGTAATTATGAAAACAAGCCTGCAGCACTGATTCTTCCACCAGCTGTTGGCAGCAGCTATTGAAGCAGAAGTTAAGAACTCAGACAGGATGTATCCCTGCATGCAGCCTGCTGCCAAGGCACGTTGATACTGAACTTTTCTTAAAAGAACCTCTGGGTGTTTTGGCAAGAGACTGACAGCATTTCTGCCCTTTCTGGCGTATTTACATCATGTTAAACTAAAAGCAAGGTGGTGTAACACCCTTTGAAGGGCCTGCCAGAAACCAATTTCTCTGCATGTTACTAAGTCAATTATTTTACACAGGATTACGCAATAGGGAAAGAGGTCAGGTATCTGTAACCATTCACCTCCCTCAGCACATGTCCATGAGTTCACAGAACATCTTATTAGGTTTAAAATGTAAGAAGAACATTTTACAGTGATTAATATCATATCCCGCCTCCACTACACTAATGGTTCCAACATTCATGGCTGATCTGGTAAATTTACAAAAACCTTTATGCTCTCGCCGATGCTGCCCCTTACACATGGGAGGAGCTCTCGGGAAACATCCACACTGCCTCTTCTTCGTCCTCCTTCAAATCCCCTCTTAAAACTCTTCTTTGCCATGCCTAGAAAAAAACTTGACTTTGATTAGGCAGCTGGTGTGCCAAGACCACTGCCTCGCATGCTGCCCAATAGTGTCTCATTGTTCCCTTGCTCTCCTTCATCAGTCTGTTGTATCCATCTCTTGTTTTTTGTCTTACACTTAAGTTGAAAAGTTCTTTTTGTTCTGTGTTTGTACAGCACCTAGCACAATGAGGTCCCTGTCTATGATTGTACGCTCTAGGCTCTACTGCAATACAATAATTATTACATATGGTAGGTGAGCGATATAACAATCCCGAGGTATGCCAGCATGTAAATATAATGCCTTTGATAAGGGAGTAATGGGAGAAGACCCAGGTGCAAATGGCATCTCCTTGTGCCAGCCAGGAAGGCTGCACCTGAAGGAGTCACTCCTGAGGGAGAAAAGATGCCATTTGAATCGGTGCCCTCCTCAAAGACTTATACCAGTAAAGGGCAGCTTTAAAACTACAGCCAAGGTTCCATAATGTCAGAACCCCAGTACGGAGCGCAGGTCGAGGCCAGGGTCTGGGTTTGAGGGGACGTGGTCCGAGTTCAATCTAGAGGGTCAAGCCAGAAGCAGCAAGCTGTACCAGTGTCACACACTAGGATCAGGTCAGATTTGAAGTTGCTGAGCAGCACCGGGTCAAAGCCAAGTGAGCCAGCCAAAGGAGGGGTAGTGGAAAAGGGACATGGCGAGGTGTTGGGAGCGGAGCCGGAGACCAGGAACCAGCAGCAAGGTGTCAGGAGCGGAGCCGGGGACCAAGAACTGGAACCAGGAGTGAGGCATCGGGAGCAGAGGCAGGGATCGGGAACCGAAACCAGGGGTGAGGCATCAGGAATGGAGCTGAGGACTGGGAACCTGGGCCATGGGCGAGATGTCTGGAGCGGAGCTGGGACCAGGAACTGGAACCGGGGCGAGGTGTCGGGAACAGAGCCAGGAACCTGAGCCGGGGTGAGGCATCAGGAACAGAACTGGGGACTGGGAACTGGAACCAGGGGCAAGGCATTGGGAGCAGAGCCAGGTACCGGAACAGGGGTGAGGCGTCGGGAGCAGAGCCGGGGACCGGAACCAGGGGCGAGGCATCGGGAGCGGAGCCAGGTACTGGAACAGGGGCGAGGCGTCGGGAGTGGAGCCAGGGACCAGAACCAGGGGCGAGGCGTCGGGAGCAGAGCCGGGGACCGGAACCAGGGGCAAGGCGTCGGGAGCAGAGCCGGGGACCGGAACCAGGGGCAAGGTGTCGGGAGCAGAGCCGGGGACCGGAACCAGGGGCAAGGCGTCGGGAGCAGAGCCGGGAACCGGAACCAGGGGCAAGGCTAGGTATCACGAACAAGGTTAGGGCCAGGAACCAGGAGCAAGCCAAGGTATCAGGAATGCACAGCAAGGTCTGTTTGCAGCAGCAAGCCAGGGATCCACCTAGTTGCACAGATAGCCACCAGGTGTTTTCTCTACATCTTAAATAGGATGCCTGGTCCAAGTAAGGGAATGCAGTAGGCTCCACCAGTCAGGACCTCCCTAGGTAGGACAGTCAGTGGTGCTTGAACCCATTCACCACCTCACCAGAGATGTAGAGGTGTGGACACAGCAACCACCCAGGAGCCAGCAGACGCTGGATCCAGAGCCGTAGATACTTACAATAACAGCTCTGTAAATGGAGTGTGCCTGCAGGATGCACTGATTCAGTTCATTCCCCAGGTGCCCTAAACTAGACCCATCCCCAGCCAATGTTGCCCATTTTCAGCAAAGCAGAGATTGTAGGCACCACACAGCACCACAACCAGCAGACAGCTTCAGGTTCGTTTATGGACAGGATGGAGTTATCCATCAGCACCACTAGTGGTAGGATCGGGCATGAACCCTGACTGGGAAGGGTCTAGGATCTTGGCAGCATAAAGATGTGTGGAGGGAGTTTGCTACAAGAGCTGCTCAATAAAATGGGAAAGATTTTGCATTAAACATTTGCATCATTTTCATTCTACAGCTTTCAAAAAGGAACAAAAAAGAAACTCTCCTGGACTTCAGTGAATTTTGGATCATGTCCATTGTTCAGAGTCAACCTGGAGGCAGCCAGGGTAATGGAATGGTTCATGGTCTGGAGAAGTTCTTAAGGGCATGGTTTATCTGCTCCAAAAACAGAGGAGGATCTATTAGCCTCCGCCACAGTAGGAGGACTTTAGAAAATCTGTGTGTGGAAATCTACCTACATTTGATGAGATTTTCCTCCCAATGGTGGTGCAATTCCCATCGTCCCTACATCACAGAATCACTCTGATCTGAAGGGATAGATCTTCCACTCTTTGGCAGTGAGGTAGGTAAGGTTTTCATGGACAATGCTCATTAGTTTGGCTGGGTCTATGAGCCTATGAGGACAGGCCATGGAAGCTGTACCCCCCTCTGCTCACTTGAAAATTTGATTTCGGATATCTGCTATGGGGAAGTGGCAGTCTGACCAAGTTAGGGTGTACAAGGCTTTCTATTTGCTGAGGATCCAGACTTGGGTGCAGTCCCGAGATCATTTATAGGAGACCTGTGGTGCATAAGAGATTTTGAGTCAATGTGTCAGAGATATAGGACAATGAGCTTCGGTAAAATCCAACACATCAGTCAGCATCTCTATCAGGTACCCTCAGAAAATTCCACTGCCTGGAGGTATTTAGATTAGCGGGATGTTTAGGCTGGTTAATGTCTGGCTGAGGTGGATATACTCAATTGATAGGTTTTTTTCCAGGAAAGCATCTTCTGCACCTGAACCTGGATGACAGCTGGAAGGCTACTCCACTCACTGGAGGAGCTAGTACAGGAAGAGTCAGACACAGGAAATCCTTACATCTAACCACCAGAATGAAAATACAGAGGAGATGAGGAATGGTTTGGATTCAAATCCTGCTTCCTATGACATCAGTGGGAGTTTTCAGTTGGGTGAGCATGATGGGACCACACCTAGGCAGCTATGATGGAAAGAAGAAACCGCTACACATCGAAAAGAAATAAAAATAAAAATCAATCTTTCCCAATAATAATCAACTACTTTGTAAATTGTTTTGCAAATACTTACAGGAGAAGTGTTATACAGGTGCAGACAGAAATGAATTTAGCCTCATAACACTGCGTTGAAGTGAGTGAATATGGAGATGAGAAAGAAGCTGAGATATGTCAATTAGGCACTTGCCACTTAAAAAACTGATAGGGAACAAACACTTGACATGTTAGTGACATCATGGCCTTCTTTTGTCCCACTATGCTGTGGATGTTACTACTGTATAGTCAACATGATGTCACTATAATATGCAACATAAGGAGGACTCCAGAATTTATCAAGTCAAATATCATTAAATATCACCTTAAAAGCATACATATTTCCATGTGAACAGGTGGAAGGAAAATATATCTCAAAAGGTTCCTAATGTTTTTTGATAGCCAGATAAACAAAACAGAGGAGACTGCTGAGTCCTGAACTAATTAAGAGGCCAGAAACTGAAGCAGTTATTTTCCTGCTTGAAGATACAAGGATTAACAGTGTTATTAAAACAGATGAAAAGTCAACAAGCTACAGAGCTGGGAACAGGGTCGAGAAAGACAGATACACTGAGCCTGAGGGCAGCACTTGAGAAATGAATTATTTGCATTCTCTGAGAACCTCCCATATCGCGCCCTCAGCCAATGCACTTCACCAATGCTGTGTGGTCAGACATCTGGTTAAGAAAGGCACAAGTGACCCCAAAATATATTTAAAAATAAATCCATCAATGCTTAGTTACTCTGGTGTCAGCGTCAAACTCTACTCCTTGGGTCTCCAAAATAATACCTTCTGTTGGTCTTACCTGAATTTAGTTTACTTTTTCTTTTTTTTTCCCCTTTGTTTGATTTCCCCCTTTGTTAGATTTCCATAAAAGCAAAAATTGCAACAATTAAAACAATAGATATATACATTAGGAATAGAAGCAGACAAATATGGCATGCCTAAACTGGGGAAGTACTTTAGAGAGAGTTATTTTGGACTTGTTTTACAAGGATTGTACTAGAAAGTTTCTTTCAATGCAGGCAATGAAGTGTGACCAAAGGATCAAGGATTTGTTATATAGTTAAGATCCTATCTATACTACAAATGCATTCATGTTGGTGAATCTGCCTACGACATAGTTTGAATTGTGTCAGGGAAATATCTTTCCATCATGCAAGGTAAAATGTGATCTGTTTTAACTGCATTCCTGAATCATGCTAAGCCTTGGACAGATGTCTTATTAAACTAAAGTTAGGTCTCCAATTATATTGCACATTGGAAGTTGTGGTATTTAGGTGCTGCATGTAATTATTAGGACTGGGAGCACTGGCTGTTGAGAGTGTGAAAGGACAGGAAACAGGAAGGAGGGGGAGGGAAGTTGAGGAGGCGGAGTAAGAGCTATCGAGGATGCAGGAGCAGCTTGATAAAGAGGTTTCCACTTTAAAATAAAGACCTGTTGAAGTTTGTTAGTACCTTGCTTGACTGATACAACAGAAGTCTATGGAGCTATGACACTTTGCCCCAGCTGAGGATCCGTCCCTCAAATTTTTACATAGTCTGGTCCAGATCATAGATATCATCTAGTAGACCAACTGCCTTCCCCCATTTGAAATTACATGAATCAGTTGCTCTTCCCTCTCTTCCCATTTGTAGTCTCATCACAGCAAACACCATGGGAACTGCAGTGATTGCATTAGGAAAGTAACATATGGTTTGCTATCTTTTGTTGAGAATTAGCAAAGAGTAAAGTTGGAACCCTGGAACAAGCAGCTCTCAAGCCATGGAACAACGTTCTACAGACGGCCAGCTGGAAAATCACTGCATTAGGGTTTAGTTTCTGGGACTGTCAGTCCGACACCTTTCACAAATACTACACTCACCCATAAAATTAAAATAAATGTACATTTCTTCTCTTTATTATGTCTGTAGATGTGTAACTGGTACATTACACCCGGCGGCAGGGGTAAAAACTGGCTGATATTGACTTCAGTGAGGTAATGCCAATTTCCATAGCTGAGGATCTAGCTGTACCTTCTCCGTTTTTAGGCTATCTTTTGGTTTCCAGTTATATTAGAACAAATTGTAATGAATCCCGAGTATGACATCCTCTCTCTGTAACCTTCCATATGCTTGTCAGAAAGAGGCTGTGGCCTGTTTTATTAGTTTTACACTAGGGAGTGCAAGTAGCATTTTGCCAAAGCGATATACCTGCTGATTAGAGTCTCTTTAATATTTTTCCTATTCCTCCATAAGGGACAATTTTCAAACTTAGGTCCCGAAAGTCCCTATTTAGGCACTGTAGAAGCGACAAAGAGACCTGTGGCACCTTATAGACTAACAAACATATTAGAGCATAAGCTTTCGTGGGTGAATACCCACTTCTTCAGATGCATGCAGTAGCCACTGCATGCATCTGAAGAAGTGGGTATTCACCCACGAAAGCTTATGCTCCAATACGCCTGTTAGTCTATAAGGTGCCACAGGACTCTTTGTCGCTTCTACAGATCCAGACTAACACGGCTACCCCTCTGATACTATTTAGGCACTGAGGTGCCTAAAAGGCATATTTAAGCATAGGAACATGGAACTGGGTCCTTAAAGCCAAAAGCTTTTCCCAACTGCACCTTGGAATAGAAAGATAAATGCCTCCCATCTGACAAGTGCGACCTAAACATTCTTCATATAATTCAGCTTCTCCTGTACAGTCAAATAAGAGAAACTCTGTTACCGTTACTGGAGCGGGCCTGTCAGAACCACAGAGCTTTACAGTCTGACTGCTTAATCCCCTAATAGATTCATGGGACCAGCCAAGTGATAGATAAGCTTGATTCCCAGCTCTATCACTGGCCTACTGGGTGACCTGGGGCAAGCCACTTGACCTCTCTGTGCCTTAGTCCCCCATTTGTGGATAACTGTACTTCTCTGCTGAGAGGTGCTCAGATACCACAGTGGTGGGGACCATATTATGTTCCTAAAACAGGGTACTCAACCAAATCCCAGTGTGACTGCTATACACCTATCATAAGAAAGGTCATACTGGGACAGACCAATGGTCCATCTAGCCTGGTATCTTCCAACAATGGCCAGTGCCAGTGCTTCAGAGGGAACGAACAGAACAAGGCAATCCGTGAGTGATCATCTCGTTGTCTACTCCCAGCTTCTGGCAGTCAGAGATTAGGCACACCCAGAGCATGGGGTTGCATCCCTGACTAATAGATATTTTGAACCCCATTATAGTTTTGGATTTCACAACATCCCCTGGCAATGAGTTCCACAGGTTGACTGTGCGTACAAACTTCACTTTTGTGAAGAAATACCACTTTGTGTTTGTTTTAAACCTATTTAAACCTGCTGCCTATTAATTTGATTGGATGACCCCTGAGTCTTGTATTATGTGAAGGAGTAAATAACACTTCCTTATTCACTTTCTCCACACCATCTATGATTTTATTGACCTTTATCATGTCCCCTCTTAGTCCAAGCTGAAAAGTCCCAGTCTTTTTAATCTCTTCTTGTATGGAAGCTGTTCCATATCTTAATCATTTTTGTTGCCCTTCTCTGTACCTTTTCTAATTCTGATATATGCTTTTTGAGATTGGGTGACCAGAACTCCACACAGTGTTCAAGGAGTGGGCATACCATGGATGTATATAGTGGCATTTTGATATTTACCATCGTATTAGGTATCCCTTTCCCAATGGTTCCTAACATTCTGTTAGCTTTTTTGACTGCCGCAGCTCATTGAGTGGATGTAGGGTGACCAGACGTCCCGATAAAATCGGGACCGTCCCAATTTTTCATCGTTTGTCCTGCAGTCGGGACACCTTTTGTCCCGATTTCCGGTTTTCTTCTGTTTTGGGGGGGGTTTTTGTTTTGTTTTGTTTTGCTCAACAACTTCGGGCATGAAAGGGTCTTCCGTTTTTTTTTTACTTAACAACTTCTGTCGGGAGAGGGGCTTCCGTTTTTTTTTTTTTGCTCAACAACTTCAGGCGGGAGAGGGGTTTGGGGTTTTTTTGCTCAATAACTTCGGGCAGGAAGTCCCGATTTTTGGGTCTTCTCATCTGGTCACCCTAAGTGGATGTTTTCAGAGAACTATCCATAGTAAATAAGGTAGCATCTGGATATGATTGTCTGCAGTAAGTAGAGATATAGTGAGGAGGGGAAGAGATGGGCAACAGCAGAGTTTGCCAATCTATTGCCAGAAGCAAACTTTGCCCCATCTTTGCCCAATAAAAGCCCAGAAATCTGATAATTGACTCTGGGGGGGGGGGAAGTATGGAACTGAAAATATATCGGTCAGTGAAGCTGCCATTCCCACACCTCTGGGGATGTCAAGGGAAGGTCCTCCCTCTCCCCAAGCAGTTTGAAAGGGAGATTCAGAACAAGTGTGAACACTTTCCAGCTGGATTTTGATGGCTGCCCACTGCCTGACCAAAGTGTGAACCATTACCCTTCCAAACATATAATTAGGGCCCTACCAAATTCACGGCCATGAAAAACGCATCTCAGATCGTGAAATCTGGTCTTTTGTGTTCTTTTACCCTATTCTATACAGATTTCATGGGGGAGACCAGAGTTTCTCACATTGGGGGCCCTGGCCCAAAAGGGAGTTGCAGGAGGCTCGCAAGGTTATTTTAGGGGTCACAGTATTACCATCCTTACTTCTGCACTGCCTTCAGAGCTGGGTGGATGCAGAACGGCAACTGTTGGCCGGACACCCAGCTCTGAAGGTGGCGCCCCGCCACCAGCAGCACAGAAGTAAGGGTGGCGATACCATACCATGCCATCCTCACTTCTGCACTGCTGCTGGTGGCAGCTCTGCCTTCAGAGCTGGGCTCCCGGCCAGCAGCTGCCACTCTCCAGCTGCCCAGCTCTGAAGGCAGCGCTGTCGCCAGCAGCAGCGCAGAAGTCAGGGTAGCAGCACTGCAACTCCCCCTACAATAACCTTGTGACCTCCCCGCAACTCCTTTTTGGGTCAGGACCCCTACAACTACAACATGGTGACATTTCAGATTTAAATAGCGGAAATCATGACGTTTATTATTTTTAAATTCTATGATCATGAAATTGACCAAAATGGAACATGAATTTGGTAGGGCCCTACATATAATATATACAAGGCTTGCACCAGTGTAACTAAAATTGAACCAGTTACACCAAACTGAATGTGATGAGTTACTGCATTAAACTAAATTGTGTGTCTGTATCAGGGTGGCCAACCTGAGCCTGAGAAGGAGCCAGAATTTACCAATGAACATTGCCAAAGAGCCACAGTAATACGTCAGCAGCCCCCCACCACCACATCCACTACCCCCCTCCAGCCACCAGCACCTCCCGCCCACAGGCAGCCCCACCAACCAGCGCCTCCCCCTCCCTCCCCATGCCTCCCGCAATCAGCTGTTTTTCAGTGTGCAGGAGGCTCTGGGGAGTAGAGGGGAGGAGCAAGGGCATGGCAGGCTCAGGGGAAGGGGCAGGGACCTTGGGGGAAGGGGTAGAGTGGTGGCAGGACCTGGGGCAGAGCAGGGGGTTCATCAATGAGCACCCCAAAGTACATTGGAAAGTTCGAGGATGGAGATCCAGCCTCAGAATCAGCGTCTATGCAAGGAGCCGCATATTAACCTCTGAAGAACCGTATGCAGCTCTAGAGCCACAGGTTGGCCACTCCTGGTCTATATTATGGGGTCGCACTGGTATAACTGGATAGACAAAGTTATGCCTGTGCAAGTTTCCTAATATATATATACACATATGGCCTATATACCAGTATACACCCAGCCTTTGGACTTTAGCCACATGACTTTACTGGGAGTCATAGGGAAATGTCATATAATCACTCAGATGGAGAGATTTTTTACATGGCACATTAAAAAATCAGTAAATGGAGCACATCACTGACAGACAGGACTCTTTGCATTCTGACAACCTCCTTCAAACAAATTAAGATTAGAGGCAGCCCCGACAGTTTAACAAAAGCTCATTTTGGCACTTCAGGCATTGAGTGCCGAAAACACCTCCACCAAACAGGTATTTTTTCCCCATTAGAGAGAACTTATTGTGAAGATGCTGCAAGTATAGAAAGAATTGGCCCCTGGGAGTAAGAGAGCTTCATTTCGTTTAGGGTGATTGACAAGAGTGATCGACAGAGTGCAAAGCCCCATGGGAGTTGCTGCTCCAGCTGTCATAAAAGTGCTGACTTTAGCATGATGCCAGAAGGCAGCTTTGTAACCTTGATGAAGGATGGCACATCGCCACTCCTTTAAACTCACTAGATTTCGTTTGGAGTGTCTCAGAATTCTGAGTGTTTTTTGAGACAAGTGAAAGAACTCCTGGACAGAAGTTGCTCTGGATAGCAAATCTGAAAGCCTGATCACCTTGTGTGAGAGATAAAGAAAGGACGAAGCCTTGTCTACACCATATTATGCCACACCATCTTGTCTAGCAAGCAGGAATCCTGGTTTCCTCAACAGGAGAGTGCCCGTAACCAAAATGTTAGCTTCTTCCATCAATGTTTATGAACCTTTTAACAATCTCATGTTTATGTTATTGAAGTGTTTTTTCTCCTCACCAATGGAACCTCAAGATGGTCATTATTTGATGCTGAGCAATACAGGCAGGTGATAGGTAGCTTTCCTGCCCACATCTGCCAAATAGCTCAGTAGCAATGGATCCTCTGAACAGGCTGGAAACTGTACTTAGGGCCGGCACTATCACTAGGCAACACTAGGCAGTCATCTAGGGTGCCAGGATTTGGGGGGCGGCATTTCACCGCCCTCGGCAGCGAGCGGCTGCCTCCTGCCTCCCCGCTCGAGCCGGGAGGCAGGAGGCAGCCGTCCACTTCCTCGTGAAGCCCTGCTGTGGCGAGGGCTGTTGCCTCCTGCCTCCCGGCTCCACGCTTGGCTCAGCGGCTGAGCATGGAGCTGGGAGGCAGGGGGCAGCTCACCGTGGCTGCCTCCTGCCTCCTGGCTCCATGCTCAGCTCAGCGTGGAGGCAGGGGGCGGCTTGCCGCGGCTGTCTCCTGCCTCCCGGCTCTGTGTTCGGCTCAGCGGCTGAGCGTGGAGGCAGGAGGCGGCTCGCCGAGCGTGGGGGGTAGGCTGCCGCGGCCTGCAGGCAGGAGGCTGAGCTGCCGCGAGTGTGTGGGGTGGGGAGCCGGCTGCCGCAGGGGGGTGGGGGAGGCTGAGCTGCCACGGCCCGGGGGCAGGGGGTGTGAACCGCCTGCTACGGGCGGGGGAGCTGGCTGCTGCGGGGGGGTGGGGTGCAGGGCTGGTGCAAGGAAGTTTCGCCTAGGGCGGGAAACTTCCTTGCACCGGCCCTGACTGTACTGAATTATGATCAGTGGCTGTCTGCAAGGGAAAGCTCTGTGATGCACACAAAAGGCAACTGCAGGCTAAACTGAGACCTGGATGAATTCTCCCCAGTGTATCACCTCCATCCGTATCTCTCTGGGGTTACTGGTTGGGAAGATCCAAAGAGCAGATATAACTCCTGCCCTCAGCACAGAGATTTAAGCCTCATTCTTTCCCTTCTGCAGTAAATTGCTCATTTATTTATAATATTGTCCAATTTGCTTATAGGGCTAGTGAGAGAAGTGGCTTTGGAACAAACTGTCTTTTTCTATAGGACATGTAATGGCAGCCATGGTTTTGCCCTGCCAATGACCCTTGCCTGCAAAAATTTATTTCTTCTTGCAATAGCCAGGCCTTGGCAGTTTTATGAACCCAAGAGAGGAAAGAAAATGAGGAGAGATGAAGCATGAGAAGAGAGAGACAAAATAGGGGGGAGTTAAACAACCAAGAGAAAAAACAGAGGGGGAAAAAGTAAAGAAATGATAAAGTGAGAAAACAGAGGAGGCTGAGGGAAATCTAATCTGATGGAAGTGCACCTCTTCTTGGTCACTGCTTGGCCACACAGTTCCCAGGAGAAGAAGCCCTGGCATCGAGAATTGGCTGAAAGAGTGGGGGACACTAAGCCACATAGGCAAAGGTGGGAAAATAATTATAGAAAAGAAGTTTGAAATATAAGAGAGAGACAAGAAAAAGGGAAGGAGGAAAACAACAATAATTAGAGGAAGGGTAATCCAGCTGTAGGTGTTAAACCTTCCTGATTAGACACTAATGTGTCTGCTTCCCATAACATCGCACTTCCTGATTCAAGTTCCCATTATGTGATAACAGCAGCCTCCTCTGAGCTATATTATAGTCAGAGCAGGTAGTGCTACCCAGAACAGGGAGAGAGACTGGGACTGGCTGGGCAAAGAGATGGGGTGATGAGTCTGTGGTAAGGGGCAAAATTAAGGTTGTAGAGGCATCCTTAATTCTGGCATTTACTAATTTACTGAGTGCTTGACATTTCAACTTTAATGTTCTTTTAACACAGTTTGTATGCGTAATATCCATATAGTATCTGCTGGCTTTGCATTATCCCGTCAAAAGTAAACTAACCGCACCCCAGGAGATGGGTTACTGTTATATTGTATTTTGTAATGTTAAAAAAGCTGAGGGGCACATTCCATTCACTAATGTTTTTAATTCAAGTTAGGCAAAACTAACCCAATGAGACAGGGTGCCAGAGCGCTACGTAACCTCCAGCAGATGAGAAGTTAACCTCAACTCACCATGCCCCTCCCCTCATTCAGGTGCTCATGAAGGGAGACCATATCACGCTTGCTTCGGAATCAGAGGAAGTGGGATAGGCTCCACACCTATGGCCACTCACCTGATCTGAACCCAGATCTGTGTTTTCCATTTCTCTCTCTGCTTGTTACCTCCTCATTGTGCTTTCCTTTTATAAACAAATAGCTTCTTCAAGGAAAAGACCTTAGCAATTGCAACTGTATTTTTTTCCCCTGTGAATCATGCTACCAGGGTACAGAATTTTTTTAAAAAAATACACATTTGGCTTCAGAGCCTTTCATCGCAGGGACCTTAAGCTGGGGATGTTTATTAGTCAGATATGCTGGGATGTTTATTTTAATTGGTGTGAACACTGAACAACTTTGTTTCCTAATAAGCCAACCCAATGCTGTGGAGGTAATTTTTTACCTGGCAAAACACTGACCCTTAACATATCAACAGTGGTCTATACCAGGGCACAGTACATGGGCATTCCAGCCCTTTGGGCTCATAATCACTAGAACCACATCTGGGTGAAGGCCCATTGTTCAATAGATAACGTCAATTTAATTTCTCACTCAACTATTTGGCTGACTAGATATTTCGTATGACTTTGTTTTGCAGTTGTGTACATTTCAAAGGGATGGCTCTGGGAAGATGCCCAATGGAGTCAGTAGTTAAACACTCAGAATATACCTGACGTTATGGAGGTACATGGTGTGAAAAGGAAGCAACACAAAGGAGGGAATGGTCCATAGTTACAGTGATGCTAGGAAGCTGGTGTTTGACACAGTATATAAACAACAGGCAGACACTCAGGCCAAGCAGTCTTTACACAGAAATAGGTAGAACAGTGGAGGCAGATTTAGTGGAATATTGGTCCAGCGGTTAGCACGCCAGCCTACAATTTAAGAGATGGGGGGTCAATTCCCTATTCTACCACAGACTGACTCCCCATAGATATGATGATAATATTTATGTATCTGCACAAGGGGATTATGAGGCTAAATTCATTAAAGATTGTAAGGTGCGCAGACACTAGAGTAATAGGCACCACAGAAGTGCCTAAGATAGATACCTGTAGATGTTCATTTTTAACACGTGGCATTTTTATGTCATAGGGAAGGGTGCCATGAAAAGATACATAAAATGGGGAAAGGATTGGCCTGGAGCACAGGGGCAAGTGGAAGCACTCGAGACCAATAGAATCGCTGCCTGGAGATAATGAGATCCATGGCCTAAACATTCGGGGTCAGATCCCCAGCTGGTGTAAAGATTCCATTGATTTCAGAGGAGCCAAACCCAGTTGCACCGACTGAGGCTCTGGTCAGAGGGGAAGAGGTCAGCCCAGACTTAGCTACATCCTGGCAGCCACCCCTGCAAAAGCAGAAAGTGAAGGGGGGAAAAAGCAGTTTTTCCACAGGGATCTCTCCCCTTCCCCATTGATGCAGTTCCATCGTATTAGGAGCTTCTTTCAAGGAGAGAAATAATATTTGGCTTCCTTGGCAACAAAGAACAAAGAGACAATGGAAATCCGACACTGGAATTTATTAAGCCGCATAGTATGCTAACCCTTTGTATAGGGACCACAAATAGGTAAAACAGAATGGCCCCCAAGAAACAGCACTTTAGAAAGCTTTTGGCCAAAGGCTATTTGTGCTGTTTTGACACAAAGCAGTTGTTTTGACGCATAGGCTACAAGAAGGGGATTTCTGTTGCAGAATTGCACTTTGAAGAGTTCTGGGCCTCACTGCTGAGGGCAACTGCATCCCCACAGCACATTTCTTTCTTAACCAGTTACCTGCAAAACTACATCACTGGCCAACTCCTTATTCGGGCCAGACTCCCACTGAGGTCAGTAGAAATTATGCCTGTATATGCCTGCATTATTATTTGGATTAAAAGCAGCTCAAGGGAACACAGAAGCAGCCAGATCCAAGCAGATAGCCACTGTGCTGATCACTCCCTACATCATTTTATGCCATGATGAAATTATGGAAGCATTTGCTGAATTCCCCATTCATAATAATCAGGAACCAAGGACCAATACTGGGGCCAGCTTTGAGCACAAGCAGAGCAACCGACCCTTTGGGCTTCCATGCAAGCTTCACAGCTCAAAAGCTGGCCAAGTTTGGAGAAAGAGAAAAATTCCCCGCTGCCAAATTTTCAACCCACACGTCATCTATTATGAAGCACCGTGAATCACCTGTGTATACAGTGCTGTACCACAGGTGATGTGGGCCAAGGAATTAGCAGGTCTCTTCCTCAACAAGCTTGTAGTCAAAGGCTGAGATTTACAAAGCTGCCTATGAGCACAAAATCAGGTACACTGCAGTCTAACATAATACAAGCCCAAAAGATGTTGCTACAAACGAATTAAATAGATTCAGAGAATTTAAGGCCAGAAGGGATCATTCAGCTCATCTAGTCTGACCTCTGCTCTGGTATATCACAAAATACTAAATTTCACCCAGTTACACCTATATTTAGCCCAATGTTTTGCTTTTATCTGCTCAGTTAAAGAGCCCTTGGTATATTCTCCCCGTGAAGGTACTTTTAAACCATTATCAAGTCACCTCTCAGCATGCATTGACAGACCTGGTATTTCTTTTACAACATTAAAACTAACATATGCAAGGTGGAGTGCAGTTTATCATTGCAATAGGTAACATTTCAGTGCCTCTCAGTTTTGCTGTCATCAGAGACGCCTCTCAGCTAAACAAACTGTCCTGCACCAGACTCCAGGGAGGTAAGAACAGGCCTTCCTGTGAACCTGACCCCTTGACCACCAGCATCATTTATCTTTATAAAAATGACCAAGGGTTCATTTTATAAACTGCTGCTCAAGACAATGTAAGTTTCACCTTTAGACCCAGCCTGTCATGGAAGAAATGCAGCTGCACGAAGCATGCAACATGATCACCAAACCTTGCTGAGTTTTTTGGTCTTTATTTGTAAGCTCGGTGATAGACTTACCGAAGCATTAAGGCAGTGACTGCTATAGAAATGTACATACACATAATTACAGAAAATAACCACTTTTCTAAGATTTCTGTTATGAATTTCCCATCAACCACTAGTGCCCAAACTTTTACCAACCCATGGATTTCATTGGCAACCTGCCATGAGTCTGATCTCCCAGTTCTGCCACCCTTGCCCTCACCGAGTACCCTCTCTTACCTCCATGAATAGTTCCTTGCTGGGGAGTAGAATTAGTCCCTTTTCTGAGGTTATGTCTACACTTCAGTTGGAGGGATGATTTCAGCATCCGTAGATTTACCCGAGCTAGCTAGTAAAATCTCGCTAGTTTGGGTACCAATAGCAGTGAAGCTGCAGCAGCACAGGCTTTAGGGTGGGCTGTGCATGCCCGGCCAAGACCCTGGATACTTTCTCGGGCAGCTGAAGCTAGCTGAGGCTTCACTGCTATTGATAACTGGTCTAGATAGGTCAAAGCTAGCTCAAATATGTCTGCACATGCTGCAATCACCTCTGATTGCAGTGAAGGCATACCCTTAGAAGGCTGTCCAGTTTAAGCCTGAGAAATGCATGCTGGGACAGGGGTGCTGGGACAATTTTATAGTGAGGGTGCTGCGAGACATTGAACCAAACTGTAAACCCTGTATAGGATGGAAACCACTTCAAACCAGGGGGTGGAGCAGCATTCCCAGCACACCTACTTCCAGCCCCTATGGGCTGCGATCTGCAGTCTTCATGGGCTATGAGAGCAGCTCCATTTTTAATGCAACTGAGGGGCCTAATTCTGTCAGCTTTACTCATACCAAATAGAATCTCTCTCTCTCTAAGTAGTCCTTCAGTCTAGAGACAGAATGACCCACTGCATGTTGAACAGAAGATCAGTAAGGCAATACAGAACCTATTACTGCTAGGTTCAACTCTGGTCCAGGTGACTGTGGACCAAGAGTTGTTACTAGAGCTAGTCAAAATAACCCTTTTTCCACCCCCCACAAAAATTTTTGAACAAAAACTTTTCATTTGAAATTTTTCAACTGTTTGTGGATCAATTTCCAAAAACCAAAATCTGAAATTTAATTGAAAATTTGAATTTTTGTTTTCTCCTCCCATTTGCCTATTTTTTGACCCTGAATGCAATAGAATGAACATATTTATGTATTTATTTATTTAGATTTCAAATAAAGGCACCTATCCAAAACTTTTGGTGCCCCACCATCATTAATCATGCAATACGTAGAATTGCATTAAATCTCAGCATCATTAAAATAAACAGTTCCACAGGAACTCGGCCAGCTAGCCACCTATCCCTCTTCATCATTTATGCTCATCCTCAGCCATCTCCAGAAACCCTATCAAACAGCTGTCTTTTGCAGCATGCCTGGAGAGTCACTGAATTTGGGTATTCCAGGTGAAGGGAATGAGGTCCAGAGTTTTACTTGTTTTCCTTTTTCCATTCTATATATTTTCAAAACTTCTCCAACTTTGGAAATGTACAGAGTAAAACAAGAAACAAAATGAGGTGAAAACAAAACCCCTAAGCATCATTCATTCTATTGCTGCCTGCCCACTAGAACCCACAGTGTGTGTCTTCACTAGGAAAAAATGTGTGTTCTTAACTCATGTTAGCTAACATGCGGTAACTCACATGAGGTAAAAGCCCAGTGAAACTAGGGTGGTTTGTAGTTTAAATACTAGTTAGTAGGTTGAGATAAACCGTAGGATCCCCTATAGTTTTTAGCACACCCTACTAACACATGTGAAACCTGCAAACTTCCTTGTCTTCCCTAGGATTTTACCTCATGTTAGTTACCATGTGTTAGCTAACATGAAGTAAGAACACACATTTTTTCTTAGTGAAGACACACACTGAGGAGGAAAGGAAGAACCCCCCAAAGCACATAGGGAAAGATATGGGGTGAGGGGTGAACTGTCCCTTCAACGGTAAATGGGGAAATACTGGCAGGGAGAAATGACCTCCAGAGTGAAGCAATGGGTAGGAAAAATTCATAGAACAGGTGGTGTGACACCAGCCATCGGGTTGGGGAGACACACAGATGAGTATGTTAACAGAAAGCAAAAGGGAGGTTCCATAAGTGCATTTAATTTTTAATCGCGACGTTGAACTTCGTTAGCTAAAGAGACGTACTGCAACATTTTACCTCTTGATGGTGCTCATTTCTTCCCTTTTCCTGTTATTGAAGATGTTTGTAAATAAAATGGGCTTTCTCCCTCCCAACCCAATTACTTCTTCCGCAGTGAAGTCATAATCCTTAGTTCATGACAAGACAAATCAGCTGCCAAGAAATCTGTGACATCACAATACAAGTATTTATATTGTATTTATAAAAGTATTGTATTTATAAAAAATACAAGTTTAACTTCACTGCAGGATCAAATAGTTGCAGACAAGTGACTATGAGATAGAAAGTTTAAGTGAAAATGGCTTTGGTAATTAAGTAATATAGCTGCAAGATTTCTCCTGCATAAAAAGTCCTTCTTAAAATGTAATAATTTATGGATTCTCTGATTGAATTCTGGTTTTCAGCTCTAACTTTCTGCATTTAAATAGCATTACTAGCATATGTTTCAAATACAGTCATTGCAGCTAGAGAATTTAAAATAAGACACTAAAAATCTCAATAGCAAAATAACCAAAATAATAAGAAAACACCTAGTTCTTAGTAAATTTCAAAAACGTCTACCATACCACCTGCCAATGTAATGAGTAGATAAAATCAAACCAATAGTATTATCATCAGAATCATCTGGGTGTAAGTTGTATACTTTTAGCTAATGTACTGCACAAAAGCCATTAGGCTATTGATGTCAGTGGAAATGGAAATATGTCTGTCAGAAAATCAAATCTAGATAGTCCCTTGCAGGAAGGATAGCTTTCAGCTTTGGGTGATATATTTATTAACATCGTCTATCCATCTGCTTACAATATCTGCCCCTGCTTCCACAGCCTGGAGCTATCAACCTGAAGTAGGTTGTATTAAAAAGGAGTTAAAGACAAAGGAGGGGGAAAAGTGAAACAGGAGAATGCTGGAAAGCAAGGAGATGAAAGACATACAGGAAGGCAGTGGATTAATGGACAAGCATTTATGTTGTGATCAGTTAATGCACAGAGATTAGCATGCAAGGTATTTTCTGCAAGAAACATCCTGTCTGCCACACAGTAATATGCAAAAGATGGAGCAGCCAAATGTCAAACAAATTGTAACTCCGTCTTCCCTTCACCTTCCCTCATCCTGGGCCTGGAGGTTAGGCTGGGGGAAAGATCAGAGGGATAAAAACAACACCAAGGAATCGGTAGGATGCCTGAAGTTCTGCCAAGCAGAACCGTCCCTTCAAGGGGATAAATCAAGAGCATATATCTTGGGCTTCCCTTCTAGAGAAGGAGGGGGAGACTTTTTTGGATGTGGTTTCAGAGCAGAGGTTACCTTCCCCACACCAAGAAACAATAGAGCTGTTTCTGGTCTGAATCAAGCAATTGCTGCAGTAGAAAACAGCTAGAACTTCCCCATGTGCGATCCATAAAGGAACAGGGCTCAAACAGAATCATCTGTTAGAGTTGGGATAAAAAAGAAACGGTTTTCCCATCCAGGGAAAATTTTCATGATACAAAAAAAATTTCCCCAAAAGTCAAAATCTTGAAAGCTTTTGCAAACTAAACATCTGAAAAAAGTTTCATCTTGATCATTTCAAACAGTGTTGTTTTAATTTTGACCTTTTTTAAAATCTAAATTTACTAAAATTTCAAAATGAAAAATCATTTACATTCTAAAACCCTAAACTTCTAGCTTGAAAATGTTGAAATGGGATGTTTTAACAATTTTGAACATTTTTCTTTTTCTCAAAAATTGTTCAAGTTGGGAGATTTGTTGAAACCGATGCTGTTTCACAAACAGTGTTAGTTTTGACAAATCGGCATTTTTGGAGAAAAATGGTTTGTTGAAAAATTCCAACCAGCTTTTTTCTCTCCCAGTTGAAAGACAGGATTCAGATGGAGTGGGAACATTAGTGGGGTTACAGCATTAGGAGAGGGGTGGGATGAAGAGGAGCTAATAACCAAAGGCAATGCAACAAATGAAAATATGTCCAATATCTACATTTTGCAGCTGAGTGTTGATGACATCAGGATGCTGTGAAAGTTTCTCCCATGTGGAAGGGTAGAGGACAGAGGCTGTTGGAATAGAAATCCCAATCAGGCTCCCCTGGGCCCACTGCCTGAAAGGAGCTGGAAGGACCTGATTTACCTTGGGTATTCTTGGCTATAGCTGATTCTGGCTTCTTTGGGAAAGCAACCCCAAGGGCCGGGGATTTCCATAATAAACAATAATATCAAAAAGCTCATTTTTAAAATATTCAGGTTCCAGACGGACTGATTACTTGTGGAAAGAAGTATTCTGACTTCTGTTTATCTCTATCATGTTTTCTAATACTTCATACTTTTCATGCATGGATGGATCTCCAAGCACTTTACAAAGCTGGAGAAGCAGCATTATCCCCCAGTTTTACAAATGGACAAATGGGCACAGAAATGAAGCTGCTTATCCAAGATCGCACAGGGAGTCTGTGGCAGAAGCAGAAAATGAAACCTGATGCCCGGCCTGGTGTCCTATCAACATTGCATCCTCTTTCCCAGGGTCTCTGCACACCAGCCTTGTGAACTGAGGATGGAGCAAAACACCAGGTTTCACAGGGGAGACTCTGATCTAAAATATATATATTATTTACTGAAGCCGAAGCCTGAGCAATGTAGCTTCATGAGGGCCCTTGTGGCATGGGGCCCCAGGCAATTGCCCTGGATTTTATATGCAGAAAACCAGCTGTTGTGACACAGGCGGGCCGTGGAGTTTTTATAGCATGTTGGGGTGGGCCTCAGAAAGAAAAAGGTTGAGCACCTCAGACCTAGAAAGTACCAGTAAAAATAAACATTAACGTTCCTTAAAACCAGATTTGGGGCTAAATCAAAGCCCTAGATTCCTCTCTGAAACTTGGGGAGGTTTGGAATCTAAACTCAGATCAATATTTTGTAGCTGGCCCCTAGCGTAGAAAGTGAAACCTAACCACAAACCTAAATGCCCCTGAAATCTGGGATGTTTGAAATCTGCTCTGATTCACTCTACTCCAAACTCACTTCTGTGAGGGCTTCCATTTTCAGCCACCAAGCACAGGCCCTACATATGTCAAAAACAAAACTACTGCACCACTTGAAGGATGGACATATGAATTGACTGAGCTATACCATTTACATATGATTTAGGGCCCAACCCTACAAAAGCTTGCTTGAGTAGTCAAACGGGGCTATTTGTGTAAGGGCTACTTGCAAGCCAAGGGTCTGCAGTGTTTGCATTATCCATATTTTGAGGCAGGAACCGTGTCTTCAATATTTGTATGGTACCAAGCAAACTGACCAGTGTCAGCCAACAACATTATTATTATTAATCTGATTGGCTAGTGAAGAAAGCTACTTTAGAATCAGCTTGCCCTTCCCCTCAAATGTCATATGTAGTTCATCGATCAACAAGTCCTTGCTTGAACTAGCAGCTCATGACCTTCTGATCCACAACGAAATAACCAACTCAACCTTTGTCTTTTGATCTCTAATGTATTTAAATTACTCCTGGAATCACTGTGACCCTAACTGTGGCCCAGATTCAGAAAAGCATGTAAGCATGTGCTGAAGTCCCATTGACTTCAATGGGAGCTGTAATCCTTAAGCACATGCTTACGCCTTTTTGTGAACTGGGATGCTTTCCTGAATCAGGGCTTTTACTTCTTCCTTTCTCCTCCTCAACCAAAGTGTTTTAATGAACTAAAGTTTCTCTAGTCACAAGACAGAAAGAATATTACATTAATTGCTTGTAGATTAAATCTCTAAATTAAAGGTTGTAATGCTTTGGAAATCTCACTCCCCTGCACACGGTATAATGTTCATCTCCTCCTTGTTGTAAGCAGCTCATAAGACTTTAATAACCATTTGCAGTCCGCTCCATTGAACAACTGAGAATTAGTTTTAATCCTTATAATTGTATTTCTCTTTTAATCTTATGCTGCTTCTAGTAACAAGGACTGTAGCATGCTACATGTGCGTGGCCTTGCTGGTAAACAATAGAGGGTTTTGTATAAGGGGTTGGCATATCACTTGGGAATGGGCCAGAACAACAAATTGATACAATACGCTTTACCTGTTATGTCAGTATTAAATCTCAGAACTATCATCTTTCTCCAAAAAGCACCTTGAACCAAGCTATGCTGCCCATTAGCCATAAAACTTAAAACAGCCTATGGACACAAGACAACGAAGGGGGAAATGGTTCTACTTTCCACTAGCCTGGAGGCTGGGGAAGAGCTTTCCCCATCTCAGTTTTATGATCAAGCTTAACAGTACACACCAGCAGGACCCCCCTTCCAGTTTCTAGGATGAGTGAGGCTTCAGGGCTGGGAAGCACATAGGATTATACTCAAAAGCATGGATCACAAATGCAAACCCTTACTCGTACTTGTAATTCCATTGGAGTCAGTGGCCTGGATTTACCCTCATTGGGATCAATGGCAAGACTCCCACTGACTTTGAAGAATGCTTAGATACCCTGGTAACAGGTACCTCAGAAAAGAGAGAAAGACTTCAGTGGAGTGAAGTAAAATGTTTGTATCCATCTTCTACATCGCCTTCATATGTCATTTATCTTCTTAGGCCCCAGCTTCTAAACTGATCCCCCTGGACAGGCTCTCATGCCTACACGGAGCCCCATTGAAGTAACTTAGGCTGTATACTGGCACAAAGACCCAGCCACACAGTTCAGTTTGCAGGATCCGGCCTAAGACTGAACAGTCTTCAGAGCAGGGACTGTGTTTTTGTACGCATTTGTGCAGCACCTACCAGAACGGAGCTCCAACCCTAACTGGGATCTCTGAGTACTACTGCAATACACAGGGTGTGCTCCCTCACGCACTCTTACATAAGCTCACCACAGTGTATTTTATTCACAGTATCTTCTGCAGCTTCAACACCACAAGGCTTTTCCCAAGCTGCAATATACCCTCTTGGCACAGGGGGGGCTCGCCTCTGTTAGATCCTGGGCTTTTTCCTTCCAGCCCCCTATCTCTCCTTGTCTCCCATTTAACAGTCCCCAGCTGATCAACTGAATCCCTGCATTAACTGATTAATCACCAAGTCCTAATCAATTATCTCCCAATTTGGCCTGTGCAGGTGGACAGAGTGGTGAGCCAGCCATGGGCTAATCCCACTTGCTGTAATCCAAAAATCAATACATTGGCCATAGTCACAGCCCAAATGATTATGAAGCCTGACATTTAAATAATCCTCAATAAACATCACAATCCCATTTAAAGACCGATCCTACTGATATGGGGGAAGGCTTTAAATTAAGGTTTGCACACAAACATTTAATTGCAGGGTCCCTGAACTCGAACATCTACACTGCAGTTTTATAGCCCCACAAACCCAAATCAGCTGACACATGCCAGCTGTGGGTGTTTAATTGCTGCATAGACATACCCTCAGTTTCCCATCTTTGCTATAGGGATATGACCATCAACCTTCCTCAGAGAGCACTGTGGGGATTAGCAATTCAACGTTTATAACGCACTATGAAGATATAAAGCACTACATATTATTAACATTAATATATACATATGTACAGATGAGAGATTTTTTTTCCCCACCCCAATTTTTTTTTTTTAAGAATCTGTGTTGATTTTAAAAGGAGCCAATGCTTCAGTTCCTGATTCTCCTGGAGAATTGGTGTGTGTGTTAGGGGGAGAGGGAAGAGGTTTCTTACAGAAAAAAATTTACTGATGACCAAACCAATAACAAATCTAAGGGCAGCTTAAAGTGAGGAAGAGGCCTCCGAGGGATATGTCAGGCCTTTGTCACGGGCTCTGAAACCCACAGAGGAAAGAGATGGATCAGGTTTGGGATAAAAGAGAAAAATAGTAACCCTGTCAAAACAGGCATTCAAGACTTATTCATCACTCGCTTCTTTCTCCCTAATCCACTTTCGGTGGAGAAGTCATCTGGGCTAATTAGTCCAAAACCTTATAGTAAGAAGCAACTAAAAATAGCTGGGAAAAAAGGCTGCTACTTAGTCCACTGGCATAATAAGGGCAGCTTAATTGAATGGTAGCTGGACCATGAAATCTCCAAAACCATCCCATCTTTGTTTCTCTGACAAACTTCAATATAGTTGTTGGATACAATTGCAATCGAGTAGTAAGCACGTTGGATACCTTTAGTGGGGTATCTCTTGCATTCTGTAACATTCCATTACGAGGCAGATACAGCAGCAGAACATATAGGAGTTGAGAACAATAATATTGCACTTCGTCCCAAACTGCTGATCACTGAACAAAACTGGCACTGGATTTGTCTGTTCATTGGGAAGTGCAATGGTAAGATGGATCGTGCCAGAGGGACGCTGGGCAATGCCTATGCCACTTGGTGCAGTGTCTTTCACACAAATCACTACCTCAAATCACTTTACAGAGTGAAATACATAGCAGCAGAGGAAGAAAGGGATGAATAGGTAGAGGCAAGGGAGCAAAGATGTGAGATTTGAAAAGAAAAGGGGAGTTCAGAGGGTTGTTTTTAAACCACAAGAATTGCTGGAAGCCTCATGATGTATCAGCAATTTACAGCTTTATTCCCCACTTCAGGGATTGGGATAGGAGGGAATACAAGGCCTAATTTCCTTCCATCCTCCATATTCAAAGAGAGGGTAATCCATGGCTGGGACTCCTCCACCTGCATGCTTTGGCTTCATAGATCATATGTCCATCCCCGGCAGCCGACAAGGTGGAGAGTGCTAAGGAGGCAGTTTCAGAGAAAAAGCTTCTCACCAATCGGTGGTTAGGTCGCATAAAAGGATAGAAAAGAGGCCATTGTTGGACAAGAGGAAGAGACCTATACACTGTACCCTCAGTCTCTTCTATAGTGTTTATAATTGTTTGGTGTTGTGCCAGTGTTGTATTGCCACCAAGCAGATGATCCTTGGGGATATATCTGCCACTAAATGCCATACAAATATGATGGAGAAAATGTCATCCAAGACTCCGGTGAGAAGGGAACATGGGAACCAAGGCAGGTCCTTTGTCGCCTCCTGATGTTGGTGTTGATTCCCATCTATATCATCGCTCAAGTTTCCGGTCCTCTCAGCATATTCGCAAACCATGATTCACTTATTAAGGTGTATGTAATTTCAGAGATTGACCCTAGAGACAACTTGTATTATTTCACATGGGAGTTACAATAGGTAGATTTAGGTAGGTTCCCAATAACATCAGAGTACAAGACATAGCAAGAGTGCACTAGCCTTTTCAGAAGCTCCCTCCAGATAAGAGAGCCTTGGTAAATCTCTTAGGAGTGACATTTGCAGAAGATTAGGATTAAGTCCGTTTCTTTTACTGAAACATAAGCTTCTCCATGGGAGAAGGTAACTAATTACTTGACTTTCTCTTGCTCTAAGCTTTCATTACCAAGAGGCAGAAAATGCTACAGGAACAGGAGTAAGAGGTCAAAGCTCATATGATACAACGTGGTAATAAACTGGTAGAATACAGTGTAAACAAAACTGAAAAGAACACCACCCTGGGGGCTCTTGTCAACGGCAGCTACTAGGCCTGGTCTACACTGGGGGAATTGCCCCAAATCAGCCATATAGTGTAGCTGCAAAACAAGGCCCTAATCTGAATTCTGCTACGGGCATCTGTGCAATACTAAGGGGCTTGTCTACACTTAAAACACTGCGGCGACGCCGCTGTAGCACTTCAATGAAGACTCTACCTGTGCCGATGGGAGAGGTTCTCCTGTCAGCATAGGTGTTCCACCTCCCTGGGAGGTGGTAGCTAGGTCTGTGGGAGAATTCTCCCATCAATTTAGCACTGTCTACACTGGGGGTTAGATTGGTTCGACTGCCTCACTCCGGGGTGTGGATTTTTCACTCTCCTGAGAGACATCGTTATATCACGCTAATTTCCTAGTGTAGCCCAGGCCTAAAAGTGAGAGACATTAGTTCTCCTGGTGCCTAGACTCCATTCTGAACATTTCACTCTGGAGACTTTATCCTTTCTGCTTAACCCTTGAGTGTGCCCTTTACAGACACATCACTAGTAGTGCTGGGCAGAACTCTGCAGTTTCATTTAGTATGGTGTCCCATCACTATCGTATTGTATAACCTCATATACATTAATGATTTTCCCTGTCAACACCCCTGTATGAGATTCATAAGCCCTATTCTACCTAGGGGGAACTGAGATATAAAAGGGGAAGCAACTTGCCCGAAGGTCACATAGGTATCAAACCTAATATCTCGAGTCTTCGTCCAGAGCCTTACCCACAAGAACATCCACCCTTCCCAGTTCAACATAATGGTGCCAAATTCAACCCCAACGTAACAAGTAACAGCACTTGGGTCTAATTTAGAGCTTTTCATTAGTAGATCTGAAAGTGCCATACCAAGGCTGTCGGTACCATTACCTCCATTTTGCAGATGAGTAAATGGAGGCACAGCGATGGGAAGTGACCTGCCCAAGCTCACCCAGCAGGCCACTGGCTGAGCCAGGAACAGAGTCCAGGTCTCCCAGTTCCCAGTCCAGCACTCAAACAACATTAACTTCAAGGGAGTTACCCCAGGAATGAATCTGCTGCGTTTTCCCCTATTTTGAGACCATGCCAAGAACTCTGAAAGGTGACGGTCAATCAAGCTCAGCAGTCGAGGATGTTAATACACCATTTGAATGATTCGTTTTCAGTTGTGCTAACCACAACTGCTTTTACGTTTTTGTAATGAACAGGGTGAGAGTATCCAGTGCTCCATGTCACCTTCCCCTCTTTAAATAGAGCTGATGATTCCATAACATCACTTCTTACACTGATAAACACGATCGTACAGCCAGGTGTTTTCACCCAAGATAACTGCTATTCAATGTACCTGCTTAATAAGCACCATGTATTGAAGCATCACTGCTAGCTGCAGTGAATCAAGTGTTGCATTTTTATTATTTCAGATATCAGCACAAAGGAAACACAAGCTGCTTTGGCACCGAAAACTGCAGATATTCATTTCCTCCTCATCCACCCCGATGTGGAAATAAAGTAAACCATGGTCTCCCAAAAATCTATGCCCGAGGTATAAAGTTAAGGTTCCCACTTCCTCTCAACTCAGATGCCCCTCACTGAGCCAAATGTAACCAAAATGGAGCTGTCATCTGGGCAAAGTGATGGCCCCCCTCCACAAGGAACAAGATAGTTAAGTCCAAAGCAGATTGCAAAGAGTTACAAAGCGATTTCACAAAACTGGATGACTGGGCAACAAAATGGAAAATGAAATTCAATGTTGATAAATGCAAAGTAATGCACATTGGAAAACATAATCCCAACTATGCATATAGAATGAAGGAGTCTAAATTAGCTGTTACCGTTCAAGAAAGAAATCTTGGAGTCATTGTGGATAGTTCTCTGAAAACATCCACTCAGTGTGCAGCGGCAGTCAAACAGCTAACAGAATGTTGGGAATCATTAAGAAAGGGATAGATAATAAGACAGAAAATACATATTGCCTCTATATAAATCCATCGTACACCCACATCTTGAATACTGCATGCAGATGTGGTCTCCCCCCTCTCAAAAAAGATATATTGGAATTGGAAAAGGTTCAGAAAAGGGCAGCAAAAATTATTAGGGGTATGGAACAGCTTCCATATGAGGAGAGATTAATAAGAATGGGAATTTTCAGCTTGGAAAAGGGACAACTAAGGGGGAATATGATTGAGATCTATAAAATCATGACTGGTGTGGAGAAAATAAATAAGGAAGTGTTATTTACTCCTTCTCATGACACAAGAACTAGGGTTCACCAAATGAAATTAACAGGCAGAAGATTTAAAACAAACAAACAAGGAAGTATTTCTTCACACAACACACAGTCAACCTATGGAACTCCTTGCCAGAGGATGTTGTGAAGGCCAAGTCCATAACAGGGTTCAAAAAAGAACTAGATAAATTCATGGAGGATAGGCCCATCAATGGCCATTAGCCAAGATGGGCAGAGACGGTGTCCCTAGCCTCTGTTTGCCAGAAGCTGGGAGTGGGCAACAAGGGATGGATCGCTTGGCAATTGCCTGCTCTGTTCTTTCCCTCTGAGGCACCAGGCATTGGCCGCTGTTGGAAGACAGGATACTGAGCTAAATGGACCTTTGGTCTGACCCAGTATGGCCGTTCTCATTCTAGCTGGTGGTAGTTAATCACAGACTAGGGCTGACTACAACCAGATAGCACATTTTTAACACATGTTAAAGCCCATCTACACTAGTACTTAACAACCATGTTAAAACCCTCATAAACTGCCCAGGGAGGTTGTGGAATCTCCATCTCTGGAGATATTTAAGAGTAGGTTAGATAAATGTCTATCTGGGATGGTCTAGACAGTAATTGGTCCTGCCATGAGGGCAGGGGGCTGGACTCGATGACCTCTCGAGGTCCCTTCCAGCCCTAGAATCTATGAATCTATGAATCTATGATTTTAAACAGGAGCTATTTTCCTAGTCAATGCACAGTCTAGGAAGGCATCAAGCAGTGCTGCAAGTCACATCTGAAAGTCACAGAGCAGAAAAAGCTGATAATATAACCTAGAAACAACAGAGAAGCCTGAGCCAGAAGGAAGTTCTCCCAGCACTGGAGGAAATCTCAGCTGAATACAGAGAAGTGCAAATTAAATGGAACTTTTGCTGCATTTTCATTTTGTTTGGGACACAAAAGAAGAGTTTTCACTTTAAAACAAGCAGGCTGGTTAGGAGAAACTCCATGGGCCAGATCCACAGTTGGTGTAAATCGGTGTAGCTTCACTGCAGTCCCAATGACTCCAGTGGAACCATGCCAGTTTATGCCAGCTATGGATCTGGTCTAGGGTTCACAAATCAGAGGCTGCTTCAGAAATTTGCCTTTTAGTTTTCTGCAAAGAATTTTCTCTTGCCAGGAATTTTTCAGGGAGGAAGAATAAAAAGCCACAACACTGCTCTCCAGCGACATGAGGTTACAGCTTTTGCGCTGCTCAGAAGCACCATAGGAAGGTATCCTTGAGAAAGGGCAATGATGCTCATGGTGGGAGGAAGAGAGCCAACTGTATCATAGGCGCCGACTCCCTGGGTGCTCCGGGGCTGGAGCACCCACAGGGAAAAATTATCAGGTGCTCCATACCCACCGGCAGCCAAACTCCCCACTCCATGCCTCCTTCTCTCCCTCCCCCAGTGCACCGTGTCCCCGCTCCTCCTCCTCCCTCCCAGCGCTTCACACCAACACCAAAATTCAAATCCAGTTTGCGATGAAATAGCTTTTAATGTGTCCGTCAAGCCCACACCTTGAATACTGCATGCAGTGCTGGTCATCCCATTTCAAAAGAGATGTATCAGAATTGGAAAAGGTACCGAGAAGGGCAACAAAAATGATAAAGGGTATGGAACAGCTTCCAAATGAGGAGAAATTAAAAAGACTGGGACTGTTCATCTTAGAAAAGAGACAGCTAAGGAGTGATATGATAGAGGTCTATAAAATCATGAATGGTGTGGAGAAAGTGAATAGAGAAGTGTTATTTATCCCTTCACATAATACAAGAACCAAGGGTCACCCAATGAAATAAATAGGTGGCAGGTTTAAAACATACATAAGGAGGTTCTTCTTCACCCAATACACAGTCAACCTGTGGAACTCATTGCCAGGGGATGTTGTGAAGGCCAAAAGTATAACTGAGTTCAAAAGAGAATTAGATACGTACAGGGAGGATAGATCCATCAATGGCTATTAGCCATGGTGGTCAGGGACGCAACCCCATGCTCCGGGTGTCCCTAAACCTCCAACTGCCAGAAGCTGGGACTGGATGACAGGGAATAGATCACTCAATAATTGTCCTGACACATCTGGCACTAGTCACTGTCAGAAGACAGAATACTGGGCTAGATTGGTTTGGCCCAGAATGGCTGTTCTTATGGTATAGGGAGAGTAACTATGGAGAGATTACACTATGGAGAGATTATGGAGAGATTGTTGTTTTATGGACATGGCATCTATTCATTACCTGTCAATCCATACAAATATCCAACTTAATATATCTAAGAAGGGTAGAAACAAAGGGTATTTCCCAGGTATTAATGATTTACAGAGGTCCTGTGACTCATGACTAGCTTGCAGGAGGTAGCTAATCTCCAGTAAATGCCTTGAACCATTTATTAAATGGACCCTAACTATACAGACGCCATGTACATACTTATGGAAATCTGGCTTCAGTCTTATCTGCTGAGATACAAAGCTTCTTCACGCAGTATAACTGGGACATTATTGGATATTGATACACCTGTCTAACTTCTACTATGCTAGTAGGAGCTGAAGTTAGGGCCACATATCACAAGAAAGGTCATTGGCCCTAGATTTGTAATAAGGTCTCTCTGATTTGGATCTGTGACCTCAGTGTGGCAGGTTAGGCCGCCCACTCCTGCAAAAATCTCCATGCAAACAGAAGTCTAGTTCCAACTACACAGAGCTCCTGGAAGGAGCAGGGCCTTTGTAATAATGGTAGAGATGAAACACTGTCCCCTCCCAAAAAAGTTATTTTTGCAGAATTCTATTAATTTGCGGGGATACACTCATTTTCAAACCATTGCTTATTTACACACAATACACCCATTCCTTGAATGGACTGAACTATAATAATTAAAATCAGAATTAAAAATAAATTTACAAATATCTATGGGTAAGCAGGAGAACTCCAGCCAGAAAAGCTGTGGCTGTACCCAAATAACTTACGGCGTGGTCTAGCAGATAAGGCACCCAGTGTTTTAGTCCCTGCTTTGCGACCTCAGACAAGTCACTTTCCTGCTCTGTGTCTTCATTTCCGCTCCCGCCCTTTGTCTGGCTTCTTTTAAATTGGAAGCTCTTCAGGTCAGAGACTGCCTCTCACTGTGTGTTTATACTAACTAGGGTGCGCAGACAGCAAGTGTGAAAAACCAGGACAGGGGATGGGGGGTAATAGAGCCAATATAAGAAAAATGGGGTATAAAGCTGGATTATATTAAATACACTGTTCACAAATTTACAGACTTTGGAGGATACAGGTAGAGCAATTACCCAGAGCAGCTCTTGTCAGTGGACAGCCGACTCATTCCTTGGGATGGCTATTGTCAGGTAACAGATTATCAGGAAAGGCTCATGTACTGAGCACATTCAATTCCTAAACACTCTCTAAAGTCCAAAGCAGACGACTTATGTTTTCAGTAAATTTCCTCTGTGTTTTTACTCCACGACCCTGTAGCTATCCACTGTTTGCATGCAACATATTTGCTCATGAAAGTTTATTTTAAAACCCAAAGCCTGCTCTGTTCTGCTGTGGGTACAATGGAAAAGAGTCCCAGGTATTTGAAATTAATCTCAGAGAAATTCATTACACTCTTGTAACCCGATTTATCACCACGCAGTGAAAGCTTCACCCAGAAAGGTCCTTTAACCTCATAAACCACAAACTTTGAACGAGGGAAGAATAAAAAGAATTCTATAATTCAAAGCTTTGTGAAGGCAGCAACTGGAGTGCATTAGGCCTGCTGGATCACCCTGGCAGAACAAAACCACAATAGTGATCCAAAATTTGCCAGTTTCCAAGGCTGTTCACCAAAGAGCCTAATAAACATTGCAAGCCTGGGGAAAAAAATAAAAGGTGAATAACCTCAGATACACCCAGGCTGCAGGGACAGACTTCAATGGGTGCAAGATCAAATGAAACTACTCCAAGTTCCAAAGCCAACAGTGCTTCTGAAACTGAATCGTACCTAAGACAGGACCTTGCACCTGGCAGTCATTTGGGCCCCAATCCAGAAAAGCATTTTATGCATTTAATTCTAAGTACACGTGAAGTCAATGATTGGAACTACATATGTTTAAAAGATGAAACCTAGGCTTCAGTGTTTTGCTGGATCAAGATTTAGGGTTCCCAACTTTCTATTGGCACAAAACTGAACACCCTAGCCCCGCCCCCTTCCCTGATGCGCGCCCCTTCCCCGAGGCTCCACCCCCGCTCACTACATTCCCCCTCCTTCGGTGGCTCACTCTCCCACACCCTCACTCACTTTCACTCAGCTGGGGCAGGGAGTTGGGGTGCGGGAGAGGGTGAGGGCTCTGGCTGGGGGTGTGGGCTCTGGGTGGGGCTAGGGATGAAGGGTTTGTGGTGCAGGAGGGGGGCTCCAGGCTGGGGCTGAGGGATTCGGAGTGCGGGAGGGGGCTGCAGGTTGAGGCAGAGGGTTGGGGTGTAGGAGGGAGTGAGGTAGTGCTGTAGTAAGATTGAGGGCTGGGGAGCGGGGTTCGGGACTTGCCCTACTTCACGTGTGCCATGGCTCCGTGTGCCTTCCAGAAGCAGTGGCATATCCCCTCTCCGGCTCCTATGTGTAGGAGCAGCCAGGGGGCTCCACACGCTGCCCCCACCCCAAGCGCCGGCTCTGCAGCTCCCATTGGCCAGGAACTATGGCCAATGGGAGCTGTGGGGGTAGCGCCTGCGGATGGGGGTGGCATCTGCTATTGTGCTATTAATTTGAACATAAATTTAGACAGTAGAAATCTTAACAACCTGATTTTTTTTCCTCCTCCCTCCTCCCCTCCCCGCACCGGTCACTTTTTGTTCTTCACAAACTAGGAATTGTGTTGCTCTGAGTGCTACGGTAGCTTTAGCTCTAATCTTTCTTTGAAACTTTATGTAAAGTAATAGTCTATCTGTGGTCTCGTTTATCTAGTTTCGTGGGTGGGGGCGCAGAGACGCCTGGCCCGACCTCCATGCAGGAGCTGGAGGGGGGACATGCCGCTGCTTCCGGGAGCTGCTTGAAGTAAGCACTGCCCGGAGTCTGTACCCCGACCCTCTCCCACATCCTGACCCCCTGACCCAGCCCTGATCCCCCTCCCACCCTCCAAACCCCTCAGTCCCAGCCTGAAGCACCCTCCTGCACCCCAAACCTCTCATCCCCAGCCCCAACCCAGAGCCCGCACCCCCAGCCAGACCCCTCACCCCCTCCCACACACACCCTAACCTCCTGTCCCAGTCAGGAGCCCCCTCCCATACTCCGAACCCTTCTGGTCCACCCACAGCCCCCTCCTTCACCCCAAATCCCTCATTTCTGGCCCCACCCCAGAGCCTGCACCCCCAGCCAGAGCCCTCACCCCAACCCCCAATTTCATAAGCATTCATGGCCCAGCATACAATTTCCATACCCAGATGTGGCCCTCAGGCCAAAATGTTTGCCCACCCCTATCCTAGAGGGTCATCTAGCAATTTCCCAAGAGGCATCAGTCAACGCTTTAGATTGAACAATAGTTTATTAGCAACTCACTGAAGTGGGCGGTAGGTGTTGCACCCCAGAATGGGAGAGAACAAATGACCCTTTGAGCAAGATCTACACTTAAGTTACAGAGCTACAGTCATCTCTTGGCTCCAAATTTACATCAGTGTCCCTGTTCAAGATCTAAGCATCAAATGTATCTGGGAATAACAGTAATGTAACACCTATTTTTATATAGCACTTTTCGTCAATAGATCTTAAACTACTTCACAGCCTTTAATGTCTTTATCCTCACAACTATCCTGAGAGACAGAGCAGCGCTATTATCCCCATTTTGCAGATAAGGAACAGAGAGGTTAGGTGACTTGCCCAAGGTCACAGAGGAAGTCAATGGCAAAGCAGAGAATTCAACCCAGATCTCCTAAGTTCTAGCCAAAGCCCTAACCACTGGACCATCCTTCCTCTTACATGAATGAGTGTCCCATATTCTCGGAAACCTAGTTCAGTTATAGGTCACCTGGCCTTTGATGCCAAGGTGTCACAGACACAAAGAGATGTGCATTCGTGCCACCATACTCCTTCCCTTTTGATTCAGATGCCCTTTCTTTTTAAATCAGCTTGTACACAAAAATTAATCTCCTTCTTTCCTGCTACTAAACATATATTGACCCAAGAATGCATTTCTCAAATCTGATAGTTCACGTCTATTCCAAGCAGGTTGTCTCCAGACCCGTTACACTCTTTATTCGCCTGCCCAAGCTGAACACACAAACCTTCAAAAATGAAGTTTCGTTACCTTCCCTTTTCTCTTGCTAAGGAACCCAAGGAGCCCCCTTCCTGGAATTGTATCCCCATGCAAAGCTCCAAGTCTGCAAGCTGCTCCTTGTGGGTGACTTCAAAGGAGTGCCACACACACAGACCAGCTTTCAGGGTCATGCCCTAAATGAGGAGTCACCTATAAGTAGGTCAAAGGTCTGATGGGGCTGGCAAGAAGTGGCACCAGCAACTCTAGAACAGCCTCATCAATATCTACAGAATTTAGGCTTATGTTTTCTTTTCTTTTTTTAATTGTTTCTATACTGTACCTTATGACTGCAAAGAAAGCCTCCTGCATGTAAGCCAATGCAAGTCTGCAGGTAGACAAAATGAAACAATAGTCCTAATAGGCGTGTGAACAGCACTATTCATCTCAATTGTGTGTTAACCCTGAGGCATAACGATGACAATCCAAAAGTAAAGTTTGGAAGTGAAAGAGTTAATTATCTGATTGGAAACATCCAGCTGAAAAACAAAATTAAAATTCAAGGATGTTCTCTTCTGGTTTTTGCTGGGAAAAATAAAACATGTCCCTCATCCTTGACTATCCCTGTAAAATCAGGTCTGTAGAACAGTAGATTATTAATCCTGCCTCACTACTAGAACATCATCCAATTATGATGGTGACATTGCTAATCAGAGTTCAGCCAACCCTGCAATATCTGTTACCTGTGTTACATATTATTCATTTTAGAGGTAGTGCAAGAGTTCCCATGTGGGCCATCAGTATTTTAATTCCCCCACCACACCGGAAGGGTGCTGCCACTTATCTAATACAAACACCACAAGGCTCATGTCACACACTGCCTCACACACATCACAATGTCCCTGCCACCTCGCAACACTCCCTTTTACCTTTGTCCTGTTTAACAGTTCCCAGCTGGCTAGGAAGATAGTAAACATAAAAGAAGGATACAAAGGTGGCAGTTCAGATCAGTGAAAGCAACGGGCTGATCTTGTCAAATGAATTCCTAAACACAATCCCAAGCGGACAAATGCATGCGTCCGTATTCCAGTGATCAATAATCGTTCCCTATAACACAGGGTTTTTAAACACTTGTGCTGATTAGAAGAGAGTTCAAATTAAATCCTTTCAGTTTGGATGAAGGAGCGTAGCCACAGGCTAGAAAATGGGTTGATCTGTTATTCATTTATACACACATACAGATAGGAAATGCACTAAGGCTGGCTTAGTGATCTGTCATGTGGCATAAAAGAACATAATCTACACTAAATTTCAACAGCTTCTTCACACCCTGGCCTCCCTCAGTTTTAATTCCCACCTCCAGGCTCTGTGTTTTGTCTAATAAGTGGGTGAGACTGACTGTATAGGCTCATAAACCAGAGTCATCTTTAACCCAAGCGTCCCTGATTGATCCTTTGTCTTAAAAACAGAAAAACACGCAGGCTTTAGACCTTATTTACATGAGTACTTCAGAGCAGCTCAGTTTAAATCGTCCCAAACTCAAGCCTCCCTCACAAACAGGATGAAAGATTCGCTCCCGGGAGACAAAATGCAAAAGCCAAACGATGCTGTGTAGACTTCTCCCTGTCGGAAATCTTGTCAGGAATCGAGGTACCGCAAAACATTTTGTTTTCGACAAAACTGCATTTGCTGCAAGAAAAGTGTTCCATTGAAAAAAATGTTAACCAGTTCTAAAGGAAAAGTAGCAATGCAATGTCCTCTAGCACTCACACCCCATCAGACAGGGACTCTCCTGTCCCAGAGCACTATCCATGTTACAGGGCTTGTCTACACTTACCGTGGATCGACGCAGCGGCGATCAATCCACCAGGGGTCGATTTAGCGGGTCTATTGAAGATCTGCTAAATCGACCGCTGATCGCTCTCCCGTTGACTCTAGTACTCCACCGGAATGAGAAGCATAAGGTAAGTCGATGAGAGAGTTTCTCCCATCAACCCAGCACAGTGCAGACACCGCAATAAGTCGACCTAAGCTACGTCGGCCCCAGCTACGTTATTCACGTAGCTGAAGTTGATAACTTAGGTCGACTTAAGCCCATAGTGTAGACCTGCCCACAGTGTGCAGGTAGGGGAGGAAGGGTGTGCTTAAAAGTGTCATCCCTAGTGGGGTGCGGGGCCCAGGGCAGAAGTGACGAATCCGTCACTTCCGGGACCAACCGCGCCGGCCAATCGCACCAGCCCGTAGGGGCCCCCAAAGCGCGGGGCCCGGAGCGGTCGCCCCAATTCGCCATACTAAGGGACGGCTCTGGTGCTTAACCACTGGACAAGGCACAGAACTGGGTGTCAGGAGATCAGGGCCCAAGTATGTTTCCAGTCTGGTGCTGACTTGGTGTGTAACTGAATTCTGCCCCTTCAGAGACGCCAGACCCTCTTTGCCTAACGACCCCCTCCCTAGACACCAAACACCCACCATTAATAGGGCTGAGAGGGGGTTGTTTGGTAAAGGCTGGGTGGGGCAGAATTAAGGCTGTGATAGTTGGGGAAATGGTGAGGTATGTGTCTGGGTACAGAAGTAGGGGGCCAATAGCATTAAGTGACTTAACCTTTCATTTCCTTTTGCAGGTGTGGTGGGTATACCTTAGCTAGCTCACAGTGAAGGTTTGGTGTATTAATATTAGAGCAGAGCAAGTAATTTTTCAACTGAACGAAAAAATCTGGAAAAAAAAATTAAGTTGGTCTCAAACCGCAACTGAATTTTTTCCCAATTTTTTTCATGAAATTAAAAGCTGAAAAAATTGTTCAGGGCAAACAAAACATTCTGAACATCTATTCAAAATGACACTTCGTTTCAAAAGTGTCAAAACAATTTGCTTTAAAAGTGTCAAGACAAAATATTTCAACATTTCTTATTTTTTCTAGTTCTTTTTTCAGCTGAAACTATTGCCAAATTCGCCCCAAATTAACAAATAATTTTGGTGCCCAAACAAATGTATTTTTTGGCAAATGTACATGTCACTGAACAAATTTCACCTAGCTTCAGTTAATATTATTGAGAAACAGCACGTGATGTAACTAAAGACTGTTTTGTAAAGCATACACAACATGGGCAGAGTTAAGGTTGCACATATATAACAATGTGGCTAAGTGTGTTATGTTTCCCCCTATAGACCAGTCCACATAGGTGATAAGAGCCTACTACTTTCTACCAGCCAACAAAGTTACTCTATAAGCTCTAGTCATAGAGGCCAGTGTTTAAATTCTCAGACTGAATCTCCATTGATGAGTGAGTGGTTTATTACATATGCAACCTTATCTTTAGCATTTTCTGACTTTTGAGTGCCTAATTGCACAAACACATACACATATAAAGCATTTGGGGATCATTTGGTTGAAAGGCATCACATAAAAACAGTGCAATCACTGTCACCTGGACAACTTAACTCACCAGCTAGAAATGATTTCAAGACAGCTCAAATCCTGGTCAATTGGGGATTGGTCCTGCTTTGAGCAGGGGGTTGGACTAGATGACCTCCTAAGGTCCCTTCCAACCCTGATATTCTATGATTCTATGATTCTATGATAAACACATTGACAGCATTCTTCTGAGTTGCACCACATAAAGCAAACAGGAGCTGTATAGTAAAATATAGCACTTGATTTTTGTTTGAGCCTGGATATGGCAGTTGCAGGGTGAGCATCCGACTTGGTCTACACACAGAATTTGCATCAGTATAACTATCAATTGGGGTGTGGTTTTTTACTGAAAAAGCTATGCCAGTACAACCCCAAGCGCGGATGCAGTTATAACACCTTAAAAGCACCTTATACTGGTACAGTTTATTCCCTTGTCCTACAGGAATAAGCTATACTGGACTGGTACAACTGCATCTACATAAGGAGGATTGTATGGCTTTCAGCATGCCAGAATAGGTAACGCAGTACAACGTCTGTGTCTAGACAAGGCTGTCTCCGAGGGGACTCTGCTGGTATAGCTATACCAGTATAGCTGTATTGGCAAAGCCTTCGTTGTGTAGGCTAACCCTTAGAGTCCATTGTTCAAGTCATCATTTGGGCACCTTGTGGGTCAATGGATAGGGCACAGACCCGGGGATTCAGGAGCCCTACGTTGTATTCCTAGCTCTGCCACGGATTTACGGTGCCTTTGTCTAGACTAGCATCTCTTTAGTTCTCCTTAGCTAGCTCATTCCTACACCTTCTAGAAACACTAGTTAAGGTAAGTTGTATTTCGACATGTGCTGAACTTGTCAAAAGGTCTTAATGACATAGATCAAGTCACTAAGACATGGATCTTAAAAGGAGTCTAAGCCCAGGGCTACACTATGGGGGGGGGGGTCGATCTACGATACGCCGCTTTAGCTACGTGAATAGCATAGCTGAAGTCGGCATATCGTAATCGACTTACCTGGCCATGAGGACAGCGGTGAGTCAATCGCTGCCGCTCCCCCGTCGACTCCGCTTCCACCTTTCGATGAGGTGGATTTCCGGAGCCGACGGGGAGCGCTTTCGGGGATCAATTAATCGCGTCTAAACGAGACGCGAAAAATCGATCCCCGAAAGATCGATTGCTACCCACCGATCCGGCGGGTAGTGAAGACAAGCCCTAAAAGACACAGCTGCCCCATCACACCCTTCCACTCCTGAAAATCCCAGCCTTAACTTCTTCGTGCCTCTGTTTCCCCATATTTAAAAAGTAAAGGATAACGACACTTACCTACCCTGAGATCAGTGGATGCAAAAGTGCTAGCCATTATAATTGTTCCTTATCTCATTCATAGAGACCACCACTGCCAAACATGAATGGCCTTGTCTATCACTATCAGGTTGTTTAAGTTCCAATGAAGACTCAACCCTGGGGTGGCTAACCTGCTTGTCTGAAGTGGGAGGCATTTTGTAAGCTGAGGAAAGATCAGAGAGTGCACATTCATTTTCCCATTGCCTGGCTGCACTCGAAACTGAAAGGAAAGGAGAGCTTTCTACTTGCATACTTGGCATTTTTACTGTCACAACATCAGTTTTAACTAGGCTGTCAAATAATGTTTGGATGCAAAACAGATGTCACATCCTTAATGCATGCTCCTGAAGGAATGCTGTTCGGTTTTCATGTGTGCTGTCTCTCAGGACCCTGGGGAGATCCAATGTCCCATTCAAACCCTGGCAATAGAAAAAGCTGAAAAGCAGATTCTTGTGGATTTCTCCTCTAATCCATGTCCAAACCTGAAACATATCAATGAGGCTTTTGGAAGCTTTGCCCAGACCGCCTTCCTTTTTAATAACGCCTTAATTTACTACTCACAAAAGCCAGTCTTCTTCCTGCATTACAACCTCTTAATAAGATTCCCTCCACATCACTGAAAGTCCGATTGTGCTCTGTGGCTGGGTTATTCAGAAGACAAGAAAGTTTGGATTACACGGCCATTCTTGCTGGCATTCAAACTCCCTCTGCCCCTCCCCACACAAATCAATCCTTCAGCGGAGAGAGACTCTATAGCTGGCACCACCTCTTGAGAAGGGCAGACTGGAACGGCTACAGGCTTCCCACCAGCAGCCAGGGCACATTTGCTATTTCAAGAGGAAAAAATACCTTTGCGAATGAAAGCTGAGATGAGAAGCCAGGATCCTGCCAAGCAAATACTACTGGTCTCTAGTAGCACATCTACACCCATGCTGCGTTATACAACAGGGCACAAAGGAGGGCAAGGACAATGCCAGATATGATTCATGATACATTATTGCAGTCCCTGATTCAAGAGCGAAAGGTATGTTGGGTCCCAGGGTGGATTCCCATTGCAGTGTATTCAGGTCCAGGGAAGCACGAGAGTAGTATCAGGCGAGGTGCTTCCATGAAGAAATGGGATCTACCTACTTAGACAGCCTCCATCACCGTAGCCTCAGAGCACTTCACAATCACTAATGAGTTTAGCCTCACAACACCCCTGCGAGGTCAGAGAGTGCTGTTGTAACTGTAAATCTTCTGCCATGTGGATCACGGCAGCAACAAGACTGAGTTGAAACAGCTAGAGGTCCCTATGAAAATTAACACACGCCACCATACTGAGCTCCCACCCAGAATTTCTGAAATCGCTCCACTCTAATAGGCAATACTTCCCCACGCACAAGCACTGAGTCTATGTATGAAGCATAGATAACTTTATCAGGGGGAATGGAAACGCGGCATCAATTGGAGAAAACACAGCAACAATACACCTGTATGAATGATAAATGAGACACTTCCCCATGGTAAGTTTGGCAGCAGTCAATTAACTTGGTGTCCCACCTGCCAGGGCGAATGTCCAATAGGCAAGTGACCCTTAGGCATGTCATTTCCACCGTCACTAAACCTCACTCAGGGTCTAGTGTCAGCAGGCAGTGCAGTTCCAGAGTCCTGAGGTAAATCTAGATAAGCCTGTCTACTGTCTTTTGGAAAGTGCTGCCGGGTCCTGCCCGGAGGTTCTATCACCTAATTCAGCAACAGTGATTTCAGTTTTCTTTTGTGGCTAGATACGGGGGCCTCACCAGAGGGCACTCAGCTCTGCAGTCATTCTCTGTGGCTTCAGAAAGGAGCCCTCTATGCATTGCACCCATCAAGGAGCCACCTCTGGGTTGTCTCCCATCAAAGAGTCCTCCCAACGGTGCAGGATCCCCAGTGAAGTGGAACCAGTAGCATAGGGGACACTTGGGTAGAGTTCTTGCCACAAGATAAGGGCCCCTTTCCCTTCCCTCAGTTCGGTTTCCACTGCCCAACCCATCCTGTGTTTCTGTACAGTTATAGTGACTCCCTGCATCATCATCCTCATCGGCAATCCCGCGATTCAAGGATGATCTCTACCACAGATTTACATATGGGTCCTGAGATGACTCCTGGAACCACAGAACCACCTGCAGTAGGTACAGATATTTCCTGGTGGGCCAGCTCCTGCTGGGAAAAAGTTCTTTCTTTTTCCTTCTCTCTCTCTCTCTTCAGCTTCGAGGGCAAGGTGCTTCTCCTCGAAGCGGGCGACTGCCTGATGGAGGATGTGGCGCCATTGGGGTCAGTTGGTGGCTTGCTCCTCCCAGCTTGTGATGTCCACATCAGTTTTATTGAGATACGCTTTTAGTGTGTCTTTGTAGCATTTCCTCTGACCACCACAGGACAACTATGAGGTACTCACCAGTTGCCAGTGACTCCCTGCACTGGCAACTGGTGAGTAGCACGTAGCTGTTCCAGTCTGCCCTTCTCAAGAGGTGGTGCCAGTTATAGAATTGTTAGTTCTGGACTATTCCAGGGTCTCTGCACAGGCAACTTCTGGAGGGTGAAAGCTGTGCAAGATGCAAGAGATTCTGCTCTCTGCCTGGGTTTGACTAGAGTCAATTTCTGACGCAGAGTTTTTTCTGGGTATTGGTGTTGGGCTGAAATTCCTGAAAGAAGATACAGCCTGCATCTCTGATCCAAGGCTGGGTACAGGTAAAGCAAGTTACACTTTGGATATATCCAAACTCCAAGTCACTGATTTCTCTGCCACCAGGAAGCCAACCTGCAAGGCCCCAGACATCATCGATCAGAGAAACTGAGAGCATAGGGGAAAGAAAGACATTCTGCAGTTAAGAACTGAACCAAGCTGGGAAGCTGATGAGGGGGAGATGCATGGAAAAAAATTTTGAGACAGTAGGAGCTGCAAAGAAGACTCTTGCCCCCAGCAGCTACGTACTAACATCCAACTCCTCCCAGACATCACTACAATTGAATCTCATTTCAGGCAAACTCTTCATCCACTCATGCTGTAATTGGCACTGCAATAATGTCGTCCCATTTGCTGCTCCTGAAGCAATTAGGCCAGACTTCCTTATATGCCACTCCACATCCACAATCATTTTCCCTAACCCCTACCTACCACCTGGATCTGCTAACAATGAACCACAGGGCCACCTGTTTGGCTTTCCAGTACAGGCCATAGTTCCCCTTGACATCTACCCCCATATACTGGTTCCCTTCTGCCCACCCTCTATGAGCAAGCAATGATACCATCAGAACTTCCAAAAGCTGGTAGATGGAGTAGGAGAAGTAAAAGCACCAAAAAGGGAGAGCATGGTTGAGAGGAGTAATAGGGAGTCAGAAAAAGATGGGTGAAATGAGGCAGAGGTGGAAGGGACCTGAAAAGAGTCAGAAGACAGTGAAGAAACCCATTAATGCTGTACATGGAAACACTACAAGAGAGGTTAGCTAGGGCTTGTCTGTTTGCACACAATAGTTGTACTGCTTTAACTATACCAGTAACAATAATAATATCTAGTTTGAATATAGCACTTTTCATCAGTAGATCACAAAGCACTCTACAGAAGTAGGTCAGCATCGTTATCCCCATTTTACAGATGGGTAAACTGAGGCACAGAGCTAGGCAATGACTTGCTCCAGGTCACAAAGGAGGCCAGGGGCTGAGCAGGGAATACAGCCAGTCTCCTGAGTTCTAGTCCACTGCTCTACCTGCTAGGCCTCACATTACAGACGCAGTTATATCAGAATAAAGGTTAAGTTTTCCTCATATGGGAAAGGGAATAAAATATACCTCTCTAAAGTACTTCTATATCACGGTGTCCACATTAAGGGTGTATTGATATAACTATTTTGCGGAGGGGCACGAAATCACACCCCAAACTGACATATTTATATTAATACAAAACCCTTGTGTAGAGCAGGCCTGAGTGAGTTACTGCATGTCCACAGTCATTCTGAGCAGAAGCAGCTTATTCGCTTTTGTATTATATATGAAGCAGGGCTAACTGATCTCTGGAGCAACTGGGTACCACTCCACTGGTTATTTTAAATGGCCCAACTGCCTCTTTTTCATCATCATCGTCAAGAATACAAATTAGAAGAACAAAGTTTGGGAGTTTGTGCATTGTAAAGTGGAAGGAATTAGCACCTAAGAGGGCATAAGGCACAATTTAGCCCTGGTGTCCAATTTCACCTGGGTCACAGCAGATTTCTAATGAGCTATGGTCACTGAGACTGCAAACTCATTTACTGTCTCCTTGTTTCCTTGTGCTGCCTTGTCCATCTGTATCCACCTGTTGTGCCTTAATGAGATTGCAAGCTCTTCTGAGCAGTTACTGTCTTTCTGTTATTTGTGTGTACAGCACCTAGCACAAAAACCTTTATCCTCTTAGTGATCCTTACTTACTAAATAAGGGTGTCATAAATATAAAGGGAAGGGGGAGAGGATATGATGCAGTGCTATAAAATCCTCTTACCAGTAAAGGGTTAAGAAATGCAGGTAGCCAGACTGACACCTGACCTGGCTGGCATCTGACCAATGGGGGGACAAGATACTTTCAAATCTTGGGAGGGGGAAAGCTGTGTGTGTGGCTTTGTCTGAGTCAGAGTGATCTTGGAAGACAGAAGGAACCTACAGAAAATCAACCCTCCTTTTTCTGAAGTAAGTTTAGATAGCATAGCGAATAGATTTCTGTTTAATTTTGCTTGGTGTATTCCCTGTGTTAGAAGGGGCGGGGGGGTGGTTATTCATGGTTTTCTGTAACTTTAAGGTTTTGTCCAGAGGGGGAAATCTCTCTGAGTTTGGAAATTAAGTGCCCTGTAAACTAGTTACCATCCTGATTTTACAGAGATGATTTTACCTTCTTTATTTTTAATAAAATCCTTCTTTTAAGAAGCTGACTGTTTTCTATGGTGTTAAATCCCAGGGGGTGGGTTTTTAGATCACTGGGTAACCAATTGCTTGGGAGATTGTTCTCAAGCTTCCCAGGAAAGGGGGTGTACGGCTTGAGGGGGTAGTTTGGGGGGGAGGGAAGTTCAAGTGATTCCTTTCCTGGATTCCTGTTAGACATTTGATGGTGGCAGCGAAAGAAGCATTTCTCAGGGTGCAGGGAATTTTGTACCTTGGGGGTTTTAACCTAAACTGGTAAAAATAAGCTTAGGGGCTCTTAATGCGGGTCCCCACGTCTTTACGCTAGAGTTTAGAGTGGGGAGGGAACCTTGACATGGTGGCAGTGGTGGGATATATTGAACCAGAGTTGGGGGTTTTTTTTAACCAGACACAGGGAGTTTAGAATTTTTTTTTCTCTTCTCTCTGGCTTTTCCCTGTAGCTGCTTGAAGCAGCGAGGGGGGAGGGGTTAAGCTGCTAGGAGCTAGAGTATCTACATATGAAAGCAGGTAGTTAACCCCTACAGGGAATACCCAAGCAAGACAGATTAAAACAGAAAGGCTAAGATGACTGCCAGTGAAGCAGCTATTAAACTTGAGATAGCTCGGCTACAGGCCAATGAGGAGGAGAAGAAACATGCAAGACTGCTACAACTTAAACAGATGGAGATGGAAGAGAAAGAAAGAGAGAGGAAGCATGCTGAGGAAGAGAGGAAGAGAGGAAGCATGCTGAGGAGGAGAAAGAAAGAGAGAGGAAGCATGCTGAGGAGGAGAGGAAGCATGCTGAGGAGGAGAAAGAGAGAGGAAGCATGCTGAGGAGGAGAGGAAGCATGCTGAGGAGGAGAAGGAGAGAGAGAGGAAGCATTCCCTGGAGATGGAGAAGACCAAGGTGGAGCGGAATCTACCGGATAACACTAACAATCCTTCCCCAACAAACCACAAATGGGAGCGACTGTGTCCACCGTATGATGAATCCCGTGATATTGCTGAAAATAACTTGTTGCTAAAAGATATTACAAAGTCTCTGACTGCCAGATGCTGGGACTGCACAACAGGGGATTGATTACTCAATAACTGCCCTCTTCTGTTCATAGAATCATAGAATCATAGAATCTCAGGGTTGGAAGGGACCTCAGGAGGTCATCTAGTCCAACCCCCTGCTCAAAGCAGGACCAAACCCAATTAGATCATCCCAGCCAGGGCTTTGTCAAGCCTGACCTTAAAAACCTCTAAGGAAGGAGATTCCACCACCTCCCTAGGTAACCCATTCCAGTGCTTCACCACCCTACTAGTGAAAAAGTTTTTCCTAATATCCTGTTCATTCCTGGAAGATAGAATACTGGGCTGGATGGACCATTGGTCTGACCCAGTGTGGCCATTCTTCTGTTTTCACTTGCAGTGAGAAACCCACATGGGTCCCTTTAACTTGTAACAACGTAGCTGTGACTTACAGCACAGGGAATCATCACAGAATGGTCGCTCAGTGGCTGGACTGGCACTCAGTCATGGCGTCTGTTGCTTAAAGTTTCTGAAGTCCTGTGTTATGCATGGAAGTTAATAATAAAGAGTCCAGTTCATCCCTGGTACAACTCCTGGCTTCAGTGGTGTTACACTAGAGATAATTTGGCCCCTACACTCTTAAAACAAAATTCAGCTTCTTCAAGTCTGGCTATGCAGACTCATCTTGACAGCTTTACTTCGAGTGAGTTAAATGTCTCCTAATGACAGACAGGACTGAGCATTTGTTTCCTGGGCCTATGAATGTTTGATCTCTCCCCACCCCCCCTTGTCACAAAGTAGGCGGTGTAGACAATACAGGGTGGGGAGCAGAGTTCAAAGCAAATTCCTTTCAGAAACAGCGAGTGTGGGTTTCACTCAGAAAGAAGCTGTTCTACTTGTCAGGCCAATTAGGGTCTTATTGTTAGGGGAGAGGGAGAGGGATTCTGGTAAGGAAGGGAATGAAAATGTTTCTCAATCCCTGCACAACTCATTAAATTTTCCCTCAATTACCCCAGGAAAAGCTGCATAGAAGAAATCCAGCTATTTCCTGCAGTCCTGACTGTCCCAGCACAAGCAGAGATCACAGCTAACATGAGGGTGCAAAGCAAAGAAGTATTACGTACACAGAAAGCATAGATTTGCAATGCTTTCCCAGGGCAGGTCATGCCCAGGCCAGGCACAGTACTGGGGAAGGGAACATAGTTCCCACCCAGAACACATGGAGGGATTACGGAAAGGTGGTAAGAAGTGTGCACTCCAAAGAAGGCAAGGCACTTTGATGAATCATAGAATCTCAGGGTTGGTAGGGACCTCAGGAGGTCATCTAGTCCAACCCCCTGCTCAAAGCAGGACCAGTCCCCAACTAAATCATCCCAGACAGGGCTTTGTCAAGCCTGACCTTAAAAACCTTGAGCTGTTCTCCATACACCCACGTGCAATGCATGCAGATCCCAAGCCTGGAAACAGTGTGGTTGTGGTGGAGATAGGAATTAGTCCTATGATTTGTAGTCAGCCAAGTATCATCAGGATTGAGGGAAAGATAGGGTGACCAGACAGCAAGTGTGAAAAATCGGGACGGGGGTGGGAGGTAATAGGAGCCTACATAAGAAAAAGACCCAAAAATCGGGACTGTCCCTATAAAATCGGGACATCTGGTCACCCTAGGGAAAGAGGCAAAGTTATCCAGCCTGTTGCTGTTTGGTGAGACCAAGGGCAGCACATACCACAGTCAGCAGTTGGTAGCTGGTTGAACTGTGGGACAGGAGCTAGGCCGGTTACTGTAGCTGGTGACCGCTGACTGTGCACACTGGCTCCGTGGGTATTTTGGGTCACTGCTTTGTTTCCTATGTGATTTTTCACAATGCCTATCTGCTAAGATCATGGTGGCAGGGTAATGCTGCATTCTGCAGCACTGTGTAGAGCTGGCCCATGAGGTGAGCACAGGAGGAGTTTGCAGAAAACTCTCCTCCACTGGAGAGGAACACGCTCATCTCCCTGATGGGAACTGATGCCTCTGGCACCTTCTGGAAAAATGAACAAAGTTTTACTCTGCTGGCCTCAATGATTCCATGACTTTATACCTTAGCCCAGTTCACTTCCCACTTACCATGTGTTTTTCTTGCACACATTTATGCACCATAAGAGGACATAACCAGTACATAAAACTATGGAATGGCAGGACTCTCTCAGGCACATAATATGGTCTTTACTGTCTACCATGAAGAAGCTAAGGAATGATGGAAATACACTATTCCCAGGAATCCATATTGACTAATAAAACCCCATGTGAGTTATGATGTACAAAGACAGAACCCAATACTTCAAAGCCTCACCTGCACTCTGAAATGTTCCCAGATGTCCGAAAGCAGCATGTGAAAAAAAAAAAGATATTGGAACTAACAAAACGGGTCCATGTGTTTCTTTGTCTGAAGATACGAAGCACATCTTGATTTCTCCATTACGCATTTCAGGGGAAAGTAATGGTTATATGGTTTTCCAGCAGCACAATGTTGGGTGTGTTAATTTAATCTCACCCCCAGAAAGGTTTTATATTAGAATAGATAGTTTGGCCTAAACTCCCAAGAGCAATTCGAGCTAGACGGAACTTTGCTTTCTTATCTGAAGAACCTGCATGCAATGGTGAGAATTATTTTCAACCTTAAACTCTGACTTTTGTTGCTTTTGTAGATTTAAATATGGATTTTAATGTTGGCTATAAAGAACACATTCATCTTAAAAAAGCCTATGTGGTAGACAAATGTCTTTACCTCTCAGCCTCTTAAAGTGAAAGAAATATAAAATGTTCATGTCACTACTAATGCTCTTTCTTTTGCATTCCTCTCATCTTGAACAATGGAATGTGTCCCCTGGAATCAGACTCATAATACTGGCCACAGAGTTGTGCAAATATGAAAAAAAAACCATGGGCACATCCATACAAATACCACAGTGTTTAGCAGAGAATCAAACCCGCTCCCTTCCGCACCAAACCCACTAACCCTTATAACTGAAGGTGGTACCCTGTTATCATTAGTCATCACTAAAGTTCTTAGTCTGCCAGGGCTAGCCTCTCCAGGAGGACACCATCTCACATACTTAGCCACTATATTACAAATACATAGGCCCCAATTTTCTAATGGGTGAGCACACTTGTGTGCTTCATTGAAAATCTGAACAATATTAATAGCATTTGCAGTGGTGTTGTAGCTAGTCAGAGTGCAGGTGACCTGGCAGCTACTGCAGCATCCATGTCTCCATCTCAAATGGATGTAAGCATGCACATTCCTGAAGAAAAGTGTAGATCAGAGAAGAGTGTGGTGGAGGTGCAAGAAACAGCTGCTGCTGAGTTTAGTTCCAGGTCTAGATGATCCAGGACTGTGAACCCACTTGAGCAGTAGCCTGAGGGACTTCCCTGTACAGCATGGGCCACAGCGAATGGTGACAAAGTGGAGAGGCCAGGGCTTATGTACTCAAAAAGCCAGAATGCTGCATACTATTTTTGTTGCAAACTCTTCCAGTCTAATGTTCCAGCCACATTGGGTTCTACAGGAACAAAGGACTGGAAAAATCTGGCAAGAAATCTGGCATGCCATAAGAAGGCAGCAAATCACCAGAGAGCATTCCATCGGTGGAAAGAGCTTGAGATGAGACTAAGGTTAAAGGCCACCATAGATGATCAGCATCAAGAGAAGATTGCATCAGAGTCTCTTTACTGGCAAAATGTTCTGAAAAGGCTCATTGCCATTGTGAGAATGCTTGCTACCCAAAACCTAGCACTGCCCTAATGACGCCCCCATGCCACCTCGCTTGGGCCAAAACTTTGAAAGGTCTCAATTCTGCCTTCTTCCTGCTCTACTCCTCTCATGGTACTGCTCTGCTACCTACCCCAGTAAAGGAGAACTAACAACTTAAAATGCCTTCTTCGAAAATTTTAAGTCACACTTAACTTTCAAATGCCTGAACAGCAAATGTAACTTTTCTTGTCTGCATAGTAAACACTGGCAGATTTACTGCCAGTATCCCTGCGGCCCGTGCTGCTTCCCATTGGCTGGGATTGGTGAACCGTGGCCACTGGGAGCTACGGGCAGACATGCCTGCGTACAGTCAATGTAAACACTGTCTCACGGCCCGCCAGAGGATTACCCTGATGGGTCGCACTACTGCTCATTATCACTACAATGCCATGTGGGCACTTTACACTCAATTTAGAAGACAACTCACTATCTTGATGGTTAAATGTTTTCCTGCAAACCCCATCCAGTTTACTGGGAGAACCAAGGCAGGTTGCTTTCACAACAGTACCAAGCAGCCTGGTTTAATAAAAAGCAGCGCCGCACTAATCCACGAGCCTATAGGACGTTCAGCTTTCACATACTCCACATCTTTTTCCTCCTTCGGAATTGGCACTGTCAATGGTTGTTTTTAAGCCCAATTTGCCTTAAGGGTATTACAGCAGTCACCAGGTTCTTAAACAGCATGGGGTAAGTCAAACTAAAACCACTGGTCTCCCACTGAGCCCAGACAAACAAGACACCATTTTCCTCTCCAAGAAAAAAATAACTGAGAGTTTAACTGAGGTATTAATAGCAGCTGAGAAACCCTCTCTCTTTGCTTCTACTGAACAAACCAGCATTTTTCTAGTATCTAGAATACCCATGGAGGCCAGTTTCCCTGGACTCTCCGGCTGCTTATCTATAGCACTAGTAATGCAATTAAAGAGCAGCCCCATTTCAACAAGATGAAGCATCTTCCTTACTTATTTTTGACTCTTCCAATAGCTTTTTAGCCAATTAAACCCCAGTGTGCTGATTAGTTTGAATTTCTAACATGGCCTTTCTACCATGGAAGGCTATCTGATAGTCTAACTATGAACTTGTGTAGCCCTCAGGACATAGGACCTGGGGATAGCTTTGTAGGGCATCTTTTCTGTGAGCACAAGTGGAATGCTATTTCACATTGCAAGTGTTTTGTCCTTTTTGTTTGCTTTTCTTATATGAGTGGGTGGTGGAAAGGGAGATAATCCCAGCACTGAGTTACTGTAGATGATCTATATAATTATGTGACTTACTTGTTTTCCTCTGTGCTATACCTTGATTAGCCAAACCTCTCCATTCTCCGAAGCAGAGTTGTGGCCACCAAAGTCTATTCATTTAATTGGAAACGCAACTTTCTTTGGGGCATTCAGATTGCCCTCTACCTGCTTTTATGCCCAAGTGCTTGCTTTTGTGTTGTTATAGGGGGTCCAGTCTATAAACGCTTTATTTTTCTTTAAAGTTAAACTGAAGTTTTTCCTTGTTCCTGGCCAAATCTAATTGCGAGCAGGGAAAGTGGGGGGAATGTCACAAGATCCGCTCTGTACTGCTCACGTGATGCAAACCAATGAGCCCTTGAAGAGTAATAAGTTAACAATCAAGAACAGCATCACAGAACAAGGACCTACAAGAAGCCTTCTCTAACTTACAACCATTTTTTGAAGCTCGGGGGGTGGGGGGGCCGCGGGGGGGACCTTTACAGATAAGGTTAATAATACTGAATGTTATAACTAGCTGCATTTTTATAAATTGCCTGAATGTCTCTCCTGCCCCCAAAGCTTCTTGTCCTTAGGCCCACATTTTCCAAGAGTGGTCAGTGGTTTTGGATGCTCAGTTGGAGACACCTTAGAAAGGGTTTGATTTTCAGAGGGCAGAGGCTCGGCTCTTTGTGCAAATCAGATCCCTTTTATAAAAGTGCCTCAAGCTAGACACCCAAAAATGGAAGCACCCAAAATCTCTAGTCATTTCTGAAAGTGACTCAAACATCACCTTGCTATATTACAGTGATAGCTAGGTGCTACAGACACCCCAAGATAGACGAGAAGATAGAAAAGGAATTCAGATACAAAAAGAAGATGGGTAAATGCATCCTCCTTCCCCCAAGACTGTTGGGATTGTCAAATGAGAGTAATATCTGGCCACATCTCTCTGACTTTTTCAATGGGAAGTTCTAGTCTAAGGCTATCAGTCTAGATGCACCTAATCAAGATGGCATTTTAAACTCTGACGGCAGAAAACACCGCACAATTGGCAGAAACAGCATCCTTTCCAAAAGGCCTATGCAGAAGGCCTGTTTGTTTTAAGCAGAATAGTGAACATATTTAATCCTCATACCAAGAGACACACTGGCGTTAAAAGGAGACTGTTACCCAAAGGACGGACCTAAATTTTTATCATTCAGTTTTCCATTGTTTTATGCATTGGAGTTTGAATTAGTAACTTTAACTCTAGAGTTCTTTCTTCTCCCCCTCTGCCATATGCACTTTCTAACCTTTCTGTACTGTGGGGGGCTTTTCTTGTCCCACATTTCCTCCCCATTTCCACTATGCTGGTTTCTTAGGGCCCATGATCCTCTCTCTCTCTCTCATTTTAAAGGAGGTAATTACACAAGCTGGCAACATGAATACGTTCTGGTTCCAGGTCAAGTGACACCAGAGAATAAGGAGGAGATATTAATTATAGAGAGTGGATAATTGCTTCCTTAGCTGCTAATCCTTCTATTTATCCACCCAAAAGGTCAGATCCAGAAACCCAACACCTTTTCAAAATACATTGAATAATCAGTACTTGTGGCCATGCGCCAGAATTCCCAGGTATGTACTAATCTATACTTCAGGGGCAAAGAGCCTGCACTGGCCAGTTAAAGTCAATGTAAACACTCACCTTTCTTCCTGGCCACTTTCAAGACATTAGTAAGCCCATCAGAGGGTGCGGACAAATGCAATTCATTGTGACGTATTTATACTGTTCAACTAAGACAAGAAATACTTTGGTGTCTCCTCATCCAAAAACAAGGCAAAACATACAGCTGCTGATCCTGCAAACTCTTCCTCATACAACCAATACTTACTAGCATGTGTAAGAACCACATGTGTACATGAGGATTTGCTAGAGCAGTCCCAGGGATGCTATTTTATCTTTATTCCGTATTTCCAGCCCTGTTAGCATCAGAAATGGTATGCACTGAAGTCAATGGCCATTGGATCAGATCCTGAATTCACATGCACAACAGGTAAAGTGATGTTATATGAAGCAGCATTGTGGCACAAGATAGAAATACTTTGTACCTGAAGATCTCAAGGCACATTACACAGAACACTAATTCATTTATTCCCCTACCTACAGGTAGATATGTATTATTATCCCTCTTTTACAGATGGGAAAACTGCAACACAATAGTAACTCACTCACACAAAAAGAATCAGTGAATTAATTTGTTCCTCGGGCTAGAAAACGTCTCTTTTCCTAGTCGTCTGAAGAAAATTCCTGTGTAGTATTTTAGAATGTAAACACTGTGTCATAAGTGTAACTAAGTGAATCTGGTCTCAGCTACGATGGTGCAATAACAGTTGGCAAATACTGACTTTTTAAAATGATGACCACTATATGAGACATACTATAGGGCCCCATTCTCTCTTTCAGTCACACCTATGCAACCATATAGAACTCTGTTGGGTTGTACTCACAGTAGAAGCTGTGGGCATAATTTAGCAATATATATATAGTGTATGTACACATGAACTCAGCAAATTTGATTCTACCAGGAAATGCACATACTGTATATTACACACACATAGTGTAAGGGCCATGGGGTAAAATAAAGTTATCTAAAAGCTCTTCTCGGTCTCCAAATTCTAGAATCCACAGAAAACCACATGTTCTCACTTTTCTGTTTCCACTGTCATTTCCCCCTCCCCCCGAGTTTTGCAGTTTGATCCCTGTTCCCCCAACATTCTGGGCGTTTTTATCTTTTTAGACAACACACTCTTCAAGGAAGTGACTGTCTGGAGAGTGCCAGTGCCAGGCATGCCGTGGGCGCTACCACAGTACAGTAATTTGGCACTTGGTTGTGCTTTGCAATGAGTGCTTTGCCAAACTGCCAGTTAACTTACAGGGCTATTAATCACCATAGTCCATGCTGGTAACTTTCAAAGACGGAAAAGATACACAATACTAGAATTGAGGTGCCAGATCCCCAGGCCCAGCCCCTGGCATGCATGGGGGAAAGGGGAGAGGAAAGCGGCTCTAAAGCACTTTTCCACTCACCTGATTCCAGCCTCACCCAGGCTCTACGGGCTGCTCTGAACTACCCCAGCTAAAGCAGGCTTCTAGGGACTGTGGATCACCAGAGTGCATCTCTCTTAAACTTTACTCCAGCCACACCCTCAGCCAAACTCCCATGCCGGGATTGTGCAGCGATGTGTCTTAGAGCCAGCTACACCAGCTTTGCACAACCCAGAAACTCACCCTATATATCCTGCTACGTACAGTTAGGGCAGCTGTCTGACTGCTTTGCACCACTACCAGAGGCTAGAATCATGCCTGAGATAGGTGCTACTATTTGGAGCCCAGGTGTTCATGGCTCCCAGTCCCAATTTCTAACACTTGCTAACAATGCCTCAGCCTGTAGCTGTGGGCATGTGACAGAACCCCCGTGCCTCAGTTTCCCTGCACTGGTGAAGGGTCTCGTCTGGAAAATGGTGATGATAACACTTGTGGGGACTGATCACAGTTAACGTTTGAATATGGCTTCGAAGAGAAGCCCTGTCTATATATTGCACAGATTTTGCTACCAATGCAGCCCTGATCTCTGCTATTCTTTGTCAAGAATGTTACTGAGTGGGAGAGCGGTTTTTTTATGTTTATGAGCCCCATTGAGCCTACCTCTGTGGATATCACACAAGGGTGGGGATTTGTGCAAACATTTTTGCCCATATTGTTTGAGGGGGCCTAACAGGGCAGAGCCTGACCTTCTTTTCCTTCAGAGAAACAGCAAGTATCCACCCACGGCAGTTGGGCCTCCCTCACCCCCATTCCCAACCAGGTCAGGGTCCCTCTTGAACTCTCCAGGCCGTAGGTCCCTTACCCACATCATCAATCATTGCTCTGTCAAGCCTGACAGCCAGGGCCATTCTGATTTATAATGGAATCAGCTAGGGGAGACCCTCTGCTACTCTGATCACCAATGCTAATATAATAGGCTCTACACCTTCCATTGCTTGCTAGTTGCCTCCTCTTATCATGATCATTTCAGTGGCAAGCACTAGCCCCTCTGCAGGCTGGATGAGGCAGTCAGAGGTTCTCTGTTGACACTCAGAGTTTTATTATAAGGACATCATCGTCTTACGTTTGCGGCTCATCGTACATGAGACGGCGGCCACCCTTCACCCCAGAAGTGGCTGCATTTCACTAGTGCTATTTACCGACTGCTTTAAAGCACTTTCCCACAAAAGTCATTGTAGGTCAAAATCAGCCTTCCTTACTCAGGTAACATGGACATTACCAAGGGCATTGCCTGAATAAGGACTGCAGAACTGGGCCCTATATGATCATACCAAGTGAATGAAGGGAAGAGCTAACCCTGCCAGGAACTAAAGGCGATCTACTTGCATAAAACCTGAAGCTTGCACTATTGCTGCAGCCTTCTGCACAGAGATCATCTGGTAATGCAACGCGGTGGGGCCAGAACCTCAACTGGGGTAAATCAATGTGGCACCACGGATATCCATGGAGCTGCGTTGATTTACACCAGCTGAGGATCTGGCCCAGGAACTTTCACAGTAAGCTACTACAAGGAGAAAATTCCTTCTCCCCTCACACTCTGTCCTACCCCAGAGGATATAAAATGCTCCACTCGCTACACCCCAGTTGCTGGCACTTTTTCAATAAGGATGCTTACGTACGTGTGCTGAATATTTCACAGCCAACACCAGCTTGGCTACTGCTTTGGAGGTTGTTGTCAGGCAATTTTAGCCTTGGGCACCAGTGAACACAGTGACCACTTTGTCCCACAGCGCATAGAAGGCCCCTTCCTTCATCCCATGTTCACTAGGAGGAAAAAGGCAACATGCTGCTACCAGGTGAGCTAGCCGATATGTGCTACTGGTTTCCTCCTATTTGGTTTATTGCCATTGTACCAAAGCCCAGAGGGGCTGCTCATTATTCTGCACTTTTAGCAAACATACAAAAGTGAGGGTGGCAAAGCGAGTTGAGAAAGGGGAAGCAGGTCCAAACGCAGTGTTCATGTCAAGCACCGAAGATAGGTGTTGTCCAAGGAAAGGAACAGGAGCTAGCATCTCCTGACTCTTAGTCCCAATTCCTCCTGTGTAGCTTTGGCCAAGTCTCTTAAGCCAAAATATTACAAATGTCAAAGGCCTACATTTTGGGGCACCCAACTCAAGATGCATTTGGCCCAGATTTTCCAGACATTGCTGAGCACCCCTAGTTTGAACTGAAGTGACAGCTGATTACCTCTCAAAACAGGGCCTCTCTAAGGGTGTCGTAAGTCGGCCACCCAAAAACCGAGACTCCCAAAAATCAGAAGTTGCTTTTGAAAACTTTGCCTCTCTGCCTTCTAACAGCGTTGTTTACGTAAGGCGGCCGTGTGAATTAGTCCGTGAGCATATGGTGATTTGAAGATGAAAAAAAAACAACAGGGGATAAGGATGAAGGGGATGCATTTTGGCCATAAAAAACCATTGAGATTTCTGGCTGTTTATTCATACACCTTTGTGGGAAGGGAGCTACCGCAGCAATGATAATTCCCTGTATGGCATTATAAACATGCAGTGACTGACCCCTTTACTCAAGTGCACAAGGCCTCGGGAGGATTTCCTCTTGGCCTCTGTACTATCGGGTGGCCTGTCCTACACATCCAGCAATATTCTGTAAGGGCATCAGTGCCTTTTGCTGCAGGTCTCCCCTGCCTCCTTCACAGCTAGCTCATGGATGGCACTGTGTGGAAGAGCAGGGATGGATGAACACCCTTCACCTGCGTTGAACCACTACAAAGCACAAACAGCCTCCTAGCTCAGAGGAGCCGTGTGCATCTCGCTACAGGTTTTGTCCTTCCAAGTCACTGTTTCCCTCCCTCCCCCCAATGCCTTCCAAATTAGGGGGAGAGCAATGCCAGACCATCTGGCACACAGAATATATTTGGAGATTTCATTATCCACCCCTCTGGCCCCAAGCCTCCCATCAACTAATGAAATTAGCCCCTCATCTCCCAATTGCGGCCTCTTAGCCCAACATCTGGCTAGCTCCCCTAGAATCGAGGAAGACAAATCAGTAGGCTGCTTCAGTGTGAATGAATAACAGGCTGCTTCCAACCAGGAAACAGCAGTAATTAATGGGAGTCATGTTCTAAGCATTATTATAACTCTAGATTTCCTTGCAAAACACACACACACACACAAAGGCCATTGGGAGTCTGTCCATTGACTTCAATGGGCTTTAGATCAACCTCTTATAGCTGTGCCCCACTGCTTTGCTAAGATGATGTTCTTAAGCTGGAGCGTGTCTGAGGGAACCGGCTTGACTCTGTGATGAAGATAAAGGGGGAGACAAATGTTGGGGGACCCCTCCCCTAGGTAAATTGCCTCATCCTGCCTGTGTTGTGTCAGTCTCCTGGCTATGTTTGAGGGGAGGCATGGCGGGGCCATGGCAGCAGTGACCAGATGGCAATTCCCAGCCAGACACAACAACCTAACAAAGGAGCAGGAATAAATGGACCTGAATTGTGTCTTGGAGTTTGCACCAATATTTTTCAGGACGGAAGGGGAGATCTAGTTTAGAAACCATAGAGCAGTGGTCCCCAACCTTTCTGTGGCCAAGGGCACATTCATCCCTTCATCAGAGTGTGGCGGGCAGCGACACTTCTCGGCGGCATTTCGGTGGCGATGGGTCTCCGCCGGAAGCACTCCTTGGCGGCATTTCGGCGAAAGCTTCTCCACCAGAAGCGCTCCTTGGCGGCATTTCGGCGAAAGCTTCTCCGCCGGAAGCACTGTGCGGCGGCATTTCAGTGGCGATGCTTCTCCGGCAGATCATAGAATCATAGAATCTCAGGGTTGGAAGGGACCTCAGGAGGTCATCTAGTCCAACCCCCTGCTCAAAGCAGGACCAAACCCAATTAGATCATCCCAGCCAGGGCTTTGTCAAGCCTGACCTTAAAAACCTCTAAGGAAGGAGATTCCACCACCTCCCTAGGTAACCCGTTCCAGTGCTTCACCACCCTACTAGTGAAAAAGTTTTTCCTAATATCCAACCTAAACCTCCCCCTCTGCAACTTGAGACCATTACTCCTTGTTCTGTCATCTTCTACCACTGAGAACAGTCTAGATCCATCCTCTTTGGAACCCCCTTTTAGGTAGTTGAAAGCAGCTATCAAATCCCCCCTCATTCTTCTCTTCTGCAGGCTAAACAATCCCAGTTCCCTCAGCCTCTCCTCATAAGTCATGTGCTCCAGCCCCCTAATCATTTTTGTTGCCCTCCGTTGGACTCTTTCCAATTTATCCACATCCTTCTTGTAGCGTGGGGCCCAAAACTGGACACAGTACTCCAAATGAGGCCTCACCAGTGCCGAATAGAGGGGAATAATCACGTCCCTCGATCTGCTGGAAATGCCCCTACTTATACAGCCCAAAATGCCGTTAGCCTTCTTGGCAACAAGGGCACACTGTTGACTCATATTCAGCTTTTCGTCCACCGTAACCCCTAGGTCCTTTTCTGCAGAACTGCTGCCCAGCCATTCGGTCCCTAGTCTGTAGCAGTGCATGGGATTCTTCCGTCCTAAGTGCAGGACTCTGCACTTGTCCTTGTTGAACCTCATCAGATTTCTTTTGGCCCAATCCTCTAATTTGTCTAGGTCCCTCTGTATCCTGTCCCTACCCTCCAGCGTATCAACCACTCCTCCCAGTTTAGTGTCATCTGCAAACTTGCTAAGGGTGCAGTCCACACCATCCTCCAGATCGTTGACGAAGATATTGAACAAAACCGGCCCCAGCACCGACCCTTGGGGCACTCCACTTGATACCGGCTGCCAACTAGACATGGACCCATTGATCACTACCCGTTGAGCACGACCATCCAGCCAGTTTTCTATCCACCTTACCGTCCATTCATCCAGCCCATACTTCCTTAACTTGCTGGCAAGAACACTGTGGGAGACTGTATCAAAAGCTTTGCTAAAGTCAAGAAATAGCACATCCACTGCTTTCCCCTCATCCACAGAGCCAGTTATCTCATCATAGAAGGCAATTAGGTTAGTCAGGCATGACTTGCCCTTGGTGAATCCATGCTGACTGTTCCTGATCACTTTCCCCTCCTTTAAGTGGTTCAGAATTGATTCCTTGAGGACCTCTCCTCTTCCTTCCTTGGCGCCGGCCCTGATGGCGGGCGCACATAAATGCCCGCAGGCACCACGTTGGGGACCACTGGCATAGAGCTCCAGTCTCCTCGCATTTGAACTGTGCACATAGGAAACATTACTCAGGGTTCCCTATAGGGAAGGGGATAGCACAAGAACTGCAACAAGCTTTGTGACTTAAAAGGCATGTGTAAAGGCAATCATGGAGACCACTCTACTCCCCCACCTCACAGGCTCATTGGGATGCTTAATTCATTAATGCTCATTAAGTACTGTGAGATATTGGGACTGAAGGTGCTCTAGGAATGCCTTATCTTCATCTAATCCCAATAAGATACAGAGAGGCCATGTGATGCAGGGAGGAGAGCACTAGGCTGAAAGCCCAACACCTGCTTTGCTATTGTCCAGTCACGTGACCTTGTGGTCACATTCTCTATGCCTCAGTTTCCCCATCTGTAAAACAAAAATTATGCTATTTACCCAGCTTCGTTAAGTGCCTGGGAATCCATGGATGAAGAGTGCTATATAAGCACAAAGACTTGTTATTATCAGCAATATTGCTGAATAGCCTGATGGGTGGTATTTCAAAGCCGAAACTGGAGGGGGGAAATGTTAGAGCTGGAAAAGACTGGAAATTAGGTCACAGAAAGGCAATCCCCCATTTTGGATCTAGCAAACTGAACTGACCTCACCACGTGTCCTGCTGCAGCACAGAGATGGAAACACAGAGCTCTGCAGCAAGGAGTCAGTAAATAACAACAATACCGTGTCTGTCCCTTCTGTCGCTGAAAGAAACCTCTGAGGTGTTTTATCTGCAGTCGTTTCCTCATTACGGGGGTCTTAAGGATTCCAGAGCACTTCTAAGAGCCTCATTAGGAATGCCAGTGCAGATTTATGGCTGAAACACTAGCACACGCAAACCGCTAGCTTGTGGGGGGGAAAATAACCACCAAGCACTAAACATTCATAGATCATCTCAGAGCTCCCTTCTTGTCTCGAGATCTAGAAGGCTGGATGCTGCCAGCAGATGGCCAGAAAAACAAAACAACAGAGCAGGAGCCCATGGTATTGTCCAGAGAGACTCTGGATACATCTACACAGCAAGAAAAGAAGAGAGTCTCAGAGCCCAGGTCAACTGACTCAGGCCCACTGCCGGGCTAAAAATAGCAGTGCAGACGTTCCGGCTTGGGTTGGAGCCCAGGCCCTGAAACCTGGTGAGCTTGGTGGGTCTCAGCTCTAGCCCAAACCCAAACAGCTACACTGCTATTTTTAGCCCCGCAAGCCTGCCCGAGGCAGTCGACCCAGGCTCTGAACTTGCTATAGCAGGTCTTTTTTTTTCTTCCTTTTTTGCTGTGTAGACATACCCCACGCTGCCGTTTTTATCCTTAGATTTGCTACAGGGTAACTCTCAAACTCATCTCAAGACATGCCACCTCCCTGCCTCACCAATCTTGGGAGATTAGTGTCACAAACAGCCCTTATGCCCAGCCCTTGAGTAGGAATGGAAGGGGTGAAAGGCTCTTTGCACATTCTAAACCTAAATATATTGGGGTCCCGATTAGGGTGACCAGAAGGCAAATGTGAAAAATCAGGATGGGGCTGGGGGGTAATAGGAGCCTATATAAGAAAAAGACCCAAAAATCGGGACTGTCCCGATTTTATAGGGACATCTGGTCACCCTAGTCCCGATTCTCACTTACCCTCAAGCCCCTTTATACCATCAATCAGGCCTCCTCATCCGTAAAGAAACGGAAGCCTTTAGAGAGACAAGTTGGGGGACGTGCTATCTTACTGGATCTACGTCTGCTGCTGGAAGAGACAACCTTCCGAGCTCCACAGAGCTCTTCAGGCCTGGGAAAAGAAAGTTATTGATAATTCACAGTCACAGAAAAGTAAAGAGCTGTTGTCTGGAGAGTGGACGCCTATTTGGACACTTCCACCCAGGCCAAACGTCCAGGGAAAATCATAAGCCCGCTCCACGTTTGTCAACGTAGCGATTAACCCACAGCACTGACAAGACAAAGGAATCTTTACCCGAGATCATGCGTCCAGCACAAACGGTTACTCAGCAAAGGTGCTGTAGGGAAGTTAATAGTTTCCTAAAGTCCTTGCTGACAAAGCATGCACGAAAACACCAGTGCCCTGGTTCTCAGAGGTGTTTGGAAACCCTAACTCTTATTAATTTCACTAGGAAGCAGGTACATAAATGCCTTTGAGGATCTGGGCCCAGGTGCTTTCACCAGCAGATTTCATGTGCCTAAAGGTACGTCTACACTTGCAGTGGCGTGTGGAGAACAGACACTGCGCTCCCAGCTAGCACGGGTATAAATAGTAGCGTAGACAGAGGCACTACTTAGGAGAGTAGAGTGCCCTACACACCTGAATCCCAGGGTATATACCCTACACAGGCTCTCTACTCGCCCAAGCAGTGCCTCTCATCACATCTACACTGCTATTTTTAGCAGTGTCCGGGGAGGAGGCAGTGGGGAAAGGCTTTGGCAGGGGGGAGTCACCACAGCATTTTCCTGCTGCCAGAGCCTTTCACTGAAGCATGTAGCTACACATGTAGTGCCTGTACTCTTCATGCCACTGTAAGTGTAAGGGCTGAGTTCAAAATTGGATCTGAAATCTCTTAAGGCTTCTTGCTCTTCAGATCCAAGGTTTTGATTTGGCCCATTAGAAAGATTTGAGAATAAAGATTTGGCTCTAACTGATTCTGGCATTTGGGAGAACAAAGAGATTGGTTTCTGTGGCGTGTTTAACTTTCTTTGGTGTACTGCACCAGTAACAGGGCCGGCTCTAGCTTTTTGGCCGCCCCAAGCAAAAAAAAAAATATATGGCCGCCGCCGAACTGCCAAAGCAAAAAAAAAAAATAAAAAATCACAGCCACCCCAAGTATCCCCAGACTGCTGCCTCTTACAAGGCGCTGCCCCAGGCACATGCTTTCTCGTCTGGTGCCTGGAGCCGGCCCTGAGCAGTAAATCTCTACAGCCCCACTGATTGCATTGGCCACTGGTCTCTGCAGACATTACGGCTTAGCAATTCATTGCAACAGGGTTTCAAGCAAGGACACAAACTGGAAGCAGATAGGTGTGAGCTTTGAAAATGTAGGTGAAACCTCTAAAATTTGCTTTTCACAGGCTGCCTTGTGCCTTTGCAGAAGAGAAGCTTCAAGGAAGCCAGCCTTTCCAGAAGCTATTTTTTATACTTAGAAGCAGGAGCAGGGATAGTGATCATTTGAGACTCTGAGCTGTTCCTCAGTTATATCTGTTGGAAAGTGTGGGTACATCTAGATGCTTGGGAATTTTGAAGCGCAGACGATAATTTTGCTATTAGAAATTGACCCAGTCTCCTCCCTTGGTTTTGCCCATGATGTAACAGTGTTAAACATGTTACTGCATTCTCTCCATATAATTGTTCCAAAGTAGGGCAACTTCCATTTTATTCTTATTGTGTGTCTGTGTATGTCTGTCTCTCTCTCATACACACACACACATGCTCCTCCCCTTGCTAAAGCTGTAAGCTCTTTGGGGCCCGACTGTCTTATCATTGTGTGTGTACAGTGCCTAGCACAATGGGGTCCCGATCCCCCAGTGGGACCTCTAGATGCTGCCATAATACTATTGCTCCTATTTGGCAACATTGTCCGTGACGGCTATGACCGCAAAGCAGACCCTTTATGCAATCAACATCTGTCCCTTCTGTCACCTTGTCCTCCCACTCCAGTTTGTCTGTTTACTCATCTGTTGTGTATCATGAACCCTTTGGGGCAGCAGCTGCTTCGGTTTAGAGATCAAGGACTGAATGGACCCAGAAAATGAGCTATCCTTTCTCCCACAAGCCTCACTTCCACTAGAGGATTTGGGTCTTGCAAGCACCCGAGTGCAGGGCCATTTCTAGGGGCGGGTGGGCAAAGCAGTCACTGTGGGATCCAACTTCCAGGGGGAAGGGGTGTGCTGTGCCACTGTCTTTTCTTTTTCCGCCGCCTCTGCTCAGCTGTTGTTTGGGTGTGCGGGTTTTTGGCTCTGTCACGGGGAGTGGGGGAAGCACCAAAAACATTTTCTGCCGTGGCTAGAAAAACTGCTACGGCCGTTCCTACCTGCATGTGCCCCTTTGTAGCAGTTTTTGGCTGTCAGAATCAGCCTGGTAAATCACCACTGGGGTAGCTCTCCTTGTCGGCAGCAGTGATGCAAGCTGAAGTGCAGAGCAGGCACTTCCATAGGCGTGCACAGCACATTTCATCAGGGTGTGCACCCAGGGAATTTTATTTATTTATTTATTTTTTAAAGGCAAACATTTATTGAATACTCAATCATAAAGGACATTCGTTTGTTTGATGAATAAAAATAAAGAAACTAAAACGAAACAAATTTTTTTTAAATTAACAACTAAACTTTACTTTAAAATACAAACTTAAAAAATGAGACACAAAATACCAAATTTTTGCTGTAGTGATACCAGGTGTATACAAAGATAGTCAGTTTTCATGTATATGAGATTATATGAGAAATGAAAATGAGCTTGTTTTGGGATTTTACAAGGCACTTATATCATTTAAACACATTTGGTACCCTGAGTAATAACAACACTTCTTGCAAATCACATAAATAGCGATCTCATGGTTCCCTTCCTTCACCCCATTGCAAAGGCGCAGGTGTTATTGCTGGCTGCCCTAGGGCTGCAGAAAACCCTAGGCTATGGGCAAAACATATGGAAAGAAGAGGATCAATGTATACAGAGGACTGAAGGGGGACTCCCATAGTGCATTAATTAACACTTAATAAATACATCAAAATTAAATACTTTACAGAGATAAGAACCTGTAATAACAACTTTACTTCATGAGAAGCTCCAGAGAAAGAAGACCCAGGGAGAATAATGAATCCCAGGGAGAATCCCAGGGAGACCAAAGGGGCTGGTAGAGGGAGCAGACAGAGAAAAAGGGTAGAGGCAGAATGGCTGGCCCAATCTTCTACATCTCCCCTGTGGGTGGAGACACTGATCTCTATCACTCTAAGAGGGAACAATAGAATGGGATGCCCAGAAGAATGAATGACTTGAGGGCAATTTCCTGAAAGGACTCTTACCCTTGCAGAGCTTTTCTAGCTCTCTGACATTTACATTTCTACATAGGGTGGTTTGGCCCACAGAAATAAAAATCTGCACATCTTCCATGTGGTTTTGGACCAATGGAAAAAAACAGGTACAATTCAAGTGACTTTTAAAATTCTCTATGAAACTGAGTTAAAATAAATAAGCTTATGAACGATCAGAAAATATACTTCTCAAGTGAAACCTATAACTGGACTTCTTTGCAAAGAAATTGTAAGTTTTCTTACAGGAAAAGCCACAAACTGTCTGAAAAGGGAGAGTAGATTAAATTACTTGCCTCAGTGAAATTAAATATCCAGAGAATTGCTGGGCCTGTGATGATGATGAGCGGGGTTTGCTCACCTGTGGGGCCCCTCCCCGTGCTGTGGAGGCACTGGCACAGCTGGGCAGGGCTGCATCTGCAAGCAGGCCCCCTGCCTCAGCTGCAGCTCCCATTGGCCTTGGTGGCCAACAGTCTGGGAGCCTCCTGGCCAATGAGCTGGGGGGGAGGGGGGGAAGGCAAAGGGGCTTGAGAGCAGGGGAGCTGTCTCTAGAGACACAAAGGGGGGGCTCTCTGGAGAGGGGTGATGGGGCACAGGGGCTGGTGGGAATCTTCAGGGGGGCAGAGGGTTGTGTGGGTCTCTGGAGGGGTGGTGATGGACAGAGCCAGCTGCAGCCTGGGTCTGGTCTGTGGGGTAAGGGATGGGTGCGATACCCCTCCCCCTCAGGAAGCCCTCTCTGTACTGTGTATTTTATGCCAGCCCCGGGGTGCCCATCACTGCTCCTTTCTCCTGCCCCCAGCTCCATCTGTTTGTCTGCCCCCTCTAGGGTGACCAGATGTCCCGATTTTATAGGGACAGTTCCGATTTTTGTGTCTTTTTCTTAAATTGGCTCCTATTACCCCCCACCCCCGTGTGATCGTGACAGATTCCTGCTTCTCTCTCTTGTGTCTGCGGCTCCCTCCCCCTCCCTGCTGGGGAGGCGCGGTCAGGCAGCTCAGGCACTGCCCCCCGCCCCACAGCTCCCATTGGCCAGGTTCCTGGCCAATCTGCTGGGACCCGGGTCAGCCCTGGGAGGGGGGGAGGAGGCAGCGTGTGGAGCAGCCCTGCCTCTGCTACAGGGACACCGGGGAGGGGGGAGCTGCTCCCGAGGTGAGAGCCCCCCACGCCCCCGAACCGTGGAGCAAGGGTTTGCTCCCTGTCCCCTCCTGATTGCCTCCGCCTCCCATTCAACCCCCCCGCACCCCCAGCCATGCTTTTCAGCAGCGTTTGGCTCAGCGTGGTGCCAGACGCTGCCCTGCAGGAACAGGCAGCCCCGCCCCCTCCCCCAGCATTAGGGTGTGCACGTGCACCAGCAGCACATAGCGTGCGCAGACCTATGGGCACTTCCATCTAATGGGGGCCACATTGATCCCTAATACAACTCCATTCTAGTAGGAGCTTGGAAATTCAGTGCACTCCACCAAGCTGGTGCTCAATATGCTGTAAATCAAGTGAGACGTTTACATCACTCTGTGATTCGTCTTTGGACACCACGTTGTCCACTACCTCCCTTCCTCCCACCAACAGGCTTCTACTGAGCAGAAACAGCTCCATCCCAACAGCTCCATCACTCTGATGTACAGATGATGGGGAAATGCATAGGAAGGTTACATGAACAAAAGGCATCTCAGGCCTGCTGGGGTCAGAATGTGTATCTGTCTGGTAGACTGGACTTTCCACTAATCTGGCTCTGTTTCTAATGAGATTGGTTCCCATTGCCGCAAAAAGAGGCGATGGCTTAATTTGCCAAGAGGACTTTTGTCATGCAGCCTAAGGAAACAAAACAATCTTATCAGTTCGGCCAGTTTAAACTTCAACCTCCTCCTACCCACCCCTCCCCAGTTATAAAGGCAGAATTTGAAAAAGAGAAAGCGATTTCCATTTCCTCAGCAAGGAAAACTCATTGTTGGAGATGTTAATAATTCATCTCCTCATGGATCTGAACAGATCTTTACAACCCTGCTTACCATTTAGCAAGAGTCACATGTCATGGCAAAAAAAAAATCCCATGATAGCACAGGACCAGTTTGGGGCAAATATATTTTTCCTGCATTTGAAATGTGACATATTTTTCTCACACAATTGCCATATTTTGCAATGTGTCTTGAAAAAAACAAACAAACTCCAGAGCAGGAGCAAAGGCAAAGCAGAAAAATGGAACAGCAGGAGTTGCACAGAAATGGCTTTGGCTGCTTCCTGCAGTACTGTGGTCAACGACTGAGCGGTCTTACTTTAAAGGCCCACTGTCAGGTATCGATGGCTGACACAAGACCTATGCTGTCAGGAGTCTCTGCCTGATATAGCGTAGCTAACACTAGATCATTTTGGCAAATTCAGGCCTGCCTTCAACTGTTCTTTCCTCCACGCCATTCATTCCATCCAAGTTATTTCACTGACCAAAAGCCAGTGCTCATCCTTATTGTTAGTCTAACAATAAACTAAATGCGACCACAGCTTGGGACCCAGACATGTGTACACCATCATCAACTGGGGATCCACTTCGCTGCTCTACGCTCACTTTTATAAAGGTTTGATCACTTTGAGTTTTCAGTTGGCTTGAACACACAAACCAGGAAGTGAACAAGCTTTCACAACAGAAGCAGCAACTAAACAAAAGATGCATGAAGAGAGAGACGTGCTTCAGAAAGAATCAGATCAACCTCTGGAGTTTCTAAGGGGTGATGTGAACAATAAAATCTAGGGAGAAAGAAAATTCAACAATTACCAATCTTCTAAAATGTAAAGCATTTCATTGTAGTGAATTTACCTGTAGCTAAGGTGGTTGGCTTGGAAACTTTGTGACTTTGAAAAGGCATGTTTCTGACTGTATATTCATAGTAGGAAAAACAAGACGACATATAGGAAAGACATCTTCAAAAATCCTATCAATCATTTATGGAGGAGCACTGGAGAGACAGGCTTCTTGTTCTCTGTTCCGGTGTCAGGTTCCACCCCAGCCGAGAGCAGCCCGGAGAGGGATAGTCCCCTTTCGCACCCAGGCCTGGAGCATGCTCATTCTCTCATGCTCATGTGCAGTCCTGTCACTCGCTGGGGCTGCAAGAGGGCGGACTGTGCTTAGCAAGGATGGAATCTTCAGAGATTTTAGCTGCTAAAATCTAAGAAGTCTCTACTGAGCACATGCAAACTGTGGTTTTTCAGAGGCTCATAACTAGAATTTCTACAGTTTTCATGGGTGTGGCAAAAGGCACCTCACTGACATAGAGACCATGCCCTGCCAAACTTCAAGACGCTTCTCCAAAGCATAGGGCTGCAACAGCATTTCCAAAAAAAGGTTGTCAGAATTTAACATGGGCAAAATAATGTATTTTTCCCTAGCTTGTCCTTGGAAATGGCTGAACCGTTGTGGCTGAAATTTTACAGAAAAGTTTAGCCTGCGGCGGGCACCCTACAAGGAAAATTTCAGCCCAAATGGTTAAAGTTTGGTAACATTATAAGCAAGTGAAAACAGGACCTGATACTGGGAAATGCTGGGCAACCCAGCAGCTTGACCAGCCCCACCTATAACAAGCTCGTTAGTCCTGAAAAACAGACAGAGCAAAAAGAGCATGCAGCATTCTGTTCCTTCTTGTGCAGCCTCGGCAGAATCATTTACTAACTTCCACTTGGTCACATCTGTGATATCCATTTAAGGCAGGGCAGGGGTGGGGAACCTCCGGCCTGAGGGCCAGATCCAGCCCCCGGCTTCATTTCATCCAGCCCACAGCAAGTCTCTTCTCCATGGGCCAGAAGCCCCGAGCCTTGGCGCCCCCTCCCCCTGCACAGGGCTAGAGCCGCGAGCATTGGCTCAGCGGCATGCCTGTGCAGCCCGTAGGTGCGGGGCGGGGAGAGGGAGATCAGGGAAGATCCAAGCGCTGCCCCCCATCCCCACTGCCGGCTCTGCAGCTCCCACTGGCTGGGAACCACGGCCAATCGGAGCTATGGGGGCGGTGCCTGCAGGCGCAAGCAGCGTGAACCACGCAGAGCCACCTGGCCCCTCCATCTAGGGGCTGGACGTGTCGCCACTTCCAGGAGGAGCGTGGAGCCAGGGCAGGTAGGGAGGGAGAGACTAGGTCGGTATGGGGAGGAGGTGATCAGCCCTCTGTGGAGAAAGAAGTAGTTCGGGACTATTTAGAAAAGCTGGACGAACACAAGTCCATGGGGCCGGATGCACTGCATCCGAGGGTGCTAAAGGAGTTGGCCGATGTGATTGCAGAGCCATTGGCCATTATCTTTGACAAATCATGGCAATCGGGGGAGGTCCCGGATGACTGGAAAAAAGCTAATGTAGTGCCCATCTTTAAAAAAGGGAAGAAGGAAGATCCGGGGAACTACAGGCCAGTCAGTCTCACCTCAGTCCCTGGAAAAATCATGGAACAGGTCCTCAAGGAATCAATTCTGAACCACTTAAAGGAGGGGAAAGTGATCAGGAACAGTCAGCATGGATTCACCAAGGGCAAGTCATGCCTGACTAACCTAATTGCCTTCTATGATGAGATAACTGGCTCTGTGGATGAGGGGAAAGCAGTGGATGGGCTATTTCTTGACTTTAGCAAAGCTTTTGATACAGTCTCCCACAGTGTTCTTGCCAGCAAGTTAAGGAAGTATGGGCTGGATGAATGGACGGTAAGGTGGATAGAAAACTGGCTGGATGGTCGTGCTCAACGGGTAGTGATCAATGGGTCCATGTCTAGTTGGCAGCCGGTATCAAGTGGAGTGCCCCAAGGGTCGGTGCTGGGGCCGGTTTTGTTCAATATCCTCATCAACGATCTGGAGGATGGTGTGGACTGCACCCTTAGCAAGTTTGCAGATGACACTAAACTGGGAGGAGTGGTTGATATGCTGGAGGGTAGGGATAGGATACAGAGGGACCTAGACAAATTAGAGGATTGGGCCAAAAGAAATCTGATGAGGTTCAACAAGGACAAGTGCAGAGTCCTGCACTTAGGACGGAAGAATCCCATGCACTGCTACAGACTAGGGACCGAATGGCTGGGCAGCAGTTCTGCAGAAAAGGACCTAGGGGTTACGGTGGACGAAAAGCTGAATATGAGTCAACAGTGTGCCCTTGTTGCCAAGAAGGCTAACGGCATTTTGGGCTGTATAAGTAGGGGCATTTCCAGCAGATCGAGGGACGTGATTATTCCCCTCTATTCGGCACTGGTGAGGCCTCATTTGGAGTACTGTGTCCAGTTTTGGGCCCCACACTACAAGAAGGATGTGGATAAATTGGAAAGAGTCCAACGGAGGGCAACAAAAATGATTAGGGGGCTGGAGCACATGACTTATGAGGAGAGGCTGAGGGAACTGGGATTGTTTAGCCTGCAGAAGAGAAGAGTGAGGGGGGATTTGATAGCTGCTTTCAACTACCTAAAAGGGGGTTCCAAAGAGGATGGATCTAGACTGTTCTCAGTGGTAGAAGATGACAGAACAAGGAGTAATGGTCTCAAGTTGCAGAGGGGGAGGTTTAGGTTGGATATTAGGAAAAACTTTTTCACTAGTAGGGTGGTGAAGCACTGGAATGGGTTACCTAGGGAGGTGGTGGAATCTCCTTCCTTAGAGGTTTTTAAGGTCAGGCTTGACAAAGCCCTGGCTGGGATGATCTAATTGGGTTTGGTCCTGCTTTGAGCAGGGGGTTGGACTAGATGACCTCCTGAGGTCCCTTCCAACCCTGAGATTCTATGATTCTATGATTCTATGATTCTAACTCGTAAAGCGGCGAGGGCCATATTACTCCAAAGAAAACAGCTGAGGGCCGAAACCCCGACCCCATGGAAACACCCCATCGCCCAGCGCCACCCGCCCCGCGGAAACAACCCCTCCTTCCCCAGCGCTGGGGTGTGGAAGCCTGTAGAGGGGGAAAGAAACAGCGCGCATAGGGTAACCAGATCACAGCAGTGAAATAGGACCTGCCCCCTCCCCGCTCGGCCCCACCATCACACCCCTCTTCACCCCCCCAGGGATCACTATATTACTGCACACAACAGTCAGTCAATGCAGTTGTAGATAAATCTCTGCATTATGCATTTTTGTATAACTTTTATATGACTTTGTATTGAACCTTGGTAATATGTTATAGCGGGCCCCTAAGGTAGTATAATTAAGGGAAAAGAAAAATGTCTTTTTGCTAGAAGTAGAATAAGATCTTCCCCCCACTTTGTATTCAATTGCCCTGTTGAATGAATGAGGTGTGAATGAGGAAGGCGTGGAAGGCAGGCACCTCCAGACAGCTGCAACCCTTGGAGAGCGGATGGGAACCAGACCAAGGACAATCAAACTTGTCAAGTGGGCTGACTAGAGAAGAGCAGACATACTGACGGCCTCGGGGGTTAGAAGCAAGCACCTTCCTTTGGGAACACCCTCTTTGCAGCATTGGGACAACCCCCAGCCCAGAGACAAGCAGGAAAAAGGACCAACTCACACAGACCCAGATTTTGAATCTGGGAGATTTGCCCCCCTCCAGCCACCGACTGGCTGCTTGCCTCCTCACACCCCCTCCCCCAGTATAAAGCCTCGCCGCCACTGTCTGCCCACTCGGCTCATCATTCCCCCCACCCCCCCCGGCTCGCCTCCTCAGCACCCCCCGCCACTGGCTCACCTGCCACCCTGCCACTGCCTGCCCACTCGACTCGTCATCCCCCACCCGGCTCGCCTCCTCAGCCCCCCCCCCGCCGCCTGCTCGCCTCCTCAGCTCCCGCACCACCAGCTCACCTGCCTGCCCGCTGCTGGCCTCTTACCTTCTGCCGCTGCCCCCACCCCCTGCCTCTGGCTCACCCTCACTCCCCAGCCTGCCACTGGCCTCTTCACCAGCCCGCCCACCCGCCGGCCAGCCGGCCGTTGGCTTGCCCCACCCAGCCGCTTGCCTACTCACCCCCCCGCGGGCCACACAGTGAGCCCACCTACTCACCCCCCGCGAGCCGCACAGTGAGCCCACCTACTCACCCCCCCGCGAGCTGCACAGTGAGCCCACCTACTCACCCCCCCCCCCGCGGGCCGCACAGTGAGCCCACCTACTCACCCCCCCGTGAGCCGCACAGTGAGCCCACCTACTCACCCCCCGCGGGCCGCACAGTGAGCCCACGCGGGCTGCATGCTGTGCAGGCCTGGCCTAGGAGAAGCCCCGAGCCTCGACGCCCTCCCACTCCCCATGGGGCTGGAGCCACGAGCACCTGCTTGTCCTGTTGGTGGGGGAAAGCTCCGAGCCTCTGCACCCCCCCACGGGGCTGTGTGTGGCCCCTGATTGGTTTTTTCTATGGGTCAATGGCCCGATAAAAAAAAGGTTCCCCACCCCTGAATTAAGGCAAAGTGGGCAGAAAGGTGTCCGGGTAGGCCCAGCCAGCTGGCAAAGATGAGTGGGGAGTAAAGAACCCAAACAAACCCCTCAGATCCCCCCAGGCTGAGTCGGCAGGGATAAGCAGTTAGACTTGCAAATGGAGCACATTTGAGACAGAACTCATTGAGGGGCAATAAACATGAAATGCCACAATGTTAATTGTAGAGTCACTTGTCAGAGTAAAGCCACATTTTAAGCCCTTGAGCTAGTCTTATATGCCAATAGTCATCCTCAGCTCTACTCAAGCAATATTACATAGAACTAAAATTTCAAGTAAAAAATAGTCTGAAAGTACAGGCTAAAGCAAAATGGTGTAATCACATTCTCTTTCTTGCAGCACTTTTACTGTTACAGGATAATGTAAGATCCCTATATAGGTGACTAGCGAGTTTATAGATAAGTTGTCAGTAGATGATGCTGAAGAATAAAAATATATAATTCCTGAGCTTTGTAAGGCCAATAGGACGTCCTGCTGTGCACTGCAAATGGCTTCCACTCTTGAGCTCTTAACACTGGGATAGTTTTTTCTGTTGTACTCCTTTGTTGTGACTGACCAGAGACACTGAGGGCTGGATTCACAGAAGGATTTAAACTCCTAACTGCCACTTTAAGCAGCTAAATCCCAGAAGCAGGCTCCACCTGGATTTACAAAGCCCCCGCTCGCCTGCCACCCAACCTGTAGGTGCCCAAACTCACTCAGCAGCTGGGTTTTGCAGTAAGAGTTGCCTAGGCACCCGTTTCTTTCTCTGTGCACGTGCACTGCTGCCCCTCTCTAGGCATCCGGACGCCTAAGCCCCAGGGCAATGCACAAACTGGGGGAAATAGGTGTCTCGCTGACACTGCCTGTCATCTGGAGGGCCCAATCCAGTAAATGTGCTCAGAGCTCGCCTACCAGATTGGGTCGCACAGGAGAGTTCATACAAAATGGAGGAGCTCCCTCCTAACTTTCAGCCTAGTGGTTTGGGTGAGCACCTGGAATGTGGGAAACCCCCAGTTTAAGTTCTCCCTCGGCCTGAGGAAGGATTGGAACAGGGCTCTGTCACCTCGCAGCTGCATGCCCAAACCACCGGGCTATGGGATAGTCTGGCATGGGGCTCCCTCAGTCACTTTTGCTGACGCCATTTCACAGTGGATAAATTAAAAAGTCTTTGGGCCAGAAAAAACACACATGAGCTGGAGAATGACTCTGTGGCCTGCTGGTTAGCGCACTCACCCAGGGTGTGGAAGACATAGGAGCCAGCCCCTGCTCCACTGACTCTCAGCATGCACACGTGATGAGACATGAGACTCTGTACTAAGCAGCTGCCCAGGCCTTCTGCTGGTATTAGCTGCAATTGCCCTTTTAACCAGGTTCAGTGTCTGCTCTAAACACAAGATGTAGCACAGCCTAATGAGATGAGCCATTTTCAAATCTTTCCTCACACTTTGCTCAGAATCCAGTTTATCTGAGATTGATCTGTGCTCCCTTTCCTCCTCAACTTTACTATTCACATAACAGTTTTTGAAGGGCATATATTTAAGACCAGTGCTCTACCCCACCTACTCCAATGTTTTCTGCCAGGCCACATGTGCGTCCAGTATTTTAAGTTTCAGTGTAGTAGCCGTGAGGACTGCCCAGAGTTTAGCAGCATGCAGTGAATGCAACAGAGTACAGGTGCCAGGTTACAACACTCCATACGTCTACACTACAGAATTAGGTCGAATTTATAGAAGTCGATATTTTAAAACCCGAATTTATGGAATCGATTGTGTGTGTCCCCACTAAAGAGCATTAAGACCATGAGGTCGATTGACTGTGTCCACAGTAGCGGGGCTAGCATCGACTTTTGGAGCATTGCATTGCGGGTAGCTATCCCACAGTTCCCGCAGTCTCCGCCGCCCATTGGAATTCTGGGTTGCGATCCCAAAGCCTGATGGGGCAGAAAACATTGTCGCTGGTGGTTCTGGGTACATGTCGTCAAGCCATCAAACGTCCCTCCCTGCCTCCGTGAAAGCAATCTTTTTCGCGCCTTTTTTCCGGGGTTTCCGTGTTTGCTACGGAAGCCTGCTCAGCTCACAATTACCGTACATCTCCAGCGTACGCCTGGACATTAGGTCTAGTGGGGATTCAGTCACACTATAATACGGGCAGAGGGATAGCTCAGCGTTCTGAGCGTTGGCCCGCTAAACCTGGGGTTGCAAGTTCAATCCTTGAGGGGGCCATTCTGCCTGAGGTTGGTAGTCGCAGGACTACACAGCATAAGCTCCTTGCCTTCTAGCTGCAGATGGTGCAATATACCTTAAGTGGTCGCGGGACCATGCAGCAGCAGCTCCTTGCCTTCTAGCTGCAGATCATACAATATGCTTGAAATTTGTGTGCTCCTGGCTGGCGGCCTATGTTGTGGCTGGCCGGGGGCACTTGGACATAAATGGGAGTGACCAGAGTGACTCTGGTCATTCTCTTTTTTACGTTTTGTTTAAGGGAGATTCAGTACTGCCTGGAACACGGGCAGAGGGATAGTTCAGCGGTCTGAGCGTTGGCTCGCTAAACCCGGGGTTGCGAGTTCAATCCTTGAGGGGGCCAGGAGATGATGATGGATATCAAGCATATTGTACCATCTGCTGCTAGAAGGAAATGAGCCTAACCCTTGCTCCCCCCTCCCTCCGTGAAAGCAACTGAGGGGGGAGCCAAAAATCCTTTCGCGCCTTTTTTCATGCGGGCGCCATATTGCTGACACCATTGTTATCCACCCGCCGCTTCTGCTCCCACTCTGCTGTCCTGCAAACAGCATACCAGGGAAAGCATGGAGCACGATCAGATCACCGCAACTGTTATCGCCGTTATGAACACCACGCGCATTGTCCAGGAGTATATGGAGAACGAGAACCAGGAGCTGCTAGAGCTACAGCAGGCGAGGAGGCAACAGCAGCGCCCTGAGGACAGTGATGAGGACATGGACACAGACCTCTCTCAAAAAAGGCCCCCCCGCAAGGTGGACATCATGGTGGTAAAGGGGCTTGTTGATACAGTGGAACGCCGATTCTGGGCCCGGGAAACAAGCACAGACTGGTGGGACCACATAGTGCTGCAGGTCTGGGATGAATCCCAGTGGCTGCAAAACTTTCGCATGCGTAAGGGCACTTTCATGGAACTTTGAGAGTTGCTTTCCCCTGCCCTGAAGCGCCAGAACACCAAGATGAGAGCAGCCCTCACAGTACAGAAGCGACTGGCGATAGCCCTGTGGAAGCTTGCAACGCCAGACAGCTACCAGTCAGTCGCAAATCAATTCAGAGTGGGAAAATCTACAGTGGGGGCTGTTGTGATGCAAGTAGCCAGGGCGATCACCAAGCTGCTGGTACCAAGGGTTGTGAGTCTGGGAAATGTGCAGCTCATACTGGATGGCTTTGCAGCAATGGGGTTCCCGAACTGTGGAGGGGCGATAGACGGAACCCATATCCCTATCTTGGCACCGGACCACCAAGCCAGCGAGTACATTAACTGAGAGGGTTACTTTTCAATAGTGCTGCAAGCACTGGTGGATCATAAGGGACGTTTCACCAACATCAACGTGGGATGGCCGGGAAAGGTACATGACGCTCGCATCTTCAGGAACTCTGGTCTGTTTCGGCTGCTGCAGCAAGGGACTTTCTTCCCAGACCAGAAAATAACCGTTGGGGATGTTGAGATGCCTATAGTTATCCTTGGGGACCCAGCCTACCCCTTAATGCCATGGCTCATGAAGCCATACACAGGTAGCCTGGACAGTAGTCAGGACCTTTTCAACTATAGGCTGAGCAAGTGCAGAATGGTGGTGGAATGTGCATTTGGGCGTTTAAAAGCTCGCTGGCGAAGTTTATTGACTAGGTTAGATCTCAGCGAAAACAATATTCCCATTATTATTACTGCTTGCTGTGCGCTCCACAATATCTGTGAGAGTAAGGGGGAGACGTTTATGGTGGGGTGGGAGGTTGAGGCAAATCGCCTGGCCACTGGTTATGCGCAGCCAGACACCAGGGCTATTACAAGAGTACAGCAGGGTGCGTTGCGCATCAGGGAAGCTTTGAAAACCAGTTTCATGAATGGCCAGGATGCTGTGTGAAAGTTCTGTTTTTCCCCAGTAATGAAAAGCCCCGCCCCTTCATTCACTCTACTTCCCTTTACCCAAACCACCCTGCCCTCCCCCCCTCGGTCACCGCTTGCAGAGGAAATAAAGTCATTGTTGCTTAAAAATCATGCATTCTTTATTAATTCGTAAAACACAGAGGGGGAACTATGGGGGTAACTGCCACAGTCTCCCGGGATAGGTGGTGGAGGAAGGGAAGCACCAGGATGGGTGGTGGAGGAGGGGATGAGGGAAGGACAAGGACACACAGCACTTTAAAACTTATTGAATGCCAGCCCTTTCTTGCTTGGACTGTTCTCTTGGCTTGAGTGGTTGGGTGCACGGAGGCCGCCCAAACGCGTTCTTGGGTGTCTCGGGGATGAGGTTATGGGACTCGGGAAGGAGGGCTGTTGGTTACACAGGGGCTGTAGCGGTGGTCTGGGCTCAGGCGGCCTTTCCTGAACCCTACGCCTTCCCTCAGCCATAAGCCGGAGGATTTCCGTTTGATCCTCCAGTAGCCTCAGAATTGCATCCTGCCTTCTCTCTGCACGCTGACGCCACCTACTCTCTTCATCCCACCGCTGTCTCTCTTCATCCCGCCAGTCATTGTCTTCAGCACGCCACCTGTCCGCGCGATCAAATTCTGCCTTCCTGGACTCCGACAGTGTCTGCCTCCACACATTCTGCTGGGCAGCTTCAGTGTGGGAGGATTGCATGAGTTCTGAGAACATATCGTCTCGATTCCTTTTTTTTTTACTTCTAATCTTCGCTAGCCTCTGGGACGGTGATGAAAGGGGTGGCGTTGAAACATTTGCAGCTGCGGGAGGAAACAAACGGGAGAGGAGTAGTTTAAAAGACACATATTAGAGAACAATGCTCCAAACATTACATATCACATGTGCATCTGGTCCAAGGTTGCACTTTGCCTGTTATATTGAGGGTCTGCCGGTTTGGTGTGAGAGATCACACAAGCAGGTCCGGCGGGCAACAGAATTTGGCTTGCAGGCAGCCATGGTAAGCCACAGTCTATAGGCTTCTTTAACCTTCATAACATGTGGGAATGTTTTCAAACAGCAACCCCCTCATTTCCCATAACAAACAGCCTTTGGGCTGGCAATTTAAAACTGGTTGGCAATTGAAAAGGGAGGGGCGGCAGTTTTCGGGTTAACGTGCAGCGCGAACCTAATCGACACCCCCCACACACACAGACACACATCCAAGATGTTCGCTGTTCCCCCTCCCCACACCGCGTGGGTCACAGCGGGGAAGATTTCCGTTCAGTCACAGGCAAACAGCCCAGCAGGGACGGAGCCCCTCTGAATACCCCCTTAATAAAATTCCCCTATTTCAACCAGGTGACCATGAATGATATCACTCTTCTGAGGATAACACAGACAGATAAAGAACGGATGTTGCTTGAATGCCAGCAAACACCGGGACCATACGCCACCATGCTTTGCAAAGCAATGATTCCAGCCTACGTGCTACTGGCCTGGCGTGGTAGAGTGTGTTACCACGGAGCACAGGATAAGGCTGCCCTCCCCAGAAACCTTTTGCACAGGCTTTGGGAGTACATCCAGGAGATCTTTCTGGAGATGTCCCCGAAGGATTTCTGCTCCATCCCCAAACATGTTAACAGACTTTTCCAGTAGCTGTAGCTGTACTGGCCGCGAATTAATCATTAAACACGCTTGCTTATAAAACATGTATTAATTTAACAGAGGTACACTCACCAGAGGTCCCTTCTCCTGCATCGAGCACGCCTTGGGTGGGTTCGTAGGGTACTGGCTCCAGGGTGACAAAGAGTTCCTGGCTGTCGGGGAAAAGGGCTTCTCCGCTTCCTTGCTGTGTCTGGGCGCTATTTTCAGCATCATTATCATCATCATGCTCCTCTGTGGTTTCTGATGATCCACATACGGAGTCATACCACATGGGTGGGTCAGTGCTGGCTGCACCTCCTAGAATGGCATGCAGCTCATCATAGAAGCGGCATGTCTGGGGCTCTGACCCAGGGCGGCTGTTTGCATCTCTGCTTTTTTGGTAGGCTTGCCTGAGCTCCTTAATTTTCACGTGGCACTGTTGCGCGTCCCTGTTGTAGCCTCTGTCCTGCATGCCCTTGGAGACTTTGGCATATGTATTGGCGTTTCTTCTTTTGGACCGTAGCTCTGCTAGCACGGGTTCGTCTCCCCATACAGCAATCAGATCGCGTACCTCACGCTCGGTCCATGCTGGAGCTCGTCTTCGGTTCTGGGACTCCATCATGGTCACCTCTGCTGATGAGATCTGCGCTCACCTGCAGCTCACCACGCTGGCCAAACAGGAAATGAAATTCAAAAGTTCGCGGGGCTTTTCCTGTCTACCTGGGCGGAGCATTCAAGCTCAGACTGCTGTCCAGAACGGTCAAATGTTGCACTGTGGGATAGATCCAGGAGGCCAATACCGTCGAATTGCATCCTCACTAAGCCTACATCGATTTGGCAATATCGCTTTAAGCGCTAATCCCCTCGTTGGGGGTGGAGTGGCGAGATCGATTTTAAGAGCCCTAGAAGTCGATGTTAAGGGCTTCGTTGTGTGGACGGGTGCACGGATCAATCGAAATAACGCTAATAAATTCGACCTAAACTCGTAGTGTAGACCAGGGCCATCTTGATCAACACTAGAGTCAAAATGGAGTATTAAAGGATGCCACTTGTCTGTGTGGTCCACATCCTGTGCCAAAGAAAGGGGCACCCACCGGCTGCATTTATGGGTAAACTAGATGCATTTGAGGGGCTCTGTCCTAGTTATAATTCTATTGTGTAAATGACTCAGAGTTGCCAAACCATCACTGTATGTCCCTGACATGAAGAAACACGCCTTAGGTCTAATGCATCCAAGCATTAAGCACCTGCTGGAAGAGCAGAAGTACAGACTTGAACTACTATGAATGTGAGATCATTCTCACTCAGTGAGCTGAAACAGGCCTGCTCAGATCAGTCCGACATCCGAATCAGAGCTGAGAGACAGCGCAGTCTTTCCTGAGGCAGAAGCAGCAGCTAAAGAGTGGGGGCGGGGGAGCTTAAATCTCAAACTTTTCTTTCAAGAATACTTAGAACAATGCAGAATTGTTACTTCTCCATCAAATTTCATCAGCAAGGGGAGGAATCAGAACCAAATTCAGCGCTTATTCATACCCAGCAAAACACCAGGAAAGTCAATGGAGTTACTGCACCAGCATAAGTCATTGCAGAATTTGGCTCTGCTTGTCCATATGGAATGGTGCTCAGCTCACAACCACCCACAGTTCTTCATTAATGAAAGCCACAATTAGGAGTTAGGCCTATTGGAACTAGTGATGATGAGTACATGAGTAATATTGTGTAAACTGTAAGTCTCATCCAACTTCCTTTGACGCATGGGTTCCACAGGCATTGGATCACTTCCTATATGCATACACACACTTTAATACACAACAAAATGGACGGAGCTTGAGAAGTTCTCACATATTTAGAAAAGAGAGAATGAAACCACGGCCAAATTTTTCAGACTTGGCTGCCTAATGATGAGCACCTAAATCACTGTTTAAGCACCTAAATTAAAAAATGGCCTGATTTTGAACTCTGAACACCCCATTAAAATCAGGCCACATTTATTAAAGTACCTACATGTGTATTTAGGTGCCTAACTTTAGACAGCCAAGTTTGAAAATTATGGTCCATATTTTTTCCTCCAAAACGTAGTGCCCTCTATTTAAAATGAATTTATAAACCCACATTTACTTTTCCACTATTTATACTTGTTTATTTTTTGCATTGTATATGGACAATGAAAAGAGATAGTCAGTTTCACTTTTGTTCACAGTCACTTTCTAGTCAATTTCACTTGCAGACTCTCCTGCATTAATGAAACATTGCCATGTTTGGGTTGCAAACACTGCAGGAGGATGCCAGCTCAGAGGGATTTTTAGTTGTTTCAAACTGTTTATAGATTATTTTTAATTCACTGAAGTTCCGTTAGATGTACATTGTGTGAAAGCTGCTTTCACAAGTCTTTAATCTGGAGCTAAAGTTCACCTGACCCTGTCATTTGAATAACTGAATAAACATTTTTTCATTAATTCATTGGCATCTGCACCTTTAGCACAATACAAAAGGCAGGAAATTTACTGCAGCCTCATTTTCCTGCAACAGATTGTGTGTGAAATGGGAGCAGTTGCAAACTGGCTCTCTTGACACCTTCTTATCTATGCAGTTAAAAACAACCAAGCGGGGACTTTTTCAAAAAGAGAAATGTTTCCCTCTTCTAAAGCAGAGTTTTGTCAGCACCCCAGTTCTATTCAGTAGAGAAATATGTATGTACGGTCTATTTAAACTCTACCACTCATTGCACGTGAGTTCGAACCCTCGGGGTTTCTTCTGTTACAGTTCACAACATCCACCGTGCCTAAAGTAGTGCAGGGAGCTGCATTCCTTCCATTGCTTTGGACGTCAGGGATGTCATCAACTGTAGCCGGGGAGACAAACATGTCAGCCCCAACTCAGGTCTTGGCATGTAGAGCCTTTACTCCAACCAGCCCCTTCCCCACACACACACTTTAATTTGCATGTGCAAATCTAGTGCATGTGGTCAGAGCTCTGGAGTCTAAAGTTCTTCATTTAGGCTCAGGAAGGGCAATAACAGTTGAGGTTTCTCCCTGTGCTTCAAACATGACTTGGCGGAATTGCCTCTGGGATCTTGTCCACACGAATAAAACCTGTACTCTAATTTCGAACAGCGGTGCTAGTGCAGGGCTCGGGTGCTTCTACCTCCAGGTCACCAGACCAGCACAAAAAGTTCCAGAAGCTAAGTCAGGCCTCACTGACTCCTGTGCAACCACATTGCAGCTTATCAATTTGCACAGGTGAGACTGGATTGTAATGTAGTAAACAATTCTGTCCCATTGGCCGGGAACAGCAAACTGCAGCCAGTGGGAGCAGCCGTACCTGCGGAGGTGGCAGGTAAACAAACCAGCCCGGCACACCAGGGCCTTACCCTAAGCAAGCCGCGGACTGAGTTTGGGAACCACTGATCTAGAGTATTCCTGTGTATTGGCTAGTGTGCATCTTCCTCACTTTCTACCTTGGGGTTTCATACTGCCTCCCATCACAATCATAGCTGAGCACTATCCATAGAAAATCAATAGCAGCTTTGACCATTGACTTCTACAGAAGAGAACCACTCAACTATGTAGTGGACGATGTACTGCTACCAACAATTCTCCCTTCGCTCACATGTTAAGGGTCTGCATTTTGGGAGCAGGGGAAGGAACATTTTCTCCTGTGGCACCATGATTTCCCAAACAGTCTTTGTGCTCAGCAAAGCAACAACCATGAAGTCTTAGGCGAGCAAGGATTGGTTTCATGATTTTTTTTCAGATATATGTCAATACCATATAAATAGCTTCCTGCATGAGAACATACTCCCTCTTTCCTCCTATCTGAAACCCTTTGGACAACTTAACTCACACCAGAGCCTTGTCTACATGTAGAGTTGTACCAGTTGAAGATAAGCTGTGATTTTTAAACTGGTTTAGATAAACCAGTGCAGAAGGCTGCATGGTCACTCTTATCTCAGTTTAAGAGCGGCTTCAAATCAGTTTAGCTGATTCATAGATTCTAAGGCCAGAAGGGATCGTTGTGATCATCTAGTCCAGGGGTCTCAAACTCAAATTACCACGAAGGCCGCATGAGGACTAGTGCATTGGCCCGAGGGCCGCATCACTGACCCCGCCCCCTCACTGCCCCCAGCCCCGCCCCCACTCCACCCCTTCCATTAGGCCCCACCCCTTCTCCGCCCCTTCTCTGCCTCCTCCCCAGTGCGCACGGCTTCCCGCTCCTCCCCGCTCCCTCCCAGAAACCGAGAAGCTCTTCCCTGCGGCCCGCTGGGCTCCCCGCGCCCCACGCCCGCCCCCCCCATTTTTTTTTCCATCCCCAGGCAGTTCCCGCCGCCAGAAGTGTTTGAGACCCCTGATCTAGTCTGCCCCCCTGCATAACACAGGCCATAAAACTGCCCCAAAATAATTCCTAGGGCAGATCTTTTAGAAAAAATATCCAATCCTGATTTTAAAATGGTCAGTGATGGAGAATCCACCATAATCCTTGGTAAACTGTTCCAATGGTTAATGACCTTCACTGTCAAAAATATATGCCTTTATTTCCAGGGCCGGCTCTAACATTTTTGCCGCTCCGAGCAAAAAAAAAAAAACCCAAGCGCCGCCCCACCGAAACAAAAAAAACCAACGCCGCCCCCGCCCCCAGCGCCTGCGGAAACACCCACACACACACCAGTGTTGCACCGCAACAACCCCTCCCCCAGCACCTCTCCCGGCCGCAGGAGCGCCGCGGGGTGGGCGGCATGCCCGCCCGCGGCCCCGCTCTCCCTGGGCCGGGGCGCCAGCAGGGAGCGCGGAATTCCCGTGGCCCCGCTCCCCCGGCCAGGGTGCCGGCAGGGAGCGCGGAATTCCCATGGCCCCTCTCCCCCAGCCGGGGTGCCGGCAGGGAAGAGCGCCACCCGCCCTCCCCCGCCGCGGCTTGCCGCCCCAGGCACGCGCTTGCTGCGCTGGTGCCTGGAGCCGCCCCTGTTTATTTCCCATCTGAAGTGGGTTTGTAGTAGACTTAAAATAACCTGATTTCAGCCCCATTTAAGTGTTCATGTTGAGGGGGTTATAGCAATTTGTTAAATTGGTTTAGATTAAATCAGCACACAAACCATACATCGACATGGCCACTCTGCTGTAGCTCAAAGAGTAGTTATGGGTTTGATGCAGGAATCACTGGGTGAAATCCTATACAGGAGGTCAGACCAGATGATCAGAACAGTCCCTTCTAGCCTTAAAATCCATTAAGCCCGCACAAGGCACACAGCACCAGAAGCCCAGTGAGGCTGGTTTGGCCAAACAGTGTGGAAGGGCACAAACTGGGTTTTAAGAGAAAAAGTCCTTCAGCCCCTGTAGAGACCTAGGTTAGAGCCCTGGGGGTGGGGTTAAGAAGGAAGGCAAGGGGCTTTTGTCTGAGGTTGTTAAGATATGGTTGTTTGCCCATTGTAGCGAAGGCCAGAAGTACAACCCCTCCTTACCAAATTACACAGCTGTGTTAGAGCCACTGAGAACAAAATGCTGTCTACCTTTCCCTTGTGTTAACACACGGCTTCCGTTCACTGCCCAGTTTTCAACACGCTTGGATAATGGACCTCCCCCTGACCTGACTGAACCCATTCACATCTCCAAACCCAATATCTAAGTCTACTTAAATGCCATTCAGGAGCTGTTAGCCTGTCAATTTCTCTGATAATTTGGTGAATGGACTTGTCAAACAAATTGCCATTATTACAGGCTGATTAAATGCAAGCAGGGAGAGGGGGCTGTTCTCCTGCCCCTGCTAGCCCCCACCCCCATCAGCTCAGACAAACACAACGAGCCAATTAGCAGGCAGGTGACAAAGGCAGCTCACAATTTAAGCCAGCCCTGCTTAAACAAAACACACGCTGGCAGCCTTTAAACGTAGGGAAAGGTCTTCAAGGGACGTTCACAAAAGCTGCAGAGCAGTTAGCCAGCACGCAGGACCCAGGCGAGGCATTATTAGCAAACATTTCTATCATGGGGGCGTCAGATTGGGGCCCCATTGTACTTGGTGCTGTAGAGCCATAATCAATGAAAGTCCCTGCCCCAGAGAACTGCTTTGACTGAGATAGGTGTGATGGCCAACAGCAGGGTTGAACCAAGGACCTCCAGAGCTAAAAACATTACTACACAGTTTGAGCTAAAGAGCTCTGAAGCTAGGAGCTGTGACAGACTCATATCCTTGGTGGAGGACCTGTAACATACCCAGACCAGTGGGGTCCACAGACCACAGCTCTTGGCAAAGATTTCAACTGTTGCATTTTAAGTCAGCACATTTGGTCCCATTCTCATCTGTCCAGCACCACGAGTGAGTGAGGTGCAGGACAATGCACAGAACTGACAATGCTGCATGCCCCAAGGAACCTACATGTTAAGGCCTAGTCTTTCCATTTCCAGCCCCCCTGTAGCTGCAGTGGAATAACCCCCAGCAAGCAGGGAAAACAACGAGAAGGCATGATGTACACCCTGCAGCTTACCCCAGTTCCAAGCACTGTCAGCACAAGCAAAGCTGCTATTTGTTTGCACTAGGGGCGTCTGTCAGTGCAGCTTCACGGGTGGCTGAAACCGGGGCAAATCCCCAGTGCGGAGAAGGCACGAGGCACTCTGATGGGTGCAGATACAAGTGATACCCTAGGAAATCCAAAGGTGAGGATGACGTGATGGCTGCCCCCCCCACCTCCCCACTGATATAGGCCCTGCAATGAGCAGCACTCTGGCCAACTGCTGTTCTTGAGCGGGATCCACATCAACTTCAATGGGGCTGCACCTGGGTTCACACACAGAGGATCAGGGCCTGGAGCGAGCGCTGGACTTGGCCCTGAAGAGGTTACTCTCCTCTCCACAAATCCTACTGACACTAATAGGATTTCATGTAGAACATCATGAGCTCATTCCCTAAGCCGCTGGGTGAATTCACAGCAGGAATTTGTACAGCACCTCGCAAAGTGGGGCCCTGCTGCTAATGGGTGCCTTCAGGTGCTACTGTAAATGTCCAACAAGTCAGCTTATACACAAGTCTAAAGGGCAGAGCGTGTTTTGTTTTGACAGCAATGCTCACTGCAAGGATGGAAGACTGAGCTTGATAAGTTTATGGAGGGGATGGTATGATGAGATTCCCTATCTGGGACTGCTAGTAGCCAATATCTCCAATAGCTGAAGATGGGGCACTAGGTGGGGAGGGCTCGGAGTTACTACAGTGAATTCTTTCCCCAGTTCTGGCTGGTGGGTCTTGCCCACATGCTCAGGGTACAACTGATCGCCATATTTGGGGATGGGAAGGTCAGACTGGCAGAGACCCTGTGGGGGTTTCGCCTTCCTCTGCAGCATGGGGCACAGGTCACTTGTAGGTTTAAACTAGAGTAAATGGTGGATTCTCTGGAACGTGAAGTCTTGAAATCATGAGATCAGGACTTCAGTAACTCAGACAGAGGTTGGGGGTCTATTCCAGGAGTGGGTGGGTGAGGTTCTGTGGCCTGCAATGTGCAAGAGGTCAGACTAGATGATCACAGTGGACTCTTATGGCCTTAAAGTCTATGAGTCTAAAACAAATAAGAAGTTTTTAGAATAGCAAGAATCAACAAGTAAGTGTGCACAGGGATTTCATCTGACTGTGTATTAATCCTGTGGGTCTCGGGGTTAATGCACAGAGACCCAGGAGATCAGCATTCTAGTCCTGGCTTTGCTCCAGACTTCAGATGTGACTTTGGGCCCCAAATTTCCATGCCTCAGTTACCCCATTTGTTAAATGAGGATAATACTCCTTTACTTCCTAGGGTTCATTAATGTTTGTAAAACCTTTGAGGTCCTTAGCTAGAATGGGCTCCAGAAGTGCAAAGTATTTGGATTACAGATGAAGACTAGAGATGATGCAACGTGCAGATAAGAAAAGCTACTACTGCTCCCACTTGGATATTTGTTCATAGCGTTTTTCTTTTTGGAAGAGGATGGAGACACGCGACCATCACTAAAGGCTTCAATGCACAAACGCTAAAGCGTGGAGAGTTTGGTTCCCTAGTGACCGTCTAGAACCACAGGGTCCTCAGCATTAGATCCACTGAAGAGAAGGATGATGTGGCAAATCACACAATTTAGTGCAAACACTAAGATCAGTCAAGGCAGCGGCTCATTCCTTATTAGCAGAAGTGGCTGCAAAATGCCCAATTACCCTCCCGCGCACGCGCGCGCAAACACACACACACACACACACACACAGCTGCTTAAAGAACTATAACAAAAACCTTCAAAACTCTTCACATAGTTCAAATACTTCACATAAAAGGAATTTTTATTCTTACATCTCAGATTACAAGAGCCTCTAACGAGACACATGCTTAATTTGTTCCTTTTTTTTTTTTTTTTTGACATTCAAGCTGCTCTGGCAGTGGGGATCCAGTGGAAATCTGAGGCAGCATGGTCTAGGGTAGGGTGCTGCCCTGGGCATCAAGAGACCAGTGTTCTATTCCCAGCTCTGCCACCAACATACTCACATGACCTAGAGCAAGTCACTCAATCTCTCTGGGCCTCTGCTGCCCTTCCCATCATCTATCTATTTATATTTCTCTTCAGGCAGGAACTATCCATCTGTCACTGTACAGCTCCTAGCACAATGGGGCCCTTGGTCTCAGTCGGGTGCCGGAACAATTTTTATAGTGGGGGAGCTGAGAGCCATTGAACCAAACTGCAAACCCTGCATATAACGGAAACCACTTCAAGCCAGAGGGTGCAGCAGCACCCCCAGCACCTCTAGTTCCAGCACCTATGGTCGGGGCCTTTAGTTCCTGCAGCAATACTTGCAGTGCTAATGCAGACCAAGTTGTGGCAAGGTGTGTTTTGCCTATGCAGGGACTACAGATTTGGATCCTCAATAACCATTTTTCCTTGAAGCAGCACTACCTTGTGAGTGCCTGCTTTCTCGGGGCGGGAGGGTGGGGGGGTTTGCTCTACACACCCAAGGAGACCTGCATCTGAATCCCCATCCTGCTCTCACCTTCCCCAAACGGCCAGCGGTTGGAATTGCTGTGGAAGACCCTGGTGGGAAAGGGAGGGTGTGTGCCATGCCCTCCTGGTGCTCGGCAGTAACAGTGATAGATCATAAAGGAGCATTAATGGGCTCAAATGTGAGTCCAGTTCAGCCCTACCCAGCCAGGAGAAAGGTGGCTACAACACAGGTTTTCAAAGGGTGAGGGCACTAGGCATAAGCAGACTAGGCAATTACTTAGAGCCCTGAGCAGCTCAAGGGGGCCCCCTGTTCACTTTTTATTATAAGAACTTACGTGTTTTAGTATTGCAGGGGTGGCGGGTGGAAAATATTCCTGTTTTGGGCCCCCAATGGCAAACTCTGGCTCTGGGTGATGGCTGTAAGCAGGAGATAATGGAGAGAGAAATAGAATAAACAGCCATTGAGCCCCTGGGGACAGACACTGTGACCACGTTGGACTGCCACTCAGGGACAGATCCCTTGTCCCTACAGCTGGTGAAATTCAGACAGGGACCTTGGGTGGGGGGGAAGAACCTGGAGCTGGCTGACCTGCTTTCCCAGTGACCTTTGCCTCCTAAGCCCCAGGGCAGCCCTTTACAGCCCCACCAGAGAGGGGTCTGTACGCTCTGCTCTCTCAGCCATGGCAACAGCCGTCAAACAGCAAGAGACCAAACATACACTCAGATCCCTTTGCAGGAGGGTCCAGCTTCTCTTTCCCGGAAATCCATAATTCTCCGTTCTGGATGGTAGCAAACGATCTACGCATCTGATTTGCCTTAATAATAATACAAGGGCAACTGCAGCAGATACGGGGAGTCCACCTGTGTATGTTTTCTTACTGTGCGAGAATGAGCATTTTATACCAGTTCTGAGCCAATGTCCCTCTACGGAGATGCACCACATTTGTCCCAAACTTTGGTGATATGTCCACTGGGCTGTCCCATCATCAAGGATGGTGGCAATATAATGAAACTGTTATTAGTATTTATCTTTGTAAAAATCATTGCAGATGGGAAGGTAGGTAAGTGGTAGGTATTGTTTGGAGGAATATTGTAGTTTTATCTAGTACCTTTCATTCTGAGGATACCAAAACACTTAACACACAAAGCAGCATTATGGTAGCACCCACAAAGTGGTAGGCTCTGTCCATACCTAGAGTGAGACTTGTTCCCCGTTCCATAGCCCACAGTGTGAGAAAACAAGTGACAAAGGCCCCCAATCAACATTTCAACGCAGCATCCAACCGATCTGCAGCACAGAAAGTGGGTAAGAGAAGGGAGACTTTGGACAAGGACAACAACAGGTGCCATGGACCTCACTGAAAACTTCCACAATCATTAGACTTCATGGAAATGCCAAAGCACAGAGTTTCCTTGGTGGGATTTGAATCTGTGGTTGAAAGAGCGCTAGGTATTGCCACGCTAATGCTTAGACCACTGACCTATCCTCTCCTTTTTAATTGAGCACAGTGTCATTTTGAATTCATTGGTACCCCGTAAGACATGATTTTGCTACCACTGACTTTCTTATACCCACTTTTAAAGTGGTAGCATCCTTCTAAGCCAGCATCTTAGCTTAGCTCTATTGAATTGGTTTTCTTTTTCTGTTTGGGCTGCTAACATTGACTTTGTGCCTATCCTTACTGCTGGCCCAACTGACATTTATGCTAGCGCCTTCAGATCACAATGTACATCATTATGCTCTTGCCAGTAAGGCTGGCTGGGATGTGAAGTGTCTATATTTTAGTAGGATCAGTACTTTCTGCACAGGAACTGAAATATAAAAGGCAATTCAACAGTTGTTCCTAAGTAGCCCACCCCACACACATCCACTCTGCACCAGCTTGCTTTGAATGATGGATACAGAGAAAGCTCAGTGCTAAAGAAACTTTAAAGGGAACAAACTACTATAAATTGGAAGTGCCTCAGCTCTTTCCATTCACAGGCAGATCTGCTTTGAATGGCAACCACAGAATTGATCTGCCCCCAAAAGAGACTGAATCGCAGGCAGGTCAGCCCCTTCAATACACTTTAAGTAAAAGACTTAAACCCACCATATTCTAGTCCCCAACTGAAATTCCACAATAAACACCTCCTTTATAACACAAATCCCTCTGCAACATGCAAAGGCATTGGCTCCCAAGAACCAAGCTGTAATGTTGTGATGTATTGAAACTGCGATCGTGTACTTCAGTCTCAATCTTTTGATGACACAGTTCTCACTAACGACATTTTTCCACCAACAAACTATTATAGGCAGCTCTCCTCCACTAAAAAGTTCTAAAACATTCTTTATAAAGAGTATCCTGAACTGTTCTTAGTGCTAAGAAATACACAAGTGCATTCAGAATTCCATCAGATATTCTGGAGTCAATATTGCCCCATCACTAATGAGCTGACTGATTACTCCTAATCTCATGCAAAAATAGATCTACATTATTGTTTTATAGGCTGGAGTTGCTTTGACACATTTCACAGCCACAAGAAAGAGCAGCAGAAATCTAATTTCAATGTGACTATTGCAGCTGTATATAATAGTCATAAAACATATAGCATTTCACATCTTTAAAGTGCAGTACATGTAACTACTGTGAACGTTTCATGATATATGCTGTGAAAAAAAATGTGAAACTGATAAAGACGTCTTTAGAAGTGACTACCAGTAATTTCTGAGCGCTGTACAAGTAAACATAGGGTCAGATTCCAATCCATTTACTCACAGCTAGTAGCATCTTACTCTCTTAGTATTCCTATTGACTGCAATGAACTATTTGCTGATTAAAGGTACTATTTAACGTGAGCAAAGATGTCAGAATCTAGTCCATAATAAAATATCTTGATCCTACTGTATTAGTAGTTTTAACTCGTGTCCAGAAACTTCCCAGCCCTGTAACCTAACCCTTTTCCACCCTCTCACACATACAGATTTCCATCCAACACCACAAATTTAGGAAAGTTTACATAATTCCCTTCCCGCCCCCCCATTCCCTGAAGTTATTCAGAAATATCTCTGCTGAAATATTTTAGCTGGGGTTGCTAAGAAAGTTTTTTAAATAATTTAAATCCTCTTAATGAAGATCTGCTTTGTCATATTTTAAAAGAATTAAAAACTGCTCTCACTAAAACTATTTCAGAACCGCTTGGATCCACTTTTCTTGGGTTGTTCTTGAAGAATATGTATTACCAACTCTCACTTATAACCAATACACTTCAAAGGATTAGAGCTTCACTCCTACCTGAGAAGTCTGAGGAAGTCTTAGCAAAGTTGCTGAGAGCTGTCAAGCACATTACTCCTAAGAGAAAGGTAGACGTGGGAGACACATCTGGGCAGTTCATCCTTAAATATCCTCAACTGCTTGTTTTCTTCCAGAGAAAATAAATCTCTTTCTCCACCCAGCCTGATACTCCTCATTGCAGAAAGATCACTACTAGTCCCCTGGCTTGTGAATGATCACAGCAACCAGCCAGGAAGCAAAAGCACTCACTGAACACACATCGCTGGAAGTGAGTGAATGGATCCCAGAGTGAGTGAAACTGACGAATAAGACAGACCTACCTGGGCCCTGGCGGCATTCCCAGGGTCCTAAAGCCCACCCTTCAAACTCCTCAGGATACCCAGAACACAAAGTTTGCTCCAATCCACTGCTAGTGGCGTTGGAACAATTTCTATAGTGGGGATGCTGAGAGCCATTGAACAAAACTGTAAGCCCTGTATAGGATGAAAACCACTTCAAGCTAGAGGGTGCAGCAGCACCCCTGGCCACTGCTCTGCAGATACTTAGCAGATAGCAAGAAGCCACGCTAGGTAGGAAGAGTTAGGCAAGGATGAGCACCTGAAAGGTTTATTTTGCATTCAGTACCCAATGTAATTCTGGAAAAACCCAGTTGATTTTACTGTCTAGTTTGAAATCCTCTTCATCATATACACAGAACCATGGCAAGAGTTTTCAAACTTGAGAGCACTTAAATCCACATTGACACATCTAAGTAAGTGGCCTGATTTTCAGAGGCGATCCTTCAAATATGTTTTGCCTTTGGCCCCAATCCTGCAATGAACTACACGTGGGTGGACTCCAGGAGATCCATACAGGCCCAGGAGTCCACCCATGTCACACTCATTGCAGGATCGGGGTCTATGTCAGCAACAGCTGTAACATTCCCTGGGCAAAATACTCCTCCCCTCCAAAAGAATCTATCAGTTCCATGCTATTCCCCACCCCCTGAAAACGCAACAGGACTGCCACTCAGGGCAACAGCGGCAGCCTCCTCTTCTTGCCCCGCTGGAGCTGTTGATGTGGTTTCTAGGTGGTGCATGTTCCCTTGTCCAGGCTACAGTTGCTGGTTCAGACGCAAGACAGTAGCAATATCAGCTGCCTTAACCTCAGCAATGTGTAACCTACACAACCTACGCTGGTAGGCCCAGACTCAGAAAAGAACAGAGAATTTTAACAGGCAGAGCCAGCCTTAGCATTTTTTGGTTGCTTACAAATCATTTTTTTGCCAATCTCTTCACATTCTCAAACATAGCAGATTCCACAGTGCAGAAAGCCAGCCTTAGGATCGGGGTGGGCGGGAGGGGAGTTGGTTAGTGAGATGATGCTCAGGGGTACACCCAAACCCCACAGACTTTCAATTGACTTAAATAGTGTGTGTGCGCATGCAGGGACCATCAAAACTCCTGCCCAAGGAGAGCTCAGCTGCTTGTTCCTCTCAGCCCTAGCAGTCAATTTCCACTTCCAATGCTACCTTCCCAAGGGAAAAAAAACCTAGCAAGATACTTTTCATTTTAAATGAAAGCTAAACTCCTCCTTTTAACAAGGGGCCCTCCTGAGTCCCCTCCAGCTCATCAGTGACTGGAGCTCTGGACCATCAGTGTCTCTGAAAACCAGGCCACTTAATCTTTGATCCTGCAAATGCATAGCCTCGGATTTCAATGAGGCCTACTCACCCAAAGAAAGCTAAGTAATTATGTCAGTGTTTGCAGGATTAGGACCCATTTGAGTAAAGTTACGAGAGTGAAGCCCAGCTTTAAGGCTCAGGCCCTAAGTCCGTGGCAGATTTTTTTTCCACTAAAAAACCCCACTACTCATTTCTCTTTTTAAAAAAGGAAGATACATCGAACAACATCTCTAAGTGAAAACCACTTGTGGTTCATGCTTATGTCTCAAGCCCAGCCAATGCAATTAGGCCAAACTTTCCATAAACATTCCCCTTTCAACTGACAGAAAGCATAGTAAGTTTTACCCCAAAGGATATTTTTTTTGAGAGTGAGAGAGAGAAAGAGAGGATATGCACTTGACAGCAGTGAGCAGGCAGAATATTGTGGGCTCTATGTAGGTGGACTCCTGCACCCATGCAGATCCTCAGTGATTTTGGTGGAGGGATCCACCCATGTGAAAATCCTGGCAGGATCAGGCCCCCGACAACTGACATTCCTGGCTCCCTCACTATACTGTATTTCTCCTCTAACTTTAATCCCAGATGCTGGTAAATTTGCTGTCGCTTCACAGGGTTTAAAGAAGAGAGTTTATTATCTATGGCACAATAGGCTACTAAGAGCTACATGTGATTTCTGTCTCTATTGTTCTTGCTAAAATGGTTAGGTATCACTGTAGCTTATAGGCATGAGGTAATCAGGACCTAGATATAGTTCATCATGGTCACCATATTCTATGCTGCTTACCAGGCAGGACAAATAAGCAGTAATGGGACCTCTAGAAACTTACCAGTAGTTCCTATAATGTTTGGGAAAGTGAAACACTCTGGCAGTATTTGCCTGAAGCAGCCCACCCTGTTAGCTGGTGTTGATCTTGTTGATTAAGAGTTAAGTGGGTTCTGCTGAGTCAATGATATAATGGAGATGATAGAGACTCTGGTGACAAAGGATTTAGAAGTCCAGAGTCAGGACACTCAAGAGCAGCTAAACGTAGGGAGCAGTATTGAGCTGACTTTCACATTATTGCTAATAATGTTGAGCCTGGAAGGGGGTGAGTTTTTAGTGTCTTTATGGTGTGTGGGCTTTGGTTTTGAGTAGATTTGGAAAGACCTCACACAGACAGAAATAACTCTCCAGAAAGAAATGATATATCAGCCTCTTAGAGCTGGGCAGTTCCACTTAAACTTATCTCCATAAATGCCCTTATCCTTAGGGCATATGGGAGCATCAGCTGTGAGTTTCAAACTGAAAATGGCCACCTGTCCCAAATGCAGCAGAGACAAAGGATTATTCCTTCATTGCTTATGGTCCCAAAGGATAAATATTAATTGGTGGATTGGTGCAAATCTGTAACTCCCTCTTAAGAGCAACAAACCCTGAAATTTGGCCATCTCTCCAAATGTTTCTCAGGGGATATACCAACATGCATTATGTGTCTTGTTTGTGGGCTGGAAATACATATGATCATACAAATGTAGAGGTGACAAAGCCTAATGGAGCCTATGCCCCACAGAGGCAGGATACAATCACCCAACAGAGGGTCTAATCATATATTAAACTGACACGGCTCTTGATCTCGACCAAGAGGACTGTTTGCCCACTCCATAAGATTACTATGGAGTATGACGTATGGTATCCATGAAGCTGTTATGTTGGGATCTATTTAAATGTACATGCTCCATTCCAGAATATGCAAAATCCTGTAATCAGTCTAGGCTTTGAGACCATGCTCATCACTTTATTATTTGTACTAAACCTTAGGCCTATGTCTGTCAAAGACTGTTACATACTTGGACAATCTGAGAAGTTCATAGTGCCTGATTATACATAAACATGCAAGCTGTATGGGCCTGATTTCCAGAGAGGACTGAATCCAGAGAGGATCTCCCATCTCCAACTGAAGTCAGTGTGGGCAGTGGGTAGGGTGACCAGATAGCAAATGTGAAAAATCAGGATTGGGGGGAGGGGGAGTAAAAAGGGTCCTATATAAGACAAAGCCCCAAAAATTGGGACTGTCCCTATAAAATCTGGACATCTGGTCACCCTAGCTGATGCTCAACAACTCAGAAAAATCAGACCCATTGGCCCAGATCCGCAATGGTATTTAGTCACTTAACTCCCAGGAGTGATTTCAATGGAAATTAGGTGCCTAAATAGCATTAAAGATCTACGGCCTAGGCCATTATGCCTAACCGTTTCCCCGCCCTCAATTATCCTTTTATATTATGTTTGTTTTTCTTTTCAGCAATCAGTTTCCTTCTTTACTTGTATCTTGCACTGAATTCTCTCTCCTATAATATGACCACTGTTTAGCCGTATATTTGATTTACAGATTATGTTTAGGCGCATATAATATAGTGATCTTCTCTTTCTCCCTCCAACACACACCTCTCTCTCACACACCCCTCTCCTGCCTACTTATAATACTTCTGTTTTACATAGTGCAGATCTTACAGTGCTTAAAAAAAAAGTCTCATTCCAGAAAGGGAAACTGAAACAGAGAAAAGGCACAATGACTTGCCCAAAGTCATGCAGCCTGTCAGTGACAGTCAGGAATAGAACCCAATTCCCTTGATTCCCAGTCTAGTGTTCTAAACATGGTGTCTTCTGGAGATACCTTATGGCAATAACTATTTTCCGAATGACCCTACAACTGCTTTCTCAGTGATGCTATTGCAGGCCTCGCCTGAAAAGGGGGTTTGCAGAACTGGAGCTGGATTAAGTTTAAGGGAGGGTACCAGGTTTGGGTTGGACCAAATCAAAGCAAATTGTTTGGTTCAGTTTCAGTAGTAAAGCTATCTCGTGAGCCACTCATTACATTTTGGCCCTAAAAGACCCACACTTTTTCTCTTTTCTTGAATGGTGGAAAACTCCTTGGATCAGCTGTTGCAAGATTTTTGCTGTCTTCTTGGTTCTCATGACATTTTCGTAAAATCTAAATCAAAACAGGAAAATAAGCCTCTTCTAGTTTGGGATTCTACCCAGCAGCAAAACTACAGTATGGCAGGTCCAGGGATTTGAATCCTCTTTCCAGTGACAAAGTTCAAAGATGTTCTTGTTTTACTCTCTCTCTAACAATACCCCCAGTGAACCCTTCTCTCCACCTTCTATACTGTGTGTAGACTACCTTTTCTTGCTGGGCATCAATGCCTGATGATGGTGGTAATGCCTACATGGAGTAATCCACCCTCAAAATCTGCATCAGCTGTGGCTCTGGGATGGAAACTTCAACCTTAATAAAATAAAGGTATAGTGACTTCCCTTCTGGTATTTCCCCTCTTAGCACCACAGACCACTGACAGTTATCATCCCATGTGTCCCAGATATCTCCAGGTGCCATAATAGCTGCTTGGGATCATTGGCAACTGCAGAATCTTAGAGCAGGCTGGTCCAAAAGGAATCCAAATTTTATTAGGCTATCTAAAATGACCTGCCAGCAAAGCAAATCTTTCTGGAAGATATAGTTCAACCAAACACAAATAACTCGGTGAAATTCTATGGCCTTTGCCATACCGGAGGTAAGATAATGATCTAATGGTTCCTTCTGGCCTTAAGAGCTGTGAATCTATACATTAAAATAACACACCCATCAAACAACAACTTTTCTACTTTATTGAAGAGAGGGGGAAATATTCATCTGTAACAGTATTGATTTTGCTTTTCATGGAGAAGGATTTTAAAAAAAACTTCCACTTCTTCAGTCCAAAAATCCTTGGGACTTCAGCAGTTGTGACATAGAATCATAGAACTAGAAGGGACCTCGAGAGGTCATCTAGTCCAGTCCCCTGCACTCAAGGAAGAACTAAGTATTATCTAGACCATCCCTGACAGGCGTTTGTCCAACCTGCTCTTAAAAATCCCCAATGATGGAGATTCCACAACCTCCTTACGCAATTTATTCCAGTGCTTAACCACTCTGACAGTTAAGAAGTTTTTCCTAATGTCCAACCTAAACCCCCCCTTGCTGCAATTTAAGCCCATTGCTTCTTGTCCTACCTTCAGAAGTTAAGGAGAACAATTTTTCTCCCTCCTCCTTGTAACAACCTTTTATGTACTTGAAAACTGTTATGTCCCCTCTCAGTCTTCTTGTCTCCAGACTCAACAAACCCAATTTTTTCAATCTTCCCTCATAGGTCATGTTTTCTAGACCTTTAATCATTTTTGTTGCTCTTCTCTGGACTTTCTCCAATTTATCCACATTTTTCCTGAAATGTGGTGCCCAGAACTGGACACAATACTCCAGTTGAGGTCTAATTAGCATGAAGTAGAGAGGAAGAATTACTTCTCATGTCTTGCTTACAATACTCCTGCTAATACATCCCAGAATGATGATTGCTTTTTTTTGCAACTGCATTACACTGTTGAGTCATATTTAGCTTCTTATCCACTACGACCCCACAAGATCCCTTTCCACAGTACTCCTTCCTAGGCAGTCATTTCCCATTTTGTATGTGTGCAACTGATTGTTCCTGCCTAAGTGGAGTACTTTGCATTTGTCCTTATTGAATTTCATCCTATTTACTTCAGACCATTTCTGCAGTTTTTCCAGATGATTTTGAATTTTAATCCTATCCTCCAAAGCACTTGCAACCCCTCCCATCTTGGTATCATCTGCAAACTTTATAAGTGTACTCTCTATGCCATTATCTAAATAACTGATAAAAATATTGAACAGAACCGGACCCAGAATCGATCCCTGCTGGACCCCACTCGTTATGCCCTTCCAGCATGACTGTGAACCACTGATAACTACTCTCTGAGAATGATTTTCCAACCCGTTATGCACCCACCTTGTAGTAGCTTCATCTAGGTTGTATTTCCCTAGTTTGTTTATGAGAAGGTCATGTGAAACAGTATCAAAAACCTTACTAAAGTCAAGATATACCACATCTACTGCTTCCCCCCTATCTACTTGTTATTCTGTCAAAGAAAGCTATCAGGTTGGTTTGACACAATTTCTTCTTGACAATTCCATGCCGACTGTTATTTATCACCTTATTATCTTTTAGGTGTACGTTCTCAAAGTGATTCTACAGTCAAGGACTATGGGATCAATCCCAAATTTGTTTCTAGCATGGACCACATCCTGATAGAGAGATTGTCTCATGGACCCACCTCTCCTCTGTTTCTTGATTATACAGAGCATTTCCCACTCACAATTGCATAACATTGTGGTGGCAACTACAGTAATTGCTTATATTAGAAAGCAGTATTAGGAAAGTACAGTTTTAGCTGCCTTAGGCCTTGATCTTACAAACACATACACGCTTAACTTTATGCATATAAATTGTCCCATTAACATCAATGTTACTATGCATATGTGTAAAGTTAAGCATGTGTGTCTGCAGGATTGGGGCCATTGTACTCTAAGGCTTTTCCTAAACTAGTGTTAGATAATTTAATCCAAACTTCAACTTTAACTCAACCAGTTTAGCATGTCACTAAAAGTACAACTTGTCTTGACTAGCTTTTTAGAAGGTTAATTAAAATCAAAAGAACTTGCTAATACAATCTAATAAACCCTTAAATCCTAGTCTAGACAAAAATGTTTTGTTTTTTTAAAGTGAATCACCTGATCTGCTTTTTATTTTCATATCTTGACAATCTCCCTGAATTTCTAGGATCCAAGTTAGGAAAATTAAGAATTTCCCATTTGTGGGCTGTAGCAGCCAGTATTATTGGGTCACAGGTAATATTAGGGCTACTCTTTTAGGGTCTGATCCTAAACCCATTGAAGCCAATGGAAAGACTCCTGTTGACTTCAATGGGCTTTGTATAAGGTTCTTATACAGATTGTTAAGTATGGCATTCACTTCTAATCACAAGGCTTAGTAGGAAAATGTATTACTCTCACAGAGGACCTCTGCAGATACTGGACCCAACCGTGAATCCAGTGAAGTCAATGGCAAAACTCCCACTGAGAGTTCGGTGGTGTAGGATTGAGCCTTTATTCCACCACTATATTGCACTGGGAATACAAATTGTTTTAAGTTACAGTACTTCCTTTAGTCACTTCACATCCCATTTCTTTTCATTATCAGCAAATCCACCCCAATTCTTGAATGCCAGAAGGATATTTCATTGAAGTTTAACACCCCCAATAAAGCTTTATAGAAGGTGAGTGTTAATGGAAGTGAATGCTCAAGAGCATATATGAAATGTACAATATGATGATTTACCTCAAGTACAACTCAGAATGCTTCAACTTTTGCCTCAAGGTTATCATTATTCAGGGGACTAAGATACTTTACTCCTTTTTATGCTGCTAACAAATTAAGTAAAAAGCTCCAACTCACAGATCTTAGATTAGTATGAAAAAAGATATTTCCTCTGATTCCCTTCTTCACAATGGGTCACATTAATCCCTGGTATAACTCCATTAATATCAGTGAACCACATGTAAGCTTCCTCAAAAGATATCTTGCGTGGGATCCAAGTGATGTAGCAGTCAGTGAATTGTGTAAAGCTGGCCCAGTTTGTTTTCCAGTCATTCCAGCAAGGGTTTTAATTGGTGCTCACACTAGGTATGGTCACTGTCATTCAATCCTTACCGTGTGAGAAGTTTTTCCATACACTGCTTATAGCTCGAAGTAGAAAATGGCTTTCAACAGAACTTGAAGACAGGAGCTGTTTTCTTGGACCTGACAGCAATTTACGATACAGTATGGCACACTAGTCTTCTGGTAACACTGTCAGAGTTCTCCCAGCATTGGTAGTGGACATTATTGAACTTCTACTTTATGACAGGTGTCATATGGGGTACATATGGGAGATAGAACAAGTGCATAGAGAAGACAATCCAACAGCTTACCCCAAAGCTCCATGCTTGCCCCCACCCTGTTCAATCGGTACACAAACAACTTGCAACTGATTCAGTCATGCAAGTTTATCTATGCAGATTACATCTACTGCAGTCCCCAGTTACGCGCTTTCACTGAATTGGAGAACGCCAACCTGCAATCAACTGTAGCAGTTGCCTGCGACCAAGTGCAACCAAGACCTCCACAACACAAGCGCTAAACTTGAGTTAGATGTCTTTCTCAACGGAAAATAACTGAAACACAAGGCAAAATTGGTCTACCTTGGTGTCACTCTGCTCTTTGACTTTTCACAACCATCTGTAAAAGACTGCTGCCAAAGTCAGGACCGGGAATAATCTAATCAGCAAATCACCTGATGAGTGTCAGCTAAAGATGTTTGGAATAGTTTCCTTGTCATTGATTCAACTATTCGACCACCAGGATTTGACCTGCCATGATTCCTTTGGACTCTGCTGAACAGGTTTCAAACTGGTCAAGGAATATTTGCACCCAGCATCTACACATGGGGTCTTCACAACAACCCACTTTGTCAATATGGTCTCCATTAATCAATGGCGCATGTCGTCAATGAGGTGTCAACGGACTAGATTTCATGGTGGCCTTTGGGCTCTTCATTCTACTGATGAAGTTGCTGTTGGATGGCTTGGCAAGCACTGCATACGCTAGAAGAAGCAGCTCAAAATGGAGGAGTAACTGGCTGGTGGCCCAGGTGAGGTCAGAGGAGCAGCCTTGCTTCCATCTGACAGAATGAAAAGTACCCCATTGTTCTGGATCATGGATGAGGTGGAGGTCATCAAGTGAGGCCCAATCCAAAAGATCAAATCCATTTTGATCTAACTCTATGTATACCCAGATGATGTGGTGGTTATTAAACTCTCCAACATAAATGTCAGGGTGTGGGAGCTTAGGAAGAATATATGGAGTAGGCCAGGATTGGTTAAGGGTCTTCTACACATTTGCCACACTGAAATGGCTGACTCCTACAATATCCACCCTCACCAGATTTCAGAGCCTGAGCAGGAACATCTACACTGCTATTTTTAGCCTGTAGCACAAGCCCGTCAGTTGACCCAGGCTCTGAAACACGTAGCCACAGGGTTTTTTTGCAGTGTAGATGTGCTGTTAGTCAAATCAGGTGTGTTAATCTATGTAGATGCAACTACAATATATATGCTAACATTAGTAGAAATTCATCAATGACCCACCAGTTGGAGCAGGTAGACCAGGGAGTTCTGAACAGGCATATATATTTGTGTTTGAAAGGTCCATTCACAAGTAGCTGCGCTGTTAAGATACAATTAAAGTACTCAAGAGAATATTATTAATCTGTATTATAGCCGGGTCTAGAGACCAGTTGATATCAAGACCCAGTTGTACGACGCACTATATTGTACACAAATTCTAGTGCATAGATTCCAGGTATGGAGCTGTGTTCCAGCTAGCATTTAACAAGTAGCATGTATTTGGTACAGCAATGTTACATCCTCCAATGTACCCTTTCACCATGATTCAGGATTTGCTGGTCCTATGGCTCTCTCCATTTATTGTTTAATCTACAGGATTTCTACCAGACAGCTGTCACTATGGCAGTTGCTGCTAGTTCACAGATAATCTCATCAGTGAAAAGTACACGATTCAAATGTACTGAAGGGACAGAAGTTAGCTGAAACAGTATGTCATGGCATGGCCTAATAAATACATTTCTCACTTAATCTGCCAACCCCATCTTGGAGGTACTGTACCAGCCGCACTGCAGTGTTTTCTCCTGTGCTGACAGGTTGATTCACTTATTTTCACTTCACTAACTCAGCTACAGCACACCTGCCTGCCTCTAAATAACCTTCTCTTCCAAAAAAAAAAGTGTGTCTTGTTGCATAAGCTTAGGCTAAAAACCAAAGTACATTCATTCATTGAAAAGAGGCACCATGTGAACTGAATATGGATACATGTGATTTGTCACATGGTCAAAGGAAGGAAGCCAAAGCTGGTGGTAAAATTTCTCTGGGTTTGGGAAGGGGGGAAGACAAAGGGAAGAGACAGGAGGTTACATAGCTTAAAGCAGCATCTATGCCCTGCTTCTTTAAGCACTTCCTGCTACCTTCTTTACAGAGAATAAGGCAGGAAAGCAGTACTTGAAAAGCACCATTCTATTCCTACTGAAGTATATGGAAGTTCTCCCATTGACTTTAGTGGAAGATCAGGCATAAGATGAAACACCAGTAGCTCTACCCAGCTTGACTTCCTGCACTGCTGCAGCACACACTAGTACTCACTGGCACTGGTTTTAAATGGGATTTATTGCAAAATAAAAGATATTGGGGAAAATTCTACTTGATTACCAGCAAGATCTCACAGCAATGTAACTAGAATTTAGCTTGTTTTGTTTCAGTGAATATGGATCTGTGACTCTGAGTAATTTTAACATGGATTTAATACTTCTGCTCCTTCTCCCCTCTGCCCCCCCACCAACCCATGACAAGGGTATGAGGATAGGGATAATTCACCATGGCAAACCCACAAGCCCTAATGATGCATTAATCAAGGGGAAAAATGTTCTGCCTTTGAACTCTCCTGCCTACCTAGAGAGTAATAGGGTTATAAACTGAAAGAGAGCAAATATTGACTAAGAAATGCAAAGGTACCTGCGAGGTCACCCACCGGTCTTCAGTTTACACTTGCCTCTCGAGATGAATGAGTCTCTCTTGTAATCCATCCTGATTTTTAAAGCATCTAAAGAAATAGGATGCTGCGTATGGACATTCCAACTGTGTGCCCTCTTCTGGTTTTCAGGCTGGTCTGGAGTGGTCCATCTTTATGATTTATGGAGCCCTGAGCAAGAGAAGGACCCCAAATTGCTAGAATAGGGTAGGTGTAGAGTAGGGCGGGCCAGGAGTTCTCCCTTCAGCCTCCACTGGTGTTATTACCAAGGGGTAGCTTGGACTAGTCCATAAAGTAGTTTGATGGTGTTCCCTGAAGTCCATGATCCCAAGCACTCATTTCTATTGTTTGCACTTACAGCCAACCTTGGGCACAGAAATTCCAAGAATCTCAGTATTGTCCCCTGGTAATTTTGACCACAGCTGAACTCCTGAGGACCCAAGAAACTGCTGCTGAGGAGGAAAGACTCAGAGTCCATTTATTGTAGCATTATCTCCATTCCACTATCTTATTTTGTCACTGTATCCAACCTTCACCCCCATGGAAGTCTATCACTCCTTTATTTTGCGGACTAATACTTTATCACCTTCTGTACAAGTCTAGAACAATTCTATCAACATATTTATGAACACATAGCACATTTTATAATGGAAGAGAATATGAGGGTTTATAAATCCCTAGGTAGCACAGATTAATCATCCCTTCTGTAACCGGCAACTGTGCTATGTGTCATATCCATGATTTCATGATTTGAAACAAAGCCAAGATTCAAACTCAAAGAGAAGTCACTGTAGTAAATTGCATCTTAAGTTCTTAATTACCTAAAGACTCCTTGAGGGGATTTTTAAGAGACTTGATTATTAATACAGGACCAGTATTTTCAAAATGCACCACTGTCAAAGTTCACATTTCATGTATCTCCCATTCCCTGCAACGTAAGTCATTGGCACCTGTTTTTTAATCCCCCCCTAAAGTTATATAATCATCATCAGCTTATTCTTCAAGTCTGGCATTTTAAAGACTGCTTGTATCAACAAGTTGGTTATGTGCCACAAAAGCAATGCCCACAGCAACAAATATTCCTGGAGCCTCAGGCAAAGGTGAGGGTATTTAATGAGTGTTTCATCAGTCAGTGCTTTGCAAGCGAAAGGGGGAAAAGCATTAATAGTCTGGCAAGGTTAACCATAAGTGAATCCAAGAGAATGTACATGTCACAACTGCTGAAGTCCTAGAGATTTTTGGACCGAACAAGCTGACTTTTTTAAAATCCATCTCCATAGAAAGCAAAATCCATGCTGTTACAGAAGAATATTTCCCCCTCTCCCCTCAATAAAGTAGAAAAGTTGTTGTTTATTGGGTGTGTTACTTTAATATATAGATTCACAGCTCTTAAGGCCAGAAGGAACCATTAGATCATTATCTTACCTCCGGTATGGCAAAGGCCATAGAATTTCACCGAGTTATTTGTGTTTGGTTGAACTATATCTTCCAGAAAGACTTGCTTTGCTGGCAGGTCATTTTAGATAGCCTAATAAAATTCTGATTCCTTTTGGACCAGCCTGTTCTAAGATTCTGTAGTTGTCAATGATACCAAGGAGCTATTATGGCACCTGGAGATATCTGGGACACATGGGATGATAAATGGGATCCTCAGACAGGCCCTCACTCCCCAGTACCAATGACCAATCAGTGGGGCTATAGCAGCTGTGTCCCACTTGAGGATGCCCCTGTGAAGAATAAATACTCCAGTGGCTGGCTAAGTTGGCTTGAGGACAGTGCAAACTTAATACAGAGCAGGATCTGAGCCACTTCACACAGGAGTAAATGAATCTACAAGGTTCAAGGCAGGGGAGACTCAGGAACAGGGATTCTATGTCAGCTCTTCACCAACTTGCTGTGTGGCCAGTAGATCAAGTGCCTCACTTGATCTATCTAGAGAATAGGTATCAGAGTACTTTTCTCCCTGGCAAAGGGCTACAAGGTTTAATAGTTGTTTGTGACACGTTCTGAGAAGCTAAGAAGGAAGGTGTCATAGATAGTGCACAGGATCCTGTTTGTAAGGGCGGAGGAACTTATTGGAAGGTGCCAATGTTCCATTTTTTTAAACCTTCCCCTCTCCCGTGTTGATTCCCTGCGAGTTTTAACTCTGAGTAGGGAGCATGGACGGAATGTGCACCTGGTTAGGGCTGAACAGTCATTATTCTAATGAAGCACGGACTGCGAGAAGGGATGTGTTTCTGTCTGATTTTTCCTGTTATGTAACCAGTGTCAGAAAGTGACCCCACTAATAATCAAGCTTATTTCTGACATTTGGGGGTAACTTTTTTTTTTATTTTCATTAAACATAACGTCACCTCCTGCTGTCAAATCAATCTAAGACTAAGCTTTGCTTAAAGGGTAAAACTACTGCAACTACACATTTTCCATGGGCCAAATCCCAATGTCCTAATGTAGCCAATACTCATTCCCCCTGTAAGAAAAGCCAGTGGGCGTTTTCCAAGTAGGGTCTGAGTATAAGTTGAGTAAGCACTTCAAGCACAGGATTTGGCTCCACTTCATTGTTTTGGAATTCAGCCTCAGATGATAATAGACTGATGATTCACAACCAGGAGTAGACAATCAACTGATAGACATTGCCCATATATTCTGGGAAAACTCACTTCCTCTATATTCAGAGTGTATAAGGGTCTCTTTCTGAATGAAGACAAAACCATAATACTAGGTATTTTACTTACTGCCTTCTCCTGTGATTCCATTCCAAAGAATTCCAGGAGCCTTGAACCACAGAACTCACTGCACTTTCCACACCCACTCATCCATGCCCAGGCAGCTGTGTTGGGGAAGCCACAATTTGGCCTTGGGGTGACTAACTGGAGTCACAGTCCTTGAAATTTTAGACTGCAAACATAGTACATTTCAGAAACTGAAATTTACATCATCCTTCCAGATGTACGACAGCCCCTCCCTTTCTATGTAGCCCCCATACTGTATATGTATTTATCCTCACAAAACAGGAGTGCTGTTACCACATTACAGGGCTTGCCTTGCCAGGTCAAGCTCAGCAGCTAACTACAGTAATATAAATCCTGCCTCAGTTTCTCCTGGTTGTCCCCAGAGCTGACTGAATTTGCCCGTCCTTTCCCTGCAGACTGAACCAGCAGCTAACTCACCTGTCTAGTTCAAGGCCCACCTCTAGGCACAGTTAGTACAGTTCTAATGTGAACCCATTCATAAACACCAAAGTAAACCCAGTTAAAAGGCAGCAGTTCTCCCATTCCATTGTACTCAGTTCAAGGCCCATTCTCCAGGCCAGCTACCCAAGAATGAAGACCCCATTTCATGATTCTTACACTCCTAGCCATTCACTATACCTTTTACAGTTGTCCTACCACACCCCTCACCTGAAGGCTCATCCAAGTGGGCTCCCAGTGCTCCAGTCCCCAGATCTCTCTACCTACAAGCCCTGCTGAGCTCCTCCAGGCTCCCCTCTTGCTCGAGTTCATCTTAGCTGAGCTAGTTCTTGCTCTTTACCTAGGAGCCCCCACATGAACATTCTACCCACCAGGGCTCGCCAGTTTTGTTTCTTCTCCACCTTAGCAGCAGCTTCTAACTCCTGCTCTCAGGCATCCTCACCAACTTTCTTCTTCTCCTCTCCCCTAACTGCTGCCTGGCTCTCTGTATCAGCCAGGTGCCCTCCAACAGGCCTGAATGGGAGGCAGCTAACCCAGTCCCTCTTCAACAGGCCAATCACCTTGTGACAAAACCCCCACGTTACAGAGGGGGAACTGAAGCAAGGAGAGCCAAGGTGACTTTCCTGAGATCACAAAAGAAGTAGAGCTGGGTTCCCTAAATCCCAGAGTAGTGCCCTAACCCCTGGGCTATTTTTTCTCACCCCACAACCATAATTACAGGGAATCAGTTCTTGGCCTTGTTCTATTTAACATTTTTATCAGTGAGCTGGAAGAAAACATAAAATCATCACTGATCAAATTTGCAAATGACACAAACATTGGAGGGGGGTAAATAATGAAGACGACAGGTTGCTGATACAGAGCTTGCGAAGGTAGGTGTAGGCAAACCACGCGTCTTTCAATATGGCCAAATGTAAAGTCATACGTCTAGGAACAAAGAATGTAGGCCACGCTTACAAAATGGGGGGACTGTATCTTGGGAAGCAGTGACTTTGAAAGAGACTTGGGTGTTAGGGTGGATAATCAGCTGAATGTGAGCTCCCAGTGTGACGCTGCGGCTAAAAGTGCTAGTGGTTGGATGTATAAATAGGGAAATATCAAGTAGGAGTAGAGAGGTTATATTACTGGTGTGACTGCTACTGAAATAATTTGTCCAGTTCTGGCATCCACAGTTCAAGAAAGATGTTGAAAAATTGGAAAGGTTTCAGAGACAAGCCATAAGAATGATTAAAGGATTGGGAAACACGCCTTTATAATGAAAGACTCAACAAGCTCAGTCTATTTAGCTTAAAAGAGAAGGTTAAGGGATGACTTGATCACAGTCCCTAAGTACCTACATTGGGAATAGAAATTTGGATAACAGAGTACTCTTCAGTTTAGCAGTCAAAGGTATAACAAGATCCAGTGGCTGGAAATTGAGGCTAGACATATTTAAATTAGATATAAGGAATAAACTGTGAAGGTTGTTAACCACTGGAACAATTTACTAAGGGTTGTGGTGGATTCCTCATCACTGGAAATTTTAATATCAAAATTGGATGTTTTTTCTCAAAGACCTCGTATAGTTCAAACAGGAATTAATTCAGGGATCTCCAATGGCCTCTGTGATGCAGGTCAGACAAGATGATCATAATGGTCCCTTCTGGCCTTATAATTTGTGAATTACCACCATGCCCCCAATAACTGTCCTGTTTTATAAAAGACTGTTTCAGTATTATGATAGGTTACAGTGTAGTAGCCGTGTTAGTCTGTGTCAGCAAAAAGAAAATAAGAAAGAAATACTTGTGGCACCTTAGTCTCTAAGGTGCCACAAATATTTCTTTCTTTCTTGTTTTCTTGTTTCAGTATTATAATCCTGAAATTATGCAGGTTTTCATGCTGTTTCCTTCCTTGTGATAGGTAATGTGAGACGGGAACCCTTCCTCTCCCATCTCTCATCTGCTAAGAAAATTGAGTCAAGGTGGGAGGGTTTCTAGTTTGCTTGTAAATATCTAAAAATAGAGAGGACAAAGCATTTGAATATGTATTGTAAGAACTAATCATGCATTCGCATGGGATAGAATAAATATGTGATAGAATTTAAGGATGGGGTGAGGGAACTATGATGCTGTTAGGAATACACTCAGCAATGGTGGAACAAGGAGCTACAGTCATAAATTGTTTTTATGTTGAAAGACCCGGTGCTAAAAGGCTAAAATCTTCATCCACAGGGACATTTGTAAACCCTGGGTCCTTACTTTTCTCTATCAAAAGAACCTATGCACCTATTTTTGCCTGTTCAGTGGTCTCCCTGATTAGCATGGTTATTTGGATTATCCCCAAATTACTTCCCCACCCCCACCCCACGCATCATCTTTCAACAGTGCTGGCCCATTGCCAGGCACTGAAAATCCTTAGGGAGAGGAATCTTTGCTGAAAGTAAAATATCTAGTTCTCCTTGATGGGACTTTTTTATTTTCAAGGTTAGCGTGCCCCCTGCTGGCCCCCACATCTTCAGAATAGTATAATTCACAATGCGATTAATCCAGTTGTATTAAATCAGCAAATGCCAAGTATTACCTGCCTTTGTCCCAATGACAGGTTAGGATCCAAACAGCTGAAAAATCACATTCTCTTACAAACCATGCTAATTCTCTCATGCTAATGTGATGGCTCACGCAGACCACAACATCAGCTGCCACCAATAAACCGGGGCACAAGAGCATCACAGGCACCAAGGTTGATCTAATTTATTGATAAATTCAGATACGTTCTGGAGAGACTTCTTGCAAAATTTAATTTATGGTGTATTATTTATAATCCTTCATTCACCTAAGAGCTCGGGTTTGTATGCGGAGCCTATGTAACCACTAGTTTGTGCCATGTTATATCAGAGGTGTGCAGCCTGTTATTGACACCTAAAGAAATGTAACTAAAACAGCAATGCTAAAAGCCGCTCAATATTACAAATGGATATAGAGATCAATGTAGCCACCATTAAACTCTCAGTGATTAATTACTTTGAAATGCTTTATAACTTTCCCTCATAGGAATGAAATAGTTGATTAAATTCTATTTCAGCAGGAGTAATGAGAGCAATTATTCTTAAACTGTGGCCTATGAGATACTGGCGGTATGCAGAACCTTTCCAGGCAGGTGCATGGAGAGGTTTCTATCACAATGGAAAAGACTCCATCAATCTAACAACTGTAGTCAAGTCCAGGACTTTTTACATGTCTCCAGAGGCTTTTTGACAACTAAACTCACCAAAGAAGTAAATCTCTGAACTTTGCGTGGCTGATCACATCTTTCTTTCTTGTGTTCCTTTGGTCAGATTTGCAGACAACACGCAAACTGGAGTGATTAGCAAACACATGGGAGGACAGAGCCTAACTGCCAGGTGATATGTGGTCTAATTCTTTACGAAGAATTTCTCCTCTCAGCTAAAGGGGAGGTTTTGACTATCTTTCCAACCTGCAGCCCGCTCCTGGCCCCCGGGGGGGGGGCCGGGGGTCGCCACCCTCAAAAGTTTGGGGACCACTAGTTTAAACACTTCAAGTTACAGAGAATTCACTATTTACACTGGTTTAAGTCTGCTACTGACCTGTGCCCCATGTTGTAGAGGAAGGCAAAATCCCCCAGGGTGTCTGCCAATCCGACCCAGGGGAAAATTCCTTCCCAATCCCAAATATGACAATCAATTAGGCCCTGAGCACATGGGCAAGATCCACCAGGCAGATATCTGGGAAAGAATTCTCTGTAGTAACTGAGAGCCCTCCCCATCTATGGAAGCGACAAAGAGTCCTGTGGCACATTATAGACTAACAGACATATTGGAGCATAAGCTTTCGTGGGTTAATACTCACTTCGTCGGATGCATCTCCCCATCTAGTGGCTCGTCTCCAGCTATTGGGGACTTTTGCTACTGGCAGTTGCTGTTGGGGCACATCATACCATTCCCACCATAAATGTATCAAGCTTAATCTTGAAGTCAGTTAGGTTTTTTGCCCCCACTGCTTCGCTTGGAAGGCTGTTCCAGAACTTCACTCCTCTGATGGTTAGAAACCTTCACCTAATTTCGAGCCCTAACTTGTTGAAAGAGTTTATATCCATTTGTTCACAAGAAGTTTATCTTAAATAACTCCTCTTTCTCCCGGATATTTATCCCTCTGATGTATGTATAGAGAGCAATCACATCTCCTCTCAGCCTTCTTTTGGTTAGGCTAAACAAGCCAAGCCATTTGACTGTCCTCTCATACGGAAGGTTTTCCATTCCTCGGATCATCCTAGTAGCCCCTTTCTGAACCTGTTCCAGTTTGCATTCATCTTTCTTAAACATGGGACTCCAGAACTGCACATGGTATTTCAGATGAGATCTCACCAGTGCCTTGTATAATGGAACTAACACTCCCCTGTCTCTACTGGAAGTACCTCACCTGATGCATCCTTGGACTGCATTAGCCTTTTTCACAGCCACATCACATTAACAGCTTATAGCCATCCTGTGATCAACCAATACACAGAGGTCTTTCTCCTCCTTTGTCAATTCCAACTGATAAATCCCCAGCTTGTAGCAAAAATTCTTGTTGTTAGTCCCTAAGTGCATGACTTTGCACTAACCACTATTACATTTCATCCCAGTTCCATTACTCCAGTTTACAACGTCATCCAGATGTTCTTGTATGATATGCCAGTCCTCTTCCGTATTGAATATACCTCCCTACTTTGTGTCTTCTTCAAATGTTATTAGCACACTCTCACTTTTTGTGCCAAGATCAGTAATGAAAATGTTAAATAAGATTGGTCCCAAGTCCGATCTCTTAGGAACTCCACTAGTGACCTCCCTCCAGCCTGACAGTTCACCTTTCATTATGACCTGTTGCAGTCTCCCCTTTAACCAGTTCCTTATCCACCTTTCAATGCTCATATTAAACCCATTTTCTCCAATTTAACTAATAATTTCCCATGTGGAACTGTATCAAATGCCTTACTGACATCCAGGTTAGATCTACTATATTTACATCTACATCCAGGTTAGATAGATTAGATCTACTATATTTCCTTTGTCTCTCTACAAAATCAGTTGTTACCTGCTCAAAAAAGGAGAAACGGTTGGTCTGGCACGATCTACCTTTTGTAAAACCATGTTGTATTTTGTCCCAATTACCTCTGTCCTTAACTACTTTCTCTTTTAAAATTGTTCCAAGACCTTGCATACAACTGAGGTCAAATTAACAGGACTATCATCTCCTGGATCACCGTTTTTTCCCTTTTCCTGTGGATCTAGCTCCCGCCTCTCGGGGAGCTGGAGTCCCCAAGGAGGACGGCAGACCCATAGGCGCTGACTCCGTGGGTGCTCCAGGGCTGCAACACCCATGGAAAAAAAATCAGCGGGTGCTCTGCACCCACCCCCAGCCAAGCTCCGCAGCGCCCCGCCCGTCGGCGTAGCAGCGTCTTCGCTGAAGCGCAACAGCGGCGCGGCTGCGGGGTGCAGCAGTCATGGCAGAGATGAGGCCTCGGGGCTAGGGTGACCAGATGTCCCGATTTTATAGGGACAGTCCCGATTTTGGGGTCTTTTTCTTATATAGGCTCCTATTACCCCCCTACCTCAGTCCCTATTTTTCACACTTGCTGTCTGGGCACCCTACCTGAGGCTCCCAGCCCCCGCCACAGGAGCACGAGGCTGAAGGGCGCCTGCGAAGCCCTGTCCAGGCACGTGTAAGGGGGAAAGTGACTGCGGGGCTTCGCCTCCCGCCCTCCCCGACTGGGAAACACCCCGCACGGGGTCTGACCCATCCAGGGGGTCCCCACGGGGCTGCCCCATCTCCCCTCAGCACCTCGCCTTCCGCCGGCGGGGCAGCGCTGGAGCCTGGCGCGCTCTCCCCAAAGGGGGGCGCCGCCCCTCCCCCAGCTGTCCCCCGATTCAGAAACCAGCCCCGCCTCCGAGGCAGGGCCCCGCCCGCCCCGAAGCCTCGTTCCGCTTTCGTTGGTAGTTTGGGACGCTGCGCGGGCCGTAGCTACGCGGGAAGGGGGCTTGTGGGTGCGCATGCGCCGGGGGAAGCTAGCTGGCGCTGTCATGGCCGCCGCCTGCAGGAGGTTCCTGGAGCAGGCGGGCGTGAGGGCCCTCGCTAGGGCGCCCGCCGCCCGGCCCGGCGCGCGCTGCCGTAAGGAACCGGGGCTCCGCCCGCTCATGTCGCCTGATTTCAGCCCCCTCCTCGGGGCTTCGCTCTCAGCCCCCAAAAGGCCGGGGGAGTCCCGGGTCCTTCCTCACCGTCCCGGGGCGGGCCTGCCTGGGTCCTTTTCCCGCCACTGCCCCTTTTCTGGAGGGGCTGCCTGGGTCCTGCCCGGCGCTCCCCCGGCCACTACCCCCTTTCTGGGGAGGCACCTGGGTCCTTGCTCCCTTTGTCGGGAAGTGGGGGCTGCATGGGTCCCTCCTCTTCTCTCAGTGTCCCCCTGCACGGGAGGGGCTGCCTGGGTCCCTGCCCACGTCATTGCCCCGTTTGCTTGGGGGGTGCTGCCTGGGTTGCTGTGCCCGTCACTGCCCCCTTTGTGGGCAAGGTTGCTGCCTGGATCCCTGCTTCCAGCCCCGCTACTCGCCGCCTCTTTGGGAGGGAAGTGCTTTCTCTGGCCCTGGAGTGTGTTGCACCTGATGACATTGCTTCTGTTACATCCCAATGCAGTGTTCTTGGCTTCATTTTCTCTCTCTAAAAAGCCCCTCAAACACTTCTTTCCAAATTGACAATGGTATAGATTATCCTAGTTTTCAGGTTGCAGGGGTCTGCTAAGAGGAAGGGTGGTTGTGGTCCAGGACTGTGAGTGAGGACAGTTGTACTTTTAGTCCCTACTTTGTTATTATGGACTGTGTGCCCTTGGGCCAGTCAGTTATTTGGCCTCAGCTGCTTCACTTCTACAAAGGACATATTTGAGAAGCCTAGTTAATGTAAATTGTAACCCAAATTTTAGATGCGACAGTGTTATAGAAATTGCAAAGTATTACTAGTTGCTGAGCTGATAAGTGTATTACAAATTCAAGGTGTTTCTTACTAAATCAAAGAGCACTCAGGAGTTATGGTGCTTTTGAGGGAGATATTTCAATGAACTATTGTATTCATCATTTTTTTTTCTAAGGGTCTGATCTTGCAGTGAGCTCTGTGCAGATCTTGGAGGATCAAGGCATGCAAGAGTATTTTTTATACTTTCAGTGTGATAGTGCAGTAATAACTCCTTTTCCAATGTTCAAATAGTAGTAAAACATAAAAGTACCTGAGACTTCTGCAAATCACCCAGGAGAAAGTATTAAAGTCTGTAGGTTAAAAATAAATTTAGATGAGTTTAGTCTTGGAAAAGTCATCTGAAATCTGTTCTAAAATGTGATGCTTAAACCAGAAGAAGAAATATCATTTTCTTAATCTCCTTTTGACTCATCTAAAACTTCTTGAATTAGCTTTTCAGTTTCCTTTTATCATATGAGCATCTAACAAAGGAAGGCATGATCTTTTACTATTGCCTTAACAGAGGAAGCACACTGTGAATGTTCATACACATACAGTGTTTTGAAGGGTTGAGAGTTGTTTACATTATAATTGTATGCTTACTTGTTATAGGGGTTACTTTGGGGGTTACTCCTGGTTGAAATCGGTTTATTTTCAGCACCATCTTGTTTCTGTCTTTGAAGGGTGCTTCTCTTCTTCTGGACTTCTGAGGGCTAACAATGAAGAACCTGCAAAATTTCAGCCACCTCCAAAGCCAGTTGTTGTTGACAAACATAAAGAGATAGTAGAGAGAAGGTAGGATGGATATTCTGTTGCTTAACACAGTGCATAGTTGCACTTCTTAAAAGTTGCTACTCCCTTGCTTAGTCTTCAGTTGAGTTATTAATTATATGAGCACCTCCTGAAATCCACTAAGCACCATTATGCAAAGTATAGTAAACATTTGTTAAGCAAGCAGAGACAATTTGTCAAAAAATGGGTTTAAAATACCTTTACAAGTGACTTGCATCCACAAAAATAGTGATTCATGGATAACTCTATGTAGTTGTAAACGTACATGCAAGTCCAGGTTGTGTTTTGTTGAGCTTCATTATATTAAATGCATGTGTATCTTCAGTACAACAGTATGTCATAGGGAGAAAGTACACGCGACTGAAAGTTGAGACACCTGGGTTATGATTCTGGCTCTGCTGCTGACCACCTGCTTGTCCTTGGGCAAGTCACTCTTTGTAAAATGTTGCTGCCACTAGTGCTGGTATCCTCAGTAAAAACGCTAGTGTAGAAAGTAATATATAATATATAAATATAATATAAGGGTTCAAGTGTTTCTATTATTGGATCACCTAACCTGCTCTGGGCAACATTAGGTGATGGTGATTAAAATGTTTCTGTACTGTTAGTAGTAGTGTAACATTGGGAGATTTCCCAAAGAAGTCTAGTGTGTAATCAGCCTAGGAGTGTGGAGAGTTTCTTAGAATCAGAACTTTGACACCTATGAGAGCATTCAGTCCTTCTCCCCTTTCCATATCCGTTCAGCTCTTGGCCAGTCATTTCGAATTGGTAAGGGTTTTCATTACTTGAAACTGTCTTCATAAGGGGTAAGATTCTGTGCTGCACTTCCTAGAACTTGCAGCCAAGAGGGATTTGCCCCCTCCCCGCTCTCCGCCTCCCCCTCCCCCCCCCCCCCCCAAAGTTAAACCACCTTTTCTGCCCTCTGGGGTCCAGAACAACCCTTGAGGCTAAGTTATGGTAGCCTCCCTGGGCTACCCTATGGAAAGCAGCACTGACCAGAATCTCTGCTGTTCTGTGTGCTGTGCTTCCACTGTAGAGCCATGCCCCTACAACAGGGTTTGCGAAGCGGTTCTTGGAGGACCACCTCCATCTGTCTTCCTGATTTTTCTGTGTTAAGCCATTCCGGACAGATCTGGGGTTTTTATAGTCCCTCTATGCATTTCTGGCCCCATTATCTCATGTAAAGGAGTGGGGGTGAAAATCTCACCCATGGTGTGTCTTGTGGACTCCCATCTGCTAGGAGCAAGAGAGACATCTTACAACTTGTTTCACACACAATACTATTCATCCGTGAGCCATCAATGTTAAGTACTCACTGCTAACATGTGTTGGAACCTTTCATGGTTCAATTCTATTACTAATCCTCCTTGTCCCTAGTTCTAATGCTCAAAAGTGATAGCAGTGACAAAACTGATAAATAATAGAAAATTATCATGCACTCAAATGGCCAGTGAGTACTCTAGGCACTTGTAGCTACAAAATATCTGAATCAAACTACACATCTTCTCATTGAAAGAAACTTGGGGCACTCAAATCAGGAACTGCAAAAAACTGCTCTTTATGTCAGTGTGAAGGCAACCTGCACGCATGAATAACAGAGGTCTTTAATGTGTAAACCAAATATTTTTACTTCAATACTATGGTAAGTTGTAGGTTTTAATACAAGTTACTTCCGTCTTATACTCATAAAGGTTTTGACTTCCCCACAGGTTCTTGAGTCCTGAATTTATTCCCCCCAGAGAGAGAACAGATCCTCTTAAATTCTGTATTGAAAGAACTGACATGATACGAAGGCGAAAAGTGCTCGACATTCCAGAGTTCTATGTTGGTCAGTTAACAGCATTAGGATTTTTAATAACTTTTCCAGTATTGGTCATTGATACAGTTAAAAAAAAAAATGAATGGCATAGCTTTTATAACAATGTTACTATTTTCTGCTGCCAAATTTAATGGACAGTGTAGGATCAATTTAGAATGAATGATAAATAGAAGTATTGCCATTTGAACTCAATGAAAACACAGGTTAGTTTTCTAGATGCAGACATTCTCTATGCATTGCTTACAACCTAATCACTGTAGTGTGCACTGTAAACTTTTGTCTAACTTTCCTGTTTATAGACATAAGTAAATAGCATTAATGATGTTTAATTTGGGGGGGAGGGATAGCTCAGTGGTTTGAGCATTGGCCTGCTAAACCCAGGGTTGTGAGTTCAATCCTTGAGGGGGCCATTTAGGGATCTGGGGCAAAAATTGGGGATTGGTCCTGCTTTGAGCAGGGGGTTGGACTAGATGACCTCCTAAGGTCCCTTCCAACCCTAATATTCTATGATTCTATGTGAACTAAATCTTTAAAGGCAAAGAAATTTTATATTTTTATATAAATATTTAAGCCTACATTTTGTAAATTCAGCTAGTTTCTTAGATTAATTTAGTTGTGTGTCTATTAAGGTCTGCACTTAAAATCTGACTTGTTCTCCATGTTCCAGGAATGATTTACTGACTAGTCTCTTCTTTGGACAGGAAGCATTCTTTCTGTTACCACAGCAGATCCATATGCCAGTGACAAAACCAGCCATTTTGTAGGAATTTGCATTCAAAGAGGAGGAAAAGGACTTGGTGCTACCTTTGTGCTTCGGAATATTATACAAGGGCAGGGTATGTCTTCGTACAGCTTTCATTCTTACATTAAGACTATTAAATGGAGGAGCTATAGTATTTAAATTGTATATGAAATGGTATATTATAGAAATCTTGTTTGCAGTTGGGATGGTATTAGAGTATTAAAGGGAAATCATCATCTTGCATACTACTGTTGTTAGGTTTAAAACAAGATGCACTGCAAGATGCAATGAGACCTTGGTGTACAGTATTTCTCAGCTGCTTAAAAATGTGGCATATCTGGGCTGATCTCATGTTTCAACTCTGGTCAAAAGCAATACATCTAACTTCATTTATGAACTAACTTTGTAGTAGATGGATTTTAATATTTTAACAACCTTACAAAAGACACTTTGTTTTGTAGTAGCAGCTAGGGCCCAACCAAGAGTGAAGTACCATTGTGCTACGCACTGTGCAAACAGAGTAATACAGTCTAGACCCCATAGAGCTTAATCTTGAGTCTCACTTGTCTCATATCAGTCCTACATCACCTCATTTCTAACCTAAACTATGTTTGACTCTAGGTCTCCATAATGGAAGACCAATGTAGCAGCCTGCTGCATCACACACCTCCTTTCTGGTGCACTTTAAAGCCATTGTAGGGCAGGCATTGCTTTGTCTGCATTACTATAAATATACGCAGGAATTAGGCATTCCTTATTTTGCTTAAATAAATATATCACAGGTGAATCACCATTGTACCCAAAATACATTGAGTAATTTAAAATCTATGCTTGTGGCTCCCTCTTAAATTCTATACTTATAAGTGCCTCTGCCTCTTGAGCTAGTCTAGACCGCAGACTTTAATTTCTTTGTAAGAGAGAAATGTATACAATACTGTATTCAAAAAATGGACCCAAAATGTGACACTATCCTCGATTAATATAAGGATCTGAAACACTAAACTGAAATATCAACTCCAGACTAGGTTTCTTATGGCCCCTGATTCTCAGCTACAAGTTAAATAACTGTTTGTCTTCTTAAGGTGTTGAGTTTTGCTATGAACTGTACAATCCTCGAATGCGGGAGATCAAGGTTTTGAAGCTGGAGAAGAGACTAGATGACAACCTGATGTATTTACGGGATGCTCTCCCTGAATATAGTACTTTTGATGTTAACATGAAACCTGTGCCCCATTCAGCTAATGATGAAATTCCTGTAAACCAGGTATGAGTCTAGTGTGATAGAAGTTTGGTGGGAAAGTGAGGTGATTCAAGTGATGGTAATAAAATATAAACACTTCATATCTAATGTTCGCTTGAACCTAGCCCTCTAAGAGCACTGAACTGTTATCAGATGCCACATGTAAAACAAGTTTTGTCTTACTCTGTTTTTATAGTGAATAATCATCCACAATGTAGTTGAACTATCTGATGTTTTAACAGAGAACAAGGATTGATGGGCATAAAAAAATCAAAACTTCTTTTAGAGGTGTGCTCTCTAGGTCAGAGTTGAGGCATATGCAGGGGGTTATGTGGAGAAGCTTTCTCCATGTTGTATGTGTTCTGTAGATGGGACTTAGATGTCTGCCTGATATCCCTGGAACTATTTGAATATTAAAATTGTCATCTTTTTTAGGAGACTCTGAGTAAAATTACATGGAGGAATGCTAGTGGACAACAGCTTAATGTAATGCTGAGGGTAGAAATTTAGTGGATGTAAAGTAGATCATTTCTTTCCAAAAGACTTAAAGAAATCAAATACATCAGCTACCCTCTTCATTAGCTCAGGAAGACTTGTAGAAAGTAGTGGGATACATATCCCATGCCCGTTCAAGTATGCAAATCCTGTACTGTGCCGTATATGGCACCATCTATTAGAGAAATCACCATCTTGAGAGTTTAATACCGATCTACTTTAAGTTCTTGTATAATGTTTATCACTATGCTAAAAGCATTATAGCCTGCATATGTTTGTCTAGTGGGTCGTGTAGTGGTTAGGGCTACTCAATACAAGAAGGCATTGACAGACTGCAGGGTGAAACCAAAATAGAGGGTGTCAGGAAAAAATTACATATTGGAAGTTTGACCTTAAGTGTGAATGTGTGCATCTTGAGGATGGAGGGTGGATGACTGTTTAACTGTCCAATAACAATTAAAATATTCCCACCCCCTTTGAACTATTAAGTGATTGATAGTAAACTAAGGACTAACAGCCCTGCTCATGCAGAGGAAAAAAGTTGTTTGTGAGGGAAGACCACATCTAACTTTGAGCGGAGGTGGGGTTCAAAAGTAGATTGAAAATAGATACGCCTTGTCTACAGAACAGTTGTGCACATAGGCATAAAATGACGTTTCTTCAGGAATAAATTCATTATCTGAGCACAAAGACAACTAGTGCCAAGTTGAAAATGCATCCTAATGCAAAAAAGTCAGTTCTATGCAGACTTGTATCTTATGTATTCTTTACTTGTTTCTAATCCTAGCTGAAAGTCAAAATGAAACCTAGACCCTGGACAAAACGTTGGGAACGACCAAAATTTAACATTCAAGGAATCCACTTTGAACTACCCGAAAAAATGATGAAAGAAGCACAAAAGTGGAGCATGCCGTGGATAAAGTTTGATATGCTGCGAGAATACAATACTTCAAAATTAGAGGAGGAAATATGGAAAGAAGTGAATGAAGAGCTAAAAAAATGATACTGCTTTTATATGGTAGATTACTGACTGAGGCCACCTCTGAATTTAATGTATAAATTCCTCAATCGTGTAAGACTTGTGTATATAGTCAGTGTGTACAATAAAGTTAATCTTTCAAAAAAGTAGTACATTTGTGTATATACAGTGCAGTGGTTTTAACCTCCTTTAGTTCCCACTTTTGAGGGGGGACAGCGACTCCCATTGTCTTCAGTAAAATATTGAGAAATTATCTTACTAAAGTACTATGTCCAGCCCCCTTTTCCAGGCATACTCAGTCTTAACGGTAACAAAACAGGCCTTTGCTGCTATACTTTTCATGTTACTCATTTGACAACAGGCCATAAACACCTCACTGGATTCAGGTAATATGTTCTTTTGGAACTAACATCCCTCCACCCATGAAACTTTTTTTTTTTAAATGTGTCAGCTACCTCAACTAAGACCTTCTGGCAGTTGCTGCTTTAGTAGATGGACTTGACTTTTTCCAAATTCTGTTGCAAGGCACATCTTCCTGTTCTTAGTTTCACAACCAACCGCCTTTGCCATGATGGTTTTGTTGGCTATTGTCTTGTATCCTAAACTCTCTCCCCCTATGCACACCCATTCCTTACTTGTTTAAATACAGTTGGTATATGCCTGACTAGTTGAGTGATAGTACTGAACAGGAAGGTAGGATTACATCTCAAAACTAAAAGTTAAGCAAGCCTTGAGTGAAAACACAGCATTTGGAATGCTAGGAGTGTGCAAACAGGAAGGCTGTCCCTGCCCTCAAGAGCAGACATAGATCAAGACAGAGATAGAACACTTCAAAAAATGGAAACTGCCACTGATTTTGTGTTGTGGTATTTAAACACTCAAAAGCCAGATTCAGGCCCTTCATGCTTGGGATTGTAAAACATGCACATGACCCTGTGAGCCATTCACTCTTACTTAACACTAGTTTACAAATTTGAAGTTGATTTGATTTTCCTGTTCCCCACCCACAGTTTAGTAAACTCCTAACAATTATTCCCCCTTACCATAGCAAAGCCAGTCCAAGTCCTCAACTTCCCTTTTTCTGTAAGGTATGAGTTATGCCCCTGCTCTCATTGATGAAATAGTATGTATCCTGCTTGAGCTAGAAGGATCTACCACTAGTAGTTGCTGAGGGGGAAATGCTACTTTGAATAGTCTGACATGCAAGACCCTGGAAGCATGGAAACAGATGTGGCCAGGGACTAGTCAAACTTTTCTATCTCTAAAGGTTATATGTATCAGTCTGAGCTAGGAATTGTATGTTAGGTTTATCAGCAAGGTTACCAAGCTTCCCCCAAGAAAACTGGCTGGGGGGGGACAACTCCAAAGAAGTACTACCTGCTGAATTGCATGTACTGGTTCAGAGTGGGTTCAAGAGGCGCAGCAAGCAAAGAGCTTTAAGAATAAAGGTTCAGACTCAACTGAGCCACATCCATCTTTCTGATTTAAAAAAAATCAAACACCTAAGATTATACCCAAGAGGGCAAAATCCTCTTGGAGGAGTGTGAAGGACTGGAACTGGCCAGGGTCTCCCTGTGATAGCTGGTACAGAGGGAGAGAGGGACAGGCCTCTGTCCATAGGTGACAGCTGGAGGCCTGGGACCTAAAGGGGGCACTCTCAAGATGACCACTGTTAACCAACATGTACATGTTGGGCATAGTATACACTACATTAATAGTTATGCACATCTGACAGTCTATAGTGTTGTGTTCACCATTTTTACTAGACTGATTAAGGCTGCATCCATCATGGATTCTGTGACTTCTGCAGTGGCCGATGCAGCTGGCTCCGGGGCTGCCCAAGCAGATCAGGCAACCCCTGAGCCATTGAGCACTGGCAACTGCTGGGGCAGTTTGGGTGAGGGAAGGGGCTCAGGGCTGGGGCAATGGATTGGGATGCAGGGTGGTGCTTACCTCAGGGGGGCTCCCTGAAAGCAGCAAGCATGTCCCTGCAGCTAGGTAGAGGGGCTAGGGGGCTCAGTGTGCTGCCTGCACTCACAAGCTCTATCCCCACAAGTCCCAATGGTTGCCGTTCTGTATATACTGTCGGCTCCCACAGCACTCTACAAAATACATGCACATACACTTGTCACTTCAAGAAGCAGTGTTTTGGTGTAACAGTGCAGCTGTTTAACAGCTCTATTATTACAGAACAACTTACATAACCAACTGAAACTTCAGGGAAAACTGAAGTATGCAGAATTCAGTTACACAAGTTGGAATTTATCCTGGCCATAAGTACCCCTTACTCTTGTCATACATCTGATGGGCTCTTTAGCCCCCCGACAGCCACCATCTTTTATATCATCCAAAATAGCACCTCCAACACCATCCAGGAACACATCAATAATGACATAGAAGGAATGTTACATGTAGTGCAACAGCATCTACATTATCAAGGGCCCATTGTGCTGGGTGCTGTACAAATACACAGGTTGACACTGCTCATTCCCTGAAGAACTGTCTTATTTGAGACAACATAAGAACAAATATGGAGGGAAGGCAAGGAGGACAAATCACATGCTTATATTGATTCGCTATTGCCTAATTTCAATGTTCCTGCTGGTAAAAATCTTAATTTAAAAAAAAAGTTATCAATTGCTGCACAATCTTGCCATCATTAGTAAGTTGATTTATTATAACAGCAAGAGATGGTCTTGAAACAGTGTACTGCTTTGTAGAATCCTGCACATTCTAGAGATATGCTGCTTAAATCATGTTAGTATGGTAAATACAGTGAATACCCAGAATTGGTATTCACTGTACCAGTAAATTCATACTTGTTTAAATAAATATGAAACTAAATGCAAGACTAAGTTTTATTTTACAAAGTAAGCCCATTTGTACAAGAGTTAAACAATCAAGATAAAAAATAGTACCTAGTAATTTACAATTGATATTCATTTATTTTACAAAAATAAAAAATACCCAGTTTTTTTAAAAATGTAAAACCATGTCCACGGGGGGGGGGGGGAATCTACTATAAGAAACACAAATATTACATGTTAAATACCATTTGGGGAAATACAGATACAAATGACTGCATCAGAACTTGTGCCACGCTCTGGATTTTTATAACCAATTCTCTTTCAATTCCATGGCAGAATGACTTGTTATACATTCAAAACTCTCTCTTTAAAAGATAGAATCTATTTTAAAATATTCTATGTATGACAGATGAGACTGTGTACATCGGGGGGAGCAAAAACAGCAATCAGCAAGACTCAGACACCAGTCAGATTTCTGAAAACGATGTGAAAAATACACATTAAAATAATTTCTGAAGTTGCTACAATAAATGACTCATGCATCTCACTGCCAACAACTGAAGTGTGTATGATCATTAAAAAGAAACTTTCATGAGGTGAGCCCAGGCCCACAAACACTTGAGCACAATCCACATTAGCATCTGAATTATAAAAGACAACATACAGTGGATGCCATCCTTACATTGTGATGTTACAAGTGTTGTATTTGCACACTAGGTATAATATAGATAGAAAGCTAGGGATAGCAGGCACCTATTTCAGCTGTCCCTGTTATTCCATTGCTATTATTCAGTTGAAACCCTGCAGGACTTATACTGACTAACTCTCCCACAGATCTCCATGAAGATGGTCACCGGAATCTCACCAGAGAAGGGACCTAGTATTCTCCCTGAGATAGAGAGATATTACACAATATTAGGCTCACAGTTCAAGACTGGAAATTCTACACGAGGCTGTTTACTTACAGTATATTAATTCCGTGACATTTTTCAGATCCTTTCACTATCCTTTAAGTAACACCTATAAGAGGAATAAAGCATTATCTCCCCTGTGGTAGGAACTAAAACATTTCTTCACTTTGAATTAAATCCAGCAAAAGCAATGTCATTCGGGACATAAGATTACCATTTCATCTTCAACTAACTTGATGCCAACCATTGCAACATGGTGCACCAGGAATACAAAATCTGGTCCAATGCAAGTACACTCACTACCCTCCGTGAGAATTTTGGGTGCACAAGAAATATAAGCCCATTACTTGCAGGGCCTTTAAGTCCCATGAAATATCTAGGCTCAATAAGGCAGAATAAAGAAAGGGCAGCCCTAAGTCATCAGTTGCATTGTTCAAGTGAAACCGTTAACAGTATTTTAGCTTGATCTTTATCTTGCTTTAGATCAAACCCAAAATGGCTACAGCATTTTAAATTTTATATTTTAGTCCTTTCGCTGGAATTCTACTTTCTGACAATAGGTTTCAGGTGTTCCAGTTTATATTCCTCAATGAAGTCCTCTGCAATATGCAAGGCGTTGACTTTCACCAACAGAAGAATTAGGTCTCTTGTTTCATCACTAAAAAAAAGAAAAGAAAATGTACAATATTCAAGTGTCTGACCTCCATATAGTTTGAGTGTATTGATTTTTAAAATGCAGATAAGAAACTACACTGGAAATTAATGAAAATGATCCTGGGCTATGGTGATCAATTATGTTGCCTACATACAATTCCAGTGTCCAAAGGCTAGGCAGGAAAAGCTAACAAATCTCTATCTTCCATTTCTATTGGATCACATTTTATAAATTTAAACTAATCTGATTACATATTGCATATTTTAATAAATTTCACTCCTTATAAAAGCAAGCACTAATAAGACAGCTCAGTGTGTGAGATATAGAGAATCACAGCAGATATCCAACACCTCTTTTAGGAACAACATTACAGGATTATTTCCTCAATTCTCTAGAAATAGACGAACCAGTGTTAGAAGAATGAGGTAAGGACTTTACATGTCCGTACACTGTTACCAGTAAGTCACATAGCCCTTTTCCATTATTCTTGTGTGTCCATTACAAGATTTTTAATTTGCTTTTGATTTACAATCCTTCCACAGCTCTCAAATGGATATGCATTATTATGAAAAGATCAAAATATATACCACTACAAGCCCACTTTTGAAGTGTACCATGTAAATATACAGACACAAAAAAGTTAATAAAATATTAGAGACATATACAGTACATGTAGAAATAATGAATTCCAAAAAAAAAAAAAAAGCCAGATTACCTGCAATTATTCTTGTACAGTGTATGTGCACTTTGCAACAAATGTTGGCTAAAGTTTGCCAACTGAGGGAGAGTTGATCCGTTTTTAAGCTCTTTGAACCATCTTTCTGGGAGACATGCAACTACCTGTTCAATCAAAACATTTGGAAAAGATTAGACAATCCTTAAATGCATTAACTCACACCTGGCTTTAACTCACTTCTTATTTCCCCTTTAATTGGCTCCATTGTTGTAATTAATAAAAAGCTTTAACAGATGTAGAGCCAGATATCACTTTGATGGAGTATTGTTATTCTTGACATACTCAACAGCTTCAAGAATTTATAGGCTGATGTTTGTTCTAAAGGTTTTTATGTTTGTGTAAGGAACATCAACAATAATACACAAATGACTGAGAAAACTTAATCACAAACCTTTCTACACCTTTCATTTTGCTTCTGATGCTTGTTGCATGCATGTATTAAAACGACTGCCTACAGACATAACAATTTGATCTATGTTAGTATATAGGTCTGTGTTAGCCTGGGATAGAATTTTGGGTTTGACTTTTTGATACTCAAAGGGCAAAGACACTGTGATGTTGTTTCTGCCTAGTCAGATGGTTGTTAGTACAATGGGAACAAATAAGAGCACACTTTAAGATTGCCTCAACCCCCTATCTCAAGGCAAAAATCAAGCAACCAGTCAGGAGGGACAAAGGGGTTCGAGTGTGTGTGGGGGCGGGTGGGGGGGGGGGGGGTGAGAGAGAAAAAGGTATAAAAAACCCTAATAATGCCGGTCCCTGACTGAGCACAACCTCACTCCTTACCCCTCCCATGCACAGGTGCCAACTTTTCTCGGTGCACACCCCCCGGCCCCTGCCCCAAAGTCCACGCCCAAACTCCGCCCCTCACTGCCCCTATTGGACCCCTCCCCAAATCCCCACCCTGACCCCGCCTCCTCCCCTGAGCGTGCCGCATTCCTTCTCCCACCTCGCTCCCAGGCTTGCCGTGCGAAACATCTGTTTCATGGCGCAAGCGCTAGGAGGGAGGTGGGAGAAGCAGGATGCGGCGGTGCGCTCAGGGGAGGAGGTGGAGGCAGAGTGGAGGTGAGCGGGGGCGGGGAGCTGCTGGTGGGTGCAGAGCACCCACCAATTTTTCCCCGTGGGTGCTCCAGCCACGGAGTCCCCACAGAGTCGGCGCCTTTGTATGCCACAGGAGCATAAGAGGTGGGACTAAGACCCCAGACCCAAAATGGAACATGACCCTAAGTTGCAAGGGGTAGGACTGTGGGCATGCATTGCAGGTATAATTATGCCTCCGGGGGGGGTGGGGGGTGGGGGTGGGGATGAAACACTGCGGCGTCAGAGTTATGGAACACGTTTGCTGGAAATTAACCCCAATAAACATTGAATTGTCTACACTTTGGACTTCTGGTCTTCTGCTTTCTGTCTGCGTGACAAGAACCAGGGGAGAGGGTGAAGAGAAAGCCCTCTAACAATCTAGCTGGCATAATACACCATTTGTTATTGTCAATTTGAACGGCTAACCTTTAGAGCACATTAGCATATATTAGCTTTGGGCAAAAACATTTGCTTGCATTAATTCCGCAGGTCAAGAAGATAGAATCTGCCCAATTCAAAGAAGCCACCACCTTCTTCATCCTCAGTACCAAGAGGTTCATTGATAAGTCGTTTTGTGGCTAGAGATATACAACTCCAGCCATTGAACTTACATTTCATAATGCTGGTTGTTAAATACATATTCTGGAGCCAAGGGATTAAATCATTTATTGCCAGTATGCTTTTTAGAAATTGTTTATTTTACCCTCCACTGTTTGCAACACTTGAAAGCAAAAAACCCAGAATTTCTATACTCTCAATGGTGTGAAGATCTACTTTGGAGTCAAACACTGGCATTTTCTGGATTTTTTAACAAACCTAACGTGACTTTTTTCTTTTTAAACAAACCTAATGTCAAATCTCTCTGTGTATTAGCATAACCTATTGCACCAACAAAGCATACAACTTTGTGAGTAGTGGGCCTGAACCAGACTTGAAGGAATTCCACTGAGGTCTTTCCATTCTTCAATGGGCTTTGAAACATTACTAGCATGGTGTGCATTAAATGGCTAATTATAGCTGGTGATCTAGGTGAGCATGAACAGCTCACACTTTATTTTATTTTGAATTGATAGATTTTTTAAAAAGATATTTAGAGTGAGATCTTGGCTCCAATGAAATCAATGGCTAAACTGATTTCAACGGGGCCAGGATTTCACCCTTAGGATCAAAAAAAAAGATATTTTCCACTGGACTGTAATAGTTTCCAAGTTTCGGGCCTGAATATTTTGATGGTTTTAGAAAGGCACAGTCAAGAGTTTACAGTTACCTTAAAAGCTATAGACACAATGTTTGTTACTTATTTTATCTTCAGACACTGATCTCTTTATCATGAAAACACTTTCTTCAATATAAGCCTTTTTCTTGTACATAATTTTTACCTTGTTGCACTTTTCCACATTATCTGGTCCAGGTGGTGCATTAAGGAGTATCAGAAGGAGATATCGATTCAGCAGCTTGCCTAGTCCTAACTCATGTAGTGTATCTTCTGGTATGATCCCATCCCAAAGAAGAATATTAGACAGCAGCTGAAATGATAAAGAAGCTTAGAATGAGCGCACTTGACGATAGGAGGTAAACAAAAGTATAAAACCATAATGTAAAACTGTTACCGAAATATCGGGTCCACCTAGCTGAGAGCCAATAACAGCCAAACAGGGATAAGGAAAGAAAAGGTTCAGAAAAGGGCAAGGGGGCAGCGATAGCTCAGTGGTTTGATCATTGGCCTGGTAAACCCAGGGTTGTGAGTTCAATCCTTGAGGGGGCCATTTAGGGATCTGGGGCAAAAATTGGGGATTGGTCCTGCTTTGAGCAGGGGGTTGGACTAGATGACCTCCGAAGGTCCCTTCCAACCCTGATATTCTATGATGCTAACAATGTTGCAACAATGTACCTTATGACTTTCACAATACTTTGGTTACACATTTTCATGGGACCGCATGCAGGCCCAAATTCCCACTTAGAATTTCCCTCAACTCAATCTTTTTAGATTAAAAAAATATGTTGATGTGTTTATTTGAACATGAGATCATTAGACTGCACACTCGCATCAGAATGTGCGCGTGGGGTATGGAGCCCCAGAAGTGCAATGCACTCAGCAGAGGGCAAGGCCTTGGAAACGGACATGGGGCACAGCCCAAAGGCCACCAAATCTTGTTGACCCTCTCGAGGGCTTTTGAAACAAGTGATGGAAAGAGGAAATATGCAGGGCAAGAATGGTTGGCCAAGGTCTGGGGTGAGATGGGGAGGATCATCCATTTGTGTAAATGGATGGATAAGTACATTCAAATGACAGCACATTTATAACCATTATTTCACAACCAATTATCTTTGAAGAGCACACATTCCTGAAACTAAAACAGGAGTCATACAAAAAGTGGAAACTAGATCAAACTACAAAGGATGAATATAAAAAAAAACCACAACACAAGCACATAGACAGGCTAAGGCACAAAATGAGATTAAACTAGGTAGGGACATACAGGGTAACAAAATAAATATTTTACAAATACATTAGACGCAAGAGGAATACCAAGGACAGGGTAAGCGCATTACTCAATGAGGCGAGAAAGACAAATGCAGAAAATGCAGCAAAGGCGAACGTATTAAATGCTTTTTTGTTTCAGTTTTCACCAGAAAGGTTAGCAGCTAACAGTGAACATCAGTGTAAATGGGGAAGAATCAGAGATTAAAACATGGAAAAAACAAGTTAAGATTTACTTAGACAAGTTAGATGTCTTCAAGTCAGCAAGGCCTGACAAAATACATCCTAGAATACTTAAGGATTGGGCTGAGGAAATCTGAGCCATTAGTGATTATCTTTGGGAACTTGTGGAGGATGGGAGAGATCCCAGAGGACTGGGAAAGGGTAAATATAGTGCCTATCTATAACAAGGGGAATCAGAACAACCCAGGAAATTACAGACCAGTTAGCTTAACTTTGGTACTTGGAAAGATAATGGAGTAAATAATCAAACAATTTGTAAGCACCTAGAAAATAGTAAGGTGATAAGTAACAGTCAACATGGATTTGTTAAGGACAAACCATGTCATACCAACCTGATATTCTTCTTTAACAGGGTAACAAGTCTTGTGGATACAGGGAAGCAGTAGATGTGATATAGCTCAAATTTAGTAAGGCTTTTGATACACCTGACCTTCTTATAAATAAAGTAGGGAAATACAGCCTAGAACCTACTATAGATTCATAGATTCTAGGGCTGGAAGGGACCTCGAGAGGTCATCGAGTCCAGCCCCCTGCCCTCATGGCAGGACCAATTACTGTCTAGACCATCCCTGATAGACATTTATCTAACCTACTCTTAAATATCTCCAGAGATGGAGATTCCACAACCGCCCTGGGCAGTTTATTCCAGTGTTTAACCACCCTGACAGTTAGGAACTTTTTCCTAATGTCCAACCTAAACCTCCCTTGCTGGAGTTTAAGCCCATTGCTTCTTGTTCTGTCTTTAGAGGCTAAGATGAACAAGTTTTCTCCCTCCTCCTTATGACACCCTTTTAGATACCTGAAGACCGCTATCATGTCCCCTCTCAGTCTTCTCTTTTCCAAACTAAACAAACCCAATTCCTTCAGCCTTCCTTCATAGGTCATGTTCTCTAGACCCTTAACCATTCTTGTTGCTCTTCTCTGGACCCTCTCCAATTTCTCCACATCTTTCTTGAAATGCGGTGCCCAGAACTGGACACAATACTCCAGCTGAGGCCTAACCAGCGCAGAGTAGAGCGGAAGAATGACTTCTCGTGTCTTGCTCACCACACACCTGTTAATGCAGCCCAGAATCAAGTTTGCTTTTTTTGCAACAGCATCACACTGTTGACTCATATTTAGCTTGTGGTCCACTATAACCCCTAGATCCCTTTCTGCCGTACTCCTTCCTAGACAGTCTCCTCCCATTCTGTATGTGTGAAATGGATTGTTCCTACCTAAGTGGAGCACTTTGCATTTGTCCTTATTAAACTTCATCCTGTTTACCTCTGACCATTTCTCCAATTTGTCCAGATCATTTTGAATTATGACCCTATCCTCCAAAGCAGTTGCAATCCCTCCCAGTTTGGTATCATCTGCAAACTTAATAAGCGTACTTTCTATGCCAATATCCAAGTCGTTGATGAAGATATTAAACAGAGCCAGTCCCAAAACAGACCCTTGCGGAACCCCACTCGTTATACCTTTCCAGCAGGATTGGGAACCATTTATAACTACTCTGAGTACAGTTATCCAGCCAGTTGCGCACCCACCTTATAGTAGCCCCATCTAAGTTGTATTTGCCTAGTTTATTGATAAGAATATCATGCGAGACCGTATCAAATGACTTACTAAAGTCTAGGTATACCACATCCACCGCTTCTCCCTTATCCACAAGACTCGTTATCCTATCAAAGAAAGCTATGAGATTGGTTTGACATGATTTGTTCTTTACAAATCCATGCTGGTTATTCCCTATCACCTTACCACCTTCCAAGTGTTTGTAGATGATTTCCTTAATTACTTGCTCCATTATTTTCCCTGGCACAGAAGTTAAACTAACTGGTCTGTAGTTTCCTGGGTTGTTTTTATTTCCCTTTTTATAGATAGGCACTATATTTGTGCATGCACAACTAGTTGGAAAACTGTACTCAGAGTAGTTATAAATGGTTCATAGTCAAACTAGAAGAGCATATTGAGTGTAGTCTTGCAGGGATCTGTCCTGGGTCTGGTTCTATTCAATATCTTCATAAATGATTTGAAAAATGACAGCAGACGATACCAAGATGAAGTGTTTAGGAGGGCAGAATTAGAATTCAAAATTATGAAATCATAGAAGATTAGGGTTGGAAGAGACCTCAGGAGGTCATCTAGTCTAACCCCCTGCTCAAAGCAGGACCAACACCAATGATCTTGACAAACTGGAGAAATGGTCTGAAATAAATAGGATTAAATTCAATAAGGACAAATGCGAAGTACTCCATTTAAGGAGGAATAATCAATTGCACAAATACAAAATGGGAAATGATTGCCTAGGGAAAGGATCCGGGGGCTATAAGTGGATCACAAAATAGGACAACAATGAAATACTGCTACAAAAAAAAGCAAACATCGTTCTGGGACTTTTTTAGCAGGAGTACTGAAACCAAGACATGAGAAGTAATTCTTCTACTGTACTCAGCACTGATAAAGTCCTCAACTAGAGTACTGTGTCCAGTTCTGGGCACCACTCTTTGGGAAAGACGCAGATGAACTGGAGAAAGTCCAGAAGAGAACAACAAAAATGACTGAAGGTCTAGAAAACATGACCTATGAGGAAATTGAAAAAAATGGGTTTGTTTAGTCTGAAGGAGAGAAGACCAAGGGGGAACATGTTAAAGGTCTTCAAGTACATAAAAGGTTGTTATAAAGAAAAGGGTGGTAAATTGTTCTCCTTAACCACTGAGCACAGGACCAGAAGTAATGGACTTAAATTGCAGCAAGGGAGATTTGGGTTAGACATTAGGAAAAACTTCCTAAATGTAAGCGTAGTTAAGCACTGAAACAAGTTATCTTGTGGAATCTCCGTCGCTGGAGTTTTTTTAAGAACAGGTTAGACAAACATATGTCAGAGATGGTCTACTCTAGAAATAGTACTTAATCCTGTCTCAGTGCAGGGAACATGACTAGATGAGCTACAAAGTCCCTTCCAGTCCTATATTTCTATGATTTCTATTATTTCTTATTGAGGACTATGTATATCCTTCCCAGTACAATGCACTATCCCCAGGATATCAAACTTCCTTGAATATGTATTTCTTGGTTGAGATCAAGCATGAAATATTTTAGCCCAAATGATTTTTCAGGGAGAAATTAGGTACCTCTTGCTTACCTTTACAGCTGACCAAAACTGTCTTTCTTGGAACTTTGATTGTGGCGATATTCTGTCTTCCACAGAGCTGGTCATGGAAAGTATAACAGGAGATTGGTAAAATAACATTTTCATGGTTTTTGTTTAGCAAAAATATCCAGCCAATTGATCTCTTCTGTATACTGATGGATGTTAATTTCAGTTCTCAATCAATAAAGAGGGCCACAACCAGAAAATATGCAACAGAGCTGAGACCTAACTTTAAATTTGGAACCCATCACTAGTCTCTTGATAGTCCCTACTCTTGATAGTCCCTACTAAAAGTAGCAATTGGAAACACTTAACCACACTTGATATCAGACTGACCCAGCACCGTACAGAGCAAGACAGAGGGGCAGACACTCTGCAAACTTCCTATATCAGCTTTAGCAATGCATTTTCTCCAACATTATCCTAGTTTCCAATCCTGTCTCTCCTAAAAAGAGGGATTTCCATTCATTCCAAATTGTGAAATATACAGAATACAGTGATAAACAAATCCAGTAAAGCAAACCAGATTAAGCAAATTCAAAAAACAGCTAGGTATTTTTCTTTACAGTGAAAAGACTGAATGGAAACAGTAACAATTCGTGAATGTGAGGAGGAGATGAATCAAAGGGGAAATACAGGCCAACTAAGCCAAAGCATCCTTTTAACCATCACCAATTAATACACAGGGCCAGACTGAGGAGCTCTTATGTTGTGGAGCACTTACTCACAGGAGCAGTCCCACTGATTTCAATTCCTCTAACAAAAAGGACTGCTTCTGTGAGTTACTACTCACCAGCTTGAGTAAGGGCTCACCAACTGGACTCAATGACATAGCTACAATTTCCAATGTGTGCTATTTCAGGAAGTTTTCCTGAAACTTTCCATTCCATTAGTTTCCAATTCATGTTGACTGTATATTAACCTGCACTTCACTTCCAATTAAGTGTTGGTATTTTACAGAATTAGCCTTACCTTTTAGGATACAGAGGAATAAAGACATCTTCCTCTATAGACTTCTTCATTCTTGAAACAATTGAGTTTACCAGATCCTATTAAAAAAAAATTGGAGATTTATCATTGACATACCAATGCCTCCCCACAAAAACATTTTAATGATAGCTGATATATTGTAAGATATAATTTTAAAGACAGCATTTCCCTTTAGATGAATGTAATAGTCTATAATAAATGTAATACAGTTGCCACCTGTTTTATATATTTTTTTCTTACCTACAGTTATCAGCTGCTTGCGATTTTAACTGACCCTACCACACTCTGACCATTTGTCATTGTGGTGTTTTGCAAGATAATTTAGTTTTTCCCAAATGATGCCATTTGCTGCATGTTATTTTACTAGCAAAATGATTATACATATTCTATAACTAGAAGTAGAAAGCAGGGGTAAATCACTCCATAACTGCCCTATTCTGTACACCTCCCATGACGCTTTGGTATTGGCCACTGTCAGAGACAGATAATGGGCAAGATGGACTATGGCTTGACCCAGTATGGCCATTCTGATGTTCTTATAACTACAAAATGAAACTGGTGGTTAAACAATAGATTCATCACATAGTTATGTAGAATTTTTCAGTTCTTCTAATTGCATCATAAGCAATACCACCTTTGGAGAGAAAAAAGTAACTAACAGCTTTACACAGTATCTCTATACTTTTATCTGATTAAAATGTGGGTAATTTTTAGTTTTATTTTTTCTGACTTTAGCCAAGGCTTCAAAAATATGTTGAAAAGGTACTACTGTATTTGATTTCCCCAGTTTCAAAGCAGTGATCTGGCTGACAGGTACACACATGGGTTTTCATATTCAAGATCTGATTTTCTACTCAATTTCACCAATTTTGTGATGGTGAAATTCCTTGAATGTACATAGGAATGAAACTAGCACACTGGGAGTAGAGAATCATGAACTCAGAGTGCAAATTATAAAATGCTTAACAGAGAGATCTTTTTCCCTGGTGGAATGATTATCCATTTTTTAATAAATTAAAATCCTTCTAGAAAGGAAGCCATTTAAGTGAAGTTGACACAGGCCTGCACTTTTCGAAAAGTTTTTCTTTAGCGCTAGTGTAGTTCTAAACCGGTGAAAAAGACTTGTGTTCTGAAGCATCCTTAAGATATTAAACAGTTAAAAGTTGTGTATTTAATTCTTTAAAAAAACAAACACACACACGAATGCAAAGTTCAAAGTTCTTTAAGATTCATCTTCACAGAGGAGCAAAAAGATTACAATTACGACGAACTTCTAATAGCAGTCATGATTTTTCTAGTAGCAAGAGCCAATTTCTTCCCAAAGATATACACATCTCCCACAGACTAAAGGGGAGCTGCATTTGCACATATGAGAGCATAACAATTTTAGCTTTAAATTGTTGCTTATTTCAAGTGACCTGCAAAGGTTAATCAAATACCAGCAACTTTAGAATTATACGATGAATGCGTACAGCAAGGGTAGAAAGAGTATATAATTTATCAATGACTTTAAAATATAACATTTTCTTCCATTCTCTAACAGCACAGTGGTTTTTACCTGTTTTGCTTTACTGGATTCATTTTTGGAAAGGGAATGTTCTTCAAAGATATTTTTGCAGAGTTGAACTAGACTGACTGTTTGTGATGTTGACACAGGATCCCACACATGCTCTACAAAGCCTAAAAAAAACATTATTTCAGAAATTATGTACAAAGTAGTTACTTGCTTGTTTTAAAATGTCACTCCAAACAGGAGATACTTAATTTGCATACAAGTGTCCACCACACAAAAGATAACAATGTTACTTCATTCTTCATCTTTACAATAAGCATAAGCAGATTTTTCTTCATTAGATGCTCTCGTGCTTTGTGATACATAAGCAAACCCTGTCTAATGCCACATTTCTTCCTCCTTTATAGTCTGTTCCCATGACAGCAACATCTTTCTAATGGTTTTTTTTAATATATCATCAGTTGTCCTCCTCTTTTCTGTCTTCCATCAGGTGGTATCAATCAAAGACTTATCTAGGAATACAGTTTTTTGACATCCATACAACACACCCAAACCAGCTTTCTTTCTCAAATTATTGTTTCTACAGTCTGCTAATCAGGCTTCTGTAATACATTAGCGTTGGTTAGTTTATCCCAGTGGTTCTCAAACTTTTGTATTGGTGACCCCTTTCACACAGCAAGCCTCTGAGTGGGACCTCCCCTTCTAAATTAAAAACACTTTTTATATTTATATTTAACACCATTATAAATGCTGAAAGTGAAGTGGGTTTAGGGTGGAGGCTGACAGCTTGCGACTCCCACATAATAACCTTGTGACCCCCTGAGGGGGGGTCACGACTCCCAGTTTGAGAACCTCTGGTTTATCCCATTGGTGGACACTAAGTATTCTTTGCAAGCATCTCTGACAGATTGCATTGTTTCCTGTTGTTGGTTTCTAGCATTTGCCAAGTTTCAGAAGCATATAACAATGTGGATATCACAATAGCATTGTATAACTTTATCTTGGTTCCTGTGTGAATCTCCTTATTTTTCCAGATATTTGCTAGTCTTGAAAAGGTTCCACTTGCCTTCCCAATTCTTGCTTCCACCTCCTTACGGAGCTGGCCATCAGCAATCATTGTGCTTCCAAGATATACAAAGTAGTTATCCATGCTGTATCTTCACTATTGATCACATATGCATTATCATTGCTTTCAATGATCATGACATTCACATTCTTTTGGCAGATTCTTAATCCTACTTTGGCAGGCTCACATTGGAGGTGATCTCTATCAGAGCATCATCATCATCTGTGTCCAACGGAACAATGTCATCTGCACAGTCGAGATCTTGAAGTTTTCTTTTACTTCATATAATTCCTGTATCTTCCTTTGATGTTGCTTTTCGCATCAAGTAATCTATCGCGACGCAGAAAAGGAGAGGTGATAAAATGCATCCCTACTGCACTCCAATGATGATGATAAACCAATTGATCTTTCCACTTTGACCTTACACAGCATTTTGAACTGTCATACTGCATCTTATCCAGTGACACTACCTTTCAAGGAAGCTCATATTGCCACAAGATCTTCCATAGCAACTCTGTACAAATGCAGTCAAAAGCAATGGTGAAATCTATAAAGTTCAAGGCTAATCTTCTCTGGCAAGCAAGCCCCCTCTCAATCAATCATGTGATCTAAACATGACCCTTTTGGTCTAAAGCCTTCTTGCTCAATACACATTTTTTCCATCTATTGCTAGTTTGATTCAGTTCTATAGGACACTGCAGAACACTTTTCTGGGTAATGAAAGTAGCATCAATTCCTTGAAAATTGCCACACACCACCTGGTTTCTTTTCTTTGGTAATTAGCAGATCACACCTTTCTCCCAAACTATATTACGAAGTTTATGTATTTCATGAACTACACCTCCTCCCCAGCTTTAAGCATTTCAGCAACAATTTTATCTTGACCAGGCACTTTCACATTTTTTAGATGCTTAACTGCCTCCTTTATTTCTACTTCTGAAATTTCTAGCAGTGAGATATTTAATTCTTCACCTTTGTCACATCCATCAATTAGAATTGTTGGCTGTAGTTGGTTAAGTACTTCCTTAAAATGTTCTTACCATGGTCCTGCTTCCATAGTTAACTATCTTCCATCTTTCACATTTACAATACCACTGTGACTCTGGAACCATGATAATTGCTTATACATATGGAGCAGTTTTGTCTCCCACTGATGCACCCTCAACTTCTCTAACTTTGTCATTCTCTCTTACTGTCTCATCACAACTTCACTTATCTTTCTCTACATACGCCCACTGCAATGTGCATTGTTTTTCACGTCACCTGTGCTTGCCTCTTTTTAAAGGTTTCTTTCTTCAATCAATTTCCATGTGCCTGAATGTATCCACTCTTCTTTCTTTGATCTCCTTGGTGCAAATGAAGTTGTGAAAGCGTCCTGACAGACATTTCTAAAGTGAGCCCATTGTTACTCTATATCATTCATTACCCACAGCTCTTGGACTCTGCTTGAGAGCTAGATTTTAAATCCCTCTTGATTCCCAGGTCAGACAGTTTTTTTCACAATGAATTCCATCTCTTTTCTTATTAGCTTGTCATTTTAGCTTTATTCTAACTCTTCCAATGACAAGATAGTGGTCATTTCTACATCAGTACTTGTAAAAGATTATGTATCCAGCACTTTTCTCCACCATCTGCTGATAGCAATGTCATCCTATTGTTTCTTGATAATTCCACCATTTGACTTCCATATTAGTTTGTTTCTTACATGAGGGAAAGTATCCCTCTAGTGTACAGGTTATACATACTACACAGGTTAGTAAATGCCATTGTCCGCCCACCCCTCCCTTCTGTATTTACTCATGCAATGCTCAGATGAGAGGTTGTTGGGTTCATGTCATCCATAACCAGAATGACATCATAAGTATGGACCTAGTTTAATACAGCCTTCAACTTACTGTGCAATGCATCTTTTACTTGTTCATTGGTAGGTGCGTAACACCGGATGATAGTTACTTTAGCACAATTTATAACCAAACATGCTCTTAGAATTCATAAGTTAACTCGTCCCCATTCCTGTAGAGCTTATGTTGCCTTTCTGTAGAGGAATACTTCAACTCCCTCCATGAGAGTATCATTTTGTCTTCCTGAATAGGGTGCTGTGATACCATCTGAATGGAGTCTTCCACCTCCAGTCCATCTCATTTCACTCATTCCACAAACACTAATCTTGAATTGGGTCATTTCTCCAACTACTTGACTCAGTCTCCCACATGGTTCTCACATTCTAGCACCTGATTCTAGTTTTAGTTTTAAAACATAAGGATGGCCATACTGGGTGAGGCCAATGGTCCATCTAACCCACTATCCTGTCTTCTGACAGTGGCCAATGCAGGCACTGAGGATCTCTGGTTTCAGGCAATGAACTCCCTCTTGGGTTTGGTCCAAACCCTTCATATCTCCATTCAAACTTATTTGTTGTAGACTCTGATTTCAAGAGTCTATTTGAGACAGAGAGGCTGGCCAATTGAGACATTTCTTTTTTAATCAAGGTTATTACCATAAATGGGACTTAAAAAAAATACAAGGTCAGAAAGTTGGTCCGACTCACAACCATAGATACATGGCTCCTCATTCAATATATATTTGGAGCAACCTATATTATGCCTGACATTCCCTCATCCGCCACATGACGGATGCACTGGGTAGCTTAGGATGCCCCAGACAGCAGGAATGTCCTTAGTGGTAATTCATTCCTTACGTAGACGAGTAAGTACATACAAATCTTTATATATCCATACACATAATGGAGCTACTTGTCTGAAGAATCAGTATATTCAGTGAATATAAAGTACATTTTGCATGTGAGTTCTGCTAATTTTGCATATACTTATATATTAATAGGTCTACTTCAAAAATGTACATTTATTTGCCTGTATGGTTCTGACAGACAAATACTTCCTACTCAGTTATGTACATGGTACCTAGATGTTATGAGGGGCCATAAGAAGCATATAGACAAACCAAGAATACATTGTGAAATCAATGTCATTTATGATTAATTCAAGAGGTGATCTGCAATAACATACAACTTTCTACTGACTTTAGGAGCCAAATATAAATAATTCAGAATACCTTATTTATAGACATACATAGACCCTTCCCAAATATTATGTAAAAAATATGAAGGGTCTCAAGAATTAACTGCTTAAATTTGAAGAGGAAAATATTTGATATAGCACTTCACTTTAACTTCGCTACATAGACACTGGACAAGGAAGGCAGTGAGAATAAAACATACAAAAATAGTTCTAGAAAGCAGTCATATCTGCTTAGATTGACCGGCTCCATATTTGATATCAAACTGACTGCTTTTATGAACAATGTAACACAACATCCTTGCGCGAGTCACTGATGGCAGGAAGGGACATCCAAATTGTAAAGCATAAGCCTTTACCTTTCTGAACTGAGAGACCGAAGTTGGTTAGCCAAAGCTTTAGTAGGCTCATCAACATCTATCTGTGGCCCAGTCACCACCAGAAAGTCACAGAGTGCCATACTAAATGTGTGTGGGTTACAATAGCTATGATGTTTGTTTTCATATGGAAAACCCCTTTTTCTTTCCACTCTTCTCCAAGAAATCTGTTTGAATGACAACCTCCCTACTTATAATGTGCTTGACATCACATCCCCTTGGCCTCATCCTGAAGAGCTACATAACAGCTTATGTGCAGCAACAAGGAATCTAACTTTACCATTATTAGTAACTAAATAATATTGGTTACATTGAGCAAGAAAGCTAAAATTTTAATTGCCTAGCTATAGTTAACACTATTGAGACAGTCTTAACATACCTGTAATTTTAGGGAAAATAGTTTTCTCAGTGATTGTAGGCAAAATTGTTTGATCAGGGTCATCAATTCTCTTGGACTGTGGCATATTTTTGGCATCGCTAAATTCTTCTATAGCTCTGAACCAGGGCATCTCATTCAGATCAATGAAATTCTGCTTAAGAAAAACAAATCAATCAATCAGAGAGAGGCATCAGGCCACCAAGGACTCACATAAGGTATTTTTGTCAAAGTATTTTCACTGATGGATTTCCCAGTGACAATTCTCTCCCAGGACAACAGGAGCAAAATACAAAAAATGATCTTTCACTTTATGAAGGACAGCCAAGAACTATCTAAACAACTGAGTAAAACCAAAAAGATACATCAAAAAGATGTTGGCTGCAAAGGCAGAAGGAGCAATGGCTAAACAAGAAGACTAGGAAGAAAATTAGGATTAAAATGTTAAATTCTTTGTAGATCACAATGCCTGTGATCTTCTAAGTCTGACTTCCTGTATACCAGGGGACACAGAACTTTTCAAAAAATAATTGCTAGAGCATATCTTTTAGGAAAACATCCAATCTTGATTTTAAAACTGCCAGTGATAGGGAATCCCACTACCCTTGGTAAATTGTTCCAATGGTTAATTACTCTGTTAAAAATTACCTCATTTGAATTTGTCTAGCTTCAACTTCCAGCCATTGGATTGTGCTATATCTTTCTCTACTAAATTGAAGAGCCCATTATCAAATATTTGTTTTACATGTAGATACTTACAAACTGTAATCAACTCACCCCTTAACCTTTTCTTTGTCAAGCTAAATAAATTGAGATCCTTGATCACTATAAGTCATGTCTTGAACCCTCTCCAGTTTAACATCAACAGCCTTCTTGAAACGTGGGCACCAAAACTGGATACAGTATTCCAGCAACGGTTGCACCAGTGCCAAATACAGAGGTAAAATAACCACTCTGCTCCCACTTAAGTTTCCCCTTGATACACTTAAGTATTGCATTAGCCCTTTTGGCCACACTATTGCATTGGGAGCTCATGTTCAGCTGATTATCCACCATGACACCACAATTTTTTTCAGAGTGTCTGCTTCCCACGATAGAGTCCCCCATCCTGTATTATTTTATTTTATTTTTATTTCCAGGTTATTGATAAAAATGTCAAATAATGTAGGGCCAAGTGATCCCCACTGCACCCCACTAAAAACACACCTGCTTGATGATTTCCCATTTGCAATTACAATTTGAGATCTATTAGTTTTTAATCAATGTAATGTGCGCAATCTTAATTTTATACTGTTCTTGTTTTGCACTCAAAAATGTCACATGGTACCAAGTCAAACACTTTACAGAAGTCTAAGTATATTACAACAACACTGTTACCTTTATCAATAAAATCTGTGATCTCATTTAAAAAACATCAGGTTAGGTTGATAGGATAAAATGGGTCTCAAGGAGTTCTATGGGAGTTAGGTCTTTTTTGAAAATCCCAGCCAGCCTTTTCAAATATGAGGGTAACACAATACATCTTTACTGATTTTTTAACGGACCCATTCTAAGGCATCTGGGGGCCATGACAGGAGAAAGCATTACAGTACCATTCCACACCTTTAACTCTATTTTATTATAATAATATATACCAAAATGATTCACACTCAAACCATATTTGACCTAACTCTTGCACTGTTCATTGACACCTGCAAACTCATGCTCCGGCAGACTCCCCACCAGACAGAAAATTCCAGGTGGAAACCCTTCACCATAACCACTCAGATTCCAGTCACCACATACAAGTCTGTTGTACTGCTATTAGATGCATTGTACTCCATAGATAACAGCTACTGAAAGTGATGCCTAGGGATAAAGGCAGGTCCCTAAGGTAGTGAGGCCCCATATAACGTAGGGCTTTACAGATTAGAACTAACCCTCAATTGCACACAGAAGCAGATGGAATGCTAGCGCACTATGTGTATAATAAAATACAGTGTGCCAATTGATAAGTGAAAAAATGTACTAGCGAACATACCTCAAGAGGATTCCAGCCTATTAATTGAATTCTGATTAATGGGCTTAAGAGTTTAGGCAGGCATAAACTAATGTAAGCATCATAATAAGAGTCAGGAAACTTCTGTCTCCATTGCTGAAATTTCAACAGGATATTCCTGATGTTGCAAAAATCTGCATGCACATCTTCACAGATTTTCTTACTCTCCTGTAAGATATCATCTGTGGATAAAATGCATTTGTATACAGAGAAATATTACTAAAAATATATATGGATGCACAAACTAAAACAGAATATGCATAGACAGCACACATGTATCCATGTGATAAACTGCTTTTTTCATGAACCTTTAATACTTCCTCTTCTCTGTTAGAATTTATTCAAATATTCCAACTCCCTGAGAAGCTTCTAATAGTTGATTTTTTAAATTCTCCCCCGAAAAGATATGGACCTCCCACACCACTCCAAAAAAAAAAAAAATTTTTTTTTATTTATATGAACTAGTAGCAGGTTTAAATGATCAATATCTTGCAAGCGGTATACCCAAAAGCAATGGGGAGACAGATCCACAGCTATTCAGTGTGGGATTTGCTTCTAACCTTAGAAGGAATCAAAATTTCAGACTTTAAAACCACAACATGATTATCCATTGGAAAAACTATTTTAGAAGCGCCATAAGTAAGTTATATTTTCCTCTCCCTCTGAACCCTGTGAATCTATACTCAAGGTGATTAGAGAAGCCTGCTTTTAACCATAGGAAAAAAAAAACCAAAATAGATTCTACACAGCTGAAAAAAATCTCTTTAAAAATAAGTGGCATACAAAATACACTTATTTTTAAGTGTGGCATCAGGTTCTGTCAGAATTGTTTGGGGATAACCTGTATAATTCACTTATGGCTTCACTGTATGCAAGTAATGTGGCCATCCCAATCTCATACTGACAAAACCAATATACCACAACACACCATTATATATTCTCCCTATTCCCACCACCACCACCACCACCAAAAACCTAACAACTTAAGGATCAAAGTTGCTCCAGTGTTATTTCCTCACTATAAGTGCATGACTCAGTTTTCAATTCAGGTGTAGTAATTTAAAAACATTCTTTTTCAAAAGAAACTTATCTTTATCTTAGAAATATGGAAGGACTTTGTTCATACAAGGCAGTCACTGACCTTTGTTTTTCTGGAAATCAGTCATCTCTGCCTCAGACAGCTCATCATCACTGGACATGCCCTCATGGTGATCAGATTTCCCAAAACTCTCTCTTGCTTGCCTTCTGCATGTCCTATATTTTGTAATGAACTCACATTAGAGACCCTTCAGCATATCTATATCTAAGAGAGAAAACTTTTATTTTAAAATAATCTGCCTTCATAAAAATGGAGAGTTGAGTTCCAATTTAATTATAAACATAGAAAGGTGTCACATCAGGCTGCAGATTCCAGAACCCATATAGCTGATTCTGGAAAATGCTCAGTTTGTTTACATGAAAATAAATCTTTCACAACAATGTAATACTTTTACTCATCACTTAACTGTTCTAAATATTTAGTACAATAAGAAGCTTAATTTAGGAATTTTTCCAAAGACAATGCCTCTTCAATGTACACTAGACTCAACTCATTACCTTATTCTATTGCACTTCAGTAAAAAACAAGTTTCTTTTGCTCATTTTACATGCTTTCAAATACTTGCTAATAATTTATTGTTTTTTTAAACAGAAAGGTCCTCTACAATGATAGTAGTCAAATGTCTTATGAGCAGAGGGTAAAAGCTACTGATTGAAAGAGATGATTTAACAGGTCATTTTCATCTCCAGTTTGTGTTATTCTATGATCCTCAACCTATTGGTATCATGGTGCTTTTTGACAGCATTTTGGATGCCCACACAATGATCTAAAGTTTGTTTCTACACAAGTTCACAACACTGATATTGAATAGTAGCTTTTCCCAACATCTCATAAGAAATTTTCTTCATACCAATGCTTTAGGTTCTCTAGTGAGAACGAAACCATTGATGCTCAGATCCCAAGCAACATGAGAGTGAAGATCATTAAGAAGTAACATGTGAAAGTGTACTCCAAATAGACCCATTCTGAGTTTTGGAAAGCAAACTAGTTAGTATTCCTTTTGGTAATAAATTAGACAGAATCCAAGAAAAATGTTAAATAAAAGCTTCATGGTTAGAAAACCTGCATATATACATTCACCACTGTATGAAAAACAGGAAGTTACTCTAACAACGTTTGATCATCAAAGTTCCATGAATGTAGGTTTTATAATTACCTTCGAGCCTCACACTCTTCCAGGAGCTCCTGTGTTGTTTCGTCATCTTCCAAGCTGTCATCAGTTGACTTGCCATTCTTTCCTATGAACAGAAATAGTTGTATAACAACATCAGCTGGTTTGGAATTTCCATTTTCTTGAATACAAAATATTTTTGTCCACACTCATTTTTTCCCCTCTACAGTTTATTATTTTAGAAATGGCATGAAAAAACTATCAGTAACCTCTGCAATGTTAAAGCAGAACAACATTACATCTGTGCGGACTGTGTAACAATCTGATATGACCGTTTCTTGATTTAACACAGTATGAAGTCAGAGTGTGAGTGATGAAGTTATTGCTTTTTGGTATCTGCTGGAGATGGAAGTGAATGTCTTATGGAACACACTACTGACAGTGCTGAAGGTGACAATGAATGCTAGAGACTTCTCCCAGTTTGTAAGTCAAAACTGAAACTAGGCAACAATTTTATTCCAATTAATATATATAAAATATATATATAATATATAAATGGAGATATGCCAATCTCCTAGAACTGGAAGGACCTTGAAAGGTCATTGAGTCCAGTCCCCTGCCTTCACTAGCAGGACCAAGTTCTGTCCCCTGACAGATTTTTTTTGCCCCAGATCCCTACATGGCCCCCTCAAGGACTGAACTCATAACCCTGGGTTTAGCAGGCCAATGCTCAAACCACTGAGCTATCCCTCCCCCTAACAATTAAAGAAGTTATTCTAACCTTAAGTATTATGAATAATTACTATCTGGTTTGGAACCTAGATCTAGTGATAAAAAAACAGCACCAGACTAGTCCTCCACTAGTGCTGCCTTCTGTTGCTGTTGAGTGCTCACTGTGACTGTGTCCACCAATATCAATTGTTCCTGGTCTGATCTCTTTTTAAGAGAGTAGGAAATAGCCTTATTGGGCTGGAAAGCATCTTACACTTGGGCTACTCACTTGTATCTTGATCTGCATATTATATATACACACACACTATACACACACACACACACACACACACTATACACACACACACACTATACACACTACACTTCCCTCCCCTCCACTTCTGTTGAGGAAATGCAAAAGCTTCAGTTGCTGAAAATTTATTTTAAAAAAGTCATACTAACTTGATAGCAGCTGAACATAAGCAGATTCATTTTTCAGATCCTCTTGCCTACGTTTCAAGAGAGTTATTGCTTGTCGTTGAAGTAGCATTTGCATAGTTGACTCCAGTTCATTAATATGAAGTAGCTGAAATATATTCATAGATTTACATTTTCAGTTAACTGCTAGAATTACAAAAGAAAAGCTGAAAGCAAAAATGTACAAAAGCAGAAGTATTTTCTCCAATTATTTTTATACATAATGATGAAAAACTGGAAAAAATACTGTATATAGTTAGAGTAATAAGTTCCTGTTCCTTCTGATTAGATTTTTCAGGATCAGTTCATGATAAGCTGAGAAGTACCATCTATTGAGCTGTATGAAGAAATAAACAGAATACAGGAACTCCTCATTTAAAGTCATCCCAGTTAACGTTGTTTCGTTGTTATGTTGCTGATCAATCAGGGAACATGCTCATTTAAAGTTGTGCAATGCTCCCTTCTAATGTTGTCAGCTGCCCAGCAGGCTATCAATTGCCGGCAGTTCAGCTGTCTCTTCCCCCACTGCCATGTGCTGTTCCTGCCCTCTGCCTTGGAGCTGCTCCCTGAGACTCCTGCTTGCTGTGGTGGGCGGGGGGGACTAATGTCAGGGTGTCTCCCTCCCCCCTGCTCCTGCACCCCACTTACCCCATCTTCCATAGAGCAGGGGGGACACACGACGGAGGGAGCTGCTGCCTTAGGCTGCAGCTGCTGGCTTGCTGATCTAATTAACAAGGCTGTGTACTTCTGACCCCACTCTTGATACCCAACTGGAAATGCGCATCTCTAGCTCTCAAACAAACACAGGTGTGTGTCTGTCTGCCCTCCCTCCTTTCCTGCTGCCTTGAAGAGTGTGAGTTAACCCTTGAGGGCTCAGTGGAGTGCTAGTACATTTAGCAGTAAGGCATTCCCTGGGAAATATCCCACCCTCTGACTCCTCGACCTCACCAAGCTTCACAATCATCATCACTGTGTACCAGTATTAAATTGTTTGTTTAAAATGTCTGTGTCTGTCCGTCTGTCGAAAAAAATTCCCTGGAACCTAACCCCCCTCATTTACATTAATTCTTATGGGGAAATTGGATTCGCTTAACATCATTTCGCTTAAAGTCGCATTTTTCAGGAACATAACTACAACGTTAAGTGAGGAGTTCCTGTACTTAAAATGGCAGATGTGTTCAGTTTGCAAGTAAAAAGATGTTTTTTTCTGACTGCTGCCCTTACAAGTTCAATAGGTACTCTAGTAATCAAGCTGCTGTCTTCCATGCATTTCACACATCATTACCAGTAATAAAATTTCAGTAGGCCAAAATTTCACCCTCAATTATACCTGTATTACACCTCACTGTCTTAAAATTAGGCTATCAGACACCTTTGCAATCTCAGTGTGCCCAGTAGGCTTACACGGAAGTAGCTGCCTAGAACTTAGTAAGCAATTTTGTTCATGATGCACAAGATGGAATAGATACCAAATCAACTTTGGCTATGTTGGGCTTTACAGGAATAGAAGGAATAAAAGCAGTAAAATCTTATTTTTGTCATTTAAGTAAACATGACTTGACTTAAAACATCCATCCACAAGGAACTAAGGTGAAGTAAGGTTCCATTAACTGTCACTTTTCAGGGAAAAAATTATAGAGAACATGGATACCCCTACCTGAATCACCCTTACTAGAGACCTTGAAATCTATTGGCTTTCACAAATCCATCCTAGCATGTTTTAAAAAAGTGTGGCTCACCTGGTTCATTTCAGGTGAACTTTACAGGCCCAAGGTACACTCTGAGCTAATTAAAAATCCATCAGCAGTCTAAACTAACTCAGCTGTTCCAGAACTAGGAAGACAGAGAATTATCCTCCTATCAAGAGAAATTAGAGAATTTTCTCATCCAAAAGGTTTCAGCAAGACTTGTTGGAGCTTTTAATTCACGTGGCCTTACTTTCCTTTTACAGTTTACTTAAGTATTTGAAATAAAGTTGTGAAATGGACAAATAAATGTAAAAAAAAAAAAAAAAAAGATTTTGGAATGAATACCTTGCTCATTTTAATAAGCAACCAGCAGTTATTCCCCCTTTTTCTGATATTTAAATAGATATTTTAAAGGTAGCGCCTAAGCTCTAAATAGAGTAATGCAGACCACATAGCAGTATCCACCCAGGACATAATGGCAGTGTATTCTTTGCCTCACCCAGATTGTAAGCAGCTTTGTTTGCCCTTCCCTTCCTTTTAAATGCACATGTTGGTTATGATAGGAAGGCTACAGCAAACAGGTGTGCTTCAGCTAGTTAGATATAGCAGACAGGTGGTGTAAAAGAATCGCCCCCTTCCCCCAGCTCTGCTAATCCATCTCAATCTAAAGTTGAAACCTTCACCCTGTCCATTCTATAATATTGACTACATTCCTATGGAAGTTTTAAGATGCACACAACTGAGGATTTAGGTGAGACCTTCAATTAAAATTTTTATGTAAGACAGCATCATTTAAAACTAATGTGCGTGTCCACATATCCTTATTCTAGTCCAATATTTGTATTTTGAAAACATATGGTTGTTGGCAGAGCAATAGAAGATCTAAAATTATATTCAAGCCATCTGTCAAATACCAAAGCTGCCCAATATAGTGATGACACAGGAAGAGAATATTTAAAAGGGATTTTTTTTTTTAAACATAATACCCTAAAACTACTTCTTTTAAGAGCAAATTCCCTCTGACAATACTTGGATTTTACAATCACCACTGTAGTTTTACTATTCCCCCCCCCCCCCCCCAAAAAAAAGACAAATTGAAGATAAGAAAATTAAGTATTTTCTTTCGTCTCATTAAACAATCTTAAGCATTACTTAAAAGATAAGCTTCTGACAGATGTGCTTTTAAAGTTCTGGTGTCCCTTTAATATTGTTTCCCCATACTTGGTGGCAACAAAATGTTAACTTCTAGAGGAAGGTAACTATTCTATTGGCTGAATATCACAAACCTCATCTCATCCGCTTAAAAAAAAAAAAAAAAAAAAAAAGAAGGTACCTTTTCATTCAAACAGTCTATAAGGCTTTCCATGTAAGTTTTCATAGACCTGTAGAATTTGTAATTCAGAGCTGCATTTGAAGACCTCTCTAACTCCTGGATGGTACTCTTTGCGCTTTCAATGTCCTGTGTATATTTTTCATGCTCCCTCTGGTGAGCACAATGAAGGTCCTGTAATGATGTTATTCTGAAAAACCCAAACATTTGTAAACAACTTAACAAAAACTGCTTGCAAACAAGTTAAGCCACCTTAAGTTTTTCTCAATCATTTTGTCATATTGCCTCTGTATAAATCCATGGTACGCCCACATCTTGAATACAGCTTGGAGATGTGGCAACCACATATCAAAAAAGATATATTGGAATTGGAAGTGGTTCAAAAAAGGGCAACAAAAATGATTAGGGGTATGGAATGGCTGCCATATAAGGAGAGATTAACAAGACTGGGACTTTTCAGCTTGGAAAAGAGATGACTAAGGGGGGACATGACTGAGGCCTATAAAATCATGACTGGTATGGAGAAAGTAAATAAGGAAGTGTTAATTTACTCCTCATAACACAAGAACTAGGGGTCACCAAATAAAAATAACAGGCAGCAAGTTTAAAACAAACAAAAGGAAATATTTCTTCACACAATGCACAGTCAACCCATGGAACTCCTTGCCAGAGGATGTTGTGAAGGCCAAGACCATAACAGGGTTAAAAAAAACAAAAACCAAAAAAAAAAAGAAACCCCTAGGTAAGTTCATGGAGGATAGGTCTATCAATGGCTATTAGCCAGGATGGGCAGGGATGGTGTCCCCTAGCCTCTGTTTGCCAAAAGCTGGGAATGGGCAATGGGATGGATAACTTGATTACCTGTTCTGTTCATTCCCTCTGGGGCATCTGGCATTGGCCACTGTCGGAAGACAGGATACTGGGCTAGACAGATCTTTGGTCTGACCCAGGATGGGTCTTTCTTACATCTGGTCATGTAAGAAAGGAGAGGCCTGATATCCTAAAAATCTGCACAATCCACTCTGAGTGCCTGCTCATTTTGGACAGACTTTTAGCACTGCAAGGCAGGATTGAATGTGAGCTGCAGTTTCTCATTTTCCTGAAGTGGGATTCAGCTTCCAATTTTGAAAAACTAAGCAATACGTCAAAAAAAGTAGCCATTATGATTGACTAGCTGGTCAAATTAAACTAAAGGAAAACACAATACAATCACAATTCAAAAAATCATGTTCAATTTAGCCTTCTGCAATTATGTATATTTTAAACATATTATGGTCAAATAAGAAAATAATTTTAATCCCTGCTGGCTTGAAAGTAGGTGACCTAATTTTTTATGTTCCTAATATTCTCATTCTCTTTTTTAAATTTGATTCTATATTCAAGTGAATCCAGAATTTAACTGATCTTCTCCAGGAAACAAACAAACAAACAAGACTCTTTAAGCCAATTTAGCCACAATTCTTAAAGCTGATGTTAGTAGGGCTCTGCATGGGTCTCTCCATCCATAACTCTCCACAGGACAAGGACCTAAAATTGGTGTTAAGATTTCAGCTTTGTGCTGTTTGCTTAATCTCCCACAACTGCAATACCACCAGTTTTAGCAACAGTGGGGGCGTGCTAGCAGAGAAGAACGGAAAGTATTTTAATCAACATCTCATCAAGCCCTTCTCACAGCATGTTCATATGGCTTTGGGGTGAAAACACCATTGATTAGTCTACATTAGTACTGCATCCGACAGCTCTGCACTAGTGGTAGAACAATGAAGAGATTTTAACAAAAAGCTCCACATAGACATTGCCACAATGTTTACTACCAAGCAAAACAAAAATCTTAGCACTATTTTGGATATAGCAGCAAGTACATTACACATAAAACAATAACACTAAGATTCTCTAGTACAGGGATCTCAAACTCAAATGACCACAAGGGCCACATGAGGACTAGTGCATTGACCCGAGGGTCACATCACTGACACCCCTCCCCTCGCTGCCCCCGGCTTCACCCACCCCCCACCCCTTCCATGAGGCCCCACTCCCTTCCTGCCCCCATTCCAACCCCTTCCCCAAATCCCCACCCTTGCACTGCCTCCTGGAAAGCGCTAAGCGCCTGAAGGTAGGCAGAGGAGTGGGGACGCGGCATGCTGGGGGGGTGGTGGGGGAGGGGAGCTTGGCGGCTGCAGGAAAAAACCCCGCAGGCTGCGTGTTTGAGACCCCTGCTCTAGTAAGTGGAAGAAAGTCAAACAGTAGTGACAGAATGAGATACACTGGTTCATTAAAGACATCACAACAGTACTGTATGCAACACAGGATGCTCAAAACTTATGTTTCACACTAGCAACACTTACTTTCTAGTCAGTCGCTTCTTTACAATTTCCAGGTTCACAGGTGGCAGTGAAACAGAGGGATCAAACTTTATTTTCATGGGTCGAGATTTATGTAGAGAAGTGTCTACATTAATTCCCTGTGAGAATTAGCATTGTTAATTTTTATGAACTTGTTTTCCTCTGGAAGCTTTAGCAGGCCCAGTGATTAGAATATATAGCAAGTTGTTGTTACTATGTACATAATGTAATACAAATTTATAAAAAATTAGGTGGTTCCTATGCAAAATGTATACACAGGTAAAGCTGATTATCCAGACATTTCTTTAGTTTGAGCTACACATTTCTCCTCTCTCTTCATGAACTGATAAATCCCGACAATTTCCAGGATTGTACAGAACACTTCCACCCTGAAAACTGAGACCTGGTAGATAATATTTTTTAATGTTTTAATCCCGTCTTTACAGCCAACAGTAAATATGCTCTCATTTTTTTCCTTTATATTTTGTTTTAGAACCACGTTGTTGTATGCAAGATTTCTGGAAATAATTCATGATCTCCTCATAGGGCTTAAACAGTTAATAATATAGAAGGGCTACAGAATATATAAGTATTAAGCAACAGTCTGCAAATATAATAGGGATTTACTGTAGGGTAAAAATAAATTAAGTAAACTCTAAATTTTGTGACAATAGGCGAATATATGACAGGTTCCACAATTTGAAAGTATAAATTGCAAGTAATTGTGACAAAAGAAGGATTTCAGCCAATTACAGCTTAGAAAAGCTTTCAGCCAATCACAGCTTTGAGCAGGGGATTGGACTAGACCTCCTGAGGTCTATTTCAACCCTAATATTCTATGATTCTATGAAAAGATGTTCTGCATTCTAGGTCAGCTTCAGTTTCCAAGTTGATTTAAGATTCGGTCAATGTAGACAGTATCACCTTAATCTAGTCTTGAAGTGACAAAGTCATGCATAATGGCAACAAACTCTGCACCTGAAAGAAATGATTGCAATTTCCTGGACAGACAGAGGAAAAAATGCTTTCCCAGAAACAGCTGCCATACAATGGTCTAATAGGAACTGGGTATCCAATACCAGATTGTAAACATATAGTGGGAAAATAAACAAAGCATCCCTTCAATCATATCCAGATTGAGCTTTAGACAGCCGGTTTCTCTTACCTGCCCCAATCTCACCTAGACTAGCTAAAGGAGCACCTATTTGGTCATCAGCACACTGAAAGTGCCACAGTTCATACTCTTACAAAGCCTCCCAAATGCCCATGTACACATTGAACAGAAAAGGAAACAAGATGGAACCCCGTGGAACAACACAGGAAAGTGCCCTTAGAAAGGTTAAATAACCAATCTAATAGTAGAGGGCGGGGAGGAGGTAGGGGGGCACAGTAAGTGTTATGACATGGTTTCTTCCCCCATTTAACAATTCTTCTCTTCCTTTGTTGATAGTTTATTAGTGTAGCTTTTAGAGGATGGCATTTTGACGTTTTGGTTTGTGAGTACTTTTGTTTTTAAGACCCTTCACATCACAGCAGATACTTTAGCTCAGAGTTTCATTCTCAGACTTTTAGCTGACTCAGATTCTCTGCGTTTCCAAAAAGTCTCCCTCTGAATCAAATAGTGTGGGTAATACACCTTTCCTTAGAGGCTAATGACAATGCTGTTCCTCTGGTCAGCTAGCAATAAGAAATTGCTGATCTGCATTACCACAGACTTTGCTTAGTTCTATTCTCCTCCCACCTAATGAATTAGCATGTCCAATGACCAAGGAAGGAGCTCTAATATTGCTCCCAAAACAAACTATCATGCATAGCAGCAAAAAGCAACAACAGTAAAAGAAAAAGCGCATCACCTGTGGGAGTCTGACTGCTTTCTTTAGTTGCTGTTCTTCCCACATGTTTTGTATTTCATCATCTTCACTTGCTCCATCACTCTTGGGTACTGGAAGTAAAAGGAAGAGTAATGATATGACCAATAGCAGTTTTTCTCTCCTTCTATTCTTTCTGCACTCCCACCACCATTCCCAAAAATATTTGCTGCTGTTCCTACAAGTATTACTGAGAAAATGGGACAGGCAGAAAGAACAGTACAGATGGGATTCTCAAAGTGAGATTTAAAGACTGCAGCAGGAATAGACCTGTACTGAAAATTAAGTCCCTGAGACTATAGTTTCTTAGGGCACGTCCATACTTACCAGCTGGTTCGGCGGCAAGCAATCGATCTTCTGGGATCGATTTATCGCGTCTTGTCTAGACGCGATAAATCGATCCCAGAAGTGCTCGCTGTCGATGCCAGTAATCCTGCTCCACAAGAGGAGTAGGTGGAGTCGACGGGGGAGCCTGCCTGCCGCGTGTGGTCCCGCGGTAAGTACCTTTTAGTTCGAACTAAGATACTTCGACTTCAGCTACGTGAGTTGCGTATCTTAGTTCGAACTCGGGGGTTAGTGTGGACCAAGCCTAAGTTAACTATTGCTGCTGAGCCAGTACAAGCATAAAATACTGTGCCCTACAAACACATTGGGATATTTTATTTTGCAAATCAAACTATGTAATTCATACTAAATATATGTAAATACAGATTGTTATTGTTCTATTAGGGCTGTCAAGCGATTAAAAAAATTAATCACGTTGTTAAACAATAGAATACTATTTATATAAATATTTTTGGATGTTTTCCACATTTTCAAAAATATTGATTTTAATTACACACACAGAATACAAAGTGTCCAGTGCTCACTTGATATTTATTTTTGATTACAAATATTTGCACTTGAAATACTATTTCTTTTGTTTTTTAAATTCACCTAACAAGTACTGTAGGGCAATTTCTTTATCATGAAAGTTGAACTTACAAATGTAGAATTATGTACAAAAAATAACTGCATTCAAAAAATAAAACAAACAATGTAAAACTTTAGAGCCTACAAGTCCACTAAATCCTGCTTCTTGTTCAGCCAATCACTCAAACAAGCACTTAATTTACTATCTATTTCTTTTGCACAGCTCTGGGACAGTGAGCTGGAATCTATTCTAGCTTACTCATCAACAAAAACTATTAACTAAATTCTCATCTTATAAACTTCACTTGAATAAGGAGTGCAGGATTGGGCTCTAAATTCTAACTGCAGAATCGAGAGCCAGAAAATAGAGCTCAACTTTCTGATCCCAGATTGAATTTGCAATGCCAGCAGTTTGAAAAGATTTTTTTTTTCTCTTATTAACCAAACAAAATGGACATGAACATTATTGAAAGTAAATGTAATGGCTACACCTTAGACCCTTTTAATCCCTCTTGAGTTACTCCTGGGGGAATTCTGCCCCACTGCACAAGCCCAGAATTAATGTTTCCTGCAGAATAATTGATTTTGACAGGGAGGCGAAGGGAAGCTGCAATTACAACTTTTGCCCACCAGGGGCTGGTATGGCATCCAAAGAAAGGACAGCTGGCTCACAGGTAGGAGCAGCCAGCCACAGAGAGGAGGGGCAGAGGCTGCCTTCCTCACAGCACCCTACCAGTGGGGCCAGGTGAGGAGGCATGGGATATGGGGGGTGGGGGGGGGGGGAGGAGGAGGAGAGGAGGAGGAAACAGAGTGAGGCACATGGTGCTGCTGGGGGGGAGGGGAAGTCACACTGACTGGGGTTCAGAAGGGCTCGTTGGGGGGACAGACTGGAGGGCACAGGAGCTAGTGGGGTGACAACATGGAGACAGTGGCTAAATGGAAGTGGGGGTGCAAGGACACATGGAGACAGGGGGAGGGCATGCAGGGACATGGGGTCAGGAGAGGTGGGGGTGTGGCTGAGTGGGGGTGCAGGGACACATGGAGACCGGGGCAGCTATGCCTGGCTGAGTGAGGTGACAGAGGGGAATGGAGTGCAGGGACATATGTGGACAGGTGCAGATGTACTGGACAGAATGGGAGAGGGTAGGGATCAGCCAGGATCTGCATGGGGGAGGCTCCCCAACCATCCCTCCCCCCACAAAATAAGTCTGTTCCATACTTCTCCCACCACACCCAACAACCCTCCAGGTTCACTCGCAGGCTCCTTTCCAGCAATTACTTCCCTCTCCCTCAGCTCCCCCATTACCCCTGGTGCCCCCAAGCCTTCGCACTGCTTCTCAGGGGTACGGGAAATACATTTCTGGATTGTAGTTTAAATGAATTATTACTCAGAGTTCTGTATTAATATGCCTAGTAAGGAATCTGTCAAAAAAATATTTCCTGAATTTTTTTGTTGTCTATATTGTTAGACATACTTGCTGACAGGTATTTTGAAATAAATTACCAAAATACTGTAACTGGCGTGAATAAAATATGCAGAATTTTAAAATATTGTTAATATCAAAATGGATAACTTGAGGGGCATGTTTGTAAAAAATACTACACATAACTTCCTTATTCTCCAGTCAACAAACATGGCATCCCCAGTCTGTCATTTTCACAGTGTCACTCTTTCGGGTATAAACCACGCTTTTAAGAAGTTCACATTTTGGTCTTAAAACTACTTGACTGACCCCTTCAAAAGCAAGGATTCCCAAAAAACAGGTCACGTTTAAGAAATTTGATCTTTTGAGGGTTGAAAAAGAGCTAAAGAGAAAGGAAGAGGAGCCCTGGATGTAATTTACCTGAAGTAACAAAAATATGTGACAGTATAGCATAAAAACCAATCTACATGGTCATTACCATAGTCCAGGCAATGTACATTATGTAATTAGCTTGACTATATAAAGCTAATGGTACGTGTAGACAGAAAAGATTTAAGCTGGAGAGAATCACTAGGGAAAGTCACACTGAGCAGCATTGAAAATGATTTTGTTTACTTTAAAAAGTCTGAATAAGCAAGAATGAATAAAATGTAAAACATGAAAGTATCAAACTGGGATAGAGAAGGGAGGCAAATTAATCGAAAGGAGAAAGACGACAGGGCACAAAATCATTTGATCAGGCTATGATAATTGTCAGAAAAATGTATTCAGCAGATAATGTAAAACAACAATGCTCTTGATAAACACTCATCCACTACAAGAGTTCAACATACATTAAACAATTGTACAAGATGAATCTGGGGAACTGCAGTATACATCAGAGCAGGGCACGGTGACTAGAACAGTAAAATCCTGGTGGGCCACATGCCAAAGGTTGTCGATCCCTGCCATATACTGTCCTGTTATAACACAGCACATAATGCTTTTGGGCAGAAGTCCCCTCCCCCAGCATTTTCGGACTGGCTACTGGCAGAACTCTCATCCACAGCAGTTTTAGTATGGCTATTCATATGCTGTTCTTGTGTAGCGTCCGAATCTGTTGGGCCATAATTCTTGGCTGCCCTGTCTCCACCTCGTTGGATCCCCATGACATACATGAGGCCAAGGTAGCTTTCAGTGGCTTTTTGGGTGCCAACCATGCTGTCTTGGGTGCTTTGTGGAAAATTATCCACCACGTAAGTCTTGGGTTCTGTGGTTTCACTTGCAAAAATGTTGTTCAGTTCCTCAGAGTATGGGCAGGTGATGGGAGCATTACCAAAAGTCCTGTTCTGGTCCCTTGTCCTCAGGGGAGTGCCTTTGCTTTGACTCAGCACTGGAACCAGCTCCAAGAATGCCTCCTTGCCTTTATTTGCTCCAACTGTCTTGTAGATGGCTGCATTCCAAAGACTCTTCTCCAGATGGGATTGAATATGCAGCTCTCCAAAGAGCGCAATCAAGTCCTGGATCTCTGAATGACTCCACACAGAAACTTGGCTGAGGAGAGGGGCTTGGCCTGACTACTATAAGGAGTATGTGAAGTCACTATTATCTGATATCAAACACGGGCATTCTTGGTTGCGTGCCAGCATTTAAACTGAGAGATGACATCTGGTTAAGATGACCCCAGGGAGTGGATGGCACACAGATACAGGACAGGCCAGTCAAGGAGTAAAGCAATGTAGTGTGGGATAGTAGTTAGAGGACTGCCAGAAGGAGAATAGTTAGGAATACATCCACCCAAATTTAAATAAAGCAAATTCCCTGCAAAGTGGAATTACTTCTGTTCCAAGGAGGATTACTGTGACCTAAAATGCCAAGTAATCACTTTAAAAAAGTTGTTTGTGGACATACAGCATTGTAAAATGAACTAAAGTTAATCTGATTTAATATACCCATGTAGAAAAGCCCTAAAGGGGCAATAAGGGTCTGTATCATCCTTTTTACAAACAGGGCCTAGAACTGTACTCTTTTAGTGCATTTCACATTCTTCAAACAGTTAAAGTTTTGCCATTTTTATGCCCTGGTAAACAGGCTTAAACTTACCTACATATTCAGCCATCCTCTGCCTAAGAGTTTTTGGTTTGGGAGCAAAGTGAAGAATCGTGTCATGATCAGAGTCATCCTCACTCTCTGTATCACTGCATGCTTTTTTCTGAGAGACTGGAGCACGATGTGATGTGTCCAGTGGAATATAGTCACCCTGAGTCCTGGCCAACTGACGTTTCCTACAAGCAACCTGGATATAAGCTGCATCAGGTATATTACCTGTAATGAACAGAAAGAACCTAATGTAAGAGACTAAGGGCTAGTCTACACTTACCCGCTGCATCGGAGGCGTCGGATCGATCTTCTGGGTTCGATTTATCGCATCTTGTCTAGACGCGATAAATGGAACCAGGAAGTGCTCCCCCGTCGACGCCGGTAATCCTGCTCTGCGAACGGAGCAGGCGGAGTCGACGGGGGAGCCTGCGCGCCGCCGTGTGGACAGGGGTAAGTACTTTTAAGTTCGAAATAAGATACTTCGACTTCAGCTACGTTATTCACGTAGCTGAAGTTGCATATCTTACTTCGAACGTGGGGGCTAGTGTAGACCAGCCCTAAGAGCAAAATTAAATACTACTCCTCATGACAAAGTTAATTATATAATGCTTTATCTCCAAAGTATAGTAACACATTAGGAGTTTGGGGCTTTTTTCTGCAATACATTGTTAACGATGAATTGAGATAATTGTGCACGTTATTTCTACAGTCCAAGGGGCAAAAACTTGAAAGAGCACAAATATTGGAGGACCACTTTCATACCTCTGCTGCTCCAACTACATTAGGGGTGGGCAAACTACAGCCCAGGGGCCACATCGGGCCCTTCAGATGTTTTAATCTGGCCCTCAAGCTTCTGCTGGGGAGCAGGGTCCAGGGCTTGCATAGCTCCGCACGGCTATCGGAAGCAGAGGCATGTCCCCGTTCCAGCTCCTATGCGTACGGGCAGCCAGGGGGCTCCGCACACTGCCCCCGCAGCTCCCACTGGCTGGGAAACGCAGCCAATGGGAGCTGCAGGGGCAGCACCTGCGCATGGGGCAGTATGCAGAGCTGCCTGGCCACGCCTCCACGTAGGAGCCAGAGGAGGGACATGCCACTGCTTCTGGGAGCTGCTTGAGGTAAGCATCGCCCGGATCCTGCACCCCTGACCCCCTCCCATACCCCAACCCCCAGCCCTGATCCCCCTCCCACCCTCTGAATCCCTCTGTCCCATCCCCAGAACCCTCCAGTACCCCCAAACCCCTCATCCCCAGCCCCACCCCAGCTAGAGCCCCCAGCCTCCCCACACAACCCACCTGCTGCCCCAGCCCAGAGCCGCCTCCTGCACCCTGAACCCCTCATTTCTGGCCCCACCCCAGGGCCCTCACCCCAACCCCCAATTTTGTGAGCATTCATAGCCCACCATACAATTTCCATAACCAGATGTGGCCCATGGGCCAAAAAGTTTGCCTACCCCTGAACTACATGTTAACTTTCCAGTAGTTTCAGACCCTCAAAACAAAGGCTACAGTAGTCTTAAAACAACCACCTAAATAAGTTTCCAGTATTTATGCCATGAATGGAGGTGCATGTTGTAAGCATAACAATTTTCTTCATTTTGCCAACCCTAGGTCTCAAAAATATAAGAAAATATAATCAAGGCAAATTATTAAAGCATGCTTTAGGCTGCAAATTAAAATATGAGCAGTAAAGAAAAAGAAAAAAAAAGTGTGCTAAACTAGTAATCTATATCATACATGAAAATGAAAAAGGATTACTACTGCTATAAGTACCTTAATAATAATAATAATAATCCAGGAATGCAAAAGTTATTGGTCTCTAAACATTCATCCTTAATGCCGTATTAATAAAGTTTTATTGCATTTAATTTCCTGTTTATTAAAAATGAAAATAAGATTAGAAAGGACCATAACCTTGAATCCATCATTTCTCTTCTATCCAAATGCCTAGTTATGGTGAGTGATCTATAATAGAGGTTTTTTGTTTTGTTTCACCACAGAGTTATAAAAAACCAATGATATCTAATTTTACCTTTTCTTTTATTTCACTACTATAAATATTAAGGGGCTTTCTATATCATCATGCTAAAGATCTATCCCGAGAGACAAGATTGACAATAGACTATAAAGACAAATTGTGCTCTCAGTTACACCAATGTAACTCTGGAATAAATGTCCTTGATATACAATGATTTCAGTGAAATTATTTTAAATATACACATTAGTGCAACCGCATACAGCATCCAGTGTTTTAAACCGTACTTTGAATATTCTGCAATATGCAAGACTACGTGCAGTACGCAGTCACCTCTCATAACTAGTTACAAACCTGCTGATAAATCCTTCCTTTTCTGTGGAGGGCTGGATTGAGTTTCAGAGGCTGAACTATTGTAATCTTCACTGGCTGATGAGTAGTGCTCATCCTCCTCTTCTGTCTCACATGTATCAGTAGTGTTAATTATTCTAGACTCTGACTGGAAGATTTCTGTATTCAAGGAGAAAAACCAAGACAGTATTTTTGTCTCAGCTACTGGAAATGTCTTTAGATTTAGGTTTCTTAACAGGTTATCAACAACAATCAACTCCTGACCCTGAAAAGACTTACCTATGCTTAAATGTACACATTGAGCAATCCCATTGTCTTCAAAGATTTAAGGCAGTATTTTTAGTTACAGTATGAATCTTAACAAAAGCAAAATGTTAGGACAGTAAAGTAAGGCATCTTCATACAAATTCATGTATTTTTCACTTCAACTCTTTTTCCTGAATTCAGATGATCTTAAGGGATTCTTATCATGATTTATACCTTCATCAAAAAGGCCATTACAGCACAGTACAAATAGTCAGTATTTCACATTTGTTACTACATCTTCATTATAATTCCATAAAATATAACTTCAGTAAGTTGCTTTCATTCAATAAAAGCAAGTTATTGATTATGACTCGTTTTTAATAACAGGTTGTGCCATCTCTCATTAATGAAATCTGAGGCCTACTTCTAAAAAATGAAAATTCTAAAATCATTGAGAAACTACTGCCTAGGACCAAATCCTGAGACTACTAGGCAGTTACAAATTCCATTAATCTCCATTTACAATGGGAGTTCCAGGCGGTCAGCTCCTCTCAAGGTCAGCTTAAGTGCCCAATCCTACTCCTACAAAGTCAATGGGAGTTTGGCAGATGACAAACAAACAGATACAGGATCAGACCCTATGCTCATTATGTGTTTTGGGATATACATTTAAATTCAACAGTTTTCAACCATAAACTCATTCTTGTAATTTATTAATATAAACCAATACATCTGATAACAATACTTGCCAAAGCACCCTTTCTTCATGAATCTCAAAATGCTTTACAAACAACTAGTCTAAAATATACCCAATAAGTAGCTACGTACTTACCTTTGCTTCTTTCAGCTTCTCTGATTGCAGAGTGTGGGTTTTCCTTCTTTTGCATTCTAAATGTTATTGTGTTAAGAGATGGTTTCTTTATTTTAAAGAGTTCCTCATCCTCTGTAGGAGGGGGGGAAAAAAAGATCAGTGTAAGCAACATATTTGCAAAGCAATATCACATTTGAAACATTTTATTATTTGTCTTACCATAGTGCCTAGTAGGCCTAGTCATGGACCAGGACCACACTGTGCTGTACAGACACAGAACAAAAAAGAGTCACTGCCCCAAAGAGTTTACGATCTAACTATGAGACAAGAGACAACAAATGGATATAGACAGATAGGATAAAACAAGTAAACAATGAGACAATATTAGTCAACATAAGCTGTTGGTGTACTGAGACTACAGCCTAACTACTGTCAAGTTTTTTGTAAGAATCACAGCAAGAGAATTTTGAAGAGGGATTTGAAGGTGTTAAAAGATTACAATACACATTTATAAAATCAATAATCAGTGGTCTACATGAGTACGATCGTGGCATGTGGTCTTTAAAAATCTATAGTGCATTAGGTTAGACTAGAACAAGAGTGTCACCACAGATACTCTAGCTCTTTCACCTCTCATTTCACCTATAAAGCATTAGGATATTTATGGGCCACTGTAACAACTGAGAGGAACACAATATTCTAGAGTTCTACTGAACTGCTCACAGAGCGGTCACTCAGATCAACTTTTTTCCCCTCAGTGAAATCAGACTTACGAACATAAGAACAGCCATACTGGGTCAGACCAAAGGTCCATCTAGCCCAGTATCCGGTCTTCTGACAGTGGCCAATGCCAGGTGCCCCAGAGGGAATGAACAGAACAGGTAAGCATCAAGCAATCCATTCCCTGTCGCTCGTTCCCAGCTTCTGACAAACCGAGGCTAGAGACACCATCCCTGCCCATCCTGGCTAATAGCCATTGATGGACCTATCCTCCATGAATTTATCTAGTCTTTTCTGAACCCTGTTATAGTGTTGGCCTTCACAACATTCTCTGGCAAAGAGTTCCACAGGTTGACTGTGTGTTGTGTGAAGAAATACTTCCTTTTGTTTGTTTTAAACCTGCTGCCTATTTATTTCATTTGGTGAACCCTAGTTCTTGTGTTATGAGAAGGAGTAAATAGCACTTCCTTTTTTACTTTCTCCACACCAGTCACGATTTTATAGACCTCAATCATGTCCGTCCGTCCCCTAGTCATCTCTTTTCCAAACTGAAAAGTCCCAGTGTTATTGATCTCCCCTCATACAGAAGCTGTTCCATACCTCTAATCGTTTTTGTTGCCCTTTTCTGACCTTTTCCAATTCCAATACATCTTTTTTGAGATGGGGCAACCACATCTGCACTCAGTATTCAAGATGTGGGCATACCATGGATTTATATAAGGCTGACCATTCAAACAGGTCCCTTTACTTTATCAGGGCAAGATAACCTTAAAAAAAGGAAACAACAGTCACCTCAGGTCTTCAGTGGTATTTAGACACCTAACTCCCACTGAAATCAATGTGAGTTTGGTGTCTGGGCCTCAGTCCATAACAGAAGGCTAACATCCATTCCTTCATACTCCACTCCTGACCCTTGTCTTTTAGGCTCCAAGTTCTTTGGGGCAGAAACTGTCATTTATTATATGTTTGTACATTGTGATAATGCCTAAAGACAATGTAAGCATAAATAGTAAAACAACCATGACCCAAACATCAGATCCAGAATGTGTGCAGCCTCGTAGTTGTAGGGTCCACTCATATGAGACAGTCCTATGAGTGTCAAGTAGCCATGAAGTTCCAAACTAATCCAGAAAAATCATGTGTGCATAGTGAAGTCACCAAGGACAATCAGCAGTTTCATTATCACTGCTGATCAGCCCAGTTTTAGTGTGGGAGATCAGTTGTATTTGAGTTTACATGTAAAAAAGTACAGACCCACTCCCTCACAAAACCTCTTTCACACGAGTCATATTTAGATACAGACAACTTTAACACCATCTTGCAGTGTCTTGCAGCATCAAATAGTCAGGTCTTTGCATCACTTAATGCATATTATCATCTTGCTGTGTCTAATTATACAGCTTTCTACATTCCTAAATCGTCTTCACCTTTCAAATACTTTTAAACAAACATGTATAGTACTGTTAATCTTCAGAGAGTTTCAGAAATATTCACTAATTAAGCCCCATAACAATCTGTTATAAATGTATTATTCCTACTTCACACATGCAGAAACAGAGACAAAGAAGTTAAGTGACTTGTTCCAGGCAACTGAGTGAGTCAGTGTTCAAACCAGGCTGAGAGGTGATAGCTCCTTGTCCCTATCACTAAACCAGTAGACCTCAGTCACTGGTTCTCTTGTTCTATACACTCCCCACACCACACCCCAATAATTCACTCTCTCTAGCTCCCTGCAATTCCCCATATCTTGCTGCCATCCTACTGCTATTCAGGAACCCAGAAGTGAATGCAGTGTTAGGTTATGTCTACACAGCAGCTGGGAGGATGCTTCCCAGCATGGGTATTAGATACACAGGCTCTCTGCTCCATCTAGCATGCTAAAAATAGCAGTGCAGCTGCAGGGGCACAGGCAGCATCTTGGGCTAGCTCCCCACAGTGCAATTCCCCTCAACCCCTGAATAGGTACTCAGGTAGCTAGGCTGGGCGGCCACCTGTACCACTATCACCACATTCCCATTTTTTAATTCGAGCAGAGCTAGTGCCTGTCAGCCTACCTGCACTGGGAAACGCCCTCCCAGCAGGGCTGTAGACATCGAATCATTGAAAGTTAAGGGGGAGTAAGGCAAGGTGTAAAAGGTGTAAGTTACAGGCTAGCTGACCCCAGCCATTGTTAGTCCAGAACAAGCGGGCACAGACAGAGGGCACCACTGTTCGGAGACCAGCCTGGAGCCGGTTCCCACACCTGCAACACAAGGATATCTCTACCGCTCGCTCTCACACACACACACGTGCTGCGCGGAGGAAGGGAGCCGGCGTCAGATTTTACCATCTCGCTCCTCGTCGGCACCGAAGCTCAGCAGGGCCTTCTCTGCCCGCGCCTGCCCCGCTCGGGGCTTTGCCCCCCGTGTCCTGCCTCGGGGCGCTCCGCCGCCATCCGCCTCCTCTTCCTCCTGGCCGCTAATGTCCCCTGCTGGCCCCTCTGCGGGCGGCTGCCTCTCGGCGGCAGGCCTGGTGGGGCCCTGCTCCTGCTCCTCATCCTCTTCGCCCTGGTCCCCCTCAGAGCCAGTGCCCTGCTCCCCTCCCGGCTCCGGCTCCCCCCCTTCGCTGCTGCTGCTGCTGCTGCTACAGCTGGACGCGGCTCTCTGGCGGCCCCGGAAGTTCCGCGGGGGCCTCCTAAACATTCTATCCGGTAACGGTCACCACGCGCAACAGGCGCTAAGCTCCGACGGCGCGAGCCTGCTTCGGAAACGTAGCCCCTCACGCCTCCCCCAAATACGCATGCGCAACATCACTCCTCTGTAATAAGCGACGCGGAAGTGGAGCGTGGAGGAAAAAAGAGATGGCCCCGCCCACTGGCAGTGACCCCGCCCCCTGAGAATCGGGTGGGAGGAGCGGAGTAGGCCGCTGTCCAGTCAGCCAGAGGGGGCGGCTCCTCATTTAACCCTTGAAAGGCTGGATTGAGGGGGAGGGGTTTAACCCACGGAGTGAATGCGCCTGTGCTGAAGCGTTGGCGAGGCTGTTTGGGGTAGATGGGTGTGAGGGGAATGAGTCAGGGCTGCGTAGTGCAGTGCAGGGGGCTGATCTGTGGGGCCCACCTCCCTTGCTGCAGGTGCCAGCTGGAAGGTGCACAGTGACTGAGGCAGGGCATGACAGGAAGGAGAAGGGGCCAGTCTGTGGTTAAGGCAGTTGACAGCTGCGGGGAGAACTTCCTTTATTCCTGACTCAGCCTGCCACACCGTTTCTGCTGTGCAAGTCGCTTACACCAGACTCTCCACGGGCACCGATTATGTTCCCCACCGTCCAGGTGCTGGACTTGAGACCCTTGGGGCAAGCTTTGCAGGGCTGAGCACTCACAGCTGCAGTTGGAGTCGGGCGGCGCTGTGGTGTGAGCGCAGAAAGTCCTAGAAAAATAAGTGCTCTTAAAAATAAGGCCTTAGGCATCTGAAGAGGGGCACTCAAAAATGGTGGACAATGATTTTTGTCTTAATCTCAGTACCTCAGTTCTCCTTCAGGAAAATGGGGATAATAATAATACCACTTTTCCTGAGAGGGATGATGTGAAGATGTTACATTTGTGAAGCATTTGCTACATTGAAAATACCATAGAACAGGGGTAGGCAACCTACTCACACTGCCTGGGTCCTGGCCACCGGTCTGGGCGGCTCTGCATTTTAATTTAATTTTAAATGAAGCTTCTTAAACATTTTAAAAACCTTATTTACTTTACATACAACAATAGTTTAGTTATATATTATAGACTTATAGAAAGAGACCTTCTAAAAATGTTAAAATGTATTACCGGCACGCAAAACCTTAAATTAGAGTGAATAAATGAAGACTCGGCACACCACTTCTGAAAGGTTGCCAACCCCTGCCATAGAATAACTGAGAAAATTGTCACATAATAATAAATCAATTATGTATTCAATGCAGAGCTACCCTGACAGAGCACTGTCTATCTTGTGCATTGGATGAGGCACGGGTACTGTGGAAAATAGTCGTATGTGATCATGTGACTACAGACTATCATAATGCAGACACATTGGGGGCTGGATGAAGGGCTTGTCCATACTTGAAAGTTAATTCTCATAATGTGTTTCTGTTTCAGAAATAACTCTCTCTAAAGTAATTTGTCCAGTGTCTAGCAGTGTTTTGTTGTCCCAGCTTAAGCTGTTTTCATTTTGCATCATTATATCCACACAATGTGGTGGTGGTGTTTTTTAAATAAGCACTGCACTCTCTGCAGAATCCCCTGGTGCAATGTTTCACCACTAAGCTATATGCATTCTGCTATTATTCTAACAGTGCACTGTGTTCGGGCTACCAGATGTCCAGGTTTTCCAGGACATTGCCTCTTTTTTGAGCCCCTGTCCAAGGGGATTTTTCAAATGACAGGCAATGTCTGGGGTTTTTGTAGAGCAGAGGCTGCAGCTCAGAAAGAGCCCCAATTGGCCCCTCCCCTGCATTGGCAGCTGCCAGATCCTGCCCACCCTGGCTGGCTCCCAGCCCTGGGAAGGGGGCCCACAGAGGCTGTTGCTGTGCCCAGGGCTTGCGCCAGCCACCCTGCCACCATGACAGGAAGTGACACTGCCCCCCACCTCCAGTGAGCACCCCTGCTGCAGGTACCCCTTTAGCTTCTCAAACTCTACCCCGCCCCCCCCACACACGCCCCCCGTATCGTCTTTTTGGGAACCTGAAATATGGTAACCCTACACTGTAGGATCTCTACTGGAACTCTGACTCTACGGGTGAAATTAATAAATTCCTATGATTCCTCTCCTTTCATCCCATCATGCATCTGGCTTTTGTATGACGGCTCCATTGTCAAACAGCTGCAGTCAGAAGAAATACATGACTTGAAATGTGTGGCATTCTGGTGACTGCTGTTAAGATGGGACTGGACCATTTCCTCTCCCCAGAAGGCAAGAAAGCCCAGGACCTCAGCATGGGACCATGCAGAAACACAGGGCATGGTTGCTGTATGATCTGTATGTCTTGGAGCTGGAATCACAATGCAAACACGTTTGTGAGCTAGCATTTAAATAGAGTGACGACATCCCATCAAGATGGCTGATCCTGGAGGAGTAGAGGGCACATATGTGAGACAGGCTGACCCAGGTATGCAGCAAAGCGCCCCTCTCCCCCCCCCCCCCCCCCCCAGCTTTCAATGGTTAAAAGAGGAGCTGCCCCTCAAGCTTATTGGACAGCGGCCTACTGCACCTCCTCCCACCCCCTTCCTGATCACCAGGGGGCAGGGTCCCTTCCAGTGGGCAAGGCCCGCAGGGAGCCTGATTGTTTTTTTCACACTCCACCTCCACATAGCTCTTTGCAATGCAAGGGCTGCTAGAGACGGAATAGTTTATTTGAAATGGGGATGCATCCACACCTACCTTATTGCCTGCTAACGCATTCCAAAATTTATGAAACTTGATTTTTTAATGCAGATTGAGACACCAGATAATTCAAAATAAAAAATTGTTTATGAATGCAACACACTTAATCCCAAAACAACGAAAGTTAATCTGAAATAACATTCAAGTGAGACAACATCTAAAATTACACAGGCAATCTTAATTCTGGTATTTCCAAGCTTTTGGCTGCTTAACTTTGAAACCCTCACATTCTTTTACAGTTTGATTATTTATTTATTTATTTATTTATTGGTACTTCTATAGTAATGTTGTAACATCCAGAAGTGATCTGTTTGCCCTGTCAATCAGATCCTTATTTTGTCACTTCTGATAATCTTATGTATGCTATGCCTTTGTACACTGCTTTGTCTTACAGCTTTTATCTTGTGTCCTCTATGCTATTTCCACATTTTTCCAGAAATGTGCAAACCCCCCGTTAACTTTTCCTTTTGCAGCATCCCGTAAATTGTTCTGAAAGGGTTTATGTAATTTATTTCAAAGGTGGTTCTTATCTCATACTTCATTGATTCAATAATCAATGAGTGCTCTCAGAGAGAATTATTAAGACAACAATCCTGATAAGAGGGTCTATAAAGTCTTCTCAGCAACACTACTCACACTTCTCTGCAGAGTTCAGTTATGAAATATGTAGCCACATCAGGGCCAGTGCAAGGAAGTTTCGCGCCCTAGGCGAAACTTCCTTGCACCAGCCCTGCGTCCTCTCCCACCTCCCCCCGCCCAGCTAATGCCGCCCCCCCACCCCGTAGCGGCTTCCCGCCCCCCAGTGCACCGCGGCAGCTCGGCCCCCTGCCCGCAGGCCGCGGCAGCCTTCCTCCCACCCGTGGCGCCTCCCCAGCTCCCGGCTCCACACTCAGCCGCGGAGCCAGGAGGCAGGAGGCAGCCATGGCGAGCTGCCCCCCAGCTCCCAGCTCAGCCGCGGAGCCAGGAGGCAGGAGGCAGCCGCGGCAAGCTGCCCCCACAGCTCCCGGCTCCACGCTCAGCTGCTGAGCGTGGAGGCAGGAGGCAGCTGCCTGCCGACCCCCAAATCCTGTCGCCTAGAGTCGCCTAGTAGGAGCGCCGGCCCTGAGCCACATCCATCACCAACTTTCAGCTTAGTTGAAATAAAAGAGTGGCCTGCCCTAAAATATCCATGGTTTTGTTCAAGTGTAGGGGAAAGATCTGGTAACGAAGTTTATTACAGGGCACTGGTGGGAGTTGCTGAAAGGAGGGGAAACTTGTGTTGGGTTTGAAATAGGAGTTGGGAGTGGGAATACAGCGGATGAGAATTTGTAAGCAAAAGTAAGCATAGAAACTTCTAGCACTCTGAAGAATAAGCATATTATCTTTAACCTCTGACATAATTCTATTAAATATCAATCTAAAGTATATAGCTGTGCAGAATAGCTGCCTTCTCCTATCACATAGCCTAGAACAGTGGTTCTCAATCAGGGGTACATGTACCCCTGGCGGTACACAGAGGTCTTTGAGGGGGTACATCAACTCATCTAAATATTTGCCTAGTTTTATAACAGGCTACCTGAAAAGCACTAGTGAAATCAGTACAAACTAAAATTTCAGACAGACAATGACTTGTTTAGACTGCTCTATATGGTCTACACTGAAATGTATGTACAATATTTATATTTCAGTTAATTTTATTAATAATATGGTAAACATATAATTTTGTCAGTAATAGTGTGCAATTTGTCAGTAATTGTGTGCTGTGACACTTCTGTATTTTTATGTTTTATTTTGTAAGCAAGTAGTTTTCAAGTGAAGTGAAACTTGAGGTACGCAAGACGAATCAGACTTCTGAAAAGGGTACAGTAATCTGGAAAGGTTGAGAGCGACTGGCCTAGAATGTATGGGGGGGAAATGCACCTAAAGTAGTGCAGTATAAGGGATAAGGCCCCTATGGTAGATTCATGGGAAGATGGATAGACAAAATTCTCTAGTTACATGGAAACTAACAATTAAAACATATTAAATTGGAGAAACAAATGCATTTGAAAAAATAATTCAGCTGTGGGTTACTAAAGTACCAGTCATGAATCATAGCATCAGAGTAACAAGTTGCAATAAATTATCTTGCTTAAGTCTGGTAACATTTTTATTGCCACTACATTCTTGTTTTTCTAATGCTACAACAATCAAATTCATTGCATTAATGAGTGCCTGCATTTTTCTGCGTGTCTGTGCTGCAGCCAGGTTTCTCAAGTAGTGCATATGTGTTCTGCAGTTAGCAATATTTTCTTTGCTAAAATTCAGTCTGCATGAGTCAGTGCTGCTGTCAAATCACATTCTGTCCATTTAATCTGGAAATCTACTTTACAGATGGTTAGAGATGTTTTATGAATATCAAAATAGGAATAATTTCTAAATGGGTGGCCAAAGAGTTTTTACTGCTCTAATAGTATAAGTAACCCAACCTTCCTCCCCGAGAACCTCTTTGTCTTGGCAAGGGAACAGGATTGGGGCTTTTTTTTTCATATAGATTTACTCTTTTTGAAACAGTAGGGATCCTACAAGGTTACACACCAGCCAGCCTCATTCACTATCTAATGAAATGTAAGAGTGTCTGGTTCGGGAACCCAGAACACTGCTTTTTTTGGAAGGGCATGTGTTGGCGGCAGCAGACACCTTTTTGATATGTTACCACACAATGTCAATATCAGAAACACACCAGCCTCATTGCTTTGGGTATGGAACATACATATTCACATGTCCCTGTGCCTATAGCATAGCAGATTCCCAGGATTAGGTACCAAAAGATGCTTTAGAAATAGAAGGGCCAAACTACTGAAAATATCAAACATTTATGAAGGAAGAAAAAATTGGGGTGTAATTGCATGTGGCACGATGGGGCAAATAGGGACTAGCAGAAGTATTAAAGGACAGAGACGGTTGGTTACCATGTATGAAATGTTGGGAGACAATTTTTAAGAGTTTGTGTGAATAATTTTCAGGCTAACTGTCACAAAAGAGCCAGTGCCATCCCTCATCTAGGTGTATTTGAAACAACAGCTGGGGCAGCTGCCAAGGGGAACTTCCAGTCTAAAGAGGTGCCTCCCATTGCCCATCATAGTTAAACAGAAGGTTGCAACTAGATTAAATTAGTTTGCATGTAAACACGCTGCAACTGTTTTGATTTTTCAAAAACAGTAGCAAATTGTATGTAACATGTCTCATCCACTCGACGGCAGTTCATTAACTGCACACAAAATATATTACCCGACCCATTTTGTCTCACAAGCTGTAGGTCACTTTGGTGAGGAAGCCTTTCTCTGATGCAGCAGAAATCTTTATCAAAATATTTTATATTGTTTATTGCTGAACCATTAAATGTTGTGCTGAGCATGTTCTTGAATGGATTTGTCTCTCAGCAAGCCTGGGCATAGGCAATGTATGGCTTGGGCTGTAAGAACAAAACATCAGTGGCTTCTGCCGTGTTTTCCAGACAAGCAGTGACATAGCAGAAGAGGGGAGCCACTCTACTGAATATATTTGAGGCAGGGGTAGGGAGAAAAATCTGATCCTGCTGCTTCCAGTTCAGGGGTTGGCCAACTACTCTGTGGCCTGTTCTGCTAATATTGGAGATCTTCATCTATCAGCTTTCAGATCACCATGTTCAGTGGCTGTTCTAGGCATAGGCAAGATAGGCAGCTCCCTTGGGTGGCACAGCCATGGCAAAAAGGTGTGATCTACCTCACACTAGCCTGCCACAGTGCAGACTGTCTGTGTACATCCTGATGCACATTAACAGTTCCTTCATACGCTTTGATCTTGTCCTCTTTGAAAGGGACAAGATTAAAGTGCATTAACAAACTGTTAATTCATGTCAGCAGGGTGCACATGGTGTGCACCCTGTACATATTAACACATGCACTGAGACCTCAGCAAGGGCCATAAGGCTGGAGAGCCTAGCGTGGTTCAGTGAGGGCAGGCCGGGGACCCCATGGCCCAGCCTGGACCCCAGCAGACTCTCCTCAAACAAGCCTGAGTACAAGGGCCTCCAGGGTGGGTTGTGATCAGGTATATGGCACCCCCTACCCTCATTTGCTTCCTGCCCTTGTACTCCTGCCCCTCCCATATCTGCTCCTGCCCCCCAGGATCCTGCCCCCCACCCTAGTCTTCCTGCCCCTCTCTGCGACCCAAAGTCCTGCCCCCACCTCATCAGCCCTAGCCAACTCTCTTCTCCCCATATCCTATCTCTACCCCATCTGCCCCACTGGGTCCTGCCCCGATTTCCCTAACCCCTCCACCCTAGCCTTCCTGCCCCTCATTTCCCCTCCCTGTCCTAGATCATCTGCCAGCTAGGGTAATATCTCCCCATCTATCTCCCACCTCATATGTCTCCTGACCCCACCCCTCCAGGGTCTGCCCTCTTCCCCAGTTCTCCTACCAAGTTCTAGCCAAGTCTGCAAAAGAGCTAACCATGTATAGAAAAAGGCCAGTTGCATAAAGACCAAGGCTTGGATGTTCTCATATTTTCAGAGTCTTTTTCTTCACATTAGCATCTTTGGATGATGTTAAGAGATTATGGGCCCTCTCATTGTACACCTCAAAGTAACTCAGCTCAGTGTCCTTGAGGCACCTTAGAGACTAACAAATTTATTTGGGCATAAGCTTTCATGGGCTAGAACCCACCTCATCAAATGCATGGAGTGGAAAATACAGGAGCAGGTATAAATACATAAAAAGATGGGAGTTGCCTTACCAAGTGTGAGGTCACACCACTCCATGCATCTGATGAAGTGGGTTCTAGCCCACGAAAGCTTATGCCCAAATAAATATGTTAGTCTCTAAGGTGCCAAAAGGACTCCTCGTTGTTTTTGCTGATACAGACTAACATGGCTATCACTCTGAAACCTGTCAGCTCAGTGTGATGTTTCACCTCCTCTTCTTGAATCAGATTTACTTGCCAGAACATTTCCTTGCAAAATCATAGAATTATGACCACTTCCTCAGCAGAACCTGTCATTGTGTAAGATTTTCCAAATCATTTTGTCCATAAGCAAAGAGGCAGGCATTGTAACCTTCAAAGATTTTGTCTAGGAGTAGCTGGGCCAGCTAACAATACACTACTTCTTGACTGGCACATGCCTCATCTTCTGGATTCAGCAACCAAAAACAGTCATAGGAGAACAGCAGCCGCCTGTTTGTGTGAGGATGGTATATCAGTATTTCCTTTCAAGAAACTGATACAACACATTTTGTTCAAGCTTACTGTTCCCTTTGGGTTAGTGGCCTGACTCTGACTGTAACAGTCATAGGACTGTTCCCTCCAGAAGATTCTCCCCTCACAAGATGTTCAGCCGCTCTTTCACACTTCCAAGACTCCCTCCATTTTCATAATAGAGATCCAAGTCTGAAGAACTGTCAGATATTACAGTCATATTTACACTTCAATCAAGAAGAAGCTGCTGCACTCCTCATTTTTCTGGCTCTGTTAATTACAGTCTCACAAACTGCTCTACTTTCTCTCTTCTTCAAAAGGCTACTTGGTAGATCTGGGTGCTCTGTCTCTTTCCAACTAAACAAATCTCATAATCTTCCTTCCCCAACCAGCACATTATCTCAAAGGGCCCCTGCCAATTTAGTGAACATTTTACACTTGGAGTTAGATAGTAATAACAAGACACGCCCACCCCCCTGACTGGTAAACCTTAGCCTCACATTCCTATTATCATATTGATACCAGAGAGATTCCCTGGACTCCATTTTGTGTCCCTCACTTCCATTTTGAATAGGCAAAAATCACTCCACCATCAGAAGCTGCAGGTCACAGGATACTTCACTGCTGAAAGTAGGAAAAAGGGTTGAAAGTTCAGCTGGAAAAAGACCCTATAAAATTGGCAGAAAGCCAAACAGGTGCAGCATAACTCTGTAGTAAACAACTAGCCATAAGGATGTGCAGTAAGATTTGATAGTTGACAGGATAGTATAAAAGGCAGACAGGAAAGCTGAGAGAGAGAGAGAGAATGGGAATGGAGCTGGAGAATGGAGCCAAGCAGATAGCTGACTGAAGCTGATGGCAGCAACAGCAATAAGACATCACAGTGAAGCCAAAAGGGCAGAGTATAGCCTGCTATAATTATAAGTGTAGCATGGTATAGCATAGAATTAGTGTTAGTATGTGTATGCCTGGGTTAATGAAGATGCATAAGATTTTGTTATTAATGTATGTCAGGGTTCCCTCCCCACTCTAAACTCTAGGGTAAAGATGTGGGGACCCGCATTAGAGCGCCTAAGCTTATTTTTACCAGCTTAGGTTAAAACCCCCAAGGTACAAAATTCCCTGCACCCTGAGAAATGCTTCTTCCACTGCCACTGTCATAAATGAAGGGAAGAGGGGGAGAGGGTCTGATGCAGTGCTATAAAATCCTCTTACCAGTAAAGGGTTAAGAAATACAGGTAGCCAGACTGACACCTGACCTGGCTGGCATCTGACCAATAAGGGGACAAGATACTTTCAAATCTTAGGAGGGGGGAAGGCTTTGTGTGTGTCTCTTTGTCTGGGTCAGAGTGATCTTGGAAGACAGAAGGAACCTACAGAAAACAAACCTCCCTTTTCTGAAGTAAGTTTAGATAGCATAGCGAATAGATTTCTGTTTAATTTTGCTTGGTGTATTTCCCTGTGTTAGAAGGGGCGGCGGGGGGGTTATTCATGGTTTTCTGTAACTTTAAGGTTTTGTCCAGAGGGGGAAATCTCTCTGAGTTTGGAAATTAAGTGCCCTGTAAAATAGTTACCATCCAGATTTTACAGAGACGATTTTACCTTCTTTGTTTTTAATAAAATCCTTCTTTTAAGAAGCTGACTGTTTTCTATGGTTTTTAAAAACCCAGGGGGTGGGTTTTTAGATCACTGTGTACCCAATTGCTTGGGAGATTGTTCTCAAGCTTCCCAGGAAAGGGGGTGTACGGCTTGAGGGGGTATTTAGAGTGGGGAGGGAACCCTGACAGCCACCATCAAGTGTTCTAAACAGGAATCCAGGAAAGGGGACCACTTGAAGTCCCTTCCCCCCAAAAAATATCCTCTCAAGCCCATACCCCCGTCCTGGGAAGTTTGGGGATAATCTCCTAACCAATTGGTTACACAGTGATCTAAAAACCCACCCCCTGGGTTTTTAAAAACCATAGAAAACAGTCAGCTTCTTAAAAGAAGGATTTTATTAAAAACAAAGAAGGTAAAATCATCTCTGTAAAATCTGGATGGTAACTATTTTACAGGGCACTCAGAGAGATTCCCCCTTCTGGACAAAACCTTAAAGTTACAGAAAAACAGGAATAACCCTTCCCTCTCCTACAGGGAATGTACCAAGCAAAATAAACAGAAATCTACTCGCTATGCTATCTAAACTTACTTTAGAAAAGTGAGTATTGGTGAGGAGGCGGATTTTCTGTAGGTTCTTTCTGTCTTCCAAGATCACTCTGACTCAGACAAAGACACACAAAAACCTTCCCCCCTCCCAAAGTTTGAAAGTATCTTGTCCCCTTATTGGTCAGATGCCAGCCAGGTCAGGTGTCAGTCTGGCTACCTGCATTTCTTAACCCTTTACTGGAAAGAGGATTTTATAGCACTGCATCAGACCCTCTCCCCCTTCCCTTTATATTTATGACAATGTAATTTACCTATGTAAAATTTAAAGTACATTTAAGAACTGCTGTCAGCGATCTGTTGCAGCCTGGCCATCTGTAACAGAGTGCAATCACTTAGAATCATTTGAACTGTACACAATTGTGGTTTGAATGCTCTTTAACTTGCAATACGGAATATGTGTCTGATTTTTATTTCTAGATTATTACTATATTCGGGATTATTAGTTACATTAATAAAAAGATAATTTGTTTTTGAAAGAATACTGCCAGTGTTGGAAGGCTGTATCTGTGTCCTTCAAGTGTTTCCTTAACTATGCTGGAGAGCCGTACTTTAGGAGACACAGATTAAAGGGGAGATAGGTAGACTATTCTAGGGGCACCCCAAAGCCTGTTTTTCAGGGTAACAGTACAGCTCCTGTGAATGTTGCACAGCCTGTAAATTTTGCTTGGCAAAGGCCCTAATCAAATCCAGCTGTTCCTGCAGATTTAAGACATACTTCACAATATTCTCAGCCTTGGTTCCTTGGTCCTGACAAGCTTCCTGCATGAGGTCCAGAAGGCCTTCTGTACAATAACTCAAAAGGGGAGACCCCTGTGGAAGATCGGGGCACCTCCCTGATGCCAAACATTAGATACGAGAGCAGCTTTTCCTAGTTGTGGGATTTGGCTGTGACAAACTTGCATAGCATTCCCTTTAGAGCTGGTTCCACTACCCTGTCCATTTTGAGGTGGTAAACTGAAGTTCTTATGGACTGTATGTCAGGTAGGGAGAAAACTTCTTGTAGTAACCTTGGCATGAAGGTTGTGCCCTGATCTAGGTAGGCATCCCCAGGGTGATGCTGACCGGAGGACACTTTTAGCAATTCATCAGTAACTACCTGGGTTGATACTGACCACAGGAGAATGACTTGGGGGTACAGGGTGGCATAATCCAGGATGACTAAAGTGTAGCAGCATCCCCTGGCTATCGGTTCAAGGTACCCAACTTAATCTGGCCCAATATGTTCAAATGGCTTGTCTACTAAGGAAAGAGGACCCAGGGTAGGTTTGGGACACACCAACTGACATTTGGGACAGCGGAAAAAATCCTAATTATAGATACAAAATGAGGGGGGTCTAAATGAGCTGTTACCACTCAAGAAAGAGATCTTGAAATCATTGTCGATAGTTCCGTGAAAACTGCTCAGTGTGCAGTGGCAATCAAAAAAGCTAACAGAATGTTAGGAGCCATTAGGAAAGGGATAGATAAAACAGAAAATTTCATAATTCCACTATATATATCCATGGTACGCCCACACCTTGAATACTGTGTGCAGTTATGGCTGCCTCATCTCAACAAATATATATTACAATTGGAAAAGGGCAGAGAAGGGCAACACAAATGATTAGGGGACATGGAACAGCTTTCATATGAGGAAAGATTTAAAAGATTGGAACTGATCACCTTAGAAAAGACACAACTAAAGGGGGATATAATAGAGGTCTATAAAATCATGAATGATACGGGGAAAGCAAACAGGGAAGTGTTATTTACCCCTTCACATAACACAAGAAGTGAGGTCACCCAATGAAATTAATAAGCAGTAGGTTTAAAACAAACAAAAGAATGTACTTCTTTACACAATTCACAGTCAACCTGTGGAACTCGTTGTTAAGGATGTTGTGAAAGCCAAAAGTATAACTGGATTCAAATAAGAATTAGATAAATTCATGGAGGATAGGTCCATCAATAAATAGGTATTAACCAAGGTGGTCAAGGATGCAACTAAACTTCCAACTGCCAAAAGCTGGGACTGATCGACAGGGAATGGATCACTTGAAACTGCTCTCTTCTGTTCATTCATTCAAGAGGGATAGCTCTAGTGGTTTGAGCATTGGCCTGCTAAACCCAAGGTTGTGAGTTCAATCCTTGAGGGGGCCATTTAGTGATCTGGTGCAAAAATTGGGGCTTGGTCCTGCTTTGAGCAGGGGGTTGGACTAGATGACCTCCTAAGGTCCCTTCCAACCCTGATATTCTATGATTCCCTCTGAAACATCTGGAACTGGCCACGGGGGCACTGTTAACCTGTATACCACGTGATGCTTTCTGGGGGGTACACAGGGCTGTGATGCATCTCATTACCACCTACCTTTACTATGTTTGTGCCTGCTGGGGTCAGTTCCCCAACTCCACTGGCAACACAACTCATCTAGGCCTATGCAGCTCCCCTTGTCTCTTTACAGGTTAGCAATACACACACCCCCTACTCCACTGGACACTCACCACTGCTCGCAAAGGAACAGTACACCCCAGCTTACTAGTTACACCTTAGATCATGGCTCCATTTAACACACAGTGCTTATATAAGGTAATAGTAAAAAGAAACATAAATTTATTTAACAAAGGATTGAGATTCTAGTAAGAGCAAGAAGATTAGAAGCAGATGGTTACATATAAAATAAAATCATAACACACTTTCTAGAACATAGATTTATTTAACTAGATACTTTTATGACTTATAGAGCAATACTCATCCAAAGTCCTTCTGGCATTTTCCAGCCACCCTTGGCTGTGATTTTCCATTCATGAGACAAGTCATGCTATTTGCTTACCCATTTGATGGAAGTGTCTATGTGTTTCCCTGCATTACCTGATATACCATACTAATCCTTTGATTTTAGTCATGAACAGGACACACCCATGCAGATTGTTTTTTCCTGTCGATTTTTTTTTTGGTAGATTTTGCAATCTTATACTTGGTATCTGGTTTACTATGCAAATAGACATCCATTGCAAGACAGAGAGTGCACAATACACACATGACCACACAGAGACAAGCCTCTGCTTCCTCCTCTCTGAAAAGAAAATGGGTAAGGTATGTCCCCTTCTCACGACCTGCCTTAAAACCCTTAAAAACATCATTTTCAGTATAGATACATAACTCCTTAAATATTATCCGTACATATATTTCACAGTGATTATGATGACCAGTGAGCTACTGATTCTCGGTAGAGCCCTCCCATGCCACCCTTTGGTGAATTATTATGAATATTTCCTACTCAGGGGATCCCTGTAAAACTCTGGACACCCCTGTGCCCTCTGCCAATTGGCACTGAGAAGTTCCTGGGTCATGTATCTTGGGTTGGCACCCAGGGGACCTGTTAGCCATGGTCCTACACCCATGGGTGCTGTTAGCCCATGTCTTGAGCCTGGGTCCTGCACCCTAGGGTGCTGTTAGGCCATATGCTTTGCTCCCAGACTCAGAGGTGCTGTTGGCCCGTGTTTCAGGGCTGGCCCGGGACCCAACACTTTGTTCCCAGGGGCCCCGCTGGCTTAGATCCGGGGCTTCGGTGCGGCACCCAGGGGCCCGGCGGGCTCGTGTCTCGGACCTGGCCCCGCACCCACAGTGGCCCGTGTCCGCGGGCAGCTCCTGTTCCCTCCCCCTCCTGCCGCAGCTCGCCCTGCTCCTGCGAGCGAGCGAGGCCGCCGCCATGTTGTCGGGCTGACGCCGCCGCCGCCGCTGCGCCGCAGCAGGAGGAGGCGGAGGCAAGGGGCCAGCCCCGAGCAGAGCAACAGGTACCGTCCGCAGGCTCCGGGGCGGCCTGGCGGCTTCGGCGCTGCCCGGCCTCGGCCTGAGGGGTTGGAGCTGAGGGGGTCCGAGGGAACAGAGCCGTCTGCCCGCCGGCTGGGTGAGCAAGTGGAGCCCTGGCGGCCCCCGCGGGAGGAGCGCGGCGGGGCAGCCCCGCGCCGGCCAGGCTGAGGGGGTGGCGGGGTCTGGTGAGGAGGGTGGGGGTCCCTGGGCTAGAGGAGTGGCCCTGGTGGGGCCTGGGGAGGCAAGATCCGGGGAGCAGGGCTATGACTGTGTTGGGGGCCCGTGAAGGGAGCAGGTAGGAGATGCCCTTGGTTGGGGGGATCTGGGGAGGGAGCAGGTAGGGAGTGACCTTGATGGGGGGGGCAGGTCCTTGGTTGGGGGGATCTGGGGAGGGAGCAGGTAGGGAGTGACCTTGATGGGGGGGCAGGTCCTTAGTTGAGGGAGCTGGGGAGGGAGCAGGTAGGGGTAGCCTTGGTTGGGGGGATCTGGGGAGGGAGTGGGGGTGACCTTGATTCGGGGGAAGCCAAGGGAGGGAGCAGTAGTGGGGTTCTTGGTTGGGGAGGGAGCAGGTAAGGGGTAGCCTGGGTTGGAGAGGGACTGGAGGGAGCGGTTTGGGGACTGTTGTGAGCAGTGACCTTTGGGAAGTGGGGAATGGCCTGGGGAACACATGACTGGGATTTGAGGTGTTTAGTGAGGAAGGGCTGGCGGGGGCTTGTGAAGGTTTTAAGGGTCAGGAGGCTGCTTGAGGATGGGGAGCCCCCAGATGACCCAGCCCATCAGTCCCACCTCTGATCTGGTCTCTCTAGTTCGTTTGTTAGCTTGGAACCCAAATAGGACTAGGAGAGAGAGATTCCCCCTGCCCCCCCACCTTTTAAGTTTTCTTTGGGGAGTGGGACTAGAATTCGATCTTCTCCAGTGTAAGCACCTCTTGCACAATATAGCAGAGGAGAAAATCTCTGATTTTGTTCATTTTATTTAGCTCACATCACAGTGTGCAGCCGGGTGCAGCACAAAAGTTTAAAACCACAATAACTGAAATAGAACTTTGGCAACAGAATGGGCAGCGGATGGGGAAATGTTTCAGGTTTGTGGCTTTTATTAGGCCGAGCAGACATTTCTTTTGCATTAAAAGTTTTTCCTTTTTTAAAATAGTAAAGTTTTATGTGCACTTTTCTCTTTTATGAAAAGTGATTTATTTTTTTATTAACCATCAAAGCTCTTGGGGCAATGCAATACCCCTATGTCCTCTTGAACACAGCTGATGAGTTCCGGATTCAATTTCTGTCGGTTTTACCCTTAAATTTTAAAAGCTGTCAGAAATGAGTGAGGATTGTTTACAAATCTCCCCCACACATGTTCTCTCTGATTTGGAAGACGGAGGAGTAAAATTATTGATGCTAGAGCACTTCTACATGTTTCTATGGGAACTAATTTTCTGTTCCTAGGAGCTGGTTTCATAATTTCAGTAGTAAAGTGTGGCTGGTAAACCCTATAATCTGTGTGTATGTGTGGTAGTCTGTAAAGAAATGAAAACGGTAGCAATGATTAACATTAATGGTATTAAGCACCAACAACAGGTTCAGGCCTCCACAAGAGACAAAATACAGAACATCTGTGCCTGAAGAGCTTACAATCTATAGAAGATAACACTCTGGGAAGGTTAGGTAGATGGACTATGCTGGGAATCTGAGAGAATAGAATAATGAAGATTATTATAATTGTTGGCTTGCTTCTTAGGCTATTGTGAAAACCAGTAGTTTGAAGAAATTAAGAGTTGATGAAAACTAACTTCCATGGTTAATGCCTTGGGAAACAGTATCATTTTTTTCTGTCCATTTTTTTTGGCACTGTAATTTTCTATCAGAAAATAAAATGTGGCCACCATCTAGGGGACCTGGTTGTGTCCTTTAGGCACTAATATAATTTGGATAATAATTTAAAAATATGTAATTAGCAAATAGAGTGTTACACGAGTCACACTTTGTAAAATTTGAAAGTAGATTTTACTTTTAATAATACTTAGCACTTCATCTAAAAAGTGCTTTTACAAACCTCAAATAGTCAGTCCTCATAAAACCTATGTTTAGCCATTAAGTGTCACTCTCATTTTATGGAGGAGGAAACTGAGGCACAAAGAATAATTTAGCTAAATTTATGCAGGGAGTCAGTGATCGAGCTGGGATTGAAACTCAGGAGTTCTTGGCTCTTTTTTCTGTGTTCAGAACACTAGATCATGCTTGTCTCTCTAGAGACTTTTGAGTGACTGCTGCCCTAAAATGCAAGTCAGACTCCAAGACTGCATCTGCACATACAATATTTGAACCCTTAATTCTTCACTGGTGCTGCTGTAATGCTTATATACACTGCCAGCTGGCATTGGTTAGGCAAGTGGCAAGCTGAGACTTCCATTTTTCTCCTAAACTCGGATCATTTTGTTTCTACAGTCCTGCACTTTGTTTGTCTGGTTAGTCCACCTGTTGTATCCTGACTGACACTTAGGTTGTAACCTCTCTGGGACAATGACTGTGTTCTTTGTTTTCTGGCTGTACTGCATCCAGGACAAAGGGGTCTTGATGCTTTCTTAGGGTTCCTAGGTGCTACTGCAATACAAATAAATAGGTTCTAGTGATAGCAAAAGTGGAAGCTGTACTGTAGATCGGGTTTATGCATGTTTATCATCATGTAATCTAATCTACCCCCAGAGGAGTGCACCAGTGATAAATTAAGGGACCTGATGTTTTTCCCTTCTTAATGCGGGCAAGGTCAAATAAACCAAAGTAGAAGAGGGCTGTTATTGATTTTGAACATTGTTAGTAAGAATGCTTTTGTGAGTTTGGGATATTACCCTAACGGGGCCCATGCAAATACCTAGATTAGTTTTCAAATATTATTTATTTATATTGCTGTCATATTACAATTATGTGAATTAAGTTCGTTTTCATAGTAAGATATAAACTACTGAATATGAAGTTCTAGTCCTGTTTGCTATAATAATTTTGTACTCAGCTTTTTATCTTGCATTATTATGTATGTATTCATTCACTGAGCACTCAAAAGTATACTAGGTGGCATTCAGGCAAATGGAAAAAAATAAGGGCCAAGATGTCAAACGTTTCTAGTGACTTTTGGTGTTCAACTTGTGACACCAGAAATGAGCGCCCAGCCTCTTAAAATTAGGCCCCTTTAAGTAAGGGAAATGAAGTTGAACACCTCAAAATTGACTTATGTAGAATTATTATTTGCTCTTGCAAATCTTGGGCATGGGCTCTGCCTTAGAGAGATTACGCTTTAATTGACAATTTACAAGAGCCCTGATCTTGCTAAAGGATGTTCTCATTTAGATCACTTTGCAGGATAGGGGCAAATGGGATGGGGAAAGGACACAATATTAGACTTAAAAACATAATTTGACTCCTGACTAGTCTCCACTTTTAATTTCTCTCCATACCTAAGTGTCTTGATTTTTAAAAAAGTCTTATTCCTATCTTATTTCCCTTGTAAGGTATTTTTACTCCTTCCTATTTCAATTTTTTTCAGTTTGATTTTAACTGTTGCCATTTGTTTATTTTACAAACATTTGATACTTTTTCCTGATATTATTGGTTTAAATCTTGCCTTTTCTATTTTTGTTTCTATTTAGCTTCAGCATTTTCTATTTTTAATTGTTCTCTGTTTTCAGATTATTTCTTTTAACTCTTGAAAACCACTTTTCAGCTTCAGCATACATCTCTCTCCATAGCTTCTGGAATCTAGATGATGCCCCTTGCCATTTCTCTCCATTCTGTTTCAGAAGGAATAAGTGGTGATGAGCATAGTCTATTTTGGAAAAATTCTAATGATGTTGAGCAGCTGAGTATGTGAAGGACCTATTCCTCCTTTTTAGTGTTTTACACTGGAGCTCTTGTTTTGTGGCTGAGTGGTGCTGGGGGTTTAATGCCCCCAGTACCTTACTAAGAAGATGACTGATTAGTTGTCCCTTTTTATTTATGACTGTAGTTTATTTTATATAGTATGCAAAGATCCTTTCAGGTTGTATGTGTATTTGTCAATAAAGCAGTATTGTTTGGATTATGTATTGTGATAACCTCTGGCTATAAAATGAAACAGTGGTTCCCTATTTTTTTAAACTGTAAACACATATTATTAACTTCATTCAACATTAGCCTCATCCAGTGTATTTTTGAAAGCTCTTGGAGACCACGTTTTCCCTGTGCCCCAGTCTTGTGACAGGTGACGCAACAGACCTATTCCACCTTGGTTGAGCATGCAGCTCTTGTTGTGCTTTGAAAGCCAGATTGATTTCCCAATGGGAATTAGGCACCTAACATGCCCAGGTGTTTTGAAAATCTTACTAGGCATCTTTGAGTGTCTCTGTATCTTTGAAAATCTTGCCCTGAGTCCCCCTAAGCATGGAACTTAAGGTCTTATCTCAAGTCATAAATCCCAGTCTCCTATATGATACTGCTTGAATGCCAGGCCAATCCAAGTTTACTTTTTAAAAAATGTTCAGTATCTTATTTACTAACATCTTGTTATCTATGTATGTCTTTCATTTATTCGTCTAGCTTAGAGGTGGGGAACCTTTTTTCTGTCTCGGGCCATTGACCCACAAATAATCAATCGTGAGCCACACTCAAGTAAAAAGCAACTTAATTTAGGGGGTTTTTTTTAAGAGAGAGAGAAATACAAGATGTTCAGCTCACTCGCCGGGGATGGGGCGGTGCCGAGGCTTGGGGCTTTCTGCCCATGGCGGGGCGAGCCAGCACTTGCGGCTCCAGCCCCACGGGGCGGGGGAAGGGGCACAGAGACTTGTTGGGGCCCAGATGAAATTAAGCAATAGGCTGGATCTGGCGCGGGCCATAGGTTCCCTACCCCGATCTAGATTGTAACCCTCCTGGAGCAAGAACCATCTTTTTGTTCTGTGTTTCTACAACACCTGCATGTCTATGTCTAGGACCCTAGGTGCTACAGTATTACAAATAATAATAATAACACTGTTATTTGCTGCTGTTTTTCTGTAGCTGCTCATTCTTCAGGTGGTGTATGTTAAAAGGTAAACAGTGTCACGGAGATATGGGACTGAAGGTAATAATGCTCATGGAAGTCGGTGGAAAGGCTTCTATTGATTTAATGGGCATTGGATCCAGCTCTTAGTGCTTGTTTAGTTAGATAGCACTGGAAAGAGAGAAGAGACTTTTAATCTTTCTGAAAACAAATGTTTCACAGCTAAACAATAAAGTGCACTGTTAAAAAGTGGATTCAGAAACATTTTCAATGAGTAAAATAGTGCATTATGGTGTATTTTCCTTTAAAGGTTTAGAGATGTTGTCTGAGGAAAGAATAAGAGTCTGGGAATTCCTGAGTTCCAATTCCATCTGTAACACTGAGCAAGTTACTTAACCTCTTTCATTTTCTTAAGCTGGAAAATTGGGATAGAAAAGTGTCTTGAGGTTTAGTTTGTCAATGTTTGTTAAAGTGCTTTGGAGATGAAAAGTGCTGTATGGATGTTCATTTTTATTAATGCTTCAGGTCTGAGGGTTAAAAGTTAGGACATTTTTATCCAATGTCCTCTATTGTGTTACTTTATTTATGTGTACTATTTGTGTTCAAACACAAACAAAACCGTTGATTTTATTTCTTTATGAATATTTGATTCTTTCTATACAAATACATGTTTTTCTGTAGTTCACATTTCATAGTTATTTAGAAAGCAAACATGGTAACATCTTTCTGGTAGTGCTGTGAGGTGAGCAGTTTGTACAAGATTAAAAGGCCTGTGAGGAGACCACCAATAGCTCTGCGTTGTTCTGACCAAGAGTGCAATAAAAGGTATATCAGAAATATAGTATCCGGTTCACATATTGTAAAAATATACACAGTTCATATTTTTATCACTTAGAAATATCTAAAACCATCCCCAGCAATAATACAAAATAGCATGTATAAGTTAATTGTTTGTCTCCTGTAGATGAATGAAGAAATAATGGATGAGACTTGTTTATTAGTGTACAGCTGAGAACAGCTTTGTACATGCTTTTCAGAATATCATATGGAATTCAAATGAAGCAAGATGGTGACAGTAGCAGCACAACACACTGGAATTATGTAATGGCGAAATTAAAAAGAACATTTACTGGAAAATTAGCTTTTCATTTTGTGCAACCTTAGTTAGGGTCAAAAACATTGCTGCTGTATGTGGGTGCAAATGAAACAGTGTCCTACATACAATAGCAGTGATCTTGGCTTGTAGTGTTTTGGTATGAATCTTATAGTAGATAGTAATATTTCAGCTATTAGAAGTAGTAGCTAAAATATGTTAGTTGGTAATTCTATTGATGTTGCACTTGTCACCCACTTAACTGCAGATGAAGCTTATGAGGTGTTTGGCGTTAGTTGGTAATTCTGTTGATGTTGCCACCCACTTACCTGCAAGTGAAGTTTAAGAGGTGTTTGGCATTAATCATGACTCATGTTATCTATATGTAGTTAAGTGATTCAACAACATTGTAATCTTACAAAGTGAAGTAATAGTGGTGGACAACAGGAGATGAGTGTCATTCTCTTCTGAAACATCCCCATCAATTCTAAAAATATGACTATTGCAGAGCAAAAATTTTTGCATTATGGCTATCACCTCTGATTTTTTTAATACACTGCCTTTAGCACAATTTTTTTGGGAGCCAAGAATCTTGATAGTTTAAAATAATTTATATAAAGATATTACAAACTACCCCTCACTTAAAACACGTACACACAAAAATAATTTAGTGTAGCCAATTATTATGAATTAAGGTCATACGATTACTATTCTACTGGATGTGTGCTCTTGGTCCAAGGACAAGTTAGGTATCATTTAGTGTACTTAAGGCGGCAGTACAAGATAAAGTGGCACCTAATCCATTACAAAGCCTTAAATACGTTTGCTGTTGTTTTAAGTGTTAATGGTTTAAGTGTTAGTATATTGTGTACCCTGTTACTTGGTGTTTAAAGTTGAAAGGAGAAATTCCAGTTGAATGCCCCATCTGTTTTTTCCATTGTGCCTTAGTAATGTGCTGTCCATGGTTTCCATCACCCTTTTGCATCTGAATAATCCAGAGGACTCTGAAAATTAAAATAAAATAAAATTGTTAAGAAGCAGATCAAATCATAATACTGCAGGTTAGGTATTTTATGGTTATTTTACTTTTCCCATGTAAGATTATTTTTAGTTATATACCCTAATATCTTCAGGCATGTACAGGGCCGGCCCACAACATTTTGGCACCTGAGGCGGGGAGCTCAAATGACGCCCCTATGCCCCCTTGCTTGGGCCAAAACTTTGAAAGGTTTCTTGTGGCCTCCTTCCTCCAACACAGCACTCCACCATCGCTGTGCATCTAGAGCACAGAGAATACATATGCACCACAGCAGACACAATTTTCTAGACTCTGGGTCATAATGGTCCTCTCTCCCTCCACCCCTCCGTCTGGCACCTGAGGCAGCCGCCTCAGTTCGCCTCATGGTAAGGTCAGCCCTGGGCATGTACATTTACAATTGTAAATTAGCATGATTAGGGAGCACATTTGCATTTTAAAACAGTTTTTGGTAGCAGGCCTCTATCACACTGTGGACTGAGATTCTTAACTGAAGACTGTTAGAAATATGTTACTCTTTTAAAAAGCAAAGCGCTACAGTCTTGCTTCCTGGGTGATGTATAGCTTCCTTTTTAAACAAAAATACCTGCCTGTGCTGGTCAGTTAAACCATACTAAACCTGCCAATAACAGTTATAGCTGGCTACTGATGTGAACATGGTGTACTTTATATTTTTATTTTAAAAATAGCATCAGTTCTTCTAACTTTAGATGTGAATCCAGATTTAAATAATCCCCCTCCCCCCCTTGTAGGTGAGAGAGAATAGAAGGAGATTTTTCTAAATGGTTAGGCTTCCAAGAGATACATCCAGAATAGAGGATTCAGAATCAGAATAAACATACTGGCAGTAGAAGAGGGAAAATCAAAAAAATCCGAGATTTCAAATAAGGGCTTGTCTATGCTACAATACTTTGCTGGTATAGCCATACTAGTGTAGCTATGTCAACACAGCCCTCTAGCATAGATATGGCATATATCAACAGAAGGAGGTTTTTCTGCCAGCATAGCTAAACCAGCTCTCTGAATGGCATTAGCTATGCAAACAGAAGCACTTTTCTGGTGGCATACTTGCATCTACACTGGAGGTTTTGCTGGCATAGCAGTGTTGACTAGAGGTGTTGTTTTTTTCTCCCACACTACTAACTGACATAGCTATGTCAATAAAACTTTGTAGTGTAGACTGAACTAGCTCTGTAAGGATAAGCCAAGGATAGTTAAACTAGTGAAAAATGCCATCACTGTACCTAGTGGTGTTAGGTAAAAAGCAAGTCCCTACTCACCTCTCCAGCACCCGAGTTCGTGCGGAGTTGGTATGGGGCCCACAATCTGTCAGAGACCAGACACCAATTCGTTGATCAACGGGCTCACGCTATTCTTAGCTCAAAAAAGCTTCAGAGTAAGTGTGGCAAGTTTATTAGGGGTGAGCATCAATATTTATACACAGAAGTAAACAAAGTGATTAACAGATCATAATGGTCATGCATAATCAATCAAGATTCTACAGGCTAAAACAGGTTAAAATGTAAATTCAAAAAGACAAAGGGGAGATGGCTACTTAAGGGGAGGGGGGGGTTGTCATGAGTAGTTCACAGGTCAGAGCTTTGATTAAAAGTTCAGACAGAGACATCAAGTCTGGGTTAAGTTTAAAGCTCATCAAAAGTTCAGACTCAACATTCCTCCATTTGTAGCTTTGGGATAACTATTTACCAAAAGCTACACCCCATTTTAAGGAGCCAAGGGCCGCTTGGCAATTTCAGCCTGGGCCAACTCGAAGAGAGTAAGGCCCTTGGCTGAGGTAGGAAAAGAACAAACTGACCCACATGAGTCTATGAGGGAGGGGACACACTGAATACAGCAACACAGTATTATAAGGATTACTATGGCCCCAACAATACCCACCAAGAGTTTTTTAACCCACCCAAATCCAGGCAGCCAATTCCATAAGGCTCCCCACCAATCATAAGGTGGCTGGCCAGAGGAGTAGTTCTTAGCCATTTCCCTTAGATGTTTGGTACGTTGAAAAGTGTCAGAGTAGGTGTCATTTACAAAAACACAGCATTCTTCATTTATGAGGGCGCAAGTTCCTCCCTGGGCTGCTAACATTATGTCTAAAGCCATTCGGTTTTGCAAAGCTAACTGGCGCAGCTGGGACATTTCCCCGGCCTGATTCTCAAATAGGGTCGTAGTTTCATTGGTTAAAGATTCTAGTAGTCCCTGTAGACGGATGACACCACCCCTCAAGCTAATGAGACCAGCCCACCGCTGCCACGACAAACCATCACGGATATTAATATCTCTGAAGGTTTCACGGATGTTACGAACGTGGGGAAAATGAGGGGGAGTGAGGGAGATGCGAGAAGGCGGTGTTAGCCACGCTAAATAACATGACCCTGCCCAATCAGGGGAGAGAAAGTAATAAGCTTTGGGCCCGCACACCCAGTATGTTCCATACAATGCGTTTCGGGTATTCCATTTCTCAAAGTAGGAGGTAACCCACCACCCGTTGGACCACTGTTCCCCTGGTAACGCAGAGGGGTCGTTGTGCGAACTGCAGAGGCACAATTTGGTAGTAGTGTTTTCAAAGGGCAGTGTAGTACTGCTTGAGCAGTTGTAGAAGGCAATCGTATATCCCTTAGCAATTAGTTGGACACCCTCATGATCTGAGCAGGGCTTTTTAAAAGCTGACTCTGAAGGCTTGCCCACCCATGAAAAAGTTGGATCGGGGTGAGGGATCCACATATGGGATAAGTGGGATGCGCAAGGCTTGAAGTCAAGATTTTTACTAAAGGCGGTTCCATTAAAATACATGTTGCATTTACTTGTTCCCACAAAAGTTGACCCCTTTTCTTTAACAAAACACAGTGATCCTGTCTGATTGGTTACCCTGAGATATCTGTTAATTGGCACTCCTGTTTTGTCCCATGTAAGATTGTGTTGGACTGGATCTTTTACTCTAGCCAGTGGCATCCAAGTCATATTAGCAGTGGTCAGGGGAATGGGTGTGAAGGGGAGTCCCTGTTCTGCATTTACTGGAAATTGAGTACATACCCAGCAATTACTTCTATTTCCTAAAATGCGAGTTTTAACCTCGTGGGAATATCTAATAAAAGCATTATTTTCATAAGCAGAAAATAAACTAAAAAGGCATAGTAAAAAACATACAGTTGTCAGAATAAAAGGTCCTCTCATTTTTGCCGAGTCAATTTAAGTCTGATGTCTGAAAGAGGTAAGCTGGTCCACTGGTCAGAGGCAGTGTCCTCAGTGGTGGCAAGAGCTGCTGGTCCGTCACTGTGGTCCACTACGGCTGGCTTGACGTGGGAGTGGTGGATCCAGGATTTGCGTCCTTCCAGGAACACTGCAGTCTGGGTTGTTAAAAGAACCTGGTGGGGTCCAGTAAACCTCGGCTGGAGGGTGTCGCCACGAACGAACTTTTTGGCCCAGACGAAGTCCCCTGGTTGGAACGGGTGGATCTGTTCTTCCAGCGGCACGGTCTGGGAAAACTGCGAGGCTTTCCAAAGGGTACGGAGGCGAGCCTGTAGGGAGAGAAACTGGCACGCGGTCATATGATCCCCTCCCAATAGTGAAACATCAGCACGTGGTAGCGCCCCGCCTTTGAAAGGGGGGTGTCCATAGAGCAGTTCAAAGGGGGATAATCCCAATACACGGGTTGGGCGAGTACGAAGGTGAAACAGGACCAAGGGAAGTACCTGAGGCCACTTTAACCCTGTTTCCTGACAGTATTTAGCCAATGTAAACTTAAGCTCCCTATTCATACGCTCAACTTTCCCGCTAGACTGGGGGTGGTAGGGTGTATGAAAGGAGTGTGAAATGCCCAGTCCCTGTTCTAAACGGCCAAGGACATGACAAGTAAAGTGAGGTCCACGATCTGAGTCAAGCACGAGAGGGATGCCAAAACGGGGTACAATGTCTCTAAGGAGGATCTTCGCCACTGTGGCAGCAGTACAATTAGCAGTAGGAAAAGCTTCGACCCAGGAAGTCAGAGGGCAAACCAAAACAAGGAGGTGCTTTTTCCCAAAAGCCTTTGGCATATCTGCAAAGTCAATTTGAAGATGTTGAAATGGAGCAGCAGGCGGAGGTCTTCCACCCTTAATTTTGTTAAGAGGCGGAGCAGGTCCATTACGCTGACATGTGCTGCATGCTTTCACTATTGACAGGCAGTAGGGTTGAATGCCTGGAGCATACCAAAAGCAAGCGATTGTGTCCACAAGGGCGTGCGTGCCGTAGTGACCCCCCTTATCATGGTGCCAGCGAACTGCCACGGGGTATGTGGAGCGAGGGAGGCAGGCTCGGCCATCCGGCATAAGCCAGGTCCCTTTGACCAGAGTGGCTCCGAGGCTCTCCCACGACTGTAGTTCAGCAGCAGGTACTGGTACGGGGTGCGGTGGAGTAAAGGAGGAGGCTGCAATAGCCAATGTGGGCATGGCTAAGGGTAAGACGGCAGCCGTCTTGGCGGAGGCGTCAGCCAGGGCATTCCCACGGGTGACGGGACTATCATCTTTAGTATGGGCCCGGCAGTGAACTACAGCCAGGACCGAGGGTTCTTGGAGGGCGTCCAAAAGCTTGTGGACGAGGGGGAGGTGCTGAATGGGTTTACCGGCAGCTGTCTGGAAACCTCGAAACTTCCAGAGGTGGATGTGACAATGCACAACTCCAAAAGCATACTTGCTATCAGTAAAAATGGTAACGGTCTTACCAGCGGCCAACTGGCATGCTCAGGCCAGGGCATAGAGTTCGGCGGCTTGGGCTCCCCAGTTGCCTGGCAGTGAGGCGGCCTCTTGAATGTCCCATTCAGAGGTGACTGCATAACCGGTGAAACGCTTGCCATCAACATAGAAGGAGCTTCCGTCCGAGAAGAGGATGCAATCAGGGTTGTCCAGTGGCACGTCAAACAGGTTGTCCCTTATCTGTAAGATGCTATAAACTACTTCCACACAGTCGTGCTGATCCTGGAGGACTGGCAGGTCAGGAAGCAAGGTAGCTGGATTAAGGGGCCCACACCTTTCAAAAATCAGGTTAGTGTCTTCTAAGAGTTCGGCCTCTAGCTGTTGGTGACGATGGGCCGAAAAGACTTGGGTTGTGCCCCTACGCAGAAGGGCTGACAAGGCATGAGAGGTCCAAACCGTGGTAAAATGACCCAGGGTCAGGCTCTTTGCCTTTGTGATCAGCAGGGCAGCTGCTGCCAGAGTCCGGGTGCAGGATGGGGTTCCCTGAGCGACAGGGTCGATCTGCTGAGAGTAAAAAGCAAGCGGGAAATGGTGGGGCCCGCTCAGCTGGGTAAGGACGCCACTAGCAATTCCGCCCCTCTCGTGGACAAAAAGGTGAAAGGGTTTGCTGTAATTGGGGGGGCGGAGAGACATGGAGGAGGCCACACTGTCCTTGAGTAACTGAAAGGCTTGGATCGTGTCCGGGGACCACTGCAAAGGGTCAGGAGCAAGGTTAGCAGTGAGTCGGTGGAGCGGTTTGCTTAACTCCCCGCAGGACGGCAACCAGGGGCGACAGAAGCCAATTAATCCTAAGAAACCTCGAAGTTGTTTCTTGGTGTTTGGCAGAGGGCAGTTTTGGATAGTCTTTATGCGGACTGGGTCCATTTGTCGCCCCTCTGGGGTTAACAGGAAGCCCAGATATCGGACCTTCTGTGAGACCCACTGAATCTTGTTAGGGTCTACCTTGTGGCCTCTGGTGTGTAGGTATAATAAAAGTGCCTTACCATCGATGCGGAGGGCAGCTTCTTCGCGGTTACCTAATAGGATGTCATCTACGTATAGGACTAACGTGGATCCCTGCGGACTGGTGAAGCCTTCCAGGTCGTGGCGGAGGCATTGGCTGAAAATCGTGGGGCTGTCTCTGTAGCCTTTAGGAAGTCGTTGCCGGACATAACTTTGTCCCTCCCAGGTGAAACCAAAGAGATACTGAGAGTCTGGGTGCACAGGAATGCTGAAAAAGGCTGATTTTAAGTCAATAACAGTGAACCACTCAGCATCCCAGGGGATTTGGCTGATGATAGTAGCTGGATCAGGAACTACTGCATGAAGAGGGACCACATACTGATTAACAACCCGTAGATCCTGTACAAAGCGCCAACGAATAGGGTCTCCGTCCTTTTTAGGAGGCTTTTTGACAGGCAGTATAGGGGTGTTACAGGGAGTGCGCTGAGGGCGGACTAGCTTTTGTGCAATGAATCCCTCGATAATGGGGCGGATGCCCTCCCGGGCTTCCAGCGACAGGGGGTATTGAGGGACTGACGGGGGGGTTAAGGAGGGCTTCACTTGAATCCTTACTGGCTCTGCCGAAAGGAGCAGGCCAACGTCAGTGTCAGAAATTCCCCAGAGGGTTAAAGGCAAGTCAGTGAGGTCAGGGGAGAGAGAGCGGGGGGTTTCCCAATTACCCTGAGTTGGGGCCGAATCTCCTAACACTGTCATCAATAATCCTACCCCTTCAGGAGTGCAGGTTAAAGTAGCCTCAAGCTTACAGAGTAAATCCCGGCCCATCAAAGGGATCGGACAAGCTGGGGAAAAAAGGAAACGGTGAGAAAAACATCAGCATAAACAACATTTAGAGGTAAAGTGAGTCCCAGAGACTGTGGGTTGCCCTCCACCCCAGTTGCAGTTTTAACCTCAGAGGATAGCCAGGGGGAGGGGGCATGATTTAAGAGAGAGAAAGTAGCTCCAGTATCAATGAGGAAAGAGACAGGCAGGCCTTGGACTGAAAGGGTTAGACGAGGCTCTTTGCTGGGAGGGGAGAAAGTGAGGAAGGAGCCGGCTAAAGACATTAAGGAAATAAGACCATCACATGGGTACCGTCATTGAGGAGGCTGAGTTTGCTGCAGCTGCTGCTGTTGCCCGTAGTTGATCCAGGCCTGGGGAACGGGCTGAGCTGGTGGTGCAGGGGTGTATTCGTCCCTGGTGTAAGTATCTGCGGATGCGACCGGACCCTCTGGGCGTCCCCAGGGGCATTCACGTTTAAAGTGACCGGGCTGTCCGCACTGAAAACAATTTCCTGGTGGCTGGGGTTGCCAGGACCCTCTTCCCCGAGCACCCTGAAATCCCCTGCCACAGCCACGGCCTCTGCCTCGAACACCGCCGCGAAAAGCTAAAGCCATCAACTTATATTCTTCCTTTTTCTCTTTCTTTTTACTACTTTCCCTTTCTTTCTCCCATGCAAAATCAGCTACGTCCAACACTGAAGTGACTGACTCACCTCCCCAACCAGGGCGAAACTTTAAGAAATAATCCCTTACAGGGGGCACTGACTGATTCACAAAAAACGAAATAAGAGTAGGGTGGTCTGCTTCTCTCTCAGGATCCATCTGAGTGAACATTCGGGCCCCCTCCAATAGCCTCGACCAGAACTTTCTGGGTGGCTCATCAGATTCCTGCCGAATCTGCATGAACTTAGCCTGATTAGGCGAGCGGCGAGCCATTTCTTTGAGTCTCTCTAACAATCGCCCTCGATCTGTTCGCAGCTGCGTCAGCCTTGGCTGACTCCAGTCTAGGGGATTCCAGCCAGCGGCTTGATCCCGCCTATCCATCCAAGTAGTATTAGCCGCATCGCTATCCCCCCATGTCCTTTCTGCCATCCACAATCTACTACGTTCCTCTCCGGTCAAAACTCTACTTAACAACTGATCTACATCCGTATAAGTAGGATTATGACTTGAAAACAATCTTTCTAAAAGTTCTGTGATCTTTTGGGGATTTTCCCCAAAGGACCCTGACAACCGTCCCCACTCTTTCAAGTCCCATTCTAGCCATCCTTTATATTCCACAATATTAGTATGCTGTAACTGGCCATTATTGCCCACAAAAGGTTGGTCGTGCACCTGTAAAGGCATTTCTCTACTTGCACCTTTATCACTCACAAAAGGTTTGGCGGAGGCAGCCTCTGGGCTATCCTCAGGGGAGGGGTATGCAACCTGCTGCATCTGCTTGATCTTTTGCCTAGTAATTACTCCTCCCGAGGTGTGCCCTTCCATTTCCCCCTTATCCCTCTGCAGAGATTCCGATCTGGAGTCCTGCAGATTCCCCTCTGCGCCCTGGAGAGAGTCCCCCTGCGGAGGAATAGGGGCAGGTGCAGTGGGGACCAACTGACGAGTCAAAACACGCCGTGGTTTACACCCTTCATTGAAATAACATGGAGGGGGTTCACTCTCGGGAGAATACCTGACTGCCATAATTTTTAAAGATTTCCACAGCTCTGCTGCTGTGTCCCAACAAAACCAGTAACATAACTGTCCCGGATGGTCCTTTTCGATCTGGCTCCTTACTCCTCTTAAGGCAGCCTGTTCGAAAGAGCCATACGAAGGCCACCTCATCTCCGGGTCGGCCAATACCGCGGTATACCCAGTCCAATTCCTTACACACAGTGTGTACAACTTCCTCCTAGACATTCCTGTCTGTACTGGGAGTTTCCCTTCGTTCCATAACTTATTTACAATCCCCAACGGACTCTCAAGAGGCACACTAGTCCCTTGACCCATGGTGTCTGACAGGAGCCCTCCAACTGGCGTTTATCCTGCTGTCCAGTACACGACCCCTCAATATTGAATTGGCTGGGAGAAATCTCCCGTGGCGCCTGCCAATTCGTATATGAGTGATCTTACCACTGGACAGAGGCACCGCACCAGAAGGATATCCCGGACGAGCCCCCAAATTGTTAGGTAAAAAGCAAGTCCCTACTCACCTCTCCAGCACCCGAGTTCGTGCGGAGTTGGTATGGGGCCCACAATCTGTCAGAGACCAGACACCAATTCGTTGATCAACGGGCTCACACTATTCTTAGCTCAAAAAAGCTTCAGAGTAAGTGTGGCAAGTTTATTAGGGGTGAGCATCAATATTTATACACAGAAGTAAACAAAGTGATTAACAGATCATAATGGTGATGCATAATCAATCAAGATTCTACAGGCTAAAACAGGTTAAAATGTAAATTCAAAAAGACAAAGGGGAGATGGCTACTTAAGGGGAGGGGGGGGTTGTCATGAGTAGTTCGCAGGTCAGAGCTTTGATTAAAAGTTCAGACAGAGACATCAAGTCTGGGTTAAGTTTAAAGCTCATCAAAAGTTCAGACTCAACAGTGGCAGGCAAACTAACCGTATCACTTCATATACTTTTGTTGTGTGTAGGTAATTGGTTCCTGTTGCTTGGCTTGTGTTTTGGCTCTCATTTGATCCACACCCTTAACTTGTTTTTTGCTTTCTTAACAGTTCCTAGTTTGTCCAGGCCTCACCTGTGACAAGTATAAAACGGATATTTCCTTAAAGTAAGGAGAACCACTTTTCATTCTGTTCTTGAGCTAGCCAGTAAGTCTGAGTAGTTTATTCTTCCCCACGTTTTTTGTCAGACCACTCTGCCCCAATTGGATCACTCCAAATATTTAAGAAAATGAAGAGAGCTATCAAGGCCTTCGTTCAATAAATCAACTTTTAATTTAGGTAGGTTTCCTGTTGTCATTGTGCGCAAGTTAAAATCATTACTACTCTGTAAATCAGAATAATAGCAGGAAACTGAGTAGCTGGTTTAAAAGTGATACTGTTAAATGAATCCCTCCCCCCACCCCTAATAACTACAGTGCTTAGGAGGATATTTGTGCTTTCTTAACATAGTTCTGATAATTGTGAAACCTAGACAGCAGACTGACCAATATTTCATAAAGCTAATATTTTCCACTTAAACTATTACCTGCTTCAGGAAAATCCCTCTGCCACAACGTTATGGTTGTAGAGGTACCCCATCATTTTTTTTATTATTATTTAGATTTTTTAGCATCCATCCTAGATTTAGCTACTTCAGTTACTTAATACAGTAGTTCATATTAACATTTACAGCCTATAGCACACTTAATGGGCTACCAATAAAAATAAAATTGGCCTCCCCAGCAATAGTGTATCTCATTTAGGATATTAGTTCTCTTAGTCCACAGTGTTCATTATTCCAGGTTAATATGTTGTCAGTACGTATTATATTTCCTTTTGTAAACCAGTTAGACAGCAGCAACCTCTGGAGTTTGTGTTCTTGCTGATTGATTTTGCATTGTCCATTCACTTTTTCTCCACTACTTTCCCATTCAAATATGCTGCTCTTTTAGGAGTGGGGTGTCTGAACCATGGCTTCCAGAATATTTATTAACCTGCTTGTAAATGAATTGGTATGACCTAATTATTTAATTAATTAACCATTCCTGCCTAATAGCTGTTTTTTTCTAGTTTCTTTCTGGAAATATTTCTATATGATTCAAATAGAAATTAAATATTAGAAAAGTATATGCTATATAAGTTTCACATAGAATGAGAACAAGTAAAAGATTTTGAGTGAAGAAATTACTTTTTTCTTGTATTCTAATTCTAGCTTTTTTCTTACCTCTACTCTCCTTCAGTCTCCTCTTCATTTCCTCACTTCAAAACTACAGTAAGTGTTTGGAAAGGATGGAGAAACTGCAGTTGATTAGGTCAGGCTGGAAAAACAGAATTGCTGCTGTAAACATTATGATTGGTCAGGTGATCTGTTTACAGAATGTGTCAGTTCTGTTATTTAAACCTACTGACGTCTAACTTTTCCTGTTTTCATCGTGTGTGATGCCTTATGCTCCAGACATTAAACTTCTAATCAAAAGGTTCCCAAGTTGGATTACAGTTGTTGTAAACTTCAGGCTTTGGTTTTATGCCAGCTTGTACCCTTGACTGGTGTGAGATAGTTGATGACTTTTTTACTAAAACATCTCCTTTACCAGCTCCATATTTTATGCCCTATGCTTGGAACCCCTTAACAGTTAATTTTTGCCAAACAAAATTCCTTCTTCCAAAACACTTCAAGCAAAACCAATTTTGTGTGGAATATTTCAGTTGTAAAGGTAAAGTCTCTAAGGTGCCACAAGTATTTCTTTCTTTCTTTCTTATTTTCTTTTTGGTGACACAGACTAACACGGCTACTACACTGTAACCTTTCTATTCTGTGTTTGTTGTAACCTGCTTGTTACTTGATTATAATCTCTTCTGATTAGGGATTCTTTTACACATCAGTGTGTCCGTCTGTGGTGTTATGTAAAATGTTCTTTGGAAATTTCTAAGTTTTGTTGTAATTTAAAAGTTATCTAGAGTCATTTCTAATCTAGAAAGTCCAGTGTAGATCTAGTATCTTTCACTGAAATTACACCATCAACTGAGACTACGAGGAACTGCTGCATTATGAAGGATGCTAGAATGTCGTTATATGGTGACTAATGGATTACGAGTCTTGGCATTTGTAAAAATAAACTAATATCCACTTCGATTTCTGAGTAATATCCAAACCTTAGGGACACTGTGACTGCATAGAGTGGGAGTTCTTTCTTAGTGGCAAGCATGTTCCTTACCCTCAGTCCTATGGAAACAGTTTTGTGGGGGTTTGTATGTGAGGAATTTGGGTCAGTGAGTGGCCTGGTTGGAAATGTGGGAGTAGTAGAACTATTTGGGATGCACTGAATTACCCCTTTCCCCACCCAAATTTATGAAGGGGACTGGGCGCCTCTAGGCACTGCAATAATACAGGCAAATAAATAAATGAAGAACAGAAGTTAATACAGACCAGTGCTGAATTTATGTTTGCTGGCTTGTCCTTTTATATTGTGGGAGCCCCCCTTCTCCCACCCCCCCCCCATGCTTCTGGGTTCAGAAACCTCTATGGCTGGTAAGATTCTGGCAGCCTGGCTTTAATGGAACTGTGCTACACAAGAGGTGGCATAGGGCCCCAGAGCTGATGCAGAGGGATCCCTTTACATTTCTACATTCTGAAGTCTGGTTGTTTCTGTGTGAGGTGCAATTTCTCCCACACTCTCAGGACTTTCAGGCATGGGGCACTCCCCTACCTGGTTTATCACTTAAGGGTTTAGATTTGGTGCATCTTGGGTCTTACATTTCAGAAAGCTGCTGTGTGGTAGGATCTAGATACAATACAGTAGTATGAGGCATGGCTGAAATATGGTATGGTCTTGTAATGCACACAACTTGTTTGGCAGTACCATGTTGTAACAGAGACGCAACACACACTAGCTTTCTGCAGTTAGATGAGATCCTATAGTGACTGCCTCTCTCCTTATGGTTTTTAACCTGGCAGTTGAGTGGGGTACTTGAGTTGACAATAGCTTGACTTTTGTATATGGAGACTGGAGTTAGAGCATTCCCCAAGAGGGCCCTCTAGTTTGGAAATTACTTTTGCTTTCCCCGTGCACACGTCCTCTCCAAAAAGCCTGCGCAGTTAGACTTATGCAGCATTTCCAAGGCCTAGCTGTTTATTTAGGCTTTTTTCTCCAGGGTCCTTTGAGGGATTTATTTTATAGTTTGATGTTCTTCATAACCCTAAGGTTAAAAAACAAGCCAAAAAGATTTTTTGGTAGTATTCCGTAGGTGGAATGTCAGGCATTCTCTCTCTCCCCCCCCCCCCCCCCAGGAGAGAACAAAATGAATAGTTCCAGAGTATTGGTTTAATCCGTTAAAATTTAAACCCCAATCCTGCAATAAGATCCATACAGATTGACCCTGGTGTCCATGCACAGCCCTATTAACTTTTACCCCATTGATTTCAGGTGGGTTCTTCACACTCATCCTGTTGCAGTATCTCAGCCTAGAGTTCTTTTCTAGCAGTTCTTAAAAGTGCAGCTTGTTTTATAGGACTTTCTGTTCAGCTGGGGAGTTATAAATAGGGAGGAATTGTCCTTTGTTATTTCATTTTTAGGACATAGGAAGAGATGTTGGAGGCAACCTAAAAATATACAAATTCATTTTAATTTTCTCATCCTTCTGGAAAAGTTTTCAGCCTTTCTTTTTTCCTCCCTCTATTCTTTCTTCAATTGATCCCTGGTATCACACTTGATAGATCAATGGATTTACCATCCATTTCCATTTTTATATTAAAAAACAGAATGTAAAGTGTCTTGTGATGCAACTGTGAAGAGAGTTATATAAAAACCAGTTGTACTGTGTAATTCTTTCCTCACTGGGCAGTTATATAAGCAGTATATAATGGGTTAACTTTAGATTAAAGCATTGATTTTCACTCATTTGGGGATGGATGATATATCACAGTCAACATGTGGCTATGCAATGCACAAACCAACCAATGAAGGCAAATTCTTGATCTAAAATTAGCCCATTGTATTAGCTACATTATAAATATTGTGTACAGAATATACATGTAGAGTACAGATACAGAGTGATTCATAACATTTTCCATTTAGTGCATAAGTGTGTAGTAAATGCTCTATACTCTGCAAGGAAATTTTTTGAATGCTTTTGGAAGCAACTGCATGTTTTTTGCAATCAGTAAAACAATCAGATATGCCAGAATAAGCAACACCATTCAGAAAAAACATGTTTCTGTACCTTTAATATTTTTGAAAATGTATTTGAACAGGTATTTTTTTAATCACTGAAGAGGGGGGTGGGCATAATAGTTATCTGAAATTAGAATATTAGAAGCATCTGAACACTGGGATGAGTAACTGCACTGCAGGATTCTGCTATTGTTGGCTAGTGCTGTTTCGTGAGTAGACTCTTCCCTCCCCCCCGCTCCCTATTCTCAAATTTTTGATTGTATTTTTTCATATTTTAACCTAATAAAATTGCCACTTTGTAATGGAGAATTTCACATCATATACCATTACTACAAAAATGTTTCCAGGTTTAAAGCTTTACAATTACATAGTGGAGGGTGATGATCTGTGTAATTTTCCATGTCAAAATGAAATGATTTTATCTGAAGCAATGTCCTGTGTATGTTGTCTTAATTATTTATGGGTGTTCCCAATCTGTAAAACGGGGACAGTGCCTAAGTTTGAGGAATGTTTTGAGAATTAGTTAATGTTTTTCAAATATAAAGAACTAATAAATAAAATGTTAAATACTCTTGAAATGTGACCAGACTAGCAAAATAAAATGTGACTGGCAGCATTTTAGCATTTCTTATTCTGAAAGTATGTAATATTAAGAACCCCTCTGATGATTATACTTCTTGTTTTTGATAATATAACAAAAATAATTGACTTTATAACAATATTCACTGTTATATGCTGGAAAATAGACTGCTCCATGATTTGATTAGAGCTAGTTATTTTACAGAATGAAGTATGCAGGGTCATTTCCACTAATCATGCTTCTGTAAGTTCTATGGAAAGTTATTTATCCGATATTTGAACTATTAAATTTCAATATCGTTCTTTCTTTTATTAACAGAAGTATTATTTTCAAGTATGACAACTATCATTTAAATTTTGATAAATATTAATGTAAATCATGGAAGTTCAAGCTGAAAAAAATCTGTTAGGTTGTCTAGTCCATCCTCCTTCCAGTGAAGGATTCTTCTGCACAGTATATGTTCCAGTGTGGTCTGTACAGTACATGTTCCAGTTGTGTGTGTATCTTATGCAGTACACACAGTACAATGGATTCTGTTTTCCTTTAAGATCATCAGAGGGGTTCTTAATATTACATACTTTCAGAATAAGAAATGTTAAAATGCTGCCAGTCACATTTCTAGATTCAAGACTGTACTGCATACCAAATAAAAATCCCCCACCTACAGAAATCTCCCACCTACTTCCAAATGCAAATTTGGTATGTTCAGTAGCAGCTTGAAGCCCTGCATTGTTTGCTTCCGGAAGTATGAGCTGAAGAGGACAGACATTCCCTCTGCTCAGCAGGAGCATTAAGCTGTGTTCTGCCCTTGTTGCATTATTAATGGAACAATGTTTTTATGTTGCAGATGGCTAAGAGCTAGCAAGGCACATTCAGGACCATGATGGCTCAGTTTCCCACAGCCATGAATGGTAAGTAGCTTGGTCTGGGTTCATTTATGTGGGGTCGGAGAGTGCTTTTTTTATCTTTATATTTAATATCAATATCAGTAATTAACTGATTGCAACATATGCCTCAATGTTTTGGTCAACTTGCTGTAGCATATTTACTGTTGCTTATGACTTCTGATGTATAGTCTATACTCTAGGAATAGGAGGAATTCAGCACAAGTTTATACTGTAGTATAATTAAGAGTGCACATATGCCTGAAGCATCTAGTAATTTTAGATAATTTAAGGGGTTATTACATGCCGATACTTGACTGTATTTTGAATACTGAATGACTTCAGATGAGGAATAAACTAAGTAACCTTTAATTAACAGAATAGGTATTTGAGTTTGTATAGTATGGCATAGGATTTTGATATGTTTTAATTTAGATATGGTAAATATTACTTAGTTTAAACTAAAATATTTCAATTAATTATTCATAATCAATGCAGAATGTGCTCAAAATATGCAGATGAATCTTAAATATTTTCCCTCTTGATTTTATGTTCTGTTGTCGTGCAAAATAATGCAGACGCTCATGTTTTTTTCAGTTTCCTTTCAAAGACATACTCCAGATAAAACTTTAAAAGTTGCTGTGCAACTTCTGACAATGTGTTAGTCAGTTGGATCGGTCTGTTTCTAAAGGGAATAGTCTGCCTTAAAGAAACATATTGCTAAATCTGCTGAGAAATTGGAAGTTTTTATGCTATGACCTGGTGACTTCATTGCTATAGTTGAAGCAACCCAAAAATGAAAAGGAATGGTTAGAGGAAAAACACGCTCTGTCTGCCAAGTGGGGGAAAATCTGACAGTTGGGTAAAAAATGTGCAATTTGTCTGGTTTGTTGTTTGAGGAGATAAATATAAGAAAGACTAAGAGTTTCTGGTAGCTAATTTAGAAATTCACAACCATTAAGGTAAATTAGGGTAATTAGGATAAGGTGTTTTACATGCACAATAAAAATATTTTGAGTCTTAACTGTAGGACAAAAATTTAGTTATACAGCCGTGTTATGGATGTTTTCAGTAAAATGTGTAAAACCATTAGTGTGCTATTCACCAACACACTGTTATGCTGTAAATGGCAACTGTAGCTGCATCCAGAAGTAATGTTTCAGTATTGCTTTAAAAATTAGTATAATAGTTAGAAGTTAGAACAAAATAAATCCATGTATTGCATACATGATTTCTTAGGCAAAACAAGATGAGTACCACATTGTCCTTTCCACTTCATTGGACAGATGGGACAGAAACTTAGGGCTTGTCTACATTGCCCGCAGGATTGACGGGCAGCGATCGATCCAGCGGGGGTCAATTTATCACATCTAGTCTAGATGCGGTAAATGGACCGCCGAGCGCTCTCCTGTCGACTCCGGTGCTCCACTGGAGCGAGAGGTGCAGGCGGAGTCGACGGGGAAGCGTCAGCCATTGACTCACCGCAGTGATGACACCGCGGCGAGTAGATCTAAGTACGTCGACTTCAGCTACGTTATTCACTTAGCTGAAGCGTAACTTCCATCAATCCCCCCCAGTGTAGACCAGACCTTAGTGGAGTCCTGTTTTATTTTTCCTATTGTTGGGCTTTTTTTGTTTTGTTTTTTTATTTTTAAAGTGCTGATTCTTTGGGAGTATTCCTCACCCCAAATCCCATGGAAACCGTTCTTGTAATTCAGGGCTAGTTTATCTCCAGTCATTGTCCCCTTGCTGTCCCTATGGTGAATCTGTGCCTAAAGTTAATGCAGTCTTTTGTGTTTGGTCTTCACACACCGTCCCCCACCCCTTCAGTCCACTTGGGCACTGGGAGAAGGCTGTAGAGGGCAGAGAAGCAGCACTGCGGCACAGAGCCTCCAGATCTCAAAAATCTGTTGGTTTGGGGAGCTGAACAGCTTCTCAATCTGTACCAGAGCAAACTTTGCTTCCTCTCCCCTGCTGTCAAGGGAGGAACAATGTCAAGTAAACTTAAGGAGATTCACCTCAGAGAGTTTGCAGGTGAAACTCTGTGAAACTCTACTATGTGAAATCTGTGCCTTTAGTTAAACCACTTCCTTGTGAAGCTCATCTGAGAGCATGTAGTTATTCATTCATATTGTTTACTCAGAATTAAGTGCAGTTGAAACAAGTTAGGTGGAGAGAGGTTTAAAGTCTTACTGAAATTTTATGGTAAACACTGAACAACCTTTTCTGTAGAAACTATTCTGTTTATGTAGTCTGTGTTCTCCCCTGTTTTAAAATTGCTAATGCTATTTCCATTAAAACAGGATTATCTGCTTCTACCATTTATTCAACTGAAGTAATTTGAATTATGCAGTTCATCCCAGATGAGTGCCAATAAAATCTCAGTACCACACAAAAATGGCTGCTATATGAAAATAATTCAGAAGTTTAGATAGTTACAAGTAGTCTTGGTAGAAATAGATTAGAGGGAGAGGTGCAGGTGAGCTGCTTAAAGGTGCATGACATATGTAAGGTATTGTATGGTTTGGAATTTATACCATGCAGATCATCACATAGTGGTGAATGTCTGTTCTGGGCAAATAGTGTGGTCCAGTGGATAAACTCTTGGACTGTGAGTTGAAGATCAGGGTTGTATTCTCAGCTCTATCATTCACTCTCTGTGAAACCATAGGCAAGTCGCTTATTATTTGTATTGGGATAGCGCCCACAGACTCCAATCATCCTGTGTGTCTACAGTTTGCAATCTGTAAAATGGGGATAATGATACACACTTCTGCAAAATGCTTTGAGGTATATAGATGAGAAGCAATACTGTGTATGTGTGTGTGTGTATGTGTATGTAACTTCTCAGTAAGTAGAAACACCTAAACAGTCTAAGTATGGCTTTATGTCCCAATATCCAAATAGCTGAGAGTTTGACTTAAGCTCTGGTCTGCGTCACACAACTGAGCCAATGAAAAGCCAGAAGTACACGAGCCAGCAAGCAACAAATGTTTCATTTTTATGCAAATACCCTTTACTAGTAGTAACAAAAGAAATCCAGATAATTTTCTCTAAGTACAGTATTATTATTTGTATTAGCAGAATGTGTCTCTGATTTTCCTGTGTGCCATTGGTGGCTCTTCAAGCAAAACTTTACAGCACTCTATGACTTTAATTGGCTTTTATTTTGCTACTTATTTGCATAGGATGGAGGCAAATCTAGTTTTAAAATGACTATTAAAAGAGGAAGGCATTGATGAAGCCCATATGTAGTCTTGAGAAATACAGAATGTGAAACTTGTTCTTCTCAAATGTTCCCCCAATGAAGAGAGCTTTATGATGGAAGGCTGACAGCTCACCCTGTAAGTGTGACAATAAGTATAAACAATAGAATGTAAGACATAGGAGGTAATTGTTCCACTCTACTTGGCACTGATGAGGTCTCAGCTGGAGTACTGTGTCCAGTTTTCGGGGCCACGCTATAGGAAAGATGTCGATAAATTGGAGAGCGTCCAGAGGAGAGCAACAAAAATGATAAAAGGTTTAGAAAAACTCACCTATGAGGAAATGTTAAAAAAAAAAAAAAAAAGGGGGCATATTTAATCTTGAGAAAAGATGAGGGAAGCGGTACTTCATACCAGTCTTCAAATATGTTAAGGACTGTTATAAACGGGATGGTGATCAATTGTTCTCCATGTCCACTGAAGATAGGATAAGAAGTAATCGGCTTACTCTGCAGCAAGGGAGATTTAGGTTAGGTATTAGGAAAAACTTTCTTACTATAAGGATAGTTAAATACTGGAATAGGTTACCAAGGAAGGTTGTGGAATCCCAGTTATTGGAGGTTTTTAAGAACAGGGGTTACACGGACATCTGTCAAGGATGGTCTAGGCTTACTTGGTCCTGCCTCAACACAGGGGGCTGGACTAGATGGCCTCTCCAGGTGCCTTCCAGTCCTTCATTTCTCTAATTCTGTGGTTCGTTAATTAAATAAGTACTTGCCATTGGGTGAGCACACCATTATGTAATCAATTTTAAGAATGGGGGAAAGAATTGGGGGAGAGTTGCATGTTGAAAATGGCAAAAGGCTAATGAAAAGTGCATATTTCTAAGAATAACAGTAAATGCTCTGTTGCTGTCAGAGACAAGGTGAGTGCCAAGGTGGATCAACTTCTGTTGGTGAAAGACAAGCTTTCAAGCTTACACAGAGCTTTCCTTCAAATCTGGGAAACTAACTCTGAGTGTCACAGCTAAATACAAGGTGGAACAGAACTGTTGCTAGCAAGACATTTAGTTATTTTGCCCAAGACAAGAAAGAGATCTACTTCTACATTCCAATTATAGGCATGCTTTAATGAGACAGCACTAAATTTGTATTAGAGAATTCTGGGGTAAGAGAGGTTACAGACAGAGATGAGGGAAAGTTTGGAAATAATAGATTTGTCCCATGGAGCCGTAGATGGGAAAGACCTAGCTAGTCATTCTCTGTGGTATAATAAATTACTCAGATTGTAAGCTCTTTGAGGGACCATCTTTTTGTTCTCTGTTTGTACAGCACCTACCACAAAGGCCTCCTAGGTGCTTTGGTAATATAAATAATACTCTCTGGAGTCAGTAGACAGGAAAAGGCAGTGTGGTCAGGTAGTTGAAGCAGGGGACTGGAAGTTAGGATCTCATTCATTGGGCATGTCTATACTATAGTCCTAGACTATGTCTACAGTACAGTGGCATAGTTATGGTGCCGTACCTATACTGCTGTAACCCTGTAATGTAGACAGACTACAGTGACAGAAGGGGTTTTTCTGCCACTATAGGAACGCCACCTCCCCAAGCATTCTTCTGTTGTCCTAGCTGCATCTATGCCGGGGGTTAGGTCAACATAACTGTGGCATTCAGGGGGGTGGATTTTTTCACACTCCTGACCACTGTATCTATGTCAACTTAAGTTTTAAGTGTAGACCATGCCTCAGCCCATTCTTTCACATGTGTTTTTGCCTAACGAAAGCCCCCTAGTATCCACACACACAACCCTCAAGGCACATGCATACTTGTGCCTTGAACCTGTACTTGTTTACTTGGCTAAGGGTTGCGGGGGAGGGGGCGGTTAAAGCTTGGACTGTGCTTTTGCTCAGGCTAGATAGAACCCATCCACTTTGCAGTGAGGATGCACGCAAGATCATTTGAGTGCTGATAGTCCTCCAGTGCCCTTCCCACAATTCCCTTTGAGAGACAGACAAGTTCTTCCGCAATTGACACAATTGCTTGGGAAAGAATCCTAGATTGTCTCATCACAAAGAACCCTGACACACGTAGGTGAGTGCAGGAATAGTGAGGACACAGGTAGGGCTTTGCTATGGGAATGCTCATAATAAGACTAGACTAATGCAAATGTTCAGTCTGGGATGCCAGTTGTCCAAGCTAACTGTGGAACGTAGACATACCCATTGTGTGGCTTCAGACAAGTCACTGAGTCTCTCTCTACTGAAGTTTCTCCATGTGTAAAATGGGGATAATATTTAGTTAATTAACTTCATAGGGGTATTGTGAGGCTTAATGTTATGCTTTTTTGAAGTTAAAAAGCATTATATAATTACTCAAGTATCAGAGGGGTAGCCGTGTTAGTCTGGATCTGTAGAAGCGACAAAGGGTCCTGTGGCACCTTATAGACTAACAGAGGTACTGAAGCATAAGCTTTCGTGGGTGCATCCGAAGAAGTGGGTATTCACCCACGAAAGCTTATGCTTCAATACCTCTGTTAGTCTATAAGGTGCCACAGGACCCTTTGTCGCTTATATAATTACTGATTATCATGACTCACGTGGACCAGGAACTCACCTCCAATTTAGAATTATTATGTCTGGGGAATTAATTAAATTCGTAGCTTGCTGAAGTATAGTTTTAATTATAAATAGAGCTGAATGGCAAAAAACAACATCTTACTATCAACAAAGAAATTACTCTTCTGAACGTCTGAGAAATATGAAGACTTTTCTCAAATGAAAAGGCAAATGTTGTGACCCTTTTGCTACCAGTACAGGCTGCTGTGTAGCTACCCCTCCTCCAGGGAAGTAGCTGGCTACCAATAAGAGTCATTTTACATTTACAAGACTCTTTGCTGCTAGGCTCCCAATTTCTTCTGCAGTCATGATTATTCCAGGGTGGATTTGATTTAAATCAATTTGATTTAAATCACTAGTCAGGAAGACTCTATTTAATCATGTATTTCTACATAAAAGTGCATTCTTGTTGGTTGTTATAACCTTAATACATATTCTTCACAACTTGGAGATAGATGTAGGTTTCATTTTTAGAAGGTACACACTATACATTTTTAATCAGTGATTTATTTTGAAAACTTTTCAGATTAGTTTTACAGATCTATCAGAAAATGAATGATTGTTTGGTTATTTCATTTACCAAAGGTAATTGAAGCAGATATTTATGAAGTCATTGGGAGGTGAACTATCTCCAATTCAACAGGTTAATCATTAATATTTGGAGGATTTTCTTGCCATGTTGTATTAGGAGGAGAACATCACCAGACAGACATTTAAATTGTTTTATTTAACTGAAACAACAATGTTATGTATTCTGGATTTTTTTCTTCAACAGCAAACATATAATATTTTAACAAAACAAGCATATGAATTTTTGAGTTTAGTTAAACATTCAAGTTTTTTAAAATCAGGTTTGTTTTTGTTAAAATTGTTTTTAACTAAAATAGTTAAATGAAATATTAAAAAAAAAATATATCGACTATGTCAGCCAGGTCAACATGAGAAATTTAAAGTATTGGCTTTTGCAGTTAACTCAGTCATCTTCACCTTTATTTTCCTGTTTGTTCGTAATCTGGAAAAGAAAAACAAACTTTCCTGCTTTTTCAGATCCCAAACTATTTCTCATTCTGGAATGAATTAGTCCAAACTGGGAAAAAAATATTCTTTCTACATCTAACAGAAGAAGTTACTGCTGTTAAAAGTAAGATTATCACTTCAACAGTCTCTGAATCCAAGTGCTTAAATGACTTACATCAGTTCACTGGTGTGACTTTCTTTAAAACATCATCAGCAAACAGATATTTCTTGAATGGTTCAACCTTAGCTCTGTAGTTTATTATAGTTGGCATTCTGGAGGGATGATAGCAGGATGTCCATGTCATAGCCAACTCCTCTTCTTCAGCAGTTAAGGTTTGATCCTGGTACCTAGTATTGAGAATATTTGCAAGAAAATGAGCTGGAGATAGTGCTTGTCCCATTCATTTTTTTTAATGCTTGTAGTTTAACTCTGTCATTGCATATTTCTCTTTTTAAGATCTCACTCACTTCTTTCCAAATTTCAACAGTGTCAGCAATAAAACAGCTATTTCCCTGCATTTTGTTCAAGGCTACAGAAATAGGCTTCAGGGTTCTCAGCATGTGTTCACCATTTCTCTTAAGCCCAATGTCGAATACTTTGGCTGTGACAGTGCCATCTATTTTTTCACGATTTTGTTCACAAACTGTCATCAGATTAGGCCAGATCTTGATCTAGTGCTCAAAAGAGCCCGCTACTGAGTTCCATCGCACGTCTTGTGGGAGAGTTAGCTTGGTTCCTCCCACTTTTTTCAGAGAAGCTGCTGCAAAGTGGTTGTTACGGAAGTATTTTGCAATTTCAACAACATTAGCCTGTATTTTTGGAACACTGAAGTCTTTGGCTAGGAGGTGCATGAAATGAACACTGCAACCATATGTTATTAGCTTGGGACTCTTTTCACTCTCTTCTAAATAATTTCTTCTCTTCTTGGATACATTTGCAGCATTGTCTGGGACCAAGCTGCATATTAGACATTTGAATTTTTTTCACCATACTGCTGATTTAGTATTACTCATTGCATTCACTGACACTCAGTACAACTTTAAAAGTGAAATTGTAAAAGGAAGATCTGCCTATTTCAGCCAATCATTTTTTATCACAACTGCATCTAAAATGATAGTACCATAGAGTAACAACTATATTTTTTGCTCAAACATGAGAATTCAAAAACAGTCCAGAAGGAAGACAGGCAGTCCTTAAGAAAGAAGTATGAAATAAAAAAGTTTACCAACCTGAAGATCCTGCATGTTCAGATATGTTCCTTTCAACATCTTCAACACAGCTTCCTCCTGAGGAGAAACACTTCTTATGATGATTCATTCGGGCAACTAGGCCTTGCATTTCTTTGTTGCACTATTTGCATTTTGCACGCGTACATATCTTACCCACAGGTAGAAGAACTTAATTAAAATATTCCCAAACTGGGTCTCTTTTACAGCCTGCTGCCATTATAGGTTTTCCCTTCTAGTGAGAGAATGGTATGGTAGATCTCAAATCAATGAAGGCTATACTCAGAAAGACGTCAAGACTTCTGGAATATGCTGCTCAAACACTTTCACTTTTGTTTCTGCTGCCTGTCCCTCCCTTCTCACATTTATCTCCAGACTGCTTCTCCTTGTCCAGATCTATTCCACCCCCAACAATCTTCTATTCATTGAAATTTTTGAAACTTTGCACTTTTAGAGAGAGGTAAGGGATTGACTCTGTGTACACAAATTTGCAGAGGGACAATAGGGTTGAGGTCTGTTATTTCTCACCTCTATATATTATTTATTTAAAAAAAAAAACATTTTTGCTGTTAACAAGCATGTTATCTCTGGAGACACAAATCCACAGTTTGAGAACTGCAGAATTAAGCATTTCTGATGGGATCTTCTAGACTGAGCACTGAGTCCCATTGGGTAGATAGAAAGATTAACCTAAATAATCTATTCAGAAGCCTCTGGAACCCCATAAGATTGGGTCCCTAATCCATGAACTATTGGAACTCATAGGAATATTGACTGTAACAGTTACAACTGTGTTTTCACCTGGGGAACGGCCACCAGACGGTGTGCAAACAGCCTGAATAGGTCGTTAGGGGGAACAATAGGTCTTTGAAGATTCCTGAGAAGTTTCCTGGGATACTGCTTTGGCACTGCAGGGTCAGTTGATCATGTCACCTGGTACTGGAAACCATCTTGGACTTCTAGTGTTTTTTCCATTAAGAGTGGGTGGGGGGTCAAACTGAGAAACAAAGAATTCCCGTCATATACAAATCCTATTTAAGGCTTGGAAGTGAGCTAATCTTGGTTCTTCTCCACTGGCTCCCTGCCCAGGTGTTTTCAGCAGTCTTCCTTCTTGAAGAAACAAAGGAACTAAGGTGAGGTGGCCAGTGACTGAGCCCAGGCAAGAAAGGTCTAGCCTGTGAAAGGAATACCTGGATATTTAAGCTGCAAGCAGTGCAGTTTACCTTCAAGAAACACTGCAACCTGCATAAAACAACATTATGGGTGATAATTTGCTACTATTAACCGGTTAATTTAGTGTATTAAATTCAGGTTGCATGTTTTGTTTAATTTGCTCAGTAATCTGCTTTGATCTGTGTGCTATCAATTATAACCACTTAAAATCTACCTTTTATAGTTAAACTTGTGTTTTGTTCTAAAACCATTTTGTGTCATTCATAACTGGGGGGGTGGGGAAGCTGAGCATATCTTCCTCCACATTGAGGGAGGGGGCGGATTTCATGAGCTTACACTGTATAGATTTTTATTCAGTGCAAGACAATATAATTTTGGGTTTGAATCCCAAAGGAGGTATGCACTTGAGAGCTGGGCAATCCCCGAACTGAGTCTTCCCACACACAGCTAATCTCAGTGTCTGTGTATCTTTCTGCAGGGGTGGGTGGGTGCGTGTGTGCGTGTGCGCGCGCTCACTGGAGAAGGCGTGAGGGTCTGGCACAGCAGGACAGGATGTGGGAGCCCAGGCTGGTGGAACGGGCGGGCTCAGTGGGACCCCAGTAGATCAGGTGGCACCCTAGAGTGGGGGGGGCAACCCATCACAGAGGCATCCCTCCAAAGAATTAAGTACATGCCCGATTTTGAAATTGGAGCAGTACTTACAAAACTTCAAAACACTGGAAGTATTGTATAGACTTTCAAAGCAACTTGCTGAGTTCTACTAATAACTTGTTTTTCAGTGGGCAGGTGGAATTATTTGAAGGACAATTGAATAGTTTTATGGAAACCTTGATAGTGAATTATGAGCTAATTTTTAGAATTTATTTATTACCTTTGGTGATGCTGTTGGTTTTTTCCTTGAGAATTTTGGCCAGGTTTCAGTTTGGTTGAATGAAAATTGAGATCAAATTATTTGGGGGAACTTTTCAAAGATTACCCCACACTTGGCCATGTTTTTAAAAATAAATTTTAATTTTTAATATCTGCGTCCTGCTCAGTAACTTCTAACCATTGCTTATACCTCCCGTATGCATATCCCATCCTTTCTAGGGTGGAATTAAGTGCTGTGAAAATCCACCCTCTTGTTTTAATCTATATAACGCAACACAAAGAACAGGTGTTATAATTATGACAAACGTATAGACTAATTGAAGGGGTAATTGTCAGTTTGGGATGGCGTAGTTTTATATGTAAATTTTTTTCAAGGTTAAGTGAAATGATATGCTATCAAGTTTAAAAGGTGATACACAATTTCACCACTTTGTAGAACAAAAGTGGTTTTTGTTTTAAAGCAACACTTTTGATTTTACAGTGTTGGGGAGAAGTAGCAAAAGTCCTGCAGTTGGCAGCTGTAATGCATTAGCCTTATGAGAGCCTTTAAACAACGTTATTTATTTACCAGTGAACCAAGGAAATATTTGGTTCACACAAAGTAGCATGAGCAACATGCTTCCTGAATAAGCTGTGAACAATCAGCAGTGGAAGGAAGCTGCTGTGCACCAGCTTTCAAAAAACAGCATAGCTTGTTTCAAAGCAGGGTACAAGACAAGCCAGATGGTGAACTGATTCAGCTAAGACTTGTACATCTGGGAAGAAAGTTTGTGTTTCAGAAGTATTCTTGCCAAAGAGAGCAGGGTGTGTCATTGAAGCTCTTGATCTAATTTTGTCTCTTGAAAACAAAGGTTTAATTTCCCAATTGACAGACTTTTATTTTTAAATAATATTTTCAATGCATTATTTTTTAGGAGGCCCAAACATGTGGGCTATCACCTCTGAAGAGCGAGCAAAGCATGACAAGCAGTTTGAGAGCCTTAAACCCATAGGAGGATATATTACAGGTTAGTTTATGTTCTACATTAACTTCTGTGTGCATTAAAGTACCTGTGTAAAACTGTTTGAAAACCTTCATCCTTGTTCAGCTGTTTTTTTTGCTGTATGACTGATAACCATGCTGTTTGACCATAAAGCATAGGTTTTTATTATAAACTCTTTCAGTCACAGGCTTATAAACTTTGTTTCATCTGAAATCTGGCATAGAATGTCTCTGCAAAAGGGGATATCCTTCTTATTAATCTCTGCACTAATGCAGCCATCCACCTTTTGATGTCATCCCTTCCAGTTCCATAAGCTAAGTAGAGTCAGGCGAAATAAGTGCTTGGATGGGAGGCTGCCAAGGACATTTTTTTTAAAGTTTTGAATGCAGCAAATGACATTGGTGATCGAGGAAGCAGCAGTCTTCCCTCTGAATGGTGTTGTGGGACACTGTTCCTGGAGTTTTAATGCTTTCGTATGAGATGTAAAATTAAGGTCCTGACAACTTGTGTTCATTAAAGATCCTATCGAATTTATCACAATAACTGAATATTAACCTCTGTGCCTTCCCCAATTCCAACTTGGGTAATTGCATTCTGCCTATCTATACTCTTCTGGCATTTTCAGTTGCATTGAACATTTTTTTCTCCGAAAATGTTAGGTAGTGTTGCTGTTCATTGTTAAAAATCTGCTGTGTTCCATCCCAGAGAAGGCTGGAATTCAGTGGTGAAGGATCGCTTACATGTTTGTAACATACTTTGAGATAAAAGGCGCTATGTGAATGTAAGATTATTTTTTCCTGCATAAACATGAATGCTAAACCTTGAAAACTGACTAATGTGCATATACAATTTTTTTGTTTTACTATGCATGTATTTAAAAGTATGATCCATACTGAGTGTGAAACGTGGTGTGGATTTGCATAACAAATCATATCCCTTCCTGGAAATACTGAGTAATAAAAGTCTGTCTGTCTGGAATTGTGTGTTATGTACAGAACAGGGTTTATTTTTAAAGTTTTCTCCTGTAGCTGGAAGAGATGATAGTGGACCAAATTTAGATTGAAATAAAAAATATATACTGTTCTCCCTCACTCCCACCACCTCCACCCACAAAAAAGCAGGCAACGAGGTTGAGACTGAATACTCCAGCGTTTACATTAGATCATTGTAAGCTCTTGGCTGCTGTTGATTTGTGACATATAAAACAGCTATTTACAGCTCATTTAACCCACTTCTTGGAGCCAAGATTACAAATCCATTAGTACATGCAAACTGCCATCACCATGAGGTTGTTACATAGTTCTAAATTTTCAAAAGAGCTCAGCACCCAACATGCTGAGCTCTTTTGAAAATTTTGGCTTTAATAAATATCTGCGACTTTATTGTAAAGTATTAATACAAGTCTTGGTTTTTTCCTCTTTTATCACAGGTGATCAAGCACGTACCTTTTTCTTGCAGTCAGGTCTACCATCATCAGTCCTAGCTGAAATATGGTAAGGTTTTTAAAAATAAAATAAATAAAATATATAAAGGATTGGAGATGCTTGGCTCACTTGTATAGATTTTGGTTTGATTTATGTTGCCAATTGAAAGACCACTTTCCAACTACATTATATAAAGAGTCAAACAAGAATGGTGCCTGGACTCACTTATTTCAATATATACTTGTCATTATATTTAAGCTTCAATCTCTGTTATAATATTGGAAGAAATTAAACTGTAATGGAATTTGAGTAAAAAGGAATGTGATGGTATAAAAACAAATAATGACAGACAGCCTTGATTGCATTTCTTACCTAATTAGTGGTTTAAGGGAATACAGTACATGTATACTTTTAGGCCCTGATCCTGCAATTAAGACTCAATGTGGCTGTGCTTGGGTGAATAGGTCTGTCTGAGCAGATCTGATTACAGGATAGTGGCCACACTTGCTTTTTTAATCAAGCATTTGATCCTACTCTCAGAACCCTACTCACAAAATTCAAATTGACCAACCATGAGCACTGTCGCATGGATTAAAAACTGGCTTTAGTAGCACAGACAAAGGGTAATGATAAACAGCAGGATATCAAATTAGGGGAGACATCTGGTGGAATGCCGCAAAGTTCATTGTTAGGTCTTACATAACATTTTAAATAGTATGGAAAAAGAGAGAAAAAGTAGGTTAATGAATTTCCTGGTTGATACTAAACTGAATGGTATTTGAAAGACCAATAAAGACAGATAAATCAGAAGTCACTAGAGAGTTAGTATGGACAAGAAATAATAAAACGAGACTCAGCTTGGGGGAAAAATGCATGCTAATAAATTGGGAGTGGAAAATAGCTCAAAGACAGGGAGAAACCTGGTAAGACTTAAATCCTAACGTTGTATAGTTGGGTTATAGATGGTAAATTGTAGATTTCATGAATGCAATGAAAAATGCAAGGATATTTGCGTCCAAAGCATTTTATTTAATGATCAAATATATCATATGGGTTAAAGCAATAGTAATTGAACATCCGGCACTTTATGACCTCTGCTAGGAGAGGGAACACTGTTGATTTAATTACATTTTCCCTAAGTTAACATGGGGCTCTCCCAATTGATCACAGACTCTGCTGCATCTGTAGCAACACACTGATGTTTGAAGGCAAATTTATTAGATTCTATGAAGTAGTCTTCCAAGGAAAGTGGAAGTTTCTGAGAACATTCTCTCAGTGCATGAGCTGTCCATTGTATTTATTCACTGTTTATAATATTCAGTTTGGTAAGGTGCCGTGAGAGATGTGTGTGAGCATTAAAATTTAAAAATAAAATTCACATACTATTGAATTCTACATAGTGATCCATAAGTATATAGGTATACTATGTAACTATATTAATAATTTTTAATAAGTGCCATGTTTCAGTCTTTTGAATTAATCTCTTATAATGCCACATCTTCATTTAATGTGATCTATTTGTCTAGTGCTGAGCCATAATTGATGCAATAAATGTTGCACACTGTGCATGAAGGTACTACTTTGCCAAACAGTCTGCAAGTTTCCTGGTCACTGAATGTTTAATGTATGATAATTTTAGAAATTGTGTCACATAAGAAGATGCCAGATGGTCTGCATTAGCATATGTAAACAAAAACAACCGTGCTCTGTGCGAAAAAGTCAAGATCTACAATTTTCTAAGGGTTTGCACATTGTGGAAGGTCATTTATAACTTTGTAAAATCAATATCAGGTTAGCAAGGAAATAGAATAATAAGATAATAAATTAAATTATATAAACATTCAGTTTTGAGTTAGGAAGTTAATGTTTCCTTCCCCCCTGATTTTTTTAAGGGCTCTTGCAGACCTGAACAAAGATGGGAAGATGGATCAGCAGGAATTCTCCATAGCTATGAAACTCATCAAACTAAAATTACAAGGTCAACACTTGCCTGTGGTCCTCCCACCTATCATGAAGCAACCTCCAGTATTCTCTCCGTTAATTTCTGCTCGCTTTGGTACTTATTAATATTTAATACATTTACTGGTGTTGAGAGATATACCAAAAAAACAAAAAAAAAAGTACTGAGGTACATTCATATTTCTATGTAACAGATGAGATCATTGCAGATCATTTGAGTAAAGAAACAATGATTGCAAAAGGGATACCCTGATGTAAAGAGCTTTGCAAAAAATTTTATCTGAAGCTGTTGAAGTATTATTCTTTAATTTTGGATGGATATTGCTTATTAGCTGCCTACAATGTAATTCACACAGGAGTACCTGACTTAATCTTTACACTTTGGGCTTGTAAAATGCATGAAAACTGTTCTTACATGTGACCTACATGCTGTCCCCTTGACCTAGAACTCTTTTCCCTTCTCTCTCCAGGATGCTAACTTCTGCTCTTTTAGAATTATGCTTTAAAACTAGAGCTAGGCAAATATTTAAAATCTCTCAAGGAATAGTTTTATTTGAAACTTTTTTGAAGTTCATCAAATGATTCCATTAATAGTACTCAATCAGCTCTACTTTGACATTTATTTTCTCTTTATCTTATAATTTACTCTCTCTCAGTGTATTCTGGGATTCTGTGTATGCATGACACTGTATATTGTGAAGCATTTATAAACCAAATAATGTCTGCTAGATTACAAAATATATCTTATGCATCCAGGTGTGTATACAGATTATAAAATTATGTGTATACATGTATCTATTCCACAACTGTTTTTAATTATCTGACTAGCTCTAAAGTGTGTGTATGTATATTTACACAAGTATAGATGCTTGTAAATATGTAGCGTTGATAACCACGTGATGAATTTCAGAACCACGCAAAAAATTAATTTTTCACGCATTGTTCTCCACCTCACCCAGCATTCTGCCCCATCGATCCATCTTCCCCAGTACTCGTTAAATGATGCCAGTGCCCTGAGTAACTTCCAACAGCTTCCTTTGGGGGAAAAAAAACATTAGCTAGAGACGTTTCCTTCTTTTCACCAAATGTGGAATTTCTCCAAGAATACTGCAGACAGAGGCTCAGGACAAGCAGGATTCAGTCCTGCAACAGTGATAGCTTTTCTATACATAAATTGTCACAACTTTAAAGTCCATTATTTTATGTCCCTGAGGAGCTATAAGTAAGAAGCTTATAAAGAAATCATTATAGAGTGGGTATTGGAAACAGTAGCTAAATATATTTTGAGCACATGTTGTTTGTTTCTTCATTTGTGCTTTCTTCTGCATGCAGCATACACTGTGGTTGGAAAGTTTGAATTAGAGCTGTTCAAAATGTGGAGAAAAATAGATCTTATAATTGAATGTAAATGTACATTTTAGAGTACAGGCATCTCTGCATGCTGACTGTCTCCTACATTGAGTTTGTATAGCATTTACCAGGCACAATGGACCCATTCTTAGTTGAGGCCTCTGAATGCAGCTGCAGCATTAAATGTTTAATAATGGTTATTAAATTTCTCCTTTAGGAATGGGTAGTATGCCAAATCTGTCCATCCCTACATCTATACCTACAATCGCACCTTTAGCTCCCATGTCATCATTGACCTCAGTGACTTCGATTCCTCCCTTGGTTATCTCTACTCCCCTGATGCCTTCTATCAGCACATCATCATTGCCAAATGGAACATCCAGTCTCCTTCAGCCTTTACCTATGTCTTTCTCTTCAAGTAAGTAGTGGGGGGGAGGATAGCTCAGTGGTTTGAGCATTGGCCTACTAAACCCAGGGTTATGAGTTCAATCCTTGAGGGAGCCATTTAGGGATCTGGAGCAAAAATAGGGGATTGGTTCTGCTTTGAGCAGGGGGTTGGACTAGATGACCTTCTAAGGTCCCTTCCAACCCTGATATTCTATGATTCTGTTATTAAGTACAACACAGTAAAATACTCAATTTTGGACACTCTAATCTAATTCTTAGTTTAGGTTATTTTTAGATTGGAAAAAGTTCTTATCTCTGTGTAAAGAGAAGATCTGCATTATACTTAAAATTCTAATTATATAAAGCAGATTGTAATTTTTATTAGTGTAAAAATTTGACATTATTTAGTTGTTCTTGCCGCCAGCAAAATCTAGGGCCTTTTCTACCAAATGATTATTAACTTGTATCCATTTATTTTTCTATTTTGTTTCAGCATTGCCTCATACTGGTTCTTTCAGTCCCATGGCAGGAGGGTTTGGTGGTACTAATATACAGAAGGCACAGTCTCTGATTGATTTAGGATCTAGTAGGTATGAAAATTAAGACTTAAAAATTTCACGTATTAGACTTTAATAACAAATGCCTTTTTAAAAAATTACAATATAATAGTTCATATTTACAAGCAGAAAAATAAGGAGATATGTGAACAGCATATACAGACACGATATTTCTGAACATTGATACAGATCTAGGAGATAACTGAAACGAGAGATTAATTTGTGTTTGGATATGAGCAGTTGAATAACATCGTCAGTAAATGTAACAAAGATACTCAAAGTGGGAGGGGAATTCAAACGTGAAAAAGCATTGTCAGAAAAAATGGAATGAAGTAGTTTTAAATAAATAGAAGCAAAACATACAGTCCAAGAATTAGGTATTATGGAAGCTATGTCAATATTGCAACATGTTCTTTTCTGAGGAAGTTATGTATACAAAAGTTGTCTAAAAGATTATCTATTGCAAACATTTATCTCCGAGGTCATTTTGCAAATAATGGAGATCATAAAGCTTTGTGATCACCTTCCTTATTTGTTTGTGCCAAAAGTGTTTAAAATCAAAGTTTGGTCTCTTTGGCTGTGTCTGTATTATCTTTTTCCCCCGGAGTTCCTCACTATTGCTACAGCCACATAGCTCTACTGCTGTAGACAGGGCTCCAGGCATCTAATGATATTTTAATCGTGATGCAGTCTAACATTCAGAGCAGGTTTATGCAGTGTAGTGTTTGAAAGGTTTAGTATAAATCAGCACTCTCACTCTTGCTACCTTCAATGATTCTAAACCAGTGGTAGCAGCAGTGCAAAATTTTAGGGGGAAAAAGTATAGTTTAGGTGAGGCTTTTTGCTTTAGGATATTGGCAGCAAGGAGTGACTTCAGAAGCTGCAGATGTTTTGCTTTGGGGGTGAGTTAGTTCATTAGTTGAATTTTTCATACATTCATGGTTTAATTTTTTTGATTTAATTCATGTCCTCACTTAAATTTGCTACTCAGTGATTGTCCTTAGTCCTCAGTGTCCTCCTGTAGGCTTTTACATGTCTTGGGATGTGTTCTCCCTGCCTTCCATAGCTACTGGATTTTTATTAATATCTTGATTTTTTTCCCCCATATTTTTCTTAAATACTAGTACAAGTTCTTCAACATGTTGTTTGTAGACATATTACGTGAATGCAAAGATTGTTTTTTAGTATGTTAAATTTTTCATTTTAATGCTCTAAATAAACACTGTATGCTGCATGTAATAAGCGTGTAATTACTCTTTTTTTAGTTGCATAGTAGAGATGAAAAACAGGATTTTAAAATTATATAATGTTTCTGTTACGATAGGGAGCAGAGACAGGATTGGGGCCTCATTGTGATAAGTGTTGCACAAACCAATAAGGGGAGACAGCCCCTGTTCCAGGGTGCATACCATCTAAAACTTGTTTATTAAACAATTGAATTTAGAATAATGTACTTTTGTCTTTTTAACATTTATATTGCAGTTCAAATTCTTCCTCCACCACTTCGCTAACTGGGAGTTCACCTAAGACTGGATCCTCAGACTGGGCAGTTCCTCAGGCCTCCAGATTAAAATATAGGCAGAAATTTAACAGTCTTGATAAAGGCATGAGTGGATACCTATCAGGTTAGTATAGCATTTGGACTGAAAAAAACAGAGTTTTCTACTTATTAGAACCTAAAAGATTAATGGTGAAATCCTTTGAAGTTAATCTGAATTTTATAACTGACTTCACTGGAGCCTGGATTTCATCCTAAGTAACCATACATTTTTCTAATCTTTCGGTCTGAGTCTTACCAAGACACAAAACTGGCTTATAAAAGTGTCACTATATGGGATAACTTGTTGTTTAGCTTTTATGTGTGTGTTAAATTTAAAGAATTCCTATATTATGCTACACAAGACAGTCTCATTTTACTAATCTGTAAACAAAAGTTTGGGTATGTCCTGCAGGTCTGCACTAAATTTGAACTTTGCTGGTTTCAAAGTTTGTGCTTCAGATTCTCCTAACCAGTTGACCTTATCTTTACTCTGCTCTGTTGTTTTGGGGGATATTTTTCAAAACTCCCCCAGTCAACTCAAACTTTTTTTAACAACATTTCAGGTGACACCAAGACCATCAAATGCAGTATTGCAAACCTAATCTTGTTCTTGAATACAATTTCATACGAGCCAAGGGCAGAATTGTATTAACATCTCTTTGACCTGAAAGGCTGTTTTTTGTTGGTTTGGGGGGATTGGTGGGTGGGTGGGTAAGTGTATCTGTTGGGGGATGAATAAATAATACTTTTCTTTTTGACTTTTAGCAGTCCTCCCTAAAAGTCTATCTCACATGCTACAGTCTATATCTTAAGCACTCCTGTGGTTTAGATGGCTTCTAACCCCTTTAAACTCCTTTAATGGTACAGAAAAGATGAGACCTGTTATTTAACCAAAAGCTCTTCTGTGTAGCAGTTTTCAGTCTGATTCAGTTTTTGCTTCACCTTGCATCTGTGCTTCTGTTAATCAAGAATGAAAGCTATGCTGCAATCCTTGTTATAAGGAAGAATACTACTAACAAAGAAGAAAATGGGCTGAAACTGTTGGCAACAATGTACTGATTATCATGCTCCACTGCATTGAGTAGAGCTCATCCTTTATACCTTTTGCTGAGAGACAAGGCGGGTGAGATAATCTCTTCTATTGGACCAACTTCTTCTGGTGAAAGAGACAAGTTTTTGAGCTCCATAGATCACCAACAGAAGTTGGTCCAATAAAGGGCATTACCTTACCACCTTGTCTCTCTCATATCCTGAACCAACACGTCTACAACACTACCTTTTCTTGATTCATTCTGGCATATTAAAAGGAAAGGGTGTGTAGATCAATGCTAGTATAAATTTATATTGGCTATGAAAGCAAAAGATATTTTAGAATTCATAGAATCTTGGTGGAGAACATTCAATAAAAAACGTATATTGAAGTCACAGATATTCATAAGGAAACAAAAAGGCTGAGAAGGGTCAGGTTGGGGGCAGAATATGACTAAACAGTTAGGTGCTTTGGGAAGGGTTTGCAGTGCCTCATGGGGCAGGTACAGCGTCACATGATGCAGATTTCTCAGTCCCACTCCATGGGCATCCTACTAGATTGCCAGCTGCTTTTCAACTGAACTGCATGCGGGGAGGAGAAAAGGGAGAGTGTGTAAGGAGGAGTGTGTGGGGAGGGGTGGAGGAGAGAGAAACACTGTGTGTGTTGGGGAAGTGTGTCTCTTTACATTCAGACATGCAGTCTCTTTAAGTTCAGACAGCAGCCCTGAGCAACCAATCCTGGGGGAGGGGAACACCGCCCCCTCTCTCACCCCAATCAGCCCCTGGCTCTTCATAGCACAGCAGTCTCTCTCCCACAGCAGCAGCCCGCTCTGCCTGCCTGCCGATTCCACATTAATGGTTCCATGATTCCCTCCAAGTTTTCCCACAGCCTCCTCAGCTACTGGGAGCAGCAGCTCTGTGAGGAATGTCAAAGCTTTCCAGAGCTTTAAAAAGGGGAGGGGCGCATGCCCACAGGGAAGCTGGGTTCAAAACAGTGAGCAGAGCAGTCACGGTGGGCATTGTGGGATACTGGGGGAGGCCAGTTAGTCAACATAACAAACGGCAGCGTCTACATTGATGCGTTGTCACTTTAACTTTGCCTCAAAAAGTTTTATGCCTCTCATCAAGCTGGTTTTATTTGGTCACCAGAAGTGCTTTGTAGTGTGTACACCTTCATTGTTTTGTTAGCAAACGCTGCCTTTTGCTGACAAAATTGTGTAGTGTAGACAAGTCCAGAGTCTTCACACTGGATTATGGAGGAACAAGCAGTTCTTATTTCCATAGTGCCTTTAGGGTTGCCAGCCCTCTAGGATTGGCCTGGAGTGTCCAGGAATTAAAGATTAATCTTTATTTAAAGATTATGTCATATGATGAAATCTCCAGGAATACATCCAACTGAAATTGGCAACCCTAAGTGCCTTTCTTTCATTACCTGAGGTTACTGAGCAATATCGGAGAGGGAGAAGGGTCCTAAAAAGGAATTAAACAGCTCAAGAAACTTGCATCGGCTTCAGCAAGACTGTTTGGGCGTAACGGTCAGCCTGCATGGAACGCAGGTTTATGACCTAAATTCCCTCTAAGCTGTGTGACTGCGCAGCAGGCTATAAAGGGCTCGGCAGCCACAGGGGCCTGGATAGGAGAGAGGTAGGGGGTGGATGGGGACTGGGGAGGGGAGCAAGTTGGGGCGTGCTGCTGCGGGCCTCTCCCCCAGCCATGGAGCTCATGGTGCGGGGGGGGGGGGGGGGGCCTCCCCCGGAGCTCCATGCTGCTGGCGGGGTGGGGTGGGGGAATCCTCCCCTGGAGCTCACTGCTGCTGGTGAGGAGAGGGATGGAGGGGTCCTCTGGCTCCAGCCCCGGGGCAGCCTGCACCCCAAACTCCTCATCCCCAGCCCCACCCCAGAGTCTGCACCCCTAGCTGGAGCCCTCACCCCCCCGCACTCCAACACTCTGCCCAACCCTTCAGCTCCCCCTCCCACACCCTGAACCCCTCGTCCCCAGCCCCACCCAGGAGCCCCCTCCTGCACCCCAAACCCCTCATCCTGGTCCACCCCAGAGCCCACACTCTCAGCCAGAGTCCTCACCCCCCCACACACCCCCCCCAACCCTCTGCCCCAGCCCTGAGTCCCCTCCCACACTCCAAACCCCTCAGTCCCACCCCCGCCACACATCACCTCCATATTGGTGCACATAATAAAATTCATTCCGCACATGGATATAAAAAATTAGAGGGAACATTGTTTATGACCTAAATTTGCAGCCATGGATAGCATTCACTTTAGCGTTTTGAAGGACCAAAAGGCAGAAGTAACTGAATAACAAAAATATTCTATTTATTATTAAATACAGCCACACTTGTGAATACCCGGAGGATAGTCAGTGTTGTAGGACTTAAAAAATGGTTAAGGGATAATCCCAGTATTTATATATCCTTTAGGCTGCCGTCCTTACTGGAAAAATAATAAGGGGGCACAGATTTTACGGAGTTCGAGGTTTTACAAATCTCTCAAACTGCTTGGATTCTACAGACAAGCATGTCGTCTCACTTTTTTCCCCGCTGTAATTTAAAACTGAGTTCCCTAAGGGTGATTACATTTGAAAAAAAAACAACCACAAGCTAACGGGTCCTATATGATCTGTATTGGGGAATAAATAAATCTCTCCCCACCTTACCTTCCTAAAAATCTAGCCTAGCAATAACATCAAAACCCACACACTGTGGGTTTGAAAATTTGACTTAAGCGTTGCATTACAGAAACACTTATGGGAAAGGAGGGCTAGAGGCGGGGAGAAAAGAAGGGAGCGGGTAGTGGAAACATGCATTGAATTATTGTATGGTTCTTGATTCATTCATTTTAACACGACAGCAGCAAAGGCTCTGCAGTCACCCCATCCAAAGCTGAATATCTTTTTAAATGATTTTGTGAAATAAAGACCAGCTGCAAAATGCTTTTTGTGCCATGTACTGTACTGTGTACACACAGTAGAAATTGCTCAAATGCATGCTTTTTATTTTCTTTGCTTGTATTGTTTACAAACAGAACAATGTGCCTCACTCCCACAGATGTTAAGGGATGTGTTTTTCATACATGCCTACATGACTTAGGAGCGCAAGTCCCATTAACTTTCAATGGGATTTGTGCTCCTGAATCACTTTGATGCTATTGAAAAGTTCCACTCAAATTTACTAAAAGAATGGAGTTCCATAAAATATCTATTTAGTAGATCACCAAAGGATTATTGTGATCCAGTGGATACAGAAGTGGACAAGAAGTCAGTAAACCTGGGGTTCAGGTTGTGGCATTGCCACTGACTTGCTGTGTCACCTCGAGCAAGTCACTTCATCTGACTTTGTCTCAGTTTCTCTGTCTATAAAATGGGAACAACTCCACTTTTTGTAAGGGACTTGGATCTAAGCATGAAAAGTACTAAGTGTTTACTATAATTTTTCCTATAGGCTGAGGATTTCTGCCCAGCAATTGATATAGTTTGTTAGCAGGGGAAGGAAAGTAGCCCCCATATTAACAGCCCTAACTCTTTGCAAATATATTCTACATATAGCTGTGAAGATCACTATAAACTGTTGCGTTCATCTGTGGTGGGATTTTCTGAATGAGAAAAGTTGGTCAAGGACACTAACGATATTTCTTTACTCTACTTGTGATCATTGTGTCTGTAGTTGTGTTTTTAAAAGTAGACAGAAATAATACGGTATACAGACTGCCAGCATTAATAAACCATCAGCACAAACTGATGAAGTAAAATTAAGAATAAATGTGGGTTGCCCCAGTTTACAACACATCACATAATATCTGTCTTTTGAAGGATTTCAAGCAAGGAATGCCCTTCTGCAGTCAAACCTTTCTCAGACTCAGCTGGCTACCATTTGGTAAGTTTACTCACTGATTGATGAGAGGCTTACACAATTGTGGTAGGGAATGTAATCTGCTCTCTGCCATCAACAAGTGTTAAAGGACAAGGTCTATTTAAAAATCTTACACAACAAAACTGAGCAAACTTTATTTACCCATTTTGCTAATAATTTATTAAAACTGTTTTAAAAGTCCAGTTTGCCATTTGTTGTTTGTACTGGACTATGTAAATCAGCAAAGTCAGTTTTGCTTTCAGGTTCAATGCTTCATTGTTTGGATTGCAAACACTGAAGAAGAGGGATTATTTGTTGAGAAACAACAGTTTTAGGTAAAAATAAGTTCTCATTAGAATGTCAAAACAAACAAATCCCAGAGACGTTTTCGAAACTTGTCAATTTAAATTTGAACCTAAATTTACATTAAAAAAAAAAAAGTGTTCCTTCAGTCCATTAGTGGTTTGTGACAATTGTACGCAGATAGTTGTACATTGCAGTTGATGAAAGCTTGTTGTTGTTTTGGTGCTGGAAACAATTACAATCTTCTGAAGACTTGGGTAATAAGTCTTTGAAGTCCTGTACATTATGGGCTGGATCTTGCCTTTCAACACAGCTGTGAGTAAGGGGTGATATATAAACTTCACCTTCTTGCAGGAATCCACAGAAGCTTTGTGGATTAGATTATCATTAGACAACCCGCTGAAGCACTTTTCCCTCCCTGCTTCCCCTTTGTCCAGGAGGTAGTCATTTGCTTCTGGCCTACATCAGCAGCAAATTGTAGTATGCCTCACAGTTGTGTGGTGCATTATGGGGGCGCAGTGAAAGTGCTATTAACCTCCTCTTTGGTGTGGAGAATTCAGAAAGGTGTAGCCATGTAGCATCCAAGTAGGTCCTCTTCGCAGGTGCGGAGTCCAAGTCACAATTTATCCCAAAGTCAGTAATTATCAATCTTTTATTTTGGTAGTAAGGAGACAGTCATTTTTAACATTGCCCATAGGCGGAGCTGGTCAATAAACAAAAGAAAAATCACCTTTTTATCAACTTTGTTTCTGATTTTTGTTGAATTCCCCCCTCCCCGCCCCCGGTAACGCTTCGTGGCCAGCTCTGCAGGACTGTTTCTGCCTGCCCCGTCACACTCTTCTTTAAGGGAGGCTCCTTGTGGACAGCCACACGTTCCTTTCCTTCACTCTTCAGCAATGTTTCAGGTAGGAGTACGACAGTGATACTAGTACATATGCTGCCTACCCATTAAAGCAGGATGTTGGGATTGGGAGTATTTGATTCTGCACCTGCCAGCTGCAGGGAGCTCTGGAAGAGCTCACCATTGCCCCACGGCATTATCAGCTGAACTGTCTGGTGTTGAGAGAGAATCCTAAGCTAGGGGTCACAAGGGAGGAAGGAGCCCTGTATGAAGATCCCTTTTGTAGTATCAGGGCATAAATTTAGATAATGCTTTATATCCTGAGAAAAGAACTGAGGCGGAGTAAAATGGGTGCTGTGATCTTGAGAGTGGCTTGAGCATGGAACAGGGTTTTGTTTCCAGTTCTGCTGTTCACTTGTCACGTTACCATGGGCAAGTCACTTAGCCTTTCTCATCCTCATTTTCTCCACTTACTTATGTACTGCACAGTGATGTTGACCTAATTAATGTTTGCGAAGTGCCTTTGCAATCATTTGACAACATATGCTGTATAAAAGCCAATTCTTATTTAAACTGTAAAATAAAATAATAAAGGTTTATTTCATCCACTGTTGCTTTTACTAAGATGAGAGATTGTTTACCAGTTCACCCTACAAGGTGTGTGCCTTAAGAAATTGTTCTATAATAACTAATTTCAGTTATCCCTTCCAAGTGATTTTCAGTTGCACTGACGACAACATTCTCCCATTTTATTTAGGTCACTATCTGACATTGATGGAAATGGACAGCTGAAAGCTGATGAGTTTGTGTTAGCGATGCATCTAACTGATATGGCCAAAGCTGGGCAGCCTCTGCCATTGACCCTGCCTCCTGAATTGGTACCTCCTCCTTTCAGGTAAAGTGCCCAGGAGAGGGAGACATGACCTAAATCCAGAAGTAATATAAAAAATACTGAATAGCCTGACTTTAACTCCCCCCCAAAATAACTTCTCTCCCAGAGGTGGAAAATATGCCGAAAATGTTAATGGAACTCTGCCATCTTGCCAGGGAATGCATGAAGAGGAGCCCCAGAAAAAACAGCCAGGTAAGAATGAGATTTTGAGTTTTGTGTTAGTGTATAACACTCTTCTTTGAACAATATTACATCTTTTAGAAACTAAAAATGGGATAAGGAAGTACAGCATTACTATTTCAGAAGCTGCACTCCTGTTACCTTGGACAGAGGGAAGGTTGTCCTGATGCTGTCATCTAAGGGCAGTTAAGAAAACATCTTGAATGTAAGGGTGAGGGGCTGTTTTTCAGGTGTAGGAAGTATCAGTGACATTATTATTAATGAAAGTCTTGGAAAGCTTCATGGTCGAAACATTTGAACACCACTGCAAAATTCCATGTAATTGAAAGTTACTGGCGCTTGCCTTGTCTCCATATAAGTGTAGGATTTTGAACCTGAGGTAGCTTGATCTTGCCACAGTATCTGCAAGCATCATGTAGCTTACTGTGACCCATAGTATCAGACTCTACTCCCATCTGACTGCTGCTGCGAGGAGGGAGTAATAGAGGCTCCCTCTTGGTGGCAGAGGATGGGCAAGACTTTTCCATTTTGGGAAGGTAATGCCAGAGGCCCCTAAACTATTCCCCCCACACTTTTTTTTAAATTCCATGTTGCAGTTATTGACCCTGATGATGGTTTGTTTTCTGCTGTTTTAACAGTTTGAGTCTAAGAAAAATTAAAGGTAACCTGCCTTTTGAAGAACCCCTTATTTGTGCTGTACAATGAAGAATGGTTTAAAAAGATGAGCTGTGTAACTTTGCCATTTTCCTATCCAGTGTCCGTATCCAAGAAAGCAACCCTCCATTAGCTTGTAAAAATTCGTTTGTGTCCTGGACAGATAGAATAATTTTATGTCTATTAATGTTAAATTGTATTCTGCTTTAAACCACCAATCCTACCTAGCCACAGTTTTTTGTGGGAGGTCAATACGTTTTACCACAGAACATTTCTTTTTGCTGTCAGAAGTAATGAAATTTTGCCGTTGTGCCAAGTTGTGAAAATGATAAGCAAGTCAGTGTTTGTGAAAAGAGGATAGATACTTCTCGGTTTAAGGTGCTTAAATTATCCATGGTGCGATGTTCTGACCTAGCCAATAAGAAAATATGGTAAGCATTAGCAGTGTAAGAGAGGAGCTGGGTTTGGACCATTGTTCTTTGTAAAACAGTGCTAACTTCTGTGCCTTATTTTAGTTACCTTTGAGGACAAGAGGAAAGCAAACTATGAGAAAGGAAACATGGAACTGGAGAAACGACGTCAAGTCCTACTGGAGCAGCAGCAGAGAGAGGCGGAACGTAAGGCTCAGAAAGAACGAGAAGAACAGGAGCGCAGAGAGAGGGAGCTGCAGGAGCAGGAGCGGAAAAAGCAGCTTGAACTGGAAAGGCATTTGGAGAAACAACGAGAGCTGGAAAGACAAAGGGAGGAAGAGAGAAGAAAAGAAATAGAAAGGCGTGAGGTTGTTTTCTTAATTTTATTTATTAATGTATTTATTTTAGTTATTTATTTCTAATGCTTAAAGTAGTACGCATCCACACTCAGTGAACACAGTTGGTATAGCTATTCCCTTGTGCACTTGGGAACTTGTAATTTTTGTGTGCCTTTGAACTTGCATTACCTCTAGACAAGCAGGCTTGGTCTAGTAGTTTGAACATAGACTAGGAGCCAGGCCCTCATTGAATCTTGGATTGGGCATGCACTCCTTGTGTGACTATTGCAAGTCATTTTGGAGGGACAACATCATTTTGTCAGAAATGTTGTGCCTACTGTTGTTACAAATAACCCCTAAAGTGGCTAAAACTCAAATTCTCAAGACTCTTTCGTATCTGGGCCACATTTTCTTTTACAGTTCTCTTTTTAAACCAAAAAACCCCCAACAACTGTAACCCAAAACTAGGCTCAACTGAAGCTTGAAACTGACATTATTTTACTTTCGATCCTATAACAAATCTAGGTTTACTTGGTTTGTCCACAATCCCATTTAAAATTGCATCCACTCTGTGACCAATCATGCTATGGGCCTCCTGAGTCATTATCAGTTCCCCGCACTGTTCTCAGTTAGAGGCAAGACTATTAAAGTGAAATTTGTATCTGAATTATACATTACATTATACCCAATTATCTTTCTCCACAGTTGATTATTCTGGACGTTTCCCCTCCAGTGATCATATATGATATTTGAAATATATGATTGTGCTTTAAGAGCAGAATTCTTATATGTTTTACTACTGTGCTACTCACAAGAAGAACAGAATGGCAGATTACTTTGCACAAGAGTGTAAGCAAACCTGAACGTGCAAGGTCTAGGTCTAATTTAAGACCTGCCAGCCTTTGTGGTGTCCCCTTTAAGGATGATATTTAGGATTCAAGGTGTTTTGATGTGGATTTTGTTCATTACATGGCAGACTATGTAGATATTGCTAAGTATGAAAATACATATATAGCTTTCATTTGTCTGTACATCAAACACTTTCTTTTTATTAAACTGGAAATATTTAATCTTAGCTTAATTTAGCTACAGAATGTATGTGTAGATATCAACACTGTAAAACTTCTAGTTGGTTTTAGAGTTTCTAAAGGGTATTGTAAACTTACAGTGATATAGCTTGTTATCTGTAGACAGCAAAGCAGGAACTCGAGCGCCAGCGGCGGTTGGAATGGGAGAGAATTCGACGCCAAGATCTTCTTAATCAGAGAAACAGGGAACAAGAAGAAATTGTCAAGTTGACCTCTAAAAAGAAGAGCCTTAATCTTGAATTAGAAGCCGTGGTGAGGAACACATGATATTAAATGTATTTGAGTGATATACAGTATTTTAAAACTGTACAAGAATCTTAAAATGCGCATTAAAGTGCTACTGACAACGTTTTCTTGATCAGGAAATTAACTTAGTATTGGCTCAGCGATCAAAGCAGAGTTTTTTCTAAGAATTGTTCTTAAGGTACCCTTAGGCAGAAATGATCTTTTCGGAGAAGTTTGATAGAGAAACTCTTTTTGTTTTGATTTGGTTTGGGTTTTTTACAACATGTGGTTTAATCTTTTTTGTTTTTCTGTAGAGTGGCAAACATCAGCAGATCACAGGCAGACTGCAAGATGTTCGAAGCAGAAAACAAATTCAGAAAAGTGAGCTGGAAGCTCTAGATAAAAAATGTGATTTGGGAATTGTAGAAATCAAACAGCTACAACAGCAACTTCAGGTATGTGATTTCCTGTTAAACCTAAAGATCTCTTTCATTTCTCTGTTCACTTCTCTTTAACAGTTGTGGTGGCATCAGTAGCGTCCTTATAGAAAAGATTTGTGCAATAGCATCAAGGAATTAAATGGTTAGGGTACAGAAAAGAAAACTAAGTAGAAATGGCCAGTGAATGTGGTTGCACAAAGCTTATTAAAATTATTTGTCGTATTAGGGAAACCAATATGTACATTCATGATCATTGATACTAATTTTACAAGGTTTGAAGTGATGTTTTGACCATAATTTCAGTAGCATGTGCTCTTTTACCAGTGATTATATAGGAAGATATTTTGTGGGGTTCAATAAGATTCCTACCTGGTTTCTGCCTCTTCATCTACATTTGATATTTCTAAAAAGAAGTAAAACTCCCAAGGGTGTTTTCTTGCTCTCATCTTTCCAGTGAAGGTAGTAGACCTGTGCAGCGTTCTGTCTACAATATCTCAGATGTTTTCAGATCACTGAATTAAGCAACATGATGGAACATGTATGGAAGATGCAAGAGCTGATGTTCATCAAGTCATTCCAACAATTAATCGATGTAATTCAAAAATCAACTCTACGTTTTTCATTGATTGATAAAAATTTGGGGGGGGGAGTGTGTTAATTTAAAATCCTAGGGTTTGACTTTTAATATGAAAAATCCTAAAACTGCTTTTGCATTATTTCATCTCACTTTTTAAAAAAAGATTTAAGCTCTCCTGTTCCCAAAACACACAGTTGCAGTTAGTAATAATTGATATTTCTTCATTGTGTATTGATCCTTCTCTGGTCTATACACGGGATTGGCACTGGTGCAGCTACACTGATTTCTAGCAATTGATTGTTGGGGCAAATCCCTTGCAAGGTGTTAACATTGATTAATGATTTCAAGTATTAGAAATTCCATATGCTAAACTAAAGCACACGGTATAATAACTTGTTTTTGTTTTATTTATCAGAAACTGAAACCTATTAGTTGATGGCCAGTTTCAAAGAACGCTTGGATTTCTTTGGAAATTCACATTCTACCATAATACACAAATGTTATGCTAATATGCTTTACATTTGTTCATTCAAACTGTTTTAAATTTGTGTGTTGAAGAATATTTAGTTTTTAATAATAACTATATATAACTATATATATATTTATAACTATGATCACTATGATCAACTATTAACTAATAATAACTATATATATGTATAACTATGATCACCATATAAATATATGGATGGTGATCATAGAACAGTGAGTTTTTTCCGTTATGGGGAAAAAATTGTACCAATGCACCATCATACAGTTTACTTACTTCATGTGATGTAGAAAAATTGTTAGTTTATTTGTTGGTGGTGCCATGTAAACAAATATTAACCTTTCTTAAAAATACATTGCACCTCTTTCTTGTATATCTATAGGAATATCAGAATAAACTAGTCCATTTAGTTCCTGAAAAGCAGTTATTAAATGAGAGAATAAAACATATGCAGCTGGACAACACTCCTAGTAAGTGTCTTCAAATAAACTCTTTACTCTGTATACTAGCTTTTCTTTACTCACAGGGAAGGCTACTGTCTGTGTTGTCGTTAACCATCCCTTCATAGTTACCATAGATTCAGCAAGTCCCAACAAATACTCAGAACTGTTTGTGGGCCCTACTTTCTACCATTTCCTACATCTAACCAATGTGGGGAGAAATATGTTTTGATAAGAAAAGAAGGCTACAACTTTAAACATCGACAATACAGACTATAGTACAGGCAGGAATTATGGTCCTTGCTACCCAGATTTTCCTTTTGCTTACGGTTGTGTAAAATCGGGAGTAACTCCATTTAAATCAAAGGAATTTATGGAAGTTTTACACTACTGTTAAGTGAGTGACAAATGAGGGCCAAAGTGTCAGCCCTCAGGAGTTGCATTTGATCAGACTAATACAATATAAAGAGTAGATATCATACAAACTTTATTATACGAGGTACAGTAGTGCCTGGATGCCTCAATCAGGGATCAAGACCCAATTGTGCCAGAAGCTGTATGAGAATGTACCACAAGAAGTGGTATAAGCAAGTGGTTTCTGAAGTGGGAGTGAATGTAAATTAAAAAAAAAATGGTGATTGAAAAGTATGCTAACACAAATAGAAATCATTGTAAAAGTACATGATTTTTCCTATGCAGATACAGGAATCAGTTCAGTGAACAAGAAGTTCCTAGAAAAGGAAGAATTATGCCAAAGACTTCGGGAGCAATTAAATGCCCTAGAAAAGGAAACTGCTTCCAAACTCTCTGAAATGGATACCTTTAACAATCAGCTCAAGGTACGCGCATTCTGCAAATATACTGTCTTTAGTAATAAGCAATGTTTTCCTCCTCATCCAGTCACCAAACTTTTATTTGCTGTTCCCCTATGCCATGCCTCTTCTGAAAGTCTTTGCCAATTTTATAATATCAAAATAAGCATTGCCAAATATCTTCTAGGAAATGCACAATTAGAAACTAATTCAAAACTGTCTTTTGTGTAATTAGATATTAACACCCCGTCCCTCATGCTTACCACTCCTCTGTGTTCATCATGTTACAATGCCTTTCAAAGGCACACTCATTGCTCATTCTTAGGGCATGTCTACACTTACCTCCGGAACGATCGATTCAGCGGAGGTCAGTTTATAAATCGAGTGCTCTCCCGTCGACTCTGGTACTCCACCGGAGCGAGAAGCGTAGGCGGAGTCGATGGGGGAGTGTCAGCCGTCGACCTACCGCAGTGAAGACACCGCGGAAAGTAGCTCTAAGTACGTCAACTTCAGCTACGCTGTTCTCGTAGCTGAAGTTGCGTAACTTAGACTGACTTAGCTCGCCCCCCTCCGTGCAGTGTAGACCAGGCCTTACTCAACACAGGTCCTAAAATACATAAAGTAAATGAGAGTTGAGGGCAGTGTTCCCTCTAATTTTTCCCATGCATGGGCGGAATGAATTTGGTTACGTGCACCAATAACACATCACCTCCATATTGGTGCACGTAACAAAATTCATGTGGGGGTGGGGCCAAGGGGTTTGGAGTGTGGGAGGGGGCTCAGGGCTGGGGCAGAGGGTTGGGGTACGGAGGGGTGAGGGCTCCAGCTGGGGGTGCGGGCTCTAGGGTGGGGCTGAGGATGAGGGGCTCAGGGCTGGAGCAGAGGGTTGGAATGTGGCGGGGAAGGGGTTAGGGCTCTGGGGGTGCAGGCTCTGGGGTGGGGTTGGGGATGAAGGGTTTGGCATGCAGGCTGTCCCAGGGCTACGGCAGGGAGAGAGAACTCCCCCCCCAGCTCTCTCTCCCTGCAGCAGCACCTGGATGCGGGGGGAGAGGCGCCTCTCCCTGCTGTGGCAGGTCCGGGGCTGGATTGGGGCCGAGAGAGGGGCACCTCTCTCCCGTCCGCGGCATGTCCGGCACAGGCTTGGTTGGGTCCGCAGTCCGGGGCCGCTGGTAATGGTCCGCAGCTTCAATAGCAGACCGTCCGTCACCAGTGGCCCAGAGGAGCGGCAGCAGCTGTGGGCTCCTTTCCGCTCCTCTTCCCCCGCCTCCCCTCCCCGCCCCTGCTGCCTGCAGGTGTTGGAGGGCAGGGGCAGAGAGAAGAGCCCTCAGCTGGCTGGCTGAGAGGAGCGAGAGGGTAGGCGGGGAGAAGCCCTGGGCCGAAGGGCCTGGAGGAGCGCGGGGAAGGGGCCAGAGAGGAGAGGAGCCAGCGCTGCGGCTGCTGGGCCGCAGCACAAAGTGAAGTGGAGTGCCGGGCCGGTGGGACCCCTGCTGAGTGTGGGCCTGCTGCCATTATAAACCCAGTACTGTCGGGCTAGGATGAGTTGGGGCCAGGGGAGGTGCGCCTCTTCCTGCTGGAGTCTTGAGGGAAACTTAGAGGGAACTTGAGTTGAGGGTGTTGAGCACCTTGCAGGTTCTGTCCCTATGGCAGTAAGGTTGTATGGCTACCATTTTGTAGATTGTAAATGTAGTATCCTAATTGTTTAATTTTTATTGGAAGAAAATACTAAATCTGCCAGCACAGCACATGGGATATTCACTTTTGGCAATACACATGGATGCTTGTATTCCTTTAACTAGGAGAGAGAATGTGCAGAGGGTAATTGAAGGAGGCCGTGTGATTTATATGTTGTCAGTTTATCTGACAGATGCATGCAACTTTCTGACAAGGCTGTTGTCGCTCTGCTCTGTTTGCTGGCTTATTCATAGTGGCATTGATGTGAATTTTAGAATAAATTGTATGATTTCCCTTCTGGCTAGAGGAAGGATCACACTGCATCTGTTGAAGAGAACTTAAGGGAAAAAAAACTGTCAGCACACGCGTGCGCGCACACACACACACACTTTTTTTAATAAAGAGAACATCACCCACAATATTGGTGCTTGCATTTGGAATCATGTGTGTTGCATGGCTTGCTGGTTAGTGAGAGCAATTCACTTATGTTCAGTGACTGCATCAACAATGTAGTCTTCCCTACAATATATTTTTTAAATCATTACAAAGTTTAATTGGCTTTCTATCTGCCTTATCTTACAGTGTGAGAATATGGATGATTCTGTTCTTCAGTGCCTTTTGTCTCTGCTAAGCTGTCTCAACAACCTCTTCCTCTTACTTAAGGTTATTTTCTAATCTTTGGCTTTTCTGCTTTTAATTATTTCTCTGTTTTCCTCTGTTTTCCCTTTCTTTTTGGGTATATTATCTCTTTAGCACCCAGCTGAAAATCTTTGTTTAAAAATAAAACTTTTCAAAAACAGAATGAATATTCTTTTATTTTCTGCTTGCTTTTAAATTCTTCTGCCATCTAATGGCTTAAACTTACTTGCTTATAAAGCAAAGCCAGAAAATACTGATGTGTATCTTGTTTGTTAATGGACTGATATATTAATAGATTCAATTAGCTTTATTACCTAGGTACTGTTTTTTCTTTTCTGGTAAGGTAATACTTTTTTGATGGATATCTTTTCTTTTTGATAGAAACACTTTAGTTTCTTCCTGTGCATTTGCCTCTCTCACTCACACCCACACACACACACACACACACCTGTCAGCTATGAGTCAGTTCTGTGATTTGTTTGCGTTCAGAAGAGTCCTTAAATTGTACCAGTGTCCAGGTTAATAAGGTAGCCAACTTTCTGATTGCGGAAAAACGAACACTCTTACCCCCTCCCTGCTCCTTCCCTTCTCCGAGGCCGCGCCCTGCTCACTCCATCCCCCCTCCCTGCCTCGCTCACTTTCCCCCACCCTCACCCATTTTTGTCAGGCTCGGGAGGCGGGGCAGGCGGGGTGAGGGCTCTGGGTGGGGGTGCAGGCCCTGGGGTGGGGCCATGGGATGAGGAGTTTGGAGTGTGGGAGGGGACTAAGGGCTGGGGTGCAGGGGGGATGAGGGCTCTGGTTTGGGGCTGGGGTTAAGAAGTTTGGGGTGCAGGAAGGGGCTCAGGGCTGGGCCAGGGAGTTGGGGTGTTGGGCTCTGGGAGGGCGTTTGGATGCAGTAGGGTGTTCAGAGCTGGGGAAGGGGGTTGAGGTGCAGGCTCCAGCTGGGGGTGTGGGCTCTGGGGTGGGGCTGAGAGTGAGGGGTTTAGGGGGCAGGAGAGGGCTCCGGGCTGGGGCAGAGGTTGGGCTACTGGAGGTGGTGTGGGCTCTGGGAGGGAGTTTGAGAGGGGGCTCAGGGCTGGGGTAGTTGGTTGGGGCGTGGGAGGAGGCTTGGGGTGCAGGCTTCGGTCGGGTGGTGCTTACCTCAGGTGGCTCCCGGAAGAGGCCAGCATGTCCAGCTTCGAGGTGGAGGGGCCAGAGGGCTCTGCGTGCTGCCCGCGCCTGCAGGCACCGCCCCTGCAGCTCCCATTGGCCATGGTTCCCGGCCAGTGGGAACTGCGGAGTCGGCGCTCTGGGTAGGGGCAGCACCCAGAGTCCCCCTGATCGCCCTTACGCCTAGGGGCCACGGGGACATGCCAGCCACTTCTGGAAGCCGCATGGAGCCAAGGGAGGCAGGGAGTCTGCTTTAGCCCTGCTGCACCGCTGACCAGACTTTTAACGGACAGGTCAGTGGTGCTGACCAGAACTGCCAGGGTCCCTTTTCGTCTGGGCATTCCGGTTGAAAACTGGACGTCTGGCAACCCTAAGGTTAACCTGCATAATTCTGTAATACGATGCTGCCAAACTACCAGGTTTAACTTAGAAATACAGCTTTCATACCTCTTCTCCTAACACAATGGAAATTCTATGCTGTGGTCACGGAACTCATTTGCTTATTGTATTTCAGCCAACCATCCATTTTAAATTTTGTATCCTCCCCTTTCTTTGTAAATTACTCTCTCAATTGTTTAATGGACCATTTGATTTTGGAACAAAATGATACTATTTTTCACAGTGCTCCTCAAACTCTGTTTAAAGTGAGAAGAAAAATTGTTCCCCACCTATGTCAGTGCAACTCTATGGAATAATTTGCCTGTTATAGGTAATGAGGATTAGTTTGTTGCTGCAGAAACTCACTGTGCAATGGAGGTTTTATTGTATTATCTTTTTCATATTAATTACATTATATTGACAATTAGACTTCTTAGGAAATGTGTCAGATTTTGCAATGAGAATGTACCATTCCTAATTGCTCTCTTTTGATAAATAATATGATAGGAAAGGCAGTGTTCCGCCTATTCATCATTATGTGTATCTAATACAATGTGATTCTTAAAAAAGATTAATTGTAGTGCCTACAAATATATTAATGACCCGTTAAAGTGCATACTAGATAATTATTGCTGATATGTTTCTTTTTGTAAATTTAATTACCCAAGCAATTTTAAATGATCTGGTGTGAAAAAGTTCATTATAAAAAGACATGAGGGAATTAGAAAGTGAGGGAATGGGAGTGTTACATTTTAAACAAAATACTGTTAAAAGCTTTAAAAGACATAGGACCATATGTAGCCAGAAGCTAGTATCTGGGTGTTTATGGTTTCCAACGGTGATAAAACTATTGCATTATTTTCACCAGTGCATCAGATTCCAATTTGGGCCTGTTGTCCAAAGCTCTGTGCCAATTATTTCAGCCTTTGGTTTGAGCCTAGTTAGAGGAAATGCTGTGGTCTGAACTTTACTTTGCACATGACTTCATTATGTCTTAGTTATTGGATTGATTTGTTATTTTAAAAGTTCTTTGAGTCATAATTATAGAACAGATTATATATTTCACCCATAATTAGCAAATTTTTATATGTATTTTTCTTCTTTTTGTAGTGACCTTCTGTTAAATTAAGCAGTGGGTAATAAAGGAAATACTAAACCATAGTGAAGGGAAGCCTCCATCTTAAGAGATGTATACCCAAAGTTTCCAGTACTGTTTTGTGTTACATGTAGTTTAAAGGCTATCTCCACCAGGCAACTGTTTAGAGATCATTTGAAGACACACTTCACTGTACTTCTAGTCCTTAGATGACCCAGTGTTTAAGTACTTAATTTAAAATTCCCACTCTTTTTCCCTCTATCATATTTGCAGTCTCCAGCAGATGAATGACTAAACGATGCGCTTTGCAAATATAAGCGGCATACGAGTTTGCAGATCTGGCAGCTATTTTTATATGCTCCTGTTTGTTTAACTCTTTCTTTCCAATGAGATTCAATATCCATTATTAACTTAAGGTTGTCTTGTCCATTTGTATTAAAACTTGGATCACAAAGCATTAAAACGCTTCGTTACTTTCCTAGAAAAATTGATTTGCTTGTCAGTCCTTTGATATACTTCATTGTGTTTCTTCATTAGGAACTGAGAGAAAGCTACAACACACAGCACTTAGCCCTTGAGCAACTTCACAGGATCAAACAAGAGAAAATAAGAGCTGTAGAAAGAAAAAGAGCTGAGCTTGCACAGAAAAAGCGACTGGAGGATGAGGCTGCAAGGTAACATGGTTGAAAATCTTAAAACACCAATACTGTAGTTTTTAAAACAAGATATTCCATTGGTGAGTTTAAGATGTTGATACCAGTAGACATAAAATCTAACTGATTAAAATATACATTCTAACTTAAGAAAGCAGCACTACATGAACTCAGTCTTCTGAATTTTTACATGGAGTACAATGATTTCTGAAATTCTGAATTTCCTTCCCCTTAATATGTAGGAACCAGTCTGTTACCCTTTTTAATATGACAAATAATCTATTTGATGAGAAGTGTTATTCTCAAAGATTGATGTGTCAAATAACCTGAGAATCCATTTTTGTAATTGGCCTTTTTGATCTCTTCTCCAATACAACTTCCATACACTTAAGATTATTTAATCACATTTTTTACCTTGTTCTGCTGTCATTGTACATCTTCTCCCTCTACTTAAAAAGCACTTCCTACTAAATGAACAAATGTAGTTTAGTTGCCAGTCATTCATACTCTGACAGTGTGATATTCTTAGTCGCTGAATATTTATGGAAATTGAAGGAACATTGTGACTGCCTAATTTCGATATGATGATCTTGAAAACTAGGTGAATGTCAGCAAGTTACTAGTTTTAAGGGTAAGAGACTAAATTAATCCTTAGTTTTCTCTTTGTGTTTCAATCCCTGATTTTATATTGGTTTCTTGCTTGATGAGCAAGAAAATGTTCACATTTACCTCTATGGAAAAGGATCCTTCCTTTTGTCCGTAAATGATCTTGTTTTTGCTCCTGCAGTATTTTGTATCTGCTTTTTCCAGATTCTGTTGTCAGCTTTCCCCTACCTCCTGCCTTATAGATTCTAGGGCTGGAAGGGACCTCGAGAGGTCATCGAGTCCAGCCCCCTGCCCTCATGGCAGGACCAATTACTGTCTAGACCATCCCTGATAGACATTTATCTAGCCTACTCTTAAATATCTCCAGAGATGGAGATTCCACAACCTCCCTGGGCAGTTTATTCCAGTGTTTAACCACCCTGACAGTTAGGAACTTTTTCCTAATGTCCAACCTAAACCTCCCTTGCTGCAGTTTAAGCCCATTGCTTCTTGTTCTATCCTCAGATGCTAAGATGAACAAGTTTTCTCCCTCCTCCTCATGACACCCTTTTAGATACCTGAAGACCGCTATCATGTCCCCTCTCAGTCTTCTCTTTTCCAAACTAAACAAACCCAATTCCTTCAGCCTTCCTTCATAGGTCATGTTCTCTAGACCCTTGATCATTCTTGTTGCTCTTCTCTAGACCCTCTCCAATTTCTCCACATCTTTCTTGAAATGCGGTGCCCAGAACTGGACACAATACTCCAGTTGAGGCCTAACCAGTGCAGAGTAGAGCGGAAGAATGACTTCTCGTGTCTTGCTCACCACACACCTGTTAATGCAGCCCAGAATCGTGTTTACTTTTTTTGCAACAGCATCACACTGTTGACTCATATTTAGCTTGTGGTCCACTATAACCCCTAGATCCCTTTCTGCCGTACTCCTTCCTAGACAGTCTCCTCCCATTCTGTATGTGTGAAACTGATTGTTCCTACCTAAGTGGAGCACTTTGCATTTGTCCTTATTAAACTTCATCCTGTTTACCTCTGACCATTTCTCCAATTTGTCCAGATCATTTTAAATTATGACCCTATCCTCCAAAGCAGTTGCAATCCCTCCCAGTTTGGTGTCATCTGCAAACTTAATAAGCGTACTTTCTATGCCAATATCCAAGTTGTTGATGAAGATATTGAACAGAGCCGGTCCCAAAACAGACCTTTGCGGAACCCCACTCGTTATACCTTTCCAGCAGGATTGGGAACCATTAATAACTACACTCTGAGTACGGTTATCCAGCCAGTTGTGCACCCACCTTATAGTAGCCCCATCTAAGTTGTATTTCCCTAATTTATTGATAAGAATATCATGCGAGACCGTATCAAATGCCTTACTAAAGTCTAGGTATACCACATCCACCGCTTCTCCCTTATCCACAAGACTCGTTATCCTATCAAAGAAAGCTATCAGATTGGTTTGACATGATTAGTTCTTTACAAATCCATGCTGGTTATTCCCTATCACCTTCCCACCTTCCAAGTGTTTGCAGATGATTTCCTTAATTACTTGCTCCATTATTTTCCCTGGCACAGAAGTTAAACTAACTGGTCTGTAGTTTCCTGGGTTGTTTTTATTTCCCTTTTTATAGATGGGCACTATATTTGCCCTTTTCCAGTCTTCTGGAATCTCTCCTGTCTCCCATGATTTACCAAAGATAATAGCTAGAGGCTCAGATACCTCCTCTATTAGCTCCTTGAGTATTCTAGGATGGATTTCATCAGGTCCTGGTGACTTGCAGGCATCTAACTTATCTAAGTGATTTTTAACTTGTTCTTTTTTTATTTTATCTTCTAAACCTTCCCCCTTCCCATTTGCATTCACTATGTTAGGCATTCCCTCAGACTTCTCGGTGAAGACCAAAACAAAGAAGTCATTAAGCATCTCTGCCATTTCCAAGTTTCCTGTTACTGTTTCTCCCTCCTCACTGAGTAGTGGGCCTACCCTGTCCTGGGTCTTCCTCTTGCTTCTAATGTATTGATAAAAAGTTTTCTTGTTTCCCTTTATTCCTGTAGCTAGTTTGAGCTCATTTTGTGCCTTTGCCTTTTTAATCTTGCCCCTGCATTCCCGTGTTGTTTGCCTATATTCATCCTTTGTAATTTGTCCTAGTTTCCATTTTTTATATGACTCCTTTTTATTGTTTAGATCTTGCAAGATCTCGTGGTTCAGCCAAGGTGGTCTTTTGCCACATTTTCTATCTTTCCTACCCAGCGGAATAGTTTGCTTTTGGGCCCTTAATAGTGTCCCTTTGAAATACTGCCAGCTCTCCTCAGTTGTTTTTCCCCTCAGTCTTGAATCCCATGGGACCTTACCTATCAGCTCTATGAGCTTACCAAAATCCGCTTTCCTGAAATCCATTGTCTCTATTTTGCTGTACTCCCTTCTACCCTTCCTTAGAATTGTGAACTCTATGATTTCATGATCACTTTCACCCAAGCTGCCTTCTACTTTCAACTTCTCAACGAGTTCCTCCCTTTTTGTTAAAATCAAATCTAGAACAGCTTCCCCCGTAGTAGCTTTCTCAACCTTCTGAAATAAAAAGTTGTCTGCAATGCAGTCCAAGAACTTATTGGATAGTCTGTGGCCCGCTGTGTTATTTTCCCAACATATATCTGGATAGTTGAAGTCCCCCATCACCACCAAATCTTGGGCTTTGGATGATTTTGTTAGTTGTTTAAAAAAAGCCTCATCCACCTCTTCCACCTGGTTAGGTGGCCTGTAGTAGACTCCTAGCATGACATCACCCTTGTTTTTTACCCCTTTTAGCCTAACCCAGAGACTCTCAACACTTCCGCCCCCTATGTCCATCTCCACCTCAGTCCAAGTGTGTACATTTTTAATATATAAGGCAACACCTGCTCCCTTTTTCCCTTGTCTGTCCTTCCTGAGCAAGCTGTACCCATCCATACCAACATTCCAGTCATGTGTATTATCCCACCAAGTTTCGGTGATGCCAACAATGTCATAGTTGAATTTATTTATTAGCACTTCCAGTTCTTTCTGCTTATTACCCATACTTCTCACATTTGTATACAGGCATCTAAGATATTGATTTGATCTTGCCTCCCAGTTTTGCCCTGACCCTCCTATCTCTTTGTCATTAGAGCCCATGCCCCCTCCTATTTCCGACCCATCTCCCAGGTCTCCATGTTCTCCACTTACCTGTGGGCTTTGCTCACCTGTCCCCGTCGAACCTAGTTTAAAGCCCTCCTCACTAGGTTAGCCAGTCTGTATCCAAATAGGGTCTTTCCCCTCCTCGAAAGGTGAACGCCATCTCTGCCTCGCAGTTCTTCCTGGATTAGCATCCCGTGGTTGAGGAAGCCAAAGCCCTCCTGGCAACACCATCTTTGCAGCCAGGCATTCACCTCCACGATGCACCTGTCTCTGCCCGAGCCCCTACCTTTGACAGGAAGGATCGAAGAGATCCTTATCCTGCCAGGAATCTCAGTGGCATTGTTGGCCAAAAAGTTTTTTCAGTTATCTGGTTAGCTGGCTGCACTCACGTCACTCTGATCTGAATCTTGCCACGATCATGTTATGCCTTTGTGATGTTTACACTGGATTACGATAAAGAGCTACATGTGAGGCTACAGCTGGTGCAAAATGTGTCTGCCCACCTGTTCAGAGGCTTACATGTAGGGGTAGCATATTCAAACCAAATACTCTTCTCATTTACACTGGGAATATGCTGGTATAACTGTTGTCAGTGAAGTTATTGGGAATTTATACTCGTGTAAATGAGACTAGAATGAGGCCAGTGATGACTGTTTTCCAGGAACTGGACTGGCGTCCTGTTTACTGCAATTTAGGGTTTCAGCTTTGGCACCAGATTTTCAAAAGAGCTGAGGCACTGAGTGCATGTGAAAATTTGACTATCTCATTTAGCTGCCTAAATGGGACCTGAGATCTGCTGAAAATCTGGCCTCAATTGTGGGTGCTGAGTCTAATAACCCTGTATAAGTACAGCCCAGTGTGGTTTAGTTACTGATTGGCTGACAGATTGCTGACACCCTTCATTTTCCCTCACTCCTCCAAAAAAACCCAAAAACAAACGTGTGGGGAGAGAGTATCATTGGAGTTAAGTTATTGGCTGAGACACTTCGAGATAATAGTCTCTGATTTAAATGGCGATAAGACTGAGCCAAACCTGGCCATTTTCAGAGAATACTGCCAGATTCTCAGATACTACACTGAAGACTGTGGAGTGAAGAGACTATAAATGCTGCAATAAATTCCCACAATAACTGAAGACCAGGAATTACAACAACAAAAAGCAATAAGCAAAATTTGCCAAACCAGGTATTGATGGACCAAAGGCTTTTATGGCCATCTCTGAACAACTTTTCATTTTTCATATGGGGGATTTGGATATTGAAATGGTGGGCACCTGAGAAATACCATAGATAGGTTGATGCTCCATTTTCTGCTCTGCCCTTGCACATCAAGTTGAGCAGCATTGATCATGGAGGCACTGCAGAAGTAGCTCTCAGGCGTGAAAGGTCAAGGAACAGTGTTTTCAGACCATAAGTCTGTCTGTCTTGTATTTTATTAGTGCTTAAGATGTGCTGGATTGTGTGCACACGTGAGAAGACATGGTACCTATCCCAAGAGTTTTTGGTCTGCAGTAAGGGGGTAACAGAAACTGAAGAGGAAACCAAACAGGATGGAGAGATCCTGCTGTGGATGACGGAGGGTGGCATAGGGAGATTGGGGAACAGAGAGCAAAAGAGAATGCTAGAGGAGGAGAAAAAGAAGAGGATAGTGCTGAGGTTGATTAAATAAATATTATTTTTGTCACATGCTAATAACAGCAAACGAATACCCCAGCACCATCCCAAACCATTGTCTCTGAAGAGGTAAAGGTGCAGACACTTTGAAGGATTTTTGGCATTTGTTTTTAGACAGGTGAAATGTGGCTGTTGAACGGAAGGAGATTGCTATGTCAAGAGTCAGCTCTTCTCTGCACTCTGGGTTTGGGCACTGAGCAGGGATCTGCTCTCTCTCCTCTCGAAGTGGGGACCTTGAGTTCATCAACATCTTTTTGTTATGGTTAGTCAACCAGCATCTCTTCACTGTACTCTACAGTGTGGAGGGGGCGGTACTTTACATTTAGGGCCACCCTGTGTAAATTCTAGCAAAGGCTCTGCCACCCAACCCTTGCATGTGGCTTCAGTGATTCCCAGGTCACTAACTGGTTAATCCTATAAACACTTTCTCACTTATCTATTTATGTATTTATTTTTCCCTTTTCATTAAGGAAAGCAAAACACGAGAAGGAGAACCTATGGCAGGAAAATGTCCGAAAGGAAGAGGAGGAGAAAAAAAAACGATTACAGGAAGAGCGAATGCAGGAAAAAATTCAGGAAGAAAAACAAAAAGCTGAGGAGGCATCTGCCCAGGTGAGAGAGAGGGAGTTCCAGTTGCAAAAACTGGCTGAGGAGAAACATGAGGAGGAGAGGAACAAGCTAGCTGAGATTCAGAGAGAAAAAGAACAGCAAAGGAAGAGACATCTGGAAGAAGACAAAAGGAAGCAAGAACAGATTGCAAAAGAAGCTGAGGAGAGGCGTAAACAGCATGAAGAAGAGAAGAGAAGAAAAGATGCAGCCAACCTGCAAGAGTCAGAGAAACACACTTCAAAATTAAACTTAAATGAGAAATTTGCAGACTTGCTGAAACAGACTGAGGGTAGAAATCTTAAGCCTACGGGGAGAAGTGAAGGTAAACTTCATCTGTTGATTTATTTTTTGTTAAAAATATTCCTTGTCTTGAATGAATATTGTTACTTCATATTTAGACATTTTATTGTAGAATAATGACTATATTGTATGTCTTGTGTTTAAAAATTGATGTTGGAGACCATGGACCATATCCACAGTTGTTGTAAATCTGTTGACCTCAATTGAGCTAAAACAGTTTACACCAACAGAGGATCTGACCATAAATCTTTCAATGCTTTCAGTTAACAAATCCTGGACACTTGGAGCAGTAACATTTTGGCTTTACTGCACTTTGTCTTTTCAACAGAAAACTCACCATGTGTTGTGGCATGAGATGTTCATAATTTCTTTTAAAACAATTTTTGATAGTCAATGAACAGGTGAGAATGAGTACAGCCTTAAAGTAACATTGATTCATTGATTAACACGGATAGAGAAATTATAGGTATATCTTCAGTTACTAGATGGTGGTCAAAACTGAGGTCAGCATGGCATTATGGGTAGGATATTGAGAAGTGCTTAGTGTTAGACTAACTCTTCTCCCATTCAACTTGATGGTAGTTTTACTATTGACTTAGTGGAAGCAGAATTACATAATGCTTATTGTCCACCCGTCCGCTCTGCCCCCCCCCCCCCCCCCCCCCGCGCAAATTGTTAACCATTGTTATGGCTTTAGTGTGGCTGGTTTAGTAGTATTACTTATAGACTTAGTCTCAGTCTCTAAATTTCTCTATATCAAATACAAATATGTAATATTTTGCTGTTCTGGGCTTTTAAGTTTCCTTGACAAGAATGTTACCTGGTTTGCAGGCCACTCAGTGGCGGGGTAGCCTTTCCTAGTCAGTTTGAAGGAAATGTTAAACTTCTATACAGAAATGAAAGAAAATATTAAAACACTGCTCCTGGAAAAGATATTTAACAAGAAGAGATGGGAAGGAAGACAAAGACTTCATATTTTGACTAAGCAAATCTGTGTCCACTGTTACTCCTGTTTATTACGTTAATCATAATAGTCTGTGTGATGTTCTGCTCCTTCCATCTGTTCGTTGTACCCAGTTATCTCTCACCATACACTTAGACTGTAAGGTCTTTAGGGCAGGGACCATCCTTTTGTTATATCAGTGTATAGTGCCCAGAACAGTGGGGCCCTGAACAATCTTGGGGCCTCTTGGCACTACTGAAATCCCAAAATAATAAATACCAGTAATACTTTTTCTTCTTTCAGGTAATGTAGTTCGTGCCTCAGAATCTAGGAATTCAGCTGCCTTGGTGAATTACAGAGCTCTATACTCATTTGAAGCAAGAAATCATGACGAGATGAGTTTTAATTCTGGGGATGTAATTCAGGTAAGACCGGTAGTTCATGCTAAACTAACCACAACAATCATTGACATATGTCTTCATCAAAATTAATTCTTTTTTTTACACACACATTTTAGATCTGTTCAAATTTACGCTAATTGCTTCTTTTTAGGAGTGGGTAGTGGGATTGATTTAAGCAATATGCACTTCTAAGGGCTTGTCTTCACTACCCGCCGGATCGGCGGGTAGCAATCGATCTTTCGGGGATCGATTTTTCGCGTCTCGTTTAGACGCGATTAATCAATCCCCGAAAGCGCTCCCCGTCGGCTCCGGAAATCCACCTCATCGAAAGGTGGAAGCGGAGTCGACGGGGGAGCGGCAGCGATCGACTCGCCGCCGTCCTCATGGCCAGGTAAGTCGACTACGATTCGCCGACTTCAGCTACGCTATTCACGTAGCTGAAGCTGCGTATCGTAGATCGACACCACCCCCCACCACCCCCCACAGTGTAGCCCTGGGCTAAGACTGATGTTATAGAGGAGTCGAGGGCCAAGGACTGGTACTGACTACTATGAAATGCCCAGCTTGGAAATCATTATTGCTGTTATAAATTTTGTGAAACGAATAACAAGAATAAGCTAAATAATCAGTGCTCTCCTATCTCTAGTGCAACATTTTTCAGGTATGCATATAAGGCTGCAAAGAAAATTGCCTATAGCAATGCAAACATAGTAAACGTTGTCATAGATAAAAGTGTATAAAACAAGTTTATTTGTGGTGCTAGAATTATTAAATGCCTGACCTGCCTGGTTTGAATAGGTGTGAGGGTTTTCCCCAAATAATTAAATATCTGAATAGTGTTCTCTGTTACGTTATCTGCATGGCTCTTCTTCAAGTAGAGGGGCGGCCTCTACAGTGACAGCTGTGGCCCCTCCCTTGGCTATATGAGGCAGCACTGCTCCAACCCTCTCACTTCCTTCTCACTGCCTGTGGCTGGAGTCAGAGGTCTGTGCGGTTGTAGTCTCACAACCTCGCATTTAGCCTTAGCCTAGTTTAAACACTGTCCTTCCTGTAGAGGGGCGATCCCCAACAGCGACCCCCCACACGCAGTGCTTGCTTTGCCTCAGCAAGGCTCACCTTAAAGAGTGTATATCTTTTAAAAAGAGGACTTGGTTGGTGCAGGATCTTTGTCTCAAGTAGCACCTGCTTGAACAGTCCATGCGGCCTGATCTGGTACCAAGGCCCTCCTCAGGTCAAAGATTGCCCTCAGGCTTGGAGAGTGCTGCCACCTCTTGTTCTGGGGCAGGTGCCTTGCTGAAAAGGCAGAGGACCCGTTCTCCATTGTCGGCACCAAGGAAGAGGTCTCATAAGACCAATCGGGACTGCTCCAGGTCACAGAGTGACTCCTCTGTTTCCCCCAGGAACAGCACAGACTGGCACGGGACCAGTTCCGGCACGTGGGATGGTGTGGGTACATCTGATCCTTCCCCAGTACTGAGTGGGAAGGACAGAAACCCTGTACCATTGATTCTGGTTCCAGCCTTTGGGTGTCCATTGAGTCCGGTAGTGACAGGGGCGATGCTGTTACTGACTGCGTCCATGTCATCAGTCTACCAGGAAACCACAGACCTCCACTGTCTTTTGCTCCCAACCTCACCATTGGTCCAGGACTTTCCCAGGGCTATTCCAACTCTGGCCCCTCTGATGGAGTGAGCCGCTGAACCTTCGTGTCTGTTTGCACCATGTCCAGACATTCTCCTCACTGTGGTGGGGATGGAACCAGTACGGGAAATGATGCAGGGGACCTTGGCACCCAGACCCTTTCTGGTCCCACTGCATTTGACACTGCAACCGTTGACATTGACACATTTGGGCACTCTCGGACCACTGTTTGCACCAGAACCAACGCTGCCTGTGCCACTAGCATGCTCAGTATGGACAGAACCACATTCATTGGGGATACCAGTTCCAACTTGGTTCTGGGAGACAAATGAATCAGCCCCACCTGTTGACTCCTTTGGGCATCATTCCACCCATACTGCCGAGATTTTGGAGCCCTCATTTCGAGTCAGAGTCATCATCCCCCACTCCACATCACCCAATTAACCTCAGGGGCTGCCAGTGGAACAGTATGTCTCCCAGGGTTGGCATGTACCCCATGGCTGGGAAGGAGGTCCCTGACCTGGGCTCTACTGGCCACCAGTGCTCTACCTGTATCAGTGGCCTTGGACTCAGTGGGATGTTCCTTATTAGCAGAGATCCTGCTTTTAATCGCATTTGAAGCCAAAGTCACCTGCATCGTCGACGGCGGCTTCAGATCAACTGCAAGCCCAGGCATCAGCAGTCCACTCTCTTCAGGAGTGAAAGTTTTGGCTCAGCTGAGACCTTGTCGCCGGATAATACCATGCTGAATGGTTCATCCTCACCACCTATTCCTGACAACTTTAAGGCATACCAGGACCTCTTATGCCACATACCCGCATCACTGGAAATTGAGGCAGAGAACACACACAAACTGGTGGATATTTTACAGCCCGCTGTCTCTGGGAGTGGCCATCCTGGTCAGTGTTGAGATCCTTGAATCAGCAAGAGCCCTGTGGAGTACATCAGCCTCGGTACCACCAGGGGCTAAGTGCATGGAAAAGCGCTTCTTTGTTCCTGTGGAGGGATTTGAGGGATTCTGTTCCCACCTGGCCCCGAATTCCCTGGATGTAACAGCGGTAAACAACAGCCCAACAGGGTTGGTTCGAGTCTACCCCCAAGGACAGAGCCTCCAAGTGGTTAGATCTTCTGAGCAGGAAGATCTGTACCTCATCGTCCTTACAGTTTAAGATCACAAATCAACAAGGTTTGGTGGCCAAGTTTTATTTTCTCAGTTGGTCAGCCATGGCTAAATTTGAGGACTAGTTGACTGAGGTCTTGTGTGAGGAGTTCTGAGCATTCATTGCGGAAGGCTGCTTGGTGGCCAAAATGTTCCTGCAGTCCATTCTTGACGTTGCAGACACTGTGGCCAGGGTCATGACCTTGGCAGTAACTACGAAGAAGGCTTCTTGGTTGCAAAACTCTGGGATCACTCTGGATGTCCAGCAAGCAATCGGGGTCGGGCTTCGGACAGTCCACATGATCTCCCTCGGCACAGGCTAAGTGCCCATTTTGTCTCCTTTGTCCAGAGCAATGGACCAGTCATTACTCCTTCCCATCAGTTCTCCCCCTCCCCCCGCATCCCTTTGGGGAGAGGTTGACCTGCTTTTACAATGCTTGGATCTCGATTACCTCCGACAGCTAGGTTCTAGACACTGTCAGATCTGGCTACGCAATCCAGTTCCTCTCCATGAACCCTTTCCACCCCACTTCCCCATCCTTCCATAGGGACCCCTCTCACGATACACTGCTCATTGAGCTGTATTTGTAGTTGGGAGCACTGGAACACTGGGGCCACAGCTTTTCTCTCGGTGCTTCTTGATACTGAAATATAAGGGCAGGATGAGAACCATTCTCAACCTTCGTGGCCTCTACAGATTTATCAAATACATGAGATCCCCCGTGGTCACTCTATTGGCTATCCTTCTTGTGCTGTGTCAGAATGATTGGTTCACTGCTCTGGATCTTCAGGATGCTTACTTTCATGTGGTGATTCTGCTGAGCCACAAGAAGTTTCCATGTTTCGTGGTAGAACTCCACTTTCAGTATACGATTCTCCCCTCTTCTACCCACCATGTCTTCACCAAATGCATGGCAATGGTTATGGCATATCTCAGGAAGAAGGGACTCCACATCTTCCTGTACCTCAATGACTGGTTGCCGAACGGCAGCTCTAAAGAGGAGGTTCTCGCTCACAATGACACCCTGTTGAGTTTGCTCGACTTTTGGCACTCATTTTAAACACCGCAAAGTGAACCTTGGCTCACATTCAAAAACTCGAGTTCCTTGGGGCCCTGTTAGATTCCATGAGGCCGAAGGTGTTCCTACCAACTGACGGCTTCCAGGCAATTCAACAGTTTTGCCTCAGTCTGCAATCTCAGCCTTCCATGACCGTGCTTGTGTGTCTGAGCCTGTTGTGCCTAATGTCTGTTTGCATGCAGGTGGTCCAGTTTGCTAGGTTGTACCCTCACCCTCTTCAGACGCAGCTCAGGACAGTTTACTGCCCTGCCCTGCATTCTCTGGACAGGTCAGTTTGCCTTCTTCCAGCAGTCCTGGATTCCTTGTGTAGGTGGGAGTTTCCACGCAATGCGTGCCAAGGAGTACCCTTTGTTTGGCCCTCTCCAACTATGTCAGTCGTTACTGACGCTTGCCTTCTGGGTAGATGGGAGGGGAGTGCATCTGGACTCATTGAGGTTGCAGGGCCTATGGTTGGAACAGGAAGCCTCACTCCATATCAATGTGTTGGAACTTCAGGCCATCCACAATGCATGTTGTGCCTTCCGAGACCACATCACATACTCACCAACAATGCTACTGTGATGTACTACGTGAAGAAGCAAAGGGGGGTGAGGGTGGCACATTCCAGGTTACTCTGCCTGGAGGCGATCAATCTGTGGCACTTTTGTATTGGGGGAGACATCACCCTGGTAGCAGTCCATTTTCCAGGTGTTCAAAATCATCTCGCGGACTACCTCAGCAGGGTTTTCTCCCTGAGTCATGAATGGTCCCTGAAGAAGAGTGTTCGCCAAGTCATCTTTGCAACATGGGATGCCCCTGCAATGAACCTGTTTGTGATGAGGGAAAACAAAGTGTCAACTGTTCTGCTCTCAAGGGGCTCAGTCCTCTCACACGCCTTCCACTGCAGCTGGCGGTCAACTCTTCTGTACGCATTTTTAGGTATTTTGGTCATTCCTCAGGTCATCCTCAAGCCGCGAACCAAGAAGGAGCGGGACTTTCGTTTGAAGCAGCTCCTCTTGGAAGCATCTCTTAGCCCAGTGTCGGCCCCGCACTGCAACCCGGTACCGACCTCCGCAGCAGGTGCGGCGCCAGCAGCCCTGGAGCGCCCGAGCTCCAGCGAAGAGCCCCGGCACCGAACACCTCAGGCCGGGATCCCCCAGAGGCGCCACTCGATGTCTCCAAGACTGAGAAAATCGGGTCCGGGACCGGCTCCGACCCCGGTGCCGCTGCATCCGCAGCCGGTTCAAGACCGCGCCAAACCTCCCGGCCCGGCGCCAGCAGCAATGACTCTGGTACCGCAAGGACCGTTGAGCTCGGTGCCTTTGGCCAAGACACCTGCACCGCCGACTCCGGCTCCACAAGGGCCGTCGAGTCCGGCGCCGCCGCCGATGCCGGCACCAGCCCTGTCGACTCCGGTACCACAGAGACCGTTGAGCTCAGGGCAGCCTATTAAGGCTCCGGTACCGACGAGTCTGGTGCTGCAAGGTCCGTCAAGCTCGGTAACCGCCAGCTCCCCGGTGCACGCCGAGGTAGAGCTTACGCTGCAATCCACTCCGGACACCTTCTCGGCAGCACAGGACCTGATCGTCATGACGGACCCGGCACCAACCCCATCTTCGGTACCGCCATTGAGAATCATCACGTCCCGTGGCAAACCGGCCATGCTACGTCCGGTGCCGCATGCGGAGATTGGCCAACATCAGCCTAGATCTCCTCGATGCCGCTCGCAGTCCCGGCACCGATCACCTTCTCGGCACCAGTCGTACTCGCGGCATCGCTCCAGGTCGACCTCCAGACACGGTCGACGGTACTACGATTCCCGGTACCGCTCCCGGTCCCGCGGCCAGTCGCAGCGTAGATCCCCGGACGATCGACCTCGCTACCGCTCGCCGAGGCGTATGCGATCCAGGTCGGGCTCCCGGTACCGAGACAGCCGTCGGTACCGATCCAGGTCCCGGCACCGATCCCCGATGCCACGGCAGAGCACAGCTCCGCGGACCGGCCCTCCAGGACACTCCGCTCCGCCTTGGCCCTCCTGCTCGGCCTCTCGGTCCTCTAGGGCCGGTAGTGCCTACTATACGGACCAGGGCCACGTGGTCGAGGGCCAGAGCCACTGGCCAGACGAGGGACAGGATCCGTGTCAAGCCCCAACACAGTGGCCTTTCTGGACTCCGATGGCTTACCATCAGTCCCAAGGGGCCCCCTCCAGAGCTTCCCAATTGGCTCATTCGGAGTCCCGGGCACCGGAGGCCCCAGGCCCTGCAGCCCAGTCATCAGCCAAGATCCCAGACCCGGAGGCCTTGGGCATGGAGGCTTCAGAACTTCTGCACCAGGACCTACCCCAGGACCCTCTAGTCCCGGGATTGTCGTCGTCCTCCTCCCCGGATGAGGCAGTGGCAGGAGCATCATCTTCAGGCCCACCTCCCATCGATCTCCGGGACCACCAAGACCTACTGCGCAGATTGGCTCTCAACATGAATCTGCAGGTCGAGGAGGTGGTGGGGCTTGAGGACCCAGTGGTGGACATCCTAACAGCCGACGCCCCCACCAGGGTAGCCCTCCCGTTTGTACGGACTATGTTTACCAACGCCACCTCAATCTGGCAATCTCCAGCTTCGGTACCCCCCACTGCCGGGGTGGAAAGAAAATATATGGCGCCCCCGAAAGACTTCGAGTACCTCTACACTCACCCCCCACCGTGCTCCCTGGTCGTTCAATCTGTGAACGAGAGGGAGAGGAATGGCCAACAGGCACCCGCCCCTAAGTCCAAGGACGCCAGGCGCCTGGACTTGTTTGGCAGAAAGATCTCCTCGGGGGGGGCCTTCAGCTCAGAGCTGCTAACCAGCAAGCACTCCTGAGCCGATACGGGTACAACACCTGGAACTCCATGCAAAAATTCAAAGAATTTGTACCCCAGGAGTCCAGGCAGGAGTACGCAGCGTTGATTGAGGAGGGCAAGAAGGTGGCCAGAACGTCGTTGCGGGCCTCCTTGGACATAGCCGACTCAGCCGCCAGGACAATAGCTTCAGGAGTCGCCATGCGGTGTATCTCCTGGCTTCAGTCCTCCACCCTCCCTCCAGAGGTCCAGCATACCATCCAGGACCTACCGTTCGAGGGGCGGGGTCTGTTTTCAGAAAAGACTGACGCGAGGTTGCAGACCCTAAAAGACGGTCGCACAATCATCTGCACGCTGGGGATGCATACCCCAGCCACGCAGCGCAGACCCTTCCGGCCCTTGGTGCAGCGCCCCTACACCGTACCCGCACCTCAGCAGGACTTCTCAAGGAGACCACGTGGCAGGGGCGGTAGAAGGCGGCAGCCCGGTCGCCAGACTGGCCACAGCCAGGGCCCCCACAAACCATCGTCGGGACCCAAACAAAACTTTTGAAGTGACGCCCGAGGGCGGAGTACCAGTCTCAGTTCACGATCCTTTCCCCCCTTTCCGAGACCGCCTTTCCCATTTCTTCCGTGCGTGGTCGAATATCACCACGGACCACTGGGTCCTACGCACAGTGGAAAGTGGATACCACCTTCAGTTTGTCTCCCCCCCTCCCTCTCACCTTCCTTCCCTGTCCCTCTTCAAGGACCCTTCTCACGAGCAACTCCTAATTCAGGAGGTCCAAATGCTCCTCTCCATAGGGGCAATAGAGGAGGTTCCAAGGGAGTTCAGGGGCAAGGGTTTTTACTCCCGCTATTTCCTAATCCCCAAATCAAAAGGGGGGCTACGTCCTATCTTGGACTTGCGGGGACTCAACAAATGTATGGTAAAATTGAAGTTCCGCATGCATTCCCTGGGTACCATTATCCCTTCTATGGATTCTGGAGACTGGTATGCTGCCCTCGACATGAAGGATACGTATTTCCATATCGCGATCTACCCACCACACAGACGCTTCCTCCGCTTTGTGGTAGACCAAAGACACTTCCAGTTTGCGGTTCTTCCCTTCGGCCTCTCCACGGCACCACGCGTGTTCACGAAGTGCATGGCCGTTGTGGCGGCCGCCCTTCGTCGGCGACGGATTCAGGTGTTCCCCTACCTCGACGACTGGCTTATCCGCGGCAACTCCAGCAGCCAAGTCCAGTCGCACATTCTGTCGGCCTTGAGCATGCTCAGTCAGCTCGGCCTGCTCCTGAATGTAGAAAAGTCCACTTTGGAGCCAAAGGTTAGACTTTATAGGGGCAGTACTGGACTCGACTCTCGCCCAAGCTTTTCTGCCAGAGGCACGCTTTCAGGCCCTCGTAACCATCATACGCGGCCTTCAGAGCTTCTCAACCTCGACAGCTCGCAGCTGCCTCAGCCTCCTTGGTCACATGGCGTCCTGCACGTTCGTGACCGCTCATGCCAGGTTACGCCTCCATCCACTCCAGGCATGGCTCTCGTCGGTATACCGTCCACGCAGAGACAGCTTGGGCTTGGTTTTGACAGTACCATCGCAGGTCCTAGCATCCCTGAACTGGTGGCTAGACCCCAAGAAAGTGCCGGAAGGGGTGCCATTCCATCCATCACAGCCATCCCTAGCCCTAACCACAGACGCATCATCCCTCGGCTGTGGAGCCCATCTGAAGGGCCTCCAAACACAGGGCCTGTGGTCGGCGCAGGAATTAGCCTTGCACATCAACGTCAGGGAACTGCAGGTAGTGCGCCTTGCCTGCCAAGCCTTCTCCCAGCACCTGCAGGGTCATTGTGTCGCCGTCCTCACGGACAACACAACGGCCATGTATTACATCAACAGGCAAGGAGGGGCACGCTCCTCCCCGCTCTGCCAAGAAGCAATGCGGTTGTGGGAGTTCTGCATAGCCCACTCCATTCGACTGATGACCTCCTTTCTCCCAGGGGCCCAGAACACCTTGGCGGACTGCCTCAGCAGATCCTTTCAGGCGCACGAGTGGTCCTTTCGGCCGGATGTTATCCACTCTGTCTTCCGGAGGTGGGGATTTCCCCACATAGACCTGTTCGCAACTCGCGAGAACCGGAACTGCCACGTGTTCTGCTCGCTCCAGGGACGCTCCCCAGGCTCCCTGACAGATGCTTTTCTCCTGCCTTGGACAGACCACCTGTCCTATGAATTCCCACCGGTGCCGCTGGTCCACAGAGTCCTGCTCAAATTACGCAGGGACAGGGCCTGCCTAATCCTGATCGCCCCGGCGTGGCCCGGCATCACTGGTACACCACTCTTCTAGAGCTCTCGGTGTCCGCCCCGATCACTCTCCCATTGTGGCCGGACCTGATTACTCAACAGCACGGCAGGCTCCGTCATCCCGACCTGCAGTCTCTCCACCTCACAGCATGGCTGCTGCATGGCTGAACCCATCCGAGCTACACTGCTCTAACCCGGTGCAACAAGTCTTGCTAAGTAGCAGGAAGCCCTCTACCAGGTCCACCTACTTAGCCAAGTGGAAACGTTTTTCCTGCTGGTGCGGCCCTCGGGGTATCAACCCTTCGCAGGTGCCGGTGCATACCATTCTGGACTACTTCCTGTCTTTGAAGGAGCAGGGTCTAGCGCTTTCCTCGCTAAAGGTCCACCTGGCAGCAATCTCGGCCTTTCACCCTGGCGAGAATGGGCGCTCGATCTTTTCCAACCCCGTGGTCAGCAGGTTCCTCAAGGGGTTAGAACGTCTATACCCGTTGGTTCGCCGTCCAGTCCCCACTTGGGACCTCAACCTTGTCATAACCAGGCTCATGGGGGCCCCATTCGAGCCTATGGCCACCTGCTCACTCCTGTACCTCTCCTGGAAGACGGCCTTCCTCGTAGCCATCACCTCGGCGAGGCGCGTATCTGAACTCAGAGCGCTCACTTCGGAACCCCCTTACACGGTGTTCCACAAGGACAAGGTACAGCTGCGACCACACCTGGCCTTCCTGCCCAAGGTAGTGTTGACCTTTCATATTAATCAGGACATTTTTCGGCCGGTCTTCTACCCGAAGCCGCATGCCTCTCCAAGGGAGCAGCAACTCCATTCCTTGGATGTCCATAGGGGCCTCGCCTTCTACATCAAGCGGACAAAGCCCTTTCGGAAAACGACTCAACTATTCGTCGCCGTGGCAGACCGGATGAAGGGCCTCCCGGTCTCCTCCCAACGCATCTTGTCCTGGGTCACGTCATGCATCCGGACGTGTTATGACTTGGCTGGTGTTCCCACCACGCACCCTACTGCCCACTCCACCCGAGCTCAAGCCTCGTCCTCTGCCTTCCTGGTGCACATACCTATACAGGAGATATGTAGGGCGGCAACCTGGTCATTGGTGCACACCTTTGCCACTCACTGTGCCATAGTTCAGCATTCCAGGGAGGATGCTGCCTTTGATTCAGCTGTCCTACACTCTTCAGTATCTCAATCCGACCCCACCTCCTAGGCAAGGCTTGGGAGTCACCTAATTGGAATACATATGAGCAAGCACTCGAAGAAGAAGAGACAGTTACTCACCGTAGTAACTGTTGTTCTTCGAGATGTGTTGCTCATATCTATTCCAAACCCGCCCTCCATCCCCACTGTCGGAATAGCCGGCAAGAAGGAACTGAGAGGGCGCTGGGCCGGCTGGGGTATATATCAGGCACCGCAACAGCGCCACTCCAGGGGGCGCCAGCCGGCCCACCGAGTGTTGCTAGGGTAAAAGTCTTCCGACAATCGTGCACACCACGCGCGCACACCTAATTGGAATAGATATGAGCAACATCGAAGAACAACAGTTACTACGGTGAGTAACCGTCTCTTTCAAGATATAATTAGCTGAGCATTCTTTTACTTTTGATACCCCCATTTAGAAATATGCAGCTCTATTTATTGAATAATTTCAGATACTCATAAAATATTTTGATTAAAAAACTTCATAGTGCCTAATTTAAGATGTGACCAGTAGATGGACACATTTGTTTATGTATCTTAGAAGAAACTAAATGTATATAAAAAATTGTTTGAAGCCCCTTTCTTTTACTCTGTGTTTCTACCATGCATAGTACAATGGAATCTTGGTGGTGTTTGGGTCTGAGGTCTTACTACAACACAAATAATCATTATAGTAATCATAGTAACTTTCCGACAAGCTCCATTAACTTCAGAGGCATGTTATGTTCTCTTTGGCCTTTAAATAAAACAACTGTAAATATGTCCCTAAGGGTGCATTATAATACAAAACCAGCAGTTTATCCTTTTTCCCATTTAAAAAGTAATTATGTGCTTTATAAGAGCGAATAGCCTTGTTATACACCTTGGGACAGTATGTTATTAGGCAATGGGATTCTTAGTTTTTTTTAAAAGGCTAAATTTTAAATGGGATGACAATGCAGATGATGTGGTCTGATCCTTATGGTCACAACTTTTCCAGTTAAATCCATAGAATTGTAGCATGTGCTGACACAGCAAATATTTTCTCTCATATTTGTGGTTTGCTTTTCCCCTCAGGTTGATGAGAAAACTATGGGAGAGCCTGGTTGGCTATATGGGAGCTTTCAAGGTCATTTTGGCTGGTTTCCATGCAACTATGTAGAAAAAATACCAGAAAGTGGAAAAGCTTTGTCTCCTAAAAAGGCCTTACTTCCTCCTACAGTATTTTTGTCTTCTACCTCAGCTCCTCCAGAGTAAGTTTATTTATTGACAATTCTAATTTTGGATAAAATACAATATGTTATGTAATAGTATTATGGATTACTGTAAATTAAACGCTATAATAAATGTTCTGCAACTATATGAGGAAGACCTATAATACAGCAAGTTAAACATCGATCTTCTGAGTTGCACTGGGCAGCACATGCATTTTGCATATGTAGGAAGTAGTAGGTCTTGCTAATGTACTTTTTAAGAAAAATTTTGCTTGTGCTAAATTTGCAGACCACTTTCACCAAGTAGATCAGCAGAAGACACTGATTACCAAAACGTACCTTTCTCAAGCCTAACTGTTAACACAACATGGCAGAAAAAATCCGCTTTTACTCGTACTGTGTCCCCAGGATCTGTTTCTCCTGTTCATGGACAGGTATGTTTGTGAGAATTTTATGTATTTTAGGTTCATGTTAACAACACTGATATACTTTTGTATAGATGAGTTAGACTTTTTCTAACAATTCACTGCAGTGATCTAGACCAGGGGTGGGCAAACTACGGCTCCGCCCACAAGCTGTTTTAAGCCGGCCCGGGAGCTCCCACTGGTGAACTGGGTCGGGGCCGCACCACGCGGTTCAGCCTCGCTCTGGCGCTCCAACCGGGAGCCAAATTCCCAGTTGGTGTGAATTGGCATACCTCTACTGTAGTCTGTGGAGCTATGTTAATTTACACTACCTGAGGATCTGGTCCTTAAACTCTTTCTTCTTTGAGTGCTTGTTCATGTCAATTCCAATCAGGTGTGTGCGGGTGCTCATGCATAACAGCCGGAAGATTTTTCCCCTAGCAGCAGCCGTCAGGTCGGCCTGGGCGCCCCCTGGAGTCCCACCTTCATGGCGCTCAATATAGAACCCTGCCGACCCGCCAGCTCCTCAGTTCCTTCTTGCCGCCAGTGACGGTTAGCTGGAATGTCCTTTAGCTCTTGCCTAGGCAAGCGCCATTCACAGTGTCTCTTGTATATAGTTCTTGATATCGTTAGTGTTAGTTATTAGTACTTGTAGTGTAGATATAGTTAGTGTTAGGTTTTCTTTGGGGGTTCCCCTCCCCCCAATGCTCCCAGTGCCGTGGCATGCTGCAGTGCCTGGGCTTTAAAACTTGCAAGGCCTGTGGCAAGCGCATGCCTAAAAGTGACCCGCACTTTTCGTGCCTAAGGTGCATAGGGGAGAGGCACCAGGAAGACCGGTGCAAGATCTATCGTGGGTTTTGCCCTAGGACTTTGAAAGACCGAGACCAACATCTTATAGTCCTTTTTATAGAGGCAGCTCTCCGGCCCCAGTCAGACCCTGAATCGCGAGATCCCGCGTCTAGCACCACCTCCTCATACAGAGTGCCCCAGCACCATCTACAGGGGAACTAGTGCCGAGAAAGAACTCATCTTGAGACTCTTGGTGCTGTCACGGCTCCTCCCGCGGACAGGCTGTGGGCAGGCACCGGTCCCAATCGCCGGTGCCACAAAAGAAAAGGAGGCCGGAGAGGGGCCGCTCTCCCCCGGCCAAGTCGAAGGAGCCGGCCACTGTGAGACCCCAGTCGGGCCACACCACCTCGGCCCCTTGGCCGGCTAGGGTCACGTTGACTCCTGCCGCGGTGGTGGCACAGTTGAGTCCGGATTCTCCCCACTCACCAGCCTGAGGAGCCAACAGCTGCAGCTCCCATTAACTGCGGAGGCATTCGCAGCAGCCCAGGACTTGTTGCACCGTATGGCGCCGTTTTCCCCTCCCAGGAGGGATAAATCGCTGGCACCGTCCCATCCCAAGGGAAAAGCAGCCTATGATGTCGCAGTGCTCACCATCCCCAGAGCTCCCCCAGCACCACTCCCCTCCCCATCCCTCATCAGGGACCCCTCTCACGAGCAACTCCTTATACAGGAGGTGCACTCGCTCCTATCGCTAGGGGCAGTGGAAGAGGTTCCTCAGGAGCTGAAGGGCAAGGGCTTCTATTCCAGTATTTCCTAATACCAAAAGCCAAAGGCGGGCTGAGGCCCATCCTAGACCTACGAGAGCTCAATAAGTTCATGAAGAAACTCAAATTCTGCATGGTCTCTTTGGTCTCCATCATCTCTTCCCTGGAACCAGGGGACTGGTATGCCGCCCTCAACTTGAAGGATGCATACTTTCATATAGCAATTGCACCGTCCCACAGAAGGTACCTCAGCGTTGTGGTGAGCGACAACTACTACCAGTTCACAGTCCTCCTGTTCGGCCTGTCAGTGGCACCTCGAGTATTTACCCAAGTGCATGGCAGTCATGGCCGCATTCCTACGCAGGCGACAGGTACAGGTGTTCCCATACCTCAATGACTGGCTGATCAAGGACCACTCCAGGGCCCAAGTGGAGGCACAAGTTGACTTCATAAGAATGACATTAGACGAACTGGTCCTTCTGAACGTGGGGAAATCTACACTGTCCCCCATTCAGCGAATAGAATTTATAGGGGCGGTACTGGATTAGGCACAGGCCAGGGCATTCCTCCCAGAAGCCAGGTTCCGGGCCCTGAGCGATATCATTTGAAGTCTCAGCAGGCCAGAGACAACGCGGCTTTTGGTAGAGCTGTGCTCTAGTCACTGGACATCAGAACTCTGACTCCTCCTCCAGAACTTGGGCTTGAGAATCACCTGATTGGAATTGACATGAACAAACACTCAAAGAAGGTCACTTACCTTCTCGTAACTGTTGTTCTTCGAGATGTGTTGTTCATGTCCATTCCAATATCCACCCACCTACCTCGCTGTCGGAGTAGCCGGCAAGAAGCAACTGAGGAGGTGGTGGGTCAGCAGGCTCTATATTGAGCGCCATGAAGGCACAACTCCAGGGGGCGCCCAGGCTGACCTAACGGATGCTGCCAGGGGAAAAATCTTCCCACTCCTGTGCACACACGCACACACCTGATTGGAATGGACATGAACAACACATCTCGAAGAACAAGTTACGAGAAGGTAAGTAACCATTTTTTTCTTTCACTGTATTGTGTTACTCTGGGTTAATTGCTTTCAACTTTGGGATTTTGTAAGGATAGCAGCTGCAATGTGTGGAGGAACCTAACAGGTAAGCTTGTGTTTATCTCATCAGTTTGGGCCTCAAGATGATCTTTCAGATTTCCCTACCTAGCCATTTGAGGACTGCTATTTGTATGTATTTTCCCTTTCTTTTTCTATCAAAAGGTATATTTTACCTCCAGGCAGAAGACTACCAATGTGTGGGCCCTTCCAGAGCTATTCTTAAAAGCATTGTATATTTTTGCTGACACTGCAGCCAACATTGTTCTGTAGAACCAGATACATGTCTAAGACATTTCTAACTGAATTGATCAGTAGGGAGCAGAGTCCAGAGACCACTCTGGAGTCCACATACCACATACGGCAGTGCAAAGTGCTGCGGTCAAGACAGCAAGTCATTCAACTGGCATTTAGGAGTGAATGCACCTAGAGTACAAAAGGTGATTTTTGAAACTTGCATAAGTAATAGGTAAAAAGCTGATTAACATCTGTATTTTTACTTGAACAGGGACAAGCGGTGGAGAATATAAAAGCACAGGCACTTTGCTCCTGGACTGCAAAAAAAGATAACCACTTGAACTTTTCAAAAAACGATATAATTACTGTGCTGGAGAAGCAGGAAAACTGGTGGTTTGGAGAGGTGCATGGAGGAAGGGGATGGTTTCCTAAATCCTATGTCAAGATCTTGCCTGGAAATGAAAACAAACAAGAGGAGTAAGTGAGACTGTTGCTATTTTTGTATTCAACAGCTGAAAATAGAGTGAAAAACATGGGGATACTTTAAATTATGGGAACTAAATAGCATGTATGACCTGCCCAATGCCATCGTGGGCTGTAATTTAATCAGCTTTCACAAGCTAAGTAATGTTGGGGCCTGCTCAGTAAATGGGAGATCTTTCAAGCTAGGTGCTAGAAAAAAGTGGTGTGTGGTTATTCAACAGGTGACATGCTTCTTCCTCTTGATTCAGTATCTCAGCATGGTGCTGGAACTCTGCTGCTGGAGGTGTTAACTTTTAGATGACGTACAAAATTGAGATGTCTTTGCCATTAATCATTATGAACTCCCGTGGCACATACTGTAGAAATAATGGTGTTTTTCCTAGCTGGCAAAAATAGTGCCAGACTATCCTAGTATTCGAGCTAACAGTTCAGTTCATTGCTGAAAAACTGAGTAGTGCTGCTGCGATGGAATGGTTGCTTCATTCCAACCTAGAGGTGATTGCAGGTTGGTGGTTGAAGTGATCTTTGCACATACATGACTTAAAGTTTTGTATGATCTTCTAGAATAAGGCAAATTTTAAATAAATGTCAAGTTACACCTAAAATAAAGATTTTGTATATGTCTTGATCACCACAATTTGTGATTGTGTTTTCCAAACCCTGTAGTTCAAATCAGGAGTCTTCCATATGATTAATTGAAGTCATATTTTTTGCTCTTAGGGTAAACCTGTCTTGATCCCCATTACATTTTTTAATTATTGTTTAGCTTTTGCTAATAATTAATGTTATTGCAGAATTTCTGATATTCCTTAGGCATGACCTATAAGGAGATATTTCAGTAATGTTAGTGACCACTTGCAAGAGCTTAATTAAAAAATGTAATGGCATTAGTAGTATATGCCAATTGAGAATGAAATAATGCTTGGCTGCAATTTTTTCTCTCTCAAAGAATACAAAAATTACACTGTACTAAATCTTTATCACTAATTGAAGAACATTTTGTTAAACCAGCCAGATTAAATCACTTTGATCTTTGTCTGCAGACCCGAAACTATTTATGCAGCTGTAAACAAGAAGCCTAGTACACCATCTTATACAATTGGAGAGGGTAAGCATGCAATTATGTCAGTTACGAAATTATAAAACTAATTTCTGTTTAATAGCATGTAAATTAATAATGGATATGCATAGAATTATATGTTGATCAGGTCTGTGACTGTTTGTTCTAGAGATCTGATACAGTCACCCGTGCTTTTTAGATTCCTAAGTGTATTGGTTTTTTTTCCTTTTATGTATTTAAGTGGAGAAAGTATAAGTTCAAATGGGGAAAATAATTTGTGAGAAACAATCTCTGAACTTTTAAATTTGATCTGTATTTACCCATTTACCCACCCTTTCAGACTATACAGAATGTGTGTAGACTCTGCTTAGAAAAGTCACTTGGACTTTTGATCTCTACCGTGATAATCAGATACTGTGGAGTTCACCATGTGTATAGAGTATTTCCTCATGGCTTTTCTAAATATAAATGATTGTGCTGAAGTGTGGATCCTAGCTGAAATCTCTTACATATAACAATTCTTAAACTGTGGTCTGTGGACTACTGATAATCCATAGAGCGCTTGCTGTTCACATGGTACTAACTCTCATTTCCATCTGCTGAATCACATTCAGACACTACAAATATATTACTTTTCCATGTAAGCAGTTACCTGTGGTTGCTACATTTGTCACAGAAATGTTATGTGCATGCACATCTGAGAGAGAGTCTGCACAATTGCAAATGGGAGGTGAGATGATCAATGCAATTTAAGGGAGAGGGAAGACTGGTCCTGTCATAAATATGAAGGGAAGGGGGAGAGGGTCTGATGCAGTGCTATAAAATCCTCTTTCCAGTAAAGGGTTAAGAAATGCAGGTAGCCAGACTGACACCTGACCTGGCTGGCATCTGACCAATAAGGGGACAAGATACTTTCAAACTTTGGGAGGGGGGAAGGTTTTAGTGTGGGTCTTTGTCTGAGAGAGGGTGATCTTGGAAGACAGACGGAACCTACAGAAAATCAAACCTCCCTTTTCTGAAGTAAGTTTAGATAGCATAGCGTATAGATTTCTGTTTATTTTTGCTTGGTGTATCCCCTGTGTTAGAAAGGGCAAGGGGGGGGGGGGGGGTTATTCATGGTTTTCTGTAACGTTAAGGTTTTGTCCAGAGGGGGAAATCTCTCTGAGTTTGGAAATATAGTGCCCTGTGAAATAGTTACCATCCTGATTTTACAGAGATGATTTTACCTTCTTTATTTTTAATAAAATCCTTCTTTTAAGAAGCTGACTGTTTTCTATGGTGTTAAAACCCAGGGGGTGGGTTTTTAGATCACTGTGTAACCAATTGGTTGGGAGATTGTTCTCAAGCTTCCCCAGGAAAGGGGGTGTACGGCTTGAGGGGGTATTTTGGGGGGGAGGGAAGTTCAAGTGATTCCTTTCCTGGATTCCTGTTAGACATTTGATGGTGGCAGCGAGAAGCGTTTCTTGGGGTGCAGGGAATTTTGTACCTTGGGGGGTTTAACCTAAGCTGGTAAAAATAAGCTTAGGGGCTCTGAATGCGGGTCCCCACGTCTTTACCCTAGAGTTTAGAGTGGGGAGGGAACCCTGGCAGGTCCATACTATGAAGTTGCTTGAGCAACCCTTATATGAGAGATTTTAAAAAAGTGACTAGCGTGCCTCTTGTTGTATTTACTGTATTAGGGTTTTGATAAAATTCAATTTAATTTGGCCTCTCTTGATTACAGCTGAAACACTTTTTCACTGTAACTAATGCAGTTTCTCTCTCCCTCTGTGTTTGTGTTTGAACAGAGTATGTTGCACTCTATTCCTATACAAGCTCCGAATCTGGTGATTTGACTTTTGCTGAAGGAGAAGAAATACTAGTCACTCAGAAAGATGGAGAATGGTGGACAGGAAGCATTGCTGACAGAATTGGAATCTTTCCATCAAACTATGTCAAACCTAAGGATCAAGATGTGAGTTTTTGTCTTGGGTTTTGTTACTTAAAGCAAGAAGGTTTTATTTTTGTCTGTATAAGTTTACTGTATTTTGCTAAATTGGGACATAAAAAACCCCAACAAGTTACACTGTATGTCTTGTATCTAGGTAGTATAGTCACATATTAAAATTTGGGCATTAAATTGTCGCTCTCTGATGTTGTATCTGGCATAAATGCTTAGGTCAAGACATAAATTTGCCTTTTTTCAAACCATTATGCTTGGTAAAGGGAAAACATTCAGAAAAAACTTTATTTGTGGCAAAAGAAGAATATTAAAAAAAGAAAGTTGCAGTAAATTCTGCTGTTAGCACTGCAAATTAAAATCTTCTGCCTTTTGATTGTAGGGTTCTGGTGCTGCTGGCAGAACTGGGATACTAAATAAGAAACCTGGTGAGTCTGATGTAACTTACAAACCTTTAGCTTATTGTATTTGTTCATTATTCACCAGTCTTTTTCTTATTTCAGAGATTGCCCAGGTGACTACAGCGTATGCTGCATCAGGGACAGAACAGCTTAGTCTGGCTCCAGGACAGCTGATACTTATTCTGAAGAAAAACCCTAGTGGATGGTGGCAAGGAGAGTTGCAGGTAATTTAAAGGGAAAAATAATCTTCACAGAATGAATAATAAGGAGAGCAATTTTTGTGATTTAATTTAAAAAGTGAGAAGCTCTTACATTCTTTTTGCCATATATAAACTGTACTTGAACATCACACTGTAAGTTAAAACCTATATTGCTGGGCCTGTTTGTGTCACTGACAATCAGTGTTTTTAACCCTGGCAGAATGTAGGGGTTCAGTATTGGCAGTTAATAAAAAGTAAACATTAGTGTCAGAAGAACCACTTAAAACAGTGCTAACTTTGTTAAAATATTAAATGGTAACAATCCTCTGATGAAATAGTAAGACCTCTTAAAAGCAGGAGGGAAATTAGTGCTGTATATTCTAATTCCTTGCATTCACAGAGCATTTTTCACCCAGAAAGCTCTGAAAGCACACTTCATAAACTACCTACAGTAGTAATTTCAAAGAGCACTGTATCATTTTAACATCATTTAGCTGTTCTACAGGTCTTGGGAGCTATTGGCAATGGAAAAGTTAATATATAATCAATGCAAGAAATATATAGGAAATTAGTAGTAGTTTGCATTTTATTAGAAAAGGAGTTTTGGCTGTGGTTCAGGATGGAACCCCAGAGGGAGGAGGAAAGGAGAGGAAAACTGAGAGAGCCAATTGTCAGGTCTTGGTTGAATTTCATATTTTATTGCAGTAACTGATTATTTTTCCATATTTTGTATTATAATATTGCTTGTACACACTTACATCATGTTGTGAGAAAAGCTGTCAAGGTGTAGGAATATTACCTCTTTGAGGTTTTCTGCTCATACTATAACCTTTCTGTTTTATACAGAAAAAGTGAAGATTAAAAAAAAATCAAGAATCCACTGTACAAGCTTTCTTTTTAGATAACAATCACTCTCTATTATCTGATAGAAAGTGGTGCTAAATTCATAGGCCAAGATTTTCCAAAAGTGACTAGTGACATCGAATGCCTCCATTTTTGAGTGCCCAGTCTGAGACACTTTATCAGGGCTCTACTTTCAGAGGTAAATGCTCAGCACTTTTGTGAAAATTAGGCCCCTGTAAGGTGTCTCAAGTGGAGCACCCAAAATCACTAATCGCTTTTGAAAATCTTGACTGTGAACTTTCCACTCAGCTGAGCAAATTACAGTGCAGCCGTATTCAAGCATGCTTTTAGTAATAAATGTAAACCAGATTTTGTTTTGTAGATCCATTCAATGTTTAATAACTTTGTAGGCAGGTTTTTTGAGACTCTTAATTGAGAAGCTGTGTGGGTGGGGTGCTCATTACAATCCACTGGTCAGTTATCTACTTAATTCTCAAACATATTTTTTTTTCAGGCAAGAGGGAAAAAGAGGCAGAAAGGATGGTTTCCTGCCAATCATGTTAAATTGTTGGGTCCAAGCAGTGAGAGAACTACTCCTGCTGCTCTCTCAGGTAGGAAAATAATCTCATTTACATTGAACTTGGAATAATTTTATGTAATTCTTTCCTTTACACTAAGTAACAGTCTGTGTATAGTGTAATAGTCTGATTAATTGCCACCCTTGGGATGCAGTCAGTATTGAGGACCATTGTACCAGGCTCTGAACAAACACAGGAGAGGACCGTCTCTGTCCCAAGGAACATACAGTCTAACAAACAGCTTCTTCATCAAAAAACAGTGCTGTCTGTGGCTCCTGTCCTGGAATGTGCCATCTTCTGTTATGGCTTATTGCACTGAGAATACACCCTTTGTCTCTGTCCTACAGAGGAAAGATTGTGTCCAAAACTCTGTAAAGTTCACCTAATGCCATGAAGTTGTCAGCCTGGCTGACTAGTGAAAGTAGACTGCAATCTTGCACACCCTGCTTACACATGGTAGCAAGACTTCTGGGAACTTTGCTGTTATTGACAATACCCCTGCAACTGTGTGCTGTGCTGCTTCTAAGAGTGGGCAGATGCAGCCTTGACTCCACATGGATTTTTGATTGGCTATGTAGGTCTTAATGAGAACAGCTTTCCCTGGTTCCACTACCTCAAAGTCTGCAAATTCCCTACCTTCTGCTGTGTTTGTACAAGAGCTCCACAGGCATTCATGATCAAAACCTCTCTCTGAGACTTAGCTTTGAATACATTCTTTGTACACACAGACCTTTTTCTCAAACACAAATATCCACTATAAACTAATTAATCTGTAGGCTGGGCAGAAAGGGGGAGAAAGATGTTCCACTTATTTATATGTTTGAATATTGAAAGGTGAACAAATGCTGTGGTGATGGGAACCATCTAACTACCCAAGTAGATGGAATGGAAACTAGAGAGAAAAGTTGACCAAAGTTAATTTAATCTATCACTGACCACAGTATTAATAAAAGGGCAAGACAGGGCAGTCAAACTATACTCCCACATCAAGATAAAATCTTCTGGGGTTGTGTTTTGGTTTGTCCTTGAAAATGGTTTTAGTCTCATAGGTATTTTCTGTGGGCTGTATGCAGTCTTAACACTGACTTACCTTATACTAGAAGTTGTGCTAACCCCTGTTGTGAATATTCTTTTTCTTCCTAGTATGTCAAGTGATAGCAATGTATGATTATGTGGCAAACAATGAAGATGAGCTCAGTTTCTCCAAGGGCCAGATCATTAATGTACTGAGCAAAGATGATGCAGACTGGTGGCAAGGAGAAATCAGTGGTGTGACAGGTCTCTTTCCTTCAAACTATGTGAAGATGACCACAGACTCTGATCCAAGCCAACAGTGTAAGAAATAATTTTTGAAAGCATTTTGCGTTGCATTTCTAAGACTTAACATTCATTGTGTTTAGAACTATTTTGTGCTTAGAACTAGGAGCCCTAGGACTTCTAATGGGTGTGTAAGTACATCAGAACTTCACTCTTCCACTTGACACATCTACTCTAAAATAGTGTCACTCCATTTTTCAGCCAACGTTTAGTAGCAGCAGTGCTGCTGTGAGGCCCCTAAATAAACATTACATCTGTGAGGCATTAACCTTGCTTTTAAATTCTTCACAATATTTGGTAATTTGCAATGGGTCTCTCAGTCAGACTTAATTAACAAGATACTCTCATGTAGAGTATTGCTCACCCAAAATCCTTGCCATATTTACAGCCAGGGTGGGCTGTGACCCTCCTTTCAAGAGACAAACACTCTGTCATCTTGCCTCCTAGGCAAAGGACCTTGTTTGTTTCCTTGTGCCCCCAGATATATCCTTACAATCCCTTGTCTTTAGTCATAAACAGGACACCCCAAGCTGTTTGTTTCATGCTGTGCATTTCCTCGCTCGTAGATTTTGCAATCTCTTCTTTTTCCTTTGGTGCAGTAAGCAAACAGGCCTACAGCGTGAGGCATACAATACACAAATGACAAGACAGCGAGACAAGTATCTGCTGCCTCCTGCCTGAAAGGAACATTTCTGAAGTATGCCACCTCTTGGTGACCTGCCTTAATTCCAAGACCTTAAGAACATAATTTCCCGTATAGATACATAACTCCTTAAATATTATCTGTACATACATTTTGGAATGATTATGATGACCAGTGGGCTACTGGCTCTTGGTAGTGACTTTGCATCCCACCCTTTGGAGAACTATTATGCAGATACCTGACCAAGAGGATCTCTGTAAAACTATGCACACACACCCCCTCCACCCCCCCGGGCACCAAGTTTTAATTTCTCTTTTACATACCAGGCCCTAGCTCTTACGTTAATTCCATTCTTCTCTTGATCGGGCAGCAGCTGTTGCTGTAAAATGGCAAAAGTAAAGTAAACTTTCCCTTCTGGTGTTTGCAAATGCTACCATTTGTAGTTGTCCCAGCATAGAAAAAGCATTCAGAATTCAGAGTGGATCTATATTTTAATAGCATGTACTATAAAGTGATTTAAATAGATACAGGTTCGCTTTGAGAGTTTTTTGTTTGGATACAGACAGAATCCCAACTACTTGCTAAATTACTCTGGGGCAGGTGTAAAACCAAAGTCCTGACCAATTGTGACCATTAAAAATTCAGAGGAATTTCCCAAAAGGATAGAAATGTTAGCCCAAGTGTCCTGATTATGTTTCAGTTTAGATAAATGCCTTTGACTTAACTGAATTCCATGTCCCTTTCAGCTATGAACTGATCTTTACTTCCCGTTCTCTGCAGTGTGTTTTTGTGTTGATATGTTCTATTCAACAGTTGCTATATTTCATTCCAATGGAGGCTGTCCTGCAGTGATGGCATAGTGGGGTGTATGGGTTTGGGAGGGAGGGGTGTATTTAAAGTATGGGGATTCATGTAGGTGAAGCATGAGAAGTAAGTGCAAGATCTTTATGCATGTTATTAATTCCAACAAAAGTAGTCCTGAAATTGGGTCATAATTAGACACATAAGCAGTTCTTATTTGCTCATTGCCATGTCGCTAAGTTGGCTTCCTCCCAAATGTGGATCTTGAGTACCAAGCGTCCCCCACAGAAACAATTGCCAGTCAAGGACAAAATTTTCTTTTGGAAGTGGGTGAATGAGAGAGGGTCTACCAATAGCAGTCAGCAACCATCAGCTGTGTACACTTTCACTAGTGCTTGGTTGTTCCAGTTGTCTCTATCAAGAAGTCTCTGATTCAAGAAGCAATCCTGGTGCTGTTTTGAGGTTCAGGAACTTATCCTGTAAGTGAATGAAGTACATGTTCAGAAATTACAGCCAAAGTCTTTTGGTGATAAAGTGATTTCATGTGTTTCAGCTGAGTGGGGTGCCAGCCACTTGCTGGACATTATATACCACACAACATAGCCAACTTTGTAGGAAGGGAAAATGCATGAAATTTTTCAGTGGAATTTGTGAAGGAAGTGGAACTTCAATGCAATTTTTAGTAGGAAGCATGAAGGGGCAAATTTAACAAATATTAATGTTATAGCATCATATTTACTACAAGCGCTCACTTTTGTGGACATAAGTGTAGTTGTACTACATCATCTATAATTAAGGCTGCGAATTTGTCACGGAGGTCACGGATTCCGTAACTTTCCGTGACTTCTTTTAGCGGCCGGTGCGCCTGGCCTGGTGGCAGGTCATGCAGCCCCTGCGCCAGTCGCACCAACTGCTGCTGGGGCAGTCTCAGGCCACTTCGCTCCCCCTTCCCTAGCAGCAGCAGGAGTTTGGGTGTGGAAAGGGGCAGGAGGTTGGGGCATGGGATGGGGTGAGGGTCGGCTCTGGGCGGCGCTTACCTGGAGGGCTCCCCGGAAGCGATGACATATGCCCCTCGCTCAGCTCCTAGGCAGAGGTGTGACCAGGCAGCTCTGCGCACTGCCTCCACCTGCAGGCACTGCCCCCGCAGCTCCCATTGGCCACGGTTCCCGACCAATGGGAGCTGCGAAGCCAGCGCTCTGGGTGGAGGCAGCGTGCAGAACTGCCTGGCCATGCCTGCACCTAGGAGCTTAGCGAGGGGGATCTTGCCACTTCCAGGGAAGCGCAGAGCCAGGTAGGGAGCCTGATGGACTCGCCAACACCCCCCCCCCCCCCCCCCCCGCACCCCCGGGCTGGCGTCTCCCCAAAGATTTAGTCAGGGGTGTATAGTAGAAGTCATGGACAGGTCACAGGCCATGAATTTTTGTTTACTGCCAGTGATGATCTTTTACTAAAAATACCTGTGACTAAAACGTAGCTTTATCCATAATCCATATGCTCCATGACTAGGGAGTTTACTTTCAATCTCAGAATTCTTCCCCTACTGGATGGTGCAAAATGTCTGGGTAAGGCAGTAGTCACAAGAACACTCCCGGCTCGAATAGCATAAGGAAATAGACCTGACAGTGTGCTAATGTCTGAAAAAGAACCAAGTGAAGTGGGGGAAGGGAAAGTGAAACAGGAAGTAGGGCTTGCGGAGAGTTAAAACTTCTTCTAAATTCCTGCTTAGGATGTGCTCTTTATTTTTTTCTATCTTGAGTGGTTGTCTGCAAAGACCCAGATTTCAATACCTGGTCTCAAGAATCATGTATCTAAACTTAAGCATACACATTCCTGATGAGACCATGCAAATCATGTGTTGACACACATGGTCAGCTAAGCATCTAACTTGCTATGTGTGCACCTACCAAATATGATTGCACACATCAGGTATTGCATGGGTAACTTAAGTGCGCGCACACAAGCAGACATATGTGCAAACTTCATTTTGAAAATCCAGCTATTTTTTTCACGTTAGTGTTATATTTCAATTATATAAAAATTGCATGGAGCTGTACAAAGAAGGGGAATTCTACATCAATCCCCTGATGTCTATAGCATGTGATTGGAAGAAGAACATTGAGGGAGAATTAAAAATGAAGAAAATCACAACAATGTTTATAAATAAATAAATAAATAAATAATATATATATATATTTAAAAATAAACATTGTTGTGATTTTCTTGTGATAAGTACAAGAAGCTTATTTTAAAGAAAACCAGTTATGCAGTTGATAAATTTTATATATTTTTATATATATATAAAATTTATCATCAACTGCATAATTGATTTTCTTTAAAATAAGCTTCTTGTACTTATTTAAATCGGCTGGAGAAACTAGCTTAAGTGTGCTATAGAAATCAGTGGGGGAGTCTTCCCACAGAATTTGTTTGATGCAGTGTGCCCAGGACCTGTTCGGAAATTAAAACCTGAAAGAAGTGAACACAGCTTGAAAAGTCTAGTATATATTTTAAAGACAAATTTAGGAATTGAATTGCCAGCTTAAGTATTGTAACCTGCATGTGTCCTTTCATTTTTCTCCTGGTGTGTGTTATAATCAGTGGAAAATGATGGTACTTGAAAGTGGGTAAGCAAATCTGACACACACACAGAGGACATTTTACAGCAGCTGGTGAAGACCCTAGTGTATTATCTCCCTGATTTTCAAACTGTGGTCCATGGGCCACCATTACTAACCAGATCCATTCTTAGTGACCTGCAGAATTAAATGTTTGAGAGCCAAGTTGAGGGCGATTGTGGTGGTGGTAGAGGAGTTCCTTGTGTTGCACAAAATTGCCCTAGATTAGGTGAAAAGTGAATCTTCTTTCAGTAAAGAGAATTTTCAGTATGTAGTTAAAATATGTGTCTCTATAGATACAATTAAAGGAATATTCACAACTCTTTGTTTATAATAATATTTAATGGCATGCTTGTGTGTATTATTCTTACAATAAATAATTCATAATTTTCCCCTGGAAGCTTAACATATCAGCTGGGAGTGAAAGTAGTACATCCTTTATGCTCATGAAGTCCTTGGCTTCTAAAATGAGACTTCCAACAATTGTGCAGATTGAAATGATACTTTCTGTGACATGAACATATATTCAGTAGGCAACCAAGTTTCATTTCACGTGGACCACTGACCAGCATCAGCAAGTTAATTTTATTTGTAACCATGTCTAAATCTGAGCAAATATTTTCCAAAGTATGTAGAAAGTGGAGCAGTAATTTCTTGCTATTAGTCTTGTAGGTGAAATCCTGGCTCCCTTGAAGTCAGTGGGAGTTTTGCCATTGACTTCATTGAAGCCCGGATTTCATCCATTGTGTTTTAGGTCCACATATCTTAATTAGTAATGCATCTTTAAATCTTTCATGAGAAAGGGTTTGGGGTTTTTTTATGAATGAATTAGCTGCAGTGTATTGGTGAGCATCCGTGATGGCTGGTTGACGTTAAAATAATTTTTAGGCACAATTGCTAATGTAGGCTTACAAAATATAGAATTGAAAGAATAGAAAGGTATGATGTTTTATTTTAGGAAAGTTGAATGTTAGTCATTCCTTTCTAACCTTTCAGTGTTATTCTGTCTTCTTTTGTCCTTAGTATTCATGTTTCACTCTTCAGATTTGTGTTTGTGTTCATTTTATCCTTCATTTTTTTTTTTAGGACCCAATGTTGTCTTCCAGTGTGAAAGCACCACAGAGACCCACTATCCAAGTTTGACTATAGCGTGGAGGCAGGGTGGAGAGCCCTGCTCAAATATCTGACACAATCCATTTGCTTCGTTTGAATGTTAGATCCACACAAGAATTAGTTTTTTGTATTTTATAATCTACTGTTACAATTAATTTGTAAAACCAGAAAGGATAGTGGGTCTTTGTGTGGCTTTCACTGCTGTCCACTCTGGTTTCCTCTAGTGTTTTTTTCCTTTTCTTATTGATAATCATAGATCATTAGCATGCATATCAAGGTATCCCTTGCGTGGTGGGATTTCAGACACACAAAGACCCACTATTTGCACAAGTTAGCTGAGCTGTTTTACATGGGCAGATGTCTTCTTGTAATGTTGTAACCTGTGCATACTTTGCAGAATTAAAATGTTTGCTGATTACTGCTCTGATAGACTTAGTTTAATCCTGTACACAGTGAGCTTTTTAAACTACCAACATATATGATTCATCCAAAAAATAAACCTGGCCTACCTTTCTACATTACAGAGTGCCACTGTGACTACAAGTATACCATGTGGTTTAAGTTTTAGATCATAGAACTGTTTTGTCTGATTCAGTCCAGCCTTCCAAATGGCCTTTTTGTGAGGAGAGGAGTTTAGAGGTGGAATGGAGGATGCTTTCATTTTGTTTTCTTCTCTCATCTCATCACAGTAGCACTATGGGGCATTTTCTCTCAAGGTAAAGGGAAGCTAGGCTAATATAATTTGTGGGCTGGCCTGCAAGTTGCTTTGGATGGATGTGTCCTATCCCTTGGCCACCACCTTCTCTCAAACATTTTACCATTGTAACACACTTCTTGTCGTCAGTTTTGGTGAACAGCACCCTCTAGTCTTATTACAGTGGGTACCATGCTACCTCTGTGCTGTCAGACTCACCAATCTGCCCTCGTTTTTTTTTTTTTAATTAAGAGTTCTGGTACGGGACTGAATGGCTCTGAAGACTGATAATTGGATACAGAGCCTTTAATCTCTAGGACACCAGTTCATATCTGGCCCAGGTCAATAGTGAATGAAAGTCTTTGCCATCTGAAAGCTGTTCTTGTTCCTATTACAAAATGAATTGGTGGTCTCAGTCAAGTTCCTCCTATGCAAGTGTCCACAATAATATATGCCGCCACCAGAAAAGACACTAGTAGACACCCTTGTCATCTGAAAGAGGAAGGCCAAGGATTTAAATGGGCTTGGAAACGGAACCATCCGCTCTCCTGGTTCAGAGGTAGCGTTTCCAGGTCAGAGTTTGAGGTGCACAGTGGCAGAGTGTTGTAGCTAAACTTGTACTGCCCGTGCTGTCTCTGTTATGTGGATAAAATCAGGACTTCTGTCTCCAGGGCTATAAATCTTGCATCTTTTAGCAGCACTGAATTACTTTAAAAGGGGTGTGGGGTGGGGGAAAGCTGGTAAATAGATTTCCTTTAGTTGCTTTTAAAATGAAAGGGTCTATTTAATGGCAGACCATTCATCTAATAAAACAGTTCTATGATCCATACTACAACACAGAGAATTTCTAGTAGATGCAGTATTAAATTCAGTTTGCTTCCTGAATTTGGGATTGAAATAACAAACGTGGATTATGCAATCTGAAATTGTTTACAAACTACTGTAAGTTTACAATATATATGAATGTTGTGAGGTACTATCAGGAAAAAGTGTTAATACAATTGCAGAGATTTAAAGGCCTTCTTCCAAAAGTTCTATAAAAGGAGTGAAATATTATGTATTTAATATACTTTCTCAAGTAATGTATATGTGTCCCTTAGGTCAGAGAGAGATATTTTGTGCAATACAAAGTACAGTAAGGTGCCTACATCAAACTATAAATGGATTTTTATTCCAGTTGTATTTTATCTCAATTAATATTCTGTTATCAAATGAATTAACTTTAATTAGAGGCAAATAATCTGATAATTAATTGCTCAAATAGCAATGTTCTAGCTGACTTAATGTCTTTTTCATGTTGAAATTAGATTTTTAGCTAAGGCTGTTTCTATTAAAATGTGCTAATTGCCCTGTATTGCCTTCTCTTAATTTTCTGATATTGCAGATCTGTTTAATACAGGCAGAAGTGTGCTGCTCTGGTACAATAGTCATATCAAATTGTCACTTATTGTAGGCTAATATCTGGGTGTCTTTGGGACCCATCCGCTTTTAAAAATTCAAAATTCAAGGCGCTATTAACCCAGAGAGTTTGGGACAGATCAAACTCCCTAATAGCCAATAAAATTGTTGCCTTGATTGCCAAGTTCCTAAAAGACCTCAGTAAAAATAAAAATAAATAAATAAAGATGTGCCCTGTCTAGTATGTGCTGGGAAATAATATTATAGTATTTTTCAGCAATAAATGATGCTTTACCCACTTATCCACAGCTGCAGTTGAATATTAGGGATAGTATTCTATATCTGTCTGCTGTGACCCATGTACACCTATAGCTGGAAGTAAGCATGCCCAGTTAAAACACAAACAGATGCATTCAGTTTGAATTTACAGGTGCTAGAACTGAGTTCAGAGACATGCTGCCATGGGCTTTCCCTGTTGTAATTAAACGTTGTAGTGTTTGAGAGCCAAGGTGGGTGAGGTAATATCCTTTGTGTTGGACCAACTTCTGTTGGTGAGAGAAACAATCTTTTCAGCCACAAAGAGCTCAAAAGCTTAACTCTCTCACAAACAGAAAGAAGTTGGTCCAATAAAATATTACCTCTTCCACCTTGTCTAATATCCTGGGAGCGACATGGCTAAAACTGCGCTGCATAGGGCAGTGTTATTTGAGCATCATCTGTGAGCGCCGCACTGTAAAAAATGAAAAAGGCCATAGTCCCTCCCTCACAGTGTTCATCTTCTACATCAGACAGATTTTTCAGGTTAGACATGATGCACCAGATGACTATGTGGTCTGGTCACATAATGGTATAGAAGGATTTTTTTAATACACATTTTAGATTGCAGATAAGACGAGGCTGTGCAGAATACTTACTTTAAGGCAAGATTTTAAAGAACCCTGCTGTATCAATACAGGCATATAGATGGGAGCAGCCTAGTCTAAACAGATTTTAGCTTTAAAAGTGAATTTCCTTGATCATGTGGGTTTAATTTCGATGCTTAAAACTGTGTTAGCATCTCAATAGCTACATTGATCCAGAGTCCCTCAGGCACAAGCTTGGAGAGAGAGAGAGTTTCAGCCACCATTCCAGCAATTTAAGAAAATTAGTTGTAAAGGGTCCAGTCCCTCCTGACACAAAGGAGGATGGCATGATGTGGAGCCCTACAAGGGTGGCATGGGAATTGGGGAGACTCCTCTAGTGATAGAAGGGGCAGGAACAGAAATGCTACTGTATCTGCAGAGTAGCTGATATCAAAATGTTTCCACATTCTGTAAGAATCTAGTTTGCAAATGTTACTTTCAAAGCTAAGCGACAAAGGGTCCTGTGGCACCTTATAGACTAACAGAGGTATTGGAGCATAAGCTTTCGTGGGTGAATACCCACAGTGCTTGCATCCGAAGAAGTGGGTATTCACCCACGAAAGCTTATGCTCCAATACCTCTGTTAGTCTATAAGGTGCCACAGGACCCTTTGTCGCTTCTACAAATCCAGACTAACACGGCTACCCCTCTGATACTTTCAAAGCTAAGTTCCTTATCTTGCAGTCAGATCCAGACAGGTCAATCCCCTCCACTCTCACACAGCCCAGGATGGATCCAGTTGCAGGGACAGATGTATGAATAGTTAATGCTTGTGAAGCACTTTTTGAAGGCATACGTAGCACTATATAAATGCTAAGTATTAATAGTTTTTTATTACCTGTAGGAGCATAAAAAGGTAGAAGTTCCATTTGTAAAAAGTTCTGCATTCTAATAATAATTGAAATTGCCCCTATCAATGAGTGAATAATTACCCTAAGCCCAAGGCTTTGTTCACCAAAGTGGATCCCAGAATGACTTTTTTAGTGACGTTATAAACTCTTGTAAATAGGCGTCTGTTATAGGAATGCTGACAGACCCTTGCCCTTGGTGGTGCTGACTGCTGCTATAGCATAATGACACTTTAATGTAATGGAACTATTAAACTGTTACATAATGGTGTGTGTTGCCTTGAAATATCTTTTGTTGTTCTTTTCAAGCTGTAGTATTAATGGTTGGGGATACACGTTAAGATCATGAAAATGCAGGCTATGCTTGGCATGAGAAAATTGTTCACCTTTGTTTTTAAAAAACCTGTAAGATAACTATGCAAATGTATTTTATTAAAGGGACACATAAAAGATGTAGATTGTGTGTGTTTTTTGTTTAAATAGCCTGGTAAAAAAATTTATGTTAATTAGCTGGCATGGTGTAGCAATTTTTTTTCTCATGTGGAAAACTAAATCCTATCCTACTTCTGTTTAAAGTGCAGGGGAGTATATTGAAAATTTTGATCGGAGGGGGTTGGATTTAAAATTGCCACAGAGTTTTCTGCTAAGGGCCTGATTCCCTCTCCCCATCCTCCCCTAACATGTATATTCATGTGAGTAAACTTTACTCGTTACAAGTAGACAGACTTCACATTACTCAAATGATTAGATCATGTGGCAATGGATGATTGAGCTTATTTGAAATTTACATAGCACAGGCTAGCAAGGATAGAAAAATGAAAAAATAAAATGTCCGATGCAGTGACTCTGGCTCATATGCTACATTAACATCAGGCTCATACTTAACTTTTAAAATTACAATTGTAATGGTATACTATCTCAGCAAATTAAAAAGCTTAAGATGAGGGAAAGTCAAGTAACTGTTCATACTATCCTGCAGTCCTCCTTTGCCAGGGTGGACCTGGGAAAAGGGAATCAGTGTAATAAATGCATATTTATAAAAGGCTGGATTCTGCTCCCTTTACTCACATTTAGCAACTTAATCTGTGAGTAGCCCTCATTGTGGGGGTGAACCAGTTATCCACATTGGTTTGCTCTATGCAGACAGACCTTCAGGAAAGCACTTAAGCACATGCTTGAGTCTTGTTGCCTTTTTCCAAGATGGAAGTGGCCCATGCTCTTGTTTTTAATATTTTCTTTACCAGACTGTGTTCAGAGCTCCACTTGCTCTTCACCCAATTTTGGGAGATGAACAAATCGTTTAATCCTACCCAAACATCTCTGAAACTACTTCAAAAATGGCCTGTGAATCTAATTACTTGCCCAGAATTTTGAAAATTATTGTTTAACTAAAACAGATATGCATCAGGAGCACAAGTTTTTGGCCTTCTGGCATTAACTAAATAACATTAATATACAATCAATCATATTTAAAAACTAAAGAGGTGAAATATATGGAAGTATATCAGAAGTTAGAGATGGACAAGATTTATATCATCCCATCTCCATTCAAGTGCAGGATTGTTCTCTGGAACGTGCCGTTCTTCCCTTTGAAATTGTTGCTGCCAACTTCAAAAATTCAGTTACTTGAAATATACTTTTACTCCTTCAATTCTCAAATCTATGGCAGAATAGACAACTTTTTGACTGGGAAACTTACCCTGTAGTCTTAAAGACAGGATTAGTTGTGGGATTAGCAGAGGACAGTATTTCTCGTTGAAGTGCATTTGAGGAAGGGAGATAACTGGAGAATGAGGAATCGTTTAAAAACCTATTTATAAACTTTCAAATTTGTTTTACTGTGGTGTCCTTGTCTTTGTTTAATCTATTATGGATTGCACCAGCTACGCAATATCTGCCCAACAGTTTGATCATTGTAAAACAAACTTCATTAGAAAGTACCAGTATAATAAGATTTTGATCTCTCTTAACTTCAAGATTCACTGATTTGTGAGGTGGATATTTACTGAGGCAAAGTTTGAACAGTGACAAATGTTAATGTTCATATTAACAGAAATCAGTATCTACTTATTGTTGCCTTCATAAGTTGATCTATTATGGCTCTGAATTTAAAAAGGATGAATTAGCTTTCCAAAGGGAAGATGAAGTTACAGTCCAGAATAAAGCTATTGCTCACCTCTCAACCAATCAAGATTGTCATCTTTTGTATCTGTCAGTCTAGCAATCAGTGTCCACTGTCTGATTAACTCATCAGAAGTGAATTATTGTCACTGAGCCTTAATGCAGGTAACTGACCCAGACCTCAGTATTTGAGGTAAATATTGGAAATCTAACTAGTTATGTGATTTTTTTCATTCATGAGTTGGAACTTTTATCTTGTATGCAACAATTTGTGACTTCCTGTTCTGTGAAGCGCACTCAAGAAAAGCTTATCAAGATTCTTCTGCCATGTCTATTATTAATGAGGCTTATTAGAGTAGGACATAAGGACCAATCAAGAACAGGGCCCCGTTGTACTAGGCACTCTATAAACACAATAGTAGACACCCCTTTACTAGAAAAGCATGCAATCTAAATGCAAGTTAAATCCACTATCCAATTACATTAACTCCCTTTCTAAATGTGTTTTACATCTGAAAATATTCAATTTATCTTTCAAATTATGTCTACATTTTATTCAGTGTAAAAAAAAAACATGTTATCCTTCCAAAGTTGATCTCACCGTAAGTAAAACTTCCATTGGCCATTGAGTTTCAGAGCAAGTATGTGAACTTTACTACCAGTTGTAGTTACAAGCAAACAGCAGCATGAGCTAAGATAATACGATCATTGGCTTCTCTTGTTGAGGGGATATAACATGCAACAGGGACAGAAAATTACATTGCTCAAAGATCAGAGACTTAGGGCATGTCTACACCACAAGCTTTTGCCAATGCACGTTACATTGCCATAAAGCCTCCGCAGTTAGTATCATAGATGACTGGTGCCTCCCCATACTGGGTGGGGCGGGACACCAGCTAAAAGGGAGGACATGTGACCTCCCCACATATGTCTGCCCTGTTCACAGCCTGGGGCCCTCGCTATCTCCCCACCCTCTTTCCCCACCCCATGTTACCGGCAGGGGGGAGGGACTCTGCCCTCCCACTGCACTGGCTCCCCCCCAGCACGTTCAGCTGCTCTCCTTAGCAGCCAGGCCCGAGCGGGCAGCGGGCTGGAGCCGCTCCTGGTCACTGCTCTGTGCAGCGTAGCCAGCTGCCAGGGAGAGAGTCTGGCTGGGGAGGGGCAGCAGCCTGCTCTCTGCCCAGGCTTGGCTTCTGGGGACAAGGATTGAACATACCGGGAAGGCGGGGGGGCTCTGGCTTTTGCTCAGCCCCTGTCCCCTGAAGACAAGCCTGGGTGGGGGGCAGCTCGCCACCGCTGCAGCCAGGCGCTCTCCCAGGCCGCTGCTGTGCTGCACTGGGCAGTGTCCCAGTGCAGCCAGAAGAGGCTTTGGCCCCGCCCCTTCTGCTCTGGCCCTGGCCCCACCCCTTCCGCTGCCCGCCCACCCACCCACTGACACGTCACCTCTGGTTAGTATAATGGTTGTGTGCGCATACTTGGCTCCTTTTGTCAGTGCTGCACAACTCAACAGGAGCTCTTGTTTTGATGTGCAGTACATTCTGAGTAGGTATCCAAGAGTGCAACTCGCCAGTGTCCAGTACGCTGTTTTAGGGGAAGATTTGGCAATGCACGGTGGGGCAGAAACAAGTTATGTAGGTGTGACTGGAACTGTGGGGTCAGGTTCCCATCATGCAGCTTTCTCCACCCCATAATGCCATCTGTATCCCATAATTTTCACTCCTGTTTTGAGAATCCCATGAACCCGCATGGAGCTTGTCACCATCCACCATCTCTGACTGAAGCATGGAGCCTGCACATCTCTGCACTATTGTCATGAGCACTGCAAGCAAAAGCACACGACCCTCTGGTATTTGCAGAGCCGCAAGAAGAGCCATGGAGAATTTGACAATTTACTGGAGAGTGGACTGCGGTGGGACATAACAAGAACCAATTCAAGATTGCTGGTGGCATTCATGGAGCATTGGCAAACGGTGGAGCACTGCTTCTGGACTCCAGAAATGAGCACTGTCTGGTGGGATCCCATTGTGATGCAGGTTTGGGATGACAAGCAGTGGCTGCAGAACTTTCAAATGGGCAAGACCCCATTCCTGAATCTGTGTGCTGAGCTCACCCCAACCCTCTAGCACAGGAATGCCAAAAAGAGAGCTGCACTGACAGTGGGGAAGCAAGTGGCAATTGCACTGTGAAAACTTGCAGCCCTGGATTGCTACCACTCAGTGGGAAATCATTTTGGAATTGGAAAATCCACTTTGGATGCTGTTGGCATGCAAGTATGAAGGGCCTGCTACAAAGGACTGTGACTCTCAGCCATGTTCAGGACATGATGGCTTTTCAGCCATGTGGTACCTGAACTCCAGTGGAGTGATAGACAGCAATCATATCCCTATTTTTTCAGCAGACCACCTTGCCATGGATTACATTGATAGGGCTATTTTTTAATGGTTATGCAAGCACTGGTGGATCACCATGGATGCTTCACCAACATCAGTTTTGGCTGGTCAGGGAAGGTGCATGAAGCTCATATCTTTAAGAACACAGGACTTTTTCAGAAAGGTACAAGCAGGGGCTTTCGTTCCCAACCAGTGGATTACCGTTGGTGATACTGAAATGCCAGTAGTGATCTTGGGGGATCCAGCCTACCCCTTGCTCACCTGGTTCACGAAGTCATGCGCTGGCCACCTCGACAGCACCAAGGAAAGATTCCTCTACAGGCTCAGCAGCTCAGAATGATAGTTGAATGTGTTTTTGGTAGATTGAAGGGATGTTGGCCTTGTTTACTCACAAGATTGGATCTCAGTGAGAAAAATATCCCAATGGTTATAGCTGCCTGCTGTGTCCTGCATAATATCTGTGAAGCAAACGGAGAAAAGTTGCTGCTAGGGTGAAGGGTAGAGGTGGAGCGGCTGTCTGATGAGTTTGAACAGCTATCAGAAGGGCTATCAGAAGAGCTCAATGCGGAGCTATGTGACTCAGGGAGGTTTTGAAAGAGTACTTTAACAGCAAGCCACAGTAATATGTTGTTGTGTACTGTGCTCTACCTGTCTCTGCAGTTTGTGGCCCCAGTAGGAATTGTGTGGTGCTTGGCGTACATCTATGAATATAACACTGGCAGTACACCTATTAATTTTGTGGTGCTTGCTGTACATCTATGGTTAATTTATGGTAGTTGTTACTGATCGTATGAGTTGTGGCACAGTGTACAATAACAACTAAGTGGGTGCTTTCACTACGGTCAGGCATTCTGCAGCATATGTTGGGAACTAATAAAGATGAATTATTTCTCAAACAGTAGAGTTTTATTCAGTAACAAAAACACTTCCAAAAAAATTCTGTCCAAGTTAAAAGCAAATACATTAAAACCTTAATAAATGTATGGAACAGAGCTTAAAGAAGGAGAAGGAACATTCATGTCCATTTTAGCTACACATTCATCAACTGTGGTTCTTACAGGTAAGTGTATGTGAAGTTGTGGTTGTCCTTAACATCCCCTGGTGTGGAGTGGTAGGGAAAGGGATGTGGCCTCTGATGCCACATGGAACATTGGGCGGGGGAGGTGGGGAGATTGAAGGAAGGAGTTCTCCATTGACTGCAGAGGGAGGCAAGTCCATGATTGTTGAACCTGTAGGTCCACAACAGTTTGCAGCCTGTTTGCTGCTGGATATGCCCCATTTTGTCCTGGTGAACCTTCCTCTCCTTTTCGTGCACTTTTTTCTTGTCCACTCTTTCCTTCTCCATACAATCTGCAGTATTCATCTCCAGGCCCTCAGTTTGCCATCTGATGCAGCACTTTCTCCTCCTTATCCGTTTCAGGGGGTTCCGTGGGTGTGGAGGGGAACCCCTCAAGGCTGCAACAGCAGCAGCTACAGATGAAACACACAGAGGTACCATTGTCCGTATAGTCACAAAGTTAAGATTCAGAACTCCCTTCCTCCCCTAAAGTTTAAAAACAAGACATTCTTATTAATACTTCTGCTTTAGAGTGCTTGTGCACAGTACCACTCTCAGCACCAGCCATGGTGAGAATGGTTCTCCATGGGCAAGGGAAATGAGGAGGGAATTGCTCAGTTATATGAAACTCTGAGTTACTCTGAATATAGGGCAATGGCACTGAATGCTGACATCATTTTCCAGAAGCCGTGGTAATTTTAGCTGATATCTCGCTTCTGGGGGTAACAAAGGCACAGAGAGCACACCTGCTGCTGGTGTCCCGAAGCTCCCTGGACCCGTATGCTGCTAGTCTGTTTATTGCAATGGTGCCTGCCGAAGTTATCACCGACTGGTGTGGGAAAGTGTTCTACCATGGAGGAAGAAATAAGGCTGCCACCCCCAGAAACCTTTGGGAGAGAATTGAAGTGTACCTCCGTGAAAGTTCCATTGAGATCTCTCAGGAGAAACAAGGATCCCTATGAACATAAACTACTCTTCATGGCCTCCCCTGCCCAACTCTAAAGGGCAATGAAAAGCAGATGATAACTCTACCACTGTTTGTTGTACCGCTACCTCTTCTCATCTGAATAAATTAATGAAAAGTTGATGAAATCCCCAACTTAGCAGGACAGAGCTATCACTGAAATGGGAAATACAATTACACACTTACCTGAGGTTCCTTCCCCTGCAACGGGCTTGTCCATGTTTGACTGCCAGGACTGACTGGACTACAGTGTAGTCTCCAACAGGTCCAGGCTTGTGGCATAGCTGGACACCCCAGTCACATGTCCCCCATCTTCCTCCTCTTCCTCACTCTCCATGCCAGAGGGTCTGTGATTCAGGCTCCTTGGAGGTATCCATGGTGGTGTATGGTGTGGTGGGGTCTCCACCAAGTATGGCATGCAGCTCTTTGTAAAAGGAGCAGGTCTGTGGCTTGGCACCGAATCAACTGTTGGCTTCCCTGGCCTTCTGATATGCCTGCCGCAGTTCCTTGGCTTTCACTCAGCACTGCTGCTGATCCCTGTTGTACCCCTTCTTCTGCATCCCCCATGCAATCTGCTAGTAGATGGCCACATTTCTACGGCTGGTCTGTAGCTGTGCTTGCACAGCCTCTTCTCCCCACAAGCCCAGCAGATCCAATATCTCCTGTCTGCTCCAGACGGGAGCACATCTGGAGCGTGTTGTCGGCAGTGTCAGCTGGGCAGTCGCACATCACAGTGGAGAACTGCTAAGTGTGCTCACCAAGATAGACAGTCAGGAAAAGGCATTTCAAAAATTTGCAGGGTTTTTTAAGGGAGAGGGTCTTCTGGTTTCCACAAGCCCTGGGCAGTAGAGTTCACAATTGTGACCACAGCGGTCAGTGTCGTGCATTGTGGGACAGCTGCTGGAGGACTGTTAGGGTCAACATAGGTAACACAGTGTCTACATTCGCACTGTGTTGACTGCAGTACATTGACCATGGCTCAATGCTGCTCAGGGAGGTGGTGTTACTGTGTCGTCGTAATGGAGATCTCACATTTGGTGGGAGACAGATTTAAGTGTAGAGACACACACTGTGAGTTTGACAAAAGACGGCTTATGTTGACCTAACTTTGTAGTATCAGAGGGGTAGCCTTGTTAGTCTGGATCTGTAGAAGCGACAAAGGGTCCTGTGGCACCTTATAGACTAACAGAGGTATTGAAACATAAGCTTTCGTGGGTCAATACCCACTTCTTCGGATGCAAGCAGTGGAAATGTCCAGAGGCAGATATAAATGTGCAGGGAAGATTCAGGCTAGAGATAACGAGGTAAGCTTAATCAGGGAGGGTGAGGCCCTCTTCTAGCAGTTGAGGTGTGAACACCAAGGGAGGAGAAACTGCTTTTGTAGTTGGCTAGCCATTCATAGTCTTTGTTTAGTCCTGAGCTGATGGTGTCTTAACTTTGTAGTGTAGACCAGGCCTTAGTAAGTCCTCCTGACAAATGACAAAAGAGCACTACCAGTGTGAACACCCTTTGATTGCTCTAAGGTCTTTATCTCATATCCCACCAGAGCTGGAACTGAATTTCACGTCACAAACCACAGGAAAGAGCTGAAATCTCAGATTGGTAGATTTCAATCACTTAGAGCCCTGGTAGGTTATGAAACATCAGATCTTTTAAAACTCGCTTTGATCTGATGAACATCTTGATTCCTCCTCCTCCTCTTTAATTATGGCTTGATTGTAACCTTGACAAACCACTAAAGCCAAACCAAATCTGGTACACTTTTATGCACGTGCTTAACTTTACTACCACGAGCCTAATAGAGTATTGTCAACTAGAAGCATTCAAAAATCATAAGTCAGGCCCTCCCAAAAATCATTAAGTTGTCTTAAAAAGCGTGAGTTATTTAGGAAAAAAATATTTTTGGATTCTTATTACTTGCCTTCAGGTTGTTAAGTCTTTAGGGTTCTTGTTTTGTAGCTTTTTTTATGCAACCCCCAGGACTATAAGATTTTTGTGAAAATTGAGATTCTCATGATTCCAGAAGCTGGAACTATAAAAAAAAGTACTATGGCAAAAGTTGGCAACACTGTTAATAATAATAATAATAATACTGTTTATATAGCTTTTCTAAATTAATTGTCCAAGCTGAGAAAAATGTATAACGGAAAGAGCACCAGTGGTAAATAGCAAATTAGATTTTTTTAAAAACTTATTTCTGCCTTAATCAGTTACCAAACTGAGGTCCATGGAGAACTTCCTGGTGGTCAGCAGAGAACTGGCTGGTGATACAGTCTTCTCCTATCCCCATTTTCCACCTTATTGTTCCTATGTATTACACTGCATTGAAGGCACCTAAAAATGTATTGTTTTCCTAGTACTAATTTTTCATCTAAGTAATTACTGTAATTGTCATGAGGATGTTGCATGACGGTGGTGGGTCTGTGAAACAATCTCTCTGTAAAGATGGAGTCCACAGTATGAAAAAGATTGAAAACTCCCCAAGTTATAATATTTGCAATATAAATGTAGAAATAGGCCTTTTAAAATGATGGTTTTTAACATGATCTTGTCTCTTTACGTAGGAAATATCAGACTTGTCCATTTTCCCCTAAGTCTTTTATTTTCTTCCCTTCACTGTTGTCACTGGCCTTGTGAAGCATTTCTTGGACATGGAAATAAGAGCTGCTTACGTTTCCAGAAAGCAGCATTCGACTTGCAGGGCCTCTCCCTCTTTGTTGGGTGGGAAACCACAGCAGGAGAACAAATGTTAGCACAAGTTCTGTGTGACTGTTCAGAAGGCATAACGCCCAGGGGTGGAGCAGTAGATAAGTATTAGCATTATTCAGATGTGTCTTGGGTTAGGGCTTGCTTTGGAAATTCAATAAATGGAGACTCCTCTCTTGCATCTCGTATTCTTGGTCTCATAGACGTTACGGGGGAGGGATATCTCAGTGGTTTGAGCATTGGCCTGCTAAACCCAGGGTTGTGAGTTCAATTCTTGAGGAAACCATTTAGGGATCTGGGGCAAAAATCTGTCAGGGGACAGTACTTGGTCCTGCTAGTGAAGGCAGGGGACTGGACTCAACCTTTCAAGGTCCTTCCAGTTCTATGAGAATGGCATATCTCCATATATTAATATATTAATAGTGGCTTCTGGCTTATTCCGAATGGTATTCGTTCTCTCTCTCGCTGACTCCCGACCCCACCTCCAAACATATACTATATAATAACTCTGCTGAGCTTAGTTATAAACATTGTGCATGGAGAAGTTTTTTGTGGCTATCTGGATGTTTGTCATAAGGTGTCTGGACTATTTGTCTTTTCAAACCCTCTTTGGCCATCTAAACAACCTGTGGATTTTCCAATCTAATTGGAAAGCTGTTTGCTTTATTTTTTTCTTGTCGTTTTTGATGCAAATATTAGACCTCAATCTATTTGATTTGATTGAAAATTAAAGGTCGGGTTAGTTTGATGGACTCTTGTTAGTACAGAACATTTTGGCTAACAATTATTTGCGTAGAGTTAAATGTTCATGTGTTTCTGTTTATACATCTCCCGTATTCAGCCATTCACAGTATAAAAACAAATACCCCCACTCTTTGCTTTCAGTTTAGACATTAGTTATAAACATCCAAGGCATGTGGCTGCAGCACTATGCAGTAGAACTTTGCAAATTTGTACTGGTAACTCAGAGGCCCCATTGTAGATTGATTGATTATTTCTGTAAACTAACAATTAAGGGTCCAATTCAGCAAAGCACTTATGGCACAGAATGGCGAAGAAAAATAAACACCCTCATCTAGAATACTCTATTCAGTACTGTTCACACTATCTCAGGGTTTGTCTACATGGCAAGTTAATGCAAGGAAAGCCAGGGTATCTGCAGACCACTAGCTTGCTGTGCACTCACTGGCCATCTGGACTCTTCTAGTGTGCAATGAAAATTCCATAGTGTACTCTGACATGTTCCCACGTGGACAAGCCCTGAGAGAGAACATTGCAGAGTTACCTAGGGTTCAAAGAAAGACAAGAATGATTAGGCACCTGGAAACTTATCTTCATAGATATTGAAAAGATTGGCATTGTTTACTTCAGAAGGAGACAACTAAACAGAACTCTGATAAAAGTATATAAGATAAATGGTAGAGAGACAGGAGATCGGGAGCTGTCTCACAATATAAGAACAAGGGGAACGTTCAATTAAATTGAAATGTGGCTGATTCAAAACTGATAAGGAAAGCTTTTTCACTCAGGCCTTAATTAGATTGTGAAACTCACTGCCTCAGGAAGTTGTTGAGGGAAAGAATTTAGTAAGGCTCAGAGGATGCTTTTATGGGTAACAAGATTATCCAGAGAATTATCATAGTTAATGCTAAAAAAGAGTTGTGGTGGGGATAAAAATCTCATGCTTCACGGTTTAAACCAGTCTGTAATTAGGAAGAGACTTTCTTGGGGGCACAGATTATTCCACATATGCCTGCTGCTGTGGAGTTCTTGCTGCTTCTCTGAAGCATCTGATGCTGGCCAGAGACAAGATAGATCCACCGGTCTGATTCAGTGTAGCTGTTCCTGTGTAGGTATGTGCTTAAATCCATCCCTATTGAGTGAAGTGCTTAATCACATGCTTACCTGGTTTGCTGAAGCAGGGCCTAATTGAATAAACTTGTTTGTTTGATTGTTTTTAATTCAAGGATACTGCATCATAACATGTATTTAACGTTTAATGCATAGATAGGTGCAGTTGAGTTCTAATTAATTAATGCTTCATATATACTAGTAAATGGTCTGTAATATAATCATTGCTATTAAAATGTCAGTAATTTCTAAACAGAGTGGAAAACCTGAGATTTCAGTTACCAAAGAGCAGTAACTATTTGGAAAATGTGCTGCCATTTTAAGGCCTGATTTTCAGGGGTTCTGATCACTTGCAGCTCCCATTGACTTCAGCTGGAGTGCTAGGAGCTCAGTTCTTTTGAAAATCAAGCAATAATTGACCGCAGTACTGTGTGTGTTGTAAAAATAACGAAGACTGAGTAATACAAGAATTTACTACATATATTTATTCCTTTTTGCTAAGACATGAGGCCACTCTTTTTTGTGAGAATTATCAGTTTTTTTGGTTTAGCAAAGTAAGCATTACTGACAGCATTCATTTTATACGTATTATGGGCTTAGAGCCTCAGCAGGGTAAATGATTGTAGCTTAATTGAAGTACGTGATATTGTAGCCATTTATATAAGCTGAGCATCAGCCCTTACAGGTTTAATAGGACCTGAATGACTTGAAATATTTACTTCTCTAGGGTGTGCTGATCTCCAAACTCTTGATACTATGCAACCAATGGAAAGGAAAAGACAGGGCTACATTCATGAGTTGATCCAGACTGAAGAGAGGTACATGGACGATCTTCAGCTTGTCCTAGAGGTGAGAGTTACTTGGAAACAAAAGGTGTTTTAAATCTATGCAGTTTTAGGGCTTGTCTTCACTATGGGGGTAAATCGATCTAAATTATGCTACTCCAGCTACGTGAATAACGTATCTCATCAGGGAATAGGGATTATAAATTGTAATTCTATAGTATGAGACAATATAGTCTGTAATGTTTAAGAAAAGTTTTCTAAATGAGTTCCAATAATTCATGGATTTAGGGACCCAATCTTATGGGGTTCCACAGGCTTCTGTATAGATTATTTAGGTTCATCTTTCTATCTACCCAATGGGATTTAGTGCTCAGTCTAGAGGATTCCATAAGAGATGCTTAGTTTTGCAGTTCTCAAATTGTAGATTTGTGTCTCCAGAGGTAACATGCTTGTTAACAGCAAAAACAGTTTTTAAATAATATATACAGGTGAGAAATAACAGACCTCAACTCTATTGTCCCTCTGCAAATTTGTGTACACAGAATCAATCCCTTACCTCTCTCTAAAAGTGCAAAGTTTCAAAAAGTTCAATGCATACAAGATTGTTGGAGGCGGAATAGATCTGGACAAGGAGAAGAAGTCTGGAGATAAATGTGAGCCGTGAGGGACATATAATATTTTAACAAAACAAGCATATGTTTGCTGTTGAAGACAAAAATCCAGAATAGTTAATGTTGTTTTAGTTAAATAAAACAATTTAAATGTCTGTCTGGTGATGTTCTCCTCCTAATACAACATGGCAAAAAAATCCTCCAAATATTAATGATTAACCTGTTGAATTGGAAATTGTTCACCTCCCAATGACTTCATAAATATCTGCTTCAATTACCTTTGGTAAATGAAATAACCAAACAATCATTCATTTTCTGATATAGCTGTAAAACTAATCTGAAAAGTTTTCAAAATAAATCACTGTTTAAAAATGTATAGTGTGTACCTTCTAAAAATGAAACCTACATCTGTCTCTGAGTTGTGAAGATATGTATTAAGGTTATAACAACCAACAAGAATGCACTTTTATGTAGAAAACCATGATTAAATTGAGTCTTCCTGACTAGTGATGTAAATCATGATATAAATCAAATCCGCCTTGCTTTCTGGTGTATCTGAGCAGATGTGTCTTTGTGACTGCCACCAACACACTGTGAATTGAACTAGAGCTCTTCCAGAGCTGAAAGCATGAGTCTCTGCAGCTTGAGCTAAAGAGCCAGGCGCTCTTGTTAGGGGAGGAACGTAACAGACTCTCATTCTTTGTGGATTGAGCTCAGAGGGGGAAGCATTACATGCACTGACTGACCCACGAGTTACACATTGTTTGTACCTGATTGTTGTTCTTTGAGTGCTGGTCCCTGTGTTCATTCCACACATGGGTAAAGATGTGTACTGTGTGTCTCAAAATTTCCAGGATTTTTATTTTAATTCTGCTTTCCCCAGTGCTTCTTACATCCACTGGGAGCAGAAGAAATAGAAACATTTAACTATTGCCTCTAACTCATCATGAGTCTCGATATTCCTGACTGTCAAAGCTAAGGGATTTTGGAAATTTCAGAGGAGAAGCCAGATTTGTAAGATTGAGCCACATTTCAGACCTTAAAGATTTAGATAAACTTCTGAGACATTTCTAAGCTCTGAATTGAACTTTTGAATCTCTTGAGGTTCACCCATCACTAGTTAGGGCCCCTTTGAGCCCCTTCACCATGGCAATGCTCATAGTAGGGGAGTGTTCTTTTTTGGTGTTTTTCTTTAATTTGTCTATTCGGATTTTTCAAATTGCACCCATTTAGGGTTCTAGGGGCATGTACAATACACTGTATAAATACATCTCAAACACTGGTCAGGATGGCGCAATATTGATATTGAAATCCTCCTAATTCTTCCCCTCAGGAGTGATCTGGGACATTCCGTGTGCCCCAAAGAGTGAGCTCATGCTCTGACATCCAAAGGAGTTAGCAAGTTCCAGAGTCTAGGACCAACTACTAACAATGCCCTGCCCCAGTCCTCTGACAAACCCCTCCAGGACTGTAAATTCAAATGTTGATTTCCACTACACAAATAGACATAATATCTTAAGGTACACAGGGCTCAAACCAACAAAGAGCTTTATAGATCGAGAGTTTTTTGCTGTCTTCCTCTACTATCTTCCAGTTCACTTGCTTTCCCTCCTCCATCTCTTGTAAAATTAATCTATTGCTGCATGCTATAAATTCTCATTGGGTAACGGTTCTTTCCAGTTCTTATCTATCTTCCGTGCGCTTCTGCCCTACCAGTTCTCTGCTGTACTGCATCTAAGATCCTTTAATTCTTCTGAATGTTACACAATGAGAAAGCAATGTTCCCTTACCAGCAATCTCTCTAATTGTAACATTATGGCAGGTGTCACCAGGAGGTGTTGGTGCACATAGTTTTCCAAATTATTTTTTCTTAGCGTGTGAGCAAAAGTTAATTCTTAGGAAGCCAGGCTGTGGTGGTGGTAGTTCGAGCTATGCAAAGTTTTGTGTAAAGGTGGTGGGTTCTTGGACAGGAGCTGTGCAAGCACCAGCAGAGTGTACTCTCCTCACTGGGCTCAGATTAGACTAAATTCTTGAAGCAAGGATGGTCTGTGGTTAGGGCGATAGCCTGGGACTTGGAAGAGCTGGGTTCAGTTCCCAGCTCTGCCATAAACCTCCGGTGTGACCATAGGGAGGCATATAAGTACCTAGGACAGAGAGGCAGAGTTTCCCTCTGGAAACCAGGCATTGGTGTTGGGCTGAGACTCCTGAAAGAAGGGCTTCACCTGCATGCTAGTTAAGTGTCACTGTTCCAGGACTGGCTGTATATGTGTAAATAAAAGAAGTTATGTTTGAGTATATCCAGACTCTGCCTCACTGATTTCTTTGCCATGGTGAAGCCCACCTGCAGGGCCCTGACACCTGCTACCACTTAGCAAAGAGGTGATGCTGGTGTCCGAATGGGACACTGCTGTTGGAAGAAGGGGCAACCATAGGAACACACAGGAAGCATCTGTAGGAAGTGATCTGGAAAAAAAATTCCATTGAAGAGCTTGCTAGTCTGCAGTGATTCTCAGGAGAAATGAATGGGTGGATACCACAAAGTTCTGAATGCATCAGTGCGTTAAGTTTCAAACCATTAATAATTTAAGAAAAGACAACTGGCCATGTTCTGCTTTCTCTGTGTTTGAAGTTGCTCACCTGTCTGTTCTTTGACTATAGGTTTTCCAGAAACGAATGGCTGAATCCGGCTGTCTCACAGAAGAAGAAATGGGATTGATCTTTGTTAACTGGAAGGAGCTCATAATGTCTAATACAAAGTTACTTAAGTGAGTACAGTTAGCATGTGTGCCTCCTAAATGAGAGCCAACTAACGTCTAAGCTTTCCCTAAAATAATAATTTAGTCTCCCACTCCACTCCGCAGGAACTGGTTTTATTGTAAGGCCTGCTCGACACTAGAAAATGAGGTTGGCATAACTACAACACTCGGGTGTGAAAAGTCCACAACTCTGAGCAGCATAGTTATGCCAACCTAAGTTCCCGTGTAGATGGTGCTAGGTCAGTGGAAGAATTCTTCCATCGACCTAACTACCGCCTCTCAGGGAGGTGAATTACCTACGCCAAAGGAAGAATTCCTCCTATCAGCCTAGGTAGTGTCTACACTGAAGCACTGCAGCTGTGCCACTGTAGCATTTTAAGTGTAGACAAACTCTCAGTGTTTCTGCTCCTGCTGATTATTTCCCACTTGATAATCCCGCGATGTCAATTCAGAGCATTTAAGTATAACGTCACAAAGAAAGGGTTTTGAGAGGGAAAGGAACAAACAACGGGAGCAGATGAACTTTTAACAGAGGGCCTTAGAAAATAAAGAATATGTGAGGAAAATATATAAAACATGTTTTTCAGAGTTTTCTGAGAGTGAATTTTTGAAACGACAAACCTGTTAATTATTTACTTTAAAGTGGGATGATGCTATATGCATGTACGGAGTTAAATCAGACTAGATCAGCATTTCTCAAACTGGTGGTCCGACCTAAAAGGGGATTGCAAGACTATTGTAGAAGAGTCATCAGAGAGGCGGCTGCTGGCTGGCTCTGAAGGCAGCGCCACCGCCAGCCACAGCACAGAAGCAAAGGTGGCATGCTATGGCTGGAGGCGGAGGAAGTCACCACTTTTTGTGCGAGGGTCATCACAGCCTGAAATATTTTCAAAGGGGGTCCCAGCAAAAAAAAATTTGAGAACCCACGGACTAGATGATCATGATGGTCCCTTCTGACCTTAAAGTCTAAGAGTCTGTGGAGGCTAGTGGTTGCACTGTTTGTCAAAAAATGCCTCGAAGGGGAGGGAGAAGCATTCCCATTGTTTCAGAGATCACTTCCTCAGCCATCTACATCTGTTAAGCCAGTCTGTCAGTACAGCATGCAGTGCCAGTATTCAGTCAGATTTGTGATATATCCGGGGCCTAACAGTGCTGGAAGGAAGGTTTTTTTTTCTGTAAGGACTCCATGATATTGAGTGGAATCAGGAATCCACCTGTCTGACAGATGGAAATTCTGAGGCTCCAGGATTAGGCCACTTCTGAATTACAGAGTCAACCTGTGAAATTCTCTCCTCTGCAGAGCCCTGCGTGTGCGTAAGAAGACAGGAGGAGAAAAAATGCCTGTGCAGATGATCGGGGACATCCTGGCTGCAGAGCTCTCTCACATGCAGGCCTATATCAGATTCTGCAGTTGTCAGCTCAATGGAGCTGCACTGCTGCAACAGAAAACAGATGAAGAAACAGAGTTCAAAGACTTCTTAAAGGTATTCTGTTCACTAGCTTCCATATTGGATCCCGGTTTTCTTTCCCCTGATGGCAGGGCATGTTCAAAAGCCTGTCCAGCCAAAGGCTGACTTGTCCAGAAAAATCCAGGACTTGAGAATCCTTCATGCATAGACACAGTCCTCTGCTTTCCTATGAATCCGATATGCAGATAGTGTTAACATTCAGTGACCGTTGCAGTAGAGCATGTTCTTCAGTCTTGTTCCCTTGCGAGTGTTTTATTCCATTTTCCATTCCACTGCTTTACATTAATCCAGCATAATTGCTGCACCTTCAAAGTTACAGTGCCTATGTTTGCCTTACTTTCAAGATTCATGCTACAAAAGAGGTTGGAGTTGATTGATTTGGACTGCAAGGCTTGTTGTTTTAAACACCCTGCATAACTGGCAAAATCAATGAGCTGTTGCTGGATTGTGCTGTTTTGGACTGTGTGATTGCTATATGTGTGAGGACTTCACAAAAGGGAGACATGCCATGAGGCTAACACTGAGCATAATATTACATACAATAACTACGAGTAAGGAACTGCTGCTGCAGTGAAGGGAAAAATGCCAAAACATTTGACACAGAGTTTTCGTTTTTTAACAAACTTTCCCGGATCCTTATGTAAAATAAAAACAGTCAGCTTTAAATGATAGGGTTTTGGTGACTACAGGAGCTTCACTTTCCTGGCTTATGTTGGCAGAATGTCTCAGGGTTTGTCTACACTGAAATTAGCCACTAGTGGCTGGCTTGTGGCAGCGGACTGGGGCTCATGGGGCTGGGAGTATCCTGCTGTTTAATTGCGGTGTAAACGTTCAGGCTGCAGCCCAACTCTGGGACCCTCCCACTTCGCATGGTCCTAGAGCCCAGGCCCCAGCCCGAGCCCGAACATCTACACCACAATTAAAGAGCCCCTTAGCCCAAGCACTGGGACCCCAAGTCAGCTGGCATGGGCCAGCCGCGGGTTTTTAATTGAAGTGTAGAGTAGACATGCCCTCAGTAGAATGACAGTTCTATAAGTCTTTTCCATTTGTTCTAAATGTAAATGCACTGTGATTTTTCACCTAGATGAGCTCTAGGATTTCTTGCAGTAACTGGGAATATTCATTCCATCAGGCACTGTTCAATGCAGCGAGGCAAATAGTTACTTTTATTTCTTGATCAGTAATGCAATGTCTCTGGATTACACCTTAGAAACTAGCCTCTGACCCTCGCTGTAAAGGAATGCCGCTCTCCAGCTTCCTGCTGAAACCTATGCAGAGAATTACACGCTACCCTCTGCTCATAAAGAGTGTGAGTATCCTGGGTTTGTAAAATTCTGAATCTTGTAGCATTTTAAATTTGATTTCTGTAGCAGCATAACTGTGGTTGCAAAAACAGAGAAAGCGTTGTCATGTAATAAGGATTTCTTTATAAGTGTATCACATCTGGCACCTATCCTTACCAGGGTTTTATCTCTGTCTGTTTCTGTTTCCTCCCTTCCGATCCCAACCAGATTCTGGAGAATACCCCAGAAAACCACCCAGATCACAGTAATCTCAAGCTTGCCTTGGAACGTGCAGAGGAGCTGTGTTCTCAAGTAAATGAAGGCGTGCGTGAGAAAGAAAACTCAGACAGGCTGGAGTGGATACAGTCCCATATACAGTGTGAAGGACTTGCTGAGGTAACTGGCTTAGCTAGTGCTTGGGTGGCTGGCATATATAGGGCTGTATTGTAGAGCCTTTTAAAGTTAATTTACACAGAAACAAGGTAGGAAAAAATAAGAGGCAGTGGCATGTTCTGCCAGCTAACATTACCTGAGCTCTACCCACTTGTGATCTCAAGGGGAGATGCCACTCTGTAGATTGTGTGGATATCCATGATTATCCCTCACTTTTCTTGCATGCTTTGAGCAGCAATGAAATTGCTGACATTTTAAACTGGTACCATTAAGCTTCAGTTAATATTAATTGAAGCAATTTCCCACTCTTCAGATTTGGCTTAAGCTGCCAGCAGCCCGAGGCAGCTGTCTCTATGTGGTATTACTCTTTGTCCACATTTCTGAAGTTTTTCTTCACAACAATAAGGGCCTAGAAATTATTTTTAAACTTAATTCTGGAGCACAAGATGGCAGCCACTAGGGAAAAGTTTCAGCTCACCAGCCCAGTCAGACCCGTGCATTTGTGGCCTTTAAGCCTTAAACTAATGTTTTGCATTGAGAATAGGGCTGAAACCACTACAGATTATAAGGAAGTTGAGTTCTGTTAAGACTTGCTAGGATTCTTTCCCATGTACTGTAAACTACTGGAGGAAATACACAAGAATTCTACATGCATTAAACAAAGTGAGTAGGATTTTGAGGGTCATAACCAATAATCGCTCTGCAGACAATCAGGAAATGATGCACATAATACCCAGCTGCTGCTGCTACTACTCACATATTGATTCTCTCCCTCTCAGCAACCGATTTTCAACTCCATTACAAACTGCCTGGGTCCCCGAAAGCTCCTGCACAGCGGCAAGCTCTACAAAACAAAGAGCAATAAGGAACTATACGGCTTCCTCTTCAATGACTTCCTGCTCCTTACCTACATGGTCAAGCAGTTTGTTTCTTCAGGGTCAGATAAACTGTTCAGCCCCAAGTCCCACTCGCAGTTCAAAATGTATAAAACGGTGAGTGAATTAAAAAGCAAATCAGTCGTTCTTGATCTCTTAATAGGGATCCTGTTCTCTCTCTCTCTCTCTCTGCGGTGATACATTATCTAGTGCTGCTTGATTATTCATGGCTGTACTGAGGATTGCATAGCTTTGACTGTATTGGGTGTAATTTTCATTCATTGGGACTGAACGTTGACTGTGGGGGGGGGGTGGGGATTTTCTCTCAGCAGACACACAACCCCTAGTCAGGGAATGTGAGTATGCTGAAAAGAGAGCCCTCTTTGCATCCATTTTATAAACTCCTCCCTCTGCTTCGTAGTCAAGTACCTCCACAGTACTCTGTAACCAAACTGGACAGAAAGAGGAACCTGAGACTAGGGTCTTAAATCCACATAAATAGTCATTCATTCACTGATGTTGAAGACCAGGGGCACGGTGCTCAGTGTTTTTGAAAATTAGGCCACTTACTTAGGAGCCTAGATGTTGACATGGGACCCTAACTTTAGGGCCCATGAAAATGTGGGCCTAAAATGTGGGCCATGAAAATGTGGGCCTCTGTGTCCAGCACTGCTTCCCAATGAGTGCTCACAGTGCTCCCGAGGAGGGTAGGGAAGTATCCCCATTTTCTGATGGGGAAACCTAAGATGCTGAGAGGTTAAGTGGTTTGCCCAAAGCCACACACTACGTCTGTGATAAAGTTGGGAGTAAAAAGCAGGAACTCCTGTTTCCCAGTCTTGCCTTAGTCCATGCTGCTTATACAGCTCTTCCCCTTTCATAAAGCAGTTTTCTTAGGTAGCCAAGAGTGTGTTTTAGCCCTGTATTCGCTGGTTTATCTTAGTCCTAGAAAGAGTTTCTAAAATCTTTAAATATTGATCTGTCTGTTTTTCTGGTGTCCTGAGGGGTGTTGACTTTCTTTAGCAAAAGAAGACATATTTAAATATCATAGTTTTGTTTCCGCTTATCATCACGGTGAGTTTGCCACAGCGAGGTTTGCCTTTCCTGCGTGTCTTTCAGCCTATTTTCCTTAATGAAGTCCTGGTGAAATTGCCAACTGACCCTTCGAGTGATGAGCCAGTTTTCCATATCTCCCACATTGACAGAGTCTACACGCTAAAAACAGACAATATTAATGAGAGGTGAGTACCGGAAATGCCAAGCCTTTTGGGGTCTGGGTGGGCCCTATGGAAGAAAAAAGTGTTTAAGGCGGACACTCCAGTGGCTCTTTGTAGTTTAAAGGCAGCAGAACTTCTACCAGATTACTCTTCTCTACACTGATGTGGGAGTGCTTACACCGTGCAGAACTCACTTCAGACACACATGGACAAGCTGAAGGCAGGGGGAAGCTTTCCATTGACTCACTGGGTGTTAGATCAGACCCATGGTGAGCGTTCAGCCAAGAGCTGGCTCCCTGTCAAGCCTGTAAAGATTTGTCTGTCAATTCAGGGGGCTTCCTTCTGGACTCAGAACATACAGTGGACTAGTACATAATTTTCTCACCTGCAAGTACACAGTGAGAGCCTGTTTTGCCCTCATCGTGCTGGTCTAAATCAGGATGAACTGCTTTGAAGTCAGTGGAGTTACAAGCTGGTGTGGGAGGAGGGTCTTTGCAATAAGCCATCAGCTCTTCTTAGCTACATTTTTGTGTGTGCTGAAAGGCTGGTGTCTCAAAGGATAATCGGCTTGTTCCATGATCCTACTCAGTATTTAATATGAGCCAGCTGTTCATAATGGGGAAGCATTTTCGCTTGGCAAAGAGACTGGACCAAGAAGCCGGAGGGAGGAGGAGGACTGAGGTTGGATGAGGAGGGCTGGCTGGGCAAGGAGACTGGAACAGGGATCAGAGGCCTCAGGAGCAAGACTGGGACTCAGTAAGGAAGGAGAATGAGACTGGGACAAGGACCTAAGGGTGGAGAAAAGACAGGACTGGGACAAGGACAGTGTCAGAGTGACACTGACCATTTAAGAGGAAGTGTGATGTATTAGCTGCCTCCTAATTGGGCTTAAATAAGGTCACCTTTGCTCTACAGGGAGAAGATTTAGTAAATTGGAGGCAGAGACAGCAGGAATCAGCCAGGAAAAGGGGCAGGTGAGAGTTGTCAGATACCAGGATTACTGAGAGGACCCTGAAGGAAGCTGTAGGTGGTTCCTGGGTGTAGCAGGAGAGCAGCAAGAGGGGTTCGCTGGATGACTTTCCCAAGCCAGAGAGCCAGATCTAGAGGGTTGGAGGGGACTGGAAGTCACAGCAGCAGAAGGAGGTGCCTCCTGATGTCCAAGCTGGAGAGCCGAAGCTGAGGGCTAGAGAGGGCTGAAGGCAGAGGAACAGCGAAGGCGCTTGTCCGCTGGCATCTCCATACCTGGAGAGCTGGAGCTGTGGGAACAGTGAGAGAGCCGGGGGGCGGGGGGTGTAAGGGATGCTTCCCTGGTGAGGATGATTTCCCACCAGAAAGGCTGTGGGGTTTGCTCTGGGAAGAGGGGGGTTGCACTCCAGCTGAAAGGGATGCGGTGGCTGTCCTGGCAGAGGGACAGAAGAGGAGGGACAGAATCTGGGTGTGGCAGAAGACACTGGAATGTGGAATTTGTTAGGTCAATGGATGAGATGTATTGGGATTTGATAGAAACACTTGCACTGTGGGGCTACATGGACTATGTTTTGGGACCTACGTTTTGGATTGTTTGCACAATCAGTGTTTTGTAATAAACTAGCCCCTAGGAGGGGTATTCTTGAGGCAAGAGAGCCTGGTGTGGAGTTACTGGGGACTCTGAAGAAGGGAAACTGAGGCAGTCTGCCGCAGGAGCATGCGCCAGACTGGGGTTGCCTTCTAACAGACAGGTTTGAGGGGAGATAGGGCAGAAGGGGTCAAGCTTTGGAGAGTAGGTAAAAGAATCTGTGCCCACAAGAGCACACTCCCTTCTAGAGCCTGGAATGGAACCCAGAATCCCTGAGTCTCACCATACCTCTCCTGTCAGCAAATATCTGTGTAACCCACTGGCAGTGTGTTCAATTCCCTCTAGTGCTGTTTGACATAGAGGATGACAACTTATTACTGCTATCCATAATTCCATTAGCTGAAGTGGAAGAGGTCTGTGTGGTGTATCTAAAGGTTTCAACCCCGATGACCCGTGTATGAATATGATGCCAACTAGTGGAATTCATTTTTTTCAGTTTGTTTTTCAAAACCTAGGAAATTACACACACAAAATCACGTTAAAAGAACATCGTTAAAGACGCAATGTCAACCACTCAAAAGTTAGAGGTCCTGAGGAAAAAGTAGTATGTGAGCACGTAGTTAAAGACCATATCATAATGTAGACACACAAAGGGACTGAACTAAGGCTGCACGGGCAACCCTGATTGTGGCATTTCCTAACTCTTGAGTGCTTGACTTTGCCATCTTAATAATGTTCTTTTAACATAGTGGTTTGGTATGTAATATCCCATGTATAGGCTACCCACATATGCCAGCCTAATTTTTAGGTCTTGTCCTTTTCCTGATACATAATTAGCACAGGCTTCTCTTTGTCTAGAGCAACATATTGTGTAAAACTGAGTCACCCTTTGGAGAAGGTTTAAATTACACTAAAAACATTTTTCTCCATAAAATGGATTGCAAAATTCTCAGCCCCACTCATCTCTACTCACATACCAGTACCAGAGCACATGTACCAGCTAAGGAGGGGCTGGTGCCACTTCTCTGGACTGCGTCAGGTAGGCAAGAGACCATTTTTCGGACGATTTCCCATGGTAGTTGGAGGCAATGGACCAAGCTTTTGCTAGGTCCCCTTACTCCAAAGATAACCACAAAGGCACCTTCACAAAGCCCATAAAGGGGGGAGCACATCCTAACCTTCACTTCGTTAGACTCCCAAGAGCTCAATCTAATTGGCATATCACTATGAAGCAGGTTTTCCAGTTTCATAATCGTTCTCATGGCTCTTCTCTGAACCCCCTCCAATTTATCAACATCCTTCTTGAATTGTGGGTACCACTATTCCAGCAGCAGTCACGCCAGCGCCAAATACAGAGGTAACATAACCTCTCTACTTCTGCTTGAGATTCCCGTTTATGCATCTCAGGATCACATGAGCTTTTTTGGCCATTGTGTCACGCTGGGCACTCATGTTCAGCTGATTATCCACGAAGACCCCCAAATCTTGTTCAGAGCCGCTGCTTCCCAGGATAGAGTCCCTCCTCCTGTAAGGACCAGCTACAGTTTTTGTTCCCGAGTGTATCCATTTACAGTTAGCCATAATTTTACATAAAATGAATAGATGATGGTGGGACCCTCATGGTCAAGGAGACCTAAGGTCAGGTTAGCTCAAAAGAAGGGAACAAAAAATGTGACTTGAATTAGAGACATTGAGTTTTATTAAGTTTTGCTGCAATAACGGCAAGATTCTTGGCTCCAAAGTGACCCTGCAGGAATTAATTTTCACAGGACGGCCTGGGTCCAGAAGATCAAAGGAGCATCGGAACAGTATATCGAAACCGAGAAGAAGAAACGGGAAAAAGCTTATCAAGGTACAGAATGCGGGCACTGGCCTAAAAGGGTGCAGGGCTCTCATGTGCCTGGAGGGATTTCAGGGTCTTCTCTTGAGGAAGCCGCTTCCAAGATGGTTGAGCTAATGTCCCTCTTCCAGAAGATTAACTCTCAACTGGGAGTGTAGATGCTATTGCATGGCTGAGTGTGTAACTCATGCAGAGACCCTTTCCATTAATACACATCAACTGACTACATCACCTGTTCCAAATGGGACAAACTAAGGTAATATCGTTGCCAGTTTTATTTGTACTGTCAAGCTGTTTATTAATTCTGATTTTCTTTTCCAGCACGCTCACAGAAGAGCTCAGGAATAGGACGCTTGATGGTACATGTGATTGAAGCCACAGAGTTGAAAGCCTGTAAACCTAATGGTAATAATGTAGGGGTGGAAGGCTAGTACATTCAAAGAGGAGGGTTAAGAGTTAATTTAGTCAGGCAAAAGTGCAGATTTCAGTGACAGCCTCTGCAGGTGGCTCTCAGGGATGCAGTGGGGTAACGTCTCTCTGCTGTACTAGTGAATAGTTGTTGCCTAACCCAAGCTTTTGGGATGGCAGCACAGAATGCTCCTTCCAACAGCAGTCACAATAGGAGAGAGGTTTTTGTATTGGGCTTTACGTTTGTGTAAATCCAGCCTCTGAGGAAGACTTTTACCTTGAAGAATAAGATGAAAAACAAGAGAAACATGAGAGAGCCTTGGCTGTGGTCTGGTTCTTTTGTGTGTTCCTATTAATAGAGACTCTTCGGTGCTAGATCTGCTTAGGGAAAAGCATTTCACCGTTTGTTCTCTGCTTAGGGAAAAGCAATCCGTATTGTGAAATCAGCATGGGGTCACAGAGCTATTCAACCAGGACGCTGCAGGACACTTTGAACCCTAAGTGGAACTTCAATTGTCAGTTCTTCATTAAGGACCTTTATCAGGATGTGCTGTGTATCACCATGTTTGACCGGGATCAGTTCTCACCTGATGGTAGGTGTAAACATTTTTTCAGGACAGGGAGAATTCTCTGATCATTTTAATTGTGCTGCATGTTTTCTTCCCAAATAGCCACAAGGGTTTAACGTGTGGTCCCACTCTGAGAAAAAGACACTTTCTTACTCAACAGGTATGTTAGCCCTGCAAAGTCAACACAGCTCTGGGTGATCAAGCTGGATTCTATTCGGTCTTGTCCATCAGCCACAGAATTGTTTCTTTTCAGTCTGTTACGCCTGTCTAAGCCCCTGGAGGAAAATGGGGCTGCAGAGATGTCACTGAAGGCAGAATGTGTTCCCTTGTTGCTGGTTGTGATGCATGAGAGAGAACTCAGCCTGAGTCTCAGATCCCAGGTTACATTGGCAGAGCTGGCCGTTAGAAAAACCATTTTTTTACCTGTAAGCTGACATTTGATATGGAAGTCACTGACTCACAATAAACAGGGGACCTCCCAATGCCATTTTTAGTGACATTTCAAGGATGATTATAGTGGCTGAGCAGCAGGCTGACCTGTTGAGGAGTAAGGCGGGGACAGGTCTGAATCAGGGAGTAAAGATTGGAGAAGGAGCACTTGTGCTTGCTGAGATGTTACTCTTTAGTATCGTTCTCTCACTCCCTGTGACTGGGAGTTACTACACCCATAAAAATTCAAGCCTTATAGGATAAATACATTAACAGCAATGGGAACAACTGAATTGCCTAACATAAGAACGTAAGAATGGCCATATTGGGTCAGACCAATGGTCCATCTAGCCCAATATTCTGTCTCCAACAGTGGCCAGTGCCAGATACATCAGAGTGAATGAACAGAACAGTGCAATTATCGAGTGATCCATACTCTGTTTTCCAGTCCCAGCTTCTGGCAGTCACAGGCTTAGGGACTCCCAGACCATGGGGTAATCTAAACTAATCAAGTCTACTATGGGAAGTAGTCATGGCTAGGGGATTCCAAGGAAAGTGCACTAGGCACTTTGAGAAACTCTTGAGCACAAGCTAATGATCCAAGAGGTCCTTCTCAGCTCTGACATGCGATAGGTGTCCATTTCTCTTTATATTACGTAGACCTATTGAGCCATTCTAAATGCTTGTCTAATGTTAGTGCTTTGCCTTGTTTGCTCAGGTTTTCTAATCTAAGATTTATAGCTAATGCTGTTCACTTACATTATTCAACAGATTTCTTGGGTCGCACTGAAGTTCCAGTAGCAAAAATCAGAACAGAACAGGAGAGCAAGGGACCTACAACTAAACGTTTACTGCTGCATGAGGTTCCAACCGGAGAGGTTTGGGTCCGCTTTGATTTGCAGCTCTTTGAGCAGAAAACGCTCCTTTAAGAAAACATTTTTATTTTACAAAAGACAAAGCTGACAGCTTGACCACCTCCACCAGAGCTGAAAGCATTTTACAAATCATTCATCGCCCCAAGCCAGTTACTGAGCAAGAATTCCTGTTGCATCATCACTCTTCCTAATTATCCGTTGTATATGATTTCTTTGCTGCATCCTAAGTTGCTGGTGATCTATGCAAATGCAAAATTTACTGTATATAAGATACTGTAGCTCAGTGCCTTTTTGTTGATTAATATTGACATTTTTGTTGTGTTCAGATGCCAATGTTTCCGTTTTCAGGGCCATAAAAAGTATTAAATAGTATTTTGGCATCAAAATATATGTATATATAATGTTACCACTTAGTCTAACATATAGACTGAGGAATGGTTTAGTTGAAGGCTAGAATCATTCCATTTGAAATTTGAAAAGTGATATCCACTGGAATATTCCCTTCTCAGGGTGTTAATTATAGGGATTCAATGCAGAAGCCTTCGCACTTGAGGAGGCTCTAAAATGCTGTATGTTCTTTTTAAAAAAAAAAAATCAAATGCAGTTCTTTACTTGACACAGTTCTGCACTGAATAAGAAATTTCAACTTGATTTTTCTTTCTGGTTCGGTTGTATTAATCACTTCTGGCGGAGACAATGTGGTTAAAAAGAGTAAGTAGAAAAAATAATTTATTTTAAATACTGTGTGTGACCTACAATAATGTGGAAGAATATTTTTCAACTTTTAATTTTCCTAAATTATTTGTGTAAAATTACTTGGTTTTGCAGATCTCCGTGGGATGTGCATCTTTATGCTTTGTCATTGCCAACGTGTACATACAGAGTGAAAAATATAAGTTTATTAATGTAATTTGTCTACATATATTTACTGATGCATATTGATTTTTTTAAAATATATTTTATTGTACAGGTGAATGGGAAATAATGGGAAGTAACTTACAAGGACTAAATTCAAGGAAAGACTATTCAAATGTAAATTTTGTTTGCTATGGGAACTGCTAGTCCAGTAGGGGTTTGCAGAACTGAAATTTGTTGCAAGCAAAATCTTCCTCCCCACATGAAAATCAGGAATGTTAAAAGGGGGTTTGTTTTTCAAAGTGTTTGACAAATAGTAACCATGTTGTTGCATCCTGAATTTGCCTTGTGGACATTTAAGCATTGCATTCAATTCCAGACAATGAGTGAATTTGTATCCCACAGGTGCTACAATACCTAATAATGCCTAACAGAGTTTCAAACCTGATTACCAGCCTGAATGCCCTTTCCTTGCTGGACTTAAGTCAGACCCTCTGTTACTTTTAACAGTTTTCTGTGGTTCAATTTTTCTAGTCCTAAATAAAAAAAAATCTTGGCAGCTTTTGAGAGATTGTGTCTATCTAATTGATAAGGAATCATGTTTGTTTTATACAGCTTAAGGGGACAGCATTTTGTTGTGAGAAAATAAGGTGTGATTGCCAAACCTCTGCATTTTGTATTTAATTGCAGCCTAACCCTAGTGAAACAGAGGTAATGGCCCAATATTTTAAAGATATTGAAACTATTCAATTTGTGGAATATTGGCAGAAGTTAATACAGCTGGAATGGTAATTACTGGTCTACCAGGAATATGCACCTTCTATTTCCAGGGTGGGGGTAACTCAATCTTTCTATGACCATTTGTTGCTAAAAGTCATCTCAGTTTGTGCACCCTATAAGTCTCCAGCAGAAAGTCTTTCAGACCTGGCATGATATTAGTAAGCAAACTTTAATTTATACTTCACACGCATATGTTTATTTTCACTTACAAAGTTTTAATAGTGAAGTACATACCAGCTCAAACAGTTGCTTGAAAATATTGTTTAACTACTACAGAAGCTACACTTACCTGTCCCCCATCAAACTGAGGTTGGCTGGCCAGGGGCACTTTGATTTGCTCGTTATTCAGACAGAGGATTTGGTTTTGAGATTCTCAAGGTGCCCCATCCTGAGAGTTCTAGCCTACTGAAAAATAAACATGATCTGGAACTAGTAAGTGAATGTTGGTCTCCTTCAAGGTCATAAAAAGAACAACCCAGGGACGTGCTTTCCCTAACAAGTTTTCACTGCACATATTGATATCTGAAGTAAATCAGACCTGGAGTGGTAACAGAACACCTTATGTAGTAATGTGCAGATTCTAGGAGTGTCCTATTCCTGTCTCTCTTGTTGTCTGTGTAGTTAGGCAGTCTCTGGGACTGTTAAAAAGACGGGCTATATAATGGCTGGGAAGGTAGGGAAAATGTCGGTGATTTATTTCTCTTTTCAATACAAACATTTCACAGCATTTCAATAAACGTTAGTGTTTTAGCATTGTCATCTGTCTCTATGCAGTGACATTTTTAAATGAAGCTCCTGCCATTTTACCTTTCTCAGATTTTTAGTCTGTACAGTATGGTTACTGGGGCTGGAAATCTGTGCAGCGCAGAGTATTTTGCATTTCTTTGGGTTTTGTACTGTTATGCAATTGGCACTTCAGAAAGGAATGGTTAGCAAGCCAGTTTTATTGCATTTCATTAAGATGACTGGCAAGTGGTCAGTTGCTTTGGCAGAAGGTCTGGGGCGCACATCCCAAATGTAACTTTCTAGTGGATATACATCTCCTCTTTCCAAAGGGTGGGAGGACACGTGTTGTCAGCCCAGGCCTTGAAGTCCAGGGTGCCAGCGTTATGGTTTCTCTTCACTCTTCGCCTTTAACAGAAATCAGATCGGTAACAGCCGTTAACATTTTGTCACATATAAATGATTGCTCCAAATCAACAATGCTTCTGCTCCAGCTGTGTACTGCACTGAGTCATTCTGGCAAATGTTCTCTTAACAGGAAAACTGGATACAGTGAATGAACCTGCCACTACCCACAAATTCTCTCTAAACAGGATGCTGGAATAAAGCTTAGGTACAGTAACAGCCCATAGGACCAAGAGCGTGAAGCGATGGGAGAAGTGCTGTGCTGCCCGGTACCAAAGTGTCTATGGCCAGAGGAAGGTGACACTGTCCCTAAATCCAAGGAAGTGAGGACACAGCAATGAGGAGGGAAGAAGGGACGGGTGGCAGAGAACTGGAAAGAAGGGAGAAGGCAGAAAAAGTGAGGAATGGTTTCTGCGCTGTTTGTTTTCCAATCAAGTGAGATGTAGCAAGGGCTGAGCCTACATGAGAGTCTCACACAGGGAGGAGCTCCAGCCCAAAGAGGGTGGGGAAGCCATTGTCCTAAGGGTTGCCCATGCAAACCCACACCGAGACAAGGAATAAAACTTCTCACTTGGTTCAGCTTTGCTATCATTGCACATAAGGAGCAGGTTTTTCCTTAAGAGGCCTGTGGTGAAACAGCACCAACAGGAAGCTTGAAGAATTGAGTCAGGACCCTTACTAAAAACTTCCTTTTCCACATATCTCAGCAGCTGTTCTGATCCACTCCCTTCTTCAGCACAAGGCTCCTCACATGCTCTCCCAGCCCACAGAGCACTCTGTACTGATTCCCAGCCCATGGACTGGGAGCACTACACTGGGGCAGGATGAAGTTGGCATCCACCTCCTAGTATCTCAACACCCATCTGCAGCCTGAGCTAGAATCCTAGAGGACACCCAGGTTCCATTCCTCCTCCCGCTCAGGGTTAGCAACATTTGCTTTGGTCAGCACATGCACCCATTAAAAAAGTTTCCAACAGATTATAGTTGAACTGTAATAATTTTCTTCGTTTTGCATCTTTCACTACAAAGACACTTAGCAGCTGAACTTTAAACCATCTCCCTGCTTATGGCATTTTAAGCATAACTGATGCTTTTCCTAGAGTGCCCCTGATATATTCTTAAAGCCTCCTGGCTCTGTGATGTAGCCTGTTGCTGTAGGATACCCTCACTGGGAGCACAAGGGACAGTGCATGGTTGCGGATGGGGGGTGCCAGAAGTAAAAACCTCAAAACTGTCACAACATAATGATCAAATGTAAAACAAATTGAGTGAGCAGTTGTAAATCACACGCCTTGCTTTGCTCACGAAGAGCCTGACATGAGTGACAGCAGCAAAACTCTAGCTCTTTTAAGAGCCGTCAGACACATCCACATGAAATCCTGATCTGACTGTGCATCCTCCCCTATCCTGAAGAGGCTAAATTGTAGGGTTGGCCTCCAGCCCTGGCCCAGAGCAACCCAAGAAATGACTCCGCATAACCCATTTCTAGTTCAGAGCTCCCTTGCTCTTAAGACACTGCAACAGGAATTCCAGGTGGGGCCCAGCCATATGGAGAACCATGCTGTTCCCACCCCACACTTGTTATGTAGATTCACACACCCCTTACTTCTCCAGGAGGCAATCCAGCCCCTTTCACCAACACTAAATTCACACAAAATGTACAGAAATAAGCAGACTCCATCAGTAAAACCACCTGAATTTGCCCTTCCAAGCACTTTGATCTATGACGGGACAGGACTGGGGATGTGTCTATTGCCACTCAGCGGATTTGTTGGACTTTACCTCTTCCTCTGACGAATCTCACTTTCTACGTATCCTGGGGGTATTTTCAGCCACTCAGCTGCATCCATATTTTGCCGGCCTAAAGGAAGCAACGGCAACTTTGCCTTACATAGGTCGTTCATTTCTTTGGCCGAGTATATTCTTCCTGTGGGGAGTTGAACAATAACTAATGTGAACAGCAGCACTATTGCTAGCCAGAATGGCTCCCGTTGGTGTGTGAAACGCTTCCACGAATTGAAGAATATGGATGATATTAAGTACCTGTCTGACACTGCTGGATAAACCCGCCCTCAAGAAATCTTCCTTGTACCTCTTTTAACAGCGGATCGTGTAAAGGTGGAGTTGACACCTATAACAAAAGCAGTATTTCATACGCTTGCACAAAGAAAAACACTTTCATTTGAGGGGTTCAGAGTGGCACAGACAAAAGTTACATCTCAAAACACCCTGTGAGTAGGGAGGTGTCATTAGCTCTACTTTATGGCTGGGAAACTGAGGCACAAACCGGTTAATAACCTGCTTTTCAGAGGTGTTAAGCAACTGAGCAATGCTGTGGCAAATTGCGAATAGAGCCAAAGCCCCAGCCTCCTGTGCTAAGCACCCTCTCATTACCCCTCCCATGTTCTAGGTTCTGTACAAGTATGGCAGAGTCTTTACAGGCTGCCCAAAGCATTAGAAATGGGGGTGCTGCTATTGGACCCACTAACAGAATCCATAGCTGTAGGCTACGGTCAACTACATCGGGAGCAATCAGGCTTTTTGTAGGAAATAATTCCCACCAAAAACAAGCCACATGAAACGTAGGATTATTCACCCAGCAAGTCAGCCAAAGATTCAGTATTACGTCCAAAACACACCCAGCCTATTGTGAGACACACCAAGCCCTGGTCAAAGGACTTTGTAAATTTGAGTACCGTAAAACAAAAACTTCTGAAATATTTAAACTCACCCAGCTGACTGAGTTTAATATGGAAGGAACAGGGGCCTGCTCTCCTGCTTCCACTAAAATCAACTCTCCAATTCTCCTTGACTTCAATGGCAGCAGGACTGGGACCCAGTTTTGTAAACTAATGCAAGTGGAAATGGCCTGAGCCAAACTGAACGACCATCTTGAGTATCACCAACCCTAAGAGCAATACATCAGTAACAACATACACTGACTGCCTCATTAGCCGTTAGACTTTTCTTGATCAGAGGGTGCAGCTAAAAGCCAAAAAGTAGCAGGCGGTCGTACCTTCAGATAGGTGGGATGTGTATTCAGGAAGAGAGGGTCATATTCTGAAGAATCATAATCTTCCAAAGCCACCTTGCCCTGTGTGGGAAGCAAGCAAGAGCTCAGGTCATGGCTGATGTTGCTGATGCAGTGGCTGGAGGTAGCAGTGCTGAGGCCTAGCTAGCACAGGTTACATGTGCATTTACAGAGTGTAATGTGGATGGAGGAGTCTGTTATTTACGCAGCTCTAACTCCTCAGCAGCAGTTTCACGCAGTGTCTAGTGCCAGCCCTTGCTTTGTGTTTTTTTTATTTAATATGTATATCATAGTGGTGCACGGAGGCCTCAGATCAGGCTCAGCATTGTGCTAGGTGCTGTACAAACACGTACCCAGTTACGTCCCTGCCCCGGAGAGCTTACAGTCTTTCATGGCAAGTCCCACGTACAAGCGTAAATGGAAGCACAGGCATAGTTTGACGTCTCTGCTACTCTCTAAAGCATCGGTGCACAGTCCCCTCCATGTCCCTGCCACGCTGTTGTGAAGTGCAGCGGAGCTCCCCTCCTCCCCCGCCAGGCCATAGCTCAGCAGTCCAGCAGGAGATGGAAGTGATCCACCGCTGCTGAAGAACTGAGAGGTTTGAAAAGACGGAGCCCCTGATACCGGCCTGGTGCAGCTGAGCAGACCCTTGTCTTCAGCCAACTGTGGCCTGATGGAAGCAGAGCCGCTTCTATCTTCAGGCCATGATTGGCCATGTCGCCATTCATCCGCTACCCATGCCTCGGCTGTGCGACTGGCGGGGAGGGGGAAGGTGAGAGAGTGGGGAGTCAGGGGAAGGCTGTCCGGCGGGACGGGATGGGGGGAAGGAGAGGTGGAGATCGGAGGGCCAATGGAGGGACAGGGAGAGGGGGAAATGTTGGCAGAGCCAGAGGGGGAAGGGAGGAGCGAAGCTGTGGGGAGAGAGCTGGTAGAGATCGGGGGAGAGGGAAAGAATGAGATGGGGGCACTTGGAAGGTCAGGGTGGGGAGAGACCGGAGGAAGAGAGGGGGAGGCTGGACGAAAGGGGGGAAGGGAGGGAGCAACTGATAGAAGTGAGGGAGAACAGAGGGATGGAACGGGCAAGAAGTGAGGACAAGAGGTGGGGGGGAAGAGGAGAATGATAGAAGAGTGAAAGGGAAGGGAGGAAGCAGGAGTGGGGTGGGAGAGGGCGGGGGAGCTTGGAGGAAGAAGCAGGAGAATGGAGGAAGACGGATGGAGAGGGGCATCGGGTTGATGACAGAGGGGCAGTGAGGTGGGGCGGCAGGGGGGCCAGGAGAAGCGGAAGGCTAATGGCAGGGAGAAAAGGAGAGAAAGGCAGGAAGAAAGAAATGGACAAAAAGGGAGAAAACATCAGAACAAGAAAGCTTTAAGGTGAGCCAGCATCAGGGATTTTATCTATACCACAGAAATGATTCACAAGTGGACACAATGAATGCAAATTAATACCCCACCGCTATACAGGGCCATGCACTCAGATAACCAAGAACAGGGGATTTTAGAGGATTCACAGCCACAGGTTGTAGGGTAGGGCTGAAGCCTCCAAATTCATGATACAAGAGGGGAGCTGGGCTTTTCACTGAGGAAAACGTTCCATGGATTCCCTGAGAACTCCTGGAAGTGATGAAATGGTGATACTGGCCGGCGGGGTCATGATATGTTGGCAAGTTACTTACATCATCTTACCCAGAGCAATGGCTCAGCGTTTCTATCACACTTGGTATTTTCCTTCCAAGGATCTCAGTGTTTTACAAGACTCACACCCCGACAAGGTAAAGCAGGTTATATAAGCCTCACTCCACCTGCCATAGCCAGGCAGCCCCCACTATAGCACAGTTTATAGGCATGGAGAATACTATACATGGCTGAAACTGTAGGGTGGAATAGAGGTAGGCAGGGTGGAAGTGCCTCACTTGGAATTTGGCTAAGACACTCTAGTTTTATGAAAAAGGTCATTGTTAAAGATACTATCACAAGTGGCCAGGGTCTCATTCAGCAGCAGGGGCACTGAAGCCATAATGACTCAGCGAGAAGAGTGCCACCAACCAAGTAATAAACACCACTTCCTGTAGCACTTGGGTGTTCCTTGGAGGAGTCCCATCCAAGTACTGACCCAGCCCAGCCTGTGAGATCCTATTGGATCACAGTCTGAGGTTGGCTGGCTGCAGACCTGAATATGGTGTCTACAGTATATCCCGGAACCCAGAGGTTCTGAATCCCATGTCTTCAGTAAAAAGTCTGACCAAGCCCTTCATCCTTCCAAAATAAATAAATGGAGTTCCATGCTGTTCACTGTGTGGGATGTTCTGATTAAACCTTAGAAACTGAGGTTCTGTTTGCTCTGTGTGGACTTTTAAAGCTCCCATGTCATTTTTCATATCAAACTCCATGACCAACGTTTCACTACTGTAACATAGTGTGCCTATTGCCTACTGCTCTCACACCCAGCTGGCTGCATTCCCATGATGCTGTCTGGGTAGAGCTCCTAAAGACTTGTTTCCTTTGACCGAAAAGACATTTTATAAGTGTAAATGATGATTTCACCAGTGGTAGATGAAGTGACTGTTCTAACTGTTTTGTGAATCCAAGTTATGTAGGAAGGATGACTGGAAGGAACCCCTAGATCATAAATTCTAGTATCCTGCTGTGCAAGCAACCCAGTCATTTAATCCTGTTCATAACTTCTCAAGCTGTGTCTTAATACTCATTGTTTGCCCCCTCAACCCCTACTGGGAGGCTGCACCAGAACCTTCCTCCTCTGATGGTTAGACACCTTCTTCTAATTTCTAGCCTACATTTACTCATGGCCAGTTTATATCTGTTTGTTCTTGGGTCAACATTGTCCTTTATCTTAAATAGCTCTTTGTCCTCCCTGGCATTTACCCCCTTGATGTATTTATAGAGAGCAATCATATCCCCTCTGAGTCCTCATTTTGCTAATCTACATAAGCCAATCTCTTTTAGTCTCCTCTCATAAAATATGCTCCCCATTCCCCGATCATCCTAGTACTCCTTCTCTGCACCTATTTAAATGTATCTTTCTTGAACATGAGTGACCAGACCTATACACATTATTGCAGATGAGAGCTTACCAATGCTTGTACAATTCCATGAATACAGCTCTCTCTCTACTGGATTGCATTTTCCTTTCTTCTGGCCACATTGGTGGCTCGTAGTCATCCTGTGGCTGACTAATATACACTGTTGTTTCTAACGGATGAGGCCCCACTTTACAACAGAAATTCTTACAATTAATCTCTACATGCATTACCTTGAACTTTGTACATTTTAATTTCATCCCATTTCTATTACTCTGGTGATCTAGGTCATCCAATTCTTCCTGTAAAATTTTGCAATACTCCCTCAGCTGGCCTTACCATGAGGCGAACTGAGGCAGCCACCTCAGGTGTCAGACTGTGGCGGGGGGCACCACTAGGACCCAGAGTGTAGAAAATTGTGTCTGCTGCTGGTGCATATGTATTCTCTCTGCTCTAGATGCACAGAGATGGTAGAGTGCTGTGCTGGAGGAAGGGCACAAGAGGCATAGGCAGGCAGGAGAAAAAGTGAGAGGGAATAACAAAGCTGCAGGGAGAGAGAGGAGGAGGTGCCTCTTATGTACCTCTCTAGCTCCCCCAGGAGCCTGGACTGATTAACATCAGCTTCTTCCTGTTTCCTGCTGCTTCCCTGAACCCACTTGAAGAGAACAGGCAATCAACTGAAGTAGTAGGAGCCGTTTAGGAGCTTAAGAAGCTGATATCTTCCCTCAGGCCCTGCTACCAGCCTGCTTATTTGTCCCCTTCAATTGAGTGTTGAGAGCCACTATAGCTGGCACAGAACAGCAGTCATGAGTGAAAGAAGAAAATGCCCCTCTGGGGCAGCATTCAGAAAAAGAAAGAAAGCAAAGGAAGCTTTTCTATCTAAATAGGAAGGAGCTCTCCTGAGATACATAGACACAAATGTTCACGGTGAGCCTTCTGGCCCTAGTGAGGATGTGAGTGGTGAGGAGATGCCTGATCTTCCAGTTAGTCAGAGTGCAGGTGACCTGGCAGCTACTGTAGCATCTGTATCTCCAACTCAAATGGATGTAACCATACACATTCCTGAAGAAAAATGTAGATCAGAGAAGAGTGTGGTGGAGGTGCAAGAAACAGCTGCTGCTGAGTTTAGTTCCTTAAGTCTAGATGATACAGGACTGTGGATCCACTTGAGCAGTAGCCTGAGGGACTTCCTTGTACTGAATGGGCCACAGCAAGTGAAAAACTTTGTTCCCCAAAGACAATGAAAATAGAAGTTTCCATCCAACACATTACTGGCATGAAATCCCCAATGGTGATAAAGTGGAGAGGCCATGGCTTATGTACTCAAAAACCCAGAATGCTGCATACTGTTTTTGTTGCAGACTCTTCCAGTCTAATGTTCCAGCCACATTGGATTCTACAGAAACAAAGGACTGGAAAAATCTGGCTAGAAATCTGACGTGCCATGAGAAGGCAGCAAATCACCAGAGAGCATTCCATAGGTGGAAAGAGCTTGAGATGAGACTAAGGTTAAAGGCCACCATAGATGATCAGCATCAAGAGAAGATTGCATCAGAGTCTCTTTACTGACAAAATGTTCTGAAAAGGCCATTGTGAGAATGCTTGCTACCCAAACCCTAGCACTGCGTGGCACTTCAGATCAGCTGTATGTGCCAAACAATGGAAACTTCCTTAAAATTGTGGAGCTGATGGCTGAGTTTGATGCTGTACTCCAGGAGCATCTAAGAAGAGTCACCACCCAAGAAATGTACACACACCACTACCTTAGAAAACAATTCAAAATGAGATCATACAGTTACTAGCAACAAAAGTCAAACAGAAGATTGTGGCAAATCTGAAGTCAGCAAGATATTACTCTGTTATTCTGGACTGCACACCTGGCATCAGCCATACGGAACAAATGACTTTAATGGTGTGTTTTGTAACAACAACAGAACCTAGTGAAAATGTCCCTGCAATGGTGACTGTCAGTACATTTTCTAGAATTTATTGACATTGATGATACTACAGGAGCTGGTATAACAAATGTGCTTCTTAAAAAGCTGGAAGATACAGGAATTGTGATAGCTGACATGAGAGGTCAGGGCTACGATAACGGTGCCAACATGAGAGGATAGAACAGAGGAGTGCAGACATGGATCCGAGAGTTAAACCCTCGAGCTTTTTTTGTCCCATGCAGTTCTCTTTCCTTGAACTTGGTGGTCAGTGATGCAGCATCAGCTTCTAGTGAGGCTGATGAATTTTTTAATGTAATTCAAAGCATCTATGTATTTTATTCTGCATCAACTCATCGATGGCAAATTTTGAATCAACATCTGGGAACATCCTCTCTGACACTGAAACCACTGAGTGCCACACGATGGGAAAGTCGAGTGGAGGCGATAAAGCCTATCAAACACCAAATTGGGAAGAGAGATGATGCCATAGTTGCCATTATGGAGGCTAATGCTATGACAGGAACTATCCGTGGGAGAACAGTGGCAGAGGGAAATGGAATCACCAGAAAAATACATAACTTCAAATTTCTGTGTGGCTTAGTGTTGTGGTATGACATACTGTTTGAAATAAATGTTGTAAGCAAGAGACTCCAAGGTGTTGACCTTGATATATCTGGAGCAATGAAACAACTGGACAAAGCAAAGTCATACCTACAGTCTTACCAGTCAGATGAGGGATTTCAAAAAGTGCACAGAAGTTGACAAAGGAACTTCACACTGAAGCTATTTTCCCACCCATTCAAGAATACAAGAGTCACTGAAGACGACATTTTGATTACGAGGCACAGGATAATCCCATACGAGACCCCAAACAACAATTCAAAGTTGAATTCTTTAACCAGGTGCTAGATTGTGCAATACAGTCAATTGAAGAACGTTTCATGCAGCTCAAGGAACACAGCAGTATATTTGGGATGTTGTATGATATTCCCAAACTCCTCACTATACCTGAAGAAGACCTACACCAGCAATGCAGGGCACTAGAGACAGTGTTGACACATGATGACATGCGTGATATCGATCTGAGTGATTTAGGTGATGAACTGAAAGCCCTTTCAAAACACATTTCAGCAGGATCAACTCCAAAGGCTGTTCTGGAATATAGGCGCACAAATAAGATGACCATCCTCTTTCCAAATGCTTTTGTTGCTCTGCGCATACTTCTAACACTTCCTGTAACAGTTGCCAGTGGAGAACGCAGCTTCTCCAAGCTGAAGTTAATAAAACACATCTACACTCCATAATGACACAGGAGAGGCTGGTCGGCCTTGCACCCATCTCAACAGAGCATGAGCTGGCCCAGACTGTGGACCTTCAGGAAGCAGCAGTTCAAATCTTTGCAAGCAAGAAGGTACAGAAAGCACCACTTTGATTATTCAAACAGATAAAAATGCCAGTGTTTACTATGCAGACAAGAAAAGTTACATTTGCTGTTCAGGCATTTGAAAGTTAAGTGTTACTTAAAATTTTTGAACAAGGCATTTTAAGTTGTTAGTTCTCCTTTATTGCGGTAGGTAGCAGAGCAGTACCATGAGAGGAGTAGAACAGAAAGAAGACAGAATTGAGACCTTTCAAAGTTTTGGCCCAAGCGAGGGGATATGGGGGCGTTATTTGAGCTCCCCGCCTCAGGTGCCAAAATGTTGTGGGCGGCCGTGAATACTCCTCTGTATTGACAATGCTTCCCAAGTTTGTGTCATCAGCAAATTTCATTAGCGCCCTCCTACTTCTCGTGCCAAGGTCATTAAAGCAAATATTAAATAAGATCGGTCTCAAGACCCATTGACGCTTGAGGAACTCCACTAGTAACCTCCCTCCAGCCCAATAGTTCTCCATGGCACATGCACATCTTGAATACTGCATGCAGATGTGGTTGCCCCATCTCAAAAAATATACTGGAATTGGAAAAGGTTTAGAAAAGGGCAACAAAAATTATTAGGGGTATGGAACAGCTTCCCTATTAGGAGAGATTAATAAGACTGGGACTTTTCATCTTGGAAAAGAGACAGTTAAGGGGGGATATGATAAAGGTCTATAAAACGATGACTGGTGTGGAGAAAGTAAAAAAGTGTTATTTATTCCTTCTCATAACACGAGAACTAGGGGTCACCAAATGAAATTAATAGGCAGCAGGTTTAAAACAAACAAAAGGAAGTATTTTTTCACACAACGCACAGTCAGTCTGTGGATGTTGCAAAGGCCAAGACAGGGTTCAAAAAAGAACTAAATGGGTTCATGGAGGACAGGTTCATCAATGGCTATTAGCCGGGATGGTGTCCCTAGCCTCTGTTTGCCAGAGGCTGGGAACGGGTGACGGGATGGATCACTTGATGATTACCTGTTCTGTTCATTCCCTCTGGGGCACCTGGCATTGGCCACTGTTGGAAGACAGGATATTGGACTAGATGGACCTTTGGTCTGACCTAGTATGGCTGTTCTTATGGTCTCCTTTCAGCCCAACCCATTGTTATCTTGTTTTAGCAAGTTCCTTACCCATCTTCTCCATCTTATTAATTTCCCATGTAGTATGCATCAAATGCTTTACTGAAGACCAGGCAGATTAGATCTAGTGCATGTCCTTGCTCTTTTAAAATCATTTATCTTACGCAAGAAAGATATCTGGTTAGTGTGGCACATCCTACCTTTGGGAAAACAATGTTGAATTTTATTCCATTTTCCATTTACCTCCATATCTTTTATTACTCTTTCCTTCAGAATTTGTTCTAAAGCCTTGCATACTTATTGAGGTCAGACTAACTGGTCTGTAGTTGACAATTTTCCCTTTGTGCCCTTTTTTAAATATAAGTATTACATATGCTATTCTCCAGTCATATGGTACCATCCCAGATGTGATAGGTTTATTAAAAATCCTTGCTATCAGACTAGCAATCTCATGTGCCAGTTTTTTCAGTACTTTGGGATGGAGATTATCCAATTCCTCTGATATGAGCGCAGTAAACTCTTATGAGTTTTCCTTTCATCTCTCATGTAGTCATTTCCATTTCTATACATTTATTCCCATCAGCCATTCTACCTTCGCCCTACTGCTCTATATTATCATTTTGTGCCATATGTATATTATCCTTAATCTCCACCCTGTCCTCGCTGCACAGAGGCCCCATTTCTTCCTTTCTTGTTCTCTTTTCATTTATATGTCTGAAGAACCTTTCATTATTTGTATTAATTCCTTTTGTAAGCTCTAACTCAGCTTGCTTTTGGGCTATTCTCACTTTATCCCTACACTTTTTGACCACCAAGACATAAGTTTCTTTTTTGATCAATCCTTTCTTCCATTCTTTTTAGGGTCTCTGCTTACTCCTAATCCTTTTTGAGGTGATTATTCATCGAGTTAGGTCTGGAGTGCTGCCCTACAAGTTTTTTCCCCTTGCTTGGAACTCAAATTCCAAATAAAGTCAAAGGTGCAAAAACTAAAAGTCCAAGCCTTCTCCACATTTAAATCCCTGAGCTCTTCAGTCCAGTTGACTTTACTAATTGTTTCTTATTTTCTAAAAGTCTCTTGAGAAACCTTAGTTACTGACCTGTTTTTGATGATCTTTCCTTTTAATTTAAACTGACTTAATTTGTGATCACTTGATCCAAGGTTATTTTCTACAGCCAACTCTTCTATGATATCCTCAGTACTTACCAAAATTAAGTCTAAAATTGCATCACTTCTTGTTGGTTCAGTGACTGTTTGGTGAAGAAATCTGTCATTTACTAAATCCAGTTCATGAACCAGAGAATGAATTTAACAGTTTTCTATTAAGAGACACTCAAGTGTAACTCTAGCAGCAGCTGTCCTGTGTTTCAAAGCGCCCAGTACAGTGTGAAATTTACAAAAGAATTATATTTTCTACCCTGAGCATAATTAGTTTTGAGTATTAAACCATTGGAAACAAGGCACCCAAGTCACTGACTCTTTTTTCAGCCCTGCACAACCCTAAAGTAATTGGTAATATCACTCTACCTTGAAAATTCTGTTAAGATATTACACTGGCACCACTTCAGCCTGTGGTCCTACTGCCTCACAGGACAGGCAGAGCACAGAAGTGAGTGCTTTCCCATGCTGCTCTGACAATGTGCTGCAAAACCATCCTGGAAAAACTCTTGAGGGGTGAGAGTATAGTTCAGTCTCTGTTGACCCATTCAGTCCTTGACCTCTTCTGGGGAGGACTGTTTAGCACACGGTTTTCACACTAAACATTTCACAGCCCACTAAGTAAAACCCACCATTTTCTCATTACAGGAAATCCAGTTTGGAACTATTTCATATGTATCTGGTACACTGGACAATCCAGTCATTCAGATATATATTTTTTTACCATATTACCTTAACACAATAGCTGTTAGTTTAAACCACAATTATGTTGTTAGCAAGAAAAAAAGATCAGTTACAAACAAGACTAATGCAGATCCCAAGGGTGTGCCACAGTACATCAATTAAAAGGTCAGCAATGGGTGGTTTTGCCAGCAACCCTCAATGTGCAACCCATACAATGATAAAATCATTACGGATACCTTCTTATTACAGTAGTTTAAATATAGAGAGAGCTGCTTTCGTTTCCTTTCCTTTATTTCCTCACTTGACTGGCTGTCAACTTTGTCCTCAATTTTCTGCAGCAGCGGCTCTGAAACACGCTCCAGCCATTTCTTGTACTGGATCTCCTTCTTTCTCTGCTCTAAGAAATCTCTGTGTTTCAAATACTTGTCCACCTCCTACATGACAGAGAGGCAGAGGATATTAATATATTTAGGTAACCTATTAAGCACTCATCTTTCAGAGCTATCAGAAGTCTATACAGAAAACAGAATCCAGATGTGGTAGGGTGAACAGAAGGGTAGGGAAATGGGCAGTTAAGTGACCAAACAGAAGGACCCAATATAAATATTGATTTTCTAAGTGAGGGACTGGTTATATGCCCATATTTAGGGTCTTCAGTGCATCCTCCTTTCAGAGGCCTGTGTGGTGGCCTAGCAGAAGGGGGAAAGGGTGGTGCCAAATAGGCTAGGAATCCATAGCAAATTCAGTATTAAGCACAGCAGTAATTTACCATAAAGTTTTAATCTCTTTCCTAGAGCATCAGGCCACATGGAGTATGGGGCTGCAGGGCAACGTGAGGTGTAAGGGACTGTGATGTAGCACAGAAGGGAAAAGCCAGGAAATATGGGGGCAAGTGAATACAGAGAGAAGCGGTGGTGGACAGAAGAACTGTGGGCAGGGACATGGAAGAATGCCCAGCCTGGCTAGTTAGGGGTGGGGGATAAAATGTCAGCACCCCACATCCAAAGAGATAGAAGAGGGTGAGCTAAGTCCTCTCTGAGCAGTGAACAGGAAGGCCTGTATTTTTGTATGTATATTTAAGTTTGAATGTTGATGCCACACCCCAAAGGTGGAAAAATCAGAGGGCAGGTGAAAAACATCTCCTAGTTTTTAAGCCAATCTTATGATTTGGGAGTCTAACATGATTGTGGAATGCTAGGGATTGGCACCATAAGCAGCAGGAGCTCTGAGTGACCAAGAGGACAGATAAATCTATAGCAGCAAAACTGAAAACCTGGCAGTCTGCAGAGAAAGAAGCACAGAGGAAGACATGGGTCATAACATCAGAGCTCAGGTAGCTGTAGGCAAAATGACACTATGAGTTACATATTTATTCCAGTGAGGAAAGAAAGGCAGAAGGAGTCAACTAAAGATATGGGGTCTGAATTACAGTGATGAAAACCTATTTACTCTGATTCACACTGGAATATTTGAGAGTAGAATTTGGCTCAAAGGTCATATATCTTGAGATAACTGGTCTTATGATACTATCAACAACTGACATTTTACCATCAACTGTTGATGTGCAGAGAGATTTTGACACCCACATGTTTTCTTGTGTAGTTATCAGGATAGAGTGAGAAGGACAAATACATATTCCTTACCTTTACAAAATAATTTTCTCTGTCCAAGATGGACTGGGTAGCAGCAATAATATCTTGGCCTTCATTAGATACTGCCTAACAAAATACCAGCAAAACTGGGAAGTAAAAATGCTGAATACAAAAATCATTAATAGTCAAGATAACTCTGAATTCAAAATAATAATGATAAGTACAGTAGACTAAGTTCTATGATCAGCAAAGATGGAAGAGCTGATGGCACTCTTAGGCATTGTGTTTAGATGCTCAGATGAGCATGGGAAGGGAAAGCAGATAGTACGAGAGAGAATATGGGAGAACTCCCTCCTGAGAAGAAAACCTCCTAGGAAGATTTAACCTTACGGTGTATTTCCTTTTTCCCTTCCCAGCTTATTAACCCATCTGTACTGTAAACCCCAAGTAATTATTTATACAAAGTTCCCTCAATACCTCCCAACTAAACACCCCCATCTCTAAACTCAATCCACAGCCTTGAAAATAAGAACAGGGAGGAGCTATTATCACCACATTGTCAATTACAGCACACCGGAAACTTAAAAAAAAAAAAAAAACTTTAAATTTGTAACCTTCAATTGAACTGATGTTCTCAATCTAGTTTTTAAATGAAAAGTTCCTAAGGCCTAATCTAGTACCACAACCACTGCAAGTACCCTTATTAGCAGTCTCAGCACCATGGCCAAGGAATGAATGCACAACAAAGACTGAACAAATCTCTTACTCATTGAGGTGGTCCCTCCAGAGCATGGTTGAGGCACATAGGAGAGGAAGCTATGGGATAGACAGAGGGGTCTGGTCTCCAGGACTGTCAACCTTTTACAGTACTGAATTAATTTAAAAAGAGAAAACAATTCTACATTTTACAGGAAAGATTCTAACAACAAACTTTAAACTTTTGCATTCCAGTGAACTTGTCAGTTTCAGACCCAAACTGCACAGGGTACTGTGCGTAAGGGCCATAGCTGCGGTAAGGACCTAAAGGCTGGCCTACACTGGACAAGTTGCCCCAGTGTAATTAACTCAACTTAAAATCAATTAAATGTCATTGATGCAAACTGCTAGTGTAGATACACACAAACTGATTGAAACCTCCCTTTCATCAGCTTAGCTTAACCCAACCTACTTAAGGCTTAAATTGACCTGATATATGCAAGGTTTAAACCAGTTTATGTGTATTTACATTAAGGGTTTGCACCAATATAACCTGATCAATTTTAAATCATTGTAGTTACACCAGGACAACACTTTGAGTGTAGACCAAAGCCAGAGAGAGGCTGAAATGTTATTCTTCACTCACCTTGCTGCCTTTCACGGCTTCTGCAGATGATTTCACAAGCCAACTCTATTGCAATCCCCATGCTCGACAGCACCATTTAAGAATGAAGTTTTAGTCTTAACTTAGAATTTCCTGGGTTATGTTTGTTTACACCTAATGTGCTGATGGTACCACATCATTGATGGAACACAGCTGGTGTTTGGAGCTGGCCTATGCAAGTAAATAAAGAGCCTCCCACCTTCCATGATTCTGCAACGTTCTATATTATTTTATATCCCAATGTGTATAAATCTGTTTCATTTTTCACTTTGCAAAACCACACTATGTAGTTTAAAAATACATCTGCCTCACCTCTGTAGACTGGTTTCATGCTTCAGCAGGGTTCTCTTACTGATGTGATATCAGTAGAACAATACATGGAGCAGGAACCAGAGCCAGGGAGCAGCAAGTACAGGCAACCAAAGAAGGAGAACTCTGTATTTCATAAGCTGAATGGCCCTTTTACCTTGAATATTTGGGGCATTCAGTATGTTACACTAAATCTGATAGACCTGTATTATATAACTGCAGGCACCTTTAATAATATCTTACAGCGCTCTTTTCAGTTCAAATACTAATTATATCCATATAGCACCATTAAATGCAGCTCCCTCTGGTGTGGAGGGTAGCAACTAACACTCACACTGTACAACAGTAAAGGGATGGAAAATGTTGCCCGAGGATGACAGACTTCTCTTACAAAAACTCCTGTCTTTTATTTAAAAAATGCCTAAAAAAAGCAGACAAGACCCCAGCTGTTAAGGTCTTATCCATAACACCCACACACAGGAGACTGCATGGAACTGAATGGATTTATCACAGGATGATGATGGGGCCAACTGAATCCTGCTGAGCCTCAGGCTGCAGGGAACCATTTCAAATTAGATGCTTTGACTACGTAAGTTACCTTTCCACCCCAAAACACTTCTCACTTGGTAACTTTTTGTTACTCTTTCCAAAGGTGGCAAGCCACTAGGTATTGTCCATACAGCAGAAATTTTACAGGACATTACACTTAATTACTTTTTCCTCATCCCTGCAAAAACACAGCTTCTGTCCTACCTTCACTTGAGAAAAATGCTTCTGCGTTAGCCAATCTTCACAAGCTTTTTTCCTCTCAGAAGCACTTCTGCCAAAAGTGCTTGGGGATCTGCTCCTAGCCAGGGATGAGGTGGCCCTCTGCAGAGATTTAACAGAAGGAAAAAGTCTGCATACAAAGCAGTTTTGGTTTACAAAAATCACACTGCTCATCCTTCCACCTAGGTACCAAACTCAAATTCCTCTACAACCTGGGGCATAGCTATAGCACCTTTCACCCTAAAGGATCCCAAGGTGCCTTACACGCTTCACTAACCACGGCTGTGTAAAAGAGGCTTGCAGCACCAGTTTAGCAATGCACAGCAATGGTTTAGGACAGGAAGTTTAGAATACCTTATCAAGCTGAAAGAGCCGCAAATAGAGTTAGGCAGAATTCTATTACCCAAACTGGAATCTGGCAGGACCCCAGGGCTAACACCCTTATTCCTGCAGAAATGGCCACGGCATATTTAATGTCCATACAGAGCTGGGTCTTCGGTTTTACATCTCTTTCAACAGCACAGTGCCCCAACACCAAGCCAACGTGCTGGTTCATCTGGAAGACTCAGTCAACAATATCACTTTCTGCAGCATGCTGGGCCAAATACATTCCTGCTCTAGCTTTATTGTATTTGGCCCACTAGGATTTCCTCGGAGTTCTCCCATCCAAGTATTGACGAGGTGCATCCCAGATATCCCACAAGACAAGGTGCTAAGGCTGCAGGCTGCAGATGTAACCAGAGAAACCCTTCTGTTGATCGGCAATGAGCTTGAAGAAAGTACTGCCATGCTGACTAGGATCTGGGAGCTGCTTAAACTACTCCCTGGGCAGGGGAGGGAGCACATTTGTTGCCTTCAGTGCAGGTAATGCAGTAGGATTCAGCCAATGGGGAAATGGATAGGAGAATAGCTCATGAAGAGAGAAAATAAAAAACCATGAGGCCCTTGTAAATCAAGCTCTCGGGAAATACTAGTCTCTCTCCAAGACCAAAACAATGGACAAGCCTTTGGCTGCAGAAGCTTTAAAGACTTTAATCTTAGAGACTCTGGCTGCAATGAAGCCTCATTACTCCAATGACAGCAGAGGGTACACTCAGCAGTTTTGAAACACAGGTTTACGAAGATCTTGGCCAAGATTCATATAATCCCAGTTAGTTTACCGTGTCCATTCCCAATGTACCATTCAAGATCAGACTGTAGCAAGATCAGACTGTAGCAAACAGTCTCCATTGTTTTGTCCAGTTTAATTTAATAGGTTCATGCAGTGAAGCTGCCACCATTTCTCTTGGGAGACTACAGACAACCCAAAAGACGTGACTTTTAGGAAACATGTCCTGATAGTCTACATTTTATCTTGACTCAGTTTCATCCCATTATTCCGAGTTATGTCCCTTTATTGGGCCATCCTAAATCTCAGCAATTCCTCCTTCTCCTGGGGGTGAGATCCTCACCCCTGCCCCTGCCCCTTTTGTACTGCGTGAAAGGATTAGAACAGCGCAAGGGAGCCCTAAAGGCCCCAGTTCTGCTGGGAGAGGATTCCCCCAGCACAGGAACTGCTGAAGACAGCTGTAACACTACCTCCCAAGAAGCCCATCACAAGCCCTAGAGTAGGGGCTGTGCTGGAGGTAGGAGAGGTGTGCCAGGGCAGGGCTGGGGACCGAAGGGACATATCAATGATGGGGCTTAAGGCCAGAGCACTGCAGAGATTGCAAGCAGGGCTGCCGTTCATAGGGCAGCTACAGAGCAGCTGGCCTAACTGAAACAGGCACCGGAGCTGCCTATGGTACTCCAAGGACAGTTTCTGCTCATGGAACAGACCAGGACTGAGAGGGCACAATGGTGGGTGCTCCCACTCCCTCTGGATTACAAAGTTCTGTGCTGGCCCTCTACAAGTCTGCACCTGTTAGAATCTCACCCTTAGTATTTATATTCTTCAAAGCCATGTAAACGTAAAAACTGCTGGGGTACCCCATTACAGATGTTTGTTTCACGTGTCCCATTCTAGGGTTTAGCAGGGTGAAAACTATGGTTGAAGAAATGAGTTGTCACCCACCTGTTCTGGAGTCTGCAGGTCAAACTCTGTCTGGGACCTTGGACATTTCAGCTTTAGTAACCAGTGGTTCTCTGAACCACCCATGTTAGGCACTCCTGAACCGGCCTGGAAACAGCATTAAAACAAGTGAAAACATGTCAGAAGCCACAGCACACACTAAAAGGGTAGTTTTCTTACAATGCAGCCAACCAAACTCCCCAAGAGTTTCTAAATGCTGCCAGAACATTTACCTACGTGTGCATATCGCAACAAATCAAACTAAAGATGAAAAATGTCAGTTTTACAGTCAGATGCTCCCTGTGATACTAACCGTCTATCGTAACCTTCAGAACAAATGAGTAGGTTGATTTTGTACTATGGGACAAAGTTGTTTCAGTATATGCCAGTATTTGTCATGACGTCAGCTCTGAAGATATCTTTGACTTATTAAATTCTACCACCTTACTTTTACAGTTGTACGATGTTTCTGAGCACTCTTAAACCTCTGTGTACTCCACCTTAGAGATGGCCACATTTTAGTGCTTGGTGAAGTTATTTCTGAATGCAGAAAACTAACATTTAAAGCAACACTGAAGTTGTGAGATCAAGCCAGGAAATTCCAAATTGTGTATCTTGTCTATTTTATGGCACACATTACTAAGAAAGAGTAATACATTAAGGTTTATACATAACAGGGAAAAAGGATGTCCACCAAAGTGCAGAAGGTGTCTATAGGGCTGTACTGTGTTAGCACTTTACATTCATTGAACAGGTGAGGCCATAAATTATGCATTCTTTTCTGGAAGGCCGAGCCACTGAAAGCATCCCTGAATTTTTCTCATCTGTTGCCCTTATTCCATGTTCCTCTTCTGAAACCTGACTATCCTCTGGTACTGGCTAAATGGTAGTGCCAAAATAATGTCTATTTCTATAGAAGTACTGGTCGTTAGTTTTGCCCCAGTTTCTTCAGCCCAGGGAAGAGATTTCCATTTTTCAAAGGCTTCTACCACCAGCTGGTTGAAAGAGTCTCCATAGAGTCTCCCATTGGAGTACTAGAACAAGGCTACAGACATTTTGCTTAGATGTCTGCCTTCCATGGAAGCAGGGAATTGATGGAAGACTTGAAGACAAAGATGGAAGCTAAGGGTATCCTCTAAATGGCTCATTGTCCTGCCCAGCACTTCAGCTACATCACCCTCTCTCTGAGTGACTTCACTATGAACATAAGAACGTACCATAAGAATGGCCATACTGGGTCCATACTGCCCATTCCCAGCTTCTGGCAAACAGAGGCTGCCCTGCCCATCCTGATTAGTAGCCTCCATTAATTAATCTAGTTCTTTTTTTTAACCCTACTACCGTCTTGGCCTTCACAACATTCTCTGGCAAAGAGTTCCACGGGGTGACTGTGTGTTGTATGAAGAAATACTTCCTTTTGTTTGTTTTAAACCAGCTGCCTATTAATTTCATTTGCTGACTCTTAGTTCTTGTGTTATGAGAAGGAGTAAATAACACTTCCTTATTTACTTTCTCCATACCAGTCATGATTTATAGACCTCTATCCTGCCAAACAATCAGAGTGGCCATGGGACAACCAAGATGCTAAAGGACCTCTAATGGATGACAAGGGTGTTGTGGAGAAGCTAAATGAATTATATGCATCTGTTTTCACTGCACAGGATGTGGGGCGATTCCCACACCTGAGCCATTCTTTTTAGGTGACAAATCTGAGGAACAGTCTCAGATTAAGGTGTCAATAGCAGAGCTAATTAGGAACAAATTGATACATAAAACAGTAATAAGTCACCAGAACCAGATGGTATTCACCCAAGAGTTCTGAAGGAACTCAAATATGAAATTGCAAAAGTACTAACTGTAGTCTGTAACCTATCACTTAAAAAAGGTTCCAGAGGTGATCCTGGCAATTACAGGCGAGTAAATCTAACTTTAGTACATGGCAAACTGCTTGAAACTACCATAAAGAACAGAATTATCAGACACACAGATTAACACAATAAGCTGGGGAAGAATCAACCTGGCTTTTGTAAAGGGAATTCATGCCCCAACAATCTGTTAGGATTCTTTGAGGGTGTCCACAAGCAAGTGGACAAGGGCAATCCAATTGATATAGTGTACCTGGAGTTTCAGAAAGCCTTTGACAAGGTCCTATACCAAAGGCTCTTGAGTAACATAAGCAGTCATGGGATAAGGGGAAAGGTCCTCTCATGGATCAAGTAACTGGTTAAAAGATAGGAAATAACATAGGAAAAAATAATCATTTTTCACAATGAAAAGAGGTAAAGAGCTGGGTCCCCCAAGGATCTAAACTGGGGCTAGTGCTATTCAACATATTCATAAATGATCTGGAAAAGGGGGTAAACAGTGAGGTAGCAAAATTTGCAGACAATACTAAATTACTCAAGATAGTTAAGTCTTGACTGTGTCTTGACACAGTTAAAGCTGACTGTGAAGAATTACAGAGGGATCTCACGAAACTGGGTGACTGAGCAACAAAATGGCAGATGAAATTCATTGTTGATAAGTGCAAAGTAATACACACTGGAAAACACAATTCCAATTTACATACAAAATAATGGGATCTAAATTTGCTGTTGCCACTCAGGAAGGAGATCTTGAGTCATTGTGGATAGTTCTCTGAAAACATCTGCTCAATATGCAGCAGCAGTCAAAAAAGCAAACAGAATTTTACGAACCATTAGGAAAGGGATAGATAGGTACTTCCTACAAACACACTTCACTATCCCCTCCGGAGTCACAGTTCAGAATCAAGGATGCATAGACTAGAGCAGAGATCTGCAACTGGTAGATTACGAAGCCTTGTAAAATAGATTGCCAGCTCCCTCCTCTCCCCCCAGCTGATCGTGCTGGCCCCGGAGCAGATTTCTTTCTGCTGCCACCCCATAGCCTCTACAGCAGGGATGGGCAAACTACTGCCTGGAGGCCGCATCCGGCCCGCCAGACGTTTTAATTTGGCCCTCGAGCTTCCGCCGGGGAGTGGGGTCGGGGGCTTGCCCTGCTCAACTCCTGGAAGCAGCGGCATGTCCTCACTCCGGCTCCTATGCATAGGGTTGCTTTAAGGTAAGCGCCGCCTGGAGCCTGCACCCCTAACCTCCTCCCGCTCCCCAACCCCCTACCCCAGCCCTGATCCCCCTCCTGCCCTCCGAACCCCTCAGTCCCAGCCCAGAGCACCCTTCTGCACCCCCAGCCCCACCCCACAGCCTGCACCCCCAGCCAGAGCCCTCACCCCTCCCCCCAACTTCCAATTTTGTGAGCATTCATGGCCTGCCATACAATTTCCATACCCAGATGTGGCCTTCGGGCCAAAAAGTTTTCCGAACCCCTGCTCTACAGAGACCTGGTATGTGGTAGTGCAATCAGCTGTGCGGAGGGAGGGGCCTGCTGGCAAAGAATTCTCCCCTCAACTTTGGAACATTTTCCATTTGGTCTAACACAGCCCGAGTCTGCTGAGTGTCAGGGCACACTACCGGGGGTCGGACTGGAGCAGTGGCTCTCAACCTTTCCAGACTACTGTACCCCTTTCAGGAGTCTGATTTATCTTGAGTACCCCCAAGTTTCACTGCACTTAATCTACTTGCTTATGAAATCAGGTATACAAATAAAAAAGTGTCACGGCACATTATTACTGAAAATAGCTTATTTTCTCATTTTACTATATCATTATAAAATAAATCATTTGGAATATAAATATTGTATTTACATTGCAGGGTATAATATATAGAGCAGTTTAAATAAGTCATTGTATGAAATTTTAGTTTGTACTGACTTTGCTAGTGCTTTTTATGTAGCCTGTTGTAAAACTAGGCAAATATCTAGATGAGTTGATGTACCCCCAGGAAGACCTCTGCGTACCCCCAAGGGTATGCATACCCCTGGTTGAGAACCACTGGAATGGAGGATGGTCCCTTCTGGTCTCCAGCTATGAGTCTATGAAAACACATTTATTCTCCCTGGTTTTGGAAAGCAATAGATATTGTGGTGAATGTTTTTCAGGGTCTATTTTCTGTCTGGTAATTGTTGGCTGGGAAAGTAGATGAAACTGAGGGTGTTGTGCAACATACTAATTGTGTATGTAAATAACATCAAGGGCCCTCAGAAGGACTATGAAGCACTCTCATTATGTATAAATAAAACAAAAAAGCAAAGATTGATGGACATGCAGCTGGATGGAAGAATCATTACACCTGATATCATACAGGATGATGCACTTAACTACTCCCTCTAAAAGAGAAAATATATCTCGTGTACCTGCAAAGGAGTTGAGGGCTCCTGCATTAGCCAATCTTTTGAAGATTTTCTTTTGCACAGAGTGCTTATTGTTCTGATCTTCTCAGACACTGACGGTGAGATTCCCTGGACCGGCTTAAAATGAGGAAAACACCTGAATATTATACTGTTCAAGCTTACAAAAAAAAAATCAGACTGGCCTCCCTTCCATCTAGTTACCTAAAGCAAAATTGCTTACAACAGGGACATAACAATCACATAAGACTCCACCCAGTGTCTGACAAGGAGAGGATGTTTGCGCACAGAAGAGAAGAGAGGTCTGTCCTTGTTGCATGGCTGAGTTCTTCTGTAAGAGAGACCAAAAAGGTCCAGATGGGGATGATTCTTCATGAAAAGGGAGGATACGCAGGATGCGGCTTTAGGAAGTCAACCTACTGTAGGTATCTGCCTGTTACAACGACCAGGGAGAGGGATAGATTCTGGCTGCACAAGCTTTTATAAACCTTAAAGACTCAGGTTGAGATGAAGTCTTAGTCCTCTCCTATACTGTTTCGTTTGGACTCTGGCTATGAGAAGCCAAATTCTGGTGTTTGACATTAGCCATTGCCTATTTGCCTGATATACTCACAGGTTTTTGAGTTTAGCGGGTTCTGGACTAGAGAATGTGATGCTGAACAGAGGCTAGATGAGGTCTGAAAGGGCAGGCTGGAAAGAGACAGATCTGGAGGTCTGTGTTTACTTGAAACTAGGAGGTAGCTTTCCTGATTTTAATAATAAAATAAACATTTAACATCCTCTTTATTTTCACCTGGCAGAGAGAATCATATCATCCTCAAGAATGGTCAATACTGCTTCTATGAGGCTCACTTATTTGTATAAAGGCTGAATGTAATACTAGGTGTCAGTCTAGACTACTCCAGTTAGCACAAGAAATGCAAGGAATATATATAGACCACTGACCAAACAGGATAGAGACACCAGCTGGCTGTTCTTCCTGATGGGTACAGACAACAGTGGAGTGAGCTGACTATGGCCTTACAGTTTCCAGAAAACTGCAAGTGATTTTAACTATGTGTTACCCTAGCCAGAGGGGAAAGGAGTCAGATTTTCAAACTCACCCTGCTCAAGCAGAAGATAGAAGGAGCAAATTAAATATCTCCCAAGAAGTCAGGGCTCCCACACCTCTTCTCCCACCAATAGAAACTCTCCTTTGCTTTGCAAAATCCACCTGTTTCTATGGATCTGTTTACACCAATTTAAATCAACCCAGACCTAACTAACTATCTACCTTCTTGGCTTTTCCAGAAGTGGAGGATTTGCTGTAAATGACTGAGAAACAGCTATCGGAATAAAGCTACATCCTTGCCTAGTCTGCAGGTCACAGCCCCAAAAGTGATATCCATTAACAAGTGCTGTAAACTGGCATTTTTCGGGTAGGTGGGGCTCGTCAGCCTTGGAAGGCAGCCCACCTAGGAGAAGGAAAACTCTGATTTAAAACCTCCGCTGCCTTGTGGCAATACCCACTCATGGGAAAAACTAAGGGAGTCAACCCTGAAACCAAATCCGGTGTCGGAGTCCCGATGGCGGTCTGACATTGTCCTCAATGTCATTCCGGCAACTCCTGCGATGCCACTGGTGCCAAGTTGTATCGACATTGTCTTTCCCTTGGATCCATCAGTTGCGTGGAGAGGTGGGTTCTGCTGCATGGGCAACAGCTGTTCCTCCATATCACCCTGCCCTGGCTTGCGCCCTGGAGAGGACACTCATTCCCCATGGGCGCATATCCATCGTCTATCGAGACTAACGGACGCCAACAACAACAACAAAACTGGCATTTAATCATGGTTTTCAAGGTTAGTGCCTCAAGTACACATTTCCTAAGGGTGCATTATTGTGCTGTCTCCACAGAAAATGCAATTACTCATCTCACTTCCCTAGTTATGCAGGTAATTTCGCTGCTACTGTTCAACAGAGTTCCAGAGAGGGGACAATTTCAAAGTCGTAGATCTTGTACAGACATATTGCTAGAAGTTGTTAATACCCTTACACTAAAGCTAGGCATTCTCTTTCTATTTTTTCCTCCTCTTTTTTGTGTGTGGCCTTTTTTAGTGGTTTTGGGCCACCAAAAAACAAGAAAGAAGTTTGGGAGTTCTTCAGTGGATTTCTTATTCCTTTCACAGGGAGGCCTAACAAATACTACTCAGAAACTAGAGGGAGTCTTGATCCAGTAATTTCAGATATTATGTACAGTCTCTTATTGTCCCACACTTAACTGTCAAGCTCTGGGGTGCTGAAACCAATTTCTCGAGCTGCTCACCTGTTCTGGAGCTTGCACATTATACATGCTTTGGGATCCTGGACAGTAAACCCTTATGAGCCAGTCTTCATCCAAACTTCTCCTCCTTGCCTCTAGGGATGTTATTGAGTCAGGCTGGAGACAACATTAAAATAAGCATGAGCAAATGAAATTAGAGTGCAGGGAGTAAGAGTTTAGTTCTCAAACACTGGACAGATCAAACTTGCTGTGATGGAAATGACCAAATCATTTCTAAATTCCGAAAGAAGAACAATTACTGTCAACATGGATGAGATTTAAACAAATGTCAGTTTCACAATTAGTTGCTGTCCCTGTAACCTCAAAATCAAATGAATTGCAATCAATCATGATGTTTCTCAGGTCACTCTATCAGCCCTGAAGATAATTTTACCTAACTAAAATTCCCTGCTATAATTACAATTGGTGTAGGCTTCCTATTTTATTCCTTGTCCTAACCTGTTGTATAGTGTTCTTGTGCTTTTCTAAGCTGCTCTGCCAAAAGCAATATATTTAAGGCTGGGTTCCTACATTTGCTAAGTTTCTCTCTTCAGTAAATCACAACTTTCTTCTATAAAGCCCTAGTTTGCTACAAATGCATTCATGGTCTCTGGCCAAAGGTGAATTTTCTTGGAACGTTTGAGGGAAAATGGTTTAACAATTGCAGTGACTAAGTGTCAGAAAACTAGTATCCTTACCCACAGACCTGCAGATAACATGTGCTCAAGCCTACATAAGGCTGTCTTTATGTGGCAGAGCAGCACATCACTGACCCAGGGACTGGGGAAGGAAGGAAGGAAAAGCTGCTTAGTCTCCAGGCACCGATAACACTCCCTCCTGCTCAAGAGAGGCAGTGCCAGCACGTGGTTAGAGCAGGGCATAGGATGGCTGGGATCTATTTCCAGCTGTGCAAATCACTTCCGCTCTCTGTGCCTCAGTTTCCCCGTCTGTGTAATGGGGCACTGGATCCTCGTGCCCCGAAGGCCACAAGCCCAACTTACACATGCAGGGTCCTGCGGGGCCAGCGATGGTCTGGGGGGCACAGATGGGGCTCGCGCCTGCTTTGCAGCCGTGCTGCCGCTGGTTTCCATGTCGCCTGGGCAAGGCTCTCCCCCACCCCGCCCCGCCTGCGGGGAAGGTGTTACCCCCTCTGTGTGCCCGCCCCCTGCCCCGGGAGACAGCTAGGTGACGCCTCACCGACACAGCCTTCACTGAAACCCTCCGCCGGGGAAAATAGTCCCCTCTCCTCCCTTTAATCACCTGCAGGGCGGGACCGAATTCACTGTCCCCACCGTCCCTCAATGAGGAGAAACAGCCTCACCCAGCCCGAGCTGAGAGCGGGGAGAGCCAGTGATTGTACAGCTCGTATCCCGCCGCCTTTGTGGCGGTTACGCGTCCCTCGCTACCATGGCAACTCCAACCGTAGCCTCTCCGTTAGAATGGACACAGGGCACTCCACCAATCAGGAACGAAGGCGCGCCGCCTCAGCGAATCAGGGTACTGAGACAAAAGGCCCCGCCCCCCAGTTGAGAAAGGCGCTGCAGTGCTGCTTGGCTAGGTAAGGAGTGGGGTCCTCTCCACCCGCAGCGGGTCCGATGGTTGCGGAGGTACGGGGGGGGGAGGGAGGGCTAAAGTGCGGGCTCCCCTCCTCTCTCGCCGTCAGGTGAGGCCCGGGAGGACTGCATCTCCCAGCATGCAACGTTCCCTTAAACACCTCGCGAGACAAGTAGAGAGCGTTGCATGCTGGGAACTGTAGTCTCTGCTCCAGGCTGGCCCCTGAGCCGGCGCACGTGCATGCTGGGAGTTGTAGTTTCTCTGGGTGCGCACGCTCAGCCCACGGTGGTTTAACCCCTCCTCCCTAGGCTGCGAGTTGTGTGCTGCACCTCTTACAGGCACAATGGTTATGATGAGGGTGGCGCTGGGAGGAGAGTCAGCATTCAGCAGGCCAAAGCCCTTTAGACTTCACATACTCACTAGACAGCTGACTAGGCTGAACGTTTTTCAGTAAAAGTTTCTTTTAAAATGAAAGTAAATCTACACTGGCTAATTCATATAGCCTGAAAGGACCATTAATCCCTGGGGAGAGGACGAGAGAACAAACAACACATGACAGTTGTGTAGGGAGTCACATCACATTGCTTAATGCACTACTGGAAAATGCTCACACACTACAGTGATAAGTGTGGTATAAAAACGTATACAGAATAGAATAGTATATGTTAGATCATCTAGTTGACGTCCCATGTATCACAGTCCATTAAATTTCACCCAATTACCCTTGTATTGAGCCCAGTATAAGAACATAAGAACAGCCATACTGGGTCAGACCAAAGGTCCATCTAGCCCAGTATCCTGTCTTCCGACAGTGGCCAATGCCAGGTGCCCCAGAGGGAATGAACAGAACAGGTAATCATCAAGTGATCCATCCCCTGTTGCCCATTCCCAGCCTCTGGCAAACAGAGGGCTTCCCTGCCCATCCTGGTTAATAGCCATTGATGGAATTTATCATAGCCTGGTTAATAGCCCTTGATGGAATAGCCTCCATGAATTTATCTTTCTTGAACCGTGTTATAATCTTGGCCTTCACAAAATCCTCTGGCAAAGAGAGTTCCACAAGTTGACTGTGCGTTGTGTAAAGAAATACTTCCTTTTGTTTGTTTTAAACCTGCTGCCTATTAATTTTATTTGCTGACCCCTAGTTCTTGTGTTATGAGGAGTAAATAACACTTCCTTATTTATTTTCTCCACACCAGTCATGATTTTATACACCTCTACCATATTCCCCCTTCGTCGTCTCTTTACCAACCTGAAAAGTCCCAATTTTATTAATGTCTCCTCACACAGAAGCTGTTCTATACCCCTAATCATTTTTGCTGCCCTTTTCTGAACCTTTCTCAATTCCAATATATCTTTTTTGACACGGGGCAATCACATCTGCATGCAGTATTCAACTTGAGTTTGACTAAGGCATAACTTTTATATAATTGTGTATAAAATCGTTGGATTAATTAGCTACATAACTGTCAGGATTATCCAACAACAACTTTGTTAATTAAATGTTGCATTACAATTTGTTATATGGTTATTTAATAGTGATTTACTTCATAAAACTATATAGTCTGATTTATCAGAGAGACAAGGTGGGTGAGGTAATATCTTTTATTAGACCAACTTCTGTTGGTGAGAGAGACAAGCTTTTGATCTTACACAGAGCTCTGGGAAACTTACTCAGGGTCACAGTTAAACACAAGATGGAACAGATTGTTTTGCATAAACAGTTAACATATATTTCAAGGGACCATTCAAGGTGAAGTGGTCTGATTTATATAATCATTGTGCTGTATAGTGATAAGAACACCTTTATCATTTTTATTTTACTTCATCATCATCATCCAGATGAGATGTCATGTAAAGCACAGTCAGTCTGAAATCCTTACCACATGTAACACTTGGCTTGGAATGAACCAGTACTCAGGAGACACAGTACTTGCAATTTTCTGATGGGCCAGTTTCTAGTTTCTTGTCCTCATCGTTGCTAAGTAAATCTTCCAATACGACTGATGTAGTGTCATCTATCTGGCTGAGTAGCAGATAAACAGCCTGAAACAATAACTCTAAAACGTGTGCAATACCACCAGTATTGTCATCACCAAGTGTTAATTCTGGAGTCTAATGATGTCAGTTTAAATGTCAATATTGTCGATTATTTCGCTATTGATCATTTATTTGAACAGAAACTTGTAGGCATGTTGTGAGAGGAGCTTGAAAAGAGTACTAACTCTCCCCACTCCAGCTGACTTCCACTCTAACCTGGTGCTTATAGCAAGTTATGGTGCATTTCTCAGCTTTTTTACTCTGGATCAGCCTCCTAAAGGGAGCTAAATGAAATGCTGGATGGGAGGAGGATCAGGCCTCTGAAGAACAACTGGAAGGAAATGAAGCCCTACCTATATCTGATTTCTTTCACAGAGCTAAAGGAAAATGAACCAAATTCAATCTTTGCTCAATGATTGCCTCATCAGAACAAAACACGTGGAACATGCCGCCATCATCAAATTAAAGGATGAAAGTGTGTGGGCATCAACCGTTGGCTTTAATGTAAGAAAACAGAAAGTATCCTAGCCAGTGACACTGATGGTAGAAAATTTAGAAATGTACCACACTCTTTTAAGGGAGGGAGCATGAGTTAGTGATTAGAGACAGGACTGTCAGTCAGGACTGCTGGGTTCTAATAAATATTCTTGGCTCGTCCGCTGTCTGTGTGACGTTGAATTCTCATAACCTCTGAGCCAAATGAGGTATAATTAGGGCCCTACCAAATTCACGGTCCATTTTGGTCAATGTCACGATCATAGGATTTTAAAAATCGTAACTGTCATGATTTCAGCTATTTAAATCTGAAATTTCACAGTGTTGTAATTGTAGGGGTCCTGACCCATAAAGGAGTTGTGGAGGGGTTGCAAGGTTATTGGGGGGGGGGGGGGGGTTTGTGGTACTGCTACCCTTACGTCTGCACTGTTGATGGCAGTGGCACTGTTTTCAGAGCTGGGCAGCTGGAGAGCGGCAGCTGCTGGCTGGGATCCCAGCTCTGAAAGCAGAGCTGCTGCCAGAAGCAGCACAGAAGTAAGGATGGTACGGTATTGCCACCCTTACTGCTGTGCTGCTGCCTACAGAGCTGGGCCCTCAGTAAGCAGCTGCCACTCTTCGGCCACCCAGCTCTGAAGGCAGCAGCGCAGAAATAAGGATGGCATTGTATGGCATCGCCACCCTTCTGCACTGCTGCTGGCAGGGCGCTGCCTTCAGAGCTGAGTGCCCGGCTAACAGCGCCGCGCTCCAGACGCCCAGATCTGAAGGCAGCGCAGAAGTGAGGGTGGCAATACCGTGACCCCTGTAAAATAACCTTGTGACCCCCCCCACAACCTCCTTTTGGGTCAGGACCCCCAATTTGAGAAATGCTGGTCTCCCCTGTGAAATCTATGTAGTATAGAGTAAAAGCACACAAAAGACCAGATTTCACAGGGGCAGACCAGATTTCACAGTCCGTGACACGTTTTTCATGGCCGTGAATTTGGTAGGGCCCTAGGTATGATACTGCTTACTAAAAAGTGTGTTGTGAGATTGAATTTGTTGTAAAGCACTCATGTTAGATCTTTGGAGGAAAGGTGTTGTATCAGCAGAACTCCATTTCTTTCGTGCTTTGAACTGCGTCAGTCACCTTTGATTGTGTTGATTTTGTTCTGTGATCAAGAAGGTACCAAACAAGACAGCAGAATAGCAGCACTTCTGTATTGTATGGCAAAACTAATGCTTCCCCTGTCTAATTTTATTTTATCTCATTTATGTTACATTGGAACAGAGGGGATCAAATCTGTCTATTTACTTATGTGGTCTCTTCACCATAGTATCTGAGCACCAAAGTGTTATCCATAGGACAGTAGCAGTCAACGAGGATCTAAAATGCTAAAACTTCATCTTCACTCTAGAAGTGTGGCTGATGGAGACTGGGGGCAGATTCTTAGCTGGTGTAGAGTCTCATAGTTCCACTGACTTCAATGGATCTATGGCATTTTACATCAGCTGAAGATTTGCTCCTAGATTCTAGCATGTAATGCTCCATCTTGATCTGAAAAGCTTACTTGCTGGAGTCTCTCAAAGCTACATCTGTATATTAAAGATGGAGAATATTAGTATTTGAACGTGCCATCTGTGTGCTCAGCACTGTGCAAACACAGAGCAAGGCAGCGTCCTCTGCTCCAGAGAGGTTTTAACCTAAGGGCCCAATCCTGTAAACACTGCTGGGCATACTGCTTACCATTAGTCCCACTGTCATCAGTGGGACTACTCCTAGGGGTAAATGCAAGCATTTGTGAATCAGATCCTAAATCAGACACTGAAAATACAATTCATTTTTACATGGACTAAAAGCCCAATTTCAGAGTTGTTCAGACATTTTCCTTTTTTGTGTCATCATTATCTATTTATTAAATCATCTTTGGTTAATTATCAGACATAACAGAAGAAGTGTGTTTTCAGTGATTGCAAAAGTGTGTTCTTTGGTCCATAACAAAACGTCCCATTTTATCAATTTAGCTGCAGCCACAGAATGCCTCACTCTTCAGCTCTGCTTTCTTCAAGAACTTATTACACATCAGAAGGGAAGGACTTTACTTCAAGGAGAGGCATTATAAATGTGTCCGAGCAGATGAGTGCGCCATCTATCTTAAAAATGTAAGTTGCTAACATTTATGGCAAGTAGGTCCAAACATTGAAAAAAGTATTTGACAGTTTTCCTCTTTCCTTCCCACATCTCCTGTTTATGTTAACACCCAGAGTCGATTAGAGGTTAAACAAAATGTTGCCTCCTTTCTATCCACAGCACCTTTACATATATGGGGCAAACAAATAAATGCACAGCACAGCATCTCTACAAGGAAAACGACAAGCATATAACATAGATTAAAACAGAAATATATTCCACCCTCCATCTGAAACTATCCGACAATTTTATTTCTTTACTAACACTGAGAAGGGAAACTGAATTCTGTTATTCCAAATATTTTACTCAAACTATTTGTGGTACAATCACTATTTCTGGCTTTTAGGATAAGCCAGGTGCTGAGATTTCTCATTATGGGCAGTCTCATTTCCAGCTATGTGGAAGTGTAGATGTAAAACAAGGTGGCCAGGTTTTCTGAGTAACTTCACTGGCCAATTACACCAACTGAGAATCATCTTGACTTGTCACTGAAGAGCTCAATGCTTTCTCTTTTTTTTTTTTTTAAACTAAAGTAGAAGTGTTAACCCCAGTGTTCTGGCCCAGTTCCATGCTGATTAACTACATTATGGCAGCATACATTCTCAGCCACTTTGCAGTTGCAGGTAGATGTGGTATGCTTCTCTTCCTTTTTAATTGTTATGTAGCATCTGTGATGCTGGTAGACCAGGTCCCAGCTCATGCCAAGGTGCTAGCTGTGGGGCTCTGTGCCTGCGGACACTCCAGATAAACAAACTGGCCTGGCCCGCCAGCGGCTTTACCCTGATGGGCCAGGTGCCAAAGGTTGCTGACCCCTGTTATAAGGCAATATTTGAGTGGTAGTATTTTAAGCCTCTGTGACTCTGTAAATCACCAGACAGGAGAGAGACATTAACTAGTGTGAAGTGCCAATCTGCAACAGAAAGTGTTATGTCTTGCCCAGCAGGAACAGTCCATTGACAGCAGACGGATTATTAGGGAATGTTAAAGGGGACAAAAGACTTTGTTGCTCTACTTCCCTCCCTTCCCTTCCCACCCATGAAAATGAGTCATGCAAGTGGATTCCTCCCATCAGCTGAGTTTGCAGCTCAGAGCACATGGCAGAGGGAAATAAAAAAACCCAGACAGAAGAAACTGATTGTCTCTATGCTGCTTGGACTCTGGAGGGCAAGGTTTATTAGGCATAAGCAAGAGAACCCTGGGGCTTAGCCTGGTTTAGCCTTAAAGGATATATAGAGCTTGCTTATTATAGACGCTTCTATAACTGTTTGAAACTTAAGACGGTAACTCATTTGTGTATATATATTTAGCTGCTTTAACCTTGTAAATAACTCCCTTGTTTCTTTTTCCTACTGAATAAATGTTTATAGAGCTTATTATAGGATTTGCTACAAGTATTGTCTTTGGTATGAGCTCTAAGATGCAATTGGCTTGGGTAAGTGACAGGTCCTTTGGGACTGGGAGTAACCAGAGTATTGATGTGATTCTTGGTGTAAAGGACCATCTGTCACAAAGGTATGCTCACCTGGGTGGCGAGATAGATCGGAGTACCCAAGGGGACTGTGACTCCATGTGAAAGCTGGGATAGTGCCTGAGGAGTTTATACTTGATACTTGGTTGGTGCAATCTAAGTGTAGAACTCTCAGCCAATTTGGGGTTAGTGCCCTGCTTCCTAACAGTCTGTCCTGAGGTTGGTACTTATGCTCTTGAGTCACTGCAGGCAGCTTTACACTGTTCTTTTGAGCTGTGAAACTGCACACATGTTCCACCCCAAAGGTAGCGAAGTGGTGGTGGGTAGTGATTCCTGTGCACATGCATAGACACTTGCTAATCCTCACATCCCATGACTCAAATGCTTAACTCAGTAATTGACATCATGTAATTCAAATATGGGAGTTGAGTGTGCTCAGCAACTCCCAGAAGATGTTGGGCAAGCCACACATTTGCATCCTAATTCAGAAAATTCAGTAATTCCCAATGGGACTTCCATTCATTATTGCAAATTAATGAGATTCAGATATGTATAGTTTGTAAAGCCTTTTTGGATTCTTTCAAATTATACACAGCACACACATCTATTTTATTAATATTTTAATAACATTTTTGTGGGTTACATTTAGCACCCGGACTGCACTTTATCTCTTCAACGTGCTTTGTAAACATTATTTATTAATAAAGGTGGGAACATGCAGTATAATAGAAAACCAGCATAGCTATTGCTTGGCTTGATTAAAATATACAAATATATATAAGACACATCATCTTAAATGAATTTATATCTGCTATCAATATCAGTCTTGATTTAGGCTCTAAAACAGTATCTTCTCTTCCTCAAAGTTACACACAACTTAAAGATAGAAGACATCCTTGTCTAGCATAGATTGATAAATAGTATATATATTTAAAAGAACCCTGCAACTTTTAAGCAGTTTTCTTCTTTTTCTAGGAGGACAGAGGTCTGATAGCTGTGAAAACAGAGTCATACATCCTGGTTGCTACTTACTGTGAGGGCATGTATCCCAGCGTGTGTGTGGAAGCTATAGAGAAACTGGGTAATTACTTCATGTACATGTATGTCTGAATGTAACTTGTAGAGATCTGTTACAAGGGGAGTGGGGGGGGGGGCAGCATTTCATTCCAGCAAACTTCCTGGAACATTTGGGACTTCAGAAAATCTTGAAAGCCCATGAAAAGGAAAATTAAAATGGACCTTATGTTTAGTCGAAAACATGCCATCAATCTCCTTCAATTTCCACTGAATAAACTTACATGAAGGTATCCGTATCAAATCTTTAAAAGAAAAGCTTTTACTGTTTACAATCCTATAATTATAGTTAATTTTTAATAGGGATACTATGGATTGATTTAAGAAAACCCGCTTGAAAACATTATAGTTAATATTATTGGCCTGATTCTTAGTTACTCTTTCTGTGCTTGGAGTGGAGAGCAAAGGTAGCTTTAAAATTAGTGATGTAGTTATGTCGACCTAAGGGCTGTGAAAAATCCACACTCCTGAGTGGCATAGTTAAGCCGTCCTAAGTCCCTGTGTACACAGCGCTATGTTGACAGAAGAATTCTTCCATCAGTCTAGCTACCATCTCTCAAAGGTATGGATTACCGATGCCAATGGGAGAATCCCTCCGGTTGGCGTAGTTAATGTCTACACTGAAGCGCTACAGTGGCCCAGCTGTGCCGCTGTGGTGTTTTAAGTGTAGACAAACCCTCAGGGTATGTTTATTCTTCAATCATGGGCTGTGATCGCAGCTGGAGTAGACCTACAAAGCTGCGGCCGTGCGTGCTTCAGCCTGGGCTGTACAAGCTCACCCAGAACCATGGATAATTACTCCCAGGGCTAGTCTGTGCTGAAAACTGCACTGCCACAGCTTCGCTGCTACAGTATCTGAGCTAGCTAGATTAAAGCTAGCGCACTCAGGTGTGTCCCCTCAGTCACACCTGTGATTGCAGCGTAAACTTAGCTTGTGTTTGCTAGGTCAGACAGAGGTTTATTTTTTTGCACACCCTTTTGTTATTCCGTTTAATCTTTTCCTCCAGAGAAAACAAAGTAGCTTTATGTATTCTACTTTATGTCATTCAAGGGGAGATTTCTGCATATGATTGGTTTGTAAAGTGCTTGCTGATCTGAAGGAGAGGTGTTTAGAGAAGAATTTCTTAACGTCACAATCTTACAATAAGAAATATTCTGTTTATTTCAAATGACACACTGAAGCTATATTTGGAGTTACTAATAGTAAATGTAGGTATTCATATATTTTAAGTATTCAGATGCAAGTAATGCTGATGCAAGTTAGATTATGATCCCTTTCATTCAATTACTGTACTGTTGATTTAAAGTGGAGCATTTCCATTATGGCAAATATTAAAAAAGAAAATGTCTTCTATTTGTTTTTTTTCCCCTTAGCGGACTATTTCAGAGATAAGGAAAACTGAATCTGCAAACAACTTAAAATTGATCAAGCTTATGAAGACCGGTTTATTAGAAAACCACGGATGGAAGTTTGTACTGAAGCACATCCAAGCAAGCAAGACAATATCCATTATTCTGCAATATTCTAAATGCATAGTGAAGGCTCTGAAAGAGAAGGATAATCCACACCGGTGCAGCCTAACAGCCCCCTAAATTGTCAGCTCTGCCATCTTCGTGCACAAAAATTACAGCTCATAAATCCATGCATGTGTGGTGGCATTTGGGCTTTAGTTCAGATGGGTTCCAAGAGTCTAATATTGCAAGATGCTGAGTACCCTCTACACAAAGTGACTTCCCTGGAATTGAGCCCTTTTTCCACATCTCCGGTAGGAGTTGATGGTGCTCACCACATCATAGAATCAGGCCCGAAAACTATAACTTCATATCATCAAAAGTACAGTTGGGTGATGTTCTCAAGAGACTGAGATAAGGTGTTTTTCTTCATTTTAACACTATCTTTTTTTTGTTTTACCCAATCTCCTAGTAAGAAAGCAGTTAATTTCTCTGAGTTGTGAGGCATCACTCACAGGACATATACCATATACACAGCCTCAAAACTGAGTAGATAAATGAAATGTGTTGCATTAACGTGTAGTTCAATGTAAGCTCACAAATTGCATTTCATGACTTGGAATGTCTTGAATAAAATGCCATTTGTTTTGCCCATCTATTTGCATTGCCATGGAAAGATATATTCATAGTGTTTAAGGCCAGAAAGGACCATTAGATCATCTAGTCTGACCTCCTGCATAGCACAGGCCATTACATTCCACCCAGTTATCCCTGCATTGAGACCAATAACTTATGTTTGCCTAAAGCATAATTTTCAGAAAGGCCTCCTGTCTGGATTGGAAGTCATCCAGAGAAGGAGAACCCTCTCCCCGTTGCTTTGGGTAGTTTGTTCCATTGTTAAAAAATTGTGCCTAATTTTACTTTGATTTTGTCTGATTTCCACTTCCAGCAGGCATGGGTTCTTGTTAAGCTTTTCTCCCCTTGATTAAGACCTTTTTAGTACCCGTATTTTCTCCCTGTCGGGTTACTCACGTAACAAAGTAGCATTCACCTGTAATCAAGTTGCCTCTCAATCTTCTTTCTGATGAGATAAACAGATCGATCTCTTTAAGTCTCTCACTGTACAGCATTTTCTCCAGCCTTTGAATCATTTTTGTGGCTCTTTTCTGCACCCGCTCAGCTGCTCCAGTCACCCCCGGGACTGCTGCTGGGAGCTGCCGACCTGCCGCTGCTCTGGTCGCCCCTGGGGCCAGCCGCACTGGCTGCTGCTCCGGCGGTCCCTGGGGCCAGTTGCCAGGGGCCACTGAGCAGTGGCTTCTCTGGCCACCCCGGCTCCTGGGACCACTGCCGGGACTACTGCCGGGGGCCATTGACCAGCCACTACTCCAGCCACCCCTGGGACCGCCGCTCAGGCGCTCCCTGGGGTCAGCCGCACTGACCGCTGCAAGGACACTGCACAATGCCAGCTGCCCAGGTCCACCCAAGTAGTGGCCGGTGTGACTGGCCCCGGGGCCGCTTCAACAATGGCCGGTGCAGCTGGCTGCAGAGCTGCTCCAGCAGCAGCTGGTGTGGCAGTCCCCAAGGCAACCCTGGGGTCAGCCACACTGGCCGCTTCAGACGTCACAGAGGTCGCGGAAAGTTGCGGAATCTGTGACTTCCGCAACCTCCATGACAGACATGGAACCCTATTGATAGTGTATTGTGCTAATTTTATGTAAGCAGAGTCAGCATGAGCTCTACCGTGACATCTGGTGGTGAGTTGTGGAAAGGGACTTCAGGGGCTGATCTTGTTTGCATGGGCACACCCACCTTGCCCAAATGGTCACTTTGGATGTTGTGGGATCCCCAGTTTCTCTGTTATTGGGGCAGGAAGAATAAAGTGTTGTTACCCTGATTATGTGAATCAAGGACAGCGGAACTGTTTTATGACAGAGGGACTCGCCATCAACTAAGCAGCACTCGCTAGGGAAGGGACATGGGTTCCAAAACGCAATGAACTGAGAGAGGTTGGGGACAGGTATTTGTATCTGGTGGCATGGACCTCTTTTGAGGGTCCTAAATGTTAATTGCACCTCCCTCCCTCTTTACTGTGGAATATCAGAGCTAATTTTGAGTTCTTTAGGAGTCTAGTTACAGGCTGCTGAGTTGGAATCACTCTGGGCTAATGGTGCAAATGAGCACTAAGGCTCCCCTTACTACAAGCTGAAATCACTAAAAGCTAAAATTATTATGAGCTGAAATCACTGAGCACTGTGTTAAGTAGTGGGGGAGCCTGAAGATATATTGCTGAGCAGCTGGTGGGACAGCTGGTGGAGCAGAGCTGCTGGCGGAGTGGAGCAGTTTGCGGGACAGCCAGAGTAGCTTGCAGGATGCTGGCGGAGTGGAGCAGTTTGCGGGACAGCCGGAGCGGCTTGCGGGACCCTGGCGGAGCAAAGTGGCTCGTGGGATGGCTGGCGGAGCAGAGCGAAGCCCCCACGAAGGGACAGGGCAGTCAGCTTTGAGCCATGTAAGGTGCCTCTTACCTCTCCCTTCCCCATTTCCACCCAGTCTGGGCGAGGGGGTGTAACACTCTGCAGATGAACTCTTGAACTCTGGACCTGGACTTTTGGGTTGTTGGACTTTTGGGACTTTGGGTGATTTTTGGGTTGCTGGACTCAAGAACCAAAGGGAAAGGATTTGCTGGGGTGGGTCTTTGCTCACAGTTTGGTTTACGAATCCTAGTTGTGGTGTTTCCCCAACATAATGCCGCGTTGTTTCTCTCTGTCATTAAAAGGCTTTTGCTACACTGAGACTCTGTGCTTGAGAGAGGGGAAGCGGCACCCGGAGGGGTGATATATATTTGTCCCAGGTCACTGGGTGGGGGCTCGAGCCGGTTTTGCATTGTGTTATTGGAACGGAACCCCTGGATACTGAACCCGGCCCTTGTTGCTGCCAACTCAGACTGGCAGAAGGGTTACATTTAAAATCAGAATGTCATGCAATACTAAGTCTAATGTTTTACAAGTGTAGGGATATTAAAGAAGGTACCGAAAGTGATTCCCACAATTTAAACCTCATAGCATTACCAAGTAAAAGATCTCTTGGATCCCTTGTCAAACTTACAAGCTACTGTCTGTGTAAACCATTGATTGTATCTGTTCTCAGAAAGATACTGTATTGCTATGAGAAACTTGCAAACAAGTTATTTGACTTTGTTCTTTATGCATGGTTTGTACCTAGAAACAGCATAGAAAGACCCCCACCCTCTTTAATTAAAGAGCAGGGAGTCTCAAATAAATTCGTATACACCCCAAAAGTGTTGAAGACAGTATGTCTGCTGATGAATGCTTGGTGTACATGAATGAATGAGCAGGGAGGTGCCAGCCTACAAATTCAGTGACCATCGGCTGAAGGCGGCATCAAAGTGGGAACGACCAGACAACCCCCGGAGGGTAAACTGAGACCCACCCGATCATCTCAAAGGATGGGAAAAACAAGATAACATCTGAGAATGTGGAGCCACTAGGAATGCCATCAGGAATGTGCCATCTGCTGATTGATTCAGCAACAGCATGATGAAGCAATTCCCATAGACTGACAGAGGAATAAATCCCTATAAGAATGGCCTCTAAATACTGCGGACTTTGAGTCTGGTTCTGCAACCAACCTCCAGGAGCATCAGATGAATCTGACAAGGACTCGGCTCCACCCTCATGCCCAGGTTACCTGGCCAGTAACTTGGCATGAGCAACTTCTAGGCTGGTAACTGTGACATCTATACAGAACCTGTGTGTGTGTGTGTGTGTGTGAATGAATGTGAAACTGAATGAAATGTTATAGCTATAACTGACTGCTTGTCACAATAAATGTGACATTTTGTCTTATCCCCTTTAAAAAGATCTTGCTGGTTTTTATTTTATTGGTATAACATTTTGGTGGAGAATTGCGAAAGGGGGAGTATTGGCATACGTCATGGTTATTGTGAAAACTGGTGTGCACACCGCCAGCTCTATTGAGCTTGGCATTTCTTTTTATTTTTTTTTATTTTTATTTTTTAAATAAACCTGCTGGCCTCCATGGAGGTAGCAAGGAAAAAGATTATGGTTAACCAAAGCCTACTGACCTCCGGATGGTAGAGGCTTCATAAAAGAGCTCATAAAAACTTTAAGCTACGATTAATCACATCCAAATTGTTCACTGAGAAATCAGGGGTAACAAGAGCCTATAGGGCTAGGTAAAGCTGCTTGCTGAATGAGATCAGGGGTAGCAGGATAAGATAATCTAGGCTGTGTCACTCGCTGCAAGGGTTCAGGGGTGACAAAGGAAATTATACACGTGTTAAAAAATGTTTAAGAAAAGACAAGGGAGAACAGTCTCAGAGGGAGGAATGGAGTTTGAAGGAGCTCCAACTCACCTTTTGTAAAAGAAATAACACCTTTTAAACAAATCCTTCAGAGATATGGGCACAGTCCTTGGACTGAACAAGCCTTTGTAGATGCTTGCACTATTTCGGACCTAGAGGAGAGATTGGCTCAGTATATCCTCATATACAAACTTTCTAGTGCTTCCAAAAGAAATGCAGCAGCAATTTGGTTGTTTTGGGAAGCATGTAAGAATGCTTACCTCCACTTGGCTTCAGGTAAAGAGGAAAAGGCATCTTTACAGGAAAAGCTAAACCAAACAGAAAAGGGAACAGACAGTTGGAAGGTGCTGGCTACAAATGCCCAGAGTCAGCTGAAAATAGTGAAAGAGGCACTCCAGGAATACAGAAAGAGAAAAATTCCTGGCAGACTTAAGCTAAAGCCTCTGAGAAAATTAAAAGAGAGAATCATATGCTCCAAGGTATGGTAAAGAAATTAACCTTGAAGCAGGACAGAGCACCTGCAAATCATAGTCGCTGTGAGGCACTAATTAAGAATCTGGATAAAAAAAAATATTTGGGGGGGGGGGGGGCTTTGCCACTAAACAGGCAGCAGCCCTTACTGCCGGTGAAAGGGGAGAAGGCCATATGTATGGCACCCCCAGGCATAATTATGAAGAGGAAAGGGACCAGGAGGGCTGGGGGGCTAGTTAAGGAGCCCACCCTCCTTGCTAAATTGGTAGTGGAATAAAGCCTGTGTCCATGAAAAAGGGACGATTCAGTGAGGAAAGCAGGATCGAGCCCAGACAAGCAGGCAAGCAACAGATACAGAGGTTGGAAAACAGGTTGGAAGCCCTGAAGGCATAGTGGCAGGAATAAGGGAAGCAGTAAGAACAGGCATGGGGATTTCAGATCCCTGGGACAATTGGAATGGTAAAATCTGAGTTGATGAAGGTGTCATTTTGGGAAATAAGCAAGTGATTTAAGGAAAAGAGTGAGAAGTTAACTCTGTAGTTGCTGGAGGGAACTGAGCAGTTAAATGTGAAAATGTTAAAGAGAAGGAGAATTCTTGGTTTCTTTTCAGTCATTCTGAAGGAAAAATGGGTCCTTTTCCAAAAGGAATGTCTGTAAATAATCCAAGCACAGATTTAGTCAAATTTGCTAAAAGAACATAAGGGGGGTTCTATTGGAACTTAACTGCCCCAAATGTGTAAAGGAAATAGAATATGTAAAAACAGAGCAGTGTAGAAGGGATGTTAAAAAGATAAATGTGTACGTATCTGTCTGTGTAAATATGTGAGGTTCTAAGACCCTAAACTAACACACCTGTTTTGTAAAACTCCTGTTTTGTAGGTTTAAGATATATTGGTTTTGTTTTGTTTTGAATAATGCCACTAAAAATCCATTTGACTCTTTAATTCAAAGTTGCAAAACTGACAAACCTTTTTGCTAGACACAGGTAATTAGTGATGTTTGGCTTTGGAATTTGGCATTTAACCCTTAAGGGGTAACTTGATGCTTTGCAAAATTTAAACTGTTTTAGGATAAAGATAAATTTTGGGTGCAGCAGGACAGTCAAAATCAGGAGAATAGAAACAAAAAAAAATCTGGATTCTTTTTGTTTGTTGGTAACAAAATAGCAGGTAAGAGCTGTAGTAAAAGAATAAGAAATTTTAAAAAAGACTGTGCTCCTCTGAAGTAACAGCAGGGGTAAGAGGTGCACAAAACAAAAAGAAGCAACATTAGAAACACTGAGCCTTAAAAATGGCTCTGTGTAATCAGACTGTCACTTTGATAAAGGTACATGAACACTCTGTAAGCAAAAGAAATAGTTACACCTTTATGTACAAATTGATATGGATAATGTTTTAGAAGTTAAACTATGGAAGAAATGTGCATTTAGAACATGTGCAGTGTATAAGGGGTAAAAGAAATAACATACCATGTTACCTAATTAAAATCCTATTAGGCTCCAAGGAGCTACAATAGGTTGTGTTTTCTTTTTCAGATCGCTGTATGCTTTGAAACCTGGCAGGCCTATAGAACAAACAGGAAAATATGGGGGTAATTCCTCTGTTTTGCCTGCAATTAGCAAGGGTACTTGTAAAAGAAAGGGATATTCTTAACACAATAATTTGCCACCCCAAAAGGGGTAGAAATATGTTATTTTTGTCTTTCAGAAAATCAGGAAAAGCGGATACTAGCTGAATAGTTCTAAAATACTATGGTTATTGTGTGATGACAAAGTCTGTGTTCAGTGTTCTGTGTTACATGTTCTGTGTTTCATGTTCAGTGTCTGTCTCTGGTGGGTGTCCTGTGCTAGCATTGGATCCAGAGGGAGATTACACTAGACAGGGCAAAGGCCTTTTCCTCTCTCTCTACTTCCCCCTCTCCAACCAAATTATCAATCACATCCACCTCTGTCCAAAAGACTTTTGTCCCCAATGTATCAGATTTATTTTTCTAATAATCATTTTGTTGTTTGTTTTTTTTATATTGATACATTTGTATTGTTACATTTTTCTTGTATTACTAAATGTTAGTTTAAGTCCAAATCAGTTTAACCTGGCTTTCTTGTGTCTTATCACTGTTGTGTATTAAATATGGCAGAGAAACATCCACAGGTGGCAGATACCATATTAGGAGGAATTGGTTTTGTAAATCTGGAGGTACTTAAGAAATGAATTAAGGTCTTTGTCCCAGCTACAGGACAGCCTAACACAAAAACAAAGAAAAAAGATCATTGTTTGATACTTATCAGTAAAAATGAATGCAGTATGTTTCTAGCATTGTAAAACCAGATTTGCTAATTGGGGAAATAATTGTAAAAATAGCACATCAACAGTCTCTGGAGGCAAAGGTATGGAAGATTAGCCCACTCCCCATATCACACATGGGATCATTCTGGCTGCCTCGTACCTGGAGCCAGTGGGCTGGGGAGGGAGGAAAACTATTGGACACTAGAGGTTCTACTGAGTGGACTCCTCAAAAGTGGGTATGCCTCACCTTACCTATTGCCCCAGAGCCTTGCAGTAAAGATGTTTCATTGGAATCATGTATGTGGGATGAATTGGATAATGACACCAAAGTATTGTACAATGGACAATGTGTATGCATCCACTCGTGGGAGGAAGTATTTTGGGAGGATGGGAGTGTTAGTAGCCCCCCCAGTAAATGAATGTAAATGCTATATCAGTACTGTATTTACTAAAAATCACACTTACTAAAAAAGTCCCAGCTTAGTAGTCTTGATATTGAATTGTATTTGTATAATTGGAATGTGTGGCATGTGTTTTTGGATAAAAAGAATCTTCTCTAAATTGGACTCTCAAACCCATGTTGCATCAGAGTACCTTCTCTTAAACAGGTTAAATAGAAAGTGACACTAGCGATTATATAGGTATCGTAGTGTCAAAAGAGGGATTATGTAGGGATATTAAAGAAGGTACCGAAAGTGATTCCCACAATTTAAACCTCATAGCATTACCAAGTAAAAGATCTCTTGGATCCCTTGTCAAACTTGCAAGCTACTATCTGTGTAAACCATTGATTGTATCTGTTCTCAGAAAGATATTGTATTGCTATGAGAAACTTGCAAACAAGTTATTTGACTTTGTTCTTTATGCATGGTTTGTACCTAGAAACAGCATAGAAAGACCCCCACCCTCTTTAATTAAAGAGCAGGGAGTCTCAAATAAATTAGTATACACCCCAAAAGTGTTGAAGACAGTATGTTGTCTGATGAATGCTTGGTGTACATGAATGAATGAGCAGGGAGGTGCCAGCCTAGGAATTCAGTGACCATCGGCTGAAGGCGGCATCAAAGTGGGAACGACCAGACAACCCCTGGAGGGTAAACTGAGACCCACCCGATCATCTCAAAGGATGGGAAAAACAAGATAACATCTGAGAGCGTGGAGCCACCAGGAATGCCATCAGAATGTGCCATCTGCTGATTGATTCAGCAACAGCATGATGAAGCAATTCCCATAGACTGACAGAGGAATAAATCCCTATAAGAATGGCCTCTAAATACTGCGGACTTTGAGTCTGGTTCTGCTGCCAACCTCCAGGAGCATCAGATGAATCTGACAAGGACTCGGCTCCACCCTCATGCCCAGGTTACCTGGCCAGTAACTTGGCATGAGCAACTTCTAGGCTGGTAACTATGACATCTATACAGAACCTGTGTCTGTGTGTGTGTGTGTGTGTGTGTGTGTGAATGAATGTGAAACTGAATGTTATAGCTATAACTGACTGCTTACTATGATTCTTTTTGTATTCACAATAAATGTGACATTTTGTCTTATCCCCTTTAAAAAGATCTTGCTGGTTTTTATTTTATTGGTATAACATAAGTATCTACGTATATTACATCTGTGCAGTTATCTTTATCAGCAAATTTAAATCTCAACAGAAAATGAAATGAGATTAATTTAGCTAGATTTATTTTCCATAAAACCATGTTGATTGGCATTAATTATATTCCTATTTTAATTATTCATCAGTTGAATCTTGTATCAGCTTTTTTGTTATTATTATTTGCCTGGGATCTGATGTCAGACTAACTGATAGAGTTAGTTACCTGGGTCATCCTGCTTGCCCTTTTTGAATATTGATACAATATTAGGCCTCTTCCAGTCTTCTGGAATTTCCCCAGAATTCCACAATTTATTAAAAATAAACATCAAAAGGCCAGAGATCTCAGCCAACTCTTTCATGATTTTGGGTTGCAAGTTATCAGGGCCTGCTGATTTTAAAATGTTTATCCCTGGTAAGTGAAGTTTACCATACTCCTTAATTACTAAGGTCCAGATTTTTACAGGTATTTAGGCATTGATGAGCTCAGCATCACAACACCTAACTGATTCAGGAGCCCAAATCTTATTTTCAAAAGGAATTTAAGCACTTAGGAGTCTAAATTCCATCAACAGTCGATGGAATTTAGATTCTTAAATGCCTAAATCCCTTATGAAAATGAGATTTAGGTTCCTAAATCAGTAGGTGTTGTGATGCAAAGCACAGCAACACCTAAATACCTTTAAAATCTGCTCCTAATGGACTAGAAAGTTATTCATCATCTCGTGTGATACAAGTATATCATCCTGCTTCTTTCCAATGCAAATACATGCATGTTCACAGGGTTGTTGTTTTTTAAAGTGTAATGGATTACTGTGTACAGAAATACAAATAAGATGCATGCGTACCAATTTCTAGTAAAATGAAGCAGGTTTGTTTGTTCTTTTCATTCAAAAGGCTTTTATATGATCTCTACAGTAGAGAAACAACAGTGCTACTATGAATTGCTGCGTTACTCAGAGGAAATTACGGCCTCAGTATAATTACACTGAACAGGCTGAAATTCTTCCAACATCCACACATTACTCCTCTTGACATTATCCCATCCACTTGGATCTGTAGCTTAGCATGACACCCATCATGAGCTAATTTATGCAGCTGTAGAAGTACTGAAGATTAAATAGATGTCAGTCTTCTATTGGCAAGGGAAAATGGAAATTGAACTCTAGGTGCTGATGCCTTATGAGTAAGGCTGTGAATTTTTCATGGAGGTCATGACTTTCCAAGACCTCCATGACTTCTGTAGCGGCTGGTGCGGCTGGCCCGGGGCCACCTGAGCAGCTCAGACAGCCCCTGGGCCAGCTGAACCAGCCACTGCTGGGGCAGTCTCGGGCCACCGCATCCCCTCCCCCAGCAGCAGCTTGGGTTTGGATGTGGAAGGGGGCTCAGGGCAGGGGTTGGGGCACGGAAAGGGGTGCTCTGGGTGATGCTTACTTCGGGGGGCTCCCCGGAATCAGCAACATGTCCCTCCCTCAGCTCCTAGGTGGAGGCGTGGCAACGCGGCTCTGCACACTGCCTCCATAGAATCATAGAATCATAGAATCTCAGGGTTGGAAGGGACCTCAGGAGGTCATCTAGTCCAACCCCCTGCTCAAAGCAGGACCAAACCCAATTAGATCATCCCAGCCAGGGCTTTGTCAAGCCTGACCTTAAAAACCTCTAAGGAAGGAGATTCCACCACCTCCCTAGGTAACCCATTCCAGTGCTTCACCACCCTACTAGTGAAAAAGTTTTTCCTAATATCCAACCTAAACCTCCCCCTCTGCAACTTGAGACCATTACTCCTTGTTCTGTCATCTTCTACCACTGAGAACAGTCTAGATCCATCCTCTTTGGAACCCCCTTTCAGGTAGCTGAAAGCAGCTATCAAATCCCCCCTCATTCTTCTCTTCTGCAGGCTAAACAATCCCAGTTCCCTCAGCCTCTCCTCATAAGTCATGTGCTCGAGCCCCCTAATCATTTTTGTTGCCCTCCGTTGGACTCTTTCCAATTTATCCACATCCTTCTTGTAGCGTGGGGCCCAAAACTGGACACAGTACTCCAAATGAGGCCTCACCAGTGCCGAATAGAGGGGAATAATCACGTCCCTCGATCTGCTGGAAATGCCCCTACTTATACAGCCCAAAATGCTGTTAGCCTTCTTGGCAACAAGGGCACACTGTTGACTCATATTCAGCTTTTCGTCCACCGTAACCCCTAGGTCCTTTTCTGCAGAACTGCTGCCCAGCCATTCGGTCCCTAGTCTGTAGCAGTGCATGGGATTCTTCCGTCCTAAGTGCAGGACTCTGCACTTGTCCTTGTTGAACCTCATCAGATTTCTTTTGGCCCAATCCTCTAATTTGTCTAGGTCCCTCTGTATCCTGTCCCTACCCTCCAGCGTATCAACCACTCCTCCCAGTTTAGTGTCATCTGCAAACTTGCTAAGGGTGCAGTCCACACCATCCTCCAGATTGTTGATGAAGATATTGAACAAAACCGGCCCCAGCACCGACCCTTGGGGCACTCCACTTGATACCGGCTGCCAACTAGACATGGAGCCATTGATCACTACCCGTTGAGCACGACCATCCAGCCAGTTTTCTATCCACCTTACCGTCCATTCATCCAGCCCATACTTCCTTAACTTGCTGGCAAGAACACTGTGGGAGACTGTATCAAAAGCTTTGCTAAAGTCAAGAAATAGCACAGCCACTGCTTTCCCCTCATCCACAGAGCCAGTTATCTCATCATAGAAGGCAATTAGGTTAGTCAGGCATGACTTGCCCTTGGTGAATCCATGCTGACTGTTCCTGATCACTTTCCCCTCCTTTAAGTGGTTCAGAATTGATTCCTTGAGGACCTGTTCCATGATTTTTCCAGGGACTGAGGTGAGACTGACTGGCCTGTAGTTCCACGGATCTTCCTTCTTCCCTTTTTTAAAGATGGGCACTACATTAGCTTTTTTCCAGTCGTCCGGGACCTCCCCCGATTGCCATGATTTGTCAAAGATAATGGCCAATGGCTCTGCAATCACATCGGCCAACTCCTTTAGCACCCTCGGATGCAGTGCATCCGGCCCCATGGACTTGTGTTCGTCCAGCTTTTCTAAATAGTCCCGACCTACTTCTTTCTCCACAGAGGGCTGGTCACCTCCTCCCCATACCGTGCTGCGGAGTGCAGCCGCCTGGGAGCTGACCTTGTCTGTGAAGACAGAGGCAAAAAAAGCATTGAGTACACTAGCTTTCTCCACATCCTCTGTCACTAGGTTCCCTCCCTCATTCAGCAAGGGGCCCACACTTTCCTTGACTTTCTTCTTGTTGCTCACATACCTGAAGAAACCCTTCTTGTTACTCCTAACATCTCCGGCTAGCTGCAACTCCAAGTGTGATTTGGCCTTCCTAATTTCACTCCTGCATGCCTGAACAATATTTATATACTCCTCCCAAAGTCTTTTGGTGATAAAGTGATTTCATGTGTTTCAGCTGAGTGGGGTACCAGCCACTTGCTGGACATTATATACCACTTCAAGCCAGAGGATGTGGAAGCACCCCAGAGGATGTGTTTCAGCACCTATTTCTGCATGGTGTATCTAATGGTTCCAACCCTGCTGATAAACCAGATGTGTCATTATGATTCCACATAATGGAATTTCTGTTTGCTTTCTTTAAAACATAGGAAATTACACACAAAAAATAAGTTAAAGGAATGTTATTAAGATTGCAAATCAAGGACTCAAAAGTTAAGAATGCCAGAATTAAGGTTGCCTGTGCAACCTCAGTTTTCTCACCTTGCGTGTATACATTATGATACAGTCCCTATTAAATGATCACATGCTATTTTTGTTACAGGACCCCCTGCCTCATTCAGTGAACAAGATATATGGTGCTCACTTACAGAGCAGCTATTCAATATTTTACTGCATGCACTTACACCAGGTCTGGATTTTCTCCTTCATTAAAGGTGTTCAATAGCTGCTTATTTTAGCTGCAGAATCCACAGATTAGAGAGAACTTTTTCAGCTTGTTATTGAGCACTTTTTACCTCAACCATGTCTAATCTGAAGGCAGTCCCAAATGGGTTGTTCATTTCCCTATGTTTTGCTTCAGGTAAAGTACAGAGTGGACAGACGGTGCTGATCCACGCAGGAGCTAGTGGAGTTGGCACAGCAGCCATTCAACTGACTAGACTGGCAAAAGTTATTCCCATTGTAACAGCTGGAACACAAGAGAAACTCCAACTGGCAGCAAAACTCGGAGCAGTTGCTGGGTTCAACTACAAGGAGGAGGATTTTAGTGAAAGGGTCCTGGAGTTCACCAATGGTGAGAATGTTTGGGTAACCCAACAATTGCACTGGTATTCATGATCATGATTTAGGAAGTCTGCATTCTTCTCCTATGAAGTTGCTGTTGTGTTTCAACTAGGCTACATCTACACTGCAGTAAAAGACCCATGGTACGACTATGGCTGGCCCAGGTCAGCTGTTTTAGGCTCGCGGGGCTCAGGCTGCAGGGCTAAAAATTGCAGTGTAGACATTCGGGTTTGGGCTGGAGTCATGGCTTTGAAACCTCACAAGGGAGTACGTCTTAGAGCCCAGGCCTGAGCCCAAATGTCTATGCTGCAATTTTTAGCACTGCAGCCCAAGCCCCACGAGCCCAAGTCAATTGTCCCAGGCTCTGAAACTCAGTGCCGCGGGTTATTTATGTTGCAGCATAGATGTTCAATGTGATCATCCCATCAAGAAGGTTGATTTTCACACAGAAGGCCGGAATGCCTCCCCACCTCAAACCTGTTATGGCCTATCTGTTGTTGGCTGGAAGGGGAATCTGTAGTCCTAGATGAGGCCTAAAACACAGGTCTTGAGCACTAGCAATGCTAAAAATCCCATGACTACTTTGAATAATGATGTCCTGGCCAAATTCCAAGTTGGATAATTATGTTTCACCTAGCAATCATTCCCACTCTAGTTTTGTTCCACCTAGCAATCATTCCCACTCTAGTTTTGTTCCACCTAGCAATCATTCCCACTCTATTCAGATGTGGCAAGCTTCACTTCCTGTCCTAAGCTGCTATTTAGTGTTGTGCACTTTATATAGTTATTGCATTTCACCTTGGAAGTGGCTGGTTTCAATAAGATTTCAATATGCTCAGCACCTGCAGGACGGACCCAACATCAACACAGAACTTGTCTCACAGGGCCCTATTTTCAGCAGTCCCCCTTTGGTTTGGATTTGGTGTTGTTGTTGTTGTGGGTGCAAATATTGTGCTTGCATTACTTTTGCATCCATAAGTAATTGTGAGCACAAGTCCCAGCATTTGGATTGTTAAATGTTTGACTGTGGGCACAAAAAATGTACACAATTTTTGTACCTGCCTGTTGTGCCTAGAAAAAGGTTATTGTGCTTTCTGTGGATATTTAGGGCATAGTTTATGGGTTTGCATATGTATATGTATATATTTATATTTATCCTGGCCCTGCAGTCATTACTCACAAGTAGTCACATTGACTTCAGTGGGACTGCTCCCATTAGTAAGAGTTGCAGGACTGTGCCTCTCTGTATAGAGACCTACTCGTCTCAGTCTGCTTTTTTTTTGGTTTGTTTCAAATTATCCCACATTTTGATTTTTCCAAAGTACATTATTGAAATCCTTTCTGTTCCACTTGAGGCTCTGGAGTGGATATTATTTTAGACTGCATTGGTGGTTCCTACTGGGAGAAGAACCTCAATTGTCTGAGTACTGATGGCCAGTGGATTGTGTATGGACTGTTGGGTGGAGGTGAAGTATATGGAGATCTGCTTACAAGGTTGCGTTCCAAAAGAGGGAGCCTGCTTACTAGTCTGTTAAGATCACGAGAAAAGGAGGCAAGTGATGACTAGCAACATCTTTATTTAGTTTAACACAGGAATCTGTAATTCTAATAACTTTGTTTTCTTTTAATACCAGTGATAAAGTATTGTATTTATAGAATCATAGGACTGGAAGGGACCTCGAGACATAGGCGCTGACTCCGTGGGTGCTCCGGGGCTGGAGCACCCACGGGGAAAAATTGGTGGGTGCTGAGCACCCGCTGGCAGCTCCCCGCCAGCCCCTACCCTGCGCCCAGCTCACCTCCTCGGCTTCCCCAGGCGCCACGGCAGCCAGAGGCTGAGCGGCTTTTTCTCCACTCACGCAGGCTCCTCCGGCTCCAGCTGATCAGCGGTGGCATGCGGGGGGTGGGGGAAAGCGCAGGGACGGCGCCTCGGGGGATGGGTATAGGGAGGAGGCGGAGGCAGCACCGTGGCCAGCAATAGCACAGAAATAAGGGTGGCAATACCATGCCACGTTTACTTCTCCGCTGCTGCTGGCGGTGGCGCTGCCTTCAGAGCTGAGCACCTGGCCAGCAGCCACCGTTCTGCCACTTCCCAGCTTCAGGCAGCGCTTCAGCCCGCAGCAGCGGAAAAGTAAGGGGGGCAATACCGTGACCCACTAATAGGCTTGCACTCCTTTTGGATTGGGGCCCTCAGTTTGAGAAACGCTGTGGAGAAATCACACATTTTTAGCTAAATTTGCTATTTATGCCATGACCAACCCGTAAAAAGTGTGTGATTTCTCCGTGAGTTAAGTAGACCCCTAGTTGTAAAAATGGTCATCCCCCCACTCCCACCATTTTGTTTCAGGCCCTGCATGCAACTTTGTCAGCCAAAGTCTATCTTTCCCCAGTTCATGTATCACTTGCAGAGTTAGGCATCGTTGTGCGGCCCAGACTGAGGTGCCTATCTCTCACAGAGGTGCAGGTCTTAGGTCACATCCCTCAGGCTAGCATAGGTTGCTTCACACCTTGCCTGCTAGCTTTTGGGATCAGAGTCTAGAAAGACACCTCTCTCTCCCCATTCATTGTATAGGGAGCGTAGACACCTAACTCAGGCTTCATGGATCGCAGTGCTGTTTGTGTATCTAAACACCTAAAGGTTACACACTGTGATACTCAGCTTGCAATGCCTAAGTCCCTTCGTGGACCCCACTGTCAGTGCTTTCTCTATGCTGCCCCTCATACTTGGGAGAAGCTGCCTGTAAACATCTGCAAAACCAACTCATCATCTTCCTTCATGTCCCTCCTCAAAAGTCTCCTTTGCTATGATGTATTCAAAAAAGTCATGACTAAGGCTCCTATGCACTATGGTAATACAAATAACTAATAATACCAAGAAGATACTACAGTGACGGTAGCAATATAAAACCCTAAGATATACTCTACCCAGGATCCAATACAGTATTGTTCCTACACTATATTCTCAAGTCCTTTGTCCAATCTTATTTTAAATGCCTCTGTGATGGAGCTCCTGTCACTTACCTTGGGAAAGTATGTCACCCTATTACTATAATTTAAATTCCTTGGAGGATCCTAAATAATTCCTCTCCTTTAGGGTTTACATCCCTTAACTATTGTAGACTATTATTATAAGTGCCTCCCAGTACAATAATGTTATGAAATGTAGTGTATCTTTTAGAAACATGCTCATTTTTATAGGTAATACTTAGAGATATGTGCATGAATTAGAAAAGTAGGAATAATTCTTAAAATATAACCTCTTTTTATTTTTTCTCTTTAGTATAAAGAAAAGCTGGTGAAAGCCTTCACGGAGAGAATGTTGCCATATTTCTCCCAAGACAGATCTCCTCATGTCCAACCAGTCATTGACAGTGTTTATCCTTTGCACAGGATTGTAGAGGCTCACAGGACCATGGAAGAAAACAAGAACCTTGGCAAAGTTATAATTGAAATGCCTCCTTCATCTTAAAGAAGGGTGTGATGCTGCAGGTGTTCCACGGAGACTAAATTACTATTGATGTGTATGGGAGTTTGGCAACTGGAGCACCTGTAATTTCAGGTCACAAATTTGAAATGACTGACAGTGAGGAAGGATTGTGAGAGCGAGGAGTAAAACTAAGTCTTTGTACAAGACTGTCGTTGAGAAAGTAATTCCCTTATAAGGAAATAATAACAAATCCAAATCTATCGTTGGTATGATGTCCTAGGGGAGTAATTTAATGTAGTCTATTCCACTCCTACAGTTCCTTCATTGGGCAAGATTGTCATTGGCCATTTTCCTTTCTATTTGGCTGCTTGTTGTTTTCCATTCTTTGTAAACAACTGTTCAGCATAGTATGTCCCCCCTCCGGGCTAGTAATCTGTCTGAAACAAATGCTGAAATCACCTTTTTTCATTTTTGTTCTTGACAAATATTATGTTTCCTAGCAGTTTAGTTATCAGAGGATGCTGAAATTATCAGAGGATGCAGTTTAGTTATCAGAGGATGCTCCGTTGGTGAAAATGCTGTATATAATTGTGCTTGACCAAGACAGAGAAGTGTTATTATCCCTGGACGTTGCACTCCATATGTTTTATGGAAATATGCTTATGAGTGTGAATATGATGTAATTGGAACATGCTTTATGCAAAAGATCTCTTGTAAGGTATCATAACAAAGATTATAACCTACTAAATATATGCCTCCTATTTGTATGCATGAATCATTCCGGTATCTGAAGCTAGAAATATGAAGTATAACTCTGAGGTCCTATTGTAATTATGCAAAGTGTCGGCCATTAATTGTGGTTTAGAATCTTGATGGCTCCCATTGACTAGGACAATTGGTTGTAAATGGTTTATTTACCTGAAAGCCTTCCTGTGTACATGTGGGTCAACCCAGGAAAAATGGAGACTAGGGGTCTTAAAGTGACATGTGACCATGTCACATGATATTGGAATCCATCTTAATCCTTGTACTTTTCCATTGATGAAGTGGGGGTGGGGACAACCACGGAGAAAATATTCCTGCCTTGTGCCAAAGCTATAAAAAGGGGTGGAGCAGACCAAAGGGGGCTGCCAGTCATGAGAAAACTCCTGCTTACCACCTGAGATGTCTGCTGGAACTAACAAAGACTGTACCAGGGGAAAGGATTGGGCCCAGACTAGGAAAGAGTCTAGTCTGTGAAAGAAGCTTTTTGGAACATCTCTGAGGGTGCGATATTACCAGTAATCAGTTTCTTAATGTATTAAGCTTAGACTTGCGTGTTGTTGCTTTATTTTGCTTGGTGACTTACGTTGTTCTGTCTGTTATTACTTGAAACCACTTAAATCCAACTTTTTATACTTAATAAAAGTGATTTTATTAATAAACCCAGAGTAAGTGATTAATACCTGGGGGAGCAAGCAGCTATGCATATCTCTCTATCAGTGTTATAGAGGGCGGACAATTTATGAATTTACCTTGTATAAGCTTTATACAGTACAGAGTAAAATGGATTTATTTGGAGTTTGGATCCCATTGGGAATTGGATGTCTGGGTGCTGGAGACAGGTAACCTAAGCTGTTTTCAGTTAAGTCTGCAGCTTTAGGGGCATGGACCGGTCCCTGGGTCTGTGTTGCAGCAGGCTAGCATGTCTGGCTCAACCAGACAGGGTTCTGGAAGTCCCAAGCTGGCAGGGAAAATGGGCTCAGAGGTAATTTCAGCACATCAGGTGACAGTCCCAAGGCGATCTCTGTGACCGAACTCGTCACAATCCCCTTTAAAAGAAAGGGGGAAACTAAGAGAGATTAAGAGATTTGCTCAAGGACAAACAGAGAGACAGTGCAGAGATGGATTTGGAATTTAGTTCTTGCTTAGCCTAATAAATCCAGGTGGCCTCCCCTGCTTTGACACTTCTCTTTTGGCTAGAGAAATAATTCCTCAGCGGAAGCCACCCAGTTACGGGACCAGTGGGACGTACTCTAAGAACAAAAAATAACTTCTTGCCTACAAACACTAAAGTTCACTAAGCCTTGGAATAAATTTGATATGAAACGGCAAATCTTCAGCATTTTGCAACAATATTTACAGCTTGACACTGATATTAGAGAGATGAAGGGGTGGAAAAAGAAACCCTTCCCTTTGATATATGTCGAGTCTCCCTTTATGAGTGTGGAAATGGTCATACCAAGTTATGAAGTGTAGCAGATTATGCTCCCACCACTAGAAATATAAAAGAGGCAGCTCTGGTAAATACGGTAGCCAGACTACATACTTTGTATCAGAGGGGTAGCCGTGTTAGTCTGGATCTGTAGAAGCGACAAAGGGTCCTGTGGCACCTTATAGACTAACATAGGTATTGGAGCATAAGCTTTCGTGGGTGAATACCCACTTCATTGGATGCAAGCAGTGGAAATGTGAAGATCCAGCTGAAAAATGGAGGGGGGTGGGGAGTGTTTAGGACCGTGGTAGAAAATGTGTAGGGGAAGGTTGTTTTTCTTTCATTGGGCGGAAAATGCAATTGGCAATATTATGCCCAGCTCCAAAGTTGTGGGGAATAATGGCAGCAGCAAGGAGAGGAAAGCCCTTGGAGGGAGGGAAGTGCTGTACAAAACAAGAGCTTGGCCTCCCTGATGTCAACACCACCAGCTAGGACAAAGCTTCTAACCTGGTACAGAACGGGGTGAATTTTGGGACGTTAGTTAGAAGTGAACTGAAGTAAGCTGCCACACTCCGCCAGCCACAGACCGGTAGGCACGGTTCCTCGTGCTGTTCTGAACAGCGCTGGGGTAAGAACTGACGGATTGTCCTACTTCCAGAAAGCGTCAGCTGGGTTAGTTATTTACACCAGGTCTTAGTCAATTCAAACACGACAGGCAGGAGCAGAGGGGAAGTGAGGGGGAGGCTAGTGGCAGGCGGGTGAGGTGGGGGACTAGGAGCAGTAGTGGGGTGGGGTAGTGTGGGGAGGGGCGGGGCTCTAGTGGGTCAGGTGTTGTGGGGGGAGGAGCCAGAGGGGGAAAGGGTGAGGGAGGGGCCGTGGGGGGAGGGGAGCGGGTAGAGGCCGAGGGGAGGGGCAAGAGTGAGGGATAGAGACGTGAGGACGGGCTGAGGTGGAGTGGGGGAGGGGCAGCGCGTGGGGGGAGGGGTCAGAGGCTCTAACGGCACCACCAGGGAGGGGCCGCGGGGAGCGGCGCCCGTAGGAGGCACATTAACGACCGCGCCCGGCACGCCGGAGGCCAAAGTCACGTGACCCTCACCGTCATTTCCCCAACCGCCCCCGCCCCTAAACTGACCGGCTTCTTCCGTCCCCAGCCGGTTGTCATGCGTCACTTCTTGCGCGCCCGCCCGCGGTGCAGGCTGGGATAGCATCCGGGCCTGCCTGGCGCAGTGAGACGGAGCGAGGCGGCGGCGGCGGCGCCCCCGTTGTTTCCCTGCTAGGAGAAGTTCCCCGACCCGCCCGGCGCCATGGCGATGCAAGCGGCCAAGAGAGCCAACGTGAGTGCCGCCGCCGCCGCCCCTCCCCCCGGGCTACTCCCGCCGGCCCGAGGCGCCCGAACCGCCTCCCTCCGCGGGGCGGCCCCGGGCAGGAGATGGGGGCTGCGGCCGCCCCAGGGACGACGGGCTCACGCGGCGGTGGGGGGCGGGGGCGGGGCGTCTCGGCTGGGCCGGGCGGGGGTGGGGGGCGGCTTGTTCCGCGCTCCGAGCGGGCCCCGGGGGGCGCGTTGGGGGGGGGCAGCTGATTGCGCCGGGTCTGCGGCTCGCCCGGGTCACGCTGCGGCCCGGATGATCCTGTGCCGCCAAAGCACTTCGCGCCCGTGTCCTGGGGCTGGCGGGCAGCAGGGACCGTTAGATCTAGTCCGACCTGCTGGCCGCAGACCGTAGTGTCGCACCCAGTTACCCCTGTGGTGTGTCGTGTGACTCCGCTGAGCCCAACAATGCCCGAGCTGAGGGGTTTGATTGCTCGGATACGTTGGCAGGGACTTTGAATGGCCCATCAGAAGCAGATCGTCAAGAGTGGAGATTTTGTGCATACGAGACGATCAACACAAACGGTTAAAGGGTTGAAAAATATTCTGCCTAGCGATCAACTCAAGGAGCACAATCTATTAAGCATGAGGAAGACTAGATTAAGGGATGACGTGAGCCACAGAGCGTAAGCACCCTTAAGGGGAACAAATGTTTGATAATAGGCTCTTCAATGTAACAAGCAAAGGGACATCAACTTTCCGACCATTGGTTCTTAAGCTTGCCAAATTCGGGGCTAGTCTGCATTAGAAGTGATACGTTGGCACAGCTGCACTGATGCAGCGCGTCTGGTGAAGATGCTCTATGTTGACAGGAGAAAGCTCTTCCAGCTGCATAATTACGCCGCCTCTGCAAGAGCCAGTAGCTATGTTTCCCGCTAACATTGTGCTATCCACACCGGCGTTTAGGTTGGTGTACCTTGCATCACTTGGGGCGGGGGGGGGGAGAGGGAGCTTTTTCACACCCCTAAGCAACATAAATTATATAAACATAAACTGTAGTGTAGACCTGCCCTCAGACTTGAAAAAAGGCATACATTTTTAACAGAGAGGGTTCCAACGCTGGAACAGTTTACCAAAGATTGTGGTGGCTTCTCCATCACTAGCAATTTTCAAATCAAGACTGAATGTTTTCCTAAAAGATATGCTGTAGTTCAAACAGGAATTATTTGGGGAAGTTGTATGACCTGTGTTTTGCGGGCAGTCAGACTAGATGATCATAGTGGTCCCTTCCGACCTTAGACTCTGTTCATCTACTTATACTTCTGGACCATAGGCTCTGAAACTAGTCTGTGGTCCACAAGGAGCTGGCTGGTCACCAGGTACTGCTCTCCTAGTTTCCAGCTACTACATTTCATTAAAATAGAGTTACAGATACCTTAAATTCTTTCCTAATGTTTTTCCATGCAAGCAAGTGCTGTAGTTGTTAATGGATGTTGTGTGATCACAAAAGGGTCTGTGAGACAGAAGGTGTATGGTAACTGGGAGATATTTACATTTGATGCGTTAATTCTGGAAGTGAGCATTCTAAATGTAACTGTGGTCTCCATTTTAGATTCGGCTGCCTCCTGAAGTCAATCGGATTTTATATATCAGAAACTTACCATACAAAATCACAGCTGAGGAAATGTATGATATTTTTGGAAAATATGGACCTATTCGACAAATCAGAGTGTAAGTCTTTTGATTACAAAAATGTAGCAGTAAGTATCAGGTACAATTGTAGGAAGTATTCCAAATATCCATCAGTGTGAGCAGCAGGATGATGCCAAACTCCTCTGTTTTGATTTTAGCTGTAAGCATACTATACCCATTTTAAAGTGCATTCATGGCAGATAAAAGTTGACAAGTAGGGGAAAATGATACGGGATTGTGCAATGGGAGGTGAAATAAACTATATGACTTTTTCTCTCTACTAGACAAACCAGCAGTCTAGTGTAGAACTGCTACATAGTGCATTTCATTTTTGTTAGTACTCAGTAAAAACGTGTAATAAAAACATTCACTGAATATGATCTGCCATTTTTCCTAGTGGCTTTTGAACAAATTTGGTTCACAGTTTAAGTGTATCAAAGACAGAGGTCAATGTGAACTTTAAATATTTTAAAGAGTTATTCTGAAGAAAACAGACCCTTCTACCTAGTGGGAATTTACAATATTACAGTAAATGCTGTTGATCTAAGTCTTGGCCAGGGGTCTCAAACTCAAATTACCACGAGGGCCGCATGAGGACTAGTGCATTGGCCCGAGGGCTGCATCACTGACCCCACCCCCTCGCTGCCCCCGGCCCCGCCCCCACTCCACCCCTTCTATTAGGCCCCCGCCCCTTCTCCGCCTCCTCCCCTGTGTGCATGGCTTCCCGCTCCTCCCCCTCCCTCCCAGAAACCGCGAAGCTGTTCCCATGCAGCCCGTGGAGCTCTTCCCTGAGGCCCGCTGGGCTCCCTGTGCCCCTGCTCTCCCATTTTTTTAATTTTTTTTTTTTTAACCCCCAGGCAGTTGTTCTGGCGGCGGGAACTGCCTGGGGGTAAAAAAATATAAATATATATTTCATCTCTCTCTATTTATATATTTATATCTATATATTTTTAAAAAAGGGGGGGGGCGCGGGGAGCCCGGCGGGCTGCAGGTTTGAGACCCCTGGTCTTGGCTTTGTGGAACTTTAAGGTTCTCCTTAAGTGAATCACAGAGCTGCCTTTGAAGTCAGGCTGGAGGAGCTATAAATATAGTAGTCTGTTTTCTCCATAAGATAGCACAGTTTAATCACTTAAAGAAGAGAATAGATGTGAAATACACCAATGCACTGTAAACTGCACTGAATTGGGAATGATCATTCCAATGGAGACTAAATAATATAAACCGACTGCAAAGAGTTACAAAGGGATCTCACAGAACTAAGTGACCAGGCAACAAAATGGCAGCTGAAATTCAGTGTTGATAAATGCAAAGTAATGCTTATTGGAAAACAATACCAACTATACGTACAAAATAATGGGGTATAAATTAGCAGTTACTACCCAAGAAAGAGATCTTGGAGTCATCGTGGATAGTTCTCTGAAAACATCTGCTCAATGTGGAGCAGCAATCAAAAAAGTTGTTAATGTTAAGAACCATTAGGAATAAGATCAGAGATCGGCAACCTTTGGCATGTGGCCCATCAGGGAAATCCGCTGGCGGGCCGGGACAGTTTGTTTACCTGCACCGTCCGTAGGTTCGGCTGATCGCAGCTCCCACTGGCCACGGTTCGCCGTTCCAGACCGATGGATGCTTCGGGAAGCGGCGACCAGCACATCCTTTGGCCCACGCCAATTCACTTATCAGTCAGGGAGGAGTATCATCTATCTGGTCCCCAACACAAATTCGTGTGCTGATGGATGGAAGATCTGCAATGAACACTCAAATACTAAGTGACCCAGACCTTGCTTAATTGATCAGGTCCAACACATCACTAGTTAGGATACTGAATATTCTTTTGAGATTAAAACATGAAGGTTTTTCCTTCACTTATGCTTGGGTTTTAAGTGAAGGATTTCATCTTGGAAGAAATGTCTGCAAAGCAGTAATTGATTCATTGTTTGTGTACTGAGACCTGGTTTTGTTTAAATTCAATACAACCAAGATTACAGAAAGGGAACATTAAGCTCTGGAATCTACTGTCAGCACGGTTTTTGATGTTGAGGCACTATTGTTCTAATGTAGCTTTCTTTGGGGATGTTTATGCTGCAATTAAAAACCCATGGCTGGCCTGTCAGATAATTCAGGCTTAGGGTAAGGGGCTGATTAATTGTGGTGTAGATGTTTGGGATCAGGCTAGAACGTCTACCCCACAATTAAACAGTCGCCTAGCCTGAGTCAGCTAACGGGCCAGCTGTGGGTTTTTAATTGCAGTGTAGACATACTCTGTCTATGTGTGTGATATGCTGAAATAGCAATCTATCTAGTTCTTGGTATCTTGGAGTGGTAGAACACACAGTACTTCAGCTTTAAACATTATATTGGACATTACAAGATTGAGCTCTTAAGCAGTTTACTGATGTAACAGTTTTCAGGCTTTCCAAGAATGACACAGCCATAATGCATAGCAAAGGCTTTCATAATCATTCTTAGAGAGGAGATGAATTGACCTTGGAACATAATACTATGCATACTGTATACTTGCTGCTGTCACACTTTACCAAATTAGAGCCAGAAATAATAATAAGTGAAGATTGGTATGAAAGCCAGGATGTATATCAGTCTAATAAAAACCAAGATTTCTAATGACTTTAGAAAAAAGTTGTATTAGTTAACATAATCTCTGCTGTCACTAATTGTTAATGGAATTATTTTATATTCATATTGTTTTAATATTAAAACTGATCTTCCGTTGCAGTGGAAACACTCCAGAGACTAGAGGAACAGCATATGTAGTTTATGAAGACATCTTTGATGCCAAGAATGCTTGTGATCATCTGTCAGGATTCAATGTGTGCAACAGATACCTTGTTGTCTTGTACTACAATGCAAACAGGGCAAGTACACTTGTTTTTCTAAAATAACTATTAAATATATGGTATGCTATCCATTTTTCAGTCTAGTCTAAAATGAAAATTATTTGGATTTATTGCAGCTATTGATTTAAATATTCAAGGGAACAATGCTGATCTTGGAGGGGGATGGTCTGTATGAGCTAACAGGGTTTCATTTTAGTTTCTTTGTTTCTTTTGTGTTCAAAGAACATGCTTATTGGACTGGACTGGGGTAAGCAAGGTGGGCTGTAAAGAGCAGATTGCAGCATTGCTTCCCACAGGCTTAGTTTTGGGGTCCCTGCCAAAGGAGACAGGATCTTGGTTAGAAGAAATGATCTCTGAGCTCTTGACATTGTTTCTCTGTCCAGTGGCAAGCATATAGATTTCTAGGCCACGTTTCCCTGGGGCACTGTCCAGAATTGAAGAATTGTGCTGTGCAGTGTAGTGACAAGAATTACTTTCACTTACGAAAAAATACCCTAAAATCATGATATCTTAATTGAAGACTATGGTAATTACATGGTAACTTGTGTTAACTGTAGTATTGTCTCCTAAGAAGTGTAACTAATATGCCTTATTAAAAACTCAAAGAGATAAATTGTAAAGAATATTCTTTAATGTAGTTTGTTGATTTTATTACAGGCATTCCAAAAGATGGACACAAAGAAGAAAGAAGAGCAGCTGAAACTTCTCAAGGAGAAATACGGAATAAACACAGACCCACCAAAATAAAGATGAGCTCTTTTGGAAAGATTATTTTAACTCTTGCCACAATGTTTTCGGACTGAACCTCGTAAGGACTGTTGATCAAGTTTGATTATTTTCATTTGACCCTTTTACTTCTATGCTTCATGCATAGACTATTCATTTTGAAGCTTTGATATTTTAAGTTTGGAATTTACTAAATAAATGTAGTTCACTTTTGGATTTGGTCTAAATTACTTAAACCTTAGTAATTCCATTAAGTGGACACACTTCCTCCTAGATATCAAGGAGACCTTGTCATTGCTGCATAACCGTAGTGTCTGTTTCCAATAATATGACCAAGTTTGTGATTCAGTCCTGGTGAAATTCCTCACCCTAGATAGCTTGCACTAGACTCTGTGCACCACTTAGCTTCCATGTTTAGGGTAAGTGGCCTTGTGTGGACTCTATACAAGAGTAAATTTCATCCCATATATGTATAAAAATCAGGCACCATAAGTAAATGGGAAAAAACCCCCAAATTTTTGTATAGAAAAGGGTTTAGTATATTTTGACACTTATCAAACATTTGTGCTGTTGTATCTAAGTTACTATTTTTCTCCCTATGGGAATGTTTGAATCAACCTATCCTTTTTGTTATAGGCAACTTGTGTTTGTTATAAGTCTGCTTCTTATATTAAACAAAAATTTCTCTGTCTTGTGTAGCTCTTCCCTTAGACTGGTGGCAGTAAATAGAGGTCTGGATTAAAAGTCATAAACATGAATTGCCACTAAATATGTGCAACTGTCTAGTAGATGGTTTTCTAAGACGTCATCTTGTTGCCAGTGACTGGCTAAAAGTAGGGTGCGGAGTGGAAAGCTGTTGTAGTATATTGAAGCAGGTCGGGGAGGTTGGGGAAGTGTTAATAAATAACTTGAGACTGTTTTGGCTTATAGATGCTGATACATTAACCTTTACATTTGGCAAAACATGTCTTTAAATGTAATATAGGTAAAGATCCTTTAGAATGGTGAATCACCATAAATGAGTATTTAAACTTAACATTTACTAGCCAATGCTCAAAATTTGCTTACTTGCTCTTAGTTTTATTCCCTCATCAATCAAACTAACATTTGTGTATCCAAAATTTGCTTGTGTACAAGTTTTGAAAACCTTCCTATATGCCATGTTAATTTACTGATAACATCTTTTCTCTTTAACATGTTGGAGGGATTAAAAGGTGAGTATAAAAATTATCAGACAAATGATTAAAATTTGGGTAAGATTTTACATAGTGCCCATCATGATTGTATCTGTATGCCTACCTCCCATACTACCTTAAATGTTGACATCTGTGTGTAATTGTGCATGTTATGTGTATATATACACACACTAAAATACACCTACTTCAGTGCTCAGGTAAGGGGGTAGATTGACAGAATTGGTCTCCAACGTTGACCTGCTGAGTCACAAAACAGCCTTCCATAGAGTAGGTTTTTTGCCAGGCCTGTTCAGTCTTTGATGCTTCTGCTTTGGTTACCACAAAGGGTGTCAATTATGATACTTCGATGTGATCGCTTAACTACCAGATGAATTGCACGTAGACCATTGGAGCAGCGATCAGATAGTAATTTTCTGTCATAGCTTGCCAGAATTTGAGTCACCAGTGTAGAGCTGAAAGACTGTCTCCTATTTCTAATTCCTTGATCTGTAGGAGAGTCTGACACAGCCCCTCTGCCCCTCCCTCAGCGGCCTCAGACTAGATGGCCTTTGTGGCTCTGTCTCTAGCTAGAGCAGGGTGAGGAACATGCATGTTAAGTAGATGTGTTGGCAGAAAGATCTCACTTCCTTATAGTCTGAACCCCTCCCCCCCCCCCCCCCCCATCTGGCCCTCCCCATTCAAAATCAGGCCATTTATTTATGACTGAGGTACCTGTAGTCTCCAATAAAGGGTCCCCTGTGCTAGATACGGCACAAATGAGTTAGTGGATGCATTCCCTGCCCCAGATAATTCAGTCGGATTATGACTAGATACCCCAGCAGAATAAAAAAGGAGGGATGGTTGGAGACAAAATAAAAGCAAAGATGGGTATGTTTGCATGATATCAGTGGTCTCACTAGTCACAGGTGGCCACCAGCCTAATCAGCTGTGACAGTTTATGCAAATACATTTTTATTGTTGCATTGGCCAGCTATTGTCTTGCCCACCCTGTAGCTTCCTGCCTGCTCTTTCCCCTGTCACAGCCATATGAACCAAAGCTGTGCACACTTAATGTGTTCAGCATTAACTAATTCTGGCCTAAATCCACTCAAAGGCCAGCAGTCTTCACCAAGCCCAACAGATTAAAATAAATTGGGTTATAGACTCATAGACTTTAATGTCAGAAGGGACCATTATGATCATCTAGTCTGACCTGCACAATGCAGGCCACAGAATCTCACCCACCCACTCCTGGAATAATCCTCTCACCTATGTCTTAGTTACTGAAGTCCTCAAATCATGGTTTAAAGTCTTCAAGATGCAGAGAATCCTCCAGTAAGTGACCCGTGCCCCATGCTGCAGAGGAAGGCAAAAAACCTTCAGGGCCTCTGCCAATCTACCCTGGAGGAAAATTCCTTCCCGACCCCAAATATGGCGATCAGCTGAACCCTGAGCATGTGAGCAAGACTCACCAGCCCGACACCCAGGAAAAAGTTCTCAGGGTCAGGGTGATTTTTAGAAGATGTTTCAGAAGTGAGTTTCTCTTCTCCCCCAACCCCAGTATCGTGGTTGATTTACCTTAATCTTTCCATGGAAATCCTATGCTGTTGCTGGGTGAAATTTCAGATGGAGTAATTTAGGGTGAAATGGGGTTGATAGAGCCAAATTTTGCACCTTTAGCTATCCTTGCAATTAGAGAAAATTGCACAATGAGGACCTAGACAAGGTGTCCCCAGCCTTTTTGGCTGTAAGGTGCTGAAGGAATGCAGCACCGTAATGGATTGTGCCCTTACTAATTTAGTGAAGTACTGGCATTTGGATCCACTTCATCTTTCAGTTTTGCTTATTTTGAATAGTATGCAAATATCACATTTCCTCTGTCAATAAGAGAATTCTTTTGCTTGCATTGCAGAGTCTGATTTTGATGAAAGCTTGGTGGTGTTTAAGAACATTTTTTAAAGCAATTCTGTAGGGTAATAAGATTAATAAAAATTCTTTCAATGAACTCTTAAGACCAGCAGCTTTTTGATTTCTATGAAAGCTTTGCTACTGCCTTTCATTAAATATTCCATTTCATCCTACTCTTTCTTCTAGTGCCTGTTCAGGGTTTTCAATGTCCCTGTACATGTAAAAATGAAATCATTTGTACCTGCAAGGCAGATGGAATGGAAATCAAATGCCCGGAGGATTGTTTTGATGAGGTCTGCTCAAGATTTTGTTTGAAATGTAATATCAAAGGACAGGGAAATGAGTTCAGTTATAGGAATAGCAGAGGGGGTAACTCAAGGCAGATGTTACCAGCCTTGCAGTCTACAGTTGTGTTATCTGTGCATTTCCTTTCTGCTTAATTTTCAGGAAGTAGGACATGAAATTATGCCTGCAAGGTTGTATTTCCATCTATAACGTGGTTAGAAATAAGTAATATAAGAGCATATCTCATTACACAGGCCACTGTGGTATGTCTTTCCAATCCATTATATTGTAGTAGTAATTATGTGCTGTGTTGATAAATGACACAATTAAATAAATTAACACATTTTGCAGTTGAATAAATTAGCCACCAGGCAAAGATTAGAATGCTGGATTACATTTTGTTAAAGACTTAATTTCCCTAAGTATCCTAAAGCACAGCTAGTCTTACCTTCAGATATTTTTTTTAATCAAATTGTTATGAAAAAAATGTGTTTACACTAAAGGGAGAAAGCTTCTTCAACCAGGTGTAACGAGCGATCTAAGGAAGTTCTTTGAAGACTTGCTAGTGGAAGGTGCTGAACAGCCTCCCCTCTTATTGATGGCTGTAGGAAGTGCAGGTCTGAGGAGCTGCCCAGTGAGGTTGAGAGAATATATTCAGCTCAAAGCCTGACAGGCACAGTTTTAACTGATAAAAATTCCTAGCAAAAGCTGGAAGGTGCTAAGTCATTGGATCCACAGAAGGGCTTAGGCATTGCAACACCTGGAAAATCACTGGAACAACAATGGGATCCACAAAGCCTGAGTTAGGTGCCTAGCTCCCTATACAATGACTGGAGAGTGCTAGCACCTAAGGCCTTGGCTACACTTGCAAGTAAGAGCGCATTAAATCAGTCCTGGGCGCCCTAACTCCTGAAGTGTCCACACTGGCAAGGCACTTACTGCACCTGGACTCTGCAGCTGGACTCCTGGTAATCTACCTCCACAAGAAGCATAAAGCTTGCTGTGCCCCGGCTGAAACGCCCGGGTGTCAGTGTGGACGACGTGTTGCATTACTGCACTGTGATTGGCCTCCGGAAACGTCCCATAATCCCCTGAAGCCAAGTGGCCACTCTTGTCATTCTTTTGAACTCGACTGCAGGCATGCGGATATCCCCTTTCAAAGCTCCGTTTCTCACAGCTGTCATGCTTATCTGCTCTGGGACACAAAGCAAACCATTACTGTGGAATGCTGCTGCTTTAAGTGTGTGTGTGAAATGGGGGGGGGAGGTCTGCTGCTGTCTGAACTTACAAGACAGCATGCTGACACACTGCCCCCCAAAACACACTGTCTCTCCCCCCACATACACACAACACACTCCCTCTCACACTCCATCCCCCCTATTTGAAAAGCACGTTGTGGTCACTTGCACACTAGGATAGCTACCACAATGCACTGCTCTCTGTGGTGTTGCAAGAGCTGCTAATGTGGCCACGCCAGCGCGCTTGCAGCTGACAGTGTAAACACACGGCAGCGTTTTCCCTGCTGCGGTCTCCGAAGGCTGGTTTAACTCCTAGTGCCCTACATCTGCAAGTGTAGCCAAACTCTAAGAACGGGATCCACAAGAGGTAGATTGCTAGAAGGAAAGCTGCCTACACTAGCCAATGGGAGATGCTGACCAGAGGTGGGGCGGGGGGGAGGGTGGTGCTAAGCCCTGCCCTCTTATGGAGGTAGGTGCCTAAATCTGGTCTGGAGGGAGGCACCTACCTCTGCTGGTGGTCAATAGCTGGGAACCCTCTCCTGGAGTAAGGTGGCTGAGTGGTGGGCAAGCAGGGTGGTTGCCTGGGCTCCAACATCCAGGGGGCACTGTACTGCTGTGCCACTAAGTTGAGGGTGTTTTGGCTCGGCCATATGTATATTGGGGGGGGGTGGGGAATGGCACTGGAAATGTTTTCCACTCTGGTGGGCATATGCTGCTCTAGCAAAAAATGCCAGAGGAGGTGCCTCATTTATACTGTTTAGTCCAGCAGCTGGGAGACCCAGATTCTAGTTCCCCTCTCTGCCTGATGGGGAAAAGGGATTTGAATGGGGTCTTCTACTTCTTAGGCTAGGTGCCCTAACCACTCGCCATGCTGTATTCTGAGGGGGTGGGGGGAGGCTCCCTCGCTTTCTCCTGTTGAAGCTGTTCCAAAGTGATGAAATAGTCATAGAGATGCAAATTAAGCACTGACTAACCTATTATACCAGTATCCAGCGAGACTTCCTTAGAAGTATGGCATCAGGTAAAGTAACCCTAACAAATAAAAACAGCCGTGGAACAGGGGGGCTGGGCTGGGCTAGACTAGACTCTGGCACTCCCACATGAGTGTTCTAACCACCAGGCCAGAGAGTCAGTCTCGCACTCGCTCTCTGGCCCAGTGACTAGATAAGTATTTATCCACAGTGGACGAGCTTCTGCAGGAGAGACTGAGGAAATCCCCACATCAGAATACCCCACAGGTCAGTGGTTAGAGCACCCTCGTGGCAGACCCCTAGTTCAAATCCTTTCTCCTCAGCAGGCAGGGGGTGGGGTTTGAACCTGGGTCTCAAACACCCCAAGTGAGTGCTCTAATAACAGGGCTAAAAAGTACCACCACCACATTTCAAGGCACCATTCAAGGTGAAGAGGCTCATCAACACTCCTTCAGTCAGAGGGGATTGTTAGTGGGTTATAGATGGTTGTAATAAGCCATAAATCCTTGGTCGCTATTTAGTCCTTAATTTTTAGAGACACTAATACCACCCCCATCCAGCTGCCTTTCCCACCTGCCCCCCAACTCCCTTTCCTCCCTGTGACTGGAAGGGTGTTAAACCACACACACAGGTGCATGCACACAAAACCAAAACCCACCACTATCAATTGTAGTAAGTTCTTCAGTTGAAAACCAGCAGTATAGTTGAAAATATGTACAGGTTTTTTTAGCATGTTTTGAAAATAAGACTAAACACCAACACCTTAACAATACCCATTCCCTTTGCTGTGCCATAGAAAAAAATATGGCTATTTGTGCCAACAACAGTAAGAAGCTAGTGATGTTTCCCAGCATACCAGGAATTGGGTCTGGATGAGGCAGTTAGACAGGGTTAAAACTCCTGGGGCGAGGGAGAGGCTATTGCTGATTTGGGCAAGTGACACGTGCTCCATGCCTCAGTTTACCCAAACCCACTTGCCAAATGCACAGGGATGTTATGATATATAATTATTGTTAGTAAATTGCTGTGACGTCAGTGTATGACAGGCTTAGGCAGACCTCTCAGCTGGTCGCCTTTGCCTGAAATTGATCTGTCATGTTGCATTAGATTAGTTTTGATGAAGGTATTATTTCTTCTCTCTACCTTAGTAGTGTGCTACATTGTTAGCAAGATGAAACCAAACAGCGCGACATCTTCCTGAAGAGGGCCACCTTGGGGATGAGCAGGAAAGGGACAAACAGTTGTATGTAGACGGAGCTGTTGGATAGTGACTGTGCCATGGGATGGGGTCGGGGTATGTGTCACTGTTAGATGGTTTGGAGGTGAACATGTCACTGGGGAAGGTGGGAGGGCTCAAGGAAGAACGGGTTGGACGTGGATTAGGTTAGCTACTTACTTAGGTGTTGGAGGGGGCAGCTGGTCTGATTACTTTGTGGTATTCTGGAGCTTCCTGTATGTAGTCCAAGGGGAGAAGGCTGGTAGTAAAGGAGGCTAAACCACAGAGTGCTTCATAAAGAGACATGCAGGTTCCCAGCGAGTTCTTCCAGTAATCCTGAGGCCCTGGGGATTTGGTGATCAGGCATTTCCATGCAGATTTTAAAAAGCCCTGAGCATTGGCCTAACTCAGCTCCCACTGAAATCAGAGGTAAAACTCCCACAGACTTCAGTAAGAGTAGAATTAGGCTGCAACATTAGCTTCTCCAGGTATTTAGTTGCCTGGCTCCCACTGAAATCGGGGGCTGAGTGCTTTTGACAAATCCAACCCATGGTCAGTGGTCTCTTCTCTGGCCAGGACTGAGGGGCACTGAGCAGCACAGATTCTGTTTGATTGGTCTGGGCACTGGAGACTGAAAGACTGTCTAGCAGAAAGACTGTCCAGCAGCCTCAAAGAACCCCCTTTATATTCATTATAACCTGGCCCTGTTTCTTCTTGAGCCCACAGGTCCGCACAGTGACACCAGTCCGGTTTGTAATTTTTAACAGTATTGTAACATGCCACAGGCATATTTTATACAAGAAAAAGAAATCATTAACAAACCGGAATATCAGTAGATTCTAGAAGAACTTTTATATTAGAAAAAATGTCCATCGACGTTAAAAGTGAAGGACAAGAAACAGCACAGAAATGGTAAAGTATCAAGATTTTATTGTTTCCATATATTTTTTTAAAGTTTCAAATGAGACATTTGTTTAAAACAGCAGCGAGCGAGCACGTACAAGTTGAGAAAAAAGTGGCAGCGCAGGTAACTCCGTTTGGCTAATGCCCCTTCATGTACGAGATGTACATTTGATTTCTGAGCACCTTTTGTTTGTCTTGGTTTGTGTACAGTAAGGCAGTGGTTTTTCCATAAGGAATATATATATATATATATTTAATCATCATTGTGAATTTTAATCACATGCAAATTAAATGAAATGTACAACTCAAAAATGTTACAATGGTGGAAATTTTTCTCAACGAAGCTTCTAATAGAAGACAAATACGGACACAACAACTTTAAAAAAGAGGGAAAGGAATAAACAACCTAAGGCCAGGTGCTATTGGCATGACAGCTCAAGCAGGGGAGATTGCGATTCCAGTGCAGCCTCCTCTTACCATAGGGAAGGGGAAATGAATGGATGATTATCAGCAGATGTCTTCACCCGGCTCCCATGAAAGGCTTTACTCTAACCTGAGCAGCTCCACGTCGAAGATGAGGGTAGCATTGGGAGGGATGACTCCAGGATGGCCCGTGGCTCCGTACGCCATGTCGGGCGTACAAGTCAGCTTTGCTCTTTGTCCTAAGCTCATCTAGCGTTTGGGTGTTGGAGAGGGGGAGGGAGAAGGGGAAAGAATGTGTTAGGAGAAATACAGTAGTCAAGTCACTAAGGGGCAGATTTGCAAAGTCAGGGAGAGTTTGGCCCCTAACTCGCTGGATGCTTTTGTAAATCTTGCTAAGTGCCTATTTACATCTTTAGGCCCCAAATACCTGTGTCAATCTGGTCCCAACAATTTAGCCTCAGATCTCCTGGCTCCCAGTCCTGTTCCTTTACCGCTGGATAACGGCCTCTCATTGGCAATATTTAATAATCCTCTAGTGCTAGTTTTGTAACCCTGCGGAATGCCCTTTTGCGCCAGCATAGGTCCCCATTGTTTCGTTATTAAGGCCTCCTGTGAGCTGCAGAGCTCTCGCAAAACCTGCTGATGGCAATGGGAGTTACGGGCACCTGACAAGTCACAAGAGGCTCTCAACACCTAACAGGATCAAGGCTCTAGATTCATAAAGGCCCCAACTCAGTAAGGCACGTAAGCATGTGCTTAAATTGACTGGGACGCATGTGAGGAAGTGCTTTGCTGAAGCCACCATGTGATTTCCAGAGTGCTTTGCATCTCCCATTTTCATTGACATCATTGTTTCCAATGTTCAGCCCATTAACCTCTCTCTACCTGTTTTCCCCATCTATCCAATGGGGATACTGCTACCAGCCTCCCTCAAAAGTGTGTTCCAAGGGTCAATGCATTTATGTTCCCAAGGCACTTTGAGATCCTGAGCTGGAAGGTGTTGTCAAAGTGTTCAGTAATTATTATTAATTGCTAGCGTAACAATCCACTAGGCGGAGTTAGAGGGTAATTTGTTTGTGGGCAGATTATTGAAAAGGATTTAGGCTACATAATTAATTTAGGGAAGGTAGTCGGGGTGTTCTGGGAGGCTATAAATTGACTTACGTGGAATCACTGCCAGAGCTTTAGCTGAGTCGGCTTCTAACAGGGATAAATCTGTTCCCCTTTTTGACCTTAAATGGTCTTTCAGATTCATGCTATTTTTGGGACCCCCACCATGAGTTTTCATACTAGTCCCAGGACTAAGCATATACACAGCTTGTCTCTCTGTGCCAACAACTACATCACTAAACAGAAAGCATGGCACTTACAGGACATTTGCAAATCACCACAGTATTCACTCTGTGTGTTATATCCCTTCCCTCCAATCATTTGCTGATTTGTCTAGTTCAGGGGTTCTCAAACTTCATTGCATCACGACCCCCTTTCGACAATAAAAATTACTACATGACCCCAGGAGGGGGGACCGAAGCCTGAGCCAGCCCAAGCTCCAGGGTGTGGGGAAGGGGCAAAGCCAAAGCCCAAGGGCTTCAGTCCCAGGCAGGGGCCTGTAATCTGAGTCCCAATGCCCAGGGCTAAAGCCCTCAGGCTTCGGCCCCAGGTGGTGCTCGGGCTTCAGCTTTGGCCCCGGGCCCCAGCAAGTCTAAGCCAGCCCGGGGGACCCCATTAACATAGGGTCGCAACCCACAGTTTGAGACCCCACTGGTCTAGTTAGTTCTTCAGGGACGGTCGCTTATTCTATGTTTGTACAGAGCCTGGTACAGGGGTATCCTGATCTTATCTCTAGCTTCTACCATAATACAAATAATACATTTTACTACTATTACTAAAGCATGTAATAATGGTTGAATGGTTGGGAGGAACTGAACATTCTTAAAAATACTCAGGGATTCCTAGAATGAACTCATAGCCTCAAGGCATTTACGATTCAAGAGATGGGAGTAATGTGGTTAGGAACCGGATTCTTGTCCATTCATATCTGAAACAGCACAGTGGTAGGATTGTACTAGCATCTGGATTGTTTCTTATTTGCCCTGTTCCCCCACCTCGTTTTATGCAGTATCCTATTCAGTGAGGGTCAAATTCAGTGGAAGGCATCCAATGCAGCAGGGCTGGCCTACTGTGCAACTGCATGGATGCTGCTCCATGACACACTACCATGCTGAGTCATTGTAGGGACTGGGTGGGTTGCACCTGTAGAGGGGGAGCTCAGGAGGTGGTGGATGATGAGTGATTTACAGACAGGAGAGGATTCCATCCTCCACAGCCCACCTGGAGATGCATGTGCAAAGCCTAGCCATCATGATCAACCCCTGAGTTCTGGCCATTGCAATTAGGATAATCAATGAAGGACTAAGAAATATTACATTAATATGCATCTTGCCATCAGAAAAACATCCAGGATTATAGACTGTGATTTTCACTTGCCTACCATGATGTTAAACCACCATTATTGTACTGAACATGCCTGCATGCACTCCAACTAATTTGAAATTCAGCCAGCATCATCCTTCTGTACCTGTGCAGCTCCTTCCTCAAATCCTTTAATGACTTCTTGTCTGCCGATCTTGAACCTGAAAGGCTTGTTTCGGTCTCTGGAGGAATCAAACTTCTTTCCATTCTGTAGCATCCCTGCCAAAACAACACAAACGATTTCAGTCCCAACTAAGCTTGAAGGTAAGTGCTGAGGGGATGGAGTGAAATCATATATTTCCTTTTTTAAAAAAAGGCTAATCCAAGATTTATAAGGCAAGACAACCTCATGTAGAGGCATCACAGGTTCTAACAGGCAGTAACTGATTGTAGAACTATATTGTAATGATTTGTATTGAGTAGCAGCTAGAAACCCCAACCAAGACTGGGGCCCCTGTTTTGCTAGGCACTGTACAAACACACCTGTTTATAAGCTAAATAGCCAAGGGGACAGAGTGGGCAGGAAACACAGAGTGAGGAAGCCATTTGCCCAAGGTCAGAATGCAGGTCTGTGGCAGATCTAAGATAAGAGCCCAAATCTCCTGTTGCCCAGTCCAAGGACCTCATCCCTAGAGCAGGGTTCTCAAATTTTGTCATAGCGAGCCTCCCTAAATTACGAAACAAAAGCAGTTGTGCCTCCCCATAGCTTCCAGGCAACACAAGGAACTGAACTCCACAGACTACGAGTAATAAAGTAGAAGGGCTTTGAGCAATAGTTATAATAAGATCATAAAGCGCCTCCTGCGTTAGCTCACGGTTCTGTTCAAAGCCCACACATAGCAGCAGCTAAACAACACTGCCCAGACATTGTGGGAACTCATACCACCAAACAATTATCAGTTGTGTCAGTAGCCACCACTCCTACCTTATCAGTGGGGGGAGTGAGCTTGTTTCCACAAAGCAGTGGCACAAAGCTCTGGCATTCAACACCATGTCCCCATCCCCAGGTCTCACGGGCCCTGGGATGAGGAGATGGGCTCACGGGCAGGGAGTGGGGCCCTCCTTTAGTGCAGGTGCCCCGCAGGTGGGGTTCCAGGGCAGGGGAGTCAGAGCATGGCACCCACCGGTCCACCAGCACTGTGAGCTCCATGTAGGTCCGGTGCAGCAGGATGTGGATGCAAAGCCGGTAGCCAGCATTGGCCACCACTGTCGTGGTCCCCATGGCTGGGGGAGCTGGGGCCAAGGTGGGACCACCAGCAGCTGGGACCAGCTGGTTACTCTCCAGTGTGTCACCTCTGGCAGGAAATGTGCAGGCCCCAGCTCCCCCTGGGACCTGACCTGACCACCCACAGAGACGCCACACACACGGCAGCTGTGCCATTTTCGGTGTTAATGAAGGTGTCTAGGGTGAATCACTACCACCTGCCTACAGCGTGAGGGAGTCTTGTCTGTGCCCACCGTGGGGCATTCTCCCAAAGCTTCCAGCTGCAGGCAACACATGCACTCCACTCTGGCCTCCTTAAACCCCACTCTTTTGCCTCTGCAGGTTAGTAATTTACACACACCCCCAACCTTGTACACTAGAGCACCCAGTCCCTTGTCTTCTGGACACCCTCAGTGTACACCGATCCGGGGTCTCCATGGAAGCCATTCACCCCAGTTTACTGGCTTCACCTCGGTTCAACACTCGCCTTAGCACAAGGCACTAGATGTGTCTATAGTACAACCAACTAAAAGTTTAGTTAACAAAGCCTGAGTTAAAGAGTCAAATAAAAGGATAGGAAACATAAAAGTTACAGGTAAAAGAAAAATATCAAATGCATTCTAGAACCTATACTTATTAACAAGTTCCTTTCCTGTCCAGTAAGGTATTTCTCACCCAATGGGCAGTCCTTGTCCAGTCCAGAAAGCTAGGATCACTTTTCAGGAGAAACTCCACTGGCAGCGTGTCGCCTCCCTAGTGTGGATGTCAATTGTTCTCAGTTTGATTGAGTCAGTTCTGAGACCCACCCTGCCGCAGGTGATAAGTTTCACCTCCACCAGTTTTGGAAACCAACATTCTCATTCTCCCAAAAGTCCAGGCCCAGAGTTCAAAAGTTCATCTGCAGAGTGCTATCCCCCCTCCCCCAGTCTGGGCAGAAATGGGGAGGGGCGAGGTAAGGGGCACCTGTGGCTTGAAGCTGACTGCCTCGCCCCTCTGTGGGGCTTCGCTCTGCTCCGCCAGCCGTCCCACGGGCCACTCCGCTCCGCCAGCTGTCCTGCAAGCCGCTCCAGCTGTCCCGCAAACTGCTCCGCACTGCCAGCAGCTCCGTTCCAAAGCCGTCCTGCAAGCTGCTCCGACTGTCCCCATGAACTGCTCCGCTCCGCCAGCCGTCCTGGAAGCCGCCTCTCCCCTCCCCATTTCTGCCCAGACTCGGGGTGGTGGTGGAGCACTCTGCAGATGAACTTTTGAACTCTGGGACTGGCCTTTTGGGTCCTTGGCCTTTTGGGACTTTGGGTGATTTCTGGGTTGCTGGACTCAAGAACCCAAGGGACAGGACATGGCCAATTTGCTGGGGTGGGTCTTGCTCACAGTTTGGTTTTATGAATCCTAGTTGCGGTGTTTTCCCAATTTAATGCTGGTGTCGTTTACCTGCTGTTATTAAAGATTTGCTGCTACACCGAGGCTCTGTGCTTGCGAGAGGGGAAGTATTGCCTCTTTGAGGCACCCACGGGTGTGTGTAAGATTTTCCCAGGTTACGGGTGGGGGCTCGAGCCGGTTTTGCATTGCGTTGATGAGAAGGGAACCCCTATGTACTGAACCCGGCCCTTGCTGCTGTCAACTCGTCCTGGCAGAAGGGTTACATTTTGGGGGGCTCGTCCTCGGCAGAATGGGTGTGCCTATGCAAATGAGATCAACCCCTGAAGTTCTTTGCCACAACTCACTACCAGATGTCAGGGTGGGGGTCATCCTGACTCTGCTTACACACATCTCTAAAAATAATTTCCACACCAACATCCCGCAGCAACCATGATACCCTGCTAGTTCTTAGCTTTGGGTATAGACCACACACAAAGAGACCCCTTCGGCAAAATAGCGAGAAGATGGTTGGATGCAGCTGTAATATACCTGCCAGGGCACGCCTGTGTCACAACAGCTCTCTGGTGTGCGTGGCCAAGCTCCGGCACCAGTGCACAGGGAGGAAGGTGGTGCCAAGAGCTTCCGCAGAGCTCAGAGCCTACTTTGCACAGGGGCCACCACCTGATGGAGGCACCACACTGGAAATGAACCGCGGTGGTGGAAAGGTTCTCTTTCTGCTACGCCCAATTTGCCCAGCCCTGCTGCCCAGGGACAAATGGCAGCTCAGTAGTGCAGGAGGTGGGGGGGCTACAGCACAACGGGGTATCTAGTGCAGCAGGTATCAGTCAGGCGCAAGTGGTGTCCTGGATTTCAGGTGCTGGAATGACACTCCGGACCACTATGGCAGCAGTACACCTGGACCAAAAGACAGGCAATTGGTGCCTCTGCTGACACACACCCACACTTCCCAAGGGAGGCACGCCCCATAGCTGGAAAACCTCTGTCCTAGACCACACAGCCTGTCCATTAAAGTACCTTGTTGACCTTAGATGTCTGATTTAAACCTGAATGTGAGGCACTTACTGCAGCTGTATTTCCACTTTCTGTTCCCTCAAGGTCACCCACTCTAGTCTCCCATATCTTCACCTGTCAACTGTCTGGAGGAGAGACCTGTCCCTCCTGACTTGGCATTTTTCCAGGCTTCACAGCTCCCTGCCTACACTGTAACAACATCAGCAAGCCAGACTGCCAAACAGGCCAGCATCTACACTTTGCCCTCTCTTCTCAGGCTATGAGCAATGCAATCACCAGCAGTTATGAATTGCCACACAGCTCTTTCTAAGCAAGCACATTTATTCTTAAGGTGAAAATCTTACAGAGAAAACATATAAAAACAATAAAAATTCCTATGCACATGCTAACAGCTTACCAGAAGTCACCCATCAGTTTTATGGAGCCTCAGTAGGCCAAAGCCCTGCCAATCTTTCCTAGAAAGGAACAGGGCCCCCCTTTGACAGAAAGTCCTGTCTGTTTTCTGGATAAGAAAGAAGGCCCTGAGTCAGTTTAAACTCAGGCTATTTATCCAAAAGCCCTTTCTTTATCCGTTGGCCTCTGGAGAATCCAGTCTGAACTAATATATGTTGTGGCAGAGCTCTGACCTTGTCCCTGTGGGTCCCATGCTTCCAGGCGGTTTATGCTAGCCTCAGAAGCTCACTGCGACCCTCCACGTAGCCCTTCTCTCTCTAGGGCCAGGGTTACAGTCTACTGAGCCCTTTTCATCATGAGCCAGCAAGGAGGTTGGTGAGAGAACTCCCACAGTCTCTGTTGTCCCTACGGGCTTATTCAAGAACAGTTTAGCCTCCTGTCCTGACAGGGGCCTGTCTTCCCCTCCCAGGAGGTGTTTCTGTAGTGGCGGGTTGGGGGGAACCCGGGCCCGCCCTCTACTCCAGGTTCCGGCCCAGGGACCCTAATGGCAGCAGCTGTTGGCAGCCGACCTTTCACCACTAGAGTTGCTACATTTCCCTGGGCCACTTCCCCACAGCTCTCCCGCTTCTCTCTCTTAAACACCTTCTTCACCCTAACCTTAGTGCTCCCTTTCCAGTGGCTTGAGAGTGTCTTCATTACCCAGCCCTTCAGCCACACGTCTCCTCTGGCTCCCTAGCTCCCTTCGGCCTGACCAGAGTGAGCTCTTTTATAGTATCAGAGGGGCCTTAATTAGAGGCAGGTGTTCACATTAGCCTAATGGCTTCACCTGACTCTTTTCAGGCTAACTGGAGTCATGTGTCCATCCCTACCCTGGAGCAGCCCCTGCTCTGGTCAGTCAGGGAACAGAAAACTGCTTATTCAGTGGCCAGTATATCTGCCTTCTACTACTCTCCTGTCCCCAACTGGCCTGGGTCTATCACAATGTGTACCTCTCCATTGGATGGTACTTCTCTGAAGGTGCTACAACCTGAATGTATTTGCCTAATCACTGGCCAGCCCTGCCCCATTGTTCTCAGTTCCTGGAGGAGCTGAGGTCATCCTCTCCCATGGGATTACATACAATCCCTGGCCTACAATGATACATAAACTTAATACAGTAAGATCTCCCCAAAGATATTGCAGGAAATTGCCACATCTGCCAAATTTACAACATTTAAAATCTACACAATGCCTACAATAAAACAACAAATAAATTAAGCAATTGAACTGTTCATAAACACCACCAAGATTATCACATGGACCTATAGATAATTCACTAACCCTCTCAAAACTGTTGTTTTTTCAGTCTCAAATCACCCTCTTCCCAAAAATCGCAATGGGGAAAAAGGGCAATATTATAGCAATGGTAGGTCAAGTACATAGTGTTTCTGTTAAGGTACAACGTTAACAGCACAACTACTAATAAAAAATACTATGTGTAGCATGTGCAGTATAGCCAGGTTAATGTTGCTATGTGTGGTCCTGATCTAAAGCCCAGTTAAGTCAATGGGAGTCCTTCCATTGACTTCAGTGGCCTTTGAATTAGGACAGTGGTTTTCAACCTGTGGTCAGCAGACCCTTGGGGAGCCATAGACTATGTCCAAGGGGTCTATGAAAGGTTGTTGTTACCATAAAACAGTTTTCAACCAGTGGTCTGTGGACCCCTGGGAATCCACAGACTATTCTCTAAGATTTCCAAAGGGGTCTGCGCCTCTAGTTGAAATTTTTTAGCAGTCCGTAAATGAAAGAAGGTTGAAAACCACTGAATAAGGGCATTTTCTTCTAGCACCGCAAACCTTCTGCCATAGGAACCTTCAGCCAAATTTTCTGTCAGTTAAATCTGTGTAAATAGGGAGCAATTCTATTGACTTGTTACTGCAAATCTGCACCAGAGTAACTGACAAAAAATTTGCCCCCTTGACTTCTACAGTTTCTTTTTATATTGATTCAAAATTAAAGCTGCAAATATAAAAGTTTATATATACACAAATGTGTCCATTCAACATGAAGCCAGTATAGCCTTTATAGAATATTACAACATACTGTATTCCCTCTCTTTTATACAAGTAACCTTATATAAAAAGAATTACAAAGGCATAGCATTAAACAGTATGGAAATCACCAAGTAGGGAAATTTACATGAATATTCTATTAACCTTACAGTTTATACTTTCACATAGCAACAACAAAATTCCACAATACACACTCTTATTGACAACTGTAACTCTGTCCCACAAAACATATTTATGAACTCTTTCAACACATATATATTATTAATATATACATAGCTTCTACTAGGAAAAGCTGTTCAATAAAACCTTTATACAACATCACATCATCATGTAGTCTCACTGTCTTTTTGTATAAGGGTTACTTACTGTAGCAGACTTCACGTTAAAGAAGCTGCAAAATGCCCCCTTATAAAAATGCTACAGCATTGCACAATAATGGCCCAAAACACAATAGCTAACAATACTGATACTGTAGTGTTTGGGCTATTACCGCAGAAGACAAGTATTTCTTTGTAACATAGACAAGCAAAGACCCAAGAAAGTTTCTAGTTGAAAACAACTTTATCAACTGAAAAGGAAAGTCACAGAATGATATACTAGGGAATATGACTTTATGACTCAACATGGGAAAATACACTGTTAGTGATTTCATTATATTATAGTGCGGCTTCAATAACTGACCCCTACATGATCAATCAAGTTTTATCTCCTGGTGAAAGGCATCCGTTGTAACTGTCCCAACGAAAACAGTTACAAATCTCTGTTCCTTAGGAGAAATGTTATTCATTAAATGTCAGTGTTATTATAGAAACCCAGATGTCAGGAAGAAAGAAAAGAATGAAAAGTTTCCATATTAATTAGTGGCGCTGAAGCTCTAGACTTTAGAGCAAATGCCCACAATATTAGATTGCCCATTTCAATGATGCTCACACATGTTTGGCTGTTCAAATTTAAAGACATTTTTTAAAAGATAGGAATTGTCCTACTAAATCAGACCAGATGACTATCCACGTCAGTATCTGTGATGCTTTGGGGTTCAGCCAGACCAGTAAGGGGTTCTGTCACCACCTGTCCTGTAACCCAGGCTGGTTCTGTGCTATGCAGCTTTGGCTCAGAGTCCTGACACCAGCAGCCTGCTCACAGCACAATGGTCTCATCTTGGCTTCCACCAGCCACTCCTTGCAGGGTGACACCAACAGCCTTCCAGTCCCAATTTTCCCCAATACCATCTCCCCTGCAGTGTCCATCCCACTCACTGGATACTCACAGAAGTTGTTAAGTTCGCTGCCTCCAAAGAGAGCACATCCCAGCCTGTTAGTTTAGCTGAGGGCTTCACCCTTCAGTTTAACACACAGCACTGAGATAGTTTTGTAATAAAACAAGAGTAAGTTTATTAACAAAAAGAGAGGTTAAAATAATAAGTGTAAAAGACACAGATGTGGTTACAAGCACAACAAAACAAAACATGCTTTTCCAGTGACTAAAACTTAACTTCAGCAAGTTACAATCTTTGTCTAAGCAGGTTTCTCACCTACAGTCAGTTCCAGCTTCTGAGTTTTCAAGCAAGAGGATCCACTTTTGATGAGTTCCCACTTTGTCCCAGAGGAGATTAATGCCAAAATGGCTTTCTGCCTTTGCTTATATCTCCCAAAGTCTGTCTCTGGCTTGGTCCACACTAAGCCCCCAGTTCGAACTAAGATACGCAACTTCAGCTACGTTAATAACGTAGCTGAAGTCGAAGTATCTTAGTTCGAACTTCAAGGTACTTACCGCGGGTCCACACGCGGCAGGCAGGCTCCCCCGTCGACTCTGCCTACTCCTCTTGCGGAGCAGGATTACCGGCGTCGATGGCGAGCACTTCCGGGATCGATTTATCGTGTCTAGACAAGACGTGATAAATCTATCCCAGAAGATCGATTGCGTGCCGCCAAACCAACCGGTAAGTATGGACGTACCCTCTGTTTCATGAGACAGGAAGGTTTCCGGGGGATGCAGGCTCCATTCCCCACTCATTTAGCTTGGTAGTTTTGTTACCTTATATATAGATGTACTTTTCATTGTCCTCTGAGATATTACCTGGCTCAGTTTACATTGAAGACACAGGAAAACAGGTGAAACAACACTCCCTCGTGTGGGACAGGGTGGGCTTTATGCATTGCTTGCAAAACACCTTTAAAGAACATATTTCCATCACATATCTATAATTATACACTGCCTGTATTTGCACCACACAATAATATTAATGACCAGTGTGTTACCAGTTTGCATATGATACCTCACATGACAGCTTTTAAATACGGATTATGATAACAGCGTGTTGGGGCAATGTGTGTGTCAGGCCTGATGTGAATTGTGGTATGGTGTACCTCTGCCAATTAGCACCGAGAGGCTCCCAGGATCACAATATCCTGTCTCTGACGGGCCAGTACTAGATACTTCAGAGAAAAGGTTAAGAAACTTCAGAAGGAAATTCTGGAACAACCTGCTCATAGTGTATGTTTCTTCACAAACTTCATCAGTTAGTGGCTGTCTTATGCCCTGAAGCATTAACTGTATGTGTAGATGTACACACATATTCTCTTTCTACATTATCCATCTTTTTGTATAATCCTTTTGTAAATCCAGATAAGGTCTTGGTCTCAATGTATCTTGTGGCAATAAGGTCCAGAGGTTGCTTATGCATTGTTTAAAATTTGTTGCTCATCAATTTAATTGAATGTCTCCTTGTAATGTTCCTGCATTACATGAAAAGGTAACCAAGGTCACATGATTTACCTTCTCTGTTCTATTCATTATTTTGTATTCTTGTACCATGTACCCTCTCTACACTAAACAATCCCAATCTATTCAGCCTCTCTTCATACAAAAGTCTTTCAGGCTTTCTAATAATTTTCTCTAGATCCCTATTATTTCTGCTATAGCCTTTTTGAGATATGGTAACCAGAAGTGAACATAGTATTCCAGACAAAGGCATAACATCATATCTACTGTTATTTGAATATGTTAGTATTATTTTTTATCCCATTTTTATATATCAAAACATTTTGTTTGCTTTTTTAACTACTACTGCACATTGAGCAAATGTCTTTGTGGTGCTGTCTACAAGGATGCCCAGGTCTTTTTCTGGCATGGTTACACTTGGTTTAGACTAGAGCACAGAAATATGTAGAAGTAATTCAAATTATTAGACCTGGTTGCAGAAATTTAGAGAGAACCAGGGGCAGCTCTGACAATTTTGCCGCCCCAAGCAGTCGCCGCGGTCCCGCCCCCGATGCAGGGCGACGTTGTGGGGCCCCGCCCCCAATGCAAGCAGTCCGAGTCCCGCATCGGACCTGCCACCCCATTGCCGCCACGGCAGGCGAGAATGGGGAGGCAGTCTGACTCCCGCGGCGGCAATTCGGCGGCGGGAAGAGTGGACCTGCCGCTGAATTGCCGCCGCGGGACTCGGACTGCCGCCCCATTCTCGATGCCGCCCCAAGCACCAGCTTGGAAAGCTGGTGCCTGGAGCCAGCCCTGGAGAGAACCATATTCCATTCCACCAAGAACCAAGCAGTTCAAGTGTGCATCAGTGTTGGAAAGGAAGGTCGAAGCAGCAGTTAACTTTTATGTGTTTTCGTCTTCTTTTTTTTGGCAAGCTCAGTCAGTATCTTGTACTTGTTCCCAGAGAAATAACCAAAGGGCACAAAGTGCAAATATGCACAAGGGTAGATAGGTCACTCATCTGCCCTCACTCATCTTACACCTTCATTCGCCATTTCATTAACACTGCAAAAGTATAGTTCACATAGTTTCACAGCCAAGAATTTTTCACTGTGTCAGGAAAGGGCACTACCTGCTCCCTGGTAAACAATGGATTAAGCTCAGCATCTTCCTTCTTCTCTTTCCCAGGGGGAAGGACTATGTATTGGGTGCATGCATACCTCTCAGTGTCCCTAATTTCAGTCCCAAAGTTACCTAAATTCCACCCAAACTTCATGACCCCTCACTTTTTAACTGTTGAAAATTATCTGCATCAGAAATAAACACTTTTGGTACAGAGGTTACAGCAAAAGTCTTACGAACACTAATGGGAGGAATCCCACAGAATTTCAAATTTTCTGCATTAATAATTTATTGTGCCCTCAATTGTTACACATTGATTCTGTCCCAAATTTGGGCTTTGGCAGTTGGAGAGCATGGCCGCTTTGGAGACAGTGAGGGGAGAATGCTTGTGGGAAGGACAGGCTCCACACCTGGAGGTGTAGTCCGGATATGAACCCCAACCTGAGGGTATGTCTATACTACCCGCCAGATCAGCGCGCAGCAATCGATCCAGCGGGGGTCGATTTATCGTGTCTAGTCTAGATGCAATAAATCGACCCCTGAGAGCTCTCCCGTCGACTCCTGTACTCCACCGGAGCAAGAGGCGCAGGCGGAGTCGACGGGGGAGCATCAGCAGTCGACTCACTGCAGTGAAGACCCCGCAGTGAGTAGATCTAAGTATGTTGACTTGAACTACGTTATTCATGTAGCGGAAGTTGCGTAGATCGACCCCCTCCCCCCAGTGTAGACCAGGCCTAAGAAAAGTTCCTAAGTATTTCTGAGAGAATTTTAGCACAAGAGAGATGGTGATTGGGGAGATGTGGGGAGAGGGTGAAGGAGGGTGGGGGGAGGAAGTGTGCTGTGCCCTACAGGCCCGCTGGTGGATATCAATCCTGTGCCAGGAACTCTGTCTTGTTTTACAAAACTATCTTTATTGGATTGGCATTTGGTGCCATGACAGACAATTACTAACTCAAATTACAGGAGTGGTAAAGACTGGTGGTTCTCTTTGAGCTTCTACTGCCTCTATATATTTCAATCAGGGTTGATATTTAAAAGGCAAGTGCAGGCAGCTTAGCTGCTTTCCTTTCCTTTCTGTATTATATAAACTGAATATAGAGGGAGAGCAACACAATCAATTATTTAATATGCAGCTGACATTGGCCAACAGAGACACAATAAACAACTATTCAATAATGCATTACAGTGTGCCATATATCAGTGTTGTGTACCGCCCCAAGGCAAAATGACTGAGCCTTGCATGTTGGTTGGCTTCATAGTCAAGGGAATGACATGCAAATGTCTAGTTCATTCCATAGGAAGACATTATTCTGTCTTAACTGCTTTATAGATTTGTATATTTTCAAAAGGGAAGAAAGCGTAGATTTAGCTTCAAGGCCAAAATGAGTTTCATAGGATTTCCATGAGTAGTGAATTACTCCATGAGTAGTCCCATTGCAATCAATGGGATGACTTGCAGAGTAAGGTACCGTTTATGGGAGTAAGGGTGTTTTAATTGGGCCATTACTAGGCATGCTACGAAACCGTGCAATACATTTTTATATCAATATTTTACACAGCATGTACAGCCATGGAAATAGATTGCATCTACCCAATAAATATCAACTATACAGTTGTAGCAGATTACGCAGTAATATTACTATATTATACGGGGGTAGGGCTCTGTGTTCCAGATCCTTGGCTGTGGCCAAGGAATACAAAGTGGAACTGAGGAGTGTGGCAGGGATTCAAGGTGGGACTACCCAAGGAGTGAGAATGTGAGTAGCAGAATCTCGCCCAAAGAAAGGAAACACCTCTAATGTCTAATCAAGCAAGATAAAATAACTATATACTCAGGCACCCTCTTCCTTCTCAGTCTCCCTATCCCACCATCATGCACACATTAATCGCACTGATCTTCCTCCTGTCTGTAGATGCACATGCCTGCAATTGAGGTATCCTGCCAACAGACTTGACACTGTGTCATAGGTTCACCATTGTTGTACATGTGTGTGTGAACACATGGGTGAGCATCTCCAGTTACTAATCTTGGTGGATATACTTCCTAGTACAAATTGACAATGATTCTATTACATCTTCTTTTCATGATAGTGAGCCAGAATGTCATATAACCTACAATGACCTTATTGTTCTGGGTGGGATTGGCAACACTTTGGTTTACCAAATCTCCTTCTCACACTGTTTGCACTCCCTTCTGAATACAGTCTATGCTGAAAGCTTCACTTGGCAACTTCGCACACTGGATTCCCTTGGCCAAAGCTAGTGACAAGCTTCCCAAAGGTTGTGTATGTCTAGGAGGGAGGGTACTGGATTTAGAGGCTGTCTGTATTCAGGGACAATATACTTGACCATGAAAAGAAATATTATTAATGAATTACCCCTTAGCGCCAACCTGTTAACATGGTATTTCGACCCTGGGAAGTATTCATTATTTTTTAAAAACCCATCTCCCCTATCCCAAATGAATGTTGACTCTTAAGAATACCCTCTTTCCTATAGCCCCCTTGCTGATAAGTTCTTTGTCACATTCAATTCACTTTATGCACAACACGGTTATGCTTCTAATGTGAAAGATCATCTTACTGAAACCTTATTGCTGACAAACAGAGCAGCCATCTAAAACCTTGCAAAGGATTTAGCAACCACTGAGCTATTAAGTATTTGGGCACAACAGAGAGAAACTCTTTGGAAAGAGCAAGACAAATACATGGGAAGAAAAGGAGAAAAAATGTTAAAAAGAAACAATTATGATTTACAGAAAAGGATGCCGACTGCCTGAGCCATGAAAGAAGACACAATCAATACACCAAGGTCACTAATAATCTAAATAAGTCAGACACAGACAATGCAGTTCAAACATGATCTCATACATACCTAAAACATGCACGGTGCAGAAGTCAAACACTAGAATAATCATCTTGGGCATCTAGCACTTTGATCTGTATTGGGAAGTTATCTCAGAAATGTATTTTATTTTGGGGACATTGGATAATAGTATTAGCAGGTGTTATGCAATATCCTCTCCCCTGCAAATGTCCTGAAAGTTACTAACACGCCATCTCCTCCAGTCACAGATTCCATGTTGGAAAATAAGACATGATATCACCAGCACCAGTGGGATAAGAGCACACAGGACTTCATGGTGCCTCACTTAGGGTTGCCAACCCTCCAGGATTGGCCTGGAGTCTCCAGGAATTAAAGATTAATCTTTAATTAAAGATTATGTCATGTGATGAAATCTCCAGGAATACATCCAACCAAAACTGGCGACCCTAGCCTCACTTCAGCACAAATATCTACAGTTTCCAGTGCAGAAAGGTGAAATAGATCACCGCTTTTACGTCAGGCCCTAATAGCCTGGTCAAGGGTGGACAGAGACATTAAGGGTATGTCTACACTGCATTATAAACCCGGGTCAGTGGGACTTGGGCTTGTGGACTCAGTGTTTCCAAACCCACACTTGAGCGTCCGCATTACATTGTAAACGTCGGCTTACAATTGCTAGACCCAGCTCTCACAGGCCTGCTAACACGTCCATATTGCACTATGCAGACCTTCTGACTTGGGTCTGCGGCTTGACCCACCTGTAACTGCAACCATACTGTAAAAAGACAGGGTCTAGACCCAAGTCACGGCAGGACTCAGGCTCTGACCTACTCCCCTAGCAGGTTCCTAGGACCCAGGTCATGAGTGCTTGCTGATCTGAGTCAGACTGATTTATGCATGGACAGAAGGAGGGCTTGGGCTCAGACCTGAGTCAGAGGGTTTAGTGTACAATGTAGACATACCCTGAGGGTATGTCTATACTGCAATAAATAAACAGAGCACCGAGTCTCAGAGACCAGGTCAGCTGACTTGGGCTTGCAGGGTTCGGCCTGTGCGACCATAAAATTTCAGTGCAGACATTCTGGTTCAAGCTGGGGCCCGGGCTCTTAGACCCCCACTTCCCCCACTCCATCCGCCTTGCAGGGTTTCAGAGTTTGGGCTACAGCCTGAGCCCGAACATCTACACTGCAGTTTTATAGCCCCGGAGCCCAAGCTCTGCAAGTCCAAATCAGCTGACCCAGGCCAGCTGCAGCCATGTTGCGGGTCTTTTATTGCAGAGTAGACATACCTAGGTGCCCTCCCCTAAGGCTACCTAGTGGGTCACAGGCAGAGTGTGATATAAAACTCAGGACTTCCTGATTTGCATCCCAAACTTATTCTTCTAGATTATTCTGCCTCAGGTCCTTCAGACTGTCTGTTTGGGGACCTGTTTAGACGTCACTTATTGCACAGTAATGTGCATACTGAGAGCACTCGATAAATCATACGTGATAATGGTTAACTCCAGCCTTTGTGTGAACCCTGCCAAGGGTTTATTAACAAAGTATAGACAATATCATCAGCATTTTATGGTCAGAGGTGTCATCCTGCTTTATGACTGCCCATTAGTACATCTACGCCCTCTATCTTTGTCACTGGCTCCAACGTTCCAAAGAGTGCCTTACTCACAGGACATTATTTTTCCAGATTGCTATAAAATCTATCATCTTTTTTAAAAATTTAGGTAATACTGATCAAAGGTGCAAATCTGTTAAACGGTGTATAATTAATTCTTCCCAGCTGCTAGGAACAAGTCCGCCTTCACACAGACTAGTGTTTCCCATTCTTGTTTTCAATGTAAATGGTGCTTTGTGTGCTCCAGTGCAGACACCAGCAGTGTTATAAATATCCCTCTGCCAGTAAACTCTCAGACTACATGCTGAAATACTGTCAGCTGAGACAATCTCCTTATGCCATTTTGACCAGGTTTAGCTCAATCCCTGTTGCTGCTGGTAAAGGGCCAGATCATCAGCTGGTGTAAACTGGCACAGCTCCACTGACTTCAGCAGATTTACACCAGCTGAGGATCTGGCTTAAAGTCATTTAAAATTAAAGCAAATCAAGCCCTAGAGAGTATTCTGTAAGGAGCAATCCTGCAAGGAGATGGAATTGTGTGGGACTGTGATCAAAGCAGGGGACTGAGAGTCTTAACAACTTGGTTTCCGCCATCAACTACCTGTGGGACCATGACCAAGTAACCAAACCTCAGTTTACCCTTCTATAAAATGGGGATTACTGACTTGACCAAGGTTAGACAGTGAATTGGTGGCACAACCAGGAATAATAGTATTAATTATGAGGTTTACCCTAACTCAGGGGTGCAGGGAGGCTTAATTGAGTAATACTTCCGAAGTGCCTTCAGAGCTTCAGCTGAAAGGGGCTGTAGCAGCACTGATTGTTGGTATAAATAGGTCTTCTCCAGCTGTGACTTTTGATTCTATGATCTTATCAAACTAACTCGGGAAAAAGTGGCAGCTGTTATCTTGACAGATGGGACCCAGGCACAGCTCTGCAGGACATTAGGCTCTCTGAAGAACAATAGGAATTTCTAAGTGCTTGTTTCTATTTTCATGTTCTTAACAAGCCACTCAGATTCTTCTAGACTAACCATGAGATCACAGGCAAAGAGAGTGAAAAATAAACATTCTAGGGGCAAACTGTTGAGTTGTTTGGGTCCCAAATTTAGGGAGGGGCAAATTTGTAAAGGGGCTTCAATCCAGCCTCTATCTGTTTGTAATTCCCTTTGGAGATTCTTAAAATCTAGAGATAGAAAAGACTTGTTGGATCACCCAGTCCCAGATAATACAGGGCTGTTCCCTATAGTCCATTCACCCATTGGGGGGAGGGATAGCTCAGTGGTATGAGCATTGGCCTGCTAAACCCAGGGTTGTGAGTTCAATCCTTGAGGGGGCCATTTAGGGATCTGGGGGAAAAAAATCTGTCAGGGGACAGTACTTGGTCCTGCTAGTGAAGGTAGGGGACTGGACTCGATGACCTTTCAAGGTCCTTCCAGTTCTAGGAGATAGGTATATCTCCATTTATAAAAATGTTTTGACTAGCCTAAAAATCCCAAGCGATAGAACTTCCACTACTTCCTAGGAGGACTTTTCCACATACGACTACATCTCAGTTAGGAAATTTGCCCTCCGGCTGTGCACACAAATGGGGCTCATATTTGTAATGCTATCATCTGTGCACATATGTCAGAGTGCTCAAAAATAGTGCATGCAAGAGACCGTGCGGACAAAACTGCTCAGGTACAAACAGGCAATTTTTGATTTTGGCTCACTATGAAGAGAAATGTTTGCTTGAGAACATTTTATTTTAAATTGATTTTTTTATCTTGACCATGTCCCTTTAATGGGGAAGTTTTTGTATCCAAAAGAAAAAGGAGAATTACAAAATTTACTATAAAACCGTCTTTTAAAAAATTAAAGAATAATCAATATATATCATATAAATAACGTTACCTTGTTTCAGTGTTTCCTACAGGTTACTGAAAATCAAAGGCAAGCTATGTTTAATTATCAGAAGTGTAATGTGAATTTGTAAAGACCCAGTCTACAAAAACCTTCTGATCCCATTTAAGGGCAAACATTGTGACCCACACTGCATAGGAAGTAATAGGTGTTATGTGTACAAGAGACCCCAACACCTATTTTCAGGAGCTCTTTAAATCCAGAGTTGAGCTGTGATTGATATAACATAGGGGTGACTCTGCATTGTTTAGCCAGATAAAGCTCCCGTTGACTTCAATAGAAATAAAACTTAAACAATCTGTGCCATCTTTCAAACCAAAATTAAGTACTATCATCCTTAGCATCATTTGAAACAAAGGGCATTTGTATGGGAATTCAATTTAGACACTATCAATGGAAGTAATAGCAGGTACAAACAACAAAGACAAAAATCACAGCAAATATCTTGTTGGCATAACAGAGGGGAAAACAGAAACAAACACATGCGGCGAGTGAGCTCAACAGGAACAACAGGAAAGTATCGCACAAACAGCTGGACCAACACACCAGCTGATGTAATGGGAGCTAGGAAGACTTCAGGCTCCAAAACAAACAATTTATGGATGATGACATTACATGAAAATATGGAGGGGTGGGAAAATTCTGCATCACTCACAGGACTGGTTATGGACCACAGTCTTTCACTGATAGCTCACTGGTTTTTATCACCCCAAGTCAGTAGAGACTGAAAGTGATTGTCATTTGAAGGTTGTCTGGTGTCCTATATGAAGCAAGCTGGTGATCTCAGTTCCTATCAGACAAGCATCTGCATGATAAAGGTCATCAGCACTCTTGTCGGTTATCTCATTAGAGAAGCTAAGGATTGAGACTGATCTACCCTTTCATCCCTGGAGGTCTTCTGGGACAGGGGGGAGGTAGGCTGTGTATAGACCAGGGATCGGCAACCTTTGGCCCGTGGCCCATCAGGGAAATCTGCTGGCAGGCTGGGATGGTTTGTTTACCTGCAGTGTCCGCAGGTTCGGCCGATCGCAGCTCCCACTGGCCGCAGTTCTCTGTTCCAGGCCAATGGGGACTGCGGGAAGTGGCGTGGGCCGAGGGATGTGCTGGCTGCCGCTTCCCGCTGCCCCCATTGGCCTGGAACGGCAAACCGCAGCCAATGGGAGCTGCGATCAGCCGAACCTGCGGACGCTGCAGATAAACAAACCATCCCACCCCGTCAGCGGATTTCCCTGATGGGCCGTGTGTCAAAGGTTGCCGACCCCTGCTATAGACAAATAGAGGGCTTCAGTCTCTAGGGCTCCAAGCCAATACCATTCATGAGCAATAAATGAAGTTAAGAGATTCATTATTATTGTTGTTAATTGATTAGATTGAATTATAATATTTTCTGTGGAAGTTACTCTCCAAAGTAAAGAACAGCAAAAACCTGAGAAAGATCAAGACACTTGTTTGCCTGGTTCCCATGAAATCTCTATGTACTGTAAATGAGGAGAATATTTCAGTGTACATGTTCCTTCAAAGAACATGGTCCAAGAACATTGTGTCTGTTTCTCTCACTTTAAAGCCCCTCCCTCCCAATGCAATAAACACCACTATATAACAAACAATATCATTATCACCAGACTTGACACATACCATCTGTTGCATCATCGACAACTGCTTACAACTTTATCTTCATCTGCCCTGGACAGAGGTTGTTAACATGTGACGCAATGGAGCTCACTCCTTATCCTGGACTCTGTCTGTGTCCAAACATAATTCCTGTGAAGAGTTCTCCTACAAGTCCGTGTCTCTAAGGCTCCTAATAATCCATCCATTCCTAGTAAATTTGCCTATCACAGCTTGTGATCTGAGTGCTGTGCCTTGAGGTGATGGGGTCTGAGAGTTTAGAGGCTGTCTCTGATACTAGGGAGGTGTGTTGAGTTCATCCCTCCATTGCAGGTGTCTGCATTGTATCCTTTACTGATGTAGCTTGACCAGGGTCAGAGATGCCTTCTGCTTTCTTTAGGCATCTTGACATGGCATGAATGGGGCTCTTAATCTATTTATCTACTACTTTTCCTGGTAGCCAGCCTAGTGAGGTTTCCGTGCAGACTGTATCTCTGAGCTAGGAGACAGGTAGGAGTATGGCTGTCTGCTCGTTGTGTTTTTTCCACCTGTTTTGCAATGGCTTCAGTGAGGCAAGAGCTTTCTTTGAGATGTTGGGGTCTAGTAACACACATGATGAGGGAAGATTTGTTCTCAGCATCAGAGCTGTGCTCGGGAGCACTCCATTTCACACTTAAAAAGAGCTGAGTGTGAAACTTTACCTGATGCAGTCATTCTGTTAAACACTGATTTCTTTATTCAAATGGTTCTCTCTGCCATGCCATGCAGATATCTTGGATTGGAATGTGAGTGCAAGTCTCCAAGATCTTGCAACGTAACCCATTTCTTTGTTTACAAATGGAATGTGATCTTTCACTAACTCCTTGGAATACCTGGAGTTATCAATATGGCAGCCACTGCATGTGCTACATCACTAATGTCATCACAAGTGTTTGCTGAAGGCAAAGATACCTGCAACTGTTTTGTGCGCCGATGTATTAGGAATCTAGTGAGGCCATAATGATTCAGATTGGCTGCTCTGTGTTCTTAACATACGTTGCATACTTCGATAAGTACCATTATGTGTTGGGCCACTCTCGGGCATGATCTGTTTGGCAATCATGTGTTTCAAAGCCCAATATGGCTTCAGTTTAGGACTGACTTGTCTCCTCCTTCCATAGCCAACCATTGCATACAGGTTTTTCTAAGGCTTGCGGATGAGTGTTTTTTAATGTGTCCTCTTGTGATCTGTGTAGCATCCCCATACCTAATATCAAGGTGACATCGGTATCATAAACAGTTTTCTCTTCAAAGAGTTCAGAATCTGATTCTGTAGATTGCTGCGCTACAGCTTTAGATTGTGTGTTTTGAAATCAGCATTTCTTTACCAGTCATGTGTATAACTTTCAGATCATCTCTCTGTAGTTGAAGTAGCATGTGCTATTACCTTGCAGGAGTTTCAAGGGGTTTCCCAAGGGGTTTAAAGAATATGGTCTCAAGTGATTTATGATGGTCTGAAATAAATGAAATTCAATAAGGACAAATGCACAGTACTCCACTTAGGAAGGAACAATCAGTTGCACACATACAAAATGGGAAATAACTGCCTAGGAAGAAGTGCTGAGGAAAGGGATCTGGGGGTCATATGCACTGGTCCCTCTAAGCTGTGCACGTGTGCGTGCGCACACAGATCCTAAACCCTGCGCACACGGCGAAACACCCTGTGCACAAAAGTTTGCACAGAAGCACAACAATTTGCATAGAAGAAATTTTTTGCGCACACGGCCTGTCAAAAATGTGCACAGAAGAAATTTTTTGCGCACACGGCCTGTCAAAAATTAGAGGGAACATTGGTCATATGGACCACAAGCTAAATATGAGACAACAGTGTAACACTGTTGCAAAAAAAGCAAACATCATTCTGGGATGTACTAGCAGGAGTATTCTAAACAAGACACGAGAAGTAATTCTTCTGCTCTACTCTGCACTGATTAGGCCTCAACTGGAGTATTGTGTCCAGTTCTGGATGCCACATTTCAGGAAATGGACAAATTGGAAAAAGTCCAGAGAAGAACATCAAAAATGATTAAAGGTCTAGAAAACATGACCTATGAGGGAAGATTGAAAAAACTGGGTTTGTTTAGTTTGGAAAAGAGAAGACTGAGAGGGGACATGATAACAGTTTTCAAGTACATAAGTACATTGTTACAAGGAGGAGAGAGAAAAATTGTTCTTCTTAACCTCTGTGGGTAGGACAAGAAGCAATGGGCTAAAATTGCAGCAAGGGAGGTTTAGGTTAGGTTCATAACTATCAGGGTGGGTGGTTAAGCACTGGAATAAATTGCCTAGGGAGGTTGTGGAATCTCCATCATTGGAGATTTTTAAGAGCAGGTTAGACAAACACCTTTCAAATATGGTCTAGATAATACTTAGTCCTGCCATGAGTGCAGGGGACTCGACTAGATGATCTCTCAATGTCCCTTCCAGTCCTATGATTCTATGATCAGATTGCACTTGGATTTCAGCACTGTCACAGGGTGACACTGGCCCTTTAAGAAGGAACAAGGCCAGTACCTCTGTGGGAGATCAGCTGATCCCAGTTGAACTTTAAAATAGGGCACCTGGGCTTAGAGCCAGAGAGACCAGTGAGGGGGAGCCTCCGTGAGTCAGGAAGAGGCAGTGAGAGTAGACATGGGGCTCTCACTACCTGCTCCCTGGGAATAGGGAGCAGTAGCATAGCTGGGGGGGAGCAGGGGGAGCGGCCGCTCCCCCGAGCACATTTTCCAAAAGTGGTGCCTTTTTAATTTTTGAAAGGGTGGAGACGGAGTGGACGGAGGTGGAGCGACAAAATAACGCAGGGGTCCCGCCGCTGGCCCCACCAAGAGCCCACTGCTGGCCTGGGTGAAAGAACCCAGACTGGCAATGGGCTGAGAGACCCCTGCTGGCAGGAGCCCGTGGCGGGAATCCTAGAGCAGTGGCTGGCTGAGCCACTCAGCCCGCCCCGCTCTGGGATTCCCCCCGTGGGCTCCTGCCAGCAGGGGTCTCGCCGCTGGCCCCACCAAGAGCCCGCTGCTGGCCTGGGTGAAAGAACCCAGGCCGGCAGCGGGCTGAGAGACCCCAGCTGGCAGGAGCCCATGGGGGGAATCCCAGAGTGGAGCGGGATGAGCCGCTCAGCCAGCCGCTGCTTTAGGATTCCCCCCGTGGGCTCCTGCCAGCCGGGGTCTCTCAGCTCGCTGCTGGCCTGGCTTCTTTCACCCAGGCCAGCAGCGGGCTCTTGGTGGGGCCAGCGGCGGGACCCCTGCGTTATTGGGGCCTGGGTTCTTTCACCCAGGTTGGGTCGGGTGGCGCCTTTTTTTATGTGTTCACTCCCCCTGGTGTTAGAACCTGGCTACGCCACTGATGGGGAGCCCAGTTGAGTAAGGTCTGCCTGAGTCCCCTGGGAGGAGCAGTAGAAGGAACCTGAGAACTAAAGAGGAGAAACTGCTGAGAGCTGTAGCCCAGGGAACTGTGTTTTTATTGATCTGACCTAAATCTGAACAACAAAACTGCATAAAAGAGATTGTGGGTTGGGCAGTGGGTCCTTTGGAGGCTGGGGAAGAGGACCTTGTTACAAGCACCTTGTTAGGTACGGGATGGCATTTTTTGGTGGGAAATGCAATAGTTCTTTTTCAATTTGAGTGTAATGTTTTCTGCCTCTGTTACATAATATAGGCACAATACCTGCATCTTGCAATGAGCTGGCTCCTAAACAGTCTTTAGATGCATCTGTTTGAATAGTGAGCTGCTTGTTAGGATCACAGAATCCAACTACTGGTGCATTGCAGGCTGTCATTTTCAGTTGCTGCTGTGTCTTGTCTTGTTATGGTGCCCACTGCCAGATTATGTCATCCTGTAGCAACTTTCTCAGGGGGATCCATCAAAGCTGCTTCACTTGGGATGTACTATACTAGAAATCCAGCCATCCCTAAAATCCCCTGAAGTGCCGTTTTATCTTGTGGGGATTTACATAACCAAAATGCAATTGGGAAAATCATGCCTAACCCTGGGAGACAGGAGAGAGAGGGCATCGTATTATGGAGCTTCCTGCTAGAAACAGACAGTAATGACGAATGATCATGGGGGCTCAAACCCCAAGCACAGTGAGTGTGTAGCCAGCCCTGTGCTGGATGGATCATGCCTTCCTCTGACATATATAAGGGGTCTTGCCTTTTCTTATACTTTGGCAACACTAGTTCTTTTTTGATGGTGTGTGCATAGACGCATACAGTTCCAGTTCTTTGAATTAGGTTGAGATCAGTGCCAGATTCTTTACCCAATAGTTGTTAGACATTTTAATAGTAAAAAACTGTCCTTGGCTGTTGCTGCTGTGAAGGTGATTTCTCTTTCAGATTCTGTCCTAGAGACACCACATGTTACTAGCATAAAATTAGCCTAACATATACAGACTGAACCCAGAATATGTGTTAAAATATGTGCTGGGATAATATTAGCCTCAGTCCCAGTATCGAGTCTGAATTTTATAGGAAATCTCCTTAAATACGAAGTCAAATACCAAGCTTCTGCTGGATCAGCTCTGGGACTTTGGGTATCTCGACGCTGTCCCTAGAAAGAGTGCACGCTGACAGTCTATTCCAGCCACAGATTTGTATCCCTTCTCTGAGGTAGATCTGTTTCCGTGACATCTGAGGAGAGTCAGGTGAATTTTCCAAGTATGACAACTTCACAGCCCCTGTTTTTAACCACGGCATAGGCTTTGAGTCTGAGGCATATTCAGTTTGCTCGTACAGATTCTCATCAGAGCATGTTATCCTGAGCCCTAATTTGTTTAATAGCCCTATACAAGCATTTCAATGTTTTGCCATTATCGTCTTCATTTGTGTCTTTCAGTTACAATGCTACCAAACTCCCAGTCTTGAGCTCTCCCTCTCAATTCTGTTGCTTTCTTATAAATCGCACGTGCTTCCAGGTAGGAATGATGCCAGAATCTATGCTGTTTGCATTTTTAGGGTTACAAGAATTCCTAAACATTGTTCAGATCTCATTCGGAATAGATTCATTGTCCCCTGCTTGCTCTGCTAATGTGTTAAACATTTTGAAGCAGTACTGCTTCATTTAAATCCTCTCCTTTTTTATCTCAAGAAGCCTTCATAAAGATTAGGACGTGTTGCTCCAATCTCTTCCAGTTGTCTCCCACATTACTATCTGAAAAGAACAGGCCAGATTCTCAGCTGGGGTAAACTAGTGTAGCTTTACTGCAGTCAATAGAGCTATGCCAAGAATCTGGCCCAATACTGAGGGAAACGTGCCCTGATCCATATAATTGTGACTACCTCAGCTGTGAATCTTAGGATGTAGTCTTAATTTTCCCCTTAAACTCCAACATTCCGCTTTCACTTCTCATACATGCTTACAGACTCCCTGTGTGAGGCGAACCCATAGCCAGACCAGGGCTGGTCACTCAGCTACAATGACTCACATCTCCAGCCAAGCCTGCAGCAACTCATCTCTCAGGCATTCCACAGCAACCTATCCCTGGGCAGAGCCCAGGTCAGATGATCCCCAGGCACGGGTCACTCTCACCACCAGAGCCGCAAGTTAGTCAGTGCAACAGCACCACTCGGCTAGGAACCCTCCTGCTGCCTCAATGTGTTACCTGCCCTTGATCCTGTCCTTGCCCCAGCCTCATCTGAAGCCTTGTTCCAGCTCACTTCTGCCTTCTCCATGCCCTATTCCAACTCTACTCCAGCCCTGTTCCTTACCTACTCCAGCCCTGCACCCACCCCCAGACCCTTGGATTGACTCCAACCTGGTTTCAACCTTTGACCCACTTTTGGACTCTGACTACGATCCTGATTTGGCTTGTACAGACTCTGACCTATGGCCTGTCCCCAAATCCCGGTTTCAGCCATGCCCTTGACCCAGTCCTGACTGTATGTCTGGCTTCCATCCTTGGTACCTGTTCTCACCCACTGCTCCAACGACCAGGCCAGATTGCCTAGAACCCAGAGCATGAGACCCTGGCTCCCTGCACCTGCTTTTTGGTTCCTTGCTATTTGCATTTGTTTCTGCATTTGCCAAATGAAAAGAAGACCTGCACTTCTTGCATCATACAAATTAACATAGCCCACCTCTCACACCATGTCATGTTCTCTCATGTGGCTGAATAGCTACGGGCCGTAGTCTGCGAGTGTTCTGCAGAACCCAGAGCTCAGGAACCCTGGAAGGATCACTAAAGAAGGACACAGCCTAATATGTTTTAAACGATAACTCTGGATTAATAACAGAAGCAAACAATATGAGCGCACTGTGGTTCAGCTGGATCCAAATTCTTCCTTCTTTGGTCCTGGCATCAATAGCCTTCTGAAAAGGGAGGGAGATGACATGACACATCTCCAGACTCTTCCATAAAACACTTCAAAGACTGAATATTCAGTATACTACATCTATGTAGATTAGGGTGACGAAACAAGTGTGAAAAATCGGGACAAGGGGTGGGGGTTATATAGGGGAGCCTATATAAGAAAAAGACCCAAAAATCGGGACTGTCCCTATAAAATCGGGACATCTGGTCACCCTAATGTAGATGAATTTTTGTTAAGGAGACAAGATCTATACATGAAGCATTAAAATAGTGATGCTTCATCAGTTGGCATTGCCAAAGTCATACCCCAGATGCAAGATGACCCCCCCTCTAATAGACTTCAGGAGGAAGGGGGCTTGTAGGACATTAGACATGCCATTGTAGGCACATAAAGATTAATTTGGTGGGAAGGGACGCTGAGGTCTTTTGAGGGCAGTTAGGGCAATGAACCTCGCTGGTTTCATTATGATAATTAATTATTTTATGGGTTCATACAGACTCCAAATTCAAAGCAACCCCCAGGGAGATTTAGTTTAGGTGGGTTTGTTGTGTTTGTGTTAGTTCACCAAAACCATTTGACTCAAGTCTGAGTACCCAATCAAGTTTGAGTCTGTACTGATAGAAATGCTCATATACGGTCCTGAGACACTTCCCAATAAACCATCTGAGGTAGAGCTGCCTCCTTGACATATCTATGTTATACCGTTTCATTTTTGGTTGCTTGTAAATACTTGCAGAGTTGTGAATTTTGAGGGTGGCAGCAAAGGGAAGCGTCATGACACTACGTGCTAATTGGCCAGTAGGTGACATTTGCATTAACTCCTTCATATTGGGAAATTTAGCAGGTCCCCTACCGACAGCAAACAGCACATGAGGAGACTCTGACTCACACAGCAAATGGATTAACTGCAGAAACATATGCCCCCCAGCCCTTACTTGCCAGAGGAAAAGTACCAAGATGCAAACAGGATGTATGCGCAAATGGGAGGGAAAAAAATCTGTTCTGGTGCTTACTATGCTGGCACATGCTATTAAACCAGTATGACAGAAAGTTGCCCTCAGGAAGCGCCAACCTGCCCTCAGGAAATTCCTGTCTTGAAGACAGACATAATTTATTACTGAAAAAAGAATCCACCAGGAGCAGAGAGAGGCTATGTTTGGGTTTAGCTTTCACTGGCACACAGCCAAATATTCAAAGAGAGGCTTAAGATAACTTTCTTCTGGTGCCTCTGTACCAACAATAGATGTGGACAGTACACATATTTACAGACCTAAAGTGGGGAGAGACAAAAGGGGGAACGCTGGGCGACTGCCCTAGGTGCTTAATATAACACTGGCTCGTGTTGGCTTACATCACTGAAGTGACTGGGGTCTGCAGTGGCATCAGACAGGATGGAATGACTCAGTCACAAAGTCACGATACCAGCAGTACAAGATGTCTTTTCACACATACTGTACTGCCCAGTCCTCCCCTTCCCAAGGAGGGTATTAATAGCTGTATGCTCATACTGTACATACTGTAGTTCCAGCATTTCCACATCAAGAGAATGTGCAGGGCTGCCAGCAGGGCCGGTGCAAGGACGTTTCGCGCCCTAGGCGAAACGTCCTTGCACCCGCCCTACACCCCCCCTCAGCTAACGCCGCCCCCCCCCCCCACCAGCTCCCCCGCCCGCAGCAGGCGGCTCCCCATCCCGCCCACGGCAGCTCAGCCCCCTGCCTGCGGGCCGCAGCAGCTCAGCCCCGTGGGCTGCGGCAGCTCCCCACCCACCCGCTCGCAGCAGCTCAGCCCCCTGCCCGCACCAGCGTCCCCCACCCCGCCCGCGGCGCCTCCCCAGCTCCCGGCTCCACGCTGAGCTGCTGAGCATGGAGCCGGGAGGCAGCCGCGGCGAGCCGCCCTCTGCCCCACGCTCAGCCACTGAGCGTGGAGCCGGGAGGCAGCCGCCCGCAGCCGAGGGCGGCAAAAAGCCGCCCCCCAAATCCTGGCGCCCTAGGCGACTGCCTAGGGTCGCCTAGTGATAGCGCCAGCCCTGGCTGGCAGCGGAAAGCAAAGTTTTCAAAGCAAACACAGGACAAAACTATTTTCTCTGAGACACACAGCAGTCTTCACTCCAAAGTGCTGTGCACTGAATACTCTCTCTCTCAGAACCGGTCTGTGAGGCCAATTCCCTCTCTTTCAAATCCCTCTCCAAGACCCACCTCAGCCATAACACCTACAAGAAATCAGTCACAACACCTACAAGAAATAGATGACTAGGGTATGAGGCAGATGGGGCTAGTTGGCTCTCACATTATTTAGTTATGATAATATAATTTGAAAAATAAAAAGCAAATGTATATTAATATTTGCATATATTCAACTGCAATCTTCTCTCCTCCATTCTTGTCCACTCTCTGGGACCAGGACTTTCTCCTATTATCTATTTGTTCAGAATTTCACACAACAAGGCCCTGGGATACTACTGTGATACAAATATAATAATAATAATAATATTCTCCTCTCCCTACAGGGGACAATGAGGGTGCTATGAATAGATGGAAAGCAGAATAATATGTGGAAAGAGTGCCTAGCGATTATCTATCATATGAGCCTGAGAGCAGAATTTTGCCTTAAATCTACACGAAATGGAAACAAGCAAATGACCATTTATAATTTTTGTTTTATTGTGATTAAAAGTTGCTAATTCTTAAACTCTTACCAGGGATTGCTTGTTACCATATACACAAAACCAGATAGGACCAGTTCTGATAAAGACAACTGAAGGGGAGGTGTTGGGGAGGATCTTCACAGCCAGTGGCTTTGCTAAGATACTTGATATCTGAAGTCCATAAACTACCATTGTCTGATCACTGCAGCAGCATGTCTTTAGCAATAAGGACCCTGAAATGAATAGCTCCTCTTGGTCGCATCAAATCAAAGGCAAAAGATTTTTTCTGGAAGCTTTAGAATCCCTTAAAACAAAACAACGCACCAACAAAAACAGTTCAGCATAGGGTCAAATAAGAAGAATATTACAGGAATTCTCAGCAAAACACTTATATAAGAGAACATGACAAAATAAAAAGTCTGTTACCGTGAAGCTAAATAATGAAAGTCTTTAATGTTTCATATAAAGTTTATAAAGTTGTCCTGAGCTCTACTAAAGTTACCCTGAACTCTGATCCAGCTCATTATGTCCAAGTGAATAATTTTATATTCTTATTTTTATATTTTTTCTTTTAAAAAAATCAATAAAATGCTTTAGCAAAAAGTTTGTACAGCAGTGTCATTCCGCTTTGGAGAGCTGGAGAGATGCTTCGTCACTGCATGGCCCTGCTGAGGGTCACAAAACAAACACAGGCCGATGTCCCGACCACCCACTGCAACGTTGGCCTTGTGTGACTACACATCACATTGCAAAGCTCCCTCAGGGTCTTACCTGTGACTATTTTATGGTGCTGCATAACTCCATGTCTTCTCTCCCTCGTCTCCCCCCACACCTGGTTCTGGCTGCCTGGAGGGGAGAAGAGGGATCCTGGCTGTCTAGTTGCTAAACACTAATTCCAGAGGTGAAAGTAAGCCTGTCCAGTCCGGCGTACCGGCAAGGGCCAGTACGGTGTACCAGACCAGCTTCCCCAGGCCGGCGATTTAAAGGGCCTGGGGCTCCCAGCAGTGGTCGGAGCCCCGGGCCCTTTAAACTGCAGCCAGAGCCCTGCTGCCGGAGCCGTTGGGTAGCAGAGGCGGCCGGGAGCCCCAAGGCTCTGTCGGTGCTTTAAATGGCCCGGGGCTCCTTTAAATCACCACCGGAGCCCCCCGGCCATCGCCACTACCCCGGGGGCTCCAGCAGCGAGGCTTGGGTGGCAATTTAAAGGGCCCGGGGCTCCGTCCGCTGCGGGGAGCCCCGGGCCCTTTAAATTGCCGCTGGAGCCCCGCTGCCGGAGCCCCGGGGTATCGGCGGCGTGGCTCCAGCAGTGATTTAAAGGGCCAGGGGCTCCCAGCTGCTGCTATTGCAGTGGAGCCCCCGCCTCTTCTGGTTGAGGCCACACCCCTTCCGGTTGAGCGTCCGTCCCCCCGCTTAGGACTCTGGCGTACCGGTAAGTCCTTTCAGTTACTTTCACCCCTGACTAATTCACATGTCCTGGTCAGCATATGAGGGGCACTCTTGTGATCAGGGCTCCCTTCTGCCCAAGTTCAGGCTAAGCAAGAGGAACTATGATCTGATCAGTGGACTCATGAAAGCTGTGTGGTGGGCTCTAGCTTTGAGGGCGTTACATTTGATGAGCCAAACTGAATCCTTCTCAGATTTTAATTCTAAGGTGAGCATTTCATTCCTTTCATTGTATTTAACGTTTTTGTTCCCCAGTGAAATATTTTCAGCCTTTGGTTGACCGGCCTGAGCCCAGACAGGACATGAGCCAGGGGGGATTATCACCAATGAAGAACTTCAGGATTATAGATGGTGCAAGCAGAGGTCATGGGGCTTTTCTCACTCCCTTGACTTGTTCATCTCTTGTTCACTCACTGAATTTCCCTTCCATCCCCCCGGTCACATGACATGGCTGTATCTTGACAACTAATCTAACAGTTTAGAGAGCTGACTCTTGTCTTTGAAACTACAGTGTTGCTCCAGGCACTAGAATGTGCTTGTGTCTCACATAAGCCCATGTATAACATACAAAAAACAAAACAAAAATCCTCCATACACTTAATATAATAAGCTGTGTTTTTATGCATGGGTTCTGGTGATAAGCGTATACTGTACAAATCAGATGATCTTCAGTGCTGTGGTTTACAATTTACACATTAATGAGAGTGTGGGAAACTCATGACATAAATATCCCGACGCTGGCTATAATGCTGCACCTCCACGTGTTCTTATATATTTGGGATTAAACTGCAGCGGTGCTAAGGTGCTCAGTACCTATATCTCCCACTGCTCAGCAGCCCTGAGGATTTGGCCCCAAGTAGTTTCCCGCATTACCAGTTATTTAAATCCTGAATGATCATCGATTTTAGTGGCTATAACATTTTTCAATTGTGACCATTTAATTTCATAACTCTCTGGTGAATTTCTGAGTATTCTAGCCATAGTGGGCATTTGTATTGTTAATCTACACAGCTATCCTTGAACCAGAATAAACTATTAATGCTGTTTACTAACATATGATTTTCCCTTAACAGGTTACAGCACCGATGTGTGTGCAATATGCAATCCATATAAACAAGCACACTCCATCTGGAAGCACCCCACCATAGTGCACATTAAGCAATACTGCTGCAAAGCGGAGCCGAAGGTACGACACTGCTTCAATCGGCTAAAATTAGCTACTGAAAATAGCAACTGCTACAGTAACATTAGAACTCACTGTGCCTGCACTAAACTGATGATGCAGAACAGTTCAGAAAATTCCTTTAAACTTCTGTTTAAAATGTCGTCCAGAAAAACAGGCCAGTGAAATGTCAAGTCAGCTATCATGCATGTGAGAGGGGACTTTTGTCCAGGAGGTTGTGAGGGGGGTTATACTTTCCTTACTGTGAATGGCAAGTGCAGCTGAACCCTCATTCTTTGTTAGCTATAAACTAAAGATTGGAGATAATCTCTCCAATCAGCACTGCCATCTCCTACTCAGGATCTCTAATACTTTCATATATTTATCGACTTTAAGGGTAGAAATGTCCAGTTTGACCATGTAGTCTGACCTCTTGCATAGCACAGGCCAAATAATTCACCCGGTAATTCGTGCATGAAGTTCATATCTTGTAGTTGAACTAGAGCATATTGTTTGCTATTATTATACTTACTTTGTTATTAGTTATTAGACTTATAATAATTTGCACTTCTCAGTGAACTTGACAAACATCCATTGATTTATCTTCACAACACTTCTGGGAAGCAAGGAAGTAATACAATAACCATTACAGTGAGAGGGAAACTAAGGGTACGTCTATACTTACCTCCGGGTTTGGCGGTAAGCAATCGATCTTCTGGGATCGATTTATCGTGTCTTGTCTAGACGCGATAAATCGATCCCGGAAGCGCTTGCCGTCGACACCGGTACTCCTGCTCCACGAGAGGAGTACGCGGAGTCGATGGGGGAGCCTGCCTGCCGCGTGTGGACCCGCGTTAAGTACCTTGTAGTTCAAACTAAGATACTTCGACTTCAGCTACGTTATTCACATAGCTGAAGTTGCGTATCTTAGTTCAAACTGGGGACTTAGTGTGGACCAGCCCTAAGACTGAGTGGGTCTAAGGCCCTGGTTCCAACACACAGGTTCACATTTAGTAGTGCCCTATTCTGGTAGTAATCCCATTCATTTCAACAGGACGAGTTAGGTAATAAAGTATTCATGAATGTGAGTAAAGATGGCAGAATCAGGCCCTTGGTGATTGTTCCACAATGATTTACTCCTGAGGGCACTCTGCACCAAACAATTAAAAATTATGCGCCAAAATATTAAAAATTCTGCACACAATATTTTAAAATCCTTCAAATTTTATTTGTCAATTAAATGTGGAAGCATGGCATTGGGGAGCACAGTCCACTGACTGCACAGAGTGGGAGATCACTGTGCAGCTCCCCACAGGGACACGGACTCAGCAGTGAGGCTCCACCCAATCCTGACACAGTGCAAGGACCGGGCCTGCCCCAGAAACATTGTAGGTCCCTTCCCCTCCATGCCAGGTGCACCAGGTGTGGGCAGGCATGCTCAGCAAGGCAGGATCCAAGTGTGGAGGGGCCTAGTGTGGGGGGGATCCAGGTGTGGGTTGTGAGGATTCTGTGTGGGGCAATCTGGGCACGAGCAGCTCAGTGGGAAATCCAGGTGCGGGGAGAATCTTAATGCACAGGGGCTTGTTGGGGGGTTCTGAGTGCAACAGTAATTGGACTCTGCAGGAGGGTCCAGGTGAAAGTGTTTGGGGCTCAGCGGGAGGTCTGGGTGTGGGGGGGATAGAGCTTGGCAGGGGGGTCTGGGTGTGGGGAGCTTAGTGGGGGGTTCAGATGCTGGGGGAGTGGGTCTCAGTGGGATGGGGTTCCAGGTGAAGCTGGTTGAGGCTCGGTTGGGTTGGGATCAGGGTGCGGGTGGCTCGTTGGGGTGGTCCAGGTGCAGAGGTAGTGGGGCTCATTGGGGGGGGGGAGTTTCTGGATTAGGGTGGGAGGTGAGGCTCGGCAGGATGGTCTGGGTATGACCGGGTCTGGATGCACAGGGTTTGGGCGGATAGGGGAGAAGCTCCCTGTACAGGGATCTGTCCCCCTGCAGCTGAGGAATGATGGGTGCAGGAAGTGCGGGGGAGAAATCTGGGGGTGGGTCTGACACAGCCCTGGATGCCATGCAGGGGAAGAGGAAGTCCCATCCTCCGGGACTAGCAGCTGAGCCACCACGGTGCACGGTAGGAGCCACCAGCCGAGTCTTCCCCAGTCCCGCCCCTTACCCCACAGTGATTTACCTCTCTGCCAGCTGCCCTGGGAACCCAAAACATACTGCTGGGGAGGGTCGCATGACCAACTCTCGTGGCTTCCCTTTGCTTCCCCATCAGAAGGTCATTTTTCTGTAGGGAAGCAAAGAAATCTGCGGGGGACATAAATTCTGCACATGCACTGTGTGCAGTAGTCCCCCAGGAGTAACAATTAATCTGAAGCAGAACCAGGGTTAGAACTCCAGCCTCCCAACTTCTGAGCCCAAACTTTAACCACAAGATAATGTTTCCTCTCCTGCATTTCTTCTGCATGCAGAATTCCCACTGACATCAAGCATGACTCACTGGATGTCCAAATGCAGGATTTTGCAAAATGGGCTAAATTCTGCAGTCCTTACTCAAGTGCATTCAATGGGTGTTTGCTTAAGTAAACACAATGCGAGTAAGGACTTCAGGATGGCTCTTTGTAGAATAAGTATACAATTAGAGAATTAAAGTTAGCTTAAGTTTGGTTAAAGAAATATGTGTTGTAAAGGAAGGCCCTAACTAGCAAATAAAATAATGAAAATGAGTTATAAGACCAGAAAGAATGAAGTAGGGAGGATGTCTGGTTCAAAGAACAACTAATAAAATAAGGGGAAGTTTTTAAAAAGAAGGCCTCTGATGGGATGACTGCAGATGCTTTTAAATAAGACAAAGACAATTTGTCTTAGAAGGAACCAACATGGACCTTTCCATCCCCTATACCAGTGTTATCTCAAAAATCAGGGCCTTTATGAACCCAGGTGCAAGAGAAAAACTGATGGTCAGAAAGGAGGGGAAGAGATAGGGAGGAAAGGCCGTGGGGAGAAAGGAGGTTGTAAATCTTATCTGGATTAAGACTGGAAGTAAGGGGTGAACTGTCTCACATTGGTGTTTAGCTGAAGTTGATAATTGGCAATGACACCACTTGTTTGTTAAAGGATATAAAAAGGTAAACTCTTAAAGGATTCATTGCTAGTGACCACACTGGAGCCAACCAATATGGGTCTAAGCACCCATAGGGTTAGGCCGTTTGTAAATATATTGATCAAATGCCTATACAAGTTTTGTTACTGTTTGGATGTAGTAAATTGCTTATTATTTAGGCTTTTTAGGCACCTTTAGAGCAATTGTACAAATACCATTTGGCCTTTGGATTTATTAAAGGAATTTATGGTTACATTAGTATTGTGGTAATACCCTGCATAAATAATAATAATTCTGACACCCCTGTATATAAATCTCTAAAGCAATGGTGAGGCAGGGGAGAAGGGAAGGAAATCCCAGGAAATCGAAGCAAATGTAAAAGCAATACAAAAAACAGCAGCTATTTTTACTTAAAAATGCAAAATAAGCATCATTCAATAACATTACATTAGCCAAAGCAATGTAAGAAACACAATTATGACCCTGGGCTTAGCATGGAAAATGACTTCAATGAAAAATGTGATATTGTTTTGCGGAGCTGGCCATTCTGAGAAGTACTTTGTTAGTTGCATTTTAAATTATGCTCTAATTACTTCTTACCAGAAGAAACGACCAATTCAGATGCAAGCAGGGCAACAGATTGCAAGTGAACATAAATGGTTCTAGTGCTCTGTTTGGGCCCAATCCTTCCTCATATGGCACACTTCCTGCAAAATGCTGAGGGCCCTTAGATTCCACTAAAGTCAGCTCCCTCTGGGGTGGAGGACACTCAGCACCACACAGGACTGGGTGCTTGTTGGACCCCTACAGGTTTCTGTTCCCAATTTCTGGTGCCACAATGCAGGTACAGAGATGAGCTAACCTGCGCATCAGAGCTTAGCATGGGTGTGCAGATCCAGAATTTTGATCTGACCCATTATAGGGACAGAAAGTAGTTCTAAAGAGCAGAGAGAGTTCTCATGGGTGTTTGGATTTAGGGTTTTGGTTCTCATCCATGCCTATATAGGAAGGACGTACAAAAGAGCTACAGAAACACAACAGGAAAGTAACCCACAGGAATGAACTTATATGAATGAAGCACCAGGGTTAACTGGGCCACATTCTATGGCCTGTGATTTACAGGAGGTCAGACTAGATGACCTAATGGTCCTTCTAGCTTTAAGATCTCTTAATCTATGAAAGAGCTGGAAAACCTAGGGTTGCTTTTCTTGAAGAAAAGGCCATTCAAAGAGGATGTGATATCAAGTTAATTGACAAGACCTATTTTCCATAAACGCAAATCCTGCTTCCACAGAAGGCAGTGGCAAAACTTCTATAGTGGACCAGGGGAATAGACTAAGGGTACATCCACACTACCAGCCCGATTCGGCGGGTAGCGATCGATGTTCTGGGATCGATTTATCGCGTCTCATGTAGACGCTATAAATCGATCCCAGAAGCGCTCCCCGTCGACTCCGGAACTCCAGCTCGGTGCGAGGAGTAAGCAGAGTCGACGGGGGAGCCTGCCTGCGCCACGTGGACCCGAGGTAAGTACTTTGTAATTCGATCTAAGATACTTCGACTTCAGCTACGCTATTCACGTAGCTGAAGTTGCATATCTTAGATCGATCCCGCCCCCTAGTGTGGACCAGGCCTAAGATAAATTGAGCTAATTATGATAAAATAGTAAACACCAGTACGCAGACACTTATTTTACTCACTGGCAATTAATTCATCAAGTTCTATTTTAGACCTGAGGATCTGGGCGTAGATGATTTTGAAAATGGGAGTGGGAGTGGCCCCACTGCTATGCTAGAGCTTCCTCATTTATTTATTGACAAATAAAATTTGCAGAATTTTGCAGAATTTTAAAATATTGTGCACAGAACTTTTAATTTTTTGGTGCATAATTCCCTGAGGAGTAACACTTAGAACAAGAACTTGTGAGAGCCTATATGTAATAGCGCCAGCTGGTGACTCCTGCCACAACAATGTAAAATACTGAAAAGGAGCTAACAAAGGAACCATTTTTCTCACAGTATTTACCACAGCAAAAGGATTAGTGCCTGTAATGGCAGGAGCCCCAGGGTGGCTCATTCCCATGAGATTTCAGAGGCCAGAAAGGCGAGAAGGCGAGATTTATCTCAAATCAGAAATATTCCACCTCATTCCCCTTGCCAAGTTTGTCTCTTTCCATTGTTCTACTGCCCCAATGATTGCATGTGTGACATCTGCACCTGTTAAATACTGCATGACTCTAAAAATGCAGGGAAAAAGACAAATTGCTGCACCACTAGGCACTTAATCTTAGGAGTAATTATTTATGTCAGCACCTTTGGAACCTAATTTCAGCATGGCACAGATACATTTCACACTGAAGTATTTTCACGTATGGGCTGTTCCTTTGGAAAGGGAATGTGGGGAGGGGGGAGCAGTTGGTGGAAATATGTATCAGCTTCACAGTACACCCTCACAAATATCCCAAACCTGATGGCAACATTAGGACCAATTACTCAACAACTTATCTCCTATGTACTATGTCCAATACATTTTCTAGGAATACGGCAAGTCTAAAATAGAACTTGGTCCTTGCTGGATTAACTAAACATCAGTGAGTAAAATAAGAATCCAGAGCCATGATACCACCTGCAGACAGAGTTGCTTTTCCTTTTATGTTTCTATGAAGTCAAGTAGGCCAATTTGGCACCAAAGTCAAAAGATTCTCAAGGCATGTAACTCATGCAAGGACTACTGATGTTTAGTTAATCCAGCAAGGACCAAGTTCTATTTTAGACTTGCCGTATTCCTAGAAAATGTATTGGACATAGTACATAGGAGATAAGTTGTCCTGGTCCAGTTAGTGTCCTGGTACTTTTTCCTAGAGGCTTTCTCTTACCAAAACATTAGTGCTGTATGAGTTATTCATTATAACCCTGAGTTAACAAGCCAAAATTCAGCCTCTGTTTGTTAAAATGTTTGCCCATCGTTGAGAACAAATCTCTGGCAAGTTTGAAGCCATCACTCTCCTTCCATGCAGTTGCTAGTGATCAATCTACTTGAAACCAGGCAAACCACATCATTTTTGCTCAACTGTAGCTTACAGAGGTTTTGAATCCAAACAAAAAAACTCAGAAGGGGAGAACAGATGAAACGTCACTCTCTTTCTGTACCAAAGCAGAGTCAAATCTCTGGCAAACTGGGAGCTAAAATGGATGAATTTTGGACAATTCTAATAAACATTCCTCAAACTACATTCTCATCCAGCAGCAATTCCCAGGTCCGCTGCAAGATATTAGTGAAGGGTTATAAGTCATTTTCTTCTTCAGAATCAATTTAAAGAAGAAAATCTCAGACCTTCCTACAGTAGTCAGCCTGCACATCATTTCTTTCTTCAGATATAAATAATATTCTCTTAGGTTTCTAATGTAATGTTCCCTCCTGTTTGATTGAATCTATCCTTTCTATACAATTTACAGTCTGATAATTTAATAGTCATTCTTTTCTGGTTTAGCTAAATTTTGAGTGACCCCAGTCACCTCAAAATGTGTATAAATATTTACATATACAGTCACATCTCTTATGTCCATGATTTTTCAGTGAAATAACTAAGTTTACAAAGAATGTTATTTCTCTCTGCTTTTTCTTTCCCCATCCTAAAGGAGTACACATCCTTTCCCATATCACAATTTAGCAATTCTTTGTACTTAATGCCTTCCGTTGGAGGCACTCAAAAGGCATTACAAATATTAATGAAGCTTTACAAACACTTTCTGTGAAGCTTCAGAAGATTATTTTACCCATTTTACAAATGGGAAGACTTAAATAGATAGGCTAAGTGACTGGGTTAGGGCACATGGTGAATCAGTAGTAGAGTAGTATAAGACTCAAATGTCTTATTCACAGAACACTACTCTACCCTGACTAGACCATGTTCCCTTCCATTTTCCTCTCTATTTTTCCTCTCAGTTTGTTCTGTTCTAGTCAGTTATGGATGGACCCAACCCATAAAATTCATAACTAGATGAGAACTTTTCCAAAATGTAGGGGTGTTCAGGTTTGAGGGTGAGTTTCAGTCCATTATAGGGATTGGTGCCATGCCCAGAGGTCAAATTCAGAACCACACTACCCCAAAATTTGGAAGTGTTCAGCTCTACTTCAATAATCAACAGACTTCTCCAAAATAGCTTATAGTAACCTAAATGCCCTGGAATGTGGATGAACAAGGGAGGGTGCTCTTGGGCACAGTCTGAGAACCTAGAGAGACAGACTGGATGGTGCAATGGAAGAATCCATGTCAGAGATATTCATTCATTCTCTGTGCTTCAGGATAATGTCTGGCTTCACTTGCACAGTGAATCCATGACACCAAATCCAGAGATCACTTCATGAGAAACATCTGCTTGGCTTTTATCAGCTGACACCCTGGTAGGCTGCATTGTACTTTGGTTTCTCAGGGGAAAAGGAAAGGCTCAGATAGCTGTTGCCCCAGTACTCTCGGTCTTTCAACACAGCTACTTGTACAGAGGTGCCTGAAATTTAAAATAAATTTGGCAAGTGTTGAAGAGCTGTTGCTATTTTTATCTGACTGTCCACTTTAAACACAATGGGTTGGCAATGTCCATTACTCACTAACACAACAGGCAACATTTAAATGCTTTGTAGTCTACAAATGGGCCAGCCCAACAGTGGCAGAATGAATCAGAGGGAGGTTTCCCAGTCAGGAGGAGTCCAATAAGATCTCTCTTACTGTACTGTGGAGTTTTGTAGTTATCTAAAATTTCTTCTCACACCCCTATTGTGTGAAGTCCCTTAGAAACTATAATTTCTCTGCTCTCTGTAAGATCCAACTAGGGTGACCAGATGTCCCGATTTTATAGGAACAGTCCCGATTTTTGGGTCTTTTTCTTATATAGGCTCCTATTACCCCACATCCCGTCTCGATTTTTCACATTTTCTGTCTGGTCACCCTAGATCCAATGTCTCCAACTATTTTCCATCTCTCCATCATTCCCAGCTCTGCATTTATATTTTCTATCTCACTAAGGTTCCAATTCTGTTATTTATTTTTACCCATTCCAAACTTCCACAAAATCAATAGGAGCTTTGAGTGTGCATTGATGGTGACCTTATTAAAAACACTACAGTATTCTTCAGTAATGTCCCAGTAATGTAATATGAGGTAAAGTAATGGCTTTAGCTATGCTTTTGTAGTGTTTTGAATCATTATTGTAGATGACCTCATTATTCTTTTTAACAAGAAAGGATCGGGTCCTTCATCTGTTTACAACTCTTATAAAAACAATGATTTCCATTTCAATTTGGCCCCCAAATTAGGTTTGGTTTAAAAAACCCCACAAAATCCAATAAGAATAAAAATGTAATTTTCCCTCCAGCCCATTTCAATTTAAATAATTTGTTCCGAAGTGTTACACATTCACTGCAGGACTGGAAAGACACAAAGGAATTGCTTGAGAGAGGCAATGTAGCCTAGTGAGTAGAACACGGCATTGGAACACATGGGTTCTATTCCCAGCTTTGACACTAACCTGTTGGGTAGCTTGGGCAAGTTGCTTTACCTCTCTCTGTGCCTCAGTTTCTCCATTTGTAAAGTGAGGGCCATAATACTGAACTCCTTTGTAAAGTGATTTGAGATCTACAGATAAAAAGCACTGTGTAAGAGCTAAGTATTATTATTATTAGAGAAGACCCAGGAAATGAATCTGAACAGTTTAATTTCACTGTCTAAACTGAAAGAAATGTGAAATGTAAACAAAAAACATAATCAGCGATCCAGACTCTAGATATGGATGAGAGCTTCTTATCTCAGGTTAGGGTGACCAGATGTCCCGATTTTATAGGGACAGTCCCGATTTTGGGGTCTTTTTCTTATATAGGCTCCTATTACCCCCCACTTCCTGTCCCGATTTTTCACACTTGCTGTCTGGTCACCCTATCTCAGATTCTCAGATACTACAGTGTTGGGCATGGTAAAAGAACCTAGCTACGTAGGTGAAATGATATCTGTATTGTAATGGGACTAACCAAAATGTCAAATCTGCATACTCTTGAATGGGGTGGGGGGAAAAAGGGTTGAAATCCAAGTCTAAATTTTAGTTTGCTATTGCAATGGCCAAATTCACTGCTGGCATAAAAGAGCGGAACTCTATTGCCCACAATGGAAATGTGCCCACTTACATCAGTGGAGAATTTGGTCCAGTGTTTAGATTTGACGTACTGATGTTTAAAACTTCTGTTTGAATCTAGGAATTTGAATCATAAGCACAAATGTGGAAAAGGAAATTAGATATTTAAAGACTTTCACATCAAACAATCTAGGTATTATTAGTAACCCAGCTAAGGATCTTTTTTAACATGTGCTCTTCATTTTGACATGATGGCCCTTTAACTGCCTCTCCTGCTAAGTACTAGAAGCACTGACTCAGGAAATCAAGGTTCAGAAACAGGATCATGTCTTTGGGTTCAGGCCAGGAAGCGAATAGGACACTCTGAAAAAGGGAATCACTTAGATAACGCAGACGATAGCATTCAGCTGTGTGCTGCAGAAGCATTGCTGACTGGCTCGGGGAGTAGGGCAGGAATTGTGCACCTGCCTCACTGCTCACTTGATTGGAGACAAGGTGCAAGTGACACCACTGAAAAATCAGGGAAGGGCATAAACCTGAAGGTGCAAGCTATCAATGCCACTGTCTACCCGCTCCAAAAATTCCCCTGGCAGAATAAGGGAGGAAGCAGCTGTAGCCTTTCCAGAGCTGTTGCCAGCTACTCACTGCGTCCCTTCCAAAGAAAAAGGAGAACCCTTTTAGAATGAGAAAAGATTAATCAGAGCATAAAAGTAGAATTATATATATAACATGAGTGACTAATGCTCAGGGTATTGAAGTACTGCAAACATTATAGCTTGATTTCCCTATTGCAGCTACAAGACCAGGAGACTGAAGAATACACTTTCTTTTAGAATTTGAAGAGGATCTATGATCATATTCACCTATAAAATGGACACAATGAATAATATATAAAATACATTTATGTAGTGATTGTGGGGTTGAGAGAGAGGGAGAGTGAACGGGGAGATAAAATAATGAATGTCTAGTGGGGCTGCCACCATTTCATATAACTTTTAAGCAATACAAACATGAAAGGATTAAACTGGTGGAACAGATGGGATCATTACTGAATAAGAAAAATTCATTTCTCCCTATGCCGAACAGACTCTGGAGCAGGAACAATGCGAGATTAATCTGGGTGCAATTTGAGATGACACTAAATTGCAAAATGCAGATCCAAATCTCTAAATAAAAATTGATAGTTGGGGTGGGGGGTTCAGATATAGGGTTTTAACTCAGACCATTACAGAGAGAGCAGCCAACTAATGAATTTTAGACCTGGATTCTGGACCTCCTCCTAGAGTTTGTCAGGAAGTGGAGGTTTTTCTGCAGAAAATGTTGAATTTTCAGTGAAAAAACAAACAAACAAAACAAAAAACTGGTCAAAAACTTTCAGCTGAAAACCAAATATTTCAATTGGAAATGCTACTGTGCTGTCTCATGGGAATGGACGTTTGAGTACCTCGCGCTCCATTCTCCTCATTGGGCCAAGTTACTTGGCCAGACTACATTTACCATGATGTTCCAATCTCTCATCTTTCTGAGCTACTATGGCACATTATTTGAGTCCTTGGCCATGGTGCATCATGGGAGATGTAATCTGGCTAGGAAACCCAGCCCAGACCCAAGAATGGAGGCATGAGGCACTCAACCTACAACTCCTGTGAGGCACAGCCATAACATTTCCAAATAAAATTATTTGGGATTTGGCCAAAAACGAAAACCTTTTCAGTTTTTCAACCAAAAGAAAAAGTTTTCCACAGAAAGCAGGTATTTTCATGAAAAGTTTTGTTTAGTCAAAAACGGAATGTGCCACTGAAAAACAGTTTTGACACAGCATTTTCAACCAGCCCTTCTTCCTGAAGTTCAGGGATGTATACATTGTCAAGTTTCTTGCCAGTGGAGGAGTCAGACTGAATTTTTCCCAGAGTCCATGGTCAGTGTCCACTGCTTTCAGTCATAAGTCCTGTGGGTATGAGTTGATTTTATCCATGATTTCATCAGAAAATCCAGAGTGTGTCCTTGTCTTATTTCCAAAGAATGCTGCATCAGCATCAACTTTAAAGGGTTTGGAAGTAGCATAGGTAACTATCACTTGGGAGATTTAAAACTAGACAGTACAAAGCACTAGCAAATGTACTGCAGAGAACAATGCTGGACTAGCAGATGGACTAATAAACTAACATGCCTTCTCCATTGTATATTAAAAATTAAAAAAACCTACCAAACTAACACATTACACTGCACACACAACTTTCTCCCTGGAGAGAGAATGAGAGAAAGAACAACCCACATGGGACAGATGGTAGTCATATCACTAAATGCACTTCTGGAAGGTGCTCAGATACCATGGTGATGAGGACAGTATAAGAACCTATATATTATAGGACTAATGAGCCAAGTCAGGAATGGGGAGCAAGAGCTGGACTAAGAAGGTAGGCACAAATCGGGGGGAGATAGAATACTCCCACCTAGATCACAGTGTGGAATCAGAGATAGTTCACAGCTGCTGTGGTCTCCAGGCTTCTGCAGTCTCAACAGTTACTGCATCCCTGCTTGGGTGATGGATACAGGTGTTGGCTGCTATGTGGATCCACTGACCCTCTGATTATATAGGTCCCCTGGCTCTGCCTAGCAATCCCATGCATGTGGTGTCATAAGGATTCTCTGTGCCATGTGATGTGCAGGAAACACGGACTTTGAGGCCAACGTTCTTATGAAATAGTAATGTAGGATTTATAATACCCTCAAATAGCTAGGACTAAGTTTTAAATTTTCTTTAAAAGATGGTACTTTAAATATAAAGCCCCTTAATGTCATGCTGGCACTGGTTCAGTACTGACTCAGAAGTATGAATAATTATGGAACTCTTTGTATATAAACCCATTCGAAATCTATTTCATTTTGGTGAAGATCTGAATCTGGAATTCTAATTGGCATCAATTATTACAAAGCTTTCAGATCCTGGCCATTAAATTTACATGAGCTAGAAATGTGCAGAGTGAACATAATTGTGGTCACTGTAAACATGTGCAAATAGGAGCCAGCAACCCTCAGTTTGAAAGAGCAGTCAATTATTCTGCAAGCGTGTGTTGCCCCAGATTAGTACTGAGCTCAAAAAGCTTGATGAACAGAGGCCATTACTTCTTTGTTACCTTACATAAGCTCCTTTGCAACTTTTCTTGACTTAATATCAACTTATTATAGCTTTTTCATGAAATAGACAGCAGGGGGCTTAATTATTTTCTAGGAATTTAATTTCAATGCACACAAGGAGGCAGCTTGATGCAGCAAATCCTCCCTGAAAGGAACTCCTATTGAGTTCAATGGGTGCTCCGTCAGCCCAGAAAGACTAGTCTCCAAACTGTGGAAGCCGTCTTGCAATGACAGCAAACTCAGTCACAAAGCAGAAAGCCCCCTTTTTGGTTGTCTTGAAGAAATATCTCTTTTGTCTTCTTAAATCTGCATAAAAGAAACTAGAGCCTTCGTTTTTCTCAAATGAGTTCTAAGGTTGTTGGGCTTACAGAGAAGTCCTGGAGACTGAAGTCTTCTATTTATCCATACAACAGGCAGAAGTTAGAGCTAGATGGGAAACAGACTTCCCATCCTGCAATTTTTTTTTTTGAGATTTCACAAGTTTTGCTGTTCTGTGTTGGGATAATCCTGTGACCATTCAAAATTCTCCCAGAAAACCAAATTCTCCCACCCCCAAAATAGCCAATAGCTCAGTGGTTAGGGTACTCATCAGGAATGTGGGAGACTTATATTCAAGCCCTGTTCTCCCTGACTCAGATTCCTTCTTGCTCTCTAACTTCTACTGTGGACCTGAGAAACTTTCCTGTCAAAAAAATTGCAGAAGCCAACCTTTTCCTGTGAAAAATGTTGGTTTTGACAAATTGGCATTTTCTGACAAAATACAAATTTTTTTTGTCAAAAAAATCCCAACCAGCTCTAGCAGCAGTGCTAGCTTCTTCTCACCATGCGGACCAGGTGTCAAAACTCTGACCTGCAGAGATCATCTTTCAGGGGATACAATGATAAAGAAGTCTGCATTGCTAGTCAATCCTTATCTCTCAGCTGAGACTGCCAGCAAGGTTGCTGTCTAGTGCCAGTTCTGGGTCTAATTCTGGTACCCTATTCATGTTAAGTAGTACCAAACTCTGCAAGTGATTTCACTTCAATCAATAGGACTATTGCATAGTAAGGTAATGCTCAATGTGAGTAAGGGTGGAAGAATTGGGCAATCTGAGGGTCGATGTTATGATGTGGATGGACCCTTTTCCACTAGGAAATGAACTGAGATTTTCAACTCAAACTCATTCATTTAATTGTTGAAGCTACTATATTTTACTTACAAGATCTGGGTATGCGCTCTACCAGCTCAATCTTTTTTTACTTCTATAGTCTCTTTTAACATGAGAATCTCAAAACTTTTGTGAACATTAATTAGGTTTCGTGACAATCCTGTGAGGCACTATCTCCATTTCTTACAAATTTCAACACTGAGGCATAGAGGAAGCAAGTCACTTACTCTAGGTCAGACAGTAAATTGGTGGTATAGCAAGGAACAAAACTCTTCCCCACTAACTCCTAGTCCCAGGCTCCAGTCACTATACAACAACCTCTCCATTAAAATATTCCTACATATTAACTGATCAATGGTAAATGAGCAAAAGTGAAAATTAGACTGACTTCATTAGAGAATCTTAACGTTTGAAAACTGTGTCTGTGGGGGTCTCAGAGGAGCATGTTTCACGCTGAATAGCCAAACCACCTTTTTCAATTATGATTCACAGAAGAAAAGCAGAGAAGACTTGAGATACACTTTCATTGGGTATCAGCTGCCACTAAGATCTTCACCAAGGTAAAAAGCATCCATCTTTTCAAGCCATGGCAATTTAAAGAGGCATATGACTTTTACTAGAAAATACAATGAATTGGCAGGCATCACACCATATGAACAAACATCATATCCTATGGTACAAGATATCTTGGAAAGGCTTTATAAACAATTAAGTTCCTTATAGCTAGGCAAGTTTTGGTTGGCTATAATTCAAGGCTCAGTTATATTGTCCTCTACACCACCGTTTTTATTAATGCTAGCTCTAATTTCTGTTTTCACTATCTATTCCAAAATGACCCAGCCAGCTAATTAAAGACAAAGAATTTTGATTAAATTCCTTGCTTAGAGCCCAGTTCTTTTCTCAGATACCCAAGCACAACACCCACTGAAGTCAATGGGTGTTTATGTGTTTGTTTGAGAGCAGGATTTGGCTAATATCAGATTTTTGCGTTTATGCTGACACAGAACATTTCCAGATTGGACAACGTATATCAAGCCATGAAAACATTAAGCTATATTGGCCAGATTCTCATATAGAAAGATGGGTGTAACTCCATTCCATTCAGTGGCATTACTCTTGATTTACATCAGTCTTGCTAAGATGGGAATCTGGCCTTATGCCCATATATTTCCAACCGTTATAATGAGAATACTTTTTTAAGGCTGTATTGATTTTGGCCCGTAAAATACAGAGAAAATTGTTCTCTTTTTGGCAGAGCCATATAAAAAAATTCCATAGAAATCTGTGTTGTGTTAAATGGATTTTTTTTTCTTTTTTCATCATTATAAATCAAGTACATTCTATAAACTGCACATTATGCAGTAGACTTGTGCAATTTCACAATTGTAACCATGGCTTTCACCCGACATCAGAAACAAAAATTACTAAGCATTTGGTAATGTATACATAAATACAAAATGTTTGATAACATATGGCAAAAGGAATGACACCAATGTGCCCCAAGATCGCTAGTGCAAGCAACAACAAAAAAAGACAAGAGCATCATTTATTAATTCTGATTTAAATTCAGGGCCAATTTGGGTAGCTCCGTTGAAGTCAATAATCAATGGGGCTGTATTGATTTACTCCAGCTGAAGATATATCTGATCTTAAGTGTTTTAAAAAGAAACAGATTGATTTGCCAGTGGACATTGATTAGGTCTGTGACCATCAGCAAAATGCTGCTCTGAAAGATGTTTAATTTCATAAATAAATAATAATATAATGTGCACTGCTATAGCACCGTTCAAACAAAAACCTCACAGCACTTCACAAACATTAATGAATTGAGGCTTGTAATATTCCTCCAAAGTGGGTAATTGCAGTATTATCCCAATTTTACAGATGGGTAAACAGAGGTATGGAGAGATTAAGGCCTCGGGTCTACCCTTAGTTACAATGGCTATGAATAAGAGCAGCCCCGCTATAATTAAAGGCTGAATTTGGGCCTAAGTATTCAAGGATTGTTTGAAGTCACACAGCAATTCAGCAGCAGTGCCAGGAATAGGATCCAGAATTCCTGACTCCCAATCCTATGCTTTAGCCACTAGACAAAGTGTTCAAAGTCATAACAAATGTGACAAAAACTTGAACTTTTAGAGATCTTGTTTAATGGAAAGCCCCACCTTCCATCACCTCCAGCTAGGGTTGCCAACTGTCTAATCACACAAACCCAAACACCCTTGCCCCGCCCCTTCCCCGAGGCCCTGCCCCATCTCTGAGGCCCCATCCCTCGCTCATTCCATCCCGCCACCCCCTCGCTCGCTTTCCCCCACGCTCACTCACTTTCACTGGACTGGGGCAGGGAGTTGGGGTGAGGGGAGGGAGGGTGCGGGCTTTGGGCAGGAGGGTGGACCCGAGGGTTTCGGAATGTGGGAGGGGACTCCGGGCTGAGCCTGGGTCAGGGGGTTGGGGTACAGGAGAAGGTGCAGAGTGCAGGCTCTGGGAGGGAGTTTGGGTGAGAGAGGGGGCTCAGGGCTGGGGCAGGGGGTTGAGGTGTGGGAGGGGGTGAGGGATGCGGGCTCCAGCCAGGCAGGACTTACCTCGGGTGGCTCTTGGAAGCAACTGGCATGTCTAGCTCCTAGGCTCAGGGGCAGCCAGGTGGCTCTGTGCACTGCCCCTGCCTGCAGAAACCACCCCCGCAGCTCCCATTGGCCACGGTTCTTGGCCAATGGGAGCTGCGGAGTCGGCGCACATGTCAGGGGAAGCACAGGCAACATAGAGACCCGTTTAAGTTCTCAAAGTAGGACTTTGTACTGTCCCCACTCTGCACAGGGGTGAATTTACCCCTAATGTCTGGGATATATTTTTTCTTATATAAAGCCAAAAGAAAGAAGGAATATCATTGCATCTCAATTAATGACCTCAGGGACCGAGATGATGGCGATAGAGGGCCTGATCCTTCACTGTGTAACATGTCTTTTCCACTTGCCTTCAATGGCTAGTGTAATGGAGCAGAGAATCAGGTCCACAGTGTCATTTATTAACCATACGCTATTAAACATTCCACTTAACAAAGAATAGCACGCACACATAGATATTGAGTTGGAGCTGCCCAGTCAAGAGTGATGCTTTCAGGAAACTCATCAGAAAAATATTAAAAGGCCAAGAAGGGGCAAAGGAAGGGGAAAAAATATGATCATGAAATCTGAAATGACAAATGGCTCCTGAAGTGCAAAGCCATCTGGACAGAACATTCAGAACACGCCTCACCTGTGTAGTGTACCACACACGTCTGACCCTTCTTTGGAAATGTCCGTCCTGTTAAAAATAGAAAAGTATATTTTTAATAAGTCTTTGATTAACCATCCTATGTGGGAAAGTTTAGCTTTTAGTAGAGGTGGGCTCAGGAGGTTAGACTGGGGTTTGACTCTAGGGCTGCTTTGAGTCTGGGTGTCATTTTATCTTAGTCACCAATATTCAGGATGGGAGTGAAATGGTTTAGGATAAAAGGCCCCCTATTTAGTTAAGGAAGATGTGTTTTCTTATATTAATGTGGTTTTCTCCTTTTTGTCGAGTCTAGTATCTTTTCTTACTAGCTTTAACGTCTGATTTGTCCTCTGACAGCAGACTACATCCTACAACTGCAGGGGGATGGCCTCTGGAAAGACATAATGAATTATAATTAAGGCTGCGAGGAGATCAGGGAAGTCACGGATTCCATGACTTTCCACGACCTCCGTGACTTCCGTAGCAGATGGTGCAGCTGATTCAGGGCCGCCCGAGCAGCTGGCTCCTGGGACAGCTTCTTGGGCGGCCCACAGCCAGCCACACCGGCCGCTGCTGGAGGGACCTGGGACCTGCTTGGGAGGCTCTGGGCAGCTGGCTCCGGGGACGCCCAAGCAGCGGCCGGTGCGGCTGGTCCTGCGGACTGCCCGAAGAGCAGTCCTGGGGGCGGCTCCGGGAAGCACCCGAGCAGCAGTCATGGGGGCCGTCCCGGAGCCAGCCGCACTGGCCACTGCTCGGGCGGCCCCAGGGAGCTGGCTCCAGGGACTACTGGAACAGAGGCTGGTGTGGCTGGCTCCACAGAACGCCCAAGCAGCGGTCCTGCGGGAGCTCTGGGGACCGCCTGAGCAGCAGTGGTTCTGGGGCAGCTGAAGCAGAGGCTGTCTGGAGAGCGGTCCTCAGGAGCAGCAGCCATGGGACAGTCAACCCCCAGCACTGGAGTAGGGCCCTCCACCAGCAGGGCCCCACCAAAGTAGAGATTTAGTCAGGGGTATTTTTGGTAAAAGTCATGGACAGGCCAGCCTGTGAATTTTTATTTATTGTCCGTGACCTGTCCATGACTTTTATCAAAAATACCCGTGACTAAATCTCTACTTCGTGTTTGTATTCCTAATCCCAATACCTTTTACTTAAGTCTACTTTAATAAGAACACATATAATCAGCAAGCGGCAATAGTTTTCTTAAAAAATCCCATCTCATACAGTGCAAATGCATTTTCAGATCTGCAGTCACATGACATAGTAAAGCACTGATGGGTGAAGAGAGATCTTGGTAGCCCCTCGTTAAAATTTTGACACCAAGGGTAAGAGGTTTGAATGATTTCCCTGCCACTGATAAATTAACCCCTGCCAATAGGCTTGGACAGATCTATAAAGCTACAGGGCAATTTTGCAGGATGCACTCAAAACCTTCCTAATAATGGCAAGTTAAAACACACACCATTGATTTGTGTATCTGAAGTGGCAGACAGAGGCCCCAGGTTCAACAGAACTTTGATCCACAATCCATAAGAAGGCCCCACCACTAGAAAACAGCAGGGTCAGGAAACCAGAAATTAGGGATTCAGGTAGGAGCATGACATGATCCTGCCTGCCTTCTGTTGCCTCTTCTGCCTAAATGTAGTGTGCTAATGTGTTGTGCATTATATAGGCTATGAGCTGAGATACCCAATAATGCATAACAAGGTAGTGTGCCAAAGCCAAACACCATGAACCGCAAATGGCAGGAGGACAGAGCCTATGATAGGCCAAGCACTGAGGCAGGTAGGTTCACCAGAGAATCACAATACAAATCGGTAGTGGTGGTGCTCCTTACAACCTATTGTCTGGTCTATTTAGATTGGAAGATTACTCCCAGGGGAATCCTGCGCCAAAAAATTAAAAATTCTACACCAAAAAAAATTTAAAATTATGTGCACACTATTTTAAAATTCTGCAAAATTCTGAATATTTTGTCAAAATAACACAGTATAATCACACCATTTGCAATTATTTTGGTAATTTATTTCAAAATATCTGTCAGCAAGTTTGTTTGTAACAATACAGACAACAAAAAAAATTCAGGAAATGTTTTTTGAGAAATAGATTTCCTTATTGGGCGTATTAGTACATTTATATGGCTCCACAGCGAGTGAGAAAGACAGAGTCTCACATACACACCCAGCCCTGCTCTCCTGATCCAGGTGTGGGGGAAGCAGGCTCAGCCCGGCAGGATCCAAGTGTGGAGGGGCTTAGTGTGTGGGGATCCAGGTGTGGGGTGAGAGGGTCCTGCGTGGGGCAATGTGGATGCCGATAGCTGCAAACTTTTCCCATAGCAGGAACTCCAGATAGGTAGTCACATTTTGAGGAACGATGTATTTTCCAAGGTCAGCTCGGTAGCTGACCAGCCACTCCCCTCATCGATGTGCTGTTCAGTCACCCTAAGTTTGCATACTTCAGCAGCATACCTGCTGAGGACCAAATTGCAGCATGGGAGCAGACACTTGCATTTCAGTTCCAGGAACAAGAACATCTGCTGAAGGAGGACGACAGAGCACAGCAGAAAAACCTGTTTGAGTGGCTGCTTTCACTAATGGCCGCAAGATTGCAGGCTCCTGCTGTGCCCACACCATGGCATGAGTCCAGTCCACAGTACCATGAGCTGCATACCAGGAGCCCTAGGCGAAACTTCCTTGCACTGGCCCTGCACCCCCCCACAGCTAACACCGTCCCCCCCGCAAGCCAACACTACCACCCCCCAGCCAATCCACCCCCGCGGCAATCCACCCCCCTGCGCCCCCGCCCGGCTAACACCGCCCCCCCCGGCAGCTCAGCCCCCTGCCCGGCAGCCTCCTCCCGCCCGCAGCGTGCCCCGCCCCCCACCCCCCGGTAGCCGCAGCCAGCCGCCCCCACCCCCGGCTCTCGGCTCAGCTGCGGAGCTGGGCGGCAGGCGGCAGCCGCGGCCAGCCGCCCCCTGGCTCCCAGAGCCCTAGGCAACCGCCTAGGGTCGCCTAGTGGGCGCGCCGGCCCTTCCAGGAGCACTTTGGACAATTCCATGGTTGGGTGGCCCATGCAACTGGGACTTAGCAGCTGGACAGGGCAAATCTCCCCCCTAGCATACTTCACCCCTGTGGCGACCTCCTTCCCCTTGCAGTCTGCCACACCCTGCAGGCCTCCACAGCCATGCACCGGTGAAAAGTGCATGCTAAATGCACAAGAAAGGGAAAGGAGAACATGCTAGTTGAATCGCAAAATTAGGGGATTTTTTGATGGTCCTGTTTGCACCGTTCAGTGTTTGGTATACGCACTTTGTTTTATTACTGGTTGTGGTGTTGGTTTATTACTGTTGTTTTGGTATGCAGGCCTGCCTGGCAATGCTCTAATGTTGTTATTTTTATAATACAAATAAAGGCTTGTATTTTATTAGGAAAGTTTATTGCGCTCACCACATCACATCTTATAATGTGTATTTTGAATAATAAAGATAAGCACAGGGTAAGGCAAAAATTGTATCCAAACAATTTCTCCATACAGCTATGTACAGCAATCAATAGTAAATGCACTGCTCCCCCGCACACATTACATTAATAGTCATGTCATCCGAAATAAAAATTCATGACACTCAATACCTCCCGTTCACTGTGTACAGTGACAGTGCCCCCCTTTTCATTGCATGATGTGACAGTACCTCATTTACTGTAAACATTGCTGTACAAACACATTCATAAATGTACTAGTCTCCCTCTTCCCTTGGTCCATGCAAGTACATAATGTGCGATCACAGAGCATCCCTGATTTCCATTGCCTGTTCCAGCTGTGAGATCAGTGCACTTTCTGGTTGAGTGTACTGGTTCAGCAGTCCATTACCATCATAGGTCCATTCAAGGGCAAATGGCTCCCCTTTGACCTCACAAAGACTGTGAAGAGCCCAGCAAGGCACAATAATGCAAACATCACTGATGACACTGGAATCCAAATGGGTCTGTAGACCATGCCTGCAGGATTTCAACCTGCCAAACGCACATTCAACCACCATTCTACACCTTCGGAGAATGTAATTAAACTTTCTTTTGCCAGGCTCTCTGAGATCAGTATATGGTTTCATAGGCCAGGGAAAAAAGCAGGTATGCAGGGTTTCCCGAGAATGGCAGTGGGGACAGTAACTCCATTTATGACAATGCCATTTGGTGGGAATAGTGTCCGAGCCTGTCCATGAAGGTAGACTATTGACCAGTGGAAAACCCTTCACATCAAGTGGGAAGATCGCCGCACTAATGCCAGCATCCTCACTGAAGCCAATGTCACCAGCTTTGAAGGAATGATCCTTATGCATAACTCCACTGGGTTGGACATTGTGTGTGGATGCCAGATTCTCGCCTCCCAAAACAAGGCCTCTACTCTCAGCTGACCTACAGTCAGAGATCCCGTGGTGGTCAGAGGAAATGCTACAAAGACACACTAAAAGCATATCTCAAGAAAACTGATGTGGACATCACAAGCTGTGAGGAGCAAGCCACCAACCGACCCCAATGGTGCCACATCCTCCATCAGGCAGTGGCCCAGTTCGAGGAGAAGCGCCTTACCCTCAAAGCTGAAAAGAGGGAGACCCGAAGGAAGGAAAAAGAAAGAACTTTCTCCCAGCAGACAGCTGGCCCACCAGGAAATGTCTGTACCTACTGTGGATGGATCTGTGGTTCCAGGATCGGACTCCTGAGTCATCTCGGGACCCATATGTACATCCGTGGTAGAGATCATCCTCGAATCAAGGGATCACCACCACAGCTGCTGCTGACTGTTCATGCCCATCACCTTTGGGTAAATCACATGCCTGACTGCCTCAGAAACTTCTGCCTCTACTTTACCTAGAGTTGACTTTCCAACATCAAACAGTTCGCAACGGACCTATAGCAGTCTGGGGTAGCCAGCTTCCAGATAGCTATAACAACCTGCTTCAGGTCCAATATGGCCACCCTCTTGTGTATGTTGAGATGCTGGAAGATCAGGGCAAGCTGCTCACAAAGCACCAGAAATGTAGCTTTCTTCATGCAAAAGTTCTGGACCCACTGCTGGTCATCCCAGGTCTGCATGATGATGTGATCCTACCAGTCTGTGCTTGTGGCCCTGCTCCAGAAGCACTGGTCTACGTAGAGGACATCAGCAGCTATACCAAAAGTCACGAGGAGCATCAGCCAGTTTGAGTTTTCCATGTCTGTATCCTCCTCCTCCTCCTCCATCATTAGCTCTGGCAGGTGCCTTCAGTGGGTCAGAAAACGCCACCAAAATGTCCACCAGCATCTCATGAAAGCTCTGCCCATTTCCTGAAACAGGATCAAAAGCCCAAGCAAGGAAGTTCTTCAAATGATGACTCCATGTTCCTGGTTCTGACTGCTGAGAGCATGCAGACCAAAAGGACAGCTCAGCAGAATATGTTGGTGGGCTGCAACAACTTCCTGTGATGTGCAGGGTGGACAGTCAAGTTTTCCCATGCTGCACCACAAAGGGCTAGAAAGTGGTCCACATTTCAGGAGTGTGCTAGGTAGTCTGGGATGTGATTGGTTCGACTCAGGGATATAGGTAGTCTGGGATATGATTGGAGCCCCGGTGTGGGGCCCAGGGTCAAAAATTCTTAACCTAAAGTCACCAACGAGTGTGGACGCTCAAACCCTGAGCTTTCAAAGCTAGGGTCCGTGAATTCGAGTCCCACTAACCCTGGGCTTACATTGCAGTGTAAACATACTCTGCCTGTCTGTACAAAGCCTAGCACAATGGGGCCCTGATCTCAGTAGGCACTACTGTAATATCACAACTAACAACATCGCCAGGTAAGACGCAAATACAGTTAGATAATGCACCATTCAATGTAGAATAGGGTGACCAGATGCTAGCTAAAAAATATCGGGACACTCACCCGGCACGTCCCAGGGTCTTCGGCGGCACTTCGGCGGGAGGTCCTTCAGTCGCTGATGGTTGTCGGCAGCGGGTAATACGTCTTGCCACCGAAGAACGAAGTACCCGCCACCAAAATGTCGCCGAAGACCGGGACATCCTGGGTGAGTTTCCGAGGAGGGAAAAAAAGGGGGGGGAGGACAAATGGCTCAAAATCGGGACAGTCCGGATTTTATCGGGACGTCTGGTCACCCTAATGTGGAAATAGATCAGAAGGAGTGTGATACAAGTGATCAGTGGCCCATATTCCACCCTGGCATAAATTGGAGTAATACTGTATCATCAAAGTCAATGGAGATGCATCATTTTATAACAAGGCTGAATTAGGCCCAAAGATGTTAAGACCATCAACAACTCATTACAGCAAATTGACTTCTGAGTGGATTTGAGGGCAATAGTGCTTACTGGTTTTGGTTTTAATGACACTGTTTAAATCAACTGGATTAAGATTTGCAATCAGGAGAAATCACATTTATAACTTTATATTGAAGAGCATCTTTCATACAAACCATATCCCAATACACTCTAGAGATGAATAATAAAATTACCAGGCTAAATTCTGCCCTCACTTACATTTACAATAGAATAACAGTATGTACATCAATGGAGTTACTCTGAATTTACAGCGCTATAAATTGGAGCAGAATCTGGCCCACAGAGCTAAACAACAGTAGATGGAGAAGACAGTTAAAAGGCATAGGCAAGGGGGAAAATGATGTTGGGCCAACAGAGTTATGCCAAGGATGAATTTGGCCCATGATATCGATATGTATGGCTCTATATTAGTAATGACCAGAGATTCTAGAAATCCATTTGCCATGGAAAAATGCGAAATTTCCATTTTTACAGAGAATCTTTAGTTTTTAAATTTTGTGAAAAAATAAAAACATGTATAGTAGAACCCTGATTATCCGATCTAATTGAGACCGGGGTTAGATCAGATAATCAGGAGAATGGTCGCGCTCCAGCTGTCTGCCCTGGGTGGCAGGCCTCTAGCTGCCATCTTAAAAACTGTAAATATATTTATAAAACATTGTGTTCAACTGATCCCTATATATATTGTGGATAGGGAAACTAAAGTTCAGCATTTCATTTTAATCATGGAAAAACATGGATTTTTTTGTTTTTTATTAGCGAATTTTGGGATTTTTATCACAGAAAACTAGGGTCCCTGGTAATGACATTTGTCTTCAAGAGTTATGGGATGATGTTCTAGCACCAGAGTGGAGCAGCCACTCTGAAAAAGTGATCCCATAAAAATCAAAGATTAATACACTTTAATCTGGAGCTATTATAAAGTGTTAGAGGTGCAATAATAGTATTTAAAAAGGGGAAAAAACAGCTGGTCCGGTCAAAATGCTGGTGCCATCTGAAATGATTCCGACATAAATGGCCTATGGTTCATGAAAAGGTTTGGAAATAAATTTGGGAAACTTTGTTACCGTGCACGTTAAATTCCAACTTTCACCACAGCCACACACACTAATCAGCAATCATTTATTTATGTTGATTTCCACCCTCTTTACAGAAATTAACTGTCTTGCTGCTGCTGCCCCAATAATGCCCGATCCAGTGTGCGATTCGGAAGTGAACCTGCTTTAGCTGCTGACTGCTAAGGCTCACATTTTAAAGTGGGTGTGCACTGGACTATAATTTGCTCTCGTTACTAAATTACTTCACTGCACTTGCATTTATGCAGCTGTCAGCAAATGCCATTGAAATATCCCAAACCATTCACTGCCTCTGCTGTTGCCACGGAAGGAACAGCAGACTCTGCAGCCTACTCATCCCAGAGAACCGTCGGCTTTCCTCGTGTTTCTCTGATCCCAGAGACCTTCCCCCCAAACATCTGATGCCAGAACCCTCAGGCTTCTACCCTCCATGATATTAGGGATGTCACCCACACCCCTTTCTCCCCTGCAGTCTTTTATTTCTTCTTCAGATGCTGGACACCCCTAGGTTCCCCTTCATCTGGTCTCATATAATCTTTTGATACCAGAGCCCCTGAGGCTGCAGTGATTCCAGATAACCCTTCCTGACTCTGGAGACCCTAGGCTCACTGTCTTCTCTAATGCTAGACTCCGCTCCTAACCCCAGAGACTCCTGAACTTCCTCTGATTCCGTATCCCCACCCGCAATGCAAGACACCCTTCTACTTCTGCCCCCCCTGACCACATACCCATCCTTCCTCTTATCCACCTCCCACCCCCACTCCTGAAGCCAGAGAGCCCGGGACTCCTTCCGCTTCTGATGCCAGAGAATCCCGGGCTCCCTCTGATCTCAGATTTCTCTCAGTCTCCTGATGCAAGAGATCCCTGGGCTCCCACTTCCTCCGAGCCGAGATTCCCACTCCCTCTCCAGAAACCCGTCCTCTGTACTGTCCCTTGATCCCGGATCCCGCCCGCACGCCCGATGCCCGGGGCTCCCTCGGCTCTCTTGTGATCTCAGTCACCCCAGTACCACTTAAAAGCAAATCAGGAGAGAGAGACCCTACCGTCTCCAGGGGAGATTGTCTCAATTTCCACTCCCATTATTGCACTGCTGGTCTGCGGCAACACAGAGCAATTCTTGCTGCTGCCCGGGTCACCCTCTGTGTTCAGCTGGGCACTACCCTGCCTTCCCCACGCCACGGCTCAGCTGGACCCTCTGCTGAATGCATTCCCCTTCCTAGCTGACTGACAAGGAGCATCACAGCTGCCCATCACACGCTTCCAGCCAATGCAAAAGCAGCGATGGGTGGGGGCTGCCTACTCTGTCACCAATCCCCCTTCTCAGCTGCACAGGAAAGGCAGGTCCCTCAGAGGGGCTGGGAGATGGGAGTGGGGGCAGGCCTCCCAGGCTGTAGTTGGCTGGGATTTGCTGCTGCATGAAGCATTTAAGGACTTAGCACTTTAATGCTATTCCCTTCCAGCAAGTATTTGCTCCTTCCTCACACAGCATATACTCCTTAAATAGCCTTGCAGAAGATGCACCCGTGTGTGCTGGGGAATAAGCTAGTGCTGTCTGCCTAAAAGAATGCACTGTCTCTGCCAAATGCATCCTTCAAGGCAGATGTAGTCAGTTCAGCAGTCCCCAATCCAGTGGGACATTGCCCCAGTACACGTTCTGGTGTCTGGTGCACTAGGCTCCCCCTCTCTTCCTAATGATGAGCTTCTGTGGTGTGTCATAGTGTGTCACCAATGCCCCACTGCTTCTAATTCACTTCTATGCCCTCTAACCAGCAGTGGAGCTTGCCTGTGGAATGTGCAAGCTGCTCCCAGTGGCTTTTGGAGCAATCCAAGTTTCATTGCTGGTTACATCATGAGGAATCAAATGAGGAGGAGATAGTCACCAGGGATGAAAATGCCAGACATTCAGATGTGGAGGGGGATGGGGTGAGGGGGAGGAGGGCAGGGCATGGGATCCTTATTGCACCAAGGATAGATTGAAATGCCAGTGATGTTTACCACTCATGCTCCAGTCTGGCATGATGTATGTGTGTGCATGTTTCCTTGTTCGTGGGGCGGCGGGGGTGTGTGTGTCTGAAATATGCACTAAAATATATTTTAAATAATTTTTTAAAAACCTGTATTTAATGGTTAATTGTTCCCATCATGTTGGATTAAAAATTGTAAAAACTGTAAGAGAGACACATATTTCAGATACCTGTGTCTGAAAACCTGTTTCCCCCTATGAGAATCTGTACATGAATCTCACTATTCCCATCAACTCTTAGGGAATAATAATTTCTCTTTCTTTGGTTCTGGAAAATGGTCTGATCTTTTTTGTTTTTTAACTGGAAGAATTATGTCCCTCTGCATCAAGCCTGTACTGGTCTGACATTTTACACCTGTATTTGCACTTTTCTCTTAATCACTATATTTTTATGTAACTTAAAAACAATCGTCTGTTAGTCATAGGGCTGTAGTTATTATTTCCGTAGGGATTCTGATATTGCTTATAAGTATTAGTGTCATGGACTCTACTGCACCTGCCTTAGAACTTGCCATAACGTCAGTGGCAGCTGCTCAGGGGAATCAGCTCCCAGTTGAATCCGACAGCCCCCAAGATGGATCTGCATGCGGGGGCATCTCCTTCTCCAAATGGCTCTTTCTTCAAAAATCAGCTACTCCCATGAGAGAGGAAGAGGACACTCTGTCACTCACATCACCTCCGGAACTGGCTCCCACTGCCTAAACTGGCTGGGAGTTGCGTTAAAATACAGAGTACACCCTGAAAATGTCTCAGCTACAACAAAACACAGTGGCCCATTTGCTTAGCAGTGCAGATGGACAAGAACACATCTTGGGACTCTGTCCTTTGCACTGGGTCCTTATCTAGCAAGGTGCTCATCTGGTCTCTATCACAATAATATCTGGATGTCATTGAATAAAGAGTCCAGTTCATAGTCTTTGTCCTGATATTCAAAGCCTTTCATGGGACTGGGGTTGGTTACCTGAGAGATCCACAGCCAGGACCTCCATTTAACCAGGACCTCCAGCAACAACTACTGGAGCCATGAAATTGTGACCAATATGTGAAAGCTCATGACTAAAAAAGACAGAACTTTCACAAGTGCTGGACCTAGACTATGGAACTCACTTCCATGAGCGAGAAACATGACTAACCACTTTCAGAACTAAATGAACAACTCATTCTCCTGTTTAGCATTAACACAGTAATTTCTTCACTCATATACACACACTCACATAGCCAAAACATGTTAATCATAATCCTTCTCCTGCAAGATGGGCAGTGAGAAAGGGGTGGAGGTGGAAGAATGGCCTTAGAGTTAAGGCACTGGAACTCAGGTGATCTGGATTCATACCCCAGTTCTGACACAGATTCCTTTATGACCTGGGGCAAGTCACTTAATCTCTCTGTTCAGGGATAATAATTCTGCCTTGTCTAGTTAGTTAGTAAAGAATTTTGGGGCAGGAACTGTCTCTTATATACCACCTAACACAATGGGGCCCTGATCTAAATTACAGCCGCTAAGTGCTACTGTCATATGAATAATAACAACAACCTATGGGGTTAACCCAGAGAGAATTAGGATTATTCTGCCATTTGGTCTTTCAAAGCAGAAAATGGACAAAAGGAATTTCTAAACAAATCCATTTTGCAAAAAGAGCAAAAATGAAGAGAAATCACTCACACTTATAAACAAGCAAAATATTTAGTTCAGCTTTGTCATTTTCTTGATACAGAACTGGGGGTTAAAATGGGGTCATTCTGTAAAAGGTTACATTTGACAATGCAATACATTAGACACTCTCTGCGTCAAAATTCTTTTCTTTATACTTTTGCTATTTATATTGGTGGGGAAATGTCACAGGCTAGACACACTGGAAGCAGTTCAGACTATAATAGAAAAACAAAAACAAAAAACCCAAGAAACCACCAATATTAACTACAAGCTTCTGTTGTAATCTTTTTATTATTCTGGAAAAATCTAACTATGGAAGAGAAACCAACTGACATTCTAAATCCCCCAAATAAATGAATAACTGGAACTAGATCATGGATTCATATATACAAAGTGGTATTTAATTTTCTTCTTTCTAAATATATTTTACATGTTCACCTTTTAACTCAAATGGCCTGAAGCCATAATACATATAACATCAATGAAATGCAACCACCTGCAGCATGGAGAGCAACAAGCAAACTGGTGCATAGAAGTGGTAAAGGAGGGAAAATTTTCTCCAACACACCAGGGCAAACCTTTACTCTTGTGAAAATTATTGAGTCAAAAGAGCAAACAGAATGTTGGGAATCATTAAGAAAAGGATAGCTAATAAGACAGAAAATATCATATTGCCTCTCTATAAATCCATGGTACATCCACATCTTGAATACTGCATGCAGATGTGGTCGCCCCATCTCAAAAAAGATATATTGGAATTGGAAAAGGTTCAGAAAAGGGCAACAAAAATGGTTAGGGGTATGGAATGGCTTCCGTAAGAGGAGAGATTAATAAGGCTGGGACTTTTCAGCTTGGAAAGCAGACAACTAAGGGGAGATATGATAGAGGTCTATAAAATCATGACTGGCGTGGAGAAAGTAAATAAGGAAGTGTTATTTACTCCTCATAACACAAGAACTAGGGGTCACCAAATGAAATTAATAGGCAAAAGGTTTAAAACAAACAAAAAAGTATTTTTTCACACAACGCACAGTCAACCTTTGGAACTCCTTGCCAGAGGATGTTGTGAAGGCCAAGACTATAACGGTTCAAAAAAGAACTAGATACGTTCATGGAGGATAGGTTCATCAATTACTATTAGCCAGGATGGGCAGGGATGGTGTCCCTAGCCTCTGTTTGTCAGAAGCTGGGAATGGGCGACAGGGGATGCATCGCTTGATGATTACCTGTTCTGTTCATTCTCTCTGGGACACCTGGCATTAGCCACCTTCGGAAGACAGAATACTGGGCTAGAGGGACCTTTGGTCTGACCTACGGCCGTTCTTATGTTCTTAAGAGATCTTTAATGTCCACCAAGAAACTCGGGTTTACAAGTCTCATCTGGAAAACACATACCCACACCCACACTTATCTTCATGGTACTCAGTTCTTTATCAAGGTTGACTCAGCCCTTCAGCCTTTAACTACCTTGAAAGACTAAAAGACTGAATCAGCCTTACTAGTATTTGATCCTATGGTTTCAAAGAGTCAAAGTACTACAAAGCTATGTTTAGACCATTAAGCAATTCTACTCTGGTACAAAGTTTTTGAATTGTGCAGTATGACAAATACAAACTCTATAATTTCTACAGTTCTAAGGTTCCCTCTAAACTACAGCGCCGTCTACTGCAGGGACAGAATCATTGCAGGCAATGGTTTTAAGCAAGAATTTGAGAAATACTTTAGACAGGACAAAACTATTTTCAATACCACTTCACAAAGCATGATTATGACACAGTTCCACCAAAGCAGTCTTGTCTGCTCTGCACCTGCACATAAATTGTTTTCAATACTAGTTCATAGGGACAAGTTGCTTAAAACCATTGTCCACAACGGTTCTGTTTCCTACCCCAGACAGAGCTTAGAGGTGAACTATTTAAAAACAAGATTCTTACCGCAAGGTGATACAATGGTTCTAATACATCACTGTTTGAAACCACTTTATAAACGATCAAGCATAGAGGGATGCATCTACACTGGACCATTGTCTACTGTTGGTAATAACTGATAAGTAATTTCTAATGTAGACAAACATGGGTTAGTAAAGGGTATCTAATATAGTTAGAATGCATCTACACTGAGCTTTATCTGAAAATCTCCCACCATTGCCATACCAGTGGCACAGCTCTGTCAACGACAACAGCGGTAGAAGCATTAGTGTAGATTGGCCACCAGCATTTTTACTACCATACATTCACCATTCTAATGACCAAGTCTAGATGAAATGATGGCAAAAACACTGGCAACCAGACTACATGAGTACTCCCACCATAGCTAACATCAGGGGAAATATATTCATGCAATAGTGGAAGATTTCCCTAAAACTGTAGGCAATGTCTCAGGTTTGGTCTTCACTAGCTACAGAAACCATAGCATATTTTAAACACCTGTCTCTTCCAGGCACTCTCTACGTTAGGAAAATGACTGGTTGAAAATGGATGGACGGATGGATTCCTAGGACCCTTCTCAACCAGCATTGAACATGGATTAACTGCTAGAACAGACAGGGCCAAACCATCTTCTGCATTCCTGATGGAACTTGTCATCTTGCAATTTCTGTAATGGGCGTCGTTCTGTTTGGTCCTGTCTACACTATCAGCCAAATTGTTTTCAACACCCGGATGGTCAACTCCCAGAGTTGACACTCCTTGCCAACAATCAGGGGTGTGCATAAGGGGGGCAAGCAGGGGCACAAGCCCCCCAATAACCAGTAAGGGCACAGAGCTCCTCTGGCCCCAGGGCCACAGTGGGACCTGACAGCTCCTTCAGCCCTGGGGCCGCAGAAAGTGCCTCTCCAAGAGTGATAAAATTTAAATTCCTATGTGCACCCCTGCCAACAGTAAATAATTTTCCCAGAGTAAGCAGGGTTATAGTGAAGACTAGGTCATCTAAGTGACGTTTATAAGGTTCAGCAACTATTTGTCATCAAAACGGTATAATTCCTCTGCTAGAAATGTCATTATCCTCTTCTCTTTTTTACAAGTCACAACAGGCATTCTCAAATGAGAATGATCTAACTGAGCATGCAAATTGTAGCAAAACAAAATGCCTCTAAATTATTTGATAATGTGGTATACTCAATAAAAGGAAAGGAAAGGAAAGCAGAGGGATAGCTCAGTGGTTTGAGCATTGGCCTCCTAAACCCAGGGTTGTGAGTTCAGTCCTTGAGGGGGCCATTTAGGGACCTGGGGCAAAAAAATCTGTCAGGGGACAGTACTTGGTTCTGCTAGTGAAGGTGGGGGACCGGACTCAATGACCTTTCAAGGTCATTCCAGTTCTAGGAGATTGGCATATCTCCATTTATTTAAATATCACTTCACAGTAAGTAAATTTACACTCTCACTGAAAGCAAACAAAAAGTTAGAAAATGTTCTTTTATTAATAAAAAACAAAGTGACAGACTGAAAGCAGTCACTAAAGCCAGGAATAATTTGGCTGGTGAACAATGAGTTAGAGATGGAGAACATCCATTAGAACAGTGGTTCTCAAACTTTTGCATTGGTGACCCCTTTCACAAAGCAAACCTCTGAGTGCGACCCCCCGCTTGCAAATTAAAACCACATTTTTTATGTTTAACACTTATAAATGCTGGAGGCAAAACGTGATTTGGGGGTGGAAGCTGACAGCTCACGACCCCCCCATGTAATAACCTCATGACCCCCAGTTTGAGAACCCCTGCATTAGATCATTCAATCCCCTCTCCTTGCCAAGACAGGATTCTTCCCTAAAGTCTGTTTCCTGGTAATCTTCTGACTAGTCCAATTTTAACAGATCCAAGCAATAGGCTCCCACCATTTTCCTTAAGAGCCTATTCCACACCTGAATAGAGTTCACACTCAGGAAATGTTCCTTTCTGAGTGTGATGTGAAATCTGATTGTCAAGGGAAAGTATGGAGTACTCACAGGATGATTTGGTTGGGGTTTCCATAGAGAGAGGGCTGGGGAATGGTATACGATGAGGGAGGAAGTGAAGGAGGATCAGATATTTGGGGTGGTTGGATAGGGAGGGAGAACAAGGCATTCCCTGGTTGGGAGGGCATTAGTAAAGGGGGAACCATGCCCTGGAAAGGGATATTAGTGGGCTGGTGCTGCTGAGGATTTCTGTACATATCAGGAAACATATTTGTAACATGGCATGTGCATAACAACCAAGTAGCTGTGTGACATTATTTAGGTAACTTACTTCATCTGCCCCTCCTCCTACTTCCTGACGTATTGTGTCATGAAGTACAGCACTCTGGCAAGCTGCAGAGAGCCTGAGCCCATGGTTTTCTGCTGGGTGCATAGGCGCCGACTCCGTGGGTGCTCCAGGGCTGGAGCACCCACGGGGAAAAATTGGTGGGTGCTCAGCACCCACCGGCAGCTCCCCACCAGCCCCAGGGCCCACACCCAGCTCCCCACCAGCCCCAGGGCCCGCACCCAGCTCACCTCACCACCGGGAGACCTTCCAGGGCCCTGCCCCCGACACCGGGCGACGTTGCTTCGGCGTCGGGGGTGGGGCCCCAGAACGTCACCTGGCGTCAGCCCCCACCGGTGCCGCCGGAAGTTGGCGCCTGTGGCTGGGTGTGGGGGAGAAGTACCCTCTCCATGGCTTGGCCCCCTTCTCCCCAATCCTGTAGAGACCCTTCTTCAGGTACTGCATGCAGTGGCGTAGCTAGGTTCTAACACCAGGGGGAGCGAACACATAAAAAATGGCACGACCCAACCCGACCTGGGTGGCAGGAGCCCGCGGGGGGAATCCTAGAGCGGCGGCTGGCTGAGCCGCTCAGCCCACCCCGCTCTGGGATCCCCCCGCGGGCTCCTGCCAGCAGGGGTCTCTCAGCCCGTTGCCAGTCTGGGTTCTTTCACCCAGGCCAGCAGCGGGCTTTTGGTGGGGCCAGCGGCGGGACCCCTGCGTTATTTTGTCGCTCCACCTCCGTCCACTCCGTCGCCACCCTTTCAAAAATTAAAAAGGCGCCACTTTTGGAAAATGTGCTCAGGGGGAGCGGCCGCTCCACCTGCTCCCCCCAGCTGTGCTACTGACTGCATGATGTTCTAGCTCTGCAGGCTGGTTACGGGAAGTGTTGGGGGACTGACGGGGCCTTACACACTAGCTGGACTGTCCTACTATAACTTGTGCAGTATTTCCCTCCATACACAGAACCACACCCAAAGGGAGTGCCAAGTGCACCAAAGGTCAAGGGAGCCCCTAACAGCATGGCTCCTGCCAGAGCCTTGTGTATCAAAGAGCAGCAGCGTGATGGAAAACGACTCCATGTGGATGTTCTTTGCCTCTGGTGCTTCCCTGAGATCCCAGTGGATTACAGATTGGGAGATGGGGCCAAGCCCCTACTCTTAGCAACTTCCAGGAAGAAGCACCCCCATCTTCTCTACCTGAGAGAAGAGTTAGAAGGAAACTGAGTTTCAACTTGGAGTATCCACTCCTTGACTCCTGTATAATCTGCAGAGGGAAACCGGGGTCCTAGATTTATATAAACATTTTTAAAAGGGAAAGTAAGCTACCTTGCCAAAAGAAAAGAAACACTTGTATTTTAAAATGACAATAGGTCTCACTCTAATTTGCTATTCACACACAAAATCTTCCTGGCAGCAGAGTGGGTGAAGTCTAGTTCAGAAAGCAATAATGGCAGAGAGAAATATCACCCTTAGAAGGATATGATTTACCTATTGTCACCAGTAGATCTGCTCTGACAGGTTACTTATTATGTATCTTTATTAATTGTGCACATTTTCACACTCTGTTTCAGTTAGCTTGTGACAGCTAGGCTATTTTTAAAAATAGATGCCTTCTGAATGGCATAGAAATGCAAGCATTAAAGAAAGTTACTCAAGATTCTTGACTTTATTACATTAAATGATACCTCAACTAAAATATTTAAAAATGGAGTGGGTTGCTTTCAAGAGTAGTATTTTTGGAAGTTAAAAATATCACATTGTATTAGACAATTTATACCTTTGGATTAATACTGGAGACTCTGTTACGGTTAAGCTTTTATTCAATATGGGGCTGGTTCCTGCTCCTGTTGAAGTCAACGGAAGTTTTACCATTGATTTAATTAATTTGGAGAGGATTTGACCAAGAAAGATTTATTGTTTTATTCTCTGTTTTACCATGAGTAAAGAAAAAAATGAAGTCTGATCCTATGAGATGCTTAGTACTTCTTATGTGGCTCTGAGGCCAAGATCCCCAAAGGCATTTAAATCTCATGGGGAGGCATTTAAATCCCTTTGAGGATCTGGGCCTGAGCACCTTCAATTCACATTGAATGGATAAGGTGCTCCATATTTCACAGGGTGTGGCTTATAAGAAGAACAGTTATGTAAGAGATAAAACTGCCATCTTGGTGGAATATAAAATATTCTAAACAAGGGGCTATGTTCTCATTTCAGTTACACCAATGTGAATCAGAAGTTACAATGCTACAATGAGATCCGAATCTGGCTCACTATCGGTGCAGGAGCTTGACAGCCAACCTCACTTTTTGTATAACACTACAGTGGTCTTAAGTTAGTGACAGATTGTTAACATTGCTGCTGTAAGAGAGGAAATTTTAAAGGAAATCAATGGTGCTACCATGACAATTCCCAATGACAGGTCTATGTTTTGTGTTTGTCGTAGAAATCAGTGCACACCAAATTCACATGAAAAAAATATTACAGACTTGTTCTGGTTATAGAAATATACTGTCTGAATGAGGGGAAATTGTCTATTTACGTCTACTTTTTATTCTCCTGGCTGAAGAAGGAAAATATGATGAGTTGTAGTACATTGTTGTTAGGGTTCCCTCCCCACTTTGAACTCTGGGGTACAGATGTGGGGACCTGCATGAAAGACCCCCTAAGCTTATATTTCACCAGCTTAGGTTGAAAACTTCCCCAAGGCACTAATTCATTCCCTTGTCCTTGGATGGTATTGCTGCCACCCGCAAGTGATTTAGACAAAGATTCAGGAAAAGGACCACTTGGAGTTCCTATTTTCCCAAAATCTCCCCCCAAGCCCCTTTACCCCCTTTCCTGGGGAGGCTTGAGAATAATATACCAACCAATTGCCTTTAATAAAAGTACAGACCAGACTCTTTATGTTTAGGACACTAAAATCAACCAGGTTCTTAAAAGAACAACTTTATAATAAAGAAAAAAGTAAAAGAAGCACCTCTGTAAAATCAGGATAGAAGGTAATTTTACAGGGTAATAAAAAGATTTAAAACACAGAGGATTCCCCCCTAGGCTCAACTTCAAAGTTACAAAAACAGGAATAAACCTCTCTCTTAGCATAGGGAAAATTTACAAGCTAAAACAAAAGATAATCTAACGCATTTCCTTGCTATTACTTACAATTTCTGTAATTTTAGATGTATCACTTCAGTAGGAGCTGGGTTACCTGCTTGGTCTCTCTCTTTGTCCCGAGAGGGAACAAAACAAAGAGCACAAACAAAACCTTTCCTTCCCCCCTCCACCCCCCCGCTCCCAGATATGAAAGTATCTTCTTTTCCCATTGGTCCTTCTGGTCAGGTGCCAACTAGGTTAATTGAATTGATTAACCCCTTACAGGTAAAGGAGGGATTTTATGCTACCCTTAGCTGTATGTTTATGACAATTGTGTCAGACTTTCATTCATATACTGCATGCGTGTAGAACTTGGGAATGCACTTGGTTTAAATTCTGTAGCCTTTTCAATTATTTTTTTCCTGTATCATTTTCAGTAGTCTTCTACTATATACATACAGCTGTTCAGGCACCCCCTAATGTCTAATTCAACCCCTGAAAACTCACGCAAATCTCATGGAGTCAAAGATGCTGCAGAGTAAATACACTGGCATGGACACCTTTTGCTCACATTACTCCCTCCCACAGAAAAGTTTGTGGGAGGGGTCTGAGAAGAAGGAAGCCTGAATTAGGATCCCTTTGCAAAGATCCTCATACATTATCCCATTGGTGGTGGGGTTCCCTCATTCCCTACCGGAAAGGTCTCCGGGCCTGCCCAAAACCTGGCGGACTCCCAGGAATCGGTGTAGAATTCAAGGGATTCACGGGAGGGCAAGTCCTGTGCCTCCCCTTGAGGACTGGCCCTCCACACACACCACCCTTCCTTGGAGCTGTACCTGTCATCTCTCATTCACTGTAGAGAGGTTGACTCCTATCTCTGAGTAGCCTAAGATGCCAGACTCCATCGTTCCCTTGTTAAATTTTCAAACCTTCATACATTCACCCAAGCTGCTCCTCACTCTTAGGAGGAGTTTCCCATAAACATCTCAAAATGAGCTCATTATGCTCCTTCAAGTCCCTTCCTAAAACTCTTCTTTGCCATGACATCTACAAAAAACTTGACAATGGCTAGGCTGCTCCCGGTATGCTGAGATCACTGCCTGTCATGCTGACCAACACTGGCTCATTGTTTCCTTATGCTCCTCCATCAGTCTGTCTGTACCCATCCATTGTCTCGTCTCATACTTAGATTTATAAACTCTTTATTCTGTGGTTGTACAGCTCCTGGCAATGACTAGGGCGCTAGGTGCTATGGTAATAAACAACTGCTACTCTTACTACTACCAGCAGGGTTATCCTTGATAGCAGCTGGCTCAGAATCCTTTGAAAAGACCTAAACAGAAAAGATAATATAGTCTTGGACTGAATTTTCCTGAAATGAACTAATAGATCAAATTTGTTAACGTCATAGTTGCCTTTTCTAATTTACTTCAAAATTCTACCCTTCAATGAGATTTAATATATGAAATATCTGGTGCACTTGTTGGTTAAGGTGAATTTAGGTGGTGCTAGGGTTTGAAAAAAAAGTTGGACTTAACGATGGAAGAACTAGAAACACTCTATAGTTAAATCACTGTTGATTGTGTTATGCTACCTCATTACCACCCCAGTGAAATTTTATTGAATTTGTCAGTATAACAGCTGAACACATTAGTAAATTAATCAGAGAGAAATAAACACAGTAAGTCTGTTGTCCCTATAGCTGTAACAAGCCAGCTGGAGGGATCATCATGGCCAGCTGCAGATGTTTTACTCAGCACCATCCTGTTGGGATGCCTGTCAGCAGCCAGTCCCACAAATGTTTCCTTGTAGCATGTAGCCCCTTGGCGGTATGGGTGAGTGGGAAGGTGTGGCACAGGCACACAGGTTGAGAAGGCAATGGCAGTGTGGTTCCAGAAAGACAGTCCCGAGATTAGCAGAGAGAGCCTGATCTTCCATACGAATGGCTCAAGAACCACTGGATTTTCCCATGGATCTCATCACATCTGAATGATTGGAAGGCTGTACATTCCTTCCTTGCTTTGTCTGTCTGTAAAGCTTACATGGCTTATGGGACGATGAACTGCATACTCAATAAGTTTTGACTATTAGAGTTTCTTGTATAAGATTGTCCTTCCTGCAGGTTTTTCCCACTAGAGAGACTGTTGTAGCCTTTAGTCTGAAAATGAACAGTTCAGCCATGTTGAGGCAGAGGAAGGATATATAATTGTTTGTATGCCAGACCCCCATTTTAAGATACTACCATCCAGCTGCAATATACTCTGCTGTGATAACAAGCGTGCCACTCAGAGTTTAGTTTAGATAATAATACTGAAGAATCCCAATACTGGAGTTAGTGAAATAAATCCAGAAGGCAGAGAAAAGGTTACCAAGCCATTGACTTAAAAACACACACCAAAATCTGTATGGACACTGCAAGTCTGTAGAGTTGCTGGGACAACATTTTAATGTAATCTCAGTCCTTATTTACTGCAATCACTGTGGATAAACAACTACCATTATATTTGGCAGAACCTCTGAATAGCCCATTCAACAATCCCTGGAGAATGATGGAAACACAGCACAATCAAGCTTCCTAATCTCAGGCACTGCAGTGTTTTGTCCTGAGTCTTGGGTATATTATGGAAGATCTCTGGTCAGCAACAGTTGAAACTGAATTGGTGTTGAACATGGTTTAACTGCAGGTGTAGACAAAAACAAAGCTTGATCAGCAAGGATTCAGAAACCGGAGATAAAGTGTGCTCCTCCAACTTGTGTATTTCAGCTGAAAGTTTTTTTAATTTTCATTGAGGGTATCTATGCCGTTCATCACTTTAGACTTTTCCTCAATAATGCTGACAGGCTTTTGATTTTAAATGCAATCTGCGCATAATAAAACTAGAAGAAGCCCATAGTAGTGTAATGTATAGGAATAGGGTAGTGTTCCTTGAAATATAAAATATAAAACATGGTGAGCGCCACCAAAGGGTGCTTATAGTCTGTGAGCCCTTCGGTGGCGCTCACCATGTTTTATATTTTTAGAAGTTGCCAGAAACCAGCCAGAGCCGCAGGTTGTATATAGCTAGGCCTTTCATGATCTAATAAGTGTTTGTACATACAGTTATTTGGAACCCAACTGGGCCCATATGGTTTCTTCATATTCTTCTATTGTTGTGTAAAAAGCAAAAGACACAACAAGTGCATCAGTAAACAATAGCAACAAGGAGATCCCAGCCAAAAGACGCTCAGTGGAACAAGTTGCAAAAGAGAAAAGATTATGAAGTCAGAAGGCATCACTGGGTCGTTTAGTCTGAACTCCTGTTTAACACATGCCATAGGACATCACTGAATTAATTCCTGTTCGAACTAGAGAATCTCTTTTAGAAAAATATCCATCTTGTTTTAAAAATTACCCATGATAGAGAATCCACAACCTGTCCTTTTTGGGTTGGGCTGTAGGCTCACAAGAGGAGGGCACAGACATGCAGAAATGAACACCTGGGAAGATCAAAAGGGAAGCGACATTAAAAAGCCAGGGAATCCGATCCAGAGAAACAAACACTAATTAGATCAGGTGCCCTGGCTTCTAGTTTATGTTGCTTATCTTTTTGTCTTCTACAGCCCCTTTGGAATCTTTGAAATGTGCTGCATATCAGAGATTGGAATCTGGCCCTTACTTTTGAGTCTTAATGGATATGTTTAAATCTTACTTTTTCCTTCAAAGACTGTCCGTAAAGAAGTGTCAGGTCATTATTTCATGCTGTAGCTTAATGCCAAGGCTTAACAGCATAGGATCTCTCTCCTCCATTCATTAAAGAAGCCCTTTGTTCACTGAAGGTCAAGGTATTAGAGTGTTATTTTTAAATATACTCCCAGCATTTAAGAGTTAAAAATAGGCTACTGAGAAAATGGCAGTGAAGCATACAGTAATTGGCTAAACCTTGTTAGACATCACATGAAGATTATAACTCCTCCCAGGAAAAGGCATAGTAAAAGCAGCTTTCACCTGGATTTATACTTAGAAGAGCAGCTGTAGAGTTACAGTATGAAGGAGTTTGCATTTCAGGCTCCTTGCTTATTAGAAAAAAAAATCAGCTTGATTCACCTACAGGGAAACAAGTCAACAGCCGAGGGACACATTTTCCTTATCAAGATGCTCAAATGAATCCTGTGGATTTTTTACTTTGGAACAATCACCTGTAGGGAGGAAGTTTAAAAGGATGGAGTTGGGAAAGGCAAAACTTCTAAGAACTGGCCTTAATGCCTTATATCAGGCCATACATCCTGTGCATGGAATTGCCTGGACAGATGGGAAGCAAGTGGCACTGACTGCTTTACATTTGCATCATGGAGAGCTCAAGTTTGGTGACTCAAATGTAATTGGTCAGTTTGAACATGTTCATGGACTTTACTGGGGCTCATGTCGTGCCGCAGACACACCAGCTCTGCTTGCTGTTCAGCATAAAAAACATGTCACTGTTTGGCAGCTGAGCTATAACATTTTGGAAAAGAAAAAGCTCCTGGTTTCGCAGACTTGTGAAATTGGTGAGCCATTCCCAATGCTTCCCCAGGGCTGTGTGTGGCATCCCAAGAAGGATATTTTGGCTGTGCTTACTAAACGGGACGCCTCAATTTTACACACTGTTCGTTCTGATAATGCCAGGGTTAAGGCGGATATCAAAAGTAGTGGTCTCATCCACTGTGCTTGTTGGACTAAGGAAGGCAATCGCTTAGTAGTTGCTATAGGCAGTGCCCTTCATTCCTACATATGGGATGATGCTCAGAAAGCTTTAAATGCTTGCTGCTTTTGCCCAATATTTGATGTGGGTGGTTATATCTGTGCTATAGAAGCTACTTTAGATTTCCAAATCGCTGTAGCCACAGAGCTTCCATTAGATAAGATCTGCGGCTTAAATGCAGGCATTACTTTTGATGTGCCATCTGCTACTGAAACAGGTTCTTTAACTTCACAGTCTACTCTGGCACTCGGGGATGAGGAATACTCCATGGACCTAAGAAGAAAATCGACAGATTCAGAAAAATCAGTGGCTGTTGATTCGGTAGCTTCTTCTTTATCAGGTCCTGTGGATTTGACCCATATCCTTGCAAACCGTCGGAGATCTGATCCCAGTCCTCTCATTCCTCTGAGACGCAAGGACTATGTCCCAGGAAACAATCAAGACTCTTCGTACCTGATCTTGGTAACTTTTGAGCGAAAGGTAACAACCACCCGAAAAGTCAGCATCCCAGGCATTCTGGTCCCTGATATAATAGCTTTTGACCCTAGAGCTCAGATTGTGGCAGTAGCCTCCAATACTTGTAACATTGTTTTGGTTTATTCGGTAACCTCTTCCTGCATGCCCAATATTCAACAAATCCAGTTGGAGAAAAGTGAAAGGCCGAAGGGTTTGTGCTTCTTGACAGATAAACTCTTGTTGATTTTGATTGGAAAGCAGAAATTCACTGACCCTGCTCTCATTCCATCTTCAAGTTCAGAAAGGTACATTATTCGTTTAATGATCAAAGAATTAATATTTGAAGAAGATTTTTCAGCACTGTCTGATGCCACCCAGAATCTGCTTTCTAATTTTGAATCCTCCATTAATACTCTTGGAAAACGGAAGTTCTTTGAAAATCTTGCCATGGAAGATCAACCCTTGAGCAGGGAGCTGTTAATACCAGGTAGCACTATCATTCAATCCCCTAGTGGCAGGAGAAGACTCATAGAAGTGAAGAGTCCCAGTTATGAACGAAGCTCATCATCAAGTGTGAGTGACCTTGATGAAAAAAGGGTCTCAGGTGACCCATCCATTGCTTTGGAAACATTGGATGCTGAGCCAATTAATCGGTCAGTGGCCCTCTTCGGACTTGGGACACCAGCCAGGTTTTCCAACAGACCAGCTTCTCCAAAAGTGCAGCTGGATGTGATTCAAGAAACTTCTATTTCTCCTAAAAATAACAACTTGCCAAGTGAGAAGGGAGCAAGTCACATATCCAGGAATCTAGAAAGACTGTGTGGCAGCTTCACTGAGTTGCAGCTGCACCTTTCTGAACTAACAGACTCCACTAAAAATGGAAAGAGGTTATCTCTAGCATACCCATCTTTTCAGGAGCCACCTTTTGTCCACATCACTTATCAGGTAATTTTTTATTAATTTAACATTCTTATCAGGTAGCTTTTTTAAAATTCTCTTTTTAAACATTTTATTTTAAAGCAAGGGGATGTATTTTAATTTTTACAGTCCAATTAGCAGATTTCATCAGAGCTTGACACTCAACTTGATTCAGAGTTGTGAAATAACTTGTAATTGAAACAATCAATTGCATTTCTGCAACCAGTTGGCTGAATTTTATAGGAGATTCTGCATAGGAAATCAGGGTCTTTTCTTCCTTCATTACTCAGATATAACTACCACTGAGGCTAATTGGAGTTGCATATATATATATATATCAAAGAGGAGCACAGAACATTAACAATTATCACTGTACAAAAGGGTTTTGTATTAGTTCAGTGTAGATGGGCCCACAAACACTCCCACTGGATGTGACAGCTACTCCCACCAACAAGCCTATGAAGTTCAGATCTGGGTTCAGACCCAAAGTTTGCAGCTAGCCAGTATTGCTGATGGGCTGAAACAAAACTTTGGATCTAGACTTTTGCAAAGTTCAGGTGGGAAAGAGCTGAACTTTGCAACTTGGCCCATCTCTAGTTTAGTTTTTCACTGAGAATCTTTACACATCTGGACAGTTTCATTAAAAAAAAAAATTACCTTTTTAACTTGATTTCTTTAAAAAAATATGTATGTACCTAACTGTCAATTTTATTAACTAATAAGTAATATGCCAAATCATCAAGTCCTTATCTAGACCTTATTCAGAGAAAACTTCCATTGATTTCAGTGAGAGTTTTAACTGAGTAAGGACTTCAATATTTAGCCCATTATTTTTATTATTATTAATTATTATGATGATTGTTATTTTTGAGACACCTTTCAGATTAGTATAATAGTAAACTAGATACATTTATTTATATATCTTGTAGCTTTTGAAAATACTTTAGGATCCTTTGGTGTGAAAGGCATTATGGAAATATAAGATATTAATTTTTATTATGTCGTGGTATTAAAATTATATATCTCTGGGCCAAACTTGATTCTCAGATGTGCGCCAGTGGTTTCCTGTTATGTTAATGAGAGCCATATGCACATCCAAGGAGAGAATCTTCCTCTACACATCCTGTAAGGAAATGATTACTTGATTCAAACATCATTCATCCCATTTTAGGAACTATTTACTTGCCATTTTGGAGTATTACAGTGTGTTGGCACTCCGGGTGAAAGCAAAGTGTTTGATCTCATTTAGTCAATAATTTAACTTGAATATATTGTATAAAATTCAATATAAAAAGAAAAAATATTAGTTTAAATGTTTTCGAGTTATATTCACCAAAAAGTAAGCTCCTGTGCCTTACAGTGAATTGAAGCTCTTTTGCCTTCTGAACATTTACCACTTCATTGTCTTGCAAGTAGCCTCTTCTTTTGGGTTAGAATTAGTGGTGCCAATTCTTTTCCAAACAGAAGTTTAGGCTATGGGATCTAGCACCGGCTTAAGATTTGAATTACGAAGTAAGTGCTTGATTGCACATACCTGTTTTTGCACAAGTAGTAAGAAATATGTTTGCTTTTCTTTTAAATCAAAGAAAATTTGGTGCTGGTAAAACGAAGCCAGACTGATCCCATTGGAAAACGAATGTCTTTGTTTACAAAAAGAACAGGTTGGTTTCATAGATCATCCAAAGACAGCACCACATTAAACCGATTCAGAAAAAGTGCCACTTAATGAATATTTGCAGTGTTGTAGCAATGTTAGTCCCACGATATGAGACACAAAGGTGGTGAGGTAATATCTTTTATCAGAAGTTGGGCCAACAAAAGATATTACCTCACCCACCTTGTCTTGCCCGCTTAATGAATAGGTTTCTTCCACATTTAGGTGTTCTTTGAAGGTCTCCCATCTAAGTACTGACCTAGTCTAACCCTTTTTAGCTTCTGAGATCTAGCAAGATCACAGTATATGGCCAAAGATAATGAAAAAGAGATTGATGGCAAAGAGACGTCCAGAGAGACAGAGATATATTTTGCTTCAGAGACCGCCAATAATTTTCTCAGAAAATACATGTTTTGATTAGTTTGGATTCAGACATCTGAGTCTTGTTCCTGCTTCACGAGCTGATTAGCACTCTCTGAGCTCAGAGACCAGCTCAGCCATGGAGTTACAGCCAGGCTCTGTATTCATAGAGCAAAAGGCTCAGGAAATGGCCTTACTGCCTTTTGTATAAATACCTTTCTGTGGTAAACATTCTAAATATAGGTAACACTGCAGCACAGCATTTATTTGTAAGCTCGTCATTGCAAGGTCTGTGTCTTTGTATGGGTTTTGTACAGCACTCACCACAATGTGGGCCCAATTCTGACTGAGGCAGGCATCTGGGCAGTACTGTATTATAAAATACATAAAATAATAACTACAACACGATATAACCACAGGGCTACTTAAAAACATAAAAGTAAGGTTTAAATCATTATAAGTAAAAAACAGCAGTAATTAATGACCAATTATTAACTTTATTATGTGACAATGTTAATACACACCAAACTATTTAGAAAACTATGGTCCAAGATAAATCTGAAACTATATTTAACCATTTCAATTTTTCTCCATAGTAAGTTCCAAAAATGGTATTTGTTTTAGTAATGCTATACTAACTGTAAGGAGGAGTCTATGTTCTTTACAGATTTGCCATGACAATACTAACTGTAACTTCTGAGACACTTATGTCTATTCAGTAGTCCCCGGGCTTATATCCTATGTAAATTATGGACACTAGCAAGAGCCATGATCACCAGGGATCCTAGAAATATGCTTGCCTTGGAAAAATGTGGAATTTGCATTTTTACAGAGAATCTTTAGTTTTTACGTTTTGTGAAAAAATAAAAACATATACAGTGGAACCCCAATTATCTGATCTAACTGGGACTAGGGCCAGAACTGATAATAAAAAATTTGGATAATGAGGAGAATGGACAGGGCTCAGACTGTCAGCCCCATGCAGCAGGACTTCAGCTGTCAACTTAAAAATTGTAAATATATCAATAACGTGTTCAACTGATACCAACGTATATTGTGGCTTGGGAAACTAAAGTTCAGCGTTTCATTTTAATCGCAGACAAATGCGGATTTTTATGGTTTTTTATTGGAGAATTTTGGGGGGTTTATCACTGAAAAGTGGGATCCCTGATGACCACTCACACTTTGGAGCTGTCACAATTGTAGCTTGTGTAATAACATTCAGCCATAGAGGTGATGCGATCATTCACCTTGAGCAGCATATATTTAGGCTGGGAACTATTAGATTTTTATCAGTAACTGCTGGTAAACATCAATTTCACTGTACACATACAGACAAAAAAATATTTCCATTGATAATCAAAATGTACAGACAGACAAAGTAAGAAAAATGCAGCTTGTGAACTTCTTAGAGTTACATTTAAGTATATTTTGATATGATATTGACAATTTGTGTTTTAACAGCTATAAAGTTTTAACTTTTCAAATCTCAAAATCTACTGTCATTAAATAATTGTCTGACCATCGAATGTCTTGTCTGACCCCTCCCCATAATTTCCTGCAACTGTGAAAATGTAAATTGATAAAAAATATTTTAAAACCTTTAAAATAAGCATCAATATTATCTGTCAAAAGTATAAAAAAATAAAAATCCAATTCTGCCAGGCCTTCATATATTATTGCAGCCGCATTGTGTAGAGATGAATGGTTTTGTGAGTATTGTGGGAGGGCAGGCAGAGAGACTCAGTAACAGGCTTTTATTAAATAAGTAAAAAAAGAGTAAGTAAAAGTAAAATAAGTAAAATAATGTGGTATAGATTTGTTTCTGAGAGTGCTTTTTGTAGCAAGATATTTTATCACTCAGTTTCTCTCTCTCTCTAAAAAAAAAAGAACAAGTAATTAGCCCCATTCAGAAACTAATTACAGTAGGAAATTGGACCATCAGGATTCCAGGTGACTGCCATTTAGGCAAACCTCAGTAACAGGGATAAGATTTATCTGCTGTAACTTGAAAAATACTGTTGCTCACATTTTGTTCACAAGCAGTATTGTGTCAGAAATCAGTATCACTGACAGGGTATATCACAAAATTAAACAGAAAACCAATGTATTTTGGATTATTAGCCATCATGATTTCCCACTTAATACTCACTGATAGTATATAGAATTCAATTTATATTTGTATAAGCACCCTTCAGACACTGTACATGTACACTGACCTGATCAATTATAAAATAAAGAGAAGAGCAAGGTTTTACAGTAAGTTAGGAGACGAGTATAGGGCATTCCAGGAAGATGGGAACAACTGCAACAACAAAACCTGGGACACGATCATACACAATAGTGGGAAGGCAAAGGCAGAGGATAGACAGGAGACCAAGGTTAGAGGAGTAAAGTGAATGAACTAAGGAATGGGTATACAGTATTAGGCGAGAGAGATTGGCGGTAATAAATTAATCTCTTTATTGGTAATAAAGTCTCAAGGCTTTTGTACATGGCACCCAAATTTCCATCTACATCAACTCTAAGGGCATGATCCTGCAAGACGTTCAGGTTGGAAGGGGTACGTGAGGTGCTGAGTACCATCAACTCCTAATGCAGTCAGTGCATATCTCTCACTAGAAGAGCTCAGCACCTTGACATATAGGATATCAAACTGTCTATATTCCTGACTTGACTGTTAGATCCAAGCTACACAGTAATAACCCTATTAATGAACGACTGAAGACTCTCTTTTGGGTAAGATGGCCCTCTTTTGCCCCCAAGTTTCTGACTCAGCTATTGCTTTCCTTAACTCAGGCCTTAACTTTGCTTCCAAAGCAAGAAATCTCAGGGTAATCTTTAACCTCCAACGTTACTTTACTTTCCACATCTCCTTTGTCTGTATTTCTGCTTATCACCAGTTTCAGAACATTATCAGAATTTGTCCTTACCATGTCCTCTCTGCTTTTGCTTACATCCCTATGCATTAATCACCTCCTATCTTGACTACTGCAGTTCCATTTTTTATGGTCTTCCTAAATCTCTGCTCTCTAAACTTCAGGCTGCCTGACTAGTCTGTCACTCCAGGAAGCAGAGTCAGATCACCTTTATCTTCTATCATTTTCATGGCTTCCTTTCTATTCCTCAATCCAATTCAAAATTGCCCTCCTGATTATCAAAATGGTTCATGGATTTACTACAGCTGAAAGAAATGGAGGAAGGTACGAGGCTGTAGGTAGATCAGGGAGAATGAAGCAAATTTTTTGCCTTAAAAAATAAAAAGATGTTTTCTGCATTAAATAGCATGTTTCCATATATACAGATTTTGCCATTCTTAGTGACACTAAGGAGTATGTACACATGGACTTTAATGGAATCACTGGTGGAATAAGGAACTATTCAAGGTGAGTGAGAGTATCAGAATCTGGTCCTTAGATAGTAAGCTGGGCTACCCACAACTCTGAGTGGACAGTATACTCTGATTTGCACCATCTCATCAGTAGCTGGTCTTAAATTCATAGAGATGATCTTTGTACCAAGGTGAATGAATGTGAGTGGTACAGGAGGATGTACAAGATTAAAATGAAGCAAAAGGGTTAAGAAGAGGAAAGGATGGAGTTGAAGATATTGGCAGGCTGATGGGTGGGGATAAAATATGTTGTTTACTTATAGTACAAACAGATTGTATAAGGCATCTAATCCAAGGGCTTTTAAAAACCTATTTGCTCTTTGCTTTAGTAAACAATTTTCTGCCCGTAAATATTCTAGCTCACATGTTACAAATAGATAGCATGGACTCAGGGCTGGCACTACCATTAGGCGACCCTAGGCGGTCGCCTAGGGCGCCAGGGTTTGGCGGGTGGCATTTCAGGTCCCTCGGCAGCCACCGCGTCCTCGGCGGCATTCAGCGGCTGCTTCTTCGGCCGCTGGGGTCCTCAGCGGCAGCCTCTCCTGCCATCGCTGCCTAGGGCGGCAAAAAAGCTGGCGCCGCTCCTGCATGGACTTGACCACCATAGTCTCCCAGCCATGTGTTGGAAAACAGTTACTGCTAGTGCATTTCAAGCCCTCATCTGGAAATGACCTTAGAATTTTCATATATTTAGCACACCACTTTTCTTCAATTTTCTTACAAGATTTCTTGAGATTTGATTGTATTCATACTTCAATATCTGGTTATGGTCTCTCACTTCTTTGCACTTTTGAATAATGTTATCTTTTGAATAATAAAGTCTGACTAGCCTGACTAAGCTGCACTTTTTGAAACAAGAAAGAATTTGAGATAATAGTTTTTCCTCAAGACCTCATAAGGTTTGGTGAAAGAAACTCATGAATGGAAGAGACCAATATGACTCAGAAAATAAAGAATCTTAGTGTGATAGGAATACGCCCTGTCACTGAATGGGGGAAGACAGTAACAAAGAATGATCATTAATCATAGAATTGTAGGACTGGAAGGGACCTCAAGAGGTCATCTAGGTGTCCCCTGCATTCATGGCAGGAATAGACCATGCCTGACAGGTGTTTGTCTAACCTGCTCTTAAAAATCTCCAATGATGGAGATTCCACAACCTCCCTGGGCAATTTATTCCAGTGCTTAACCACCCTGACAGTTAGGAAATTTTTCCTAATGTCCAACATAAGCCACCCTTGCTGCAATTTAAGCCCATTGCTTCTTGTCCGATCCTCAGAAGTGAAGGAGAACAATTTTTCTCCCTCCTCCTTGTAACAACATTTTATGTACTTGAAAACTGTTATCAAGTCCCCTTCTCAGACTTCTCTTCTCCAGATTAAACAAACCCAATTTTTTAAATCTTCCCTCATAGGTCATGTTTTCTAGACCTTTACTCATTTTTGTTGCTCTTCTCTGGACCTCCTCTAATTTGTCCACATCTTTCCTTAAATGTGGCGCCCAGACCTGAACACAATATTCCAGTTGGGGCCTAATCAGTGTAGAGCAGAGCGAAAGAAGTACTTCTCATGTCTTGCTTAGAACACTCCTACTAATACATCCCAGAATGATGTTTGCTTGTTTTGCAAGTGTTACACTGTTGACATATATTTAGCTTGTGATCACCTATGACCCCCAGATCCCTTTCTGCAGTACTTCTTCCTAGGCAGTCATTTCCTATTTTGTATGAGTACAACTGATAGTTCCTTCCTAAATTTAGTACTTTGTATTTGTCCTTATTGAATTTCATCCTATTTACTTCAGACTATTTCTCCAGTTTGTCAAGATCATTTTGAATTTTAATCCCATCCTCCAAAGCACTTGCAACCCCTCCCAGCTTGGTATCGTCCATAAACTTTGTAAGTGTACTCTGTATGCCATTATCTAAATCATTTATGAAGATATTGAACAGAACCGGACCCAGAATTGATCCCTGCAGGACCCCACTCAATATGCCCTTCTAGCTTGACTGTGAATCACTGATAACTACTCTCTGAGGATGGGTTTTCAACCATCTTAAAGTAGTTCCATTTAGGTTGTATTTCCCTAGTTTGTTTATGACAAGGTCATGTGAGACAGTATCAAAAGCCTTACTAAAGTCAAGATTAGGGCTATCGATTAATCGCAATTAACTCATGCGATTAACTCAAAAAAATTAATCGGGATTAAAAAAATTAATCATGATTAATTGCACTGTTAAACAATAGAATACCAGTTGAAAATCATTAAATATTTGTGGACGCTTTTCTACATTTTCAAATATATTGATTTCAGTTGTTACAACACAGAATACAAAGTGTACAGTGCTCACTTTATATTATTTTTTTATTACAAATATTTGCACTGTAAAAATGATAAACAAAGAAATACTGAATTGATAAACAATAATAAAATGATAAACAATTGAAATACTTTTCGATTCACCTCATACAAGTACCATAATGGAATATCTTTATCATGAAAGTGCAACTTACAAATGTAGATTTTTGTGTGTGTTACATAACTGCACTCAAAACACAAAATAATGTAAAACTTTAGAGCCTTCAAGCCCACTCAGTCCTACTTCTTGTTCAGCCAATCGCTAAGACAAACACGTTTGTTTACATTTATGGGACATAATGCTGCCTGCTTCTTATTTACAATGTCACCTGAAAGTGAGAACAGGCATTTACATGCCGGTATCAAGTGGAGTGCCCCAAGGGTCGGTGCTGGGGCCGGTTTTGTTCAATATCTTCATCAACAATCTGGAGGATGGTGTGGACTGCACCCTTAGCAAGTTTGCAGATGACACTAAATTGGGAGGAGTGGTTGATACGCTGGAAGGTAGGGATAGGATACAGAGGGACCTAGACAAATTAGAGGATTGGGCCAAAAGAAATCTGATGAGGTTCAACAAGGACAAGTGCAGAGTCCTGCACTTAGGACGGAAGAATCCCATGCACTGCTACAGACTAGGGACCGAATGGCTGGGCAGCAGTTCTGCAGAAAAGGACCTAGGGGTTACGGTGGACAAAAAGCTGAATATGAGTCAACAGTGTGCCCTTGTTGCCAAGAAGGCTAATGGCATTTTGGGCTGTATAAGTAGGGGCATTTCCAGCAGATCGAGGGACGTGATTATTCCCCTCTATTCGGCACTGGTGAGGCCTCATTTGGAGTGCTGTGTCCAGTTTTGGGCCCCACACTACAAGAAGGATGTGGATAAATTGGAAAGAGTCCAACGGAGGGCAACAAAAATGATTAGGGGACTGGAGCACATGACTTATGAGGAGAGGCTGAGGGAACTGGGATTGTTTAGCCTGCAGAAGAGAAGAATGAGGGGGGATTTGATAGCTGCTTTCAACTACCTGAAAGGGGGTTCCAAAGAGGATGGATCTAGACTGTTCTCAGTGGTAGAAGATGACAGAACAAGGAGTAATGGTCTCAAGTTGCAGAGGGGGAGGTTTAGGTTGGACATTAGGAAAAACTTTTTCACTAACAGGGTGGTGAAGCACTGGAATGGGTTACCTAGGGAGGTGGTGGAATCTCCTTCCTTAGAGGTTTTTAAGGTCAGGCTTGGCAAAGCCCTGTCTGGGATGATTTAGTTGGGTTGGTCCTGCTTTGAGCAGGGGGTTGGACTAGATGGCCTCCTGAGGTCCCTTCCAACCCTGAGATTCTATGACATGGCATTTTTGTAGCTGGCATTGCAAGGAATTTACGTGCCAGATAAGCAAAACATTTGTATGCCCCTTCATGCTTCGGACACCATTCCAGAGGACATGCTTTCATGCTGATGACGCTCATTTAAAAAAAATGCGTTAATTAAATTTGTGACTGCACTCCTTGGGGGAGAATTGTATGTCTCCTTGTCTGTTTTACCCGCATTCTGCCATATATTTCATGTTATCGCAATCTCAGATGATGACCCAGCACATGATCGTTTTAAGAACACTTTCACTTCAGATTTGACAAAACTCAAAGAAGGCACCAATGTGAGACTTCTAAAGATAGCTACAGCACTCGACCCAAGATTTAAGAATCTGAAGTGCCTTCCACAATCTGGGAGGGATGAGGTGTGGAGCATGCTTTCAGCAGTCCTAAAAGAGCAACACTCCGATGCGGAAACTACAGAACCCGAACCACCAAAAAAGAAAATCAACCATCTGCTGGTAGCATCTGACTCAGATGATGAAAATGAATATGCGTCGCTCCGCGCTGCTTTGGATCATTATCGAGCAGAACCCATCATCGGCATGCATGCATGTCCTCTGGAAGGGTGGTTGAAGCATGAAGCGACATACACATCTTTAGCTTAACTGGCACGTAAATTTCTTGCAGTGCCAGCCACAAAAGTGCCATGCAAACACCTGTTGTCACTTTCAGGTAACATTGTAAACAAGAAACGGGCAGCATTATTTCCTGCAAATGTAAACAAATGTGTTTGTCTGAGTGATTGGCTGAACAAGAAGTAGGACTGAGTGGACATGCAGGCTCTAAAATTTTAAATTGTTTTATTTTTGAGTGCAGTTATTTTTTTGTACATAACTGTACATTTGTAAGTTCAAACTTTCATGATCAAGAGATTGCACTACATTATTTGCATTAGATGAATTGAAAAATACTATTTCTTTTGTTTTTTAGTGTGCAAATATTTGTAATAAAAATAATAATATAAAGTGAGCACTGTACACTTTGTAGTCTGTGTGGTAATTGAAATCAATATATTTGAAAATGTAGAAAACATCCAAAATATTTAAATAAATGGTATTCTATTGTGTAACAGTGCAATTAATCGCGATTAATTTTTTTTTCCGGTTGACAGCCCTAGTCAAGATATATTACATCTACCATAGTATAAATGTAGTACGTTAACTTTTTCCTATCAGGTACATTACAAATTTACCTGTTCAGGAAGGCTCAGTGAAGCAGAACCCAGGGCTGCAGTAGAAAACCTTTAGCTGCCGAGTTTCTGGAAAGCTGCCAAGAAAGGGAGAAGAATACGGTAGAACAACAATAGCTCTTTGGGAGGTGGCAGGCAAATTAGTGTTGCCAACTCTTGCGATTTTATTGTGAGTCTCGCACTATTTGATGTTTTACTTAAAGCTTCAGCTCATTGAGGCACCTGGTTACATGAAATTCTCAGCTTTCATTTAAAAAAAGTTTTCTAGCCCTCATGGTTGCAGAGAAAAGCTTGAACATGTGACATGAGGGTACCCCAAAGGTTTATAAACAAAAAGAAAAAACATCTACTCCATTTTTTTAAATCTTGTGATTTTTAAGGCAGCTTTGTGATTTTTGGGTCCTCACTCATGAGTTTGGAAAGTTTAGGTTGGCAATACTGAGACTGGCTAGCTGCAAAGATTTTACAAAGTTGTAAAATCTGGTGGCGGTTAAGCTGTGACAGATGAGGGAAAGGCTTGCTCATGTTGCCAGATTCTTGTTGAGGGAGAGCTGGAACCAGATACATGAAAGGAAGTTGGCCACAAGAAGCCTGGGCAGATAATATCCACTTGAGTATCTGGAAATACACTTCTGTGTACGTATCCCCTTAGTCTTCCTTGATAAAGCAGTTTACAGTAAAGACTTTTAAACTGAAAACTACAAGCCCTTTCAGCCCACTAGAGAGAGCAATACATCAGAATCAGAGATACAGGTTCTAGGAACAGACAGTGAAACCTGATGGAGTTGAACGAAGAATGATCTTGGGGTTAAAGCACAAGGGTGGGAGGCATGAGATCTTGGTTCTATTCCCTACACTACCACAAATTACCTGTATGGGCTTCAGTAAATCACTTAATTTTTCCGTGCCTTGGTTTCATCAGCTATAAAATGGGAATAATAATCAAGAACCTCTCAAGAATGTTATGAGGCTAAATTGATTAATGTATGTAAAGCATTATGTGTTCCTCAAAGAAAAGGTACATGATTGTTAATTAAACTAAATGATAAATCAGAAGAGGCTGAAATGAACTGGAGCAATTAAAAACAGAGGAAGACCCATGATCTAACAGAATTCTCCTGCAGTCAGACATAAAATGTAACAGAGATTAATTTATCTCTATAAACAGAAGTGCCTGACGACTGGAGAGAAATATGACACTAATATTTAAAAGCAATGAAAGGAAAAGAACTGTGAAACTAAAGATCTGGATTTCTGAAGTCTGTACAAGGAAAAAATGTAAAATCATGGGTAGGAATAAGATAAAGGATCTTGGACAGAACAGACTGGTCTAAGACAGTCCATGTGGTTTTATAAAGACTAGGTCATACTATAAAATTGTGATTCACTTCTTGGTGGACGCTTCAATAAGAGCTGGCAGGGTTAAGCAAAAAACATAATGCACCAGATTCATCCCTAACATAACTTTACTCATTATAATCAACTGATCTGTAGTCAATTGAGATGGCGCTGGGATGAATTTGTCTTGATCATTCTCGACTTGAAGATAACTGGTATGAAAAAATGGGCCTGCACTACATCCAAACCCCCTCAAATTCTATGATGGATCACCTTTAGGTTAGAATTTTTCAGCTCAGGCCCATCATTGTTTATAAGTTATTGATGCAAGAGCAAATCAGACGTTTTGTTATTTCTACCAGTATTCAGGCAAAATGTGGCAGTGTTTGGATGGTACAAGCTCATAAGAACCAAAAAAAATAAAAAATCACTTTGCTTTTGTGCACAAATATCTGATCCGCATATGCAAATATCAATTTTTTGAGTGCAAATGCAAAGGTCCGCAGGGACATACATTACACCCATTGCTGAAAATTAGGTCCCTTGAACCTTATGTACAAATCTAAGTGCAATATAGTATTACTAAAAAGAAAAGGAAGAATTTGAGGGGAACTAAAATGACCAGCAGGGAGGTCTCATTAATTATGGCTACAAACAAAGATTAAAGAAATGACCAGTGGTTTAGGATCAGAAAGGAAAAGACTGAAGGGGACTTATGTGAAGTATTTCAAATTGCTTGGATTTTCTTCTTCCAGTCATTACACAATAACAAATTGCTAATTATTTTTAGCATGGGGACAAGAGTACAAATATCTGCAGGGATTTCTTTTTTAATTTAGAGACATTTGTACAGTGCCTATCCTAATAGGACCTCTCAGAGCAACAATAATACATAAATTAAATAATAAACTACTCATCTGCATGAGTTATTTAAAATAGAATGGGGGTAAGGTAATTTCACAGAAGTTCAGAGGCATTGTGATGGTATTTATAATCCAGTGTAGTTACGTGAAAACCAGGAGGATTTAATGTGCTGCAATGAAAGAAAAGAGACTACGTGGTTTAAGACGGGTTTAAAATGCTGTGGGGGTAAAGAGCACGTGGATGCAGCATAAGATGTTGCGTGGTATAGAGCATGTGGCTGCAGCAAAACTGTTTGAGATGTGGACAGAATCAAAAGCAGCAAGAGAGCTTGAATAGAAACTAAGAATTGAGCATTAAAGGAGATTAGGAGACATTTATTTAAGCCAAAGGTTAATTAACATGTGAAACAGATTACTAAATACAGAAATAGAAGATGCAGCTGTGAACTGATTTAAAAAGAAGTTTGACATGAAGAAGAAATATCAAAGGATACAAAGTGCAAACATTAACTAGAGCAGAACCCAAATTAAGTGTAGGATACAAGGTGTCTCTTCTTTCTGTCCTAAAATGTTACAGTGCTGCAGTTGGTTTCATGCTGAATAGGAAAAGTAGGAGGCAGAGGGGGTCAACTGCATATTAATTAAATTAGAAGATTATGTTAAATTGGGAGGTGTTGCAAACACAAATGATGCCAGAGGAATAAAATAGGTTCTAAAGAAATGGAAAATAAGGGCAGGAAATAAAGTGAGCTTCAAAGTAGAAAAATACAGTAGTATGTTTTAGGGGGAAATAATCCAAACCATAGATATTTAATAATGGCAGAGAGTCACTTGAAAAACAGCAATGCTGAAATTTATCTCCAGATAATAGTGGACAGCAAATTATATATAAGCATATCTATCAATTACATAGCTGCTTACACTTTACAATCATCAGGTGTTCCTCATGCTGTGGTCTTGGGCTCAGATCCACGGAGGTATTTAGGCTCCTAGCTTCTATTGACTTTGATGAAAGTTGGGAGCCTAAATATCTCTGTGGATCTGGACCAAAATGTGCGGTCATCAGTAGGAACAGAATTCAGAGGCCCTCAGTCCTTAGTCCAGCTAAACTCCACTCAGCACAGGGGAGACAAGGCGGGCTGTATACCATCTTTATACTGCCCCATTCTCTGGTTGGCTGGTTTGGCTCCCCAGTGTACGTTCCACCCCCACCCGCCGTTAGAAAGCTATAACAGACTTGCCTAGACAGAGTCCCCAGCTGCCTGATTAGGGCAGCTCTACAGTCCCTCTATTCTGCCAGAGCTGTGCAGATGGATTGTATTGGGGCCAAATCTTCTGTTTGATAAACACACACATGTACAACGGGAATTAAGGAGACTGCTTATTAGTTGTAGTAGCATTAGGCTTGTAAGCTCTGTAGGCCAATCACTAGTAGATGACATGATCACGCCCACTTAAGCGGGACTGAAATTCACCCAGAAGAGGACAACAGACACATATATACATGGCCTGGCCCAGTACATTACATACTCCTGAGGGCATCCTGTGACAAAAAATTCTGCACCAAAAAAATAAAAATTCTGTGCACAATATTTTAAAATTCTGCAAATTTTATTTGTCAAATAAATGTGGAGGCTCCAGCATGGCATTGGGGAGCACAAGCCACTGGCTGCACAGAGGTGGGAGATAACTGTGCAGCTCCACCCCGCTCACAGACACAGACTCAACAGTGAGGCTGCACCCAACTCTGACACAGCACAAGGACCGGGCCTGCCCCAGAAACACCCCAGGGCCCTGCCTCTCCATGCCGGGTGCACCAGGAGTTGGTCAGGCAGGCTCAGCAAGACAGGATCTAAGTGTTGAGGGGCTAGTTGTGTGGAGTTCTGGGTGCAACGGTAATAGGACTCTGCAAGGGGGTCCAGGTGAAGGTGGTTGGGGGGGTCTGGGTGTGTGGGGATAGAACTTGGCAGGGGGTCTGGGTGTGGGGAGCTTAGTGTGGGGTCCAGATGCTGGGGGAGTGGGGATCGGTGGGGATCAAGGTTCATCTGGTTGGGGCTCTGTGGGGATCTGGGTGGTTTATTGCGGTGGTCCAGGTGCAGGGGGAGTGGGGCTTATTGGGGGAGTTCTGAGTGAGGGGGGTGTGAGGCTCGGCAGGAGGGTCTGGGTATGAGGGGGTCTGGATGCACAGGGGTTGGATGGATGGGGAAGCAGCTCCCTGTACAGGGCTCACTCCCCCTGCAGCTGAGGAGCGATGGATGCAGGAAGTGGGGGGGGGAGGGAGTTTTCAGAGCTTCCTGAAGCTGGGGGAGAAATCTGGGGGTGGATGTGACCCGGCCCCGGATGCCATGCAGGTCAAGAGGAAGTCCCGTCCACCCCAGCCCTGAATCCAGTGCAAGATAGAAGCCACCAGCTGGGTTTTCCCCAGTCCTTGCCCCTGCCCCATAGTGATTTACCTCTCTGCTGGCTGCCCTGGGCACCCAAAAGATACTGCTGGGAAGGGTCACATGACCACTCTTGTGGCTTCCCTTTGCTTCCCTGTCAGAAAGTCATTTTTCTGCAGGGAAGCAAAGAAATCTGCGGGGACATAAATTCTGTGCCTGTGCAGTGGTGCTGAATTCCCCCAGAAGTAGTTAAATTTTCAAGGCAATATTGCATCAAAGAAACTGGTGGCGTTTCATATCCATTTATTGGATGATGTTATGATTAATCAATTTGTTATGTTACATATATTCATTGTATGTTAATTAGAGTTAATTTGTAGGATTATAAAAGTATAAGATTGATCAGTATTTAGAGGAACTGAGTAAGTAAGTAAGGAACCAAGCAGACATGAGTAAGACAAGCTGAAACACAAAACCTGTAGGTTGAGGCCTGCAAGACCTTAGCTTAGCTATTTTAGGCATTGGAGACAAGAAAAAATGACATAAGTGTCTGAAAAATAACCCAATGCCCTAAGATTATGGGAAAAGAGGTACCAACTGGTAAAATTGCGCAAAATTACCCAGAAGATTAATATTAGATCATAAAAATACTGTAAAGGCGCATCTGTCTCAGACATGTGTCTTAAACCACTGGATAGAGGTTGTGCGTCAATGCTAATGAGAACAAAGAGAGCTTACACAACTTATAGAAAATTGGGGTCCCTTAAGTTTCCATGGGACACCAACCAAGTAGCGAAAAGAGGGTGGACACTTTTATGGACACACGCTGAATGTAGGTGTAGACAGAATCACATTATAAAAAGGCGATGACCAGAATGGGAAAACTGAGCTCCCTCTCGGAGACTCCAGCAGGAACCATCCCTCTACTGATGATCAAGCCATGAGAGAACAAATCAGACCCTAACACTGTTGTTAAGAAAGTGAGTATAACTATTTTTGTAACTTGTCCATAGGTCTCTATAGAATTTCTATATGCTTGGGTAATCATAACTTAAAACTTATAAAATAAACTAGACTTTGTACTGGTGAATTTATGTGTCATCATTACCCTTGGCCTTTGTATGTTCCTAGAGACCTAACTCTGAAACAAGTAGCAGAGGTGACTTTCACTCTGTTAAACTTGAAACTGTAGCCACCAGAGCTGAACCCACGGTGATGTAATACCATGTTATAAAATTCATTTTAAATAAAATAAAAGGCTACAACCTGCAGACATAACTCTAAGGAGGCGGGAGCCAAATGAGTCCCTCTTTACTTGGGCCTGGTGAGACAGTACCTATAATATTGCAGTTAGATATGGGTGCCATGTTACCATAAATATATAGATACATTGTTGGGAGTAAATAGAAGATGAAAACCCAAAATGATAAAGGAGCTGCAGGGCCTGATTCTTGAAGTAAAAAGTGGCGAGTATTCTAACATGACCTTTTCTTTTACCTGTATGTGTCCAAAGAAGTACTTCTCAAATGGAGCTGTTGCTGAAGAAACAAGAACTGTTCTCCTTTGTGACGGCAAGATCCATCTGAATTTAGTCCAGCAGCTTTTTGATCTACCCATTATTGAAATGAAACATGGTATGTTCTGTTTATTTCTGGTGGCTGGGTTACAGACAACAATTTCAATATACTTGGAAACATATATAGGTATTTTGACATTTTTCCCAATAAGCCCTTGTTTTTCTTGTCTGAAACATGGCAGAATGTAGTAGTGCTGGCTTGAACTAGTAATAACAAACACCAGATACCTGGTTTCCATCATCAGCATCCCATTATAAAAATTGTTCCAGCACCCCGGGTGGTGGAAAGCAATATTGTAAATTACAAATATTGTAAATTGCATGGGGTGTTTTACCAGCAAAAATGCCTCTGAGCGGTTTGTGGACTTGAGCAGAGACAAGAGCAAGTGTGCTCTGCCATGCTGCCCCCAAACCAGAGCAATCAGTTAGATTTCTCTGTGGATGGAGAGAGGGAAAATAATCTGGACACAAAGTTCTTTGGAAACAGGGATGCTTCCTTTTAAAGCCTTTTGGGATCTTTACCCCTTTACCCTCTTCCACAAACATGCCATGTACGTGATACCAGGGGGGAGGGGAGGAGGAGAAATCATTCCTAGGATATTAAACTTTTTATGTCTGGAAATTCTTGGGATTAGTTTAATCTAAAATTAGCACAGGAGCCCAGTGTTCTAATCTGCCAAACTCTTCTCTTTACCTTCCACCAGTGATTTATTTGTAAAGATGGGGAGGAGCCAGGAAAATCTTCTCCCTGGTCCCTGAATTATCTAATCCTTGTGTGTAAATGTTTATCAGCTGCTCAGCCACTGCAGGGCATGTATTTCTCCCCCTCTCCTCTGAAATGGTTTCCGTGGCTTGTTTTATCATATGTTATATATATTATAAATGTTTGCCTTGGTCTGTAGCTGTGATCTCTGAGTAGCTTCCCTCCCACAGGGACACCCAACAATAAATTCCTACCTCCCCACCCAGTTGCCACCAACAAATAAAAATGTTCCTCATAATTAGAGCTGGGTGGGAGATGATTTTCCTGTTGCATGAAAATTTTCAACATTTCAAAAATTTTCAGAAAGCAAAAGCAACTCTGGCCCCACTAGCCCAGTGGTTAGGGCTGGGATGAGGGAAACCTAGGTTTAAATCCCTGCTCTGAATCAGCTAAACTTGGCTCTCCCATATCTACCAGGCTATTGGCTATTCTGGGGTGGGATTATTATTTTTTTCCCTCTTTCTCTCTTCCTCCCCAACTCCCTCATTTTGACCCAAACTTCCATTCTGTACCTAAGAAACCTTCCTGGCTATGTAATATGCTATGATAGGCAGCTTACTGCTAAACAGAGACCAGCAGAGGTATGGCGCGAGTGCTGTCAGTGAGGACAGACCAGCACAGGAAAATCTGCACAGCACCTGCTTACACTGATTCATCCTGGTGCTGATGCTGAGACCAGTGCAAAAACTGAGAAAGGTGTCTCCCTGACACTGGGGATCCCTGAAACTGGTTTGGTTTTGGGCTGCCTTAACTTGTACCCTGGCTGCAATGGTCTCTCTGAGTAGCTCCAGCAGCCAAGCATGGGTGGGACACAAGACATCTCTCCCTCTGTCAGCATACCTCTTGTACTGGAGGTGGCTGCAGGTGGTGGAGTAGAGCCAACTATGCCAACTGTTCACCTGCTGGGGAGGCCCTCCATGGAATTGGTATTTTCAGAGAGATCCCTTTGCAGCAACACAAAGTGGCTTTAGCATGTGGAGGAGGTGATGAATTCCCATCTTTGGTCAACACTACCAGTTCTTGATTTTGAGAGCACTAAATTCACCTGTTTAATTAAAAAAAAAAAAAGACATGGAGAGATTATTACGAAAATAAACAAGAAAGCCCGAGACAACCTCTTTTCAGCCTATGGAAAGGCTGATAATTTAGTTAACATCGACACTCTTCATTTTGATGCTCCAGGTTTTACAGAAGACAAATGCCACAACACAGAAGCACCTCCAGATGTCTCTTCTGTCCAGTATGCTGTTACATTCTTCAAAAAAGGAGTCCGTTTGTAAAGAGCAAAGGGAATTGTTGAACCAAGAATCCCTCTCAAACCATGCAAAATTTACCAGATTCAGAGCAGAGGGATTTATGTGATTCTTCAATCAATTGAAGAATTGACCGGGGGTGAGGGGAGGTTGCACTCCGAGTTTTTCTTTGAGTTTGGGATTCAGGTGAGCTGCAAAGCTCAAAGTATAATCCATCAAAATTGCTGAGTTTCACTTAGTTTTGCATTGAAACCCTGTAAAACCACAAGTTTTGCGTAGTTTTGACACAAACCATGAGATGGCCTGGGCACAAGTGACATGTTTGTGAACATTAAGCAGACTGTACCACAAATGTGGGGTGATTTTCCAGTTTGCAATAAAACACAAAAAGTACACTGAAGGGTTAACAAAAATGTTACTCAGCTCCATCCCATCCTCAAATGCCACATAATTAGATGGGACACTTTGACAAATGTCCTTAGTTTGCAGCGATGGTTTCCAATTTTTTTTCTTTTGAATGAACATTTTGAAATGCTAATCTGCAACAGTGGGCCAAATTCATACTGATGCAAACCCACTGAAATGAATGGAATTACATCAGGAATGAACTTAGCCTTGCCCTGAACGCTTTAAGTCCAGTAGCATAATGCCATTACCCTCACTAAATATAGCCTGTCAAATACAGCATTGGTAACAGCACATATTTGGAGGTCTCAGTCTTCTGCAGGTAATCTGTAAAAGAATATGCAAGGTAAAAGGATATTTTTAAGATTACTTTTTGCACCACCCTATCTTTAAGTAACAAAACATTTTGTGGGATATAATATAATATGAGTGTTAACTTATTACAATTGTGATTTTTCAAACTTTCAAATGAATGGGGATAAAAACTCATAAGAGAATAAAAGAGCAGGTTTTATCAGTTTGGCTGATAATGCAGTTCTGTTGGTTTGTGTGGCAGTATTTCCAATTACAGCCTTCTAGTTTATGGACTCCAAAGTCTGTCCAGAATTAGAAAGAAGGTATTAACAGAAAAAGATTAAAGGTTCATGGTTGGGAATGACAATCTTCTTATGACGTTATAGGTGACATGACAACATGAAATAGTGAAGCAGCTTGTGAAAATGCTTACTTAATAGCATAAGGAAAGGAGATTTCGCTTTGCCAAATACATGATGTTGCGACTGAAAAGAAAAAAATCAAGCATGGGGTTTTAGGGTTTTTAAACTTCCTTTTTCCATAATCTTTTTCATTTTGTGTAGAAAAGTAAAATTTATAAGAACTATCAAAATATACACAATGAAACATAGCCTACCTTCCTATATATCAAATGATGCTACTCAAGGTCCTCTATTCCATAATTACAGGACAAGTAGGCCTTAATAATATGGCACACACAGGTTCCCAGAATGGTAATGCTGTCAGTGCTCTTTCTTCTGAAATGTCCAACTGAATAAAACAAAGGATATACAGGCAAATTGTTATATATGTGTATGTTATATCTAGGATAACATATAGGAAAAACTTTTTCACTAGTAGGGTGGTGAAGCACTGGAATGGGTTACCTAGGGAGGTGGTGGAATCTCCTTCCTTAGAGGTTTTTAAGGTCAGGCTTGACAAAGCCCTGGCTGGGATGATCTAATTGGGTTTGGTCCTGCTTTGAGCAGGGGGTTGGACTAGATGACCTCCTGAGGTCCCTTCCAACCCTGAGATTCTATGATTCTATGATTAGGGAAAAGACCCACTAGCAGTAGACATACACAGTAAATATTGCTTTATTTTAAAAGGTGACTTACAAAGGAAAGAAAATGGGGTTGTATTCTTTTCTGCGTCTATATGATGCATGAAGCAAGCCTGAATGGTTTTGATTTTCTCTCTTTATTTCTTTTTTTTCTGCTTTTTTAAAAAAATATTAGAAATTCAGATCTGTCTATCCTATGTTTTCCTGAGAAAGCTTGTTGACAACTGGAGAACTAATAGGTTTATAATATCAGAAATACTATACAAGTGAAACATAATTAATTGAGAGGGGAAGTGATTTTTATTCAGTCTGTTTAAAAAACTTGTTGTTATTGTTAGCACAATACAAATGCCCGAGAAACACTTGGGAGAAAAGATATCTTTGTCAGAGATTCAACAACCCACCTCTTCAACTGAGGACTAAGAAAGCTCAAAATCCCTATTTCTCAGACCTCTAACAAGTCATCCCACAAACCCATTAAGAATGAGACTTGACAGTCCTGATATTTCTAAGCAAAAACCAAGCAAAAATAAAAGCCAGACATACGAAAACAGAATCCTTTCAACACCTCGTTATATCACAATTAGGGCTCTCAAGCAATTAAAAAAATTAATCTAAATTAATGACACTTAAATACTAGAATACCATTTATTTAAATATTTTGGATGTTTTCTACATTTTCAAATATATTGATTTCGGTTACAACACAGAATACAAAGTGTACAGAGCTCACTTTATATTTTTAATTACAAGTATATGCACTGTAAAAAAACAAAAGAAATAGTATTTTTCAATTCAGCTAATACAAGTACTGTAGTGCAATCTCGTTATCATGAAAGTTGAACTTACATATGTACAATTATGTACAAAAAAAACTGCATTCAAAAATAAAACATAGTCCACTCAGGCCTACTTCTTGTTCAGCCAATTGCTCAAACACATTTATTTACATTTGCAGGAGATAATGCCCACTTCTTGTTTACAATGTGACCTGAAAGCGAGAAAAAGGGTTCTCATGGCACTGTTGTAGCCGACATCGCAAGATATTTACCTGCCAGATGCGCTAAAGATTAATATGTCCCTTCATGCTTCAACCACCATTCCAGGGGACATGCGTCCATGCTAATGACGGTTCTGCTCGATAACAATCCGAAGCAGTGCGGACAGACGCATGTTCATTGTCATTATCTGAGTCAGATGCTACCAGCAGATTTTCTTTTTTGGTGGTTCAGGTTCTGTAGTTTTTGCGTCAGTGTTGCTCTTTTAAGACTTCTGAAAGCATGCTCCACACCTCGTCCCTCTCAGATTTTGGGAAGACACTTCAGATTCTTATATCTTGGGTTGAGTGCTGTAGCTATCTTTAGAAATCTCACATTGGTACCTTCTTTGTGTTTTGTGACATCTGCAGTGAAAGTGTTCTTAAAATGAAAAACGTGCTGGGTCATCATCTGAGACTGCTATAACATGAAATATATGGCAGAATATATTGCATGTCCCCTGCTCAAACAGAGCAGGGGACATGCAATTCCTACCCCCACCTCAAAAGGAGTTCAGTCACAAATTTAATTAACACATTTTTTTTAACGAGAGTTATCAGCATAGAAGCATGTCCTCTGGAATGGTGGCTGAAGCATATGTCACACGTAAATACCTTGCAATGCCGGCTACAAAAGTGCCATGCAAATACCTGTTCTCCCTTTATGGTGACATTGTAAATAAGAAGAGGGCAGCATTATCTCCTGTAAATGTAAACAAACTACTTTTCTTAGCGACTGGCCGAACAAGAAGTAGGACTGAGTGGACTCTGAAGTTTTACATTGTTTTGTTTTTGAGTGCAGTTGTATGAGATGAATTGAAAAATACTATTTCTTTTCTTTATAATTTTTACAGTGCAAATATTTGTAATCAAAAACAATACACACTTTCATTTCGGTTACCACACAGAATATAATATATATGAAAAAGTAGAAAAACATTCAAAATATTTAATACATTTCAGTTGGTATACTATTGTTTAACAGTGTGATTAAAACTGATTAATTGTGATTAATTTTTTTGAGTTGATCGCATGAATTAACTGTGATTAATCAACGGTCCTAATCATTTTTTTCTTCTGCATGTCACCTGAATTTAGAGCTGCTGAACAGTGCTGGATTGAAAGCCCTGGAGATGGAAATTTCTATTTATCCCCAAAACAAATATAGCACGGGTAGTTTCTTAGTTCACCTCTACCCCAATATAACTTGACCCGATATAACATGAATTTGGATATAATGCAGTAAGGCAGTGTTTTGGGGGGTGGAGCCGCACGCTCCGGCAGATCAGCGCATCTGGCTCCAACACGCTGCTCTGAGTGGCATGTTAAGGGTCCCAGGCTGGGGCCAAGCAGTTGGATAAGGGGCAGAGGGACTCAGGGGGTGGTCAGGGGACGGGGGGGTTGGATGGTTCGGAGGTTCTGGGGGTGGGGCGGTCAGGGGACGGGGAATGGGGGCAGTCAGGGGACAGGGAGCAGGGGGGTTGGGTAGTGGGTGAGGCCCTGGGGGCGATTAGGGACCGGGGTGGGGATCTCTGGAGGGGGCGGTCGGGGGACAATGCTTGAGGCCAAAGCAAGTTCGATATAACGCAGTTTCACCTATAATGCAGGAAGATTTTTTGGCTCCCGAGGACCACGTTATATCGGGGTAGAGGTGTATTGTATTTTAATTTTTGTCATTCCTTCATCATTTGGGAGGAGGGAATGAGCAGATGGATGAGCAGAAGTAGATGGCATTGGAGCACAGGTTAGCTGTGGAAGGCTAGACAAAAAAGTTTTGAGGAGGAAAGTGGGGGTATTTAGGGGGCATCAACATAAGCAAAACTGAATTTGTTTTTCACTATCACTGAGCAGGGTTAGTAAAAATGCCTGAGCCCGTTATACACTAGGACTTCCATTAATGTTATCATTGAGGAAGCTTCACTTACCGTGGATAGCCAGATATGAATTTTGCTAGTACAGACAAGGTTTTAATGCTGAGAAAAAGGAAGGCTAATATGCTGGACTACATATTTTAAAGTGTGATTGTATATTGTATGTAACCACATCAGTACATTCATTTTTTTTAATGCTCAATTTCTTTATAGGTTCTTCTTGGATTGTTCTCACTGCAGACAGCGAAGGCTTTGTTCCATTAATGTTCAAAGCAAAGCAAGAGATAATCATAAGGGATGGAAGTGACAGTTCAGAAGTCTGTGGAAGTCACTCCTGCAAAAACAGCATTTCTATGCAACCACCAAGCAGTGTGACATAATTTTGGGATGAAGAATGAGAATGCCCTTCTGTTATGAGACAATAAAAAAAGATTCTGCAGCATCAGAAACTGCATGACTAGAAAACTGTCTCCCATACATTCAAGTGCGTTGAAACTGTAATACATGTGGCACAATTCCACAGTAGTTAGATCCTAGCTGGGCTTCTGTGGTCCCTTCTGCAGGATCAGATCTAGATTCATGCCTGTTTCATCTGACACTAATAATGCTTGTGGCAGGATTTGAGCAGTGGGTGAGGAAAGACTGTTTCTCTGTAGCTGGTACTTGACCAGAATTAAAGATATTCTTGGAGTGGCAAGTTAAAATCATGTGATGACAATAATGGATAAATATCAAGAGTGGGTGGGTCAACTCAGCACTAACAGGTACACATTTTGTACTAAAAGCTGGTGTTACTGAAGGAAGTTTTTTAAAGTTCATTTCTATTTGCTTTCTGTGTATGTTAATAATCACTTTTTTGGCTTGGCGAGAGTTTGCTGCTCCAGTGGACCCTAGGGAAACTTGCAGCATTTGGAGAAATACGTGATTTTTATGTGAAGATGCATGACCGTTAAAAGAGCTATGTCAGTGTCTCATCCGGCATGAGGATCTGTATAGCGGAACCTAGGAAAACAACTATTTAGCATGCAACAAAGAAAAAACAAAAGCAAGGATCAAAGACATTCAAAGACACTATGTAATACAGGCTATGTAATACATTCAAAGACACTATGTAATCTACCTGGGAGTAGATGGATAGATTTGTGGGAGCTCAAACTATCATGATTATGAGAAGAGAGAAGGAACAACAAAGGAATTGAATAAACTCTCACTGTTTTTCCAAGAAGTAGGGAGGGAAGGGTGAAGCTACAGTCCATCCTGTGTGTGGGCTCCTGCTTGTCCTACTGGCTATGCCCTGACAGAAAGTATGGAGAAGCATACCTGTTTCATCCTTTGCACTCAAGCAATGAAGGATGAATTTTTGCTACACGTTTTAGTCCTTAAGTCTGTTATAAGCAGTCTGAATTTTTGTCTTTGTGAATATCTCTGAGAAGTGTTTCCCCTGCACCTTGGGAATCACAGTAACATTGTTTATATAGCAGACATATGGTAAAATCTATGTGATAAACTGCATTTATCATACAACTCATTTCACTTGCACTCTCCCCATTAATGAATTTCCTTCTGGGACTTATTCTAATGTTCCACAGTGCTGAGCAATAAAAAACATTTTCTATTCCCCCAAAGCATGGGATTTCTCTTCCAAAATTACATAGGCTCATGGCTCAAGATGGGCAATAATCAGTCTTCCGCCAATGTAAGGTTAAAAGTTCAATATCACATGGCTTATCAGGGCCAGCAATGGAAGCTTTAAACCATCAGTTTAAAGGCAAAAATGTCTCTACCCCTTTCCCAATATCATATGGCTAATACTGGTAGGTTACAAGATCTTGGACCTTAAGATTCCAGCATTGCTAGGGGAAAAAAGTATGTAAAAATAATTTTAGGTAATTTTTAGGGGGTTTTGAAATGTGGCCTCTCCAAGTCCAATACCGTTGGACTCTTATACTAAGGTAGCCTCTGCCCCTTAACGCTGGGTAAAAGGGCCAGAGCAGCATTTAGGGCTCTAAAAATCTCAAATCCAGCGGGGGCCAATTCCTTGATAGGCTTTCGGAGGACTCTTTACAAGCCCTGGTATAGGAGATGTGTTGGGTGTGGGGCTGGAAGCAGGAAGTGTGTGTCAACGGCAGGGCTGTAGCATGCAGCACTGTGGAAATTCCAGGCACCAGTGCAGTCCACAGGGCAGCCCAGGGAGGCAGCTGTAACTTAGAGAGGCTCCCTAATTTATGCCAGGGGCCACTCCACCCCCCAGAACAACTAGGGGTCAAGAAGGCACAAAGATGGTTTAAAGCCACCTTAGCAGCACCCATTCCCCCTGGACTGCCAGTTCTATGTTACACCTCTTACAAAAGCAAAAACAACAAAGAGTCCTTGTGGCACTTTAGAGACCAACAAATTTATTTGGGCATAAGCTTTCATGGGCTAGAACCTACTTCCTCAGATGCAGGGAGTGGAACATACAGTAGGGAGGTATAAATACACAGCATATGAAAAGATGGGAGTTGCCTTACCACGTGGGGGGTCAGTGCTAACGAGCCAATTCAATTTAAGTTGGAAGTAGGCAATACTCAACAGCTGACAAGGAGTGGAAGTCACTTTTGTAGTGTTAATGAGGCCAATGTAAACAAGGTGGCCCATTTCAAACAGTTGACAGGAAGGTGAGAGTATTTAGCAAGAGGAAATTAGCTTTTGTAAAACCAAGGAGGAGTACTTGTGAATAGCAGTATCATCGTAGCACTGCCAGAAAAGGGTGATCTTACTCCATGCACGCACTGGAGAGGTACTGTGCTATTATCAATCCTGGGCAAAGTACTGGCTACTACTGTTATGCTGAATAGAATGAACAAGACAGTGGATAAATTTTATGAGAATAGGCTAGGTGCCATCCATGTAGATCATGTTGCGAACATATACTCACTCTTCAACAGATCATCAGCAAAGCTACTGTTTGGCAAAACCCCATCTTAATCAACTTTAAGAAAGCACAAGATAGTGTCCACAGAGAGAGACTGTGGAATATTGCTAGCAGTTATGTGATACCAGACAAGCTGATCAACATAATAAGGAGTTGATATGATGGAAGCAGATGTGCAGTAAGATCAGATGTGCAGTAAGGCTGGGTGAGTGATTCGATATTATAACTGGAGTTAGACAAGGGTGTGTATTATCACCAATCTTTTTTGCATTAGCTATACACTGCGTGATGAGCAACAAAAGGTGTAAAATGGGATAGTGGAGATGAGTTACATGATCTTGGCTTTGCCGACAACATTGCTTTACTAAGTACGACAGGGAACGGAATTATTGCCCTTATAATAGAGTAAGAGTAAGCAGCCAAAATTGGATTGAAAGTAAATGCAGATAAAACCAAGATTATGAAGATAGGAAACTGGACAACAGATGCAAAGGTGTATGTGAATGGAAAAGAAATTGAAGGGCTGGAAGAGTTCTGTAACCGGGAAGTGTGATCACATTTGAAGGTGGCTAAGATAAAGATGTTCATACGAGATTAGGAAAAGTAAACACCACTTTTGAAAGGATTAACAACATCTGGTCAAACAGAGGTCTCCACACCACACTAAAGGTCAGATTATACCATGCAATTATACTGTGTATGCTACTGTACAGAGCAAAGACACAGCCAATGACAGTGGCTAACAAAAAAAGATTGGAGGCTGGCTGTAATGGGAGCCCTAACCCCTGGAGTGCCCCCTGGCAGCTTAGTGCAGTGCCACCATTGCATCCCTGCCTCAGTTTTCCCTGAATGAGGGTTTTAATAAATCCAATAAAGCTTATATCTTGAACAGCAGGATCTAGTTTATTCAATCCCAAAGACAGAACATCACACAAATAGGCCTCCCCCTCACCGTCTCTATCTGCAGGTAGGAGGGGCTGAGTAACCCTTAGTAAACCTAAAATGTAGCATTGACATAGTGCAGTCCTCCAGTGTAGGTAGACCATAACAGATGTTACTCAAGTTGAACATATGAGCTGCTTTTCCATTACCTCACGCAAAAGAGCATGGCACACACACCCCCGGTGGTGGGTTAGGGATTTTGTGCCTTTGATTTTTTACCAACCTGAGGTCATTCCACAATGTCTGTTTTAAATCCAGATTCACTTTGCTGAGATTTACTTTGCTCCCTGGAGCCATCATCTATTAGAGAATTGCCAGTATCTTGCGGTTACTGACATTTGGAGGCACTTGCTGCAATACAACCTCTTTTTGCAGGCAGCCAAAATTGTCCTTGAACTTTATGTCTCCACTATTATTTGACACATATGTATCAGCAGCCAGGTGTGGTCAAATGTTTGGTGGCATGCGGTGTATACTTCAGTATTGGCACAGACAGACTTCCTGCAGAGGAGATGACATTTGCAATGTTATGAAAACTTGCCACCGAAAACCATCAGTGCCTGACAACTTATGTCCTTTGGCAAGGATCCATCCAACTTGTCAGCAGACACCATGCTATCTTAACAGACGAGAGTGTATGCAGCCAAGAAAGGAATATATTTCCGTGTAATACTAGACACAAAACTGATTCATAGCTCCAGAAAAAAAGGCAAACCAGAATTTCACATTACAGACCCCAATCATTTCCTTTAAATCAAACTAATACTTACACATTGACAAACAGGAAAAACATTAATGGTTTGTAAGAAGGCAACATACTAAGAGAATGTAACATCCTATGGAGATATTTGGATAATTTTGCTAACTTTCAGAAGAAAAGGAATGATAAAAGGCTCTAGCCATATAATTGAATTTTAGTCTTCTGCAATGATTACTTTTCACAATAGGAAAATCCTTTTGTTACAAACTGTTTGCTCTTTAGAAACTAACAAATGTATTTGGGCATAAGCTTTTGGGCATAAGCTTTTGTGGGCTAAAGCCCACTTCATCAGATTCATGGAGTGAAAAATACAGTAGGCAGGTATATATATTACAGCACATGAAAAGATGGGAGTTGCCTTACCGGGCTGGGGGATCAATGATTAAATTGGCCCCGTTAGCACTGACCCCCCACTTGGTAAGGCAACTCCCATCTTTTCATGTGCTACCTACTGTATTTTTCACTCCATGCATCTGATGAAGTGGGTTTTAGCCCACAAAAGTTTATGCCCAAATAAATGTGTTAGTCTCTAAGGTGACACAAGGACTCCTCATTGTTTTTGCTGATACAGACTAACACGGCTACCCCTCTGAAACCTGTTCGCTCTTTGTTTCATATATTTCTGAGTTTTGGGAAAGTGGCTTGTATCTTTTTGTTCAGTCGTTCTGAAACATAAAAGAACCCTCTTAGAATACTATAAACCTCTCTCTCAAACTCAATTTACCTTAGCGCCAATGCCATTCCTCAAATCCTCCCAGCGGGCCAATAATGTCACTCATGGGGCCAGAACCTGCCCCCCAAAACTCCACCCCCCACCTGCCTAAGGCTCTGTGTGGGAGTTTGGGTGGGGGAGGGGGTCTGGGGTGCAGGCTCTGGGATGGAGTTTGGGTGCAGGCTGGGGGAGGGGGTAGGGTTGCAGGCTCTGGGAGGGAGGAGGGGTGCAGGCTCTGGGAGGGGGTTTGGGGGCGGGGGTGTGTGGGAAGGTGGTGCAGGCTCTGTGAGGAAGTTTGGGGGCTGGGAGTGCGTGGGGAGGGGGTGCAGGCTCTGGGAGGAAGTTTGGGGGCTGGGGGTGCGTGGGGAGGGGGTGCACACTCTGGGAGGGGGTCAGTGGGTGCAACCCTTACTTGGGGCTCCAAGGCAGGGCGGGGGGCCTCCATGCGCTGCTCCCCCCAGCACCGCCCCCCTAACTTCCCATTGGCCGCAGGGACACTTGGGGGTAAGGGCAGCGCACGGAGGCACAGCCCCGCCCTGGGGCCGCAGGGAGGGGCCAGCAGACACATAGAATCATAGAATCTCAGGGTTGGAAGGGACCTTAGGAGGTCATCTAGTCCAACCCCCTGCTCAAAGCAGGACCAATTCCCAATTTTTGCCCCAGATCCCTAAATGGCCCCCTCAAGGATTGAACTCACAACCCTGGGTTTAGCAGGCCAATGCTCAAACCACTGAGCTATCCCTCCCCCCACATGGAGTGAGCAGGGGCTGCCAAGGTCCTGGCCATTTTAAATTGCCAAGGGAGCGCCTGGGGGCTGCAGGTGGGGCCAAGGGACAGACCCAGCCCCAAAACTGCTGGAGCCCCGCAGGCCACATTGGGGAGGTTCACGGGCCGCAGATGGTTCATGAGTTCAGGACCCCGGCTTTTGGTTTTGGTCCCTGTTTAGAAGAGGACTTTGTACATTCCTTGTAAGTAAGCAAGATTGCATCAAAGAAAACACTAGACTCCATCAGCAATTTCTACTCCCAACCGGGACGTGCCCAGGGACCAAACTTTGACTCGCCACGAGAGTCAACAAGGGATAACAGTATTTCTAATGTGCCCATCACTGTTATGTTCCTTATGTGGCACTTCCAGACCAGCTTCATGCCCAAAATTATTTTCACTAAATTAATAATATAAACAAATAAAAACAAGCCTACTGATATTAAGTTTTAACATTTTTTCCCAAACAGCCTGTATTTGGGGCCTAAACTACCTCACAGTGCCCCTGTAAACTCTCCCCTCATATGTAATGGCAGGAGCCCCAGTGTGGAACCAGAGTTAAATTTCTGCCTCTGTTTCCCAAGTTCAATGCAGTTTGTACACAGCCTTCAAGGAGGAGGGGTAGTTTACAGTATGGTATGTAAACAAGCCTTCTTCTACTGTAAGTTCTCAGGTTTCTCCACTGCCTGCAGCGTTGCAGTCTCTCCACTGCTAATTCAGGGTATCTCCCAAGTCTTCCTGCCTGGAGAGCTTTATAGTCTCTCTCCTCTGGTGCTTTCTCTCTCTGTGTTCTAGGCACAGTTCCTCTCTCCAGAAGACACCACTGGAAATAGCTTCCTACCCAGCTTCCCCGAGGAGTTCTCTCCCCAAGAGCTTCCTCTCTCTACTCTGGGCTCCTGCCTGAGCCCTCATAACCCTTTATAAGGCCCTGGTGTTCTTTAACTAATTAACTACCACCCCACTACTTATCCAATTAACCATCCACAGGTGGATCTGGGTTGGTTCATTCTCCTTAGTGGAGCCTGTCACAGGGAGGCTGGGAGCCTGAACCATGACACACGGTAGACTATAATGATAACTTGAAAATGCACCTGATTTATGAGGTAATAACTGTATCCTGGCTAATAAGCTCAAGTTATTATTATGCTGAAATTTTAAACATTCAAATTTACAACAAAAATGAAGAAAAAATATGTACAAATCACAAAACTGGACTGGGTACCTGCAGTGTTGTACTTTAAAAAATGTTAAATAACCTTTTTATTCTTTCCTTCCCCTCTATTCCTTCCTCAATTACCTCTCCTGCCCCTCCCCGGGGATCTCATCTATAACTTCTCCTTTCCCCAACCCTTTTTCTTCCCTACAGGTCAGCATGGCTCTTCTCAACCCAACTGCTGTATATTTTTATTTATGTTGTGATTCAAAACTGATTTGAGATGAAGAAGCTGTAAACCACACAATGTAGATAATTTAAATGATGAAAACACACATTTATGCTCGTGTCAGGGTTCCCTCCCCACTTTAAACTTTAGGGTAAAGACGTGGGGACCCGCATTTAGAGCCCCTAAACTTATTTTTACCAGCTTAGGTTAAACCCCCCAAGGTACAAAATTCCCTGCACCCCAAGAAACACTTTTCGCTGCCACCATCAAATGTTTAACAGGAATCCAGGAAAGGAATCACTTGAACTTCCCTCCCCCCCAAAATACCCCCTCAAGCCGTACACCCCCTTTCCTGGGGAAGCTTGAGAACAATTTCCCAACCAATTGGTTACACAGTGATCTAAAAACCCACCCCCTGGGTTTTAACACCATAGAAAACAGTCAGCTTTCTTAAAAGAAGGATTTTATTAAAAATAAAGAAGGTAAAATCATCTCTGTAAAATCAGGATGGTAACTATTTTACAGGACACTATTTTTAAACTTAGAGAGATTTCCCCCTCTGGACAAAACCTTAAAGTTCCAGAAAACCATGAATAACCCCCCCCCCCCCCCCCCTTGCCCTTTTTAACACAGGGGATACACCAAGCAAAATAAACAGAAATCTATACGCTATACTATCTAAACTTACTTCAGAAAAGGGAGGTTTGATTTTCTGTAGGTTCCTTCTGTCTTCCAAGATCACCCTCTCTCAGACAAAGACACACACTAAAACTTCCCCCCTCCCAAAGTTTGAAAGTATCTTGTCCCCTTATTGGTCAGATGCCAGCCAGGTCAGGTGTCAGTCTGGCTACCTGCATTTTTTAACCCTTTACTGGAAAGAGGATTTTATAGAACTGCATCAGACCCTCTCCCCCTTCCCTTTATATTTATGACAGCTCGTTACTGGGGGAACCAGAACTTTGTTAAATTACAGGTATTGAGGGATGAGTGGAAGGTTAGAGCCAATGTCAAAATTTCCATTGACTGAATGTGAGAGAGATTATTATTATTATCAAAGACAAAATGTGTTCTAGGACTGAGCCTGAACATGGGAAATGAATTCCACTGTTTTTGTTTTTTAAACAGTATTTTAATTGCCCCATTTTTTCCTTCTCTTTTATGTAAATCTTGAGGTTTTTCAGCATCAGCTGAAGGTCAGAAGAGACTGAAGCATCATCTATGTTGCTGGCAAACAGATTAAAAATTCTGAAGAGAAGAACCAAGGGGAGCAGAGAAATGTGCTTATTTGCAGTACAATTGTTAAGAAATAACCATAGTGATTATGCAAATCACTGCTGTCTAACTGGCTAACAATGGCTGCCAGCCAATCAGAGTACAGGGATTCACATACTGTACTGTAATTGTGAAATAACCATTCAGTGGTTATGCAAATAATATACTTATAACCAGAATTCAGGGAATTGAATAACTGAGAAACAATGTTGTTATTAACTATATAGCGTCTCAGCACTCCGGTAGGCTAAGACAATTCCATTTCAGTTTATTGATCTTACATCTGATATAATTTTAATTATAAATATATTATAATGTTTGTTTTGACATGATAATGTATACAATATTTAAAATTATATAAAATGTTTGTTAAATATTTTATAATGTTTGTTTTGTGGAATCTTTGATTCATCTATGTATGACTTTGTTTTACAGTTTTGCATATAAGATATTGTACATGTTAAAAATATTTTAAACTTTGAAACTGAATACTCATATAATTGTAGATATAAGAAGAAGAAAAAAGAAATACCTAATATGAAGACATCTACTGGCACACAGTTAAAATGAGGTCTCCCAGCCTGAAGAAACAAAATGTTTTAAAACCTTAATTTCTGAATATTACCATTAACATTCAATCTAAGGATACAGCAAAGCTTTGTTTTGGAGAATACAGGTATGCAAATTATCTAAGCACAATTCACTGTAAGGTTACAGAAATATGACTGTACTGTACTCATGAATTAATTTCTCTCTCAACAAACTGATATTGACCAATAAAGCCCCCTAGTGGCTAAACACTATATTAAATATGGGGGGGGGGGAAACAGTACAGTAGAAATCTCTTAAATGCCTAGTGCTAAGAAACTTGCTAGGCTAGCTACACTTCCTGTTTAGACAAGTTAGCAAAAGTTTTCTTATTAATCAATGGCTTGAAAACACCTATTAGTCCTCAAACTGCGTCAGTATCAATCTCACAAAGCCATAAATTCTACTCATTCTACTCTGTTCTATTCAGGTTCTTATGACACTGTGGTATCTTGGCACCTTTCAGAGCTAAAACATAAACAACGTGACTAGCATCTCTCAAATGGGGTTTGTCTCCATTCCTCCCGTCCTGGGGAGAGATGGAAGAAACTAATGCAGCTACTTAATTTCCTGTTCATCTCTGTGCCAGGATTGTTCTATGTTGTTCATCTACAAATGTGTTGTCCTCTCTACTTTTAAAGATGACCTGCAAAGGGGAAAACAAAATGGAATTTGTGCCCTTTTTGATGGCTTATGATAACCTGAAAAGTTGGGGCGGCGGGGGAGAGGTCTATGTGTGTTTGTGGAGAGGCAGGGTATGGAGGATATTTGAGGTTTCAGATTTTTTTTTAACATTAGAGCATTTAACATTTAACCACCTCAAGACTGGTTTATTGTAACTTACAGTATCTAGGTCTGAAAGCTGCAGCAATGAAGAATCTCTATTTTGTGCAAATACAGTAGCCAAACTCATTCCTTTGCTCCAATCCTGCCACTGCTCCCGGTCTATTTCCATTGCCAGTTCTCAGCTATGGAATGAACTTGCAGAGGAGATCAGACTGGAGTTTGAGCAGTTTCAAGTTGCACTGCAAGACCTTGCTGTTTGACTAATCTTTTCCACCACAGCCATATTAAGGGGAGGAGGAAACCCTCTTCCCTGCATTCATCTTGAGCACTCCTGCTGATCTCAACTAAGCAATATGTCAGAAGAAAACAGGTGACATGTCAGGTAGGAAGCACTCGTGCTATTTTGAGCTTTCTAGGTCAGACATAACACCATCTACTCCATCCAGTTGCCAATAGATTGTCATAGATAAAGTTTAAGGCCAGAAAGGACCATTCAATCATTTAGTTTGACAACCATTAAATTTCATGCAGTTACCCCTGTAGTGAGCCCAATAACTCGTGTTTGGCTAAAGCATATCTTCCAAAAAAAGGCATTGAGTCTTGACTGGAAGACATCCAGAGATGGAGAATCCATCACTTCTCTTTGTAATTTGTTCTAATAGTTAATCACAGTCACTTTTAGAAATTTGTGCCTTATTTCCAATTTGAATTTGTCTGGCTTCAGCTTTCAGCCATTGGTTCTTGTCATGCTGTAATCCACAAAGTTAAGGTGCCCTTTAGTATCCAGTATTTTCTCCCTGTATTTACACGCTGTAATGAAATTCTCTTGATCTAGCTAAACAGATTGAGCTCCTTAAGCCTCTCATTGAAAGGCATTTTCTCCAGTCCTCAAGTCGTTTTTGTGGCTCTTTTCTACACCCTCTCCAATTTTTCAACATAGTTTTTAAGATGTGGACACTAGAACTGTACACAGTCTTCCAGTTTTGGTCTCACCGGTAAAATCATTTCCCTACTCCCACAGGTATACACAGGTAAAATCACCTGCCTACTCACTATTGCCATTTATACATCCCAGGATCACATTAGCCCTTTTTGACACAGCATCACACTGGCAACTAATGGTGTTGCTTGTCCACTATGATTCCTAAATCCTTTTCAGAGGCACTGCTTTCCAGGATGCAGTCCTGCATTCTGTAGGTATCACATGCATTCCTTGTTCCTAGATGCAGAGCCATCCCTTGGGTACGTATGGCGAATCAGGGTGACCACCCAGGGCCCCACACTTTGGAGGACCCCACAGGAGGGGGCGGAGAGGTGAGGTGGGCGGACAAGCAGGGTGAGGAGGTGAATGGCAGGTGGGCAGGGAGGATGAGGAAGAGCCCCCCTACCACAACATCCCTTCCCCCCAGTGCCTCCTGCCCTCCAGTGGGCCCCCCGATCAGCACATCCCCCTCCCTCTCAGCACCTACTGCAGATCAGATGTTTCACCCGCAGCGTCAGGAGGCGCTGAGAGGGAGGGGAGAGGAGCGAGGGTGCAGCATGCTCAAGGGAGGGAGTGGAACTGGGTGGGGAAGAGGCGGGGCAGGGACGGAGCAGGGGTGAGAAGAAGCAGGGCGGGGGTGGGGCCTTGTGAGAAGGGGTGGAGTGGGGGCGTGGCCTGGGCGGAGCCAGGGGGAGTACCCCCCCCCCCCCAGCAGATTAGAAACTCGGCACATATGTCCTGGGCCCCACACTCCCCCAAGGGATGGCCCTGTCTAGATGTATACTTTTCCATTTGGCTGCATTAAAATGCCTTTTGTTAGAACGAGCTCATCTTACCAAGTGATCCAGGTTGCTTTGTATGATTCCCTTGTCCTCATTATTTACCCCTCCACCAAACTTTGTGTCTCCCTATATTTTATCAGCAATGATTTTATATGTACTTCCAGATCATTGATGAAAATGGTGATCACTGTAGAGCCCCACTAGAAACACTGCCATTCAATAATGATCAGTAATCTGTCAGCCAATTCTTAAGCCATTTAACATGTGCTTTCTAGATAATGTATAGTGTTATGTTTTTAATCAGAATGTTGTGCAATTCTAAGTCAAACACTTTACAAAGTCTAAGGATATTACATCTACATAGTTGTTGTTATCAATCAAACTTGTAGTCTCTTGAAAAAATGAAAGCACATTCATTTGACAAGACCTAGTTTCCGTAAAACCATGCTGACTGGCTTTAATTATATTCCTAACCTTTGATTAATTATTAATGGATTCCTGTTTCAACTTTTCCATTACTTTGCCTGAGTTGGATGTTAGGCTAAATGGCCTATATTTACCTAGATCATCCTGCTTGCCACTTTTAAATGTTGGCATAACATTAACAGTCTAACACTCCTCTGGTATACCCCTGGTATTCCAAGATTTATTAAAAATTAATATCTGTGGGCCTGAGATCTCCTCAGCCAGCTCTTTTAGAACACTTGGGTGCAAGTTATCCAAGCCTGCTAATTTAAAAATGTTTATCCATAGTCAATGTGGTTTAACATCTTCCTCGGTTGCTAATAGACTGGAAAGTACTTTGTCATGTGATACAAGCACATCATCCTGCTTCTTTCCAAATATAGAACAAAAATAGTTATTGAACATGTCTGCCTTTTCTGCATCGTTATTTATAATTTTACCATCTCGTTATAGTAATGGGCCCATACCATTGCTAGGATTTCTTTTGTTCCTAATATACTTTTAAAAAATCCTCCTTATTGTCCCTAGCTTTGCCAGCCATGGATTATTCCCTAATACCTCTAGCGTCCCTTATCAATTGTCTACATTTTGTAACTTCTCATTTGTATTCATTGCTATTTTTGCTTTTTTCCATTTGTTATATATTGTTTGTTTATTTTTAACTGTTGCCTTCACTTTGCCATTGAACCAGGATAGACTTTTAGTCAAAGTTGTCCTATTTCTTGGTTGTGGTATCATGTTTTTTTGGCTATCTAAACTTTTCTTTAAAAATTCCCAATATTCATTCACATTTTTCTGTCTAAAATTTTCATCCTACTCAATTTTGCTCATAATTTTTCTCATCTTGGGGAAATTAGCTCTTTTGAAGCACTAAATGTATATTACTGGTTTGGACTGTCCCTTGTTTTATCATATTGAATGTAACCAGGTCACTGTCACTGGTCTTTGGGAAACCACCAACTTTTAGTCTAATGATTAATTCATTTTTATCCATCATAATGAAGTCCAAAATAGTTACCTTGTGGTAGGCACAATACCTTTTTGTTTTAGAAAATTATCATCTATAACTTTTAGAAGCTCTAATAATGTTCTGCTACTGGCTGCATGAGACCTCCAGCATATGTCTTCCTTCCAAACTAAAGAACCACATAGTAACGCTAATTTTCTTTCCATGCGTTACAGACAGGTGCTTAAGGAGTAACTCATTCTGTTCTCTAGTTTGATTTGGTGATAACAGACCCCCACCAGAACACTCTCCTCGGCTGTTACCACATTGATCCATATGCATTCCAGATCCTGGGGTTCTGAGTTATCAATAACTCTAAAACAAGTAATATTGTCTTTAATGTAGAGTGCCACCCTTTCACCCTTTACCTACTTTCTCCTTCCTAAACACAGTATAACTAGTGATTTTAACATCCCAATCCTGCCACTCATCCCACCTTTTCAGTAATGCCAATGGTACCAAATTTCTTCTCATCAATGAGAATTTCCAATTCATCTTCCTTGTTACTCAAACTCCTAGTATTGGTATAGAATTTCTTCTCTTCACATTCTTTGCCATGTTGTTTCACTTTGTTCTCGATATGCTGAGTTTGTATCACTTTTCCTTCTTAGCATCCTCCTTTTCTGTTGCGAATTTAAGACCTTTTTTATGTCTGCCAGAACAGATCCCAAAGCAAAGGTGTAATCAAGTTGCCACATTTTAGATTTGCTTCAGGTTTCAAAAGGCTGTAAAGTGTATTTTCTAGACTGCATCGAAGCAGTCCAGTCAAGACAAAGTTGCAAGGTTTACAACTGCAGGAAGTGTGGGTAAGACTTACGTGTCTTTGTAGAGACTTTAGATGGCTCTATATAAGTATTATGTAATATTATGACTGAGGCTTCGGGACCAAAGATGCTGCATTCCACTTTGAGTTAAAGGTGATCCAAAAAGGGGGAGAAATAAATCAGGAGCGTGTCCTTTTTTGTACCTTTATCTTGTGTGAGATGCACTAACAGAGACCTGATGCTGTGTTCAACCCCCAATACCACACCACCCAGGCCTTCGTGCAGGGACCTTCGTGCCCTCCTCTCGGTGCAGCCAGTGAAGCGCCCACAGGAAACACGGACGCGTGAGGCGCAGGCAGGCCGGGGCGAGGTCGGGCGCTAGGCCTGGTCAGCACATGGAGGACCTGATCTGCTGCCCCATGAGGCACCGCCCTGGGCTCTCACACCATCCACCAGGGGCAGGCAGGTCCCTAGGGCAGGAGCTGAGGAGAGAACTGGCCAAGCCCAGCACCCAGGGGGCTGTTGTTTGTGAGATAGAGAGTAGCCCCGCCCCCTTCACGAGCCAGGGGGGCGGGTTACTGACTCCGGCTCCGCCCCTCTGAGGCTACGGGGTTGGGGCCTGGGGGGAGAGGCACGCGCCCGCCCCATTGCATCCTGGGCGATGTAGTTTTCCACTACCAGGAGCCCGTTGCTAGATCACCGAGCTCACGCGGGAGGCTAGAGTGCCGCCAGGGGGCATAGAAACGCCGAAGGGGGGGAGTAGAGCGGCTAAGAGCCCCGGCGCTACGGCTCCGTCCCACTCCGGCCGGGGCCTCGGTCTGCGGGTGCCAGCGCCGCCATTTCACCCGCTGGGAGCCGGGCCCAGCAGCCGCTCGGGTAAGAGGAGCCCGCTGGCGGGCAGGTGCCCCGATGTCCGACCGGTCCCGAGGGTCCGGCGTGAGCGCGTGCGGGGGAGGGGGGGAAGGAAGGAGCGAGGAGGAGGAAAACGGGGTGATGGGCCCGCGTGGGAGGGGAAGGGAAATGATGGGAGGGGAAGCAGTGCGGGCGGGCCCGCGAAGGGGTGGGGAACAGAAGCCGGGCGGGCGGGGAAAGTAGCGTGGGCGGGCCGCGGACAGTGGGGGCGTGTAGGTTGGGGGGGGGGGGGGGGAGGTGCCAGGAGAGAGGAAACCCCGCCTACTGCCTGCCCACCCCTCTGCTGTGGGGGGTCAGGGGGCTACGAATCTGTCCGTCCCTGCCAACTCCCCCTCCCCCCCCCCATGCCCCAAGGGATATAGGCGGAGTGGGGGTGGCCCACTGCAGGGGACAGCAGGACAGCATCTTTGCCCTAGGGCAGGGAAGGTGTGTTATTGCCTCCTGTTCACAGATACATGGGGAAATGGAGGCAGAGAGATGTCAAGACTGATACTGTCAAACATGGGAGCCTAAAGTTGGGCACCTTAACCCATATTTAGATACCTAAATAAGTACCCTGAATTTATAGCCTGACATCTCCTGTTCCTCTTGGACTCTGTGGAAGCGGTGGGTGCTCAGCACCTCTGAAAATCAAACCACCAGATTTACTCCTGAGGGCATTCTGCGCCCAAAAAATAAAAATCCTGCACACAATATTGTAAAATTCTATAAATTTTATTTGTCAAATAAATGTGGAGGCTCCAGCATGGCATTGGGAGCACTGGCCACTGGCTGCCTAGAGGTGGGAGATCACTGTGCAGCTCCCCCCCGGGACACAGACTAAGCAGTGAGTCTGCACCCAATCCTGACACATCGTAAGGACCAGGCCTGCCTCAGAAACACCCTAGGACGTTCCCCTCTGTACCAGGTGCAGCAGGTGTGGGTAGGCAGGCTCAGCAAGGCGGTATCCAAGTTTGGAGGGGCTTAGTGTGGGGGGATCCAGGTGTAGATTGAAAGGGTTCTATGTGGGGCAATCTGGGTGCGGGTGGCTCAGTGTGGGATCTGGGTGTGGTGGGGGATCTGGATGCACAGAGGCTTGTTGGGTGGTTCTGGGTGCAGTGGTAATGGGACTCTGCAGGGGGTTTCGTTTCAGCGGGAGGGTGAAGCTCTGCGGGAGGGTCTGGGTATGAGGGGGTCTGGATGCAGGGGGGTTGGGCGGATGTGGGAGCAGCTCCCTGTATAGGGATCCCTCCCCCTACAGCTGAGGAGTGATGGGTGCAGGAAGGTGGGGGACAGGGGGAGTTTGCAGAGCTTTCTTCAGCTGGGGGAGGAATCTGGGGGGTGGATCTCACCCAGCCCCAGATGCTGTGCAAGGGAAGAGGAAGTCCCGTCTTCCCTAGCCCATCCGGGATTAGCAGCTGAGCCTGGCACAAGGTAGGGGCCACCAGCCGAGTCTTCCACAGTTCCGCCTCCTGAGCCACAGTGATTTACCTCGCTGCCGGCTGCCTTGGGCCCCCAAAACTATACAGGGACCGCTCTTGTGGCTTCCTTTTGCTTCCCTGTCAGAAAGTCATTTTTCTGCGGGGAAGCAAAGAAATCCGCTGGGGACATACATTCTGTGCCTGTGCAGTGGTGCAGAATTCCCCCAGGAGTACAATTTAGGGGCCTGACTTTAGGCTTCCACATTTAAAAATGGTTGTCTAAGTTACTTACTCAGGGCTACAGAGTCAGAGCTGGGGGTAGAATACAGGAGTTCCTAATCCTATGGTTTAATCTGTTGGATCATGTTCATTTCTGAAACTGGCAAAATAAATTGCAGATAGTTTATCAGTATCTTACAATTATACAGTAGCATTTATTATGAAGGATGACATGTACAGAGAAGAAAAGGAAGGAGATAAAACTAATGGGCCATTTTTTGTGCTACATTTTTTTTTTTAGGTCTATTGATAAGTGAAAATGTCTTGGTTACCTTCTGCAGCAGAGTGAAATGTCCATATGGTATAGGTGGCTTATTATAACTGACTGGGTGTTAGCATCTCTCTTGCAAGAGGTATCTGTCAATATCACCTATCAGAGTTTCCATGTATTTCAGAGTATTTAAGAATGAGCAGCTAGCAGTTTTGGTCTTACTGGTTAATGATGATCACTTAGCAAGACTGAGGTCCGTTTTATCTGAATTCTGAGAAGGTGGAAGGTTAGGTAGATTAGTAGAGCTAGATGGGCTGTATGGTTGCTGCTGCTTCCTAGTGTCTGAAGCAGTGGAAGGGAACGGTGAACCACCACCACTGGGAGTTGCGGGCAGCCGTGCCTGCGAATGGTCTCGTGGCCCGCCAGCAGATTACTCTGATGGGCCATGTGCGGGCTGCAGGTTGCCCACAACTGGTCTAAGACCTGGTCTTCACTAGAAAATTATGTTGACTTAACTACTTTGGTTAGTTGTGTGACAAATGCACACCCCTGATGGAGTAGTTAAGCTAACCTAAGTCCCTGTGTAGACAGTGCTAGGTTGATGGAAGAATTCTTCTGTCGATTTAGCTACTACCTTTCGGGGAGCTGGATTACCTATGCTGATGGGAGAATCCTTCCTATCGGCATAGGTAGCATCTACACTGAAGCGCTACAGTGGCACAGGAATATTGTGTAACAAATCATTAAGGGCTCAGTGTTCGCTCCAGCAACACAAGTGAACAAGACTCACATTGGGTGGACCTAAGTAGAAGAGTTGTGCAAAAGGGGGGAGCACCAGCTTCATGGCATGCTGTCCTAAAGCTACACTGTTCCGTTATGGTAGATCTTTCTGGTAGTCTTTGGGAGCTTGGTAGTAACGTGGCTTTAACTCTTCTTGTTTCTACCTAGTAAATATACCATCAAATTATAAATAAAATACATTACTTTCCTAATACTAGTTTTACATGTAAGCAGTTGCAGTAACTGCTGCACAGATGTTATATGATCACAAATGAGAGGAGAGTTGGTCCATGCAATTGTGAATGAGAGGGGCAGTGAGCCATGAGACAGTCTTTGTCTACACTGAAAAAGTTTGAGAACCACGGCAGTTACGTATGCAATTAAAGTGAAAGGAAAGATGGTTTTCTTATTAAAGCACAGAAGAACTAGTTTCCACTTCCATCTCTGTCACACATTTCTCCTGTGGCCTTGTGCAAGGTACTAATGGATTTTCACAGATGATGAACACCTACTTGCTTTGGGCAACGCAGGTGCTTGTCACCACTGAAAATCAGGCCACAAACCTTAGAGCCTCAGTTTCCTCATCTATGAGATGGAGACTGTAATACCTACCTCAGAAGTGCTGTTGTGAGATTAAATCCATTAATTATTATATAAAAGATTGGTTTGCCCTGAGAGATCTTTCCTGGTTTGTTTAACTATCCTGTTTGCGTTGGTCTCCGTAGACAAATTAAAAAAAAAAAAAAAGAGGCAGCGCCTTGTAGAAAAAGCTCCAAGACAGCACACTGAGTGCATTTTGTCACACAGCTCAAAATGACTTTAATATACACTATAAAACAATCTCGTGTCACAAGTAAAGACATTTTTACAAATGTGAGTATTAAAACTGAATTAATTGAACACCATTAGGGGGCTGGAGCACATGACTTATGAGGCGAGGCTGCAGAAGAGAAGAGTGAGGGGGGATTTGATAGCTGCTTTCAACTACCTGAAAGGGGGTTCCAAAGAGGATGGATCTAGACTATTCTCAGTGGTACCAGACGACAGAACAAGGAGTAATATTCTCAAGTTGCAGTGGGGGATGTTTAGGTTGGATATTAGGAAAAACCTTTTCACTAGGAGGGTGATGAAGCACTGGAATGGGTTACCTAGAGAGGTGGTGGAATCTCCTTACTTAGAGGTTTTTAAGGTCAGGCTTGACAAAGCCCTGGCTGGGATCACTTAGTTGGGGTTGGTCCTGCTTTGAGCAGGGGGTTGGACTAGATGACCTCCTGAGGTCCCTTCCAACCCTGATATTCTATGTTTCTATGATTCATTTATGGTGTTTTATTAGTTTTGTATTCCACTCAGCTTGCACATGAGAAAGAGGCTAATTTTTGTTTTTGTTTCTTGAAGACATTTAAAACATGGTGTTTTATTGGTCGTGTTCACAGCTGTATGTTGAACCACAATATTTTTGCCTCCCTACTTTCCTTTACGCAGTTGGTCTGTTGATAGGAGTAGCCATATTGTGGGTGATGTTGGCACTACTAGCCAATTAGAGCCAGCTATGACTAATTCAAAATTATGCTGAGAGACAAAGCCAGGACAAGAACTGACTGGACCAAAGAGCCCAGCCAAGAATCTCAAATCTCTGCTGCCGCCTCTCCTCCAGATGTCTGGGGAGCAGCATAAGAGAGCCATTGACTTCTGCCCTGCAAAGGGAAGAGGAAGGTGGGTGGTTGCTGAGCAACCCCTTCAGCAAACTTCCTTTGCCTGTCTCCACTCCAGCAAGCAGAGAATGGTGATCCCAGCTGGCTGGAAGAGCAGTGACCCTTAGCTAGCTATCTAAAAGTGAGAGTGCATGGCCTTGGACCATGCAGAGTGCTGACCTCAAGCTGGGGGGAAGTGGGCCACAGTGACCAGGCTGAGTTCAACCTTCCAACTCCCACATTGGAATTCAAACAGGAACAATTGACTGACCCCGCTCTCATTAAACCCTGGGCAATTATACTGTGTTTAACCTCTGAGGAGGAAGCAAAGCAGGCCTCCTTTGGCTGTCTGACTTGCTAGGGGAACTCAGTGTAGGAAGAGAACTGTGCAGCCTGGAAAAACCCTGGTCAGGAGGGAGATGCGGGCGTCCACCCAAGAGAGGTGAAGACTGTGGGCTGGAAGTCTGAGAGTGAGTGGCCTTGCTGGACCATAGAAGGGGAATACAGATGCAGTTGCCCTGAACTTTAACAGGTGGAGTTTAGTGAGAATATCAACACTGTCCCCAGGACAGATACAAATACTAGAAAATGTACTGAAAGGAACAATGCTGCATTGGCCCGATGATATATGTTAGATGACTTAGTGTTTTTTTCCCCCATCTCCGACTTACCTGATACAGTATAATTAACTACATTTAACTGCAGAGTTGTGATCAAATTCTCTAGACTAATGTATCACTTGTTTTCAATAATTACAGATGCCGCTCACTAGAAAAAATGGAGCTGGGAAAAGGAAAACTTCTGAGAACTGGCCTTAATGCTTTGTATCAGGCAATCCACCCGGTGCATGGTATTGCCTGGACGGATGGGAAGCAAGTGATTCTGACTGCTTTACACCTTCACAATGGAGAACCAAAGTTTGGTGACTCGAGTGTTATTGGTCAGTTTGAACATGTTCATGGACTTTACTGGGGCCCATGTACTACAGACACCACGACTCTGCTTGCTGTTCAGCATAAAAAGCACATCACTATTTGGCAGCTGAACTATAACATTTCAGAAAGGAATAAACTCTTGGTTTCTCAGATTTGTGAAACTGGTGAGCCATTTCCAGTGCTTCCCCAGGGCTGTGTGTGGCATCCAAAGAAAGAGATCTTGGCTGTGCTTACTACACGGGATGCCTCAGTTTTACACTCAGTTCGTCGCAACAACTCCAGAATTAAAGCTGATATAAAAGGTAGTGGTCTCATCCACTGCGCTTGTTGGACTAAGGAAGGCAGTCGCTTAGTAGTTGCCATAGGCAGTGCACTTCATTCCTATATATGGGATGATGCTCAGAAAACTTTAAATGCTTGCTGCTTTTGCCCAGTATTTGATGTGGGAGGCTACATCTGTGCTGTAGAAGCTACTTTAGATTCCCAAGTTGCTGTTGCTACTGAGCTTCCGTTAGATAAGATTTGTGGCTTAAATTCAGGTATTGCATTTGAAGTCCCAGCTGGTGGTGAAACAAATTCTTTTCCTTCACCGTCTACCTTGTTATGTGGTGATGAAGAGTTCTCCATAGATGGGGGGAAATCACTAGACTCAGAAAAATCTGTGCCCATTGTTTCAGTACCTTCTCCTTCATCAGCTCCTGTGGATCTAACCCATATCCTTTCCAGCAAACAAAGACTTAGTTCCAGTCCTCTTATCCATCTTAGGCACAAAGATTACCTAACAGGAAGCGGCCATGACTCTTCACACCTGATCTTGGTGACTTTTGAAAGAAAGGTTACCACTACCAGAAAAGTGAGCATCCCAGGCATTCTGGTCCCTGACATAATGGCTTTTGATCATAAAACTCATACTGTATCAGTAGCCTCCAATACTTGTAACATTATTTTGGTCTATTCTTTGACTTCATCCCATTTACCCAATATTCAACAAATTCAGCTTGAGAAAAGTGAAAGACCAAAGGGCTTATGCTTCCTGACCGATAAATTGTTACTGATTTTAGTTGGAAAGCAGAAATTCACTGACCCTGCATTTCTGCCATCTTCAAGGTCAGACAAGTATGTCATCCGTTTGATGATCAAAGAAATAATATTTGAAGAGGGTTCTTCAGCATCTGCAGGAACTAGTGGTAACTCCAGTTTGAATACCTTTTTGAACATACCTGTGAGAAGAGAGCCACCAGAAATTCTCTCTACAGAAGTTCATCCTCTAAGCAGCGGACTCCTGATACCAGGTCATGCTATTATTCAGTCTCCTAGTAGCAGAAGAAAACTTATTGAAGAAATTAAAAGCCCTACTTCTGAGCAACACCTGTTGTCAAGTGTGAGAGACATCGAAGAAAGAAAGATTTCCATGGATTTTCCTCCAGCTCTGGAAACTTTGGATGTTGAACCAATTAATCGATCATTGGCCCTGCATGGGCTTAGAACACCTACAGCATTTTCTAACAGACCGGCATCTTCAAAAGGGCAGGCGGATGTAGTTCCCGAAATTTCAAATTCTCCTAAAAATAACATTCTGCTAGATGAAAAGGAAGCAAGTTATTTATCTAAGAACATAGAAAAATTATGTGGCAGTTTTACAGAAGTACAGCATCACCTTTCTGAGCTAACAGAACTTCTAAAATCCAGGAAGAAATTTCTTCCGGCATACCCGTCTTCTCAGGAACCCTCTTTTATTAACATCACTTATCAGGTAACTTTTAATGCTGAAAGCTCAGTGTAAAATCTGTTTGTGGACATATATTTTAAGATTACAGATATCTTTACATTTTATAGCTCTGCAAGAGTCTCATTCCAGATTATGCCCGGTAAGGCCTCAATTCTGCAGTTATTCATGTGCTTAACTTTACACACGTGAGAAATCCCATTACGTTCAGTTGGGTTTAATTAGGGCAGGCCTGCACAACATGCGGCCCGGGGGCCCCATGTGGCCCACGTGGGCTCACTGTGCGGTGTGCGGGGGGGTGAGTAGGTGGGCTCACTGCGGCCCAAAATCTGGGACTGTCCGTTGGTCCTGTTTGCTGCTCATCTCTGGGCTGGGGGTTGTCCCAATGCTGCAAAGAGGGTGTTCCCAAAGGAAGGTGCTTGCTTCTAACCCCCGAGGCCATCGGTATGTCTGCTCTTCTCTAGTCAGCCCACTTGACAAGTTCGATTGTCCTTGGTCAGGTTCCTATCCCCTCTCCAAAGGTTGCAGTTGTCTGGAGGTGCCTGTCTTCCACGCCTTCCTCATTCACACCTCATTCATTCAACAGGGCAATTGAATACAAAGTGGGGGGAAGATCTTATTCTACTTCTAGCAAAAAGACATTTTTCTTTTACCTTAATTATACTACCTTAGGGGCCCGGTATAACATATTACCAAGGTTCAATACAAAGTCATATAAAAGTTATACAAAAATGCATAATGCAGAGATTTATCTACAACTGCATTGATTGACTGTTGTGTGCAGTAATATAGTGACCCTTGAGGGGGTGAAGAGGGGTGTGATGGCGGGGCCAAGCAGGGAGGGAGCGGGTCCTATTTTACTGCTGTAATCTGGTCACCCTATGCTGTCTTCTTGCTGTCACTGTTTCTTTCCCCTTCTACAGGCTTCCACACCCCAGCGCTGGGGAAGGAAGGGTTGTTTCCACAGGGCGGGCGGTGCTGGGGGTGGTTCTTCCATGGGGTTTCAGCCCTCAGCTGTTTTCTTTGAAGTAATATGGCCCTCTCTATTTTCGAGTTGTGCAGGTCTGAATTAGGGCCTCAGTTTCTATGTGGTATAGTAAGGATTGGGGCTTTAATTCCTATGCAGAAGAGATGTTTTACCAGCTTGTATACCAGTCCCTATCTGTGGTCATGGTGCTAACAGAATTGTCTATTGTCAGATTTCCCTGATACGAAATAAAAAAGATTTAAATATTTGACATCTCATGAGATTTTAAACTAAAAATATTGCCATTTCACAAGTGTATTGCTTCAGTGTTTTTCATCCATACCTTATTTTCATCACTGGTGCACGTAGTACACATAGGGCCATATTTTAAAAAAGAAGTAAAGATAATGTTATAGTTTAACTATTAATAGGGTTCAATTTATGCCAACAATGGTTCCATTATTCTGCAGATTTTAAATAATGTAAATGATATGATTTCCCTATTAATGAGTGTCTGCTACTAACTACTCCCCACTTCACACTTGTGCTCATATTCTACAGCCAGATCCAGGCCCCTGCACCTTCGTGAATTCCCATTTACTTCAGTGCATGGGTCCACATATACAGATTCAGTTACAGGATCAGGGCCTTCTGATGAAGTTCTATTAAGTTCTAGTGCTCTTTCCATATTTAGAATTTTTAGATAGGAAAAGCATTTATTTTTAGTCAATCAAACCTACTCCCATGGATGGCAACTTTTAGTTGCTACCCTCATTAATGTTTTAAGAATTTAAACAATTGTTGGGATCCAAAACCAAAGATTTACTGTATCTATCTTGAAATTGAAATCTAGCCAGTTGAGTTGTACCTATGCAAAGAGGTGGCAGAAGTTTAACTAAGTACACAGTGTGTCTTGTAGGTCCTTCTTCACTTATTATTTTGTGAGAAGGAAAGAACTCAGTTTGCCTTTCAGATCACCGGTTTAGTGTGAAACCTAACAGTTAGAAAATATAACTTTTTACCAGTAAATTGAGTATATTTACTATGGAAATCATTGGCACAATAAACATGGATCACCACAATATCATGTTTAGAGTCAATTGCTACTCAGATGCATCCAAACCTAGGCTATCTGAGTACTGCCAGATTGCGGTTTTAAGGAAGGCCAACGATGAAGGAATGATTTCGTCTTCTTTCCTCTTCCCCGACCCCAGGCAATTAAGTGGTTTTGTGGGGCAATGGTAGCTAGATAAACAACTCCTGTGCACCTCCAAGCTCCCCCATGAAATGTAACCGAACTGTTTTTTCAGTATGGGTCCTTCGACAGCACAGAAGAGGGGACAGGATTTGCCTCGTAATGTTTTCCCTGACAGAGACATTAAGGGTTCTTGGGGAATTCTTATAAGTGCTCTGGCTATTTTATGTAGGATAAAATTACGTTCACTCACAGTACATAGCCTTGATAATAACTTATCTTGTGGGTAGATTTAAAAACCCATTCACCTGCCATGTGGGAGACATGTTCTGAAGACTGTATTTGGGCAATGGTACTTGCAGGTAGACTAGACTACATTCAGTCTTAGAGAGGGGAAAGGGAAGACGAAAGGGAAACTGACTGTAAATAAAGTCAGTCTTAGTTACAAAAAGGCATAAATTGAAAGTTGCCAATAAACAAATATTAACAAAACCAACAACAAAAAATTGGGCTAAGTTAGGATAAACTCTTACTAGTGGTTCTAGGTCAGCCATGTGGCATGATCTCTCATCCCCCATCCACATGCACACTAACATATTTTAGTTACTTTGCTACCATTGCTCACTGATGTTTTCATCATAAATAAAGGGATTTCAGACCATAACCCTTGCAAACTAGTTGGTCCAGACAAATGTAGTGTTTGATTTTTGGAAGTGTACTATTGTTGAAAACAAATCTATGTGATGGTGTTTTGAGGAAACTGTCATATTTTAATAGCTCTAACTAAAACACACTCAGCTATACCTAATTGTTTCTTCCTTGTATCTACAGAAGCAGCTTGCTGGAAGTGGGGTAGATGAAAGGCGAGCTGTTATTCTATGTGATGGTAAACTCCGTCTAAGTATTGTTCAGCAGATTTTCAGTCTCTCTCTCATTGAAATGCAACATGGTAAGTTCTGTTCATCCAATACAATGAAGTGCAGATATGTGACATTCTCAGTTTGCATTAGCAACAAATATAGTCTTATTTAGAAAAAAGATATTAAAAACATACCCAATTTATGTTCTTGTATTAAAATTAGTTCCTTTTTACCTAAAATCTAGATTTCCTGTCCAAAGCTTTGTTGTGTTCATTTGCCTTTGTTTAGCTAATAGGTGGAGGTACAGGAAAATCATATTTATCCCATTTTTTATTCAGACTTTGTAGCTCTTTTACAAAGAGAATTCTGACTGACAGGTCTGGTTGTCTGAATTAATAATTTCTTGGAAACCCTGTTCAATATTTTAACCGGTCAACTTCATTATCTACTCTCATATAACCAAATTTTGTAATTCTTCTTTAACACAGCAAAGGCAAAACAATGTTTTGTTTGTGGCAAAGATATAAAACATACATCTTTAAGATATGAAATGTTTCTCTGTTGGAAATGTTCTGTACAGTATTTTCCAACAACTAGAGTTTAACACCTGCAGGAAAAGTCCATTGACATGTTGTTGTGCGCAGCTCTTAAAGACGAAGGCTACTGCGTTGTACTTTCAGGAGTACTGATTTTTCAGTACATGGTGGTTAAAGTTCAGATATGTTTTATATTCCTATGACTAGATAAAATCATAGGTGCATCATTCACCAGTGCCTACATTCTAGGAAAGATTATTAATACAATTTTATATTTATATAGCACCTTTAATACTGAGAGATTTTAAAAAAACTTTATACTGTATAGAAAGTTATTTCTTCAGCCACCACTGAAATGCAGCCACCTCTCTGGTGAAACATGGTGATTATTGAACAGCACACAGTGGTGCACACAGATGTTTATGCCAAGTCCACCAGGGAAAAGCAAACAAATTTTGGAAATGCAGCATCTAGTTACCTAAACTGAAATTTGTCCAGGACAGTGAGATTAACATAACTTCTTTTACAAGAAGGCCCATGGAATCTTTAATGACCACCAGTGGCTGGGACCTCTATTGTATGCCTTATCAAAAAGGCATGATTAGTTATATTGTCTAAAGTTCTTTTTTTCAGTAGGAAAAAAACATGATTTTTTTCATTTTTTAAATGAACATAAGTAATATTACTGGTTATATATACTCATACTAGTAGTAATATCTTCAAATGCCTGAATTATAAAGTCAAGTTCAAATGAGGTATTAAGCATAAGATTAAAGTTCATGTGCTTTTAAGCTATAATCTTTTTGTGACATTTCTTGCAATGTGTTACATAATAGAAGTAAATGGAGCAGCTGGGAAATGTGCTTACTGAACTAACTTTTTTTTCAAACCAGTTTTATTTTGTGATTGCAAAAGTGATAAGATAAAATATGAGAAGACTTGCTTGATGTTTTTTGTTTTTAAAAATAAGCAAAAGTATACACCTCTGGATCCAGTAACATTTTTACAGTTTGAAAGCATGTATGTAGTGTAACACTAATAAGAATATTACATGAAATAGCAACAGGCCCAGAGATTTGGGACTTGCAGAATTTTTCCCTTCTAAAATTATTTAAATTAATTATATTGAAACCATATGGCTAGAAGCAGCATGTGTGTGTGTGCATAAACAAGCTATCTGCTGGTTTTTATTACATTAATTTGAAATTTTCTTTTAAACCTGAGAACAGAAATGAAACTGGCTGATTTTTTCAGCGTAGAACATTATATGCACATCTTTGTTATGGGTGTTTATGTAACACCTTATAAAATAAATCTTTATGGAAATGTTAAAGCATATCACAGTATCTAATAAAAACACTTTGTGGATCCTTTGAGCTAGTGGTCGTATTTGTCTCTGCCAGTATATGTAGGGAAATCTTTAGTCATGTTTAAATACTAATATTGCCATATCCAATTTGAATTGGATGGGGTGGGTGATGAAATTGCTTTGTAAAGATTTATGAATTCTGTTTGTTGTCCTGATTGTTAGGCTGTTTAAGAACATAAGAATGACCATATTGGGTCAGACCAATGGTTCATATAGCTCATTATCCTGTCTTTCAACAGTGGCCAGCGCCAGATGCTTCAGAGGGAATGAACAGAACAGGGCAATTATCGAGTGAATCATCCCCTGTAGTCTAGTCCCAGCATCTGGCAGTCAGAGCATTAGGAACACCCAGAGCATGGGGTTGCATCCATGATTATCTTGGCTAATAGCCATTGGTGGATGTATCCTTCATGGACTTATCTCATTGGTTTTTTTTTAAACCCAGTTATACTTTTGGCTTTCACAACATCCGCTGGGAATGAGTTACTTTTGGGGGAATTCTGCACCACTGCGCAATTTGTGCAGAATTAATGTTCTGCGCAGAATTTCCTTTTTTCCTCGTAGAAATGTGCTGCAGAGCTGCTGGCTGCCACTAGGGGCCACTGGACCCAGCAGAGCCTGGCTCACAAATAGAAGGCTACGTCTACACTAGAAACTTCAAAGTGCTGCCGTGGGAGCGCTCCTGCAGCAGCGCTTTGAAGTGTGTGTGTGGGTTGAGAGTGTCTGGGTTAGGGGGTTCCCTGCAGCTGGTCCTGGCGGAGAGGGAGGGCATGGGTGTCTGGCCAGGGGTGCGTCCCGCAGCTGGGCTCTTGGGGAAGGGAGTGTGTGTGTCTGGCCCCCCGGCTGGGCTCTGGGGAGGCGGGGGCAGAGAAACAGGAATTGGGTTGTCATAGGGGTTTCTTTAACTCTCTACTCCTGGGGGGATTTTTTTTTTTACACACATAGTTGCTGGCAGGTATTTTGAAATAAATTACCAAAATAATTGAAAGTGGTGTGATTATATAGTGTTATTTTGACAAATAAAATATGCAGAATTTTGCAGATTTTTAAATTTTTTGGTAGAGAATTTTTAATTTTTTGGCACAGAATTCCCTCAGGAATAAATGAGTTCCACAGGTCAACTATGCATTGTGCGAAGAAATACTTCCTTATGTTTGTTTTAAACCTTATGCCTTGTAATTTCATTGGGCAACCCCTGATTGTTGTGTTACGTGAAGGGATAAATAACACTTCCTTAATGCACTTTCTCCACACCATTTATGATATTCATAGACCTCTGTCATATCCCCCTTAGTTGTCTCCTTTCTAAGCTGAACAGCCCCAGTCTTTTTAACCTGTGTTCAAATGGAAGCTGTTCCATACCCTTAATCATTTTTTGTTGACCTTCTCTGCACAGACACCCCCAAGGGAAGAATTACAGGTGCCTAACCCAGTCACACCTGCTTGGTAACCACAGTTGATACAGAGTACTATAGCTCATGTCTTGGTATAAGAGTGGGAGAATTGTAGAATTCCACCCAGGGATAGATAAATGCAAAAGGCCTGACATTAGAGGGGCTGCACTCAGAGAGACCAGGCTAGCCCTGTATCCAGGATGGGGCTTTTATACCAAATTGGGAGTTGAGTTGGGTTTTACTTAAAATATTAACTCAAATGTCAAGACTATAGTAGGCAGTTGATCTTATTTAGCTCTGTTGGCACTAAATGTATACATATTTATAACATGTAAGAGACAGAGTACTGGTTTACATATTGCTTTATCTTGTTTTAAATATTCTGTTGGCTTGACCTATGAATATTTAATTTGAACAGGAGACCAGAAAAGAAGACAAAGGTCCACCTGAATCTCGTTGTTCAGTATTTCATTCCCGTTCCTAATCTAAAGTTGTGTCAAGATATGTGTGTTGGAGCTGTGGCTTCTGGTGAGAAAGTTGGCCTGAGAGAACTGGCTTTTGCACAGCTGTCGTCTAATTTTCAGTCAATAGCATATTACACAACAATACATGTATTTTCTTTCAGAGAAAATCCAGTTTATCTCACCTCTAGGCTTAGCTAGAAGAAACAGTAAACATTCATTTCTTGTCAAATTCAATTTTCAGATTTTGTGTTGCATCGAAGACAATTGGGTAATATTATTTATGCCTAAAATATACTGAGTTGCAAAAAAAAGTATTGTTAATAAATAGATATTTTAATGTCCTCATAGGTTCAACCTGGATTGTTCTCACAACTGACAGTGAAGGCTTTGTTCCATTAACATTTGGATCCATGCAGGAGATAATCATAAGAGATGCCAGTTCAAAAGGCTATAGCACCCATTCATCCAAAACTTTGGATATCATCAGTTCTACAGAAGGGTATAGACCCATTTCTTCAGAAAGTCTGGATATCACTAGTTCTTTGGAAGTCTTAAGAGAACATTCTTCTAAAAGTCTAGACAGCAGCAGCTCTTCAGAACAGTCAACCACTAAAACGTAATTTTGAATTAAGATGATAGTAGCTGTTATAGTTGGACAGTTTTTAAATCATTGTCACACAGGACGGGAGCCTTTACATAACTGTCTGTATATTACAATTGATGCATCTGTTGAGTTTTTCTTGTAACTAGATCTTCTACAGTTTTGTTGGGTTCATCACTCGATAAATCTTGTCTCTTATTTATTTGGCCCTCTTTACACCAAGTTTGGAAAGTAGCACTCTTCTACTGAGCAATATGTATTTTAAACTTTTTTTTTTTTTTTTTTTTTTGGCTAGAAATCCATAGAGCAGGCCTTTGTGTCTGGCTAGATATCTGGCTTTCTACAAGGTTCGGAAAAAGGGCTTCCTTACCATCTTGCCTCTGATTTGTTTATGGTTTTAGATTACAGAAGAACTCGTATAATAAAAAATAAGTAGAGAGTTCTGCCTTTTTTTTTTTTCTTTCTTGGAAGCAAAAAAAACCCAAACTGGTGGTCAGATCCTGAAGTCCTCACAGTTTTTATTCGGAAACTCTGAAGACAAATTGTCTTATCTACACAAGAAAATTTCATACCTCTTTTCCAACAGTGCTGGTAATGGTATAGGCACCAGTGTAACAGGGTTTGGGCATATTTATCACGTCATAAAAACTTGAGCCTTTTTCATGCTAGCACTTGCATCTGTACTAGCACTCGTCTAGTTATACTGTTTCTGGAAAGCAGGTACAAATGTTTCTATGGTTGGCATGTAAACAGTGCGTCTGAGACATCTACTATTTCACTCCTATCTCAAAATCAGCCCTTTGAACCATATGTGACACTTTATTGCAATCATAGGCACCGTTGGGTGCTCGCATCCCAACTCCACCCCCGGCCCCACCCCCATTCCACCCCTTCCCCAAATCCCCACCCCTGCCTCCTCCCCCGGGCATGCCGCATTTCCCCTCCACCCCCGCCCCCCAGACTTGCAGGCCTGGGAGGGAGGGGGAAAAAGCAGAGCACCCACCGGCAGCTCCCCGCCAGCCCCCCTGCCCAGCTAACCTCCGCCTTCTCCCCTGAGGCGCCGCTGCTCCGCTTCTCCTCCCTCCATCCCAGGCTTGCCGCGGGCCAAACAGCTGATTCTTGCAGCAAGCCTTGGGGCGGGGGGGGGGGGGGGGGGGAGTGCAGAGGAACTGCTCCCTGCCACAGCTCCCCTCCCCTCTGCCTCCTCCCCTGAGGCGCCGCTGCTCTGCTTTTCCCCCCCTCCCTCCCAGGCTTGCCGCGAGAATCAGATGTTTGGCACGTGGCAAGCCTGGGAGGAAGGGGGGAGAAGCGGAGCAGCGGCGCCTCAGGAGGAGGCTGGGGGCTGGTGGAGCGCTACCAATTTTTTCCCGTGGGTGCTCCAGCCCCAGAACACCCACAGAGTCGGCGCCTATGATTGCGATGCCACAACAGTGTTAGCAGATAGTAACTAAGTACGTTGAGAAGTAATTTTTCACTCACTTATGGTAGGGGTTTGTGGGTTGTATTGTTTTATTACTCCTAAACATAGCAACTATTCACATGCAAAATATGGAAACTTTTTCTAGTTTTCAAATTAGAATGGAGCACAAAAATTTGTCTTGTAGTTCTCTTGGACCCTGTGCCTGCGGACGTGACCTTGAAAATGTGACCCATGTAGCTATATCTGCCTGAACTAGCAGAGAACCTAAAACCATATTATACCTTTAAGAGGTGTGGACTACCATGTTCATCTCAATTAGAGATTAATTCAGGTGTGCAATGAGGATTCTTGAAATGTCAACATTAACTGTTTCCCTGCTCCTCAAAGCCCATAAGAAAGGAAAAGAGCAATCATATTATGAAGATCTGTTCCACTTACTAATAGCAGCCTCAAATTGTGACACCATGAGGAGGTGGGTATGGGAGATACCAGTTGTTTTTTTTCCCTCCTGGACCAAAAAAGAACAGCCCAGCAAGGCATCTGCATCATTTCAGGGAGGAGCCAAGCCCTAAAAGTCCAGCAGGCCATCCAAGCAGCACTGCAGGGAAGCCACACCTGAGAAGCTTAGCAAAGCCCACGATGTATTCCGATCCTACCGAGTGAGAGCCAAGCCCACGGAACACAGTGATCATGTCTGAGGTCAAGCTTTGAAACATCTACTGCAAGAGTATTACCACCTTCCCCACCCTCAATTTGCCCCTTGCCTTCTACCCTGTCTTTACTTTTCTGTATAAACCTTGGAAAGTTTGTTGGGGTACAGCAATGGCCATCTCATTTATATGTCTCTACTAGAATCATAGAATATCAGGGTTGGAAGGGACCTTAGGAAGTCATCTAGTCCAACCCCCTGCTCAAAGCAGGACCAATCCCCAATTTTTGCCCCAGATCCCCAAATGGCCCCCTCAAGGATTGAACTCACATCTCTGGGTTTAGCAGGCCAATGCTCAAACCACTGAGCTATCCCTCCCCCCGAGTGGGGTTATGTTAAATTAATAAGGATTTAGAATTAGTCAAGTTCATTGCTTAATGTTGTCAGGAAATTACTAGACTTTCTCCTTCAAATAGGGAATGGTTCTTTGTTCACTTGCAAACAATACAGCAATTTAAAATACATTGTCATTAACAAATCCGTTTTAGTGTTCATGGACAAGGCATATATACTGGTAAAGTCTAAACACAATCCTATTACTACACTATTTTCAGTTTAAAAATTGACTATAAATAAAATATGTAAGAGCGTGTTCCTGTAGGCTTTGATCTATTGTTGCATATAAAAACCCTGTGCAGGTGGAGATCTTACGCGTCAACCCAGCTAGATTAGGTATGGGCTAAAGAGGCTTGCAAGCTTCTCTGTAAACAAGGTTCCAGGATTTCTACCTATAAAATTAAATACTTTAATCTAGTAAACAACATACTGCTCTTTCAGAAGAACACCTGCTGTGCAAAAAGGAATCAAAATGCACTAGTGAGCACTGATTCCTTGGACACCTCCAAAGTTGTTTAACCAAAAAGTCAGATGAATTATTCATCTAATCGATAACAAATGTGAGCAATTCATAACCTCAACACTGGCTGCATGTTAGAAGCTTGCTGCAGTCAAGTACTGTATCTTATAAAAGTCAATAGTACAGAGGTCCTAAGCCATGAAGTTCTGAGCCAGATCCAAACATCACAGTAGCTTGGGGATGTTATAAGGGAGGGTTGAGTGATGCAAGAAATGTCCTCCTCGCTGGGGAAGGATGTTTCAGATCATTTACATGTCTTACACAACCAGTAGGAGTTGGTCCTGTGGCTAAACATATACCATATTAATTAGCTGTATACTTCATTGAATAATGTCACATTCACATATTTATGTTGTTTCTGAGTGACAGCTGTGTGCTTGGCGCTTTCAAACATAGAAGAAGTTATAGTTTCCTCCTGTAGGGTACCACAGAAGATTGTGTTACGGCATAGCAAGGGTGTGTTCGCTTTCTCACTCTTTCTCAGCGGCTGGTCACTGTCGGTCAAGGCCTGCCAGCTGCAGCTTGTTATGAATTAGTAGAGCTGCTTTGTACGGCCTTGAGCCAGGAAATGAACACAGCCTGTGAAAAGCCCCTAATTAATTATGTATGAGATGCTTTTATATAACTGTATGAGCCCGCCCCGCTTTTGGACTCCGTACCAGGCCGAACTTCGGTGAGCTGGGTTCCCCGCCTCCGTGACAGCAACGCCAGGAGTCCCCGTTGCGGATGTGTCACTTTGCCTTCAATAAAGCCAATAACACACACTGTGTGTGGGCCTCGTTCTTGCAGAGCACCCTGGGTAGGCCCGCAGCCTCCCAAGAACGTAACACCTCCACTTTAAGAGTTTACAATTTAACTACTTCCACCCCGCTAGGCATTGCATGGACACATCCCTGAAGTCAATGGGGCTCTGCACAGGCACTGGGATCTACCTATATGCAACATATTGCAGGAGCAGCACCTTAAATCAGACACAGTCAATACAATTCAGCCATTCTACAGCTATTAACAATACAATCAGCATTATGGCAAAACAAAAATGAATAGCTCTGTATAAGTATACAGAGATTTGGAATAAATTCACTGGGAATTTCAAAAGTATTAAATCCTTGGATTTATAGGATTGGTGATTAATTGTCCTGAATGCAGGAAATCATATAAACCTGTAATCCTCTTCTCAACTAAGACTGAACGTAACAAAGGTCCAAACATCTGAAACTTAACTATATAAATTAGGAGATGCAGCCATGAGACCTTAAATATCAACAATGAAGACAATTTTTAAAAGGACATTGTCTTGTTCCTTCTTTGACATCTTTTATAAATTGTTCAAGCTTTTACTCAGCACACCTGCCAATGCACTGTATACGAATAATACCTGAAATAAATACAGCTATAGCAGTAACTGCTGCAGCTATTACACTAAAAAAGTCAAAGTTATTTGTCATCTAACTCATCACCTAAAGGCACACAGGCTTAAAGCATGGGACTGGTTAGGACTCCCCGAATCCATTCCCAGGGCTGTCACTGATTCATTGGATCACTTTGGATAAGTCACTTAACTTTTTTCTGCTTCAGTTTAACTAAAATGGGATAATCCCCCATCACATGGGTTAAGTTAGGCTTATTAAATGGTTGTGATGCGCTAAAGAAGAGCAAAGTATTATTATTGCATTAATAAGCAACAAATAAAATACCCCAACTGGTATTTAAACAAAATGTTTAAAAATACATTTCATTGAAAACAAGAACACATTTTCCCCCCATAAACATTCTTTTGAAAGACGGATACCTTCTAGACCCTCCCTCGTGTGAATAAAAACAAGATCGAAACTAATGTAAAACTTATTCGAGACATCATGCCTCACACATACTCTGGAATTCACTTTCTCTATTGGCTTGATCCAGCCTATGGTGGTTATCTTTCAGGGCATGTTTCAAATCTTATTCTAGCAGGAGTTTGCTTGAGTTGGTGGATCTGAATTTAAATTTACATTAATATGTGTTTTTTTAAAATCCTTTTGCCATCTCTATCATAGGCATTTCTAATATGTCCACCAATATAGGCAGTCGGAGTTGACACTGTGACAGCGAGTTGTGTTTTATGTTCAACATACATGTGCCTAGAAGTGGTGATGCATGTAGTTTATACAAGAAAATAAGTAAGGTATTGAGATTACTGTAATTTCACTAAATCTTCAAGACAGATGTATTGTTGCTGTTGGGGACAATCCTGTTTATGTCAAGAAATGCACAGAAGATGGGTGCCAGAATCTCTCTGAAATTTTATTAAAAAGTAATCTCCAGTTATTTCCATATATGTGTGTGGGTGAGGGGGTTATTGCATTTTCTTTTATCTAAGATTTCTGAAGGCTCCTTATTGAATATGAAGTCCTAGAAGAATGTGTACTCAGCTGGTGCCTTTGAAAAAGATATCCTGAGCATTAAATGAATTTTTCACTCTCAGATCACAGTTAATATTCTGTTTCCCCAAAATGTTTTCAAAATAAGCGAAAAATTCATAAGCCAGATAATAATGCAAACTTCCATATATCCATTGTATCTCACAATAATGCAAGCTCCATAACAACCATTAAAAAAACAATAACTGGGTTTAAAATTTCTGAACAGAACAAAATTCCTCTAAAACTAAAGCTTATTGAAATGCAAAGATAGAGCTAAAGCTGTTAAATGGATTATAGTTCACCCACAGAAAGGAACTAGCCTTAGATACCAGATTTCCTCTTAACTTCCTAACAGCGTTTCCAATCCTAAGGAAATGAATCTTAGGAAATATCTTTCAAGAAGCGTTCCGTTAGAGTAGTACAACTACTGTACTCACACTGTAGCTTCAAGTGCAGACATTACTGTGCTGGCCATAGACCAATACAATCTTCAGCCATGGATAGTTAATATTCAAGCTAAAGATTCTTTACTAAAAATTATCCTTCAGCCAGAGCCATTATCCGGGCCCCTCACAGGCACTTCAACGACGGACACTTTCTTCCAACACTAGGATATATTTTCTGCAAATGAAATTCAAATAATACCCAGCGGTAGCTCTGACCACGGATAAGACTCTGGACAGAGCACAAGATGTTTTCTTTTCAGACGTTAAAAGCACCTTCCTGCTATAGGTCCCCATTCAGCAAAATATTTAGGCCTGTGGAGAGGCCCACTGAAGTCAATGAGCCTACTCACGCGCTTAAAGTAAGGCACATACCTAAGCACCTTGCTGAATCAGGGCCCAATTCTTGATACTGCAGCAGTTGCCTAGAATGGCTTTCTGCATTGCTAAGTCTGAGGCTTGGTTTTTCACTTGTGTGGCTCACAACACGTGGCAAGTTGGCAGCATGGGAAGCAGTGGCCTGTCAGTCAGTTTGGGCTGCGTATACCGCTTTTGCATGGGTCAGCAGCACCCATTGTGCTCAGTTAAGGAGCAGTGTTGAGAGGCTCCCAGGGGAACCACAACCAGGTTGGCTGGAGAAGAGTTAACTACAACATGAAGCCTCGAGTGCAAATACCAAGGGCTCAAGCACAAGCTTCCAAAATATATATCCTACATTTTATGGTTTCCCTGGCAACTCCCCAAATGTTCCTCTTTATTCCCCCACATGCACCCCCTCCCTCACAGAAGTTCATACATTGTACCAATCAGCTGTTTGGCTGGCTGAAAAGCATGTGAATTGCTCCCTTTATTATAGACCTCAGCACTCACCACAGCAGCACGTTAGGTGGCCATTAAGCCACCTGACCTGACCCACAGTCCATGGTGTTATATTTCAGCACATATACTAAGTGCCATGTCCTAATGGGCCCTCCGTGTGAGAGCACCATAACGCTAACCATAGTGATGGGCTCAGCTGTTTCTGCTACGCCATATGTCCGCTACAGGGATGAGGGGGCGGAAACGGGTTACTAACAGTGCTGCTATTTATTATAACTAATTATTTACTTATATTGCGCTTTAAAGAGGGCGTTTGGAAGTCTGAGCCCCAGAGACAGAAATGTTTTTGTTTTTGTTAGAAACTTCTTTTAAACAAACAAAACCAAAAGATGAGACTGAAGCAGAAAATTAAAATCCCCAGCTCTTTACATAATGGGCTTGTACAAGGCTCTCTGCTCCAAGCCTCTAGTCAAGCCCGTTCCTGTCTTCCTTTGTGCTCCCTCTCCATCCACACTTCTGCTGTTTGCCTGGCACCCTGATTCCCTTGCCTGTCACCTGCTTTTCCGCCTCGTTTTTTAAAATAAAGAAAGGCCGCAACACTCACCGCCGTGCCCCCCATGAGCCTGCCTCCATGGGACCAGATATGCGGCTGTATCAGCCTTATGAGTGTGCTGGATCTGCTAAGCAGGGACTGTAACCCCCACTCAGCCGCCTCCCCACCCCGAGGCCCTGGCCACGCTCAGCCCCCAGACCCACGCCCGCTGCCCTCCCCCACCCACCACTCACACCTCTTCGCCCCCTCCCCAGAGGCTCCTGTGCCCACTACTTGCACCTCTGCTCCCCATCCCTTGAGGGGCCCCCCCACCTGCTGCCCACGTCTCTCCACCCCCTCCCCCGAGGGGGCTCCCTGCCACTTATGCCTCTCTCCACCCCCTCCCTCGAGGGGCCCCCCCACCTGCCGCCCACGTCTCTCCACCCCCTCCCCCGAGGGGGCTCCCTGCCACTCGTGCCTCTCTCCACCCCCTCCCCCGAGGGGGCCCCCCGCCACTCGTGCCTCTCTACCTCACAGGGGGTGAAGAGGCATGAGCAGCAGGTGGGGTGGGAGGCCGGGGGAGGGGGTGAAGAGGCACGACAGGTGGGCGGGGGAAGGGGACAGAGAAGCACATGCAGAAGTCAGGGCTTGGGGGAAGAAGCAGACTGGGGGTGGGAAGAGGAGCAACATGAGTCCCCAAAGGCAAGAGCCAGGGATGGGGGCCACACATGGGAGACCTCAGGTAACAATAAGCAAAGGAATATTATTTTCTCACCTGACTCTGGCTCCTGGGTCTCTCTGCCCCTTCCCCTGAGGGGACACGGGAAGAGCAGGACACTGGAGTGGGGCCTTGGGGTGGAGTGTGGGCGGGCCCACAGCCCTGGGACCCTTTTGGTAGCGCTCCAAAGGCAGCAGGCTGGTGGCGCACCTCCAAAGGGAGGTGCACCAGATCCTGTTTGGGGAGACTTAGCCTCCCCATGCCTATTATACCTGCTGCCCATGCAGTAAGCTAGTGCAGCGGGGCCACAAAGAGAAACACTAACTGAACCCAGCTTGGAATTGATGGGTTGGCAACTGGTTAAAAGATAGGAAACAAAGGGTAGGAATAAATGGTCAGCTTTCAGAATGGAGAGAGGTAAATATTGGTGTCCCCCAGGGGTCTGTACTGGGACCAGTACTGTTCAACATATTTATAAATGATCTGGAAAAAGGGGTAAAACAGTGAGGTGTCAAAATCTGCAGCTGATACAAAACTACTCAAGATAGTTAAGTCCCAGGCAGACTGCAAAGAGTTACAAAGGGATCTCTCAACACTGGATGACTGGACAACAAAATGGCAGATGAAATTCAATGTTGATAAATGCAAAGCAATGCACATTAGAAAACATAATCCCAACTATACATATAAAATGATGGGGTCTAAATTAGCTGTTACCACTCAAGAAAGAGATCTTGGAGTCATTGTGGATAGTTCTCTGAAAACATCCACTCAATGGGCAGCGTCAGTCAAAAAAGCAAACAGAATGTTGGGAATCATTAGGAAAGGGATAGATAATAACACAGAAAATATCATATTGCCTCTATATAAATCCATGGCATGCCCACCTCTTGAATACTGTGTGCAAATGTGATCGCCCCATCTCAAAAAAGATATATTGCAATTGGAAAAGGTTCAGAAAAGGGCAACAATGGAACTCCTTCTGTATGAGGAGAGATTAATAAGACTGGGACTTTTCAGCTTGGAAAAGAGACGACTAAGGGGGGATATGATAGAGGTCTATAAAATCATGACTGGTGTGGAGAAAGTAAATAAGGAAGTATTATTTACTCCATCTCATAACACAAGAACTCCGGGTCACCAAATGAAATTAATAGGCAGCAGGTTTAAAACAAAACAAAAGGAAGTATTTCTTCACACAACACACAGTCAACCTGTGGAACTCCTTGCCAGAGGATGTTGTAAAGGCCAAGACTATAACAGGGTTCAAAAAAGAACTAGATAAATTTATGGAGGATAGGTCCATCAATGGCTATTAGCCAGGATGGGCAGGGATGGTGTCCCTAGCCTCTGTTTGCCAGAAGCTGGGAATGGGCGACAGGGGATGGATCACTTGATGATTACCTGTTCTGTTCATTCCCTCTGGGGCACCTGACATTGGCCACTGAAATGAAACTTATGGAACTTGCAAGCTTCTATTTGCTTGAATAGAAACTGGCTTACAGAGGGCATCCCAGGCACTAGGCCTGAAGAGCCCTGACTCTTGACTGGACTGTCCCAGGGCCCAAACATTTACCCCAGTGCTCACATGAACTGTAACAGTTAAAGTCTCTATACACAGAGCATCTGCAAACTTTCCCTTTCCTGCCAGCCCGCGTAAGATACCCTTTCACGTAGCCGTGTGTCTGAGTGGTTATTGGGACCCACCAGGGCTAGTGCCTACAAGGCCTGGCTCCTGGAGCACCTACACTGCTTGCCTTGGAGTTGCAGCACACATAGCACGCTATTGGCACCACAGGGTTTAGTGTACTCCTTTACTGAGCAGCCCCAATAGTTACATGCGGAATGGGTGCAGACCTTTATCTTTCCCACTAGAGCCCTTCAAAGACTTAAGCTTTAACTCCCAGTCGGACTCCTAATCAAGCCAGCATCACTTTCCATAAGCTGGATGAGTAGGGGAGAGAGGCACACAGGCAAAGAGCCAGCTCTACTCAACAGTACGATTTCCTCCTCTTGCTAGAGATTCATTGAAGACTCTGCCTCAGTAAGACTAAGGGGCAGAGAGGTAATTAATTCATTCTGGAAGCTGCAAGCCTTTGACAATAGGAATGCTGGCGCTGTACTTCATTTGTGATGGATCCCAGTAAACACTGGCAGAACAACTGTTCCGAAAGAACTGGCAGACATCGCAGCTGACAGCCACCTTAGTTTATTTCGGCAAAAGAGCACTGCTGCCAGCTGTTGTGCACACTTGTGCACTGCCATCACGTTGGCCAGCCACACTTCAGAGAAAAGCCCATTCAAATGCTAGGCTAATGTGCCGGGCAGAGGATTCTGCACAAATGGCAACTTGTGCTGAGTTATAACATGGCAATTTTGGCAAACGGACAGTGGCCCATGTGGAACTGGAATGAGATCAATGAGGCATCTTTCCTTTTAGGCCTGGGGTCAAGTTTAAGCTGGCGTTTTTAAGAGACAAAAGCCCCGACTTGGCTGTTTTCAGATTCAGTCTTTATTGATGAAGTGCATCCGATGAAGTGGGTATTAACCCACGAAAGCTTATGCTGAAATAAATTTGTTAGTCTCTAAGGTGCTACAAGTTTTTCTTTCTTATTTTCGTTTTGCTGACACAGACTAACACGGCTACTACACTGAAACCAGTCTTTATTGAGTCTTTCTAAACATTGACACGAAGCATGATGCAATGCCCATAATATGAGTGATGTTAAAGCTTGTTGAAATGTTGCTGGATCAGGCAGGGACAGAGTGAAAGGCAGAAGGCTGATGCAGCAGTTGCAATGTTTATATTTGTTACTAACCATTCACTTTCCCCGCCCTCAAAGTTAGCAGTGTCAGGTGCTCCTTAGAAGCTAACAGCCCCAGAAGGAGAGGAGTGTAGCTGTGAGAGGGGAGACTGTTCTGTTATCGGTGTTTGTTAAAGTACTCACTCATGCTGGATTTTTCAGTCACTGTGAGCAATGTGTATGACTAGGTGCCTATCATCTCAGGGACAAAGGTGGAACTAAAATGAACAATAAGGCTGGGATTTGTAAAGCGGCATAAGGGAGTTGGGATCCCAAATCATTACCTTGGAGCTGGGTGCCTAATGCTCTCGGGCCCCTCTGGAAATCCCAGCTAGAGTGCCTAACACCTTATCCCGTTTTGCATTTAAAATCTCCAGAAAGTCACGTATTTCCCATCTTATGACTGGTTCCTGCATGTGTAGTGCTGGAGCCTTATGTTTAGTTCTTCACTCAGTTGGGCAGTTTGGTTTTAAAAAATAATTTTTCAGCCTTCCCTGTACCCTTGCCTTTCCCCCACACACTGGCAAACAACTAGCATCCCGGGGGGGGGGAAATGTACAGACAGGCAGCACCTTTGGCAGTAGCAGTTCTGTGAAGCATTTGTCTGGGTTTGAGATCACACACTCCTTAATGTAAGTTTCCGAGATGCCAAGGTTCCCTTTTTTGCTGGTTCTGATTCAAATTACATTCATCTTGAACACAACCCCGCAGCAGAAAAGGCCACTGGTTGACGGCAATGCTTCCATCAGTCACAGCAGCACACATGCCCGTTGTACAAATCACTTGACAGCTCTAGAAATGAGGTTTCAGTTGAAGTGACTGCTTTGCTGCTCTGCTCAGTTCATTTTATTGTCACTTAATCCAGATTTTTATCTGCAGTGATTTATTTTCACAAACCCCATGACCCCTGCACAATTATTCCAGAAGAAAGAAAAAACAGATGTGCAAATGGCCTACTGAGTCACATAATCCAAATGTACAATACAGGATTGTTCCTATTGCATAGTTTATGCAAATTTTCTCCAGTCTAGTTTTCAATGTGCCAAGCAAATCAGCTATGACACACAGGAATTGCCCAACCTGAGGTCCATCTAGTCCAGTTTCCTGTCTCTGACAGTGGCCAGTACTAAATGCTTCACAGGAAGATGCAGGTAACCTCCCATTAGGCAGATCTGGGATAATCTATCATCCACATTACAGCTCAGAATTCCCAATAATTCGAGAATGGTTTAATGGCTGAAGCATAAGGGTTAGTATCTCTTCCAAAATTTGTTAGTATTAACAAGTATAACTGGCTAGTTGTGTTCTCTACATAGAGGTCCAGGTTCTTTTTGAATCTTGCTAAGGTTTTGGCCTAGATGATATACTGGTACAAAGAGTTCCACAGTTTAGTTATGTGCTGTGGGACAGTTTCCTTGTATTGGTTTTGAATTTTAAATTTTGAATTTGAATTTGAACTTGGGGGGGAGGGATGGCTCAGTGGTTTGAGCATTGGCCTGTTAAACCCAGGCTTGTGAGTTCAATCCTTGAGGGGGCCATTTAGGGATCTGGGGCAAAAATCTGTCAGGGGACAGTACTTGGTCCTGCTAGTGAAGTGAAGGCAGGGGACTGGACTTGACTCAACTTAATGACCTTTCAAGGTCCTTCCAGTTCTATGAGATATGCCTATCTCCAGATATTAACTTTTTAATTTAATTGAATGTGGCCTTGTACTTACATTATGAAGCTGGGAGAACAGAGAAATGCCTTTGGGAGAGTATTCCACAGCTGAATAAATCTAGCATCCGGTAACTTTTCTGGGTAGACTTAATTTTTGCATCTTCTATTTCATCCCATGACTCCTAGGTTTAGATAGGCCACTTTTATTTCGCTAAATAATTCCTCTTCTTCCTGGGTGTTTAGATCAAATATTTAAAATACTTCAAATATTTAAATGGTTATGTTCCCTCCAAGTCAAATGATACATGTATAACTCTTTTTAATCTGTCCTAATCCATCCATACCTCTCCCTCCGGCCCCATAAATAGAGAATGACGATAAAGTGAATTGCTGAAAGGCCTCAGGATTAAGTGTTAATCTTATTGCCTCATACAAAAGTATGTTCAAAAGAAATGAGAAATAGTGCTCTTTACCAGCAGCCGCGTTTAATTTTTCATATGTAATTTCTAGGCAGACTGAGAATAGTAGCCTCTTTCCAATGGCTGTTGTATGAATCACTAATGAAGGCTCCAGAATCAAGGATTCCATTTAAATGACTGCTTTGTTGCTCTGCTCTGCCTCACTATTCTTACGCTGCTTAATCCAGATTTTTATTTGCAGTGTGCTGTGACCAATGAAACCTCAGTGCTACTACAGGGCTCTCAAAGGGTAACAAACAATTTTAAAGGGGCACTTCCTCTCCATAACAATCACGTTTTGAAAATAAATTTGTCAGCTGCATTACAGACACTTTAGAGTGTTTTAAAATGAGCTTTTAAACAACTGATCTGAATTACTGTCTTTTTCTCAGCTTGGACAGTGAAAAGGAGACCTGAAGAAAAGCTCTGTGAAGCTTGAAAGCTTGTTTCTCTCACCAACCGAAGTTGGTCCAATAAAGGATATTACCTCACCCACCTTGTCTCTCTAATACCCTGGGACCGACACGCAGGGCCAGCGCGCCCACTAGGCGACCCTAGGCGGTCGCCTAGGGCGCCGGGGTGTGGCTGGCTGCGGCTGCTGCCCACCTCCCGCCTCCGTGGCTGAGCCGGGAGCCGTGGGGGCGCCTGGCCGCGGCTACCGCCCACCACCCGGCCTCCGGGAGCTGGGGGGGGAGGGTGTCTGGCTGTGGCTGCCGCCCGCCGACCAGCTCCGCAGCGGAGCCGGGAGCCCAGGGGGCGCCTGGCCGTGGCTGCTGCCCGGTGCCCATCTCCACACCTGAGCTGGGAGCCTCCACGGCTGAGCTGGGAGCCGGGGGGGCGCCCGGCCGCAGCTGCCGCCCGCCACCCGGCTCCGCGCCTGAGCCGGGAGCCGCGGGGGCGCCCGGCCGTGGCTGCCGCCCACCACCTGGCTGCCGCCCGCCGCCCAGCTCCGGGAGCCGCGGGGGTGCCTGGCCGTGGCTGCCGCCCGGCTCCGCAGCTGAGCTGGGAGGGTGGCTGGCTGCGGCTGCTGCCCGCCGCCCAGCTCCATGGCTGAGCTGGGAGCAGGCGGCTGGCCACGGCTGCCGGGAGGAGCCACGGGCGGGGGGAGGCTGCCGGGCGGGGGTGTTAGCTGGGCGGGGGGGGCATAGGGGGGTGGATTGCCGTGGGGGTGGTGTTGGCTGCTGGGGGGGGCGGTGTTAGCTGCGGGGGGGGGGGGCGCAGGGCCAGTGCAAGGAAGTTTTGCCTAGGGTGTGAAACTTCCTTGCACCGGCCCTGCCGACACAGCTATAACAACAGTGCAAATAACAACAACAACAAAAACCCTAGTAAGTTTCACTTCCTAGTTCTCTTGCACTAGCACGATACAGCTAATAGAATTTCGAGTTGAACATAGGATTGCAAATAGAGCTGGATGAAAAATGAGGGAAGGAAATGGGGCAAAATTTTTGAAATTTTCAAGTAATTTATTTCTGCAGTGTTCAAAAAGGAATAATTTTTTATTCTAAAATTTTCAGTTTTTACATTTTTCATTTTACTTTCCATCCACATCCATCTCCCTTTTTTTTTTCCTCCCTTTTTTGCATTAAAAAAAGGGAAAGGAGAAAAAACGGAACAAACCAAAACCAAAAACAAAAAACCAACCCACTGCAATTTTTTGTTTTTAAGTTTGATTGGAAAAAAACGTGGATGTGTGGGGGGTGAATACCAAACAAAGAAAATAAAAAATGTTTATGAACATTTCTGATTGAGAAAAAAAGGCCATTTTTAAAATGAACACATTTTGTGTTTGAAAAAAACTGGCCAACTCCAGTTGGTGGGAGGAGGTGGGTAATGAAATAATGTTTGTTTATATAAAAAAAATAGTTTCCAGTGGATATTTTTTTAAATCCTGAAAATATTTTTACTGATTTTAGATATTTTAAAAGCATTTTCCTTTAAATCAAACTTTGGGTCAAACTTGAACTGACAGTGTCCCCTTTACATGGGCAAAATCATAACTGTCCAATTCAAGGATTCTTCAGATGCTGCATTCTATAGAATACTTTAAGATGAATCCTCATATGCATCCACCTACCTTCCCCGACTATTTTGATTCTCAACATATTTAATTCTATGAATCAACAGGAAGGGCTTTGGAGGATTAGAGACTATAGCGTGAGTGCTGCTGGTCTAGCTAAGACAATGTTTACAACATGGCTAATCTATTTTCTGTCCAGGGTAGAAACAGATTGGCCAATGCTCACAAATCAGCTGCTTGCTAAAGTAACTCCTTGTGTGGTAAGAGTCCAACACAAAATAAATGGCTTCTCACAGCCCAATTTCAAAGAGAACAAATAAAAAAGTTAAAGCTGCCTACAGCCATAATCCTCAAGTAACAATAAGAGGTGGACCATCAAGAAAGTGAGGGAGTGATGGCTCGGGAGATTAGATAATGGGCTAGCCAACTTTTGGCTCTAAGTTATGGATTCAAATCCAGCCCAGGTTGGTAGTGACAGAGTTATCATCCAATGGCAGTTCAATGGGCTACACAAAATCAATTTGCTGGCGTCAACTTACTAGGGAACTGATGGGTCTACTTCACAAAACTTCCATCTCCTTAGTACCTGCCTTTCTCACTCCCGGTTCCACCCACCGCCTGAAAGAACAAGCCTTCAATCTTCCAAAGCCATCCTATGGTATCAGCAACCATCTTTTCTCCCACACTGCCAGCTGGTTGCTAGTTTTACCCTAGGGTGACCAGATGTCCCTATTTTATAGGGACAGTCCCGATTTTGGGGTCTTTTTCTTATATAGGCTCCTATTACCCCCCCATCCCCATCCCAATTTTTCACACTTACTGTCTGGTCACCCTAGTTTTACCCTGGCCTGACTTTTAATGTTCCTTGCCTGAGGGACAGGTTGAGAACCTGCAACAGGCTGGAGGTGGGTCATGTATGGAGTAAAGGGAAAGGATGGAGGGCTCTGGTATGGGGAAGGGAAACTGAGTCAAGACTAATATTTGACTACTTCCCAGGAATTCTGACTTTTTGTTGTTGTTGTTCATTTGTTCCTGTTAAAAACTGTTCTAGCTCTACGTTTGATGTAGGTATGTAAATAAAAGTTACTGTTCACTTCACTTGTGGGTGTGCCTTGTTTTCGGAATATGATCAACATGATACATTCCACAGGCTTGGGATGGGGTATCAGAATTCACAACACACAGCTGACTTCTTAAAAGGCCGGTGCCATGGAAATGCAATCAACTTCCTCTCTCCCACAACCCCTTTCTCCACCGCCAACCAATGAATTTGCTAATATGTCTAAAATAAATAAATAAATAAATAAATAAAGCATTTGTGACACTGAAGTGAGCTGTGAAATAACTGTCACTGTCTAAAGAGCCAGAAAGAAAAACGGAAGATAAATTAACTGAAACTTCTTTATGGCTTTAACGATTTAAGTGACAATACAGACAAGGGAAACAAAACTAAATTGACACTGAAGATGAGTGCAGTGCTTTCACTACCCCTCCTCCCCTATCCCCAGCAAACAGTCACCACTGGAAACCATGGGAGTATTCATGCCACCAGAGTAATGGTGCATAGCACCTCGTAAGTGCTGAGAGCAACAGAGTTAGAAAACATTGAGGAAGGAATGCTTCCCCAAACCTTACACAGCTTTTAAAAAGTTACTTTAACAATGTTTAAGGGCGCTTGTGATGGGGTTCACTCACCACTCTGGCACCTCCTGCCGGCTGTCATGGGAATTAGCTCTGCTCGCCGGGGCGCCCTCCTCTGGTGATGCCCTCCCACCATCACTTTTATTCCAGGACGTGCCCCACTCCCAGGACTGCAGTGTCCTCTTCATTGACTCTGCCCTCCAGCTGTGCCACACTCTGTGTTACCCCCTTCCAGGGGACCCGCAATCTCTGTCCAGCCACTCTCTCAGTGGCAACTGTAGTCCATTGTCCTGGGGCTGCTTCCCATGTGGCTCCAGCACCCTCTTCTGTCCTTACCTCAGAGCCTCGGCCTGCAGGGCGTAGCAGTCAGCCAGGAGCTCTCTCTAGCTCCCCCGGTCACTGCTTGCAGCACTACTCTGTCCTAGGTACTGGAGCACCTTCCTCCTGCTAGGAGCCTGGTCTTCTCCCCTGGAGCTCCAGTCAGCTACTGAACTCTGCTCTGCCCTTCAGCCCTTCTTATATGAGCCTGCCAGGCTATGACTGGCTGCTTTCTAATTGGCTGCCTCCATCCCAGCATCCCTAGGGCTGCTTTTAACCCCTTTTCTGCCAGTGATGGGCAGCCGCCCCATCACAGCACCCCATAAAACAACTCGAAATACAATAGTTAACATATAAACAAAAAACATTGCACAAGGATGCCCTCAAAGTGCATAAAACTTTCCTCAGCACAACACCACGGCCAAAGGTGTTAACCGTGAGGGCCCTCCCCAGTTGTCTGCTTTTCAATCAGTACATTAATGTTGGCTACAGGGGATTGAAACCCACCAAAGTGTCTCACAACGGAAGTATGTGGCAATGCTCTATTGAGCTTTTCCAACAGCACCATCACATCACAGTAGTGTCCTTCGGCACAGTCCCCAATCACCTTCCAGCTCCCTCCTGTTCCATGATGTACTAACAAACAGCATCACAAATTTCCCTGTGCTGTGTGCACATGGGTGGGATCTGGCTGCCTGTACATGCTTTGGGAAACAGATCTGCCCTGTGACCACTCAGAATGGGAGTATTCTCCTTTAGCCTCACATACGTTCTGCAAGGCACAGCATGACAAAATAATCCAAACCCTATTGACCACATTGAAGGGCTTTGGAGGAAGGGCTTTGGAGGATTAGAGACTATAGCGTGAGTGCTGCTGGTCTAGCTAAGACAATGTTTACAACATGGCTAGTCTATTTTCTGTCCAGGGTAGAAACAGATTGGCCAATGCTTACAAACCAGCTGCTTCCTAAAGTAACTCCTTGTGTGGTAAGAGTCCAACACAAAATAAATGGCTTCTCACAGCCCAATTTCAAAGAGAACAAGTTAATGTGGTCCCACCACACCATGCTGGTTCTCTGGGACTAGAACTAGGTAGTCCACCCATGGACATACCCAGCACTCAACACACCTGTTTTTGGGACCACAGTGGATTTTCATTCTCCCTCTGGATCAGCCGTCTTTGCTATCTCAAATTTTTCTGGACCAGTTCCGTCCTGTATCCGATACTGTATCGCATGAACATTTTTCCAGTGTGCAGTAGCAGAACCACATCATCATACACTTGCTCCACATCTCCAGCACTGTTTAGTAGAAGGGAGAGATGACCAGAGCCTGCTATCACCAAATGTATGAAGGCGATGTACAGTACTACCAACACGCAACAAGGTGGTTCCCATTGTGTCTCTTGTGACACACAGGACTCTGGGATACTGCCCCTGAAAAGGTATCACTATTGTCACATACTGAAAAGGGGTAGTGTGGACACGGGTTATGCCTGTGCACAGTATGTACCTGTGCCCAACTCAGCATATGAGAATATTTAGTATGGGTACGGGCTTCATGTGCTAGCAATACATGGACAAATACCCAGGGAAGCACACAAGTGTAGACATAGCCTTTTGTCTACCTCATTCATCTCTTGGCCATATGTGTTTCATATGCTATTTAAACAGGCAACAGGTGATGCAAATAGCACGTGTCTTACACACTGGATTCAATGCAAGATGATGTACAGACTTATACGTGAACCAATATGAAAGTTCTCTTTTTATATATTATGAACATATACTATACCTATGTTACCTGTACAGACATAAGAGATAGATAGCACATGCTGTCAAAGTATCCGAAATGTTCATTCAATGTTCTTTCAATGAGAAAAAATAACAAAAAGCTCATAATGAAGCACTGGAATCTTGCAATCTTGGAGCAGAAGATATGAAAATATGAAACTTGCATCCCACCAACAATTACATGAACTCCATTGATCTGCCTGTCTTGAGGAGTGCATCAATTTTCCAAAGTGAAAGACATTTGACACACAAATGTGAGCTGGGACTTACAGCTGGGAATTCTTCCTACAGGTAATGCAACAGTGCAACTCCCAGTTTCCATTGCAACAGTGGACATTTTAGTGACTTCTCTGTAAAGCAAAATAAACACTCCCCCTCCTCCCGCAGCCTGTGATGAGGAGATGCTTGGGTTGCTAGCAAGCATCGGTTCACTGTCAAGGAAAACCAAAGCTCAGAAATTCATGATGTTTGCAAAGAGCCTCATAGGCTTTGGTGGAATGTTAACAACCGAGAAATGTTTTTTCAGTATCAGAAAAAATATATAAAGTTGAAAGGAGTTGTTTGATCAAAGTTAAACCACCATTTCTCCACCACTAAGGGGGTGTTTATTATCTGAGGCAGCTCACAAACACAGAAAATCAATAGGGAATCTGCATCAATCACTACAGACTGGATCCAGAAAGCCTCAGACTACCCAAGGCTATATATACAGACCCACTTCACTTGGTCTATCCCAATCACTTATACACATACAAGCACAAGTGCTTCAGGCTTTTGTCACGGATTCTCTAGGCTCTCCCTTCCATGTTTTAATGCTGGGCCGTATGTGCTTGTTTCCCATTCAGCTGTATGCACTCTAACCCACAGTGGAGCTTGGGGCCCTCCAAATTCTGGACCTGATAAGACTGAGGTTTGGAGCGGGCTAAGTAAGAGCATGCAAAACTTAATAAGCCAAGTCTGCTCCTGCTCCCATTAAAATCAACACCGGGTTCTCACCAGCTCCAATGGGGGCAGCATTGGACTCCAACTCTAACTGGGGGAGGAGGGGTGTTTGTAGTATGGTTGGGAGAACCTGGTTATAAGATCGTAACCTTGGTTATAAGATTACACTTCAAACAAAAACTGTTAGAAAATTAATATCCCTCTAACCTTGTAAGATAACGATGCACTGGCACAGTGAGAGCTGTAATAGAACGGATTCTATTGCCTGAAAAGCTTGGAAATCACTGATCTGTACTATTTTGTCCTTCATAAGCTGAGCAATTGTTTCAAATTACTGTACAAGTGTCATTCATTGCGGGACTCAAGAGCTTCCCTCACTAGCAATCTCCCAAGGAGACTTACATATTTCTGCCCTTTATGGATGCATAACCCGTAAAGGCAAATCCAAAAGAAGATTAGGATTTAGATTCTGAAACAAACTATGGGCCCAATGGTCCCGAAAGAGCTCCCAATCAAGAAGGCTATAGCTGCAAAATTGGGGCCCTGGGTCTGCCAAACTCCACTCAAATTCTGCTCTTGTATGAATGTAAAAGACAAATGGAAATCCCTGCATGCATCACGGACTGAATATGGAACTGTGTTAGCAGCCTTATCTCTAAGGTTCAGCTATAGCAGAGAAAGAATTATTACTCAATCCGGATTGTACTTAGTGTAAATATTTAATATGCACAGATAATAATACAGAGATCTGATTCTTTCTGTCACATGTTTAGGGTATAGACAATGATTGTGCTTAGTTTTTTAAAAATTGCTAGAAGATAAGAAAATAGTTCATTCTTTCACAGTGCAAACACTAAGCCTTGGAAAAAAAAGATACAAAAAAATCCCTATACTTCTTCCTTCTCCAAATCCATTATTAGCGCTTTTTCTTTAAATCTTAGAAAAACATTCATTTTATGAACAAAAATACAACTTTGATAATTACGATAAAATAACTCAGCACTATTCAAATTATAAAAATATAGTTATATGTTTTATCTACAAAGATTTCTGTCATATTGTGACTATATTAATTAATACTGCCATATGCAAGGTCAGGACTGTTTGTATCTCCTGAAAAATTTCTTGCCAGAAGCAGGGGTAAGGTGTGGTTTTATAACTCAGAAAGCTCACACTGCACAGGGTTCAGGACGCCGCATTTCTCGGGGGGGGGGGGGGGGGGGGGGCTGGAACCCCCGCTGGTGCTGGTGGGGAGGCGGATGGCGGCGCACGGCCAGCGACCCCTGCTGGTGCTGGGGGCAAGGCGGGCAGCAGCGCGTAGCCCGGGACCCCCTCTGGTGCTGGGGGAGAGGCCAGGTGATAGCACGCAGTCCGGGATTCCCGCTGGTGCTGGCGGAGGGGTCCAGGGGCGGTGAAGCATGGCCTGGGACCCGTGCTTGGGGGGGAGGATTGGTGGGGCTGGCAGGCTCCCTACCTGGCTCCAGGTGTCCCTGCAGCTTCTAGGGGGAGGGAAGGCCGGGGCGGGGAGCTCCTCATGCTATCCCCGCCATGAGTTCCGGCTCCGCAGCTCCCATTGGCTGGGAACCGCAGCCAATGGGAGCTGCAGGAGCGCTGACTGCAAGCGCGGGCGGCGCACAGAGCCCCCGGCCCCTCGGCATAGGAGCTGCAGCGACATGCCTGCCCACCTCCCCTTCCCCCCGAGGTAAGAACTGCCCTGCACCCCAACCCCCAGCCCTGAGCCCCCTCCCATACCCAAACTGCCCCAGCAGTGGCTGGCACTGCTGGCCCAGGGGATGCCTGATCTGCTCGGGCAGCCCCAGAGCCAGCCACACCAGCCGTTGCAGAAGTCATGGAAAGTCACGGAAGCCATGACTTCCGTAAGCTCCATGACAGACATGCAGCCTTAAAAATGTCTAATCAAACATGGTCTGCAGTTTCAGTTACCCTTTTATAAAAAAAACCCACCAAGCTAGTCCTTAGCTTGTATACATTGATAAATCCATTGACCTGAAATTATGGATTTATAGCAACTGAGGAGCTAACTCTCTAGCTAGTAGTATTTGCATTTCAAAAATTTTAATTGAATAGGCAACCTGGCTTTTACTGATATTTTTTGTTGTTTTAAAAGTGGAATATTTAGAGACACCAAAATTACCTACAGGTATAGATTGCCACCTCTAACTTGTTTATTTGCTACAGTTTCGCTGCTATGTAATATTACTTGCATAACAGAAAATTCATATTTTAGAATATAATATCTCTTGGTTTCAAATTCTATCAGACTCCAAATTGACAAAGCTGCTTATGATTTGTAGTCTTTCAAAGACAAATGCCACCAGGATACAGATACTTCTGTTTTGTTCATGACCTAAACCAAAAGCAGATTTTGGCTTCAATTCAGCAAAACTTTTATACATGTGATTAAGTCCGTCCTTAGTCAACAAGCATTTAACCATGTGTTTAAGTCTCATTAAAGTCAATAGGACTTAAGCAGATGCTTAAGCGCTTTGCTAAATGGACATGGTTCACTGAATCAGGCATTAGATTTTAAACTGGACTGAGAACCTTCTGCTACTAAAAGAAACAAAAGACCCCAGTGAATGTACTAATTTCACTGGGGTCTTCAATAAAAGGCCTCCTGGAGTCTAGTCCCAGTATCATCACTAAATTGCTGGATGACCTTGAGCAAATCACTTACAGCCTAATCCAACTCCCACTGACTCCAATGGGATTAGCTCTTAATCTCTGTGGGGCAGTTTGCCTCCCTGCAGGATGTGCACGGTAGTATGTACCCCTTACAGGGGTGTGGTGAGGCTTTAATTATTGCTTCTAAAGCACTTTGAGATCCTTGGCTCAAAAAGGCACCAACTAGATAACCGGCGCAGGGTTGTTATTCTAAATTGCTACATATATGCTGAGAATTTGTAGCACTGCTGCAGCTCTCAATAGGCGTAGGACAGCATTCTGTATGTGGGAATGTGTGCCTCAGACAAGTAAATACACATAAAAATTTAGGGCCTAAATTTTCAGAAGTGACTAGTGATTTTGGGTGCTCCAACATGAGATGCCTTAAGTGGGCCTGATTTTTAGAAAGGGCAGAGCACCCACACTCTGGCAACGGGGCACTTTGAAGTGTCAAGAAGGTACTCAAAAACTGAGGCACCCAAGACCACTAGTCAATCACTCTTGAAAATGTAGGCCTCTATTAATATAAAAGTTTGACTTAACCCCCTCAAATAAAGTCAAATTAAAATCAGGTTTGGAGCAATTATTTGTGAGAAAGTTTTCAACACACGGCTCTGTTACCAACTGCATCCAGGGCTTGTTGGAACTCAAAAAGAAGCACTAAATCTTACATGTTTATAGCACATTTCATCCTCAGAATCCCTAAGGGCTTTACAAACTTAAACAAATTATACAGAAGGATCACGTCCATCAGCCAGCGAAATGCAGACACTTCTAGAGTGAAATGTAGCAAATGTTGTGCAGCAAACAGTTTAGAAAAAAGTTATGAAGAATACGGTATCCAACAGAGGCTACAAGATCAATTTAGGTCAGAAGAATGTAATCTCCTGAGTTAAAGTTTGGCCAAGTTTAAACACCCCTGGATCTTGCCAACAATTCCAGAAGAAATTTAGTGATTGCAGGACTCTGGTTTTATGTCTCATACGAAAAATAGCATCTTCAGAAGCAGGTTATCCTCAGAACAGTGCTGGGGCTTTGGTTCAACACTGACTAGAGGGAAGAGTGCCACCTACTGAATCTTTCTAACACCACTTTAAGGGCATCAGAACACTGGATGAAGTTTACATACTTATGAACTGTGAGTATCCCCTTGAGGCAGCCTATTGGCTGTCCTCAGAATCTTCCTATTTTGTCAGTCAAAAATCAGATCCTTACCATTAATGTAATGCCCTTTGCACTTTTGTGTACCGGTGATTCCAGTATCCTCTAATAAAACTTAAGTGGGATAACTCAGAAGACTTTCCTTTCCTTCCTCCCACCTCTCAAGTACAGTGCTTTGGAATCTGAGGTCAGACTTTGCTTTGAAAAGCCACTTCTCTCCAAATTTTCATATCCAGGTATCCTCTTCGTTTTTGGAAAGGTTGTCAGTGCTTGGATGATTCTTTCTGTAAAAAGCAGAGAGGATCACAGATGAAGAGATTTCTATCTTTCCCTGCTTGCTGTTATTTTACTGTTATTCTTTTAGCGAAACTTACGGGCTAAAATTTAGCAACCTCAAATAAATAGAGAGAGGGTGGAAACCACTAGCAAGGTATGTTTGTTCTAGTGTCTCGACCAATTTCCACATCTGGTATTTTAAGATCATACAAAGGAAAAACAGCAAAGACCTATTATATTACCTAATCCATCATCCAGTTAGGAGGGATTGTTCTACAGTATATTTTGAGGACTTAATATTGTCTTAAATATGCAAAATGACGGCTGAGGGTTTACTCTCCTCACCTTTGATATTCTCCCTATTTTTTTTTAACTGGACCAGGAGTCTTCCAGGAAGAAAAGGAAAGGAAAAGAAGATATGAATAAATGTAAAAAACATGCGAACAAATGCTTAACCTCACCCTACCACAAGATTTCAGACCTTCTTTACACATCAAAAAGAAAAAAAAAGGTTACATTTTCCCCATTTTCAGATAGCTAAGGAGAATATAATTAAACATGACCTAAGAAATATCCCCTTCTAGTTTCCACTGGCTACAATTTTCTCCACTTCCCAGCTGAAACTTTAGTATAATGGTGCTGTGCTGTGCTTCACCTACAGAAGGCTAGTGGATTATGTGATTTCTGTGCATTATTTTGTGTCATTTAAATTCGCAGATTACTTTGGGAAACGAAACAGAAGTAATCTCTTACAAAGACACCCTATATACACAAGGACTCTGCAACAAAGGTAAGATACTAGAAAAACGTAATGTTCTGCTAATGTACAGAATATAAACAACTTAAAAAAACCGCAAAACTATGATAGTAGCTAATAATTTTCCCAACCCTGAATCCTGGCATCCTGTAAGAGAGGCTGCTCTGATATTATTGCACTTTGCTGCTGAGTCAAACCTACCTTAACAGCTCGAGTGCAAATTCAGTTTCTTTTCGACTTTTTTCAGTGATTGGGTAGAAGAGGAGTATGGATAAGCCTATAACAATGAGGATGGCAGGGACTGCCCCAATCAGGATTTTCAGTGTGAGGATCACAGTGCTGGATTGCCTGCACATCCCTGTTTTATAACCGGCAAACCTATAAAAACACATATGGACATTGCGGTTATTCCCCTACCCAAAAGGTACTTGGTCACGTTAAGGGCCTTCCCAGATCTCCTGCCCTCCCACCACCAACTAAACATCTGCTCGAATTTCTTCTTGCACTTCCTCTTTTTATATCTTATCTGCTCCCTTTGGGGGGAGGGGACTCAATCCTACAGCTACCAACATGAAATCTGTCACTTTGCCCCTTTTCTCCCACTCTTTGTCTTTGTGCCTTCTTTGAAATAATTTCATTACCTTTATGCAGTTAAAGCATGTAATGACATGCTGTTGTTACTACTGTACAGACAAAGAGGGACAATAGTGAAATGAAATCCTATATAGCTAGGCTTGGAAGGATTACATTTTTATTGATAAATAGCGATTTCACTGTACACACACAAACTGACGAAAAAATATTTCCACTGACAATCATCAAAATGTACACATAGGCAAAATAAGAAAAAATGCTCCTTGAGAACTTATTAGAGTTTGATTTAAGCAGATCTATTTTGTATATGTTGATGTGATATTGACAATTTGTGTTTTAATGGTTATAAAGCTTTAGCTTTTTGAATCTCAACATCTATTGTCATTAAATAATTGTCTGATCTCACCCCATAGCTGTGAAAATTTAAATAGATAAAAATTGAAAAAATGTTTAAAATAAATATTGATCTTATCCATCAGAATTATAAAAAAATTGAATTCTGCCAAGTCTCTATATAGCAGAGCTTGTCTGATAAGTGAATCCTACCCCTACTCAACGAAGCTCTTAAGCATGCGCTTAACTTTAAACAAAGGTGAGTAGTCCCACTGGCATCAACAGAAGTTCTTACCTCCTTAAAGCGAAGGACACGCTTCAGTGCTTTGCTGAATGGGGGCAGGATTACTCTTACGCTTAGAGTTAAGCATGTACTTATGTGATAGGCTGAATTAGCGCCAGGGGTGTGCACAGTAGTACAATTACTGATGCCATGGGCTGTTCAGTGCCAACTTGTGGAATTATTCTGGTTCATCCTGAACATGCACCTATGAAAAATTATTACCCATTTTCCATCCAACTACCTCCTATGCTGTCCCATAAATGTCAGCGCTGGACGCCAGCAGATGGCAAACTGCTGGGAGCTCACTAACTGGAGTGAAGTAGCGTTAATCAGTTGACAGTAATTCTGTTAGTTATGAGCTCTCCGTATGTAGTCATTAAAACACAGAGACTTGTTTTCCTGAGGAAAAAAAAAAGCACTGCAGCATCTGTTGCAAATTCATAACAGCTTGCGGACAGATAAGTACTGACAAGTGGCTACCAGTGCAGTCTACACGGGAGCCAGCACATCCCACCTTCTTGCCATTTTGGTTCTCCAGTCTTAAACTGGAATAGCAATGGCAGAAGACACACAATCAAATCACAACTGCCAACTGGGACTTGATCTCCTGCTCCACATAACGTGACCTCTATGGTGCAAAGTCAAGGTCAGCGTGGAGGGGAGGTACTGTAGGGGCACAGCACCGTGCAAGAGTTTGGAGGACAGCTTAAATCTGCCAAGTTCCACTTTTCAAGCACGTTTCAGAAATATCTGGTTAATTACACTGGCTCTACCATCTATTTGAAAAGTGACTTTTGACATTAATCTGGCTGGTTGAAATTTTTCCATTGGATATTGGGTTTTCGATGACACGAAAGCTTTAAAAGGCATGGTCTGCTTTTCCTAGAAAAAAATGCTATTTTTTGTTCAAAATAAAATCTAAACAGACTAGACAAACAGTGGGAGGGGAAACAGAGGGCCAAAGAATTGACTTGCTCAAGGTCAATCTAGGGAGGTGGTGGAATCTCCATCCTTAGAGGTTTTTAAGGCCCGGCTTGACAAAGCCCTGGCTGGGATGATTGAGTTGGGGTTGGTCCTGCTTTGAGAAGGGGGTTGGACTAGATGACCTCCTGAGGTCTCTTCCAACCCTAATCTTCTATGATTCTATAACAAAGACGGCCTGAGGCAGCGTTGAGAACAGAACCCAGGTCTTCTGACTCTTAGACTAGTGTCCAAACCACTAAGTCCATGCTGCTACCTAAAGAAAGTAATCTAAAACCAATCAGTTCTTAACAGGCCACCAGGCATCCTGGTGACCAGAAGTCTGACCTGTCGGATAACAATTTTGTGTTTAAGATTCGGCAATTATACATTCAAACTGGCAACCAGACTGTGTCTCTGAGCCCCCGGCTTTCGCGAATTATGAGAAGGCAATTACCACACGGCACCTCAGAGCCCTTTAATACAGCAACTACGTGGATATAAAACATCACTTACTCCAGGCTTGCTGCGGAAATTCCTAATCCAATCCCGGCCGACATCTTTGTAAAGAAGACGTATGATGAATAAAAGATGGTTTCAGGTCCCTTTGCATGAGGATTCAGCAGGCGAAAGTGATCAACTACATCAGGCAACATTGACCTGCAGACCAACAAGAGAAGAAGAGTGTAAAAGCCTCAAGCAGAAGTTTCTGAGCCTCTTTAACATACAGCATTCACAGGGCCTTTTTTCTTGGAGGTTTGATTTGTGGAATTCATTGTGCAAATGAGATCATTTATTTTGGGTCATTTATTTAGGCCGAGAATTACAAACAGAGAAAGTCAGATGGCAAAGAACCCAAAAAACAGAAAAGAGGGTGTTAACTCTGCACTGCTAGGTCAACAAACAAAAGTTAGTAATGGTAGGGGTTTTGCCATCTAAATGTAAAGGAGGGCAGTGGAGTTTGGAATTTGGTTTTGCAAAACCTCATTAGTTCAATTGAGTGGGTAGAATGTTTTACCCAGGGAATGTCAAAATTTGCTGACTGAGGTGGAACATTTTTGAGGGAGGCACTTGTTAAAACATTTGCAGTACACTGCTGGGTAATTTAACTACTAAGCAGAAAACCTTCTTTCAGAAATGAGTTTGATGAAGTTTTGATTTACTATTTCTGCAGGAAGCTAGTCAAATACAGAAGATTATATTGATTGAAAGGAGGTATGATACAGGAGGGCCAGGGAGCAGCAGTAGTAGAGTGTGAGAGGGGAAATATATAAGCCCTAGGCTAATTAAGGCATGGTTCTCTGGAGACTAGGGAGGGTGGCTACAGTTAATTGGAGCACCTGCAGTCAATTAAGGCCCTCTCAGGAACCTAATAAAACCCCCTGCTTCAGGCAGACAGAGGAGGAGGAAGGAGTTGAAGCAGAGAGGATTGGTGGTGGAGCAGAGAGCAGTTTGGAGGAGTTGAAGCAGAGTGTATTGGTGGTGGAGCAGAGAGCAGTTTGGAGGAAAGCAGAGGAGAGTTTGGAGAAGTGCTGTGGTGGGCTAAGAAGACCAAGACCTTAGGTAAAGGGACACCTGGCTTGTGCAGAGGGAAGGCAGGAAGCCCCACAAGCAGGAGAGGGAAGGAGCCCAGGGGAAAGTACCACTAGTACAAGTGGTTTACCCGCTAACCTAGGCCCCCTGGGCTGGGACCCGGAGTAGAGGGCGGGCCCGGGTCCCTCCCTCTCCATTCCCCTTCTCTGGGATACTAGTGGGACAGCTGATACCCCAGTTCAGGGGCAAGAAATGGTGCCCTGAAACCCCCCCACAAGAAGAGAAAGCACAGGACCCATCATAGTAGTGCCAGCAATTTGCCACAGAGGACAGAAAGTTTTAATAGCAAATGCATGACAACAACAGTTCACAAGGTTGTAATCTAGTAAGCGAACAAAACCCCAAGGTAGAATTTTATTCAGATCGCATGGTTACAATATTTACCATTTTTTTAAAGTAATAGAAAGGTACAAAAATATCTGAGTTAGATATTGGGTGATTCTGAATCGATGAGAAGCCCTATCATATAACTAACTAGAGTGCATTAACAAAGCAGCAGTGTTAGGACACTAAAGGTATGTCTGTCTATACTACCCGCCTAATCAGCGGATAGCGATCAATCTTTCGGGGGGGGTTGATTTATCGCTTCTAGACGCGATAACTCAATCCCCGAGCACTCTCCCGTCAACTCCAGTACTCCACCGCCACAAGAGGCGCAGGCGGAGTCGACGGGGGAGCTGAAGTTGCGTATCTTAGGTCGATCCCTCCCCCTAGTGTAGACCAGGGCTTAAAGGGCCTATTCTCCCAATGATGCAGAGGATTTAGAGTTGCTGACCCAAAGTCAAAGCCCAGGAATACCCACGGAGTCAGCACCTATGCCTGCCCCTGTAACACACTCCTGCATTTGCTCTCCACCATAGGGCTGCTTTGTAGGGATCTACAGTTTGCTGCAGGCTGCCCATGCTACATTCTTAATTGTTTAGCATTAATTGATTTGTATGCAATTTTCAGTATAAATCCTGGAGTACTATTAAAAACTAAATCTAAATGACTGATTGATTTACTATTCTCAGGAGTTCTAGACACATTTAGGTTACTAATTAATTTATGAATATTTTCAGAGAGCATTTACACATATGTACACACATACCAGACATTCACAGTTGACACGTGACACTGATTACAACATAGTTATCACAGATCTCTCCTAGTCTAAATATAGGGAAAAACTCTGATTTCTCAGATACACTGTGTGGTACCTGTTGCCAAATTCTGAGTGTTAACATGGTGAACTGCGCACGCGCGCGCACACACACACGCACACACACACACACACACACACTCTCTCTCTCTCTCTCTCCAAATATAAAATTTGCCTACCATGGCAACAGCAAAGATGCTGCAATACTCAGACCAGAGACAAAGGCCACCACGTAAGCCAAAACCAGATTTGGGATTGTAACCAGCATGACCGCAAAAGGAATCATCCACTAAGAGAGGGAGAGAAGAACCAGAAGAAAAATGGTAGATAAGGTATATGAAAATTATATGGCACACAACGGAAAATATATTTTTTCACGCAGAAGAGGTGGCATTGTGAAACAGCAGTTTATATATTGCTATGGTACAACAAAGCTTAAAGCAAGGGTGGGCAAACTACGGCCCGCGGGCCGGATCTGGCCCCTCAGGGCTTTGGATACGGCCCGTGGGATTGCCACCCCCGTGGCGCCGTGGGCTCCGTGCCGCTCCCAGAAGTGGGGGTCACCATGTCCCTGTGGCCCCTGGGAGTGGGGGCAGAGGGCACCGCGCGCTGCCCTTGCCTGTGGGTACCTCCCCCGAAGCTCCCATTGGCTGCGGTACCCACAGGCAAGGGCACCGCGCGGAGCCCTCTTCCCCACCCCCACCCCAGGGGCCACAGGGATGTGGTGCCAGCCGCTTCCCAGCAGCGCGGGGCTGGGACCAGGGCAGGCAGGCAGAGAGCCTGCCCTGGCCCCAGTACACGCCGCTGCCACCCCGGAGCCACTGCAGGTAAGTGGCGCCAGGCCAGAGCCCAAACCATCTCCCTGCCCTGAGCTCCCTGCCTGCACCCCAACGCCCTGCTGCACCCCAACCCTCTGCCGCATCCTGCACTCCTCCTGCACCCAAACCCCTTGCCCAGAGCCCCCTGCCACACCCCACACCCCTCCTGCACCCCAACCCCCTGCACCCCCTGCTATACCCCAACCCCCTACCACACACCGCACTCCCTCCTGCACCCCAACTCCCTGCCCTGAGCCCCCTGCCGCACCCCACACTCCCTCCTGCACCCCAACCCCCTGCCCTGAGCCCCCTGCCGCACCCCACACCCCTCCTGCACCCCAACTCCCTGCCCTGAGCCCCCTGCCGCACCCCACACTCCCTCCTGCACCCCAACCCCCTGCCCTGAGCCCCCTGCCGCACCCCACACCCCTCCTGCACCCCAACTCCCTGCCCTGAGCCCCCTGCCGCACCCCACACTCCCTCCTGCACCCCAACCCCCTGCCCTGAGCCCCCTGCCGCACCCCACACTCCCTCCTGCACCCCAACCCCCTGCCCTGAGCCCCCTGCCGCATCTCACACCCCTCCCTGCACCACTGCCCTGAGCCCCCTCCCGCACTGTGCACCTCCTCCAGCACCCCAACGCCCTTCCCTGAGCCCCCTCATACACCCCACACCCCTCCTCTGCCCCAACCCCTTGCCCTGAGCCCCTTCCTGCACACCACACCCCCTCCCACACCCCGCATGCCCTCCCACACCCCAACCCCCGGCCCTACATTCATGGCCCTGCATGCAATTTCCCCACCCAGATATGGTCCTCGGGCCAAAAAGTTTGCCCACCCCTGGCTTAAAGTGTCAGTGTTGTGAGAGAACAGTGCTCCCACAGGGTCCTAGTTCATTACTTAACTGAGCAAAAGAGAAGAATTGAATAGAGCTCTGCCGCAGGACTGGGATCCCACAGGTGCTGCAGGACACACTGCCAAAATAGCAGGAGTGAGTAAAATGTACTTTGTTGTGGGTGGGAACGGGTGGGCAAAATCCCAGATTGGTAATTTGTGGGAAAACACCATCTTTTTTTTTAATAAAGGTTTTAATACTTTAATTTAAGTGAGGGGTAGAAAGAGATTTGATGTCTACTATAACAGGTGTTAAAGTATTGTTTACATGGTTTATGCAAGATTTGTGGTTTTTTAGTGGTAAAAATTGTGCCTGAATTCTGTGTATATCTATATCTATCTATCTATCTATAAAATCCAATATATTAACCAACCGTTTAAAAAATCTGTCTCTCTTGCAGGATTTGTGGGATCTAAGATTTTTGCGGGTGGGAGCAGCGTAAAACTGCAAGAAACAATGAGGGTGTGTGGGAGTAGGTATTGCACAGCAAGACAGGAGCGAGATTAAAAAAACAAAAAGAAAACAAGAAAAATACCTGTGGCACCTTAGAGACTAACAAATTTATTTCAGCATAAGCTTTCGTGGGTTAAGAACCCACTTCATCAGATGCATGGAATGGAACATACAGTGAACAGATATTTATAAATTCAAAGAAACATGAGAAGGTGGAAGTGTCTATACCAATGTTAAGAGGCTAATTCATTGAAAGGAACTGTTATCAGTAGAAACTTTTGAAGTGATAATCAACAGGGGCCATTACAGACAGTTGACACAAAGGTGTTAAGGGGGGAAATAAATTCAATTAACGTAATGACCGAGCCATCCACGGTCAATATTCAAGCCTAAGGTAATGGTATCTAGTTTGCATATTAATTCCAATTCCGCAGTTTCTCGTTGGAGCCTGTCTTTGAAGTTATTTTGTTGCAAAATTGCTACTTTTATATCTGTCATTGAGTGATTAGGGAGGGTGAAGTGTTCACCTACTGGCTTTTGAATGTGATGATTCCTGATGTCAAATTTGTGTCCGTTTATTCTTTTGCGTAGAGACTGTCCAGACTGTACATGTACATTGGCCAAACTGGACAGTCTCTACGCAAAAGAATAAACGGACACAAATCTGACATCAGGAATCATCACATTCAAAAGCCAGTAGGTGAACACTTCACCCTCCCTAATCACTCAATGACAGATATAAAAGTAGCAATTTTGCAACAAAATAACTTCAAAGACAGGCTCCAACGAGAAACTGCGGAATTGGAATTAATATGCAAACTAGATACCATTACCTTAGGCTTGAATATTGACCGTGGATGGCTCGGTCATTACGTTAATTGAATTTATTTCCCCCCTTAACACCTTTGTGTCAACTGTCTGTAATGGCCCCTGTTGATTATCACTTCAAAAGTTTCTACTGATAACAGTGCCTTTCAATTAATTAGCCTCTTAACATTGGTATAGACACTTCCACCTTCTCATGTTTCTTTGACTGTATAAATATCTGCTTACTGTATGTTCCATTCCATGCATCCGATGAAGTGGGTTCTTAACCCACGAAAGCTTATGCTGAAATAAATTTGTTAGTCTCTAAGGTGCCACAGGTATTTTTCTTGTTTTCTTTTTGCTGACACAGACTAACACGGCTACTACACTGAAACCTGTCATTAAAAAAACAGTTCCGTGTAGGGCTCTAGAAGTGACAATACTTTAGAACAGAACAAGTCAGCCAGTGCTGCCATCTCCCCTTTATTTCCAACAACAGGAACACTTCCAGTACAGGCAAGGCACTGCAAGGGGCTTTGAATCATGTCTGGATTTAAAATAACCCATTTCACAGGTGAAATCAATTACTGATTTACAAGAAGCTATGGCACACTTTGGTCTTCAGTGGCTTTTTCAAAAACCTGGATACTAAGTATAAATAACTAACATTAGAGAGGCAATGTGGCCTAGTGGTTAGCAGTAGGACAATTTACCCCACCACCATCTCCACGTCTGTCACTGACTCGCACTATAACCTCGGGTAAGTCACGAAGGCCTACATTTCCAGAATGGGAAATCTAAATTGGATGACCTGGATTTGATTTTCAGCAGTGCTTAGCATCTTTGCTTCAATTTGAAACAGTGGGCTAATAAGGGTTAGAGACTCCCCCATTTAAAATGTGGACTCAAAAGCCATGTTCCCCAGTTGTCCCTGCATTCCACACCAGTCTCGTGCTATCACCTCACATTCCTGTAAATAATTGACACAATGCATCACAAAGCACAAAGCTAAGGTATGCAGAAAATTTTATGTTAAATAACAAACATTTAAAGTTTCTTGGGTTTGTGTTGCTCATTTTGATTCTCTGCCGTACATTTGAGGCTTGGGTAGGCTGAGGGCATGAGCAGAGAACTTCAGTGAGGGTGCTTCTACTTTGCGCTTGCTATTTATTTCTTCTGCAAGGAAAGCGGTGATCTTCTTGGACATCTTGCCTGATGGGGTCTAATCCATTTAAACAGGGGACGCTTGTCGTACGTTTTAAATGCAGTTCCCATCTAAGGAACAGGCATTTGTGGGTAAACCGAAAGGAGTAGCAAACCACCTTCCGAGACTACAGGTTCCCAGCATAAACAGCCTTTGCATTAGTCTGCAATGCTTGTAGCACAATCATTACTTCACCACAAGAGAGCACTCCAGCAATACAAGATCACACATTGCCTGCAAACAATTTGACGATTAACTGTGCTCAACGTTGTGCCCCTACTCGGGAGCCAGAGCATCCAGAGAGGTTTTTAAATCAATAATAATACTGATTTAAAATTGATTTTTCTAGTGAGGAAGGAGCATGACCCAGGAACGGCAGAACTGAAATGGTAATTCTCAAAAGCATCTCTTGTGCGAATGTGGGAGCAGTTCTCTAAACTGCAGAAAAAATTCACTGCAATAAGCATTCCATGCATCTCATTTTTTCTGCTTCTAAAACAAAAGGACCTTTAAATCCTTAGGAGATCACTCTCCCCCTCTCACCTGACCCACCAGGAGCAGTTCTGACAATAGAATATTGCCGTTTCATGCCTCCCATTCAGAAGAGCTTCACCAACTATTGACAAGCAGCACTATGGAAATGGAGCCACCTGTGGCTGAATGGTAGTAACCTGCATAGCACAGTGGGGCAGAGGGAAGGGAAATTTTGGCCAAGAACGTTGGGGCAATCCTTTACAGACAGAACCGCATGGGATTTTTAACATCCACGTGGAGCAGAAATGGCCTCCGTTTTTTAAATATCTACCCCAAAAAATATGCACCAGATACACTACACATAACTCAATCTCTTTACCCCAAATAGACACAGGGCTCGGTTAACTCTACTGGGGTTTGAACCTGTAGTGCCAAGAAGCTTAGGTATTCTATACCTGGTGTTTAGACCACTAAGCCACCCCCTCCAACCAATTTAAAAATGAGGAGGAGTGGTAAAAAAGGAGTCTGTGTCCATCATCTCGAATACAAGAACTATACTATAATACTGAGTTTATAGAGGTGCTCAGTTTTTCAGGTACCCATCCCATTTTCAAATCACCTCAGAGAAGTCCCTCTTCCCTTTACCCTGAAGAGGGCTGAAATTATGGCGGGAAAACCACCTCTTTTCAGATTTTTTTTTCAGAACCTTCTGCAGTGCCAGAAATACAGTTGCAATTAGTGAGGCAATTCTGCTTTCACAGTGACAGTAAGCAGATATAAGAGCTACAGATTCCCTTGAGCTTATGGCGAAGGAAGCCTTTGGGATGCACTGCCAGACAAGACACTTTCACTGAGCAAACAGGAAGTACTCACACCATACAAGGGTGTGTCTCCATTGCAAAAAAAAAAAAAAAAGGTGCTTTCTTCAATCCAGCTCCCTCTTAGTCTACAACACAATTAGCTAACACAATGGTAAAAGTGCTAGACCATGATTTGTTTGTGTTGAGGGGGCTTTCCAATAGTGGTAAACTGACTTGATTGAGCCAACTTGATTGAAGAAAGCACTTTTCTTTGCTGCGTAGAAAGTGCCTAGGAGGTAACTCTATTCCCTTGAGGTCCATCTCAGCTTCTGCTAATTGCTTTTGATGGCATGCTAATCAGAAGCAGGGATGGTCATGAACTGTGAATTCCAGATGCATATTTCAAAGCATCCAAAGATCAGAGGTATTTGAAGCCAGTGTTTTGCTTTCAGCCCATCTCCAATTCATCAGACGTCACTGCAATATATAGATTTTAGCTTCAACAAATTGCTGCTATTAGTTACACCAAGAGCTACCAACAGCCGTGAAGTATTTGAGGTTATTAAAAATGTTACTACACTTAAAAAGCTAGATTCAGGGGAGAAAGGCAGCCAATGCCAAGGCTCATCTACAGGCAGAGTTTTGCAAAAAGCTCCCAGTTTCTTCCTCGCTTCCTTCCCAGGGATTTCAAGTGCCTCAGCCTGTATGACGTGTCCAGGCTGAAAGCTCAAGTTGAGCTCTAGAGTGAGGAATCAATGCAGACAGCAATGGGAACTCTCTCTGCTGCTTGTCCTCAGTCAGGGGTTAAAAAAAAATCAGCAATAGCTCAGGCAGGCAGCTTGGCTCTGCCTTGGGAAGCTGTGACAGTTAAATTAGGCTTCTTTCCTCTGGGATCGCTAAGATGCTAGCAGCTCATTTATTTATTTTACTTTGTGGACGCTTGCAGGAAGAGGGAAAACCAACGTTGCAGGAAGCTCATCCTTTTGGTTCAAAGGGGTTCGTGCTAGATCTTCCCCCAATTCAGTTCACGGGGGTTTCACTACTCCCTCCCCCACGACTGAGTTAGACTTAGTCAGCTGAAACCACCTTAATTTGGCCAAGCTAAAGATGGATCCAAATCTCAGATAATATAGCTCTTGAACACAGGGCAGTTCAGATCTGAATCTGAAACTCTGTGCTCAGGTTCATCTCTGTGAGATAGGTACAAAGTGGAACCTGGTTAGACTTTGGGTCACGTTTGCATCTCGTCTTTGTTCACTAACCCATCTCTTGGAAAATTTATTTGAAAAACTTGGAGTTTGCCTGAATGGTACAATTCAAGGTTTAAAACGAATCCTGAAATCAGGCAAACTTCAGCTGGTGTCGGTTTTTATTACGAAAATTGTGAACGGTTCCTGAGGAAGCTGCTATTGACATGTAAGATGCCACGCTGCATAGATTTTCATAATGGTTTACTTACAGAAATCCCACATGCTGCACTTTTCTTGCCAAATTGCTGTAGAAACCACTGCCAGAACGGAATGCTCACCGCTGCTGATACCTATAGATGATGCAAAAATATTTGTACAGTACTGATTAGGTCTAGGATCATCTCCAGAGGCTGCAGTGACACCCTACACTATACTATGCGAAGGATTTCGACTGAGGAAGGACTCTGGGATTCCTGCTCCCTTCACCACTAACAGATGACTAAGAATCACAGAAATTAGAGATGAAAAAGACTCATTAGGTCATCCACTCCATCTCCTTACCATGCAGAACTGTCCCATGCAGAAACAGATCACCAAGGTGATGGGTACAATATAAGAATTTAAATAAAAAAGAATACAGTACATTCCCCAGTGATTTGTCCAGTGCACTATTAAATGTCCCAAATGAAAAGTGACTATTCACTATTCCCAAGTGATAAATGATAGAGACTCTTCAAATACATTTTAGGAACAGAACAGAGATTTTCTCCCAATAAACATCCTAAATTTTCCCTTTCTTAACGTAAGCCATAGAAATTAGAGACAGAAATGACCCGCTAGGTCGTTCAGTCCATACCCTGGCAAATTCTAATTGTACTTTATGCCACTGCTTTCCATTTAAACATCTGAAAACTGATTTATATAGATATATATAGATAGAATTAAACACAACACCATCCTTGAAAGGAAAGCTGAAGTAAGTACAGGATTCACTCCTTTGGGGGCGGATATATCCAGTACTGCGATTGATCAAAGCCAAAATGTCATCTCATTATTCGTAGCTTTACCCCACCTTGTACCTCCTAAACAATTCCTCTCCCTCCTTGGCATTTATATCTTTCCAATACCTGCAGAGACTACGGATATAAGAAAAGAAAGGTTACCTACCTTCTGTAACCAGAGTTCTTCGAGACTTGTGGTCCCTACCTGTATTACTTGTGGGATATGCATGCGCTTTATGCACCTGAGACTGGAAGATTCTTGCTAGTAGTGTTTGTTGGTCCCCATGCTCTGATGCAAGGGTAGGAGGGGCAGTGCTGACTGGCTGCCTCTCCAGTTCCGTCTATACTGTAAATCAAGTGTTATGATCCGAACCAAAGGCGAAGGAGGGCAGGTAATAATAATAAATGGAGATATGCCAATCTCCTAGAACTGGAAGGACCTTTCAAGGTCACTGAGTCCAGCCCCCTGCCTTCACTAGCAGGACCAAGTACTGTCCCAACAGATTTTTTTTGCCCCAGATCCCTAAATGGCCCCCTCAAGGATTGAACTCACAACCCTGGGTTTAGCAAGCCGATGCTCAAACCACTGAGCTACCTCTCCCACCCTTGGAATACAGGAAGGGAACAAACATCTTAAAGAACACCAATTACAGAAGGTAGGTAACTTTTCTGCAAGTGCTGGTCCCTATGTGTATTTCACTGTGCATGACTGACAAGCAGTACTCATAATGCAGGAGGGTACAAGGACTTCTGCTGTATTATCTGTAGGAATGCTGACCCAAAGGATGTATTAGTACATAGTCCTGCCTTGAGTGCAGGGGACTGGACTAGATGACCTACTGAGGTCCCTTCCAGTCCTACACACTTCTACACTCAGCTGAGGAGGCTTGCACCAAGACACAAGTGTCTTGTGAGGTTACAAATAGAATGCCACAGGGCTGCTTTACATATATCAAGGAGGGGTACTTCCCGAAGCGAAGCTGCTGAAGCACCTTTGCTCTGGTGGAATGGGCCTTTACTCCGCCAAGTGGAGCTGCATGAGATAACTGGTAAGAGAGCAAGATACAGCCTGAAATCCACTTGGATAGTCTTCGTGAAGATAACACTTGTCCTTTCATGCGTTCCACTAGGGCCACAAAGAGCCCAGGCAATCTCATAAAGGGCTTTATTCTCTGAAGATAGAATGCCAATGCCCAAGGTATGTCCAAGGAATGGAGTGTCTGATCCTAATGGTTGGTATGAGGCTTAGGAAAAAAAAAAAATACAGGTAAGTGTATAGTTTGAAATTACTTTGGACACAAACTGAGGGTGCATCTCAAGGAAACCTTATTCTTATGCAATATGATGTATGATGGATCAGCCACAAGGACCCCAAGTTTGCCTACCCTCGTAGCCAAAGTGACGTCCACCAGGAAGGCTAACTTCCTAGAGAAACATGAAAGCGAGCATTTTGCTAGTGGTTCAAATGGTGGTTTACTTAGCATGGAAAAGACCAATTTGGAACCCATGTCAGGACAGGTCTGGCTATTGGAGAGAAGGTTCTGATCAAGGCTTTCAGAAACCGCACAGTCACTGGATGTGTGAAGACGAAGTAGTCATCAAAAGAAAGGTGGCAGGCACTAATTGCTACCAAATGAACCCGTAGGGATTTATGAGAAGGACCAGAAAATTTCAAGGTGAGCAAGACAGTCTAAAATAATGGGAATGCCCATTTCGTCTGAGGACATTTGGTGACACTGACTCCAAACAGAGAATCTTTTCAATCTTAGCTAAGTAACACTTTCTGGTGGATTTTTTTCCTGCTATTGTTCCTGCTATGGTATGGGGAGGAGGTGACCAGGCCTCTGTGGAGAAAGAAGTAGTTCGGGACTATTTAGAAAAGCTGGACGAGCACAAGTCCATGGGGCCGGATGCACTGCATCCGAGGGTGCTAAAGGAGTTGGCCGATGTGATTGCAGAGCCATTGGCCATTATCTTTGAAAAATCATGGCAATCGGGGGAGGTCCCGGATGACTGGAAAAAAGCTAATGTAGTGCCCATCTTTAAAAAAGGGAAGAAGGAAGATCCGGGGAACTACAGGCCAGTCAGTCTCACCTCAGTCCCTGGAAAAATCATGGAACAGGTACTCAAGAAATCAATTCTGAACCACTTAAAGGAGGGGAAAGTGATCAGGAACAGTCAGCATGGATTCACCAAGGGCAAGTCATGGCTGACTAACCTAATTGCCTTCTATGATGAGATAACTAGCTCTGTGGATGAGGGGAAAGCAGTGGATGTGCTATTTCTTGACGTTAGCAAAGCTTTTGATACAGTCTCCCACAGTATTCTTGCCAGCAAGTTAAAGAAGTATGGGTTGGATGAATGGACGGTAAGGTGGATAGAAAACTGGCTAGATGGTTGGGCTCAACGGGTAGTGATCAATGGATCCATGTCTAGTTGGCAGCCGGTATCAAGTGGAGTGCCCCAAGGGTCTGTGCTGGGGCCGGTTTTGTTCAATATCTTCATCAACGATCTGGAGGATGGTGTGGACTGCACCCTTAGCAAGTTTGCAGATGACACTAAACTGGGAGGAGTGGTTGATACGCTGGAGGGTAGGGATAGGATACAGAGGGACCTTGACAAATTAGAGGATTGGGCCAAAAGAAATATGATGAGGTTCAACAAGGACAAGTGCAGAGTCCTGCACTTAGGACAGAAGAATCCCATGCACTGCTACAGACTAGGGACCGAATGGCTGGGCAGCAGTTCTGCAGAAAAGGACCTAGGGGTTACGATGGATGAAAAGCTGAATATGAGTCAACAGTGTGCCCTTGTTGCCAAGAAGGCTAATGGCATTTTGGGTTGTATAAGTAGGGGCATTTCCAGCAGATCGAGGGACGTGATCATTCCCCTCTATTTGGCACTGGTGAGGCCTCATTCGGAGTACTGTGTCCAGTTTTGGGCCCCACACTACAAGAAGGATGTGGATAAATTGGAAAAAGTCCAGCGGAGGGCAACAAAAATGATTAGGGGGCTGGAGCACATGACTTATGAGGAGAGGCTGAGGGAACTGGGATTGTTTAGCCTGCAGAAGAGAAGAATGAGGGGGGATTTGATAGCTGCTTTCAACTACCTGAAAGGGGGTTCCAAAGAGGATGGATCTAGACTCTTCTCAGTGGTAGATGACAGAACAAGGAGTAATGGTCTCAAGTTGCAGAGGGGGAGGTTTAGGTTGGACATTAGGAAAAACTTTTTCACTAGTAGGGTGGTGAAGCACTGGAATGGGTTACCTAGGGAGGTGGTGGAATCTCCTTCCTTAGAGGTTTTTAAGGTCAGGCTTGACAAAGCCCTGGCTGGGATGATTTAGTTGGGGTTGGTCTTGCTTTGAGCAGGGGGTTGGACTAGATGACCTCCTGAGGTCCCTTCCAACCCTGAGATTCTATGATTCTATGATTGTTCAGGATGACTTTAACAGCTGTAGAACATTTCTGCTGTAGGTTCAATGCCCATCCAAATACCAGGCTGTGAGGTGAAGTTACTCTGGATTCAGATGCCTGATCTTGCCCTTGTCCTGGGGAGGAGGTCTGGGAAGGACTGGATGCTGACTGGTGGACAAGATGTCAAATCAAGAAGGATGGGGAACGGAATTCTCTTGCCCATATGGGAGCAATGGGGGTGATCATTGCCTTGTCCCGCTGGACATTCCTGAGAACTCAAGGTAGGAGTGGGATGGAGTAGAGGGAGACTACATCAACTTTCCCATCCATGGGAGTAGAAGGACATCTCCCTTGGAATTATGACTGTACACCCCGTGGTGCAGTATATTGTGCATTTCTTGTCTTGAGACGCAAACAGGTCCAGAATCGGAGATCCCCATTGCTGGAATAGGTCTTTCAGCAATGAATTGAGAATATCCCATTTGTCATCCATCAAGAAGTGTTGAGACTGTTTGCTTGTGCATTGTGAATTCCCAGAAAGTGAACTGCTGACAAGGTAATCCGATGATGTATGCACCAATTCCAGAGGCAGACTGCCTCTATGCAAAGGGCGTAGATCTTGCTCGTTTGTTGATGTAGAACACAGCTATCGTGTTTCCTGACATCACCTGAGTGTGCTGGGAATGAATGAATGGTAAGAATTGTTTACAGGCCCCTCAGACTGCTCTCAGTTCCCTGAGATTTTTGTGCACCCTGGACTCACAAGGTGTCCATGTTCCTTGTGCTATTTGTTAGTCCAGATGTGCACCCCAGACTACTAGGGTGTGGGTGGGGGCTCAGTGGGGGATCCAGATGCTGGGGGAGTGGGGCTGAATGGGGTGGAGATCCAGGTGCAGCTGGTTGGGGCTCGGTGGGGTGGTGATCCGGGTGTGGGTGGCTCATCAGGGTGGTCCAGATGCAGGGGAAGGAGGGCTCATCAGGGGAGGTTCTGAGGGGGGTGAGGCTCAGCAGGAGGGTCTGGGTATGAGGGGGTCTGGATGCACAAGGGTTGGGCGGATGGGGGAGCATCTCTCTGTACAGGGATCCCTCCCCCTGTATCTGAGGAGCGATGGATGCAGGAAGTCAGGGGGGAGTTTGCAGAGCTTCCTGCTGCTGGGGGCGTAATCTGGTGCTGGGTCTGACCCAGTCCCGGATCCCGTGTAGGGGAAGAGGAAGCCCCGTCCTCCCTAGCCCAGCCGGGACTGGCAGCTGAGCCCAGCGCAGGGTAGGAGCCACCAGACATCCCGCTTCCTGCCCCACAGTGATTTACCTCTCTGCCGGCTGCCCTGGGCACCCAAAACATAATGCTGTGGAAGGTTGGATGACTGCTCTTGTGGCTTCCCTTTGCTTCCCTGTCAGAAATATATTTTTCTGCGGGGAAGCAAAGAAATCTGCCAGGGGACATAAATTCTGCGCTTGCGCAGAATTCCCCCAGGAGTACCTACTGATGTTAGAAGATTAATGAGAGATGAGGTTGATGTCATTCCCTCCTGTTGAGACTCTCCCGTCAGAAGCCAGCGATCTAGGTATGGAAAGATAATGGAACCATTGTGCTGGAAGCATGCTGCCACTAACAAAAATACCTTTGTAAATATTCTGGTTGCTGTTGCCTGTCCAAAAGAAAGCACCCTGTATTGATAGTGCTTCATACCTATCATGAACATTCTGTGGGAGGGGAAGAGGTCTATATGAAATTAGGCTGTCATGTGTGGAACTGTGAACTATTCATTTCTGTTTAGGGATCCTGAATCTTAGTCTTTGGCTGAAGTCATTGAGGTGCAGGAGGTGTGATATGGGTTTCCATCCACCTTTCTTCTTGGGGATTAGAAAATATTTGGAATAAAATCCCCTTCCCTGATAATGATACAGACTCAATGGCTTCCCATAGAAGTAGGGAGCCTCCTTACCTTGAATAACAGTATCCTTAAAAGGGACAGGGAAGCAGGCTTTGGAGGGAGAGAAGAGAGAAATGCTATAATGTAACCAAAGTGGACAGTAACGAAAACCCATTTGTCTGTTGTTATCCTCCACCATATATGGGAAAATTGTGCTAGGCAGCCATCAAAATGGATCTCTGAGGTGAGAGGACCTGGCACTCGGGTAGGTTCGCCTCTCTCTAAAGTCCTGTCAAAAGTACTTCTTGACGGGTGGTTACAGTTGGAAAAGAAAGGCAGAAGAAGTACACTTATTCCACTGCACCCGTGGACGCTTTCGTGGCAGTTCAAATCCTCCTTGGTGAAAGAAGGGCAGTGACGTTGATCACGAGTAGGGAGAAGCCTGGTTCCGTCGGTCGCAACACGATGCTCTATGCAGTGGCATAGCCAGGTTTAGAGCACAGGGGGAGCGGCGCTATAAAAAGGCGCCTCCCTGCTCCCCCTGTACTCACCCCGGCGGCGCTTTAAAGGGCCCGGGGCTCCAGCCGCTGCGGAGCCCCCGGGCCTTTTAAATCCCCACCTGAGCCCGGCTCCGGCAGCGGGGCTGGGGGGGGCGCGCTTTAAAGGGCTGGCGGCTCCCCGCAGCGGCAGGAGCCGCCGGCCTTTTAAAGCACCGCCCCCCAGCCCGGGTCTGGCAGCGGGGCTGGGGGGGGGCACTTTAAAGGGCCCGTGGCTCCTGCAGCGGGGCTCGGGCGGCGCCTTAGCGCTGCTTCTCCTTACAGGGGGAGCAGCTGCTCCCCCTGCTCCCCCCCGGCTACGCTACTGGCTCCAGGGAAGTCTTGGCAGGACGAACCCAAAATTTAATGGGAAGGCACCCTGTTTATATAGTGATTTTTCTTCACTGGGACCAATGAGTTTTGCACCGTCATACTGTAATCAATTGTTTGACACGTGCTTGTTTTTTTAAATTGTATTTTGTTTTTTAATTAAGTTTTTTAGGGAGTTATCCCATGCTGGTTTTGATTACTGTTATTTTGTTCCCATTGATAGGTGCTTGTCTTATTTTTAGAGTTGTTAATTTGCCCTCCTTTGACATTTCAATACGGGCGTGTTGCAGCCTCCTGGCAACCCTTGTGTCTGTCTCCGTTTCCTCTCTAGACCATCTGGTTCAGCGATGGCCTTCACACTTGTTTCTTAACACACACATTCCTCATTTACAGAAACAAAAATTAATTTACGCAGAACATTTTGAACAGGAACATCAAATTGCAATGCAAAAGAAAATAATCATGGCATTCCTTTACTTATTTTAAAATGCTAAACCTACAACAAATTGGTGACCCTCAAAGGATCTGTTACTGCCTTGAAATTAGTCCAGACACAGATTCTGGCTGATGTATCCCTACCAATGGCCAATTACGCCAGTTCTTTCTGCTATTCAAAAAGGGTGGCCGGCAGGATATGATCAAATCATACACCAATACGTTTAATACATGCTACATTATTATTCTTTATTTTTTATTTGAAACTATATAAAATACAAACATAAAATTTTACTACTACACAGGGTGGGGAGGAGCGACAGATACTGTGCTTAGCAGAGACATGAGCTTCTCTGAAGCAGCAGAGGCACGTCTGGTGGTCATTGCCTTGGGAAAGAACAGGGACAGGAAACACAGTTCTTGAAGGCCAGAATCCTGCCCATAACTGGAGTCCCATACTGGGAAGCGAGGTGTGTTCCCCAAAACCTAATTATCTAATAAACTAACTGAGAATTTTTATATTCAATATTTACCATTTATAATATTTACAGGTTTGATGAAGGAGGATCAGCCCTGTGGACACCGGAGAGTTCAGACTCCGACCATGAAACAGTCAGAAGGAACTGGAGAGGCAGTTGGTCCAAGTGGCCGCTTACACCCTCAGGTGAGAGCACAAGGAGGGAAAGAGTGCACCTGAGGACCAACGGACACTACTAACAAGAATCATCCAGTCTCAAGCACATGGAGTCAGGGCTGGCCTTTCCATGAGGCAAACTGAGGCGGCCGCCTCAGGTGCCAGACTGTGGGGGGGCACCACTAGGACCCAGAGTGTAGAAATTGCATCTGCTGCTGGTGCATATGTACTCTCTCTGTTCTAGATGCACAGAGATGGTGGAATGCTGTGCTGGAGGAAGGAGGGCACAAGAGACCTTTCAAAGTTTTGGCCCAAGCGAGGGGGCATGGGGCGTCATTTGAGCTCTCGCCTGAGGTGCCAAATGTTGTGGGCCGGCCCTGCATGGGGTGCGGGCATTGACCACAGTGGAATATATACAGGGACCAGCACTTGCAGAAGTGAGCCTTTGCTTCACCTCTTATTAATTTTAGTCACTGGAAAAGATCAGCCTTTGCAGTGCTTTAATGTAAGAAAGGAAGCATCAAAAGGGTTGAAGAGGAAGGGGGGCAAAATGGAAACAGTGACGGCTCCTCTCAGATACCCCAAACAGTCTCCCTGGCAGAAGCCAGGCCCAAGTGGGGAGCAAGCAGGAGCTTCTCTGACAAAGGTTGGTACAGTACTTAATAGGCCAGACAAAAGAAAGGGAAAGGTCTACATGAAGCATTTTCAGCAGACAGATACCCCAGCGATTACACATTAAACTTTCTATTTGTCCTTGGAGGGCTTTAATCAGAAGCATGAGAGCTGCGTTATTTCACCAATGTATACTCAGAGGGAGACATGCATTACAGGAGCAATTTGTAGCTTGGTTGCAAGAGGATCACCCATGTAAGTGAGGCTGGACAGAACTCCACCCAAGAGCACTAAGGAAGAGGGCTCTATAAAGGTATCTGTGAAGCAGCATGGATGCCTTTATACAGGAATTCACTGCATGTGTGAATACTTTAAATATTTATCCCTGCAGGTTGCCTGGCACAGAGGGCCCACGTGTATGAATGCACAAGGGAAACTTGTTTAATTCTCTGCATATCAGACTGGTGAGAGGGAATCAGAAGCTAAAATTCCAGACCTCCCTTCATGCACAATAGTTCACCTTTTCAAGAGGCAGGAAGTGGCTCGTAGGTACGGGTGAACACTAAGGAATAAATTGAATCCACTAGGAATGGGATGGTGATCAAACTCATTGCAACAGACAGCAGGTGCTAGCAATTTGTAGTCACTTAACCTGAGCTGCTTAGACGCAAGCTGTTCCATTGAACAACCCCCTCTGTCAAAGAAACAAAGTTCAACCCTGCTTCTCACTCCTCCCCTGCAAAAAACGCTCATTTGTTTCAGTGCCACTCACCAAGATGGTCACCACTAAATACTGGAAGTGGTTGTGAAGACCGGCTGCATGGGTGCAAAACAGGACAAAATTGCTCTGCTCAAGCTGTGAGATGAAAACAACATCAAAAAGAATTTCGTTACATCACCTATAACAGATCAGTTATCAAATAAATCCAAGCTTTTAGGACCTGATTCTGCTCTCACTTACGCCAGTTTAAATCAGGAGTAACTCCACTGAAGACACTGGAATAATGTCAAGGTAAAGCTGGGGTAAAGTGACAGACGGATCAGGCACTGAATGTAGCAAACTAGGAGGTTGCAATATGGAAGACTAGTTTATTGGAAGGGGAGAGGAGTCTATTTGCAACCTTGGAGTTTGCCTGTTACTTGTAACTGGTTAGTTACAGACAGCAGTTTGCCGAAAAAAGTTGCACCCCCCTTCCACAAACTGCCTCTTAGTAATACCATGCATCTTTTAATTAAAGCCATGGCTCCTAAGCAATTTACTCTCCCCCTCAGCTGCAATTAATCATGACACCCCTCTGAAGTGTAGTAACTGATCCGGAGTGGCTTAATCATGTTGCTTATATTTGTACATGGGCCCTGGATCAGGATCAGAAATGCCCACAAGTTTGGGTACTGTTTGGGTTGGAGGATCCAGTTCCAGTCTACTATACAGATAGGTGAGTCACAAGAATTATCATCCAGGATTTTGAGAGTTCGGGGAGAAGCCTGGAACTGAAGTCCTGGTCCAGGCCCATCTCTGGTTATTTGGGGAAGGTGGAAGGCCTAGAGAAGAATCCGTGTCTTGCAGGGAAGCTTGATGAACTATTGTTCCTTTGAGGGCCAAAAGATTAACAACAGCTTTTTTGTTTATGTACAAATTAGGCCGAGTATCCATGGGGAGATTTCTGTCCCCTCCCCCTTCCCCAATGCCTTCTCCAGCTTGTGCCATAGTCTGCTGTGCTCTCATTTCAGATGTGGAAAAACACCATATTGGGATCAGATCCACCAGAACTATGTCTCCCTGTCCCTTCACCCTCTGCCCCCACTTCAAAACACACCCCACACAGCCAGCACCCTGTGCTGCACATACCAGCCAAGTTGGAGCAAGAGAGCTCCCAGCTGCTGCCTGCCTTCCCCCGCCTCTTTGAGACCTGAGGGTACAAGAAGGGCCAAGGGTGCACCTCCTCCTCCCTGGGTATTATCAATAGGTGGCTGTCTGTCTGCAGGCAGCTGGGTGCCATGCCAGGCCACATGCTGACTCAGGGGAGGTCTACACTACCTGCCAAATCGGCAGGTAGCGATCAATCTTTCGGGGATCGATTTTTCGTGTCTAGTGTAGACGCAATAAATCGATCCCCGATTGCTCTGCTGTCGACTCCGGTAATCCACCCTGGCGAGAGGCGGAAGCAGAGTCGACGGGGGAATGGCAGCAGTCGACCCTGCGGCGTCCTCACGGTGCGGTAAGTCGAGCAAGGTACGTCGACTTCAGCTACGTTATTCACGTAGCTGAAGTTGCATACCTTACATCGACCCCCGCCCCTAGTGTAGACCAGGCCTAAGTGAGTGAGTGCTGTCAGGGTCTGGATCCCAAGGAGCCTACCTTAATCTTCCCTCGCCTGTTGCCGCTTAGATGGATTACCTTATTTGATGTGAGGGGAGATGCCTATGTTACTGTCTCTCGCTCTCAGGCCTTTCCCTCAAGCAAAAACTGTCAGATGCACAACAAGGAAACCTTGCTAACTGGACCCAAATCCATGCCAACAAGAAATGCGGCTATTTCTTGGCAAACATATTTTCAGAGGTTCTTTGTGACAAGCACAAGCCATGGAAGAGTGACAGTCCTTCCACAGGACTTATTAATTCGCCAGGACAGTTGGCAAAGTATGAGTACATTATGAGCGTAACTCTTGTCATAGTGTCACAGCACTGGTTGACTGATGGTTCAAGTGACTAATGGACTAGTGCCAAAAACATGGATATTATGATGTGCTTTAAAAAAAATAAAGATGATGATGAATAGGGCCCTACCACATCCACGGTCCATTTTGGTCAATTTCACAATCATAGGATTTTAAAAATCATAAATTTCATTATTTCAGATATTTAAATCTGAAATTTCACAGTGTTGTAATTATAGGAGTCCTGACCCAAAAGGGAGTTGGAAGGGTTGCAAGGTTATTATTGGGGGTGGGGAGGGGTCCATGGTACTGCCACCATTACTTCAGCACTGCTGCTGGCGACGGCACTGCCTTCAGAGCTGGGTGGCTGGAGAGCGGCGGCTGTTGGCCGGGGGCCCAGCTCTGAAGGCAGTGCCGTCGCCAGCAGCAGCGCAGAAGTAAGGATGGCAGGGTATAGTATTGCCACCCGTACTTCTACGCTGCTGCCTTCAGAGCTGGGCCCTCGGCCAGCAGCCGCCACTCTCCGGCCACCCAGCTCTGAAGGATGCAGCAGCGCAGAAGTAAGGGTGGCAATACCATGACCCTCCTCTGGCCCCGTTTTGGGTCAGGACCCCCAGTTTGAGAAATGCTGGTGAAATCTGTATAGTACAGGGTAAAAGTACACAAAAGACCAGATTTCACAGGGGAGACTGTGTTTCTTTTTGGAGGTTTAAAATACAGCAGCCAATCCAGACCTGAATTTTGTGGCTCTAGTTATAACTAGAACTAGTACTGTATCAGAGGGGTAGCCGTGTTAGTCTGGATCTGTAGAAGCGACAAAGAGTTCTGTGGCACCTTATAGACTAACAGACGTATTGGAGCATAAGCTTTCGTGGGTGAATCCCCACTTCTTCGGATGCATCCGAAGAAGTGGGGATTCACCCACGAAAGCTTATGCTCCAATACGTCTGTTAGTCTATAAGGTGCCACAGAACTTTGTCGCTTCTATAGAACTAGTACTATATGCCTAGGTGATGGAGTATCATCTTACACTTACATAGTGCCTTCCTTCGCAAAATACTCTATAGGAACCACTTCAGACACTGTTAAAACACAGTCACAGAGGGAAAGGAATGGGGCAATGGTTTAATGCAGCACACACTGTAGAACAGCTTTAGGAGAAGTGAAAAAGCATTCCTTAGCAGATTGAAACTAGGGGATTTTAGGTAGGTAGTATATAATGAGCCAAACCAGGCCTTTTATGAAAAAAAAGGCCAGAGAATCTTTAATAAGTGGTCAGGGCTTTAGGTTTTATTTCTTGTTTGAAAGACATTACCTCCAGCAGCACAATGCCCTTTAGCACGACAGCAGGGGATTAGTTCCATATTGACTCAGAGGGGAAAACCACAATCTACCGAATTACCAGCTCTACTTGCAAGTCTAGGGCTATTTACATTCCAGCTGCTGTTTCTGACTCTTTCATGCGGTGGGTAGAACAAGTCCGATGCATGGACTTGCAAAGACTGGAGTTACCTGAACGGCTGTTGAGATGAGAAGAAACGAAGCTGTAAGCTTCAAGTACGGACTGTACTTCATTGTGAGTCTCAGTCCCTTAAAGAAAGGAATTGCTTTGTCTGAATTTAAGGCGTAAGGATCTGCAAAGGGTGGAATACATAAAATAATGTCATATTTTCCAAAGCTAAGTGGGAAAGAATCACTTTGAAACCCAGACATATTTGAATTTAACTTACCGTCTCTCTCCTTTACTCCAATGAAAAGGATGACAATGCCGAATAGGTACACCCCTCCTATTACTCCTGCTGCAATCATGTAGACTTCTCTCTTTAAAAGGAAAGAGACTTATTACAGATAAGGACAGTAAAAGCCTGATCGCACTGCTCTGGCTCAACAAAAGTAAACGGACCACTACACTGAGGAAAGACAAATTATAGATCCTAGCTAGAAATAATTTTAATGCCAGCATGGGCAAGATTTACATACAAGACAATGGGGATTGTGCCATGTTAGGATATAAGCGTGCTACTCATTTGACCAGAGCAGGCTACAGTTTTATGAAGGTCAGAGTGATATTTGCCAGGGGTCAGCACAAGCTATGACCATTATGTGGAACCCTGGCTCCCTCAAATTTTTCAGGTTAAGGTAAAGTGAGACCCAGGTGTGAGTTGACAATATTTTTGGAAAAACAAAACCAGCCCTGCTTTTAACATCTCATATTTATCTGTAACAATAGAAGGCCCCAATCCACAGTGCTTCTGACCACATCTTCCAATTACGTCAGCTATGGTCAGTGCTTAATTTGTAATGAAAGAGGTGCTGGGGCTCAAGCAAGTCTTTTACATTCATAATGGATGCAGCGAGCCCAGAGGTGCCGGGGCTATGAACTGCCAAGCCTAGAGGTGCCGGGGCTCAGCCCGGGCAAGCCCTGGCACAAATTAAGCACTGGCTATGGTAGAATAACTATTGCTTTGGCTATTATACCTTGAAACCACACTTCTAACAGCACTGCTTACAGGCCAGGGCTAAGATTGTCAAAAGTGACTAATGATTTTGGATACCTCAGTGTCAGGGTGCCCAATGGAGAGAAAGGACGGTCCAGTAGTTAAGATGCTAGCCTAGGACTAGAGCGACCTGGATTCAACTCCCTGCTCCACCACAGACTTTCTGTGTGATCTGAGGCAAGTCACTTAGTCTCTCTTTGCCACAGTTCCCCATCTGTATAAAGGGGGAAATAGCATTTCCTTGCCTAACGGGCTGTTGTGAGGATAAATACATGGCAGAGTGTGAGGCACCTGGGTAATACAGTAATAGGGACCATAAGTAAGCAATAGCTAGATTTCAAAACACTGACTTTCAGAAAGTGCTGAACACCCACCCGTAGAAAATTAGGCCCCTTTAAAGTTTCTTCTGCTGGGCATCCAAAAATTAAGGCACTCAGGGTGTGTCTTCACAGCACAGTTAGCTCAAGTTATACTTGAGTCGTACCCCTAATCCAAATCCCATCTACACACAGAAATCTCTAGCTCAAATTAAGTGATGCTCTAAACTCAAGCTAGCTGGCCCATGGGGCCGAGTTTGAACCTTGAGTGATGCTGAGGCTCAAGCAAGTGAAGGGGTTACAACAACTCATAAGTAGTTAAATCAATCACCCTGTGAAACTCCAGTGTAGTTCTGAAGTGTGGTCGCTCTCACTGGAGCTAGGTGAGCAAGTTCAAAAAGTATGGATTGGATGAAGGGACTATAAGGTGGATAAAAAGCTGGCTAGATGGTCGGGCTCAACAGGTAGTGATCAACGGCTCGATGTCTAGTTGGCAGCTGGCATCAAGCGGAGTGCTCCATGGGTCGGTCCTGGGGCCAGTTTTGTTCAACATCTTTATTAATGATCTGGATGATGGGATTAATTGCACCCTTAGCAAGTTTGCAGATGACACTAAACTGAGGGGGAGGTAGATACACTGGAGGGTAGGGATAGGGTCCAGAGTGACCTAGACAAATGGGAGGATTGGGCCAAGAGAAATCTGAGGTTCAACAAGGACAAGTGCAGAGTCCTGCACTTAGGAAGGAAGAATCCCATGCACCACTACAGGCTGGGGACAGACTGGCTAAGAAGCAGTTCTGCAGAAAAGGACCTGGGGATTACAGTGGACGAGAAGCTGGATAAGAGTCAGCAGTATGCTTTTATTGCCAAGAAGGCCAACAGCATTGGAGCATTGCAGCAGATCGAGGGAAGAGATTATTCCCCTCTATTCGGCACTGGTGAGGCCACAATTGGAGTATTGTGTCCAGTTTTGGTCCCCCCACTACAGAAGGGATGTGGACAAGTTGGAGAGAGTCCAGTGGAGGGCAACGAAAATGATTAGGGGGCTGGGGTGTATGATTTACGAGGAGAGGCTGAGAGAACTGGGCTTATTTAGTCTGCAGAAGAGAAGAGAGTGAGGGGGGATTTGATAGCAGCCTTCAACTATCTGAAGGGGGGTTCCAAAGAGGATGGAGCTAGGCTGTTCTCAGTGGTGGCAGAAGACAGAACAAGAAGCAATGGTCTCAAGTTGCAGTGGGGGAGGTTTAGATTGGATATTAGGAAAAACTATTTCACTAGGAGGGTGGTGAAGCACTGGAATGGGTTACCTAGGGAAGTGGTGGAATCTCCATCCTTAGAGGTTTTTAAGGCCCGGCTTGACAAAGCCTTGGTGGGGATGATTTAGTTGGTGTTGGTGCTGCTTTGAGCAGGGGATTGGACTAGATGACCTCCTGAGGTCTCTTCCAACTCTAATATTCTATGATTCTAAGTGTCCTAACATGAGCTAACTGTTGTAGCGAAGACAAACCCTCAGAATAACTAGTTACTTTTGAAAATCTCAGTCTTTCTCTGGTTGCCTGGCTGGAACTGGAGAACTTCCCAGGTACGTATAGCCAGCTGTGTGCTCTTCTTCTTTGTGTGAAGAACTTTCACGGCTGCAGACTATTTACAAATAAAATTTACTTCAGGATAAATCCAGGACCTGTAAGTATAAATTTCTACCAAATAGTAAAACGGCGATGAACAAAAGGTCTAGTATGTCAGCAGCCAGGACCTGTTTATACAAATGCAACTATGTTGAGACTAGCGGTAGACATATACATTCGTCTGTCAGAGATATGCCGCATGCGTTGGATGGTTCGGAATTTTTGCAAATGAGATTAATCTGGCTACAGATTTTGTGGTCAGTATATTGCAGCCAATATGTCCTCATACTCTATGGGCGAGACCTCAATACAGATGCAAAATTAGTTAATAAAATTATTATAATTTATGTGTATGATGTTCCAATCTTGATTTCACCTTTACTGAATTTTAGGAGCTATTTACAATTACTTTTATACACTGATTCTTGGAGAATATAAAGCTCACATTCTTATGTTTTTGGTAGCTTATATTTATTTAATTAAATGAAAATGTTCAAACTAATTAAGGATATTCCTAGGAAATCTCTGCTGTCTCAATCAAAGAGAGGCACGACAAGTTTCAGGCTATTCTCTAAGTATGGTTTTCCAACCAGTTATGCATCCATCTTACAGTAGGTTTGTCTAGGCAATATTTCCCTAGTTTGTTTATGACAAAGTCATGTGAGACAGTAACAAAAGCCTTACTGATACTGCTTGAGAAATTTAGTAAAGTTTGATTTAAGCATATTTACTTTGTATATTTTGACATTATATGATGCTGACAATTTGTGTTTTAAGTTACAGAGCTTAAACTTTTTGAATCTCATTGTCTAGTCATCAAATAATTACTGTCTGACCCCCAGCTGTCCTTCCCCACATAAATTTTCTTGCAACCATGAACATTTAAATAGATTAAAATAGCAAAAATGCCAAAAACCCATAAATTATGCAACTGTGAAAATTTAAATTGATAAAAGTAGAAAAAATGCTTAAAAAGTAAACATTGATATTAGCCATTGAAATTATCAAAAAATAAGAATAAAGTTCTGCCAAGCCTGTAAATATACTATGAATGGTAGGTTGCAAATCTAGGAACCATTTGGTCAAAAAAAAGAAAAAGAAAAAAAAAACATTAACCAACAATGGCATCTTCTCAAAGAACAGGCTCCCTCCCCCATGTACAAGATAAAAGTTTGGTACAGACATGATCTTTATCTTAATTTTTTTTTAATATATTTATGTTTTAGAAAGTGAGCGTTGTATACATGAATGTAAGGCTATTATTTATTCAGGAGAAGGAGTTATGCTTATGATGTGTTTTCAGAGCTGTAGGCTAAGTCATAACAGTGAGCCTCTTTCTCCCTCTTTACAGAGAGAAAATCTTTAGTTTTAAACCCTACATAAAGAATTCTAGAAATATCCTAATCAAAACTGATTTCTTTTATAAAACTTTAACGTCTTCATTCTTTAAACTTCAAGGAGAACATTTATGGCTGGGAAATGTTTGACAGAAGATATTGGTTAATTCTGACTGATCTTTCCTCTTGATGGGGAAAATCCTTGTTGTCTCTCAACTGTTTAAGATGTTATGTGCTTCCTTTGAGATGTGTATTTGCAAATGTTTTGTATCTAAATGCTAGCTCTTCAAATAGTAATCTAAATGCTAGCTCTTCCTGATACTACTATTATGTGACTTGTATGATGTTTTATGTACAAATATAGCAACGACATTTTAATGCTATAACAGGTTAATACAGGAAATCATTTGCGTATAAAATATTGATGTTCACTGGGGAATTAATCAGTTACCTGGCAAAGCTTAAACATCTTGCCAAACTCAAAAAAGACAAGAAAAACTTCTGCAAAGATTTTTAAGAAGAAAAGACAATACCTTATTTGATGACCATTTAAGTTTAAAGACTCTTTTGAATAATAATTTAAATTAAAAAAATACTATTTTAAGAGCTGAAATATTTTTGGACTGTGTTTTGACTTCTATGAAACAATTTCAAAACCTTGATGGAACTAAAGGAATCGCTCAGAAAATGAACTGAATAAAAGAGAGATAAAACTGTTCTGAGAATTTCCTGCCACAAAGCCAAAAATCAATACAACTATAAAGCTGAAGAATTAAGGCTCTACTGCATGTGCGTTAACAGACTGCATATTCATGAGATGAAGATGCTACCAAGGCAATCCCATGAAGGTGCTAACCCAATGAAAGGTAACAGCATCTGATATCTAAATCCAGTCAAGCCCTGGTGTGCTTCTTCCACCTTCAGTGAGACTATGCAAAGAGAAGAGTATAAATTCCTTGCAAGTGAGACATGCGCTCTCATGCTTGTTCTTACAAACTCTTAGGTGCTCTTATGCTCTTACATGGTTCTGCTTTCTTATGCGCTCAGTTCAGCCTGGCCACCTCATCTCTACAAGCAAGCACCACAGCAGCAACCAGACAGCTAAGAAGAACAAAGAAACAACAACACAGCATCAAGCAGCAGCAACCTTCCAGCTCAGCACTGCTTCTGCAGCACAATGACATCATTGAGACTTTAGCATCCTTGGTGAGATAGAGTCTGCAAGAGCATTGCCAAGGGATTAGAGTTGTTTCTTGTAATAATTTTAATGGACTATTGAAATACTATTGTAATTTAAGGCATTAACAACTTCTCCTACTAAATACTAGATTGCTTTGACTGTGGACTCCAAAAGGAGACATGAGCTAATCTTGGTAAAAAGAGAAAAAATAGCAAGATTTACAGTAGAACCTCAGAGTTACGAACACCTCAGGAATGGAGATTGTTCGTAACTCTGAAATGTTTGTACTCTGAACAAAATGTTATGGTTCTTCTTTCAAACGTTTACAACTGAACATTGACTTAATACGGCTTTGACACTTTGCTAGGCAGAAGAAATATGCTGGTTTTAACCATCTTAATTTAAATGAAACAAGCACAGAAACAGTTTCCTTATCTTGTCAAATCTTTTTTTTAGAACTTTCCTTTTATTTTATTTTTTAGTAGTTTATGTTTAACACAGTACTGTACCAAATTTGCTCTTTTTGGGCGGGGGGGTGTCTGTGCTTCTGGTTCCAAATGAGGTGTGTGGTTGACCGGTTACTTTGTAACTCTGGTGTTCGCAACTCTGAGGTTCTACTGTACTTTGAATTTAAGATTCTTGAATATTTATTAATTTTCCTGTCTCAAAATTGCTCCTTGAATGGCTTCCTTTTAAGTAACTGAGTTAAATGCTTTCTTCACCTTTGCCCATATATAAACTGGTTAGGTTATCCATGACAAACCAAACAGGATTCACTGATCCTTAAATGAAATTCCTTAGCCCATCTATAAATTGTTTTTCTTATTTATGATACACCAAGACAGACCTCCCTCTGATTTTGGGAAAATGTACTTCGGTCTTAATTCTCCTAGAGAAGAGTGTTCCCACTGGGGGTGAACCCCTTCTTAAGGACTAACCCAGAGATACTCCGTCTGAAGTTCACGAGTTGCAAGTGGCTCCTTAATGTGTCTCCTGTGGCTCTTTGCAGCATGTGATATTAAAACACTGTGTGATTTAATTATGAACCAATCTAAGTTATTAACCAATGAGGATGCTTTTACTATGTTATTAACCAATTGTAACTGATAAAATAATACTTAGCCAGCCATTTTGCTGTGAGAATGAAATAATGAATTCCCACTACTGTGGCTCTTTGGGGGCAATATTGATCACTAATTTGGCTCCCGAACCACAGAGGTCTGAATTCCACCAGGATTTCAACAATTTCCACCCCACCATCAACCTCAGCCTGGACCTGTCCACACAAGAGATCCACTTCCTAGATACTACAGTGCTAATAAGCGATGGTCACATAAACACCACCCTATACCGGAAACCCTACTGACCGCTATACTTACCTACCTGCCTCCAGCTTTCATCCAGACCACATCACACAATCCATCATCTACAGCCAAGCTCTATGATACAACCGCATTTGCTCCAATCCCTCAGACAGAAACAAACACCTACAGGATCTCTATCAAGCGTTCTTAAAACTACAATACCCACCTGGTGAAGTGAAGAAACAGATTGACAGAGCCAGAAGGGTACCCAGAAGTCACCTACCACAGGACAAGCCCAACAAAGAAAGAAACAGAATGCCACTAGCCGTCACCTACAGCCCCCAACTAAAACCTCTCCAGCACATCATCAAGAATCTACAACCTACTCTCACAGACCTTGGGAGGAAGCCATTCCTCGCTTACAGACAGCCCCCCAACCTGAAGCAAATACTCACCAGCAACTACACACCACACAACAAAAACACTAACCCAAAAACCAAACCCTGCAACAAACCCCGGTGCCAACTCTGTCCACATATCTATTCCAGGGACACCATCATAGGACCAAACCACATCAGCCACACCATCAGGGGCTCGTTCACCTGCATATCTACCAATCTACCCTCTGCCATGTACATTGGCCAAACCAGACAGTCTCTACGCAAAAGAATAAATGGACACAAATCTGACATCAGGAATTATAACATTCAAAAACCAGTAGAACACTTCAATCTCCCTAGACACTCAATAACAGACTTAAAAGTGGCAATTCTTCAACAAAAAAACTTCAAATACAGACTCCAACGAGAAACTGCAGAACTGGAATTAATTTGCAAACTGGACACCATCACATTACGCTTGAATAAAGATTGGGAGTGGATGGGACACTACAAAAACTAATTTCCCCCTGCTAATACTCTCACCTTCTTGTCAACTGTTTGAAATGGGCCACCTTGTTTACATTGGCCTCATTAGCACTACAAGAGTGATTTCCACTCCTTCTTGTCAACTGTTGAGAATAGCCCACTTCCACCTTAATTGAATTGGCTCGTTAGCACTGACCCTCCAACTTAGTAAGGCAACTCCCATCTTTTCATATGCTGTGTATTTATACCTCCCTACTGTATGTTCCACTCCATGCATCTGATGAAGTGGGTTTTAGCCCACAAAAGCTTATGCCCAAATAAATGTGTTAGTCTCTAAGGTGCCACAAGGACTCCTAGTTGTTTTTGCTGATACAGACTAACATGGCTACCATTCTGAAAACTGAGCTCTGAGTATCAGGTCTAATAATCTCTGCTGAGAGCTCTTCACCGAAACACATACAGAAGAGATTGTGTCTGTAGTAGCCATTGCTTCCTGCTTATGTTCTGTTTTGGTTTTTGTTATTATATTATTATAGCAAGCGGGGAAAAGTCATAGCTAATTATTGTGGTTATTTTGTTTGTCTGTCATGGTGCTGTCCCCTATGGCACAGTCAGAAGAACCTCATGTAACTAAAACAGTGGGGTCACATCCCTGAAATGGAGACAATTAAGATTTGGCCCCAACTACTTCTTGTCCTCCACATCATCATTTGTTTGTAATTTTGAGGATAAAATCACTTGGAGCTCAACACTTTGCAAAACTGGCCTTTCTACCCACAATATCCCCCTGCCCCAACAATGCACGAGAGTAGGATTTTCACACACAAACATTCCCACGTGACCTCAGATTTTTTATTCGTCTGGTTCTTCTCTTTACAGCTGTTTAAGGGATTTGGAACACTGGGGTTACTCAACAGCACTAATGAAAGCAGGCACCACAAGGTAAAAGGCTGCCAAACCACTTCAATCCTGCCCTGACACACCTCCAGCCAATCCTCTCTTGAAACCCTCTTGTGCAGACACTCGTCAATTTGTATGGCAATTTTGTGATGTGAGCAAATTCATCGTTTCATAGATTCCAAGGCCAGAAGGAACCATTGTGATAATCTAGTCTGACCTCCTGTATAGCACATGCTATAGAACTTCCCCAAAGGATTTCCTACAGTATATCTTTTAGAAAAATATCCAATCTCGATTTAATAATTGTCAGTGATGGCGAATCACTGCACCCCTTGGTAAATTGTTCCAATGGTTAAGTACCCCCACAGTCAAAAATTTATATCTTATTTCCAGTCTGAATTTGTCGAGCTATTGGATAGTGTTAAACCTTTCTCTGGTAGACTGAAGAGCCCATTATTAAATATTTGTTCTGCATGAAGATTCTTATAGACTGTAATCAAGTCACTCAACCTTCTCTTTGTTAAGCTAAGTAGATTGAGCTCCTTGCGTTTATCACTATAAGGCAGGTTTTCTAATCCTTTAATCGTTCTCGTGGCTCTTCTCTGAATCCTCTCCAATTTATCAACATCCTTCTTGAATTGTGGGCACCAGAACTGGACACAATATTCCAGCATTGGTTGCACCAGTGCCAAAAACGTAGGTAAAATAACCTCTCTACTCCTACTTGAGATTCCCGTTTATTCATCCCAGGATTGCAATAGCTCTTTTGCAACAGCATCACACTGGGAGCTCATGTTCAGCTGATTATCCACCATGACCCACAAATCTTTTTCAGAATCACTTTTTCAGTCACTAAGGGGCTAGGATAAAATGCCCACTAGGGATTATGATGAAAGCTGGGGCAATGTTTTGTGTCTTGTTAAAGCACACACCGGAAAAGACAATTAGCTTGCTGTTAGAACCGCCCTATTCCAACTGCTTAGCAGCAATGAAAAAAGATACACAGGTGGCCTGATTCTCCTCTCACTTGCACCATCTTATGTTATTCTCCTCTCACTTGCACCATCTTATATTATGCACCAGTGTAATGCCATTGACTTCATTGGAGAAACTTCAGATTTACACTGGTGCAACTGAGATAAAAATCAGGTCAAAGACGTCTCCCTAGGAGGGAGCTATTCACAGTCGACATATAAATGGACAGATCAGATCAATGCAAACAGTAACAGCAATAGTGTATATATAGCAAGTAGCAATAGTAACTGTGTTACAACCCACAAGCTAGCTGTTTCACTAATAACTCAAGACATGACATAAACCAAGTTCTCCAGACTAAGGGTCCAATCCAAAACCCATCAAAGATAATGCAAGACTTTCAGCTGATTTCAGTGGGCTTTGGATCAGGCCTTAGGCATTAACTGCCTTTTCTTCCCCTTCGGTTACAAGTGGCCTCCATTTCTCCACAAATGGGGAAGTGAAACACAGAGTGATTAAGTGACTTGTCCAAGGTTACAGAGAAACTCTACAGAAGAACCAGGGGATTGAGCCCCAGCCATGGGCAGTGCGGAGCTGCGCCGGCATTCAGCTAGCTGCGGGTGGCATGGAGCTCGGGGTGGGGGTCAGCCCCCGAGCTTGGGCTGGGGGGTCAGCCCCAGCCCCAGGCAACATGGGGCTCGGGAATGGAGTCAGCCCTAGCCCCAGCTGTGGGCGACATACAGCTGGGGCGGGGGGAGACCCCACAGTGGGCAGTGGGGAGCTCGGGGGAGGCAGCCCAGGACTCAGCCCCAGATGTGGGCAGCACACGGTCGGGGGAGTTAGCCCCAGCCCCGGGAGGCATGGGGAGGGTGGCTCGGGTGAGCCCTGCAAGGGGTGGGGACGGCTCAGGTGAGCCCCTGGTTGTCCTGTTTTTACTTTAAGAAATATGGTCACCCTGAGGTTGGGGGTGGGGGGGGGGGGGTGTCAAGATCTTTACTTCTCCGTGGCTGGGATGAGAACCACGTCTTTCTCTAGCTTCTTCCCTTCCCGCTCTCCGATGGCAGCTTGCGTTACTGCGCCTGACCGTACATCGGTTCTCTGCAGCAGCTGATGCTGCCCTCCTGCCCAGAGGGTCTGCGATTAATGCATGTTAAAAAATGAATGCATTAAGTGTGCTGTGCACTAATCGCATGCATTAACGGCAGCTAATTGACAGCCCTACTAATTAGGCTTCTATTTTAAACAGCAAGCCAGGCTTTAGGGGAGAGAAAAGGTGGCCATACACCTCCTCAGCATCCATATGTCTCAGCATCCTCAGCAAAGCTCCTCAGCATAATTTGGTTGTCGTGCCAAGAAGCAATTAAAAAGAGAAGAGACAGGAGGGCTTGTTCAAAATGAGGCGTCTGTCTTGGTTCTGATGTCACCAACCTTAAGCACGTCAGCCTCGTGTATATCCCGCAGGATGATGTGCTGTAACACCACTGAAACCTCCCCTAGGGGTTTTAGTGTCCTCGTACCGCATGCACTTACTCCATGAGACTGGAGGCCCAAGGGCTCAGCAAGGTTGGGAGCGTTGCTTACAGAGCTGGAAGAGTCGGCAGCGTTTATGGTGAGATTCAAGGTGCAGCGATCAGGGGCATGGGCGCTTGCCACAATCTGTCCGTGGAGCGCCGCTCCCATCAAGGTTCCAAGCACTTCCACCATCATTCCTATAACAGGAATCAGAAACATGTGTTAGGAGGTGAGCTTGTTTCACCCGCTGTTACTGAGCCTGGCTGTTTCTCTCACTAAAGAGTGAACTGACTGAGGCAAGTGATGTTCCTTTTATACCGGGAACATTCACAAATGGCACCAACAAAGCCAGCAGAACTTGAACATCGGTTACAACTGGTCAGCATCCCTTGATGGAGTTGAAATTCCACCTCCCATTCTCTGACCACCTATATATTACTATAGAACATATGTAAGATCTATACGGCTGGGGTTAAAGTATGTAGGAGACCACAATTAAAATATAGCTTAAAAGCTGAGAGGCATTCTCTGAGCACAGGACTGGGGGCCAGAACACCTGTGTTCTAATCCTGGGTCTGATAGTGACTTTAGAAAGTCACCTCCCCTCTCTGTACCCAGTTTTTCGAACTGTAAATGGGATGGATACTTATCTATGACACAGTCACCCTGTCAATCTTAGCTGATGTTTGCGAAGAACACGAAGCATGTATGTGCTAAGTTTTAATATCTAAAGTGACTGAGGACCAGACTTTTAGAACTGCATGCATGTGACTGCGCTAACTGCACATGCATATTGGGCCTCGTTTTGTTTTGTGGTTTTTAATCAGAGCAACTTCTACTGGTGACAACAGCAGCTATGCCAGCACAAAACTGAATACCATCCCCTCAATCTGCCCAAAAGCTCCAGGGTATCTAAATACTCTCCTTCTGTCTGGGTAGGAAATGACCTATGTGAATTAACTAACTTGTTCTCCTGTCTTGAGGCAGGAGTTACCTCCACCATGGAGACAAGTATCTTAAGAGAAGCATCATTTTAAGGATCTAGAGAACGATAAATCCATTACATCTCAGCATTATAGCATTAAGTGAAAAGCCTCCAGAGAGATCAAGCCAATCAGTTCTCTCATTTTATAATGCCATGTTTGCCTAGTTCATCGTTTCTCAAACTGTGATCCATGGACCATCACTGACTCTAAGTGATGCATAATTAATATAGCTATAGCAGCCTCTTTCCCCCTAAACCGGGTTGCTTAGCCAGTACTGACTTAAAGTCTGCTGTGCTGAGCACAAATCCAAAATTCTCATTATTGCACCCTGTCAAACTGGATTCAGTTTCCAAACATGCATGATTTAAAGAGATAGTTCCTGATTTGTGTAAAGAGCATTTTTGTTTCAAATGTGTGTTATGAGTACTCTTGTTTGGGTTTAGATAAAAGATGGTGCAGAGCCATTACTTAAGAGAGACAGACAGGTTTCCTTTTTGGAGCTTTCATTCTCCACTGAGTGGGACTTTCCAACAACTGCTGCTATCTTCTCAAACAGAGAAGACCATGGAATGGATGATGTGATCTTATGGGTCACCTGACGTGTTTTCTTGGTTCAGGTTAAGTTACCAACCCCAAATTTCACTCCCAACTTGACTGGCTGACCAAAAGTGCTGGCCAGCCCAGATCCAAACATGAGTCTGACCTAAAATATTTGGCTGTAACCCAATCTAAGATTTTAATCGGATATGCCATGCAGAGCTTCAAAAATTGATGAGCATCTGATGCAATGGGTAACTTCAGATGAGTCACAGCATTGTATCATAATGCCACCTCTTCATTTGTAATCTCTATAGTGGATAGTGAAGGGGTGCTGTACCTAATGCTTGCATATGAGAAGAAGAAAGCCATCATAAGATGCAACAGAAATTCACCTGCAAATGCATTTTCTTTTCTAAGAAGTGTCGGGCTGAAAAGGTGGCATATTTCAAAGTTGTTGTGAGCTATATTCTCTTGAATTTTAATGGTTATTTTCTAGCTTAGCCAAGAAAATAGTGCTTTTAAAGCTGTTTTAAGGTAGGTTCTACTTCTTAAATGTAAGTAGAACTTGCCTTAAAATAACTTTGAAAGTATCTACCTTTGCCATGCATTCAAATAGAGGGCAGCAGTATAGAACTGACGTGGTTAAGGAGTTCTACTTCTCCCAGTAGAGGGCAGTGGTACCTCTGTTTCTCAGGCTATGTGTACAACAGAGAGCTCTCCTGCCGGCTTACTTACTCGAGCCCCCTCAAGCGAGCAGCAGTAGCTATCGCCGCGGGAGAAGTTCTCCCGCTGACATAGCAATATCCACACCAGCGCTTAAGTCGGCATAAATTATGTCACTCAGGGGGTGGCTAATTCACATGCCTGAGCAACATAATTTATGTCGACTTAAGCTGTAGTGTAGCCATAGCCTCAATGTTATTAAAAAAAAACACACCATCATATATTACATTGCATTTTTTTCTTTAACAGACTCCTTTAGCAGATGTTCTAGAGGCTACAAACAAAAACAGTGATCTTTTAATCACGCAGAGAAGCAAGAGGGGAATGTATTTGAGAAGACCATGTAAAAAGAGACCATTTCCCTTGTCAACATCAACACTGCAAGAAATCTCAGCTCCAAAGAAATATTTTAAAAAACCCACACAAACAAGTCAGGAAATTCAAAGTTATTATTCATGCCACCGCCATAACTTGGCTGCACTGCACAACTAGACATATAAAACCCAATCATAAACAATACGATAACACTGTCTATATATGCTGCCTTTCAGGAATTCAAAGATATTCATGTACAGGTGTCATACCATCTCTCTGAGGTAAGTGTTATGCTAAATTTGCAGATGGGAATTGAGGCATACTGTTTAAGTGACTTTCCCAAAGTTTATTCCCTTTTCTCCCACAGTCTGTCTGTATGAACAGAACTCTGATCTCCCAATTCCCAATCCTGTCCTTTAATTACTAGACCATGCTTCCTGTTGAAATATTAGATAACATGAAATATCACATACGTACCGCATGTCAGGGAAGAGTTATGGATGCTGTGGGTATCATAACTCTGAAATTTCAGATCTATGTCTGTTCAAAATCTTGGCCATACCATTCTGCTTACACAGTTTTGTTTTACACCTAATTCTGTAGTGTAGACGTACCCTTAGACGTACCCTTAGTCTAGCCAGCATGTTGAGGATTAGATTGACAAATGGAGGAAGAAATCCTCTTGCCAGTGTAAGTGGGAGAATGGTCCCGCTATTGTGGGGAACTTTCCTGGCTTCTGCACTACCCCGGTGAAGTGGGCTAGCAAAAGGATTTGAGTCCTCGCTCCCACTTCCTTTACCCAGAGGCCTCTCTGCCCTTGAGGACTCCCCTTCCACTGTCTGGCAGAGTTCTCGTAACCCCGACAAGGCTGGGCCCAGGATTCCTGGGGGACTCGACCTCCAACCTTGCTGTGGTCACCTAGGACAGGGGCTAGGGTGTCCCCACTCCAGGGTACTCTCTCTGCACGGGACACTTCCCTGACCCACTGATTATTACATACAAGTTATTTAATCAACAATTAATTTTTTTAAAAAGAATAAGGAACAATGGGAAAGGTTAAAGGAAAACACATCACCCTGCTCTGGGGCAGGGAACATCACAAACAGTGTCTCTGGAACGTCAGGGCAGTTCACAGTCTGTTCCTTGTAGGTCCCAAGCCTTCTTCTCAGGCCCTGGCTGTGCGGCAGGGATGCTGCAGGTTGGACACTTGCTCTGGTGGTGGCCACACACCTCCGGGCTTTGGGTGGTGGGACCCTTCTTCGCATTCTTAGGCCACACAAATGTCAGGAGACTTTTTTCAATAAAAGGGATTTTAACCAAACTCAGACACTCAGTTTAAAACAGGAAGCCCATGTCAAACTCACGGTATGCTGTTGCTGAATCTCTCTCCTTCTGGTCTGGGCTGAGAAACATGGTGAGAGCAGAATACGGTACTTGGAATAACTACACAAAGAAAGAATACCACATAGGAAAGCATTACAGGGTAGTGTACTCAGTTCCTTGGATAGCCTGGAACAATGTGTAATTGGGCACAGGAATTTGCTCCCTTACTCAGACTATAAGATCTCTGGAGCAGGGATGGTCTTTTTGTTCTGTGTTTATATAACATCTAGCACAATTGGGTCCTGGCCCATGACTAGGTGCTACAGTCACATAAATAATAAATAACTTACCCAGTACACCATGCCTCCGCTTTGTGCTCCTTCAACTTCCTCCTTAAAAACACTCTTCTTTCAGGATGCCAAAAACCCTTAGGGGTTGTCTTCACTAGGAAAAAAGCCATGTTCTTAACTTAACTAACATGAGGTAAAATCCTAGTGAACACAAAGAACGCACCTTTTTTCCTGATGAAGACACTGCCTAAGGCTATGTTTTCATGGCCAAGAAAGTCTTTTTGTTTGTTTTACAGCAAGATAACTACTGTGTGTTAATTATCCCGAAGTAAAATCCTAGTGGCCAAAAGGCTCTGTAGTTTTTTCTGTGTAGGTCAGCACTATAACCACACCACTCATGGCTGGCCTCACGCAGCTACACTGTGGTAAACGCTACAGAGTTTTGTTACCACTAGCATTTCCTAGTAGGAGAGTGTTAGTTATCTTGCTGAAACACATACCTTTTTGGCAGTAAAGATATAGAGTAAGTTCTCACCTCGAAGTTTTAAACTAAAACAAAAATCACTTCCAAAATTTTGAAACAACACGTATGCTAAATATTCCAGCTCTAGCATTTACTCATCCCTAGCCATCCTATTCTCTGTTGCCTATTCAGATGGCAAATCCTTTGAGACAGTGACCTCACCTATATGTTTATTGGAAGCACCTAATAAGCTTCCAGTGCTATGTAAATAAATACTTATCTTATAAGGAGGGTGGTGGTGTGTAAGTAAGAATATTCCTATTTTATTAAAGGGAAAACAGAGGCACAGATCTTAAACCAGTTGCCCAGATTTACAGCGCTGGTCTTTGGCATAGCTGGAAAGAGAAACCAGACCTCTTGATTCCCGATCTTGTGCTTTAAACCAACACGACTAGCCTTTGTCCCTTTAGGTGATAAAATAGGCGAGAACACGTCTGGGAAGGACATATGCTGCCCTGCTCACGCAAAGTGCATACTTGCCTCTGTTACATGTGGCAAATGTTGATGGTTTTCTTACTGAGCTGTATCTAAAACCTTCTTTCTGACTATCCCTGATGCCTTACGTTCAGTACAAACAGGCTTTAAAGGTGAAATCATGAATAGCATTTTGTAAGGGTGGAGTAGATCTTTTCCTTCAAAAGACAGGGAATAAAATTCTTCCTCATTTAAATTTACTGTGGGTTTCTTAATGACAATCGATCATCATAGAAAATAACAAAGGAATTGAGCAAATACTCCAATCAAAAACTGAAACATAGCAGACTCTTAAACTTCAAGTGATCTGCATGAATGACAAAAATCCAAGTCACTAAGGAGTTCAAGTATTTTGGTGGCCTGCAGCCACACTACCTTAAACTGTGATGTAGCTGAGATTTAAATCAGCTAAGCAAGGTCAGGCCAGGTTGATATTCGGACAGAGAGCTCTCAGCTAGTGCTTTTCCAGCTTTTTTAATCTGCAGATTACCTTGTAACGGAGAATCACACACACACACACACACACACACACACACACACACACACACACACACACATGCCCTCTCCTGTGCATGTCTCCTCTCACAACCTGGTTCTTGTTTTGCACATCACCTGGACTCAGCTTACCACAGACAGAGAGACTCTGCTCTAGGAAAGCCCCACGTGCTGTAGAAAGTGATACTGATGCCCCCTTCAGGTGGAGTTCCTCTGTGGGTTGTCTACACAAGTTACTGTGCTGAAAGCCAGGGTGTGACTCTACAGCGCACCAGCTTTCCATTCAGTAATGTCCCATCTGGGTGTTGCTACAGCACAGTGAAAGTCCTGGAGTGTGGCTTAGTTACCAATGTACTACTCCAGGACTTTCACTGTGCTGCAGCAGCATCCATGTGGTGCTCTGACGATTCACACCCCTGGCTTGCAGTGTAGTAACTTGCTGTGTAGACAAGCTCTGAATCAGCAGCATGCCAGCAGGCTGTTAGGCGCATGAACCTTCGAAGCTACAATATTTTGTATGAGATGTAAAACCAAGCATCCCTAACAGATCCGACAGCACTTATTATAAGAGGAGAGCCATTAAGTCCAATGTGCTGGCAAAAATCCAAGTGGAAAACTACATTGAGCCTACCTGACTTCCCCTGAAAATTTAGTTGTACATGATTCTTCACTTCCTGTCCTAAACTGCTGCATAGTGTTGCTCTGTGCTGCTAAACAGATACCATGCTTCACCTTAACAGTGGCTGCAATTCAGTGATGGGTGAAGTGAACCCTATGGGTACATCTATACTACCCGCCAAATTGGCGGGTAGTAATCGATCTATTGGGGATCGATTTATCGTGTCTCATCTACACGCAATAAATTGATCCCAGAAGCGCTCCCCGTCAACTCTGGAACTCCAGCACGGCAAGAGGCAGAAGCGGAGTCGACGGGGGAGCGAGCCTGCGCCGCGTGGACCCGAAGTAAGTAAAATTATTTCGATCTAGGATACGTCGACTTGAGCTACGCTATTCTCGTAGCTGAAGTTGCGTATCCTAGATCGATCCCCCCCCCCCCGCCCCCCGTGTAGACCAGCCCTATATGTGTGTAGCATGCGGGGTAGTCAATTATTTTTTGTCAAGGTCCAAATTTCTTGGTCAAGGTATAGTAAAGGTCCAGACTCCACAGAAAATAATTAAAAAATAAGGATAATCGGGGCTTAAATTCTCACAGAGTATTTCCTGCAGGCCCCCCCCCCCAACATGCTTTAAAAACTCCAGCTGAATTTAAGCTTTGATGATAATGACAACAATAACTAAATAAAAAGATTTTGGGCTTCAATCAAAAGTGTCTGGTGGCCCAGATTTGGCCCGCAATCCGCTTATTTATTACTCCTGGCGTGCAGTCTGTCAGAAAAGTGCTTTGGAATCCACTGAAAGATGCTACATAAATTACATATTGCCGCTAGCCTGGTGTTAGGCCCCTTCACGTTAAAATCAATGTGGAGAAGTCAAGCCTCTCCATCCAGTGATATCCAGGAATGACTATTAGTAACTATTTCACAACTGAGGGCCTGATTCTCCATTGCCTTCCAAAACCAATAAGTGACTTAGATACCTAAATCCCATTTTCAAAAGCAGTTTCGGCACTTAGAACTCTAAGTTTCACTGAAAGTCAATGGGCAAACTGGATGCAAAAAACCCCCAACCCACTAAATCAGAAGGCACATAAAGCAAAGCCAGAAAATGAAAGCATTTTATTGCTGAGAATGTTGTAAATCTAGATCTACTTACTGTGGTCAATGCTTGGAAAAGACAATAGAAAGTCAGGTACCACATAACTCTTCCTGCTACAAAAGGAGGCAAGTACCACATGAAGAAATAGGACACAATCGTGAAGGGCGTACACCCCAACATCCTACAATGAAGGACATATTCATGTCACCCTTATTAGAAAGCATCTTGATGGGCTGACAAAAAAAGAAATTAATTTTCCCAGCACCTACTTAAGCAGTAACTTAATTTTGTGCAGTCTTTCAAAATGCTTTAGATGCACTATTTGACACAGTTTATATATAATACTATTCAGTCCATTAATGCATAATCAGCACAATTCAATACATAATAATATTAAATAATACATTCCCATAATGCACTCCAGAGTTAAACAATACAGTTAGTTAAAGATAAAGAGCAAAGGTTAGTTATAATTAATGATGTATTTACAATTAACAGGAAAAAAAACCTGCATCTGCTATTATGGTGTAACCACGAGGTTTAATACTTAGTCCCACCGCACGCCCCGAAACCTTTACTGAAAAGCAGTGATAACTAAGCCACGAGGTCACATGTTATAACATGCTTCACCAATTGCCATACAAGCCTGTTTATTACCAAAGGTCTTTTTTTCCCCCTGTTGGCACCTCCAACTCTCCTCTCAGCTTAGCCTTTTCACTGCTGGCTTGACGTTTCAGCGTGATAGACTCCTTTTCACTTGTTTGGAGACAATATAAAAGGTGAGGGGAAGCTATGCATCACATTGTAGAACTGCTTAGGTCCTACGTTTGTCCATCCCTGTGAAATATGATTGTAGGGCCAAGCCTGCTCCCATTTAAGTCAGTGACAAAACTCGCAATGACTCCAACAGCAGCAGGATCAGCCCCCTAATGAGTAAAGATGGTTTTAAAAAAATATCATGGAAACTTGAATTCGAGGTGTAGCCACTAGGCAGCAATATGCCAAGTTAATATAAGGCTATCAGACAAACAACATTATTTTCAAATTTCATTGTATCAAATGCAATTCATTCCCCACAGCATGACCTGCAGCAGCAGCAGTGTTCTCCAGTATTCTTGCAAAGCAGAAATTAAACAATGTAATTAGATGACCAAGGTCACAATAAAAATTCAAACAAAAGAGAAAACAGATGAATCCCTTCACAACAGGCCTATTCTCACTGGTTTCTCCTATTGACGTTAGGGGTCAGCTGATTATTTTGCAATGGTGTATTGAAAAAGTGGACTACAAAAGAATAATGTAGGTAAATAGTTCAGCAAAACAATGGCTCTTCCACACTGCTCTATGGGATGAAAGGCAACACTGGGAGCTGAATGTGTAGAGTAGCAAGGAAAGGAGCCAGGTTCTGGTACTCTCTGCCTTTCCTGGTTTCTAGGTCACAGCTCAGTCCGCTCATACTGGGTCAGCTCTTGAACCAGTAAACGAGGATGTGATCAAAGCATCCCAAGGCAATTAGATTGGGGAAACTCACCCTCCCTCTCCCCAAAATGGGAGCATGTTCAGATTTTGTTCAGCGACAGCTACCATTACATTGCCCTTCACTTTCCCTTCCCCATTCACTTCAATACTCATGCTTAAAGTTAGGCATGTGATTCAATACCTTGCTGAATCACAAGACTATCTGTGGTTCCCTCTGCAAGGAAACTAATGTGTACCACTTTGTGTTAGTTTCCTTTATCCCAGCACCTGCTCATTCTTTGAAACATCCACTACGTACAAAGGAGACTACCAACACTTTGATGGCTTGTTACAGTATTAAATAAAACTTTAACCTTTTTTTAAATAAAAAAATCTACTCTTCCTTTATTAAATACACCTGTCAGATGGGGCAAGGAGTGAAGTTTGCATAATTCCCTAGTTCACTTTAAAACTGAAATGGCTGTAATAATTGCACTCTACAAATATTAATCAAATCAAACCCCAAGAAAAGGTGTTTTAAGCTAATTAGAAATCCAACACCAGGTCTCCAAATTGATGTAAATGGGCAGTGCTATATATTATAGGGTTAAAGAGTTTTCTGTGATAATGCGACATTTAAAAAAAATTCCTCCAGAAAAAGAAGGGCTGTTTGACGAGCGTATTTTAAAGGCCTGATTAGATAAGTGAAGTGTAAGTGCAAGTTGTACATTAGGGAGTTTAATGCAAGGGGCTGATAAGTCTATGTGATGCTAGGCTGCGAGTCATTCTAACACTATTCTTTGTCCTGAAATACTGTCCTAACAGACAGTATTTACAGGGTATAATAGAAATGAGAAATGATTCTGAAAACGGCTAATACCACTGGGTTATAAAACGCACCCTACCTCATCATGATTTTCTTCTAGCTTAATTTTTTTTCATACAGTGAGTTTAGTGCTCGTGAATGAACAAAGTATTTTGATTTTTCAATTCAAAACAATTTTTCATTTGAAATTTTACTTCAACTTTATTTTAAAAAGATAAAAAATAATTCCTTCAAACTAAACATTTTGTTCAGCCTGAAACATTTGTTTTTAACTTTTTCAGTTCACTAAAAATTAAAAAAAATTCTTTTGGGTCAACTTGGATTTCTTTTTTGTTTATTTGTTTTTAATTTTCCGATTGGCCAACAAAGGGGGAGGGGAGAGAAATCAGTTATTTGCCCAGATCTAGTCACTAACTCAAATACTCTGACAGTAGTGTCTTTGAATCTATGAGATTGAAATCAGCGACAGAGGCAAAAGACTCCAGAGTCCATAAGCCATCCAGGAAAAGAAAAAAGGAAAAGGAAAAAAAACCCCACAACACATCATGGGAGAGTTTGGGTCCTGTAACGTGCATCATCCTTTTCCAGTTTACCCTCCTACCTTTCACCCTCCGTCCCCCATTGGTAATATTTATATTTCTGTTCAACACTAGGGCATACTTTCCCCCTCCTTACACCACATGAAAAGTGTATGTGGTACTTGCTTTTCATTGTTACATAGAGATTTAGTGAAGGTCAAAATAGAGCGAGAGCTGTCTAAGGGCTTTAGTGTGCTTCAGAGGAGAATAATGCAAGCAGGACTGGAGCCCCTGAGCATGCTGGAGCTGCTGCTATACCACATTTAGCTGCTTGAGATGGGGGTATGAAAAGGGGGAAATGAAGTTCTGTGAACTACGACAATGCTGGCAGCTCTAAACTCTTCCAGCAGTTGGTTCCTTGTTAAAAATCATGACAATTTTCACCCTCCAATTAAATGTTTTAAGTAGGGGGGCTGATAGTGAAGATGTAAAGGAAGAGTACCGAGAGGTGTGGGGAAACGGCCAGTGGGACTGGCTTGTGTTGAGCTGGGATGAATGCTGCCAGGGGAAGATCATGCAGTGCCCGTGATGAGAACGGAACTGACCACTAGGGCAGTGCAAACAGCTCAGCAAGGTGGCCTGAGACATACCCTGTTGGGTCCTACCATGTTGGTGGGCTCCAGCCAAGGCGAACATAGGCCTACAATGTTAGAGTTGTTGGGCTCCAGCCAAGCCTGCATGCAAGGAGTGGGAACCCATTGAGATGGGTGCAGTGCTGGAGTGAGGGCTCAAACAAGTATCTAACGAATGGCTTGTCTTCCAACAGTTTGGATGTATCTTAACCAGAAGTGGAAAATAAGCACCTTTTGATGCAGAATCCAACTCAGAATCAAAACCACAAAAAGGGGTTTGGTCAGATCTGGAGGTTCAGATCCTCTCCCACCCAAATTCATTTTTGGATTTTAGGTTCCAGTTTCGGCCCATCTCTAAACAATTGAGTGGTTTCCTCAGGTTGCTTCCAAGAAAGCCCCTTGTGGTAATTTTATGGATGTGCAGCTGAAAACAGGAAGCAGACAGGAGTGGGGTTTCTTACATATTCATTCTATCCATACTAAGATCAGTCTCATTTGAGAAAGGCAAAAGCAAGAAAAAAAATAAAAGGTTTAATTCAATGAAGCCATTCTAGGATTAAAGGAAACAGGAAAAAAAGGAGAGAAAAAAACAAGAAACAGAACAAAATATTTTTCTGCTTACCAAGGCATAAGCCGGCCAATTTTTGTCCATTTACTTTTGCTAATAAAAAAGCCAGCAACAGGATCAGTAACTGCGCCCCAGGCTTTGCCAATGAACAGCACCAAAGAGGCATGAAACGGAGTAATCTGAAAGTAGAGACACAGTGCTCTAAACAAGATCCATCATTCAATGAAACAACATAAAGAAACTTTCCAGAAAGAATCTCAGTGTTTTATGTAAAGTGTAGTAATCGCTCACTTACAATACACATCGACTACTATTAAAAATAATGAATAAATAGCCCTCCACCATCAATGCATCTTGGGAGACAACAAACTAGACACTGAGATACAGGCACTACGCAAGAGAGAATGTGTGTGATGGGGGAAAGGCGAGGAGAGAAAGATCATAGTTGAATTTAATGCTGGGGAGAGGTGTCAGCCAGATAACATTGGAGACTGAAGTCTGTGGTTTAATCATCAAACCAGGTACAGCAGAAGTAGAAGTAAGGTGAGCTTCTCCCACAAGACCCCATTTCTAAATTTCTACCCTGAGCTGGAGCAGACAAGAGTATAGTTCTTTTTCCATGCCCATTCAGTCCTTAGTGTCAATACTGAGATTACCTATAAGAGTGCCAACTGGTGCTAATTGTGAAAGTGGTTTTGGCACGAGGGGCTTATTTCTACAAAGAACTGAACTGTGACTACTAGAGTTAATATTCCAAAATAGCTCTGTTTCTTCTGAATGCTTAGTCTGTATTTTCTGTACAACATTCCTGTATGCAACTTTTTTTCCAATTAAACCAGAGTGAGATTAATCTGCATGATTTGGAACACATCTAGGTTTTTTTTTAAATAACAGTTGCAGTTAGGGTCACAAGTGAATAATGTAAACTGTTACCTTTAAATCTAGTGTATGCCAAAGAACAGAAGAGAGCACATTGGTCAAATGAAGCACATTTTAAAGTTTTCCCACATAAAAAAAAAATCAAATGGAAAAAAAAGAAATTTACCAAGCAAGCGTGTATTTTTCAGATTTTGATTAATTATATGGGATGCAGTCATTCCTACATATATCTGTACTGAGTGCAAGAATTTACATACAAACAACAGAGTCATGGGGGGTAGAAGAGAGCAAGGAGCACGTAAGGTGGGATCTGCTGTAGCTACCCTGGCATTGCCTTGCCACGAAGCTAAGTGACTAGAGAGTCATTTCAACATGCAGATCATCAGTTTTGCTCATGCCACATCGCTTTAAAAAACAAAACCTGCCTATGTGACTGCCTACGAAAACTTCTGCTCTTTAGTGTTTCAATAGGAAGGGAAGAGCAAAGACAGACAAAGTGAGGACAAGGTTTGAAACATCAAGGATATACAGCATGATTTGTTAAAGGCAGACACTGCACACATTTGCATTGCATGTCTCATACAAAATTTATCCCAAGCTATGTTAGAGTTAAATCATAGTGACTGAAAAGTTTAATATTAAATAAGAGCTGGTTGAAAAATTTCCATCCAAACCTTTTTCCAACAACAAAAAATGGCCTTTCTTCTTAAACAAATGTATGCAAATATTTAGGGTTTTTTCCCTTTGGAAAAACTGAAAAATGTTCACCCCAACTTAAAAAAAAATTCATTTCTTTTGAATTTTTTCCACCAAAAATATTTACTATTTTCCATCCAGCAGGAGAAGGGATTTAAGAAGCATGGATGAGGGATAAAAGGTATAAATTTCCACTGGAATTAGAAATGAGATAGTCAATGAGCCAAAGAGATACAGGTGCTCAGAAGGTGATGAGGGGCACACAAACAGCTTCAGATGAGAAGGTTCATGCACTGGCATTGCTCGGATAACACAAAGGGATAGCAAGGAAGTAGATTCTTGACTAGCACATACAGTGGGAAGGGAAACTGGGAGAGATTATAAACTTTCTACCATGGAGTCTGTTTTACCATGGTGCTTACCATGACCAGGGCCCTAAATGCAATGATACAAATATTAAAATACAACAGCAGGGCCAAATTCACACCTGCTTGTAAGAGCGTGCAATTCATAGCTCATTACAGCAATTCTGAATTTGGCCCAAGGTTTCTATGTGTGGTGTGGGAGTATATACATACCTAGATAGGTTATGCAGGTAAATTAGATGGATGGAATTCTAACGGTAAAATTGAAGGCTGCAAAGGGTTAACTCCGATTGTTAATTTCTTGGGAAATGGCTCAGATTGAAAATAAAAGATTTCGCACAGTGGGCTTCATAATCCCACAGGAACAGCACAGCCAGGATTTGGAAGAGAATGGCTCAATCCTCTGTGTAGGGAAGAATTCCACGTAATCCCTGTAAAATGAGGTATTTGACCCCTAAAAAGTTGAGGGGAGGGGGGAAAAGTGGAGCTCAGTCCTTTGCTGGAGAAACTGTGGAACAAATGGCTCCTTCATGTTTATTTAGTGGGACTGACAAAAATTAAACAAATAAGGACCAGCTAATCAAGCACCATTACCATACAATTACATTTATCAAGCATAATTACTAAATAAGTTTTGTCACTAAGCTCAAAAGAGTTTCAACAGGGGCTGAACAATTAAAAACAACAACAGAATATAGTTTAAAAGGCGTATTAGTTGAATTATCTTAATATTAGATATAGGAAAATTAAGTAGGTGATAACATCGTAATTGAACAAAGTTGGAGCCAGAAAGCACTTTGCACACTACTTACATGTGCTATATCTAGTAGGTAGATCTGTAGAAAAAAAGCAGTGGCACTTGTTGCAACTTGGTTTGGAGCGCCTCCTATTGCGTAGCATAATTTGCTGCAAACTGAGAGTCTGTATTCCTGTCTGAGCTGAAACAGAATAAGAACAGACAAGTTAAGAGAAAATGCAAAACATTATGAGTAAAAGTTTCACAAGTTTATGGTTAAACTCGTATTCCGGCACTTATTTAAGGGATCTGAAGTTCAGCATTTTCATAGATGCTGAACTTCCAGAGACCCCACTGACTTCAATGCTCAGCACCACTGAGAATCAGGCTACTGGCAGCTATTCCTTACTTCAGGAAACCAAGTTTGATTCTGCTTTCAATGTCTGTTCCAAGTTACCAGAACTGGAGTCCCAAGTACACTGACTTCCCGTGAGCTAATTCTGAAAAGCACACTTCTTAAAGGCCGCAAGTGGGCATGGACCATTCAAGTGCAGTGAGTCCATGAACACATGATAAGAAGCAATCAAGCAGACATTCTAATGTATTGACACTATCTATGGGACAGCTCCTGGGTCTTGGATGACTTGCTGAGGGTCGGTGTTATCTCTGCCCAAGATTGAATTATTCAGATGGCAAAATGTTGAGTAATTATCGGATAGCAAACTTTTTTTTGCTTATGTATGTATCTATTCTTTCAGACCACAAAAATCAATAAATATTCTCATATTATTCTTCTTAGACAATATTCAGAGAGGAGGGATGGTCTTTCAGTTAAGGCTCTGCACACAGACTCAGAAGGTCTGGGTCCAGTTTTTGAATTACAGGAGGGTTACAGGACTCTGAGCCCTTTTACTTCTTCTAGGGGCTACCTGACTTCTGTCTTGTGACCCCCTTGCTTCTCACTACTATTTAAATTAAAGCAAGCTACTTGACATTCAGGGTCCCTCCAACTTTTTTCCCCATATTGTGAGCACTGTTTGGGTCCAATTCTTCACTCTGCCACGGAATTACAGGGTGACCTTGGGCAAATCACTTAACTTCTCTATGCCTTAGTTACTCCATCAGTTAAAAAAATAGGCAGAATGGGTAGAGTTTTGAAAAGCATCTAAGTGACTTCAGAGCCAAAGTCCCATTGCTTTTCAGTAGGAGTTATGCTCCTAAATCACTTAGGCACTTTTGAAAATTGTATCTGATGATACTTGTCCATCTTTGTTGAAGCACCTTGAGATGTATGGATGAAAAGTGCTAAACAAAAAATATACCTATTAGACTGAAAGTAACTGGCAGAAAAATCAAGGAACAGAATAAGTTATTGTACCCTATTATGAAAAGTTATAATTCAAAGACAAAGTGTTAGGAGTCTAATAGATGAAAAATAATGTGTTTTCACAGGGGAGAATGCCACATTATCGGAAAACGTTTCTAAAAGCTCTGATTTACTGTATTAGTGTTAGCTGAAAACATAGGTGGGAAATATCCACACACTAATCTCAGTATAGAGTGCCAGTCACCATGGGGGCCACACACTAAGCCCCTGACTAAAACTATTTCTGAGAATTCTGTTAAATTCAATCCCTCTTTAAAAAATTGTTGATTCTTTTCAAGTTCCTTCCAATAGCAATGCTAATCCTAGGTCTCCCTTGGTTGTGGCCAAATATCTGGATTGAATGCACATAACCTCATTCTTCCACTGCAGTCAGATTAAGATAATACAACGATGAGGCGCCAATAAAATGCTGCATTATTCTGATATGTATTACCTATTTCTGAAAGCATTTTTAATGTATCAGGTTTTTTTATTATTAGGTGACAGAGTACTTACTGATAAAGAACTAATAGACAACAGAATCTTTCAAGATCTGGCCTTGCTCCTTTTAACTATTCTATATAAATAGGTGTAAAAAAGTGTATTAGTTTTATGAAAGTTCTTTGTTTCTGAGTGATATCTATACAGATAAAGAGCAAGATCTCCATGTACAAATCACAGCTACTGGTCTAACTACATCTCTGATCCCTCTGTGTCTCTTTGAGTACATACACCTCTCACATCTACCTCAAGCTATCACCTCTCTCGGAGTGGAATCACATGATTCTTCCACTCTCCGACCATGCCTTCAGTGGCAGTCCCCAGGTGCTAACCATGACTACCTCAGCAGGGGATCCTGTTAGGAATAAGGTTCCTACCTCCCCATCTCTCCGAGAGCATTAGCATCTGGATGGCATAATCTGTTCCCTTAAAAGACAATTCCTTTACCTCTGCTTCAGAGAGAGTGTCCTTTAAAAGCGGCTCGCAGCACTGGCAAAAAAGTTGTGTTAATCTGGGCTGGAGCCTAGAAGTAGTCCATCATCCTGTAATTTCCCACTAAGTATTTCTTGGGAGGCTGTTTGTCGGGATCCATTGTGTTGCTTTCCTGCATGTTTTTCCAACAGCCCCCATTCAGCTAAACCAATGCATTAATTCACTTATATTGAGTTATTAGACTTTCCTGTACAGTAACGTCACCTCACTGACTAGATGACATACCGTATTCAAAATTATTATATAGCAGTTCCAGTCCACCATAGTTAATATTTAAGAACTTGAAATTAGAATATATTAAATTGTGAAATAATTAGCAATAAATAAATAAAAATTGGACTTACAGACTGAGCAACTCTCATTTCTCCAGTCAGCTTCACAGCTACAAAGTTAAGGATCTCAATACTTTTACATTTTTTGATTAAGAAGTCTCATTGAAATTCTACTCACCTTCTAAGTACTGCTAGGCTGCTTGGGTAGCATACTTACAGATCACCTTCAAGCAAAGTTAACATTTTTGTCTCACCAGCAGTTAATGGAGGCTTTCACCTGTGACTAATTTTGTTTATAGCTGTGTACGCCATTGCTTGAATAAAAATGAGCTGCTGGAATCTGATTATATTCAGTACAATATCACTCAGTTATAGGGAGTTTTGCATGTTTAAAGCTCTGCTCAAACAATTCTCATCTGTCCTTGCAAGTAATAAGCCAAATGACAGATGAGGAAACAGAGGAAGAGAAGTTAAATTACTTGCCAAAGATTCAGAGGGATCAGAACCAGGTCTTCCGACTCCTGTGCTCATTCAACTAGCCTTAGAAGGGGAGCTATGGTGTTGGAGGCAGTGAATCTAGTGGTGAAAGTAAATGGCTGGGAATTCCTAAATTCTAACCATTGCTCTAATGTACTCTGTGCCTTACTTTCCCCATCTGTACAGTGAGGATACTACTTCCCCCACAGAAGACTTCTTGTTTTAAGAGTGTTGTATGTTAAGGGGAAAAAAGAGTTCTGAGCAGCATGCTGACATGAACACTTTAGAAAGTCTCAGGGGTGCAAATCCCGCCCCTTATGTTTAATTTTCACTAGAGATTTAATTGGCCCCTGACACTTGAACACACAGTTGTGCATTACTTACATGCTTAAACATTGCAAAGGTTTGAAACTGTAAGCCCACATTGAACAGCCCAAGGCATTTATAATGGGACAAAGGATGGTCTTTTGGGTAGGGCTCTGCCAGACTTCCTCAGTGGCCTTAGGCAAAGTGCTTAATCTTTGAGCCTCCGTACTCCTGTCTCTAAAATGGGAACAATAACACTTCCTTTCTCCCACCCTATGTGTCTTACCTATTTCACAAAGGCAGGGACTGTGTCTTACTATGGGTTTGTACAAATGCCTCGCACAATGGGTTCCAGATCTTGGCTGACGCCTCTAGATGTTATCGTGATACACATTGTTTTTATAAAGGACAAGAAGTGTATTGGACATTTTCTTGCAGAAAGGCTTAGAGTGGTAGGTCTTTACAGGACATCCAGAAAGCTGGATTTTTTTTAAATATTGCCTTTTAAATATAAGGATAAACTGCAAAATTCCACCCTTGATTGCCCATTTGAAAATTTTTCTACATGCACATTCACACTTTCTTCCATACTGGCTTTATGAAGAGAAGGAGCTCCCTGCAAAAATGCATCAGGCCACTGCATTATCCTCCTTCAAACTTACCTATAATGGACCACCTGTGAAATACTTGCCAATGATTAGGCAGCTGGGGTGCTGTGACCACTGCTTATTACACTATTGATAACTGTCTTACTGTTATCTTATGCCCCACCCCTATCTATTATATCCACCTATTGACTCATCTTAAACTAGATTGCAAGATGCAACAGGCTGGGACCAAGTTTCAGTTATTTGTCGTATGATGCCGAATACAGGGACCCACTGGTCTCCAGGAATTAAGTGCTATGCTTGTCTCCATTTTCTTTTGTCAGCATTTTAAACTGAGCTCCACCTCAGAGGCATTCAGTCCCAATTTCTCCTTGTATTTGTTTTGCCAGACTGGGCTGTGACATTAGTGGTAGGCTCTGATGAATTGCACCCAAAGAGGTTTCTAATTACTCTGGCATTGCTGAACACAGATCATTATTGCAAGAGAATCCCAGGTTAGATTTGGCCCTTTCCCCTCACCATCCCTGAGCCTGCTCACACCCAAGGCACAAATCAACATGATAAGGGGGTGCCAAGCCTTCATTCCAGATCTATATGAGATTCTGTTACAAAGATTTGCAAGCACATGATTTTAAATCAACATTACTCTCATCCTTCCTTCCCTTTCTCACCTTCTGTTTGTAAATGCCACCCACTCATTCAGGGCCGGCGCTTCCATGAGGCGACCCTAGGCGGTTGCCTAGGGCGGCAGGATTTGGGGGGCGGCATCTCGGTGGCGACTCATTTCCTGGCAGCGATTCGACAGCAAGAAAAGCGGCCGCCAAAACGCCACCGAGAACGCAGCTTAAGAGGAGCTGCCGCCGAAGAGCCGCCGATTATGGCGAAGGAGCGCGGCCGCCTAGGGCGGCAAAAACCCTGGCGCCGCTACTGCACTCATTGCTTCTTATCTCAAAAATTAGACTCAGGGGTGTTCAGAAGAGGGACACTTTCTCTGAGTTTTTGCACACTGCTTAGCACAATAGGGCTCTAATTCAATATGGAACCTTTAGGCACAGCTGTAATACAAGTAACCATAATAGCTCTTAAACCCATTTTTTTTAAACAGGAGAACTAGCCATTCCATAAGTTCATTCTTCATTCATGCTTCTTTGGATTGAAAGAAAGTTGGGCTTGCTTTGAGAGATTTTTTTAAGTTGTATTTGAACAAAGTTATTTAAGTCTCAAGTTGCTTCTACAGATTGTTTCAGAAGCAGGGCGAAGGGAGAGAAAGCTCCCGTCTGAATATTTATTTTTTAAAATGGGAGCGGGAGGAAGCGGAGGAGGGCAAGAAAGATTGAGCTTCTTTCCTTATTATCTTCAGATCCACCTTCCACTTGCTACAGTAGAGTTAAAAACTGTACAAAGTACACTAATGAAACAATCACACATATCTAAGTTGAAGCCAGGCAAATTCAAACAGGAAATAAAGAGTACATTTTAACTGTCAGAATAATTAATGATCGGAACAATTTACCAAGGGTCATGGTGGATTCTCCATAACTGACAATTGTTATATGAAGATAGGATGTTTTTTCTAAAAGATACACTCTAGGACAGTGGTTCTCAAACTTTTGTACTGGTGACCCCTTTAAAATAGCAAGCCTCTGAGTGTGACCCCCCTTATAAATAAAAACACTTTTAAATATATTTAACACAATTATAAATGCTAGACGCAAAGCGGGGTTTGGGGTGGATGCTGACAGCTCGCGGCCCCCCGTGTTATAGCCTCGCAACCCCCTGAGGGGTCCCGACCCCGAGTTTGAGAACCCCTGCTCTAGGAAGTATTTTAGGGGCGTTCTATGGCCTGTGTTTTTTACAGCAGGTCAGACTAAATTATCACAATGGTCCTTTCTGGCCATGAGATCTATGAATCTAAGGTAAAGCAAGAAGTTTTAACACAGAAAATGAGTGCTTTCACTTCTGAAGTAGAATGGTGGATCAATGGTGGATGTTTTTTAATTCAGGTAAATTTGAAAGTCTCTCTAATATATAATAGTGTTTAATCTTGTAATTGAATACATACATCTCATTTTCTTGGAAATTTTACTTCCTTCACTAATATGAACTGAAACGGAATAGAATATTATTAATAAGTGTTCGTGGGTACAGAAGATAACTAGCAAAAGCAAACCTGTGAAACTAGAAGAAGACATTTCAGTAGCTGGATGGACTGTGGCTGGGTATACACATATTTTGTCACAAGCTCTTCTTTATCAAGCAGGTCCAGAACAAAACCAATAGTGGTTTAAGAGGAATGGGAAGGGATAGCAGCAGCTGAGACTTTAAGATAGTTTAAGTCAAGGTTTATCTGATTCAACACATGATGAGAAACTTTCCCAGAATAATGCTTCTCTCCAACCCTGTCTCTCAACATGTATTTAACTCTGCAGATGAATTTGCAGAAATTAAAGGGATGGCTTATTCCATTTTGATTTTTTCCCTTTTAAAAAGTTGTTTTTTCAGTCTGGATATGGCATATTACGAAGCTGTATATGGTGCTATTAGATTCCAGTTTATTATGTATTACTGGATAAATATTAAAGATGACATTTTAACGCTGCGATCTTCTGTGTAGCAAGGTTGATATTTCAGCTTTAATTGCATTTCCCAATTTGTGTGCTTAACTTCTCACACCGTTAATGGAACAATAGTCCCATTTTTAAACTGAATGCACATGCTCAGATCTATATAGACAAATGCACACACGCAGCAATTTAAACGGAAATATTCATCTTCTTTTATAGCTATTGCCTCCCTGGAAAACTGCATTCTAGGAAGATACAAATACTTCCTGGAAATGAATATTGTTAGATCTCTCAACACACACTTCTCAAGTCATATGCCACAAACAACATAGTAAAGGGATTCCCCTCCAAATTCCACCCTTCAGTCTGTGACTCTTGTTCTGTTGCAGGAGAAACACAGTCACAAAGAAGATGGATGAAGAATTACTCCATTTCCCCCCATAATTAGAAGCAAGGAGTGAGCTGCACTGGGCACTTTGCTCCTGAAAACAGATGTCCTGAGTATAGCACAACATTAAGGGGAAAGGGTGAAGAATGTCTGTGGAAACACTTTGAAAATAGCTGAAGAAGAGCTCTGTGCAGCTCAAAAGCTTGCCTTTTCACCAACAGAAGTCGGTCCAATAAAAGATGTTACCTTGTCTCGCTCATATCCTGGGACCAACACTGCTCGAACACTGCAAACATCTAGCACTTGGGGAAATATGATCCATGGTAAGAAGAATACATACATATCTATCTATCTATCGTGTTCTCGCAAGCCCCGGTGGATAAAACATCTCTGACACAGAAACCACTCCAGTTCTGCTTTCTGTTTGGGGACCACGTTTTCAATAAAAGCAGCATCTAGTGTTTCGGATTCCCCCCCAGGAGGTGCTGCCTCAGAAGCTGCCACACAAGAAGTTTATTCTTGGAGGGGCAGGAATGTAGGGAAAGTAATAAAATGACGTTAGGGGGTGGGGGAAGACACCCTTCACTGAGGAGCTGAGGTTCGTTCACATTGCACAGGGCGGGAGTCCAGCGACGAGGATGGTCCGTCCCTGCAATCCACTCCAGCATCTCACACCGGCAGAGCCGGCCAGCCCCTGCGGCGGGAGCAGCGCTCGGCGAGCCGCAGCTCGTGGATTATTTCTAGGACACCGTGACGAAGCGTCTCAGGGAGGTCCCTGGCGGACTCGTTCAGACGCAGGAGGGGGGGGGGGGGGGGGAAAGGGCCTGGAGCAAAAGAGGTCCGAGCGCGGCCAGCCCAGCAGCCCCCAGGGGCCACGCGGGGACCCGACGGGCAGTCCCAGCCGCTCACCTCTTCTGCTGAGCGCCTGAGCGCCTGTTCCTGCGGCGGCTCCTCTGGGAGCAGGGTGGCCTTGGGCGCTGCTTTCCCGGGCCCGTCCCCCTGCTGCGGGGTGTCCCCTCCGGCACCGGCCGCAGCCATGCCCCGGCCGCCGCCGCCCCGCAAGTACTCCGCCGCGGGGCTTTTCAGCACCTGTCAGCCCGGGGGGCGGGGCTCGTAGCTGCTCGGGGCCCCCACCGCAGCCAGCCGGGACGTGGGAGAAGCTGCCGCGGGCCGCCGCTCCCCGGGGAGCCGCTGTGGGTGCTGCTATCGCTCCGCCACTGGCTGGAGCCCGGGACTCCCGGCAAGGTCACCGCCGGCCCAGCGTGCAGGCGCGGGGCGCACCCAGCTCCCCCACTCCCGCCAGCACGCTCCGGGCGCAGGCAGGAGGAGCCGCTGCAGCCCCCCTGCAAAAGCAGCCAACCTCCCGCGATCAGATGAGGCCGCCGAGCCTCCACGTGCCTGACATGCACAGAGAGGCGTTCCCCTGTAAGATGCCCAGGCTGCATCTCTTAGCACAGAGCGGGGCAGGTAGCAACACACTTTGTTTGGGCACTCCCCCCCAGCGGAGCTGCAACCCCGGAGCCACGGGGAGAAGGCGCGGTGTTGTTCTTCGCCTGTAGGGGCGGATGGGGGGAAATCAACACTTCCCTCCGGACAACTTGCAAAATAAAAAGTCAGACTTTATTTTACTGGAGCGAGGCAAGAGCCTTGCACGAGCCGGATAAATTGCAATGAGCGCCGGACGGTACAGCGTCAGCATTTCCTAGGCAGTCGCCTGGAGGGGGGCGCAGCTATGACATGCTAGCGCCTTTCCCCCATTGCAGCGCTGTCAAACGACCGCGCGTCTCAATGGGCTTCGGCGCTTCCCGCCCCCGCTGTGTTGAAGTACAAGTTTTAGAATCGTCCCACGTGAAAGACCCTTTTCGGAGAGAACGTGCCCCGCCGACACGCCAGAATCCTGTCCCCCACTGCTCTTGAACTAGGGAGTGGAGAAGAAGGCGGCCCAGTGCCATTTTCCCCTTCAAATGTAGTTTAAATTAATTTAGTTTCAAATATTAACAAGCGCGTATTCTAAATAGTGATGATACTTAGGCCTCAGGCGACCACCTGCAAAGCTCTGTTCTTGTTTGAAAACGCTCAGGCTTATCTTACCAAAATAATGCAAGATCCGGATCAGACCAATACCTACCTTGGGAGTGGATATAAGAAAAAAAACAACGCCTGTCACGTGTGCCTTTATAAATAACCAGCCCATCCAACGGCCCCATTGTTAATGACAAGGTGGCTTTTTAGTTCGCTCTAGCACAGCAGATGTCTGTCAGCACACCTGTTTTCGAGCAATTGGACAATCAAAAATAGGCACCGCAGGCTGAAACTTGGCATGGGTGTTTTAGCACCATGGCAGCGCTATTACTCCTAGGGTGGGGATGCTTTTCGAGTTACTTACTTTGTTCCTCTACAACAAATTTTCTGTAACCAATTTTGCTCCCCTAGGAGCAGAGAACTAATCTTTCTGCTGTAGGCATGAAACTAAACGTACTGATTAGCAAAGCTTTGCAATAGTTGCTCCAACTGGAGTCGTGGAGTGGATTAGTTATTTTGAAAGAACTTCAGGTTGCAAATGCAGAGTAAGACTCACTTTTTCACCCCTTGTTTAGAATAAATAAAATAGGGACTTATTCCCCCCCAAGAAATATTCATAAACCAATCCACAATCAGGCTAGCCCGAAGGTGCTGTATAACAGCTCAACTACTGTAATTATTTAATTGAATTCTCTAAACAGCTTCAGAACAGTAATAGCAAACAAAGCAATCATTTTTGATATTCAACCCTTCTGCAACCTATATTGCCAAAAATGCTTGTAGCAGCAAATTTTCATAATCTAAAGAACTAAGCATTTCAAAGAATTACCTAGACAGTGCAGCATGATTTCAGATAGTGATTTATTTTTCATTCACACAATCAAGTTTAGGCTACAATTTCAATTTAATATTTAGGTCTGGTTCAAAATCCATTGAAGGCAACAGAAGTTTTTTCAATGGGCTTTGGCTTGGGCCCTTAAAATGCCTTGCACGGGAGGCTTTAACACAGATGGTAAATTTAGCTAGTCTTTATTTGAGCCACTCCACCAGCGATTTTTAAATTTGTTAACCTTAATCCAAATGTTGTTCTAGGAAGAGGTGAAACTAAGCAAAAAAGTCAAGTGCCCAATTAAAAAAAATATATATATTTTTTTTTAACCCAGCACATGAAGCAATTTCTAATTTAGTTTTAAAGTATTTCCAGGTGTTGAAATACAGAATCAGAGGAATAATACACAAATGCAGGTGTCTAACCTCATTTTCAGTTTCTTGCTTAAATTGTACCTTTGTTACAGGGGGGAGAAAGGTTGGAGTATCATTCAGTCATTTTGCTCTAGGCTACTTTGACTTTCCAGGTTATGCTAAGGCTTTGGATTCACAAACAACCATCACATTTGCACTATTTAAAATCTTTTTTGCAACATTTCAAGAAAATGTAATTTATAATCCATCACAGAGCCCGTAACCAAACAGAGATATTCTAGTCTTTGTAGGGAGTGGTAGCCTAAAAGTGAACAAATATTGCAATATAGTAATATACACTGCTCCTTACACTACACTAGCATGTTTTTGTAAAGAACTGCCTCCGTTTAATCTGATTTTGTGTACTTCAATTGTGTTGCACTAACTCTTACTAAATGTTTACATTGCATATATCTCCTTTCCTAAACCTGAAGAACTCTGTGTAGCTCAGAAGCTTGTCTCTTTCACCAACAGAAGGTGGTACAATAAAAAGATATTTCATATACACATGCAGGAGCAGGATACTGCTATTTAGAGGTGTCATGAACATTCTGTCATAGAACATTGACCCTTTATGATCAAATGCATGCATTTTCCTATACCTATAGTTTTATATTAGAGATTCAAATGCATTGAATTTGAGAATCCCGTCTTACAGGCAGCTCTGCAAATCAGAAGTCAGATATACCACTGTGGGTGTCTACAGTACTCACTATTGTTTATTTTAAAGGAGTGTACCTGATTTAGTTGCACAGTTCTTACCAGGATTGGAAGTATTAGGATGTTTTGCACCCAAAATTCCATTTTGTTAGAAAATGAAAGAAGAGTGGTTTTAGAACCCTCACTAGCATCAGGGTCAAAAAGAGAATGCTTGCAACTGAACATTCCAGGTGCTGTGCTAACAGGAGTCAGCAAGTGAAATTAACAGTAAGCAAAACTGAGCTGTACATCTGTGTTATCCAAGCTGAATGAAGAGTAAGTCATTAACTTTAAGTGGTGCAAAATATATTTGTTACTTTTTTTTTTTTTTTTTTTTAACCTGTCTCTCCACTGAATGAGTTTTGGGAAGCTAAATTTCAAACCATACCACTCACATTGTCTGGACAGCTTCACACATACCTCAGTATGGATGATGTAGCAAAACAAGCAAGTCATCTAGGGTTCAAGAATTCTTGGATTTATGCAGAACTAAGGTCACTGCAATGCCATAATCTTATATTCCCCCCTCCCCCCCCAAAAAAAACCCTCTCACTTACCTGTAGTGAATAAAAGTATTAAACCAAACAAATTTCCCCTTTTGAATGCAGCACAAAACCAGTTAGTCTTCTTTGAAGGGTCCAGGAAAATCACATCTAACAGACCTTTATGGCTCCATTCACAAATCCACGCACTGCTGAACTTAATGATTCATGCAAACTGGCTAGCAAAATTTTATACAAAAATCTACTGTCCTTATGTTGAGTTCTCAAAGGTAATGTATGGCACACTAATTGTAATTGGCCATGGGGACATGAATTAAAAGCTGACAATGGGCATATTTTATAAGTTTTAAAATAAACCAAACAAACAGAAAGTGAGGATTGATATAAAGAACAAACGAATAGAGAAGGAAACAGCTTTATTGCCAAATAAGGGTTTTAAAATGTTATTGGAAGACTTACATGTGCAAATTAACTCTGCCCATACCTGGCAATTTGTATGTTTCTCTATAACCATCTTTCATCTACCGTTAGAACTATTGGGTATCATGCTTGTACCTTACATATGTCAGAATGGATTATGCTGCTAGTGGCATATGTAGTTCAAAGCACACCTGCCACAACATTCCATGTCTTGAGGATGGGAACACAGAGCTGCCAGTGAGGCAAGCAGCTACTTCAACCATTAGGAATAGCAAACCTCAGGAGTTTATGTTGTAGCACCTCACATACAGTATGCAATGGAGCCAACTCATTCTTGTCTTGAGATGTTCTCATGTGCACAAGCGTAATACAGGCTTTGAAAGGGAAGTCCCAAAATTTAGATTTTTGTTAAACTCAACTGCAGTAGCTTTTCATGATTTCTTTAAAATAACAGTTTCTATGGAAATAGTGAAAAGTGTTTAAACGTAAGTCTGTCATTGAAGCATCTGTAATCTAAACATTAGTGTAAGAGAATCACAACCCGAAATTGACTGATAGAAGCATGAGTGAAACCAAGTGGTTTAGTTTCACTGTCCAAACTGAAGTGAAAAAATAAAATTATTAAATTTGACTTACTAACAGCAATTTAAGTGAAAATTAACACAAGTCTTTTAGAATCATGATTTTAACCCAAACATCCCTTCAAAAGGCCATCACAGTGCTTTCTAGCTAGGAGGAACTTAGATTATGAACCCCGTCTTACTAGGTTACCTCTGGTTCATTACTGCTGGTCTCCAAACACTGAAATGCTGAGAAAATACCTCAAACTACAGCACAACACACACTTTGCTCTTTAAGAAGAGTGCAGCTTTGTGGAGATGATACAGTGCATCCAGATATTGCTGTTCAGGTTTTTTTTTGGTTTTGTCTAATTTAGTTCGACTTATATGTAGCCTTTTGCTGAGTTGAAAGCTAATTTGTTTGGGTAAGTCTTTATGGGTTTTTGGCCATTACTTGCAGCAGCAGTTCTATAAGCAAGGTACTCTTAAAACCAAAGACTATGAAAAACTTCTGAACGGCTCAGTTGTTTTCTGAAGTCTCTGAACTATAACAGCATTTTGCAAATTAGCTTCCTCCAGAGTGAGAGTCTCATCCAGAAGCTCTAGGAAAGGAAGAGATGTGGTCAGGCTGAAGGGAACACTTCCCTGCGATCCTTGATATTTTTTTATGAAGTCTCTGACATGGCTTATCCTGAAAAGGAAAGAAAATCCAGCAAGTTAAAATGCTTCTAAGCATTTGAGTCAATTGTTTTCAAGAGGTGTGGGGGTTGAGCACAAGTCATGCACACAATGCCGCATGTATGCAGGCTCTACTGTGGCAGTTTCCAAAGTATGATTCTTGAACAGCTAATTTTGATATACGATATATACTCTCCTTTGCAGCCATGACTTGCAATAAACCCCTATATGTAAGCTACACAATACATTCCCGCAGCATTCACTATGACCCAGCAACTGGCATGCTAGCTGAACACTACAAATTCTTTAGTGCCTTCCTTCTGGTTTCTCCTTAAATCTGCACATAAAATACCCTGAAATTCTACCTGCTCTGTGACCTCAGGCATGTCACCTGGGACCCTTCTGCAGCACTAAATTCATGTTAGATATGGAAGTTGTGGAATTTACACTTGAACTATTTAAGGTCAGAAGCACACAACGGTTTTTCCCTTAACTCAAGCACAGCAGCAGTACATACTATAGAGGGCTTTTAGCCATCTTCTGGCCCTCCAATGAAAAAACAGGTTTATTATAATAATGGTTAAAGATATCATAGTACCATAAAGACAAGTCCCTTGAATTTTCCTTAACATTTCTATAAGTTATTTTTAACTACAGTGCATGTATATGTACAACAGACCACAGAAGCGCAGTGGTGCACTAGCACAAATACAAGTTATGATAGAATAACTGTTTTAAATGTTTTCTGACAATACAGTTACGTGAAAGGGGCTGTTATACTAAGTACAATGTGTCAAATAAAACTGGTCTGAAGAACTGTTAAGATGAATCTATTTGCACTAGGATGAAAACTTGTATTAGGAATTTTAATCCTATATATTTTGGAATAAGAAAAATATTGAGCCCGCCAATAATAGGTTTAATAATCAAAATTTGAACGTACCCCTCATTAATAATAACGATCCACTCTAGTAATGGACTCATTTGGATTATACGACTTTAGAGACCTTTAGAGACCGCAAATACTAACAAATGGATCCTCTCAGACTTCTAGTATCTTGTTGAATTCAGAGACAGCCTGTAACTGCTAAGCCTTCCTTACTTAGTCTGTCATCCTGACTGGATATAAAACCAATATATAGTGTGCTAGAGAGAGCAATACAACCTGAACTGGTGTTGAAGGTAAGCTTTATGATCACTTTAATCACTTCAGAGAGATGTATAGCACAAGATATTCATTCTATAGATTACAGTTGGGTTATCAGCATAGTAAATTATAGGAAAAGGTCACTGAAGGTTGTAGTTCTACAACCCCATCTCCTTTAGTAGCTGATCCTACTTTCCCCTAAAAAATGTGTACACACTGAACTACTGCCTTATCACAGCCGCTTGCAGGGCTTGGAAGTTACACCAGACACCCAGTAGACATATTAGCCATAGACTGGTTTGAAGTGTTCCACCCACACTGTCAGGACAGACACCTAGATGAGTGCTCTCCCCACGGCAGGATGTTGGGATTCCACCAGCATTCTGACCCTGGACCCTGCTCTGGGTTTTTTCTTAAAACTTGGATCACCTCCCGTAACTCCCTTTGACTGCTGAGAGGGACAAGAAACATGGTCTCCTGGTTTTCACCTTTTACCTCAATCTCCCAGCTGCTGCAAGGGTAGATGGGGTTTCCACTACTGTCGTTCTCCCTCACTTTCCTGGCTGCTTTGTGGGGTGTGCATTTCTGCTACTCTACCTCTCCCCTCCAGCCTCAGTTTTTGGGCCCTCCCCACCAGCAGACTGCCTCAGCAGCACAATCAATCAATCTGAATCTGCCCAGATCATTGCTGCCCGCAGGGTTCTCAACAGCAGCAATGGAAGTTGATGAGACTCTAGTCCTTTTCACCTCTGCTGAAGCTTAGGAAAGCTATGAGCAGCAGTGGCTCTGAATCCTCTTCCTAAATCTGCAGACACAGTTAGAATAAATTTATATCTGGAAGGTTCTCTCTGCAACCGTAAGGGCTAGAAAAACTTATTTAATTTTGAAGAATGAAAGCTTAGGCACTTAGACATTGATGGCATTTACCAGGGAGTGCTTTCTACTTGACCCGGGCAAGTGGGTTTTTCCAAGCCCTCACGTCTGTCGTGCTGTCCATCCCATCCTCACCTGCCACTAGTGTTTAATGCCAGCCATGAGCAATCAACTGCTTTTATTAGCGAATTTCTCATACAAATTCTTTGGAGGAACTTCCTGGAAGACACTTGTCTTTTTGAAGACAGATGGTCTTAAAAATAAGTGAGCTGTACAAAAAAGGATAAACTAAAACAAAACAATAAAAATCTGTACTGCCCCTAAAAGATCCGCTAAAATCAAGGAATTATAGACACCTCAAAAACACAACTTCCAGTAAAATGACAAAAATCCAACAGTTATGCCTTTATAAATTGGTACTACGCAGATCTTGATCAATGAACTTGGCAGTCTATTACATTCATTGGCATTTACATTTTGTTTTCCCTTCTGCCGCACGCTGGTATATACAGAACTTGATCGGTTTCTCCTACAGGCTTGGAAGGACAAAAAGAGTCATTTTTATTTTTGTGTATCTGAGAGGAACTCAGATGATGAGGGGCCATATACATACTTACAGAATTTCTAGATGTATTAGTGCAAAAGGGTTAATGGGATAGTCACCTCCAGTGCCTATATAGGATAGTGATAAAATAATCTTACCTGTGAGAAACATTAAACTTTTGTACTATCCTTTCCCCATCTGCTAACCAGATCTGGATATTAGTGACAGGTTCCAAATCACTTAGTGTTACTGAAGGAAGAGGCTTTTTGTTCTCAGCTTCAAGGTCCTTTTTCACTTTAGAAATTATTCTTGGAGTCGCACTGGAAAGAAGAGCCAAAAAAGATTATGCATAACATATAAAATCATAAGCTAGAACAGTCATTACCTCATCTATTTTTTTCGAGCGAACAGAAACATTTCTAGGAGATTCTAAATCCTGTCGGAGTGTACTAACAACTCATGTGCAGCAAGCCTACGAATACAAATGAAGGTTGAGGCTTTACTAGGGAAATGCAACAACTCTTCAACTTGAGAACTTCAAACATGATGTTAAGGGAGAGAATATCCTATTTCAGTTAATGAAAATAAAGACTATTTTAAATAATTATTTAAGAGATTGAGAGAGGGAGAGGGATATTTATAGATGTAGAATTAAATGCTTAAACAACAGGACTTGATGTTCCGTTGCCTATGTATCCTTCACTGGGAGGAAATAAAGTAAAACTTTCAGGCGTTTGACTGAAGAATTTGCAGGCTAACACTAATTTCTCGGAGGGCTCAACTGTGATGTGTGTGGTACTTACCTTTTTAGAAAACAAAAAATAGATTACACATCACCCACTATGGATGCTGTGTTCTAAGAGTGGTAGAATAAATCTCTAAACACTGAAATAAAGGCTAGTCCTAGATCTTATAAATTATAAAACATACTTGCAATAAGTGGTCCACCAATGTAATAATTTTAGATATTAAGGGTTAAATATGGCTTCCTCTATTTATGTGGCCTAACTTTTTAATTGTATCATGACTGATAGATAACTATATACAACATGTAATGCTGATCAGAGATATATTGCACTTAGACTACAAATAGTTAGGTTTAGGTAAAACACAGAGGTACAATGGAAAACCTAGTCTTACGGGTTAATTTGATTATTCAAAATCAGTATTAAAATCACCTGTCAGCAGTCATCCATCTGTATCAATCCACCTTTCTACTCTCTTTTCTCATACCCTGCTCTTTTGTTCTCTTTTTGTTGCTCTTGCTTAACCTTAAAGCGCTTAAACAAACTACAATGGTTCTCCAGACCACGAAAATAAATGTTGAGTGTGCAGCATTGAGGGAGAACAGAAATACATCTAAATCTAACAATGGGCAACTTCAGCTAACCATGTATGAAGTGGTCAACTGTCTCCTTATTTAACTGATTCTTAGAACAACTAGTTCTACTGCACAAAAAATACTTCAAAGCTACCAAATGTTTAGCCAAGTATGGAGAATAAATTAAAAAGCTAACAGCCTAGTTTTCAAGTGTATTCCTGTACCTAGAATCACCCTCTTTCAAAATTGATGTGTAAAGCCCTCTAGTGGCAGGAAATTAGGCTAAAATCCAAGAGCAAAAAAACAAAAACAAAACACACAACACCACAAACCCCCACCACAACACATCATCTTATCTTGACCTCCAAGAAACATCATTGCTTTTAAAGGCTTGTTCATTTTACATTGTTTTTCCATCTTTAATTTACGAGGTTCTCAAAAGACATTACACCCTTTGATCTATCCCCTACCAATGGAAGGTTGCTCCCTAAAGTAAGTTTTCTAGGGCTTTGCCCAATCTAACGGTAAAAGGTTTATGACACACATTGTTTTACCCTAGTGAGGTTACAGGGCAAATCTGCTTTTGCCACAAGAGATTTTAGTCTGTCTTTTTGGTGAATGTATTTCGGAGATATAATTTTCCAAGTTACATCTTAAGCTTACCGGGATTCAGAGCCAAGCTTTTCTATTACACATCACAAAACCATTAAACACAGTAGTGGAACAGCAGCATACTAAGTTACAGACAATACAAAATAATAATATAGCCATTAGTTACACCATTAATAATAAAGTCTTTTAATGGACTCAAAACTAGGTCTCATTGAGTCCTCCTGGATAACAAAAGAAAAAAAATATAGTAGTTCAGCTGAATATTTTTCACTATATATATGTATGCAAGTAACAGACTGGTTCCAATCCTGCCATCTCATCTTTCAATAGAAACTTTGCCTGAGGAAGTGATTGGTAGATGTGCCCGAGCTAGGACTATAATATTTGCCCTACCACATCTTCCATTGTTGGGGCTAAGAATTAGCTCAACAGAAGTGTTGGTAGCATTAATATCCAGCAGTCCTAATAGACATAAGAGAAGCTTTAACCCACTCTGCACATCAGTCACAAGTTTAAGTAGGTTGTCCAGTTGTATGTTTGAGTCTTTCTACAAATTCCCTTTTAAAATTCTCTTTGTAAACTACACAACTGCAAGTGTGGAGTGTGTCTACACTTGAAACACTGCAGCTGTGCAGTAGCATTTCAGTGCAGACACTACCTATGCCAATGGGAGGGGTTCTCCTGTCGACCTAGCTCTGTCTACACTGGGCGTTAAGCTGACCTAACTACTCTGCTCAGGGATGTGAATTTTTCACATCTCTGAAAGACATAGATGGGTCAACCTAACTTTTTTAGTGTAGACCTGACCTAAACTGTATAGTGCAGCTGAAGTCACACTGGAACAGATCCTGGACTACAGCATTAACAGCCCACAGTTCTCCTTAGGAATTGTGTCCCTTCATATATCAATGAAAATAGCACCTTTTCTCTCAGTAGTAATGAATACCTGCCTTAATGAATCACAACGTTCTATGAGAGAGTAAGTATTAATGTATGAAGGCAAGTGCGTGACACCCGCCCTACTCATCCCCAAGCATGGCCTAGGTTTCCAAGACTAGCATGATATTTACTACTTTTACCAAGACAACAAGCTACAATATACCATTGATTCAACTAACAGAAAAAAAACCCCGACATTTTAACTTGCCTTGTTCACCAATAAAAATGCTAAGCAAGTGATAAAATGTTTTATTGTATGAAACTAGTAAACAGAACACAGAAGTTTAAGAATAGCATGTTTCCAGGTTTTAGTTTGTCTGCTGGAAGGCAGGATCACTACTTGCTATAGGCATGACAAAGCACAACAAATAAGTGGTAAGAGGCAGCGTTGTTGAGTTAAGTCAGCAATCTGTCTCAACCATTTCATTAAATTCCAGCACTATTCAGGCCAGATTTTGCTTTTCCTATTTATCTCAATTTTGGTGGCTGCTTTCATATTTGCCATTTCTCCCTCCGTATCTGCAGACATCATTTTAACAGGCAGTTTAATTTCTGTGAAACAATTTGGAGCACTGATATAACTTCAATTTCAATCGAATTAACAACAAGTGTTATGGACTCCTAGCTAACAATCAGGCCCATGAATAAGATATGCCTCTCTCATAGAGCTGGAAGGACCTTGAAAGGTCGAGTCCAGTCCAGTCCCCTGCCTTCACTAGCAGGACCAAGTACTGGTCCCCCGACAGATTTTTGCCCCAGATTCCTAAATGGTCCCCTCAAGGATTGAACTCACAACCCTGGGTTTAGCAGGCCAATGCTCAAACCACTGAGCTATCCCTACCCCCATCTATTTAACAGCATTTTAGAGCACAGAGTTCTCACTAATTTCCTTAGAATCACAAGAGCAGCTATCACTTGGGATATTTCCAATAACCAGTCTAAAAATAAGAGGCACATACATAGTTACATTTGTCAAATGACTGTGCCGACAATCTGCACAGTGCCCCCATGTGGTAAGCAATATCCCTATTTTACAGCTAGAGAAAGGCAGAGAGGTCTCCAGATCAGCACTCAAGTGGCATCTCTGGGTTTAGCATTCAGGAGCTCCTGGTGCATCTATCCTCAAGATCAATCCTCTAAACCACAATGCCATTTGTAGTGTTTATAAGCTCAGTCTAGTTTTAAAACTACCATTAGACTTTCTGTACTAAAGAGGTGGGGATTAAAAAGAAAAAGAAGTCAGTTTAATGTATGGTATGAAGTAATTTTAAATACAATTTTACTGGGATAAATTACATGGCTGAACACCAAGGAACTTGCTCATTTGGTGAAGACACTCTTGCCCCTTGTAGTCCTAACCTCTAAGTGAATATCATTCACCTTTTCTTCATAGACCACGTCTTGCATAGTTGCTTTTAAAGAGGAAATTTAGTGTTTCTATTTAAATCCTTGTATGGCAGGATAGCGTCATTGGAGAAAATACTACTATAGATAGCACACAAAGGATGAAGATATGAATTATCATTCCCCTACCTCAACCCACTCAGAAGGCATACATCCCATCAGACTACTCACCTGCCTAACCGGTAACCTTGTCCAGAAAAGGGGTGAAATATTGGCTTCTTTAGAACATACACCTCCTCTTTTTTATCTTCCACCTTCACATCCACCTCATCATCAAAAGTCTTTTGTAACTCAAATGGCAACTCCCTTTTAAAAAAATACAATATGAACAAAATTAAAATAAGGCTGTCTGCATGTGAAGAGAAGACAGTAACAATATTTTGTTTAAAAACTGAAACAGCTCTGACTAACGTGGCTGGCTTATCCATACAAAAGGAGTAGTAATACTGCAACTATTTTACTAACACCTACCCAGCATAATCCGTAAATCACACTAATGAGATAGGCATCCATTGCAAATTACTGAATTGTGAGGTAACAGGAAGTGAAAAAACTAAAAAAGCAAAGACAACACATCATGGGTATTACGTAAACTACGGTTCAGTTTTAAAAGATATCAGGAAGTATCAAAACACTAAGAAATGTAACACCAGTATCTTTAATAAAAATTGTGAAATGTTAATACTAGACATCATTACAGCATGTTAATTCTTTGGTAATGGGATAAAGACCACCTTTCTGGTACAGAATTTATTTTTAAGACAGATAGTATGGAAACCCATTTGATTAACAGGTGTAACTACAGACTAAGCAAAATAAGGTATGTATTTTAGCATTTTCCATAGAGTATTACTAATATCTATGATCTTTAGTGAATTAAACACTGTTTGGCTAGCAATATTCTATTCACATTTAACTACCTTCCAGGGACCATCTGAAAGCTTACAGCTCGTAATTATTTCACTAGAAGATAAACTTGTCCACCCTACCCCCCTCGCCTTCCCCTAGCAACATATGGGTATTTATAGATTCACAGTTGTGTACTTTCCCAGCTAATGACAGGCTGCTCATTGTGATTATGGATAGAGGCACATATCCTTGTATGTTGCATTCACAGAGGAGAATGATTTTATAGCATATTTATGAAACAATGTTTTTGAAGTGCTGTTAACACTGAATTAGACCTGAAACAATGTGGAAAGGAAGATTTGTAATTTAAGAGACAGTGGCTAAAAAAATTCATATAGCTGTAAAAAAAGTTTACCTTGATTTTGATTAAATAGTGAATTAGTATTGGGGGGGGGGGGGGCGGGGAGGTAATTGACTGAAACCCTGACCAACCTTAAGTTTTACAAAAATTCATGGGCAGTAGACGCAGATATCCCCCCCTACCCCCCAATGCGAAATGTCCCACCAACATGCCTCAAACTTGACCAGGCTGAGTATCCACAACAACAATGAAAGCACCTCTTGAGGACTGCCTGGTCTACACTCCAGTTAATCAATCTATTTCATATAACAGTTCAGCCGCAACCACCGGCAGGCACTTGTTCTTGTCCTCTATTATGTATTGTACCCTTAGAGTAAGATCTTCAAGGCATGGATTCCATTGCATCTATTTCAGGACTTTTGAGTGTGTAACCATAGCATCTAAAAGCTACTATATTGGTTGGACATTAATTCTTGCAGTGTTAGGATACGTCTACACTACAGCAGCTATAGTGGCACAGCTATGGTGCTGCAGCACTGTACCGTTCCTAGATTGACAGAAGAGTTTTTTCTTCCTCAATGTAGTTAATTCACCTCTCAGAGAGGTGGCAGCTGGGTCGACAGAACTCTTCCTAGATGCATCTACAACGGGGGTTAGGTCAACCGAACTGTCGCACAGGGCTCAATTTTCCAAAGCCCTGGGCAAAATAGCTAGGTCAATTAACTTGTAGGTGTAGACCAGGAGGTAGGTTATGTTTCACTGGAACTGGGAGATGCGATCCCCAGCATGGGCAGATAAACTTGCGCTAGCTCAGCTTGAGCTAATATGCTAAAGAGCAGGGTAGACGTTTAGGCACAGGCAGTGGCTTGGGCTAGCAGCCCAAGCTCAGACCCAGGGAGTGGGGGCAGGCTTGGATTCAGGTGACTAACCTGAGCTCCCGACAGTGCCACAGCGTCTACACTGCTAATTTTTTAGTGTGCTAGCTCAAGCTGAGCCAGCATGAGTCTGTCTACCTGCGCTGGCAATCACACCTTCCAGCTGCAGTGCAGACATACCCTTAATGGCCAGTTTAGACAACTGCAGTATAAATTCATACAGAGCTGTTGTAGTGTATAAGCAAAGCAACTGCGTTACGAGCTCATGCAACATTAGTGTATAATGTACAAAGTGCATTAACACAATCTGGCTCAGTAGACAAAGCTCACTTGCCCTTTTTTAATTGAATCCAAGAACTGCTGGTTTGCAACATCTTTGTAGCTTCTGAGTTCACCATCATTTACTGTAAATCCATTTTTCCATAGCTTAATAATTATATCAGCCTGTGAAGTAAAAACAATGAAGTCATGGGAAAACATAACAATATACTAGCATCTCCTTATAATTTTAGCTCATCCACTCAAGGGACTGAAAATTACACCGGCACAAGACTTGCCATAATCCATCTTGGGCCAGTGCCAGTACAAAACACAGCAACTGCAAGGGACAAAAATGACATTTCTAGTGTCTAAATATCTTCATTTCTAGACCTGACAACAGAAGACCTTACACCTCTGAAAAGCAGAATCAGAATGGTAAAAGGCCTTTGGGTTAAAGTTCACAAGGCTAGACTTTATCAACCACATTACTCCAGTTACCATCTTCATCTTCCCACCCCATGCCACATTGTGGCCACTAAAAAGTTATCGAACAACTCCTATCTTGAGAAATGCTAGATCTAGAATCCTAGGTTTTGCATCATTCAACATTCTGCTTTCACTTGAATTTTGAGGTGTAGCCGAGAGAGAAGTTAGAGCAGAGGATTTCTGCAGCTAATTCCCATCTCTGGCTGATTTGCTCTGTAATCTTGAACAAGCTGTTTGAAGCCTGTCTCTGTTTGCCATCTGTAATAATAGTCACCTTGCTAACAGGGGTACCGTATAAACAAACTATTCGACAGAAAGGCTACTTACCAGTAACTATAATTTGAATGAAATTGTCCCACAAGCTCATAACAGTTTTATATGCAAAAGCTTGATCCACTGAATCTACTTCTACCCTTGTCTCCTAGATTTGTGGTCTATGAAGACATAGGTAAGACTTTAGTCCTGCCTACAGAGGACATGACCCTTTTCCCACAATTAACCAAACTACCACGAGAGGCTAAGCTACACAAAGCTAGCAGTCAAGGGAAAATGCAGTCCAGCTGATTGGTTGGCTAAGACTAAAGTTGGACAACTGAGGAAATTTAGAATGTAAAAAAGAAAAAGAAATCACTTTAACCATAAGAACGGGTCAGCTATCAGGACTGGAATCTCATTGACCCTCCTGGCAGATATCCTCACTACCAGGAATACAGTTGCTAGAGATTGCTTGCTATACCAGGGGTTCTCAAACTGGGGTCGGGACCCCTCAGGGGGTTGCAAGTTTATTACATCGGGGGGATCGCACGCTGTCAGCCTCCACCCCAAACCCTGCTTTGCCACCAGCATTTATAATGGTGTTAAATATATAAAAGTGTGTTTTTAATTTATAAGGAGGGTTGCACCCAGAGGCTTGCTATGTGAAAGGGGTCGCCAGTACAAAATTTTGAGAACCACCCTGCTACACCATCTTGTTATGTTTGTGACTTGCAGAATTTATGGCCCTCCCAGAGAGCAATGTAAACCCAAATTTGTTAGGGCACCATTGTACCATGATCCAGGCAGGAAGCTTCAGGGATTTCATGCTGCTCAGACAAAAGATCTCGACGTGCCAGGAGCTAAACTGGATGCTCTAGTGAAGTGGCTCTCACTCTCTTCTATACTGGTACCCATTTTTCCATAGCAGAACTCCCCCATTCTGGGACTCTGCTTCCATTTAGCAGTATGGGTTGGGCAAGGGGAACCCAACCGCCTGATACCAATGGACGATCCCCAGGTTGAGAACCCAGGCACCCAAACTGAAAGTCTGAATACCAGAACTAACATGTCCAATTGGGAGTTTATTCAACTAGAGCCTTGTCCTACCTATTCTGGATGACTTTTCAAAGTAAGGGTATTGAAGAAAATACATACAGCAATCTTTTATCCAGACCAGAAGTAGTATGTGTCATGAAAGAATTCCTTTAGACAGACAATTTATACGCTGGGGAATCCAGATATACATAGGATCTTTGCTCTTTCATGAATGGATACGGAGTAAATTTTCATAATCCACAAGTCATTTAAAATATTGCCAGAGCACATCTGTCTAATTTGTAGACTTTGCTCTATTGCCTGATGCATGTTTCCAAGTCAATAAGACTTGCAGAAGGATTTGACCTGGAGTCCATTCAAGTATGTATGGCATTTTACAATGTGTTTGGTCATCCAAGTCTACTGACTACTGAAATTAAATAGTCTCGACAGGTACCTGGGCAGTTGGCCACACTTACAGTACATAAAATATTAAGTACCAGTGCAGAATTCAAATCAGTTTTCAACTAACTAGAAATTAATGCGAATTAGGTTTGAAGTTGTGTCAAATTAGAAGCGTGTGCCAAACCTACACAGTATTTGTTATGCAAACAGATATCTTAGAAGCTGTTTGATTAGAAGAATCCCTCTTTGCTTCCCCCATGACTCCCCTCCTCCCCCTGCGAATCTTCTCCTATAAACCTATTTACAGGATGAATAGCAATTTGCAGCCTACACAATAGGCATGTGGCAATTCTCCAAAAAAGGGCCATTTATGGAGTTTTAAGTACCCACCCTACACACACCGATATTATGTATAATTTGAAATCTTATTTTAATCTACATTTAGATGAGGTATGACACAGAGCTGTCAAGTGGTACTATAAGCCTGTAGGCAAGGTGAAACAATGGTCTCCAAACTGAGAAAGTGTCATTTTTTGCACAATTCTGGAAACACTGCAATACGACTATGACTACAGTTTTTACTCTTTACGTTCATTTCAACACCTTAATGTGGTGTTTATTGGTCAAAGTTACCAAACAACAATGTATTAAAAGATTTTTTTATTGGTTTTGCATGAGCAACTATTTTCCCCCAGAAATGATGGTTTAGCAAAAAAGGCAAATATTTTGCAGTGTACTAACATGAAATAGTTTTACAATTAAGAATGTGATGTGAAAACATCTGAAAAGGGAGTATAACAGTTTTCTATATTTTCAGTTGAGATTTGGTTATCAGATCAATCTCACACTGAAGGTTGTGCACCAGTAGCAGTAGCTTGCATGCCCCCAGTTTTTAATGCATGTGAATTCCTAATATAATGCTTCTCCATTTGTAAGAATTTCTACGTACAATGTAGCATCTAGTCTGCCTGGTAGAAAGTTTTAATATGTAATTGCCTATGCATGCATATCAGCTTTTGAAATATTCTAGAAACTATCTTTTTAATTCAGTGACACTTATGCACAGGACAGTATAGAACTACAGGCCTGTAAGCCTGACTTCAGTACAGGACAAACTGGTTGAAAACTATAATAAAGAACAATATTGCCAGACATAGATTAACATAATTTGTTGAGGAAGAGTCAACATGGTTTTAGTAAAGGGAAAGTATGCCTCACCAATCTACTAGAATTCTTTGAGGGGGTCAACAAGCATGTGTACCAAGGGCATCCAGTGGATATGGTGTACTTAGATTTTCAGAAAGCCTTTGACAAGGTGCCTCACCAAAGGCTCTTACGCAAAGTAAGCGGACACGGGATAAGAGGGAAGGTCCTCTCATGAGCTGGTAATTGGTTAAAAGATAGGAAACAAAGGGTAGGAATAAATGGTCAGTTTTCAGAATGGAGAGAGGTAAATCGTGGTGTTCCCCAGGGGTCTGTTCCAGGACCAGTTCTATTCAATATATTTATAAATGATCTGCAAAAAAAGGGTCAACAGTGATGTGGCAAAACATCCAGATGATACAAAATTACTAAAGATAGTTAAGATTCAGGTAGACTGCGAAGAGCTACAAAAGGATCTCTCAGAACTGGATGACTGGGCAACAAAATGGCAGATGAAATTTAATGCTGATAAATTCCAGTGTGCATTACTTTGCAAAGCATAATCCCAACTATACATATAAAATGATGGGGTCTAAATTAGCTGTTACGACTCAAGAAAGATCTTGGAGTCATTGTGGATAGTTCTCTGAAAACATCCACTCAGTGTGCAGCGGTAGTCAAAAAAGCAAACAGAATGCTGGGAATAATTAAGAAGGGGATAGAAAATAGGATAGAAAAAGTAGATAAGGAAGTGTTGTTTACTACTTCTCATAACACAAGAACTAGGGGTCACCAAATGAAATTAATAGGCAGCAGGTTTAAAACAAATAAAAGGAAGTATTTCTTCACACAACGCACAGTCAACCCGTGGAACTCCCTGCCAGAGGATGCTGTGAAGGTCAAGACCATAACAGGTTTAAAAAAAGAACTAGATAAATTCATGAAGGATAGATCCATCAATGGCTATTAGCCAGGATTGGCAGGAATGGTGCCCCTAGCCTTTGTTCGCCAGAAGCTGGGAATGAGCGACAGGATCACTTTATGATTACCTGTTCTGTTCATTCCCTCTGGGGCACCTGGCACTGGCCACTGTCAGAAGACAGGATACTGGGCTAGATGGACCTTTGGTCTGACCCAGTAGGGCCATTCTTATGTTCTTATCTAATTCAAACACAAATCTGTATACTTGTACAAAATAAAAAATAGAGGTAGTGGTGTCGCAGTACTAACAATATACTTTGGGTATTCTATCTCTACAGGGAAGTTACAGAATATGTAGACATGAGGCTACAAACATCTTAAAGAGAGAAAGATTCCACAAACTTTGAGAAGTGTGTTATTTGTCAAGAAAAATCAAAAGAATGTAAACCTGTCCGAAGCCACCAGTGACGGGCAGAATCCTGTGCTGCTGGCAGCAAAAGCCAAGAGACATTAAGGGCTAGTCTACACTACCCGCCCGATTCGGCGGGTAGCAATCGATCTTCTGGGGATCGATTTATCGCGTCTCATCTAGACGTGATAAATCGATCCCAGAAGCGCTCCCCGTCGACTCCGGTACTCCAGCCCGACGCGAGGAGGAAGCAGAGTCGACGGGGGAGCACCAGCCTTCCATTTTGCAGGGTCCACGCCGCGAGGTAAGTCGACTTCAGCTACGTTATTAAGTTGCGTACCTTACTTCGACCCTCCCCCCCGTAGTGTAGACCAGCCCTAATTGTATTGGCAACTACCGGATTAATTTTCTAGTTTAGATGATGTACAACCAATACTCTATCACAGTGGTTGCTTTTAGAAATACACAAGCAAGTAGAACATGGCACATGTCAGAGTTACATTGAACCAGGAAAGAAAACAGACTCTGAATCTGATCAGAGTATTATATATTCACCTGCTTCTATAGCCACTAGAGCAAGCAGGTCTTCCAGCAACTGGTCTTGTTACACTGTTTGCTTGAGAAAACAAGAAAAGCTTCATAAAATAGAGAGACAAGGTGGTTGAGAAAATGAAGACTTAAATAAAAGTTCTGTGTAAGCTCAAAAGCTTCTCTCTCATCAAACAGAAACTGGTCCAATAAAAGAGAGATTACCTCAGCCACCTTGTCTCTCTAATATCCTGGGACCAACACAACTACACCACCACTTCATAAAATAGAAACATTTGAGAGAGCAACCAATATAAGAGAGGCAGAACTTCAAAGACGAGATGAGGATGTGCAGAAGACTTAATTGCTAAGGATGCAGTTTAGTCACTTTACATGGCCTTTCTTTCTACTTGAGTAAAATTAATCTTAAAGCAAGCCATCTAATTACACTGTAACAATAGTCACCTTATGACATTGAAGAATCAATGAGCTGATAACACGCAGACAATGATCTTGTGTACAAGAAGATTCTTCTGTCCAAGCTGCTACAAAGGTATAAACCCTACTTTCCTCAGATGTAGAAACTGCAAGTCTATTCCAATAGCAAAATTACTGGCAAGTTTGGGAGTGGGAGGGGAACACCACTGTTTCTGCAAATTCATTCCATGCACAACAAGGACAAAGTGAGTGTACGATTGTTTTATGTAGCACAATAAAATTAGCTGATGCTATTCAAGCTACTAGTAATCTGCAGCAGGAATTTAAGTCATCCAGATGTTTTGTGGATGTTCTTCTGGCAAGTGAGCCTGATGAACAGCTTTCAAATGAACAAGTGGTTGGTGCAGTGCTGTATGACAAGAGTGAGAAATAAAAGACTCTCAGACCTGAATTGCTTAAAACTCAATCTAGGCATCAAAAAGGACAAGTCAGCGGCCAAACTCTCACCACACGAGGAGAGTTTTGAAGGGCATATCAAAAGAGCATCTTGACAAACAACAATTTGGATTTCTTTGCACATAGGTAAACCAGATATTGGATTACCATTGCAACATGGATGGAAAAATATGGAGGAACTACTTCCTGTATTCTTCAAGGGCCCAATGGCATCTGAGTTTCTACAAGACCTTATTTGTGCCTGTACCTGTGTGTGTGTGTGTGTGGGGGGTCGCTGCATAATCAATTGTGTCTGTAGTTAGAACAATCTTTGCTGCACAGAACTGTGTACATGCCAAGTCAATGAAGACTGTGGTAACCCACACGCTTTTGATAGTCATGCTGATCAACAAGATGATAGTGATGTTGACTAAAAATATCACCAGTGCTATTACATTTCAATGATACCTGTACACATTTATTATTAGATGTTGTTTTCCCCTTAAGATAGCTGTTGTGATGCTTTGAGGTCCCAAAGAAATCCAGTTTTAGGTCTTGAAATAATACAGCCATAAAACTAACAGGAATGAATGCAAATATTTAAACATACTGATGGGGTCATTGTTTATCCCCATTTCTATGGCAATGGCACAACATAATACCTCACATCAAAGTAGACATAATAGGCATTCAAATGATGTATGATTGGTGAGGGAAGTGTGTAGAGAGGGTACATTAAATTTACCAAACTGGTGGCAGCTAACGCTCACCTTCAAGCAGTGGGCATGCTCCACCTAAAGAGAGTAGGGCACCCAGCCAAATTATACTCCTTTACAAATGCTTTTTACATGTGAAGGCACAGTATCAAGACCCTTCCCTCCTCCACATTCTTCCTTGGAATTTCCTTTGTCCAAAAGGCCTATTAACTCCTGTCCCTCCCAATCCCCATGCAACGATAGGGAGTGAGTAAGAGAGAGAGAGAGAGAGAGAGAGAGAGAGAGAGAACAAGACACATGGAGCTACAGACCAGTGCCAAGCATCCCACTGTCACATCTCATTTTGCATCTGCTCACTGTCCATTTAGGCCTTATCTACCCAAAAATAATTTGTACCTATTTAATCAGTGTACAAACTGATCCAGCTAAATCCTTCAGGTGGACACTCTTACATTGATTCAAGGCACTTTTAAATTGATTTCACTTAAGTTATTTTAACCAGTTTTCCAGACACTTAAGTAGCCCAAAACTGACTAATAGACTTTTAGAATCCCAGTTAGTACTGAATTATTACTTTTTAAAGTTAGAATGTGTGAAGACTTCACTATTATTCTCATTAGTACAGTGAAGTTTTCTTCCACTAGTTTAGGCACGCCATAAAATAAGCTCAATACATTTTGGAGGGAACATGTATAAGACATTATGGCACTGTCCAACACTTTGGGTTGCATATTCCTCTCTGCTATGCACTGCAGTGGGGATGCTCTTTTGCATGCCTTTCCATCATTCTTGAGAACAAAGGGTTCATTACTCCAGTTCCACAGGGTTTGGTCTCCATGTCAAATTCTCCTAGCTAACCAGATGATTTCCACGTGGAAGTCTGCTTGGTAGTTACTATTGGTACATTACCTTCACCAAGTAAATTGGGTAGAAACCCTGCTGGTTTTCTGGAATTTATACCCAGCATGATAAAACATTGAATTACAGTGGAGCCACATGTTAACAAATTAATACAAATTAAAAGGCTGACCACTTACTTCATTCTTAACTTTAGTTGGTGGCATGCATATAGCACCAACCTTCTGAGCTTCTTCAAAAAGGTTATCAACAAAAAATTCACAGCTTTGCTCTGTACTATTAGGAATTTGGTTATCAGTTCCTTGTTTACACACCCTACAAAATAAAAATAAATGAGTCGTTTAAAAAGATACATTAAAGGACACAAGAAATTCTGTACCAAAAGGTCTTTTCCTCCCCATATCCCATGTATTTTGTAATTTGTTAGAAAACAGCTACTAGAACAGCCTTGTGGATGATTTTAATATACTTTGTTTGCTGCACTATTCTTTTTATGAAAAGGCTCGGCCTGTAGCAGATTCACATTGTACTATCTTTGCACGTCAGAAGAATGGTATAAAGGGAATTAAATTCATCCATACTGAAGCTTCTAAATTTGGAATCCAACTCTATGAGATGGGGTGTTCTCTTCCTGTTACTACAGCAAGTCAGAAAACTTGCATGTCAGAGTCAACCCTGCCACTAAGAAAAACATTTGCTGTTGTCTGAGTTAGCTTTCATTGAGCCACTTCTGCAAAAATACATGCAAAGTTCTTCAGAGATAAAATTCAAAAGTCACTTACAAAACAAAGATGTCTCTATGTCAGTTATTCCCATATTTAATTTTCTGGTTATTTGCCCTCACCCCCACATCCCTAAAACCTGTGACACTTGTGGTCTTTAGCACTGCAATTGATAGCTGTCTCCCAGTGCTACTCTAGCCTATTGGAAATTTACAACAGAAGGCTTTGATACTTTGGAAATGAGCATGGTGTGAAAGCCTACAAAAACGTTTTACTATCAAGTACAAATTTCCACCCACAGTGCTACGTACATAGTGTAAAGGAACAGACTCCTCTTCACAGTGTTACCATTTCATTGACTAGAAATTAGATCGTTCATTCTGAAAGATTGATTACCTCTTAGTTTAAGTTCTCAGATAGGATCATGCAGTATTTGACTTCTACAATAAGCATTACTGAAGAGCTCAGACAAGTTTATTTAATTTAGCACTTCAGGAAGTATTTCAAACAGTTCAAATAATCCCAACTCTTATATAGAAGAAAACTGAATATTTTTCCTAAGTTAGGACTTCATGTTAAAACGAATGTTCATGAAAAAAATTGTTCATTTGAATGGCTCAGTATGATAATTAGGTCTGTTTGTATTAAGAAGAATCTTCAGTGCAGAGTTTGCAGTATGACCAATATTAGCATAAAAATTGTTTGTTTAAAAATGTTGATTTTGTATCTAAGTAAAACAATCTCACTGGTTTAGTAATATCAAGAAAAAAAGTTATAATAATTCAAATCTCCCCCTTCCCCATTTTCACTACATCATTACGATGAATTGTCCCTCTTGCCCCTCCCACAAAAGATCAGATGAACTATAAGCATTTGTTAAGGCATTTACAGTGTTTTTCTTTAAAACTTTAGGCTTTAATAGGCAGAAAAACTAGACATCTTCACATATAATGTAAAGGCTTCCAGTGGGTCAAAGCAGAAAGGCAGACCAATTTATGATTTTACTTGTAAGCATAAATGTTCATGCAGTCACTTGGAAAGCTTCCACCCCCAGAATTTGTGATTGCAGTTCTATGAGAAGAGTTCTGCAAAAGCAATTTCCCTCTTCTAAAAAAACTAAATGTATGTGGAGCAGAGGGACAAAGTGAACACAGATCTTCAACATAAGAATGGCCATACTGGGTCAGACGAAAGATCCATCCAGCCCAGTATCCTGTCTGCCAACAACGATCAAGTGATCTCTCTCCTGCCATCCATCTCCAGCCCCTGACAAACAGAGGCTAGGGACACCATTCCTTACCCATCCTGGCTAATAGCCATTAATAAACACAGTGCTTTTGTTTTTAATTGCAAGTGTCCCTCAGTGCTTTATAATAAAAAGAACTCAGTGATGTGGGATGATAGGAGCAGAAACATTTGCTCTAGCCATTCGGTTAGTTATGGCAGCTTTGTACTTCAAGAGGCATTGAGAAACAAACCAACAAAAGATGTGCTAGCCTGAAAAAAAAAAAATCATAAAATGTCACTGGTTTCTATTTCAACTTTCATTCCTGAAGGCAGGAGCCAAAAAAAACATGTGCATATCAAACCAGAGTCACTAAATCAATAATATTTTTTCATAAAAGCTACAGAAGGCTTGCTTTATTATTAATTAATAATTAATGGTATGTTGAATTAATAAAGAGATAGTACAAGACAGGACAGAACCATACAAAGAAAAAATAAGCACCTACCATTCTTCTTTTAAAGTTTCAATTTTGTCTACATCTTTCATGCTGCTGCTTCCCCTAGTTATGAAAAGAAATTTTTTAAGAAACAGGTAAAATTCTTAACACACTTAGCACACTTTTGAAGGCTATAAATTGTTTACAGTTTCTCTATGGTTAAACGTTATCCTGTGTCGAAACTTCACTTGGGAAGATTTCAGATTCCTAAGTCTCCAGATGGTTCTTTGCTTTCCTGTGGCTTCTAATTTGATCAGGAATATACCTAGCACCCTTTTCAGCCTCAAACATTTTATTTATATATATATCGAGATCTCTATCTCTATTCTCAATGCACCCAACTCCCCCCCCAAAAAACACCACACAAACACTGATGCAAAAATATCCCCTCGTTCTTATGCTAATTTAGAAAACAAGTCATCCTCATTTTCACATATTTAGTTGAAACTTGTCTCTCAGATTTTGGCAGCAGTGTGCCGTCAGACGGTAGCAGAAGACCATAATGTCATCGCAGGCATCCTTTGTAACAGTTTACTGCCATCAATGACCTTCAATTTAACAGCGTGTATAAGCAAAAGATGCAGTGTCCTTCAGCTTCCTCCCTTAAGGCTTCCCTATTCTCCAATAAATTGGTGCAGTGTCCCAGAAACAGACTATGTCAAGTCATGATTCCTGTTGTATATGTGGCAAGAGACTAAATCCTGGATTTTCAAGCACTAAATATACAACAGGATTAGTGTGGTAAGTCAGCAGGACTGAAAAGTACCATATTGTTCTTGTGCTATTTCCTGATCTCTTTACAAAGAGATATTAACCCACAAAAACAAAATAAAAACTAAAGATCTGACAAGCCAATAGTAGCAGAAAAATTCCTAGTGAGGTTGGAACCACGTTTAAGGGCCTGATCCTGCAGAGTGCTGGGCACCACCTGTGTTGAAAGGGCTCACCACCTTGCAGGATCAGGCTCCAAAGCACCACACTGTGCATAGGTATTACAGAATAGAGAACAGGTAACAACACTCACAATACTTCCGAAATAGCCAGGCAAAACCAGGAAGAGTTAGGATCAGTGTTCCTCCCCTAACTTACGCTTGCTTTTGGGGCTTATTAGTCAGTGAGAGAATAAAACCAATCTTGGCAAAAAATCCTATTTAGTTAACCAAATAGATATTTATGCTAAACAGGATATTAATTTTCTCATCGTTACATATAAAACCCCTAAAAACAAAAAAACAAACAAGTTTATAACAGAAATGCAGACATACCCTCAAAAATAGCAGATGCAATCAATACTTCTGTAATAATTTTCTAAATGTATTTATTCTTTTCTTTAACTGGTTAGATTATGCAATATTTCCTGTATCAGTCAAAAGACTAGTTAGTGTCCCTTTAGCACTGTATATAAAATGTCCTTGCTCCATTTTACAGTGCTGTAATAGCACATATATAAGCAAAGCTATGCTAGTATATACAGTTTTGTTTATATATTTGACCTACCTAAAATTCTGCATTTTTTAAATATTTGCATTATTAAAAACAAGGTAAATTTACTTCTACACATATTCAACTTTAAGTTGAATATATGAATATTCTATAATATTCAAGTCTGGAACCCACATAATTTGACAGTAATGAAAAAATTACGTTAAAATGTAATCAGAATGGTTATAACACACACGACAGGCAGAAGCAAGTCTTCAAAACTAAGAGGCCTTGAACTTATAGAAGCAGTGTACAAACTTATCTAGCTGTGAATGACACACTTGGCTTTATACAATGGAATAATTATTTAGTTTGGAGTAAAAATTATTACATTATATTAGTTATATTTAGATTGTATCAGTATTTACTCTGAGAAGTCAAATTCTTTAACATTAGGAGGAATTAGTGACTTGCCCTCTAACAAACATTGCTGGCAAGGAAGTCTAGAGCACATAGGAGCTAGCACTTAAGTTTGTTCTAATACTCCTGAGGGAATTCTGCGTCACTGCGGTTGCGCAGAACTCATGTCCCCCACAGATTTTTTTTCTCTCTGTGGAAAATACATTCTGCCCAAGAGGTGTTGCAGTTACACCTTTTGCCCACCCAGGGCTGCTGTGGTGCCAAAAGAGAGGGCAGCCAGCTCAGCCAGCCCTGGATACGGAGGAGGAGAGGCTACTTTTCTCACAGTGCCCTGCCCGTGAAGCCAGGTGAGGAGGCACAGGATATGGAGGGTGGGGTAACGGAGAGCGGGTACATGGAGCTGCTGGGGAAGGGTCACATAGACTGTGGTTCAGAAGGGCTAGTGGGAGAGAGATAAACTGGGGCTGGGGCACAGGGGCTAGTTGGTGGCAGCATTGAGCCATGGGCTGAATAGGAGTGGGGGTGCAGGGCCACATGGGGATGGGGGAGGCAGGGTAGGAGTGCAGAGCCACATGGGAATGGAGTGTGGCTGAGAGGACAGGTGGATGAAGGGGAGCAGGGCCACATGGGGACAGGGGAGGACAGGTGGCTGAGTGTGGGTGCAAAGATACATGGGGACGGGCAAATGTTCCTTAATTGAATGGAGAGGCTAGGGGTCAGCCAGGTCTGCATGGGGGCAGGCTTCCCAATTCCCTAACAATCCCTTTCCACCCAAAAGATGTTCCATACTTCTCCCACCCACACCCAACAATCCTCCACGTTCACTCCCAGGCTCTTTCACAGCAATTACTTCCATCTACCTCAGCTCCTCTGTTACCCCTGACTCCCCCAAGCCTTTGCACTGCTTCTGAGGAGTGTGGGAAATCTGTTTCTGTATTGTAGTTTAAATGAATTACTCAAAGTTCTGTATTAATATGCCTAGTAAGGAATCTATTTGTCAAAGAACATTTACTGAATCTTTTTTGTTGTCTTTATTGTTACAGACATACTTGCTGACAGGTATTTTGAAATAAATTACCAAAAGAATTGAAACTGGCATGATTATATTGTGTTATTTTGACAAATAAAATATGCAGAATTTTAAAATATTGTGCATCAAATTTAATTTTTGGCACAGAATTTTTTTTTTTGGTGCAGAATTTCCCCAGGAGCATACTAAAGACAAATCAACCCAATTCATACAAATAATTTCACTCAGTCACACTTTTGGTGGACATTTCTAGACATCACTCAAAACTATACACTATAAATTTACCTTTAGTTTCACAAAAATGTGCACTTACACTTTAAAAACTTTTCAGCCATCAAAACATGCACATCTATATCTGTGTAATCATTCCTGTAATTCATATCTTTCCTTCCTCATCCCATTTCCTCATGTACATTACATCCTCACATGTCTCTCAAGTCCATCCTTTAGATTCCAACCATGAGACTGAGGCCTCAGACTATAAGTTCTTTGGAACAGGGACCTGTCATATCCATTCTTGGGGGTACAGAATTTCTCATAAAAATTGTTTCTTGGTTATAACTGTTATCCTCCCACAAATTAAGTTTCAGTGAGGAAAACAGTTAGATCCAATTGGCCTCACTGCTTCTCTTGTTTCAAAGGACAGCTACATTAGCACCCACCATATTTGGAGTGCAGGGAGTAGATACACTGGTTTAAGTTTTTTCCTTAGGAGGAGGAAGTGACACAGCCATGAGAGGAAGAGCACAAACACTGCCTACTACAGCTGCTAAAATGGATTATAAACTCTTTGAAGCAGGGACTAAACATTTACTATCTGTTTTTTTTATTATTGATCATTTGTATTATCATAGCAATTGGAACCCTAGTCATGGACTCATTGTGCTAGATACTGTACAAAGAACTAAAAGACCGTGCCTGACTCAAAGAGTCTAAGTAGGAGCAAGAGCTGGATACAAGCACAAAGGGGAGTACAAGGAAACAAAGAGACAAGTGCCTTATTTCTTCCTCCCCTCCCTCCCCTTTTTTTTTTTAAAGTAGAACACTACCAGAAAATATTTTCAGTTTTTGGTTTTCCCACTCCATTCTTGCCCAAGGAGAGTATTTTTGTTTTTTTTAAACAGAACTGTTGACGATAAAAAACAAAACAAAAAACCCCACAAAGTCTCAACCAAAACTCTTATCTTGCACATCTTCATTACCGTCAAAAAGTCAGTGCCAAAGAGTTTTGATTAGCTCCAGTTAAAGTGACATGTATGCAACATCACAAGCCATAAGTTAACCAAATATACAGCAAGCTACTCTAACCTTTGAGCATATAAACCTATAATCCTAACAAGATCACATACCCACTTTCTGAACTGCCAGAAAAAAGGTGGATAAAATTCCAACCTCCGTAAATGCATGTTGCTATCCATTTGGGCGATGTGACAGCCATGCAAACCTCCCTCAGAGACTTGTGTTTAAATGGCCTCTGTCCTGGCTCCTCAGCCGGGGGGATCTGTGCTGGGCCCGTGTTATCCGTGTCCATTGGAGTGGCTGGAAGCTGCACCGGTCATTCACTGTCGTGTGTATCTGTTACTTTCTCGATAATTCAAATAAACCTCCAATGTACTTCACCCACTGCCAGGACCACCCCCTAACTCTGACAAGACTTGTCTTCAGCAGTAACTGGCAACCACAGATCTGCCAGACTCTTTTTAAGGACTGATTTGTAGTGTCCTATTGACATTTAGCAAAGCTACGCCGGGTGTACACCACTCGGCAGCCACTTCGAGAGAATTCACGCAACAGCACCAGGCAGTACGACCAGGCTTGCGAACGCTGCCTTATTTTATTCACAACTACTCAGGTCACCAAGAATAGCCGACGACGCCACCTCTCCGCATGCAGAGCAACCAACCCCAGGGGGAAGGGGAAGGGGAAGGAAGGACAGACCTGTTCGGCGCCAGGCTCGGACAACCCGCAACCACTCACACTTTCAAAACAGAAGGGCGGTCAGTCAAACAATCCCCGAGGCGGTGGGGGCGGGTGTCAAGGAGCAGCGAGAAATAAGACACCGCTTTGGGGTTAGATCCGAGACCCTAGGTCTCTCCCTAGCTTGGGGCGGCAGCACTGTCTCACGCTCGCAAGGAAGGAAGGATTTCGCTGGGTGCGCGTCGCTGAGACGCCAGCAAAACTCCCAGGGCTGTCCCCGCGCCTCTCTCCTGCGGACGGTAGGTACCCGCCGCCTTTCAGAGGCTGGCCCCGTAGGGCCGGACACGGCAAACTCGGCACCAAGCGCAGCTCACCCCTGTGTCCCCGCCCCGCCAGCCCCCCAAGCCGCGTGCGGCTCCGCTCGCACAGCGCAGTCACGCACCCGCGGAGGCCGGATCCCCGCGCAGCCCCCAGCTCCGCTCACCTGGCGCCGCCGCAGCCCGCAGGGCGGGCGCTACAATGTATCCACCCCGCGCGTTCCACGCGCCCTCCGGCCGGCTCACCCAGCAGGGCCGGGCAGCCCGCTTCCTTCCGCCCACTCGGGGGCGGGGCCCGCTGCGCCCTCCCTACCTCACGTGACCTGTTCTTTGTCCTCCATTGCTCTGTGGGGATGTAGCCGGAGCAGCTGTTCAGCAGTCCGGGCCTTTGCCCTATTGGTTGGGTTCCGGGAGGCGGGCAGGCGCGGGGCTGGGCTGCAATCCTGAGGTTGTTTTTGTTCCTCGTCTGCAGCATTAGCTTTGTGTGGGGTTACTGGAGGTCTCTGATTAATCTAGGGTGACCAGGTGTCCCGATTTTACAGGGACAGTCCCAATTTTTGGGTCTATTTCTTATATAGGCTCCTATTACCCTCCACCCCCCTCCCGATTTTTCACACTTGCTGTCTGGTCACCCTAGATTAATCTAGGGTGAGCAGATGCCCCGATTTTATAGGGACAGACCCAATTGTTGGGTCTTTTTCTTATATAGGCTCCTATTACCCCCCCACTCTCACCCCCTTCCCCATTTTTCACATTTGCTGTCTGGTCACCCTAGATTAATTGCTACGTGGGGAATACAGAGAGGGGTTGTGAGACTTAATTCCTGATGATAAAGCATTTGGATCCCCTGGAATATATCATTTACACACATGTAGCAAGCACTTGCATCCTCAAGCACTACAGAGCTGCAACCAGGGGTTGCTGGAACTCCTTGGCTTGAAGTGGTTTTCATTAATATATTTTATATTAATAATAAATTAATGGAATAATAACAATATTCCATTAATATATTTTTACAGGGTTTACAGTTTTGTTCAATGGCTCTCAGCACCCCCGCGCTATAAAAACTGTTCCAACGCCACTGTGGCAACTGCATCGGGAATAGAGAGCAAGCAACCACCAGTGCAGGATGAGAGAGGAGGGAAACTACAGCAAAGTGCAGGGGGCGGGAAAGGCACTTATGAAAATAATGCACAGTGTGGAAGAATTCAGAGTCAGATAGGTGCCCGCTCCTTGTCCTGAAAAGATATTGTGAACAGCCATAGAGAACCTTATTTTTTTAAATCTCTGTCTGAAAGACTCCACTACATGATAGATAAAACCTAGTTTATTTACTGCAGAGGGAGAAATTATTTCCTCTAGATTTGAACCTAGTTTTAGGAAGTCATCGTTATACAAGATATGTAATGAAGTAATTTAAAAACCAGGTGTCTCTTTTTCTTATTTTTCCACGACCCTATCAAGTGTCACAGGGCCTGTCTGTACTGGAGATAGTTGTACCAATGTAGCCACATGTGTGCAAATCCCACTGTTTCAAACCTGAATAAGCTGCAGCCTATCTACTAGGGAGGTGTGCATCACTGTAGCACCAGTGGAAAACACCAGCAGGTACAAATATCTAGGAAAGAGCTCTGCACAGACACAGGAGGCTGCCGATGTAGAGTTCATTACAGATTTAGAATTATGCAGAATTAATTATATCACAATTTTATACAAATAGTTTATCTTCCTTTTTCAAATGTTCTCTTGGTGAGGCCAATATATTTTGTTATAAATGGATCTCTGAAAATCAAATATGAGAATCTAATGATGCACAGCCAGCTTTACTTCCTTCCATTGCAACAGCTATTAGTATCAAGTTATCTGAACATGAGTAGGCAAAACATACATGAAGGTACATTCAGAGACAGTCTAGTAATGGATAAACATTGTCTTACTCAGAACACTGTATCCAACAACACTGCAACACAGTGGGAGTATTTGTCACAGCTATGTAAGGGACTACTAGGGAGCTGCATCCAATTCTTGGTCTTTCTGATTTTGTACTGGGCAAAGGCTGGAACTGCAGTAGAAGCAGCCCTCTGAACTCTTTGGGGAATAGAATGCCTCTCGTTTTGCTTGAGGGACCAATTAAGAACTAGTGTTGACATATTCCAAAAGGAGTTCTGTCTGGGCTTTGTACAAAGTACAATAGAACTGCATGGTGGTTGCAAACTAGTGGCTCAAGGTTGCAGAGGGGATGCAAAAAAGGAGAATGGGATGGGATATTCAGAGATCCAATAGGCATTTAGAGGAGTCGTCCTTCTTTATACCATGGCATGCTGTGACCTGAATGCTGTATCTTGCTACTTCAAGAACTCAAACTCAGTTAGAAGCTGATATTAGAAACTACCCAAAACAAAAAAACACAATAACGGTGAACCAATGACTAAAAGCACATGCAGAGCTGACAGCAGCAGTTGTCACAAGATTTGTACTCACTCCTGCATGCATGTTTTAACAAGGGGTTTTAATAATCAGTGATACACTGTAAAACACTTAGAGTTAACCTAAATTAAACAGCCAAAACTTGCCAATTCACACTAATTAACAGGAGACCCATTGTGAATTAGTGAGTGTGAGCAAAGATGATTTAAACAGCAAAGACAGTACTTCACTGAATGTACTTTGCTCATTTAGGGCCTGATTATGAACTCCCTTATGTTGACTAGTACCTTATTCTGCAAGTAGCCCCACTGAAATAAAGTTTATTCACAGAATAAAGTACCATTCAGTGTGAGTAAGAAGAGCAGAATCCTTCATTCAGTAGTTGTAATTTACACTTAATTGTATTGTGATACATCATAATGTACTAAATGTTCTAGAAGATATTTGTAAAAACAATTAAGCTTTCCAAAATGGGATGAAGGGCTTGACTACCAGTGATTTAGTACCTGGTAAGGCAGGGTGTGAATCTACAATGTGGACCCTGCTACAGCAGCTTTGATGTTTGAAATGGGAATTCACCAAAGCACCCTAAGGAACTTTTAGAGCCTGGTAGTAGGGTCTACACAGCGTCTTGTTAGTGTGTGGCAAGATAGTGTGTTGTAGATTTACTCCCTGGCTTGCCATGCACTAGCTGGTTGTATAGACAAGCGCCTCATTACAGCTGTCTGCTTATAAATCTGTATTGAGAATAGGGGAGAGATTGCCATTTTTGTGTGTGAAAATTATAAAATCAGCCAAGTATCAAAGTATGAATTAGCGAGGCTTTACTGTACTGTGATTTTAATTTTATTTGCTTGAAGTTTTTAATCTGCATTGAGATCCTTGGATGAGGGGCTAGATTAGTACAAGTGTTCTTATTTTACCATGTTAAAGAAATATATATCACATATCTCACTAATATATTGGTACTTTTTACAAAAGTTAAAGAACTAGCAAAATTGTTTACAAAACTGTCCAAATCTTAGAAGCTACTGCTGTGATGCAGCTAGAGTGTCCTCACATTGGACTTGAGCCTGCAAAGTGCTGAGCACTCTGGCCCCAGTTCAGCAAAACACTTAAGCTTTACTTTAACTTAACACTGAAGTGCTTTACTTTAATTTTGGAGCTCATACCACTTCTGCAAAGGTATGTAGAACCAAAGTGGGCATGAGGGGAGCCATGAGACGTGCATGGAGCCAGGGCCAGCTCCAGGCACCAGCAAAGGAAGCAGGTGCTTGGGGCGGCACAGCTGAAGGGGCGGCATTCCGGCCATTCCTGGGGCGGCACATTTCAAGGGCGTTTTTTTTTTTTTTTTTTTTTTGCTTCTGCAGCTCCGACCGCGCCTTCCTCTCCCCCGCCCCCTGCTTGGGGCGGCAAAAAAGCTAGAGCCGGCCCTGCATGGAGCAATGGTGTTGAGTCCTGAACTGCAGTCAGGTAGTTGATTTTGGAAAATTGGTATTAAAGTACTGCTATAAATAAGAATGTAGCTGGTGGCATTTTGCTCCACCACTGGCCTCCCTGAATGGGAAGTAGTATCCCAATTAATTTGATGTCCGTTTTAGCCCCCTAGTAGTTCTCCTAACATACCTTCCACAGCAGGATCAAGACTATTGAAAAAGCATGTGGGGCAGGAGGGACCCAAGCAAAAGGGGTCTTTTCAGCTCCACTATAATGTAAAAAAAAATACAAAAAAATATTGCCAAGCTAAAAGTGTGGTCATGATCAAGAACTCACTGAAACACTCTTCGTGCATTTGCATGCAACTTATTCTCTGGTAAGAACTACATGAGCTGCACAACAGTAAATGGTCCTTTCTTTACTGTGTGGTAAGTGATAAGAGCAAACAGCCTACAATGAGTTCACTGAAAAACTCTAACAGGGTATTCACAACATCAATGCAACCATCTCTGTCCTTTTGTCATGAGGGATCAGAAGCTCTGGTGTGGAAGATAATAACAACCCCTGAGCTTGTTTTATGATGTAGGAGTGAATCTGGACATTGACAAAGTAAAGCATTGTTTGAGCTGTCATCACCCATCCCATCAAAAGAAAACAGAAGAAGCAGTGCACAGCAGCATATTTAAAAACAAACAGAAAATGAGTTGCAAGAAGTATTGCAGTATTTAACAGTAAATTAAACAAAAATAAGCCAGACCAAAGGAAAAAAATAACTACCTACATATGACACAATTAAATGCCAACACATCAGATGTATTGCTTGACCCTAACAACTTGAGACAGAAGCCTTTGAAGTAATGTATGCATATGCAGATTGTCATGACAGAATGTATGGAAAATGAGATTCTAGCAAAAATATATGGGTTCATATTCCACAGTCATTCCACACTCAGTTTTCCCATTGACAAGGATGTTTTTGTCAAGTTTTCTGTGTCCCATTTCTGTGAGATGCTTGCTCTGTGGGGAGAATCACCTCAAGCTGTCCTGTCCTCATATCTTACAAATTAAGGTTTAGGGATAAACGAGTAGTTGGATTATCACGCTTTACATAGGACCTTAAATTAATAACACTTTACAAAATTAGTAAAGATATGATCCTGAAGAGTTTAGAAGCTAAAGGTCTGCTCTTGTGAAGTGCTGACTGCCCTCAAATGACACTGACTTCAGGACAGGGAAGTGCTCAATACTTTGAAGGACTGCATCCTATTTTAGGCTTAGTCTTCAATACAAAGTTTTGCTAGCATAGCTATGCCAGATAGCAGTGTGAAAAAAAATCACACCCCATAGTTGACCTATGTGTGTTGGCAAAACCTCTAGTGTAGATGCAACTATGTTGACAGAAGAACGCTTTTGTTGTCTTGGCTAATGTCATTCAGGAAGGTGGTATAGCTATGCTTCTGCTGGCTAATATTTCATCTCCACTGGGGGTTCTGCTGGCATAGCTATGGCCTCAGATAAACACAGTGGATGATAATAGATAAAGGGAGGAGTAGAGAAAAAGATAACAACAAACACAAAAAAGGTCAAATTCAGAGGTGATGCAAATGGTGCATCTCATACTGGTAGACAGGAGACTGTTATGGAAAAAGCAGGTGCTCCTCTTGTGGTGTTGGTGAGAGAAATGTTTGAAGATAAGGAAATTAAAATCTACAAAACTCTGTTAACTTGGAATTAAGATTACAGGTGTTCAGCAGTGCCCTCTGCTTCTTGTGCCATTTCTGAACTCAAGAATATACTTCCCAAAACTCAAACACTGGAATACCAGGACATGCAGAGTTAAAGTCTTCCTCCCACACATCTCTCTTACGAGAGTGTTATAGCTAGGGTGACCAGATGTCCCAATTTTATAGGGACAGTCCCGATTTTGGGGTCTTTTTCTTATATAGGCTCCTATTACCCCCCACCCACTGTCCCGATTTTTCACACTTGCTGTCTGGTCACCCTAGTTATAGCCACACAGTGGGAAAAAGCTAGAGGAGTCAATGCTTCTGTAAAGTTTGATGCACAATGGGAAATTGAGTTATTGGTTTTATGGCAGACGGATGAATAAGCATTAATGAACAGCTGTTAAATCCATGAAGTGAGAGCAGTTGACACAAATGGGATCTGATCTGACTATAAATCTGCAACATGAAAAAGTAATCTAAGTGACAATTTAAAGCAGCATAGAACACAAGAACAATGAGACTGTCAAGACAGTTTGAGCTACTCTTACGTATGGTATGATAGTGCCAAACACATATATATGGTAGTAACATAATAGCTATGGTGTGAATTCCTAAGTATGAAACACAATTTAAGAAGAAAGTACAATGAGGAAACCATATGGTAACATAGCGTATATAAAACAGAACAGAAACTCCCAGTAAGAATGATTAAAGCTTAGCAAGGGCTAAGGAGCTTTGGGTTCTGCTCCTGCTACAGATTTTCTGATTGATGTTGAGCAAGTTAGTTAATATCTCCCTGTCCCAACTCCCCATCTAGATAATGGGGTAAATAAATTTGTCCTTTTCCAAACCCTTGTCACTTTGTCTACTTATATTATAAACTCTTTAGGGCAGAGACTCTTTTTCATTATATGTCTGTACAACACCTAGTATGGTGATGCTGCAATGATACGGGGGCTCTAGGTTCTCTGTAATAATAATTGTCACAGTAAAAGTAAGATGATTGACAGCTGCATTTGCTGCACACCGTGTAAACAATATATAACACTAAATGTTAGTTAAAAACTCAAAGGATTTATTGAGCCACAATAACTGGTATAAAGTGTGTCAGAGATGTAAATGAAAGTAAAGCATATGAATGATTTGTCCTAAATGTTATCTTTGTCTGTTATTGAAATTTCTCTAGGTTTTTTTTTAACAGGGTTAACTTCCATTCCAGTTTGAAGGGAATAGTACAGCGGCATTTGGATCACAGTTAAGAGTATCATAAATCATAGAATCATCGAACTGGAAGGGACCTTGAGAGATCATCTAGTCCCAGGGCCGGCTCCAGGCACCAGCCGACCAAGCACGTGCTTGGGGCAGCACCTTCTAAGGGGTGGCCAATGTTGGGGTGGCGGGGCGGCGCTTGAGTGTTGGGGTTTTTTTTTACTTTGGCGGGGCGGCGCTCGGGGGGGTGTTTGTTTTTTTATTTTTGTTTCGGCGGGGCAGCGCTTGGGGAGGTTGTCTTTTTGTTTTTGTTTTGGCGGGGCGGCGCTTGGGGGAGTTGTTTTTGTTTCGGTGGGGTGGCACTCAGGGTTTGTTTGTTTTTTGCTTGGGGCGGCAAAAAAGTTGGAGCTGGCCCTGTCTAGTTCAGTCCCCTGCACTCAAGGCAGGACCAAGTATTATCGACCATCCCTGACAGGTGTTTGTCCAACCTGCTCTTAAAAATCCCCAGTGATGGAGATTTCACAACCTCACTAGGCAATTTATTCCAGCGCTTAACCACTCTGACAGTTAGGAAGTTTTTCCTAATGTCCAACCTAAACCGCCCTTGCTGCAATTTAAGCCCATTGCTTCTTGTCCTATCCTTAGGATTAAGAAGAACAATTTTTCTCCCTCCTCCTTGTAACAACCTTTTATGTACTTGAAAACTGTTATGTGCCCTCTCAATCTTCTCTTCTCCAGACTAAACAAACCCAATTTTTTCAATCTTCCCTCATAAGTCATGTTTTCTAGACCTTTAATCAGACATGATTGTTGCTCTTCTCTTGACTTTCTCCAATTTATCCACATCTTTCCTGAAATGTGGCACCCAGAACTGGACACAATACTCCAGTTGAGGCCTAATAAGCGCTGAGTAGAGCAGAATTTCTTCTTGTGTCTTGCTTACAATACTCCTGCTAATACATCCCAGAATGATGTTTGCTTTTTTTGGGAAGAGTGTTACACTGTTGACTCATATTTAGCTTGTGAACCACTATGACCCCCAGATCCCTTTCTGTAGTACTCCCTCCTAGGCAGTCATTTCCCATTTTGTATGTATGTGCAACTGATTATTCCTTCCTAAGTGGAGTACTTTGCATTTGTCCTTATTGAATTTCATCCTATTACTTCAGACCATTTCTCCAGTTTGTCCAGATCATTTTGAATTTTAATCCTATTCTCCAAAGCATTTTCAACCCCTCCCAGCTTGGTATCGTCTGCAAACTTTATAAGTGTACTCTCTATGCCACTATCTAAATCATTGTTGAAGATATTGAACACAACTGGACCCAGAACTGATCCCGGCGGGACCTTACTCGTTATGCCTTTCTAGCATGACTGTGAACCACTGATAACTACTCTCTGGGAACCAGTTATGCACCAACCTTATAGTAGCTCCATCTAAGTTGTATTTCCCTAGTTTGTTTATGAGAAGGTCATGCGAGACAGTATCAAAAGCCTTATTAAAGTCAAGATATACAACATCTACTGCTTCCCCCCTATCCACAAGGCTTGTTACCCTGGTTTGACATGATTTGTACTTGACAAATCCATGCTGACTGTTATTTATCACCTTATTATCTTCTAAATGTTTGCAAATTGATTGCTTAATTATTTGCTCCATTATCTTTCCGGGTACAGAAGTTAAGCTGACTGGTCTGTAATTCCCTGGGTTGTCCTTATTTCCCTTTTTATAGATGGGCACTATATTTGCCCTTTTCCAGTCTTCTGGGATATCTCCTGTATTCCATGACTTTTCAAAGATAATTGCTAATGCCTCAGATATCTCCTCAGTCAGCTCCTCGAGTATTATAGGATGCATTTCATCAGGCCCTGGTGATTTGAAGACATCTAACTTGTCTAAGTAATTTTTGACTTGTTCTTTCCCTATTTTAGACTCTGATCCTACCTCATTTTCACTGGCAATCACTATGTTAGACGTCCAATCGCCACCAACCTTCTTGGTGAAAACCGAAACAAGGAAGTCATTGAGCACCTTTGCCATTTCCACATTTTCTGTTATTGTCTTTCCCCCCTCATTGAGTAACGGGCCTCCTCTCTCCTTGGTCTTCCTCTTGCTTCTAATGTATTTGTAGAACGTTAGGATGCATCTGATCTTGTAACACCACCTTAGCTTCATAGAAAAAATGTTATTTTAAGTAATTGCAGCATGTGATATCAAGCTCATTTTGAAATTGACGGTACATGGGATCATCACTAACATCTAAACCCATGCAGAGAGCCACATCCCCAACAATTGTTTCAAGTTGCAGTGATGTTATTTATTGTAACAGGGAAAACCCAAACCTCATATTATTGGCTGATAAGAAGGAATAGAGCTCAAACTATTTCATTTTGAAATGTATTTATTTTAAAAAAATTAATCCACATATGCAGCCTAATCTTTGTTCTTTGATCAGATTGTAAACTGCTCACAGGAGGGACTGTGTCTTTTTATGTGTTTGTACAGTTCTAGCACTATGGGGCCTCCGACCCTGATTGGTCGTCTTCTGGGCACTGCCCCAAAGCCCACTGGCTTGAGGTTTCTGAACTCTTATGCCAAGGGCACTCTTCTCCCAAGAGTGAGTATTTGTATGGGCAATTCTCAAAGGAGAATCAGTGAAATTTTAATCTACAGTAACTCCTCACTTAACGTTGTAGTTATGTTCCTGAAAAATGCTTCTTTAAGCAAAACGATGTTAAGCGAATCCAATTTCCCCATTAGAATGAATGTAAATAGGGGGGTTAGGTTCCAGGGAAATTTTTTTTGCCAGACAAAAGACATTATATATATATATATATATATACACACATATACACACACACACACATACACAGTATAAGTTTTAAACAAACAATTTAATACTGTACACAGCAATGATGATGGTTGAGGTGGTGAAGTCAGAGGGTGGAAGAGGGTGGGTTATTTCCCAGGGAATGGCTTACTGCTAAATGATGAACTAGCACTTGGCTGAGCCCTCAAGGGTTAACACATTGTTGTCAATGTAGCCTCACACTCTACAAGGCAGCACAAATGGAGGGAGGGGAGACAGCATAGCAGAGAGAGACAGAGACACACACCATGTGTGAGAGAGCGAGAGACGAGCATTGCTCCTTTAAGTACGCTGAGCCCACTCTAAGTACACTGCCTTTTTAAGTAGATCAGCAAGTTGAGACAGCAGCTGCTGCCAGCAAGCTCCCTCCCTCCTGACCCCTTTTGTGTCCCTCCCCCCTTCTCTGTGGAGGTAAGGTACAGGAGTGGGGGGAGGGGGACACCCTGACATTAGCACCCCTCTGCCTCCCCTCCCCCCAGCACAGGAGGCTCTAGGGAACAGCTCTAAGGCAGAGGACAGGAGCGGGCAGTGGCGGGAGACAGCTGAACTTCCAGGCAATTGATAGCCTGCTGGACGGCTGCCGCACAGGGAACTTAGGGGAGCTGATAGGGGGGCTGCCGGTCCACCCTGGTTCCAAGCCCCCTCAGCTAGCTCCAACGGGCTGTTCTTTCTGCAAGCAGTGGGCAAAGCAGGTGGCCGCCAAACAACATTATAAGGGAGCATTGCACAACTTTAAAAGAGCATGTTCTCTAGTTGATCAGCAACTAACAAGGAAACAACGTTAACCGTGATGACTTTAAGTGAGGAGTTACTGAATTAAGATACTGTATTATGAGAAAAGGACTTCTAGCAAGTTTATAACAGTGAAATATCTTATGAGCAATTTTTTTCCCAATATTCAGCTAAAATCAAGAGAAGTTGGCAGCATGACAAAGGAGAGCACACAAGACACTATAAATAGATTCCTGAAAAGATTATTTGGTTAGTATTTTTGGAATTTTCCAGTTTGTGAGAGATATTACAAAATCAACTTTGGTAATATTACCCAGGTTTGAAGCAAACATGAACAGAGGATCAAACCCTGAAGTCCTTCTCCAGGCGAACTCCCCAATGAAGTCCTGAGTAAGGAATGCAGGATTTTTCCACTTGTTGTAATATGCACCTGACATCTATATGCCTTTTAAACACGGATAGGCTAGAACAAAATCTTCTGAATCCTTCTTGAGCCAACTCAAACAAAGCTGTACCATCCCTGCTATCCTGGGCTGCTCTTTCATGTCCTCTACATTGGTAGGTCCCATAAGTTTCCCCTTTTGATGGATGGATTCTTTCAGTTGACTCCCTCTACGTGTTCTTCCAGCTGCCCAATGGCACATCTGGTAGGGCAGATGCTCTGGCTTCATTCTTAGCACGTCCCAGCTATTTGCGTCTTCTTTTCCGGATAACTTTGGAGAGAAGTTCATGAACTCTCTGACGAATCTTGGCATTTCTATAAATTAAATAAATGTAATTCGTAGTATTTTCTTGAGTTATTTGCTTTTGAAAGGCATTTAGACACCTGTCTGCAAGACCAAGTGATGAATCCTCAATTGACATGTTATTTCCACCTTAAAATATGGATGTGAAAATCTTCTACAATGTTTATACAGTACCCAACACAAGTACCTGATCTTGTTTTGACCTCCGCATCCTACTATAATACAAATAAATAATTGTATTCTCTTTTCCTCTCCTCTTTCTTTATCTTTTTCTCTTTCTCTCAAAGAAAATTCAACACTCTTTACTTATGCAAAGTTCCCACTGACTTCACTGGGAGCTTTTCTTGAGTGAGGAGTACTGAACAGGACCAGAATTGGTTGCTAAACCCTTCTGTTGTATTATTATATAGAACTTGAAACAAACAATCTAAAAGAGATGGTGGCACTATATAAATTCCTGCATTAAGGGCATCATTTTAAATCCATTTCCCCAGAGCTTCACTTTTTATTGTTAAACAGCTCTTAAATCTAGACTCTTAGCATGTATATTATAAAATGTTAGTCCTATGCTCTTTTGTGCTAAAAAAAAAATCAAACCTTGCAATTTGTGATTTATTAATTTATATGTTGAGTACTGAAAATGTGAATGTGTGAATGGTATTCAAACTAAGATACATAGAGTGGAAAGTCACATGCTGGCACCCCAATCAGAATAATATTAGCCATTCCTTATAATAGGATCTGGAGAACAGGGAAACCTGAAAATAAAGCACCTGCCAAAAGCAATCTGGGCCTCTGGGGAGAAAACATCCAACATGAAACATGTCTGTTCACCACCTCTAACGTAATGGGAATAAAACATTTAAGAATGAGATGTTATAGGATATAAGTTCAAAGCAGCATGCAGCGATTTTTTTTCACTACATCAGTCTCTTTAATATGAGTAGCCCCATTGGCTTCAAAAGATCTACTTGCTTGAGTACAGTTTGCAGGAATGAACTCAGAATATTTGTTAAAAATGGACAAGTACAGAAGGTTAGTAAATCATAAAATAAAAGTGTAGCTTTTAAGAGAATTGTTTTAACTTTAAGGAGAATGGGACAGGAGCCCAACTATGGAGACAACTTGGACAACTATGAAGTTCATGTTACTTTTAAAAAGTCATCAGTAATTTTGGTGCTCATGAAATTGAGGGCGTTGGCTTGAGTCAGGCATGTTGCAAGCAGATGTTGTGCAAGTTTCCCCAAATAGCCCTGCCAGTACACTGCAATCATAATCTGTTACATTCTACGCAATTGTATTCTGGAGCTTTTCTTGATCATAGACTGCTTGTTCAGCCAAGATGTGTGATGTTTTTGTGAAGCATACAAAAAAAGCAGGAGGAGACCATTAAATGACTTTGCTTTTTGTCCCATCCAGAATTTGAACCCAGTATCTCCAAAGGTGAACTATTATTGAAGTAATCCACTTCACTATCAAGACTACAGGGCAGTATGGGAAAAGTACATTATCTGCCATCAACTGTGATACTAGCTCCCCTCACCCAAATTACATTCTGGTCCAGTCCCCACCATACATTTGATAGGGGACATTCCTCTCCTGTCACCTTTCATGAAGACTCAATATATATATGAAAAAGAAAGAAAATACAACAAAACTCAGCTCACTGAGTATAACAACATTTCTCAAACTACAATTTTTTAAAGGCCCTGTGTTGTTTTAAACAATAGATAAGAGCATGTTTGACGTAAAGTTGCTAGAGCAGACTGAAAGTTCTGAGAATGGGAATCTCAAATGAGACAATCAGAATAATTTCCAATCCTCAGCACACATCATCACTTGATCAGACTTCTGTACCTGGTAAAAATGCAAGGAAGATAAAAAGTTTATTGTGATTTTTGGATGATATACAATAGTTAATTACTCAGATATATTTGAAACCTAAACCAGGGTAGGTAAGGGGAGTGGAGAAAATAATCATTATGTTTGAAAATCTGGGTAGATCACTTTTTAAAAAAAATATCTGACTGGTATGGCTTCATATTTTGTAATATTTATTTAAAAACATGCCTTGCCACATGTTTTCAGAAGATTTTCTAACTGATATAAAGATGATGGGGATTATATAGAAACAGCAGAATCCAATCTGCATATAAGCAGTTTTTCTCTTTGTTTTTTTATCTCAAATAATACTGCAATTTCAGTCTCAAAAGCATTTTAAAAATATTGATTAATACACCCCAACAACAGTTGTGTGCCATGTGATGGTAAATTTTAGTATCCTCATTTTACAGTTGGGGAATCAGAATGCATTGAAGCAAATTGCCTAGTGGCACTAAACAAGTCAGTGTCAGAACTAGAATTAAACTCCAGAAGTTTGTTACTTACAATTCTGTGTTCACAACACGAACCATACTTCTTTCTTGAAGCCCTGGGTTTGTGACTGTATCTGAATTGTGATAGCTATGTGTTCAATAGGAGGCAAAAAATAGTGGTGAGAGAGAAGAGGACTAATTGCATATACCTCACATTAGTGAAAAGGGTTTAGATTAGACTGTATCCTATTAATAGTCTGTAAAACACTTTGGCCTCCAACATGTTATAGCAGATATTATTTTCTCCCCTCTCCAAGGAGATTATTGGGTCCAGTATAAAAGTACATAAATAAGATAAAAATTAGCATTCCAATACAGTGCAATAAACATCAAACATGGACTGAGGCTACTTGGCAAAAAATTCAGAAACGTATCTGGGACTTGTACAACCAGCAAGACAAGTAGCCCGTTTAGTCGGAGGCTTGGTCTACACTATAGAGGTAGGTTGATATAAGGCAGCTTATGTCAACCTAACTCAGTAAGTGTCTACAATATAGCTCCCACTGATGTAGCTCACCCACTTCACCAATTTAATAACTCCACATCCACGAAATGGTTAGCACTTAAGTCGATGTAGTTAGGTCAACACAGTGTCAGTTTTTGCCTTTCAGAAACCGTCCCACAATGTACCACTGGCAGTTAACTTGACGCAAGCACTCTTGGTGAGGATGCACACCGCTGATACACGGATTGTAGCGTGGAGATGTAAAACTGATTCAATTACTGTGGTGGCTGTACATCGACGTAACTTAGGCCAACTTAATTTATTTTTTTTTAGTGTACACTTGTCCTGACTATTGAGAGAATTTCTTAATAGTGAAACTTCTTAGACCGTGGCATAGTTTCAGTGGTGGAAGTCCCATTCTTGGGAACATTTATTCACATAGTCATTCCATTGACTTAAAATAAACTGCTCGACTGAGTAAATTTTGCAAGTTTGGGTCTTTATACAGGAAGCACCACTCTCCTGGTTGAAATGCCGCCACCCATTGGATAAGACACAGTCTTTTAACAGTACACAGCAATACTACACAAAGGTTCAAATCTCCTGCACGGCATTGTCACTTAGTCTCTGTGCCTAGTTCCTCATCTATAAAATAAGGACAACACTCCCTTTGTCTGTCATGTATTTAGACTGTAAGATCTTACTTTGAGGCAAGGGCTCACTTACGTGTATGAGCAACACCTAGAGCAGTCAGGGTCTTAAGCTAGGTTCGGGTTTCTAGGTGCCCCCCCCCCCAACTCACCTACCAACTCACTGCAATACAAATAAGGGCTGGATGGGGAGAGGCAGTCTGATGATCTAGTGACTAGGGCACTGGAGTGGGACTCAGGGTATAGTCCCATCCATGTACCTCAGTTTCCCAATTGGCAAAATGGGGACGGTGCTACTGACCCCCTTTGTAAAGCACTTTGACAAGAGCGAGGCATTATTACTCTGGATTCCCCCTGCTGTTCACACAGCCTCAGGGACTGTGCAGCGGGTGTCTCAGGAAGCCTCACTCAGGCTGTTCCGCACCCCCCTGAAGAACAGGCAATGGCTGCAGCCAGACACCCACCCTGCCTCCCTGGGGGCTGCAGGCACCTAGAACCTCCCCTCCCCCCCCCCCCCCCCCCCGCTTGGGCTTCAGGCACGCACAGGCCCCGCCCTCCGCGGAGCTCCGGGCAGCCGGGCTGACTCCGAGCCAGACACCCTCCCCCGCCCGCCGCACGCAGAGCAGGACCCATAGAGCGCGCGGCGCCGGGCTAGAGCGTACCCAGCAGGGGCCGCCGGGCTTGCGCAGCGGCACAGCGCCCCCGAGCGGCAGCCAGCGGCCTCGCGGTGACCGAGCGGAGAAAGGGAGAGGGAGAGTAATGGCGGCCAGTTAGTGTGTGTGACTGAGCCGAGAAGACGGCGGCGGACTCGGCGCGCTCCGTGTGTCTCTCTGCCCGGCCGCCCGGCCCCCCGGGAGGAGGCGCCCCGCCGCCCTCCCTCCGCGGCGGCGGCGGCTCCCCGTGTCCGCCTTCGCCGGGGCCATGGTGAACACCAGGAAGAGCTCCCTGCGCCCCCCGGGCAAAGCGGCGGCCGCCGCGGCCGGAGCCGGCAGCCATTTCATCTCGTCCCGGACCCGCTCCTCCAAGAGAGGCACCAAGGCCGGGCTAGAGGAGGCGGCGGCGGCCCGGGTGAGGGAAGCGGCGGGCCGGAGAAGGGCCGGGAGGGCACCGCTGCTGCCTCTGTCGGGGCCGGGGGGGGAGGCGGAGGCAGAGCCGGGCAGACGGGGAGGGGAGCACCGGCGCGGCTGTCTCTGCCCGGGATGGGGGAGCCACTGGGGAGCCGGCAGGGGGGGAGGGGATCCGTCCCCACTCGCCAGGGCGGGGGTGGGGCGGTAAGGACGAGGGGTGCTGGAATGGCGGGGGGGGGGAGGGGTGCAGCAGCTGGGCTACTTTGGGGTGTGCTCCGCTGAGCTGGGGAGCGGGACGGCGGCTCCAGGGGGCTGGGGGGCGGCTTTGTGTGGCGGGAGCGTTGGGGGACAGGGGTTACAGCCCGGGGCGGGGGTGATGGAAGACTTGGGAGCAGAGGGACAAAAGTTCTCGTGCCGCTGGCGAGCTACATCTGTGCGCGAGAGGGGAACAGACAGGCGGCTGCTGTGCCCGGCAGGGGAGCGGGGCGGTAGGAGCGGAGCAAAGCTCCCTCTCTGGCTGCGCGTGGGACTGCACTGGAGGGACAACAAGAAACAAAAGTTGGGAGCTGCGGCTCCCGTAACTTACAAAATATCGCCCCCCCCCCCCCACCACCCAACTCACCTACGACAGCTATCCGCATCAGCCGTGACAGCCCTGCTTTGAACATGTCTCCCGTATTCTAATCCCTCCCTTGAAAAGCAAGGGAAAATAATAATTTCGCCTATTTGCTTAATTAGCTGTTTTCCCAACATGATTTATAATCAGAGCTTTGATTGTATGGTCTAATCACAGCTGAATCCAACAGCCTAATGTATGAAACTAACATTTTGTAGATTATAATTGAGATCTACTGCCGATTTCAGGAGGCTTGTGTTCTCCACCCTTTTTGGAAAGATTTGCTGACAACACATATGTGCTCCTCCTTGTCAACATTTATTCGAGGGAGCTTCTTGTGGAATAGGAAGAAAATTGATTGCTTTACAACTTTTCTGCTGGTGGTCATTGTGCTCTGATCTGAAAACCATATTCTAAACATGATACACTGTAGGTTGCCCCTGCACTCAATGTGTCTAGAAAGGCTTAGGGCTGAATGAATACTGGAGTGACGCAGCTGAGGGTCAAAATGTTTGACAGTCATGCACCAAGGGACCACATCCCATTCACTGCTAAGGAGGAAGAGATGGAGACAAGTAGAAAAAAAGAAATAGCAGCCAGAATTGTTAAAAACCCTTTCCCCCCCTCCCTTTGTTTACAAACACTAAAGCACACTGTTGACTAGGTGTCAGCTGTAAACCATATGTACTTTTTCAGTCTTCTCCTGTTTCTTCTTAATTTCCTTATTTTTTTCTCTATCTGATTTTTCTTTTTGTTTCTGCTCTCTGCTACTTTTCTGTGCTATGGCTGGTAAAGCTTATCACACACATTCCAGTATGCTGGTCCCATGGGCCTGGTATACTGCATGAGCCAAAGTTTGGCTTAACCCTCTCTGGCTTGCTGTGTAGAGGAGAGTACTGCTGCTAAGCACTAAGATCATAGAATCATAGAAGATTAGCATTGGAAGAGACCTCAGGAGGTCATCTAGTCCAATCCCCTGCTCAAAGCAGGACCAACCCCAACTAAATCATCCCAGCCAGGGCTTTGTCAAGCAGGGCCTTAAAAATCTCTAAGGATGGAGATTCCACCACCTCCTTAGGTAACCCATTCCAGTGCTTCAGCACCCTCCTAGTGAAATAGTGTTTCCTAATATCCAGCCTAGACCTCCCCCACTGCAACTTGAGACCATTGCTCCTTGTTCGGTCATTTGCCACTACCGAGAACAGCCTAGCTCCATCCTTTTTGGAACCCCCTTTCAGGTACTTGAAGGCTCCTATCAAATCCCCCCTCACTCTTCTCTTCTGCAGACTAAATAAGCCCAGTTCTCTCAGTCTCTCCTTATAAGTCATGTGCCCAGCCCCCTAATCATTTTTGTTGCCCTCCGCTGGACTTTCTCCAATTTGTCCACATCCTTTCTGTAATGGGGGGGGGGGGCCCAAAACTGGATGCAGTACTCCAGGTATGGCCTCACCAGTGCCGAATAGAAGGGAATAATCACTTCCTGCGATCTGCTGGCATTGCTCCTATTAATGAAGCCCAATATGCCGTTAGCATTCTTGGCAACAAGGGCACACTGTTGACTCATATCCAGCTTTTTGTCCACTATAATCCCCAGGTCCTTGTCTGCAGAACTGCCGCTTAGCCAGTTGGTCCCCAGCCTGTAGCAGTGCATGGGATTCTTCCGTCCTAAGTGCAGGACGCGACACTTGTTCTTGTTGAACCTCATCAGATTTCTTATAGCCCAATCCTCCAATTTGTCTAGGTCACTCTGGACCTTATCCCTACCCTCCAGTATATCTATCTCTCCCCCCAGCTTAGTGTCATCTGTGAACTTGCTGAGAGTGCAATCCATCCCATCATCCAGATCATTAATGAAGATGTTGAACAAAACTGGCCCCAGGACCGACCCCTGGGGAACTCCGCTTGATACCGGCTGCCAACTAGGTATCGAGCCGTTGATCACTACCCGTTGAGCCCGACGATCTAGTCAGGTTTCTGTCCGCCTTATAGTCCATTCATCCAATCCACACTTTTTTAACTTGCTGGCAAGAATACTGTGGGAGACTGTATCAAAAGCTTTGCTAAAGTCAAGATATATTACGTCCACAGCTTTCCCCATATCCACAGTTATTTCATCATAGAAGGCAGTCAGGTTGGTCAGGCATGGCTTGCCCTTGGTGAATCCATATTGACCGTTCCTGATCACCTTCCTTTCCTCTAAGTGCTTCGAAATGGTTTCCTTGAGGACCTGCTCCATGATTTTTTCAGGGACTGATAGTGTTCCTTTCCATTAATTTAAAATGCACATCCAAATGATTTTTCTTGCTATGGAGGGAGGGAAAGAGGCAAGTAAAATTGTCCTGAAAAATCACTATATCCATACCAAGATACTTATACAAATGAAGTGTTTCTAAAGGCAAGTGTGTATCTTTGCATGACCTAATGGATTTGTTTTGGAATACATTGGAGCACTCTTACATTAATCTCAGGCACACTCCAAGTATTCATTGTTGTGTGTTTGTCTTTTTTTTTCTTTAGAAAAACATTAGCCAAAAGCTAGAAGAACTTAGAAGCTTTTGCTCTTCTTCCTTTTCAGAATTTTAGTACATACATATTTTCATTTTCAGTATGCATTTCACACTGTAGCTTTAAGTATGGGAAGCTGCTGTTAATATTAAGGTCTAAGAAATTGATGATGTGATATGGAAAAGGTACAGAGAAGTGCAGTGAACATGATTAGGTATATGGAACAGCTTCCGTATTAGGCAAGATTAAAAAAACGGGGACTGTTCAGTTTGGAAAAATTGATGATTAAGGGGGGAGATATGAAAGAGAGCTATAAAATCACAAATGGTGTGGAGAAAGTGAATAAGGAAGTGTTATTTACCCCTTCACATAACACAAAAAACAGAGATCACCCAATGAAATTAGTAGTCAGCAGGTTTAAAACAGACAAAAGAAAGTGCTACTTCACCTAAATACACAGTCAACCTGTGGAACTTGTTGCCAAGGATTGTTCTGAAGGCCGAAAGTATAACTGGGTTAAAAAAAGAATTAGGTATATTCATGGAGTATAGGTCATCAATGGCTATTAGCCAAGATGGTCAGAGAGACCACCCCATGCTCTGGAGGTCCATGAAGTCTCTGACTAGCAGATGGTGGGACTGGACGTCAGGATGGATCACATGATGATTGCTCTGTTCTGTTCATTCCCTTTGAAGCATCTGGCACTGGCCACTGTAGGAAGATAGGATACTAGGCTAGATGTAACATTGGTCTTGACCCAGTGTGGTTATTCTTATGTTCTTGTGTTCATAGGCTCTCAGATCTCAATGAAATAATGTTAAAAATATCTAACAATTTTCTGTGATTAAAATGTGCCAATATCAATAGGGCAGTTAGATGTCAATATTTATATAGAAAAAAATAGCTGAAATTAAAAACCCCACACCAAGCCATGATTTATAAAATTACTGTTATAAGACAGTGTTGTAGCTGCAGTGTTAGAGGGAAATGGATGGATTGGCGTGTCATGTATGTGGGCTTGGAGGCAATTGTTTCATTTACTTCTCAAGTTGGTTGTAATGATATGTCTCTTTAAAGCCTACCATTGATTTGTGATCTGAGAACCCCAGCTCTACTGGAGATGTGGTAAATAGGAAGTTAAAGGTTGCAGCAGACTGTAGGAGCTCTATAAATCAAAAATATTGTCTATACCTTTGTGAGCCTGAATTTGCTTCCATAAGAGTGTTGACTTGGGATCCCTGTGGAATGCTGTTTCTTGAATATGTTTGCAAATACCCGTCAGGGAACATTGCTAAGATTATTTTTGTGTTCCATACCATGGATTAAAATTGAGCCCACAGTATCCTGTAAAAATGTTTGTTGGTCATACCTGATACAGTAGATGCGGGGCTACAAGCTGCACCCATCTGTTTAGTTGCTCTTCCATATCCCTCCTCCCCCTTTTTATGTTTTTTCTTGGGATTTTCTAATATATTTTAGGTTTTATGCAAACATTTATGAGGCTACACTTGAAAAGACCCAAACGTAGGAAAAAGGAATATATGAGATTTAAATGTCTAACGTATTAAATGTTAGTATGTTGTTGAGTAACATGTTTCAGGTGATTTACTTGGTAGATTCAAAGACTCAGATATAATACATGTGCTGTGTATTGACCAAATATTAAGATTAAGAAAATCAACTTGCTAAATAGATCAAGGAATCAGATTTTTATTCTCCGAAATGGTATGGCAGTGTTTAGTACATTAGAATGTGAAGAGGAGGAAGTGAGGTGTATTGTTTTTATGCTTAATTTGTAATATTGTGAGTTTAATGGGCAGTTTGGTTGCCTTTTATGTAAGGCGTACAAAATTACCGTTTTACTATTAAAATTTGACTTGCAAGTGTTTTATGGCTTGATGTTAAAACATTCTGACAGGAACAAAATTTATCAGATTTATCACAACTAACTTTTCAAAATGATAAAATTATGAAAGTAGGTTTATAAACTTCAATTTTGAACCTCTCAAACTGTAAAAAACTTTTTTAAGTACATTTTTTTTACCATAAAATATATGAAAGTGTTTGAGTTCCTATTGTTAATTTACAAAACTAATTTTTGGATGTCTTTCAGATACTGATATAGGAATTGTGATAGCAATGATTAGGTTTAATTAGCCATTGACATTATATTTACCTTATCCCACAATATTGAGCATTGATTCTTTAACACAATTACAAAAAACTAAAAGCCATGTATTTATTTCTCAACTAATATTATTGTAGTTTTTTAATCATGCCACTGTGTTGGTTAGACATTTTAGAAATTTAGATAAGATTAACCTAATTTAATTAGGCAAGGAAGCATTAAAAGTACTTTAAGAGCTACTTGAGGGCACTCTGATTACTGTAATACAAGTTCCTAGCTAAAAGTAGGACTACCAACACATTCAGTTTATTCAGTAGCAACATAGAGCTCTCCATTGTACTTAATTGCTAATAGGAGCACAAACAGAACTGGGGATTGACATAAAGCACTGTACTTATGTGGAACATAAGCGTTATACAGCATTTTTATGATTCATTGAAACAATACATTTCTAAATTTCTAAAGGTATAAAATTAATTGAAATAATTCTTTCCACATTAAAGGTGTGATAATATAACTTTACAGATTCTTCTGCAGGGTATGTAGTCATGGCTACTCTTTAGCGCTTAAAAATACCAATTACTCTTTAATGGTCAACAGTTAAAAACACATTTAAAATATTTTTGACATGTTTTTGATTTATTTTTATTTTAAAATACTAGTTTTAAAACTTGTGTACAAATTTGTAAAAATTAAGTATATTTTCCTTTCAAACAGAATAGCAAAAGACATAACATGTTTGTTTTTGTTTTGAAAAATGCTTGATGCAGATTGAGTATTATTATTTTTCATTTTTCACTTGACCTTCCATTTTTACAAGTTGTAAGTACTTGTTGGTTTGGAATTTCCATTTAATGGTTACCTATATGACAGTGCTTAACACTCTTAATGGCTATTTTATGTATTTGAAATAAAAACGCTGGAAAATTCAGTGATCTTGGGTCACGTAGGAAAAAGAAAATGACACTGCTTTGCACTTGTGTTTAAAGGTTCTTTAAAGATATCCTTCCTAAAGATGCTCCTGTATTTTCAAACCACTGAGTTGAGTCTTAGTTTTACTGTTTTCAGTAACGCTAATGGAAAAATTTCAGCTAAAACTTGCACAGTTCTTATGAAGTTATGAAAAAGATTTCAGTTAAAGGCAGATTCTTGATGAAACCCATGTTTTTAGGGTGGTAATGAAAGCTAGTTTTTTTTCTTATTTTAGTGGTGTTCCTTACTTTGAGATCTGGCATGAGGAATTCAGGAATAAATCATGTAATTTGTTCCTTAGTACTGTGGTGTTCACACATCTGTGCATAGTGGGAAATGGAGCAGTTGTTCCAAGTGGTCAACTTCCTGCCAATATTCTAGTATACTTAAAGCCTGTTTGACATTATATCACTTAATGTGCCCAAATGGACCTGTAGGGATAGAGTTTTTCAAAAGCAGTCTACCAAATCATTTTGCCTGTGATAATCTGGGAATTGGGTCACATACTAATGGCTAATTTTCATATAGAAAAATAATTACACATTTTGCTTGAAACAGCTGGTCATATTCTGCAGTCATACTGTTCTGGGTTTTGACCTCCTTGGAACTCAGAAGTGAAGCAGGATAAGACCTAATTAATATGTGAATAAGACCTCCAAAGAACATTTCAGGAAATGGTGATGATGATATAATAAGTTACGCTCTTTCCTCTGAGTACTAAACCAGTATCCCAGTGTAGCATTAATGGAGGCTGCTTATGGAGCTGCCACCTTTCAGATGAGTCTTAAAACCTGTCACAGACACTTTTCATTAAAGATTCCATCGCGTTTTTTTTTGTTTTTTTTTGCCAGAATTGTGTTTAGTTTGGGGTTCTGCAAGGTAATTAGCTCAGTTAATAACATTCTGATCACCCAATTCCCACTGTACTTTCAGTTGGATGTGGTATATTGTTCTGTACTTTCTGCCCTAAACTGCTGTGTACTGATAAACTGTTGATGTTCAGCCCAGTAATTGAATTTATTACTGTATAAATCTTTATAAAGCTCTTTTCACACTAAGTATCCAGTACGTAGGCATGGATGACCTTTAGTCTTCTGCTACTCTGGTTGTAGCTATGACCCAGTCATTTCAGCGTGTGATATATTTTATTACTAGCCTATCACTCCCAGTTTGGGCAGTAAAAGCCCTCACACCACTTCTAGTGCAGAGAGAGGGGACAATGAGCCTATGTATCTTTCCAGGTATATTTCTCCATCCTTTTTTCTCTGCTATTTTCTCCCTAGTTTGCTGGCTTCTTGGTTTGCTCTCCCTTTTCCTTTGACTCTCTTTGCCGGTCTCTGAGCCTGGTCTTGTCACGTTAACTTGCTTCTTCGTTACCTTTGGAAGGTTTTTTGCTCCTCAGTGAGTGTTCCTGCTGCCCCCACCAAATCTCCTCCTGTCTCAATTCCCACAACCCCACCGGTTGCTGTCCAACTGCTATGGACGTTTCAGGTCTGAGCATTCCTCCGATCCTCCTGCTCAGTGATCTTTACCCAAATCATTCTGCTTATTTATTTAATTAGATTTATAGGAGTGCTAAAACGAGTGCCTAGCCATACTCTTTAGGCTTTCTTGACCTAACTTAAAATACATACAACAAACACATTGCTGTTTCAATAGCAGTATAGAGGAAGAAATTTGGCTGTCTACCTTGTATGATATTTCTATAGCACTTTACATCATAAATCCTAAAGAACTTTTACAAATTATATATATTATGCCCCCCCTTTTAAAATTTAAATTAATACAGTAGATTTTAAATGTAGCTCTAAATTGCTATGTGTAGCCTTGGAGTTTGGGCTGTAGTTAAAAAACAATGCTAAGGGAAAAAACAAGCTGGTGTATGATAGATTTTGATTTTTTTTCTTTTGGTTTTTGAACTTCTGTCATTAAATATTTACATGAACTCAATATATATTTCCAATGCTTTGATGATAAAATCTAGAAATTTCTGTAAAGTGGGAAGGATGTCTGATAACATAGTTCAATATAAAACTGGCTAACTTTTTGAATTCAATTTTTGCAGTGTTAAATTAATTAAATCAGGGGCTCTTAATGTGATGGTTGTGAACAGGTATCAGGTAATTGCAAATACTCTTCCCTTTTCATAGTGGTAAATGGGGTGGTCCCTGGATAGAAAATTGGGTACCAATATGCAAAAAATGGAGCATCACTGCACTAGGTGGTGGTTTTTTGTTCTAACTAGTAAATGTCAAAACTGCTCATCAATACTTGAAAAGAGTGGGAGTTAGTTTTTAGTGATTAGTAAACATCTGTATGACTTGACATGCCTGAAGTTGAAGGAAGTTGTAGGAAATAAGAAATTGAATATAATGAAGTAATAAAAATGATTCTTTTGATGTACAATTAAACATTGTCAAGAATGAAGTAGTGAGTGGGAAAGAATTCATGCTTCTTTTAAAAAGTTCAGAAAATAGGCTTCTTCAGATTTATCAAATGTGCCACTAAATTAAAGATTGGTTATTAAGCAGAAGAGCAAAACACTGAAAAAGTTTTGATGATTCTGCAAGTAAGGTATTTCTGATGCCATAGTCACCATTGAAACATAGCATCAATCATTGTGTAAGTCAGTTCCAAGGCTGTCCAGCAGCTCAGCATCAGGAATGTTTTCTGTTCTTTGACATCCAAAAAACCCAATAATCTGTCCGTGACTATGGCATATAAACAATTGACAGTAAAGACTTGCTAAGAAATTCACTATCTTTTTTTATGCAATAAATGTCACCTTTCAACCTAGCAAAAAGTGAGCAATTTAAATAAACGATTGAAGCACTCATCATGAATATACTTCTCCAGACAAATTTAAACTTGCTACTAGATGCTTTAAATAAAGAAACAGGGAAATTTAAAGAATTAAAATAATCATTGGCACCAATGCAGGATAGATGGGTGAATATGAAGTAATTACAAAGTAATGATTGCATGTATACATACAGGGGAAAATGTATTCCTACGTAATGCTATTGAGTCTGTGTGAGAAAAGAAAACCATAGAATATTATGTCCAAGTAGCTAAATGTGCCATCCAGATATTCAGGGAAAATTATGACGAGGAGCGAGAGTTCTTTGCAGTTTTCGTCAGACAACTGAATTAAAATGAAAAAGAGGAGAGCTCAGGTTCAAACATCATAAACTACTGACCCATAAGTGGTTCAGCATGCTCTCCAAACCTTCCTGAGAAAGAAGCAACCCATTACACAGTCCTCAAGCACATTACAGAAGATAAAAAATACTTTGGCATCCACTATCAGCCTTCATGGTTGGCTGAATGGAAAAAGCAGGCTTTATGCTTTAGTTTGCCAGTGACACTTGATGGAATTTTTAGTAAGACTGTGTTGCTCTATTTTCTTCCAACTACCATAAATGTGATTACATTTGCACCGAGCATGAAGAGAACTTAAGTCAAAGCATTTTGCAAAAGACTGTAAAAGAAAGAACTAAATTTACAAAAGCAATTGAAAGAGGTTTTGAAGGAATTTGACAGATTACAGGAGGATGCCACTACTGTCAGTGTCTGGAAATCTAACTTGATCTAATTAACAACAAAGATCTGGAACCATACAAGAAGTCCCCAGTGTATGCTTTGGGGCAGGCATTTATCAGTGAAGGCCTCTGGAGTTTGCTCCCCTTCCTTGCTTCATCAAGGCATAAGTTTGTTGATCCTTGGGCCATGCTGCAAGGCCTGATATATTTACTGAAGCCTTTTCTAAAGAAGTGGGTTGAGAAGGAGCATTTAGTTATTTTCTTGAGTTTCTAGTTTGGAGAGTTTATTTAATTTATTAATATTTAAAAATAAATTCATAGTTGAGAAGGCCAGAAGGGACCATTGTAATGATCCAGTTTGATCTCCTGTGTAATACAGGCCATAAGGCTTCCCTGAATTAATTTGTTTGAACTAGAGCAGCATTTCTCAAATATGGCCGCTGAGGCCGCATGCAGCCACCAGGGGTATTTCTTGTGGACACAGCGTCCTGGGCAGTGGACCCTCCCCCAGGGCTACCAGCAGGCATTGAGCCCTGCCCCTCTCTGGAGCCACAAACTCTGGAGGAGCAGGAAGCCAGTTCCCCAGGGATGGTGAGGCTCATGCTTCGGGCTTTAGCCTTGGGGTGGTGGGCTCCAGTCATTGGGCTTCTGGCTCCGGCCCTGGACCCCAGTCACATGGCGGTGGGTTCCAGCCCTTGACTCACCTCCCTCTTCCCCCCGTTGCCTCCCCGGCCCTCCATCTATCCCCGCCTTGCCCCGGCCCCTCTGCTCCCTACCCACCTCCCCATCCAGGGCGTAATTTGTCCCCTGGCTGAGTAAGTCTGCTGTGAAAATTTGATGTTTGTTTGTTTGTTTTTTTTAATATCACTTTTCACAGCCTCCCAGCTAGTTGCAAAAAGTGATATTAACAAACATACAAATATTACTTTTTGCAGTAGTAAGTCTTTAAAAAAAGCAACCAAAAAGCAAAAGAAGCAACGAGAAAAATACAAGAATGTGCAAAGCACCTTATTTGTGTTTCTATTCTGTTTAGGTCCAGTAAAGAACAGAGACAACTGTACATTATTTTTATTGAGTCTGCCAAAAAAGCCAACCTCTACATAAATTACAATGATTTGGACATGTGTATGTGCATATTTATTTATTTATTTTCCCTAAAGTTAATTAAGTATTTTAGGAAAAATTGTCAGAGTGGCCACCAGAAGAGTTGAGGCCACCAAAAAATTTGTTGAGAACCTCTGAACTAGAGCATATCTTTAGAGAAACATCCAGTCTTGATTTAAAAATTCCCAGCGATGTAGAATCTACTACTACTCTTGGTAAATTGTTCAAATGGTTAATTGCCCTAATTTTTTGTGCCTTATTTTTACTCAGAATTTGTCTATCTTAAACTTCTAGCCTCTGGATCTTGCTATATGTTTTTCTGCAGGATAGAAGAACTCCAGAACAGAAATTAAAAATATTGAAAGGAAAGGATACAGTTGAAAATACAACAATACTGCACGCGAGCAGTTTTTGTTGAATTTCGTATTTGATATGATTGTAGATTAAAAGTATAGAGTGGGAAAGGAAACATTCCTCTGCGTGTGTGTGTGTGTATTTATATATATTTTTAAAAAGTGTAAATTCAGTTTCCCTTCATTCTCCCCTTTCTCCATCCAAGTAAAAGGAGTGTAAATGGATTATAAACTTGCATGTATATCTTACACTTAAATTAATGGACTAATGCCAGCAAAGAATCTAAGTGGCATTAGATTAGCAGAAAATTTGGCTCACCACCTGTGCAGGACTCTCACTGCTGGCTCTTTGCTCCTTAGTATGAGACTAACCGAACTCCCGTAGCTGTGAAGTTTTTGTTTTGATTCTTGAGCACAACAGTAGTAGTGAAGAGCATGACCATTGTGCTCCTCTTAGAGAGAGTGTAAACAGCACCTTCCAAACTTTAGTCAGTTCCTTACTTTCAGTTGGTAAAGGAACTTCCTGGAGGAGACTGTGCTTTATTGTTCCAGCTCTTTTAGATCACAGTGAGGTTCACTGGGTATCCTCTTCTCCCAGTCAGGTCCAGTATAGTTGTGCCACGTTTTTCAGGCCTCATGTGCTTCCGTGCACTTTAGAACTTGTTTATTTTCATGGCCGTTGAGTGTGTTTCTCTGCAGTGGCCTGGCATTTGTCTCGGTGCTTTGGAACAGAGTTTTTGTTCCTGCTACTATGTTGCCTCGATATTGTTTCAGCCAACACTCTGGCACTACCAAGATATTTTAGTGGGTGTTCTCTGCACTCTGGTGACAGCATTGCTATCCGCACATGAGATACCAGCTCCAGTGCCACAGTTTCATAGTAGTCTTAAGGCTGCTCATTGCATTAGTGCCTGCACAGCTGTTTCAGCGCTGGCTTAATTTTGAAGCTTGAGCCTTATCTCAGTGCTTGTTTCTTTGTTGGCTCTAGAGGTCTGCTCGGGTCTAATTTTTAGGTCTGACTTGGACCCAAGCCCATTCCATCTGAGCCTGAGAGGGTTGAATCGTTTTCTGACTCGACTCTTCCACCTGAACCTGAGTCACTACCACCACCTCCTGCCCCTGAGGTCGGCTCTCTTCCTCCTGCTTGGCCCCATGGGTAGGAGGAGGAGAGCTCACCCCAGCTGAGCCTGAAAGGGTCCTGTTGTTTTCCCACCTGACCTGGACACAACACTTCAGATTAACTTTTCCTGCGTGTGGGAATCAAAATAACTTAGGTCTTTTCCTTGTGCTAGCTTTCAAGGTTTCACGGTGAAAAACGTTGCATAGACTGCAACATCTCTTGCACCAAATCTAATTCAGGGTTTGGTGCTTTTCATATTTGGAGTGGGCTTGATTGGCTCTCACACAGGTTAATGTTAGGAGCTAGTATTCTGTAGCTTTCTCTAAACAAGTTAGGAATTAATATTCTAGAAGTAATAAAGAGTAATTAAAAGTTACTATAGCCTATGTTAAGCAAAAACCTGCTTTGTTTTTAATAGTGGTGTGGTATTAAGTTTATAGCAAGTTATCAAATGGCTTTAGGCAGTATTGCATGGTTGTTCCTGTCTTTTTCTTTACTCAGTTTTGTTCTCCTGTACCACTCAGGCTAGTTTCAAACCAGTGCTGTGACTTCACTTGCAACTATGCTTCTCTGTTGCACAGAGTAACTCCTGGCATTTCAGAAAGGAAGTGTTCATTAAGATTGACTTGCTTTAGTGGCGCACTTCAGTAATAGCACAGAACACACCTTTGGCAGTTCACACAGCACGTACAGATGTGGCTGTAGGTTATGGTACAGGACTATAATTTTGTGAGTGTTCAGTGGATTCAAGGTATAGACCTTGCTGGTTGTTAGTTGCAAAATAGATTTGGTAATGAACATTTATTTTATAACTTTAAACAAGCCTTGATGTCCATTTAATGTTTGGGAATTATAGTGGAGAGCTCTAGTGCCGATTTACCTGAATTTTAATAGGATTTTAGGATCCAAAACCACTGCTTTATTTTAATATTTAAAAATTTGGTTCCACATTGTTGGATAAGAGATGAATTCTTTAAAAAAAATTATAAGGAGTTAGATCTGCAAAAAGGCAATCTGTATGTTCATTGGGGGAAAAGGTATGTGTTTAACCCTTGTCAGGCTAGCTTGCATTGGGTCCTGGTGAAGACAAGACAGTTACAGTTTTATATGTTTGCTAGGCTCCCCCGCAGGGTTACTGTAACTAGCTAACAAGTGTTAAAATTGGGATTTTAACATGGGTTAATTAACATATGCAATGCAACATGGGCAAAAATGTATGTTTTTTTGTAAATGGTGAGATCTTACAATATGATATTTATTGGGCTGCATCTTAGCCAGTTGCCCAATACTGTAATAGGTTCTCTCCCTTTGGATGTGTAACAAAACTCCCCCTGCCACACCTTCCTCCAAAATACATATTTCTTAATTGTTTTACCCTTGAGTAATTGCAGTTTGTCATTCCAGTTAGGCAACCCATAAAGCCTGATGGGTAAATTAGAGATGCATAATCAGTTTTTGTATGAGTAAAATTCTTTGTTCCTAGTTTAAACATTTCCTGACATTCCTAATAGCCCGGCTACCTAGGACATTGGATGTCTTGCTGTTGCAATAGAAGCTGTGTAATCTCCACATTAAGGCCTGGTCTACACTGGGGCGGGGGAGGGGGAATCGATCTAAGTTACACAGCTTCAGCCACGTGAATAACATAGCTGAAGTCGACATACTTAGATCTACTTACCGCGGTGTCTTCACTGCAGTAGATCGACTGCTGATGCTCCTCCATCAACTCCGCCTGTGCATCTCGTTCTGGTGGAGTACCGGAGTCGACGGGCGAGCGCTCAGTGGTCGATTTATTGTGTCTTCACTAGACGCGATAAATCTACCCCCACTGGATCGATCGTTCCAGAGGTAAGTGTAGACATGCTCTAAGACTGCTGCTGTGTGATCCCAAATTCACCATTCCCACAGTCTTGATTATTTCTTCTTTAATTTGCCTTCTGCCCTTGAAGACTCTCTAGTGCAGGGGTGGCCAACCTGAGCCTGAGAAGGAGCCAGAATTTACCAGTGTACATTACCAAAGAGCCACAGTAATATGTCAGCAGCCCCCCATCAGCTCCCCACCCCAACGCCTCCTGCCCTCCGGCAGCCCCACCGATCAGCGCCTCCTCCTCCCTGCACCTCCTGATCAGCTGGTTTGTGGCGTGTAGGAGGCACTGGAGTGGGGAGGGGGAGGAGCGAGGGCATGGCAGGCTCAGGGGAAGGGGTGGAGTGGGGACAGGGCCTGTGGAAGAGCCAGGGCTTGAGGAGTGAGCAATCCCTGGCACATTGGAAAGTTGTTGCTTGTAGTTCCAGCCCCGGAGTTGGTGCCTATACAAGGAGCCTCATATTAACTTTTGAAGAGCCGCATGTGGCTCTGGAGCCACAGGTTGGCCACCTTTGCTCTAGTGTTACCTGTACAGTCATTTCCTATGCAGGTCTTTGAAGTTGCCTCTTGTTTTCTTCTGGCTGGATTGTTAATTATGTGTAAGTTATCTCCTGCTGTCTTTGAGCACTTCTCAGTGGTGTTGAGGCTAAACCCATTAATGCTTGTAAAGTGCTTTGAGAGCACATTAGATATATGCACTAGAAGTGCAAAGTCCAAGTGATGTTAACCAACGGTTGTGTGATGATTTGACTTTCTGCAAAAAAGAGGAAAAATAACTATGCAAAACGTTTGGATACGCTTCTTAATATTAATATAGAGGCACCATCAATTGAATATGCTCCGTCCGGTTCTTGCTAGGTCTTAATATCCTCATCTACCTCTGCCCTTCATTCTATTTTCTGATCTTTTCACAGTGATCCAAAACGAGATTCCGTTCTTGAAGTGTCAGGGTAGGCTCTACATGGCCACCTTCCTCTTTATGTTCTCATCACCTTCTTTCATTTGTCTTCTGTTGGCTTCCACTTCCATCACCATCATCTATTTTATATCTTATTATGGTACTGCATTTTGTGCATAGATCTTTCATTTCTGCCATGAAAGGGTCAGCAGTTTCCCATGTTCATGTGCTGTTTCTGCCAGTCATGTGACTAGCTTACACTTGATGCAGTTTGGGAGTCATTTTTGGCTTCATACTGGAACGTGAATGTGGCTAAGCCTCTACATTGGACTCCTCTTCTTCTGTCAGACAATCAGCATTCTTTAGTTGAATTCTTAGCTTAACTTTGCTACAAGCTCCATACTGTGTCAGAACATATATATAGGTTTCTATTCTCCATGACAATATGTCTCTTCCACTACACTTTAACTACCAGCACCCTATCAGTAATATATACATCATTTCATTATAGCAAATCAGTGGATTTTTACTATGGTAGACATAATAAAAGATGGCTTATGTATTTTACTGAAACCCACAGCCAGTTTTCTCTGGAGAAGGGACAAGTCTTGAAAAGTTTACCTGACGGCTTTCTAGCCTAAAGAATGTGGGGCTTGTCTATGGTGCTGCAGCTGTGCTTCTGTAGTACCATAGTGTAACACTTTCCATTTTTTATTGAGATAGTTATCTCAGTATTTGCACATTTTTAACTGAAAACACACAACCTAAAATTGTCCGGTCACTTTAGTGATGGATGCTTTAGAATTCATGTGTTAATCATTTTGCTAAAGGTATGAGAGAGAACAGGTCATAGTATCTTGCTGTTTCTTTTTCTAATAGCTACTTAAAAAAATTCAGTAATACAATAGAGAGAAAAGGTGTTTTATAAATTACAGTAATAGTGAGGGCAGTAATGTTTCCAGGGATACAGTACAGGAAAACTAGAAATATTAGTTTAGAAGCATTATACATAATTATTGATAAGTAAAGAATTTTAATATTTTACGCTCCTCAGGTCCATTGTTAAGACTTTGCTAGGTGAACTGGTGAGTTAGCCTTCAGAATGTATGCATTTTTAAGGTACATGTGTTCCATGAGCATCAGTAAAGCACTGCTATGTTTGTGTGAACTGGGTTTGACTTTCTTTAGGTGAGTAATAGAATCCTTTTTTTGTTATGGGAAGTGTAAAAATGAACCAATCAAATGTGGTGTGATGCTTTGTCTCTTTCAGAAAGATGAAGGTAGTGATGCTAGTTTGAGTGATAGCCACATATCCCCTCCAGCCAAACGTACCTTGAAACATGCTGATCCTGTGTGCAAAGACAAATCAAAATCACGCAATACTGGGCAGCGAGAGGAATGGAGCATTTCAGCTGGACAGTCCAGGTAATCTGGTGCACTGAATGAAAAGGCAAAGTTCTGTTCATTTTAGTAAACTTAGTAACTCCACTTACATTGAGTGTGAGAGAATGTGCATTGTCTTGAAACAGCATACTTTTGCATCATGTATTGTTGACCTGTTTTCTTATAGTCTACATTGTCTTACTTCTGGAATGAGAACTATGTGAATCCTATGGGTTGTGTTCCTCCTTATGTGACACCACTTTGTTAAAATGGGAATAGTGGAGTGTGGTAGGGTCCAATTTTACATTGTTTGTGCATCCAGAACTCTCGGTGACTTAATTAGAAGTTCTGTGTGTTCAAGGAATAAGCAGCTGACCCTAAATTTAAGTTAGAAAATCTGTGTGTTTTCATCCTCTTGTATACAAGATAGTCCAGCCTTCTCCTTTTCAATGATGTTTTCAGCCTCTCCATTGTTAGACAACGCATGGGTGACTCAGGAGTTTAGTACATTAGAAGCAGGCCAAAGTACTATACATTCATAGAATCATAGAATATCAGGGTTGGAAGGGACCTTAGAAGGTCATCTAGTCCAACCCCGTGCTCAAAGCAGGACCAATCCCCAATTTTTGCCCCAGATCCCTAAATGGCCCCCTCAAGGATTGAACTCACAACCCTGGGTTTAGCAGGCCAGTGCTCAAACCACTGAGCCTATTCCTCCCCCCGTATTAGATGCTTATCTTCCAGATGACGTTAGAGTTTCATCTCCTGACTTTCTGGGGACGGGGGGTGTAATTGGTCTTGCTAGACATTCTTTTAAAAATAGCTCTGCCTGTGCAACTGAAATATATACCATATTCCATATAGCCAAAACCGAAGGAGGCAATTGTTTCATTTTCTGAGGGATTTAATTTAATTTTAAGAAAAAGTTTCCAGGTTTAAAGAGGTTCTTCAGATTGGATACAAGTAATTATGCTAGTTTATGAACAACAAGCAAAAGCCTCAAGCTGTTGTGCTTGAAACAGCTTGTTTGAACACTGGTCTTGTCCCTTGCAACTGCTACTGCATATTGTATAGGACTAGACGTTCTTTGTTTCATATTGTTTTAAACTCAGTAAGTGAGAGACAAAGTCATCCTTGTTACTGTTAGCATATAGGAACTACAATAGCTTCTTATAAGGCTACACCCGCTAAGGTGGGACACGTTTGGATACCAAATTGATGCAAATTGATGTGGATAAGACCGGTGATTATTTAAACTGAGAACTGTATGTCTAAAGTTTATTATATAGCATGCTTCATTCAGAAATCATCTTGGAGCATATACAGCCACCTCGGATATGCTGGATTATTTAACAGTCTACACCAGCACTACTCAACAGTTCATCTGTTAGACAAGATATAAAGAATACACAGTGGATTGATTTAAGTCAAAGCAATTTAAATCACCAATTTTAATCATGATTTCAAGCAGAAGACTGGAAACCTTGTTTAAAATAATTGATTTTAATCATGTTTTGCTTTTGGACTTTTTAATTATTTTCCTAAAGAAAGGTTGATTCTCATTTGTTGATAACCAATAAGATATGTTGAATTGCAACTACGTATGGCCTTTATGCTAAATTTAATGCTTCTTTTTGCTAATCAGAGGAGAGGGATACACTATATCGACACACACATTTATTTAAACAATTACGTAGCTAACTTGTAAGAGCTAAGAATATGAATACATTCATTTTTATTATGTTAGAAAATGGTGAATTTCTTATTTATTAGATATTTGTACTTGTGATTTGTCAAGGTCTCTTTGGATGGAAATTCAAATTTATAAAAAAAAATTGTGCATTTTAATTGAAACTTCCTTTAATGTGCTGGATACGCGAGAAGAAGTATCAAAGTTTATCAAAACTTAGTTTTAAATGTAAAATATCTTTTTTATTAAAGAAGGAAGTGTTATCTATAGTTAGTGAATTGAACTGGTAGTTTCTGTCACCTGCCCTTCAAGATTTTAGAGCTAGTGTAGGTCTCATCCTTTCAGACCTAGTTTTTTATTGATAGATTGTAAGAGGAAAGCAAACTTTCCTGCTTTTTCAGTTCCCAATTGGTCTCTTAACTTTGAATGAACTAGTCATTGAACTGAACTAGTTGAATAAAGTGAAGTGAAAAAAAATCTTCTCCCTGCACCTGCAGAAGAGGCTACAGCTGTCAAAAACATGTATCACTTCAGAAAACTACAGTTCCAGATGCTTATTCTGTGACTTCCACCAGTCCAGTGGAAGTCACAGAATAACTTTCTTTAAAATGGGCAGCAAACATGTACCGCTTAATATTATTGTTTGTATTTAATGTAAACAATTATAATAGATTATAAGAAGTTTAGGCCTACACATAGGTTGTCAATTTCAAATTTAATTTTAAATAACTTATTTTTAAAAAATAGACCTGTATTTTAATTAAAAAAACCCTCAGATTTTATTTTAATTGACCCTGGAAGAATATCACTTAGGTGAACTCAATTTGTCTGAACTGAAATTTGGCCAGGATATTGGAGCTAATATCATTGCTCCCTTAAGAAGTGCTACGATGTGTTTGATGACTGAATCTTGGTCTGTTACAGAAACTAGATTTAAAGTAGAGAACTGAGATTAAAATAAAATTTTAGCAATGGGCTACTTGAACAAGCCCAGAAGAGCCATGCATAATGACCTGTGTGGAGATTCTGCTTTTTGGTATTAAGCAACAAATACATGTGACCATAAAGCCATTGCAAATGTTTGTTTGTCAGAAATGCCTGAGACGGTCATGATTTGCAGATGCAATTCTCCTATGTGTTTCTATCCATCACTATGACAAAGTTTTGAGGTCTATTATGGTGAGTCCCTTGTTTTATGAAAAATTGGTATGCCTTTCCCAGGTAAATAATAGCAGACGCCCATGTTCTAGTTAAACCCATCTCTTCAGAAGTAGAAATTTTTGCAAGAGTAAAGGGGCAGTGGAGCTGCGTCAAATGATTTCCTTTTTCAACTGGTTAATTTATTCACTTTCCAACCTAAAATCAGTTGCCCTCCTCCACTATCCCTCCTTCTGGCCTTCCAGTGTGCACAATAGTTATTGCAGTTCAGTGGTCCTTATACACCTTGTAAAGCACTTAAGAGCCTTCAGGATGACAGGAGCTATATGAATATAAATTCTTGATTTGACTAATTTATTTTGATTTTTATATGTACTGGTACGAACAGGTTATTTTCAGCTAATATTCTATCATGATTTCAGGGCATTTGTACATTTTAATTCTAACAGTATAACTTATGTTTTAAGAAGTTAGCCTTAACAGATAAGAAATATAATCTTTTACTCTAATGTAAAAATCAAGACTGAATATATGGTACAATAATTTGTTAACCCATGTAATTGTTGGAAGAGATTTGGATCATGTTTTGGCTCTCATACCAACCCAGTGGGAGTTAACTTTCCTTTAGGAAAACTAACTTTAAAAAAAGAAACACAGAATACTTACGATTGAGGTTTTAAGTAATAGTTTTACTGGTGATTTAAGTAATCTTGATTTGTCAGTCACTTTCCCTTCTGTTATTAGATTTGTTAAATAGATTTAATTTTTTTGTTTTCATAACTTTGCCCAGCATGTTTGTATTGCTTTCGTTTTCATTTGTTTCAGTTATCCACCAAAACATTAAGAGCTTAAATGGTGTTTGCTTCTGACTAGCAGCAGCAAGAGTACTGTTTCTGGAACCTGAGTGTGGCTTATTTAACAGGAGGGGACATAAGTGAAGTGGTGCAGCCTGTTAGTGGAACAGATATTGATATATTTTTTCAGTATGGTGATACTACTTAAAATTGTTTATTAGGATAAAAATAACATATTAGTATAACGTTAAGAACACAAGGACGGGGCAGACCAGTGGTCCATCTAGCCCAGTATCCTGTCTTCTGACAGGGCCAATGCCAACTTCAGTGCCAACTTCAGCTGCAAGCCAAATTCTTGAGCATATTTTCCAAAGCTTTAAATTATGCTCAGTGTACAACACTTAAGGATTTCTATTTCAAAAGTGTTGGTTGCATTATAGTTTTATGTAGTAAAGGCAGTGTTGATATATTTTGCATATTTAATGTAATTGTTTTCCAGGTTAACGTCTCAGGCTGGTGCTACATTACCAACTGGACGTAGCTTATGTGAGTGTTTTCCCTATGGTTATTTTATATCTATATTTAATCTTAACTACTTTTATATTGATGATTCTCAAATGTATATATTTTGACACCTTCATTGGTGTGTATCTCCCTGTGTTTACAAGAAACTGTTTTCTCTCAGATTCCTTCAGATAATTTATTGGATGCTTCCTTTGGGCATGAGTAAGATTAAGATTCTGTCATGGGTATTAAGTCAGGGACAGGTCACAGGCAAAAATAAACAAAAATTCACGGAAGCCCACAATTAGAGCCCTGTGTGGATATAAAATTTGTATCTGCATCCGATCAGCAAACATGGGCCATGGATATAAAGTGGATATCCGCAGATTTGCAGGGCTCCAGATATAAAATATGCATCTGTATCCGATCCATGGATATACACAGATTAGCAGGGCTCTACCTGTGACCTGTCCCTGACTTCTAGTAAAAATACCATGGGAGCAGGGACAGGGACAAGCCGAGCACTGCCAGGACTGCTGCAGCTTGCAGCTGCTCCAGCCCCACCTCAGCCTCTCCCGCAGGAGCAAATTGCTGCTGTTCCTCCCCCAGCTGCTGCTCTGGCAGCGGGGAACCACTGCTTCAGTGAGCCCGGGGCTGGCCACTGGTCAGCTGATCCAGGGATCACTGCTCCGGGACTGGCTGCTGCTCCAGTGGCCCTGGGGCTGACCGCTGGTCAGCTGTTCTGGTGGGCGGCCCCAGGGCTGACAGCTGCTGCAGCCCTGCCTAGAAGAAGTCACAGAGGTCACTCCCGCCACCTGGAACAGTGTTCCTGTGAATCTTCACCTTAGCAGTTTGCCAGTTCATTTCAAATCTCAGCTGAAAACGTATCCAGTTTTCATGTCTATACTTCTTAATTTCTGTCTCCTTTAGTTCTGTATTGAGTCTGTGAGTTTATTCAATTCCATTAAGTATTTTGGTAAATATTATTAATCACTTTTATTACTGTAGTGCCTAAAGAACCAACTAAAATGGGGCTCCATAGGGCTAGGCACTGGACAGAGTAGCATACATACAATAGATTTCTATGCAAAATAAAATTATATCCGTAATATAAAACCTTTTGATACTGTACTTAGAGGAAAGAGTAAGAACTGAAACTGTGCTAAGGGTGGATGACAGTCATAATGTTAACTTTAAAATACTTAATATTTGGTGTTCAAATACAAGCTTACCACAAAATAATATATATTTATGTAAAAGTAACTAGCCCAAATGGCACAGAAATATAGTTAGTAAAATAACATTGGTAGGGATTTAAAACTGATATCTTATTACAGTAAATGTCAGGATGCATATTCAGGGGGGAACTGACTGCATCTTAGTATCATTTGGTTTCTTATCCTTGCTAAGTAATCTGATCATTGAATTCTTATTTGTAAAAATGTTGTTTCCTGCATTTTGAAGTAGTAATACAAATTTTTCTTAGCTCTCAAAAGCCATCCCCTTCGAGGGGAAAAAAAGGGAGATGGGGACCATGCTTGCATAAACGGAGATATAGAAGTGAGAAAAAGTTGTCGGTCCAGGAAAAACAGATTTGAAACTTTGAATCAGAGTTTATTGTTTGATCAGCTAGTAAACAGGTATGTGTGGATACTTCAGTTGTACACGTCACAAAGCATCCTGATGGTTTTAAAAAAATAGTTAGAAAGCCCTGTATTGCAGTTCTATCTAAATGTCATTTAAATAAGTGATCAACAGTATCAACAGTGGTTGGAAGTTAAGTACATCTTGCTTGTATGGCTGAATTATAAAATGTCAACAAGTTTGTAGCTGTTTCATCATCACTTGTTGATAATGAGATACTGCATACAGGATTGGTGTCACTTTTTGACTTTACAGTGCAGATAAAGTTGATCAGAGAAGAAGGCACAGTTGATCTGAACACAGGAGTGGGAGCCAAGAATTCCTTGCTTTGAAAGTGGCTTCCTCTGTGGCCTTGGGCAAGTCACTTAACCTCTCCATCTCAGTTTTCTCTTCTGTAAAATGGGTATAATATCTACCTTTTGAGAGATACTGAGTATCAGTGTTTGCAGAATGTTTTAAACATGAAAAATGTTCTGTAATTGCTAAGCATGATCTTTATTACTGATAAAAAATGTATTCTGCTGAACTTTAGTTTTTCACAGAAACTGCTTTTTTCAATGTGCTCAGTAACCAGGTGGTTATTGAGCATATTGAAAAAAAAAATTATAAGTTTCTCTTGTTACTTTTTCCCTGGTTGCATTTGAACCCCTTTTTTATTCAACTCCTCTTCCTCCTCAATATAGAATAGGAAAGCAATTTACTATAAAGATGGTAATATAAGATCGTGATTCTGATGCCTGCATTTGTGTTTACATTGATCCAAAGTGTTCAGAATTATGAACAATGACTTGAATGTATCTAGATCAGTTATGTTGTGCATCAGAAATAGTAGCATTGATTAGAAATTCAAAGGGGAAAAAAAGCCCTTGGGTGACATTCTCTCACTATTAATGTTAATGGCAAAACCTCCATCAATTTTTCTTATTTTTTATTTTGTATATTAACAGTTCCATTCAGTGTAATAGAAATCTTATAAGGCTTTTTGCAACTTCCATAGAGAGAAATTAGTATTTACACAAGTATACAATTATAAATTGATCCATGGAAGTCCCTAAGGCTGTATTGACAAGACTTGACACTAATTGCTTTCTTCAACTTTATGGTATCAGTCACATATTGTGTTTTATGCTTTTCTACTCTTTGTTTCCATCTTCTGTTTTGTCAGTTGGTAGTGTTGGTTGAAGTCTCTTATCTTGTTTAGGTCCAAACTTTTGTTTTTCTTATGTTTAAATACGTAACCTATTTATTAATTGTCCTGTGAAAACTCTGAATGATATTAAGCTTTTGTTCTTTTTCCACCTCTGTTTTCCTTATTTTAACATCTTGATTTTTAGTTTAATTTCAACTTTCGTTGAAGGGTTTCTCCGTGTGTGTGTGTGTGTGTGTGTGTGTGTGTGTGTGTGTGTGTGTGTGTGTGTGTGTGTGTGTGTGTGTGTGTGTGTGTGTAAGTTGTCACACTATCAGGGAATGGCCATCTTCCAACAAATTCCCAAAAGTACCACCAGACTTCTAAATAGTTTACCTCCATTGATTTCAGGATTTTACACTTTAGATTTACCTTTAAAGTGCTGACTGGAAATGACTAAAAGTTGATACCAGTTTCCAACTGTTGTGCAGCTTTAGGACATTTCCAGTGGACAAGTATCCACAGTACACAAACCTTCTCCACAGTTAGCAATAATTTGGCAGTCATGACAAATAAGTAGATGATTGATTGCACCTGGCTGATGACTTGTCATCTCCTTCCTGAACTGGTCTGTCCTGCTCAGTCCGTAGCACCATCAGTTTGTTAACACTTTAAAGGCATTTAAGGTAAAAGTCGTTCTCTTGAAGTGCTTGCAGTCAACTTAATCATTGTATAATTAAAGTGATGCAACAGAGGCAAATTAATGAGTAATGGAGTTCTATATATGTCTCTTTCATTTCACATATTTAGTTATTTTAAAAAAATCCCTTTATTTGTTAGCCCTTGCCTCAGAAAAATGCTGAAGTTTTATAGGGCTTACAGGACTGAGGCACATTTACAGGAGTGCAGTGTTGCTACCTGTGCTACACTGGTTATGTGGATGGAATGCTTCAGTCTCACAGGCTGTCAGTCTGGTACTTTTCACAAGTATACCATTCAGTCTCCCCAGATTAAAAAATTAATCCCCACAACTGAGAGAGAACACACTTTAAATTAAAAGTGGTATTAGAGTTGGCTTCAAAGCCCATAAGATAATCATTTTTTTTCTTATGCTGACTCTGTATATTTTTACCCTCTTCTTTCAGTTTTCTTTATAACGGCTGATTATTTTTAGTTTAACTAAAATTTAATTTCAGTCTCTCCTGCAACTCCTTGAAGTCATTAATTAATCTGTACATTTTATTCCATATATACTTCCTGGAATGATTGCAAAGAAATTATAATTTGAGTATAGTGTGTTGCATAGAATTATTTGTGTGTAAAAGTTTGCAGCTCTTCTATTTTAAGTCTGAATATTTGTCTTTTTTATGTTAAATATTGTGTATATTTAGTACTGCTGAAGCTGTACTTCAAGAAATGGACAATATTAACATCAGGCGGAATAGGCGGTCTGGAGAAGTAGAACGGCTGCGAATGTGGACAGACACAGAATTTGTAAGTTCAGAATCTGTCAAATTTTGGATAAAAGTAACATTCAGTGGCTCTATGTATATTTTTATAACTTTCCAAACATCAGTTGCCTACAGTATGTTAAAATTCTAAAGCATTTTTTCAACTCCTATCTAATGCTGACTTATAAATAAACACTGATGCTAGCTAGGTGTATTTAATTTTAGACAGATATTAATATGTCATCCTGTTTGGTCAACATTCTCATATTGTGCTAGTGTTAAATTGGAGGGGAAGCATGGTTTAGTGGTCCGAAAAAAGGACTGGGCACCATAATGGCCTGAGTTCTAAACACAGGCTTTGACATTAACACAATCTGTGACCTTGGGAGAGCCATTCCTCAATCCTCCTCATTTGTAAAATGAGAATACTTAACCTACCTCTCAGGGTTATTTGTTGGTAAAGCACATGGAAGATGAAAAGCACTTCATAAGTGTTACCGTTACTATTCGGGCTAATGATGCAGGTTACGAGGAATAGTATCGACTAATGAGCAAATTCATTTTGTTCTAGGAAAACATGGACATGTATTCTCGAGTGAAGAGAAGGCGGAAATCACTGAGAAGAAATAGCTATGGTATTCAGAACCATCACGAAGTGTCCACGGAAGGGGAAGAAGAAGGTATGAATTGTACAGATTAACTATAGGGCTTCATTTGAAACAGTAATGAAACATACCGTTTAGAAGAAATGACTGCTTAAAATAGCTGATGTATTGATACAAATATTGCACAGTACAACTGTACTGTAATACAGAGAATTAATAATAATTTGCTTTTGCTTAATAGAAAATGAACAGGGCCATTGGAAATATGCAATATAGAAATTCTGCTCTTTAGCAAAGATTTGTGGTGTCCGCAGGTTTCAGTGTACTGCTGAAAAGGATCTGAGAGTTATAGTGGATCACAAATTGAACTAAAGCTTTTGTTTAAAAGAAAAAAAAGTTTGTTAAATTTGCTTTACAAATATGGAACAATTTAAACCAGATTTCCCGTATCTTAGAACTGAAACAATTGCTCTGGGTAGTGTAAATCACAGTGGGGTGTAAATTCTGAAACTCAGTGGAGGCAATTTAAATAATATTAAGTGTTATAGTAGTGATTATTTTAGTAGAAACATCCAGCTGATATCTTTAGCCCATGTGTTTAGGTTTCTTTCAAAGAGCTTTTAATAGGAATTAAGCTGCAAATTTTGAAGTTGTAATTATTTTAGTATTTTATCAAATATTTGATTTCTTTTGATTATCATAGAAATTTTGGAAGAATGAAAAGAAGAGCAAAGGTATTCTAGGTTTTTGGAAATCATAGAATTGTACAGTCAGAAGGGATCTAGAGACGTCATCAAGACCAATCCCCTGTGCTGAGGCAAGACCGAGTAAACCTAGACCATCCCCTACAAGTGTTTGTCCAGTGTGTTCTTAAAAACCTCTAATGATGGGGATTTCACAACAGCTCTTGGAAGGCTATTCCAACCTCTTGGAAGCCTCTTGGAAGGCTACCCTCATAGTTAGAAAGATTTTCCTAATATCTACTCTAAATTTCCCTTGCTGCAGCTTAAGCCTCTTTACTACTTGTTCTATTTCAGTGGACATGGAGAACAATTGATCACTGTCCTCTTTTATAATAGTCCTTAACATATTTGAAGACTGTTATTAGGTCCCTGCTCAGTCGTCTTTTCTCAAGACTCAACATACCCAGTTTTCTTAAATTTGATCTAAGAGGAAAGGTTTCTAAATCTTTTATCATTTTATCTGCTGTCCTCTGGACACTCCAGTTTGTTGACATCTTTCTTAAGTGTTGTACCCAGAATTGAACACTGTACTGCAGGTGAGGTCTCACCAATGCTGAATAGAGCAGGACAGTTACCTCCTGTATCTTACATTTGATACTCTTGTTAATACACCCCAGAGTATTAGCCTTTTTTGCAACTGCAGCACATGGTTGATTCGTATTCAATTTCCGATTCACTTTAACTCTCAGATCATTTTCAGCAGCTGGCACGGAGTCACAGTTTCAGTACTCTGAATGCAACCAGTCAGGACAATAGTGTAATGTGTCTCCCCTCAGGTAACACACTCATCAGGGCAAGAAACCTCCCTAGCTTCAGCATTTCCTGGGTTTGACCTCGGAGCAGTCAGTACCCCTGTTCACACCGTGAGCTTCCCACAGTGAGTCTACCTGGATGGGACACCTGGGGAAGCCTTACACCCTCCCCAAAGGGCCATGTACCCCAACTTTGCAGTCAACAGTGACTCTCTGCCAGTGTTGTAAAACAGAAGAGTTTATTAGTCGTCGGGAACACAGCGTAGAACAGAACTTGTTAACACAGAAACCAGGAAGTTACAGCAAAATCCATCTTGAGGGGTTCTAGAGCCCTGGGCTCTTCTCCTGACTCCTTTCAGCGCCCAGCTTCAGTCATGCCCAGCCTCATTCATGCCCAGCAGCCCCACCTCCGTGCTTTGTCTCTTTCCCAAGCAAACAGGTCACCTGGTCTCTTTGTTCTCCAACACCTTTGGCTGGCTCCTTGCAGAAGATGGGCTCTGGCCATCAGTTGCGATGATGCAGAGTTTCGGCCATTCTTTGGTTACTTCATCCTTTTTTTGAAACAGAAAGTTATTCCCTGTACATGCCAAGAACTTACTGGACATTTTGTATTTTTCTGTTGTGGCAAATTGCCGGCACTACTATGATGGGTCCCGCACTTTCTCTTCTTGGGCGGGGGCGGGGGGGGGGTGTTCAGGGTGCTATTTCTTGCCCCTGAACTGGGGTAACAGCTATCCTACTAGTATCCCAGGGAAGGGGAGTGGAGAGGGAGGGACCCAGGCCCACCCTCTACTCCGGGTCCCAGCCCAAGGGCCCTATGATAGTAGGTGAACCACTTGTCCCAGTGATTCTTTCCCCTGGGCTACTTCCCTCTCCTGACCTTCAGCTTGTGGGGCTTCCTGCCTTCCCTCTGCACAAGCCAGGTGTCCCTTTACCTAGGATCTTGGTCTTCTTAGCCTGCTGCAGCACTTCTCAAAACTCTCCTCCACTTTCCTTCGAACTGCTCTTTGTTCCACCACCAATCCACTCTGCTTCACTCCTCCAAACTGCTCTCTGCTCCACCACCAAACCACTCTGCTTCAGCTCCTCCTCACTCTGCTCCAGCTCCTCCTCTGGCTGATTGAAGCAGGGGGATTTTATCAGGTGACTGGCTTCAGGTGCTCTAATTGGCATGGCAGATAAGACCATAATGGGTGACGTGACGGCAAGCGTATAGCCGGTGGTTTAAAAAGGTCATTGTGCAGCGGCAGGCTTGGGTTGGGTCGGTCGCATTTTTTCTCCAGTAACTTGCCAGTGGCAACCTCTCATCTGATATGAGGAACAATATTGCTCAGAACTGGAAGCCATGGGAGTGGAGTCAGATGCAGGGTGCAGGAGATGATGCGCATCGCTGCATGTAATTGCGTATCTACCAGTTTGGTGTGTGACGATTGACTCCAAACTGGTGCGCAGGACTCCGCCACCGAATATGTGGTGGCAAGAGCTGGTGTCTGCAAAGTTGGAGCACAAGCACCCCATGATGAACCTGCCAGTTTGCTAAGAAGATTGTTGCGCGTCTTAACTTTAGCTGCTGTCTTCTTCAGGTGGACATGGTAACTCAGTGTGTGGTCTAAGGTCACACCTAGATAGACCGGTTCTACTTCATGCTTCACCTTCTGCCCATTCAGTTCTTTGGTTGTGTGATGAAGATAGAACAGACTGGAGACTGTTTGTTTTTATGACACTTGGCACCATGTCTTACAGTAGTCCGCTAACTTTATCATGTCCCGGTTTAAGATGGCATCAAGCTTCTGGAACATCCGGGCCTGGGTACCGCAACAGATGTCGTCTGCGTAAATGAACTTTTGTGACTCCATTGTTGGCAGGTCGTTGATGTAAAGGTTGAACAGGGTTGGAGAAAGCACGGAGCCTGGGGGGTAACCCGTTTCTCGGTTGTCTCCAAGCACTTGTCTTCTCCCCCATATGGACTCTGAACTGCCTATCACGGAGGAACAGTTCAACGATACCTGTGACCCAAGGTAGCAGGACCTGTGATACCTTCATGAGCAGGCCAGTGTGCCATACCGTTTCGTACGCTGCTGTTAGAGCGATGAAAACAGCGCCTTTTTCAAGTTTCTCTGGAAGCCATTTTCAACAAATGTGGTCAGCGCGAGTACTTGGTCACATGTGCTATGGCCTCGGTGAAAGCCAGCTTGGTCAAGGCTCAAAATTATCTCCATGTCGGGTAATATGCGCTGTCGGTGGGTGGGTGAGTTGGTGCTTGAAGATGCTCTTCTTCTTCTTGGTAGGTGGACGCCATCTCCTCCCAGCAGTCCTCCTTCGTGGAATAGCATTCATGGTTGAGAAAGCTTCCTGGTTGCACAGATGGTGTCAACATGCATTCATCTCCAGGATGCACCTCCCCGTGTCTGGGACCTTACTTTCAGCCATGAGGATGGACAAGAACACAACTTTCACCTTTGCTCCCAAAGCCCTGTAGTCACTGCTGATCTGCTCAGGTTCATACCAGCCGCGTAGCCAGGTCCATAGTACAGGGGGAGCGGAGCTATAAAAAGGCGCCTCCCCCCGTACTCACCCGGTGGCGCTTGGGCGGCGCTCTAGCTGTTCGGTGGCACTTCCTTCACTCGCTCCGGGTCTTCAGTGGTACCCGCCGCCGAAAACCCGGAGTGAGTGAAGGACCCGCCGCCGAAGTGCCGCTGAACAGCTGGATCGCCGCCGGGTGAGTGCAAGAAGCGTCGCCTTTTTTAAAGGGGGGAGCGGAGCTAAAAAAAAAAAAGGGCGCCGCTTCCTTTTTAAGGCGCCGCTTCTGCTCACAGGGGGAGCGGCCACTTCCTCCGCTCCCCCCCGCTACGCTACTGGTTCATACCTGGTAATATCATTAGTGCCCACGTGGATGAGCAACATGGGGTAGTGGTCAAAGTTAATCAATAGCAATAAGACAGAAGTGATCCAGAAATACCATCTGGCTAACTCCCTTTGCATCACCAGCCATGTGTCTTACCAGCCACTTGGAGCTTGCATGCTTGTTAAAGCCTGGGCCTTACACACAGCTGTAATGGGTGACTCAACCCATCACACTCAGCTGTCTGTAATCACTGGCCTGTTCACAAAAAACTGTACTGCTCTTTCTCTTCAAAGAGCCCAGCTAGAGCCCTTCAACGAGCCCTGCTAGAAAGCAGGTGCTGACTCACGTAACTGCAGGGCAACCTTGTTCAGACAGTCAGCAACTAAGCCTAGATTTCAAAACACAGCATCCAACCCAGAGTCCTACCATGCTTGCCAGCAAGTTCCCAGCACAGAAAGTGCTTCTCTTTTGTCCCCTTCCCCCACCAAAGTTAATCGGTAGCAGTAAGACAGAAGTGCCCCACAAATGCTCACCAGCTGGCTAACTTCTTTAGTCTCCCAGCTACTTTCATTTTACCAGCCACATATCTCAAGTAGGTAAGGGATTATTATTAAAGTGAAAAACAAAACAACCCCCCAACTTGGTAAAATAAACTAATTTTATGTAAAACTACTTTGTAAATATATAGAAATCTGCTACATTTATTATGTCCTGCTGATTTTTTTTTATTTTTTTTTATTTTTTGGGAAATCTTATAGAAGCCAGTAGGGAATTTGGCAAAACATCCCGTGGATTTCCAGTGGCCCCAATGGTGATTAGTTTGTTCTAATTAGTGAACAAAATGATCCTTATGCATTTAGAATTTATTTTGTGGATTTATTTTTGGAGAGAGGGGCAAGGTTGCTCTGAAATAAAGTAATAAGTGTTCAAAATATTTTCTGCTTTTTCTTTCTAGAATCTCAAGAGGAAGATGGAGATATAGAAGTAGAAGAGGCAGAAGGAGAAGAAAATGATCGACCTTATAATCTAAGGCAAAGAAAAACTGTGGAAAGGTACCAGGCACCTCCAATAGGTAAGGAATCAGGATCATAGATGACCTTTCTACTCATATTGATTATAATGTCTCTTTTAGCTGGACTTGCTCTTTGGTAGAGCTCAAAGATACCATAGTTTTTTTTCCTGTTAACTGTTTTGCCCCAGTTTCTCTGGGTTACTGAATAAACATTTGTCAGATTGTTAAAGCATGCAATTGGACATGAGGAAATGAAGGCTTTTATTCCAGGGCCTGCCACAGACACGTTAAGTGACTTGCCAAAGGTCGCACACTTCTGCTCTATTGCGTTGTCTTGGTCGGAACAATGGACAAGGGGAGAGAAGTTGGATAATTGCTCTTCATCCCTAAGGGAGCTTCTATGCAGAGTTCCACAGGGTTGCATCGTGCTTCCCCTTTTGTTCAACATGTATACGGGGCATCTGAGAAGGTTAATGAAACTTAGACTGTGGTATATTCAGTGTGGTGGTGGTGTCAATTCTATAACTATCTAATCTGACCTACCTAGTGCTGTTTCATGCCTGGCTCAGAGTCTGGCGTCGGTGAGGACATAGATGAGAACTAACTGGTTAAAGCTCAATCTAGATAAGGAGATGGTGATCCTGGTAGGTTGGGGGAATCAGAATGGAAGATATGGTGATGGTTAAGTTTGTTCCTCTTAGTGAGTTTGTGTGCCCACCATTCCTAACTAGTGTGTAACTGGGGATAGCGTTGAATCTGTGGATGCTGTTAGTTTATCACAAGCAGCATTGTCCAGTCTTTGTCTAGATAAGAGATTGCAACTATTTCTTTTGGATGTAGACCTTGCTTCTGTTCGTGCATATATCACTTCAAAATTAAACTACCACAGTGCACTGCACATAAGGCTACACCTTAAAACAACATGGAAACTGAAGCTGTTGCAGAATGTGGTGGCATGAATTCTGCGTATTTGAAAAACCACCTCTCTATCTCTTCTATATTGTGACCGTTGTAATCAGCTGAGGAGTTTGAAAAGAGATGGAACTGGTAATGAAGGCTCCTTGTGCAGACCACTCTTTCTTTTTCATTCCTTCCCTTGAGCTGAAATAATCCAAATCTTCTGACCGTGAGGGCATACTGCAAAGCCCATTTCTTCATGTGGCTTTTGGAGAGAGAGGGTCACAATAAAAGATGAGGATTGTGAGGAAGAGGGATATAGATGGGCTTATTTTCATTATAGTCTTATTTACTGGGTTTTGGGTGAGGTATTTCCAATTTTCGGCAAAGTCACCTAGAGCTCAAGATAGGCACTTTTTTTTATAGATTTGTCTTAAATGAAAATGTGTGTTTTTTTTTTTTAAAGTAGATTATGTGGTTACCCTTTTTTGTATTTGATGTTTCAAGCCTGTTACCTTTTTTGCTTAGTGCCAGCTCATCAAAAAAAGAGGGAAAATGCACTGTTTGATATTCACAGATCTCCTGCAAGAAGAGGCCATATCAGGTAAATGTCACAAGCTTTTTGTAGGTAGAAGATATTTGTGTTCCCTCAGCATATTTTGTTAGCTGTTTATTTTGAAACTTTCTGTCCCTGAGTGATACTTATTAAACCCAAAGAATCAGAAGTAAAGTGCTCATCCTACAGTGAGCTTCATGTAGGTGGACTCCTGTGTTCATCCAAAACCTACGTAAGATAGAAAAGCTCATTGCAGGTTTGGGGCCTAAGCCTTTTTTAAAAAGCTCTTTTGTTTGTAACCTGCTGTTTCTTGTATTGTCTGAAAATAATTGAAGACCAATTTAGCTGAATTTTCCTGATTAATAAAAAGAAATCAGTATAATAGCATCAGGGTGTTATAAATACGATTGCTGAATGCCTTCATGGGAAGATGGTTAGTTAATCTGAATAATAGTATGAAGCAGTCTAGTGTGAAATAAAACTTTTCATTGCAGAAGTATATAGGAACATAGAAATTACTAGACTGGAACAGACCCAAGATCCTTCTAGTCCAGTATCCTGTCTCTTGACAGTAGCCCAGCACCAGATGCTTCAGAGGAAGGTGTAAGAACATTGCAGTAGGTGGATTTGGGATAACCTGACCTCAACATAGGTCTCATCCTGTTCTCAAACCCTGAAGAACAAAGTTTAATATTCCTCCCAAGATTATTAATTGTAACAAATCTAGATATTCTTGATAGCCTTATAAATATCCAATCCCATATTGAATCTTAAATACTTGGCATCAACCACTTTCTGAGGCAATGAATTCCATAGTTTGATCATGTGAATATATGGGTCTTGGATTGTGCCTTAGGATCACATAGTGATTAGGAAACATGTGAAAATAAATGTCATTATTGTATCATAATGCCAATAGAAGTTCTGTGTGATTAGCAATCTGCTCAGGAGAGGCTCAAGACTGGAATAGCGGCTGTGATGCAGGTTCTTTGAAAGAGCTGTGTATTTGTTTATGGTAGCAGTCTCTAATCAGTGCTATATTAGGGTATGTCTACACTGCAATAAACCACCTGTGGTTGGCCTGTGTCAGCTGACTTGGGCTCGTGGGGCTCAGGTTATGGGACTATAAAATTGCAGTGTAGATGCATGGGTTGGAGCCCGGGTTCTGGGACCCGATAGTGCCAAGCCTGAACATCTACACTGCAATTTTATAGTCCCACAGCCTGTTTGTCTTTTAAAGCAGCAAATTTCCCTCTGTACTGAAGAAATAAAGGAAACAAAATACAATTAAAAAAAAAAAGCACTAATGTTTTCTAGTTAAAATTTCTTTCAAGTAGAGTTGATCCAAATTTCAATAAACAGAAAAGATTTTTTTAAATGTAATTTTGTTTTTTTGACCTGCTCTATTGCCAGATAAAACTGGTGTATAGTAAGTTGAACTCCAAAGCCTTGAGCAATTTCTTTGTAAACGTAGGCACACAATTAGAGCCCGACCTTAGAGTTTGTAAAAATGAGCTTTCTACCAACTTAAATTAATAGAATATTTTTTTTAAACCAAAATGCCTCCTGTGGTGTTTGCAACCCAAATATAATAGCATGACCCTGTTCTACCTTTTAAATTAAATGAAGTAGAAACTGATTGTAGACCACATTGAAATTGACAGTTTTCTTTTTCTTGTCCAAACTGACAGAAGAGCAAAGACTGTGAATGTGGGAAACAAATAAGTAATGCTTAACATTCTTTCAGTTTTAATAATTTCCTGTGTTGTTTGTAAGATGAAAAAATGTGGTTTTTAAAAACCTGATTTTAAAAAGGGTTTTGTCCATTAGTTTCAGCCAAGTTATTTTCTCTTTAAATAAAATGTTGATAAAGCATTTCTTGAAAAGATGTTCTTCTTTCAGTAGTGTCCCTATGGGTGCTCCTCTCTGGGTGTGCTAGCTCTCCTTATGCCTCTGGTCGGAGATTTCTCATAGCAGTGTCCATTTGGCCTGTGTATGTATGCTAGTTAGGCCCATGCCCCGTGTCATCGTTATGTAGTGCTGCACTGATGAACTGCTTCAGTTCCTTCTCAACCACCTCGGCCTGGGACAGAGCTCTGGCAGTTTTCCCCGTTGAGATTTCCTCAACATTGTCCTCATTTCTTATTCTAGTAGTTAGTTGTAGTAGTTCTTAGCATTAGTTTAGTTCAGCAGTTCTCAAATTGTGGGTTGGGACCCCAAAGTGGGTCACAACCCCCTTTGAATGGGGTTGCCAGGGCTGGCTTAGACTTGCTGAAGCCCGAGCCCCACTGCCCAGGATTAAAGCCAAGGTCTGGGTCTTCAGCCTTGGGTGGCAGGACTCGGGTTGCAGGCCCCCTGCCTGGGGCTGAAGCCCTTGAGCTTCAGTATTGGCCTCCCTGCCCGGAGCGGTGGGGCTCGAGCTTTGGCCCTCCCACCCAGGGCAGTGGGGCTTGGGCTGGCTCAGGCTTCGGTCCCCCCTCCTGGAGTCGTGAAGTAATTTTTATTGTCAGAAGGGGGTCGCGATGCAATGAAGTTTGAGAACCCCTGGATTAGTTATTTAGTAAGTAGTAGTAGTTTTAGCTTCCTAGTTTTAAAAATATATTTTTTTCTCTATTATATATTGTATTGCGATAGATACTAATTAGTAGATCTTGTTCACTGGGATATTCTACCCAGTTCTCCCAGCTTCAAATGTTGTCTGTTGTGCTGGGAGGTGACCCTGGTTAGAGATGGGCACTCCTGCTGCATCTGTTGCCTTGGGGAAATGCATATCTGTCTGGCACTGAAATCCAGAGCCAGAAAAAACAGGGAGATAAAACTTTGTCGTCTCAAGATTGAGAGCTCTCTACACCTGACTTCTGACCTGGGCCAAGGGTTCTCAACTGTACACCGGTCTCCAAGCAAATCTTCTGCCTCCAGAGCATCTAAGAGGAAGAAGCAAGACTCCTCTCAGAAGTCCTCCAAGGGCCATGTCCTGGGCTCACCAGGTAGGGAAGCTACCTCTTAAAAAGACGAGATTGTCTGTCTGTGTCTTCAGCCACTCTGGCACCATCTGCTCTCCAATTGGGTACCCATGAGGCTGCTGTTTCCTCAGGTACCCAGGGCACCGCTAGACTGAAAGACTGCAAAGCTTTCTTTGATTATTAGTAATGTTAGCAGATTGATGTGGCAAGAAGAACTCTTCCTCAATATTGAAGAAGCCCTCTCGGGCTCCGAACACACTTCCCTTGGAGCACCCGAGACCTACGGTACTGTTAGCGCCCTCAACCACCATCACTTCGGTGGAGACTACAGACTCGGTGTCTATGACACACTCGGAGAAGTTCCATTTTCCCCGAGACCTGGCTTTATCTGAGACACCCGATTCTCTACTGCTCGGGTCCAACATGCATCAAGATCGTCTGAAGTTCACCTGGTACCAATGGTTTCACCTCAGATCTCCAGGCGCTGCATCATTCCAGAATGATTTTGAGGAAAAGGATGCTGATGAAGACCTTGTTTGGTGTCTCAAATATCAACTCAGGGTTCTCTCACTCCTATTGAGGCCCCTTTCCAGAAGTCTCTGTTGAAACTATAACTACTCATGGTACAAGTTTACAACCAACATCTCGCTGGTATGAGCACCTGTGGGTGCCACCTCCACTTGATGCACCTCCTTCTTAGCCATATTGGGACCTTTGGCTGGCTTATCGCCAACAATTCTCCAGGGCATTGTGCATCAGTAGGGCTTTACCAAATTCATGGTCCATTTTGATCAATTTCATGGTCCTAGGATTTTAAAAATAACAATTTTCATGATTTCAGCTATTTAAATCTGAAATTTCACCGTGTTGTAATTGTAGGGGTCCTGACTCAAAAAGGAGTTGTGGGGGGGTCGCAAGGTTATTGTAGGAGGGATTGCGATACTGCTACCCTTACTTCTGCGCTGCTGCAGATGGTGGTTTTGCCTTCGGAGCTGGAGAGCGGTGGCTGCTGGCCAGGAGCCCAGCTCTGAAGGAAGAGGCACCGCCAGCAGCTGCACAGAAGTAAGGATGGCATTTTATGGCATTGCCACACTTACTTCTGTGCTGCTGCTGGCGGGGCACTGCCTTCAGAGAGCCAACAGTCTCCACTCTCCAGCCACCCAGCTCTGAAGTCATCACAGAAATAAGGGTGGCAATACCACAATCCCTCCCTAAAAGAACCTTGCGACCCCCCCCCAACTCCCTTTTCGGTCAGGACCCCGAATTTGAGAAACTCTGGTCTCCCCCGTGAAATCGGTATAGTATAGGGTAAAAGCGTGCAAAAGACAAGATTTCACAGGGGGAGACCAGATTTCACGGTCTGACGTGTTTTTCATGGCCATGAATTTGGTAGGGCCCTAACTATCACTCCTCACAGAGAGAGGCAACCTGCATCACTTGCTCCATCCAGGAGATACGACCCTCAACCAAAATCTTTTGAGGAGCAGGCCACTAGTACTGATGAAGTCTCTCCTACAGCCAATATTTCATCATCCTCTCCGGATGAAGCTGTTATGATTCTTCCTCCATCTTTGGTGGATGATTTTAAGCAGTTCCGGGTTCTGGTCAAGAGAATTGCTGACTCCTTGCAGTTCTCTTTCCAGGAGGTTAAAGAATCTCATCATAAGCTGCTTGATATCCTCTATTCACCTGCCTCTGCCCACTTAGCTTTACCTGTCAATGAAGCTCTTCTGAACCCAGCGAAGATCGTCTGGCACACTACTTGCTACTGCATGCAAGAGAGTGGATAAAGAAGTATTATGTCCTAGCAGAGGACTCCGAATTTTTATCCCTCACCTAACTCCTTGGCAGTTGATGCAGTTAATGAACGTGAAAGGCAGCACTACGCTAAAAACATGCCTCATGAGAAAGCGTCTAGACCTACTGAGGAGGAAATCTTATTCCTTAGTGTCCTTCCAATTTAGAATTGGTAATTACCAGGTGCAAATGGCAAAATACAATCACAAAAGTATACCAAAACGAACTCTCTTCTTGACCATCTAGCAGAGCTCAGGGATAAACTTAATGCAGTTATTGTGGAGGGCCAGCTACTTGCCAGAACATGTCTACAAGCCTCCTTGATGCCGCTGATCCTGCCACCCATCTGATCGCTACAGTGGTAGTTATGAGAAGGACTTTCTGGCTTGAACTCTCCAGATTTCCAAAAGAGGTCCAGAATATGGTGGGGCACCTTCCTTTTGATGGGTCTAAAGTTGTTTGTGGACAGCATGGACAAATCTTTGCAAACGTTAGAAGACTCTAGGGATATCTTACTTTCTCTTGGTATTTATACACCCACCTACACGAGAAAGCTCAGCAAGTCCCAAACGGCTCAGAGATCCCATCCTGCTCAATTCGTTTCGTCCCAGAAGCCATGTGAACAGCCTCAAAAGACACAGAGATTCCAGCGAAGGAAGCCGTCTACTTCTGAGCCTCCCACATCACACCCTTCCACCTCCATGCAGCAATTTTGACAGACTGGTTGAGGGCCTGAACTACCATCCTCTCCAGCTGCATTGAGTCACCTGCCTGCCTGCTTGCCTTCCTTCCTTCCTTCAGTGACCGCCTTTACCACTTCAAGAAGGCTTGGGAGTCCGTCACTACAGATAAATGGGTTTTGGAGATCATCTCAACAGGATACACCATCCACTTTAACCAACAAACGCCCCTTCCCTGTTGTTCTTCAGAGACCCCTCTCATGAGAGCTTGCTTTGTCAAGAAATAGACTCTCTCACACTTGGGAGCAATAGAACCAAACCCCATGCACCACAGAGAAAAGGGGTTTTGTTCAAGATGTTTCTTGGTACCAAAAAAGCATTGAGGTTGGAGACCTATCCCAGATTTGAGGCTACTCAACACCTATGTGAATGCACAGAAATTCAAAATGATGACACCTGCGGCGATGATCCTGTCACTAGAGTAAAGGGATTGGTTTTCAGTCCTCAACCTTCAAGATGCGCATCTATATCTATACACTACACAATACACTCTGGTATGACCTGGTCTGCCAACGTCACGCCTACGTTTCATTGTTGGCTGGGACCACTTTCAGTACCGAGTGCACCCCTTTTGACTGTCGTTTGCCCTGAGGCACTTTTCAAGTTATGTCAGAAGTAGCAGTGCAGCTCCATAGGAAAAGTATTTTAGTAGTCCCATATCTGGACAAGTGGCTGCCGAAAGGTCGCTCCCTGGAACTGATGGCTCAGGTAACTTCCGAGGTGATAGATCTCTTCCACGAATTGGGCATGCAATTGGACATTCAAAAATTCCTTGTGCAGGTACATCTTGATTCAGTAACAGGAAAACCCTACCTTTCTCTGCACCTTCATTGGTCGTCAACTCTCCTTTGTGCGTTCCCACCAACTCCTCTAAAAGCCAAAGTTATGCTCAAAATAATAACAATAAAAAAATAAAATAAAGCCAGAGTCATCCTAATAGTTATGACTTGGCCCAGACAAACATGGTTTCCTTACCTAGTACAGCTGGCTGTTTGGTCACCGATCACTCTTCATGCTGCTCCTCATTTCCTCTCCCAGGAAGGCGGGGAAGATCCTTCACCCCAATCTCAGTGCTTCTTCTCAAAACATGATTGGTAGATGATTCACAGGATTAGAGATTTACCTGCTCAGAGGAAGTAGAGTGCTACTACAAAGCAGGAAACAGTCTACTTGCTACACATACTCTTAAAAATGGACAAGATTTTGTTACCCATTCTTGGAATCGGGCAAGAAATAAACATAGACAAAGGTAGAACTCTAGCTGCACTGAGGGTTGATTTATTGTTTCCCTTATTTGTGCAATTACACACGCCCACACCCACACCCACACACACACACACACCCTAATTCATGCTGGCAGGCGCGGGTGTTGGTTTTGATTTTGCAGGTGGCTGAGGCTAGCCAGGTGATAGCTGCCTGGAAATTGGCTGCGAGGTGACAAGAGTCCCTGAAGCCCCTTCGGATCCGCGGGAGGGCTATAATGCTTCTGGTCCATTCCAAAGTTTAGTGTGCTGTTACATTTCCTTGTTGGTACCCAACCTGGCCGCCTGTCTCGAGATTTACCAAGATAATACCATGGTTCTATAAATGGTGATACTTCTTTGTTTTGCCATTGGTTGTCATTCACTGTCTCACTCACTTCTTACATTAATTGCATGAATACAATTGGTAATATAGAGCAATGCAGCTTTAAGCAAGCATCTAATATCATTGGGGAGCTTGTGCTGCTTGTGGCTTTGTAACAGCATAACAGGAAACTCTGCAGACTGCACTTGAAAGAACAAAGGGGGGAGGCCTGCGTCCGGCTACAGATTTGTCTGTTGGTGTGACCTCATTGCTGCAAAATATACTAGACTACATCCTGACTCTAAGAAGTTCAGGACTATTGATGAGCTCCATAAGAGTCCACCTGGCAGCCATCACGGCTCGCCCCTGCCCCCAATAGAGGGTTATTCCATTTTTGCTTATCCAACATCTGCGAGATTCCTTAGGGGACTTGGAAACCTCTATGCACCAGTCCAGCTCCTGATTGGGACCTCATTCTGGTCCATAAATGCCTCAGAAGACTACTGTTTGAGCTGATGGCTACCGGCTCACTGCTCTGTTCATCAGTGAAGAAGGCATTCCTGATATCCATCACATTGACGTGACAGGTTTGGGAAATAGGGGCCCTGATGGCATGCCCCCTTTTTACAGCATTTTTTTTTTTTAAAGGACAAGATCACACTGCAACCCCATTCCAAATTTTTACCTAAAGTTTCTTCTGAGGTTCATATTAACCAACCCATTCACCTGCCAGTCTTCCACCCCAAACTGCATCTAGATAACCAGGAGGCACTGCTGCACACCCTGGACATCAGGAGAGCCCTGGCTCCCTGTTTGGATAGGATAAAACCCTTCAGAAAGACTGACAGATAATTTGCCTTGCAAGCAGATAAGTCAAAAGGGTCTGCAATCTCCAATCAAAAACTTTCCAAGTGGATATCTGGCTCCATTAATTCTAGCTACGAATGTTGCGATATTCAAACACCTTTGAATATACATACTCATGCTACAAGGTCCATTTCCACCTCTATGGTATTCCTCAAGAATATTCTCATATTGAGATATGTGAGGCTACTACTTGGGTGTCTATACATATGTTTGCCGAACACTATGCTATAACTTGTGACACTGCTGATACTGTGTTTGGTTAGGCTGTAGTTTCTTTGGCATTGGACTTGACTTCGAAATTGCCCCTGCCTCAAAGGGAATTCTTTGGTAGTCGCTAGAGTGGAGCACTCATAGGGATACTACTCAAATAAATGGTTACTCACCCTGTGCAGTAACTGTGGTTCTTCAAGATGTGTGTCCCTATCGGTGCTCCACTACCCACCCTCCTTCCCCTCTGCATTGGAGTGCTCTGCTATGGAGCTTTGCAGTAGGGAAGGATCTGAGGTCGGTTCGCCCGTGCAGTGCTGTGTAACAACGGCATGGGGCATGAGGCTGACTAGCATGCATGTGCAGGCCGAACAAACTCTTCTATGAGAAATCTCCTATCAAAGGCGCAGGGGGTGCTAGCACACCTAGAGTGGAGCACCCATAGAGAGAGACATCTTGAAGAACCACTGTTACTGCCCAGGATAAATAACCATTTCTTCTCTGTACTTTCCTTGTGTCTGTAAGAAAAAAAGACAGGTTGGAGGCATTATATATTTAAGCCATAGTCCTCTTTAAGATGGTATTAATTTCTCTTAGATTCCAAATTTATGGCAGGGATACCAAAGACACTGATCACTGCCTCCCTGCAACTTTATCTGGCCTATTTTGCCTTTCCATTTTTTCCTGTTTAATGCTGTTGTAGAGTTCCATTAAAACTCACCATAATGACATACTTTCCTGTCTGGTTTCTCTTGGTGGTTAGACTGTTGAACTTGTCTGGCTTTATTTGTCTCAGCTAGAATAGCTGAACAAATGCAGATTACCATATTCATATAGGTGATGGAACTCTATATCCACTGAGAGATCCTTGAGAATTACATCTCTGGCTACTCTGTCCAGCAGACAGATGCTTCTGTTACTTCATACAAATATAAATGAAACAACTTTTTTTAGCAGCTTAAATTCAAACTGCATTTGTCTATTTTTATATGTTTATGTCTAGGATATAATACAGCTCCCAATCTTTTCAAAGAGTTCTCTAGATTACTGTACTAAAATGAAGAGAAGTTACCTGTATGGATTTTGAACAATAACCTGTATTGCACATTTTATTTTTCTTTACTTCAGAATTGCAAGTACAATATAAACAATTTCTAAAAATATATTACTGTTCAGTATGAAAAGCGTTTAGAAAAAGAAACTGACTATAAGACTTATAAGAACTCTGGAATTTAAAGAGAGAGAATTTAAATAGATGTTACTCTCGATGTTTTTGTTCTATTAGCTTCAGAGAGAGAAAATCAATGTAGCTTGGAGGTTTTATCAGATGACGGGTCCATTAGAAACCTTAAACTCTGAAAATGTTTGATATTATAGCTCACATTTCCATTTTGGTGATGTGGAATGAGCCACATGTCCCCAGGGCTTTCTTCCCTCTCAGAAATGTTCAAGTTGGAATCAGACATCTGTGGAACAATATAAAAAGACAGAAATTTCCCTCACAGACTGTTTTGATATGCCAACTATTTATGGAACAAAAAGTTGCTAAAATGTCTGCTAGACTTGAACAGTGCTGTTACATACATCCCTTTTATTTTTTTTAACATTAAAAAAAGTGAAATGCATTATCAGCTGCACGTTTATTTTGTTCTTTAAATAGGAGAAAGAAACATGCTATTCATAGCAGTGATACAACCTCGTCAGATGAAGAACGCTTTGAAAGGAGAAAGTCTAAGAGCATGGCTAGAGCAAGGAACAGGTATCACAACTTGCTGAGTCTTTGGGAGGGCCAATTTATATGGGCCTGGCAGGAAAAAGCAGAATTATGGTATAATATTCTAGTTAGTGTGAAAAGTGATAGTTTGATTCAGCAAACTATTTAGAAAAGTTACCTCTTATCTATGAAACTTCAGTAAATTTAACTTGCAACAGAAAAATGTGGAGGGGGCTTGTTTTAGTTACTGAACAAATATTACAGTATAATACGGAAGTCTTATGAGTAGAGAGTTATAAACAGTGCAGATTATAAACTAAAGAAGAAAACCCAAATAAAGGTCTGTGTAAGACACTGTTAACTAAATTTTGTATCCATTATAAATGGATTTTCATTGAACGTGTAAAGAAGCGGGGTTACTCTGTTTTCTTTTTTTAATTAGTTTTGGAAGGAGTTAAAACAATAGCTCTTCCAAATACCATCTCTCTCCTCCTCCACCCCTTCCTACCACTGTAATACCATGTGCATCCCAAACATCAAAAAATGCTCTGACCTAGCTCCTTCTCAACAATTATCTAAGATGTAAAAAGGACTATGGTGATAAATTAACATTCCTCTTTTTATCAGATGGGGCTGAATGGGTCCTTTTACTAGACTGTGGGGCTGTCTGGGACCCCAAGACCCTCTTTGTTGCTTATACTTCTATAGGATGTAGACAAGCAGTAAGAGTTCTGGGAGTTGTCTTAAAGCCCCATCCCCCTGGAGGGCTTTTCCAGCCGTGACACTGGGGGGCCCACCAATTTCTTGTGTCATATTCTTCAGATTTCTACTTGCATTTTAGATGGACACTCTCCGCCCTTTCCAACAGATCTGTTCTTACCCAGTCTGGCAGCTTCACCTACCAATACAATACTCTCTCTCCTCCATACTTCCAGCTTACCCTCCACGCTCCTCTCCCATCTTGCTTTCCCTCATTCATTCCCACATCTCCCCTTTATCCCTCTACCTTGAACTCCCTGTCTCCTCCCTTCCTCTCCTTCTCAGCACAGATCCACACACAATTATTGGATCTGTACAAGTAATACCAAGACAAACACCTAAATATTGATATAACTGTGCTGATGCTAGAAGGTTGTGCTGGTTTAATTATATCAGTACAGAAACTGTGTGTCAGCAAAGCTCTGTTTCCATCTCCTCTTCCTTCTGCTGATCATAGTCATCCTCTTCTCACCACCATGCCATTCCTTTCTCTCCCTCTTCCATCCTGAAGAACCTTGAAACCATTAAAAAACAAACATGAACAAAACCTTTACGAACCAGAATGCTTTAAAAAAAATTGTGCAAAATCGCCTAAGAGCGCTTTATATCTTATGTTAGTAACCTTTGTCCTCCTGGCTCCTAATCTGTTACCTCTGTGTTTGTATTCTTCCTCATATCATGTTTCCTAGGATGATAAGGTTTTCAGGGCTTCTTTATACTTCATAAAGAAGCTAAATAAGTGCATGCACAAGTTAAAATAATCTTTGTAGGTCAAATTTCCTCTCATTGGGGATTAATTAGTTTTATTAATTCTTCAAGATTTGTTTATCTTGACTGCTGCTTTCTGTGAACCCTTTCCTTACCACTTTCAATTTTAGTAGCTGTGATTGCTTGGTTGTAAGGCTCTCCTATGTTTTCACCTGGTTTGGTTGGGTGTTCTCTTTGTTGGTTAAGAAATATATTCTAGTACAGTTTTTGTGGTTGAGTCTCTGCTTCTTGAATCATAAAGTTATCTTCATTGTATTTTAGGAACCTTTTTGTACATCAGGCTGTCATTACTAAAGAACAATATCTTGGTCATTCTAGTCCTCTTTAATTGTGATTACCTTGACAGCCCTGGAATGTATGTGTTTTCACTATTTTTCATTCTTGGTGATCCATAGGAGCGTGTCTACTTTTGTTCTTTCTTTTTCATTCCTGTTATCTTAACCCAATGAATTTCACCACTGTTACTGAAAATTGCTTTGTAGTTTTAAGAATCATACTCTTAAATATGTTGGGTCAAGTTGAAGGGGACAGGAACAAACTTTTTTAGCTTAATGTTGATTTTGCTTGAGAGGGATAGCTGCACTAGTATCTTAATCTTCTAGTTCTGACAGTTACGGCCATCTTTATCAACCTAAATTGCTTGCTTTTGTCGAACAGATGTCTGCCTATGAATTTCAGAGCAGAAGACTTAGCCAGTGGAATCCTGCGAGAACGAGTAAAAGTTGGTGCAAGTTTGGCAGATGTAGATCCAATGATTCTTGACAAATCGGTAAAATTTAAGACTTGTCTCTTTTATAATTATGAATTTGAGATAATGAAGATTATTAAAATTCCTAATTGGCAGCTTTGTGAAAATCATAGTTGAAGTGAATGCAAAATAAACTCTCAATGTGTTGCTGTTAACTTGTCTGTTCACCCAGTGTTGTCCATACACCAATTTCGGGCCAGAAAAGACTTGCTTTTGGTCTGTGTGTAATTCTCTGGTGAAATACATCATAAAGAAGCAAACAGATCATATTCACAATATATTTTTCTTCTGCTGGTTATTTCTAAACATAATAGCATTTCTAAAAGTCAGTGGATTCTTACTTGAATTTTTCAGTTTGAGAAAACTGTAGTGCTCTAGTTACATACATTTTTGCATACATACTATGTTAAAAATAAAAAGTTATATTTTGGAAAGTTGTTGCTTTACATGTTTTGTGTTTTCTTAGATGCGTTTTGATAGCATAGGTGGATTGAGCCATCATATCCACGCATTAAAGGAAATGGTAGTGTTTCCTCTTCTCTATCCAGAAATTTTTGAAAAATTCAAAATTCAGCCACCAAGGTAGGTGGATTTATTCTTTGTTGCTGTTTTTTTTTAATTTTTATTTCATTGCACCCCCCCCCGCAAAAGTACTTCATAGGATAACGTGTAGAAGACTGGTCCTTTTCTCTGAAGAACACACAAGGTAAATAGATGGATCGACAAGTGAGAATTATACTCGGCGGGGGGCAGGGATAGCTCAGTGATTTGAGCATTGGCCTGCTAAACCCAGGGTTGTGAGTTCAATCCTTGAGGGGGCCATTTAGGGATCTGGGGCAAAAATCTGTCAGGGGACAGGACTTGGTCCTGCTAGTGTAGGCAGGGGACTGGACTCAATGACCTTTCAAGGTCCTTCCAATTCTATAAGATAGACATACTCCAGGATTAGAGAGGCAAGAAAACGTGGATTGCAGAAATAATTTCTCTCTTGCAGGAGGCAGGTGTATCTCTTTGTGGTTTAATTAGAGAAATATATTTTTGCAGGCTACTGCAGAAGCAAACTTTTTTTTTTTCCCAATGAGGTGAAGGTTGAAGGTTTGACATTCATTTTGGAAGCATGTTTCCAGTCATAATCAGCAGCATGATAACATGGAGACAGTTCTGGAAAAGGAGACAAAAGGGCTATTGAATTGGTATCATTGACAGAGCAGGGTTGAGGGGACACTAGAAGAGACCAAATCAGAGAATTAGTCAAGGCTGTGTGTGCTACAGGGCCTTGAAACAAGGACAGTAAGTTTAATGCACAGTGGAATAGAGTCTGTGATATGACTGATGGCTAGATAACAGTGTTGAAGCAATGGGCAAGAGGTGATTTTGCCAGCAGGTTTTGAATGAACTTGAGGGAGCCAAGTCTCACAAACCCTTTTTGTGACTAATTTTGTGCTGGTTTAACCAAGTCCCAAAACAGACATCCTGCTATTGAAGTATTTAACTGGTTAGGGAAAACCAATGAGAGGAACCAGTTGGAGAACATGAAAATTCTTTGAATGATGAATTGCCTCCTGCCTGAGAGTCTTAAGTGAAAGACACTGTTCTGACTTAGCCAAGTTTCAGAATAAAAAAATTAGCAGGTAGTATAAATATGTTTTTCTGCAAATAGAACTTAATTAACAATGTTGTTAAGTGTACAAAGCAGACTGGAATCCCTAGCTGTATTGTTCCTGTCATGCTGGCATTAGTCAAAACTTATTTTGTAAAGAAGAAAGTGATCACTTGAAGATATGAAAGGAGCATACAGATATGAAAGGAGCATGCATTATAAGAAGGCTATTAAAAATATTGAGGTTCATGTAAAAACAAAAATTAGACATCCCTCTCCCAATATGATTAAGCCAGCCTTAAAATTCTGCATTCTTTTGTTTTTAGTGTAATGAAAATTGGTGGGTTTATTTAAAGTCAAATTGAATGTCAATGTTTCTTTTATGGAAGCAATCTTTAAATAACATTTGTATTCTGGTTTTAATCCTTATGGACAGGCATTTGAGGAACTTAAAAAGATAGGTGGAACCTTTGTAATTTGGGAATTTGATTTAAAGACTTTTTTTTAATGTTAAGAAAGTAGCATTAGAATCTACTTCTATGTAAGCAAATATCAGAGAACTAGCTCTGGTGTTTTTGCAGCTTTTAACATTTGAAGTATTTACCTGATATAAAATAACTCTTGAGATTCTTAATATCCACTTCATTACTGTGTGCTTTGCAAAGCAAATATGTAATAATTTGAAAGCATGAAACAAAACTTGCACTTTTCATGTTATGAAACATATATGCAGAAACAAAATTGAATTCTGATGTAGCACAAAATTTTAAATGAGGAAGAAAAAACTAATAATATTACAAAATACAAGACTCAGGGCCCGGTGTGGTGGCGCGCCTGTAATCCCAGCTGCTTGGGAGGCTGCGGTTGGCGGATCACTCGGGAGTTCTAGGCTGCTGTGCGCTATGTCAATCGGGTGTCCGGTGCTACTGACAGCTTGGCCAGTGGGTAGTTGGAGGACTGGCTAGAACAACGCATCTGATGTGATGTGATCGGCACTCTCTCTGTGAGGGCTGATGGACCGATCAGTGACAAGACAGCTTAATAGTTTTTCATTTCTTTTAGCTTATGGCATCTTAGATTTTGTAAGACCAACTGAAGTGTGCCAAGTAATGATGAAAATATTAGCCTTTTTTTCTTCTCTGGGCTCCCTATCTTGAAGTTTTACAAGAGACATAAAATAAATTTGTGACTATAACATTGATCCATTTATCTTCAGGGGCTGTTTGTTCTATGGTCCTCCTGGAACAGGTAAAACCTTGGTAGCTAGAGCTCTAGCTAATGAATGCAGTCAAGGAGACAAAAAGGTGGCTTTCTTTATGAGAAAAGGAGCAGACTGTCTCAGCAAGTGGGTTGGTGAATCTGAAAGGCAACTTCGTCTCCTCTTCGATCAGGTTAGAAGATGTTCAGATACTTTTGATATATTTTTTTCCGTATAATATTTTTCATTGCAGTGTGTTTCATGCAGCCAAAATTGTCTTCGGATAAAAGGAAACTTTTATATAAGTTACCTTACAGGGGGAAGGATTTGCTAGAGTTTTAAATTTAGATGAAAATGTAGAGGAATAATGATGAAATTATATTGCATTGTATCTAAGTGTTATTAATCAGGATATATTAAAAAACAATATAAGAGGGAGCTTCCAGACCTGTCTAGGACTACTAGTAGCATAGTGGCTGTGGGTAGAAATCGCAACAGAATGATTTGAATCATTGACCTGGTATCTGGCTGGCATATTCAGGGCATATATTATGGTAAAGATTGGTTTCAGAATTGTATCTTTGAGAGTATACTTCAGACACTTTTTAGTATGACCAATCCTTGACTCATTCAGCTAGAGAGGATGATGGAGAGGGGAGAGATTCAGGTAAAACAGTGGAATCCAATCTCTTTCACAAATGCAGGTTTCAGATATAGGTACTTAGTTTAAACAAATACAATATTGTAGAAAAATACGATGCTTTCTATAATTAAGAGACTTGCAATTTCTTAATGTTTTCCAGGTAAGGCTGTGGTGGTGGTGAGGGTGGGGCGGAAGGAGAGGGGGGAGACTTCAGACGATAAGAAGTGCTAGTGGAAAATCAGGAAGTACCTTTTTTACTTAGTCTGGCTGCAAAGCAAAACAAAAAATTATGCACTTCTTCATCACCTCAAAGAGCTTTAAAAAATATTTTGCTTTTGTTTTATATTAGAAACATCAAGTCTGATCTTAAAAACTTTCTATTCTTGGAGGATTTGCCATTCTTGTTAAAAATGGGAATATGGTATCACAGAAGGATGAAAGATGCAGCTTTCCCAGGTCCAGATGGAGGACGTAGGAATGTTATTGGTTGTTGATATTCCTTCTCTCAGAAGTTCAGGGCTAGTGGCACTGAAACTCAAGTTTGTCTGATGTGAAGTCACATTCCAATTCCTCCAAAGTTTTCCCTAGTACTTGAGCAAGAAGAAAGAAATGTGGGCTTTTTGTGGGGATTTTCAAAAGTGATCAGCACTGGCGTAACTTTGCTCCAATATTAGGCCAACGCTGAGGGCTTTTGAAAATTCTACCCTATATTTCTAATATAAAACACAAGCAGAAAACCAAATTATGGAGGCTGTCTTTGTGACTCATAGTAGAGCATTAAAGATAAAAACAATGCTTTTTTTCTTGCTTTGAATTTTCTCTAAGTTCTGTTGTGTGTGTGGTGTGGGTTTTTTTTTTTTTTTTTTTTTTTTTTAATGTAATGCTTACCTGTCAGTTAACTATGTTGGAAATACTCTTGCTCAAGTGCAGACTATAAGTATATATTTAGAAACGTTCCACTATTTGAAGAAAAAACGTCAGAAAGTACCCTTTTTGGCTTAAAGGCTGGCTGTAAAGCAAAACAAAAATCATTCCCTTTACTTATTTTCTTAGGAAAAAAGGCCACATTTCTGGACGTACAATGTCCATTTCTGAACTTGTTTTTTATCTTTAGATTTGTAAAATCATAAGGAGCATCTACAAAGCCAGCAGCAACTAACTAAAGCATGACAAGAAACTGATTGTGTTTATTACACTTATAAAGTAATAGAAGAATAATCTAAAATGTCTAGTATAGTTAAATAAATATGATTTCAAGAGTAATTGAGATGCTGGAAATGAGGCTCAGAACCTAGCATAAGAAAATGATTTACAACATTAACAGAAACAGCTTTGTATGAGAGGAAGAAATGTATATCACAAGTTAAATGAATGTATCTGGGGGTCATATTCTTGTTTTACAAGAATGTATTTTAATCCCACCATGTCATTTTTTTCTCTTGTGCTTCTTTGTCCCTTGAATTCATTGTTCTAATATTTTACCTCAGTATTATACCTTTTTCTTTGTTATGGGTATTTACTGCAATTTTATATTCTAAAAATCAAAACAAAAATAAAAAACAAACATTTAGAACAATTTAAAAAATGTGATCTGCATTGCTCCCGGCATTGAGAATTCAGTCATCTAAAGACAAGATTCTCACATTATGAATCAGTGCCACCCTGTTTGGGATTGTTCAACCGTGCAGGGAAACTATAGCACTGGTGCCATCTTCCTTTGGTAAAGGAAAATACAGTCTAACTTTTTTTTGCTTTGTTTTAATATCACAATTTAGTTGTTAAACTTCAGATTTACTCTCAGGACTGGGTTTGAAAAAGCATTCCAATGCAAGCTTTTAACATACAGCCTGTGGAAGTGTTACCAGCACATAGTGAAGAGAATTTGTTTTTACTTAATTCAAATTTATTCTGCAATTAACAGCTAATATACATTCCTGTTTCTACACATCAGGCATACTTGATGAGACCCTCTATAATCTTCTTTGATGAAATAGATGGTTTGGCCCCAGTTCGTTCTAGTAGACAAGACCAGATTCACAGGTAATGTTTTTAATATACTACTGTGGATTATGTTTTTATTTTGGTAAATTTAAAGTAGCTTTTTTAAAAGCTTCATTTGGATTATTTCTTGGGCTAAACCCTTGCCTCTGCGCTGGCACTTTTACACCAGGTGAAAGAGCTAATGTGGTGTAAAGGGTCACTAAAAGCTCATTTTATGACTAAGTGATGATTACCCCTGCCCATGCAATGCCTTTTCAAGATGACCTTGCAAACCCTGTCTGCTGCAGTACTGGACAATGCTATGACCCATAGGACAGCCCAGGGAGGCTGGTATAACTTAATAGGCCATCAGGGTTATGTAGGAGACCTCGATAATATTTACAAAAAATTGTTTTTGAAAACTTTCTTCTAGCTCTATAGTGTCTACCCTACTTGCCCTCATGGATGGACTGGATAATAGAGGAGAAATTGTCGTAATTGGTGCTACAAACAGACTTGAATCTATAGACCCTGCACTCAGGAGACCTGGTCGTTTTGACAGGGAATTTCTTTTCAACTTGCCTGATCAAAAGGTAAAAGTTACAAAGGAATAATGTAAAGATTTCTAGAGTGAAGTAAGTAGGTATCTCTGAAGATCCGCATAATCAATACAGATCTCTGTCAAATAGCATTTGGTATGTTTTCAAAACGATAACAATTTGTCCATTGCTATTCTTTTTTTTTTTTTAAAAAAAAACACGATTATTTATTTTATTTTATTATGTTTATTTTATTTATTTATTTTTAATTTGGAAACTACAATTCTTTAGACATCTCAAAGGCACTTACCCTCTTTGAAAAACTCAGTTCATAGTACATTTAAAGTTTTAAAAATGTTTTAAAAGTCATTCAAGCAAACAAAAGGCATTTTAATGGCTCTCAGAGAGGACATACATATTTTTTTCCTTTACACGCTCAACTCAAATAGCTCAGCTAAATTTGCTGACATTTCTCCAAAACGATCTATAACAGACTGAGTAGACCTCTTTCCTGTTGTCTCAGGTTTGCAGAAGACTGTCTCCAGGGAAACCATAATAACAAAGTACAAATCTTCTACCTCAGACTCCTCACTGGAAGTGTCAACTTTCATCTGAGACTAAACATGAGAAATTTCATCACAAAATAAAACATTTTGAGAGTTTAGCAAGTTGATAATGCATAGCAATTTGCACAGTGTTATATATCTTCAAAGTACTGTGCAAATATTAACACTGGACTAACTTTCTGATTCTATTATGGTTATGGTTTCATCCATTTTGACAGAAGTAGTATGGAACTGGATGCAAAGCTCAGAATTCTTGAAATCTGCAAGAGCAAATAATTGTGTTGCAGTTTGTTAGTAGTGAGGGATTTTTAAAACTGTCTCTGTTGTTCCTCTTTGGGGCTCTTACACACACACATACGTTTAATAATTTACTAAACTATTCTAAGGCACAGTTTCCAAATAGAATCAAATTGGAAAAATAGAAATGCCCACTAGATAAACAAAGAGGATGCCTCAGTTCAAAAACTGCTAGCCACCATCCCCCTTTTTCTTTTTTTAGGTCCTTTGAAGTTTGTTTGCCAGCTCATAGTCTGTTGCATTGCTGTAGTCCAGTGGCTCTCAACCTTTCCAGACTATTGTACCCCTTTCAGGAGTCTGATTTGTCTTGCGTACCCACAAGTTTCACCTCACTTAAAAACTATTTGCTAATAAAATCAGACATAAAGATACAAAAGTGTCACAGCACACTTACTGAAAAATTGTTTACTTTCTCATTTACTATATAATTATAAAATCAACTGGAATATAAATATTGTACTTACATTTTAGTGTATAATATATAGAGCAGCATAAACAAGTCATTATCTATATGAAATTTTAGTTTGTACTGACTTTGCTAGTGCTTTTTATGTAACCTGTTGTAAAACTAGACAACTATCTAGATGAGTTGTACCCCTGGAAGACCTCTCTGAGTAACCCCAGAGGTACACATACCCCTGGTTGAGAACCACTGCCCTAGTCAGTGTGCTCTGTGCTTTGACATCATAGCTACTGTAAAATCTCACTGAAGTGTGGAGCCGGCCCAGAGAAGGGACAGGGTAAAGCCCCATGCCTCACTTTTCCAAAACCATGCAATGTACTTTTAGAAGTGAAAAATTGGAGACCTTAACTGATCTTTCTCTGGGCTGGCTTCATTCTCCACTGAAGCTCTTTGGTAGTTCTGCTCTGAATGTGGGGCATCATAGTGAAGCTGAGTAAGGGCATCATAGTGACTCATGAGTTTTGGGGACTCAAGAGTAAAAAAGGTAAGCATTGGTGAATTAAGTTTTGAAAGCCCCTCTTCACCTAGTTAGTGGGGTCATCCATCACATGTTGAAATACATAAAACCATTTTGTTATTTGCAAATTACTTTAAAGTCATTTCAGTAACCCTAGCTGAAAACCTCCAGACCTACAGATATATTTGAAATTCTGCATGTCTGGACTGTAATAATACTGAACAGTGAAATAAATAAATATTGTGTTTGTGTATCAGCATTTATTTATTTTTTTAAAAGGAAATGTATAAAAAAAATCGACATTTATGCAACATTATAGTTGTGAATTTAAGCACACACACCAGGAAATTCAGAAAGGTTCCCACTGCAGTTGTAACTTGATCACATTACACTGTAAGCTGTCTGGCGAAAGCACTTCATCTTTGTATGGGTTTGTACAATGCCTACCCCAGTGAAGCCACAATCCTGATTGAGGCTTCTGAGTGCTATGATAATATAAATAGATAACTATATATATGTGAAGAAATACACCTAGCTATCTGCATCATAATGCAAATTGCACATGTACAAAACAGGACTTGTTGTAATTGCAATGTGAACATATTTTTACATTTCTTAGTTTGAGTATTTTATATTCTCAACCACATGTTGCATTAATATATCTTTGATATTGGATTTAATGTGTAGGCTGTTAAAATCAAGTTTGAGTCTATTAGATTGGTTTAGTATAATACTCATGGAATTTTTCTGTAATAATTAACTATCTTTGTAAAAGATTAAGTACTGAGGCATTTTATAATGGCAGAAAATCTTAATTGGAAGTATAGTGGTTGCCACTAAACGAGTCAGCACACATAAGTATTTCCTATGCCACAAAACTTTTCCTTTCCTTCTGAGAATGTGTTGTACCCTTCTACATGTTCTTCTGACATTGTGTTGACGCAATTAGTATAATTAGTGACTCCTCTTGAATATGTGACCTAAGTACTTGAAATATGTTGATTTACTGTTGACTGCTGATTTTGCTTGCTAATGCTGAAATACTTACTTCTTTATCAGGCAAGAAAGCACATTTTACAAATTCATACCAGGGACTGGAACCCCAAACTGTCAGATCCTTTCTTGGGGGAGCTAGCTGAAAAATGTGTTGGTGAGTGGTACCATATTAGTGTTATCACTTTTAGATGCCTTTTCTTTCTATAAAATCTTTCTTAAAGCTTGTAAAGTATGTTGAACACTTGGTTCTGAAGTTCTGAACATGCATCAGATGGTTTGTTTATTTTTATTGAAACTTTTATACTTTCTACAACCCTTATTTGTAATCAGAAAAATCAGACATGATTGTATCAGAGGGATTAATATACAGAATAAATACACAGTAATAGTTTGAAGGTAATAATTCAGTAGATAATGTTTTCCTGACGTAACCTCCAATGTCCTTTTGTAGGACTAGTGCCGACAAAAATAAAAGCACATGGGAAGCAGAATCTTTAGGTAAAGATCCCTTTAAAAACTTTACAGATGAGATTGGTTGGCACAGTTTTCCTGCCTTATGTGAACAAAAATAAATTTCTGTAGTTTTTACTGAATCTCTGCCATGCTCTCTTCAGACAAAGACTCACAAACTAACCACTCGTTCTAAAGCTAAGATTTATCCCCCAGAGTCTACTAGTGCATAATATACCCATGGTGACAGGCACAGGGCAAAAAACTTTCTGTCCTATAGACTCAGGCACCATGAATATCTTAAATATACCGTTGGAGCACTCAGAGACCTGCTGTACTGAATGGGAGGATGGTTGTTAAAGCCAGCTGCTTAAAAGCAGGACAGAAATAAAAACAAATACTCGTGTAGTGAGATTTTTAACAGGGAATAACCCTAAAATACACACCACAACCTCCTCACAACAATTTGTCATATAAAGATACATCCTTTGTCAACCATCTGCTTGGGCAAGCATTGAAGTTTTCAGAACAAGGATAATCTCAGATAACTGTTCATTGGGATCCATCATCAAAGAAATAAGAACTTTAAATTGAGCATCAGTCCATTCAGTCAGCTACTGTACATCCGAATTATCCTCTTCATCCACAGGGACAACCATCTTCGAAGCAGCATCCCTCCGCTTTTGATCCACAAAGACCTCAACATCTTCTGGTGAGGAGAAAATATAACTATCCAGCAAACTCCAATTTAAGCTTGCCGGGTATAAGACAGCATGTGCCAAACCCATTTAATGTAAATTCTGCTTGACTTTTTCAAAGGCCTGGTGCCACTTAATGGGAGAGGGGGGATATCTGGGATAAAATCCAGTTTTGGTCCTTTGAAAGTTCACCATATTTCTGTCCACCTTGAGAATACAGTTACATATTTTAAGATGTTCAGACTACAAGGACAGCCTTTTGTAGGTTTTACTGCAAGACATTCCTTGTGCTGAAGTAAAATCAGTTGGTTCTGGGAGAAAATTTGTTAATTTTCCAGAACAAGAAATATCCCCAGAATCTGGTGTCACTGGTTCTTGCACCATTCTAATATTGTGCTCTTGAGTTTCTCCTTTCTGTATCTTAGAGCTCTAATGTCTTCCAGCATTTCCAAGATCAGAACCTTGTGTCTACTCTAAAAAGTCTCTACACCAGTCACAATACGGCTAGTTTGTCTAACTTGCCCTGAGATTGCTTCATCATTTTTGTTCATGATGTCTCAAACATCTAACCTTTTATTCAGGCTTTCCAGATTCTTTGGAGCCATGCAAACCTGCCTCTTGGTCCCCTTTTCACACTGATGCAGTAGCTATTAGTCTGCTCTTGTTCCCCTTGAGTGGACAAAGTTTTTTTTTTTTATTATTTTTATTTATTTATTTATTTTTTAAATGAACCACCACTACCAGTCTAGTCTCAACAGGCTTTTGGTACAGCATGATTTTACCTTTACCCTGTTTAGCGAACTTGGCAACACCTACAAATACCTGAATCTTAATGAAGAAAACTACTGAAATGTTACAACTATAACTGACCTCTACTGAGAAGCAGTCATGAGAGTGGATAACTTGCTTGTTGATGTATACCTTCCACACAACTTTTTTTTTTTTTTAAGTGACTGGGCTTATTTAATTATTAAAAGAATAAGACAAATACAACCAGGATTTGTAGGGCAATAGCAGGTTGTTTGCTAAGGCTGGATTTTTGTCACAACTGTCATGAATTTCATGAGTCGATGTCTTAAAAATGACATGTGCCATTTGGAGATTTTTGTGTCTGGGTTTGTTAAATAGTTGAAAAAACTTCTTTGAATGTCTTGAAAGCTGCAGTATTAAACCATGGGCTGCATGTGAGATTAATAGAATGCAGCAGCTCAGGGAGAGCACTGAAGTGACGTAAAAGACCAGATCGTTGGAGTTTTAGTGGGAATTTTAAATTCCCTAAGTGGCCACAAGATGGGAAGCTGAAAAAGCCATGAGCACAGAAAAAACTTATGGTCTTCCTGCAGTTAAGTGTGTGTTAGAAATGGGCGCAAACCAGCCTGAAGTTTGACTTGTGCCCATTTCTTGTACATATTTTTGTTTTGAATATTTACCTTCTAGGTAAATGGGTACTCAATTGTCTTGTTAACTCAACCTTTTAGAAAGCAAACCAAATTAGCAACTGCAAAGTTGTGAATTCTTCCATCCACCATCTCCGTTAATCAGGTAAATCCTTTCAAAAGCTAGGTAGGCCATTAAAATAATATTAAACAAGGATTTTAAAAAAATACAACACTGAGTCAAGACACTTCTTAGAAATACTCATTATCATAATTAAGCAACTTATAAGAAAAAGAGGTAATTTGTTACCAATTGATTCTTTCTCTTCCATCTTAATACAGTGATGGAGAGAGATGACTGTTTGGGTTTTTTTCACCCCACTGTTGTGAGAAAGCTATGGTGGTGTCTTTCACTTCAACCTCATACTGAGTTCTGTGCTGACATGCTTCCTGTGTATTGTGCCACAGAATCTGGACCATGATGCTCTTACGATGTTAGGCCAAAATCTTGACCTAATTTGGCAAGAAGATTCTACCTTTGATTTATCGTAGAAATAGTTACAACTGGTTTTTGGGGAGGGCTTTGGAGAGGAGAGACTTTGGGGAGAAATCGGTTCCCAAGAGAAAAAACAGGAAGGATGACTAGCAAGTTTCTGTAAAAGTCTGATGCATGTTTTATAGTAGGCTGTATGGGAGCCTGCTTCCTTACTGTGCGTCTCACTGAAAATTGTGCTTAAAAAAAAAAAGGCCAGTTGTTTGGCACAGTCTGATGGTGGGAGGGAGCACAGAATGGACTACTTTAGTTTTGTCCTATCTCAAGGAAAGCCAGCCAGTGCATTATGCCCACTGCAAATTCAGAATTATCTCTTAGATTTTTAAAAAGCAGAAGGAAATGCATTAAAATTTAGTTTTATTACTACAGTGACAATTGGGGATAAAATGAGTACCTTCAAGGTTAGAGTGAAAAACCATGTTTCATATTCAGCCTTAACAACTTACTTATGTTCTTACGTCTTCTAGGTATGGTATGTATTTTTCTTAATACTAAAAAACCTATAATGTTCTGGAAGATATTTTCTTGCAGTTGTCTTGTCAGTCACTCAAATGAACATACAAGTATGCACAAGAGAATCCTTCAGTAAAAGATGAATTATTACTCTTCAAATGCAGTTGCTCCTAAAAATTGGGAAATAGAACTGGAGACTAATTCTATATCTGATCACCTGAGAATTTAATTTTCAAAATAGGCCATAGGCTATTATTTCCTAATTTGCAATTACATGGAGATGTACAAGCTGTTATTTAAAGAGACTGTAAGGAGTATTATAACATTATTAATAGAAGAATTGGAAAGGACATAGCTTTAAATTTGCTGAGTCTTAATTTGTCAGAGATGCGTAAACTGGATTTTTAAGATAAAAGGGAGATTAGAGGAGCAATATAACGCTAATGCATGTTTGAAGTTGACAACTTTGATTTAGTTTTCCCCAAACTCATTTGTTCAATCTATTGTGCTATTCTATCAATAAATGGACGATTGTGAACTGGTAAAATAATACAGAGTGTTAAAAAGGCAAAGCAGCGTTTAGAGTAAAAAACAAATTCTAACTTATCCAGTACAGTTGAATGCCCTGACCCTGCAAATAGATTGCAACATGTTGGGGTCTGTCCACATGGATTTAATTGTGAAATTAGGGTCTTATTATCTGAACAATGAATTCTAATCAGAAGCCACCTGTAATTAGTTAACTGTTAAAAAACAAAAAACAAAAAAAAATCGATTTATCCTCCAACAAAATGAGGGACAATAAGATTGCTTGTGTCTAATCTGTTTGACTTCACTTGAGCTATGACTTACTAATGTGAAATTCAAGATAGTTTTTAATTTAACCTGGCACTCAACTATTGTGATTATTTACAGACTTACAACTTTCTACCATTTTACTAGCCATTTTTCCAAAATGGAAAAAGTTTATTCAAAAATGTCGTTCATGGAATCCAATATTTGACTCGCATTCAAATCTTTATGGAAAAGTCCTATAGAATTTAATGGGACACCATCAGCTTAAAACCACATTTTCATCTTAACATTTTTTACCTGCTTTTAAATCATATTACTTTTAAAGGTTACTAGTAATAAAAATTAGAAAAGGGGGAGAGATTCTTAGTCATCCCCCCAGTTTGTTTACTTTCTGCATTTGTCAACACTTCGTATTGTCATGTTTATTTTTTTGTTGGTGGTCCAGGCCTTGTAAAGGGGTGTTTACCAGAGGCAGTAGTAGAGCTGAAACTAAGTCAGTGGGCAGGTGTGTGCACAGTAAGAGAGGAACAACGCAGGCATAAACAACTTCAGTGGTGAGGGTTTTGTGCCTGTCGGCAGACCCTCTTAAACATAGAGAGGAGCAGAAAAACCATACATTTTTTTTTTCTAAAAAGAGGTCTTAAAAAAGTTCAAGATATACAATTTAAAGGATATTGATTAATTTTTTAAAAATTGTGAATAGATTCTATAAACATCTATAAAAATGAGTAGAATTTAATAAATTATATCCCTGCTAATTGTATTATTCTGTATGCTGGGTTAAAAACTCTGTAAAAAGATTTTCTATAAGAGAATAACCTTGTAATTGGTTTAAAAATTGGTATTTTTTACTACAGCATGTTCAGCAGAGGTGAAACAAAATGCACCAAAATATATATGTCTGTTATTATGAAGGATAGAAGGAAGCATACCAGTATCAGAAATCCGATTGTTTTAGTCCTGAAAGGAGCAAAACCATGAATTAGTACCACAAAAGACTATTTAAAAGTTGTAGGCCTATATAATACAGTTGTATGTATGGCTCTAAATAATGATGATTGAACAGCTATTGGTTCTGAACAGAGAGTAGAATGAACAAAAAAACCCTACAACAGCATAGTAGATTTTCTGCTATCTTTCTCCCTACAAGTAGAGTTATAAAATTAAAAAGACCAAGAGAGAGTGTTGTGCTTGAAGTAAAATCTTCGTTTCTTCTAGCAGCTATGAAGAATGAATTAGGTGAGGGAATTTTCCTGTCTACTTACATGCTCTGATTAAGTATTTTTCCTTAATATCCTCCATTTTCTCAGATGCTTTGTGGGTATATGCACTTTGTTCCTAAAATTCATCTGGACCATTTGCTGCTTTAAAAAAATAATCACAAAATAAGTTTTAATTTTGTACATAGGCTTCCCTATAACTTTTTGCAATTCTATTTCACACAATTGCAGTTGCAACCGGAGGTGAAAGTAAACTGGTATGGGCCAGTACTACGTACTGGACTGGCTTCCCCAGGCCGGCGATTTAAAGGGCCTGGGCTCCTGGCACTGGCCAGAGCCCCGGGCCCTTTAAATTGCCACCCAAGCCCCACTGCCAGAGCCCCAGGGTAGAGGGAGCAGCCGGGGGCTCTGGCGGCGATTTAAAGGGTCCAGGGCTCCGGGGCCCTTTAAATTGCCCTCGAGCCCCGGGGTCTCCGAGCAGCCTCTGCAGCTGGTAGCGCCGGCAGTGATTTAAAGGGCCCAGGGTTCCCAGCCGCCGCTGCCAGAGCCCTGGGCCGTTTAAATCGAGCCTAGGCCCTTTAAATCTTAATTTAAAGGGCCCTGGACTTTAAAGGCCCACCTCTTCTGGTTGAGGCCACGCCCTTTCCGGCATACCGGTAAGTCCTTTAAGTTACTTTCACCCCTGGTTGCAACTGATACATTCATGTATTAAGCAAAGAGTATAAAGAAGAAAAGGAATAGAGATGACACAAAGCTGGGGGAAAGTACATTCTATAATGAAATCTTGGAAAATATTGATATTGACATATTAGTTTCTTGCCATATCACATTGCTTTATAGGAATACTAGTGGATGCTGTTTTTTATTTGCATTTGCCTTTCTTCCATAGGCTATCCACAGTTATCTTTTTTTTTTTCTGGTGGTCTCCGAGAGAAATCCAGATAATGGTATAATTGGTTTTTAATAAGGGTTTAACATTTGCTTTTTAAGCTGTAATCAGTCCCTGGGTTAATTTGTACTGGAACAGTACCTGTTCACTGGATACAGTGTGAAAGAGTCTTTGACAATGAAGTGCAACTGGCTGCTCTTTTAGCTTCAGGCTTGTTTGTACATATGCAGAATTTTGATGCTTCTTCATGGAACATATGTTTGTTTGTTTTTTGTACACTAGGGTACTGTGGAGCTGACATAAAAGCACTTTGCACTGAGGCTGCCTTGATTGCCTTGCGACGGCGCTATCCTCAGATTTACGCAAGCAGTCAGAAACTGCAGCTTGATGTTTCTTCAATAGTTCTCAGCGCACAAGATTTTTACCATGCAATGCAGAATATTGTGCCTGCTTCCCAACGTGCCGTGATGTCTTCAGGACATGCACTATCCCTTGTCATAAGGCCGCTGCTGGAAAGAACCTTCAATAACCTCCTGGCGGTTTTACACAAAGTATTTCCCCATGCTGAATTTAGTCAAGGTGACAAAAGAGAAGGTACTTAGTTTTTGTTTGTTTTTATTTTTATATTTATTTTTTTGCTCCTAACTCTTCTGTTCTAGGTTGGAAAAATTTCAGGTAGCTTTTCTTTTAGCATCCTTCTAGCCTGAAACATACTGAATCAAGTTTACACCAGCTTATGCCAGAACTGACTTTGATTTGCTTATTTTACTTGGACATATAATTAATTTTAATAACAATTGTAATTTATTAATATATTGCTGTAGCGTCTAGAAGCCCCAATCAAGAACCAGAACCTCATTGTGTTACGTGTTGTAAACACGCAGAACAAAAAGATGATCCCTGCCTCAAAGACCTTACAATCTTAAGTATCAGATTAGACAATAAATGGAGACAGACAATGAAATGCTGTTGGTCAGCGTGATGGGGAGCAGTATGGACACAGCAGTGGCTTGTCCATGTTTTTTTTTTTTTTTTTGGAAAAAGAGTTGTAAGGAGGGATTTGAAGGAGGATCATGAAGTAGCTTAGCCGACGTTTATGAGGAGCTTCTCCCAAGCATGAGGGGCTTCTCCCAAGCATGAGGGGCAGCCTGGGAAAAGGCATGATAGTGCTTGCTAAATTTTCAAACAAGTGGTTGATGGAGACTGGCATTTTGGGCTGATTGGAGGTGAGAGTTGACATTTTGTTATCAAATGGGAGATTATGATTTATCCCCCAATCTACCCATTAAGGGCCTGAAAGTGAAGACAAATAGCTTGATTTTCTTCTTTGAGTGCTTGCTTATGCCCATTGCAATGTAGGTGTGTGCTCGCCCTATGCACCAGCACTAGAAAATTTTTCCTTCAGTGGTATCCATCGGGTCGGCTCTGGTGCCCCTTGGAGTTGCATGCCCATAGCGCCAGTAAAAAGGCTCCTGCCGACCCACAGCCCCCTCAGTTCCTTTTTACAACCCAAGATGGTTGCTACAACTGCCTCGTCCTTGTGTTCACAAGTACTCCCTATGTGGACTTTCTAATCTCGTTGTATATAGTTAAGTTTCAGTTGTTCGATAAATATGTTAGTGAACCCCGCTCAGCAGTGTTAATCCCTGCCCAGTAGTGGACATGCCTCGGTCTCCAGGGTTTAAGCCTTATGCTTCTTGGCACAAGCAGCCTTGGATGCCACAGACTCTGCAGCTCGATCCATGGCCTCAGTGGTGGCAATGCGAAGCTCTGGGCTTCAATCCTCGGACCTACAGCATGATGTTCAACAGTCATCACAGGACCTTGCTTTCGAGGGTACATTGCTCTTTTCTGAACAGACAGACTCCAAGCTGCACAGCCTAAAGGACTTCAGCGCCATCCTGAAGTCCTTAGGGCTTTATAAATGTCACCCTTGAGGAAACATGATGATAAGCCTCATCCGGCTCCTCTTTTCTTCCCACCACCCACCTGGCAAGACTACAATAAGAGGAGGAGCAGAGGCTTTAGGAGAAGACCTCTGCCCCAATCCTGGTCCGCACCTGCCTTCCCTCTCCCCATCCCCACCCCCCTCTTGTTACACATCAATGCCAGGGAGCTCAGGGCGGTTTGCTGGGCCTGCCAGGCATTCCAACCCCATGTGGAGGGCAGGTACATGTCAGTTCTCTCAAACTACACAACAGTGATGTTTTACATCAATGGACAGGGAGGAGTGCAGTCCTTTCACCTGTGCCAGGAAACACTTTGCTTGTGGGAATTCTGCATAGCTCACTTGATCCACCCTGAGGCCCCCTATCTGCCGGAATCACAGAACGAGCTAATAGATCACATCAGCAGATTGGATGGACCACTTGTGGTTGGAGAACATTCATATGTTGTGAAAGCCATTTTCCAGTAGTGGGGTAATCTCCAGATAGATCTGTTTGCGATGAAGCACAACAGGAAGTGTCTTCAGTTCTGCTCCTTCCTGGGTCAGAGCCCTGGGTCTCTCGCAGATGACTTCCTCCTTCCTTGGATGGGTCATCTATGGCTCTTCTATGCCTTTCCTCCCATTCCTCTCATACAGAAGGTCTTGCTGAGGATCAGAAGGGACCAAGCACGAGTCATCCTGATAGCCCCGGCTTGGCTCCGCCAACACTGTTTCACCACAATCCTAGACCTCTTGGTGTAAACACCAATCCATCTACCTCCATTTCCAGACCTGATCTCCCAGGACCACAGCTGTCTGTGTCATCCGAACCTCCAGTGCCTCTCAGCCTGGAAGCTCCATGGCTGAACCCCACAGAGCTAACATGCTCTGCAGTTCATGAGGTGCTTTTAGAGAGCAGAAAACCCTCCACTGGAACCACTTACCTGGCAAAGTGGAAAAGGTTCTTGATCTGGTGTACACAGAAGTATACACCTACACAATCAACAGCACTATTCATTCTAGACTATTTACTCCACTTGAAACAATATGGGCTAACCATGTCATCTATTAGAGTCCATCTGGCTGCAAACTCTGCTTTTCACGCATGGGTGAACGGCCATTCTGTGTTCTCAAACTCCATCTGTAGTTGGTTTCTTAAGGGAATTGAGAGATTGTACCCTCAGGTATGGCAACCAATCCCTCCCTGGAATTTCAGCCTCGTATTGTCAAGAATGACAGGCTCGCCATTTGAACCATTGACAAAGTGTTCTCTGCTCTTCCTGTTCTGCAACGTGGCCTTCCTGATGGCCATTACTTCTGCCAGAAGGGTCTCGGAGATCCGGGCTCTCGCTTCAGAACCACTTTGCATGGTATTCTTCAAGGAGAAGGTCCAATTGCTTCTGCCTCCAGCCTTCCTTCCAAAGGTGGTTTCACAGTTCCATAGTAACCAGGATATCTTCCTATCAGTCTATCTGAAACCACACGCCAACAGAGAGGGTCAGAGGCTCCACTTGCTGGACGTCAAATGTGCACTACCCTTCTACATAGAAAGGACTAAATCATTCTGGAAATCTACTCAACTATTCGTGGTCATTGCATACAGGGTGGTGAAAGGTCTTCCAATCTCAGCCCAGAGAATTTCATCATGGATCACTTCCTGTATCCACACATGCTATGATCTGTCAAAGGTTTGTGTCCTGACGGTACGTTCCACAAGGGCCCAAGCATCTTCAGCAGCATTCGTGACACAAGTTCCTATGCAAGACATTTGTAGAGAGGCAAAGTGGTCATCATTTCATACTTTCACGTCTCACTGTGCCATCACCCAACAGGCTAGAGACGATGTTGAATTTGGCCAAGCAATATTACAATCAGCATGCCAATAAACTCTGAACCTTTCACCTGCACAACTGCTTGGGAGTCACCTGCATTGGAATGGACATGAGCAAGCACTTGAAGAAGAAAAAATGGTATTAACCTTCCGTACCTATTGTTCGTCGAGATGTGTTGCTTATGTCCATTCCAACCCCCTCCGCCCTGCTCTGTCAGAGTTAGCTGGCAAGAAAGGGGGGCTGCGGGTTGGTGGGATCCTTTATACCAGTGCTATGAACACGCAACTCTAGGGGGCATCAGAGCTGAGCTGACGGATACCACTGGAGGAAGAGCTTTCCGGCGGCGGTGCTCGGGGCAAGAGCACACCTATGTTGGAATGGATATGAGCAACACATCAAAGAATAGTAGTTACAGAAGGTGAGTAACTTTTTTTTTTTTTCCAATGCGTTTGAGAAGGGGGATCCAGTGGAAGCATTCAAAGAAAAGGGTGATATGGTCAAAATGACAGGCTAGGGAAATTTATCTTTGTAGCAAGATTTTGAATGGATGTGAGTGTTTGTATTTGTCAAGGCCAGAGAAGAGGATGTCGCAATAACTGAGGCACAAGATGATGAGAACCTGCACAAGAATTTTAGCTGTGTGCATGCATAGGATAGGCCATGTCTTAGAGATGTTGTGTAGAGAGAACTTACAAGATTTAAACAGACAGGATGCGAGGATCTAGAGAGGTCTGAGTCGAAGATGAATACAGGTTATGGGCCTGAATGACTGAGTATGTTGTTGCTGTCCACAGTAATTTAGAAGGGAGGTCAGAGGCTGGGGGAAGGCTTAGGTGGGGGAAGATTAGGAGTTCTGTTTAAGCTATGTTGAATTTGAGCTGACGTGATAGCCACAAGGAAATGTCAGAGAAACAGTCTGAGATTTTAGTTTGTACAGAAGGAGGCATATCTGGCGGAGAGAGAGAGAAGATGAATTTGTGTTTGTGAATGAGATTACTATTGAGGGGATGGGATAAGGCTATGTCAAAGCAACTCTGGCAGCTCCTGGCACTGGTGCTGAGTCCCTTCTGTCTTGGAAGGAATCTACTGCTAAGAGGTAGAGCTGCCCAGACACACTTCCCATTGTTGGTGAAGAGCTGCAATGAAGTGGCTTAGTTATATTTAAACAATGACCGAGATCATTTCTTGGAAGTTAGTTTCTGGCGGGAGTAGTTGAGAATTTCAGCCCTTATTCTTTGCTCACTTTAACATATGCTTAGTACTTTTTAGTGTTAGTACAGAACCTGAAAAGGCTCGTGGTAATATATTTACACTTTATGAATGGATATGAATAAACCAAGATTCAGAGAAGTAATGACTTGCACAATGTCACAAAGCAAGTTAGTGACAGAGCCATGAATCCTGGAGTTCTGACTGCTCGTTCCCTACTCTAGAACAGTCTCTGGCTTGAATTACTTAAGTTCTTCTCCAGAGCTTCCTTAACAAACCCAGTTGTTAATCTCCAGGAAATACCCACCTTAGAAGCCATTTGTTATTGATACTGTTAAGAGAAAAGCATCGAAGTTACCAAGTCCAGCGTCCTGCACTGAGGCAGGACCAAGTGAACCTAGACCATCCCGGACAGGTGTTTGTTGAGCATGTTCTTTAAAACATCCAGTGATGGGAATTCCACACACTCCCTCAGCAGCCTGTTCCAGAGTGTAAGTACCCTTATAATTAGAGAGTTTTTCCTAATATCTAACCTAAATCTTCCTTGCTGCAAACTAAGCAGATTACTTCTTCTCTGGGACATGGAGAACAATTAATCATCATTTCTTTTATAACACCATTCTCTTTTATATATTTGAAGACTGTTATCAGGTATCCCCTCAGTTTTCTTTTCTCAAGACTATACCTGCCCATTTTTTAACCTTTCTTGAGAGGTCAGGTTTTCTAAACCATTTATCACGTTGTTGCTCTCGTCTGGGCTGTCTCCAATTTGTCCATATCTTTCCCAAAAGTGTGGCACACAGAATTGGACACAGAACTCCAGCTGAGGTCTAACTAGTGCTGAGCAGAGTGGGACAGTTACTTCCCGTATCTTACATTTGACCCTCATGGAGTGCCAGGCTTCGACCTGAGCCTGAACATCTACATTGCAATTTAACAGGCCAATGGAGTCTGTGAGCCTGAGTCAGCTAATGGGCCAGCCACACGTGTTTAATTGCAGTGTAAACATACCCTAAAATCAAGATGTATCATGTCTACTGCTTTACCCAATCTACTAGGCCAGTAACCCTGTCAAAGAAGGAAATTAGGTTGCGTTGGCAATATTTGTTCTTGACAGATCCATGCTGGCTACTCATAACTCCTAGTATCCTCTAGGTGTTTACAAATTGTTTAATAATTTGTTGCAGTATCTCTCCAGGTATGAAAGTTAGGCTGAGTGGTCTATAATTCCCTGTGTGTTCTTTGTTCCCCTTTTAAAAGATGGGTACTGTGTTCCCTTCACCAGTTCACTGGGACATCATCTGTCCTTCATTGAGTTCTTGAAGATAATTGCCAATGGTTCTGAGATTACTTCAGCTAGTTCAGAGTCATGCTGGAAGGACGTAACGAGTGGAGTGCCGCAGGGATCGGTTCTGGGTCCCGTTCTGTTCAATATCATCATCATCGGTGATTTAGATGCTGGCATAGAGGGTTCACTTATAACATTTGTGGACGATATCAAGCTGGGAGGGGTTGCAAGTGCTTTGGAGGATAGGATTAAAAATCAAAATGATCTGGACGAACTGGAGGAAATGACCTGAAATAAATAGGATGAAATTCAATAAGGACAAATGCCAAGTACTCCATTTAAGAAGGAACAATCAGTTGCACACAAAATGGGAAATGATTGCTTACGAGGGAGTACTGCAGAAAGGGATCTGGGGGTCATAGTGGATTGCAAACTGAAGTGTAACAATATTGCAAAAAAGTGAACATGATTCTGGGATGTATTAGCAGGAGTGTTGTAAGGAAGACACAAGAAGTAATTCTTCTGCTCTACTCCATGCTGATTAGGCCTCAAGTGGAGTATTGTGTCCAGTTCTGGATGCCACATTTCAGAAAAGATGTGCACAAATCGGAGAAAGTCCAGAGAAGATCAACAAATATGATTAAAGATCTAGAAAACATGACCTATGAGGGAAGATTGAAAAAATTGGGTTTGTTTAGTCTGGAGGAGAGAGGGCTGAGAAGGGGACAGGATAACAGTTTTTAAGTACATAAAAGGTTGTTACAAAGGGGAGGAAGAAAAATTCTTCTTCTTCATCTCTGAGGATAGGACAAGAAGCAAGGGGCTTAAATTGCAAGCAGGATAGTTTAGGTTGGACATTAGGAAAAACTTCCTAACTGTCAGGGTAGTTAAGCACTGGAATAAATTGCCCAGGGAGGTTGTGGAATCTCCATCATTGGAGATTTTTACAAGCAGGTTGGACAGACACCTGTCAGGGATGGTCTAGATCAGGAGTGGCCAAACATACTGACCCTCCAAGCCACATACAATAATCTTCAGAAGTTCGAGAGCTGCAAGAGACGCACAACCTGCGCCGCGATGCAGTGTCTCTTCCCTGATGACCCCCAGCTGGGCTAAAGCCCCTAGACCTCCGTCTTTGCAGGGCAGAAGCCACTAATTCCACCACCCTACCACAGGAGAAAAATCCCTAGTCCCAGCACCCCGCCGCAGGGCAGAAGCCCCTAGCTCCCCCCTGCCCAGTCTTGTAGGTGGAGAATGGGGGGAGTGTAGGGGAGGCTCTGGGAGCCACAGTTTGGCCATGCCTGGTCTAGATAATACTTGGTCCTTCTATGAGTGCAGGGGACTGGACTAGATGACCTCTCGAGGGCCCTTCCAGTCCTACAGTTTTATGATTCTACATGTAATAGTTTTTAATATTTGTGCTCATATGCCACATTCCAGTTGATTGTTAGCATAAGTGAGTGATGTCTGGAATTTTTTTTCTCTCTTGTTTGAGTTTGAATGACAGCTACATGGTATATGCTTACCAGATTAATTCCAACCTAGCAGTGTTGGTTTTTGCTTTGTCATCCCTGTTTATCTTGAATTAATTTGGAATGTAGATTTCCCGTCATGCTGAATCTTCTACCAAATGACTTTTCTGATCGGCACCATGTGCTCATGGTTTTTCAGTTTACTTTCTTGCATAGTCTTTCTTCTTTGTTGTATTCAGTCTTTTACTTTCATTTAAGAAGTCCTGTATAAAAGATAGTTAAATTCATTAGCTGAGAACGACTTGTTATTGAAGAAATCAAAATAGATTAAGACCCCAGGATATGAAAACAAAGCTGACTTGAACTGACATTGACCATTTTGATATTCTTTGTCAAATTTCTGTGGGGTAGAAAGCAGTTCTCTATTCCCAAACACAAGTTGTCCTCTTTATCACTAGGAAAAATATTGAAATATGAAGTATACTTCTGAATTTTGGGGATTTATTTATTATGCACAATTATGCATAGTCAAAGGAAGTTCAAATCAATAATTTAAACAATGATTGAATCTGGTAGCAAAATAAATCAAGAGGAAGCATTTTGTAATGAGTTAAACCAGCAATTTTATTTATTGTAATACACAACTTATTTTTGTATCTTTATGGGTATAAAAATGGCACGTTGCTTGATGGTAAAAGGGCATTTGAATTTCTGACTAAACTCTGTATTTTAACACTTTCTGGGTAGTATTGGTTACTGAAATCACATGTAGTAATTTCTTATACATACCTTTTGATATTTAGACATATTCTTCCCACTTCAGGTAGTATGTATTAAACTTTTTTTAACCAAGAAAATTCCAATGTCTTTTTATTGTTTGTTTGAAGTGTACCAACAGGTGACAGAACTCTAATATTAATAAACATCTCATTTTAAACAGATGCACCAAGTCTATTATTAGACGATAGTGAAGATGAAAATGCTTCATCAATTTTTGAGACAGGCTGTCACTCAGGATCACCAAAGAAACAATCGTCAGCTGCTATACATAAACCCTACCTTCATTTTACAATGTGAGTATATGCATCTAGCTGTGAAATTCATAGGAGATCTGAAACTCTAAGGTCATACGCTGCTGTTTTGCACTCAGAGTTCAAAGAAAAGGTTTATAAAGGTGCTTCATGGCAACAGCCTCATATTTATATCTAAATGTGTTTAAAATGCGAGGATATGTTTATGGAGAGATTTCTGTTTTGAAGCCTTTATGAGAAATTTTCTAAGCCATTCACACTCCTGTGAAGTAGTCAGAGTGAATAACTGTGAGCTGGTTCTGTCCCCATTTAAACCTGTTTTGCATGCTGAGCTCTATTTAGCTTGAAAGTTCTCCTTAGTTTAACTAAAATCTTTTAAATGTTTTATAATGACTTCGTGGTATTACCACCAGCCTATGGATATTCGAGAGTAGCGTTTGGCCTTTGGTCCATAGCATTTCAAGAATGTAATTTCCATGCTTAGCCCCTGAGATTTTTCAGACGTTTGCTGTGGAGATTATAAACCTGAATCTCCAGCTGTTTTAGTAAGAGAGCAAAAATGCCGGTGCATTTTGGAAAATATTAAATGTGCAATATATTGGTTGCTTTTTCTTACTGAGAAGTACTATTGAGCTTCAGTGGACCAATATCAGTTGTTTATTGCATTTAAATCTGATATTACAAGTTAGTTTGTTTCAGGTCAAATTTCCTTGTATTCCAAAAAGCCTCCTCTTAATTTTTCCCTCAGTTTGTGTGTTCTTAACTGCTTTTCTAAGGAAAGTTGCAGAGACATTGTAGGTTAGAGTTTGTGTATTAAATTTGGATGAAGCACAACTGTTTATATTAAGATGAATGCAGCAACAAAAACCTAGAAATGTTAATTTTAATATGAATTGTTTAGAGTAATATTAGGCATAAACAGAATCTATACAAATTTCACTAAAGAAAATGTGAGGCCAGTAAAGGGCACTGTTGAGTAGAGCCATCTTGTGGAAGAGAGAAATTTTTTATTTCTGAACAGTGAAGCCTAAACAGTATTTGCAGTAACATGAACTTAAAAATAACTGATAAGCTTAAAATAAAAATCTTGCTGTTTCCCTTAAGGTACATTGTCAAGCACTGCAGGCCCAAAATTCATGTTTCAGTTGAAACAAAAGAAAAGAAAAATGTACACATATAACTAATTATTAAATTTCATTATACAATTTTTGGTGGATAGATTTATGACCTTCCCCATCAGATTTGTAAAGCGAAAGACAAGTTTTGTGCATAATGCATGGCAACTAGAAAGTGATTGACCCAAAACATAAACAAAGTAAAATTGAGTAATCTCTTCAAGCTGAATGAATTTTAGAGTAAATAGAATAATAAAGAGAAAATTAAATTAATTTTAAAAATTCGCTTTCATAATCAAGTTAATATTAATGGGAAGAGACACTGCTTTAAACCCCTCCCCCAATACCTGGCTGAAATCCTTTAAGATTTTTGCCCTTCAACAAAAATACAAAGTAATTTGATAGACACACGTTTGCAGCCTTTAAAGGAGTGAGTGTTCCCAGCTGGAAGCTTATTAGTAAGAAGTGTGCAATATACTGTTTTAGGGTCTAGTATCTAAAGTGCTTCAGCATTTTCATAAATCCTTCTAAATTGATGGGACTTAAGAACATGCTTTTAAAGTTAAGTCCATTCTTAAGTGCTTTGCTGAATCTTGGGATCTTGGCAGTAGTAATGCATTGGCATGAAATAAATAACCCCTGTGCAATATTTTTAGCTCTGAAAAGTAATGAGTCAATTTCACTTTGTGCTTAGAGCTGACAAAATTACTTAGATAATTTTATATCTTCACTTACTATCACTTAAAACCCCCAAGAAAATAAATAGCAAAACTTGCTTTTAGACAGGTACTTTGAAGGATGAAAAATATTGTCTCTTTGGTCTTTTGTGGGCTGCTAAAAAGTAACCTTTGTTAGCTAAAGCCTTGATACACACATGACTAAAGCTAGATGTTTGTGTCTGCATCCGATTTGCAATCCACAAAAATTGTCCATGAATATCTGTGGATTTGCAGGGTTCTACTAACAGCTCCACAGGTCACTGTGCAGCAGTGACACAGGGCTGTGCCAAGTCCCCAACCTCCTATTGCCCCACACTTCTCCCTAGATATCTCCTGCCCCATCGCCTGCCCTGCCCCCATCATATCTCCTTCACTGCTTCGGGCAGGGAGGGTACAATCCTGGGCCCTCGTATGCAGCGTTGCCCTCCCAGTGTGGGGTTCAGACACCCTTATGCAGCTGTGGCGGATCTAACACACACAGACCCAGCTGGGACAGACAGCGCAACAGCTACTCTCTCCACAACGCTTGCTGTTGCTGCCTGCTAGTTTAAAGTACAACTACACCTCTTTCAAAATGGTGCTTGGCTCACTCCCTTCTGGGAGTTGTTGTTTACCTCCTCTGTCCGAGCAAGCTGGGGACTACAACTCCCATAATTCCCAGTGGACTATTGCCACATATCGCAGCCTGTGATTCAGAGAGCTGAGCTGGAGCCTGAGAGCTGGGTGACAGCTGCTCCGTTTGGGTGAGTGTGTGCTGCAGAGCTCTGCGCAGATACAAAATTTGTATCCGCACCCAAGCTACGATCCATGTGGATATCCGCGGATTTGCAGGACTCTAAAGCTGCATTTTTAAACTCATGCAAACTCTCGTGTGACCCTTTAAATGGGTTTAAGAGTGATTATATCGATTTAGCTTCTTTAGGTAAGGAATAGATTTAAGACAGTTGATTGTAATCTAGGATTGCATCAATTTAATAATACCGATACAGATTTTGCACTGATTAAATACATTTCTAATCAGTTACTGTTGCAACTGTGTGTATAGACAAGATCCAAGGTAATCAGTGCTGGAACTGAGGCATGCCATTATTGTAGGATCTCCAATAGAAGATCTTTATTATCGTATTAGTTGAGATGAAGTCATTTTAAAAAAAAAGTCTAAAAATTAAAATTTTTAAAATTACTAAATAAAAGCTGAAACACCAGGAACTCTGTATAGATAAACATATATGTATATATAATGATACATGGTGATATTTTTAAAATATTATTTCTGTTATAGGTCAGCTTACCACCAGCCAACCTCTTATAGGCCAAGATTACTGCTATCAGGAGAGAGAGGTTCTGGTCAAACTTCTCACCTTGCTCCAGCACTATTGCACTCTCTTGAAAAATTCTCTGTACACAGGCTAGATCTGCCAGCACTTTATTCAGTTAGTGCCAAAACACCTGAAGAATCATGTGCACAGGTGAGTCTACATAATATCTGAGCATCATAGAGCATTGATGCTAGCTGTGGTTTTATTCTAACTTATTTCCAATAAAGTATGATAAACACAGTTATGGTCTTTTGGATAAAAGAGTGTATATGTGCCATTGCAAGCTAAAGCAGAGGAACATTCTATTATGATAACATTTAAAAACTTTTTGTTAAAGTTTTTATAGTTAGGAATTCTGATTTTTCTGCCGATTGCTGCATATAGATGGCAATGACACTGATTGGGTAAAGTTTTATCTGTCTAGGTAGTCGGTTGACAGCAGAAGGTTCTGTATCTGAAGAAGTCATATGTTAGATCAGTCTCAAAGTCCTGCTTGGGCAGCAGGATGTCTGTGAGACAACTAAGACAAGATATGTAGTGAATTCTGTGTTGAACATTTCTATGTGGAGCAAAACCGAGCCGTTAAAACAGTTGAGAGTAAACAAAAGTTTTCAGTATCAAAAGTTATGGTGTATTCTTGATGTCCGTTTGTTTGATTTTGTCACAAATGAGAAAATATTTGAATGATCCTAGAGATTTGCAGTCTTGCATCAGGTGAGAACAAAACTGCAATGGCGGGTTATGTCTAGCATGCAAAAGAAGATACGTTTTCACAGAAAGATTATAGAGCTGAGGTTGAAGGAAGTGGAGCATGAGATTGACCACGAATGAGGTTGGAAGATGCGATTTTTGAGGGATTTAAGAAGGCTAAATTCTCCTATACTGATTCTTGCCAAAGGAAGAAGACTTGCAAGGGACTGTTAGAATGGACTTCCATCTTCATGTGCCGCCACAACTACATTATAGCCATGCAGTACTTTGTAACTTCCGAGGAAAACTGGTTTCTATAGGTTTGTTTGAACAGTCTGATTTATTATTTACATCCTATGTTCCTAAAAAGTTTGAGACACACTATTTGGGAGTTTGGGTTAATGGTATTCAGTTGATGCCTTATTCATCTGTGTGAAAAGAGGATTGCGGAGGAGATACTGAGTTTAAGAAAGGAAGTGAGAAGTGAATAGGGCTGAGTGAGATGGGGGGGGAGGGAGGGAGGAAGGTATATGGAGTGAGGACCCACTACTATGAAAGATGTGAACCTACAATATGATGTGATTGTAAATGTATGTGAGAACCCAGAACTGGAGAATGTGCCTTTTTTTTTTTTTTTTTTTTTTTTTAAATCTTTCATTACAAATATTACTCATTCTTATAAGAAGCATAAAAATGTTTTTATGGCTTAAGAATACTGTTTTTTCATTGAGAGTTGCTTATGCCTGATTCCATTTTATATCTATATCTATGCAAGACAAAAAATTGTTTAAAAGTATTAAGGTTAATGTTAAACCTGTATTAGTAACACAAGGGTAAAATATGTACTTTTTAAAATCCTAAACTTACTCATATGTACTCTCAGCCCTAACTCTGTTTTTAACATTTTTTTCTTGGAATTTCCTTGTCTTTTAAAAATTTAAAATTTCATATATGATCTTTAAATCTGAAACCCAAAGAGAATGCTATCATGCAATATTTCTGATGATTTGAAAATGTATAGTATCTACCTTAAATATTTTGTTGTAGTTTTAACTGTTAAGGGCAAATCCTTTGGTATGCCAGAATATACAGGCCAGTTATGGTGGGTTTACAGCTATTTTGCTGTGCCAGAGCAACACAAAGCAGCTAAGGTGTTCAGGTGAATCTGACTCTTAATTTGCAGTTGTTTTATTGATTAGAATACTGAATTAGTGTGCCTATGGATATGTGAAGGGAAGGCAGAGGAATCCAGTCCCTGGGTCCTAATACCTCTGTGCTGTATGGGCCTGTGCTAATGGATGTGCTTGTAAATTCTCAGAAAATTCATTCTATACTCAGACCTGTCAATCACAGTTAATTTGTTTTGAGTTAATCACTTAAGTTAACTCGATTAAAAAAATGAATCCAGATTAATTGCAGTTTTAATCACACTGTTAAACAGTAATAGAATACCAATTGAAATTTATTATAAATATTTTTAGATGTTTTTCTGCATTTTCAAATATATTGATTTAAATTACAACACAGAATACAAAGTGTACAGTGCTCACTTTATATTATTATTTTTTATTACAAATATTTGCACTGTAAAGATAAACAAAAGAAATACTATTTTTCAGTTCACCTCAACAAGTACTCTAGTGCAGTCTCTTTATTGTGAAAGTGCAACTTACAAATGTAGATTTTCTTTTTACATAACTACACTCAAAAACAAAACAGTGCAAAATTTTAGAGCATAAAAGTCCACTCAGTCCTACTTCTTGTTCAGCCAATTGCTCCGACAAGCAAGTTTGTTTACATATATGGGAGATAATGCTTCCTGTTTCTGAAAGTGGAAACAGGCGTTCACATGGCACTTTTGTACTGGCATTGAAGGTATTTACGTGCCAGATATGCTAAACACTTGTATGGCCCTTTGTGCTTCAGCCGCCATTCCAGAGGACATGCTTCCATGCTGATGATGCTTGTTAAAAAAATAATAATGCTGTGACAGAGTGCTAGGTAGGAAACCCTGAGTCAGTACTCTGTTCATAGCAGCTCCAATCAGGCATAGCAGATTGGAGCTGACGAGGCAAAGCTGTGCTAGTTAGTGGATGGGGCAAGGCAGAAAGGCTAATTAAGCCGTTAGCCAGAGCCCACACATAGGCACAGGAAGGAAGTGAAAAGGAGGGAAAGCAGGCAGTGAGGGGGAGAGATTTCTCTCCCCCTGCTTGTAAAGGTGCAAGGTATTCTATGAAGGTGGTGGGACTCAATTATAAATAAACTGCACAGGGTGCTGAACCAGCGCAAGGGTCTCTGCATGGTTTGTTGATTGAGACAGATGCAGGACCGAGGAGGCCCTGTTACAAATGCGTTAATTAAATTTTTGACTGAACTCCTTGGGGGAGAATTATATATCTCCCGCTCTGTGGTTTTACCCACATTCTGCCATATATTTTGTGTTATGGCAGCCTCAGCTGTTGACCCAGCTCATGTTGTTCAATTTAAGAACACTTTCACTGCAGATTTGACAAAAGCAAAGAAGGTACCAATGTGAGATTTCTAAAGATAGCTACAGCACTCGACCCAAGGTTTAAGAATCTGAAGTGCCTTCCAAAATCTGAGAAGGATGAGGTGTAGCACACGCTCTCAGAAGTCTTAAAAGAGAAACATATTGATGCAGAAACTACAGAATCTGAACCCCCCAAAAAGAAAATCAACCTTCTGCTAGTGCTATCTGATTCAGATGATGAAATGAACGTGCGTCGGTCCGCACTGCTTTGGATCATTTATCGAGCAGAACCCATCATCAGCATGGAAGCATGTCCTCGGAATGGTGGACGAAGCATGAAGGGGTATACAAATGTTTAGCATATCTGGCATGTAAATACCTTGCAGTGTCGGTACAACAGTGCCATGTGAATGCCTGTTCTGACTTTCAGGTGATTTAAATAAGAAAGGGCAGCATTATATCCCATATATATCTATATATCTATATCTATATATATCTATATCTATATATATATAGATATACACGAACTTGTTTGTCTTGGCGATTGGCTGAACATGAAGTAGGACTGATTGGACTTAGAGGCTCTAAATTTTAGATTGTTTTGTTTTTGAATGCAGTTATGTAAATAAAAATTCTGCATTTTTAAGTTGCGCTATATTTGTAAGTTGCACTAAAGAGATTGCCCTACAGTACTTATATGCGGTGAATTGAAAAATACTAGTTTTTTTACAGTGCAAATATTTGTAATAAAAATAATATCAAGTGAGCACAGTAGACTTCGTATTCTGTGTTGTAATTAAAATCAATATATTTGAAAATATAGAAAAAACTCAATATTTAAATGGTATTCTAATTGCGATTATTTTTTTAATCGCGTGATTAATTGCAATTAATTTTGTTAATTGACAGCCCTAATACTCAGTACATTGTATAAATTTGGGGCGGTACAAGAGGCACTGTATTTTTCATATTTAACAAAGCGATTGAATTTATGAAAATGGGGGAAAAAAGAATTGAAGCATGTGTTGAGAGAAACTCATACAAAAAAATCGCATATTATTTGTAAACAGATACCAGAAATAAGAGTGAGTTGAATTTTAGGGCTGCTAATCTCGACAATATATATTTAGTCATTTTAAACCTTAATTTACATGTGCCAGTTAAGGCAGATAAAAATGGTAGACAGAACCACTAGAAGGCCACTGAAGTCTTTCACCTGTCTTATAGTAGGAAGTTTTTGTTTTGTTGCAAATATTGTGTGTGTTACACACTCACACTCACACACTCTCTCTCTCTCTCTGCATTAAACTATCTGTGCTCTGTGTGCACATTATCAGTTTAGTGAATAATTGTGTGTGGCTGGAGTCTCATAATGCTGTTAGCAAGCAGCTGTGTGGAGGAGAAGCTTCACAAGGTTATCACAAACAACTTATGTTGTGGTAATGTGTGTTGGCTTTATTTTTAATGTTACGTTCAACACCTAAAAGAGGGCATGGCTGGAAGAATTAAACAAGTAAGGCCAAAGTTCATATTCAGAGCTCTAAAATTGTAAAAAAGGAATGACATCCTTATCTCTTCTGGTTGGAGTCAAACTTAGGACTAGAAGGACACTCCTTAAGTTGTCATTCTTTTCTATAAATGTTTTGGGGAAACTGATTGGAATCAATAGTAATCACCAGTAAGGAGTTGAAAGAGTTTGTAGCAATTATTGTGGGCAGTACAACTCAAGCTGAAGAAGCCATTTGAGTTCTTGAGGAATCTGCCACCAGAAATAAAATGAGCGTTTAAAAAAAAAATTATAAATAGGTATGACCTTGTTGAAATAGAGCAAGAAATAATCATCTAGTTTATCATAATGATGTCAGAATATCTGGGCTGCCAGAAGACAAAGGGAAGTGGTAATTGAGCTGAGTTTTTATGTAGTCATAGAGGGTGAAATTTTGATGTGTAACAGATACACCGAACACTGGCTCTCCTATGAGAAAAATTAGCAGGCGATGGGGAATAATAGCAAAGTTGCTAAAATTCTAAGATAAACAAACCCAAAATTTAAAGTTAATTAATTAAAATGTTTCCTTGCTCTTGAAAATTTCAGTCCTCCTGTCAAACATTCTATTTGGGTAACCACCAGCAACCATCTCAGTGCACTGTATTTGCAAGTGTCTGAACCAAAACAAAGCTGCTTAATGGACCCAATATAATGCTTACAAATCTTAAAAAGCTAGTATGATGTTTCATCTTGTATTTGTTGTGACATTTCATATTTTTCTCTTCTCCTGAAAAATGTGGTACAGTTTAACTTTCCATGTGGTTTGCTTGTTGGTTCTTTGTTATAATTGATTATTAAAACAGGGTGTTGACTTACATGACCTATAGCTGTTTTGGATGACATTGCATACTGGCTTAAAGTAATTCGATGAAGCAATAATATATTAATAAAAACTTTAACAGAAAGCATTTTTATTGTAATTTGAGCTAATTAAGATGATGAGAAGCTATCTATTGAAGGCACCAGGAGGCATTACCTAAGAGTTTTCATTTTTTACTGTACGTCGTAGTACTTAATTTCTGAATTTAAATACTAGTGTTTCTCTTTACTAGATCTTTCGTGAAGCTCGAAGAACTGTACCAAGTATTGTTTACATGCCTCATATTGGTGACTGGTGGGAAGCTGTCAGTGAAACTGTGAGAGCTACTTTTCTAACTTTGCTGCAAGACATACCGTCATTTTCTCCTATATTTCTGCTGTCTACCTCTGAAACCATGTATAGTGAATTACCTGAAGAAGTGAGTGTTAAATATTTTTTTGAGAGTCAAAGTATTACCCATGTGTCTTTTTAAGAATATAGAACACTTTAACGTAGAACAGTTGTACATAACCATAACTTTATGCTATAGTTCTTACAATTTACTTAAAAATATCTCACATTGAAATTGCTAAATTAATTTTATTTCTGCTCTAAAATTGCCTTACTTGAAGTTTAAGGTTAGCTCATATGTACTAATTCTTGCAATCACTATCTTCTGCACAGAAAATATCCAAAAGAAAACATCTAAAATTTGAAATCCTTTTGTCTTTATTTGAAGTGTCAGTATTTCCTCTGCAACTAAGAATTATCTCTATCTTTGATCTCCATAAAGGAGCTTGCGCTATTCTAGACTGTGTGTTAGATTTTGCTCTGTTACACTGGTATAATTCCAGAAAAACCCATTGAAGTCAGTGGAGTTAGTCTGGATTATACTGCAGTATGAGAGAGAGTAGAATTTGACTCAGTGACTATAGTGTAGCTTTAGTTGTTTTAAAACTTAAGGTATTCATACAATTTTTTTTCTAAGTTCTTTTCTCTTTCTCCTCCTCCTATCATTGCAGCAGCAACTGTTGCTGCACTGCCCCTTTAACTTACATGTTATGGAAACGTGAATAACAATTCCAGATTATTCATTTTCCTTGGACGTTGTGCTTCTTTGGAAATAGTTTGGTAACTTCTCAAATATGGCCAGGTTGCGTCTTTTGAAAAGTTGATCCTCTGTGTTTAAAATATACATTGATCAAATATTTCAAGAACAAGTTGAATCCTTTGACTCTTCATGACATTGTTTTCTTGCAGGTGAAGTGTATCTTTAGAATCCAGTATGAAGAGGTTTTTTATATTCAAAGACCAAGTGAAGAAGACAGACTGAGATTTTTCCAGGAGTTAATTCTTAATCAGGCATCAATGCCCCCCCCAAAAAGGAAACAGGCTGGTAAGCTACTTTACAATAAAGCCACAGTAGTTTGAGAATCTGTTTGAATAAAGTTTTGTACTGTAAAATGTTTTTCTCTTTAAATGGTTTTTGGGAAATGCAGTTAGGGTCATTAACAACTGACAGTTTATCAATGTGCAGAACTAGCTTGTTTCTATTTTACTGAGTGAGATGAGGAAGAGCTCAAATGGTCAAGTTTGAAAAGTGGGAATGAAAATGGGAAATCCCCCCGCTTGCTTAAATGCATTGTGAAAGTCCAGAAAGGGGCAATCCTACAATTCCCTCTTACTAATACTTACTTTCTGACTTTTTCCTGCTTTCTTCCTTAGCTCTCTGTGCTCGGGAAGTTCTTCCTCTTGCATTACCATCTCCTCCTCGCCAGCTCTCAGAGACAGAAAAGCAACGAATGGAGGACCAGGAGGAGAACACATTGAGAGAACTGCGGTTGTTTCTCAGGGATGTTACCAAGAGGCTGGCCACAGACAAACGCTTTAACATCTTCAGCAAACCGGTGGATATTGAAGAGGTCTTGTTTCAGTAATGTGCAAAAAATGAAGTTGAACCTATTAGAAAAAAATTATTACTTAAAAAGGGCGTGGATAAACTAATATCCCAGATATCCTTGATATCCATGACCTAGCCAATTCTGCCCATCAATAATCAACTGGTGGCTTAGTCATAACCTTCTGTACCACAGTATGAGTAATCAGAAGCATATTCTTGGACACACTACTGAGCAGAGAAACTTGGTTCAGCAGAGAAACTTGCATTACTCTAGCCCAGGGATTGGCAACCTTTGGTGCGCGGCCCGTCAGTGAAAGCCGCTGGCGGGCTGGGACAGTTTGTTTACCTGCAGCCTCCACGTGTTTGGCTGATCGCAGCTCTCACCGGCCGTGGTTCGCCATCCCAGGCCAATGGGGGCTGCGGGAAGCAGCGGCCAGCACATCCCTCGGTCCATGCCACTTCCTGCAGCCCCCGTTGGCCAGGGACGGCAAACCACAGCCAGTGGGAGCTGCGATTGGCCAAACCTGCGGACCCTGCAGGTAAACAAAACCGTCCCGGCCCGCGTGCCAAAGATTGCCAATCCCTGCTCTAGCCTGTACTAGTCAGTTTAAAGTGCTTTTCCACTCCAAAAATCAGCTTTATAAAAATCGTAGCACCTTATTCATCAAATCTGCTGCTAGGATGTATTTGGAATTACAGTGAAACCCTGCTATAACGTGCCCCGCGATAACGCGAATTCAGCTATAATGCGATCATAAGGTGGCTCTGGTTGCCCGAAGCAAAAAAATAAATAAAAAAAAAAAGCATCTGGAGTGTGCTTCCTCGGCTGGTGCCTGGAGATGACCCTGGCTCCATCTCCCCCCTGCCTCTTCCCACCTACCCCCGCTTCCCCTTTTGGCCAGAAGAGACCGGCTTGAAACTGACCGGCTTGAAACCATACATTTTTGTAACCCCGCTATAACATGATCCCGCATTTATCACGATCGAATTTTTTGGACCCCAATTATCGCGTTATAGCGGGGTTTCACTGTAATTGTATTTGCTTTCTTTAGTTACCAGAAACTAGCTTTTACTGTTTTTTATTCCTGTAGCGCCAACGTAGTGATGAAAAAGTGAATTGTGTTCTATTCTTTATTGAAGAGTAACAGATTGCATAGTTCTCTGAAAGCTATGTTCTAGGAATTATTCAGGGAAGTTCTGTAGCTTGTGTTACACAGAAGCTCAGATTAGATGATTGTAATGGTCCCTTTTGACCTTTGAATCTGTGAATCTATAAGTTTGTTATTTATGCATGTGAAGACCCATTGAAGAACATAATTGGAAGACAGTGGGGTTGCAGTTATAACTGAGGGCATCATTTGGCCTGCAAGTCTATTACTGTGCTGGTGTGTGAAAAGGAAAGAGCCTAGCTTGGCTTTCAGATAAAATATTAACTTTGTAGGGATGGCAGTAAGAAAAAAACATTTCTCTACCAATCTGAACATTTGTTCTGTAAGTCATTGAGAGACCATAAAAATGGGCCCTGCAATGTCATTTTTAGTGTAATTTGTTAGAGCAGAGCTGCACTTTAAATTACATGCAGAGTTAACAGGCATTTGTGACGCCCCATCCAGTCCTCCACCAGCTTCAAGCCAGATTCAGTGTTTGAACATTATTTGTAACTTCACTTGTTTATGTTAAAGGACTATGAACAATTTTCTTTTCAACTATGCAGAAGGAATATTACCATGGTGAATTGACACAGATGTCATTTGGTGATTTGCCAAAGAGTTATGCAAAATCTGTGACAGTGCTAGGACTTAATCCCAGATCTCTCAAGTTCCAGTCCCTAATGCCTTAACCAGAAGACCTCCTTTTCTTATATAACTGATCTGCTATATAAATTTGCAGTTTCACATGAATATTCTATTACTAGTGGTGATGCACTTGCTAGAAAAAATACAGGTTGACTTTTAGATCCCAGGATGAGTTAATAGGGCCGCTATTTAGAAAAGTATCATTCTACTTGTAAACTAGACAGTTTACATCTGGGGATTCCATTTTTACTGCCTGTTCAGAATAGAAAATACACTTTTAAATATATGTTGAATCATTTAGCCAGTAGATAGGTATTGTATATGATGTTGAAGTGTGGTCTTAATCTAAGATTTATGTTGTGATATATTTTTTGTTGGAACTTCTAAAAATGCATGTTTACCTGGTTAATCAAAAAATATTCCTCTGGAGCCATTACAGTTTGATCTAAATGTATTTCATTTTTTTGGGGCAACCATCACCTTAATATATGGGTGATTTTAAAATATTCAGGACTACACAAACACTCAGGCCTACCTACATTTTAAATCGATTGAAATCTTAATTGAAGCACTCGTGCAGAAACATACTTTGTTTTAATCAGAGCAAAGAATAAATAATAAATACATCATTGAGCTACAGTTAGTATAGCTCTGTTGGGGTCTTTTCTTGCCAAGAGTTAACCCCTCGTCATACAATTAATTCCCTTAAATACCTTTCACACTTCCTGGAGCACTGCTGAACCCATGATGAGGTGCACCATTGAAGGCAGTGAACTCCACAGACCAAGGGGCCTTCTTCTGAGAATGCCCTGCTGCAAAGTCCATATAATACTTATGGTGGTGAAATTTAGATTTGGTGTTCTTCCAGATTATTATTGCAAATGTTTTGCAGAAAATTATTTTAAAGGTTAATGATTTGACTACTTAAATTAACAAAAAAGGCTTACCTACAAAATGGAGAAACAGTTTCACAGTTCTGCTTTGTGTGGGGGTAGGCCCACTATTTTTCATGTTCAGGACAATGTTAAAATATCTTCAGTGTATATAATAAAAAGAGGCTTTAATTGCAGCACCAATTTAGTTTGCTCTGAAAATTAGATGTATCAGTGAATCTCTGAAGGGACTATAACTTTAGCAGTCTAACACCAGCACTCTAATTTCAATTTCTCTGTTTAAAATGTTTGAATTAAAGATGTATTGAAAATGAGTGATCAAAATGTTGAACTGGTACATTTCTTAATTAGTGCTAAGTATGGTGCATGAATATGTGTATAACATGGGAAAGTGTGCCGATGAAATGCATAAGGCCCTGTGTCACGTCAGTATGCTGTTTGATTATAGGTTTCAGATTATCTTGAAGTTATCAAAGAACCAATGGACCTGTCGACAGTAATAACCAAAATTGATAAACACAACTATTTGACTGCCAAGGATTTTCTAACAGATATTGATCTCATCTGTAGCAATGCATTGGAATATAATCCAGACAAAGACCCTGGAGGTAAGGAAATATTTAGTTTTGGCCTACCTAAACTTGAAAAATAGTTGTTTAATCATGTGTATGATTATTATTCAGGCATCTAAGCAAACTTCATACTGTGTTATAAGTTAGGTAAACAAGTGATTTTTCCCTGAAGGCCTATGCTTTTAAGATTCCGAGAGACTCTTAAGTGGACAGTTAGCTCGTAGAATTTTTCACTTAAATTCTGTGTGGTGCAGTGAGTGTGCAGGAACTAGTAAGCGAAGTAGGGCTAAAGCACTTAACATTCACTTCTGGTAAATTGGGTTCCAATTCTGAGTAGGTCCGAAGTGAGAATGAATTTGGTAGTTGCTTCTTGGTCTTCAGGGGACATCTGTCCACATAATAAAACCATCACATAATTTGGCAGAGCTATATGGAGAATCCTGCACAGCACCTTGCCGTGCTCTGCATTTGCCTCCAGCTGTGATCCTCACTTTCATGAGGACCAAATTCATCCACTAAATGACGAACCCACCTCTGGGGCTGGAGGAAGGAGCAGAACTAATCCCAAACAAAGAGGTCTGTTTTAGTTGATTAGGGAAGAATTGTCTTGCAAATGTATTTAAGTGACAGTTTATCATGTGGCTGTTTCCAATTTTAAAAAAACCCAAAACTGCAAGAGGACATTAGTGTGAAGGCTGTCCACCTGCAGATATGGAAAATGTCATCCTCTGTATTTGTTGTAAAGGATGCATTATTGTGCGTTGGGAAGATGGATGGTTGCTAAATAAGTGTTTGATCTGAGAGCTTCTGAAAGCTCAAGTCAGGTTTTAAAATGAAAAAGAAAATGCCCCTTTTAAAGCATTTGTTAGTACAGTGTGATGAATGGAAAACTGATCCTATCGTCAATTGAAGACTGTGAATTAAAAGGTTTTCATTAAATACCATGAGACAAAACTAGAAATAGTTCTTTGAGTGGTTGCAGATATGTTCCACTCAGGTATGCATGTGCCCAGCGCACCAAAGCCAGAAAAGTTTGCCTAGCAGTACCCGTAGGGGTGGTGCTTGTGCCTTTTCTTTATGGCCTCTCACATGACTATTAAGGGCACTGCTGCTCTGACCCTGCCCCCCTCCAATTCCGTCTGACTGCCCGCAGCTAGAGTTGGAGTTTGTGTGGTGTTTCTTCACGCTGATTTTGTATTTCATTCTTCTGAAATGTTGTTGTAAATAGTCATAATAGTTATCTAGTAGTGCCTTAGTTAGAAAAGTTAGGTTGAGTAGCGTGTTTTTTCAGATGGAATGTCTTCACCAGGATTTAAGCTCTGTCTGGTGTGTGGGGTGGCTGTTCCTAATAGTCATCCTCATGTGTAGTGTTTAGAGAGGGGCACATTAAGGAAAGGTACTCTATTTGCAAATCGTTTAAGAATGCAGGTGGCAAGGGACTTGAGGCTCAAGTAACACCTGATGCAGCATGTCATGAGTCCTGGTTGGCACCAAGCACAGTATTGCCTCCTCAGCCACCATCATAACCATAACAAGATGATGTTCCTCCGACAGACTTTGAGGCCTCCTCTAGAGGAAGAGGGATCATTCACCTCCCTTGGGCCTCTGAGAAAAGGACCTATAAAACAGACCGTAGCCACTTCAGAGCTTGGAGAGAGTCCTCCTCTGCCAGTATCAGTGCAGACTGGCACCTTGACTCTTCAGGTACACGTCATGGAACTGGGCCTTCTACGTGCTCTCCAGTACCAACGCAACATTAATTTGGGGCTGTACCATCGACTCTGGCCCTGTCCATGGGATGTCTGCGGAGTCTGGTACCAGTGATGCTGGCACCCGCCGTGTCCAGTCTTCTGGCATACTAGGCAATGTCAGATCTGCGTTGCCTTTTGGATCCTCATTCTCCAATTGTCTGGGAATATTCAAGTGCTGCGACTTCATCAGCAATGATGATGTGTAGGTTAATTACACTGGTGTTTCAGCTACCAGCACCGCCCTCAACAGTGCATAGCACATTGAGTACATAATTGAGGCTGGTGCTGGTACTGGTGCTGAGGGATTCGTTAGCACAGCAATCATCTTTGGCACCAATAATCGTCATGGTGCAGACCGTGTCATTGGGATCAGTACCGACACCAGTGTCTCTGCCTTTTTTGGCATTGGTACCAAAGGAGAGTGCATTGCCCTTTCCAGTCCTTCAGGGCACCGACTTCTCTGTCTGCCTTGGGGTTGATGTAACCAGCACATTGGACCTCTGATGAGGCTGGACTGTGTCTTGCTCTGCCAGGGGTTGCTCCCCCATTACCTCTGGATGATTTGGGGATTTATCGTAGTAGAGTTTGAGGTCCTCCTTCCCAGTCTAAAAGACAATTGAGAACCCCTTTCTCATCCTGACCAGGACTGTTCCCGCAGCGGAGACAGGGGCTCTTGACTCAGTGCCTACTGGCTACTGATGCCTTATCCCTATCCACAGCGGTCAGGGAATCCATAGGATGTTCCTTATTTCTTAAGGTCCTGACCTTCAACCCACTTCAGGGCAAGAGTACCCAACCCACCCATGGCATCGCCTCCCCAGCCACCTACATTGCAGATTCAGGTGGAGGACACTATCTCAGAACAGGTGCAGGGTGTGGTACTGCACCCAGGGGAGGCCAGTCACCAGAGTCCTTCATCTGCCTCATCACCAGATGACACCATGGTAGCAGATGCTTCCTCTCCAGTGCTGAACACTTTCGGGCACAGGAGGAGCTCCTTAGATGATTGGCATTGGCCTTAGATATACAGGCTGAATTGGTACAGGAAAACACACACAAGTTAGTGGATATTTTTAAGTCCTAGAACCTAGGGAGAGTAGGGTTGGAACCTGCTGAGGCTTTGTGGAACACCCCAACATCTTTGACATCTTATGAGAAAGCATATGGACAATCATTATGTATTTATGTAGGGATTCAAGTGTTTTTATTTGCATCCTTCCCCTAACTTGCTTGTCATGCAATAGCCAATGAGAGGTTGCGTAAAGGGAGGTACAAGTCCACTCTCAAGGACAAAGAAGCTGGATCTCCTGGGCAGGAAAATTTATTTGACCTCCTCCTTACAGATGTAAATTGTAAACCAGTAGATGCTGCTATTCAAATGTAAGGCATTTCTCCAGGATCTTTGTTACTGATGAAGATTTTGTCTTGCTGGTTTGATTGAAATTAATCATTCAGTGCTGTTCCTTAGAAAAATTGGAATCTAGGATACAAATCTTATGTGCATCAACAGTGCACTTACTACTTAGGCCAGTTGGATTTCGAGCTGAAGTAGTTTCCTTGAATTTCCATATACAGCTTGCATACAGTGTTTGGGACTATGGAGACTTGGATAATTGCATAACCTGTTAATAGGGAGGAGTTGTTCCTAATGGCAAAAATCTGATACTGGAGGGTCAGATTTAATGTACTTAACCTCATTTCATTCCCTAGGAATAGTTGCAGTGTAACAGAATGTGTTGGCCCCTTCAAAACCAGGCACCACCAGCCCAAGTGTCACTGGAGGCTCAGCGCTTCAGTATTGGAAACGTAATCTGCAGAGGTCCTGGGAATTGTAGTACAGGGGTTCAAATGACTAAGTGACCCTTATGACTGAGGTCAGGTGGGTTCAGGATTGAATATAGTGCAACCCTGTGAGAGTCCAAGGTTGAAGCAGTAGCACAGTTCAACTGTGACCAGGCAGGAGGCCTGGAAAACAGTTGGAGGAGTCTGAGGGAAAGGGCCTCGGAGGGGACTAGAGGCGGAACTAACCCCACCTCCCCGCAGGAAGGGTGTGTATGAAGTGCGAGAGGACGAGGCTTTGGCTGTATACTGCAGTGTGGGATTCAGGCTGGAATTGACGTATGTGGGGGCCTAAGCTGTGGATTCCAGGAAGGGCAGGAGGAATGTCCCCTTCTCCGACCCCTTTGACATCAGGGCTGAAGGGACTGTTGTCTGGCAAAGAGCTGAAATAGTCATGCCTGGGGGAAGGGCTATGGTCCAACATGAGGTAGGGTGAGAGACTGTTTTGTTGACCTTTTAGTTATACTGAGGAAGTGGACAGTACTTATGACCTAGTTGATGGGCCAAGTCACTTCAACTCACCAGAACTGCTTAAAAACTACAGACCAGAAGGAAACCAAGAGGGAAACTGAGGCAGTAACCACATCCCTGTACTATAGGGGGAGAGGCTGCTTTTACTTCTGGCTTGATGCTGTTTTTATCCATTCATTTTCCTTGGGTGACAACTTTCCATTTAAGATTAGTGCTCCATACCAAGCACCCCTAAAGTTGCATAACATCCATTAGCATTATATCAGAGGTTCTCCCTTTAGTGAGCTGTTTTTTTGAGAGAGATAGTGTAGGGACTTCCCATGTTATTTCTTAACTGTACTCCCCAGTAGTTAAATGGGAACACTTGCTGGTTTAATTGTTCAGAAGCAGATTTAACTATTCTATGTTATTTCCAGTTTGGGTAGGAATTCCAAACTAATAGTTTTTGTATGAGTTCCTGGGCATGTGGATCCCACTCATGGAACCCACATGCCTTCAGGACAGGAGTCAGATGTTTTTATCAGGAGAGTCCACCAGGGGTTACACATGCATCCTTCACACCTCCACACTCCCTTCCGCGGACATAAAGGGCGTCGTGTCCCTGCTCACTACTCAATGACTTCTAATAGCCCCCCTGCTGAGAGTCAGAACAATTTAATGTCCTCTTAGCATAAATAGCTGTTGGTGTTTGTTTTCTTTGTGAATATTTTTCTTTGATTATTTGAATAGTTATTTAGAATTCTGTTCGCACATTGGGGAAAAAAAAAAAGGTTGAGGTTAGTGCTGTTAGTTAGCCCATGAACTGTTACATTACAGTCAGTGGCCTTTATGCAGGAACATTATTCGCTAGGCTTCAAGTCATGTCTATCATGTAGGAAGATAAATTGCCTCATGGATAAATACAGTGCTTCCCTCATGGATAAACACAATGCTTGTCTGTTTTGTTTAGGTGAGAAACAGATTCCTTTAAAGTGTGCAGTTTGCTGGGCCTTGAGGAAGTGCACTCAAAAATCTTTAGAGTACATACTAAGACTCTAATGGAGAAGTCTGAGATACAGTTGGACTTTGACGTGCCACAGCTGCAGGGATTTTTAATGTTGATGCTGAAGACCCAGCCTGAAAGTCCCTTGGAGATAAGGGAGGTAACTCTGAGCTCTCTACCCCCTAAGAAGCATCTTTCCTCTCACAAGAGCTCTGAAACTTGGCTGGTGAAGAGGTCAGACACCCCTGCTGCCAATGGAAGTAAAAACCATTCTTCCAGAACCACTTTTAGGCCTCTATCCCATTCCTTGGTTCCATGCAACAGGAAGGTGGAATTACAGATACAGAGGAATTCACTTGAGGTGGCCTCAGGCAAATTGGCACAGAGAATGAATGCAGCACTGGAGAGTCCTGTCTTCGCACTGGCTTTGGCATGAGGTCACTTGAAGCTACATCATACCCCGACATGTGCCAAAGCTCTGGTCCGGGGGCGACTGTACTCCAGCTTCTTGGCACCAGGTCAGAGGACATCTAAGACTACAAGGTCAACTCTTATGGTACCGAGATTATCAACCACTGATGAGGAGTGAATACTACCTATGGTACCAAGCTCAACACCCTTCACGCACATGATACGAGGAATGTTTTTGGCTCTCTCTTTTAGGGAGACATCTGACATAAGAGTGCATCCTGAACTGGGACTCATTTATTATAATACAGTAACTCCTCACTTAACATTGTAGTTATGCTCCTGAAAAATGCGACTTTAAGTGAAACGATGTAAAGCAAATCCAATTTCCCCATAAGAATGAATGTAAATGGGGTGGTTAGGTTCCAGGGAATTTTTTTTTGCCATACAGTGCAATACTATAGTTGGGAGGTTCCCCCGCCTTACCTTGCACAGGCCACTGACACTGCAGTCAATGAGGCAGGCAAGGAGGCTGAAGGTGCTGTAGGCTAGGAGAAGCACGTTGCGCAGTGGCAGCTTCCCCTACTGTGCAAGCACCAGGGGTGGGGGCTCAACCCTAGGCCCGCCCACTCCACCCCTTCCCCCAAGCCCCCACCCTTAACATGCCTCTTCTCCCGCAACTTCCCCTTTACTCTGCGTCCTCGCTTCTCCCTCCTGCCCACGGCAATCAGCTGGTTTGGGGTATTCAGGAGGGAGAGGGGAGGAGCGAGGACACGGTGCGCAGACTCCCTCTGCCTCCTGCCTGTGGCAAGCCAGCTGATTGCCAGGGAGGGGGGAGGAGCGCCGCGTCCTCGCTCCTCCCCCCTCCTTCCTGCCCATGGCAATCAGCTGGCTTGCAGTGTTCGGGAGGGAGGAGCCAATACTTGGCATGCAGCCTCACCCCCCTCCCCTGCCTCCTGCCCGTGGCAATCAGATGGCTTGCGGCGTTCGGGAGGGAGGAGGAAGGAGCCAAGACTTGGCATGCAGCCTCACCCCCCTCCCCTGCCTCCTGCCTGCGACAATCAGCTGGTTTGCAGCGTTCAGGAGGCAGGAGAGGGAGGGGGAGCCTGCACGCCGAGTCCTCGCTCCTCCCCCTCGCCTCCTGAACTCCGCAAACCAGCTGATTGCCATGGGCAGGAGGAGGAGGAGGAAGGCGCTCATCTGCATGGTCTGCCGGTGGGTGGCAGGTGCTGGGGGGGGGGCGCGTAGAGGGACTACCAGCTGTGGGCAAAGCAGGCAGCCAAACAACGTTATAGCGAAGCATTGCATAACTTTAAATGGAGCATGTTCTATAATTGAGTAGGGACATAAGAGCGAAACAACGTTAAGCGAGAGGACATTAAGTGGGGAGTTACTGTATTCTCCTTTGTTGGCTAGATGAAAGTCTCCACCAGAGCAGCCCAGAGTGTCTGTCATTTGAAGATATTGCTGGGTCCCCAAGTTCAGGATCATACAAAGCCATCTACTCTATAATGGATGGTGGCACCTTCCAGCTCAGTTTCACTCTTGGAGGATTTTTCACCTTCCTCCTCTTCATCTTCTCAGGCATCTAGCAAGGAGCAGTTTCTGGGACCTCAGTCACCTTCACCGACTCCTTCAAGAGAAAGGGATTACAGTAGCACCTCAGAGGCTCTTCCTAACGCTGAAATGTTAGTAACTATGAACAAAACATTATGGTTGTTCTTTCAAAAGTTTACAACTGAACATTGATCGATTTAGTACAGCTTTGAAACTTTACTATGCAGAAGAAAAAATGTTTTCCCTTTATTTTTTAGTAGTTTACGTTTAACACAGTGCTGTACTATACTTGCCCCCCCCTTTTTTTGTCTGTACTGCTGCCTGATTGTGTACTTCTAGTTCAAAATGAGAAATATGGTTGACTGATCAGTTCGTAACTCTGGTGTTCGTAACTCTGGGGTTCTTGGGCTAATGTGCCCTACCTGTATGGATTCTATCCTTGGCCATACTGGCCCGGCTGGACTCAACACTGAAGAACCCCAAGCCATCATTCAGCTTCTCTGAAGGAACCTGCATTTTAATTGCATCAGAAAAGCCCTCAGGGACTTGTTCCTTCCCCCTACCTCAAGTGGCTATGAAGTTTCAACAGCCTATCTCTGAAGAGGAGGATGGGAGAGTGCAGGATGACACTTCTCCATGCCAAGTTTTCTCATAATCTTCACTGAACAAAAAAAGATCTCCTACATTTCTACGATAATGGATGATTTTAAGATGAATCAAGAGCTTTTAAAGAGAGTAGAAGAGGCTCTGGAAGCTTCCTTAGACCTGGTACAGGAGAAAACATACAAGCTATTTCATATCCTGCAACCAGCTGCACAGAGCAGAATAGCCCTCTCAATTAATAAGAGAATCCTCCAGCCAGTGGAGTATTTATGGACCATCTATCACAGCAATTTCAGAAGGGTGAACGAAAATACCAGTTCTCCCCTTAGGGATCTGAATATTTCTATTCACGTCTGATGCAGTGTTGGAATGACTATTTATGCAGGGTATTACCACTATATTAATTTAACCATAAGTTCCTTATTAAATCCAAAGGCCAAATGGTATTTGTACAATAGCTGTATACTTTCCTAAAAAGCCTAAATAATAAGCAATTTACTAATCCAAACAGTAACAAAATATTTATAAGCATTTGATCAAGATACTTACAAACAGGCTAACCTCAAGGGTTTAAACCCACAATGGTCAGCTCTAGCTTGGTTAGGCTGGTATTAGCAATCAACCCTTTAAGAGTTTACCCTTTTATACACTTTAATAAACAAGTGATGTCATTGCCTATTGCTAACTTGGCTAAAAACCACGTTTCGGCCAGTTTGGTGTCATTGCTGGTTCAATCCTTTCTTATTAACAACTATCACTGATAATTGGGACCTTTTCTTCCTTCTATCTTATCAGTTACCTTTCAGGTCTAGATTTTCCAATTAAGCCATTGCCTTGCAGTGCCTTCCCATGACTGCTAACAAACCTGGACTTTACAAGACCCACAGAAAACATTTTTTTGTTTTTAAACTAATTTAACCTTTTATCCTATACACAGTCATCCCTGGTAGTCACCACGGTGAATGGAAAATCCAAGCCGGTACACAAATCCACCTCCAGGGAGACCGAACCAAAGAAGTTAGATCTTTTTGGCTGAAAAGTTTATTCTTCAGCATCTCTTCAGATCATAATTGCAAATTATTTGTCAGTTTTCTCAAACAAATTACCTTCAGATCTGAAGGAGTTTAAATTGATCTGTGCAGAAGGTTAATTCATTGCTACCACTCATTATAGGCAACTGTAGACTTTCTGGACATGGGAGCTGGATTGCTGGCTAATGGAATTTGCATGTGAAGGGATTCAGGTTTATCTGTGTCAAGACTCCCTAAGGAAGTGCAGACTACAGTGCAAGACTTGGCATTTAATGGGAAGGAAATGTTCAGTCCAAAGACAGACAAAAAGTTGCACTCCTTCAAGGATTCTTGGACCATGGTCAGATCTTTGGGCCTTTACATTCCAAATTTTAGAAGAAAGTATTATAAATCCCAGTTCTCTTCTAGGCAGAAATGCCAGTCAACTACTTCATCTTTTTAACCATCAGAAACAATCAAGTGAGTTCAGAAAAAGAGAGAGGTTCCAAAAGAGAAAACCAGCCTTGTCATCTACTATTCAACCATCTCAGTCGCAGAAGCAATAATTTTGATGCTTTGGTTGGGTATGTTGCACAGGACAATGTGGATCTGTATCCCTCTTTCCTGCCCCTCCCCGTTTTGGTTCCTGCCTCTCTTCGTGGATGTCTGCACTGCAATAACATCAGACTGTTGGGTCTTGTAGGTAATGCAAGAGGGACATACCCTCCAATTTCATACCTTCCCCATCCCTTTTTAGGAAATCTCACATGAGTCTCATGCACCAAGAAATACATTCTCTGCTGGAACTGGGTGTGATAGAGCCTCAACTGCTAGCCTTCAGAGAGAGAGGATTTTATTCCCCTTACTTTCTTGTACGAAAGAAGAAAGGAACTGGTGACCCATACTAGATCTCAGGCTCCTCAGCAGTTAGATAACCAGTGTCAAATTTCATCTGATGACTCTTGCATCCACCATACCCTCTTTAGATCACATGTACTGGTTCAGTACCCTCAACTTGCAGGAAACATACTTTCATGTGCCAATACATCCATTGCACAGGAGGTTTCTCTGCTTTCTGATGATGGATGGCCACTATTTGTTCAGAGTCCTCCCGTTTGGCCTCTAAGCTGCACCTCAAGTTTTTACAAAATGCCTGTCAGTAGTAACCGCCTGTCTGCCATGTCAGTGTATTTACTGCATCCATTACTGTCTATGTGGATCCCACAATCCCTCCAGCCCCGCAGCTCAGGGATTCTTCATGGGATGCTGGGTGGCAAAGGAACTGAATGCTGGGTGGGGTTGGTTCGCCCTTATGCCCTCAGAAGGAAGCACGAGGGCATGAAGGACACATGTGTGACACTTGTTGGACACTACCGATCTTCCACACTGTGCGGGGGGCACCAGAGCACCATGCCCGGGATCCACATGCTTAGAACATCTCAAAGAACAGATATTATAAGGCAAACAACCCTTCTTTTCTCGTATCCTCTCTGTAGTTACAGGTCTCTGTGGAGTATGTGACTTGCTGTGCCAGTATAAGTCACCTTTATGACTGCATAACTGCATAGTCACTGAGGCTTTTACTGGTATAACTATTCTGGTAGAATATCATGCCCCTAGTCAAAATAGTTATACCAGTGAAACTTTTGAAGTGTTGACCAGGCCTTAGAGATAAGCCCCCAACCAAAATCCTAGATCTGAAAACCCTGGACTTTGGAGAAATTTTTATCGGGGGGCCAAAGTTTTGTTGTTGTTTTGGAACCATCTCTGCTGTTATTAGATCATCTTTAGTCTCTTTCCCACTTAAAACAAAGAATGCATACATACTGTTGTGTGAACTTAACAGTGCCTAAAGCAAAATACTTTAGAACCATGCTTTGTCAAAAACCTGCAGGCTTGCTCTTAAAACCTATCTGCAGCTATGAGTAACTTAAAAAAAAAAAAAGATAGTTAAAGCAACGTAAAATTGTAGCTCCTTCCCTACCAAAAAGTGAATACATCCTTAATATACAGTCTGTTACCTTTGCATCCCAAATTCGTGCACTTGGGACTGTTTTGTAGGAAGTGATTCTAGGGGCATGAAGAAGTATAGATCTAACACCCTTTTTTTGGTCAAGTTCCAGCAACCTGCTTCATTCTCTAGAAAATTGTTAACTATTTTTATTTTTATATTGCAATAGTACTTAGAATGTACTAATAATCTCCCATCTGCAGAAGTTAGTCTCCACTATTGACTGATTCTACCAGCCCTTCTAGTACTCTCAGCTTGTTACTATGCTGTGATGATCTTATCAATATCATATATCACCAAGGCTATCTACACTGCTATACTTTGTGAAATCTCCTGCTATTACTTATCAACTGTGAAGCACCAGTAGTGGTAGCAGGAGGGAATACCAGCATAGAGAAGGTATAGGAGATTTTTGTCACTGTCTTCTAATCCTAGGTGACGTGATGGTAAAAATAAATAAATTAAAATAAATAAAAAACAATAAAAAATAAGTGTCCTGTCAACACTAGCAACAGTCTCATTGTTGCTATCTCTGTAAGGGAGATAATGCAATGGTGGGAGACTTCGCAAAGAAGTGTAGATAGTGCTTAAGAGACCGGGATAATGAGTTTTCTCTACTTTGGCTTTTGACTCAACAGATTCTCTCTCTGCCACAAAAATCACTACTTTAAAAGATCTAAATTATGCTTAGTGTATTTTGCTTGGTATCCTTAATTGCTCTCTTACGCTGTTCTAATGATTATCTGTAGTGATTTTTAAAGTTGGATTAAATGTGTTAATTGCACGATAATATAATTTAGCCATTAGTACTTAATGTTTGCTGTTGAAATAATTATACCATTCAGAAAAAGTAATTCAAGATGGATTATTGGCAATCTAGTTTTTGTACTAAAAACAAAGAAATAACTGGATAGAAAATGGTGTTGTTGGGCATTTAGCTAAGTAAAACACATCCCATAAAGCTGTTTCTCCCCAGTGCAGTTTTACTATTACATCTCTGCTCATTTTCCAGCAAACTAATGTTGGAGTACTGTCTAGTCTACATCTGAAACTAGTGGAAACGAGTAATCTCTTGAGAAATATTGTTTCACTTTTAATACTTGGGGCTCCAATTTGGCCAGTGAAGTATCCTTGGTGTCATGTCCCCCAGATCCAACTGAATACACAGCAGTCCTCTGCAGACTTACTTTCTGCCAGTTACGTTCATAATGTTAAAGCCACCAAAGAAGCAAACGTCAATATCATCAGCATAATAGTCAATTAAGCACAACCTTGAGTCTGTTACAATATGATGTTTATTATACAAATAAAAAGGCATCCATAATCTGAAGCAGAAAAGCAGGTGGGTGATGTAGAAGACTACTAAAAATCTTAATGCTATTGATACTAGACTCGAAGCTTTTTTTATACAGCAGATTCAGGAATAAATGACTTTTCCAGATTTTTTTTATATAAGACTGAGGTTTCCATAATCCCTTGTGATTTTTAAGTGTTTTAAACTAAATAGACCAGTAATACACACTTCAGTAACCCACTCTGCAACTGATTTCCTGGTTTGTTTGTCACTGAAGATCAGTTCATTGAGGTGGCAGCAGGCCCTGTGTGAACGATGTCATGGGAGAATACCACAGTATCCTCTGTCTGGCCTAATTTCAGGGACTCTGTACTATCTTGAAGCAGGCAAGGCCACTTATAATTGTTCAGTGGTACTTTTTCCCGTTTTGCTTCTCTGATGAGGGTTCCTGGTGATCCCATGCCTCTTGGTGTTGGAGAAACTCTACCAGTGATCAACTCAAAGCAACAATTTTCCACCTTAGAAAAATTTTGTTTTGCCCAATAGTTAAATTGTTTTTGAACTCATGTGATCCATATCCAACTACTAATTTAAAAAAAAAGGAAAGAGGGGGGACAAAAGGGGAACTGGAGTGCGACACATACTCCACAGAGGCACCGGCTTTCAGACCTAATGTGACAGTGGTCTGTCTTCGTTTATTTTCTTATTTGTTTGATTTGCAGGGTTTTTTTCTTCCTTTTCAAGGTATGTATTGTTATTGTAATATGTATATAATTAAAATACATTAAAAACACACACAGATATGAGTGTGTATAAAAATCAGTAAAACTAATGTCTTATTAACTTTTTTTAATAGATAAAATAATTAGACACAGAGCTTGTACCTTGAAGGACACAGCACATGCCATAATTGCTGCTGAGCTAGATCCCGAATTTAATAAAATGTGTGAAGAAATCAAGGAAGCGAGAAGAAAAAGAGGTACGTTTGGAAACTTTAAAGAAATGTTTATTGTAATGCAAAATATCAGATAACGTAGTTAAATAAAAATAGGCATAAAGTCAAAACTAAAAATATAAATGTTTGTATAAAAATTTGAGAAGCTTAACGGCTTAAAAAGTGGGTGTACTAGGATGCCTGGCAGAGGAAAAAATCATTGCTATAAAAGGTATTACTGAACATGGTGGAGTAATGTAATACCTGGCTATAAACTATACAGAAAGGACAGATTAGGTGAAGTGTGGTTGGTGCTGTATCTAAAAAGTTTTCATAGGCTCTAGTGGGATAAATGTCCTGATTGGAGAGCATTGCAGTTGGATACATGTGGATTCAAATCCCAAGCTGCAAGAATACAAATATACCTCTGAATCAAGAAAAGAATTCTGAGTGCACAATGTTGAGAGAGTTAACACAAACAACAAAGTCTAACAAAAAAACAATAATGGGGACTTCACCTATCCACATGTAACCTGGTCAAATGTCACAATGAGCAGAGAAGAAATTTCATTAAATTTTAAATGAATGTTTCTTGAAACAGCCTTCTAGAGCACATAGTAGTAGATGCTATTCTCAACATAGACCCAAGTGACCACAATATAATGAATGTCCTACAGGGGAGGAAAGGTATCAAAAACTAACACAATGACACTAAACTTTAGAAAGAGAGATTTCAGTAATATCTATAAGCTAGTCAAAATAGCCCTAAAGTCAAAAGCAAAGGAAATAAAGTTTAGATTTAGCATTGATGCTGCTTAAGAAAACAATGGCGCCGACAAGTCCAATCAGGCCTACTTCTTTTTCAGCCAGTCGCTCCGACAAACATGTTTGTTTACATTTGCAGAAGATAATGCTGCCTGATCCTTGTTTACAATGTCACCTGAAAGTGAGGACAGGCGTTTGCATGGCACTGTTGTAGCCGCATCGCAAGTTATTTACATGCCAGATGCACTAAAGATTCGTATGTCCCTTGATGCTTCAACCACCATTCCAGAGGACATACGTCCATGCTGCTGACAGGTTCTGCTTGATAACAGTCCAAAGCAGTGCAGACTGACGCATGTTCATTTTCATCATCTGAGTCAGATGCCACCAGCAGAAGTTTTTTTTTTTTTTTTTTTTTTTTTTTTTTTGGTGGTTTGGGTTCTGTAGTTTCAGCATCTCTGTGTTGCTCTTTTAAGGCTTCTGAAAGCATGCTCCACACCTTATCCCTCTCAGATTTTGGAAGGCACTTCAAATTCTTAAATCTTGGGTTAAGTGCTTTAGCTATCTTTAGAAATTTCACATTGGCATCTTCTTTGCATTTTGTCAAATTTGCAGTGGAAGAGTTCTTAAAATGAACATGTGTTGGGTCATCATCCGAGACTGCTATGATATGAAATATGTAGCAGACTGCTGGTAAAACAGAGCATGGGACATACAGTTCTCCCCCAAGGAGTTCAGTCACAAATTTAATTAACGCATTTTTTTTAATGAGCGTCATCAGCTTGTAAGCATGTTCTCTAGAACGATGGCCAAATCATGATGAGGCATTTGAATCTTTAGCGCATCTAGCACATAAATATCTTGTGACTCCAGCTACAAAAGTGCAAATGCCTGTTCTCACTTTCAGGTGATACTGTAATTAAGAAGTGGGCAGCATTATCTCCCGTAAATGTAAACAAACTTGTTTGTCGGAGCGATTGGCTGAACAAGAAGTAGGACTGAGTGAACTTGTAGGTGTTAAAATTTTACATTGTTTTGGTTTTGAGTGATATGTCCAAAAAACCCTACATTTGTAAGTTGCACTTCCATGATAGAGATTGCACTACAGTACTTGTATGAGGTGAAATGAAAAAAACACTATTTCTTTTGTTAATTATTTTTACAGTGGAAAGAGTTGTAATAAAAAATAATATAAAGTGAGCACTGTACACTTTGTATTCTGTGTTGTAAATGAAATCAATATATTTGAAAATGTAGAAAAACATCCAAAATATTTAATAAATTTTGATTGATATTCTATTGTTTAACAGTGATTCATTGTTTAAATCACGATTAATTTTTTTGAGTTAATCGTGTGAGTTGACTGCGATTAATCAACAGCCCTAGTTTTGGGCCATTGTTAGTGAGGGACAACTGGTGGCCAATACAGCACTCCAGTCAGCGTTTGATGCTGCTGACACAGCAACCCGGTCTTAATCTCTACAGCAGTGGTTATGTGGCGAACATTCTGGTTGCACCTATATGGCGTCCCTAAGGAAGTACACACTGCAGTAGAGGACCTCCCCTTCGAAGGCACCAAATTGTTTGCCGAGAAGACTGACACATTCCTTCATATGCCTAAAGACTTCAGGGCCACTCTCCAGTCATTAAGGATTTATACACCTGGACAAAAAAGAAAATATAGTCCGCAACCTCAGCATAAATCCCATGTACCACATTGCCCACCGCAGCACTGTTATGAACCTCCAAGATAATGCAGATTTTCCAAATGTAAAAACCATCAGGCCCCCAGTCTTCCTCTTCACAATCACTTACCTCAAAACATCAGTTTTGACATCTTGGTTGAGGCGCTGACAGACCACTCCCCTCAACCAACTGCAGCTGACCAGCCTTTCACACCCATTTGGGTACCTCCTTGCTTCATTCCACAACTGGTAAAGAACAATATCCGACCAATGGGTTCTAGAAATTGTCCGCAATGGGTACTCCATCCACTTCATCTCCTCCCACCTGCTCCCAGCACCCTTCTCCATCTCTCTTCAGGGACTCTTTTCATGAGAGTTTATTATGACAAGAAATAGATCACCTTCACTGTATAGGAGCCATAGAGCCTGTACCTCAACACCTATGTCGCAAAGGTTTCTACTCTCATTTTTCCTGATACTCAAGAAGAAGGGAGTTGGAGACCCATACTGGACCTCAGAGCACTGAACAAATTTGTCAAGGCTCAGAAATTCAGGATGGTCACAGTAGCATTGAGTATTTCATCTTTGGAACAGGGAGATTGGTTTTCGGCCCTCCACCTGCATGATGCCTATTTCCACATATCAATCCTACTTTCCCACAGACCATTTCTCAGATTTATCCCTGGCCAGGACCATTAACCAATACAGAGTATTCCTCTTTGGCCTCTCATCAGCTCCAAGAGTATTCTCCAAGGTCCTCTCCGTAATGGTGGTTCACCTATGCTCCCAGCGGATTATGATCTACCTCTGCCTGGATGCTTGTCTCCTCAGAGCCCACTCCTTCAGCAAGGCTTGCCAGGTTACTCAAACTTCTGTAGACTTGTTTGTGGAACCAGATCTACAGATCAACGTCCAAAAATAGATGTTCACCCCGTACAGCAGTTCATAGGAGTCGTTCTCGACTAATTATAGGTGAGGCGCTCCTGCCACACCACAGGTTCCACACTTTGGCCATGCTCCTAGAGGCAGTACAAACGAGCCCCAAAATATTAGCCAGATACTGCCTCTAACTTCTCGGGCATATGGCTGCAGCACATCTGTGATATCTCATGCCAGACTTCACATGAAGTGCCTCCAGATGTGGTTTAGCTCGGTCTGCAGGCTGAACAAACGACAGACTATACAAACCTCTGTCACTGCCCACCAAAGTCAAACACACTGTGGACTCATGAAAAAACCCAGCAAATGTCTTCCCAGGGATCCCCTTCTCACAAACTTCCCCATCGTCACTCCTCACCACTGACACGTCCCCCATGAGATGGCGCGCATATCTCAACAATCTTATGACACATGGCAACTGGTCATCCATGGAGATGTTTCTTCACATCAACCTCCTCGAACTCAGAGTGGTCAGGAATGCCTGTGCCACTTCCTTCCACTGATCAAGGGTACGCACACGAGAGTCTTGACAGACAACATGGCATTTATGTAATACATAAATTGTCAGGGAGGTGTCAGATCGCACTCCCTTTGCACAGAAGCACTAAAGCTATGGAACTGGTATATTTCTCACAGCATCACAGTATCAGTGGCCTATCGTCCAGGAGTACAAAACTTGATAGCAAACACTCAGTCGCAAGTTCCTGTAGGACCACAAATGGATGATAAACTCAGCAATACTACATGACATATTCAGGCGGTGGGGGACACCGACTATAGAACTGTTCACTACTTACCTGAACAAGAAGCGCCCATGCTACTGCTCCAGGGCAAGAATAGGACAATACTACTGCTTAGGGGACGCTCTCCTTCTTCCGAGGGACAAGGACCTTGTCTATGCCTTTCTCCCATTCCCTCTACTATCAAAAGTCTTGTTAAAAATAAAAAGAGAGAGGAATTGTCATACTGATTACTCCCTCCTGGCTGAGACAGACGTACCCTTACCTATGTCAACTGGCAACATGCCTGCCAATATCTCTCCAGTCAAGTCCATACCTCCTCTTGCAAGAACAAAGGATGCACTCTCCATCCCAGCCTGTGGAGACTCCAACTTAAGGCCTGGCTCCTTCATGGTTCCAATACATAGAAAGATCCTGCTCTTCAGAGGCATAGGAAGTGTTACTACACAGTAGAAAATTGGCTAGCCATTATACCTACCTGCAAAAGTGGACCAGGTTTCATGTCTGGTGTAAGTCCAGACAAATTTCCCCGACATCTGCTATTCTCCCAATTGTCTTAAATTAAGCTTTGAGTGAACTGAGAGATCTATCTAGCAGCCTTCCACGAACAGACAGGGTACTCAGTGCTTTCCCACCCAACCACAAATAGGTTCCTCAAGGGTATAGTAAACCTTTTCTCTCAACCCAGACACCCTACTCCAACAAGAAATCTAAACTTAGTACTAAAGAGCCTGACTAGGCTGCCTTTTGAACCCATGGCTAGTTGTTCACTCACACTCAGCCTTCCTCGTGGTGATCACCTCGGCGAGAAGAACAGGGGAAATATAGCACTGATGGCACACCACCCTTATGTAGTATTCCTTCAGGACAAGGTTTCTCTCAAACCACACCTGACGTTCATCCCCAAGATGACCTCGTCTTTTCACATAAACCAACTGATTCACCTCCTGACCTTTTACCCTAAGCCTCACCGTAATAACAGGCTATATTGCATGCACTCTAGACATTAGGAGAGCCCTGGCCTTTTACCTGGTCGGGGTGAAAGCCTTTAGGAAATCTCTTATGCTTTTCCTCTCCATTGCGGAAAGGTCTAAAGGAGCAGTGATATCCCAAATACTCTCCAAAAGGGTCTCGAACTGTGTCACACTGCTATCACCTACATCCAGAATCTGTACACAATGAAACTAAAAGGCAGTGAATTCAAAACACAAAATAAACACCACTTCACACAATGCATAATTAAACTCAGGAACTCGTGACAGAAAGTTGTTGAAACCAACAATTTAGCATGATAGGCTCATTGGACATTGATATGGATAATAAGAATATACAGAGTTATAATACAGTAAATGGTTTTTAGAAGTTTTAAAAGGAATATAAAACTTATTGCTTCGGGGTTTATGAAAATCTCTTAACTATTGGATGTTAAATGGAGATTCCCATGTGGGACAAATTATCCAACAGCTGCCAACTTTGGGATTTCTTGCACCTTTCTCTGAAGCATCTAGGGCTGGCCACTGTCAGCAGAGACATGACACTTGACTAGATGGACCTTTGTTCTATGTTCCTGTGTAATAAAAGGCATGTGCCACAGCAGTGGATGTGTAGCAAATCATGTTTACATAAATATTGCTTTAACTGCGTGTCTGTGGGATCTTTTATAAAACATACCTAAACAATTTGGTAATAGACTCGCTATAGCAGAAGATGCCATGAATTGGGAAAAAAGGAAAGAATGGCTGAAAATATTGGATTAACCAATATCACGGAAGGTAACCAACTATACTTGACTGTTAGTTGCAAAAGCAAAAAGCAGTCATCGTTTCTGTTACTTATTATTGATATGAGGATTCAGGTAGACTGAAACAAATACACTTTGCAATAGGGTGTGTGCATGCGTGTGTGTATATAATATATATAAAATACAGTAATGTAAACTTTTACTTAAATATCTTAATTCTTCATGTGGAAAGTTTTTCCCCCAAATGTATTGAGGGAATATAATGAATCTTAAGACTAGAAAGTTTATTGACCATCATGTCATAAATAGAAATCCTTTATAAAATGCTAATAAAAACGAGGAGTCTGGTGACACCTTAAAGTCTAACAGATTTAAGACTTTTTATGTCCAATAAATCTGTTAGACTTTAAGGTGCCACCAGACTCCTCGTTGTTTTTGTGGATACAGACTAACACAGCTACCCTCTGATCCTTAAAATGCTAATACAAATTTGTATTTACTTTAAATAGTTATTTTAAATAAGTGGAAATATCAAACTGTCAACATGAAGTTGCTTTTGGATCTTATTCTTTTATTTAGGTAATCTGGGCTAGGATGGGAAAATATGGATTAAAAAAACCAGGGTTTGTGTTCCAAAATATGGAATTAATTGTTAGAATTGCTTATCATGTGACTTACAAAGAGAGCCATATTTTTCTAAGGTCTGGTCTACACTAAAAAGTTAGGTTGACCCAGCTTCATTGCTCAGTTGTGTGAAAAATCCACATCTCTGAGTGACATAGTTAAGGTGACTTAACCCGTGGTGTAGACAACACTTCTTCTGTTGCTACCTGATCTAGCTACCATGTCTCAGGGAGATGGATTACCTACACTGATGGGGGAACCCCTCCCATCAGCGTAGGCAGTGTCTACACTGAAGTGCTACACAACTGTGTTGCTGCAGCATTTCAAATGCAGATAAGCCTTAAGCCATCATATTTGACAGTTTTTAAACTTTATGTTCAATAAATTCTATTGCCTGCTAAAAGCAAATATTGTTCATTTAAATCTTGGTTTAGCAATGTCCATCTAAATATGTTAATTGCTGTTTTTAATGCAATACTATGTTCTAGGCTTCTTTTTGTGTTTGGTTTATGCAGCTCAGATTATTTAAATAGGTATGCTTATCTTTTATGTGCAGGCTTATCAGTAACAGCAGAGCAAATAAATCCTCATGGTTCCACCGTACGGAAAACAGAAACTAGAGTTGAAGAGGCATTTCGGAACAAACAAAAAAATGCAATAGCGGTTTGGCACAACTCTGCAAATAAATGTGCATGTGAGTACTTCAGATCACATTGTATCAAAGCGAGAGCACTAGCCCAGAGAGCAGTGGTCATGGATTTGATACGCACCTAGAAAAGGACTATTATTTCTATAAAATATCTGCTTTAGTTAGTGATTTCTTCTTTATTTCCTCTGTAGAAGAACCACATTAGCCACACAGCTCTTGTCTTTAAGAGGCATCCATTTTCCAACTTCATTAAATCTCTGCTTAGGCAACCATTGAAAGGAAGTGGAAAGCAGGATTTCAAACTGTTTTTGCAGTGCAAAAAATACAAGTATTACAATAGCTATTAAAAACTTACTTTACACTGAAAAAAAAATCTCTGGGGTTAGAATTATTTTAAGAAGGTTTTCAGATTACAACGTTTGTGTTTCACATTTGTACGTAGGAAATATTTCCTGTGTTAAGTTGTCTATAAGGCATTTTTTTCATGGAAGAAATTGGTAGGCTTTATTTTGCTTGCATGGATCCAGTTGTGAGCAACTTAAGTGTCCAGTCCTGGAAGCTGATGGGCACCCTCAGCTGACCCCATTTAAATGAATGGAAGATGAGGTTGTCCAGCAGAATCAGGACATTAATTCTAAAGTACAAAAGTATCTTATATTATGTTTGATGGTATGCTGTATAGGTTTTCTGAATGTGGTTTAGATAATAGGGACTATTAACTATTCTTGAGAGGTTTACTAGTAGAAGTAATTAAATGAGCTGCAGTGAGCTTGGTTATAAAATTGTACTATGTGAGCTTATTTGACAAACCAGAATAAGGGGGCATATGAGAGGGAATGTGTGTGGGCAATTCACTGAGACTAGTCAGTCAGCTTCCAGTTGAAACTGTGGGGTCAATTATAAATATTTAAGCAAAAGCTGGATAACTTCTCAGGGAAGTTCAGTTCACATAGATTGAAGCAGGGAATTTCTTCACTGATTTTTTCCTTTTTCTCCAAACTACTTTTGGGGGGAAGGGGCTGCATGCATGCATCTGTCCGTGCATGAGTGTTGGTCCCGGGATATGAGACACACAAGATGTGGTAACATCTTTTAGAACATAAGAACGGCCATACTGGGTCAGATGAAAGGTCCATCAAGCCCAATATCCTGTCCTCTGACAGTGGCCAACATCTGTTGATGGAAGAGACAAGCTTGAAGAAGAGATCTCTGTAGCTTGAAAGTTTATCTCTTTTATCAATAGAAGTTGGTCCAGTAAAATATATTACCTCACCTGCTTTGTGTATGATTTTTGGCATGGTAATGATACTACCTTCCTGGCATCAAATAATTCCAGTCCGTGGCCTGTATTTGTGGCCTTGTTTCTTGCCCAATCCTTCAATTCCTATGCTTAAGGAATTAAAGAATCAGCAATATGAAGTAATTGTTTGTGTGAGATGTTCTAAAATAGTGGAAGCGGAAGTTTGCTTTCTATGTTTTCATTTTGCCACATAAAGAAAAATGTGGACACTTTACACAAAAATAAAGGTAGAAAAGAAGGTGGTCCATGATTGTCTGCACTCAGTCCTTATGTGCCCTAAAACAGATTGCCACACTGTGGTCCACAGAGTGCTTCCTGGTGGTCGTTGAGGTGCTGTGCTGCTGTTTCCTTCCTTCATTTCCAGCCAGGACTTTTGTGGAAAGGAGAGTCAGCTGCCACTAGTCACTATTGTATGAAAAAAGTCTTACTGTTTCCTTCCTCTCTCTTCCTGACCCTCTATAAGTGACACACTGGTAGCTGTCTCGGGTAAGCGAGGAGCTATCAACTAAAGGAACTGCCAACTTCTCCATTATATAAGTGCAAACTGCGCTAGTGTCAAGGCACTGTCCTCAGGAAGATCTGGAACTATGGAGAGTGGGAGAGAAGAAAACTAGGGGGCTGGCTGAGATTGGGAGCAGGCAGGAGGCAATCAGTAACCTAAATTGTAAGAAGGGAGCTGGATTAGGCTGCTGCGAAGGGCTGGGGTGAAGTATCTGGGAACTAGAGGAAGAAACTGAGAATTGAATGAATAGCCAGGATGGACCACCAATATCTTGGGGAAGAGGGTCAAGGAGGTGGAGGGCACAGGATCTGGAGACTAGTGAGAGAGAACTGTGGGGCTTGGGCTAGAACAAGCATGAGAGAGAAGTTGGGAGCAGGGAAGGGAGTGAGGGGACGGCCTCAAGCAAAGGAAGAGCAGGACTAAGCAAGGAACAGGGGTGCTTGAATGGCAGCAGATTGTGGGGCAGGACTGATTTTGTGAGGTGGTTGTAAAACGGATTGCAGAAGATAATCATAGAAACGTAGAACTGGAAGGGCCCTCGATAGGTCATTTAGTCTAATCCCCTGCACTGAAGCAGGACTAAGTATTATCTAGATTATTTTGTTTATAGAAGGGCAAAAAGAAAATCCTTTGGAAGAGAGATTAAAACCAGGGTACCTTCTACATATTTCTGGTGACTGTCCTTTGTGTGTGAGTGAGAGTGATTGGTTTGGAAAGGACTGATTCTGAATGAGGGGGGGAATAATTTCTTTTAAAGCCAGAGTAGGATGGTTTCTGATTTACAGGTCAGTGAAATGAGGAGGGGATGAGGTAGTCTTTGCTATCAAAAAAGTTTGGCAACACTTGACTTAGAAACATAATAGTAATATCAGAAAATGATTGATATAGTTTTGATTATATGGGACCAAAACTGTTCTCTACAGATTTCCATTTTTTTTCTTTAATGCTGAAACTAAATTCAGTTTTTCCTTCTGTTGATCTAGATTTGATGTAGTCTTTTTGTATGCAATTGCAACATCTTCCTGATCAATTTTCTCTTCCAGGAGATTTGTTTATAACATTTAGAGAATAGTTGCCAAAAATTGGCGTAACTCATACGAAACATGTAATAATAAACCATTTTATAAAGCAAGCTGTTGCGCATCTTCTTCTTGGGAACCATACTGGAGAAGAGACTTTTTTTTCTCAGATTTTTCAATGGCTTTGCAAAATTGTAAAAAAAGGATAGGATTGTTTATGCAAAACTACTACTAAAACAAGTTTAGCAAAGAATTGCAGTTACATTTTATCAAATAAAGATTTATGGTCAAGAATAACTAAGACTTGTGCATTTTTATATCACTAAGTGCTATCGTTTGGATTTCACCTATTTACTACTTTGTGAAATTGGTGCCATACTTTTAATTTTAATGTTAGTAATTTATTTTGGAATGCTTATTTCTCACTGATTAAAGCTCAAGGTCTCTCTCTAGACCAGTGCAATTGTGTTTCTCAGGGTTAGATGACATGATGGAAAAGGCAGTTGAGCTGCGTCTAAGTTGTGGCTTCCACTTTTACTACCATTGGTTGAAGCTACGTCACATTGTAGACGACCTAAAAAGGTTATTCTAATAGGAACTGATGAAAATTCATCCCTGAAAGTACCAACTGACAGATGCCTTCAGTTTGGCTCAGTTTAGCCTATTCTTTATTATGAACTACATTCTCTTCTGATACATTGGTATCCACTGAAGTAAATGAAGTTACTCTGGATTTACACCAAGAGCTAAATATGCTTCTGATTGTGTTTGCTACTTCTCTTGTGCCTCACTATCCATATTGTGAAGTTCAGTGTTGTTGGCATTTTCATAATATCCTTGGCATACTGTTTTCACACTTTGACTTGATAGTTAATTCTACTTCACGTTACCTTGAAAACATGGATCATTCTTACAGTCAGGTCTCTGATATTTTTCTTTTTACTGTCAGTCAGATTTCTTAAGCAATAATTTAAGTTCAGGGAAGATTTTTCAGTTTTGTGGGTAAAATATTGTTGTAGGGTCAGAATCTTCTTTTACTGGTACTTTTGAGGGGTATATCTTGCCTTTTCTTTGATATTAAGTTCTGCATCCTTTTCCAAAGCTGTTAAAGCTCTGCTGTCTATACAGACAACACTCAGTGTTTACTAAATATATAAAAGAAAATAGTAGCGATTGCAGTTATAAAATAAAGCTATAGCAGTTCTGAGCTCCTGGCTAGCAAATAGGCCATTGTAGTGTCAGATTAAAATAAATACCAAAAATATAAAATCCCAACACTGTTTGTTATCCCTAGTTCAGCTACACTGGTGGCTGTCAGTGGCAGCTTTCAATGTTTTTACAATTGTGTACATTAAATCTGGTAGTACCAATGGGGAATATTTTCTAAAAATAGCTTTTTGTACGGTCCATGTACTCTGGCAAAATAGGGAACCTGTAATTCATCAGATCCACCAGTGATAGCAACAAGGAAAGATGTAGTGTAGACAGGGCTCATGTGGACTCACGGGTGATTTACCACCATGGCATCTAACTTTGCCCTATGTGGAGGTGACACTGATGTGACTTGGGTGTAAGTTTTGTGGGAACTCACCAGTGACATGAGTGAAGGGTGAGTGAGGTTTACAGTGGTATGACATGGGTGACAGAGGGGTGTGTGTTTGTGTGTGAGAGAGAGAGAAGTGGATGAGACAGTGCTGGTGGTGTGTGTTGTCCCGGGTAGCTGGTAAATTAGTCACTGCTGAAGCAGTTAAAAATAGGTTTTGGAGGCTACAACAGCTAGAAGTGCCCCTTTAACTATTGCAATGTTGCTGTTATAAAACTTAGTTCATACTGCTGTCTTGCCAGTAGATGGAGCATGAAGCACATTATTTTGCTGTGTTAGTCAGATGCTTCAATGTTACATCCAGATGGTCCTTGTGGGGAAGATTTGCTTTTTTGCTGTATTCAATAATTCTGTATTAAATTGGTGGAGTAGACTGACCAAGTGCTGTTCTGCTTGCATAAGAACCTGCACAGCTTGTTATGTGGAGTGAGAGGTGCTCCAAATGTCTTATCTGTATTTGACAATTGCAGGATGGAGAATTCTTGTAGATTTATTTTAAAGCTAGTTAAGTATTAACAATAGAATTAAATTCCAAATTTCAGATTAAAATTTATTTCACAGCAAGTAAAAATAATAGGAGCAACATATTACTGACTTTATCCTACTAGAGTAAGCCATGCTGTCTGTGAAGCTGCCTGTTGCTGAGACCAACCAAGGAAATGACTGGGGGGAAAAACATATTTCCTGAATAAAACCAATGTTTAGTGTATTATTTAAGTAAAAGCTGTGGCTTTGGATAGATTAGTCTTCACCAGTATTTGCAAATGACCTACGTTTTGATGTCTGTTATCCCTCTGGTGGAAGGGTAAAGAAAGCTCTGCTACTTTTTTTTTTTTTTTTTTTTTTTTTTTTGGATGGTGACATTTTTTCTATAGCAGTGTTAAAAAGAAAAAAATTCTATTTCCGTTTCTCATCCTCTTTTCATTCTCACTCCCTCCACTCAAATTCCATTTATTCAGTTTCCTTTCCCTTCTCTTTGTGATGACTTCTGAATGCTTAGCAGACATTGAGTAGCATTGACTAGCGACTCTAAAACAAGCGAGAGAGCCTGAGGGAGGAGAGGAAAACACTGGCTGCCCAATATTTTTGACAATTTTAACCAGTTTCTGCATTTGTGACCAAAATCTGCACTGTTTACTCTGGAATTTCAGCACCGGTGTCTGATGGCATTTTAACTGTCACCTAGAACTGAAGGGTTAAGATGACTGACACTGGTTAAGATGCTGGTATCTGCTGATGCCTTGTCAGGCTAGTGTTCCAAGTGTTGCTGCTTCTGATGGAACTGCAGTGATGATAGCATAACAAAGGTACAAAAATTGTGGGCAAGAAGTGTAGACCTAGCCATACAATAACAGATGGTGTAGCCTCTTAAGGGGGTGGTTTTGTTGACAAGCCTCCTGTACTTTAGAGGAAACTTTTTAAAACATTAAAAAAAATCTTCATCTTCAAAGTTAGTTACACACACTAATTAATCCTCAAAACAATCTTATAATGAGGTAGAGGTAAGTATTATTGACATTGAGTGTTTGAGCAGTGGCTGCAGATGGAGTTACTACCTGAAATTAGAACTCGGGAATCCCTGGTTTTCTAGCTTGAGCTCAGACAACTACTGTAGATCATGACTATACCATACATAGTTTTGTATTAGGAGCATACAAGAATTTCCATGCTGGATCAGAGTGGTGTTCCATTTAGAGCAATTTCATGTCTCTGACATGAGCTAGAAACAGATGTTTCACAGGAAGATGCAAGATATACCACAGTTCACAATCCTATATTGCTGATTTTTGAGGCAAACTTCTTAACTATTTTAGTTAATGCCTTTCTAACCTTTTAAGAATTAGGCTTTTATAGCTTCTGATTTTAAAAAAAAATCCTATGTAATGAAACTATGGATGTTTTTGTTACTCTTGACTCTCTAGTTGCTTTTTAAATTCCATTAAACTCTTGTTCTCAATATCTGGTGGCAGAGAGTCCTATAGGCTAATTATGGATTGCGTAAAAATAATTTTTTGTTCTTTTTAAATATGCTGCCTTTCAGTTAAATTGAACCTTTTTGTTTTGTGCTTTGATAGAGCCAGTGGGAGCTCCTGAATGACATTTTCTGTATTTTTTTTTCTTTTGTACACTTCTCTCTCAAAACCCTTCATATTTGTCTCCTTCCTAACTCAAATAGTCCCAACCTGCTCAGCCTCTCTTTGTATGAGAAGTCTTCCTATGTCTGTAAACATTCTGATCACCAGCCATGTTACATTTATGTCAGGCCAGCAAGGGACTACTGAGGAAAAGCCTTTTCTCTTGCAAGTGAGTTTTTCTGAATTCACAAGGTTTATACTCAAATCAACAATTTGACCACAAACACTGCATGTATTAGTACAAGATGGTAAACAAAGTATGTGATAGTTATGCATTAAATTGTGTAAAGTATTGGGCTAAATGTTGCTGTACATTGTTACAGAATGGTTTTTGACTTTCTACCTGTAGATTTGTTTTCTACCTTTTTCTTTTGCGTGCTTTATTTTCTGAGCCATGTTCTTTGATTCTGTGTTTCATTAATTTTCATTTCCCCTTTTGACATAGAAACCAATCTTTCAGTGAAAAGACTTCACAACATTCTCTTCTGGCCAGTGATTTGAAACATCTGTCTGGATTTTTAAAATAAACTTTAAGTAAAAGTCTGTACTTAAGTTAATACTTTGGGAATGGCATACGACCTACAGAACTTTGCAGTTGTTCATAATTATCTCGCATTATTGTTATATGAAGGATGGTATTCAGTGGGCCTTAAGAGCCAACTGGATTGGCCAGTCATGTCAACACCTATAATAGTTACTACTTATGGAGATGCTCAAAAGGAGTACAAAGGCTCTGGACCATACAGATTGACTGTATATAACTGGACTCCACAGATGGAGTTAATCTGTTTTCATTCTCTTTTAACTGGCATAATTTTTCTTTTTAATTTTTGTGTGTCCTATCCCAAAATTAACTATTGTAATGATATATAATGATTGGAATGGGAGAAGGTTTATGCTAAATTATGAAAGGATTACATATTTGTGTTTCCTGTCTCCCTTCTTGAGTAAGAAAAGTCAGGTTTATCTTTTGAATACTTGTCCATATTGTGACGGGGCAAGGCCAGAGGGTTATAGGAAAGTGGTAAGGAACCAGTATGTTAGCTCCAGGCTAAACAAATCCCTGATACCTTATGGCAGTTGCTCCAGGTTAATCAAGACACCTGGGGCCAATTAAGAACTTTCCAGAAGGCAGGGAGATTAATTGAGACACCTGCAGCCAATCAGGGGCTGGCTGAAACTAGTTAAAAGCCTCCCAGTGAGTCAGTGAGGGGCGCATGTCAGGAGCTGTGGAAGGAGGTTGCATGTGAGGAGCTGGGAGCAAGAGGCTGTAGGAGCTGAGAGTAAGAGGGCGTACTGCTGGGAGATCCTGTGGTGAGGATAAAGAAGGTGTTGGGAGGAGTCCATGGGGAAGTAGCCCAGGGAGTTGTAGCTGTCATGCCGTTGTTCCAGGAAGCACTCTAAACAGCTGCAATCCACAGTGCCCTGGGCTGGAACCCAGAGTAGAGGGCGGGCCCGGGTTCCCCCCAAAACTCCCAACTCCTGATCAGACACAGGAGGAGTTAACCTGGACTGTGGATTCTACTAGAGAGGAAGATCTCTGAGGCAAGCAGAATCCGCCAATAAGTGCAGGACCCACCGAGGTAGAGGAGGAACTTTGTCACAATATATATATTCCACTTTTGGTCAGTATGCCCCCTGTGTACTCAAGTTCAAATTGTTTTGGCCAGCAGTGTTCATTGAGGTTGCACCTGTGCGCTCAATGTCCTTGTGTCTCCCACCCAAGAGCATATAGGGTTTGGGTTTTCTCCAACCGTTCCTCAGTTACTTATCACTGCTTGCCTATGGCTATGAGTTGGAACTTGCAGTGTCTGAGCTTCTTGCCCACTGTGTGGTCTATCGATTGTATTGTAAATAGATAAGTACTTAGCCATTAGTCATTAGGGTTAAACTTTTTCTTCGTCTGAAATTTTACCAGTGTCAGGGCCAGTCATGACTGAACACTAATATCCGGCTTTAGAAACTGCCCTTCACGCGAGACACTAATGCCTCTTAGAAATGGGCACACAAAATACTTATTGTGTCTCAGTGATGTGCCATTTGTAAATTGTTCTTAGAGAACTCAAGGCTGGAGTCTCACCTGAAGTCCCTCTTTTTGAGGAGGCCAGTGCATTCCTCTTCAGACCCTGGAGTGGCTGGGGATGAAAATCCTGAGCATTCATCCTCAAAAAATTATTCCCGCTGACTTGTCTGAATATGCAGATCATCAGTACCTCAGAAATTACTTGGTTCCAACCTCTTGTCACTGAGGCCCCAGGACCAACGCTTTCTATTCACCTGCCAACAATACTGGTGTACTCCATATTGAAATCCTACACTGTGTTGAGAGACCTTATAGTTTCTTCAGTAACAGATTCACTGGTGGTGGTGGTTGTTGGCGTCCGTTAGTCTCGAGAGACGATAGATATGCGCCCATGGGGAACGTTTAGTTGATGGTTGTGCAGCGTCTATTGTGGCTATAGAGCCCCACACGAGAGTGGCAGTCTCGATTGCATTTGCCGCATTTGAAGGCGGTGTCAACTGTGGGTTGGAGCCGCTGCTTCCTTTTTCGTTGAACCTGCTTTTCCTCGGCAAGCTGCCGCAGCTTGTCTTCACCAGTTTTCAATCCAGTGGTCAGAGCGTGTCTCCATCTGCATCTGTCCTGGGCGAGCTCTTCCAAGCTACTGATGTCGATTTGAACAGTCTTCAGGTCCCTCTTACAGACATCCTTGAAGCGAAGGTGGGGCCGTCCTGTAGCTCTGTTTCCAGAGGCAAGTTCAGCATACAACAGGTCTTTGGGGATCCGTCCATCTTCCATACGACTTAGATGGCCAAGCCATCTGAGGCGGTGTTGACGGAGGAGAGTGAACATGCTGGAGATCTTGACACGTTCCAGCACCTCGTTGTTCGTCATTCGATCGCTCCAAGTGATCCCGAGTATGCAACAGAGGCAGCGCATGTGGAAGGCGTTCAGTCTCTTTTCTTGCGAAGCGTAGAGAGTCCAAGTTTCGCTGGCGTAGAGAAGAGTGTTTAGCACACATGCGCAGTACACAGCGACCTTTGTGTTGATGGTCAGCATGTTGTTGTTCCATACTCTCTGTGACAAACTGGCCAAAATTGTGAAGGCCTTGCCGATTCTACTGTTGATCTCAGGGTCCAGTGAGAGATTGTCCATGATGGTAGATCCGAGATAGGTGAACTGACTGACCACCTCTAGCACATAGTCATTGATGGCAATGCTTGGATGTTCTGCATCCTGGGCCATAACTTTGGTCTTCTGAAGACTGATTGTCAACCCGAACTCTTCACAAGCTCTGGAAAAATGGTCAATCAGACACTGGAGATCGATTTCTGTGTGGGTGGCCAGGACAGCGTCGTCTGCAAACAGCATGTCTCTGATTGTTGCCTCCCGTACCTTGCTTTTGGCCTTTAGTCGAGCCAGATTGAAAAGTCTCCAGTCAGACCGGGTGTGGAGATAGACTCCCTCTGTGGAATTTCCAAAGGCACGTTTCAGCAACGCTGCAAAGAAAATGCCGAAGAGTGTGGGAGTGAGAACGCAGCCTTGTTTTACTCCGCTGTGGATGTCGAAGTGGAGTAAAAGGCTTTCGACCTTGTGAACAGAGATGGGCTGTTCAAGATCCTGGCAAAGATTGGCTGCCCACCGAAGTTGCTGAGTGTGATCCAGTCTTTCCACGACAACATGAAAGGCACAGATTCACTGGTACTATCAGTAGTAAAGGGTACTCCTTCGGTGCTGAGCAATGTCAGCCGTATTGAAGCAGACAGTTTAAAAGTAACCATGAGTAGTCAGTAAAAGATACCATTATTCCAGATGCATTCATCAGGCGTGATCAAACAGACATACACCTGGAACACAACGAAAGAGAAAAAAATAGTGACAAGTTCTGTTCCAGAGCAGGGCAGAGTCAAGGATCTACATCCAACACATTCCTGATCCCCTGGTTCAAATATATGCTTACTGTCTGATTCTATTGTTATAATCTTGATAGTTATCAGAGCGCTCAGGCAGGACTCAACCAGAATGATCTTGATAGCACCAGGCAAGCCAAGGTTGTTTAGTTCAAAATCTCAGCGAATCTCTCTGTTCAACCTCCAGTCCAGTTGCCTCTTCAACCCAATGTGGTATCCCAAAGACACTGCAGATTCTCTGTTTGGGTCCACCTTCCTTGTACCTCGTGGCGTGGATGCTGGCTGCTTAACATCTGTGGAGATGACCTGTTCATCCGAGTTGCAGAATATTCTTATCTACAGTAAAGAGGACTCTACGAGGCTTGATTACTGAAGTGGAAGAGATTTGTGGTCTAGGCACACCGCCAGCAGTTATCTCTTTGTCAGACTCAGATACTTGAAATATAAGAATACCTTCTATCGGTAAGAATTTCTGGACTATCTGTGAGCTCCTTGAGAGTCCACCTAGCAGTCATCTCAGCTTTCCATCTGCCTATTCAGGAACATTTGACCTTCTCACACTCTGCAATAGCTAGGTTCATGAAGGGCCGTATGCAGGTATATTCCCCCAGTTTGGGGTCTTCTCTTTGGTATCTCAACATTGAACTGACTGGTTGATGATGGGTCCACCTGTTGAGCTACTAGCCACATGTTCCCTGTTTAATTTATCCATCAAAGCAGCCTTTTTTTGTAGCAAAGACATCTGCTAGAAGCTGGGGAAGATACAAGCACTTGTGACAGGACTTCCATACATGGTATTTCATAAAGATAGGGTGATCTTGAGACCTCACTTGAAGTTCCTGCCTAAGATAATCTGTAATTTCCATCTCAAACAATATATCTGCCTGTTTTCTTTCCCACATCCATGTTCCAACAAATACAAGGAGGAAGCTAAATTTCATAACTTAAATGTAATTAGGGCACCTTCCTTTTACCTGGACAGGTATAAGCCATTTAGGATGTGCCCTAGATTGTTTGTAGCTTGTGGATATAGGATGAAAGGACAGGTTATATCAACAGACACTTTCTGGTTGGATTTCTGAATGCATTAAGTTGTGCTATAAAATAGTCAATTTAGATTTACCATTGAGGGTTACAGTCCATTCCGTGAGAGCTCAAGCAGCCCTTGTAGCATTTTTTAGAAAAGTTTTAATAGTAGAGATACGTAGGGCAGCTACTTGGAGTTCAGAGTGTGCCTTTATCTAGTATTATTCCATAGTAACAACATCAATATCTGATGTACACATTGGCAGGACTGTCTTACAATCATTGTTCAGCTAGACTCTTACGTCGCTGCCTGTGAGTTACCAACAATGGAATATATAAATATATATGGACAAGCACTCAAAGATATGGCTACTTACCTTACAATGAATGTTTCTTCTAGATTTGTGGTTCATAGAGATTCAATGATCTGCCCTCATTTCCCACTACTATGGAATCCTGTAACACCTGGATTTTGTATTGGTGAAGGAACTAAGGGACAGTTGGATTTTCCCAATCTACATCTTGCTGCATTTCAGTGGTGCGTGATGTTATTCTTAGTCTGTATAAGCGGCAGAGTTCTGTGGCACCTTACAGACCAAGGGTCTCAAACACGCGGGCCACATGTGGCCCGTGGAGTTATTTCCTGCGGCCCGCCATAGGCGCCAACTCCACTGGCAGCCAAGCTCCAAACATTACTGAGTGTTTATATTTTATTAAAACTCCTCTTTGCATTACAGTTTTTAAAAAGCTAATACATTGACTTTTAATAAAATACTATATTACTCTTCATTTTTTTCATTTTCATACTATACTTTTGTATGAAAAGGTTTCAGTGATGCGGCCCTCGGGCCAATTTACTAGTTCTCACGTAGCCCTCTGATGATTTGAGTTTGAGATTCCTGTTATAGACTAGTAGACGTATTGGAGCATAAGCTTTCATGGGTGAATATCCACTTCTTCAGATGCTTGTAGAGTGTATTTGTAAAGGTGCTATGTAAGCGTAAGCTATTGTATTACTACAGGTCATCTTTGTAGGACTTTAAGGTCCATATATTTGTAATAAAAACAAACATTTTTCCACACTAGGTTGTATCCTGTAGAATAAGTTGTCATCATAAAAAGGTTGTAGAATTTTTTTTCATATGCTATGTCTTGTCATGCATGTTGCCCATTCATTTCATTAGAAATTTGTAAAATAAAATGAATGGTGACTGAACTTTCTCTCTTGCATGAAACATAGACAAAAATAATCTTAATTAGTGTTGTGTTGAGAACAATTTGTTAACGCAGAGGCAAGACTCTGTGTGTGTATTTTAATACATGCACATACAAATGTATTAATATGAATATAATAGATATATTTTATTTTCATCTTCAAAGTAATTTACCATCATCACCCACCCAGTGCACTTTTATGGAGCTTTTTGAACTTCAGTATCAGTTTGAAGAATTTGAATGGAAATTATGAGAACATCAAGCTTTTTGCTATGTATAATAGGAAACAGTTTAAAAAAAAAAAAAAGGTGTGCAATTGTTTATATACCCAAGTGAGCAAGGGAATGGGTGGAGTAATTGGTGATGGAGAGAGTGGGGCTGATGGGTAGAATCATAGAAATGTAGGACTGCAAGGGACCTTGACAGGTCATCTATTCCAGTTCCTAACACTGAGGCAGGACTAAGTATTATCTATACCATCCCTGACAGGTGTTTGGAGGTTTTTAATAATGGTTTAGACAATCATGAAGATTCCCCAACCTCCCTAGGTAATTTGTTCCTAACTGTAAGGGTAGTTAAACGTTGGAAGTTTTTCATAATGTCTAACCTAAATCTCTCTTGCTGCAATTTAAGCCGATTACTACTTCTGTTCTCAGTGGTTAAGGAGAACAATTTATCACCCTTCCCTTTATAACAGCCTTTTGTATACTTGAAGACTCTTACCATGTCCCCCTTCAATCTTCTCTTCTAATCTTGGCGTGAGTGAGCTTGTTTGGTGGTTCGTTGTTTTTCTTTCTCTTCTGGATTACTTAAAGTTACAGTTGGGGTTGTGTTTAGGGACTGTTTGAGCCTTTGTTCCCTTGATCATCTTTGTTCAGCTTCAGTCAGCCTTGAGATCACTCTCCCCCTGTGTGATTGCTGATGGGGTCAGGCTGACATATGAGAGGAGGTTTTAAAAGCCAGAGGCTAAGCGACCAAGAGGAACTAGTAAACGGGGGATAGCAAATGGAAGTTTGTAGGAGGGAGTCGCAATATAATCGCTGTGATTAGGAAAGGCCACATCGCCAGTGTCAATGCTGCTCCTGTCTCCTCCACCTGCACCTGTGTCCGGACAAAGACCCTGGCTATGGATGCCTCTGTCCTGTTCCTGGTGAGGATTTGTAGACTGTGGCCTGCATTTCCCTTTCATAGAAAACCAGGCTGAGGAAATCATCCAATGTGAAAGGTGCCTGCTGGTAAAATCTCTCAGGAAGCAGGTGGGAAGAACTAGAGGAGGAGGTGGCTAGGCTGAAGAGCATCCATGCACGCAAGGAATTCATTGAGAATATTCATATGGAGACCTCCAAGGCTGAGTAAGCTATCTAGCTAGAGAAGACAGCTGTCTCACCACTGGGTTAGGAGGATATGGCTCTGTCACAGGGAGGACCCTGGCTGCTGGTTATTCAGGCAGTGCTCCATCCCTGCTCCCAACCGACTGGTTCCCTCTGTGTGTGCTGCTTTAGTGACGAAAATAAGTTTTTTCTTATCAATAAAAGACCATACAGCTGAAAGAGAGGGCTTGGGAGGAATTTTTCTTGTGAATCACTTCTTGTGATCACTATGTCTTGGTTAGTTACACCTGTGAAACTAAGCTTGGACAGATGTGGCAAGGCCTAGTTTGGTCTTCAACTTCTATTGTGGTGATGATACACTATCTGGAAGGAACCCAGCTAGACTTTCTGGCCCTTATTCTCCAAAGCACTAAACGCATCTAATTGTAAACTCATGAATAATTTCATTTATTTTAATGGGATTTCTCACATGCTTACATTTAGGCATGTGCTTAAGTATTTGAATCATGGGCTCTGATCCCAGGATGAGTTTGCAGTGCTGACAGAACAAATGTATTATACTGGTAAATTGAACACATCTGATAAAGAAATGGAGATGATAAATATTTCATCTTTTACTTATAGCAAAGAAGCGACATTAAAGGAACTGTGCTTTTTTGATTTTAAATTAACAGTTTTTAAAAATTCAACTTTCTAACGGAGAACCTTTTAAAATATAAGTCCTCTGCCATTTGAAAATCCCGTTAAAGAATTGTAAGGTTTCTGCTCCCTGCTGTATTTTGTAAGGGTCATAGAACCATAACAATGTAGGTCCGAAAGGACCTCGAGAGATTATCTAGTCCCGTCTCCTCCTCCTCCCCTACCCCTCCCACTGAGGCAGGACCAAGTATACCTAGACCATGTTTTTGAGTAGGCCTGAGAGCGAGCATATTCGGAGTCCCCTGAAAGTGCACCTGCTTCTGCCCCTTCAGTTTGAATTTTGCTGCTTTTGTTATTGGTGAATGCCTTCTTGCAGAACCTGGAGAAGTGTATGAGCTCCACCAAAGTTGTGCATGATACGAATGCAGCTGATCATTAACAATACAGTGAAACTGACTGTGTAGAAAGTGCTGTTGAATACACAAACTAAGCTGGGAGGGAAAAAAAATTCTCAAAATTCTTTCAGTTCTAGTATTCGAGGTTACTCGTAACAATAGTATGTATACACTTTTCAGGTAGAATTATGATTTTCAAGGTGAATGTGTCCTTTTTAAGAACTTTTTAAATTAAAATTAATGACATTATTTGTTAATGTTGTAGTTAGTAAAGTCTTGAAACTAGTTAAATGATCAGATTAAGTGGCACTTTCAGGGAAGACGTTCTCAACATTACATTTAGTTATGTTTCTCTGCGGTCTTGTCATTTAATGTGCAGCACTCACCTGGTACTAGCATCTTCAGAGCAACTTTGTGAACACTGATTTTCATAACTGACCCAGTGAGGTGGTTAGATATAGTTAATGGACTTGGTTTCTTTCATTTTGAAAGATTGTCACTTTGAGAGAGCTTCCCATTAATACTGATTTGTGCTGGCAGTATCTCTCCAGAGAAAACAATGTGACCACTTTAAGTACAGCAGCCTCCTCCATTTTTAGATGGAAAATCTCTTGCAAAGTGGTTATAACTTGCCAAAGAGCATAAGTAATCTGTATCAGAGCAGGAATTGGAATCCAGGAGTTCCCATCTACCGGTCTTTGCTCAATCTTCTAAAATACACTTTTTCTCATCATCTGTGCTCTTACAAGGAACATTACAGGTGAATACTCTTCTTGAGCTATTGTTTGAAGTTTATATTAGGAACATAACCAAAACCCCCTTTGGAGATTGGGGTCCCACTGTCCTAGACACAGTGCATATACACACTTAGAAGACACTGTCCCATCCCAGACAGTATGTAATCTGACTTGAAACAAAGCATACGGTAGAAGGGAGGACAAGGGTAATGAAAATAAGGTCATGGGGTTATGCAGCTTAATTCTTGCACAACATAATAGTTCCAAATCATCTGAATGATTAAAAAAAATGTGAAGTAAAATTGGCTTTCCTTGAATTCTGCATAGAATGATAGAATATCAAGGTTGGAAGGGACCTTAGGAGGTCATCTAGTCCAACCCTCTCTGCTCAAAGCAGGACCAATCCCCAATTTTTTGCCCTAGATCCCTAAATGGCCCCCTCGAGGATTGAACTCACAACCCTGGGTTTAGCAGGCCAATGCTCAAACCACTGAGCTATCCCTCCCCCCCTTATATATAGACTATAATTGTCTATCTTATGTTTAGTGGTCTAAATAGAAGTGGGTTTTCATGAGGAATGTGACGAAGGAAAGAGGAGTGGCCTTACCGATTAATTTAATCAGTGCTTCCTGCTTACTTGGTTAGCATAAAATATCCATGATGGGTGGTTCTTTCAGAAGTAGTCAGCATTGGCCCGACTACGCTCTTATTGAAGCCAGTAGGAGTTCATTCTGCTGGTGATTTCAGTGGGAGCAGAATTAGCTCAATGCTAATTTGAAAATCCCCCACTGTGGAAAGTTTGGGAATGGTGGATGTCTGTTTGTATGTAGTCAGTTATCCTAGCCCATGTGTTGCAGATGTATGTCCATTAAAAGTGACATGTTTTCTGTCTCTTCCAATTCAGTTCGAATAAGGAGGAAATCAAGACGACGTTCGCAGTGGGGTAAAGGCATTATTAAAAAGAGAAAAGTCAACAATTTGAAGAAAGATGAAGATGATGCAAAATTTGCTGATGATGAAAATCATGGTGAGGGCAGGAAGCTGCTGGAGAATGGGGAGCTAGAAATCAGCACAGACTGCATTGAGGAGAATGGAGAGGAAATGGGAGATCTGTCTATGACAAATGATGAGTCCTCTTGTGATATCATGGATATAGATGCAGAGCAGAGACTTAACAATGGGACAGTAGGAAAAGAAAACAGTTTTGCATCAACAGAAGAAGAGAGTTCAAATGAATCCCTGTTAGTAAATGACAGTCTTACTGTGAATGCTGAAAAGGAATCCAGGAAGGAGTCTCCATCTAAATGGGACTGTGTGAACGGTGAGGCATCTGCACACAGCTTAGAGGGGATACCTGTTCCAGAATGTCAGAATGGTAAAGCAGAACCAGTTGATGTTTCAGCTTGTGACGATGATGTGTCTCGTAATGAGCAAAAAGCTGTGTCTGAAGATCATCCAATGGAAAAAACAGGAGCCTCTGGTGAAAATCAGGGAGCTGATTTGGTGAAACAGTCTAATACTGAAGTACCACAATACAGCAATAATGAAAAGACGCCACTGAGCAGCACAGACATTGAGACTAAAGATATTGAACCAGATAAAGAAGGTATGGCTTACGTTTTCAGTATGTCCAGTACTGAGATTAATGCTTAAGTAAATATAGATGGGTATGCTTTGTTCGTTGCAATAGCAGGTGAGTAGTGTGTTTTGTGAACTGCAACCTGAACATTTTGAACATCTAATATTCTTATAACACAATTTCACCCTGAGTAAATGCCATTGTTGGTCGCATTTCCTTTGATAAATAAGTCTACCTTAGTACTGACAGTGTTCTATATGCTTCTGTGTGGTTTCTGTGGGGAAACTGCAAATATACAGGTAACATTTTGTGATACTGAAAATGTTTTTTAAAGATTCCTCCCACTGTTAGTATGGGACTTAGTATGTTGTGGGTTCATAGTGCTTTCTGATCCAGGCATTTACAGTGTCACTGTTTGGGTTTTAATTCAATAAAATATAGAACATACATAATCTTGCAGGATTTCCTTATTGCAGGATTTGAAGGATTTTGATGAAATCTGGTTAAGAGTAGTATATTTTAAAAAAATTTGTAACAAAAGCTTTTTGCCTGAGGTGTATACATGTTGCTTTGCAAGTGATGCTCCCTGCTGGGAGCAGTTAACAATCAATAGATAGACAGGTTTCAGTGTAGTAGCTGTGTTAGTCTGTGTCAGCAAAAAGAAAAGAAAAATACCTGTGGCACCTTAGAGACTAACAAATTTATTTCAGCATAAGCTTTTGTGGGTTAAGAACCCACTTCATTGGCTCCATGGAATGGAACATACAGTAAGCAGATATTTATACATTCAGAGAAACATGAAAAGTGATACGTGGAGTATCAACGTTAAGAGGCTAATTAATTGAAAGGACCTGTTATCAGTAGAAACTTTTGAAGTGATAATCAACCTGGCCCATTACAGACAGTTGACACAAAGGTGTTAAGGGTTTTTAAGGAGGGGAAAGAAATTCAATTAACATAATGACCAAGCCATCCATAGTCAATATTCAAGCCTAAGGTAATGGTATCTAGTTTGCATATTAATTCCAATTCTGCAGTTTCTCGTTGGAGCCTGTTTTTGAAGTTTTTCTGTTGCAAAATTGCCACTTTTAAATCTGTCATTGAGTGATTAGAGAGGTTGAAGTGTAGATAGACATTGCAGAGAAAGGACAACAGACAAAGAGGTGAGAAGGATAATGGTGAATAAAAGCAGAGAAACAACATTCCTTGGGGCCCACGGGTTCCTGGGCAGGAGGAGAAGTAAAAGCTGTTTGTTCGCTTGCTTGCTTTTTTGTTAGCTGTTCATACATTGTTCTTTTACGTATTTATCTTTAAAAGGTTAGTATTAGGTTTTGCAAAAGAAATGAGTTTTAACAAAGGTTTTTAAATGATAGGTGTCATTATTCCTCAGTGTATAAGGTTAGGAAGTGTTTTCCAAGGATAAGGAGTAGCATGGAATGAGGTACAGTAATAAGTGATAGGAGGAGATGAAGAGTATGTGTAGATTAGAGCAAGGCAATGTACATGAGAAGATGAACAGGAAAAAGTACTGATTTGTCAGGAGGAGTGGATTTTTGCAGGGCCTTGTAGGTTAGGAACACAGTCTTCAAGTTGATGTGGAAGGCAAGTGGTAGCCAGTGAAGGGACTCAAACTGGGGCAATGTGGTCTGAGTAACGGGGGAGGAAAATACTTTTAGAAATTTTAATGATGTATCAACTGAAGAAAACCAAAGTTTCAATCAGTATTGTAAGAAGAGAAGTGAACTGAATAGTTGAGGCAAGAGATAATCTATGGCAGGACAGAATCAGCAGTAGCAATTAAGAAAGTAGAGTAAATCTTGGGCGATGTTGTAGAGAGAGAACCACTAGGATTTGGCAAATGCTTGGATGTGGAAGAAGGCGAGAAGTCAAATATGACAGAGATTTCAAGCTTTGTTGTCAAAAGATACTAAAATTTTATGCACAGTGTTGGGAGAAGGGCGGGCCTGGGAGGAAAGATGTGAAATTTGGTTTAATCAAGTGGAGAGATTTGGAGAATTTGCCTTGCATCGGCACTTTTCTTAGGCTTTGGCTACACTGGCACTTTACAGTGCTGCAACTTTCTCGCTCAGGGGTGTGAAAAAACACCCCCCTGAGCGCAGCAAGTTACAGCGCTGTAAAGCGCCAGTGTACTCAGTGCCCCAGCGCTGGCTCCCAGCGCTGTAATTTATTCCCCTCGTGGAGGTGGAGTGCCTGCAGCGCTGGGAGAACTCTATCCCAGCGCTGGCGCGCGACCACACTTGCACTTCAAAGCGCTGCCGTGGTAGCGCTGCTGCAGCACTGCCGCGGCAGCGCTTTGAAGTTTCAAGTGTAGCCAAAGCCTTAGAAGTTATAACAATTTGATGCTGCTATATAGAGGAGATATAACAGACCCACTTTTGCAATGACTTGAAAAATTATTTTTGGGAATTAAGGGCTCAGTTTTAAAGTTGAGCTATTTCATGGGTGTCTTTGAACTGTACAGTTTTTATAAACATAAATTAACTTTTAGGAAACTATATATCCTAGTGAAAGTGAAGACAAATACTATGTGTTGGTTGAACCTTCATGTTTATATATTAAAAAAATGAACCTGTGCATTGAGATTTTTACAAAATGCACACAACTTCAGCATACTTTTGATATCATAAATGACATGATTCAATATACTCTAAAACAAAGTATAATTTATTTTTAAAACTTAAAACTTTTTTCTCAAGTTTTTACTTTAATTTTTTTCCCCCATATGTAGATAGAAGATAAAAACAACAACTCTGTTGGAGTTTAGACAAGTAGATGGATATATTATTTAAAGTAACTTAATTTTTCACAAAAATCTATCTGGGAGCGTGACACCATTAAACCAACGATTTCAGTGGCTTAAACTTGCTGTAGGTTTGTGAGAATTCCACATTTATTTATACTTCTCCCTACATTTTTAAAATTTCACCCATGCAAAAATTTGATCCGAGATTTTTGGTAGCATTGCCTGTTCAGCCTGCACATGCGTCCATCACATCTCCGTGCCCTGTACCGAGGCAATGTAGCGCAGCCTTAAGTTCTTTCTCAACCACATTTGACCAGAGATAATTTAGTGTGTGCCTGTTTTTCTCTTTAGAGTTAGAATGTAGTATATAGTGTTAGTTCTTTAGTTAGTTTATAGGATTCTTAGTACTTCATAGTTGTTGGAACTGTTATTCCCTTTTTCTTGGGGGATTTTTCTCCCACCCTTACTGAGGTGTTGGGTTTTTTTCTTATATCTGGGATGCCAGACTTGCCAGTTTTTGAAAAGTGAATTCCCGTCTGCGATGAGCGTTTTCAGCATATTGCTTGGGAGACTCGCATATCCCCAGCAAGTGGAATGTTTGCACTTGTTTTAAGGGAAGATCCCACAAAAACAGGGAGATTAAGTATAGAGTGTTAGTGATGGAGAAAGCCTTAAGACTGACTGCGGACTTGGGGACAGGAAACCCCCTGAACAGGGGCCCTCTGCTTCCGTTAATGTCCCGTCTACAACGAGATCGTGATCACGAGCTTCCAAAGTGAAGGCAGCATTGAGATCCTGGTCTCTGACAGCATCTATCAGCGAGGTACCTGTAATCGCTTCATTGGTACCAAGAGCTTCCCACTCAAAGACTAAGGAGTGGGGGGGAGGGGGAGCAAGGTAAGTGAAGGAGAAGGGAAAGTTCTTTCTCAAAGAGGATTCAGGATCCAGAGACCTCAGGGCCCCGTGAGGAGTGCTGTTGAGGCTCCAAGTACTTTAGGTACCATGAAGCACTCTTAAGATTTCATCTAAGTCTCATACCTTGCCGATAAAGGGTACAGTATCCAAGTCTATTACTGTGGCTGCCATCAGAGCCTATGCTAGTAAGAGAGCAGCCTCACTGGAATCTGCAGTACCCTCAGACCCATGATCAACACCTCGAACAATGACATCGAGAAAAACTTCAGTGCTCGTACCATGTTCTGTTGTGCTCCACAGGAGTTCCAATACTTTCATGAGCACGAGTCTCCCCTCCTTGTGACTTCCGGACATCTTTCGGTACCGAGAGCTGCTCAGTCACCAGCTGTGCACGTTGTATTGAGACGCACTACTTCCCAGTTTCTACCATTCAGAAAGAACTGTTGTAACTTCCTTTATGATATGTAGAAGAGCATTCGTACTCAGACTCGTAGCTTTCTGTTCAAGGCTTTCCAGTTTATTTGCTGGAGGGAAGGGATGAAAGGTACTGGAAAATGAGGTCATCTATGCTTCTTATGAGACTGAATCAGGGACCCTGAAAACTGCGGATAGTACACTGCCCATGGGTCCCAATAAGGCCAAAGAGGAGGCTCAAAAGGCATGGGAGGAGGTAGCCATTGCTGATTATCACAAGTATTAATAGGTATTATCATTTTTACAGTGCAAATATTTGTAATTAAAAATAATATAAAATGAGCACTGTACACTTCGTATTCTGTGTTGTAATTGAAATCAATATATTTAAAAACGTAGAAAAGTATCCACAAATATTTAATACATTTCAATTGGTATTCTATTGTTTAACAGTGTGATTAATCACGATTAATTTTTTTGAGTTAATCGCGTGAGTTAACTGCAATTAATCAACAGCCCTATCCATAATTAAAGAGGAGGATCAGCTTTTGGTGAAGATGTCTTTGCAGGCTTCACTTGATGCAGCCAGCATTGCAGCCAGGTTTGTTCCTTTCCCCCCCCCCGGACCCCTCCCCCACACACAATAGTAATGAGATGAGGTTCCTGGCTTCAGTTGTATGGTTTCCAGCAGGAGATATTATCGACCATTGAAGAGTTACCATTTAATGGCCACAAGCTCTTCAAGGACTTCACAGATGACTGACTTTATACCCTGAAGGACTCTAGGGCTACACTTAGATCCTTGGGGATATACATGCAAGTAAAAGGAAATTCACAAGGTCTCAATCTGCACAAAGATCCCATCTAGCTCAATTTTTACTTTCTGTAGACTATCTGAACCACCGGCGATATGGGGTTGAGATTTTCTAAAATGAACACAACAACTACCTTGACTGTTTCATCTCGGCCGTCAGTATCTTCCAAACTCCAGTTTTTATAGTTTGGCTGGGAGTCTGAACCTCTCGATAAGAGTTTCTTGGCTGCAGCAGTCGGTCCCTTTTCCGCATTTTGGACATGGCCTGTCCCTCCCTCCCTCTCTTACCATCATGTGTGGGAGACTATAACATCAAACAAATGAGTGTTGGAGGCCATTACTTCTGGTTATACAATCCAGTTTATCTCCATCCTACCCTCCCATCCCGCTTCAGGGACACCTCTCACAATCAGTTGCAGAGAGAGAATATCACATTGATCCTAAGTCTAGGGGCCACAGAACCAGTTCCACTTCAACACGAAGGAAAAGTATTTTCTGATGCCCAAGAGAAATATACTCTGTTGGCAGCCAGTATTAGATCTCAGACAACTGAAGAAGGTCAGATATCTGAAATTCAGAATAGTCTCTCTAGCAGCTATAATTCCCTCCCTGAAGTCAGAGGACTGGTTTGCAACTCTCAGCCTCAAAGATGCCTTCTTCCATGTAGCAGTTCATCCCTTTCATGAAAGATTTCTTCATTTCATAGTTGTTCACGATCACTACCAATACCAGATCCTACCCTTTGGCCTTTCTTCTAACCCAAGGGTTTTCTCAAAAATTATGGTGGTTTTAGCTGCCCACCTCCATTGTCTAGGAATAACAGTTTTTCCCTACCTCAACCACTGGCTTCTCAAAGGATGGTCTTATCGGGAGGTGCTCTTTGGCAGTTAAAACAGCAGCTTTACTTTTCCACAGTTTAGGCTTACAAATAAATGTGGAGAAATCGACCTTCACCCCACACAGTGAATACTTTTTATAGGAGCATTTCTGGATTTGATGACGGCTTCTCCTCCCTCCCAACAGGTTCCTCGCTCTAAAGAACCTTGTCCCTTTGTGTTTTTATAACACAGAACACTAGATTACATCTTTTGATGTTTCCAGGTGTGGTTTAGGACATTTTACATACCCAACAGACACAGTCTGAATAAACAGGTGTCTATACCGAGCTGGGTGCAACAGTCACTCACCTGGTAGAAGGATCCTTCCAGGGTTTGTGCAGGAACCCCATTAATCCAGAATCCCCTTACCGTCATAACATTGGACCCTTCTCTCTTGGGATGAGGAGCACATTTGGGTTATCACTCAGGCCAAGGCAAATGCTCACAACAAGAACAGTGCTTGCACATCAATCTGCTGGAATTGAGGGCAGTTAGAAATGCATATTCACCAACGCCATTGCTTTTAAAGGTTGTCAACAAGATCAAGCAGGACCAACCCAGGGTCATTTTGAATGCACCAACTTCGCCAGGACAAGTTTGGTTTCCTTACCTTATCAGACTGACCTCTCACCCTCTGTGGCAACTCCTACTCAATTCTCGACTGTCTCAGTGTGGATCGAACACTTCACCCAAATCTGAATGTTCTGCAACTCCAAGCATGTCGTCTCAATGGTTCTTAGAACTAAAAGCGTCTTGTTCACCGGGAGTATAATTTGGGCTAATATCAGGAAAATCTGCAAGATAATCTTACCTCCAGAAATGGAGCAGATACCATCTTTGGTGTAACTGCCATCATCTTTCGCATGTCCAGTCATCATTTTCTTGGATTACCTGTTGTAACTGAAGACATTGGTCTCTGTATGCGAGTTCCATCAAGGTTCAATTAGTATCAATTACAGCTTTCTATTTGCCAGTAGGTTTCTCAATTTTTGCACATCCAGTCACAATGAGGTTCATTAAAGGTCTTATGCATCTTTTTCTGATGATTAGAGATCTTACTCTGTTTTGGGATCTCAACCTTGTCCTTAACTGTCTCATTAAACAAACTTTTGAGCCACTAGCTGTGCGCTCTGTTACATTTGTCGATGAAGGTGGCCTTTTTGATGGGCAGTGCTTCTGCATTAAAGTTTGGGGAGAGTGGGGCTGTAATGGCAGGCCCTCCATTTACTGTGTTCTCCAGGGAGAAGGTATCATTACAACCCCATCCAAAATTTTTACCTAAGGTTTCTTGTGAGTTTCACATTAACCAAACTATTCACTTTTCAGTTTTATTTACTAAGCCTCATAACACGATACAGCAAGCCATGTTCCTTCCATACACTAGATGTTAAGAGAGCATTAACCTTTTACTTGAACAGAACCAAACCCTTCAGGAAGTCCCCTACACTTTTCCCCCTTCTATTGCAAATAGGTCTAAGGGATCATAGAATCATAGAATCTCAGGGTTGGAAGGGACCTCAAGTCATCATCTAGTCCAACCCCCTGCTCAAAGCAGGACCAAACCCAACTAAATCATCCCAGCCAGGGCTTTGTCAAGCCCTACCTTAAAAACCTCTAAGGAAGGAGATTCCACCACCTCGCTAGGTAACCCATTCCAGTTCTTCACCACCCTACTAGTGAAAAAGTTTTTCCTAATATCCAACCTAAACCTCCCCCTCTGTAACTTGAGACCATTACTCCTTGTTCTGTCTTCTACCACTGAGAACAGTCTAGATCCATCCTTTTTGGAACCCCTTTTCACGTAGTTGAAAGCAGCAATCAAATCCCCCCCTCATTCTTCTCTTCTGCAGGCTAAACATTCCCAGTTCCCTCAGCCTCTTCTCATAAGTCATGGGCTCCAGCCCCCTAATCATTTTTGTTGCCCTCTGCTGGACTCTTTCCAATGTATCCACATCCTTCTTGTAGTGTGGGACCCAAAACTGGACACAGTACTCCAAATGAGGCCTCACCAGTGCCGAATAGAGGGGAATAATCATGTCCCTCGATCTGCTGGCAATGCCCCTACTTATACAACCCAAAATGCTGTTAGCCTTCTTGGCAACAAGGGCACACTGTTGACTCATATTCAGCTTTTCATTCACTGTAACCCCTAGGTCCTTTTCTGGAGAACTGCTGCCCAGCCATTTGATCCCTAGTCTGTAGCAGTGCGTGGGATTCTTCCATCCTAAGTGCAGGACTCTGCACTTGTCCTTGTTGAACCTCATCATATTTCTTTTGGTCCAATCCTCTAATTTGTCTAGGTCCTTCTGTATCTTATCCCTACCCTCCCGTGTATCAACCACTCCTCCCAGTTTAGTGTCATCTGCAAACTTGCTAAGAGTGCAGTCCACACCATCCTCCAGATCGTTAATGAAGATATTGAACAAAACCGGCCCCAGCACCGACCCTTGGGGCACTCCACTTGATACCGGCTGCCAACTAGACATGGAACCATTGATCACTACCCGTTGATCCCGACCATCTAGCCAGTTTTCTATCCACCTTACCGTCCATTCATCCAACCCATACTTCTTTAACTTGCTGGCAAGAATACTGTGGGAGACTGTATCAAAAGCTTTGCTAAAGTCAAGAAATAGCACATCCACTGCTTTCCCCTTATCCACAGAGCCAGTTATGTCATCATATAAGGTAATTAGATTAGTCAGGCATGACTTGCCCTTGGTGAATCCATGCTGACTGTTCCTGATCACTTTCCTCTCCTTTAAGTGGTTCAGCATTGATTCCTTGAGGACCTGTTCCATGATTTTTCTAGGGACTGAGTTGAGACTGACTGGCCTGTAGTTCCCTGGATCTTCCTTCTTCCCTTTTTTAAAGATGGGCACTACATTAGCTTTTTTCCAGTCATCTGGGATCTCCCCCGATTGCCATGATTTTTCAAAGATAATGGCCAATGGCTCTGCAATCACATCAGCCAACTCCTTTAGCACCCTCGGATGCAGTGCATCCAGCCCCATGGACTTGTGCTCGTCCAGCTTTTCTAAATAGTCCCAAACTACTTTTCTCCACAGAGGGCTGGTCACCTCCTCCCCATACCGTGCTGCGGAGTGCAGCTGTCTGGGAGCTGACCTTGTCTGTGAAGACAGAGGCAAAAAAAGCATTGAGTACACTAGCTTTCGCCACATCCTCTGTCACTAGGTTCCCTCCCTCATTCAGCAAGGGACCCACACTTTCCTTGACTTTCTTCATGCAGAGAGACTATAAATGGATCCAGTATCTTCATGCAGAGAGACTATAAATGGATCTCTGAATATATTATTACCTGTTGTGACTTGGCTGATGCTCAATCTCTTGTACGACTGACTGCATATTCTACTAGATCAGTCTACATCTGTAGCCCTGTTCAGGGATGTTTGCAGAAATCTGCAGAGCTGCAACATGGGCTTCACTACAGACTTTTTCCTACCATTGTGCTTTGGTTCATGCTACTAGATCAGATGCTGCAGTAGGCAATGCAGACCTCTCTTCAGTGCTGGACTCTGTTCTGAACTTCCCACTTCCTTAAGAGGTTGCTGTGGTGGAGCCACCTGAAGTGGAGTACTCGAAGAAGGAGAGGTTACTCATCTAGTGCTGTGACTGGAGTTCTTTGAGATGTCTGTCCGTGTGATTGCTCTACTACCTTCCCTCCTTCCCCTGTGCTTCAGAGTTTCTCTGTGGGACTTCGTGGTAGAGAAGGAACTGAGGGTGGTTTGCCCATGCAGCCATTTATAGCCTCAGTATGGGACACAAGCAGAGCTTAAATTCTTAGAGAGTATTTCCCAGAGCCCCCCTTACTCCTCCTCAACATGCTATAAAAACTCCCGGGTTGTTGAAAATATTTACTGGAGCTCTGCTCTGGACAGCTCCTGCTGAATTTAAGCCGTGGACAGGATGTATAGGGCACATGTGCAAGGTGAATGCGCACTGCTACCAAATAGCTTCGATCAAAGGCTCAGGGTGCATGTGCACCTAAAGTGGAGCACCCACAGGGAGCTCTAGTTACTGCACAAGGTGAGTAACCTCTCCTTCTCTAATGACCCAGAAGGAACAGAGCACAGCTGTCAGTTTCACTTCTGTGTTCCTGTTACCCCACTGAGGAAGTACCATGTGCAGAAGCATGGGTGTAGTTTTCCACTAGCTGGTGAAAGAGAGACAAATGAAGGGGGAGAAAGGAAGCTAGTATAGTGGTAGAGTAAGTTGGGGACCAAATTGTCCCTTGTTCCCTAGTCCATTAGAAGCTTGAGAGTACTGGGGAGGTAGTATACATGGCCCAGTAAGGAGAAGAGAATGTTTTATGTCAATCCCCAATGGTCCCCCTTCAGTCCTGATGAGTTTCAGGTGGAGCAGTGTCCAGCCTTCCTCAGGGGTGATTATTGTAGGGCTTTGAGGTGCTGTCACGAAAACACAAATCACAGTCGTTAAATGAAACCAGTAAGAGGTTTGAATCGTGGTGTACGATAGTCCAGTGAACTAGTATGCTCAAGAGACAGTTTTCTATTCCTGCCTCTGCTTGTGTATGCCTCCTCCTTATCACTCCTCATGGGCTGGCATTGACTTAGAGTACCTTGAAGAAAACATGCCTTGCTCTAATGTGGGGCAGAGTGTATCCCCATAACACAGATACTTGCTGTAATAGAATAATATAAACACCAATTATTAAGAACAAATAAATGCTGCCGTAAAAACATTTCTTTAAATTACTTTTCAATTCTGGCACTAGTTGGCAATCTGAAATAGTAGAAGGAAGTTTATTCTACAGTTAGGGCATATTATGAAATCTTGCTCTCTCTATCAGAATGCTGTGATAAGAGAGAGGTAATTACCATTTGGAATATAAGGGAACACTAGGGATGTATTAGGTGAAAGCCAGTCAATCTGGAATTCTTACTTAAAATGTTAGTTAAAAAAACCTTAAGATATAGACATTTACTGGGATCACTGTGAAGTTTTAAAGCTCAGGGAGATGTGATTAGAGCTGTGCTAATATCCAATTTTTCATTTAAGTGGCCTAACCAAAAAAGTCTGGGAGGAAGAAAAATTATTTTGGTTTGAAGTGAAGCAAAAAACAGTTGTAAAAAAAAATTCACCTAACTCTAAAAGGGGAAAAAACCACCCTAATTTTGTGTCAAATGAAACATTTATTTCCAAGTATTTTTTATCTTAAAAAATACAATTGAAGCAAAATAAGAAACAAAACATATTTTTTAATCAAAAAGTTGCAACATTTAGTTTTGAAAATGTTTCAACTTGTTTGGATTATTTTTTCTACTGAAACAATTTGGTGAATTTAACATGATATTGTGAAATCTTTTAGTTTACCTAAATCACGATGTTGAAATATCTGGTGACAGTAAGAGTGAAAAAGTACGTGAGTCAATAACACTTTCCATAGTGTGCATTCTTCAAAAGCCTGATTTAAAACATTTTTAAATCAAATTAAACAAAATGAGTATATAACTCATTGCAAACTCTTTTTTCAGCTACTTTTGATAGACTCCTCTGAGAACTTAAACAAAAATTTGAAAAATACTGAGCTTCTGCAAAAAAGAAACATTAAGTCTTGTTGGAAGGTCCATGGAACAATCCCAGATACCAGACTGAAAATATCTCACAAACGAAGGTTGCTACCACTGACTAGCACAACTTTAGGGCCCAGTGCTGAACATCCATAATTCCTATTGAGGTCTAATGAAAGTTACTGGTGTTCTGCACTTCTCAGGATTAGTCCTTCATAGGCAAGTGGTAATTGAGTACATTATAGCCTTTAAGTCTGTGTCTTATCTAAATTTCTAACTCCAGAAAAATACTCAACTAAACATTGTGCCCTCTGAGCCATTAAGAAGCAATGCTGACTTGGCTCTCAAGGCAGTCCTTTTGTCTAGCTCTTTGCCTCGAAGAATGGTTCTATTGCAAAGGATCTCGAAGGTGTGAAGCAGTGGCATAGCCAGCATGGGATATTTGAGTGGACCCCAACTTCGGGTGGGTGGGCAATTGCGGCAGGGCTGGGAGGGCAGAAGGAATGGAGGGCCTGCCTCTCCCCAGTCCCCTGCAGCCTGCCTTGCAGGAGGCAATGGATGGACCCTCTGGCAGGGGGTGCCCCGGGTCCTCGACTGTGCACCCAGCTCCGGGAGGAGATACTGCACTCCAGCACGCATGGCTCTCTTCCAGGTCCCACCGCCCCACACCGGGCCCAGCTTCCCCACGTGGCAACCCTACCTTTTTTGAAGATCTTCTCTAGGGCCACCGGATACCCACTTACTTGCCCTCCTCCCAGTAGCGGATTAGCCCCTGGGCCAACCTGGGGCCCCGGAAAAATGGGCACTCTGGCACCCCCACCTGCTCCACCCACCCGGCACTCTTTCCGGGGAGTGGGATGGGAGCTTGCTCCAGGTTTCCAAAACCAGGGTGTTGTGTACAAATGATTCTGTCCTATTCACAGCCGTCAGTAGTAACACAAGGTCAAATCTTAATTTCAGTGCCTAAATAATATGATGGTATGGACTACATAAATGCCATTAGCTGTTTTTAGTGGGGGTTTGTGGAAATGTTACATTTAATAAATATTTTACTTTAATTTTTTATCAGTTGTTCTTGATGTGCTATAATTTTGTATCCAAACTGCAGGTATATCGAAACTTAAGAAATCTCGAAAAGTCACTTTGGAGCCCCCCAAACCTGCAAGTCTGGAGCAGGTTCCAGAGGAGCCATTGGATCTCATACCCCCTCTAGTTGTTGACCATGACAGATTAAAGGTAATGGTATTGAGAACTAAATTTAATAATTACCAGTACCAACCCTTTTCAAACACCATGGAAGATATTTTTAAACTCTGTACAGAATGTTGTGAAGACCAACTTCCCTTATTTTATACTGCAGAAAGTATAATCTTTTCTGTCAGCATTATCTTTTGAAGATTTTCTTTATCCAGCAATTTGTATTTAATTAGTGACCACATAACAAAATTGTTAAATACTCATTTGTATCTTACTGCTGTATCTGCAGATACAGTAATATATATACATATAAAAGATTTTTAATAATTATGGTATAACAGTTCAGTCCAGTGTTTCCAGTGCAGTTTGTGTAGATACGTTTATGCAGTAATAGGGGTTGATGATGTAGTTGTTTTTTTTTTGTAGGCATCTAACAAAGGAGAGTTTTTTAAGAAGGGCTTTGAATGTTTACGGAGAGCTTCTCCCAAGTGTGAATATGTTTTCCATAAGTGTAGTAATTAGAGAATCTCTGCATACTGAAACAAACAAATGTAAAGAAGATCTCTAAGAGTTATCTGCTCTTAAGATTGTTGACAGCAGTTACATTATTTACATACTGAACCATGTTCTTGTTCGGAATATAAAGTATGCTTCTAGCACATTTCTGCTTTGTCCATAAACAATTAAATGTAATAATTAATCTCAAACAGATTTCAAGAATGAATATATGAAAAACTTGATTCTTTATTTTTGTGTTATGTTTTTCCTCTTAACAGAAACTACTGGATTTGTTGGTTAAAAGAAGTAACAACCTGACTGTTGACCAACTTGAAAGGCTGTACTCACTTCTTAGTCAATGCATCTATCGGCATCGTAAAGATTATGACAAATCACAACTTGTAGAGGTAAAGTTTTACAATTTCTCGTGTTTCTCGTCTGAATTTTGCAATAGAATGTTGGTCGCAATATTTCTGTATTAACTGGTGCAAATTTGAAATCCTCTTTTGAAAACGGTATTAACTACTAAAGATAAAAAGAAACTTGGTGCAATAATGGCTTAAGGAACACAGTGACCATTAGTTTCTGGTATGCCCCAATCCCCCTATCCTTCCCTTGCAAACAATCAAACCCATCCTGGAGTGTCTCTGTTTCTGTCTCATTAAATGCTATTTTAGAGAACATAATGGATGCAAATGACAAAATCCATAACATTCAGATATAAGACCTGGAGAAGTACTCATTCTCTGGAGCAGGGATCTTAAACTCAAATCACCATGAGGACTAGTACATTGGCCAGAGGGCTGCATCACTGACACCTTTTCATACAAAGAAACAAAAGCTGTCCCTGCGCCCAGCCCCGCCGCCACTTCACCCCTTCCATGAAACCCCGCCCCTGCCCCGCCTCTTCTCTGCCTCCTCCCCTGAGCGCGTGGCTCCCCGCTCCTCCCCACTCCTTCCTGGAAAGTGCTAAGCGCCGCCAAACAGCTGTTTGGCATCGGGAAGCCCCTGGAGGTAGGTAGACAAGTGGGGATGCGGTGCACTGGGGGGGAGGAGGGAGCTTGGCGGCCAGAGGAAATAACTTGGGGGGGGGGGGGGGGGGCATGGAGCTTGGCGGGCCGCAGCAAATAATTCCCCAGGCTGCGTGTTTGAGACCCCTGCTCTAGAGGGTGAGGGTAAGGACAAGAATCTGATAGTTTGGGAAAGCAGGTGCTAATGAACTGAGAGTGCCATTAAGAAGCAGGAGTAGCCAAGTAGTCATGTTGGCCCTAACACTTACTATTGTGGCTGTTGGGTGAGTGACTTAATTTCTGTATTCTCTTCTGCAATATGGAGCTAATGCTTGATGATATCTATCTCTCACGAGTGCTGTAAAGATTAAATTATTTGGCTTGCTTTGTACTACTGATCTTTTGACATAAGTAGTAGGTTTGGAATATTTTGACTACTTGGAACTACAGGTTCTAATGAAACTCATCTCAGCCCTTCATTCTTCTGAGGTGCATAAATTAAGTTGTATGCCAACTTCTGTATGTGGCTTTCACGTAAAACACAAAAAGCCTTCGTGGCTCTGTGTAGTTGTTAAAGATTCCATGATGTGATTGGCAACTTTAGGCACTTGCCCTACTACCCTTGGGCAAAATCTTTGTGTTTCACCCCATCTTGTCCAGCATGCTGTGAGCCAGTTGTCTCTGTCACTGCCACCCTTCACCTTAGAAATGTTTGCATTTCAGAAGCCCTATAGCTGAAGAGTTTGTAAAGTACTTTGGGACTTTTGAGTAAGCATAGTGTTTTAGCAATGTAAAGTGCAATTAGTGCTTAAATATCTTCCTTTAAAAAGGCTTTTCAGACTGAAGAACAAGTCTTTCGCAATAGTCCATTTATAAGATTAGGTTTTAAAAAATACTGGATTCATTTCTAACCACTGGACCGTAGATGGTTGGTATGAAACATTACATTTTTGTATGATGTGGAAAAAGACTACTACTTTTCAGTGGCCATGTTTCAGATAAATGAGTGGCCTTACATCAACAAACAGAAGTATTGCTTGGCAGCAGCTCTGGTCCACCTCTCAGCCTTCCTCATTTAGTAATACATGGAGGGTGCATCAACTGAAGCCTTATCTTAATACAGCCGCATCTTCCCATTAACCATCAACAAGGAAAACTGTTTTCTGCATTAATGCTTCTTTGATTATTCTCCCACTTCTTGTTTTCCATCCACTAGCAGAAATGGTTAACAGAATTGTCTATTTTCTTATAAATTATTTGTTCAGGTTTAAAAGAAAATCATAGTAGATCTTATTATATAACACTAACTTTATTTCTGTTGCTGTATGTTTATATATAATTAATGCTTGGTGTCTCTTGCAGGAAATGGAAAGAACAGTTCATATGTTTGAAACATTCCTGTGATCTCTTTGAGATGGGTGGGTTTATCCTCTTAAACTGCTCATGGGAGAGCAGTCTTCTGAGCCATTCGATTTCCAATTGCACCAAGTATGTGCAGAGCCTTGGTCTTAAGTGCTCGCTCTCTTTCTTTCTGTTAAATTTGGTGCTATTGTCTCAGGTACCTGAAACCAACCAGCCTACAAGAACCAAACAGAACTTCAGACAGTTGTATCTGATATAAATAAAGAATACAACACCCCAGCTTGGAGATTTTTGGTGCTACAGAAACTGCTCTCATTTCTGCTCCTGTTCTCTCTACATGCATTATATTTTGGGAAACTTCAGACACAGTGGAGCAGACCAACAAACACAAAAAAACTGGATAGAGCAGATCTAACTAGGTTGAATTTTTTTAAATGGACAACTTTTTAAATTTTCCTTTTCAATTTTTTTTCTTGTTCTCTGGGGTAATGGACAGAAACCTGTTTCAAAGTTGGCAGTGCTGCATTGTGGTAGGAAACTTGAGTAACTGGATGTACAGTAAATTGAAAACGAGGCTCTCTAGAACTGCCTTTAATGTGCCTTTTTAGTCAATTGAGAAAGATAAGGCTATTCAAATGGTTGGGCTTGTAGCAAATGGCAGAGTTAGAAAGCTGTCTTCAGAATGAAGAGCTCCAAAAGGATGATTTGATTTCCTCATCATTGAATGGCAACCAGTATTATGGTTCTAAAATGCCTGTCTTACTCTACAGAACTAAACTAAGACACACTGAAAAAAGCAACACACTTTACCAAAACAGTGAAATTCCTTTATTCTAGTGGTATATTTATGTTACAGAAATAAACTACACAGTGAAACTCTCATATGTTGCTGAAAACGAAGTGAAAAGAATATTCATTAAGGGGGCTATTCTTTTTTCCCATGATTCTATTTATTTGTTGTCCATTTTGAGTTCTTAGAAACAAAAGATGTTTAATTCTGGCAGGTTTCTTGCTGAAGTTTTGTTTTTATTAAAGCTAAGACTTGCTGAATGGACATAGAAAGGAGAGACAGTTAGCCAAAAGTCCTGGAGCCCTAGCTCACTGTAAGTACAATTTAATCCAGGCTCCCACACCTTGGGCCATGTATAGCAGTATTAATGTGGGATGGGGGGAGGGAGGGGAAGGTGCTTTATATTATCATTGGCCATTTGTGGACCTCTGAACTGGGCTGTGTGGATTGCAGTTCTCTGTAGCTGAATAGTGAGTGTATCAGTAGTTCAAAACCTTCCTTTTTGGAAATTGGAGACACACAATCTAGGCAGTTGCAAGGGGCAAGGACGTTGCAGTAAAAGTCTTATCACAGGCTCAGTGTTAAAACATTACCTGGGCTGATTTGTTTCAGACAAATAAATAGAAAATGTTGTAGACAGGTTGGCTGATGTTACCATATGTTACCGTTCATTAAAACTGTTGTATGTAGCTGCAGGAGAGTCTTTCCAAAATATGCAACACGTGTTTTGTTTTTAATTAGAGAAAACAGTCTTGGACTACTGCAGAGATACTGAGCTACCTCAGCTTTTTCTATTTTAGTTACCAACAGTGTTTACGGAGAACTGTAACACTCTGCTACCGTTTACATGCTGAAGCTAAGGTACTTGTCTCCATGTCTTTGGCTAGTTGTAGTATGCCACTGCAGAAAAACAAACTTGGGCCTTGGGCTACTGCAGTAATCCAAAGTGCTTCTTTGTATTTTATGTTTAAGCCTTCTAATTCTAGTTTGACCTTTTCCCCCCAAAAAATGCCACTTGTTTTCTTAATATCTAAGAGAAAAAAGTTTGAAGGCTTAGTATGCATCTAGTCATACTATTCTAAATGAAACCCATGTAGAAACACTGTATATTTTGGTGAGAAAGTGCGATTAAAAAATAACAAAAAACAAACAACCCAACTAAAACCCCACATTTCAAACAACGTGTTCTTTGCTCTCTCAGATTTGATTATGGGGATTTTTTTTCATGTTTCCTTTAGTATTTATTACCATCATTCCTGTTTCAGATATTTTGCTGTCTGGTACATTAATAACAATTTTGTATTTTGATGGAAATTGTTACAATCTTTAAGATTTGATTAAATGTAGCAGATTTTTTGTAGCAAGTTTCTGGTAAAGGAGTTTTTTGCAAGTCTCAGGTTCTTGCTGCAGCATTTTTTTTAGAAAAAAATATTTATTCCAGTTTCACTTATTCAGAGAAGTATTTGTTCAGGTAATAGCAGGACTTGTGAAAGGTAAAACTGCATACATTTTTAACATGTTGCTAAATTTGTATGAATTAAACAATTGAGTTTTTAGTTATCAGTGAGTTTGACAAGCAAATATAAGCTCACGCCTAGCATTAAAGCTCACGCCTAGATTAAAATGCTTCCAACAGGTCAGTTCTTTTTAAAATAACTTTTAATAGTCATTAAAAGTTGATATGGAAACTGAAAGGTGCAACTTTACTAATTGAGGAGCTGCAACTTCAATATTTTAGGTCTTTTGAAAAGAATTAGCCAATCTAAATGTGTTTTTCTTGGGTAAAATTATACCTGCCTTTCTGGCCCAAATAACCACATTACTACATCAGTTCTCTCTCCCCCCCCCCCCCCCCCCCCCCCCCCCCCCCCCCCCCCCCTTACAGATGCCTGGTGGGTATAGCGTTAAAGCAGCTGTTAATCTATCCATGTGGTCTAAACTTGTTTACTGTTTGTACATCTTTAATTTTTATTTTGCCGTATAGCACTGGCAAGGATTTGTACAAATCGACCTCTGTTCCTTGTTTTCTGATGTGAAAATTGCAAATAAACTCCTGTGCAAGGCTTTGTTCTTGGGTCAGTAAAGTGTGGCACAGCCAGGTGGAGGTAAATTTTGTGGGCCATTGGGACTGTATTGGAGGTAGTGGAACTGTTCTAGGGTGAAGTTGGTGGCTGTGGAGTTAATAGTATTTGCAAGCTTGAATCTCACCTGTGATTAATTTTTGTTTGTTTTGTCTCCTTTTGTATTGTTGATTTTTCTCATATGCCAATGTATTTATAGGATTACTGGGTTTTTTTGTATTATCTTGTCTTCCCATTTTTTGATTACGTTGGTGGGTCAGCTCTGGCTTTTACATTCAATATATTGAATGTCAGGTCCTGCAGCTGATAGTCATTATTTTATTTTATTGTTTGTAATCACAACATAAGCTTGAATTCAGGCTTGTACCTGCATCTTGTGTATCTTGTACATTGGGTTATTTAGACATCGGGGAGTCCCATTGTTTGGTTAATGTATGTCTACTTTGTGGATTAAGTAGACTTCTTTCATCAACTATGGTATATTTTGGATTCTATAGTTTTATTCAGAATTGTGTTAAAATTGATGTTTTGCATTTTAACTTCATTTTACATTAGTCTGAAGTAAGTTATTTAATTTTTGAACTTCTGGAAATTTTGAACATTTTACTGTAATTTGTAATATAACTGCTGTGAAATACTTGAATAAAGATGACAAGAAAAACATGGCTTTAGTTCCATTAAAAATGTTCTTGCATTTCAATGAAATGGTAATCTCCTAACTCAATGTCAGCCTTTTTCAAGCCAGAGATTTCATTGATGTTTCAGTAGGCATAATTTAATTCTGGGATCTCACTGCCTGGTTGTTTAGGCAGTAACTTTGCTCTCAGTGTTTGCCTGTTAAAGGAAAACATTCACTTTTAATTTTGGCTAACTATTTGAAATTTGCAGTGTGGATTATAATTAAATAACCTCACGAAGAAAAATCTCCCTACTGTTAGGAAACTAGCTCAGTTAAATTGTAGGGTAATGGCAAGTGGGTAGTACTGCTTTGCTGTACATTAGCATCAAAGTGGGGCCATTGATTTCTTTTGTCTCACAGTCCTTTCCCCAGATGAACTTTTTCTTCCTATGTAATGAACATTTTTCATTTCTCCAAATTATTTTAACGTTTTGGAGTGGTTTAGTTAATTTAAAGCTAAAATTCTAACTCAACCCAGGTTACCGATATGCTTCTAGCAGACTCCAAGATTATTTTTAGAAATCCAAGCTGAAATACAATTTGGGACAACCTGTCAGTATAGAGATTATGTAAATCAAGGGTTACCCAGACTTTGCCCAACTGAGAGCCATATGGGCAACTTACTTGCTAGAAGGCTATGTGTAATTTATATAACATGGAGCCGATATAGATGTGTAGTTCCTTAGGATTATGCTTAGTTCTAGGAATTGGCATACTGAATTTTTGACCCTGTTCCCGCTTTTGCCTTGTGTTTCGGGAATACAAAGTTCCTGTTCATGTGAAGAGGACGTGGGGTAAGAAGGTTGATACCATCTTATTTCAGGTCTGAGTCTCCCGTTCTGCTTTTATACGCCAATCCAATAATTTAGATAGATTTCAAGTGCCATTCTTTTGGCAAACAGTAACTTCAGGGGGATCAGAATAGAGAGTTGACCAGTTGGAGGTACACTCAGGTCCTACAACATGTTTGTGTCTACTGCTCTGGTGTAAAAGGAATGAAACTTGTTCTTTGCTGATGTGAGCACAGCTCTTGAAATTACATTTGTTAAACTACATTTGTTTTACCTGGTGTCTCCATGAGTAAAGAGCACTGAAAATTTTTGTCTCCTCTACTTCACTGTGACTAGAATCACGAATGCCTGTCCTGAGTAGATCTTGCAATTGAGACTGATGGGAGTTCTGTGGCCTGCAATGGGTAGGAGGTTGGACTAGATGATCATGATGGTTCCCTTCTGACCTTAACACCTGTGAGTCCAAGTTCTATATATACATTGCCACGTTTGAGAGGGCAGAATGATTTGAGGTCAGTTTGGGGTTTAACTCTTGACAGTAACCTTTTAAACTACTATTTAATGGATAGGTGGCCATAAAAACAATCATTCAGCACAAAGGGATGTAATTGGACCTTCTCTTGAACTGGATATGGTTCACCTGGGAGTGCAAGTGCAATTCAGTGAAACAGGAACTATCCATATATAACCTGATGGCTGTCTCAAACTGTGTGCTGTTGGAGGCATTGTGATCTCGAGCACATACTGGTGCTGCTGGATTCTGTTCCCAGTTCTGCACTGACTCGGGTGACTTTTGTCTTACCCATCTGCAAAACAGGGATATCATCTGCCTTGTAGGGAAATTGTCAGATGTAATAAATGTTTGTAAAGTGCTTTGATATCTTTGAATGAATGATACTTCAGAAGCAGTAAGCAGTAGCTTGGTTGTGGCTGTCATAGTTGAGTTATAAAATGATTCCATTAAAACCCTGTTGGCTCATGTGAATATTTGACTAGTATAAACTGTTTGGGCTCAAGTTTTCCATGCTTGGTCTCTGTCTTGAATGAAGTTCTTTGGAAAATATGAGCAAAGTCTGACCCCTGACACTGCATGCACTGTCTTCACCATTTCCTCCTTCAAATTCTTCTGTAAGCCTTATTTATTACAAGAGGCATATAACCTCTCTTCATGAAATGTTAACTAAACAGGCGATGGTTTAAAAAACAAAATTACTCTGCTAAAATCATGAAAATGACCATATACATGTGAGCTTCTGCTCTGTTTCCTTCTGTAAACTATCTGTTTAGATTGCAGACTCTTCAGGCCAGAGACCTGAATTTTAAACTTGGACTAGCATCCTCCGGTGTGTAGCACATTGGGTTTCATTTAGGAGATTACTGGTAGAAAACTATACTGAGCAGGCACAATGAGGGCGAGAGCGTGTGTGTCCGTCCTGCTGATACCACCTCAGCAAGTACTATGATAGGATGGCACCAGCAAGGGTTCCCCTAACTCCCAACCACAATCCTTGTTCTGTTGACAGACACCCTCCCCCTACCCAGGATCAAACTTCTCGGTTAAGATGAATGGGGCAGTTCACACCTGTTGGAGCCATTGCTTCAAGCTGTCTACAGAGTCAGGAGAGGCTTAGATAGACTCAAGTAATATTTTCAAGAGTTTCTTTACAACTGTGAAGTCTAGGTGGGGGGAAAAAAAATTGTAATGACGGCTGAGATTCTGTTGACTTGTGACTCCAGCAGTTGGGTCCCTTGGCATCAGCCTATTGAGCCTAGACCTTAATCTAGCCCTGCACATAAACTGATATAAAAGGAATTTACGAGATCTGGAAGCAAAATAGTTGCTAAGCAGGAAGTTTGTGAACTGGTGAAGTGAAATGCGTCACTTTTTTTTTCTTTTGTTTAAAACAAACCAAAACCTCAATACTTCATTGTGGGTGCACAATTAAAATGGAAAAGAATCAGGAAATTAGTTTTGACAGTTGTTAATCCAGCCACTGTTGCATTTCTACATGTATGACTTTTTGTTAAATATATAATTTAATTATGTTATGCTCACTTAGACTCCCTGGAAGGTGCCCAGTTTGTTTCAGTTCAACCCAATAACAGTGAATGAGAATGACCACTGCTAAATTCCATTTACAGTGTGGCCACCTTTGAATAATGTCGTAGCATTAAATAATACTTTAATAGTAGGGAAATTCTAAGGCTATTTTTAAAATATAAAAGTTGCTAAATAAAGATTAAAAATAGTTGTTCTATTTAAGTGGGATGGCAAATTCATCCCAGGTTGTCCCAGTAAAGAGAGTGCTACTCTACCATTCTACTAGTCAGACTTCTCTGATGAGCTATAAACAATGGTTTTATCCCAGCTCAACTCCATTTTCCCATCCCACTCAGAAGTCATAGGTTTGTTAGAGCAGAAGGGGGTGGGGAAGGGGAAGGTAGTGGAGTGGAGACTTTAGTAACTGATGGCATCAACAAAGGTAACTGGCCTATTGCACATACGTTGAGAAGAAAATCCTGAGTCAGAGATTAAATTCATCCTAGGCCATTTAAGGAACTAGCTGAAGCAATCTTGGAGCTGTTAAATTATTCCAAGATCAATGGTTTGCTGTCAAACTGGGAGGACGTATTGTTGTGGAGAAATTAACCACACATTATGTTTGGATCAGAATTGCCTGAGGCTCCTTTATTTTATACGAGCATATATGCAAGGAGAGTCAGCATAGCCCCATGCAAGGTGGCAAGCTGCTTTGCCCTCCTTAAACTTTAACCAGCTTATAAAGGTTAAAACCGCAGACAAATTACACATACTTCTGTATTAATTACCTTATTTGAAATACATTGCAAATTCAATGCAGGTCAAAAGCAAAGCCAGCAAAACGAACATTTTTCATATTTAGGCTTTTCCTGTTATTCACTGTCTACCCTTTTTCCTAACTGCGGTTATCTATTTCTTAGACTTTTGCTATTTCAAATTGTTTTGTTTGGGGACTTTTCCACTTCTGCCTTTCCCTCCTTCCTCCTATACACAAAAACAAGCTGAACCAAAGTTTAACACAGCCTAGCAACAAGCTTATCCAAAGTTTTAAGGCCCACACAGCTTGGCCAAAGTTCTGGGCTCCCCAGATTTTCCTTCACAGTATCTAGTGGCACCCCACAGGGGTCAGTCTTGGGCCTCGTACTGTTCAATATTTTCATTAATGATTTGGCTAATGGAGAGGAGAGTATGCTTATAAAATTTCCAGATGACACTAAGCAGGGAGAGATTGCAATCACTTTGGAGGACAGGATTAGAACTCAAAATGACCTTGACAAATTAGAGAATTGGTCTGAAATCAACAAGATGAAAGTCAATAAAGATAAGTGCAAAGTAATTCACTTAGGAAGATAAAACAAATACACAACTACAAAATGGGGAATAACTGGGTAGGTGGTAGTACTGCTGAAAAGGATCTGGGGCTTACAGTGGATCACAAATTGAATGAGTCAACAATTTGGTGCAGTTGCAAAAAAGGCTAATGTTATTCTGGAATGTATTAACAAGACTGTCGTATTTTAAGACATGGGAGGTAATTCCTGCTCTGCTGGGCACTGGTGAGGCCTCGGCTGCAGTACTGTGTTCAATTCTGGGCACCACCGTTAAAGGAAAATGTAGACAAATTGGAGAGAGTCCCAGAGGAGAGCAACAAATATGATAAAAAGTTTAGAAAACCTGACCTCTGAAGAAGGGTGTTTTTAAAACCGGGCATGTTTAGTCTTGAGAAAAGAAGACCTAAGTCTTCAGACACATTAAGGGCTCTTATAAAGAGGATGGTGATCAGTTGCTCTCCATGTCCACTGAAAGTAGGACAAGAAGTATTGGACTTAATCTGCAGCAAGGGAGATTTAGGTTAGATATTGGGAAAAGCTTTCTAACTATAATGGTAGTTAAGCTCTGGAATAGGCTTCCAAGGGAGTTTGTGCAATCCCCGTCACTGGAGGTTTTTAAGGACAGGTTGGACAAACGCTTGTCGGGGTGGTCTAGGTTTCATTGGTTCTGCCTCAGTGCAAGGGCCTAAACTTAATGATTTCTCGAGGTCCCTTCCAGCCATACATTTTTATGCTTCTCTGCAAGACACTCAAGCGCTCCCCAAGGTGCTGGGGCACAAGGGGAGTTGAGGAAGCAGTGCTGTAGGGGACTTCTCGCCTCTTCCCATGCACTGCTGCTCAGACTGCTTCTTTGGCTCCTTCGGATCTGGATTGGTGGGATGTATCTGAGTAATACAGCTGGGATCTCAGTGAGGTAGGCAGGATGATGTTTGAGAATGGAAGTAGTTGGAGTAACTTGAATTTGTCAGCTTGTCTTTGCAGAGCTAAATTAGGTGTGATGCGTAAGGGGAGAACATTTTGCTTCAGTGTGAATTTTGAAAACTGTCCTACCCCTGAAACGTTGAGTGAGTGAGTGAGAGGGGTTTGTATGGTTCTTCAGTTATTGGTGAGTGGGAGTGGGGAAATGAAACTTGGGGGAAGTTTCAAAAAATGCTTACTTGAAAAATATTTCCTCTGGCAAAGTTAGTAAATCTTAGACCAAAAAAAACAGAAAATTAGTTTGTCCTAAAAAGAGTTAGTGTTACATTTTGACTAAATTCAATCACTAAAGCATGAAATGGAGTGACTCGTTCTGCTAAGTACAAATCTCGATGCATCTTAAACTATGGAGCCATTCATGAATCTCCAAAATCAGCTTTCAGATAACACCTCGGCTGTCTCTGTACAGTGTAGGGCTTACATCTTGCTCACATGGGTAGAATCTGACTTACAGGAATATGCAGAAGCCACTTTGAAGAACAACAAATATTCATTGACTGATTTTGGTAATAGGATAAAGGATAGACTGAGATGCTGAATTGTATTAAAGTATCAAATTTGGGAAACAGATTTACAATTTTTAAGTATTTGAAACACAAATATACAAAGTAATTTTCATAAAATACCACAGTGTAATAGTGGAGCTAAAATTAACAGCTGTCGCCTTGCATCACGGCTGTAGAATTTCATCCTTAATCTACTTCTTGCTCTAGAATTTTGTTCCAGAAGTGGAGTTTTCATTATTCTTTTTATCACCATCAGGATTGTGAAAACAACCATAAAAATGAAAACTGAGTGTAACTGCTACAGTGTTGTATTTTCCAGTCTTCAGTAATAAATCAGAGATGGGAATTAGTCTGATTCTGAAACCTAGTGACGATTTAAATATAATCAACTTTTTAACTGCTGATCATTCTAGCAGAAACATCAAGTTATTCATAGAGTTTAAGGCCAAAAGGATGCATTAGGGCAGCGGTGTCCAATAGAAAGTCGATGCTAGCCACACGTGTGGTTTTGAATTTTTCTTATTTGCCACATTATAAAAAAGGATTTAAAAACATACTACAAACGACATTTCAAATATCAAAAATAAGTGGATATTACAAAAAAAATATTAGGTACTACTAACACAAAATTACTATATCCTAGCCACGTTAACAAGCTTTATATCAAAGCACACAACCTGTCTTCCAGTACTGCTGTCTTCAATACACCAATGCATTGCTCATGCATTAGCCACTATTCAATAGTCTATTCGCCATATGTGGCTAGTGGCGAACGTATTGGACACCGCTGCATTAGGGCATCTAGTCTGACCTGCTTTTTATTTGAGGCCATTAAATTTCACCAATAACTTGTTTGGCTAAAGCATATCTTCTAGAAAGGCACTCACTCTTAATTTGAAGACATTGCAATGGAGAATCCACCACTTCCCTTGGTAGTTTGTTCCAATGGTTAATCACCCTCAGTATTCAGAGGCGGATTAGGGGTTTGTGGGGCCCTGGGCCATAGCAAAGGGGGCCTCCTCCCCACCCCTGCCAATTGCAGTCCCTCCTGCCCTGTCCCTGTCACTCCTGCTGGGGAGCTGGATCGGCACATGGGGGCTTCCCCTGCCCACTTGGTGCTCCTGTCTGGGGGCTGGCTTGGGGCACGGGGCCTTGCCCTGCTGCCCAGCGTGAGCGCCAGGTGAGCTGGGCAAGCCCCTATGCCCCGACCCTACTCTCTGGCAGGCACGGCCGGCGGAGGGAGCGGGTTGTACCTATTTTCCCAGGGCTCTCCCAATTGGCCGGGGCCCCGGGCATGGGCCCTGTTAACCCACTGGCTAATCCGCCACTGTCAGTATTAGAAATTTGTGCTGTTTGAATGTCTGGCTTCTGTTCCCAGACATGGGTTCTTATACCGACTTTCTCTGCTACATGAAAGACCAATTTCTTACCTGGTATTTTCTCCCAGTGAAGGTGTAATTGTCACCTCAGTCTTCTTTTGGGTAAGATAAACAGATCAAGCTCTTTAGGTCCCTCACTGTAAGGCATTTTTTCCAGCCCTGAAATAATTTTTGTAGCTATTTTCTGTGCCTGCTCCAGTGATTCAATATCCTTTTAAAAACAGGGCTACCAGAAGTGTATTCAGTATTCCAGCATTGGTCCCATCAATGCCATATACAGAGAGAAAATCACCTCCCTACTCTTATTCACTACTCTCCTGTTTGGCCGCCTCCTTTCAGGAGATACCTGAAGAGCCACAGTCTGGCTGAGTGTGCTCAAGGCTATTGTGCAGTGTTTGCAAGAATCCTCTGCCAGTTTTATCCTCCAAAGTGCTCCTTCCTGGGAGCTAGCAGAGCAAGGTCTGTCTACTTGCCAGCCCAGGGCTGGGCTCTTCTGAACTGAGCTGCTCCCTTTTAAAGCTTCTCCTCCAAGATTGCCATTCCTCACAAGTACAGTGGGGGCAGGTCTGTCCGGGCCCAAAGCTGCTCTTTAACCCCTTCTTGTCTGGCATGGGATTTATACATCCCATCACAGGTATCTTTTCCCCATTGATTCCACTGGAACTACTTGAGCAGTAAGATACTATTTTTATTGTGAGGAAGGATGGCAGAATCTAGATCTAGGATTTGTTAAGTTCCTTAAGAGCCTTGGATAGAAGGCATTACAGAAATGCAATGAATATTAATAATTCAGTACAAAAACTATATTAAAATAGTGAGATTGCAAAGTGAAGCATCAGAATTCTGGGCATGATGAAGTTAAAGTTGCATGCACAACCTTGATTCCACCCTTTCTCTATATGCATTATGATTTAGTGTTATATGATCACGTTATTTTTTAAATAATGGTATCAGTATAATGGTTCCAGGCTAACTGCACCTCTGACCCTACCTGCTCTCTTTGCATCAGGTCTCAGGCCCCTAACCAGTACCTGTCTCCTCCAATAGACTCATGCAATTCTCCCAGAGGAGAGAGAAGGAAATATCTGTATTTTTTTTATAAATAGCAGGCATTCTTCAGTTTCCTCCTGATATATTTTCCTGCCTAGCAGCAGACAGAAGAAGCTAGAAAGGGGAAACAAACAGGAAATGAAATGGCAAAGATGCGGTACTGCCAGAGAGAATACCAATGGTCCTTGAGAAAACAATGGGGAAGCTGTTCATGGGGCAATACCCCTGGCTTGGCTCCAGTTACGTTGGGAAGGTTTATTCTTCCCAGTCCTATATACAGGATTAAAGGGGATGCTCAAACCTTAAAAATGCTTGCCTAGCGAAGAAGGCTGGGCTGTCAGGCTGTCCAGTGTGTGTTTGTGAACGTTGACAGGGATGGAAGGAGACACATTGAAGGAGTGACAGAATGCAGAAGAGTAGTCTGCTTCTCCCTGCCCAGAGATAGGGATAGTTGGGCAGAAGAGAACTTACTAAAGTTGGCAATGAAAGATTACGGTATAGGTAAGACCAATGCACAAAAGTCTTTTTTGTTTTAACCCTTTGCTCTTGGTGCTATGTGCCAGTGAACAGACAGTCTTCTTAAAGCCAAGTAATAGAACAAAATCATCTCACAGGAAAAGACATTTTAAAACAATGAACAAGTCTTCATGAATGACTGATTCTTTCCGAGGCTTACCATTCCCTCAATCAAGGTCTTCAAACTCCCTCCATGCAGTCTCCCTGTGTCCCTTGACAGCTTCTGACGATTCAAAGTAGGGTGACCAGCTGTCCCGATTTTATAGGGACAGTCCTGATATTTGGGGCTTTGTCTTATATAGGCCCCTATTGCCCCCCACCCCTGTCCCGATTTTCACACTTGCTGTCTGGTCACCCTAGTTCAAACACCTCCCCCCTTCTGCCCATTTCTTCTGAGAAGGACTTTTAGTGTTATTTAGATCTTCAGGATTTCAGGTTTGGCAAAAGCAAAGCTTGTGACCTGTTGGAAATGAGGTCCTTGAAGCCAACAGCTTGTGCTTGGGTGTTCCTATCCTAAAAGCCATTGTGTTACTTTCTTGTTTGCTCTTCACACAGCACCCCCAATTCAACGAGATCAGGTCTACAGAAAAGTCTTACAACCCAGTATACAATCACTTCACCTTACCAGGTCACATACAGTGTTTATAAAATTATTACTTCTTGGTATTCTTAGATTAGTACAGAGTAGTTCCTCACCTGTCATAAAAACACTTCTAAAAAATAAATCTGAAACACATTCATGGCATTATGTAGTAAAAAGTAGTTCCACACACGATCTGCGACTAATGCCTGTCTCCCTGCAAAATTTCAAGTTCTTCTTTTCGACTAGTGAGTGTAGAGCGGTTTTTAAAAAGCTGCAAACTCTTTTTGTGGGAAATTTTTATTTCCATCCACACCCCCACATAAACATGAATGGCTGACCGAATTTTTGTCAAACTTTTGAAAAATATTTTCTGCTGGGCTGAGAAGAATAAAACTGTCAATTTATAAGTAGCTAAAAGTGACCCCTTAGAATAGAGCGTATGCAACCTTGACACTAGGCGTTTCTATATGCTCTGCCTATATCACGTATTATTATTATTTCTACCTTAAGAGTAGTAAAGTGCAGAGGCATGATGAGGCAATAGGATTCTTACATACTAAATCATATTAGAAGTAGAGGAAAGAAATCCGAAGGCCCATAGAGTCCGAGCAACACATATTGGCAGGGTAAATGTGGCAGAAGTATTAATGATTAGTGCTGCACAAAAATTTTTAGACACAACTTTTTTGGCAAAAAATGTAGATTTGGTGACACCAAACTGTTTTGGGAATTCGTGTTGCTTGCAGCAAATTGTTTTGAATGACAAAAGTTCTAAAAAGATTCTAAAAGGATTTGAAATGAAATGTTTAGATTTTTCAGTTTGAATTACTGTTTCAAAATTTTGTTAATTAAAAACAAAACATTTTTAAATGGTCAAAATTGAAACAAAATGTTTTATTTTGTCAAAACAAAACATTGACCTGACATGGATTTTTTCCCCCCAATTTCTTGGGTTGCCAAAATTTTTGAAAAAATTGTTTATTTTATCCAAAACCATTTAATTATTTTTTCAGACTTACCAGTGAACCAAAAAAAATCCATTATTCATACAGCTCTTCTAATTACCAATCAAGTGCTTTGTTTGAAAGGGAGGAAGAAGAAACGAATCATAATTTCAGTTACAGAAATACTGGTGGTCGCATACCTGCTTTCGCTCAAAGTCTGTCCTGTGTGTACACAGCCACTGAGTTTGTATGTTGTCTCGAAAGACTGTAATGTATTGCTGCTGTGCTTAAGTCTAGGCTGGCTTCTTTCCCTGCTCATAGCCAAGCCACTGTTCCTGATTTTCCCCTTACACTTTCTGCCAGGAGAATGAATATGCTGCAGTATTTGTGCTGTTTTCAGTAAACCAATTAATCACTGTTACTACATTTCTTTACATTTTGGATTACATGTGAAGAAATACTAGATTTTGCTAATCTCTTTTAACAACAAATAGCTTCTCAAAGGAGAAGACCCTCAGGACAGAGTTGCTCTCAAGCGAGTTTAAGGTCAGAAGGGATCACTAGAACATTTAGTCTGACCTTTATATCAGAGACCATTAAATTGCACCCAGTTACCCTTGTATTGAGTCCAATAACTTGTGTTTAGCTAAAGCCTATCTTCCACAAAGGCATTCAGTCTTAATTTGAAGACATTGAGAACCCACCCCCTCCCTTGGTAGGGTTAATCACCCTCACCGTTAGAAATTTGTGCTATATTTCCAATTTCAATGTCTGGCTCCGGCTTCCCACCATCAGTTCTTGTTATGCCTCTCGCTTCTGCATGAAAGACCCCTTTCTTATCTGGTATTTTCTCCTCGTGAAAGTCCTTTACACATTGTAATAGTCACCTCTCGGACCTTGTCTACACTTGCTGCGGCATGTAGGTACCTGTAGCTACACACCACAGTGAAACGCAAACTCCGTGTCCACTCATTGCAGTGTGTAGGTACACGTGTCAGGGAAAGACTTTAGCAGGGGGCATTTGCCTGGGGCCTTTTTCTGCGTCCTCCCCTTTCTAGTCTTTTCCCACTTATGGAGTCTTTCACTGTGGCATGAAAAGGCTCCAACAGTCGGACGCTACACTGCTAAAAATAGTATAGCTGTAGGAGGCTCTGCTTGGCCACGTTGAGAGCTGTATAGGGTATATACCCTAGGGTTCTGGTGTGTAGTGCACTCTAATCTTCTAAGGAGCATCTCAAGTTTTGGCAATGGGGATGGGGTTAACAGTTTGGGAACAGCACATTTTTCTTCTGTATGTAGAAAGAAGCAGGGACGTGTTTGTATGATAAGAGAATGATGAAGTAGTTTCCAGTGCATTAATAATGGAAGGTTATTAGACATCATCTACTAGGGATAAATATTTTTCAGTCAGAAGGCCTGGATACCCAAGAGTCTTAATAAGAGTTGGCTGAGGAGATCTCTGCTCTGCAGATGTTAATTTTTAATAAATCTTATAATACCAGGGAATTGATGTAATCTGTGTCGATGTAATACTTAGACTCTTGTCATTTCTCTTAGCACCTCATGACATTCTGATTAAAATTTGAGCACTATGCAGTATCAATAGAGCACATGTTAAATAGATTAAGAACTGGCTAACTGACAGATATGAATGGGAATCTTCCTGCTTTCGTCTCTAAACTTCTACATAGCAATTATATGTTGCCAATATGAAAATCTGTGGCATATTGAAAAGTTGGGGGACAAGATAAAATTGAATTTAATATTAATAACATGGGATACTGCACTAATTGAACAAGAAAATTAATAATTATTTACAAAGATAGCTTTTAATAAAAATGAAGTGGCTACAGAATTGCCAGCATGCATCAGAATCTAGGCTCAGCTTGCCAAAGTCTGATTATTTTTACTTTGGGATAGTGCCCATACTATAATAAGCTCCCGGTTCTGAGATTTTAAAACTCAAAAGTATTTGGCCTCCCATTTTCTTAATTTCATCTAACAGATTCTTATTCTGCTACTATGTTGTAAACCAACCCATGCCCCACATATGTCTGGGAACCTCTCTGCTTGAGCATATTCCCCAACCTAAGAAGGTGTCAGTCCCTACCCTTTTAAGAGCTATTATGTCTCTAAATCTGTTTTTACTACGGGGGAAAAATTAAACACAAAGGCTTCCACAGCTTGCAGGTGCCAGCTAAGCTTAACTGTATCCATACTCTATGGCCACACAAAGGGGTGAACATATAAGCCAACCACACTGAACAGTGGAGAAAGTGTATTTATTGCTGTGATAGACATGGCTCAGGACTGATGTCCCAGATTGGGCCTAAGTCACCATCACAAAACCTAGGTTTTATAGCAACTTTATGGCTTACAAAACAGACATTGGAATTCAGGCTTCCAGCCTGATTTCTGGGCTAAAGAGAGCTATTCAAATGGCTGCAAGAAGGAAGGTTTCAGAAAATGCATTATAAGTTGGAAGCCAGCACTGTTCTCCAGGAGACTGACAGTGTCAAGGTAGCCCTTAAGATCTCACCTGTGACCTGGGAAAGGGGAGAGGATATTAGTAAAACATTGAAAGATGACAAAATTAAAAACCACAAGCAGCCGGTTACCTTTTTTTTTATTCCTCTAATAAGGAACAAATGCAGACATTAGGTTTGATGTCAGTGACAACGCTTCCCTCTCCTAGGCACTAGCTGAGCCAAAACTTGTAATTCCTTGTGTTAAGATGCTATGCTTGATTGAATTAGAACTTGTGAGCTGACGAAAGATGGAATTTGTTACCTTTCTCTCAGGAGTAACCTTTTCCCCAAGCTAACATCAACTGTAAACATGGAATGTGTCACCCAAGAAAAGACAACTTACAGCTTGTTTCAAGGGGCAGCTTGAGACAGGGTCATTCTCCACTGTTGTCTGCCACTTTTCCTTTGATTTTTCTGTCTCCAACAGCTGGAGCAAATGTCTGACTGATACTTGCAGAGAGACTAAATTCTGTCATTTAGGATAATATGGCTAAGAAATCTAGTCACAAGTCTCTTCTGGCCCAGGTGACAGCCCTCACTTGCATGAAGTCTAAGATGGGCCAGTGTTTAATCCAGCCTTATACAAAGAGTGGTTCTTCAAACCAGAGATGACACTTCTTTCTTGGTATCGCCATACCTTGTGTAATGAGATGATAGACCCACCAGGCAGAGACATCTCTGCCTACTTCTCTCAAGATAATTTTTTTTCTAGCTCTTCATTTTTTCTAACCAGGACCCTCAGCATGATCAAAAATTAGTGTTGCATTTTCTGTACACCCTGGTATCTCCATTTCAGCTGAAAGGAGGGTTCAATACCTGCTTTCAACGCTCCCGGACCCTAGAAAGGCGAAATGGAGCATTAAGGGTTTAGTTTAAGGAGCTCGTCCCATTTGATGAGACTTCATTTGCATGACAGGCTATACAAGTGTTGTCGAAGTATTAAAGACATCCCCTATTGGTATTTTTCAGAGGTTGGTATGACCTGCTCTACACATCCTATTTGGGGTTTGATCCGCCGTGGCTAGAAAATTAAACCACCTTTTGAATGTAGTGCGGAGGGGTAATGTAGCACCTTTCCAATGGAACCGCTGCACTTTCATTAGAAACTACTAAGGAAGGATTTGAGATTCAGGAGTCTCCCAGATAGTGTCTCCTTGCTTGTAGTTAAGACTTTATTCGCTTGGTAAGTTTACTACTCAATGAAACAATCAGAGGAAAACAGCAACTGTGGGAGTATGTGGCATTCACTGGAGGTAGTGAACCATCCCTTACATGGTAACTTTCAGTCCCCCAGTGAGCTGATCTAGAGTCAAACTAGTAAACAGGAGGTGAAAGGGTTGGTATCATTACCAGTCCATTGAGCCAGCCTGTCCATGGAATTTCTAAAAGCTTTTAAGGACAAAACCCCTTAGCAGATCTGTGCACATGATTCATTTAGCACAGACTCTCAGCCAACTTCCCAGAGGACAACTAAAATAATTTTCATATAAAAGTAAAGCAAATACCCAGTGTCTTGCTCATCCTACCAAGCATTATTGACCAATGCTGAGTAAGACAGTCTTTTCACAGTGTTGATGAAAAGGTTGGCAACTCATCCTGTTTGGTCTGGGTCATGGCTGTATAATACCAAATTGCAAGGCTTTTAGTAATCTTCATGCGCTGTTCAACCTGATCCACTAAGACCAAACAAAAATATTTAAAAACTGCAGTCAAGCTTGTAAATACTTGCAAAGTTGCATTCTGAATGAAGCTGAGACAAGCAATAGTTTAATTATTTCTGTAAATGTATATAACATGTTTGTTCCTACTATAGGTCTCAAATGTGCCACTGCAATGCACAGCCTCTCCCTCTGGAGAGGTAGTTGGGACTAGTTATATTTGTCTCCTCATTAGTTCCCAACACAGTGTTTTACAGCTAACAGAAACATCAGAGGAACCATGAACTGTTACACTTCAGTGCTCTTGGAGACAAGTGTCCTTTTGTGGATTGCTGAACTCCCACTCCGAGATATGAAGGAACTTGACCACAGGGCAAAAGTGGCTTTCATCTCTTAGAAATTACAAGACCAAGTGGCACAACTCCGGGCTCACTTAAATAAAGCAGTGTAGTAAGGTTTTAAGATAAAGCTTCAAGATAATTGTATAAACCTTGATAGAAAACGAGCCCACTGGTTCTTTACTTAACAGAGGTTTGAAAAAATGGAGTGGGGGAAAGAGAGGCTGCCTGGATAAATAGATCCCAGAGTTATTTATAAGCTTTTTTTTTTTTTTTTTTTTAAACTAGGATGCAGGTATGTTGGAAGGTAGTAGTCAGTTAAATACTGGCAAGAAAAATTGGACCAGAGAAAGATCCAGCTGGAACAAAAGCATTTTCCTCCATGGTTGCAAGGAAAATTAATGTAAACATTAATGTGGCATTGCCTTGTGTTCACTCTTAACAAAATTAATCCAATCTGGATGATGAATCTAGATCTATAAATATATTTATTATAATATAACAAGAACTTAACAGTAAACATAAACTATATACAATGCCATTACAGAGAACCCTGGTTGTTTTATATTAGTTACAGAAATAGCCAGTTTTGCTCCAGTGTGAGAAATGAAGAAATAAGCTAAATTGGAAATGTTGAATGTGTTAGGTCTTGTTGACTGCTAGCACCTCCTTTGGAGATAGACACACACCAACACTAAAATTAGTCCTGCCCCAGGCAGTTAGAAACTTGTGCTCCAATCTTTAGGTTCACACTTGTACCCTGTTTGACATAAATACTTTAAATTACATATTATGTATATAATTTTGTTGTGCTTATTTTTTTCTCTAAAGAATAAATCAAAACAACTGCATAACAAAGGTTGGAACTTCACTATCAAAATGAGAGAGACGTGAGTCACCCTGTAGCCTGACTGAGCACATTATTTTTAAATACTGCAAGATACAAATTTCATACTATTTTGTTCTTTTATAAACAATTAATAAAATAACTTTAAGGTGATTGGCTAACCGTCTGCATTATTTACCCCAAAGTTGTAACCAGACCTCCCCAATACAAAAAGGCTAACGTATTTGGTATGAAATTCAACTAGATATTGACTGTAGTGTCTCTCATACATGCATTCTGTAAAGGAATCTCTCCACAGAATTACCACCCTGGCATTTAGAATCTAAAACTGTGAAGGCAAACGTAGTATCTCTTTCTCTTTCTGCGGCTCTGTTTGGAAAGAAATCACACAAATCTTCTGCTCAGGGTTATTTTCTATTTGTTAACTGTAAGAATCTGTTTTCCTCCATTATATCTCCCCACTCATCTCCCATTTGATCATTCCATTTACAAATTTATAAAGAATTTTCACATCACAATGCTTCTCTGGATAGACAATGTTTTAATATATATATATATATATATATATATAAAAATATAACCCCTGTGCTGTGCATATACTTACAACTCTACACAGAACTCATTCTGTGTCTTTTATACTGGGCTTCACCCAATGCATTTTCTATTATGGGATTTAAACGTGTGTGTTTAAAATGTGTGAATGTTTTTATTCTGAAACGTTCTCATTCTGATGCCTCCTAATATGAGAAGTTTGCAATTAAGACTTCCATACCTTTTAATTGGGAGATAGGCTGTGTTTTCTTTTAAGATGTCCTCTTAGATGTAATTTAAAAACAAAAAGATAGTGGCATATATCCCAATATAAGGAATCTTGGTTGTGATCCAAAAATGAGTATATAAACCACAACACGAGGCATCTTCTTAAATAACTTACTGAAAACGTGGAAATCCCACATCATATTGTTTGTTTTATTAACAAGATTCCAATCAGAACATTTTAAAGAGGTTAGTTTAATCAAGAAAATGCCTCTGGAATCTAAAAATAATAATTGCATTAGAGGTTGCAAGCACTGTCAAGTTTTGCTCATACAGTAGAAAACAGGGTAGAAACGACCCTCCACTCCCAACACACAAATGCTGCCATGTAGGGGGCAGAAATCCATACAACCCAAGAAACCCTTTTCACACAAAATGCCATTTCAATCAGTTCTTCTCTCTCTCTCCTTTTTTGGTGCTGCTCTAGAGAACTGCAGTATTTATTTGATCTGATGGAAGACTGACATCAACCTCCGCCAGCTGTCACACAAGATATATCTCAGTCATTGGTATTGAAAAGCATGTATTTGTTAAAAACAAATGTAGGAATCAAAGTGATAAGGACACTTTGACCTTCTTTCAAATAGCCTGATGCCTAATGTGTAATAGTAAAAGTAATCTTCTGCACAGTTATTTTAAGAATCAAGCTTGCTCTTTAGGAGTAAAATGCAGATTTTTCTCTTCCCCCAGTTAAAAAATACATGAAATTCTATTGCACCTGGGTTGACCAAAAGCCTATATCCGTAACAAGTGCCACTACAACATCTAGTGACACACTTGTATTATTAAGTTACACTATCTTACATAGCACGGAGCTTTCTGCTCCTCATTCACCAAAAGGTGAAGATGATTTTCTACATTCAATGTAGAGAATATTCAAAACTTTAGAGCAATATGTTCGTTGCTTTTGTGTTTTTGTTCTTCTAATTTTATTTATTTTTGTTGTTGTAATAGCTTTTTTTATTTCTTGCCTGCTTTTGGCAGGCAAAACCAGTTCTCCATCCAATTCCTTGGTAGCATCAACCACTCTGAATGTACTTTTTAATTACTACACAGCCGTGTCGAAACACGGGGCATGGCATATTGGGTAGAAGTGTCCACGTGTTTGTCTTAGGATCGTAGGCTTCCATATTCCCCAGTGCAGGTCCTTCGCTGCTAACAATTCCACCGGTGGCATAAATTTTTCCATCAAGAACCACAGCACTATACACAAAAAGAAAAGAAAAGTTTTGCTTAATATCTTGTAAAACAGTTCACATTTCTTGTAGTTTTTAGTGCCCTTTTGTAACACAAGCCTAACTGGATAACTATTAAAATAGTAAGAAACACTTGCATCTTTAGAAAGCTGAACATGCAGCAGGGAAACTGTGGAAGACATGACAAAGAGTCCTGTGGCACCTTATAGACTAACAGAGGCATTGGAGCATAAGCTTTCGTGGGTGAATACCCACTTCATCGGATGCAAGCAGTGGAAAAGACATGACTCACTCAAGCCTATAGAGGGTATCAACAGCACAGCCACTGTTTCAACGTACCAGGCCTAGATACACACCTATGCACCACATACAAGTGTATTAACAAATGTAGCTGCTATTCAGAAGTTTCTGGCTCCCAGTCCTGTGCGTACAAAATGCCTCTTTTACACTACCGGTCTTTGCCAAAGCTGTAACGGAGGAAACAGCTACCCCCCAGACTACAAGCTCAATGAAGACCCTCTTGACTCAGCGGTCAATGGTCTTCAATGGTCACTTGTCTTTCTTTCACTGTGGAGGTTGGGGTCATGACCACATTTTCCCCTGAGCCAAACCCTCTCCACCCCCATTTTCCTCTCTTCGACTCAGAAACACATCTTACTGCATGGATGTGGTTGCTGGTGTGAGTGCTGTCTGGCAGAAGGCATTACAGCATGCATACAAAGCTAATCAATGGCTATGGATACCGAACAGCATCTGGGGATGGGGAGCTGGCTGCCCTAGTTTATAAAAAGATTAGCGCATTTTAAAACTTTGCACATTTTAAATATATTGCAAATAAAGCAAACTGAACAAAGGAGGGTAGTGGAGAGGCTCTGCCAATGACTGGGCTAGCTGAACTTAACACTAAGTAGTACATTCACAGATTTCATCGAGTTCATTTTGAAGCAATAAGAAACATACAGAGCGGGCTGCAGCATAAGGAGGAAGAGTTGAAATTTAAGGATGGGGTGAATGGCGAATCCTAAAAGATGCCAGCCTGAAAAAACAACCAACCAAAATCCCTCTGAAAAAAGAACGTAAAGAACAAGAAGTGGCCAATGTCTTCAGGAGGAATCAGGCTCTGAGGATAAACACAAACCTGTACTGAAAACAGTGATGAGGGAAGGATTTAAATAAGACTAGTCTGAGTTACTTACACAAGTAAGTAGGAAATGAAGACCTTGTCAAAATAACTGTTAATCTGAAAGGAGGTAAATAGGGATACTTGAAACATGTGATTAGCGTGTATATACAAATCAGCAGGGCTGGCGGCTATACAGCCTGGGGTCTTAAGGGAATTTGCTAATGAATTTACTGAACCACTGGTAATTATTTCTGAAAAGTCACATAGAAATGGGGACGTACCAGAGGATTTGAATAAAGCAAGTGTTGTACCACTATTCAAAAAAGCAAAGACTCATTGTGAGATTACTGAGATTGCTAATATCTATTCTGTATAGCCTTACAATTTGCTTTCAACTGAACTCCTACAGAAAAATGCTAAAAGACAAAAAACACCAAAACACTTTTTCTTAAAATGATCACTTCATATCTGACCTCTCGATCCTCAACAGAAATCTGCACAACACCTTCGAAACATGAGCCTGGGAATTTAAATTCATAACTCCGCTTGACATTAAAAAAATCATGGCTGGAGATATTGGATCTATGGATTTTTACAACAATTTGTAACCTACTAATCCTCTTTTGTCCTATACCTGTAGCGGTATTAACTGCCCCCTTCATCTTGAATGGTCTCTTGCAACATGTATTAACGCCTTATCGTATTAGTTGTTGAGACTACCTGTCCCAGACCTGCAGTAGAGCTCTGCATTATGCTTGGAAACTTGTCTCTCACCAACAGAAGTTGGGCCAATAAACAATATTACCTCATCTACTTAGTATGTCTAAATGAATAAATAAATAAAATAAAAAAGATAGAGCGAGACTGAAACCAGGAACCTCCAACCAGACTTTATTTAGACATATATTCCTAACACTCCCATCCCCTCCCTCCATTTGTTAGTTACACCGACGCATTACATCTTGTCTTTAGGGTCTAATCCTTACACACAGGTGTAACTTTATGTAAGGAATAATGCCACTGAAGTGCACAAGTGTTTGAAGGATCAGCATCTTGAATTGTAAGTGCTGCAGGGCAGGGAAGCTTGCTTAATATGGGCTTGCACAGAGCCTACCACAATGGGGTCCCAAACTTGACTGGAGTGCTGAGTACTATTGTAATACTGCTACTAATAAATAATTGCTATTAGTAGCATGACAGCCTGTTAAAGCACCTAGGACAGTGGAATTATGAGAACCAAACAACATGGACGGTCTAAAGAACACAAGTTACAAGACACGCTTAGCCAGCTACATTTGGGAAAAAGACATGTGGACACAGTTCCGTACAATGATGACCTGGGCCAAACTGACACTGCATCTCTGCCCTAGAAAAGATTACGTGCTAAAGGCTCAAAAGGGTACAATATGAACATAAAAATGGCCACACTGGATCAGACCAATGGGCCACCTAGCCCAGTGGCCTGTCTCGGCTCCTTGGAGTTTAGGGACAGCTCGAGTCTGGTGTTGCATCCCTGACCAATTTGTCTACTAGTCGTTGATGGACCTAGCCTCCATGAATTTATCTAATTCTTTCTTGAACCCATTTATAATTTTAGCCTTCACAGAATTCCATGGCAACAAGTTCCACAGGCTGACTGTGTGTTGTGTGAAGAAATTCTTCCCTTTGTTTTAAACATGCTGCCTATTAATTTCATCAGGTGACTCCCTAGTTCCTTTGTTATGTGAAAGGGTAAATAGCACGTCCCTATTCACAATACAGTCTGGCATACCAGTTTACCAATAGGACCAGGCACAGGGTCACTCTGTTACAACAGGGTATAGAATACTGACCGGAGTAAGGGTACAAAAGGAATATGAACACAGTAGTTTCAGTGTGTTTTTGCAAAAAAAAGAGTGGGACTTGGCCAAATATGTACTGGGCTGCTAGTCCAGCTGTGCAAAGGGACACAGAAGAAGACAGAGGTTTCAGGGCTTGGCACTAGACACTGTGGCCGTGTCTGTATTCTTCAGTTAAAGCCCTTGCTAGGCTAAGCTTACAACATCTTACTTGAAAAATTAATTCAAATTGGTTTGGCTAGGAGCACTGCCACATGGGTTAAAAAAAACTGGTGGAAGAATCATAAGTAAGGGGTAACTATAAGAGGCAATATTTGGCGCAGAGGGAGATGTTTTGGGCTGGTTTTATTTAACATCATCATTAATGATCTGAAAGACTATGTAAGCAGCCCATTAACTTAAAGTTGCAAATTACTGGGAGGTGTTACCACCAGCAGTGAGGACAGACAAAATAATAGGAAGATGGGGACCTTGAAAGGTTAGCAGTACAAATAGGCAATAAAAGGGGCTCCAACTGAAAACGTAAGTAAATACATCTGGGGAAAATACCTATAGAGCTTAGACATCAAATTTCCAAAAGCATCTAAGGATTAGCTCCACCAAGGAGATTTAGGCTCAGTGTTGCAAAGCCTAACTTTAGGCCCAGTAGAATCCACACTCTCAAGTTAGGTGTCCAAGCTCCCTATAAAATGCCTGTGGAGAGTTGCCCACAAACTGAGTGGTGAGCCACTTTAGCTAGTAGGAAATGCCAATCAGAGGGGCAACCCATTTTATACAGCTACACCCCTTGTGTGCGCACTTAAAACCCACTCCTCAGATGGTGTGATGCAGGCCCCTAAGGCCAGGTCTACATTCAAAAGTTACGACGCCCCAGCTACATTGCTCAGGAGGCGTGAAAAATCCACACCCCCTGAACGATGTTGTTAAGCCGAGCTAACCCCCAATGTAGACCGTGCTAGGTAGTGGAAGAATTCTTCTGTTGACCTAGCTACTGCCTCTTGGGGAGGTGGATTAATTAGGCTGATTGGAGAAACCCCTCCCTTCAATGCAGTGACTATCTACATGAAAACATTACAGTGGCCCAGCAGCTGTGCTTGTGTAGCATTTCAAGTGTAGACAAATCCTTAGTCTGGGCTGGATTGCGCCACCTATTTCTGCTTGGGATTCACAGCCCCAACCACTCTCCTGGAGTCAGGCAACTAAGCCTGGTCAGCCCTTTCTCAAGGAGAGGATGGCGATGGTGCTGCCTACGTTTCTGCGAGCTGGCACGTGCAAAGCCACCGTAAGGCCTGGAATCACTGAGGTGCTCAGTGCCTAACTCACACTTAAGCCCTGCTGTTGGTCCCCTGCTTCGCTTGCCTAAGGGGCCTGATGTTGTAGGTGTGCACAGTACACATGTAACCTGCACAAGAAAAGGAGGAGATGGTGGTGGTTGTCCCCCATGCCCAATAGCCTGGTGGTTTGAGTACTCACCTGGGATGTGAGCTATCCAAGTTCAAATCCCTGCTCTGCCTGATTTGGAGCAGGGATGTGAACCCAGGTCCTTTCACCAAACCAGATGATTGCCCCAATCACTGGGTATAAGGATAGGCAGCACCACCAACTCTTCCTGTCTGGATGAGGCTCCATACACAAGCTAGGTGTCAAACTGCTTGGCAGTGTGAGACCTGAGGCATGTTTATGCATGTCCACCAGCAAAAACTGGGGGCACACAGGGGACTCTATCAGTGGAAACCTGGGCACCTACAGGGTTAGGTGGAAGCTGAGCAGGGGTTCTGAGCATGCTCGTGGTGCCTAAATGTTGGATTTAGGGCTAGATTAACAAGGGGACCGTAGGCAGTTGAGCATCTAAGGGTACGTCTACACTACCCGCCGGATCGGCGGGTAGTGATCGATCTATTGGGGATCGATTTATCGCGTCTAGTACAGACGCGATAAATCGATCCTCAAGCGCTCTCCCCGTCGACTCCAGAACTCCACCGCCGCGAGAGGCGGAAGCGGAGTTGACGGGGGAGCGGCAGCAGTCGACTTGATGCCGTGAGGACGCCGAGGTAAGTCGACCTAAGATATGTCAACTTCAGCTACGCTATTCACGTAGCTGAAGTTGCGTATCTTAGGTCGACCCCCCGCAGTGTAGACCAGCCCCAAGTATAGTCCAAAACTTTAAGGCAGGTGAACGGAAAGCGGTATGTTCATCACTCCCTCTTCCTAAGGGCAACAATATTCCTCTTCCCCTCCCAGGCCCTCAGTTGTAAAAACAACACTAACTGAGGCTAATGTATGAAGAAAGGAATAATCACAATAATTAGGATGCAAGCTTGTTGTTTGGTGCCATTAACACTAAGTGATTACATGCTGTCAGAACCTGAAGAGAAAGACAGCTGCAAGCAGAAGAACGTTGCTGTGGAAGCAACAAGCCCTATGCCTGCTTTCGAGGGCAGCAGCTGTAGCGAGTGGAGCATACAGCCCAGGTCAAAGAACAGCTGAGCTTGGAGTAGTCACTGTAATGCCAAAGGGCTAAGAGTAATTTTTTTATAACCGAGGTATTTTTTCCATCTTCAAGAGAAATGCTTTCCACAACTCTTGCTTGGAAATCGGACAGGGTTGTGGATGGCTGTGCACTAGACTGGTTCCAATCTCTCCTCTCCGTTCCTGAGGCAAGTGGTTTTATTTCCTTTTATTTAAAACTGCCCATAAGAACATACAAGAATAATCAGCCATACTGCGTCAGACCAATGGGCCAAAGGAGATGTCTACAATGCAATTAAACACCCGCAGCTGGCCTGTGTCAGCTGCCTCAGGCTCTCAGGAATCAAGCTGTACAGTTGCCATGTAGATATTTGGGTGTCAGCTGGAGTCCGAATGTCTACTCCATGATTTTGCAACTCCCAGCCCCAGCAGCCCAAGTTCGCTGACATGGGCCAGCCACGGATGTTTAATTGCAGTGTGGAGATACCCTATATGTACAGCAGGGGTGGGCAAACTTTTTGTCCTGAGGGCCACATCTGGGTGGGGAAATTGCATGCAGGGCCATGAATGTAAGGCTGGGGCAGGGGGTTGGGGTGCAGGAGGGAGTGTAGGGTGTGGTGTGCAGGAAGGGGCTCAGGGTAACGGGCTGGGGCGCAGGAGGAGTGCGAGGTGTACGAGGGCTCAGGGCAGGGGGTTGGGGTGCAGGAGGGGGCTCGGGGCAGTGGGTTGGGGTGCGGGGTGCAGGAGGGATTCGGGTGCAGCTCTGGCCTGGAGTGGCTCTGGGGTGGCAGCGGCGCGCAGCCGGGCTCAGGCAGGCTTCCTGCCTGCCCTGGCCCCATGCCACACCGCTCCTGGAAGCGGCCGGCACTACGTCCCTGCGGCCCCTGGGGAAGTGGGGGGCAGAGGGCTCCGCCCACTGCCCTTGCCTGCGGGTACCTCCCCTGCAGCTCCCATTGGCCACGGTTCCCCATTCCCGGCCAATGGGAACGGTGGGGTCGGTGCCTGCAGGCAAGGGAAGCACGCAGATCACTCTGCCCCCCACTTCCGTGGTGCCAGGATGTGGTGCCGGCTGCTTCCGGGAGTGGTGCAGGGCCCACGGCGCCAGGGGTGTGGTAATCCCGCCGGCCAGATCCAAAGCCCTGACAGGCCAGCTCCGGCTCGCGGGCCGTAGTTTGCCCATCCCTGGTGTACAGGCTTCAGGGAGGCACCTAGTTTTGCTAGTGATTCACAACTGTGAACACTCTTCGGAGTTAAGCACCTAATGGTTTTTTTGCAAGAAGCCAGGGGACATTCCCTCATAATCTTTACCCCAGGGATTAAGGGGCTCAGCTGGATGTGGGAGAGCCCCAGTTCAAGTCTCCCCACACCAGATACGGAGAAGGGGGTTGAACAGCAATCTACCATTTTGCAGGTGAGTGCCCTAAATATTGAGCTACGGGACATTTTGATCTGGGGCTCCCTCCATCTCTCCTGTTGGAGCGGTGCCATTGTGGAGCAGGGAGACTGGCCCTTGGATGAGTGCTCTATTCTCCAGGCTCCAGCGTCAGTCTTACTTTGAGTATTTATCCACTGTGGATCTCCACAGCAGAAGATCCCGTAGCCCAGTGTGTTAGGGCATGTACCTGAGAGGTGACAGATCGCTGTTCAAATTACTGCTCTGGCAGAGAGGGAACTTGAACTAAGGGCTCTCCCACATCCCAAACCTTTGGGCTAGAAGTGAGGAGGGAATTTTCCCCCACAGCTGTTTTGTTAGGCAGCCTCTGAGCACACCAACCGGATCAGGCCCTGCAGGTGAACTGGGCTGCTAAATGCATGTATTCCCTGGGCTTGTGAATCGCTCTGAGGCTTAGGTGGCAGATAGGCATCTGGACTCTAGAGGAAGGCAGCAATGCACATACCCAGAGGCAGAAACTTAGGTACCCAGGGAACTGGGTAACTGCAAGAACTTAGGCACCAAGTAAGTTTAGGCACCTACAGAGTTTGGCAGTTTTGTGAAATCTCAGCAAAGCCTAACACTGGGACCTGGGTGCCAAAGTACTTCTGTAAATCTAGGCCTTAGCCTTTCTTTAACTCTTTACTCACCAGCAGGACAACAGCAATACTTACCTACTTTTCATCAGAGGCTCTTAGTGCACTTTACAGAAGTGCTATGTACGAGTGATGCATTAGGACTCCATTCCTGTTTTTTAAATAAGTGTGCGAACTTGTGTGCACTGCATGAGCCATCTTGTTTTTTTGCTCTACTGCTTCTGTGAACAATTGTCTGACTCCACCTACAATAATTCTCATCTCTTTGAGATCAGATGCTTATGTTACAGCCAATGATCATTAAGAAAATATAGGAAGTATATAATGTTTAGGACAGGAAATGAATTTCTCATCCAAGTGCAGCCTCGGAGGGGTGGAATTTAGGCTCTGATTCAAGAAAGTACTTAACGGTGCACTTAAGTCTCTATTCAGAAAAGCAGGTAAGCACGTGGTGGGTGCTTTCCATAATCAGAGCCCTCGTTTGGCAGAATATCAATTACCTGAATTGAAAGTTGGCTATGACATTGGGTTTTTAACATCCACATTCTCACAAAGACGTCTAGGGGCCTTTCACATCTCATCCCAAAAAGAGCAACCCCAGTAGCACTGTTGCTTCATGATGAAGCACTGTATCAGTAGTAACCCAGAGGGAAGAATTCTACATCCTGAACCATCAGCATCACTATCTGCAGCAGCTAGGTCTGGTGTTCCTTTCAAGAACTCACTTGGCCCAACCTTTCTTAGCCTGTGAGGGTTACACAAGACAGCAGCACAAGATGGTATGGCTACAGGCTACTATAAATTGTGAGACTTATAAAATTCCCTATACAAACTGGCCATAAAACATTCATTCTTGGCTGGAAATTCACAACATTTGGGAAAAAAACTTTCTAGTTGTTCTTGAGGTTATAAAAAGACATTTTTTTAAATGGCTGAATTGGTTCGTCCTTGTGCATCATATTCTGGTTAACTGAACATTTCAAAACTGGTTTTAGTACGTGGAGATACTGAGAATGGGCACAGATCCATACACACTAATTTAATTGGAACAGATCCAAAAAAGCAATTAAAGCAGGTAAATATACATACAATTTCTTTAAAAAAAAACCTGTGTCTTTCAAGTATTTACAAGTAAGAAATTAATCCACAAATAATTAGGTTTTGGGAAAGTGACTAAAAAGCAAGAGCAACAGAAGGATGCTCACAGACTGAATGGGGCACCTCCAAGGAACACCCACTCAGAGGTTAGAGTTTAATGGATGCTAATCTCCACGAGGCTCTCTGAATTTGGTAACTGTGCTAACAACCTCTGCCCATGTTTACAGAAAGTTTGGAAGCCAAGATGCTAGTTTTAGAAGGCTCAAGGTTAAATGCTCAAGTTTTCCATAGGTTTTGTTAGGTGTCCCCGTGCTGCTGCAGATGTTATCTTTTCAAATTAGATAGAAAATCAAGGTCCAGACTACTCGTGGTCATGATAGATGTGCTGCCACTTTTTGTAGTTGCATTATTAGTGCTGGTGCCCTGGCCACATTCTAATTATATTCTACCTAACTATATTTCCCCAGTGTTTTCAGTTGGATAGTGTTCCTAAAGTGTTGTGTAGTGTTGCTGTGTGCTGCTGAACAGCTGCCACACTCCAACCCAGAGGTGGCTGCATTTTAGTAGTAGCCAAAGCGGTCTCTGTGTATTATTTGTATATCAGTTACACTTTAATGTGCAGTGAGATCCTTCAGGACATAAACTACTATATAAATAAAAGATCATTAGTATTAGTCTGTTGCTGTGATTTTAATTTCCTCCCAGATCTGCTGGAACACCTAGGCTTTCCCTCTCTGCCACTTTTCTCCCCGCTGTAGAAAAACTGACACTGTATGCTGAAAGGCCAGCTTTTAAATTTGTGGGCTTGAGAATTAGGCAACTATTAAGAAACCATACTCCATAACCACAGCCACCTGGGAATCTCTCTCCAAACAAGCTGGGCCTTTCAGCATCTGAAGTTGATCCTAACTTTGTAACAGGAAATGAATGGGCTAGGGATCCACAGCCAGCAGGCCCACTAGTTAAGCAGTGAAGTTATGCTTCACTGACCAAGAACCAGAATTTATTTAAAAAGGTGGGAAAAAACCCAACCCCACCATGTTTGTGTTGTGCTGTTCAGCCTGAATCTAAGTTTTATTATGGGTTCCCATTCGGCAGAGCCATATAACAAATCTTACTGGCTAAGAGCTGGAGGCGGAGGAGGCCGAAACTGCTTTTCTGTGCCTGTTGGGAATTGCTGGTACTAAATTAGCTTCTCTGGAATCATTGCTGGCCCCACAGTGCTGCTGCTGTTACCCTGTGGAGAATCTCTGTAACACAGCTCTATTTGCATGCAGCCTGAATTCTAAGTAAGCAGCAGAAATATGGAATTTTTAATCATACACAGAAATACATTCTGTATTCTTTTTGCTTGGTGAAAAATAAACCCTTGAAGGGTGAACTGGGAAAGGAGGATATCTGTCTGGAAAGGGAGGATTTCTGAGCTACATGGAGCAGGGGAGGTTTTTTTCTCCCACTCTGGCAGTGTGGAGGGAGGTGGCCATCAGGACAGTGCAAAGAGTGATAATCACAGCTCCCAGCCCTTGTCTGCTGCTGTCATCTGTGACTGCAAAAGAGCATGTGGTTGGGGGCCTCCAAATATACAGCAGTACAAATAGAGGCTGAAAATGAGACCATGATCATGTGGCTAAACATGTATTTTCGTGCTGTTTGGGAAACTCTAAAGATCCTAAACATACAGTAGGAGATTTTCAATAGGCACAAAGGCCACTTATGTGTCTAACTCCCATTGACTTTCAAAGCAAGCTTGCTACATAACTGCCCTTTGTGCCATTCAAATCTTGCCTCAGGTCAATACCAAAAGTCCCAGTGTCTACAATGGGATTAGGTTTTGTCCCAAAGACATTCTGAAATTGATATTTCTTTTGCTCATGATTTGAGAACCTGAACAATTTATTTTAAATGTTCATTAAAAAACAGATTTAAATTGACCTTTACATTTTTTCACAAGTCACCCCTCCCATGCTATATGCAATCACACTAGCTAGTCATTAAAGTGATAAAAACCTTCTGGTTAAAATATAAAAATGAGGTGCACAAACTTTTCCCAACAACCCAGGTTTTGTGTGAACCTGATTGAGGTTGGATCATTAATATGTGGTTGGTTTTTATGTTCTTAAATAGCATCTGCATTTTTTAATTTATTTAAATCCTAGATAATAAGGCAACGCACGTAAACTGCATCACACCCTTTATTTCTGGTTTACAATCTTTAGAGAAAAATATCATTAACTACTGTCCAGACACAGTGGGGTTCTCCTCAATTCAATTTCACTCTTGTTAATACAGAGGAACAATGAAAATCTGTAATTAGCACAGAAGCAGCAGGAACACAGTGGCACTGGCTGGAAGTTGGTGTGTGATTTTTTGTAATCTGTTTGCGGCAGGACAAAATTCAGCTCAGCAGTCAAAAAGAGGGTGCTCTTTTAAATATAAAAAATGTGGAACTGACATTTGAAATGGCTTCATTGATTTTAAGGTGTTTTCTGTCCTTATTTTGAAATAAAAAATAAAATACAAGAGGAGTTTTAAAAAATATTTTGTCATGGTTATTTTTAGTAAAAGTCACGGACAGGTCATGGGCAATAAACAGAAATTCACGGACGCCGTGACCTGTCTGTGACTTTTGCTGCTGCAGCTCCATGGTTTCCCTTGCTACTGTGGTGGCTGGAAGCTGCAGGGTTCTCTCTTCTCCCAGGCTGTCCCTGGTTGATGGAACCCCGAGGAGGGCCCCCTGAGGGGGCTGTCGCCTGTCGCTGGAAACCTTCAGGGAGACCCTGAGGGGGCTGTCGCCTGTCTCTGGAACCCTGCCAGGGCCCCGCTGGCTGCCAGCTTCAGTCCCGCAGCCCCAGGGACTGAAGCAGAAAATGTCAGTGAGGTCTCTGGCAATCACGGATTTCGTGTGACAAAAACGTAGCCTTACCCATGTGAAGTGAGTATTATCACCCTCATTTTACAGACAGGTAAACTGACGCACAGAGCATTTGTGTGGCTTGCCCTGAGGTCATTAGAACCCAAGAGTTCTGCCTCTCCCAGTTTCACATTGTAAATCATGGTACTCAAATATTAAGGGACAAATGTTCAGTATGATGCACAAGGGCATTAAAATACATCCCTAAATATGTATCATGAAGATGAATAAAAACATATTGTATACATCTCCCTTCCCCCTGCCACTCTCCCTATTATTATTATGTAGTCTTTTTTTTCCCCAGTAGAAAAGACTGAGGCACTGGTAATTCAATCTTAATGGTTTTTCTCACCTGCAGAACTGCCTGGAGTGGTTCATGTTGGGACCTGCTTTAATATTGCCTTTCTCTGGGTCATAGATGGTGGTTGCTCTTGCATAAGCTCCTCCAAGAATAAAGATGAACCCATTGAGAGTGACTGCAGGAGCATATTTGTTATCTGTCAATGGAAAGCAATACTGAGATCAGTTTCTAGGCTCAGGTTTGGAGTTGTTTTTGTTGATACATTCCCTTTATTTAGAGATAAGTCACGTTTCTCTAAACCTCCAAGGGTAGGGAAAGAAAAATGAGGAAATATTTTTTGTTTTTATTCTTTTCTCCTAAACTTCTCAAAGGCACTTTTAAAGTTCATCATCAGTCCTTCATTCCCCAGTAAACCCCCGCCCCCTTTTAAACTAGTACAGTTACAATTATCCTCTCCAAACCCTAACTGAGCCACAGTGAAAGCTCTGTTCTTGCATCTGAAATTAATGTGTCAACTTGTTGCCGAGTTTTGAATTGCTGCAAATCTTAACTCACTTTCCATTCCTGAGCAGTGGCTCAGTACAGATGAACCCTAGGGCAAAGAATCCCACTTCTTAATAGTATTAAAAATAGATTATCTTTTATATTCCTTTTTTTGCTTGTGGGTGGGTCCCAACACATCTAAGCATATTTTCTGAGGCCTAATATTTCTCCCTTAATCTGTCCTGGAAACATAACCATGTCTAGAACATAACCATGATCTGCAGCTGTCACTGACTTCAATTGGAGTTGTGAGTGCTCCACATTTCTACAGATTAGGCCCCAAATGTCCTAAACTGATTTCTATTAAAGTTTCCAGGGAATGCTTTAACACTGAGGAGTTATCTGCAGCGTTATCAGACAATACCTGGCAAAGTTAACCATATCATTAATAAATAATATATGAAATTTAGCTAGCAGACTTATTCCATATATCCCTATTATAATACATCATATGCTTACACACTGGGAAACTTTAACCATGCTGGTTGATATTTCCCATGCCTGGTGATTGTCTCAGGCTATTTTTTTTAAACATTTCCGGTAAAATGGCCCAGCAGTTTCCAAGAACGAGATTGTTGTTCTGCACATATTAAAAAAAACTTCTCAAATCTTGAGATGTTCTAGCACCTCCATGCTTTGGAGCAGGGACCTATAATTTGGCAGAGTGGCAGTCTTTGTGTCAGGAACAACCCTTTTGTTGTTCCAGTGAAAGTTTGGCCAACTTATAAGCCTTTGAAAAATCTTAGTTCGCACATAATCAGTAGAATTTGGCAGCTAGTCTCTGAAGATTCATTCTGCAGTAGGCGAGAGGGATAGGCTGGGGGTGGGGCTGAAGAATCTGTAACCACTAGACCACACGCTCCTACAGAACCTGCAACTGAACCTAGGAGTCCCGAGTATTAACATTTCTTTATGGGTCAGCAAATAGCTGGAAAAGCCATAGCAAAGTATGTGTCTCCAGCCCTCTTCAGTGGCAGAACCACATAGACAACAACAGCCATATGCTGAACCAGCTACTGAGGTAGCTCAGGTGGTAGAGGACTGTGCTATGGATCTAGAGACCCCAGCGCTACATGGGGAGTCAATATGGTTCCAAGTGAGAGGATTTTTTTTTCTTTTCATTTTTAATTTTTTTTTAAAACACAGAATGTTACATACAAAACAAACCCCCAAAACTATGTTAAAAGAACATTATCAAGGTTGAAGCACTCAGAAGTTAGGAAATACCAGAATGAAGGTTGCCTGTTAAACCTTAAGTCAGCCCTCTTGTGTGTATGCCTTATGGTAGCATGTGAGTATGTATTTAAAATCTGTATCATAAGGTGTATGCACACGGGACAGAATTAATGAAACTCTTAGGACTTTTTTTATTTCAGTGCGAGTTGCATGCATGCTTAAAGTTGAGCACATGCTTATGCACTTGTCTTGAACAGGGCCTAAGTTAGTTTCCTTGCAAAGACTACACTGAAAGTAAGTGGCTGTGATGTGATGCATGCTATTGTTCAAGTTTTAGCAGGAAAGATTCCTGCAGAAAGTTGGGCTACAGCATATGCTCAAACTTTTAGATTCAGCCTCCAGGGGTCATTGCATGTCAGCTGTCTGTGTGCAGTTAGTAAAGCGTCTCAACTGTAGAAAGTACTGAAATGGCTAAAGCAAGTTACTAGAAAAGACAGAAGGAGTCTGTTGCTAACCAAGTATCTACATGCATATGTCAAAAAACACAAATGTACCCTTAGGGAAAAGTCATCGCTCTTTGTGATCTAAAAATAATAATAATCATGTAATAGAAAGCTGGGAAGAAACTAATTCACTTACAAAACAGAACAATATCTTCTCAACTCCACTAAGCCATTATAATATAGCAGAAAGACTTATCTGTCCTAACAACTCTTATCCCATCTGTTTCAAAATTAAAATGTGTGTGTGTGTTTGTGTGTATATACTATCAAATTTTTCTGGTCTCTCTCTGGCTAACATTCTGCAAGAGAGTATATAGAGCCCACAAAAGAGAGCTCAGAATTAAACTTCCAAATCTCACAGGACAATTATTTTGGGCTTCCTCAAGGCAGAAGTAATAACTTCTCAGGAGGCTGAATTGCTGCCTTTATATTCCTATTTATCAGCGAAAAAGAGGAAACCCCCTGGGTTATTTAAATAGTGATATTTTTCTCTTTTTAAATAAGCAGATAGACTGGTTCTCATTCTTTTGCTAGAGTCAATCAGCTTTAGTTCCTATCACTATTTTCAGTATTTCACCTATTCATAATCTTTTATTGTTTTCAATCTTAGCCACAATTTCTAAGTAAGTACAAAGTACATTTGAGAGGAAGAGATTTCGCCTACTGGTTTCAGGAAGGGAAACGTTCATAGCAAGCAAACTCTTGATCTCTGGTGAAGACTTTATATTACAAAAATATAAGGGAACCCCACAGAGATGGGGATCAGAAAAGATATAAACCAACGTATGTTGTATTACTGTGGCTGCAGTAAACTCCCACAGGTGACACTGATTTATCTCCAACCTCGTAATTTCCTCCTAGGCATCATGGTTTGATAACCAAATGTGGTTTTCCAGTTTCCTCCAGGTGGATGGCCAATATCCATCCATAGCTCTCACATCACTTGGATGGCACCAATTCCCCTTCCCATCTCAATTTTCCTCTTCAAGGTTGGTTAACCTTATTCAAACACTCCACATGCTCCATTTCCCCCCATTAAAGGTCACTTGCTAGCAGGTTAGTGATGAAACCAGACGCTAATTGTCCAAAGTTATGTTTTGACTGGGCCTTTTTGATGATGATGATGATAGATGTGTCGCTGAGCTCCCATGAACAGACATCTTGGGCCACATTACTGAGGAACAAAACCAAAGCACTCTATATATAAAGTGGCTAGTGGGGATGGGTAAATGAGGGGGGGATGGGGGGAAAGAAGGAGGAAGGGGTTAGGGTGACCAAACATCCCGTTTTAGCCAGGACAGTCTCTTTTTTAAGCCCTCTCTTGGCTGTCCTGACTTTTTTGGCGAAAGTGGGCATTTGTCCCATTTGCTCTTGCCAAACTGATCAAGCTCACAAGAGCAAACAGGACAAATGCCCACTTTTGTCAAAAAAGTGGGGTGCGGGGGAATGTGCGGGGGAGGGGGTGAGCAGCGATGCCAGCCCCAGCCTTTGGGAAATATGGTCACCCTAGAAGGGGCTGAAAGAGAACTGAGTTGTCCTTTCCACAAAGAACCCTTTCAGCAGCAGTTTGAAGACATCTGGACACTTTAATCCACTTCCTGTCATAAAATCTAAATTGGAAACTGTCCAGTATTCCATGTATAGTTTTTGGAACAGAAAGTTAGTTGAGATTTAACTGCAAAAAAAAGGTAAGATTTTTTTTTAAATGGTAGGAAAAAAGTCCCCTGCTTTATTATTTCCCCCTATCATTTTGCTAAGAACTATTGTTCAAAGTGGAAGAACTCACTGCATAACTCCATTCACTGCAACTGTTGCTCTTTAAAATAAAGGGGGAATTTAAACTCAGTGAGTGATATTCTTTTAGTAATAAGCCATTCCAGGATGTGGTTTGTACTTAGGAACTCACTGGGCAGGTGCACTTCTTGGGTGGTTGAAAATCTAGCCTATCTGAGACATATACCAATAACCTCAAAATAACAATATGCTCCCTCTGTTGTGGCTTATGGCTACAGGATCACATTAATAAACTATATATTCAGTACGACAGAATTCTAAAATGTCCTGCTGCACTCTCAGCAACTGCTGAAAGATCTTACATTGCATTCCAAACCAGTGCTTGGTTACAGCCTGAAATGGTATTCAAATTAATGGCGGAAATGATCCCTATTGTAAACATCTTATTGAAATCACAGCAGCCAAAACATTTTTTTCAGAAAAATGCTGGCACGTCACTAGTATGACTGTATCCAGATATTACTCCTACTGAATAGTCCACTGAATTCCTTATGAGGTGAATATATGCATGCTTATGAAACAGACTGGAAAACTAGTTAACGGAAACCAAATCTGCTTTTAAAACTGTGTCTCCACTTCTCCCTGCATATCTAAGGCAGAAAAACTCATAACTTGTGTAGCAAATCAACATACAGGAATGGAATAAGATGACATCCCTCAGCAGCCCAGAGACTGCAGTCTGATTCTTAACATAGCTTGTGAGGTCTGAACGGCAAATATTGTAATTAGCAGCCAGTTCTCAGATTTCAGACATTTGGCAAGGAGCTGCTGCAGCTCCTTGAAGCCAATGCCCTCATGGGAACAGGAGGGAAGAAGAAAATGGGAATGAGTATTATACTGTACCACTGACCAAGCACACACCCAGCTTCAGATCAATGGAGAGTGCACCAAAGGTGACAGTGCAGAAAATCTAAAGAGGAGGGATGAGTAAATCTAGGGATTAACACAAGGGGTAAGAAACACACACTCCATGCTCATCTAAAGCACATAGCACTTGCTCCCTCTCTCTCTAATATAGGATTTCTGCTTATTATATAGTAGGTCATGATGTTCTGTAATTCCAGAGGACAGGTAATACACCAGAGGCACTTAAATGAATCCTTAGCAAGGTCTCTTGCCTTCAGTAACAACAGTACCGTTTTTCTGTATGAAGGAAATTACTCTTGTATTTTTCAAAAGCAAGAAGCCCTACCTGAAATAGTTTGTTCAGTTCTGGACACCAACTAACTAATAAAATACTGATGAACTGGAGGGCGTTAGAGGACAGCAACAAAACAGATCATGAGGCTGGAGGGATTGACTTGTGAAGAAAGACCAGAAGAGCTGAAATGTTATCAGCTTTGGTAAACAGAGACCTTAATAAATATTGAAACACCAAGGAGGGAGAGGCATTATTTAGAGTGGTACATGTGGATTATAGCTAGGTGAAATGAAGAAAAGGAAAATTTAGGTTTAACACTGGAAAAAAATTCTGAGATCTAGTTGGGTGTAGCACAGTTTACCAAGGGAAGTGGTGGAAGACCCATTGCTTGATACATTTAAAACTAAGCTGGACGAAGCACTAGAAAATATGCTGTCTGGAACAGTTCAGCCCTGGCAGAAGAATGGACTAGGGAATCTTCTTTATGACCTTCTTGTCTCTACTTCCTCTGATTCTGAATTTCTAAAAGAAAATCACAGGAATTGTTACTCCTTTAAATTAAACAAGGCAAAATCAGCCCTGGAATTATGAAGTAGAAATGTACAGACATGGTTAATATTGTCTTCAAAGTGTTCATGACAGCCTTAGTGCTCTGACTGAACACTTAGGCAGGGCATATAATTAGCCGGTTGATTCTCTCAGACATTCCTATGAAGCAGTGATGAAGGCCTCCGAGACCTGGCCTCAGATCTTTCCCTAGTATCTAAATTGCTGTTTACCATGTGCTGTCTCGGCACATTCCAGAAAGCAGTGATACCCACCATGGGAGAAAAGGATGCCAAGCACATCTTTGGCCTACATGCAAATGCCTCTAGTGCCTGTCTGCCCTTTCTGAGGCAAAAGAGTGAACAGCATAACCCTGTCTACCTGAGATCCAGACACGAATTGAAATTATAGCTGGTGTTCTCCTCAGGCCCTAAATGTCTTTCCTTATCCAACCTTACTGAAAGGAATCCAATAGAGCATTGCCATCTTCACCAAGAGAAAGTTTCCATGACAACACGTCACTGAGGAGCTGGTAGAGACTTGTGCAAGCCCCTGGTTAGCAGAGACAGCCACCAAAGCAAAATTTAGGTTTCCATTTTAGGAAGAAAAAGTTAAGTTTCTAGCCCTTTTCTTGCAAAATGTGCACTGATATAAACCAACACAGCCAGGGGAGGTTGGTAGGTGCAGCAGGAGAATGGGTGAAGGGGAAGGTGTGTGCGTTGGGGTAAGATCCTGCCAAACACTATCTGTGTGTCGAGGAAACCACTGAGCTTGGGCATAGCCAAGGAATGATCTCACATTCCCTCCCTCAAATCCTTAGGCCAGCTCTGTTTATAATGGTGTGATCATGGCAATGAGAATCTGATACAGGAGTGGGGGGATGGAATTATTTGATAGGGCCTGACTGGAAATGTTAAGGCTGGCTCGTCCTGTCGACAGTTTCAGCCCTCAGAGGCTGGGACTGAGCTGACAGGTTGCACTAGCTATTGCCAGGCCAGTTGCTACTGGGTAATCCCCTTCTGTGTTTCTATGCACCTGCTCCCACAAGCGCTTTCAAGAGCACATGGGAGACATCAGATGTAGTCCCATGACATCATCTGACATGCAAGGAAAGGAAGCCAAGCTGCAGCTGCACTGAATGGCAATCCTGCAGCCCCTACCCCTTCCTGCCAGTGCTTGCCTGCCCAGTCTGGAGAGCTGGCATTGGGAAGGAGCCTGGAGCCCTGTTCTCTCACTCAACAGCCAGAGGAGGCCCATCCCCATCCCCCAGTCTGGGGAGAACTTCTGCAGTCAGACGAGAGCTACCCACCTTAAGAACGGGGCGGGGGGGGTGGAGGGGAAGAGGAGGAGACTTCACCAGTGAGGCAGCTAGGGAAACAGAGGGTGGACACTTGCCAGAAGTGAGTCCTAAAGTCACCACCCCTTGCCACCATGCAAGAGTCTGAGCTGAAGACTAGGGGGGAGCCTAATGATCCAGAGATGGACGTGGTATAAGAAATCAGATTTAGACTAGATACCAGAAATGTTCATGGGTCCCTGACCTGTGCTTCCCCACAGCACTCACCAGATTTTAAATGTAACTATGGTGATAAGTAAATAAAACTCCTATTTTGCATATAAACTGTGTGGGCAGCTTTAAATGGAAAACCCATTCAGAAACACAAATCAAAACTTATAGTTGAGTTAATGTAGGCAACTGGTTATTTGATATTGCATAAAGGGTACATTTTAGTGCCCTAGCATTAGACACGAAGTGAACTAAAACACAAAGTGACAAGATAATTATGCTTATTTACAATCACTGACTTCAGCATGTCTACAGCGGTCTTGTTAAAAAAGACAAGCGTTAGGAAGTTGTGCATTAAATACATTTTCTTCAGCGCTGTAAGCACAGCATAGCAAGAAATGAAAACGTAAGCAGTGCGAGTATGAATGCTTGGTTGATTTTGTGGCACTACAGTTACCAGAATTGTTACTAAGTGGCAGCGTTGTTAGATGTTAGAGACTGGGAAGAAGAGATGTGAGACTGTTTAACTATAGAATCCTGCCAATCAACATCATCTCAAGTACACAAGGGGTATGTCTACTTTGCAATTGGAAACCTGCGGCTGGCCCAGGCCACTTATTTGGGCTCACGGGGCTAAGGTTAAGGGGCTGTTTAATTGCGGTGTAGATGTTCAGGTTCGGACTGGAGCCTGGGCTCTAGGACCCTGCAAGGTGAGAGGGTCCCAGAGCTCGGTCTGTAGCCCAAGCCTGAACGGCTACACCACAATTTAAATGGCCCTTTGGCCCAAGCACCGTGAGTCCGAGTCAGAAGGCACGCGTCAGCCACAGAGTGTCTAACTTCAGTGTAGACAATGCCTTACAGACTCCATTGAGTATATTTCCAGGTCTGCAGTCATCAGAAAGTCATTACTGCCTGATAACTGTTTCGTGAGCTATGGGAAACACGTTTCAGTCCTAGTGCACAAGTATCTCGTTTGGTACACTTACTGGCAGGCTCAGCAGAGAAGCCAGGGAATAAATGAATGTAGAACGTCTTATTCCTAGGAGAAATCTAAGTAACATAGATTGGAGGCAGATTGGGTGGGCTGTGTGAAAGAGCTCACACTATTGCTGCCTATATGCTGTATCTGTTCTATGGAGAGAGGACTTTGGTCTCCAGCTTGTTTCACTAGCACTGAGATAATTTAAAATGAATTACTTCCCTAAAAGCCCAACATTCATGCCAAGGTTGGCTTGGATAGGTTAGCACACGACTTCCTGGAAGTGGTGGACTTAAGAGTATGAGCTACCATATGTCATACCATTCCCAGAGAGTAGTTATCAGTGGTTCACAGTCAAGCTGGAAGGGCATATCAAGTGGGGTCCCGTAGGGATCAGTTCTGGATCCGGTTCTGTTCAGTATTTTCATCAATGATTTAGATAATGGCATAGAGAATACACTTATAAAGTTTGCAGACGATACCAAGCTGGCGGGGTTGCAAGTGCTTTGGAGGACAGGATTATAATTCAAAATGATCTGGACAAACTGGAAAAATAGTCTGAAGTAAATAGGATGAAATTCAATAAGGACAAATGCAAAATATTCCACTTAGGAAAGAATGATCAGTTGCACACATACAGAATGGGAAATGATTGCTTAGGAAGGAGTACTGCGGAAAGGGATTTGGGGGTCATAGTGGATCACAAGCTAAATATGTGTAAACAGTGTAACACTATTGGGAAAAAAAAAAAGCAAACATCATTCTGGGATGTATTAGCAGGAGTGTTGTGAGCAAGACACAAGAAGTAATTCTTCTGCTCTACTCCGCGCTCATTAGGCCTCAACTGGAGTATTGGGTTCAGTTCTGGGTGCCATATTTCAGGAAAGATGTGCACAAATCGGAGAAAGTCCAGAGAAGAGCAACGGAAATGATCAAAGGTCTAGAAAACATGAGCTATGAGGGAAGATTGAAAAAATTGCTTTCAGAGTGGCAGCTGTGTTAGTCTGTATCAGCAAAAACAACAAGGAGTCCCTGTGGCACCTTAGAGACTAACAAATTTATTAGGGCGTAGGCTTTTGCGGGCTAAAACCAACTTCATCAGATGCATGAAGTGAAAAATACAGTAAGCAGTGTAAATATTACAACACATGAAAAGATGGGAGTTGCCTTACCAAGTGTGTGTGTGTGTGGGGTCAATGCTAACGAGGCCAATTCAATTAAGGTGGAAGTGGCCTATTCTCAACAGTAGACAATAAGGGGTGAATATCAAGAGAGGGAAAATTACTTTTGTAGTGCTAACGAGGCCAATGCAATCAAGGTGGACGTCGCCCATTTTCAACAGTTGACAGGAAGGTGTGAGTATCAGCAGAGGGAAAATTACTTTTTGCAGTGACCCATCCACTCCCAGTCTTTGTACTGCTTACTGTATTTTTCACTACGTGCATCTGATGAAGTGGGTTTTAGCCCACGAAAGCTTATGCCCAAATAGATTTGTTACTCTCTAAGGTGCCACAAGGACTCCTTGTTGGTTTTTTTGAAAAAATTGGGTTTGTTTAGTCTGGAAAAAAGAAGATTGAGAGGGGACATGATAATAGTTTCCAAGTACATAAAAGGCTGTTACAAGGAGGAGGAAGAAAAATTGTTCCTAACCTCCGAGGACAGGACAGGAAGCAATGGGCTTAAATTGCAACAAGGGAGGTTTAGGTTGGATATTAGGAAAAACTTCCTGTCAGAGTGGTTAAGCACTGGAATAAATTGCCTAGGGAGGTGGTCTCATTGGAGATTTTTAAGAGCAGGTTAGACAAACACCTGTCAGGCATGGTCTAGACCAGGAGTCTCAAACTCACAGCCCGCGGGTTCTTCCGTGTGGCCCGCCAAGCTCCCTGCGCTCTGCCTACCCCATGGCGCTGCAAGCAGCTGCGTACGGCACCAGGAAATCTGGGGCCACACATTTCCTGGTGCCCTGCCCAGCTGCGTGCTGCTCCAGCCCCTTCTCCACCCCAGCCCCGCTTCCTCCCGCTCCCCGCCCCACCCAGCCCCACCCCAACTCCCCTGAAGACTTCAGCCAGGCCGGACCCTGCACTCACCAGTGGTAAGTGGAGTGACCCGGCCCCAGCCTGCTCCGTTCCCCTGGCTCCCAGCTGCGCCGCCGGCGAATGCTGGGGGGAGGATCCCCCCTCCCCCCAAGCCTGGGAGCCAGGGGAGTGGAGCAGGCTGGGGCCCCAGGCCTCCGCGGGCGGGAGGGGGGGAGCTGGCCCCAGGCCTCCAGGGCGGATGGGGGCTGGCCACTTCCTGCGGGAAGTGACCCAGCCCCAGCCTGCTCCATTCCTCCAACTCCCAGGCTTGGGGAGAAGGGGGAACCGCCCCACAGCACTTGCCGGCAGCCCGGCTGGGAGCTGGGGGAATGGAGCAGGCTGGGGCCGGGTCACTTCCTGCAGGAAGTGGCCAGCCCCGCTCCCGCCCCGTGGAGGCCTGGGGCCAGACACCTCCCCCCCCGTGGAGGTCTGGGGCCAGCTCCCCCGCTTCCGCCCGCAGACGCTTGGGGCCAGCCACCACCTCCGCTGTCCCCCATGGAGGCCTGGGGCCAGCCACTCCAGCTCCCGCTGAGGCCTGGGGCCAGCCACCTGCCCCGCTCCCCCCCATGGAGGCCTGGGGGCTGCATAGGGCACCAAAATAGCTAGGGACGGCCCTGCCCACACCCCACCCGCACCCCAACTCCCTGCCCTGAGTCCCCTGCTGCACCCTAACCTCCTGCCACACCCCTCATCCCTCCTGCACCCCACACTCCAACTCCCTGCCCTGAGCCCCCTGCACACCTCCTGTACTTCCTGCCCTGAGCCCCCTGCCATACCCTGCACCGCCACACCCTGCACCCCAACTCCCTGCCGCACCCCGCACCCCAATTCTCTGCCTTGAGCCCCCTGCCGTACCCTGCACACCTCCTGCACCTCAACTCCCTTCCCTGAGCCCCTGCCACACCCCACACCCCTCCTGCACCCCCAGGGGCAGGGAGGTGGCAGAGTTGGGGTGAGGACTTTGGGGAAGGGGTTGGAATGGGGGCAGGGAAGAGGTGGGGAGAGGTGGGCAGGGGCGGGGCCTCATGGAAGGGGTGATATGGGGGCGGGGGCGGGGGCAAGGGGTGGGTGTCTGTGATGCGACCTTCGGGCCAATGCACTAGTTCTCATGCGGCCCTCGTGGTCGTTTGAGTTTGAGACCTCTGGTCTAGACAATATTTAGTCCTGCTATGAGTGCAGGGGACTGGGCTGGATGATCTCTCGAGGTCCCTTCCAGTCCTATGATTCTATACTTGCCCCCCTGCATTCTCATAAGTGATTACCTTAGAATCACATACTGGTTTTAAACTAGTATTACTGGTTATGAAAAAGCCCTCTGCGGGGTTGGTCCAGGTTACATTCAAGAGCTGCTTGTATTCTGGGAATCCCAGCACACATAACACTTATTTAAAGAGCCCATTATCTTATCTAAGGTTAACAGAGCACCACATTTTTACTATGGGCATGAAATATGATCTCTACTGGAATTAATCCCATTCTCTCTGTCTTTGTTTTTTGCATTGTTTTTAAAGGTTCTTCATATTGAATGGGGAATGTCATTCTGCTGTACAGTGTCCCCCGAGCTCTAGTGGGAGGACATTTTATCAATATGGGTACTACTACTACTACTTTGCAGTTGCAAAAATAAAGTATATTTTCAATAATCTCAGGGCCTTTTGGTTAAAATCAAGCATAGTATCACTATCAGAGATGTCCTCCAGTAGGGGTACAATTTTTTCAGTCTCTTGTGTTAAATAACTTTATAAATTTGCAAATAAATTGGTTGTATTTATTTCCCAATAAAAATCACAGCATGTTACACTTTCAGAATATTGTTAACTCACTACTTACATTTTCTCAAAAAAAGCACAAATACCATCCTCCACCCCCATTGATGGTTTTGATGTATTTTTTGTTGGGAAATAATACAATTTATTTGAAAATGTATGATGTACCCATCTTGGGATATTTTTGGATGATTTTTCCAAGCACACACGGCCTTGACACCTCATAGACTCATAGACTTTAAGGTCAGAAGGGACCATTATGATCATCTAGTCTGACCTCCTGCACAATGCAGGCCACAGAATCTCACCCACCCACTCCTGGAATAATCCTCTCACCTATGTCTCAGCTATTGAAGTCCTCAAATCATGATTTAAAGACTTCAAGATGCAGAGAATCCTCCGGTAAGTGACCCGTGCCCCATGCTGCAGAGGAAGGCAAAAAACCTCCAGGGCCTCTGCCAATCTACCCTGGAGGAAAATTCCTTCCCGACCCCAAATATGGCGATCAGCTGAACCCCGAGCATGTGGGCAAGACTCACCAGCCAGACACCCAGGAAAAAGTTCTCTGTAGTAACTTCTAACATCCCATCGTTGACCATTGGTCCTATTTACCACTGATGGCAATTAATTGACCTTTGACTAAGATCATGTTATCCCATCAAACCATCCCCTCCACCTGCTAGACAATATAACGAGTCCAGGGAATGAATTCTCAGCTTCTGTGGCACTTGTACTATTTCGGTAAGAAAAAAGAATACTTTTTAGCATAATACATTCATTTTTGCAGTATGCTCTGAGCACAGAAAAACCTCATAATGTCACTCAGTTGATTATATGAACAGCAGCCGTTGTGTCCATGTGATGGAAAAAGCCAGGAAATAGGTTTGTTAGCATTGCTGTAATACATAAATATGATTGTTGGCGGTTGATGCCCTCCCGCTGGGTGCTTCATGCTACATCATATGCATGTCATATTACGTTAGACTGGACACAAAGAACAGCCAGGGAAAGGGAAAAGAGCAATGCTATATCCACAGGGGAAGCTATAAACACAGATTTTATAGGCAAAAACTGACTCCCCAAGACTTGCTTCTTCCATGCTGCCTGAAGTAGGGATGTAGTAAATAAATAAATACATAAATAAAATAATAATAATAATAAATATACAGCAATGGGGAAAAGTAGTTTATTTTGGACATCCATACGTGCTCAGGTCTAACCTGAATAACCATGTGCTTGTAGTGCTGCACCCGACCGTTGCATCCCATCTAACACTGAGTTTAAAATCTTTAGGCAAGGCACCCTTGGTTTGGAGTGTCAAAAGAGTCCCGTGTTCCAAAGCAATTTAGGCCTGGACCTTCAAAGATGTTCTGACGCTTGGGAGTTAGGTGCCTAAGGTATTGATTTCAATGCAAGTTAGACGCCTAAATACATTTGAGGATCAGGGCCTTTGGAAACGAAGTCCCATTGAAAGTCAATGCTACTTAGACGCCTGCGTGCCTATGTCACTTTTGAGAATGGATCTTAGGGTGTGTCTGCACTAGAGCTGGAGGTGTAATTTTTCAGCCTTCCCAGACCTACCCATGCTAGCTCTGATGGTGCTAGTGTGCAAAAAAATAGAAGTCTAGCCACAGTGGCGTGAGTGGTGGGAGGGGTTAGCTATTCTAATACGTACATAGGTTCTCAGACGGGATGATACTCAGGGCAGCTAGCCCATCTCCCCACTTGCACCACCGCGACAACACTCCATTTTTAGCACGTTAGCTTGATCATAGCTAACGTGTATATGTCTATTTGAGCTGGAAATTATATCTTCCAGCTCCTGTACAGACATACCACTAGGCTTCTAAGTCACTCAGGGCTGGCTGTGTAAAGGGATGTAAGTGCCTAAATGCCATTATAGGTGCCTAGGTGCAAAATTTAGAGCCTCAAAACCCCTACTTGGCTGCTACCTAACACTGTAGGCACCTATGTTTCCATTGGTAAAGTCCCTTAGGGTCCCTAATTTCTGCTGGTGGGCATGCACAAAGACATCTAAGTCCCGACTCCCAAGCTGCTTGGCACCTAAGTCCCTGCTCTGAAGACTATTTAAGAATTTAAAGGATCTAGCCGTTAGGTGCTTTTGAAAATTTTAGGATATCCCCGCCCCCCGCCTTTCTATTTGTTCTGTAAGGCATGCAGCACTCTCCCGGGCACTGTAAACATAACTAATAAAAACACTGCTGGATCTTCATAGTCCACCTGTCTTGTGGATTGTCTATCCTGGGTGAATTCCATTGAACAACATCTATGAGTTCCTGCAAAAAAGACCTTCGCTTCCTTTGGGACAAGAGGAATTTCAACAACAGTAATAATAATCCATGAAATGAATGGCATTGTTTTAGGCATGAAGCGACATTTGATGGCATAACAAAATTGTAGTGCACTGTATAATGTATAGGGTATCCATATCTGTGTTGCTTTCCTTTCTGTCCCCACCTTGAACCCACCCCTTCTAGCTAAATAACCAGGGGTATTACTGAGTGTCATTTGCCTTGGCTGAAGGATCCAGATCACTGCATTTCCAGGTTAATACATTACATACTGTTACCAACCCCGTCCAACACTGCTATTACAAACACCTTTTCCTCAGCCTTTTATTAAAGACATATTTACATTCAGCCCCTTTCATTTACTTATTTTGTGGTACAGACATTTATATCGTGACATTTATTTCTTTTTTAAATTGTGAAATGCGGATCACTTACCTATCATTGGAGACTCTATAAAACTCCATGCATTAGTCTGAGGGACATATGACTGCAGGACTCCAGCGGCACGACCAGCTTCATTCACCCCACCAAACACGTAGATCTTGCCACCACAAACAGTGGCAGCTGCAGAATGCACAGCCTTTGGCAGAGGAGCTATTGTCTCCCACTGATTGGTGATTGTGTCATACCTAAAACAAAAGCAATAGGAATAAGTCCAGATAATACAGTGATGGATGTGTTGTAAATGCATGACAGATTGACAGATAAAACAGACAGAGAGATAGGCAGCTAGGCCGACAGATAAAACAGACCTGAAAACAGACCTTCTAACACCAAAGCAATCCAACTGTGTTGGTAGATAATGCCATTAATGCCGCCGCTCTCTATCCTTTAAAGAAGATAATGATAAAGGCACAGAGAAAACCAGATCTATTTTTTCATATGCCTCTCAAGCCTAATTATAGCTTGAGCTAAAGAAAAGGAGGACACCATTGTCAAGATGACTTCCACTAATTAATTTCTATTAATTGGAATACAGTAAGATTATTCTTGCAAATCAGTGTGGTGATATCCAACAGCAACCAGAGGCATAGAATTGTTAATATACTTGAATTGTTTAGCTTGTGAAGCTCATCTCATCATCAAATATAATGCAACATGATAGCTCTTTTTACTCTAGTTAACTAGCCATTAATGCACATTTTGTGCATGCGTAAATTGCCTTCATTTAATTGCCACTGTATGTATCAAGCTACTACTACACTGCATTGCAGGATACTGCAAATGTTAATGGGGAGTTTGCTACTGGAATAAGATTTCCTCATTGCATCCATTTTTAACATCCAGCGCAACAGAAAAGGATATTCATTAGAGCACTAAATTAGTTTTAAGGTCATCAGTATCTGATTTAATTAAGCCATTGACCATAAGGATGTGCAGTTAATAAACAATGGATTAAGATTCGTTTTAGACAATGTCACAAGATCAGACATCTATTTTTTTAAATAACGTGGCAGTGATCCAAATAGCTCCAGTAAAATGAGCCTTGGAGACAGTGGAAAACAACATGGTTCAATATTTCCATGTAATGGCACATTCAGTCAAATAGTAGTTGCCTAAATGGTAGTAACTCGGAACAGTTGATGACAAACACACAAGCCTTCATCACCCATGTAGAGCTTTGGCTCCTGATAATAGGATGGATGCTTACAACATGCAAATACTCTAGATTCCTGGTCTTCAGAATCTCTTTTTGAAACTGACATATTTATTCCTAGTGGTAGTCTCCCTTTGTGACACATCTCTCAGTCTGCCAGGGTATGTCTGCACAACACTGGGGAGTGAGCCCCCCAGTCCGAGCCTGCAGACTTGTATTGGTCAGGCTTGTGTAAGTGCACTAAAACCAGCTGTGTAGCGACTGTGCTCTGACACTGCAACTTGGGTGGCAGGTTGGACTCTCAGGCTGCGGTGCCGGGGCGGGTTTGAGAGCCCAAGTTCCAGTCTGAGCTGGAACATCAGAGCACTGTCTGCACTGCTCTTTTTAATGCACTAATGCAAGCCTCACCCACAGAAGTCTGTGGACCCAACCTGCTCCCAGATGCAGTGTAGACATATCCCTTGTTTGGTTCCACATTTGGACATTGGGGGTAAGAGACAGGTAATAGTGCAAGGAACAAGTTCTTTTGCACTAGTAACATTTCAATAAAAATAACTGATCACTATTAATAAATTAATAAAAATGAAAAACCAAAATGGAGGTACATTTTAACCAACTAAAATGAGGGAATTTCCATATAATAAAGAGCACTGAGAAGTGCACTTTCTAAAGATTTTCACTACCTCTAAACTCTTTCTTGACAACTTAATGTCAGAAAAAAAACGGAATCATTAGGAGAAGAAAGAAAAAATATCAAATAATATGGAGGCAGAAACATATGATGGGGCACAATCCTGTACTAGATCTAATTTTCAAAGTTTGATGCCAAAAATAAGGTACCAACTCTGCATTTGGCTACTAAAAGCATAACTGAAAAACTTACGATATAATTGCACAATGATATAAACCTCATATTTGTATGTAATATTAATAGAAACACAGTTCTAGAAGGGATCTTGAGAGGTCATCTAGTTCAGTCCCCTGCACTCATGGCAGGACTAAGTATTATCTAGATCATCCCTGACAGGTGTTTGTCTAACCTGCTCTTAAAAATCTCCAATGATGGAAATTCCACAAACTCCCTAGGCAATTTATTCCAGTGCTTATCCACCCTGACAGTTAGGATCCATTGTTTCTTGTCCTATTCTCAGAGGTTAAGAAAAACAATTTTTCTCCCCCCTCCGTGTAACGAACTTTTATATATCTGGAAACTGTTATCATGTCCCCTCTCAGTCTTCTCTTCTCCAGACTAAACAAACTCAATTTTTTCAATCTTCCCTCATAGGTCATGTTTTCTAGACCTTCGTTCATTTCTGTTGCTCTTCTCTGGACTTTCTCCAATTAGTCCACATCTTTCCTGAAATGTGGCACTCAGAACTGGACACAGTACTCCAGTTGAGGCCTAATCAGCATGGAGTAGAGCGGAAGAATTATTTCTTGTGTCTTGCTTACAACACTCCTGTTAATACATCCATCCCAGAATGTTGTTTGCTTTTTTTGCAACAGTTACACTATTGACGCATATTTAGCTTGCATGCATCCGACCACAAAAGCTTATGCTCCAATACGTTTGGTAGTCTATAAGGCGCCACAGGACTCTCTGTCGCTTCTACAGATCCAGACTAACACGGCTACCCCTCTGATATTTAGCTTCTGATCCACTATGACCCCGAGTTCCCTTTCTGCAGTAAAATTCATGGCAATATTCACTCTCAACCTAAAATAGATATGAACAAAATTGTGTAATAAAAATAGTTTGATACACTGCTGGTGGGATACATGTAGCTATCACTTCTCCCCCAATAATTCTAGTATTGGTAACTGATCTGTTGCCATCCCTGATTTTATAATGAAAACAACTGATTAATCCTCTTTTTCTTCGTCGCCTTCATCTTGTCGTGGCAATCAGTGTCAGCAGGTCTTGTTCTTCATCTCCAAACATTCTTGTCAAGTGTCTTCCAAGCTGAAAACAACCCTCTTCATGTCCTTCTTCAGTATCTTGAACCACCTTCTTCTAGGTCTTTGTCATGTGATTACTAGCTCTTGTACTCTTTGGCCAACATATCCCACATCTCCTCATCTCTCATGCCCCAGCCATTGCTGTATGCAGTGTTTGTTTTAGCAGTGTCGGTCCCAGAATATTAGAGAGACAAGATGGATGGTGAGGTAATATCTTTTATTGGACTAACTTCTGTTGCTGAGAGAGACAGAGCTCTTCCTCAGGTCTTGGAAAGGTACTCAAAGTGTTGCAGCTAAATACAAAAAGTGGACTGTAGTCCACAAAAGCTTATGCTGAAATAAATTTGTTAGTTTCTAAGGTGCCACAAGTACTCCTTTTCTTTTTGCTGACACAGACTAACACGGCTGCTACTCTGAAACTTAGCATAAGTAGTTAGCACATATTCTAAGGGACCATTCAAAGTGAAGTGGCCCATTATGACCTAGCCATCTCGGTGGATACTCATCTTTTCTATGTTGGGGGCTACCTGCATAATGGCTCATACCATTTCATTGTGTAGCCTATCAGCTCTTGTCTTACCCCAGTGCACACCTGAGTATTCTCATCTTGGCAGCATGAAGTAGTTGTTCTACTCTCTTCCTCACTGGCCAACATTCCAACCCATAACTTCTGTTTGTGCTACAACATATCTTTAGAAAGATATGCACTCTTGATTTAAAGGCTTCAAGTGAGAGAGAATCCACCATGTCCTTAGGTATCTCGTCCCATGGTTAATTACCCTCGCTGTAAAAGTATGTCCCTTATTTCTCTAGTCTCAATTTCTCTAGCGTCAGCTTCCAACCATTGGATCTCATGCCTTTTTCTGCTAGATAAAAGAGCTGTTAACTGTCAAATACCTCTTGTCCAGGCAGCACAGACACTTGAGGAACATAATCATGTCACCTCTTAACCTTCCCTTTGATAAGCTAAGTAGTTTGATCTTCTTAAGTCTCTCTCTGGCATGTTTTCCAAATACCCAGATCATTGTGGTTTAACTTCAGTCAACTCCTAAAGTGTTCACACAGGGATTTGCACCAGATTAACTACATTGGTTTAAAAACAGAATAAAGCTAAATCAATGCAACTTTCTTGTGCAGAGAAGAATCACAACCAGTTCATCCCTTGGCTTTCTGCTCTTTTCTATTTACATTCTTCCTTTCATTCTTGTTATCTCCACCTTTAACTGCCACTTTTACAGTAGTGGTGAGTGTCTTCTGACACTCTATTCAACTGCTTACAGCCAAGAGAATTAACCTAAAAAATATCCATCTTGATCTCTCTCCTTGACTCAGACCTCTCATTTGACTCTGCTGTTTTCAGTAGTAAATTAAGACTTAATTTGCTGGATCTCATCCACCCAAAGGTTTCCCTCTGCAAAACTGCTCACAGTACTTCTGGCTCTCTATTATGCCAATGCTAGCTCCTGCTTCCCTGTTTCCAAGCCTGTCCACACCATTCTCTGCTGGCGGGCCTACCCAAACACTGTGGGTCCATGGGTCTCATCCCAGTTTATGGACTAGACCTGCAAAATAAAAATAACCCTCCTTGTTTTGAAAATTCTGCATTTCCCAGCTTTCCCTTGTAGGACTGATCTTTCTCTCACCTCACTAATCTCATTTAGCATGTGCTTGCTTTCTCTTCCTTTTCCCACAATCTTAGCATTAATCATAGAATCATAGAATATCAGGGTTGGAAGGGACCTTAGGAGGTCATCTAGTCCAACCTGCTGCTCAAAGCAGGACCAATCCTGAATTGTTGCCCCAGATCCCCAAATGGCCCCCTCAAGGATTGAACTCACAACCCTGGGTTTAGCAGGCCAATGCTCAAACCACTGAGCTATCCCTCCCCCCGTAATGGCAAGACAGGCTTTTACTCTGCCACTTCTGTCCTTTGGAGCAGCTCTCTGCCTTATGAACTCTCCAACTCTTTTCATACCTCATCTGAAAACACGTTTTCCCCCTTTTCCCTTGGCCTCTTAATTTCTCTCCTTCTAAGGGCAGGTCTTCACTACCCGCCGGATTGGCGGGTAGCAATTGATCTATCAGGGATCGATTTTTCGCGTCTCGTTAAGACGCGATTAATCGATCCCCGATCGCGCTCCCCGTCGGCGCCGGCAATCCACCTCATCGAGAGGCGGAAGCGGAGTCGACGGGGGAGCGGCAGCGATCGACTCGCCGCCGTCCTCATCGCCAGGTAAGTCGATTACGATACGCCGACTTCAGCTACGCTATTCCCGTAGCTGAAGTTGCGTATCGTAGATCGACCCCCTCCCCTAGTGTAGCCCTGGGCTGAGGTTAAACAGCCTTATGACTGAATGCTATCATTATCAGTAGTTTATAGACCACTAACCCTTCACTATCTTATACTTTATTTAATTTTTAAAACTGTATTCCATGTGCACGTATACATTGAAGTAGTCAGCCAATTTTACATATATCTAGAGGCCCTGTATCAGAACAACATGCTTCATCGTTCAACACCCTTCAGACAGATAGTTACTATGAAGTATGCAAATCCATAAACATTTAGCCATATATATATAGTCAGCATATGCTGCCTTTTCAGCTCTCATGTATTGGGAAGCCCCATCCATTATCTAGAAACCTAGTTCATAGATCCTCTTCATTCCTTCATCCGTTATTTGTACACAAGCACAGAATACTCCTCGAGGGATTCTATGGGACTGCGCACCAGCAGAACCCACCCCCCAGCCCCGCAGAATTCCTGTACTTCCTTGCAGAAAATGGCAGGGAAGCCACGTATGTGTGTGTAGGGGAAGACGACCATGGATGCAGTTTTTTTGGGGGGGGACTGCCCTCCCCCAAACAGAGGTGAGGCATGGGGGGGAAGGGGTTACGTACCACTGCCCCCACGGCTGGCTCCAGGCACCAGCTTTCCAAGCTGGTGCTTGGGGCGGCAGGTGAGAATGGGGCGGCAGTCCGAGTCCCACAGCGGTAATTCGGCGGCAGGTCCGCTCTTCCCACCGCTGAATTGCCGCCGCGGGACTCGGACTGCCGCCCCATTCTCGCCTGCCGCGGTGGCAATGGGGCGGCAGGTCCTCCGCTCGTCCCTTGCCGCCCCTTGCCACCGCGGACTGGGAGTGCCTGTGTCGGGGGCAGGGCCCCGCCTCCGACGCAGGCAGACGTAGCAGGGCCCCGCCCCCGATGCAATTAGACGTAGCGGGGCCCCGCCCCCGACGCAGGCAGGCAGGCGTCGGGGGCGGGGCCCTGCTACGTCTAATTGCGTCGCGGGCGGGGCCACCGCCCCTGCTTGGGGCGGCAAAATTGTGAGAGCCGTCCCTGACTGCCCCTCCTCACTTCTGCAAGTGCAGAGCTGCGCAGTTGAAGGAAGGAGGCTGCATCTCGGCTCCGCTGCTTCTGTAGCTAAACACTCTTCCAGTGTCAGTTGTGTTCTCCTTTTGTGTGCTGGGAGCCTTCCTGTTTTCTGTGCAACAGTGAGTGCTGGCAGTGTGGCTGGGCAAGGAGGGGGTGGTGGAAATGAGGGAAGTGGGGGTGGGGGGAAGAGGCAGTGGGAAAAGAAGTGGGTGGAACAGGGCAGGGGGAAGGGAATGTGGGAGTGAGGGGAGGGGGAGGGAGAAGAACAGGGGATAGGGAAATCACGGGGGGGAAGTGGGAGTCTGGCACGCAGTGTCCCCTTGGCAGCAGCTGGGGCTCCCCCGTTAAGCAGGCCCATTGAACCCTCACCCTAAGAAGCCCTACCCCCTATATCTAGACCCCCCCGCCAAGCACCTTCTGCCCACACCCAGACTCCCCCCGCCCCCACTGAGCCCCAGCCACCTTCACCTGGATCCCCTGCAGTGTCCCATTGCCCCTGCACTTAACACGCCCCCACCCAACAAGCCCCTGTGCATCCAGATCTCCCACTGAGCCGCCCACACCCAGATTGCACTACACAGAAACCTCTCACCCCACACCTGGATCCCCTCACACTAAGCCCCTCCACACTAGGATCCTGGTGGGCTGGGCCTGCCTACCCACACCTGGTGCACCTGGTGCAGAGGGGCAGGGCCCTGGGGTGTTTCTGGGGCAGGCCCGGCCCTTGTGATGTGTCAGGGAGGGTCAGGTGCAGCCTCACTACCGAGTCCCTGCACTGGGGGAGGTGGGGTTTCAAGGTGATCTCCCACCTCAATGCAGCCAGTGGTCTGTGCTCCCCACTGCCATGCTTGAGCCCCATTTATTTATTGACAAATAAAATTAGCAGAATTTTAAAATATTGTGCGCATAATCTTTCATATTTTGGCGCAGAATTCCCTCAGGAGTAACAGAAGCAGACAGGTCGGTGTGAAAATCTCCTGCCTAAACATCTAGGGACTTATTTCCTGTTACACACAAAATTGCCGGAGGGGCTCGAACTGTAGTGTCATTGCTATTTCCTTAAAAACCTTCTTCCAAAAATATAGCCCAACAATCCAATCCCACAGAAGATGAGTCTATGTGCTTAAAACATCCATTTCACAGAGTGAGTTTATGATTCAGCTCAGCTGGTATGTACACATTATTTCAATAAATTAATAACTAATAATGCATTACACATATCTGTCCATTTATATATCTATTTAGGTTTTAAGAAGGTTGCCCATCATAGCGGCACCTGCTTGGCTCTTTAAAGACATATTAGAAGACAAAGGATGAAATCTTGGCCCCACTGAAGTCAATAGCAAAGCTCCCATTTACTTCAGTGGTGCCAGGATTTCACCCAACGGCCAAGCCCCCATAGAGATTACAGTATAAATAAAGTACAGACAAAGGAGCAGGGAAGGGATGATTCCATAACTCACCCTATAGAGTCCAAAGAAAATTGCTCCTAACTCCGTTAGTGCTTTCTGGGTAGCACAAAAGACATTTAGCAAATGACCATCCGCATGCAATCCTCATACATGAATTATACATAGTGCAGATAGCGGCACCTGAAGTTAAGGTTGCCGGACACTTTCCATAAGACCCTGAAATCAGTTAATTATAATTTAACCAAACTTTAACCATTTGGGCTGAGATTTTTCATGCTGGATGTTTGCCTTAAATTGGAATTTTCTGAAAATTTCAGTAAAACAATTCAGCCATTTCTCAGAGCGAGATTAAGGAAACTAAGATGTTATGCTCATGTTAAAAAATTTTTAGAACCATTTTACTGAACTTCTCTACTGGCGCCTTGCTTTAGAGTAGGGACTTGAAACTTGGCAGGGGTGGGGGGTCACCTGGGTGGGTGGTGCCTTTTGCCATTTCCATGAAAATCTGCCTAAATTTGACCAAGTTATAATCCTGTGAGGAAAAATAGTGTTTGCTCATGTAATTAAAGGCTGTATTGTTGCCCCTTTTAAATCCGAGTGGCTAGTCAAAGTTTGGGAGTCTGCGGATGTTCTAGTTGGAAGTAGAAATTGGCAAGAGTGAATTACTTCTTTGATGCAGTTTTGTTTGTTTACCAAGAATGTACAAAGTCCTGTCTCAGAATGCTGAGGGAACCAAGAGCAAAAAGAGCAGTTTCATAGTTTACAGGCCCCTAAGTCCAATACATACCAGATCCAAAAGCTCTCTCTCTAGTTTTTCCAGGGTCACACTGTGCTCACAGGCACTGTTTACTTACTGCTTGGCTTTCTTGCTTTATTTTCCTCTTGCAGTCTTGTCTGTTCCCACCTTTTTTCTGTGAGAGTGTGTTCTCAGACTCTCCCTCCCCCCACACACCTGGTCACAATACCCAGCCTCTGCCTCCAGGGTGCTATTTTCTGGGCAGACTCTATTAGGCTTTGTTTTAGATGTGGCCTCTTAACTATCTTAAATGGAGGAAGACTCATTTAGGCATCAGCTTGAACAAGTTTTTTTTTAACTCAACCCATAACAAGGTTCCACCCAGATCACAACAGTATCATAATGTGTACTCACAAAGGGGCTGACTAAAAATTGCACAGACAATCTTAATTCTGGAACTTCCTAACTTTTGAGTGCTTGACTTTGCAACTTCAACATTCTTGTAATGCAGTGTTTTGTATGTAATACTATCTAGTCTGGGTAATAAATGATCTAAAGGCGTAGATGGTCTTCTGAGACTATATTTCTGTGCCCCATCCAAAGCAAACTTGGCACATTCAAAGAGCAATGTCCAAACCACACTATAGCGGAAAATGTAATCTCTCTATTAGTGGAGGTCATAACCACACCCACACACACACAAGGAAGGAACTGGGAAGTTCTGAGTTGGGTTTTAATTGTGCATGTGACATTAGAAAATTGAGCAATTAAATTAACATTATTCTGAACATTAATGATTCTCCTGAAAGAGATGACCCAAATTCAGAATGCCTCATTGCTCATAAGACTTGGAACAATTATTCCAGCTGCCTTCAATTTCCTGAGTACCTGCTAAAATTAGGATGTTGGGGCAATTGGGAGATATTTCAGTTTGAATAATGTCAGTCTGTGGGTTACAGTTTTTAAAGTGAACTTTTTCTCGCCTCACTTTTCTATTGTTAAAAGACCAGAATGTCATTTCCAAAACCAAATGCATAACACACGCGCGCACAAATGATTTAAACAATGGAACTAACACACTCTTTAATCCCTCTACTTCACTTTAATTTATAAAAACTTCTGATCTCCCAGCATAACCCAAAAGGGACACACAATCTAGGCATGCACTCTGTTCTACTGTTGCTTTTCATAAGTCACTTCTATCGATAACAACAGATTAATTATAATTGTGAGTTTAACAAAGCCCCATCACGAGGGCTTACCTACCCCTGCAGAGGCAGAACAGTGATTTTCCTACACCCCCCTTAGGGGGGTGTACACCCTCCCTGAATTTCCCCAACACCCCCCCCAGTTTTGTGAACTAGTTACATGCCAATTTAGTGACACGCCCCCCCCCCCCAGTAAATTCGAACACCCCCCCCCCATTTCAATTCCTGGGGAGGCCACTGGAATGCACTGAAATGATATGGAGAAAGTCTACTATTCTACTGGATAAGCATGCATAACAGGCCTACACTAGCCTTGCTTTTTAAACTGTAAATATTCTAGCATGCTCAGTTTAAGGCTTGTTGGGACCTGAGCCACAAAATCTTTCATCAAAATGTGTGTGTCTCTGTGAGATCACAACGTGCAGGCACCACGTGGTGTCAGGTTAAGGTCATTCTTGCAATGCTGCCAACCCCAAGAGTTTCAAATCATGAGAACTGCCTTCAAATGATAAGATTAAAAAATACATTGGGGTTCTCTTATTAGCCTTCTGGCTTCTGAGCCAGGGTGCATGTTTTCAAGCTTTTCTCCTCAAACAAGGGCTAGAAATTAAATGGAGCTATGACATGTGCTCCTCACCTTTAAAATGTAAGCTCAGATTCTAATGCAATCGTATGACTCAGGCAGCTGGGGATTTAAGAAAAATACCAAATATGTTGAGACGTGTGATAACAATCCCAAGAGTCATCAGACTTATTTTGGGGGCTGATCTTGAGGGACAGGGGGTCTGGGGAATCACAGAATCGTAGAACTGGAAGGGACCTTGAGAGGTCATCTAGTCAGTAGCGCAGCCAGGTCCGGAGCGCAGGGGGAGCGGCGCTATAAAAAAGGCGCCTCCCCCTGTACTCACCCGGCGGCGCTCCGGGTCCTCGGTGGTACCCGCCGCCAAAATGCCGCCGAAGACCCGGAGCACCGCCAGGTGAGTGCAAGAAGCGGTGCTTAAAAAGAAGCGGCGCCTTTTTTTAGTGCTGCTAAAAAGAGGCGCCGCTTCCACCGCTTCTGCTCAAGGGGGAGCGGCCGCTCCCCCTGCTCCCCCCCGGCTACGCTACTGCATCTAGTCCAGTCCCCTGCACTTGTGGCCGGACTATTAGAAATACTATTAGTATTAGGAAGGGGAAGGACCGGCTTTGCCTAATTCTCGGTGTAATGTGACATTAGAAAATTCTCTGTGTAATTCTACAGTCACTGGTTTTGGAAATACAAACTGTTCTTTTTTTTTGTTGATGGTCTGTTTAAGAGAGAACTTGGGAATCAGAGCAGAGAAAGAAACAGACTGGGCAAAAGGACACACTCTAATCAAAACTAAATACAGTCTATTAGTGCACACAGGACACCTGCTTGCATCAGTGTCATTCCTCTTTATCTAAAAGATTATTTAAAAAACAAACAACCCCCCCCCACTTCCCTTGTGAAAAAAGCATGACTTTAAATTACAGGAGAAGAGGTTTGGGAATTTGAAGAACGTTTGCAAACGCATGAAACAGTTCTAGTCCCCCTGGGCCCACTCATCATCAGTTTGGAGTATACAGCATGCACAATGCTAGCAAAATCTATTTACTCTTCACTATTAATGCTGCTTGTTTACTTCCTGTGTTCTCTCATTCACAAAGTCAGTTTCATTGTTGTTCATTTCGCCTCTGCAATGATGGGAATGCAAACACTGCATGGAAAGGTTTACTCGCAGACATGCAAAGTGTCACACCTTGTACAACACTCACGCATTTGGTAGCCCTGTTACGTGTGTGCCACATCTCAGGTGGTACAATGTTAAAATGTGAAGACAGAGACCAAGCTCCACACCACTCACATCCTCTTTTGCCCAGGGAAAGGCGCACTGGTCTAGGAGCCAGGAGATCATGGCAAACAAGTCTGATTCTCCCATTTTACTGAGAGATTGTACATGATTACTTCTGGCAGAACTGAGAACAGAACATAGGTCTTTACAATAGTAGTACGAAGACCCCAGTGCCTTTCAGAATGAATGTCTACTGAGCTATGCTGTCTGTCACTAATACTTGTTCTGCTGTAGAGTCAGAGATTGCGATACATTTCACAAATAGCTGTATTACCCACTACAAAGTGTGCGTACCTCTAGAAGTTGGTCAACATAGAGGGCAGTATCGTTTCTTCTACTCCTACTTAATCATTAGCTCATGCTTAAAAAAATCTGTAATGTAGAGCTGAAGGAACTGGGTTTGAACTCTGCTCATGATCCATACTGAGAAAAACAGTAGGTGATCATGCAATTACAACATGATCCTACAGCACAAAGAGGTAGGTTTAAGGTTGCAGAGGCATTTCTTATTACATTATAGGAGGGACTGCTGATAGCCCTACCTATTATTAAGGTTGCTTGACACTTCCCTTACTAAGACCTTTTTTCAGCTTCAACTTTACCAGACATTAACCATTTGGGCTGAATTTTTCTATGCTGGGTGTCTGCCTCATGCTGATTTTTTGTGTGTGGAAAATTCTTGACAAAATGGTTCAGTTTTTTCTGAGAATGCAGCTAGAGGGAAATACTTTGTTTTGCCCATGTTAAAAAATTGTGGCAGGCTTTTTTCGGATCTGCCAGTATATTGACAAATCAGTTATTCGCATAGCTCTAATCATAATGCACATTCACAAGGAGGACAAATGAAAATTGCACAGGCAACCTTAATTCTAGGATTTCCTAACGTTTGCATGCTTGACTTTGCAACGTTAATAATTTTCTTTTAATGTAGTTTTTATGTGCAATATTTATATGTTATTATATATAATTACATAAAGAAAACTATGTTAAAAGAGCATTAAGTTTACAAAGTCAAGAATTCAAAAGTTAAATGAAAAATCTGGTTCCCACCATGCTCTATTCAGCACAGCTCAATACGGACTGAAAAGTGTTCCCATGTAATGGATGCTTATATAAGATGAATTTGGTGTATCTCAGCTCCAGTTTCCACACCACAAGCTACTACTATGTATTTGTTTTAATACATTTTTTTCCACTGGGACTTTTTAAAAAAAAGGGTCAACATTTCAATTGTTCTTATCTTCTGTAAAAGCTTGTTTTGACCAAATCAAAAATTTGGAGCTAATTTGAGTCAACAGTGTGCTTTTACATCACGTCAAATAATTTCTTTAGGAGGAGAACTTTACCTTTCCACATGATCAACATTGCCTGCCACACCAACGCCTCCAATGGTATAAATTTTCCCATCATACACCAGGCTGTTGTGCCGACACCTTGGGACTGTCATTCGGGATACGAGATTCCAGTTATCCAGTAAGGACATGTAACACCAGACATCAGAGAGCGTGACACCAGACTCCATGCCACCTGCCAACAAGGCATGGGTGAGAAAAGGAGAGAATTAAGTGAGAACTTAGATGCAGGTAGTCCACTGTATGTTGCAATCAAAGCCAGTTACCAAGTAAAAGCTCTTCAAATGACATTTGAGTAATTAAAATAAATCACCCTCAGTAGGGAGCATCTGTTCCTATGAAGCAAATCTGTGTCATTTATTCATGCATCTCAAAGGTTTGTTTTTTTTTAAGACGACATGAGGATATCAAGATGTCAGACTAAGAAGGACATGTGCATAAAGGAATATACACATCCAACATCCATAAATAACTTCCAATCTATTAAATTACCACACACTTGTAAGAAGGTGTCATGTGGCAGAGACTGACTGGCTTGCTAGACACTGTCCACTCTGAAATCCAGAATGTTTAATTCAGTTAAGTGACAAAGAATAGAAACAACATGTTTTGTACACATATAAAGTAGAATTAGGGGATTTTAAGGTTTAACTCCTAATTTTCAGGCATCACTTCCATGTTTAGTTTGGTTTTCTATTACAGTGCAGAGCCAGTGTTATAAGCACTGCCAAAGAGTTTAAAATGATCAAGCAGTATACTAATAATACTGGATATTTCTGTTGCTCTTTCTAATTGAAGGTCTCAAAGCATTTCACTTCCCAACACCCCATAAAGTGGGTAAGTATTATTATTCTTGCTTTACAGAATAGGAAACTGAGGTACAGAAAGGCAAAGTGATTTATCTAAGATCACACCAGGAGTCAGTGATTGAGCCAGGAACAGAACCGAGAGTCTCAGTTCTATGCCTTAATGACAAAACCATGCTTCTTCCTCAGTAATGCTTTACCAAAGAATATTTCATTTAACCTCCCATGTTATCTACTGTGGAACACAGCAGTTTCAGGTGTTTTTATTTTATTTTACTTTTATATTTGCTTTGTGTTTCACATCTGAGCAAAGCAAAAAACCCAGTGGTACTCAGCAAGTTTTGCACTGAAACCATGTGAGGCTCCTGACTGGCCCAGATTCACCAGGTTCAGAAGAAAGGGATCTAATAAACTTTGGGGGGTTGGGTTTCATTATTAATCTTTTGCACAGCTCTAGTTATTACACAGTCTGCAATGTGGATTCCTAATAGGATTCCTAATAGAAACTAGGTTAACAAAATGGCCAGCATTGCACAAAGACCTCCACTGGGGAACTTAACACCGGTAGGAAAACAAAGAGATCTGGCTAAATTGGTAGCAATAATTTTTATTCAGCTCCTGGGGTTTCTAACATCTCTCTAGTCAGCATAAGGAGAAGAGATGGGGAAATTCAAAACCACGCAAACCACTCCTTGCCTGAGATTCTTTCTATTCTCAGACATAATCAAACTTACACTCAGGGACCACTAGGGGGATCCTTACAACTACCTACTGGAGGTTGCTTTTTTCCCCAATTCAAGGAAATGTAGCATATGATTGAATACAAACAGACACCTTTATACTTCAAGCACAAATTGTAGTCGGCAACTCTTTTAGATAAACCCTTTTCAGGAGTGTGGCTTCAGGAGCATTGAATCTAACAAGATTATAGGGCTACAGTCTACTATCAAAAGAGAGATTTCAACAACACTCTTGTAAACAAATATTTTAAGTGTAGGTCTCATATTCAGCAGCTCAGCTAATCTTGAATGCAGCAACCCACCATTTAGACCTGACGTCAGCCACTGTTTTAAACCATGTTACTACAGCCTGGAAACCTCTTTCACAGGTTTGATGGCTGTCGAATCTATTCTCTATATAACTGCAAAATGTGCTGTGGACTGCTCTGGGACGAAATTGGAGCTGAAGTGAAATGGAGAGTGATAAAAGCATATTTGTTTGTTTTTCCCTTTCCCCCAGGGGTGGTTGAATAAAACTGGCAACTGTTCCTCCCTTCTTACACTGTACAGTACAGTTTGCGAGGAGCCAGTGCTTTTCTGCTCCCAATGTGTATGCTGCTTACCTGAAAGATAGATGTTGTCTCCAGCGCTGACTACGCTGAAAAACTCCCGATCATAGAAAGGCAGGCTGGCCAACGGGTACCATTTATTGTTTTGAGGATTTAAGCAAGTGACTGCCGTTAAAGCTCGTTGGTTCATGCCAATCATCTGACGACCTCCCACTAAGACTATGACCTCAGCCACACCTAGGATGCAATTAACCAAAATACATTCTAAGAAAGCATCATCTCTCACCGGGGAGGTAACCTATCTAAAAGCACTTTGCAGTCAATCCATTTCTCTATCCCCATTAAAAATACACTTAGAAAAACAAGTCTTTTTTTGGTCTCCAATAGTCTGCAGCTAGCCTATCGTTTATAATTTGGTTTCTTGAATATTATTGCAGCTTATTAAAGGCTCACCTATGAAAAAGATTGTAGGCTGTATGATAAAAGAGGAGGTGGGTGGGGAGAAGGTGAAGTGGATATGGTGATAATGGTGAGGGAGGAGATACAATTTAAACATAGCAGGATTTAATAAGGACGGTTGGCACCAGTCATTGTATTTGGATACAACCCCACCTCCACATAACAGGGAAAGATAACAGAAAGGCCTCTATATCAAAAGATGGACAATGACTTCAATGGGATCAGGATTTGATCTTAAGCATGTAAACTGCCATCTGGCTTTCTCCTTGATTAATGTATCCTCACACCAAAGACTGATGTATTGAAAACTTTTAGGCTTTATCCCTCTTGGCTGCATTTCTTCAACATTTAAGTTTGTTTCCCATCCACTCCTTCAAAGTGGCCCTTTTTCAAAATACTCTTGTGTGCCTATATAACACTGACAGACCCCAGTCGTCGGGATCGAACCTGGGACCTCTGGAGCTTAGTGCATGAGCCTTTACCGCATGAGCTAAAAGCTAATTGGCTCTTAGCTAAGGCTGTAGAGCAGACTCATTAACTCTCTCTCTAAATGGGACAGACCATCACACTGGAGATGTGTGGGTTACACTTATCCCAAACAAACATTGCCTTTTTAGACCTAGTTATTGTTAATTATCATTGTTATATGTGCATTATGGTTGTGGCCAGGAGCCCCAGTCCTGGATCAGGGCCCCACTGTGCTAGGTGCTGTACAAACACATAGCGAAGAGGCAGTCCATTCCTTAAAGAACTTGTTGATTTAGATTTACCTGCGCAGCCAGAGATTTCCAAAAGCTTTAATTTTAGGTGTACAGTGGGCCAAATTCCCTGCTGGTGTGAATGGGTGACACACCACTGTAATTACTGGGGCCCATATACTGAGGTTTTAACTCTCAGTTTACTCAGTGCTTGGACTGAAATAAATCTGGGCAAGACCCTTAGGATCTGCCCCTATACTAGATTCCTATGGTACATCACATTTTAACTGCTTGTCACCCGCTGGCCTGAAACACTCACTGTCAAGTGCTTGAGATACTTTGTATTTAGTGCTCAGTGTAACAGCAGAAACAGCATGCCCTGGTGCAAAGTACTATTCACTCAGAATATTGGATTGATGTCCTCCATCATCTGGATTTTTGATTTTTTATATTTAAGCGTTCTTCAAAAAAGTTTACTCTCTTATTAAGATATGAACCTAAAATACTATACAGTTTTAAACAAATATTTCTTAGTCACGAGAGATCATTATTTTTAGTACATATCAGAAAATGTAATCTGATGTGTTAAAGATAACGTGAAGATAATAAACGACCTTGAGAGGGCATCTCACACACTGCAGCAGACCCATAAAGGGTGTTCGGAGATCCTTTGTGCACCCATAAACATAGACAATGCAAAATAACATGGTTCTATATAATTAGACTCTGACCTAAAAAAATATAATCACCCTCCCTTATCCCAATAGAATTACTTTCCCCTCATCAAGAAGCTTCTGTAAAAGGTTTGCATTACATCTATAATTTCATATACAAAGATAAAATAAGCACTTTTCAAAAATCTTCAAACATCACACCATTAGCTGTCTTCAGTGAAAGACTTTTTAGTGTGGATTGTTATTGAAAGTCATCTCTGTTTCCTCCTTCTGAAAAGTGCTTTGATTAGGCAGTCTCCACAAGCTGCAAATGATGAGGCTTGATATATACTACATATACCGTACTAGCTTCAATAGCCATGTACATCAGGAAATCTGCTTAGCCTTGTCATTGTACTTGCTCGGAAGAAACACCAAGCACAATACATAGGAAAGTTTCACATATTTCTTCCAAATCTGATTCTTATTTGTTGAAGTTGTTTGATACATGCTATTTGTACTAACTTCCAGAGTAACAAGTATTTAGAAATTTTCTAACACTACCTTGATACAGATTGATTTATTACAATGGAGACTTGCTTCTTCTTTATTTTTGCTAGACGAAAAACACATGTATGCCCCATATGGAAAGCTTCTTGAAGCAACACTTTCTCCACAGAGAGAGACAGAGAGAGTGTGTGTGAGAGTGTGTGTGTGTTTTCAACTTAATATATCTTGTGCGATCCTTTTGATTTGAATGCGACAAACAGCTTGATCTGATACTGTATTCTTATTTCAGTACCACAAGTCTTACATCTACATAGTGCTGTGAAAATGAAAACTGCTTTACAATAATTAATCAACTGATCCTCACAATACACTGAGAGGAAGGTAAGAAAATTTATTGTCCTGGAGAACCTGAGGTAGAGGAGACAAGGACCACATTTTTAGAGGTGTTGTCTAGTTGTGGGTGCCCAACTTTAAATACTTAGAGCCCTATTTTCACAGGTGCTGAGCGCCCAGAGCTGCCACTGAAGTTAATCATTCCTGAAAATCAGACCACTCATTTAGGTGCCTAAATATGGACTCAGGTGCTTAGCTTTAGGCACCCTACTTTGATCATTTGGGTGCAGGTGTCTAAAAAGTTGGGCTTCCCAAAAATAGAGTAAGCCAAAAGAGGGGAAGCTTTTTGGACCTTAAGAGACTTGCCTAAATGCCACAAAAGAAGGGTGATCATATTTCTCAAAGAGAAAACGGGACACGGTGAGTGGCTGGCCTGAGACCTACACCTCTCCCTGCCCCCACCCACAGGGCTGGCCTGAGCTGCTTGCCTGAGCCCCACTCCTTGCGCAGGGGAAGGCAGAGCTCAGGCAAGCAGCGATGCACATACTAGATAGGGTGACCATAGTTCCCAGAGGCTGGGGCTGGCAGATCACTCCTCACCTGAGCCCTGCACAATGCCGGAGTTGGCGTCGCTGCTTGCCCGAGCCCTGTCTGTCCCGAACGGAAGCCTTGCCTACCCCGCTGCATGGAGCTGGCATTGCAGATCATCCCCCCACCCCCCCGCACGTTCCTCTGCACCCCACTTTTTTGACAAAAGTGGGCATTTGTCCTGTTTGCTCTTGCCAACTTGATGAGTTTGGCAAGCACAAATGGAACAAATGCCACCTTTTGCCAAAAAAGTCAGGACGGCTGGGACAGGGCTTAAAAAAGGGACTATCTCGGCCAAAACAGGATGTGTGGTCACCCTACACAGAAGGAGACAGAGTCGGAACTTGGATTAGAACTTTGGACCCCCTGGCTCCCAATCCTGTGCTCGTGAAAGGTGGTGAAAGGAAGAGGAATGACACTTACTCCTCCCTTCCTATGCAAACTACAGACAGTCTGAACCATTCAGTCTTGGACTGCAGGCAATGTCAGATCCGAGAGCTTTTTCTCTGAAGCTAGCGTTGCTTTACCTGCTGATAGCCTGGGCCGGGTTCTTGGTGTCTGCATCTCTTGTCGGGCATGTGGGAGCATGTGATAACGTTTTGCTTCGTTCACTAGATCCCGGCAGGCCTCTGAAGACTTTATCAACTCCTCATTGTCAACAACGTTTAGCAGATAACTGGGATGGATGAAGGGGAGGCGGACCACTGCCAGCAACTCCGCAGCATACTGGAGAGAGAACACATGGCAGCCTTAGTGCTTGGTTTCAACCATTCTGCATTTCCTCCTCCCCGATCACAAACACTTCCCCTTATTACCCAACTTGGGAATATATTATACTTTGAGCTGCCCTTAGGACCTGAGCTTTGCTGTACACAGTCCTGATTTTCATGGATCCTGCATACACTCCCCACACCTTCATTATTGTTCAGGTAGCACAAAGACAACACACCCCTTAGCTCTTTTTAGGGGGTGGGAGGTCACATATGGAGACAGAAACAATCTTCTAAAGCTGACAATTCTTGTTATACAGAGATTTTGTTGTTAAAGCAGATTCTGAACTTATGCTCAATATAACACCTTATGCACAGGAGACAGGCATTAATCTTCCTAGCTTCCTGAATTCACCTTGAAATGTAAGACTGGTTGCTACATTGAAAACAAATGGCTTTTCTAGCATTTTGTGTGATACAAAAGCAGATGAGCAGCTTGGGCTTGAATAGCCTCTATGGTGGGACTGAAAAACACCATCCAATTTGTTAACTATCTTTTAATTAAGAGGATTTATTTGTTGGTGAAACAAATCACGTACTTCAAAGTTTTCCTATAAATCAGATTCCTGTGGATGCTATGCAAATACTGACACTAGGCTCCATCTTCTATATAAATAAAATAAACCTTGTAGTGCAAAGGACATTGGAAGAAATGAAGCTGTCTGTCACTGGTTATTGCTTAAAGGAAAACAAAACCACAAAAGAGAAAATTGCAAGTGATAAATGAAGAGTCCATTCACTAAGAACTGATTTTAAATCACTGTTTATCTTACAGCATATCACAGAATACTTCACAGTGAGAGATAGAAGAGTTGGAGAATGCATTTATGGAGCTGGGTATAGGGAACATATCAGGACAATAAGAACAAACTATGGCTGCATATTTAGAAGAGGACAGTAAAAGAAAGGTGACTATTAAAAGTAGCAAAGATGATTGTTACTAGTAAACGTTTATATTATCGGAGCACCCAAAGGCCCCAATTGGGATTGGGGCCAAGATTCAAGGATATATTCTTGAAGCTTAAGGGGTTGATCCTGAGAGGCGCTTAACACCCAAAACTTCCACTGATCTGCAGGTGCTCATTACTTTCTGGAATCCATCTGTCTGTTTAGTTTGTTTTAAACCATGTTCATCACCTTAGTGTGCGAGTGCCTCTAGTGTCTGGGAATCTAGTCACAACTGCAGTGGAGGAAGAATGTAGAGATACAGGGATGGAGAAAGGGAAACATGAGTGAGCAGTTGTTGGTTAGAAATATTTCTCAAGTTCCAGTGTGCACAATTGGTTCCACCCTGCTAGGTGATAAGCGATCACACTCATCACAGGATCATCCTCTACCACTTCCCATTTCCCTACAATAAATTTAAAACAGAGGCATCAGTTTGGAAGGACATGCAATTATCTCTTTCCAGTCGGAGTCTGCACTAACCTATCTCCTTAGAGCCATGTCACCGTGATGATATAAACTAAGTTAAAATGAGCATGTGATGTGAGTGAAATGGGTTCAGTCTGGCAGAGAGAAGAATACAGTTTTTCACAAAATCCAATCACTTCATTTAACAGTGTAACAGACACAGAAGGTCTTGGCAGCCTGAAATGTCCAGTTTTCTGGGAAGAGATGAGTGTGTGTTTGCATAACAGTAACATCTCTGAACTTCGCAACTATAACAAATAACAATAGTAATAATGCTTTACCTTTGTAAATAATGTAGCACCTTTTTGTCTGAAGAGCTCAAAATGTTTTGCACACATTAATTATTGTGAGCCTCACAATACGCCAGGAGGCAGGCAGGTTTTACAGATGGGGAAGCTGAGGCAAAATGATTAGAGTGACTTGCCCAACATCAGAGTGACAGAAAGATGACCAGAAGCAAATGCTGACTATCTTGTTCTAACTGCTAATTCATGAGACTTCCTTAATACAACATGAGATTCGGGAGATGCATTTGCAAAGGCCAAACGCTTCCAGGAAGGACCCTTTGGGTTCAATCCTGAGTGTCACGCTGATCCACTTGTATCAAGGAAGTGGTGTAAGGGGAGTAGAAAACAACAACAGGTTTTCTTCTTCTGGGGTGGGAGGCGTCCTCAGTGAGTATAGAGCCATCTATACCTGGTTCTATGCCACCCATTCTACAGCCTAGGGGGCAAGTCAAAGGTGGGGGAGGCATGCAGGAGGTGCGGTCTTAGCGGGCTGTCCTGTAGCAATTCCTATCTGTCTCCTTGGGGGTCAAAGCCACTTGTGTGGGAAGCAGCCTTGGGACTACTCTAATTTACACCAAACTCTAGGTTGGCCCCACAGAAGCAGCCCCAGGATCAGGGAGACTCAATGACCTCACTTGTGCCCCCAAATTTTGCCTGGCAGAACATCAGTTGAGTAGCTGGGCACAGGTAAGAATCTGAGCCCTGCCATCTGCCACTGTTCCATACAGTGAAATAAAAGATTCTTCCGTGACCCTTTCCTCTACTAAAATGTATTGCAGAGGGGAAAAAAAAGTTCTGCCCTTTCCTTAGAGTCACAAATGTCAGGGACTTGGCTGCAGACATCTTAGTGCCATTAAAATGATGCTAACTTGTGGGAGAGGGAGCACAGTCGACATATGGCAGTGGGAGGCAAAGCTCCGATTTCAGGAAGTGCCTTTTTTAAGAAGTCTGGGGGCGTTTAACCTTACAGAGGAGCCAAGATGAAATGCAGAATCAGGACACCAGGAATAATGAGGATATTGATGGGGACATCGAAGTTTTGCCAGTGGGTCTCTAATGGGGATACTAATCCCATGCTGTAATGAACTAAAAGGAATAGCTAAATAATAGTTTAAGTAATGGAGAAATTGGACTATGCACACGTCTACAGCTAAGGCAGGCCAAACAATCTTCCCAAGCATCCTGGTTCATCAGAAAGCTGCCCCTTCTGCCTCTCCAACAGGCCCGGTGCAGGAAGCAGCCAAACTGCCACGTAAGACAAAACGCGAGCAAATACTCATGTCATTAAATGAGAACCTGGGGTTAACACCAGGATGTCTCCATGTTTAGCTTAAATTGGCATTTAGGGGAAAGCTCCCCTCCAGCAAGGAGAGGCAATTCTCCTGACTCCACCCGCAGAGATACTGCATTCTTCCCCCATGCCTCCTAGAATAAATGAGGCAACGGCTGCTGAATTAGCAAAGCATACTCTCTCTTTCGCCCACCTTTCCTTAATTAGATTAGTGAGAAATTGTAACTGTTTCTCTCCCTCGCTTTCTCTGTCTGAGCTTGTGGCTCATTGTGAAGGCTAATAATAATTAGAACATGTCGCGCTCTCTCTCATCAGCATGAAAGCTAATGTCACATATCAAAGCTAATGTCACATTTCACTCTTAGTCTTTCCCCACCCAAACAGCTACAGAAATACAGCTGTATGCGTGTGTGAGAGAGCGCACACAATTGTTGCTCTGCTTCCTCACTGCCAGCATTAAGGGTATGGGTAATCTCATTGTTTTTTTACCAAGGGATTTGTAGGGTATGTATAATCTCACTGTCTTTAGAGGATGATAGAGGCTTTTATAAACCAGTGGCTTTTCGCACTACCTCTTTTAAGCACTATAGTTGATGACGAGTTTCATTTGGCTTTGCTGATTTAAGTACATCCAAGTGGTCTAGGGATTCTGTAGCCTATTCCTTTCTGATTCTGCCTTGTGACTGCTTCATAGCCTTGTTAGCTATGATTGTATTAAATATCTTGTGACCATTATCCTTTTTATTGAAGATTGGAATAAGTACTATTAAGTATGTCAACCTTCTTACCATCTCTTATTTGCTTTTCTTCGTTTTCTTTCTCCTTCCCTTGATCCTTGTACACATTATTAATTATTATTGTTATTATTATTATTAAAATAGTACAATAGACATGAAGGGCACTTTTCAAAATGTACACGGCAAAACTTTCAAAGAGCTGCCTCCATTTTTGTATGGGCTTACAGTTTGTTCCTGTAATTCAACTGTGGCTATAAATTTTTTAGAGCATTCATCTCTCACTCTCTGAATGCAAGTGCAAATTGGGTAGTCAGAGATGCAAATATTCAGATTTGCGTCTGCAATCAGTTGGTTTTTCTATACAGGAGGTCGCTTGGTGTAGTTGCATGCAGGAAGTCAGACTATATTACGATACAATAATTAATGGTCTTTTCTGGCCTTAAATCCTATGAATCTGTTAATTCATTTTTTCAGGTGGTAAAAAGCAGACCACATCTCAGCCCCTTGAGCATTTAGTCCATTGTTTAGACAAGGCTCTGTCTACTCCAAGGAGTTCACCATTTAAATTAAATCACTGCAAGACAAAGAGTATGGGAACCGACAGGACAGCTCTTCAACTGGTGTAAACTGGTGTGGCTTCACTGACAACCGTGGCGCTATTCTGATTTAGTCCAGCTGAGGATACGGCTCATAGATTCACAGACAGTTGGGGATGGAAGGCTAAACCCCCCTCACTGAATCTTTGTAGAGTTTGCTCTCCATGAGAGGGGGCGGGGGGAAGGGCTGGCTTGACAATGCACGAGTATGGGGGACTGGCTATGAGGGAAGGAGTAGACAGACTTGGTGTGGGTTGGCTCCTGAGGCACACATACATTTGCCAGACTGCTATCAATTTCATTAGCTCAGCTGGCCAGCAGCTTCTTCACATAGCCCGAGTCCCCGAGGATTTATAAAACCCACGACAAAATACCTTTATGCTGCAAAACAGACAGCGTTTCTGCCCCATAGAGCTTACAAATCTAAATTTAGATGTGATACCGTGAGCGAGAGAAACAAACCATAAGGTGGCATGCAGTGGGATAGCTCAGGGTTATACCAATCAGATCATACTGAGCAGCGGTGCGCATATGTCGCTGGGCTTCTAGTAGGCAGAAAGCAATAACGCAATCTGGAATTTGCCCAAGCCTCTGTGGTTAATGGCCCTATCCTCTGGGACCTTTAATAACCACACATGATCATGATGTGTGTTTAAGATCTCCTTTGAAAGGGATGGCACCTCTGACAGCATAAAGTCCCCAGCACTACAATGGGGTATTCACTGGTTATAGTTTTCACAGTACAGTGAAGATATAAATGTTAACTACATGTAAAATATTATTGGGTCAGTACTGACTCAGAGCGATAGTGCTGCCTGTTGTACCATCAAGATTATTTCTCGCTGCTTCGAGATGTCCCATCTATATATCTAACCCTGCATAGTTTATCCACTTAACTTCTGTATATGTTTTTTCCACCTCTGCAGTCAGAACAGCTCTCCAATTGGATCACAGAATATTTTAATGCCATTTACATTTCTGTTTGGTGGCCTGAATGAGGATGTTTACTTTGCTAAACTTTTTGTGACCTTTCTTCCCCTAGTAATTATATCTGTATTATTAGCAGTTTATAGAAAGTGGGCTTTAGCATGATATCTGACTTTCAAAACTCTCTTCAGTATCACATTTAAAAAAATTGCTTTTTATTCTGAAATCCCAAGCTAGTAAAATCCTTATAGGTATTCTTTAAACAAGTATCACTATGCAGATTCTGCTTAGGCTATTGTCACAATAGTATACAGCTAGTTTTAGGAAATATGTTTACTGTTGCAGAATCAAATTTCCTGCTCTTTAAATATTACACTGGAAAGCTATCAAGATTTTTGACATTTTTGAAGTAATGCCCAGAGAGGTCAAAATAATGTTTCCCTGATGCCTTATAGCTCATCTCTCTCTCTGTTTTACTATTCTTTCATATAAAAGACCCTTTGTGCTAGCTGCCTAAAGAAACATATTTTAGTTAGAAGTACAAATACAGAAGAAAGATTATCCATATTAAGATAGGTTTTTAGTCCAACAAACTGCTGTTTCAGCTGTTTATGCATAATTCTAAGAGACTATTTTTTAACATTTGAAAGCTAAACTAGGAATCCATTCAGTTCATCACAGGGACTAAGAAGATTAATACACCACAGCCGTAAAAAGATTTCTCTGCCCTCTCACACAGAGACTGGGTTCAAATTCAGCTGGATTTTAGAGACAAAATAAAAAATTCTAATCTGACAGCTGCGGCAAAAACTCAGCGGTCCTGTTAAACAATGATGAGATGACACGGAGGTGGCAGCAACGCTACACCGACAATAATACACTGAGACCTGTAGGGGGCATGCTAGAAATCGAGACGTTTCCAGTGGCAGAGTGACCAAGCACGGTGGGTTAGTTCCAGGCAAGAGTCTTGACCTGTCCCCACCTTCCTGCTACTGCTGGAAATCCTCCATGATCTTCTGAACTAGAACTCCCTACATGACACCAAAAAGCCTTTGCAAACTACAGGTGTCCAAGTGGAATACCAACTGGGAACTGGCTGGTTTTTTAAAGTTTAAACAGAGTTCTTGAGCACACAGCTACCATCCTCTTCTCCAAACAGTTCATGGAGCAGCACATGAACACGTATTTCTAGCTGTAATGTGATGAGGTTATATTTAAGCACACGGGGTGATAAATAATTAATTCATTACACTCAGAATTTATTTCACACAGACATTTTAATAAAGACTCTTATCGCAAACGTCTTATTCTGCTGACTAAACTCTAGCAAAATAAATGTCCTCAGCAGCACCAGTTACTGATTTGAAGCTTCACTATTTTGGGGGCACCATAGTGCTACCTGGTGATCAGGGCAACCACTTCAATGCATATTGCCCATGGGTACCTTAAGGGCATGCACTTTTTCTACTAATCTCTTCCATATTTATAAGTGTTAGGACAAACCCAAATCAAATCTCCACTCTCTGGTGTGCACAGCATTTGTCTACTATTTATTACTGTTTAGTCTGCATTGGTTCAATTTCTTTGAACTGAAAATCCACTCACTATAAAGCTTGAGTATCATTATAGCTGGAAACCTTATAACATAATGAGATGAACATTTGGAATGAAGTCTGGTTCCCAGGCTCCGGACTCACACAGTGACTCAGTGGGAGGGAGCTACATGTAGAAATCCCATGCACAGCAAGAGGAAAATAGCACCCGCCTCACTTCATAAAATGAAGTTTTAACATGACATCTTTATGGCGGCACAGCTGACTAAACACCATAATGTCATCAGTGTTGCAGAAAAGGAGCTACCATCCTGTTCTCCAAACAGTTCATGGAGCAGCACGTGGACACGTATTTCTAGCTGTAATGTGATGAGGTTATATTTAAGCACTCGGGGTGATAAATAATTAATTCATTACACTCAGAATTTATTTCACACTCAGACGTTTTAATAAAGACTCTTATCACAAACGTCTTATTCTGCTGACTAAACTCTAGCAAAAGAAATGTCCTCAGAAAGTAACCAACGATCCAACAATCAGTGATTGGCATTTCATTTGTTCTGGTTATATACATACACCCACATAGACACCTGTACACACACACATGCACCACAAAGGTATGCTGTCACGATTAAATGGTGTTTGTAATGTGCTTTGAAAAGGAAGAGCGCTCCTGACACATACAGCATAGTGATACACACATAAAAAGATTTTTTCCTATTTATAATGCAATCATGAACTTCATTTCCCTTTCCATTCAGAAAAGCATGTAGTGTGGCCTAATGTTTGGACTGGATGACTTGGGAGTCAGGAGTTCTCTTCATGATTCTGCCACTGACATAAATATGTCACTACGTACAATGCAAGTATTCTCTGCATGTGTATGTGTTTGCAGGATTGAGGCCTTAGTCATTCAGTTTCCTCAGCAACAGAAGAAAGAAAAACACTGTTAAAAGTAGGAAGATGTGTTGGTAAAGCCACAAAAAAACAGAGAGGGGATTTCAGGACAGGTGCAGCTCCCAAAACTACTTTCAGCTTTTTAAAAAAAAACAACCCTAGATTTCAAGTTGATGATATCCCTTACAAAAACAGAAAAAAAAAAAAAAAAGAGTGCCGTATACCAGCCATTAGTGAGTAACAGAGAACTCCACCTTTACCCTGCTTTATTAATTAATGGACCCGTTTTCTCTCTTGTATCACTTCTTCTCTTGATTTTATTTTTCATTCCCCTGGACCCCTGGGATTAGCATTAACTCACTCATTCTGTATCCTCCCACACTTGTTATTTTTCTCTCTCCAAGCCTGCACTGGTTCTGTGTATTCTTGTTTGTTTGGCCCCCTAGAAAAGGACTTATTTAAACCCCAGATCTTTGAGCAGTCTGTCACTATGTGAAGACACAATGATGACATCTCATTCCTTGCACTCTTCACCTTCAGAGAAATTGGAGTTTGTTGCACCGCAATTATGGCATCCATTAGGTCTTTTCTGCTTTCCAAAGGGGAGGCTTTCAACGCATTCTGCTCTTACTGTAGTCACTAGGGATGGGGTTTCCAAAGGTGCTAAGCACTCAAATTTCATTAAATTTTAAAAGAAGTTGGGTGCCTAACTCCTATCAGCTCCTTTGAAAATCCCAATCTTCGTTTCATACTTAGCCCATATTTGCTTTCCTGAAGCCTAACACTCTTGAACTGCATTGTTCAGTGAATTCATTTCTTACTATGATGAATTTAAGTACCTGCCTGGTACTGAATGTCATCATTTTGAGTTGTCCCATAATTTTCTACCCAAGGAAAAGGCTCAGAGTGTTTTTGGTACTTTCTGGATCATTAAGCTGGCCTTCTTCATAACTATGGAACCTTTCTGATGCTGCAGGTTTGACTATATTTGTTAGCTGGATATTTAAAATTTCCCATGAGTGTGGTATCCAAACACCTTGAGAGTTGCCTATTTTCCTTCCTTCCAGAAATCCACTGTTTCTTCTTTGTCATTCTGTGCATCCTAACCGAAGTTATTTTATTGCCATTCTCTTTAATTGTCAAAAGGTAGTTCACTGGCATTTATAACTTTTGACATAATGCCACTTTTCCTTCTCCACATCTTCTTCCCTTTCCATCACTCCTAGCTACTAAACTTACGGATGTGCATGGTGTTCATTCAGCCTGCATTTGCTTTGCCTCAGTTTTATCTCATTGCCCCTGCAGTAGTTCTGCTCCCTTGCACCACCCTAGGCAATTCCTCTCCTTTCCTCTTCAAATACTTGTAGACAGTTATCCCCCTTTAGCTGTTGTTAGACCAAGTCAAGCATATTCAATCCTTTTAATCTTTCCTTCAAAATCAATTCCTCTAGTCCTTTAATCATTTGTTTTGTTCTTCTCTAAATTACCTTCAATTTGTCTACAAATCTCTGGTTCTCAGGTGCCATTAAAATACCATTTAGACAGAGCTTTCGCTGAGGACACAGGTTCATAGACAGCTCATTAATTTTTTTATGGGTAAGACATTTCATTTTATAAGTGTACATTTTGATGTTAAACAGTGTTTTGTTAGAAAGGGTACACTATCATGTCTTTATGGATCACAGAGAAAGGTGACATAGCACATGGCACTCTGGTCAGATAATACATTTACTACTTTAGATCTTCAACGTCTTGAATAGATATTGGGCCAGATCTTCAACTTGAGTATACTGACATAAATCCATTGACTGTCAGCCCAGCAACTCTGGTTTGTACTAGTTGAGGATCTGGCCTAGTATCTAGTATATCCTATCAATACTTCATGTGATAGATATTCCCTCCTCCCACACACGCATTTCACAGAGAGAAAAGTGGAGGTAGGTAAACTGGCTTACCCAAGGCCACTCAGCGAGACTATGGCGAAACCAGGATTAGAGCACAAGAGTTTCTGGCACCAAGCCCTCCCTGTGCTCTGACCACTACACCATGATGCTTTTCAGATGACAGTGCCTCATTATGCAATATGTATTTTGTATGATCTCCCCAGAGTTAAACTAAGGTTAAAAGCAACAGCTACCACGATAAACCCTACCGTCTCCTCAATCAGTCTGGAAGAGAAATAAATAGAAAACCAGCAAATCCAGCTTTTCTAGATGTCTGTTGTGGGCTTTCCATCGAGTGACAAATAAAAGGAATTCCTACAACCAGTGGTCTGCTTTCACTGCCACAGGAAATTACCTAACCATTCAGGAACCTGACATCAGATGCCATTTCTTTCAGTTAGATTGATTTTATGCAACTGCATTACTAACAGGGCTGAAATAGTTATGTAAATGTTGCCATATGCAGTTGGCATACCGTTCCAAAGCACTGGGGTACAGTTATTTACCAAATATTAGTTTAATAAATATTTCATTATTCGAGCTCATTATCTGTCTTATGTAGATGGATCAGTGACCTTTAAAAGCTCTGTTACTCTCCCTTTGTGGCACATCTCAGATGATGTTTTCTGTAAAGCAGTACGGCTCTTTTATACAGCACTGTAAGACTCCTGAACAGCACACTTTACAGAACTAAAACTGGCGAGGGTATATCCTTTCACCTTGCTTTCCACAGCCCAGGTCCATTCACTTTGAGCATGGCCGTAAGAGGATTAACAACACTAAAAAGAATTTGATACCCAAGGAGTAGATTTTCAACGGCACAAAGAACAGTTAGGCACCCGACCCTCACTCTCTTTCAGGGAGAACAGGAGACTAAATCCCATTTTTGCTTTCGAAAATATACCTCCCCCGAAGAAGCTAACATAATATGAGGACAACCAAGGTAGCGCACAAGGAATAGCAGCTTTCCAAGGTGCTTTTCCTCCCTGGAGCTGTCACCCTACTTACTCCCCGCTGTGGAGAATGAAGAGCTACGTGTAATTTTTTTTAAAATAAATATCATCTCAGTTCACCTGGTTGAAATTATCATGCCTGACTGCATGGAGTTCAATCAAAGGAGGCTGTTTGGGGGTATGGGAGGGATGGGAAGGGGGAACAAACAGGAACAAGACAATGAAGAAATAAGGCTCCTTAAGGGAACAATGGGGGAACTATTAATTGGGGAATGCCCCTGGCCAGCCAGCCTTCAACCACTCTGGCTAGGTTTATGATTTCCATCCCTCAGTCTAGGCTCGAAGGGGATACTAAACCATTAAAGCCCCCCAGGCCTAGAAAGGAATTGGGGGGAGGTGTTTGAGTGGGCTGCCAGCAGCTGCCTAGGGGGAGATGCTGACAGAGACACACAGAGAGGGAGAAGATGCAGCAAGCAGCCTGCTCCCCCCAGTCGAGGAGCAGGGATGTCTGAGCTAAGCAGAACTCACCCAGCACTTGCAAGGAAAGAATGAGGTGCAGGTAAGAACCAGGCATATAGGCCTTTTGTTGTTTTACTCTTTGCTCTGCCTGCTATGTACCTCTGGGTGAATAATAATGCTTTGTTTTGAAGAAGCTGTTTTTGAATCACTTTAACCAGCTGTTGCCAGAGGCTCCCTGAGGAAAAGGGCTTACAAGTGCCAAACAGAGCTGGGCCTGCAGAATTAACATGCTTGGGAAACAGGGGTGATTGCAGCCCAGAGATCCAGTCCCAGAGTTGTTGAACCACAGGGTTCCATGCACTTTAGAAGGAGAAAAAGGGGATCTACAACACAGCTCACTCTGTAACCACAACACCTGCCTTCCCATGTGTCGATGCCTTTACTCACTATGTCAACTTTATGAATTACACAGCAAGTGCTTCTGGACAAAGACCTTGTCTTAATGCATCTTCAAAAAGCCCCATGCACACATATGACACACCATCCATGACAGAATATAGTGGTTTAAAGAGCGTGCCCTTCATACTCTCCACCATTAAATTGCAGACCCCTGGCCAGCTGTACCCCTGCAAGGGTTCACCCTTGGTCAAGGACAGCAGTGAGGGTTGCACTGTACCTTCCCGTGGAATTTTAATTTGTAGCTGGAGCTCCATAGCCCCACTAGCAGAGGCTGCCCTGAACCAGCATATTAACTGGTCTCTCAGATCATGGACCCTCCCACTTTTGTGGCTTTGCTGGCTGGTTACTGAAACAGTTGCTGTGGTGCCTTGCAACCGGCTGGTTCCCTGCATCAAGAGGTCTGCAGCGACAGAGCCTGGGTGAATCAATCCCATTATACCCTGAATGAAGTTAGAGCATCCTATGATGCTGGCAGACCAGGTGCCAGCTCATGCCAAGCCCCTAGGCTTCAACTGAACACTGACTAATACATAGCTGAATTAGTCTGGCTCACCTGTGTGTTAATATTGTTAAAACTGGTATTAGATTTATAAAAACATGTTTAGTGTTTAGACTTGTAAGTTGCTGCATGTATTGATCTCACTTAGAATATCTGTATCCCATGTTATAAGATAATATTTACGTGTTTGCTCTGTTACTATAAAAGTGTTTTCTCTGAAACTGTAAACCTCCAGTCAAGAGAGAAGCACTACCAAGTGTGAAATACTAGTTTGCCACAGGAGGTGTTATCTCCTGCCCAACAAAAAAAAAAAAGAAGGCCCAAATATGCCAGACAAACCATTGTGGAACATCAGAGGACAAAAGACTTTGTTATTGGCCCTTGTCCCCACCAATGAAGAGGAGATGTGCACATGACCTCGTCCCATCAGCTTGAACTCTGGGAGAAGGCAATAAAAAAAATCCCTGACAACAAGAAGAAACTATATCTTAATGCTGCTTGGACTCTGGGAGACAAGGATGACTAAGCATAAGCAAAAGATCCCCAGTGCTTGGCCTGGGTTAGCCCTAAAGGACATACAGAGCTTGATTATTATAGACACTTCTATTACCTTTTGAAACAAGACTGTAACTCATTGTGTGTGTGTTTACCTGCTTTAAACCTTTTAAATAACTCTTATTTCTTTTTCTTAGTTCATAAATCTTTAGATACTTTATTACGGGATTAGCTACAAGTGTTGTCTTTGGTGAGAGATCTACAGTGCAAATGACCTGAGGCAGTGGTTCTAAATCTATTTACCATTGTGGGCTGCATATGCAGCTCTCTATGTGTTATGTGGGCTGCATCCACACAATATATATATATTACCTGTATGGCCGTGTGCGCTGATTGGGCCGTAAGCGGCCCACGGGCCGAGAACCACTGACCTGGGGCAAGTGACTGGTCCTTTGGAACTGGGAGTAACTAGATTATTGTTGTGATTTTTGGAGTAGGGGACCAAAAGGCAAGCTTGCCTAAGTGGCAAGATAGACTGAAGCGCCCAAGGGGACTGTCTGAGACTCCACGTTAAGGCTGTTATAGTGCTTGAGAAGAAGTTCATACCTGATGCTTGGCTGGTGAAATCGAAGTATAAAACTCAACCAATTTGGGGTTGTGCCCTGGTTTGTAACAGTCTGCCCTGTGGTTGGCACTCATGGTCGTGAGCCACTCCAGACAGCTTGACATATCCATTCACAATCTGAGAAGTGTTCAATGTACACAAAGCGTTGCCCTGGCAGATTCAGCAGAAATGGTGGGTCTGATTCTGTAAGGTGCTGAGCACCCTTGACTCCCAATGAATTCAGGCACTACGCATCTGGTAGGATTGGGCTCGGTATTTCTCATGCTGGAAGGAGGTGTCATCAAAATTTCTACAGATCATTTTTATCAGACAGAAGACTGGTTAGTCTGACTTTGTATCCATCCCCAGAGTAATTTGTTTCTGAGCTCTGAAAATGTAGATGCCATTATAAAATTTTAAAGAGAGGGTGTTTCATGGTAAATGTAAAAAGCTAGAGCTTCTGCTTTCAGAAAATAATCATCTATCTGACTAAGAGCCTTATATATAATACAGCAGGATACAGAGAGGTAAGAAAAAGTTAGAGCAGCCAGCCACCCTTAAAACCTGGCTTAGCAGTTGGACTGGACATGAAAGCAGCCAGCTATTGGTACCTTTAACATTAATTTATTCAAAACACTCATCTCCCTATAGATACACACAAAAAATTGAAAGAAAAATACATGAAATCAAACACCACAGTGAGAAATTTGGAGAAACAAATAAAGCTGCCACCATAAACTATAAAAGCAATTCAGAAGCAGGAGAAAAAGGAATGTAACTTGGGGAAAAAAAAAACCACCCTGATTGCTGCAACATGAAAGTGAAAGAAGAGCAGTGGCGGCGGCAATGGCAGCAGTGAAAAGAAAAACCACCACTTAAAAAACGAATTCATAACATCAGCACAGCAGGAGGCAGAAAGAAATATTTAAACCAGCAATCTTGAAACATAACCTAGATTGCATGGTGACTGACACCCTATGTTTGTGATAGAGAAACGGATTCATTCTGCAAGGTTCTTTCCACTATTGCCCTTGAGGATAATCCCATAGTTTCCATAAAGTTCTGTTTCAGTACAGGAGCAGCTCAGAATGGACTATCTTCATCAAACTTTAAACGAGCAGAGAAACACACTCTAACAGTATTGCACATTTCCCAAGGCCAGAGAAGGGAAGCTGAGAAGGGGTCCATTTCAGTAAATCAATGGCACTGTATAAATGCGATAATCATAATATAGATGACCCAGACAATCCACTCCAGAAGAGAATCCTAGAAGGTGGCCACAGAGGCAGGAAAACTCTATGAGGTTCCCCTCAGAGTCTCATATACATTGTCCATTTGAAGAGGAGAGAAGAAGTTTTGAGGAGGCTCCCTACAGCCACAGCCTGACTGCAGGAACTGTGCTGCCATCAGACGAGTCTCCCCTGTGGCCGCACGTCTATCTTAGGTACTTACATGGAAGTCATTACCACAGTAACTGAGTACCTCTGTCTTCAATGCGTTTATCCTCCCAACACCGCACTGAGGTAAGGAAGTTCTATTACCTCATTTACAGATGGGGAACTGGGATACAGAAAGACTAAGCGATTTGGTTGAGTTCACACAGGAAGTTTGTGGCAAAGCAAGGAATAAAACCTAAGTCTCCTGAGTCCCAGGTTGGTATCCTAACAACTGGACCATCCTTCTTCTTTAAGCAACCCTGGAAAGAATCCAGGGGGAGCGAATGCAACTCCGCGAGTATGTGTACCCCAGAGCTGGAGGTGTAAATTTCCAGCTCAGATGGTTCTATCTGTGCTACCTCAGATCTCGCTAGCACGCTAAACCAGACACGTGGCTAAAACAGACACGTGGCTGCGGCAGCGCAAAGAACTAGCGACCTGGCTACATAGCTATGCTCTCCGACGGGATCATACTTGGGTGGGCTAGCCCGTCCCGTCACTGTGGCTATATTTCTATTTGTAGCATGCCAGCTTGATCAGAAATTACACCTAAAGCTCTGGTGTAGACATACTCTAACATGGATTAAGTCGTGGCTGTATTTCTTTGGGGAAATAGAGTGGGATCAGCTGAGGTTGGAGCTGCTAGTGTGAGGCAAACAGCAGCAAGACCAGAGCCGCTCACTTAGCTAAAATGACTGACCCCTTCAGCAAAGCCTGCAGTGACTCATCACTCAGGCGTGCTGCAGCAGCCTATCCCTGGGCAGGACTAGGGTCAGATGACCTCCAGGCAAATGTATTTCACTCTCACTTCCACAGCCACAAGTTAGGGTTAGTCTACACTTACCTGCTGCGTCGGAGGCTTCAGCTCAATCTTCTGGGTTCGATTTATCGCGTCTTGTCTAGACGCGATAAATCGAACCCGGAAGTGCTCCCCCGTCGACACCGGTAATCCTGCTCTGCGAACGGAGCAGGCGGAGTCGACGGGGGAGCCTGCGCGCCGCCGTGTGGCCCAGGGGTGAGTACTTTGAAGTTCGAAATAAGATACTTTGACTTCAGCTACGTTATTCACGTAGCTGAAGTCGCGTATCTTAGTTCGAACTTGGGGGCTAGTGTAGACCAGCCCTTAGTCTGTGCAACAGCGCCACTCAGCTAGGAACCCTCCTGCTGCCACACGGTGTTACAGACTCCTTAGGCTTCCAGCCTGCCCTCCATCCAGTTGCCCGAGCCTTGTTCCAGCGCACGTCAGCCTTGTCTGTATCTTATTCTTGCCCTGCTGCAGCCCTGTTCCTGACTTGCTTCAGCCCTGCACCTGCCTCCTGATCCCAGACCCTTGGACTGATTCCAACCCAACCTCTGACCTGCACCCGGACTCCAACTACGATTCTGATTTAGCTTCTCTACAGATTCTGACCCCAGTTCTGACTTCGGGCCCTGATTTCAGCACCACTCTCAGCCTAGTCCTGACTCTATGCCCAGCTTTGGCTCTTGGTACCTGTTCTCAAAGACCGCTCCAACCACCAGGCCTAGAACCCAGGGCCTGATAGCCAGAAATTTCCAAGCACCTGCTTTGGCCTTCCTCTCCCCCCCAACCCCAAACGGAAGCTCAGCAGGGTACTGGGGAAGTGACAATAACATGGGGGAGGCATTCTGTCTTCTGGGCGAGCCTGGACAGAGCCCATCTGCAAGAGGGAACATTCTGACCCAATACTAAGTTTGGGATTCAAACCAACAATTAATTTAGGTACTCGGATATCCCCTTATCACCACAGTTAGCTACCAAGATCAGCTAACTGCAAATCCTATTTAGTTATATCTATGGAGAGTGGCAGGTTTTTAAGTGTCACCAATGTAATTCGTCTATCTCAAGGACAATGTTTTGCCTTTATTGTCCTCAAAACCAGTCACTATTTATAACACTTATCTGGAGATAGTGCTAGGCAAGGTAATACATTTAACTTCACAAGTTAAGGGCAACTGCATAACGCAGACAAATGGTGCAGACAAGCTAACCCTAATAAATATGTATATACTACCAGAGGGGGTATCTGAATAGCCAGTAAAGGTAGAATTTAATTTTTTATACATAGTGTACTTATAAGTTGGTCATGCTATTAGCATTCAGCACCAAAAAAATTGTGATTTACTGAGGATTTTTGCTTCCTACTGTTACTGAATGTGCATGCCTTCCCAAAAAACATATCCCTTTCCTGAGGTAACATATCATGCAATTATAAACCTTCACGATTTATCTTTGACCAAGTCTGCAGCCAACAACCCCAAGACTCTATGTTTCTAATATATGTGTCGCAAATGAGAAGCTTTTAATTCTAAACAATCAGGGGGAATCAGGTTCTGAAATGGCATACAATTTGTGCATAACCTGGAGTCACTTGCTCTCTTTTTTACCTCCACAATCCCATCTTTTATTCATCTTTGCATTTAAAATTGCATGGGGATAGTTTCTACTTTAAAGAGGTATTTATGAGAATGGAGGAAAGAGTGGTTTCTCAGATTATTCTTACCTGAGCTCTGAGTGCAGCGTCCTTCTTAATCCATTTTATCACTGTTTCGTACACCAGCTCTTCTGCTTTGGTGTTCAGGCTGTCATTGGACATGTAGGAAATGAAGTCGTCTTTTGAGATATTAAGGATCTCCTCTTGATTGGCCACCTCTGGGAAAATTTGTAGGGCATATGCTTTGGCCATGTTGTATAGTTCACTGCACTGCATAGCCTCAGCCATGGCTAATATTCCTAAGCAGTTGTTGGCAGTCAATTGTTTTTCTAAAAGGAGCAAATAAAGTATAAATAAATGAATTAAAATGGCATTATTTCACTGATAAATTGATGCTATGAACGTAAATAACTCTGGTTCACTTTGAATAGCACCCAGGTTATTCCAATGAGTCACCATTAAAAGAAAAAAGTCTACCAAGTGCAGTTTCTTTAGATCTGCATTTTTAAATCTTGAACTGGGTGGAGGGTATTTTCTGGGCTTGTTTTTTGGTGTGTACTCTAGTGGTGCAGTTGGGAGAAACAGTTGACATAACCTTATTACTAAGGACCTCCTCTCTAGTAGGACTCAAGTAATTGTACTGCCTACCATGTTCCTTTAAGAAACAGCAAAGAAGTAAAACCCTAGTGCAGGTGCTTTTAGAATGAACTCAAACGGCTCTGAGGATGTTTTTGAGGATGTTACAGTTGCTTCATGATAATTTATGTCCTGCTTAGCTACTAAGCCACTTCAAATAATAATAAAAAAAATGTCCCCACAGGAACTTTGTTACTGTAGAATGTGATGACATTCCTTATGCAAAACACAGATTATACTAATGGTTTCTGTTAAATGTTGTGTAGTGGTGTTTCAAAGCAAATCATGCACAGGAGAGACAGCATTATCTGCTTCCTGGCAAACAAATAACTACACAGTGTGTAGTAGTATGTTAAGGATGAGCTATGCTGTACACTTTGCTGTCCTTTTTGCTTTTCAGCTACTCTGAAAAAAAAACCCACCAATAGGAAATTTGTGCACGAGGGGCTAACAGGTTATTGGGTCTCAGCTTTACTAGCCAAGCCATTAGCAGAATACATTTTATTAAGATTCAAGGCAGAAAGCCTCGAAAAGTATGTCTACACTGCAAAGAATAACCCATGGCACCAAGGTCATGGCTTGCATGGCTCAGGCTGTGGGACTAAAAATAGCACTGTAGATGTTTCTGCTTAGGCTGGATCCTGGGCTCCAAGACTCTGCCCCTTTCCTGGGTTTCAAAAAAATATTAAAAATATTCCAAACATGCAGCACTCTTATTCTGGAATAGAGTGTACATACATGGAGTTAATCAGCAATAGCTTCTCAGCATTAAACTCACACCCTGCCTTATTTTGGATTAACTTTAATGGGTAGACAACCCCTCATATACACACAAACCTGTTTAAAACTAGGTGGATAAAGTAAGTAGGTGATAGAAATCTAAATTCTTATCACCACCAGTACTTGGAAAACTAAAACAAAAAAGCAAATCTGACACTGGAGTCACATTAAGCTCCAGCCAGATCACCAGGGCATAGCCCTATACACATCTTTCATTCTGCACAATGGAAAACATCTGGCGGAATAAGCCTTTACTCATACGACAGCAGATACCCTACTTCAACACCTTTGCAAGTGGGGTTTTTGAGTTCTCAGATTTCTTTTTATCGCGTAACAAGCTTGGGTATGGGACAACTGCACTCACTGCAGCTGATCTTCTCTGAATGGGGGATGATGATCAAATATCTGTGCTGACTTTTCTAGATCTGATCCTGGTATTTTACCTATCTTTAAATCCCTTGTAGATGTAGACAGATGTTTCTGAGTGGCCCAGTCTTTCCTTTTTCAGAAGGACCAGAGGATAGCGTTGGACAATTGCTGCTCTTCCCTGAGAAACCCTTTTGTGACATGCCAAGGGCTCTATTTCATTATCCTTTCCCACGTGTACATAAGGCCATCAAGAAGGTTTGCGAAGAGATGTGGGCTGAGATATATTCAACGGGTTGATGACACTTCATAAATTCTAACATGGCTGGTACAGTGGAACAAATGACTTGGTGACTTTCTGTGATAAGAGCTCAGATGTAGGCTAGCTGGATGCAGTTCAACTGGGGTAAGATTGAAATAAGGTTATTAGCCTGGGGGAAGCAGTTGGCAAAAATTATCTCAGCACCTTTAATTGAAAGGGTTCACCAACTACCTGCATCTATAGTTCACCATATAGGTGTCTAGTTAGATCTTGAGATAGTTCTGGATGCGTAGGCAACAAAGAAAGGCTGTAGAACACTTTGCTCCATCTATGACTGAATAAGAGAGTGTACCTTTTTCCTTCTGATGCAGACCTTGCTACAACTGTCTTTGTCACCTCAAGAATAGACTTGAATTGCACTCCATATGGGGCTCCATCCCTAGATTATTCAATTGTTAAGCAGAGAGCACATTACACCAGTGCTCCAGGATAGCTGCCCACAGATTTCTGGGTGGAATTTAAGGATGTCAGTTTTAACCTATGAATTCCTAAGTGGTCTGAGACCTGGTTAAATACAAGATCACCTCTCTAACCCTTGCCAGACTGTTGCAACTGAGATCAACAGAGGCACTTGAGCTGGCAGGGCATTCTCTACTTATGCTTTGACTTTGGAATTCGTTCCCTATGTTGATCTGCCAGAGTCTGTATTTGTTAACCTTCCAGGTACGCTGCAAAGCCCATCTTTTATCCCAAGTATCTGGGGATGAAGTGGATGCCTGAGCAGGGATATAGGCAGAGATTGGTAGTATGCATGAAAGATTACTTGGCAGAACTGTGGTACCAATGTAACAGGAGTTCAATAATTAGTGCGAGATCCCATCTGTTTGTGTTGAGTATTGTCTTTTTAATTTAGGGAGGATGAAGCATATGAGCTAGGCATTACTAAAATCAACACAAACACACCTCTCTGTTACAGGCTGTGATCCATTTAGTTAATGGGAGTTCATCCTTGCTTGTTCATACAAGCCTCTAGTGGCATATTGTCTGGTTATATCGATAAGCTTCTGGATGTAATTTATCCTCCAAAAGATAACAAGGCCCTTGTGAGGGTCTCACTTTCCCATCTTCAAACTGTCTGGTGCCTCAGTTTCCTCACTGGCTGGGTGGTCTGGTTCTTCAGCTGACCCCAAAATTCCCCATTAGGAGTAGACGAAAATAATCCAAAACACGTTCTTGGGCAGGGTCTGGGTGGACCTCTCTTCATGCAGGTCTCCAAAATGCTCCTCTCACTGCTTCCTCCCATGCTTCTTTTGGAAGCTTGTTCTTCTCTCAGAAAAAATCAGAGATTCTGCTCTTCCCTAGTTGCCTCCTTGACAGACAGACCCCCAGCAGGTCTCACTATCTCTCTCAGACTGAGGAAAGGAGGCCCTTACATACTCAACATGCTTTGTGATCAGCCTACTGTTTCAGACTGTATTGAAAGTCCCAGAATCCCTCTGTTTAGTTCATTCCTGTGACAGAAGCCCCCTCCTCACAGACCTCAACTGTGATACTGATATATCTCCTGAATTCTGGTTTGGCTCACATGCCCCAAACCTTTTTCTTCCCTGGGTGCACAGACTAACCAAACGAGGGTGGCTGTTAGGAGTTGTTTTTAATCCAGTTTCCTCTGCAACATTGAAACAAAACAAGAAACCCATCCTTTCTCTTTGTTCATGCACCAGAATGCTTGTTCATGAACCAGGCACTGTAAGGAAAATCTTTAATCCTTGTTATCGTCAACCACTAGCAAACACAGCACAGGAAACATACTCAATGCTTGAAGCCGTTATGTCCAAAAGGGAGGGCAATTTTCCAATTCTGCAGGTTCAGTTGGCTTCTACTGGGGGATAATTACAAATCCCAGGTCTTTGAGACAACTGGGAGTTGCTAACTGGCTGTATCCAACTTCAGCAAGGATGCCTATTAGCTAGCTCCATATATGCAATGATATACACGCCCTTAGGCTCTGGGGTGCTCCTATAACTAATACCTGAATTTTTTATTGTAAATCTAGGATCACAAATCAGGCTGAAGGGAAGGTGATCCATGCTAGACTTTGATTGGGAATGGCAAAGGATCAATTCAACAGGGCATCAAAGTAAGACACTGAAGAGTTGCAAGAAAAGAGCCCAGTAGATCAGTTGATTTGCTTGTTGCACTTGCCTTGGCTACACATGGTTTGGATGAAGTCAAAATCTATTACTGTACTACTGGTACCTGTTTCTGTACCAAGGAAGAGCTCATGTGCTTTAATATGGTTCTCTTGATGCTATCTTCTTTAGAGAATAAGGATCCACTGGAAAAAAGGCAACCCTGAAGCCATAAGATGGGAGGAAGAAGAGGAAATGCCTTGGATAGTCCATGCCATTTCTGACCAGTTTACTAGCATTTAGCCAGCCATCATCTGGAACCTACTATAACTTGTAGGCTTTGTTGCATCAGTCGGAACATAACTGGAAACTGTTGGCATTGTGCATGCTGTTGACAAAAGCAGAATACTAAGTGTAGAACAAAGAGCGAGAAAAAAGCTGGAGATAGTCATGGCAGTGAACAGTTAAGAAATGTGATTGTTGACTGGGGTCCATTTCCCTGTCTGACAAATTCAAAGGGAGGTAACTAGGATCTAGATCAATGAATCCTACTGGGACATTTGAAAAGCTATTTTTGTGCTGTGATATACTTGGTTCGTGCATTGCACAAAACAAAATACTCTTCCTAAACATTTATATGGCAAAGACTCTGCTATATCTGAAGCTCAATTCAGTCAAAGCTATAAATTCATTCTCCAAATGAATTGTATGACTTCTTCGAATGAAAGTCTAAAACTCTGGTGACTCCCTATATATCACTAAACTTATAGCCAACTCTCCTAGTTCATACCATAACATGGTTCACTGAATTCAAATATTAAATATTGGAAAAGGGAAATCTCACACTGATTTAGTGAAATAAATGTATTTTGTTTTTCTGGCTGAATCTTTCTTTAGTGATAATGTACTTAAATACATCTACTGATCATTGAAAGCTAGAAGATATATTCATTTAAAAAGGTACTGGAGGGCAGCTACAGAAAAGCAATGTCAGTGTAAGAGCCTATACTCAAGGTTCACAACCAACATACTGGGACTAAGAGACAAAGTTTTCAACCTACCATAGCACACTCATTTTAAACAAGAGTTTTACATTTTTAAACAAGTGACAACAAAAATTATTGAAAGAGGGAGCTCGAAATAATGGCCTGACTCATAACTGCACTGCTCCAGTTTTACACTCGTGTAGCTCCACAGCAGTCAGTTAGGCCAGAGTAGCACTGGGCAATAACACAGTGATGAACCAACCCCAAGGTTGGATTCTGATTTTTGAACATATATAACATTTTCTGAATGCTCGTCTTCAAGACTCTGCATTCCTGCTGTTAATTTACAATGACAAACTCTTGAGACGACTCCAGGTTCACGTGAGACAGAGGTAAATTTTGGTTCCAAAGGGAATGACATGTCTTGCCATGAGGAAGAGTTAAGAGAGATGTTTTAGGGAAGGGGAAAACAAGGGCATGAAAAAAAGTCTTGATATAGTGTGTATTGAAAGCAACACAACATCTGGGTCAAACTTTATATTAATAAGATTCCATTTATAAATGGTTTATATACAGGGTTAACAAAACATGAATAGATCTTATAAGGATGTCACAGAAATGAGTACCATGTGTTATAGGTAGTTATGGGCATATCAGTACAAGGTGTTATAGATGGTTATAAGGCATGGTTATAAGTAACCTATTTTCCTGTTGGGGCTCTATATTAACATATAATCATTGACTATAATATCTATTAATCATTTATCAATGGAACCTTAATGTAAATGTGTGTGACCATTCTACCTGTTGTGGTTAAGATGGATCTCATTTACAAGACCTCGGAGAGTGCCAGAACTATTACTTCTGTAGCCACAAGGATCTTTCACCTGACCCTTAGAATCTGTTTTTCAGGGGTGCAGGAAAATGGCAGACCCTGACCCTTAATGGGGAGTCCATATTCACCTATTGTTATAACAAACCTAGTCTGGCATAGCTTCTATAATCTACTGTAATGACCATATGAATGGGACATGCATGTGCATTTTAGCACTCAGTGTCTGCATAAAGTACATCCTTTGTCAAATTAAATGGGACACTGATACCAAGAACAAAAAATCTATCCACGATGTGAATGCAGTTGGATTTTTTTTTTCAGATGCACAAACAACTTTACTGACTGTAAATCAGTTTAGTGCTGCAGCAATGGGAACACTTTAAGTTCAGATCTCAGTCCAAACAAATGAAGTTCTATTGTGTTTCAAATAACATTTAATCTTAAATTTCCTAGCAGAGCTACGAGATTAAAAAAAACATCCTAAGGCCTATAATCTCACAAGATGGAATGGGGATGACACTTACCTAGAAATGACACACAGACTTTACAGAAAGTATGAAACTGGAACTTGCTGGCAGCCTCCAGAAGAGTTTTTGCGTTGGCAGAATCTATGATCAAAGAACCTGTATAAACAAACTCCAGTAGTAATTCCAGGACTTCTGCAGTGAGGTTTGACATGGCCAATTCCAGCTTCTCCCCGCCTCTGCTACTGTCTCGTGGTGACCTGGTAACAGCAGACAATGACATTCTTACAGGACATTACGCCATCCCATTTTGTTGTTGTTTACCAATTAGCGAGGGCTAGAAAATTGATTCATTAACTTTCTCCATATTTTTTAAGGAACTGAAGAGTATTGTATTTTAAAATAACTGAACTTAAAGACTTTAACTGGATCTGAAAGAGAAGAGTCTTAAAGCAAGTTTTACCAAAAAAAAAACCAGTTTATTGCTACTCTGCATTTTCATGCAAAAGAAGGTTGCCAAAAAAAAAATAAAAAAAAATAAAAAAAGGAAGAAAAAAAGAAAAAGAAAAGAATGAGCCAACATTAATGAGAATGAGGACCAGGGTTAGCTTTCAAAGGGAAACAATACATTTTAACATTCAGAGTTTACATCTCATATTTTGTGCATAATATAACACAGTGAGGCAAAAACACCGCTAAATTTCAAGAGAAAAGGTCACCTAGTTTTTCAAGAGCATATTCCCATCCAGTACATGGAATGATATTTTAAATGTCATGTGCAGTTAGGAATCTATTTAAGGACCTTTTCCATCAGCCATAGGGTGACCAGATGTCCCGATTTTATAGGGACAGTCCCGATTTTTGGGTCTTTTTCTTATATAGGCTCCTATTACCCCCCACCCCATCCCGATTTTTCACACTTGCTGTCTGGTCACCCTAATCAGCCATAATAAGAGTAAGATTTTAAAAACGGTTGGGGTTTTTTTTTTGTGGCTTGACTCCTCCATGAATGTTAATGTAACCATATATATGTTTTTGTTTTAAAAATATATTGTTCCCTTGTAGGCACTAAAAAAGGAAGCCCCTCATGGCATTGCTTTGAAAACTGAATACAAGACAAGATAGACAGACAAAATGGTTAGAGCAAAGAAGGGAGGGGGGGCAGGAAAATAATAACCAGCTCTGCCACAGGAAGCCAGCAGCCATCCTCTAGGAAGTTTCATGACTGTGGCCTACGATTTGTCCTGCATAAAGTGCTAAACAATTTGGGGATCAAAATATCGCCTGCATTTGAAGGGTGCATTAGTGCTTGTGAAACTATGGGACAAAAAATAATAGTAATATATTAAAATAAGGGCCCAGTTCCTAATGCATGGTTGGCTGGTGTAGCTGCAACACTAAGGACAGGTAACACCTGAAAGACAAAAATGATAATAAATTTGGTAACGTCAAGAACGGGGGGGAAAATCTGTTAAAGTAAGAAAATAAACTCCTTTAGTGGTTAGAACCATTCAGCATCTTCTTACAGAAACATTCATTTCTCCCAATGACCAGACAATCAAAGCCCGCTCACTCCATCACTGCTACAGTTCTCGTGAAAACCACTGCACGGCCAGCACCAATGTGCATCATAGAGACTACCAAACTCTTCATAATAAATGGTCACGTTACTACCCACTGGCCAGGGCCAGCTTTAAATACAAGCAAGAATCACTTCTAGCAACTGCTTGGGAACCTACACGTTCAAGGTTCACAATGCTGTGAAGACGCTTATGGTCAGATATCCCCTTCTAATCCTGGAACCAGAGAACAAAGTATACAAGGCCAGATTTTCTTCCCTTGTACAAATTCATAGTCGGATTCTGCCCCTCTCCCCACAAACACACATACAAAAATCCCCAAAGCAACTTGGGGGAATCTGTAAATTTGAGGCATGTCCTGTCACTTTTTTTAAATACCTCTGAGTTAGACAATGGTATCAGGTAGTAGAACAAACCATATTTAGGCCCTGACCCTACAAAAGCTTATGTATGTTAGGGTGACCAGATGTCCCGATTTTATAGGGACAGTCCTGATTTTTGGGTCTTTTTCTTATATAGGCTCCTATTACCCCCCACCTCATGACCCGATTTTTCACACTTGCTGTCTGGTCACCCTAATGTATGTGAGTAGTCCTATTTAATATAATGGTACTGATAGTGAGTAAAATTAAGCGCATGCATAGGTCTTTGCAGGATTGGAATCTTAAATTGGCTTCATATTTCTATTTAAGGTACTTAAACGGCCTCAATTACTGCAAATATTCAGCACCTCACAATCTTTTTATCCTCACAACACCTTGGCCAGGAAGCGAAGTACTGTTATCCTCAATTTACACATGGGGAACTGAACTACAGAGGGTATGTCTACACAGCATTTTGGATCATGCCTCCCAGACCAGGTCAACAGACTTGGGCTAACAGGGCTCGTGCTAGCCCTCTAAAAATAGCTGTAGAGACAGCACTTTGAAGATGCAGCTCAGGCTGGAGCGCAGACTCTGAACCCCACCCCTCTCCCTAGGCTTCAGAGCCTGAGCTCATCTGACCTGCAACTTGGAAAGCACTGTGTAAACAACACAGCTATTTTTAGAGCACTAGGGCAAGTCATGCTAGCCTGTCTGCTGATCCAGGCTGTGAGGCTCATTCCAAAATACTGTGTAGATATACCCAGAGAAACTAAATGACTTGCCCAAGGTCATGCAGGAAATCTGTGTCAGAGCAGGAAATTAAATCCACATCTCCCAAGTCCGCAGCTAGTGCCCTAAACATTGGGTCATCCCTTTGTTTAGACATAGCCTGTGGGCAATGCCATATTCCAAAAGCAGGTGCACAAGCATGTACGTTAAGCAGGTTGCTTATACTGCCCAATATGCACACATTGTACTAAACCTTGACTTTTTAACAGGTGTGCTGTATGCTCTCAGAACTATCATGCATGTAAGCAGTATTTTGCTCAAGCTACAACTCCTCTTGGGACGAGATAGAGAAGTAAAGATTGGTTGGGCCCTGAGAGGAAGCCCAAATTAGTGTGTCTCTTTCTCACAATCCCCTGTACCTAATTTCTAGGTCTGTATAGACAGTGAACCTATCTAATGGTAGAGCAAGAGAACCTCTGATCACAAGGTACTTCGGGTGCCATGCATCAAAATGATTCCATGGTATCTGAAGTACCTTGAGGTAAAAAGTTCTCTTGCTCTACCATTAATTGCTTCAAGTAACAGTTTGACATGGTTAATGTTATTCAATGTTTGGGCATAGATGCTCACATTTTTATAGGTATTTAGGTATTGGTGTGCTGAGCAGCACAACACCTAATTGATTTAGGAGCCTACATTTCATTTTCAAAAAGGGATTTAGGCATTTAGGAGTCTAAATCTTATTGACCGTTGATGAAATTCATACTCCTAAGTGCCTAAATCCCGCTTGGAAAAAAAAAAGATATGTGGGCTCCTAAATCAGTTAGGCATTACTGCACCTAAATACCTTTAACAATCTGGGCCAGAGCGCTCACCAATTTAAATGGGATTTTATGGCATTTCGCAATGGCAGGGTTGAGTCCTTGCATGATAGGCAGGCCTGTTGGAAGCAAATATTTGTCTACAGTATTAATTCCATTGGTGCTGGCAAACGTCGTGGGGGTGAGACACTGACATGGTAACAAAGCTCTTCGGGTGACTAATCATGTGCAGTTTCCGACTGTGAATGCAGCAGTGAACAGGACAGACTGTGCAAAACCAGTAGCCTGCCAGTGACATTAGAATAAAGAAAATACCAATTTAAGCAACGACTCCGGCCTGTCATTCTTTAGAATAATTAAGTTATAATCTCTTTTCCTTTGTAATACACCAAGCAATAAATGGCTGCTGCAACTGATTAAATACCAAAACAAAGCTAAGATGTTCAATCAATCACAAAAGCCACTTATGAAAAGTATTATACAAAGCAATAGAGATTATTCATATTACACAACCAGCCAGAAATGGAAACTGAATTGTGTCCGTTTCTGCCTCTGATGCTTTGAAAGTGGCATGTTGTGGTGCTTGGGCTTTTTAAGGGACGTACCCAACGGGGCACAGCTCAGAGCACTGGTGGACAACCTGCGGCCCACCTGCGGCCCGTCAGGGTAATCCGCTGGTGGGCTGCGAGACAGTTTGTTTCCATTGACTGTAATGTAACGGTGAACCGTGGCCACTGGGAGCTACGAGGGGGCCATGCCTGTGGACGGTCAATGTAAACAAAATGTCTGGCGACCTGCCAGCGGATTACCCTGATGGACTGCAGGTTGCCCACCACTGGCTTAGAGGCATCACTTGGGATGCATACTGAAAACAGACCTGGTTCAGCCAACGAAGTAAAATAAGAAGCCCGCATGGCTTCCATGCTGATGACCTGAGCTCTGTAGATTTACTCAGCCTGGAAACCAGATGGATTATTGGCTAAAACAGGTCCTAAGGGATCAACAGTGAGTTTTCAAAGAAACAGAGAAAGAGAAACATGTGTGGAGACAGACTTATGACTGGACACATCACAGAGAGTATTATTGTGGTTTGAAACGGATTCTGGGGTCTGATTTACTGAAATTGTTTTTATAATAGACTTTTTCTTAGGTATTTCCTTTCTAACTCTGATGTATTGTATAATGATATTCTTAAAGTGGCTCCCGTGTTTCTTACTTTATATGCAGCAGGATATAAAGATCCTCTATGCACCTAGCAGACTTCGTAAATGTACAAAAGTGGGCCATATTCTCCTCTCAGTTATACTGGTGCAACCCCAGGGAAGTCAGGAAGTTGCACAAGTATAACCAATAGGAGAATTTAGCCCTGCTATAAGTGCTTACACAGTTGATCAAGTGAAAAAACGTATGTGCATATATACAAACTTGTGTACACAGAGGTCTGATCCTGCACGACTGAAATCAATGGGAGTTTTGTCACTCACTTCAGTGGGTGCAAGATGAGATTCTAACGGTCTAACATTGTTCTCAGAGAGATCAACAGAAAAACTTCTATTGGGGAGAATTTGGCTGTAAGTGAAAAAAGTGCACACAAACACATGCACACAGTACATGTTAATGGAAGCTCATTATAGATATAACTAAGAACATGAACATACACCATGCATTTTGGACATCTGATAGACTGTCTCCTTAGCATTTAATTTTAGCTTGAAGCTGAGTAATGTATGTTTTAGGTCCATGGACATAGTTACACAAGGCACATTTTGCTATTTGCTCTGTGAACTCTAAAGTTTAAATGGAACAATGTCATTTTATGGGCCTTCTAATCATTGCTCATATTATAAAGGTCAAACATTTCACATTGTGACAGAAAATCAGTAACACTCCTAACAGCCACTGAGGGCAAAAAGTTTTGCTTCTAAAGAATAATGTGTAATAAACAATTTTAGACCTCACTTTATCATTGCTGCAATCTCGGAGAACAGCTACAGTAAAAAGCCGGTAATTCTTGATATATAAACTCATTAAAATTAGGAAGTGATTTAGAACAGGACTTTAAAAAGATCTATCTTGGGCTAAGCAGCAAAAAGGTTAGATTAGGTCTACATTTAAACAAGCTAAGAGAGTTCTTTTACAGCTTAACTATATGGTAGCTGTCAGAGAATTTTTTCAGATTTACAAATCATATAGCCTCCAGTGGGGTGATTGGTAAACCTAAAAAATGTGAAAACAAAATTTAATGAAGAGATAAGCAAAACCACATATTAGTTCTGCATCGATAGTGCAGAGTTACTAAATAAATAAAACAACTTTTTACTGTTTGGGATAATCAGATCTACCTAAATAAAGCCGTGGTCCTAGGGCATGCTCTGTTCACTTAGCTCAGCTACAACTTTCAATGTAATAACTTAAGCTGGAGAGGTCATAGGCACAGGGAGACTTTTAAAGCAAAGGACATCTCAGTTATAAACTGGAACCCAACGAACAAAGTTATTGGCCCTTTCATTGAGTTAATCTATATACGGAAGCTAATAGAAATGCACACCGGTAAAATAGGATTAATATTAGAAGGGGGAAAAAATCCTTGCTTGCAATGTTCAGGATGTGCTCTGGAAAATTTTTAACACACACACACTCCCCTCCCCCCCCCCTCCTTGGTATTAATTTGCCCTTGAAATGCATTTCCTGAGATCCAGCACACATACACAAACATCAGCACTAGTGTTTCATGCTTAGTACAGACATAACTAAGTTTTGTTCATCATCTCTTGAATAAAGTTTTTTATATATATATATATATATATATATAAATTCTATTCATGAGATAATGCACTTGGTGTATTATATAAAATAACTTGACTACATCATTTTTATCAAGATGTTCTTTTTAACATAACCTTTCTGTGATGCAGTACAAAAAATTTTATAACGAGATACTTTGAGTGTCAAAGCAGCATTTAAACTCCAGCTGAAATACCCCTTATACACGGAGTTCTCCTAGTATTTCACTTCATCAATGTACAGACAATGATACTGCTGCCTCTAACTGGCTTGCAACACTGTTTTGATTTGACTAATGGTCTGATTGTCTCTTAGAGTTGGCTACAGTCTTACTCAGTTTCACTTCAAATGTGAAAAGCTACCTATGAGCAGTGTAGAAACCAATTTTCTCACTGTTTACAAGCTATAGTCACAATAAAAGTCAAAGCAAATACAGAGAGACAAGGTGGGTGAGGTAATATCTTTTATTGGACTAACCTCACCTACCTTGTTTCTCTAATATTCTAGGACCAATATGGCTACAACAACACTGCATAAAACAAATTCAGAATATTCAAAATGGAGTCGCCTGCAAGGAATGCATATGAATAATGCAAAATGCTTTATGTAAATGTACATTTCTGACTAGGAACAGTTGGTTCAACTTTATCCCACACTGCCTCATGCTGTATGTGAACAGGGAGACTAATAGAGCTTTCAGTGACATCTCTTCACATCTGAAGCAGTATGACTACATGAGGTGCAACCTCAAAGGCATGTCATACATCACAGCTTTGCCCTACGAAAATGGGCACCGAATAAAAGATTAACCCTAAAAATAAAGACATTTTTGGTATTGTGCATTTGAATGTCTTCCCCCTCACCCCCACTCCCAGCACTCTGCGGTTAGAGTCTGCCTCTTTCTTTGTTTCTATCCAGGGCCCATCACAAGTCAACAAACAAACAAAATTTAAGCAGCCAACAAAATTAAATGTATTTATATCAGATAGATTCAGCTATTGTGGGCATCTTTGACTTCCCTATTATTATCCTCCACATCTTGGCCACTCGGAATGTAATGGCAATAGAACTCAGATACCCCTGTACTTGAAAAGCACATACCTCTACGGCTTGTGCTAAAGGAGATTTCTGTTAACATAATAGGGCTTGTGGCCCAAACAAATGAGCAGTTTTGATTCTATCTAGAGGGCAGTGGAACACGCATACTATTCTTTACAACATATGTTGACACCTGCATCCGAGAGCCATGATATCGCTCCCCTGATGCCATTGGTGTGGCTGGAAGTTGCACACACAGACCATAGTATATGGCCCTTAGGATTGCTGTCTACTATATCCAGCTACCTAATGAACATCCAGCTTCTGCTCCACCTCCTAAATGTACTGTGACACACTGTTCTTATTGGTTTTAGTTTCATAGTGAGGGACATAATTAATACAAGAGCAAATATTTGTGTTCTCGTTTCACTAGAGCAAAACATTTGCTACCTATGCCAAGGGGATAAAAAAAAAAATCAGAAACTAAATTGCTTCACTCCCTGGACACTTTGTTTGGGTCTAAAGGAAACAGGAAATCCAAGATTAGAATATGAGATGAAGCACTTAAGAACAGCTACTTCTTTTTATCTCTGTCAAATTGTTTTGATTACCAAATAGAGAACACTTGACTGGGATTGGCAGCTTCTCATGAGGCTGAAGAATCTGTTAGTTATGTCTCATTAAAAACTTTTGTTCAAGTCTACACAATTTAGGCGGAATATCTTGGGTACTGAAACTCCAGGCAAATAAGAACAAAGTGCAGCACTGCTGCATCCTAACTGTTCACTCTTTGACTTTTCATCATCAAAATTATTAAATGGTTCAAAGTCACATGTCTGTTTATCTTGGGATAAACAAAAAAGAAGCTTAATGACGACATCTGTAGCTTACCACTAGCTAAGTAGAGAACAGATATTGTACTCTGCATGGAAAGTAATGTTTCATGCCTAAGAGCTTGATTTATGATTCTGTATAATTATAGGCTCATCATGAGATATAAATGTACAGATACACAAACACAACAACATGGATTTACACAACGCAGACCCCAAGATGCATGTACACACTGTGGTCACACGTTATTTACTGAGTTACTAGAGTTTATCCAGCTGCAAGATAATCAGTCATGTAAATGATGACAGCAAGGGACATTTATAGAGCAACATCATTGCAATACATGTGCCATAAGGCAGTGGATGTTCTATTAAATAGGATTTTTAAAAATAAATTATACCCTAGCATGGCTTCTCTTTTGGAATTATTTTATCGATATCAAAATGTACTAACCTGCAAATCTCTGCCTTCTTTACGCGATCTCAGAGATAAATATTATCTGGAGCCTCAGCTACTATCAATCTGTCTCATGAGACAAGAAAAACTCGTACTGTAATGATGCTATAGTGTGATTAGGGTAAAGAACTAGCAAAATCATGAGATTAAATAAATTAGTGTTTAAACACAGCCTTGCAAATTCATCATGAAAATTTACCTGACGAGGCACAAAATCTACTTGTCCACCCTTTACCATGACATTGATGCAGATAATGTCATTACTTGCTCCAGGCGAATAGAATTTGGCAAGGCTGGTTTAACATACCAAGGGCTAAATGCTCCCAGTTTGCAGGCTGGTCTACACTGGGTGAGGGGGGGGGGGTGGCGTAGCTGAAGTCGACATTTCCTAGATTGAAGTAATTTTACTTACATTGGGTCCACGTGGCGCAGGCTCGCTCCCCCGTCGACTCCGCTTCTGCCTCTCGCCGTGCTGGAGTTCTGGAGTCGACGGGGAGCGCTTCTGGGATCGATTTATCGCGTCTAGATGAGATGCGAAAAATCGATCCCCAATAGATCGATTACTACCCGCCGATTTGGTAGTAGTAGTATAGACGTACCCTCAGTGGAGTTCCATAAGTGTAAACTTGTTTGCGTATCAGGCATTTTCTCCTAATGCACCATCTACAAGTCAGACAAATGATAATTTAAGCGACAAAGGGTCCTGTGGCACCTTATAGACTAACAGAGGTATTGAAGCATAAGCTTTCGTGGGTCAATACCCACTTCTTCGGATGCAAGCAGTGGAAAAGTGGATCCGAAGAAGTGGGTATTGACCCACGAAAGCTTATGCTTCAATATCTCTGTTAGTCTATAAGGTGCCACAGGACCCTTTGTCGCTTCTGCAGATCCAGACTAACACGGCTACCCCTCTGATACATGATAATTTAAGACCAAGCAAACTATAGGATTAACAACAAATGCTTTTGTTAACAAGAGACATGGCCAGAACAAAACAAAAAACAAACAAAAGAGGCAAATCTCAGGCTATTCAAAGATGGAACATGATCTAATTGCTCTATACAGGCTGCTTCAAAAAAGCAAGGCCAGGATCAATTGAAGGGTGTAATGCTATAGTAGCTGAGATCACAGACTGAAATACAAATCTGCCTCCCTGCTGAGACTTGAGAAAGAAACAGACAAGCTTCAAGAGGTCAGCTTAAACAAGTGGCAAGAGAATGAACCAATGGCTCTTTGGAAGAGCAACATTTGCTGTCTCTGGGCTCTTTTGCGAGGGACTGGGGACAAAGTGAGTCCCTCTAAGGATCTGCTTGTGGAGTAATGAAATATGGGGCCACTGTATTAAGAGTCTGGGCACCAACTTGCAAAAGCCTCATTTGAACAGAAAACAGCAAAATATATCGAGGAACACAAATTTTGCTTTGGGGATTTTAAAGGAAGGAAGAAGAGTTAAAAATAAATGTCGTGACCAACAACCGTTAATTCTTGAAAAACTAAAGGTTCCCCTCATCTCAGATCTCTTCTGATCATATTTACCGCACAATAATAAAACAGCTTACTACACAGTTGGCATTATACAAATAACAAATCTATTTCACTGGATGTGGTGAAATTTACACAAGTGTTTATGCAGGTATATTTAAGGCTCCCTTTCAACACTGGGTGGGAATAATTAAATATGTATTTATTAATTGTCACGATTATGTATTTATATTAAGGTAGTAGCCCCAAGGTCCTAATTGGGATTTCAAGGATTAGAATGAATTTTGCAAGGTGTTAGCTCTTTGTCACTCAGATATAGGGTCTTACGGTAATATTTTTACAATACAGTTAAGGCTTGTCTACATGGGGACATTCAGGAAAGTTAATCTGAATTAACTAAATGTGTGAATTTAAAGTTAATTAGTTAAACTGCATTAGATCCTTGTGTGGGCACTCTAATTCAAAATTAAAGTGGCGTTAATTTGGTTTAGCTTAATTCACTTTTCTGAGTGTCCCTGTAGAGGCAAACCCTTAGAAGAGGCATGTACCACTTAAAAAAAATATATAAGTGAAAGGTATTATACCACATAACAGGTAGTGTGTTTTCACGTATCTCCTATTATTGGTACTGGGGATTTGTTACCTATACCAAACCTTCAAGAACTGCTCTGCACATTTTGCCTATCAGTGCTTAGTACAACAGGAACAAAAGCTTTGCCAAAAGCTGATCATATCATTAACATAAATTCAGTATCCTAATCCAGCAGTGGCCAATACCGGATGTTAAAGAAAGGCAAAAATAAATAAATCCCACCTCAAAATGCACTTGTGCAGTGTTGTAAACACAGGTGAGATAGGCAGGGTCAGAGTCATCCTTGACCCCCTACAGCTACCTGATAGCAACCTGAACCATCATATTTGATTATTTTCATTTTAGGGCAAGACAAGCTTTTGGGGGTGGCCAAAAACAACAGCACTGAAGAGCCTGGTTCCAGTCCCTGGACTGTGCAGTTTCTGCCTATCTGTCTTTGATCCATTTAGCTTTAACTGGCTATTGTAACATAACTCTTCCCCTTTGCCCGTAAATTGCAAGTCTACAACACAGTCAAGCTCAGACTGGGCCCTGAGATGTAAGTAAATATAGCTAGGTCATGCGAATCCGGCTGCATGACAGCAACGTGGCTCACAGATAAGTCTAGCCAGAGCGAGGGCAAGGGCGTGATTAGTCTGTCATTTCTTGGATAAGATTTGTAGGATTTGTAGTTCTGTCTAGAAATTACGTGCGTGAGAAGCCCCTGCCTACGAAAGAGAGAGAGGAGACTGAGGTTAAGTGATTCTGCATGGTACCTCTGCAAGCTGGAACTGTCCCGAGGCAGATGCTTAATTTCCGTGCCATAGTCGGAGCTTCAAAATGGACCTGCACTGCCCCAGGTTTTGTCTTTCAAATTAAATTCATTCTATCTGCCTGCCAATGCAGAGCAAGCATCGAGAGCAAGCCTGTCACCCGTCCCCCCCCCAATCCACGACTGCATTTGCTTGGCTGAATACAGTCACGCTGACACTCTGGATTCCTTGGCCCTTTGGTTCAGAAGCACAGTTAAGTATTTGTAACCTGCAGTTTGAAGCACGTGAATTTCTGCTCAGTGAAAACATGTTTTTCAGAGCCTGGCAGCTGCGTAGTATCAAACCCTAGCGGCCAGCTGTGACATGAGGGTGTGATTGTTGCTGCTGCTTAACAAAATACAAGCGGCAGGAGAACAGCAATGACAAAGAAGGCTGCCACTTGTAGGAGCATAAATCTACTTCCCATGGCAGTATTTCAAGCCCAACATACTGTAGCTATGAGTTACTTGTTTAAGAGGAAAGGCATCTATAGCATTACTCCCACCTTCGCAGCAAAGGAACAGTACGCTTTGTACTTTCCAATAACCCTCCCTTTTTCATAGGCCCCATAAATGGTTTAACAGAAATGACTGATGATATCCCTCTATGTACAGTACATCTCTGATTGCACCTGAAAAACTTATCTGATTTTCAAGATCTTTTCCTCCGCTTAAAAAAAAAAAAATGCAAGGATTTACTTTCACAAATGTTTTATCTTTACAGGGAAGCGGAAAGAGACAGATGCAGATATGCTCCCAACTTCTCAACTGGGGTTAAAAGCAAAAGTTCTTGATAAGAAGCAAAACAGGAAGGGGTTGCTAAGAGTGGATTTTTCTTTCATCTGCTATTTCTCATTTTTGGCTTCTCATAATGTAAACACAAACCAGACAGTCTGTTTTCCAGACACCTGAATGCTTTTGCAGTTTTGTCAGACTGTTTCAGATGGAGAGAGGCAGATTTCTCCGTCTTGTGTCCAAATTTTGCCTTCTTTTACAATGGTGTAAATCCAGAGTAACTCCCATGATTTCAATGAAGTCACACTGAATTTACAAGGGTGCAAGGGAAAGCAAAATTTGGCCCCAATAGTCCAAAATTCTCTACCTCTCCAGCCTTAGCAACCAGGTCCCAGATACAAAAAGAGGACCTGCTACCCCATTTTAGAAAAACAAAACAAATAGAGAAAAGAAGCAGGCTATCCTGGAAAAACAATTTGGTAGTGAACTAAAGTGACTTTGCTCCTTTGGAAAAGAAAGAGGACAAGAGTGTTGCCAGATTATGTTCCATCAAAATTCTTGGCTTTGTGATCTAATCTCCTGCTGTGTGTATTTTATGCTGTACGCTACTGGATTTAGCCAGCCCTCGGGGCTACAAAGTTAAGAGCATCATTAAAAGCAAATCTTGAACAGTTGAAAGGTACAGCATACTATTTGAACTTCTCTGTACTGCTGCCTCACAAAGAAATACAACTCTGAGGTTTGCTTATAAAAGCCAGTATTTGGGCCAAGAAAGGGATTTTAAGACAAGAACTTCCTATCAATGTGAATTTGGTAAGGATTCCAGAGCTTGGCATTTAGGGGGGAAAAAAAGCTAATTAAAAAGCTCCGGTGAAGTTCACTTTGCCCTAGAAACATCCGACATTCCATTTACATGGCAGACGTATTTGTCTACTTAGGATGCAGTTTGAAAACATTATATCACATCATGGGATTTTCCATTCCTTTCTTCCAGACACACACAATCAAAACAAGGAATTCTAGTTACAAATGAAGCTACAAAATCTGGTTCTGGAATGTGGACAACCTTGCCAAAGTTGGGAGGGGAGGGATGCTTGTGTATGGGGTTTTGGTTTGGCCTATTATAGAGATGGAGCCCAATGCAAAAATTAAGATTTGGATTTTGAAACATGCCCTCTATCCCCCCATAAAAATATGGGGGGGGGGGTTTAAAGTTGGAGGGAGGGCTGTTTGGATTTTGGTCTCTCTCTAGTCATGTAGAGATGATCACAGATGTATCTGACATATACACACATATAGCATCCACACATGGGTTGAGCCAGAGCCACAAAACTCAGATTCTGGTCTGGATTTCAACCCCACTTCCATAATTGGAAAGAATTCAGCTTGGGGTATCTGTTAGGGGCCAACTCCAATGCACACTTACAAGATATGTGGATATTATTTAGGTTACGGGGGATCACTCCCACTCAAGGTCGTCTACTGCAGAATCTCCTGTTGGACTAGTCTGAATAGGATCTTGAGTAATGCCACCTGATTAGCTAGAGGACTCCCTCCAACAAGGGCTGAACATGCTGTCTATCTTATCACCATCTCTAGGAGCAAGTGATAAGATCAGGTAATGAAATATCTCTCTCTCACAAGGAAAGTTCTAAACATTACCAAAAGAGTCACCAAGAAAAAAATCCTTACAAATTTAACATAAAGAGTAGTAAGTCTGTTTCAAGAGTTTGATGTTTAAGAAAGCTACAAAGTAAAGGGACATAAGAATGCTAGCAATATAATTAGGCCTGCCAGCTGTGCTTTGGTTTGAGGGCACACCCATCTCATCCAATACTTCTGCTTTGCCTGTCTGCTTCATTCTTGTGAGCGTGGAGGGTACAAGAAACCTGGAGCAGTGTTCAGACACATTTCAATATGCTGCCTGCTTGCAGGAATGAAGCATATTGGTATAGCTTGGTCTGGTGCACTCTGGCTTTGGCCCAACAAAGCATATAAGCATGTGTTTAATTGTAAGTACATTGTCAATGGGACTAACATGTACTTAAGTGCTTTGCTGGAGTGGGGTTAGAGGGCTCAGGACCTTACAGGATCAAGCCTTTTTAAGAACCAGTAGATCTTCTAGGATCAGGAGAACAATATGTTTTTTATTTGAAAATATAAATATTTTAATGGTATATAAATAAATGTTTGTTTTAAAATGTATATTCAGTTTTGGGTCAGTCAAATCTCACTGTGCCTTTCTCATGACAATGCAGTACACTGAGTCTGAGTGCTGGATTTATCCTTTAAAGACATTGTTGTAACTGGCCCTAATTATTTTCTAATATTCCGTTTTTACTCATTTGGTGTGTCACTTGCTATTTTGCCTTCAGATACTCACCTACAACGCTCAGTGGTATCAAAGGCAGATAATCAGATGTGTTAGGGCAGTAGTTTGTCCACAGTACAGGATATATGATGCAAGTACACTGAAACATGTATATACACGGGGTCACATACCTAGAGCATCTTTATGGGGATGATCCTGGTCCCACTGAAGTTAGGGACCAAACTCTCGTTGACTTCAGCGAGAGTGGAATCAGATTTTGTATCTATTGTACCACTGAACTCAATGTCCTTTATATAAATATTTAGGAAATACAAAGACATTTACTTGTTCTTCAGCCACTTAATCCAACTGTGTCTGTTTTTATTTTTATGATAATAGAAAGCGCAATATAAATCACATTAAGCTTTAAGTGTGATCTGCGTTTCATCTTTCCTCAAAGGAGCTGTTAGCAACACGTTACCATTATCAAGAGAACATTCTAAACATACTATATTTATAAATATACTGCCATTGTGAACTATCATGATTTTATATTACTAAGGGCATGTTCCCAAAAGGCGCTGATTGCCTCTTGCAAGTTAAGTGTCCTCAACTCCCATTAACTTCCATGGGATCACTCGAAGGAGTGGGCTTTCCAGTAGTTCCCTGAAAAGTGAGTCTTTAAAATGGCACCTCAGAGCCCCAGGTTTAAGGTCTCTCAAAGACTCTAGCACAAATTTGCAAACTCAACAGGTGAACATTTATTTTTTTACTATTTTCCCCACCAGACAGCCTGAAAACTCAACCTGGCATCAAGCTGGGTTCCTCTCTATTCAAGTGTCATCATCAGTAATAAAAATGCTGCTGCCTTGGATATACCTGTGTAGCCCCATAAACATTCATCAAGGTTACATGAGTGAGAGTGAGGCCATATATTGAAGACAGTGGTGCTGAACCGGTCTAACTGAGGTCAGAATTTGACTTGACAACTCTTTACTATTGCTGCCGATGTGTGAGAAGGAAAAGAACACAAGCTGACTTTCAAATTCCTGGTTGAGTTTTCAGAGCCTGCTGTTCAGGGGGAATAAACCCCCACCTTTTTCAGTTGGAAACTGAGTGAGTCTGATGTGAGTCACAGAGAGACAAGTGTGGAACTCCAGGATTCTACTTTCGCAGAGTCACTTTCCAGAGGAGAACTGCATTTAAGACTTTTTTTTTTTAAATGATTGCTCTGTTAAATCAGCATTCAGTCTATGGTTCATCTCCATTCGACAACTAAATTACAACCCTCCCCAGATTCTCGCTAGAAATAGATGGTGCCTGATGACTTTAGTAGATGAACCAATGTCTTCACAGTCAAATCCAAATGACACTCCTTGGCTAGTCAATTACTGGGTTTCTATAAATGGTGTCTAAGATCTCCTTTCCCTATAGACTACATACCTTATCTCTGTCAGAAGCATATACTGTAGCCTTAACTAGCAAGTGATAATGAGCAGACAGGAGAAAAAGGACAGAAAAGAGATCTATCATAGCTAGAACTAGCAATCATTAGGTTTACAGAGGGAAAATAACAAGCTACCAGGCCAACATATTTTTTTATGAATAATTGATAAGGCAGTCAAGCACAATTATATCATAGTAATGTAATATATATGCACAATTAGAAAAACAGCTTTGTGCAAAAGGACATAGTACATAGAAAAAGAGATACCAGCCAATATGCCATCCTGAAATAAAATACCGTCACTATTGTGTTAGTTGGCAAAATTTAAATACAGAATTTGAAAGCAAGCAAAATGTTCTGTAATTCCATTTTTTAGCACAGTCCAGGCTCAGTCTGCTTAGGAAAATACTGCAAGGCAAAATCAGCAGCTGCATTAATTTGCTGATGATTGAGAGAAAAATGAAAGTTATACTGGTGGTGGTTTTTTTATCCCTCCCTTCTTGCTACTCTAACTTACTAATAATATGAAAGTACCAATTTATTCCTATCGAGTACATGAAGCATACAAATTGAAAAATCAATGTAATGGAAAAAAAAGATTATCATGCACTGTTTAGAATCAATCAGCTAGAAACTGAGAGGGGGGGAAATGCAAAGGCGGAGACATGAGATTTAGAAATGTACATATTACATTTACTCTAAGCTAAAGCAGTGTTTGCTTAAGAAAAACTCCTCTTAGTCTAACATGCAGACTGAGTCATATTTTTATCTAACATTGTCTTTCCAATTTTTCCTATGAAAATTTGTCAATTGACTTTTTGCCTTTAAAAGGCCCCAAATAATATTTTTATAAATATTAACACCCCCCTTCTCCTAAGTGCCACATATGGCATGTGACAAAGATTTCAGGGCTGAAGGGGTTAATATTGTCTAAATACTTTATTGGTATGAAGTTTCAGCATCATTCACAGGAAAGCTTATGGCTTACTGTAGCCTGAAGGATAAAGTTTTGTACTATGTAATGGAATCCCTTTAAAATATTGATAGCAATAGTTCTATTGTGTGGTCTGGATCACTACTCATAGTTTTGTTTTAAGCTTAGAATTCTTAGTGATGGAATACCTTCTTCAGCCAAAATAGGCCATTACTGATCAGAAATAATTACATTGTACAAGTCAGATGTGTAACAAATGGATCTGAGTCTCAGTTTGAAAATACATTCAAAGGAGGTGGAAAGAATGGCTACTGGCTCTGTGACAGGAGATTCAATCTTCATAAACCTGCAAGAGAGGGGAAGAAAAAAGCGACACAAATGCGCCCTACAAAAGAACAGACCAGATCACAGCTGGAAGGAAGGCAAACCTTTTAATCAGGTCCTTGAAATACAAGCTGCAGGAAGCTAGAACATTTTGGTGGACTTCAAACTCTTTGCCTTCAACAATTATTTTCAGGTCTGTAAACTCTTTCGCTCTGCGTTGCTGGTTCAACTCCTTCAACATTTCTGCAGAACAGAGAAGACAGACAGTGCCAGGGTTCCCATTAAGAGTTTTTATTTATTTTTTTCTTGTAAAGAAGTAGAGAAATAGGAAACACTTGATATTGTTTGTTGGCAAGACTGGCTCAACACTGACAGTCAAAGAAATAATAAACAAACTGGGTATTAAAAAAAATAAGCAGGAACCAGTAGGTCTAAATAATTTAAAAAATGTCCTAAACTTGTAAGGGTTAAAAACAAAAATTTAAAAATTTGAGCATCAGAAAATCAGACACACAGATAACGCATCATCACAGAAAAGTTAAATATAATTTGTTATAACAGAATGTGAGAATTACATAATTTTTCTCCAAAGGCAAATAACTTTTGAATGTATTGGAATAATACTAAGTAAAAACATGGCATTTTGATGTAATATGAACTGGATATATGTCAAAAGAATAAAACCACAAACCCTGAAAAAACAGCATATCCTAAACTAAAACATATTAAGAATGTGTGAAGCTTCTCAGTCAACAAAATACAATAGTATTAATTATAAGTATTATGTTATACTATATTGTATTAAAATTTAACCAGGAATATCAATGCAGATCATAAAATATCTTTAAAACATAGGTGACAATGTAATATGTTAAAAGATTAGCTTAACAGCATTCTTATGATTAAAAAAATCACAGAGAGAGAGTAAATTATTGGCTTTTTTTACTATTTCCCATTTTTTACACTCAGAGGATTTTCACCATTTCAGCATTTTTAATCTGTAGCCTTTGATAGCTTCATTTACAGCAACAATCGACTTTCACACATCACAAGAGATTCACAATGATAAAAATAACCTCTGAAAGTATTTCTGTCCTGCAGTAAGCACCTACCTCTCATGATGCCTCCTCTCACACAGCCTCTCGGTACTGAGAGAATGAAATAACAGCATGCCACATGTCTTCATATATGAATGTGAACTATTAAGCAACCTAGATGTTCTATACTCCTGTTGGATCATTTAGGTGAAAGCCTTTCACTAAGGTTGGAGACCAGAATAATTAGCAGGACAAATAACATACAGTTAAGTTGAGTGTGTGTGGTGGCGTTGAAGACAGTGATCAAGATGATAAAACTGACTTTAATATTAACGTGTTTTATATATACATATATCTATATATGCACATTGTATATATATATATACACACACATACACACGCACACAAACACACACATATATTTGCAATAGGTCAACCTCCTCATTTCCTCAATCATCATAAAACCATGTACAGATCCATTTTCAGATAGATTTTTACATCTAACGGTCCAATTCTCATTCACATGTAAGCCCCCTTTACAGTGTAAAGGCATCTTTAAGGGGGTGTAATTGTATTTATGCCCACTATATTGCAGAGTGATATAAAGGGGCCTTAGGCCTGGTCTATACTACGGTGGGGCGGGGGGAGGTCGATGTAAGGTACGCAACTTCAGCTACGTGAATAACGTAGCTGAAGTCGACGTACCTCGCCGTGTGGACGCTGCAGAGTCGAAGGGTGCCGCTCCCCCGTCGACTCCGCTTCCTCCTCGCGTCGGGGTGGATTACCGGAGTCGACGGGAGCGCGTTTTGGGATCGATTTATCGCGTATAGATTAGACGCGATAAATCGATCCCCAAAAGATCGATTGCTATCCGCTGAATCGGGCGGGTAGTGTAGACAAGCCCTTAGTGTAAGAGAGAATCAGGACCAAATATTCTTATGCTGTAGTCATGTTTCTTCTGCCTCCAAAATTAAACTCATCAAGCAAGTGTCATTTTGGAGAAGCCTCAGTTATCCAACAGCAACAAAAAAGCATGCAAAATTTTTATTCAACTGCTACATTAAAAAGCAAACTGAAATCCAACCAAACCCCAACATCTGTGGTGAACATTTTTCAGGATTAAGTAAATAAATGTCACCTTGCACATTTATATCTATTTAATGGAAACACAGTAGTGTCTGAAAGGCTAATTACTATGCGCTGAAATGGGTCAGCATCCTCCGGAGAGCAAGCAGATCATTAGAGAGGGCACTGAAATAACAGTAGGCTTGTGTCAGATCTATAATAGAGGAAAATATACCACTCTGTCCTGTGGGTGCTACACCATGGACTATTTTTAACACGTTCTTTTGAACTAAAACATAATACTATTGCTCAAGCAAATGCAAAACGTAAATGGGGATGAAAGTGTTCCCTCTTAGCTAGAGAAGTTTTAAGCTTTTGCTTGTGGCAAACATTTGACAATGGACTCTAGAACATGGGCCAAAGTCTGTGTTGGGCCTGAACCGTGAAGGCCTTGTTCAGTCAAAACCCCCGCTGAAAATCCAGGGGCACCAATGGGTGTTTTGCATAAATAAGGCCTAAGTGACCGAGGTCTTTGGTTCCACAGGAACATCTTTATATGCTATTTTTAGTTAAACATGTTGGGGTTTGGTTATTTTTAACTTCCCTTTTCTCTTCATATATACACCACATTTTTCTAGATCTTCTCAATCTTGGCCCATCTTTTCCTCTCTCATTTTCAGTAACTGGATTTTCCTCAGACCAATTTTCTATCATTTTATATCTTTATACCTCATTTTCTCCTTCAAACATGTTTTCTGATTCTGTCTCCTCTCCTCTATATTTCATCCTTTGTTTTCTGTATGTCTTTTTCAAATTTCCCCATCCAATTTCCTTTCCTCCTTTCTCTACACTTCTGCCTTTCTTAATCTCCTAGTCAATCCTCCTTCCTTTCCCCAGTAGCCATATCTACATACCCTAGCCATTCAAAACTCTTCCACATATAAGAGATCCAGGTAATGGGAAAGGAGATGGATCCTTTGAGTTTGGTACGTCTTTTCCTTCAATACAGTCAGACAGAATAAAGCTTATTCTTGTGCAAAGGGTCAGGTACTCCAACACAACTTGGTACCCTGAGTCAAGCATTTATGATGTTGAAACATAAGGGGGCTGCAGGCAGAGGAACCATGCAGCTGGACCTTTGCCGCTCCTTCAGACTGGGCAGGTGGGTGGCACTTAATGTCATTCTGAACATGCTGGGATGAAAGGTTTGTGGGAACTGGCAGCAACATAGATTAAAGAGAGCACGGATGGGAGTCACTGGATCCATGACCATGGCCAAGAACTCCTTCATAATAGGATTCAGACTTCAACCACTATACATCCTCATAGGCTGGAGCAGAGGCTACTCTGGGGATGTTCCCCATGTTTGTGATGGTTGTTTTTAAGTGCCTGAGACCCTACACAACACATTGTGTAAAGCCTGATTACTTGGGCTTTACACGGCACTCATTAATTACACCCAACCCTGTCTACATTGTTTGCAAGCAGGATTTGCCGGTGCCGTATACTGCATGCAATCATTAAGGGATGCAAATCACAAAACACAGACAGGTCTGCAGCAATGGTTCAGTTTGGCTCATAACAATATAAACCTGAACAAACCCTGAGAAGAAGCAGAAAGGCTTTTATTTTGCCATTGCAATTTTCAGGCTATAATTCCCCCCTCTCCCCTCTGACCCATTAAACTGCCCTGAACAGTCCTTTTTGTTATGTAGCTCAGTTTCTGAATCAAAGTGAGACAAGGAAGGGAGAACAGAAGGAAGAAAGGAGGAAGTCAGAAAGCTCCATTGATTCATTGATCTTCCTTGTTGAGACCCCCTTTGTATTACTAAATAACTAGCAGGCATTAGTACTGGATACAAGGTTGTATCAGAACGTATCCTTATTCTCAGTATATCTGTAATGCTCATACTGTGCTTAGCCAGGCATTAATGATTTATGAGGACTCAGGATCAGTTGCAAAACAAATTTTTTCACCAGGTAATAATGCCTGCCGATGAATTGTACACTGCAGTCTTGGCAGTGAAAAATGATCTGAGCTTTCCCTTGCTTCTCTCTTTTGGAGTTCCTATTTTCATCTTTTCCTCCTAAAAATGGGATTCCCTAAAAAAATCATAAAGGGGCCTAGCGGGGTATTTGTTACTATTCATTTATTCTTTTGGTCTCTTTGCTTTTAAGGAGGGAGTCTCTTTCTTTCTGCCTTTCTTCCTTCCTTCCTTTCTAAAGGGACCCACTTATTCGCACAGTGCAATTATAGCTAGTGAAATAGAGGAAAGGGAACATCGACACTGCAGTGGGGAGGTGCAACTGCAGCTGTGTAAATATAGCAGCATACCCACAGTGTCACAAGCAGCGGCAAGGGCTAGCTGCCCAAGGACATAGCCAGGCTTGTGGGCAGGGCTGTAGTTGGTGGGCTAACCCATGCTGCCGCAGTGGCTACACTCTATTTTTAGTGAGCTAGCTTGATCCAAGCTACGGATATGCTTATGTGTGCGGCAATCACACCTCCCGATTGCAGTGTAGACATACCCAAAGACCATAAAACTAGCACGGTGGGCCCCAATGTTTTCTCCCCTCAGTGATTCCATAGCCGATACACTCAATTCACAAGTCCAAGGATTTGTTCCTATGTGCCCACTCACTATAGGATCTAAGAAATTAAGCTGGGTCATTTCTGTTGCTTACATCATTACTAATGCTAAGGATCCTGTAATCAGAACCTGGCTGAAAACTGATGATGCATGATATAGACTAGAATCCAGCTTGCTCTCCCATGCTTCCATAGCTCTCTGCCACTGGGCTAAGGGCAGTAAAACCAAAAAAGGGATACCGATGTAAAATCCTGCCTCCAAAAAGCCCCGCAAAGTTAGGGGTGAGAGGTACTTTACCACTATTAGCCTTCACAATACGGCTAGGAGGTACTTTAAACACAGTTATACCCAGTTCAGAAGAGAAAGAGAGGCACAGAATGTTGAAGTGACTCTGCTGAGGTCATACAGTGAGTCAGTAGCAGAGTCGGGAACAGAATTCAGCAGCTCTGATTCCCAGTTTCCAACTCTAACCACTGGACAACAGTCCCTCCCGCTCAACTGAAAAATTACAAACTAAGCCAAAAAAGCCCAATAATCATGCTGTACGTAGGACCAACATTATTTGTGTTCTACTCCTGAAGAGCCAGCAAAAGGAGCAGAAGTAAACTAGTTAACCTCATTCCAAACTACCCATCATACTGCTATAACAGCCAACAAAGTAACAGCGGGGACTGGCAACACAACCCATGGAGGCTTAGCTTGTTTCTTAATAGTGCCCTCTGGTTTCCTTCCATTTGTAATAATGGATTCATTAGTTTAAACTCTGAAAGGAGCCACGTCTGAAAAAGGTGACAGCAGGAACTAATGTACAATGGGCTTTTGTAATATTTGGGAGTCAGCATAAACACCCGTTATTAAAAGTTGGCTTGGAAAAAGTGATGCATTTCAAAATTACCCAAAGTAATTAGTGGTACATTACTGATTATTCCTGTGTGAAATGCACAAGAGATACAGAGAGCTTGCCTATACCGAGTTCATGTCACCATAATTCATGATCAGGACAGGAAAGATAAGCTAGCTAAGAAAAAGCTACAGAATGTAAAATCCAAATAATTTTTGGCCTGAAAAGTAGAGATTACTTCTCAGGATTATGATTTAAAAATAATTTGTTACTATAAATAGGCATTTTAGCCACACCAACCAGCACTGTCCACACACCTGCACATTACTACATACTGTGGTACTTTTCGGACAGTCATACGAGAAGTTCAATTATGAAGCAAAATCAGTGAGTCAGGTGTGTAATGATGACAGAAAATTTTGTACAGTAGTGACCTGCTTCACTTGAGTGGCTCCCTGGGCAAACAAGATAAATGCCCCCTCCTGAGATGCGCGGTTGTTTCTGAGGGAAATTCACAGAACCATAGCCAGCTATCATAGAATCATAGAATATCAGGGTTGGAAGGGACCTTAGGAGGTCATCTAGTCCAACCCCCTGCTCAAAGCAGGACCAATCCCCAATTTTTGCCCCAGATCCCTAAATGGCCCCCTCAAGGTTTGAACTCACAACCCTGGGTTTAGCTGGCCAAGTACTGAGATATCCCTCCCCCCTAAATAATATATAGAGATATGCCTATCTCATAGCACTGGAAGGACCTTGAAAGGTCATCGAGTCCAGTCCCCTGCCTTCACTAGCAGGACCAAGTACTGTCCCAACAGATTTTTGCCCCAGATCCCTAAATGGCCCCCTCAAGGATTGAACTCACAACCCTGGGTTTAGCAGGCCAATGCTCAAATCACTGAGCTATCCCTCCCCCATATGTGACCTCACAGGATATTGCACGGGGTCTCACATTTTGTTAGCATCTTTTGAAAAATCCTTCTTCACCCCACCCCAACGTACATGAACACACACAAAAAAGTGAAAAGAATGGGGATTGCTACGCTGAATTGTTCCACTTATTCTGGCAATGGTGTTAATGACAGGACTGATTTAGCTGTGTAGGCAAGCTTCAACTCTATGCCTAGACACACTATTAGACTCAGTCATCAGAAGTACCTAGCCCTCCCTGGTTATTCAGCTGCTCAGGCTGTTTTCTATTCCAAGGTGGCACTTTGACACTGCACACCTGTCTATGACTGTGCTGATCACTCTGTACATTCCAAGATGATGTGACAATGGGATTGGTTACTCCCCACTTGACAGATGGAGAAGATTCTACATGATGAGAAGACAAAAACATCTCCTTGGATAACAGCTTTGTTCTTACGAGTCAAGGAAAGGAAAGGGCCCATCATTCTCTCCTGCCTCTCAGGAAACAGTAGGAGGAGAGGGGAGGGGGACAAGTGACATTCCAACAATAGAGGGCAGGAGAGGGCTCCCATCCATTGGCCTGTGATCCTGGCATGAGTCTGCACTCTGGGGTAATTATTTGTATGCTTTTTAAAATTAAAACTGACCTTAGCCTGCACCTGAAACATGTTCATCTTCATTCTTGTGGTTATTCAGGTGTAAGGCCCCAGCAGGGGTAGGAGGAAAGAAAGAGAGGGAGTGACAGAACAAAGCTCTCCTCCCTAGTGTGAATTATTATAGGTGTTTATTGTAACCTGTCCGCAGCAGACCAACCTTCCTCCCAAATAGTCAGTTTGCTGCAGAGCCGGGATCTTCGGCCATTGTGACCCCAATGCATATAGATTTCTGGCCAATATTATGAGCAGCTCACTTCCATATGGCCCTACATCAGACAAAACAAGCAATTAAAAAAACCCACCTCACCCTGTACTGGGGAACCAAAACCCAAAACACAGACTCACTGATGGGTTTTCTGTCCATTAGTATTGTGGACAACTTTAAATATGTATGCTGACAAAGAAAGCAATAACCTAGCTGCTGGAGAGAGTGTTGGATCATTTTTAAGCTCAACATTGAACAGATAGTTACATAAGATCATTTCCTTCAAAAGACACTACATCTTCTAGTCTTTGATTTTCCCATTTTCAAGGGTGTCAGTGATGATGAGCTGCCTTGTGGTGCTAAATAAGGTTTCCATTATTCATATATGGCCAAATCCTGCTTGCTTTCCCGGTGTGAGTAATGGACACTGAAGTTAGTGGGACTACTATTCACATAAGGAGGAAGCTGAGCAGGGTTAGGCCTGTAATTAGTCTGCTTCAAGTTACTCAAAACTCTGGAATGCTAGAACCTCATTTTCCCCAACAATTTGCAGTTCATTGTCATCATCTTAGCTGACATTAGGATGTACTCTGAGGACAGAAACCTCTTCACACATTGTGCAGGTGACATTTTCCAGTCCTATGTCATGGAGATAATTCTAGTGTATTATTTTAACACCTTTTCTTTTTACATCCAGAGATGAAAAAGAGCTAAGTATGTGATTGCAGAATATCCATTTAAAATGTATTATTGGAGAAATCATTGCTGCCATAAAGTATGCTTTAAAAATATAATAAAAAAGGAGTTTGTTTTGTACTCTGGGCCCATATAAGAAGCCAAACTTCAGCTATCTTGATTCACACATTCTCAAAGTAAAATCTTCTATACTGTAGAATTAGTGGAGTAGACAATATGCCTGAGAATATGTGAGTGGTGGGGGTTGTCAATCTCTCTAAGGAAAACCTATTTGATTCACTTGGAAAATGAAGTGGTTTTACTCTATACCTGCAGTGGCAGGAAGAATGGGAAAAAGAAGACAATTATAGAAAAAATATGGTCTATGCTGTTTTCCAATGCAACCTGCGATCACTGGAAGGACAAGCAGTGAGACTACAGTTCCAACATGCAGAGGTCCATCAAGGTGTTCAGATGAAGATGGAGCATCATGCGCCAAGATCTGTAGCCTTCTGAGGTTCCTCTGATTAAATGAGGCTGGCAGCAATCTGCTCCACATTAGACAAATCTGGCATAGCCCAGGGGATCCTGGCAAATTGCCAATGTGGCCCTCTGGTCTGTATGCAACAAGCCACTATTTCATGTAGCACTATAATCTGGTTTCCAGTCAGACCACTAGAATAAAAAATAAATAAATGAAGATATGCCAATCTCCTAGAACTGGAATGACCTTGAAAGGTCATCAAGTCCAGTCCCCTGCCTTCACTAGCAGGACCAAGTACTGTCCCCTGACACATTTTTTGCCCCAGATCCCTGAATGGCCCCCTTCAAGGATTGAACTCACAACCGTGGGTTTAGCAGGCCAATGCTCAAACCACTGAGCTATCCCTCCCTCCTAGTTTCTCCACAGACAGAGAGATACAAATCCAATCATGGAAAATCAAAGTTGCCTGGTTTTAAACAGAAATCTAGCCCCGATTGTTTTATTTACCAGAAGATAGGTCTGAATATCAATAGATGCTTACGGGACAGCGAAAATATTTATTACTGTGTGATCTGGGATGGATTCAGCTTTATCCTAATTGCCTGTAGCAGAAGACTAGTAGATAGCTTTTAGACCTCTTTTGATGTCCTTATGTAGTGTAAGGCAATAACTGAACATTTTTCTAGTTTTGAAAGCTCTGAACAAGAAGCACCCATCTGTGCAACTGATAGTGTAATCAAACGCTATCCTACATGTCAGCAGTAGTCAAGTGTTGACCAGTTCAGATGGAATAAGAAACAAAAATGACATAGAAAATATTCACAAACAAAGGGAATGCTTGCTTGCCAAACTGTACAAATCACAAAAGTCAACATTTTTTTTAAACAAGTGAGATGATTTCTTACAATTAATCAGTGGTGTATCCAACAGAAATTACAGATAGTTTTAGAGGTTAATAAATAAATTCTTTGCACTTACATAACACCTGTCAACTGAGGCGACCAAAGCACTTTACATACTTAATGAATTAGCCCCCTATTCTATGCCCAATTTAGTCAATAGCAGAACTCCCATTGACTTCCACAGGAGCAGGATTGAGGGCTTTTCCTCACACTGCAAGGTAAGTATAAGTAAAGTACAACTTGGAGAGAAGTCAGTATTTATTAATCAATTGTAACAGCCATTTTATAACTGTTTTAAAGTACTGTAACACACGATACCTTGTGAAGGCAGATAAAAAGTCATTTAAAACAGCAGCCATGAAACCCCACACATTCAAAAGGAATAATGCATTATCTAAAACAAAAATACTATGAGTATCAAATAGACAGGGCCGGCTCCAGGCACCAGCCAACCAAGCACGTGCTTGGGGCGGCACCTGGAGGGGGGCGGCGCTGAGGTTTGTTTTTAAAAAAAACAAAAAACAAAAAAACAACCCCACAACACTCTCCCCAGCTGGGGCAGCGGAGCCCCAGGCCAGCCCCGCTCCCAGGCGGCACCCCAGCCGGGGCAGCAGGGAAGCCGCCCTTCCCGCCGGCACACTGGCCGGGGCAGCAGCGGGGAGCGGCATCGCCCCGGCCGGGGAACTGGGGCCGCGGGGAAGCCGTCCTCCCAGCCGGCGCCCCGGCCGGGGCGGCAGCGGGGATGCTGCACTCCCCGCCGGCGCCCGTCAGCTGGGGAGCGCGGCATCGCCCTGGCTGTGGGAGCGGGGCGGCAGGCATGCCGCCCTCCCCAGCGGGGATGCCGCGCTCCCCGCCGGCGCCCCGGCCGGGGCAGCGGGGAGCGGCATCGCCCCGGCCGGGGGACCGGGGCCGCGGCGCCCTGGGGAAGCCGCCCTCCCTGCCTGCGCCCCGGCCGGGGCAGCGGGGAAGCCGCGCTCCCAGCCGGCGCCCTGGCCCGGGCAGCGGGGAAGCCGCCCTCCCCGTCGGCCAGCGGGGAGGGCAGGGTGGCAGCAGGGATGCTGCCGGCCCCCTGGCCAGGGCAGCACCGGGGAGCGGCATCGCCCCGGCCGGGGGACCGGGGCTGCCGCACTCCCCGCCGGCGCCCGGCAGCTGGGGAGCGCAGCATTGCCCCGGCCGGGGCAGCGGGGCCTGCCGCAGGCCCGCTGCGCTCCCCAGCTGGGGCTGTGGGGCCTGCCGCGGGCCTGCCGCGCTCCCCAGCCGGGGTAGCGGGGCGGGGCTGTGGGGCCCGCCGCACTCCCCGCCAGCGCCCTGGCCGGGGCGGCGGGCGCGCCATCCTCCTCGCCGGCGCTCCAGGTAGGAAGGGGGGGGCGTTGTTTTGGCGGGTGTTGGGGTGTGTGTGGTTTTTTTGTTGGGGGGGGGTGGCGTTTGGGGTTTGTTTTTTTTTGCTTGGGGCAGCAAAAACGTTAGAGCCACCCCTGCAAATAGAAGAATTTAGCACACTATACCTCTCTAGCACCTCCTGTCTTGGAGTCTGGGAGATAGCCCTCTGGCTGTATGGTTCAAGGCATCAGCCCCCTTGCAAGGGGAAGTTAAAGGAGTCCAAACAAAAACTCAGTATGCTCCTGCAGCCCACACAAAGCTGAGTCTAAGGTGTTGGGAAGTCAAAGAGAAAACAAAGGAAAAAGAAAAAAGAGCCTGGGCTGCCAAGGCTCCCAAACCATTTCCCAGGTCAGCAGTCCCTGCTTCCAGGGGCTGGGATGCTCTGAGTTGCAGTCCTGGTCCTTCAGAGACCCACCCTCCACTGAGCAGGGATCCTCCCTTTTAAGGACCTGCCCATCTCCAGGCTTGACAAGCATCACCGGTGCACTGGGTTGAGGCTCATTGTGCCCAGAGGAGCTCTTTAACCCTTTCCTGACGGGGGTGTCATAGAATCATAGAATCTCAGGGTTGGAAGGGACCTCAGGAGGTCATCTAGTCCAACCCCCTGCTCAAAGCAGGACCAACCCCAACTAAATCATGATCTGCCCCACTACATATCTTCCCCCTCAAGGCAGAGCTCAGGATCCCATTGTCGAAGCCCCACTTCCTGCAAAAAGAAGTCCACATTACTATGTTTCTTTCCTGCATGGTACTATACTCTAAACTATAAGGTTGGTAAGACAAGTACCATCACAGAAAACATGGGTTGATTTCCTTCTTCGTATTTAGTCCCCAGAGGGGACGTGAGCCGTAATGAGGGAGAAAGTATTACCCAATAAATAGTTCCTAAGGGCTGCCAGTGCTTCCTTTTTTGATCACTGAACAGGCCTTTTCCCTGGGAAACAGCTTACAACTTAGATTCAAGACCGGGTGCTCCTCAGGGTTCACCTCTTGTGAAAGTACTGCCATAAGCCTCCATCAGAGGTGTCTGTCTGTAAAGCAAACTCTTTTGAAAAATCTGGATGGGAGGGGACAGGTTCCTGGCACAGTCAGTCTTTCAAGGCGTTAAGGTTCTTCTCACGGTTGTTGTGTCACGAACCTTCCTTGGATTCCCATATTTTATCGTGTCTGCGGCGGGGTGGTGATGGTGGCAAAACTGGGAATGGATTGCCTCTAGTAGCCAGCTAGCCCTAGGAAGTGCCTCACCTGCCTCTTCATCTAAGGAAAGGGATATGCTGGACAATGCCTGTGCCTTGCTCACTAGAGGCCTACCTTGGTCTCCTCCCACAGTGTAACCCAGGTAAGTCACTTCCTGATTTGGCAGTTTGCATTTTGCTGGACTGGCTGTGAGGCCTGCCTCAGCCAGGGATTGGAGGACTGCCCATACCTGTTGCAAGTGGTCATTCCAGTTGTCACTGTATATAACTATGTCATCTAAATACACAGCAGCATACTGTTGGTGACCTCTGAGTGCTCCGTCCATTAACTGTTGAAATGTTGCAGCTGCTTCATGTAAGTCAAAGGGCATTGTCCTGAAATGGAAGAGCCCACAGGGTGTTAAGAAGACTGTTTTCTCTTGTGGTGCAGGTGAAAATGGGCTCTGCCAATACCCGTTTGTAAGATCCAAGTTGCTGATATATCTGGCAGTCCTTAAATATTCCAATAGCTTGCCCACTCATAGCACTGGGTACACATTCAACTTCCAGACAGCATAAACTTTTCAAAAGTCTATGCAGAAACATGTTGAACCATCAGTTCTGGAACAAGATTGATGGGCCTTTGCCAGTTGCTTTGGGATTCCTCAACCACTCTTACATCCATCATAGCCTACAATTCCCCCCGGCCTATCTCCCACATCTTCTGAGGTAAGGGCCAAAGGTTCTTTCCAACCCACTGTCCCAGGGCTGTCTTGATGTGGTGGTGTAACAGCTGGGTCTGACTTTTTGTTCAGGTAGAAGTTCAGCAGCCATTTGCACTTGCACTGGCTCTTGGGAAATGGGTGCTTGAGACTCTAGTTATGTCTCTGGTGAGTAAGGAGTTATTAACATCCCTCTCTAATTTTCCAAGGGTTTAGCAGGTTCACATGGTATAACTACTCAAAAGAAGAGTTACATGAGTTCTGGGGAAACTTCTGTCGTCTTTGCAGAGCACAGCAGGATGGCTTCTGGGTATCAGCTGGCGTAGTCTACAGTCACAGGAGTGCACTGATGCCCCTCTGCACTTCTCTCCAGGGGGTCTAGCATGTCCATCACAATTTGCTTGAGGGGAATTTTGATCAGAGGGGGTGGGATTAAGAGGATCTTTGTGACATCCTCTGAGGTAGTTAACGGGCACGCGGAACAGGAGGCACAGTATTCTCTGTCCGCCTGGTGGATGCAGGCCAGTAGATATAAGCCAACACTCAGGACAAGGTTTTTCCCCAGCCTAAGTGTCCATCACAAGGACTAGGTTGTGTGCTAGTCGCAGGAGTGCCCAGGCACCCGTAATTGGGTCCTCACCTCCATAACCTATCACGCTCAATGTGGCATTCAGAGTATAAAATGGGGTTGCTGCCTCAGGGTTCTACCACCTCATCATTCACAGCGGCAATCTGATCATAGGCCCTGCTCAGCATAGGGTCCCCCCTTTGATCACGGGCAAAATCTATGTCACAGGTCAGGGCTTCTAAATCTGGCAATGGCAATCCTTTGGCTACTGCTCTTGTCTGCAACCTGGATGGATGCCCCATGTATCTCGAACTCCCCTTAATGGGGTCTTCTGATTCTCCTAACATGGCTAGTCTCACAGGTCCAGGACTAGCCCCAGGCACCAGGAATCAGTCAGGGGCCACGGTTTCCAGTTTTCCTAGCTCATGGATAATTTCCCAAAAATACCACCAGTCTCAAACAATGACGACAGGATAGGCCAGTACTGAGGATAGAGTCACCAGGAGGGCATCAGTATGCCAGCCCACACTTAACCATAGTCATCTGCTGGGGTAGGCCTTCATGCTCCTGTGAATGCATGATTGGAAGACTCTCTCACCTGGGGTCTCTGCTGCCCTGGCCAACTCTGAATGTATCCAACAGACCTTGCACTTCGTTCCATTGATCCACACAAGATCTGTTATTTTAGTGGGTCCTTCCTTCCACGCTATGCTCTCTGCTGTCCACACCTTGGCGTATTGACAGTCTATAAGGCGGCATTCTCTTCGGATCTGTCCTGGTTACCCACATGAGAAACAGGTCAACATGTTGTGGTCTGACCCCATTCTCTCATCCAATGATGACCCTGCCTGTTGTGGCATCTCAGTCCATACTACCCTCTCTCAATAGGGCAGCCAAGGACCAACCACCTTTTAGAGGGTTTTTCCTGGCTTGTTGCTGTGACTCGCCCAGAGTTGGGGTGATCATCTTAACTGCTGAGAATCTGAAAACGAGAATACTTGTCCCTGACTGGCAGAGGTTGGCCTTTCCTGACTGGGCTTCACGTTAGACCAGCTTCTTAGCCCCAGGTTGTCCCCCACATCTCCCTTGTTGGGGGGTTTCTCAGAGGCCACAAAGTTTTCCACCAGCTGCACTGTGTCCATTAATGATACCGGGTGGTGCCTCATTACCCGCTCCTGCCCCCCAGTGGGGAATATTTGTATGTACATTATTACTCAGCCACTTGACCTCCAGTCCACTCCTGTGGCCGTAACCACTGGTTCTTCAGTTTTTGGGCCACTACCCATGGCCAGGCTCCCTAGGAATATGTTTCTGACTGGAAGTGATGGCAGTGCATTCTTCACTGACATTGAGAAAGTCCAGGATGGTAACCTTAACCCTTGCGTAATCCTGTGCGGCCACAGGGCCAGTGCTCTGGAGGCCACTGCCATAGGCTCAAAATTGGGTCAAAAAATCTGCAGGATCATTGTTAGACCTCATCTTAGTGAGCTTCAGATGCAGGTGGGAGCACTGGCCCTGGGTGACTGGCCCTGGCTGCCAGACCCCTGGCTTCACCAGCATGATGTTGCCCCATGAGTAACGGTTATAACAGGCCCTCCTGGTGGGTTGCTATTTCATGTAGCAGCTGCTGTTGTTGGGTTGTCTGCTGCTGTTGAGTGGCCCATTGTTGCAAAAGTTGCCGTCAGTCAGCCACTTGAACCACTGCTCTGGATCCAGGCTGCTTGGGTTCTTTGTCTGTCACGTGCATGAGCTTTCAGTTTCCCTCTAATTTGCCCTTGTGCCAGGGCTGGGACGCAAATACGTGCATTCATCACCATTTGTAGTAGGCCATAGCTTTCTAGTGTCCTCATGGGAGAGGGTGAGGACTGCTCCTCGCTCAGAGACCAGGACACAGCCCTCCAGCTGTTCTGTTCAAAGGCTTGGCCCCTTTGTGGGCGGAAGTTAAAGGAGTCCAAACAAAAAGTCAGTATACTTCCACAGCCCACAAGAATCAGAGTCTGAGGCCTTTGGGATGCCAAAGACAAAAAAAAAAAAAGATGAGTAAAGTACCAGCCCTCTCCTTTTTGAGACAGCCTAGGTGACCAAAGCTCTCAAGCCATTTCCTCAGTCAACAACCCCCGCTTCCAGAAGCCAGGGAGCTCTGAGTTGCTATCGTACTCCTTTAGAGAGCTGCCCTGCACTGAGCAGGGATCTTCCCTTTTAAAGACCTGCCCACCACCAGGCTCCAAAAGCCCCACAGGTGCACTGGGTTGAGGCTGATTGTGCCCAATGGAGCTCTTTTAACCCTTTCCTGACCGGGGTAGGGATCTGCCCACCACAAATAGTATATGTATAAAATAAAGTATTTCAGGAGCTTAACTACAGTCTGGAAATCATCAAAATACAACACCAAAACCAAACTCAAGATTTATCAGAGCTGCATACTTTCAACACTACTTTATACTGCAGAATGCTGGGGACTGAGAAAGTATGACCTGTCCAAACTGTCTTCATTCCATACAACCTGCCTCAGAGAAATCCTCTGTATCTTTTGGCCCAGAACAATCTCAATCCAAGATCTATTGACACAGTGCAGCCAAGAAGATCTGAGCACCATCATTGCCAGGAGGCGGTGGAGATGAATCGGTCATGTGCTTTGTATGGAAACTGATTCCATCACCAGAGTAGCAATAAGATGGACACCTGAAGGCAAGCGAAAACAAGGCCACCCGAAAACAACATGGCGAAGAGCTGTGGAAGCCGAGCTGAAAAACCTGGGGCAAAGCTGGGGAACCATTGAAAGACTTGCCAGAAGCAGACAGGAGTGGAGGAGCTTCAGCACTGCCCTAAACGCCAGAGGCGTAATAGGAACATGATGATGAGGATGATGAAAATATTGAGACTCGATGTGTGGCTCTAGATATTTAGTGGGCGCTTTAGTGGATAGAACCTGAGATCTTCAACACCAAAATACAGTCTTCTACCATTTGAGCTTAAAGGAATAACTTCATTAGCTGATGGCAGTAGTAGGCTCTTATCTTTTATGTGGACTAGCCATGAGGAAGACGACTAGGAATGGTTCACTTAGCCAGGAACTCCCTTATGAAAGTTTGGAAAAATGGTGGCAGCTTGAAATGTACAAAAGTTCAACTGGTAAAAAGCTTAATTCCCCCCCCAGCGACTTATGTATGTGAATCCTGGGAGATTAATGCTACTGACAAGAAGAAAATTGAAGCCTTTGAAATATGGTGCTGGCAGAGACTCTTGTGTATCTCCTGGATGGAAAGGAACACAAATGTCTGTGTTAGAAATATTATTGGAGAGAAGCAGGAAATCAACAGGTCGAAATGTATGTCCTTTTGGCCACATCAAGCATAGATACAGAAATAACCTCAAGAAAGTTTTCATGGAAAGAATGGGGGCAGGTCATGGTGGCAGGTCATGGGCAGGAGACAATCAGTGAGGAGATGGTTAGATGGTATGGGACAGATCACTGGGAGGTCAGCTGCTGAATGCTCAAAGATAGCAATGGATTAAGAAGGTTTTCAAAAATCCTGCTATGATGTCACCAATATTCACACTGAAATAAACGGATTTTGTTTTTACTTATCTAGTAGAGAAAGTAGACATTTCCACAGTACACATTTTCACACTTTTAGCCACTGTGTTACACATACAGGGTGTTGACAGCTTGTCAGGGAATCATTACAGAAACATTCCTTATGGGTTTAATCCAGAATATTTTAGAGCATCATAGTGGCAGGTTTGGGGAATGCTCCCAGCTCTGCGGGGCACACATGAGGCAGCTAAATAGTAGAGTGGAGCTGCCAGAATCATTCCCTTTCTTTTGAGCAGCCACCAGGATGAAGTGGGTGGGGGGTAAAAAGAGAAGATAATCCTTTTGGAGCAGAAAGAAGTGAAAATGTGTGAATTGGAGCCTCAAAGAGGCACAGAATCACTGCACAGTCCCTTGACATTTGGTTGTGATAATGATCACAACAGTCACAAAATAAGAGTATCACAAAACAAGCATTGCAACACAATGCCAGGACCTCCCTCTGGGATTATTTTGTGATTCCTAACCCTGTTCATTAACACATGGCTCTGCTGCTCTGCAAGGTGAGCAAGTAACAGACACAGGGCAATCATGTCCGTACACATACAGCATAGAACACATATAAATGTACAGTGTGTCTAGATAAATAGATACAACACTGTGCATTTATACATACACATAGACATACATCTATACACAAATACACCCACAGACACCCGGGGTTCTGTATTTTCACCAAGACATCGAAAGTGTCATATCTGCTTGAGGTTGACTGCACAAAGAGATTAAAGTATGAGGATGGAAATCAGGATGTCCTGCATTCAAATTCTTGCTTCCACACAGCCTCCCTTAATGTCTTTGGGCAAGCCAGTTAGGCCAAAATTTTCACACTGGGGTGTCTTAGTGTAGGTACCCAAATCAATATTAAGGCAGTATGTACAAATGGCCAGATTTTCAGAGATGCTGAGTATCCACAACGCCTGTTAATTTCAATGGGAACTCCATATGCACATCCAGTGTTCGATTTCTGCCCTCTCTACTTAACGCAGGGCTCGCTCTCCTCCCAGCCCATCTTCTCTTCCCACAGGCAAACAATGAAGGTGTATTTCTTTATACTACAATCTTTCTCATGGCAAGAGATTATTACTAAGGAAGCGCTGACTGTGACACCTTCAGTAGGATGAGTTCTTTAACAGACTTGAAGTGGGGCACACACTTCTGTTTGTCCTTTGCATGTAGTTGCCCTTTCAGTGTACATCTCCCGGTAGAGTCAGTTTTTATACCCTTTGACTTTTCTAAGTAGTTTTTGTTTGGTTTTGTGTAATACAGTTTGAATTAGAAGTTTTTGAAATTGGTCTTGGCTACAATGTATCAGGGTTTCTTAATGTCAGATTGTATCTCTAACACAACATTCTATAAACCCTGGTAGAAAGGTGAGCTTATCAAAGACACCAAACTACTACACCACACATCCACAACTAATAGTGTTGGGAGGGAGTAGTGTGCAGAACGCTGAGGAGTAATCTGTTGTGTCTGGAGTTGGTAGCTTGGTAAAGTAAATGATGGAATAATGGAATTGCTAAGTGGGGGCTGAGTTAAGGTTGTGGCACATGGTCTGTAGGGTACAGTATTTGCAACAGAGGTAACGTCTGCCTGTGGAGATGGAGGAATACAGAATATATATTAAGTGGCTTTCCTTCATTTCCTTTCTTTGTGGGTTTGTATTTGGTATGTTATGTGCGTAGCAACCTTAAGGGCTTCATAACTAAGTTTTTTGTATATTAGTTTCTATGTATTATTTAGATTGTGGCAGAACCCCAAACATACAAGGCACTGCACTGGAAGATACAGTTTCTGACCTGAAGAGTTTATAGTCTAAAAAGAACAATCAATTGGTGGGGAAAAAAGTTAAAACACAGGAGCATAGAGAAAAGGGTGATCACACAACTTGTCAGTTGTGCAGTTTTGTGCATATGTATATGTGAGGCTTTATTATATAGTATATTTACCAGACTACATATGGGTTTGTGATTCTCTTGTGGGATTAACCAGAAGAGAGGGAGAATGAGAAAATGAAAGATGTTATTGAAAACCAACCCCCGTCTCTCCCCCGCCAAAAAACCAAACCAAATCCAACACTCCCCACCTTTTTCCACAAGAGCAAAGGGAACAGAAAGAAATATTGGACATGTACATTTTTTATGAACAAAATGTTCCTTTACTCAGAAATCCTTGCTCTAGTCAGAAATCCCTCTTTAAATGGGGTTAAATTTGTTAACGCTCATCATTCCTTTAAATACACATTATTTTAAAATTGGTCTCAGCTGTATAGTGTTTATACCTAGGGCCATACCAAATTCACGGTCCATTTTGATCAATTTTATGGCCATAGGATTTTAAAAATCACAAATTTCATGATTTCATCTATTTAAATCTAAAATTTCACGGTGTTGTACTTGTAGGGGTCCTGACCCAAAAAGGGGTTGGGGGGGTCACAAGGTTATTCTAGGGGGGGTTGCAGTACTGCTACCCTTATTTCTGCGCTGCTGCTGGCGACAGCGCTGCCTTCAGAGCTGGGCAGCTGGAGAGCGGTGGCTGCTGGCTGGGATTCGAGCTCTGAAGGTAGAGCTTCCGCCAGCAGCAACGCAGAAGTAAGGATGGCATGTAATGCTCCCTCTAATTTTTTTATATCCGTGTGCGGAATGAATTTTGCTATGTGCACCAATATGGAGGTGATGTGTGGCGAGGGTGGGGCCGAGGGATTTGGAGTGAGGGAGAGGGCTCAGGGCTGGGGCAGAGGGGTGGGGTGCAGGGGGGGTGAGGGCTCTGGCTGGGGCTGTGGACTCAGGGGTGGGGCCGGGGATGAGGGGTTTGGGGTGAGGGGGGGGGCTCAAGGCAGGGCAGAGAATTGGGGTGCTAGGGGTGAGGGCTCCAGCTGGGGGTGCAGGCTTTGGGGTGGAGTCGGGGATGAGGGGTTTGGGGTGCAGGCTGTCCTGGGGCTGTGGCAGGGAAAGAGGACTCCCCCCAACCCTCTCTCACCATGGCAGCTCCAATGCTGGGACCTGGGGAAAGGCGCCTCTCCCCTGGCCGCGGCAGCTCTGAGGCTGGAACAGGGGGAGAGACTCCTCTCCCCGCCTGTGCAGCCCTTGATAGGCTGCTGTGTGGCGGTGCAGCTTAGAGGGAACTTAGATGGCATGGTATGGTATTGCCACCCTTACTTCTGCGCTGCTGTCTTTAGAGCTGGGCCCTCAGTCAGCAGCCGCCACTCTCCGGCCACCCAGCTCTAAAGGCAGCAGCGCAGAAGTAAGGGTGGCAATACCATACCATGCCATCTAAGTACCTTTACTTCTGCACTGTTGCTGGGGGTTGCTGCCTTCAGAGCTGGGCACCTGGCCAACAGCCGCCGCTCACTGGCTGCACAGCTCTGAGGGCAGAGCAGAAGTAAGGGTGGTAATACCGCGACCCCCGTAAAATAACCTGGCGACCCCCCAACAACTCCCTTTTGGGTCAGGACCCCCAATTTGAGAAACGCCGGTCTCCCCCCATGAAAGACCAGATTTCATGGGGGGAGACCACATTTCACGGTCCGTGATGTGTTTTTCACAGCCATGAATTTGGTAGGGCCCTATTTAAACCTTACAAGCACAAATAAAGGACTTCAGGGGAAAACCTGGCCCCACTGAAATCAATGGAAACACTCCTACTGACTTCAATGGGAGCAAGATTTCATCCTTAAACTTTTTCTTTTGCATGGCAGTAGGAAGACTAACATTTAAAAAATAAATAGTAAATATGGCTGTTCTCACAAATTCACATTTGCCTAGATGTATTTTTATGGCATACAAACTACCTTAAGATGAATGCCAGCATCTTTTCTATTCATATCTCCACTTTCCAGGCCCTATAGAAACTCCCCACAGTATCCATATCTAATGTAATATATGAAAGTACTTCAATTTGATGCCTGCGATTTTCACCCTGTGGTAGCACATTGCCACTTCTTTATAGCCACCTGTCTTGCTACTTTACAAAACCTCTTATGATTCGTGAAACATCCTACTTTCTGCAGGCTAAATGTTATTTGAAAGTGAATTCTATAACAGCTTTCAAGGTATCTTAAAGTGTTTTACATAGTAATGAGTTAGTTACTAGTTACTGCAATACTACACAGGCAAATTCAGCTGTCATTATACACACAGCTGAAGTTTATATGTATAGGAACGGACATTATAATTTTTATTTTTAAATAGAAGAACCTCAGTGGACAGAAAAGCTAAAGCCAACTTTTTTCATAAAGTGCAAGAGGACTTTAATTTCCACATGGGCAACCAAAAAAGGTGGGCAGCAGAGATCTGTAGTTTAAGATACCATCACCAGGTGGGCATTACATATATTCAAGCATGTCTAAGAGTGCACACTTTTTGAAGGGGTGCACCCTAGAAACTGAAATGTTAGTTTGACATAATTATAGTACTTCAGTATATTTACAATTTATGACCTCATGCTGTGCTATTTAACAGATATCTCTATTGCTAACATAGTAAAAGTAAAGTATTACACATAGGAATGCAGCACAAACATAGTACTGCAATGCAGTGTCAACTCTGGGCAGATGTCCAAGTTCTGATGTGACAACTCACGATCTCTTAGTCCAGAGTCAAGTACTACAAGCTGCACACCAAAATTCATTTGTAGTGTAAATCTGGAACAATTTAACAGAGTTACTCCAAATTTAGGCCCTGATGTGGCATACACCTAGGCCTTGTCTATTCACAAAAAAATACTGATTTAACTAAATTGATACAGTTGATTTAGTTAAGCTTATACAGCCTCTTTGTGTGAACAATCGTAAATCAGCTTAGGAGTTCCTTATACAGATTTAGTTTAACTCGATTTCTTACTCACATTTGGTGATGCAGCGGGGAGCAGGAAAAGGATTTATTTCCTCCCTACAGAGCAGAAAATGTTGGGGCCTGTCTACACTGTGCAGCACAGTGTGCCAAAGAGGTGTGATCTGTAAAGCTCTAACTTCCCGTGTAGACTCTAAAAGGCACCTAGTTCCTGTTAACGTAATTCTGTTCTGGTTAGAGTGCAGCACGTTAGTGCGCTTTACAAATCACACCCCTCTAATGTGCTTTGCTGGTTCAGTGTAGGCAAGCACTTGGTATCTGTTACAGGCAATGGGAATTGTCCAGCCAGGGCATCCTTCTGAGGGCTTGTCTTCACTACCCGCCGGATCGGCGGGGAGCAATCGATCTATCGGGGATCGATTTATTGCGTCTCGTTTAGACACGCTTAATCGATCCCCGAACGCGCTCCTCGTCGACTCCGGAAATCCACCTCGGTGAAAGGCAGAAGCAGAGTCGACGGGGGAGCGGCAGCGATCGACTCGCCGCCGTTCTCACGGCCAGGTAAGTCAATTACGATACGCCGACTTCAGCTACGTTATTCACGTAGCTGAAGTTGCGTATCGTAGATCGACCCCCCCCGCCCCCCCAGTGTAGCCCAGGGCTGAGAGTGCCTCTATGACACTCCATCCACACCAAGCCCCAGCCCTGCAAATGCACACCAGCTATAAGAGAAACTGATGTAAGTGCCAACACAAGGAGATTGCACTGATTTAACTAAATTAGTTTCTGCACTGGTTTTGTTAAATTGATATAACCCCTGAGGGTAGCCAAGGCCTTTACTACCAAGTGGAATGCTTAGCACAGTAAGTAGTCAAATGTATTTCAGTAGGAGAACTCAAGTATGCAAGCGTTAGGTGGGGTAGTAAGTGTTTGCAGGGTCCAGTCGAGACAGTGCCATAGCAGAGGAGAAGAAACATAGTTAGCCAGAGGAGAGTCTACAGTTATTGTTCTGGACTCTGATTCTCCTTTTACTTACACCAATATGGTAGTGTGTGTATATATCTATATCTATCTATCGATCTATATCTAGATAGATAGATAGACAGATATTCAAATGCATTTATGCTGAAACTATAACATACAATACCATCAAAACAAGATTAAGGAAAAGGTATGGTTTTGTTGATTGTATTAGGCTCTTTTTAATTTTTTTTCTAGTCTGCTAAACCTGGTTTTTTTCTTTTCCTTAAAAGTGTTAGATCTTTATTTCATAACTCTCACTTGTGTACTTGCTATTTCCTCCTAGCAGTATTTTTAAAGGTGGTAATATATCACAGTAGAGTGTGATTAGGATAATTTAGTGCATTCCTTATAACACTAAATTGCTAAAGACTGACATGGAATCTGGAGTAGGCTGCATCTCCCCCCCGCCCCTTAAATATGTAATACTGTAAGTGCAAAGTAAGATTGAAAATGAAGTAGTAGCCAGGTGTCTTCTGCATTTTTTTAAAGAAGATTTAGGTTAAATTTTACAAAGCGGCTAAGTCTCTTAGGACCCTGGGACTTAGGCTTCTATGGGTACATCTATACTACAGAATTAGGTCAAATTTATAGAAGTCGATATTTTAAAACCCGAATTTATGGAATCGATTGTGTGTGTCCCCACACACAAGCGTTAAGACCATGAGGTCGATTGACTGTGTCCACAGTAGCGGGGCTAGCATCGACTTTCGGAGCATTGCATTGCGGGTAGCTATCCCACAGTTCCCGCAGTCTCCGCCGCCCATTGGGATTCTGGGTTGCGATCCCAAAGCCTGATGGGGCAGAAAACATTGTCGCTGGTGGTTCTGGGTACATGTCATCCCTCCCTCCGTGAAAGCAATATTTTTCGCGCCTTTTTTCCGGGGTTTCCGTGTTTGCTACGGAAGCCTGCTCAGCTCACAATTACCGTACATCTCCAGTGTACGCCTGGACATTAGGTCTAGTGGGGATTCAGTCACACTATAATACGGGCAGAGGGATAGCTCAGCGTTCTGAGCGTTGGCCCGCTAAACCTGGGGTTGCGAGTTCAATCCTTGAGGGGGCCATTCCGCCTGAGGCTGGTAGTCGTGGGACTACACAGCAGAAGCTCCTTGCCTTCTAGCTGCAGATGGTGCAATATGCCATAAATGGTCGTGGTCGCGGGACCACACAGCAGAAGCTCCTTGCCTTCTCGCAGCAGATTGTACAATATGATTGGTATTCGTGTGCTCCTGGCCGGCGGCCTATGGTGTGGCTGGCCGGGGGCGCTTGGACATAAATGGGAGTGACCAGAGTGACTCTGGTCATTCTCTTTTTTACGTTTTGTTTAAGGGAGATTCAGTACTGCCTGAAACACGGGCGGAGGGATAGCTCAGCGGTCTGAGCGTTGGCCCGCTAAACCCGGGGTTGCGAGTTCAATCCTTGAGGGGGCCAGGAGATGATGATGGATATCAAGCATATTGTACCATCTGCTGCTAGAAGGAAATGAGCCTAACCCTTGCTCCCCCCTCCCTCCGTGAAAGCAACTGAGGGGGGAGCAAAAAATCCTTTCGCGCCTTTTTTCATATGGGCGCCATATTGCTGACTCCATTGTTATCCACCCCCCGCTTCTGCTGCCACTCTGCTGTCCTGCAAACAGCATACCAGGGAAAGCATGGAGCACGATCAGATCACCGCGGCTGTTCTCGCCGTTATGAACACCACGCGCATTCTCCAGGAGTATATGGAGAACGAGAACCAGGAGCTGCTACAGCTACAGCAGGCGAGGAGGCGACAGCAGCACCCTGAGGACAGTGATGAGGACATGGACACAGACCTCTCTCAAAAAAGGCCCCCCCGCAAGGTGGACATCATGGTGTTAATGGGGCTTGTTGATACAGTGGAACGCCGATTCTGGGCCCGGGAAACAAGCACAGACTGGTGGGACCACATAGTGCTGCAGGTCTGGGATGAATCCCAGTGGCTGCGAAACTTTCGCATGCGTAAGGGCACTTTCATGGAACTTTGTGAGTTGCTTTCCCCTGCCCTGAAGCGCCAGAACACCAAGATGAGAGCAGCCCTCACAGTACAGAAGCGACTGGCGATAGCCCTGTGGAAGCTTGCAACGCCAGACAGCTACCGGTCAGTCGCGAATCAATTCGGAGTGGGAAAATCTACAGTGGGGGCTGTTGTGATGCAAGTAGCCAGGGCGATCACCAAGCTGCTGGTACCAAGGGTTGTGAGTCTGGGAAATGTGCAGCTCATACTGGATGGCTTTGCAGCAATGGGGTTCCCGAACTGTGGTGGGGCGATAGACGGAACCCATATCCCTATCTTGGCACCGGACCACCAAGCCAGCGAGTACATAAACCGAAAGGGTTACTTTTCAATAGTGCTGCAAGCACTGGTGGATCACAAGGGACGTTTCACCAACATCAACGTGGGATGGCCGGGAAAGGTACATGACGCTCGCATCTTCAGGAACTCTGGTCTGTTTCGGCTGCTGCAGCAAGGGACTTTCTTCCCAGACCAGAAAATAACCGTTGGGGATGTTGAGATGCCAATAGTTATCCTTGGGGACCCAGCCTACCCCTTAATGCCATGGCTCATGAAGCCATACACAGGTAGCCTGGACAGTAGTCAGGACCTTTTCAACTATAGGCTGAGCAAGTGCAGAATGGTGGTGGAATGTGCATTTGGGCGTTTAAAAGCTCGCTGGCGAAGTTTATTGACTAGGTTAGATCTCAGCGAAAACAATATTCCCATTATTATTACTGCTTGCTGTGCGCTCCACAATATCTGTGAGAGTAAGGGGGAGACGTTTATGGCAGGGTGGGAGGTTGAGGCAAATCGCCTGGCCACTGGTTATGCGCAGCCAGACACCAGGGCTATTACAAGAGTACAGCAGGGTGCGTTGCGCATCAGGGAAGCTTTGAAAACCAGTTTCATGAATGGCCAGGATGCTGTGTGAAAGTTCTGTTTTTCCCCTGTAATGAAAAGCCCCGCCCCTTCATTCACTCTACTTCCCTTTACCCAAACCGCCCTGCCCTCCCCCCCGCGATCACCGCTCGCAGAGGAAATAAAGTCATTGTTGCTTAAAAATCATGCATTCTTTATTAATTCGTAAAACAAAGAGGGGGAACTATGGGGCTAACTGCCACAGTCTCCCGGGATAGCTGGTGGAGGAAGGGAAGCACCAGGATGGGTGGTGGAGGAGGGGATGAGGGAAGGACAAGGACACACAGCACTTTAAAACTTATTGAATGCCAGCCCTTTCTTGCTTGGACTGTTCTCTTGGCTTGAGTGGTTGGGTGCACGGAGGCCGCCCAAACGCGTTCTTGGGCGTCTCGGGGATGAGGTTATGGGACTCGGGAAGGAGGGCTGTTGGTTACACAGGGGCTGTAGCGGCGGTCTGGGCTCAGGCGGCCTTTCCTGAACCCTACGCCTTTCCTCAGCCATAAGCCGGAGGATTTCCGTTTGATCCTCCAGTAGCCTCAGAATTGCATCCTGCCTTCTCTCTGCACGCTGACGCCACCTACTCTCTTCATCACGCCACCTGTCCGCGCGATCAAAATCTGCCTTCCTGGACTCTGACAGTGTCTGCCTCCACGCATTCTGCTGGGCAGCTTCAGTGTGGGAGGATTCCATGAGTTCTGAGAACATTTCATCTCAATTCCTTTTTTTTTTACTTCTAATCTTCGCTAGCCTCTGGGACGGTGATGAAGGGGGTGGCGTTGAAACATTTGCAGCTGCGGGAGGAAACAAACGGGAGAGGAGTAGTTTAAAAGACACATATTAGAGAACAATGCTCCAAACATTACATATCACATGTGCATTTGGTCCAAGGTTGCACTTTGCCTGTTATATTGAGGGTCTGCCGGTTTGGTGTGAGAGATCACACAAGCAGGTCCGGCGGGCAACAGAATTCGGCTTGCACACAGCCATGGTAAGCCACAGTCTATAGGCTTCTTTAACCTTCATAACGTGGGAATGTTTTCAAACAGCAACCCCCTCATTTCCCATAACAAACAGCCTTTGGGCTGGCAATTTAAAACTGGTTGGCAATTGAAAAGGGAGGGGCGGCAGTTTTTGGGTTAACGTGCAGCGTGAACCTAATCGAAACCCCCCACACACACACACACAGACACACATCCAAGATGTTCGCTGTTCCCCCTCCCCCCACCGCGTGGGTCACAGCGGGGAAGATTTCTGTTCAGCCACAGGCAAACAGCCCAGCAGGGACGGAGCCCCTCTGAATACCCCCTTAATAAAATTCCCCTATTTCAACCAGGTGACCATGAATGATATCACTCTTCTGAGGATAACACAGACAGATAAAGAACGGATGTTGCTTGAATGCCAGCAAACACCGGGACCATACGCCGCCATGCTTTGCAAAGCAATGATTCCAGACTATATGCTACTGGCCTGGCGTGGTAGAGTGTGTTACCACGGAGCACAGGATAAGGCTGCCCTCCCCAGAAACCTTTTGCACAGGCTTTGGGAGTACATCCAGGAGATCTTTCTGGAGATGTCCCCAGAGGATTTCTGCTCCATCCCCGAACATGTTAACAGACTTTTCCAGTAGCTGTAGCTGTACTGGCCGCGAATTGATCATTAAACATGCTTGCTTATAAAACATGTATTAATTAACAGAGGTACACTCACCAGAGGCACCAGAGGTCCCTTCTCCTGCATCGAGCACGCCTTGGGTGGGTTCGTAGGGTACTGGCTCCAGGGTGACAGAGTTCCTGGCTGTCGGGGAAAAGGGCTTCTCCGCTTCCTTGCTGTGTCTGGGCGCTATTTTCAGCATCATTATCATCATCATGCTCCTCTGTGGTTTCTGATGATCCACATACGGAGTCATACCACATGGGTGGGTCAGTGCTGGCTGCACCTCCTAGAATGGCATGCAGCTCATCATAGAAGCGGCATGTCTGGGGCTCTGACCCAGAGCGTTTGTTTGCATCTCTGGTTTTTTGGTAGGCTTGCCTGAGCTCCTTAATTTTCACGCGGCACTGTTGCGCGTCCCTGTTGTAGCCTCTGTCCTGCATGCCCTTGGAGACTTTGGCATATGTATTGGCGTTTCTTCTTTTGGACCGTAGCTCTGCTAGCACGGTTTCGTCTCCCCATACAGCGATCAGATCGCGTACTTCACCATCGGTCCATGCTGGAGCTCGTCTTCGGTTCTGGGACTCCATCATGGTCACCTCTGCTGATGAGATCTGCGCTTACCTGCAGCTCACCACGCTGGCCAAACAGGAAATGAAATTCAAAAGTTCGCGGGGCTTTTCCTGTCTACCTGGGCGGAGCATTGGAGCTCAGACTGCTGTCCAGAGCGGTCAAATGTTGCACTGTGGGATAGATCCAGGAGGCCAATACCGTCGAATTGCGTCCTCACTAAGCCTACATCGATTCGGCAATATCGCTTTAAGCGCTAATCCCCTCGTTGGGGGTGGAGTGGCGAGATCGATTTTAAGAGCCCTAGAAGTCGATGTTAAGGGCTTCGTCGTGTGGACGGGTGCACGGATCAATCGAAATAACGCTAATAAATTCGACCTAAACTCGTAGTGTAGACCAGGGCTAAGTGTATATCTACACTGTAATGTAAACCCAGGATTCAAACCCCTTCTGTCTACACACAAATAGTGCTAGCCCAGGGTTTGGACCTCGGACCCCAGAACCCCATGGGGGTGGAGGGTCCAAGTCTGAATCGAGCTGTGAACCAGGGTTCAAGTCCTATTGCTTGCCAGTATAGATGCAGCACCATTGGATTCATGCTCTGGGAGTATGTCAAAAGGATCCCACAATCTCATGAGTTGACTTTCTTTGTTTTCTGGACAGTCAAGTTTGGTGGACATTCGAATTTTCTCACACTGCACCACGAACAAAGGGCTAGAGTGGCCATATTTCAGGAGGACTAGGAAATCTGGGATATGGATGGTTGGACTCGGATCTGCATACTACAGTGTGGACACTGGACTCCAGGGTTTGGACCTGGGTTACAACATTTTTAACTTAAGGTTGACAATCAGTGTAGATGCTCAAGCCCTGGGTTCTAACCCAGGGTCAGCTGACTTGAGTTCCACTAACTGTAGGCTGTCCACTACCCCGACGCTTACATTACAGTGTAGACATTCCCACAGAGTTAGTAGAACTCAAGTTAGGAGACCCTGGGTTTGTTAACCTACGGCTTGAGCATCTACACTCATTTGTAACCGTTGTGATACAGGAGGGCCAGGGAGCAGCAGTAGTAGAGTGTGAGAGGGGAAATATATAAGCCCTAGGCTAATTAAGGCGTGGCTCCCTGGAGACTAGGGAGGGTGGCTACAGGTTAATTGGAGCACCTGCAGTCAATTAAGGCCTCTCAGGAACCTAATAAAACCCCCTGCTTCAGGCAGACAGGGGAGGAGGAGGAAGGAGTTGGAGCAGAGTGTTTTGGTGGTGGAGCAGAGAGCAGTTTGGAGGAAAGCAGAGGAGAGTTTGGAGAAGTGCTGTGGCGGGCTAAGAAGACCAAGACCCTAGGTAAAGGGACACCTGGCTTGTGCAGAGGGAAGGCAGGAAGCCCCACAAGCAGGAGAGGGAAGGAGCCCAGGGGAAAGTATCACTAGTACAAGTGGTTTACCCACTAACCTAGAGCCCCTGGGCTGGGACCCAGAGTAGAGGGCGGGCCTGGGTCCCTCCCTCTCCATTCCCCTTCTCTTGGATACTAGTGGGACAGCTGATACCCCAGTTCAGGGGCAAGAAATGGCGCCCTGAAAACCCCCCACAAGAAGAGAAAGTGCGGGACCCTCATAGTAGTGCCAGCAATTTGCCACACGTGGTGTCGGGGGTGGGATTACCGCGCTGGGGACTTAAACCAGGGTTAGCCAAAACAATCCAGTCCTTAAGATGGATGACGTGATCAAGGCCCTAATACAAGCCACCGCCACTCAGCAGGAGGCTACCCGGGTCCAGGCAGCTACCCAACAGGAGGCCATGCGGCTGCAGCAAGAGACCAATCGCCTGCTGATGACCCAGGCTGCCCAAGATCGGGCCATGCTGCAGGAACTAGTGAACCAGGTGAAGGCCCTTACGGAGCTGAGCCGCGGGTATGACGGGACACGGACCATACGGGCCAGCTACTGTCTGCAGAAAATGACCCGGGAGGATGATGTGGAGGCATATCTCCTTGCCTTCGAGAGGACAGCCCTGCGGGAGGCTTGGCCCCGAGATCAGTGGTCAGGCATCCTCGCCCCATTTTTGTGTGGGGAGGCTCAGAAGGCCTACTATGATATGACCGCAGAGGAGGCGGCAGATTACCCCCGACTGAAGGCGGAAATCCTGGCCAGGGCAGGGGTAACGACGGCCTTGCGAGCCCGGAGGTTCCATGATTGGCAGTTCTGTGAAGACAAGACACCACGATCACAACTATTTGACCTAATTCACCTAGCCCGGAAGTGGTTACGCCCGGAGGCTCTCAGCTCAGAGAAAATGATGGAGCTCCTTGTGCTGGACCACTATACAAGGGCACTACCCTCAGGCCTCCGAGCCTGGATAGGCCAGAATGACCCCTCCACCTATGACGAACTGGTCACCCTTGTGGAGAGACAACTGGCAGCCCGTGAATTGTCTGAAACCCCGGGAGATGGAACATGGCGTTTCAGGAAACCAGTCCCAACCCCGAGGACCCGGATCATCGAGAACTCCAGGAAAGCCATAGCTGGAAGAACAGGCACCAAGGAGCGGCCTGAGGCCCCAAAGGGACCTATGGGTCCTGGGGGAGAGGGTTGGAGGAGCGAGTTAGAGGGCCCAAGACAGAGGGAAATCTCTGGAATGAGATATCGCTGTTATGAGTGTGGGGAGTTGGGGCATATAGCAGCACAATACCCCAACAGGGAGGAGTCCATGCAATGTAATCTGGGGGATCTCGGAGACCAATGTGGCCTAATCAGCCTGGTGGGGGTCGTGATGGACCCACATGAGTACACCAGGCCGGTAAAGATGAATGGCATCCAGACCATAGCTTTGGTAGACTCTGGGAGTGCTGTCACATTAGTCTCAGGGAAGTTAGTAGGGCAAGACCAACTGAGCCGGGCCAAGAGTACCGGAGTGACATGTGTCCACGGCACAGTAAATTTCTACCCCACAATTCCAGTATGGATTGAGATCCAGGGAAACACTACCAAGATGACTGCAGGGGTGGTCCCCAAGCTCCCCTACCCGGTCTTAATTGGCAGGGACTTTCCTGGGTTCGAGAGCCTACTCCCCCCCATCAGGTTAGGGGAGGGAAGTAAACCCCGAGCAGAGTTTGACGTGCCCATGGAGGACCCTACCACAATTTTTGCTGGGTTTTCCCCAGAGTTATTTTCAAGCCCTGGGAAGTCCCGGAAATCCAAACGAGAAAGGAGGGCAGACAAAAGATTAGGAACCAGGATTTTGGCGGCAAACCAGAGAGCTGCCCTGGTTGGGAGGAGGTCCCGTGGAGACCCAGAGACAGCTCCCAGCACAAGCAGAAGCACCCCTAGAGAAGGAGGGGAGCCCAATCCAATGGAATCAGGCCAGATCAGTCCCGCACGTGAATATTTTGGGCAGGACCAAGCCAATGACCCACTGTATGCAAATGTGAGGGAGGAGGTAGTAGAGGTAAATGGTGTGCCAGTAGAAGGGAAAACTAAAGGCCCAGGGCCATACTATATACTCAAGCAGGATCTGTTGTACCGGGTAGTGCCAATACAGGGGGAAGTAGTAGAACAGCTCTTGGTGCCACGGAAGCACACAAAGGCTGTATTAGAATTAGCTCACAGTCATCTGTTTGGGGGACATTTAGGAGCAGACAAGACCCTGGATAGAGTCCTAAGGAGGTTCTACTGGCCGGGAGTACGGGCAGAAGTCCAGCGCTATTGCACCTCTTGCCCAGAGTGCCAGCTGCATAGCCCCCGACCTCAGTTAAGGGCCCCATTGGTACCCTTGCCAATAATTGAAGTCCCTTTTGAAAGGATAGCAATGGATCTAGTGGGCCCACTAGAAAGAACAGCCCGGGGCCACCGAAGTATACTTGTAATCCTGGACTACGCTACACGGTACCCCGAAGCCATTCCTTTAAGAAACCCCACGTCCAAGGCAATTGCAAAAGAACTGGTGCAGGTTTTTGCTAGGGTAGGCATCCCTAAGGAGATCCTGACAGACCAAGGGACTCCCTTTATGTCGAGAGTAATGAAAGACTTATGTACCCTGCTCCGCATCCAAGCCTTGCGGACCTCGGTCTATCATCCGCAAACAGATGGTCTGGTTGAGCAATTTAACCGCACTCTCAAGAGCATGATCCGAAAGGTGGTGGCCCAAGATGGAAAAGACTGGGATACCCTCCTACCATACCTGACGTTTACAGTATGAGAAGTTCCCCAAGCATCTACTGGTTTCTCCCCCTTCGAGCTACTGTATGGACGCCACCCACGTGGCATATTAGACATCGCAAAGGAGGAATGGGAGGAACAACCTAACCCAGGGAAGAACGTCATTGCACACGTAGCCCAGATGAGAGAATGAATAGCCCAAGTGACTCCCATAGTACGAGAGCATTTGGAGAAAGCACAAGAGGCCCAATGAACCTACTACAATCGTCGGGCAAAAACACGGAAATTTCAACCAGGAGAACGGGTGCTGGTATTGGTACCAACAACAGAAAGTAAGCTCCTGGCCAGCTGGCGTGGACCCTATGAGATCGTGTAAGCCGTTGGGGAGGTGAATTATAAGGTGAAGCAGCCAGGCCGCCGAAGGCCAGAGCAGATATATCATGTTAACTTACTGAAACCCTGGTTCGATCGGGAGACATGCCTGGCCGTCCTGCCGGCTCCATCCCAGGCAGATGGCCCACAAGGGCAGGTAAAGATATCCCCCGAATTAGCCCCAGAACAACGAACAGAGGTCATTGAAATGATCCAGCGGAACCAAGATGTGTTCTCTATACAACCAGGCCGTACGACGCTGATCCAACACCACATCGTCACCTGTCCTGGAGCAAGAGTGACGATAAAACCATACCGTATACCAGAGGCAAAAAGAGAAGAAATTAGGGCAGAAGTAAGGAAGATGCTGGAAATTGGGGTGATTGAGGAATCACACAGCCAGTGGTCCAGCCCTATTGTATTGGTCCCGAAGCCTGATGGCAGCCTAAGATTTTGTAATGACTTCCGGAAGTTAAACGAGGTATCCCAATTTGATGCCTACCCAATACCACGTATTGATGAGCTGGTGGATCAGTTAGGCAAGGCCCGATACTTGACCACTTTGGACTTGACAAAAGGCTACTGGCAGATCCCATTGGCTGAGGACGCCAAGGAAAAAACAGCTTTCTCCACACCCGATGGCCTTTTCCAATATACCATCCTCCCTTTTGGGCTCCATGGGGCCCCCGTTACTTTCCAGCGTTTAATGGACAGATTACTTCGACCCCATGCCAAGTATGCTGCCGCCTATTTAGATGATGTGGTAATCCATAGCCCTGACTGGGAGACGCACCTGGGGAAAGTAGAAGCAGTACTGGATACTCTTAGGCAGGCTGGCCTCACCGCTAACCCGTCCAAATGTGCAATAGGGTTAGCCGAGGCCAGATACCTCGGGTATGTAGTCGGAAGGGATCTGGTGCAGCCCCAATGGAACAAAGTGAAGGCAATACAGGAATGGCCTCGCCCGATCCGCAAGAAGCAAGTCAGAGCCTTCTTAGGGATAGTGGGGTACTATCGCCGGTTCATCCCTCACTTTGCCACAAGGGCAGCACCTCTGACAGACCTGATAAGAGCTCGGGGGCCAGAGATAGTTAAATGGACTGAGGCGGCAGAGGAAGCTTTCACAGACCTAAGGACAGCCCTTTGCAGCCATCCGGTGCTCATAGCCCCAGATTTCAAAAAGGAATTAATCCTACAAACGGATGCCTCAGAGGTAGGACTTGGGGCCGTCCTTTCACAGATGGTGGGGGATGAGGAGCACCCTATCCTTTACCTTAGCCGAAAGCTCCTGCCCAGGGAGCAACGGTACGCCGTAGTAGAAAAGGAATGCCTAGCGGTTAAATGGGCCATGGAGATTCTACGGTACTACCTGCTTGGGCGGAAGTTTACCCTTGTGACAGACCACGCCCCACTCCAATGGATGCACACAAACAAGGAAAGAAATGCACGGGTGACTAGATGGTTTCTATCACTACAACCTTTCCACTTCCGGATACAGCATAGAGCCGGAAGCCAACACGGCAATGCGGACAGCCTGTCACGACAACACTGTCTCTCGTCCCAAGTAGCCCAACCCCATGGTGTTGAGCAGGGGAGGGGGATATGTGATACAGGAGGGCCAGGGAGCAGCAGTAGTAGAGTGTGAGAGGGGAAATATATAAGCCCTAGGCTAATTAAGGCGTGGCTCCCTGGAGACTAGGGAGGGTGGCTACAGGTTAATTGGAGCACCTGCAGTCAATTAAGGCCTCTCAGGAACCTAATAAAACCCCCTGCTTCAGGCAGACAGGGGAGGAGGAGGAAGGAGTTGGAGCAGAGTGTTTTGGTGGTGGAGCAGAGAGCAGTTTGGAGGAAAGCAGAGGAGAGTTTGGAGAAGTGCTGTGGCGGGCTAAGAAGACCAAGACCCTAGGTAAAGGGACACCTGGCTTGTGCAGAGGGAAGGCAGGAAGCCCCACAAGCAGGAGAGGGAAGGAGCCCAGGGGAAAGTATCACTAGTACAAGTGGTTTACCCACTAACCTAGGGCCCCTGGGCTGGGACCCAGAGTAGAGGGCGGGCCTGGGTCCCTCCCTCTCCATTCCCCTTCTCTTGGATACTAGTGGGACAGCTGATACCCCAGTTCAGGGGCAAGAAATGGCGCCCTGAAAACCCCCCACAAGAAGAGAAAGTGCGGGACCCTCATAGTAGTGCCAGCAATTTGCCACACTGTAGATTAGGAATTGTTGAATCCTGGGTCCCAACCAGGGGCTCTAGCATCTACAGTGCATTATGTGGGCATGAGTCCAACCACCCATATCCCAGACTTCCTAGCACCCTCCCAAATGTGGCAATTTTAGCCCCCTGTTCATGGTGTAGTGTCCACCAGGAAAACTTGACTGTCCACCAAACTTGACTGTCCAAGGACAAAGAAAGTCAGTTCATGGGATTGTGGAATACTTTTGGTGGACTCTGAGAGCATGTGTCCAGTGGGGCAGCATCTACACTGCAAAGCAATAGGCTTGACTCTTGGGCCCTGTCTTGATTTGGACTTGGACCCTTCAAACCCATTGGGTCCTGGGACCTGGATCCGAGGCCTGGGTTAGGATGATTTTTCTTTAGATGGAAGCCAAGTTAGGCTTGAGCCTAAATTCGAATAATGGGCTTACACTGCAGTGTAGACATACCCTAAGTGATTTAGGTGCTTTTGTAAATTGTATCTTATATATAATTTGTCATAGATACTACATCTGTAATAATAGGGTCAGATTGCATATTAGTAAAAGGTAAGATTTTGAGGGAGGAGACCAATACTATAAAATGGCTACATAGTACATTGCTGGACCCTTAAGCTTTATCTATTCTGCAGGAATTTGCCTACCCTAGGTAAGAATGGGTTCACATTTAAGCAGGAAAACCTTTCTGCAGGAGAAGTGGAATTTTAAGAATTTTGGGGTTGCGACTCGTCTGTGTGTGGGGTATGATTCTCCTCCTCTCCTGGTTTTACATCATTTTAACTCCCATTGGGCTTTTTGTGTTCTACTTGATTAACACTTTTGTAAGTGAAAAAATCAAAGTCCAGACCTATAACTGTAGAATTTCCTCATGTTAACACTTTTCATTCTGTTGTTTTCCCTTCAGAAACTTGGGGAAAAACCCCGAAAGTAGACATTTATTCCCAATTCCCATGATTTATAGCGTCTATTCTGGAAATTAGTTGAAATAAATTTAGCCCTTTACAGCTACTGTATATCAAGTAGAGCTCCAATCAGAGAAAAGGGGACTTTATCAGCACAAAAGGCAATGTCTAGAACCCACTGACAAACCCTATTGTACTCCTCTACCTAACCTGACAAAAGGCCTGTACATCAAGAACTGGACATTAGTCATCTGTAACTAGAATGGACTCTACCTGAAATTGGTTCTTTCTAGTCCTTTTTGACATTTAAAAGAGAATACCACAACTGCTCAAGGAATACTGTGCACCAAAAATCATCCATATGCCCAACGTATCCAGCCAGAAAGAGTTCAACCACGTAAAATTAAAAAAGTAATAGCAACACTTGATGAGGAAGAGGCTGATAATGTGAAGGGATTATAGATTTGTGCATAGTCCATAAAGAAACAATATTGCTGATTAAATATCAGAAAGGAGGTGGCAAAGTAGATTTGAACACAGAGTTCAGAGGACAAGGGCAAGGACTGAACCTAATGGAAAGGGACACCAGGATGAAGACATCTGGCAGTCGGGGAGTCAGGAATAAGAAAAGGTTGGTTAGGCAGCTGGGGAACCAAGACAACTAGATCCTGAGATGCCAGAGACTTGTGCTAAGTCATGGAAAAGGATGGCATGTTCCACAGTATCAAAAGCAATATGGAGGTCAAGAAGGACAAGAAAAAAAATCCAAGGTCAGATGAGAAAAGAGCGTTAGCTACATACAAAAGAATAGTTTCAGGACTCTGTCAATGGCTGAAACCAGACTAGAAACGTATCAGAGGTTGTTTTACATAATTAAAAAACTATACTAGCCTAACGCCACATAGACATACATACATATATAGAACAAGAGAAGCCCATTAATGGCAGTCATGTGGGAGTTAAATCCTCATGCACTAGGCTAACAATGTAATGAAAGGTATTAAAAATGATCATTGAACTTCCTAAGTGACAGGTAAATAATCTGCTATATTGTACCTTCCTCAAAGAAACTTTTTTATTCCCATGAAAACAGAACTGTAAATATGCAGCTGTGGCAGATGTTAGTATATGAATATTTATATATCCAAAGGCCTAGTGGACATTCTGGTCTACCCCACTAGGCATGTTAATATTTGACTAGATTAATCAAAGCACTGGGTTCATGAAAAAATAATAAGCTGCCCCCTTACTTCCTTAGACAAAGATGCAGTTCACATCCCAAAGAACCTACCTAACTTCAATGCGCTCAGTACCAAAGAATGTGATTCTGAAGCCTGTTAAAGTGAAGCACCAAACACTTTTGAATCCCCCAGCATTAGAAGTTTGGTTGAAACAAATGTTGAAAGTCTCTTTTAATAGGTTAAGAATAATATAAGATTGATAAACAGAAACTCTGATCTAGAGTTGGTCCAAAAATAATATGTCAATTGTCCTGGCAAATAATGTCAAAAATTGTCAAATATCGTAAAGTACTAATTTATTAGAACAGTAACAAAAGAGTACCCTTAGTGTATGTCTACACTGGCAGACTTACAGCGCAGCTCAGAGAGCGCTGAAGGGAAACTGCTGTTGTGTGTTCACACTGTCAGCTGCCTGCGCCACAGCGTGTTCACACTTGCGGCACTTGCAGCGGTATTCGGAGTGGTGCACTCTGGGCAGCTATCCCACAGAGCATCTCTTCCTCTTCTGCCACTAAGAGTTGTGGGAAAGTGGAGAGGTTCACGGGGCATTCACATCCCAGCAATCCGTGCTTCCATCCGCATTTGGTGCTATCTTTCAACGGTTTGTGTACTGCACACTCTGCCTCTTTGGTCTGTAGGAATGCATCCTGCACTGTTGACCAATATGCTGCTCGCTCTGACTAACACATCACGAGTGGCAGTGGAGTTATTCCTTAAACAACAAAGACAAGAGGAGTGCGACATTGATTTTGCCACGCGTAGTAACTATGACACGCGATTGCTTGTGGTATTCACAGAGGTGCTGACCACAGTGGAATGCTGCTTTTGGGCTCGGGAAACAAGCTCTGAGTGGTGGGATCACATCGTGATGCACGTCTGGGATGATCAGCAGTGGCTGCAGAACTTTTGGATGAGGAAAACCACATTCATGGGACTGTGTGATGAGCTCGCCCCAGCCCTGCAGCGCAAGGAAACGAGAACGAGAGCTGCCCTGTCATTGGATAAGTGAGTGGCGATTGCACTGTGGAAGCTGACTACTCCAGACTGCTACCGATCGGTTGCCAACCAGTTCGGAGTGGGAAAGTCGACCGTTGGACTCATGCTGACAGAAGTGTGCAGGGCCATTAATTGCATCCCGCTGTGAAAGACCACGACTCTGGGCAATGTACGTGACATTGTGCATGGCTTTGCACAAATGGGCTTCCCTAACTGCTGAGGGGCGATAAATGGCACGCATATTCCAAATCTGGCACCAGATCACCAAGCCATCAAGTACATTATCGGAAGGGGAATTTCTCAATGGTTCTCCAGGCGCTTTTGAATCACCGTGGGCATTTCACGGACATTTCACGCAGGCTGGTCCGGAAAGGTGCATGGCGCATGCATCTTTCGGAACACTGGCCTGTTCAGGAAGCTGCAAGCAGGGACTTCCTTCCCAGACCAGAAGATCACCGTAGGGGAAGTCGAAATGCCCATTGTGATCCTGGGAGACCCCGCCTACCCCTTAATGCCGTGGCTTATGAAGCCATACATGGGGCACCCTGACAGCAGCAAGGAGCAATTCAACAACAGGCTGAGCAAGTGCAGAATGGCTGTTGAGTGGGCTTTTGGCAGTTAAAAAGCATGCTGGTGCTGCTTCTATGGGAAGCTGGACCTGGCTGATGACAATGTTCCTCTGCTTATAGCTGCGTGCTGTACGCTCCATCATATTTGTGAAGGGAAGGGTGAAAGCTTTACTCAGGGCTGGACCACTGAGGCTCAGCGCCTGTAGGCTGAATTTGAACAGCCAGAGACCAGGTGTGTGCAGTGCGGGGTCATATGGATCAGGGATGCCTTCAGGCAGCAATTTGAAGCTGAAAGCCACTAATATTTGTTGCTTTGCTCAGGAGTGCAGTGCTTGATCAGTAAATTGACTAGGAGGTGATTGTGATTGGTACAGACAATGCACTATGAAGATGTAAGAAAATTGTCTGTTGCTTTGCAGGGCTCTGTTTGCTTTCAATTAATGGAATAAAGATTGCTTTCAAACCAAAACAATACTTTTATTAAAAAAACAAAACCGGAGGAGAGAGACAAACAAAAGAACACATCAGCACTGAGGGGGATGGTAGAAGGGAAGGTCCCAAGAGGAGCTGGGGTCCTGGGATGGTTAATGATTTGTGTATGTCCAGGTATTGTATCTAACCTTCTCCTTTGGAGTACAGTATAGCAGGTACTGTACTTCACCAGGGCAAAACTGCAGAGGGACAGGTGTTGAGTGCAGTGGGTACTGGGAGTCCATAGTGCTGGACTGTGACGTGGGAGGAATGGAAGGCAGCAGGTACAGACTGGAGCCAGGAGGTTGATAAGAGTGTGCTGGCAGTGTCTGCGGGGGGGTGCATGGGAAAGAGTTTTGCGACAGTGGCTGCAGGCGAGGGAGGGCACGGAGCTGCTTGGTTTGTAGTGCTAGGAGCGTCTGGAGCATGTCCCCTTGTTGCTCCATAACTTTTAAGAGCGGTTCTGTGGCTTCATTCTGGCGTGCTGCGTTCTCCTTTCGGTCCCTCTTCTCGCTGTCCCGCCACTCCTTCAATTTTTGTTTCTTAGTTGTGGAGTGCATCATAACCTCACGCAGAAAGTCCTCTTTAGTTCTTCATGGCCGCTGTCTAATTCTGCACAGCCGTTCAGCTGGTGATAACAAAGAGGGATTGGGCCCCCCCAGATCATCTCTGTGAAATCAAAATGCAACATTTTACAGAAGCAGTATTGCTTGCAACACACAGACCACTGATTTAAAACACAGCCACTATTCACATACCTGTAACTAACCGGCTGACCCCAGGCAAGCACACATGAGCCACACGACCCCCAAAATGGTGAGTAGCCGCAGGGGCAGAGTAAATCACTCTTCCCAGACCCTGCTGTACACTGGGCACGTGGCTCTTGGGGAGAGCCAGCACTGTAGGGAGGTGCCTTATAATCATTCCTGCCCCCACATTTTCCACAGGCTATGTTCATTATGGAAGATATCTCGCTGCTGAGAGTGAGCAGGGAATCAAGGGAGAGTCTTCTCCGAGACTGCGGCTTCCGCCCTGGCCCTTATGCAGCAATGGTCCCACCCACTCCAGTGATGGCAGAGTGGCGCGGGAAAGTTACCCTTAATGGAGCAAGAAACAAAGCAGATCTGCCAAAGAATCTGTGGCAGTGGATTGCCCAGTATCTCCAAGAGAGTTTCCTGGAGATCTCTGCAGCAGATTCCTGTGAAGTGAGGGAGTCAGTCAACAGCCTGTTCCGCTACTCAGACTAGGCTTGTGGTGGTATGCGCATCATACAGAAACAAGCCTGCTTTCTGCAACCCTCCTGCCCCCAACAACTCGCTTCAGCGATTCCCAAAATCAAAGCCACTTACCAGGGGCCTCCTCTCCTGTTTGTGCTTCACTAAGATCTGACAGCTGTGACTGGTTAGCCTCCTCTGCGGTAGAGACGAGCTCCAGGCTGCATGCATCTCTCACCTCCGAGTCGTCCTCTGCCTCTGGGTCTCCCTCCCCCTCCATATCCTGGTCCAAGATTTCCTCCTTCTGGCTCAGTCCACTCTCAACTGGCACGCGAGCCACCGAAGTATCCACAGTGGCCTTCGCAGTAGAGGTGGGGTCGCCACCGAGTATCGCATCCAACTCTTTGTAGAACCAGACTGCACTGTATCCCGGTCATGGCCCTTTTCTGTCATGCATTGTGAAATCTGTATCATAATTCCTACGGCTGGAGGGCGGGGGGGGGGGGGGGGGGGAAAGAGATCACCTGGTGCGTGGAGCAGGCATAGTCACCCAGAAAGATGTGCTGAGACCATTGCACGCATCACCGAGCAAACAGGAAAGGGACTTCCAAAATTCCCAAGGAATTTAAGGGGTGAGGATGACGGTTAGTCACCTGAGGACAGGGCAGTAGAGTTCAAACTGATGACCAGAGAGGCAAGAACTGGCATTGTGGGACACCTCCTGGAGGCCAATCGCAGTGCTGTAATCAACCTGGGTGTCTACACTAACAACCGCGGCGCTGTACCCTCGGCGCAGAAAGCTGTACGCTTCTCGTCAGGGTGATTTTTTTTTTTTACAGCGCTGCAGCTGTGCAGTTTCTGTGCACTAAGTGGCTTGGCAGTATGTACACCTCGGGAGTTACAACGCAGAAAGATGCTTTACTGTGCAGAAACTTGCCAGGGTAGACAACGCCTTACTTTATGGTCTCCATTAGGCTAATCTTAGATATTTATACCTAATTAACAAAAAACAAGTTACTTAACTGAGTTAGTTTAACTCAAAAAAATACAAAACAGAATGAAATACAGTTCTAAAAATGAAATAATAATAATAATTATTGCCTTTTAGCAATGTTAGGTTAACATTTAAAGTGAATATTATTCAAGACTGGACAGTTACAAAGGAAAAGAAAAAGGAAAGTAAACAGAAATAAAACAAACATCGCAATTATAAAAGAAAAAAGTCATTTTTAAATGGACTTATGCTAGGGAAGCAGCAGGCCAATTCTGCAAGCAGCTTAATGGTTGTGCATCTTTTCTTCTTCTGTTGGGGGAGGAGGTTTAATGACTGTGGACCCTCCTCTCCCTCCCAACTCCCTTCTGAGTTAATTCTGTATGTTTGTCTACTAAGGTTAGCTTGTAAGCGCTTCGGAGCAGGGCTGTGTCTTTTAACTTCTTTAATGTGCTTTGTAAACTGCCTTGTACAAATAACAATGCACATATATTCATATAATATTTGTTCTAGAAGATTCCAGGCATGCAAAATGCTCAGCTCTGAATTGGGTCACCTTTTTCTCAACAAGTGGCATTATCATTTAGTAAAGTGAGTGATCAAGACATTCATAGGCTTGCTAACTGAAGGAACGATGGTGCAGTCAAAAAGATAGTCTACTGCGTACATAAGGGTATTCTTGTTGGAATATCTGACAATATTTGAACTGTTCGAATAACAGGCAATCAATTTACCGATCAATTGACATTATTTGACTGGTCAACTGACTGGCTTTCAAAGTCTAATCTGAATTGCAACATTTTGGGGGATGTGGGAGAGGGGAGAAATGAATTAAGCTTTGGAGATTGTTTTCTCCATGTACTGTGATTATTGCATGAGGACCTTTTAAAACAAGTCAGTTCATTTTATCATGTTTTAAATCCAAGACTATACTCTTCAAATGGCTTTTCTTGCCATTAAGACAAATAAAGTAGAAGGTTTAGTATGCATATTTTTTTCAAACAGAAAATAGCAATAGAAGACTATTACCAGTTTCATAAGGAGAAATTACTTATTCACCAGAAATTGTATTTAGTCTTAGTTCTCCATCTCCCTTTTTGAAATGTAAAAAAGGGGTTAATGACCATGTTAACAGATTTACAAAAAGGAAGGGAGGTTTACATACTTTTAAAGATCCTAAAAACTTTCCCAATTTTTATTAAACGTCTTAAAGAAAACAGATCCTTTACCATCCCCCTCTCTGCCCTGCTGGAACAAAAGACACATCATATTAAAGCCATAACTAACTCAAGAAACAAACTGAAGAAAGAGAACTACCCCAATATTTTCAGAGAGAGACTGACAGAATAACAAAGGAGTCAACTGATTGGTATTCCAAGGTGGAACCTAAGAAATCAGTATTCGCCAAAGGATTTCATGCGATTTTAAAGATTATTTATTTATTAAATCCTTCTCCTTCTGGAAAATATCCTTTGTCACCTACTACATTTCAAGCCTATTTTGTCTGGACTTAAGTGGAAGGGCTGGGAGTGGGGAGAGGAATTTCTGTAGTTAAGCACTGTTTTGTTAATAATTCTTTCAGAAATCCCTATAAAGGTATTTAAGAACTGCTTTAACCAAGAACTTATCAAAAATATTCACCTGTAGTTAAAAGATCATTAAACAAACAAACAAACAAACAAACCAACCCATCAATCAACCCTTCTGTTCACTGTTGAGGCTCATACTGCTCGGATTTCAGATCTTGACTCAGAAGATATTAAAAAAATCATGGTCCTGGTTCACCATTTTGTTCCTCCAGTTTTATTGGAGTTACACCAAAGTAAAACTATATTAACACAGTGGTGAATCAAGGCTATTTCCCCATGTGACTAGGATTTCTAGACAAAAAAAAACCACCTCAGCCTCTTTCTCTCCCCCAAACTGGGAATCAAACATGAGAATCACACAAGAACAATGCACTGATTGTTAATACTCAAGTATTAACAATATCTGGCCAGCAAATCAATATTTATATAGTAATGAGATTTGCAGCTGTCATAAGGAGTATCTGAAAAACAAGTGAGGTTTTTTTGTACAATCATCCCACAGATGTCAGGCCACGTTGGAATGTATTTGTCTAAGAAGTATTTAAGAAAAAAAAATCTGAGAAGGCTGCCTTCTACCTCATTCTTGAACCAAATTTGGAAGTGCTTGTACGGCTTTGTGATTTGTCAGCTTAGATAGCTACTTCAATTCACTAAGCAGTTAGAATTAAAGTGGTGGACAGAGTTATTTTTCACATTAACTGGAAGTCTGACATCTAGAGCTGTTAACTTGTACAACATGATCATGTTCCTTTGGGTTAATAGTGACAATATCTTCGCCCCTGAGGCAGCTTATTTCTAAAACATTTGAGCTGGTAGCTTGATTCAGCCCAAACGTCATGTTCTGTTTTTCATCTCTTCTCCCGTTCATGATAACCTGATGAAAGGTTATATTAATCTGGTTCTCTTCCCTTGAAAAGGTCAATTTTGAAACATAGGATTTGCCACACTGGTTTAGACCAATTGTCCACTTACTGTATCATATTCCTGATGGTGGCCACTACCAGATACGTCAGAGGAAAGTGCAAAAAACCCTGAGAGAGTCAGTTATGGAATAACCCACCCATAAGAAAGCAGCTAATTTGTATCTATTCCTTAGATGTAGAATCCAGGCGTTAGAATGGGAATAAATGATCGTAATCACTAGCTCTGCCCACAACCCAAGCTCTGCTCACAACATTTTGAGGGGCTGTGGGTGAGGTTGCCAAGTTTGTAATATTTAAAAACCAGGTCTGTACCCAGATGCTTGCAGCATCTGCTCCTTTGCTGCCTCTGGTAGGCTCAGAAGAGTAATATTGCATAGGGTCACCTAGAGCATGGAGGAGTACACTGTCCGAGAACCTGGACATGGACAGGGAAGACAGGAGAGCATTCAGGGAACAAGAGCGAAGACGATGCACGCAGGAAGAGATGCTGTGGATTATGAAGGAGCAATCAGACATGTTGGGGCGTCTGACTGAGGTTCAAGAAAGACAGCTAGATGCTAGAGTCTCTCTGCAGCCTATGCTGAACCTGCTGCCATCATTGCCCAGTTCCACCATCCTCCTCCCCCAAATGTCCTATAAGGTGGGGGGTGGGGGGATGGGGACGGAGTTCGGCATCCCTTGCACTCAACACCAGGGGAGGGTACAAGGACCAGTAGGTGCCCATTCCCACACCTTTGATTGTTATTGCAGTACATCTGTAAGCAAGCTTTCCTTGTCTCTCCCCGCACAGTGTTATCAGCCCTTTTGCCCCAGGTTATCTTACTTTTCTTTGCTGTCTCTGTGTGTTTGTGTGCATAATAAAACTTAACAGATTGAGGCGAAAAGGCTCTTTATTCATTCAACACACGGTGGTTGGTGCGGGTGGAGTTTACAGGGGAGAAAATGCAGTGGAGGAGACAATTTGGTAAGGAACAACACAGCTAAGCATCACATTACTCTGGTTCATTGCTGAAACTGGTTTTCAAAGCCTCTGGATGTGCTCTTCTTATTGCCCTGTTGTCTGGCGGCTCAAAATTGGTTGCCAGGCTATCTGCCTCAACCCCCTCACCCGAGTGGAAACTTTTCTCCCTTTGTTTCACAGATATTATGGAACACACATAGCAGGCAGCAATAACAATGGGGATATTGCTTTCACTGAGGTCTAACCTAGTAAGCAAACAGTGCCCAGCGACCTTTTAAATGTCCAAAGGCACATTCCACCACCATTCTGCACTTGCTCAGCCTATGGTTGAACCAGTCCTTACTCCTGTCCAGGCTGCTGGTGTACGGCTTAATGAGCCATGGGAGCAAGGGGTAGGCTGGGTCTTCTGGGATCACGATTGGCATTTCAACATCACCAATGGTTATTTTGCAGTCAGGAAAAGAAGTCCCGGCTTGCAGCTTTCTGAACAGACCTGTGTTCCTAAAGATGTGTGTGTCATGTACCTTTCCCAACCAGCCCACGGTGATGTCAGTGAAACGGCCCCTGTGATCCACCAGCGCTTGCAACACCATTGAGAAATACCCCTTTCAGTTTATGCACTCTTTGGCAAGGTGGCCTGGTGCCAAGATAGGGATATGCATTCCATCTATCGCCCCACTGCAGTTAGGGAACCCCATTGTGGCAAAACCAGCCACTATGTCCTGTACGTTGCCCATAGTCACTACCCTGCTTAGCAGAAGTCTGTTAATGGCCCTGCAAAGTTGGATCACAACAGATCCCACGGTAGATTTACCGACTCCCAATTGATGCCCCACTGACCGGTAGCAGTCTGGCATTACAAGCTTCCACAGAGCTATCACCACTTGCTTCTCCTCTGTCAGAGCAGCTCTCATTTTATTATTGCTGTGCTTCAGGGCTGGGGAAAGCTCTTCACACAGTTCCTGGAAAGTGGCCTTACACATTCGAAAGTTCTGCAGCCACTGCTCGTCATCCCATAGCTGCATAATGACGCAGTCCCACCAGTCGGTGCTTTTTTCCCAAGCCCAGAAACGGCGCTCAACCGTGTCAAGGTGATGCATGACTGTTGCCAATAACTGCAAATCGCTCCGCTCTGTGTCTTACAGCAGAGCTGCTTGCGTGGCATCACATTGTTCTGTGCGGCTGCTCCTGTATTGGCTGTGTAAATACTGCAGGATATGGCGCGAGGTGTTTGTAATGCTCACAACAAGAGTGTACAGCTGAGCGGGGTCCATGCTTATTGTGCTATGGGGTCCACATGGGTAACCCAGGCTTACGAAAAAAGGCTCAAAAAAGGCTTGGTTTGTTTGCTGTTGATTTCAGGGAGGGAGCTAAGTGCATCATGGGAGGCTAACACCATGTTTCCATACTCACCCGCGCCAATGTTTTGGTCCCATAAGGCATTAGAAGCCCAACCCAAAATTCCACTCGGCTACATGCACCGTGAGATGCAGTGCTCTGTGCATTGATGCAAGCCCTGCTAGTGAGGATGTACTCTGCCAACACAATAAGCGTAGTGTGGACACGCAAGACTGACTTGCTTAAATCGGAGGCTTGATGTTGACTTACATAAAGCCAACTTAACTTTGTAGTGTAGACATGGCCTTAGTGTTGTAGCAGCAGAAGGCTTTGTGTTTTACTCACCGTTGGAGCAGTTCAGCCAACAGCTGTGATCCTTGTGTATGTATGAACACAGATTGATACATTTCTATTGATGTCTGGATGATAAGAATTTCAGACAATAATAGTAGCTGCAGTCTGCATTTGATTAACAATTAAAAATAACGCAATTATAAGAGCGCGGTGAACTTTTTTGGCAAATAGTGTTCTGGCAAAAAGAATTTAAAAAGGGAGGGAAGTTTCAAAAAAAGTCTAAATGTTTTGTTTTGACATTTCATTTAGAAATAATGTTTTGTTTTGTAATTTAGCTAAATGTAACTAAAAACAAACAAACAAAAAAGCGGTAACCCCCCCAAACCTAGAAGTTTTGTTTTAAGTCAGACAAAATGTTTTGTTCCACCCCATGTGTTTATTCCCCTGGATTTTTTGGTTTGGCCACTGGAAAAAAAAATCAGTTATTCACCCAGCTCTAGTAATTATGTCCTTTTCTTGTAAGAAGTACAAATTTATAGTCAGGTTTCAGTGTAGTAGCCGTGTTAGTCTGTGTCAGCAAAACGAAAATAAGAAAGAAAAACTTGTAGCACCTTAGAGACTAACAAATTTATTTCAGCATAAGCTTTCGTGGGTTAGTACCCACTTCATCGGATGCATGGAATGAAACATACAGTAGACAGATATTTATACAGTCAGAGAAACATGATAAGGTGGAGGTGCATAGACCAACCTTAAGAGGCTAATTAATTGAGAGGAACCAGAACAGCAGGGGAAGAAAAACCTTTGAAGTGATAAACAAGATGGTCACACAGGTGTGAATGAGGATCGTTAACTTAAGGGAAATAGATTCAATTAACGTAATGACCGAGCCATTCGAGGTCCTTATTTAATCCTGAGGTAATGCAATCTAGTTTGCATATCAATTCGAGTTCAACGGTTTCTCTTTGAAGTCTGTTTTTGGAGTTAATCTGTCGCAACACTGCTACCCTCAAGTCTGTCAGTGAGTGATTAGGGAGGTTGAAGTGTTCTCCCACTGGTTTTTGAATGTTATGATTCCTGATGTCAGATTTATGTCCATTTATTCTTTTGCGTAGAGACTGTCCGGTTTGGCCAATGTACATGGCAGAGGGGCATTGCTGGCACATGATGGCATATATCACATTGGTAGATGTGCAGGTGAATGAGCCCCTGATGGCGTGGCGGATGTGATTAGGCCCTGTGATGGTATCACTTGAATCGATATGTGGACAGAGTTGGCATCGGGCTTTGTTGCAAGGATAGGTTTCTGGGTTAGTGTTTTTGTTGTATGGTGTGTGGTTGCTGGTGAGTATTTGCTTCAGGTTGGGGGGCTGTCAGTGTCATTAGTGAATACAATTGTTGGAACTTGCCATGCATATAAAAATCAGTCTGTAACTAGAAATGTGTATCAGACTCATCATCATGGTATTGGAGTGCCTTGCAAAATCTAAAAGTAAACAGAATAAAAGATCTCTTGCTTTCTCTCCAACCCACCCTGTCACCACTGGAATGTTTGGGGTTCTTTGGCTGTCAAGGGAAGGCTAGGTCAAAAATTGGGTTTTATGTTTTGACCTGAAAAGGGGGAAGAATTTGTGATGGCTCTAATATCTTACGGGAGTCAATCAGAGTGACAGGTCACTTGCTGAGAAATCTCTGTCTCCTGCGTATCTGAATCTCAGGGTACATCTACATGGCAATAATAATTCCATGGCACTGTGTCAAAGAGCCTGGGTCCATTGACTCAGGCTTGTGAGGCTTGAGCTGCAGGGCTAAAAATAGCAGTGTAGACATTGAGGCTCTGGCTGGAGGGTTTCAGAGCTCAGGCCCCAGTTTGAGTCCGAATATCTACACTAAAATTTTTAGCCGTGCAGCCCAACCCCCATGAGCCCGAATCAGCTGACCTAGGCCAGCCACAGCTGTGCAGCAGGTCTTTCATTGCAGTGTGGGTGGACCCTTATTCTTGGGGTTGACTTTTCCACTGTTCCTGTGGAACATAGCTATCGTAGCAGGCCATAATCTTGCTCCCTCAGGTATCCTGAACAAGTCCTGTGGCTATCAGGGTGTATTGGGCTCTGAGGATAAACACCAAACCTTTTTTGGTTTTTAATATTTTTGTAAATATGCCCATTGTTTCATTCATTGTTTCCGAACAATGCAATACTCAATCCTGCAGGCCAAGGATCTGTAGATCACTGAGGCGAGCCCAAAGACTGGTTAGAATGGGGGAAAGTGTCCTGGTCAGGTGAAAATTGGGAGAGAGCATTTTTCACAGCTAGAGTTATTTGGCAGGCAGCTGCAGGGAAGAGTGTACTGGCTTTTTAGGCCGTGTGCCCATTGAGTGCCATAAAGAAATAAAAATAAATTGAGCTTACAGTAAAGGAAGCAAGTTCAAATACGAGCAGTGGAAAGTGTGGCTTACAAATCCTAACCTTCTTTATATGTCTGCTTCTCCCATCATGTATTGTTTGATGGCTTCAGTCTCCCATACTACACACTGCTGGCCACTTCCTTTACCCAATCCCTATCCAAGCACTCTCTTCTGTCTGTGAGCTTCATATGACTGCTATCATTGAGCTCCCAATGCTTCTGCCACAATAGCATCTACCTCAACAGCATAATCTCCTCTGCTTCCTTTGTTGGCTGCAGTGTTGTTGTTGGTTCCATTATATGAGAGAGAGACAAGGTACATGGGGTAATATCTTTTACTGGACCAACTTCTGTTGTTGGAAGGGACACGCTTTTGAGCTTCACAGAGTTCTTCCTCAGGTGTGGAGAAGGTAACCAGAGTGTCCAAGCTATATACAGGGTGGGACAGATTGTTAAGCAAAAGGAGCGTTCACACATGCTTTAGGAGACCACTTAGAATGAAGTCGGCAATTAAGGGTTAGCAGGCAGTAGGCTGTGTTGCAAATCGTTGTAATGACTCATAAAACCAGTGTCTCTGTTAAGTTACTGGATCTGTGGAGGTAAGTGTGGTGATCTGTGGGGCTCTTGTATATAGTTGTCTGTAGGGTTCCACGGTTGAAGCTGATCATAGGTGCTGACTCGGTGGGTGCTCCGGGGTCGGAGCACCCACAGGAAAAAAATGGTGGGTGCTTAGTACCCACCAGCAGCCCCCCTATCAACACCTCTCCCTCCTCCAAGCGCCTCCGGCCCACTGGCGGGCCCCGCCGATCAGCACCTCCCACTCCCTCCCATCACCTACTGCCTGCTGCGGATCAGCTGATTCGCAGTGTCAGAAGGTGCTGTGAGGGGGAGGGAGGAGCGAGGGCACAGTGTGCTTGGGGGAGGGGCATAACAGGGCGGGAAGAGGTGGGGGCAGGGCGGGGATGGGAAGAAGCAGGGTGGGAATGGGGCATTGGGGGAAGGGATTGAGTCGGGGGTGGAGAGAGCACCCCCCCCCCCCGCTGATTAGATACTCAGGGCATACGAAGCTGATCATGGTGTCCAGGAAGTGGATGCTGGAGTGAGAGTGCTCTAGAGACAGTTTGATGGATGGCTGATGCTTGCTGAAGTTGTGGTGGAAGTTTATGAGAGAGTTTAGGTCATCTGTTTAGAGGATGAAAATATCATTGATGTATCTCAGGGTATATCGTTAGTTTCATGATGCATTTTTATGGAAATTCTTCAAGGTGGCCCATGAAGAGGCTGGCATATTGGGGAGCCATCCTAGTACCCATGGCTGTTCCCATGGTTTGGACAAAGTGTTTGTTGTTAAATGTAAAGTTGTTATGGATTTGAGAACTTCAGTAACTCAGCCAGAGATTATGGGTCTAGTACCGGAATGGGTGGGCGAGGTTCTGGGGTCTGCGATGTGCAGGAGGTCAGACTAGATGATCATGATGGTCCCTTCTGGCCTTGAAGTCTATGAGGATGAGCTTGGTGACTGCATAACTGTTTGGACTGCATAACTGACTATATACACAAGATCACCAGACTTACTCTCACAGATTCAGCAACACCATCTACAGACACACCAAGAAATCTGTTATCTACAGTTCGGCACTCAGATACCACAGAATTTGCTCTGAAGAGAAAGTCCGGGATACACACCCGAACACACTTAAAAACTGCCTTCCTAAACAAGGACACCAGAGGAGCAGACTGCATCATGTAATGGGCAACCCAATACCTTGTGAGAATCTGTTTCAATTCAGAAAATAAATCCCCACAGACCGCACACTCCTAGTTGTCACCTACCACCCCACACTAAAACCCATATGGGGTATCATCAAACAATTACTTGCTTCCTTTACATCAACCCATAGTTGATGAGCGCCACATCTTCAAAGAAATCTTTCCCAAACCCCCTCTTCTGGCCTTCAAACAACCGGGGCGCCATTTCAGATTTGACAAGGGGGGTGGGGTGGGACTTTAACCATGATTCCAAAGGCTACTTGGGCACCTGAAAATGTTCTTGGTTTTTCTGCAGATAATAACTTAGATACAGTGCGCCTGCCAGATAATAATTTCTAATTCCTATATAAAGAAAGAAAATTAAATAAATATTAGACCCACTCAGCTCTAATACATGTTCTGACATCTTATGTCAATTCACTTAAGGGACACTGGTTAGGTTTAAAAAATAATGTATATTCTTACTTCTTCTAGTCCTTAATCAAGTAAAACTTCTATTGCCACCAGTGCCTCCACTCATAGATATAAACATCACAGTGAACATGTGATAATATGTGTGGTCAATAACTATACACTTCATACTTAAATATCTAAGCCATCTTATCCAGAGTTACACATCTTATATGCATTGGCTCAGGGACTACATTTTCTGGCATATTCTGAACAGTGTTGAGCACACAGATCATGCCCAGTGAATAACACAAATCATGACAATAATGGTCGTCTTTATGGACTCTGTGAATGCAATTTCTGTTCTTTGTTCTGGAATTGGCCTGAATACAGCTGAAACCCTAAGAATTTGATGTATAATCACATCTGATACTCATAGGACACTTTCTCATTCCTTCCTTTTCTCAAACTCAACAAAAAATGACAAAACAAAATAGTTTTCAGTTAAAATCTAATATTGAACAGCAGGCATTGCTGTACAACTCAGCCTGGGGCAGAACCTTCCACCCATTGGTGGTTAAGTGCTCTCCTCTCATCTGACTCTCATTCTCTTTCTTTCTTCATCCTTCCTGACCTCTGTGCTGCTTTTGATACTGTAAACCATGACATGGTTTCCAATCATCTGGGACTATGTACTGGAGTCTCAGAGAACTGGCCTTCTTGGTTTTGCTCCCATCCATTAGAGGCCTCTTTTTGGCAGCATGCAGCAGAGATAAAGGCTGGTCCAGTGGATAAGGAGCTAGCCCTGAGAGACCTGGGTTCTACTTCCGCCCCATCCCCCATGGACTTCCAGGTCAGTGCCTTAGGGACAGAGTTTCAAAGGTTTTTAGGCACCCAAAGATGTAAGTAGGCATCTAGTGGGGTTTACAAAGCACCTAACCTTCTAGGCACTTTTGAAAATCCCACTAGGTGCCTAAATACCTTTGGAAATCTGGCTGTTCATCCCTCAGTTCCCCATCTGTACAGTGGGGATAACAGCACTGCTCTACCTCACCAAGGGGCTGTGATGTGAGGTGCTCAGATACTACAGTGGTGGGGCCACATAAGTACCACAGGTAGAGTGGAAACGTCTCTAGACCACTGCTAGCCCTTCCCTGGGTTTTGGCTCCTTCTTTTCACTTATGCCCCTCACAACTTCCTCTTTTCCGAATGTAACCTTGGCTCAGAAGGCTTGGCTGTATTTCTACTGAGTCCCCTGCATTCTCTCTTGAAGCCTCCCCTTCCCTCCCCCTGCAGGGATTCCTGTTTTAAAGGTTCATCTAAGGACTTCCAGATCCTTAATTTAATTACTAGCCTTTTCTTATCTTAATCACCCTGCCTCTGCAAACAAAACTCTAAAAACAAGAGGAGTCTTTGTGGCACTTTGGAGACTAACAAATGTATTTGGGCATAAGTTTTCGTGGGCTAAAACCCACTTCATCAGATGCATGGAGTGAAAAATACAGTAAGCATATTATAGCACATGAAAAGATGGGAGTTGCCTTACCAAGTGGGGGGTCAGTGCTAACGAGCCAATTGAATTAACGAGCCAAAATCGTTAGCACTGACCCCCCACTTGGTAAGGCAACTCCCATCTTTTCATGTGCTATAATATATATTCTGCTTACTGTATTTTTCACTCCATGCATCTGATGAAGTGGGTTTTAGCCCATGAAAGCTTATGCTCAAATACATTTGTTCGTCTCTAAGGTGCCACAAGGATTCCTCTTTGTTTGTGCTGATACAGACTAACAGGGCTGCCACTCTGAAATAAAACACTGGCTCCCTGCCCCAGGGACACAAGCTGGGAGAAGCACCTCTCTGCAGAACTCACATTCCAACAGGCATGAACACACACACAATGAGTGTGTGTGGAAACTACATGGAATTAAATGTAATTAAATCTAAGCCTTGACAATGTTTATATACCAGGACTCTATGACTAGCCTAGAAGGGGCTGAATGGACCTGTCATTTAAATTATAGTGCACAATAGCCAAATGCCAATCTCAAAGTAGGTCGTTTCAATCTTACCGATACTGTATTAAAAGTTACTATGAAGCAGAAGTTTAGAATGCCATCACAGTTTGAAAATGGCCTCCTCAAAGTTCACATACAATAAAAACACTCAATGTCTCTATCAGAAGATTTAAAGCTGTTTATGTCTCTTTGTTCTCATGAAACCTAGACTATACAGTATTTATCCAAGATAGCTGTAGAGAAAACAAAACAAAACCTTGATGTTAACCTCCTAAGTTAGGTGTCAGTGTTTCAGAGGAAACTCTGTATGATCTGAAGGCGCACAAAAAGACTATTCTTGTACCAAGAATGGTGAGAAATCTCTTAATAGTAAAATGCCACTACAGTAGTATAAGTCCAAGCAAAAAAAAAATTAATTTAATGTAAAACATATTATCAAACTTTAGTTCAACGAACATTGCTTTTCAAATTATTTTTTAAATAATAATGTTAATACTTAGCACTTACGTGTAGAGCTTTTCATCTTCAATGTCCTTTAACAAGGAACCAATTTATTCTCTCAGCTAGTGTTATATGAAAGTGGCAAATATTTGTATTTTTTTTAAAATGTTCTGAGCTGTATCTTTAAGTGGCATTTCCTCTAAAAAAAAAAAAAAATCAAAATGGCAAAACTGTAGGTGGTGTTTAATATAAAAGCTGATAACCAAAATAAAATGTTCAATATTTTAAGCTTGTTTGAAAATTGCACCCTTTTGAACGAAAATAGGCTAGTAATGGGAGATTCTATATTTTTTGTATGAAACTGGACCAATTTCATAAAACCCCCCACAAAATCTTTAAATGTTCCCATTTTCAAATTTCTTTGAGTATTTCACACAGCCTTACTTACAAGACACCTATGAGTTAAGGAAGTAGTGTTATTACCATTTTATGCATTAGAAAACAGGCAAAGAGAAATTGAGGCCAGTATTGTCACACTTGCGTGCTTGAAGTAAATCCAGTCTATGGATCATAATCTATAAATAAATTCATACTTTGGCACCAAAGTTTGTGGCCTGATACCCTATAGCTCCATTAGGAATAGAAATTGTGGATTCTTAGTACCTCTGAAAATTAGGTTACTTTTTAGGTAACTTAACTTTAGACTCTCCAATTTGAAATCATGAGAGCAAAGCTGCAGGAATAACCAGTGTCAGAGCCAGGAACAAAATTCAGGAGTTCCTGGCTCTCAGTCCAGTGTTCAGAGTACTAGATTGTAATGTGACTCTCTGGATCAGGACAACAAAACAACGTTTTATTGCTCCAGTCTGCTGCAAACATCACACCACACGTGGAAGCAGAAGCCTCACATAGACAAGGAAGCAGAACAAGGTAGCAGGGCTTTAAAAGATCTTGCTGTGCTTGATGTGAAAGGAGACTAGTGTCTAGGCTATGGCATCTGGTCAGGAAATACAGGTAGAAAGATAGTTAGTAAATTGTTGCACCTTGCTCTGTTAGATGAACCATCATAGCATACAGCTGACACTGAGGGCTCTTCCACAAAGAGATTTACAATGACAATATGTTCTCAACTTCCAGGGGAAGTTGCTAATCTGGGTTTGAGGGTTTGGTGTTTTTTTTTTTAATTGACTGTAATCACAAATCAGGCAAATCTGAAACGTATTTTTGGTCTGCCTGATGATAAACTGAAAACTGCATCACTCTTCTGTGCACCTGTATGGCAACACTTCACGTCTGGGGCTGTCAAATTTTAAATAAAGAAATGTTCAGCTGAAATACGCATCATTCTTTGTGGGAGAATTTACTATCTGAATCTTTTAACCGTTCTTCTCATGGGCACATACGACCTGAAAGAATTACAGTGCTATGCCACAGTGCAACGGGGTCACTGAGACAGAGCATTACCCGCACTGTGAACTGTGAAGTTGAGCTAAAAGTGCCAGGAAATCAAATAACAGGATAAATGACATTTCTGAAGACAACAAATACCCTGTTTTCTGACTCTACATTTAAATCCTTTAGCAGCATGAAGCAAAGGGTGACAACGTACGGTGAAAAATGCAGGAAATGATAAAGGGGTAAGAGTGTTAATAGCTCTGACACAAATAAAGACAGTCTGGAGATAAAGACAACTTCAGTTGTCTCCCCCTCCCCCAACTTGGTTCCTTTACTAACAATTCCATATAGGAATTCTGGTGCTTACCAGAAATTTTCTTTCTTCAAGCAGTAAACTCCACAGGTCCTATGATGGGCCTTCAAGCATGCTTCCAGCTCTGGAGGTTGAAACCTGACCCATCATTGATAAATGTAACTATAAATATGCCTAGTGCTGAGCAATGAGAGGTATGGTGATATTGTCGAGTGTGACAGAAGGGAAATGGGAAAACTATGGGAGGAAGGATCAGAACTTTGGTTTTGGCCATGTTGCATGTAAGCCAATAATAAGACATCTGAGAGGATATGTCAGAGACAGAGAGGTGGGCAAGGCATCCAAGAGGACATGTCAGAGAGACAGAGAAGTATCCAAGGGGTTGCTTAGTGAGATTTAGATGTCTGGTTGAAGGGACAGATTCTTCCCTCTGGACATTCCCAGTGCACTGAGTACAGCTGATACTTTAAATTGAGTGTCTTTAAAATCCAGAGTGAGGCAGTCCTGAAGTAATGTTAGCATGCAATATATTTTTCTGCTCGATATATTGCTGCTACTAGTGCGCCAGTTTTTAAACTTAAGCCAACTTAAACCGCTTTGTTGGTGGACTTTTCTCTAGCAGCCAAAAAAGTAAAGATTTACCTGCCCCTTCTTAGATGGTTTCCTTTTAATCAGCTTTGCCACAGTTGAGCTGTGTGATGGGATGCTAGGTAAACAGGCCCTTTCTAAATGGCAGGAACAGGGGCAGTTCCGTTAGGCTGACTAGGCCCGATAATCACGGTCCCTGCACTTATCATTATTTATATTATGGTAACACCAAGAGGCCGCAATAAGAATCAGGGCCCCATTGTGCCAGGCACTTTATAAAAATATATAAGTAATGTACTGCAGCAAATATAATGCTGTCCAAATCAACGGCTCTCTCCTCTTCCTGACTTTCTGTATTGTCTGGAGCAGAAACAGATATATATAAGAACAGTCATACTGGGTAAGACCAGTGGTCTATCTAGTCCAGAGTCTTCCAATGGTGCCAGATGCTTCAGACGGAAAGAACAGGGCACTCATCGAGCGATCCATCCCATGTCGTCCAGTTGTGGCATTTGACAATCAGAGGCTTAAGGACACCCACAGCATGGGGTTGCATTCCTGACCATCTTGGCTAATAGCCAGTCATAGACTTATTCTCCATGAACTTGTCTAATTTTTTTTTGACCTCTGCTATAATTCTGGTCTTCACAACATCCCCTGGCAATGGGTTCCACAGATTGACTGTGTGTTGTGTGAAGAAGTACTTTTCTTTTGGTTTGTTTTAAATCTGCTGCCGATTAATTTCATTGGTTGATCCCTGGTTCTTGTGTTTTGTGAAAGGGTAAATAACACTTCCCTATTCACTATCTCCACACTATTTATGATTTTATAGTTCTCTATCATACCCCCTCCTTAGTCGTCTTTTTCCCAAGATGAACAGTTCCAGTCTTTTTAATCTCCCCTCATATGGAAGCTGTTCCATACCCCTAATAATTTTTGTTGCCCTTCTCAGTACTTTTTCCAATTCTAATATATCTTTTTTGAGATGGGGCAACCAGAACTGCATGTGGTATTCAAGGTATCGGCGTACCATGGATTTATATGGTGGCATTATGATATTTGAATTTATATAGCGGCTTTTACTGTCTTATTATCTATCCCTTTCCTAATGGTTTCTAGCATTCTGCTAGCTTTTTTGACTGCTGCTGCATATTGAGCAGAAGTTTACACAGAACTATCCACAATGACCCCAAGATCTCTTTCTTGAGTGGTAACAGCATTTTGTATTTATGGCCGGGATGTATAGCAGAAAGTCATACAGCAGTTACTTTGGCCAGAAATGGAATGGCACATTTGTTGACACCAATCCCTAATCTTGTCACCGGGCAAAAACAGTTGATATGTTATTGTGCCTACAAGCAAAGAAACCAGTCCCTTGCTTGTCAATGCTCTAGCTGTGTACTGTCCACATCTCTGGAAGTAGGGTCAATTCTTCCTGGTCTATTCTTTTTGCCTGCTTTGACTGTTCATTGTGCAATATACAGGCAAAAAGAGATTCTCTGTACATGTGAGTATGATCTCAAGAGTGAGCAACCTGGATTTACCTTTCTCACTTCTTGTTCAGGTACATCATGATGGGTGAACTGTCTGGTATAGCTGTAAAGTCCCTCTTGAGTATGGAAGGATTCCATGCCTTGGACTATTACCATGTTCAAGTATTCTTCCTATCCATCCAGGCACCATATGAGGTTAGGATTTGTCAGCTTCTGAGGAATGGAGGTTTCTCTCTTTTCATCCACCATTGACCTGCCCTGGGTAATTCTGACAGGACTTTGAACTTGGTTGGCCATGACAGTAAGGTCAAGGGCACAGATAAGGGAAAAGCTCTGAAATTTACATCTCTTATGGAATTTGATCTATGGTGGTTTGTGTGCAAGACATCCTCATCATCAAGAGACTCAGGTGGGACTGTCTGGTGGATTGTGAGGAAGACTGAATCATCTGTATGACTTTCACTGACTTCCATTTTTGCTCCTGGGAGCTAAATGTCGTGTGATGAATTGTCTGTTTCTGCACCTCTGTATGAATAATTGTTTGAACCGCTTCTGCATGCCAGGTGTCCTCTACTGCATGCCAGGTGTTCACTGGGGCCACATTAATGGATGGTGGCTGGATCAGGCCATTTAAAAAGGTGTCGATATTAACCACTTCCTGTCTGAGAGTTCTAGTAGAATCACCAGGATCTATGTCAACATGTACAGACTGTTCTAGATTTCATTTTGACAAATAGGGAGGAACTGGTTGAGAATTTGAAAGTGGAAGGCAACTTGGGTGAAAGTGATCATGAAATGACAGAGTTCATGATTCCAAGGAATGGTAGGAGGGAAAACCGCACAATAAATATAATAGATTTCAAGAAGGCAGGCTTTAGCAAACTCAGTGAGTTGGTAGGTAGGATCCCATGGGAAGCAAGTCTAAGGGGAAAAATAGTTCAAGAGAGCTGGCAGTTTTTCAAAGAGACTTTATTAAGGGCACAAGAGCAAACAATCCCGTTGCATAGGAAAGATAGGAAGTATGGCAAGAGACTACCCTGGCTTAACCAGGAGATCTTCAATGATCTACAAATCAAAAAAAGAGTCCTACAAAAAGTGGAAAATAAGTCAAATTACAAAGGATAAATATAAACAAATAACACAAGTATGTAGGGACAAAATTAGAAAGGCCAAGACACAAAATGAGATCAAACTAGCTAGAAATATAAAGGGTAACAAGAAAATATTCTACAAATATATTAGAAGCAAGAGGAAGACCAAGGACAGGTTAGGCCCATTACTTGATGGGGAAGAGGAGCAACAATAACAGAAAATGTAGAATGGCAGACGTGTTAAATTACATTTTTGTTAGTTTTCACCAAAAAGTTCAGTAGCGACCAGACATCTAAATTAATGAATGCCAGTTAAAAGAATGAAGTAAGATCAGAGGCTAAAAATAGGGAAAGAAGAAGTTAAAAATTACTTAGACAAGTTAAATGTCTTCAAGTCACCAAGGCCTGATGAAATACACCCTAGAATACTCAAGGAGTTGACTGAGGAGATATCAGAGTCACTAGTGATTATCTGCGAAAAGTCATGGAAGACAGGTGAGATTCTAGAGGACTGGAAAAGGGCAAATATAGTGCCCATCTATAAAAAAGGGAATAAGGACAACCTGGGGAATTACAGACCAGTCAGCTTAACTTCAGTACCCGGAAAGATAATGGAGCAAATAATTAAGCAATCAATTTGCAGACACTTAGAAAATAATAAGGTGATAAGTAACAGTCAGCATGGAATTGTCAAGAACAATCATGTCAAACCAACATCATAACTTTCTTTGATGGTGTAACAAGCCTTGTGGATGGGGAGAAGGAGAAGAAGTGGTATATCTTGATTTTAGTAAGGCTTTTCATACTGTTTCACATGATCTACTCATAAATAAACTAGGGAAATACAACCTAGATGGAAATGCAACCTAAGATGTGTGCATAACTGGGTGGAAAACCATTCCCAGAGAATAGTTATCAGTGGTTCACAGTCTAGCTGGAAGGGCATAACAAGTGGAGTTGTGCAGGGATCAGTTCTGGGTCCAGTTCTGTTCGATATCTTCATCAATGATTTAGATAATAGCATGGAAAGTACACTTATAAAGTCTGTGGACAATACCAAGCTGGGAGGGGTTGCAAGTGCTTTGGAGGATAGGATTAAAATTAGAGAATGATCTAGAGAAACTGGAGAAATGGTCTGAAGTAAATAGGATGAAATTCAATAAGGACAAATGTAAACTACTCCACTCATGAAGGAACAATCAGTTGCACACATACAAAATGGCAAATGACTGCCTAGGAAGGAGTACTGCAGAAAGGGATCTGGGAGTCATAGTGGTTCACAAGCTAAATGAGTCAACAGTGTAACACAGTTGCAAAAAAAAGCAAACATCATTCTGGAATGTATTAGCAGGAGTGATGTAAGCAAGACACGAGAAGTAATTCTTCTGCTCTAGTCCATGCTGATTAGGCCTGAGCTGAAATATTGTGTTCAGTTCTGGGCGCCACATTTCAGGAAAGCCGTGGACAAATTAGAGAGGAGCAACAAAAATGACTAAAACATGACCTATGAGGGAAGACTGAAAAAATTGGGCTTGTTTAGTCTGGAGAAGAGAGGACTGAGAGGGGACGTGATAACAGTTTTCAAGTACATAAAAGGTTGTTAAAAGGAGGAGGGAGAAAAATTGTTTTCCTTAACCTCTGAGGATAGGACAAGAAGCAATGGGCTTAAATTACAGCAAGGGCGGTTTAAGTTGGACATTAGAAAAAACTTCCTGTCAGAGTGGTTAAGCATTGGAATAAATTGCCTAGGGAGGTTGTGGAATCTCCATCATTGGAGATTTTTAAGAGCAGATTAGACAAACACCTGTCAGGGATGGTCTAAATAATACTTAGTCCTGCCTTGAGTGCAGGGGGCTGGACTAGATGATCTCTTGAAGTCCCTTACAGTCCTATGATTCTATGCATGGAGCTGTGATAAGGTGGACAGTAAGGATCATTATCTGAAACGGTATGAACCATAAGCAAACTGAGTGAGCCTGCTGCGGAACGAGCAGTTAGGGATATGGTGATGTGTCTTTTTGAAGACTATGGCTTAGGAGAATTTCCCTTGCAATACAGCTCCTCTTTGAAATTCAGCTTTCACATAAATTTACTCAGGCACTTCTAAACCAGAAGTGCTCTGTTCCCGCCCATTCTCTCAAGGGGTAGGAATCTCCTCTATAACCCCAGTCTGAAGGAGGTGGGATACATCCTTTTTTGCTGTGTGTGTATATAAGCTGAAACAAAACTTGACTATTCTGATTAATTCTACTGAGTATGTCTCAGACTATGGCCGATACCCATTTCACCAATATGGCAGGTGGCCATTTATCTGCACAGGAAAGGACTCTAGTTGAGACTAGTTATGCACAGAGGAAGAATCTGGGATCCAGGGTATGTCTACACTGCAATTAAACACCCTGGGGTGACCTGTGTCTGCTGATTTGGGCTTGTGGGACATGGGCTATGGGACTGTTTAATTGTAGTGTAGACATTCAGGATCGGGCTAGAACCCAGATTCCGGGACTCTGCGAGTGGGTAAGGTTATCTTTTCACAACCTTTGCCTTCTTCTTTTCAGACCAGTGCTTTGGATAAGGGCAAGCTAAAGCATCCTCAGTCAGAGTCTGAAAGAGATAAGGAGATATCTGCAACTCTGAGCCCTGGTCTACACTACGAGTTTAGGTCGAATTTATTAGCGTTATTTCGATTGATCCGTGCACCCGTCCACACGACGAAGCCCTTAACATCGACTTCTAGGGCTCTTAAAATCGATCTCGCCACTCCACCCCCAACGAGGGGATTAGCGCTTAAAGCGATATTGCCGAATCGATGTAGGCTTAGTGAGGATGCAATTCAATGGTATTGGCCTCCTGGATCTATCCCACAGTGCAACATTTGACCGCTCTGGACAGCAGTCTGAGCTCCAATGCTGCGCCCAGGTAGACAGGAAAAGCCCCGCGAACTTTTGAATTTCATTTCCTGTTTGGCCAGCATGGTGAGCTGCAGGTGAGCGCAGATCTCATCAGCAGAGGTGACCATGATGGAGTCCCAGAACCGAAGACAAGCTCCAGCATGGACCGATGGTGAAGTACGCGATCTGATCGCTGTATGGGGAGACGAAACCGTGCTAGCAGAGCTACGGTCCAAAAGAAGAAACGCCAATACATATGCCAAAGTCTCCAAGGGCATGCAGGACAGAGGCTACAACAGGGACGCGCAACAGTGCCGCGTGAAAATTAAGGAGCTCAGGCAAGCCTACCAAAAAACCAGAGATGCAAACAAACGCTCTGGGTCAGAGCCCCAGACATGCCGCTTCTATGATGAGCTGCATGCCATTCTAGGAGGTGCAGCCAGCACTGACCCACCCATGTGGTATGACTCCGTATGTGGATCATCAGAAACCACAGAGGAGCATGATGATGATAATGATGCTGAAAATAGCGCCCAGACACAGCAAGGAAGTGGAGAAGCCCTTTTCCCCGACAGCCAGGAACTCTTTGTCACCCTGGAGCCAGTACCCTACGAACCCACCCAAGGCGTGCTCGATGCAGGAGAAGGGACCTCTGGTGCCTCTGGTGAGTGTACCTCTGTTAATTAATACATGTTTTATAAGCAAGCGTGTTTAATGATTAATTCGCGGCCAGTACAGCTACAGCTACTGGAAAAGTCTGTTAACATGTCCGGGGATGGAGCAGAAATCCTCCGGGGACATCTCCAGAAAGATCTCCTGGATGTACTCCCAAAGCCTGTGCAAAAGGTTCTGGGGAGGGCAGCCTTATCCTGTGCTCCGTGGTAACACACTCTACCACGCCAGGCCAGTAGCACGTAGTCTGGAATCATTGCTTTGCAAAGCATGGCGGCGTATGGTCCCGGTGTTTGCTGGCATTCAAGCAACATCCGTTCTTTATCTGTCTGTGTTATCCTCAGAAGAGTGATATCATTCATGGTCACCTGGTTGAAATAGGGGAATTTTATTAAGGGGGTATTCAGAGGGGCTCCGTCCCTGCTGGGCTGTTTGCCTGTGGCTGAACGGAAATCTTCCCCGCTGTGACCCACGCGGTGGGGGGAGGGGGAACAGCGAACATCTTAGATGTGTGTCTGTGTGTGGGGGGGGTGTCGATTAGGTTCGCGCTGCACGTTAACCCAAAAACCGCCGCCCCTCCCTTTTCAACTGCCAACCAGTTTTAAATTGCCAGCCCAAAGGCTGTTTGTTATGGGAAATGAGGGGGTTGCTGTTTGAAAACATTCCCACGTTATGAAGGTTAAAGAAGCCTATAGACTGTGGCTTACCATGGCTGTGTGCAAGCCGAATTCTGTTGCCCGCCGGACCTGCTTGTGTGATCTCTCACACCAAACCGGCAGACCCTCAATATAACAGGCAAAGTGCAACCTTGGACCAAATGCACATGTGATATGTAATGTTTGGAGCATTGTTCTCTAATATGTGTCTTTTAAACTACTCCTCTCCCGTTTGTTTCCTCCCGCAGCTGCAAATGTTTCAACGCCACCCCCTTCATCACCGTCCCAGAGGCTAGCGAAGATTAGAAGTAAAAAAAAAAAGGAATCGAGATGAAATGTTCTCAGAACTCATGGAATCCTCCCACACTGAAGCTGCCCAGCAGAATGCGTGGAGGCAGACACTGTCGGAGTCCAGGAAGGCAGATTTTGATCGCGCGGACAGGTGGCGTGATGAAGAGAGTAGGTGGCGTCAGCGTGCAGAGAGAAGGCAGGATGCAATTCTGAGGCTACTGGAGGATCAAATGGAAATCCTCCGGCTTATGGCTGAGGAAAGGCGTAGGGTTCAGGAAAGGCCGCCTGAGCCCAGACCGCCGCTACAGCCCCTGTGTAACCAACAGCCCTCCTTCCCGAGTCCCATAACCTCATCCCCGAGACGCCCAAGAACGCGTTTGGGTGGCCTCCGTGCACCCAACCACTCAAGTCAAGAGAACAGTCCAAGCAAGAAAGGGCTGGCATTCAATAAGTTTTAAAGTGCTGTGTGTCCTTGTCCTTCCCTCATCCCCTCCTCCACCACCCATCCTGGTGCTTCCCTTCCTCCACCAGCTATCCCGGGAGACTGTGGCAGTTAGCCCCATAGTTCCCCCTCTTTGTTTTACGAATTAATAAAGAATGCATGATTTTTAAGCAACAATGACTTTATTTCCTCTGCGAGCGGTGATCGCGGGGGGGAGGGCAGGGCGGTTTGGGTAAAGGGAAGTAGAGTGAATGAAGGGGCGGGGCTTTTCATTACAGGGGAAAAACAGAACTTTCACACAGCATCCTGGCCATTCATGAAACTGGTTTTCAAAGCTTCCCTGATGCGCAACGCACCCTGCTGTACTCTTGTAATAGCCCTGGTGTCTGGCTGCGCATAACCAGTGGCCAGGCGATTTGCCTCAACCTCCCACCCCGCCATAAACCTCTCCCCCTTACTCTCACAGATATTGTGGAGCGCACAGCAAGCAGTAATAATAATGGGAATATTGTTTTCGCTGAGATCTAACCTAGTCAATAAACTTCGCCAGCGAGCTTTTAAACGCCCAAATGCACATTCCACCACCATTCTGCACTTGCTCAGCCTATAGTTGAAAAGGTCCTGACTACTGTCCAGGCTACCTGTGTATGGCTTCATGAGCCATGGCATTAAGGGGTAGGCTGGGTCCCCAAGGATAACTATTGGCATCTCAACATCCCCAACGGTTATTTTCTGGTCTGGGAAGAAAGTCCCTTGCTGCAGCAGCCGAAACAGACCAGAGTTCCTGAAGATGCGAGCGTCATGTACCTTTCCCGGCCATCCCACATTGATGTTGGTGAAACGTCCCTTATGATCCACCAGTGCTTGCAGCACTATTGAAAAGTAACCCTTTCGGTTTATGTACTCGCTGGCTTGGTGGTCCGGTGCCAAGATAGGGATATGGGTTCCGTCTATCGCCCCTCCACAGTTCGGGAACCCCATTGCTGCAAAGCCATCCAGTATGAGCTGCACATTTCCCAGACTCACAACCCTTGGTACCAGCAGCTTGGTGATCGCCCTGGCTACTTCCATCACAACAGCCCCCACTGTAGATTTTCCCACTCCGAATTGATTCGCGACTGACCGGTAGCTGTCTGGCGTTGCAAGCTTCCACAGGGCTATCGCCAGTCGCTTCTGTACTGTGAGGGCTGCTCTCATCTTGGTGTTCTGGCGCTTCAGGGCAGGGGAAAGCAACTCACAAAGTTCCATGAAAGTGCCCTTACGCATGCGAAAGTTTCGCAGCCACTGGGATTCATCCCAGACCTGCAGCACTATGTGGTCCCACCAGTCTGTGCTTGTTTCCCGGGCCCAGAATCGGCGTTCCACTGTATCAACAAGCCCCATTAACACCATGATGTCCACCTTCCGGGGGGGCCTTTTTTGAGAGAGGTCTGTGTCCATGTCCTCATCACTGTCCTCAGGGCGCTGCTGTCGCCTCCTCGCCTGCTGTAGCTCTAGCAGCTCCTGGTTCTCGTTCTCCATATACTCCTGGAGAATGCGCGTGGTGTTCATAACGGCGAGAACAGCCGCGGTGATCTGATCGTGCTCCATGCTTTCCCTGGTATGCTGTTTGCAGGACAGCAGAGTGGCAGCAGAAGCGGGGGGTGGATAACAATGGAGTCAGCAATATGGCGCCCATATGAAAAAAGGCGCGAAAGGATTTTTTGCTCCCCCCTCAGTTGCTTTCACGGAGGGAGGGGGGAGCAAGGGTTAGGCTCATTTCCTTCTAGCTGCAGATGGTACAATATGCGGTGAGCAAGGGTTAGGCGCCTTCCCTTCTAGCAGCAGATGGTACAATATGCTTGATATCCATCATCATCTCCTGGCCCCCTCAAGGATTGAACTCGCAACCCCGGGTTTAGCGGGCCAACGCTCAGACCGCTGAGCTATCCCTCCGCCCGTGTTCCAGGCAGTACTGAATCTCCCTTAAACAAAACGTAAAAAAGAGAATGACCAGAGTCACTCTGGTCACTCCCATTTATGTCCAAGCGCCCCCGGCCAGCCACACCATAGGCCGCCGGCCAGGAGCACACGAATTGCAATCATATTGTACAATCTGCAGCTAGAAGGCAAGGAGCTTCTGCTGTATGGTCCCGTGACCACGACCATTTATGGCATATTGCACCATCTGCAGCTAGAAGGCAAGGAGCTTCTGCTGTGTAGTCTCGCGACTACCAGCCTCAGGCAGAATGGCCCCCTCAAGGATTGAACTCGCAACCCCGGGTTTAGCGGGCCAACGCTCAGAACGCTGAGCTATCCCTCTGCCCGTATTATAGTGTGACTGAATCCCCACTAGACCTAATGTCCAGGCGTACGCTGGAGATGTACGGTAATTGTGAGCTGAGCAGGTTTCCGTAGTAAACACGGAAACCCCGGAAAAAAGACGCGAAAAATATTGCTTTCACGGAGGGAGGGAGGGATGACATGTACCCAGAACCACCAGCGACAATGTTTTCTGCCCCATCAGGCTTTGGGATCGCAACCCAGAATTCCAATGGGCGGCGGAGACTGCGGGAACTGTGGGATAGCTAGCCGCAATGCAATGCTCCGAAAGTCGATGCTAGCCCCGCTACTGTGGACACAGTCAATCGACCTCATGGTCTTAACGCTCTTTAGTGGGGGGACACACAATCGATTCCATAAATTCGGGTTTTAAAATATCGACGTCTATAAATTCGACCTAAATCTGTAGTATAGACGTACCCTGAGTTTAAAATTAACAGGGTTTTGGGCACAGGGAAAAAGGGAGGATCTGGGGGTGAGGGGAGTGAGGGCTGGATCCTGATTGGCTTTTGTCCTTTTGTCTTAGTCACATAGGGGAGGCACAGATGAGGAATTTCCTAGCAAGTCAGAAGGGTGTGTGGGCGTGGGGGGGGGGGTCTCCTTGGATCATTTTATTTTTAATTTGCCCCACAGAGCTGCTGCTTCTTTGATTCCTCACCAGGGTGTCTAAAGGCAAGGTGCTGATGCCTGGAAATTTTTGCTAAGGATGGCAAGTCTCCAAAGGGAATTGCAGTCAGCTGATCAAACAGAGGGGGGATTGCAACTGCTCCAGGGAAGGAGTCTCTACCCCAGTATACCCTGGTGCTAGACTTTTCAGTTTTTGACAGTTTCTGACTCCTGCTCCTCAGCTCAGACCACACCCTTTTGGCTCACAGCTAGGGTATGTGCTAAATGCAGAGTTGTTTTATATACTATTCTGTATACAGACTATTTAGCTACCTCACATCCAACATCACCCTTACATTGTTGAACAGAGTAGTGTCATTGCCTCCAAATGCCACAAAAGAGTTAACTATAAAACACATTCATAATTCACAGAGAGAGTAATGGTGGTCAGTCAATATTTTAGAAAACACATATGTGGCTGAATTAGAGGCTCAGAGGCACTCAGTTCCTTTTGAGCAGCATAATCAGGGAGAAAAGAAGAGCCATGGTTTTCCAATGGCAGTGTTTTGCAGTAAATGTGTGATAACAGGTATTTTTGTTGGATTCTCATCTCTGCTCATAGTTTCCACTGACTGTGAAGAGAATTAAACATTTAAGTTGGGGGTGGGGAAAAGGGGATATCCATGATGAATGAGCTGTAAAGCTGAAGAGAATTTGCTGTACATCCTGATCAATTCAGCAGGGAAAGTAATCAATCCATTTACCTCTCTACTGAGAGAAATGGCAGGGAGATAAGAGGATAATGAATTCAAGGCACAATACTGATAAGAGGGACACTTAAAATGACCAGCCTGAATATATTCCATAGTTAACAATGCTGACAAAAACAATGACAAAGAAATAATTTATTAATAGAAAATGAAGGTAGCCTTTTAAATCAAGGCAGCTATTGAAACCAAGGTAGCTTTACTAACCAGTAACCACTAGTGAAGTATTGTAGCAAAGGACACCTTTTTCCCCCCAAGCTTGCATGTTGTTTATAATGTGTCAGCTAAGTTGTGAGACCTTGCAATTTACAAATGGGGATAAGTTTTTCTCCTCCTTTGAACAATTCTGGCTTTCCCCTGCCTTCTGGTTAATGGAATAACAGTTCTTAGGTAGCCTTGCATATTCATTTGCAACCTGAATTCATAATGGTTTTGCTCCACTGCTGCCATAACCTCTGTCCCTTAATCTTTTAAGAGATTGACACAGATATTTTGCCTTTGATAATACAATGAAATAGTGAACTAATGTCAAGCCTAATTTAAAAAAAAATTAAAACGTTTGCTGATTCATTCCAAATACAGCACTAAATTAAATTAACAAAACCACAACTGTCTGAAATAACTTTAGATGCTAAACAGCCTGTTTTTATTTCCCTGCCCCTACAAGATCTGAGTGTTGTATGACCACTTGGTGCAACAGGATGTGCTTGACATATATAAGTCACGGTAGCTATTGCATCTGAGCAAAATAAATCCCATATTTTCTCAAGGTGCTTAAGGTCATGGCTCAGAGTAGGCTGCTCCATCTTGATTAGTTTCTCGAATTTCTCTTTACTATTTGAAATCGTTTATACAATTTAGAAGAATATTTTGGAACATTATCCTCTTGGCAAGTGAACCTGTTTTCAAGTATGCTGGGTTTTCACAATGCACAAGCAAGCACATTATCTAACCATCTAACCTTCTGGCCCAAGAGTATTTATTATTTATTAATAATTATTGTTATTATTGTCAACATTTGTAGAAATACACTCTAATTACTTAATAAATCCCTTTCCCATATTTTGTCACTGGCATCAGACATGAAGGAGGTTTAGTAGTTATTAGAGGAGGTGTAGTACTTTACCTATTTTCTATCTAGATGTCTATTACCGGTATAGGGGTTCATTTTCAGGCATCTTTCCTCAGCTTGGACCAAATTATTATCTAGAACTTGCATGACTATGACATTTTGAAATTTCTTCTTCTATGTTTAAAATCAATATCTGTTATTTAAATCTATCTTTTATTATTCTAATAAATGTGCATAATACTACTGTCAGTAGTAGTAATTACACACACTCCTACGCCCACCATCCACTTTGTAGACAGGATACTGTATGATTCTTACCACATTAAAAGTTTTACTCCCTCACCACTCAACTATAAAACTGGATAAAGAGCACATCTGAGTGAGAACATTCAAGTCACTTTGGTGAAGGTTTTAGGACAAAAAAGCTCTCACTAGACAGAATTTTTTGTTGTCTCTACTATACATATTGAATTTTCTCCTCTGCACTTGGTGTGCAACTGAATTAGCAGGCCAGAGGGTTGCAAAAAAGAAAAAAACAGACATTGCAGATCATCTAGTCTTTATGTATGAACCCACAGTAGCAGAAACCAAGACAAGACTGGAAACTTCCGAGCATGAATGGACTTTTATTCTATTCTGCTTGTGCTCTTGGAGAGCACAGAGACAGGGAAAATCTTCATGGAACGCATACAACTTGTCATCTATAACAAACAGGTCTAATTGCCTTACAACTGATCAAAGAAAAAATGGGGGGGGGGGGGGGGAGACACCCATGAAAAATTTTGCAGAAATTTTCCATTTTACACTGAAATTACAGGTGTATTTTTTTTTTAAATTCTGACCAGAGTGTTGCCAAGTCTTGAGATTTAATTGTGAATCTCATGATAACTGATACTTTTCTGAAAGCCCCAGCTCCTGGGCCCTTGTGATTACATGAGAATCTCAGCTATATTTTTTTTAAGTAAGTCTCTCTTTTTAAGTAAGCCCTTGTGGCTGCATGAAAAACCTTGAAAATTTGAGCTGAGTGCATCCTGAAGGCTCAGAAACCAGAAGGCAAATAAAAAGAACCCAAACCCATTTAAAAATAATAATAATAATAATAATCATGGTTTTAAAGCCAATCTCATGATTTGGGGGAGAGGGGAAGGGGGGGAGGCTAACTTATGATTTTTGTATTTTTGCGTTTGGCAACAGTGCAACTTATAGATAAATAATGGACAAATTGCCAATTTTTTCTGATTTTGTTTTGATTTTCCAAGTGGCTATACCTTCCCTATACCACATGGAAATACTGCCATCGTGGGCTTCAGAGAAGTCCTTGCCCATATATGTATCTACCAGCACATATATGTATCTACCAACATATAGCCCCCAACAATATATTACATGAAGGAGCCACAACCAATTCACTTCACCTGCTGAGAAATCTAACTGCCTTGCTAAATAAAAATGGTCTTTGCTGGAAATAACTATTTAATTTGAACCTATGTTAAATTGATGTTTAGGAAGAACATTTTGTGGAACAGGCATGTTATACTATACTGTCAATGCCAATCTCACTGAATAATTTCTGGCTTCTCTTGAATAAATGAAAGACAGTTAATCTGAGGAGCAAGATAAAAAAATAAAATAAATAAAAATGTCAGCAAAGTCACTAACCTGTATCAGATCAATTATGTAACCCACATTCTGTCTGCTACTTTTCAAAACCAGTAGGGAACTGAGGCTCTAGGTCATCTGCGCTGGTGAGTATCTGAGTGTCTGTTGAGGGGACAGTTTGACCGTGTGCTTGATTGTTTGATTGCCTGTTTGAACAGTGTGAATTGGGAGTGCTTTGTTCCAGCTGGGCCTGACTGTCTTATAAAAAGACAGTCAGCTGCGAACCAGCTGAGCAGCGAACAGCAGAGCAGCAAACAGGAGGAGTTTGCCTGGAGAGAGCTTACTGCAGCATCCCTCTTGCAGGTTTCCCTGAGTAGCTCCTGCCACAGGTGAGGAAGCTCTTTGAAGGAAGAGACTATGGATGCTGAGCGATCCGCTCTCGTGACCTGCACAGGATGTGCCATGTTTGTCTTTCTTCCACAGGATAGAAGCAACTTTGTTTGTACAAAGTGCAAGCTGATCTCCATATTGGAGGAGAAGATTCAAGGTCTGGAGAAACGAGTATCAATCTTGCGTTCCATAAGAGAAAATGAGGAGTTCCTGGATAGACGTCAGGATAGGCTTCAGCGGGCACAGTGTTCTGAAGATTCAGAGCAGGCTACGCAGAGGGGACAGAAGGCCAGCGAGGATAATTGGCGGCATGTGACCTCCAGAAGAGGAAAGAGTACGAGACAAGTCCATATACCAGAAACGCAGATTCAGATGAGCAACCGTTTTCATATTCTCTCCACAGGTACTAGTGCAGAGAGTGGAGTGAATGATACATCTGAGGGAACAGAGCAGAAGGAGACTCCATCGATTGGAAGGCATGAGATGCACCGTCCTAGGGATGGGGGATCCACGACCACCACTCCCAAGAGGAGGAGGAGGGTGGTGGTGGTCGGGGACTCTCTCCTCAGGGGGACTGAGTCATCTATCTGCCGCCCTGACCAGGAAAACCGAGAGGTGTGTTGCTTGCCAGGGGCTAGGATTCGTGATGTGACGGAGAGACTGCCAAGACTCATCAAGCCCTCAGATCGCTACCCCTTCCTGCTTCTCCATGTGGGCACCAATGATACTGCCAAGAATGACCTTGAGCGTATCACTGCAGACTACGTGGCTCTGGGAAGAAGGATAAAGGAGTTTGAGGCGCAAGTGGTGTTCTCGTCTATCCTCCCGGTGGCAGGAAAAGGCCGGGGTAGAGACCGACGAATCGTGGAAGTCAACGAATGGCTACGCGGATGGTGTCGGAGAGAAGGGTTTGGGTTCTTTGACCATGGGATAGTGTTGAAGAAGGAGTGCTAGGCAGAGACGGGCTCCACCTAACGAAGAGAGGGAAGAGCATCTTTGGAAGCAGGCTGGCTAACCTAGTGAGGAGGGCTTTAAACTAGGTTCACCGGGGGAAGGAGACAAAGCCCTGAGGTAAGTGGGGAAGTGGGATACCAGGAGGAAGCACAAGTAGGTGAGTGCAAGAGGGGAGGCTCCTGCCCCATACTGGGACAGCAGGACAATCAGTGAGTTATCTTAAATGCCTATACACAAATGCAAGAAGCCTGGGGAACAAGCAGGAAGAACTGGAAGTCCTGGCACAGTCAAGGAATTATGATGTAATTGGAATAACAGAGACTTGGTGGGATAACTCACATGATTGGAGTACTGTCATGGATGGATATAAACTGTTCAGGAAGGATAGGCAGGGCAGAAAAGGTGGGGGAGTTGCATTGTAGGTAAGAGAGCAGTATGACTGCTCAGAGCTCCAGTATGAAACTGCAGAAAAACCTGAGAGTCTCTGGATTAAATTTAGAAGTGTGAGCAACAAGGGTAATGTCGTGGTGGGAGTCTGCTACAGCCCACCAGACCAGGGGGATGAGGTGGACGAGACTTTCTTCCAGCAACTAACAGAAGTTACTAGATCACAGGCCCTGGTTCTCATGGGTGACTTTAAGAACCCCGACATCTGCTGGGAGAGCAATACAGCGGTGCACAGACAATCCAGGAAGTTTTTGGAAAGTGTAGGGGACAATTTCCTGGTGCAAGTGCTGGAGGAACCAACTAGGGGAAAAGCTCTTCTTGACCTGCTGCTCACAAACAGGGAAGAAATAGTAGAGGAAGCAATAGTGGATGGGAACCTGGGAGGCAGTGACCATGAGATGGTAGAGTTCAGGATCCTGACACAAGGAAGAAAGGAGAGCAGTAAAACAGAGACCCTGGACTTCAGAAAAGCAGACTCCGACTTCCTCAGGGAACTGATGGGCAAGGTCCCCTGGGAGAATAACATGACAGGGAAAGGAGTCGAGGAAAACTGTCTGTATTTTAAAGAATCCTTATTGAGGTTGCAGGAACAAACCATCCCGATGTGTAGAAAGAAAAGTAAATATGGCAGGCGACCAGCTTGGCTTAACAGTGAAATCCTTGCTCGTCTTAAACACAAAAAAGCAGCTTACAAGAAGTGGAAGATTGGACAAATGACTAGGGAGGAGTATAAAAATATTGTTCAGGCATGCAGGAGTGAAATTAGGAAGGCCAAATCACACTTGGAGTTGCAGCTAGCCGGAGATGTTAGGAGTAACAAGAAGGGTTTCTTCAGGTATGTTAGCAACAAGAAGAAAGTCAAGGAAAGTGTGGGCCCCTTGCTGAATGAGGGAGGGAACCTAGTGACAGAGGATGTGGAGAAAGCTAGTGTACTCAATGCTTTTTTTGCCTGTCTTCACAGACAAGGTCAGCTCCCAGGCGGCTGCACTCCGCAGCACGGTATGGGGAGGAGGTGACCAGCCCTCTGTGGAGAAAGAAGTAGTTCAGGATTATTTAGAAAAGCTGAACGAGAACAAGTCCATGGGGCCGGATGCACTGCATCCAAGGGTGCTAAAGGAGTTGGCTGATGTGATTGCAGAGCCATTGACCATTATCTTTGACAAATCATGGCAATCAGGGGAGGTCCCAGATGACTGGAAAAAAGCTAATGTAGTGCCAATCTTTAAAAAAGGGAAGAAGGAAGATCCGGGGAACTACAGGCTGTTGAGATGAGTTCCTGTCTGCTTCCTGTAAAAATTGCCCATACCGGTATTGCCCTGGCCTCTTCTTTTGTCATTCAGTGTTGCACGCATTCTAAGCAATATGCATTTCCCCACCTTTTGGGGGCGAAGCCAGACTTTGAGGCACCTGCTCCCCTACTTGGTGTAAACTTTGCTTGTGCCAATCAGAAACGAACACAAACAGGTTTTGGGCCCCGTCCCCTATGACACTTCTATGATGTCATAGTTGGTACTTTATGGGCCTGCCTGCCATGTGCAGGCAGGAAGAGAAAGAAAAACGAATCCTGTGTATCCTGTGTACACCCGTAACCGAGCCTGATCACCTCGAAGCCTCTCTCTCAGCTCACGTGTTTCAAACAGAGTTTCTACGTTTGCCGGTCGTTTTGCGTTGGTTTGTATTTGTGAGTATCAGTTATTACTAAATGCTGCATCTTTGTTTATAAATATTGTTAGTAGATATTTTAGTCATTGTGTGTTTTAAGTTTCATTAACTCTATTAGCTAATCTAATGCTGCTCCCTTACCCCTTGTAATTATCCCCAATAAAACTTTAAATTGATTAATTTTAGTTGTGTGTGTGTGTGTGTGTGTGTGTGTGTGTGTGCGCGTGTCTGCAGTTTGCATCGTGACCCATACTCTCCTTGCATCCCTTACCAATATAGTCTATTGCCACGTGCAGCCTAGTAAATAACAGGCCTGCATTTTCTTTCGCCCCTGTGTGCCCGTGGAAATCCACATGGCGTCACGAACAGGATGCAAGGGAGTTGGGCCATGCCCGTGGCACGCTGCAGACCGCGCAGATGATGAAACGGAACAGTTCCAACATTTGCAGTTTCACCTTTTTACTAGCCAAAATTCGACTGATCCAAAAATAGAATGGATCTGTTCCCTTGGCTCGGGTAAAACTCTAAAAGGCTATACTGTACCATTAACCCTGGCAGATACGGGATGCCTCCTTCGGTGCCACCCGAGCTTTAGGTGTCAGCCAGCCGATTGTTCCCTACAGCCTCAGTGCACGGAGACTGTGGAGAACCTCGGTGCTGCAGATCCCTCTCAGCTTTGGAGAGAGTGTAGCCGCATTGTTAGAAAATCCGGAGGTACTGTTTCCAAATTGATTCCCCCACCTCGGGTAATACCTGCTGATCCGGCACACAAATTATGATGCCAGATGATAAAAGAATTAGATTTAATTAAGAAAACCAAAAAATTGCGACCCGATGAATATAAATCTGAGGATGTTTCCACCGTCCTGTTTAGCATGATATGCAAGGCCCTCGATCTGTGCTCTGTCCTCCACGGGGGCACAATGTTTGCAGCTAAACAGGCAGCCCCAGGCTCTCCTAAAGATGATAATGAGGAGAAGACAGAAAAGGTAGAGCCCATCACTACCTCCCCCTCCCCAAGTCCCTCTCAGAAAATTTTGCCACCCCCATATGAAGCTCCTAAAACTCCTCTGTATCCAGCTCTGCCAACAGCCCCAGAATTTACTGAATCTGAAACTGTAGCAGAAGCTTTGCCTATTGCGATAACTAAAACTAAAATAGATGCACAAACAGGCAACACCACGCAGGTTACTGAACTGCGAACACGTACTAAGGCCGAACTTAAAGAGTGTTTAAAGGAAACGCAACGAAAAGCCGATGAGGCACCTATGGTGTGGATCGGGCGGCTAGCCTTAGAACACGGAGCAGAATTGGTGGACTGTGAGGAGGCTGGCATCTTAGCCAAAACTGCCAATTGGGCACGAGGCTTCCCGGGTCATGCTTTATTAAATAAATGCATTTGGCCACTTACCACCCCGGCAGCTGCCATTTTAGCAATGCAAGGCAGTTTTAAAGGATTGTATATCCCCCCGGGAGCCTTAGTTACTCCACACGATTTAATATGGGCAATCGCAGGAGCTTCCATAGCCCTGTGGGATCCACTACAAAACCCACTTAATTTAACTGTTCAACAGCAATTGGTGGCCACACCCTTTATACATGTTACTGATCCCACCCAAATTCCTGTCTCAGCAGAGGCAGCTGATTTAGCATTAGAAGCTGCCCCTGGAGCTGACACCGGTGCCATGCTGCACTTGCATGCGGCTGATCGCAGATCCATCTTAACGTTATTTGAAGTAGTTAGTAAAATTAAGTTGTCACTGCCGCCCCCGAAGTAGTTAACTCCCAGCCATGGAAATTTTCCCCTATCCCCACAAAATCCGAAGGGCTTCCTCTTATTGAAGCTTTGCTCACTCAGCTTCTAGAAGAGAAAAAAATAGAAAGGGTTACTGCATCCACCTTTCTGTCCGCGGGTTGGGGTATTCCCAAGCCCAGCGATCCCTCTAAATATCGCCTTGTCATTGATTATAGACAAGCTAACAGCCGTGTAAAGCCTATTGCATTTTCCAGCTCTGTCACCATTCCAGAAATACAGCGGCAACTAAGCGATGCAAGTAATCAGTGGGCATGTACTCTTGATTTAAAAGATATGTTTTACCAAATCCCACTCCAGGACACACAAGGAATCTTAAATTTTGCTTTTAAGGGCGTCCAATATAAATGGAAAGTCTGCCCACAGGGGTTCTGTAATTCACCTGCACTTGCATCGTCCCATCTCAATATCACATTACAAAAGGTAAAACCCCTACAGGATGTGTCCGTGTTAACATATGTAGATGATATTGTCATTTGTGGGCCCAATCCACAAGCAGTTCAAAGTACCACCCAAATGATAATAGATGCATTAGAAGCAGATGGGTGGCAAATTAACAAAACAAAGAGCCACCTGCAGGCCAGCCAGCAATTCTCATTCTTGGGACTCCATTTCACTCCCACCACTCACACACAAGCCCCAGCCAGCGTATTAGACCCTTGGACAGAAGCCCCTCCAAAAAATAAACAAGAGCTTCAGCAGCTACTAGGTCTCCTTAATTATCACCGCCAATATAGTCCGGCGCAATTAATTTCTAACCTAGAAATCCTACAAAGCTCTCTCTCTTCTAAATGCTCCCGAGAAGTGTGGAATGCATCAGCACAAAAAAGCTTAGAGAAGCTTGCTGTGGCAATCGGGGGAGGTCCCAGATTACTGGAAAAAAGCTAATGTAGTGCCAATCTTTAAAAAAGGGAAGAAGGAAGATCCGGGGAACTACAGGCCAGTCAGTCTCACCTCAGTCCCTGGAAAAATCATGGAACAGGTCCTCAAGGAATCAATTCTGAACCACTTAAAGGAGGGGAAAGTGATCAGGAACAGTCAGCATGGATTCACCAAGGGCAAGTCATGCCTGACTAACCTAATTGCCCTCTATGATGAGATAACTGGCTCTGTGGATGAGGGGAAAGCAGTGGATGTGCTATTTGTGGACTTTAGCAAAGCTTTTGATACAGTCTCCCACAGTGTTCTTGCCAGCAAGTTAAAGAAGTATGGGCTGGATGAATGGACGGTAAGGTGGATAGAAAACTGGCTGGATGGTCGCGCTCAACGGGTAGTGATCAATGGCTCCATGTCTAGTTGGCAGCCGGTATCAAGTGGAGTGCCCCAAGGGTCGGTGCTGGGGCCGGTTTTGTTCAATATCTTCATTAACGATCTGGAGGATGGTGTGGACCTTACCAAGTTTGCAGATGACACTAAATTGGGAGGAGTGGTTGATACGCTGGAGGTTAGGGATAGGATACAGAGGGACCTAGACAAATTAGAGGATTGGGCCAAAAGAAATATGATGAGGTTCAACAAGGACAAGTGGAGAGTCCTGCACTTAGGACGGAAGAATCCCATGCACTGCTATAGACTAGGGAACGAATGGCTGGGCAGCAGTTCTGCAGAAAAGGACCCTAAGGGGTTACAGTGGATGAAAAGCTGAATATGAGTCAACAGTGTGCCCTTGTTGCCAAGAAGGCTAATGGCATTTTGGGTTGTATAAGTAGGGGCATTTCCAGCAGATCGAGGGACATGATCATTCCCCTCTATTCGGCACTGGTGAGGCCTCATTTGGAGTACTGTGCCCAGTTTTGGGCCCCACACTACAAGAAGGATGTGGATAAATTGGAAAGAGTCCAGCGGAGGGCAACCAAAATGATTAGGGGGCTGGAGCACATGACTTATGAGGAGAGGCTGAGGGAACTGGTATTGTTTAGCCTGCAGAAGAGAAGAATGAGGGGGGATTTGATAGCTGCTTTCAACTACCTGAAAGGGGGTTCCAAAGAGGATGGATCTAGACTGTTCTCAGTGGTAGAAGATGACAGAACAAGGAGTAATGGTCTCAAGTTGCAGAGGGGGAGGTTTAGGTTGGATATTAGGAAAAACTTTTTCACTAGCAGGGTGGTGAAGCACTGGAATGGGTTATCTAGGGAGGTGGTGGAATCTCCTTCCTTAGAGGTTTTTAAGGTCAGGCTTGACAAAGCCCTGGCTGGGATGATTTAGTTGGGGTTGGTCCTGCTTTGAGCAGGGGGTTGGACTAGATGATCTCCTGAGGTCCCTTCCAACCCTGAGATTCTATGATTCTATGATCTACAGGATAAGCAGTGTACTATCCGGGAATCAATATTCACAGTACAGTAGTAAGGTTTTCACCTCCCCCTTTTATTATTACATGGAATCTTACCAGTTGACACTCTAGGGGGAAAAAATCTAAACAATTTGCTACATTTCTCATTATGGCACATCCCTGACTATTATGTCATTTGGACTCTTCAGTAACCCTGCAACTTTGCTGGAAATAAGATACTGCACTTTCACTGTTAAGGTGTGACTCCTATAAGATAGGCTTAGTATAAAGTAGTAAAAGCCACTACAATATTATTCCATCCATTAGAAGACCTGTTTCAATGACTACAAAGACCTAACAACAAAATTATGTTGTCATGAAATCTGGACAAATGTCAGCTCTGCTAGTGTGGCATCTGCAACTTCCTAAGATATATAGTTGCCTCTTGTAGCTTGAATAATGACTTTAAACTATATTTGCCTGATAATAAACTTTCTAGTGCCTAAAAATATCAAGAAAGTTTATTCACAGATATGCTGATACACCTCACGGATGATTCGGTGATTTCAAAGAACTGCAAATAAGTTGCTTTGAACAACTGAAATGCCTCTGTGCATCTACCACCTATTTTTTCCATTTGCTTTTAGTGGTCCAAATGCATTCATTTATGCCTGACACCCTCATTTAGAGGTGGTCCAGATGCAAAAGGCATTTCTTATGCCATTAAACTATTTGAAGTTGATAGTGCATGTTCAGGAACCAAAAGCCATTGTCTAGAGTTTATCTAAGCACCAGAATATTTTTACCTTCACAGCAAAGCTTTCTATTTCATGGTACATTATGATTCCCACTCATTGCATTAACCTATGAGGAAGGCAGATTGATCTGATTGCTTAAACTGGTGAAGCTTAACTTCTCTTAAGTACACACCCTCAGGCATTAATTTGATGCTCTTTATACTGCACTGTATGCTAGCACAGGAAAGACTTGCAAGTATCCCTTGATTCTTGGAGGGTGTGATTAAAATAGGAAAATCAGGACTCCTAGTCTGTATTTCCAGTATTGCTACTGTCCCATTGTGTAACACTGGGCAAGTCACTTAGCTTCAAGTTTTCCCTTTTGTAAGCTAGGGGAACAGTTGTAAAGCATTGAGATCATAGATAAAACTTGCCAGAGAAATGCAGCATTGTTATTATGCATGTTTTTTTAGTATGTTTAAAGAATCAATTGACCACGTTCCTGACAGATGTATATAATCACATCCAGAAGAATCTAGAAAACAATTTATAAATGTCACTTTCAGAATACTATACAAGTAACATATTAAGATCAGAAATAAGGACTAACAAAAAAGCATTACATTATTTTCAGATCATGAGTCTTTCATGGTTCAAAGACATCCAAACTCTGAAGTGACGGTTTGTTAGGCTATGTCTACACTACACAGCTTTTAGCAACACAGTTGTGCCACGACAGCCGTGCCACTAAAAGGCACACATTGTAGCTGCTGTTTGTCGACAGGAGAGAGCTCTCATGCCAACAAAAAACGTCCACCCCCAATGAGCGTGTTAGCGTTGTCGCCAACAAAAAACGTCCACCCCCAATGAGCGTGTTAGCGTTGTCGTCAGGAGAGCTTTTCACAGTAGCGTTTGTCGTCAACAAAACTTTTGTCTTTCGTGTGTGTGTATGTGTGTTTTAACACCTCTGAATGACAAAAGTATAGACAAAGCCTTAGTTTGCTTCATAGAATCACAGACTCTGCTTTCCGTGGAAATTAGGAAACTTTTCTCTAATTGTTTCCAGAGTTTACAGATGACAACATATACCATGCAATTAATATATTCCCCCGCTCGTCTTAGGAAGTGGGAGCCAGTGCTCTAAACCAGTGTTCCCCTTGCCAAATGAACCAGCAGATGTGGCAGGCCCAAGGGATGCTGAGCCCTCTGATCGCAAAGATAGCTAAGTTGTCACGAAGCTTCAACAGCTTTAGAAGCCTTAGAGAAACATGAAAGCATCAGACATTGCATACTAACACGTGAAACAGGTTTTAAGGTTCCACTTCAGAGTATCCTATCTGACAGAGTTGGGGGGAAAACGTGCCTGTCCTTCCAAGTGTGAATGTGAGGGAAAAGGGCCTCCAGAGATTATAACCTATCTGTAGTGCTCCTCTGCTGTTCACAGCAGGAGGAGTGCAGAAATTAAAGCTTGCATTCCAAATCAAGGGGCCCAATACACCTATCAGAACAAAGAGCTTCTGTCAAGCGCCTCTGCTTATCGTAATTAAAGTGGTACAAAAATTAGAAAACGGGAAAGGAGGGAGCAGATGGATGGAATCCTATCCTGGTGGCTCATTTCTGGCTGCTTCTCCTCTGTAGTCAGAACACAGCAACAGAAATGTGCTTTCCTCTCTATTCCTATTCTAACCAAATGATTAAATGCCCTTTTTGTTGCTGCAATCTCCTGGTGACCGAGATCTGGTTTTGTTATGGATGAACTATTCTATAATCATAGCAAAAAATTCACAAAAGCTCCTATATTCTACAGCATGCTACATTCAGCTATTTGCTGGAAGCAATGTGAAAAACTAATGCACAGTAACCCAACTGGCCCTGAAAATACATATTTAAATGACCACAATGAAGTACTGTTGTAAGGTGTAAGCTTGTAGCATGAGACATGTGACAGACAAACCTCAAGAGCATCCAAATCTCATTAGAATCCAAAACCTATCTCAGCTTCATCTCTCCCTTTCTTTGTCAGGTTCCTACAACCACACACCCTCCCTCAGCACCAGCCACCCCCTTGTCATCTTCTCTCACAATGCCTCCCACAACTTCCTTTCATCACGGTGGATAACACCCCATTCTGCCTGTCACTCAGGCCCATAACCTGGGTGACATTTTTGACTCTGACCTTTCTCTAGGTCCTCACCCCTAGGCTGTGCCTAATCTTGCTGATTCTGTCTGTATAACATGACTAAGCTATGGCCTTTCCTATTCAGTCACACAGCTAAAATTCTCATCCAGGCTCTCATCATCTCACATCTCAGTTACTGCAACGTCCTTCTTTCTAGCCTTGACAACTGCAACCTTCACCTGGCTCATATCCATTCACAATGCTACTGCTGAGATTGCTTACCTAGTTCATCACTTCGACCATGTCACCCCTTTCTTTGAATCCCTCCACTAGCTCCCCCTTCTCTATTGCACAAAACATAAGCTGCTGTATTCACTTTGAAGGCCCCCCATGGTCAATCCTCACCCTATCTGTGATCTCTCAACTCACTTCTGAGCTGTTGATGCTTGCCTCTGACCAGACCATGATGTGAGCCTCCATTACCCACGTCTTATATTTTCAAGCAAAAACCTTTGTGCTTTCTTCCAGGCTGCCCCACATGCTTGGGCAGTGCTTCCCATAAAAATCTCAAAACCCTACCTCATTATCCATCTCCAAATCCCTCCTTTGCTGTGACGCCTGCAAAAAAAAGTGCCTACCACGCTGACCAATCAATCATAGAATCATCAACTATCAGGGTTGGAAGAGACCTCAGGAGGTCATCAAGTCCAACCACCTGCTCAAAGCAGGACCAATCCCCAACTCAATCATCCCAGCCAGGGCTTTGTCAAGCCTGACCTTAAAAACCTCTAAGGAAGGAGATTCCACCACCTTCCTAGGTAACCCATCGCAGTGCCTCACCACCCTTCTAGTGAAAAAAGTTTTTCCTAATATACAACCTAAACCTCCCCCACTGCAACTTGAGACCATTACTCCTTGTTCTGTCATCTGCTACCACTGAGAACAGTCTAGATCCATCCTCTTTGGAACCCCCTTTCAGGTAGTTGAAAGCAGCTATCAAATCCCCCCTCATTCTTCTCTTCTGCAGACTAAATAATCCCAGTTCCCTCAGCCTCTCCTCATAAATCATGTGCTCTAGCCCCCTAATCATTTTTTTGCTTTCCGCTGGACTCTTTCCAATTTTTCCACATCGTTCTTGTACTGTGGGGTCCAAAACTGGGCACAGTCCTACAAATGAGGCCTCACCAGTGCCGAATAGAGGGGAATGATCATGTTCCTCGATCTGCTGGCAATGCCCCTACTTATACAGGCCAAAATGCAGTTAGCCTTCTTGGCAACAAGGGCACACTGTTGACTCATATCCAGCTTCTCGTCCACTGTAACCCCTTGGTCCTTTTCTGCAGAACTGCTGCCTAGCCGCTCGGTCCCTAGTCTGTAGCAGGGCATGGGATTCCTCTGTCCTAAGTGCAGGACTCTGCACTTGTCCTTGTTGAACCTCATCAGATTTCTTTTGGCCCGATCCTCTAACTTGTCTAGGTCCCTCTGTATCCTATCCCTAACCTCCAGCATATCTACTACTCCTCCCAGTTTCGTGTCATCTTCAAACTTGCTGAGGGTGCAATCCATGTCATCCTCCAGATCATTAATGAAGATATTGAACAAAACCAGCCCCAGGACCGACCCTTGGGGTACTCCGCTTGATACTGGCTGCCAACTAGACATGGAGCCATTGATCACTACCCGTTGAGCACGACCATCCAGCCAGTTTTCTTCCATTCATCCAGCCCATACTTCAACTTGCTGGCAAGAATACTTTGGGAGACCGTATTAAAAGCTTTGCTAAAGTCAAGGAATAACACATCCACTGCTTTCCCCTCATCCACAGAGCCAGTTATCTCATCATAGAAGGTAATTAGGTTAGTCAGGCATGACTTGCCCTTGGTGAATCCATGCTGACTGTTCCTGATCACTTTCCTCTCCTCTAAGTGCTTCAAAACTGATTCCCTGAGGATCTGCTCCATGATTTTTCCAATGTCTCGTTTCCATATACTCTCCGTCTGTCTGTATCTATCTATTGTCTCTTGCCTTATGCTTAGATTGTAAGACCCTTGGGGTAGGGACTCTGTTTTTGTTCTGTGTTTGCACAGTGCCTAGCACAATCGGTCCTGGTCCATGACTAACAAGAACTAACAACAAGATGCCTTTCCCTATCTCCTCAAGAAGACTGGTAGCTGTAGCATATGGCCTGTGGCACACTGTTGAGCAGTTCTGATTCTCTCCAGTAATAGAAAATAAATGAATAATTAATAACAATAGTAATATCACCATACACTTATACAGCACCATTAATTAGAAGATTTGGAGATTAGAAAAGTGGATAAATAGTATTACCCTTCCACCTCACTGTGGAAAGAAATGATTCACATGCATAGGCGCCGACTCCGTGGGTGCTCCGGGGCTGGAGCACCCACGGGGAAAAATTGGTGGGTGCAGAGCACCCACCGGCAGCTCCCCGCCAGCCCCGCGCCTGTGACCAGAGCACCTTACCTTCACCCCGGACGCTGGCCGACGTTGCGGGGCCCCGCCCCCGACCGACGTTGCGGGGCCCCGCCCCCGACCGACGTTGCGGGGCCCCGCCCCCGACGCACCCACTGGAGCCGACGGAAGTCTGCTCCTATGTTCACATGTACACATTCTACAGTTATTTTGGCTCTGTACCTAGGAAGTACTTGAGCACGTACTTAACTTGAGGACCTGAGTAGTCCCAATGAAGTCAATTAGACTGTTTATGTGTTAAACTTTAATTATAACTGAGGGGAGAGATAGCTCAGTGGTTTGAGCATTGGCCTGCTAAACCCAGGGTTGTGAGTTCAATCCTTGAGGGGGGCCATTTAGGGATCTGGGGCAAAAAATCTGTCAGGGGACAGTACTTGGTCTTGCTAGTGAAGGCAGGGGACTGGACTCGATGACCTTTCAAGGTTCTTCCAGTTCTATGAGATAGGCATATCTCCATATATTCATAGAATCTCAGGGTTGGAAGGGACCTCAGGAGGTCATCTAGTCCAACCCCCTGCTCAAAGCAGGACCAAACCCACCTAAATCATCCCAGCCAGGGCTTTGTCAAGCCTGACCTTAAAAACCTCTAAGGAAGGAGATTCCACCACCTCCCTAGGTAACCCATTCCAGTTCTTCACCACCCTACTAGTAAAAAAGTTTTTCCTAATATCCAACCTAAACCTCCCCCTCTGCAACTTGAGACCATTACTCCTTGTTCTGTCATCTTCTACCACTGAGAACAGTCTTCTACCTCTTTGGAACCCCCTTTCAGGTAGTTGAAAGCAGCTATCAAATCCCCCCTCATTCTTCTCTTCAGCAGTCTAAACAATCCCAGTTCCCTCAGCCTCTCCTCATAAGTCATGTGCTCCGGCCCCCTAATCATTTTGGTTGCCCTCCGCTGGACTCTTTCCAATTTATCCACATCCTTCTTGTAGTGTGGGGCCCAAAACTGGACACAGTACTCCAAATGAGGCCTCACCAGTGCCGAATAGAGGGGAATGATCACGTCCCTCGATCTGCTGGAAATGCCCCTACTTATACAACCCAAAATGCTGTTACCCTTCTTGGCAACAAGGGCACACTGTTGACTCATATTCAGCTTTTCGTCCACCGTAACCCCCTAGGGTCCTTTTCTGCAGAACTGCTGCCCAGCCATTCGTTCCCTAGTCTGTAGCAGTGCATGGGATTCTTCCGTCCCAAGTGTAGGACTCTGCACTTGTCCTTGTTGAACCTCATCATATTTCTTTTGGCCCAATCCTCTAATTTGTCTAGGTCCCTCTGTATCCTATCCCTACCCTGCATTAAATATGCTTCAATTCCTTGCTGGATCAGGGCCTATAATGTCAGTGTAGAAGGCAGAGGCTGAGCAGTACAAAGTCAGCCTATATATAGTGGTTTGGATGTTATACATCAACATGTAACACAGTAGTTCATGTGACGGTTACCACAATTATATAGATTTTCTTGTCTTTTTATATATTTTATAGATTATAACATTTTATCAGAATATATTCTGGTTTTATAGATTAAATTATACAGCATCAATTTATGCTTTTGTTCTCCATTAGTTTTCATCACAAAGGAGTGATTACTTCTTAGTGCTGATGGCAGATGAATCACACCAATTACATCAAGATGAAGAATTTATATGAAAAATGGTAAGTCACTGTTATGGAAAAGTTCTATAGGGTTTTAGAGAAAATGATACTCTTTGTATATGCTGTGTTGTTGTAGCTGTGTCATTCCCCAGGATATTAGAGAGACCAGGTGGGGTAAGGTAGTATCTTTTATTGGACCAACTTCTGCTGGCGACAAGAGATGAGTTTTTGAGCGTACACAGAGCTCTTTTTCAAGTCTGGGAAACTCAGGACACATTTACACTTAAAAAGCTGCATCGACGCTGCTTTAGCGCTTTAATGAAGATGCTATAAGTTGACGGGAGAGAGCTCTCCTGTCAATATAGTTAATCCATCTCCCTGCGGAGTGGTAGCTATGTTGGCAGGAGAAACTCTGTCTAGACTGGGGGCAGTTAGGTTGGTGTAATTACGTCACTCAGGGGTGTTGGTTTTTCACAGTTTCTACCCCCACCTCCCTTAAAGTTAAGTACAGGCTTAAGTTCCATTGACTTAAATGGGACTCCATAATGGGACATGTTAAGCATGTGCCGGATCGGGGCTGAAGTCAATTTTGAATTACAAACTCAAATACAAACCAAAACCCAAACTCCCTCCCACGTCCATAAATCAAAACCGCAGCTTGCATCAAAAACCAAAGCCAAACCAAGTACCAAAACAAAAACAAAAAAAGGCTGTCAATTAATCGCAGTTAAGTCACATGATTAACTAAAAAAAATATTAATGATAATTAAAAAAATTAATCGCAATCAATTGCACAGTTATACAATAGAATACCAATTGAAATTTATTAAATATTTTTGGATGTTTTTCTACATTTTCAAGTATATTGATTTCTATTACAGCACAGAATACAAAATGTACAGTGCTCACTTTATATTATTATTTTTGATTAAAAATATTTGCACTGTAAAAATGATAAACAAAAGAAATAGTACTCATACACGTACTGTAGTGCAATCTCTTTATCAAGAAAGTGTAATTTACAAATGTAGATTATTTTTGTTATATAACTGCACTCAAAAACAAAACAATGTAAAACTTTAGAGCCTACAAGTCCACTCAGTCCTACTCCTTGCTCAGCCAATCGCTAAGAAAAACAAGTTTGTTTACATTTATGGGAGATACTGCTGCCTGATTCTTATCTACAGTGTCACCTTGAAGTGAGAATAGGCGTTCGCATGGCACTTTTGTAGCCGGTGTTGCAAGGTATTTACATCCCAGATATGTAAACATTCATATGCCCCTACATGCTTCGGCCACCATTCCAGAGGATGTGCTTCCATATTGATGATGCTCATTTAAAAAAGAATGCATTAATTAAATTTGTGACTGAACTCCTTGAGGGAGAATTGTATGTCTCCTATTCTGTTTTACCCATATTATGCCATATACTTCATGATATAGCAGTTTTGGATGCTGACCCAGTGCGTTTATTTTAAGAACACTTTCACAGCAGGTTTGACAAAACACGAAGAAGGTACCAATATGAGATTTCTTAAAATAGCTACAGTACTCGACCCAAGGTTTAAGAATCTGAAGTGCCAAAATCTGAGAGGGACGAGGTGTGGAGCATGCTTTCAGAAGTCTTTTAAACGAGCAACACTCCAATGCGGAAACTACAGAACCCGAACCACCAAAAAAGAAAATCAACCTTCTGTTGGTTGCATCTGACTCAGATGATGACAATGAACATGCATCGGTCCGTTCCACTTTGGATCATTATCAAGCAGAACCCGTCATCTGCATGGACGCCTGTCCTCTGGAATGGTGGTTGAAGCATGAAGGGACATATGAATCTTTAGCACATCTGGCACATAAATGTCTTGCGACGCCAGCTACAACAGTGCCATGCGAACACCTGTTCTCACTTTAACGTGACATTGTAAATAAGAAGCAGGCAGCAGTATCTCTCGTAAATGTAAACAAACTTGTTTGTCTGAGCGATTGGCTGAAGTAGGACTGAGTGGAGTTATAGGCTATAAAGTTATACATTGTTTTATTTTTGAATGCAGTTTTTTGTACATAATTCTACATTTATAAGTTCAACTTTCATAATAAAGAGATTGCACTACAGTACTTGTATTAGGTGAACTGAAAAATATTATTTCTTTTGTTTTTTACAGTGCAAATATTTGCAATCAAAAATAAATATAAAGTGAGCACTGTACACTTTGTATTCTGTGTTGTAATTGAAATTCATATATTCGAAAATGTAGAAAACATCAAAAATATTTAAATAAATTGTATTCTATTATTGTTTAACAGCACGATTAATCACGATTAATTTTTTTAATAGCGTGACAGCCCTACAAAAAACCAAACAAAAAAAGAAAACATCAAAAAACCAAACATACAAACCCCCCCAAAACCTTTGAAAAAATGTAAATGGGGGAAAAACAGTTTTACCATACACTGATAACTCAAAAATGGCCAAACAGAATGTTGCCAATTTAAAAATGCACCAGGGCGCTCAGAGTACGAACATTTTCAGCCCAAAGTTTTTTTCTCCAAAACAATTATAAATATCTGAAAACAAGGGCATAGTATGAAAATGCCTCCCACACAGCCATAATTACAGCATTGCTAATGTGTTGCTATAATACTTGCTACAAATGATTATACTATCCGGCTTTTGCACACCTATCCATTTAAGCAATTTACTTGTACTAAACTAAGCTTGGTTTCAAATGTATAAATTAAATATTTTATTTTTAATAATGTAATGCTTGCTATTCACAATTTCCACCCCCACCACCTTCTGTTTCTAGACTTTTAAAGAGAAATCTTGCTGTTGTATTTGTCTTACTGTGACCTGTGAGATGATAAGCCAGTTTTGACAAAGCTAGTACAGTGACCACTCACTTACTTTAGCAGTGAATGTCATATTGAGCATATTATACTGGTGTAATCTGCCATGCCAATAAATTTATAGAGAAGGAGTGAACAAACTTACTTCTATTAGCAAACCAGAAAAAGTTGATTTTTCCCACTAATCATATTTTGTAATTGCAATATTATGTTTCAGTTTATTTATGGAAAGCACTGATGCCCAACACACAGTATAAGTAACTAAGAAACTAGTTGTCAACAGCTAAGTAAAGCTGACTTTGAGGGAATCATTTCCATAGCAGGGAAGAGATTATATAGGAGAACTGGAGAGGTTTGGTGGGTGTATATTTATCTATAGGAAGTTCTTGATATTGTACTTTGTATGGTGTGTTTTAAATTTCTGGGATAAGTGACCAGAGCTCTGAATGGGCAGCTATGGAGATTTTTATAAATTTAAATAAATACATTTAAATACCCATTGGTAACCAACGTTAATTATGATTTTTTTAATAAGATAATTGTTTTCTAAATGCTCATGTGTGTTATGATTAATGCTATTATATGTTAATTGGCTACATCTATATAATTAACTGTGTTAAATTCTTGACCTTCATATCTGATGCTTTAATAAACATAGTTGTATAGTGAATGCTTTATTACAGTGATTTTCAACTTTTTTTCACTTGCGTCCCCTAAAAAATTTTGAATGGAGGTGTGGACCCCTTTGGAAATCTTAGACAGTCTGCGGACCCTCAGGGGTCCACGGACCACAGGTTGAAAACCACAATTCTATGGTAACAACTACCTTTTGCAGACCCTTTAGACACAGTCTGCGGACCACCAGGGATCAGCGGATCAGAGGTTGAAAAGCGCTGCTTTATTACATAAAATTATTACATAAAAATGTCCCATGTCACAATGCATAACTACATACTGATGTTACATTTCCTTGCTGTGATATACGCACCAAGTCCCAGGTCATTCTGAAAAGAAACTACAGATTTTAATAATGTACGTTCCAAATTTTGCCAGGATTATCAATGGTAGCTTTTGAGCTTTTTCTTTTAGTAACATAATATATCATAGTAAAAATGCACAGACAAGCGATGTGTCAGTTTTGATTTTTTCCACCTGATTCAGCAACCCAAAATTCAGACACAGCAGTTTAAGCTGACTTGCACACTGAAGAATTTAAGTCTAAGCATTTAATCTGTTCTTTCCATAAATTTCTGCTGCTTGTGCTATTATAATGATGCTACCAGAGGAAGTTTATTTATATCGCAGATTTTCAGCATCAGCACATTCAGAATACAACAGCAATCATTCAGTCAATAGCTAACAGCAATGTACGTAATAATATCATCACTAACACTCCAAAAATCAAAAGCACATTTAGAGAAGACATGCGAAAATAAAGTCACTTTGTATCATCAATAATACAGAATTTACTAAAACAAAATTTATCTCCTTTATATAATATGTACACACAAGCTAACACACAAGCATCAATTACACATGCCATTTTGCAGCAACAGGCTGCAGATAATTAATCAATAATAAAATAAGGAAATGCTTATGGGGCAATTAATAGAAATACTCCTTCTAGATAGATCCATTTTACAGCTACAGCCTTGTGCATCATAAAACACCTGAAGGGATTTTGCACATGAGCTGACTAAAACCAGGGGGACTGTCAGGTAGTGGGGAAAAACTTGACACTGTTCTGTCTAGACTTGAGGAAATAAAACAATAGCGAGAACTCCAGTTCTTTTTGTATAATGATACTCTATGCCCAATGCCCTCATATGGGAGAGAGAAAGGCAGATACTACTGCCTCCTGTAAAAACGCAATACCAGAAAAGTAACTGTGACAGATAAGAGCCAACCTATTTTTTTCAGTATATGTATATATGATTTTTTTATAGGCTGCATCTAACATCTATGTTCTACCATGAAAACAGTTCTCTTCCTTGCTGCTATGATGGTCGGCTGTGAAGTGCTTCTGAGAACAGCCTGATCTGAGGGCTTGGAGCTGGTTCGCTGTCCCCTTACCCAAGGCCGTTTGTCCCCCAATTTTCAGATGGGGGTTGGAGAAAAAATGACCCTTCCCTCAACCGTTTTCTCCTATTTCCAAGGAGTGGTCGTCAACACATTTGCTTCCTGTATTTGGGAGGGTGGAAAAAATACACACACACACACACTTATATGTGTGTCCAGAGTGGTGTCCAAACTCAGAATGATCAAGACAAAGTATTAGGGGAACACTAAAAGCCAGCAGACCACAGAATAAGGACTCTCACAGGTGCATCTGTGCATATGAACAGGCTACCATAGTAACAGCAGGGACAGCTGCTGTCATTGAAGATCACAGATAATAGTCAGTTTCTTTTTTCTTTCCTTTGTTAATATTGCATACGCTCAGCTAAGTACTATGTTGTTCAGTGCACAAATGAACTGCATAGTGTGCTCAGTGAGAAAAATGACTGATCAGTATGAAATTTCTATTTGCATGTTAATATGGAAAAGATTAACTCCATTGAAGTATAATAAGGAACTACACGACTGGTGAGTGAAGGATCTTTGAGCACTAGCTGGATAGTGTCTGGAGCTAATTTTTTTTATTTTTTAATCCTCCTTTAGATTAAAACACATACACTTTCAATAGCAACCTTTGTTGATCTGGTTAAAATCATACAGTCGGGGGTATCCACCGGGGGTTACACATTCAGGGTGGAGGTGTAAAAGCATGCAGAAAATGTTCTAAGGTAAATTACATTATCAGAACAATAGGCATTAAGGATCCGATGCTAAGAACAGAGTTGTTATCCCTGTGTGTAGTCGCCCTACCCCCTGACTTCAAAGTGCAATTGGGATTAACTTCCCTTATTCTTGGACTGGAGGAGGAGATTCCATCTTCTGGAAGGGAATGGGCAAGCACTGAAAAGAGAAAAGCTAACCTGAGCCAAACAGACTAAACCTTTCAGGATTTCTCTTTGCGCCTAAAGTTCCTTTAAGAGTTCAGCTATACCGCAGTAAACTTTTTATAGAGATTTGCTGGGCACATTTGGAGACCTAGTGAAGCAGGACTAAATATGGGGAAAATGGCATATGGTAGAAAATGTACAACTGTTTATCACAACCTGTGCATTGGTCATAGGCATGCAGTCGGCAGTGTGGCAGTCTTTCCTCTCAAGCCGATCCAAAGAAAGACTTGCATATACCTACTGAGGCTACCCTGTGATACTACGGAGAAGATGAACCAAGTGAAGAATGTGGCTGCCTGCATATGTGCCTTTGCTTCAGACTGAGAGTACATGACATCAGTGATCTGTGAGCTGCGCTGGCTTCAGCTTAAGGTTTTGGTTAGAAAGCCTTAAATGGTTTGGGACTTGCTTGCCAGGGAAACCACCTTTCACCATGTCTGATACCTGATACCTTCACAGTGGAAGCACTCCAGCCTAAACGGGAAGGGAGATGCTGACAAAACATTCTCCACGAGTAGACCTTGACTGCGGAATTTGCGCTCTCATTTGGTACACCAGAGCCTGGATTTGTTAACCTTCCAGACATGCTGCAAAATGCATCTTTCTTCATGGGCATCTGGCGAGAGAGTGGATGGTTCTATATGGATTTATTATTATAGTGGACAAAGATTATAATGTATCACGTGGATAAGTCCATTCTATTTGATACATACTATGCATTTCATGTTGTTTTTAAAACATGAAATAAAAGCATCTGGAGCCTGGCATAGAGACACTTAAATAATAAATCAAAATAAACAAATATCATTGTGAGTACAGAGGACTAAGTGACTGGAAGGTACCAAGAACAGTCACATTGAAAAATGCCACCTCATAAAGACAGTAATCTCTCCCTGACCGTTCTCCATTATAGCTAATCACCATTTTGCCAAAGGCACTGATAGGGTATTTCTGGGGAGGGCGTGGGAGGGTATGAGGGAAAGAGAAAGAATTCCTCATGCGTCTGGTCTCTCACTCCAAAATTGCAGCCCAATCTGAAAGTCAAATATTTCACTCCAGCTGGCAAATTCTCAGAAAGAGTCCAAATGGAATATTGTAGCAGGTGAAATTGAAAACTGGGCAGATAAGCGGTTGCGAGGCACACACTCCCCCCTGGCACTTTTTAATCAGGAACCCAGGACTCTTTGGTGGAGGTAATATCACATACTTACATTGGATTATATGGTACAAGTAATAGCCTCGCATTGGTAATAAATTATTTTTTTTTCAGATTAAAAGTTGGTTTCATTTTAACACAGATATCTCTGCTGAGGGGTATAGCTGGATATTTCCACATGAGCACACAGGCCTAATGCAAAATGAGCAGTTTAGCCCCTCTTCTCAACAGTGATAGCCCAAGACAAAGCCTACCTAATAAACCAGCTGTAAACAGTCAGAAAGAACAGGCAAAGCACTGAGCCATGTACCAAATTGGCTTTGTACATACCAAGGGACTGCAAGGTAGATACGAACGTGAAAGGCATCTTAGAAATAAGATAAAAGAGTCGATAAAAGTTAAAAAGAGAAAGATAGGAGACATTAGCTAGACAGAAGGTAGTGGGAGTATAATTTCCTTTTAAAATAATTGCATTCTATTTAGGTTCTTACAGTACATGCACTACCAAGTAATCTGACCAGATGCATGTGATTTTGAGCCCCAGAGTAGACTTGATATGTGTAATAAAAGCCCCATAAAACACATCCTGAGGTGACTTACTGCAATTACAGATTTTTAAAAATTCTTTGTTTTTATTTTCCTCTTACTGCACTGGAGGCAGGAGTGTTTCCCAACCTGAGGATTTCTCTTTAGTTTTTCTATCTTAGCCTCTCCCTTTTTTCTCCCTGTTCTTTATAGCTAAAGAGGGACTTTACTTTTCTCGAACCTGTAATGCAGATGGAGGACCAGTGTTCACAAGCAAGAAGTAGCCCAGCCTCCTCCTAAAGCTCAATTATTCAAAGCTCTCCATTATCTGAAACAGGGATATGACTTTCCTACGTCTATTAATTACACTGAAAATTCCCTTTGAATAGTCAATGATACTTTCACAATGTGCCTTTGACACAAGGATGATCCAAGGTGACCAACAGTCTCTCCAAATGCTTTTATTTAAAAAAAAAAAAATTCTGTGTGTTACTTTTTTTGCTTTGCTTTCCCAAATACTCTGAGCCAATCTGTTACCCACCCTTCCTTCCCATTCCCCCATCAGCTCAGCTGCCATTGCACACTCAACAGTTCTTCAGCAGCAACTGTGTGAAGCTTTCAACTTTTTGATTTCCAGCAGGAAAGCTAGACTGACAAGTTATTTAATGCACCCAATTTAGAAGCTGAACCTGAAAGCAGCCCAGCCATGAGTGAAAATTTGTTGAATACAGAGTAGTAAAGGTGCTGTGGAGTTCTTTTTTTTATTTTAATATCGCACAAGTCACTAAAACGTCTTGTGTTCTTAGAAGAAAAGTAAAATAATACATTTTAGCTCTTCTCCTGATATGTAATATCTGTAACTGGTGTGGGTTTATTTCATTAATTGATTTACAAAAGACACCCATTCACATATTCCCTGGTTGCTATGCAACTAGTCAACAAGCTTTGTACTGAGTCAACTTTAAGGACTGGTATCCACAATGACCCCCCCTCCCCTTGAGACAAACCCATAAGAAAAGAAATGGGCTATACCCCATGGACTCAAGCCCAGCAGATGAGTTCTGGCAGCCAGTGGATAAGGTGAACTCCAAAATTCCATCCCACCATCCTCTAAAGTTTCAAATATAAGGAGTGTTATGCAAGAGTGCTTCTGCTGACCTCCACTGATATGCCAAAATTAGAAGCACGGCCTCCTCTCAGACAGGCAGGACCCAAACCATCCAGGGCTTCATGGATGACCTTAAATTGCAGCAAGAAGCAAACAGAAAGCTTCTGTTTCAGAGAATTGGTGTTATATGCTTTCTACTACTAATACTGCCAAGCAGATGCATTCTGCTTCAGATGTAGCTTCTGAGTTCTCTTTAATGGTAGCCCCATGCATTTATTTATTTAGATTCAAAATATTCAAGGCTCTAGGCACCCTAACATAATAATGATACAATAAATACAGTTAAATTAAATCTCAGCAGCATCAAAATCATCTGATCCATAAGAACTCAGCTGGCCAACTACCCCCTTCATAGTCTCAGACATCTCCAAAAGCCCTCTCAAGCAGGTGTCTTCTACAATGTGCTAAAAAACCTCACCAAATTCAGGCTATTCTGGACCATGGGGGAGCAAGCTCTTGAGTCTTGGAGCCTTCACAGGAAATATGCCCTGCCAGCTGCCCTCTCTCTTTCATAACTAGAGTGATCCAGCTCTTACTTCCCTGCTGACTTCAGAAGTGGCATTATAGCACACGGAGAGAGGTGTATTTACTACATAAATGAGGGCTAAATCCAATTGGTGTAAACAGGTGCATCTCTACTGAAATCAATGCGATCCATTAAAACCAAGTGTTATGTCAGCAGTAAATTTGGCCCCCACGCTATATAGTCAAGCTATAATATTTGGTACTCAAAGTCTTCCAACTTTATATTGCAAATTTAATCACAAGGATGATATCAACAAAAAATTCCACCCATCCTATTAGAATCACCATCCAAAGCTATGTTATTCATACAGAAAATGTGGTATTTTCCAGGGTGTTTCCAGTAAATAAGATTTGCAATCAGAAGGACCATACCTTCTCCTTTTTGAGGTACATACTTTATAAAACTGTAAAATACCCGTTGAGCTTGATAACAGGCTGGTGGTGTTCTGAAACCACTGCCTATCATACTGATCAACACTGTTTCATTGTTTTCTTGTGCCCCCTCTTTGCCTGTCTATCTCCATCTGTTGTCTCTTGTTTTATACTCAGATTGTAAATTCTTTGGGGCAGGGACTATCTTTTTGTGTTCTGCGTTTGCAAAGTGTCTAGCACAATGGGCTCCTGGTCCATGACTAAGGCTTCTTGGCAGTATGGCAAAACAAATAAATAACAACAACAATAGGGCAAAAAAAAATAAATCAATTGTCTTCAAACTAAGATGGGATGTCTTTCTGGAATATATTCTTTAGCCAAACACAGGTTATTGGGCTCAATACAGGGGTAACGGGGTGACATTTAATGGTCTGTGACATACAGCAGATCAGACTAGATGGTCTAATGGTCCCTTTTGGCCTTAAAATGGAAGAATCTATGAATATAAGTTTACCAAACAAGAGACTTAGTTAGCAAGCATTTCAAGTTGCTAAGTGCTAGTGTAACCCACATACCTCCTGGATGCGGTATTCTGTCCCCCTCTAGTGGCACCGAGACCACTTAAAGATTAATGAGTCAGCTACAGCGTTAACTAAGAGCCATGTGGTTTTTAGTTCATACAGTAGAGGCTCATGCAGGAAGCTTCAGAGGTCCCAGGTCCAATCCTGCCTGCTGACTTACAGGGTCTGTCAGTGTTAGAAGTGGGGGCTTGCCGGGGATAACAACTGGGAAGTCTCTGAAGTTCAGGACGCGCTTCCTCAGCTAGGGGAAGTATGTAACCCCCAAACCTCCTGGGTTCTGTCCCCCCCTAGTGGCACTGAGACCACTTAGAGATTAATGAGTCTGCTACAGCCTTAGCTTAGAGCCATGTAGCTTTTAACTCATGCACTAAGCTTCAGAGGTCCCAGGTTTGATCCCGACCACTGACGACCGAGGTCTGTTGGCGTTACACTAGTCCAAAGAAGACATGCTGTTATGTGTCATGCATTAAAACCCCCACAAATATTACACATGAGGAAAATCAGCAGCTAAGGTTAAATATACAATTCTAACCCTAAGCTTAATACAGCATTCACTGTCACACAGCCACGCACTGGAAATTTCACTGGGTAGCACCAAAACAACCTTGGGGAGCAGAAGGGAAATAGAATTGGGGAATGAGGGAAAATGTGAATAGCACAACAGGGACTAGGGACAGGGTGAAGCTGGACAGCACAGAAGCAGTGATGGCAATGGACTGTAGTGGGAGAGTTGGAGGATAGCAGTGGAGGCTGTGATGGAGTAGGCATGCAGGCTGAAGGTGGCAGTAGGGGAGTGGTAGAAGTGGCAGAAATATCAGGGGAAGCAGGTAGGGAGACTGCAGGGATGTTGGCGAGCCACTTGATCCACTAAAGGCCCTGCTTCGAAATCTTTGTGCAAAGGTAAATCAGCTTAGAGGTCTGGCAGGTTGTAGCCTGTTTCCCTCTGCAGCACATAAAGTGGCTAATCAAGTTATGTATTTCAATCCCTGCTTGCCTGATATGGATCCTTCCATGATGTGAAGATTTGTTATTAAACTATTTTTTTCTGTTAAAAACTCAATTTTGTTAGAAGACTACCTTATCCACCACTCCAGGAATAAAAAGGTAATTTAGCAGTCAGGCTAGTCCAAACTTTGCCTCACTCCCTCCTAGGCTGAGATTTTTTTTTTAAATTGGGCTTAAGGATAAATATATCAACACATGATAACATACCACACACCAAAATCATGGATCACATGGACCACTCTCAAGAGTTTTAAACTCTATTTTTTTGCTGAGAAAACGTGGGAGAAATATCCTGAGATGCTAGGGTACATTTAGCAATTAAATGCCATATGCATAGTTTGCATCTGCAAAATTTTCACCCAACCTTTTTTTTCTCCTAAGCTATTTTAACCATACACATTTTCCAAAAATTAAAAATAAAAAAAGTCTTCAAACAAAAGTTGGGGGAAATAGAAAATTGGGGTTTTTCAATGGAAATTGGAACAAAACTTGAACTGTAGAGTTGGTAGAGTGGCCATTGTAATATTGAATTCCTGTGCTGTATAATATAGAATGGTGAATCTTTCATTTTATGTTCTATTCCATTGGGTAAGAGACAGGCGAACACTGAATAACTAACACAGAGCGTTCTCTGCAAAGCACACTCCTGTAATGGGTCCAGAATTTCTGAGCAGTTCATAACTCAACTCCCACATTAAACAAAAAGAGACAGCTGAGAGATAATGAAAAGAAACCCCCCCAGGGAACAGAGACATGCAATGGACATGACTAGCCACTTTGTATTCCTGTTACTCTCCGGGAAGGAAAGAATGAATGCTTTGTTTTAAATTTCTGTGTAAATATTGGTACAGGTAGAGGTTAAACAATATGTTGTACTGGAAACTGCCAAGCCTCTATTTATCCTTAGACAGAGGACAGGGGAGGCAGTATGAACGTGCACTGACAACCTTTTAATCCTATCATAGAGAAACCATTCCAGGAATGAAAAGTAATTTAGCAGTCAGGCTAGTCCAAACTTTGCCTCACTCCCTCCTCTCTAGGCTGGGATTTTTTTAAAAATTGGATTTTAGGATAAGCATATCAACACATGATAACGTAACACACACCAAAACCATATGCCAGTAAAAATTACTGTAACAAACCTTAAGAAAATGCTTCTGAAGTGTAGACAATTTTCAGCCCCTCCTACCATCAGGATTAAACCCTCATTCCAAATTCAAGCTCATTCAAACTGACATAATTTCTGAACAGTCACTGTAGTAGTCCTGATGTATAATCCACAGGATCACACACACCATTCCAAACAGTGAGACAACGTAATACACTAGTGTAACACACTTTTAAGCCTACGGTGACCAGACGTCCCGATAAAATCCCCTCGGACAAGTCCCAATTTTTAGGTTCGCGCATCTGGTCACCCTATTTAAGCCCCAGCCCCATACCAGTCACATGCGTAAAGCTAAGCACATGAATAAGTGTTTGGAGGATCAGGGCCTAAATAAACTCTCTTCATATTGAAAGTTACAAATCCTTTCAATGTATTGCAGGGTGCAAATTATAATTTCATTTATAGTAAAATTCTAGCAATAAGATTATATTATATATAACACACATTACAGCCAAGCACTGAGGTACAACCGTATTTGCTCCAACCCCTTTGACAGAGACCAACACCTACAAGATCTTCACCAAGCATTCTCAAAACTACGCTACCCACATGACGAAATAAGAAAACAGATCAACAGGGCCAGACGTGTACCCAGAAGCCTCCTGCTGCAAGACAAACCAAAGAAAGAAACCAACAGAACTCCTCTGGCCATCACTTACAGTCCTCAGCTAAAACCTCTCCAATGGATCATCAGTGATCTACAACCCATCCTGAACAACGATCCCTCACTTTCACAGGCCGTGGGAGGCAGGCCAGTCCTCGCCCACAGACAACCCGCCAACCTGAAGCATGTTCTCACCAGCAACTACACACCGCACCATAATAACTCTAACTCAGGAACCAATCCATGCAACAAACCTCGATGCCAACTTTGCCCACATATCTACACCAGGAACACCATCACAGGACCTAACCAGATCAGCCACACCATCACCGGTTCATTCACCTGCACATCCACCAATGTAATATATGCCATAATATGCCAGCAATGCCCCTCTGCTCTGTACATCGGTCAAACTGGACAGTCCTTACGCAAAAGGATAAATGGACACAAATCAGATATAAGGAATGGCAATATACAAAAGCCTGTAGGGGAACACTTCAACCTCCCTGGACACACAATTGCAGACCTAAAGGTAGCCATCCTGCAGCAAAAAAACTTCAGGACCAGACTCCAAAGAGAAACTGTAGAGCTTCAGTTCATTTGCAAATTTGACACCATCAGCTCAGGACTAAACAAAGACTATGAATGGCTAGCCAACTACAAAAGCAGTTTCTCCTCCCTTGGTGTTCACACCTCAACTGTTAGAAGAGGGCCTCACCCTCCCTGATTAAGCTTACCTCGTTATCTCTAGCCTGAATCTTCCCTGCACTTTTATATCTGCCTCTGGACATTTCCACTGCTTGCATCCGAAGAGGTGGGTATTCACCCACGAAAGCTTATGCTTCAATACCTCTGTTAGTCTATAAGGTGCCACAGGACCCTTTGTCGCTTCTACACATTACATACACACCCCTAATACTGTGTGTTGTATATATTTATTGTAAATATACACACTTCAAAAAGGGAGGGAACAAATGGCTATGCGAGGGTGCTGAGAATCAGAACTCCTAGGTTCTATTCCCAGCTGTGTACAGATTTACTGTGTGACCCTGGGCAAGTCACCACAACTCAATGCCCCATCTAAAAAAAGAAGATAGTTCTACCTGCCTTTGTAAAGCGACTGAGATCCTTAGATAAAAAGAAACTAAACACATTAGAGGGTTATTTTTAAAAGAGTTGTTGATTTAGCATGAAGTTGGGGGTGGAAGCAAAGCCTGAGCTTTGTTCTCAGCTAGGGATCTGCAGATTTGCTGAAGTCATGAAAATAGACAGCACAATCAAGCCATAAGCCATGCCAAGAACCTACTCCAGTCTACAGAACGATGAGACAATTCCTCCACAAATACTTAGCTCTAAGCAACTGCTACTCCCTAAGCAGTACTTTTAATTCAGACTACTCTGCACCATTCCAATTAACTGTATTTTATGCTTAGTTGCATTATTCTCTACACTCATACAGCTAAGAGATATAGAGCCAAATTCCTCCCTCAATTACACCTGAAGCCAGTCGAATACAGATGAGGGCAGCATTTGGCCCATATATTCCAGTTAAAGAAAAACAACCTCTCTCGACTTCCCAGTGCAATTTGGATTGGTCTTAGAAGAAAGCAACAACAGCAAGTGATTAAAATTCACAGCACATAAACTCTTTAAAAAAGTCCAGCAGGAGGAATAACCTTTTCTTCAACCCAGCATAAAAAATATAACCTCTAATAGACAGAAAATCCTATTATCTCCATCCATCCAACATTTGGATATGGTCTACCTCCTCCTTATGTAGAAACTCTGAAGCGTCTGCTGGAGGAACACTCAAATGATGACCCCCACTTTAACAGCATGATGAGTTTAGGAGAAGATTATCCCACAGCTGCCTCCTGAATGGTTTCGTGCAGCTTCCTCTGAAGAATCTGGTGCTGGCCATTGCTGGAGACAAGATACTGGACTAGACAGACCACATGTGTGATCCAGCATAGCAACTCCTATGTTCCTATGTATGCGGTTTGGTAAGCCAAAACGTTTGGTCAAAAAGCCAGTTCTGCTGTAATTATGCATACATTTTTACACATTGTTTCTGAAAATCAGGCCTGGGTGTACCTGGCTTCCCTCAGATAAATAAAAAATTTTCAGTGCCCATAGCCTCTCTCTCTCTTACACACACACAGCCATAAATGCTTAAACCTGCAGAAGATAAGTCTAGAACAGTTCTGAACACTCTAGAGTCAATTTTTCATGGTAACTGTTTTATTTCAGTAACGGTAAGTGATGTGGCAGGTAGATGTGTAAGGGAGAGGGTTTTTTTCAGTATGCTGAGTGTCCAGTGTTACATGGGGTGGCTCTAGAGTTTGTGTGCAAGTGGCTGGGATCCCACTTGCTTTTCAGAGCTATGGTGACATGCTGGACTAGATCCCTTCAGAAACCTGACATTCTTTCTCCAGTTCCACTCATCATACTATGCTTTAAGGACTGATGACTGAGGAACTCTTGTTCTGATAGTTGCCTATTCCAAATCCCTCAGGTGTTATCTGACTGGTTTCCAGCGGTGAGAACAGGCAATGGCATGCTGTAAAAGGATCTGAAAATGATCCATCCCCAGAACCTTCACCATGTATTCAGGAAACATGGCCATGGCTTCTCCTGATGCTACACCTTCAGGAACCTCTACAAGTTTATCTGAACTTTTTCCCCTTTAGACATTTCAGTGCTGGATAATATCTAAGGTTCTCAGAGTATTGTCTACAAAAAGTTGGTTAGTGCATCTATGAGGATGAGGCAGACGACTCCACCCATGCCACCCAGAGCAACATGGGCCCCACTGGAATGGATGCCACTTGTACAGCATTTCACCATTTGCCTTTATTTTTTCTACCCAATGCACCTGTCTCACTGTGTGGCGCTAACAAACAACACTGCTGATGTCATTTCTTGTTCTTTTAGTCAGAGCATGCTGCCTATCAGAGCTAATCTATGTGTTTTTTTAATGCCTGTTTTGATATGTTTTTCTTTTTGGGGTATCCTCAGATGGTTAAGCCTTCTCAACTCAGGAATTCTTTATAATTTTCCCAGTTGGGGATGTCTGTGTATTTTAGACTAATGGCTGTGTTAAAAGCCAGCAGATAGCAGGGAATCAGGGACAGAGATCTGGTTAGCTGGATGTAGAGATTATAATTATTCCTTCAGAATATTGTATTTTAATGCATATTACAGTGGAGACTTTGCCTATGTTTTTTTCATGTACCCATAGACAAATCAATAAGGTATACAGTTTTTTAAATGACCTTTAATTACTATTAAAGTATCAAAGAGTTTGTGTCTGAGATAGTACTTTAATTTCATAGCCTTAGAACATTCTTAACATTAACAGAGAAAAATTGCTCTTATGAAACCATTCAGTTGTGTGAAATTTTTTTAGCCATACTGACATTAAAGAAAATTGAATTTGTTTTACAGGGAAGTTTTTAGAATTAAGATAAAGTGATGGTAAGAATTATTTCTTGGTTCGAGTGAAAAGCCAAGTTAAGCACAGGAAAGAAACCAATGATAGCTGCCAGACACTGCCTTCGGAAGGCAATGCTGCTATTCTGAACTTTAGAGATAATCTCTAACGACCCCTGTAGAAAAAGAAAGAAAGAAAGAAAGAATACTTTGCTACTAACCCAAACTGAAATTTAACCCAGCACTTTAAAGGACGATTAGCTAAGGGAGTTCTGAAATATATACTGAGAGATTCCAAAAGATGCTGGATCTTACTTTCAGAAATAGCAAGATCTGAAGGTCTTTAAAACTGCATGGTACAAACTCTTTGTGAAGATGAAAGAAGTGTTCTTTATGTTACATTTTGGTTTGTACATGCAACATTGTGGGCCAGGCTATGAAGCTCAGAGCCCTGTGAAACCCCACCGCACTTCCAAATGACTGTTCAGAGTTTTAATGAACTGGGTGGACTTTCAAAATTTGTTTATTATACATTTGCCTTGAATAACTTCAGACTGGCAAATCACAACCCAGGCTTGCAGACCTTTTATCTGTCACCAACATTAGCCCAGGGGAAGCAAGAGAATGCCTTTGAACAAGGATTGATAAGATGTCTATTGACTAAGGATAAAGCTGAACCATGCTGAGAAAGCAAAGCAATTCATGGTGATTTTTTAAAATTAGTGCCTCAATGGTCAGAAGAAACATCTGAAACATTCTAAAATTACATATGTCTCAAGGGTCCACATTGTAAAATTACATATATCTCCAGGGTCCAGATGAATGCAAAGTACCGTTAGGCCCAAGTTCCAGGCAAACTAAAGTACTATTATGAAGCTTTCTATAAAGGAAAGTACAGACTACATGTATGAAAGCCTGGCCCTGGCTCAAAAATATTCTGCCTCTAAGCACTGGATTTTGGTGATAAGCAGTGTAACAAGATTGGCTTGGGATCACCCCTGAGATGCCTTCACTTCAACATTTTTGCTCTCAAGTATTTCTGTATTCTAGTGCTAAAAAAGGTCTCGTAACTTGAGTGTTTGTATTGTCGAAGGAATTGTTCTTATAAAATAAAAATTCACAAACATATATTGCTGCCATCTCATTACAGAAATTCTAACTTTCAGTGTGCTAGTTAAAAGAAAGAGACCAGACAGCACTTTACAGTTTTGAATATGACTAATACTCTGTAGAGCAGAAGCTGTAACATGAATGGAAAGAACTGTGTCTTCAAGAGATGCTCTTGAAGGTAAAGCAAACATGACTTTAGGTCATCAGTAACACCATTAACTAAGAGAAAACCGAGCTTGATGCAGATGCAAAACAGAAAATAGGCTCTACAGTTTCAACTTCAGGGATTGTCACATCAAAAATTGGTAATCGTGACTCATTTAAATCTAGCAAATACAGGAAACCAGAGGGGACAAAACCCTCACAGAGGTCACCAAGGTTTTCCGGTCAAAAATATATATTGCAATCATTATAAAACAGACATTTCAACTTCTCTTGAATGATTAAATAAATAAAGCTAAAATACTTTTTCTGACAGAGAGCCTGCTTCCAAAAAACTAATGAGATCTTGCAACTGACTCGAACCTTCTTATAAATGTCTTCAACAATCATGTTACCAGCAGTGATTTTTGCTTGCTTCCATGTGGATAATACTGTGACATGCTTAACCTTATGTCTAACACAGGGTGTCCTAGAGGGACTGTGGAAAAGATGCACTAAAAAAATCTTCAGACATTTGCTATTTTTTTTAAGGAATTGAGGAGGATGGGGAGGGAAGTGCAGGTAGAAGTTAGAAATCCATGTCAATCTACAGTCTGTGTTTATGGCCTTGGCATTCCATGAATGTTCAAAGAAAAATGCCTCTGGAAGTGGTGTCATTTAAAAATATTCTGACAAGAAAATGCTAATCAATCGACTCTCTATAGGAGGGCCTCCTTTAAGCCAATTAAAATGCCCAGTGTTCTAATGAAAATGAGACTTTAAAAATCAATTAAATATTTTATACTGGATTTGGGGGAGGGGGAATGGCGGAAAACAACAAAAAGCCAATTTCCCTTGAGGGAAGATTAGCCAACACGATTTAACTTTAAGGCCTGCATCTAAAAGGATGCAGCTAATATGCCTGTCTGACTGCCATTTTGTAAGCCAAGCTAAGTGCATTATAGAATCTATCAGGGTGTTGCTCAGAAATGCTACGGTTGGATCAATTCCCGCTGTAGGCACTGTGTTTCTTGAGTTTTGAAAGCAGGAAAAAATCCTTACATGAATCAGCATGCCATTGCAATGTTAGGCTACCCACATTCACTGTAGAGACAAATACTTAAAACTGCTGAGAGAAAACGACCTGAGAATTCTTGATAGAAAAACAAAAATCCCACATTTTAGCTATTTATTATTTTGCAGCCGTTTGCGGGGAGCCTCACAAAAACAAGTAACGAAATAGTATCTGCCTTCAATACCTTGCAACCTAAATCCAGCGATCACTTGACAAGTGAGGGTTGTAAACTGACAATGTGGGGATAGAGAGGCAGGATGCCTTAGTGCAGTAAAGTAGGTGTAACGCAGGCTGTTGTGTCATGTCTCCCCTTTAGTGGTTGGTACATTCAGGGTATGCCTTCACAGCCCACAGAAGCAAGGCTTCCGAGTCCAGGTCAACCGACTTTGACTAGCAGGGCTTGTGCACTTCAAATTGCTGTCCACACAGCTGTTTTTATAGTCCAAGCATAAGCCCTGCTAGACCTAGTCTGTCAACCCAGGCTAGAAGGCTTGCTGTTGTGGGCTGTGTAGATATATGCATAGAGGATGAGAGCCTAGTATGCATTTAGTTCAACTAGTAGAGATGCATGATTTAGAGCTGAAAATCCAGGGTTCTATCTTCACTGACAATGGTGATACAGAGGGAGTTTGCAGCACATTTGCTGGTTAGCTAAGTGAATCCTATCTTCATCTAAGTCACTCAGTTCCAGGGCCGGCTCTAGGCACCAGCCTAGGAAGCATCTCAGGGCGGCACATTCCACTCCGGCTGCTTTTTTTTTTTGCCTGGGGCTGCAAAAAAGCCAAAGCCGGCCCTGCTCAGTTCACTCCAGTGAGAGAGGTCTGTGCTTTAGAAAGGAGTCCACGGTTTTATTTTTTCTGGTGACTGGTGGTGGATTTGATGGCAGTCATTAAACATGTATATGTCCTGAATGAAGAAGGCACAGGCAATGTTTGTGAGAGAAGGAGATGAAAGGGGCAGTGAGGATGGTGTCATATACAGAACAGATGTGAGAAGAGAACAGGTCTAAGAAGTAGGGCGGGATGGTAATTATGTAGGGTATTGAAAGTAGTGCTAGCTGGAAAATACAAATTCCTTTTCATGCAAAATTAAAAAGTTTCCAGAGTTTGATTTTTATTCTGCACTCAAATGAAAATGAGACCTTTCACGTTTTTTGCAGAAAAGCAGAGAGACCCATCCCAGAACAGCCAATAGCCCAGCAGGTTAGGACATTCACCGAGATAGTGGGAAACCCAGGTGCATGCTGTGATCACTCAGCTGCTGGCTATTCTGGTGTCTCTCTCCCTCCCCTCTCCCCCATTCCATCCTGGGAATCTCTCCAGACTAAAGTTTCATAAAAACCCATATATTTTGTCAAAAAATTCCTGACCAGCTCTACTTGAAAGCAAAGTCAAGAAGTCTGAATTTGATGTGAAGTGCAATGGGGAACCTGCAAAGGGAGGGTCACTTATCACAATGTTTAGCAAAAATAAGCTATTGTAAATGTTAGTGGGGAGTAATCCTTCATCTGGAAAAACACAGAAAGTAGAATATATACAGACTACATGGGAAATTATTTGTTATCATGTCACAAAGGGGCAGGGCTTAGTAGTCTGTGCTAACATTTTGAGCATGCTCCATTTATTTATAGCTTTTTTATTTTAAAATCAGGCACTCAGATCTAGTAAAGCACAGATACCTCAGTAAGTGCTATTCGCTTGCAAGGTATGGAGTTTTGCTGTGTAGCAATTTTTTAAGTTGCTGGGCCACAAAATGGCTCCTAACACGCTAGGAAAGTATATGTTTATCTGCTGCTGAAGGGATTTTCTGAAGTATGTGTGCATACACACGCGTGCACACACACACACACACACGAGCACACATATAGACAAAAACAGCAGCAAAAATTCACACCTGGAGTGAGACCAAGCATGGAAAGTTTTAAGTTCCATAGAAGAGTTTTTCATAATGTTATGAGCATATGAAAGGATGAGGTTATAAAAGTCCCAAGATAAAATCAGTTAATGAAGTTGCTACCCCTCACACAGGGAAACCTCCCTGCTCCTTGAAATATTGAACTATCTGAGACTCTACTATGGAAATACATAGGAGCTCCAATTGGCCTGCATTTGCACCCCTAAAAATGTTTCTCATGCATTTGTCTTGTGGCCCATTCTGGTTCCTATGAGCCTTGGAGAAAACTGCTACGTCCAGCATTCTTTCCAATTCCATAAGAATCAGAGAAAGGCCAAAAAGAGCAAAGAGAGCTCAGAGGCCACAATCCATCTTGCTGCTGAAGAGAAACTTTTCAAAGAGGGGATTTTAAGTCCAGTACCCATAAGCAGCTCTCCTATCCATTCGAAGTTATGGTTTTCCTCACCTAATTTAATTGCAAAACAGAACTGCAACTGGTTAAAACTGAAAGTTGAACTGGATTTAAGGAATAGGACAGTTGAAATAACCCTTGGCACAAAGGTGGAAACCTGAGCTTTGCACTTGGGAACAGGAGCCTGAACTTAGAAACTAGCACAGACCAATAAATCTTCTGTTAACCTGCAGACAAGACATGTAAGGAGGCAGAACATTGCTAAGAGACCCAGGGGACATACTGGGAGCATAGCTAAGATCACAGGATAAGAATAGACTATGGAGAGCTTTTGTGAGGATGCTTAGACCAGCATCTAGACAAACAACCTCTAGAACCTTATAAGAGTTTTCCCTGTTGTAAGTGTAATTGAAGTCTCATGTAGCAATGTAGGGCCTCATCCAGCAAATACTTATGACCAGGTGTAGCACATACTAGATATAATCTCATTGATTTTACTAGAGCCACTCTTCTTAACAAGCACCGTACCTGGTTTTACGTGTTTGCAGGATTGGGCTCTTAAAGGGTAAATTCCTTGGGGCAGAGGACTAGTATTTTTGTTTGCTTGTTTTTGAACATTGTAAAGCACATGCACATACATAGTAACTAAATAACAAAAATAATAGTCAGGTGGCTATGAAATAAACTGTGGCAAGGGAAGGGCTGTTGATTCTGTTGATCTTGCTTAGGATTATTATGCTGAAGCTTTAGTAAAGAAGCCTCTAAAGGACTGAGGTTTTCTAGCACTGCTGAAATATCTTTATTGCTTTTCTTACAAAGCGGTGATTAAGCTAATTCCGCTATTGTCTATGGATTATTTTTCCCCTTGTGAACTGATTAAACCTGGGGAAAAGGTTACAAATAAAAAACCCTAAAGATGAAGCTCAGAAAGTGACTTCCAAGTTCAAAATTAGCTGCAGTACATTAATCTAGGTTTGGCAAGGATTCCTACAGTGGATTCCATTCCCACGTAACTAGTCACTGAATGGTAACAGGCAAGATTCCTTGAAGCCTAAATTAGCAAATGAAACCTGTTTAAGATTCACCCATCACTCCAGATTTCTGCAAAATCCATCCTTATTATCTCACTGGATTCTGAGTTTCTCCAAGTATGAGCTGATTGTGCTAAATATTAGCAAACATTTGTCTTACCTGAGACTCCCTACAGCTGCTTTTCCCCCCATATCACATGGCTGAGCCCAAGCAACGCACAGTGCATTTCAGGATTGGGGAGCACAGGAAAGTGGCTTTAACTCTCCAACTAGCTATCAGCCCTGCAAATCTGCTTTATATCTGCAGATATCCACTATCGGTGACCATTTTTGTAGATCGTGGATCGGATACATCTGGAGCCCTGCAAATCTGTGCATATCTGCTTTATACCCACGGACCATTTTAGCAGACTGCAGATTGGATGTGGATACAAATTTTGTATCCGCACAGGGCTCTATGGCTATGTACTGGCCACTCTACAGATATAATCTAGAACAGCCCTTGGGGCTGAACACAGTTGGGATGCAGGGAAGACTTGGCCATGTCCCCTTTTCCATGGCCACACCCCCTACACAGGCAACGGGAGGGTAAGAGCCACTACACCCCCTCTGCACCACTGGAAGATTCCCTACACCAAAAGCTCCTGTTGCTGCCTATGCTGGTTTTAGTGTAGCTTTGCACTTGGAGTGCAGCAAAATAGCTGCAGTACAGCCAGAGGTGCAAGTAAGCCGGTACGGCGGACCGGGGCGGACCGGCTTCCCCAGGCGGCAATTTAAAAGGCCCAGGGCTCCCAGCAGCAGCTGGAGCCTCGGGCCCTTTAAATTGCCACCAGAGCCCCGCTACCGGAGCCCTGGGGTAGCGGCAGTCGGGCTCGGGCGGCGATTTAAAGGGCCCGGGACTCCTGGTGCCGCTACCACCCCGGGCCCTTTAAATCGCCGCTGGAGCCCTGCTGCCGCTAACCCAGGGCTCCAGGGATGATTTAAAAGGCCAGGAGTGGTAGAGGCAGCGGGAGCCCCGGGCTCTTTAAATAACACCTGAGCCCTGCTGCCGGAACCCTGGGGAGGTGGCGGCGGGGCTCTGGCGGCTATTTAAAGGGCTCGGGGCGGTAGCGGAGGCCGGAGCCCCAGGCCCTTTAAATCGTCCCCAGAGCCCTGCTGCCAGAGCCCTGGGAAGGCGGCAGTGGGGCTCTGGGGACGATTTAAAGGGTCCGGGGCTCCAGCCACCGCTACTGCCCCAAGCCCTTTAAATAGCCACCGGAGCGCCGCCGCCATTACCCCAGGGCTCCGGGGATGATTTAAAGGGCTCGGAGCCCCAGGGCCTTTAAACAGCCCCCAGAGCCTGCCGGAGCCCTGGGGTAGCAGCGGCGGGGCTCCGGCAACTATTTAAAGGGTCCAGGGCTCCCACTGCCTCTACCGCCCCGGGCCCTTTAAATCGCTGCCAGAGCCCTACTGCTGGAGCCCCGCTGTCGTGGCAGCAGCCAGGACCGCCGGGGCTCCGTCAGCAATTTAAAGGTCCCAGGGCTCCACTGCGGTAGCGGCAGCTAAAGCCCTGGGCCCTTTAAATTGCCCCCGAACCCGAGGGCTCCCAGCCACCTCTGCAGCTGTGAGCTCAGAGGGTGATTTAAAGGGCCCGGGGCTCCCAGCTGCTGCTACCACAGCCCTATCCCCGGGCCCTTTAAATCCTCATTTAAAGGGCCTGGGGATTTAAAGCCCCGCCTCTTCTGGTTGAGGCCACGCCTCTTCCGGTTGAGCCCCTCCCCCTCCTCAGGACTCCGGAGTACCAGTAAGTCCTTTAAGTTACTTTCACCTGAGTACAGCCCAAGTTTTATCTTACAATTTGTCTGTCAATGGAATGAATTCGAACTGTCTCAAACCAAGTCATGTTACCCTTTCCTTTGTGTTCTTTCACACCCTCTCACCTTAAGTTACCTCAAGATCCTGTTCCACAGTTCGCACTGAGACTACCAGAAAAAGCAGGCTGTCCTGCAGCACATCCCTCACATGATTCCACTTTAAGTTGTCCTCTGGTAGTAAGTTTGAAAAGTAGAGTTACATTACAATACGCTCTACAGTTAGAATAGATAAGAACATAAGAATGGACATACTGCATCAGTCCAAAGATCCATTTAGCCCAGTATTCTGTCTTCTGACAGTGGCCACTACCAGATGCTTCAGAGGTAATAAACAGAACAGAGCAATTTTGAGTGATCCATCCTGTTGTACAGTCCCAGCTCTGGCAGCTAGAGATTTAGGGGCACCCAGAGCATAGGCCCTCTGACCATCTTGGCTAATAGCCAATGATAGACCTATCCTCCATGAACTTTTTTGGACCCCGTTACTCTCTTGGTCTTGACAACATCCCACGGGAATGAGTTCACAGGTCGATTGTGTGTTGTATGAAGAAGTACTTCCTTCTGTTTGGTTTAAACCTGCTGCCTATTAATTTCATCGGGTAACCCCTAGTACTTGTGTTATATGAAGGGGTAAATAACACTTCCTTATTCCCTTGCTCTACACCATTCATGATTTTATAGACCTCTGTCATATCCCCCATTAGTCATCTCTTTTCTAAGATGAATCGTCCCAGTCTTTTTAATCTTTCCTCGTACAGAAGTATAATTTTTGTTGCCCTTCTATATACACTTTCCAATTCTTTAATATATCTTTTTTGAGATGGGGCAATCAGAACTGCATGCAGTAGTCAAGGTGCAGGCACACTATGGATTTATATAGTAGCATTATGATATTTTCTAATGATTCCTAACATTCTGCACACTGAGTGGATGTTTTCAGAGAATTATCCACGATTATTCCAAGATCAATTTCTTGAGTTGTAATAGCTAATTTAGACCTCATCATTTTGTATGTATATGTTTTCCAATGTGCATTACTTTGCATTCATCAACACTGAATTTTATCTGCCATTTTTTTGCTCTGCATCCCAGTGCAAAAGAGCTTTTTAGTATGCATGGTGATTTAGCTAATTTGCATTAAGAGAAAGTAAATAAAACCCAATAAAAATAATTTACTTAAGTGATAAGCACTATGAACTAATGGCAATAAACCCTCATTATCCATCCTAATTCTCTAAGACTGACCTGTGCGTTAGCTTCTGCTTTATTGTAGTTCAGGAGAGCAGTTGTTGTGAAAACACATTATTTTAAAAAGGGGCTTTTTACAATAATTTTAGAAAACCTTGCTGATCCAAAGTAAGTAAAAGGTGACAAAATCCAACTTGACCATTACACATGCATTATATATATATATATTTGTAAATATACATAGATAAAAATAATCACAAAAGGGAGCTAAAACATGAACTGAGTTTCTTTAGGTTCAAACATATTGGTAAACTGATCTCCAAGGACATTTACTAGGTCAAAAGTTGGTAGATCAGCAAAGCTGAGATTATTATTTATAGTACAGTAGCACCTACAGTTCTAATCAAGGAGTATTTCCCTACTGTGCAAGGTGCTGCACAAATGTGAATTAAAATGACAGTTCATGCCCCAAAGAGTTTACAGTCTAAGCCCCGAATCTTGCAACTGACTCTGCAGCCAAACTCCAGCACCCATTAAGTGCACAGGGACCTGCTCACATGCAAACAGTTCCAGGGACAGAGCCTTGGATATAACTAGAGCTGTGCGAATAATGGATTTTTTTTGGTTCACTGGAAATTTTGGGGTTTTTTTTTACACTTGTTTCAGGTCAAACTGAAAATGAATTTTTCCTGAATTTCTGGCAAATCAAAAAGTTAATTAAAATATTATTTCATATCAAAGCATTCCGTTCGACCTGATGGTTCACCACACCCCTTCTAGACATTCTAATGAGAAAAGCATAGGCGATTCCTTAGGATTGTGGAGGTCCTCTGGGGATCTTGTCCTCTTGTGTGACTTCATATCTATTCTATTTTCTCCCTTCCCTATCTTCCTTTCTGTCTTCTGTCTAACTGATTCCAAGCCTGATCAGCTTTGAAATTAATTTAACTGCATGGTGTCATCACCATAACCAGTATAACAGGCTGAGACAGCATGAGCTGCCTTGGCCCAATGTAAAAGCTTACGGGTGGGAGGAAACCAGAGAATACCAGCCAGATGTCATCCCAGAATGGGGAAATGAGCTGGGGCCTAGAGGCTAAAGCACACCTGTTTGCGACTGACCTGTCTATGGACCAGATGCTGTGCAGCAAGTGAATAAAGCAAGCATCAATGAGACAGATGTTTACTTTTCTTCTCTAGCCTTTCTCTTCCTCTCGTTTGTATTTGGCATGTTTATCTAAAGAGCACGAATAATCTTAACATCAGAAGCTGAGCACCTTCTAAAACGGAGTTGCTCTTTTTCCCAGCAAGGACATTTGATACCATCTGAGAGACTGTCAAGCAAGGGCTTTTTCTCTTCAAAAGACTCTATACCCAGCAAGAAGGGCATTTAGATAGTACTGTAAGAGGGCCATGTAAGTACCTAGATAAAATAGAAAAGAAATAAGGTAGGTTATCAACATGAAAATTGGTCTTTAGGATTTCTGTGTATTTATTTTCCTTCACCTACTCCCCTTGATAGACAACTAGGAAAATTCAACTGTCTTTTTAAACAATGGACAAAATGAAGGGCTTGTTAAAATGTTGTCCATACATTTTTAAAACAGTGCACAGAATTTTACTGTCAAGTCACTAAGAAAGCCAATGGTAATACCTGCTCAGATCTTAACTGCGAAGCAAGGTCAGTTCTTAGAGGGGAAGCCAACAAGGTACTTTACGTAGGGGCACTGGTGAAAAAGCCAGTGGCACTCATCACTCTGTATCAGTACAGACGAGTGTCCCAATATTAACTAGTGGACACTGTGCTGCTGTAGGTGCCTCCTTAGGCAAGATGTAAAACCAAGGTTATGACTGATTGAGGTTCTTAACCCTACGGCACTTTTCACATAAGTAGGGCTGCTAAACCTGTGATTCTAGCCAAATCCCAATTCTCCCTTTACAGTTCCAGCTCGATGTGGTATGCCTTTTACTTGTTCTACTAACTATTGTTGCTGAATTTTGCCTAACAGCTGCCACATTCTACCCCAGAGTTGGTGGCACTTCAGTGGTGGGACAAGAGAATGCTAAGTAGGAGTTTAAAGCACAATAGGTATTAGAACTTTTATATTCACATATTGGTGCAAAATTACCACATTACTTGGTGACAGCTTCTAGGACCCTCCATAGGAATACAGTGTCTCTCTGTTGGTTGCTTTATGCTCAGGTACTAGAACACTGCATCAGGATGCAGAGAAATTACTGTTGACTCATGCTGGCGGGTGAATTGGAGCATGCATCAATCTAAGGGGATGGATTATCCCTTGAGGGCAGCGGTAACTAGGGGCTGGGACAGAAGAGGTCTTGCAAGGAGTTTCTAGGAAACTCAAGTTTGGGGACAAAACCTAGAGCAAAGTTAATGTTTTGTTATTGTTATTTGAGTAAACAATAAAACCAAACCATAGGAAGGGGTATGTTTGCAATATATACAATGGGCTAGATCCTCAGTTGATTTATATTGGTGTAGCTCCATTGACTTCAATAGAACTACGCTGATTTACACCAGCTGAGAAGATAGTCCACTGTGTACAATTCTGGACCAGTGTGGGAAATCCACCTGTTTATATATTGTTTCATCTGTAATAAAATAAGAATCATGACCACTTTGAAACAGATTTTAAAACGGTCTCGTTTCTCTCTAGCTTTGGCAAGGAGCTTAGCATCCTCTGCTGAAACACTGCTGTGTAGTTTTTTACTGCACCTTTCTTCAGTGAATCACAACGGGTGCCATAGCTGTGGAGAGGGGTACTATATTTTCATAGTCTTTAGTGGTAAAAGCATACCACAGTTTAGTGGTGTTACTGTGTATAATCACTGCAGTTCTCTCCAGATTGCTATAGATAGCTGCTGTACTTAAAGTGGACAATAATGGTAATTTACAATGACTCCCTGGCTGGTTTACACAACATATCCTCTTGAGTCTGTAATGAACTCCTCATAATTAGTATTATTAATCATGGACCTAGTGTAGGGGGTACATATGCATTCCATGTCAAAGATTTTTATTAATAAACATTTTTTCATTTTCCCAGCTGAGGGGAGCTAATAGGCTTCCATAAGTCTTTCCATCATTCAAATCTGCCCCAGTCTCATAAGCAATAATAGGGCTCAATCCAGATCTCAATTCATTGAGACTTCAGAGTGGTCAGCAACTTGTGGGAGGCACTCAGTACCCTACATGATGTATCACAGCTGGGTCTTCATTGACAGAGTTCTATAAGGAATCTATACTTGGGTCAATGGGGCCTGACAAGAGACCCATAAAACATCATACAGTAAAATATTAAGGCCCAGATTTTTAAACAGTATTTAGGCCTTGCAAAAGTAAGGTTCTACTCTGATTACAGCTCTTGCTGATTTCTATAGGCATGTGTAGTAAGTGAGCTGTGCAAGAACTAGTGGTACAGTCAAAGCTTTAACGTCATTTTTAATACGGAGTTTTGTGTGTTAAATTTCCCTTGATTGTTTTATGGTAATGTGAAAATAAATCATAAAGATGTCATTGAAAGCCTATGTTCTCCAATGTATGATCATATCAGAGTCTGCCAAGGATAGCTCTAATCCACACATCACTGAGAAGATAATGGTTTCATTAGTGTGCACTTTGGGGCCCTTAATCCACGCATCAATGACATAGCTCCTTTGGAGTTGCTACAGTCTGTTCTGTCAATGCCTACTTATGGAGCCTGGAATCTGTGGTCCTAGAATGCACAGTATTGTGAACTAAGGCCTTGTCTATACATAGGTTTGTACCAGTATAAGAAATGTTGATTAGGACTGTGATTTTTTTACCACAATAGTTATACCGATACAACCCCTAGTGTTGATGCAGCTATACTGGTATAGTTTATTTTCCTTCCCTTACAGGAATCAGCTATCCTGGTGTAAGCGTTGTCATATTGGTATATCAGCATCCACACTAGGGGGCGGGGGCTGCACTGCTTTAACTATATACCAAAATGCACATAAGAGAACACCCCCGTGTCTCAGCCCCACTCTGCTCCCAAAGACTCCCCCCCCCACCACAAAAACTTGTCCATAGAAAAAGGGTCCAAATAATGGCAAAGAGGGAGGATGGAGAGGAGGAAACTGGGTGTAGGGAGTTTTATATTAAACAAGAACCACTGTTATTCCCTTTTCCTTCCTTATTCAGCTTGTCACTTTATCCTGAGGCACATAGACTATTTAACGTGACTCATATGTGCCTGCCATAGTATTTTATTACAATTATTACATATGACTCTTTGTTAAAAATACTGGCTGTGATGGAAGGGACTGTATATCTACCGTATATCTCAACTTTCAAAAGTTAACTCTTCCTAGTCTTGTTAGGAGCAGGTGGTCATGACACAGGTCAGCAGAAAATTAAATGCCCTCCTTTGGATTTGCAATATGCTCCGATTTGACTTGGACATCCTGAAATATTAATAATTTCTACCCAGTTAAAATGCAGCAAAAACATACAATTTTTTGGGATAGATTTGCTAAAATCATATCAATTCACAAGGATAAATGCAATTTGTAGAGCTCATTAGTAATGTAATTTATTTGCCCTGAATATACCCATTTCCCTGGTTGAGGAGCTCCATTCGCGCTATTATATTTGCAAAATGTGTATAAAAATCCAAGCCATAGCAACAAAGAAAATACTGTTACTGCAGAGTCACAGCAATCACTTGTCTAAGTTAAACAACTTTGATATTTATTTGCTTTATTTTTAATTAGAATATCTAAAACCATCAAGACCAGAATATGGGGCAGATGCTTCTGCAGCATTTAATTTAAAAAAAAATCAAACAACAAATATGGTCTGAAATTAAAAATGATGCTTCCTCTTAACTTGTTAACTCAGAAACAAATGATTTAATGTCCCACCCCTATTTATAATCATTTAATTATCATAACTAGCAATAGCAAAGTCTAACAGTGCTCAGTCTCTAATACTGGGTCTATACTGTATCCAGGCATGCCTGGTTTGCTTAATGCTCTGCTTTAATTTCACTGTAGTATTAAGCCTAGAAAAAGGAGCAAATGAATACATTGCAAAGTACCTGTCATTACCTGTATCATATCACTGAGGTATTCAACACAGACAATATGAAAGCAGCCAGTGCAATTTTCATATGGTTATCCTTTTTGATATTATACTGGCTAAAAGCAGTATCACACAAAAGCAATTCTTTCATCATTTCCAATGCAGGGATGATAGCAATTACATCATTTCTCAGCATGATAAAGCTAAACAAAACTTTTTTTTAATAGAAAACTGTCATTTAGCCAATTAATGGGTAATTACCTATAATAGAAGATTGAAACTTGGACTTACACTCACATTAGTTTGATTAATATTTTCCTCTCATTTTTGTTCCCTTAATATATCAAAAAAGGCTTGACGGGGAGAATCTATTTAATTTATAAGTAGCCCTTCTGCACTTGTGGGAGTTCCTGCAAGATCAACCTGACCCATACAAAAACACAATTTACTTAAAACACTTAATTCTGCACAATGATACAGAGTCTATCAAGCCAACGTGCACCAGAATTTATCACACCAACACAACAGAAATTATGCCAACTTTATGCCCACTTTATGATGTGAAATAGAACAGAGCACTGAAAATAATGGTAATTAAATGGGGTAATATTTCTGTCAGCCAACCTGGAGTGTCACTTATCATGAAAGTTTGTTAGTCATTTCATAAATTTAAAAGATTCCCCCCACCCCCTTCAGCATTTGGTCCTTTAATTCCCTGTTTCAGATCAGGATGGTTAGATTGGTCCTCCTGCCAGCAAAATGTTTTCCTGACTGAGGTGAAATTCTGGACTGACTTTACCCCTACAGTGAGGAGGCAATCTCAGCACCACTTTCTCATTGTGAAAGTGGATTAAAGGATTTTTTTAAATAACACTTTAGCTGTCTTGTTCATAGTAAAAGAACTCAGATCTTCCTGCTCCAAAAGTGCAGACCCCTAACATTTGAACTAAAGGAGAATCTCCATTAGCAAGTAAATCTCAATATAGGCTCGCGAGACACAGTTCAGTAGTTCTGATTCCATCCAATAGTGAAGCAGTGCTTAGCATGCATGCATGCACACCAATTCCCTGTATCATTATGTACCAGAAACAGAAATTTTACAGAGTTCCCTATATATGTTTCCACTACATTACTAACACCAAGAAACAGTATCTCTGACTCTAGGGGGAGGAATATCTCCTCTGCATGGAGAATTCTTCCTAAAAGCAGTCTATCCAAACCAATGCCTGGAAAAAAGAAAGTGTGGTGAGCATCAGATCTCATAAACTGATCATCATCAGCATCATCAGATCTTATAAGCTGATCGGGTTTGGGGCTGAGTCAGCACTTGGATAGGAAACCGCCAGGAAAGCCCAAGTACAAGTGGAAGTGGTGTTGACAGTTCAAAGTGGCACTCTTCTCTGTAATTCAGGACTGATCCAATGCTTAGAGGATGCAATCCTGATAGAAGCACTACCTCTTGAATGAGACAGAACACCCAAATCCTAATCAGATATGGCCATTAAATATCTCATATCATTACTCCACAGGAGTTAGCATATTATTCTAGGTTTCTTAGATAGTTATAATCTATATTCCTAAAATTCTCCTTTTTGTTTCAGTTGGATCCAATATACTTATTCACTTCCTGTCCCAAACTTTTATAGTATTGCCACATTCCTCCCCAGAGATGGCTACACTCCAATGCTGAGTAAAACAATTCCTCAAGCCTAATCTTGCTCCCCCTGAGTTCAAGGGTATTAGGATCAAGCCTATAGTTTATAACTCAGTAAAGTCTGCAAAGACACTTTGATATGAAAAGCATTATATTAAATCATTTTGATTAGTACATGTGGAAGTAGCCATTTCTCCCATAAAATAGCTTTATTTTCTGTAATAAATATTTATATATTTATATTGTGCATTGTAATTATAGTAAGAAATTATTTCTGTCCACTTATATAGCTGTCTTTCACTTCAATAATAACTACAGTACTGTACTTTGTACAAGGATTTTCTATGTTGCCCTTTCCCAGAGGCTTTGAAAAGAAAGAGAATTTTAAATTTAAGGAACATCAAGTCTTATTGAAATAATAGCTAAGGGTTTCCTTCACATCCAATGAATTTAAGCCTCTCTTTTTATTCCAAGCGTTTAGGCAGAAAAACAAATGGTAAAATGATTTCCTGGCTTTGGTGAAATTCTGAACTGACTTTATTCTTAAAGTCAGGAGGCATTCTCAGTACCACTTTACCACCGTGAAAGTAAATTAAAGGATCTTTGATAACACCTTGAGTTCACTTGTTTGTATTGCTGCACGTGGTGTGTCAAGACAGCAGTCTTCACAAAAAGGTAAAATAATGATGCATTACATAAAGGCTTACATGTTGCTTCTATCAAGAGCTGTGGAACTCAGTTAAGCTTCCGTGGAAGGAAATCTTACTGGTGTCAGGCTTTATCAGATAAACAACCCCTGTAATACACTGGATTTTTGTGTCTTGGTAAGTGCATGCGTGTATTCTCAGACAAAGCACTAGCTTGCGTCTCTGGCTCCTGAAAACATTCCATGGATTTTTCCGCCACAGAGGTGAGGCTCGTACTTGAAAAGCTAATTGCTTTTGACATATGCTATGACTTCTGAACTCATTTGATAGAAGGCAATATTGCAGAGGCTTTATGCGCAGCTCTGGCCCAGGGACTTATATATGTAAAAGCATCATTCCTGCTATCTGGTGTACTTCATTGCTTGTGCTGAATTTACCCTACTTTCCACTCTTCCCAGAACATCCAGTTTGAAAAACAATTACTCTAAATTACAAACATAAAGATGGTGTGGTGTCAGTGGGGATGGGGAGGGGGAAACGGAGAGGGTGGAAATAGATACGTTGTCAACCTCAGATATATAAATAGCACAACAACAGGTTTTGAATATACCGATAATGGAAGACAGACTGAATACAAGTTTACACAGATCATTAAACTCGTATATTGCAACACGGAGGAGGACTTAGTTGCACAGCCTTGTGGCAAATGTACAGAAATGCATCAGAAAAACCTATTGCTGATAAGAATTATTTTACACAAACCACTATGATTGCTGTCCAAAGAATTTCCCACTTTGGAAAATGTAATTTTATGGATTTTAAACATACAGAACAGAAATCGGTAATTACTTTATCGCATATGAGAACATCTCAGACTAACACACAACAAAACATTTCAAATGAGGAGTTGTCTATGTCCTTATTCCAAATCTAAGTTTACAATGGTTACTCTTGCTTTTGATTCAGAGAAGGTCCTTGTGTCCTTTTGTCTTACAAAACCTGAACATCAATTATTTCCAGTTAAGCAATTAATTTTTTTAATTAATGTTTGTCAAGTGCTTTGAAGATGTAAAACGCTAAATAAGTCCTACAGTATTACTATTAGTTAAAATAACTGCTGTTCAAAGCCCAGTCTTGCCGTGGGTTAGAGAACCATATCATCTGTAATCTCAAGGCACAGCAGGGTGAGCAGCGTTTCTGTTCTGAAATGTTTCTATTTCACAAGCCTCTTGAGACTTTTAAAAACAATTTAATATGGGACAGAATCCTTCTTGTTCTGGTTGACAAAAAGGAGGAAATAATTCCTCCCCACTTCTTCTGGAGAAAGTTCAGCCACTGCTCTGTTTCAGATGAGTGACCAATGGTCTCCTATATTCCCGAACATTGTGAGTGAGACCCCAAAAAATTTGCACTTCAATAAATCCGCATGTGTGGAGGCCTCTGGTTCTCTTCTAAGATAGCCCACTTCAGAATCTCCAGAGTGTGTGTGTGTGTGTGTGTGTGTGCGCGCGCGCGTGTGTGTGTGTGTGTGTGTAATTATTGTGGTGCTCACAATAGCACCATACATGTGTAATGCACTATACAGATAAAGTATAAAGCAGAGAACAGTAACAGGATGGCAGGGCTCTTCTGTTGACTCCACCATTATCATAATCAAGACAAATCCCAAAGGAATGTAGCCTCCCTGCAGATTGAGTGCTGCCCGGACTGATCTCTAGCTAAAATGTTCTGGCTGGATGTTCAGTCTATGTCCATTATTGGTGGTCTTACTGTGCCAGTGAATCTTCCATGTGGTTGCCAACTGTGAAATGGCATCCCTTCATAAATGCACTTTGTAAATTGCTGGTCTTCCATCCTAAACATATGTTCGTACCAAGAAAACTGCCAAGACTGAACCAGGGGTGATGGAGGTGGTTGCTGGGTTTGTCTATGAATTCCTCATTGCTGATCTTGTCCTAGCATTTGCTGAAGATGCCAAGAATCGTCAATCCACCACTCTTCAGCCTCCTCAGCACCCAAATTACACTGCCATACAATACAGTTGGCATATATGTGGTTCTAATCCCTAGCTTCACAGTAAGCGTCATGTCATGTCTTTGTGACCAACTGAGAATTTTCCAAAATATTTTTATGAACCCTTTGCGTGCCTCAGTTTCCCACTGCACTTCACATTGTAAAAAACATGGTCTCCTGCTAAAACAGCGCAGGAGGCACGAGGTATGTCTGGGTGGAATAAATAAGGTAATTAAAGAACTGGCTGAAACTGACCCTAAATCAGAGCATCCAGCAAGACAAAGAGACACCCCAATGACTGAACCATCAGCACCTAACAGCAGAAAACCCTGGGAAGACAGATGAGGAAATGGAGGAGGGGAAAGAGGAAGAGAGAGAAAGCTGCAGATGGAGGCCATGACTGCTTGGCTGACTCATCATGGCACAGGGTGGACTATGGCATAACTTCTGCCTCTCTGGGCTAACCTAAGGACTTTCAGATTGTGTGTGCCAGGTGCCTAAAAAATGGTGACCATATTTTGAAAAGGCTGCCTGTGTCACTGTAAATACTCCCTGAGAGCATTGTGCCCTGAAGGAGTTGTCTGTGATGCTTCCGTGTATTTGACAATCGCTACCTGCTTGATATGCCATCTGCACAGGTTAATACTGAGCTGGTAAGGTGCTGAACTTCTGCTGACTCAGTATATTCTGGTGCAGCTTGTTAACTCTACTAGAAAATTAAAGACGTTATAGTGGAAGTGGCTCCTGTGGCAAGGGAGGAAATCCTGAGAAAAATGCCAGGGACAGCCAAGCTCCGGGCAGAAATTTGTGGATTACCTTGTTACTGTGTCTTAGTCACTGATAAAGCAAAACCTGAGGAAGGTTGTTCTAAGCATACGGAATAGCATGAAAGCAGGTAGACAGATGGGCATATAAAATGACACAAATGGAACATTCATATAAGTGGCACGAGTCTAAGAAAGAAGGGCAGGGAAGAGGGGGAACAAAGGGAGACGGGATCAGAGAAATTAGAAAGTAAATTTAAGAGCCTTGGATGGAAGTGCAAAGAGTCTGAATTTGATTTGGGAGGATACGGGGAGCCAATGAAGGGATTTTAAGATGTTCCAAATGAACTCTGGAGCAGAGTTTTTGATGGGTTCAAGAGGGTGAAGTCAGGGTGTCAGAAAGGCCAAAGAGGAGGAAAATGCAGTAGCCAAGGCATGATGATTAACGCCTGCACAAGATTTTGCAAATTGTCCATGGGAATTTGCTGCCCACATGGTGTGAATCCAAAGGGCGACCAGGATTTTATGACCCCTGTAGGACCTTAAAAAAAATCCATACTTTGTTCCATGTGGCTACACTACTGAATGGACAGGACCAAATTACAGAGCAAGCAGTGTTTGAAAATAAAATTAAACGAAGGTCAGACAAGACTCCCCCTAAATTTATTTTTTAAATAGTTGGCTGACCTTGGCATGGGCAGAGCTAAAGGGATTCAGAAACCATATTCTGTGGAACCTCGTCTTGAGTGTCGTTTTTCAAAACCGTTTTGGACATAGTTAGACCTGGTCCACACTGACTTGCCATCCATATTGAAAACCAATTCCCCCATTCAAAGCCTTACTTTCTCATAGACTCATAGACTTTAAGGTCAGAAGGGACCATTATGTTCATCTAGTCTGACCTCCTGCACAATGCAGGCCACAGAATCTCACCCACCCACTCCTGGAATAATCCTCTCACCTATGTCTCAGCTATTGAAGTCCTCAGATCATGGTTTAAAGACTTCAAGATGCAGAGAATCCTCCAGCAAGTGACCCGTGCCCCGTGCTGCAGAGGAAGGCGAAAAACCTCCAGGGCCTCTGCCAATCTACCCTGGAGGAAAATTCCTTCCCGACCCCAAATATGGCGATCAGCTGAACCCCGAGCATGTTGGCAAGACTCACCAGCCAGACACCCAGGAAAAAGTTATCTGTAGTAACTTCTAACATCCCATCATTGACCATTGGTCCTATTTACCACTGATGGCAATTAATTGACCTTTGACTAAGATCATGTTATCCCCCACCCATTGTTTGAAGGAGTTGGGCAGGGAGAAATTGTTTCAATTGTTCGGATTTTTAAAAAATCATATTTTCAAATATATCCCCATTTCTATCATGGACAGGGTCTTATAGTGGCAGAACCACATCACCTACCAGTACAAGACATAAGCCAGGTAAGATTCGTCACACATTACTTTCAAAAGGAGGTGAACTCAAGGGTACCAGGTCTGGCACCTATGACTCTATTTAAAAAAGTAGCATTAAACAAGGTATCAGGCAACAGATTACTTTTAAGAGAGTTAGGCAACTCTCATTAATTAATTTGTAAATGTCCCAATAAAATACATTGTAGCAATTAGATTCTCATGTTCTTGTTGGAAGTCAGAAATTAGAAGACATGCCCTTGCTGTGGATTGCCAGTTCATCAATCAAAAATAAATCTGACTACAGATCAAATACCTATCCTTTATACTGTGCATTCAGTAAGTGCTGTAGGACTCTTACAAATTCTCTTTGACCATTCCACTCAGAACGCTCTGTATGTGAAGAATTGACACATGGTGGCATTAAGATACAGTGGTGAACTTTGAAAACAATCCCGCTGGAGCATGAATTGGTGAAAAATTATTATTGCAACCTCGTTCTGCTGATTACTGTGGTGTCTGAGTGCCTAAAGCTTTCCTAAAATCATTATATTTAATCTTGGAAAGATTATATTTTAAAGGGTCTGATATTGTACATGCAGTTATTTGTGGGTGAATGTGCTAGAAAGCTGATATCTAGTTACCACATTGGGCCTACATATTATTATTTATTTGTATTTTGGCCTAACAAGATCAAGACATCAATGTCCTACGCACTTACAAACACATAGTAAAAGACATTTACTACCCTGAAGAGTTTACAGTCTAAATAGACAAAACAGATGAAGGAGATTAGAGAGAATGTATTATCATCACAATTATACAAACTGGGAAGTGTGACACATAGAATAAATGACTTGTCCAAGGCCACACAAATAGTCTGTGGCAAAGTCAGAAATTGAATCCAGATCTTCTGTCTCTCAATCCAAAGCCTTAACCACAGGACCCTGCTTTCTCTTAGGTAGTTAGAGGGCTAAAAGTTAGCCTTTGCACCTGCAGTTAATTTTCCCAAACAATTTTCTGCCCAGAATTAGTTACAGTCACAAAACTGCAGGTCAAGTTGTAGACCCTTTAAAAATAAGCCCTAAGTCAGTAAACATCATTTTTTGCACAGAAAGAGAAATGGATGATTATCAACAAAACTCTGTGTTGTATCAAGTCAACATTTACAAAGAAGAAAAGTTAGTATTGTTTGAGGGCTAATGAGAGTTGCAGTGTAACGAGGTCAAGGGTGAAGAGTATAAATGCTCCCTTTGATTAGGTCAGTGATGGTGCAACAGTATTCCTTTGTAGGCATCACCTTGGTTTTAATTCATGATGTTTGATAATGCTTGAAAATGAAGTGTTGAGAAATTAGTATTATAGGTACAAAATGCTCAGATTTTATTTCTTTATCTATGATGACTTCTACAGTTATTTCTTTCTGAACCACAATTAGCATCTGATTTATTTTCCTTGCCAGTTAAAAAAGCAATAAAACCAATAAAATATAAAAGAAAAATACTTGGAAATAAACAGCAATCTGATCCATCAAAATTCATAAATTAAAACCAAAGCCTCTCAAGACTAATTATAAATTGCAGGGGAAAGCACTGCAGTACAGAGCCTTGTTAGCCTTCATGGTTGACGTTATATCAAATTGCTTTAAAAATACACTTTTTCATATTGAGAGAAGTTCTCAGAGCTTGTCTTGGAATTTTAATGTAGTACACATGGCAGGGCTATTCTGTGGATTTTCCACAGGCCCTCAGTAAGAGGAAGCATGCGGTTGTGCTGCCCCAGGAGGACTCAATCTCAGTTTGGTACCTAGTTCCCCCATTACTCCAGAAAGGATGTAATCTGTTCCAGTCCTTTATCTGATACATATTACTTCCACTCATCCCACATGCTGGCTCAGCTGTGCTCTGCCCCACTCCAGGCTCAATGGTGCAGAAGGTGAAATAGCAGCCCCGAAGAGGTTCATCTCCTCCATTGTGCTATGAACCGCAATGCAGGTAGCCTGTGTGAGGGAGTAAAGGGGCAGCTTACATCTCCTTACTCCTCCAGGAAGGTGGGCTGGGCAAGTGACAATCTAGCCCCAAGATACTAAAATTGTACTTGAACATTCTTCTTGACTCACTATCATTTCATATTCTACAGCAAGCATGTACACATTTATTTATGTGAGCTTCAGTAGATCCTCAGCACATAGTTCTGAATATACTTTCCTTTCTAATTCCCATGACACTTATCTTTCCAAGACAGAACAGGACTTGAAACAAGGATGGAGTGCAATAGCTAATTCTGTACTAAAATATTTGTGTGACATTTCTGTATTAAGGTGACATGGCTGTGGATGACAGCTAGAAATGCTTACTGTAAATTCAGCCCAAAGGCAGCTACTGTCTAAACCAGTCACATCTCAGTACTAGTGTTGATCATGTATGATAATAGATCCCACACATTTCACAAAGCAGAGATACAATTCTTCACACATGGTGCATAAAAGCAATTATCATTTTTTAAAATACTATTTACTTTTCCCATAATTTAGATGCTTTTAAATATGAAATCCATTTGATTAATGAGGCTAAATATAAAAAAACCCGTATTTAATAAGTTACAAAAACAAACAACAAAAAACCCTCACAGGATCTCCTCCCACAACCCAGTTAGGAAGAAAGATTTAGAGGCCAATCCTGCAACCCTGACTCGTGTGAATAAATCTTTATTTTTGCAAGAAGTTGCAAGTACTCCCTTTAATTGTAATGTATGAGTAAACATCGCAGGATTGGTCCTTTCCACCATAAATAGAGGGAAAATTTGTACGTAACAATTCTTGTGAACATTCAAGAAACCACATAAACGATTTGACTTCTTCAGTCATACATTACAGAAGATCACTTTGACCTATTGCAAATGAAACAGCATATCAACAGTGCCTTTAATTTTTTGTAATTTATTTGTTTAGCTTTAAATAAAAGCAGCCAATTAAGAATCACAGTTTTGAGTGAATGCATTCTAATTTGGCCCCTACAGGAATACAACTCAGCCAAATGAAACATAATTATAGGAAACAAAATGTGAAATTTCAAATCAGTTCACTAATGAAGTCTAAAAATATCAGTACTCCCCTTATTCTGACTGGCAAGACCTATTCTTTCACTTAGGGGATTGTTCTGTAATTATTCAGACCTGTGCAAGACTGGACTGTCAAGTCAAACAATAACACAGAAAATCTCAGGAATTTAATAAGATAGATCCTAAGGCCGTCTGCAGCAGATCTTATTATACTGCTGATCAAGGTTCCCCCGCAAAAAAGAGAAAATCTTTAACAAAATGGTAAAGAACCAGTTCTGACTTTAAATGTTTCAACAGCTTGATATCATCACACTGTGTTTCCATTCCTTCTCTGAGAGCAAGCTGTCTATCATGTAAGAGTGTGAAATCAATTGGGCTGTAGAGCCTTAAATCCCCTAGGGGAGAAATTAAAACAATTTTTTAAAAAATGACCCACATCCAAACCCACATGGTTTACAATAAGAATCCTACTCTACCACAGCAAGTTTTTAAGGTTGGGTTTCAAAACTCAGTTTTCTTCTCCCTTCCCTCCCTGTCTCCCCTCCGCCTTTTTTCCCCTAAAAAGGAAAATAATGTATATGCTTGTTTGACCTTAGATTTTCCAAACAGAATTATAGTTTCATAAGTAAAGGCTTTCAAGATTAGAAGCGGAGGAAGAAATTTGTTGGGGTTTTTTTTTTTTTTTTTTTTTTGGTAAATCAAGCTCTGCCTTTGAGGCATTTGTATATGCATGCTTCATTGTCTCTCTTTACCATTAAAAGACAGGGAATACATTAGCTGCTGATGACCCTAGGTAGAGAAGCTAGTTAAATCTAATTCTTGGGAAAACAGCTGTCTAGTCAACAATTTATTGAAAATAGCACGGCTAATCTGTTAGCCGTTGTCACTGGTTAGAATTGGTGGTTTTCTCCATATTCTGCTTCTGAATATGTCCTAGGAACAAAGGTTCCCAATCACACATAGGGGTACTAAGTTTTTCTGCTTTGGCCTTGTGTGACTGGCATTCTCTGTACCCTTTCCTCACCTTAACTAGTAGCTTCTCTGAACTCAAGTATCCCATTGTTTTCCTGCCTCTTATTCATATGTCTGTGTTCTAACATTCAACAGAGCTGAGACTACTTTTACAATTGCAAGCCTAGAGTTTGGAGCAGTCTTAGCATCATTGATAGTCAAGAGTTTGAAAACCAGTATTAAAAGCTTGCCATGATAACACATTTTCCGCCATGAGATTAGACTATGGCTTGAAGCAGCCAGAGTTATATTGCAAGTTAAATGCCCACAATTGTATGGGGAGTGGTAGGTAGCATCTGGAACACCTGAAGCTACTGGCACTGATTAAGCAAGGTTTTTAAGCATATGCCTAACTTTAGGCATGTAAGCAATCCCATTGACTTCAATGGGACTACACAACTAGGTACTTACAACTAGGCACATGCTGAATCAGGGCCTTAAGCTTGGCCTACACTTAAAAATTAGATCGACCTAGCTACATCGCTAAGGGCTGTGAAAAATGTTGTGCTCTGTGCTATGTAGTTAGGTCAACCTAACTCCCAGTGTGGATACAGCTAGGTACATGGAAGAATTCTTCTAGCTACTGCCTTTCAGAGAGCTGGATTAACTACATTGGTGGAAAATCCCTTCCGTCGATGTAGGAGGCATCTAAACTGTGGCGCTACAGCGGCACAGCTGCAGCGATGTAGCTGTGCTGCTGCTGTAATATAATCACACCCTTCGTCTGGTAAACTGATGTAACTGACCATAAAGGTTGAGAAACATTGCTCTGGAAAAGGAATGGCTTCAGTACAATAGAGAAGGATCTAATAGAACCACCACAGCTAGGAATCTCTCAGGTTTTGTCTAGAAGTCCCTTTTTTCCCTATGGTTTATAACATGTAAAACCAACTGGGAAAACAAGGTCTTGGACTAGAGGGATTTGTTTTAAGGGAAACAATTGACAAAAAACACTCAAAACTGCAGTTTACCAATTTTTAACTGCTTGTCTGTATTTGTATCATTCAAAACTCATTTAGCTTTTACAGGAGAGAAAAATAAGGAAGGCCAACAACAGCCTGCAATGGGGTTTAGTTGTATTTGGTAGTTCGGAACTGAAAAATTAGAAAGTAGTCAAAATATTTTGCTTTGGAAAATAACTGCTGAGCATGTGCAGTAGTGGCTTTTCAAGAGGTGTTGGTAAGGGTTTGCACCTGCCAAAATGTAATTTATATATTAAGCAGTAAGGGTTTTTGGGCTAACCATTTTTTAATAAAGATCCCTTGGCCTTAATACAGATTTACACAATAGACTTTAATAGCTCATAGTGAGTACATAAGTTACACATGGGCCCTGCCTAAATACAAATATAAAAATAACACCACTGACCTAATGGATTCTTTGTGGTCTTTTGCATCAATGAAATAGATTTTGCTGACAGGTAGATGTTTGTGTTTTTTTTAAGCCGCAATTTGTTTCAGCTTCACACCTGGTATATTAACGATATTTTTAAAAGCTGGGCAAAACCCAAATAGTGAAATAAAAACTATCACCACACAGAGACTAGATTAAAACAACATTCCAGTGTCTGGTATCAGACTGAAACTGAATATAACATTCCATTGTGCCTGAGTATAGTAGCACATTTCGAAGCTGCTCTTCAGGAAGGATCAACCTTTGAAGATCCACTGTTCATAGGTTATTGTAACACTTAAGCCCAATGAAGTGGATAGTGCATAGACCTTCACCTTTAACACTGAACTTCCTGGCTTTCTTGGCTCCAGTGAGTAATGTAACTTTCACTTGTTTGGCTCCCTTTGAAATCCACAGGGCAAAAACAGTTAAAAACAAGTTTTTACTCTTGTAATTCAGGCTCAATTCAAGCCAAAGAAAGTGGTCTGACTTATAAATAAATATATTACATCTCAAAAGGAATCATAGAAACTGTGCAGCACAGAACTGCAGCTATCTCATGTGCTTTGAGATGTGGAATGCCAGATTCTTTGATGGACCCTAAAAGGTGTCATTCAATACTAAAAAAAGTCCAAGCTTTTCTTTCTCCCCCTCTTAAGAATTGGTTTTGTCATCTTTAATTCATAAAAGCTACTGCAGAGCACAAGACAGGAAACTGATTCTGGAGTGCTAGCACAAGTACATCAACAGTAAAGATGTTTTAATTGGCTAGGCTTCGCCTTTTACAGCTTTCTTGGCACAGCTTGAATACTGTGGCCTAATTCATTCCTGAGAGCCCATGTACTGTGGCACCATGTACCAAAAACAACATTAAGAGGTCCAGTCTGACTTACCTTTTGGATGCCAAGGGTCTGTGAACTCGTACTTTCCCACGCCAATAGTCCGTAGCATTTGTACCCCATTTGTGGTCTCCTGATTGCCCGTCTGGTTGGGAGGAAGCTGAGGAGCAGCCTGCCCATTGGTAGCTGGAACACTATTGGGTAGGGCAGCTGAAGGCAGAGCAGGTGGTGGTGGAGGCAGAATAGGGCAAGTCATATGACCATTCCCTACTGCCGTGTGGCCTGGGTGAGTCACCTGACCAACCCCAGTCATAGAGGACATGATTGGCTGGCTGTTAGTGTACAAAGGCTGGCTTTGCAGGTTCACAACCATGTTATTCAGAGGCTGTGAAGGCTGCTGTTGAAGCTGATAATGAGCTGGCATTAATGGAAGCTGAGGGGTAACGTGAGGAGGGAGTGAGGGTGTAACTCCAATGACAGGGGCCTGGACGTTCACGGCTGGGCTGAAGGTTGGAGGCTGAGTCATTCCATATGAATGAGTTATAAGAGTTGGCTGGCTACCGGCTGCAACTGTTGTAACCCATGGTGCTGTACCTGGGACACAGAGGAAAAAGAAAAGCTAGCAATAAGAACCATTTTGGCACACACAAAAAAACAACCCACACAAACTTTCTCTTTATGTAAATGCTGCCCATAAATGAACCTTTTAGTAGCACCTAAGGTTTCTTTTTTCTTTACAATATATAAAGTGGTGCAGGATCTGGAACTATTCCAAACTGATAAGTGCCTAAAATTGCTGCAGTGATGTGAGTGCAATTGTTAAAATACTGATCAGGTAACATACAGCATGTTTACAATTTTATGTATTTTGTGCTTTATGCAGCTTAAGTATATGCTTCCAAGAAAATTAACCTCTTTCCCCACTGCGCTTTCATGGCTCCCTGACAAACACCCTGCATGGGTAATAGTAGTGCTCCAGCCACTACAAAGAGGTTGCAATTAGGCTTCTGGCATAGCTGCACAATGTACAATGTGTGTCTGGAAGCTGGAAATCGTTTCAGGTAGTTCTGGACATAAAAGGGATCTTAAAGTACTACCCAGTGCCTTTTACTCTGGCAAAAACAGAGAAGGGGAAAAACACATTAATGAACTTGCAGGCACCTTAATACATTTCTGTTAGCCCTGGTGTATAAGAAACTTGAGGGGGTCTTTACAATGAGAGAGAAAAATCCAGCTGCAGTGTGTATATATATATATACACACATATATATAGAAGACTTACAATAAAGTCTAATTTCGAGAGGTAATTGGAGATAGTGTATTGAATTTGCTTTGAACTATTTTGCCTTGTAGAATTACAAATAAGATTGAAAACATACCTGGGTTTTCATTCTCCCTCATCTGTTTAGAGGGTGGTTCATCTGTGTCCCAGGGTGTAGACTGATTGATGGGTGTCTGTCCCCACCTAACACTAGTTGCAAGTCCTTGAGGCTGATTTTCAGTCTTGGAAATGCAAGGCGTCTACCAGAAAGAGAGAGAATACATGGAATAAAAATGTTAAGAATAGACGGAATAATAATTGTACCTGAAAGCTAGCAGCATTTATTGTTGTAGTACAAGAATATATCTAAGATCTTTAAATATCATTTTTACCCAGACTTGCACTAAATGTCGGTACCGCAATACAAATAGTATTTGAAAAAAAATATTTCTGGAAAAATTTAATAGAACCACCATTAACAAAAACAAAACAAAATAGGATTTTCAGAAATAAATTGCTCTGCATTCTTTTCTTAACCTTGATAATATCTGTTAATATAATCACAGTTTATATAAAAAATGGAACAATTTTCTGATTGCTCAGTCTTTTAAATAAAAAAGGTGAGTTTTGATTTAGCAGGAAGCAGGAGGGAAAAAAAGAGCGACTTTACAACTGTAGGACCAATTACCGTAGAACTGTAAAGAGAAGACTTAGTATTTAGTGTCTGGCAACCCCTAAAATTGAACACTAATAATAATAAAAAAAGCACAGTGTAACTGTCTGCTGCTAAAGTGGCTATGTTGGCAGTTCTTCAGAGCTGTTAACATAACTGTAAAGTATTGAAAGGAGCAAGGCTCACTAATCATGGAGGGGGGCATAATCAGAATGACAATCTTGTAAACAATCACACAGGATTAAATGTTCAGCTAGGCACCCATTCAGTTTCACTGGTTCCTCCCAAACAACTCATGATCCTACTGAAAAGACGCCTTTGAGTGCTCCAGCAGGTCCAGTTTCTCTAGAATTGCAGCCTATTTCATTGCTGGGGGATTAAAAGTGTTTATTGGTATTAGCAACCATAAAACAAATGGAACAAGCTGCCTATTAGTCAGTGAATAAGCATTGAGGAAACAATATTTAGAGCCCTCAAGCACATAAATCCGGTCTGCCAGGTTGACCACTTGTTGCCCTATTACTTCAGAGGAATAATTTGGCCCCAAAGCTGAGGGACAAGAAGCTGGCTCTATAAATGCTCTTGGTGCTGTTGTCCCAGTTGCAAGTTCTGTCAGAACTGCAAACTCCTTTGCCCTCAGCAGAACCTCATATCTCCTCTATCAAACCCATCACCTCCCCCATCTCCAGCCCCTCAAAATACACTTGCTTCTCCAGCAGGTCCATCGGTAGTTCCCCTTCCACTGCAAATCCATCAAATTTCTCACTACTCCCCCTACCTTTGAGTGTCCCTCTTCCTAGAGTGACCATATGTCCCGTTTTGGCCAGGATAGTCCCTTTCTTAAACCCTGTCCTGGATGTCCAGATTTTTTTGGCAAAAGTGGGCATTTGTCACATTTGCTCTTGTCAACTTGATCAGTGTGTGTGCGGGGGAGTGGCGATGCCAGCCCTGCATAGGTGGGGGAAGCAAGGCTCGGGCGGGGGCAGGCAGGGCTTGAGTGAGCAGCAACGCCAGCCCCAGCCTCTTGTGGGGGGAGATAGGGCTCGGGTGAGCAGCGACCCCTCATGAGTGTGGGGCAGGACTTGGGATAGCCCTGCACAGGAGGGAGGGAGGGGAGCACTCGGACTAGCTCCACACCATGTCCCGTTTCCCCTTTCGGAAATATGGTCACCCTACCTCTGCCCCTCATCTTTCTAGCTAACGTTTCCCCCTGTTTTCATCCCAATCCCCTCTGACTCCCTCATTTCACCTCTAGGCTCTGCTTCCTCTTAATCTCCAGCCCCTCACCATGAGCACCTTTATCCCTCGAGCTTTGGAAGGTGCTGGCGGGTTCTCCTTTCTCCTAGAGCAGTGGGGAGAGCTAGGCCCGGTAGCCAGAACCTCTCCCTCCCCTGAGTCTGCCTGGAGGGAAACAGCCTTCTCTGTGCTGCCCAGCTGCTTGCACAGTATCGCTGGTAGAGACTCCTTGAGAGAGACGAGGTGAGTTAGGTAGTATCTTTTACTTGATCAACTTCTGTTGGTGAGAGAGCTCACCTGAATTAAACCTTTGTGTAAACTTGAAAGCTTGTCTCTCTCACCAACAGAAGTTGGTCCAGTAAAAGATATTACCTCACCCACCTTATCTCTCTAATACCCTGGCACCGACACGGCTACATCAACACTCCTTCTCCAGAGAAACATTTTCCGGCTAAAACTGTACTTTTTTCCTATGAATATGTCATTTTTCATGATTTTTTATGGGAAGTCATGAAATGAAAATTTGGTTTCTAATTGAATCCCCCCCCCCCCCCAAAATCAATAATTACATTTTCAATTTTTTGTTTTTACTACTTTCCCCACCATCTGCCTTCCCCATTATTCCCACTAAGTGCAATAAAATGAATAATGCCCAGGCTTTGGTTTTGTTGTTTTTTTAAACATTTTTCTCCTTCTGTAACTTTTCAAAACATTTTTGACTTTGGAAAATGTTAACAGGAGGAAAAAAGAAAGAGAAAGAAGAAAAATGAGGGGAAAAAATCCTCTAGATAGAATTAATGCTATTATACTGTAATTCAATGGCAAAAAAAAGGATGGGGGGAACAATCGGAATTTTGAACATTTTTCTGTTTGGAAATTTGCCTGTGAAAAATTTCAAATAAAAATTTGTTAGAAATTTTCACAGGGGGGAAAAAAATGTGTGTTTGGGTTTTTTTGACCAGCTTGTTTGTGTGCAGCTGTGCCACAACAGCGGCACCACTCAACTGCTGCCAAGCCACTCTGCACAGGCAATGAAGCATTGCAGCATACCACACCGAGCGAGCACCGCCGTCTTGCCCTCCACAGGACTGAAAACTAGGTGTAGAAGAAATGCAGTAAATTGGGTGGGATATATTCTCCTGTATCTTTTATATTTACCCCACAACTATGTTCTATAGCAGTAAATGCAATATATAATCAACAGAGGGTAGGAGGCAAGGCAAGACCTTTTCCAGAAGGAACTCAACATTCATATTCAACCCCCATATATGACAATCCATCTGTGGCATCTTTCTAAGTGCTCCTATTTTAATTTTGGCAGCTGTGTGCTGTGCTTCTGTGTTATAAGTAGTGGGGCTGGCTGAAGTGTTTATAAAGCATTTTTAAAAATTAACTGTAACAACATCATCAAGAGGCGCAGAACATAATCAAGTAACTATCAGACCTTATCAGTGCAACTTTTGTCACACCCTTACACCTCTAAAATTGTTTTACGGTAAATAGTGGAGTAGAGCTAAAGGCAGATGAAAATATACCAGCATCCTGAAGGATACAAGGCCACACTTACGCCATAACCGTAGCAGAACCCAGATAGTATATCCAGACGTGGGTTGAAAATAGAGCACTAGGTCCAATCCCCTTCCAAACACTGGGAAAATTCAGCCCCAAACTTCACAGCTTGAAGCTATCTTTCCAGCAGATCAAGCCACAGCACTAAATCCAAACACGCCCTGAAATTTAGGGAAATTTGCATTTGCATCTGGACCCAAACTCCATAGCTCGAGCCTATTTCGAATTATAACTATGAAATGTAGGAAAGACACTTACTTAGGCCAAAGGAAACAAAAAAGCATGACCACAAGGAAGAACCCTGCTGGTTTGCTACAATAATAAATCTATTCTGCTTCAGCAAAATATTGGAACTTTTTCAAGAGCGCATTTTCACAAAGCATGTTCACAAATCCTGTTTCTTAACGGCTCAGTGGATTTAAATGCACAAGTCCAGCACATTGATTTCAAACTGCACTCTTAAGTGTATTTATTTGACCAGAAACAACTACAAATTTGTTGGTATGAAATCACAACACGCACTAATAAGGCACAATTTAGACAATACTGGATGGACAAAGGCGAAAGCAGCTTACAAAACTTCCTGATATGTTCTGTATTTCTAGAAACTGCTCTAAATTCCAGGTTATTTTTCTTACTGTACAAAGGTTTACATTACAAGTGTTACGTCTCTGACTTGATTGCAGAAATTACTGCTTTGCACATTTGGAAAGATTAATTATTTCCAATATTATCAGACACAGGGACTTTGGTTATGTGTGTGCCTGGGCACAAAAGTACTCATTTCAGGCTTCTCATGTATAACACAAATGACTAAAAAATGGCCTGCATTATGCTAGTTGTGCATAGGGAAGAGATGTGTTCCATTAGTGTTATGCAGACTTCACAGAAGCTAATTGTACTATCTCACACTTTTATCTTTAGCTTTCATGTCAGATGCTTGTTGGAATTAAACAAGGAACACATGAAAAAAGTAAAAAGCATTAAACAAAATTCAATCAAGCATGCGTTTTAAAACGCTGCCAAATGCCTATTTCTATGAAAAGACAAGAAGGTCTCTAGAAGGTTTATTACAGCCCAGCTCATCAATAGCATGCATTTCAGAAATGGCTGAAAAACATAATGGACCACAGAGAATACTCAATCAATACTCAGCATATTTTCAGTGTCCCTTTATATGTATCATTCACTCTGTGTTCTTAATTACAGGTAAATCACACACAATCTAGGTAGGAGTTTTTTCACTTTTTTGTTCTGTTTAAAGTTTCATTTTAAAAGGTATATAAATTGTAAGTTGAGGGTTACACTGCACCTGAGACCTGCTACATTGCGAACACTCTGAACAGTGACTGATTTTACATTTTCAATACAGAGAGGTGAGTTCTGGAGAGTCTGTTAGCTTTAGTTTGGAACTTCCTGCCGCTAAACATCAAATGAAACTAGCTTTACGTGTGGTGGTATAAATAAAGGTGCTTAGGACTAGTCTACACTACAGTTAGGCCAACGTAAGCTGCCTTGCATCAACCTAGTTGTGCATGTGTCTATGCTTAAATTTGTTTCCCACTGATGTAAGTGCCCCATTACGGCAGGACAGTAACCCCACCTCCGCAAATGGTGTTGAGGCATGGTCAATGCACTAAATTGATGTAGTGCACGTGTAGATACTGCGTTCGTTACCTATGTTGACCCCAACAGTCTTCCAGCAGCTGTCCCACAATGCCCAACACTGACCGTGTTTGTCACAATTGTGAACTCCACTGCCCAGAGGTCACGGAGACCATAAGCCCCTCTCTCCCTAAAAATCCTGTGAATTTTTGAAATACCTTTTCCTGATTGCTCATCTTGGCGAGCACACCTAGCAGTTCTACACTCCAGACACACTCCTGCCTGGAGTAGACAGGAGATATTGGATCTCCTGGGCCTTGGGGGAGAATAGGCTGTGCAGGCCCAAGTTATGACCAGCCATAGAAATGTGGACATCTATGAGCAGATAAACGAGGGAAGCAGGAGAAGGGGTACGACAGGGATCAGCAGCTGTGCTGCATGAAAGTGAAGGAACTGCAGCAGCCATACCAGAAGGCTGGGGAGAACAACAGTTAATCTGATGCTGAGCTGAAGACTTGCTGCTTTTATAAAAAGCTGCATGCCATATTTGGAGGAGACACCACCAGGAGCCTGCAGACCACCATGGATAACTCCAAGGAGCCCAAGACACAGACCCCTGGCAAGGGATAAGGAGGAGGAAGAAGAGGAGGATAGGGGACAGGTGATCAGGAGATCCAGCTATGCTGTGAGCCAGGACCTATTTGAGACTCCACCATAGTCCAATCAGTCCCAGCATTCCAGCATGGGAAAGCCCAATGCAGGGGAAGGAACCTCAGGTAAGTACGTAAATGCATTTCCCATTACAATGATGTACTGATGGTGCCCCCAACTTAGCAGGACACAGCTATTGACATTTCATTAATTTACTTGCACTAGAAAAGGTAGTGTTGTGTTGTTATTTGCTTTTCATTGCCCTTTAGAGTTAGGCAGACAGGCCATGCGGAGCAGTTGTACACAGGGATGTCCCTTAAATCCTCCTGAGTGATCTCGATGAAACTTTCATGGTGCTACTCTGCAATTCTCTCCCAAAGGTTTCTGGGGGTGGCAGCCTTATTTCTTCCTCCATGGTAGAACACTTTCCCATACCAGTCTGCGATAACTTTGGCAGGCATCATTGCAATAAACAGGCCAGCAGCAGATGGGCCTGGGTGGCTTCGGGATGCCATAGCAGGTGTGCTCTCTGTGCCTTTGATACCCCCAGGAGCAAGGTATGAGCTAAAATTACCGTTGCCTGGGGAAAATAGTGCCGGTATTCAGTGCCATTGCCCTATACTCAGTTTCATGCAACCAAGAAATTCTCGCCCCATTTCCCTTACCCCTGGAGGGCAGTACTCATCATGGCTGGTGATGTGAGTGGTGCTATGCTCAAGCACTCTGAAGCAGAAGTGTCAATAAGCAGTCTTGTTTAGCTTAGAGTTAAACTCATTAAACAAGCTAGTACCCATGAGCTACCGTGTATAACTTCATCTTACACCTTGGAAGTTGAGTGAATGCAACAGAGTCAGACAATGGGGAGGAAGGCTGATCTGTGTTTAAGGCACAAGACTGGAAGTCAGGAAACCTGTTTTACTCCTAGATTTACTACAGATTTTCTGCCTGGTTTTGACTAAGTCACTTAACCATTCTATATCTCATTTCCTTACTATGGGTATTATAAATTTCAATACCTTAATGTTGGTAAAGCACTTTGAGATTCTCAGGTCAAAAGGACTATAAAAATTCAAAGTATTATCACAGGTGTTCAGATACCACAGTGACATGCATTACAGAAAGGTCAATACAGTAAATTAATCAAATGTAAATAAATTATTGCAATCCGAAATTGCTTTGCACAATAGACTGGCTAGTTTGTGGCTATAGCAACTACTGACCTACGAACAATTAGCTGAACAATTCCATCACTCTACTGGGCTTCATTTGGATCCTTGCATTTTTTCTCTTTTGTATGCCTTTCTTTTTTATAAAGGGCCTTCCTTTTAATCAAGAGTAATGAAAAGAAGTTTGATTTTTCCCAGATAGGCCACACGTAAGCTGGAGCCTTTCAGCATCAGCTGCATCTCAGAAATGCAGCAAGGATCTGTTTGAAAGATAATGTATGAAAAATAATGTACCCCTCTAAGTAAAAAATGGTAGCATGGGTTTCACTGTCAGGATAAGTAAATTCTTAGGCCTAAATGAAAAATAGATGGTTCAGGATGGATGAATGATAAAAGTAACTTTCACCTGAAGCAGTCTGGTCAGTTCCCTTGGATTACACTGGTCTACAATTTTTGAGAAGTCGTCTGCTTCAGAGATAAAATGTGCTATTTAGTATGTATTTTGATGTGCTGAATTCAAATATGACAATTAAAACAACTGATTGGCTACTGTTTCTAAGATATTTAAGTTTTTACATTTTATGTCTATGTATATTGTGTAGATAGTAGAGTTTTAATCATAAATTGTAAACCTAGGTCTTTTCATGTGTTGATGGTTGCTTTACAGGATACTATTTCACCTGTCCTGTTTATGTAACACTTTAAAAATCTGCAAAGGGGTTATATAAATAAAATTTATTATGAAACAAAAGGCAAAAAAACTATTATGTCCATAGTTTAGTACTATTCAGTGTCTACTCGGCGCTTCTTGGCTTATCTCTTGTATTCATTAAATGGAGCATCTCTTGTCACTGTCCAGCAATAGTCTGCAAGCATTGATGGGCTCCATTTGCCCTGATAGCGTTTCTCCATTGTTGCAATGTCCTGGTGAAATCGCTCGCCGTGCTTGTTGCTCACTGCTCTGCAGTTCGGTGGAAAAAAATCTAGATGAGAGTGCAAAAAATGTATCTTTAGTGACATGTTGCAACCAAGGCTTTTGTATGCCTTGAGGAGGTTTTCCACCAACAACCTGTAGTTGTCTGCCTTGTTGTTTCCGAGAAAATTTATTGCCACTACCTGGAAGGCTTTCCATGCCTTTTTTTCCTTGCCATGCAGTGCATGGGCAAATGCATCATCTCGAAGAAGTTCACGAATCTCAGGACCAACAAAGACACCTTCCTTTATCTTAGGTTCACTTAACCTTGGAAATTTTCCATGGAGGTACTTGAAAGCTGCTTGTGTTTTGTCAATGGCCTTGACAAAGTTCTTCATCAGACCCAGCTTGATGTGTAAGGGTGGTAACAAAATCTTCCTTGAGTCAACAAGTGGTGGATGCTGAACACTTTTCCTCCCAGGCTCCAATGACTGTCGGAGTGGCCAATCTTTCTTGATGTAGTGGGAATCTCTTGCACGACTATCCCATTCGCAGAGAAAACAGCAGTACTTTGTGTATCCAGTCTGCAGACCACGCAAGAGAGCAACAACCTTCAAATCGCCACAAAGCTGCCACTGATGTTGGTCATAGTTTATGCACCTCAAAAGTTGTTTCATGTTGTCATAGGTTTCCTTCATATGGACTGCATGACCAACTGGAATTGATGGCAAAACATTGCCATTATGCAGTAAAACAGCTTTAAGACTCGTCTTCGATAAATCAATGAACAGTCTCCACTCATCTGGATCGTGAACAATGTTGAGGGCTGCCATCACACCATCGATGTTGTTGCAGGCTACAAGATCACCTTCCATGAAGAAGAATGGGACAAGATCCTTTTGACGGTCACGGAACATGGAAATCCTAACATCACCTGCCAGGAGATTCCACTGCTGTAGTCTGGAGCCCAAAAGCTCTGCCTTACTCTTGGGTAGTTCCAAATCCCTGACAAGGTCATTCAGTTCACCTTGTGTTAGGAGGTGTGGTTCAGAGGAGGAGGATGGGAGAAAATGTGGGTCCTGTGACATTGATGGTTCAGGACCAGAAGTTTCATCCTCTTCCTCGTCTGACTCAAGTGAGAATGATTCTGGTGCATCAGGAACCGGCAGTCCTTCTCTGTGGGGTACTGGGCGTATAGCTCATGGAATGTTTGGATAATGCAGAGTCCACTTTTTCTTCTTTGACACACCGTTTCCAACTGGAGGCACCATGCAGAAGTAACAATTGCTGGTATGATCTGTTGGCTCTCTCCAAATCATTGGCACTGCAAAAGGCATAGATTTCCTTTTCCTGTTCAACCACTGGCGAAGATTTGTTGCACAAGTGTTGCAGCATATGTGTGGGGCCCACCTCTTGTCCTGATCTCCAATTTTGCAGCCAAAAGAAAGGTGATAGGCTTTCTTCACCATAGTGGTTATACTGCGCTTTTGTGATGCAAAAGTCACTTCACCACAAACATAGCAGAAGTTATCTGCACTGTTCACACAAGTACTAGGCACCTCTGCTCACTTTGGCTAAACAGAAATGTGTCCCTTTGCAAAATCAAACACTGACAAATAAGAGAGCACGACACTGTATGATTTCTAGAGCTGATATAGGGCAATTTGTTCAGCAGAGTGATGTAAGCCTCGTTATGATTGCATCATCCATGACTTCTAGGAATAACATGATGCAGTTCATATCATGTATGATGCAATACCAGCTTCAGATTGCATCATTCATTGTTTTGCCTAAAAAGCAAGTACTGTCCAAACCCAGTCATAGATTTATTCATAGATCCAGTCAAAGATGTATTTTAGTCATTTCTGGTTTAAATTGAGATCCCTTCCCTTTATAACTCACTTATCCTCCGCCATTCCCAAGTCAAGGGTCGTATATACTGACCCAATAGCATGTCTTGAAAACTAGAGCCAATCAACAATTTTAAGCATCATTTTCGTTTTCAGTGACCCAGAATTAGTAAAGTTTGACTACATTTATTTCAGAAGCATTTTGGCTGTAGGGCAGTGTTATCATTAAGAATGCAATCAAATCCCGATTTGGTGTGTTACCTTATAAACCTCGCAGGAGACAGATTATCTTCTGACTCACACTTCACCCTCCACCCATTTAAATCTGGCCGGTGTCCGGCTCCATGGTAGTAGAACCTGGTCCTGTGGAGCCTGGGACAGCTGATGTTCCCACATCATCATCAGGAGACCATGAAGAGCCACATCCAAGGAGCACTGTGGAGATTTGGTGCCACAGGTTGTATTGCCCAAAATGTCCATAGTGACAGTACTCTGCGGCCCTCTGATTGGCCCATGCATACTAATTTAACCCTAGTGGATGCCTCATGAAGTTGTCTGGGCAACCCCACAGACTCCTGGCCTGCTGCGACTCCAGACTTCACCTCATTTTCTGAACTCTGGTCTCCAACCCCAGCCTGACTCTGACCCCAACTTGCTTATTGATCCTGGCTCTAGCGATTACTCCGACTCCTACTCAGTGACTACCGCCTCGTGGCCATCGTTGACTTGTGAGCACCAGCCCAGCCGTGACTGCTAGACCAGACTGACTATGTGCTAGTCCTTTAAAACAGGCAGCTTTCAAAAGAGTAAAATGTAGTGATTATATTCTTCGAAGACATACAGAGAATACACAACTAGGATTAGACTAGTTCTTACTCCACAGAAATAAAGCCAGAAGCCCTTTTATCTGGCTATAAATAACAAAAAACACTCATTCAGAAACAATCCCCTCTCAATTTATAAGAAAATTAATTCCATTACAAATATAAAGGATGAATGGAAAGATATGGAATTACTCCAGATTCTCATGAGGGTAACTTAGAGCAGAGTTGCTCCACAGTCACCTGTTTAGCCCATATTACAAAGGTTTAGTAGGTCACTTGTAGCTGTCAAGGTACCTATCTTTGAGTAGCCTTTGTTACCTTAAGGTAACATGGTTTAGAACTCTACCATGAAATGACACCTAGTTTTCTGGTCAATGAGACCTTTACGGTCAGTGAGAATCCAGGATCAAATGATACAAATAATACGCTATACAATATGTCAGCTGAATTTAAAACAAAAACCCCAAGAACATGAAACACTTCCTGGGAGGTCCTTTCAGTGCACTTTAGCAATCCCCCAAGAGGCTTGTAAAACTGCTGACATGCCTCCTGCTGCTGCTCAAAGTGCTAAAACCTCTTCAAACAGTTTCATGGGCAAAAGGGAACTGAAATGGATAAACTGTTCTTATTTGTGGTTCCCAGCAGCCAAAGTTATTTTACTATGGCCTTCATTTAAAGTGATGGATGAAGAGTGGCGATTCTCTGTTCCAATTATCCAAAAGAGATTGGGAATGGCACTTTAATACCAAGATAATGTATCCAATATGCAACCTACTTTATTTTCTCCCCTCAATGAAAATAAAAAGGCACAGACAGACAAATGCACAGAGGCAAACATCCTCTGCCACAGAGGTAATCGGGGATCAAAACAGCTACAATTTAATGAGCAAATTCCCCTTAAAACAGTTAGTTATTACTAGCTGTGACCAGCAGCAACCCGAAGCCCTAATCAGGAGTTGAGCCCTGCTGTGTTGATGCTGTACAAAGAACACTAGGGGATGGGGTCCCTATCCGAAAGAGTTTACAATCTAATTTGTAGTATTTATTCCTAAATATTGTATAAAGTAGGTATTTTCAGCATGCACACAAAATCTAACATATACAGAGGCAGATCCTCAATTGGTGTAAATTGTTATAGCTCACTGGATAAGATCCTGACTCTGTTTCTGAGTCCAGGTCAGTGGCTGAGCAACTGGTAAGGAAGCATGCGCAGTCTTTTAGCATGAAACCAATACCTCTCTACCAAAGACAGCTAGCAAACAGGGAAAGGAGCTAACGAAGAGGAGCAGCAAACAGGGGAGTTTTGCAAGGGAGTTCAGAGAGGGAGCATGAGAGCCAGATACACTTAATAAACATTCTCTAAACTTAGGTCAACAATGCCCCCCGCTTCCCATAGCCCCTTCCCAAAACCCCCTACACAAAGAACAAACACACACAAAAATAAGGTCGGCAGAAGTCCAGCAGCAGAATGGAGGCTATCCAGTTTATTGCACCCAGTGCAGCATGTATAATTACCTGCCCTGTAGGCAAATGTGTACATGCGGTGCAAGCAGCTCATGGCCCTCAGAGACCGAGTACAAGTTCTTGATACTAGAGTATCAACTGGAGGAGCTAAGGAAGGTGGAGGGGTACATAGATAAGACTTACCAGAGCACAGTAGCAAGGTCCACTGCTTTTGAGGAGGATCAAAGTCTTGGGGAAGGAGAATATTCAAGCTGGAGCAGAGGGAAATAATCCCATAGTTGGGACCCTCCTTCCAGATGATGTCATGGTATCCTCTGATGGTGAGGATACCTCTGCAGGGCAGGGCATCCCTGTTATTAGGAAGGGACAGGTAATTGTAATGGGGGATAAGATTAGAAATATAGATAGTTGGGTTTGTGATGACTGGGAGAACAGCACAGTGAATTGGCTGTCGGATGTGAAGACTGGGGATCTCTCAAGACATTTAGACAGGCTTATGTGCAGTGCTGGGGTGAAGCTGGTGGTTATGGTACATCTAGGTACCAGTGACATAGGGAAAGGTAGAAGAGAGACCTTGCAGGCCAAATTTAGGCTGCTAAGTAAGAGATTGAAGTCCAGGACCTCCATGGTACCATTCTCTGAAATGCTTCCTGTTCCATGTGCAGGGCCAATAAGACAGGCAGAACTATGGTGTTCAGAAGAGGGATTTAAGTTTTCTAGTAACTGGGGAACCTTTTGGGAAAGGAGGAGTCTATACAGGACTGATGGGCTCCATCTAAACCAAAATGGCCGATGAAATTCAATGCTGAGAAATGCAAAGTAATGCAGATAGGAAAATAGAATCCCAACTATACATTGGTCTAAATTAGCTGTTACCACCCAAGAAAGAGATCTTGGAATCATTGTAGACAGTTCTCTGAAAACATCTGCTCAGTGTGCAGCGGAAGTCAAAAAAGCTAACAGAATGTTAGGAACCATTAGGGAAGGGATAAATAATATAATACCATTATATAAATCCATGGTACACCTACACCTTGAATACTGTATGCAGTTCCGGTTGCCCCATCTCAAAAAAGATACATTAGAACTGGAAAAAGGACAGAGACAAGGGCAACAAAAATGATTAGGGGTATGGAACACCTTCACAAGAGGAGAGATTAAAAAGACTGGGGCTGTTAGCTAAGAAAGGAGATGACTAAGGGGGATATGACAGAGGTCTATAAAATCATAAACGGTGTGGAGAAATCTAATAAAGAAGTGTTATTCAACCCTTCACATAACATAAGAACTAATGAAATTAACAGGCAGTAGGTTTAAAACAAATATAAGGAAGTACTTCTTCACACAACACACAGTCAACTGTGGATCTCGTTGCCAGGGGATGTGGTGAAGACCAAGAGTATAACTGGGTTCAAAAAAGAGTTAGATAAGTTCATGGAGGATAGGTCCATCAATGGCTATTAGCCAAGATGGTCAGGGACACAACCCCATGCTCTGGGTGTCCCTAAAATATAACTTGCAGAAGCTGGGACTGGACAACAGGGGTGGATCACTTAATTATTAGCTCTGCTCTGTTCGGTCCCTCTGAAGCATTTGGCACCGGCCCCTGTCGGAAGACAGGATACTCGGATAGATGGACCATTGGTCTGACTCTGTATGGCCATTCTTATGTTTTAAGAAGGCCTTTGAGCTGGTCCATTGAGAGGAAATAGTGCTATTTTAAAAGGGAAATAAATGTATTAAAAATCTAGTGTAATGAATTAAAAATCTAAAATATGAGGAGTGTGCAGGAGAGGCAGAAAATGTGCTATCCTGCAATAAAACCTCATTCGGGAACTTGTTCATGAGTGGAGAGAGAAATCATCAACCTTACATTTTTCATTAACAGCCAATTCAACTATGATGCAGCATTGGTATTCTCTTTTCAAAGCAAATGTGGCAGCAATGAGAAAGAGAATAATATAGTTAACGCATAGGAAAAATGTTGGTACCTAGCAAAAAAAGATTAAATAAATAAATAAATGAATAAATGAATGAATGAATGAAGTATTAAATTTTAGTAGAGTTTTCATAGATTCATAGATTCTAGGGCTGGAAGGGACCTCGAGAGGTCATCGAGACCAGCCCCCTGCCCTCATGGCAGGACCAATTACTGTCTAGACCATCCCTGATAGACATAGACCATCCCTGATAGACATATAGTGAATACAGGCAAGTCTCATCTTATGCGGGGGTTCCGTTCTGCAGTTAGCGCGTAAAGCGAAAAACTGCGTATAGTGAAACGCCATTGAGTTGAATGGTGGCCGCAATTGCCCGCAGTACCGATGCCGTTTTAAAATGGTTATTTTTCTTTCTTTTTTCTGTTTTTGACGACCGTGCAAAGCTGAATTCGCACATGTTAAATGCGCCTAAGATGCGACTCGCCTGTAATTCATAATTGGCACCTTAAACTCCATCCAAAAATCAACAGACAGCCAATGCAGATTATGGAGCATTGGTGAGATATGCTCAAAGTGAGATACGATACATCACTTAATAGGAAGGCACTGATTGTGCACTAACTCCAGTTTCTAAAATGATTTAAGGTGCAGCCTCCCATACCGTTTAATAATTTAATCTCCAGGACACGAGGGCACAGATGAGAGCGGTGAGGTCCACATCCAAGAGAGAGTTGCAACCTCCTTTACAACTACAGATGGAAAACAGTCCCCTGGTCATTGCTACTATGATCATCTATCAGTAGCTGTGAGTCTAAGAAGACAAGCTGGTGGACAAATGGCAAACACATACTTAATCAGAGGGGCTGATATAATTTTTCCCATATCCTCTGGCTGCTTCCCCTAGCCTACCAATATCACCCCAATCTTGTCTGGTTTGAGCTTCAGCCATCTCATTCTCCTGCATGCTCCAATCATTACCATAAAATGAGATAGCCATTCAATTAAACCCTCTAGATCAGATAATGTAGAGAGAGCTGAGCATCATTAACATACTGAAAATATATCAACTCCCACCCCCTTCTTGACTAAGACTTCATATACACATTGATCAGGAAAGGTCATGTAACAGAACTCAATGTGAGAATCCCTGGGCCAGAAAAGCAGTTACCCAAACTTTCCTTCTCTGATCTCTCACAAGGAAAAGAAACAAACCATCACAAAGAAATCCCAACGCTGCCACTCTGGGTCCATAGGCAAGTCAGCAGCACCTCCTTGTTAATGGTATTGAAGGCAGCTGATAAATCTAATAGTATTAGCATAAACGCCTGATTTTTATCCTTCACGAGGAGATCATTGACCAATACTACCAGTAAGTGTCAGTGCCAAACATAGGTCTGAAGTCATATTGACATAGGTTAAGGAGATCCAAGGCGTTTAAATACTGTGGGTTGGCTCACCAGTCTTCTCCATTGTCTTAACCAGAAATGGAAGATAGAAAAAGTTCTATAGTTGCCTAGATTGTCAGCAATAAGGTTTCTTGAACAAAGGTCATGGCACTCTTTCCTAAAGAAGGTTTTGATAATCTCTATGACCAGAGGATCAAATATTTTACCACTAACGTTCACCAATCTGGAGGAACGCTGCTGGCATATGGGTCCAAAGCCCAGCTTGTGAAACTAAGTTTTCCCAGCACATTCAGAACCTCAGTGCAACACTGGCCTAAACTCATGCAGAGAAGCTCTGCTTCAGCTCAAGCAGCTCAAGCTCTGCTACCATGGATGTGCACAACTTCATCTAAATAAATGAAATATAGATACAAAAAATTTCTCATAATAAGAAGCCAGTGAATCATCACCCAGAAGAACATGTACACAGCATAAGTTTGCTCTTTGTGATTCTGCAGATGCTATAATGGAGGGAGGAACCTCAATTTACCACGAATATTTTTTTAAATGAGTAAGAATGGAGCACTTTCTCATCTGAGCACATTCTCACATGCATAAAATTAACATACTAGTTGACTTCTGAGCAAGTCAGCAAAGCAACCCTGGAATGGCCCAACAAGGGACCATGTTGAAAATTAAACAGCTGTCCTGAACCCCTTACTCTGTTTTATGCCACCATCAATAAGGATTACAGCATTAGAGAAACACAGAAGGGTGTTTTAAAAAGAAAATCTATGTCACTTAAAACTCCAATTCGTGCATTAGGTTGTTTCTACAGTGTTCCCTTTTGTTGGTCTGGATGCAAATCTTTTACATTCAAACCTTTCTGAATTCAGTGTTTCAATTGTAGTGCACTCTATTTGGCAGGAAAATGCATGTTCCTTGCCGACACAGCAGGAACATTAAAAAAATATAAGAGTGGGTTTGTTGAATAGTGTTGCATGATATTGCTGATTTATTAACTTGGCTTGATCGATACATCTATTGTCAAGGGCCTATTTTGTCTCTTCGTAAATTTCACTTCCTAACTAGCACTTATGCGCATTCACCCGAGTTTCCATAATCTGATCCAGTTCTCAGGAGAGCTTTCTTTAATAGACAACAGAGAATTCTTTTTCTAAAAGTGGGATCAAAGTATATTTGGTCAACTCTCAAACAAAAGGATAGTCAGTACTGTGAAAACTGTATGTTTACTTTTTACAGCAAGCAGCAATATAAACTCATAGGGCCAAATTCATCCCTGATGTAGCTCCATTAGCATCAACAGAATTATTAAACCAAGGATTAATATGGCCTAAAGAGAATTACAAATCCCAGCTTTGATAGTCTTCCATTAATAAATTGTTAACTCTATGCATAATTAAAGGATAGTGGATTCTGAACTCACTGAGCAATTGTAAATAAAAAATTACAACCAAAAATCCTTTCGTATTATAATTTTGATTCTCTTTTCTTTTGCAGGACAACAAAGACTTTCCAAAAAAGAATTTATTTACTGTCTACATTTTTAAGAAAAATCCACCTGAAGGATGAGGGGAAACTGACACAAGATAAAACACTTAGCTCTGGGACATGTAAATTATGTCCAACAAATATCACATCATACATTAAGAAGGCATGGAAGAAACCCCACTTAGTAGAATTTACTCAAATTCAATATGAATGTTCAATTAAAACATCTTCTGAAAGTGAGTTACATGACTACTAAAATTAAGAGGTACAAAACAGAATTAGAGAGTGTGACGGGGCAAGGCCAGAGGGCTATAGGAAAGTGGTAAGGAACCAGTATGTTAGCCCCAGGCTAAACAAATCCCTGATACCTTATGGCAGTTGCTCCAGGTTAATCAAGATACCTGGGGCCAATTAAGAACTTTCCAGAAGGCAGGGAGGTTAACTGAGACACCTGCAGCCAATCAGGGGCTGGCTGAAACTAGTCAAACTAGTGAGTGGCGCATGTCAGGAGCTGTGGAAGGAGGTTGCGTGTGAGGAGCTGGGAGCAAGAGGCACTAGGAGCTGAGAGTAAGAGGGCGTACTGCTGGGAGATCCTGTGGTGAGGATAAAGAAGGTGTTGGGAGGAGTCCATGGGGAAGTAGCCCAGGGAGTTGTAGCTGTCGTGCAGTTGTTCCAGGAGGCACTCTAAACAGCTGCAATCCACAGGGCCCTGGGCTGGAACCCGGAGTAGAGGGCGGGCCCGGGTTCCCCCCAAAACTCCCAACTCCTGATCAGACACAGGAGGAGTTAACCTGGACTGTGGATTCTACTAGAAGGGACGATCTCTGAGGCAAGCAGAATCCGCCAATAAGCGCAGGACCCACCAAGGTAGAGGAGGAACTTTGTCACAAGAGCTGCACCTGGCAAGGAGAATATACACTTTAATAATCCATTCCTTTTCATGCATACACGATGCCACCCAAAATACTGCTTGTTTGCTGGAACTGCATCAATCATGCTAAACATCTGGGCTACACAAGAGAAAAGATAATCATATTTTACAGCAAAAATATTAAGATTATATCCCTACTTTTTTTCTCATCCAAAATCATATATCTGGATAGTTCTTATTACAAACTTCTCTTCTGGTTGGATTGAAGAAAATGCATTTGAAGCCTTGTCTACATTTGAAATGCTGCAGCTGTAGTGCTTCAGTGTAGACACTGCCTATGCTGATGGGAGCATAGGCAATCCACGTCCCCCAGAAGTGGTAGCTAGGTTGACAGAAGAATTCTTCCGTCAACATAGCACTGTCCATACTGAGGGGGGTTAGGTCAGCTTAACTACCCCTTGCTGAGGGGGCGTGGATTTTTCAACCCCCTGAGCTGTGTAGTCGGGTTGGCCTAACTTTTTAGTGTAGACCAGGCCTTAGGATTAACATAAGAACATAAGAAAGGCCGTACTGGGTCAGACCAAAGGTCCATCCAGCCCAGTATCCTGTTCACCGACAGTGGCCAATGCCAGGTGACCCGGAGTGAGTGGACCTAACAGGTAATGATCAAGTGATCTCTCTCCTGCCATCCATCACCCCCCTCTGACAAACAGAGACTAAGGACACCATTCCTTACCCATCCTGGACAGACCTGTTCAAAACACCACTCTTAGGGCTGATCTACACTGGGAACTTACATCCACATAGTTACATCTCTCAGGGGTGTGAAAAAGCCACACTCTTGAGAGACGTGGCTATGCTAACCTAACCCCCAGTGTAGACAGTGCAAGGATGATGGAAGAATTCTACTGCCTCTTGGGCAGGTGGATTAACTACAGTGATGGGAAAACCCTTTCCATCGTTGTAGTGAGTGTCTGCCCTGAAGCACTCCAGCGGTGCAGGTTCAACACTCCAGCTGTAGCATTATAAATGTAGACATATCCTTACCCTTGAATTTCTCTGTTGGTTTCTGAAAGGAGGTTAACATTCCACAAGCTGTTCTGACTGTGTTCCCAAAAGGGATCGGCCAAGCAGACAAAGTCTTAGGGCTCAATCCAGCTTACATTCAGTCATGTAGCTTTAATCATGAAAGTAGTTCAATGCAGGATTGAGGGCCCTTTGGTGGTTATTTAGATTGACTTATAAGACACTACTGATAAATAGTGTTTCCGGAATACAGAAAGAATTCCATGTTAATTTTACTGGATTGTAGCCTCACATCAAAACAAGAGGCTGGTAAGTGTGGTTTGTGTCCACACCCCCGACCTACCAGCAGGTCGCTGCCAAATTCCCCTAAATGTTTTCTTTCTGTAGAACTGACTTCTCATATTGGTACATATGCTTGAGCTGCTTCAAGCTTCATTCTTCTAAGAGATTTATGGCAAAAGCTTTGCATACCAAGACACATAAATCTAGCACATTGTTATTAGACACTCTTTGCTGCATGCCGTGTTGTTGTAGCCGTGTTGGTCTCAGTATGTTAGAGAAACAAGGGAGGCGAGATAATAACTTTTTTGGACCAGAGGCAAGCTTTCATGCTTATACAGAACTCTTCTTCAGGTTCTTCAGACCTGAAGAAGAGCTCTGGGAAAGCTCGAAAGCTTGTCAACAGAAGTTGGTCCAATAAAAGATATTACCTCACCTACCTTGCCTCTCTAATACTTTGCTGTCCAGAGCCACGCAATGTAACTAAAACAGATCACGGTGTTACTGTGACTAGCACTGTCTGTTTTTCTAATATTTCACATGATTAATTATTTGATTCATTTTCAATGACTGATTCAATCATTCCTGATCAAATTAACAGCTGAAATGATCAAAATGCCAGGGAAAATACAATACAAATGATTTGGTTACTGAGGATCCAATCAAATGAAACAGGATTTAGTTAACCAGGGATCAGATTAAGTAGAAGTCACTGTATAAAATAAGAAACACGTCTGTACTTCTAGGAATTTGTTGGATCTGTAATGTCAGAATTTCCCCGTCTGTAAGAGAACATATCAGCCATTTTAAATGAAATTGTTTTTGTTTCACAACAGTTCTTCACACATGACAAGGAAAGGCTCAGTATCACAATGATGGTAATGTTGAAATTATTTATTATAATTTATATTGTGGTAGCATCTTGGAGTGCAGCGAATCAGGGACCCATTGTGCTAAACTCTGTAAAAACACATAACAAAAAGACTCAAAGAGCTTACAACCTCTGCATAAGGCAAGAGATGGGGGAGTACACGGTAACAGAAATTAGTGTATGATAACTGTAGGATAGGCACAGCAATCTCATATAATGACACAGAATCGTACCTAATGCTGTGACATCAGCAATGGGCATGAATTGAGAGCCCACAAAGAAACTACCATACAACAAGAAGCATTTATGAAAGACCTGAGTCTGCCAAGAATGCAGCTGCCAACAAGATTCATAACTATGAAATTAAACCAAGTACAAATATCACATAAAAATTTGCTTTCATTTTTAATCCCTGATCTAGGTCTTTATTTCACAGACCATCACAGACCCGCACAGAGACAGAGGAGTGCCACTGCACACAACTCTACCACAACCCCCGTGGTACAGCTGGGAGCAGTGCTGGATGGGTTGCAAAGGGGCTCCATGTCCAAACCGTTTCAGGCAAAGGAAGGCTTCAGAACAGGGGAAGGGAATGTATTTAGGAGTAGAAGGGAATAATTCAATGCTGAGCATTAAAAAGAAAAGGCAAACAAAATAAACCCTACAACGCCTGCCTGTTTTCATTGAGAGAATCCCCACACAGGTTATACTTACCAGGTGCTGAGGAGCGTTCCATAGAACATTTTCATGAAATCATCACAGTTGAGTATTAGCTGGCAGCCCTGATTGGTGCGGCAGTGTGGGGGAAACTTCCAGTGCCACAACCACGGTGTACATATTCAGGGGTTAAACAAAGGACCTCAGTCCTTGTCGCTATCAGTCTTGCATCTTTATGAGCACCAAGTTCAGTGAAAAAGTTAAAAATTTTGAGAGATCCTTCAAATATTCATGTGTGTGTGCACGCATGTCCCCCTCCTCCCTGCCCCACACAGAGGCAGGTTACAAATGAAACAGCTGCACGTGGACTGCTCCAGATTCTGATGACAAACAAGCCTAGATTAATTCACTTGGTGTCATCAGAAACCCTTGGGGTGTAGGCACATGTGTGAGCATGCCTCTGTGTTGCATCCTACTAGCTCATAGTCTCTAGTGCATTTCAGATGTTAATTAGTAAGGACAGGTGACTCTCGTGAGGTTTAAGGTTTTGCAAACTTCTCTATTTATTGAGCTCACAACACTAATTCAGGATTGCAAATGTCTTTTTTCTCCTGTAATTTAAGGCTAATTGTTTTTGTTTCCCTCCACAGTGTGAGTACATTTTAAAAACATTATGTTTTTCTAGCCAAGACACATCAGTATTGGGGATAAGAACCTCTTTCCCCTCCAAAAGTGTCCCATTAGTATGTGCAATATATATATTTTTAATTCTCTCTCCTCTGCTCCTTTTTTCACAGTCTCCCTGTATTTGTTTTCCTTCCTGATAAATCTCAACTCAATTTTTTACCTTATTTTTCCATGTTTGTTTTCCTTCCTATGCCCTCTTAATCACACTCTTTCTTAAGTGGAAGGAAAACCCAATTATATTCATGTTAGAATTGAACTTTCATATCTACAATGTGCAAATGGGCTCAAAGTTAGGTAAAATAAATTCACTCAGCCCTACAAATTAAACAGAGACTTTGTATCAGTTCTTTCAAGAGCGTTAAGATGTCAAGGACTCACCAAACTGTCACAAAAATATGATGAACAGGCACTTTGTATTTATTCAGACTATCCAAATGTTTGTCAGATTTAATAGAAATGCTAACAGATCAGAATACAAATACTAATCTATCCCAAATATCTGGTTATATTTTCTACTAAAGTAGTGCTTAGAGCCACCAAATAAGAATCAGGGCCATATCCCTGTATGTGGTTCTATATCTGTTAAGTTTGAAAAAGCCTTGGGAGTCTTTGGGTTGAAAACTGGAAGTTGTTATTATTATTTAAAATATAATTTATCTGCTATAGAACTAGGCCTCAGGAACTCTCACATATGCTTTTAATTTCTTTCCATTTTATGACTGAATCTGTATACATGTATCAGTAACCGAAAATTCAATTGTGCAAGGCTCAACGGGAGAGAGAAATTCCAGCTAATAAATGTAAAATGCCTCCAAAACTTGATTTCAAATATCTTTCTAATACACAAATTCAGATATCTTGGACCTTTCTAAGGCTAGCCCCGAGTACTGACTCCACTGGGAAGCTGGGAATCCCCCCTTCTCAGTGGAATAAAGCTGTAATTTCTGGCTATGCAGAACAGAAAGATATCAGGGTTTAAAGTTGTGACATTTCAGATGTCTTGAAAATCCAACTCAAACCCAGCACTGAATCTTGCCTCCACCTGAAAGGCCGAGTGCTTTAGTTAGCATTAGTCCGACTGTAAAATATCAGAGGGAGAAAGATATAGCTAATACATTTTTAAAACTCTGAAATTTTTTTTTCTATATGTAAAAATACCATGAATTTCAGGGCCTTTCTAGCTGACAAGCAAGTGCTGTGGATCCCATCATCAGAAACTGGAAATATTCCCTTTCCAAAGGCATGAAACTCCTTCTCCAGCTGTGCATAGTTACAAGATATCTGTCCTGAAAGCTGTCACTGACGCAGGACTGATTACTGCCTATCATGGGCTTTGGGCGGGAAATTTCCACATTTAGAGAGAAAGAAGGAATAGTTGTTTTGGCAGGTTGATTTTTTAAAACAAGGCAGCTGTTTGAAGCTGCTCAGGGATTTGGATTGTTAGAATAAATTCTAGGGAGACGACTTTGTGAGCAGAGGGCAGCTACAGTAGACAAAGAAGCATGAGAAATGCAAGTCATCACATGACACCTTTGGCTGTATTACCCATCCTCTGTCCACTCTCCACTGGGACCATTTCTAGTGTTCTGACACACCCAAGCAGTTTCAAACAGCTACCATTAAAAGACTAACCAATAAAAAATCCCAACAACTAACAAAATCAGAGCAGTGTGACTGTATCTGTTTATGTATGTTCTGTATGCTAGAGGGAATGAGGTGAAAAGGAAAAGAGAGAAAGAAAAGACGACACTGGAAAGAGAATTTGAAAAAAGCCCAAGAGAAAAAAGTACTAAAGAAAGGAAGAAACAGGAAAGGAAGAAAAAGTTGTCTTAGAGAACAAACCAAACTAACATTCTGTATATAATTTGGTGGAGATTTTTTTAAAGCACTCCGCTTTGACCTAACGCTACTCTCACTGAAATCAATGGGAGTTTTAACACTGACTTCAGTGGGAGAAGAGTTAAGCCAAAGCTGAACACTTCTGAAAATCCTATCCTAAGGTCATATGGCATTACAGCAAAACTAGAGTGAGACAGGAAAAAACATCTTCCAAGTTACAAGGTAGAAGGAAAGATAAAAGGGACCGAGTGAAGAGAAGGAAGACCAAAACCAAGGAAGATGTAATACTCTAATCTGTTAAATTTTCCTGTAGTAATTTTAATGCAAAAAGTGTCAAAAGAAAATCAACACAATGTTTGATTTGATGTTTTTAAACACACACATGCACACTCGCGCACACTTACTTTCATTGATTTGTAAAATAAAATGCAGATAGGCGCTCCCTAACAGAACACCATGAATTACGTAAACCTATTCAGAAGTGAGGAGGTGTTCAGTTTTGAAAGAGTTCCTATTTAGTCTTAATCCACTCTTACCTTTATATCTCTATAGGTAACTCAGTGCATAAATATGGTGCACAACAACAGCCCATGAAAACAATAAAACAGAAAGTGCTTGCAGGGTCAATAACAGTAAAAATTGCTCTTGGGTAAAAATAGTGCCTTCATTTTGCATTCTGCTCAGCTGCAGGCAATATACCTGGATCTCAGGACTATTCTTTATCCTTGGGTAATCATTTAAAGCTCTCACACTGAGTGTCACTCATTATGCCAATTAGATTTAATAGAATTTGTGTTCTCCTTCTCTCTCAACCAAACACACATAAAATCCACTTTTAGTTTTTAACTACTCCATAAATAAGTAAATAAATAAATAAATTAACCTTCTCCCTAAGGTTGTGTAAAATTCAACCTTGTTACTAGTTCTAAACAGGAAACATAGCCTGCATTATTTGCAAAACAAATAAGGCTTACTATATTAATATGCTGCAACAAAGCTATTACTTAGTGCACACGGAACGTTATTAAATACAAGTTGCCATGACAGAGTCAGATCATGTTGTCTAGACACAATTTAGTTTGCATTAAATTAAATCCACGATCATAGGAGGTTTAACTTTAATAAAAGGAAAATATAGGCAAGTTACTTAGATCGACAGCCTATCTTATTTTGCGGCTGATAGACAAAACAAGAGACAGTCAGCTGTTGTAAAAACATTCCCAGGGGGAGCAATATAACCCAGTAGGATTTTTCTAAAATGTTCTTGGCCTGTTATTTGACATCAACACACACTTAATTTTGGTGAGACAAAAACAGATGACCTTAACGGGCCTTTATTCAGGAGCCTTGGCTATCGAGGTCCCCAAACTGTTACTGTGACTGGTTTATTTCATACTTCATGGAGAGCCTCTGAACCTCTAAATTATTCTTTAATTCTGCTAACTGGGAGCTAAAGGGAAATATAGTTGTAACAGTAAGGGACTTGTTTCTCCTCCCAAATCAAAACAAGGTGCAGAATTTTATTATTTTATTTCTTTCAGAGAATTTTAGAGAAAGGTGCCAGTCCCTTGATGCTGCAATCCTATTTATCCATAGAATGGCTACAGCTAAAGAGTGGATTACTTAACAATATACCAGATTTGAATAATTGAATCATAGAATATTAGGGTTGGAAGAGACCTCAGGAGGTCATCTAGTCCAATCCCCTGCTCAAAGCAGGACCAACCCCAACTAAATCATCCCAGCCAGGGCTTTGTCAAGCAGAGCCTTAAAAACCTCTAAGGATGGAAATTCCACCACCTCCCTAGGTAACCCATTCCAGTGCTTCACCACCCTTCTAGGGAAATAGTTGTGACGGTGTACCCCATAAAACTTTATGGGGAGATGCTTATAAAGTATACATGATGTAACTGGACTATGTTTTATGCTACATGTGCCATGTAACATATCTCTGTGAAAGTTATGACCTGCTGAATTTATTCCTCCCGTTTATATGCATGTATCATCGTTGTAGTTGAAGTTATGAATATTGGTTGCATTTCTTGAGAAAGGAATGTACAGGTTAAGTGCCCAATCAAGAAGCACTTAACAGACAATAGAACTTGCAGACACCAATCCACATCTGAGCTTTGCCAGGAATGTGGCTGGTCTGAGAAGGAACTGAGTTGTGCATGGACAGGTGACTTGTCCATGTGACCCCAACTCCATTTGGTAACTGGATGCTACACAGGGAGAGGGAGGGGTGTCCACCCAGAGGAGAAAATCTATTTAAACCCCGAGGAAACCCCTCCATTTTGTCTTCAGCTGGCTAAAGAGAGAGACTCTCCACTCCCCAAGGACACCTGAAAGAAACAGAACAAAGGACAAAGACATTAGGGGGGGTGAGTGATTGCTGGACCCAGGCTAGAAGGAAGATAGCCTGTTTACTGGACCTAGTGAGGTTTTTATCTGTACACAGGGCGATTAGACCTAGAACTGCGTGTTCTATTTTATTTTATTTAGTAATTCACTTTGTTCTGTCTGTCACTACTTGGAATCACCTAAATCCTACTTTTTGTACTTATTAAAATCACTTTTTACTCATTAAGTTTCCTGGTGTATGAGTTGGTACCGGGGGGGGGGGGGGGGGGGAAGAAACAGCTGTGCATATCTTTCTATCTTTGAAATAGAAGGCGAACTATTTATGAGTTTGCCCTGTATAAGCTTTATACAGGGTAAAACGGATTTATTAAGGGTTTGAACCTCCTTGGGAGTTGGACACCGGGGTGTCAAAGGTAAGAGCACTTCCAGGAGCCTTACAGTGGTGAGTGGACTTGGTTCGGACCTGGGTCTGTGTTTGCAGCAGATCAGTGGAATCTGGCTCAAAATAGACAGGATTCGGGAGTCCCAAGCTGGAAAAGGCCTGGAAGCAGGGGCAGAAGTAGCCTTGCACACCAGGTGGCAGCACCAAGCAGGTCTCTGTGACCCCAACCCGTCACAATAGTGTTTCCGAATATCCAACCTAGACCTTCCCCACTGCAACTTGAGACCATGGCTCCTTGTTCGGTCATCAGCCACCACTGAGAACAGCCAACTCCATCCTCTTTGGAACCCCCCTTCAGATAGTTGAAGGCTGCTATCAAATCTCCCCTAACTCTTCTCTTTTGTAGACTAAATAACCCCAGTTCCCTCAGCCTCTCCTCATAAGTTATGTGCCCCAGCCCCCTAATCATTTTCGTTGCCCTCCGCTGGACTCTCTCCAATTTGTCCACATCCCTTCTGTACTGGGGGACCAAAACTGGATGCAATACTACAGGTGTGGTCTATACCAGTGCTGAATAGAGGGGAATAATCACTTCCCTCGATCTGCTGGCAATGTACCCACTAGTACAGCCCAATATGCTGTTGGCCTTCTTGGCAACAAGAGCACACTGCTGACTCATATCTAGCTTCTCGTCCACTGTAATCCCCACTTCCTTTTCTGCAGAACTGCTGCTTAGCCAGTCGGTCTCCAATCTGTAGCAGTGCATGGGATTCTTCCTTCCTAAGTGCAGGACTCTGCATTTGTCCTTGTTCAACTTCATCAGATTTCTTTTGGCCCAATCCTCCAATTTGTCTAGGTCACTCTGGACCCTATCCCTATCCTCCAGCGTATCTACCTCTCCCCCCCAGCTTAGTGTCATCTGCGAACTCCACAACTAGCATTTGATAGATTTGTTTGTGCCTCCCAAAAGAAAGTCACAGCATGCCCAGCTGATAGTATGTACTGTGCATGCTGGGTAATATTTGCCAACGCCCCTTAGAGCCAGATTTTCAAAGATATTTAGGTGCCTAAAGATGCAGATAGGCACTATTAAAAATCCCAATGGGTGCCTAAGAAGATTAGGTGGCCATAGATTTCAAGCTTTTAAGCTAGGTACTTTAAAAATCCTCCTAGGCACCTACTGGCATCCTCAAGTGCCTAAATACCTTTGCAAATCTGGCCCTAGGTGCGTACATCACTTTTGAAAATGGAATTTAGACACTTTTCAAAATTTTACCTGCCATCTGAACTGGAGACTTGAAACACTGAAGATCTGGAGCACTCAGGGGTCTGGGTTCCCCTCCTCTTCTCTAGCTCACACTCATCTCACATGCTCTAGGAAGCGGATTGCCATTGGTTTTGTGCTTCTCCCTGTGCTAGCTTCATCTAGGCCACTTCTGACTGCAGAACCCACACCCCTAGCATAGACACTTAAATCTTTTCCCTGGGTACAGCACAGGTAGCAGCAAGACAGTCATCTTAGACTTCCTCACCAGTGTAGCCCAGCCTTGACCTGGAGGAGCTAAGTGAAAGGGGAGACTCATAGACTTTAAGGTCAGAAGTGACCATCATGATCATCCAGTCTGACCTCCTGCACACTGCAGGCCACAGAACCTCACCCAGCCACTCCCATAATAGACCCATAACCTCTGGCTGAGTTACTGACATCCTCAAACCATGATTTAAAGACTTCAAGTTACAGAGAATCCACCATTTACACTCATTTAAACCTGCAAATGAGCCAGGCCCTATGCTGCAAAGGAAGCTGAAAAAGAGGGTAAGCATAGTTCATTTGCCATGACTAGCCCATCCTCAGGCTTTCTGCTGAGTCTGCAATAAGAAATTGGCTGAAAACAGAGTTCCACATCTGAAAATGTCCAAAACTTTGGGGAAATTTGGATCAGGATTCATACGTCACAATGGCTCAGGCCCCTCTCAACTGCAAACAAAAGTGACAATTGAAATGCTTCTGTTCACATGGGATATTGAACAAACATAACGTGGTAACTAGTTTTAGTCATGACAGACTTAAACCAGGTACAATCCAGTAACATCTAAGGTGGAAAGTGTTGTTAGCATGGAACTCTGGGAGGAGAAGGGGAATCGGCTGTTTAACTGTATAATATTAAAGTTTAAGCCATACTTCCCACTTATTGATGTATTTGATTTCTAAGGGTAGTAGTAAGCCACTGCTCTGTATTCCCTCCTGTTAGTCAGATTGTTCCCCAAACTACACTCTCTGTTGTCCTAAGCTTTTCAATTGTCTAAGGCAGTTAGTAGTCTAAACACCAGGTCAGGAACCCCTCAACTCCTTAAATCCAGAGTTTAACTAAGGATGTGACTATAAATACTAAGGGTCTGTCTACTCTCTGAGAACACTGAAGATCCCAAGACTCTTTTAATCAGAGTTGGGATTTGTCCCAGTGCTCTCACCACCATGATGTTGCATACTGAACTGGTTACATACCATCCAACCTTCAGAGGTGGCTTCATTTGAGTGGTGTTGTGTGTATATTTATTTGGATGTCAGTCTAAAAGTCCCATACCAAAAAGGACTTCCATTCCAAGCTCTCAGTGCCCTTGACATACTCTTAAAAACACAATACTACAGGAGTTACAAACATAAATCATCCAAAGCCACAGAACCACTTCTCCCTACCCCTCCCACATCACCTCTGCTGCTACCTAAATTCTTTGTGATCCTGTAGGCAGAAGTTGCTACATACATGCAAATTATAATTAAGGACAGACCTTGTTGAATGCAGGATGCAATTATTTGTTGAATAATACGTTTGAAAAGCAATGCATCATTCTAATATATTACTCAATGGATGTTTTCAACCATCTATAGAGCTGTTTGGATAATGCAAAAAAGATTCATTGAATAATTTATTTGACAGACAACAGCATTATTCATCAAATACATTATTCAACTAATAGTATTCGACCGGTGCTAATTAAAAGCAGAGAAGCAATTGGTCTTTCAGATCCCAGTCTTGGCTCCGTTAAGAAAACAGACTGTCTGGCTTAGAAGTGCTCCACAGTGGAATGCCTCAGTGCAGCATTCTATCACAAGTGCAGTTGATCCACATGCTGCTTTTCTTAAAGGAGCCATACCCAGCATCTCATCCGTACTTAACCAAACACATCCATATCACAATGGTAAGGTATGTACACCTTTCATGCCTGACAGAAAAGGGACTAAACTGCAAAGGTTGGATTTGAACTTCCGCAACATTCTGGGGTGATTGGATGCAGGGCTCTGTCATCTTGAATATCTCATAAACCACTGAAACAAATTGTTTTCCCGAACCAGCAGCTTCTTATCACAAACATGCCACACAAACACACACACAACTTTTTTTTAATTGACATGCAAAAGGGAAGCAATGCACAACATATGGATTTTCAGAAAATTCTAAAAGAAAGGTGCTTGACATTAAACGGGGTCAAATCCTGCTAGATAGGAGCTGAGAAACCTTACTAATGTACCAGGTGATGCTCTTTTAGCACCACACAGGATGTGGTTATCATTAGACTGTCCTGTAGCTTGGTAGGTCCCTCACAATTCGGGTGACCAGATAGCAACTCGTAGAATCATAGAATCTCAGGGTTGGAAGGGACCTCAGGAGGTCATCTAGTCCAACCCCCTGCTCAAAGCAGGACCAACACCAACTAAATCATCCCAGCCAGGGCTTTGTCAAGCCTGACCTTAAAAACCTCTAAGGAAGGAGATTCCACCACCTCCCTAGGTAACCCATTCCAGTGCTTCACCATCCTACTAGTGAAAACATTTTTCCTAATATCCAACCTAAACCTCCCCCTCTGCAACTTGAGACCATTACTCCTTGTTCTGTCATCTTCTACCACTGAGAACAGTCTAGATCCATCCTCTTTGGAACCCCCTTTCAGGTAGTTGAAAGCAGTTATCAAATCCCCCCTCGTTCTTCTCTTCTGCAGGCTAAACAATCCCAGTTCCCTCAGCCTCTCCTCATAAGTCATGTGCTCCAGCCCCCTAATCATTTTTGTTGCCCTCCGCTGGACTCTTTCCAATTTATCCACATCCTTCTTGCAGTGTGGGGCCCAAAACTGGACACAGTACTCCAAATGAGGCCTCACCAGTGCCGAATAGAGGGGAATCATCACGTCCCTCGATCTGCTGGAAATGCCCCTATTTATACAACCCAAAATGCCATTAGCCTTCTTGGCAACAAGGGCACACTGTTGACTCATATTCAGCTTTTCGTCCACCGTAACCCCTAGGTCCTTTTCTGCAGAACTGCTGCCCAGCCATTCGGTCCCTAGTCTGTAGCAGTGCATGGGATTCTTCCGTCCTAAGTGCAGGACTCTGCACTTGTCCTTGTTGAACCTCATCAGATTTCTTTTGGCCCAATCCTCTAATTTGTCTAGGTCCCTCTGTATCCTATCCCTAACCTCCAGCATATCAACCACTCCTCCCAGTTTAGTGTCATCTGCAAACTTGCTAAGGGTGCAGTCCACACCATCCTCCAGATCGTTAATGAAGATATTGAACAAAACCGGCCCCAGCACCGACCCTTGGGGCACTCCACTTGATACCGGCTGCCAACTAGACATGGAGCCATTGATCACTACCCGTTGAGCCCAACCATCTAGCCAGTTTTCTATCCACCTTACCGTCCATTCATCCAGCCCATACTTCTTTAACTTGCTGGCAAGAATACTGTGGGAGACTGTATCAAAAGCTTTGCTAAAGTCAAGAAATAGCACATCCACTGCTTTCCCCTCATCCACAGAGCCGGTTATCTCATCATAGAAGGCAATTAGGTTAGTCAGGCATGACTTGCCCTTGGTGAATCCATGCTGACTGTTCCTGATCACTTTCCCCTCCTTTAAGTGGTTCAGAATTGATTCCTTGAGGACCTGTTCCATGGTTTTTCCAGGGACTGAGGTGAGACTGACTGGCCTGTAGTTCCCTGGATCTTCCTTCTTCCCTTTTTTAAAGATTGGCACTACATTAGCTTTTTTCCAGTCATCCGGGACCTCCCCTGATTGCCATGATTTGTCAAAGATAATGGCCAATGGCTCTGCAATCTCATCAGCCAACTCCTTTAGCACCCTCGGATGCAGTGCATCCGGCCCCATGGACTTGTGCTCGTCCAGCTTTTCTAAATAGTCCCGAACTACTTCTCTCTCCACAGAGGGCTGGTCACCTCCTCCCCATACCGTGCTGCGGAGTGCAGCCGCCTGGGAGCTGACCTTGTCTGTGAAGACAGAGGCAAAAAAAGCATTGAGTACACTAGCTTTCTCCACATCCTCTGTCACTAGGTTCCCTCCCTCATTCAGCAAGGGGCCCACACTTTCCTTGACTGTGAAGAAACAGGACGGGGTAGGGGGTAATATAAGAAATATAAGAGTTCTATATAAGAAAAAGTCCCCAAAAACGGGACTGTCCCTATAAAAACGGGACATCTGGTCACCCTACTCACAATACAAATTGCTAGAACAATCAGCTGAATGAAATCAGCCTCATGATCTTGGCAAAACACTCCCTCAGCATTTAGTGCAACTTTTACATTACAAAGAATATATGTCACATAATAACTTTTATAGAAGTTCCAGGGAACATGAGTCAACTGACAGTCAAATTTGCTGCTGAAAGCAGCAACAATGATTTGCAAATTAATGTCTTCCAAGCATTTAATTCTTTATCCAAAACTTTCTCTCCAGTTTTCTGGCAGATCATGAAAAGCAAATGCTTGAATTATTTTCAGAAAATAAAGTTCAAAATAATAAAAGTGGAGGTCAGACAATCATCAGTGGTATTCTTCTAACTACTAATTGGAACTGCTTTGCTAGTTTCATTTATGCTACTAATTTAAGCAGGCTTCTTAATGATTCAAGCCACATTTTTTACTCTAATCCCCTACCCTGTTTTGAGGAGAGTAGATGAATGTGATTAAATGCAATACAGACAATAAATTCATGCCAGTTGAGAAGTAGTAAATGACATTTACTGGTTTCTCAGTTCCCATTTCATGATTGATATCAAACTATAAACAAGAAAATAAGTACCATTAAAAATCTTTCTGTACAGCGGCAAATAGGGTATTAGTGGCAGTTTGCCGGTACTTATTAACAAGGCTTGTCAGTTGCTGCACACTGATCAGTAACTGCATAAGAACTCAGCCTACTGTAGAAGTTCTGAGTCTATGTACTTTCAATTTTAGACCATAACCATAATACGCTCCACAACCCAATGAAATTTCTAATAATACTAACCAATGATGTGTTAAACTGAGACACTTCTAGCTTGAATGTTAAAAACGTCACTATGATTTAAAGGATATGTGCTTACCTTTCTCTATCAATTTACTGTTAATTTGCTGCTATTGAAGCAATTTATTTTAAAATGGTTATATTTTATTTAAATGTTAATATCAATCCTGTCATTTTAAATATATATTCAAATTCCATTTGCTTTACAAAATGCAATTCTGCAATTTGAGAGGGATACAAAATTGCATAAAGAGTGTTGGAGGGGAAGCAGAGAAGAAGAGATTACCTGAAAAAATATCAAAAACGAGGAATAGCAGATAATTCTCACTACTGCTTAGAGGATGGAGTCATTAGGGGAAGTTTAGGTCACAATTATCTCTTGGTTACACAAAATGCTGTTTGCATTGCAACTGTAAAAAGTGTTATATATCTTATTTTCTCTTTTTTGCTACTTTATTTTTCCACTGCCTCTGTTAGTAGAGTAAAGTAATTTGGGCTACAGTCTGCAAGAAAGACACTATAAAGTCCCACACTAGTGGGTGTTCTTAAAGGTATCCCCCATGTGTTTCCGCCCCCCCCCCCCCACAAGGAATCTAAGCCTATATGTGTGTGCGCGTGCGTTTGCGCTGAGTTGCTCCCAATTCTAAGAGGGGCATTCAGCAGAAAATTAATTTTTAAAGTAATTTTAAAATGTGGGGGGAGGGATAGCTCAGTGGTTTGAGCATTGGCCTGCTAAACCCAGGGTTATGAGTTCAATCTTTGAGGGGGCCACTTAGGGATCTGGGGCAAAAATCTGTCAGGGGACAGTACTTGGTCCTGCTAGTGAAGGCAGAGGACTGGACTCGATGACCTTTCAAGGCCCTTCCACTTCTAGGAGACTGGCATATCTCCATTTATTTAAAAAAAAAAAAATACCCTGCACCCATATGGCATTCAGAGACAATGCTAAGCTGTGATGCCCCAGCATTCATGCTGATATCACAGCTATTACAATTTATGGATTTATTTTGCAAAGGACTTCTAACCCTATACCTCTGGGATGCTACGATAATCATCCTTTAAAAATCTTTGGCAAACCCTTCTCTGATCCAGCAGGGTTCTGGGGCAGCTGTAATGCCATAGTGTTATGCACTAGGGTAATTCAAGGGAGTAGAATCTGGTCAGTGTGAATTCAGGGGCCGGAAAGAAAAACATTTACAATTAGCTTTGCGATTAGGGTGACCAGATGTCCCCATTTTATAGGGACAGTCCAGATATTTGGGGCTTTGTTTTATATAGGCGCCTATTGCCCCCTACCCTCTGTCCCGATTTTTCACACTTGCTGTCTGGTCACCCTATTTGCGATTAATGTCTCATTTAGCCAGGTTATTTGTGGCCTTTAGTTGGGGTTGGTCCTGCTTTGAGCAGGGGGTTGGACTAGATGACCTCCTGAGGTCCCTTCCAACCCTGAGATTCTATGATTCTATGATTCGCTGAATCAAAATATATTGAGCTTGTTAGTAGTATTTTTGCAATATTTGCACTTTTAAACAACAGTCCGAACAGTTTCAGGCCCTATCACTAGACAGCAACAGAGTATAGCAAAGGACACATTCATGTCTGCTGACAACCTACTGAAATTACAGCAGTTACATTAAATATGGATCTGGCTATTTGAATTCAGAAACAAGGTTATGTAATGGATATTTTCAAAGTTAACTGTCCACTGTTAAGGTGTCCAGCAAAAGGGGCTACATTAATTAAATATAACTTTAAAAAATGACTAATACATATATGTATACACATGTATAGAGAGAGAGAGTAAAGAAAAGCCGCACTGAAAAAAGTGTGAGATGGGTCTCCCATTAGAATTCTTCTACACCATTCTTCAGTGCGATTCCTGTCTCACCAGACCACTGGCGGCTCATCAAGTAAATTGTCTAGGTCAGGAATATGTAGTTCCTCAGAGATGGACTGGACTAGAGCTGAGCAAATAATTGATTTTTTCGGTTTGGTGGCCAAAGTAGGAAAAATCTAGAAAAACAATCCAGTTTGTTTCAAACCAAAACGGATTTTTTTTCCCCCTCACCAAAATGAAAAATGGAAAAAAAATGTCATTCAGGTCAAGGCTAAACGACATTTCCAAAATGAACGTAAAAGAGCAGTCCCACATCCTCCACAATTGGTACCAGAAGATTCAGAGGAACGTGCAAGAATGCCTGAAATGGGCAATTATGAAATAATCTGCTCATAGATGAAGTTCTTTCCTAACCCCACAATTAGTGTGGCTAGACACAATCAACCCTGAAGCATGAGGGTTTATATCCCTTATACATTTTTATCATATTTCCATTGCAGGATGTTCCCATTATTCAGATAAACGTCTAATCCCCTTTTAAACTCTAGAGCGCTCTTGGCCTCTATGACACTGTGACAAATGTGGGGGTGCTCGGTAACAAATATTGATTTGTATCCCATCATGTGGTTTAGGCATTGGATTTCTGAGATGGTGTGTTAGACTATTATAGGGGAGCAGAGAGTTTCAGCAAATTGTCAGGAGCACATCTGGTTCCCATCCTGATTGCTAGGCAACCCAGGATGCTCAGCTGGGCCCAATGAGCCTTCTCCAAAAGGTCCTGGCTTCCCAATTGTGCAGAGGAGCCAGTGGCCTGATATTTAATCATTGCAGCAGCAGCACAGTGGCTGCTCATAGTGTACCATGCCTGCAGATGCACTTGCCCTGCTCCATTTTCCAGTCCTTGCTCCAGCCTTGTCCCACCTTGACTCCTGTCCTCTCCAACCTAGGTCCAACCTAGTCCTTGCCTCCCTGCCTTGAGCCTGTGACTTGACTTATTGACTTCAGCTTACCCTTCGCCTTAGTGTTCCTGATCCCAACTCGGGTCCTGACCTTTGGCTTGGCTTCTTGACCCTGACTCCTGAATATCTGCTCACCATTACTTCGAACTGCCATTGCAACCACCAGGCAAAGTCCTGCTTCACTTACTAGGTGGGCCGCCCATGCCCTGGGGGCTTATACACTCTTCTCCAAAAGTAGATACAATCACAAGACTAGTAACTGCAAGTCATTAAGGCTGAAAGGGTCTGACTGCTGAAAAATGGATGGGCTTGCTGAGAGGAAAAAAACAAGTATGAGGCAAAAAAGAAGACCTTACCCCTTGGCCCTTTAACAAAGACCACTGAGCAGCATAGTAATTGGGTCCACAGGATGGGTGTGGGCTTTCAGAAAGCCCAGTTTCCCTGGAAGAAGGAAACAGACTGGGAGACAAACTGAGACCTGGTTTGGTCCTTGGATTCTTAAAAGAATGCAAGTTCATTCAATTCCTGAAACCTAAGAGGAAAGCCTATCTAACTTAGCTTGTAGTGAAGTGTAAGGTGAGATGAGATTAAAAATGTGCGTAATACTCTTGTATTAAAATGACTTTTTCCCTAATGCTTTGCTAGATAAAAACACTGTTTGAAGAAGGCTGTTGGTAATTCTATCATTGGCCACCCCTTCCCAAAAGGAAGAAACACAGGTGCCCCAAACCCAGTTGATTCTGCAAAGTGATAAGCGGTTGGTATACTCAGGGCAATGTAGCCAGACCCCAGTCTGAGAACGGAAAAATCACGAGAATGTATGCTGAGACATTAAGGACAAGAGGATCAAGGCTTGAAGTCATTGCTTCAGAAGAGACTGCAAAAGGAGCAGAAGTACAGCAAGCCGTGGAAGACAGACATCTTGTGGGTGAGTTACACAGGTTAATTATGTATTATGTAAAAATATCTGGCCTTCTATTAGTTTTAAATTTGTTGCCCTTCAGATTCATTGAATGTTCCACTGCTTCTTTTAAAGGAACACATACTTTACTTCTCTACCCCATTAATTATTTTATTATGCTTTATGCACACACACACTGATATGTGCATACGTACAACCAGATAGAGACATACACACATACAAAATTATGTCCCCTCTTATTCATCTCTAAACTAAACCTCCCTAATATTTTTAATCTTACTTCACAGCTTCTGGTCATTCCTGTTGCCCATCTCTGAACCTCCTCTACTATACCAAGATATACTTACGCCTCTGTACAATATGCAGTTTCCTTTTTTAAAAAAAATAACATCATTGCAACTATTGAAGTATTTCTCTCTTTCACCAATGCCTGCTAGTTCAACATATTTGTGCTATTTGTCACCCTCTCTTTGGAAAATAAAGAACACAGGGGAGAATTAGGATTCAAACAAATCTATAGTCAACTACTAGAAAATCCTAGAGTATTTTCATTGAATGCTTTTTTATTGCTTCTTTCTGCAAATGTAGGTAACAAATAAATGACTTCTTACCAAAAGGAAAGAGAACTTGAGTATTGTAGGACTATGTTAAAACTGATTTAACTGCATGCTTACTTCCAGTTAAAGTAACTAGATTTTAAGTATTCGAGAGCTCAGCTTTTCAAGCGTTCATGTTTATGCTTTCACACATAATATTTCAGATGTAAGTTTAGTCACCGATAAATTCATTCTTAGATGGTTTTCTGGTATGTTATGACCAACATAGCAGCACAAAAGCATTCTCTCCTATGAAAGACAGAGATGAAAATACTAGAAGTAAACTGGGGTTTGACAATGCCATTCAACATTTCTCCCAAATTTTTGAACTTAAAACTTCTTAGTCCTCATTTCTAAGAAACTTTTCAGACATCACAAAAAACAAAAAAAAATTTCAAAGGGTCTTTGAAAAAGATCAACCCAGGAAAAAAGAAAAGAAAAGAAAATCTGAACATTCTTTGAAAGTGGTGAAAAAAGTGTCCTTATTTCCAATGTCTTTACACACAGTATCCTTTTTTCTACTGTAAGATGCCCAGGAACATGGATGTCTCGCTCAGCAGTGATCCCTGTGATGTAGAAAAAGAGAGAGAACATCTTGCACTTAAGCAGAGCTTCCTTGTGATATTTCTTTGAACACCCTTCACACCACTTCCATCAAACACTTTTCCCCCGCCTCCCCATCCAAATCAGCCAACTAACCTTACAATACTTCTTGTCCATTGCACACAAACCTGCAGTTGGCCAGACCTTGTTCTTACCTTTTCAGCAACATGCTGGAGACCGGTAATAAGAATGGGGAGGGGAGCTGAGGTGGAGGGAGGGCAGCAGTTAGACAGGTTACTTGTCCTCATTCCTTTCTTTAAACACAAGAAGGGGAGTAATCTCTGCTTTTTTGATAACAACAATTCCAGGAGTCCTGACCCAAGATTCTGCTGAATTGAGGCTATTTGTGTCAACACAGTCTCTAAGCACTAAAGCACATCATTGAAGCTTAGCCTCAAAGCAGGCAGCCATCAACTAACATGGTACTTCAAGCTGCTTTGTTGTTTTCTGGTTTGAAATGCATATTTTCAGAGTCATATCTTGTCTATTCTTCCTAGAGCCCATCATCCGTCACCAGTCAAACTGGTGGTCTGGAATCATCCAGGCTAATAGTCTGAAGCAATGTTCTCCTCTCATTTTTTTTAATAACATTGAACAAACAATGGCAACTCAGGTGCAACAGAAGTATTTTGCACTGACCAACTTTAAATGATCACTGAAGTGATCAGTTCTTATTTAATCCTTTGCAATTTAGGGTGTTTATGGGGAAGGGTCGCAACATGCTAACATCACTTTGGAACTAGTGAAGGGTAGGAATATTTTATTAACTCAAGGACAGAAATAATGAATTTGTGCTTTGTCTCCCACCACCTTCCAATCCCCTTTCCTCTACTACACGGTTCCACTCCCTCCTTGCTGTTCTCCTTACCCTTCGGAGTCTCTGGGTTCTTTCACTTTCCCAGGCCTTGATGTCAGTCCTACCTATTGCTACTTGTCAACTTCACAACTTCTGGAATAGCCATGGAGAATATTCATGAGAAAACCCCTATGCAGGGATCCAATCTCTGTCTGTCTGCCTGGTCCTCGTTCATTGGTTTACTGACTCACAGACTGGTCTGCCTAAAGTTCATGCACAGAACAGGATGAGTACTAGCAATGTAAGCTTCCCTACACCACTATGCCACTGTGCCTTAATTTCGACTGGATGGGATCATCTGTACTGATGACAGGGTAGGTCTGTCAACAAAATCATTGAGCCCTTGATCTTTCAGCTGAGACTGCCAGTCTTAAAAAGGTTTTCACCAGCTGTCCATTAAGAATAGGATTGAGACCTCCAACTTGTTTCACATAGTCCAAACAGCTATTAGATGGTATGTAATGTTGCTAATACCTAATGACATTGTGGAACTAAGCCAAATACCAACCAGTGATCTAGAGAAGAAAGGCTCTTTATCCCACAACCAATCCCCCTGACCTTTATTTTCAACCAGTGGGAAATTAAATATATTAGGACTACAGCGACAGTAATGCCACTCTTCAGTCTCCACGGTTAGCCTATATTATAAGGCTGTTTTTTCTATCCCAGATCTCTAGCTATAAAGTCACTATGCATTTACCGAAATGATAGCTCTCAACAATTATTACACTGTATATTTCCTTTTTAAATCCTTTATATAAACATTTGTTTGCAAAGGTGTAGCTTCAGTTATTGGCTTTGAAATTGTGAAGTGTAGTGTGCAGCTTTCTGAAACGACAAATAATGGCATCTTGGAGCAAACACCTTCATGGATCCACATTAGAGTCCTAACAAGTGTAAAGACTGTAACAGAGTCACATCAAGGGTCAGAGAAAACACAAAGGAAACATGCAGCTCAGAACGGCACAGCTGAAGGAGCTAGAAGAGTTTCATTACAAGCACCTAAAGACTTATTGAACTGAGTCAGAACCTGACCATGTCATCTCAAAATACAAGGACTATGCAGTAGGCAACCCAAGTCTAATTGATGGGCCAAATTCCTCTCTGATGTCACTCCATTGACTTCAATAGAGCTATTTTGCCTATTATGAGCATATTTCAATTTCAATAAAATGGCTACCTTGTTGGGATTAAATCAGACAGATGTTTCAGCAGTTATTAAATCACTTAACTAATTACTCCGAATACTTTTCCAGCCATATCTACTATGATAAACACCTCAACCTAAATTACACTGAGTAAACTTCAGGGGAATTGTACAAACCCTTAGCTTTGGGAGAAGATAGGATGGAACGTAGTGTCTGGCATTTACTGTCATCAGCATTATAATGATTCAGCTAGAGTATACATAATTTTGTTGCTGACCTTATATTATTATCTAATTAAGGTAATTTACGTAATTACTTGTTAAAAAGACTAATTTTGTTCCACAATATAAAGAGTTTTGGAGCACAGCAGTATGAGAGAATTAGATTCCAATATAGCAATATTGTAAGAATTAAAGCCTCTAGTGAGCCTAGTGAATAAAAAGGGAAGACGGATAGCAAAAGTTGATAAGAGAGTAAGGAAACCTGGATCCTACTTCTTGCTCCCCCACAGACCTCTTGTGCAACCTCCTATGTGTTATTAAGAAATATATTTATAATGTTTGTTGCTTTATGTAAACTATGTGCTATGAGATTCTCTAATTGCAAACTGATTTAAACATTAATGATATTAAACTCTGTACAAAGCCAAAAAGACAAAAAAAAAAAACCGAAAAAATACCCCGAACAAACTTCAAGGTGCCGTGAAGACATATGTTTTTGCCAAGAAATGACTAGCCTAATAAACCCTTATTGATTTACCCTTTACAGCAAAAGAAAGAATTGAGTATGAGTACATAGCAATCTTGGTTATCTGTTTCGAGCCATAAACTTGGCAATAACAAACAGGTCATCTTAGCCACTCCTGATTCCTGACAAAATTATTTGAAGTTTTTTCTTGAGACTAATCCTAGAATAAAAGTTCATATAAAACAATTATCCCTTTTGCACACAGTACAAGAGTTAAAGGAAAACATTTTTATCAGCCAGATATTAAGAGTTAGAAAACATCTGAAATCTGAAGAAGAGCTCTGTGTAAGCTCAAAAGCTTGTCTCGCTTACCAACAGAAGTTGGCCCAATAAAGGATATTACCTCACCCGGTTATCTCTCTAATATCCTAGGACCCACACAGCTCCAACAACACAGCAGGAAACATTTGTTAAAATTTATTAGAATCACTGTAAACTCATGACTTTATATAAAGGCGAAAAAACTGTTGTCTTGTCCTTCAGTGCTTAGAAACTATAGAAGCTTATGTTCTCCTTTAAATTTTGTAAATTGCTTGTTTTCTTAATTATAAATATTTCAATTCTAAATGTAAACATTCCTTATTATAAATACTTATTGCTATTTTGAGTTGTACAATGGGCATGCACTTGCCACAATCACAGAACAAAAATGTTGTTGTTAAAATCCTCCTTTAACTGAGGAGTTAATTATTTGGAATGCTTATGAAATGTACTTATCAAACTTAAAGTTAAGGAAGCAGCCTGAAGAAGTGTTAGTAGAAGAAGCTACATTTTGGAGAGATTATTTTGGTACTTCTGGTGAGTATGTTATATTAATAATATAAACTTTTAAAGTACTTTTTCTAAAAAGCTAAGAAACTTTTACATAGTCTATCTATATTTATATTTAATCGAAAGAGCTCTTCAAGTACTCAAACATTTGTGGAACTGGAATGATATTGCAGAAAATAGACCAAATAGTTTTCAAAATAAAACTTCAAAGAGAGTCTCAGGGACATCCCTGCCAAGACAGAGAGTCACAAATACCTTCTGAAGTGCATATGTAACTCCTACAGCATATGCATCAAGGGCTTGATCCAGCAAAGCACTTAAGTGCATGCTTAACTTTAAGCACACATTTAAGTTCTTTGCTGGATATAGCCAGAGTGTTCTGCACCGTCAAAAACTGAGCTTTAAATGAAGAAGCAACTGAGACCAGCCCGACATAGAGATGCAAAAGCAAAAAGCCTCAATATTTGAATCCTACCAAACCCCTCAAAGGCATGTTCTCATGCATTCATGAGAAAAAAAAGTGGTAAATATATTATATTATAAATATATAAAACCTGAAGAAGTTAAGAAGGGAAAAGACACAGGAGATCATTTCACAACACATAAGGGGAGGCTCAAGCCAATGCAAGGACACTCACTGCAATCTGAGAAGTTCACACAAAGCTCAGAAATGACATAGACAAAGCAAGGACCATCAATGAGCCAAGACTCAAGAGGAACCTTACAACCTCAGTACTTCCCATGAAAAAAATGGTGCCACCAAGTCCCAAGCTTCACTGAATGAGATAGTCTTACACAAGCATGGCCAAGGGTTAACTTCATTACTGAAAATGATTTCATTTGAATGTTGAAATGTTATTGTAACTTGAGTTTTATTAACAGCATATCCTGTTAAACCCCAAATAGCTAGACAATGTAAGCCGAGTAAGGTATAACAGGGATTTAACTTGAATTTAAGATGCTTAGTTTTCATTAAATGTTCTGTCTCAAACTATTCTTTAAACAAATTGGTGGGTTCAATAACACACTGAGATTTTAAGTGAATACTCAGAGCTGCTTCATCAGGTAATAGAATTAAAGTTCTCCAGTTACCAAACTTCGTGGGACTTACTTTTGTCTATTTATAAATATTTTTAGTTTATCTATGATAAAAAGCAGGATTCACCTTCCTTTAAACATTAAAAACTGTCTTTAAAAAATGCCTGGATTATCTATGATAATTACAGAGATTCTACCTTATTAACTCCTGTTTCAACTTCCCTACAGACAAATGTCCTGTAATAGTAATACATCTAACAGCAGATCTAACTCCATTGGGAGGTATGATCTCCAATGGAAGTTTTCAACCAGGAGTACTGGAACTAGCATACTAAATTTTATTGCTTATTTTTGTTTCTAATTTTCCTTGCAGAAAAAAAATGATTAATAACTTTGAATTCCATTGCTTGTATCTATCATGACATAATCTAAGGCATAGAAAGAACCTTTATAGCATGACACTAATTGTGGGGTCACATCTCTGATCCTGTAACATAAAAACAATGATTTATAATTTAGCCCATGTAATCTTTGCTTCTTCAGACTATAATGTTAATAATTGGGGGGGGCGTTAAATTATTTGGTTCTGAACTCAACTCATATGTAAACTTGCCCTTTGTACCCACAACACCAAACGTGAGTATATGGATCTGGCTAGGGCTTGTAAGGGTATCTTATTCAAGCAAAGGACAATAGATAACTTCACCATGGTCAATCAGTAGCTATAAAGGGAGAAGATTTCTTATAATCAAGGGCTCTTTAATGAAGCAGACAAAGGAGTATGAGATCAAATGGTTGGAAGCTCAAGTAGATACATTCAAACTGGAAATAAGGTGCACCTATTTAACTGAGGGTAATTAACCATTGCAACATCTTGCCAAGGGATGTGGTGGATTCCCCATTACAAGTCTAAATCAAGACTGGATATCTTTCTAAAAATGTGTTTGAGCTCAACCACAAAATGTGGGATTGATTCAAGAATCACCTAGTGAAATTTTTTGGCTTTGTTATGCAAAAGTCAGAGTCTGTGATCATATTGGTCTGTTGGCCTTACGATCTATGAAACTATGAAAAAGGCAAAACAAAGTTAATTATGGGGAAGATAAAAGGAAGGCTAGGCTACAGAGAAATTCAATAAGGAGGGCAAAGGGCTGCTTTATTCAATAGCAAACTCTCTTGCTAATTAAGGAGAAGCAATGACTGGTTTCAAGGGGATTCACGTCTAACTCATCTTACTTGGAAAGATGATGGTTGTATTTGGACTTGGTGGTTAAGGAGAAAAAACAGATGTATCCTGTTGTATTAAATGGGCACAAAGAGTTAAAGATGCTAACAAAAGACTGAAATAAGTCCAACATTAAACAGTTTTAAACAAGGTTTGGTTTGTTATAAAGAGACTCAGTTAGTTTCCTGGCAAACACACTAAAAAACTTTAGTATGTATTAACTAAGATACGTAAAAGAAAAGAATTTAAACCAAGTTACAGTGCGGTTTAAAACTGAACTGAAATGGTTATGCAAAGCAAATTTAACTAAAACCTATCAGAACCTGCTTTTAAGGGAATATTAGTTGGACAGTCCTTTTCAGTGGGGAAGAAAGAGTTAGTTTAGTTGCTCAGTTTCAAGCTGTGAGTGATGATTGTTTTTCCTGATTCTAACAAAGAGACAGATACAAAGGGAGAAGAGATGATAGTGAAGGGAGGAAACAAGGCTTATGTAGATGTTCTCAGGATTCTGAGTGGCAGGTCAGTCTCAGACTGATGCTCTAGGTGGCAGGTCGGTCACGACAGCAGTGATCTAGACTCTGGTTCATTTCCTAGTCTGGGACATCATCTGGTTGGCCTGGTTCATCTCCTTTACTGGTCTCTCTCAGGCTGGGCAGAGCTGGATGGGCTGCTTTGTCTCATTGTATTAGCCCATGTAGTATGGTATACTGTTGATCTCATGATCAAAAATAAAAGAGCACTACATGGGCTCAAATATTTGCAGTCATGAAATATTTCTGTTAGATTTCATAGTTTGGGAACCACTGGATTAAAAATTCCCTTTCAAAGAGCAACATGAAAAAGAGAATTGTTACAAAACATTTACTTTCGCCCTTGAGAGCTCTAGGACTTGCTGTTCCTAGTGGGGATAGATTTACTTTACCATTCTCACATAAATAAGGACACTGGGCACAAGACGTATTGGATCCTTATGGATCCAAGGGGAAGTGATCTTAATGACACATTTATCAGATGTATGCTGACACTGAATTTTTCAGTTCATTAAATGTTCTCCACACCGTCTGTAGCTTGCTTATTTTAGGGCTATTAGTTTCCTCTTTATGACTCTCCAGTCTGTTTCCTAATTGTCATTAAAAAAAAAAAAAAGTTGATCTGACTTTAAATTGGCATGAATAAAACCCTGAAAAGGAATCAAGGAAAAAAGTTATTATCTTAAGGCGTATCTCTGGAGAATCAGGTCCAAAGCCTACCTCTTGCTTTTAACACATGGAAGACATGAAATAAAGCTTTATTTTAAAAGCTTAGAAGTCTGTACACAATATTGGTAATTGTCGTCTTCTGTTTGATGCTTTTGAGCAGTTTCAGTCCAAGACCTGAGGGTACATCAAAGGATGTGTATTTGGATGGGCTTTGTTTGATGGTGAAGGCTTCTACATAAATGCTTTAAGTCATCAAAACAGTCTGGAGGAGGAGGTGAGAAGTAACATCCTGGAAAAGAGTTCCAGACATCACTGAGTAGTTTAAGAGACCATGAAACCTGGACAGACGTAACAGCTCTCCTTTCAAGTGCACACAAATAGGAAGCTGAATCTTGTATATGTACAATACACATGGACCTGATCCAAAGCCCATTGAAGTCAATGGAAAGACTCCCTTTGACTTCAGTGGGCTTTGGATCAGGCCTCAAAGACTTTAGCGTAATGAAAAGGCTTTTAGCCTAGATTCAAAGGTACTTAGGCACCTAAACCCCAGACGTAGGCACCTATGCACAAATCACAAAACTCCCGCCAAACCTTGTAGGTACCTAAATTCACTCGGCATTGAAGTATTGCAATAAAAAGTTCCCTTAATTTGTAATGAATTAATTTTGAGGCTCAAGCAACTAGGTGCCAGGGCTCAAGCAATATTTTACATTCATAATGGATGCAGCAAGCCTAGAGGTTCATAGATTCATAGATTCTAGGGCTGGAAGGGACCTCGAGAGGTCATCGAGTCCAGCCCCCTGCCCTCATGGCAGGACCAAATACTGTCTAGACCATCCCTGATAGACATTTATCTAACCTACTCTTAAATATCTCCAGAGATGGAGATTCCACAACCTCCCTGGGCAGTTTATTCCAGTGTTTAACCACCCTGACAGTTAGGAACTTTTTCCTAATGTCCAACCTAAACCTCCCTTGCTGCAGTTTAAGCCCATTGCTTCTTCTTCTAGCCTCAGAGGCTAAGATGAACAAGTTTTCTCCCTCCTCCTTATGACACCCTTTTAGATACCTGAAGACTGCTATCATGTTCCCTCTCAGTCTTCTCTTTTCCAAACTAAACAAACCCAATTCCTTCAGCCTTCCTTCATAGGTCATGTTCTCTAGACCCCTTAATCATTCTTGTTGCTCTTCTCTGGACCCTCTCCAATTTCTCCACATCTTTCTTGAAATGCAGTGCCCAGAACTGGACACAATACTCACAATACTCCAGTTGAGGCCTAACCAGCGCAGAGTAGAACGGAAGAATGACTTCTCGTGTCTTGCTCACAACACACCTGTTAATGCAGCCCAGAATCATGTTTGCTTTTTTTGCAACAGCATCACACTGTTGACTCATATTTAACTTGTGGTCCACTATAACCCCTAGATCCCTTTCTGCCATACTCCTTCCTAGACAGTCTCCTCCCATTCTGTATGTGTGAAACTGATTGTTCCTACCTAAGTGGAGCACTTTGCATTTGTCCTTATTAAACTTCATCCTGTTTACCTCTGACCATTTCTCCAATTTGTCCAGATCATTTTGAATTATGACCCTGTCCTCCAAAGCAGTTGCAATCCCTCCCAGTTTGGTATCATCTGCAAACTTAATAAGCGTACTTTCTATGCCAATATCCAAGTCGTTGATGAAGATATTGAACAGAGCCGGTCCCAAAACAGACCCTTGCGGAGCCTCACTCGTTATACCTTTCCAGCAGGATTGGGAACCATTAATAACTACTCTCTGAGTATGGTTATCCAGCCAGTTGTGCACCCACCTTATAGTAGCCCCATCTAAGTTGTATTTCCCTAGTTTATTGATAAGAATATCATGCGAGACCGTATCAAATGCCTTACTAAAGTCTAGGTATACCACATCCACCGCTTCTCCCTTATCCACAAGACTCGTTATCCTATCAAAGAAAGCTATCAGATTGGTTTGACATGATTTGTTCTTTACAAATCCATGCTGGTTATTCCCTATCACTTTACCACCTTCCAAGTGTTTGCAGATGATTTCCTTAATTACTTGCTCCATTATTTTCCCTGGCACAGAAGTTAAACTAACTGGTCTGTAGTTTCCTGGGTTGTTTTTATTTCCCTTTTTATAGATGGGCACTATATTTGCCCTTTTCCAGTCTTCTGGAATCTCTCCTGTCTCCCATGATTTACCAAAGATAATAGCTAGAGGCTCAGATACCTCCTCTATTAGCTCCTTGAGTATTCTAGGATGCATTTCATCAGGTCCTGGTGACTTGCAGGCATCTAACTTATCTAAGTGATTTTTAACTTGTTCTTTTTTTATTTTATCTTCTAAATCGTCCCCCTTCCCATTAGCATTCACTATGTTAGGCATTCCCTCAGACTTCTCGGTGAAGACCGAAACAAAGAAATCATTAAGCATCTCTGCCATTTCCAAGTTTCCTGTTACTGTTTCTCCCTCCTCACTGAGTAGTGGGCCTACCCTGTCCTTGGTCTTCCTCTTGCTTCTAATGTATTGATAAAAAGTTTTCTTGTTTCCCTTTATTCCTGTAGCTAGTTTGAGCTCATTTTGTGCCTTTGCTTTTCTAATCTTGCCCCTGCATTCCCGTGTTGTTTGCCTATATTCATCCTTTGTAATTTGTCCTAGTTTCCATTTTTTATATGACTCCTTTTTATTTTTTAGATCTTGCAAGATCTCGTGGTTAAGCCAAGGTGGTCTTTTGCCACATTTTCTATCTTTCCTACCCAGCGGAATAGTTTGCTTTTGGGCCCTTAATAGTGTCCCTTTGAAATACTGCCAGCTCTCCTCAGTTGTTTTTCCCCTCAGTCTTGATTCCCATGGGACCTTACCTATCAGCTCTATGAGCTTACCAAAATCCGCTTTCCTGAAATCCATTGTCTCTATTTTGCTGTACTCCCTTCTACCCTTCCTTAGAATTGTGAACTCTATGATTTCATGATCACTTTCACCCAAACTGCCTTCTACTTTCAAGTTCTCAACGAGTTCCTCCCTATTTGTTAAAATCAAATCTAGAACAGCTTCCCCCCAGTAGCTTTCTCAACCTTCTGAAATAAAAAGTTGTCTGCAACACAGTCCAAGAACTTATTGGATAGTCTGTGCCCTGCTGTGTTATTTTCCCAACATATATCTGGATAGTTGAAGTCCCCCATCACCACCAAATCTTGGGCTTTGGATGATTTTGTTAGTTGTTTAAAAAAGCCTCATCCACCTCTTCCACCTGGTTAGGTGGCCTGTAGTAGACTCCTAGCATGACATCACCCTTGTTTTTTACCCCTTTTAGCTTAACCCAGAGACTCTCAACACTTCCGTCCCCTATGTCCATCTCCACCTCAGTCCAAGTGTGTACATTTTTAATATATAAGGCAACACCTCCTCTCTTTTTCCCCTGTCTGTCCTTCCTGAGCAAGCTGTACCCATCCATACCAACATTCCAATCATGTGTATTATCCCACCAAGTTTCGGTGATGCCAACGTCATAGTTGAATTTATTTATTAGCACTTCCAGTTCTTCTTGCTTATTACCCATACGTCTCGCATTTGTATACAGGCATCTAAGATACTGATTTGATCTTGCCTCCCAGTTTTGCCCTGACCCTCCAATCCTGAGGTGGTGGGACTCAGCCCTAGCAAGCCCTGACACAAATTAAGCACTGCACTTGTCTCCCGCCTAAGACCCAGAGCGATTCACAAACTAGGGAAGATAGGCACTTGTCCACCTAACTCGTGTGCAGAGCCTGATCTGGTAGGACTGCTCCTCCTCCTCCTCTTCCCACCCAGCTTCCTGCCAAAACGCCTTAGGCACCCAGCTCCAAGAGAGGGTTCACAACTGACAATCACTAGCAGAGATAGGCATCATCTCCCAAGAGGGGTGGGCTATCACACATCTCTCTCCTTGGCATCTCCCATTGGCTGGCTTAGGTGGCTCCCCACCTAGCATGCTGGCTTTTGTGAATTGCAGTGTCCTCATTCATGATAAAGACTCCTGGGCTCCTAACTCAGGCTCTGTGAATCACTGCGTTATTCCTATGATTTCTAGGCACTGAAAAGGTGGGCATTGTGATGCTCAGCATCTCTTTCATCAGAGCTTGGCTCCTTGATCTGATCACATCTTTTTAACAGAGCACTGCAAGGAACATGGATGAGAAGCCATTTAAGGAGAGAATATGAACTTATAGCACATGCATAGCTGGTAGGGTTAGAGGGGGGATGTTGCAGCCAGTTTGCCCTCAACGGGCTGCAGCTTAGCTGCCCGAGAGACCACCTGTCTTTCTGCAGCCCGTAGAGAACACTTCAAATCACTAGGAACGCACTGGGTCTTTGGTGCCCTCTGCCTCTGGAGATCATGATCATGTCTCATTTACTTGGAGCACAATTAAAGACACTCCTCTTTTCCCAGACCTCCTCATAGTTAATGCTACAAAATGACCAAGTGACACCACCCTTTCCACTATGGTTCTGCCTCTTTACAAACATGTGATCCTCACAAACGTGTGAGCCTGCGGGAACAGTGGCAGATAAGACCGTCCTTACTTGAGGTGCTGTGGTGCATCTTTTATTTAATATCCAGACCTGTTCCTCAAGTCTGTTACCCCCTCCCACATTGTCTCCCTAGTATTTTCCTTTTTTCTCCTCCCATTCACCCTCACCATGGTTACCCACAGCTGATCACCCACCCCACAGTTGCTGTTCTTCTCCCCTTGATGCTCCCTTAACCCAGCGTGCTGTCAACACAGCAAACTTCACTTTGAAATTCCACTAAGCCTAACTTTGACTCTGCTTGGGGGCTGGCCCTGCTCTTCTCCCAGGGACTGTGTATGCTTACCAACACTTAATAAGTTCCATGGCATGAGAACACAGGGATGAAAGCCACCGCTACATGGGAGAAAAGGACACACAAAATATGGGAGGGATGCATGAACCTTCTGCTTGAAGCCGGAGTTTTGGTAGGCATGGTGACAGAGTTTTGTTCTGCATTCAAAGGTCTTATTTTTATTTGCCCAATTGTTTTCCTTTGCTTTTGAGATATAATCTCCATTATCACAGTCTTTCCTGCTCAATGCTTTTTTAATGCATGTTTTATTTATCTTAGGAAGATCCTTTATGCTCCTGTGTGAATTCCAATTGTTATGGCTCGTTTTAATTTCCTTTAAAGCTCGTGGCCATTCTTCTGTTGAAGTAAATCTGGTTCCACTTAATAAAAATTTTTCGCGATGCAGATATATAAAATTTCCTTGCCTCATCTCTGAAATTCCTGAATAAGCAAAATTTAAATTATCCATCATATATTTTATACAGTTTAATTTGATAAAGGTGATGGAGACTAACATGGGAACAGCTGCTCATCGTACCAGGGTGCAGAGCAATCCAAAGAATTCATGGCATAGCTAAGCATGCCCCAATCCTTTCATTTTCAATTTGTTCTATTTCTCCCCATTCAGGTTGCTAATCCACACTGACTGGAGGGGCAAGAGCAGAAGAGAAGGAGAATTTATGTTGTGGCTGAATATCTGGCCTAGATAAACTTTACTGCACCTGAAAACCTATGTCAGTGACAGAGCTAGCTTTAACATTCTAAAGAAGAAAAACACTTCTTGGGCTCATTTCAAGTAAACCCCAGAGGGCCTTTGCAACTCATAGCTATTTCCAGGTAGCACTGTGCACTTAGCTCTGGAAACCATCAGTTTGGTTGTTTGTTAAACCACATTGCAATGCTATTTCTTTAATGTTTTTCTAGGGTGTAACTTTTTTTGCTCTTTTTATTATATAAGAGCACTGTGAACAACGAAAATAACTGGGTTGACCATGTCTGCCTGTAATCATAATCATCTAAGTCAGGAATGGGCAAACTACGGCCCGAAGGCCACATCTGGCCCCTGAGACCTTTTAATCCGGCCCCTTGGGAACAGGGTCAGGGGCTTGCTCTGCTCCGGCGCTCCCACTGTGGGAGTGGGGTCAGGGGCTTGCCCCACTCTGCCTGCCCAATGCTCCCACGTGTTCAGGTGGGACCTGCGTGAGGGCACGCATGTTACTGCGGCTGCACAACCAAAATGTGCCATCAGAGCCTGGTACGTGCAAACCCACGTGCCTGCTACTTGTTGGCTTTGGTGACTCTGGTGTTTTAGTAGTGTTAATTTTCCATTGTTGAGGATAAAACAAAGAGTAGTTGGCCAGGGAGTGCCATTAATCAAAGAGGGCATGGAAAGGAGGTAAGTTTGGTTTAATTATTGTAATACTTTATGATGGTATATTTATAATAGTAAGTAAAGTTTAATGTTTATTTCCACTAAAATGTATCTTTATTAAATAAAGTGTATTTGAATATCTCTGAATTGTTAATTTCGTGAGAATTCATGGCCCACCATACAATTTCCATACCCAGATGTGGCCCTCAGGCCAAAAAGTTTGCCCATCTCTGGTCTAAGTAAAACCTTGTGCCGTCCACCCCCTCTACCCCCCCACACCATTTGTTTGTTATATGTATTTGTTGTCGTTAATCATACATTTGGATTGCAACCTCTTTGGGGCAGAGACCACCTTTTCATTATGTGTGTGTACTGTGTCCTGTTCGGAACCTATAATGTGGTTGCAGAGAGAGAGAGAGAGAGAGAGAGAGAGAGAGAGAGAGAGAGAGAGTGAGAGTGTGAGTGTGAGTGGAGAAGCCAGAATTTGGCTTGCAGTTTTTCCAACAGTTATAATATTCAACCACATTATAGGTTCCCTTTACTTTGTTGGCTTGTGTGTGTGTTTGTGTGTTTTGAGAAACCGAGGAAATTGGGCATTTTCAGTGCTGGGCCCTTGGCTGTTTAACCCTTTACCATAGCAGCTCAGAACGTGCACTTGTCTGAGAACCTCTAGGGACCATACCAAAGCCTCCTTTTAGTGAATGCCTCCCCATCAAGAGCAGGAACCAGAATAATTACATAACATAAAATCAAACAAAAGTACAAGCCACCAAACTTCTAGAAGAGAGAAGATCTCTTGTTTCAAGTCTTACCACTCTTAGCTGACTATGTTCAGTGCCTAGATCCTATGGTGACTGGTGCTCTGGATAGACAAAATACAGGGCAATGTTTTTATTTAAACACACAGTGAACATGTACTTTCAGATACGTGTAGATAGAGATACATAGAAAATGTATAGTATACACTATATACAGTGGTGTCTTCCTCTGCAAAACAGATTTTTAGCTCAGAAGAGTCAGAAAGATGCAGGTAGTCCAGGTAAAAGAAGATTTGACATTTGGGGCTCAATCCTGCCACCCAAAGCTCAGTCAAAGAGCAGCTGTTTTACAAGATACCCAACACTGGGCATTAGAGTAGGAGGGGAGGCCAATGGCTTAAAGTTGACCTACTGAAATGTTCTTAGTAATAGGCTAAAAATGTAAATCACTTAAAGTCGCTGATGTTCTTTTTTATATTCTCCGGACGATTTCCTAAATCAGCTTCAAATTTACTCATTTCAGCTTTAAAACAACAAGCTTTGAAAACGATTAAAAAAACCCAAACAAACACCACCCAGATGGTAACTATTATCTGAGCCAGAACACAGAGACAAATACATCCACTTAGGGCAAACTAGCATATTGTATTATATCACTATGATGTACTGTAATGGGATACGATTTACATTAAAACTTGTTGTGAATTAGAGATTTAACTTATGGCCTTTCTACACAAATTACAACAACAAACGAGTATATGCAAATATGCTCTAATAATGGCATGCATCCCATCACCAAAGGCAGGATTATTTCCAGAGCAAAACACCTGGGTAAATTATCTCAAAAAACAGCATACAGCTTCCAAACAATGCTGTACAGATGTGATGTAAAACTGAAGTCCTGATCACTTGTGGTCATTAAAGATTCCCTGGCACTCTTCAGAAGAGAAAGGGCCAGAATTTTGAATACAAATGGCTAGGGAACTGGTGCGATGTGACCACTGCTTATTATGGTAAGTATAATCATCCCACTGTTACCTTGAGTTCTTCTCCCTCAGTTTGGTGCATCCACCTGTTGTCTCGCCTCATAAACTGATAGGCTCTCTGGTGCAGGGACAATCTTTTAGTTAACTGTGAGCATAGCACCTAGCAGAATGGGAGCTACTGGTGCCAACACAATACACATACATAAATAAAATAATAAAATAAATAATAATAATAATTAATAATTTGCCAGGAAGCCAGGCCAAGTTCACACATGCGACCCAAGATTCCTGCTGTACCTTTACCTGGAAAACATACTCTTCACTTCCTGTCTGAAATTGGTTTGTAGTGTTGCTATGCACTTTAAACAGTTGCAGCTGATTTTAGGATTGGATGGTATATGAAACCGCGCATGCGTGCACATGCACACACATTTTAGTTTTCTAATCTACGTAACCGTTTCCTATTGTGCTTCTAATGACATAGCAGTCATTTCTGAGAGGGAGGCTGATGTTGCGAATCACGTCAGAAGATGAGAGTTCTGTTCCTAGCTCTTCCACAAGCTTGCTGAGTGGCCTTGGGTAAATCATTTAATCTCTTTGTGTTTCAATTTCCCATCTGTAAAATACAAATAACACTTCCCACCTCACAATGATGCGCCAGACTCAGTGTTTGTAAAGTGCTTTGGGAATCTTTGGATATAAGCTAATATGGAAATCAAAATTGTTATTTAACTTTCCTATTTCTCTTTGAGCATACAGCAATCACCTCAGTACCTATCAAGTATGGAAGGCGTCTTTTAAGCATTGACTGTGCGTGTGCCCAAATTACCAATAGCGTGAGGATGGAATGAGTTCCCTCACACCTCAAAAGCTGGATGATGCAACAGACCAGGAAGTAAGGGGGATAAGATTTTTTTTTAAAAAAAAAAGAGAGAAAAAATTATTATGAGGGGAGGAGAACCAGACAACATTTAGAACGCTCAGAGTCTGATGAAATCCATATCAGACATGTTGACATTTAGATAAAGTGAATGTTATTACATGGCGACAAGATCTATGTGTCTTAATTAACACTCTGGGGATGAGCACTCAGCATTGCCACAGCTGAACCACTGACTGCTAACCCTATTAACAATGAACGTTGAGAGGATTACTGTCAACCTTGAGTTACAGTCACGCAAAAAGGTAAAAAAAAAAAAAAAAAAAAAAAAAAGGAACAGTAACTAGACTATGCTTAGTGGGTAAAACTTTCAGAAGTGTCTACATCACTAAAAAGCCCACGTCCCATTTTCAAAAATGACTTTCAATGTTTCAATGAGACTTAGCCCCCCAGATAACTAAATGACTTTTGAAAATAGGCTGTAAGCTCCCCATTTAGGAGCTTCTGAAAATTGTCCCTACTTCAAAGAGATAATAAGGCAAGGTCCTGTGATATGGAGGTAAAGAGTTCTGAGGAAAATGTTAGTGGAGACACTGCAGCAAAAAGATGTAAATGGGGAGAGGAGGAACAGCAATGGGATAGTGAATAGGACAAGAAGGGGATATGCAATCTAACATCACAGTGGATTATTATATGACAAACACGAGATAAGAGCTTGTAATGGACAGGGTTAGACAATAAGAGGCAGGAAGCAAAGCAGCACAAGAGACACACAAGTAAGGAGACTATTTTTCTGTGTAAACAGGGCTTCTCAAACTGTTCATAGTGCCAATCACATCATAACAGAGTTTGATTCATGGGCCACTCATTTGTGATTGCATACAATTGTTGTGGCAACTACATCTACGGCCTACATAGAAAAGTCATATAAGGAAAGCAGTTAGGTGTTTTAACTGTCGTCAATGTTTCATTCCTTTCTGAGGAAAGGGAATCACTTCATCTACTTTGGCCTTTCATTTAATTTCTCTCTCATCTTTCAGCTGGAAACAAGTAGGATACCCAGCTCTATGTGATCAGTTAGTGCTCAACAGGCCACACTTGGGGACCTATTGGTGCTACGGGAGTGAAAACGTATGAAATGAGGTAGAAAATTTAAGCAGTAAAATACAGAGAGATGACAGGAAAATTGTTCCTTTGCTGTTAATCTCAGAGGACCAAATTGAAACCTGATGCAAATACTACATTTCCACTGGCTTGAATGGGATTGTGCCCATGCACCCCAAATTGGAATCTGGTCAGCAATCTAATCCAGGCTGCACCATGTCAGACAGTCAGGCAATTTAGCACTCCTTCTATTTCAGATATACACCAACGTCTTCCCCACAACCACACCAGCTGATACACCGGGAGATTGGAGGATTGACATGATGTGTTTAAATTTCAGCACACAAAATTTCAGCACACAAAATTAACCCATGTGCCAATGACTACTGACACCAAAGAATTCAAGAAAGCTAAAGGCAAAGCACAAGTCACACACAAAAAAGTAACAGCAATATAATGCCACCAGCTATAAATGAAAAGAGCAAGTAAGATTTAATGCATGCTAGAGTTGTTGGTGCTGTATAAATGTCTTGTTCTATTCCACTCTAGTGTTATTCCAGGGTTAAGCATATTCAGTGCCCTTTATAATCAAGTTGTCAATATACAGTCTTGATGTTATACATCGATTTTCTGCCAAAAAAGGAGGATGTTATCCTTTTGCTTTCAACAGCATGGCAGCAAGTTAATATTTTTAGATCATAATCTCCTCTATCACCACACAGACCAGGGCATCTTCCTGGCCCAACACAGTTTAACTGCATTTTTTAAATGTGACAGTTCTTCCCAGACATGGAGGTGATATAAAGTGGCAGTGTATATATTAACAACTGGCAGTCTATGCAGCTGTATATTGCACCAACAAACTCATCATACAAACAAGCTTCTTTCCTCCAAACGGGCAAAAAAAGCAGTCAAGGAAACCGATTCTGTACAATAAGAAATTTAAATGTTAGGTTTTCAATAGAAAGCCATTAACAGAATAATCATAGTAATGATAATTACTAAAAGGACTTGACAAAAAATTAATTGAACGTCACAATACCTTATGGACAGTTGGTGTTATGATTTTCAGAGCTGAGGAAATTCAGGCAGAGAGAGATTTAAGTGACTTGCTTGTGCGCGTTTTCAGCACAATGAGAAGAGAATTTTGATCTCTCAATCCTCAGTCCTATGCCTTAAACAGAGAGGTTACGTCTACACTATGAGCTAGGGGTGTGATTCGCAGCTTGTGGACACATACATAAGTTAGCTCTCATCAAGCTAACATGAGTATAAATAATGCAGCTGCAGTAGCAGAGACAGCGACGGCAAGGCTAAGCCATGCCAAGTATATATGCACTAGTTTTGGGGTGGGTGTACTTGGCACAGTTGAGCCGTGTCTCTGCTATCACCGCTGTAGTGCAGCTACACTAATATTTATTCCCCTACTAGCTCAAGGAGAGCTAGCGTATGTGTCTGTGAGCTGGTAATCATGTCCCTAGCTCATACTGTAGATGTAGCCAAAGACATCCTTGGCTCCCACCCCCAACCACATCCTTGACTCACAAGTATGGAAAAATTCAAGGGCTCTTCGAGGTGACCTCCCTATCAAGAGCACTTAAATGAAAAGGAAAACCCACCCTGTTTTTTTATTTAATTTGATTTCCATTCAGCAGGGAGTACAAAGGCTAACAAATCATTGCCTCGTTTCTCAGTTACTGTGGACAACACCACCTCCTGCCTGTCACTCAGGCCCAAAACCTGGGCATCATCTTTTACTGGGACCTCTCTCTAGATCATCACATCTCGTCTATGTCTAAGACTTGCAGATTCTCTTCTGTGTAATATTGTTAAGATATGGCCTTTCCGATCCATCCACACAGCTAAAACTCTTGTCCAGGATCTCAATATCTTGTGTCCAGGGCCGGCTCCAGCTTTTTGGCCGCCTCAAGCAAAAAAAAAAAAAAAAAAAAAAAGGCCGCCACCGAACTGCCGAAGCACAAAAAAAATCCCACCGCCCCAAGGATCCACAGACTGCCGCCCCTTACAAGGCCCCTCCCCAGGCACGTGCTTTGTCGTCTGGTGCCTTCTAGAGCTGGCCCTGCTTATGTCTTGATTACTGCAACTTCCTTTTCTCTGGCCTTCATAAATACCATCTTGCTTCTCTTATATCTATTCAGAAAATTGCTATCAAGATCATTCTGCTAGCCTGTTGCTTTGATCATGTCACCTCTCTCTTTGCATCCCTTCACTGGCTCCCTGAACTGAGTATCTTTCTTAATGGACATTGCTTGAAACACAAATCCCAACCAGTGTACCTTGGAGTAACCCTAGATAGATCTCTCACATAACTTAACTATGTGAGGAAAACTGTGGCTAAGGTGAGATTGCGTAACAACCTTCTAAGCAAATTGGCCAGCACTTCATGGGGAACAAATGCTCAGACTCTGATCATCTGATTTAGCCCTCTGTTAGTTTGCAGCAGAATACCGTGCTCTTGTCTGACTCCATCTGTCACATGTTAAGTTGGTTGACACGCAACTTATACAATCATACGCATCATAACTGGGAGGATTCAACCCACACCAGTTCTGAAGCTCCCCATGTTAAGCAACATCACTCCTCCATATCTGTTGGGAGGGTGCTACAGTCAGAATGATTGAGACGATCAGGGCAAACCTGGGCCTAGCAGTATACACAGACCTTTTCAACCACCCAATAGTGGGCTTATCATTGAGGCACCCATTGTGGACCCACCTGACCTTCCCACCTGGGGCCAATGAGAGGGTCCCACATGTGGCTGTGGCCAAAGACGGACAATGTCTCACATCACTGATGACTGCCCTCAGACTGGATTTGAGGGTGTTCTGAGGTCTCTGCTCACGAGCCTCCCATGAATTGGCTTGGCAATCTCCACATCCGATAAGAAGAAGACTGGCTCCCTGTTTTCTATCCTATCCAACATAAGCTACTTGTCTTTGCTTTTCATGACCTCACTATCAAACTTACCATCTCTCATTCAGTTATCAAAAGGTCAACTTCAGCCTGCGATAAGCCCATGATGCCAGTCCCCCTTGCCCGCTTGTTAAACGTTCAGATAAGGACCTTCATGCTTTCTCCCATGCTCCCTCTCAGAGTTGGGAGGAACTCTCTGTAAACATCCACAAAGCCACTTGATTGTTCTCCTTCAAACACTTTCTTAAAGCTTTCCTCTTCTGTGATGCCTACAAAAAACTCGACAATGGTTAGGCTGTGGGAGTGCTACCTGTCATGCTGACCAATACTGTATCATTGTTTCTTTGTGCTCCCCCATCAGTCTCTCATTATTCATCCATTGTCTCATATACACATAGACACAGAAATGCTGAGCATCCACAACTCGTGTTTAAGTCAACTGGAGTGGGAGTTGCATCTCTGAAAATCAGGCCTATGGTTTTAAAATTGACCTTAGTTCTTGCATGCTTGCATAAGACTCGGCCTCTAACATGCAACCATTAACAACACACATAAATAAATGATCCAAAAGCAACTATAAACCACAATCAAAGAGAGGATACAGCCAGAGAAGAGTCAGTCAATTATTCACTTACTATAGAAGGCAAGCAAGGGAGACAGAACAAGATTCTTCTCCTTGAGCTGCACTTTAATCTTTTAACTTTATAATCATTGTATTCCTGTTTAGAATACCTTGTTGTATGCATGCAACATTCATTGATTACCTTGAGTACAAGTGCAGTGAAGCTGTAGGCAGTACCAACAAGGTAACTCTAAATTATCTTTCATAAAAGGTTTCTTATTACTCCACATATTTGTTGTTTTCAACTTCATTTGCCTGCATTAAAAAAAATCATTATTTGTTAAGAACACCATTGCTTCAGGGAGCTGGATGGCTCAGGGGATTGTGGTAGGGGAATATGGAAACACTTTAGGCCCCTAGATATTATAGCCATGAGTGGCTTTGAAATACGTAGACAGATAGGTAATTTATTTGAACACAGTCTATGATAGCAGAGCTGTTGCAGAGCATTAAAAAGACATCACTCCTTCTCGGATGTTTAATGGTCAATTTTACATGATTTGTTGCATGCGCTTTCTATAAATTGGGCCAAGTTTTAAACCTCCCTGTCAGGATAACCAGCTACATTTCAAGGAATTTTTTTTTAAAAGGACAAAACAACTGTATGCCAAATAGTGGACAGGGCATTATAAGGAACAGCAATCCACCGTGAGTTTTTTACGGTACAAGATCATGCATTTGTGTTATGGTGTATGTGATCCTCTGCACTGATTATTGCTAAAATACAGGTTAGATTGCACTCTTTATTGGCTTGACCTGGGAAGTGGAATATTATGCCACCAAATGATGGGTGGTAACCCACCCATTTTCTCCTTCTGCACCACTGCTGTAGTTTTCAGGTTTCAGCTGCAGTTTCAACCATGTTCCAATAGGAACCCCTAATAGCATAGGACCAGGGATGCTGAATATGTGCAGCACAATCAATCTGTCATTTACTGTCTAGCTACCACCAACCTGCTTTAGATTTCAGACAAAACATCAAAGAGTTGTTATTCTTCCGATGACCACACCAACTAAAGACTTTTTTAAAAATGACATTCATTAAACAAGAGACATTTTTTGAGAAGACTAACTGTATAACAAAATCCCTAACATTTAGCCACTTTGAACACCATCATACAGATCTGAAGTCTGCTAATCTTTACACTCTGTTGAACAGGGCTCTTATACTACTCAGTGCAGGCACTCAGGAAGAGTTATATATTTATTTTTCAACCTTATTTCAGGCAAGGAGATCATGCTTCACTTTCTGGATATCGTTGAGGATATTACTGCCATGTTTGACAAGGAAAGATCAGCATAAGATTAGCTATTTGAATTTGCAAAACCCTTTGACCTTGTTTCTCACTACAGGTTAATATCTAGGACAGGAAGAAAATCGACATGCCGTAAGAAAAGCTTTGAAGTAAGAGACAAGGGTGTAGTCATAAATTGATACTTTCAGGCTGGGGGAAAATGTCACACAGGATCAATACTGACACCAAGACTATCATTATTATTGTTATTTTTATTATTATTCTAAGTGATTTGGAAGGTTCTGAAAGCAAGACTTCTAATTTTGTCAGGGATTCTAGCTTGGGAGGCAGAGCAAATAATTAATACAGAAGGACTGAGATAATTGACCCAGTAAAAGGAGAATGCAGCTCCCTGCAGATAAGCTGGAGACTGTAATTACCATAATTCATGAAGTAAAGAATCAAACAAAGTATTGGACATTGTACATAATACAAACTGGTCACAAAACATGGAGTACCAAGCAAGTCCCCAATGTTCTCACTGCATTATGCAACTGCAGGACTGAACTGAAATTAGTACAAGCAAGGAAGTACAAATACAATGTATAGGTTGGACCCCAGCACCATTACTAGACAGCATTAATTTGGCCTCATGTAGAGAATCAAATACATTAAAACAAGGTTAAATTAACTTCCAATTCTATGATCTCTTCAGAGATTAAAGATCTATTAGGTCAGTTAGTCTACTTCCTTGCTAACGGAGATTGTTCCTTAGACTACACAGCATTGCCTGCCCCAAGCAATTCAAATTTCATAATTCAAAAATTATGAGTCAGGACCATCAAAAATCATGAGTCTTAAAAATGAGATTTTTGAAAATGAAATGTTTTGGGTTCTCTTTATTTGCTTTATGGGTTTTTTACACCTATAGGGCGTCATGTTTTTGAGTTTTACTTACTAACCTTTCCTTTTTATTTTTTAAAATTAAAGCTAAAATTCTCCCATAATCACAAAATCCCAGGAGCTGGAGCTTTAAGAACCCCTCCCCCGACCCATTAAATATGATGAGAGACCCGCAATAAAATCACGAGAGTTGGCAAGCCCGAGAATATTCTACAGTATTTTGTACAGCATCGTGAACTACATTCGTTCTCAAAGATTTAAATCATTGGGAAGACGTACACATTCTATTGGCTAAGGAATTTGCAGTGACCTTATTTTAAAAAGGACATTGCCAAGGTTGGCAGGCCCCAAAATTAAAACCTAGCCTAGAAAATACATTTTTCAAATGTCCTCTTGATTCTGAAAAAATATATTAGCCTGCCAAAGCAAGGGCTGCAAGATTATTAAAGTGCCAACTACAATTTATGCCCAAGATACCTGAGTGGCCATCTATATCCTGCTAAGGCAGCTGGGTTGCTCATGCTCCCTGGCCCCTCGTTATACTGAGGTCAGGTCTTCTCAGTTCAATGCTCCTGACTGTAGAACTCTTTCCTTGACGGATTCACACGGTTGCCTCATTCAACCATTCAGTATAAGACCAAGCAGGTCAGGCCATCCTTGACCATTTTAATCTGCGATGGTGGGAGCCCTGTATAGACGTGCTCATGAGCCCCGGGGTGTTGTAGCTGGTTGGTCCCCCTGCAGATTAGTTGCCATTTACCTATGTGATATCCCAAGGAGAACAGAACACATGTGTATCTTGCCTGTTCAAGAAGAATGGGGCCGACAGGCAGAGAGGAAGGGATGGTGAAATGTGCACATACACACTTCTAACAGCAAAGAACAACAAAGCTGGTACTGTAGGTCTAAAACAACCCTTCTTTCAAACCCTCCCCTGCCCCACCATTTCCTCCATACACAGATCCTTCTAGTCTCCACTCCAATTCTCAGACACTTTTTATTCAAATATTCTGGATGCAGATTATCTTTTTTGTTGTTGTTGTTGCTTACTACATATTATTGCTTTCATCTGTCTTGGAATGGGACCTACAGACTTCTAGGCAAATGGCCTGAATGGGTACCTAGTTTCACTGTGGCTTATGTACTTCAATTCTTTGCTAAAGATGTTATTTTGTAGCTTTTCACAATAATTCTCACTTCGCTGGAACAGATATCCTAGCAGCTCCATTTGTGCTTCTTTCCTCCAGAGCAGGCAAACACCACAGCTCTGATTCTTCATCCAAACTGTGCTCGGACCTAGTGGACACGGTGACTGCAGGGAGACAATTGCAGATCCCTTATTCAGGGCCACCAAGCCCAGGTGCAAGTTAGCTAAGGAGGGGTCCTACTCTAACTCATATTGATGGTGTAAGACCTCTTACCTTCTGCTACTGATATTCCTCCAGACAGCCCCTAACACAGCGCTCCCTCAGTTTTATTCTTGGGGTTGGAGAGGAAGAGCAGCTAGCACTGGAGGAGACTATACTGCCTAAATCAGATGTATGCCACTGGAAATCCCCCTACCCAGGGGGAATTCTCCACTGAGACTAGCTTTGCTAACAGGGGCCACTAACAGGGAGTTTCAAGAGGGAGTTTGGGAAGGAGGCAAGGTACACTTGCCATTCTTTAAAACCGTTAAACTAAACTATAATCAAAACTTCTTGATTTAAACAAAAATTAGCCTAGGTAGCTGTAGGAGACAATGCAGGCAGAAGCCCAGCAGTAGAGTGGGGGCTATCCTGTTTATTTCGCTCAGTGTAGCATGTATGATTACCTGCCCTGTGGGCGGGTAGTGTATGTGTGCATTTGGTGCAACGAGCTCCTGGCCCTCAGAGATCGTGTACGGGCTTTGGAGGCCAGGTTGGCGGAACTGGAGGAGCTAAGGGAGGCAGAGAGGTATGTTGATGAGGCTTTCCGGGACACTGTAGATTTGTCCCACCTCCAGTCAGACAGCCCCTTCGCTGTTAAGGCGAATGAAAGGCTCAGGGAAGGAGAGCAGTCAACGGGAGCAGAGGGAAACCTTCCCATAGTTGGGACCCTCCTTCCAGATGATGTTGGGGTATCCTCTCACACTGAGGTTACTTCTCTGGGGGAGGGAACTCCAGTCATTAGGAAAAGGCAGGTGTTAGAAATGGAAGATTCGATCATCAGAAACATAGATAGCTGGGTTTGTGATGACCGGGAGAACCGTATGGTGACTTGCCTGCCTGGTGTGAAGGTTGCGGATCTCTCGAGGCATCTAGATAGACTTATGTGTAGTGCTGGGGAGGAGCCGGTGATCGTGGTACATATAGGTACCAATGACATGGGGAAGGGTAGGAGAGATGTCCTGGAGGCCAAATTTAGGCTGCTAGGAAAGAGACTGAAATCCAGGACCTCTATGGTCCAGTTCCACGCGCAAGGGCCAGATCAGACGAGAAACATTCACATAAAAAAGAATCTGACACTTCAGAAAAGGGCAGACAAATAAGCAGTGACAAGTTTTTAAAGTGCTTGTATACAAATGCTAAAAGTCTATATAATAAGATGAATGAACTAGAATGCCTCGTGTTAAAGGAAGATATTGATATAATAGGCATCACAGAAACCCGGTGGAGTGAGGAAAATCAATGGGACACAATCATTCTGGGGTACAAAATATATCGGAAGGACAGAACAGGTCATGCGGGGGGAGGGAGGGGAAGAATGGCACTATATATGAAAGAAAATGTAGAATCAAATGAAGTAAAAATCTTAAATGAATCCACATGTTCCACAGAATCTCTATGGATAGTAATTCCAGGCTCTAATAAGAATATAACAGTAGGGCTCTATTATCGACCACCTGACCAGGACAGTGATAGTGACGATGAAATGCTAAGGGAGATTAGAGAGGCTATCAAAATAAAGAACTCAACAATAGTGGGATATTTCAATTATTCCCATATTGACTGAATACATGTCACCTCAGGACGAAATGCAGAGACAAAATTTCTTGATACTTTAAATGACTGCTTCTTGGAGCAGCTGGTACAGGAACCCATAAGGGGAGAGGCAATTCTTGATTTAGTCCTGAGTGGAGCGCCGGATCTGGTCCAAGAGGTAACTATAATAGGATCGCTTGGAAATAGTGACCATAATATAATAACATTTAAAATTCCTGTGGTTGGAAAAACACATCAGCAGCCCAACACTGTGGCATTTAATTTCAGAAAGGGGAACTGCAAAAATGAGGAGGTTAGTTAAACAGAAATTAAAAGGTACAGTGACTAGAGTGAAATCCCTGCAAGCTGCACGGACACTTTTCAAAGACACCATAACAGAGGCCCAACTTAAATGTATCCCCCAGATTAAAAAACACAGAAAAAGAACGAAAAAAGAGCCACTGTGGCTTAACAACCATGTAAAAGAAGCAGTGAGAGATAAAAAGGCATCTTTCAAAAAGTGGAAGTCAAATCCTAGTGAGGTAAATAGAAAAGAGCATAAACACTGCCAAATTAAGTGTAAAAATGTAATAAGAAAAGCCAAAAGAGAGTTTGAAGAACAGCTAGCTAAAAACTCAAAAGGAAATAACAAAATGTTTTTTAAGTACATCAGAAGCAGGAAGCCTGCTAAACAGCCAGTGGGACCCCTGGACAATCGAGATACAAAAGGAGCATTTAAAGACGATAAAGTCATTGCGGAGAAACTAAATGAATTCTTTGCTTTAGTCTTCATGGCTGAGGATGTTAGGGAGATTCCCAAACCTGAGCAGTCCTTTGTAGGTGACAAATCTGAGGAGTTGTCACAGATTGAAGTGTCACTAGAGGAGGTTTTGGAATTAATTGATAAACTTAACAGTAACAAGTCATCGGCACCAGATGGCATTCACCCAAATGTTAAATTGCGGAACTATTAACTATAGTTTGTAACCTGTCCTTTAAATCAGCTTCTGTACCCAACGACTGGAAGATAGTTAATGTAACCCTAATATTTAAAAAGGGCTCTAGAGGTGATCCCAGCAACTACAGACCGGTAAGTCTAACGTCAGTACCGGGAAAATTAGTTGAAACAATAGGAGGTTGTGAAGGCTAGAAATATAACAGGGTTTAAAAGAGAACGAGATAAATTCATGGAGGTTAAGTCCATTAATGGCTATTAGCCAGGATGGGTAAGGAATGGTGTCCCTAGCCTCTGTTTGTCAGAGGGTGGAGATGGATGGCAGGAGAAAGATCACTTGATCATTACCTGTTAGATTCACTCCCTCTGGGGCACCTGGGATACTGGGCTGGATGGACCTTTGGTCTGACCCAGTACAGCCATTCTTACGTTCTTATGACTATCCAGCTGGTTTAAGGTCTCTTTGTGCAATGGAGCCTTAGGTGACTTGAGAATCTAGGCCCAAAAGCTTTCCTAGGTTAATACTTTAAATTAAAGCATGGGGCATGAAAATTGAAAAAATGCAGAAGATTGTGGGGACAAACAGGCAATCCTAGACTGTGATTTTTTTTTCTTCAAATTGTACAATAAAATAGAACAGATAAAACTCATGCTCTTATTTGTCGAGCGCTGTCCCAAGTGCAGGATGGTGTTGTGCACATAAATGAGGCTGCGCTTGCTCCACGCCTAGACACAGTTTGACGTCCAAATACACCGGAGACAGCTCCCTGTGAAGTAGCATGGATATTTTCAGAGATCACTGAGGTAAGTCTTTGGGGAAAGAGTGTGTTTTCAGAAGGTAAGTATTTGATGCAGTGAAGGCATTTCTTATTGAACAAGAACAGTAAAGGACCTTTAACAGGAAAAAGGTACAAACAGGGCACTTAGGACCATGCCTCCCTCCCAAAGAATGTTATTTCTAAAAGTATTTATTCAGCAAATTTTATGCTAAATTTCTAAAAGCAACTTCTAAGGCTTGGTTCAGATTTATACCAAAGAAGCATTACACTGCCTCAGTGCAGAAAGAATCATGCCTCTAATGTTTACAGTATAGAACCACAGGAGCTAACCTTCTTAACCCTGTGAAACTGAAATCAAGCCATGGTAGGAAAAACCATAAACCAAACATTCTTCCCCTAGACATGTCCATTGGAAAAGCACATTCTAAGGTCCAAATGTGATCCTGAGTGTTTATTTGCCATAATGCATGTGCATAAATGGCAGAATAAGTGCAGCATAAACAATTAGGTCATCAGTCTGACGTGGAATGGGCTAGATTACTAACTAATCTCAGTTAGCAACTCTGTTCTGCATATGGGGTACTCCAATTTATCTAATTATCTCCAAGGCTTGAATGATTTCAGCCTTGTGTAATTCTTCAGGCTGACTAGGTTTTTTCCTGCAACCTACACAATGTATGAAACTAAGGGTGAAAACCCTCACATGCCAACTTCAAGCCATCTATCAATCTCAATGATTTGTACACTAAAACTTTGCTAAGGAAAATGCTATTTAGGGTAAAAGAGTGTGTGTTCTTTACCGCTATCCTCAGCAGCTGAACACACATTCTGAGCTTGCAGACTACATAGGGACTTGTTGGTTATTTGGTTTGGATGTTTCTTTTTCGTGTGAGCAAATAAATCTTTGATTGATATAGAGAATTCCTAAATGTCAGTACACATTCTCCAATGTACAGTCTGCTTGAATGTCAATGCATCCAACTGACAGGACATCCAGTACGGTCAAGTAGCAATGTGTGCATACATGTATAGCAATGGGTTTGGTAGTTGAAACATTATCATGCAAAACTCAGAACAAATGTAAAATGAAAAGGAATGAAATATCTAACACAGGAAAAGATAAGGGAGCAACTACTAATAACCCTTATTACTGTTATCCTGACCTAAAGGGCTCCTAAAATGCTTTACAAACTGGGGATTCTACTCTACCTTTACACCAGTTTTCCACTGGTGTAATTTCATTAACTTCAGGAGAATTACTTTCTATTTACCCTGTCACAAGTAAGAAGAGAATCCAGCCATCTCTGTACTGAAAGCAGAATAACCATGTTGGGACAACAGCCCATAAATTGAGTTGGATCCAGCATTGCTGCACAATTGCTGACCTAAACGGTTGTGTACTGGTAATATGCTCAATGTTTAGACCTGAAGAAGAGCTCTGTGTTGCTTGAAAGCATGTCTCTTTCACGAACAGAAGTTGGTCCACCAAAGATAATCCATCATGCACTTTGTCTATTTAATGTTCAGAGGAAAGAAATCCAGGCTGGTAGAAATGAACCACTGAACGTGAAGACTCTCACAGCTGGTACATCACTGATAAAAATGGACTTCTACTGTACTGCCAGCACTTTATGTTTAGCAAGGGAAGGTTTTCTACACTGTAATTTCCCTTATTTTCAGAAGATATGGTCTAAAATAATTGAAACCATTTCACTGTTGCCAATTGTCACTATTTTATTGTGAGTCTCATAACAGTTGGTGTTTTCCTTAATGGCCCAAATTCTGGAGTACTGTGATTGTGTCAGAATGCCAAGTATCATTAAAAAATAAAAATATGAAAAGTGTTTCGAGCACTCAGGGTTGCAGAGCAAACCTTCAACATCCAGAAAGCAAGAAAAAAAAATCCCAAATTTATTATTTCTCAAACTCTCAGAATTTTGGGTCCAGACTCATGATTTTATTTAACAGTCGGGACTGACAATACTGCTGTTAACAAAAACAAAAAAAAGTATTTCTCTGTCTTTATCTTGCTTTTTTTTTTTAAATTGCCAACAAGGATTTTTTTCTCCTTCTTTCTAATGGAGCAGAAAATTAAGATTTCTTTTTTTTGTTTTTGGTTCACCAGTTTCATCAGTGATGCCAGAACATCTATGGAAATTGAGTTTATTTGTTGGTTTGTGCTGAAATTTGATAGGTAGGTAATACAAAAACATTGACTATGAAGTACAGTACACACATTCTAATCTCTTTTACACTCCTTTTCTTTGCGAGAGAGACCTGAAGATTTATTTGTGCTTTAGTTAAATATTTGCAATCTGAAGAGATTTAGGACAATTTTGAAGTTGGTCACAACTCACTTAAGCAGGCTAAGAGTATCCCTTTAACTTTTTATAATTAGCTTTAATGAGAATGCCTTTTGTAGAACAGTCATAAATCATACCAGAAGGTCAAGCCGGCAGACACTTTCCAATCAGCGAGGGTATAGCCCCAACAGGCTTAATAAAATAGAAAGGAGATTAGCTTACACTCTACAGTGCCACTGCTGGCATAAGTATAATAAGAAATGCACATATACACTCAACTGTTATATGAATATTTCAATAATCACATTATAAGATACAGAGCCGCAGTGAGGCACAAAACAAAAGGAAGGGCTATCACATTTTGGAGAAGGCCTTAGGGTGAAATTCTAGCCCTTCTAAAGTCACTGTCAAAACTCCTATTGACTTTCATGGGACTAAGATTTCATCCTCCATGTTTATTTAGCAACAAGATTTTGTACGTGTTGGGTAGAAAAGGAGGTGCAGCATATTTATGGGTCCCCTAAGATGCATGGTGCACTTTATCTATCACTCTAGCTCTAACCAAAATGGCTTGAAATGCATTTATATAAATATACTCTTGGGGTTAAATGTAAAACCCGGGAGTAGTTTTCAATTAAGGTGAGTATTAATATATAATGGCAGTAAGGCCCAGTGGGAAGGCTACCAATGCCACAACCGACTGGTGCTGCTCCCACCACTGCTTCTTTAAGAGAATAGAGGGTTGCTCAGTTCTCTAGGACCTTTCTGTGAGCAAGGGAGAAGGATGAGAGAAAGTGCCAAAAAGCCTTGGCTGAGTACACTCATGTAAGCCTTTTACTAGTCTATCGCTAAATCCTCTTCCCAGACCCCCGGGATCCCTCCGTGGATCATTTATATGGACTCCTGTCCATAGCAAAGGGAGACGACTGTTGACTCAGTTATAGGAAATATTGATCAGCTGCTGGCCCTCCGGACGGGCTTGCCTCCTAACCCTACACTATCACTACATGCTCCAGTGCTCACCCCGTCCACCCAGCTACATTTCTCAAGAACAGAGAATTTTTATTTTATTGTTTGTAGATAGAAGAATAAAACAAGACTGGGATTCAGGTGATCAACCACACTAACCCGGTATATTCCCACAACACCACAGGAGTATGTGCAAGTGAAAATGAGATTATAAGGATGCGGCCAGGGCTCTGTATCCATAACCCATTCATTCCAAGGTGCATTTGTGGTACAGCTTTGCTCTGATTTTCCTTAAAGCAATAGCATTAGAGCCATGTAAGCAGGTGAGCAACTATGCTTAGAAGCCCACTTGGCAGGGGAAAGCTAAAACAGAATGTCAGATGGGGTGAGACCGGAGAGGCAATAGCATCTGGTTAGCAAACTGCTCTGTGGCATTTTCAGTGATTTCCATGCGGAGCCAGGTGGCTTGATAATTTCAAATCCTGGCCACCTCTGCTAGCACAATGAATTATGAGCACAAACAACATTAACAATAATAGGAGTTATGGATGTAATACCTCGCCTAGGAGACTGGAAATGTAAGCGGATGTTTTCTTTTGAAGCAGCGATATGAAGGAGAAGGAAAAATGTTATGTGGTGAAAATTAGGGGGAAAGAGAAAATGATTTTTTTTCAGACATTCACTGCAGAATGTCTACAATATTGCCCGATAATAAGCTGAAAATACAGACTTTATTTCCCTTTGGAATTCAAATGTTTGTACATCACCAGGGCATCTCTAATATCTAAGTAATAAGCGCAGCAGCTCTGTAAGGACACTATTGAATCTCAAGTTCTGCAATACAATATCAGTTTGAGAGTGTGTGCTAGGACAGGGGGAATGTTATTACATTTTATAAGGTTCTCACAAGCACTTTCTGAATTTAAAGCTAAACCCACAACCTCCAGTATGAGAATGTACTCTACTCTCCTACTTAAATCTGCATTCATTTATCTGAAACATTCCCCCTGGACAAAGGAAGAGGGCTTTTATTATTTCCCCAGCTCTTGAACATTAAATTTAAGAGTTCATAAAGACAGAGTGCAGCTACAGTGCAATATATATTTATAATGCAATTGGTAAGGTCTTGCAATTTGTGAGGTTCACTTTGGTGGATCTAACATATCTGCATTGCTGATAAAACTAGATCATGGTCTTCCTCACGTCTTATCTTGGTTCAGGAGACGACACTGGAATTCACTAATTAGTTCCTTGTTGCCTTTTGGCCAGATTAACTGGAACAGAAATTAACAATTTCCAAGTATGTTTTATAATTGAATACCCTGTAAAAAAGTACGAATCACATTCTTATTTGGTGTGGACAATTCCCAACATGGTGTTCAAGCTACAGCATACCATCTCAATCCCTTGACAGCTGAAAATATCAGGTAGGCCCAGGCAGAATGCACTTGCTTACCTGCTTGAATAGACCAGGTACAGTGCAATGTACTACACCACTGATTTATAAAAAAACTGTTAATGAATAAAAGTAGTACTGCTTGTTCTAGACCAGTAACTGAAGGGCTAACATTTGTTGTTGTGCAGGGGTGGGCTGCATCTTTTAAACATTGAAGATTAAACGATTTAGGAATTCAAAGCAAATAAGATGCCTAATCAAACAATTTATGCCCCGTGAAGCTTCTCTAAATAAAAACTATTACATTTCTTTCCACTACCTCTAACTGCTCAGAATGTGTTGTCTGTTTACCAGCATCTCTGGTTGAAACTATAGAACTTCCAGATCCAATTTAAATTGTTCAAAGGGTCAGTTAGTTGCATTGATTGAACTTGCATCCAAAATATTAAAAAAGATTTTATAATGAAATAAATATTTACTAATCAGATTATCTACCCAGAGAAACAATCTTTGTTGTTAGGTTGCCATTTATTATGCTTTCAATCAACCGTGTGGCTTCTAATGAGCTGTATTTTCATTTCTTACTTAATATAGAACAGCTTGTCATTCTGTGTCATACAATGTGGCTTTGTACTCCAAGAGAGACATGAATACCTGCAAGGAAGGAAAATACTGACAGTGACACCCTGGCGCTAGTCAGTGTTCTCATTACATTAATGTTTATTATGGTAGTGCCTAAGGACCAATCAAGAATGGTCTAGACACTGTACAAACACAAAATAACAGGCTACTCCTTGCCTCAAAGAGCTTACAGCCTAACCAGACAAGGAAGATGGAGCACAAAGGCCACACAGTTCCAGGTTAGCTGTCATGTTGGTGTTTAGTGGGAATGCTTAACACAGTATGGAGCGTGTGTAGGCAGAAGTAAAAACTGTTTCACAAAATCTGTCATGCTATTATAAAAATGCAAGGCACAAATGGTTACTGTGAAAGATTCCCTTGTGAGAATGCAACGAACAATATCCATATCTGACAAATACAGGTCATTTAAAAACAGGTTTCAGTAAGACCAAAGAAGAAAGGTAAACGCACGGGGGCGCATTTGAATGTAAAAAATGCTCTGAAAATAAAAGCTCTTATACAGCTTAAGGATCCTGATTTTCAGGATGTCAAGTGCACAACTGTATGCACAAAAAATGTATACTGCTGATTTCAATGCACAACTAAAGTGAACAAGGGATTTGGATAAATGATTGTCCCAGTGCTTAATTTGTAATGAAAGAGGTGCCGGGGCTCAAACAATTTTTTTACTTGCATAACTGACGAAGCAAGCCGAGGTGCCAGGGCTCAGCCCTGGCACAAATTAAGCACTGATTGTCCAGTTATACATCTGGCCCTTTGTGTGAGAAAATACTTGCTGTGCAATTCACCACAATTGTGATAAATGCACATACATATTCAATTGTATACCAGACTTGTTTAAAAAGAGTCCCTTTCTGGATACTGTTAAAGCCACCGGAATCAAGAGACGTGTCCTATAGAGATATATTCCTCGTCTGTCCAGAGACATACAAGAGCTTAGATATGTAACTCAATGTTCTACTAGACCAGGCCTGCACAACATACGGCCAGGAGGCTCTCTGTACAACTTCTCCTCACATCCGGCCCTCGGCTTTTTTCTTTGGAGTAATGTGGCCCTCACCGCTTTACGAGTTGTGCAGGCCTGTACTAGACCATGAGCAAAGGGGTTTTACAGAAATTATTCTTGCATATAGAAAACTAAATCTTGTGGCTTTTAATTTGCTTTGCTAGAAATAATGTTAAGGGACAGGCATTGACTCAGGAATTCTGATTTAACGCTGTAACTATGTTCTTAACTCGTGCTTAAAATCCCATGAGATGGAATATGAACCATTGGTTAGTCTTTCTTCCTGAAAGAGCTATAATACTTTGGCAAAAATGGAAATATGGATTTGCTATTTTAGAGACGTTCATATCTGCTATTTTTCTCAACCTCTAATCATATTCTTCTGTTAGTGACATCACAAGTTATGTGACTTTAACTTTGCCATTGCTCTTAGAGGTGGTTTAATCCTTTATATTACTTTGACCCAGATTTTTTTGCTTTTACCATTTAATTATAATTGTTGCTTAGAAAGCACCTTTCAATATAGGAACTAAGAGCATTTTCCAATCCTCAATTAAGCCCTACTGCTCCCTCTGAGGGAGATAAGTATCCTTATTTTCTGGATGGCAAAGGAGAGGTTAAGTGATTTACCCAGTGTTCTGCAGCCAGTCAGTGTCAGAGCTGGAAACAAAACCTAGGAGTCTGGACGGTCAAGCTCTTTTGTATCTGCCAATACCTAACTGTTCAGGTAAACAAATAGCTGTCAGTGGACATGCTGTATCAGTATTAGAATGCATAAAATACACTAAAACAGTGTGTACATTTCTTTTCTATTTAATATTTTGCATTAGGAAAAGGTATTAAAACAAAACTGAAAAACAAACCAAAAACGTCCTCCTTTACAAACCCCTCCAAATAGTCTTTGTATCAGCTCAGCCAAGGCTGCACACCCTTAAAGAAAAGGGTCCTGTAACATTAGCATCTTGTCACTGGAAGACTGTCAGCCTCCGCAGTCTGCTGACAACTATGTTCATTATCAGCCAGTAAAGGGATGCCTGTGCAGTGTCCTGGTTGGGAACCTGAAGGTCCTTCAATATTACCAGCTTTAACACTTTTCCCTTTCTTTCAACTCTGTGTTTTTAACAATGATGTTATTTAACACATGCCTGACTGAATAACTTTATTCTTTCTTCTGATCTGTTCCTATAAAAGAAGTTTGTGTTAACACAGGCTGCCTATAATTCATTAAGCCAAATTCCTTTCCATCAGGAGGCTTATATAGTTGCTGAAAAGCTGTCACTATAACGAATTGTCACTGCAACCTTTTATGAGCCTACCTACATTTTTAAGTCAAAATTTATCTCAACAGTCTTTCAGTACTTACTTTCAATTACTTCTAAAACATCACCCTTTAGGTAATAGAGCATTCAAGATCATACACTGGGATAAGCTTCTTCCCCACCCTGCACTCACACCACAAATAAATATAAGTTTTCTGTTTTAACAGGAGTTGTACTGAATGAGGTGAAGTTGCATGTGCACTTCCCAGTGAGCAAACAAACCAATGGCATTTATTGATTCCAAACCAAAAAGTGAAAGAGTCATAAATAAATGCAATGGTCCACATTAGAAAGGAAAAAAAGCTATAAAAAATCCCCTTCAATGGCAAAAAATGAAGCCATCATTCTGTTTTACAAGACAAAAGCACATACACATGCAAATCCCACATATTCCAAGTGGCAGCTATATTAAAATAAAGGTGGTAATAAGGACAAGGACTGAATGCTTAGTTAACCTCCCTGCAGCCATAACTATTGGACAGAAGCACCCTTTCCCCATTCCCAGTTGGTACATTAAAAACGATTAAGGGCCCAAGCCGGAAGAATAAAGCACCTTCAACTCTGAATGACTTCAATGAGAATGGAGGGTGCTCAGCACCTTGCGGGATATGCTGTAAAGAAGACTGGCATCTCCGAGTATATTCTAAAACAGTCCAAAACCCTCCAAAGGCGACCAATAAAATGCACACTTTTTTTGAACTTGAGAAAAGGACCTTTTCCCCATGCTTGAATTTTGGTAATGTCTTTAAAACAGAACTTGGCCTTGTCTTCACTTGGAAGGATTTGCTGGTATACATACACGATATAGATAAAATGGGAAAACCCTCTGGCATGGATGCAGTTTCGGAATAAAAAAGTTTATTCTCCCAGTATAGTACACACACACTTAGATCAGTATAACTGCCTCTGCAGTAGGTCTTTTACTAGCATTGCAATATTGGTGCGGGGGAAAAATCACTTTCCTAATTGAAATATTTTAGACCAGGCCCTAAAATCAAAATACGATTGAAAAATTATACTCTTAAAAAGCTTAACTTTTCCCCATTAAAATAAAAGTAAGATTGGAAATGGAAGTACCAGTTGACAGTTATGAAGATTAACAAGTTGCCTAAATATCTGCCAAACAGTTACACAACAAAATTCAATTTCACATATGACCGCTGAATAGGGTGACCAGACAGCAAATGTGAAAAATCGGGATGGGGCTGGGGGGTAATAGGAGCCTATATAAGAAAAACACCCCAAAATCGGGACTGTTCCTATACAATTGGGACGTCTAGTGACCCTACCGCTGAAGCAATGCAGAGCCAAACCTTGCGGTCACTACTCACTCCACCCCCTAAAGCAAAGCTCTCGAAATGCTTGTTTTGCTGAGTAAGGAGAGAGGCAGGACTGCACAGAAGCTGTAGGTCTTGGCTCAAGCCAAGCTAAAATAAGGCATCTCAGTATACATATCATATGTTAATAACTGAAATCCAGCTCCCACCAGTAATTTCAGACCTTTTTTTTTTTCTTTTGAAGGGGTGTATGTGTGTTTGGGTAGGGAAGGGGGAAGAGGTGAGAAACTGATTAATTTAATGTATGTTCATGAGATTCTCTTTCCCAATATAGACAAGCATATTCTCACAATGATCTCTACTACCACTTTTATTAATAATAATTATTATTAATTTGTATTGTGAAAGGGCCTAAGGGTAGAGTGACCAGGTGTCCCGATTTTATAGGGACAGTCCCGATATTTGGGGCTTTTTTAAATATGGGCTCCTATTACCCCCCACCCCCTGTCCCGATTTTTCACACTTGCTGTCTGGTCACCCTACCTAAGGGCCTCGATCCTGGCCCCACTATACTAGGCACTGCAAAAACACATAAACAATAAGATCATCTCCTGCTCCTACTGTGACGCTGGCAGCCCAGGTGCCAGCTCTTGCCAAGGCTATAGGCCTCAGCCAAGCACCGACGAATTCTTTGCTGGAAACCAGTCTGTTTCACCGGTGTGTTAGTATGGCTCAGATGGGTATCGGACTTATAATAATGTGTTTAGTGTTTACACTTTATGAAATGCTTGCAAATTGCTGCATGCATTAATCTCACTTATAATTTCTTTTCGGATACTGCAAGGTAATATTTAAGTTTTTAGTTTGTAACTAGAAAAAATGTTTGCTCTGAAACTGTGACCCTAGTCAGTAGGGATCGCCTCCTGCCCATCAAGAAGGCCTATCAAAACTAAATGGGCCATTGTGGACATCACAATACAAAGATTTTGTAAATCCCCCCCCCCTCCCCCCCGCCATACTCCTGGAAAGGCTACTTGCAAAGGGGCTCAGCCCATCAGCTTGAATTCTGGAAGATGGAAATAAAAATAGCTGACAAGAAATGTTTTCATCTCTTTTGCTGTCTGGATTCTCACAGAGCCAGAGCTATGAACCAGAAGCAGAGATCCCCAGGGTCAACTTGGGTTAGCCCTACAAGACATTCAGAGCTGACAGATTGCTAAAACTCTGTCACCTTTTTAAACCATAGAGTGCAACTCATTTATGTATATATGTTTGCCTGCTTTCACCTTGTAATAACTCTCTCATTTCTTTTCTTAGTTAATAAATCCTTAGTTAGTTTACTATAGGATTGGCTACAAGCGATGTCTTTAGTGTGAGATGTAAGGTACAAATGTACTTGGGGTAAGTGACTGGTCTCTTGGGACTGGGAGCAACCTGAATATTTTGCAATATTTGGTGTATAGCAACCATCTATCACTATGTCCAGATTGCCTGGGTGGCAAGATAGACTGGAATGCCCAAGGGGACTCTCTGTGACTCCGTGGTAAGACTGTCATAGTGCTTTAGGAGTTCACACTTGTTACTGGGATGGTGAAATCTAAAGAACATTCAACAAGTTTGGGGTCGCTGCCCTGCTTCTTCACAGTCCGCCCTGAGCTTGGCATTCACGGCCGTGACCCACTCCAGACACCGTGACGCCTAAATCTTAATTTTGCATAATGGCTGAAATTGGGGAAAAAAAGCATATTTAGCTGAATTCTCTTGGTGAGAGCTGTAAGACTCTGGAATACAGCCTCCAGCAAAGTAGTAAAAGTCTCAGTCAGTGGCGTCATTTTAACACCAGGCTGGAAGAACACTGAAGGATACGGGTCTAATCTTGGCAAAAGGATGAGCATAGAGTTTTCTTCTAATCCTCTCTAATTTCTATAGCTCATGATACAAAAAACAAACCCAGAGAAAACTGTAGAAAGTGCACAGCATGACAGAGCAGTACCTCTGCAGCATGCCCCCCTCCCCCATCCTCTGGCGGCCTCTCTGTCTCAAAGCTTCAGGGTCTGCACATTAAACATGGAGGAAGTGCCGGGTCAGGGCTGCAGCACCAATTGGGGTCCATCATATACTCCCCTAAAGATACATGCAGATGCAGTAATTTTCTCATGGAAGGTAATGCTGACCCTGGCTGCATTGTTTTCTGCTTAGTCCTCTTCCGCTTGCTGAGCTCCAAGTATGGGTTCTAGAGAAGTCACACTGCCACAGAAAAAGAAGTGGGCATGTGAACAGGCTGGGGGTACTGAGACGCTGCACAAGTGCCCCCTGCCCTCACAATATATCTCCAGCTAGGCAGGATTTTCCTATGCATCCCAGGTCAGCCTGAGGTTTTGCAACACTGGAGGCAACAAGAGTGTGGACAGGAAAAATCTCAGTGATTTCAACATGCAGGGTTTCCTAGGTCTTCATATTTCCTGTGATGGGAATCCTTGGATACAAACACATATTTCAAAGACTACTGAGAAAACATTCCTCATTCTTGTAATTAAAGTTTCCTCCATTCTGAGCTATGTAAAGACACAGGTGAAAAATACGCTCAAAGCAGTTTGAGTGTGTGACCAGATTTTCTCCCTTCGTCTTTAATCAGTTAAATAACTGTGCCAGATATTCTGATCAATTCTCTCAGGTCCACCTTGGCACACAGTAACATGCTCACCATATCATGGTCTTCTTTTGGGTCCATTTTTAATAACTCAGTATAACAACAATGGTGGGGGTAGGCGGATAGCAGGAACGGAATCATATAGATTGGATCTTCTATGTATTATCCCCCTGTTGATCTCACTGGGTTTGAAACATCCCAGCTTTATAACATATGTAATTTGTGAGGATTTAAAAGTTTCAGATGGTTTTCTCAACCAGAGTGACATGGTTCAATTTGAGACCATAGAACATTTTTGGGGTGTGTGTGGGGGTGTGTGTGTCAGAGGAATGGGGAGGGCGGAGTACTAGTGAACAGCATGAGGAGTGAAGACCCTGTCTTTTCCAGAAGGCTTTTAGGCCAGTCTCTGTATAAAGGAATAAAACTCCAAGTCTCAGGGTAATTACTTTTAGATGATTAAGTGCCTCAAAATGTTACAAGCACTTCAGTTTGGAAGTAAAAGGGTTATGGGTTGGTGCAACAGATAGATTTACTATTATTCAAAACATTTTATTCCATCATCATACCACTGAATTTTTGCATAGTTTAAGGTGAGATACACATTCCAGGAATATCCTTTTAATTAGCACAACGCTGGTGTTCTGTGAGCATAAAAACCACAGGCTTCTAAGAGTATATGCACTCTACAAGGAGGGTGGGTAAAAGTCTAACGGAGAGGTCAAATTTTGCCAGAAAGGATCTTCCCCTTGAGAGCAAGACAACTGGGGGGGAAAAAGTCAAGTGCATAAAATCTAAAGCTGATGCAAAACAGCTTATAATGTATACTGTGACTGGGGAGGAAAATCAGCAGCACTCATCAACTAATCAGTCTCAGCTGAGATAACACATAATAAACTATGCTATTCTTATAATTGAAGGTGATCTTTAAAAAAAGCAGGCTTGAATTATTTTTTCTCTTTCTTATATTTTAAAATTTTATTAAAGCTAATGTTAAATATATATATATAGAGAGAGAGAGAGAGAGAGAGAGAGAGAGAGAGAGAGGTTGGGGAAAGAGTGTCGGTACATCTGGGTATAGTGCTTAGATTATCCACAAATATAAAGTTAGTTTTTTAAAAGTCATATGATACATAGAGTACATAATCAGCAATAACCCAAATTTAGGTGAATAGATTAAACAATACAGTTTAGATATTAGAATCCGAATACTCAGGTACATCACTCATGAAAAGTTGTACAGGGATTTGGTTGCGGAAAGCAAAATATATCAATGAGTGGAGATTCTCCCTCAGTAATTGAGAATTAGGTTGGTTGTCTGTTTAGAAAATACAATCCATGAGGAAAGTATTTGTTCCTTTCCTGACTGGGCTTCTTACTACAGCAATATCAGGAATAACAAGTCTCATCTTCCTTATTTCTACTGAAGGACTCCATGGAGTACTAAAGACTAAAGTGGGAACTTCCGGAGCCCTCAGAAAAGAATGCTGCTTCTCTGATGGACCAGTGATTTAGTTGTTCTGTATAAAATTACCATTTGTCCTGGAACTGATGGTAGCCCCTAGGTATCCTCATAGACTTCAAGGCCAGAAGGGACCATCATGATCATCTAGTCTGAACTCCTGCATATTGCAGGCCCCAGAACCTCACCCACCCACTCCTGCAATAAACCCATAACCTCTGGCTGAGTTACTGACGTCCTCAAATCATGAGCTATAGGTCTCACAGGTAAGCCTGGTTGATGGATGACAAGGAGTTGTCCAGCAAAAAGGAATAAAGTTATGTACAAAATAGTTCTAATATATAAAGCAAGAAGTAGTAATTTTCAGAAACACCTTTCAGTACATTATAAATCAGCCAAACTTTCCATTTGCAGGTCACCTTCAAAGTATAAAAAGTCAAAATGTAGGCTTGCGCTATATGATATATATATATATATATACACACTAAATTGTATCCTGAAATCCCTTTCTCCTTTATAAGGCTATGTGTAAAGCCACTGCACCAAATAGAAAATGCCATTGTGGAATCACAGGAGCGGTATATAACTAACCAAGGACATGTGTGCAAGTTCAAAATGTAGAGCTATTGCCCTCAGAACCCTTTAGAATACGTATGATTAGAATATATATTAGGATTTTTTGGTACTGTATAAAATTATTCAAAATGACTACTTTCATAGGGACATCCTTATTTCAAATACTGTATAGTGTGTGTATCAATCCAAACCTAGAAAAGGAACAGCTGCAGCCTTAAAGCAATCTACTTCCTTTGCTACCAGACTTCAACTGAACTTCACTCAGGTGGAATTGTTTATTTTCTTGTTTGACTGGGGTGGCAGTGGTGTTAACTTGGAGGAGTATTAAAGAGTGACATGAAATAAAAGCATTCCTCTCTTTCAGAGATTATACCATTATTTTGTACATGTAAATGTACATGTTTAGATATCTTAGCCCTGAGAAATCGAAAATGAAAATATTTAGAGTGACAAAGAATGTAAGGGCATGTCTACATTGGCAGAGTTACAGCGCCGGGAGTTACAGCGCCGCTCAGAGAGCACTGAAGGGAAACCACTGTTGTGTGTTCACACTCTCAGCTGCCTGCACAATAGCGTGTTCACACTTGTGGCACTTGCAGCGGTATTTGGAGCGGTGCACTTTGGGCAGCTATCCCACAGAGCATCTCTTTCTCTTATGTCGCTAAGACTTGTGGGAAAACAGAGGGAGTCGCGGGGCATCCTGGGTCCTATCCCAATGCCTGTGATGCACTGCTTCGCATCCCAGCAATCCTTGTGCTTCCGTCCGCATTTGGCATCATCTTTCAACAGTCTGTGTCCTGCGTGCCCTGCCTCTTCAGGCTGCAGGAATAGATCCTGAACTGTTGACCAGTATGCTGCTTGTTCTGACCAGCATGTCACAAGTGGCAGTGGAGTTATTCCTTAAACTATGAAGGCAAGAGGAGTGCAACATTGATATCACCATGCGTAGTAGCTATGACACGAGATTGCCTGTGGCCTTCATGGAGGTGCTGACCACAGTGGAACGCCGCTTTTGGACTCGGGAAACAAGCACTGAGTGGTGGGATCACATCGTCATGCATGTCTGAGATGACAAGCAGTGGCTGCAGAACTTTGGGATGAGGAAAGCCACATTCATGGGACTGTGTGATGAGCTCGGCCCAGTCCTGCGGTGCAAGGACATGAGAACGAGAGCTGCCCTGCCATTGGAGAAGCACGTGGCGATTGCACTGTGGAAGTTGGCTACTCCAGATTGCTACCAATCGGTCGCTAATCAGTTGGGAGTGGGAAAGTCTACCCTTGGACTTGTGTTGACAGAAGTGTGCAGGGCCATTAATTGCATCCTGCTCTGAAAGACCGTGACTCTGGGCAACGTGTGTGACGTTGTAGATGGCTTTGCACAAATGGGCTTCCCTAACTGTGGAGGAGCATATTCCAATTCTGGCACCAGGCCACCTAGCCACTGAGTACATTAATCGCAAGGGGTATTTCTCAATGGTTCTCCAGGTGCTTGTGGATCACTATGGGCATTTCACAGATATTAATGCAGGCTGGTCCGGAGGTGTAGAAAGCTCTACGCCTCTCATCAGGGTGTTTTTTTACAGTGCTACAACTGTGTCTGTGCACTAAGTGGCTTGGCAGTGTGTACACCTCGGGAGTTACTGCTCCCGAGGTGTACACCGCAGTAAAGCAGCAGAAAGCTGCTTTACTGCACAGAAACTTGCCAGTGTAGACAGGGCCTAAGCAAAACAGAAATGTTGGAAATATGCCTATCTCATAGAACTGGAAGGACCTTGAAAGGTCATTGAGTCCAGTCCCCTGCCTTCACTAGCAGGACCAAGTACTGTCCCCTGACAGATTTTTGCCCCAGATCCCTAAATGGCCCCCTCAAGGACTGAACTTACAACCCTGGGTTTAGCAGGCCAATGCTCAAACCACTGAGCTATCCCTCCCCCTAAATACTAGCCAGCTTTAGTTAAAATCTTAGGGTTTGGCTACACTTGCAGATGTAGAGCGCTGGGAGTTAAACCAGCCTTTGGAGACCGCAGCAGGGAAAACGCTGCCATGTGTTTACACTGTCAGCTGCAAGCGCGCTGGCATGGCCACATTAGCAGCTCTTGCAATGCCCCAAAGAGCAGTTCATTGTGGTAGCTATCCCAGTGTGCAAGTGGCTGCAGCGTGCTTTTCAAATGGGGGGTGGGGTGGGGTGTGAGAGGGAGTGTGTTGTGTGTATGTGGGGGGGAGAGACAGTGTGTTTTGGGGGGCAGAGAGTGTGTCAGCATGCTGTCTTGTAAGTTCAGACAGCAGCAGACCCCTGTCCCCCCTCCAGCCTCTCTCTCACACTCACAGAAGCAGCATTCCACAGTAATGGTTGCTTTGTCCCAGAGCAAATAAGCATGCCGGCTGTCAGAAACGGAGCTTTGAAGGGGTATGTGCATGCCTGCAGCGAGTTCAAAACAATGACAAGAGTGGCCACTTGACTCCAGGGGATTATGGGACATTTCCGGAGGCCAGTCACAGTGCAGTAATGCAACACGTCATCCACACTGACGCCCGGGCATTTCAGCCGGGGCACAGAAAGCTTTATGCTTCTCGTGGCAGTGGATTACCAGGAGCGCTCCAGCTGCAGAGTCCAGGCGCTCTACGTGCCTTGCCAGTGTGGACACCTCAGGAGTTAGGGCGTCCGGGGCTGATTTAATGCGCTCTCACTTGCAAGTGCAGCCAAGCCATTAGTGTCACAACTGACGACTTCTTTTGATTTCAACATGCAACAAGAGTGGGTCAAAAAGATTGGTCTGATATCTTACTGTCCTTGAAGTGAATGGGAGTTTTATCACTGACTTTCCAGGCAGCAGAACCCTGGCTCACACTAGAATAATATCTGTTATTTAAAAATCCAAAATCAAGTCAGTACAATTTAAATATATAAACTGATAAACTAACCAGATAATTGACATGCCACTTCAATTCAAGAACTAACTTCTCATTTGCTCAACTACTGACGTAGCTTCACATTACACTTACTGATTTATTCTATTTATTTAAAGAGTCAGACTCTGATACCACCCAACCTGAGTAAGGGTTGCAAAATGGGACCCAAATCCATTCTGAAGTCACACATAATTTTAAACATTTTTGATTAAAAAGGTAGTTTAAAGTCAAGGACTGTTAACCTCCCACTCTCACAAAACTTTAGCCTTCCAGTAGACTAAAGAATCCTAGGACAATTACTGTAATAGTTTCTGAAAATCTTGTTGCCTTAAAGATACTCCCATGGGTGGCTCGATACTATTGCTATATGCAATAAAATTCATAAAAACCTAAATTAATACTTTAAGGTCCCAGAGGATTTATAAAGTGTCTAGATATACAATGAATTTCTTTAATATAAAATCATGGTAGATGTTTATAGCTTGTGTTATATCTGTACAAGGTTTATACAATAAAACTATCTTGAAAATGATTTCATTTAATTGCTGCACGTTCAAAACTCTCTTATCCAATTAATTCCTGGTTTAGTCTTGAAGAGCCACTGAGATTTAAAATATCCAAAGTATCTACAGTAATACAACAGATATAGGAGGACATTGATCAAGAAGTAGAATTATCTAGGTAACTACAATGACTTATAAAAAAAAGAAAGTGAAAAATATAGGTGAACCAGACAATAGTAGCTGGGTTTACATTTACTAGGAAACCAAGTAAGCTGCCAGTAACAGAAGTTGACAGTCTAAAAAATAACATTTTTTCCATTGTCTGAAGTGATTTTGCTGCAGCCTTCCAGGATTCCTGTAAAAGAACTCTTTGTATCCTAAATTTAGAAGAAAATATTCACATGCAAGGAATTAAAAGATTTGCTAAATTGCTGGCTTCCATCCAACACAATCTCATTTTTCATTCACCAAGGAGAATGGTAAAGTGTGTTTTTTTGTAAGAACTAGTTACACTTGAACTCCTGTAAAGATCACATAGACTTTTGTGAAGCCAAGGCATAAAATCTGCCAGGCTTTCCACCCCTTGCAGTGACTAAGACACTCAGAGATCTCTGCTTACCCAAAGACCTTGGATGAAATCTGACCCCACTGAAGTCAGTAAGAATTTTGCCATTGACTTTAATGGGGCCAGGATGTTAGCTCTGCTGCTTGAAGTTAATTTTTAGCCTTATCCTGGACAAAGCCTGATGACAAACACAACATATGCACTTACATGGAGCTTCGTTCTTCCAGGCCCCCAAAACTACATACTCACCTCTCCCCACTCATGAAAGCACAATCCCCAATTCTCATCCTCAGTTACCATCTCTAACTCTGCTGCCTGTGTAACGCCGACAGACCCCAGTCGTTGGCATTGAATTTGGGACCTCTGAAGTTTAGCATATGAACTTGTACTGCGTGAACAAAAGCCACATGATTCTTAGCCATTACTGTAGCAGACTCAATTTCCAGCGGGACTAGGCACCACTACAGGAGGACAGAGAACCATACCACGCAGGCATGGTTTACACCTCCAAACAATGAATTTCTTAAACCAGTCCCCATTTGTCAATTAGAAGAGATAGGTATGATTCAGTGTTATTTCCAGGCTTCTGAATACATGTAGGCGGTTGCCACCTTTTGAGAAAATTCACAAACAGATGAGGGTTGTGAGATTGTTGCTTCAGATAGGACCCCAAAAATCAGACGTTCAGCACTCATTCTAGCAGCATTACACCCAAATGTAATGACCTTTAAACTTTTAATAGTACCAAAGGAAAAAGGTACCTAGCCGCTAGGCGGAAGTTCTCTGTGCATGTAGGATAAAACCTGGTCTGCCTGGTGCCACTCCCAGAAATATAGATATTATCCTTTCAGTGTTTGGCGTTATGTAGCACACATCTAAAAAGAGGCTAACACCACTGCAAAAGGTCCAAAGATGCTACCTTCAGTTACACAGAAGTCGATTCCAAAGACACCGGGGCAAATTACGAGACAGCCAGGCCAATCGCTAACACCTTAGCACAAAACGTGGGGCGCGGGATAGTTTCATTCTCTACACAGAAACACTCACTGAATTTTCTCAAGATGAAAAGCCACAAAGGAAGCGAACGCCTTGGGAAAAGCGCGTGTTCTGGGCAAGAAGATCTTTATTTAGGGATTGCTCCTTTTTGAAAGCAAAAATGTGAACATTTACAGTTACAATGAAAAGCCCTGAGGGACCTTGAACTTGCATTAGGCTTTTACATCCTTGAGCTGATGGAACTATGTGATGTATAAAATTGCCAAATTACACTGGTCTACAATTTTTGAGAAGTCGTCTGCTTCAGAGATAAAATGTGCTATTTAGTATGTATTTTGATGTGCTGAATTCAAATATGACAATTAAAACAACTGATTGGCTACTGTTTCTAAGATATTTAAGTTTTTACATTTTATGTCTATGTATATTGTGTAGATAGTAGAGTTTTAATCATAAATTGTAAACCCAGGTCTTTTCATGTGTTTATGGTTGCTTTACATGATACTATTTCACCTGTCCTGTTTATGTAACACTTTAAAAATCTGCAAAGGGGTTATATAAATAAAATTTATTATGAAACAAAAGGCAAAAAACTATTATGTCCATAGTTTAGTCCTATTCGGTGTCTACTCGGCGCTTCTTGGCTTGTCTCTTGTATTCATTAAATGGAGCATCTCTTGTCACTGTCCAGCAATAGTCTGCAAGCATTGATGGGCTTCATTTGCCCTGATAGCGTTTCTCCATTGTTGCAATGTCCTGGTGAAATCGCTCACCGTGCTCGTCACTCACTGCTCCGCAGTTCGGTGGAAAAAAAACTAGATGAGAGTGCAAAAAATGTATCTTTAGTGATATGTTGCAACTAAGGCTTTTGTATGCCTTGAGGAGGTTTTCCACCAACAATCTGTAATTGTCTGCCTTGTTGTTTCCGAGAAAATTTATTGCCACTAACTGGAAGGCTTTCTATGCCTTTTTTTCCTTGCCACGCAGTGCATGGGCAAATGCATCATCTCGAAGAAGTTCACGAATCTGAGGACCAACAAAGACACCTTCCTTTATCTTAGCTTCACTTAACCTTGGAAATTTTCCATGGAGGTACTTGAAAGCTGCTTGTGTTTTGTCAATGGCCTTGACAAATTCTTCATCAGACCCAGCTTGATGTGTAAGGGTGGTAACAAAATCTTCCTTGAGTCAACAAGTGGTGGATGCTGAACACTTTTCCTCCCAGGCTCCAATGACTGTCAGAGTGGCCAATCTTTCTTGATGTAGTGGGAATCTCTTGCACGACTATCCCATTTGCAGAGAAAACAGCAGTACTTTGTGTATCCAGTCTGCAGACCAAGCAAGAGAGCAACAACCTTCACATCGCCACAAAGCTGCCACTGATGTTGGTCATAGTTTATGCACCTCAAAAGTTGTTTCATGTTGTCATAGGTTTCCTTCATATGGACTGCATGACCAACTGGAATTGATGGCAAAACATTGCCATTATGCAGTCAAACAGCTTGAAGACTCGTCTTCGATGAATCAATGAACAGTCTCCACTCATCTGGATCGTGAACGATGTTGAGGGCTGCCATCACACCATCGATGTTGTTGCAGGCTACAAGATCACCTTCCATGAAGAAGAATGGGACAAGATCCTTTTGACGGTCACGGAACATGGAAACCCTACCATCACCCGCCAGGAGATTCCACTGCTGTAGTCTGGAGCCCAAAAGCTCTGCCTTACTCTTGGGTAGTTCCAAATCCCTGACAAGGTCATTCAGTTCACCTTGTGTTAGGAGGTGTGGTTCAGAGGAGGAGGATGGGAGAAAATGTGGGTCCTGTGACATTGATGGTTCAGGACCAGAAGTTTCATCCTCTTCCTCTTCCTCGTCTGACTCAAGTGAGAATGATTCTGGTGCATCAGGAACCGGCAGTCCTTCTCCGTGGGGTACTGGGCGTATAGCTGATGGAATGTTTGGATAATGCACAGTCCACTTTTTCTTCTTTGACACACCTTTCCCAACGGGAGGCACCATGCAGAAGTAACAATTGCTGGTATGATCTGTTGGCTCTCTCCAAATCATGGGCACTGCAAAAGGCATAGATTTCCTTTTCCTGTTCAACCACTGGCAAAGATTTGTTGCACAAGTGTTGCAGCCCACCTCTTGTCCTGATCTCCAATTTTGCAGCCAAAAGAAAGGTGATAGGCTTTCTTCACCATAGTGGTTATACTGCGCTTTTGTGATGCAAAAGTCACTTCACCACAAACATAGCAGAAGTTATCTGCACTGTTCACACAAGTACGAGCCATCTCTGCTCACTTTGGCTAAACAGAAATGTGTCCCTTTGCAAAATCAAACACTGACAAATAAGAGAGCACGACACTGTATGATTTCTAGAGCTGATATAGGGCAATTTGTTCAGCAGAGTGATGTAAGCTTCGTTATGATTGCATCATCCATGACTTCTAGGAATAACATGATGCAATTCATATCATGTATGACGCAATACCAGCTTCAGATTGCATCATTCATTGTTTTGCCTAAAAAGCAAGTACTGTCCAAACCCAGTCATAGATTTATTCATAGATCCAGTCAAAGATGTATTTTAGTCATTTCTGGTTTAAATTGAGATCCCTTCCCTTTATAACTCACTTATCCTCCGCCATTCCCAAGTCAAGGGTTGTATATACTGACCCAATAGCATGTCTTGAAAACTAGAGCCAATCAACAATTTTAAGCATCATTTTCGTTCTCAGTGACCCAGAATTAGTAAAGTTTGACTACATTTATTTCAGAAGCATTTTGGCTGTAGAGCAGTGTTATCTAATCTGGCGGAGACTATCCCCTGCTTTAGAAACCAGACCCAGGCCCCTTGCGGGAAAAAATGTGGGAAGTTTTTTTTTTTATTATAAAAATACCAGCCTCCAGCGGCGTGGGGATGAAAATACTGCATAGAGAGGGGCAAGTAACTTCTCCCCATTCTCTTGCCTCCGGCAGAGCTGACAGCTGCTGAGACAACAAATGAGTTAAAGCAGGGATGAGGGTAGCAATATCACTCTCCACATCAGTCCCCCCTCTCCAACTTAATGCTGCCTTAGAGCTCCAAACTCTCAGCCAGGATCTGTCACGACTCCCAGTGACAGATCTCTTCTTGGAACCTCCCTACATGAGCCCTGTTTGTTCTCTCCTTAGACAACCAAGACCCATCCTTTGAAGAAAGAAGCCCCAGAAAGAGTGTGTGTTTGGGTGGGAGGGAAGATGCCAATCAAAGACACAGGGGAGAAAGAAGAAATGGGCCTGCCTTCTTCTCTCAATGTCTCTGGGGGGTATAATAGACTTACGAGCAACTGTCTGAACAGCTTAGCGGGAAGTAGGCCCCAAGACACTGGGCCTCACTCATAAGACAAGTGCAGCTGGGGGAATCCTTGGGAGAAGAGGGACAGAGGACTATGAGACCATCCATCATTCCCATATAATGCTGTTGGGCACTTACCGAAACTGGAAAATGTTTGAGGCCCTGATGATCAAGATATTTATGTTAAATGTGCCATTCACCAGAACACACACAAAATTCTCACCCCTGGCTAACTGGCAGAGCTGTCCTTTGGGGGAAAAATACCCAAAAATATTTTATCTGTTGGTGAATGTGTGTACACACACTTAATGCACAATTTGCACAAGTAACGCCCAAACCAATGTTCAGCAGACTCTCTGCGGGGGGATAAATCTCAACACTGATGCAAAAATTGTTATTAATAAAATTATTATAATTTATTCTTACAATGTTAGGTTAGAACAAACTTGCCTGCACTTTTACTGAATTTTAAGAATTACTTACAATGCTTAGAGAATATCATAGCGGACATGCTTATGTTTAATTGCTTATGTTGTTATATGAAATATCCAATCTAAAGGAAATTTCTAGGGAATCTGTTTTCTGCCAACCACAGACAGCTCCTGAGTGATAAGGAAGGGAAGGATAGGCCAATGGATAGGGCAGTAACCTAGGACTTGAGACACCCAGATTGGGAATTCCTGCTCTGCCACAAGCTTCATCTTTGACCTTAGGCTAGTCACTTAGCCTCTCTGTGGCTCAGTTCCCCATGTGTAAAGTGGGAATAGCAGCACTTCCCTACCCCACCAGGGTGTTGTGGGGACAAATACATTAAGACTGTGAAGCACTTTGAAATGCTCTGATGAAAAGTGCTACATAAGATGGTTATTATTGATTGTTATTATTAATACTATTATTTTTATATCTCCTTACCCATAAAACTGTTTATTACCTCCAGGTGTGTTTACACAGATTCTGGAATGCAGCTTTATAGCTTCTATTTAGCTTTAGCATTCCTTACTATTTTCTTTTATATTATGTTTTGAAAGATGTATATACATGTTAGTTATTGTGATTCATGCTTTGTATAGAGTACTTGATAGGAGTCTTTAACTGCAAATTGTAAATGTACTAGTGTAAATAGTGAGTTGTAAATCTAGAAACGCTTTGTCAAAAGGCAAGCAAGCCAACAAGAGTATCTTATCAAAGAAAAAGACACACCCCTCTCCTATAAGATACTAGCTTGGCATAGATATGATTGTTACCTCAAGAAAACAGACTTTGTAAGATACTCATGTTTTAGAAAAAAAAACAATTGTGTGAATTCTTTATTCAGGAAATTCCAAAGAGGAGTAATGCTTAGGATGTGTGTTATTAGAGTTATAAACTAAGTCATAAATCTGTCCCTCCCCTTTGCAAAGGAAACCTCTAGTTTAAACCCACACAAAGAATACTAAAAATATCCTTACTGAAACTGATTTCTTTATAAGCTCTCTAAAGTCTTCATTCTACAAATGTAAGAACATCATTTATGGTTGAAAAATGTTTTAATTCTAAATAATTTCCACTGAAAGATAAAAACCTTGTCCCTCAAATTCTTAAGATAACAAACGTCTTTTGAAATGTATATTTGCAAATATTATGTATTTAAATGCAAGCCTTCATATAACTTCATATCATTATTTGTTTTATGTTATATTGTTATATGTTTTATGTACTAATGTAGCAAGGTTATTTGACGCTATAACTGGTTACTAACATAAAAACCACTTGAGTATAAAATATCGATATTAAGCAACTCCTTAACAAACTAAGAGAGACAAGAGTCACCTCTCCAAGAACTGGTAAGAAGAAACTCCAATAATTTATTTGATAATTCTTAAATAAAATCTTTAAATAGTTAAGTTTAAAAATACTATTTTGAGAGCAGAGAGACCTTTATATAGGAAATAGGAGCATCTGAACGCATTTGAGACAGAATTTCAGTGCCTAGTAAACCCCGATGGAATTCAAAGGGATCTCAGAAAATGGACTGAACAAAAGAAAAAGTTAAAACTCTAACTCTAAAGCTGTTCTGAGAGTTTCCCACCACAAAGACAAAAGCAATTACATCCCTGCTGCCTATGCATTAGCACACTGCATATTCATGAGCTGAAGATACAAACAAGACAATCCCAGGAAGCTGTTGAGCCAGTGAAAAGTGACAGAGTCTGATATTTGACTCTAACCAAGCCCCTGAAAGAGGCATACTTTCTTCCTTCAGCGAGACTATGGAAAGAGAGTGTATAATTCTCTCTGAATTGAGAGAGCAAACAGCACCACTCTCATCACAGCATCATCATCTTAATTCAGCCTATTCCTGCCACCTCTACAAGCAAAGAGCAGCAGCAACCAGACTGCTAAGAAGAAGAGAGAATCAACAACACAGCATGAAGAAGCAGCAACCTCCCAGCTCAGCACCATGATGACATCACTTCAGCATTGTTGATGAGATGGAGTTTGCAAAAGTACTACCAAGAGAGTAGATTTAAATTTTTTTGGTAACAATTTTAATGAGATATTGAAATGCTATTGTAATTTAAGGTACTAACAGCTGGAGAGGAGACATCAGTTGACCTTGGTAAACAGAGAAGTAGTGGGATTTAATTAGTTATCTATGACATACTGAGGTAGCAGGTTTCAGAGGGGTAGTCGTGTTACTCTGTATCAGTAAAAACAATGAGGAGTCCTTGTGGCACCTTAGAGACTAACACATTTATTTGGGCATAAGCTTTCGTGGGCTATAACCCATTTCATCAGATGCATGGAGTGGAAAATATACTAAGCAGGTATAAATATACAGCACATGAAAAGATGGGAGTTGCCTTATCAAGTGGGGGGGGGTCAGTGCTAACGAGGCCAATTCATTTAGGGTGGATGCGACCATTCCCAACAGTTGACAAGAAGGGGTGAATATCAACAAAGAGAAAATTATTTTTTTGTAGTGACCCAGACAGTCCTAGTCTTTATTCAGGCCTAATTTGATGGTGTCCAGTTTGCAAATTAATTCCAGTTCTGCAGTTTCTCATTGAAGTCTGTTTTTGAAGTTTTTTTGTTGAAGAATGGCCACTTTTAAGTCTGTTATTGAGTGTCCAGGGAGATTGAAGTGCTTTCCTACTGGTTTTTGAATGTTAAAATTCTTGATGTCTGATTTGTGTCCATTTATTCTTTTGAGTAGAGACTGTCCGGTTTGGCTAACGTACATGGCAGAGGGGCACTGCTGACATATGATGGCATATATCACATTGGTAGATGTGCAGGTGAACAAGCCCCTGATGGTGTGGCTGATGTGATTAGGTCCTATGATGGTGTCACTTGAATAGATATGTGGTACCAGATACTGAGGTAGGACTCACTACTGATTGGGAATAATGTACTTTGATTTTAGTTTACCTGCCACCAAAGCAGACCCACTATTTAAGGTGTAAGCTTTGCTGAAAGGTCTTCACAGAAGAGATTGTAACTGAAGTAGCCATCATTTATTACTTGTTTGCATTCTGTTTTTTCTTTCGTTGATAATAAAATAGTCATGGTTAATAATTGTGATTATTTTGCTTGGTCTTTAATCATGGTATCCCCTAAAACATGGGAAGAAAACCCTATGGGACTACAACATTCTGAGTCACATCCCTGAATTGGCATTAAGACCAATGAGGCTTTCTACCTCACACCATTTACATTACAGCAGCTGCATTAGCTGGAGTTTCTCTCTTTTAGATCAACACTGAAAATACTGAAGATTCCAAGGAAAAATACTATTCTAGTGCCAAATTCCACCACCTCCACTCAGCTTGAGAAATACCTTACTCTGGGAGCAGTCCTGATGATTTCAGGATTGATTAATCCCACTGATTAAAGGTGCTACTCGCTGTAAGGGTTACCCCGGGGTGAATGGAGTGAAATTAATGTGTCATGCGCAGACATACATTTTTAATGCAGCTATAGCCTGGTGGAGGTGGGGAATGCACGGAAGCAGAGCCACCTTATATTATGCCAAAAAGTCAACACTCTTGCATGTAAACAGTCCATTAACTAGAAGAAAGGAGAAACTGATGCTACCATGACCATTAGCAGTTAGACAAGAACAACATCTTTGATTGGAAACCTACCTTATGACTTCTGAAAGGGTAATTCTGATCTGATTTGAACTGATGGTTAAAGCCCGGGAAGAACTCAACCCCCGCAGAGTAAGTGTGAAATGGAGTCTCCTGGAATTTATTGAACGCTCCATTTCTATTGTAAGTGATTGTTTTAATTTACATAGCAGAGCAATAGTAAATTTTCATGAAATTAAAAACAGTACTTATTAATAACATGAATAAAAACTGTAAAAGTTCAGTAGCTAGCAGCAATCCAGACTTGCACAAGTAGCACTAAAATAATTAAAACCACTTGTGTTTCAATAATAATAAATACATGTCATGACCCTAAGCTGAAAAACAACATTAAAATCCATTTGGTATGTAAATTCACTCAAATGATAACAAGTCATGCACCATAAGAAAGCATGGAATGGAAAAAATATTTACTAATAAATTATTAAAGGAAAATCAAAGGAGAAAAAATACAGTTGTGTCTCTACTCATTATTTTGCTTTAATTTCATCTAACTTTGTGAGAAGCCCCATGGGCTAGGGACATTAATTTCTTGCTTTTGCTGTTTTAGCAATTCCTAATGGAGAATAACAAAAGAATTTCAATCACAGAAATTGCAATCATGGGAAGGAATCAGAAAGAAAATTGAAGAAAACTGCAGGATACCCAGAGAGCTAAAAATAAATAAGTAAATTCTAAATGTATTGGTAAAAAGAGGGAAAATGCCAGTGTCATAACAACTATCCTGGTTGATTTCAGCAGCAGCAAGACAGGAAGAAAATAATCTAGAGAGACATAAAAAGTAACAAATCTCTAGGACCAGATGGAAATTTTCCTAGGGTATTAGAGAAGATCAAGAGAGAAACTTTTGGGCTACGGCAGTCATCATGGAAAGCCTGATAAATTCCAGATGGAATACAGAAATCAGTAAATATGGCACTGCGTTATGAAATGATATGAAATACTTTAGAATGAAATTAACAATACATTTTGTAATGCAGCAGCATATCACAGCTACCATAAAAAGGACATAATTTGATGAGCTGCAATTTAATATGTGATGTCAGAAACTATCACAACAAAATAAAACAAAATCTTCTGGATGACTTGCTGGTAGAAAAGGCAGTTAGTTCTCTCTGAACATCACATAGCAGTTCTCAATTTAGGGAACATCTCAGGAATTAGATCCCCTGGCATACTGGCAAGTGAAAGTATTATGATCTGTATTACAGTATCACCTACAGCAGTGGTTCTCAAACTTTTTTTTTCATGGACCACTTGAAAATTAGTGAGGATCTCGGTGGACCACTTAATGATCATTCCAAATGTTGTTTGTACTATTGGATAACTATTCTAAAGCGCTTTGGATAAAAGTGCTATATAAAGAACCCTTAATAATAATTAACTTTTTTGTTCTACAAATAAAAGCACACAACTCATATTTTAATATCAGTAGTTTCACCTTTCTATCTAATGCGATGGATGTGCCCTCTCTCCCCTGCCGCGGCAGCCCCCGAGCTGGGGCTGGGAAGGAGGGGAGTCTCTTCCCCACCACAGCAGCCACAGAGCTGAGGATGGGAAAGAGGGTCGATCGGTCTCTCACAGCTGCAGCTCTGGAGCTGGGGAAAGTCGCCTCTTTCTCTGGCCGCAGCCCTGCACATCCCAAATTCCTCCCACTCCCACTTCTCAACCCACTGCCCCCTCCCAACTACCTCCTATTCCCCCCAAGGCACCATCTCACCTTACATGTGCATCTTCTCTATGGTCCAGGCACCTAATTAGTGGAGCCACGCCTGCGCGGTTCCACTAATTAGGCAGGTGGCCCTTCAGTCTCTTATGTGCGGCTGCCCAGGCACGCACCTTAGAGGGAACTATCCACGGACCACGTGAATAGAACTCGAGGACCACAGTTTGAGAACCTCTGACCTAGAGGTCCCAACTGAGATCAGAGTCCCACTGTATTAGGCACTGCATATGCATGTACTATACACACATGTTCCAAAGAGCTTACATGCTTACCAGACAAAACTGACACAGGGTTGGAGAAGAAACAGAAGAACAGAGATGTGAAGTGAGGTGCCCATGGTCACATAACTGGTCATGGCAGAGTTGACAACAGACCCAAGTCTCCTGAATCCCAGACAAGTGTTCCATCCATTAGACCAGGGATGGGTAACCTTTGGCGCGTGGCCCATCAGGGAAATTTACTGGGGGGCCGGGACAGTTTGTCTACCCGCAGCATCCACAGGTTCGGCCGATAGCAGCTCCCACTGGATGCGGTTCGCCGTTCCAGGCAAAAGGGGGCTGCGGGAAGTGGCAGCCAGCACATCCCTCAGCCCATGCCGCTTCCTGCAGCACCCATTGGCCTGGAACGGCGCACCGTGGCCAGTGGGAGCTGCTATCAGCCGAACTGCAGACGCTGCAGGTAAACAAACTGTCCCAGCCCGCCAGCGGATTTCCCTGACAGGCCGTGTGCCAAAGGTTGCCGATCCCTGCATTAGACCATACTGTGTCCAAATATCAAACTATCATTGTCTATGAAAGGGGACAAAGCTGCTGTTAATATGCTGCACATAAGCTTCATACCACTCTCTTCCTCTCTCATTTCCATCATCAAAGTGTACCTCTTTCGGCCAACGTTCTGCCATGGCAGCCTCTACTTTTGAACCTGACCAGGATGATTTAAAAGAAAGATGAAAAAACTAAACAATGTGCTCCATTTGCTTTCCTTGTAAAATAATCCATTCCTAGTAATCCTCTCTTTTTCCATTTTTACTATTGTCTTGCTCCACTTCCTTATCACCTCCTACTCACTATCTGTTTGCCCATCTTACTCTAAGCTCCACTTACCATGGTGTGAATGCTATTTTAGTCTTACTACTTATGTTTCCTATCCATTAAAGGCCCACTGTATAAAGTGTGGGACATCCTTGATTCCCACTGGGCCAAAATGTGTATCTGTGATGCTGGCTGACCAGGTCATGCTAGAGTGTATTCAGGTCAATTCACTTGTGTATTAAATTAAAGTGGTTGTAAATGTATAAGTGTTTTGGGTGTTCAAACGTCATAAAGCTAACAGGATGGTACATGCATTGTTTTCACTTATCTGTTCCTGTCATATGTAAGAGCAAACATTTACATGGTAAATACCCTTGTAACTAAATTACCCATCAAAGAAATCATGTGAAATACCAATGAAGGACTTAAGGACTTTAACAGAAATTGCTATTTTCAAAGTTAGTGGCCATTATGTATATGGTCGGAGGTCAAAAGTCCAAGTGCATTCCTCACCCACCTTCATCAAATGAAAAGCCCACATGGACAGAGACACTGCCAGTTTGCTTTCTGTGTGAAAATACTATAAATATGGATTCAAAGAAAGAGCCTTTATCTCTGGACTGTTTGGATTCCAACAGGGCAGAATAACTGAACGAGAAGACAGAGATCCCAAGAATTATTCTGGGTAGCTCTGAAAGACCTTTGGGAAAGCGGCAGTTTATTACCATCATTCCCACCATTGAGAGTTACAAACTGTGATTTACCTGTTATTATATTTTACCTGCTTTAACTTCTCAATAACTCTCGTTCTTTTCCTTAGCTAATAAATCTTTAGTTAGTAAAGTTTCTATAGTTTAGTTTCTATAGTAAATCTTTAGGTTACTATAGGATTTGCTGCCAGTGTTGTCTTTGGTGTGAGATCTGGAGTACAGTACACATTGATCTGGGTTATGTGACTAGTCTCCTGGGACTGGGAGAGACCTCATGTGGTGTGATTTTAGGTTTAACTAACCTTTTATCATGAAGTTCAGTTTGTCTAGCTGGCAAGATAGACTGGAAAGGCTAAGGGAACTGTCTGTGACTATATGGTAAGACTGGTATAGTGTTCCAGGAATTCACATTTGTTACTGGCTTGGTGAAATCTAATTATAGAACATACCACCAGTTTGGGGTGTGCGCCCCTGTTTTTTGGCAGTCTTCCCTGATATAGGCACTCACAGTTGTGAGCCACTCCAGAATGCAAGACATATTCCACTGAAGTCAATGGGACTTTTGCCATTGACTTCAATGCATGCAAGCTCCAATTCATTCATTTTAATTTGGGGTTGAGGGTACTCAGGATCTTGTTGGAGGAGCAAAGAACATAGTAAGATCAAGTACTTAGCCCTGGTCTACACTACGAGTTTAGGTCGAATTTATTAGCGTTATTTCGATTGATCCGTGCACCCGTCCACACGACGAAGCCCTTAACATCGACTTCTAGGGCTCTTAAAATCGATCTCGCCACTCCACCCCCAACGAGGGGATTAGCGCTTAAAGCGATATTGCCGAATCGATGTAGGCTAGTGAGGACGCAATTCGACAGTATTGGCCTCCTGGATCTATCCCACAGTGCAACATTTGACCGCTCTGGACAGCAGTCTGAGCTCCAATGCTGCGGCTAGGTAGACAGGAAAAGCCCCGCGAACTTTTGAATTTCATTTCCTGTTTGGCCAGCGTGGTGAGCTGCAGGTGAGCGCAGATCTCATCAGCAGAGGTGACCATGATGGAGTCCCAGAACCGAAGACGAGCTCCAGCATGGACCGATGGTGAAGTACGCGATCTGATCGCTGTATGGGGAGACGAAACCGTGCTAGCAGAGCTACGGTCCAAAAGAAGAAACGCCAATACATATGCCAAGGTCTCCAAGGGCATGCAGGACAGAGGCTACAACAGGGACGCGCAACAGTGCCGCGTGAAAATTAAGGAGCTCAGGCAAGCCTACCAAAAAACCAGAGATGCAAACAAACGCTCTGGGTCAGAGCCCCAGACATGCCGCTTCTATGATGAGCTGCATGCCATTCTAGGAGGTGCAGCCAGCACTGACCCACCCATGTGGTATGACTCCGTATGTGGATCATCAGAAACCACAGAGGAGCATGATGATGATAATGATGCTGAAAATAGCGCCCAGACACAGCAAGGAAGTGGAGAAGCCCTTTTCCCCGACAGCCAGGAACTCTTTGTCACCCTGGAGCCAGTACCCTACGAACCCACCCAAGGCGTGCTCGATGCAGGAGAAGGGACCTCTGGTGAGTGTACCTCTGTTAATTAATACATGTTTTATAAGCAAGCGTGTTTAATGATCAATTCGCGGCCAGTACAGCTACAGCTACTGGAAAACTCTGTTAACATGTTCGGGGATGGAGCAGAAATCCTCCGGGGACATCTCCAGAAAGATCTCCTGGATGTACTCCCGAAGCCTGTGCAAAAGGTTTCTGGGGAGGGCAGCCTTATCCTGTGCTCCGTGGTAACACACTCTACCACGCCAGGCCAGTAGCACATAGTCTGGAATCATTGCTTTGCAAAGCATGGCGGCGTATGGTCCCGGTGTTTGCTGGCATTCAAGCAACATCCGTTCTTTATCTGTCTGTGTTATCCTCAGAAGAGTGATATCATTCATGGTCACCTGGTTGAAATAGGGGAATTTTATTAAGGGGGTATTCAGAGGGGCTCCATCCCTGCTGGGCTGTTTGCCTGTGGCTGAACAGAAATCTTCCCCGCTGTGACCCACGCGGTGGGGGGAGGGGGAACAGCGAACATCTTGGATGTGTGTCTGTGTGTGTGGGGGGGTGTCGATTAGGTTCGCGCTGCACGTTAACCCGAAAACCGCCGCCCCTCCCTTTTCAATTGCCAACCAGTTTTAAATTGCCAGCCCAAAGGCTGTTTGTTATGGGAAATGAGGGGGTTGCTGTTTGAAAACATTCCCACCTGTTATGAAGGTTAAAGAAGCCTATAGACTGTGGCTTACCATGGCTGCCTGCAAGCCGAATTCTGTTGCCCGCCGGACCTGCTTGTGTGATCTCTCACACCAAACCGGCAGACCCTCAATATAACAGGCAAAGTGCAACCTTGGACCAAATGCATATGTGATATGTAATGTTTGGAGCATTGTTCTCTAATATGTGTCTTTTAAACTACTCCTCTCCCGTTTGTTTCCTCCCGCAGCTGCAAATGTTTCAACGCCACCCCTTTCATCACCGTCCCAGAGGCTAGCGAAGATTAGAAGTAAAAAAAAAAAAGGAATCGAGACGATATGTTCTCAGAACTCATGGAATCCTCCCACACTGAAGCTGCCCAGCAGAATGCGTGGAGGCAGACACTGTCGGAGTCCAGGAAGGCAGAATTTGATCGTGCGGACAGGACAGGTGGCGTGCTGAAGAGAATGACTGGCGGGATGAAGAGAGTAGGTGGCGTCAGCGTGCAGAGAGAAGGCAGGATGCAATTCTGAGGCTACTGGAGGATCAAACGGAAATCCTCCGGCTTATGGCTGAGGAAAGGCGTAGGGTTCAGGAAAGGCCGCCTGAGCCCAGACCGCCACTACAGCCCCTGTGCAACCAACAGCCCTCCTTCCCGAGTCCCATAACCTCATCCCCGAGACGCCCAAGAACGCGTTTGGGCGGCCTCCGTGCACCCAACCACTCAAGTCAAGAGAACAGTCCAAGCAAGAAAGGGCTGGCATTCAATAAGTTTTAAAGTGCTGTGTGTCCTTGTCCTTCCCTCATCCCCTCCTCCACCACCCATCCTGGTGCTTCCCTTCCTCCACCAGCTATCCTGGGAGACTGTGGCAGTTAGCCCCATAGTTCCCCCTCTTTGTTTTACGAATTAATAAAGAATGCATGATTTTTAAGCAACAATGACTTTATTTCCTCTGCGAGCGGTGATCGAGGGGGGGAGGGCAGGGCGGTTTGGGTAAAGGGAAGTAGAGTGAATGAAGGGGCGGGGCTTTTCATTACAGGGGAAAAACAGAACTTTCACACAGCATCCTGGCCATTCATGAAACTGGTTTTCAAAGCTTCCCTGATGCGCAACGCACCCTGCTGTACTCTTGTAATAGCCCTGGTGTCTGGCTGCGCATAACCAGTGGCCAGGCGATTTGCCTCAACCTCCCACCCCGCCATAAACGTCTCCCCCTTACTCTCACAGATATTGTGGAGCGCACAGCAAGCAGTAATAATAATGGGAATATTGTTTTCGCTGAGATCTAACCTAGTCAATAAACTTCGCCAGCGAGCTTTTAAACGACCAAATGCACATTCCACCACCATTCTGCACTTGCTCAGCCTATAGTTGAAAAGGTCCTGACTACTGTCCAGGCTACCTGTGTATGGCTTCATGAGCCATGGCATTAAGGGGTAGGCTGGGTCCCCAAGGATAACTATAGGCATCTCAACATCCCCAACGGTTATTTTCTGGTCTGGGAAGAAAGTCCCTTGCTGCAGCAGCCGAAACAGACCAGAGTTCCTGAAGATGCGAGCGTCATGTACCTTTCCCGGCCATCCCACGTTGATGTTGGTGAAACGTCCCTTGTGATCCACCAGTGCTTGCAGCACTATTGAAAAGTAACCCTTTCGGTTTATGTACTCGCTGGCTTGGTGGTCCGGTGCCAAGATAGGGATATGGGTTCCGTCTATCGCCCCACCGCAGTTCGGGAACCCCATTGCTGCAAAGCCATCCAGTATGAGCTGCACATTTCCCAGACTCACAACCCTTGGTACCAGCAGCTTGGTGATCGCCCTGGCTACTTCCATCACAACAGCCCCCACTGTAGATTTTCCCACTCCGAATTGATTCGCGACTGACACGGTAGCTGTCTGGCGTTGCAAGCTTCCACAGGGCTATCGCCAGTCGCTTCTGTACTGTGAGGGCTGCTCTCATCTTGGTGTTCTGGCGCTTCAGGGCAGGGGAAAGCAACTCACAAAGTTCCATGAAAGTGCCCTTACGCATGCGAAAGTTTCGCAGCCACTGGGATTCATCCCAGACCTGCAGCACTATGTGGTCCCACCAGTCTGTGCTTGTTTCCCGGGCCCAGAATCGGCGTTCCACTGTATCAACAAGCCCCATTAACACCATGATGTCCACCTTGCGGGGGGGCCTTTTTTGAGAGAGGTCTGTGTCCATGTCCTCATCACTGTCCTCAGGGCGCTGCTGTCGCCTCCTCGCCTGCTGTAGCTGTAGCAGCTCCTGGTTCTCGTTCTGCATATACTCCTGGACAATGCGCGTGGTGTTCATAACGGCGAGAACAGCCGCGGTGATCTGATCGTGCTCCATGCTTTCCCTGGTATGCTGTTTGCAGGACAGCAGAGTGGCAGCAGAAGCAGCGGGTGGATAACAATGGAGTCAGCAATATGGCGCCCATATGAAAAAAGGCGCGAAAGGATTTTTTGCTCCCCCCTCAGTTGCTTTCACGGAGGGAGGGGGGAGCAAGGGTTAGGCTCATTTCCTTCTAGCTGCAGATGGTACAATATGCGGTGAGCAAGGAGGCGCCTTCCCTTCTAGCAGCAGATGGTACAATATGCTTGATATCCATCATCATCTCCTGGCCCCCTCAAGGATTGAACGCGCAACCCCGGGTTTAGCGGGCCAACGCTCAGAACGCTGAGCTATCCCTCTGCCCGTATTATAGTGTGACTGAATCCCCACTAGACCTAATGTCCAGGCGTACGCTGGAGATGTACGGTAATTGTGAGCTGAGCAGGCTTCCGTAGCAAACACGGAAACCCCGGAAAAAAGGCGCGAAAAATATTGCTTTCACGGAGGGAGGGATGACATGTACCCAGAACCACCAGCGACAATGTTTTCTGCCCCATCAGGCTTTGGGATCGCAACCCAGAATCCCAATGGGCGGCGGAGACTGCGGGAACTGTGGGATAGCTACCCGCAATGCAATGCTCCGAAAGTCGATGCTAGCCCCGCTACTGTGGACACAGTCAATCGACCTCATGGTCTTAACGCTTGTGTGTGGGGACACACACAATCGATTCCATAAATTCGGGTTTTAAAATATCGACTTCTATAAATTCGACCTAATTCTGTAGTATAGACGTGCCCTTAGACTCCAAACATCTCAGAGGGGTCTTGTGTGTCTACATTATGAAGTCCACACCGAAACGTGGCACTATCTATATTCGTGATAAATAAAATATTAATAAAACGGTAGCAATTATTCTTATAATAAAATAAATAAAAATAAATAATACTACTGGGCCCAATTATGCAACCCTCACATTGAATTGTACCTTAATCTGTGAATGGATCCATTAAAAACAGAGCTGGGGTAATGTAGGTAGGGAGATGAGGAAAGACAAAGAAAACTTCCAAGTATTGAGGGATTGGAACATGTGACATGAAGTCTGACAGAAATGTAAAGCTCTCCATTGTGGTCTATGACATAGGAAACACATGTCGAAAATAAACGGAATTGAAGTTGACTGCAAAAAAAGATTTTGAGAGGATCCCTGGAGTAATAGAGAGAGTCTCTTTTTTAAAATGTCATGACAATCTTAGGGAACCTTTAAATAGCAGACAGAGCAGCAGACTAAAGAGCTTAGGCAGCAATGTCAACAACATAATAAAAACCCCAAAATTATTAGATGAAAAAGTCTCATTTACAGTAATATTAAAGGCTAGATTTAAAAAAACCCACGAGAAATCTTGGAGTTGAGGCTGCTGCTTAAGTCACTTCTATAGCCCATTGTATCAACTTGCTACTATTTGGAATGGTTAAGATATCAAATCCTAAAGAAGTGAGGTTTACAGTGGAAGCACTGCTGGGCACCTTATCTGGCTGACAGAACAGGTCTCTTCTATCTCAAATTTCTGTGAGAGCAGCTGTATCATGCATCACTACAATGCCAAGACAAGATGTACCAATGAGACACTGTCTCTCCTCTCATCCTATTAAGTTCTAGTCTGGTTTCCACTCTGGAAAAAATAAAACATGAAACACCATATTAAGCTATGAAGGAAAACAAAGCTGCTTTCAGGATTAGAGTGAAATCTATGAAAATCAGTTCAAGAAGCTTAATTTATGGAAGAAAAAATGGAAGAAATCTACTTAATAAAAAAAGGTTTTAATTACAAGTAAGAAGTCATTCGAAAGACACTAGCAGATGATTCCATCTCGGCAGTTCATCTTTAAAGATAAGCAAAACTGGGGGCAAACATAAAACCATCTTTTAAGTCAGAAGAGTGGCTGAAGTGAAAGGAGAAAGTAAAGCCTAAGTTATGCCAACTGCTAAAGTCTTCATTCCATAACGTGCAGAAAAATTAGAACTTGCGAGTTCTCCTTCAACAATAAATCGAACATTGATTTCATGAAACAAAAAGGCAGTTTTTAGTAGCCTCTGAAAAAGTTAACTTCCATTTCTGGAATTAACAACTACAGTTCAAAGAAATACCATTACTAATTTCATCGCTATTCAAGAACCATATACAGCCATGACTTACTGAGCTACTGTGATATACAAGTTGGTAGTTCCATTAGAAACACTGATAAGTGCTGCATAACTGGTAATGCACTACTGTGTGTTCAGTACCACAGATCACAGCATCTTAAATATTTACTTATCTACTATAGTTGCTCTGAGCTTGCATATGCTATATAATACAAACTGTTCCTATCTTCAACGTAATGTTTATTCTGGGGGAATATTTACTTTTTCATATGTTAATCCTTAGATTTGATTCAATTTTCTCCATAAACAGAAGTTATTAATTGCAGGTTGTTGTCTGAAGTGCGACTGTAAATGTGACAACTGGGCAGCCTTTATTTTCTATGATTTCTATGTAAACCTTATGCAGTTTAAAAACAAAACAACAGCAGCAGCAGCAACAAGAAGTTACTTTCCTATCTGTCATTGCTGCCAACATCCTGGGATCTGTAAGTCAAGATGGGTAGTTTGTTCCTCTTACCATGAATTATTACTATTATTTATATGTATTATAATTGTACTTGGAGGCCCCAGATGAGACTGGAGGTAGGACCTATTAGAAGAGTTCCTGCTCTGGAAAGCTTACAACCTGAATAAACAAGACCAAAATGGGTGAGAGGGAAAAAAGAGAACACCGAGGTGAAGTGACTTTCTCAAGCCTCACACAGCAGGTCAGGGCTCCTTAGTCCCCTCCCAGTGCCTAATCCACTGAACCACTTACTGTGGCTGAAGCCTGGCCTGACATGAGTAATTAACATCAGAGAGGGAGGCCTCATTTCTTGGAGGATAGAAATTAGGGAGGTAAACAAATAATTAGGTTGAAAAAGACAATGTCTAAGCCAGCTAAGATAAGAGGAGGAACACCCAGGGGAACCATTTACTAACAAGGGACAATATAATTTAGGAATGTAAAGGGGAGGTTGAGCATGGACAGAGTATGCTGCACAAGGGTTGGTTCCTAAAAAGTAACCAAGTCAATCCAAAAATGTGTGATGTAATGTATAGTAAATGCAATGTGATGGAAGAGGGTTTTTCTGTAACTTTTGGAGGTGAGGTACACCTTATAACCACCCCCTACACTTGAGTCTGATCATCTCAGCATAGCTTTGCTTTCTGCTAAATAAAGGAACCTGAGTGATGAAGTCTGGAGTCGAACTGAGTTTCAGAGAGCTAGATGAAGCGTTCTCCCAGAACTGGACAAGATGTTCTGAATAAGCTGAGTGGACGAGGTCTCAGAAGGAATCTCAACACTAACCACCAGCACCAGTAATAAAGAATCTCCAATTAAAACATAGTTGGCTATTTTATTGATGCACAAGGCAGAATAGAATCTACCTCTCCTGTTCCATAGTAGTTAGTGCTATGGAACAAATACCAGATACAAACTTGGTTTTATTCAATAGGACTCGAGGACCTACATAGGAACAATTACTACATGTTTACCTTTCTGACTATAACTGCCTTCTAAATCTATGTATGCTAAATACATCACACTGTCATTAAAATACCACTGCCTGGCGTTCAGCGTTTTGTCCACCTCCTATATTATTCAGTGACAAAACCCAAGGCATCATTGGCCTCTAGACCCTGTGCTACCTTATCGGTTTTTTTGTTGTTTTGTTTTGTCTTTTGAGGGGGGCATTATTAGTATCTTCCTCTGAGGCATGTGATGCTGGCCACTATCAAAAAGGATACTGGGCAAGATGAACCCTGGGCCAATGTGGCATAGCAATGCCTATATTCGTAGGAGATTGTTCTTTTGCAGAGAACTAAAAGGCAAAGGTGTGTTACAGAACAATAGGAATAAAGGGGGAAATAATAGTTTAGGGAATACAAAGCACTTAAGAAGAATGATTGCAGATGATGGGATCAGAGATGGAGAGAAAAAAAAAGGAATTTGAGATGATCAGTTCAGCGGTGTGACCCTGGAATGGATTAGAAAAGCAGCTAGAATATGAAAGTTCAAGAATGTTAAGGAAAGAGAAAAATTAGAAGAGCTATAACCATAATGCTACCTTCTTTCCCTAGCATAACACTCACGATGGTTGTATTTAGCTGCATCCAGAGGGAGAGGACAGCCAGCTTCCCTGGCACTGCAGCATCTCTCCAAAGCCAGCTGCAACACATGTGCACACTTCTGAGATGGATACACCTTCACGCAGCAAAAGCTAGCACAAGTAGTGAATGGGGACATTACTTCTGAACAATCTCCTAGGTGGCAACACAGAATATCAGCAAACATAAGCCATCAAGCAAGTACTCACGTCATCTTCGCAGCATTTAAAGAGGTGCTATAACTGGTGTGATCATAATTGCAGTCTGATGTAGATGTGGATCAAGTAACACAAGATCTAGAATCCGTAAACTGCGTGTGTGTTCTAAAAGAAGTGGATAGGGTGTATGGGTGGTAAAAAGATAAAATATATCCATATGAGTCCTGAATATATATTTACCCTACTGAGTATCAAATTTTATTTGCTTAACCTTAAAATACAGTGTGTTATGATCTACAGCACACTTGGAATTTATCAATGGCATTCTGAATAGGCTCTCTCAGCTTTCTTCACATATGTTTTTATTCAACATTTAGGCAAGAACTGAAATCTGCTTTATAACTTTTGTGCGTGTGTTAGTTTTTGCAAATATTCATTACCTTTGTTACACTAGGGTGAAATGTGCACCACCCACAGTACAAAAGATGTGTCCTCTTTCCAAATGCAACTGCAGAGGCCACTACAAAGTCAGCCAACAGGAACACACACCAGCCAATGGACTCATTTACATAGCACATTCAGGGCTGGTGTTAGCAATTGCCTCCCCAGTATTCCATGCCCAGTGATCTCTCTCACTCCAATCTAAAACACAGTGGAGAAACTCTTTAATCACTACTCACACATTCTTAGTTTCTACCCTGCCTATGAAAAGAAAAGCTTAGGTCATAGACACCAGATGGGATGGTATAGAAAGATTTTCATATGCACATGTACACCAGCACATAGTGGGACAGATCCTGCAAGGTGCTGCATATCACCTGAGCACCTTCATATCTCATTGTCTTTAGAGAGAGTTCTCAGAATAAATAACCACCTACAATACAATAATTAACAAACTGCAGCTGGGACTAGACCATAGGTCTCGCCCAAGTAAGTGTTCAGGTCACTGACCTAAAAAAGCTGCAACATTTAAATTGCCTTTACCTAGTGTTTACTTTTGATTGATAACTATTATACTACAGGTAATTCATACCAATCTCTCCTTGATATGTGCAGTTAAGCATTTATATAACATTCTCTGTTTTCCTCACTCAGCGTTTCATTATATTTGTCAAGATTAAAAGGTGAACTGAAAAGCTTTTTTACCTACTAAGACTAGAGTTCGGGTTTCTTTCTTTCTCCAGCAACCACTGATGAATCACTAACACCTGGAAACAAAGCCAGACATTCATTCTCTACACAGCCATAGGTATTAGTGATTCATCAACAATTGCAGAAGAAAGAAATACACAACTTTGAAGTCAGCATTTGACAAATAATGGAGAAATAGAGCTTCAAATATTTTGCTTTCAAACTTATTTGGAAAGTTCAAGTTTACACAAATAGTCTGCTAATGATTTGGAATCGTAAAGTGTGATAAAATGACGTTATTTACTCAAACACATTAATTGAACTATTAAGATGTTGGCTGTCTGGTTACAGCACAGTTGTTTCACTTTGTAGATGTGTTGTATTGCAGATCTCTCTCTTATTGTGAATCATGCTGGATATGAGAGGCATTTATTTAAGCATCTGATAAATTTTCTTGGTTTACTACATTTTCCAGTCACATTTACATGCAAAACTTGCTTTCACTTCATGTTCAAATTCTCTTTCTTGCCTGTTGTTTGTCTTGGCCACATCTGTGTTTATTGTGTGGCCGGTGGCTATGGCGTGCTCTCTTAGCTAAAATTTGTCAGATAACTATTGTGTGATTTGTCTGGCTTTTAAAGGTGACCTGCCAATCAGGTAATATTTGCATACATTTTAAACAATATATGCCAAATGCCCCAATGGAGAAGCAAATGGGATGGGGGGAGGCAGGCAGGCATTCAGCAAGTTACTAGTTATAATTCACCCCTTTCTTAGGTCCCATGATACTCTAAGCTTTGCTATGGATCGCTGGCTCCTTCTTCAATGTGCCCCAGGGTGAATAAGGGGAAAGTCTGAAAGTATGCAGCCACAAAACTTTGAAAAGCAGAAGTTTACTATTTAAGTTTTCACCTCATGTTGTATGCTTCAGTCTTGACAGTTAACTTGCATTTAAAACAACCCTATGCAACAGAGCTGTCAGCCAGAGATGTATTTGAGCCACAAAGACCATTTAAAATTCTTTCCCAACTGAGGGAACATCAGTCAGCCAGGGAAGACCCGTATTCCTAGGTTAGGAGTTCGCGGGATGCATGGAGCATGCTCAGTAAGTTTTCAGATGTCTTTGCCAAATGCAACAGTTAAGCTGGGCAGAGCCTATTGTGACCCTGGGAAAGGAACAGCTTTGACCATGATCCTGGGGAAGAGGCAGCCTTGAAGAAAGTCTCTGAACTGGGACCACCAATTTAAGCATTATACTGATGTTAAAGAGAGAAATACCTCCCTTGGATCTAGGAGAAGCCTTAAGATGTTCTTCTTAAGCATCTATGGGCCTGTTGCAGAGTTCTGCTGGACTGGGCCCTTGTCAGATATACTCCTTAAATTCAGTCCATCTATGTAGTTAGCCTGCATCTCACAGGTTATTACATGTAGCCTAAAAATGGAAGGCTTGAAAAGAATAGCTTTTTTGACAACAAAGACATTAAAAGCTTAATAAAAAGCATTCAAGTGTTTATTCATTTCTGTATATTGAAAAACATCTATTACAAATCATGTTGGCAGCATTAATTATTAATTATAGAATTCTACCTCTCCATTTCTTAGTCATCGTGAAAACAGTTTGATGAAATAACCTTTGTGAGCAATCAACAGCAATAACATCACCCAGGCAGGCCATAAATAATATAATGAAATAAGCAACATAGGGATTTTATCAGCAACCATGCAGGGAGGAAAAAAAACAAAAGAAAACAACAACAAAATCCATCCTGTAATCAAAGTATGTGGATACAGAAATAGAAAATGCACCAGCACTAAAGAAAAAGTGAACTCTGGTAAAATAACGTGAATACCTCTGGCTAGCTTGCATGCCAAATCTTATCTTGTCGATAAACAACAGGTGGCCTGATATGCAACATCAAAGGTCCTGTAACCTTTTCTAATGCCCCATCCAGACCTACACAGCCAGCAGTTTAATACAAAACAATATTGACAGTCACTGTAGGCATTTGCTGAGTACAACGACAGGGCCTTTGCAGTGTCTGGTCTACTTAGATCAGATGTTATATGCTTTGATTATTACTTCACATCATTTCACATACATATGATGAAGACTATAATGTAAAATTAAAAAACAACCAAAACTTCATCCCCCACAGTAGCCTCTGTTGCCAAAACTAAAAGAAAAAAGCCTCTGTGAACAAATCCCAGGGTTTATTACATAAAAATCGCTGAACAGTATGAAGATATTTTAAAAACAAACAACAATGTACAAATTAAAAAGTAGCGACAATATCACAAGAAAAGAATAAAACATCTATTGTTAACTATATAGTTGACCTACCCCAAAGTCAAGTCTGATTGGATGATATACAAATCTGACCTAGTGGAGGATAATTTTCCCAAATTTTCCTATCAAGGTTATGTTACTTAATCAAGAGTGTGTCTGAGAATAATATAAAAACCCAAAGATGAAACATCAGCTTTGCTCCCTGTCCTCCAATTATAATCTAGAGCTCCAATGTTATGTACAGTATATAATATACCACACAGTAAGAACTGTGCCAGCAAACACTTTAAAATATTAATGAAACAGAGGGTTGCTCTAGACTTTTAACATTACAATCGGTACTCTCCAATGGAGTGACAAATCAGAGTCAAGTAATGTCATCTGTTCCAGCTGATCTTTCCAGGCACCAACCATCAAACAGTGTGAATGCAGGAAGCAAACAGTAAGCAGGCAAAAGAAAAGCAGAACAGTGTGTTTGTTTTGTGGGGTTTTTTTTGCTCCTATTCCAGTCATTGTAAACCCTAAGCAACCTATTGCATCTACAAGGAAATATAACTGATTCCCTTGATCTCACACAAACACGAACAACTGGGGGGGAGGGGGGTACAAAAGCGATTAGTACACAATAAGCTATTTTAAAGCATGTGCGGAATTATGTAGTATCACAAGGAAAAGCATCAACAGGTAACATAGTGGAAACAAAATGTCCATAAAAGCCATTCTGCTGGAAAAATAATGGGGGGGGGGGGGGATCAACAATTGAACTTTTGGCTTTCCCAATTGGCAGGATTTTAGAATCTAAATGGCCCTGAAAACTTACTATAGTAAAACACTGCTGTAATTTAAGAGACTTCTAATTAAAAAGCTATAACATTAACATTTGCTTCCCTACCAGTTCCCTTCTTTAAATGTTTGTCTCTACAGTACAATAAAATTAATCAGGAAAAAGAGTTCAAATAATTGAAGAAATTATTTTAGGTTGAAGATTAAGAAAACATGAGTTAAAAGGTGTTAGTCTGCACTGGGACACTGTATTTTCTTATGACTAAGGATACACACAGGAACCTGAACCCTTTATTTTCTGTGTAATTTCTTTATCCACGGTGTAATTTCTCTTTACTTCATTCCAGCTACATGCCCTCCTCATTAGATCACAGACATTACACAGGAAAAAGAGCCATTAGCTAATCCAGTCCACCTCTGATAGTGCATGACTGTTCCCTAGTATGTTTTTTAGTGCTTTATCCAGTCCAATCATGCAGTCAAAAGCACTGAGGCTTCCACTCCATCACCTGGAAGTCGCATAAACCTCATTATTAGCAGGTTTCCCATGATTATTAGCTTAAAATTTTCCTCTTCTCAATTTCAAAGGTATCTTGGTTACAATACAGTTTTTAGGTCCTCTGTGGATCAGTGAAGCTCTGTTATAATTGATTCCTTCAGTATGCCTACTCTAAACGTGTAGGTGCTTAAAAAGTGTGGAACTGATTGCATTCGGTTACCCACAAATAGTCCAGGAAGGTTCCAAATTCTTCTTCACTGCCAATCTGTCTAAATCCTGACCTGCACAAGCCATATTATTTTAGTCTTGAGCCTTTTCAGACTGAGACAATCATACCAGCTTCTGTAGAATAATGTCTACTAGGTTTGGCCACTCATCATTTCCCACCTACCACTGGAATTGAACTTTGGATTCTTGAAGATAAAGACTTACGCAGTAACCCCCTATGCCAAACAATTTTCTCCTCCACATACTTAATATATTTTCCTTGTATTCATTCTAGCATGCCACCCAATTATCCAGGCAGTAGGAGGACTAATAATCATGTCAAATGCTCAGCAAATACTACACCCTTTTCTGAATGCACTTAATACATCTGGAAATTTTAGCAGTAATCTACAAGCCACATGCTATAGCCACCTTGCTCCAAGAATTTTTCACTACTGAATTCCATTTCTTGTCTTTTAAACATTTTAGCTGCCATATGTGCTCCACACAGGAGTCCTGACAAGACATTTATACTGCATACTTCTATTACAGCTTTTTCTGCCACACCAGAGCTTCATTAGCTGTCAGTCTTCAGTACATGGTTTGCTTTCCCAATCTCTGTAGTCATCTCCCTTTGGAAAGGGGAAGAATTAAAAGGGACCCGATAGAGACAAGGAGGCATAAAGGAAACTGACCAGGGTTCTACTTTTACACTATCTCATAAAATAAGAATAGCGGGTCATTTTGTGAAATTAAAGGCCAGCTAATGTCTAATTAATAAAAAGGAAAGTTTTTATATCATTTACTCAGCCTGAGAAATTCATTGCAGCAGGAGGTCAAACAGTCAAACACTTCAGCAGGACTTATAGGTGCGCCGGTTAATTTTACAAATAGCAGCAATATTTTTGGGTATGCATGATAAAGTAACCTGGTAACCCGGGTAATAAAATCTTTGGCTTTGTGGAACAAAGCTGATTGCAATAAGGGTCAGGCAGGAATTCCCCACCAATATGTTTGTACAACAGCACAGAACTGGTTCAGGTACACTCTGAGGATAGTTTGCTTTTCTTTGATGTATCAGACATTGGCCACTGTCAGATGCAGGATACCAGACTTGGCAGTCAGGTATTCCATATAGTCAGATCCCATATAGCAAATGGATACCACTATCGATATTGGAATGCCTCTCTACTCAGCCCAAGTACAATTTTCCAGAACTTCAATTTAAAGAAAATCTCAAACATCATATCTGCAGTCTTCTTTCATCACTGTTGATTTAGAAATTTCGATATAGTTGTATTGAGCCAAATATCCTAGAGCATGAATCATTGTTCAGTCTTTTGGTGTGTTTTTTTTAAAGTTGCTGATAAGTCTTGTTCTGTCCAGAAAGTCTGTATCAGTTAATAGACCATCTTCTCCTAATGCACTGAAAATCAAAATACCCTCCTTTTAAAAATCATGAAATCCAGCTCCAACCCAAAAAAGACTAACAGCAAAACAGGCAAATTTATGTATATATCCTAAAAACAAAAGCAACCTTACGTAGAATTTGAATAATTAAGTAAGCATTTGAATCTAAGGCCTTGTGTACACGACACAGTTTTGTCGACAAATGTTAGTTTTCATCAAAACAGTGGAGGTGTATACACTGCAATGCTCCTTCTGCCAACAAAACTCTCCTGCTTTGCCAACAAAATAAAACCTCAATGAGAGACAGAGCTTTTAGCAGCAAGGTTATATCGACAAAGTATCAGTGTAGACACTATGCTTGGTTATGTCGCTGTAAATGGCTTCTAGGAGGTGTCCCACAATGACCATCCTGACCGCTCTGGTCAGCAGTTTCAACTCCTCGACCTTGCACCCAGATATACAGGCATCTCCCCCTCCCCCTTTAAGGCTCGGGAATTTTTGAAATTCCACTTCCTGTGTGATCGGCGTGGACAGCTCACATCACGTCTTCCCAGCTGACCAAGGCAGCTCCATGCAGGAAATGCTCTCCCACTTGGAGCACATCTGAGTTGTCGGATCTGCGGTGTTTCTGAGGAGAGAAGATTGTGCAGCCCCAGCTCCATCCAACCATAGGAACGTTGATACCTACAGTCAGGTTTCTCATGTTGGATAAGGGCTACGAAGGGGACACCCAACAGTGCTGTGCGAATATAAAGGACCTGAGGCAGGCGTACCAGAATGCGAGGGAAGCAAACCATTGCTCTGGTGCTGCGCTGATGACCTGCCGCTTCTATAAGGAGCTGGATGCCATTGTTGGTGGTGACCCCACCTCCACCACCAAGAGCCCTGTGGATATTTCGGTGGGGCTGGAGGCAGCAGACAATGGACTCAACCCCAAGGACGAAGTTGTGGACGAGGAGGTCGAGCTGGAGGATGACATGGAGCCCACGGCAGGGTCGGCAGGTGGCGCAGAGAGTCAAGGCTCATTTCCACTCTGGAGGGGTCTAGCCAGTCCCAGCATTCCATCTCTGGTGCGCATGATGCGGGAGAGGAGAGCCCAGGTAAGTGATCTTTTTGACTTGATGCTGTTTGGTTATATGCAGTGGAGCTGTCCTTTGCTTTGTATATTCTAGAAGTGGGTGAAGGGATAGAAATGTACAAGACTAGCTTTGTTTGCGTGTGCTTCACATTCCCTTGTGTATCTAAGCAGTGGGGTGGAACGGTGTGTTAATGCAATCCATTAGATCTCCAGAGAGATCTCTAGGAAACTTTCCTGGATGTACTCGCCAATCCTCTGCCAAAGGGTCCTTGACATGATCATCCGCGATGTGTTCATAACAGTGACCACAACGGTAGAGAGCAGTGCAGGATCCATCCTTTCAGACAGAGATGGCGGGCAGACAGTAAACAGGTGCTGTTGAAAAATGCTGTGAAACGCAGTCAGAAGCCCATGGAATGCTGGAACGGAAAGGACGGCATCATGGGACATTGAGCCTGCACCCATGATGCACTGTGATCCACTCCACCTTCCCACAACTCCTAGCTGCAGAAGGTGATGAGTAGCACAGTGGGATAGATACCCACATTGCACTGCTTTCTGTTGATGCTAGAGCACCAACCGTGGACGCACTCTGCCGATGGAAGGAACATTGTGTAAACATGTACAAGCGATGTAATTATACCATTTTTTGGTTGTTGGCTTATCATAGAATCATAGAATCTCAGGGTTGGAAGGGACCTCAGGAGGTCATCTAGTCCAATCCCCTGCTCAAAGCAGGACCAACACCAACTAAATCATCCCAGCCAGGGCTTTGTCAAGCCTGACCTTAAAAACCTCTAAGGAAGGAGATTCCACCACCTCCCTAGGTAACCCATTCCAGTGCTTCACCACCCTACTAGTGAAAAAGTTTTTCCTAATATCCAACCTAAACCTCCCCCTCTGCAACTTCAGACCATTACTCCTTGTTCTGTCATCTTCTACCACTGAGAACAGTCTAGATCCATCCTTTTTGGAACCCCCTTTCAGGTAGTTGAAAGCAGCTATCAAATCCCCCCTCATTCTTCTCTTCTGCAGGCTAAACAATCCCAGTTCCCTCAGCCTCTCCTCATAAGTCATGTGCTCCCGCCCCCTAATCATTTTTGTTGCCCTCCACTGGACTCTTTCCAATTTATCCACATCCTTCTTGTAGTGTGGGGCCCAAAACTGGACACAGTACTCCAAATGAGGCCTCACCAGTGCCGAATAGAGGGGAATGATCACGTCCCTCGGTCTGCTGGAAATGCCTCTACTTATACAACCCAACATGCCATTAGCCTTCTTGGCAACAAGGGCACACTGTTGACTCATATTCAGCTTTTCATCCACAGTAACCCCCTAGGGTCCTTTTCTACAGAACTGCTGCCCAGCCATTCAGTCCCTAGGCTGTAGCAGTGTGTGGGATTCTTCCGTCCTAAGTGCAGGACTCTGCACTTGTCCTTGTTGAACCTCATCATATTTCTTTTGGCCCAATCCTCTAATTTCTCTAGGTCCCTCTGTATCCTATCCCTACCCTCCAGCGTATCAACCACTCCTCCCAGTTTAGCGTCATCTGCAAACTTGCTAAGGGTGCAGTCCACACCATCCTCCGGATCGTTAATGAAGATACTGAACAAAACCGGCCTCAGCACCGACCCGTGGGGCACTCCACTTGATACCGGCTGCCAACTAGACATGGAACCATTGATCACTACCCGTTGAGCCCAACCATCTAGCCAAAACACACACCCCCAACAACGCCGCCCCGCCAAAACGCCGGGGGGGGCTAGCGGGGAGGGCGGCATGCCTGCCGCCCCGCTCCCCCTGCCAGTGGGGAGCACGGAATGCCTGCCGCCCTGCTCACCCGGCCGGGGCGCCAGCGGGGAGCGGAGCATGCCGGCCGCCCTGCTGCCCCGGCCGGGGCGCCGGCGGGGAGCGGAGCACACCTGCTGCCCCGCTGCCCCGGCGGGGAGCGGAGCACGCCGGCCGCCCCGCTGCCCCGGCCGGGGCGCCGGCAGGGAGCGGAGCACGCCTGCGGCCCCGCTGCCCCGGCCAGGGCGCCGGCGGGGAGTGGAGCACGCCGGCCGCCCCGCTCCCCAGGCCAGGGCACCGGCGGGGAGCGGAGCACGCCTGCTGCCCCGCTCCCCCGGCAGGGGCGCCAGAGGAAGATTAGGTTTTTTTGTAAAAAAATTATTTAAAACAAACAAAAAAAAAACCTTGAGTGCCGCCCCCCTCCAGGTGCCGCCCCAAGCACGTGCTTGGTAGGCTGGTACCTGGAGCCGGCCCTGGTTCCTGAAACCTCAATAAGGATTCTTTAAAATACAGCCAGCTTTCCTTGACTCCTTTCCCCCTCATGTTATTCTCCCAGGGGACCTTGCCCATCAGTTCCCTGAGGGAGTCGAAGTCTCCTTTTCTGAAGTCCAGGGTCTGTATTCTACTGCTCTCCTTTCTTCTGTGTCAGGATCCTGAACTCGACCATCTCATGGTCACTGCCTCCCAGGTTCCCATCCACTATTGCTTCCTCTACTGCCTCCCAGGTTCCCATCCACTATTGCTTCCTCTACTATTTCTTCCCTGTTTGTGAGCAGCAGGTCAAGAAGTGCTTTTCCCCTAGTTGGTTCCTCCAGCACTTGCACCAGGAAATTGTCCCCTACACTTTCCAAAATCTTCCTGGATTGTCTGTGCACCGCTGTATTGCTCTCCCAGCAGACATCGGGGTGATTAAAATCACCCATGAGAACCAGGGCCTGTGATCTAGTAACTTCTGTTAGTTGCTGGAAGAAAGCCTCGTCCACCTCATCCCCCTGGTCTGGTGGTCTGTAGCAGACTCCCACCACAACATTACCCTTGTTGCTCACACTTCTGAATTTAATCCAGAGACTCACAGGTTTTTCTGCAGTTTTATACTGCATATCTTGCATCAACAAAGCTCTGTGGCGTAGACAAGCCCGAAATCTGAGGAACCTAACCTCCCAATGCATGATACTAAGGAAAAGGGACTGTATTTTCATAGTATTAACTTAAGTGGTGGGCAAGAGATTTCAGTATTGGGAGGAGAGTAGCGAATGTTGTTTAAAATACCAGTAAGGGTTGTGTGACAACGGGAGAACAGCTGGAAAACAATCCTCAACAATCTGATTTCATGTACAGGAGCATCAGAGCAGGAGGAGGAAATCACGTAGCCCAAGCCATCTACAATGTACCTCAAAAGAGGGCCTGGGTAAAATTTTCAGAAGTGCTGACATGACTTGGCAGCCTGAATCTTATTTTCGAAAGTGTCTTAAGCATGTCATATTCTAAGTTCCACCGACTTTCAATAAGACTTGGGCTCATAAGTGCCTAAGTCAGTTTTGAAAATGGTATTTAGGAACTTTTGAAAATTGTACCCCTTAAGTGGGACTTAAGCAGCACGTGGGCCTTGCACCAGCCCTCTGCAAAGGGATGAATTCAACTACATCTGAAAACAAAGAGAAATAGAACAATTGCCATGTGGTTTGGGGTCCGGAATGTAGGTTATTGAACAAATGGTTTTGGGAGAGGAAGAGGGTGACAAAGCATAACTGAAGTGTTTTGATGAACTTGTACCGAACTTTAATTCAAGACATTTTTAAAGCCCACACAAGATAGCCTTCTACTTTACACTGGTATAGCCCTTTTCACTGGAAGATCTGAGAACACAGAGGTAAACATACAACACAGCCTTGTGTCAGTGCATTGGAACCAAGAAGTGAAATTAAACAGTTTTGCTGTCCAAGCAAAAGTAGATGCATGTGATAATTTTAAAATCTAAAGGTTTAATAATCTGACTATTAGTAATAGTATCAGAGGTGTGACAGCTTGACAATTTAGCTTGACAATTGGCTGTTCCTCAAAAGATATGAGCGACAAGGCAGATATGGCACCTTGCTTTCACACAGCACTGAAAACCCAAAACAAATCATGCATTAATGGCCATCTGCAGAACTTAGTTTTGTCAGCTTCCACAATCTTACCTTGAGTCTCATGATTTTTGTGTTTTTATTTAAAAGCCCCAGCTTCTACAGACAAGTGTAACACATACACACACAAACACACACCCGTCTCTCTGCTTTCATTTAAAAAATAAATATGTTTCTAAGCTTCATGGTCATGAGGAGAGCCAGAACTGTGACTAGAGTGTACCCTAAGGACTCACAAGCCAGATGGGAAATAAAAAGATTATTGTAAAAATCTTATGATTTTTAAGCCAGTCACATGATTTTGAGGGGATTGACTCATGATATTTGAACATCTGTGGTTGGCAGCACTGGAAGACATTAATAGCAACTGGATGAAAAATGCAATAAAACAGACTGGTAACATGTGTAAGCACAAGACAGATGCTTGAATGCGTTTCTGGAGAACTATATTAGGATTCTATTGCCTCAAGACCAATTGGGATTCGGCACTGCCTTAAAGAAAGCACATATTTTCAGACCATCCGGTCATAACTACAAAGAAGGCACCTGGATACTATGGTGTTTGGGGCTGAGGTATAAAGGTTCTAGAGAGACAGAAAGATAAGAAGGCAGAAAACTAGATACTAATCATTAGCAACAAGCTATTCTATTCTATATAGATTCTTATGCTATGTTCATCAGTGTAATATATCTGAGCATCTTCTCTCTACAGCAGTGGTCTCCAAACTGTGGCGTGCACTTCCCCCAGCTTTGCTCCGGCCCCATCCCCAGCCGCTCCCTGGCTCTGCTCCCAGCCCCGGCCCCAGCCCTGGTTCTCACATGCAGCTCTGCTCCTGGTAGTGTGACCAGATAGCAAGTGTGAAAAATCGGGACAGAGGGTCGGGGGTAATAGGCACCTATGTAAGAAAAAGCCCCAAATTATCTGGACTGTCCCTATAAAATCGGGACGTCTGGTCACCCTAGCTCCTGGCTCCAGCCCCAGCCACTCCCTCAGCCTCAGCTCCTGGCTCCAGCCCAGCCACTCCCTCAGCCCCAGCTCCCTTCCCAACCCTGGCCCCACTCCTGGTTCCAGACCTGCCCCCAGCCTTACCCTTACCCTTATCCGAGCCCCCCACAACCCTCGGGAGCCGCTGCCCTGCTCCCAGCCCCAGCTCGGGGGGACGGACAGAGGTAAGGGGGGGCGTAACCATGAAAAGTTTGGAGACCGCTGGTCTACAGGGTGGACTGATTTACATCAGAATATTTAAATCATTGATTTTAATCATGTTTAAATCAGCAAGCAGAAAACCTTGATTTTTAAATAATCAATTTTAATCGGGTTTTATATGTGTACCTTTTAGTTATTTTCTTAGACAAAGTTTATTCTCATTGGTTGGTAACCATTAAAATATGTCGATCTGCAACTAAATATAATTTTAACATTACATTTGGTAGTTCTTTTTGCTAAGACAATACACTAGATCGATATACATTTATTTAAGCAATTATATAGCTTAACATATATTTGTTCAGGTTCTTAGTTTTTACTTTTTTAAAATTATGTGAAAATGGTGATGCATTTCTTATTTACTGGATGATGATTAATTTTTTAACTTGGGATTTGTGTCAAGATCTATTTGGATGGAAATTGGAATTCAATTAAACATATGCAAAAACAGCATTTAATTGTTTTAATTAGTTAAATGAAGCTACCTTAAATGTGCTGGATACACGAGAAAAAATAAAGTTTATCAAAACATGTTTTGCATTTAAAATGAACTGATTTATTAAACAAAGGAAGTATTATCTGTAGTTAGTGAATTGAACTGATTGTTTCTGGTCACCATGCCCTTCAAGAGTTTACACTAGTAGATCTCATCTTCTCACACCGGATTTTCATTCATAGACTGGATGAGGAGAAAAAGCTTTCCTGCTTTTTTCAACCCCTAATCAGTTTCTTCATTTTGAATAACCCAGTCATTAAACTGAACTAGCTGCATAAACTGGAAGGATAAAAGTACTCTCTCTGCATCTGAAGAAGAGATTGCTGCTGTCAAAAGATGGTTTATCGCTTCAACAAAATCTGGTTCCAGATTCTTCCACCAGTTCAGTGCTTTGACTTTTTTAAAAACTTTGGCAGCAAACATATATCACTTAATATTATTTTTGTTTAATTCAAATGATTTTTAAAAGATTATAGTAAGTTTAGGCCTTAACATAGGTTGTCTTAATTTCAAATTTCATTTTAAATAGATATATTTTTCAAAAACAAAAATGTATTTAAATTAAAAAATCTGATTTCAATAGAAAATCTGATTTAAATAAAATATCCATTTTTATTAAAAATAATCATTGATTTTATCCACTTTGCCCCTCTACCTTTTTGCCTGAGGATTACAGAGCCACCTCTGTGGGTTCAGCCATCACTAGCCAGAAAAGATTGTCCCCCCCCACCCCCCCTCGATAATCCCACAGACTTGGTTATGCCAGGAATAAATAGTCCTAAAATATCATAGTGCAAACAGATTTCTATCATTATTCCATTAACTGTTTAGTGCAACCCAAGTTTCCACGTCATTGCAATGGTGAAAGGAGCATTATAATTAAAGGCTGCATTAAAGAATAAGAAAGGCAAGAAAAGTCTAATAAGATTTATTATAAAGGTAGAATTAGTAGAACAAAATTGAGAAAACAAACATGGACTTTTTGTGACAAAATACAACAAAGAACTTGACATTTGCAGTAGAACTGACTAAACTCGAGGTAGTTTTAAGTAGGATTAACACAGCAAGCATCTTTCTCTAACCAAAGTTTTAAAACCTAAATGGTATTGCAGCTGTAGGAATTTCACGAAGTGTCATTTTCTCCATTAAGACTTTGATACAGTATATCTTCCAGTAATTTCACATAAGAAGCACAGTGTTACTAATGAACTGGAAGCACAAGAAATAATATTAAGAGGGTTAAAATCAAGAGTGCTTATTGGAAAAAAAGTACTCTATTTTCAAAAAACACATTTTCTGCAATTAAGAAAATGTACTTGAAATGAATCAGCTAAATGTTTCTGCTAATTGCAAAATAAAACTTGACCAACTTAAGTCAAAACCTATGAAGAGGATATGAAAAGACACCTGAAGATTATGGCCCTTTAGCTATTAAAGAGTTTATAATAAGTGTTAGAGTTCTTATACAATTTGGGAAGCATTTAAAAGCATTAGTGACTTATCTTCATGTTGATCACTGCAATTTGTTCTTAAGTTACTGTATAAATCTCAAAATACAGTGAAGTTAAAAATATAGCTCATTAGGATTGCTCAGAAATACAATTCAATACCACCTATCAAACAGAATTTCAATCCTTTTCTATTTAGTTAAAATGAGCTTCTGTTAGGACTACCACCTTCTAGGCACAGAGTTGTAGTACAAAAAGTCACAAAGGATTAAAATGCTTGCTAGATACCACTAGGCATGTAACATTTGAGTAAATGGGGTAGTTTTTTACTGAGGGAACTAGCTGAGACTGGTTTGAAACCAGATATGCTTTGAATCAGATCTGAGTTCTGCCCACTGACCGTAACATCTAGAAAAATATTTAATTTGCATTTGAAAGCAATATGATAATACAAAAGATAATAGCATTACTATTAATAATAGAGAATTGTCTCATTAACTGTCATTTTTTGTATATTTATACAGTACATGGCACTATGGAGCCCAACTTGGTTAAGGCTTTTAAGTACTATCCAATAAAAATGTTTAATAATAATAATCATGAAAGAACAAAAGAGAAAGACGAAGGAAAGTATACGTCCTCTACTAAGCAGGGAAGGAGAGTTAATAACTGATGAGATCAAGAAGGCTGAGATGTTTAAATGCCTATTCTGCTACAGTCTTCACTAAAAAGGTTAATGGTGGCCAGATACTCAATACAATTAATATTAACCAAAAGGGGGAATAACAAGCAAAAACAGCAAAGAATATTTACATAAGTTAGATGAATTCAAGTCAGCAGGGCCTGATGAAATTCATGCTAGGGTACTTAAGGGACTAGCTGAAGAAATCTTGGAACCATTATCAAATATCTTTGAGAACTCCTGGAGGAAGGGTGAGGTCCCAAAGGACTGGACAAGGGCAAATATATCTTTAAAAAGGGCAACAAAGAAGACCCAGGGAATCATAGACCAGTCAGCCTAACTTTGTTACCTAGAAAGATATTGGAACAAATTATTAAACAATTTGTAAGCACCTAGAGGATAATAGGGTTATAAAGAAAAGTCAGCATGGGTTTGTCAAGAACAAATCATGTCAGACCAACCTAATTTCCTTCTTTGACAGGGTTACTGGCCTTGTGGATGGGGTGAAGCTGTGATATATCTTGATTTTTGTAAGGTTTTTGGCACATTCCCACATGACATTCTCATAAGCAAATTAGGGAAATGTGATCAACATGATTACTGTAAGGCACAAATGATTGAATGGCCATACTCAAAGACAGGCCTGCACAACTCGTAAAGCAGTGAGGGCCACATTACTGCAAAGAAAAAAGCCGAGGGCCGGATGCGAGGAAAGTTGTTGAGCAAAAAAAAACCAACTCTCCGACAAAAGTTGTTGAGCGGGCCGTATGTGCAGGCCTGCTCAAAGAGTACTTATCAATGGTTTGCTGACAAATTGGGAGAGCATAACTAGTGGGGTCTTCCGGGGGTCAGTCCTGGGTCTGGTACTATTCAATATTTTCATGAGTGAGTTGGATAATGGAGTGGAGAGTATGCTTATAAAATTTGCAGATGACACCAAGCTGGGAGGGGTTGCAACAGGACAACAGGATGAGAATTCAAAAGGAGCTTGGCAAATTGGTCTGATTGCAACAGGATAAAATTCAATAAAGTGCAGGGTACTACATTTAAGAAGGAAAAATCAAATGCACAACTACAAAATGAGGAATAACTAACTAGGTGGGAGTACTGCTGAAAAGGATCGGGGGGATAGTGCATCACCAATTGAATATGAGTCAACAATGTGATGCAGTTGTAAAAAAGACTAATGTATTTCTGGGGTGCCTGAACAGGAGTATTGTATGTCTGACACAGGAGGTAATTGCACCAGTCTACTCGGTACTGATGAAGCCTCAGCTGGAGGCTGTGTCCAGTTCTGGGTGCCACACTTTAGAAAAGATGTGGACAGATTGGAGAGAGTCCAGATGAGAGCAAGAAAAATGATAAAAGGTTTAGAAAACCTGACCTACGAGCAGTGCTTAATTTGTAACGAAAGAGGTGCCGGGGCTCAAGTAATTTTTTTACTTTCATAACTAACGTGGCAAATCCAGGGGTGCTGGGACTATGAACTAGAGCAGGGGTCTCAAACACACGGAGCTCTTCCCTGCGGCAAGCCGGGCTCCCTGCACCCCCCCCCCCCCATTTAAAAAAAATTTTTTTTTTACCCCCAAGCAGTTCCCGCCGCCAGAACAGCTGTCTGGCGGCGGGAACTGCCTGGGGGTAAAATAAATGGAGGGGCGGGGGGCACGGGGAGCCTGGCGGGCCGCAGGGAAGAGCTCCGCGGGCCGCATGGGAAAAGCTTAGCGGTTTCTGGGAGTGCGGGGGAGGAGCGGGAAGCCGTGCGCACAGGGGACGAGGTGGAGAAGGGGCAGAGCCTAATAGAAGGGGTGGAGAGGGGGCAGGGCCGGGGGCAGCGAGGGGGCGGGGTCAGTGATGCGGCCCTCGGGCCAATGCACTAGTCCTCATGCGGCCCTCATGGTAATTTGAGTTTGAGACCCCTGGACTAGAGGAACTACAAGCCTAGAGGAGCCGAGGCTCAGCCCTGGGAAGCCCTGGCACTGCCTACGAGGATAAGTTAAAAAACCGGGTACGTTTAGTCTAGAGAAAAGAAGACTGAGGGGGGACCCAATAGCAGTCTTCAAATATGTTAAGGACTGTTATAAAGAGGACCGTGATTAATTATCTCCATGTTCACTGAAGGTAGTACAAGAAGTAATGGTCTTAATTTGCAGCATAGGAGATTTAGATTAGCTATTTCTACAATTTTCTAACTATAAGGATAGTTAAACTCTGGAATAGACTGGGAGGCTGTAGAATCCCAATAATTGGAGGTTTTTAAGAGCACGTTGAACAAAACCTGTCAGGGGTGGTCTAGGTTTATTTGGTCCTGCCTCAGTGCAGGTGGCTGGACTTGACTTCTCAAGGTCCCATCCAGCCCTAGATTTCTATGAATCTATAATATATAAGGTATGTTTACACTGTGGCTGGGAGGTGCGATTCCCAGTGCCTGCAGACAGACTCATGCTGGCTCTGCTCGAATTAGCATGCTAAAAATAGCAATCTGGACGTTGTGACACCGATGGTGGCTCGGGCTAGCTGCCTGAGTCCAAACCCACCTGAGTCCGTGAGTCCGAGATTAAAGTAAGGGAACACCCAAATCTCCGTGTGTGCATTTGTTCTTTCATCATGATGATGATGATGATGATTTAATATTTTTATTGGGTTAGCCTCAACTAGTTTGGACTACTTGAACTAGAACAAGTCTGTTTACCCACACTGGAAATCACACATCCAAAATCCAGTGTATACAACCCCATAGAATTGAAGGTTAGAAGGGACCACTAGACGATCTAGTCTGACCTGCATATCACAGGCCATTGGATCAGAGTGGCTGAACTGGAGAAGCTGAGGGAGACAGAGAAGTACATAGATGAGACTTTCCGGGACACAGTAGAACGGTCCCACCCCCAGTCTGACAGCCTCTGTGCTATTGAGGAGGATGAAAGTCCCAGGGAAGGAGAGCATCTTACTGGAGCAGAGGGAAACAATCCCACAGTTGGGACCCTCCTTCCAGATGATGTTGTGGTATCCTCTCGCACTGAGGATACCTCTCCGGGGGAGGGAACTCCAGCTATTAGAAAGATACAGGTAATAGTTATGGGCGATTCAATCATTAGAAACATGGATAGCTGGGTTTGCGATGACCGGGAGAACCGCATGGTGACTTGCCTGCCTGGTGCGAAGGTTGCGGATTTCTCGAGACATCTCGATAGACTTGTATAGTGCTGGGGAGGAGCCGGTGGTTGTGGTACATGTAGGTACCAATGACATAGGGAAGGATAGGAGAGAGGTCCTGGAGGCCAAATTTAGGCTGCTAGGTAAGAGACTGAAATCCAGGAACTCCATGGGAGCATTCTCTGAGATGGTCCCAGTTGCACGCACAGAGCCAGCTAGACAGGCAGAACGGCAGAGTCTCAATGCGTGGGTGAGACAATGGTGTAAGGAGGAGGGGTTTATATTAGAAACTGGGAAAACTTTTGGGAAAGGGGGAGCCTATACAGGAAGGATGGGCTCCACCTACACCAAAATGGAACCAGATTGCTGGCACATTAAAAAGGTCGTAGAGCAGTTTTTAAACTAAGGGCTGGGGGAAAGCCAAAAGGTGCGGAGGAGCACATGGTTCGGACATCCCTTAGGACCTATTATGTCCTAGTGAGGACGAGAGGATGGAAAATGATAAAATACAGGCAGGGTCCGATGAGAAACAGTCAAATAAAAAAGAGTCCCATTCAATTACATCGTGTAATGGCAGACAGCTAAAAGGAGACAAGTTTTTAAAGTGCTTATATACCAATGCTAGAAGTCTAAATAATAAAATGGGTGAACTAGAGTGCCTCGTATTAAATGAGGATATTGATATAATAGGCATCACAGAAACTTGGTAGAATGAGGATAATCAGTGGGATACAGTAAGACCAGGGTACAAAATATATCGTAAGGACAGAACAGGTCGTGCTGGTGGGGTAGTGGCATTATATGTGAAAGAAAGCATAGAATTAAATGAAGTAAAAATCATAAATGAATCAAACTGTACCATAGAATCTCTATGGATAGAGATTCCATGCTCTAATAATAAGAATATAGCGGTAGGAATAGATTACCGACCACTTGATCAGGATGGTGATAGTGACTGTGAAATGCTCAGGGAGATTAGAGAGGCTATTAAAATAAAAAACTCAATAATAATAATAATGAGGGATTTCAGTTATCACCATATTGACTGGGTACATGTCACATCAGGACGGGACGCACAGATAAAGTTTCTTGACACCTTAAATGACTGCTTCTTGGAGCAGCTGGTCCTGGAATCCACCAGAAGAGAGGCAATTCTTGATTTAGTCCTAAGTGGAGCACAGGATCTGGTCCAAGAGGTGAATATAGCTGGACCACTTAGTAGTAGTGACCATAATATAATTAAATTTAATATCCCTGTTGCAGGAAAAACACCACAGCAGCCCAACACTGTAGCATTTAATTTCAGAAAGGGGAACTACACAAAAATGAGGAGGTTAGTTAAACAGAAATTAAAGGGTACAGTGCCAAAAGTGAAATCTCTGCAAGCTGTGTGAAAACTTTTAAAAGACACCATAATAGAGGCCCAACTTAAATGTATACCCCAAATTAAAAAAACATAGTAAGAGAACCAAAAAAAGAGCCACTGTGGCTAAACAACAAAATAAAAGAAGCAGTGAGAGGGGAAAAGGCATCCTTTAAAAAGTGGAAGTTAAATCCTAGTGAGAAAAATAGAAAGGAGCATAAACACTGGCAAATGAAGCATAAAAATACAATTAGGAAGGCCAAAAAAGAATTTGAGGAACAGTTAGCCAAAGACTCAAAAAGTAATAGCACATTTTTAAGTGCATCAGAAGGAGGAAGCCTGCTAAACAAACAGTGGGGCCACTGGATGATCGAGATGCTAAAGGAGCACTCAAGGCCGATAAGGCCATTGCAGAGAAACTAAATGAATTCTTTGCATCAGTCTTCATGGCTTCAGTACCGGGCAAACTGGTTGAAACTATAATAAAGAACTATATTGTCACACATATAAATGAACATAATTTGTTGAGGAAGAGTCAACATGGTTTTAGTAAAGGGAAATCATGCCTCACCAATCTACTAGAATTCTTTGAGGGGGGTCAACAAGCATGTGGAACAAGGGGATCCAGTGGATATGGTTTACTTTGATTTTCAGAAAGCCTTTGACAAGGTCCCTCACCAAAAGCTCTTACGCAAAGTAAGCTGCCACAGGATAAGAGGTAAGGTGCTCTCATGGATTGGTAATTGGTTAAAACATAGGAAACAAAGGGTAGGTATAAATGGTCAGTTTTCAGAATGGAGAGAGGTAAATAGTGGTGTCCCCCAGGGGTCTGTACTGGGACCAGTCCTATTCAGCATATTCATAAATGATCTGGAAAAAGGGGTAAACAGTGAGGTGGCAACATTTGCCGATGATACAAAATTACTAAAGATAGTTAAGACCCAGGCAGACTGTGAAGAGCTACAAAAAGATCTCTCAAAATTGGGTGACCGGGCAACAAAATTGCAGATGAAATTTAATGTTGATAAATTCCATTTTGCATTACTTTGCAAAGCACAATCCCAACTATACATATAAAATGATGGGGTCTAAATTAGCTGTTACCACTCAAGAAAGAGATCTTGGAGTCATGGTGGATAGTTCTCTGAAAACATCCACTCAATGTGCAGCGGCAGTCAAAAAAATTAACAGAATAATTAAGAAGAGGATAGAAAATAGGACAGAAAATATCATGTTGCCTCTATATAAATCCATGGTACACCCACATCTTGAATACTGTGTGCAGATGTGGTCGCCCCATCTCAAAAAAGATGTATTGGAATTGGAAAAGGTTCAGAAAAGGGCAACAAAAATGATTAGGGGTATGGAATGGTTTCCGTATGAGGAGAGATTAAGAAGACTGGGACTTTTCAGCTTGGAAAAGAGACAGCTAAGGGAAGATATTATTGAGGTCTATAAAATCATGACTGGTGCAGAGAAAGTAGATAAGGAAGTGTTGTTTATTACTTCTCATAACACAAGAACTAGGGGTCACCAAATGAAATTAATAGGCAGAAGGTTTAAAACAAATAAAAGGAAGTATTTCTTCACACAACGCACAGTCAATCTGTGGAACTCCTTGCCAGAGGATGTTGTGAAGGCCAAGACCATAACAGGGTTAAAAAAAGAACTAGATAAATTCATGGAAGATAGGTCCATCAATGGCTATTAGCCAGGATGGGCAGGAATGGTGTCTCTAGCCTCTGTTTGCCAGAAGCTGGGAATGAGTGACAGGGGACGGATCACTTGATGATTACCTGTTTTGATCATTCCCTCTGGGGCACCTGGCAATAATCCCTACAACAGGTCTGAGTGATGTAAACAGGGAGAATTTCTCTGTAAGAAACATTCCCAAGAGTGGAAATGTTCTGGAAATTGGTCTGACCCAGTAGGGCCATTCTTATGTTCTTATGTACATTTTATCTGGTTACCCCTGTACTGAGCCAAATAATTTGTGCTTCTTTAAAGCATAGCCTGTTAGTAACAAATTTGCTTGCTTATGTGCACGCCCAGGATTTAAAATGTACCAAGGCATTGACAGAGTTTACAAACCTTATTTAAGGATTATTAGAGTACCGAGCCTCTCAGATGAACCACAGGTAGTTTGTCAGAGCAGAACGTTTCTCCCTTTCACATCACATCTGAACCCAGCTCCAGATCCTTTTTTATCCCTTGCTCCATTCTCCTCGCTTACTTCAGAGCTCCAGCCCACACTTCTCCACTCCTTCCATGTCTCTATTGCTCCCTACATCCCATACCCTCTCCTAGTTTACCTCCATATGCCCCTACACAACCCTATTCCCCCATAATTGAAATTGGACAGTTTGATCATAAACTATGTTTATGCTGTTTTAGCTGTTAATTTGTCAAAAATGTATACTCGGTGTAGCTTCTGTATAGAAATTATTCACAATAATAAACGTCAGTATGATAATGTATCTGCCAATCCAGAACAAAATTCTCTGTCTTTTCTATCTCATGAGAAATACAAGAGCTCTTGTTTATTAGTACGCTATGTGCAATGGGCCAAATATCTCTGATTCGTGTAACAAATGAGCAAAATTAGCAATAATGAGAAATACCAAAATGAAAATGAAAAGCAAGATTAAGAGGGAAACAAACATATGTAGAAAAAATGCTATTGCTAAGTATTTGGCAAAGTTTCTGCTACTAGAGCCAAATGGGCTTAAGCAACATATGACTTCCCCCCACTTTAGAAGGTAAAACATAATAATATTAATAAGTATTTACAGCATATAGAGCTTTTCATATTTAGATCTCAAAGCACTATATGAAGATGTCATTTTAACAGATGGGGTCAATGAGGTCTAGCGTTTAAGTGGCTTGCCCAAAGTCACACAGCAAAACAAAAATATATTCCAGATCACACAACTCCCATTGTATGTCATAAGACCCACGCTGCCTCCCGATTAGGGTGACCAGATGAGAAGACCCAAAAATCGGGACTTCCCGCCCGAAGTTGTTGAGCAAAAAAAAAAACAAAAAAACCCCCGGAAACCGAGACAAAAGGCGTCCTGACTGGCGGGACAAAAGATGAAAAATCGGGACGGTCCCGTCTGGTCACCCTACTCCCGATGTAGCACAGACATGCCTCTGAGAAGCATTTCACAAACTGTTCAGGATGGGGGAAGTGGAAAGGAGTAAAATGAAAAAACAGATGAGATGTGAGGAGGAAAACAACACAAAAAAGACATAAACCATGTCTGCACAGGAAGGGTGAGAAACAAAGCCATCTCAGACAAACCGAAAAACAAGAGATAAGCGGGGTCTCATTTATGTCTCATCTATTTCATTTTTGGTGAACGAGTAACAAAGCAAAAAATCAATGAGCCATTTTGAAACCTTCCATTTTCACATAGAAAATTTCATTAAAAAGAAATTCAGCTTTTTCTGCATTAGAGAAAGAGAATATAAAATAAAATAAAAAGATGGTGAATCAGAAAGCAAGCTCTGCGAGGAACAGAGGAAACTTCTGAGACAACTGGGAAAAAGGAGGAAAAACCACAGAATGGCCCAGTGAGCCAAAGGGAAACTACTGACTTCATTAACCCCTTGCTCAGATGGAAAATACCTTTGGAATATTTGCCATGCCTGCTACCTGACTTAAGGCCCAATTTGGTGCCCAGTGATTTCAATGGGAGTCTTTTAACTGACTGCAGTGGGCATTGGATTAGGCCTTCATTGAAGAGCTGTGTGATTGGTGAAATATTCCTCACTCCTGAATTTGCCCAAAGACTGAGAAGCTGAATTCAGGTAGCGCACAAGAGGTGCATAGCACCACCACTAAGCTACTGGCCTGGCTGAATAGTGGTTTGCACTTGTAAAACCCCTTTCTTTGGAGGATTGCAAAACGCTTGGGCCAAGATTTTCAAGAAGTTAGACTCCTAAATCCATATTTGTGTGCCCAAGTAAGTGGCCTGGTTTTCAAAAATCCGGAGTACCAAGCAGTTCCCAATGACTTTAAGGAATATGGGACACTGCTCCTACCCTGTTTAAAGTTGAATCTAGCTCATGCTATAAGCCCAATTTTCAATACACTCAGGAATCAGGCACTCCAAATCCACTGAATTTCATAGGAGTTGGGTTCCTAACTCTTTCAGGCACCTTTGAAAATCTCAGCCTGTTCAAAGTGTTGTATAAAATTGACTAAAGAATCATCGTAACAGCACTGGGAAAAAGTTAGCGAAGTATTATCATCATCTCCATTTTACTGATGGGGAAATGAAGACTAGGAAGGGGAAATGTAGCGTTGCCAGGTGTCCGGTATTCAACAAGAACACCCGGTCAATAAGGGACCCTGGTGACTCCGGTCAGCACTACTGACCGGGCCGTTAAAAGTCCAGTCAGTGGTGCAGTGGGGCTAAGGCAGGGTCCCTGCCTGCCCTGGCTCTGCACGGCTCCCAGGAGCGGCTGGCATATCCCTGTGGCCCCTACCCACGGGGGTGATCAGGGAAGCTCCACACGCTGCCCGCGCCCTGAGCGCCAGCTCTGCAGCTCCCATTGCCTGGGAACCGCAGCCAATGGGAGCTGTGGGAGTGGCACCTGCAGGCATAGAGCCGCCTGGTCACCTCTGCACCTAGGAGCCGGACATGCCAGCCGCTTCTGGGAGCCGCACAGAGCCAGGGCAGGCAGGGAGCCTGCCTTAGCCCCACTGCACCGCTGCCCGGGAGCCGCCTGAGGTAAGTGCCGCCCAGCTGGAGCCAACACCCAAACCCGCTCCCGCAACTTGACTCCTGGCCCCAGGTCAGAATCTGCTCCTGCACCTTAACTCCCTCCCAGAGCCCACACCCCAACCCACTACCCCAGCCTTGAGCTCCCTCCTGGAGCCCGCACCCCACACCCCTTCCCACACTCCAACCCCCAACCTGAGATCCATCCCACATCCAAACTCCCTCCCGGAGCCTGCACCACTCCTGCAACCCAATCCTCTGCCCCAGCCCTGAGACCCCCTCTTGCACCCTAAACCCCTCATTTATAGCCCCACCCCAGAGCCCACACCCCCTGCTGGAGCTCAGACTGCCTTCCACACCCCAACCCCCTGTCCCAGCCCTGAGCCCGCTACCGCACTCCGAACCCTTGACTCCAACCTGGATCCCCCTCCTGCACCCTAAACCCCTCATTTCTGGCCCCACCCCAGAGTCTGCCCTCCCCAGTCAGAGCCCTCACCCCTTTCTGCACCCCAACCCCCTGTCCCAGCCCAGTGAAAGTGAGTGAGGGTGGGGGAGAGCAAGCAACGGAGGGAGGGGGCATGGAGTGAGTGCGGGGGCATGGCCTTGGAGAAGGGGTGGATCCTTGGGGAAGGGGTGGGTCAAGGGTGCTCGGTTTTGTGTGATTAGAAAGTTGGCAACCCTAGGGACTGAAGTGCCTCCCCTATTGTGCCGTGCTGCAGATGTGTTATTGATTTTGCGCAGGAACTCATGTCTGAATGGCCACTTTATCAACACATAATACAAATAAGGTAACAGCTGCAAGGATTTTCTTTGTTATTTCTTGGCCAGGATAGACTGTAGTACCTTATAAACATTGTCAAGCGCAATTAAAGTACAGGTCAAAATCATATGATATATAGAATTGCCTGACTCTTCCTTATCTGCACCTTTAGTCGAAGAGTATACGTTTTTTTCTCCATTTCTTTTCAGCAGAACATAACTATTACTGTCACTGTCATTTCTTGGTCTTGATAACAATTAAATTAAATCTGGCACTTAACCTAGGACCAGGCACTTACCTTTTCAATTATATTTCATGATACCAAAAATGCTGAGTAGACTGTGGAGAAGGGACGGGGTCTAAAGTATAAAGTTCAGAATTAAATTAACACATCAGACCTTGGTCATTAAATACTGTGTATGCTCCAAAACACAATAGGATTAGAAAATCAGGTAGTCATTTTCAGTGATGGGGGAGAGATTTAGGTGTGAGGTTTCTCTGGAAGTTAATAGGAATCATACCATTATACCTTCTCCCACCCACCCTCTTCACCTCAAGCTTGAGTAATGAAATTTGCCACCACAATGTTTCATCTCTATAAGCCAAAGTCCTACACCAGTGTTATAGATTTACATGCATAGCTGGACAGTTTTATGACATACTGTGGTTATAAATGCCAGGACAGATGTATTCAAATCTCATGCTTGAGAATATAAAACGAGTTAAGAGGAAATTCCCCGCCCCCAATACACACACTCAATTTACTGCACTGCACAATTTATCAGAAGCATTATGGGCTTTTCCCCATGTCTGTCTGGAGCCTGAAGTATTGGCTACATTCTATCCAGTATAGTATGGCAAAACCTAGGTTATTAAACAATTACATCCAAGGATTATATTAGTTTTTAGTAGATTTAAACTTTGTGGGCAGATGGAATCTTTATTGCCAATATAGAGCCAAATAAAGTTTGTCTAAGGACTCAATTCACGACTCTTTTCCAAACAAACATAAATGAAATATGAGTATTTAATATAATGAAACATGAATCGCTGGCTTCTACACCATCCTAGGGAAAAAATGTGAAACCAGAAGGTATTTTAATGAAAAGTAGAAGCAAAAATCACAATCTAATGTTTAAAAGCCATAAGAGTTCATTTTAGTTTGAAAGGAAATCATTTTTCAAAGTACTATACTCTGTTTAAAAACGTAGATTGAATAAGTTTATTAAATTACCAGACCATTGCATTTATGAAATCCATAAGTCAGATCAATGGTGCACAGTCAGCTCTAGAAAGTAATTGCTGGGCTCTTTCAAAATGGACAATCCAAAAACTTCAAGGACCAGCTTTTCCCTCTATTATTTATAAGAAACACAAAGTGGTGGAATAGAATCTAATTCATAATGCCGTTTTAATGTTTTTATAGCACAATATTTTCACTTATTTGTAATCTCAGTGGATGACAGGTTGCCATTATTGAATTTCCATTAATATGAATTATAGGTACAATATATTTACCCAATATCATCTACTCCAAGCCCTAACATGATTCTACAATAAAAATCACACCGTCAGCACACTTCTCAAGTAGAAAGCATTAAAAGTCATTGTAAATTAGTCTCAATATCTGATACTATACATTTAACCTTGACTTTGTGCCTGCCTGTTTTGCAGAACTGCAGCAATAACCTAGAATTACAGTTGTTGCCATTAAAATGTCAATATTTACCAACAGTTGCCACTCTGTGATATGTATGGCATCAGTCCAGCCATGCAATTAAGCATCTGTTTAATTTTAAGGATGTGAATAGTCTCGTTCATATCAATAGCATTACACATATGCTTAATTTAAGCACATGCTTAGGTGTTTTTTACTGGACTAGGGCCAGAATGCTCAGCACCTTAGAGTATTGAGCCCTATCTGTGGTATCATAGCTATGCGTACCACATGGGTGAGAGATGTTGGTTTTAATGACAAGCAACAAACTTGAAAGTTACAGTGAGGCTTAGCAGAACTGATCCCACAGCAAAGCTTTTCCTTTGAGGCACACCAAGTTTCTTATACATACTGTTTTAAGACATATTTGCGGTCATTTTAAGACATATATGTGGTCCTTTATTACACAGATAAAAGAGAACACCCACATTTGGCAAGCAACCTTGAATCTAACCCTTTTTATCTTCATCAGCCTTGTAAAAGTATCAAGTACTAGCCCAATATCTATTGATCCCCCTTTACCATAATAATAGGTAATAATGAAAAACATATATTTTTATGTACCTTGCAAAACTAATAACTTGTTCCATGACAGTAGACAGGTAGCATTTTTTTCAGTTAAGGGTATCTGAACATAAATAACCAGCTTGTTCTATTTAAATCTGGCTTCTATATCTTTTATTAAGAAGAATACGACTAGCTAGTAGCCATTGAACTACCTTACCGCTATTATAGTTTGGAGGGGCATGTTCCCTGGATTCTAGATACACAATACAAAACAAAATAATCCACTGCTCTAAAAGCAAGAACTAATGCAAGAAAAACTCATCATCAATTGCCCCCCTTATTTAGGGACTGCATAAACCAATATGTCTGTTCAACAGTAAGCCACACTCACAGCGTTGTGCCAATATCACTGATGATGCTGGTGCACAAGAGAGGAAGTATAACAAAGAGACACCCATCCTCTCCCCCCCCCCGCCTCTTTAACGGCAAGCTGAATTGAATTAAGGGACATAAGACGGGGTGGGGCTCCAAGTATGCCAAATGGAAAAAAGAAAAAATGACAAACAGAAGAGGGTGTATACGTTCTAGGCACTTTCAAAATGTCAGAAAGGACACGGTCCCGGCCCTGAAGAGCATGCAATCTTAAAGACAAGATGACAACAAGCAGAGGAAAATGGTACAAACAAGTAAAACGGTAGAAGATAATTGGCTATGTTAGGTAACAGTATTTTAACGTTATGCTATTTGGGGATTTTATACATACATACATACACGGTGGATATTGGACAATACTGGGTATGTGCATGTATATTACATGGTACATACACACATACTCTCACCACGTACCCACAGCCTAGCCCTAATCAGCAGGTTAGTTCTCGCAGGTGTCATGGTAGAAGGGGGGCCGTTAGCAAGAATATGTATGCACAGTGGATAAGGATCTTGCAGATGAGCTCAGGAAGGGCATTCTATGTTTTAGGGAGGCGTGGATATGCCTGTCAAAAAAGCAGACAAAAGGTTATCAAGGCTGCTATAATTGGAAGAGCGGAGGGTATGCACAGGCAGAGGATATGTGAAAAGAAAAAAGGACGGATAAGCAGGGACAGAACTGTGTCCTTCCAACGTTTTCTTAAATGTCAGGTTTTAACAATGACACCACCAACCAAGGGTGCCAGAACAATTTTTATAGTGGGTGTGCTGAACCACTGAACCAAACTGTAAACCCTGCCTATGATGGAAACCACTTGAAGCCCGGGGGTGCAGCAGCACCCCTAGTTGCAGCACCTATGCCACCAACATTTTGTATGCACATAATAACTTTTATCAGATGACCCAAGGCACAGAGCGCTCTGCTCTTTAACATCTGGCATTATCGAATGTGTTTCCGCTTCTTATTTTGGTAAGAATGAACAGTTCAGTGTTTGACTATCAATGTGCACCTTCAACTTTACTTTTAACATTTTAATTTCAAGAACAACGAGGAGTCCGGTGGCACCTTAAAGACTAACAGATTTATTTGGGCATAAGCTTTTGTGGGTAAAAAAACCAATAAATCTGTTAGTCTTTAAGGTTCCACCGGAGTCTTCGTTGTTTTGTGGATACACACTAGCATGGCTACCCCTCTGATACTTTAATTTCAAGGTTTTCCTGCAGCTTAATTAACTGTTCAGGTGAATTATACAGATTTATATGGAGTGCTGCACACTGAGAAGTACGGTGTGATAAGTGGGAGAAAGAGCAATATTTAAAGAAGTTCAGAGAACTCTGCTTACACAATGTACTCTATAAACCCTTTACTAGAGAAGGAAAAGAATTTTATAATCTTTGGCATAGGTTTACATGTGTAAAAGCTATATTAATAAAATCAGTCCTTGTTCATTATTTGAACACAAATCCCATTAATAATTCCATTAAGCTACCACTTCAGTTCATTATTTTACCTATTCCCTCTTCACTATATTCACTGTCAACATCTGCTGCTGTTCTTGAGAAAGAGGGTGAGCAGGGCATGCAATTGCATTTGCACTCAACACTGTACCCTTGGCTGGCTGGCAACCAGTGATGATATAAAGGGCATTTCATTCGCTCTTACACAGAGACAGAAAGCATTGCCTTACAGCATAAACAGCTTCCATCTTAACAGTGAAAATCCATCCCTGAATTCAAATTACCTCATTATCAGAGCTACTCTGCATGCTTGTTCAATACTTACAAGCAAAAACTTTAAGGGGGGGAAAGAGAGATGTAGCAATATAAGTTTATACTTTGAAAATAAAAACTTGCAACAGAAAAAAATCACCTTTACCATGTTAGGCATTCAGAAAGGCAACAGATAACACAATCCCAATGCACAGCAGTGTCTGTGATGATGAATGAAGAACGGGCACAGGACTCTTAAAAAGGTTATTACAGCAAATTTAAGCAAACCAATTGCGCAGAGAGTCTTGTGAGAGAGCTCAGATGGTCGCTTAACAGAGACGGTTTTCAGAACTTCTATTCTAATCACCCAGTCTCAGCACAACTAGCTCAATTTGATTTAACAATCTAAAAGGCTGAAAGATATGGAAAAAAAGAGATACTTCCCTCAATAAATTGAAAAAGGCGGAGTGCAAGCCTATTTAGATCCACTTCTCATAAATGGCTTTTTTTTTTTAAACAAAGTTAGTTTTGGCCTAGTGAAAGATTTCAGCCTTGAAGACCAATGTTCCCGGTATAGAGATACATACAGAGAAGATGAGCTGTAGCAATGCAAGCCTCTTCACACTGCCCCATCAATGTGCCTCAACTTTGTCCAGAAAAGGCCAGTTCCAAAATAAAAGACTAAAAAAAGGATGCCAAATATGATGATATACACACGTGGAGGTGAAATGGATTGAGATCAATAGCTCATTTTACACAGCTGACTGAATAACTACCTTATAGTAATGGTTTCACATTTGTAACAGTGACCGAATCTGACTTGCACAATACCCAGAATTAATCCGAGTCATCAAATGGACTTGATTAAACTGTACTTCGAGAGATCTGTAGTAGTTTGGCAGCCTGTTAAGGCCGGTATGGTGAGGAAGGTGAGCCACTGGGCCCATACACATAGCAGCACAAATGAGGAAGACCAATGTCTTCTTCTGATGAAAAAAGTCTACCGAACATAACATAGGCTCATGGAATTCAGTCCAGGCTCTGTCACATGGAAGCAAACTACCCATTGCACACACATTTTGATAAATCCACAAAACACAATATCTGCCACAGGACAGCCTCCCAATCATGAAACAATCTATCAACTATGACTGAAAACCAAGGCCCAAACCATCACGTTCTGAGATACACACACTCAGCAGGGCCACTTGAATTTTGCTTGCAGCGTCATCTCCACATGTGGAATGATATGTAGGTGTTTGGCAGCAGCTATTTGTTGGGGCTGAAAACTGCACTTGGTTCATTTGATAAACTAAAATACTGAAGGACAATCAGAATCTGGAGCAGTTTTTTTGCAACCCTACATGAGGATATCACCGAGGCAGTTTGAAACTCCCTATTCATGAAATGACAGTAATCAGGCAACTTCTGTTAATAAAAGGGATTTGTGATCCATTTCCAGAGAACAAAATGTACAGAAAATTGTACCTCAGGTGGATGGAAATGGAAGAGAGGAGGCGAAAATTGGGCTTAACAAAAAGATATAACCATAGCCTTGGAATTTTCCCAGTACTGGCAACTAGCATAGGTTTATGGGACCATGGCTGGCAGAAAAAACTATTATTTACCATTCAATGTTGCAGTGAAAGACAGAGTGAATAGACAATCTTGTAAGTGAAAAATCAGTTGTGCAGGTAGTGAGAGATGTTTCTACTTCAGCACCTAATTGATAACATGCTCTTTCATACTAGATATATGTCAACATTCATCCGATAACTAACATGGTCTCTTATTTCCAGACCCCCAAAATTCATTTTCTGGCACCAGAAATGTATAAGACTACATTCTTCACTCTGGCATGGGAACTGAAGGCATTAGCTATGTGTGGTTCTCTGCAAATCAGTGCCACAAAGGCTTCTAGAAAACAACAGCAATAGGCTCTTTCTGGGGCTTCTACTGTGTTCCCTAGAACATCAGCTTCTATTTAAAAAGAAAGAATGAGAATCATGAGCTCTCCTGGTTGCAATGACTCTAATCACAATGCAAAACTGATGAACCACTGTTCTATTGAGTCTGCAGGCAGGTTAAAAGGATAGCATAAACGGAGGTGAGAAGTCCCCCCGTGCCCAGATTCATCTCAGTAGGCTATGAAATTGTGAATCCTAATTACAACCCATTTAACTCATGCCAACTTTGCTAAGTCATTTCCATTATGAGCAGAGCTAACTGGAAAACCGTCAAAAACAAATGAAATTTTGTGAAAATATTCATGCTCCTCCTACCCATTTATTTTATTTTCTACCCATTTTACTTCTCAGGGATATGCTCTACTGACGGATTTACTGCAGCAGTGGGCTAATTTGGATAGTCTATATAGAAATATTGCTGAAATGCAAGGAAAGGTTTAAACAGGTGCTGGGAATGCTGGTTCTGTTTTGGTTTTCACTAGGATGTTTCCGTAAAACAACATTTTTCAGTTACAAATAGGAAGTGCTGCCTCCAGTAAAGCCGGTTAAGACACTGGGAAATGTCAGCGGAATCTGAGTCAACTGGCCTAGGATAGGAAAATTGGGGTAAAATTGCGAGAATAAGGACATCTCCCTCCAATCTGCTGGATCCCACTGAACAGCTTTGAAAGGAGCCTTGCCCAGTCTTTCCCCAAGGGTAGAATGGTGGCTGCCATGCTGAGCCCGATGACTGGGAGATGAAAATGTGGGAGGGAAAAAGTAGTCAGCGGATCCTGAGGAGTTTGACAGTTATCTTCTCTTAGACAATAAATATACAAAGCCCCTCCCTTGCCAACTCAGCCTCATGAGACAATCACAGTAAGAAGGCGGGCTAGAGAAAGACTGTGAGTCCAGCGATGTTCAGTATAACTGCTTCATGACATCACTAAAGAGCCAAGCCCTAACTGAAAGCCTCTGGCAGGACCAATCACAAGCTTCTAGAAATTAAATTAAGCAGGAAATACAGGAAGGAGGCTATCCTTTCTTTTTACTATATATCCCAATGTTACCTTTCCATCTCTTTGAATCTTTCCTTCAAAGAGTCCTTTCTGCAGCAGTCTATAGTGCTTCCATCACTATAGATATTACGTTGGGCTGTACTCAATGTAACATCATAGGCAATGCAGCTCACAAAATCTATAGGGGAAACCACATATAACAGGGCAAGGCAAATAGGTAATAGTGAGGGCCTGTCACTGCTTCCCCTTCCCTGAACCCAGAACAGAGATCTCCACTGCAATTAGATTCCTTCCCTCTCAGGGCAGTACTTCAGTGATTCTGTACGTATATACTTTGTAAAATGCTTTCGAATCCTTTGGGATGAAAGTTACTTTATATGTATATACTATCATATAAACAGCATATGTTCTAGAATGTTGCAGTTACCAAGCCGAAAAAGCCTCCATTTATTGACATATTTGTGCAACAACTTAGCAATAATAAATATTATTCATGTACTTCTCAGTGTTTTGTTTTACGATAATTATGAAAGATCTGGGATCGCAAAATGTAAAAGTAGCCTTGGAACACAGGGAATTTATTATTTATTAATGATTATTTATTATTTATACAGTGGGTGCACTGGACTGCTTTACAGACAGCACATATTTCTTAACAGAACTTCTCTGTTTTGTTTTCAAAAGTGCATCAGTTTGGAGACACGACATCGCAGTGGGTATCAACCACATAGTTAAAACAGAAGAGGGAAATAGACTCGTGGGAGAATTTTGAACAGTGAATTCCTCCAACGCACCAATTAAAACACATGCATATTATTTTTAGGAATGTGTGTATCTTCCAAGAACTAAATGTTATAGAAGCTAACAAAAAAGACCCAGGCTTTTATGACTTAGTAAGTGTTAACCTTCAAGCCAAGAGAAAAACCAACCCTGTAACTGGAAAAACAAGTGAACCCAAAGGAAACACGATCTCAGAAATAACATGCAGAGAGGTGCACAGGTCTCTGAGCTAACTGGTCAAGCTTAGTTCACTTTTTTTGTTTTGCAAGCAATTTCTAAGTTGAAGAATGCAAATGAAATAGTAGTGTCAACAAAACAATCCTCCCAACAAAAATAAAACTAAGAAGATTTTTTTGCCTGATATATATTAGGCTTCTAAAAAAGCTACTAATTTTTGCCCATCATAAACTGCAACACAAATGACAGAACGTAGACATTCAACCATCCAACCGCAGCTGCAAAACTGCAGACTCAAAATCAGAGTCTGCATGGAGACCCCTTAGAAAATTGGTGCCCCCTCCAACCCCTCCAAAATGTTTCCTAATTTTGTTCTGCCAATGCATGATTGCAGTCAACATTTTATTGACTGAAAAAAAATTAGTTCTCTTTAACTAAAGAAATTTCTGTAGACTACCTGGCAAAATTAAGCATTTTCAATTATAAACAAACAAACAAACAAACATGAAGTGAAACCTTATATACAAGTGCAAAGGGTTTTTTTTGTTTTTTTAAAAAGGAAGATTTTGAAACCAGGGGAATTCTGGTGAGGACAACAATAACTTGTGTTAAGATTTCTTGTGTCAATTGTATCAACTGTTAATAGTAAGCAATATTAAAACAAAATTTGAAAAGAAAGGTAGGGACTGGAAATAAAAAGGACTTCAAAGAATCAAATACTCACCTCTTGGCCAGCACACATTTTGATTGGGTTACTGGATATTATTGATATTTATCATTTTCAGAAGTCAAGATACTTTTGGATCCAACTGTGAAGGACTGGAAACACCCCCGCCTTTACACAAAATTGCCATGTTTGTGATTTTGTAAGTACTTCGCTACGTCAATTAGTGCTGCAAACACACTGCCTTTCATCTTCAAATGGAGCTGGGACTAGAGTCTGGCCCGACCTCTTAGGTCTTTCAACAGATGATAAACACATTGCAAGTCAAAAATGAGCATCATTATTTACTAACCATATGGATTAATTAGGGTGTCAGTGCTTACCAAATTTAAATCGTCTCAAGCCAGTAAAATATCCCTGAGCTGTAAGGAGAGATTTATCAATCAAAAACACTTAAAACTTTTGTAGGTTTCCACACTGTTGAGACATTTACCAAGCAGGAAGTAGTAATGCGAGTGATAGCTGTGCAGTATATTGGGCATGCAAAAAGAAATGGGTCTGAACTGCAGAGTTCAGATCCAGAATCAATCCAAAATTCCCCAAAGCTTGAGGGTGTTGAGATTTTGTCTTTTGGTTCTGTCCAATCTCTAGAGCCATATGCCAGGAAAAGCTACCAGGAGAGGGCCTAGGAGACTCCTCAAGCTTCCTCTGAGTTTCAGTCAAATTAGACTGGCAGTTGCATAGCAGCTGGACACGTCTGCTGCAGCCATGTAGGAAAAGTCACTGTTTGGGTTCAACCAGCAGCAGGTTTTAGGCAATTTCTAATGAGAAACTTGCCGTGAATCAATGAGCATGCTGTGTAATGCAGCTGCTCCCCAGCGCCTCCCCTTACTACCGCCAGGTCCATGTTCCACCCCCCCCCCCCCCCCCCCCCACAAAAGCCCCTACCATGAGCATCTGGGAGTTAGCAGCAGTTGCAGTGGAGCTATGCTCTCCTCCTTTGGTGGCTTGGTTCCCAGCATGCATGGTGCAGTAGGAGGCGGCATGCAGCTACTAGCATATAGCCAGTATGATGTCTTTGTGTGCACTGATTCTAGACTGAGTTCTAAATTGAGAGGCAAAAGGGATTGATAGAAGATGTTCAGAGGCTGAATGCTAGCCATAGAGGTGACCTTACAACCTTCTATAAGTCAATCAGCTAACAGGAAACTTTAGCAGTACTGGAAGCCCACTCTTAAAGACGCAAATGAAAAGACTCTTAATACAGAGGAAGAACAAAGGAAGAGATGAGCAGAACATTTTCAGGCTGTTTTAAATGGAACAAGCCCAAATGAACCACTAGAAATATATGATGAAGACCCTACCACCAGACCTTGATATTGATTTTGAATATGTCACAGTGAAAGAAGTTAGAAATGGGAATACACCTAGAGACAATAATATTACTGGAGAAATGCTTAAAATGAGTGACCAAAAAAACAAACCCGTCCCTACTTTCCTTGTGTATTTGGATAGACTACGGAATGGAGAAGAGAACCAAACCCAGTGGGAGAGAGAGACCTTAGAGTCAAACTGCCAAAGAAGGGTGACCTTGCCAACTGCAATAACTAGAGAGAAATCACATTACTGTCCATTCTTAGGAAAAATCATGCTCAACATTATCCTGGAATGTATCAAGAAACAAACAGATCTCCAGCATAGAGAGGAACAAGCAGGTTTTACACCATAGAGTTCATGTGCAGACCATATTGTTTTATAGATTTTCAGGAGGTTTTCGATATCTTATATAGAAATAGTCTTTGGGAAATTATGGCATATGATGGAATACCAGCAAAGAATAATTAGAATGATCAAAAACCTATATAAGGCCAAATGTTCAGTCTGAGATGGTGACATCGTCAGCCAATGGTTTGCACTGACAACTGGTATATGTCCCCACTACTGTTTGCACAGGACTATTGTCCTGAGGAAACTAACTGCAGAAGGGAACCAAGACATTTAAGGACAAATAATAAAGCACAACTGGATGACCTTGCTTTTGCTGACATTGTCTGTTTAGTTCAACACACAACTTAATGGAAGAAAAGACCCTGCTTTTGGCAGACACAGCAAAACAAACTGGTTTGTTTATCAAGGAGAAGACAAAAATATATGACTATCAGTATCCCAAAAGCAAGCATCAGAATAGATACTTGAAAAGATTTGGAAAAGTAGCATGATTGGCACGGATACAAAACATTAATTTTTAATACCAGCATCATGTTTGGCCTCCTTTATGGAGCAGAGTCATGGAAATCTACAGCCAAAATTGATAAGATCAACTCAAAGGAAATGCCTGTGGAAGATATTCAGAGCCCACTGGACAGACTTTCTTGCAACATCATCAGAAAATGCAAGTAGAGCAAATCAACCTACATCAAATGTGGTAAGAAGACTACAACAGACCTATTTTGGGCATGCTTTAAGGATGTCACCAGCATGACTTCCATACCTGGGAACAAAAAAAGAGGGTCACTTAGAGAAACGTTATGCAGAACAAGAGAGAAAGAAGCCAGATCCACCATCATGACACTCAGAAGCCTGAACAGACCAGCACAAGGTCAACATACATTTCAGAAAATAACACATGCCCTGTGCCCCTGAAGGTGCGGAAGGTTAAAGAAAGAAGAAGTGCACCGATTACATTGGGAAATTCCTAAAGAAGGGGAAGCCACACAGAAGTCTGGCAGCTGTGGACCACGTTAAATAGCACATCACATCATAAGGCATTTAGCAAATCATGCAAAGCTACTGAACTTTCAGACCCAGTGAACAACAAGGAGGGTAGGAAAAATGCCCGTCTTCCCTTACAAATATGTTGGTGTTAATGCACCTGGGAACATTGCTTTGATCTTTTGATGTTTCTTGAGACGATGGATTTAAAAAACTTATAGTGATCCAATTAGACCTGTATGTACAACAGTATCCTTTGCCTAACAGAGGAAAGGCTTGCACCTGGAAAACCACAAAGCACTGACAGTGCTACATTTTAAACTTTTTTTTCCCCTGCAAGTCCTTGGAAGGGTAACCCATTCCCCTAGAACAGAACAGTTGTACTTTTTAACACACACAGTCTCAAATCTGACTTGGAATCATAGTAATTTGCCACAGGGGAAAAAAAGGGAAGGCTCTGAGATGTGACTTTTTTCACCTCTGCGCTTGGTCTGTGCTGTTCCACTGTGTCCAGATCAAAGAATTGACGGACTACCCAAGGAGAACAGAGTTCCATCAGAAATTTTGACAAAAAAATGCCAGCTGTCAATACCAGACCCCACGAGACCCTACAGTAGCCCAGTGCAGAGAAGCTGCACTACAAGTCACGTATATTTTATCACGGTGTATTTACTGTTTTCTAGCAAGCACACATTCCAATATTTATAATCTCTCTTTATGCAAGCCGCTTATGTTTTATAATAGTAAGAGTACATACATTTTAGTGACCGTGTAGAGCAACAAATTGTTGCATGTAATTAGTCATGTACAACATAGGGCACAACTTGAAAAACAATTCATGTTTATTTTTCCTCTGCTTAATCGATATTTTAAATATTTACAGACGCCAAACAACAGCTTAGGCAGTTATCATCTCAGAACTGAAAGGACAAGATCCTACAGAATTAAATACAGCAATGTATATCTGAATATCTGAGTGTCTGTCTGCTGCGACCATTTGTTTGGCCAGTGTTTCACTCAGGGGAGGGCAAACTATGGCCCGCAGGCCGTATCCAACCCATCAGGGCTTTCAATCCGGCCCACGGGATTGCCAGCCCCATGGCGCAGTGCCTCCCTGCCTGCCCTGGCCCCGCGCCGCTCCTAGAAGCGGCCGGCACCACATCCCTACAGCCCCTGGGAGAGAAGAGGGGCAGAGGGCTCCGCGCGCGGCTCTCGCCTGCAGGCACTGCTCCCCGCAGTTCCCATTGGCTGGAAAGGGGGAACCGCAGCCAATGGGAGCTTTGGGGGTGGTACCCGCAGGCGACGGCAGCGTGTGGTGAAGCCGCCTGCCCCACCCCACCCCCAAAAGCCACTGCCGGATATGCTGGCTACTTCCGGGAGCGGCACGAGGCCAGGGCAGGCAGGGAGCCTGCCTTAGCCGCACTGCACGTCACTGCCACCCCGGAGCTGCTCAAGGTAAGCGGTGCCAGGCCGGAGCCTGTGCTCAAACCCCTCCTGCACCCTGCACCCCAACACCCTGCCCTGAGCCCTCTGACCCCCTGCCTTGAGCCCCTTTTCACACCCCTCCTGCACCCTAACCCCCAGCCCTGAGCCCCCCCACACTCCAACCCCTTGCCCTAAGCCCCTTCCGGCACACACACACACCCCCACACACCTAGCACTCCAACCCTCTGCCCCAGCCCTACATTCATGGCCCTGCATACAATTTCTCCACCCAGATGTGGCCCTCGGGCCAAAAAGTTTGCCCACCCCTGGTTTGACGGAAGCTAGTTACGGGAACTGTTTGACTGCGTGAATGTGAAAAGTGTGAGTTGGGAGTGCTTTGTTCCAGGTGGGCCTTGAGTAGTTTACTGGAGTGTGAACCAGGCGAGGGGCAACCGCTTCCAGTGACTACTTATCCACATGGGCACCAACGATACTGCCAAGAATGACCTTGAATAGCTCATTGCAGGCTATGTGGCTCTGGGAAGAAGGATAAAAGAGTTTGGGGCACAAGTGGTGTCCTTGCCCATCCTCCCTGTTGAAGGAAAAGGCCCAGGCAAGGACTGTCAAACTGTGGTAGTAAATGCATGGCTACGCAGGTGGGGTCAGTGAGAGGACTTTGGCTTCTCTGACAACGAGCTGATGTTCCAGGAAAGAGATTACTGTCCTGGGATGGGATCCATCTATCAAATACTGGGAAGAGCATCATTGGACATCATTTTGCTAACCCAATAAGAAGAGCTTTAAACAAGGTCATATAGTGGGGGGTGGGGGGGGGAAATCCGGCCAATGCGCATCTAGGCTCAAGTAACGAAGACAAGGGAAAGGGGCTAATTTCTAGCAATCACAACTGCATTAAAAAGGCAAAAAGAAAAGCAACAGGGTAGTCTGCAAAATATCTTCAATGCCTGTATACAAATGCAAGGAGTATGGGGAACACGTAGGATGAACTGCAAGTCAGGGGATTGGACGAGGGGTTTGAGCAGGGGGTTGGACTAGATGACCTCCTAAAAGCTCTTCCAACCCTGATATACCATGAATCATAGAATCATAGACTATGAAGAAAATTATGACTTAATTGGCAACACAAAGACTTGGTAGGACAGACAACTCCCATGATTGGAGTACCAGCATTGAGGGATATAGCTTGTTCCAAAAGGATAGGTATGGGGGAAAAGGAGGAGGTGTTGTGCGTTATCAGGAACGTATAAACTTGCTCCGAGGTCCAAGGGGAAGCAAGCAACAGACCTACTGAGAATCTTTGGGTATGGATAAGAAAGGAAAAGAACAGTAGTGACATTATGGTGGGTGTCTATTATAGACCACCAAATCAGGAAGATTACAGTGTAGTAGCCGTTTTAGTCTGTGTCAGCAAAAAGAAAATAAGAAAGAAAGAAATACTTGTGGCACCTTAGAGACTAACAAATTTATTTCAGCATAAGCTTTCGTGGGTTAGAACCCACTTCATCGGATGCATGGAATGGAACATACAGTGGACAGATATTTATACAGTCAGAGAAACGGTAAGGTGGAAGTGCCTATACCAACCTTAAGAGGCTAATTAATTGAGAGGAACCATAACAGCAGGGGAAGAAAAACCTTTGACGTGATAAACAAGATGGCCATTGCGGACAGTTGACACACAGGTGTGAATGAGGATTGTTAACTTAAGGGAAATAGAATAAATTAACGTAATGGCCAAGCCATTCCAAGTCTTTATTTAATCCTGAGTTGATGGTATCTAGTTTGCATATCAATTCAAGTTCAAGTTCAACAGCTTCTCGTTGTAGCCTGTTTTTTAAGTTTATCTGTTGTAAAATTGCGACCCTCAAGTCTGTCACTGAGTGGTTAGGGAGGTTGAAATGTTCTCCTACTGGTTTTTGAATGTTATGATTCCTGATGTCAGATTTATGTTCGTTTATTCTTTTGCGTAGAGACTGTCCAGTTTGGCCAATGTACATGGCAGAGGGGCATTGCTGGCACATGATGGCATAATTCACATTGGCAGATGTGCAGGTGAATGAGCCCCTGATGGTGTGGCGGATGTGATTAGGTCCTATGATGGTATCACTTGAATAGATATGTGGACAAAGTTGGCATCGGGCTTTGTTGCAAGGATAGGTTCCTGGGTTAGTGTTTTTGTTGTATGGTGTGTGGTTGAAGAGGAAGTGGATAAGTCATTCTGCAAGCAGAATAACAAGATTAACTAACACACATGAGCTAGTATTAATGGGGGATTTTAACTTCCTTGATATCTGTTGGAAGACTATTGCAGCAAAACATAGTATGTTCTGCAAATTCTTAGCCTGCGTAGGAGAAAGCTTTCTGATTCAGAAAGTTGAGGAAACAACTAGGGGGTTGTCCATTTTGGATCTGCTTTTGACCGACGGGGATGAATTAGTTGCGAATGTGAAAGTCAATGGGAGAGCGATCAGCGGTCGATTTAGCAGGTCTTCACTAGATCTGCGAAATCAACCCCTGGTGGATCGATCGCCACAGCATCAAGCCACAGAAAGTGGAGACAAGCCCAGAGAAATAATAGGCAAGGTCCCATGGAAAGACCAATTAGGAAGAAAAGGAGTCAATGGGGGCTGGCAGTTCTTAAAAGATGTAATACTAGAGGCTCGACATCAAGCTTTTCCGACACAGAGGAAAGAGAAGAGCCACAGGAGTCTAGTGTGGCTGCACAAGGAGGTTTTTAGTTATCTAAAAACTAAAAGGGATAGAGAGCAAATGGAAGGAGGAGCATGTCACCAAGGAAGTATACATGGGACTAGCATGAGCGTGTAGGGACAAAATCAGGAAAGCCAAGGCAAAGAATGAGTTACAGTTAGCAAGAAATGTTAGAGACAAAAAGAATGGGTTCTTCAAATATGTCAGTCAAAAAAGAAAGATCAGGGATTATGTTGGTCTGCTGCTCAATGGAGAAGGTGAGCTGGTAATGGAAGATGATAGGAAGGCAGAGTTGCTGAATGCCTAATTTGCTTCAGTCTTCTCACAAAAAATAACATATGACCGGATGACTAGCAAAGTTAGCACAGACAATAAAGCGGAAGGGATGCAGATTGCGATGAGCAAAGAGCATGTCAGAGATCTCCTGATCAACCTGAATTAATTCAAATCAGCGGGGCCGGATGCTATTCACTCGAGGGTACTGAAGTAATTAGCTGAAGAAATTTCGGCTCAACTGGAAACAATATTTGCAAACTCGTGGATGACGGGAGAGGTTGTGGAAGAATAGAGAAGGGCTAATGTAGTGCCCATATCTTCAATGCCTGTAGACCCCACACCACTTCCAGAAGCGGCTGGCTGCTGCTGGCATGTCTCTTCGCACCCTTGGTGGTGGGAGAGGCAGCTCCGTATGCTGCCCCTGCCCCCAAGTACTATCCTCATAACTCCCATTGGTCAGAAACCAGCCTATAGGAGCTGCAGGGGTGGTGCTTGCGGGCACAGGCAGCGCACTGAGACCCACTGCCCTCCTCCCCTCAAGGGGCGCACAGAGACATGATAGCAGCAGCCAGCCGCAGCCACTTCTGGGAGCGGTGTGGGGCCACGGCATGCAGGCAGCCTGCCTGAGTCCTGCTGTGCCGCCGGCCGGAAGCCACCTGTGGTAAGCACCTCCCGGCCAGAGCCTGCACCTCAGACCCCTTCCCACAACCCAACTCCCTGCCCCAGATCAGAACCCCCTCCTGCACCAAAACTCCCTCCCACCCCCTCCTAAACCCCAATCCCCTGACCCAGCCCAGAGCCCGCTCCTGCATCAAACTCCCTCCCAGAGCCCACACCCCTCACTCTCTCCTGCACCCTAACACTCTGCACCAGCCCGGAGGTCTCTCCTGCACCCAAACTCCCTCCCAGACCCTGCACCCCCTCCATTAATATAGTAGAAATGTGCAGCCCTTGGCAACTTACCAAAATTCATGGAGTGCCCCTCCTGCAAAAATTATTGCCCACCCCTGTATTAATGGAATGATGTCGGATTGGAGGGAGGTCTCAAGTGGGGTTCCACAGGGAACTGTTCTGAATCCAGTGTTGTTTAACATCGTTATGAATGACTTGGATGTAGGTATAGAGAGCATACTGATCAAGTTTGCAGATGACACAAAGCTAAGGACGGTTGCCAATACTTTGGAGGACAGACCTAAAATTCAGAGGGATCTTGATAAATTGGAGAACTGGGCTATAGATAACAAAACGAAGTCCAAAGACAAATGTAAATGTACATTTAGGTGGAAAAAAACCAATGCACAAATACAGATTGGGGGAAAATTGGCTTGGCAGCAACACTGCTGAGAGGGATCTGGGAGTTGTAGTGAATCACAACCTCAACATGAGTCAGCAATGCGATGCTGTTGCAAAAAAAGCAAATGCAATGTTAGGTTGCATTAACAGAGGCATAGCATGCAAGTCATGGGAGGTGATAATACTGGTCTACTCAGCACTGGTTAGGCCTCAACTGGAGTACTGTGTCCAATTTTGGTCACCAATGTATAGAACGGATACAGAAAAACTGGAAAGGATTCAGAGGCGAGCGACAAAGGTGATCAAAGGGATGGAATGCAAGCCACATGAGCAAAGGCTGAATGAACTGGATATGTTTAGTTTGGAAAAGAGGAGATTAAGTGGGGACATGATAGTGGTCTTCAGATACTTGAAAGGCTGAAAGAAGATGCAGAAAAGTTGTTCTCTCTTGCCACAGAGGGCAGGACAGGGGGAAATGGGTTCAAAACTACAGCATAGCAGATTTAGATTAAATCTCAGGAAAAACTTCCTAACTGTAAGAACAGCAGGACAATGGAACAGACTGCCTTGGGAGGTTGTGGCAGTTTCTTCACTTGAGGTTTTCAAAAGGAGGCTGGATAGCCATCTGTCTTGGATGGTTTAGACACAACAAATCCTGCATCTTGGCAGAGGGTTAGATTAGATCAGTGGTTCTTAACCAGGGGTACATGTACCCCTGGGGGTACACAGAGGTCTTCCAGGGGATATATCAACTCATCTAGATATTTGCCTAGTTTTACAACAGGCTAGCGAAGTCAGTACAAACTAAAATTTCATACAATGACTTGTTTATACTGCTCTATGTACCATAGACTGAAATTCAGTAAGTGTGCTGAGACACTTTTGTATTATTATGTCTGATTTTGTAAGCAAGTAGTTTTTAAGTGCAGTGAAACTTGGGGGTAGGCAAGACAAATTAGACTCCTGAAAGGGGTACAGTAGTCTGGAAAGGTTGAGAACCACTGGACTAGGTGACCTTTGGGGTCCCTTCTAACCATATGATTCTATGTACAGTAAACAATTGACAGGTAACAGACTGAAGAGTGAGAACCTTTTACCAGTTGGGGTAGGGGAACGAAATTATTTTGGATCTCAAAGGAAATAAATGTGTTAACATTTTACCTCTACAGTATTTTATCTTATTTCCTTTTAAAATGCATTCTCCAGCCATACAGATTTGTTTATCCTTTAAAATAAGAATTTCTCCCACTTTTCTGCTCACTTGTTTTATCTGACTTGGTTAAGCCAGTGCTTGGTGAGACAGAGGGTGATTTCTCCCTCTGCATTCCTCGGCCTGCTTTCCAGGCAGGGGCAGCTCCAGGCACCAGCGCAGCAAGCGCATGCCTGGGGCGGCAAGCCGCGGGGGGCGGCGTGACGATCTCTCTGAGGGCGGCAGTCAGGCAGCCTTCGGCGGCATGTCTGCGGGAGGCCCGCCAGTCCCACGGATTCAGCGGCAATTCGGTGGCGGGTACGCTGACGTCGCGGGACCGGAAGATCACCCGCCGAAACGCAGCCAAATCCTCATGACCAACGGCCCACCCGTGCCGCCGAAAGCCGCCTGACTGCCGTGCTTGGGGCGGCAAAAATCATAGAGCCGCCCCTGTTTCCGGAGAGGTTAACAAATGTTTTACACTCTCCTTCTCCCCTCCCACATTTCCTTTGAGCCAAACCACCCTAGGATCAAAACTCTGCTAGCAACAACACACAAGCCGTAAATCTTATGGGAGCACTATAAACATAGAAGGTCAGGCTCTGATTTCAGTTATTCCCCGGTAAGCCCAGAGTAACTACATTAAAGACAGTTACCCTTGGTTATGCTGGAGAAAATCCTATCAGAATTTGAGACTGGATTTTTTATACCCATTGTCATAGGTTTAACCTTGAAATTAACAAATCATTAAGCATGTGGGGGCTTAGGCATCAATTCGTGTTCCAGGCAAAGGGTTTTTAAAATTAATGCTGAACAAAAAAATAACCAGACAGTGCCTGACACCGCACAGATCCTGTTGACGTATCAATCTTTTCAGGCATTTAAAAATAATATTCAGATTATAAAAGTAAATGTTCTATAGCCAAAAAATCTCTTGGTAATAAAATTTCAAATTACAGCCCATGACAACACTTCTAAATTGCAGCTGTGATGCAGAAGCTTTGATGGAGAAAATTGTACAAGTAACACAAAAAGTAATTTGGAAAAGCAACAGAGAATAGAGGTGCTGCTAATATGAACAGATAACATGGATGGAATATTGTGTGGCACCCTTAATCGGATTCTAGAGTGTTTCATTGCCAATATCTTAAGCAACACTGCAGTTTTATGGGGATTTCCTTGATAGTTTCTACTAGCAAATAAACCAATGGGAGAAAAAACTGAGCCAAATAATCATATGCGATGGGACTAAGAGTGTGTCAAAATGAAGCTGCACATTGCCCTTTAATGCTATGAGTCACCCGCTTTCTCCTGCCAAACAGTTACGCAGTTAAAGTACGCCAAATGCAGAAAGTACTCCACAACTGGGGATTCTGACCCTAGGATTCAGACTGAGCCATCCCCAGGTGGAAGCTCTGTGGCACAGGGGCTTGCATACAGGACTGAGAGTCAGGAGACCCACATTGACAAAAAGGTGAGACTACTTGCTCAACGACCTGGAGCAAAATCACAATTTCTCTGTGTCTCAGTTTCTCTATTGTTATATAGGGATTTTAATATTAACATACCTTAGAGGGGTATTGAGGCTTAAACAACGTTTGTAAAGTGTTTTCAGAGCCTCAGATGAAAAGGGCAACAGTAGCCCAAAGTCCTTTTTTATTTTTTTCTCCAGTAAAAATTAAAAAAAACACCACCACATTTTTCTTTTAAATAACCCAGGCCAAACACTCAATTCTTCAAGACAATAAGAGACAGGTACATGTGATTTGTGTAAAGGCACTTCACTTGCAGTTAGCAAGTTATTGATATGTCCTGAGCGTAATATTAAACACTGAAGCTTTGCATCATATCTTTAGTACCATAGTCTGTCCACACATATCAATGTTTTGTCTGTGATGTGAAGCACAAGTACTTTTGGGGCCACCTTCTAGGAACACAGGAGATGCCATAATGAATCAGGCCTGTCTATTTCAGTATTCTGTCTCCACCAATGGCCAACACCAGATGCTTCAGAAGAACATAAAAACATAAGAATGGCTGTACTGGGTCAGACCAAAGGTCCATCCAGCCCAGTATCCTGTCCACCGACAGTGGACAATGCCAGCTGCCCCAGAGTGAGTGGATCTAACAGGTAATGATCAAGTGATCTCTCTCCTGCCATCCATCACCCCCCTCTGACAAATAAAGGCTAAGGACACCATTCCTTACCAATCCTGGTTAATAGTCATTAATGGACTTTATCTCCATGAATTTATCCAGTTCTCTTTTAAACCCTGTTATAGTCCTAGCCTTCACAGCCTCCTCAGGCAAGGAGTTCCACAGGTTGACTGTGCACTGTGTGAAGAACTTCCTTTTATTTGTTTTAATCCTGCTGCCCACTAATTTCATTGGGTGGCCCCTAGGGTTTCAATTAATAAAGAATAAAAGGATGGAAATATAATTAATAGTGGTCAACAAGATTTTATGCACAATAGGTCTTGCCAAACAAACCTGGTATAATTCTCTGATGAGATCACAAGTTTGGTTGATAAAAGTAACTGCGTAGATGTAATATACTTAGACTTCTGTAGGGCATTTGACAGTATCCGATGACATTCTGAATAAAAAAATACCAGTATACAATATCAATAAAGCACATGTTAATTGGATTAAGGCTGACAGATCTCGAAGAGTAGTTGTCAATGGAGAATCATCATTGAGTGGAGGTGTTTCCAGTGGGGTTCTGAAGAGATCAGTACTAGGCCTGAAGCTATTCAACATTTTCATTAATGGTCTGACCATAAATATAAAATCATCATTGAAAGCTGAAGCCAGATAAATTCAAAGTAGAATCAGACACACATTTTTAATAGTGAGGGTCATTAAACACTGGAACAAGTAGGAAGGGAGCTACTGGATTCTCCATCACTGGATGTCTTCAAATCAAGATGGGATGCCTTTCTGGAAAATATGCTTTAGCCAAACCCAAGTTATTGGGCTCAGTACTGGGCTAAGAACTTGGCATATAACTGTTTTTAAAATAGACCAAGCAACTGTGCATTCTTCTGGTTTGTGATTTTCCATTGACATGGATTTAAATTTTTATGGTTAACCATTAGCTGGATAGTGAACGGTTGGAGGCAAACTCAGAGATTTGGGATACTACTGAATATCCGAGCTGAACCACAAGAGTAAATCTGCAGTGTGTGAGACAGAGAGCACACTTTTTCATTTACAAAACTTTCTCATGTAGTTTGTTGGAAGTTTCCTAGGCAACATCCCCTTAAATCAACTATTCAGATTCCTCACCCACTTCTGTTTTCAAGTTTCACCCCCCTCAATCCATGTGGTTTTAGTTGTCAGGCTTGCTCAGGTAATCCTCAGCAACAAGGGGGAGAGTGAGAACACTGGGACTTTTTATACATGAATTTGATGGGAGACCTCACAGGCGGCTAGCAGCTTTCCTGGTAAAGATCATCCTATATCACCTACATACTGTCTTGTTTCTTCCCATTGATCTAGTGATGTCAAAACCATTCTTACTAGTAAAACTCATCTAGAAAATTGCCTAATAAGATAATTTAGAAAATGTTTCACATTTAACATATGATCACAAAACATTTAAAAGGCTTTCCCTCCCTCCCCCGAGAAGCAAACACTTTACTATCATAGCTCAGCCTCAATGGGCTGTTAAACATCTGCAGCAAAGACTGATCAACCCCAACCAGCAGCTGGACTTTTAGCAGTACAGAGGTCATGATAAATGAAACCACTGTGCTGGCTTCAAAACTTGCTTTATAATCTTCTCCAGACAAAGCGTGACCAAAATGCATCTATTGTGGAGGACATCTGGGGAAATCCCATATTCATTTTCATTGGGAACTTACTGCCTGTTGTCAAATAAAAATAAATGAAAAACACTATGGACCATTTTAAAAAACATTCACACTGTAAACTTTGGCCCACTGTTTCCTTCTGCAGCATTGACCTTGTTTTTCTACTGTGTGAAAAACATCAATATGGTATGGTATTGCAGTAAATTTCAGCTTGTTCTTGGCTTACTTTAAATAACTTCATTGTCTTCTTTTCCCCGTCTGTGTCTGTTGTATTTGGCACTTGCATTTATTAACATGAAACCAAGTTGAAAGAAAAATTTAAATATCATAAAAAGAAAAGCAGCAGGGCATCTGGCTTGCTCGGCTAAAGCCACGGATACCTTTACAATTTGCTAGGGTTTTCCGCCACCTTCCACCCCCCAACTTCAGCTTTCCTAGTCATTTTTGTATGCAGGAAGGCAACAAACAACTTTTCTCCGATATAAAATTTTTTGCTTTGTAGACTTAAAAGGAGCTACAAGTTAAAAGAAAGTAAAAAAACCACTACTAGTCAGTAGAATAAAATCAATAAAAAACCACTAGTGATTTTATTTCTTTGCGGTTTAACATTTTCTTCCTTCTTAAAATGTATTTATGTATAAACCAGACAGCTTTGTCTCAACTGTGGGCTCCCACTATTCCCATTATTATGTTACAGATGGCAATGTGGAAAGGAACCCTGGACGACTTATAGGAAAGGGCCAAGCAACAAAAAGAAAAAACAAAAATACCCTATGCACTTTGCTCAGTTTCTGCTCTTTGTGACATAAAAATAGATCTGCGTCGGAAAACTATAGCTCCATCTGGAACACTCCTCAGATAGTTAGACAAAGTGGATCATTCCCAACAACAAAATTGAGAACTAAGTGCTTCAGAAAAATAAATAAAAGCATGAAACTCATTCTGTGATATAGGGAACTGATTTCTCTCTCTGTTCAGTGATGGAACGAAGTGGGAGATCCACCAGCCAGTGAAGGTCATCTTACTACACAAACAGCACACATAACGGCCAACAGAAGGAAAAAGGAAAACGGCCACTGGACTTCTTATTCCCATGGCACATCATAAACAAGGGGCTTCGGAAGGGGACAAGCATTGTTCCATCTGTAGTTTCCTCTAACTCATCATTACTGAAAAAAAGTAAATTCTTACTTTGGTAGTTGAAGCTGCAGATGAGTTGGCCACAAGGCTTGTTATCACGTCGCTGTTCACTGTGGTGCAAGCAGCCGTGGCTGGAGTAGGTAGTCGAGAGGGAACAATTGGCAAAGGCAACAGCCCAGGTCTGTTGTTGCAGGTGCTGCTCGCTGTACTGTTACAGTTACTGCTGTTCACATGATTCCCATTGGAGCTCCATTCTCGGCGATCCCACCCAGTGCGATAATCTCTTTCAAATCGGCTGTGGTGCCGTGACATCTCGGTCGAGTATGGCTTCTTCTCAAAGGGAACTCGAGAGCTCGCCTGAAATGTTAAAAGCAAAGAGGTGTTATAAAGTAAGTCCAAAGCAAAACTCCTACTCAATCATTTGGGCCAGTCCTGTCAGTCGCCACAGTGCCTATTTCACAGTACAGGTGAAATTGTGCCAATCAAACATCAGGAGAGGGGATTATGTTTGTAGCAATCTTATTTAAAAATTGAAATGAGAGCGGTAGGATACTGACTGAGCATTAGATTGTCCAGTCTGACTTCCTGTATGTCATAGCCCATTAAATTTCATCCAATTACCCCTTTATTGAGCATAGTAACTTGTGTTTGACAAAAACAGATCTTCCAAAAAGGCATCCAGATTTGACTGAAAGACATCAAGATGGAGAATCCACCACCTCCCTTGGTGGTTTGTTCTAATAGTTAATCGTCCTCATGGTAGAAATTTGAGCCTTATTTCCAATTTGACTTTGTCTAGCTACAGCTTCCAGCCATTGGTTCTTGTTACAGTAGAACCTCAGAGTTACGAACACCAGCGTTACGAACTGACTGCAGGGCTGGATTTCCAATTAGGCACAGTAGGCATGTGGCATGGGGCGCTGGCGTTCTAGGGCCGCCTTACCTCTCTAAAACTGGGTGCAACACAAAGATCAGCTGTAGGCGGGGGGGGGGGGCACTTAAGATGCTGTGCCTAAGAGTGCGGAAGGTGTAAATCTGGTCCTGACTGATTGGCCAACCACACACCTCATTTGGAACCAGAAGTATGCAATCAGGCAGCAAAGGCAAATAAAATAAAATAGAGTACAGGACAGAACTGTGTTAAATGTAACCTACTAAAATAATAAAAGGAAAGTTTACAAAAAAGATTTGACAAGGTAAGGACACTGTTTCTGTTCTTGTTTCATTTAAATTAAGATGATTAAAAGAAGCATTTTTCTTCTGCATAGTAAAGTTTAAATGCTGTATTAGGTTAATGTTCAGTTGTAAACTTTTGAAAGATCAACCACAACGCTTTGTTCAGAGTTACGAACATTTCACAATTACAAACAACCTCCATTCCCGAAGTGTTCATAACCTCTGAGGTTCTACTTCATGTCTCTCTCTGTTAGATTAAAGAGCCCTTTAGTACCCACTATTTTCTTCTCATTAAGATACTTATATACTGTAATCAAGTCACCTTTCAATCTTCTTTTTGATAAATTAAACAGATTAAGCTCTTTAAGTCTCTTACTCTAAGGTATTTTCTCCAGGTCTTGAATATTTTTTCTGGCTCTTTTCTTCACCCTCTCCAATTTTTCAACATCTTTTTAAAAATATGAACACCCGAACTGAACCTAGTATTACAGTATCAGTCTCACCAATGCCATGTAGCGAGATAAAATCACCTCCTTAGTCCTACTCACTACTATTTTTCTTATACATCCAAGGGTCACATTAGTCCTTTTTTGCCAGAGCACTGCATTGGAAGCTCACAGTGAATTATTTGTCCCCTCTGACCTCCCACTATGACTCCTTTTCAGTCCCTGCTTTCCAGGACACAGTCCCCCATTTTGTAGGGGTGGCCTGCATTCCATTTTTCTAGATGTATAACTTTGCATTTGGCTGTATAATCTTTGAATGGACCCAGTTTACCAAGCAATCCAGATCACTCTGTATGACTGTCCTGTCCTTATCATCATTTACTACTCTGCCAATCTTTGTGCCATCTGCAAATTATACCAGCAGCAGGCAAATCATCTCAGCACAGAATAGGGAAGCAGAAACTCCTGAGTTCTAATCCCAGCTCTGACAATTTCACACTACATGGTGTGATGGGTTGTACCATCCGCACACTGGCCCAACACGGGTTAGCCACGCACTTTGGGCCCAGGAGGCAATGCCCCTATGCACTTGCTGGGCATGCTCTGGTTGGACGCAGTATATAAAAGGAGGCGGCTCAGCTTAGTCTGGGCTGACTGAGGAGGAGAGTGGATGCATGCTGCAGGCTCCTGCCAGGGAGCCACTAGAGGGCCAGCCTGCAGAGGCTGAAGGTGCTGAATCCACAGGGGGACCCCAGTCAACTGCGCTACATATGGCCTCGAGCAAGTCACTTCACCCTCTCTGCCTTAAAACGGGAACATCCTCCAGGTGACACTGTGACATTTGTACAGCATTAGGAAGTGAAGATTATATATAAATGCTAAATAGTTTCTCACATGAATAAATCATGAACATTTGGTTCATTACAGCAACTCGTCTATTTTACTTGCATCACACAATCCAATTTATTACGAGATCAGTGAAACTCATTTTATATTTAAGAATGCATAAAACAAAAACGGAAAAGAAAAATATTCCAGAGTATGATAGCTGAAGAGATATTACTTCTTGGTATTTTTCTGCTGGATAAGGTCAGTGTTGCACTATGTGTGGTTTTACTTACATTATCATCATGAGCAACCACAGAACAGACAGAATTTCTGAGCACTGACACAAGCTGTCCTGCGGCTCCTATTAGCTTGTCCACCACAAATGTCTTAGCGCTGTTGAGTGAGACTACTTTATCTTAAATGTAAGGTGGAAAAAAACATGTCTAGAAAGTTTAAACCTAAGCCACTAATAGACTGTCCTCAAGAGATATAATTGAGACATACTGTAAGACAGTAGCAAGTGAACAACTTTAGTAATAAGACAACTGGCAATATAACAGAATGGCAAGTAAATCTGGCGTATTAGAGACGAACGGGGCCCATCAGAGACATACCATTTACGGTTAAAGAATGTTCTCCAATTGTACTAGAGGGGATTTATATCACATTACTTATAACAAATGATTGGGACTACTTCTCAAGAACATAAGCAAGGAAAATTCTGCCAAAAACTGCGTCTGCAGAGGTTTGTCCTTCTACTCAATGGGTATGTCTACACTACCCGCCGGATCGGCGAGTAGCAATCGATCTACTGGGGGATCGATTTATCGCGTCTAGTCTAGACGCAATAAATTGATCCCCGAGCACTCTCCCATCGACTCCAGAACTCCAGTGCTGCGAGAGGCATAAGCGGAGTCGACGGGGGAGCGACGACAGTCAACCCCGCGCTGTGAAGACGCCGAGGTTAGTCAACCTATGATACGTTGACTTCAGCTATGCTATTCCTGTAGCTGAAGTTGCGTATCTTAGGTCGATTTCCCCCCCCCCCCCCCCCCCCGCAGTGTAGACCAGGGCTATGACTAGTAAAACTGTGTAGAGGCCCACGTATCAGCTTTTGTAGTTGTTTAGGAACCTGTTGCACCTCTTCATCCAAGAGGTGATGTTGCTTCTCCTGGGAAGGGCTGCAGGGCAACATTTGCCCTGAGCAGCCTATCCTTCAGTAATACCCATTCAAGTACATTTGGATAGCTCTTCTGTGGGGGCTCTCAGTAAACTCATGATACTCATGTCCTGTTCAAACAGAATTTCATGACCCTTCTGACATGCAGGTTATGAGGATGCCTCTCAACCTTTTTGAAATGACATGGAAGTGACATACCAATTTCTGATTAAGGCAAAAATTAGAGGTATACATGCATCAACAAGGGTACAGTAAATAGAACATCTTTTTCTACATGAAAAACCTTAATAGAAATTTTTGTTCCCTGTTCCCAGCATTCATTTTGGTCCCCCCACTACAGAAAGGATGTGGACAAATTGGAGAGAGTCCAGCGGAGGGCAACGAAAATGATCAGGGGGCTGGGGCACATGACTTACGAGGAGAGGCTGAGGGAACTGGGATTATTTAGTCTGCAGAAGAGAAGCATAAGGGGGGATTTGATAGCAGCCTTCAACTATCTGAAGGAGGGTTTCCAAAGAGGATGGAGCTCGGCTGCTCTCAGTGGTGGCAGATGACAGAACAAGGAGCAATGGTCTCAAGTTGCAGTGGGGGAGGTCTAGGCTGGATATTAGGAAACACTATTTCACTAGGAGGGTGGTGAAGCACTGGAATGGGTTACCTAGGGAGGTGGTGGAATCTCCTTTATTAGAGGTTTTTAAGGCCCGGCTTGACAAAGCCCTGGCTGGGATGACTGAGTTGACGTTGGTCCTGCCTTGAACAGGGGGTTGGACTAAATGACCTCCTGAGGTCTCTTCCAACCCTTACCTTCTATGATTCTGATTGTGGGCATTTACAGTCTTAGCAAACATTTTTATAGTTCCAGAGCAAACACTTAAATATTACCTTATAACATGGGATACCCATATTACAAGGAGAGTTGCCAACTTTCTAATTGCACAAAACCAAACATGAACACCCTTGCCCCACCTCCCTTCTCAGCCCCTTCCCCGAGGCTCCACCCCAGCTCACTCCACCCCTCCACCCCCATCGCTCACTCTCCCCCACCCTCACTCACTCGCTCATTTTCACTGGGCTGGGGCAGGGGGTTGGGGTGAAGGAGGGGGTGAGGGCGTCAGCTCGGGTGTGGGCTCTGGGGTGGGGTCAGGGATGAGGGCTTTGGAGTGCAGAAGGGGGCTCAGGGCTGAGACAGGGGTTTTGAGTATGGGAGGGAATATGGGCTCTGGGCTAGGGATGTGAGCTCTGGGGTGGGGCCAGAAATGAGGGATTCAGGGTGTGTGAGGGGGATCCGGGATGGGGCAGGGTGCGGGGGGGGGTTTCCGAGCTGGGGCAGAGTGTTGATGCACAGGAGTGGGTGAGGAATGTGGGCTCTGGGAAGGAGTTTGGGTGCAGGAGGGGGCTGAGGGCTGGGGCAGGGGGTTGGGGTGCGGGAGGCGTTCCAGTGTACGGGCTCCAGGCGGCTCCCGCAAGCAGTGACATGTCTATCGGCTCCTAGCTGGAGGTACGGAGAGGTGGCTCTGCGCGCTGCCTCCACCCACAGGCCCCGCCCCTGCCGTTCCCATTGGCCGTGATTCCCAGCCAATGGGAGCTGCAGAGCCAGTGCTCAGGGCAGGGCAGGGGCAGCGCATGGAGCCCCCATGGCCATCCCTCTGCCTAGGAGCCAAGGGACATGTCTCTGCTTCCGGGGAGCTGCGCAGAGCCAGAGCAGGGAGTCTGCCAGCCCCGTGCTAACCGGACTTTTAACGGCCCAGTCAGCAGCACTGACCAGAGATGCCAGGGTCCTTTTTTGACCAGACACCTGGCAACCCTAATTACAAGTAACATGAATATATGCAGCATCCGATAAGCATTTCATAAAGTCTAAACGCTAAACACATTAGTCTAAACGCTAAACTCTAATACCTATTTTAACAATACTAACACATAGGCAGGCCAGACAGGTTTCCAGCTCTGCATTTGTCAGTGTTCAGTGAGGCCCACTGGCCTTGGCACAAGCTTGCCTGTGGCCTGCCAGCATCACAATACTTTATTATTTTATATCTTTGGAGAAGTCTGTCTCTCTACATTTTTGCCCCTAAATCTGTGCAACCCACATATATGTCTGGAGACATCTTTGTGGGCTCTTGTTTTGGAAGGTGGTTGGGAATCAAATGGCCCGCTCCAGCTGAGCTAAAGGAAAATCTCCATAGTTGTATTAGTATTCAGGTTTATATCTTCTGTAGGCCAGCCATCTAGAGGGAATCAAATCATGCCTGCACGTACACCCCCACACATGCACTATTACTTGAGCAGAATTGACATGTCACTCAGCAGAGAGCAGTGGTAAACATGCACGTAAGTCAACACCTAGCAGTTTCTACTGCATGATCTAAGACACCATGCCCCCAGCAGTTCTAGGATCAGATGATACTGACAGGCAATTACACCGATAACTAGCAGAGGAAAGGGCTGCAAGGAACCCATTCATTCATTAAGAAATTTATTTAAGACCCAATACCCTGTTTATGAGCAAACTCCTTCCACGCCACAGCTGCCATTCATTAAAAACATTTTCTGGTGTTCTCAATAAAAGTTAAGATCAAACACCGGAAACGTCACTGTTTCTACATATGTCATCAAACATATGCTACTAGTTTAGACACATCACGCTTGGCTAAGGACAAAGATATCTGACAGCAACAAGATGTGCAAAAGTGAGATTGTGATGATGGCTACGTAATGCGTGAGAATTCAATTGCCAGTGCTTGCTAGTATTTTTTTAAATAAAAACCAATATAAAATGGTCCCATAAATAGCTACTATGTGAAGTGAGGAGAGAGGGAGAGGAAGTTGCTCATGAACAGGTTATTGAATTTTGAAATATATTTATGGACCCATAGATTACAGGCCATCTCCCTCCCCTATTTAATTGGTGAGGCCACAGTGACATAATGTGCAAATACACCTACGCTCATAACTCAAGCTTATCCCACTGACACTATGTAATAAATGGAGCATAATCATTACATCCCTCTACGTGGTATTTGTCACAGCCCAGTGTAAGATCTCTTGAAAAGCTGCACTGAAATGGGATTGCAAATTATTCTCGTCAGTAGCAGGGATGGCAGCAACCATTATAGTTAAGGATGTACATGCATTTCCATCCTATCTCAGTTTTCAGTGGCTCCAAAATGTTCACTTTTCGGGCTAAAAATTTCCAGGCATGGTCTCTTTTCAAATAGCTTTCCATTTGTTACACATTTTTAATGTGTAAGCAAAAATAAATCTTTCAGACATTCTGAGGAAAAAACGAATTACCCTAATTATATACAAATAACTCCTACGATTAAAAAAAAACCCACCACCAAAACACATGTGCGTGCGTGCATGCGTGTGTCCATTTATGGTACTTATACAGAATGTGGACCTAAGGCTGAAGAGGATCCTAATGGAAGCAGGAAAAAAAATCCACTTATTGTCCTTTATGTGGGAATAAATGATACTGCTACATTCTTGCTAGGAAGCATTAAGGAGGACTATGGCAGGCTGGGGAAGACGCTTAAAGAAATGGAGGCTCAGGTGATCTTCAGTGGAATTCTACCTGTCCCAAGAGGAGGTGAGTGAAGGTAAGACAAGATTATGAAGATCAACAGATGGCTCAGGTAATGGTGCTAGCAAGATGGCTTTTAGATGTTCAACAACTGGGAGGCCTTCACGGAGAGAGAACTGTTTGCATGGGGATGGACTCCACTTGAGTAGGGAGGGAAACAGACTTTTGGGATGGAGGTAGGCACAACTTATTGAAAGAGCTTTAAATAAAGAATTCAGGGGAGATGGTTGGCAGATGCTCATATGATCCCCATGCTTGACTTTAATATTGAGCGGGAGGAAAATTAGCTAAAAGAGGTTATAGCAATGGAGAAAGGAACAACAGAGGGCAGAGGAACAAGAGGAAAGAAAGTGCCAGTTCCACTGACAGTAACAGGTAGGCGATATTGGCCATAGAATGACTGTATCTATTCAGGTAAGGAACCTGGATGAAGCCAAGCAGAAACGACTAAGATGTTGTACACAAATGGAAGGAATGCGCTGCATAACAAAATGGGGGAACTAGACTTACTGGTGCAGGAAGTGAAACCAGATATTATAGGGATAATGGAAACGTGGTGGAATGGTAGTCATGATTGGAGTACAGGTACTGAAGGGAATGTGTTCAAGAAAGAAAGAAAGAAAGGAAAAGGTGGTGGAGTAGCATTGTATATTAATGACGAAATAGCCTGTAAAAGAATTAGAAGTGATGGAATGAATAAAACGGAATTTGTTTGGGTCAAAATCACTTTGGGAATGAAAGGTAACACAGTCTCCACTGGGATAGAGCTTGGGGTCTGTTACAGACCCGGAGCATCCAATTTGGATACGGATAGAAACCTCTTTAATATTTTTAATGAAATAAATACTACCAGGAATTGTATGATTATGGGAGACTTTAATTTCCCAGATGTAGATTGGAGGACAAGTGCTACTAATAATGATAGGACCCAGATATTTCCAGAGGTTATAGTCAACGGATTTCTTCACTAAATAGTCCCATGAACTTCAACAGGAGTCAACAAAGCCCTTGCGACTCTGGAATGAGAAGGGTATGTTACACTGACGTTATGGATACAATTTCTAGACAAGGATAATGTTCTGAAAAGCACCTAAGTGACGTAAAGACTAAATCCTATGTTCAAAAGCACCTAAGTCCCATTGACAGCTTATATCTTTGGTAAGATAATGTGTTCAATTCCACAGTTAATAAACAAACACATATGTACAGATGCAAGAGCTACATTAGAAGCATTTGCAATTGCATTGCACTGCACAGACTTTGCTAGGCAGATCATTAAGGTAAATTTTAGTGCTTAACGTTTTATATTATCTGCTCAACATTTATCAGAGCCCTCCTCCCCGCAAGCCAAACACTTACTGTTTTGTAGAAAAACTCTCTCAGTCATACTCTTCTAAATGACAGCCCAGCCTATGCCTTAGGGCAGCTTTCCCTCTGCTTTCCACATTCATCTAGCCTCAGTCTCCTTAAAATGCCTGTCCGGAAAAACAGGCTTGCAGCCAGTCTAAAGCTACAGAATCAGATTTCTTGGACTATTAGAGATTCAGCTTCATTAAGTGACTTCAAAACTAAAGGTCAACCTTTTAATTTAAATTTTTCCTGGATAAGCTTCTGTTTCTAAATTTAATGTTAAAAAAAACCAACAAAGTAAAATGAGAGAAATATGATATGCCATTTGCATGAAAGCCTGGAGGCATCTACCGAAGTGGCTACTTGGTTATTAGGGGAATGGAAGAAAATAAAAGAGAAATGAAACATTCAAATAAGCAGCTAAACAGCATCATTAATTTTCTGACAGGACAAACAGAAGCACATATAAAATAGCTTATTAGAAAGCTTCACAATCAGTTAAGTATATGCATAGCATAAGTATTTTATGAGATCTACACAAAAACAGGGATGATGATGAGGAGAGAGACTTGATGTAATCGGCTCTAACATGAAGAACTGTAACTGATAGGGAGAAAATGTCTAAGTACTTATGCTTGAATGATTTCAGATACATGCTGGAGGGAAAATGTTACTGGATGCAGTTTTATCAGAGCATACCAATAAGCAGCCTCTTCCTTCGGCATAGGGCTAACCACACAATGTTTACATATCAGAGACCACCATTATCTCAAAATATACCTATGTTTACAAGCACTCTGGATATTTTAAATTTTAAAGACACACAACACACACATAACCATATAAATATGGCTTTAAAAAAAATCCTTGAAACAATACAGTATAAAATTGCTAGGTCAGATACCCATAATGATACTTAACAGAGCTGAGTTATAAACCCATAACAATGCCTATTCGTGTGTTTCATATAGTATTATAGTACTACAGAATACAGTAAATCTATGTAATACTATAGATTATAGTAAATCTTGCTGCAATAAGTGGTGCTTTTCCATCTCTAAGTGGAATTCCGTAAGTCTCCTAGGTCAGGTCAAAGTTGAGACATCACCTTTCCTATGCTTTTTGGGGTGAGCTGCCAGCTTTGGGAGTTGATTTACTCTGTACAAGTGCAACAAATAATCAAAATGTTTTATTCATGCTCAACAGTATTTATACATTATGAGGAATTTCTTATACATGTACAGAATCATTGTTCTAGGCCAACATAGATCCAACTAATCCATTTTCACATTTTTGCTTAACTTATCTATTTATTTTGGACAACTTCAGTGAAAGACTTCTTTGTTAGACTAAGTCGGTAGGAATCCAATAGAGATTCTGTATAGCTGAACTTACAAGCAGCTGTGTAGAAAGATAAGAACTAGAAATATTTGAGGGGCAAGGAAACCACTTTATTATCAAGCAAGGTCTACTTTTGTAAACCCCTGATTTAGGCTTGTAAATAAAGTAAACAATTATAAGGTTTCTGTGAAATCCAAGGCAAGGCAGACAGACTTGAGCCACCTTAGTCAGATCTAAAAAAAACCCACCAGTAAGTGATAAAAGAGCAGAAGATCTCAGAGAGTACCAAAGATTTAATTTTTCTAACTATATGCTGCAGGGGACAATGCAATGGGATTTTTTGCTATTTTGTTTTTTTTAAATCAGAGCACCAACACAACGGTGTCTTCTTGGGGTACAGACTTCATTACCCAAGAATGACAACGCAGATTTGGCAGTTTAGATTGTAAACATTATATGAAAGCAAAGACTTATTATTTTAAAATACTTAAGACGGATATGGAGATTTCTCTGGAGATAAGAAAAGAGATAAGAACCCAAGAATATTTAAGGCAAAAAAAACCCCAACAACAGCTACATTGTCAGTGATACCCAACCCTGTAAGTCTGGTTTCATCCCAAGGTAAGTAGACATCTTCTTAATAAAGCAATTAAAATGTATACAATTCTATTTCATTTTTTCTTACTAAACATCTTAGAATTTCAAAGTGAAATTTATTTTCAAATCTGGTAATTCTCCATAGTTTATCATTTGTTTTGAGATGCTAATTCCTACACAGCTTCAGGGGGCTTAAATGACATGTGCTGGTATTTGGTGTTCATGTGCCCCAGCATTGTGAGGTAATCCTACTTTTGGAAGTCTGAAGCCATTTGTACTCTTCCACACACACACACCCCACACCCATTCACTCTACAGGCATAGGAGGTGAAAAGAGCCCACACAGTGTCGGGTGGGGTCCCAACGCAGGTACACATGATGTTGTGGGGTTTGCATCGAGTATGAAGTCGCCCCTATCTTTGTTCTTTGGGGAAACGCTACTGGTGGCATCAGCCCAGACTTGAAGTACGGATTTTTTGGATCCATGAGACCTTAATATGGCTGTACTGAGGCAGTATTACTCCATCCCCATGCCAGCCGATGTTCAGTGCCAACTAACTCGTAAAAGCATATTCGCTATTCCACATGAGAAAGGCGGATATTGGCAAGTCACATTAGATAAAGAGTCAACTTAACTATGCACTTTCAATACACCCTGGGGCAGATACAAGTTTTTCCGTCTACCTTTTGGAATAAAGGCAGCTAGTGAAGTGTTTCAACAAAAGAATAATGAAATATTTGGAGATATTGCAGGCATCCATACAATAGCCATGACATGATAATAGCAGCATCAATTCAGGCAGAACATGATCAGATACTGAAGAAAGTGATGGCAAGGACTCAAGCAGAGAATATCAAATTCAACCCAAATAAAATCCAGTTCATAGTAAAAGAAGATAAATACATGGGATGCATTCTCTCATCAGAAGGAATCAGGCCAGATGACAGTAAGGTTCAAGATACAGTTAACAAGAAACCTCCACAAGACAAGAAAGCATTATGGAGGATCCTGGGGATTATTAGATTCCCTGCACAGTGCACCCTAGGTGAAGCATCTTTGACTCCTCCACTAAGACAACCACTACATGAGAACATAACTTGGCAAAGATCATGGGAATACACTGCAACAGCTAAAGACTGCACTCTGTAATGCACCAATACTCAGATTCCATGATCCCGACAAGCCAGTCACCACACAACCAGATGCATCCAACGACGGTTTACAAGCTTGTCTACTGTAAGACAGAGGCCCCGTTTCATTGGCATCATGAGCTTTGACAGAGCAGAACAAAATTATGACCAAATTGAGATGGAACTACTGACTACTGGAGATATATATATCTATATCTATATCTATATATCCACTATTTCCTTACAACAAGGTTTGTAATATGTATATTACAGTCTGATCAGAACCACTGGAGGGAATCTTCTCCAACCCAGGGCCGGCTGTAACATTTGTGCCGCCCAAAGCTGTGCGCCGAATTGCTGCCACGGCCTGCTTGAGGGCGGACCACGGCCGGCTTGAGGGCGGACCTGCCGCCGAATTGCCACCGCGGATGGCCGGACTGCCGCCCCTTCTGCATTGCCGTCCCAAGCACCGGCTTGGAACGCTGTTGCCTGGAGCCGGCCCTGCTTCAACCTCTTGGAAAAGCACCTGCAAGGCTACACCACATGCTACTTCAGTTACAAAAATATATTCTTAAAACATACCCCTGGTAAAGAAATGTTAATTACAGACACATTATCGAGAGCTGCAGTGGAAAATACTAAAGATCCAGATGATGAAATCACTGATGAAAAGATAGTCTGTGCAGTTGAGGCCACCTTTACACTTCATTACACAAACTGAAGGAGGACATATGGGAAGTTCCTGTAGTGCAAGCCTGACATGTTATTGTATGTGAGGGCTGGCCACACAGAAGAAAAGTGAATCCCAGACTGCATTTATGCTGGGCGGTGAAAGACACTATTTCCTTACAACAAGGTTTGTTAATGGCTGGTGACAAGATAATTATTCCTAATAATACAATGCAGGGAATGCTTAACTGCTTGTATGAATCACATCAAGGCATTCAGAGAACAAAGGCACGAACTAAGCAGATAGTGTACTGGCCAGGTATGATCCAACACAGAATATTTTACAGAAGGATGCAGAGTATGTCAGGAACATAGACCAAGTAACCAAAAAGAACCATTATAATCTCATGAGACTCCTGACACCATGCCACAAGAGAGCTGCAGCTATTTTTGACTTCAGCAGACATTTGTATCTAGTACTAGTGGACTACTTCTGGAAATTTTGGAGAAGTCCTGCGTCTGCCAGGCAAGTCAGCACATTCCAGGATTGCTAAACTGAGAGCTGGATTTGCAAGACACGGCATCCTTGCAGAGTTAGTGAATGTCCATGTTCCATTCGTGAGCAGAGAAATGGGTAACTTGACAAGATCTTGGATGCTGTAACTCCCTCACTTCAGTCCTGGATTCCCACAATCGAATGGAATGGCTGAGAGAAACATTCAGCCAACAAAATATATGTTTCACAAAACAGCTGCAGTGAGTAGAGATCCTGCTTAGCTCTTTTGTAATTGAGAAATATACCACTGAGAGATATGGAATACTGATCCATCACTGTTGCTGATGGGGAGAATGTTAAGAACAGTGTTTCCATCCTCACATGCACTGATACAATTCAAAATACCTCAGAGGTCTCACATGAGATTAAAGCACCTATGGGAAAGACAAAAGAAATACTATGACTGGACATCTAAGCCGCTTATCTGTTCATTATGGAGACCCAATATGCATGGAAAAAACACAATGTTGGCAATCACCCACGGGTGGTACCCACATCTCCAGAGCCATGGTCATACCATATTGAGACACCTACAGGAGAAAGGTTTCAGAGCAGTAACCATGTTAATCTGTATCAGCAAAAACAATGAGGAGTCCTTCTGGCACCTTAGAGACTAACAAATTTATTTGGGCATAAGCTTTCGTGTGCTAAAACCCACTTCATCAGATGCATGGAGTGAAAAATGTAGTAAGCAGAATATATATTGTAGCACATGAAAAGACGGGAGTTGCCTTACCAAGTGGGGGGTCAGTGCTAACGAGCCAATTCAATTAAGGTGGAAGTGGCCCAAAGACTGGCAGTGGATAGGTCACTACAAAAAATACTTGATACTCACACCTTCTTGTCAACTGTTGGAAATGGGCTACCTTGATTGCATTGGCCTCGTTAGCACTACAAAAGTAATTTTCCCTCCCTTGGTATTCACCCCTTCTTGTCAACTATTGAGAATAGGCCACTTCCACCTTAATTGAATTGGCTAGTTAGCACTGACCCCCCCCCCCCACTTGGTAAGGCAACTCCCGTTTTTTCATGTGCTAGAATATATATTCTGTTTACTGTATTTTCCACTCCACATATCTGATGAAATGGGTTTTCGCCCATGAAAGCTTATGCCCAAATACATTTGTTAGTCTCTAAGGTGCCACAAGGACTCCTCGTTGTTTCTACAGGAGAAAGTTAAAGACATTTTAGCAGGCACCTAAGACCTGGTCAGCCAGTGCCAACAACAGATACATCAGAAGACTCACGGGAACAACAAGCGGTACCTGTCCCAGAAAACCAGCAATCAGAATCGACACCAATATCTTCTGAGACACAGGCTGCATTAGAACCATCAGGAAGTAAATTCTCACACTTAACACTGATGCAGGCACATGTAGGGTCTAGATGCTCAGAGTCTGTAGGTTTCAGTGTAGTAGCCGTGTTAGTCTGTGTCAGCAAAATGAAAATAAGAAAGAAAAACTTGTAGCACCTTAGAGACTAACAAATTTATTTCAGCATAAGCTTTTGTGGGTTAGTACCCACTTCATCGGTAGGAACCATCTTGTTATGTATCTAACAAAGAGAGCTGTAGTTTAAACTTCATATGCCCCATCTCACTCTGGGTTCCTGAAGTCCTGAGGCTGCAGGATACTCACAAGGAAGACACTCTTGGCTGCCTGCCTGTGCTAGAAGCATGACAATCACATCAATCCCCTGCCCGTCCCCATCCCTGTCAGCTGCTGCTGCCTCCTTCTCCCCCTGGGGGTTCCAGAGTCCCCTGGTGTTTGCATAACAAATGGAGAACGGAGAGGACACTTAACTGCCTGAAGCCAGGTGCCCACTGCAGCCCTGAACATCTGTGGAAGAAGCTGCAGCTTCTGTCTGCAACCCAGCTGAATGTCTGAGACTCCTGCTGAGTGAGGGAATGTGTGGGGTAGGGCACCTATATGCAACATTTAACAGAAGGGACTAAAGTAGATGGAAACAGGAGGAGGTTCTAAAATTGCACCAGGCAAGAAGCAGGGGAGGGGAGATTTGGGGAAATGCTGCTGATTCAAGCCAGGGAAAGGAAAGGGAGCTGCACCACACTACCCCTCTACTGCTACAATTTCCCCATATTTAAACTCTGCTTGAATGCCAGGGCAAAGGGTGATGGAGCTTCAGTCCCAGCATGCCCCAAAATAAATAATACCCCCCCAAAAAAGGGGGGGGGAATGCCACCATGGATAAACAGAGTCAAAGAGGGAGTTAGAGACAAAAAGCCATCTTTTAAAAATTAGAAGTCAAATCCTACTGAGAAAAACAGAAAGCCAAATCAAGTGTAAAAGTATAATTAGGCAGGCCAAAAAAGAATTTGAAGAGCAGCTAGCAAAAGACACAAAAACTAACAGCAATTTTTTTTTTAAAGTACAATAGAAGCAGGAAGCCAAGGCAAACAATCAGCGGGGCCACTGGATTATCAAGGTGATAAAGGAGCACTCAAGGAAGACAAGGCCATTCCAGAGAAGCTAAATTAATTCTTTGCATTGGTCTTCACTGCACAGGATGTTTAGGAGATTCCCACACCTGAGCCATTCTTTTTAGGTGACAAATCTGAGGAACTGTCCCACACTGAGGTGTCAATAGAGGAACAAATCAATAAATTAAACATTAATAAGTCACCAGTGGTATTCAACCAAGAGTTCTGAAGGAATTCAAATACGAGATTGCACAATTACTAACTGTGGTGTGTAACCTATCGCTTAAATAGGTTAAAACTGAAGGACAGCTAATGTAATGCCAATTTTAAAAAAAATAAAATCCAGAGGCAATCCTGACAATGGAAGACTAGTAAACTTCAGTATCAGGCAAATAGGTTGAAACAATAGTAAAGAACAGAATTATCATACACATCGATGAACATGATATGTTGGAGAAGAGTCAAAATGGGTTTTGTAAAATGAAATCATGCTTTGCCAATATATTAGAATTCTTTAACGGTGTCAGCAAATATGCGGACAAGAATGTTTCAGTGGATATTGTGACAGACCCAGGCCAGTTGGGTACAACAAAGTAGCAGCATGCAGATATACTGGTCACTGGATTACCAGTTTTCTGTTCCCTGACTGACCAGAGCAGGGACTGCTCCAGGCTAATGAGGACACCTGACTCTAATTAACCTGTAAAGAGTCAGGTGAGGCCATTAAGGTGATGTGAACACCTGACTCTAATTAAGGCTCTTCTGAGCATATAAAAGGGCTCACTCCAGTCAGGCTGGAGAGAGCCAGGGAGCCAGAGGAGAGGAAGTGCTGTTGCTACTGAAGGACTGAGTAAATGAGGACACGCTAGCGCCATCAGTAAGGGAGCCCTAAGGTAAGGGTGAAGAAGTGAGAAGCAGGAGAGCTGTGGGGAAGTGGCCCAGGAAAACATAGCAACTCTGGCAGTGAAAGGTCAGCTGCCAACAGCTGCTACCACTAGGGTCCCTGGGCCAGAACCCGGAGTAGAGGGCGGGCCTGGGTTCCCCCCAACCTGTCACTACAGAAACACCTCCTGGGAGGGGAAGACAGGCCCCTATCAGGACAGGAAGCTAATCTGTTCTGAGAAGCTCATAGGGACAACAGAGACTGGGAGTTCTCTCACCAACCTTGTGCTGGCTTATGATGAAAAGGGCTCAGTAGACTGTAACCCTGGTCCTAGAAAGAGAAGGGCTATGTGGAGGATTGCAGTGAGCCTCTGAGGCTAGTATAAACCGCCTAGAAGTGCGAGACCCACCGGGACAGGGCTGGAGCTCTGCCACAATATGTACTTGGACTTTCAGAAAGCCTTTGACAAGGTCTCTCTCACCAAAGGTATTAAGCAAAGTAGGCAGTTGTGGGAGAAGAGGGAATTTCCTCTCATGAATCAGTATCTAGTTAAAAGGCACGAAACCTAGAATAGGAATAAATTATCAGTTTTCACAGTGGAGAGAGATAAATAGCAGGGTCCTTCAAGGATCCGTACTGAGACGTGTGCTGTTCAACATATTCATAAATGGTCTGGATAAAGGGCCAAACAGTGAGGTAGCAAAGTTTGCGGATGATACAAAATTACTCAAGATACTTGTATTCAAACCTGACTGTGAAGAGTTACAAAGGGATCTCCAAAACTGGGTGAGTGGGCAACAAAATAGCAGATGAAAATCAATGTTGATAAATGCAAAGTAATGCATATAGGAAAATATAAACCCAACTATAACCAGAAACTAAGGAGGTCTAACTTAGCTGTTACCACTCAAGAAAGAGATCTTGGAGTCATTGTGGATAGTTCTGTGAAAACATCTGCTCAATGTGCAGCAGCATTAAAACAGCTAACAGAATGATGAGAACTATCAGGAAAGGGATAGGTAAGACAGAAAATATCATAATGCCACTATATAATCCACAATACGACCACACCTTGAATACTGCATCCAGTCCTTGGTCGCCCCATCTCAAAAATGATATATTAGAACTGGAAAAAGAACAAAGACCACCAAGAAAAATGATTAGGGGTACGGAATAGCTTTCATATGAAAGACTGGGACTGTTCAGCTTAAAAAAAGAGACAACTAAGGGGGGAGGATAGATCAATGAAATCATGAATGGTGTGGAAAAAGTGAATAAGGAAGTGTTATTTGCCCCTTAAGAGAACACATGAACCAAGGGTCACCCAATGAAATTAATAGGCAATAGGTTTAAAACAAACAAAAGGAAGTACTTCTTCACACAATGCACAGTCTACCTGTGGAACTCATTGCCATGAGGTATTGTGAAGGCTAAAGGTATAACTAGGTTCAAAAAAGGTTCAAACACATGTGGGCAGGAGAGTTCAAAAGCAGCAGACTACTAAAAAAACAACTCCATTATTTAATCTTTTTAAAAAAAATTCATGATTTTGGACCAGTCTCATGATAATTATCTAAATCGTGATTTTTGAACTTTTGGGGTTGGCAATTCCAGTTCCTAGAAGAATGGTGGGAACTTAGCAAAATTCTTTACTTGTATTTTCCCTTTATAGTTGCAGCTTTGTGTATTTTGATTTCTGTGGTTAAACATATTGCATGCCATAGTAAAGCCAACTTGAGTCTCATGGTCAAGTTATGGTTGCTGCAGAAAGCATAATGTTTGCATTTTATAGACTATTTTATTTATTCTGCATTTAATTCCCTTTAAGGAAAGGGGGACGAAAAACCACCCATACATCATTTTAATATTTAAATGGCTTAAATTAGCTTTGAAAGTTAACACCTCCTTGAGGTGAGTGGCACCAAAGAGGGCTGTAAATTACCTCATCAAGGGCTGATGCTGGGGCTTTTTGGCTGTAAGTTTTCTGATAAACCTGGTTAATGGGAAGCAGTACATCAGATTCCAGTGTGCTAGCTACACTGACACAACAGCAAGAGATAGGAATTAAACCTTTATTAAATAATGAAAGTGTGGAGTTTACAGAATATTTTAGTAACAATTACGAAGAAACATTATACAGGCTCCCATCATAGTATCTAAATGCCTCACAATCTTTAATGCATTTTTCCTCAAAGCACTCCTGTGAGGTAAGGCAGTGCTATAAATTCCCCATTTTACAGATGGGGAACTGAGCCACAGGGAGACTAACTGACTTGCCCAAGGTCACACAGGAAGTCTGTGGAAGGGCAGAGAATTGGCCCTGGGTTTATAAAGTCCTAGGATAATGGCCTAAACATTGGACTATCCTTCCTCTCTATTTGGATCTTCTGAGTCCAAGGCTACCACCCTATCCACTTGACTATCCTTTTCCTTATCTCAGGAACCACTTTTTTTTCTACTCTCATAATGTTCTCTGGTCCTTAATAGTAAGACAGATTTTAGGGGTGCAGATTTTTCTGCATGCTTCCATGAGACATTTGCTTCTGCTTGTGCAGGTCTGATTATGTATCAGTATCCTTTCATTGACTGAACTGATGGGATTGTTCTTGTTAACTCACCGAACACAGGCTGATATTTTTCAAGTCCAAGGTCGTGAATTCCATTCCTGGTGCATGTCATTTTGCAGTTGGCTGGAGACCATATTTTCCATATGTACGCAGTCACAGATCATTACCTTTTTATTGAACTAACTATATATAAAATGGACCCATTTTATTTTTAGTTAGCTCAATAAAAACGTATCACTTACAACTTCTTTTATTCTGAAAGCCAACACCTCAAGAATGACAGGGACAGTGCCCGCTATCCTAATGAATGAATACTACAACCCCAAAGTCAAAGTTAACCACTTCTCAACTGACTCAGAAATAATGCTCCAGTGCTTGTTATAAGTAATCACTGACATCTGTTGTTCCATGGTCATTTCTTATTTCGCTTATTTTACATTGCCAACAGTTCCTGAAGTACTATTTTCTTAAATATTTACAGCATTTATTTCTTAAATATTTAGGAGCCTAAGTTTAGGGACCCAAATTTGAAAATTTTGGTGGCAGATTTCTTTTTATATCAATATGATTGTGGGCACATGAATCATAGATTCATGTGAATCTATGATTCATGTGCCCACAATCATATTGATATAAAAAGAAATCTGCCACCAAAATTTTCAAATTTGGGTCCCTAAACTTAGGCTCCTAAATCCACATTTGGACACCTTTAAAAAAAAAAAAAAAAAAAGCCTGATTTCCAGAAGTGATAAGCACTTACAGCTCCCATTGTCTTCAGTGGAATTTGTGAAGGCTCAGCACTTCTGAAAAATCAAACCAAAAATTAATCCTAAATATGAATTTAGAAGTCTAACTTTAAGCCCTCAGGTTTGAAAATATTGGCTAAAATATTGATCCTGGGTAGCAATAATTCATGTTACGCTCAACCAGAGTTGGTCAGAGTCTTTGTGTTATTTTGTAAATACAGTCGCACACATGTGCCAACTGCCTATATGTACTGACAGACTGCACCCGATTCTTTTTCATATATTTGCCACAAACAGTCCTACAAGATTTTTTCTCCTTCTCATGTCTTTATTTCATGAAATAAAGTTAATTAAAAAATGGAAGAAGAGAGACACAGCATTCTGATGGTTTTCCTATGGGGCTAATTTTACTAGCGATTTGCGCTATTGTTACTGGTAAATCACTGAAAGTGCAAATGAAAAATTAAATGATATTTGAAAAATTGCATTTGGCAATATAACATTAGCATAAAATGAAAGGGAAGAAACACATGGGTACTGCTGTAAATGAGAAGCTCAAATTATTGGATGTGGAATTCATCTGAGTACATAGCGCTCGTTCATTTACTCAGACTAACTTGAGTTACAGCAACATGTAATCATTTTAACTCATTTTAGACTTGGTACTTGTGTGAGGTACCATCAGAATGGTGCATTACCTTCCTCACAGGCAAAGTGTAATATACAGATAGATGTAATATAAGCTTGCTATTCCTCAGCAATCTCATCCAGCCAATTGACCACCCCAGGGGTACAATGTAATTCAGTCTCCCGTCAGCTCGCTTCGTGGGTTTTGCTCCTGATTGGTCAATTATTACATATCTAGCAAAATTAAATGTGGAATTTTTGTGATGTGGAATGATGTTCACCAGTGACCAAAGTGAAACTAATAAATTAATTTCACTTACAGCCTCAGGCAGAACTCAAAAATTCAAGTCCCAGATTAAAAAAAGAGTGCAGCTGCTTTATCTATTTGTTGCTCAAACCCTCTTGCAATTTACTGTCTTTAATTCAATTTTTATTCACAGAATGTTTGGGTGGAAATAATATTAGGAACCAGGAAGTGTATATGACCCTATAAGAGAGCGCGTTACGCAGAATTTAAACTTCTTGAAAGGCAATAAATGCTGTTCTCTTGTTCCATGAAATATGTAATATTCACTCTGCCAGTTGCAAATTTATCCAGTAGATGTCAACACCAGCAAAAAATATGTTTTAAGCCAACCTTAACAGCAACAGCAGTCACTTCAATTTACAGGAGTGTATCAGAGGAACGTTTAATCTTTGGAGGCATCAAATCTTTATTAGTTTCTACTGTCCTGTCCCTGCATCTTCAGAATCATCTCATGATAATCATACCTGGACTTTTGGAATCATTTCTTTTTGCTTTCAGAAAAAATCTTTGTCTCGCTTATTGCAAAATGGAAACATTGCTAATACACACTATCATTTTCAGGAGAGATAAGAGCAGGGTGTGTGTGTGTAGAAATGTATTTGTTGCAAAGCAATTACTACATGCAGGATTCTCACAGTTACCTTAAATATAATCTGAAGATGCCTGCTATCTTTTGATCTTTCACTGCATGGTTAAGCAATGAAATAATTTCATGGATTTTGCTCCTTCCTCAAGAAGCTCCCCAGCCTGCAACAGTGACCTGAGAGTCCCATCCCGACCTCAGGTCAACAGATGCTAGTTGTCTCTGTTGTTTTTAAATACACCGCAGACAGGCTGTTGTAAGCCTTTTAGTATTATCATCATTCGAGCTATTGAATTTGCTGCCAAGTTTTAACCATGCAAAAAACCAAGGCCATTTCTATTGATACTTTTAAATCAAGTATTGAGACCTGACTGTTTGAACAGCTTGTGTGTAGAAACTGAAACATAGATTTCTGTTCCTTTTTTGTTTATTTTTAGATAAATCTTGTTTCTATTCTACAATGTTTGTATCTAGTTGCGTAGTTTTCTGCAGTCACATACTTCATGTACATTAGAGTGGTTTTACATCATTGCCACTTAGTTATTTCAGTTATACTCTTTTTGGAGTGGAGGAAAAGAGGTGGGAATCAATGGATCGTTAATCCAAATCATACAGGTCCAAATCCGTGAAGCAGTGCAACCTAATTGGTTGCCAGATGTCAGTAGCAAAGCCAGCAACACTGATGTGATGACCCTAACATTAAACCCCCAGAGAACAGTCATAATGGTTCTGTATCATCTGAGGGGATAAAGTCAGTTTTAGACACTGGGAAAAGATATCAAGTGCAAAATCTAATTTCGCTATCTTGAAATATGAAATGACGTGGCCAAAGATAATGCTTTCAAGACCCCACCTCCTAAGTAAGTAATTTGCAATTACGTGGACATGTTAAAACTTAAAAATACACATGCATAAATACCCATACTGTAAATATAATGGTACTATACTTAGGTAGAAGGTAAAGCACAGATCTTAGGTACACCAGGCATTAACTGCATTCCATCAACAATTCTATTTATTTCTTCTTTGACTCAGGGTCTCATCAAAGAATCTGTGAAAGTTGGGCCACAATGACATCTTTTGGTTCAGTGAGTCTGATCCTTTGCATTTTGCAGGCTGACTCATTACATTATTTCCATCAGTCTTACCCACACATATATTTTTATGGGCCAGAAAACACAAGGACCATTATTATAATCTAGTCTAACATTCTAAACACAGGCCATCCAGTGTCACCAAGTAATTTTTGTTACCACACACAATATCGTGTGGATAAACTATAGTGCAGAAAGAACACCTACTTATTCTAAACTTATCCAACCTGTTAATAGTTGGAGGCTCTATAAATTGACTGTGTTTGACCATTCCAGTGAGCAATGGATCTTAGTTGTTAGGATCTTCTTCCTAGTAACTAGCCCAAATTAATCTTTTCTCCGCTTCAAACCATTCAGACAGAGGGTTTCTTAATACTTCCCTTCCAGGAATTTCTTTGCTCTACACCTGTGCACTTCACAGTGGCTGGGAGGCTGTTAGGTGAGTAAAGCAGAGCAGAGACGAGACTGAAAAAGTTCATCTCTTCCAGAAGCCAGAGCTCCCAAACAAGATCCAGGCACAGCACCTAGGTAGAAACCTAGCAAGTGGATGGCAGGGAGGCTGGACACCTCTGATCTCCAGTGAAGTTGATTATGGTTGATTTTAAATTAATTAATAACCATACTACCCGAATGTGAGAGGAAGGATAGTCTTGTGGTTAAGACACTGGATTAGGACTCCATAGGTCAGGGCTGTGCCACAGGCTTCCTGTGTGACCTTGGGCAAGTGACTTCGGGGTCCCCATATGTAGAATGGAAACACTAAGACTCCCCTACCTCACAGGGGCACGGAGAGAATAAATTCATTTGTTCACACAAAGTGCTCAGATATTATGGTGATAAAACACCATAGAACAGGGGTTCTCAAACTGGGGGTCGGGACGCCTCAGGGGGTCACAAGGTCATTACATGGGGGGGGATCACGAGCTGTCAACCTCCACTCCAAACCCCGCTTGCCTCCAGGATTTATAATGGTGTTAAATATATTTAAACAGTGTGTTTAATTTATTAAGAGGGTCGCACACAGAGGCTTGCGATGTGAAAGGGGTCGCCAGTAAAAAAGTTTGAGACCCACTGCCATAGAAAAAAAGTCCACCACCACCCCCCCACCACCTGTGGTAACTCACTTGAGTCTGCTTCCCATTTGGGGAACACTTGCTCATCATTCCCAGTTTATTAACCACTTTTTGATCCATGTTGTGGCATTTTAGTTCAAGTTGCTGTTTTTCCCCATTACTATATATTATTTATACACTATAAATGTCCGCACCACGGTACAGAACAGAGAGTTTCCAAACTCACTCAGATGTGGTGCCACATCAGTTGCTTTACTGAAGATAGTATATACCCACCGGATTCCCTGCATCTTAAGTCAATAATGACATTCAAAGAGTCTATAGATCGATTCAGCATACGTTTTAAAAGAGAGAGTCTATTATTAGACATTTTTCTCAAACATTCCCATACTGGCTCCATTACATATTGTGGCCAGATTAAACAGAACAATTTGGTCATTAATTTCCTCGTTCTTTGCCACTCTTCTTTGGAGAGGTTCCTAGCTTTGTCTTTTTTCCAGTCAGGTACATCTCCTGAATCCCATGATTTACTACATGTTACTTTCAGTGGTTTCAAGATTTCTTTTTCTAATCCGTAGGAGATGAACTCCCAGATGCATTTAATTTGGAATGGTTCTTAGAACTTTGTCAGATGTTTTTTCCATCATCCCTGTGCTCTTGGTCTCCAGAGTTACATTTACTGACAAATTTTCCTATACAAGTTTCTCCAATTTCTCCATCTTTTAAAATAATTATAAGCATTTATATAGCACTCTTCATCTACAAAGCACGTTACAAACAGTATTATTAATTCTCATAGCATCCCTGTTATTCTCAATCCCATTTTACAAGTAGTCAAAGAGGCACAGAGGTTAAGTGACTTTGATTCTAGCCACATAGGAAGTCAGTGACAGGTCTGGGACTAGAATACAAGACTTCCTGATTCTCAGTTCCATGATAAAAACTAGATCCTAATTATTTTAACACAAAAATTATGCTCTTGTGGCTACAACTCGAATCCTTTTGGATGTTCTGAACTGTGGGGAAAGAATGATGGTGTCTGGAGGAGATTGGAGAGAAAGGGACAACAGAAACCCACAAAAAACAGCACCTAAAAACTATCCAAGTGATATCTTTGGCTCTTGTACCCTGAAGTTGTCTAGCAGTGCCCTATAGTGTAAACCACAACATGCATAATGTTTAGTGTTAGCAAAAATGATCTTCGCAGATAGGGGCACAATTAGTGCATTCACACCACATTTTCCGAGACATATTTTCCCAACCACTACCCAAACTAAAAACACAGATCTTCAAGCCAGAGAAAAATTTGCAATTTAAAACAATTGTAGTCTGTTCCAAAATGGCTTCAGTAAAGAACTTTAGTATTTGATAAGGAGATTACAGCATATTCAATTGCACAGAGCAAAAGCCTTTTAAAATAAAGTACAAGACTACTGATGCTAAGATTTGCAACAAGATAACAAGCTAATCAGACATTCGAAGAGGTGCATCTTGCTGCATAAAGTTTCCAGAATAATGGAACTTAACTTCAGCATTTCTTTTATCCAGGCAGGAGGTCTAAACAAACTCTGTATGTAACATTAACTGTATGTTCTATGAGAACAGTGCAGAGTGTCAGACTGGTATTATAAGTCCATTTTATTGCATCTAAAAAACTTTCCATCTCTAAAAGAAAGCTCCTCCATTCTCCAGCAATGGGCTTACAGAACCAGAAGATACTATCTGGCATCCACTCACTATTCATAGAACAGTCTAATTGCCTTCTAGTGCCTCATGACTATGTTGACGTTTCTTGTGAACATGGCATCTGAGTACGAAGACAAATGTAGCCTTTGGTTCAGTGACAGTGCATCCTCTTCACTTAGGGTGATCACCAGACTTCACACAGAAAGGATCCAGCCCTTACTCACACACAACTGAAGGAGCAAAGAAGACCACTGATATTGTCTATACTACATTCTGGATTCCTTACGCTAGGGTTAGATTCAGCTCAGATTTAAGCAGATTTCTACTGATATGCACCCAGGAGTAAGGTCCCCACAATGGGAAGTACACTTGAGGATGGAAGGGGGAGGTTAACTGGCAGAAAGCAAGGTATATGATGCTGTCCAAAACAATAACAACCTTGTTGGCAGAGAGGAGGAAGCTATCTATCTATGGTACTTATATATGGCCTCTCCACCACTGTAATACCTGAGGACCTCACAATATTTAATGTATTTATTCTCACAACACCCATGTAAAGTAGGGACGTGCTATTAATCCCATTTTACAGATGGGGAACTGAGGCACACAGAGATTAATTGACGTGGCCGGTGTCACACAGGAAATCTGTAGCAGAGCAGGAATCCCAGATCTCCCAAGTCCTATGGTAGTGCCCAAACCACTGGCCCATCCTTTTTAAGGTCAACCACCTGCTGCCCTCTCCACTTCAGCCGCACTCTACCTACTCTCCATGCGATCCTCCTCTGCTACCTCTCTCTTCTCCTGCCCCACCCTTTCCCCCACCTGCCTTTTAGGATTGGAGCCATAGGAACAAATACTGCCCAAAGGGGAGAGCACTAGCTAAGGAGGGTGAGAACAAACCACGATACAAGTTGATTCAGTATATTTCTTCATCCATTTCTGCTAGCTGGGCTTCTGCACAGGCTAAGCAGGCTTTGCCACTACCAAAAGCTGCTTCCCTAAACAAACGTATGCGTTCACCCCCACTATTCTTTGGGAGGAAGCCACTAAAAGGAGCCAGGTCATGCACAAAGCAGTAATTAAGGAACCCTGCCCCATCTTATTAAGGCACCCACATACCACATAACCCAGAAGCATGGGCTTTATCAGTCAGACAGAAGCTGTTCTTGCCATTCCTGTTTCACAGATTACAGGATTTACACAGAGGCAGGTAAAATATTGTGTAGCACTGCTGTAAAACAGCATAATGTAGGCAACACACAAGTCAGAGAAAAGCTATGCCATTAACATATGTGGCTTTTCTGTAATAAATTACACTGACCAGCTAAAGTACAGGTTACAGTAAAGTCTACAGAACTCAATTCATGTTGTGTCAGTAATCTGAATATGGAAGAAAAAAATCTAATTTCCCCAAGGAATTTTATACATTAGCAAAATGACTGAGATTTAATTGCTTTGAGAAAAAAAATGATTCATACAGTCATTTAAAAAAAGAAATATGATTCTGCAGTCCTTTTCAGCTATGGAAATAGCAAATAACACTGAATTTAAGCACTTTTCAGAAACCAATGAAGCCCAGCTTGCTGGTACTATCGGTCTTCTAATCTTGTGGCATTGTTTCTCTGAAAGATCCAATAAAACCTGAGCTTTCCTGCTCCTGTGCAATGCAAGTACTTTAAGGGTGACCTGAAAAGTTATTAAAATAAAAAATAAAGCCAGCTTGAGCAGCGTGTGCTGAAAGCCCTAAGTAACCAGAGAGGCACAGCATTCTGCACAGCTTTAAATACAAAAATGTACAGTATCTTAATTTTTTGGTTTGGTTTCCTATCTCATGAAGTATGGTCCTGATGTAATTAGCTAAGTGCTCAGTGCGATGCCCCAGCATTCAAGGTGCTGGGGGCCCTCACACACTGTGAAACACAACCAGGGGCAGCTCTTACAATTTTGCCACCCCAAACAGGGGCGGCGGCCCCGCCCCCTATGCAGGCAGACGTAGCGGGGCCCCGCCCCCGATGCCTGCCTGCGTCAAGGGCGGGGCCCCGCTACGACTGCCTGTGTCGGGGGCAGGGCCCCGCCCCGACGCAGGAAGTCCCAGTCCGCGGCGGCAAGTCCGCGGCGGACCTGCCGCCCCATTGCCGCCGCAGCAGGCGAGAATGGGGCGACAGTCCGAGTCCCACAGCGGCAATTCGGCGGTGGGAAGAGCAGACCTGCCGCCGAATTGCCGCCGCGGGACTTGTACTGCCGCCCCATTCTCGATGCCGCCCCAAACACCAGCTTGGAAAGCTGGTGCCTGGAGCCGGCCCTGAACACAACTGTAAATGACTTATGGGAAGTGGGTGACAGAGGTGTAGTCATGACGCTTAACGCACTAGTGGAAGGTGCTCAGATACTACGGGGATAAGCACAGTACAAGAACCTATACAGAACAGAGTCGTCGAATTGGGTCAGGCTTTATGCGGGGGGAGGGCCAAACCTATTCATTGTGTAAGTCTACCTAAGTTACTGATGTTGCCCTTTCCACCCCTCCCCGCTATCCTCCTACTTGTATCATACTGTCCAGGAGGTTGTCTGCTGCTAGACGCAGGGACCTTGACCATATACCTAAATTCAGACACCTCTAGCACACTTCTGGGACTGAACTGGGGCCTTCCAGAGCCAAAAGCATGAGCTGCTACAGCTTGAGCTGAAGCGCCAAGGCTCCGTAGCTAGACACTGTAACAACTCATGTCCTCTGTGGCTATGCCCAAAGGGGGACCTGTGACAGATATTTATCACTGGGTTACATCTTCATGCGGCTTGCTATAGTCTGGATGTTCCCTCCCCTGGGCGGCTGGCTGTTTGCTACAACTCCCCCCTCCCTCACAGTCTAGGACAGGGGTCGGCAACCTTTCAGAAGTGGTGTGCCGAGTCTTCATTTATTCACTCTAATGTAAGGTTTCGTGTGCCAGTAACACATTTTAATGTTTTTAGAAGGTCTCTTTCTATAAGTCTTTAATATAGAACTAAACTATTGTTGTATATATAGTAAATAAGGTTTTTAAGATGTTTAAGAGGCTTCATTTAAAATTAAATTTAAAATGCAGAGCCCCCTGGAACGGTGGCCAGGACCTGGGCAGTGTGAGTGCCACTGAAAATCAGCTTGTGTGCCGCCTTCGGCATGCGTGCCATAGGTTTCCTACCCCTGGTCTAGGCAGTTCAGCTTCACTCTACCTATCCTCCATGCTGCCCTCCTCCCTGCCTTACTCCTTCACCCGCCTCCCCACTCTGTCTCCTTTTCCTTCCCTTGTCTTTCTGATTAGCTAGTCCACACCCCCGACCATACCTCGCTGCAAAATAATAAAAAAATCACAGCAACAAAAAAGAACATCTGCCCTCCGCCCCGCCGCAAATAATGGAACTCACATGTTGTTTGCAAATCCTCACTCGGATTGTCTATAATATCCCTTTCCCCTATCCTTTTTCCATCTTCTCTATTTATACTGAACGCACTTCAGCAGTGGTTCTCGAACTTTTGTACTGGTGACTTCTTTCGCATAGCAAGCCTCTGAGTGTGACCCCCCCCCCCAATAATTAAAAACACTTTTTTATATATATATATAAAACACCATTATAAATACTGGAGGCAAAGCGGGGCTTGGGGTGGAGGCTGACAGCTTGCGACCCCCAAGGTAATAAACTCGCGACCCCCTGAGGGGTCCCGACTCCCAGTTTGAGAATCCCTGCTCTTCAGGATAAGGGCTGTCTGCTATTCTGTGTTTGCCCAGTGTCTAGCACAGTGGGGTCTGTTCTCAGTTCTAGGCACTACTGTAATACAAATAAATGAAAATAATGTTAGCAAAGGGTTAAAGGTAAAGAACGTTAAAAAACCAAACACATGTGCCAATCACTCTGACCACTATACCCCTGTGCTGAATCACTTTTCTTTTCCTTTGCTCTATTTTATAGTCTTTATACAGTAAGACCCGGTGTTAACCAGTTCACTCTTAATGTGCGTTTGTACAATGCCTAGTACATCAAGGATGCTGGGTTTTTTGGCTGCTACAGCAACAAAGAATAAAATATTCATTATAATAGTAAAGTTTCATGGGTTTTTAAATGTTATTTTTCTTTAAATACTACTATAAAGTAAGGATATTAAAAGCTCCAGGAATCACTACAATAAAGACTGATATCAGTAAGACAATCATAGAACCATGGGACTTTTATATAATGCCTTTCACCAAAGATCCCACATGAATTAATTTTGGGTAAAAACTATCTTCACAACAGTCTTGTGCACTAGGTACATTAAGCATTATGCTGATTTCACAGATGCAGAAACTATGGGCATAGACAGTTCCAACGTTCCCTATACTCCACAATAATAAAGGCTTTGATCCTGCAAAGACATACAAGATATGGCTTACTTTACGCAGGTGAGTAATCACAGTGAAGTCAATGAGACTACTCATCTGCGTAAAGCGAAGCCTGTGTGTAAGTCTTTGCTGGATCAGAGCCATAGCTCAAAGGGTCTCTAAGTCCCCGCCTACTAGCTAGCCCCTATGCCACAACTTTTGTGACCACCTCCAAAACCATTTCACGCTCTCTGAAAAACAGCAACTACACTAACACATTAGGCCAAAAGGAGGCCTGACCTCGTGGCCCAAAAAGATTTTGATAAGCCGATATAATTAAACAAACAAAAATACTATCTACATTTCAGCCACAGAAAGGTGTGTGTGGAGCAGGTAGGATAGCAATGGTGGTGAAATAGAGGAGGACATTACAGGATAAAAATGTAATTGTTGAGATTCTAAGAGAGCATTTCGACCAACACAGATAAAAAAAAAATGTTAGTCGTATTTCAAAAAAGTTACTGGATGGTGTTCTTTTAACGTATTAATTCTGTTCGCCAGTGATGAGTGCACGACCACCCCCAAGAGTCTTAGTGTATCCGTTTACTAGAGACAGTTTCAGCAGCAGCTAGGGGGGGAAATTGTTGACTACATGGATTCAGAAGATACAAACAGTACAATCCATGCCGTGATTATCCCAGGGATACCTGAGCGCTTGGGCCCATCAATAAGGCCAAGAAACATGTTGTTACTGTTTTGCGAATGACAGCTAAGTGCTGGTGTAACCTTTGGGTGGGTTATTGTTCACGTCATTGCCCTTCACAAGTGCCTAAAAAGACCCAGCTCCCATAAAAGAGTAGTTGGAGACGCCGAGTTCAGTCTCTAAGGATTTTCAGCAAGGATTGCACACAGGGTCAACTTCCCCACATTCAAGTCCCAAAAGGAACGAAAGAAATTAATTTAATTAAATAACCTTACAAAATCTTATGATAAAGGAACAAATAATAATATATTTTTTACAGCATGACATGGCTATTTTATAAGCCACAGACATTATCTTCACAGTTATACATAAACATATATAAAGAAAGCAAATTTACATCTGAACAGTTCAGTTCCCACAGCAACACAGTGAAAGAAACAGAGTTCCCAAAGGCTTAGGTTTAGTTCGCCTAAGTCTCAGAGTCTTTGATCACCAAATCTAGACAGACAGTCAGCTGATTGTAGGGATCTTCAGTTGGGATCCAGGCAGACTCTTACTTTGCTGAAATCACTGCTAGCCAGTTGGCTAACTGATTAACCAATCACGCAGCAGAGTGTATAGATTTAAAGAAAACCCTGTTACAAGAAAATACAAAACTGAGAATAGCAAAGCAGAAGTGACTCAGACTAGTTGAGACAATTTAACTAGAACAGTTTGGCTAAAATCAAAACAACATTCAAAGCATACAATTAAAATAGAAGTTATTTTTCCCTCCCAATTTCCCCTTTCTATAATTAGCATTTCCCAGGTTTCCTTGTTAGAGGGTTAACAATATCACTAACCCGCTGCAAAATGCTTCAGAGTGAGGGACAACAGCCTGCTTTCTGCTCCTGGGCTCAGCTTCTCCCAACTTACACAGGGGCACATGGCCCTTTGTAAAGCAGCTGCCCTGACTGCTTGCCCTCATGGAGTCTGACTCTAGCAACAGGGAACCTATTGGAGCAGACCCAAAACTACCACACCCAATTCCAGAAGCTTCTGGATGTGGAGGGCTAAACCTGCCTAACAACAATGACCCAGACACAACTCACTCCTACACTCCTCCAATTGGTCTCTTAAAGAGAGATCTCCCTATTAGGCACATGGGTTATACGGGCTCTCAACAGAATGTTTATATGTTAAATTTCTACATTACGCTTGCAACGTCAACGTATGCATATGTAACGCTGAGAGGATCCCAGTCGTCAGCAGGCAGAAGTGAACCTGGGACCTCTGGAGCTTAGTGCATGAGCCTGTACTGCATGAGCTAAAAGCCAACTGGCTGTTAGCTAAGGCTGTAGAGCAGACTCATTTTCTCTCTCTCCCTCTCTCTCTCTCTCCTTGGTGCCACGAGATGGGACAGAACACCACACCCAGGAGGTGTGTGTGTTACACATAGAATCATAGAATCTCAGGGTTGGAAGGGACCTCAGGAGGTCATCTAGTCCAACCCCTTGCTCAAAGCAGGACCAACCCCACCTAAATCATCCCAGCCAGGGCTTTGTCAAGCCTGACCTTAAAAACCTCTAAGGAAGGAGATTCCACCACCTCCCTAGGTAACCCATTCCAGTGCTTCACCACCCTACTAGTGAAAAAGTGTTTCCTAATATCCAACCTAAACCTCCCCCTCTGCAATTTGAGACCATTGCTCCTTGTTCTATCATCTTCTACCACTGAGAACAGTCTAGATCCATCCTCTTTGGAACCCCCTTTCAGGTAGTTGAAAGCAGCCATCAAATCCCCCCTCATTCTTTTCTTCTGCAGGCTAAACAATCCCAGTTCCCTCAGCCTCTCCTCATAAGTCATGTGCTCCAGCCCCCTAATCATTTTTGTTGCCCTCCGCTGGACTCTTTCCAATGTATCCACATCCTTCTTGTAGTGTGGGGCCCAAAACTGGACACAATACTCCAAATGAGGCCTCACCAGTGCCGAATAGAGGGGAATGATCACGTTCCTCGATCTGCTGGAAATGCCCCTACTTATACAGCCCAAAATGCCATTAGCCTTCTTGGCAACAAGGGCACACTGTGGACTCATATTCAGCTTTTCGTCCACAGTAACCCCTAGGTCCTTTTCTGCAGAACTGCTGCCCAGCCATTCGGTCCCTAGTCTGTAGCAGTGCATGGGATTCTTTTGTCCTAAGTGCAGGACTCTGCACTTGTCCTTGTTGAACCTCATCATATTTCTTTTGGCCCAATCCTCTAATTTGTCAAGGTCCCTCTGTATCCTATCCCTAACCTCCAGCATATCAACCACTCCTCCCAATTTAGTGTCATCTGCAAACTTGCTAAGGGTGCAGTCCACACCATCCTCCGGATCGTTAATGAAGATATTGAACAAAACCGGCCCCCAGCACCGACCCTTGGGGCACTCCACTTGATACCGGCTGCCAACTAGACATGGAACCATTGATCACTACCCGTTGAGTCCGACCATTTAGCCAGTTTTCTATCCACCTTACAGTCCATTCAGCCAGCCCATACTACTTTAACTTGTTGGCAAGAATACTGTGAGAGACTGTATCAAAAGCTTTGCTAAAGTCAAGAAATAGCACATCCACTGCTTTCCCCGCATCCACAGAGCCAGTTATCTCATCATAGAAGGCAATTAGGTTAGTCAGGCATGACTTGCCCTTGGTGAATCCATGCTGACTGTTCCTGATCACTTTCCTCTCCTTTAAGTGATTCAGAATTGATTCCTTGAGGATCTGTTCCATGATTTTTCCAGGGACTAAGGTGAGACTGACTGGCCTGTAATTCCCCGGATCTTCCTTCTTCCCTTTTTTAAAGATGGGCACTACATTAGCTTTTTTCCAGTCATCCAGGAACTCCCCCGATTGCCATGAGTTTTCAAAGATAATGGCCAATGGCTCTGCAATCACATCGGCCAACTCCTTTAGCACCCTCGGATGCAGTGCATCCGGCCCCATGGACTTGTGCTCGTCCAGCTTTTCTAAATAGTCCCAAACTACTTCTTTCTCCACAGAGGGCTGGTCACCTCCTCCCCATACCGTGCTGCGGAGTGCAGCCGCCTGGGAGCTGACCTTGTCTGTGAAGACAGAGGCAAAAAAAGCATTGAGTACACTAGCTTTCTCCACATCCTCTGTCACTAGGTTCCCTCCCTCATTCAGCAAGGGGCCCACACTTTCCTTGACTTTCTTCTTGTTGCTAACATACCTGAAGAAACCCTTCTTATTACTCCTAACATCTCCGGCTAGCTGCAACTCCAAGTGTGATTTGGCCTTCCTAATTTCATTCCTGCACGCCTGAGCAATATTTTTATACTACTCCCTGGTCATTTGTCTAATCTTCCACTTCTTGTAAGCTGCTTTTTTGTGTTTAAGACGAGCAAAGATTTCACTGTTAAGCCAAGCTGGTCGCCTGCCATATTTACTTTTTTTTCTGCACATCGGGATGGTTTGTTCCTGCAACCTCAACAAGGATTCTTTAAAATACAGCCAGCTTTCCTCGACTCCTTTCCCCCTCATGTTATTCTCCCAGGAGACCTTGCCCATCAGTTCCCTGAGGAAGTTGAAGTCTGCTTTTCTGAAGTCCAGGGTCTGTATTCTACTGCTCTCCTTTCTTCCTTGTGTCAGGATCCTGAACTCGACCATCTCATGGTCGCTGCCTCCCAGGTTCCCATCCACTATTGCTTCCTCTACTATTTCTTCCCTGTTTGTGAGCAGCAGGTCAAGAAGAGCTTTTCCCCTAGTTGGTTCCTCCAGCACTTGCACCAGGAAATTGTCCCCTACACTTTCCAAAAACTTCCTGGATTGTCTGTGCACCGCTGTATTGCTCTCCCAGCAGATATCGGGGTGATTAAAATCACCCATGAGAACCAGGGCCTGTGATCTAGTAACTTCTGTTAGTTGCTGGAAGAAAGCCTCATCCACCTCATTCCCCTGGTCTGGTGGTCTGTAGCAGACTCCCACCACAACATTACCCTTGTTGCTCACACTTCTAAATTTAATCCAGAGACTCTCAGGTTTTTCTGCAGTTTCATACTGGAGCGCTGAGGAAACATACTGCTCTCTTACATACAGCGCAACTCCCCCCACCTTTTCTGCCCTGCCTATCCTTCCTGAACAGTTTATATCCATCCATGACAGTACTCCAATCATGTGAGTTATACCACCAAGTCTCTGTTATTCCAATTACATCATAATTCCTTGACTGTGCCAGGACTTCCAGTTCTCCCTGCTTGTTCCCCAGGCTTCTTGCATTTGTGTATAGGCACTTAAGATAACTCATTGATCGTCATACACACCAGTTACTGAAAACTCGACAGCCAACAAACACACAGCTCTGTGCAATGTCTCTGTCAGGGTTCCCTCCCCACTCTAAACTCTAGGGTAAAGACGTGGGGACCCGCATGTAGAGCCCCTAAGCTTAGTTTTACCAGCTTAGGTTAAAACCCCCAAGGAACAAAATTCCCTGCACCCTGAGAAATGCTTTTTTCGCTGCCACCATCAAGTGGGTCTAAGCAGGAATCCAGGAAAGGAATCACTTGAACTTCCTTTCCCCCCAAATACCCCCTCAAGCTCGGAGCCCCCTTTCCTGGGAAGCTTGAGAATAATCCCTTAACCAATTGGTTACACAGTGATCTAAAAAAACCCACCCCCGGGGTTTTTAACACCATAGAAAACAGTCAGCTTCTTAAAAGAAGGATTTTATTAAAAATAAAGAAAGTAAAATCATCTCTGTAAAATCAGGATGGTAACTATTTTACAGGGCACTCAATTTCCAAACTCAGAGAGATTCCCCCCCTCTGGACAAAACCTTAAAGTTACAGAAAACCATGAATAACCCCCGTCCCCCCCCCCCCCCGCCTTCTAACACAGGGAATACACTACCAAGCAAAATAAACAGAAATCTACTCGCAGTGCTGACTACACTTACTTTAGAAAAGTGAGGTGTGGTGAGGAGACTGGTTTTCTGTAGGTTCTTTCTGTCTTCCAAGATCACTCTGACTCAGACAAAGCCACACACAAAGCTTTCCCCCTCCCAAGATTTGAAATTATCTTGTCCCCCCATTGGTCAGATGCCAACCAGGTCAGGTGTCAGTCTGGCTACCTGCATTTCTTAACCCTTTACTGGTAAGAGGATTTTATAGCACTGCATCAGATCCTCTCCCCCCTTCCCTTTATATTTATGACAGTCTCATTGACAGATTTTCATTTTGCTTATTTGTTCAGGGCCAAAATGTGCCTTGGTACTGGCCTCCATTGATTGGGGTGCTGTGGAATCCTCCAGCCCGAGAAGAGAGTGTGCCCCACGAGGTTATCACAGAGAGGCTCTCCCTTAGGTAGCACGTGCCTGCTCATGGAGAGCTTTGAAAATGAAGACTACAGTCAAATTAAAGGCTTTGTTCAGTGGGAAGGCAGTGCAGAAAATGGAGCACCAGGCCAATATGCTTTTCGCAGCCTGTTTTGCTACAGAGGTGGGCTGTTGCATTCAGAGCCCATTAGAGTTCTTCCTTAGGTACAATGTGCCACAATACAGCAATGACCATTCTCCCCCTCACAGCATCTGTTTCCTATGGCTGCTCACTTTTACCATTGGTAAGGGAATTATTTAACAAGGCCAGCCATTCCCTAGTTACAAGTACTGCATATCATCATTTGGCATATTTACGCATATAGTATGAAATAGAACACTGTTAAATGTCAGATCACCTCCTGCCAGAAATTTTTGATGGCAGTGCTATAAAAAAAAAAAGGCGTTGGGACACAACACAGCTCACAATGTTGCAATATTAGGAGAAAAAAAAATAGGAAAAAACCCCCCATGATTTGAAGGCTTGAAGTCAGAGGTGGACTCAAACAGCAAGAAACCAAGTAGCAACCAGAATTTGACACTCCCCACCCCAAATTCAACATCTGCATTTTTTTTGGTTTGGCCTCCTTTATGGAGGCCAAATGGAGCCATTTGCAAAAATTAAGCTTGTGGTCTGGGTTTAAATTTCATACAGCACCAAACTACAGGGATGTTCAGATTTGGGGGTTTGACTCAGTCCCTTCCCTTCTCTAATTAAAGTAATTTATTTTCTCAGACATGCTACCTGAGACTGATGATGTTGCTTCAGGTCTTATGTGCCACACATCTAACTGCTTTCTAATACTCTTAATAGTGCCACACTGATGTCTTCAGCTTATTATTATTACAGAAGCAGTAGGGTCATGGTATTCTCTCTAAAATACTTCTGTAATGGAGTGGATTAATTTAATGAGTGCCAAGTACTGCAAAGGAAGTGACAATGATTTGATGTTTTGGTACAATTAAGGCTCATTAGCCAGTGACTTTTTTCCTACTTGTCTGACACCATAACATATACATTATCAGATATAAAAGTTCCACATTTATTTCTAGTCTTTTCCTTAAAAAAAAGGAGAAAAGTGGAAATGAGAAAAGCCACGCATTCAATTGCTTACTTCTGGCCTACTTTAGGAACATCACACACAATCCCTTGTGAGAGCTATGGAATGAACATAACATTCATATGTCTTATGATAAATGACTGGATGAGGGCAAACACTACTAGAGGTTATGCAGTATTAAGCCTTCGACATAGCTAAAACTGCAATATTTCTGGTAAATTGTAATCTAACCCAGATGCGTATACGAGCCAAATTTGTGGCACATTTTGCATGAAATGGACAAACACAGAGACTAACCTTCATTCAACGGGGAAAAGTGAAAGCACAATTAGGACTGAAGCTGGAACATCCTGCCACCTGACGCAGCCATGAATAGGTGTTTGAAGTCAAACCTCAAATGGGTTCCTAGATGTCTGGTTTGAGAATTTTCCGGAATTCAACCTTGGTTGGAAATCTGCTTGAAGACTAGGAACCGACTCATTTTGTTCTCCCACTATATCTAGAGCCTTAATGCTCACGGTACCTTGTCGCAAATTTGAGAACTGGGAAGAAAATGTAAACCCTGAAAGACTGAGTAGCAGAATATCCAAGCTCTTCTTCCTTGACAAGTCTTTGAACATCCAGCCAACTCCACAGCAATCTGCTAAGTGGAATCTTGTGTTTCTTGGGAAAACAACTCTCTTGATTTAAATGAACAATGTGTACTAGATTATTCTCCCCCGAACAGATATTGCCAACTTAGTTTAGGTTTCAAACCCCCCTACCCCCACAACGAATCCAAAGCACATATTTATTCATTTTGGCTGGGAGGAGCATGAGTACTTGCTGAACTGCAGAATACAATAGAAATAATTTCATGCAATTAAAAGGAAAAGATCAAAGTAGCATTTTTATGAATTAAACATTCCTCTACACCATTGGAAATCCAGACACAACAATATTGTGCTCAGCCATAATAATCAAAAAGTTACATTTGCCACCAATAAAGTGAAGTGGCCAATCAAATTTCTTTGTCCAAGCTAAGTAGAGATTAAAAAAAAGCACAAATGGTGAGTAACAAATTTGATTTAAAAATATTTCAGTTGTGATAAACTAAAGTTATTAACACAGGAAAAGACTTGTTTTTAAGATATTTATATCTTGACAGTGTGTCCTTTTAATACTATGCTATGGTACATTTTTTCAATAATTTTCTGGGTCCTCTAATTTTTATTTAGGAAAAATATTAAGTTACAATTTTTCAGAGTTATTAGTTAAACATAAACTTAGGGTCCAACAGCGGTAGGTGCTGTTCAGACATATAACAAAGAAGACAGTTACAAAGTGCCTGGGAAGAGTAAATATTATCTAAATATGGTGAAAATATTCCAGGGAGAAAGAAATGGGGAGAGTTTCTTGTTCAATCTCAAGACTTAAAAGAAAACAGAAAAGAAAAAAAGAAAAGAAAAAAAAATCAATACAGCTTCTGGTTGTTCTCCTTGCAAATTCAGCATCACTCAATTATATTCTACACAATCGGGGCTGGATATAGACACAAGTGCACTTGCCAAGACAGATACAAAAACAAAGAATTGTGAAACGAAAATAAGAAAGAAAAACTTGTAGCACCTTAGAGACTAACAAATTTATTTCAGCATAAGCTTTCGTGGGTTATTACCCACTTCATCGGATGCATGGAATGAAACATATAGTAGACAGATATTTATACAGTCAGAGAAACATGATAAGGTCGAGGTGCATGGACCAACCTTAAGAGGCGAATTAGTTGAGAGGAACCATAACAGCAGGGGAAGAAAAACCTTTGAAGTGATAAACAAGATGGTCACACGGGTGTTTATCACTTCAAAGGTTTTTCTTCCCCTGCTGTTATGGTTCCTCTCAACTAATTCGCCTCTTAAGGTTGGTCCATGCACCTCGACCTTATCATGTTTCTCTGACTGTATAAATATCTGTCTACTATATGTTTCATTCCATGCATCCGATGAAGTGGGTAATAACCCACGAAAGCTTATGCTGAAATAAATTTGTTAGTCTCTAAGGTGCTACAAGTTTTTCTTTCTTATTTTCGTTTTGCTGACACAGACTAACACGGCTACTACACTGAAAAGAATTGTGAGTTTCCAGAGAGGCAGTCTATGAGCTCCTCAGAGCCACACTCAAGTCATGGCAGACTTAAGCTATCAGAAAAAAGCATGAGGTAGGGGAGATGGAGGAGGCAACTCAGCAGGAGGGACTGACAGCTTTAGACCCAATCATTCCAATGCAAAAAACATCATGGGGTGAGGTCTTTGAAGTTTTCTGAACCCTTAGGCTCCCCAAACTCACATTAACATACCTTTGGTAGAAAATACTTATCCTAAAACAAGACTCTTGGAATAGTTTTGGGAGACTAATGAGTTTAGCCTGAAAATGAACACTACTTGCAAAATGGCATTATGTACGTTAGCTATTATCTCTGTCCGGCTTTCCCCACCCACCTCTGAGCCAGAGTCGGGAGCGGGGCCGCGGCTCCAGGAGCGGGGATGCAGACAAGGGTAAGGGGGCCAAGGCTGGGGCCACGGGTGGGGGCAGGAGCACAGCCTCAGCTCGGGGCCAAGGCTAGGGGCCTGATCCATTAAAGTCAATGGAGTCTTTCCATTGAGCTCAGTGGGAGCAGGATAAGGCCGTATATACCTCGAATGTAGAGAAGAGTCCCTGAAATCCAAATTGTAAGAGGCATCCTCGTAATTATTAATTAGGGAAATAATTTTAAGGTGCTCACCACCTTTAAAAAAAATAAGCCCCAAGTCCGGCTCATACAAATGGTACAAACATCAGACCACTACAATACGATCGTGTTTATTAAAGAAGTAATATATAATAAAGAGAGAGGCCTCATAATCATGACTGTATCAGACCCAAAGTACACAAATGATCACATACACCAGACCCTCGCTAGAACACGCGTCTATATAACGTGAATTCGGTTATAACGTGGTCGCGGCCATGGATCCCAAATTTAACCCTAACCCTAACCCCAACCCCCAGCAACCAGGGGACAGGGGAAAGATGCCTTTCACGGGCTGCGGCAGCTCCGGGGGAGAAGGAAAAGCACCTTTCACCAGGCTGCAGCAGCTCCAGGGCTGGGGGAGAGGCGAGTTTTGATGCTAATTTTGCTAGTTTTGCTTGTTTTGATGCTAATTTCATTTTAAGATGGTCCCCGCTATAACGCGGTACTTGGCAAGGATCCCAAATCCCACGTTGTAGCGAGGGTCCGATGTATTTACAATCTTTTTACACAAGGCACACCAGTAAACACATTTCGTATTTCACAATTATCTACGGTATGCCACTGAAAGTACCACTGTATATGTTTATAGCAACTGTATCCAAGAGATACTAAGGAGACTTCAGGGAGTACAGATACTCCAAAATGTACAGGATACAACTACATTCTTTTTTTTTAAAACAGAAGCAAGTGTAACTTAATCCAGTGATGCAAAGTATTATTGTTATAATGATGTCAAGTGCCCTTGGATTTAATAGTACAAGTGCTCTATTCATCACAATATAAATTGGCAATAGTATCACTCTGCATTATTTTAATAAAACAAACTCTTCTTGTGGAGTGGTGCCACCCCATATAAGAGGCACAGAAACCACAATACTCTAATTCCAAGGTGTCTCTGGCTATTATTGTAAGGTGTAGTTCTTTACAGACTTTTGAAAATAATGGTGCAGTCATTCCAATGAGATTTCGTTGCTCTTTTAAATAAACATGGAGCACGTACACAGTGCTTTTCATTTGTAGATCACAGAGTGCTATACAAAAGTAGGGTAAATATTTTTCTCGTTTGACAGATAGAGAAACTGAGGAAGAGGTGAAGTGACTTGCCCAAAGTCACACGCTAAGCCATGAGCACAGACAGAAATAAAAGCTAGGTCTGCTAACTCAGGCCTTGGCTACACTCACGAGTTACAACGCAATAAAACTGCCTGCAGCGCTGTAACTCAGCAACTGTCTACACTCGCAAGGCACGTGCAGCGCTGCATCTCCTCAGGTACAGCGCTGCATGTACTCCACCTCCTCGAGAGGAATAACGTTTGTTGCACTGCTGCTGGTGCGCTGCGGCTACAGTGTGGCCACCCAATGCGCTGTTATTGGCCTCCAGAAGTATTCGGAAGTATCCCACAATGCCTGTTCTAGCCACTCTGGTCATCAATTAGAACTCTACTGCCCTGGCCTCAGGTGACCAACCGCCACTCCGACCCTTTAAATTCCCTTGGAATTTTAAATATCCCCTTCCTGTTTGCTCAGCCAGGCGTGGAGTGCTCTCAGCGCATCTTTCCAGGTAACCATGCCTCCACGTGCCAGACGAGCCCCAGTATGGAGCAATGGCGAGCTGCTGGACCTCATCACTGTTTGGGGGGAGGAAGCTGTCCAGTCCCAGCTGCGATCCAGCCGGAGGAATTTCGATACTTTCGGCCAGATATCAAGGGCCGTGATTGAAAGGGGCCATGACCGGGACGCAATGCAGTGCAGGATAAAAGTAAAGGAGCTGCGGAGTGCGTACCGCAAAGCCCGCGAGGCAAACAGCCGCTCGGGTGCTCCCCCCAAAACCCGCCGATTCTACAAAGAGCTGGATGCAATACTTGGGGGTGACCCCACTACTGTTCCGAGCACCACCGTGGACACGGGAGAGCGGGATGAGGAGGAGGAGGAGGAGGGAGAGGACGACGGGGTTGAAGAAAACAGAAGCGAGGGTGCTGTGGCTGGGGGAGACACCCCTGACTCCCTGGGTGCATGCAGCCAGGAGCTCTTCTCGAGCCAGGAGGAAGGGAGCCAGTCGCAGCGGCCGGTACGCGCTGGGAGAGAAAGAGAAGAACAGGTTCGCGGTAAACAGCTTTCATTTTCGGGAAGGAGTTTTTTCGGTGTGGGGTCCTTGGGCGAGGAGGGTTTGGGCTGCATGCATGCCTAGATGCGGAAGAGCTCATTGATGTGGTCTATCACATCGGAGAAATCGGCCACTGTAATCTCTTCGAAAGTCTCAGCCAGAACGTGGGCAATGCGCTTGCGCAGGTTTATTGGGAGAGCCGCCGTGGTCCTTGTCCCATTCAGGGTAACGTATCCGCGCCACTGTGCCGTGAGGGGCGGGGGGACCATTGCTGCACACAGGCAAGCTGCATATGGGCCAGGGCGGAAGCTGCATTGTAGTAGAAGACCCTCCCTTGCTTCCCCAGACTCCCTCAGCAGCGAGATATCTTCCAGGACGAACTCCTGTGGAAAATGTGGGGATAGTGTTCAGTGTAGGTTCCCCCTGCAGCTGTTGGCTCTCCCCAAGGCACAGAAACCCGGACAGTACATCCGTGAAACAATCAGTTCCCCTTTATCCTGTGCTTACTCACCATTTTGGGGCTCCCGTGGGTTCTGTGCGCTCTGTTTGGGACGGGAAAATTGTGCTGTTTTGGAGACTGTGCGCCCCCTCCTTAAGTGTGGGGGAATCATTGCTCTGTCTGGCATAAAACAATGATGCCTCTGTTAAATGTTGCATTTTGCCTTCAAGATGCAACCTTGAGATCTCCGCCATCCTTCTTATCACCGGCTGAGAGACTCCAAAGGCTCAGGAAGAGGCCCAGAAGAACGAAAGAAGACATGCTGCAGGAAGTTATGAAACAGTCTCTTAAAGAGAATCAAAAGGCTCGGGAGTGGAGGGAGAGTGAAAGCAGGCTCCGCCAGGAAAACGCAGCGCAGCGGCAGCAAAGCATGCAGCTCCGGCACGAAAGCACAAAGGAACTGATTAGCATCTTGGCGCGCCAAGTGGACTCTATCCAGGCGCTCGTCGCCATGCAGGCGGAGCAGTACCGCCCCCGCCCCCCCCTGCAATCAGTGTCCCAAAACACTTGTGCCCCCATGTCACCACCTGCCCACTTCACCCAACATCCAGGTTCTTATCGCCCACACCAGATGCCCCCAACACCTGTAGCTTCACCAGACAGCCCTGGAAACTATGACCCTTACCCACTGCACTCATCTCCCATCCCGAATTATAGACATTCTGAAGTGCAGCACTCACTGCACAGCACTCCAGACAGGAAGCCCGAGTATGAAAGCAGGACATACCATACCCTGTGACTGAACCCTTCCCCACACCACCCACCACCCCCTTGCCCTTTCTGTCTCACAAGCAGTGGTGTTTCTTTTTAATACATGTATTTTCTCTGTAATAAACGGATTATTTGGATGTGCAAACAGTCTTTATTATTGCATAAGGAAAAAAGATACCTTAGCCCAGGAAAGAAACAGGCAACGCAAGTGAGCTGAGCAAACACAAATCACCTTAGCAAAGACAGATAACTGATAACATTGGAACCACTTCACTTCAGGGTCAAGTAGGGCAGCACACATTACTGGTGGTTTTCAGCCTCAAATTTCTCCCTCAAGGCATCCCTAATCCTTGCAGCCCCTGTAATAGCCCTGCTCTCTGGCTGTGCAAATTCAGCCTCCAGGTGTTGAACCTCTGAGGTCCATGCCTGAGTGAACATTTCACCCTTCCCTTCCCAAATATTATGGAGGGTACAGCACGCGGATATAACTGCAGGGATGCTGTGTTCGGCCAAGTCCAGCTTCCCATATAGAGATCGCGAGCGGCCCTTCAAACGGCCAAAAGCACACTCCACAGTCATTCTGCACCGGCTCAGCCTATAGTTGAACCATTCCTTGCTGGTGTCAAGGCTCCCTGTGTAGGGTTTCATGAGCCACGGCATTAAAGGGTACGCGGGGTCTCCAAGGATCACAGTGGGCATTTCAATTTCCCCTACCGTGATCTTCCAGTCTGGAAAAAAAGTCCCGGACTGCATCTTCCGGAACAGGGCAGTGTTCCGAAAGATGCGTGCGTCATGCACCTTTCCGGTCCAGCCTGCGTTGATGTCAATGAAACGTCCACGGTGATCCACAAGCGCCTGGAGAACCATGGAGAAATACCCCTTCCGATTAATGTACTCAGATGCTAGGTGGGGTGGTGCCAGAATAGGAATATGCGTCCCATCTATCGCCCCTCTGCAGTTAGGGAAACCCATTTGTTCAAAGCCAGCCACAATGTCCTGCACGTTACCCGGAGTCACGGTTCTTCTGAGCAGGATGCGATTAATGGCCTTGCAAACTTGCATCAGCACGATTCCAACGGTCGACTTTCCCACTCCACACTGGTTCGCTACTGATCGATAGCAGTCCGGAGTTGCGAGCTTCCAGATTGCAATAGCCACCCGCTTCTCCACCGTCAGGGCAGCTCTCAATCTCGTGTCCTTGCGCCGCAGGGCGGGGGCGAGCTCCTCACACAGTCCCATGAAAGTTGCTTTTCTCATCCGAAAGTTCTGCACCCACTGCTCGTCATCCCAGACTTGCATGACAATGTGATCCCACCACTCTGTGCTGGTTTCCCGAGCCCAAAAGCGGCGTTCCACGGTGCACAGCATGTCCGTGAATGCCACAAGCAAGTTCGTGTCGTACGCGTTTTGCGTGACAATTTCATCGTCATCGTCGGACTCCTCGCTGTCACTGTGGATCTTAAGGAAGAGCTCGACTGCCAAACGTGACGTGCTGGCGAGACTCGTCAGTATTTTGCTCACCAGGTCGGGATCCATTTTCCCGCTGACCGAAACAGAGCACAAATCACGCTACAAAGAAACCGTTGAAAGATGGCGCAAATTGTGGCCGGAAACACAGGGATTGCTGGGATGCGAAGTGATGCATCCCGGGGCATTGGGACAGGACCCAGAATGCACCATACCCCACACCCCCTTCCCACAACCCACGGCGCCAGAATTGGAAGAGGTGTTCTGTGGGATACCTGCCCATAATGCACCTCTCCCAAAACTGCTGCAAGTGCCACAAATGTAGCCACGTTAGTGCTCGTTACTGCGCTGGCGGCTGCCAGTGTGGACAGGCTGCAGCGCTTTCCCTACTCAGCTGTACGAAGACGGGTTTAACTCACAGTGCTGTACATCTGCAAGTGTAGCCAAGGCCTCAGTTCTGTGTCCTATTGACGGGACCAGGTTGCTCTCCCTGCTTTTTCACTAATGTGAAAGAAGCCTTAGATGTGCCTCAGACAAAGGGAAATCTGCATACCAACTTTTATTGCACTAGCTGTTTCTAATGCATCACATTCACGTCCATGTGTAATTAGTCAATGTTATACACTGTGGATAAAAGGGCGGTTAGGAAGAATTTTTTTCTTCTATTAAAATCTATTTGTGAATATACTTTTCTTGTAATGTGTGGCACTAGATTCACAGCAAGATCACAATACACACAATATAACATCCTCTCAGGAATCACTGCAAATGCTCAACTCATGCTATACATCAATAGAAGTTATCCCAACCAATAAAAAAGTCTAAATACCATGAACATGGCTGTGAGGTGATATCAAGGATTCTCTCTCCCAGGTGCTTGTCTGGCTGATTCATATGCTCAGGGTCTACTTACTGATTGCCATATGTGAGGTTGGAAAGGAATTTTCACTCAGGTCAGAAAAAAAAAAAACCAGTGACCTTGGGATTTTTTTTCCACCTTCCTCTACAGCAGGGGTGGGCAAACTTTTTGGCCCGAGGGCCACATCTGAGTATGGAAATTGTATGGCGGACCATGAATGCTCACAAAATTGGGGGTTGGGGTGCGGAAGGGGGTGGGGCAAGAAATGAGGAGTTCAGGGTGCGAGAGGGGGCTCTAACTCGGGGTGCGGGCTCTGGGGTGGGGTTGGGGATGAGGTGTTTGGGGTTCAGGGGGGTGCTCTGGGCTGGGACCGAGGGTTTTGGAGGGCAGGATGGGGATCAGAGGTGGGGCAGGGGGTTGGGGCTCAGGAGGAGGTCAGGGGTGCAGGCTCTGGGTGACGCTTACCTCAAGCAGCTCCCAGAAACAGCGGCATGTTCCTCCTCCAGCTCCTATGCGGAGGTGTGGCCATACGGCTCTGTGCGCTGCCCTGTCTGCAGGCACTGCCCCTGCAGCTCCCATTGGCCATGGTTCCTGGCCAATGGGAGCTGCGGGGGTGGCGCTTGGGGCGGGGGCAGCATGCAGAGCCCCCTGGCTGCCCCTACGCATAGGAGCCAGAGGGAGGACATGCCGCTGCTTCTGGGAGCCATGCAGAGTGGGACAAGCCCCCTAGCCTGCTCCCCAACTGGAGCACCAGAGCGAGGCAAGCCCCAGACCCTACTCCCCGGCGGGAGCTCGAGGGCCAGATTAAAATGTCTGGAGGGCCGGATGCGGCCCCCGGGTCGTACTTTGCTCACCTCTGCTCTACAGTGTGTGGGTGTGGATCACTAGCCAGGATTAGCTGGATATCTCTCACTTAATCATTTTCAGGACAATGGTGCACTTTGACCTCCCCTGTTTTCTACCTATGGCACATAATAGTCCAGTCTCCTGTGGGCTTTAATACTCTGGTCTAATTTCAGATGTTGGGTTTAGTGTGTAGGTGCTGGTCTATAACATACAGGGGTCAGACTAGATGATCAGGTGATCCTTCTGACCTTAAACTCTATGACTATAAAAAAAGAACAGTCTTGGAGCAATTCTTTAGAGTAAGCAGGAGAGCAATAACTTTCCATCTGATATCTAACTTTCAGACATAACAGAGAAATCCAATATAGCTCTGCTGTAAATCAACTGTACTGTATATCATAAGGCTTACAATTTTTCAAACGAATCAAAAGCACTTTCCCTCCATCGGGCACAAAATTGAATCAATATATATTTATAGCTAAATGAATACTTGAGTAATGTTTCAATAAAAATGGTTTTGGAAGCATGCGCTCTTAGTATTTTTTACATTCATATTTTAAATGCCCCTTTCAAAAAAAATAAGAGAAAAAAACATAAAAAGACAGAAAATAATATATAATCAAAACAACTTTTTAATGTCCTCATACAGGTTTGCTGTCCCTCTTCCAAACCAATACTGCATTCACCCTTTACATGGATCAGTGCATTTCAGAGAAAAAAGCAGGAAAAAAAAAAGGTTAGTGAAATACAGTCACCAAATAACATTGTGATTTTAACTTTACAAACATTATTTTACCACACCTTACATTGCCAGCCCTCTATCTAGTTAGGTGCTATATGGTGAAATGTCTTGTATTTGGAGTTGCAAAATATTCAAGAGGCATCACAGAGAGATTGTCATAAAGACCTGAGTAGATATGAAAACATTCAGAACTCCAACCTCAAAGGTAGCTTTTAACCTAAACAGGCTTTTATGAGCCTCGAACACACAAGCAGTGTCAGTATTTCTTTTATAAACAAGACATGTTTACACAGGGCAAAAGGGGATTTAAAAAAAAAAATCGCTGTGGGTGTCAGAATGTGCACCCAAAAAATTAGGAGACAATCTTGAAAACAATGACTTGCTTAAGAAGACAGTGTCCAAGTTAGGACCAGAACTCAACTGTCCCTGGTTCTCAGTCCTGTGCCAGGCCATGCCTTGCAAATTTAAATGCTTAATATGGGGGATTTATTTCTAAGGTATCCCTACCACTTGCTTGTTGGGGAAAGGCTCAGGGACGCTTTGTCCCTCTGGCAAAAGCGCCCTTTGAAGGGAAGAGGTTTGATTTTCAAAAGCTGTTGGCCGAGCTCTGCTTCCACGGACTCCGGTGGGAGCAGAGAGTTAGGCTGACGCTGAATCCTTTTGAAAATCCTGCCATTGGCGCAAATCGGGCCTGTTCCAGAGCTCTTCCTGCTACCGCCAGGAGCAACCTAACGTACGGGATCCTGAACTCTTACATCTTCTTCATTTCCACCCTAGAATGGTCTGCAGGAGAACTGGCTCCCTTCTTGGCATGCAAATTTCCTTCACTGGTACCAACTTCTTTCCACTGTTGGCCTCATTTTGTGGGACCCCCAAATAGGCCAAAGGAGACTTAATGTTCACATAAAAAAACCCAGTGGCTCTGATCACAGCACTCCCCTCGGCAAATCCTTTTATCGGCTCTCCAAGTTTACAGCTGCTTATTATTGCCTTAAACACTCTGCATAGTTCCACCCTTGCCTATGTTTCCAGCCTCTTTTCTTCCTACTGCGCCATCTTCCCTGGCTCCTGCCACTCCATCTGTAGCCTTCTCTCATCTCTCATCTGCTTCTTCCACATTAACCTTTTCACATGGATTTCCACCCTCTGCTTTTCCAACTCATTCCTCAATCATGAAACCAAGCAATGCTAATCTGCCCCTCATTACTTATTATACATTAAACCCACACACACAAATCCACATTTCTTCGCCCAGTTGCATCACTGTGATTCCATCTTGGCGGTGCTTCAGTTGTGAACTGTTGTTTATTATTATTTGTCTCTCTAGAAGAAGGAACCTTTCCCCACTACCCTTTCTGTTCTGTACAGTGCTGTGCGCACTGTCAGTGACCAACAGTTTGTCATCTGGGCAGTAGATAATGCAGCTACTCAAGTATCCATATTACCCTGTACAAACTACATCACTTTTACTGGAAATAAAAGTATTAGAGGAGGTATAAATAAACTGATTTTTCCACAACGGAGGATGAAAGTGAGAGGTGAAGTGCAGGGTCTGATTTTCAGAGGTGTTCAGAACCTGTAGATCTTACCTGCTTCAATCGGAGCCGCAGGTGTCCAGAATTTGTGGGGAAGCCTGAGTTCTCAAGTTGGGCACCCAAAATTAGCGGGTTCTTCTGTAATTGTGGGTCTTAACGTCTCTGTCACAATTTCCCCTTCTATAATACTTCTCCACCTTTCAGCTGTGCTTGAACTGTTATTTAATAAAATGCTTTGAAGATGGTGAGCGCAATGCAGTTGGCAAAGTATAATTACTGCTTCTTCTGATGAGTAGCAGCAGTCTTAAGGGGGAATAGCAGCAACGGCCCTCCGGCAAAACAGAAATTACCCTGAGGTGAAAATAACTTGATTGTGCAACGTCACAACATATCTTCAAGGTTCGAACTATATACCACGGCATGGTCTCACAAATTATCTTTACCCTTGTGCAATATCTTATTGCCATCTGAGTCATTTAGGTTATGTTAAAATCTCATAACACAGGAGGAATTTCACACATAAGATTAAGAATTTCCTGCTTTATTTCCTACAGTGCAAAAAGGACCACAGCTACTGTTCTGAGGTAGCTGAATTCAAAACAAAGGCAGCTCTCCAGCCAGCCAGTGAAGAAAGTTGCCGCGTATCCACTCCCAGCAGAAAACTGGAGTAAAGGTTCTAAAATATTTGGGGGGAGCGGGGGTTCGGCACGGGAGAAAGGCCAACATTGTATATTAGTTATTCCAACTCTGATTTATTTTAAAAGATACTTGAATTTTAAAATAATTTAATGTTCTAATAGACATTACAAATAAACGTTTTATCAGAGTCACCTGGATTCTTTTTAAAATCTCTGTTCTATAGGGATAATTACAGGGAAATATTATTATACATGTTCGATGCACAGCTAGAGATTTTCAGAGATCCTGAGCAACCACAGGTTTCACCAACTTCCCTGGGAGCAACAACACTTCACCACCTCTGAAAATCAGACCAACAATTGTGGTTTTGGGTGCTTGGAAGATCTGTCTGGAACCTACCAACCAGACCATAAACCTTCCCCATGCCAGAGGCTGATAGAAAAAAATACTTCTTCTGGGCCCTCAGAAGAAGTATCACTATCAAAAGCAAAGGGCAACAGCTGGATTGCCTTGGCTGATGATCAGAGCTTTACCAAGCAACAGCTTTAGACTCATTCAAACCAGGGCAAATATTGTAGATAGAAGTCTAAATTTCAAAATATTAATAACTAGAAAATTTTCCCCCCACAACCCTCTTTTTTTTTTTTTTTTTTTTTACAAATGAAAATGATCTGATTGTTTTAATTGTTGTTGTTTTTTAAATGATACAGGGGACCTGAAATGTATTTATTTATTTACATTTCTGCGGCCTGGTGTGGTGGCGCGCGCCTGTAATCCCAGCTGCTTGGGAGGCTGCGGTTGGCGGATCACTCAGGAATTCTAGGCTGCTGTGCGCTATGTCAATCGGATGTCCGGTGCTACTGACAGCTTGGCCAGTGGGTAGTTGGAGGACTGGCTAGAACAACGCATCTGATGTGTTGTGATCGGCGCTCTCTCTGTGAGGGCTGATGAGCTGATCAGTGACAGTGACATTTCTGCTTGCTTTTTTTAAAGTTAGACATATCAGGAATGTTGATTTTCTAGGAGAACCTCTAAGAGTGCTAAAGGATATTTATTATTAGCTCTTATCATCTTAACTGAAGTGCAAGGCTGCTGAATCTTTAATAAAGGCTTCCTTTAGTCAAAATGTTAGGGCTGGTCTCTATACAAGCTTGCACCAAAATATCAAAAGGTGAGAATTAAAATCTATTTAGCTATTTTAGCATAAGGCTTTGTGTAGGAACTTGTATTTCACAATAAAAGTTGTTAAAGATGGATTGAGAAAGTGTGTTTTAGATAACTCAGCTTTAACTACTTTCATTCTGAGATGGTCTGTGCACCAACTTGCACCAAAATAACTAACTAAATTGGTTTTAGAAAATCTATTTAATTAAAATCAGTGGAAGTGTATGTGGTGATTTAGGCAATGAAGTTAAATAGTAACTGACAAAAAAAAAGTTCTGAACAGTTTGACTGAAACTCCATTCTCCTTTTAAAAGCTCACCATTGCACTAGCTCTCGAGTCATTAAAGTTTTCCAGTCGAGGCAGGCTGACCCTCTATTTCTAATGTTAAAAGCAAATAGATAAAGGCTCCTACAAAGTTGTTTTAAACAAATCAAAACAACATCATCATCAACAAAACCACCACTACGCTTTCAGGACTCCCTTTCACGTGGGCCTAAATCATCACATTTGATTTTGCATCTCCTACACTTTTGTGTTTTTAAATGCACATCAAGGGCACTCAGAGTTCTGGTTGGGTGTGTTTGGGTATGATGTTTGTATAAGACTGAAATTTCAACAAACAAGCAAGTCAAGAAAAAAAAAAAACATGAAACCCACTTTTGCAGGTCTCATTTAATCCCAGATCAAAAACAGTTCAACAATTGTTTTTAAACTTTGAAGAAAAATTCTATTTGGCCTTCAGAGTAAGCCTGGCAATTTTTAGCCCAAATCAATTTTTCTTAGCAAAAATTATAGGAATTGGAGTGGGAGGCTTCAGAATGGATTTATGAAACCCAAAGGCAGCTTTAGCTATAGCAACACTACTGTCTTTCCATAATATCCAGTGCATCTCATGTTTCCACCCCAAATGCATTTAAAATGTGTTCTCATGCTACCACTGCATTGTGTTAATTATATGTGTTTTGCACTAATGCTGAAAAAAGTGATGCAGCTATTTCTAAACTACAAAAAGTAATTTTTAGTTTGTCCCGTTTAAAGTAATTTTATACTGATTTTTCAGTCACTACGTGTGAAAACTAGGGTAGGGAAAGGACCAGAGAACAGTTCTAATGTATACACATCAATTTTTAAAGAGCTTTTTATGTTCCTTGAGATGAAAATGCATGCAACTTGGCTCGTTTAGAAATGGAGCAACATTTCCCATCCTCAGATAAGTTGCATCATGTGGCCTGTAATCATAGTAAATCTCATGATTTATCAAGGCCAAGGACTGCAAGAAGTGATGTTGGTGATCCATTCAAAATGTTGCTGCACAAATCATTTTCCTAACTTGTCATTTTCACAATGTCCATCTCTTGCATCCCTCCACTGGCTTCCCCTTCTCCATTATATCAAACAAACGACAGCCTGCCAATAGGAAAAGTGTGCTGTAGTGGTAAGTGGGGCCTACTACACCTACTCCAGTTGTGAGCCTAACTGTGGAAAGTGGGTAAAAGTTCATAAACAACGGGGCAAACAACCTAACTAGTTTTAAAATGGAGCTTGATAAATTTATGAATAGGATGTTGTGATGGGGTTGCCTGTGATAGCAGGGGACTGAACATGATGACCCAGGAAGTCCCTTAGTCGTATGTCCCTATGTAGTTGTTTATCTATGTCCCTGTACTCTTACCTTCTCAGCCCATCCCCACGCAACCCATCATCTCTAATATGCTGCTGAGATGTTGACTCTGTCTCTGATCAGCCCATGATGCCAGCCTCCATCACCAATCTGTTAAATTTTCAAACCAGCACTTTCATGCTTTTTCCCATGCTGCCCTCAAATGTGGGAGGTGCTCCCTGTGAACATCCACAAAGCTGCCTTCTTGTCATCCTACAAATCCCTCACAATCTCTCTCCTTTGCCACAACGCCTACAAAACACCTGACAAAGGTTAGGCAGCTGGTATGCAGGGACCACTGCTTATCGTGCAGACCAGTGTTATCTTATTGTTTCCTTGTGCTTCCCTATCTGTCTACGTCCATGACTGGGGTGTCTAGGGACTTCCACAATACAAATAATAAAAGTAACAAGTTTTAAATTATTTTAAAATTATTATTTTCAAATAGTTATAAAAATGTGGCCATTAAATGATCCCATGTCACTTTTTTGCTCAGCCTTAAGAAGAACGCTGTTTCCTTTTTGTCCAGGCCACATTTAGATTTTGTCAATTCCACCTCAGAACTATCTGCAGTGGATGAAGTGACTCCTCTACAGAGTCTGTGAAGAGCTCTGGGATCTCCCAGGATGAAAGGTAACGTACCAGTACCAGAGAGTTCTAGAACTGACAGACTACAGAGGCTCCTCATGCAGTTCTCTCCTTTAAATTACACTGGAAGCTAAGATGTACAGGATGTGATAGCATGGGGCCCAGACAGGTAAGCTTAGCTTTGGGTAAAGAGATGAAGTAAAGAGTTGGCGTGATATTGTGTACTGGCTATGTAAGAAGTCAACTTCTGTGCCAGAAGCTCTCCTTATCAGTACTGAAACTTGAAGGGAACTATATGCTGCCGGTTGCTTTAATGAAAGCTGTGTTTTATACTACTGTAAAATTATATATATACATATTCATCTCTCTACTGCCAACCAATGGCAGCAAATCCACCTCTGCAGCAGTTTTATCCATGCAATACAGAGGTTCTGCCTTTTCAATATAAGTAACCATCTCATAATGAAGAATACATGCAAACCAGCCTATACTGAATCAACAAAGCAGCAATTATCACAATGTTATCCTATATTTTAACACACCCTGTAAAGGGAAGGAGAATGAGGATTAAGCTGATAAACCATTCAAAAATACGATTATCTGCCATGTCTTAAATTCACTTCTGTCACTTTCAGTTTAATGTTATACTGTAAAAACCGCTAAGGAAGTGAGCTCCAGAGGAGAATCTGACCTTCAGTCACTTCTGAGACTATGTACAGTTTATTTGGTATTTCACGTCAAAGGAAATGTTTGGAAATTAGAATCATGTATTGTACTGATCAATAGAACGTGTCAGTTCTGGTGGAAAGTATTGAAACATAAACTTAAAGAGTTGTATATGCTTTGGCAATGGAGTTATCATTGCTTCCTTTAGAAAATATTAATGCAGACACTGGGTCAGATTCACACAGGTGTAAGGGGATTGGTTGGTTGGTTGGTTATTTTACTAATACACCATGGCATTTACATGAGATAGTATCAGGTTAATACATATATTACTTATATCTTCTCACATATATTACTATCACCACTTTAGATGATTAAAAGTGAGCAAGATTTAAAAATATATAATTAAATTCTCACCACTTATGCATTTATTTCTGCAAATCACTTTGTTTGAGAAGTGAAGATAAGCTAGTCTGTTTCACATTGTTCATAATTAGTTTCACTTTCTAGTACTCATGCACTAGTATAGGTCCACATGGTTTAGACCAGAGGTGGGCAAACTACGGCACGCTCAGCCCCTGAGCTCCTGGCTAGGGAGGCTAGCCCCTTCCCCCTTCCCTGCTGTCCCCCCACCCCCGGAGCCACGCTGCTGCACGGGCAGCACTCTGAGGGTGGCAGGGCTGTGCGCTCCGACTGGGCCATGCGGCTGCCAGACATGCTGCTCTGAGCAGCATGGTAAGGGGGCCAGGGCCAGAGCGTTGGATAAGGGACAGAGGGTCCCAGGAGGCAGTCAGGGGACAGGGAACGGGGGGTTGGATAGGGGATGGCGTTCCATGGGGGGCGGTTAGGGGCAGGGGGTCCCAGCAGGGGGCGGTCAGGGAACAAGAAGCGGGGGGGGGGGGGGTTTGGATGGGTTGGGAGTTCTGAGGGGGGGGGCAAGTCAGGGGGCAGGAAGTGGGAGGGGGCAGATAGTGGGAGGGGGCTAGCCTGTTTGGGGAGGCACAACCTTCCCTACCCGGCCCTCCATACTGTTTTGGAATCCCGATGTAGCCCTCGGGCCAAAAAGTTTGCCCACCCCTGGTTTAGACTGACAATACTAATCATAGACTATCAGGGTTGGAAGGGACCTTAGGAGGTCATCTAGTCCAACCCCCTGCTCAAAGCAGGACCAATCCCCAATTTTTGCCCCAGATCCCTAAATGGCCCCCTCAAGGATTGAACTCACAACCCTGGGTTTAGCAGGCCAACGCTCAAACCACTGAGCTATCCCTCCCCCCTGTAACTGAAATGCCATGGCATGGGAGACTTTTAGTGGAAAAAATTATACACAATTTTACTTAAAGAAGGACAAAACAAAAACAAAAGATGAACAAAAGAGCTTTAATCCCCTAACCAAAGGGAGTTTGCAAGTGAAGAAAAAGATTTAGACCCAAAGAAAATACTTTTCATTAGGATTTTGTTTTTAAAGCTTCTTTTTTTATTATCAAGGAAAAAAACCCTCTAAGCCTAAGTTTGGAGACTAAAATACTGAACAGTGTGCCTTTACTCACCAACGTAGGTATTTGTTTTCTGCAAATATATTTTTGCTAACTAGAAATTATTTTCTAAAAGAAAACTCTATTCTAAAGTATTAAGCTGTGTGCTGGTGAGCCATTATTAACTGTCCAAAGAGGGTGGGGAGTTATCTATGCACACTGCCAATGGGTTACACTATTTGTGAGACAGTAACGGAATGCTAGACATAGGACCGCTAATTCCTATTGCTGGGAGCAGAGTGTGGTCTAGTGGTTACAGACTGTCTAGCCAAGGATAACAATGCCCCTGTTTGGTCATCTTTGGGGATGGAAGCCAGGGCCTATGAGCTGATGAACCAGGCCTATTAGCATAGTGGCAATAGCAGAATCAAACCTCTAGATTTGGTCTAGCCTTAGAAGGTGAAAGAGAGCCACAGTGCGTTAGCATGGGTTACACAAGCACCTAATTCGGCATATTCCTTGTGAAAATCAGTGAGGTAAAGTGGACGAGGCTTTATATTAAAACCCTGAGTCCTAATCCTAGCTATGCTTGAATTGACTTTGTGGAAGCTGTGAGCTATCACACCCATTAAGATGGTTGAACAATAGTTATTTCCCAACAGAGTAATATGAGGCCTTAATAACGGTAAGGATTATGAAGACATTCTGTAAGAGGGCTCTCTATGTCCTCCAAAAACACATTAAAGCAAGAGCTTATCACACTGGAGAAAGGATGCTGGGCAGAGTGGGACAGCGCTCTGAGCTCTCACGAGGTTAGTTGGCTAGTTCTTGCTCATATACTCTGGTCTAACTCAGGGGCGGGCAAACTATGGCCCGCGGGCCCGTCCTGCCCGGCCTCATAGCTCCCAGCTTGGGAGGTTAGCCCCTTCCCTGCTGTCCCTCCTCTCCCGGAGCCACGCTGCCGCGCGGGCAGCACTCTTGGCGGCAGGGCTGCGCGCTCTGACCAAGCCGCGCGGCTGCCAGACATGCTGCTCTGAGCAGCGTGGTAAAGGGGCCGGGGCTTTGGATATGGGGCAGAGGGTCCCGGGGGGCCATCAGGAGACAGAGAACAGGGGTGGTTGGATAAGCGTGGGAGTCCCGGGAGGCCTGTCAAGAGGTGAGGGTGTGGATAGGGGTCGGGGCAGTAAGGGGACAGGGAGCAGAGAGGTTGGATAGTGGGTGGAGTCCTGGGGGGGTAATTAGGGGTGGGGGGGATCTCGGGGGGGGGGGGGTCAGGGGACAAGGAGCGGGGGGGGTTGGATGGGTCGGGGATTCTGAGGGGGGCAGTCAGAGGGTGGGAAGTGGGAGGGGGCAGATAGGGGTGGGGGACAGGCTGTCTGGGGAGGCACAGCCTTCCCTACCCAGCCCTCCATACAGTTTTGCAACCCCGATGTAGCCCTCGGGCCAAAAAGTTTGCCCACCCCTGATCTAACTGATCACCACGTGCGGGTTGGGAAGGAATTTTTCTCCAGGTCAGATTGGCCATGACCGTGGGAATTTCTCACTGTCTTCTGCAGCATGGAGTGCAGGCCACTTACCGGGATTATCTAGTTATATCTCGCTTAATCAGTTCCCTCCCATTGCAGGGGCCTCAGGCACTGATGCATCTCAGTCCCTCCTATTCTCTAACTGTGCCACATAACAGTATAGTCACCTGTGAGCTGTCATATTTTGGTCTAATTTTGGTTGTTGGGTTTAGTGTTTGGGTACTGGGTGGGGTTGTTGCCCAGTGATATACAGAAGGTCAAACTAAATAATCAGCTAGTCCCTTATGGCCTTCAACTCTATGAAAAAACATTTTCACAACAGCTCCTGCAGCAGGCACCAAAAATCACATGGTTCATGATAAATTTATGAGAATTGGCAACAGAGGTGCGGGCTTTGTGATTTCCCAGGGGGTGCTGGGGAGGGAGGAGGAGGAGGAGGAGCCAATCAGCAGGGTCCGTTGGCAGGTAGGAGGCTCGGGGTGGGGGGGGGGGGGGAGGAGCTGATCCGCAAGGATTCCAGTGGGTGCTCAGCTATTTTTTTTTCCCCATGGGTGCTCCAGCTCTGGAGCACCTATGGAGTCGGCACCTATGGTTGGCAACACCAATGACCTATGCTGACTACAGTGTTCTCATCAGCCCAAAGTGCTCACGCTCTCATAGCATCATAGAATCTCAGGGTTGGAAGGGACCTCAGGAGGTCATCTAGTCCAACCCCCTGCTCAAGGCAGGACCAACCCCAACTAAATCATCCCAGCCAGGGCTTTGTCAAGCCTGACCTTAAAAACCTCTAAGGAAGGAGATTCCACCACCTCCCTAGGTAACCCATTCCAGTTCTTCACCACCCTCCTAGTGAAAAAGTTTTTCCTAATATCCAACCTAAACCTCCCCCTCTGCAACTTGAGACCATTACTCCTTGTTCTGTCATCTTCTACCACTGAGAACAGTCTAGATCCATCCTCTTTGGAACCCCCTTTCAGGTAGTTGAAAGGGAGGAGGGAGGACTCTCTTCTACTAGCTTTGCCATATTAGATTGTGAGTAACAAAGTAGCATGCTTGTGGCCGTACTGTTGATCCCGCTCGGCTCATCCATCCCTTACAGGAGTGACCAAGCATTAAAACATTTAACTGATGGAAAGGTTTGAAGATATGGACTCTCACAGGAATACATGGCTGTTTCCCTTGTGGTGTGTTGGAGTTTGGCTACATGATGCACAGCTGTGGCTGGTGGCAGTACTGCCAGCCTCAGGTGTTCCAAACTCATGAGACTGGCTTAAAAAAAAAAATCACAAGATTATGTTAATTTGCCTTCTGGTTTTTGAGCCTTTCGGGTGCATTTGGGTCACATTTTCAAGCTTTTCTCCATAAACATGAGGGTTAGAATTTTGTAAAAAGTTATTAATGACAACTGAGATTCTCACCTACTCACATGAATCCAGAAGCTGAGCCTTTACCAGCCCCGCCCCCCAACAAAACAAATAACCAAAACACCAAGCATTGCAAGATTCATGGTAAAATCATAGGAGCTGGGCACTTTGTGGGGTGGGGGCTTCAGACTCATTTTCTCAAACCCAGGCGTTGACTAAATTTATCACCATTATGTTTCCCTTTAATCTACACTCTGTATATTTCCTTTTAAGAAAACACCATGGGCTACTTGTATGCTAAGCAGCCCAGTGCTTGGAATATCCAAAGTTTGTAATTTTTTAATTCATTCCCTTCAGGAACAAACATTGTGGAATTTATATTATGACTAGTGCTATGTGCCCAGTAACTAATATTTAGAAACTTAAAGTCACTACATGACTCCTCACCCACATACATCAGCACGCTCATTCCTCCCCCTGGACTCTCAGTACTTACTCTCGTCCCCACTTCCCTCCTTATAGACACTTTGTATCTATCTCCCACTCCCCCTCTAAAAGTCTTTCATGCCTCCCTTACACGTCACCTAGTATGATCTACCTCTCTCTTCCTTCAAATCCTTCAGACATACATTTATATACCACCACAAGTGTAGATGATGGTTTATGGCTATTAAGCAGATGAGAGTTCTGCCCCAAGGATTTCACTCTTTAAATAAGCTTGTAAACTAAGGCTGAGCTGTTATCAGGTGTTGAATATCTAACCTGCCTTGTCTGAGTTTGATGTTGAATACAAGCTTGTTGTGTCTTCCTTTCTGTATAATATAGAGCAGGGATCGGCAACCTTTGGCACACGGCCCGTCAGGGAAATCCGCTGGGGGGCCGGGACAGTTCATTTGCAGTGTCCATACGTTCAGCCGATCACAGCTCCCACTGGCCGCAGTTCACCATTTCAGGCCAATGGGGGCTGCAGGAAGCAGCAGCCTGCACATCCCTCGGCCCACGCCACTTCCTGAAGCTCCCATTGGCCTGGAATGGCGAACCGCAGCCAGTGGATACTGCAATGGGCCGAACCTGCGGACGCTGCAGGTAAACAACCTGTCCTGGCCTGCCAGCGGCTTTCCCTGACGGGCCGCATGCCAAAGGTTGCCGATCCCTGGTATAGAGCATAAAGTCAGTGCTCAATAAACACTAGTAACATTTTCCTCCCAATTATAATAAACATTTGCCTCTCAGGTAAAGAAACATTTCCCACTACATTCCTGCACAAAGGTTATTTTTTAAAGTAAATGTTAGACTGAAATTATTACAATACCAATGAGTTACTATTAATTAAAAATAAGGAAGATGTACTGCACCAAATGGTGATTCTGTAACAGATAAAATACCAAGAAGTATAAAGCATATTGCACTCAGTAATTAACTGGCTAGTGCATCTTAGATCACAGCTGTTTGTGTTTCACAGGCCCTGCGGTGTTTTTACACCATGCAGTGATTTGATTTCCTGTATAGTTGGGTAGAACCTGTAGGCAATAACTGTATGTAAGAAAATAGATCTTAGAGAGAGTTCTAGGGGGAACCTCTCCCCCACCCCATATTTTACAGGTGACAGACTCTGCCTCCACAATAAACTGCATCCCAGCTGAGAATAAGCATTTTTTTCTAGTGCTAACTTTTGTGCATTCAGTATTAGCAAGTCCATCTGCAATAGCATTATCTAGAGTCTCTCAACAATGTTATGCAACCCCATATTGCTAATAGCTAACAAAGACTTTTCCTTTAGCTCAGGTCCTCCTATTCCAAGATCTCTTGAGTTGCGTCTCTTCTGCTACTGTGAATTTGCAAATACAGTAAAACCTTAAAGATATGAACACCAGAGTTACGGACTGACTGGTCAAGCGGACACCATGTGAAACTGGAAGTAACCAATCAGGCAGAGCCGTAACTAGGAATTTCTGCGCCCGAGGCAGGGGCGCAGAAATTCCTAGGGGCTTACCCTCCGCCGAATTGCCGCCGAAGCCGCGGCACCGGCGGACCTCCCGCAGGTAAGCGGAAGCGGCTTGGGCGGCAGGGCAGAATTGCTGAAAGCCGGCGGAGGGTATTATTAGCAGCACTTCCACCCTGCCGCCGAAGCTGCTTCCGCTTATCTGCGGGAGGTCCGCCAGTGCCGCGGCTTCGGAGGCAATTCGGCGGAGGGGGCCTTCTCCACACACACCGGCGGACCTCCCGCAGGTAACCGGGGGCGGCTTCGGCGGCGGCAGAGGACGGGCGTGCCCCTGGCAGCAGGCTTTTACGCCCCTGCCAGCAGTGCGCCCCAAGGCGAGTGCCTCACTCGCCTCGCCCTCGTTATGGCCCTGCAATCAGGAAGGAAGCAGATAAAAAAAAAGCAACTACTGTACTGTGCCTATATTGCATCTCAAAGGTGGATGCCTGTTCCCACCTCAGCCCCACCCCCACGCACAGGGCAGCCACTTACAGCAAGACACTGGGGCTGCCAGCAGAGCAGGAACTGCGCTGAGGTCTGCACTGCTTTCACCCCTCCCTGCACGCACTGTTTATACACACACACACACACACCCCTGAGGGGAGGGTCCCTGCGGGGAGGGTGACAAGCTTGCAAACTCATGCCAGCGCTGAGTAGGGAGCTCAGCTGCTGCTGAAACCTGGCCTGGAGTGTCAGCTGTTGGATCTGAAGCCCGAACTGTGCTTTGTTCAGAGCTACGAACATTTCAGAGTTATGGACAACCTCCATTCCCGAGGTGTCCGTAACTCTGAGGTTCTACTATAGCCCTGGTGTGACGTGTAATGAGAACCTTGAAGTCCAAGGCAAAGAGTTGTTACAACACCTTCTATACAAGTGACAGCAAGATCTATCAAGTTGTTTCAAGTTATTTCAGCGCTTATTAAATGTGACGGATTAATTAACAATGAAGTCTTCTGTATACCCATTGGAAAAGTAAAAAGGAACCCCACAAGCAATCCTTTATTGTCCCATCAATACGCATCAACACAGAAACAAGTCAATGCTCACAAAAGCCGTCCAATATATCACACAACAGTTTAAAATTCCCAGGTTTGGGATGTTTCTTATTAACCATCCAAATAGAATGTCAAATATATACAAAATTCCTTAACAATTGTATTTCATCTAAAAAGTAATAACATCAAAATAGCTAATTTCGGAGACTAATAAAATCGTTAATTCAGGTAACTGATGATGGCTATTTGTGCAAGATGGACAGTACGAAATGTACTGAGACCAAACTAATTTCACGTCGTCCAAATGATTACTTATCAACTATGAAATGGCAACAGCTTTCTATCACTGTTGATCTGGTTCAGATTTCTAACCAGTAACCTGGGGGTGAAACGCTATGAATTCCATTACCAGCTTTTTGAGCCCTCCATTGCAAAAACAGGAAAACGAAATGCACTACTGTTTCTAAGGAGAAAGACTGAGGGTAATTTTCTAAGAAAAGACCTACATTTTGTTGGTGCTGTAACAGTGACCAATGGAATCAATTTGATAATGACTCATTTCATGCGACATTCTGCCACCCTGCCTAATGTCAGATGACCAAGGCCAGGAAAGAGAGACCAGTCTATAACCAGCACTCCTGTGTGAAACCCAATTATTGCAGTTACCATGCAACTCTAAGCTTCTTTTAGATGGTGCACAAATTTCTGCCCATATGCAAGGCAAAATGTTATGAATTCTACACAGCTTCAGAGTTGCTATTTTAAAGCTCATACCAGTTTCAAGCTCCGGCATGCTTATGGCAAATGAGAATTACATTTCTAGTTATATCCTTCCTATACTAAATTAAATACAATTTACAGATTCAGGGCTGCATATTCACAAAGGGGACACTATGATTAAGAACCAGAAAAGATGTGCTAGAACTCCTAAGCAAAAGAAAAGCATGCTTTTTTTTTTTTTTCCAAGGGCCTTCGCCTTTATAGCCTGTCACTTAGAGATGCCTCCGGCATTTAAAAATACTCCACGCATTTGTGGAACTATTTTCCAGAACAAAACGTTATCATTCATCAGGAGCAGAGCAGTTTGCAGTGTGAACAATCCGCTTTCGTTAAGTACCATATGGTTGCCCGTAGGAAAATGCCAACATGTTTCAACTCTACAGCTGGGCCATGGTTCCTTTATTCATTGTGCAGATGGTTGTAATTGACACCACTACTAAAACAGGTCTCAAGCACTTCTGCAGGATCATTAGAGTAATTAGTTATTAAATACAGTTACCATTTTTAGAATGCAGGTTTTAATGCTTGGCATGTAAAATGCAATATTTTGCTATAATGAGATAGGCTAAATGTTACGGGGAGGGGAAAAACATACTTTTTTAAATTATTTTATTCAAAAGACTAGGAGAACTGCAGGAGCAAAGCAAAAGACACAAAATTACTGGCTAGGGAATCGGCAGAAACAAGAAGTATTTTTTAAAAAAAATCTTCAACTCTATAGAAAACTTTTGGATCATAGATAACAAGTCAAGAACAAATCCAATATCCAGTAAAAAAATAAAAATAAAAAAATCCAGAAGCTACAAATTTCTCTCTATTACCTAATCCCAGAGATGAATATAACCTTACACACAAGATTTTACCATTCCAAGGCCTGACCTTGCTTGATCAGGTGTATTTATTTTAATTACCATAAAGCAGACAAGCACCCATCCCATATTCCTGATGCACTTACATACTTCAATTTTCAGGGTAAATATCAGAACAGGCTGCTCTTCTGACTGCAAAAGTAATGTCATATTAACAGGATCAGGCCATTACAGGTCCACCTTAAGCAGCTTTTTGCTACTAGAACAGCAAAGGAAACACCCCATAATACACACAGAGTTAGCCTTCAGGTCAAATGTGTAGGTAAAGATGTAATAAAGCACACGGTAAACCAGAGACATTTGGTCTCCTTGGTGTTAGAGAGTAACATCCAGCTGTCAGAGACAACAGCATGAGGAAGGGGATGTTTAGTCTTACAAAGCAGAACTATAAATTGCTTCCAATTGCCTAGTCATTGCCAACCAAAAAGACATAACATTCATGTGAGAACAATAGAAACTACTGCTATACTTGCAATTATAGCACTGTAAGGAAGGTTTGGTCAGGTTTCCATTATAAATCTCAGTTTGGGGTGTTTTATGATGTTACTTAAAATATTTGCTGCAGGCTGCAATCTCAGAAAAGATCCCATATAAAAAAACCAAACACTTTCTTATATGAGAGGTAAAATAATCTATTCAAATGTAGGACCCCTTCCCCAGAAAATAGTAACTTACAAACGCTGTGTTCAATTTCTTAAGTTAGATTTTGTTAAAGTACATCGTGTTCATATATAACTTTAATAATAAATAATAACAATAGTACTAAGGTCTTAAAAGCACAAAGGATGATACACCATGAAACTGAAGTTATTTATGTCAGATTGTTATTGTTCTGTGCTTACAGCTGAACCAGCTTTCATGACTATTTTCAGATGAGATGTAAAACAGAGATCATGAACACTATAGTCAGACTCATGGCACTTATCCCATGGTAGGAGCATTAACCCTAGGTGTCTTGGCCAAATTTCAAATCAGATAATTACATTCTGTTCTACATTCCACAGAGTTTCAATCAGATAGAATATTCTTCTTTAATGTCCATCCTACAGTCATGAAGTGTTGCTGTTTAAAGACTGCCATGTCCTACCCCAGAGCTGCCTGCATTTCATTGCTGAGTGGAATGATTGCTGCATATATAGTTTAGAAAGTGCTGTGGGAGCTTCCACTACACAAAATTGGTACATTTACCAGTTTAAAACTGAAATTTTTTAGGTTATTTGTCTATGATGTGCACTACTGGGTTACTTAACACACAGAACCTTGGTTTACCATAAATGAACTTCTATTCTGCCAATTCCCCATATACAAATATATAAAGATTTTTAGCACATTGATGTCATTCTCACATGCAGTAGCTGAACAGTCTAATCTAAGAGTTAAGAACTTTAGATATTTTATTATTTACCTGCAGGCTAGTGTGCATTTTTCAACATCTCTGAATACTTTATTTGATAGATCTTAAAAGCTTGGAAGGTTATGTTAATCAATATTAAGTTGAGCCATGAAGGGGATTTCTAACCTTTAAATAACATTTTTCCTGAGAACAGGGTAGGAAAATCAATACACCATAGCTAAGAAGGGTTCTTGATAGATAAACAATGGAACAAGTTCCTAGTGTGACGCTGTAGCTAGGAGGGATGCTTGGATATGTAAGCAGGGGATTATCAAGTAGGAGTATGGAGAGGGTAATACCCCTGTATATGGCATTAATGAGACCATTATTGAAATACTGTGTCCGGTTTTGGTGTCTGCACTTTGAAAAGCATGTTTGAAAAATTGAAAAGGGTTCAGAAAAAAACTACAACAATGATGTGTGGTCTGGAAAACATGCCTTATAGGAGAAATTTAAGAAGTTTTAATCTATCCAAGAGAAGGTAAAGAGGTGACCTTACCATGGTCTAAGTATCTACATGGGGAAGAGATTTCCGAAAGCAGACCCAGCATTTTAGTCTAGCAGAAAAATGCATAACATCCAACGGTTGGAAGCTGAAACTAATCACATTCAGACTAGAACGAAGGTGCAGATTTTTAACAGTGAGAGTAATTAATTATTGGAACCACTTACCAAGGGATGTTGTGGACTCTCCAACTCTAAATCCAGACTGGATGTGTTTCTAAAATACGTATTACAGCTGAGACAGAAGTTATGGGCTTGATGTAGAGATTATTGGGTGAAATTCTTTGGCCTGTGTTATGCAGGTCAGACTAGAGGATCATAATGGTTCCCCCGCTTCTGGCCTTAAAGTCTATGGATTAGTTATTAGAAAAACCTTGAATTTTATCAAAAGTCACTTAGTAGCATCTGACATTTCAAAGCACTGACTTGCTACGTGTTCCAAATTCTATAATATAGACCTCAACAATCCAGGGTTCTCTGTAATTGCCTTGTAGGAGGGCCTTAGGAGCAGTTTGGCAATTGGTGTAGAGCAGAGGGTCCCAAATGTTTTCAGTGCAGACTACATCTTATAGAGATATTTACTTATGAATCATCTCCTCTCCAATTTGTCATTGTGTAGACCTCATCTTACCCCTGTTCACAATCAGGTAACATCCCTGAAGCAAGTACAGCAATTGCTTTCATGGAGAATTAATTCCCCGGAAATTATTTCATGTCTTTTAATGTAACTTAGTAGGTGGAAATATGCTATTAGCCCAATTACTGCAGCCCAGCAGCAGTTTGAGAACCAATGGTACAACCAACTATGGAGTAAAACTGAAAGACTTTAAACTGTCAAAATGGAAATGAAAAACCTCAAAGTTCAACCAAAAGTTGCTGGGCTGTATGATGTAAGAATCACTAGGTCAAACTCTATGGCCTGGATTATGCAGAAGTCAAATTAGATGATCATAATGATCCCTTCTGGTCTTCAAATTGATGAAATCAGGTTATCTGAGGGGAACAGCATACATGGACTCTTGAGTCAGACTACAAAAATGAGTGATGGAACTCTCCCACAAGCTCCACCCACTCATTATATGAAAATGAAATGCCACTAACATTAGATTGAGCAAATCTTCAAAACACGTTTATCCGTCTTCTCTGTAGCATGCTTCTACCAGCAGTGAAATAATCAATGATGGCATTTAAATTGTCATCTTTAGTCTTCACAATTAACATCCTCTCAAAAATGAATGAAAGAGGGCAGTTCACAGCAATCAGAATAATCGTGTCAGGATGTCTGTAGATTCTGGAAAATATCATTTCATTGGTTCACATTCTGAAGGCTGTCTTGACAATTCATAATGGCTAGAGGCAAGCGTGTTTTTAAACTGCCGGCTTAGATTCTGGAGCACACGATAAAGCCACGAGAGAAAAGGTCCAGTTTTTAGACTCTCGAGTTTATTATCTGCACTGCGGTATCATAATAGCTAACATGAATTAAAATTTAGAGTTAAAAAATAAAAGCAACAACACATACACACAGGCACAAAGGAGCTGCTGTTGAGAGCTAAATTTTAGAAATGCGAGACTCAGACCTTATGAAAATATACATTTCTAAAATAAGAGTGTGTGGCAGTGGACAGCACCAGGCAATGCAACAATCTGAATATTTGTATGTTTCATGCATACCTAGAGTCTCTCCACTGACTTTCCATTAGTTTTGTATGAGGCCAGAGGTGTTGAAATACTTTACTGAGAACTTTAACATCTCTGCAAGATTTTCAGCTTATAGGTATACCTATCAGGCACAAAGTATATTCATCTTTACTTCTCCAGGTTGTGGAGCTATAATTGTCAATTTCACTAAATGGGATGGTTCTGTATCTTACTGCAAAAGAACAGAAAATAGAACACAACGGAATAGATTAGAGAGGGAAACAGAGGAATAAAAAGCAATCATGAAGCAAAAAGAAAGTTAATATAGATTTAGGAAAAGAGCTCAAATCAGAACTCTTCTTCCCCACAGATCAAGGCTTACCACGCTGACATTATTGGTTTTAATTTCAAGGTCTAATCAACTCCCTGGCTATTGCAACTTTCTTATTGACTGAAAGAGTGAGGAAGGACATGAAGCAGTTGGAAGCTGAAAGAGTTAACAAAATGAGCTAAGGCTTAAAAAAATAAAATGCTATTATGGTTCCTTTATAATGTCAGTAGGAAGTTGTTAGGCTGTCATTCCACAGATGTTCATCCACACATATACAAGAACACAAACAAATCCCAGGGGATCCCTAACGTCATGTGTGGCATACAGAAACGTGAACATTCTTCATTCATCACACGTTTCCTCTTCCTCTTGCTGCGATAACAACCCAGGGAATAAAAAGAACGCCACTTCCAAAAGAATTAATCTAGCAGAGGAAATGTGGAGTAGTCTATCAAACAATATTGCAACCCAAGAAGTGGACAAGCAAAACCACACCGAAATTATAGCAATAGAGCACCTCATATTGGGTAGAGCAATTATTTTTAAATACTAAAGGTCTGCAGATTCCCATGTGTTCTACTGGATATTTCTTTGTCTTTATAGAAGAGAATAGAAACAATTTTACCACATCATTACAATCTTTCCTTTCAACAACAACTGAATGTTTCTTTTAGATTGTAGGTAAAAGGCCATTTAGACAAAAAAGTTTAACAATTAATTTCCTTCTTTAAACAAAAATAATAATAATCTGCTCTACAAGTTCAGGTGGCCAGTATCTTTTTTCCCCACAACCTCACAAAGGTTGTGTTAGAAAGGAAATTCTACCCATGATGCTCAGGACATAAGTCCAAAAGGTAAAAAGAATTTCATCCTTGAATAAGTTTGAAAGTGTGTTTGTAAATAATTCTTCTTAATAAAGTGGGCAATTATCAGGTAAGAGCCCGATCCTGCAACACTTACCAGGATGATCACAAAGTTAATGTGATTGCATGTATGAGGAAGAACTCCAGGACGGGGCCCTAAATGTGTGGGTGGGGCCATCTTGTTATAGTGTGACACTCTTTTCAGCCACAAGGGGCACTATCTGGTCATCAAGGAAACAAGTGTTACTGCAGAGAAGTTTCCCCCTCCACTTACAAAGATGTGCAATGAAAACGGCTGTAAGAATGGCTGATTGCAAGACAGCTGAGGGGAGAACGGTTTGGGGCAGGAAAAACTAAATTACCTGGGGTCACAGAGCTGGGCTGAGCAACAAGCTGGGTTGTTTTCTCTGTTCATATTAGTGTGTGTGCATATATGACCACGCACATGAGTGTACATACGATTGTGCTGTTTTGTTACAAATGCAGTGTTGACAACTCTTGTGATTTTGTTGCAACTGTCATGATATTTGGTGTTTTTCTTAAAGCACCAGTTCTTAGAAGCATGTGGCTAGAAAAGCTCAGTTTTCATTAAAAAGAAAACGTAAGATGCAAACCCTCATGCTTGCAGAGAAAAGATTGAAAAATATTACCCCAGTACACCCGAAAGGCAAATAAAAGAATCCAACTTTGAAAAACAACCTCATGATTTTTAATCCAACCTCATGATATTTTGGGATCTGACTCAAGATTTTTGAATGCTTAAGGCTGGCAATATTGTAAATATTATTCCTTAGGGGAAACCCAAACTGGAACAACGTGTAACTTGATTATCATGTCTGTGATAAAACTCTGTCCCATTCCAATTTCTAAAACTAGCCTAAATAAATAAAAAAAGAGCGTGGGTGGTAGGTTAGGATGGGAATCATGAGCATTTTATACATATTATCCCCTAAAGCTACGATGACATTACAACATATTAACTAACTGATTACATGAAATTGGTTCCTTATTTAGAATGATAAATTCTAACAATGATCCGGTATTTTTAAGATTCCAAACTTGTACTTTAAAACCATCGCTGTTAAATATCAACATCACACATATCAAGAGAAGAGTTAAAGTCTTCACAGGTCTACGCAGGCCAACAATTTGATACACTCCTAACAAATGATTAAATTATGTCATTTGAAATTAATCCCTCTCTTGCAGGGTTTGACAGTGTTTGAGGTGGCGAAGAAAAGAGAGAGAGAACATGAAAAGTAAAAAGTAAGCGTGAGAAAGATAATCAGGGAAATAGGAGTAAAAGAAATAGGGTTCAGTTCACTGCTTCTAATTCACTGAGAAAGTATTTATAGATGTAAGGGTCACTGCTAGCCTGGTTGGTAAACAGCAGCAGCTGGTTCAAATTCTGCCTCTAGGATTTCATTCATTTTACTGCTGACAAATACACTCAGTGAATCAATGCCAGCATAACGTATCGTCTGCACAGGCATAAAAAAAATAGAACAATTTGAGAAAATAACCTAGACACTACGGAGGGAAAGAAGATATTCAGCCTAATTTTGAACCAATTCAAGTCTCGTGGGTTTGGAAATGCCGTAGGCTGCATGTGTGAGCTTATCCATGGTCACATTCCTCCTCGCGCTCTGCTCAACAGCATTTAAATGTAAGTTATTCTCTATAGGATAACGCATGTCTTACTTCTTAGAACAAAACATCGAGGTTACCAAAAGTTACCTCCTAGGAATCTTCTTAGAACTCATATTAGTGACCTCATTGTCCTACTGCAACCAGAATTAGCAGCATGCCATCCAACAATTAATCTTATATCTCATTGCTTAACATTCAGCAGCCACTCTGACCACTTCAATAAAGCCCTAATAACAGTGGAACTGTCATTTCTGGAAGCCTTTTGTCAGTCTGTTTTAGCTAAAAATCTACAATATGCACTTGAACCACAATTATGAGAATGGCTAAGGATAGAGAACAGGGTTTACTGTCACTGCAGTGCACAGTGGAACAGATGATGAGGGTGGCTTTATAAATATGGTCTATGCAGGCATGCCTTATTCCAACCTTATAGTTTATGGGTTTCTAGAAAAGGTATGGAACTTAAAAGAATTTTTTTTGAGTGTACAGAAGATGGGGGGTTCCTTGTAGCAATTTTTCCAAGGCTGTGAATTGCCTGTTTAGAATACAGCTAAAATAAGAAAAGGCTACTCAAACTAATCCAAGACATCCCTACCAGGACTGTGCTTTGCATACGTATATCAGCACCTTCATGAACAGAAACAGTATGTGCATGATTACTGCTTAGGTGACATTATTCCCAGTTTAGTGGAACATGATGCAACTGTTATGTATCATCTGAGAACACCACAAGGGATGTGCTTGCTGAAGCATCCTCCTTGCATCAAGTCATACAACTCCCGGTGCCTAAATACTACTGGTATGCCATAAACAAATGGCAGAGAATGAACATACACTCTTGGAATGTGAAATGGTGCTTTCAAAGGAAAACTGATAGTTTCAGTGTGTGCAAGTAGACACCAGATAATGATATGCCAGTGGTCTGAAGATAACTGACCAGCTGCAGAATGATTAAAGCAGTGGTCCCCAAACTTTTCAGCATCACGCACCCCCTTACCTTTGTCCATACGGGGGACACCGACAGAGGTAAGGGGGCCAAGGCTGAGGCCACATCTGGAGGTAGGTCTGGGACTAGGGGCGGGGCCGGAACACAGCTGGGAGCGGAGCGGGGCTGGGTGGTGCTCCCTCCCTGCCCACTCCAGGGGGGCTGGCCCAGGCCACACCACACACCCCAAACGTTCCTCCATGCCCCCCTAGGGGGGTGTACCCCACAGTTTGGGGACCTCTGAATTCAAGGTTTTAAGGGATGCTTAAACCAACATATTACATGCTTGAAGCGACAAAGAGTCCTGTGGCATCTTATAGACTAACAGACATATTGGAGCATAAGCTTTCGTGGGTGAATACCCACTTCATTGGATGCACTCACGAAAGCGTATGCTCCAATACGTCTGTTAGTCTATAAGGTGCCACAGGACTCGTCGCTTCTACAGATCCAGACTAACACGGCTACCCCTCTGATATATTACATGCTTGCAACACTGCTGGTTCTGAGGGTCAAGACTGCAACATGCTCTGGCAGAAAAAACAGAATAGCTAGGAACACCTAGCACGTAGGAAAGGCATAAAAGTAACTATCTGACAGGTGCTCCCGTAGATCTCACTTCCATACTCCACTCAACACTTCATGGGACTGATAGTAGCAACAATTTCCAGACTTGGGATTTTACAGATATCAGCTTCTGGAGAAATCTGCCCTCCAGCTCACAACCCACTCTGCCTTAATAATTAGAAATAAAACAATCCAAGAACGATTCACACACAAACAGGGTAATCTGTTTTCAGGGTCTGCTCATTTGTGTCACAATGTATCATCCGATTTTTGTGGAGCTGCTGGCCAGCTGAGCTGGTGGAACTGACAGCAAGCTGGGTGAAGTCCCACTAGATGGTCCTGAGGTCTGACACACAATATTATTGCCACCTTACTCTCCATGAAGCCTCCCAGTAAGCAAACACCAGAGCCTAACACTACCCTGCACACGCATGCAGACAGACCTCATGTAGAATCAGACTCTGGGCACAGACACAAGCAGTAAGCTTACAGGCTACACAGCTGAGTTGCTGCCATATGGCTACCGATCCAGATCGCAGGGTTGTCTGACTCACTTAGTGAGCCCAGCAGGAAACTGCATCAGAGCAGAGATTATTCCTTTGCTCTCACTCTACTAACCCATGCTGCCTCTCATGTTACTAGCTACCCCTGAGCTGGACTGAGGTCAGAGGTGAGACTGGCTGCTCAGCAGAGAATCTGGCTCAATTCCACGCAATGTACAGCAGGGAGCAAGTGTAACACACACACCTCCTGGGTGAGGTGTTCTGTCCCATCTAGCGGCACTGAGACGACTTAGAGAGAGAGAAAGATTAATGACTGCTCTACAGCCTTAGCTAACAACCAGTTGGCTTTTAGCTCATGTGGTAGAGACGTGTGGGAAACCTGTGGCCCACGGGCCGCATGCGGCCCATCAGGGTAACCCACTGGCGCGCTGCGAGACATTTTGCTGACGTTGACCATCCACAGGCACTGCCTCCCGCAGCTTCCAGTGGCCGCGGTTCTGTTCCCAGCCAAAGGGAGCTGTCGGAAGCGGCGGCCAGCAAGTTTCTGTGGCCCCTTCGCCTGCAAGCGCTGCTTCCCACAGCTCCCATTGGCTGGGAACAGAGAACCACGGCCACTGGGAGCTGCGGGGGGCAGTGCCTGAGGACAGTCAATATCAGCAAAATGTTTCACAGCCTGCAATCAGATTTACCTGATGGGCTACAGGTTGTGCACCTCTGCACTAGAGGCTTATGCACTAAGCTCCAGAGATCCCAGGTTCGATCCCACCTGTCGACGACCAGGGTCTATCGGTGTTACAAGTAGGGGCTCATCCGGGATTTCAACTGGGAAGTCTCTGAAGTTGAGGATGCACACCCTCAGCTAGGGGAAGTATGTAACCCACACACCTCCTGGGTGTGGTGTTCTGTCCCATCTAGTGGCACTGAGACCACTGAGGGAAGCAGAGAGAGATTAATGACTTTGCTCTATAGCCTTAGCTAACAGCCAGTTGGCTTTTAGCTCATGCAGTAGAGGCTCATGCACTAAGCTCCAGAGGTCCCAGGTTTGATCCCGCCCAACGACGACCGGGGTCTGTCAGTGTTACACAAGCACCAACCTGAGTTAAATCAGCAGTAGCCTGGGCATCCCTGCTCTGTCCAGCTGTGAACTGACCTTGGGTCTTCCTAAAAATCAAGTATCAGAGGGGTAGCCGTGTTAGTCTGAATCTGTAGAAGCGACAAAGAGTTCTGTGGCACCTTATAGACTAACAGACGTATTGGAGCATAAGCTTTCGTGGGTGAATACCCACTTCTTCAGATGCATGCAGTGGAAATGTCCAGGGGTAGGTATAAATAAGCAGGGAAGAGTCAGGCTAGAGATAACGAGGACATTATCTCCCTGGCCATTTCCACTGCATGCATCTGAAGAAGTGGGTATTCACCCACAAAAGCTTATGCTCCAATACGTCTGTTAGTCTATAAGGTGCCACAGAACTCTTTGTCGCTTCTAAAAATCAAGGTTACCAATGGCCATAGTATTTCCAGACCTTAAAGGCCAGTTCTGGGTGACTGGGAGAGACTGACAACTATTAGGAAAATTAAATCGGTGACGAGCTTTCAGCCCTAGTGGCCACTGTGCATTAATTATGTTGGTTTACATTCTGAAGGTTATTTGTACAGAAGAAATGGCTAGACACTTCTAACAGTAAAGTTAAATATAAGCTTAAATTTTCCTTTATGCTTATAAACAGCCACCTCCCCTGCCCCGCAACTCCAAATTACGAGAGGTCTGTTGTCACAGGTGAGCACTGCTAGCATGGCAGGCAAGCCAGCAGAGATTAAGAGTGCTAATAGAAAATGCAGCATATCTGCATTTTTTGAACGTGACCCTGCCAAGTTTTAATTACATACACCTGCTGGAGACATAGCATCGCTATCTATTGAATCAGACAATGGTTAAAATGTGTTGCAGTGTGTGTCAGGGGTTCACTATTTGTACTCGCTCCTCTGTCTCTCTCCCATGTGGTGTCCAGCCTAACTCGACACTTTGCCTCAACAATTTTACAGGGTGCAGGATAGAGGAAAAGGACTGGTACCCTACTGCTGTCCCCTTCTTGTTATATTAGAAAGAACCAAAAGTTTGTGTGCCGACCTATCTCAAGACATGTTAACAATCCCAAATGCAGATGATTCATTACAAGAACTTTATGATCACTGGCATGGAAATGGTTCCACATAGAACCCAAAATAGACCTATGGGTCAGAAAAGTGCATTAGGTTAGGTTAGCATATGCAAGCAGGGTTATCACTGGCTGGGACGGTCAACAAAAATACCCCTCTTGAAAAACTTCTTTTCTTCCTCCCATGCTTTTATTTAGGGAGGGAAGAGTGAACTCCCATCAGAACCCTTCATCTGCCACATTTTTCAAATATGTCATCAGGTACATTACACATTGATTTACAGTATAATCCAACAGTTGTTAAGGCAACTGGTTACTAATCTAAGACACATTTATGTTGTAAATATTTTTACAAGTTGACGATTCTGCTCGATCCCCTCCGCCCGCCTTCTCCCCTGTGCATTCTAGAGAAACTGCCATCAAAGTCCCTAGTGATCATTTCCTAGCTATGTGTGAAGGACTGGAATACATCCAGACCTTCCTTGACCTTTTTACTACCTTCTATATATATACACAACTTTGATAATTTCCCCTTCCCTGAAATTCTTGGCTTCCATGACTCTCCTATCTTGGTTCTCTTCCTATCTCCCAGGCTGCTCTGTCAGTCTCTCCTCAAAGCAGAGGAGATGAGAGGAAGAGGTCACCCTAGGACAGAATGTAGAGGAAAAAGGCAAGGAGGTGAAGAACACTGAGGGACGACTCTGTGGTGGGGTGGACACCCCGCTCCTGCCCTGAGGGGCTGGAACAGGGCCGGCTCCAGGCACCAGCCTACCAAGCATGTGCTTGGGGCGGCACCTGGAGGGGGGCGGCACTCAAGGTTTTTTGTTGGTTTTTTTTTAATTTACAAAAAAACCTAATCTTCCTCTGGCGCCCCTGCCAGGGGAGCGGGGCCACTGGCGTGCACGGTGCCACGCTCCCGCCGGCGCCCCGGCCGGGGGAGCGGGGCGGCAAGCGTGCTCCGCTCCCCGCTGGCGCCCCAGCCGGGGGAGCGGGGCGGCAAGCGTGCTCCGCTCCCCGCCGGCGCCCCGGCCCGGGGAGCGGGGCGGCAGGCGTTTCACGCTCCCCGCCAGCAGGGGGAGCGGGGCGGCGGGCATGCCACCCTCCCTGCCGGCCCCCCCTGGCGTTTTGGCAGGGCGGCGTTGTTGGGGTGGGGGGGGGGTGTTTTGGCTGCCGTTGGGTGGAGGGGCGGCGCTTGTGGGTTTGGGTTTTTTTGCTTGGGGTGGCCAAAAAGGTAGGGCCAGCCCTGGGCTGGAAACAGCCCTGGGAGAGAGCTGAGGTAGAATAAGGCAGCAGGGCTGATTGGGGAAGCAGCCACAGCTGAGCCATGCCCCAAACAGAGCCCAGCTGGCCCCTATAAGAGGCTGCGAGCCAGCAGCCCAAGGAGCTCTTCCTTTGTCTGTAGAGGGAGAAGAGCCTGACTGCAGGGACCTTAGCAGGGTACCTAGAGTGGAGCAGGGCTGGGGAAAGGCCAGAGGAGCTGGGGAGCTCCGGCCTAGGAAAACCCCAGGCTGTGGCCTGGTCTTAGGCCAACTGGGTACAGGGATTGCAGGGGGCAGCCCACGGGTAGGCTGAGGAAGCAGGTCCAACCCAACCTTGCCTGTGATGAGTGGCTTATACTGCAGTCTGCCCCAGGGCGCGGGGGCTAGCTGGTGACTGGCAGTAGCCTATGACTGAGATGAGGTGGGGATAGTGGATGGGGGTTCCCTGGGGAGGGGAGACCCTGAGACTGTGGGGTACTGCCAGGGGGCAGCATCCCAGAGAAAGGGGCACCGGGGTCTGGGAGGGACACGGGGCCACAGTGGTTAGGCGGATCACCGGCCTGAAGAGGGCGCGCCAGAGCTGGATGAGCTGATTCCCAAGAGAACCAGCAGGAGGTGCCGCAGGGATGAGTCTGACCCCCGTACAGACTCCAATAGAGGATTGGAAGAGCAGAAATTGTTGCCAAAGCAGATGTAGAACATGTGGCTGGAGAGACTGGAGGATAATCAAGAGAGGACAGAGCTGCAGAACCAAGGGCAGACAGGATGCCAAGGGGGAAGGAGAGATTAACAGTATCCGAAACAGCATAAAAGTAAAAGGAGATGGAATTCAGGCCTCCAGACCTAGTTTGGAGAAGTCCACTGGAACTCTGGTGAGAGCAGTTCACATGGGTAGAGAGGGGAAATGCCAGACTGGGACAGAACTAGCAGTGAATCTGCAGTGAAGAAGTTCATGTGGCTATTGTTGACAATATGCTAGACATGGTTATAAGTGAAGGGGACAAAAGAAGGTAGGACAGCAGTTAGAGAGACACAAAGAAGAAATGGTCGGCTTTTCCAAGGATACCAAGGTATGTTTGTACACAGAGAAACAAAAGGTTCAGCGTGAGGAAGTAGAACGGGTAGCAGGACAAAGGAGGAGGAGCTAGGGTCAAACAGCCAGATAGAGGAGTTGGAAGAAGAGAGTAGTTGGAAGATCTCAAGTTTGGTGACTGAGAAAAATGAAAGGAGGGGAAGTTGCAAGAGGAGCATGGTAGTAGAGGGGAGCAAATGGGACAGAAGAATATAATTTGAGATCCTGTCAATCTTCTCCTTGAAGGTGTTGGCAAGATCCTGGATATGAGAGAGATGATGTAGGGGGAAAAAGGGCTTGAGGAGGTAGTTGAAGGTGATGAACAGGTAATGGGGATGATAGGCATTGAACTCAATGAGGGAGAAGCAGAGTTGCTTTGTGAGTGAGGGGGCAGTGATAAAAGAAGAAAACAGGCATGTAATGGAGGAAATCTACAGGGGTCACATGATTCCTCTCATGGCATTTGGTTGTACGGTAGTAGGAACAGAAAAAATGGGCAAAAGAGATTAGCCAAGGCCACGGCTTTGTGGGATGACAGTGCAGTCAGAGAAAGGGGAAGAAAAGTCAATTGTGGAGAAGAAAAATGGGCTTCACAGAGGACAGGAATGGAACATGAGTAGCAGAGAACTCAGGGATGCTGATGCATTAGATTAGAAGTTACAGAGGAGGCAGGAAGAAAGTTTAGGTGCTGGAGGGAAGCACACAATACTGACGGAAATAGGACAGTGATCAGAAAGAGGGAATTCTGTGATTAAAAAAAGTAAGAGAAGGAGCAGTGCTAGTGGAATGAGGGTGAACGAGTGGCCATTTTCATGCATGACAGAACTGATTCAGGGTCAAAGGTCAGTCGAGGATATGAGGGCCAGAATGTAGGAGGCTGAATGGCGAGAAGGGATGCTAGTGTGAAAATTAATATCATAGAGCAGCGGTGTCCAATAGAAATTCGATGCTAGCCCCACTGCTAGCCACACTTGTGGTTTGAATTTTTCTTATTAGCCACGTTATAAAAAAGCCCCATGCATTAGCCACAATTCAGTAGCCTATTAGCCACATGTAGCTAGTGGCGAACATATTGGACACTGCTATCAGAGGATGAGTGGAAGAATTCAAGACAAAGAAAGAGGAAGAACGATGCATCATAAATTAGAAAGGAAGCAGGAGGGAAGAAGTGCCAATAGACAACTGCTGCATGGAAAAAAGGGAAGAGGAATCGGACATAGTAGTGCTCAAAGGAGGAGGAATGAACCTGTGGGGGAAGGTAGGAGCATCTGGCCAGAACAGCAGTAAGATTCTCTGAATTTTAGAAAGAGAGAGACACTGGCACAAACCCCAGCCTGTGCTAGAGAAATATTTCATCACTGTGAAAGAGAATTTCCTCTCAAAGTGGGTATTGCTTCCCTCCACTCCCAAATAATACAGAACAGAAACACCCAAAACAGAATTTAAACATAGCCAATAATAGGTGTTTGTGATAGACTGACCATATCCTGTAACATCCTGAACAAAACTTAAAGAATTAAGATTAACTTAATTCAATGAAGTTTTATCTTACCTAATTAGAGTTAATACCTTTGGGGTAACATTGTATTAAAAATGAAATTGCGTATATGTTATTGTGGCATTGCATGCATCTTCTCTCTAGCAGGAGGGGGATGCTAATCTATTTCCACTGATATCAGCCCTTTGAAGCCACCCTGTGGAGAGGTGCTCACATACTAGTTCAAACTGGATTCTCCAGAAGCCAGCTGACAAAGGAAGGATTTTTGGATAAATAACTTGGTTTTAAACTGGCTCAAGATCTTCTTCCTGATCCAGCAAACGGACAGGGTCCCTGATCCGGAGAGAGCTCCAATCCTTAGGAAGGATTGAAAGGCCTGGGCCTACTGAGGCCCCATAAGACTGTGTGCTTGTTCTGAGGTGAAGCTGCGGTGAACTTGTAACCACCAGGAATCCCTGTGTGTGAGGATTTGAAGGACTGCTCCTGCCAGAATCCATGTTAGGGGTGGGTGGGGTGAGCCTGATAAGCTTATTAGCATGCATGTGATTCTTGTATTGTTTTAATATGTTTTCTCTGTAGTGCTTTTCAGTGGCGTAGCCAGGTTTAGAGCATAGGGGGAGCAGAGGAAAAAAAAGGCGCCTCCCCTTGTACTCACCCCGCGGTGCAACAGCTGTTCGGTGGCACTTCGGTGGCGGGTCCTTCACTCGCTCCGGGTCTTCGGTGGTACCCGCTGCCGAAGTGCCGCCAAACAGCTGGAGCGCCGGGGGGTGAGTGCTTTTTTTTAGCTCCGCTTCGTTGGTAGCGCTCGGAGCAAAAAAGGCGCCAGGAGCAAAAGGCACTGGAGAAAAAAAAAATGCTCTGCTCCGGCTGTAGCGCAGGAACAAAAGGCGCCGGAGCACAAAAAAGGCACCGCTTCTGCTCAGTGGGGGAGCAGCCGCTCCCCCTGCTCCCCCCCGGCTACGCTACTGGTGCTTTATTACCTTAAGAATAAAATAGGTTTGCACAGAAAGAGCTGTGTGGTACTTATTACTGTTAACAATCACTCTGTTATCAAGCTCTGAAGAAAAAGCAAGCAGGAATGTTTGAGCAGCTTGTCTCTGCTGGGAATAACACAGCGAAGGCAGGGAACTATGAAGCCTGGAAATAACCTGGTCAGAAGAGCCAGACGAGGGTTTCCACCCAAAAAGGCAACGGCTGGGGTGCTGGAAGCCTGACACTGGGTGCCCTTGCTAGACCACTGAGGGGAAACAGAAGGTGCAGTTGCCCTGAACAATGACAGTGTTAATATTTACAAAACTAAATGTCCTTAAATTGACATATCCCTCCCCCCGATGTCCTTAAATTGACATCGGGGGGAGGGATAGCTCAGTGGTTTGAGCATTGGCCTGCTAAACCCAGGGTTGTGAGTTCAATCCTTGAGGGGGCCATTTAGGGATCTGGGGCAAAAATTGGGGATTGGTCCTGCTTTGAGCAGGGGGTTGGACTAGATGACCTCCTAAGGTCCCTTCCAACCCTGATATTCTATGATGAAAAACTGTACACTATACATGTGTTTATCCTATATTTGATAATCTGTAATAACATTACCAAATGTTTAAAAGGACTATAGTAATTCAAATAGATCTTTCAAAATCAGTGTAGGGCACACATTTTCTGAGGGCTTTAATTATGATGGCACTAGATTGCATTAAACTCACATTTTCCCAATACCCCATAAACTGCAGCTTGAGAAGCTTATGGAATTGACCAAGAGGACCTAGATCCTGTCCCTGCTAACATCGGTGTTTTACATGCAGTGGCTATAGCAGCAGTATGAAACGGAGTGCAATTGTGACTGCAATTCTATTCAGACAAGAGCAAAATTTAAGTCCATTCTCTCCTTCAGCTTCCAGTACAACATAAAAATGCTATAAACACGGGAAAGGAAAGAACTAGGACAGCAGATGAGAAATGGAGAAGATGTGTGGCAACAAATAGGTCAGACAGTTGGAGCATTCCCAACACCAAGACTAATGTCTTTTTGAAGAAGAATATTTTCTGATATGTCACCAAAAACTATGATCTATGGAAGAGAAGGAGTTTCCCCATTCTCTCTTAGTTCTTCCTTTCCACCTAATTAGTAACTTTAAAGCCCTGATACTCTATATAACATGTTCAACAAAAACAAGTTATACAAAAAGTGCATCCCCCCAAGGTACTTGCAAACCTCTTGCGCAGAAGTTATTGCGGCTAAGGTTCCAAGCCACAACCTCTGGCTCCTGCATTGTGTTTCCTTGTTACACTGCTCTGCTCTGGTAGAAGCTGAGTATAATGGACTAAAATCCTAATCTGTGAAAGCACTCTGGGCCAGCACTTCAGAGACCACGATTTTTGTCAATTTCACTTTGCTGCTTCTAGTGCACACAGCCGAGCGACATATCAGAGAAAAAGAAAATAAAAAACCCCACAATATGCAAAGAGAGAGAGAGATACAAACAGAGGGTTGAGGGGAGGCAGGTAACATAATATCAAGGAAAAGGGTATAGAACAGGGATATATGAATGAATAGGAACTCTGGCCTATTCCCTCTCTATAGCAGAATATCTATAGCCACAATAAATCCATAGTTTTCTGAGAGTTTGAGTGACCCAGGGAATGTTTCTAATTTGGTTTAAAAAATAAAATCAGGGATAGAAGAATCCTGACTACACCCTGGATATGCCACAGAGGATCTATTACAATTTCATGAAGAGGGGTTTTTTTTTCCCTCTTTACATTAAAAAAAATCAAAATTATACTGTCAAGGCTGGAAGAACTGAAATCTCATCTACCAGCTGAGTTTTTATTTGAATGCACATTTTACTGTCCCACATACAAGAGACTGGTGTAATATAAAAAAAGGTGCCCTGGAGGATCAATCACTCACCAGTTGTTGTTTTTTTTTAATTCAAGGCCCAGTGGTCTCAATTTAAAACAAAACAAAACACCAAACCAATCTGGACCAGCAATAACTGCCCAGGAACTGCAATAACTCCTCAGACATCACTGCATGTTAACTAGTAGCACCTGTGTGCTGCAGCCCTCATTAATGGGGCAAAGATGGATTTTTTTGAATCACCAGGAGAGCAGTATGATTGTAACTAGTAACTAGATTGTAATCAATTTTTAAAAAGGTACATTTGGCTTATCGACTTTGACAAAGTCTCTGTACCAGAGTGATATTTCCTAAATTTTGGATCTCAAAAGGGTTATCTCCGCTGCCAAAAATCTACTCTAAGTCCCCTTATAGGCTAAGAATATCCTTACATAGGATTAGTATTATATACTGGTAATGCTCTTAGAAGTGAAAGCTGATTGAACTTTGTCCCTTGGAGAGTTTAGACAGGACATTAGCAGTCCAGTGGACTGCTAACCTAGAACACTTTGGCAGCCAAGGTCATGATTCCGCCATTGGCCAGCAGACTAACAGTAGTGACGCAACTTAATCTCATGGATAGGAGTCAGGAGACACAGGCTTCATTACCAGTCTCTACTACTAGCTCATTCTGGTCGTGAGCAGTTAATTCGTCTATTAAATAGGGAAGAAATTTCTGACCCACCTTTGTAAATGGCTTTTGGAACCTTGGCTGAAAGTAGGGTGACCAGATAGCAAGTGTGAAAAATTGGGACACTTTTTTATTCAAGGTGGGGGTAATATTTGCCTATATAAGACACAGCCCCTAATATCTGGAGGTCTGGTCAGCCTAGCTGAAAGTCACTGTGCAAGTACTACTACTATTTGACATGTTGCCCGTGCTTTTTGGTTAAACCAAATGGGAAATTATATTACATATACACTCTTGAACTGCCAAATGGATTATCTGGCCAATGGAAAATAAATAGTTTGGGATTCCTATCCTCCAATCTGTTCAAGTGTTTTTGGAATCACGAATGGTCTAGATGGGTTTAGATGAAAAGTGTATGACCTTATGGGCCTACAGGAAAGAATCAGCACAGGATAAATCTAATATTGCATCATATTTAGGGAAGAAGGACATTTTCCAGAAGAACTTTAATGCATGCTGTGAATTCCATCTCTCTTTTCTTTTCTTTCTTTTCTCTTTTTTTTTTTGGGGGGGGGGGGGGCGGGGGTGCTGAGAAACACTGTAGGAAACAAAAGTTATGGGAGAGATGAAGTTAAGAATGGAACCAAAGCTAAAGTAAATAAAAATAATTTTCACGGACTCTCTTGGGAACTGAAAGGTGGGCCTGATAACAATGGGAATGAGAAATTAAAAGAATGTGAGGGGGAGAAACTGTACAGAAAAAATGGAGACAGATTTCCACTGCCATTTATCCCGGCCACAGTGTTCACTCTCAGCCCTTGGGGGAGGTGCATGAGCTGCCCCAGGAACTAAATGTAACAGAATTAGTCCTTCCATGCTCTCCCACACTTTCTGGAGTGGGAGTGGGGAAAAAGGAGGGGGAAGCAACTTCCTGCAGCCCTGAAAGACTTGCAGCTTGCTTACTTCCTTGTGCTGTTCCAGTTGTGCTGGTTGGCAAATTGGGACAGAAGGGAGGAAGAAAGAGGCAAAAGGTAGACAAGGTCTTGATTCTCGCCTTCGCCATCCACTAGTTCACAGACACAGCATCCAGAGAGCATGGGCTACACTCTTCACCGGCCCAGAGGATATGGGTCTTAGCCAGGCAGTGTGGTGGAATGGGCCTTACTCCCACACTGTGAGGAAGTAAGACAAGGGCACAATTTAGCTTTAAAACAACTACACAAGGTCATACTGGAACTCAGTATACAGATCAGGCATGGAACCCATGTCTTACTAGTGCTGTGCTTCAGCCACTAGACTGCTGACTAGTACCTGTGGGTTTATCGTGCTTTGGGACACTATAGGAATAGCATGTCAGGAGCACTTATGGGAGTAGTGTTGTCATAAGGTCCCTGTCAGGTCTTTTCTCTCCTCTAACCCCACATGGGAACAGCTCCCTCATTCACTAGTCTCAAGAGAATAGCCCAATCTACCCCATGAGCTCCAAACCCACATTCTCACGTAAGACAGTTTCAGGTTCTCAAACTCACATTCTGAGGCAATTTAGATTAGGACCTGTTTTCTGGTCACTCCCCTGAAACTGGGAAGCCTTCAAAACCCTAACACTGGGTCAGGAGAGGGGAAGAAGCAGCAGAGAAATTTGATCCATCCTAGCCTCAGAGCTCTGGGCCCTAGGAAAACACTAACTGGGGGAAAAAGGAAGCTTGTTAATAAATATTGACTGGTTTCCACTCTCCTTCTCCAAGACCTTTTCCTAATCCTCAGTGACACAGTGGCCTACCATCATTGTTACCTTTGCAGCAAAAGCCTTGGGATGAAGAAGTACAAACAAGGCCCAAAGCTGCTGGATTCAGGCCTGATCAGTCACTATTTATAGCATTCTACTACAGTATTTTATATATATATATATATATATATTAAAAAAAAGACAAGAGTTGCTACATTGAACCAGGTTTGGCTTCTATTTACAGAGCCCTTTTTATTAGAGCTTACTGCTCTTCAAGTACCTTAACAACTGTCACCTAGATCCTCATTTTCTCTTTGTACTTGGCCTAACACTTCAGAACATGTTAAAAATCACATATAAAAGTTATAGTACCCTAACAATCAGGAAACAAGAGTCTTTTAAAGGTTTGAATTCAACCACTAATGGATTTCCTCCAAAGTTAGGAAACATTTATATATTGCTGATTTACTGCAGGTGCGGTAACGGAATTTGTACTTATACACACCAGCTGCAAGCAAATCAAGAAAAAAAGCTTCACAAAGATACAGAGGACTTGATGTAATTTGGGCTGAGACAGAATTTCCACACACAAGTGCACAAAACAAATGGGAATTTATAATTTTCTCTGTCACAGCTCATGACTTTTAAAGGTTAGAATTTCACAGCCACACTGGAGTAGAATGTTATGTGTTTACATGGAGTGGAAATGAGGTATCCCCGCAAATAGTTTATAGAACCTTTTCAGGCATCAAAATAACCCAAATGTATCTCTTTTGCAAAGGGTATTGACCAATTGTGTCATCTAATAGGTAACTCCCCAACAAGCTTTTATTTTATTTTATTTATTTATCTGGGGAGAGATCAATGCTTTTCACTTTCTCTTTCCTCCACGGAGACTATCCTTAAGCAACAGATATTTTTCCCTTTTAAAAACCCCAATACATTTTGTTTTTGTACAATTTCACTTCTGCAAGAGATCAACAACTGAGTCAGGCACATTCTAAAACAAGAAGCCACAGTGACTTTATCCAGGAAATATGAGGTGGCAGAGATCCAACATGGCTGGTGCTCAAGGTGAAAGAAAGGGGTGGGAATGGATTCACAAGTTAATTGTCAATTATGGAAGGCTGCTGGCATGAATTTTGGATGCATGCACAGGAGAATTTACCTGGGAATCCTACTTGATTGAGCCATGTACAATGCAGAAGCAATTACTGTACATCTTTAAAGGAATTATGTACCACCGGAAGAGGGGACAACAGCATAATCAGACCAATAAGAGGAGTTAGTTGAAAGGATCAAGGAAGCACAATTGTTGATACAAGAGAAGAAACACAAAAGTACCTGACTGTGATCTCACAGGAGAGGAGCAATAGAAAGGATGTACAAGCCCCTACTGCATGTCTGATTGAGGGGCTACCTCTACAGAGGAGTGCACAGGGAATGAATTGCTAATTCAATCTTTTGGCTGAATTCAAAGGCTGCCAAAAAGGTGTTGTCATATTCACTTCTGTGATGTGGGCATGCCAACAACTCATTCCTATACCACAAGTCACAAGAAACAGTCCACAGATGGCAAGGACTTCAGGTCTCCACTGAACTAGGCTGGTTTTGACAAGTGACCTGGAAGTGATGCATTCAATATCTTATTTTCATTTCCCCCATACCATGCTGTGCTAACGTTAGAGTCTCTTCTTCTTTAGGCTAGATCTACCTCACTTGTTGTGCTTTTTATGCAAAGCCTGTGAGCAAACAGGAGTGAACTGTTTCTTGGCTTGTGTGACTAAAAGAATGACACAGCACATTCACTTTTTAGCATACATCTTCCCACGTGACTACAATGAATAAGACCAGAACTCAAATCTCAGGCTTGGTCTGTGGCTTCTAATGCCATACCACAGCAGTGTGGGAAGAACTAAAGATTCATGCCAGTGCAGCTGCTGTTCCTGCCGTAGTTTTGAGGAAAGGGAGACGAGCTCCTGCCCAGTGCTTTGAGAGTGATATCATCATCTGAGCAAGCCAAGAACAGAGGGAACACATGAGAAACTAAAAAAGAACACTCCTCCTGACAAAGTAAATAGTCATGCATGGCCTTTGCAAAGTCCCTTGCCCTGAATTGTTCACAATCTACAGAGCCGCAGGAGTTTGAGCTAGGTTTAAAGATATAAAGAAAAAATAACCAGTCACATAAGGGCATGTCTACCTTTTGATATGGGGTGTAATTCCCAGCTCCAGGAGACATATTCATGGGGATGGGAAGGGCTAGCCACCCCGAGGACATGCCTAGGGTCTTTGGTGTGTATGTGCTTTGGGTGGCTAGCCACTCACACTGCTGCAGCCATAGGCGCCGACTTCCTGTGGCGCCGGTGGGGGCTGACGCCCGGCGTCGGGGCCCCACCCCCGACGCCACGTCGTCCAGCGTCAGGGGCGGGGCCCCGCAACATCTCCCGGTGCTGAGGTAAGGTCCCAGGACTGGCGGGGAGCTGTGCGCGGGCCCCGGGAATGGCGGGGAGCTGCCGGTGGGTGCTCTACACCCACCAATTTTTCCCCGTGGGTGCTCCAGCCCCGGAGCACCCACGGAGTCGGCACCTATGGCCGCGGCTACACTATTTTATGAAAACTAGCACGTGTGTCTCCTCAAACTGGGAATTACGCCCCAGCTAAAAGTGTAAACATACCCGTAGGCCTGGTATACACTAAGAAGCTAGGTCGACCCAGCTACGTTATGTAGGGATGTGAAAAATCCACACCCCCAAGTGACGTGGTTAAGCTGATGTAACCCCTGCTGTAGACAGTGCTAGGTCGACAGAAGACTGGTTCCATTGACCTAGCTACTGCCTGTCAGGATGGTGAATTAACCACAGTGATGGCAGAACCCCTCTCATTGCTGTAGTGAGTGTCTACACTGAAGTGCTCCAATGGTGCAGCTGCAGAGTTTCAAGTGTAGACAAGCTTAAGCTTAAGTCCCTCTGGTTCAGATCCACAAAGGGATTTAGGTGCTGCAATGCTGAGCATTGCAACAGCTAACTTTTTGGCACCTAGCAAATCACAGGAGTCTGCGGAGATCCACAAAGTCTGAGTTAGGTGCCTATGCTGCCTCTACAATGCATGGGAAGAGAGAGAATGGGATAAAAAAAAGCCGCCACACATGGCTACCTAAGATAGCCAATAGGAGAGGTCAGTGAGAGCAGTGTGTCTTAAACCTCATCCCTCTCATGGAAACAGGCACCTAAGTTCAGGTTGCAGGGAGGTGCCTATCTCTGGTTAATGATTCACAACCAGGAACCCCACTCTTGGTGTCAGGCAGCTTACATTCCTATGTGATTTCTTGTAAGAATGAGTTAGGTGCTTGCTCACTCCGCACAAAGCGGGGTGTGAGGAGCAGAGTGGCTCATTGGAGCAGGAGGGCAGGACCCCTGGATCTGCCTCCTCCCAGGTGTGGGCCTGAACCACCAGACTAGAGTCATTTTCTCTCTGTGGCCCAATGAGTCTTTTAAATAATTTATTCAGAGTAGGACAGGAGAGACTGAGGGAGCCCTACATCAGAATATCCAAAAGCCCAGTGGTCACAGCACTCTCCTGAGAGGTTGGCAACCCCTGTGCAAATCCTTTCTCCCACCTCAGGCTTTTTTTTTTTTTTTTTTTTTTTTTTTTTTTTTGCGGGAGGGTGAGGGGGGAGGGGGAACATTCTATGATCTGTGTTATGCAGGAGATCAGACTAAATAATCACAATGGTCCCTTCTGGCCCTGGAATCTATGAATGATCTGCCCAGGAGGGAGTTAACATTGTCTTGGGGGTTTTACCGCCTCTATTTGTCATTAGTGCCCGTTGCTGAGCTGGTGGCAAGCTGCTATATAGTACAATGCCATCACTCTCTTTTTTCCAAGACTCAGGCACAGTTTTTTAAAGTTGTGTGTGATTCCTGATGATCTGAGGAAAACTTTCTCATGGTTCCCTGTATTTTGGATGGAGGAGAAAGTACCTCTATCTCAACCTCTCTGTCACACTGCAGAAGTCACTCCTCGCTGGGTCATTACAAAACCTAAACCTAATTTCCCCAATACTAATTTTCCCCTACTGTTACTCACACCTTCTTGTCAACTGTCTGAAATGGGCCACTCTCATTACCACTTCAAAAGTTATTTTTCCTCCCTTGGTATCCTGCTGATAAGTGAATTGTCTCATTAGACTGACCTCACACTTGGAAAGGAAACTCCCATCCTTTCACGTATTTATACCTGCTCCTGTATTTTCTACTCCATGCATCTGACGAAGTGGGTTCTAGCCCATGAAAGCTTATGCCCAAATAAATGTGTTAGTCTGTAAGGTGCCACAAGGACTCCTCATTGTTTTAACTCCTCCCTGGGTTTACACTGTGCTTTTGTGCCTCCCAATTTCCACCGCTAGTTCATGGTCACCAATTCGTATTTGGTCAGAGTCTGCCATAATTCTGCACACTTCACTGTGGTGAGGTATCGGCTAGTGTGATAGTTCTGTGCATGGATCTGGAGCATTAAATTCATTTCAGAAAACTGAGAACGAAGAACATGTATTTGAAAAGCAGGCTGGTGCTAAAACCAATTGGAAAGAGGGATTAACTCATCTTTTCTGACACCGCATTATCATCATATCCATTTTACAGATGGGAAATAAGGATGCTCGGCCCCTATGGAAAACAAAGCCACTCATTTAATTCTCTAGCTTTAGATACCCATGTTTGGAAAAACCCAAGGCCACAGAGGAAGTTGCTCTCACCCAGACTGAATTAAGGCATCGGGAATTCATGACTGCCCTTCTCTATTCAACACAATCCAGCTGCTTAAGGCTAGGTCATGCCTCTCTATTTACACTCTTGCCAAGCTGATCAGTGATGTGTGGGCTCTAAGTGGTAGCTGGCTAGCAGTTGGCAGATGCAGTCACACAAACTCTATGAGCTCAGAAAACAGACTATGTTTTAAAAAGCAGGCACCAATAAAAATGCACAGAAATGCTCCTAGGGCCCCAAGAGGTCTATCGGACCATATTACGAATAACAACCTTCTGTAAAGTGCTCATGCAGCACAAAGCTGTGGCAGGCATGGTTACTAACATAGGAAAATGGTGGCTTAATACTGCTTGGGCACTCTATATCTCCAAAGCATTTTACAAATAATAATCAATTATCTTCCTTTTATAACTGGGGAAACAGAGGCACAGAAAGATTAAGTGACTTGTCAAAGGGGTTGGGGACAATGAGTGGCAGAACCTGCCAAAGAAACAAAGATGACCTGACTCCTAATCTGATGTTAATTCTTTAGACTACCTAGGGTGAAATCCTGGCCCCACTGAGATCAATGGCAAAACTGCCATTGCCCTCAATGGGTCCAGGATTTCACCCATAGTGTCCCCAACACACTTTACAGTAAACAAGGAGGGCTGCAATCTGGTGGCACATTGTCAGCAAGCTCAGAAACTGTTATTTTTAACCCTTTGCATGATCTGTAGTAGCATCTCCTCTAGGTCGAATACATTACCCATCTGTATAGGTCTCCATTTTCTGTCAGTTTGTTCTGTTATCTCTTTTAGTAACTGTGATGCTCTGTACTTCGGGGGGACACCCAGCGCCCCCATGTTCATCCTTGTAAAATGATTGTGTGGTATCTAGTGCAAAGTTTGTCATGTCGGGTGTCTTCGGAAGGCTCATGATGATGCACTGAGCATTGTTACAGTTATGTTATAGTAATTGTTACAGTAACGTTATAGGTTATAATTTCATGTATGTAGTTATGAGGCTGAAAATGTATCTTCATGGCTTAAAATAAGCCCAGGCAAAAAATCTCCAAGAACAGAAAGGCAGTTCACACCTCATCAGAGCAGGTATGGGACAAACCCAGCCCAGCCTCACAGGAACAAAGGACACTGGCCTAGGCAGCAACAAAAGGATCTGTTGGACTCTCGAGTGAGTCCTCTTCCTTTGGCCAGTTTGGGACTGCGATGAGGTAATGCGCACCTGACTCTGAAAGGGGCGGTAGGGCGCAAAGCCAAGAGGGAAGAAAGAACATGATAAAAGGGAGAGACTTTGCCATGCTCTCTCTCTCTCTTCCACCTACACCTACAGACACCACACCAAGCGACCGAAGCACTGATCAAAGGGGAGAGCCTGGCTGAAGGGCAACCAGCCAGCCTGTGGTGAGAAGCATCTAAGTTTGTAAGGGCACTGAAAGTGTTAAGATCAGCTTAGAATACATTTTGTTTTTATTTCATTTGACCAAATCTGACTTATGTTATCACTTAAATTCTATCTTTGTAGTTAATAAATCTGTTTATTCTACCTGAAGCAGTATGTTTGATTTAAAGCGTGTCACAGACTCCCCTTGGGATAACAAGCCTGGTACATATCAATTTCTTTGTTAAATTGACAAACTTGTATAAGCTTGCAGCGTCCAGCAGGCATAACTGGACGCTGCAAGATGGAGGTTCCTAGGGTTGTGTCTGGGACCAGACATATTGGCTAGTGTCATTCAGTTGCCCAATCCAAGGAACAGCTTACATGCCAGAGGCTGTGCGTGAACAGCCCGGGAAGGGGGGCGGGGGTTCTAACAGCAGAGTAGGGTAAGCCTGGCTCCCAGAGTCAAGGACTGGAGCGACCTAGCAGATCACCGGTCCAGATATCACCAGAGGGGAAAGTCACAGTAACTATAACAGATATCTACTTCACTCACCCTCTCTCAACCCTTTTCTAAGCTTCCCTCCATCCCTGAGTCTTTGATATATTCCCTTCCTTTCCTGATCTGAAGACTGGTAAGCACAGCAGGTGAAGAGTGTTAGCTCCGCTTCTGCTGATGCTAATTGGGCTCACAGGCTCATTCAGACAGTGCTAGCAAATGACATACTAAGTTAATCAGAAACTTGGATTCATAAGAGAATGTTCACACTTAGGGAGGGTGAGCAGAGATTTGCATGTGAGCCTTTAAAATGAAGCACTTACCAAAAGGAGAATGGCTGCCTCTAATTATCCTAGGTACTTCTACAGCTCCTATTAATGTATTATCTGAGCACATCACAATATTTAATGAGAGGATAAATACAAATACCCTTTTGAGATAGGGAAGTCCTATAATTTCCACTTAACAGATCGGGAACTAAGGCATAGAGGCCCAGCTCCTCTAAAGCACTCAGGCTCCTAAAGGTACACCTACACTGCAATTAGACACCTGCAGTTGGCCTGTGCTAGCCAACTTGGGCTTGCGGGGCTCAGGGGCTGTTAAATTGTGGTGTAGATGTTTGAGCTTGGGCTCGAGCGTGAGCTCTGGGAGACTTGAGCCTGGGCTCCAGACCGAGCCTGAACCGCTACACTGCAATTAAACAGCCCCTTAGACTAAACTCCATGAAGCTGAGTCATCTAGCACAGGCCAGTGAGTCATAGGTGTCTAACTGCAGTGTAGACATACCCTAACTCTGAACTGTATGCTCCATTACAATCCACAAAACTCCCGCCTAACCCTACAGGTGCCTAAACTCACTCAGCTCCTAAGTGAGGCCTGCACAACATACGGAGAGGGGTGGTTTTTTTTGCTCAACAACCTTCCTCGCATCTGGTCACCCTAGTTTCAGCCCTCGGCTGTTTTCTTTGGAGTAATATGGTCCTCACCGCTTTACGAGTTGTGCAGGCCTGTCCTAAGTTTTCAGACAAAAAATTCCCTTTGCCTAAGTTACTGCTTCTGGGTATATGCACTGCTGCCTCCCTCTAGGCGTCCAGATGCCTATCTCCTGAAGCCCCAGAGCGATCCACGAACCGGGGGAAGACAGGTGTTCACCTGTCTATCGTACCTACCTCCAACAAATACCTGAGTGGTCTGTCACTTTTTCTCTTCGCTGCAATGCTTACAAAGCTTGTCATGCTGTAAAAGTATCCCTGAATTGAATTTTCTCTATTTTAGTAGATGGCATCAGCATATTATGTATGGATCATAGTCCATTTTTTTGGTCAGGCGAGACACAGCTCCGAGTTCAAAGACATAACCAGGTGACTAATGTTCCTTGTTTAAACAGTTCCAAAGACTTTCCTTTTACTCTCCTTAACATCTCTAATATATCTAGTTTCATTCATTACAACGTTTTCTCTATTTATTTAATGCAGCTCATGTTACTAAAGAACAGCCCCAACTAGAGCGATTCTTTGGAAAACTGGCTGCACAGTCCTGTCACTCAGTTAACTGATTTAACTAACTACTTCTACATTCATATTCTATGACATATCAAAATGTTTCAGGTTGGGTTTTGGAGAACCTGCTTTCTCTCTGTATACTAAAGCAACCACAAGAATCCAATGTGTACACTAGGATAAAATGCCTGGAGTCAAGGGGAATACAAGAGTACAAGAGGTACAGTATTCTTTCAAAAGGGCAACTTCAAGACTTTGGTTTAAAAGCATAAAAATCCCTCTGTGTTGCTCATTATGTTTGTTATTTTTTAAAAGATTACTTAGCAGTTCTAGAGCCTGCCTATACTATGTGTATTTGTACAGATATAGCTATACTGAAGCAGAGACACAATGTAAATGCACTTTCAGTGTAGCCAGTGGAGTGAATCCACACTGATGGTTTGCTCGTGTATCATTATACTCGTGTAGCTACACTGATGGAAATATCCACAGAGCACACATGTCCTTAGCTCGTTGAAAATCTTGGATCATAACCTTTTATGGTGAGTAACACACTGGTTACCAACTCCTGATATTTACGAGAGTTTCTAGTGTGGGTGGGTTAATGACAATTTACAGCTTTTTCCATTGGCCTGGGAAAATAACAACTCATCTGTGAAGAATCTTTTGGGTGAAACTCTCATATTCTCCTACTCCCATTGTTTTGGCCTAGAAAGCACAAACATGAGTTAATGAGGGAGACAGTGAACAGCAGTGGAGTGTTGTCTTCCAATGTTAGCTGGTTAAAAATAAAAAAATCATGGCTTTTGAATAAAGGAGCATAAGCAGTGACATTTTATTAATGATGAATTAAGGCATGTTTGTGAAGGATCATACACTTCTCTAGCTCACAGGACTGTAAAGAGGATTCGTTTGCAGAACGCTTTGAATGTGTAAAGTGCTATATTATTTGACAATCCAAGGTGTAAATAATATATGAATATTCCTCGACCTCCAAAGGAAAGAAAAAGTTAGTGTATTACAAACAAACTATGCATGTAAATAAGCACTAAAAGCCATTAAGTCAAGAGTACACTGACTATACAGAGAATTATATCTGAGCTGCCCCTCTCCTTTCACAGCTTGCAATTTTATAAAATTTGAGTTTTGTGTTCTTCATTCAACATGTGAAACAATGGCATGGGCTTTAAACAGAAGTGACAGAACATGAACCGTGCAGTCCAGATACAGTCTTTAATGGGAAAAAACCCTCAATTACAATATATTCCGAATGATTAATTCAGTTCAGATGTTCATCGACCCTTCTCGGAACCCACTTTACAGCTTTCATTGATGACCACTAGCACAATAAGTGCCTAACATTTGACTTTTCACATATGCTTCAAAACAATCAATCAAAGTATGAGAAAACTGTCTGCAGAAAGAGTAGGTCTGAGTTCACTCACTAAAGATCCTCCCTTGGTTATCCAAGGAAAGAAAAATAAATGTAAAAAATTTGACGTGAAACTACTCAGATTAAAAACAGGCAATTTTATTTTATGCCTCTATGAAGCTCTCCAGTTCCACTCAGTGTAATTACAGATGCCTCACTACTTACAAATCACCTCACACACTGCATAAAGAAATACAATTTTTGGCTGTCCAAATTACAAGAGACCATAATGCACAAAGGCAATAAACACAGGTCTGCCTGCAATCAGATAACACTTATCGTAAACAATGGCTTTTGCTATTTATTATCTTTGAAACAGGTTCAGCTACTAAGTCTTAAAAGGTTTGGTTATTCTTGTGGGTTTTTTTTGCAGATTTGTTCATTTGCAAATTTTACACCATTAATTTGGGCTTGAATGGGGACTAGGAGTGGCTGGCTCATTACAGAAGCAACTTTCCTCTCCTGGAATTGACACCGCCTCATCAATTATTGGGAGTGAACTACATCCACCCTGATTGTATTGGCCCTATCAACACTGGTTCTCCAATTGTAAGGTAACCCGCTTCTCTTCATGTGTCAGTATAACAATGCCTGCATCTGTAATTTTCACTCCATGCATCTGAAGAAGTGGGTTTTTTACCCACGAAAGCTTATGCCCAAATAAAACCGTTAGTCTTTAAGGTGACACCTGACTCCTTGTTGTTTTTGTGGATACAGACTAACACGGCTACCTCCTGATACTTGTTTTTTTGTGGAGTTTCCAGCAGTTGGCTGAGGTAAGATAAAGTGTTTAGCCAGAAGAGTTTCAGAAATAGGGCCAATTTTGCATTAAACACATAATATAAATGGCCACGCACTAACAAAGAGCTTTGAAGAGAGACCTTTTCAGCTTGTGTAATTCCCTGTCCGACTCCCCACAACCTCTACAGGTTTACAACCTCAACACCCATTGCTTCCTCTTTTTGCCAGTTTTTCTTGATTACTAAATATCATAGCATCCATATCCTCCCCAGTGCACAGCATGAACACCTAGATGGGTTGCACTGATACCAACATTTGTCACGGGTCATTGCACAGAGCTGGCTTCCAGACCTTGCCCCCAGTTATAACAAAGACTGTGGACAGAACTGTGGAGCATGCCAAGGCAGAAGTGGTTGACTTTAATGAGTTGCTAGGCCAACATCACTTCTGGCCTCGTGCCCAGAAAGGACAGACAAGTTCTCACACAGTATACTGCAAAAGAATTCACAGAACGTGCTACGGACCATAGGATGTGCCCTTAGAAGTCAGTGCTACACGTGGTGCCAGCGTGGATGGACGGCATTGAGGCAACTCGAGTGTTAATTTGCAGCATGGTCACTCTAGCTTATGCTAGTGTAATACAAGAGAAATGACTTAAGTGGATCACTCAAGTTAACAGAAGTGAAGATGCATCCAGAGTGCACCTTAGAGACCGGGAGGGGAGAAGCAGTCCGTACTCTTCAGAGTCAGGAACCACATAGCAACAGATCCATGACCCTTATCCCACTCCTGCCCTCCTAGCTCTAGGATCTCCTGTGGATAAGCGCTCCATGGCACAAAGGAGGCGAGTAATCTCTGCACACACTCTGCAAATCTATAACAGTTCCACAGCAAAAAAACAAAACAAAACCCTTCTCAGTCACGGAGAGCCAAGAGTGCTTCCTCAGTGGCCCATGGTTAGTCCCCATGAAATTAGTGACAGTTTCACTATTAACATCAGTGGCCTAAGATTTAGTCATAATATAATATATATATCCTCATCAGGTCTGCTGAGATATATATATATATATATATATATATAAAACAATCTGGTAAAGTGATATTTTTCTACCTACAGCTCTTTGATTTTAAATATATTTAGCAGTTATATTTTTTTCAGAAAGAAAAGAAAAGAAAGCTGGGAGAACATACTGGACCAAAAAAAAAAAAAAAGGCAGGCTAATGGAATGTTACGTTTCAGAATTTAAATGCACTTGTCAGGAAACACAAAATTGTAATTCCCACAACAATTGCAATGAAACCTTTGTGCATATGCAGAATTTTATACTGCTGTATACGGTGAGAAATTTATGCCTTCATATACATGCGTTATGACAGAATTACAGTTACATTGGGAACCATAACTTCGAATTTCCTGCCTTTTGTACATTAAATTCACAACCGTAATGTTGCATTAACAGTTTTTCACATTGAATTCCCCTGGTTTAAAATAAAGGAAGGAAGACAGCAAGTGATCAGACACTGGAATAACTGCACTTGAGTTCTGTTGTGTTTCTATGTGCAATTTTACTAACATTGTTTATTTATCTGATTGTTACACTTATGTTTATTTCAATAAGTATTCCTAAAGATAAATGTATCTTTATTTGTATGTAACATGCTCGGACCCAGCAGTACATATAATTGGAGCCTGGCACACAAAAAATTTAGAGAGAGAGAATGAGTTAATAAACCAGTGGTTAGGGCACCCACTTAGGAAGTGGGAGACCCAATCTCCCTTCCCCTGCTTCCCCCTGTCATTTAGCTGCTCTTCTATTTTGTGCTTAAACAAGATCCCATAGACAGCTGAGGATCGATGCTAACTATTACCACATTGATACACTGTTGTTTCAAGCAGAGTTCTAGCACTGTTTCCTTACTAAACTGCACAGAGATATTATTGGCTGAGGGCCACATTAGAAAAGGGTTATAAAGTCACGCTATAGGCTATGGTCCCATCTAGGATACTGTATGCTCCAGTATAGGACGGCCCAATTTACAACATGAGAGTTCCCGACACGTTTAAACATCCCAGCAGTAGCGTAATCAGGGGGGGAGCAGGGGGAGTGGCAGCTCCCCCTCTGAGGAGAAGCGGCGCTAAGGTGCTGCCCGAGCCCGGCTGCGGGAGCCGGGCTCGGGGGGCGCTTTAAAGGGCCCGCGGCTCCCCGCAGCGGCAGGAGCCGCCGGCCTTTTAAAGCGCCCCCCCCCCCAGCCCGGCAGGAAGCCACGGGCCCTTTAAAGCGCCCCCCCCAGCCCCGCTGCCGGAGCTGGGCTGGGGGGGGGCTTTAAAAGGCTGGCGGCTCCTACCGCTGCGGGGAGCCGCAGGCCCTTTAAAGCGCCCCCCCCCCCGCCCCGCTGCCGGAGCCAGGCTCGGATTTAAAAGGCCCAGGGGCTCCGCAGCAGCTGGAGCCCCGGGCCCTTTAAAGCACCACCGGGTGAGTACAGGGGGAGCGGGGAGGCGCCTTTTTATAGCGCCGCTCCCCCTGTGCTCTAAACCTGGCTACGCCACTGCATCCCAGTCCAACTCGTATTACACTGCCATGTTTTAAACTATCATACTGTAACAAGGTCTTGGAACATGGTAGCTTTCTATTGCGTAGACATAAGAGGTGTATTCTTAGTATGGTTTGGCTAGTACACTTTAAATATCCACATTAGAATTAATCAGGGAAACCATACCCAAATCCTGTTAGCAACATCTATGTTTAAACAACTACTTTCATTAATAGAAAAAGGAAGATATAGATTGTGTAAGTATTTTTATAATGCTTTTTTGTTGCTCTGTTATGAAAGCCCTTCTTTAGGGCTGCTATTAGACGCTTACAGCTACAGTAACAGTAACAAAACACGATTAGAATTTAGTAAAGCTAAGGAAACAATCCCGTTAAACAAAATCTACTAAATAAAAGCAAAAATGTGCTATAACAAAACTAAACCTCTAGTCTGATCTGCTCTCCATGACACATATACAAATAGAATCAGCAGTTCCCAGACCGGACAGAATTCCTTGAAGTGCAACGACAGACCATTACTATATATTCAAACCAGAAACTTCAGCTACAAGGGCCCGCACACTAACATTTCAGAAGAAAGACTACAAAGTTCAGTTCTGTGGCAGTCTAGCTGAGTAAATAAGTGGTGACACTTATGGAAGGGTTTTTTCCCCAGTCTGTTTAGGTTTATACAATTGTAGGTCACAATATTTAACCTACTCAACAATGGAAGTCTAGACATTAATACAGTGTCCATCACTGTATTGTCTGGTTTTGTATGGCACTACATACAAATGTTAACTAAAATAATCATGGAGTGTAATCTGTGCACAGAATTGTTCAGCTAAAGTTGCAACTACAAACAATAACTGTATCAGTAGATGAAGTTCCCAATATGACAGTATGGCCTCAACTTTCCTATCCAAAATTAGAATAAATGCATTAAGGACAGTTTTTATCTGTTCAATGTAAGGCTTTCTGCCTTTCTTTATGCACAGTTTTATCTGTAATTATAGTTTCCACAAGCTGAGATGTTTTCCTTATGCCCAACAATCCACAGTGATGTTTAAAGTGATAAATACACTGTCACATGTGGTGCTCTGTCTAATATGACAGTTTTTTCTTAACCCAGAATAAGAGTCAGAGACACAGCGAGAAAAATTGCCTCCAATCATATTGTTACACTGTGCACAGTTTATGGCTGGCATGCATCCAGTTTTGTGGTTGTGATAAGAAATGTGTAATCCTATTATGCAGGGAAGAGTCACAATGTACAAATAGATCTCGGAAATGGGTACCTCTCCTATAAGATTACTCCTTTTCACCATAATAGTTCTGCAAGTAGGTCTAGACAGTAACGCTTTGCTATTCTCCCCACTGTTAGGTGACAGCCAGCTGTCAGAATAATTCACCACACATGAGCTGGTATTTTTGCAGCAGACAAAATGCAGTACAGTTACTTACAAGTGCAATGTTAATTAAAACAACAACTACAAGCCATAGTAGAGTAGTATGAGAAGAGTGTATTGTGCTGCATAAAAGACAGCCAGGTTTGGGAATGAGATGTCTGGCGGTTTTACCACCTTGCAATGCGAGGTCATCAGATCTCACAAGCTAGGCAGGGTTGAGCTGGGTTAGTTCTTTAAAAACAGAAGAGCTTAATTGTGCACTTAGGTGCTACAGGAGTTCATCCTGGTGGCTCTCTGGATTGCATTCCTTCCCTTGAGGCAATGCTGAACCAGTTTCCTCGCTGGGGGTTAAGGAGCTATTGAAAGCAGTCTTTGCACAGCAAATGTAAAACCAAGGTTCTGTACAGATATACCCTGGCACCTCTGTAAGATTAGGGGTGCCACACCTGATTTTGCAGGGTAAATTAAGATAATTCCATTATGCTTAACAATTTCTTCTCCTTTTTCCTACCTTCCTGAAACAAACTGATGTATAGCATCACTGCGGCTCTGACTCAAGAAACCACTTACACACATCCTTAACTTTATGCACATGCTTAACTCCTATTGACTTCAATAGCGTAAATTGACTCTGTGCAGCCAAGTGCACTCCTGGAAGAGGATGCATTCCTAATTCAGGGTCTACGTGCTGATAAATTGCTGCCTTCCATGCCACGAGAAACTGTACTTTAATTGGGAGTGATATGATTTGGGGGAATCTGGGTACAGCTTATGAATTCTGGTTGATACTCTGGACTCTCTGTATCTGTGTCAGACTGCAAACTACATTTTGAATGTGGAGCTGGTTTGCCTTTTCTGCTGTCTCCACATTAAGCTAAAACCCACCGGAAGTTAAAGGAGAAATTTCTGCACCTGGCACAGGGCTAACAATGGAGGGTTGTTCATTTTTGACAATTGTCCATTCAAATTGGACACCCTCAGACAAAGAGATGGCTGCCACCAAGAGCACAAGCAGTTCTCAAGTCTGGACTCCAGAGGGGACATAAATAAACAAGGGCTCACCTGAGAAGGCTGATGAGAGGGGATAGGAGGTTGTAAAGGAGAAGATCTCTCACTTGCCATTCTGGAGACAGAGAACAGAAGGCACTTACTGCAGGGGTTTGAGATGAGACTGCACAGACACGTTCATGGACACACTCCAAGAGAGAGACACCTGCATGCACTCTAACTCACGCCATGACTTGGAGAAGTGAAGAGCTGCAGAAACCTTTGCAAAGCCTGTGTATTATGTACTACACCTACCAGGTACGCCTGAAGAGGTGACCTGTACACCCAGAGTGCCCACAGGGTTAGAGCTCTGGAGAAGGTGTGCTTAAGCTCTAGGCAACTTTGGAGGAGTCAGCAGTAGTTTCAGGGTGTAGGCAGGTAGAATGCCAGGTCTCGGTCTTCATAAAGGAGTGCTAGACAGAGGATCTGCACCCTGAGAATGTGTCTAGAAACTCAAAGCCAGAGGCAGCGCCTGGACTCTGCTCAGATTCAGGAAGTTTAAAACACATTGGGACGCTCCTCACTAGGCCACAACATAGCAGCCTGGTGAGTATCCAGCTGGAGCAGCTCTCCTAGGGCTGTGAGACACCTGTATTTTAGTGGGGAATGACGTGACATCACTATCAATGGAACGTTGAGAGCCTTAGACAGTTGACAGAGAGTCCTTTAAGTTCCTCAGATAAAAGAGACTAAAAAGGGCAAAAGATCAAAGCCACCAATGCTCAGACAAGGGTCACAGATGTGTCACATTGGAGTGAAAAGACGGCAAATGCTTTTATGAGGATACTTTCTTCTAGGCCATCTCTAGGAGCAGAATTCACACGTAGGAGGTTTGATATTTCAGGGATGGTATGGGAATCAGAGGAGAGGAATAAAAAGGGATACCATACGCAGTTCTGGAATGAAGAGGATCTATAATTTAAAAATAATCAGGTCAGGCTCTAAGAAAAACACCAGCTACTACTGTAAGACTTATTTGTAAAATGGTGAAAATTGGCAACACTTACAGTGCTCCCAGAACAGTTGAAGGACAAGAGCAATTACAGTTTAGAAGAAAATAATCTATGGCCCTGATCCTGCAACTGACTACATCTTGTGGATCCCTGCTGCCACTCAGACAGCCCCAATGAAGTCAATGGAAGTTGTTTACCCATGCAGAGCGAATTGTAAGATCAGCACCTATACACAATAACTCTAAAGAGGCTTATTAGATTCCCCCGCTTCCCTCCCTCCCTTTTGGAGGGAGGTGTTTTAGGAGCGGGGGGAAATGGACTGTCTCACTACTGTATATGTTTGGACAGCACCTAGCATAGTGTGGGCCATACCTTAATGCAGTTATTATTTGTACCTGCTCCAATGGGTTTAGTATCAAAAGGTCTGAAATCTTCAAAAGGATCCAAGTGGATGGAGACGTAAACCCACATGGAATCTAAATGAAGTCTAGAAGCTGCTCATCAAGTACAATGTATATACACGTGTGTGCATACATGTACATACTCGTACACGTACACACACACAGAGTACCATATGATCCCTAATTTGGGGTACTCAGAACCACTTACCTACAGCCTGTATTTGACAGCAGCACCTTTCTAACATTTAATGGTTTCAAACCCTCTTTCCCTCAGCATTATAAACAAGTTCTGCTCCTGAGGGGAAACTCAGGATTTGTATGCACAAACCCACAAAAATCAAGGTAATTGCTTTATAAACAAAAGCACCAATGCATATTTATCTTTAATAACTGCACTCCCAGGAGTTGGAGTAAGCCATTTCTTTAAAACAGCCTTAAAAATACAGCAGACTGGATGGCGCAGGTGATTTATTATGAGCTAGGATGCCTTTCACTTCCAGGAAGCTCATTCAAATTTAGCAGATTAGTACAATAGTAACTAATTACTGTCCAATGACTATTCAGGTCTGCGTAAAATGAGTTGTCAGTCTTAGACCAATTGCCACTTCAGAGTTAATTCCTAAAGACCAAAAGAACAACTGGCAAACGCAGCAAAAAGTCCAAGAAATGACCTAGTGGCTGTTACAAGGCTAGAGTTGATCCATGGTGGCAAAGTAAAGCTTGCTCTGTTGCTATTCCTTGTCTTGGACCTGTTCTGTGAATGACCCAAGAACTTCAGTCTGCAGAGCTGTCAATCTTTCCCTACCCCATAGCACAGACTCAAGAAAGCAGTTGTTCCTCAGACTGTACACAGCATCATTGAAACCCCACATGCTTTCGTTGTTTTTAAGAGGTGTTAGTATTACTAAATAGAGGTTGCACAGCCCATCAAAGCTTCACTCTTAAGATTTATGGGCTGCTCATGGGCTGCACCACAGGATCCTGGCACTGCCATGCAGCCAGCGCTAAAATAAGGGAACATTCTTTCCAGCTAAGCTTGTCCTTGGCTCACAGAGGCAAGCCAGTGCCTCAGCTCAGCAATAGCTCGGCTGTACTTTTTCATTTGCATGAATAATATAATGGCGATTATAATATAGCTTCCAGAGGAGCTGTCACATTGAAGAAAAAGGGGGGGAAAGATAATTTACTTTGCTGATACTTCTTTTTTTAAAGCACGTTCCTCTTTGCTTTAAGATAGGCGAGTGCGATTAAGAGCCGTCTCTCACCTTCAGCTGGTTTCTACACTGAAATCACAATGCTGTGTTTATTACATCAAGGCTCATGTTGTGTAACTGATGTCAGAAATTCATTCTCAATTCATTTGCAGAAAATGGAAATGAAACCTTTCATTTAAGACAAGTTAAAATGACTCCCTGTATAGTGTTTTATCTTCTCTGCAAAGGGATAAAAAATTGGGGCTTGGATTTCATCATTACATGCATGGGGAGATATTTCCACCTCCTCTGTATCATTTTATGATGGGAAGATGCCAGGGTTTACTGTAACTGGACTCAACAACAAAGCACCTTCAATGATTTTTTTTTTTTTTTTTTAAGCAATAGGCCTAAATACTAGGAGAAATCCAACTCCTTTTATTTTGTTCTTTACTTTTCCCCCATATTTCCTGACACTACAGGAATGCTTCTAAGCTTTAGCAATTTTCCTTAGGCTATGCAAAGACAAAAATTCCTCTGTATAGGAGGTTGTAGGACCCTACATGGGAAAGCAAGGCTCTTTTGCCAAGTCCCCCTTGAAGATGGTGTGACAGACTGACAATATCCTGAACAAACCATATGGAATTTAGGATAAACTTTTACTGAATTAGGGTTAATATCTTTGGGGTACATTAAAAATGCAATTATGCATGTTACTGTCTAGCTGTATGTATTTCTATGAGACGGGTAAACAGGAGAACAGCAGCGGGCGATTAGGCAAATTCACTCAGGGTGTAACATCTCCTGAGAAGCCATCTCACTGGAGAGATGTGCAGATACTAGTTCAACCTGGATTCTCCAGGGAACAACAAAAAAAGGATTTTTGGATAAATAGTGTGGTTTAAAACTGGCTCAGGACCTTCTTCCTGACCCAGCAAACAGACAAGACCTCCTGGTTCACAGAAAGCCCCAATCCATAGGGTAGGTTGGAGGGACTGGACCTACTGAGGCCTCATCAGCCTGGATGCTTGTTCTGAGCTGAAGCTGTGATGAACTTGTAAACACAAGCAGTCCTGGAGGATTGGAAGGAGGACTTTTCCTGCCAGAATCCATGTTAGGGTGAACCCTGGTAAGCTTATTAGCACACATGTAGGTTATTTTATTATTTTTAATATGTTTTTGCTGTAGTGCTTTTACCTTCAGAATACAACAGGCTTACATAGAAAGAACTGTGTGGTACTTATAACTGTAACAATTACACCTAACAGCCTCTGAAGGGAAAGCAAGCAGGTGGGGATTAACACAGTGAAGGCAGGGAACCGTGCAGCCTGGAAATACCCAGGTCGAAAGGGAGAGAGACGCTGGTCTCCACCCCAGAGAGGTGAGATTCAGGGATCCGGAAGCCTGAGAGTGGGTTCCCTTACTGGACCACTGAGGGAAAATACAGTTGCCTGCAACTGTGACAGAGGGAAAAGGACTCCCCACTACCTCTTACTCTCTGCTGTCCACACTTCTCCAGCCATGCTGCTTACCCCAGTTCCTTGACTCCAGGTTTAGTTCCATGGATATCCAAGCCACACCCCATTCTACAATGTTAAGGGTTTTTTAAGTTAATGTTTGTTTTTACTAAATTGAGTGAGGTTCTAACCAAGAAGGCATGATTAAAAAAAATTTAACCATGCTCCACAATTTACAGTAAGATTGGCGGTTAAATTAGTTAGGCTCACCTGGAAGGATAATTCCAATCCTTTTTAACGCTTGGACTTCCATACTAAATATACCTGAAATCATAAAGCTGTATACTGAAAAAGAAAAGATGGTTTACTTAAGTTTTATTCCATACAGAATACTGTAAAAAGTTGTTCGGATAACCACAGAATTATAAACTATGCAATGAATGATGATAGACACCATTATGCCTGAAAAATCTGAAGAAAAAACAAAATAATTGCATACTCTGCCACGACTTGTAATATTTTTTTTCTTTCTGTTTTATGATTTGTTTTGTCTCATGTTCTGTATGCACATATTCTGATCTTTGTATTACTTTAAAGAAAGGAGACAGGAAGTGAGACAAAAAAGCATGTAGCAAGTAATGGGCACTGTAGTAAATGTTAAAAGAGGGATAGATTACTGCGAAATGGTAGGGAAAAGAATGACATGAAACTGTGTTCACATTTGAAAAATCAAACAAAATATAAGGGCTAAGCCAAAATAATTAATAGATTTCCTACTGACCAATTATTAATCTAGCAATTAATAACAAAGCAGATACATAGAGGTGGAAACATAATAAATGAAAGAGGGAAAAATACAGAACAACTTCAGATGAAAGAACTAGGGTAAAAAGGCACTTGTCCCTCTAGAAAGATTAAAGAAGTAGGAAGTTAGTTGAAAAGAACTCTGCTCAAATTATCAGTGCACAGACTTAGGGCAACACAAGGGATAAAACAATGAAGGTAGACAAAGAATGTGTCTGTGGTCAGTTTCCATCAGAGACAATGAATCAGTTATATTAAATGTAGAGTTCCAATAAAATTTTGCTATTGTTTTGGCTAATTGAATTAAAGAGGGTCCAGAGGATTATCATATTGTCAGAGGTTTATTATCCTGGGAAAAGGGTTATCTCTATAGATAATATGATGGCAGATTGCCAGTTCTCTTGTGGTCACTGTATCCTGCCAAACGAGCTAAAGAAAGAGAGTTAAACACAAACTTCATACAGTGTTTAATATACCATTAAAAAAAAAGACCGTTACCTTTTCCGTAACTGGTGTTGCTCAAGATGTGTTGCTCATGTCTATTCCACAAATAGGTGTGCGTGCTCGCCACATGCACCGATGTCGGAAGTTTTTCCCCTCGTAGGGGAGTGCCCCTAGCGATCCCTGGAGTGGCACCTCCAGGGCACGGTATAAGGGGCGCTGCACGCTCCCCCCACCCTCAGTTCCTTCTTGCCAGACAACTCCGACAGAGGGGAAGGAGGGCAGGATGTGGAATAGACATGAGCAACACATCTCGAAGAACACCAGTTACAGAAAAGATAACTGATTTTTCTTCTTCAAGTGATTGCTCATGTGTATTCCAAAATAGGTGATTCCAAGCTATACCTGTTGGAGGTGGGTAGTAGTTCACAAACTCTCAGGAAGGAGCACAGCCCTGCTGAACCCGGTGTCCTCCCTGGTCTGGGAGACGATCGCATAATGCGAGGTGAATGTGTGAACTGCAGACCACGTGGCAGCCATACAAAATGTCCTGAATGGGGACATGGGCCAAAAAGGCAGCTGACAAGGCCTGCACCCTAGTTGAGTGTGCCCTCACAATTGACGGCGGGGGGATTTCCCGCCAGGTCATAACAGGTACAGACGCACGAGGTGATCCAGTTGGAGAGCCGCTGAGTGGAGATCGGCTGACCCTTCATGTGTTTGGCCGAGGCGATGAACAGCTGCGAGGACTTCCTGAAAGGCTTAGTCCGCTCCAGGTAAAAGGCTAGAGCCTATCTCATACCCAGCGTGTGGAGGCGGCGCTCTTGCTGGACGCATGGGGCTTGGGGCAGAGGACCGGCAGGAAAATGTCCTGACCCATGTGGTAGGCAGAGACCACCTTCAGGAGGAACGAAGGATGTGGGTGGAGCTGGATTTTATCCTTATGGAATACCATGTACTGGGGGTCGGAGGTCAGGGCCCTGAGTTCTGAGACCCACCTAGCTTACATGATCGCGACCAGGAAGGCTACCTTCCACGAGAGGTGCGACCAGGAGCACGTAGCTAGCAGCTCAAACGGGGGGCCCGTGAGGTGGGCCAGCACCAGGTTCAGGTCCCACTATGGGACTGGGGGCCTAACGTACGGGAAGAGACGATCCAAACCCTTAATGAATCGGCCAGTCATAGCATGGGAGAATACCGTGTGGCCCTGCACCGGCGGGTGGAAGGCCGATGTGGCCGCCAAGTGCACCGTGACGGACAAAGGCGCCAGGCCCTGGGCTCTAAGGTGAAGGAGGTAGTCCAAAATTAGCTGGATCAGGGCAGCCACGGGGGAAACGCCCTGCTCATCCGCCCATAGGGAAAACCGAGACCACTTCGCCAGGTAGGCTCGGCGCGGGGAGGGTCGCCTACTTTACAAGAGGACGCGCTGAACCCCTTCCGAGCACGTCCTCTCCTCCCAGCCTAACCATTGAGCAGCCACGCCGTGAGGTGGAGTGCTGCTAGGCTGGGGTGGAGGAGGCGGCCCTGGTCCTAGGAGAACAGGTCCAGGCAGGACGACAACAGCCACGGCGGGGCGACCGCCAGGCCCAGGAGGGTCTCATACCAATGCTGCCTGGGCCACGCTGGGGCAATCAGGAGGACCCAAGCCCTGTCCATCTTTATCTTTTCCAGGACCTTGCCCATCAGAGGGAACGAGGGGAAGGCATAGAGGAACCGGCCCAACCAGGCCAGGAGGAAGGCATCGGAGATAGCGCCCCATCCCAGCCTCTCCCGGAGCAGAACCGGGGACAGCGATGGTTCAGCTGAGTCGGAACAGGTCCACCTGGGGAGTTCCCCACTCTCAGAAAAGTCTGTGCATCACCTCTGGGTGAAGAGACCATTCATGCTGAGAGGAGACGTCCCTACTCAAGCGATCCGCCCACAAGTTCCAGGTGCCCGGTAGGTGGTAGGCCTGTAGGCAAATGTCATGGGCTATACAGAAGTCCCACAGCCTGAGGGCTTCCTGGCAAAGGATTGGGCCCCGCCTTGCCTGTTGATGTAAAACATCAAGGCCGTGTTGTCCATGAGAACCCTGACCACCCGGCCCTCCAGGTGCGAGTGGAAGGCCACGCACGCCAGCCGGACCGCCCTGAGCTCCTTGACATTTATGTGGAAGGCCAGGCCCTGCGCAAAACACAGACCTTGGGTCTGAACGTCTTCCACATGGGCTCCCCACCCCAGGTCCGATGCATCCGACACCAGTTCCATCGACGGGGGCCGGCCTCTGAACGGGACCCCGCGGAGCATGTTCCCCGGGGAGGACCACCATCATAGGTTCGGGCACAGTGAGGACTCTGTCCATCCTGTCTCTGGCCTGGCAGAACGTCGAGGCCAACCAGAGCAGGAGGGGCCTCATGCTGAGTCTGGTGTGGCGGACCACATATGTGCACGCCGACATGTGACCCAAGAGCTGGAGACACGCTCTGGCTGTTGTCACTTGAAACCTTGTGACTGTGTCGATGAGCCCTTTCATGGTCTCAAACCTGTCCTGTGGGAGGGAGGCCACAGGTGGCCTTGGTGTCGTTTACCAACAGGTCCAAAGTGGCACACGTGGACAGAAGGAGCGCCATGGGATCCCGCACCTGCAACCGGGAGCTGCCCTGGACCAGCCAGTCGTCCACATAGGGGAAGATTGCAAGGAGCTCTGCGCCTCACTGGACAGCCCAGAAAGCAGGAGCCACGACGCCCTTCTCATGGACACTGACCGCGGAGGCCATGGACCGCATGGCCATGTCTGCCGCATCCAAAGCTGCCTGCAGGGTTGCCCCGGCAGCTGCTGTACCCTCCTCCACCAGCGCTTTGAACTCCTTCCTGTCACACTCCTGGAGGAAGTCCTCAAACTTGGGCAAAGACCCCCACAGATTGAACTCATACGGCCTAGGAGAGCCTGATGGTTTGCCACCCATAACTGGAAGCTCGAGGACGAATACATTTTTCTTCCAAATGAATCCAGCCTCCTTGAATCTTTATTTTTCGGAGTAGGGGCTGGTTGGCCCTGCCGCTCCCTATGGTTGACTGACTCGACCACCAGGAAGTTAGGAGCAGGGTGGGTGTATAGGTATTCATGCCCTTTGGTGGGCACAAAATACTTGCGTTCTGCTTTCTTAGAGATGGGGGCCAATGAGGCTGGGGTTTGCCACAGGGCATTTGAAATTCTCGCCACCCCTTCGTGGAGAAGCAAGGCCACCCTGCCAGGTACCGAGGAGGACAGAACGTTAAAAAGGAAGTCCGAGGGCTCCTCCACCTCCTCTGCCTGAAGTTTGAGGCTTGATGCCACCCTTTTCAATAGCTCTTGGTGGGCTTTAGAGTCCTCCTGTGGGACAGAGGGAGAAGGGGCTGTAATCACCTCATCAGGGGAGGGTGAGGAGGTGGGTGCGGTAGTTTGTGTGTCCACTGGCACTGGAGGATCCATCACCTGGTCGCTCTCCAGGCATGGCGTCGAGGATGTACGTCCCACCAACTCCTTCCTCGGAGGCCGGGAGAGGGAGGCTGACGGCGGTTCCGAGGCTCCGGCCACCGAGCGAGCCCCGACCGGAGGCTGCGTCAGGGGCCATGGTGCCCACTGGTACCATTGCGCCAGCCATGGTGCCCGGTGCCACTGCACCTGCAGTGGCACCGGTGCAGCAGGCTGTTCGGCCTGACTGGCCTGACCCATCGATGGATGGCTACGAATGGAGGCTGGGCTGACATACAACCTGCTGCTGTCCCTGGACCGGGAGGAGCAGCACCACCACCGGGAGCGGTGCTGACCCCGAGACCGCAACCGCGATGTGGAGGAACAATACGGCCGGTAGCAGCTGCTCTGCGATCAGCTCTGGTGGGCGGATCCGCAACAGCGAATCGCCGGCGATCGACACCCGGGGCTGCAGGAGCGGCACCGTGGCGGGGTCCTGGAGCGAGACGACAAACGAGAACGGCGTCAACATTAGTGTTGCGACCGGCTAGGATAGCCCCTCCAAGACGTGGACCTTTGGTGGCGTCTGCCTCGGTCCCATCGGTGTCCGCTTCTCGAGGCAGAGCGGTGTCTGGAGTTTCTGTCAGATGGAACCCACCCAGACAACCTGGTGGGAGTTGACGACAACCCACATGGACTATGCACGGAACAGTCACCAAGCGGCGAACGGCGTCGGGAACATTCCCTCGGCTGGTAGGAGATCCCAGCAGTGGCTTGCCTCTGGACCGTTAGGCCAACATTGGTGGTACTCCTGGTACCAGCATGGACATAACGTTCTGGGCCACCTGCAGGGCCTCCAGCGTAGAGGGCACCTGGACATCCGGGGAGGCCCGCTCCAAATAGGCCAGGCTACACTGCTCGACTTGAGTCAGAGGCTTAGAGGCCAATGGGGATCAAGGACTGCCCAACACAGGTCTAGCCTCTGTCCCAGTTTTACTCCAGTGCCGTGGCGAAGAAGGCCTCTTCTTAGCCTTCTTGGCATGCCCTGTGGGTGGGGAGTGGTGCCGACTAGTAGATGGCATGGGGGGGCGGGGGCGCTGCACACCAACACTGCGGCACCTGGTGGTGACTCGGAGCGGCGAGCCAAAGTCGGGGTCAATATCAACTCCATCAGGATGGCCCGCAGCCTAATGTCTCTCTCTCAGTCTGATGCTTAAATGACTAGCAAATCTTGCAGCCATCGCTGAGATGGGTTTCACCCTGTCACAGAGTGTGGGGGAGTCCGTCCCTGCACCCCTCTTCCCCGGCTTCACTGGGAGTCTCAGCCAGCCAGTAGAACAGAAGGTTTATTAGAGATGCCAGGAACACAGTCCAACCAGAGCTTGTCAGTACAACCAGGATCCCTCAGCCAGGCCCTTCCGGGGGGCAGGGAGCTTAGACCCCAGCTCGGGGCTCCCTGCACTTCACCCCACAGCTCCAAACGGAGGCAGGGAGGCCAGACCCTGTCTGCCTCTCTCCCCTCCTCTCCAGCCAGTTCCAAACTGAAACTCTCCAGCCCCTCCTCCCCCTTTGTCTCCTTCCCGGGCCAGGAGGTCACCTGATCCCTTTGTTCCAACACCTTCATCTCTCACCTTTGCAGGGGAGGGGCCGGGGCCATCTGTTGCCAGGAGACAGGGCCATTCTCTGTGTCCAGGCCTCTGCCCACCCCTGCCTTCTAGGGCTTTGTAACAATCATGCACCGTTGTCCCACCACCTAGATACTCAAGCACTGCATAGGGGAAACCGAGGCACCCACACAGTACTCAGGGAAACCTTAACAACAGTCCTAGTTCGTCACATCTCTCCCCACTTCGATACCGAACTGAGCGGGGTCACTTTAGCCAGTGACCTGGGGAAGTTCAAACCTGGTCACACCAGGCCGTTCCAGTTCCACGTGCTCCCTTAGGTCGGGTGGGCTTGATGGCACCCGCAGGCCGCATGTGGGAAGGTTTATGCGGCCCGTGCCCTTTTTCCATCCCAAAACCCCTGGGATTCAAGCTGAGATCAGGTCTTTTCCCAGCGCTCCAGTCTGGAGGGCTGTAATTCGGGCTCTCTTGGTTAAGAGCCTCCCTCTTGATCTGGTCCCCTCTCTGACCACGTGTCTGTGTCACCAGCCGCTCGGCATCGGCCCCTTTTCCTGGATGCAGCCACATCGGGGCGAGGTGGTGACTATAGACCGTAAAGCGCCACCCAAATAGATCCGGCTGCTGCTTCTTAAGGGCCTGCACGATGGCCAGGCATTCCCTCTCTATGGCCTGACCGTTCTGCCTCCAGGGCAGCAGCTCCTTGCTCAGATACCCGATGGGGTGTCTCCCCCGCTTCGCATAGGCCTGCATCAGCACCACGCCCAGCCCTGTGTCTGAGGCTTCGGTGAACACTGTACAGGGCTTGGCCCGGTCTGGGTTTACTCGATCTATTGGGCCCTGGATTAGAGCCTCCTTCAGTGCACAGAGAGCCCTCTGGCCCTGCTCGGTCCAGACTGCCTCGTCTGGCTTCCCCTTCTTACCTAGCTCTGTGATGGGGGCAGCTAGGGAGCTAAAGGGGGGTACAAACCTCTGGTAGTACCCCGCCATCCCGCTAAAGGCCTGGACCTGTTCCTTGGTCTGGGGAACAGGCCAATCTCTGATCGCTTCCACCTTGGCCAGCCCTGGGCTGTTGAATGACTGGTTCACCTCTAAAGCCAGCCTGTCCTTGGCCTCTCTCTCCAGGTTCTGGGCTCTTTTCCCAGTTACTCTGAATGGGGGACACCTGATGGGAGGATGGGCTCCCATCTCAGGGGAGAGATCCACCAGGGGTTCTTCCCCCTTCTCCTCCCAATCGTCCCTTACCAGTTCTAGGGGTCCCCTTACTCACCTCCCATACCACAGCTTGAAAGGGAAGCCCCCTGGTGATTCCTGGGGCACTTCCCTGTGCCATCGGTGGGGCAGGTACTTGTCCCAGTCCTGTGGATGCTGATTTATACAAGTCCTCAGCATCAGCCTCACGGTCCCTTGAACTCTCTCCACCAGCCCGTTGGACTGAGGGTGATATGCAGAGGCCCAGACCCCACCTTTCTCCCACACGCCCCGGAGCCGGGCTGAGATGGCCTCGGATCCCTGGTCTGTAAAGACCTCGCTGGGGACCCCCATTCTGCTGAAGATGGTCAGCAGCGCGTCTGCCCCGGTGGAGGACAGAGCCACCACCTCTGGGTAGCGGGTGGCGAAATCCATCACCACCAGGATGCATTTCTTCCCTGACCAGGTTGCCCTGCTGAGGGGGCCCACCCTATTCATAGCCACCTTCTGGAAAGGTTCCTCTCTGATGGGCAGGGACCTCCAGGGATCTTCTCCCTTACCCCGGGCCAGGTACAATAGCCGGTGATGATACTTCTGGGGCCCCACCAGCTGCCTCATGATTCCCCACAGTTCTACTTCCCCTTGGGGAGCCCATTCCCGGCACAGGGATTCCTTCTCCCACAGGGATCGGTCTCTGCAGTCTTCCCCAAGGGGGTTTGCAGCGCTGTGGCCAGCAAGTTCCCTTAGCTTCTCCAAGGCGGGATCCCTCTGCAGCTCACTGGCCAGGCCTGGGGTCACCGCCCCACTGAGCCCTGTCCCTGGTGGCTCCCTCCCTGCCGTGGAATCACTTCCCGGCAGCACCTCTGGACCAGGCCAGCCTGGTTGGCAGCCGTCCTGCCCTGCCTGTGTGTCCCCCCACTCAGCTGAGGTCTCCGCTCCCCCCGTGCTCAGTGCTGCCCTGGCTGTCCCTGTGGGGCCAGGCAGCGAGCTCGCTGCTTTGCTCTCTGCATCAGACTTTGCCTGAGCCACCTCTCCATTGTGCAGGGGAGTGGGGAGCATCTCTCTGTCCCACCCCGCCCTAGGGGTCTGGTTACAGGCAGGCAGGTAACCGGGGCCTGGCAGCTCCTCCCCCTGCCAGCCAGGTCATTTGCATTTTCACTGACCATTTCCCTCTTAGCCAATTGGTTCCCTGAGTTCAAATTCAAATCCTCGGCCGTTACAGGGCCAGGGCCTGGATCCTGTCCCAAAGATACACAGTCACCCCGCAACAGCACCTCACTGCTGATATCCTGGAGAACCCCAACAACCAGCCAGCCCGACCCCTCCTGGGTCTGCACAGGGATCTGGGCCATAGGCAGGGCGAATGGGTCCGTCCCTGGGACCCTCACCCAGGTCACACAGCCCCTCAGCATCTGGTGGGGGTGCACCACCCGGGGCCTGACCACAGTTCTCTCTGTCCCGGGATCTCGCCACCCCAAGAATGTCTCTCCATTGACCATCACCTTCCGCTCCCACTGGGGATCCGCAGGGCTTGAGTCCAGGGCCAGGAGTGGAAATCCGTCCACCATCCCACCCATCTGGCTGGCGGAGTTTATGGCCTTGGGACCCAGCAAGGGGGTTAGATCCCGGGGCTTTTCCGCAGGGTCTCCCTGGTTCCAATCACCAGCCTGCTCAAAGGCAGTGAGGTGGGCCTCCACATCCCCACCCTCCTTAACCAGGGGCAGCAATTTAGGATCAAGGTTCCCTGCGGAGCTGGCACCCCGGGATCTATCCCCACTTACCCCTGGCCAGTCCCCTATGCCTCTCCGTTCCACCACCGCCAGTTTATGCTGCTGCTTCTCCTGTAGCCCTTTCTCGGGCTCTCGCTGTCTCTCGCAGTCCTCTTGCTCTCTCGGACTCAGCTCCAGTCCCATTCGTCTCCGATCCCCTGCTGGGGAACCCGATCGTGAAGACCCCCGTCTGGTTGGGGACCAGACTCTTGGGGATGCCAGGCTACCGCTCCAGCTGCTCCCAGATCCTGCTGTAGCCCCATCGGGGTCAGGAATCTGCTCCTTAGAATGGTCATCCTCCTCCAGCTGCACAATTAGCTGGGCTTTAGTGAGCTTCCCAATGCGTATCCCTCTCTTTTTGCACAGGGTTACAATGCTTCTTTTAAGGAGAAGGCGATACGCCATCACTTCACTGCTCCCAAGTTGCTGTGGGTTCGCAGGCCTGTGTGCTCTTAGCTCCCCACGGTTTCCAGGAAGAACCCCAAGTGTGCCAGCCCTTCTCCAGGTCACCGCCTCTTTGCCAGGGTCGAGCTGCAGCTCCTCCGCCCCTGGGTCCACTCACGGCACCCCCAGGGGAACCCTGTCACTGCAAAAATCCTTCTCTCTCCCAGGGCCAAGCCGCAGGCTCCTCCGCCCCTGGGACTGCTCACTGCAGCCCCCAGAGGGACCCCATCATTGCACAGTCCTTCTCGCTGGTCACACACTCCCAGGGGTTAAGCGTAGCTCCTCCGCTCCCCGAAACCGCTCCTCTGTGAGCCTTCAGCACGCCTGGACCTCGTTAGCCCCCCTTCGTTCTACTGCTCCCCAGTTACTTACTGCAGGAAGCGCCTTCCACGGGGTGCAGAACATCCCACCTCTGACACCAGGTGTCACGGAGTGTGGGGGAGTCCGTCCCTGTACCCCTCTTCCCCGGCTTCACTGGGAGTCTCAGCCAGCCAGTAGAACAGAAGGTTTATTAGAGATGCCAGGAACACAGTCCAACCAGAGCTTGTCAGTACAACCAGGACCCCTCAGCCAGGCCCTTCCGGGGGGCAGGGAGCTTAGACCCCAGCTCGGGGCTCCCTGCACTTCACCCCACAGCTCCAAATGGAGGCAGGGAGGCCAGACCCTGTCTGCCTCTCTCCCCTCCTCTCCAGCCAGTTCCAAACTGAAACTCTCCAGCCCCTCCTCCCCCTTTGTCTCCTTCCCGGGCCAGGAGGTCACCTGATCCCTTTGTTCCAACACCTTCATCTCTCACCTTTGCAGGGGAGGGGCCGGGGCCATCTGTTGCCAGGAGACAGGGCCATTCTCTGTGTCCAGGCCTCTGCCCACCCCTGCCTTCTAGGGCTTTGTAACAATCATGCACCGTTGTCCCACCACCTAGATACTCAAGCACTGCATAGGGGAAACCGAGGCACCCACACAGTACTCAGGGAAACCTTAACAACAGTCCTAGTTCGTCACACACCCAAACAGCGTAAACAGTCCGCATGTGAATCACTCACTGGCATCAGTCGCCTACAAGTGTTGCACGACTTAAAACGCGGGATGCAGGGCATGCCCCGGCTCAGGCGCACTAACTAAACTAAACTAAAACTAATCAAACTACTAACTACAACTACCATACACTGAACAAACAAGAGTTCTGGGGACAAGCTACAGCAAAGCTGGAGCCGAGCAGCTCTGAAGCACCTTCACTGGCGGCAAGAAGGCAGAGGGTGGAGGGAGCGCGCAGTGCCCCTTATATGGAGGCACCACTTCAGGGGTCACTTGGGGCGCTCCCCTCTGGGTACTGCTAGGGGAAAAACTTCCAACACCAGTGCAAGTGGCGAGCACGCACACCTATTGTGGAACAGACATGAGCAATCACACGAAGAAGAACTGACATTTTACCTCTGCCTCCAGAGAATGGTATCTGATATTTGGCAGTTGTTTCCTATTCTGAAAACTGTCAGCAAGCGCTGGTTGTTTAATGGCAACCAATGGAGTTCTGTTAACATGCGCACAACCGGTCTGAGCAATGGAATTTGCCTTCACAGTAAGCTATGAAAACAGTTTACTTCATTTGTTAGTGACAGAGGAGGGATGATCTAAAGCACTCAGCTCTGACTCAGGAGACCTGGGCTCAATTCCCAGCTCTGCCATTAACTATTTGGGAAATATTAATACTTCTGTATCTTACAGGTAGGCATTGTAAGGATAAATCCATAAATACTTGAAAGGCAACCTGAAATTGTGTTGATAGGGACCATAAAAAGTAGCTAGATAGGATAAAATGCTACATTATAATCAGTACTTAAGGCTGTACTGAGCAAGACATTAAAAGTTCTGGAATTTGGGCTTCTGTGGAGCTGAAAGTTCAGTTCAGAAGCAGAATTTCCCCACATGAGGCTCATAAAAACATTTGGCTTCAGAGATGCCGACTTTCTAATATGCCGGGGGGAGGGAGGAGTCCTCCCCCCGGCTCTGCCTCAGGCCCCACCCCCATTCCAAGGCCCCACTCTTCCCTGCCTCTTCCCACCCCATCCCACCCCCTCTCCTGAGCGTGACTCACACTCACTCCTCCCCCTGCCTCCCAGCGCCTCCTCCATGCTGTGGAACAGCTGATCGCAGCGGGCAGGAGGCACTGGGAAGGAGAGGGAGGCACTGATTGGTGGGGTTGCCAGCAGGCAGGAGGCGCTGGGGGGGGGGCGGAGCTGATATGGGGGATGCTGGTGGGTGCTCAGCACCCATCATTTTTTTCCGTGTGTGCTCCAGCCCTGGAGCATCCATGGGGTTGGTGCCTATGCTTGGCTTTACCAATATTCCTTAGTCTTTGCAGAAACAAAATCCAACCCAATTGATCAATATATAATTTTGGTCCCAATTTATAGTACTACTAATTGAGTGCCACATGTTAGAGCAGATATGGGCATTTTAAACATCCTGCAGCCATTTCAGAATAAGGGAGTTTTTTTCTGCATACGTGTAAATGGTCTAAATTCTGGTCACACCCAGAATTTTCATTGTACTAAGCACTGTACAATGCATAAAAACTGACCCTGCCCAGAAGAGCTTACAATATAAGACAAAGGATGAGGGGAAACAGATGAACGGAGAGGTCAAGTGACCACCCATATGAGAAGTCATACTGCAGGTCAGTGGCAGGGCTCGGAATACAACCCAGGGATGAAATCCTAGCCCCACTGAAGTAAGTGGCAAAACTCATTTGACACTGGCAGAAAAGGTGGGGGAGTTGCGTTGTATGTAAGAGAGCAGTATGACTGCTCAGAGCTCCAGTATGAAACTGCAGAAAAACCTGAGAGTCTCTGGATTAAATGTAGAAGTGGGAGGAACAAGGGTAACGTCGTGGTGGGAGTCTGCTACAGACCACCAGACCAGGGGGATGAGGTGGACGACGCTTTCTTCCAGCAACTAACAGAAGTTACTAGATCACAGGCCCTGGTTCTCATGGGTGACTTTAAGCACCCCAACATCTGCTGGGAGAGCAATACAGCGGTCCACAGACAATCCAGGAAGTTTTTGGAAAGTGTAGGGGACAATTTCCTGGTGCAAGTGCTGGAGGAACCAACTAGGGGAAAAGCTCTTCTTGACCTGCTGCTCACAAACAGGGAAGAAATAGTAGAGGAAGCAATAGTGGATAGGAACCTGGGAGGCAGTGACCATGAGATGGTCGAGTTCAGGATCCTGACACAAGGAAGAAAGGAGAGCAGTAGAATACAGACCCTGGACTTCAGAAAAGCAGACTTCAACTCCCTCAGGGAATTGATGGGCAAGGTCCCCTGGGAGAATAACATGAGGGGGAAAGGAGTCGAGGAAAGCTGGCTGTATTTTAAAGAATCCTTATTGAGGTTGCAGGAACAAACCATCCCGATGTGTAGAAAGAAAAGTAAATATGGCAGGCGACCAGCTTGGCTTAACAGTGAAATCCTTGCTCGTCTTAAACACAAAAGAGCAGCTTACAAGAAGTGGAAGACTGGACAAATGACCAGGGAGGAGTATATAAATATTGTTCAGGCATGCAGGAGTGAAATTAGGAAGGCCAAATCACACTTGGAGTTGCAGCTAGCCGGAGATGTTAGGAGTAACAAGAAGGGTTTCTTCAGGTATGTGAGCAACAAGAAGAAAGTCAAGGTAAGTGTGGGCCCCTTGCTGAATGAGGGAGGGAACCTAGTGACAGAGGATGTGGAGAAAGCTAGTGTACTCAATGCTTTTTTTGCCTCTGTCTTCACAGACAAGGTCAGCTCCCAGGCGGCTGCACTCCGCAGCACGGTATGGGGAGGAGGTGACCAGCCCTCTGTGGAGAAAGAAGTAGGTCGGGACTATTTAGAAAAGCTGGACGAACACAAGTCCATGGGGCCGGATGCACTGCATCCGAGGGTGCTAAAGGAGTTGGCCGATGTGATTGCAGAGCCATTGGCCATTATCTTTGACAAATCATGGCAATCGGGGGAGGTCCCGGATGACTGGAAAAAAGCTAATGTAGTGCCCATCTTTAAAAAAGGGAAGAAGGAAAATCCAGGGAACTACAGGCCAGTCAGTCTCACCTCAGTCCCTGGAAAAACCATGGAACAGATCCTCAAGGAATCAATTCTGAACCACTTAAAGGAGGGGAAAGTGATCAGGAACAGTCAGCATGGATTCACCAAGGGCAAGTCATGCCTGACTAACCTAATTGCCTTCTATGATGAGATAACTGGCTCTGTGGATGAGGGGAAAGCAGTGGATGTGCTATTTCTTGACTGTAGCAAAGCTTTTGATACAGTCTCCCACAGTATTCTTGCCAGCAAGTTAAGGAAGTATGGGCTGGATGAATGGACGGTAAGGTGGATAGAAAACTGGCTGGATGGTCGTGCTCAACGGGTAGTGATCAATGGCTCCATGTCTAGTTGGCAGCCGGTATCAAGTGGAGTGCCCCAAGGGTCGGTGCTGGGGCCGGTTTTGTTCAATATCTTCATCAACGATCTGGAGGATGGTGTGGACTGCACCCTTAGCAAGTTTGCAGATGACACTAAATTGGGAGGAGTGGTTGATACACTGGAGGGTAGGGATAGGATACAGAGGGACCTAGACAAATTAGAGGATTGGGCCAAAAGAAATCTGATGAGGTTCAACAAGGACAAGTGCAGAGTCCTGCACTTAGGACGGAAGAATCCCATGCACTGCTACAGACTAGGGACCGAATGGCTGGGCAGCAGTTCTGCAGAAAAGGACCTAGGGGTTACGGTGGACGAAAAGCTGAATATGAGTCAACAGTGTGCCCTTGTTGCCAAGAAGGCTAACGGCATTTTGGGCTGTATAAGTAGGGGCACTGCCAGCAGATCGAGGGACGTGATTATTCCCCTCTATTTGGCACTGGTGAGGCCTCATTTGGAGTACTGTGTCCAGTTTTGGGTCCCACACTACAAGAAGGATGTGGATAAATTGGAAAGAGTCCAACGGAGGGCAACAAAAATGATTAGGGGGCTGGAGCACATGACTTATGAGGAGAGGCTGAGGGAACTGGGATTGTTTAGCCTGCAGAAGAGAAGAGTGAGGGGGGATTTGATAGCTGCTTTCAACTACCTAAAAGTGGGTTCCAAAGAGGATGGATCTAGACTGTTCTCAGTGGTAGAAGATGACAGAACAAGGAGTAATGGTCTCAAGTTGCAGAGGGGGAGGTTTAGGTTGGATATTAGGAAAAACTTTTTCACTAGTAGGGTGGTGAAGCACTGGAATGGGTTACCTAGGGAGGTGGTGGAATCTCCTTCCTTAGAGGTTTTTAAGGTCAGGCTTGACAAAGCCCTGGCTGGGATGATCTAGTTGGGGTTGGTCCTGCTTTGAGCAGGGGGTTGGACTAGATGACCTCCTGAGGTCCCTTCCAACCCTGAGATTCTATGATTCTATGACTTCAATGGGGTCAGGATTTCACTCACGGTTTCCAGAGCTCCAGGTCAGTGTTCTATTAGACCATACTGCCTCTCATACTGCTGGTTCTAATGGCATACTCCATTTTAAGCACAGGGAATCGCTCTAAAACCAGAATGAAGTTCAGATGCAGGGAGAAAGGATTGGCCAGTGGTTAGAGTGCTAGCCTGAGCTGTGGGAGACCCTGGTTCAGTTCCTGTTCCTCCATAAGCATTCTCTATGGCACTGGTCAACTCACTTAGTCTGTCTGTGCCTCATTTCCCCATCTGTAAAATGGGGTTAATAGTATTTTCCTACCTCATGGAGGTGCTGCAAGGATATATACATTAAAGATTGTGAAGTTGTCAGATACTATGGTGATGGAGGTCATTCCTAAGAGATACATTTTAAAGTACATTCTAAGTGTTAAAAGACCCCCTCTAAACCGATTTCTTTGGTGATTAGACTACTTTAGACCAGACGGTCTCAATTTGTGGTCCATGGCTAGTCACTTGCTGCTATCTCTGCTAGTTTCCAGACTGGAGAGAAACAACAAGTGGGAAGGACAGTGTGGCAGCCTGCCCAGAGCAAGTGGACCTTTAAAATGTTAATCAACAAATAAACTCAGAATCTGGCTATCTGCACCTTTAAACTGGTAAAGACACACAAATGGTACCTGCTTGGAAACAGCCCTTCAAACAAAAGGCTGGGTCTGGCGTGGGGGCTCTGGGTTAGGACTAAGGAGTTCTTTTCCCGTCCCTCCCGCACTTTCCCTGAGATGACTGCAAGCAAGCCTTCTTAAATGGCCTCCTAGCCCATCATTGGTTAGTGTCTCCTCCTGGCCTCTGGAGGAGCAAGTTTTGTTGGAAGTCCAGCCTGAGTGGGTTTTTTCCTGAGCAGCGGGTATCAGGGTGCCAAAGCCTCCAGCAAGAGGCAGAAAAGTCATGACAAACTCCATCGCAGGGAGATTAAAGGAGAAGAAATAACCAGGATTATGTTTCAAAACTAGTCCCATTCAGACTACATTAAGCACTTTCTGGCATGCTGTTCCCCGTGTAAGAAATTGCTATAGTTGCCACAATGATGCGAAGCGATTATGAATGACAAAGTTGGAGAACCCCCTGCTTCAGACAGCTCCGAGACATGTTTTCTATGAAGTCCAGCCACACATCATTATTCAAGGATCTACTCTGAACCAGCTATAATTAAAATTAACCGTTTACACTTATTTTCATGGGCATGTTCAAAGAGGCACACTGGCAACCTGGTGAAACTTCGATGTTGACAGACCTTGAAATAGATTTTGATCTGGTGGGATATGTCCCCAGGTTTCAAGTAGTTAAAACACTGCACATCTATATGTTTTCCTACTTGCATAGCCTATGCCATTGGTATACAGATGCCTATGCAGGTTCCTGCAGTAGTGCAAACAGCCTTCCCCCAAATAGTATAAACTAACTGAACACAGAATTAGTAATGAAATACATTTCTGGTTAAGAATTGTTACTATCTGACTGTGATTCAGAGCCCTACATCAGTAGGTTTCAAGGTTCCTGAACTTGAGGAAGCCCAAACGCCATTAAAAGCCTTTTTCAAGAAGCTGAGTTTAAGTTTTTAAAGTTTGTCTTTCCTTTTCAGCCTTAACCTTCAGTATTGCTGCTGCTATTCGTGGGGAACTTCAGGTACACAGTGGCCTGCGGAATACTGTTTGAGAAGCTCGCAAAATACCAAGTAAATTGCATTTGTATTAGTGGAAGAATGAATTATAGTCCTTGTAATGGAGGGGAGGGAGAGGTAATGGGAGCATCACCCCCTGAGAACACTGTTTCTTTACAGAAGTATTTTTCTACAGTCACATGCTTCGTAATATCAGTGTTGGACCTCAGCAACTTTAATCAACTGTGCCCCTTAAAAGTCAGCAGTAAAAGTCAAAGCAGTATGGATATTGGCAATGAGGCCAGAATTTGTAGGAAAGATGGGAGATTAAGACCGAAATCTACAAATAGATAAAGCAAACTTGCACCTAAGACATAACAGATTGACCTGTATTATGCTCCCTTGTGTCCATCAACTGGAATATTGATTTTTACAGCCCATATTGTACAAAATAATTTCTTACCAGATGGAGCAAAGCAGAAGCACAATAATGGGTTCATCATCCCATCATACATGTTCTATAGTTGGAACTCAAAGTAGGGGCTAAGGAAATGGAAGAGCCAATTTCTTTTACATCAATCAATTCTCAACATGATTTTCAGTTGTAAGACTTCAAAGGAACAGATTTTCCCACTTTGTTAAAGCAGAGAAATGCTTGATAAGTATGTTTTCTCTTTTCATGTTCATAATCTGGAACTCTCTTTTTGTACTGTAGATAGGTGCTATACAGTGCACGAAACACCTGTACGAAACCCTGAAGGAGGGGCAAATAGACAGAAAAAATTTTCAGAGACTTCAAGAGACATTTTTAATGTTGCTTAAACTTTGAGAGTCCTTGGGAATGTTATCAATAGAAGTTTATGGGTAAACTTTTCAAAAGCACATAAATCTTACATACAAAAGCACCTAAGTGCTTTCGGGGGGAGGGATAGCTCAGTGGTTTGAGCATTTGCCTGCTAAATCCAGGGTTGTGAGTTCAATCCTTGAGGGGGCCATTTAGGGATCTGGGGCAAAAATTGGGGATTGGTCCTGCTTTGAGCAGGGGGTTGGACTAGATGACCTCCTAAGGTCCCTTCCAACCCTGATATTCTAAGTCACTAGGTGAAATCTTTAGAAAAATTTCACCCTCCAGTGCTTTGTGCTTTCTTCAAGGTATCCAGCTTTCTTCTTAGTTGCATATTCTCCCAAAATTGTTGTTCTACTTTTTGTACTAGGATTTGCCCTTTTTGGGGTGGGAGCGGGGGAAATCAAGCGGGGGAAACAGTTATGTTTTTCTCCTGACTTTCAATCTTGTCAGTCACTTCCCAGTCTCTCCTTAAATTTGGGGGCTAAAGCCAATGTCCTTACTGAAACAAACAATCTCCCATTGAAGCCAGGAATAATAATTTCAGCTTTAGGACCCTGAACTTTAGTGTCTGTTCCACCAACAGGTGTGTTACTAGTGTCTCATTTCTGCTCTATTCTATTCAGTGTAGGGTACATGTAGCCACTCACAAAGCTTCTCTACATGTAACTGTAGAGCATCTCCAGAGTTCCCAGATCAGCTCACTTTCTCTTCTCCTCCCGCAGCTGCAAGTGCTAGAAATTCAGAATAGCTAGAGGGCTCATTGCCCCCTGCTGAGCTTCACCAGTGAGACCAACAGGTGCACAAGCCTCTGCAAGAATCTGACTATGAAGCCTGATTCTCGGCTGCTGGCGTCTGTAACTCTCAACCTCTGAAAAAATGTGATATGTAGGAGGGAAGGATTTCAAAAATGTGTAGCAATGAACTAACAAAAAAGCAGAGCAGTTCCATTTCATCACACATTATGAGTCACATCACTTTAGAAATTCATGTCTGAATTCTTAGGATTCACGTTTGCTAAAACTTTTTACAGTCCTCTGATTAGGTTTAACAACATTAATAGTTTTTTGCTAGAAAAACTATTTTTGTAGCAACAATCTTTTAAAATTCCTTTTAAAGCTACACCACTACAGGGGTAAAATTTTCAACAGCACCTACGTGACTCTAAAAGCCTCAGTCCCATTTTCAAATTTGGGCCGAAGTCTCATTGAAAGTCCAGTGTGACTCAGATTCAGAAGGCCATCACATACATATTTCTCTACAGCTCTTCTGTGGGAGCCCTTGCGGTTTCCTCTTTTGAAGGTGTGCAGCAGACAGCACTTTCATGGCCCTTCAGATCAAGCCAGAGACTGTAGCAATAAGGAATAGATGTCTTCTGGCTGGATCTGCATTTGTGCTGCCTCTTAAAATATCTTGTCCACTTGGATAGGATGCAGTCTGCAGGCAGTCCATCAGGGTGTTTTTCTGAAATCCCCCTCAATATTTAGGATCCCTCCTCTTACTTGCTTAAAGCACTTTATAAACATTATCCCTTAACACCACTTTTTGGAGAGGTAAGTCTTAGCCTAGGTCTACACTGGGGGCGGGGGTCGATGTAAGGTACGCAACCTCAGCTACGTGAATAACATAGCTGATGTCGATGTACCTTGATCGACTTACCGCGGCATGAGGATGCCACAGGGTTGACTGCCACTGCTCCCGTCGACTCCGCTTCCACCTCTTGCCGGGGGTGGATTGCTGGAGTCAACAGCAGAGCGATTGGGGATCGATTTATCGCATCTACACTATACGCAAAAAATCAATGCCCAAAAGATCGATCGCTACCCGCCGATTCGGCAGGTAGTGCAGACCTGCCCTTACTGTCTCCACTTTACAGATAGAAAAACAGAGACAGAGGTTATGGTAATTTTTTTAAGTGGCCTCTCTGATTATTTTGAGTGCCCAGTTTGAGATACCTTGGGCTCAATTTTCAAAGATCTGGAGGGCCGGTAACTCCTTTTAAAGAAAATAGAAACTGTAGGTGCTCAGCATCTCTGGTAGAAAAAAAAAAAACAGATGCAAAGTATTTCAAACTGGTCGCTTAAAAACGGAGACACCCAAAATTAGTGGACATTTGAAGTTTTTGGCCTAATTGATTTGCCCACAGTTGCACAGCAAGTGTTTGTCCGAGCAGAGATTAAAACCCCTATCTCTTGACACCCAAACCCCCCACTCCAATTCCTAGTCAGCAACTCTTAGTAGCAATGGAATTAAAATAGGGAGGGTTGTGTTTAAATAATCCTGCATTTTAGTAAGTTAATTAGAAAAAGCATGTACTTGAGTTTTGACCTTCATTTTGATCTACAGACAGTTTTAGATTTTTCTCCCATTTAAAACCGCAAAGACCATCACATAGGTAAGAGAGCCATGTCGATAACAAAAATTGTTTATCGGTTTTTGGGGCCTTGTGACTGACATGCTAAAGACAACAATGACAGCAGAAACATTAGGGAACTGCTAGCTATATCAGCTCCATTTATGTAGAAGTGTAATTTCATATTCTATGTCTAATTTCCCTGTTATTTTCAGTGCAATTTAAAAACTATTTAGGGGAGAGGGTCCTGCTGCTAACAAAAAAACAAAGAATTATTCTGTGGCTATGCAATATGCACTCTCTTTTGCTCTCTCCTAATGTAAATTCTGAACAGCTCTTGGAGATTTTATACACCTACACAAGTTTCTTTGAAGAAAAAAAAACAACAACCCCCAAAACAATAGAAGCTTCTTTACTCTTAATTCATCTAGGTAGTTCAATATGACTGAGGTACAAAATCCACTGCTGCTGGGTGGACAAACACATATTGAACCTTTGCTAGAACCAGATGTTTGTCTCTAAAGCTGTCTGCATGTTGGGAACTGGATGGGTTTGATAAGTGTATTATCTTTTCCAGCACATTAAACGGAGTCTACATAACCGAATAGCAAAAGCTTTAAAACAAATGTATTAATAGGTGAGGGAGGGGGGAATTGACACTAAGGAAAGTCATTGCACATACACATCTTGCTACTAATCATTAACATAGGTAGAAAGTGAAATACTTCCTCACATACAAAAGAGACTATTGTTTTGCTTTGTAGCATTCATCATATACAAAATAATCTCATACTAATCACTGCACTTATTGGCCCGTGACGAAGAAAAAAACACAACCCAAGAACTGCCACAACATCTTACAGCTGACAATTTAAGAGCGATAAATATAATGCCAGTCTCAGACTGCTAGAAGGATTAGATTTAGCTGGAAAACAAGTAGTGCAGTTAACAGTTGGTATTGGGTCTAGTGTTAGGATTAGTAGGCAGTGCTAATCACAAGAAATGTAAAAGATTAGGAGGTGCTGGTTCCCAGTAAGGTTTTCAAGCACATGTAAATGTTGAAATTCATTGCAGGATTAAAATACCACAAGTCTAAAAGAGGTGAAATATTAAAGTAGCAGCCAGATTCAGTTGGGCTGTCCTCAACCTTCCTTTGAGGATTAGAGACACTGCTTTTTCCAGCTTTGTAAAATTACGTAGTGTATCATAATGAAGAAGGCTAAATATGCTTTTACAATACCAAAGACAGCAAGCACGTGCAGTAAGGTACTAAGAAATGCATTACTGTGATATAAGGCAGTTAGGTTAGGGGGAGAAAGATTCAGGTTACCGGGAGCTGGTTTAACACTGGGTGCATAACTGCACATCAAAGTGCTTAGAAAGGGAAGATGATGTGAATTACTAAGATACTTAATGTGTGTATCTTTCACGCACTAACAAGACTAGGGTGCACCTTAACGCATTGGTTTCTGGTTCTTCGTAGCAGTTTTAAAATTACCTTCATGTTCCATTCTGCTTAAGTCATCAATTGCCAAAGAAATATAAAGAGTCCCCAATGTTAACGCTGAAGCTAAAGCTGTGCAAAACACATGAAATAAATTTAATTAAAAAAAGTTTCCTCGTTTTTTTTAAAAAGTCTAAATGTGAAGTTTGGATGAGTAATTTCACTGAAACATTTCAACCAATTCTATCTGTAACACTGAGCATCCTGACTCATTTTCTTTTCCATATGCAAGTCTCTGTCCCAAGGATTCTCAACACCTCAACGCACCACTGCCAAGGTTAGGCTGAGAGCCATATGTAGGCCTCTACTTGGTCAGTAGTGTGATGTCTAAAGGGGAGTGGAGGCACTTACACACTGTGGGCCAGATCTTCCATTGACTGGATGCGGTTGTATATCATTTGGCAATGACATAAACTCAAGCCTTTCTCACCCATCCAGAGATTCTCCATAGGGCTGGGAATGATGGGTCAACAGTGCCCCCACCCTCTGCCTGCCCACTCCTTCACCAGCCTGTCTAGAATACACCTCTCCCTCTGTGAAGCCCCTAGGAGGGGCCTCTGAGGGTATGTCTACATTGCAATTAAACACCTGCAACTGGCCCGTGTCAGCTGTCTCAGGGTGGGCTAAGGGGCTGTTTAATTGTGATGTTTGGGCTCAGGCTGAAGCCCAAGCTCTGGGACCCTACCCGCCTTATGTTTAATTGCAGTGTAGACATACCGTAAGCCGACCAGATGTTGCTGACCCACCACCTCCTTTCCACAAGGGAATGGAGATAGATACACAGGGAGAGTGCCCTCTATATGTTTACCTGGGGATTGCCGGGCAAGGGGGGTGGGGAATGATCTCAGCCAAATCTATTTAACTATTTTCTAGTGCTCGTTTTCACTGAAGTGCTTCTGGTGCAGTTAGCTGCACTTTTAGCTTCCACATGATTTTGCCTTTCTTCTTTTTCTCCTCAGAATGAACTCCTTTCTCCTTCTGCTACTGGCACCTGAAAAATCACTGATTTATGAGAGTTATAAAACAGTCATATTAAATAATAGAGGTGAACGCACTGTGTATGATTTCTGCAAAAGTCTTTTCAGAAGAGATACATTTATTCACTGCATTATGGAACAGTTTGAGAAAACAAGATCATACAATGTACTGCAGTGCCTCTATATTTAAATTGTGTCATTTCTATTCATGAGCACTCTGATTAGATACCCTGCAAAAATCATCAGTAAGAAATAAATAATTCTGCCAAATTAATAGTTGTTGATTTTTTACCTGCAAATGTAAGTAGCATCTCATTCACACTAGATAAAACTGCCATAATTTGGATGCATGGATCATGTTGGTTCAAGCCTACAAAGCATATTGAGTGAGTTATTAATCTGCATTTTCTTAGTATTAAACATTTTCTTTCAAAATAATAATGAAAAAGTTATGTAGTGAGTTAAGATTGGTTGAGAAATACTTTAATTCGAAAGGTTCGGTGGCTAAGACTTCCACAAGTAGGTTGAGAGAAATAAATGGCTAGAAATCCACAGCTTGGGTTGAAAGGGGAGATTCTATGGGGATATTGCTAAACTGTCCCTGCCAAAGAGGATTTATCCCAAGCTCATAAAATATACTTCTGACAAATAGTTTTGGTCTGTGCCCTTGAAATGCACCAAGCAGCATGAACAACTACTAATGTAATTGGATAACGACACCAACCCACCCCTACAAGAGGGCCCACTGCACCAACTCTGCGAACTACTCCATTTGAACTATGTGGGCAAGTTGGGGCAAATGCCTCATAACATGTAGTTACTTAGAAGGAAGCCCAACCTAATATCATATATTTAAGCCAAATGCATTTTATTGAGCTACTGTATGTTCTAGATAGATACATATCAAAGTATGATGAGTGCAGTACATACACTAGACTTAAGACACAAAACACACTACACACCCTTAAGGAATTTGTCTGATTTGAATAAACAAGATATTCTCCTAACATCAAATAATTTCCAGAACATTTCAAAAATGAATACATAGCTGAATATCTTAAGGACACCTTGTTTGCAAAGCAGCCAGACAATACATATCAGAGAATTAGGTATTGCAGGCAAAGCAAAATCAAGAAACAGCTGCACGCATGTGCAATATGACAGTTATTAGCAAAACAAGGGCAAAACAACAAAAATAATAGAAAAATAGGGAAAAAAGCTGACAACAAAATCTCAATTCACAATAAAGATTTTGGAAGCCCATTTGCACATAAATTGGAAAACACAATTCTTGTACAGTATTAGCAATTGATGAAGAAACAATATACCTTAAACCCCTAGTACATTTGAAATTATTTCCTTTGGTTCAAAGCTGATAATCCTGTACCAGCCAGTAACTAAATGGTGACTTGTCAGACTTGCTCTGAATGTGGAACATTTGCACAGTTTTTTTACTAACCCAAAGCCATTATCAAAACTATCAAAATTACAGTAACTAGATTTACCGTAGCATAAATTGTTTTAGCCATTTACATGTTTAGTGAAAATAACAAGATTGGATTGGTTTTCAAGGGTTACTAGCATAAATATAACCTCACACATACAGTACACTGTCAATTTCAGCTTCCCATAAATCAAATATACAACCAATCATCCTTTTATGCTAGATATTAATGGCAATTCCATTATTCAAATCTAGCTAGTGTAGATTTTTCCTTCATAGGGATGTAAAGCAGTTCTGAGTAGACTTTTAAGTAGGCAATGGAAGATTCTAATCTCACTAAAATCCTCTTACTATAACTTTAGAGCAGGCAAAGATGAGGGGTTCTGCATTTCTCAGTTTATCTAGTCTGTGAAGACGGCAATTTTTAATTCCTGTAACCAGTGAAATATTAGAAATCCTTTTGCATGCTTAAAGGACAGTATCCTTCCTTAATAACATAAGAGACACTCAGTGTAATTGTTTTTGCTCATGTATCAGTAAGAAGAGATATAATTCTTTAGTGTGTTACAATTAAAGGTTCTTATCGCTATACAAACCTCTTTCAGAGAATTACTAAAACGAGTTTGCAAGTTGTCCAATTTTCTACTTAAAACTATATTTTTACATTCCTTGCAAAATTAAGTGAAAGTGTAAAATATACATATATTTACATCATCATCATCTACTAAGCTCCAATTCAAATAAACAAAACAAAAACCTTTGCTATCATTTACACAGCACAATCTGTTCTGCCACTGGCTTTCTTCTCTCCCTCATCTTCCCTCAACCTCTCACTCTATGAACACAGAAACATGGAAACTAAGAGGATTTATATTTCAATAATTCATCTTTTTTACAGTCATGTCTAAGTATGCACCAAAGTTCATCCACAGTGCTAGCCCGATTTAGCGGATTCAAATAGTATTTTAAACAGTGTTCTGCAGTGACGGTCACAAAAGGCTTATAGGAAACTTTGCACAGCTGTGTTTATGTCAAAAACTGCTCTACAGCATGTGATGAAACTCTACCCAGTCTGAGGGGGACACAATACCAGCCATCTCCTACCCAAATGCTACACTTATTTTGTAGAATAGCTCCTGCACAAAAGGCTTATTTTTCATTTCTGTGTCTATGTCTGGGGGTATGTAGGGAGGGCTACAAAAGAATTCTTCCATGGAGAATAAGCAGATGAGTAAAAAAAAAATTTTTAATGGCAGGGAGCCCGGCTGCAGTAGAAGCTGACTTAACTTGTGAAAATTAACTCCTGCAGCATGGGCTGCGGGACTTGTTCATCTGATCCTGCAGCCATGTCACCTCAAGCTAAGATCCCATTAGGTTTCAAAAGCCAAGTGTAGTCTGGTCTTTTACCTGTATTGGTGGCCACCAAAGATCACCTTATAAGATGTGATGCTGACCATTCAGCTAGGACCATTCAGACCATTCAGCTTTCTTCCTTCTGCGACAGGAATGAACTTGTATTCCAACCGAGTGATGAGGATCCTTTGCAGCAATGTCTGTTGGTTGACTTGTACAACTGATATTCAAACCAACTGCGGTCATGGTAAAGATCCCATTGCACTTTCTTCAGGGTTAAAATCCCTCCCTTGCGATATGGGGAAATTCCAGTTCAGGTAACCCTATTCCACCTACCTAAAATTCCCTCGTAGTTTCAGTATAATCCCTGCTTTCCACACAAGTACTTCACAAAGGTGGTGTGAGGGTAAATTAATGTTTATTAGATGCTTTCAGAATGTGTACTGAAACTGCCATGATCAACAAGTATGGATTTAATTAATGAAAAGACTTGAGTGGTTGACCAGGAGATAGATATACTGTTGGAGGTCAATGGAGAGAGTTCTTTTAGAGAATCCTCAGGGCTCTTACATGTGAGGTCATGTTTATTGCTGCAGTAGATTGTAACAGACACAGTGCAGTTAATGAGAGAAAATCTATAGCGTGCACATTTTTAAACTCCCTGGGAAAAAGGTACCTGAAAATTTAGATTCTTTATGTTGACTGCCTGCTTGAGAACCAAAGCTCTCTTTTACTGCACAAAAGCTTCAGTGTGTGGGGAAGAAGTTTGGGAGAGGGGTGGGGTTGGGAAAACTCAAGTTCTCACATAACCTAGAACCATTCCTGTTACTTTGGATATCTGAGGGCAGGTCTTCACTACCCGCCGGATCGGCGGGTAGCAATCGATCTATCGGGGATCGATTTTTCGCGTCTCGTTAAGACACGATTAATCGATCCCCGATCACGCTCCCTGTCGGCTCCGGAAATCCACCTCATCAAAAGGCGGAAGCGGAGTCGACGTGGGAGCGGCAGCGATCGACTCGCCACCGTCCTCATGGCCAGGTAAGTCGATTACGATACGCCAACTTCAGCTACGCTATTCACGTAGCTGAAGTTGCGTATTGTAGATCGACCCCCTCCCCTAGTGTAGCCCAGGGCTGAGAGAAACAGGAACAATTTGCTTAAAGTCAACAAAGAAGAAACCAAATACTGAACATTTCAGGAGAAAAAAATTGATATTTCTGTAGAGATGCTACAGTGCTTTGTTTGTGAAGAAAAGGGCTGCTGAAGTGAAGAATCATTCTGGGATATGGGAACTGCCAGCGGTTTAGTAACCAGCTGCAGTACCACAAATGAATTTTCTTGGTCAAGCTTATATTTTCAAATCCACTGAAGTGGAGATTGATTGCATCAAAGACTGAGGAAGGCACTAGAGACATGTTGAAAGTGGAGCCGGACAAAAGAAAACAAATATTGAGAACATTATTTTATTTGGTTTACTGTGCAGACCAGCAATGGCTCATTTGAAATAGGCGTGTGGTTTTTTGTGTATACACCACATAGCTATTATTCATGGTATTGAAATAATATATTTGGTGAAGAGTTATATTTTGCATTACATGTTTTTGGAGAGTTTGGTTAGAAATATGTAGAAATAACTTTATTGGGCATCATATTTATGATGTGACTATTCTTGAAGTTCTATTTTGAGACCAGTCATAAATTTATATTCATATTGCTTATTGGAGATTTTTTAAGATGCTCAGTGTTGTTGGTTATGCGGTGAGTCCTCTTTAAATTTAAATACATTTAAGACTTCTTTTTTTAAAGTTGCATGAACTGGGCACCCTGCTACAGACTGAGATAGCTTGCTACCCCATTCTTTGTGAAGTGCTGATGAACATTTGCTCAGCAAACCTTCTGTGTGCAATGAAGATTTTCCGCTTAGCTTTTTTATACTAGGAGCCTAATAAAATGTCTTGGTTTGGAATGTTTTTATTTAAGAGGATTATAATGTTTTATTATGGATACAAAATTTTGTGCATGTGTATAAATATACATGTGACTAGAGAGTATGTATAAACTGGTTCTAATCCTGCCCCACTTTTTCATAATAGTCCATGTCCACAACAATGTGATTTACAGTAATGCCTATTACTTTGTAATTTCTGATCTCTAGTGATGGTGAACATAATTCTTACTGCCTTCTTTTATGAAAGTGATGCTTTATTTGTAAGGTTTCCCCCTCCCCACTGAAAATCTTGATCTTGCTGTGAAGAAACTCAACACTGTTGGAGAAAAATTTAGTGCTAAGATACTCTGACCTTTACAATGATCCTGTTTGCATGTTACAATATATTTTCCTATCATAACAGAAAGTCCCTTGTGTTCCAGTTAGAAAAAGCCATCTTCCAGTAACAGCATACTGTGATCAATAACATTTTCTTAATATATTATATTACCTCTCACTGAAAATCTCTCACTTGACATTTCAGACTGCATGGGGGGAAATTCCTGAAAAAACTCAAAATGGTAAACGAGATGCTGCAAATTAATTCTATCCCACAGTGATCTTTCCTTTCTTGAACAATGTGACAAGTCTGTGTCATCTGACTTCAGCAGAAGCTTTTGCATCTTGAAACAGAGGTATCTGCTCCATCTACCATAGTGATTGTTATTTTAGTTTGTGTAATTTTGTGTAGAAATACATTATATGGTTTAAATGTCTCATTTCATCTGAGACCACAAACTATAGGTTTTGAAACATTAAGTTTAGGAAATAGATGCATAGGCCTCATATACATTTTAAATATGCATCTTTTAAGCCAGAATCCTGAACATAAGAGTAGTTCACTTTCAAATCTACTGTGCCATGATGAATATCTGTTACTCTGTACAGAGGTGGATCCTGAGAAGCACTGAGTACCAACAACATCAATCGGAAGAGCTCAGTTATGCACAATTGAAGTCAACGGGTGCTTTCCTGTAATAAGAATTATTATTAAGAACTCCAGTCCTAGGCACTAACCCACATTGCTACAGCAGTATCAGGCCTGCCCATGTTAAAAGCAGCAATAGCTGCTCAGCATCTCTCAGAGGGCCCATCCTGCAAAACTTAAGCATGTACAGAATTTGGCCAATGGGACTAATGACACGCATATAATCATGCGTGCACCCAAATCTTTTCAGGATCAGAGTCAGAATCAATACCTACATTAATACCATAAACAGAAGAAATAAGTGATGCACAGGTTTTGAATATTTATACTATGATAATATCCATTGTGCTAGATGTTTCTCAAAACACATGGGAAGATGCTGTCTCTTCTCAGCTACATTTAGTCTAAGGCCTAAATCCAACAAAGTACTTAAGCACACACATAACTTTAAGCCCATGGCGTAGTCCAACTGAACACAAAGGGACTGGTTCGTGCATTTAAAGTGAAGAAGGTGCATAAGTACTTTAATGAATAAGAGTCTAAGAAGAAAAATGAGATACAAAGAGTCAGGGGAGAAGGATAACATTTTTAATATACAGATATAATTCCCGCAACCCATTAAACTTATAAAGCAAGTGCCAACATTCCCCCCCATCCATCCCACAAGCCATTACTGAGAGACTGAGTTCCTCTACACACTGTGGCAGAACTGAGTCTGGCAAAGGGATCAGGAGTTCCTTCATCTCAGGAAACAGGTCCATCAATGAGAGGCAGCACAGAAGAACATATGGCAACGTTTGTATGCAAGAAGTAATCAGACAAACATGTGAGGCTCGTGCCACTGACGGAGTAAAAGTACAGGTGTGACATAAGAGCCAACTAGAAGGGAAGGACAGAAACGTGAAGTGCCTTGAGGGTAAGATCAACTTAAAAAAAACAACAACAATCTAGCTGAACTCCACAGAATTAGCATGCACAAAAAATCATCTGTGGTGAACAATTTCATTTGTAACAAATAAAATCTGCAATCCAGGCAACATCATGGCCTGATGACTCATGATCCATTCATAATTATCACTCATCTCAGCCCTAAACGAGCTCATTATTATTAAAGCTGACAAAAATATTTTAAACTGCTCTTGTAAAAGGAATGTAATTTAAAAAGATATCATGTTTCCAGGCTTTGTTTCTAGTCCTAAACCTTGACTGTGTAAGATGGCAGCCTCATAGCAACCCTCGTGTGTCATTCCTTTGACTTCTAACAAGTAATTTAGATACAAGCATCTAATCTGTATGGTAACACAAAACATTAGAAACTATACTTCTGTGGTTTAAAAGCAACCTATTAACAGTGCAGAGATAACATATGAATCCAAGTATATATTTTATACTATAAACATACGTATTTTGACCTTTTTACAGTCTCTTTCTCCCAAGGAACTAAAGGTATTTAACAGTTTATGGAGGTCTCACAGCACACCTGTGAATTAGAGGGATAGATTCTCCATTTTAAAAGACCAGGAAGCTGAGGTACACTAGTTACAAAGGAAGGCGCTCCTCGGTTTCCTTGGGAATAGAACCCAGCTATAACTCGCAAGCCTGGAGTTATTATGCTGTGGCTAGCACTGTGGCTATCGATAGAAGCTATATATAAAATATATAAATCAACAGGACCATATTGCTTAAGCAATGTTCTCCCTTTCACTTACAAAATGTAGACAGGCAACTCCTGATCAGCATTCATAGAATATTTGTTAGCATTTCCTGTGTCTCAGCTGGAGAAAATCTACCTCCCTTCCTGAAATCATGCTACTGGCTAATTGTGCAATGCTGTGAGTGTATAAGGAGCATACACTGTTTAGCAGATTTGCAGATATGATTAGATTGCCTCATCTTAATATGTATAACAATGGTTATTGGGCAAAAAAAAAAAAAAATCCAATCTCTTTTTAAGATATAGAACTCTGAACCTTTCTGGATAAGTGAATTTCCCACTGTGTGAAAGAGTTACTGCATAGTTTCTGTGACATATTCCAATACATATCACATTAGACTCCTACTTACAGGAGCGGCAGGTTTGTATAAATTTTGGTGGTGCCCAGGACAGGTCCAAGTCCCCCCTGCGCCCTACCCCCCACACCTGCCTTGTAAGCCGATATATATTTTTTAAAATAATGTTAAAAAGTGAGGACTCTGGGTGGGGGGAGGGCTGGTGATGAGGGGTTTGGGAGGGGCTCAGGGCTAGGGCACACGGTTGGGGAGCGGAGGTGAAGGCTGCATGTTGGGGCCAGAGATGAGGGGTTCAGGTTGCAGGAGGGGGCTCAGGGCTGGGAAAGAGGGTTGGGGTGCAGGGGGGGTGAAGGCTCTGGCTGGGGGTCCAGGCTCTGGGGCGGGGCTGAGGAGTTTGGGGTGCAGGCAGGCTGCCCCGGGACTGTGGCCAGAGAGGAGGATTCCCCCAGCCCTCTCCCCTCCAGCAGCAGCGAGCTCTGGGGGAGGGGCTCCCCTCTCCCCCCCGGCAGCACACTCACCTCGCACAACTGTCACTGCACGTGCTCCTATGGCCCCCTCAGGTGGAGGAAGCCCCCTCACTTCCCCTGGGGGGCGGTGCCGGGGGGGGTAAGGGGCGCGCTGCCATCACATGTGCCCCTCCTCCCCTGCTGCTGCCCCTCACTGGGGGTGGGGCTGCCCCTTGCCCAGCATGGGGCAGGAGCAATGACTGCAGGCAGGGGGCCCCCTGGGCTATTGGAGGGTCCCGCCAGAAAAGGGAAGGGTCTGAGGCGGAAGGGCAGGGGCAGGGTCAGCCCTGGCACTAGTGGTTGTGGAGGGGGCACTAGGACCTTGCGGCGGCAGTTGATGCCAGGAGCCAGCAGACGGAGCTGCAGGGGGCAGCCACCGGGTTGAGACAGGGACGCTTCAGTGCCTGGGGGAGGTGCGGGGGGGGAGCAAATGGGGGCCGGGGGACATACCTGGCCCCAAACATTGGTGGAGCCGGGCCCCTGGGCCCTGAATATTGCTGGAACCTGGCACCATGGGCCCATATAACTTGCCACCCCTGCCTACTTAAGGTATTCTAGAGACTGGACGTCCGTGCAGCTAGCCTTTTCAACTTTGTTTCACTTGCTTTTCTCCCCAACTGAATGAGTCAATGAAAACTGAAATCTTTGTTTCAAACCACCTAAGACGTAGAACAGACATTTTAAGGCAGCAAGGCTGCGTCAGAGATAAAAGCAGCGTTCTTATACTTCTGGCTGTGGTACAGAAGGTGGAGACATTCTTGTGGCCTCTTGTTTTTCCTCACTATATTGTCAGTTGTTCTTTACCTTATAGATTATACACAGTATCACATTAGATGTGGCCCACTGTTCCACTGCAACATACAGCTAAAAGCCACGCTGTTCAGTGGTAGAGTAGACAAGCATCTAATAGCATGTGGTCAATTGAAGTCTCACTTTATCGTTTACATGCCTCACCCACACTTTCCTCGGGTAGCAAGTATTCTGTAAAGCAATTACTCTGCTGTGCTGGAGGAGCCACAGCTATTAAAACAACTGCATTACAATCACAGCTCACACACTCGTTTCCTCCAATTTCCAATTACGTTGTTTTTTTAATGCTACATATAGTAAAAACTGATGTCAGTTTGAATCAGGGACCAAAGTATGTAACTGCCCGCTTAGAATACTGAAGTATTTCCATACTCTGCACCAGTGTCAGGATTTATAATGCCTCGAACAAGATGTGTGAACAGCTCCCCTACCCCCCCCCCCCCAATAAAATATTAAAATGTATTTTAAGGGAAGCAACAAAGACTGAGAACATCTGAAAATGGGTCAGAAAGACCAAAGTGTCATTCATGCTCTCAGCCCACTACAGCAGTGGACAACATTCATCTTGGAAAAAGGAGACAGACTCAGACACCTTAGAAAAAATTATGATTCTGGATGAAAGTCAGTCAGGGTAAGGGGAGGGAGTAATCCAGAAACTAACCACGTCAGATTTCAGACTTTATACGAATATACACATGACAATTTTATTAACAGATTATAAATTTGCTCTAACAAAACCACAAGAGTTCTCCTATCATCAAGTAACAGGCACAGTACATTGTTTCAGAAACATCAGCAGGAGGAATTTCACAATATCTTTACTTCAGTAGCCAGCCAAGGACCATCCTCGGAACAGCAGAGGAAGGATTTTTACTTTCATATCAAGTGCGCTATGCTGCCACATGCCCAGCGAATTTTACATGTGATATTACCATGACAGAAAATAAATTCATTTGTCTGTATTGTACAAACGTAAATTCCTTTAATTTAGCCAATTATCCCTCCTCTTAACTGTTCTTTCCCATCTCACTCTATGTAATACTCTCCCTCAGACTTCCCTGACTCCTCTTTGCCCCTTGATCCTGTTTTCATCTCTTTCCCTGCACATATCAAGCCAAGGTACTTCCACATCAAGCTCCAGCCACCCTGGCCAGAGTGCTAGTTGTTGTTGGAGCACTGCAACAGTGACTCTTCTCTCTTTCCTCCCTCCCCACCCACCAATGAGCTAGTCAGCAAAGCAGGCAGGAGATCTCTTCCTCTCCCTGCTGACCTTTTCATTAGCTGACACACCCCTGGCCAGGCCAAGCTTGGCACAGTATCCATACTGGTCTGTCCCCTGGATGGTGGCCCAGGATATGCTCTACCAACACATACAGAAACAGAGCTACTTTTAAAATACATAGTTGAACATTTACTTTTACTACAACTAGAATACAATTCCAGGTGAAAACCTGACTCACAATTCTGGTTTATTTTTCAAAAACATTTATTTTATGTTTATATAGATGGGCTACGATCATATTTCATTTTTAATCTCCGTTGCCAGTAAAATGATTCCATTTTATATATCTCTCTGTTCTATCTTGAACCCTCTAATAACGTATAACTTACACACGATATATGCGTTTGAGATCAGGCCCTTAATTTGTAAAACACACATTAAGAAGCTGCAGGCCAATTGTTTAAGGATGGTGCAAGTCTCAGAAATGTAATGTGTTTGCATACGTGTGTGCATGTATTATAGGCACGTCTGGTATTAACAATGCCCTATACTTCCCATTATAAGACCCTGTTTTCAGTTGCCAAACTTTAAGAGATTGGGTAGAAATTTTCCACACTAGGTATCTTTCTGCCTCAGGAAAATTTTGGCCAAAAGAGTTCATCCATTTCCAAGACTGAGACCAGGGAAAAATAGATTGTTTTGTCTATGTTAAATCCTAGTGACCTTTTGAGAAGCCCTAGTGCCCCATGGTTTGGAGCAGGGGGTTGAAATTTGGAGAGGGGTGAGCATGCTCCAGCCCGAGGTGCAGAGGGATGAGGAGACTTTCCCTGTAATTGCAGTTCCTGGCTGTTGCAGCAGCAGTGCCAGGTCGGGATCAGGGCACCAGAATTAAGAGCAGGAATCCTGTCTCTCTTGTTCCCTCAGTAATCCCCTGCTGACATCCAGGCAGCATGGAAGAGGAAGCTGCCTAATTCAAATGCAAAGGAGACAGGAGACAGACCTGGGTAGGGACACGGGAGAGGGAGATAGGGTGGGGAGGGGACTGGTAGGTGGCAGGGAGAGACTGGGAAAAGAAACTGTGAGAAGGAGCCAGGGTGAGGACACAAATTGGATGAGGAACCATGGGAGGGAGAAAGAGCCGCTGGGGAACGTGAAATATGAGCATAAGAGTGATTGGAAACTTGGGCTGAGGAGGAAGAGAGAGAGAAATGAGACAAGAAATGGGGTGTGACTGGGAACTAGGAGGGGCTAGACAAGAAAACTGGGGACAAGGATTAGAGGTGGAGGGAACTGGAAATAGCTGGACAAGAAGACTGAGTCTGGGAGGGGAGAGAGAAAGTCTGGGACTGGGATAAGAAACCTGAGAAGTGGAGACAGATACTGTCTAGGTCAGGGGTTCTCAACCTTTTTCTTTTTGAGCCCCCTCCCCCAACAGACAGACAGACAGACAGACAGACAGACAGACACACACACACACACACACACAATAAAAACTCCACAGCCCATCTGTGCCACAACTGTTTTTCTGCATATAAAAAGCCAGGGCCAGCAATAGGGGCTAGCAAGCAGGGCAATTGCCTAGGGCCCCACACCACACAGGGACCAGTGAAGCTAAGTTGCTCAGGCTTTAGCTTCCGCCCCGGGTGGCAGGGCTTTGGGTGGCGGGGCTTCAACTTTCTGTCCTGGACCCTAATGCTGGCTCTGCTTGGCGGACCCCCTGAAATCTGCTCGCAGCCCCCCAGGAGGCTTCAGACCCCGGTTGAGAACTGCTGGTCTAGGTGAAGAGACTAGCACTGGAACAAGGAATTGGGGTGGTAAAGAGACATGACTAGACAGGGTCTGGTTAGGGGCAACAGAAGGCATCATACTTGGGGGGAAAACAGGCAGAAGAGTGTGTCCAATAGAGCACCCCCACCTTGGACTGGAACCCAAGATTCCAGAGTCCCATCTTTCCTCTGCTGTCGGCAGGTATTTGTGAAACCCTTTGGCAGATCTCATCTCCCGCTAGTGCTTGTCCACATAGAAGATTACAACCGATTACTGCTGTTATTTACTCCTTTAGCTCAAGTAGCAGAGGTCTGTGGCTCTAAAGCTTCCAGCTGTGCTGATGACCCACGAGGGACGCCACAAAGGGGAATTTCTATTTTTTTAAGTCTGTTTTGTTTAACAATTTAGGCACTCTTAATTCTGGTGTTTCTTCACTTTTGAGTGCTTACCTTTGCAACCTTAATAATGTTATTATATATTACACACAAAAATATGTTAAAGTGTGTGCATGCACATATATAAATTAAGACATAGAATTTGTCCACCCAGTTTATAGCTTCTTATTTTAAAGGTTACATAATGTAGGGCCTCATTCTGAAGTCTTAGTATCAACACTGTACTCACAACTCTGAGTCATCCCACTGAATTCAAATACGACTCCCCATGGTAGTGCTTGCAGAATCAGGGTTTACCCTATTTCCCCACTTCTTATATTGTAACGCAGCAATTCAGTTGCAACTGCCCAGGTACAGATTTACTGCAGTCATTGAAAGATAAAACAACAGGGCCCAAATTGTGTTTGTTAGGTGACAAGCGGTCATGAAGGAGAAAGCTGAAAAGATTTTATAGGTGGACTTGCTGTCATGAAAACAAACTGTTTTCTAGGTTATAAAAAAATAAATAGAAGCGACAAAGGGTCCTATGGCACCTTATAGACTAACAGAGGTATTGAAGCATAAGCTTTCGTGGGTGAATACCCACTTCTTCGGATGCAGGATGTTGCATCCAAAGAAGTGGGTATTCACCCACAAAAGCTTATGCTTCAATACCTCTGTTAGTCTATAAGGTGCCACAGAACCCTTTGTCGCTTCTACAGATACAGACTTACATGGCTACCCCTGATAAAAAATAAATAATTATACTCTTACCTTGTGGTTTCCAAAATCTGTGTCAAATTCAATCTCTGGCAATACAGTAAGTAAACTGCAGGACAGCAAACCCTTGCATTTAGCAGGAGGTTTCTGGGAAACCAGACTACCTAGAAAGAGTTGAAGAAAAAAGAGTCTATTTTCTATCTGAAGATGAAGTAATCTATATTTAATAAGAAGAGCCTTCCAATGAGCACAGCACAAGTGAAAAATAGCTCCACAATCGGAGAAGTTAAATGTCACCATGATCGGCATGAAAGAACTTTAATCTCCCAGAGGTGACAAAAATCTCCATGAAGTATAGAGAGCCAGGTTCCTGGTGGATTATTAGGATTTAGCAGAGAATGGCCAATACTCCAGGTAACATGGTGTTAACCCTCTTATCAAGATGGAAAAAACCCTGGGGTTGGTAGCAGTCTTCTCTTTAATAAACTTCTACCAAAAAAAGAAAAAAAAAAGAGAGCACACAAGCACATGCACAAGACAAAGTGGACCAAGACAATTTTAAAAAGTTATATGACATGATAGAAGCAAGTTTTTGTTAGCACAAAGCATGCCTATGCAGTAAAAATAATCCCAGAAGATCAATTTTTATTTATATATAAAACTATATATATATATATATAATTTTAATGCCCAGTGTAAAGTCACTATTCATTATAACAAAGCAGTTTTATGCCTATGTTCCCCTTTTCAGATGTAATATATGTGAAAGTAATCTTCATGTCAGGAAGTGGCATGTATCCCTGCAAGAATGAACTACTGCCATTATCTGGGAATCAATACAATTATTTTAACTGAATATAAACACTACCTATTGCTTTCACATTTTTACTTTGAGTTTCAGGCTGTATGGGGAAAATTTTTACAGTGACAAGAGATCCTTGGACCGGTAAATGAGTTACTATAAATTAATTCCCAATTTACAGCTAGCTTCCCTTGAACATTGCAGTCAGTGGTTCTTTCCTCCAGATACCTCAAGTTAAGTGTTTTTTCCCCCCACTTTGTACTGACAGACACACACGACTTACATTTTATATACATTCTGAATCAGTACAAAACGATTTAGGGGCTCTACCTACAAGCTGCACCACAGTCACCATGCTCCATTTCGTGAGATGTGACCACCCATGTCCCCCCCGGCCCCCCCGAGTATTACCATCAATTTTTTTTTACTATGGCAGCACCTAGAAGCCTCAAACACAAGCTGTGCAAACACATGTTAAAAGACAGTCTCTGCCCTGAAGAAGTTACAATCCAAATAGATATGCCACAGGGTGGGAAGAGAAACAGAAACACAAACAGGCGAAGTGACTTACCCGTGGTCACAAGTCAGGCCTCCCCACTCCTATGCCTTATCCACAGGGCCATACTATATCTCCTTTAATGGAGTTTAATGAGAATGGCACAAATTCTGAGTACAATCTCTATAAGAGAAGCACGTCGCAACATACACTTTTAAGCAAGAGCTGATCACTTCTAAGGACTCACAGACACCACCCCACCACCCCCAATGGCATGATGTGCCATTAATGAAAACAGCAATAACAAAAGCAAAATGTTGGGAGAAGTTGTTGTTTTAGTTTAGCACGCAGAGAATCCATACAGAATCAGAACTCCATTGTCCTAAGTACTATTCAAATACCCAAACACCTAAGGCCCCAATCTGCAACTGGCTCCATGCAGGCGGACTGCATACCCATACGGAGCCAAACTGACTTCAGTGGTGCTCTAAGCACAGCCAGATGCAGCATTGTTCCTTAATGTAGATGGAGGTGGGGAAGAGGGAAAAATGGCAGACACAGCTAGACAGAGGCAGTCTGAAAGGGGGGCGGGGGGCGGAATGAGAAAAGCTGTAATCCTCCACCATGAAAATGGTTTATAAAGAAGGGCTTATGCCCAAACCCTTGCTTGATCACCACTTCCACCACCCGCTGTCCCAAAGAGAAGGAAAATTGTTATATGGGCAACACAAAAACAGGATTAGAGGGTGTGTTTAAACTTGCTGCTATTTACATACCTAGCAGCAAAAAATCTTGAAAAGGACTTCTAAAAGATTTTTTTTTAATCTTATCAAATTTAGTTGTGGTTCAACAGCAGATTGCATTAAGAAAAAAAAAGTAACAACTGCAGATTCAGAATAAAATTCTAAGCCATGAAAACAAAATGCATTTCCTGTATGAGCCACATTAGGGAGGAAAGGGTTTTTTAAACTCCCTACCCCATAGTTTTCACTTCCTTTTTAATATGTTATTTTTTCAGACATCAACTACCTTGTGAACATAAGACACCAGCTAGACGGGCCACTGTTTGGCACCGCAGAAAATGAGCATCTTTGTATGTCAGAGACCGGAATGCATGTTAGCATTCAAATACCCAATTACTTTGGGTATTGCGGGCTGATATCATCTGCATCTTTAGCACACAGACCTCAGCACGTAAGTCAACGGCGAGACAGAAAGTGATTTTAAAGATGCCCAATGCTGGATAATGTGCACTGAAGCCAAAAATGAACACCCCCCCACCCCCAATGCATTCCATAGCTTTAAAAAAAATTCATGGCCCAGAATTATGACAGACTGTACAATTTGTATTCCTGCATGGATAATCATTTCTTAAAAAGGGAGCATACCTCAGTAATATTCACGGGGAGTTCACAAGAGCTTGGCAAACATTTCTGACAAAACAAAAATAAACTCAAACAGAAGGATTGCTCATAAAATGCTACATCAACAATTCCTTTGACAGGCATCTGGATTATGCCGCCTTTTAAATGGGAAAAACAAAGATGTCACTTCTAAGTTTAAATGGAAACAGTGAAATATGCTATTAAAAATATCAGATCATAAACAAAGCTATTTTACACAGACTCAAACGCAATGAGTAACTATTACAACAAAGCTCGCCAGGATCCTTTGCAAGCAAAGCACTTACTGGGAAAAGGGGGGGAGGGCGCACATTTTGCTAGAAGTTGTGCACACAATCAATATTAGACAAGGACCACAGATTATTTCTGGGTGCCCAGCTCTACAGGAAAAGAAGACCGGCCATTTCACAATGGAATAGTGGTCAATCTAATCTGGCATTTTGCCTGAAGGGGTCTACACTTGATGCTTTAAATGAAAGTTAAAATTCTAATAAGCCTATTTGTGCAATGCTGTACATGGAGATGAAGCATGAGGTTAGACCCCATATGAGGCTTCCCCCAAAGCATGTGACATGATTACCTTCTCTTATCTTGGACCACTCTAAACCATTGTTAATGGTCATTATATTATCCAGACAATGTTTAATCTCTAGCAGCGAATGCATACAAATGACTGCCGTGATGCAAAGTAGAAGTTCTTGTCTGTTCTAAATTATCTAAAATGTTCCAAAACAATTTTGAGTGAAAAATTGATGTTGCGATATGTGGAGCTCAAAGACAGGATATCCAGATACAAAAAAATAGACACTAGAAAGTCTATTTCTATGAACATTCAGTATTTTGAGCAAAATTGTTCACCTCGGCAATAAAGTTTCTTTGATGTTGGACACATGCAGCTTGCTACCCTAGCAGGATGTCCTTAAAAATTCACAGCCAACTTTTCATGCTTCATTGTGATCTTTTGGCTTTCTTTAGGATTTGGTGAGCGTCTCGGAGACACACAGTATGTTGAGACCTCTCTCATCTCTAAACTGAAACAGTGGCTGCTGTATCTTAACCAAAATTGACCTTCTCACTAAAATGGTTGTTAGACATTGGAATTACAGGTGTTACCAACAAAAACAAAGACTTTTAAAGTCTGTTTTCCCCACCTGTTGCTCAGTTTTCAGCCTCTCTATCTCCTGAGATGTTAAAAGTTTTACTGGTATTCCAGAGTCTGCCAGGATAGAAAATACATAAAACGTCCATTGTAAATAAAACCATGTTTGTTTTTTCCCCTTGAGAAACTTTTTCAGGCCTTCTCTGTAAGCAAGCAAAACTGGCACAAACCCATTCATTCCCCCAAACTCTGGCCTGTGCTGAGTCAGATAATCAAGGGTCATGTGAGGAGGTAGCCAGACCATGCATTCTGTAAGATGGGCTGTGTGTTCACACAGATACCGAGACCTGAAGGGAGCAAGAAGGCTTTGCAGCAGTAGAGACAGGATGACAGACTATGAAACCCCGTCCTAAGAAGGAAGACAGTAGATAAACCCTGCCACCACAGGCAGGAAGATTTTGATCACAGAGCTAAAAGGAACCATGTTGGGTTCAGCGAAGAGTCAAAGGGCAGCAGAAACTAAGAAGAAATCTGCTTGGCTGGCTGATGCAAAAGAGGAAAGAAGTGAGTGTTAAACAGGACTTTGGAAGAACGACGTGCTAGAAAGGCCAAACTGATTATTTTATTTTACAGCTTAATATGCCAGACCCCAAGAGAGGGAACATTATTTTGACATGCCTGAGTGAGTGCAAATTAGTCTGAAGGGAAACATGAGGTGGGGTGGCCTGTGTTGGACAGCACCCTGAAGCAGATGGTTAAAAGGATTCCTGCAGAAAGGATTTCAAAACCTACAGGAGTAACTTCTATAAGATCCCTGTTACTTTCAGCCTATTACATTCTGGCTGAAGTAACAGGTATTTCTTCTTGTTCCTTAACTAGCTGACTTTCTCCCGTGTGTCCAGAAGGGTTGGCAAAAGTAATTTCAACTTATTTAAAGCAGAGGGATGTGATGATGCATTGCATGTGCTCTCACTCGATCACTTGGGGTGTCAAGGTTGGCGGGGGGGGAAAAGACCCCTACTCTTATTTTGGCAGGGGCTTGAGCTCTAAGCTGAAAGTCTCACATGGTATCCCTTTTAGCCAGTGTCAGAGACAAGGACCAGCTGTGGGCAGCATCCTCATGCATTCATAGGAGCCCGTAACTTGCTCCTTTCCCATCATGTTTTAAGAGAGCACCAGCACCCTGACTTTTCCTTGGGGGATGACACCTAGGGTGACCAGACAGCAAGTGTGAAAAATCGGGATGGGGTGGAGGGTAATAGGAGCCTATATAAGAAAAAGACCCCAAAATCGGGACTGTCCCTATAAAATCGGGACATCTGGTCACCCTAATGACACCACAGAGATATAGCAGACTATCAGCTCTTCCTGCCTTAAGAAAACTCTTTGGGGGTGAAGAGGGAGAAGGAAGCGGATTGTGTGTGGGAGAGGGTCGGGTATCTTAGAGCAAGCAAGCGGATTAGAGCAAGCAAGCAGACGGAAGTCCTGGATCCCATGACAATCTAAAATAATTTGTTCACAGCAAGAATTTGTTCTCTTGATGCAAACTCTTAGTACTATAGATGTCATTCAACTGAATTAAGGATGATATGCCATGAAAATGGAGCTGCTCAATTTAAAATAATAAAAATGAAAAGTGACTTAGGCTATATAAACCCAGGGTCTGCGGCCTTCCCATGTGGTGCTGAGGAAGCACTACACATCTGTCTTTCACCACTATTATGTGGTCTCCAGAGTCAACCTATACTTTGTGGGCTTGTTCTGGTTTCACTAGACTTAAACTGAAGTCTAAATGAAAATAAACACATTTAAAAAAAAAAGTGGCAAAAAACACAAGCAGAATTGGCAAAAAATCCAGACATGGGCAGCTGAAGGGGGTTTAATACAAAGGAAAGGAAAACGTGTTTTAAAAGATGAAGTATTGAAGAGCAGCTGCATCCAAGAGCAGGGTAACTGGAATCATTGTGAGCAAAGAGAGCTGTTTCAGCAGCCAAAGTCTTCTAGCTACCTCCAGCATTTAAGATGGGTGGGATTTGAGACTCGTGGAGGGATGAACCATTTGAAGCTGCGGAATGCATGCATGCAACCAACATCACACACACACACACACACACACACACACACACAATCACAATTAAACTGTATCTTTAGAGGAGTTGCAGCAGTGGTGCCATAGAGTTTTTCCCTGTTTTCCTGTACTACACTGGCCCAGCATCATAAAAACTCTCCCACCAACAGTCACTATAATTCATCGTCGTCCAGATGTGCATGCATGGAATTGTGGGGTAGAGCTCAGGAGGCAGCACTCTTCCAGAGCCTCCCCAGTCTCTCCTCAATGCACCCGGCAACAACCTAAGGATTGAACCCAGAAATGCCAACCACGTGGCTGGTGGTGTAACTACAAGGGTAATAATGCATGGTGGGTTAAATCACTCGCTTAAGCCAGTGAGACAGCCTGCCAATCCTCAAACAACCACCTTGACCCCTGCCACTTTTAATGTGTTTTGCCAAAGTATAAAGCAAGCTTGTGTTCTGTTATGTCATTTTTACCTCCATTCTCACTCCTTTGATCTTATCTAGGAAGACATTAATAGTTAAGCAGTAGAACTAAAACACTTCCCTTGATGCACACACAGTTACACCTCTCACCAAGATTAGCTGAATGTATACAGATATATGGAAGGGAAAGTCATCTTAGGTCTACACTAATGTTGATTTGTTAGTCAGGAATTTGTGTTAGACATTTTTTTCAAAAAGTTAGTTTGGACAATATAACATTGGCCTTACAACTTGTATGAACTATAGACCCTGGCATGGTTCTGCATCCTGTCTGTAAAGATTTATTAGAAGCTTGTTATTCACTATGTAAACTAATGTGTAGATGTGTTGAGACTAAGATGAACATGCTCCAGCTTACCTAATGGAATGCCTCTCACACTGCTCCTTCTGCTCAGCTAACTTTAATCCCGGTCCATCATGCCACATGCTCATCCCACTACATGTGCAAGAGCCTTCTCCTCTGCATCTCCAGCTACCTGGGAACATGCTTCTTTTGTCACACACTCCATCTCATTTAAAGTCTCAGCTCAGAACTTCTCCTCACTCAATTTCTCTGTCCCTCTTTTGTCATTTAAAAATCAGAAGCTCTCAAAACAGTGATCCATGGAGCATTTAATGGCGCAGGCTGGTCCCATGAACACAGTCACTCGCCTGCACCTTTGGTTCCCAGACAGGGGACTTTTGCATGAAAGTGACTATATAAAACAAATAAACAAAAAATCTCTTTTCACCGTATTGCACAGCGGGGCTGTTTCATTTCACAGAGGCTTGCAGTACGAGCCACTGAAGTGACACAGGCAAATAAAGGTGACAGGTCCATGATCCAAGGAGCTCACCACTCAAAAGACAGACACAGCACAGCAAAAGACGGCAAAGGATGTGGGGGGTCAGAGTTACTAAGAAAAGATGACATATTCTCATGGTTACACATGAATCGTGTCACTTCTTCCTCTATTTGTATTAAGTCATGTGTGTGTCAGTAGGTCATTTGCTATCTTTTGACCGAGGTGTTATTGCAATTCATATAGAAAGTTGCAGGGGAATTATTCCCCTCCCCGCAACAAAGGCAACTATTTATTATTTGCATTGCAGTAGTGCCTACAATTCCCCAACTAATATTGGAGCCAGATTGTGTTATGTACTGTACATACACATAGGAAGAGACAGTATCTTTCCCAAAGAGATTACAGTCTTTGAAAAAAAATGATGGAGCGGGGCTAGGGTGACCAGATGTCCCGATTTTATAGGGACAGTTCCGATTTTTGGGTCTTTTTCTTATATAGGCTCCTATTACCCCCACCGCCTGTCCCGATTTTTCACATTTGCTGTCTGGTCACCGTAGGCGGGGCATGAAAGGAGGTATCATTAGAGATGGGGAACTGAGGTAGAAAGAAATTGAAATGACTTGCCCATGCGCACACAAGGGGCCAGTCAGAATATTATCCAGGTATCTTAGGTCCGCAATCCAGTGCCTTAATCACAAGACCTTCAGGATCTTTCCTCCCAATCTATATTGTATAGCTATAGAATTAATCTTCATGATTATAGGAGTGACTTCATACCATACTAGTAGTCTGGCCATGAGTTATAAACGAGGATCCCTGATGAAGTGCACATTTACCCCAATCATCTGCTAAAAAGTTTTCTTATGGGTTACATGAATACATAATACATCTACATTAACCTGTGTGCCACTGAAGCAGCCTTTCCAGCAATTTGGCCTACTTTATCTGCAAAGTAGAGTCTTATACCCCATTTGAGCGAGGGAGCACACATTTTAAATCATGATGAGAGACTCCAATTTTCACATCTTCGTGGATGGAGTGTCAAATTTATTTGTAATGGGATCATCTATTATCTGTCAATACTGAGCAAACTAGGTGAGAAAATAATGGTTAGTAATACATTAAGTGGTCTATCTGGAACTCCCGGTCTGATGAAAATGAGCACAATGTTGATGGAGTTGTTGAAAATAAAGATTTCGTTTATTTGTTGTTTAATGCAGCCTGCCTGAGGTTAATAATTACCTCACATATGTGATCAGAAGTTTAGAAAACTAGTTGTCTTCCTCCCTCATCCCATTTTAAAGAGAAAATCTAATTAAGTTACTAGGGCACGTTTGTTATAGTAGCTCTCTACTGGTGGCAAAGATGAGATCAACACCAGAAAGATAGAGAGATAAACACCTGAAGAGGAAGGCAGAGAAGGGTGATGCTCAATGTAATGACAAATGTAAGAGGCACAGTCGGAGCACTGGACTGGGAGCCAAGAATTCCTGAGTTCTCATCCTGGCTTATGGCTCTAGGCAAGCATGCTGGCGCCCTCTCAGTGGGAGGCTCAGCAGACTACAGACAAATGAATGACAGAGATACCTCCAGGGAGAAGCTGGGAAGAGAGCAGTGTTTATTTAAATTCACAAGTTAAATTCATTGAACAAGGATCATTGTTCCAAGCCAAGTGTAGGCTGAGGTTAGTCTCCAAAGTCACCGAGTCCATAAGTAGGCCTTTGCTTTCTTTAGAAAAGCCTTGGTCAGCTGCTACTATTCGCCCATTGGTCAGTCCAGACACCGGCTCAGATGAACAAAATCCCATGAATTGGTTGTCTAGAGGCCTTCCCTTATATCAAGGAAACTGGCATAGTCTGGAAGCAGCCAGATACTCTAAAACAGGGGTCTCAAACATCCGGCCCGCGGGCCGGAGCTCTTCCCTGCGGCCTGCCGGGCTCCCCCCGCACTCCCCATTTTATTTTATTTTTACCCCCAGGCAGTCTGGCGGCGGGAACTGCCTGGGGCTTTTAAAAAAAAAGGGGGGGGGGTGCGGGGACCCCGCGGGCTGCAGGGAAGAGCTCCGCGGGCCGCATGGGAAGAGCTTCGCGGTTTCTGGGAGGGAAGGGGGAGGAGCGGGAAGCTGTGCACACAGGGGAGGAGGCGGAGAAGGGGCAGAGAAGGGGCGGGGCCTAATGGAAGGGGTGGAGGGGGGCGGGGCCAGGGACAGCGAGGGGGGGGGGGTGTCAGTGATGCGGCCCTCGCGCCAATGCACTAGTCCTCATGTGGCTCTTGTGGTAATTTGAGTTTGAGACCCCTGATCTAAAATGAGCCATACCACTGGGAAAATCCTGGATTATCAACTGCCTGCAAACAAGCCAGCAGGCACAAATGGGGGACTAGAAATGCAACCAGGGTATGGGTTCCTCCAGCACTCTGATGCCTAACCCAAACTACAGACCAAAACTCAGTCCTCTACTTGTAGCTGTAGTTCTCAGTCCTTGTGAGGATAGCTCCTTCTGAGCCGGGAAGGGTTGTATTCCACTTGGCAAGGCAGCCAGCTCTCCAAAGTCTGTTTCCTCCCTTTTATCTCCTCCACTTGGAAGGTTGTTTCTTTTAAGTGGATATTTCTCACAGGTGTTGCACAGAGGAACTAACTGCAGTGTAGGGTGACCAGACGGCAAATGTGAAATATCGGGACGGGGGTGGAGAGTAATCGGTGCCTATATAAGAAAAAGCCCCAATATCGGGACTGTCCCTATAAAAATCGGGACATCTGGTCACCCTAGTTTGCAGGCCAAATTATTAACACCTTCCTCAACAGGCTCACTGTGGGGTTTGTATACCCCATCACAGCACTCCATCACTGTCTTCTTCAGTTTCTTCATTAACAATTGTGGTAAGTACAGGACAAACAGCTACGAAGGTGGGGGTAGTAAATTAGTCCCAGGGGGTTAAAAGGCTTCTCCCTATCCACGGAGGAGAGATAACTAAGGGGAAATACAGTTCAGCTGAGAGAGGGATTACTAGGGAGGTAATTAGGTCCAGCTGGCTGCAACTGCTGGAGACCTTTTTAAACCCTCCCCTGTGTGAGTGGAGAAGGAGAAGTGAGAGAAGCAGGAAAGCTACCAGTAGGCAGAGTGCAGCAAGACATTGAGCCCTTCCCGGAAGAAGGGCTGCATTTCCTCCCCAGAAGGGAAGGAAAATAAGGAAGGGACTGACCAGGGGAAGGTAAAGCTACTGTGCTACTGGTAAGGGTTTGCCTTGCCCAAGCCTGTGTCTCCAAGGCTTAAAAGGACTGAGACTGCTGAGGAGAAGCAGGTACTTTGCCACACAATGTACAGAAAACAAAAGAACTAGAGAAGACTAAGTACTTCCATACCTAAGTATGTTGTTGGGAGATATTAACGGCTTTTTTGTGTGTGCTAATGGTGGCCCAATCAAGTGTTTGATGGTACTTTGATTTGTGACAGAATATTGTCCCTTTTAATAGTTTGGGATGGGTATTAGAAAAGAGTGGAAAATAATATAATGTTACTGAGAAAGTTTAACATTTTAATCTTACATTTCCTCCCCACCCCTTAAATGCTTTATGCACGTGCACACAGAGTAAAATGCAAATAAACACCATCAAACTAAGGGTGTCTAAACAGGTCTAAAAAGGGGGAAGAATATAAAAACAGAGTCGTGCTAAAAATAAAAACACTTTAGGAAAAGATCAAGGCATTTAGACCAATGAGGGAAGCACTGGAAAAGATGACAGAGCGCATTCCATACCATAGGGCGGCGGTCAGCAACCTTTCAGAAGTGGTGTGCTGAGTCTTCATTTATTCACTCGAATTTAAGGTTTTGCGTGCCAGTAATACATTTTAATGTTTTTAGAAGGTCTCTTTCTATAAGTCTATAATATAGAACTAAACTATTGTTGTATGTAAAGTAAATAAGGTATCTAAAATGTTTAAGAAGCTTCATTTAAAATTAAATTAAAATGCAGAGCCCCCGCAGACTGGTGGCCAGGACCTGGGCAGTGTGAGTGCCACTGAAAATCAGCTCGTGTGCCGCCTTTGACACACATGCCATAGACTGCCTACCCCTGCCATAGGGGCAACCACAACAGAGGCCCCATGGCTGCCAAAGGAAGGAGAGATTCACAAAGGTGAGGGTGGCACCAGAGCACAAGTGGCCAGTGTTATGTTCTTTGCTTGATATTGGCCAATATAATGACAAACCATTCAGCCAGGGCCAGCACGCCCACTAGGTGACCCTAGGCGGTCGCCTAGGGCGCCAGAATTTGGGGGGCGGAGACTCCTGGCGGCGATTCGGAAGTCGCCGAAATGCCGCCGAGGAGCTGCTGCTGTAGGCAGGTAAGCTGCTGTGGGTGGGCGGGGAGCTGAGCCTGCCGGCGGGCGGCCAAGCCACCAGCCCCCGCGGGCGGGGGACCAAGCCGCCTGCCGCCACGGGCAGCCAGGCAGCCGAGCCTGCCCCCACGACCCGCGGGCGGGCGACCGAGCTGCCTGCCCCCGTGGCCGGGCAGGTGACCGAGCCGCCTGCCCCCGCTACCCATGGGCGGGTGGCCGAGCCTCCTGCTGCCACAGGCGGGCGGGCGGCTGCGCCTGCCCCCGCCCCCGCAGCCGCGGGACCAAGCCGCCTGCCCCCTGCCGCTGTGGGCAGCCGGGCAGCCGAGCCTGTCGCTGTGGCCCGCGGGCGGGGGGACTGAGCCGCTGCCATGGGGGTGGGTGGGGAGCTGACTGGGGGGGGCGCAGGGCTGGAGCAAGGAAGTTTTGCCTAGGGCGCGAAACTTCCTGCACCACCCTGCATTCAGCAGAAGCAAAGTGTATATTTTGCCTAACACATACGAAGACCGATGGATTTACAGAAGCATCCAGCTTTATTTTGCAGGTTATCATGTATGTTGAATGTGCTGGAAACAAACTCTTCATAAAGTTGTACATTGTTCAGTAACTTCACTAAATTATAAAAGGTCTTTGCACGCTGCTATTGTTCAAGATATTCCTTTCCTTGTACAACCCATTCTTGAAGAAATCATGCATCAGTAATGGAAACTTTACACATAAGAGTGAAGTTCTCCTAGTAGCGAAGTGTCACTTCAACAGAACCTTTTTTCCTCCAGTAGGTAATATGCAAATTATCTGTGCTGACCTCTCCTTAATTTAGAATACCTCTGTCATAAACCAATTATCAACATTTGACACAAGCAGCACTTGCAAGTTCGAAAAGCAATTAAAATTTAGGAGCTGTCTCGCACAATAAAAAAAACCACTGACAGAAGTAGCATTGCAGGAAAGTTGCTCCGCGCAACCCATCGTTCTAATTCCGCCTCTATCAATCAAGCCAGGCCTCACTGAATAGCAGAGCTCAGGCAGACAAACAGCAATGTTTATGAGGTGCAGCTGGTGGTACTTACCGTTAACAGCAAAAGCAGCATCAGTTAAATTAACATTCTTCATTCTTTCATTGCTCATTATGGTTTGACAGACATACCCGCAGTCCACATAAATGACTGAGAGTGAGAATGCTGTCTAACATCCTGCCATGAAACAAGACCACCTAATGGGAGCAACCACTGTAATTAAAACTCTGGAAACGGAGAATAAAACTAGTTAAAGGAGACAGTGCTGGGGATTATGACCTACTTTTGTGATTCCTTTAATAAAACTCCATAGTCTATACCTCTTAGGCCAAAATAAAAACAAATCTACTATTTTTTATTTTTATCCAATAAAGGACTCGAGTATCAAGAATCATTTGTGTTGATGCAGGTTTGGAAGTACACTGGGGAGGACAAAAAGACAGATTACTTAAGTATTAACTAATCAGTTTCCCCAGAAGAACTCTTTCCCTAAATCCTATTTGCTCAACTTCACAAGATTTTCTTTGATGGCGAATTCTACTTAAACAGGTTCTACTTAAAAAATTACAGCAACATTTAATCGCTTGGATCAGGAAAAAGTTAATTTAGTCAAAAGTTTCATTACTTGAGGTTTCAGAGGTAAATGTAGTATGAAAAGGGTGCTTAAAAAATCTGATTCAGAATTGTCACAGTAACTGCATCTATTCCTGGACTGGGAGTCAAGTGTATTAAGGAGGAATTTACCTTGGCAGCAAAAAACCCTCAAAAATGCTGTAAAAAATTCATATGTACCTACATCGGCATGACACCTAAAGAGGACAAATAAAATTCTATGGGAATATGTTTCTGTACACCTAGTTATTCTGAAGGTATTTATTCTGCCTGATCATGCACTGAACAGCTTCTGTAGAATTGGAAGAAATAATTTTCCTTAAGCCATTTTATGATCTGATGATTATTATGGACTGGGATTTTCAGTTAGTGAAAATGGTTAATTAGTACGACATTTCTTTTACAATAAATGTAAAACTCACACTTACATCGAATGCTTTGTTGTTCTTCCTCTATGGACTTCTGAGCCTCAAGACTCCTTCCTTCCTCCACCCTGAAGACTCCATATCTTCTTGACAAGGAGGACTGAGCAAAACTCCCTTTGGAGCCAGTTAGTGCTAATCCTGATTTGTCCAGAAGTATCACTGCAAAGCTTTGAAAGTACTCTTCTTCCCCCCAGGAGTAAAGTGTAGTAACTCCACAGCACTCCCAGTTGAGGACCTGAAGGACCTAATTAGAATCTTGCACTCTGATCTCCAGAGGGATAGCTTGTTATGAATCTACTAGCCCCCAGCGGGCTTGCACAGTGCAAGATATGCAAGTTGGAAGATATACAAGTTGACTAGTAGTGGTTTGGAGGGATAAGGAAATCTAGATTTGTCAGCATCCTCCTCAATGCTTTTTTACAGTTGCAAACTGAGGCCCCAGTTCGGCAAAGCACGTAAACATTAATTTAAGTTCCACTGAAGCCAATTAGACTTGAACAGGTTTTAAGTGCTTTGCTGAACTGGGATCTGACTTGTCTGTTATATGATGAAAGGGCTAAGCCCAGAGAGCACAGTAATACAGAGAAACAGTGGAAGAAAGCATTTGGAAAATAATATTCAGGTTTGCAGCATTTAGTTTGCTATGGTGTAAATCCATTATTTAATATATGCAGTTGTATTAAACAAAAGATAGCACTCATCACAGGAGGGCAAACTTCCTACATCTTCACTTTAAACTCCATGGAAAATCTCAAATGAGGATGTATATACTCATTAGAACACTGCAGACCCAATTTCTCTGCAGGTGATGTACTGAAAGTTCATTTATATTTTATCATTATTTATTCAAGATGACACATCAAATCAATTCTGTTAGAGTTAATATAGTAAAGGCTTTGAGATTAAAATAAGCCACTAATACGGTCTACATTCAGTATTAGAAAAAACACACCTTTGTTTACTTATTTACTCATCTTGTTGTGCGTAGTCTCATAGGGTACATCTACACTGCAGAACAAACAGAAAAAAACCTGCGGCAGCAAGCATCAGAGCCCGGGTTCTCACTATGGGGTTCAAAACCACAGTGTAGACTTTCCCACTTGGGCTAGAGTTCAGTCTGAGACCCAGGTTTCAGAACTTGAGGTCCCGCCTGAATGGGAACATGTACAGTGCTATATTTGGCCCTGTAGCAGGAGCCCCGCCAGCCCGAGTCAGTTGACCCAGGTTCTGAGACGCGTGTTTTTTTCCCCTCCAGTGTAGACATACTCATGGAGCCTAATCTGAAGCTCACAATGGGCCTTAGATCAAGCCAATGGGATTGTTTTATTTAATAATACTCCTCAGCTCTTACACTGTATTTTTCATTAGTAGATCACAAAAGCACTTAATCTTTAATGTACTTATGCTATTATCACCATTTTACAGACTGGGACCTGAGGAAGAAAGAGGCTACATGATTTGCCCCAGGTCACATAGGAATTCTGTAATGGAGCAGGGAATTGAATTTAAGATAGATACTTTTTCCTCTGAAGAAAGTAGGAGACCAGTGGGGGAGCATCTTTTTAGTTTCTACTGTATGAATAACTGCACCATTGATTTAAACCATTTCCACTCTAGCCAAGTAGTTCACTGAACATGGCCTGGTGAACTTTATAAAAATATATTCTTAAATAACATTTTCTTAACAACAGAGTTTGCATGAGGCAAAGTATCTGCTACCTCACCCAGGACTGAAACCTCTATCTTCTGTTCATTTCTTATAATAATAAATAATGATGCTTGTTTGTTTAACTTAGATTGGGTCTTCTACAACTCTGTATTTAAGACTATTTAAGGCTCAAAGTGCTCTCAAAAGTACAAGCCTAATATAACCAGCATCTCAGAGCAGAAATGCCAGTCGTCCAAATGCACAATATGAACTGGCTACTTTAAATGAGCTGATGAGACCCAGGAGACAAACCTACACTTTTCTACAGCTCTGCAACTGGTAAAGGAGGAAATGTCGCATCTTAATGTTAGCAGACATCACCTCTTGGGAGATGATAAAAGGATGCCTAAGTTTAACCTACTTCAAAAAGGGACCAAAACCCCAACCCCCACATTGTAACAAGCAGCAACAGGAAAAGCTGTAGAATTCTTTTCCTCCTTCAAGAGTATACTTATACAAAATTGTTTAATATAGTCCCAGGGAAAAACCTCAGGTCATGTCTACACCTGTATACCACTGCCAGCTGCATCTAGTGTACATGTAGCTGCACGCTGCAGTGAAAAGCACACCATGTCCACACCACGCCTTTTCCTGCTGCTTCTCCCGGCCACAGCCTTTCCCCTCTGCTGAAGCCTTTCCCCGTGGTGGTGTAGATGGAGTGGCACGCCTTGGCAAGTAGACAGTCATGTTGGGAATGTACTCAAATACATACCCACATCATTCAGGCATGACTTTACTGGATTCACCTAAGCATGCCTCCAATCTATACTGCTAGTTATACCCTTGCTAGGGGAGCTACCTGGGTATGTACACTACACACTACCGAAAGAGGACTGCAGTGTAGATGCACCCTCCGATGCATATGTGTACATGGTTAGGATTTTGTTTTGGGGGGTTTTTTGGTCTAGCTGCATGATATATTAAACTATAAAGGAGACCCTAGGACTAGCATTTGTGTGCCAGTCAGAACACAATTGCAAAGTAACAATAAGAAATAATTTTATGTACACACAAGCGTACAGGCATTCCATGGGAGAGAGAAACCTGAAACATAATACCGCCAAGAGACCTAGAGGAGTTAGTGGATAGTCAATTAGAGATCAGCATGCAATATTATATGGCTGCAAGCCAATGTGATTTAGGATTTCAGATGCAGAGACATTTCATCACTGTGTAATAAAGGGACAGTCCATTACTGTATACACTGGCAGCACTTGTTTTTCACTCCAAAAAAGTTAGAGAAGAAGTCGAGGAAAACAAATGATTAAGGTGATTAACTGATTATCATTACAGCTTTTTTTAAAAAATAGGCTAAGGGGCAGAAACTGTTAACTGACTGTGTAATACTAAGAAAGCAAAGAAATTATTTAACATTTAAAAGCAGTAAAGTCCAAGGAATATCTTCCCTGTGGACTGCACCTTGATAGAGTGGGAATGCATGTATGCAGCAGTGATCCTGAAAGCCATGTTGGTGGGAGTTTTCAATCCTGATAGGGCCACCCAAGCCAGACAGGTCAAAGGGTAAGGACCAGATGCAAAACAGTCAACTGGTCCTCCAGGTTTGGGCTTGAGCGATAAGTCAACAACCTACCCTTGTACAAAAATAAATAAATTAAGTTATAATACAGGAAGGTAGCCATTCTGACAAACAGCATGGCAAAGTAATGGACTCTGTCTTGGTAAAAGTGATGAGTTTTGGTGAAAGCCATCAGGAAACCAAAAACTGAGAAGTTCTCTACTAAAGGCAAAACAAACTACGAAAGTAGGTTTCTGGAAAGTTAGAACAATGGCTGCAACAACAAAAGCCACACAGATGATATAAGAAATGGACAAATATAATTTTAGAGACAAAATAAGAAAGATATCTTTTATTGGACCAACTTGTGTTGGTGGAAGGGACGAGTATTCAAGCTTCCCAGAGCTCTTCCTTAGGTCTGGAGAAGGTAACTAGAGTGTCCAAGCTAAATACAAGGTGGGACAGATTATTAAGCATAAGGGGTTCCCACACAGTATGTGAAACCACTTAAAATGAAGAAGGAAATTAACACCTCTGCCACTGTAGGTCAAAGAAGGTTTAGTAGGCAGCAGGGTGTGTTACAAGTTTTTGTACTGAGCCATAAAACTAGTGCCTCTGTTAAGACCATGGTTTCCAGTATCCAGCACAGTTATGAATTTAAGTTCCCAAGCTTGCCTTTTGAAGATGTTGCACACGTTTCCTTTGAGGATGAGGACTGAAAGGTCAGATATGGAGCGATCACTTTGTGAAAACCGTTTGCCTGTGGGTGATAGAGTGTTTTTGTCTTTTATCATTTTTCTGGGTGAGTTCATTCGAAAGAGTAGCGTTTGTCTGGTTTCACCCACACAGCTGTTTTGGGGGCATCTGATGCACTGGACGAGGTATATCACATGTTGTGATAAGCATATGTAGGATCTAGGGATCTTGAAAGGTGTGTTGTGGGGTGAATCAATCATTATAGCAGTGGAAATATGTCTGGAGAGTTTGCATTTGTTGTTTCCGCAGGCTCTGATGCGCTTTGAGTCAGCGTGTCCTGGCATGTGGGGAGGTTGCTTCTAATGATGAGCTTGGAAATGTTGAGGGGTTGTTTGAAGACCAGAAGAGGGAGTTTGGGAAAGATTTCTTTCGGGATGTGGTTCCCATCAAGTATTGGTTGTAATGGTCTGATGATACCCCGTATGGGTTCTAGTGTGGGACACTCTGGTTACCTTCTTGAGACCTGACTGATTAAGAGCTCTGTGAATCTTGAAAGCTTTTCCCTTCCATGAGCAGAAGTTGGCCCAATAAAAGATATTACCTCATCTACCTTGTCTCTCTTATACTGGGACTAACATGGTGCCACAACAGCACTACAAAGAACATCATCTCTGAAATGCTTGGAATGAGGAACTATTGATGACCAAGAGCCAATAAAGAGCAATTCAAAAATAAAAATAAAAGCCATAATATATTCAGATTGTCCATCAGATAAGACACTGGATTAGGATTTAGCAGACTTGCTGTGGGACTTTGGGCCTGTCACTCACCCTTCTGCCTCAGTTTCTTCTCCCACCCTTTGACTGTCACGTTTATTTATATTGTACCCTCTTTTGGACTTTCTCAGATTATGTTTGTACGGTGTTTAGCACGAGACCCTGATCTTGGTTGGGGTCTCTAAGTGCAGCTGTAATACAATACCTCTCTTCTGACTAGTGGCAGATTCCAGGGCCTTACGTGTCTTGGGAACAACGTCTTGTTGGGCAGCCTTTTTAGACCGGATTCCAACTAACAGGGAAGAATCAGTTGTGAATCTGAATGTAGAAGGCAATTTGGGTGAAAGTGATCGTGAGATGATAGATTTCATGATTCTAAGGAAAGGATGGAGTGAGAGCAGCAGAATAAGGACAATGGATTTCAAAAAAGCAGACTTTAACAAACTTAAGAGAACTTGTAGGTACGGTCCCATGGGACGAAAATCTAAGAGATAAAAGGACTTCAGGAGAACTGGCAGTTTCTCAAGGAGACAATCTTCACATAGCCCATCGGTTCGACAATGACGTTTCCATTCTCTCTCTTTTTATGGATTCTGGAGTGAGAGTGACTCTGAAGTCCAAAGCGTGACGCGCGTGCTCGTTAGCAGATCAGGCAGACAAAGTCATTGGTGAGCGTCTTGGTAGCTATAGCAATGGTATGACCATTTTCCCTTTCAGCTAATAATCAATTATTTCCATCCTCTTCAAAGGCTTGGAAAGCTCTGAGTGTTGTGTGTCACCATGCTGATCTATTTGACACAGCCTTCTCGAGATCATCCGGTTGTATTGCACCAAAGTGTATGCTGTTCTTGATGCTGTTCTTGCAGCGCTTTCTGGGCCAGCTTTGATTCCGACGTCCTTGTGCCAATTCTCCATAGAAAATCTTTCTTGGGAGTCGATGTTCAGGCATCCTAATGATGTCCAACCCAACATAGTTGGGCTTTTATCAGCATGGCCTCAATGCTTTTGGAGAACCTCCAGGTTGGTAATTTTGTCTTGCCAGCGGATCCCCATAATGGCACGCAGAGCCCGCATATTTAAGGTCTCTAGCTGTTTGATATAAATGGCATATGGTGTCCAGGTCCCACAGCCATAGAGGAGAGATGTGAACACAAAAGCATTGTAAAGTTTTTATTTTTGTTGAGAGTGTTATGTTGTGGGATTTCAGGACTTTGTTGCATAGCTTTCCTAGTGACTGAGAAGCTCTCTGTATCCTGTTCGTGATCTCTTTGTCAAGAGATCAATCATTGGAGATATTGCTGCCGAGATAGGTAAAATTGTCAACTTGCTTTAGTTGGATTCCACTAATGGATATGCTGGGGGATATGGCATGGAGTGGTGAAGGAGACAATATGAAAAGCACAACAACTGTAAACAATACAGATGCAGAAGAAACATAGGAAGAAAAGTAAGACGCTAATATGACTCTATGAGGAGCTCTTTAGTGACCTGAAAATCAATCAAAAATGGAAACATGGACAAATTGCTAAGAATGAATACAAAAAGGATAGCATAATCATGTTGGGACAAAATCAGAAAAGCTAACGCAAAAAAATGAATTAAACCTAGCAAGGAACAAAAAGGCAGTAGAGAAGAGTTTCTATAAATACATTAGGAGAAAGAGAAATACAAAGGAAAGTGTAGGTCCTCTGCTTAGTGAGGAAGGACAGCTAATAATGGATGACAAAGAATGCTGAACTGTTTAATGCCTATTTTGCTTCAGTCTTCACTAAAAAAAAAAAAAAAAGTTAAATTGTGACCAGATATTTAACAATATTAATGTTACTGATAAAGGGGAAGGAAAGTAAGCCAAAATAGGGAAATAACAGGTTAAAGAAAGAATACTTAGGTAAGTTAGATGTATTCAAGTCAAAGGACCTGATTAAATTCATTCTAGGGTACTTCAGGAACTAACTGAAGCAATCTCGGAACCTTTAGCAATTAACTTGCAAACACTTGGAGGATGGACAAGAACCCAGAAGACTGGTGAAGGGCAAACATAGTGCCTATCTTCAAAAAGGGGAACAAAGATGACCCGGGGAATTATAGACCAGTCAGCCTAACTTTGATACCTGGAAAGAAAGCGGAACAAATTATTAAACAATCACTTTGTAAGCACCTGGAGGATAAGAGGGCTATAAAGGATAGTCAGAATGAAATTGTCAAGAACAAATCATGCCATATTTCCTTCTTTGACAGGATACTGGCCTAGTGGATTGGGGGTGGGGGGGAGCTATACATGTGATGTATCTTGATTTTAGTAAGGCTTTTGATACTGCCCCAGATGACATTCTCATAAGCAAACTAGAGAAATGGGGTCTAGATTAAATTAGTATAAGGTGGGTGCATAACTGGCTGAATGAACATAGTCAAAGAGTATGTCTGTCATTATTTGGGGAACAAATGTAGTGGGTTCCCACAGGGGTCAGTCCTGGGTCTAGTAGTATTCAATATTTCCATTAATGATTTGTAATTGGAATGGGGAGTATGTTTATAAAATTTGTGGATGACACCAAGCTAGGAGGAGTTGCAAGCACTTTGGAGGACAGGACTGGAATTCAAAACAATCTTGGAAAATTGGAGAATTTGTCTGAAATCAACAATTAAGTAAAGACAAATGCAGAGTACTAGACTTAGGAAGAAAAAAAATCAAATGCGAAACTACAAAATGGGTAATAACTAGCTATGCAGTAGTTCCGCTGAAAAGGATCTGGGGGGTGATAGTGAATAAACTGAATATGAGTGAATAATTTGATGCAGTTGAAAAAAAGACCAATATCATTCTGGGGTGTATTAACAGGAATGTTGTATGTAAGACAGGTGGTAATTGTCCCTCTCTACTCAGCGCTGGCAAGGCCTCAGCGGGCGTACTGTATCTAGTGCAGGGCACCACATTTTAAGAAAGAGGTGGACAAATTGGATAGAGTCTAGAAGAGAGCAACAAAAATGATAAAAAGTTTAGAAACCCTGACCTATGAAGAAATGTTAAAAAAAAAAAAAACAGGGCAAAAGAAGACTGAGCAGGGACCTCAGTACAGTCTTCAAATATGTTAAGGGTTGTTACAAACAAGGGAATCGTTCTCCATGTCCTCTGAAGGTGGGACAAGAAGTATTGGACTTAATCTGCAGGAAGGGACATTTAGAAAGCTTTTTCTAATACCTAATGTAAGTATGAGGATAGTTAAGGACTGAAATAGGCTTCCAAAGTAGCTTGTGCAATACCAGTCACTGAAGGTTTTTAAGAGTAGGCTAGACAAACACCTGTCATGGTCTAGATATACTTGGTCTTGCATCAGTGCATGGGGCTGGACTAGATGACCTCTTAAGGTCTCTTCCAGCCCTATATTTCTAAGATTCTGTGTTGATTTTGCAGTGGAAGAGAGAGATCAGTGATATTCACTTTTCTTAGTATAACTTTTTTTATTTAAACGATATACGCCAGTCCTTGAGAGGAGGTGGTCAAACAACATGCAGGGCATTCTCTTCTTCCAGGAATCCTAACCGAACACTAACGTGCAACTTCCATGGAACAACTCAGTCCCAAGAATTGTCTCTAGTTAGAGAGATCAAGGTAGAGAGCAAACTATTATTACCAGGTGTAACCACTCTTCTAAAAATAAACTCCATAAGAAAACTAACAATGCAGCATTTCTTCATGGACTGAGGAATGCTCACACACCAAGAAAAAGAAAAGAACTTTTAAAACTATGTGTGACAGCACCATCTGGTGACTCCACTGTAATAATCTAGTTCTATTTGTGCACATGGCACTTTATGAATGTACAGGTATTAAGGTCAACTCAGTCATTGCCCCCAAAAGTTTGTGATTTAAGCTACATAATGGACACAAGAAAAAGGGGAGAAATTTTAAAAATCATTACATTTGATAAGGTTTGGCACAAGTCTTGTTGGTTTCAGATGTATTGTTGCATTTGCCTTTTTTTTAAATATAGTTTTTATACAACTTTCATGCTTCTCTACATCAGTGTAAGCAAGAGAGAAAGTAGACAGCAGTGAATATGGTAAAACTCTGACTAAATGGAAGATCCTGTGACCAGAAAATTTTTGGCCAAGTATCAGGAATGATTTCCAGACAGTGAGCTCTACTATACAGGACAATGAAATAGCCTCCAAAGGGAAGCAATAGATGTCTCATGGCTTAGGGATATTTGAAACAAGACAGAGTGCTGTTGTTGGAGAAAGAAAAGCAATGTTAAATACAAACCTGCACTGGTGTGCTTGATCTAATCTTGCCCTAGTGGTCCTTTCAACAAACAACTAGGATGCCAGACCTAGATCTAAACACACATTTTTAGCAGAAAAATCCTAAACTGGAAACTAGGGCCTCAATCCTACAATGAGCTCTGTGTGACTGGTTCCCTGCACCCCTAAGGAGCCCTACTGGGGCTCTGTTTGCGCAGCATTCATTGAGGGCTCGGGGCTCTGAAGTCTCAGTTCCCATTTCCTAGTTTCAACTATGAGACTGCGCTCCCTCCCAAATGATTAAGTATTGCAGTTCACAATTAATTTTTAAAAAGGACAGACAATGCCCGAGTTGGTTCTTTACTTGATAAAAATCATTGGCTACAAATGGATCAAAAAGTTGATAAAATAATTTATGACTACACAGGAACCCATTTTTACAATTTATACAAACTGGTCCAAAGATTTCCTTCTAAGCATCTCATTAAATCTAGGCTCGAAAGCTAAAACTGAGCACATTTTATACATTTCAGATACTGAATGCTGTCAGGATCTGAAGATAAGCTATTTCTGCCAGACAATTTAGATTTTATAATATTTGTTGGTTTTTCCAAAGATGAAAGACCGTTGTTTTAAATCACTGCTTCATACAATTTGGTTTGCATACATTTAGCACAGAGTGACATTTACAATCCCATCACTGTACACTCGAACAGAAAGGTAAGCCACAACTGTGTATTGTTATACAGCGACATAAGGGCTCTATTTTCAAACAACCTTGTTTCTGCTGCAATCTTTTTCCTGATTAGATCATTTTCCATATGTGAAAAACAGTTACATTTTGTTTCCGGGTTTCCCTCCCCCCCACCAACTTGCATTACTGAAAACTTGTTTGAACCAATTCATCTTTCAGTTCCACAATTCCTTGTTCTTCAGTGCTCTCAGTAGGTACAAAGAAATGCAAACAATCAGAGCCCTGTTTTTTGTTCTGCAAAACAGAATTCCAATCCAAGGAATAATTCAAAATTATAGCTTTCGGTTCCAAAAAAACAGCCCATCACCACATTACTTTAGTTTCATCTATGTGCTAAGTACACTGAATACCTCTCACACAAAAAAGACGTATGTGTGTGTGGAGGTGGGGCACGGGGGGAGGGGGAAATCAGGATGGATTATTAAAACTGCCTCATGTGCCTGCGGATCTAACAGCTTGCTTACACTATTGTAATCCTCGAGGATATTAATACAAAATTAAGAAGAAAAAAAAACTTCTGATCATGCATCTGTGGTTTTTAGACTACAAACAACAATCATCCCCCCAGAGGAAAATGTACTTTGTGACTCGCCTATCTTTGTTTAAGCTTGTTACCTGCAACTGCTGCAAACAAATCGAAAAGCAGAACAATTACCTAACAGAGCCACAGTAGGAGACTGTGAGATGATGCTGGGAAACTAGCTGGTACTTGGTGGACAACAAGGTTCAATTCAACTCAGCTTGCAGAGGTGAAGGGCTATACTACAAGCAGTGCTTGGGAGACAGATTGGGAAGCTGAGAATCACACATAGGGGCCACAGAACCTTAACCTGACTAGTTTTTAAACTTTCTGATGATGATTTATTTTACCTTTTTGGCATAAACAGCAACCTATAAGAAAAAGACTTTGCCGATTGAACCTGTTTCTGCAGTGTCATTCCACTGTCTTTCAGCGGCAACTTGTTTTTCAGCAATAAATACTTTGCATAGATAGCGCTTTTTTGCGTGTAAATACAGAACACTTTACACATCTTGGTAAATCACAGTGTGTTACATGTTAAAGACCCGCACAGAGATCGCTCTTAGGACAGACCACAGACATTTTGAATTTGAATGATCTACTATGTTTGCTTTGGTAGTTATTTTTCTTCCCCCTTCATCAAATCATTAAAGTCAAGCCAAGAACTCCCAAAGTTACTGACATTCTGTCACACAGAGGCCCACTGGTGCCAACCGGCAAAGGCTTCACTGTTGTGTAACGTCACTGTTGTGTAACTGTTGTGTAACTCCTAATAGGCCTGACAAGCTCACTACAACTAGCATACTGCTTTCATGGTATTTATCCATAAATTGTCATGTGAAGTCTCTAATAAAAGCTCATTTAATATTGATCCTCATAATATGGATGATGTTTGCAGAGTTCTCTATATGTGATGAAAATATATTTTGAAGTCAGCATCCAATACAGAGCTGACAAACAGATGTTAGGTTAGACAAAAGATGTTGATTCACCTCTCTTTCTTTTGACCATGTAGATTAAGTCAACACCATGGAAGCGCCATTTACATAGGAAGTAAATAGGGGGATGATAAATCAATCGAGAGGCAAGATACCAGAGACTGAACCACAGCGGGTTGTGCTGTCTTGGGGTAGGGCGGGGGTGCGGACACTGACGGGGAATATGAGGGGAAGGCAAAATGACACACTTTGATACTGCACAGAATCTCAACCAGGTTTGGTTGAAAATGCTGAAAAAGGCTTTGGGGTGAGATAAACGTATTTAGACAAAAGGTTAAATTGCTAAATTTAATTTAATTTCTAAAAAGGATGTAATAATCTCTGTTTCGACTTGTTATCCCTAATCACTATTTCCTTAAATCTTAGCCTTTGATAATAGACTTATGACTGTTTCCACTATAAATAAATCTCAGTGCTGTGTTGGTGTGAAGGACCTGATCCTGACACCCATTGAGCTGTGTGTATACTGTTCCCTTGGGGATAGCAAACCTGGTAATTTCTGAGAGTGTCCAGTGACAGAGGCTGGATACTACAGGGGGACACTTTCAAAGGGACTTAAGGGCTGGGGTACACTTATTGTTAACCTCCAAGGCAAAGTAATGGCAGACAGATCACTGTGGAGACTGGGTGAGTAGGAAACCGACGGTGTTAGGGAGCTAACACCCTGTGAAGCACCAGCAATTCTTCTTCTTGCTGAAGACAGGAAGGTAACAAAGTAACCCCCAGTTCTGGCACCCCAAGAAATGTCACTCCCTCTCCCCTCTGCATCCCTAGACACAAAGGGCGAACCCAACAAACTTTACTTTTCCCATAAATAATTTCACAAACTGTCTGTGCTGGGTCACTTACAACGTAATGCAGCATTCCACAGCCTTTCAGATATTTTAATTAATATCTTAGCTGAGCCACTTGTTGTTACCTAATACCATAAGAGGCGACTATTCCCCCCCTTTTATAACTGTTGCTATGAAATTAGAGTACATCTGAAACAAGCTTTCCTACAGCCTACTTCATGTGACCTAAATATTCTCCTTTCTCTATAAAATTCTAGGAATGGCACACTGAATATAGCTGGAGGAAAGAATAGTTTCCTGTTTAAAAAAAAAGTCCAGACATTAAATTAGAAAGACCCAGACCAACTGTGGCAGCACAATTTCAAAATCTCTTAAAAGGAAATTAACAAGTGCTTCCCTTCAGTGCAATGAAATAATTTTAACTCAGAGTTCTGGTGATGGAACACTTTTTTTTTGCCGTATGTTTTATGATAGTCACACTCATTGTATCCCAAGGGCCCAAAGGGAGGTAGCTAGTCCAAAACTTCAACTTTTTAAAGACACCATCAGCTAATGATAGACCTCAATGGCACCTGCAATTTTACGGCAGTCTACATGAGCACTAAAAGTGACAGACAACAACAAAAACCACAAGCAGCACAGCTCTAGAGTAAGCCTTTACTTGCCAGTGGTCTTTATTGCTATGTCAGCCACACTTGAGATGGATGTGAAATTTTAAGGACCATTCTGGAATGCTCTCAGCTTGGAATATCTGGATGAAGATAGATAAGCAATCCTCTTTGCTCTAACTGAATGCAGCATTTACAAGAAAGACAAGTTATTTACTCCCTTTTAAATAATTAGGAGAGGTCTAAGAGGGGAGGTACCAAACAATACAAAAAAGGAACAGCCTTGAAGCGATCATAGCACTCTGAATTTAATATTATTTATTATGCTTATTATGGTAATTCTTCAGGACCAACCAAGGTCAGGGCTTATTGTGCTAGGCACTGTACAAACACAGAGTGCCTACCCGGAAAGGCTTTTAATCTAAATAGACAAGACAGATAAGAGTAAGGGTATCTCCAGGGCCAGCTCTAGGCACCAGCAAAACAAGCTGGTGCTTGGGGCAGCACATTTCTAGGGGCGGCACATTTCTAGGGGCGGCATTCTGGCACCGGCCATGCCGCCCCTAGAAATGTGCCCCTGCCACCCCAGCTCACCTCTGCTCTGCGCCACCACCGCTTGGCTTCTCCCCGTCCCTCCCAGGCTTGCCGCACGCGAAACAACTGTTTCGCATGCTGCCGCCCGGTTTCTCTCCCTCCCTGGCTTTCACGCGCGGCAAGCCTGTGAGGAAGGGGGACACTCGGCTTCTCCCCCTCCCTCCCAGGCTTTCAAGCCTGTGAGGGAGGAGGAGAAGCCAAGCGGCAGTGGCACGCGGGGCTGGGGATTTCGGGAAGGAGTTGGGAAGGGGCGGAGTTGAGGCAGGGCCAGGGGTGGGGAGGCAAGAAAAAAAACGGGGGGGGGGGGGGGAGGGAATCCTAGAGCCGGCCCTGGGGGTCGGTCTGTCTGTCACTCTCTCTCGCTCACTCACTCACACACACTGATGGCAGCAAACGTCACATTAGTGTCATTTTTATTGTTGTTGGTCAGTTTTGAGTTTATTTGTGGGGGGGTGAGATTTTGTTAAGAGGGAGTTGGCTAACCAGAAAGACAAAGGAAGGGAGAAGGGACACAGAAGAGAGGGGGATATAGGGAGTAAGGTGGTGAAAGGGATGGGGCATGAAACACAGGTGGAGTGACAATGAGGTGAGCAAGAGGGAATGAGCACTGTGAAAAGCAGCTGATGACACCTGTTAGTTCCTGCTGCAGAACCTGCTCAGGCTGCTTTGGTCTGTGTCTGCTCTGGCAGCTTTAGGTTTTGCTGGCCTGGGGGACTGGCTCCTCCCAGAGGAGGTGTGGCGGGGAGAAGAGGGGAATGACCCCTGCACAGCTCTGGGTATGTGGGGGGGGGGGGAGAATCTCCCTCACCCCAGAAAGCTGCAGTACCTTCAAAATGCTGTGGTAAAAGGCCCCAAACATTGAAGTCAGTGACTAAATTCTCTACTGACCTCAATAGGAGCTGAATTCAGTCACAGCCAATCCCTCACTACGCTCCGCTGAAAGAGATTATCACCACCCCCATTTTACAGCTACAGACTGAGACAGAGAACAGAAATGAATTATCCCAAGGCAATATGGGGGTAGCACTCATGATCTAGTGTCTCATTCCCTGGCTCAATCCATTAGAATGTGCTGCCTTTCAATATCAAAAACAGCCTCTATCATATTTAAGGTCAACAACCTCACCTTCTTCAGAGCAAGGGCAATGTGGCTGGAATAGACACCAATGCAGTATTCAATGAGCATTTATTCTCTATTCCATGTAGGACTTTTTGTGTTTCTGAGATAAAGCCTCTTATTGCCTTTAGGGTATTTTGTTTGAAATTTGTAATTACCTGATAAAGATTATAGGGAGTGTGGTGTTTAGCATCAGCTAATTCTGTAGAAAAAAAGATTCATATTAAGTATTTTGCTAAGCAATAGTACATTTAACCAACCAAACAAAAACAAGAGTCTATATATGGTTGCTTGCCAAACCATAAGGTAAAATATAAAAATCAGCAGCTTCAGAAACAGAATCGTGAGCATCAGTCACTCCAGTGAGCGACTGCATCTCAAACATGTTTCGTAACAACTGCAGAGTTGCCAGTTTGCACACAGGCCTCACATGTTTCAGTTTTCTAAGAATGTCTTGCCAAAGAAAGGAAGCCACCAAACCGGAGAGTCCAATGTACCCAAATCCTTTAGTTGTTTTGCACACAAAACTCTCAACAGCTTTGTCATAGGATAGCTGGTCTCTGTGGATAGACCAAACTCAGCTCCCCTGTAACATGGCAGGGGAATCCAATCCAAGTAATTAAAGAGGGCTGGGCTCCACCTGGGCCTATAAAGGGTTGCTATCGGGCAGATGAGATGAACTAAGGCTATATTTACACTGCCACTTATGTCAGCAAAATGTATGTCTTTCAGGGGTGTGAATATTCCACCCCCTAAGTGACATAAGCTACATCAGCATAAGCGCTAGTGTGTTCTCCCGCCCAACATAGCTACCGCCGCTCATTGGAGGGTGGATTTATTATGTCGACAGGAGAGCTCTCTCCCGTCAGCTACACTAGAGATCTTACAGCTGTGCAGCTGCATCGGTACAGCTGTGTCGCTGTAAGCACTCTAGAGTAGAATCATAGAATCACAGAATATCAGGGTTGGAAGGGATCTTAGGAGGTCATCTAGTCCAACCCCCTGCTTGAAGCAGGACCAATCCCCAATTTTTGCCCCAGATTCCTAAATGGCCCCCTCAAGGATTGAACTCACAACCCTGGGTTTAGCAGGCCAATGCGCAAACCACTGAGCTATCCCTCTCTGCCTGCCCACCCCCCTGGCAGACATAGCCTAAGACAGGCTGTGCCCTGGATGAGGACAAGAGTGGAGTTAGCTCCTGTGGTGGCTCCCTGGAGGAAGAGCTCAGAGAAGCAGCCCTGGGGTGGCTGCTCCCAGAAGGGAGCAGTGCTGACGGAAACTGGGAAGCTCCCAGCAGGAGTGCCAGAAAACCCTGGGAAGGGTGGCCTTGAAGCCTGAAGCAAAAGGAAGGAGTTAAAAGACTGGGGGTTTTTTTGTTTGTTTGTTTTGCTAACTTCTGTTAAAGGAAAAAACCTCCTCACAAACCAGGGGGCATGGCAGTGCATGCTTTGGAGTGGGGGAGAAGCCGGGCCTGGTGACAAGCTTCAATAGCAGTTTTGTACAGATAATTTTCTCCGTCAGGTGCTTGGCTGGCTAGTTTTTGCTCAGATGCTTGGGGTCTAACTGATTGTCATGTGTGGGAACAGGAAGACATTTCCCTCCAGATCAGATTGGCAATGATCTTGGATGTTTTTTGCCTCGCTCTGTGATGTGTGGGTGGGGGCTACTTGCCAGGATTATCTGGGTATATCTCATTTAATCATTTCCCTGCCCTCACAGGGGCACATCATATAATTCCTAGAACTCCTGTGGAATGTAATACTTCGGTCTAATTTTGGTTGTTGGGTTTAGTGTGCGGGTGCTGGGTGGGGTCAGTGGCCTGCGATATCCAGGAGGTCAGACTAGCTAATCTGGTGGTCCCTTCTGGACAAACTGACTCCTGGATCTTCTAAAATTATTGTAAGTCTCCAGACAGCACTATTACAGACAGCGTTACAATCTCTTTTTAAACGAATGAATAGGCATGTAAGATCTTAGAACTGCTGGGTTCATAGCCATGCAACTAGTTAGATGTTCTGGTGGCACCAATCAAGTTTTCTTCCCTGCTTGAATCTCCGACTGGAAACACGTCCTGCCAGAAATCCAGGTGCAGTGTAGTGATGCCCACTGGATACATCCATAAAGGCTAAAACCTAATAATCTCTATTAAGTAAGACGATGGTATCCCACACTGATCGTGTACAGCCTATTTTTTAACTGAAGAATTTCTTAGAATCTGTGCATTTCATATGTTTATAGTTAAGAGCACTTGAATATAAAAGAAAAGATTATCATCAGCCAGGACAACTTGAGAGAATGCTTTCCTTTCCCCTTGAAATGCTACCTTTCAAAAACCCTGTTTTCTTTTGACGTGTTTTGTGGGTATTATTTTTGTTCCCCCAGTTAAAAGGAAATTGTGAAATAATTCCAGATGGAAAAGATACTGATGTGTTTACTAAAAGGATAAACTTTCCACTTGTCACCACTTTGCCACATCGACAATAAGTAAGTAACTCAAAGTATGAAACTTGAAAGATTCAATACAGCAGTTTGAAACACTCCTCTTGTTTGGGGGGAGGGCAGGGAGGGAACTGGGTGCAGAGCAGAGATAGATATTGGCAGAATTAGTAACATAATATACCTACTTCAGGCCCCAACCATGCACCTAGCTTCATACACATAGATCCTTTAACTGTGACATATGGACCCAAGTTTCCTAGTTAGTATCATCCCTAATTGTAATTTTGAAACTTCTTCCTATCCTAACACTGTGTCCTATTTAACAGCTACTTTGGATACGTCTACACTGCAGTTCAACACCCACACCTGCGGACTCGGGCTTGCAGGGCTCAGGCTGCAGGGCTATAAAACTGCCGTGTAGATGTTCAGGCTCAGATCAGAGCCGAGGTTCTGGGAACCTCCCCCTTTGTGGGGTCCCAGAGCTCAGGCTCAGGCCCGAGCCCAAATGTCTACGCCGCAGTTTTACAGCCCCATAGCCTGAGCCCCATGATTCACAGATTCTAGGGCTGGAAGGGACCTCAAGAGGTCATCGAGTCCAGGCCCCTGCCCTCAGCTGAGCCTACATCAACTGACACAAGCCAGCCACGGGTGTTTAATTGCAGTGTAGACATACCCTGGGGTTTTGTCCCAGATTTGCCTGCATTTCAGTTTTGTGGATTATGTGACATAGCACCTATTTGCAGCTTGTAGAGTGATTTGAGGTAATTAAAAGTGAAAAATTGCTGTATTTAGTTATAACTATCCTTAATTTTTCAAAATTCCAATATTTAACTGGAGAGCAGGAATTTTTTTTGCCTTTTTTTTTTAATACATACTATACCATAAATTCAGAGGGAAATTGTTCCAGAAACTACACCGCATTCACACTTATTTTCACAAAATGAGAGATGCTACGAGCAATTGGCTGCAGTTCTAGCATTTTTCGTTTTGTTTTCTTTCCCACCCTTCAAAAACATGTCTTTGTTCTTAGAAGGCTTAAAACAGGATTTCACTCTGAAAAATGACTCTAAAAAGAAGCATCAAGGGGATCCCATATTTATGATCGTGCAATGCTTCTATATGAAGATTGCTCAAATTTACAAATAAAAGAGGGTTTTCCTCCTTTTCCCCTCTTGGCCAGACCCACAATAATACTCAAACTGGGCTCCTTCCTTTTTTGTGCATCACCACTTGTGAACAACACTCCTGCAAGTCATATTCTACCTTCAGTGACACCTGGGCATCCTCATCATCATCAATGGTGTTGCACAGATGTCACTGATGGCAGAATTTGGCAGTGCAGTTAATAACGCTGATTATTATTCTGCATCAGGAGAAGCATCCAGCTCCCTTTCTCAAAGCTGTGTTGGCTCTGCAGAGCAGGAAGGAACATTTCGCAGTAAAAATGGCAAATACAATTGGAATTACAGACAGTGAGCAGACTTGTTGAGCAAGATCTCATCCATTTACTTAGTCACTTTTTTTCTGACTGTTAACTGCACTTTTGCCTTTAGAACAAAATTAATTTTAGATTTAGTTTTTAAAACTACCTTAAAGGAATGTTGAGTGCTTAACTCATAAAATAAAATTAAATAAAATTAACGTTTTCCTGTGCAACTTTTAAATGTTTGCCTTAAATGCTATATTACCACACATCTCACTGACTGCACACCATACAAACCCTGCACCACCTATGGATTGTTTCGGTTTATAGACTTGACTGTGTTGCTCAGCAGAATAGCATCTGAGTGCCTTACTAAAATTAATGAATTTAGCCTCACAACGCTCCAGGGGGTGAAATTCTGGCCCCAACAACGTCAACAGCAAAACTTTCGTTGCTTTCAATGGAGCCAGAATTTCACACAGGAAATATTATAATCCCCATTTTGCAGATCTATAACTGTAATGCAAAACAATCCACATTTTTGGTATCAAAGAATAAATACAACTGCAGTGCTTCTATGAAACTCATTAAGGTGATGTATCAAAAACCAAAATACCCTACAACACTCCAGTATAAGTGTGCTTAGTATTATCACTGAGTGCATTACAGCCTCTAACTCGTTTAAAGGGTTCTGTTTTCCAATAAATCCTAAGTGAAAGTTTTCAATGCCTAAGGTTAATGCCCAATATCATGCCAATATGATTACTCAAATGTTCCAGGATTTATTAGCCCCCTAAAAGAATAGATGCTTGTACTTAAGGCAGAGGACTGGGACTCGGGAGATCTGGGGTCTATTCTTGGCTTTGGCACAGATATCCTGTCTGACAAGTGCCAGCCTCTCTGTGGCTCAGCTCCCTAACTGTGAAATGGGGATTAGGATATTTCCTTACCTCTCAGGAGAATTCACTAATGTATGCAAGGTGCTCAGAGACATCAGTAATGTGAGCCTATAAATAAAAATAAATTATTCTATCATCCAAATGTTTCCTTGTATTTCCTCCCCCACAAATGTAAATCTGTGCAGCATACCTGATCAGGTATTTCATAGAAATGTAGGACTGGAAGGAACCTTGATAGGTCATCTAGTTCAGTCCCTGGCATTTAAGGCAGGAATATGTATTTTCTAGACCATCCCCCTGAGGGGTTTTTCTAACCCCATTTTTCAAAACTTCCAATGACAGACTCCACAACCTTCATAAGTAATTTGTTCCAGTACTTAACTACACATATAGTTAGGAAGTTTTTCCTAATGTCTAACCTAAATCTCCCTAGCTGCAATTTAAGCCCATTGCTTTTTGTCCTGTCTTCAGTGGTTAAGGAGAACAATTTATCACTCTCCTCTTTATAACAACCTTTCACTTACTTGAAGACTGTTAACATGTCCCTCCTCAGTCTTCTCTTCTCCAGACTAAACAAACCCAATATTTTCAATCTTTCCTCATAGGTCATGTTTTCCAGAGACCTTTAATAATTTTTGTTGCTCTTCTCTGGACTTCCTCTAATTTGTCCACATCTTTCTCAAAGTGCAGTGCCCAGAACTCGACATAGTACTCCAGCTGAGGCCTTATTGGTAAGGCTACGGTTTTGTCACAGAGGTCGCGGAAGTCATGGAATCTGTGACTTCCAAAGTCCTCCGTGACTTCAGTCCCGGCCGCTGGGAGCTGCAGGATCCCGTCACCTCCCACAGACACGTTAAGCAACGTGGCCACTTACACATTGTTTAGAACAAAGCAGTAGTTGTGGGAACAGGAGTGCTACAGTGTCTCATTTCTCCTTAGTCCAAAGTAGAAGAAACAGTTCTATATCTTTCAGAGATGCCAGAATAAGAGTACTGGGTTTATCTTCACAGAGGAAGTTACTGTATTTGCCTCCCTCATTACTTCAACGGGGTGGTATCTCTTCAATGTGTAAAAAGAGAGGGGTAAGGCTGGACATAGTGGTCCTATTGCACTGTCACATAAGGATGTACATAAACCATGTTAACATTGTGTGAAAGTCATAAGGTACAATGAACCCCCACTTAACAACCAACAGCTATGGCAACCAGACGCCACCAGGGGGAAGTAGATGCCTCACCTACGCAAGACCCTGAGCTTTTACATTGGCCTTCGCTAAGGCAGAAATCACTATCCTAGACCAGTTTTTACTGACCAGATAGCAGACATCCGAGGTCTAGCAAGCACCAATCAAATGTTAACACACCAGGGCTTTGTCTAAGTGTGTATAAAAGACCTGTAATTCCTGTGTTAATTAGAGTCCTGTCACTTGGCAGAGACTCTCCTTTTTCTGCAGAATAAAGTAACCTTCTTTCCTTATCCCTGTCTGGCTGTTATTGGCTCTCAGCTAGGCGGACCCGATATTTCGGTAACAATTGTTTGAAGACAAACAATGATGTTAATGTCATGCTGCAGTCAGAAGGCATGCTATATGCAAGATACAGAGCAGACGATGCACAAACTTTCTGCTATTCCATTCAAAAGACAGGCATTGGAAACTTATATTTTTATCATTTAAAAGGAAATGTCAACCTTTTACTCAGCCCAGAGAGTTGAGAATACTAGACATGGCTGCATTTCTCACCACAAAAAAATAATCACATACAATTGGAAATTAAGTGCCTAAAGCATCAATCATTCTACCAGCTAAACCACATATCTTCCCCCATAGTTCCACATCCAGCAGACTGCAGAACTATAGCCCTATGTTTTTAGGAACACTCAATATCCTGGAACAAATTTAAATATAGAACATGAACACTTTTCTTTCAACAGAATTTCATCCTGTTTTAAACAGGGCAGGCAGGGAGGACGGATAGCTCAGTGGTTTGAGCATTGGCCTGCTAAACCCAGGGTTGAGAGTTCAATCCTTGAGGGGGCCATTTAGGGATCTAGGGCAAAAATCTGTCAGAGGACAGTACTTGGTCCTGCTAGTGAAGGCAGGGGACTGGACTCGATGACCTTTCAAGGTAGTTCTAGGAGATTGGCATATCTCCATTTATTATATTATTATTATTATTAATCTGACACATAGGGCTTCTGTACTACTAGTGTTAAAAGATGTCAGCAACTTTTAAGCATGTTGGTTACTCCCAGCAGGTGGCTAGAAATACCAACTGTATTTGATTTTTTCCCCTTTGGCCATCTCACAGATTTTTCACAACTAGAAGCAACTTCTGTAACTCTTAGGTTTTCAGTAGATTCCACTGCTTTCCCTCAGCTTGTGTGCAATTTCCACCACTAAAAGTTGTAAATTACCCTGTTTACTACCATGAGAGATGCTGAAGGGTTGGCATCATGTGATGCTAGAAGCAGACAGTCTTTTCAGACAGACTTCTGTTATAAACATACACCAGGCCAAACCCAACTCTAAGCAGTACTTGTGCCCAACACTGTTATTCAGACTCCTAATGAATGAAACAGGACCAATCTCTGCTTCCAATGCATGATTTTAAAGTGCTCTATTGTCCACTTTAGTATGATCATGCTTTCTAGGAAGTTATAGTTTGGCTTCAGGTACATATGAATGTTAACTAGCAACGACAAAAAGAGACGCATGTTTCATGTGGGCAGAGTTCCTATGGTCTGAGGCCAGGTGTACACCTAAAACTTAGGTCTACCTAGCTACATTGCTCAGGGCTGTGACAAATTCCACACCCTATGTGACATAGTTAATTCAATCCAACCCCACACTGAAGACACCGCTAGGTCAATGGAAGAATTCTAGGTCTTCACCTGCCTACCACCTCTCGAAGGGGTGGATTTTCTAGTGACAGAAAAACATCTTTCATTGTTGTAATAAGTGTCTACACTATAGTACAACATCAGTATAGCTGCACCACTGCTGTAGTGCATGTAGTGTAGACACACCCTAAGCTATCTCCTATCTAATACAGTAACACCTCACTTAACGTTGTAGTTATGTTCCTGAAAAATGTGACTTTAAGCAAAACGATGTTAAGCAACTCCAATTTCCCCATAAGAATTAATGTAAATGAGGGGGTTAGGTTCCAGGGACATTTTTTTCACCAGACATACACACAGACAGTATAAGTTTTAAACAAACAATTTAATACTGTACACAGCAATGATGATCGTGAAGCTGGGCTGAGGTGATTAAGTCAGAGGGTGGGATATTTCCCAGGGAATGCCTTACTGCTAAATGATGAACTAGCATTTGGCTGAGCCCTCAAGGGTTAACTCGTTGTTAATACAGCCTCACTCTACAAGGCAGCAGACATGGAGGGAGGGGAGACAGCATAGCAAACAGAGACAGAGACACACACTGTGTGTGTGTGTGTGTGTGTGTGTGTGTGTGTGTGTGTGTGTGTGTGTGTGTGTGTGAGAGAGACATGCGCATTTCCCCTTTAAGTAGCTGACCCCAGTCTTAAGTACACTGCCTTGTTAATTAGATCAACTTGCAACTTGCTGAGACGCAGCTGCTGCCAGCTCCACCCGTCCTGAGCCCTGTCGTGTGTCCCCCCTGCTCTGTGGAAATGGGGTAAGCGGGGTGCAGGAGCAGGGGGGACACCCTGACATTAGCCCCCCTCTTCCCCCATTCCCCCACACAGCAAGCAGGAGTCTCTGGGAGCAGCTCCAAGGCAGAGGGCAGGAGCAGCACATGGCAGGGTGGGGAGGGACAGCTGAACTGCTGGCAATTGATAGCCTGCTGGGCAGCTGCAGCACAGGGAACTTAGGGGAGCGGGGAGCTGATAGGGGGGCTGCCAGTCCACCCTGATTCCAAGCCCCCACCAGCTGGCTCCAATGGGCTGCTCTTCCTGCAAGCAGTGAGCAAAGCAGGCGGCTGCCAAATGACGTTAGAAGGGAGCATTGCACAACTTTAAACGAGCATGCTCCCTAATTTATCAGCAACGTAAGAACGAAACAACGTTAACTGGGACGACTTTAAGTGAGGAGTTACTGTAGTCCCTATGTAAGGCCAGGCCTAGAATGGTGTTCACAAGGCAAGGAGTGTGTTTAAGCATGTTTGTGGCAGAGTTCGGGAATGGAGAGATCGCTGATGATTGCTGGAGTTTATTTCACGCTTATCGAGTGCATTTACTTCTCAGATACTGGATGATATTTATCTACATTGGGTGTCTAGGCATGGCTTGAATGCTTAACATTATTCCTGGTGAGGTTCTGACCCAAGATGAAGCCAAGCAGGAATTAGCTATAACCATCAACAAGGGTAGCCAATTAGGGAACAGGTAGGTGTGGTGTTAGTTTAGGCCTAACAAGACTTAAGCCATAAATTTGGGGAGGTGGGACTAACCTGCAGGAATTTTAGGATTTCACAAAGCATTGCAGTCTGGATGACTTTGATCTGAGGAGCCACTGCACATCTGAAGCAGCTCTTTACTAGATTCCAAGCGGGAAAGCGCCTAGTCTGCAAAGACGGTTATGTTCATTTGTTTATATAAACTATTACACACAACTGAAACATAAACACCACTATGTGGATTTGTTTCTACGCCACCACGATTTCAACAGCTTCCACCCCACCATCAACCTCAGCCTGGACCAGTCTACATGGGAAGTTCACTTCCTAGACACCACGGTCCAAATAAGCGATGGTCACATTAACACCACCCTATACCGAAAACCCACTGACCGCTATGCCTACCTACATGCCTCCAGCTTCCATCCCGGACACACCACACGATCCATTGTCTACAGCCAAGCACTGAGGTACAACCGTATTTGCTCCAACCCCTCTGACAGAGACCAACACCTACAAGATCTTCACCAACCATTCTCAAAACTATGCTACCCACATGACGAAATAAGAAAACAGATCAACAGGGCCAGACGTGTACCCAGAAGCCTCCTGCTGCAAGACAAACCAAAGAAAGAAACCAACAGAACTCCTCTGGCTATCACTTACAGTCCTCAGCTAAAACCTCTCCAACGGATCATCAGTGATCTACAACCCATCCTGAACAACGATCCCTCACTTTCACAGGCCTTGGGAGGCAGGCCAGTCCTCGCCCACAGACAACCCGCCAACCTGAAGCATATTCTCACCAGCAACTACACACCACACCATAACAACTCTAACTCAGGAACCAATCCATGCAACGAACCTCGATGCCAACTTTGCCCACATATCTACACCAGGAACACCATCACAGGACCTAACCAGATCAGCCACACCATCACCGGTTCATTCACCTGCACATCCACCAATGTAATATATGCCATAATATGCCAGCAATGCCCCTCTGCTCTGTACATCGGTCAAACTGGACAGTCCTTACGCAAAAGGATAAATGGACACAAATCAGATATAAGGAATGGCAATATACAAAAGCCTGTAGGGGAACACTTCAACCTCCCTGGACACACAATTGCAGACCTAAAGGTAGCCATCCTGCAGCAAAAAAACTTCAGGACCAGACTCCAAAGAGAAACTGTAGAGCTTCAGTTCATTTGCAAATTTGACACCATCAGCTCAGGACTAAACAAAGACTATGAATGGCTAGCCAACTACAAAAGCAGTTTCTCCTCCCTTGGTGTTCACACCTCAACAGCTAGAAGAGGGCCTCACCCTCCCTGATTAAGCTTACCTCGTTATCTCTAGCCTGAATCTTCCCTGCACATTTATATTTATATCTGCCTCTGGACATTTCCACTGCTTGCATCCGAAGAAGTGGGTATTCACCCACGAAAGCTTATGCTCCAATACCTCTGTTAGTCTATAAGGTGCCACAGGACCCTTTGTCGCTTCTACAGATCCAGACTAACACGGCTACCCCTCTGATACTATAAACAACACTGCAATCTGCTCTTTCCACCAATATACCATGCCACATCCTTACTGGAGAGCATCTGTTCCAAGCAATTTTTTTGGTTATGCTCCTATGGCTTTAAAGGCACGTAGGAACTTTTCTTTCAACTGATCCTGACTTCAGGGGAAAAAAGTAAAATAAAAAGATCTGCAACTGGAATTCAGGCTCAGCTAAAAGTACACTCCAGTGTGGATTGCTGTTACCACTTATAAGGCTTCACAGCAGGTGGCAATGCCATTAATCTTCCACAATGACAAGCTGTTCCTCTCAATCATGGTTTGAGATACATTTCAGCACCCATCAAGAGTATGAGCTTGAAAGTAGGTTGACTGTTCAGCCAGGTTAAAAATGCAGATGATAATTTACTTAAAGCTTCATAATGTTTAGCAGAAGAAACACTAAGGCAGAAAATATAAATTGATAAACATACAGAGTACACACAATGACACTGCATCTACACAATACACATTCAATTTTTTCAAATGGATCAAAATTGTGTTACAACCCTAATAGCAAGACAGACAATCCACTTCAGACCCCTATGGAAGTGAACATTCACTATAAAGATTAGTTTTGATCTATTAAAAATATGCCTACTCCAAAGTGTTCATAGGGAAAGATCCAGCATTACAAATATTTTACCAAGTAAGCATAAAAGACACTTGTATGCTAAAATAGGCTAAGTACATGGTCACACAGTAATCACCAGCAAAAGTCCCACCTTTTTTATGTAAAGCCCCAAAATGGAGCTAGCATTGCACCCCGATGCTCAACAAACTACCTCTGTTGGAGCAGTGAGGGAAGCAAATGCCAATGTTGGCACTTTCTCAATGGACAGACCCTATCTTTAGTACACCATGTAGGCAATGTTAGCAAGAGTGGCCCAGCTGAAGTCAAATGATTAAGGTAGTTGACAGGAAAGGAGTCTGTGTCTCAGGACCCAGAGCATATAGGGCTTGATGGATCAATACCAAAACCCTGAAATGCAGCCAGAAGCAAAGAGAAAACCAGTGTAGTCTTCAGAGAGTTGATGCACAATTAATTTTTTGTCTGACAAAGCCTAACAGGATGTGCTTTCTACACTAGCTGTAGCAATCAGTAGCCTTCAGTAGGATTACACAAGTGTAAAAGAGCACATCAAAGTCTACTCCTTGGGAAATTCTGCACCAAAAAATTAAATATTCTGCAAAAAAAAATTTAAAATTATGTGCATAACATTTTAAAATTCTCCAAAATTCTGCATATTTTATTGTCAAAACAACACAGTATAATCACACCCAGTTTCAATTATTTTTGGTCATTTATTTCAAAATACCTGTCAGCAAGTATGTCTGTAACAATACAGACAACAAAAAAGATTCAGGAAATCATTTTTGACAAATAGATTCCTTACTAGGCATATTTATACAGAACTCTGAGTAATAATTCACTTAAACCACAATACAGAAAAATATTTCCTGCACCCCGCAGAAGCAGTGCAAAGGGTTGTAGGAGTCAGGGATAACGACTAGCTGAGGAGTAGCTGAGGGAGAGGGAAGTAAATTGCTGGGAAGGAAACTTGGTATGAACTTGTAGGGTTGTGCGGTATGGGTGGGAAAAGTATGGAACAGGGTTGTTTTTTTTGGGGGGGGGGGGGAAGGAGCTTCCCCCATGCAGACCCTGGCTGACCCCCTAGCCTCCCCCATTCAGTCAGGCACATCTGCCCCAGTCCCCATGTGTTCCTGCACCCCCATGTGTCCCTCCACCCCAACTCAGACACCCACCCCTCCCCATGTGCCTCTGTGCCCCCACCCAGCCACTTCCCTGTCCCTATGTGTCCCTGTCCCCCCTCCCTCTGAGGCTCTGTACCTCCTCCCCCGTCCCCGTGTGGCTCTGTGCTCCCACTCAGCCACTTCCTTGTCCCTATGTGTCCCTGTCCCCATGTGGCTCTGGACCCCACCCCCATCACCCTGCACCTCCCCGCCCCCATGGCCCTGCACCTCCACTCCCATTCAGCCCCTGCCCCAGTCTGTCCTCCCCCACCAGCCCTTATAAGCCCCTTATGAGCACCCCATGATGTCAGTCTCCTCATAGCCCTTGTCTCCTGACCTGGCCTGACAGGTGCTGTGAAGAAGGCAGGCTCTCTCTCTTCCCTCGCTGGCTGGGAGCTGCTGCTGTGTTCTATCACCACAGTGCCTCTGGTGGGCAAAAGGCGGAACAGCAGCAACATTTCAGCAGAAGCTTTTTTCTGGGCAAAAATTAAATATGCACGGCTCATTAATTATGCATTTTCTTAGTAGTGCAGAATTCCCCCAGGAGTAATAAGTCAACCTGTGGCACCTTTAGTGGTGATGAAGGCTAAACCAGAGAGAACCCATCCTGACACTCAGAACCGCCATGGAGAAAAACAATTTTGTTAACCAAGCAAAGTGAATATGGAATCAGTGGGACAAAACAAAGATTTAATTCCACAGTGCCACTCTTTCCAGCATCATCTTTCAGGTTAGGACAACACAACACTTTATATGTTAAAGACTCCTCTGCACATTTTCTTTGTCATATAATGTACTGTTTCCCTGTAACTGCATCAATGAAGATGCAGCCAAGATCAGCCCATAAGGAACTAAACCAATCAAGATGCATTAAGTTCTGATCCCTGAATCAAATCAATTTCCATTTACCAAAAAGAGATGTATTCTCCCACTTCAATAAACTCTAAAAAAGAGAAAAGATGAAAAACTTTCTTGATCCTCGTACAATTAGAACCTAACTGAAAGCAGCTGATGATCTACACCAGAAGTCTCAGAAGCACTCATACAGAAGAGTTCTGCTCCATAGCATTTGACTCAAAGAGAAGGACAGAATGTTTGCATCCTAAAGAATCCTTCAGCTAATTCAAGTCTACAAGAAGAAGACTTCACTGGCAGCCAACTTTGTCTGATGACGGATTTCTGCGCAGGCACTGCCAAGCTTTAGGCTATTATTAGCATTAATTTTAATTGAGAACATTGAAATGTTGTGACTTAAGATTCATTAACAGTTTCCCCTCATGCAACCTTGAATACTTGGCAACTTATTTCTGGAAAGGAAACATAGAGGAGACATAAAGTAACTTAATTAAAATAGAGGGACTATGTGGGATTTAATTTGAATTTAATATTCTTGATTTTCATTGAGCTTCCTGTCTCAAGCCACTCTTTAAATGAGTCTGTGGATTAAAAGACATGCTGAGATCTTAAGTGAACACTCAGTCTCTTCTTCCAAGTAACTGAATTAGAGCCTTCCTCCAATTACAGAATTTCTTGAGGAAAAGCCAGTAATGTTATGAGCACTGGACTTTATTAAGATCAGCTATTTGACAGTCTGGATACTGTCAGCTGACATTTTATATGGATGGGACTGAGAAAATTTAATGTATGGAAAATATCAGCATTTTAAGGCAATGGCAGAATTAATGAGAACGAAACAAGGAGGAGAGCCAGCACCATGAGACCAACAAGTGTTCTGTAGTCCTGTTTGAGGACTGCTGTGGTAGATAGCACATCAAACCGCCCTATTTCATTAAGATATATCAAGTACTCCCTTAATATTACAATATTATTGTAAGCAATTGTTATAGTTACCAAACAGATGTTACAAATTGCTAATGGAAAGAAAGGGGAGACCAGGTGATCATGAAAGGGACTAGACAAGGTTGGTCCACACCGTGAAAATGTTTGAAAACCCTTGATGTAACAATGAAGGGAATATAGAGAGGCTAGGGAAAATGGGCATGAGGAAGGAAGCAAGGAAAAACAACAGGTACAACCTACCTATAAGGCAAAGCTGCATAAACAAAAGAAAAATCCAAAATGAGGAGACAAGTAAGGTGTGGGTGAGGAAACAGATGATTTAATGTTAGTTCCAAAGGCAATCGTGAATCAGTATTTGTTAAGAGACTGGAGATGAAAACTTATGACTATTTGTCCAGGTAACTAAAGAGGAATTCATTTTCCAAGGTAGTGCACTGGCATAAACATCACCCTCTCTATCTGAATAAAAGCCAAGATTCCTTAGCTAATAAGATAATGACAGTTAACACCACATCAACCTAAAGGGCTCCAAGAATTTAAATGTGCAGATATGAAGGACAAAGGGGTGGGGGACGGAAGACATTCCTGACAGACTGAAGGTCACTCACACAGGGACTGGAGGTTGATGATGCTCGATAATTAGAAAACGGGCCTGGAAAACTGACAGGCACAGCAGATTACTGATGCAAGCATCAGGGGTTTGGGGCTTGCCTAGGTGAGGCTAAGGAGGTTTAGTCCTAATTAGTGTTCTACTTTTGGTTTCATTTCCTCTAAATTTTCCAAAAAACTTGGTTGTATTTAAGACATTTGGCTCTTACACCGTCTCTGGGATAACTCACCACAGTCCTTTTTTTGGAGACAAGAACAAGGCATCTGAGAGCAACAACCAACAAAATCTGAGGTACTCCGTCAAGGATGAAACCCCTTAGAAATCAACGAAAAGCAGACTGAAGTCAGCAAGACCACAAGATACCAAGAGGAGCAATGCTGATAAAGGGACCAAAACATTAAAACTTGCTTCTGGAATGAAACTTCCTTTGGCCTCCTGTAAACCACCTGGTATTGCTTACAATACCTGAGTAAGCAGGTTTGATTTCCACATCCAGACTCTAACCACACAAGCTCTTACTTTTTGAGTAGAATCACCTTCTCTTATGCAGGGAAGCAAACTGAAGCAGATCTCACTCTGATAGAAACTCAGTCACCAAGACTTAATTAGCACTTTGTTTTGTGGCTTGTTTTTTAATTTTTTTTTTTATTTTTTTTTAAGAGAAGTCATTAATAATTGAGTGTCTGCTTGTCTGAGTCATGACATCTCTTAATATACTAAAAAAAGACACTGGTGTGACAAATAGTGGAATCGAATCTTTGAACTTGAGTCAGGATAAAACTATTATAATTGGCCTACAAGATCTTTTTTCTCCATTCTATAATTTTAACAATTTTTGGAAAAGATTAATTGGCATACAATACAGTAGCTCATGCTTAAAAACAAACATCGCTTTCATGGCAATGCATGCTGCCACAACCATATTTTAAAGTGGAGATATATAACATCAGCATCAACAAAAAACAGCAGCAACAACCAAAAGGTACAATCCCACAGTGTGGCAAGCAACGCGGCAAGAATTCTGAACAAATATAGAGACTGAGAAAATGACATCCAAGTGGCAATCAACTATGAAAAATATAGTTTCGTCGGCATGTACCCCACTGCTATATGAATAGACAACACATACACACAACAGGATATTGGACCACCTTCCATTCCCAGTTATTAATATCCAGAAGATTCCTCCCTAATTGGGATCTAAATATGTACAGGAGAAGAGCGATTCTTCTCTTTGATAGCCTATTGCTGCATTTTAGACTAGTGAGAGCAGGTGGTATGTCCTCTGCATTTAGGATTTGATCATAAAATTGCTGGGCAATTGGGCTACAGTGAAATTTTCTCTTTATAGGATATGCAAGATTGACTTGGTTTTGACTGTATGGTTGTTTTTAAAATTAACATTTAAGGGAATGCAAAATTGCTCTCTCTCCAATACAGAGAGACGTTTTCTTTTCAGACCAGTTTTTCTCAACAGCACCACCACCACTGGCTGTTAACCCTAAAATAATAAGAGTTTAAATAGTTTCCTAGAGACAAGATTGTGGGCTTTTTGGGGAGTGCAAAGGAAAGGGAGAGAGATTCTGCTTCAGTCAATTTCTCTTCTGGCTGTGTAATTTGACACATTGGTACTCAAATGCTATCTATTCAACACAGTATGTTGCTAATCTAATCTAAAGCAGCACTGTGAACACTGCTGTGCTATGGAAATGCTTAACAATGCAAACATGATTAGCCCCATAGAAGGAGCTTTACATGCTACTGTTTTGGGAGCAAAATGTAATAGTACAACAATGTCGAGATGGCCTCCCTCTTCAATTCTATCTCATCAACACACTTACATTATAGTGCTCAATGCAGACTAGGCTTTAATCTTGCTGTCTGCATTTTTTTCCTTGCTAATATGAAGGCTCATCTAGCACTAATTATGGCAATTTAATGAAGAGTAGAGAAAAGAATGATTAATAAATGCCTTCACCATTTGTTATGTTTTTGGCAAGTTGAGCTGCATTAGATCATGCCTACAACAAAATTAGGAGGTTATAAAATGTACTTCATAGTCTAAGCAAAAAAGTAATTAGATACATTTTACTGCATACCACAAGACACTGGATATCATTTGAAAAAAAAAAATCCAAACTGTGATTCGCACTTTGTTAGTTTATCTCTTAGGTCTGCTTGCAAACGTAGTGTGTCTGGGACCAGTGATTCTGATTTAGGTATGCTCTGGGAATCTGGGACAAGAGAGAATCCATGAACAGGGCACTGATTAAAGATCAGCTGCAGTAGGTGGAGAGGGATTATGCTGGCTAATTAGTCAGGTATCTTCAGTGGACATAAATGCAAAGAATTACAACCCCACTCTGCATTGCACTCATCCTCAACCTTCCTCCACCCCAAATATCCCCAACACTTAGCTCTGTATACATCTTCTCTAGTAGTTTTTCATAAATTGCACCTCATGGGATAGGTAGCATACCTTCTCATACCAGTAAAATGATAATTTGATAATGTTAGTCAATCCTATACTATATAAGACCTGTGCTATAGTCAATACTATATAATACCCGTGTTAAGTCTCTGAGATTGTCAGTGTTAACAGATATTTCCAGAAGCCTGAGCAAACCTTAACCAAGTTGAATGCTTGTGTATTTGAAGTCTGTGCCCAGCCTACCTGCCATCGGACTACTTACTAAATAGGATAGCATCAAGACTAGATCTCAAAAAAGATTAAACGGATTTTATGTTTTCCTTCCAAAATGTGAGCTTCTCAGTAGTTATACAAATAGTGTTGTGCTGCAAACGGCCTTAGAAAAAAAACCTGAAAAATATTAAACGGGAAAAAAGTAAAAAGTTCTCAAAGAGGATTTAAATACAGACAGCAAGCCACCACTTCTAATCGCTTTTGGAAAGGATTTTAGAAGGGAACAAGGCTCGACATCTTGAAAGTAAAATAAAATAGCTATGAAGAATGTTATTTTAAAGAAACGGACAGACTAGATAATTAATCCCCATGTTCCAGTGCCTCCTTTAAGAGAAATTATGTTGTGGAACTTGATAGTGCAACTATTAAAGGAGCAAAGTTAACTCAATTTTGACTCCAGATCTATATTTCTGGAAAAACAAGTTTTAGAAAACTTTAAATCAATGGAAAGTTTTCACTTTTTTTTTCAATTCTAAGGGGGAAGAATTGTTTACACAAATAAAAATTCCACTGCAATGTTTACAAGCCAAAATACTAAATCTAAAAGTGAAACTGTCTTCTTTGTTTTTCCAAGATGAACAAATAGTTCCTTTAACGGATCTTATGTAAAGACATTTGCTAGTGCTCACGCACAGTCACATTAGAAATACCAAGGAAGACCTGCAAAGAAACAACAACCAGTAAACCCCACAAAATGAACTGGATTTCAAGTGTTCAGTTTTAATAAATCCAGTATGTTGTTAGTATCTGAGGCAACATGGTATGTTTGTCTAAAACAGCACTCACCTTGCAGCACCCACTTAATATCAAGTTAAGATTCCCCACAGAATTTTGCCAATCCAGCCTCAATACTGAAATAGTAGGTTTTCATTACTATAATCCTGACTGGAAACTTTTGCCTTTCAAATAAGGGGTAATGATTAAGTCCACCCTCATTTTCTTAGAAACATAGGACAGGAAGGGACCTTGAGACGTCATCTAGTCCAGTCCCCTGCACTCATGGCAGGACTAAGTACTATCTAGACCAGGCCTGCACAACTCGTAAAGCGGCGAGGGCCATATTACTCCAAAGAAAATAGCTGAGGGCCGAAACCGCCCCCCCCGCGCCGCCCGCCCCATGGAAACAACCCCTCCTTCCGTAGCGCTGGGGTGTGAAAGCCTGTAGAGGGGGAAAGAAACAGCGCGCATAGGGTGACCAGATCACAGCAGTAAACTAGGACCCACCCCCTCCCCGCTCAGCCCCACCATCACCCCCCCCTTCACCCCCCCAGGGATCACTATATTACTGCACACAACAGTCAATCAATGCAGTTGTAGATAAATCTCTGCATTATGCATTTTTGTATAACTTTTATATGACTTTGTATTGAACCTTGGTAATATGTTATGGCGGGCCCCTAAGGTAGTATAATTAAGGTAAAAGAAAAATGTCTTTTTGCTAGAAGTAGAATAAGATCTTCCCCCCACTTTGTATTCAGTTGCCCTGTTGAATGAATGAGGTGTGAATGAGGAAGGCGTGGAAGGCAGGCACCTCCAGACAGCTGCAACCCTTGGAGAGGGGATGGGAACCAGACCAAGGCCAATCAAACTTGTCAAATGGGCTGACTAGAGAAGAGCAGACATACTGATGGCCTCGGGGGTTAGAAGCAAGCACCCTCCTTTGGGAACGCCCTCTTTGCAGCATTGGGACAACCCCCAGCCCAGAGACAAGCAGCAAAAAGGACCAACGGACACAGTCCCAGATTTTGGGCCGCACAGTGAGCCCACCTACTCACCCCCCCGCGGGCCGCACAGTGAGCCCACGCGGGCCGCATGTTGTGCAGGCCTGATCTAGACCATCCCTGACAGATGTTTGTCTAACCTGCTCTTAAAAATCCCCAGTGATGGAGATTTCACAACCTCACTAGGCAATTTATTCCAGCGCTTAACCACTCTAACAGTTAGGAAGTTTTTCCTAATGTCCAACCTAAACCGCTCTTGCTGCAATTTAAACCCATTGCTTGTTGTTCTATCCTCAGAGGTTAAGGAGAACACTTTCTCCCTCCTCCTTGTAACAATCTTTTATGTACTTAAAAACTGTTATGTCCCCCTTCAGTCTTCTCTTCTCCAGACTGAACAAATCTAGTTTGTTCTCTCTTCCCTCACAGGTCATGTTTTCTAGACCTTTAATCATTTTTAGTTCTCTTCTCTGGACTTTCTCCAATTTGTCCACATCTTTCCTGAAATGTGCCGCCCAGAACTGGACACAATACTCCACTTGAGGCCTAATCAGCGCGGAGTAGAGCAGAAGAATTACTTCTTGTGTTTTGCTTACAACACTCCTGCTAATACATCCCAGAATTATGTTTGCTTTTTTGCAACAGTGTTACGCTTTGACACATATTTAGTTTGTGATCCAGTATGGCCCCCCAGTCCCTTTCTGCAGTACTCCATTTTGTATGTGTGGTACTGATTGTTCCTTCCTAAGTGGAGTACTTTGCATTTGTCCTTATTGAATTTCATCCTATTTACTTCAAACCAATTTCTCCAATTGAAGATTGGATTAAAATTCAGAACAATCCTCCAAAGCACTTGCCACCCCTACCAGTTTGGTATTGTCCACAAACTTTATAAATGTACTCTCCATGCCATTAGAGAAATCATTGATGAAGATATTGAACAGAACCGGACTCAGAACTGATCCATATGGGACCACAATTGATATGTTCTTCCAGCTTGACTGTGAACAACTAACTACTCTCTGTGAATGGTTTTCCAACCAGCTATGCACCCACCTTATAGTAACTCCATTTAGGTCACTGGCTCTCAACCTTTCCAGATTTCTGTACCCCTTTCAAGAGTATGATCTGTCTTGTGTACCCCAAGTTTCACCTCACTTAAAAACTTACAAAATCAGGCATAAAAATACAAAAGTGTCACAGGACACTATTACTGAAAAAATTGCTTACTTTCTCATTTTTACCATATAATTATAAAATAAATCAATTGAAATATAAATATTGTACTTACATTTCAGTGTACAGTATACAGAGATGTAAAAACAAATCATGGTCTATGAAATTTTAGTTTGTATTGACTTTTACAATAGCTACATAAAAAGCACTAGCAAACTAGGCAACTATTTAGATGAGTTGATATACTCCCTGGAAGACCCCGAGAGCCCCTGAGAATCACTGATCTAGGTTGTATTTCCCTAGTTTGTTACAAGGTCATGCAAGATAGTATCTAAACCAGGGGTATCAGGGGTGGGCACTATGGCCCAAGGGCCATATCCAGCCCTACAGATGTTTTAATCTGGCTCTTGAGCTCCCGCCAGGGAGCGGGGCTTGCCCCACTCCGCGTGGCTCCCGGAAGCAGTGGCACGTCCCCTCTCCAGCTCCTACATGTAGGGGCAGCCAGGGGGCTCCACACACTGCCCCCGCCCCAAGTGCTATCCCCGCAGCTCCCATTGGCTGGGAACCACTGCCAATGGGAGCTGCAGGGGCGACGCCTGTGGACAGGGCAGCGTGCAAAGCCAGAGGGGGGACACACCTCTGCTTCTGGGAGCTGCTTCAGGTAAGCGCTGCCTGGAGCCTGCACCCCTGAGCCCCTCCCATGCCCCAACCCCTTGCCCCAGCCCTGATCTCCCTCCCACCTGCCAAACCCCTCCATCCCAGCCCGGAGCAACCTCCTGCACCTCCAACCCCTCATCCTCAGCCCTACCCCAGAGCTCGCACCCCAGCTGGAGCCCTCACCCCCCCACCCCCAACCCCCTTGCCTCAGCCTGGAGCCCCCTCCCACACCCTGAACGTCTCATTTCTGGCCCCACCCTATAGCCCGCACCCCCAGCTAGAGCTCTCACCTCTTCCTTCACCCCAAACCTCAATTTCAGGAGCATTCATGGCCCGCCACACAATTTGCATACCAAGATGTGGCCCTCGGGCCAAAAAGTTTGCCCACCCCTGATCTAAAGCCTTACAAATGGTGACCCTCTTCCATAATCCATTCCTTTCTGTTCCCAGATGTCTCTAAATTCCCCTCCCTGTTCCCAGGCCTCTACCCATACCAGACTGGATTTGGTTTTGGGGCACTCCATGTATCCCTCCACAGCAACAGCAGAATTTTGACTGGCTCCCCTTGCCTTGTACAGGGAAAAAAAAAAAAAAACGGGGTTGGGGGGGAGAATTATGTGCTCCCTCAACCACCAGACTAAGCCTGAGACAAAGACATTCTAAAATACCTTAGTCCTCCTGGGTGGTTTCCATCATGTTGTGGCTCTCTGCTGCTCAGAGTTCTCTAGCATTATTTCGTAATAATGACAGACAACTTTCCTGTCCAGTTTTAAACTTCAAGTTAAGACAATATGTGTGTCCTTCATGTGCTGTTTCTTATTGAATTGTGACATATTCATAATTCGATAAGGCACAGCATATGAATAATTATTTAAACATTTAAAAACAAGGTGGGTTGCTGGCTCTTTACAAAAATTGACATATTTAAGCACCGAAAACAAATCCTATTACTGCTGTCTTTAAAACAAAAGCATACGTTTTCTATTGCTTTTCTATTGCAGAAGGACAGAGAGTGCTCTCGTCTCTGTCCTTCTGCAGCAAGAAAGCTGTGCTCAGCACCAGTAAATGCTGGAAGGCACTGTTTAAAAGTGTATTTTATTTTATTTGTGTACTTGAATCAGATTCCAAAGCCAGAAAGAACCATTGTGATCAACAAATCTGACCTCCTATGGAATACGAGCTTTGTATTCCATAGGAGGAATAATTTGTAGGGCAGATCCAATCTGGATTTAAATTGTCAGTGATGGAGAATCCATCAAGACCCTTGTTAAGTTGTTCCAATGGTTAATTACACTCACCATTAAAAAATTACACCTTATTTCTAGTCTGAATTATTTCCTGGTTAGCTAAAATTCCTAATCCCTACTCAATCAGAATCCTAAATTAACCAACAAAAGGGAAAAACAGAAGGGGAAAAAACTCCTAACAGATTCTCATCACCTTAGTATTAAAACGACAGACTTATTTTTAGCCCATTTCCTTCCCATACCAATAGATCTTAGGATGGATACATTTCCTGGTGGTTAAATTACTCTTACTATTATTTTTTTGCTCACACTGGCAACTTTTTATAGATGCATTCTGGCACCATGGGTAAGGCAAACTATGCAAAGCAGATAAAAATAAAGAGATCTAAGTGTGAATGTTTATTTAATATCCAATAGAGTACAATTATGTAAAAGTAAAAAGAGTTGAGCGGGGGCATTCTATGCTCCAGTAGACAAGCTCAAGGCAAGTGCGAGCCTTCTACCCGCATGGAAAAGTCCTCGAGAATTATATTCCTACTATACAATTCTACAGGATAATTTTAGAAGACTGTCAGTCTCAACTGAATTCTATAGGGATTAAGTAATTTTTGTAGGATCAGATTGTGTCATCCTTCCTTTCTTTCTTTATATTTAAAACAATAATAAAGAACGTACATATAAAAAACACAACATTTGGGTCCAGATTTTTGAAGGTATTTGTGTGTTGCTGCACCGTCTACACTTAAAACACTGCAGAGGCGCAGCTGCAGTGAAGACACTACCTACGCTGATGGAAGAGCTTCTCCAGTTGGGGTAGATAAGCCATCTGCCCAAGAGGATAAGTTGACAGAAGAATTCTCCTGTCAACCTAGCGCTGTGTTGCTCAGGGATGTGGATTTTTCACACCCTTGGGTGATGCTGTTATCCTGACCTAATTTCCTAGTGTAAACCAGGCCTTAGTGTCTTTCATAAGAGATTTAATATCCAATAGATGTTAAAAGTCTACATCCCAACAACTACTGAGGAAATTTAGACGCAAGTGCCTAAGTCCTTTTTGAAAGAGATTTAGGCTCCTAAATTAGTTAGCTGCTGTGACATTGAGCATAGCAATAATGCCGAGATAGTTTGAAAAAACTGGGCCTAGTTGCGTAAGAATTATGCTTACAATGACTACTAAGCAGCAATTTAAAAAACCCAGAATTTATACACAAATAATGAATTAACCTCCCTTTCCCCCATGAACATACTCTCAACCTTCCCTATCAACCCTGCCAAATAAATTGCATTTGCAGTACGTCCGGAGGGTCCTCAAGTTCTGGCTATTTCAGACCAAGGATGTGGAGTAAATTCCAGAGTCCTGAGGCCAACACAACAGACATTCTGCCAACAGCCTCCTGTTTTTATTTAATTTGATAATGAGGGGGAGCCAGCTTGAGCACCCCCACTGACTGCAGCGGCCAGCAGGAACTCATGGGAAGAAGGTAGTCTCTGAGATTGGCCTGGGCCCAGATCAATTAAGGCTCTTAAGAACATTAGACTTTTTAGTATATAGGATTATACTACTCTACCATTCCTCTTGCTCTAGCTATTCCATGCTGCCAGCATAGCTGTTTTCCACAAATACTAAATTCACTTTTGTTTTCCGTAAAATAACAGGTCATTCAGTATTATTTTAGAATGAAATAATTCCCTGAAAATAAAAAACAAAAGTTCAGCACTAGACTAATAAAGACATTATCTGAAAGACTTACAGAACTTGCAGCAACATGTAGACAGCAAACATTAGAGACAAAGTGTAACCAACCCATGCAATTTCAGTTTTACTTGCTGCATTTTTTTGTTTTGATAGATTGGTAATTCTGTAATCTAAAACTGTATTCCCCTCAAGAGGCTTAGGACAAATTCATAATCAACATACCAGCAGCGTGCTCTAGCCAAGTTGTGGCCCAGACCAAGTAACAATTGAAAGGGAAAAAGGAATCCCTGTGCTAGATTCACCAGACCAATAAAATGAATATTCTTGAATGCAGGATTTAGCCAATGTCAATGCAAAGTTCAGGAAGAGAGAGAACATCAAGAAGGTGCATCTTAAAAGAAGGGCTAATCAGGGCCTGAAAACTTGACCTACTAGCTAGAGGCAGGTAAGAAATATTAGTAGGGCAGGACACTGGCGAGGTCCAGGGATAATGTTCTGGTGATAAGACTAGCTCATCCCCACTCCCAGCTACTGAAAAGGGAGAGTGCTGTCTCTAGACCCTGCTCTGATGCTCTGTTTTTCACATCAACCTCTGGAAGTTTCTTTCCTCGCATCAGAGTCTTATTCATGTCTGAAGGTGGTGGGAGAAAAACCAGAGTGGATATTCTACCTGTCCCCTAGCATTCTGGCTGCTGGAAGAGACAGACTCAGTGGGACAAAAATTTCATACCTCTCGCACTTCTGGCTGCCATTAGGGGGATTCTTTGCAGTGTTGTTGTAGCGGTGTTGGTCTCTCTAGTACCCTGGGACAAGATGGGTGAGGTAATATTCTTTTATTGGACAACTTCTGCCAGTGAAAGAGATAAATTTACCCAAAGCTAAAGCTTGTCTCTTTCACCAGTAGAAGTTGGTCCAACAAAAGGTATTACCTCACATACCTCCTCCCTAGGGAGATTGAGAGTCCGGGGCGGGGGGGGGAGAGAGAGAGAGAGAGAAGAGGCAGGGGCACTGAATACTACTCCACTAACTCTCCAGCTTCGGGGCAGATTGGCCCTGCCTCCCTTACCAATCCCTGCTCATAGCTTTCACCAAAGCATTGGAATGAAATTGACACAATTCTTGTTTGTTTTATTGGTGCCCAAAAATCTGTTGATGTAGATGGTTATAGTAAGTACCCTTACAAACTACAGTTACAGCTTCTGATCGGATTAAATTGCAGCCTATGACATTCAGCTTCCTTCTCATGCTTCTTTCCTTAGATCTATTCATATTAGGACTTGAAAAATCCACACACAAATGGGAAAGAGGAACCCTTTCCTGGTGAGAAGGCTGCAGGTAGGGTGACCAGATAGCAAGTGTGAAAAATCGGGACGGGGGGGGGGGGGGGGGAGAGTAGGGGTAATAGGTGCCTATTATAAGGAAAGGCTCCAAATATCGGGACTGTCCCTATAAAATTGGGACATCTGGTCACCCTAGCTGCAGGGTGGGGTTGGGTTGAGAACTAAGGCATTTATTTCTGCAGAATTAATGCTTTAACTTAAAAAAACACCACAAAACTCTAGCTTTGATTATTGCAAACACAGCCACGCATATATTATCCAATGCCGTGCTTTCTTCCTAAAACTGCAGGCATCTTCCATGCTACTGTTGAGTGATATTTGGGCCAGGTCCCAAGGCTAGGCCTTGCTGAGTGATATTTGGGTCCGGTCCCAAGGATAGGCCTGGTCTCTCTCTTCCCCTGCTATGGGGGTAAGTTAAACCATCTGCTACTGAAAGGGACAGGATGCTCACAGATAAGGGGCAGGATGTTCTTGTTCTAAGAATGGGGTCCCCATGCGCTCCCCTTCGTGAGAATGTTTTCCAGAAAGCGCCTGTTGATTTATCATTTCCTTGTGAGTGTTTCTTTTTCACAGGGGGGACCACCCCTATCTGTTTTAAGTGTATAAATACTCAGCTTCTGTCATAATAAAGCTGCCATACACCCTTACAGCTACCTAAGGCTGGGGGGGGGGGGGGGTATGAGCCCTTTGATCAAAGAACCTCTTGTACGCGTAATTTCTTTCGGTGGTCTCTGACAGCTTGAGAGTTCCAATCCAACTCCGCCCTACCTGGGCAGTGAGGGGGGTAAGTAGGACAAGCTTATTTTTACCTAACACTACTGACACTGCTATGAGTTTTCCAAGCAGCAACACTACTATGATCAGTTTTCACGAATGCTATCCACAGCCTTGTGGACAACTGAAACCCTGGCAAGAATTACATCAATTTCATTTGCACCTTCCTGGGAAAGCTCTGAGTAACAGAAGAGGCAGGTGCTGTTTGCAGGGTGTTATACTTCTAGGCAAGAGTAGCAAACATCCTCTTCCCCTTCTCAAAACAATCAGGAAGATAAAAGGAAGGGTGGACTGATGGATTTCTTCACCCCAGCTAGGCAGCACCAAAAAGCACATAATATTTATCACACTTTCAAATCAAAGTTGAGCTGCGATATAACTGGGCTGTGACTGAGGTTAGAACTGTAATGTTCCCCTGAAGGGTTGCAGACATGTGTCTACATCCAAATCAGTAGGTCATTATTCTATGCCTTTAAATTTAAAGCCAGTCGACAGGTGCTTACCAGACTACCAATTTTGACCTGTTTAATTTTTATTTCTATTTCTCACCCTAATCTTGAAATTGCCAATAGTTATTATGGTAAAATCTAATTAATGCTCACTAATGAGTGGGAGACCCATTGCAAATTACTGAATTTGCCAATTAGCAAGTGAGTGAACAAGTTAAAGTATCATAGATTGTGCTCTGTTCATTTATTTTGACAACTGTAGTTAGCTTTAAATTATTTATGACACTTCATAGGAGATTAATTCAATTGTCTGTTTTTGTAAAAATACTGCAGTCTCTGCAATGGTACTAAATTACTGATGTGGGTGATCTTCTATCACAGGAGAGTAGGAATACCGACCTGGGGGTCACTTGCATGATAGATTATCCATATTTATTGGCCCTGGACCTCTTTCTCGGAAAGTGTAGATTTTGAAATAGCTGTACTTCCCTGAAAAAAAAAATCCACCTAAGATGCCTTAGCAGTAGAAAAACCTGCTTGTTTTAAGGTCCACTCCAATGGGACTGCTAGTGCTTGGGCAGAATAGATTTGGTTTGTATAATCTCGAAGGCTACTCTTTAGTGACTCAAGTATCAGAGGGGTAGCCATGTTAGTCTGGATCTGTAGAAGCGACAAAGAGTCCTGTGGCACCTTATAGACTAACAGAGGTATTGAAGCATAAGCTTTCGTGGGTGAATACCCACTTCTTCAGAGGCAAGCAGTGGAAATGTCCAGAGGCAGATATAAATGTGCAGGGAAGATTCAGGCTAGAGATAACGAGGTAAGCTTAATCAGGGAGGGTGAGGCCCTCTTCTAGCAGTTGAGGTGTGAACACCAAGGGAGGAGAAACTGCTTTTGTAGTTGGCTAGCCATTCATAGTCTTTGTTTAGTCCTGAGCTGATGGTGTCAAATTTGCAAATGAACTGAAGCTCTACAGTTTCTCTTTGGAGTCTGGTCCTGAAGTTTTTTTGCTGCAGGATGGCTACCTTTAGGTCTGCAATTGTGTGTCCAGGGAGGTTGAAGTGTTCTCCTACAGGCTTTTGTATATTGCCATTCCTTATATCTGATTTGTGTCCATTTATCCTTTTGCGTAAGGACTGTCCAGTTTGACCGATGTACAGAGCAGAGGGGCATATGCCAGCAATGCCAACTACAAAAGCAGTTTCTCCTCCCTTGGTGTTCACACCTCAACTGCTAGAAGAGGGCCTCACCCTCCCTGATTAAGTTTACCTCGTTATCTCTAGCCTGAATCTTCCCTGCACATTTATATCTGCCTCTGGACATTTCCACTGCTTGCGTCCGAAGAAGTGGGTATTCACCCACGAAAGCTTATGCTTCAATACCTCTGTTAGTCTATAAGGTGCCACAGGACCCTTTGTCGCTTCTTTAGTGACTGAATCAGTGCCTTATTTCCTCCTGTTTGTTCAGGTCACTCCTGCAATGCTGTCTGTCTTGATTAGAAAGAGGGTGCCCTTCCATGCTATGTTGAAAACTTACAGAGCACACTTTACTCTGTAGTTCTAGTAAGCTTTGCTTTCCTTCCTTTTCTGTTTTGACCAGTTTCCTTGGCTAAATCACTTAAGCAAGCTCCACGCGCATAAGACTTTGCATATTATCACCTTATAGTCCAGTTATTCAGAGCACTGCTCAACCTTCAAACCTGCCAACGTGTCATGTGCCATAAAAATGTGTGACACACAGCCAAAGTGTGGAATACTTGTGTTTTGTTGTGTTGCCCCACAACTGAAAATGCTTTTTAACTATCAAATGTGTTTTAAGGGATGTTTTCTCAGTGTCTTAAATAAATGAGCTTTTCTTTTTAAAAAATTGGAAAACTATCACGTGCAGCCATAAGCATCTCTCTGCCATGGGCCTTCAGATGTTCAAACACAAACTTCTGCCATTTGGACTAAGAGGATAACATTTATGTGGATCAACTGCTAGGGTTGCCAACTTTCTGATTGCAGAAAACTGAACATCCTTGCTCTGCCCCCTGCCTAGGGTGACAAGATGTCCCGATTTTATAAGGACAGTCGCGATATTTGAGGCTTTTTGTTATATGGGCTCCTATTACCCCCCCACTCCCTGTCCCGATTTTTCACACTTGCTATCTGGTCAGCCTACCCCTGCCCCCCCCCACACACTTCCCTGAGACCCCGCCCCTGCCTGGCCCATTCTCCGAGGCCCTGCCCTCCCCTCCCCTCCCCCCGGCTCACTCCATCCCCCTTTTCTCCACCGCTCACTCTCCCCCAACCCTCGCTCACTTGCTAATTATCACCGGGCTAGGGCAAAGGGTTGGGGTCCCAGAGGGTCTGAGGGCTCCAGCTAGGGGTGCGAGCTCTGGGTGTGGCCAGGGATGAGGGATTTAGGGTGCAGGAGGGTCTCCAGGCTGCAGTCGAGGGGTTTGGAGTGCAGGAGGGGGTTCCGAGCTGGGGCAGGGTGTTGGGGCATAGGAGAGGGTGTGGGATCTGGGAGGGAGTTTGGGTGCAGGAGGGGGCTCAGGGAGGGGGCACTCACCTCAGGCAGATCCCCAGAAGCAGCAACATGTCCCTAGGTGCCGGGGCGGCCAGGTGGCTCTGCACACTGCCCCCACATGCAGGTGCCACCCCCACAGCTCCCATTGGCTATGGTTCTCCCTGCGCCTAGGAGCCAGAGGGCCATGCCGGCCGCTTTTGGGAGCCACGCAGAGCCAGGGCAGGAAGCCTGTCTTAGCCCCATTGCGCCAACGACCAAACTTTTAACGGCCTGGTGCTGACCGAAGCCGCCAAGGTCCCTTTTCAACTGGGCATTCCAGTCTAAAACCCGACACCTGGCAACCCTATCAACATCTAGAGAAGGATGTGACGCACTTTGCCAGTAGAATGTTGGGGGAAAGCAAGATTCCTGGGCTCTGCTCCTGACTCTGGGAAAGGAAATGTGGACTAGGAGTTGGAGCAACAGTCACCGACAAGACAAGTAGGTGCATAAATTGATACGTTTATTATGAATGGACAGTATGGCTCAGTGGATGAGTGCTGGAGTTGCCATCTGGAGAAGTAGTCTCTAGTGCCTGCTAGCTCCTCTTGAAGTGACCTTGTGCTGTCTCTCAGTTAACTTACACGTAAAATGGGGGGAGGAAGGGAGAGGAAATGAATCCATCAGATTTGTCCAAAATGCAGAATGTTCCCTAAGAGGTCTGGCAGGGGTTCTGGAACAATTTTTATAGTGGGGTGCTGCTGATGGAAACCATGGAAACCTTGTACTTGGTGTTTCTTATTACTACAAGCCAGGGGGTGCAACAGCACCTCCAAAATCCCTAGTTCCAGCACCAACTGAGGCGCAGGTGTTTGTACCTGATCATCATTCAAGACTTTAGGACTTGTCTGAGTTCATGCCTCAGTGTGTTCATTACAGATGGGAAGAAATGACATGGAGGAAAAGATTAAAACAATCAAGGCCCCTGGGTACAAAAGAAGAGGGGTCATTTGTCCATTCTGCTCCCCGCCCCCTATAACCAGCATGATCAAGTTGTATTTAAAAACATGATTGGAATGGTTTAACAATATTGTCCTCAAATTACTTCTAGACACAGAAATAAACTGCTGGGAAAAATGCTAATTAACTGGAGGCCTTGGCCCCCCAATGTCTCCAGCTATTGGATGGCTATGCACTAATTTTCTTTTAAAGATGCATAGAAAAAAAAACCCACCAAAATTCACCATAATGCACAAGCAGCCTTGCAGCACCCACCCCATCTCCCACACCACCAAAGAATCATGATATTGGCCACAAAACATGAGTTTTGTAAAAAGATTATATTGGGGGAAGGGTTTGGTCTGACTTGATTTTTTGCTCTCCATACCCAGTGGGCTTGTCAGTGCTCTCACGCCTACTGAATAAGGTGCTTGTGGCTCCTGCTGCAGGAGCTTCAACCCCCACATCAGCTCATTTTTCTGCCTAGCAATTAATTCTGCCCCCCACGAAGCCTGACCCTTAAGTCTTCATATCAAATATCCTCCTACGTTTGCCCCACAGCCTCACTTCTGCTCCTCCTACAACTGCAGGGGCTCTTCACCCCTTTCCCTGGGGAGGAGGGGTGTCACCATCTCCCCCTCCCATGGCTGAGGGTTGTACAGAAGCCATTCCATTGCTCATGAGAGGAGGGGGGAGATCAGGCTGTCAGCTAAGATTGCCCACACTGTAATTCAAAAATACAGGAGAAACTCAGAGGTCCAATGGCTACTTAGGCATGATGGGAGGGGTGGCTGGGCCAAATTTGAGTGGCATTGAGACACTGTGCACTACGTCAAGTTGCCAACCAGCAGCACTACCCTGGTGGAAATATGGGAGGAAAGGTGACCTGTGCTTATTTAGTATGGGACAGAGAATAATTTTATTTAAATAAGGGGAGGGTGGCGTTACACTCGCTGAGGCCCAGGGCAGAAACTAAGAAGTGGGCCGCCAACCTGAGCCCTGTGGTCACTGTTCCCTCTAAGTTGTGCGCATGTGCGCACGCACACAGATCCTAAACCCTGCGCACACAGTGAAACACTGCGTGCACAAAAATTTGCACAGAAGCACAACAATTTGCACAGAAGAAATGTTTTGCGCACATGGCCTGTCAAAAATTAGAGGGAACACTGCCCGTGGTGCGGGGCTGAAGCCAAAGCCTGAGCCCCGCCTCCCGGGGCTGAAGCATGAGCCGTCTGGCATTGCAGCTCACCCCTACAAATGTTCCTCCACACCCCCCCCCGAAGGGATACGCCCCAGTTTTAAAACCTCTGCTTTAGTGTGATTTATTTCCACTTTTAGAGATTAAATTACTGTAATAAATTGCATTACATTTACCCATAGTGACTGTGCAGATATGATGTCACGTAGCTTTGGGAGGCCCCCTGTTGTGTGGGGCCTTGGAAAATTGCCCTGCTTGGTACCTCCTAGCAGTGGCTCTGAATAAGGGACATCCCTTATAACATGGGACTGTTGGCAACCCTAGTGTCAGCTCTTGAGGGGAGGGTGAGCGCGTCTGCCTCCTGCAGCAGCTCAGATTGGCTGCTAGTCCTCAGGAGTTGGGGAAGGCAGCCAATCCGAGCCCCCCCACCGGCAGGGTTACAGTTCCCAAAGGGCCGGAGCTTCTGGCATCAAATTGCCAGACTGGCTCCAGCCAGGCTGAAATCCCATGAGATGGCAACGGGGAGGCCAGTGCAGGGGTACAAAGGTGGGCCTCCTCCAGCCTAGTGCCAGGACTACGCCTTACAGGAGGCAGTCACATGCTGGCCCGCCCGTTCCCCAGCCAGCACTCAGTCCCTTGGTCAGCCTTGTTTGGACCTATCCACGCCGCCCCCTAGTTTGCAGCTATGCTGGAGTATGTGTCTGTCACAACTACCCCTGCCCGCTTTGCCAGCGAGGGGCTGCTTCCCAGATCACCTCTCAGGCTTTAAATCTCAGCTCTTGAGGAGCCTGGCCATCTCTCTGCCATCAACTCCCAGCCTGCTGCTCTGCTCATACACAGATTCTGCCCTCTTTGACCTCTAGCAGTCCAGGAGCTTGTGCTAGAGGGATTATGTTGCCCTCTATGGCCTGGATGTCGCACTGGGGGTTAGCACAGTATTCAGTAGTGAGCACTGAGCAATACGATGTTTACTAGAAACTGAGGAGAGAAACAGTTTATGAAAAATCTACAGCCACACAGCACTTCGAAACGCCAGAAAGCACTTAAAGCATTGTCTGTCTGCCACCACAGGCAGATGTGGCAGTGTACTCTAGAAGATGTAGCACTAGACTGAGACTCAGGTTCTTTTCCCAAGTCTGCTACTGGCTGACCTTGGGCATGACTTGCCTACAGTGTTTATGGCTCAATCTGACCTTCGAAGCATATCTGATGTGACTTTAATTAGCAACCAGCAAGAGGAGTATGAACAACAAATTATACACACAAGCAATAAAACATTTGCTTTTTTAGGTGTGTAAATAATGATAAAATAGAAAGTGTTTTATTTCTTCAGTAGTCATGCTTGCGGCATTACAGCGTAAAGTATTTACTAGCTATAGAAAATGGATATTTACTTTACGCACATTTGTCGGTGTATTTAACAAACACATGGCCTATTGTACATAGATGTGTATAGTCATAAGTTTGTCACACTCTTACAATTAGCATAAAGACAAACACTATCTTAGCGGAGATATCTCTATGAAGTTGATCAGCTTGTAGACACTTTTAGGTATCTAATAGAATGTCAAGTATGTTTGGTACAATCAATCTACATCTGTTAAAGTCAGCATAACTGAACAGAGCAGCAGAAGCCTGGCAGCAATTTTCCAGATATCTGAAATGACAAGTTGTCAGGGTTCCCTCCCCACTCTAAACTCTAGGGTAAAGACATGGGGACCCGCATTCAGAGCCCCTAAACTTATTTTTACCAGCTTAGGTTAAACCCCCCAAGGTACAAAATTCCCTGCACCCCAAGAAACGCTTCTCGCTGCCACCATCAAATGTCTAACAGGAATCCAGGAAAGGAATCACTTGAACTTCCCTCCCCCCCAAAATACCCCCTCAAGCCGTACACCCCCTTTCCTGGGGAAGCTTGAGAACAATCTCCCAACCAATTGGTTACACAGTGATCTAAAAACCCACCCCCTGGGTTTTAACACCATAGAAAACAGTCAGCTTCTTAAAAGAAGGATTTTATTAAAAATAAGGAAGGTAAAATCATCTCTGTAAAATCAGGATGGTAACTATTTTACAGGACACTATTTCCAAACTCAGAGAGATTTCCCCCTCTGGACAAAACCTTAAAGTTCCAGAAAACCATGAATAACCCCCCCCCCCTTTGCCCTTTCTAACACAGGGGATACACCAAGCAAAATAAACAGAAATCTATATGCTATGCTATCTAAACTTACTTCAGAAAAGGGAGGTTTAATTTTCTGTAGGTTCCTTCTGTCTTCCAAGATCACCCTCTCTCAGACAAAGACACCCACTAAAACCTTCCCCCCTCCCAAAGTTTGAAAGTATCTTGTCCCCTTATTGGTCAGATGCCAGCCAGGTCAGGTGTCAGTCTGGCTACCTGCATTTCTTAACCCTTTACTGGAAAGAGGATTTTATAGCACTGCATCAGACCCTCTCCCCCTTCCCTTCATATTTATGACACAAGTCAAAGCCACATTTGCTTGTTTCTATCAAACTGTTTTTTAATAAAGACTTGAGAGGAGTTATTGTTTAAGGCTTTGTGTGGGAGCAGAAGGGGAGACCTCTCCCATAAAACAAGTCTAGATTAAAATCAGAGAAAATAGATAAGATGTAGGAAATCTATTGGCTTTTGGGCTTCCAATGGGGAAATAAAGATGGATAGGTCAGTGGTTTGAGCATTGGCCTGCTAAACCCAGGGTTGTGAGTTCAATCCTTGAGGGGGCCATTTAGGGATCTGGGGCAAAAATTGGGGATTGGTCCTGCTTTGAGCACGGGGTTGGACTAGATGACCTCCTAAGGTCCCTTCCAACCCTGATATTCTATGATTCTATGATATCAAAGACTTGAATCCTCGATTTATAGTGTTTGGTTTGACAATTAAGACAAAAAACACAACACAAGATGCTACAATGTTGTAATAAGCCATGGCTGTACATACAGATGCCACAACTTGAGCAGTGAAGCCAACCTGTAGAGGGGACATGATCGGTATACCAAGTCATTGTATTATATGCATAATCCTCCCCTCCCTTTCCCTTTTTTTTAAACTTCCATATGATGAGCTTGTGAATGAGTTGAGGCCCAATCCTGAAGACAGTCACTCACTGAAGCATAGCTCTTCCCTCACAGAGTCTCACTGAAATAAACGAGATATAGTAAAGGAGACCCTATATGTGAGGGAGGGGAGTAACTATTGGATTGGGTCCTTGGCTGACAGATGATAGAAATGGGAAATGAAGGTCTTGATGTAAACTTCTTTGGAGGACCCCAGTTTCAGGACACAACAGTCAGATTCCCAAATGCAGAATTCCAAAAGGATCGAAGCTGCAGGAATCCCTCCAGAACTATTACTTTAGAGATGGGACTTTCCTTGTTTCTACGAAAATGCAGCTAGGAAACTGCATACAGAGATACAGTGCACTTCAACCCGTTCCATATCTAAATATCCAAATGCTTGTGGTGTAGCTAGACAGAACAATCCCAGAATATGTCCTCTGAATATCAGATACCAAAAGGGTATCTAAAGGGGCATGGGAACCAATGTGGACAGCTGAAAGACAACACCTGCTCAATGTGAGCTGCAATGAAAAAAGCGAACAAGATTTTAGCATGCACAATTAACAAAATGTTATAATGCTATTAAATAAACCAATGATGTGGCCTCATCTGGAATGCTGCATACAGTAGTGGTCATCCCATCACAAAAAGGATATTGAGGAACCAGTAGGGGTTCACACAAAAGGCAATAAGATTGATATGGGGCATGAAGACTCTCATATGGAGATAGATTGAAGAGACTATTCACCTTAGAAACAAGCTGAATTAGAGGGGACATGATAAAAGTATATAAAATAATGAACGTTACAGAGAAGATGAGAGACACATTGTGCTCCCTAACACAAAACCATAAAATAAAAATGAATGGTAGCCAATTCAAAACAGATAGAAGGAAATACTTCTTCGCACAATGCATGAGCTGTGGAACATTCTCTGCCACAGAAATCAGTCACTGAAGTACTGCTGCATCACTAAGGCCAAGAACTAAGCAAGACTGAATGAAGGATTGGACAGTTATACAGATAAGAATATCCAGCCTTATAATAGCAAATAATTTTTGGAAGAGAAACATCATGCCCCCTTTAGGACTTCAAGATAGGTCTTGTCCTAATTCCTAGGTTTTGAGACTAATATGGGAGGCAGATTATCTCATGTCAGTTTAATGCAAAATTTCTTGTCCCTTTCTTTGAAGTATCTGGTATTGAGCACAGTTGGAGACAGGATACAGGAGTAGATGGTCTATGTCCTGATCTAGTAGGGCAATTCCTACGTTCCAACTGAATCTGATTTTGTAGATGTTTGTTCAGATTCAAAATTAAATAGGTTTACCCTAAACTACTGGTAGCTTTAAGAAATATATTATCTGAGTTACATGAACACATTTTGTATTGGAATGAGTGTTCAACTAAAATCCAGTGCATTCAGCGTCATCTTGAATGTTCAGATGGTATTTTAGGGTCGTAAAGAACCTATAATATTTTTTGTCCCTTGGGAATCCTTCAGAATGAAAGAAGATAAATGTAAGATTATTATGGCCTTCCCTCACTAACATCATTACACACTGAGAGAAAAACCATGTATTGTAACTATTGTGTATTATTTTAACTATGAATTAGGAAAAAAAAATCTATTGGTTATATTTATGAGGCAGCAACAAGAAAAAAAAAAACAAACAAACCACCTTTAAATGTCATGAAGTCCCAGATTTTCCAACAACGGGTAGTACTTGCTCTTTTCTAAAAGGCTCCCTATGTTTAAATAGAAGAGTCACTTTCTGTACAAGTCTCTGATAAGTAAAATGGTCTGTACTGTAGCTATATACACACACACACACACACACACACACACACACACACGTTTCTTTTTTAAATACTTGCACCTGGATGAGAAGCTAGAATCTGCTGGCACATATTACATGGAGCACTATATTATTTATTTTGGACACCCTTGCCTTTTCTTTTTTAAAATTGTATTAGCTATTTGGTCTAATGAGCCAAAACACCCAGTTAATGCAGATTGTAAATTGCATATTTTTTGTAATTGATTAATTCGGTCTCCTGCTCTGGCTAAGCAGAAGAGTCATTAGAGTTACACCATGTAGGGATTGTTAAAAGTAAATGGAATCTGGAAGAACATACACTCTACGGAACTGTAGTCGTTTAGATTAGAATAAGACTGTCTTGCCAGTTTGGTTTAGTCTCAGTCCCCAAATCAATGTGGCAGCCATTTCACTGTGAGCCAGGATGTTCATTAGACGGTACATTGTTTTTAAATGAGTTGTCCAAGTTGTATTTCACTCCTCGTATTTTCCCATTTTTATTCTTAATTCTTTTAATGGTTAAACTGAACTTTAAGGATTATTGTACTGGAGACTTTGAATTTAAAAATGCATAGGGCTAACTTTTTTTTAAAGTTGGAGAGGTCCCTTATTTTAAATACATCTAGGTATTTCATACTTCTGTCTGAAGGTCTTTTTACTTATATTTTTACAGTAATCTAGGGAGTGTAACAAAAATATATTTCTTCATTTTCCTATAGGTTCATTTTAAGCCCAAAAGGGGCCATGGCGATCATCTAATCTGACAGTTTGTATAACAGACCACAGGACTTCCCTACAATTAATTCCTGCTTCAGGTTCAATAGCTGTGCTTTAACTAGAGCGTATCTTTTAGAAAAAACACCCAATGTTGATTTTAAAGTTAGCAGTGCTGGAGAACTGGAGAATCCACCACAACCTCTGGTAAGATGTTCCAGTGGTTAATTACCCTCTGTTAAAAATGTGCACCTCATTTCCAGCCTGAATTTGTCCTCCCTCCCCCAATCTTTGCATTTTGTCCAGTGGGGATTTTTTTTTAAAGTGGGTTTTAAAATATATATTTGTTTAAATTAAATAGTTTATTTTTTTTAAATAATCCAATTTAACATTCAACTAGTTCAGTGCAATGGCTAGATCATGCAAAATTAAGAGACTGATTGGAAGAGGAAAACTAGCTTTCCTGCTTTTTCAACTCCCAATCTTCATTTCACTTCTTGACTCCATTTGCTGTTTATTCTTCGCAATAGTGATGCTTTGCAACTCTTTCTAATCCATGGAACTGGTTCATAGGTTTTGGAATTCCAGTCCTTTTCTCCTCAGACTTCTCTTGATGGAGCTTTTCCATCATATCCTCTGTCTTCCATGTCCTTCCTTGCGGTCCTCTTCCTCCCATGCTTTCTCTGCTGGTCATTCTTCTCCCATTCTTAAAATATGTCCACACAATTGAGTTGGGCTGCTCTCCAGCCCATCACTGAAAGTCCCAAATTCATCTTCCCCCAAATTTCCTCCATGTACACTCTGTCTACCCTCCACCCACCTGACATTCTCCTCCGTGTACTATTTTCATCTACATGTATCTTCTTTTCTTCCATTTTCACAAGACCCACCATTTCCAAACCATAGTGCAGGCTGGGAGAAGCACATGCAGCATACACTTGTCCTTTCGTTTTTTTCTCCTCTTCCAGTGAATAAAAATTAGGTATGAGAGGATAAAATCTACTAGCTCTAAAATCTTGAACGACATTGTGACCAGAAACAATCAATTCAATTCATTAACTACAGACAATTCTTCCTTTGTTTAATAAACCAGTTAGTTATAAATCATAGAATCACAGGGTTAGGAGAGACCTCAAGGGTCATCTAGTCTAACTCCCCTGCCAAGATACAGGATTTGTTGTGTCTAAACCATCCCAGATGGCCATTCAGCTTCTTTTTGAAAACCTCCAGTGAAGCAGCCTCCACAACTTGCCTAGGCAGTCTGTTCCATGCCCTACTGTTCTTACAGTTAGGAGATTTTTCCTTGGATGTAATCTAAGTCTGCTATGCTGTAGTTTGAACCCACTGCCTCTTGTGCTGCCCTCTGTGGCAAGACAGAACAATTTTTCTCCATCTTTCTTATGTCAGCCTTTCAAGTATTTGGAGACATGTCCTCCCCTTAATCTCCTCTTTTCCAAACTAAACATACCCAGCTCCTTCAGCCTTTGCTCACGGCTTGCGTTCTATCCCTTTGATCATTTTTGTTGTTTGCCTCTGGATTCTTTCCAATTTCTCCATATCCTTTCTATACAGCAGTGAGCAAAATTGGATACAATACTCCAGCTGAGGCCTAACCAGCACGTAGAGCGGTACTATCACGTCCCATGACTTCCACGTGCTATACCTCTGTTAAATGAAACCCAACATTGCATTTGCTTTTTTTGCAACAGCATCACATTGTTGACTCATGTTGAGCTTGTGATCCACCACAACTCCCAGATCCTTCTCGGGCAGTGCTGCTGCCAAGCCAGGGATCCCTTATTCCATATTTGTGCATTTGGTTTTTCTTCCCTAAGTGTAGCACCTTACATTTGCCTTTGCTGAATTTCATTTTACAACTGCACAACGTGTTTTCATAAAAATTTATTCTTCTTAAGTATTCAACACCTTTAAGGTATCTTAAATTCTTTTTAAAATTCAAATTTTGGTTTTGTGCATTTTAAACTGAATTTGAATGTCTAACTAAACACTTACATAAATCCCAAGCAAAAAATAATCTCCTAGTAAAGAAATGAATCATTCACCATTTTCTAATATAATAAAAATGTAAAAATTAAGAATCTGAACTGATATACGTTAAGCTATGTATCTACTTTAAGAATTATGTATACATATCCTCCTGACTGGCAAAAGGGGGGAAAAAAAAAAAAAGTGCACCAAATTCAGTGTAAAGGCTATATTTAGTTGCAAATCAACCTTTTTTAGTAGGTATCAAACAATGAAATTCAGCCTGTCTTTGGGTAAACAACTAAAAAGTACAAATGCAAAACATAATTAAAATGGATGGTTTTAAATCAAGGTTTCCTGATTGATTTAAATTAAGGCAATTTAAATCACCAATTTTAGTCATTTAAATCAGCAATCCACTCTAATTTGGTCTATAGTTTCAGAGAACAGAGTAAAAACTGTAAAATCCAAAGCCACAAAAATGGTTGGAAGACTCTGGAGAAGGTATGGTATAAGAAACTAATTTTAACAGATTAGATTTCAAGATGATAGTGTCTCTTTAAAATATGATTTTCTTGCTTTACTTTAGGATAACATTTTGTTCAGTTATCCAGTTCCATTAAAGGAATGTTTGACATTTTATCTGCATACGTTTTAAATATCAAAAGGTTTGAATCTGAAGAATCTTTCATTTATATCAGCGTTTATCATAAAAGAAGGGCTAGATTTACTCAAGAGGCGAGAAAAAAGGCATGGCAGATAGACAGCAAGCATTTTAAAATAAAAGCTATGCAAGACTATTTTGTAAAGGTATGATCCCTCAGTATGATTGTACTTGGAGGTGCATAATGTTTTTATGTTTGCTGTTACAGTAATTTTAACAACTTTTTCCACAGTTGTTCTCCAAAGAAATGCTGAATGAAATTGTTGAGTAGTTTGGATGACTGTGTTAATAGAGGGAATAAGAGATTCAGTGGGAGAATGAATTCTAGCGCTAGATTGTTCAATCCTAGGACACTCTTTCATATTCAGAAGACGTTTGTCAGAAATTTCTGCACATGGCCCTAAGTTTCCTAGAATGACTACTAATTTTGGGTGCCACACTACACATTTCAAAGGGACCCAATGTTCAGTAAGCACAGGGCACCTAAACACAAAGTCAGACAGGCCCTGTTAAAGGGAAGATAATAAATAAATAGGAAGTGTTGATTTAAATTTAAATGTTTGGAGATTAAGGGTCTGATCATCTCTGTCCCTCCATCAAGGTCATGAAGATCTGTCCTTGAGAGTATGGGCACAGGCTCCAAGGCAGTCGGAGCTGAGGGGAGGTGCTGGCAGAGAGGGACAGCGCGTGGAGCCATGTGCGCCTTGCTCTCCCCCAGGGGCCACAGGGGTGCGCTGGCCCCTTCTGGGAGTGGTGTGGGGCCGGGGCCAGCAAGAAGCCTGCCTTAGCCTCGCTGCGCCACCAACTGGGAGCCGCCCGCGGTAAGTGCGGCCCGGTGGGAGGCCGCACCCCAACTCCCAGCCCGCTCCTGGAGCCAACACCCCATACCCCCTCCTGCACCCCAAGCCCCAGCCCTGTCCCCCCACCCAGAGCCAGCACCCTGCACTTCCCAACACTACCTCAGCCCAGAGCCCCCTCCTGCAACTAAACTCTCTCCCAGAGCTTGCACCCCTCACCCCCTCTTGCACCCCAACCCCCTGCCCCAGGCTCAGCCCGGAGCCCCCACCCACACCACGAAACCCTCAGCCCTAGCCCAGAGCCTGCAACCCCTCCCAAATCCCAACACCACCAAAAGTGAGTGAGGGTGGGGGAGAGCAAGCAATGGGGGGGGGGGGGAGAAAGTGAGCAGGGGAAGTGAGCCTTGGGGAAGAGGTGGGGTATATCCTGGATTGCCCTTAAATTCCAAAACTGATCTTTGGCATAAAAAGGTTGGAGACCACTGCTCTAAGGTATGTTCTCTTGGCCTTCATTTCTATAGAAGACGCCCAACCGTTGCTCCGCAGACACGGGGCTCCACAAATCAGGGCTAGTTTTTTTAAAAACAGGAGCAGGATCTTTTTAACCGCTTCCACTTTACAGGGACTTGTAACCATCTGTCACCTTGCTAGTATTATTTTACTTGGGTTCCTTTTCTGCTGGAGGTAAGGAGTGGATAGCAAGGAGGCAGTAGCACAGAGGCACTGAAACTGTGGGGCATGCCCCCTACGGAGACACAGAGGAATGTTTGGGGGGGCGCAGCGGGGCCGGGCCAGCCTCCACAGGGTTCGGGCAGAGAGCACCACCCAGCCCCACTCCAGCCTCACCCCCAGACGCATCCCTGGCTCCCAGCCATAGCCGTCCCTAGCCTTGGCCCCGCAACTGTGGCCTGACCGTGGCTTCCACTCTTGGCCCTTGCCCCAGCCCCACCCCTAGCCTCGGCCCCTGGGCGCAGCTCTGTTCCCAGCTCCAGTCCCACCCCCCAGGTACGGCCTCAGCCTTGGCTCCCTTACCTCTCTCCACACATCTCTTCTGAGACACAGTCCTGCTCCCAGCCCTGGCTCCCGGGGGGGAAGAGGGAGGGGGAAGAGGGGAAGGATGGCAACCTGGGGGTGGGGGTGCAATCGTGAAAAGTTTGGGGACCACTGCAGCAACTGCTCTGTGGGTCAGGAAGCAATTTATATGACACTGGCTTTCATATTGGGTTTTTTTTATGGCATTGTCAGACACTGGAAATGTTCCCTGAATCATTCAGTGTTTAAAACTAGGCTGAAGTGAAGCACGCTTATTTACAAAAGGTGACAAGTAGTTGTTTACAATAATAAAGACTTCTGCTGAAGCAATACATTAATTCAGCCATAGAATAACATCTTATAAGTAGATTTCAGTCAAGTCTGGAAAGGCTCTCAACTACTTCTGCCATAAATGGCTGATGTCTTGCTTGGTATTCCCACTGAGAAAAAGAATGCTAGAGCTTTGTTGCATAGAGTTGTGCTCCCAACCAAAGGTATGCTGAAATTAAAATGTAGCACATTTCCTCTTCTCTATATCCCAGAAGCCAATGAAGTAGCTCTTGTATGCCATGATTACTGGTAATACACGGTCCCAAGATATGAACAGCAGCCAGGTCAAGCCTGCATTTTACTCTGTGGGAAACCTCAAAGCTACACCTAGAGGTCATGCAGGCTTTGCTAATGAATTTGGAGGCTGCAATGACGCTGGAGCCCAATAGAACAGCGGGGAAACCAGGATTTAAGATTCCTTCACTAATCTGAACACTGGAACTATTAATATGTTGTTGCTATGACTGTCTCACATATACACTAACTGGGTTCTGCGTCCATCTCCTTCACAAGCCACGCCCAACTCCCCTCCCACCCCCATTGTCTTCTCCATACATTTTCTCCCAACATCTATGTCTCCCAGGTAGACTCCTCATTCTCTACTGACTCAGCACTGAGCTGGGCTCACTCAAATCTCCACAAAAATTATGCCTTAATTTGCCCCATCTCCACACATAAGAGAGACTTTAAAAGAAAGATATGCTATTCTGTATCAATCATCAAATGCCTGACATTTTTTCTTTAAGTCTCAGCAACAACCTGCCTTTTACTATTCTAGTAGACGTTAAGCTACCAAATCCAGTGTTCTGCCCAAAAGTGAGAGGGTGAGAGCAACAAGTGACTTGTCAAATCTTTAGGACACTTCCGGAAAGCAAACGTCTCCCAAGCTAAAAAATAAAATAGTACTCCAAATTCCAGTCCCTGAGGAATACTAAAATGTTTTTATAAAATCATTTATTTGCTGTGACATCAATATATCTGGAAAAATATTTCCTGGCCAAAATATCTCATTTGAATAAAGAGCTTTAAAATATTCAGACATTTGACTAGGAGACTGCCTGTTGCTGAACAAAGAAGAGCTAGTCTTGGTTAATTCCCGCCCTCTCATTTTTAAGGTGTGAGAATTTATGTCCATTTAATCCCCCAAAAACCACTTGTGGAGGGTCTCAGCTCTCCACCATGGAAAGGTAAGGAGTCATCTAATTCCACAGCACCATTCCAGCATCCCCTCTCACCTCCCCCAGAGAGCTCTGAATGCAGAGAAGAGATGGAGAAATAGAGACTTTGCATCACCCTGCCACCTACTGACACCACAGAAGAAGCCAGCGCAACTAATGGCTCTCTCCATGCTGCAGATCTCTCTCTTAATGGTGTGTTCCAGGGACAGCCATCATCCGGGGAAGCCCTTATGGCATGACTGGCTCCACACTAGAGGGTGTGGACAGGACAGACTCCAGAGAGAGTGCAAGCAGAAGGCCTCATTATGGATCTAAGGGGACCTGCAGGGACTGGGGACAGAATCCCATTTGTTCCACATGAATCCACAGTCTGGCCCAGAACAATTTGTGGAAGCCAACACGTGGGGTAACTCAGACTCCTCTTAGCCTTCCCAGGTTTTTCCTGCAAGATTTTCAGTGGGAGGGGCAAGCTGAACCTTAAACACTCTGCATTTAGAGAACAAGTACAGAGTAGGCAGTGAAAGCTTTGCCACACTGCCTTGCCAATATGCCAGCCCAAGCCAGATCACCACTAGGCTGGCAGTTCCATCCCCATGGCCCATTCAATCTTTGGCATATGCTGAGGCTGCAAACCAACCATAGTACGAATATATTTGTCCACAGGGAATCAAACTGAATTAATCTCATTATGTGCACTGTGAAAGGCTGAGGAAGGTCACAAATCTGAGAATTAGGCAGCCTGACCTTCAGCACAGATGCCATCATTACCAACAGAGGGATGAGGAAGAGAGGAGGAAAATGCAAAGACATTTACGAGAGAAAAATTATTTTTTTTTAAATTAAAAGAAGAGTGACAACTAGGATGTCACCCCCAATCTCCCAATCATTTTATGCCTTAGCATTAACTGCTGCCAAATAAAAGACATCAGGTCCATCTGGCACATGTATACTTCCCGGGCTGCCAAATGTTCCTTAAGATTCAGTGGATTTACGGTTGGGTGTATTTGCAAATTCCAATTTCCTAGCTGAGCTGTGTTCCTGAATAGTATCCTGGCCTCTTGAGAGCCCTAGAAGGTGAGCAGAGATACACTGTGATTATTCAGTGTTTGTTATACCTGTCCTATGTATAGTCCAATTTTCTTGATTACTAATAGGGTTTTTTAAACCAGCTGCAAGACACTTGGAAGAATTTTTTTTTTTTTTTTTTTAAAACATCTCTAGATGAGTTCTAGGTAAGATGTGAAATCATTCAGGCAATTAACAGGGGTGGGGGGGCGAATTATGTTGACATATCTGGCCAGCAACATACCAAATTCATCCAGAAAATAAACATTTATAAACATCAACTGCAAGAAGCTATCCGTGCATACATTTAAGATAATTTTTTCCTTCCACATTTTATTAATATTTATAAACTTCCCTTTAAAAGCATTTTATTTTCCCCAGTAATTGGTGATAAAATGCCCTCTTGTGGACTTCAGTGTGGACCACCTCAGTAGCACCAAGAGTTCCTGAAACTACAGAGACGTCACATATTTCTGAGAATTTCTGTTTAAATTAATGAGGGAAAGCACAGCCTTGCTTTCCAACAGAAGTGGATACCCACAGACCCTAGTAAGACTATATTTGATTACTAAATATCTCATCCATATACATGTTTTAGGGTTCTAAACAGTGCAAATATGAAAGCACTGATATCCTCAATGTAGCCACAATTTACTATAATAAACTACATGGTTTTGTTGTTGTGGATTTTGGTGGGTGGGTTTTTTTGTTTGTTTGTTTTTTGGACAAACTTATGCTCCCTTTCTTGTGTCTAAGGAATAAAATCTAAACAAAATAAACTCAGAGAAATCTGAACGGAAATGATATGCACTACAATGCTAATAAGCACCAGGATTTCACAGAATGCAAGATGTCTTTTAGATCTGTATCAGAACTAAACCATACCCAGTATAGTTCACTGTACACTTAAAGAATTTTGCAGTACAACCAAAGTCAAACTGCAGAGCTACTGCCAGGGCCGGCTCTGACTTTTTTGCCGCCCCAAGCAAAAAAGCCGCCGGCCGCCCCTCTCAGGCCAGGCGCCAGCGGGGAGCACGGCATGCCCGCGGACCTGCTCCCCCGGCGGGTAGCGCGGCATGCCCGCCACCCCTCTGCCCTGGCGATGCCGCTCCCCGCTGCCCCGGCCGGGGCGCAGGCGGGGAGCACAGCACGCCCGCTGCCCCAGACGGGGCGATGCCGCTCCCTGCTGCCCTGGCCGGGGCGCCGGTGGGGAGCAGGGCTCGCCGGCGGGGCTCTGCTGCCCCAGCCGGGGCGGGGAGTGGGGCTCACCCACAGCCCGCTGCCCCGCCTGGGAAGCGTGGTTTTTTGTTTTTAATTAAAAAAAAAAAAAAAAACAACAACAACTCAGCGCCGCCCCAAGCACGTGCTTGGTCTGCTGGTGCCTGGAGCCGGCCCTGGCTACTGCTATAAAAGTCTAAGTCGTACAAAACACTTAGACCACAGGAAAGAAGTGTGGATGTGTGGTGTAAGATTAATGGAAGCATTTTTTCCTCCCTGCAGCACTGCTTTGCAGAGAGGTTCCTCAAAAAAGGTATTTATGCTTCCATTTACCTTCCCTACGCCCCTTCCTCTTTGCACTTTATATAGAATTTTAATTTTTAAACAAAGTTTATTTGCTAATTTAGGGTAGTAAAATCTGTTAGTTTTATTTCCATGGTGTATGTGGAACATTTCTCAGTATCCCTTTTTAGGCCTTCATCCTACAACACAGTTACGCATGTGCCTAACTTGAAGTCAATGGGACTGTTCACTTGTGTAAAGTTAATCATAGATTTAAGCTGGCAGGATCAGGGTTTCAGTTTGTCCTTTTTGACACTGAACAAAAAAAGAAACCCCACACTTGTTTAAAACTGTCCTTCATTTGTGTATCCCACACCCACTCAGTGTGGTGCTCTGTCCCTCTCTAGTGGTGGCTAGGTCACATATTGACCCTGCAACAGCCTTGGCTAACAGGTAATTTAAAATTTAAAAAGCTCATGCTATAAGATCCAGAGATCCCATGTTTGGGTCCCTGCAGCCAACTGTCCATCTGGGGATGTGGTATTACATTTGTAATATCCTCTTAAAGCTTGAATATAAGATTTCATACCCCAGCAACTCAGTATAATTTGTCACTATTGTGACATAGTTGCTATTGTACACAACTAATTCTAGGTATTCAGTTTTGATACAAACTGCAATGAATCTTTTCCTGCTTATTAGGGATAAGCCGAAATTAAATGTCTCTCCTGTTTTTATACCAGTATGCATCACAAGAACAAGGAATCCACAAAAATTGTCTTTAAGCTTCATAGCAATTTACTAGTGTGGGAACCCCCCCCCCCCGCGCAAAAAAAACCCCACCAAACAGGGCCAAATACCTGCCCAAGGTACACATATGATTCTCATTAAACTTTAATGGAATCCTTATTCTCATGTAAACAAATGCAGATTTTGGCTAGTAAAAGTAAGAATTATCAGACCCCTAAAGCAAATTTTGGAAAGGGCTATAGTCAATTCCAAATGCTTACAACTCTGCCCCAAATCCAAAACCAAACTCAGGTTTAGTATACGACTCTTATTCTATGAAGAACTGGAGTTTAGATAGTTGCAAGACTTTCAGCGTGCCATCCTTTACAAATAACTTTTATAAATACTTGGAGGAAATATGACCCGTCAAACGTGAATATTTGATGGGTCATATTTCCTCCAAGGCCGAGTGACTGGGCGGGAACCATGGTGCCTGAAAGCAACAGGAAGGAAGGGTTAAGCAGAATCTTATTTAGATCCAATTGATTTTTCTACACCACTAGCTTCTTGAGATTGCAAAGGTGCCTAAGACCCTGATTAAACATCACCTCTGCCTGACTGTCACAATAATAGCATGTATATGTGTGTGTATATATATATATATATATATATATATATATATATATATATATATATATATATATATATATATATATATAAAAATAAAAACAAACATCTGGCAAGTCAACTGACCAATTTGCCATCCGTTCCTGCATGAAGATTTACAAGAATCCTGCTCTTAGCTTGGCAACTTTTCTTTACAGCAAGTCAAACTGTGGATCAATATACATAAGAATACAGCATTATGGAGAGGCGGCAGCTGCTTCATAGTTAAAGGTGCAACTGAGTTTCCATAATAAGCCCAAGTTTGTCATATCCTTCTGTCCAGCCGAACCACAGAATATTGGCCTCAAACTTGAAAGTTTAGGTTGCAGTACAATTTTTCTGCCTAAATTAAGGTCAGGTGGACGAAGGGTTCATGTATTACAACATGCAAAGTGGTTTTCAGAATTAAAGCTTTTTTTCTCCCCCTTACAAAAGAGGCAAAAAACAAAAAAACTTTTACACAGTGAGAAATTGTGTGTTACTGGACTCATGTAGTTGATATCTAATGCAGAGATCCAAGTATTAGAAGTTTAGATTTACATTAAAGTTTGAGATTTTTTAGATATTAAATGTCAGCATGACACATCAGGTGCTGGTAAGCTAATCCTGGCTCATCCGTAATGCTAGAAACACCACTGGGGCACATGATTTCCTGCACAGAGCCTCAGGAAGAGGGAAAGAGATGGTGTTCTACACCTTTCAAGGCTCTGTCTTCTTATTACTTCCCTCCACTTGCATACACACACCCTAAACTTTGCAAGAGCTCCACTCTTCTGGCCCATAGAAGGCCTATGGGGGAGGAACGAGGGTGGCAACTGAAGAGAGGAGGTTATTGGGGCATTTCTCCCATTTCAGGTGAGACACCTCCTAGTGAGAGTCTTGTGAAATTCTTTGGTGGTCATTCCACAGCTCCCCACAGGCCTTACTAGGATCTGGACAAGCCAAAATTGGCTCATAGGCAGAGGAGCCTGTTTGTGCATTTGGAGTGGAGAAGCCCAGTGAGACTGAAGCAGCATGGTCACCAACAAGCCTGCTAAGGTTTACGGGGTCAGCTACTATAGTGTGTGGGGGCTGGGGTTCTAAAGGAAGTCAAATTGCCTCCTAGAGATTGCTGGGGGGATTCCTCCCCTTCACCACCATGACCTCCATAGGAGGCCCCAGGAACTCCCCACTGTCCCCGCAGAAATGAACCTCTTAGCAAGCCTAAAGGGGTTGATAAGCTTACCCAGTCAGAATCCTATACCTGCTCTGATCCCCTCCTGTGGGCCTTATGGGGTATGCATTAGTGAGGCTCCTCTGTCACAAGCCTCAGGAAGTCTACAAAAGGGGAGGAGGAGCTCCAGGTAAAAGGACTAAACAAATTAAACTAGCTACTAAATAAAAATCCTTCATGTGAAACCGAGGCTCCATGTACATGACCCTCAAGTATATATTACCTTTTGAGAAGGTATTTAAGACAAAAAGCAAGCATTAAACACTGAGGAAGCTAAGAGCTAAAGCTGTACTTCTCAGAGAGGGCACGGTTTTGCACTCTAGCCAACACAACCTTGACTCTGGCCCAATAAAGTTGCAGCCATAGAATATTCTTAGAATGAAGCAGGACGTGTTGCACACTTTGACTTCGTCTGTTTTTAAACTTAAATCCTAATGTTTTTTAAAGATAATATACACTCCATTAACTTAGTTATTGCTTTAGTGGTTTTCTAGGGGGCGGGGGAGGGCAGTTATCTAAAAGTCCCTTTTCAAAGTCTTGATGGATGCTTGTGAACCATTCAAGTGTGATACTGAAATCAAGTTAATTTTCCCTAAACTTGATGCAAATTTTTTTTGGTGAAGATCACAAATTTTAACATAGGCTGCAAAGCACTTCTGTCCAAGATGAAAAAAACCTAATAAGGGATATCATGACAGCAAATAGCCTATAGTTCTCTTTAGCTTTGAGATTCAGCTATGTAGTGACCCCACCGCTCTGAAAGGCAGCCTTTTAAACAAAAACAAAACAAAACAAAAACAAACAAAAAAAAAGAACCCACCACACATTTCAGGAAAGCCTTTTTGTTTTCTTACCTTCTATGCCAGCATTTTTCCTCCTCCAAACAATGATTCAGTTTCATTCATGGAGAGATAAGACTGATGTTGCAAAGCTAAGGTTGCTAAGCCCCTAAGTTTAGATATAAAATTATATTTTTAAACGGAGAAAGGCGTACTAGAAAATAGGCTTTTATTTACTTTGGTGATTTGATAATCTTGGGCCTTGTTTACCTAGGATTTTACAGCCCCAAATGTAACTTCATTTATTTCAACAGATTTGAGACAAGAATGAATTTGGCCCATTATATAAATATTGATCTGGACAAAAACATAGTAAAAAAAGCCCCAAACCAATGCTTTAAGTGACTTGCTTTATCCCATACATCAGGAGATCAGCAAATATAGCCAGTCTTTAAAAAAAAATCTCTCTCTTGCTAGCTCTTCCCTCCAGCAAAGAGGATGGAATTTAGTTAAATAGTTATACAAGCTTCAGGAGGATCCACTTTTGGGCCTGATGATATAAGGAGGAATCACTGTTCGTGATTCAAGTGTATCATGCGTTACCAAACATGCATTACCAAACATGCATTAAAGCATTCCATGGTCATCAGTCTTGCCCAGGTGCAAGTTAGCTCAGAATTTGGCCCTCAGTTCAGTTGCATGTCTACAAATTCGCAAAACCAAATAAACCAAGGAGTATCCAGAAGCTTCAGCTGGAGACAAATTCTACTCGGTATACAGTTTTTCCAGCTCTCACAATATTTGATGTTTTCCCTTGAAGCCAGAGCTCTCGAAATCATGAGATTACAAGAGACATCTTACATTTAAGAAGTGAGTTTGTAGCCCTCATGGGTGTAGAAAAAACAGCTGGAAAAAAGTGAACCCAAAGACTCAAAAAACCAAACTAAAAATAATCCCAAAATGTATTATTTTGAATAATCTCATGATTTTTTAAAAACACTTGGGGTTAGTAATTCTGGGTATATATCGAGAAAAATCTAGACTGACAGTGTCCATGAAACCAGAATTTGATTACAAGGGACAAATTCTACTCTTTTACATCTCTACATCCCTTCATTGATTTGTGAGGAATTGCATGAATAACTAAGAGCAGCATTTGACCCTTTGCCTAATACTACAATGCCTAAATATTAAAAACAGAAAAAGTACATATTAATATTACTGACCTACCATCCCTACCTATAAGCAAAAAAAGGAAAGCAAAAGAGAGACTAATTTAGCAGTGGATTTTCCATACACTTTTCTTCTATTAATAGGTAAAAATAGGGTCTGAAAAAGAGAACGAGGGCAGTGCAGTATGGTTAACACTGTGCCTTTCATTGTGTTAGCAAGTCTGTCAGACTGCACTGGAAACACTAACCACACACTCTCTACTCCCGTCTCCTCAAGAGGCAAGTACAGTGTTTCTCATAATCCCTCAACACACAATATGCTTACTATGTCTGGTACTCCTCTGCTCCCAGGAGGACAGAGTACAGAATGCCTGTGTTAGTATTTGAGCTTTTCAGATGCAAGAGGTCAAGTTGTTTGTGAAACGGAGGGGGAGAGGAGGCAAGGGGAAGTGTCTTTAAATGTCAAAATAACCACAGTTAAAGAGTTAAAAAAGGGGGAAATATGCTCAGCCTAATCTAGTACAGTACTTGGTGAGTTAGACATCACTCAGCAAGAGCCTTGGAAGGGTTTGTGCATGCCTACTCCAATGAGAGTAGGACTAAAAGCAACACACCACTTTTGTTTAAGCCTACCTGCAATAGGTAGAGTTCAATAGGCCTCAAGCTCTTTTCCTGGGATGTGAATCAACCTCGTGAGCACTTGCACAATACTCCCTGCTAGCAGGGGTCAGCATGGGGAAAAAAATGAGGGGAGGAATGATTCAGCAATGGACACAGGGCACTGAATAGGCTTCATTATGGCTGCCACCTTCCTTCCTTCTATCCACCCCCATCAGCAGCTTTGATGGTAAAGAGGGGAGAGAAATGGCTTACTACAGATGTGACTGTCATTTATATGACCCTTACGTGCCGCTGAGATCACCTTTCAGCATTACAGCTAGTATTATAGAGTTAAAAAGGAAACTTTTATTCTAGAGTTTCACTTTCTTACACTTGACACATCCACCTACCTTCACCTTTTGGCAACTCTCTGACATACCACTTCAACATTTACAACATCCCTCCACATGAGGCCCTTACTGCTTCCATTTTTATCTTCTTAAACAAAAGTCAGACACACCCAGGAGAGATAATGGAGGGGGAGGGGTGAAAAACAAACACGTAAACAAAGTCACTACACACACAAAGCCACAAAAATCCCTCCTTTGTCGTCACTGTTCCCAGCCCCAGTACTTTAGCCACTGAGCAGGCACTACATGGGGTAGTCCTGTTTATCTAAACTGAGTGTGGTAGAGGGGGTGCTTTCATTCTGGTTGCAGGGCCATCTGACTCTGCAGAGAGGGAAAAAGATAAAGTTACTTTTTTGAGCTGACATTTTTTGTACTGCTTTTCAAACCACAGAATGGGAGCAAGAAGTTTGACAGAATCCTGTTTAGCTTGCAAGTTATTTTTGAAGCATTGTGTCACAAGTGGTTTTTTTGTACTAGATAAAACAAAACAAACAAAACAAAACCCAAAAAACCAAGAACTGTTTTAATTTGAACCTTCCAACTTAGCATTTCTCATTACTTGACAAGTGTAGGAATATACTAGCTGAGAAATACGGTTAAAAGACATGTGTGGTATACAAATCTCTTTTTTTTTTTTTTAAATAAAAACACACACCACACACACACACCACACTTATGTTCCAATTGACATGTCATATATTTTCACCTATATTTCAATGAGCGGATGAAACAAACACAGCTCAACGTGTGAACATTTCATCGAGTTACCTGACCATACCTTACTTGATTTTGTGGGTTCAATGAACCTTTCCACATCATTCCCTTGTTTGTTTGTTTTATTTGTAGTTTATCCAACTGTTGTTCAAAATGGAAAACAAAGGCATATGAGTTCTGTGTATTCTTCTTCATTACAGAAGCTAGTGTGTTTGAATATCATGCTGAAAGGAAACTTTTCTTTGAGCAGTTCAGCACACTGTGATCTGCGTATCCACTAGTAGTGTTCACAGACCAAAAACAAAATCAGAGTCTTATAACAAGGTCTGACAAAGCATCTCTCAGAATGGTATTATCTGATTTAAATATTAATTACTCATCAATACAGACCTTAAGAAGTGTCTGAAGCAAAAGCTTTTAAATCACACTTTAAGTCCTGAGTTCTTACTGTCTGCATTGTGATGCAAATCATGCTTTTTAGAGTTGAACACAGATAATGAGTCTCTCTCAATGTTCAAAAATATCAATAGATGTATGATTAAAGTCCAGCTCGACATATTAGGCAGATGTTGAATTTATGAGACCTAGTATATAAGAGCAGTATTGTCTGAATTATTTGTGTGTGAATTTGAGGGTGTCTTTACAGAGTTTCCATACTAAATATGCACTTTACAATGCAGATTCCTGCAACATGCAGATTCCTGCAACATGCAGATTCCTGCAACATGCAGATTCCTGCAACATGCAGATGTTTGACAGTTTTCAGTTGATTGATAAGATTCATTTGTTACAATACAGTGGAAAATTTCCTTGCATTTGATTATATTATCTCAGTTTCGAAACATACCCTTAGAAAGAGTAACATTCTTGGACCCAAAGGTGCACTTTTCACCCACATGTATGCAAACTTTTCTGATCTAGAGCATCAGGGAAAAGAATCATGATCTATACAAATAAAAAACAAAAATGCACACTATCCCTAACAAAAAGGCACTGGTAATAGCCCTTTCATGTTATAATTACCTGTTATAAAAATGCTTTACTGCAGACTGAGTCAGCATTCATTTTTAACATGTGACACTACTGCAAAAAGGAATGATGCATTTACCATAGAGGACCCAAGCTTTAAGGGATTAGTCTTCTCTATAGCCCCTATAGATTACAGATGAAACTGTTGTGCAAGTCAGTATTACTGCACGTAAAGGTTGCAGGTTGTCTCAAATTTGTAATGGTGTCAGGAAGAGGTGTGACATTTCAAAGTTAAAGCCAGTTATGGTAACTAGCCAAATTTATCACTTTAAAATCTAGACCTACTGTCCCAATAAAAAACAAAAAGAAAACAGAACATAGTTATTAGGAAGAATGTTCCCAGAAAGCTGTTATTCCAGCTATTCTAAATATCAAATTCCAAGCTTAAAAAAAAAAAAAAAAAAAAAAAAAAAAAAGCTTAAAAATATTTATGGAGAAGTGTGACTTGAAACTAAATTACAATCAAGACCACACAAGAATGACAGTCCAAAGAGAACTTGCTTCATACAGAGTAATATGAACAGTTTTCAAAACTTCTGATGAAAGTATAGTTAAAAACAACAAACAATAACCTACAATTAAACAGCATGTACCAAAGGTTTGTGAAGTATGCTGTTTTTTATGAATCCAATGACACGGTGCTCCCATATTAGACTTTTAATACTTTGTTATAGCTCAGAAAGCCTTTGTACCATTGGAAACCGAAGAAATGTAAAGATGATAGAGGCGTATCAAAGCTATTTACGTTTCATATATTCCTGCAGTTAAAGATGCTGTGTTGGTAAGATATTTCTAGGAGGAAATTTGCAATGCCATCCTTACAGCAGTAATTAATGGCTCTAAATGCACAGTACTTCTAACACAGTTAGCTAACTGAGCTAGTGAAGCTGGTCCTTCGTCTTTTTAAGAAGGTGGTTTCTTGAAAACAGCCAAGAGAATTGCACAAGGATAATATGACCATTTGAACAAGCCATAGGTTTATTTAAAGCAGGGGTAGTCAATATGCAGACAAAATTCAGACTTCCCAGACGCATTTGAATGGACCCCCGAAATTTTGACTACTCTTTATTTAAAAAGAGTAATATCAATCCACTCATTTGTTTATGGGGATTTAGGATATATATGAATGTGGAACTCATTGCTGAAGGGTATAATTTGGGCAGAGAGATTAGTATATACACACACACACACACAAATAAAAATATCAGACACATGAATAATCATAGAATCCATTGTTATAGTACCACAGCTAATGGTTATCTCATGCTTCTAGGCAAAAACCCATCAGCAGAAAGAATTTGCTCCTCTATATTGGAGAAATCATTACTAAACTAGATAAATTATTAGTCTTTGCACTATGGGAAAGAGGTCCTTTTGCATGTAGCCCCACTGACATCATTGGGCTACACACCAGAGTTAACTGCAAGATTAGATCTTTACCGGGTGCACACAGTTTATGGATGATAGGGTTCTGAAGACTCCAAGGCATCATATAGCAATAAATCCAAGTGCAACAGGGTGTTGTCACCAGACAGGTCATTCATAGAACTTTTAGAACAGTATGCTTATTTTCCTTAATCCATGACCTACATTACTCAGCTCGCTTGTATTACATTGTACATCCAACAACATCTTTTTACTGGTCACATTGTTAATTCAGTTTCTTTAATAAAATTAGTAAAGGAAAAAGAAAAACACTAATAATACAATGTAGGCATACCTTGCCGGGGGAGGAGCAGGGAAGAAATGGGACTACTCTGTTTACACATCAAAGGATATACTTTCCTAACATATACATGTGTAACTTCTATTAGAGTCAGATGGGAGGGAGAAAGGGAGCTCTTCATTTCTGGTATGCTTGATGAAACATCAGGTACACCAGTTTTAGGAACTAAATTAAAAGGTCAGGAAAAACAAGTAGTAATGGACAAAACTGAATTTCAGATGAGCAAACAATAGAGGAGAGAAGCAGCACTGGGACCGATGCCAACAGTTAGGTGCCAAGATATCAAGAGCCTGATTCTATTCTCAAACAGTATACAGGTGCAATAACTCTAGCAAAGTCAATGGATTAATACCTGCATGAGAGAGGAGAATTGGGCCCAGTACAAGTGAGCAAAAACAAACAAAAAAAGAATTGTCAAGATCAGCAAGGAAGTCATGGATGAATTTAAAAAAAAAAAAAAAAAAAAAAAAAAAAAAAAAAAAGACTCCAGCGGACAATGAATTCTTCACTGTAAGTGGACATTAAAAGTGCTGGTAGTGGTGATGCCATGCCATAAATACACAAAATCTAAATTCTATAACTGTGCATTACTGGAGCGTGTGCTGCATTCCTTTAATCATCAGAAGTTCAAGTCACTCTCCATGCAATATACTTTTTATTGTTGTTTGGAAAGTAGGAGCAACAATTTTACTGAATACTACTCTGCAGGTAGAAATAGGGATAGAATGAGTCTAGTGATAGAAAAAGAAAAGGTTTGCTCCTGCATTCTACCACTTTTTGGTCCAGCAATTCTTTTACAAAAGCAGAATAGTGAATCAGGTTCTCTCACATATTGGGTACTTGAAGTCTGACTAACTCTCATATGGAATGCACATTTCTCCCCCGACCCCACCGCATGCAGATGAAAACTAGTAACCCTTACTCTATTTGTAACCACGACAACCATAGATTATTTTATTTAAGCAATATAATTCATGCTGAACATTTGTTCATGGGTTTTGTTGTCAAGGGAAAGGTTGACACACACTACTTGCATTTCATAAACTACAAAGGATGACAGATACATACTGAAAACTTCAGAGTTTTTGAATTTTCAGATACACGGTAGTTCTTCCAAGCCCACTTGAATCCAATGCAACTTCTATATCATTATTTTTTTTAATTACTTTATCTAGAGTTCTGCAGAGCATGAACTATAACAAGTCAAAATGAAACTTTAATGAAGATTACCTGTAAGATGACAACTGGACATAACTGGCTTTAAAATAAATTGTAATAATTTACACATTTTGGAAATAGCAAATATCTTGAATAATGCAGGCAACCTATAAATTTAGGGTATGAGTTCTTGTTAAAATGTCAGAACTGGTCTTATGAGACATAAGCTCATAGGAAGAGATAATGAAAGTTGAAATTTACATATACTTGCTAAGTGTTGATAGGTCAGTATGCCAAATTACTTTCATGTCTGCCTTGTTTGATCATACATTGGAAAAGACTTCCATAAATAGCTACCGTGAGGACAGGTTATAAGAACAAAAAACATACTCTTCTCTGAATAACTAATGTAAGTATTCTACTGAGCATAACTAAAGTTTGAAGCCGTTGAACATCAGTGTAAAATATGGTTGTAGTTTACTTTTCTAAAAGAAAAAAAAGTGTCATCATCAATTTAATCCAGAACACAATAAAGAGGCACACTGTTACTTTATTTAAGGGGGGAAAAGAAAGCTGGCTGAAAAACTGCTGCTTCTCTCACACGGATCATAACATCTATCAAGGGAGATTTAAAGTTTCAGCAGATTGCTAATTATAAGAGACAGTAATACTGTTATCTGCAGTCACCTTAAAGCTACAGTAGTTGGGCTTTTAAGTAGCTGAAAACTGACCTCAAAAGATAGCCTGCTAAGCATATTTAAACCATTTTTAAACACACACACTTACACTTTAAAAAGATATACTCAACAAGGAAAAACAGTTTCTCAGTTTACCAGTTTCATATACATGAACCTTAGAAACATAAATAAAATGCCTACAGCAAGCATTTACACATCTTAGTTTTCCTTCCCTGATGAAAAATTTGGATTGCTCCTCCCTTAATCTAGTTGCCAGAATACTATTTTTCTAAGCAGTTTCAAAAAAATATATATCAAATTTTACATAAGCGAGGCTTCAGCATTTTTTTGGTAAAAGAACGATCATACCATGTCTCAAAAAAATCTAGGAACTCACTACTTAAACAAGATTACATGAAAAAAAAAGACAGATCATAAGCACACAGAATTTATGGAGAGTATTAATAACTCCTCAGCAAAGCCCGGGGAAGGGTTTTCTCCTCTCTTTATTTGGGGATCTGAACCAAAAATCATGATGGCCACAGACCTGCATTACAGTATGACAAAGACAGTCACATCCATTCAATGTCAACAACAACAACAACAAAGTAGTCCTACTGCATTCTCAACCTTAACAAGACCTCAGATAAAAAAAAGGTACCCAAGGGATGATGCACAGAACACCTACAAAACAGCACAAGGATAAATAAAAAACCAAGTAACAAATTTCATCCGGGACTACACAATGAGTGCGAAACAGATTTAGAAGTGATTTATTGATTTCACTTTTTTAAAACAAAATCAATGTTTCGTCTCGAAGTTACTCGGATATCAGCACATTCATATCATGCTTACTTTTAGAAAATACCCTCAAGGCAACACACACAAATAGGGGCAGACAGACTTGGCGGCTCTCGTTCGGGGAAGAAAGACTTCCCCATTGTTTGTATTCATTCTCAGGCAGTTTTAAAGCTAGCCTCCGCTTTGGGGGGAGATGGTTTTGCTGTGGGTGTGCGTCTCAAGGAGGCATTTACAGCAGATGCCTCTTAAAAAATAACCACCACCCTCGTTCAAAATATAGTCAGCAGCAGCCCCTCGCCTGGATGTGTCAGGTGCCCACACGGCCACACCAAGTGTGGGAAGTTGTGGGTTGGGCTGTTTTGTGTGGGGAGGAGGCGCTCACTTTGTTGTGTGGCTGTAGTGGAGGTGGTATAGGTATGGGGGGGGAAATACACACCCCCCTCCCCAAAGCTCGGCTACCCCACGGCACCCGCCCCCCTTTCGCTGCCACACAAACACACAGGCAGGAAGTTTTTAATGCAGAGAGCAAGCGCAGGCGCAGGGGATTCATTAGGCAGGCATTCAATACGCGGGAGGCTGCTGCTGCTGGCAAACCCCAAGCTTTACAACAAACAACAACACTATTAAGGGGCACACAACACCGACACACACACACACACACACACACACGCGGACTGGCACCTGGGCGCCAAGCCCCCCCATTCCCCGGGGCAGGACTGCACAGCCCCCTCTAGCCAGCCCGGCTCTGCCCTGGATTCTGCCCGGCTCCTACCTCTCCTCTCCCCGCTGGGCGGTGCGCGCCAGGGGGGCAAACGCGGGGGCTCGTGTCCTTGGCAGGCGAAGCGGCTACACGGCGGCTCCTTCAGGCGGGAGGAGGATGCCCAGAGACGGCGGCGGGAGGAAGAGGAGGCGGCGGCTTATGCATTGCAGCCTCCACCCTCCCCTAACGCGAAGCCCCGCACAGCTGGGGCTGCCTCTCCGCGGCTGCCCAGCCGGTCAGATGGCTCCGGAGCCCGGGCGACGCGGCGGCGCAGGCGGCGGGGGGCTCGGCGGGGCGGTGTGCGCAGAGCGGAGGAGGAGGCTGGTGCAGAGTCGGTACCATGCTCCCTTCTGGCTCCCTCCTGTTCACAGACTGTCCGCTTTAGATGGGGAGGGAGGCGGCCTCCGAGCCCAGGCAAGGGGCGGGCGAAACCAATCACAGCAGCAGGAGGGAGGGCCAGAGGGGGTGGGTGGGGACTCCTCGGAGCCGAGCACCCCCCCCACCGGCTCCCCACCGATGTGTCAGCCGCCCCCTGCGGGAGGGGTTTGCAGCGGGCGCCCGGCACGGGAGAGCCGCCAGGCTGCGGCGTGCGCGGCTCTGCCTGGGGCCCCGCGCTGCGGCTGGGCTGCCAGGCAGGGGGCAGCCCCAGCAGGGAACGGAGCTGGGCCGGCGGCCGCTGAGCCGCGGGGCGGGGAGATGCAGTCACTCCCCGGGGGTGCGAGGGAGAGCCCGAGCGAGCGAGCGAGCGATCAATGGCAGCACTCGCCGGGAAAGTTTAGACACACACATGTGGGATCACACGGGGCGGGCGGCTGGTAAAGAAACAGCGAGACAGAGGCGGTCTGGCTGCCAGCTGCGCCGGGACGCCTGCACGTTTCCCACGGCCCATCCGTTGCGCCTGTATACCCTTGCCCACATACAGCACACGGTTGTTGGCTGCCGCTCTAAATCACCTGTCCGTGAATGAAAATAAGAAAGAAAAACTTGTAGCACCTTAGAGACTAACAAATTTATTTCAGCGTAAGCTTTCGTGGGTTAGTACCCACTTCATCGGATGCATGGGATGAAACATACAGTAGACAGATATTTATACAGTCAGAGAAACATGGTAAGGTGGAATATCCCTGAGACTGAAACCGGACTCTTCCTCCTCAGACGGTACACGAATAACCACGTGCAGGCGTTTAAAGCCTTCCCTGTTCTGTTAGAAATCCACTTACACAAGTTTTTAAGGCCAGGTAAAAGCACGCAGAGAATAATTTAAGAGTAGGCGGTTTATGCCACTTTAAGAAACATATACTGCGATGGGTATGTGTATACACGTGTGAATGCATATACAGTATATGCCTGTGTGTATACACACACACACACACACACACACACATATATATGTGTCTATGTGTGTGTGTGTGTGTATATATATATATATTTGTGTCTATGTGTGCATATATATATATATATATACACACAAATATCTATATATTCCTGCAAATGTCATGAACCTCCCAGTCATCTTCAAAAGTAACATGTACACTATAGTTTATGAGAAATACATGTGCATTTGTCTATGGGCCTGATCCAAAGCCCCATGAAGTCAGTGGGAGTTTTTGGATAAGTCCCTATGCACCTTTCATTCCAGATTTTTAAAAAAATATGTACACTTGTACAGTATAACATATATGTACATACTGCAGATTATATGTATTGTGAGATATGCTGTATCAGTGATTTTCTGATCCATGCATGTACTATAAATGCAATAGTTTAAAAACATACAGAACACTATCATAGTTCATATAGACGTAGAATAAGTGTAATCAAATCAGGTTTTTAAAAATTCTAGAATGAGTAGTAAGGACATATATATGCTCTAACACATGGACCATGAGAGAGACATGCCAGAAAACAGCTAAAGTATCATCCAGAACAATGAAGAGCAGGGAAGCAATCCAGTGTACACAAATGGGCAATGAAAAAATGTTTGAAGAAAGGACATATCCTTTTTACTGCCTAGGAGGCAACAGGGAGGTAGGTTAAAAAAAAATAATTTCCCTCCCTCTTCCCATCCACACACACAAAAATGAAAATATCTTATTGCAATAGAGTAAGAGATTTCTAAAAATAATGATGATGATTATTACTATTAGAATGCTTTTAGCAGAACATGGACTCACTCTGAAAGAGGAAAGAACTGTGTTAATACACCATAAATTCTTGCTGATGATATATGGTATATTAACACTGAAATCTTCAGTCTTTTACACTGCTATGCAATGTGAGGGTCAGAAGTTCAGAACAGTTTGAATTATTTAACAAACACAAGCAACACACTCTTTTGATTTCCATGCGATTTTTTTGTTTTCTAAAATACAAGAGCCCAGTTCAATGTTATTTGCCCTGGTGCTGTGTTATTTGCCCAGAGTATGTAGTTGACCCAGAATCTGATGAGAAGAAATCTCAATGGGACTGTTGACCTAACAAGTAGCATGTCAGTCTCGCCGTGGCATTTGAATGTTCTCAGAGTGAATGTGTGAAAACAGAAGAGAGCATGATGCAGAGGTTCTTCAGAATCCTTAACTATATACACAGTGATTTTGGAGTACTGGTTTGTCTTGCTATCCCTTAATGCGTAGTACTTTGCTTCATGACCTTGACCAATCATCTCTGTTTATTATTTACAAAATCTTGCAGTTATGTGGGACAGCCCTTGGTTTCTTATTTTATTTTATTTTTTTAGCGTAAGTGCTTCCATTTTACTCCTTCACTGGTCTCTTGTGATAATTAACTAGTTAACACTTGTACAACACTTTTCAAGTGTTCTCCACTTTCCAATGCTTTTATTTTAGAAATGATTTCATACTTTCACCTCTCAGTATTTTATAAGGCAGAGGAAGTTTAAATCTTGCTCTGGATTTCCACCGCGCCCCTTTCCCCCTCAAAATATTACTATTACCATTTTGCTCTATTCAGGGGGAATGGGCCAGATTCTGATCTAATTCAAAGTAACTCCATTGACTTAAAGGGAGTTATTCTAGTTTTAAACCAGAGTAACTCAGAATATGGCCCACAGTTTTCCCCACTGATCAAACTAACAGTGAATATACATTTCACAGTAAATACTGTATTGTCAGTTAATTTAAGCATTTACATTTTCTTGTCATATTAACTGTGATCATTTCAGGAGAAGGGAGTTAGTTAATTTTAACTCTGGTCAGTTGCACTCATGTTCTTCCTTCCTGTTTTGACCATTTCTGGAAGAAAAACCTACTCGCCTAATTTCCCATTGAACCATTTGCATCCTGGCTTTGTGAGGGGGCAGGTGGATGGAAAAATTATTCTGGGTATCCTGTTCATAGATCAGTGGAGTCAATGTGTGCATGGTGGCATATATTGCTTTAAAACCAAGATCAGTGCCTGATCTTTCAGGACATTTCTCTGAGCCTAGAACTCTGTTCCTGATAGTGGGAATGACCCAGTGCTATCTACAACATGTGATTGCTAACCTGCAGCATGCAAAAAGGGCTGGCAGCTTGCCAAGCATTTCTTTTAGGGATTAATAATATGAGTTGTGTAGGTAATATTGATAAAACAAGATTCCCACATTTAACTTCCTAAAAAGTTTGGATGCTGATGAAATAGAGAGTCAGTCTACAGCGAACCAGAAGCTGTGTTTTGTTTTGTTTTTAAATGAGTTACGGAGCTGTGACTAGAAGGTTGCTTATGAAAATCCTAAGATACAAGGGCAGTACCTTGAGATGAGAGAGTCAGCTGGTAGCGTGTAAGTCGATCCTCTTACTCTCCAGAAAGGGGAGATTTTTGCCTGCTATTGTACAGTACTATATTAAAACCCTATATTAGCATGGGAATACTGCTATTTGCCCTTATCTGTACTGATTGTATTGAAACCAAGGGTGTCTTGCATTGTCACAGCATCAGGCCCATATTTTGGTACAATATCAGAGGACATACAGAACTATTTACTTTACTGTACATTTTGTTCCATTCTTCAAAATAGCTGATGACACTGCAGTCAGATCAGCTGTTGGCAGCACAATGCAGGTACCAGGGTCGTGCCAGTATTTTATCAAGGGGCTCCCGCAAACATTACCCAGTTATCCTGTGATAAACCCCAGGTCTCAGGACTGAGTGTGCTGCAGAAAGGAGAGATGAAGGACATTTTTATTTATTTTAGGGGTATTGGGACGCTTTTAAAAATTCCTGCCTTTTTGCACAATCCGGTCCAATTCCAAGGCAAAAAGATTTAATTTCCAAAGAATTGTTATTAACCACCAGAGATTATTTAAGCAGTAGCTAGAGAGATGTGTCTGCCACCAGAGGCAAGGAAACTTGGCTCTGCATCCCAACTTTGTGTCTAAAGTGCCAGATCCATTTTGAACCAGTGGACATCTTCTTTAGCACGTACACAGATATTTTACTATACCGTATGGGTGAGTGTCCATGACTTGGAGAAGAACCACATTACACAGCTGGAAGTGCAGTTCCAGGCACGGAATCAAGGCGCAGCTTAATTAACACAACCAGGCCAAAGGCTCTGTGATCAGTGCAGTCAATGTTCTTTCCAAACTGGCCTATGGAGCTATGTGAAGACCCATTAGAGCAAACTGTGATTGTCAACATCATCCTCAAAAATGGGGAGACTAGTATTACATATTTGAAACACTGTAATTTTTCTGCTGCTGGGAATTCTACTAACAAACAGAGTTTTGGAATGACCACAAGACTTTTTCTGGAAGTTCACATGTAGGATGTTGTCAGAACACACCTCTTCTAGGAAATTATGCCAGAGCTGTGTAAAGGAATATTGAGACATTTGATATATGAACTTCCAAATAAGCCTTTTACTCATTCCAGCAGTCTGTTATAAGGTTTTCAGAACAGTGTGACGAGGCCTTAATGTGAGTAAAAATCAGGCCCAATGTATTACTTGTTTATAATAATATCACTTCATTTGTTTTTAATAGTGAGAGCGTTAGTTGCTATTTGTGATTTTAAGTTTTGTCTACATGTGTGTTTCAATTATCCTTAATTTTCAATTTTTTTAATAAAATGAATAGAAGTTTACATTTAAAAACCTTCTTGTAGAAGGTTTGCAGCTTGAATTAGCTGTCTAAAATAAATATACGTTTTATATTGCTATTATGTCTAGGGCGAAATCCTGGGCTGGTGGAAGTCAATGGCAAACTCCCATTGACTTTAGTGGAGCCAGGATTTAACCCCGACGGTATGGCCGTACATACTGACTGCAAGTGTTTGGTGAAACACCTCACGCTTTTCACCTTTTACAGCAGAATCAACACATGGTAACTGGGTTCTGCTGGCTCACTGGAGCAGGTGATTGGATAAGGGAGGCGGGAGTAGTTTTCGGGAGACAAAGGTTCTAGAGTGGGAATAGAGCAGTCCTGTGGCCTGAGCCCTAGGAACAGCCAAGCTGAAGGGAGGTTTGAGCTGAACTTTATGTCCCATGCGAATAAAAACAAACCTCAAGAAGCTGGAGACTTCGGACTCTGCAGTATTTGAGAGCAAGATGGGAACCTCACTAGCTCGCAGTACATAACAATATTTTACACTTCCACAGTGCCTTCCCTTCATGGTCATCTTTAAGTCCTTTATAAACACTAATGAAAAGTACTGTCTTTATTTTACGCACTGAACCACAGAAAAGTTACCGCTCACATTTTCAAAAGCAGCCTTTAATTTTGAATGGCCAACTTGAGACTCTTTAGGCCTGATGTTCAGAAGTGCTGAGCACCTACTTTCACTAAATCGAAGCTAAGGTAATCAGCACATCTGAAAATCAGACCTCGGTGACTAGACCAGAACTCCTGCTTCAAGCACAAGACTATCAGGTTTACTTGGCAGTTTTCCTCTCATGTTTTACTGCTTATCTTGTTACATATTTTTACATTTTAAATGCATCTGAAAGTAAACCATAATATGAACTTGCTATGTAGGATTATTGTTCAGCTACCCATCTAAATTGAAGCTTGTACAATCTTCCTGGGTTTTTATTGCTGACATTAACAGAAACAATAACCTTCAGTTATTATCTGGTTATAGAGGAATTTTGTCAATTTATTTTTTCTATGGTCTATAAAATGTCCAGTCCTGCAGCCATTACTCAGGAAATACTACCATTGAAATTCCATCTGAGTTGTACCTAGGACATTAGGAATGGGTCCAAGATGACCTCTTCTTGACTGTTAAATATTGGATGTTATGAGCCTTGGGACCTGGCGCCAGATTTTTGAAGGTATTTAGGCACCTAGTGGTATTTTCAAAAGCATCTAGGTGTGTAGTGTGCATTGAAATCGATGAGTTTAGGTGCTTTTGAAAATCCCATGAAGTCCCTGTCAGGGCGGGAGGGAAGCACAGTGTTGCCCCATGGCAAGAGTCTGCAGCAGTACAGGGAGAGTCTGTGGGGTCAGCTGTAGTGGAACTTGGACCCTCCCTGCTCCACCAGGTTCTGGCCCAAGGCCCTGTCATTGGCAGGTCAGATATGTGGCCTGGGGGCAGACAGCACCAAGCCTACTCCCTGGGTCCCTTCTGACCTCAGCCTCTTCTCCCACAAAGTCACAACAGGGTCAGCTTATGGACTCACAGGGATAGTTCTCCTTGACAGTGACCTGAAGGCTCTTGTCCTACAATCACAGCCCACCATTCCTGGTCTCCACGGGGGTCTGCAGCGGCTCAGCAACAGAGTTTGGTCCATGTGCTGTGGCATTCCTGCAGCCTCTCAGCAGGAGCAAACAGCATATGAACGTTCCTTATTTTATTCACCGTGACTGAGCTGGCGGCCCCCTTTTGAGCTGGGCCTCCATTGCCCAGCAAGTGTGGCTGGGCGGGGCCTTCTGGGCACAGAGCTGCTCGTTAACCCTTGGTTCCCCGGTGTGGGGCTTCTACACCCCATCACAGTCCCCAAATACCTTTAAGAATCTGGCCCTGAGGCTTTTAAACATCACAACAGGGTAAACAGAATAGAAATTAGAGTTGAAAAAGACCTGTTCAGGCTTTTAGTCCATGACCTTGCCAATGCAGGATTGTTCCCCACATTATGTTGTCAAATGTTGTCTCCAGACTAGTTTTAAATGTGTTACGTAATGGAGGAGTTCTCATAGGATGAGCTATACACAGAAACTCTGTGTTCTCTGTACCTATATTACAGCATCCTGGTCTCCCGCACTGAAAACCTGCATGTAAGATATAGACTTTCCAGAGAAAATTTATTCCTGCTTGGCCTTGGCAACACTAGAAGGACTGAGGGTGAGGCAATTTTAGGTCCCCATTTCTGTGTCCCAATTGCCATGGCCATTTGTGGACCTTCTTTAGCCCCTCCTACCTGTGATCCATCTCTGTAATGCCCCCCTTCCCCAAGGGTTATACTGGGCCTCGATATTGATAGCAGATTTGTAGCAAACATATTTCTTTTCAGTTACAGTATGTGAGCAAGGAGATTTTCTAATGTTGATATTTGCTATTACACATGCACATTGAACAATGTCTTTTTATATGGTAGTTTTCAGGGAGCCTAGTGGTGACAACTAGGCAAACAATTTCTAAGAAACGACGTATTCCTCAGATATAGCCCTTTCATTCGCTTTACAAATTGTCCATGGCATGGATGTGTTTTATATGTGGTTTTCAATTAATGTGATTCAACAAATGTGAGTGAACATGTTCCCGTGCATGGGTTGTTCATGAACTGTTCACTTCAAGTGTTCTGCACTCACAATCTTTCACTCAAGTCGTGATTGGTTACCTAAGTCACATAGTAGTGTTTCTGTTCTCTGTTTGGATGACTTTTATAAAGAAGAAGAGCACATCTGATTAAGTCACTGCGAGTTTGATACTCTCAGGGAGTGGGACAGAGCATGAAGCACTTTAGCAGGATATCAGCAGTGAGTTTAAGTGAATTTTAAATCCTTTCCTCTGCCTTTTTCCATAAGAGTATTAGTTCTGGTGTTATATTCTGTAGATCTCAGACTTAAAAAAATACCTGAGTTTCTGTAGACATTCAGGTTTTACCTGCCACAGTCTCACAAATTGTTTGTGTATACATGCACAGTTCTATTTGCAAAGGTGCAGGGTTATTTGCTTGAAACTGGTGAAATAAGGGTTAATGTGGTTTTAGTTGTGCAAGCTGAAATGACTTTGTCTTTGGAGTGTGTGGGGGAGTGAAGGGAACCTATTCCTAGAAGAACAAGCAATATATATACTGAGTTGAATTCTATTACATATGACAAAGTCACTTGCTAAAACTTCCCCAGAAGACAGAAGGGGGTTCTGCTGGAGTCATTTTGATTTATGATGGACAGTAATAAAAGTAAAATCACTTTACTGTATGGGTGGTGTCCAGAGTCTTGAATTATTATGTGGCAGTGCCTATTAGTTTGGGCTTTACTGTAGAAAAGTCAGCCCTTCTGATGAAATTTTTCAAAACTTATTAAGACTTTGTTTAACTTTGTTTTCAAGTGCCCTCTGATCCGATCCTTTTTCACTGTCATTGAATTAATTGTATTAGTGCCAGAGTTCTGGCTTGGTGTTTGGAGAAATAGTGTCCATGGTGTTGTTTTTAAGCAGTAGCATTACGTCCCCTCCTACCATATACTGGTATATTCCATCACCTACAGTATCACTAGAGCTGGAAGACAGGACAAAAAAAAAGGTGTCCAGGAATATTCAGTCAAATTTACTTTAACAGAGACATCATTTACCAGAGTCTTGTCAAACAATTAATTTCAGCTCTGAGAGAAATAGCCCTGTGACAATCTGTCTATGTGTGGAAGCTACTACTGCTGCTTCTGCTATTTCTTGAGTTCTTTAATTTAATATATAGGCCTAAATTTTTGCAATAAGTGTTTGTTCAGCAACTACACATTATCTTTGTAGGTACTGGCCTCCATTACTGTTGTATATCTGAGCAATTCACAGATGTTAATGAGCTTGTCCTTACAAAATTCCATAAAGTGGGGAAATGAGGCACAGAAATTAAGTAATTTGCCCAAGGTCACGCAGGAAGTCTGTGGCAGAGTTGGGAATTGATCCCAGATCTCCGCAATCCAAGCTCAGTGATTTAACAGTAGGTTATCTTGCTTATGTGAAATCCCTGCATATAGGTGAGGGTGAGAATAAAAGTGCTGATGTTGTTTTCGCTCCTGATAATGCTTTGCAGAGGTCTAGGATTTAATTTCTGACCTTTTTAAAAATCTACCCACAGCTCCTATATATTACATAGTGTGTTTGTATGAGTGATGTGATGCCCTATACCTGGTTAACAATGTCTTCATGTAGTATATTCTGCATAACATTCTGGCTATCTATGTAAATTCATAGATTTGAAATCCAGAAAGGACCATTATGATTATCTAATCTGATGACCTACATAACATAGGCCATAGAACTTCACCCTGTAATTTCTACAGCAAGCCCATATCTTGTAGTTGAGGTAGAGCATTTTTTCAAAAAGGACATTCAATCTTGGTTTAAACACTTCAAGTGATGGTGAATCCACCACATCCTTTGCTAGGTTGTTTGAATAGTTAATTACCCAGACTGAACTTCAATGGATTCTTTAAGGATACACAAACCCCATGAGCAAATATTACAAGTCTAAACCTGGTCAGATTATATAAAGATTTGGTTATGTGTAACCCTGTTCTGTCACTTCCTTTGTGCAGAGTTTAGGTGTTATCAAGCTTTGCTTTGGTACACTATTACACACAAACACACACATTCACAAGCAATGGGGACAGTCCCAGAAAGGAATTGTTCCTGATTATTAAGGACAGAAAAAAAACATTTTGGAAAGTGGAATTTTCTCCCACCCACCCCTTTGGCAGCTCTGTTTTACAGTAGTCTGAAAGAGAAACCACATGTTCTATAAGCGAATTGGCTGGAGAATCATAACCAAGGCTCCTGCAAAAACTTGCAGAATGAAAACACGTGCCTGCAAATGTATAGTCAGGCAAGTATGTATGAGATAGGTGCTTTCCACATACATTCTTTTGAATAAAAATATTGCTCTATGAGTATTAGCTTCAAATGAATAGGAAGGGTCAGAGTAGAGCTGAATATCCCCACCCCCCTATCCACCCACCCACCCACCCACCCACACACTATTCACCTCATTTTTGTTAGCACTTTCCTCCATGAATTCTTTTACTGAAATATGTGGCCATGATAAGCAATGCTGATTCTCAAATGATCAGACTCAGACTATATTTCTTTAGCTCTCTAGAGATGGGATATTTTGAGTTCTGTTCTGTCAGTTCTGATTAGGACATTAATTTGGGCTGTATAAATAAATCCCCACTGTGCTGATGGGAGGATAGACCCCCTTTCATGTTTAATCTAAATAGGGATTCATGACTGGCAACATTGTCTGGTAGAGGGAAGACTGCCACTGAAATAAATGAGTGCAGTGAGTGAAGATGTTTAGACTGCACTCTCTAAATATGGATTCCGTCTGTGCCCAAGGCAATGAAAGCCCTTAGGTAGTGGCTGTGTATAGATTTTTCTCATTGTGGGGGGAAAATAGGATTTTTTTTTATTTGTTAGCCCAGGGCTCTCTTCTTGAACTTGATACTGATTGTTGATGTTGATTTCACATTTCATAAACAGCCAAGTCGTGTTCAAAACTGACCTCAGCAATGACATAACCACTGAAGATGGAGGAAAATGACAGGATCACCTCTGTTTGACTGTGAAAGGAAAAGGGCACCTTTCCTTGGAGCTTGTCAGCAACTTTCGGGCAATGTGTGAGTTTAGTTTCCTGTGTTTGAAAAAAGAGTACGTTTGTATACTGATATTTTATTTTTTTAGTATGAACCTGAGCTCATGTACCTTTAGATAAAAAACCCCCACAAAATAAAAGTTGCCTAGGAGTACTTTTTTAACTCTCTCTCTTTTAAGCCCGGCTGACAAAACTCACCCAATAACAGCAAGTCTTTTTTTTTAAGTAGACAAGTATCACTGTTGCAATGTGGGTGAGTATATTTTATTAGCTGGTAAATTGTTATGACAGTTTTGAAAGGCTGATACAGCCCAATAAAAATATGTACATTTCACTTACAATTTGTATTCTGGCTGTGTGACCTTGGATAAAACTCCCGTGAACTTCAGTGTACCCTTCCAGAAATAATTGGGTGCAGTAGTATTGCCATTAACTACCTGACTTGACGTGAGGCTGACCACAGGGCTTCAAAGTGCTTTAAGATCATCTGATAAAAGTGCTGCGTAAGAGCAAAGTGTCCCATCATCTAGGAATATGAATTAGAGTTTCAAGATCCATTGCTCATTCATTTCCTCATTCATTAAGCTGACATGGTATTCTGAGAACCGTTCACAGTTTTGGTCACTGTAGAGAAAGGACTGTGCCACTATAAAAATAGTCCCTCGTGGTCTTGGGGTAGGAGATTTGATACTGTGGTGGAAACTGTAACATCCTGAGTGCTTCAAGGTCTGCTTAGAGAAGTGCTCTAGCTGCAGTTTGTTGTTTATCTTTGTTGAGCATATTGGGGTGGGTGGAAAAGCAGGGAACTGAACTTCTTATGATATTCAAACTCCAGCAGTCTCTCCTCCTTTCATAAGAAAGCAGTCCACAGTTCGGGACCAAACCCAGGTAAATTCAGGTGAGTTCCCACTGAAATGACAAGGAGTTTAGCCTGCATGAGGGGTATGGGTTTGGGGCCTGAATGTTAAGTCTAACTTACAGGTTTGATTCAAAATGTATTTAGATGAATACAAGTCTTCCATTGCCTTCACTGGGCTTTGGATCAGGCCCTAATGCCCCGATTCAGCAAAACCCTGGACTAAGTGTAATTGACTTCAACGGTTTCAAGTGCTGGAAGTTAAGCATGTCCTCATATGCTTTGCTGAATCAAGGCCTTAGAGCACAGTATAGCAGGTGTCATATGTACTTCAAACACATTTGAAAGTTAACCCCTGTGGCTCTGATCTTTCAAATACTTATGTTCACAACTAACTTTACTCACATAAACTCAATGGCCCCAAGACCTGAACACAGGGTGTGGACCCTTCCCATGTGTATATCATTCTTCTCCCAGGGAAGGTGACTAAGCAGCCTCCATAGTGTTATCCCACCAGTTTCTGTCCTGGAGGAGGGTATTCTGAGCTCCACAGAAGATGAGTGGATGGGAGCCAAGGGAGTACACATTGTGTCCTTCCAGATCCCGCAGAGAATCTACAGGTTCTATTATCCGTTCAGGACAGCCAGGGGATAGAGTGGGAGATGGCATCAAAGGCCAGAACTAATGCAGAGTCACAGAACTTCTGTGCAGATCCCTGGGAATCCATAAGTTTTCTGGGGAGACCCTGCAGACTTTTTTGTCAGAGGGACAGACACAACCCTTCTGCTGGTGTGGTGCAGGGTATCTCCATGAATGTATCCTTGAAGAGGCTTCTTCTATCCCCAAAGCCCCTTCCCATGGGTTTTTATTATGTAAGGGGATGATCTGGTCCAGTGGGACTATATACACGAGTAAATTATGCATCTGTGTATGTATTTACCAAATCAAGCCCTAGCCATGTTATATTTTACATAATGTATACAATGTGTTAGGACCCAACACATGCAGCATATGAAAGTGTTCAGTGGTATATTTTGTAGAAATGAGATGCAATTATATTTTTGGAAAGTATATTTCTGTATGTCTTGTGCTATGTGTGGGTATTTTGGAAGGCACTGTAGTATATCTACATCAACAGCAATTTCTCTAAAAAGTGGTTTGCTACCAATTTAGCTGTTTCAGAGATGGTGTTTAGTGTAGTGCTATCTTTTCACTTAACTAATACTATATCATTTTCTGCAAGGACTTTTCTTTCTATATTACTTATGGCTTTCACAGAAATCGCTTACTTGTAAACACCCATCTTCATTTCAGTCAGCGAAGGCATGTATCTCTATGGCCCAATCCCATCACACAATGAGAGCCCTAAGCTCCCCCTGATGCCAACTTCCATTGGGGGCACTCAGCATCTCATATGATCAAGCCCATAGTTCCATGGCTAGGGGCCAGATTCACAAAGCTACATAGGTGCCTAGCGACAGACATAGGGACTTACTGGGATTTGCAAAAGCATCTGTGTTAGATGCCTAATTACCATTGTTTACAATGAAGCATTAGGCACCTAACCTGCTTAGCGGTTTTGAAAATCCCAGTAGGCGCCTGTTTGTGCCTTGAGATGCCTAAATCCTTTTAATAATCTGGTCCTTAGGCAGTTTTGAAAATGCCCGCCTATTGCAAAAGTGAAGCCTTTTCCTCATGTAGTGCATGTCCCCTATGTAATTTCAGTATCAGATCCAAAGGAAAAAAAACCTCATCCTGCCAAAAAAAAATTGTAAGCAAATCATCTGTTGTTCTTCCTAAATTAAAATGTTTGCTGTATTCCCTTTTAGGGAGTATGTCACATAAGGGCCAGAATCTATATTATAAAGGGCAATTTTATTTTATTTTGAAAGTACTGTGTTGTATAAAAAGATGAATATTTGAGGAACTTCCTGACCTGCAAATTTCTATTTGTAGGGATAGATTCCTTTTTTCTCCATATAAATATAGAGAGAGATTGAATACGTTCAATGTGTCAAATTAACAAACTGTTGGACTTCAAATGATGAATCTCAACCACCACCAGCCGCAGAATTCAAGTAGTTCCCTCTCTGGGTATGTCTACGCTGTAAATTAAGAGGCAACTGTAGCACATAGGCACAGCAACTGTAGCTGTAATCTAGCTGGCATGGGTAACAATAGTAGTGAAGATGCAGTGGCATGGACCCCAGAACAGGCCAACAACTTGAATATGCATCCAAAGGGCTGGTACTTGGGTAACTAGCCAGTGCTGACGCACCTTCACTGCTATTGTTACTCACCTTCGCTAGATTTGTAGTGCAGACATACTCTTAGTTGATTTATGATTTCCATAAAATCCCTTAGGAAAAGTAGGTTTATGATTAACACAAAGAACAATCTCTGAACACTCACAGGAGGGCTAGGTTGTGTCCCAATCATGTTATACCCCTCTGAATTCAGTGGGGATACTTGTGGGAGTAAAATCACCCATGTGGCTCAGTGTTTGCAGGATAGGGGTCCAAGTTGTAAGCTGTCTTGGGCTGAGCTTCACTCTTCACTACATGCCTGTATAACACCTAGTACAAGGGACTTTGATCCCTGATGGGGCCCTCCAGGGACCACTGTAATATTAATAGACTACATAAGAGCAGCACTACTGCATGCACATATTCTGATGGGCCACAGACACCAACAATCCAATGCAGGAGTTATTCCTGCCAGGAGACAGTAGCCCACATAGGGACAGCCTTTGACCATGGACTCTGACCCACAAGCCTCACCTTGGAATGTCCTTCCTATGCCTTCTGTTGAGGGAGGCTGTAGCAAAACAAGACTAACCGGTGCAGCACCTCCTGCTGGTCATCTTAGGAATTAGCTCTTCAGCCCCCAAAGCACCCTCTGCTGGCCAATGTCTCACTTGCCTCAGGCCCCCCCATGTCCCTCATCCTGGGGTTCTGCCCTTTGCAGTACCCCTGCTCTAAGTGTCCCCTCCCAGGGGAACCCCCAACCCTCTAAACCCACCTTACTTCAGTGGCTACAGCCAGTCATTATCTAGCCCCTACTCACTGGGGCAAACTGCAGTGTAATGGCTACTCATCACTGGCAATGGGGTAGGACCTGCTACCTTTGCCTATCCCCAGGCTACACCTCTGTAGCCCCAGTACCTTAAGCTTTGCACAAGGCCTGCAACCTGGGAAGTTGCCAGGCTGGAGCTCCTCTTGCCTTTCCCCAGCACTGCTCTGCCTCAGGTACTCTGCTCCCAGGCAGCCAGACCCCTCTCCCTCCAGAGCTAGAAAGAGAATACTCTCAGTGCCTAGCTCACAGCCCCTTTATAGGGCGAGCTGTGACCTGATTGGACTGGCCACACCTGTGGTCAGCTACTCCCTCAGCTGCTTTCACTCTTTTCCCCAGCCGCAGCCCTCTCCAGGGCTGCTTTCAATCTCTGTTCTGTGGGAGTGGGGCAGCTGCCCCACTACAGGGGTCTATTGGGCAACTTTTCTATATGTTTTTGGAGGGGACAGAATTGTAGAAGACTACTCCATAACACCGTCTACACCTCAGCCAAGCTATATAAACAGGGCAATTTCTAACTCCCATCAGTGATTTTAAGGCCTCTCCCAAATTCATTTTATTTTAAATATGGATGAAAGGCATTTTCCTTTGGTTTATTTCCTCCTTTGTAAGAAACCCAGCATATGAATAACATGTCTAAATTACCATTTCAATGCGGCTAGAGACATTATAGAATAACTCTTCTTTGAAAGTGGTTTGACTGCAGCTGCACAGCAGTTCCAAGTTAAAGGGACAACTTTAATATAGCTAACTAAAAAATAAAAAGTTACTTACCTTGACATTTGTCCTCTATCAAAGTCTTATTCCTAGGAATTCCCATCTCTCCTAGATTCTCACCCTCACCTTCCCTACTGTACACATTTGCCAAACAATCTTTCCTGCACTCAGAAGTTGTTTACAAATTGAAATGCCCAACTTGCCATTGTATTAACCCCTGCCTAAGCAAAACAGTGGACACACATTATGGGGCTGATGTTGCTGGCCTTACTGAGATAAAATTCCCATTGGCATCAGGCTCAAGGACAGGATATGGCTAATGCCGTCTGAGTTATTAAAGGCAAAGTACAATGATCAACTCCATTTAATATTTGAGTAAGCCTTTACCAGCAGGTGAGAGATTTCTTCCTATCTCGAGCTGCTGATTAGCTGATACGTGTAGATTGCTATCTTTATAACTTTTATGCTAGCTGGAGTGACTTCCAATAAATGTAGAGGTTTTTTAGAAATGTAAGGTTAGTAAGAAATGCACAGTAAGAACTTTGAATTTAAATGTAGTCACTCTTCACTGACCAATGACAGATTGTCTCAGGATATTTGGGATTCTAAAAACAACCTGGCCTCTCTGGTAAATGGCTTTTATTTTTGCCTGGTCAGGTGCACCAGCAACTATTTTAAGGTACGATATCTTGAGAGCCATGAAAAATAAAACCAAATCCTTTATTGATCACTGTGGACAACACCCCCATCCTGTCTGTTGCTTAGGCCCATAACTTGAGTGCTATCTTCTACTCTGACCTCTCCCTAAGTCCTCACATCCAGGCTATATCTAACTCTTACTGATTCTTTCTGCATAAGATCTTAGATGTGGTCTTGTTATCCAAGCACACAGCTAACTCCCTTGTTCTTATCCTTGTTCTGTGTTTGTACAGTGACTTGCACTGTGGTGCCCTGGTCCATTGGTAGGGCTCCTAGGCTGTACAATAATACAAATAGCAAATAATGAAGCTTATACCGTGAAAAGCTAGGACCCCTAAATATCTCAGGCTTTGAGTCTGCAAACTTCTAGCATGTGTCTACATTGCAGCTGGGAGTGTGTCTCCTGGCCCAGATAGACAGAAAGCTATGTGGTAGCTCTGCCTTAGTACTCTAAAAATAGCATAAGAACATAAGAATGGCCATACTGGGTCAGACCAAAGGCCCATCTAGCCCAGTATCCTGTACACAGACAGTGGCCAATGCCAGGTGCCCCAGAATGAATGAACAGAACTGGTAATTATCAAGTGATCCATCCCCTGTTGCTCATTCCCAGCTTCTGGCAAACAAAGGCTAGGGACACCATCTCTGCCCATCTTGGCTAATAGCCATTGCTGGACTTATTCTCCATGAATTTATCTAGTTCTTTTTCGAACCCTGTTCTAGGCCTTCACAACATCCTCTGGCAAAGAGTAGCAGTGTGGATGTTGGGGCACAGGCAATGGCACAGGCTAGCTGTCTGAGCACAAGCCCAGCTGACTCCCTGGGTCCAAGCTCAGGCAGCTGGCCCCTGCTGCAACATCCATGCTATTATTTTTAATATGCTAGCTCGAGCAGAACTAGTGCGTCTGTCTACCTGGGCTGGGAGGCACTACCACAAGCAGTCCCATTGGCTTAAATGGAGCTACTCATGGCTGTAAAATTAAACAAGAGTTTGAGTGGTTGCAGGTTTGGAGCCTAAGAGTGTATAGCAGTGTTTTCTAGTCCTTGCGATTCACTTTCAGTAGTCATCAGACCTTAAAAGCACAACATTCTGATTATACCCTTTATACCCCTCACTTCAAGCCCTAACTGACATCAATGGCTGCTGTTCTGAGAACTCTTCAAACTGGGACAAAAGCTGTTAGACATTTGAAAGTTTGTAATCCCAGCTTCTAAATGGTATTAGAGCTGGTAGAAAAAAAGCAAAATTGAGAAAGTTTTCTTGTTCTTCAGCCAGCTCTAGAATAAAGCATTAATTTCTAACCTCAGGTGTCTGAGAGCATTGGCTGCTAAAGTCATGTAGGAGGTGAAGTGATGGAGAAGACCAGACAATAATCAGAAGGACATGATTTTAAAGTGTCACCTAATTTATTTAAATATTGTTCTATATTGTGTTACTGTTTGCTAATTAAGTAAAACTTCAGTAATGTCACAAACCTAAAGCTAAATGTGAACTTTGGCTGTGGTTCCCTTTCCTAACAAAATCTGATGCTGTTTCATACCCAACATCCTAAACATACCCTATGTCTCCATTGTAGAGGAATAATAATGGCCCAGTGATGGTCAGTGGAAAAAGTATTGAATTTAGGGGGAAAAAGATGGGTGTTATATAAATGTGTATATAATACTAATTAATAATGCAATGGCTTCTCTGGAATGTGGACACAGGAACTGCCTGTGTTATCATAATAGTATGAAACACAAAACAGCATCTTGGACTTTGATGTGAGATGGAATAAAAGATGTACAAAATTATTTCTGAAATTTTCTGAGATTATTGAAGATTTTCATGACGAATATTAAACAGTAACAAAAATAATGAAAAATTAATGGATTAGGTCATACCAAATCTTAGATGTCTAATATTTTGCATCTTGCCAGGTCAGAATAATATTTTGGTAGATAACAAAAGAAATGTTTTCAAACCCAGTAATTTTTCTAAGCGCTGGCCATAGACCTCTGGCCAGCAAAGGAAAAAAGTTTCCCTAGCATTCCATGTGTAGCACATATCTGCACTCAGTCCACTCCCACCCCAGTCCCAACACTGCCCTGCTTCATCAGTACCCACATGAACTTAAGAAAGGTGTCTTCCTGCACTGGAAAAAGGAGGAGGAGAGTGCCAGGTATCTGCCTGCACTAGGTAGAAAGACATATAATCTTTGGACATTGCTTGCAGCATAGCATGTTGGCCTGTGAACAAGCCAGTCCAACCCTGTAATAGTCAATCCACATGGGGCTGATCACTGTTCAATAACATGATCAATTTCCACTCTCTTCTTTCAAGAGAGCAATCTGTGTTTTGAAACATCCGGCAATGGTACAGGCAGTGTAGATGGCAAAATGTCTGTCTGGCAATTCGCTGAAGTGCACGTAAATCACTTAGAAGCGCATGTTGCTTTCTTTTTAACTCATTTGAATGGCCTTTATTTTTAGTTAAGGGCTGTTCTATTTCTGTTGACAGCATAATCTCACAGGGGTCATGTCTGGGTCCCTTTGCAGGATATATACTAGTGTATATTTCCCAGGGCATTCAGTGAGTTAAACAGAGAAGAAATCCTAGGGTCTGATGTGATGCTGCAATTGTCAGTGTGCCGAACCACTGATGCAGAACTACCATTGAAGTCAATGGCAATTCCATGCATGGCACAGCTCTAGTACTGGGCCAGAAAGTCTCCATTTTGTAATTATATAATGGTAGTCACTAGTGATTCTACTCAGCACTGTACTGGGACTCAGAACACCTGGGTTCTATTGACTTCAATGAGAGTTCTGACTTTAATGGGAGTTTTCATGGTTATAAAGTTTCACACATGTGCAAGTGTTTACAGGATAGTGGCCTTTGCAGGAAGGCTCTTAAAGTTGATAATGGAATTTTAATAAAATAATTTCATTTTAAGTGAAAGAAGGAAAACACTAGCCACCTGAATGATATGTAAAACTTCTGAGTGGTGTGTTGTTAAAATTGTCCTCAAATTTAAACTTTCCTCAGATAGGTTCAATTTTTAATTGGAAACCCAAACCCCAGAAATGTGTTGGTTGAAATCCAAACATTTTTTGGCTTTCAGATGAAATTTGTTTTGGTTTTTGGTTGTTGTCAGTGAAAAATTGTCAGGATTTGGGGGAAAAAATAATCTAGTCATGTCTACTCACAATATTATTGTGATAAGGGCTGAGTAAATACCTAGATAGACAGATGTTTTCTTCATCCTTGGTATTTTTCACCTATGTTATATCCTGATTTAGGGCCTGATCCAACTTCCATTGAAGTCAATGGGAGTCTTTTCACTAATTTTAAATGGCAATTGGCTCAAGCCTTTAGTGCAAAACAGCATAGAAAGGCCCCTAGCTTACTTCAGACAAGAAACAAATCCTGTCTAAGCAGGCCTTGTGCTCTCCAGACCTTGCTTATTTCAGGAGAGAAGACAGCAAAGGCTAGTTCTTTAGTGTGACTTGGGGATGGGTCTCTAAATAAAGCAAACTTCAAAGACCTACTAGGGTAACAGTAAGGGCTGCTGCATTGGGGGAGGTTGGCTTTCCCACCACACTGGGCTGTAGAAAGGACGTGCTTTCAGTGCAGCTTGTTTTGATAAGCAGCATGAGAATTTTTAAAGTCAATAACTTGATATGGAAACTGCAGCTCAGTCTGGAATTAATCCTGGGTCTAACAAATCCATGGATACCAAGTTAATCCTGTGACTAACAAATCCAGGGACAAAGTAGTCCTGTTATGTACTCACTTGTTAAAATCCTGCAACCCAGCAAGAACGCTCTATAAGCGGATGTGGACAAGAGAATGTATGTTGCAAAAATAGCTCTTGTGGCAGAAAGAAGAGGAGGAGGAAGAAAGAGACACTTATTTAAATTGTCATGGGAGGCTGTCTAAAATTTGGGTCTGATCCTGTGAACCTTATCTTCTTAACTTCAGTGGGACTCCGTATGGCTGTGAGCACTATGGCCTGGATTCAAGAAAACACCATGTCCCATGGCTTCAATAAGATTTAAGCATGTACTCTTTCCTGAATTAGGGATGCTTTATTGACTTGGCACCCATGCCACATCATCAAGTTTGCAGGAGTGGGCCCTCACACCCTAATTGTGCAGCTTGTTCCAAAGGGGTAGATCCGTACACCTGCATGGTGCTTCACTGAAGTTAATAGGCCTCTCCAATAATAGGGCATTGTACTAGCTGCTCAGAAAAAGTTGCAGGATCAGAGCAATAATGAATAAGCCTCTGTCCTTGAGGAAATAAAATGAACTTTATAAAAAAATGAATGAATGTGTTTTTCCTCATCCATCCCTAAATAATTCTAGCAGCTTTATAAAGAAGAAAAAGAATAGAAGAAAATGACTATGCTTTTTAGACTACACATATAGTTCTGAATTCTTTACTATCTATTATTTATAGTACCTTCTTAGAACTGATTATCTTTTTATATTTAGGAATTTCTGGTACTTCCCCATGCCCTCTTCTGTTTCATCTCAGCTTTACTTACTTTGTCTCTTTTTATTTACTTCAGCACGGATGGCCAGATGTACAGTGAGAGCTTATATACTGGGCCTACTCCTGCTCCCTGGGAAATCAACATGAGTTTTGCCATTTTCTACAATAAGAGCCAGATTGGGCCTCTGATGAGAGATTGCAATGTAGAATTACTTAGCCTTGTAAAAGGAAGACTTAATGCAGTATTTATGATTATGAAGGGGATAAATAAAAACAGAGCTGTTGTTTCTTTTTTCATTTTCCCATAGGAAGAGGAAAGAGATGTTTTACACTGAAATAAATGGCAGGTAAATTTGAATCCAAAAAAAGAAATATTTCTTCACATGTCATGCCAGCAGCCTACTCTGTTCGCTGCTGCTGGGGGTCATACAAGCAAACTGGATTTAAAAAGAGGCGGGGTAATTTTGTGACCAGTGATAACACATGTTCAGATATTACAGTTCATCCTTGCACACATGAAAGACAGCACACTATTTTTCCTTAAAAACATAAGGCAAAATCTTGGCCCCCTCAAAATCAAAAGTCCCAAGGACTTCAATAGGGCCATGATTTCGCCAACAACATTTGCTACACCTGATCAGAGCTGTAGCCCATCTAGCCCCGTATCCTGTCTCTGGCAGTGACTATCACCAGATATTGCAGAAGGAGCAAGAAACCTTGAAAAGGGCAATTATGGAATTGGGAAATTTCTCATTGGGAAATTTCTTCCCCACTCTTTCGATTATAAATTTCAGGCACAGGCCATTACTGGAAGCACTAGGCCAGGGGTTCTCAAACTGGGGGTCATGACCCCTCTCAGAGGGTCACAAGGTTATTATGTGGGGGTCACAAGTACATGCCTCCCAGCTAGTTAGCAAGTCTGCTGTGAAGTCCACACTAGGAAGTCTGCTGTGAAAAGTGATATTAACAAACATACAAATATCATTTTAAAATAGTGTCAAATATAAAAAATGTGTTTTTAATTTATATGGGGGAGTTGCACTCAAAGGCTTGCTGTGTGAAAGAGGTCACCAATACAAAAAGTGTGAGAACCACTGCACTAGGCATAATAAGTTTGATGGTAACTGGTCTGACCTGGTGGGGAAGAGTCTTTTAATTCCATCTGAAGGTGAGCACTGATGACATAAAAATAATTTGGGGAGACAGCGTGGGATATTAATGTTTGTTAATTTCTTGTGGAGGGGGGGAGTTCAGGATCATAAAACACGAGCACTTCTAAATAATACTGGTTAGTGTAGTTTATCACTGTGAAGGTCCCAGCAGTCACGCTGTGGACTTATAAACAAAATGAGAGGTATCTGAGATCAGAGCACACTGCTAGTCAGATGACAGTAATTTTATTCAAGCAGGTCGAATTGTGATTTATCTATTTACCAGTGTTCCTTTAAACACCATGCAAACACAGCTTTAAAAGTCACTGTATTTTTTTGATAATAGAAGCTCACTATTTCTCACTCCACTCTTCCACAAAGTTGATTGCCACAAAACCCACTAGACTGAGCAAAGATGCAATAGCTCAGGTGTCATGTTACTACATTCACAAAATTGAGATGAGCTCCACCCAGGGGGCTATCGTGCTGCGCCTCAGTAAAGTCAACCGGGCTGAATGCACTCACAGGAGTCCAATCACAGGATGCTCATTGCAGGACTCAGGTCTAACCCTCCATTACGTTTTGTTGCAATAAACTATCAAGTATCATCGTAATTAAAACTAAACTATATTTGTCAGAATAAGCAAAGGTCCTTGCGTGTTGCAGTATTGACATATTTTGTCATGTTTGTTTACTTTCTAATTCACAAAATTCATTAATCTGCAGTGAGCCTGCCAGTTATTACTGTGAATTAGCAAAGTTTTACTGTACAGTAAAATTAAAAACCACAGTCTAGTAACAGTATCTGCACTGCGAAACACCCTCCTTAATTAAGCAATAGGATGCGAAAGGCTGTATGTTTCTGAGTGATTATTGTTGTTTTATAAAGCATGAAATCTAATGCAGAGTGACCACCTGAGAATTGTAGTAATTGCCCTAAAACCACCACCTGGAGTGTCTGGCTGCTATGATGGAATGCAATCAAGATGTAAAAATGAGGATCAGAGTTAGACCTGTGTATTATAAAGCCTTGCAAACATGGACGCTGACCTCAATGCCAGTCTATCAGAAAATTCAAAGTGCATCCTTTTGAAAAGCTCTATAGAATGTAATGAAAGAGTGAGAACATCTTAAATATTTTAAGCTGTCTATAAAATGTCAGCGAAATATATAGCCCTGTGTCATAGGTGGCTGCCTCCAGGATGTCCCCTTGTGGCCTCCATGTGGCCCCCCCACCTCACTTCCCTTCTTCTAGGCACTTGCAGTTCCCCTCTCGTCAGGTGTCGCTCACATTCTCCAACTTATGGAGATAGGACAGCCCCTGCTTGGGGCACCCTTTGGCAGAAGGCTGTGGTATGATAAGTGCACTTGTGTCAGTTTCCCCTTTTGTTACGGAGCCACAAGTGACTCCACAGAAGCTTTCTGAATATAAATAGCCCCTTGAAAGGTTAATTTATTACAAAGGTCCCACAACCAACGTCTAGAATTCCCCAGCACACTCCAAACAGTAAATTCAATTTTGTGAGTCCCAACAGTCCATCCACACACAAAGTACGGCTCCAGCATCTCTCACCAAGACCCAGCTCTCTGGTACGGCTCCAGCATCTCTCACCAAGACCCAGCTCTCTGGTACGGCTCCAGCATCTCTCACCACAGCCCAGCTCTCTGGTACGGCTTCAGCTTCCCTCACCATGGCCCAGCTCTCTGGTATGGCTCCAGCATCTCTCACCAAGACCCAGCTCTCTGGTACGGCTTCAGCTTCCCTCACCATGGCCCAGCTCTCTGGTATGGCTCCAGCATCTCTCACCAAGACCCAGCTCTCTGGTACGGCTTCAGCTTCCCTCACCGTGGCCCAGCTATCTGGTACGGCTCCAGCATCTCTCACCATGGCCCAGCTCTCTGGTACGGCTTCAGCTTCCCTCACCACGGCCCAGCTCTCTGGTATGGCTTCAGCTTCCCTCACCATGGCCCAGCTCTCTGGTACGGCTCCAGCATCTCTCACCACGGCCCAGCTCTCTGGTACAGCTCCGGCTTCCCTCACCAAGGCCCAGCTCTCTGGTATGGCTCCAGCTTCCCTCACTATGGCCCAGCTCTCTGGTACAAATCTGTCTTCTCTCATCATTCCTCACCCCAGCTCTTTCAGTCGGGATGCTTCTCTGCCCTGTTTCCTTCCCAGGTAGGGCTCCAGCTCTTGCCTGGAGACATCAGTGGGCTCATCCCTACATTTTTCCCCAGCGTTCGGCCCTGTCCAGTCCTCCAGCTTCAGTTCTTTGGCTCAGAGATCCAGCAAGCATCTTCTTCTGCTACTTTCAACCTTCAGCCCTTTCCAGCCCTCTCTGGCCATTGCTGTCTGTCCTGGGGAAGTCTATAGGTGATCCCCACTTTCCGTTTTCATCATCCCGATTTGGCTCCACTGTACACTAGAGAACTCTTTCTGCTCCCTCTTTCAGGGGCATCCCCTTCCCAGAGGGTCTCAGCTCTGATCTTCTCCTGAGCACTCTCTCTCAACTCTGGGTTCTAGACTCTCTCTCCCTTGCTGAATGCTGAACTCCGAACTCTCATTCCTTGGGGCTGTCTCTCCTTTGTAACTCCTGGGGTAGCACCGCCTTCCACATTACACCAACCTAGGGCACAACTGGACTGGACTAAGAGAGATGGGCCCAATTTTGTTTAAGGGGGTGGCTACTCTGCTACACCCGACCAGGGAATTCTATAGGAGAATTTCCATAAGGGATGTGCCATTTAATTAATTAATTAAATAAACATAAGCATTTATCCGATGCTCAGCGCCTTGGCAAATGGTTGCAATGTAAAACTTAAAACCAAAGATGTTGCCTGCAATATGCAACAAAACAATGGATCCAACTGGCCAGAGCATTAATTCAAAGTAGAATTTCACGGAATGAAAAGGCCGATCAGGATGTAAATATAAGCACGGCATTAGATACAGTTCTGCTCGCTGTCAGACCAAGATCATGCCAAAAATGTCATAGGTTATAGTGATGTATGCAATGTTATCAGGATCCTCATCTATGACTGCGGGTCCAGACAGGATTTATGGAATCCCCTTATGGTGACGCTAAGTCTGACAGAGTATTTTACTCAGGATAGGAGTTAGGGGGAATAAATGACACTGCAGTTTTCAGCTATCAGGTTAAATAGTGGCTTTTGATATACCCCAGGGGAGTCCTGCTGTTATACCCTATGAGAACCCTGCAACATTTAAATAGGGGGTTTGTAATGCTCTTCGGGAGAGAGAGCACGTTGGAAATCCAATCCATGTTTTTGGGGAAGTTTTCAACCACACCTTTTTTCCATTTTTATATTGAATATTATTTTTCACCAACAAATATCTGGCAAATTTTAGTCGTCACTGAAAATGGAAACAGCAGTCTTATAACAGAGACCTGTATAGTGAGAGAGCACAGTAATATGCTGGCATTATATGACAGCAGGTAGTAGGAGAATGTAATTGATTTCCAGGGGAAATGAAATGGCAAACCCCTCACACCTCTCTGGATCTCTAGTGAGTCGAGCTTTCATAAGTTGTGGTTCATTTCCTTCCTTAAGAGGAGGATGTTAACTCTTACCAAGAGACACAGTGGAGGGTTTTCCCTGGATAAGTACATTCATGTATCTTGGTTTAGTTGCTACCTTTGTTTAACTGTCATACTTTTCCCATTCATCTATATCAGGGTACACTTATGTAAAGTTAAAAATGTTGTTATTGTTATTATCATCACACAGTCTAAAAGGGAAAGTAATTAAGAAGATGCCCTCAGTTTAAAGCCATAGGTGGAAAATAATTCAAGTTAACAAAAGCCAGGGCTTCTAATAAACAGATGTATACTGTATTTCTGTGCAAAGGACTTCAGAAAGTGCAAGTTAATGTCACCACTAAAAAAAGAGCTTTTACTCTACAGTAGTATGTGGTCATGTGATGTATATATAATAGCCATGAAATGATGATGCCTTTTGTTTTCTGTGTCCTGGACCTTTAAATTTCTAAGACCTTTCCTTGTCTGAAGACTTCGGTGGCCATTTTTTTCTGAGATGTAGCATGCTACAGGAAACACACGGACACATTTAAAGCCCTGCAATCAGAATCAGTTGCTCTTGCAGGGGAGATTACTTTTGTTCCTTCTTGTTTTCGTGTTCTCTATATGTGAAAATAGACGTCCTTCTAACTGATAGCACATGGTTGGTCTTTATGTACAGAAAAACATGAAAGATCTTAAAATTTGTATTTGGTAACGTTTCCTTTTTGAATCATAGGAAATAATGCAGAATGCTATGGTGATGTCAATGCTATGCTCATTATTTTTAGTGGTATCCGTGGTACAGTCTACAATTAAAAGAGCCTTCTCTATGAAACAGTGTCTCTACATTAGTAAAAGATTTTAAACTCCCATTTGTTTTTCATAAACATGATCTTCAATTTTTGAAAGTTTCTTTTTCTAGGCAGAAGCCTTATCAGCTCCCTTTGATAAACAATTAAATGTATTTGCATTTCAGGATGAAAAAGACAAACAAACCAGGAACTCTTCCCTCACTTCTCCTTAGATCCTTCTTTTGCTGCTTGCCTTTGCTGATTACAATATTTATTACTTTTCCTGCTCCTTCATTTTCTTGTTTCAGGCCACAATCACCAATGGCTTTCTCTCTGGTTGCTTAGGCTCTGGTATAGTCAATGATATCCAAATAATATAATACGGTATCTCCTTTTATTTAATTAAACTGAGTCAAAGACTTTCAACAGTCAAAAACATAAATATTAAATAGTCAGAAGGAATATCGTTGTCTTTAATTTAGCTGCATCTCCAAAGTCTTGTTGTAATTATATAGAAACATGACAATGAAAGTTTTTTTAACAATTTCAAATTTCTTTTTTTATTTTCTTCTCTAATGCTGGTATTTTTTGATAGGAAGGGGGAAACATTCACAGATTTATTCACATTTATTTTATGTGTAAGCAAATCTGCATTTATTATTAGGTTGGAAGGTCAATGCTGCTCCTTTTTAATTTGGAGCTTTGGCCACCAGAGGGAGATGCACTTTATTCTCTGTCATCACATTCATATAACTTCTTTCAAATGCACAGCAGACCTGTATTACATATGCTACAGTTCTAGCTGTGGAAAGAAGTCAGATTGCCTTTCAATATGCTGAAAAAACTAACTGAATTCTGTTTATCCATTTTAAGGCTCAGCATTAGAAGTTTGATGCGATTCCCCAATTAATTTCAATCAAACTTGAAAACACGTCTAACAAACTACATTCTCCTTTCCATTCATGCTGTTATTAAAATAGCATTAGCAAATTAAGAAGGTATATTCTCCTCCCAATCAACAAACTCCCACCAGAACTAAGAACTATAACAAACCTCATCACTTTCGGCTCCAAGTGCAAGCAAGGTTCACTTATTCAACATGCCTTCTCTAACATAAACTTATAGAAGCACGTACATTAAAAAAGAAAACAACCCCCAAACAAAACCCTACCAAAACACAGACTATAACAGTGAGATTTACACAAGTTCCTTCTATCTTTAATGGGGGCTTCCAAAGAAGAATATATTCCTGAATAGGGAAGATACTGATGTGGTTGAAGAATCAGATTTGGAGTACTTATTAGAACCACAGGGTCAAATTCCAGCAGCCTGAACGCAGCCTTGTATCTTTCCAAGTTTGATAGATTGATTAATTAAGTAATGTATGTTGATCTTTCGAATGAAACCTTAATAGCTGAGGTTTTGTCTCCTTCTGTATAGATGTTAAGGCCCCAGTCCTGCAGTGAGCGCTGTGCAGGTGAACATCTATACTCACACAGAGCCCTACTGAAGATCAATGCCAGCTGGCAAGGGGGTTACAAGAATATTTACAATCTAGTGCACCAAATAATTTCATGTCAGTCCTTAAATGAAAGCCAGGGTCATACTGGTCATTAATATTGTTGTGAAATATATGTACAGATACTATGTAAGGAGTTATGTATGTACACTAAAAATATGTTCCTAAAATCTATATCAAGGCAGAGTTGAAACTGGTTCCTGTCAGACAAAGGATGTTTAGGCAACTGCCTGTCTTAGTCTGAATGCAAATTAAGCATTGTAAACCAACACAATGGGAGCGTCATTTACATATAAAGTCGATGGTGTGTGTGTGTGAAATCAACAGAGAGGGAGCTCACTGGAAAATGAGCTACTGCGGGGAGGGAGGGGCTGACTCGTAGGTACAAACAATGAACTTTGGGGAACATAAGGAGAAGGCACTGCTTTATCCTGCACCTATGAAGTAATCAAGCAGTGCAATTACATTCATGTAAACGGGATCACAACCAATCTTGGTTGAAACGCTGCAAAGCACATATGGGTGAAATAAACTTCTTTAGACAGAAGTTTAGGCTGTTATGTTAAGTATAGTCTCTAGAAAGGGTGTTACGATTTTGTTTTATATGTGGCCCTTTTATTTCTATTATCCTTTCTCACTATCTCTTGAATCTTGAACTTTTGATAATACACTTATTTGCTGCTTTTGTAACACCAACAGATCGTGGTTGTCGTCGGGTGGGATCGAACCTGGGGCCTCTGGAGCTTAGTGCATGAGTCTCCACTGCATGAGTCTCTACTGCTTGAGATAAAAGCCAACTGGCTGTTAGCTAAGGCTGTAGAGCAGACTCATTAATTTCTCTCTCTAAGTGGTCTCAATTCACTATGTGTCAAAGCACTTCATACTCTTTAATATATTTATCTTCACAAAACCTTTGTGAGGTGGGGAGTGCAATGTTGGGGAGATGAGACACAGAAAGAACAAGTAACTTGCCCAAGGTCACACAGGAAGTCCCTGGAAAAGCAATGAATTGAACTTAAGTCTTCTATATCCTTTGCTCAGGGCCTTGCTACTGGACCACCCAGGCACAGGTAAGGTTCCCAAAACCAGAAATATCCAAAGTCACTAATCACCTTTAGGCCATCTTTGCCTGAGCTGTCATCTGAAACTGGAGTAGGTCTGCTTCTATGATGACTTGGTGGATATACTGTTATTTACAATAGTTAATACAGGTGATTACCATGGTTACCACACAAATGCATTATTCATCTTGTTTGTAATTTTGACTGCACACTAAGAGGCAGAGCGAGAGTGAGAGAGCGTGCATTTGAGAAGTGTAGTCTGTACTTACCTCACAGGGGTCTTGCAATATTAAATTAGTTAATGTTTGTGCAGAGCTTTGAAGATGTAAAGAGCTACTTAAGTGCCAAATATTATTATTATTATGAAGGTGAACCTAAGCTAAAGCAGCCACAGTCCTTGAAAATACTTAACTGTTGACCTCTAGAAGTAAAGAGAGGAAGGATGGTGATGTGGTTAAGGCATTAGGTTGGAACTCAGGAGATCTGGAGGATGGGATGGATTGCACCCTCAGCAAGTTCACAGATGACACTATGCTGGGGGAAAGGGGGAGAAGTAGATATGCTGGAGGGTAGGGATAGGGTCCAGAGTGACCTAGACAAATTGGAGGATTGGGCCAAAAGAAATCTGATGACATTCAACAAGGACAAGTGCGGAGTCCTGCACTTAGGGCAGAAGAATCCCATGCACTGCTAGAGGCTGGGGACCGACTGGCTAAGCAGCAGTTCTGCAGACAAGGACCTCGGGATGACAGTGGATGAGAAGCTGGATATGAGTCAACAGTGTGCCCTTGTTGCCAAGAAGGCTAACAGCATATTGGGCTGCATTAGTAGGAGCATTGCCAGCAGGTCGAGGGAAGTGATTATTCCCCTCTATTCGGCACTGGTGAGGCCACATCTGGAGTATTGCGTCCAGTTTTGGGTCCCCCACCACAGAAGGGTTGTGGACAAATTGGAGAGTCCAGCAGAGGGCAACAAAAATGATTAGAGGGCTGGGGCACATAACTTATGAGGAGAAGCTGAGAGAACTGGTCTTATTTAGTCTGCAGAAGAGAAGAGTGAGGGGGGATTTGATAGCAGCCTTCAGCTACCTGAAGAGGGGGGGTTCCAAAGAGGATGAAGCTGGGCTGTTCTCAGTGGTGGCAGATGACAGAACAAGGAGAAATGGTCTCAAGTTGCAGTGTGAAAGGTCTAGGTTGGATATTAGGAAAAACTATTTCCCTAGTAGGGTGGTGAAGCACTGGAATGGGTTACCTAGGGAGGTGGTGGAATCTCCATCCTTAGAGGTTTTTAAGGCCCGGCTTGACAAAGCCCTGGCTGGGATGATTTAATTGGGATTGGTCCTGCTTTGAGCAGGGACTACATGACCTCCTGAGGTCTCTTCCAATTCTAATCTTCTATGATTCTATAATTCTTGGCTTTGTCCCAAACTCTCTGTGACTACTGGCAAGTCATTTAATTCGTCTGTGCCTCAATTATGTTGAGAACATGCGGCCTATAAATTTACCCTAATTGTGAGCTCAACTGTAAAAAGTGAGTGAAAGTTCATAAAAAAATCACAATAACCTGTAACAACAAATGTCAATGGGAAAAAGTACAAAAGTGAAACACAAAGACTGAATTAGTCCAAACAAAAAGATCTGCTGCTATAACTTGAGGACTGTGTTAAGATTATGACCGGTAAACAAGAAACGTGTGGAACTGAAAATCAGTGAACCAAAACTGATGTTTCAGAAACTAGGTAATTGGCAGATAAAATAATGAAAGGATGGGCTTTTCCACCCATCACTCCCTTTTGAGGGCCTTAAAGAAAGAGACTTTGGGGAAAAATTGGCTACTGGAGCAAGCCTCACTATCTTGGCTGTCACCCCCACAGACCCCAGACCTTTGTCATCCTGATCCTCAGAGATGTCCTGACCAGACTGGGCCAGAGAAAGAGATGCAGATGACATTTCCTCTCTACCAGTTCTGGCTGAATCCCAAACACCACCTGGATTGTGAGACTTTTCCTGTCTTTCCCCCTGAATGTGTCTTTTTCCTTCCCTACCTAATTTCTTTTCTCTCCAATGTCTCTCCTTTTTCCTTCTGTCTAATAAAAGTCTGGTGTAGCCACCAGGACAGTATGTGTTGCAACACTGCTGCAAGCCTGTGGCCAGAAAGAGGTAGCTAAAAGCAATGCCCTAACCAGCCTGATCCTGGTACAAATTTGCCAGGGCTTGGAGGGGCTGATGAGACCTGTTGTGCCTGTGTTTTTCCAGCAGTGAGGTTGCAAGTGAAAAGCTATGTTGTTCTTTTCTCTCCCCTTTTGCATGTGTTTGTCTTCTTTGCTTCTTAGGAAATCATATTGGACTTCACAACAACAGCAATAATAACAGCTCCAGCCCTAGGGATGGTCTAGATAATACTTAGTCCTGCCTTGAGTACAGGGGACTGGACTAGATGATCTCTCGAGGTCCCTTCCAGTTCTATGATTCTGTGATCTCAACTAGCTTCTCTATTCCCCAAAAAGGACAGTTACTACCATATTCGATACCGTGTAAAAGACGGTCAGTCAAGGGTTTTTTCTTTCTAGAATCTCTCTCCAGCTAAAGGGAAAGGGGATGTTATGAAAATGAAAGTCTTGCTTTATAGTTTACATTTCAAATGCATTAACTGTTTTTCCTTGTTTTCTTTTCTAAAAGGTTAAAAAATATTTAATGGTGTGTTTGCCAAGCTAAGATCTCTGGATACCAAATCCCAAGCCCTTGTTTAAAACTGTTTAATGTTGGGCAGTTTCAAAGTCATGTTAACACCTTTAACTCTCTAACCCATCTAAATTAATACAACAGTTCCCTATCTGTAAAATGGGGATAATAATACTTCCTTTGCTTGTCTTATCTATTTAGACTGTAAGTTCTTTGGGGTAGGGACTGTTTCTTAGTAGGTGTTTTCATCTAGGTGCTACCGTAATACAAATCATAATAATAAAAGCCGTGGCTCTGCCTTCCATATCCAGCAGAGTCATTCAGCAGGAACTTGGGCAAGTTCCATGGACACCAGTGGAGAGGAAATGAGATTATAAACTAGCTACTTTTCTTATTTTATTTCTAATCTGAATTTGTGTAGCTTCATCTTCCAGCTATTGGAGCATGTTATACCTTACTCTGCTAGATTGAAGAACCCATTATCAAATATTTCTTCCCCAGGTACTTATAGACAGTAATCAAGTCACCCCTTAACCTTCTCTTTGTTAAATTAAATAGCTTGAGCTCCTTGAGTCCATCACTATAAGCCAGGTTTTCTAATACTTTAATCATTCTTGTGGCTCTTCTCTGAACCTTTTAATCAACATTCTTCTTGAATGGTGGACACCAGAACTAGACACAGTATTTCAGCAGCAGTTGCACCAGTGCCAAATACAGAGGTAAAATAACCTCTCTATTACTGCTCAAGATTCCCCTGTTTATACGTCCAAGGATCACATTAGACTTTAGGTCACAGCATCACACTGGAATCATGTTCCGCTGATTATCCACCACAATCCCCAATTAATTTCCAAAGGACTCCTTGCCAGGTTAAAGTCCCCCATTCTGTAAATATGGTCTACATTCTTTGTTCCTGGATGTATGCATTTATATTTTGCCATATTAAAATGCATATAATTTACTTGTGCCCAATTTACCAAGCAATCCTGATAGCTCTGTATCAAAGAGCTGCCCTTTTCATTATTTACCACTCACCCAATTTTAGCATCATCTGCAAACTTGATCAGTGATGATTTTTTTCCCCAAGTCATTGAGAGTGTAGGGCCAAGAATTGATCCCTCTGGGACCCCATTAGAAAGATGCCTGCTGAATGATGATTCCCTGTTTACAATTACATTTTGAGACCTATCAGTTAGCCAGCATCTAATCCATTAACTGTGTGCCATGTTAATTTAATATCACTCTGGTTTTTTAACCAAAATGTCATGTGGTCCAAGTCAAATGCCTTACAGAAGTTCAAGTATTTTAGATCAACGGTATCACTTTTATCACCCACATTTTTAATCTCATAAAGATATATAAAGTTAGGTTGACAGGATCTATTCTCCATAAACCCATGTTGATTTACATTAATTATATTACCTTCTTTTAATTGTTTATTAATTGTATCCAGTATCAGAGCTCCATTATTTTGCCCAGTCTCAATGTCAAGAGTGATCAGCCTATAATTGCCCAGGTAATTCCATTATCACTTTTTAAATATTGCCACGATGTTAATTTTCTTCAAGCCTTCTGGAACTTCTCCTTAGTTCCAAGACTTACTAAAAATCAATATTAATGGTCCAATGAGCTCCTCAGCTACTTCTTTTAAAACTCTTGCATGCAAGTTATCTAGACCTGCTAATTTTAGAATATCTAACTTTAGTAGCTGCTGATTAACATCCTCCTTAGATGCTAGTGGAATGGAAAATGTGTTATCATATATTACAATTACATCATCTGTTTTTTCCCCCAAATACAGAACTGAAATATTTATTGAACACTTGTGCCTTTTCTGCATTATTATTGATAATTCTACCATTTCTATCTAGCAATGGACCAATATCATTGTTTGGATTCTTTTTGTTCTTAATACTCATAAACTCATTCTTATAGTGTTTAACTCTGCTGGCCATAGATTTTTTCTTGTGTCCCTTGGCTTCCCTTATCAATTTCCAACAATGTATAGCTTCTGATTTATATTCATTACTGTCAGCTTCCCCTTTCTTCAATTTGTTGTGTGTGTGTGTGTGTGTGCATGTATAATTTTTATAGCTGCCTTCACTTCTCTTCTAAACTAGGTTGGTTTTTAAAGTAATATGGCTTTTTTCCTCAATTGTGAGATTGTGGCCTTTTTAGGCTTCTAGTAAAGTTCTTAAACCATTCCCAATTGTCATGCACACTTTTCTGATTAAATTCTTCCTCCCAGCTGATTTGACAAATAACTGTTTTCAGCTTTGTGAAATAGGCTGTTTTAAAGCCCCAAGTGTATATATATATATATATATATATATATATATATATATATATATATATATATATATATTACTAGCCTGGACTTTATTCTGTTTGCACATTATAAATGTAATCAAGTCAGGACATGTACCTAAGCTACCATTAATTTTTAGTTCTCTGATCAGTTCCTTTTTATCTGTCAAGACGAGGTCTAATGTAGAATTCCCTCATGTTGGATGCAACACTTTTTGAGTTAAGAAATTGTCATCTAATAATATTTAGAAATTCCAAAGATGTTTTAGTCGTGGCAGCATGAGATCTCCAACATATGTTGTACATAGAAGTTCTTTTACTTGTTCATATTATACTTCTTTATATATTTGATCATCTACTTCATAGTTTCAGTAAAATTTCAAATTTATTTCACTCTGTGTGTCTTTTCTCTCTCGTGTATGGTGAACTGAGGGTATGTCTTTGGTTGTAGAATGAGGCCTATGTTTTCTATCCTATGTCATTGCATGGTGTAGAAAATTGTGCTGGGACGACTATGGAAATCTTTTAAAATCACCCCCAAAGTTCAGAAACATCATAAGCCTGAGGGATATACATTAGAGACAGGGAAAGATGTGGGTATTTTTTCTGTGCTGGAATACATTTGCTACTTTACAGCACAGCTGGTGTCCTCCACATCATCAGAAAAGGGTAAATATCTGTGTTTCTTAATGCCTTTATTTCACAGGTTGAATATTAAAAACAAAACAAAAAACAACTACATGGAACATGCTAAGAATCACAGTGACTCTCACTCAACTGTACCCCCTTCCCTCCTCTCACACAAATCTGAAAGTCATGACATCAGCCCCATTAAGAGGGGTCTAAAACAACTGTGAATTGCAGTAGACACTGGGAACAATGCATGGTCAAAACCATGGGCGCTGACTCCATGGGTGCTCCAGGGCTAGAGCATTCATGGAAAAAAATTAACAGGTGCTTAGCACCCACCAGCTCCCTCCTTCAACCCCAGTGGCTCACACCTGCCTCACACCCACCAATCAACTCCTCTCCTTCCCTCCCAGTGCCTCCCACCAGCCGCGATCAGCTGTTCTGCAGCTTGCAGGAGGCACTGGGAGGGAGTGGGGGGACTGGGGATGGGGCACACTTGGGGGAGGGGGCGGAACTGGGAGGGAAGAGGCGGAGCCTGGACAGGAAGAGGCAAGGTGAGGATGGGGCCTTGGGAGAAGGGGTGGAGAGGGGGTGGGGCCTGGGGCAGAGCAAGGGCAGGAAGAGGCGGGGCGGAAGTGGGGCCTTGGGGGAAGGGGTGCAGTGGGGGCAGAGCCTGGGGCTGAGTGGGGGTTGAGGACCCCAGGGCAAAGAAAAAAGTTGACACCTGTGGTCAAAACAGTGACAAAATGGCTGCATTTCCCCTTTTCCCCAGAAATCTGTCCCCACACCTTTAATGTTTAAGGATACCGCTTAACAAGGGTTTCAACACAGGTTTGAATTGTGGCAGGCACTGAAAAGGAATAATGGCACACAATGGCTGTATTTGTTGCCCTTCCTAGATCAACACTTCACCTTAAACACCTTTGTGAAAAGGTGTCCATTCAGCTGTGGATTGTGTTAGTCAGTAGAGTAATTCAAAACCCAGTAGGTCACAAAAAGGACTGTGACCCTTCCCAGCAGCAATTGCTAAATGAACCATGAAACCATTGTATAAATTCAGTTAAGTGGGTTTCCTCATAGAGCTGGAAATTGGGATTAAGGACATAGAAAATTAGAAGCAAGGCTGTCGCCACCAGCGGACCCAACCCAAGAGGTATCGACAGCGCTTCAAAGTTGTTGAGATGGACAAATACAGTGGACAAGGGATGCATCACACCACAACTGCACCCCCAAACCCCACCCCCAGCCATAAATACATTCTAGGTACTCTGTACTGACAGGTTTTATTCAGGTGTGCAATGTGACAGGCGCAAACAGATTAACAACTTTGAGCAAGCGCAAATCACATCATGCCATAACTTTCAGAAGCCCTTTTGCCCCATACATTCATTGCCATTTGTCCTCATGTAAGTTGAAACAGCTTCCCAGAAAGGTTGTGAAAGTGGCCTCAGCAGAAGCATAGGCCGATGTCATCTTTCATCTCCTTGCTGTGCTAGGCTCTGTGGACATATGGCATTCCCTTGCCTGCCTGGATCCAAGACCAGTGTGCACATGTGTAGGATCTGGCTACCTGTGCAGGGTTTGCAAACCAAAGTGTTCTGATCCCACTCAGTGTGGAAACACTTAACTTTACGCTCACAAATATTGTGTAGTGCACAGTGATCATATGAACGGAGCTGGGTACTCTGGCATCCAAACAGGTTTGCAGGCAGTGCCAATGAGCCTACCAAATGTGCATTTCTCCACCATCCTGCAACTACTGAGCTTGAAATTGAACTCCCTTTTTCCAGGGCCATGGACAACAGGGTATCATTTCAGAAGCCATGGCAGCAGCACTTATGTGGGGTCCCCAAATCAAGAGTTGGCACAGATAAGCCAAAATATCATTTGTGGGAATAAAGCCCCTGTCATAAATGAAGGGAAGGGGGAGAGGGTCTGATGCAGTGCTATAAAATCCTCTTACCAGTAAAGGGTTAAGAAATACAGGTAGCCAGACTGACACCTGACCTGGCTGGCATCTGACCAATAAGGGGACAAGATACTTTCAAATCTTGGGAGGGGGGAAGGCTTTGTGTGTGGCTCTTTGTCTGAGCCAGAGTGATCTTGGAAGACAGAAAGAACCTACAGAAAATCAGTCTCCTCACCAGTACTCACTTTTCTAAAGTAAGTTTAGATAGCATAGCGAGTAGATTTCTGTTTATTTTGCTTGGTGTGTTCCCTGTGTTAGAGGGAGAGGGAGGGGTTACTCCTTTCTTTTTCTGTAGCTTTAAGTTTTGCCAGAGGGGGAATCCCTCTGAGTTTGGAAATTGAGTACCCTGTAATTAGTTACCATCCTGATTTTACAGAGATGATTTTACCTTCTTTGTTTTAATAAAATCCTTCTTTTAAGAAGCTGACTGTTTTCTATGGTGTTAAAACCCAGGGGGTGGGTTTTTAGATCACTGTGTAACCAATTGGTTGGGAGATTGTTCTCAAGCTTCCCAGGAAAGGGGGTGTACGGCTTGAGGGGGTATTTTGGGGGGGAGGGAAGTTCAAGTGATTCCTTTCCTGGATTCCTGTTAGACACTTGATGGTGGCAGCGAAAGAAGCATTTCTCAGGGTGCAGGGAATTTTGTACCTTGGGGGTTTTAACCTAAGCTGGTAAAAATAAGCTTAGGGGCTCTTCATGCGGGCCCCCACGTCTTTACCCTAGAGTTTAAAGTGGGGAGGGAACCCTGACAGCCCCTGCTTCCTTTTTCAAGAACAAGCCTGATCTCCTCAGCATGTTGGCATCATGAACCTTTCCCATGCTGCCCCTATTAGTATTAATGAATCTGCATCTGTGTCCCACCAAGCCTTGCAAAATGATGGAATAGTGTCCTTTGTAGTTCACATGCTCACTTGCCCCTTGTCATAGATAAACTATGGGCTCAAGCACAGCTGGGGAACCCCATCCTCTGAAAAGCAGCTATGATTTCTGGGACTTTTCTTATGCCAGCCACCCATGGGTAAACCATACTATGGGTAAAGCACTGTGTTTCTTGCCTCAAAAACCTCTGCAACCATAACCCCAGCAGTGGACTTTCCAACTGTAAAGTGGTTTGCAATGAACCTGTAGCTGTCTGGTGTAGACCGCTTCCACAGGGCAATAGCCACCTTTTCTGAACTAGTATGGCATCCCTGAATTGAATGTTCTGGTGCTGGAATGCTGGTGCAAGCTCCTCACATAACTTCATAAGGATATGTTACCTCATACAGAAGTTCCACAGCCACTGCTGGTCATTCCAGGTTTCCAGGATCATGTGATTCCACCACACCGTGCTAGTTCTCCTGCACCAGAAGCTATGATAAACCAAAGGGGATTCCATTGCAATAGCAGCATTCAATATATCTGTCCACTGTGTCATAAATGAACTTTCATCCTTCCTCAAGACATGCCAACTTTGACTTGTCAGCATATGCTGCTGAAATGCCATACAGCATTTCACTGAGTGCCTAGTCCACTGCATAAACATTTGTCCTGCAGTAAGGAGAAAGACCACATCATCTAATTGATTCATGACTTCAACCCACTTTTGCACGGTTAACAGTAAGTGGAGATATGACCTGGAAGTGCCAAAAGCAAATGTGTGAAGGTGTGGAACAGTACCAACAACATACTACAAAGTGGTTCCTAGAGCGTCTCTGTGTGATGCATGTAACCCTAGAACCTGAAGTGGTAGCATTAACCTTGTGTATCTAGAGCAGCAGTGTGGACGCAGGTACACGCATGTAAACAGTGCTCTGTGCATGTCCAGCAGAGTAAAAGTGGACTCTTGTGGCGGATTTGGCTGGCATGCATCAGCATGAGCACGATTCACTACTTGGGTATATGCACCAAGGTAGACATAGCCTAAAAGTGTTTGTGTAAAAATGGAGGCCCAGATTTTCAGCTATAACAAGTTTCCACTCAGCATAGCAGAGGGAGGAGTCATCAGGGAGCAAGTTATGGCTTTTATTGCCAAGGAAGGTTTGAAACATGTCATAGATTAAAGAAGCCAGACCACATTGTGTTATCTTCCATTCTCTCTATGGGGGCCATGAAGGTGGGGGAGTACAGGGGATGGATATGTTAACCCTGTTTCATTAGCAATGTGATGTGGCAGGCAGGCAGGCAGAGTCTGAGGAAAGAGATCTTCATTAAACATGCTGACAGGACAGTATTACATGTTAAGGCTCCAGAGCTTCTCTGTTAGCAGTCTCACTCCAGCTTGTGTCCTGGAGTCATGCCAAACTAGGTTCTCCTGCAACCTGACCCCTTTTCTTACCACTCATATTACAAACCCTGCATCAGCTGTGAGCTCCCTAAAACTGGAGGAATTCTCAGCTGGCTACACCCAGCTGTTTCCTGACCCCTTTTCATCACTAGAGCAGAGTAAGAGCTGTGACAATATAGCCCTAAATGTCTAGGAGAAAAGATGGCCTATGTAGCATGTCCAGAAGATTAACAGGTCTGAGAATGTCCATCCCCACAGAATTCCGTGTGGTTGCACTGGTATTACCAAGGGCAGAATTCATCCCTAACTGTTTTTACCTCTTACAAGACACCACAAAATCTCACTTTTAAATAGTTTTTCTGTTATCTACATTACATAAAACTCCGCAATAAAATCTCAAACAATTTAGCTCGCTTGATGTACAGAACAGTAAACAGACACAGAGAAAGGGCGAAAAAATGCCCTGGAGAAAAGTATGAATGAGCTTGAAAAGGACAAATAAAACAACAGAGACATTTATATTGGTCTCCCCTACTGTTCCGAACAAAACAATTATGTGATAAGGGAAGCAAGAATGAGAGGAAATTCTTTCATTTTTCACGTTGGAAGATAGAAAGATCCAATAGCCTGTTTATGAAGAACAATAAAGAAGATACATGAATTCGGTAAAGAGGTTGTGACAAATGTATTGGGCCATTTTGAAAGGCCAGGATTTTTTTTTTATTTTTCTGTTTTTGTTTAGAGCTGTCAGCTATATTTTTAAGGATTTCTTCCCTCCAGAAACCAATAAGTGACAAGAGTGGTTTGTTACAATTATCAGAGAGAGTTATCACTTTTATTTAGGATTTGGAAATAAAATCAAAGAGGGGCAGATGGGACCTGAATTAAATGAAGTTTAGACAAGCAAAAATAATATCAGCCACCCTTAAAACAAACCAGAAAAAAAAGCACCATGTTGCTAATTTGAAGTTATAAAAAATATGACAGGATCATTTCATACAATTGTACCAAGCATGGCAGCTGATATTAGGGTTGTTGATTCAATTTATCACTACTATTCTTTTGGTCTGAAATGCTTGTTCTTTTGAAACAGTGCAGGGAAGCACATTTCATGTGCCAGGATAGGAATGACTCTCAAAGTATTATGACACTGTGGTTGGGTGTTCCCCCTACACCAGCCCTGAAAGGATTAAGGAAGCTCAGAAAGGGTCAATTAGTGTGATTATGCCAGGCATGAGGGGATTGGGTTAGAGAAGCAACCCCTGACAGAGCTCACCTAAGCAGGTGTGGGCTGGGCTAATAAAAACCCAGGAAGCTGACAACAGAAAGGGTTGCAGAGAATGAGACTGCAGTTACTCATAGGGCGCAAGAAGACATGGTAAGAAGTAGTCCAGGGATACAACAGTAAGATTCAGGATTGTGCAGACCTTAACTACTTGTTGTAGGGTCCCTGGGCTGGAACCCAGTGTAAAGGGTGGACCTGGATTTTCCTGCCAGCCACTGGGGAACTGAAGAATTTCCTTTTCGTCAGATACAATCTTATTTCCTTTGTTATGTTCTCATTAGAGTGGTGTGAAATTTGTGGATCAAAGGTTTTTTAGCTGAAAAAAAAATGCAGATTTGAGTCACACAAATTCACATGTTTTGGATCAGTTTTGCCAAATTGTTTTTGTTGAAAAACAAATATATTCTGAAATAATTTGAAACATATCTTCATACTTTTGAAATGAGATCTTCTGTTTTTTTTTTTATTTGAAACTTTGTCTTGAAATTTCCTTCAATTTTATAATTTTAAAAAAAGGTTAAAAATGAAATGAAACTTTCAGTTTGACCTGAAACAATTTTCCATTTGCTGAAAACTTCAAACATTTTATTTTGGGTTCATCAGAAACAATTCCCCCTTTCCCCCCCTCATTTTCCCAATGTTTTTTGAACTGTCGGGGAACTAAAAAAATCAGTTATTCTTGCAGCTCTAATTCTAGTGTTACTTTCAAGAACCTGAATTTGCAACTTGCTTGGTAGTGACTGTATTGTTGTACAGATTGTGTGTGTGTGTCGCACACACACACAGGAACAGTGAGTATTTCTCTTTCATTAGCAAACTCCAACAGGCTAATTAACATGTGCACATTTGAGCTACACACACACAACCCACCTTAAAAGAATGTTAAGGTTGCAAAGTCAAACACTGAATGTAGGAAATTTAGGGTTAAAGGAAATCCTACAGTCTATTCAAATTTATTATTGGTATATATCTCCACATCTGCGGTTACCTAACAGTATCAAAGGAGGTAGATTATAGGCAGTGCAGCGAGCAAGCCTACAGTTAAGGTCATCCACAGCTTCCATTATAAGGCCTTGTTTCCTTGCTTGTAGTTTTGCCAAACTTTAACTATTTGGGCTGAAAACTTCCATGCCAGGTGCCTGTCTCAGACTGAATATTTGGGAAAGTTTCAGCAAAAATGGTTCAGCTGTTTCTCCAAGTGAGGTTAAGGAAAAATACATTTTTTTTGATCATGTACCTTTTTTTTTTTTTTTTTTTAACCCTTGTTTTATTGACAAGGTCCACTGCCCCCATGCTTTGGAGCAGCAATTTGAAATTTGGCAGGTTGGTTGCTTTTGTGTCAGGGGTGTGCCTTTTGCCATCCTTGTGAAAATCTGCCCTAATTTGGCCAAACTATGAACCTCTCACTATGTCTGCTTGCACATTCTAAGTATAGACTTCTTAGAAGCTAGCAGCTAAATATTCAAAACATTTTTATCTGCATTGAGTCTGCTCCATCCCTGGGACTCAAGGGCTGAACAGAACTTTCCACGCACTTGTTCTTCCCAGAAGCTGGGGTTGCTGTGGTGCCAGGAACGGAGAGATGGGAGACTGTCTCTCCCATGCTCTCAATGCAGAGAGAGTGATGAGCTGGGCCTGAGGTGGGTGGCAAAAGGGGAGAGACTGTGACAAAGTAGTGATGGGGGACTGTGACAAGAAACCGAGAATGGGTTGAGATTGGGAACAGGAATGAGAGGGTGGGGCTGAGGAATATGGGGGATAGGTCTGGGAGGGCTGGTACGGCAAGCTGGAGGAGGGGGGAAGACTAGGATTGGAATGTGGACTAGAAGGGGGAGAAACAAGGACAGGCTTGGGGTTCCAGAGGTAGCAGGGCCTGCAACCAAAGGACTATTTCCCTTCTAAACCTGAAATAGAACCCAGGATTCATGCGTCTCAACAGTCCTCTGCAAATAGTCCACAAATAGCTGTAAGACCCATTGGTAAAATAGGTGCTTCATCTCCCCTTAGTGGCTGGCCTGCACAGAGGATCGCAACTTATTATCACTATCAGTTACTTTGTTACCTGAAGTAGCAGAGGTTTGTGCTGTGGGTCTGAAGGTTCCAACCTTGCTGCTAAACCATGTGGGTGTCAATGTGTTGCCACATGATGGAATTTCTAGTTCTCCCCCTCCCCCCACTATCTTATAAAGATGTAGGAAATTGCACACACAGAAACCTACATTAAAAGAACATTATTAAGGTTGCAAAGTCAAGCACTCAAAAGTTAGGAAATGACAGAGTTAAGGTTACCTATCCTGTGCAGTTTCAAAAGTGCTCACCATTGGCTTAAATTGGCTCCAACTGAAATCAACAGTAAAAGGCCCATTGATGGGAGCAGAATTAGGCCAACACTGAATGCTTTTGAAAATTCCACCCTACAACGTTATCCTTGTGAAACATGTTAAATAAGATCAGCCTTAGATCGTCTCACTGAGTTTCTTGGAAGATTTTGCTGGCATCAGGAATACGGCTCCAAGGAGAGATGGTGTATTGAATTATTCAGTTCAGTCAGAACTAGAGTCAAGTCCCATGTAGTTGGTAGTTCATGCACAGATGGGAGAGCATGAATCAGTACTTTGAGAACCTTTTTAACCACAGGGTTTCTGTGCACAGAAACTAGTATGACCGCCATATGAAAGTTCACTGAGCTTAAGGCCAAATTAGATGTCATAAAAAGATAGTAAATATTCTAGTCAGGTGCTGGGCTGATCTGTTTCTACTATGCTTGAAGAGAGAACCTTTCCACTTTGCTGCATAAGTCTGCTTTGTGGATGGTTCTGCTCTACTTCCCAAGAACAGTGTACAATCACCTGAAAGCTGGCATGGGAGATGAAGTGACTAAGGCAGGAGCAGGAGGGAACTCTGACCTTGTTCCCTGCCATGGTTGGATGGAACTGTAGGCATCTGGATTGGAGAGTCTGTTTATAGCAGCCTCATTGTGTCTGCTGCTGCTTCTGTTGTAAAGGAGTGCTCCAAGAGGTAAGACCTTTGCTTTTCTCTGCTGTGAGAGATGAGACTTTTTTTTTTTCCATTAGAGATCTGTGAACTTAATTAACCTCATTGTGGATAAGGCCAAAGTAAGAACAAAGATAAGGAAATACTTTTATTCATATGATGATTTTTTGATGATTGCTTATTTTTGAGCAGGTGGAAGAAGCTAGAAATAGATATAAAAAGTAATGCACATTGATAACATGGGTGTGACAGAAGCATTATGAATGCCTAAGATAGATAGATATTGTACTTAGAAAGTTTAACAGATGTGCCTCTTTTGTGATAGTCCAGAGAAAATGACAGATATGTAATGCACATCATTCTGCATTTTTTAATAACCCTGATCCAGATAAACAGTGTGTGTGTGTGTGTGTGTGTGTGCGCGCGCACACAGTCTGAACAGGTGTACATATCAAATCAGAAATGAAAATTTACATTGTTTATGATCGAAGTACAGTAGCAACATTTTGCATAGAAAAGGCTACACTGGCATGAAGTGACAGTAGCAGAATTAATGCTTCCTTCAGGCCCTATTTTTTCCTCTTGGAAATGATTGACAAAGTAATTTTATTTTTGTACTTTAATAAAAGCGTATACATTATACCCACCACTAAATCCTCACTGGGCCAATTACACATCATGTCACAGCACCTAATATCCAAACAATACATTAAAAAGTATTCTGTCTATGCTGATTTGCATACAAGGATATTTTCCAATTCCCAGCCTAAATATTCCTATGGACACTAAACTCATACAAAAAGAAGCTGGGTAGGTAGGATTCATGGCTAATAAATCCTGACTGACGAAAGTAACGTGTAATGTCTAAGGGAATGCTATGCCATATTGGAATTACACTGTGAGAGGAAATACTAAACCAATACTAAAGAGGTTCTTTTCCCATATAACTGTCTACATGTAACGCTGACAAACCCTGCCCATTGGTGAGTGGGATCAAACCTCTGAAGCTTAGTGCATGAGCCTCAACTACATGAGCTAAAAGCCACATGGCTCTTAGCCAAGGCTGTAGCAGACTCCTCAATGTCCAGGTGGTCTAGGTGGCACTCAAGGGGGACAGAGCACCACGCTCAGCAGGCAGTCACCTTCAGCCCCCAACTAAAACCTCTCCAGCGCATCATCAAGCATCTACAACCTATCCTGAAGGATGATCCCTCGCTCTCACAGATCTTGGCAGACAGGCCAGTCCTCGCTTACAGACAGCCCCCCAACCTGAAGCAAATACTCGCCAGCAACCACACAACAAAAACAGTAACCCAGGAACCTCTCCTTGCAACCATGCCCGTTGCCAACTCTGTCCACATATCTATTCAAGGGACACCATCATAGGACCTAATCACATCAGCCACACCATCAGGGGCTCATTCACCTGCACATCTACCAATGTGATATATGCCATCATGTGCCAGTAGTGCCCCTCTTCCATGTACATTGGTACACTGGACAGTCTCTACGCAAAAGAATAAATGGACACAAATCAGACGTTAAGAATTATAACATTCAAAAACCAGTTGGAGAACACTTCAGCCTCCCTGGACACTCAATTACAGACCTAAAAGTTGCAATTCTTCAACAAAAAAAATTCAAAAACAGACTCCAACAAGAAACTGCAGAACTGGAATTAATTTGCAAACTGAACACCATTAAATTAGGCTTGAATAAAGACTGGGAGTGGATGGGTCATTACACAAACTAAAAACTATTTCCTCATGCTAATTTCCCCCCCCCCCCCACTGTTACTCACACCTTCTTGTCAACTGTTTCATAGAATCATAGAATATCAGGGTTGGGAGGGACCTTAGGAGGTCATCTAGTCCAACCCCCTGCTCAAAGCAGGACCAATCCCCAACTAAATCATCCCAGCCAGGGCTTTGTCAAGCCGGACCTTAAACTTCTAAGGAAGGAGATTCCACTATCTCCCTAGGTAACCCATTCCAGTGCTTCACCACCCTACTTGTGAAAGTTTTTCCTAATATCCAAACTAAACCTCCCCCACTGCAACTTGAGACCATTACTCCTTGTTCTGTCATCTTCTACAACTGAGAACAGTCTAGATCCATCCTCTTTGGAACCCCCTTTCATGTAGTTGAAAGCAGCTATCAAATCCCCACTCATTCTTCTCTTCTGCAGACTAAATAATCCCAGTTCCCTCAGCCTCTCCTCATAAGTCATGTGCTTGAGCCCCCTAATCATTTTTGTTGCCCTCTGCTGGACTTTTTCCAATTTTTCCACATTCTTCTTGTAGTGTGGGGCCCAAAACTGGACACAGACTAATTACATCCCTCTATCTGCTGGCAATGCCCCTACTTATACAGCCCAAAATGCTGTTAGCCTTCTTGGCAACAAGGGCACACTGACTCATATCCAGCTTCTCGTCCACTGTAACCACTAGGTCCTTTTCTGCAGAACTTCTGCCTAGCCACTCAGTCTCTAGTCTATAGCAGTGCATGGGATTCTTCTGTCCTAAGTGCAGGACTCTGTACTTGTCCTTGTTGAACCTCATCAGATTTCTTTTGGCCCAATCCTCTAATTTGTCTAGGTCCCTCTGTATCCTATCTCTACCCTCCAACATATGTACCACTCCTCCCAGTTTAGTGTCATCTGCAAACTTGCTGAGGGTGCAGTTCACACCATCCTCCAGATCATTAATGAAGATATTGAACAAAACTGGCTCCAGGACCGACCCTTGGGGCACTCCGCTTGATACCAGATGCCAACTAGACATGGAGCCATTGATCACTACCCATTGAGCGTGACCATCCAGCCAGTTTTCTATCCACCTTACCGTCCATTCATCCAACCCATACTTCTTTAACTTGCTGGCAAGAATACTGTGGGAGATCATATCAAAAGCTTTGCTAAAGTCAAGGAATAACATGTCCACTGCTTTCCCCACATCCACAGTCAGTTATCTCATCATAGAAGGCAATTAGGTTAGTCAAGCATGACTTGCCCTTGGTGAATCCATGCTGACTGTTCCTGATCACTTTCCTCTTCTCTAAGTGCTTCAGAATTGATTCCTTGAGGACCTGCTCCATGATTTTTCCAGGAACTGAGGTGAGCCTGACTGGCCTGTAGTTCCCCAGATCCTTCTCCTTCCCCATATTTACTATTCTTTTTACACATCAGGATGATTTTGTTCCTGCAATCTCAATAAGGATTCTTTAAAATACAGCCAGCTATCCTGGACTCCTTTCCCTCTCAGGGTATTCTCCCAGGGGATCCTGCCCATCAATTCCCTGAGGGAGTCAGTCTGCTTTTCTGAAGTCCAGGGTCTGTATTTTGCTGCTCTCCTTTCTTTCTTGTGTCAGGATCCTGAACTCGACCATCTCATGGTCACTGGCTCCCAGGTTCCCATCCACTTTTGCTTCCCCTACTAATTCTTCCCTGTTTGTGAGCAGCAGGTCAAGAAGAGCTCTGCCCCTAGTTGGTTCCTCCAGCACTTGCACCAGGAAATTGTCCACTACACTTTCCAAAAACTTCCTGGATTGTCTGTGCACCGCTGTATTGCTCTCCCAGCAAATATCGGGGTGATTGAAGTCCCCTATGAGAATCAGGGCCTGTGATCCTAGTAACTTCTCTTAGTTGCCAGAAGAAATCCCTCCCCTTCTCTTCCTTATTCAGGTCAGTCATTCTACTGGTATGGAGGGGGAACCCCTCATGGCCTCAGCTACAGGTAAAACACACAGAGGTACCATGGTCGGTATAGTAGGACCAGAAAGGTAAGATTCAGAACTCCCCCCTTCCCTTGTGCCCTTAAAGTGTTAAACAAGACCTGCTTATTGACATTTCTGCTTTGGAGTGCTGGTGCCCAGTGTCCTGCTCAGCTTAAGCCATGGTGAATCTGGCCCACCAGGGATTGGGGAAACAAGGAGAGAATTGCTTGATTGTGTGAAATTAGGAGTATAGGGCAAGGGCACTGAATACTGGCACCATTTCCCACAGCTTGTGGTTTTTAGCTGGTATTTCACTCCTGAGGGTAACAAAGGCACAGAGCACCACTGATGCTGGAATCCCAAAGCCACCTGTGCCCATATGTTGCTAGCCTGTTTATGGTGCCTGCCACAGTTATCGCCAACTGGCATGGGAAAGTGTCCCATGGTGGAGGAAGAAATAAGGCTGCCATCCCTAGAAACCTTTGGGAGAGGATTGCAGTGTGCCCCCATGAGAGATTCATTGAGATCTCCCAGGAGGACTCAAGGGACATCTTTGTGTACATAAACAAACTGCTCTGCATCCCCTGTACCCCCGCCTAACTCTCCAGGGGAATGAAGAGCAGATAGCAACTCTTGTACCGCTGCCTCAAGTACATTAATGACAAGTCAATAGCTGCATCCAAGTTGGGGGTCCCATAACTGTAACAGGAAACATATTTACCCACTTACCCAAGGTTCCTTTCCCTGCCTCAGGATCTCCTGTGCTCAGCTGAAGAGACTGGCTGGACTGCGGTGGAGTCAAAAATAAGTTCTGGCTCTGGGTCTGCCCCCATACTTGTCCACCTTCTCCTTGCCATTCATGGCAGGGGCCTGTGACTTGGACTCCTCAGAGGTATCCACCTGGTTTGCAGGGTGGCGGTGGCGTCTCTGTGATGTATGGCATGCAGCTCATTGTAAAAGCAGCAGGTCTGTGACTTGGCACCAGATTGATTGTACCAGATTGATTGTGGGCCTCCCTGGACACTTGCTGCAGTTCCTTGGCTTTTCACACAGCACTGCTGCTAATCCCTGTCATACCCCTTCTCCTCCATCCCCCATGCAATCTGCTCAGAGAGGTCAATGTTTCTACAGCTGGTTCAGAGCTGTGTCTGCGCAGGCTCTTCTCCCGACAGGCCCAGGAAATCCAGTATCTCTTGCTGTAAGCAGGAGTGCATGTGGGGTGTGTAGCTGGCAAGGTCAGCTGGGCAGTCACGCACAACAACAGAGAGCAGATGGAGGTGTGGTCACCAATCTGGACAACCAGGAAAAGGCATTTAAAAAATTTGCAGGAGTTTTACAGGGTGGGCCAGGGGCTTCCAGTCTACATGACTCCTGGCCAGTGGCATTAATAGTGATGCGTGGTCAGCGTTGGGCGTTGTGGGACAGCTGCTGGAGGACTGTTAGGGTTGACGTAGGTAACAGTGTCTATACTTGTGCTGTGTCAACCTCCCTACATCAACCATGGCTCAACACTGCTTGGGGAGCTGGTGTTACTGTGGGCTGGTCTACACTGGGCCGGGGGGGGGGCGGGGGAATCGATCTAAGATACACAACTTCAGCTACGTGAATAGTGTAGCTGAAGTCGAATATCTTAGATCGATTTTTAAAAGTACTTACCCTGGTCCACACAGCAGCAGGCAGACTCCCCCGTCGACAGCGCTTCCTCCGCTCGCGGAGCTGGAGTTCCGGTGTCGACGGGGAGCGGCTCTGGGATCAATTTATCGCGTCTAGACGAGACATGATAAATCGATCCCAGAACATCGATCGCTACCCGCCGAATCGGGCGGGTAGTGTAGATGTAGCCTCTGTCAGTGTAATGGGGCACTACATGGGTGGGAGGCAAATTTCGGTGTAGATACATGCACAATTAGGTTGACATAAATTGCTTTGTCAACCTAACTTTGTAGCCTTGACCAGGCCCATGATCTTTATGGTGTATTCCAACATTGTTTCGAGCTTTCCATTTTTCAGAGCGAGAAGAGGGAGCACTGGTTGAGTAATATCACTGATCCCTAGAGCTCTGCTAAGATTATCAGTGATGCTGGTGTACAAACAATAAAGTAAACAAAAGTGGTGCTGGGTTGGGCACCATTCAAAAGGAAAAAAATTGAAAGAACAAAATTGATAAGGAAAGGCAATTTATTTTCAAACCGAGGGTACGTCTGTCCTGTAATAAAACACCCGTGCTGGCCCACGTCAACGGGCACAGGCTGCAGGTCTATACAGTTGCAGTGTAGACGTTCAGGCCAGTAGCGTAGCCGGGGGGGGAGCAGGGGGGAGCAGCCGCTCCCCCTGAGGAAAAGCGGCACTAAGGCGCCGCCCGAGCCTCACTGGGGCAGCGCTTTAAAAGGCCTGCAGCTCCTGCTGCTGCGGGCCTTTTAAAGCGCCGCCGGAGCCCCGCTGCTGGAGCTCTGGTGGCAGCGCTTTAAAGGGCCGGGGCCTCCACAGCGGCTGGAGCCCTGGGCCCTTTAAAGTGCCTCAGGGTGAGTATAGGGGGAGCGGGGAAGCGCCTTTTTATAGCACTGCTCCCCCTGTGCTCAAGACCTGGCTACGCTACTGGTTCAGGCTTGGGCTGGAGCCCAAACATTTACTCTGCAGTTTTATAGCCCTGAGCCCTGTGAGCCTGGGTCAGCTGACATGGGCCAAGTATGGGTGTTTTATTGCCGTGTAGGCATTCCCTAGGGGAACATCTACACAGCAAAGAAAAACCTGCACCTGGCCTGTGCCGGCTGACTAGGGCTCCGGCTCCTGGGGCTGTTTCATTGCTGTGTAACTTCCGGGCTTGGGCTGGCACCTAGACTCTGGGACTCTGCAGGGTGGGATGGTCCCAGAGCCCAGGCTCCAGCCCAAGCCTGGAAGTCTACACAGCAACGAAACAGCCCCACGAGCCGGAGTCGGCTGACAGATTAAAACCTTGTCAATGGCACATGTTGTTGTCACTGTTCAGGGCAATTGAATCTGGTATTTCCCCTCAGCAATCCAGCCAGGGCACCTACTATGAGACTTTGAGCTCCCCAGCCGTTGACTTTTGGGTGGAGACCCATATCTGGCCCTTCTGACTGGGGTATTTCCAGGCTACACAGTTCCCTACCTTCACTGCTGCTCAAACACACCTGCTTGCTTTCTCTTCAGAGACTGATAACAGAGTAAAAAGAATATAAGAAAGAAAGAAATACTTGTGGCACCTTAGAGACTAACAAATTTATTTCAGCGTAAGCTTTCGTGGGTTAGAACCCACTTCATCGGATGCATGGAATGAAACATACAGTAGACAGATATTTATACAGTCAAAGAAACATGACAAGGTGGAAGTGCGTAAACCAACCTTAAGAGGTTAATTAATTGAGGAACCATAACAGCAGGGGAAGAAAAACCTTTGAAGTGATTGTCAACAGTTATAAATACCACACAGCTCTTTCTATGCAAACCTATTTTATTCTTAAGGTAAAAAAAAATCACTAGAGCTTTTTAAAAATAAACCATGCACATGCAAATAAGCTTACCAGAGTTCACCTACCCCGTACCATGGACTCTGGCCGGAGCAGTCCCTCAACACCTCACTGTTGTGGTTACCAGTTCATCACAGCTTCAGCTAAGAACAAGCACACAATGTTATGGGGCTTGAGTAGGCCTAGTCCTTCTAACCCTTTGTCATAAATATAAAGGGAAGGGGGAGAGGGTCGGATGCAGTGCTATAAAATCCTCTTACCAGTAAAGGGTTAAGAAATGCAGGTAGCCAGACTGACACCTGACCTGGCTGGCATTTCCCCAATAAGGGGACAAGATACTTTTAAATTTTGGGAGGGGGGAAGGTGTGTGTGGCTTTTTGTTTAAGTTAGTGATTTTAAAAAACAAAAAGTACCTGCAAAAAATTAATTTTCTTAACCAGTCATCTTTTCACCAAACCTCACTTTTCTAAAGTAAATTTAGTCAGCATAGCGAGTAGGTTTCTGTTTGTTTTGCTTGGTAAGCTTTCCCTGTGTTAAAGGGAGGGGTTATTCCTGTTTTTTCTGTAACTTTAAGGTTTTGTCCAGAGGGGGAATCCCTCTGAGTTTGGAAATTAAGTACCCTGTAAAATAGTTACCATTCTGATTTTACAAAAATGATTTTACCTTCTTTGTTTTAATAAAATCCTTCTTTTAAGAAGCTGACTGTTTTCTATGGTTCTAAAACCCCGGGGGTGGGTTTTTAGATCACTGTGTAACCAATTGGTTAGGAAATTATTCTCAAGCTTCCCAGGAAAGGGGGTGTACGGGCTTCAAAGGGTATTTTGGGGGAAAGGGGAACGTCAAGTGGTTCCTTTCCCAAATTCCTGTTTAAAACACTTAATGGTGGCAGTAAAAAAAGCATTTCTCAGGGTGCAAAAAATGTTGTACCTTGGGGGGGTTTAACCTAAGCTGGTAAAAATAAGCTTAGGAGCTCTTCATGCGGGTCCCCACATCTTTACCCTAAAGTTTAAAGTGGGGAAAAAACCCTAACTTCCTTCCTTAAGGATTGGGGCCCTCCATGGACCAGGGGTCCTGTCTGTTTCCTTGATCAGGAAAAGGTCGCTGAGCCAGTTTAAAACCAGGCTATTTATCATTCAAAAATCCTGTCAGTCAGTCCCTAAAGAATCCAGTTTGAACTAGTATATGCATACCTCCCTATCGGGTGGCTTCAAAGGGCGGATAACAGAGGAAGTACATTAGCATCCCCTTCCTACTAGAGAAGATACATACAATATCAAAACAACACATACACAATTGCATTTTTAGCAAAATGGACCCCAAAGGTATTAAACCTAATTCAACAAGTCCATTCAGGATATTGCAGGAAATTGTCAGTCTGTCACAGTTGTCACTCTGCAACTTTTTCTTTAAAATACTTTTAGGGAATTTCTAAGGGTTTCTTTCTTTCTTAGTAAAATAAAGTGGTGCTGGGCAAACTAATAAAGGCTGGAAACCAACATTCAGATTCCCTTAGTTTTTCTCACCACCACTTCTAAGCCACTATTGGTGAAAATGCACTCGAGTCTATAGGAAGTGCATAACTAAGGTGTGTTTGTAATGGTCATAGAAAATGGGGATCAGTGAGATATTTTTGTGTGCAAATAAATACACTGCTCCAGAATCTTTGCTTTGATCATGGAAGGAATTAATTGACAAAGAGGCCATAGGGAATATATCCTCCATTGGCTTTTTCTTTTCTCCTTCAGGTCCAATAATACTCTTGCATAAGATTTCCAATAGCAGTTGTTTAGTATGAGAGGAAATGCCAGGGTGGAACTGCCAAATTATCAGTCTAATATCCCATCTCCAACAGCGACCATCAGTGGGTGCTTCAGAAGGAGCAAGAAATCTCATAATGGACATCTATACAATATCCCGCCCTGAGGAGAAATTTCTTCCTAACCCCAAGCAGTATGTGGTTGGCTTATACTCTGAAGTATTATATACTTAATGAATCTATATTCCAGCTATTTAGTTGTGGGCAGACTGATTAATAATATAAATGCAATAACTCAATGTAGGTGGGGGGAGAAAAACTATATTACCATTCAGTCAGCAGAAAGCTGGAGAAATAAGAGCTTGCAGATGTCACAGAAACACCACTGCCTGATAAAATTGTTTTTATTAGCTTAATGTGCCACATATTTATCTAGAACTATGCATGAATTAGTAAAAAAACCTGTACCATTTAAAGTACTATACTTGAATAAAATAATGTATACCTTTTTCTGTGCAGTGCTTGAAGTGATACCACATACATCTTTAATTTCTTCAATTAAGGAAAAAAGAACAAATGGAGTTAGATTTTAATTATTCAGAGTTCATTTGAGAAAAATCTTTGTAAATGTGAGGAAGGAGAGCTGTGCTATCTATCATGGAGGTGGGGGGGGGGGAGAATAGATAGAAAATCCACTCTATGAACTATTCAACAATCTGTAAGCTTTTGCCTTCATTAGAGACTGTAACGTGTAAAGAAAGATGTGTATAGGATAGGGTGACCATATTTCCCTATGCTGAATATGGGACCGCTGGTAAAATTGCTCAAATTCAAGCCAGTTCAATGGCAATCAATTAGAACTATGCAGTAGCGCCCCCCCACCCAACATGCTATAAAAACTCCAGCACCCAGTGGGGAAGGAGAGCTGGGGGGAGAGGGGTAGCTAGAGGCTGTGTGCCAGGATGGCACACAGGATGGCAGGAGCCCTCTTCCATGAGGGCTCTGCCATCCGTGGAGCTGGTCCCCCACTCCTGCGGCTCTTACTGGCTGCGTGGAAAAAATGGGGGCTGGGAGCTGAGGAGTACTTCGACCCCCTACCCCAGCAGGAGATGAGGGAACACGACAGCTGACTGCTCTATGGCACCAACCCCATGCTGTCTGGCTCCAGCTTCCCGCCTCCGAACTGGGCAGGGGGCGAGGAGAGAAGGAGGTGTGTGGGGGTGTGGAGCTGCCCCCCTGGACTGCCCTGCACTTCCACTGAAGTTTAGGGGGGCAACATCTCTGATGTCCCCCAACTCTGCCCAGGCAGCTTCTGCCTCACGGGGAGCACCAGGGATCTCAGATTCAGCCCTGCGGCTCCTGCCTTCAGCCCCGTGGGGGTTGCCAGGGCTTGGGCATTCACCCTCGCAGCTCCCGGCTTCAGCGGGGGGAGGGGGAAAGGGGATGCCAGGGATCGGGGCTTTGGCCCCGTGTGGAGGAGGGGCACCGGTGATCGGGCCTTCAGCCTCGTGGGTCCAGCTTCAGCCCCGGCGAAGCGGGGGGGGGGGGGGCGCACCAGGGATCAGGGCTTCAGCTCCATGGTGGGCACTGGGGCTGAAGCTCTGGGTTTCAGCATTGGTGCCTAGTGGCCCCCTGAAAGATCTTGCAGATCCTCCCCCCCCTTGAGAACCCCTGCTTTAGGTTTCACATGGGGAGGGGTGACACCCTCCCCCCCAGCTGCCTCTCCTCCTACCTGACACCACCTCTTTCCGCCTCTCCACCCAGCCTGAAGCCACCATGTGCTCTCACTGACTGACCACCGCCTGCCCGCACTCACCTGCCAGCCACAAACACGACGCAGCCAGGGCTGCGCTGACCGACCAGCGGGGGAGTGGAAAATATGGGACAATTTGCCCTTTTTTTTTTTTTTTTTTTTAAAGGTGGGACACCTGTAAGGGGGCTTAAATATGGTACTGTCCCATTAAAAAAGGGGATGGATGGTCACCCTAGTATAGGAAGAATACCTAGGATGCTGATATGCTATAAAATCCCTGAGCTGAGCTCAGTTTCTTTTATTTACTACCCAGGTACATGACTGCAGATAACCAAAGAGTACTTGTGGAGACTTTACCTATAAAGGTGACCTTAAGGGTCAGGTAGAGACTGCAGACACGGATCATAGAAATTGCCACACTGGATCTAGCTAGACCAGAATCCTATCTCCGGCAGTGGCCAGCAACCCATGTTTCAGAAGGTGTAAGAGCCCTACAGTATTCAGATGTGGGATAATCTGCCCCTAGAAAGACTTTATAATAGTGGAGATCGAAGTATGTTGTTTTTATCCCTTATGAAGCTTTTTTAAAATTTTATTTTATTATAACTTTAAATATTTATCTATGTAAATGTCAAATTCCTCTTTGAATCTTAAGTTGTTGGCCTCAACAACATCCTGAGGCAATGAGTTCCACAGTAAAATTACACACTTAGCTAAAAAGTATTTTTCCTTTTCAGTTTTGACTTTGCTACCTTTCACCTCAATTGAACATCCCCTGTTCCTTGTGTTGCGCGACATGGAGAACAGAAGCTCTCCATCTATTATTCATTATTTTATATACTTGTATCAAGTCCTCTCTAGTCTAATGTAAACAATCCCAGTCTTTTCAATCTCATTTCATAGGAGAGTTTTCCAAGGTTCCTAATCATTCTTGACACCCTTCTTGTAATTCTTGTAATTGTAACCCTTCTACCAGATGGTTTTGGCAGCAACAAGGGCCAGGTTCAATATCTAGGGGTTTCTCTTAACATTACTGGCTTGAGTTCCCACAGTAATCTGGGAAAACTGAACACCACCCACAGATTTCTTTAAGAGGCAATACTTCCCCACACACAAGCACTGGGTCAGTGAATAACAAAAGAAACCTTTTATTAAAAGGGAGAGGGAACGCAGCATTATTTTGGGAAAATACCACAACAATGATTCAAAAGTATACAAATCATAAGTAACTAACACCTGCCCTGCAGTATGTTGGGCAGTGTCCTTGCCTCAGTTTCTCACCTTGCGGTGGGAAAGTCCAATGGATGAATGTCCCTTTAACATGCCATTCTCCTGTCTCTCCACTGCATCCCACTCACAGTTGGTTGTCCAAAGTCAGTGAAATCTCAGAATTCAGGGGGTGTCCACCCCCCATTTCTAAAGGGATTACAGCCAAGCAATGCATCTGCTGCTATCTCCTGTTGCCTCTGCAATGCTACGTTCTGAGGTTTCACTGTGTAGCTCAGTCCTTAGTGATTTTAGCTCTCAGTGATTTCATGGGGTAGCAGAACCTCACTGCGACCGCATTTGTCTTTTGCTGCAACACTGTTTCCACACCAGGTCTAAGCCTCAGCCTCTAGACTTGCTCATCGGTGATTTCAGCTGTGTTAATCACTGAGCAGAAACAAGAACTCTAAATTGAGTCTGATCAACTCTGTATTTAAACTGGAGGAGGAAGGTCAAATGGTAACTAGGACTCTTTAAACAGTCTTTGCTCCCAGGAAGGTATGCGCATACCCAACCCTCTTTGATTTTTACTTGGATTTGGCATCACTAGCCCCTACTTAGTGACTGAGCTTCACATTAGGGTAACCCTCTCAATTAGGGCATGCTAAATATACTTCTGTTGCCCTTTATTCATGCAATACGCATAGCAACATTCCATTACCCCTGCATTCAATACAGTGATTACTTTCAGCAAAGCAGGTCTGTATGCTGGTCACCTAAACAAAGTGGGTGTCTATGCAAATACAATCTGCTCCTGAGGTCTTTTCTCCCAGTAGATCACTACATATCACGGGGGAGCTCATTCAGACCCTGCTTACAAAATATCCTTTTTTAGATCGGGTGACCAGTACTGAGCACAGTAATCCGGAAGAGACCACACCATTAATTTATATAATGACATTACAATATTTCCATATTATGCTTCATCCCACTCCTTATGCATCCAAACACAGTTCTTGCTAGTCTGACTGCAGTTACACATTAAGCAGCAATCTTCATTGAGTTGTCCACGATGTCCACCTCCCTTTCCTAATATCATAGCTAATTTAGAAAACTGTAAGGAGTATGAGTAGTTCAGTATTTTTCAGTTTGATGTGCATTACTTTGAACTTCATCTGCCATCATATTGCCCATTCACCGCCAAATCGGTGAGTAGTTATCGATCTTTTGGGGATTGATTTTTCGCATCTAGTGTAGACGCGATAAATCGATCCCTGATCGCTCCGCCATCCACTCCGGTAATCCACTGCGGCAAGAGGCGGAAGCGGAGTCGACGGGGGAGTGGCGGCAGTCAACCCTGCGGCGTCCTCACGGCGCAGTAAGTCGAGCGAGGTATGTCGACTTCAGCTACGTTATTCACGTAGCTGAAGTTGTGTACCTTACATCGAACCCGCTCTCTCCCCCGCCCCCAGTGTAGACCAGGTTTTAGTTTAAGTTCCTCTGAAGTTCCTTACAGTCTTCTCTGGACCTGAATAACCTAAATAACCTTGTGACATCTGCAAATGTTGCTGCCTCACTGCTCTGTTTCCTTTCCAGGTCATTAATAGATATATTAAACAACACCAGCCCTAATGCACCACCTTGAGGAACGCTGCTGTGAAATGTTTGTTATGAAGAAACTTGACCATTACTTCTTACTTTTTGTGTTCTGTCTCTTAGCCAGTTTTTGATCCATTCCAATATTTTGCCATCTGCCCCACTCACACTACTTAGTTTCTTTAGTAACCTCTTGTGAGGGACCTTGTCAACATCCTTTTGAAAATCTAAGTGAATTTATCCACTGTGTTCAAAGAATTTTAAAAGCTTAGTGAGGCACAATTTCCCTTCCCAGAAATCATGCTGGTTCGATCCCAGTCTATCATGATCTTCCAGGTAATTTTGATACTCTACTTGTAATTATCACTTCATACTGTTTACCAAGTATGTATGTAAGGCTTACTGGACTGTAATTTTCTGGATCACCCCAGAGTCTTTTTAAAATATAGGTACTATATTTGCTATCATCCAATTTTCTGATGTAGTAGCTGTTTTTATTGAGAGTGTATATTTTTGCTAGCAGCTCAGCCACTTCATACATAAGCTTCTTCAGAACTCATTAGCAATGATGTCGTATAGCAGGCCTGCACAACTCGTAAAGCGGCAAGGGCCATATTACTCCAAAGAAAACAGCTGAGGGCCGAAACCCCCCGGCCCCATGGAAACACCCCCTCCCCAATGCTGCCCGCCCTGCAGAAACAATCCCTCCTTCCCCAGTGTTGGGGTGTGGAAGCCTGTAGAGGGGGAAAGAAACAGTGAGCATAGGGTGACCAGATCACAGCAGTAAAATAGGATCCGCTCCCTCCCCGCTCGGCCCCACCATCACCCCCCTCTTCACCCCCCCAGGGGTCACTATATTACTGCACACAACAGTCAGTCAATGCAGTTGTAGATAAATCTCTGCATTATGCATTTTTGTATAACTTTTATATGACTTTGTATTGAACCTTGGTAATATGTTATGGCGGGCCCCTAAGGTAGTATAATTAAGGTAAAAGAAAAATGTCTTTTTGCTAGAAGTAGAATAAGATCTTCCCCCCGCTTTATATTCAATTGCCCTGTTGAATGAATGAGGAAGGTGTGGAAGGCAGGCACCTCCAGATGGCTGCAACCCTTGAATAGGGGATGGGAACTCACCCCCCCGCGGGCCACACAGTGAGCCCATGCGGGCCGCATGTGGCCCCCGGGCCTCATGTTGTGCAGGTCTGTCCTACAGTATGGTTAAGAAAACAAATTACCTTATTTATAAGTGCTAAACTCAGTGCCTTGGTTCTGAGGCCATTTGTGAGGATCCTTGAGCCCAGGCTCCAGCCTGAGCCCTAATATCTACACTGCAGTTAAATAGCCCCTGAGCGTGAACCCCATGAGTCTGAGTCAGCTGGCATTGGCCAGCCACAGGTTTTTAACCGCAGTGTAGACATATCCTTAGCTTCTGGGTGGAGTTCAAGTCATGGGTTTTAACCTATAAAGCTCTCACTTATTTCCTTGGGAGAGTATTCCCCCATCCCAGTATAGTTGTGCTCAGTGGAGGTGGTCAGCCTAGACATGGGATGGAGTTTTCTGTAGCATGTTTTCTGGTAGCAGTTCTCAGATCATTTCCTTGGTCTGCTAGAGCCTGGATTTGTTAATAATTTTGGCACGCCACTTAGATCTTCTCCCAGGGAGAGAGTCAAAAGCTGTGTTTATTGTGGATGTTGGCATGTATTATGGTGATAGATTAGATGAGACAGCTCTACCTAACATAATATTTTTTTCCCAGGGACTTTAAAAATATTTTTTTCTATATTTTAATTGATGTGTATGTGCCTAGAATTAAGGGGAACAGACCCTTTAGATTAAATTGAAATTAATAGATCAATATATAGGAGAAGACAAGAAATAAATCAGAGGCATAGGAACAGAACCGTATCTCTTATCACGTGTTTCCTTTCTCTCCCTTCCCATCTGTATGGTTCTGCATGTGTATTAAGTTCACGCCCAACTTAAAATGTAGTTTGGAACTCTGTCAATTTTCTACTTATGCAAAATTGTAGAACAGCCCAACACTGTGGTGGTTCTATGACCAAATTAAGCTGGTTAATTAAGACAATTAGCATGTCTTTCTCCAGCTGAATTAGCTAGAAGATACAGCTGCGTTTAAAAATTGTCACATGATGTTTATTTTTTCAGAATTTTATCTTCCCGATGAGTTATTTTTGGCACAAAATATATTGTTTTCAATCTAAGACCCAACCGTGCAGTCCCTCATACAACTGAGTAGTCCTTACACTTGTGAATAGTCCCTTGAGTTGAGTAGAGCAACTCTTGTGAGTAAAGACTACTCAGGCAAAGAATTGTTTAAGTTTGGAGCCTAAACTATTTTGAGACAAACTAAATTTTTCACCTTGTTCTAGGGTGACCAGATGTCCCGATAAAATCAGGACCGTCCTGATTTTTTACCATGTGTCCCGCGTTCCGACCAATGGTCGGTCGGGATGCCTTTTTTCCCGATTTTCAGTCTTCTTCCGTTTTTTTTGTTTGTTTTTTTGTTCCACAGCTTCCAGCTCTTCCATTTCCAGTGGCAGAGGCTTCTGGCGGCAGAGGTTTCTCCGGTTTTTTTTTTTTTGCTCAACAACTTTGGTGGCATAGGCTTTTTCATTTTTTTTTTGGGTGGGAAGTCCCGATTTTCGGGTCTTCTCATCTGGTCACCCTACCTTGTTCCCACCTTGCAAAGATGGTACTCAGACTGAAGTGATTGGAATAAGAGATCATATAAATATGGAAAACATTCTCTTGTACAAAGTATATATTTTGGAGTAGATTCTCCCTTTTATACACAGAGGCTAAGAGCAGAGTGATGGGGAAAAGCATACTAAGCAAAAACTAGTACTAAAAGAACATAAATACAGGAGTAACAGAACAACATATGATGAAAGTTGTCATCTGGTTTTTGTCAGGTGTGAATTGCAGGGTTAATTTTCATATATAAAATTAAAAATTTGTTAAATAGTGAGACAGAGTTTTCCACATTGTACCAAATTAAGGACAGAATAACATTAGCTATTGCAAAGCTGTAATTTCAACCAAAAAATTCAAATTTGGGAGCCTAGATTTAGTCACCTAACTCTCTTTTATTTAGGTGCCTAAATATAGGTCTGCTTTTCAGAGGTGCTGAAAACCAAACACTCCAAATGAGGTGCGTGTTTGGCATGCTGTGTAAAACATCCTCTTTTCATTCTGAAGAGACCTTTTGTGGGCAGGAGGACCAGGACTGTGTGGGGAGGCAAGTAGTCTCTGAATTACTCCCTATCGAAATTATAGCAGTATTTTAACAGCGTGTTGTACTGAGTTCTACACATGCTGGAGTCTGAGGAACTGGACCCTGGGGAGCTCATGGAGAAGAAAGATGCCACAGTTGAAACTTGCCTCTTTTCAAACAAAGAAGCACAACTGTATCTTCAAATTCATCAAACCATGCCACTGGCTTCCCTATCATATCAGAATCTGGTTCCAAAATAATTCATGGGCTTGTTCCAGCCTACATCCTCATCATTATTAATAATAATGATAATATTTGTTCTAATAATATTGCGCTCGTACCATGACCTCAGCATCACCAACTCATTCTTCCAGACAAAGCCTCAACACAAAGTGTCCTGGAGACACCCTCGCTCCATGCACTGGCACCAACTCGAACTGATCATCATCAGGCGGTCTGCCTTGAAGTGCGTCCTGCTTACTCGCACCTTCCACAGTGCTGACTGTAACAGTGATCACTCGCTGGTGTGCAGCAAGATGAAGTTACAGCCAAAGAAGATCCACTGCTCTAGGCCAGAGGGCAAACCCCGTATCAATGTGAGCAAGACTGCACACCCAGACAAGGCAGAGAAATTCACCCATGAGCTCTCCAAGGTGCTGAACTGTATGCCTCCCGGTGGCTGCGCCAAAGAGAGATGGAACCACATCAGAGACGCAGTACACAGCACAGCCATGAAAGTTTTTGGAAAGAAACGAAATATGAACAATGACTGGTTTGAGGCCAACTCTGCCACACTCACTCCAGCCATTGAAGAACACCGCGCTGTTCACCTGGAGTACAAGCGTTCCCCCAGTCAGAGGACTCTACAAGAGTATCGATTTGCCAGGAGCAAAGTACAGAGACTAGCTTGACAGTGTGCAAATGATTACTGGCTCCAGCTCTGCCGGAGCATTCAACTATCTGCTGACACTGGAAACATCAGGGGAATGTATGATGGCATCAAGAAGGCCATGGGACCCACAAAGAAGTGGAGAGTGTCACTAAAGTCTGCAACAGGTGAAAACATCCAGGACAAGGGCAAGCAGATGGATAGATGGGTGGAGCACTACTCTGAAGTGTACTCCAGGCAAAACACCATCACTGAAGCTGCCCTCAATACCGGGGATGGTTTTCCCGTTGAAACTGAGCTGGATGAGAAGCCCACCATGGAAGAACTGAAGAAAGTCATTGAGAGCTTGTCCACAGGAAAGGCTCCAGGAAAGGATGGCATCCCACCAGAAGTTATCAAGTGTGGCATCAACGTCCTCCTAGAACACCTCCACGACCTCCTCTGTCAGTGTTGGGACGAAGGTGCAGTACCTCAGGATATGAGAGATGCCAACATCGTGACCCTCTACAAGAACAAGGGTGATAGAAGCGACTGCAACAACTACAGAGGCATATCGCTCCTGAGTGTTGTGGGTAACGTCTTCGCACGCGTGATCCTGAACAGACTGCAGAAGCTTGCTGACAGAGTTTACCCAGAGTCACAGTGCGGGTTCCGAGCAGGGAGATCCACAACTGGCATGGTTTTCTCCTTAAGGCAGCTGCAAGAGAAATGCAGAGAACAGCACAAGCCGCTACTCCTTGCCTTCATAGACCTGACCAAAGCTTTCGACCTTGTGAACAGAGATGGGCTGTTCAAGATCCTGGTAAAGGTTGGCTGCCCACCGAAGCTGCTGAGCGTGATCCAGTCTTTTCATGACAACATGAAAGGCACAGTACTGTATGATGGCTCATCCTCCAATGCCTTCGACATCCACAGTGGAGTAAAACAAGGCTGCGTTCTCGCTCCCACACTCTTCGGCATCTTCTTCACAGCGTTGCTGAAACGTGCCTTTGGAAATTCCACAGAGGGAGTCTATCTCCACACCCGGTCTGACAGGAGACTTTTCAATTTGGCTCGACTAAAGGCCAAAAGCAAGGTACGGGAGGCAACAATCAGAGACGTGCTGTTTGCAGACGACGCTGCCCTGGCCACCCACACAGAAACTGATCTCCAGCATCTGATTGACCACTTTTCCAGAGCTTGCGAAGAGTTCGGGTTGACAATCAGTCTTCAGAAGACCAAAGTTATGGCCCAGGATGCAGAACATCCAAGCATTGCCATCAATGACTATGTGCTAGAGGTGGTCAGTCAGTTCACCTACCTCGGATCTACCATCACGGACAACCTATCACTGGACCCTGAGATCAACCGTAGAAGCAGCAAGGCCTTCACAATTTTGGCCAGTTTATCACAGAGTATGGAACAACAACATGCTGACCATCAACACAAAGGTTGCTGTGTACCGCGCATGTGTGCTAAACACTCTTCTCTATGCCAGAGAAACTTGGACCCTCTACGCTTCGCAAGAAAAGAGACTGAACGTCTTCCACATGCGCTGCCTCCGTCGCATACTCAGGATCACTTGGAGTGATCGAATGACGAACAATAAGGTGCTGGAACGTGTCAAGATCTCCAGCATGTTCACTCTCCTCCGTCAACGCCGCCTCAGATGGCTTGGCCATCTAAGTCGCATGGAAGATGGACGGATCCCCAAAGACCTGTTGTATGCCGAACTTGCCTCCGGAAACAGAGCTACAGGACGGCCCCACCTTCGCTTCAAGGATGTTTGTAAGAGGGACCTGAAGACTGTTCAAATCAACATTAATAGCTGGGAAGAGCTCGCCCAGGACAGATGGAGATGGAGACACGCTCTGACCACTGGATTGAAAACTGGTGAAGACAAGCTGCGGCAGCTTGCCGAGGAAAAGCGGGTTCAACGAAAAAGGAAGCAGCGGCTCCAACCCACAGCTGACACCGCCTTCAAATGCAGCAAATGCAATCGAGACTGCCACTCTCGTGTGGGGCTCTACAGCCACAACAGACGCTGCACAACCATTAACTAAACATTCCCCATGGGCGCATATCCATCGTCTCTCGAGACTAACGGACACCACCACCAACAACAATAATATTGCACTATCACTTAGGAGCTCCTGTCATGGGCCAGGATCCCATGGTGCTGTACAAACACAGTCCCTACCCCGAGGAACTTAGATTGTAAGTATGTCTATTTATCCCCTCTTCTGCTTTTCTCACTCCCTCTATTCTTCTTGCACAAACCTCTCAATGTCCCTTTGTACAGTCCTGCCCATGTAGGCACAAGATCTTCCTCCTCTGCAGCTCCTGCCATTTTGAGCATCCTTCCTGTATCTCTGACTCATTGTGTCTCAATCTGTGTACAAAGTTGAAACTACAGTAAAGAACAGAATTATCCGACACATGGATAAACATGATATGTTGGGAAAGAGTCAATACGGCATTTGTAAAGGGAAATCAGCCCTCCTCAATCTATTAGTATTCTTTGAGAGGGTCAACAAACATGTGGACAGGGGCCCAGTGCATATAGTGTACTTGGACTTTCAGAAAGTCTAGGACAAGGACCTTCACCAAAGTCTCTTAGAGAAACTAAGTCACGGGATAAGAAGGCAGGTCCTCTCATTGATCAGTAACTGGTTAACAGACAGGAAACAAAGGGTAGGAATAAATGATCAGTTTTCACAATGGAGAAAGATAAATAACAGCATCTCCCATGGACCTGTAAAGGGACCAGTGTTGTTCAACATATTCATAAATGATCTGGAAAAGGGGGTGAACAGTGAAATGAAAACATTTGCAGATTATACCAACTAACTCAAGATAGTTAAGTCCAAAGTTGACAGCTAAGAGTTATGAAGAAATCTTGCAAAACTGGGGACTGGCAACAAAGTGGCATATTAAATTAAATGTTGGTAAGTGCAAAGTATTGCATGTTGGTCAAAATAACCCCAACTATACATACAATATGATGGGGTCTAAGTAAGCTGTTACCACTCAAGAAAGAGATCTTGGAGTCATCGTGGATAATTCTCTGAAAACAGCTGCTGAATGTGCAGCTGCAGTCAAAAAAGCTAACGGACTGTTAGGAACCATTAGGAAAGGGACAGACAATAAAACAGAAAATATCATACCACATAAATCCATGATATGCCCACACCTTGAATACTGTGAACAGTTCTGGTTGTCCAATTGTAACCCACACACCTCTTGGTGCTCTGTCCCCTTTAGTCGCACTGAGACCACATAGAGATTAATGAGTCTGCTACAGCCTTAGCTAAAGGCCAAATGGATTTTAGCTCATGCGTTTAGCTAAAGAGGTCCCAGGTTCGATCCTGCCCGCCAGCAACTGGAGTCTCTTGATGTTACAGGTGTTTCCAAATCTAATACATCTTTTTTTGAGATAGTGTAAGGTACAGAGAAGAGCAACAGAAATGGTTAAGGGAATGGAACAGCTTCCATACAAGAAAAGATTAAAAAGACTGGGACTGTTCAGTTTAGAAAAGAGATGATTAAGGGGAGATATGACAGAGGTCTATAAATCATGAATAGTATGGCAAAAGTGAATAAGAAAATGTTCTTTACCTCTTCACATAAGACAAGAAGTAGAGGTCTCCCAATGAAATTAATAGGCAGCAGGTTTAAAACAAACAAAAGGAAGAACTTCACACAATGCACAGCCAACCTGTGGAACTCATTGCCAGGGTATGTTGTGAGGTCCAAAAGTATAGGTGGGTTCAAAGAAGAATTAGATACATTCATGGAGGATCGGTCCATCCATAGCTATTAGCCATGATGGTCAGGGATACAATTCCATGTTCTGGATGTCCCTAAACCCCCAACTACCAGAAGCTGGGACTGGACGACAGGGATTGGAGCACGTGAAATTTCCCTATTTGGTTAATTTCCTCTGAAGCATTTGGCACTGTCCACCATCAGAGACTGGATACTTAGCTAGATGGACCATTGGTTTGACTCATTGTGGCTGTTCTTATTTAAAGTTCATTGGAAAACAGATATCTTCTCCAGGCTGGGAAAAGTTTTATTGTTCGGCCACCCACAACAGCTCAACAACCAGCCTGGACAACTGTAATTTAACTACTTCCTGTTTACTGGCTGAGATGCTGACCTGCATTAAATATTTTGGGTGATCACCAAAAGCATGTTGAAAATGAAAACTAGCCTTCACCTCAGTTTCTTTTAAACACAATCAAATGGCAGGAAAAGAGAGGAGGATTTGGCTTGACCAAGCTCCTATTTTGCTAAATTCCTCCTTTGGCCTGACTCACTAGTTGCTCTCACTTTAGAATGACATATGTCCTAAAAGAACCAGTAACAGCTATATTTTTCTTGTTGATTTGTGATCTAGTATTTCCTGGAGAAGTCACCTTAAAAAATGTTCCTAACCTTATATTCGCTTTAAAACCTTGCCCTTTCGTTTTCTTGCCGTGTAACTTATCTCTGCAATTGTGTTTAACTCCATCATGGATTTTAAAATAGTAGCCACTGAATTGTCTCCCCACCAGTGCCTGCCTGCTCAGAAACCCAGCCAACCCAGAACTAGTGGGAGGACATCTGGATCCCTATTTCCTTCCCCCATCTTTAAGCACTCATGAGAAACCTACTTCTACTTCCACTCCCAATCCCTCACACAACCTAGGACACGACCTAGGGCAAGCCCTTAGCAGTTAAAGTATACCTGGTTCCTCAACTGACTGCCCAGCTCACCCCTGGTTGGGACCCCCTTCTCACCTGAGCGACTGCCTCACAGCTAGGTGCTGCAGGATGAGTCACCCGATGGATTTTTTGTTTGAGGCAGGAAAGAAGTTCCTGATTTTTTCAGGGAGGGAAAGCAATTTTGAGAGGAAGGATGGCTAAGTGGTTAGGGCATCAGCATGGGAGTTAGGAAAAGAGGGTTCAATTCCCTGCTCTGTCACTGTCTTACTATGCAACCTTAAGCGAATCACTTAGGACATGCTTACGCATATATAGCGGCATGTGAGTTGTGTAGCTATATGCTGCAGTGAAAAGCAGGCTGCATCCACCCTGAGGTGGCCAGCTAGGTATAACAATGGAAGTCTCTAACATTGGGGAGGCAGATGGCTCCTACACTGCTAAAAAAGCAGTGTAGATGGGGAAGACACTGCTTGGTGTATAGAGAGCCGTGTGAGATACCAACCTTAATATTCTGCTGTGTCTTTACTCACCTACTCTGTGCCTGACTATGCTGCTATTTATATCCATGTTGGGGGGTCTTGAAGTATATGTACTCTACGTGTTGCTGTAAGTGTAGACACAGCCTAAGATATTACCTCACCTACCTGTTTCTCTAATAGCTTAAGATAGATAAATGTTAACATCGTGGCAGCACATCAAAGTACCCTGCGTGCTCAATGAAAATACACTTTTCGTTACATTTTGAACAGCTTTATCAATTCATATATCATTTTATGTGTTTTCCAGTAGCCTAGAAGCCCCAGTGGAGAGGTCATTGTACTAAGAGCTGTACAAATGCACGGGAGAGATGGCCTTGAGAAGCTTAGTATCTAAACACGGAAGTAAGCAAGTATTGTTATTCCAGTGTTTCAGATGGGGAGTGGAGGCTCAGAAAAACTAAGGGCAGGTCTACACTACAGCCGGGATCGACACTCTGAGATAGATCCACTGGCAGTCAATTTAGCGGGTCTAATAAAGACCCGTCAAATCGACTGCAGATCGCTCTCCAGTTGACCCCTGTACTCTACCCCCAATAAGAAGAGTAAGGTAAGTCGACAGGAGATTTTCTCCCATCGACCTCCGCCCCCCTGCGGTATAGATCCCGTGGTAACTTGACCTAAGGTATGTCGACTCCTGCTACGTTGTTCACATAGCTGGAGTTGCATAGCGTAGGTCAACTTACCGCGGTAGTGTAGATATAGGCTGAGAGACTCTCCCAAAGGAAGCCTATGGTATAGCTCAGAACTGAAACTTTATTTCCTGAGTCCCAGAACAGTAACTTAACCACAAGATGACCCTTCCCTGCTCAGTTTATTTTTATTCATAAAGATGATGAGCTTCTGGTGCACTCAAGACTGTTCAAATTATTCATAATTATTGTAATTGATTGTATATTATTGGTCCTTTTACTTATCGTTCCCCAGAGTATCTGTGCTCTACAACATGTCAAACCTTGAAAGCATCAGAGGAGCCTGTAAATATGTCTCAGCTGCTCAGCTAAGTATGGAATAAATTGAAATAACTTCGATTTATGTTCTTTTTGTCCTCAATCAGACTGGAAAGAAGGCATACATTTTTGACAGTGAGAACAATTAACCATTGGAACAATTTACCAAAGGCTGTGGTCGATTCTCCATCACTGACAATTTTAAAATCAAGATTGGATATTTTCCTAAAATATCTGCTCTGGGAATGATTTTGGGGAAGTTCTCTGGTCTGTGTTGTTCCACAGGAGCTCAGACTAATTGATCACAATGATCCCTTCTGGCCTTGGAATCTATGAATGAACAAGCAGCAGCCCCAGAGAGATGCTTTGTTAGATCACAGGGCAATATGGCTCTGTCTTAGACAATGGCTAAAGAAGTCAGTGCTGAGATTTGTACATGTCCCCTAGACGGTTTTGAAAACCCAGCCCCAAGAATTGGGGACACAAAAACCCAGTCAGGAGTGCAAGAGTAGGAAACTAGCTCAGGCTTCAGGCAGTTTAGATTGCTTTTGGCTCTGCAAGGGTGTAATAAATGAATGCACTCTCTCTCACACACGCAGAGAGCATGTAACAGATATAACAAGAATCCCACTGCTAGCTATTGAAAAATGTCATATTTCATGGCTTTCACATAATAGCCATCTGTTTTGAAATGGAAACACATGTCCAAATGTCAGCCTACTGCAGGTATCCTCAAATCTTTTTCCTGTTCTTTTTTTTTTATTTGGTTGTTGTTCGCTACATAGTATTTTTCATTTCCACTTGCTGTGATATCATGGCATTTGATTTTGTTCTGGCCAAGAGGTCAGGGAGCTCAATTCAGTGTTAGCTGCCTTATTGGTCCATGGATTTCCCACTAAGACACCGTGGATGATTAATGTGGCCAGTGACCTACCTTGCACAGAATAGGAACACATTACCTCCATTTGGAGCTCATTCTTCCCCTGGCTTGGGGCCAGGAGCACAAATTTGTTCTCATGTTGATGTCTCCTGACTCCGTGACCCTCAGGCTCAGTAGATTGTTTTGCTTTTTTATTCTTGTTTGAGGCCATTAATGTCCTTCTTTAATATATTCCTCTCATGATCAACTTTAAACAAGATCATTATTTGTTTGTATGGCAATGTATATAGCTTTCTCGTCTCAGGATTTCTTGCTTGTGTGTGTGGCTTAAATATAGCTGCATTGCATTCTGTCTCCCCCACATCTTTCCTAATGGAAAAGTAAATGCTTGCCTGATACATGCCTTCAATGTTCTGTAAAGGTATGACCCTGATAGAGTTTCTAAATTATAAAGCAGGAGCTCTTTTATATTACCGTGAATAACGACAGGAAATCTAGTTCTTTATAATAAGTTATTTATTCTCCATTTTGAGGTTTTATCCACACCCCAGGAGGTGGCCATGTATATTTCAACAGGTGCTGCACTGAGATTGCTCGGATACTCTCGCACCGCATTAGATTGTATCCACTGGAAAGAAATGAATTTGAGAGCAAGACTTATAGGCTGATGAAAAACGAAAAATCTCTTCTCTTGTTGAATGCAAAATTCATATCTTTTATCAGCATCAGTGTCATGTAAATACATATTTATGATCTAAGGCATGGCACAATGTGTCGGGGAAAGCAAGAATCTAGACAACATACCATGGACTGGAAAATTGACAAATGCTTTCCAAACATTCTGAAAACTTAAGAACGAATCTGGACGGGGTGCAGAGGTGGGCAGAAGCAGGCATCACTTCTGGGTGACTACACTGCCTGGTTACTAACTCACTTTCAGGGAGAAGCAAGCAGAGCGGGTTCTGATTTATGACAGAAATCAGATGAGATGAGAGATGGCATATGACCTTAAGAGGAAAGAAGGCACATGAAGTTAGAGGAAAACAGCTTAGAAATAAATGTAATGACAATGGCTGGAAGATAAGCTGAATGGTTCTAGGAGACTTGCAAGAAACTGAGACCTCCAAAATATTGAATATTAACATTGGTATTGTTAGTAATGAAAAAGAAAGTGTGCCTTTTTAAAAACAGCTCTCTGTAATAAGACACGTGTTGAAGTCTCTTAATGGCTTAGGGCAGTGGTTCTTAACCTTTTCAGACTACTGTACCCCTTTCAGGAGTCTGATTTTTCTTGCATACCCTGAGTTTCCCCTCACTTGAAAACTATTTGCTTACAAAATCAGACACAAAAATACAAAAGTGTCACAGCACACTTTTACTGACAAATTGCTCACTTTCTTATTTTTACCATATAATTATAAAATGATTGGAATATAAATATTGTACTTACATTTCAGTGTGATACCTGAGCCTGTTTTTCACTTGTGAGCCTTATCTGAAGCCCGAACACCAGGTGGTGGGGTTGAAGCATATAACTTAGCTTCAAGGGGCCCCCTCTGGCCTGGGGTCCTAGGCAATTGGCCTGCTTGCCACCCACTAAGGCCCTACACTTGTGATCCCCCTAAACTTGTCCCATGAGCCCCCTGGGGGCTACAACCCCCAGGTTGAGAAATGCTGATCTAGATGAGTTGAGTACCCCCGGGAAGACCTCTGTGTACCCCTGGGGGTACACCTACCTCTCCCTTGTTGAGAACCACAGGCTTAGGCATTTGACCCAATTACCATAGTAGCTGAGAAGTTCATAATCTTTAATATACTTATCCTCTGTGAGGTAGTGAAATGCATTTTACAGATAGGGAACTGAGTCACAAAGCGACTAAATGACTTACCCAAAGTCTCACAGGAAGTATGAGCCCTACTGACTGGATCATACAGTCTGACATTTAGGGAACAAGAGGCAACCTCTGTGGGTCACACAGCACTACACAAATAAAGATGCTGATGTAACCAGAGGTGTCCAGTCAATATTGCAATATAAGAGACAGTAGTGAGAGCTTCCTGTGGGCTGTGAACTCTGGGCTCTAAGTCTGGACACCCTGTGTAGATGAATGTAGGCGGGAGAGTCTCTTCTCCCCTACACACGTTTAGGAGACAGCTATAATTTAGTTGATTGTATCCAATGGCATGGGGAGGTAGACTGTAGTCTGACTGTAGAGCCTTAGGTTACAGACAGATTATGATGGGGCAGAGATGTAGCCCTCCCATTCTGCATGCTGGTCTGCAGATACAGACAGTACAGGGGAGACCATAGTCTTCAAGGCCAAAAGGGATCATCATGATCATCTAGCCTGACCTCCTGCACATTGCAGGCTACTGAACCTCATCCACCCACTCCTGTAATAGACCTTGCACTTTGCACTATTAAATTTCATTCTATTTCTATTACAAGGTCATCCAGATCTTGTATGCTATTCCAGTCTTCCATCCACAAATTTTATTAGCACACTCCCACTTTTTGTGCCAACATCAATAATACAAATGTTAAATAAGATGGGTCCCAAGACCGGTCTCTGAGGAACTCCACTAGTGACCTCCGTCCAGTCTCATAGTTTACCTTTCATTATGACCTGTTGTAGTCTCCCCTTTATCCAGTTCCTTATCCACCTTTCAATTCTCATATTAATCACCATCTTCACCAATTTAACTAATAAAAATTTACCACGAGGAACTGTATCAAATGTCTCACTGAAATCCAGGTAGATTAGAGCTACTGCATTTCCTTTCTATAAAAAATCAGTTATCTTCTCAAAGAAGGAGATCAGGTTGGTCTGGCATGATCTACATTTTGTAAAACCATGTTGTATGTTATCCTAATTAGTGTAACCTCTATGTCCTTAACTTCTTTCTCTTTTAACCTTTTAACTAACTACAGTGTTTTTCTTTCTTTTTTTTTTTCAAAGTGACAACAAATCTATGAGTTATGCTGAAACTTCACATGAATAGCAGGCAAAAATCTTTTTTCTGCAAATTGGAAATAGGAAATTCACTTTATTTCCTCCTTCTAATTAGTCTGAAATGTAAATGACAACAAAATATGGGATTAATGTGTCTTAATGAAACTGCAGACTTGCATATTTATGTATTGGTTCTAGCAGCATAGCCATTTTCAGAAAAACAAAATATTTCCTATTAATGTATGTCTGTTTTTTCTCTTTCCCTTCTTTTCTTTCCCTTCTCTTTTTCTTTTCTTCTTCATTTTAATGCTCTTCTCTAACACTTAATCAGGTGAATAATCCCATTAATGTCATTGGAACTACTCATGTGCATAAAGTTATGCCTGTGCTTAAGTATTTTTCAGGGCTCAGGCTTCCATTCCGGATGACCTTGAAAATTGGAGTAATAAAAATGGGATGAAATTTAATAACGCAAAATGCAAGGTCATGCCCTTAGGGACTAACAATTAGCATGTTTCCTATAAGCTGGGGACTTATCAGTTGGAAGCAACAGAGGAGGAGAAAGACCTGGGTGTATTGGTTGATCACAGGATGACTACAAACCACCAGTGTGATGCACCTGTGAAAAAAAGACTAATGCAGTCCTAAGATGCATCAGATGAGGTATTTCCAGTAGAGACACTTAAGTGTTACTACATTATACAAAGTACGGGTGAGACCTCATCTGGAACACTATGTGCAATTCTGGTCTTCCATGTTTAAGAAGGATGAATTCAAATCTGGAACAGTTACAGAGAAGGGCTACTAGGATGATCAGAGGACTGGAAAACTACCTTCTGAGAAGAGACTCAAAGAGCTTGGCTTGTTTAGCCTAACCAAAGAAAGGTTAACTGAAGATATGATTGCTCTCTATAAATAGATCAGAGGGATAAATACCAGGGAGGGAGAGGAGTTATTTAAGTTAAGCACCCAGTGTGGACACAAGAACAAATGGATATAAACTGGCAATCAAAAAGTTTAGGCTTGAAATTAGGCAAAGGTTTCTAACCATCAGAGGAGTGAAGTTTTATAACAGCCTTCCAAGGGGAGCAATGGGAACAAAAAACCTAACTGGCTACAAGCCTGAGCTTGATATGTTTATGGAGGGGAATGGTCTGATGAAACTGCTTGACAATGGCAGGTAGCCGATCTGTGACTGCTAGCAAATATGTCCAATGGTTGGTGATGGGACACTAGATGGGGAGGGCTTGAGTTACTAAAGAGAATTCTTTCCCAGGTGTCTGGCTGTGGGGTCTTGCTAAAATGCTCTGGGTCCAAATGATCATATTTGGGGTCACAAAGGAATTTTCCCCCTGGTTAGAGTGGCAGAGACCCTGGGTTGTGTTTTTTTTTTTTTTTTTGCCTTCCTTTGCAGCATGGGCCAGGCATCACTTGTATGTTTAAACTAGTGTAAATGGTAGAGTCTCTGAAACTTGAAGTCTTTAAATAATGATTTCAGGACTTCAGTAACTCAGCCACAGATTATGGGTCTATTACTGGAGTGGGTGGGTGATGTTCTTTGGCCTGCAATGTGCAGGAAGTCAGACTAGATGATCATGATCATCTGTTCTGGCCTTAAAGTCTCTGATAGTTAACTCAGTGTGCATGAATGTTCTTATGCATTCTGAACATCTGCCTAGCTGATCATTATTTGCTACTCATGAACATTTGTGAAAAGGGGATTATGTTCACTGAAACACTTGGGGAATGAGAATTCTTTGTCTAAATACCCATAGGGCTGGTCTACACTGGGGCGGGGGATAGATCTAGGAAACGCAACTTCATCTACGAGAATAGCATAGCTGAAGTCGACGTTTCCTAGATCGAACTAAGTTTACTTACTGCGGGTCCACGCGGCGCAGGCTGGATCCCCCGTCGACAGCGTTTCCTCTTCTCGGCGAGCAGGAGTTCCGCAGTCAACGGGGAGCGCTTCTGGAATTGATTTATCGCATCCAGATGAGAGATTTCATAAATCGATCCCAGAAGATCGATCTCTACCCGCCGAATCGGGCGGGTAGTGTGGACCTAGCCTCAGTCACAAGTGAAGAAGGATACTCATGGAGTAAGTATTTTCTGTTCACCAATGGTTATTTGTCATTCTTCTGTTGTTGTTTTTTAAAGTTCAGTCATCCAATCTGGGAGCAAAACCAATATCCAGTGACGTAAGCAACCAGTCATGCGCCATGAGAATTGCAAATATTGAATGGCTAAAGTCAACAGCCTGCTACCACACTAAATTTTTCACTTAGATTACTTGGCGAATACTTGCTAGTAATGAATTTGCAGAAATCAGGGTTTGTTCACCAATGATTCACAAACAAAACAAACAAACAAAAATGCTAAATGTGTTTGGACAATTTACTTGAATTGAATAATTTGACCAGCTGTATGCCTTTCTATATTTTTAGTGTTTTCCATCAAATTTCCTGACTGATGCTTTCAAATATTAAATCAGTTTATTTACTCATGAGACCATCTTTCTTTGTTTCTCTTCAAGATTGTTTCCCCCTCCCTTTTCCTTCCTTCTCTGAGCTTGATTTTTTAGCGCTGGCATTTTCTTTCTGTGACTTCATCTTCTTTCTTTAAAATTCTGGTTCACTTCTTTATTGTGAAATCTCTCAGTCTCCTTTACCATTCTCCTTTCCTCTCTTCTTTAGGCCCCTGCCACTTTCTCCTGCCTTCTCCTTTCACGGTAGGTTGAGAATGTTTACAGCCAGAATCACATTACTTCCAGGGCAGCTCTGCTTGAGCTACCACAGGAGGAAAGAGGAACCGGCACCCACCTCTCAGCTGAGGGGAGGTTCTTTCCACCATCCCATTTCCTTTCTCTTCAGCATATATCATGTTCCCTATCATGAACTATAAAGGTTTAATGTCCATGAATGAGTGGCAGTCACTATAGTTCTGGAATTCAGGAAGGATCACAAGAAAGCACAGCTGAGAGACTAAAGGGCCCGATACTCAGCTACTCCATACCTGCTTGTGGGCTGGAACAAGTTGTGGCAGGGCAAAGTTGGGACATTTGCACTCTCAATAGTCACATTTATATATCTTAAGACCAGAAAGGACCATTATGATTATCCACTCTGACCTCCTGTATAACAAAGGACATAGAATTTCACCCAGTAGTTCCTGCATCGAGCCCATAGGTTCTGATAGATATTTGGGAGGGAGCAGGGGAAGCAGAGTGTAAATCAGAGCAGCCTCAGAGCTTCTCTAATTTATACTGGAGACTGGGGAATCCTCTGATTGCCTCAAAATGTAGTGGATGGTGCTGCAAGGTATGCCTTCTCCCTTTTTGCCAAAAGCTGGGAGTGGGGAGAGGAAGTGTAGAGCCCTTACATCAGTTATATAATGGACAGGGAGGTCCCTGTGCAGTACACAGTGGCATAGACAAGCCTTAATGAATAATCAGGCCTTTCTTCACATCAGAGCTAAGCACAGACATAGAAAGGTAGGACTGAAAGGGACCTCAAGAGGTCATCAAGTCCAGTCCCCTTAGCTGAGGCAGGACCAAGGAAACCTAGACCATCCCTGACAGGTGTGAAACCTGTTCTTAAAAACCTCTAGTGATGGGGATTGCTTGAAAGACTATTCCAGAGCCTAACTACCCTTAGAGTTAGAAAGTTTTTCATAATATCCACCCTAAATGTCTCTTGCTGCAGATTAAGCCCCTTACTTCTTGTCCTACCTTCAGTGGACATGGAGAACAATCGATTCCTGTCCTCTTTATAACAGCTCTTAACATATCTGAAGACTTATCAGGTCCCCCCTCAGTCTTCTTTTCTGATGACTCAACATGCTCTGTTCTTTTCACCATTCCTCAGAGATCAGGTTTTCTAAACATTTTGCCATTTTTGTTGTTCTCCTCTGGACTCGTTCTAATTTATCCACATCTTTCCTAAAGTGTGGCAGCCAGAACTGGACACAGTACTTCTGCAGAGGCCTCACCAATACTGAGTAGAGCAGGACAATTACCTCCCATGTCTTACATACAGCATTCCTGTTAATACACCGCTGAATGATATTTGCCTTTTTTTGAACATTGTGAACTCATATTCATATCCACTATAACCCCTGTTTTTTTCAGCAGTACTACCACCTAGCCACTTAGTTCCCATTTTGTAGTTGTGCATTGATTTTAATTCCTAAGGGTAGTACTTTTCACTTATCTTTATTCAATTTCATCTTATGGATGTCAGACCAATTCTCTAATCTATTGCGGTTGTTTTGAATTCTAATCCTGTCCTCCAAAGTGCTTGCGACCCTTCTCAGCTTGGTGTAATCCACAAATTTTATAAGGATACTCTCCACTCCATTATCCAAGTAATTACTGAACATATTGAATAGGACTGACCCTGGTACGCCCCACTATATATATCCTCCCAGATTGACAGCAAACCATTGATAACTACTCTGAGTATGGTCTTTCAGCCAGTTGTGCACCAACTTTATAGTCATTTAGTCTAGACAACATTTCCCTAGTTTGCTTATGAGAATGTCATGTGGGACTGTGTCAAAAAACCTCACTAAAATACCAGTATGTCTTTATAGCAGCTGGGAAGACAACAACTCCTTAATATCTGAACCTCATCTCAAGCCTGCTCTTCTTTGATGCTGGTTGCACATACCTAAAGAGAGCACATACAGCCATAGGCACCGACTCCGTGGGTGCTCCGGGGCTGGAGCACGCACGGGGAAAAATTCAGCTCCCCGCCAGCCCCGGGGCCCACGCCTAGCTCACTGCAGCACCGGGCGATGTTGCGGGGCCCCGCCCCCAATGCCGGGCGACGTGGCGTCGGCGTCGGGGGCGGGGCTCCGTGACGTCACCCGGCGTCGGGGGCGGGGCTCTGCTATGTCACCCGGCATCAGGGGTGGGGCCCCGCCCCCGATGCTGGGCGATGGCACCCATGGGCCCCGCCAGAAGTCGGCTCCTGTGCATACAGCTGACAGTACAGTGATGACTCACATGAGACCACTGTCTCCACCATGCTCCTTTTGGCTGCAGTGACTCAAGCTGTGGAGGTGACCAGGCTGAGACCTGAGGACGGCCGCCAGTGCTCCCTCATTTGGGTACCGAGTGTAAGGAAAAGGGGCAGGCAAAGAGCTGAGGGCTGTGGTGTGCTCCTAACCCTAATGAAGCAGCAGTGGTGTCCATGTTCACTGGCTTCCACTGTTCCACAGAGTTCAGTAATGGGGGGACTGTGATCCTGCTTCAGGTGGGGGGGGGTCTTCACAAACCCTCTGGGTGGGAGACCTTTAGTTTGAGAACTCCTGCTATAAGGTAAGATAGATGGACTTGTAGGGAGAAGTCAGAGAACATGTAGCACACACAGAAATGGTACTGGCTCTTTGGAACTCTCCAGGGACATGTGTGTTGGCATGTTTCAGGAAGGACAGCTTTTGAGCTCATTTCTTCCATGCATGATAGTAAAGATTTTTCTACTTTTTTATTTCTGAAACTGTATAAAAATCACGCTGTGTGCTGACTTGAGGGGACATATGTTTTGGGCAGAGGAGTCTCTGTAAGACCTAAGAGTTTATTGAGAGCAAAGGGCCTGATTCTTATTTCACTTACGCTGGTTTTCCCAGTACAATTCCATTGAGTTTGCAGGAGTCACTCCTGATTTGCACTGATGATAAGTAAGAGCAGACTCAATACAAGAAATGTAAGGAAAAAGGCCCTGCTTTGCGGGGCCATATTGGTTTATCCTGTAGGTCTGTATGGTGCTTTACAAACACAAAGGAGATGACAGGTGTTGCCCCAGGAATTTAACAATTTAGCAACTGTGGAATTAATCCTGGGGGGTGCTGAGTGTCCTAGGCTCCCTTTGAGCTGAACATGCTGAGCAGCTCTCAGGAGGAATGTGGTAGGCTCTGATTCAGGAATGCACTTACATATGTGCTTAACTTTAAGCATATGCTTAAGTGCCATTGACTTCAATGGGCAATTGTCCTGAATAGCAATGCTTTTCTGAATGTGGCCTAGGAAGAGATAATACCAGACAATAGGGTGACCAGATGTCCCGATTTTATAGGGACAGTCCCGATTTTTGGGTCTTTTTCTTATATAGGCTCCTATTATCCCCCAACCCCTGTCCTGATTGTTCACATTTGCTGTCTGGTCACCCTACCAGACAAAGAAGGAGCAGAGGAGGGGGGAATAGATAGACACAGTTTACACAATGTAGTGCCATGAGGATTTTCATGGGCATAGCACAAGTTGGGTTAGTTCCTATTATTCTTGTATCTTGTATCACTTTTATATTTTATTTACTTATTTTAATGTCATTGTTACAGAAGGATAAGTTCAGCATTGGAAAGTGACTGAAAGTAATAGGGTTGGTGGTGGGATTTGAGGGAGGACGGGGAGATTGCATTTGCTATTTAAATTTCTGCAGATTCAAATTACAGAGTTTACAAAGCTGAAACTGTGCATAAATGTATACGATTATTGTATGTGATGTGATCGCTAGAAAATTCTGCGCTCAGTTATACCAGGATAAATCTGCTGTATCTCCATACGTTTAAGGGTGGTTGGTAGAGTTGTTCCAGATTTGCACCAGTGTAATTTAGAGTAAAGTCTGGCCCTTAATATCTAACCTGTAGTCTTTAATTAGACAATGAAAATATTGAAATTAGTGCACCTTATACTGAACCTGCTATCTTATCTTTGGGTTTGGATCTCAGCATTCCACTGTATAAAATTTTGTCCAGATACATTTTGCAATTATATGTCACACTTGGGGATTTCAATGTCCAGCATCACGGGATCAGGACAAGTCTTAAAGATACAAGCGTGAGTTCTTTCCCCGTATGCTCACCACCGTCACTAGTAAGTAAGTATACACTGAAGTTAATTACAATGATGGGACCCTGACCTGTATCCCATGTCTGCTCAGGTGAGTAATTTACCAGATGAGTTCAAGATATAATTCTGGAACCCCAGGAAAGATCATTCATGGACATTCTTTTGCATCTTAGCCAATGTTGTTTTCCCAAGGCGGAAATATAGTCATAGACTCAGCTGTGCTCTTAGACGAAGGCTGTGACAGTTTAGGAATCAGTAGAATGTATTGCATGTCTGGAACACTATACCACTTGCACTGGAAACGATTAAACACTCTTCCCCTTTTTTTCTCTTGAGCAGCATAAGACAGGAGCATTTGAAAGCCATGAAGCACAAAAGGCAAAACAAAAGAATTTTTGTTACTGTAATTGAGGATTTGGAATAGGGGAGTTAAGTGCATGTACCAAATTATACAGCAGTTGCCCTATTTAATCCAGCAACTGGCTGCTTTCAAGCCTCATCACTGTGTTCTATACAAGAGAATCTCTTACAAGAGACTTGTCACTTTGGATATTAAGTACAGGAGCATCTCTAATTTCCTCTACCTCATTCTTCCATAGATCTGGGTGTCATTTCTCTCATCAGTGAGATAAAGACAGACATTGCAGGAGTTGGAAAATCATGACCTCATCAGTGGAGTTGCACCAGGGATGAACTTGACCCAAAGTCTTTACTATCTACAAAGACATAAGACAGATGAGTTGTTAGTGTTTGACTATCTACTTATTGTAGGTGCTTATAACCTCTGTAACATCTGAACACCTCACAATCTTTAATGGATTTATCCTCATAACAGTCTGGTGAGTGCTAAAATCCCCATTTCACAGATGAGGAACTGAGTCACAGAGGAACTAAGTACTTATCTCTAGGAAGAGTTAGTACGCAAGCTGGGGTGTAAACCCACATTAGCTTACTGCACTCTGCTACCAGGCACTAAAAGTGCCATAGTGTACTTTGATCTACTCCTGTTTGAAAATGCACTTTGGAACTTTCAGTGCAAGGTCCACATGGCCAGTTAGTGTGTGGCAAGCTAGCATGCTGTCAATGTATATCCCCGCTTTCTGCGCACTAACTCTTCATAGAGACAAGTCCCCCCAGGATCACACAGGGTAACTGCAGCAGAACAGGGTGCTGAATGCTGGTCTTCAGAGTCCCAAGTTAGCAACTTAATCACTGGACTATCCTTCTTAATAGCTGCAAAATATCTACAGTGGTTTCTTTGTCATACAGCCCTTGCACATTAACAACAAGACCATCCTTCTTCCCTCTGTGTTACATTTGCTTATTAATATACTGTGTGGTCTGTGCTTTGTTTTCTTTTGTCTATGCTTGCTAAGAATATTGACACTTGAGCATTACTAGATTCTCCTGATGCCCTAATGATGTGTTAACATCTTCTTTCTTTGTGCTATATGAAGTCCTCACTAATCCCCTGCAGACAGCTACTATAAGGAAGGCTGATTCACTTTGCCATTCTCATCATGACAACAAGCTGCTGTCTGTCTCTCGTTATTTCTAATGGTTTAAAATGCTCTGGCCTGTCAAGATCATGGCGCAACTTGAGGTGTATGCAGGGTTTTCTGCTATGGTACTTAAGTGGTTTAAACTTTAAACTTTTCCTCTCTGTCTGTGCTCAGTTTATCTTGTTAGACAGTGCTCTGTTTGACCCTGATGAGATAAATTGTGGTGTCCCCCAGTGCTCCATACTGGCTCCTATCCTCTTTAGCATTTATGTGCTGGGATCCCACTTTCCTCTTTTATCAAAGTTTGATATAACCTAAGTTCCTTTCAGCACAGAGGACAGCGAGGCTCTCCCTGTTTTGCTACCCTAGTAGACCCAGGCATCTTTACCCAGCATCTTTATGCTGCCCCTTTATGCCCCTTATGCTTTATGCCATCTTTATGCTGCCCCAATGTAAACATGACACTCAAGGCGGTATATATCAAAACTGGCTAAAGCCCAGCTCAGAAAATGGAGATTCTTGTAATTGGTTGGTTGGTTGTCAGACTCTCAGCCTGTCAGTTCCTCCTGCATTTTAATGGTAACTTAATCACTTTAATGATAGTACAGTACCTTGCATTTTTATAGCATCGTGCTTCCCAAAGGACGCTAATTCACTTTGCACACTCAGTCTAGTCTAATATAGCTGTTCCCGCAGAGCTGAACTGCAAGCCCCTCTGGGATGGGATGCTGCAGCTGTCTAAAATCTTAGAGCAACACTAGTCAACAATTTGGGACAGAAAGTGCATATAAGGAGAAAGTATTAGAATATTCTCACTGGAATCCAGTTTTCCCTGTAGATTAATTTCTGATGGATTAGTTGGAATCCTGGATCCACTGTAGACTTAAGGCCTGATTCAGCAAAGCATTTAAGCACATTGCCTAACTTTAATGAGAGGACTTAAGCACAAGCTTAAAGTTAAGTATATACTCATTCATTTGCTTAATTGTGGCCTTAGAGGAAGAAAGTAACTATTCCACTGTGAATCTATGATGGGGTTTCCCTGATGTTGCTGTTGCAGCCAACTAACTAGCTGCAGGACCATGAGTATGGCTCTATGCTGTTTGTAGACCTGGATCTATAGAGTGGTTTGTCCCTGCGCCCTGATCCCCCGGCTTCTATATCTGTCCCCTCTGCAGATCCCCTGCTTCATGTCCTTGGCACTGTGCCTCTAACCAAGAAACCTTTCAGTTGTTCTGCTTCCAGTTTGTCCCCATCTTCCACTCTCCATTTTGCTGAGGCTCAGTTTGCTTGCAAATCACTATCTTTCCCTGCCTAGACATTTGTGTGAACAAAATAGGATTGCACGTACGTTCACAGGCAAGTGAAAAAGGAACAATCTGGTCAGACTGAATCTCACCTTGGATTTTGCAAATATATTTGCAAATAATCCCCCCTCCCAACCCCCACATGACTCGTCCTCTAAGTTCCAGTGAGTTGATTACTGCATATTAGTTCTTTGTCTGTGAGTTTTGTCACAATGCCCTTGCTGCATAGAAGGGAGGGATTATATACCACTGAGTAGTGATCCAAACATTTGTTTAGATTGTAGCTATATTAAATGACAATTACTTGACCAAGAAAATATCAACAAACATGACAGGCAATCACTATTAATCTTAATTATTGTAATAACACACACAATAAACAAGACCAGTCTGGCTACCCTGTCGTGTGTTTATTTCATTACTGACAGAGACAGAGATCTTTAAAGCCTTGTGATAAATTAATGCTTTTACCAATCACTTCAGTGTACTACTACTACTGCTGGGAAGGAAAAATATCACTTTGAGTTTTCAGTAGTTCTAGGATTTCTGGATCCCCCCCCGCCTCCCCTTGTAGGTCAGGCCAAATGTCCAGCTCTTTTAAACAAAGTCCTTTCCATGTAGACTTTAAGGGGCTTATTGTAGTCTCTGGTCTAGGCTCCGGAAGTTGTTCCAGCGGCATATAGGAGGCATAAATGATCCACAATGGACCAGGAGAGAATTCTCCACAGGAAGCAGCAGTATCAAACCTATGCATGAAATCCTATGCTGCTCTTCCTTCCAAGCGCTGGCAGGGGGAGGTGCCAGGAGTGAGAGAAGCACTGCAAAGATTTTGGGCTGCAGTACAGTCCATAGGCAGCCCTGGATAACCCCAGACAACCCACTTGCTCTGCTTGCACCAGGGGATGTTTAAGCCCCTACAGCAACCCTGAATCCAGGGAGTGCGAATGTAGCCTAAAGCCCTCTTTGTCCCTCCTCTCCTTTTGGAGACACAGAACAGAATCTAGCCCCAACTCCTTAGGTCTTTTCCTCTCTGTACACCAATCCCTCCATTGTTTCTCTCCATATTAAATACTTAGAGACAATGAGCCATTCTGGTCTCGTGTACTGGTATGCAAAATATACTCTGTTGGCGTGAATAGAATTTCTCTGGATTTAAACCAGTGTAAATGAGATCAGAATCAGGGCTAATATTTGATCTTGGATGTGCTAAACGAAGTGGAAAGCAAGCAGGCTCATTCGAGGGCAGAGTTTGGTTCTTAGTTTGGTGTTCAAGAACTGGAAAAGGTACAGAAAGAGGTGAAAGGGAGCATAGGGTATCTTCCCCCCGCACCTTTTCAGTAAAGAGGGATTGAAAGGGGTGGAAATAATTAATTTCTAGTAGAGTTTGGGCAGTGTCATTTAAATTTGTCAGCTAAATTTGAGTGTCCATTCAATTTGTTTTTGCAAAACTAAAATTGGGCCTGTTCTGTACTAAGGTCCCATGTTATCCGAAAAACCAATATTTGTGGGATGGTTTAGGTAAATGTTTCCAGTTTTGGTGCATCTCTCAGTACTGGTTTAATGGCATCACTGAAAAAGCTGGACAGAAAGAGAAGGTAGACTATAAACGGAGAGGGAAAATGGCACTCAGGTTATTTTGTAAGCAGTGAGAAAGGAGATCAAATGGAAGTGCAGGAATGCTCATGGGAATTTTCTAAAAATACTACCTGGGGACTTTATATTTTTGGACTAGTGGTAAGTAATAATTTCAGTTAAACCCCTGTTATTATTTTATTATTAGTTTTATTAAAGTAGTGCCCAGATGCCCCAGCTAAAATTGTGGCCCCATTGTGCTCATCCAGTGCATTCATACACACACAGAGAAAAAGACAGTCCCTGTCCCAAAAGCTTACAATCTAGATAGTAAAAAACAGGGAGAAAGGATGTAGTAATATCCCCATTTGACAGATGAGGAATTGCGGCCCAGAAAAACTAAGTGACTTATCCAAAGTCAGATAGGAAGAGTTAGGAATTCAACTTAGCTTTCCTGAGACCCAATCCTCTGCCTTAACTCCAAGATCATCATCTTTCTCTGCACTAACTGCCAAAACTAGCAACTCGTGCTCTCTGTGTTACACGAAGAAACAGTGACCCCTTGAAGTGGGAAAAAAAGATGCCTAAGAATGATTGAAACTGAGCATTTATCTTCATCTAGATCAAGGAAGAAATTTAAATCTTTACTGAAGGTGTGAATTCATAGCAACAAACACTCACAGTGAGGAAAAGCATTCAGGAGATAAATGGAATTTATCTGACAGTGTAAGTTCAAACTAAAATCTAAAGCGATGCAGTGAACAATGTATAACAAGATTTCAGTGACTCCTGGTGCCTTTATAATCTGCCTAGTCTTTTGAAAATGTTTCCTATATAAATGTTTATCCCAGCTGTCTAGCAAGATTAAGGGCTTTACTCCTTGAATGCCATGTTCTCCTGCCAGGCTTCTTTACATAGAATAGTTCCATTGGGTTCAGGGATGTGGTCATAGTGACTAGCTGCCTAGAGCACGTTTAAAAGGTCACACATGCTGCCTTCTAGTATATTTACTACACATCAAGGCAGGGCCCGCTCCAGGCACCAGCAATGGAAGCAGGTGCTTGGGGTGGCACATGTGAAGGGGCGGCATTCCGGCCATTCCTGGGGCGGCACATTTCAAGGGCGTTCCCCCCCCTGAGAACCTGTTCACTGTTTACTGCTCTGCTCTGACCGAGGGCCCAGGGCTCATAGACTGACATACTGCTCTGCCTGGCTGGAGGGCCAGAGCACTAGGTGCAGCTAATTCCACCCTTTTGAGGTCACCTTTACAGGTAGGTGACAGCGAGGAGGTGTGGCCTCCCTCAGAGATTGACAGGGAGGGCTAGCCATGCAACCTACAGTCACGTATTGAGGAATTATGTCTTGTACATGGATAACAAGACCAAGAACTACAATGGTAAAAATTTAAAAAAATACCCAAAGAACAAAACAAGAGTTTTTGAAAGAATATCAATTAATACTCAAGAGCATAAGCTAACCTCCAACCATTGGAGACAACTTCCCTGAGGCTGGTTATCTCATCACTTCCGACTGATGGGGTTTCTAGCACTCTCACTGATGCAGGCAGTGCTAACTTTATCAGCCAGGATACTGGATCAAGTGGACCACTGGTCTGATGCCGTGTGGCAATTCCAATGTCAAATTGTGCAACGTGAGCAAATGTTCCTTCAGATGAAACCACAAAGCTCACTTCCACGACTATAAGCCATATCTCTCCTGTGTTTCAAGGTGTGAATAAATAAATGCAGCTGATAGATGTCTTCAGAGATAAGCAACTACCACGTTAAACAGTGCTCCTATGACCATGGCATTTGTAAGGTTAATGTTTCTTGAATACTGCCTCTGGTAAATTACTTCCCTTATGCACTATTCAAATTCAATTTCATTCTTTCAAGTTTTCAGTAGTAGTATCACTAGGCAATGCTGAGCTGAAGCCTCCTTTGGATCTGAAATTGTATAACTGAACTACTGAATTGATGCCTACCCACCACTTTCTCTGATCAGAGTCCATGGTGACAGAACTCTTCTTTCCTGTTTGATGATGCCTTGTTTTTTTTTCTTTTCTTAATTTTGATGTGCAGCACTGTATGTTTATTTGTGGCTTTCCCATGAACCACAAAAGAGTCTATTACCTTTGATAATAGTACTTTGCATTTATAGACCACCTTTCACCACAGGCTTTCTAAGCACTTTACAAACATTAAGCCTCACAAGAACTCTCTGATGTAGGTAAGCAATTGTGAGGTCATGGGGGCAGAGATGATCATTGTTCCATATATTTGTACAGTACTAAGCACAATGGGACCCTGACATGGTTGCCCTCTGGGCACTATTGCAATATAAATATTTTTTAATCATAATCATCACCACCATTTTTACATGCAGGGAAACAGGTTCAAAGAGATATTGTGGGAGATTTTCAAAAGCTGGTCCTTCATAAACCCCACACCCTAACCACAAAACATGCTGAGAGAAGACTTGGGAAGCTTTCTGTAAACCTCCCCAGAAGATGGGTGTATTAAATACACCCTGTAATGCTTTACTTCAGGAATACTGGTGTGACCCTTCTGCCTGCTGTTACCGACAGCAAAAAGGGCCTGGTTCAGTTTTCTAGGGGTTACTTCTGAAAACATAAATAATTCTTACTCAGGCCCCCACCCACAAACCTGGGAAACTATATCTACCACTCTTGGTGCCCTTGATGGGCAATACTACTTCACTCGCAAGCTCTGAGTCCAGGGGCTTCAAACAAAAATAACTTTATGGGGAGAAAGGGGAGGAAAGAGGACCAATAGAATAAATTTGGGAAAGCCAGCAATTAATACATTAAAAATATCTATTAGGTAAGAGTTCCCCGAGGGAGCTTTTTTAACAATAATCTCAACCTCAGTCCTCCTCTGGCTGCTGTGAGTGACTAATGCGTTCTGTGATTTCCCTCCTTCCCAGCTCCCGACTCACAGTTTGCTGTCGAGAGTTGGTGGAGTCCAAGAATTCTGGCAAATCTGTCTTCAGCCCCTTAGAAAAGTGTTGCCTGGGCTGTTCTGGGGGGGCTACCATCTGACCCAGCTGAAGTGATTTTAGATGTGGGGCTGGGTAGGGAGACCCTCACCTCAGGTGGGCTGCTATTATCATAGAATCATAGAATCTCAGGGTTGGAAGGGACCTCAGGAGGTCATCTAGTCCAACCCCCTGCTCAAAGCAGGACCAACCCCAATTAGATCATCCCAGCCAGGGCTTTGTCAAGCCTGACCTTAAAAACATCTAAGGAAGGAGATTCCACCACCTCCCTAGGTAACCCGTTCCAGAGCTTCACCACCCTACTAGTGAAAAAGTTTTTCCTAATATCCAACCTAAACCTCCCCCTCTGCAACTTGAGACCATTACTCCTTGTTCTGTCATCTTCTACCACTGAGAACAGTCTAGATCCATCCTCTTTGGAACCCCCTTTTAGGTAGTTGAAAGCAGCTATCAAATCCCCCCTCATTCTTCTCTTCTGCAGGCTAAACAATCCCAGTTCCCTCAGCCTCTCCTCATAAGTCATGTGCTCCAGCCCCCTAATCATTTTTGTTGCCCTCCGTTGGACCCTTTCCAATTTATCCACATCCTTCTTGTAGTGTGGGGCCCAAAACTGGACACAGTACTCCAAATGAGGCCTCACCAGTGCCGAATAGAGGGGAATAATCACGTCCCTCGATCTGCTGGAAATGCCCCTACTTATACAGCCCAAAATGCCGTTAGCCTTCTTGGCAACAAGGGCACACTGTTGACTCATATTCAGCTTTTCGTCCACCGTAACCCCTAGGTCCTTTTCTGCAGAACTGCTGCCCAGCCATTCGGTCCCTAGTCTGTAGCAGTGCATGGGATTCTTCCGTCCTAAGTGCAGGACTCTGCACTTGTCCTTGTTGAACCTCATCAGATTTCTTTTGGCCCAATCCTCTAATTTGTCTAGGTCCCTCTGTATCCTGTCCCTACCCTCCAGCGTATCAACCACTCCTCCCAGTTTAGTGTCATCTGCAAACTTGCTAAGGGTGCAGTCCACACCATCCTCCAGATCGTTGATGAAGATATAAGGGGGAGGGATAGCTCAGTGGTTTGAGCATTGGCCTGCTAAACCCAGGGTTGTGAGTTCAATCCTTGAGGGGGCCATTTAGGGATCTGGGGCAAAAATTGGGGATTGGTCCTGCATTGAGCAGGGGGTTGGACTAGATGACCTTCTAAGGTCCCTTCCAACCCTGAGATTCTATGATTCTATGATATTGAACAAAACCGGCCCCAGCACCGACCCTTGGGGGCACTCCACTTGATACCGGCTGCCAACTAGACATGGAGCCATTGATCACTACCCGTTGAGCACGACCATCCAGCCAGTTTTCTATCCACCTTACCGTCCATTCATCCAGCCCATACTTCCTTAACTTGCTGGCAAGAATACTGTGGGAGACTGTATCAAAAGCTTTGCTAAAGTCAAGAAATAGCACATCTACTGCTTTCCCCTCATCCACAGAGCCAGTTATCTCATCATAGAAGGCAATTAGGTTAGTCAGGCATGACTTGCCCTTGGTGAATCCATGCTGACTGTTCCTGATCACTTTCCCCTCCTTTAAGTGGTTCAGAATTGATTCCTTGAGGACCTGTTCCATGATTTTTCCAGGGACTGAGGTGAGACTGACTGGCCTGTAGTTCCCTGGATCTTCCTTCTTCCCTTTTTTAAAGATGGGCACTACATTAGCTTTTTTCCAGTCATCCGGGACCTCCCCCGATTGCCATGATTTGTCAAAGATAATGGCCAATGGCTCTGCAATCACATTGGCCAACTCCTTTAGCACCCTCGGATGCAGTGCATCCGGCCCCATGGACTTGTTTTCGTCCAGCTTTTCTATATAGTCCCGAACTACTTCTTTCTCCACAGAGGGCTGGTCACCTCCTCCCCATACTGTGCTACGGAGTGCAGCCGCCTGGGAGCTGACCTTGTCTGTGAAGACAGAGGCAAAAAAAGCATTGAGTACACTAGCTTTCTCCACATCCTATGCCATTATATGTGGCTTCAGCCCAAGCCTCAGTTTAGCTTTGCCTGCTGCCTGGGCTCTGCCCACCACCTCAAACCTGCCTCTGTGCTGAGTCTGTAGAGAGGGACCAGTAGTATGTAGGACCATTAAGAAAGTCCTTAATGGAAGAGAAGCAGTCCCAGCGGAAAGTAAGAACCATTTCTCTCCATCTCCCTCTATTCCTAGCCAGGCTTCCTTCCCCTGTACCTGATTGCGGTTCAGTCAGGCTGACCCCTGATCTCAGGCACATTTGGTGTAGTTCTCTTGTTCCTTCATTTCCCAACAGGGTCAATAGCATTTTATTGCCCCCAAACTAAATATATATATATACAAAAATGCTCTAAACTGTCACATAACTGAAATGCAGGCAAATGAGGCCTGGTCCATTCAGTCATTTCCCCTTGCTTATCAACATATGCCAGCAGAGAGCTTCCTCCAGTGGATCCTCAGTCTACCTGGAGTTCTGAAGCAGCTCTGGGCTGCTCTTCTCTCTGTTCACCAACAGAAATCAATAGTGAGCTCCCCACTCTCCAAAGGCTTCAGATGCAGGGCTTACACCGCTCATTACTGTACATTAAAAATAGGGTTCTACTAGCCTGGGAAATCACGTACTCAATTCAAACGTAATCGTGTGCCATCTTTTTAAAACTAATTGCTTTGATATTTTTTAATTAGTCACTTTTCACCTGACTTTATCAGGGAAACCCGCAGGAGGGACCACTTTGGTGACAGAAGCTATTTTAATTGTGTATATTACAGTAACTCCTCGGGGCCCCAATCCCTATTGAGGTCTTATTGTGCTAGGCAGTGTTCAAACACCTACTAAGTGCTGCCTCAAAGATCTCATAGTCAAGTTAGATAAGCCCAACAAAGGGAAACAGAGAGGTTAAATTATTTGCCTAAGGGCAGATAACAGTTCAGGTTGTCTGTCCAGTGCCCAAACTACTGGACCACACTGCCACACATAGAAGCATGTACAGCATCAGTGAACCTTCCTCATCCTGTCCTGCCAATGTACTTCATCCTTAATCTGGAGGAAACACCTAAGGGATTGGGATCAGTCTTTTGTTCCTTTAATCTGCCACCTGAGGGGGGCCCCATCAGTGCTAACGGGGATGGTACTTTTGTGATGTTGAAACCAGAATAATTTGCCTATAGAATCATAGAATATTAGGGTTGGAAGAGACCTCAGGAGGTCATCTAGTCCAACCCTCTGCTTAAAGCAGGACCAACACCAACTAAATCATCCCAGCCAGGGATTTGTCAAGCCGGGCCTTAAAAACCATTAAGGATGGAGATTCCACCACCTCCCTAGGTAACCCATTCCAGTGCTTCACCACCTTCCTAGTGAAACAGTGTTTCCTAATATCCAACCTAGACCTCCCGCACTGCAACTTGAGACCATTGCTTATTGTTCTGTTATCTGCCACCACTGAGAACAGTTTAGCTCCATCCTCTTTGGAACCCCCCCTTCAGGTAGTTGAAGGCTGCTATCAAATCCCCCCTTACTCTTCTCTTCTGCAGACTAAAAACCCCCAGTTCCCTTAGCCTCGCCTCATAAGTCATGTGCCCCAGCCCCCTAACCATTTTCGTTGCCCTCTGCTGGACTCTCTCCAATTTGTCCACATCCCTTCTGTAGTGGGGGGACCAAAACTGGACACAATATTTATGTTTACCTGTTTGAAAGATTTTTTTAAATATACACAGTAAAGGCTTTTTTGGGTATGCTTTGTTTTTCTTCTGGGCTCTGCCCTCAGCTGGTGTAAACTGGTGCAGTGTCACTGAAGTCAGTGAAGTCAATGGAGCCATGCTGATTTACATTCACTAAAGGAGGATCTCTACTGAATACATCTCTCTCTACTGAATACACTCCTCTCCTACATTTGTATGTGATTGCAGAATATTCATTAGAAGATCTCAGCATCAAACATATATGTGTAAAGAAGCAAATCCAGATCTACCATACTACTTATATGAAAGTCATGCCAAGAAAAACAACCTAGGACCACCTCTCCCATCATAGGTAACGTAGCAACTCCCACTGATTTCAATTAGATCTGGGCTCATGTACCTGAGAACAGAAACAGCCCTTAGATTTATGGCTGTGGAAGAGCTTCATTCTAGCTCCTTTGAGTTAAGCATTGAATAGAAAAAGCTGGCTAGTACATTGAGTATGTTTTTAAACGTATGTCCTTTGGGCCAGATTCCGATCTCAGTTACAGTGGTGCAAATCTGGAGTAACTACATTGATTTCCCACTGGTGCTAACTCTGGATTTACACTGTTGTGACTGAGATCAGAATCTGGTCTCCTGCTCTGTTTGTGGGAATGGAGGCTGGAGTGAACAGGAAAATAAAGACCCAGTAAATAATGAATGTATCAGACTTTAATCACCCTTTGCAGACCTTTCCCCATACTTTATCAGAAACACAGAGTGCAATCTTCAAACATGGTATCTTAATAGGATGTTTCAATCCCACCTTTGGATATAGAAATGGACACTTAGGTGCCTCAATTTTGAACTTTTTGGAACAGGGCATGTCTTTGTGCTATTTATTTGTAAGAGCCTAGCACAAAGGGACCCTGATCCTGCCTGTGGTTCCTACACACTGCTGTAATAGAAATAATAAATAACAATGTGTGATGGGGTGGACTAGGCCCAGAGGCCTCCTGTTGGAGGCCTCTGGGCCCTGCCACACTCATCTCAGAAAAAACAAAACAAAACAATAGAGGGGTCCTCCAAGGTGCCTAGAGTGGCTATGTGAGACACAGCCAATAAGAGGGGCTGCAGGGGGCAGCCAATCAGAGCCTAACAGGCTCATATAAAAGGAGCTACATGGCCAGAGTGAGTTCAGTCTGGGACTAGGGGAGTAAAAGGGGCTTCTGACTGACTACAGGGGCTGCAATGGCTAAGGCAGGTAGTTGCTAGCAGGGACCAAGGAAGGGAGTGAATAGCTTCTGTCTGGCTGCCACGATTCAATTAAGACAGGCTATGGGGCAGTTGCCCAGGGAAATGCAGTTAGTTAAAGGGACGTAGCACATGGCTGCTACTTAGAGAGTTCCTGGGCTGGGACCTGAAGTAGTGGGTGAGCCTGAGTCCCTCTCCCTCCCCCGACAACAGCCATTGGGGAAGTGGCTTTGCCCTGAGAAGGGAGTTTAGATAGGCCTAGGAAGGGACTGTACATGGAACTGTTACCCCCAAAGAGGGCTGAACTGAGACTGACCCAGCTTGGAGAGCTGGGGTCAGAGGATTAAAGGGCAGGCGAAGCCTCCAGGGAGGAAGCCCTGGAAGTGCAGCTCCATCCCAGAGCAGGAACCTTTGCATGCAAGCTGGCCAACTACAGTACTGAGATAGGCCCTGTTGGTCAGACTGAGGACTGAGCCCAGGGAGGGTGGCAGGGACACGATCAACTGAGGATACCATGAAGAGCCCCATTGGACTGTTTAAAGGACTGAGCATGGGGAAGGCTACAGGACTTTGAGGGCTTTGAGATAGGCCCAGTTGGATTGTGTACCCCAAAGGGACTTGTTTTGTTTAGTTTTTGCAAATGGACAGAGTAGTGACTTGGCCCGAGGGCTGAGTCACCGAAGACACGCCCGACAATCTTAGTGGCTAACGGGGGGCACTGGGAGCCAAGAAATGGAGGGAAAACTGCAGGCACGCACGCACTCGACGAGGGAGCACTTGCAAGGGGTGGGTGCCACTGCCACCCCATTACACAATGACACAACATAACCTGTTTATGCACCCACATGCTGATCTGAGTACCTAAGTATGTTTGGGTGTCATATGAAAGGTGTCGTGTTTGGAAATGGTGATTGCAGTAAGAGCAATGCCTATTTTTCCAGTCCAACTAGTATAGAAAGCTATAGTCCCCGTTAGAGTCGTAATTCACATGATCCAACAATGTAAAAGAAACACCCTCCTCTGCATTTGCATTGCTATTAAATAGCATATTTTGCTCTTTTGATCAGGGAATAGCCCTCTACATCTGACTCTTGTCACCTTTCTGACTTTTTCACTATTGAAGGGCAGAATGGCAAGTTAACCATCTGTACTGGGAATTTATCTTGCAATTCATTGTGTCCACATTCTGTGCTTTTATGACTATAAATGCCAAAGAAGATCTGGGTCAGTGATGTCTAAGGTTCTGTCACTTGTTTCTTTAATTGACTAAACTTAAAGCAATCCCCTTTGTGAACTTGCTTTGGCTGCATTGACAGCAATTTCCTTTTAAGGACAATGCCAGTGTTCCTTGCTTTCAAGAGGAAAGCCATAATAGAGCCTTCAGTTTCATCCCATTTTTTCTGGAGAGGGGCCCCAAATCCACATCTGGATCCAGATCTCAAATACCAGAATGTTCAGGGGGTTGGATCTGGGTTTGGAGCCCCTACTTTTTTCTTTTCACATTTTTTTGAAACTTTCAAGGAAGAACAATTTTATTCCCGCTCCCTTGGGTGCCCTTTCATTTCATCTATAGACTGCTAGGCTCTCCAGGTAAATTACAATACTAATTAATTAAACATCACAATCCCCCTGTGTTGTAGGTAAGGATGATTAGCCCCACTTTACATGGGGAACAGCAGCTGTCCTTTCACTCATCCCTGTGTAAATCAGGAGTAACTGTTGAAATCAGTGGGGTTATCTGTATAAAATTGGTGCCAGAGAGAGAAGAAGCAGGCCCAGCAAATTAAAGGCCCAATTTTAACCACCCTCGTATATGCAGTTCCCAATATGGTGATTATCTGGGGTCACAAGTAGGAGATGAGTTGTGATGAGATTTTCAACCGGGGGGCAGGGTGTGTGTGGGTGTGCTCAGGGTGTGAGCACAGTGAAGGCTGGAAGAGTGCCAACGGGAAGGGTTATGTGGGCATAGGTGGCTTCAGAGCATTTCCAACTCGTGCTCGGGCACCCAGGCAGAATGAGGCACATTGCGGGTAGCTGGGGATGAAGCAGAGCTGGAGCCACCAACAACAACGCAAAAGGGTCAGAAGCTGGGGGCAGGATAGTCACAAACACGACTGAGAGAGACATGAATACGGAGGGGCTTGGTGGAGGATTGCGCCTTTTCCAGAGTCCTAAAATCTGAGGGTGCCCAGACCAAGGTGATCAGACGTCCCGATATTAACGGGACCATCCCGATATTAGGGGCTTTATCTTATATATGTAACTATACCCCTGCCCCCCCCCCCAAATGTCCTGATTTTTCACACTTGCTACCTGGTCACCCTTGCCTAGACCATGCCCTCGCACAGCTCTGTCCCGATTCACCACCTGGGTACATCAACAAGTGCAGGGCATGCAGAATGGAGTGCTACTCCAGGGCTCAATCCTGCCCGGTCCTGAGCACTCTGTCCCCTATCCAGCAAAGCTCACAAGTCAGTGGGACTATTCACAATGCTTAAAGTTAAGCACATGCCTAAGTGCCCTGCTGGCAAGATACGGAGTGCTCAGCGTCTTGCCGGATCAAGGCAGAAGTGACTTGTCCGAGGTCAAACAGCGAGTCAGCAGCAAAATAAAGTATAGAAGCTGGCTCCTATATCTCCGCTCTAACTTCCAGATTCCCATCCCAAGCAGCTCTTTCATTTAATGCATTTGCTCTTGAACTATATTCAATGAAGCTGCTTTTCTGATTTAGCCACAACAGCTGTATTTATGATGGCTCCACAGATACCTCTTGATCTGTCTGTCCCACTGGAATTGTCTATCAGCTCTTTTTATGAGTTACTTGATTTAGACTATGTATTATGAACTTTGGGAGCACTCTCCCGACAATGACTTGTTTATGTTGCTCACGTTGATCTTAGTTCAGCATGTTTATTAGACCTAGTCTCCCTGTCAGTGTATTACTTTGGCGTAATATAGATCTTTATCTGCTGTGTCCTTTGATTTCTCTAACCATATGGGAGATGTACCAACTCTCAAAGTTTTATCAATTGTCTCATTAAGATATTACAAGTTTTTCTTCACTAAATCTAAGCAGTTCCTTGAATTTACATGCTGGACATAAAGTGACTATCTACTCCTTCAGTTAAATTAGTGTGGCTTTTTCGGATTATATTGGGTGCCAGTTGAAAGGTAAGACTGACAACTAGAGTTAAAAAACAAACACAATTATTTTTAAAAATTGTGCATAGAAGGTGTGTGATACCTTCTAGTTCTTACGCAATTATGCCTTTTGCTTCCCCAAAGAATGCAAGGTATAGTTAAAGTGGTAGAAACCCACTAATGTAGACACAGTCATACCAATATAAATGTGCTAATGCTGGTATACCTTATTCCTACAAGAAGGGGAATAAGTTATACCAATATAAGGCACTTTTATACTGGTATAACTGTGTCCACACTAGGTGTTGTACTGGTATAAATATTTGATTTAAAAAACATCACACCTATAACTGACATAGTTGTATCAATACAAAGACAGTGTGTAGACAGATTCATTTTGGATGACTGGTGCTATATAAATGGCAAGCTTCTTTCTTGTTTTATTATTCCTGACCTTCTCCCACTGGAGCCATCTCCCTGTTCATTAATGTCCCAAATGGCTTCCTCCCCTCACAGCTCCCACCTATGCCCAGCACACAGACTGGCTGATCTTCTCCCACTCCTTCCCCGGCACAGACTCCCAGAGCTGCAGAGGGTGCAGTTTTCATTCCTTGTCCCTTTCCCCTCCTTTGGCCCCAACATTGGTTGAACAAACTTCTGGTGTTGCTTTGTTTCATTATACCTTGGTGCTGCTTCAGATCACTCCTAAAAGTTCCCCCTCCTCTTGACAGCTTCTTAATAAACATTCTTGGTCCCTTTCTCTATTATCACTTATATTTTATCTCTTTTTCACAGATCTCATACATGGCCTGTATCTTATTTCTTCTTGCCCGTCTCTTCTACTTTCTTCTCTTATTAGTACTTGTGTTCCAGGCTCATCTTGTCCTTCCTCAGAAGCCTCAGGGCCAAATTGTGGCTTTTAGGTGACTAACCCCAGTCAGCAGCATTGGTGAACCTCCCATTCCAAAGGGAGGCTGGGGGAAGATTGTTTCTCAGGATGGTGTGGCCTGTCGGGCCATTGCACTGCAGGCCAATGCGGAAGGGGTACAGCCATTGTCACTACACTTTTATGCTCCTCCCTGCTTCCTTAGGTAAATATGCCCCCCTGGGATGTACTGAGTGTCCCTCATCCCTTTGGGATCATGCACACCTCATGGGGCAGTTTAGGGAGCACTCCCCCCAAGTACAGAGACTACAATTATAGATTTTGGGGCAGGAACTGTCTTTTTGTTCTTTATTTAAGAACATGAGAATGGCCATATTGGGTCAGACCAAGGGTCCATCTAGTCCAGTATCCTGTCTCCCCACAGTGGCCGATGCCAGTTCTTCAGAGGGAATGAACAGAATGGGTAATCTAGTGATCCAACCCCTGTCGCTCATTCCCAGCTTCTGGCAAACAGAGGCCAGGGACACCATTTGTACAGCATCTAGCACAATGGGATCCTTGTTCCGGGAGTCCTATGTGCTACTTAAATGCTAATTGATAATAAATAATAAATAGGGTGGAGTGGCACCTTGTCTTCCCCCCCCCCCTTATATGCCTACATAAAGGCCTGGTGGGTGAGGTAATATCTTTTATTGGAACAACTTCTGTTGGTGAGAGAGACAAGCTTTCGTGCTTACAGAACTCTTCTTCAAGCTTGTCTCTCTCACCAACAGAAGTTGGTCCAATAAAAGGTGTTACCTCACCCACCTTGTCTCTCTAATATCATGGGACCAACATGATTATAACAACACTGCATACATAAAGGCCTATCGCAGTCGAGGCTTTTATATATAAAGCAGCACTGCCAGGATCCCAGCAAAGCAGGGTCAAACCAACAGATAGAAGATAACTAATGATATCCAGGGCTGGCCTTGCCATTTTATTGCCAGGCCTGCAAAACATTTTCCCCTGTACCTAGTCACCCTGCAGAAAAAAATGACTGACTCCAGTCCTGCCCACCCAAAAGAGCTCCTTGCCTTCTGTCCACCGGGATGACACCACACCCTGCATTCATGGGAACAGACCAAACTATCCCAGACTTATAAATGGACATGGTAAGCACGTATGATGGAGAACAAGGAATGTCTCTGCTTTCAGGCCCCGTTCCTGCTGGTTTCACAGCAAGCACTGTGTTGTCCTGGATTTTGTAAGCTCCAGCAGACGGGCCACCTGGAGGAGCTGCTGGCCAGCTGAGATTGGCAGCAGGCTGGATGAGCACATGTGAACCTCAGGGTACATGCCTCCGGTCTGTCATCCAATACTGCTGCCAACCTGTTCATGATGAATACTACCAGTGGGTACCTCCTTCCCACATATGCTGGACTTGATTCTCGTTTGCCTGATGGAGTCATTTACACTTTTGCAAAGCGAGCTTTGTGTGGGAGTACAATGCTACTGTGCTCATTGGGAAGCATTTTGCACTTCCATTTCACAGGTGTAAATGATGACACAAGGAGAGTGCACAGAAGAGAATCAGCCCTCTGTGCTGAATTTTTCTGCAAAATCAGGTTAATAATAATTACTGACCCACCTTACATGGGTGTTGCAAGGACAAATTTGTTCCTGCTTTTGCAGTGTTTTGAAGATATAAGTCCTATCTAAGTACTAAATTTTAATGTGGTTATTTAAAGGTGAACAGCAAAATGTTTAATAAAACACTTGTTTGTAAGAATCTAAAAAGACTAAAGACTAATGTAAATGTAAGATTTTATTATTGTACTCTTGGAGAACTAAAAACCAGATTTGTCTTTAAAGTCACAGCATTATAAAAGTGGCCTCTGATCTCAATGAGGACAAGTTCCTTTGATATGTCTGAAAAAATCTGAATCACAAAGAGAAGTTGCAAAATTGCATGAGGCATATTATCTCTGCACATTGTTCTGTTTTTGTTTTCATTTCCAACTGAACACAGGTGCAGCAGGAAAAATGTTCACTTTTAGCTACGTTCAATATAAGATAAAAAAGAATTTGTTTTTGAGTTACTGAATGAAAAAGGGCATCTAACATTGTCAAAAAGGACAGACATATATTTCCCCTCTTGTAACAACCCAGATATAATTCAGCTATCACTCAAAACATTTTGCCTTTGCACTGAGTACGAGCATGAGAAAATGTAGCCTTATCAGAACATTTTTGAGAATGTTATGACGGAACGATAATAGAGACTTATAGGGGATGTCTACACTGCACACTAAGCCTGGACTCGTATTCAGGTTTGAGCCCAAGCCCTCCTTCTGTCTGCACACAAATCAGCGTGACTTGGATCTGCAAGCACTCAGGACCCAGGTCTTAGGACCTTTCTGGGAGTTTAGGTCAGAGCCCGAGTTCTGTTGTGACTTGGGTCCAAGCCCTGTCATTTCACAGTGTGGATGCAGCTTAAGCCAGAGAGCTGAGTTCGAAGGTCTGCATAGTGCAGGGTGGAGGCATTTTAGCATGGCTGTAAGACCTGGGTCCCAATTGTAATCCCAAGTCTACAGTGCAGTGTGGATGCTCAAGTGCGGGCTTGGAAACATCAAGTACGCAAGCCTAGATCCCACAGACCTGGTTTACAATGCAGTGGAGACATACCCATAGAGGGTTAGCAGTGTGGTTAAAGCATTGGACTGAGAGTTAGAAAGTCCATCTTTAGTCCCCAGTTCTGCCACAAATCTCCCAGTGTAAACCTTGTGCAAGTTAATTCATATCTCTTTGCTCCAATTCCCCATCTGAAAAATTTATTTCCCCCAATTCTTTGAGTGTTTTATCTATTTAGAGCTAAAGCTCTTCAGGAGAGGTTACTATCTTGTGCTGTGTGTTTGTTCTGTGCTTAGCACAGTGGCATCCTGACATTGGGCCTCTAGATAATAATATAATAATAATAATGGCATGTCTCTTTCAATCGTATGTTTATGGTGGCAAGCATGCCATTCATTGTGTTTAACTGTCATCCGCCTCAAAATCTCTGGGAATTCGTTACTGTACCCAGTTTGGTTGAAGTATGGGCCTTTTTACAGTATGCTTTTGAATCAGGTGCATGTAATTTTTGAAATTTTAGCAGTTGTCCCTTGCAAGCCTCCCAGCTATGCCTGATTTCAGTGCAAGCAGCTGGGTGCCACTTCTGCAAAAGAAAGCGGAGGGCTCGAAGACATGCTTTTGATATGAAACGAGTCTGTAAGGAGGGGATGTCTCCCAAAGAATCACCTTGCTAGCCATCTGTGACAATCAGGCCCAGACAGCCCAGGAGAAGAATAGGGGGTCTGAATCCCAAAGAATACGCAATTGAACAAATTGTATAAAGAACTATTGTACTAAAGAAGTGTATCAAGTAACGTCTTGTATGAAAGCTGCCTGTCATGTGGATCAATATTGCTTATAGTTTCTTTGTACGCCCCCATCTGTCTGTCTGCATTCATCTTTGTCTCTTGTCTTATCTTTTTCGTCTGTGTTTGTATAGTACCTAGAACAATGGGGTCCTGGTACATGTTTGGGGCTCCTAAATAATCAATGGCTGCTGAAGCTGTGACCCATCTTTCAGCCTGAAATTTAAAATTTAAATTAAAATTCAAATAATTATTATTATTAACACCAGTCATTTCTAGATCACCTGCCAGTGAAGGATCATCAAAGCACTTTATGAGTACTAAGCTGCACGGCAACACAGTGGGGTTATTAATTTATTTTATTATTTGATGGAGAAACTGAGGTACAAAGAGGATGAGTGACTATCCCACAGCCACACAGGAAAGCGGTGGCAGAGCTAGGAATACAGCTGAACTCTCCTGGCTCTCATTCCTGTGCTAAAGCGCAAGATCCTTCTTCCCTTCTTGGAGTCACTTCATATTTGCGAATTGCAAGTGTCCGGCACTTCAGTGTTTGGTCATGTTGAGAAGAGTTTGAGAGAGAGATTTAGAATTTAGCCGTAAACCTTTTTGCTTACTTCTGATTTTAAATTTATTTGATTCTTTGAAGGTGCTTTGAGATATTTGTGGGCTGAGCGGGACAGACAGATAAATATAAAGGCTAACTCTTTTGGCATTCTATTTAGCGAAAAAAAGTAGGAACTGGAAATGTTTCCTGTTTCTGAAATAATTCTGAGTTTTGTCCTAATGTATTAACAAAAAGCAAAGAAGTGATGACTGAAAAAGGTTGAATTTCTTTGTCTGGAATTTTATGTTTTTTAGCATGGAGTTCATGATCTAAGCAACTGCTTAATATCGTCCCTCTGAGGAAACTAGTAAAGTCCAGCTACATATGGAATGAAACAAAATCCAGCTTTGAAAATAATTTACAATATATGATGAGAAAATGGACGTTTATGACCACAGTTTTATAGAGGGACAGGAGAGCCCTTTAGAAATGCTCTGTTTTTTATATAACATGTATACTGCAAATTATCCCATTAAAAATGTATGCATTGCCTTTTACATTTCTGACAATACATAACACCCAAGGCCAAATTCTGTTCTCCTTTATGCTGGGCAACAGCAATGACAGAGGGGATTCCACTGGTATATCTGGAAGCAATGAACACCATAAAGTTTATACTGTGAATTTCATCATAATAGCTGTGAGCTAGATAGACCAAATGATCAAATAAAACACTCCATAGATGATCCTCAGAATATATAACATTAACTTCATGAATTGCTCTAAATTCTCCTTTGCTCAGGAAGAACTTAATGGAACATCTGGAGTATTGGCCTGGCAATAATAAACAATTAAGCTTTAGTTTTTGAGGGCTTGAGTCTCAACTGCCTTGTACGCTGTAAAATCATCCACAGGAGTGGAAGATGGAAGTAGAGGATGGAAGAGGGATCAATCGGATGCATGTGCTGCAGAAGAAGTATCAATGATGTCTCAACATTTTCTGGATTCAGCTAGGGCAATGTGGTGTGTGTGTGTGTGTGTCCATCCAGTTGTGAGGAACTGTCAGGTGGGGAGAGCAATATTTTGGTGGGTTTATGCTGTACTGCAGCTTAATCCAAGCTGAAATAGCATACTAGACATATTCTGCCTTACAGTTCAAATTTCCAGTTTTTCATGTTTATTTTATGTAAATTATGATATTCTTTTTCAGAAGTAAACACTGCTGTTTAATAGTGCTTAAATATTTACTCTCTCATAAACCAGCCCACAACTATCTTTAAATTCTGTACTGTAAATTGGATATTACAGCAGCAAGATCAGAAATTACTCTTAACAGGTGATGACCAAAGCAGCAGCCTTAGGCCTCTTTCATACCTGTTTTTTCTTATCAATTATAATATTTCATTGAGAAAATCACCATTCCCCCCCCCAAATTTTTGTTTGAATCGCTGTAAAAATTCTCCGATTTGATACTTCTAAGGACATCAGCTTGTAAGCACCACTTCTTATATTTTTCTTTAATTGTTTTGTTTAGTTTCAGTTGAAAACTGTAAATTCTTATAGTTCTCTGTCTTGTAAAAGGGAACTCTGATCCTGCAGAACGTCTCCTGATGTCAGTGAGATGCCCACATATGACCAGTTTGAAGGACCATGGCCCGAGTAATTGTTCCATACCCATTGCCCTGAGTTGTACAGTTCCGCCTCTAAAAACAGTATATTAGATTAACTCGAAGGGGCGATCACCTCTGATACCACAATGTGGTGGTAATAATCCTGCAATACATTTGTTTTTATTCCAACATAAGGTAGCTCCAGGTTAAGTAAGTGGCACAAACTTTTGTCTCTGTTTTCTTTGTGAACTGAGGCCCATTGTGTCTGAGGAGCTTGTGGGTATGTGTACACATGTACCTCAAGCCAAGCACATGAGGGCAGAGAGATTCAGGAAAGTGATTTAACCTGTTCCAGTGTATCCCTACAAAACCACCAATAGACCGGATATTAGCCTTTGGCTCCTTTCCTCTTCACACTCCTTCCTGCTGGAATTTGTAGGATTAAACTTCCTAGGGACGGCCAAAGCTGTTTTCTTATGAAAAATATTTAAACTCCTCAACAAGCATACTCCTTTCATTCACCAGAGAAAAAAAATCTGAACGTTGATACTGGCCCCTGTCTAAGCAATGGATGGAAACAAAACATCCATGAACTCTGGCTAAGTTTGGGTCTGGATCTGAATGTTGTAGTTCAGGGCTATTCTTAGGTTAGTATGTCAGCATATCTGACAACCTCAGCACAGCTGGAGGTTAGTTTAGTACATCAGCTGTTGGTGTGTGGAGGAGACTGCTAGAACTCTGCTAATAATAGAGCATTAACCCCGTACCTTTTTGTTGTGCCTAGATTTACTACTACGAGATGCTACACCTACAGAGGATATTAAAGCCTTCTTTGGTCCTTCCTGCATGGAAACACAGACAACAGAATTATTGCCTATGCTTCAGCATCCTCCGTTCCCCATCCTCCTTGCTTCTACCTATTGGAGCACAGGTGTTTAAACCCCTTGGGAAGGCAAAGATCCCAGCATGCCTCCTGCTGTAGCTTCCTTCCAAACTGCTACTGTGCCTTACACAACACATTTTTGGAATGAAGTAAAATAATTGCATGAGAATTGTTTTTTGGCTTTCTCTTTCAGGGTTATAAACTGTAGCTTGGGTCTATACAGTGATAAGCTGCCAAAATTTTAACAACCGGTTTCCACCTCACCCAACGAGGTGGTCGCACCCCCCCCCCCCCCGCCCCAACTCCACCCCGGCCCCACCCTCATTCCACCCCTTTGCCAAATCCCCGCCTCCTCACCCGGATGCACCACATTTCCCCTCCACCCCACCCCCAGGCTTGCAAGCCTGGGAGGGAGGGGGAGAAGCAGAGCACCCACCGGCAGCTCCCCGCTGCCCCCCCCCAGCTCGCCTCCACCTCCCGAGGTGCCGCTGTTCCTCCCTCCCTCCCTCCCAGGCTTGCTGCTTGCCAAACAGCTGTTTGACGCGCGGCAAGCCTGGGAGGGAGGGAGGGTGGGGGGGAAGGGAAAGCAGAGCAGTGGCGCCTCAGGAGAAGGGGCGGAGGTGAGCTGGGTGGCTGGGTGGTGCAGAGAAACCGCTCCCTGCCCCAGCTCACCTCCGCTCCGCCTCTGCCTCCCGAGGCGCCGCCGCTCCGCTTTCCCCCCCTCCCGCCCAGGCTTGCCGCGTGCCAAACAGCTGGGGCCGGTTGTTAAATTTAGAAGACCTTTTAGAATCGTTTGTCCTGCACAGAACAACTGGTTCTAAAAGGGCTTCTAAATTTAACAACCGGTTCCCGCGAACCAGTGCAAACTGGCTCCAGCTCACCACTGGGTCTATAACGACATTACTAAGCAGTTTCTCCATCAAACTAACAGTTAATCCAGATGTCAGAACTTGGCACCCCATCCTGCAAAACACTGCTGAGCATAATGCTTCCTGCTGACCTTGGTTTCTACCTAGTAGCAAGGTACTTAGATGTCCAGCCGTCTGTCAAATACATCTGCATGTTGTAATGAACTCGTTATTTTTGGTGACCAGACAGTGAACACAGAGTTGCAATAAGCACCTGTGGCCGGTCTAAGTTACTGTGATTAGGTTTCCTAAGGGTCTGTATTTGCTACATTCTGGTTTGCTGATGGAGGAGAACTGAGATCTTAAGATTCTGAGGACGTTGAAAAAACTGCTACCCCTCTAGGCAGTGGGATAGGAATTTTCTCCTTAGAGTCTCCTGTTGCCATTGGATTATTTTTAGCTGTGTGTATGCTTGCAAAATCTGGCACAAATGAACAAGATGGAAACTTTTATCAGGAGTCCTTACTTCCAGCGACTCTCCTGCACTCTGCACTTTGCCATGTGGAGCCTCCATGTTATTCAGCTTGGGAAAAAAAAGCAAAAATACACCCCCACACACCTTCCTTGCAACCCAAACTTTTGCTTTTATTTCCCCAATCATTCCCAGTGCGTCACTTTTGAATGAGGATCCAGTAGCTGCATGCAATCCAAAGCAGCTGGCCTCACAGTACAAAAATTAAACCCTGTTACTTTGTGTCTCCAAAACGGGTACAGAAATTTTTAGAAGCTGATTGGAAGGAATTTTTAAATGTAGGCTCAGATTCACCTGACTGTCTGAGCCATGCTGGAAGAGGGTGTGGCTGGGAGAAGGGATGGGGAAGGGCAGTTGTGGTATTAAACCACCTATATAGGTTTCTGATCCTGGGACTGGCAGGTACCAGCCCTGGTTCAAGCCTTTGGGCTACTAGGGCAACTGGAGATCAGGGGTATGTAGCAGCTCCCTGGCCATGCAGCTGTTCTTGACCACACCCTTTATTTTGGGGCCAGTGAAAGCGGGAGGCATAGGAACAGCCAGGCTGTCCTATGCCACCTGGGAAATCTCCTACACCAATGCAATTCCCAATAGCTGAGTAAAGCTAGCTTTAAGCCTGTTTTGCACCACTGGAGTGGCAAAGCAGACTTAACAGGCTGGTGAATCTAACCCATCATCTGTCAGACGCTAGCATTTAATGAATTCAGTGCAGGGAGCCAGTTTAACAGCCCTAGAAGTCCTCTATCCATAATACAGGCAGAGCACAGGCAGCAGCAGTATAAGTTTTCCCCACATCAACCTCAGCTCCATCCTAGAGAGGCTGCTTGCTTCTGGCAAGATGACCCAGGGTATATTTTATGATCGGTGCTATAATGACAGTCATTGCATCCATCATTCATTTTATACCAATGACCTTAATAAACAACTGATGTACATATGGCATCTTCCATAAATACATTTCTATAATTTTACAGGAGACCTTCACACTTAAATGGAATAATGTTTTGTACAGTTAATCATTTACCATAAACAACAAATGCAGTACTGCATATGTGCAATGCATACACAATTCAGTCTCACGTGGGCCTGAATTTATCTCTGAAAAAATTCCCCCCACATTTAAAACCTAGTGATTCAATGCTCCCGAGATACATGGGCAATAATCTAAATGCCAGTTCTATACCTCTCTGCCACATCCTCAAAGGTTTCCCTTGTTACATTCTCTCAGCATGTTGCATAGATATGACAGAAAATTGATCTAGGTAACCATTTATTGAGCTACCTTCTGGTAAGAAAAATTGTGTATTAACCTGAATTGCCCTAGTTCTTTCTTGGGCTCAGTTCCCTTCCTCCCCACACTGACACTCTGTAGAGGGGAAGATCCTTGTGTCTGGGGGTGGAGATACGTAAAAAATACCCAGCTGTCTCACTTGTCTTTAAAAAAAAAAGGTCATTCATATTTTCCAGTGTATGAAAGAATAATCACATAACAGCATATTCTACAATAAACTCACAGACATTAGAGCTGGCCCACATTATTCATCAAAATTTCAAATATAAATGAAAAAAAATGGAGTTAAAATTTAGTGACATTTTCACAAATGCCCCCTGCCTCCCATTATCCATCCAACTTCATTAAATAGCGAAAGTCCATTTCACTGAGTTAGAAAACCTGTGCTGGAGCTGGCAGAGTGTTTTAATTAATTAACCAGCGGATCATCAAAATGAGAGCTAAAGAGAGAGAAGGGGCTGTATAAATGCTTGTCTAACTAATATGATGTAATGGTTCTCACAGAGAGTGACTGACTAAGGAGGTAATATGTTTTAACCCAGAATCTATGTAGCACCAACTCTGTCTATGCCCCCGACTGAGTCTGATTATCTTACAGTAGAGTAGGCTTTGATAATTATTAATCATTCTGAACCTCAATCCTTGGCCCTGTATGAAGTGGCCCAAAGCAGCTTGAAAGCTACTCTAAGGGAGCAGCCAAGGGTTCCTTTTGACATAGGGGAAATATGGGATGGCACAAAGATAATATCGTCAGCTCTAGCCTACCCAACCCTGACAACAGTGGATGGGCATGTCAGGTGAGTGTTGGCCAGCGAGACAGCACACTTGGTGCTTTGCCAGATTCTTGAATTCTGCAAGCAGAATAATTTAGAACAGTCTTGAGGCTGCTCTAACTTACATCAGGAACCATTTAGGCTCCAGTGGGGCTAGGAGTAGTGGAGCAGAAAGGTGGATTACAGCCACCTTTCTCCACTCCTCTATTAGCTGTGTGGAGTGTAGACTAGATGCAGCTAAAGACTCTTTGCTTAGGAACTAATTCTAATTCATAGTAAGATCCCTTTCCACCATGCTGGCAGTTCTCCAAGACTAAAGTTCATCTCCCTGGTTCCATCTACAAATAATGAGTTTCACAACTTTAAAGTGATCATGTTTGAGCTCCTCTATTATATTGCTAAAGATGTTTAAAAATAAAGCAGTGTCCGCAAGGTAGGAGAAAGCAGATTAAAAAGATAAAGGGCCAGATTCTCAGCTCAGGTAAATTGACATAGCTCCTGTGAAATCAATGGCACTACATCAACAGATGAGTATCTGGTTCAAGATTCTAGTGCTATTACTGAGCTGTTTACAAGGATGCAAAAAAATAGAAAAAAGAAATTGAAACCACCTTGAAAATAACTAATGTTAAAATATTAAAGGAACCAACACTAATAAAAACACAGGAATAACAAAACTAGATTAACATATAACCATCCTTATCTAAATTATTAGCATTTGGAATGTCTTACCCCACCTTATTCTATTAAATGTTGTTCTTAATATGTACTACAGTAGCGCCTAAACAGATAAGACACACAAAAGGTGGGAGTGGAAACAGGTGCAGAAAGCTGAGGTGAGTTGCCCAAAATTGCCCAGCAGGTCATCGGCTGAGCTGGGAATAGTTCACATATCTACCCAACTCCCAGGCTGCATTTTATATATAAATGTAATAGTGCCACATCACCTCTCTTTGCACCCCTCCACTAGCTCCCCCTTCTCTATTGCATCAAACATAAGCTACTTGTCTTCACTTTGAAGACCCTTACCAGACTATCCCCACCTACCTATCATGTTTCATTTGCTCCCACCTCTGACCAGCCCATGAAGCCAGCCTCCATCACCCACTTGTTAAAATTTCAAACAGGCACCCTCATGCCTGGGAGAAACTCTGTAGAATCATAGAATCTCAGGGTTGGAAGGGACCTTAGGAGGTCATCTAGTCCAACCCCCTGCTCAAAGCAGGACTAATCCCCAATTTTTGCCCTAGATCCCTAAACGGCCCCCTCAAGGATTGAGCTCATAACCGTGGGTTTAGCAGGCCAATGCTCAAACCACTGAGCTATCGCTATCCCTATCCCATGTAAATATCTGCCAAACTAACTCATTGCCTTCCTTCAAATCCCTCCTTAAAAGTTTCCTTTGCTGCGATGTCTAGAAAAAACTCGCAATGGGGTCCTTGAAAAGAGTTCCTAGGCTATGGTAATATAAATACTACTACTACTACTCCGAATAATGATAAATAACTGAGTGGTAGCTGTTAGGCCAGGATATGTTTCTTTACATCTGAAATAACATTATTCTGTTCTGGAGAGGTGAAGCATCATCTTTAACATAGTAGCTTTTCAGAAAGAGAATGCAGTTGATTAAGTGGTTGCCAAGTGTATTTTAAGTTTAACAAAGCTCACGTCATATTTTCCCCTTACATTCGCTACAGTAATTGTAGAAAGTGCATGATTTACTTTGGCAGCATTATTCAGACTTAATTACAGTGTTAAGAAGCAACCACAACTTGCAAAAAAGAAAAAGCTACATTGTTGGAGGGATCAGCATGGCAGTTCAGGTTTTAAAACACATCTCTTTTGTCAAGAAAATAAATTGTGTAGAAAACTTTTTGGCTCATAAAAAGCACATTTAAAGCAAACTTTTAATAGGCTTCTGAAAGGCTTTAAACAGCTACTTTGTCAAAATATTTTAGACCTTCCTTCTTTATTTCCTTCTTGGGCTTCAGCCCTATATACAACATATGATATGTTGTCCAGCCCTTGGAAGTAAATTCTGCGGAATGGAGGGCTGAATCCTAAGTTGGAAATAAAGGAGTTTAATGTAGTATCAACTCTGCTGGGGCAATGCATTTGCTACCAGGAGTGCCTACCTGAAAACTTATTCAAAATGTCTCAGTATGTGTTGCCTTTATGCTAAGGAGAGTGGACGGGGAGTACAGATTGTTCATTTTTCTGTTGGAAAAGGAATTGGCTTCTCATCGGTGCCATTTTAGGTAGACTGGTTTTTCAGCTTCTAAATCACGCTTTCCTCATATCCAGCTCTCTTTAAACACAGTTTGGGGCCAATATGAGATGATAGACCCTAAACTACAAAATGTCTGTCAGCAGGCTCAGACCTTAAGAGGAAGATAAAGAGACAATCAAAAACCACTGGATTCTTCTCATGCCACTCCCAGGGCTGAGACAGAGTTGGTGTCTTGCATGATCGATTCTCCCTCATTTGGTGCTGAAGAAAAAGAAAAGCTAAATAAGCATTTGAGACATTTGAATTTGGTGGGAAGTTCCTCATATTTCAGGAGGCCATGTATATTCCAGACATATTCCAGGGTTGCCGTGTATCAGGGGAAGGAGTCAGGATTGTTAAGAGCCGATATAAAGAGCAGCCTGAGGAAGCCATCTGCCGTCACAAGGAGTTTTATTGATTCTACAAAACCTAGAAATTATGCTATATATTTTGAAGTACTATTTACTGGCACCATATCTATTTAACTATTTACATATATAGAGATGTAGATCACTCTTGTAACAAAGATTACATCTATTCTTGATTTATAGGAGCTAATGGTAATAGCGTTGTTATTAATGGCTCCTTTTGACTCTAATGCATTGGGATCTGGTGACTTCTTGGATAGATATTCTAACATCATTCCTTCTTGCTCCTTGCAGTGTTGGATGAGGATATTGGCTCCAGCTGGACAGATTCTATCTTGGAATACTATCCTCTAAATGGAATAGCCTCAGAGTAAAATTCTCATCACCTAGGAGAATAGAAAAGTTATATAGATGCATAGACTCATAGACTTCAAGGTCAGAAGGGACCACTATGATCATCTAGCATGATCTCCTGCACAATGCAGGCCACAGAATCTCACCCACCCACTCCTGTAATAAAGCCCTAACCTATGTCTGAACTATTGAAGTCCTCAAATCATGGTTTAAAGACTTTAAAGTGCAGAGAATCATCCAGAGAATCCTCCAGCAAGTGATTCGTGCCCCACACTACAGAGGAAGGTGAAAAAAACCCCTCTGCCAATCTGCCCTGGAGGAAAATTCCTTCCCGACCCCAAATATTGTGATTAGCTAAACCCTGAGCATGTGTGCAAGACTCACCAGCCAGACATTGAGGAAAGAATTCTCTGCAGTAACTCAGATCCCACCCCATCTAACATCCCATCACAGGCGATTGGGCATACATCTTAAGTCTCCAATGAAGGCTACAGAACCAATGCAGGTTCCTAGTTGAGGGGCAGGAGTTTAACATTAAGGCTTCTATAGTTTAGGTTATTTCTCCTTCTAGGGCCAGTTCTCACTTAGGGCAGTCACCTTTCCTTTTGGTACTGGGTTTTTTGATGGAAGGTGTACCTGTGCACTATGAACTTTGCCTATAGTTGGGGTCACCCTGTGACATTTCCTTCCTATGACCCTTATATTCCTCGAGGAATGTTCCCAATATGACAACAGACTCAGCCCCAATGTAAGCCTGCCAGAATTGTATGACTGTGGAAACACAAGCATCACATTTTGATCAGGTATGAGCTTATTTCCCATAGGCTAGGTCTTCACTACTCGCTGGATCGGAGGGTAGAGATTGATCTTTCGGGGATCGATTTATCGCATCTTGTCTTGACGCCATAAATCGATCCCCGAAAGCGCTCCCTGTCGACTCCGGTACTCCAGCTTGCAAGAGGCGCAAGCGGAGTCGATGGGGGAGCGGCAGCGTTCGACTCCCTAGCGTGACGACGTCCAGGTAAGTCGATCTAAGATACGCCGCCTTCAGCTACACTATTTGCGTAGCTGAAGTTGCGTATTTTAGATTGACCTCCCCCGCTAGTGTAGACCAGGGCATAGTTATCTAGCAACATGTCTGAAGTCAGCGGAGCTGGTCTTTATACATCATATGATGATCAAGCCCCCAGTGTATATACGGACAGTGACTGCTGTGGAGAAAGTTGCATTCTAGCCCTCTGTTTCCAGTCAGTTTTCTAGGCTGCTGACAAATGTATGTGCCTGGCTCATCAAGTTTACAGGATTTTCTTGGTTCACATAGAAATTTTTATTTGCATTAAGAAATAATAATAAATATGCCAATCTCCTAGAACTGGAAGGACCTTGAAAGGTCTGCAAGTCTAGTCCCCTGCCTTCACTAGCAGGACCAAGTACTGTCCCCTGACAGATTTTTGCCCCAGATCCCTAAGTGGCCCCCTCAAGGATTGAACTCATAACCCTGGGTTTAGCAAGCCAATGCTCAAACCACTGAGCTACCCATCCCCCAAGTGCCACCCATAAAGAGATTCAATGTTATTGGGTTTCTGTCCAGCCGGATCCCACCCCCAACACCCAAAGCTCTCTTTACCTCAAACTTTTCTGGCTACCTGACCCTCTCACCACCCTTTCCCCCTGTTCTCCTCTGATTCTTGGGCCACCCTACTCCTTCTTTCTCAAACTTCCCCAGCAGAAGTCCCATAGCTGTGGACCTGCTAAGGAAGCATTGGAAATCACAATGCTGGAATAGAAATCATTATTCAACTTTAACTATGGCAGTCACTGCCACTATACACCTCATCCAAAATATTCAGACATGGTACCTAATATGGTGCTTTTAAAGCCACATGTAGATCCCCAAATAAGTGACCTGAACTTCAGAGATGCTGAGCATCTGACACTTTTGATAGACTTCAAATTCTGGCCATTGTGTATTCATCCTTTAGGGGCCAGATGGTACCATTTACCTGCTGGTCTGCATTGTGGAGGGTGTGGAACTGCATCAACCCAAGCGCTGCGGGCGTGTGTGGGTTGTACCATCCCAATTGCAGCCCAGCTTGTTCTTCATCTTGGTTAGGAGGAGCGGCCTCCTTATCGCCCTCACTGAGGTGAATTGGGAGACAAACAGAGGTAGCAGCCTCTGAGTTCCTTTAAATACAGGGGCTCCGGTTGCCTCTACTCTTTGTGCAGGGAAGGTTGGAAACTTCTTGCATCCTCCCATGCTGTGTTCCTATACAAGGATCATGCACATTATCAACCCTGCAGCTGGGGAAGGTGTAAGAAATATAAAATCCACAACCAGGAGATGGACTTTATGTGCAGCGTACTTCAGCGGAACCTATATCCACTTGAACACATACAGCAATATAAATGCACAGTACGACACCTTGCCTCTTGTTTACATGAGTGATTTCTCCTGGTGAGAGTCAGGAACATGCTTCGACATTCTCGGCTTTGAAGTAACAATGATCAGAGGCTCCAATATGCAAGAATTGTTTGTTGAGGAAATCTCCTAGCATATTTAAAATGCTTTGATGAGTAAAAGAAAACCTTAGAACATTGTCACAGTCACCACAGGGCTGGCATTTATATTCAAAGGTAACTGATTTCCATTCTTTGTCAGCAGAGGCACCCGTTGGATTTAGTGCTAACTTTACCTACATTTGACTGCCTTATTGTCAGAACTGAATACCAGACCCCATTCTCTCTCCTCCCGTCTTTTGCCTTTATTTACTACCTGGAGGCTAGATGGTCTCTCTAGGTCTGCATAGGGGAGGAAAGAAAACTTGCAACTCCAACTCACAATGTTTCTCCTACTTGTTCCACTGGTTGTGCCACAATTGTTTTGCCTGTGGAATGGGTAAGGAGTGCAGTCTATGAAACTTGCGGACCACAGAAGATCAGTCATCCATCCATCTAGATACTGCAGTTGTTTAACAGTGAACAGCAACATGCTGCACACAAGTTTATTGCAGAAAGAGAGTTTATCTTATTGCATCTTCTGGTGAAAGGTTGGGTTGTGAAGCTGAGAATGGACCAAACATTCCGGTGCCACTGTGCTACCTAAGTGATGTTTGTCTCTTGGAGATGAGACAGCTGAAGCAGCTTCCCAGTTTTCGGAGCGAAGGGCAATGGGAATGTTTCTGAAAATCAGGACATATATGTAAGATCTGCACCTTAGAGCGAAAATTTTGACCACATTGTAGTATCCATCTATTCCCATTACTACAAGGAAACTTTCTATATGTAGATTCTTGAGGGCACCCACCATAGAAATAGATTTTCAAAAGATCTTTGCTCCTGTTTAGGCACATAAATTAAGGCCAATTTCCAAATGAGCTCAGGATCCAGAAGCTTCTCTAGTGACATCTGTAGCCATGCTATCAAAGAATCTCAGCACCCAACATGTTGACTTTCTATTTTTTTAAATCCGTCCCTTAATGGATTCAGATTCTTGACCTATATGCAGGTTGGGTTTTGTGACTGTTGTTTACCATAAGATACTGCTCAAGTTATTGGAAATGATTTGTCAATAGACTATGGTAACATTTTCAAAAAAGCCTAAGGCTCAGATTTTTAAAAACATTGAGATGGGAATTAGTTCCCTAAATGCCTTTAAAAATCTTGGTCCTAGGTAATTTAGGATCCTAAATCCCATTTTCAAAAGTTACTTAAGCACCTAGGAACCTAAATTTCAGAGACAGGCAATGAGGCTTGGGCTCCAAAATGCATACATCTCTTTTGAAAATAAAATTTAGGCTTCTAAGTCACTTAAACACTTTTGAAAATGTTAATCCCATCTCACAATATCAAAATGAACCCAGATCTATTAATAGAAAATCATGGAAATCCTGTTCCATTCCTACCTGCACTCCTTCAAAGTAATAGCAAGGGAATGCTTCACCGCTTTATTCTTATTGTTGCTAGCAAACTCACTTTGCATTAGATAAATATTTTTCTTGCTAGTATTTAGGTGAGGGACTATGGCTTTATATTTATTTTATATAGACTTTACATAAGTTATGTCCAACAGTTACCAAAGCATTGTTACCTACAACTGCCTTTACAATTCAATTTGTTGGCAGATATTTCAGGAAGGGTAGGAGAGATAAGAGGATAGGGAGGCAAACTAGAGTCTGTGGCTGTTAGATTAATTAAAGAATGATATATTTTGTAGTCCCTATCACAAATAGATGCTAGCATTGAACACTGGGATGAGATTGAGTTTTAAGAGTGAATATGTGTTCTTGTACACGCACAGTTTTTCTGAGGTAAATTGCCCAAATGGGAGTGTCAGCTGACAAAGAAATATAGGCTGAGAAGCAAAATAATAAAGGGCAATTGAGAATAATGAGAAAAACCCATCTCTCTAGTTAACTTCTGTTCTTTCTTCCTTTCTGTCTCAGGCTGGGTTGAGATAATGAGAAGCCCACCCTTTGAAATATAGACCTTCATCTGCATAAAAAGAATGTGTAATGAGGTGAAACACATTTTTTTTAAATTTAAAGTTACTTGATTCTTAGCACTCGGAAATGTGCATTTATTTTCCCTGGGGATGGTGGCTCATAGAATTAGTGTTCTCCAAATTGTAACTGAGCCAACCGACACTGGTCTGTGGAATAACAAAATGGCTTTGTGTACCTGTCCAACATTTCATCCTTGCCCTCATTATAACTAAAATGGGAAGCAGCTTGGTCTGGTGGACTGAACATGCAGCTGTTAGCTGAGAACTCCAGAGTTCTTAACAGAGCCAAAGTGCACAATTTACAACACATTAGTTATTGGATGGCTTTATCCCCTTTTCCTATTTGTAAATTTTCTATTTTTGTTACATGTGCTGTGTGCTGGGTCATAACAAGAGAGGACTCTGTATTCCTAAAACTAAACTGGCTCTGTCTTAAGAGAACTGATTACAGAGTTACTGCAATTGTAGTAGATAGTATTCCAGTCCAGATAGTCCACACAGACTAACTTCCTGGTGCTTCCTCCAAACGCTTCCCTTCTGCCACCTGCACTCCTCCATCCAAGTTCCATGCAGGTCGTTACATCTTTTTAAAAAAATAATTACTGTCTTTTGTGTCACCGTTTGCTGACTTGTTGGGGCCAGAGTTTACTAGTATATAGTCCACTGTAGGGACATGGCCTGTACTGCCAGCCTTTTAGGCCTCAAAGTCCTTCAGATGTGATGGTCTTTGAATCAGTCTTCCACTGTTTGTTTCTGTTATCACTTTTGGGGGGGATTTTCCTCCACTCTCCAAGTTCCATGCAGGTTGCTACTATTATTGTGATTATTCATCTTATGGTAGTACCAAAGGTCTCAGTCAGAATCGGAGCCTCTAACACAAATTAATGACCAAGGTGATGACTGGCATACTTAATAGCCACATATTTAGTTGTTTGTATTTATCTGTCTACAAACAGATGGCAATATTTACAAATTTGTTTGCTATTTGAGTTTGTTCCACAATGTTTTGTGCAAACAAATTTTGCTACCATTATTTCTGAAAGTATTTGATATTCATAATTTGATGTTCAAGCATTTCATTAGTAAATGATTCTGAAATTTGTTTTCTGTGATGATTTGCTGAACAAGTCTTTGCTCATATGAACAGTTATGAAAAGTGATCTACCCTTCTAAAAAATCCTTACCGGGTACAAACATGGTTGAAGTAAAATTCCACGTAGAAGTCAGTACAATATTCATGAATAATAATTCTTAACTCTACTGTACTGCTAATGCTGGCTGTGCTGCTGACCTGCTATGTGACTTCAGACAAGTGATTTACAGCCAACATTTCAAAGAAGATGTATGTGAAGATTGTCTGTACATACAATTTTAGCAAAAATTTCTTTATCTTTTTGTGCCTTAGTTTTTCCGTCTGTTAATGAAGAATAACAATACTTCTCCTACAGTGGTGTTGTGACCGAGTAATTAATTGCTATAACATGCTCTACAAGAGTTAATTTTATTATTAATTATTGGTATTACAATAGTGGCTACAGTCTATCATCCGTACTGGAACCCCTTTGTGCTGGGCACTCTATAAACCTACATTAGCAGTCTACAGTCTATCATCAGTACTGGAACCCCTTTGTGCTGGGCACTCTATAAACCTACATTAGCAGTCTACAGTCTATCATCAGTACTGGAACTCCTTTGTGCTGGGCACTCTATAAACCTACATTAGCAGACAGTTTTTGTCCAAAGACCTTACAAGTATGTCTGTGCAGCATTTTGGAGTGAGAGGGAGCAAACCTTCCAGCCCAGGTCAACAGACTGGGCTAGCAGGGCTCACACTAGTGCCCTAAAATAGATGAATAGACAGTGTTTTGAAATTGTGGCTTGGGCTGGAACTCAGACTTTGAAGCTTAGGATACGGGGTAGGCAACAGGTAGGTGTAGCACGTGATAGCGGAGGTAGAGGGGAGGGGAAGTTGAGGATAACAGTAATCAAAGCACAGGGTCACATGGACTTACCGTGTGTGTAACCAAAAATGTTCATATTAATGAATCAATGTGGGAGGTGTTTTTTTTTTTTAATGAGCAGCACTAGAGAAAAGCTAAGAGTTCTAAAGAAGCACTGAGGTGTTATGAACTGAGCCTCTATTACAGGAATTGCGTCACATGGATAACAATATTTCCTCTTTTAATAAGGAATGGAGAAGGGTTCTTTAGAATGTCAAACCAGATTCTTGAATCCCTTGACACCAGAACACTAGATCAGCCCTCTGTGTCCCAGGGAATTATTTCACCCTCTCATCTTCAGGCATGGCTCATTATTATTCCTCACTGAATTATCACTTGGAGAGTTGAATCTCAGTTCATTTATCATCAGTCTTGGGTCAGTTTCACCTTCTGAGATTTATAGGGCTCTCTTCAAATTTATTGCAAGCTTTGTCTGAAGTACTAGTGCACTGACATTGGATCATATGGGTGCAATAATCTTTCATTTGGCCATATTGCTGCAGAGCTGAAGTTCCTGTTTCCTTGTACCTTTCATCCCTGTGTAGTGCTGTATAATGCCTTGTCACAGGGTGGCTTTTAACCGGGTCTGAAACAATTTTCAAATATCATTGTACTTTAATGTGATTGTAATAAGCTTTATGTCCACACTTGATATGGTTAAAACCATGCTACAGCTGTGGTTAGAAAGCATGCTACCGACTACCAGTCTATAGCAAGGCTGGGAGTATTATTATTATTATTTATTATTTGTATTATCGTAGCAACTAGGAGCCCCAGTCATGCACCAGGACCCTGTTGTAGTAATCACTGTACAAACATAAAACAAAAAGACAGCTCCGACCCCTCAAAATTGAAAATTTAAGTAACTCAGTTCTCAAAAAATGAAACAAAACCTCCCTCCCCAATAGACAGGAAATCTGTACTAGGAACAACTGTGTTGGGAAGTGGACATCAGGTAAAAATTTCAATAGTACTTTAGTGACTCTGTTGGCTGTGTACTACTGAGAGCCACTAAGGCACTTTTGAAATGTTATCAGTCAAACCCAGTTCTGTAGAATCATGGTTGACAACTGTTTCTGAGCACTGCTCTCACTAGCATGATTTAAGCTATAGGGTGGACAGGGACATATTCTTTAGTTACTGATTTATTTGTATATGTGTCCTAACTACTGTATTGTCAGGCAGTCATTTCTTCATCTGTATGTTAGAGAGCGCTATAAAACTTGGAAAGTTTGTTGGGACTCATACATCAGATTTGGATAAAAGTTGTATTAGATTCCCAACTGTCAGTTTTTGTGACCAAACTATGCTTCTGTACAGTTTACAGAGAGAAAGCTGTCAACTGAAGATGTGGATAGAACTTTGTTGTATAAGTCTGTGTGTCATGTACTGGTAATGTCATTTCAAAGTACAACATCCTACTTAGATTTCCTTTCATAGAAACCAGACATCAATGCTCTATCTAAGCTACAGAAACTGCTGTGTTTGACATGGGCGTAAAACATGGAAATCCCCTACTCCCCACAAGTGGTGTATTGTGTCAAAAATGGTAGTTCAGGTACTGATGTATGGATGGGACAGGTACACAATTGAATCTTATCACCCTGCCATGTTAGATTCACCCATTCCTTATTTAACTACAAACAGTTTTTTCCACTGACACTGTAATGGATTTGGAGCCATTTCATTTGCTATGAAAAAGTATCAGATCATAGAACAAGGAGTAATGGTCTCAAGTTGCAGTGGGGGAGGTTTAGGTTGGCTATTAGGAAAAACTTTTTCACTAGGAGGGTGGTGAAGCACTGGAATGGGTTACCTAGAGAGGTGGTGGAATCTCCTTCCTTAGAGGTTTTTAAGGTCAGGCTTGACAAAGCCCTGGCTGGGGTGATTTAGTTGGGGTTGGTCCTGCTTTGAGCAGGGGGTCGGACTAGATGACCTCCTGAGGTCCCTTCCAACCCAGAGATTCTATGATAATGTGGCCAGTAAGAGGCATCAGTGGATTTTGACCATGGTCATGTGATAGGGGTATAACTTTTTGTAACCCTGATCACAGGTGCCAACTTCCGGTGGCGCCGGTGGGGGCTAACGCCGGGCCCCGCCCCCGGTGCTGGGTGACGTTGTGGGGCCCCGCCCCCGACGCCGGGTGACGTTGTGGGGCCCCGCCCCCCGACGCCGACGCAACGTCGCCCAGCGTCGGGGGCGGGGCCCCGCAACGTCTCCCGGTGCTGAGGTGAGCTTGCCGCGGGTCCCGGGGCTGGCGGGGAGCTGGGCGTGGGCCCCGGGGTTGGTGGGGAGCTGCTGGTGGGTGCTGAGCACCCATCAATTTTTCCCCGTGGGTGCTCCAGCCCCGGAGCACCCACGGAGTCGTCGCCTATGACCCTGATCCATGGGCAGTTTCTGTAATTTGATTAAGCCAGGACATAAAGACTAGTGTCTTTCCAGAATAGCTGCATGCTACATTCTTATTACATAGGGAACTGCCTAATGAGTAGCAATTAATGTATTAAACAGTAGCAGGTATGTGTACTTTTCTCTTGTAAGGTAGAAACTCCATTGTTGACTCCATTTCTTTTTTTTGTGTGTGTGAAGTTAAGTTATCTGGGTGCTTTGTGAAATCTATTTTTAATCAGATGAGTGAAAAGCACCTGATTCTCATCTCATTTACACTGGTTTAAATCAGGAATAACTCCACTGAAGTCAGTAAAACCTGGGCAGGTCTACAGTAAGGCCTGGAATCTTATGAAATTAGGCTAAATGCAAAGTAAAACAGACTAATGTGATTATGGACATCATTGGTCCATTGACTTTCTTACATCTTGGGGTTCATTAGCTGATTTTCTCTGCTACCAGGTAATGTTATGCATTATTTCCAATACTCTCCTTTTCATTTTCGCTGGCAGAATGGAAAATAGTAGAGTCTAGAACAGCCATTCTTAAATTCAGGGTACCTTAGCCCTTTAATTAAATTAAACTTCCCTTCTCTTTCATATCTATCTATATCTATCTATCTACTAATCACTGCTAAATCTTAGTACACCTCTCTTGCACAATTCTATTAGCTTTTAAATGACAACAACCTTATCAACTTTAATTAGTGCAATTTCAGTCCTTTTAATTGAACTCAGTCGTCACATTTTCTGCAGAAGTCTGATCACATCTGGATAAGGATGATTTAGCAGGTACCTACTTTCTTTCCCCCCTGCTTATCTGATACTGTTAAACACTCAGGTCTGTTCTTCCAGCTAATGCTAGGTGATTGTAATGGTGTATTGAACTATTTCCCCCCCTGCTTTGGTGTACTTCTCAAAAGATTTTCGTTTTTCAAGGCTTCTTGTTTTGGTCTTTTGTAATGTCATATATTTCAGTGGCAAAATGATAAGCCAAAAACCTCCAACCTGTTCCATGGCAACTTTTTTTTTGCTTTAAAATAGAGTATTGTGATGAATGCCACTTTATTTGAAATTGCTGTTATGTAGGTCTTCTTTCATAATGTCTTTATCTGTTTTAATTGTAGTTTATGTAGAACAACAAGAAGGAAACGTAGAACTTTCTAGTCAAATAAAGAGACAGGCTTTTTGCTCCCTTGGTGAAGAGTTTCAGATTGAAGGCTAGATGTTTAACTCCCATTGGGAGTATGGCACCTAAGTGTTTTTGAATATCCCATTAGGTGCCTTTCTGCATCTGTAGGTGCCTAAATACCTTTAAAAAAATCTGTCTCTAATGTTACTGGTCCAGTGTACATTGAAGAGGTCAGTGCAAAGACTTCCATTGATTTGAAGTCAAAGGGAGCGTTGTCATTAACTCTAATTGTAGAAGGATCCTGCTCTAAATTAGGATGAAAACACAATGGCCTCATACCACGATGATGGGTGAAAACTGTGCAATGATCCACTGAAATGCTAAAAGTGAAAATTGTAACAGCGAAATCCTCCCTTTGGATTGAAGTAAATAGGAGCTTGTATGAATTCATTGAAGGGCAGAAATTGGCCCTAATACTGGTGCACCTACTGCTGCATAGAAAGTGAAAAATTAGCCACATGGCTCAGAGAGCCACGGCAGAGACCCTTCTGCTATTAACTGGATTGCTGCTACAATATCATTGAACAGCATTATACCACCAGTAGAAAGAGTGTGGTAAAGAAAATCCCCTCCTGCGTGAATGGCATCCTTTGCAATCCTTCGGTATTTTAATACCTTTCCTTGCAGGTTGCTCTAACTGCAGGGAATGAAGCTCTTTTTGAAACATTTCTAAAATGTGGAAAAGCATGGTGCAGTTAAGTCATTGCAGCCTTTGTGTAGGTATCTGGTTGGACAAGATACAGGCAACCCCTTCTCCCCTCGCATTCCCGTTGTGGACCCACCCATCATACTGCTGCATATGCTGCAGAGGAAGGCCAGCTAGCACTGCCTCTAGCACATGCTACCCCCGAAGTGGCATAGCTGGGCATAGCATGGGTCATAGTAATAACTCTATTTCTTCCCCTGTGCATTTGCAGGCTCCAGCAAAGCAGCATTGGGGAGCACTAGATACCCATTTTTAAGGGTGAAGCATGGGCTGCCACCCAATGTTGAGGATGCATTATGACTTATACAGGTGTAATGTCTCCAGTCTTCTTTCTTGGGTGCTGAAGGCTCTCAAGAACTATAATTAAGCCCTCAAAGTGTGGCTCTTCTATGAAAGCAACTCTGTAAAAATGATATCATAGGGCGCAATGTTTATCATGTCTCAATGAGTTCAAGTAAAAATAAAATCTATTCTCCTAAATACCAGTGCTGCAAACTCAGCCCGAGCTTTCCGAGCAAAGCTGATTTCTTTGCTTCTTGAGCAACATCAACAGCCATAATGGCTCCATAGGGCAAATGATACAACAGTCTACTTCATTCTCCGCTGTCTTGTGGCTTACGCAGTATAAATACCTGTGCAAAGTGGGTGTAAAATGTTACCACCTGTGTATGTGCAAGGAGAATTCTCACACGGGAGCCTATAACTCCCGCTTTGCACAAGTGTACATGGTAGACAAGGTCCAAGACAACTGAGAATCTGACTTCTTCTCTCCCCTCTTTCCTCCCACCAATTCTGCCCTCGATGACATCTGTGCAGCTTCATTGCCTTCAGTGGATTAGGAAGTTTGTAAACTGTTCTGCTGATAATGCGTAAGTAGAAATAGATGCATTCTCATTCCCTTAGCTGTGTTGGTTCTGCAGAGGTAAGAGGAGTGAAATGTATTTTCTCCAACAAGTAAATGGCTGTCCCTCTTAATATACACAAGGAGCATATCTGCCAAGTAGGTAGATGCTGTTTACATACTCAATTTCCACACTTTAACTCATTCTTTGCAGCAGGTTGCACCTATTCACCAGGTGATTCGTTGTATCTGTTATTCGACACAAACATGCTGCTATATAACTTGAACAATACCTGGGAGTTTTGAAATGGCCAGTTGAAGGTTTCATTTGAATGGTCAGAGAACTGTAGTCTTCTCATTTAGAGTACACTAAGATACATAAAACTTAAGTTATGCAAGAAAAGCATCCTAAAGCTCTATCTCTTTGCTTTGCTCATTTGTTTTCTGATTCATTAGTAGTAGTCTGACTGTACGTCATGGTCCGATTGGTTTGGGGTGCAAATCCAGACCAGTGAGGGGCTGTGTCACCGTCTGTGTTCTTGCGTGCCTCATGATGCTTTGATGTTGCAGCTCCCAACCTTCCCACTCACAGCCAGCCAAACAGCATGCACCAGTCACACTCTGAGTATGTGTGTGTGCTAAAAAATCAACGAGGAGTCTGGTGGTACCTTAAAGACTAACACATTTATTTGGGCATAAGCTTTCTTGGGTAAAAAACCCACTTCTTCAGATGCATGGAGTGAAAATTACAGATGCAGGCATTGTTATACTGACACATGAAGAAAACGGAGTTACCTTACAAGGGGAGAACCAGTGTTGACAGGGCCAATTCAGTCAGGGTGGATGTAGTCCACTCCCAATAATTGATGAGGAGGTGTCCATACCAAGAGAGGGGAAATTGCTTTTGAAGCGAGCCAGCTTCTCCCAGTCCCTATTCACGCCCAAATTAATGGCGTTAAATTTGCAAATTAATTGTAGCTCCGCAGTTTCTCTTTGAAGTCTGTTTTTGAAGTTTTTTTGTTGAAGTATGGCTACTTTTAAATCTGTTATAGAATGTCCAGGGAGATCGAAGTGTTCTCCTACTGGCTTTTGTATGTTAACATTACTGATGTCTGATTTGTGTCCATTTATTTTTTTACGTCCATTTGGTATGAAGTCCATCTGTTTGCACTTGGAGAGGAAGATGATGTCTGTCTGTATCTGTGCGAGTTTTTTGATGAATTTGATGGATTTCCACTTCATACGGCTAAATTCTGTGCCTTGCATGGTGTCAAGTATCAGAGGATACTACCTCTCTGATACTTGTGTGTGCTAGACATCCCTGGTTCAGCAACTCTGACCCCAGCAGTCTGTTGAAAGCCCTACACCCTCAATTTGGCTTCCACTGGCCTGGGTTACTATTTGCAAGGTGGCCCCAAAACACTGCCAGTCCCAAATTTTCCCCAGACCATGTGATATTAGGCTGACCAGATAGCAAGTGTCAAAAATCAGGACAGGAGGTGTGGGGGGTAATAGGTGTCTATGTGAGAAAAAGACCCCAAAATCGGGACTGTCCCTATAAAATCGGGACATCTGGTCACCCTATGTGATCTGCAATGTCCAGCCCTCCCATGGATAATTCAAAGAAACAGTATGGTTGGTTTGTTTCTTTAAAAAGGCAAAACCATATCACAGCTTATTAACCTAACTGGGGGTAAATACACCCTTCCCTTTAAACACAGCACTGAGATGGTTTATGGTAAAAATGAGATAAATTTGTTAACGGAAAATACGTAGAATTAAATGAGTTCAAGTATGAGGATGAGCTAGAAAGAGTTACAAATAAAACAAAACAATATACATTTGTAAAGGTCTGAAACTTAATCAAGCAAGATGCAGGCTTTGTTCAAGATGGTTTCTCTCACCAGTCATTCTTCTTCCCAGCCATGCTGACTTTCCCTCAGTCAGGACCTTTTGCAAAGTACAAGGTGCTGGCTTCCCTTGTCGTCTTAGGTAAAAAATCTTTGCCAAAGCAGGTTTTTCACCTATATTCAGTTTCCAGAGACTTCAACACCACCTCTCCCTTGGTTGAAAGACAGATATTTCTCAGCTTGAAAGAGTTCTGTTTTCTTGTGTCTGATTAGTGATGGGTGTCAAAGATGGCTACTGTCTTTACTTATATCTTTCAAAGTTCAATGGACTTGTTTCAAGAGGCAGGGTGACCTCGTGCTGTTCTTCCCTTCCTATATGTAAATGGGGCTCACATTGTTTCAGATTCCACCATGAGTAATTTACGTAGGAGAAAGGAGACAGTTGTGACATTCCCTTCTGTCTGGGCAGACTGTACAGCCTGATAACATTAATTATCCATAATTCCTTACATTGCGTTAATACATACATTTCACAAAGATATTAATCACTGGTGTGTCATTTGCTTTCAGAAAAGACCTCACTCTATACACTTTTGTAATACAGTAATATTGTATTCAATCAGTTGATTCAATTGCTTATCACACCTGGTTCAGCCCCCCTGTCTTTATAGACCAGTAAACCTTTGAAATAGATTCATATGCTGTGTGTAGACACCATGCTGTCTTGTCCCCCACTAGTTAGTGTGAGATTTGCCTCCACCTCTTGTTAGCTTGATGGGTCTGTTTATTGCTTATATGTAAATTGAAGTAAACACACATTCCTTTGTTTAGGATAGACCTATTTAACAACTCCCCCTGACATACCTAGTTCACACACACTTTAGTTATAATTCCAGTGTATATTCATAACTCTTAATACCTGTCACTTACATACATAACACAAGAATATTAATGATCAGTGAGTTATTAGTTTTCAAATGATACCCCACAAGCCATATTTTGTATAAAGGTTATTACAATGGTGTGTAGGGTGTGAATACAGGAGTGGTTAGTGTCACACACTGTATTATTGCTTAAAGTCGACAAATCACACTATGCCACTAATAAGGTCCATTTATAACCAATTCATCTTCTGGCATGTGTACAGCTCTAATTTTATAGAAGAAAACATAGACTGCACATACTTTCCTCTCTTAATTCATAGAATGACTGGGGTGCTGGCTGCATTCTGTGGCCCCATCAAAGATATAGGTTTATTTACATCTCATTACACATCTCATCCACAACGGATCCTATCTTCCCTAGATAGGATGGTAGTAATAATAATAATTAATAATTTACATGTATAGTGCTTTTCAGACAAGCACCTTAAAGTTTTGTACAAACATTCGTAAATTAATCTTCATAGCATGCTGGCAGGTAAGAGAATTACTATTATCGTCATTCCATATGTGGGAAAACTGAGGCAAAGAGAAGCGAAGAGACTTGCCAAGATCACAAAGAAAGCCTTTTTGAGACAGGACTAGAATCCAGATGTTCTAATTCCCAATCCTGTGCATTAGACGTAAAATAATATTTCTGCCTGATGGCGTGACTGTTAATGGCTATTATAAGGTCTATATCTGAGGTGAATATATATGATAGTGTACACTGTGAAGAAGGCAGATATTGATGGACTATTGGCTGATAGTTGTTTTATATCCTGATAAAGATTGCTTGACAGTATATTAACGACTTGTGGGCAGCTTTGCTGAGGTGTGTATGTGACATTTTGGTCATCATTAAAATATTTCCCAATGCCTTTGACAATATAACACTACATTGCTTTTCATTGGAGATTACTATTGCAAAATGTGGGCCAAATATCCAGCTGGTGTAAATAGTCATAGCTCCATTGACTTCAGTGGGACTATGCCAATTTACATAAACTGGGGATCGGGCCCTGTATATTTTTGGATATTGAAATAAGTATTTGAAATTTAAATAGGCTTAGACAAAAGTAGTTTCATCGCTTCATATTTTATTAGATTTTTTTAAAGAGCGTTTTGGGGTTGAGTGAAAATCAGTTTTTTAAAAAAGTAAGCTGTTATTTATAACAAAGCCAATGGCTAGCAGACTCCAGAATAGCACACAACTTATTGGGGTTTATGTTATAATTTGTTGGACTACCTGTTGCACCTGGATATCTGCTATACACCAGAGTTCAGCTCACTTCCATGGTTCAAGAGACCGAATGACCTTGGCTCTTTCCTCCAGTGACTGGAAAATGGTTACCAAGTAGGGGGAAATTGGCATATGGGATCTGTTTCTACTATGCTGCTTGAATAGGCACTAATTCAAAAATCTGACAGGCTATGGCTTGGGAAAACATCACAATCATCTTGGATTATCTCTTCTAGCCTAAAATGCAACAAAAGAATAAATATGGAATGGAGACTGAAGTGAAAATGAAATAATAAGAATAATTAAGAATAATTAATATAAAAGTGAATAACAACCCACCCCAAAACACCCGAACACATACATTATATATTCCTTTCCTCCTGAAATAAGATGTTCATTTTACAATTGATTTAATTTGTGAAATACCTACAGTGAAGCGTGTGATGAGGAATCTGGAGCTGCTAACTTAATGCAGCAAAGAAGTGTTAAGAAAATGAATTGAAAATTGAATGAACTTTTTTGGTATAAAATGACATTTAAAAAATAACTACCCAAATCTTGTTTTAAGCCATTTCATGGGTTGAAATTGGGATCCAACTGAATTTCATTCATTGCTTCTAGGTTAGCATGGAGTACTATGGAAACAGTGTAGAGAACTGTGCAAATACTGAGGTAACATTACCTAGCTATGCAAAGTAAATATTGAAAAGGCAACTGCTCTCTATAGGACAGGATAATTCATTTATAGCAATTATCAGCTAAAATGCAGAGGCTACATAGACTGGCTCTAGGAAAGAACCATCCCAATTTTTTAAACTAGCTGAAGTGCATTAAAAATAACCTACTTTTTATTATAAATACATTTGTCATTCTGGACGAGTGCTCTATATAAGTTTCTTGAGAGGCTGTCATGACAGTCAAAATACAGGGATTTGACCCATATCCCATTGAAGTCAATAGAAAGGCGGCTGCTGACTACAGTGGGCTTTAGATCAAGCCCAGTGAGAATTGTTTCAAAGAGGAGTGTGCCTCTAGGGAGAAATGTAATTGCCAGAAAATCTGGTGTTCTCCATTTGATCCTGTTCTCACTGAGGGACAAGAAGTCATCTCATCATAGCCTGGAAAGAAATATATAAAACCTTTCAGTTCCATATTTGTATCCCATAGCTCTAAATTGGCAGCTTGGTAATGCATATTGGGTCATATCAATGTCTGAATGATCTGGTTGTGAATTTATTGCAAATGTTTTCCCATATATTTAGGGTTGTTGCTATTGTTGGGGAGGGGAGATGAATCAAATAGTTTCCAAGCAGACTTTTCCCTAGTGTTAAGGTCTTCTATCCCACATCTGCTTTTATCTACCTAGGGCAAATCCAGTGCCATATCAGCTCAAAGCTCCAAGGAAAAATTAGCTCTGAACTGGATTTCATAATAATTTTGAAGATCAGGACCTAGCCGAGCCTTTGACTATTATTGAGTTTTGCAAACTTAGCCTCTTTCTAGTCCAAATAACAGACATCATGAGCCTATTTCAAGTACTACAAAAAGGAAGAAGGAACCACAGCTGGCAGCGTCTAGCAAAGATAATGTATTTGAGATAGTAGTCAGTTCATGCTTCATTGGCTCTCTCCAGCCAGCTAATGAATAAAGGTATCTGTACGCAAGATTCTCTTTGAAGCTGATGAATTATCTCTACAAAATTTGCTTTATACATGTACTGATCATCTGAGGTTAAATGAATCCCTAAGTATTTAATTTTGCTTGTAGCCCATTAAAAGGAGATGTAGTATCTGTCACTATTTTTACAGGACCTAGTATTAATATTGGCAATATTTGGGACTGGGAGAGTTTAATCTGATATCTTGGGTTGGTATAAAACAGAGACAAGATCACAAATTTGGGGCACACATGGTACATTCAGGCATGAAGAGCAGTCCACATGGCATCTGTCCTTTTATGGACTGTCATGATATTTTTCCATAACTTATTTCTCTGTTTACATGACAAGGTGATAGGTGCTTTAGATATACCAGATAGAGAGATGGACAGAAATGGGACTATTCATAGTTGCAAGCACTATGTAGTATTTAGCCTGGGGTTGCACAAATATACTGATATTAGAGGGGCCAGTTCTTCACCCCTGAAATGAACGTGAGTAGCAGGATTGTGTTTAAAATGCATGTGATGGGTTGGACTCCCCTTCTGGGATGCCACCTGAAATACTGGGATTTCACTGAGCCTTCCTGCCCCACTAGCCTGGGCTCCCTCTCCCTGTTTTGCTGAATTAGGTTCTCTAGCTTCTGGCATCACACACACACAGGTAGAGATGCACCAGCTGTAGAATCTCACAGAGTCTGTGAACAGCTCTCTATGAGAAGACTCATCTAGGAAATTGCCCAGCACTCAAGTGCAGCTCCCCTCTGGAAAGTATATCCAAAATAATATTGTCTTGCGCTGCAGAGAAATCTATACCATGTAAGCTCATAAATTCACCCCCTCCCTCAATGTGGAGGAAGATATGCACAACTTCTTGCCTCCCCAGTTAGAAATTGCATAAACCAAACCGAGTTTAATAATAAACAAAACAAGTTTATTAACTATAAAAGGCAGATTTTAAGGGATAGCAAACAGAACAAAGCATATTACCATATATTTGGAGTACTGTGTCCAGTTTGGGGCCCCACACTACAAGAAGGATGTGGATAAATTGGAAAGAGTCCAGCGGAGGGCAACAAAAATGATTAGGGGACTGGAGCACATGACTTATGAGGAGAGGCTGAGGGAACTGGGATTGTTTAGCCTGCAGAAGAGAAGAATGAGGGGGGATTTGATAGCTGCTTTCAACTACCTGAAAGGGGGTTCCAAAGAGGATGGATCTAGACTGTTCTCAGTGGTAGAAGATGACAGAACAAGGAGTAATGGTCTGAAGTTGCAGAGGGGGAGGTTTAGGTTGGATATTAGGAAAAACTTTTTCACTAGTAGGGTGGTGAAGCACTGGAATGGGTTACCTAGGGAGGTGGTGGAATCTCCTTCCTTAGAGGTTTTTAAGGTCAGGCTTGACAAAGCCCTGGCTGGGATGATTTAGTTGGGTTTGGGCAGGGGGTTGGACTAGATGGCCTCCTGAGATCCCTTCCAACCCTGAGATTCTATGATTCTATGATTCTATGATACCAAGCAAATAAAACAAAACACGCATACTAAGCTTAAGATCTTAAGGAGATTGGTTTCAAGAAGTAATTTCTCACCCTAAATGTTGTTGTTTTAGGCAAGTTGCAGAGTTTCTGTAGCTTAGAGTTCTAGTTATTTCTCTTTACAGACTAGATTCCTGTCTTAGTCTGGACTCAGCCCTTGCCTTTCCCAACGCTCAGTTCCTTTGTCTCTTCAGGTACTTTCAGCAGTCTTTCTTCTTGGGCAGGAAGGCAATGGAGAAGAGTCCTGTTTACCGTACTCATCAGCCTTAAATAAGATTTACACAAGATGGGAATCTTTTGTTTCCCAGTCTTGACTTCCCCCTCCTTTTAGTGGAAAAATACTGGAAGTCCAAGATGGTGTTTAGTACCAGGTGACAGAACCACCTGACCTAGTAGTGTCACAGCTATGTCCCAGGACGCATCTCAGGAAGGAGAGAGATTAGTATCTTCAAAGTTTTATTGTTTCTTCCTAATGGCCCATCAAGGCTGATGGCCTGTTGTCTGGTGGGTGTCTCCCAAATACACACACAGTTGTTATGGTTACATAGTCAATATTCCTAACTTTAGACACAGAAATGATACATGCATACAAATTGCATAATCACATTCAGTAAATTATAACCTTTCCGATGATACCTTACAAGACCTATCTTGCATAAAATATATCTCAGTAATGTCATATCCATATCGTAAGCATATTTCCATAAAGAATATGGGGTGTAATATCAAAATGCACATTCAACACCTTATGCAGCAATACAAATAGAGCACTAAATAAATCCAAGGGGATCGGGTACTTCTTGATATGAGATTATAACTTTGAATTTTCTGACTTTTGGAACTATATCTTCTTGGCTGTAATGTTCAATTAACACAAGCAATGGCTGAGCACCTGCTTTTCTTTTGACAGTCCAAGGCTGGAATCCTGAACTCATTGACTGTCATGGCAAAACTCTCATTGACTTCACTGGGCCACCCCTGGGGATTTTCAGGTGCTCAACACCACTGAGGTTTTGGCCTTCAAATTCTACATTCAACTGTCATTGTTTTAGATTAATGCCCATGCACTGAAATATATTTCTTATGTGTCCTTTAAGTGGGAGTAGTTTTTAATTTAAACCAAAATATTTCCCTGTGAACTTTAAATAGGGACCATCGATTTTCTTCTGTTAGACTTTGACAAAGAAAAATGTGTAACAGAAGACAAAGATTGTGTACCATTAACTACAAGTGAAGGGGTAGTTGACTTCAGCTGAGTCATTAATGAGGAAGAGGCTAATGGGGCTGGGGTGGGGAGAGAGGAAATTGATCTCTTCATAATTTGTCAAGTGAAAGGTGGCTAGCTAAAAATCTCATTATCAACCCTGTTCTGGGATATAATGACTTTTTTTGTTGTAAAAGTTAATTTTATTAAGTTCTTCTCAGCAACAGCAGAAGTCTCAGTTGTCAGTCACTGTAGAACCCAGCGTTGCTGGAGTGGAGCTGAAACAAAAAGTGATTGGTGATATTCTTAGCTTTCTTACAACTGAGTAAGTAAATTCATTCTCTCAAACCAAAGAGATTTAATTTAATAGAGAGCATTAAGAATTGCTCTTCAAGGGAGGCCTATGAATTAATTTGGGAACTCACATGTACAGTGACCTTACTGGAAAATACAATAGGATTTTTTTTGGTCATAAAATAGCTGCCATAGGACTCATTAAAAATACCCTATTAAATAATGTGCCTATGAGTTGTGTTTCTCATGCACTTGGGAAAAGTATGTAATGTTCTTTCAAGTGCATGCCTTTTTTGGTTTGCATTTGAATCTTCTTTGCTTGGGGAGGCTAGTAATTTCTCCATGGGGTGCTTAATTCAGCATGGGGACAGAATTTATATCACTGGGAACTGCACCTGGGAATTCAAGAGCTAAAGAATGAGCCCCTACTGCTTAAGTTAGAGGACTAAGTCCCCTAGTTGACATCTATAGCAGATTCATAGCCTCTGAGGGTCCAGTGCAAAGGCTAATATATAATACATACTGATCAGAGAGTTACATAAAAAGCAGGGTTACATACAATGGAGGGTTCCATACAAAGAAAGCAGAGCAGCATGGTTTGAGGGCAGAGTACAGAGTTGAGATTCAGGGATTGAAATTCTAGCCCTTTGGAAATCAATGGGTGTTTTGTCATTGACTGCAAGGGAGCCAGGATTTCACCCATCAGGTTGGGAATTCTAATCCTGACTCAGGCACTGTCATGTTTTTGGCCCTGGGCAAGACACTTCACCTTTCTTCTTCAGGTTGCCCTATGTACACAATGTGATTACTGATATTTACCATGCAGGAGTGTGAGGATTAATTCATTACAGCACTTTACATGGTTAAAGTGCCACTATAGATATGCTCAGTATGACTATCAATTTACTGAATCACTTAAATGAAGTGGTATGTTTTCCCATGTTATATGGACTTTACTGTGGAGCAGAACCAAACGGTAGCCTCACACACCTTAAATGGCTGATAACGCTGGAAGAGCAATTAACAGAAAATAATTTATTGAACAAATTTAGTGCTTTTTTATTTGTAAATTATTTGTGAAGAGGCTTAGAATATTTTTTATGAATTTGTACATCAATTGAAAATAGTCAATGAACTTTTCTTGTGATGAAATTTCAACCTATCTGTTTGCTTGAGAACTGTTCACTTCCACTATGGCTTCAAGTATCTGCCATTCCTAATACAAATTCTGCCTGACAACCTAAATGACATGGCGTGGTTTCTACTTCCTATTTAGATAAATGAAACTTTTAGAAACAGAAGGAGAGCTGGAATACGTAATTTGTGGCTCAGATACATATTGGCAGAACATCCAGTGTGAATAGTGGGGAGAATATATATTTGCCCAGGTATTCTTGCGACTCTCTCTCTCTCTGCAAACATTCTTGTGAGCAAAATCTTGCTTCCTTGTGGAAAGCAAATAAAATACTGTCAAGCAAAATCAGCTTTTATTTAAATGAAGGTTCGTAAATACCTTTTTACTGTGCTCAGACAGCTTTAAGGGATAAGGAGGATTCATGAAAATTTCTTCAGTGAACATATCATTACTTCTTGTGCTGGAAAAGTGGCCTCTAATATCCCTTAACTGCAAAGTTGCTTAAGTCCTACTCAAATGTCAGTGAAAGGGACACTTTCAAAACACAGCCTGGGGGGAAATATGATGGCCCAAGTTCCTTTGGAAATGACTTGACATTCTCATCTGGAATGGTAGGAATCAAGAATGTGCTTCCAACTAATAATTATTTCAGAGTATGAGAGAGTGTCTGAGCTGTGGAGAAAAAACAGAAGATTTGAGCAGGAGGAATGAGTTGGTTTCTAAAGGGTGCCCTGAAAGACAGAATTTGTGGAAGTTTCCCCCACTTTTAGAGCCTGATTCAGTACTCACTGGAGTCAATGGAGCCGTTTTCATTGAAGTCAATGTGTATTGGATCCAGATGTTTATTAAGGATAATGATGTTTAGATTCCAGATGTTTATTATGGGTAATAATGATCAGATCATTTAAACCAATAACAGGATATATGTATTCTCCTATTAATGTCTATTGAACATTGAATAGCAACAACCTGGTAAAGTCTATGATGTATTTTCTGATATTTGGCCCATCCGTGTCTTGCTGTACATCAGCACACATCTGTGCATGATTCAACTCAGTTTATTTAATTGATATGTCAAGTGTTTTTGGATATAGTAAAGGTGCAACATTATGCTCACTGGACTGGTGTAAATCTGGAGCAGATCCACTGAAGTCAATGAATTCCTCAGGATTTAAACTGGTGTAAGAGAGAGGAATTTGGCCACCATCAATGTGATCACAGACCTATGGAGGAATCTGGCAATATCTTCTCTACGCAGTTGGAAACACTGAATAGCAGCTTATCACCTGCTGGTAACTGAGTCCCAGACTGGTTGTGCGTTTACTTTTTGCTTATTGACTGAAGAACTTAGCCTTTTCAGTTACATATGTCAGATCCACTCCCTGATCACACTCTCTGCAGTCAGGGGAGACGCTATTCAGTGGAAAGCACAAGTTCTCGTCTGTTTGCCTCATGTTCAGTGGTTTTCTGTGGCATGCCAGCATGCAGTGACTCTAATGTATTCACTTAAATGAACTTCCTAGGGAAGTCCATACATTCTCACGGGTTTGGCTTTTTCCAGAAATAGACTCTCATTCTCTGGTAGCTTGAGAGCAGCCCTTGACTGCATTCTAGCACTGTTGAAAAATTACAGTTCATAAGCATTCATTGCCAGCTAACCAAGCAGAGGTGGGGGATTTATTAGGAGACAGTACTTACTGACTCGCATCAGGTGGCTGCTGCCTAAAGTGTCACCTGGGCTGCTGAGAGTTTTAAGTCTTGTGTGTGTCAGCATATAACCTTGGGGAGTAAGAGCCAATAGACTTTCCCTAGATTTGAATTAATTTGGGAGAGAGAAATTTGCCTGTTCCATAGTGTTGCTTGTCCCATAGTTTAGATAAAGGGGAAGACGTGGCAAATGTTTGTCTCTTGCTAAGTCAATATTATAAATGTGTTATCAGACATCGGGTAAAATTTTCAGAAGTGCCCACCTGACTTAGGAGCCTATGCCCCATTTCCAGAACTGACAAAGAAATATAGGAACCAAAATCTCATTGAAAATCAGCAGGATTTAACCTCCTAAAACACATTTTGACATGACCCCATAGATCTTGAATGTGGGTCTGCAGGGTTCCTGGTTTATTGCTGCCTCCCTGCTCCCAACCAGTGGCTTGCAACTAGCCAGCTGTACAGGAGAGAGCGTGAAACCTGAACATACATCAGGGAGGGCTTCTCTGGGCTTGACTGGAGGAACACTGGGAACTCTGGTCAGGGCTTCCTATTTAACCCCAAAAGAGGCACAGGAGGTTGTCTGCACAGCTGGGATCTTCTTGGTTGCTGTATTGGACCTTGCTCTCTTGACTGACTCCTGAAACCTGCTTTCCTGCCTTGCTCCTGGTTCCTGCTTTCCTGACATGTTCCTGGTTCCTGACTTCCTGCCTTGTTCCTGATCCTTGCTCTTGGTCTCTGAATCCAGTTCTGACCCTTGGGTTGACTCTCAGATTCTGATTTCGACTTTGCCCTTTGTCTTAAATTCCTGGTCCAACCACTAGTCCTGGCCACCTCTGTCTCAGCCTCATCAGTTTGTGTGGACCACTACCCCGAGAGGTGTGCCCAGGAAAGGAATGAGGATGGAACCAATTGGTCAACCTCAGCTCTGAGAAGATCCAGGCTTGCCTGAGTGGGCCACCTGCCTCCATGCAGAGAACCAAGCAGTACAGGCTTGAATTGTGCAATGAGCCAAGTCTGCACTGAGAACATAAGGCTGCCACCACAATCCATGGTATGTGCCCTGGAGCAGAGTTCCTCGATACCCCTGCTGGAACGGTTTAATGGTAATTGTCAGAGGTCCTGGGGGTTTATGATTCAATGCTGCCCTCAGTTCTTATTCCACCCCCAGCCCTAAGCTTTTAACCAAGGTAGGCCTGGTAACTTGTCTGTTGTCTGGATAAGCTTTGAATTGGGTCTCTCCTTTGCTGGAAAGCAATATCCTCGTATTGTCAAACTGGGAAACTTTTCTTCAGTGAATATCATCAATTTATGATGGCCATCATTGTGCCTACTTGGCAGAAGCTGCTTTAAAGAAGCTTCAGCAAGGACAGGGCACCATCACCTCTTACATGGCACACTTCTGGCAGCTTATTGTGGACACAATGGACTGAGGCAGCAGAATGATTCAAATTCCGATGGTGCTTGCGGGAAGTAATTAAAGATGAGTTGGCCTGGGTAGAGGATTGTGCAGGCCTGGATGATTTAATTGACATTGCAGTCCAAATTGATGTCCGATTACGAGAATGAAGACAGGAAAAGAAGGGATCCCACCAGCCATCTGGTCCCTATGCAGGTCCATCAATGCGTGCCATGCTCACCGAACCAACGCAGATAGACCTAGCCATCAGGCAGCTTGCCTGCAAAGAGAAGGAATGGTGCTGAAAATACAACCTATGTTTTTGTTTGTGGCAAAGCTGGTCATGATTTATCCGGTTGTCCCATATGAATCCCAAAGAACTCAGGAGATGAACTGACCCAACCACAATAAGTCCCTTTTGGTTTTCAGATAGCTAAAAAGCTCCTTGTGCAGTCATGTTGGCTTCCTATGGTTCTTTAATCATTCCTCTGCATCGGAATAGCTTGATGTTGAGCCTCTAGTATTACATCTTTTAGTAACTGCCAGCCTCCTCCCCTTATGTGCCAGTGCACAAAGCTAGAACATTGAATCATAGCTGGTCGAGGTGGCGATGCCACCTGGGTCCCTCTCTCTGCTCTGGTCTGGTCAGGACATTTCTCAGGATCAGAATGACAAAGGCTCAGGGTCCCAAGAGACAGTGGGGGTGACAGCCATGATAGCGAAGCTCGCTTCTTCCTCTTCTCTCACCTTTTAGTCAGCCACTGTTGTAGTAGCTTCCATCCATTTGTCCATCAATTTTCCTCTCAAAGACCCTTTTTGAGGACCCCAAAGGAGAGTGGTAGACAGAACAGCCTATCCCCTCATTATTTTATACACCGGTTAGGCCTAATTTCTGACACACCAATTTTTGTTCTTTAATTTTCAGTCTCACGTTGTTCTTGTTTACTAGGCACAATCTTAACACAATCCTTCAGTTATAGCAGGAGGCCTTTTTGTTTGTACTAATTTAGTATGTCTACCTTTTGCAACTTTCCCCAGGAACATTTATTATTATATGTTATTGTAACACTTTATGAACTTTCACTCAGTTTTTAACAGTTGTGTTCACAATTAAGGTAAATTTGTAGGCACAATTATCACAACAGGTGTCAGAAACAAGGGGAAACAACTGAGACTTTTATTAGTTCATAGTCTTGCTGAAAATTGAAAATCATAGTAATGGAAGGGACCTCAAGAGGTCATCTAGTCCAGTCCCCTGCACTCATGGCAGGAGTAAGTATTATCTAGACCATCCCTGACAGGTGTTTGTCTAACCTGCTCTTAAGAATCTCTAATGATGGAGATTCCACAGTCTCCCTAGGCAATTTATTCCAGTGCTTAACCACCCTGAGAATTAGGAAGTTTTTCTAATGTCCAACCTAAACCACCCTTGTTGCAATTTAAATCCATTGCTTCTTGTCCTATTCTCTATGGTAACAACTTTTTATGCACTTGAAAACTGTTATCATGTCTTCCCCTCAGTCTTTTGTTCTCCAGGCTAAACAAACCCCTTTTTTTAGTCTTCCCTCATATGCTATGTTTCCTAGACTTTTAATCATTTTTGTTGCTCTTCTCTAGACTTTTTCCAATTTGGCCACATTCTTCCTGAAATGTGGCACCAGAACTGGACACAGTACTCCAGCTGAGGCCTAATCAGTGCAGAGTAGAGAGGAAGAATTACTTTTTGTGTCTTGCTTACAACACTCCTGCTAATACATTCCAGAATGATGTTTTCATTTTTTGCTAGTGTTACACTGTTGACTCATATTTAGCTTGTGATCCACTCTGACCCCCAGACTCCTTTCTGCAGTACTCCTTCGTATGCAGTCATTGCCTATTTTGCATGTGTGCAGCTGATTGTTCCTATCTAAGTGGAGTACTTTGCATTTGTCCTTACTGAATTTCATCCCATTTACTTCAGACCCTTTCTCCAGTTTGTCCAGGTTATTTTGAATTTTAATCCTATCTGTCAAAAGCATTTGCAACCCCTCCCAGCTTGGTATATCCACAAACTTCGCCATTATCTAAATAATTGATGAAGATACTGAACAGAACCAGACCCAGAACTGATCCCTGTGGGACCCTACTCAATATGCCCTTCCATCTTCACTGTGAACCATTGATAACTACTCTCTGGGAACGGTTTTCCAACCAGTTATGCACCCATCATATAGCAGCTCCATCTAGGTTGTATTTCCCTGGTTTATTTATGAGACGGTCATGTTAGAGAGTATCAAAAGCTGTACTAAAGTCAAGATATATCACATCTACTGCTTCCCCCCATCCACAAGGCTTGTTACTCTGTCAAAAAAAAATGCTATTAGGCTGGTTTGACCTGATTTATTCTTGACAAATCCATACTGTCTGTTACTTATCACCTTATTATCTTCTAGGTGTTTGCAACTTGATTGCTTAATTATTTGCTCCATTATCTTTCCAGGTACTGAAGTTAAACTGACTGGTCTATAATTCACTGGGTTGTCTTTATTCCCCTTTTTTATAGATTGGCACTATATTTGCCCTTTTCCAGTGCTCTGGATTTTCTCCCATCTTCTGTGACTTTTTGAAAATAGTAGCTAATGGCTCAGATATCTCCTCTGTCAGCTCCTTGAGTATTCTAGGTTGTATTTCTTCAGGCCCTAGTGAAATGAAGACATCTAACTTGTATAAGTAAATTTTAATTTGTTCTTTCCCTATTGTAGTCTCTGATCCTACCTCATTTTCACTGCTATCCATTAAGTTAGATGTCCAATTGCTACTTAGCTTTTTGGTGAAAACAGAAATAAAAAAGTCATTTAGCATTTTTGCCATTTCTACATTTTCTGTTATTGTCCATTCCCCATTGCCCCCCACCTTGAGTAACAGACCTACCCTATCCTTGGGCTTTCTCTAGCTTCTAATGTATATATATAATATTTTCTTGTTACCCTTTATGCCTATAGCTTGTTTAATTTCATTTTGTACCTTGGCCTTTTTAATTTTGTCCATATATGCTTGTGTTATTTGTTTATATTAATCTTTTATAATTTGACCTAGTTTCCACTTTTGTAGGACTCTTTTTTTTGAGTTTAAGATCATTGAAGATCTCCTGGTGAAGCCAGGGTGCCATATTTCCTATATTTCCAATGCAGTGGAATAGTTTGCTCTTGTGCCCCTAATAATGCCTCTGAAAAACTGCCAACTCTCTTGAACTGTTCTTCCCCTTAGACTAGTCACCAATGATTTTAGTTTATTGTTCATTTATTGTGTGATGTTATGATGTTAATTAACATGTTATGTCATATATAATCAGAGTATGCTAAATACAGCTAAATGGTAGGATTATAGAAGTATAAGATTGATCAACAGTTAGAAGGGATGTTTATGTATTAGGTTTCTAAGTAAGTAGCAGGGCCGGCACCAGGCACCAGACGGCCAAGCACGTGCCTGGGGCTGTGTCCTGGAAGGGGCGGCATTCCGTGGATTCTGGGGCGGCCGTGTTTTTTTTTTTTTTTTTTTTGCTTTGACACTTTGGCGGCGGCCTTTTTTTTCCCCTTCGGCTGGGCTTTTTTTTTGCTTGGGGCGGCCGAAAACCTGGAGCCGGCCCTGGTAAGTAGGGCTGAAACACAAGGCCTACAGTCTGAGGCCTCTAAAATTTTAGCTTAGCTATACTAGGCCATAGGTTTAAGAAATGCTTGACATAAGTAAGTGACCAAAGAATGACCCTATGCTACAAGATTGCGGGAAAAGATGGGTGATATTGCAAAAAATTAATAGTAAGAATAATTTTTGGCTTACAAGCTACCCAGAAGTCCCATTTTTCTAACACATGCCCTAAGTGGTGGATGCACTATGTGCATAAATTCTAATGAGGTAGACTCAGAATCACATTATAAAAAGAGGGTTCCCAGATTAGGAATATTGAGCTCTCTATGGGAAACTCCACAGGAACCATCCTTCTACTGATGATCAAGCCATGAGAGATCCATTAGACCCTAACACTATCTAGGAAGATATGAGTATGACTATATTTGTAACTTATACATAGGTCTTTATAGAATTTTTATAAGCTTGGGTAATCATGACTTTAATTGTAACTTTAATAAAACTTGTAAAGCAAACTAGACCTTGTACTTGTACATGTCTGTGTGGTCACTATCCTTGGTCTTTATGTGTTCCTAGAGACTCTAACTCTGAAACAAGTAGCAGAGGTGATTTTCGCTCTGTTGATCTTGAAACTGAAGCTAACAGAGCCAAGCCCATGGTGGTGTAGTACCACATTACAAAATTCACTTAAAAAAAAAAGGCTATAGACTTGCTTCCCCTGGGACATTACCTACCAACTCCCTGAGTTTGCTAAAGTCATACTTCCTATCTTTCTTGGGCAGTGGGGTAATTTGCTCTTGTGCCCTTAATAATGTCTCTTTGAAAAACTGCCAACTCTCTTGAACTGTTTTTCCCCTTGGACTTGCTTCTCATGGGATCTTACCTACCAACTCCCTGAGTTTTCTAAAATCTGCCTTCTTGAAATCCATTGTCTTTATTGTGCTGTTTTCCTTCCTACCATTCCTTAGAATCATGAACTCTGCCATTTTATGATCACTTTCACCCAAACTGCCTTCCACTTTCAAATTCTCAACCAGTTCCTCCCTATTGAGGTCAGACTAGATAATCATAATGGTGCCTTCTGACCTTAAAGTCTATGAATCTATTTATCAACATCAATTATAGAACAGCCTCTCCTCTAGTAGCTTTCGCCACCTTCTGAAATAAAAAAATTGTCTCCAGTTATCCAAGAACTTGGATAATCTGTGCCCTGCTGTGTTATTTTCCCAAAAGATATCTGGGTAGTTGAAGTCCCCCATCACCACCAAATCCTGTGCTTTGAATGGTTTTGTTAGTTGTTTAAAAAAGTCTCATCCATCTCTTCTTCCTGATTAGGTGGTCTGTAGTAGACGCCTCCCATGACATCATCCTTGTTTTTTATCCCTTTTATCCTTACCTAGAGACTTTCAACAAGTCTGTCTCCTATCTCCATCTCCACCTCATACACTTTAACCCCATAATTTCCTGAATGCCACCATCTGCCAGGATTTATTTTCTTTAATCCATTCTGCCTCTGCTTTGGAAAACTTAAACAAAGAACCACATGACACTCAGGAGGGAGTCATTTTTTGAAGGATTGTATCTAAAATCCTCCTGCTCCTCTGTACCTGAAGGCCCTACAACTATGCCATGACTTCCCAGTAGAGGGACATCTAGGGCAGTTCAAAACCCAACATTTGTATCTTGTTTCTTCTGGCAGCCCTAAAGGCATTCTACAACACAGTTGTTTGTTGCTTCCTGTAATATGGGTGCTCATGCCAGGACATCACATGGTAAATCCTTCAGCCTCCATCAACCCCTGGAAACATGACCTAGGCCTTGGGCAAGTATAGCATTAGATTTTTATTGTAAAATTGTGAGAGAGCAATGGGTTCATACCAATCCTGACAGTCACAGACCACTTTGCAAAAATGGCCCATTTTGTTCCCTGTACCCACCTATCCTCATCCAAAGAAACAGCCCAATTATGAATAATCCATGTTGTCCATCTCCATGGTCTCCTAAATCACAGTATCTATGATCATAGCCCGCAATTCATCTCTCAGTTCTGGTGGGAGGCACTCTAAATTCTTGGGGTCCACACACCACTCCTCTGCATCCTCAGACCAATGGCCAAATGGAGAGAGTAAACCAAATCTTGGAGCTGTATCTACATGACTAAACCAGCTTTTATCAAGATGATTGGTCCTTGCTGTTACCATATGAAGAATTCACATACAAGAGTACAGATCATGCTTCCACAAGTCAAATCCCTTTCTTTGCAAACTACAGGTTCCACCCAGGACATCTCTTGTGGAGGGGGCACTGTCATGACCCCACAAGTCTTGAACCTGGGTTTTTAGGGGGTCCTACTCAACTGTTACTGTCTTGCTCCCATCCACTGGCTTGCTGCAAACCAACAGAAGAGGAGAGACCATGAAACCTGAAGATACATCCAGGAGGGCTTCCCTGGGACTCGCTGGAGGAACATCAAGAACTTTGATTGGATTTAAATAAGAAGCCCTGACCAGAGAGAGAGAGAGAGAGAGAGAGAGGATGCCGTCTGCACAACTGCTACATTGGATCTTGCCTTCTTGCCTGACTTCTGGTTCACTGACCTGTTCCTGGTTCCTGCTTTCCTGCCTTGTTCCCGAGCCTTGGCCCTGAGCTCTAGCTCCAGCTCTGATCCTTGGCTTGACTCTCCAGCTCCGGCTCTGACATTTGGCCTGACTGTCCAGCTCTGGCTCTGACCCTTGGCTTGACTCTCTGATTCTAGCTCTGGCTCTAGCCAGTAGACCTGGACACCTACATCTCGGCCTTGACATATTTGAAAATTGGATGTAAACTCCTAATTCTCAGGCCCTTTTGAAAATTTTACCCATAGTCTCATAATGCATGTTTACCTGGGGCATTCTTCAGTGGAGATGGAAGTATCTAATCCTGACGAATGCAAGTATTGCTTCACTTTTCTTCGCCCAGTTACATTGAAGTAAACCTGGAGTCGCTTCTCTGAAGAAAATGGAGTCACACCAGTGTAAAGCTAATGTGAGTGAGAGAAAAACCTGGCTTGTGAACCTCATCATGATGACTTAAGGGACCAATGAATAATTCTCTTTGCCCTGTTGATCAAAGCCCAGGTTTATGAAGAGATAGTTGAAGCTTTTGGGTCCTACCATAGTCCCTCTAGCTAGTTGGGAAAATAATTCTCTAGGTGCAGGAGGGGTGAGGAGTCCTATGAGAGGGTAACACGAGCTCTCCTTTCAGCTGTCTGTCTCTCTTCCATACCTCTCTCACAAGGGTTGCAAGCAACTATCCCTCAGAAGTTGCATTACTAGCAGCTCAGTATTCTCGACCTATAGAAATTATAGTATAGTAACACTTTAGAACTTAAAGACATAAATGTTCAAGGACTGATTCATTTTCAACCTCCTCTGTTGTCCTGTATGTTATATCTTCTATAACATTTGTCTTAATGTGATCAGTATTCTCATCTCGGGGGATATATGAATGTCTTGCTAGGACTGTTTATTCCTCCTGGTTGTTTTTTCAGAGTATAGAAAATTACATTTCCACTATATTCAGTTTCTCATACCTTAAAAGCTGTAAGCCATATTCTATCAACCATAAATGGGGTTTTATGGCTTGGTGTACATGCTCTGAATTTGCAAGAGTATGCTGGAGAACTGTCCTGTGAGACATTTACTCTGTAATTCAGTTTACTCTACTTGAATTATGAGTCAGGTAATAAATCTCCATTATTTATCTGCACTGGTGATTCCTAGCCAATTGTGCATGTTATATGCAGGAGTTATCTTTAACACTGTTCATACTGAGAGTGGCTCAGAATATTTTCCTTTCCCTGTTTGCAGACTATTCATGTCCACATAGAGGGTCTTGCTTACCCTTTGAAGTTTTTACGCTTATTCAGATGTCTTCTAGTTTCCTTAACCTATGATTTTTCAGTTTGAAGGATTGTGTGTAATTTCTTATTAGAGATAGAGACCTCTTTCAAGATTTTAGTTTTCAACGGTGGGGTTCTATTAAAACTGGCACCTTTGGAGAAGAGAGCATTATTTTCCTTCTAGATGTTTTCTGAGGACACAAACTCTAATCAATTCACGTTCATACACTCACTGCCCTGTAGCATGCGTTCATTTCTTTTCTGTTTATTTTCTGTTGTTGAAAAGGACAGTGCTAGATTGGAATACTTTACAGTCCCCTCCCATCTTGGGGTCACATGAATAGGAGTAGTCCATGAGTTATAAATTATTTTAAATTTGCTACCCAACTGCAATAGCTCAAGACATGGGGCTATAATCCAAGAGTCTGGATCTGTTATCTTTGGAGAACAATGATTCGGGGTTTTTCAGTGTTTGTACAACTAAAACATGGCTGGGTGGATCTTGTCCAAAATTCCAGTGCCCCATACACAATCAAAATACATTTAGTATATTTAGTATATTGAGCCCAACTATGAGAAATTTCAAGCCCAAGGTATTTTTTCTCAAGGAAAAAACCCTTTTAGTTATCAAAAAGACGAGTTTAGAATAGAATGTCTGTAAATGCAATGTTATATATAGGGTACAGATATTGTGGTATAAAACTTCAGGGTGTAGTGGAAATTCCGGTAATACCTTTTGTTTTGAAGAAGAAGGATTAAATTTCAGTCTTAAAGCCATTGACTTTAGTGAGGTTAATGGGAGGCATACATAAACTAATTAGTTAATATATATATTTAGGCTGGGTTCAATGAATAAGACACTAGATTATCTATTATCCCCCCATCTCAATCTATTTTGACTTATGTTAGGTGTATTCCTGAGCACTAGATTAATAATAGTACATGTGCAGAGTGATCATAGAATCATAGAATCATAGAATCTCAGGGTTGGAAGGGACCTCAGGAGGTCATCTAGTCCAACCCCCTGCTCAAAGCAGGACCAACCCCAACTAGATCATCCCAGCCAGGGCTTTGTCAAGCCTGACCTTAAAAACCTCTAAGGAAGGAGATTCCACCACCTCCCTAGGTAACCCATTCCAGTGCTTCACCACCCTACTAGTGAAAAAGTTTTTCCTAATATCCAACCTAAACCTCCCCCTCTGCAACTTGAGACCATTACTCCTTGTTCTGTCATCTTCTACCACTGAGAACAGTCTAGATCCATCCTCTTTGGAACCCCCTTTTAGGTAGTTGAAAGCAGCTATCAAATCCCCCCTCATTCTTCTCTTCTGCAGGCTAAACAATCCCAGTTCCCTCAGCCTCTCCCCATAAGTCATGTGCTCCAGCCCCCTAATCATTTTTGTTGCCCTCCGTTGGACTCTTTCCAATTTATCCACATCCTTCTTGTAGCGTGGGGCCCCAAACTGGACACAGTACTCCAAATGAGGCCTCACCAGTGCCAAATAGAGGGGAATAATCACGTCCCTCGATCTGCTGGAAATGCCCCTACTTATACAACCCAAAATGCCGTTAGCCTTCTTGGCAACAAGGGCACACTGTTGACTCATATTCAGCTTTTCGTCCACTGTAACCCCTCGGTCCTTTTCTGCAGAACTGCTGCCCAGCCATTCGGTCCCTAGTTTGTAGCAGTGCGTGGGATTCTTCCGTCCTAAGTGCAGGACTCTGCACTTGTCCTTGTTGAACCTCATCAGATTTCTTTTGGCCCAATCCTCTAATTTGTCTAGGTCCCTCTGTATCCTGTCCCTACCCTCCAGCGTATCAACCACTCCTCCCAGTTTAGTGTCATCTGCAAACTTGCTAAGGGTGCAGTCCACACCATCCTCCAGATCGTTGATGAAGATATTGAACAAAACCGGCCCCAGCACATGTACAAGCTCATGTGATTTAGCAATAACCAGGACAGGGATTTCGTGGGAGCACCAGTTGCTTCTGACTATGAGCAGGAGTCAGGGCTAAGAATGGACCAAATAACAAATGGCTTCATTAACATGCCAAGAATCATGCTTAAGTCCATGTTCTCCTCAATTAGACACATTCCTTTACTCTCTCTTCCCCCTCCCCCTTTCTCCCCACAGTTCCCTTATGAATAAAACCAGGTAAATATACAAAGTTGTATCAATGTAATAAGGACTTGTCTACACTGGCACTTTACAGAGCTGCAAATTTCTCGCTCGGTGGTGTGAAAAAACACCCCCCTGAACGCAGGAAGTGTCAGCGCTGTAAAGTGCCAGTGTAGACAGTACACCAGTGCTGGGAGCCGGGCTCTCAGCACTGGTAGCTATTCCCCTCATGGAGGTGGGTTTTTTAGAGCACTGGGAGAGCTGTCTCCCAGTGCTCTGCTGTGACTACACAAGCCACGTTAAAGCACTACCACGGCAGCGCTTTAACGTTGCCAGTGTAGACTAGCCCTAAGGGCTTAATATTGCTCCCATCTAAATCAATGGAAAACTCCAATTGACCTTGATCTAAATCAGGTTTCAATCAATATAACTTGTACTTCTAAATGTAAAAGCACAAGCTAACCCATTATAACTAGTTTTAAACTGATAGAATCATGTCTACACATAAAGCTTCATCAGTTCAATTAAGCCAGTTTAAGTTGACAAATGAAATTTAATGTGGATAAATGTAAAGTAATGCACGTTGGAAAAAATAACCCCAACTATACATACAATATGATGGGGGCTAATTTAGCTACAACTAATCAGGAAAAAGATCTTGGAGTCATCGTGGATAGTTCTCTGATGATGTCCATGCAGCGTGCAGTGGCAGTCAAAAAAGCAAACGGGATGTTAGGAATCATTAAAAAAGGGATAGAAAATAAGACGGAGAATATCTTATTGCCCTTATACAAATCCATAGTGCGCCCACATCTTGAATACTGCGTACAATTGTGGTCTCCTCATCTCAAAAAGGATATACTAGCATTAGAAAAGGTTTAGAGAAGGGCAACTAAAATGATTAGGGGTCTGGAACGGGTCCCATATGAGGAGAGATTAAAGAGGCTAGGACTTTTTAACTTGGAAAAGAGGAGACTAAGGGGGGATATGATAGAGGTATATAAAATTATGAGTGGTGTGGAGGAAGTGAATAAGGAAAAGTTATTTACTTGTTCTCATAATAAAAGAACTAGGGGCTACCCAATGAAATTAGTGGGCAGCAGGTTTAAAACAAATAAAAGGAAGTTCTTCACACAGCGCACAGTCAACCTGTGGAACTCCTTGCCTGAGGAGGCTGTGAAGGCTAGGACTATAACAGGGTTTAAAAGAGAACTGAATACATTCATGGAGATGAAGTCCATTAATGGCTATTAGCCAGGATGGGTAAGAAATGGTGTCCTTACCCTCTTTTTCTCAGAGGGGGTGATGGATGGCAGGAGAGAGATCACTTGATCATTACCTGTTAGGTCCACTCACTGGCATTGGCCACTGGCAGTGGACAGGATACTGGGCTGGATGGACCTTTGGTCTGACCCAGTATGGCCTTTCTTATGTTCTTATGTTCTTAAGTTAAACTGGAGAAATGTCTGTGTGTAGACAAAGGGACAGGGTGGTGCAAGGGGCTGGAGATTGACTTCACTCTTAATTTCAGTAGAATGCACAGCTTGAGACACCATTTTGTGTATCACTCAGACTTGCAAGGTCAGGGTCATTGGAGAGAGTTCACAGAAGGTGGCTGTAGAAATGCTGGCTCATACATGTCTGGGCATGAGGAGGAGCAGAATTCCTTCTCTGCTAGGAGATTGTGGGAGGGGAGATTAGGAGCTGATATCCAGCCTTGAAGATTTTGCCTCTGTTTCAGTGGTTTAAGGAAACCCACTTCATTCATTGTATTTAGGTCCTCTTTTGTTAATGGGACTGAGCTCTCCCATAAGAGAGATGGAGTGGGAGTAGGAGGAGAGCAGTCAGAATGACTGGCGGTCTCTTGCATATTGTACCTGGGAGCACACTCACCTTCCCACGGCCATGATTCAAAAATTTGATATCACCAGGCAAATTCATTGAGTTTGCAGCACCCACTTGTTCACTCACGTTCTTCCCTTTAATACCAGCCCCTCCCCCTAAGCAGCCTCTTACAGCACCATTCAAAGGAGGATGAGTGCTTATGACAGCAAAGGGTATCAGTGCTGCTCCACAGATCACCTGCCCAACAGGTTCTCCAAAGCATAGCTGTCTGTGCCCTCTGTTAAACCTGTGGCCATTGCCTGCATTATGCTCTCAATCCCTGCTGCCCATCAGGGATTGAATTCTTAATAGCACGCCCAAGCTTTGGCCCCAGTGCACACATTAGCTTCACTTACTGCACTAAAGCTATGGCTACACTAGAGAGGTTACAGTGGCGCAGCTGCACCGATACAGCTACGCCGCTGTAAGCTCTCTAATGGAGCTGCTCTAAGCTGCCGGGAGAAAGCTTAATTACTCCAGCCCCTGCGAGCGGCTGTAGCTATGTCGGCAGGAGAAGCTTTCCCGCCGACATAGCACTGTCCACACCGGTGCTTAAATCGGCATAAATTATATCGCTCAGAGGGGTGGATAATTCACACCCCTGAGCGACATAAGTTATGTCTATGTAAACTGTTGGATAGCCATAGCTACAGCAAACATGCTGAATGAAGGTGCGTTATGACTTTGTGCTCACACATGCAGTAGGGAACTAACGCTGATTGAAAGAGCTGTTATACTCAGAACATTTAAAAATACTTTTTGTGAAGAAAGATCCTCCCACCCCCATTTACTCTTCTCTACTCCTCTGCAGCTGTTTGTTAACATCAGTGAGCATCTGATTAACAGACAAGTGGTGGACTCCAGCAAATCATTAGCCTAAAGATTTTTAGGAGGTATTTTCCACTTCCCATCCTCTTTCCACTTTAAAATATGTCATGATAAACAATACATTTGCTGGTAGGAGAATCTAAGGACCCAGTTCTCTTTTACACTAATTAGAATCAAGCCCTAATAGTCCAGTTTTCAACTGTCCTTTCGCCCAGATTAGATATGAGTGCAAATGAGATGCACAGATGACTAAATGACAGGGCTTGTGCCTGCAATTAGTTGCAGGTGTTAAACATAGGGATACAGATTGTACCCACAAGAAGGGAGGGCAGTTATTGAAAATGTAGGCATGGGAGCAAGGTCCCATGTACTCGGTGGCCAGCTGGACCTCAAGTCTGCAGCAGTGGCCCTGGATTTTGCCATGCTCTGGTGGAAATTCTGTGGCAGCCTCAGCTAAATTAAAAAATGAGGGTTTACATTATTGAACATGATTAATCCAGTCATAAAATGTCACAAGCTGTGCTATTACATTTTATTTATGTTATTCTCCCCATTTTCAGGTTTTCATATGCTAAAGATATTTGGACTTACAGGGTCTAACAGCATGGTAGCAGTTGGAAGGAAACTGGCTTTTGGCGTATGTGGAATCATGGGCAGCAGTCTGGGATTGTGGCATGAGCACATTAGCCTAATGCGTCTGCTTCAATGATCAGCAGTGAAATAGTTAACTTTTAAATTGTGGTTGGTGGGTTTCAAAAAAGACCATTTCTATATGAAAGGGGAAGTCCGTACCTCTCACAGCTGTCTTTTCAGGCTCCCTGCACAAGGAGGCATATAGCAATGCATCGGTCACGCACAGTTCACTTCTTCAGGTTTTCGCAAACACAGTGTAAAACAGCCTAGAGTCTTGAGTTCAGTTCTGCAACAAAGTGTGACAAATTCTGTGGCCATGGATTTATAGATTCTCAGGCACTGCATGAGAGCATAACTCAGAAGATCATCCATGGTAACTGAAGCCAGCCCTACTCCACTCCCCACTGCACAAACACCTAAGTAGTGTGGGGAAGGGGATACTATCAGTCTGGTATGAACCTGGAGGAGAGGAGCTCCAGGAGTTACAATAGGGTCTGCCCCTAGCTTGGAGTTTAGTGGGAGAGGCTCTTAGCTGCTTCTCTCCTGTCACACACATTTTGTGCACTGTTGCAGGGCTGGAGACATTCTAAGATTTTAAAGATTTGAGCTGAACCCGGAGAAATCAGAAATCCTATATTTAACTCTCATATTGGACCAAAAATCACCCAACCATTTCCGGATTGAGGTCTTAGAGGCCCCTAGTATGTCAGAATTGGAAAAAAACCACATGGGATGCATTTAAAACTGGCTTTATTGTAACAAGTGAACTGTAAACCGGTGAACAAGTTAAAACTTTCCTAGATTCAGAAGCACGCTATGTTGGGGTCTAACTTTAACCCATGATCAAACACATTTTAAAAAAAGCTACACACTGTACAGGTGTCAGGGGTCTAACTGACTCCTTGTTTAGACATTGAAAACAGATAGCAACAGCAACAATATAAAAGGCACCAACACAACAAAGTGACAGTAAATGGCCTATTATTTGGAACAAATGGAGCAAATAGGTGATATATGTTCTGAACATACTAAGTTTTTCTCCTTAGCACATTTTCAAAGGGTTTTTCTGTCTTGTTCTCTGGAATAGAAGGAACATTTTCCCCGTTCTGGATCAGTACCCAGCCCACAAGATGCCGCTTCCCCGGAAGCCTGAGGCAAGGCTGCAATGCTCCTTTCCTGCACCAGTGGTTTTTCACCATTTCTGTACCCAGGCCCCCTGAGAAACGTCCATCTCTTACTCAGAGATTTATTGTGCCATGTGCGATTCAACAAAATCCAAACGATATATGCATTCAGACGTGTGATATGGATGTGCAGTCAGTCTTTGCCCCAGCAACAGCATCTATCAAGTGTGGCTTGCCAGAAAATGTATCTGAAAATTCCCCAGAAACTCTTCCCCGACAAGTTTTTCCCAGAAAATCAGTTTGACGGTGCTCTCTTCACAGAAACACAATGTGCTGGATAATTGTGATGATACATGAGGCCAATGTTATCTGGGGTCTCATAGACCTCGCCTCCCCCAGACCCTTTGGGTGCATTTTTTTGAAAAAATAGAAACCACAGAAACTATGACAATAAAAACAATGCTGAAAGATTCATATACTCGTATCATAACTACAGCCTCAAAATAAAAACAATCTGATGCTGGAACACCTGCAGAATTAATTTGGGGTCTAACTGACCCCAATACATTTTGAGTAACTTTTTTCATTACAGTAAAACCACAAGAGGTATGCAGACAAAACCAGGGCTAACCAGTTGTTCTCATCTAAGTTTGAGAATCCTTGAAGAAAGAAAAGGCAGTGGTTTGCCTATCATGTTTTATTTAAACATTTGTACTTGTTTGGGGTCCAAGAGACCCCCAAAGACCTTGGAAGTGCAGTACTTTTTTCCCCCCATTGACTAACACTGAGGGGTCTAACTGACCCCATTACCTTTTTAATGACTTATTTTGCTACACAAAAACTGCAAGTCGGATGATAAAACCACCGTGGAAAGATTGACCTCATCCTATGAAGAGGCGTGGGTTTGGCACGGAAAGTTTTATTTACATTTTTGTGCCTGTTGGGGTCAGAAAGACCCCAAAACGTTAAGAGGTTAGAGAAAATTGAGACGCTGAAGTTGAAAAAAGAATTTTTTTTTTGAAAAGGAGAAAGTAAAAAAGTTAGACAACTTTTTACTCAGTAAATAACCCGGTACATAGAGATACAAAACACTAGCTATAAACAACATGGAAGCTTACTTACAATAGAATGCACACACTTCACAGTGTTAACGTACACTCTGCCATTACAGAGCTTTTCCAGTTTCAGACTCCTAATAGCATAGGCAGAGTTAGAGTGTCATTGATAACTCCCTGCAGTACAGATTACAAGAAATTGTGTAGTTACCTGCGCTAGCTGTTGTTTTGCTTAGACTGAGGAGGTGAAGTAAGGTCATTAGGGAAAGGGTCCACACCATAAATTCTTGAACTAGGGATGACAGATGAATATTGCATTTTAAACACTATACTTCCTGACAGTAGAACTGTTTAGACCAATAGTATGTGATCTACTTTCCAGGCAACTGGATAGTATGACAAAACAAAGTCATTCCAGATACTGTTTGTATTAGGTGCCGTGAGATTTCCAGTTATTGAATTGATTTTGGAACATTTATTCAGTCTGCATTCCTCCCAAGAGCAACAACTAGCCAAGGAAAGCTTCCGTGTCCAGCCATGACAAGACTGCATTCATTGAGACATTAGTGGATAATAAGGAGGTGCATTGGTTGGGAAAACATTTAGGAGGCATGAAACCAAGTGGAAGAGGAACACTTTCTTGAGATGTTCCCATCTATTTCCTAATCTTTACTGGGAAAAAAAAATCAAGGATAGAGCAAGTTGGGTAGCTTGATATGAATTTGATAAAAGGCAGTGTTGTCTTAAGTGGTTTAGGGTAGAGGTTAGTATAATAGATTCAGCATCAAATAAAGATGTATTGTAGAGTGTCTTCGCTCTGCCTAAAATGCTTCCTGCGTGGTTAGCAATTGCTGTGTGTTATTCAATGGTTGCATATCCCACTTCAGAGGTGGTTGCATGTCAGTGATTGAAATAATATGTGTACTGTATATTTAGGCTATAATCTGCAACATGCAGAATCCCCACTAAAGAATGGGAAATTAGCACAAAAATTGAGGGTGGAATATAATTGGTATGTAAAATTTGTCAAGTGTCCTAGGTTCTTTGGATAAAAGGCACTACATAATAATAATAACTTATTATTATTATTAGTTTTCTTGCATGATTTATCACAATAAATAAATAGTTGTTGTTTAGCACAATGCCTGTAAATCTCCTGACTTTCACATTAATTTGAAACATAGAGCCATATAACAATATTTTATGCTTCTGCCATTGCTGATTTAATTTTTGATTTTGAGGAGCAGTTGCAAATGAGTTCGCCAACTACACACACATAAGTTAAGAGAATGCATGTAATCAATTAAAAATCAGTGATCTCCGTTACACAAGAATCATCACTATGGAGAAAGGTGATGGGGAACTAAATTGAAGTTATATGGCCAATGCCACAAGCTTCCTCTGCACTGAAAAAAGTAAAAGCACAGAACCTTTCAGAATGCATGGGCAGACTTCAGCCATAAACGGTATTGTAGAAATCTAATTCTAGTACTTTTCATGGAGCTGAGCATGTAATGTCTGCTCACATATAAAGATACCCTTGAGGGGGAAAAAACAGGAGGAGGCGCTTTATGTTTATGCATTGTGTTGCCTGTGTGGAATAAAACTGAAGAAGTTATGAGGTTGATTAAACTTAAGTTGTGGTTGGGAATTATCCACAGATCAAAAATGTTCATAGACAATTCAGAAATCCTTCTGTTAGCAGAGATGGTGTTTTATATGGTTTTGATGTATTCCACTGTATTCCGAAGTGTTGCATTATAATATGTTACACTCTGTCATGCCCTGTTATGCCATTTTCAGTAGGGCTGCAGAAGATAATGTAGAATGAAATGTAAAGATTCGAAACACATCGTTGTGAGGGATCCATCTAGGGCTGTGTGAAATGCAGTGGTTTTGCTCCCTGGGGGTCTGCATCAAACTTTGATTGTATTTTATCTTTTAATCCTCAGGGGTTCACCCCCCTTTGCTTTGTATTCACATAAACTGGGAACCTCATATTCCTTCCATCAGCTCCTGCCCTATTCACACCCCACAGAGTTCTCCCCGGCCCCAGTGTTCAAACTGGGACACTTTTTGCCAGCCCTTGTTCCAATTACTACAAGGTTTGTTGCCACAACCTTCTTCAGGCTATTTCAAGCTCTGAGGGAAAGAGAGAAGGTGTGCCAGAAATGCTACGCCATGGTGGTGTTTTGCTCCCACTGCCTGTGCTTGTTGGGAAGAAATATAGAGTCTCCAACACCAGCCACTGCCTGCTATTGGTGGGAAAAGAAAGAGTGACGAGTCCCTGGTATAGTTCTCTACGGTCCCAGCTGCCTCCTGGGCAGAGTTGCATTTCCTGGTGCCTGGCCCCTAGCAACAAATAACTCTTGCTGCACTCCATTCCACTCACTCCTTCTCTTTCTCTTTGCCTTGATATAACTTCTAACAGCATGTAGAGACAGGTTCTCATTAAATCAGTGGTGCTATGCCACTATATACCGGATGAGGATCTGGCCTATAATGCTTAGTATGCATTAGAGGTCAAGCTGGTTGGGAAGAATGCACCAAACTTTTTAGCTCCACCTTGTTCAGTCTCAGTGTACTCAGACTTTTGAAAACCTCTGTGATAATTCACCATGGGCAAATCCAGGGACTAGCCGGTCCAGTCTCAGACCAGTGATAAGATGACTTGTTTTTAAAGTTTGCTGTTTAATTTCTCCTCCAGTGGCTTTAATCATCAGTGTCCTTGTCACCATGCCTCAGTGGGTCACAGGACAAACTGCTGAGAAATGGGGCAGACCCACCCCAAACTGCTGGTTATTCTACAGTAAGATATACCAAGCTAGTAACAAAAAGTAAACTTCTGTCTCACCAAACTGGTTAAAAAGAAGTCAGAAATGCAGTCTCCTTAAGTATCCCAGCCCTTGTTTCACCATCCAGCTGTTATACTCAGGGCCAGCTCCAGGCACCAGCCTACCAAGCAGCCTACCAAGCACGCCAATATGTTTTAAAAAAACATATTGGCGGGCTGTTGGGGCGCCCCACAGCGCTCTGGCCTGAGAGCAGGGCCCCGGCCAGGCTCGCCGCCCTTGCCCGGCCGGGAGAGTGGGGCCGTGGCCGGGCTCAGCACCCTCCCCCCGGCCCTCCGGGAGAGCAGCGCCGCAGCCAGGCTCGGCGCCCTCCCCTGCCACGCTCCGTCCGCCGGGGAGAGCGGCGCCGCGGCCGGGGTCAGCACCCTCCCTCCGGCCGCTGGGGACAGCGACGCCGCGGCATGGCTCGCCGCCCTCCCCCCGGCCCTGCGGCCTCCGGGGAGAGTGCGGCCGGGCTCGGCGCCCTCCCCCCGGCCCTCCGGGAGAGCGGCGCCGCGGCCGGGCTCAGCGCCCTCCCCTGCCGTGCTCCGGCCGCTGGGGAGAGCGGCGCCGTGGCCGGCTCGGCGCCCTCCCTCCAGCTGCCGGGGAGAGCGGGGCTGCAGCCTGGCTCGCCGCCCTCCCCCTGGCCGCTGGGGAGAGCGGCTCTGCAGCCGGGCTCGCCGCCCACCCCACGGCGCTCCAGGCCCCAGGGAGAGCAGCACCGCAGCCGGGCTCACCGCCCTTCCCCTGGCCACCGGGGAGAGTGGCTCCACGGCTGGGCTTGCCGCCCGCCCCGTGGCACTCCAGCCGCCGGGGAGAGCGGGGCCACGGCCGGACTCGGCGCCCTCCCCTGCCGTGCTCCGGCCGCCGGGGAGAGTGGGGCCGTGGCCGGGCTCAGCGCCCTCCCTCCGGCCACCGGGGAGAGCGGGGCCGCGGCCGGGCTCGCCGCCCTCCCCCTGGCCCTCTGGCCACCCGGGAGAGCAGTGCCACAGCCTGGCTCACTGCCCGCCCCGCGGTGCTCCAGCTGCCGGGGAGAGCGGGGCCGCGGCCGGGCTCGGCGCCCTCCCCTGCCACGCTCCTCGCCGGGGCCGCTGGCCTTCCGCGCTCCCCTCCGGCGCCCGGGCAGGGGTGCGGGCGGCGGGTGGCTTTTTTGCTTTGGGCGGCAAAAAAGCCAGAGCCAGCCCTGGTTATACTTAATGATGAGTAATCTAATCCCAAGAAATTAGCCACACAGCCAGGTCAATATATAACTCAGTTCTTACCCAATAATCATGCTGTTGCCAATCCTTTAGTATCTAATATCGAAAGGTTTATTTATAAGAGAAAAGAAAGGTCAAAGAAATCAAATACATACAATCATTGCAGAGTTATTGTATCAGGACTGAAGCCATGATGGAATAAACTGCTGGCTTGTAAAGTCTCTGGTAACTTCCAAAAGATTGGAAGGTCCTCACTCCATTGGTTGGAATGCTTCTTTTAGTGCAAGTCCCGAGATCAGAGCAGGATAGAGGCAAACTGGAGATGCTTCCAGGGTCTTTTATATCTTCACCCATGTGGAGGGGCTGCTCTCGGTCTAAGGGCAAATCCACACTACAGCACTACATCAGCGCAGCTCCACTGATGCAGCAGCACTGCTCTAGAGCATCTGGTGAAGACACGCTATGCCAACGGGAGCGTGCTCCCCCGCTGGCATAATAGCTCCACCTCAGCGAGAGGCAGAAGCTACGTCGGTGACAGAGCATCTACTGCTGACATAGCACCGGAGTGGACATCGCAAAACTTGTGTTGCTCTGGGGTTTTTTTTTCCCACACCCCTGAGCGATGTAAGTTAGATCAACTTAAGCGGTAGTCTAGACCTGCCCTTACAGGCAGAAAAATTACAGGCAGAAGATGGAGTCCGGGGTCACATGAGCTAGTCACATGTCCTTATATGGCTTGACGACTTGTAGGAGCAGCCATTACCTATATTCTGGCTAAAGTGTCCACAGGAAGGCTCATCGGGTGGGGCAAGCTTCTTCTACGGTTTATTGTAAGAGTTAAGTGTTCCTTAATGGGTCGTCAACTTGAATAGTTCATTCACATTGTGCTGGCCAGACTGGATGTAAATTACCTTGTGGGTGTTACCGCAGGAGCAAACACATTTGAAATACTGGTACACTGTCAATATTTATAACGTTAGATACAAAGATGATACATGCATCCAAAGAGGATATTTTATAGATTTTCCATTGATACCTTACATGACATAATCTGTATATGATTTGTTGCAATTTCTAACAGTGGCAATATTAATGATACAAATGGTCATGTTTCAATCATACAGCATCACAGTCCTGACTGATGGTCAGTAGATAGTATAATAAACGTGAAGACTGTTTTTGAACAAATGTTGGTTCTTAATTCGATGAAGTGCCTTTCAGGAGATAGATCTGTCAATACAAACAGTTATAGCTTGGTAGGGCTGAAGGTTCAGGAAATGACCAGGATATTATTTTGTATGCCCATGAGAGAAGGATTTTTGCCTACAAAGTCGAACCAGTGAGTGCAGAGAAAGTTAGAAGTCAGAAGTATGTGCTGTTTGTAACCCCAATTGCACAAGGGCACGCTTGTTAATTTAACCACCATGCTAATCTGTTCTGATTGTGCAATGTAAAATAAAATATTCAACAACATAATTCTGCAGTCCTGATTCAGGCTAAACTCACAGTGAAGTCAGTGAGAATCCTGCTTGAATGAGGAATTCTGAGCAGGGCTCCTAGATGTTATCTATAGCTATTATAAATTATAATATAGTCAGGCATTTCATTGTTCTTACATTCAACACACAATTCATCAGTTTAACTGATGGTAAAATGTTTTCCCCTGCAGTTCTAGAACATACAGTCAAAATGTTGTTTTCATTGTTAGTTGCATTTGTGCTAGTTTTATAGAATCATAGAAATATAGGGCTGGAAGACCTTGGAAGGTCATGTAGTCCAGTCCCCTGCAGTAAGGTAGGACAAAATAAACCTAGACCATCCCTGACATGTATTTGTTCAACCTGTTCTTAAAAACCTCCAATGATGGGGATTCTACAACTTTCTGTGGAAACCTATTCCAGAACTTAATTACCCCTATAGTTAGAAATCCTAATATCTATCCTAAATCTCCCTTGCAGCATTTTAAGCTGATTACTTCTTGTTCTACCTTCAGTGGACATGGAGATCACTTGATCACCATTCTCTTTATAATAGCCCTTAACATATTTGAAGACTGTTATCCGTTCCCCCTTTTGGTTCTTCTTTTCTCATGACTAAACATGCCCAGTTTCCTCATAAGTCAGTTTTTTTAAACCTAATATTTTTGTTGTTCTCTTCTGGTCTCTCTCCAATTTACCCAAACCTTTCCTCAAATGTGGCGGCCGGAACTGGACACTTTACTCCAGCTGAGGCCTCACCAGTGCTGAGTAAAGCGGGACAATTACCTCCTGTGTCTGACACATGACATTCCTGTTAATACATTCCAGAAAGATATTAGCCTTTATTTGCAACTACATCACACTAGAAGTGACAAAGGGTCCTGTGGCACCTTATAGACTAACAGAGGTATTGGAGCATAAGCTTTCGTGGGTGAATACCCACTTCATCGGATGCAAGCAGTGGAAAACATCTGTTGAAGTGGGTATTCACCCACAAAAGCTTATGCTCCAGTACCTTTGTTAGTCTATAAGGTGCCACAGGACCCTTTGTCGCTTCTAAAGATCCAGACTAACATGGCTACCCCTCTGATACATCACACTATTGACTCATAGTAAATTTATGCTCCACTGTAACCCACAGATCCTTTTTAGAAGTACAACTAGCCAGTCAGTTATTCCCAGTTTTGTAGATGTGCATTTGATTTTTCCTTCTTAAATGTAGTATTTTGCATTTGTCTTTCATCTTGTTGATTTCAGACCAATTCTCTAATTTTCAAGGTCATTTTGAATTCTAATCTTGTCTTCAAAAGTGCTTACAACCCCTCCTATATTGGTGTCATCTGCTAATTTTATAATCATACTCTCCACTACATTATCCAAGTCACTAATGAAAATATTGAACATTACCGGACTCAGGACATACCCCTTTGAGACCCCACTAGATACATTCTTCCAGTTTGACAATGAACTATTGATAACTACTCAGTGAGTACAGTATTTCAACCTCTTATGCACTCAGCTTACAGTAATTTCATCTAGGCTACATTTCCCTAGTTTGCTTATAAGAATGTCATGTGGGGCTGTATCAAAAGCTTTACTAAAATCAAGATATATCATGTCTACAGCTTCCCCCACTATCCTCCAGGCCAGTTTGTGTGTGACTGACACAGGGCCAAGATTCTCAGCCAGTTTACTCCATCTGAAGATCTAGGATTGACTTCCTGGCTCCATTTAAGTCAATGGCAAAACTCCTACTGACTTCAAGGGGGACAGAATTTCACCCCAGTCTTTACAGGCTTCTGTAGATCCACAGAATGGGCACAATACAGTCAGTGACAATACAATGTTGTCCAGATAATGTAGCTCAGCTCTGACATGCAGGGATCACCTCTGAGGGTGAGGGAGTAGTTTATTCTCCATGCCCATTATGACCTTTCCCTCTCTCCTGAGACTGCCAGTGTGGTAGAGAGTAAATGGGCAATATGAGCCAGCTATAGTTGCTTGGTTTTGTATATGATGACATTTGCCCACTGGAACTTGGGCTGAGACCAGTAAATTTCCTTGACATAGACTACTGGACAGACATCATCTGGTACCAACTCAACCCATTTACATTCATTTACATATGAAATATATGAAATAATAAACTTTGGAATGTAGCTTTTGAAGTAAGTGCTCTCAATAGCAGAAATCTCAAGTCTTCGACCAATACAGTCATTGGTATCTATACCGGGTGATGCAAGAGTGGCAGTAGCTTTTCTTAAACAAAATAATGAATGCTGGTGGTGCAAAAATGAAAGAGGGACTGATATGAAAATGCCAATAAATAAATTAAATAAATAAAACCTTCTGGGAGAATGTCAAAGAAGAAACAATAGAGTTTCTCTTTCCTGAAGATCTGAACTTCTATATGCTGGGAAATCCAAAAGCAGTCAGAGGTTTACATTCCAACAACAAAGATGGCTTTGAAGAGCTCCAAACACAGAGCCTTTTGTTTATATAGTTGCCTTTTGTTCACATAGACAATCAAACCATATCAAACTGCAATATATTACACCTGATCAACCAAAGGGCTGATCCTGTCAGTACTCTGTGTGCAGAAAACTCGTTGAAATTAATTGAAGAGCACATTGGGTTCAGGTTCCAAATCCTTTCATAGTTACCTTTGAAGTATGCAACATAAAATAATATCTAGTATCACTGTTTTCTCTATGCAGCAAATTCTGTGTTGACTGGCTTTCACTCCCATGCAGCTGCATAGATGCAACTGGAGTAAATGAGCTGGAGGTAATTAAGTGCAGAGTTTGGCTCATGTCTTATTGTCCACCCATTTTTTTCTGTCCACTGGAGCAGTATGACAGCTACGGATGGATTTACACTTACACGCCCCTAGGCACAGTATCTTCAGCGCCCCCCTTGCCTACAGCTGACCTTCACGTTTTCCATAAAAAATGAAACGAAAATAAATATAAATGATAATTTAAATGAGGGGTAGGCAACCTATGGCACGCGTGCCAAAGGCGGCACACGAGCTGATTTTCAGTGGCACTCACACTGCCCGGGTCCTGGCCACTGTTCCAGGGGGCTCTGCATTTTAATTTAATTTTAAATGAAGCTTCTTAAAAACCTTATTTACTTTATATACAACAATAGTTTAGTCATATTATAGACTTATAGAGAGACCTTCTAAAATATTAAAATGTATTACTGGCACGTGAAATCTTAAATTAGAGTGAATAAATGAAGACTCAGCACACCACTTCTGAAAGGTTGCCAACCCCTGATTTAAATATTTATTCAATACAATAACAAAAAATACATGCAATTAAAACAATCACATAACCCACGTTTAACTTTTAGGTACCCCCTAGAACACTGGTGCCCCTAGGCATGTGCCTACTGGACCTAATTGGAAATCTGGCCCTGATGACAGCTATAGTTATGGTTACGTGACGATAACCCCCTCTTTCAAGTTGTTCCTATTCTTCTGACATGGTAACCTATTAGGTTAATATTTTCCAGACTGCCCCAAGGTGATATTTGGAAAGATTGCTAAAAGAAAAATAGGTCAGCCATTTTTGAGTATAACGGTGTCTGAGGTGAGGTGGGGTGGGGAGGAATCAAACCTTTCCTTATTATAATTTTTTGTGTGTAAAAGTTTAAACAAGTATACAGACAACCTTGCTTTACAGGAAGATACAAACAAGTAGTCCCATTAACATTTCTGAGAAATTCTCCAAAATGTTCCTAAAATATTTCTCCCCCTCCCCCATATAATGTGTAGCATATTCAGAATGTCTGTTGGTTTGGAGGACTGGAGTAAAGATTTTGTCAAGACTCAGATTTAGATAGATGATGATGGTCCATCAGATCAGATGAGCTGTAGAACTCATGAGCAATTGTTTGATCACTTGTAAATAATTCAGCCATTGCCAAATCATTTCATTAGACCATGGAGGGTATGGCTACATTGCAATGAAAAACTCTCAGGGCCCCTGTTCGATTGACTTGGACACTCCAGGCTCAGGCTGCTGGGCTAAAAATAGCAATGTGGACTTTCCTGGTTGGGCTGGAGCCTGGGATCTGACACCTGGAGAGTGGGGAGGGTTTCAGAGTCTGGGCTCCCACCACAGTGGGAACATCTATTCCACCGTTTTTATCCCAGAGAGCTTCAGTCAATTGAGTGGGTTCTGAGGACTTATTTGTAGTGTAGACATACCCTTAGAGCCAGAGATAACTCCCACTGAAGTCAGTGGAAATATTCCCTTTGATTTCAATGGCCTTTAGACTAGGCTCTAATACTAGACAACATCATCATGTATTCTCTCTCTCCATGTATATATGTATACAGATTTTCCACTGGTGTATTTTGTTTTCTGCTGGAGAGCCAGCCTTGAAAAAGCAGCCAATCAGAAAAGCTTCCTCCTTTCCTGGCACCCCAAAGCCCTGAAGCGTATTGAAACAGTAATTACTATTTCTGAGCTAGCTAATAGTTTCAGGAATCAGCAATAGTGTCTCCCTACTGTGGTACTGTTCTTTCCTTCGGTGATCATAATGTAGGAGGTCTGTTTCATTCAGCAAATACTAAATTCTCCAATCCTTTTTTTAAAAGACTAGATTTCAACTACATATATTCAAAACATCATCTGAATCATTTTCCAAATGAATAAATTGTCTTTTCTTCCTCATTGAACCTGAAATCTGAACTTATCTGTTTGTGCAATTTCCTATTCTTTGTTTCAATGACCCTTTTTCACCTATCGTACTCACAGTAATTATTTGACTTCAACTGCCAGCAAGAACTCATCTTCTTTTTCTCAACCATAATTACTTCACTGAGCATTAAAGTGAAAAGGCCACTTTCCTCTTGTTGTTCATCTCTTCCAGATGTCAAGTTATTTACAAAGCCTTTGAATTAGTAGTGTTATGATGAGAATTTTGGTAAATTGTATGTGAAAGAATTAGGCACATTATAATCTTGAATTCTCATTTACCCTGAAACTTTTTTTCTCACTTTCCTAATCATTGCTCCAACCAGTGGATTATTACACATTCAGAGCATTTTGCCTGTGAGATTCTGCTTGATGATAGCAGGAAATATGGCTAGCCAATAGGATATTTTCTGAGTAGCTATTAGAATTTTAGGTGTGTTCATAATTTCAAAACAGAGGGAATACAAAACATAATACAAAACAGAACTGGATTGAGCAACCTGGGAAAACTAAACACCACCTTAGGACGCCTCTGAGAGGCATTACTTTCCCTCTCGCAAGCACTGAGTCCGTGTATAACAAAAGAAAACTCATTAAAAGGGAAAGGGAACCTAGCATTAATCTGGGAAAATACCACAACTACAATTCAAAAGCACAAATACCCACTCACGGTAACCTTGTGCAGTGTCCTTTGCCTCGGTTTCCCACCTTGTGGTTTGAAAGTCTGATGAATGAATGTCCCTTTTAACATGCTAGTCCTCTCTTCCTCTGCTGTACCCCCTCCTCCAGTTCGTTGTCCTTAGTTAGCAAAGACCCAGAGTTCAGAGGTGGCTCTATTGTCCTGCAAGGGCAAGGTTATTCGGTTGTTGATGGCTCTTTAATGGCTGTCCCATTGAGGGACAGCCAGCCAGGTGCCAGACCCTCTCCCCTTACCGTGGGAGGGATGATGCAATCTAAGCTGACAGAGTACAGTGCATTAATGGTATAATCACACAGACTTCAGAACATCAAACTGGACTTCATAAGTGCACATACACAGAATCCCCAGACTGTCATACATGGATGTACATATATATATACCTAGCTATACATTACATTGATGCAACTGATAAAAAAAAGAAGCTCTAAAGCCCGGAATAACTTCAAAGGCCACAAGCCCTGTATTACAGAATGATCTTCGAAACCCTGGCTTGTATTTAGTTAACTCTTTCAAAAGAATGGAGAATCAGGCCATGTCTACACTGCAAAGTTAAGTCGACTTCATGTAAGTCGACAATGAGCCTCCAATTTAAGCACGTGTCCACACTATGCTCATTGCGTCGGCAGAGTGCATCCTCACTAGCAGGGCTTGCATTGACACATGGAGCACTGCGCTGTGGATAGCTATCCCACAGTGCATGTAGCTGAGTGGAGTTTTGGGTTGGGCTTGCAATGCCTTATGGGACCAAAACATTGGCGCGGGTGGTTATGGGAGCATGGTGTTAGCTTCCCATGATGCACTTACCTCCCTTCCTCCTGCCTCCCTGAAATCAACAGCAAACAAACCAAGCCTTTTTCACGCCTTTTTTCGTAAGCCTGGGTTACCCATGTGGACGCCATAGCACGATAAGCATGGATTCAGCTGTACACTGTTGTTGTGAGCATTACAAACTCCTCGCGCCTTATCCTGCAGTACTTACACAGCCAATACAGGAGCCACCATGTAGAACAATGTGATGCCACGCAAGCAGCTCTGCTGTAAGACACAGAGCGGAGCGATTTGCAGTTATTGGCAACAGTCATGCATCACCTTGACACGGTTGAGCGCCGTTTCTGGGCTTGGGAAAAAAGCACTGACTGGTGGGACTGCGTCATTATGCAGCTATGGGATGACGAGCAGTGGCTGCAGAACTTTCGAATGTGTAAGGCCACTTTCCAGGGACTGTGTGAAGAGCTTTCCCCAGCCCTGAAGCACAGCAATAATAAAATGAGAGCTGCTCTGACAGAGGAGAAGCAAGTGGTGATAGCTCTGTGGAAGTTTGAAATGCCAGACTGCTACCGGTCAGTGGGGCATCAATTGGGAGTCGGTAAATCTACTGTGGGATCTGTTGTGATCCAAGTTTGCAGGGCCATTAACAGACTTCTGCTAAGCAGGGTAGTGTCTCTGGGCAATGTACAGGACATAGTGGCTGGTTTTGCCACAATGGGGTTCCCTAACTGCAGTGGGGCGATAGATGGAATGCATATCCCTATCTTGGCACCAGGCCACCTTGCCAAACAGTGCATAAACCGAAAGGGATACTTCTCAATGGTGTTGCAAGTGCTGGTGGATCTCAGGGGCCATTTCACCAGCATCAAAGTGGCATGGTTGGGAAAGTTACATGACACGCGCATCTTTAGGAACACATGTCTGTTCAGAAAGCTGCAAGCCGGGACTTTCTTTCCAGACTGCAAAATAATCATTGGTGATGTTGAAATGCCAATCGTGATCCTGGAAGACCCAACCTACCCCTTGCTCCCATGGCTCATGAAGCCGTTCACAGACAGCCTGGACAGCAGTAAGGACTGGTTCAGCCATAGGCTGAGCAAGTGCAGAATGGTGGTGGAATGTGCCTTTGGATGTTTAAAAGGTCGCTGGTGCTGTTTGCTTATTAGGCTAGACCTCAGTGAAAGCAATATCCCCACTGTTATTGCTGCCTGCTGTGTGCTTCATAATATCTGGGAAACAAAGGGAGAAAAGTTTCCACCAGTGTGGGAGGGTTGAAGCAGATCGCCTGGCAGCCAATGTTGGGCAGCCAGACACCAGAGCAATAAGAAGAGCACATCGGGAGGCTCTGCATCTCTGTGATGCTTTGAAAACCAGTTTCAGCAATGAGCCAGAGTAATGTGACACTTACCTGTGTTGTTCCTTACCAAACTGTCCCCTCCATTGCATTTTCTCCCCTGTAAACTCCACCCCCACCAACCGTTGAATGAATAAAGAGCCTTTTCTCCTCAATTCACCTGGATCACCTGGATCGATCGGACTTCAGCTGTCATTAAGACTGCGCCGATCACAACACGTCTGCCATTCTTCTCGCACTCTTGCCTTTCTTCTCCACGTTCGTCCAAAACGTTTAACGATGTCATCTTCCCATCTTCTTGGAGGCCGACCGGGGGGTCTTTTCTGTTCTCGTGGGTACCACTCAGCAATGATTGCGGTCCACCTGTTATCTATGAGCCGTGCTGTGTGGCCCGCCCATCGCATCTTGTTATGTCTGCTTTCCACTACAATATCTTTCACACCGCTGCGTTCTCTGATGATTTCATTTGGTATACGATCCAGAAGGGAGATTCCCAACATAGCTCGTTCCATTGCCCTTTCAGCTACCAACAGCCGTTGCTCTTCTCTCTTCGTCAGTGCCCACGTTTCACTGCCATACGGCATGGCTGGCAGCACTGCTGAATTGAAAATATTTTTACGTGTGGTCTTGTCAATTTTTCCTTTGAGGAAATTCATTACGTTTTATTATGCACACAAACACACAGAGACAGGAAAGAAAAGTAAGATAACCTGGGGTAAAAGGGCTGATAACACTGTGTGTGGGGGGGAGAAACAAGGAAAGCTTGCTTACAGATGCATTGCAATAACAACCAAAGGTGTGGGAATGGCGCCTTCTGGTCCTTGACTTGACTCTGGTCCTTGACCTACCCTGGTATTGACTGCAAAGGATACTAAACTCCCCCCACCCCGCCTCATAGGACATTTGGGGGAGGAGGATGTGGAACTGGGCAATGATGGCAGCAGGTTCAGCATAGGCTGCAGAGGGACTCTAGCATCCAGCTGCCTTTCTTGAACCTCAGTCAGATGCCCCAACATGTCTGATTGCTCCTTCATAATCTGTAGCATCTCTTCCTGCATGGCACGCTCTTGTTCCCTGCATTCTCTCCTGTCCTCCCTGTCCATGTCCAGGTTCTTGGACAGTGTAATCCTCCATGCTCTGAGCTCTGTCTTGTCACTCTCGGAGGTGTGCATTAACTCATTGAACTCATTCTTTTTCCACCTTCTAATCTGGGAAAGTCTCTGTCCCGGGGTGGAGGATGCGCTGACGGACAAGGTTTCACCTGCAAGGAATGCAAAGCACAAGGGTAGCATTGACAGTGCATACATTGTTTCTGGTGCAGTTAGGTTTTTTTATTAAAAAACCACTCCTCAATACACTTCACTGCAAGTCACAACATAATCACAACTGCTGACTATTGCAAGAGTCGGTTTGCTGCTCCAGCCATGGTAAGTAAGGGCACAAGGCATGGGTGAGAGATCTTGTGCTGGAGATCTTGTGCTTGTGGTGGACGAAATAAGGCAGCCCTTCCCAGAAACCTTCTGCAAAGGATTGCAGAGTACCTCCATGAAAGCTTCCTAGAGATCTCCCTGGAGGATTCCTGGGCCATCCCGGTGCACATAAACAGTCTTTTTCGGAGAGCACCCTCTGCATAGCTGGAGTGACCACTGATACCCATTACACCTACTCTTCTGTTCAGATTAAACATAAAAAAATAATAGCATGTAACCCCTATAGTTTGATTAGAAATGTGTACTCACCAGAGGTGCCTCCCCCAGCATCACACTGCGCCGCTAACTGGTCCTGTGAAGGGATGGGCTCCAGGGCAATGTTCCCTCTAATTTTTGACAGGCCGTGTGTGCAAAAAAATTTCTTCTATGCAAATTGTTGTGCTTCTGTGCAAATGTTTGTGCGCGTGGTGTTTTGCCGTGTGCACGGGGTTTAGGATCTGTGTGCACGCGCACACGCGCACAGCTTAGAGGGAACAGTGCTCCAGGGTTAAAAACTGTTCTTGGCTGTTGGGGAGAATGGATCCTACGCTTACCTGCCTCACGTTCTCCTCCTGTTCCTCGTGAACAATGTCCTCCTCGTTGTTGCTCGAGGTTGCCTGGGGCTCCTGGGAAGTATCCATGCAGTGCTTTGGGGCAGTGGTGGGGTTGCCACCGAGAATTGCATGCAGATCCTCATAAAAGCGACGTGTCTGTGGGGCAGACACAGAACAACTGTTCGCCTCCCTTGTCTTCTGGTACACTTGCTGAAGCTCCTTTATTTTCACATGGCACTGCTGCGTGTCCCTGGTGTAGCCTCTGTCACCCATGCCCTGAGCGATCTTGGCATAGATGACAGCGTTTCTGCTGCTGGATCGGAGCTCTGCCTGCACAGTCTTCTTTAGGATGCCAGCCCTCGTTTTCCTTCTGATTTATTTATGGACATCCAGCCTTATTTTTTTCCTTTTTACAGTTTTCTAAGTGAATTTATTGCTCTTTAAAGGTGCTAGAGTAAAAGCTCTAGCGACTAAAGCTCTCTTTATCCTTATAGCAACTATAAGCCTGGGCAACGATAGTGTAAGTTTCTCGCACACTGTCCTCTCAACGTGATTCAGCCCTGTCCTGGGAGGACTATCGCTCATAGTGAGAGACTAATTTAGTCTCTTTGCCCTTTCAGGCCTTGTTCTCTCCACTGAGGCTGCCAATTTGTTAGTGATCAGGGCCGTTTCTGCTGGTGGCTTTGTGAGCTGCACATGTTTCTACTAGAAACAAAAGACGAGAAGGTGACACTATAGAAATGAAGGCCCCCGATGCGCCAAATGTTTGAACACGTGTTTAGCTTTAAGCGCTTGAGTGGTTCCACTGACTTCAATTATCTGTCCAAATCCTTTAGGCTGCTTTCAAACCTTGGTTTTTGTATTCTGGGGGCGCGTGTAGGTTAATGTGCGGGGTAGGTCAGGAGTGACTATGTCAAAAGCCAATATACTGCTCAGGTAAAGAAAAGCTTGACGTGAATAGAATATGAAAAAAAGTATGTATCCACCTAAAAAAATAACCTAAGCCATTTTAGAACAAGAAATTAGGCAGGCCCAACTCTCTGCCATGGTATGGTCTGGGTAAATGCCACTTTCCCTCTGAGATGTTTTCCTGCCAAACATCTGAACGCCAAATGGAGTGCCAGGCATGCTGTCTAAGCACACACTCCAATCCAATACAGGTTCTTCATCATTTATCCCATTACTAATTCAGAGGGAGAAATATATATTATAAACCCCCTTATCCTTAAAACTAAAACATCACCATTTCACCCCAAGCAGTAAGAAAACAACAACGTCATGGCAGACCATTATAATGCACACCTCATATTGGCAAGACTGGGAAAGAGCATTTAAATATGATATTACTGGAGCAGTCATAGGATCACTGGGCTGCATACCGAGGCACAAAAACACTGACTCTAGCAGCAGTTCAAATAATCTGGCAACATATTGTACTGCTTTTGTGGAAACACGATACTGTCCCTTTAAGATTTCCACGTGTGAAGGGAGAACAGCCATGCTGATGACTTCATTTCCTTTGACATTTGAGGATGGAATGGAAAAACAGAGTCACAATGATAACAGCACTGAGCAAAAAGGAGGAAGGACCTTTAGAAACACAAGGTAAAGTACAAGCCTCTGTAAAGAGATGTCTAAAGGACAATACATAAGTGAGAAGACTGATCGCATATATGTTGGCCTCTACTGATTTTGATGCCTTGAGAATAAAGACAAAACGTCAGGAATCATTCTCTACTGGGGGGTTTTACCTTATAGACTGAATTGTTTTCACTCACTATAGAGATTATTTATAAAGTCCAACATCTTCCAAAAGCAAAACAGTAATTTCCCCTTAATTCCACCACAGTTTCAATGCCTGCATGAAACTCTTTGCTTTGATTAACTTTTGCTTCCTACAATATGGACAGACTAATTTTTCACTATCTTATTTTCTTCTTTTGCTCTAGAGCTGAGGAATAATCTCACAATGTAAGTAAGGAGGGAGATTTTCCAAGGCACAAAGTGGGTGTAATTAGCACCCCTTTGTGCTTTTGGAATGCTCCCTGTTAATCTTTGGCCAGCCCATTCCCTGGCTCATAAACTGATGTTCTTGGGGACTGTATGGAGCTGTGATTTCTTATGTTACCACAGTGATATAGGCAGACACTAACTCCAATGGTGCACATGAAAAAAAACCAACCCAAACTAAACCCAAAACCCCTCACTGTGAAACAAGGATGCAAAGGCTCCTAGATTAATATTTTTGAGTGACTCTAATAATTTGAAGTAGCTCTTTTTCTCAATTGAATTATTGAAATGGGATTCTTCAAAACAGCGATGAATGAAAAGGGCACTACTTCATTTGATCTTAAAATTTTGCTAAGGACTCATATACACACAGGATCAGAATTTTTAAGGAATAACTTGTTTACTAAAACAATTAGTTCTTTTTCGGGTACAAGACTTATGTAGAGTTTAGATAGTCAGTTGCTTTCAGTACTATTAGAACAAAGCTGTATTGCTGCTATTGCACAGTAGCAGTTACTTGTTATGTGGATGGGCTTAAAAATTATTGCTTGTCCATGTTATCATATGTTTTTCTTAGTCATCTTGCCTAAGGCTAGGAAAAAAAGAAAAGAAACTAAGTTATGTTCTAGTTCATACTTTCCATTTTATCTTCTTTGAAAAAAAAATTAAAAGCCAGGGAGAAATAAGGCTTTTGGTGAAAGGATATATTTGTAATGATGCCCAGAGTGCTGAAGAATACGAGTCAATACATTAGGAGGCTGATTCTACAAAATGCTAAGTTCCCCCTGGTGGTACTCAGAGAATTCAACTCCCATTGACATTATTGGGAGCCAGAGGTACTCAACATCTTGCAACCTTCTGTAATAATTTAGACTGGGAATTTCAAAGGAGCCCAAGGAAGTTAGGCACCAAAATGGGCGCTGGATGCAAAACTCCCTTAGAGTCCTTTGAATATCCCAACCGTAATTGAGTCATTAACTGTATATGTTCTGAGACCATAATTTGGAAATGTAGGAAATGAAATCCATATTTAGGCACTGAAATACATGCAGGTTGGTTTTTCAAACATGCTGAGCACCCAGCAGCTTCCTGCTGAAATCACTGAAAACCACAACCTGTTGTTATTATTATTAATATGCATTATTTGTGGTGCAGTAGTGCCCCCATTATGCTAGGACTAGACACCATACAAACATACAACTAAAAGATAGTCTCCCCCCCAAAGAGCTTATTATCTGAAAACATGTGACCTGTGTATACAGTTTCTTAATTTAGTACATTGCAAATTGTTGCAAACATCTAGGGGAAATGTTTCAAAGCAACATACAGGAATTCCCCTGAAGAAACCCAAAGCAAAATAGATTTGTACACAGTATCAATAGGCCAGTTGTTATAAATAATGCAAACGTATTGAATATGAATATACTGTACTTAGCAAACTCATCTTCCCTTTCTGTATCACAGTTCTGTTATCACAAATGCATACAAAGTAAACACAACATTTTATAAATTGGTTAGGATGAACAGCAAGGGTTTTATGCCCTATTGCTTTTTCAAATGCAAGACTTTTATTGGAGCGTGTTCATATCTCCCAGTATGGCTCCTGTGATCCCTGAAAGGCACAGAGATGGTACTGGAAATTGAAGAGGGATTGAATTAACATCAGAAATATTTGTAGCCTGTTGATATCCATGCTGTGTTTGGGCCACAAAGAAAGTGGAATGGCTAATTATGTAACAGAACTATACCAGATTATTAGGAATTATTACCCCATGACACAGTACTCGGATCCGGATATACTTTTCAAATCACCCCAAAGTTCAGGGTTAATTGGTTCTAGGGTTCAAGTTCAGAGCCATTTCCATTAGCTGTTGCTGGCTTAACCACTGGCCAGATTGTGCCCTGCAGACCACCCTCTCCAGTCCTGCATGACAGTGGGGCAGAGTTGCACTCTGGGTGTCTGGGGAAGTACACATACTACTCCCCTCATGTGTCTCCTGTAGTACATGGCTCCCCAGAGAGAGTTGTGAGGGGTGGGAAGAGATATGGCAGTAACCCTGGTGCACTGGTAGAAGCTGATGTGTTCTCATCAGAGAGATCAAAGAGGAATATTTCCTCACTAGGGCAGAGTTCCTTCTGGAGCTACCTCTGGGAGGGGGCATGTTTGCACTTCCTCCAATGCAGATCTGTGCCTTGCACACACATATGAGCCCCGTCTTAAAATGTGGGGTGCTTTCCCCCACCTCAATGCTAAAATACCAGGGTCTCAACCCTTACTGTAGTCCCATCATTTTAAACTCTCCATGGGATATCTTCCCAAGGGAGTGTGAACTCCTTTTTCCTGCCCAACATTATCACAGCTCTCTATATGGTAATGTTATGTGAGATGAAGATCTAACAGGCCCAGTTCTGCTTTCAGATATTAGGCAGTCTCACTGCTCCCACTGAATTCTGGGGGAACCTGAAATGTACATCACATGGCACAATCTGGTTCTACATGAAGGACATAAGAAAAGAGTCAGAGCGGGAAGCTTTAGCTGACATAGAATTAATTTATTCTTCAGAGGACATAGAATCAGAAGTGTAGGATTGGAAGGGACCTCGAGAGGTGATCTACTCAAGTCCCCTGCACTCAAGGCAGGACTACATAATAACTAGACCATTCCTGGCAGGTGTTTGTCGAACCTTAAAACCTCCTATGAAGGAGATTCCACAACCTCCCTAGGGAATTTATTCCAGTGCTTAACTATCCTGACAGGAAGTTTTTCCTAATGTCCAACTTAAACCTCCCTTGCTGCAATTTAAGCCCATTACTTCTTGTCCCATCCTCAGAGGTTAACAAGAACAATTTCCCCCTCCTCCTTGTACTTCCCTCCTTTCTCCCATCCTTTTATGTACATGGAAACTGTTTTCATATTCCCCTCAGCCTCCTCTTCTCCACTCAGCTGGGTAAGGTTATTCTGAGAATGGTAGCAAAAAGTGAAAAGCTTAGTTGGAATCCCATCTGGCACTTCAGACCCTGTCCAAGAGTGGCAAGGATCCCCATCCATAACCTTCAAATTATCATCCCTTGTCTGAATATACCTGGTGTATAATATAACTTCACACATTCCTATTTTGATTACTTTCATGAAATTCCCAAGAGTTATGGGGCCTCTTCTATGTGTCCCCCTATTCAAATTCTCAGAAGTAATGCAAACTAAGGGCCAGATTTGAAGATACTATTGCTCATGCTGAGTAGTGCCTGACTCCACGAGCGGTCTCATTGAAATCAGTGGAACCACTTATAGAATAAGATGCCACTCAATAGGTGGAAGGCTATCAGAATCTGGGTCAAAGAAAATCAAGGTAATCAGAATTATCTGGAGTGTGTGTGTGTGTGTGTCTGTGTGTGTGTGGGGGTATGGGTATGGCATAAAGGGTGTGAGGGGGTGACCACCCCACCCAGGACTGAAAGAGGTTAAGGTGCCCAGGCAGGCCAATTAACTTCACAGGCTGCACCTGCTAATTGAGAGCAGGCTCAGCTGTTCAGGAACAGGCGGGGCCTGTATAAAGCTAGGTAGTTGGCAACAGACAGGGGCTGCCGGGAAAGGCTGCTGGCAGGTAGGTAGCAGTCATTCTCTGGGAAAAGGGAGGAGGGTTTTCTAGCTGTACATCCAGAGGGAGAAGGGGAATCAGGAGTGGCAGGAAGAAGTCCACGGAAGGAGAAGTGAGGGCTGAGAGAGAACGGCCCAGAACTGCTGAACGGAGTGTCCCTGGACCGGAACCTAGAGTAGAATGCGGGCCTGGGTTCCCCTACCAGTCACTGAAGGAATGGCACCATGGGCCAGAGCGAGGGAAGACTGCCTCTGGACTGCGAGGAAGAAGGGACTTTGCTACCCCTGAAGGGGAATGCTGAGTGACCCAGCCGAGGGCTGAGTCACAAAGAGGATGCTGCGGTTCCGGGGGTGAGAGAGGAGCTGCAGCCCTGTGAGAGAGACAGAATGATGGTGTGCAAGCTGCAGAGAGGGGTGTCAACCTCAAGATCTAATCCCCAGAGTGACCAGGAGGAGACATCAGACCAGTGGTGAGTGTTGTGCCCCGTGACAAAGGTCTTTCTAGGTTAAAATGTAAATTTCATTGAGTAGAACAATTATATTAGAAATGAAATGAGACCTTTGTCTCTTGAAATTAAAGTGCTTGTGAAAATGAAGCAGCCAGCTCTCTATTTGAGAGCCTAAGGAGATAATATACTGAATCATTCATTTCCTTTTCCTATTCTTTTTGCTTTCTTCAAAAGCACAACTTATTTCAAGTCATTTCAGCCTAATAATGAATACAACACTGACTCGCCATCATACAAGATCTGCTTTCAGATATTCTTCTTCAAAGTTTGCTTCTATGCATTCAGAATACTCAGAAACACAGACATGTAACACCTCACATGAGGTTCTTATGATTCTTCTCAATGCTTGAAATTATTAGGGATTTTTTTGAGGCTCAGCCCACCTGTGTATGCCTAGGTAACTGTAACTTTGGCTTCCAGCTTCTATTAGATGAAAGGAATTGTTTTCTAATACTGAGACTTGGCAAGCGGAACACATTAATAGAGCTGGTTGCAATTTTTCATTCAAAATATTTTTTTAGATGAAAAATGGCTTTTTCATCAAAATGGATATTTCTGTTTACAACCGAACATTTAAGTCTAGGCAACTACTATGGTATCAATGAGCTTTATAACACTGGTAATGAAAAGGTCAAGGGTTTAAGTTTTACAGTTGAGAAATATAATTCTTAAAAACTGCAAAACACAGTGAAAGCTATTATAACGGATGACTGAGTTGTGTGAAATATTAGTAACGATCAGCTATACCACTCAGAACTCAAGGTTTCTCCCTCATTTTGTTATTAACTTGAAAACTGATCCATTGCCATTGAGAATTTTGTTAAAGTGGCTGGGTATTTTTTAGAAGAAATTGGCCTGTTTCTGAACAAAAATAGACACAGTGTTTGAATGAAGATGGCTTTCACACTGAAAAATTAGTGAGTTTTGATGCCAAATTAGCTATTTTTGTCACTACAAGAAAGTAAGCGATACAGAATTATGTGAAATTAAACGGTGAAAGGTATTGGGGGAGAGGGATCGCTCAGTGGTTTGAGCATTGGCCTGCTAAACCCAAGGTTTTGAGTTCAATCCTTCAGGGGGCCATTTAGGGATCTTGGGCAAAAAATTGGGGATGGTCCTGCTTTGAGCAGGCAGTTGGACTAGATGACCTTCTAAGGTCCCTTCCAAGTCTGATTGTGTGGAATTTTACAACCTATAAATAGCGAATTTCTTTCAGTTCTAGCAGACCAAGATCTGTATTTCAGTTTATTGTGCACACAAATATTACATTTGCCCTTGCAAAGGAGATTAACTCTTATCTCTTTAAGAGGAGCACTTTGCAGGACAATGGAGAAAGGTGTGTAAATTCAATTAATAAATCTGGGTGCATCTCCCATAGGAGGAACAAATTAGAAAGAACTGAGTGAATGCACCAAACAGATCCAGTAAATATTAAGGAGATTGAATTGACTACAAGGCTGGCAAGATAAAATTTTTTGCAAGACACACAATCTTTTAAACAACTGCACTGTAAGAATGAAATATTGTATATTTGAAATAAAACCACTGGGATGTACAATCGTCTATTTTAGCTAAGAAATTATTAGTTTTTATTGCACAACATGCATAGCCTTATGCTATCAGGAAAACATAAAATATGGCTGTGCAGGTTTTGGTCTATTCCAGAATTAAAATAAGCAATAATATAATGCACCCTACCTTGTTAATTTTTTGTTTTTGGTATCAAACTTGCATTGTGGAAGATTTATTTGGAGCCTTGACTTTTGTTAAATATTTAGGCGGCAATAGACCTCATATTACTACATAGATGCTTGCCTACGTAGATATTTAAAGCAGACAAAATAAGCCAGTGGCAGTGTCAGAATAAGTAGCTTTATGGAAAATAATGCAATTCCAGGATGTATAAACAAGGGAATATTGTGCAGAAGTAGATAGGTTGAATTGCCACTGGTCCAAGGGCTATTGGAATACTGTGTCCAGCTGTGGTGTTCACACTCAGGGCCGGCGCGCCAACTAGGCGACCCTAGGCGGTCGCCTAGGGCGCCGGGAGCCGGGGGGCGGCTGGCCACAGCTGCCTCACACTGCCCGGCTCTGGGGCTGAGCCGCAGGGCCGGTGCAAGGAAGTTTCGCGCCCTAGGTGAAACTTCCTTGCACCGGCCCTGTGCCCCCCCCAGCTAACACCGCCCCCCAGCCAATCCAATGGCTGAGCCAGGAGCCAGGGGGGCGGCTGGCTGCGGCTGCAGCCCACCCTCCTGGCTCCATGGCTGAGCCGGGGGCCAGAGGGGGCGGATGGCCGCGGCTACCGCATGCCGCCCGGCTCCACGGCTGAGCCCGGAGCTGGGGGGCGGCTGGCCGTGGCTGCCGCATGCTGCCCGGCTCCACGGCTGAGCCCGGAGTTGGGGGGCGGCTGGCCGTGGCTGCCGCATGCTGCCCGGCTCCACGGCTGAGCCCGGAGCTGGGGGGCGGCTGGCTGTGGCTGCCGCATGCTGCCCGGCTCCACGGCTGAGCCCGGAGCTGGGGGGTGGCTGGCCATGGCTGCTGCATGCTGCCCGGCTCCATGGCTGAGCCCGGAGCTGGGGGGCAGCTGGCCGCAGCTACCGCACACCGCCTGGCTCCACGGCTGAGCCCGGAGCTGGGGGGCGGTTGGCTGTGGCTGCCACATGCTGCCCGGCTCCACGGCTGAGCCGGGAGCCGGGGGGGCGGCTGGCCACAGCTGCTGGGAGACGAGGGGGTGCTGCGGGCGGGGGGAGGCTGCTGGGCGGGGGGCTGAGCTGCGGGGGGGGGCAGTGTTAGCTGGGCGGGGGGGCACAGTGGGGGTGGATTGGCTGGGGGGGCCGTGTTAGCTGGGGGCGGGGTGCAGGGCCAGTGCAAGGAAGTTTCGCCTAGGGCGCGAAACTTCCTTGCCCCGGCCCTGACCACCATATAATCAGGTGTGGCAAGCATTCTGTGCTTAGTAGGAGCTCAGAACAGGGATAGGAGCAAGGTTTCAAGTCAGGACTGATTTGCATTGGAATGCTTGCAAAGGTGTTTTCCAGCATTGCTATATATTCATTACTTTCAAGACCACTGAATTTACTTGCATCATTCTTAAAACCTGGGAGGAGCTGATGCAGGAATTGGAGAGACAAAATAACATTCTTCACATTTAAATCTTCCAGTAATTTGCCTTATTTTATTCACATCAGTAGAATAAGTTTGTCATCTGGTTCATTTAAAACACTGAGCTAGATTCACCAGTATGCCAGGCTGTACCCATGCTTTGTGTCACTGGAGTAGCACAAAGTAGTCAGAGTGTAACGGTTGATTTTAGAGTGAAAGGAAAAAGAGTCACAACACACAGTTTAAATATCACAGGTGAGTGTGCAAAATGGGTGATTATCTATGTTGATTAGCCAGAGGGACTGACAAGCTGTGTATTAAACCTTTTTCTTGAATTTCAGAAGAATCTGGTATTAGTTTGTATGTGAACCTGTTTTGTTCATTTCATTGCATGATTGCATACTGAAATGTTTCCCATTTTGATTTATACTTGTCACTTGATTTGCTCTTATGAAAACATTTCCAATTTGAATGCATAGCTGCATGTGAAATAGGAATTAAGGGCAGGCGCAAAAGGCAATACCTGCAAGTTTAGCTAGCTAGATTTGCTTTAGGGTGTTATGTACAAAATTATAAACACCCTCTCAGAAATTACAGCTTTATAAAATACACTGGACTTTAGCTTATTTCATATTTATGAACTATAGTGTTGTAGCAGGGCTATAAAGTTGAAAAGATACAACCAATGCCATGGGCTGGCCCTTCAACTATTACTCGTGTGAGTAATGTTATGCACAGAAGTGAAGTCAATCACCGGCTTAACTGTTTGCAGGATTGGGTCTTTAATCCTTATTTTATGTTTGTATTACTCTCCCTTATATAAAAAAGAGAAGCATTTGGGGGTGTTAGCCCTGCGGTGTACTACGCTGGGAAGTTTGAAGAAAATTGGTTTGGCTATTTCTGAGTTAGCCAAGTGTTTTTCAGTGGTTAAGAAAATTGTTTCAGCTATTTCATGCCTGGATAGCTCAGTCTTGTTTAAAAACATCAACCCTGGTGCGTGCAGAGTCCTTCAGAAGAGTGTGTATATTGTCTTGTTTGAAGAAATTTGGCTTTGAAACAACATAGGTGCAGTTGTACCCCCCCGCACCACTTTGTATTGTGACTCTTTTCATACTGATCCCACTCTCTGCCCACCCCAATCTGGAAAGGCCTTGCAGCATCCCTGCCTTACCCCAGGCTCGGGGGCTTTCCTAAAGCTCCAGCAACATCAACTGACTTTAATGAGGCTCAGCGGGTTGGGTAAAGATTAAACAGTTTAACCTGGAAAATACAGTACCTATATTCTGCAGAGCGTGGTGCTGAAATGGCATTCTTATGCCTGGTCTCAGCGTGCTTTGAAAGCTAAGCAGTTCTGGACCTGATCAATACTTAGATTCAAGAGCTCCACAGGAAAAAGGAGTGGTGTGGAACCACAATATCTTTTATGCACTTGACTGCTTCTGATAAGCTTCAAACAGGATTTGCTACTGACAAAGTCCTATAATTCAATATGGAACCCTATTGTTTTTTGAGTATCGAGTGTCAGTTTCTTGCTGGAACTGATGCCTCCCAAATAAAGATAATCTTTCATTTTGTTCCCTACTTGAATTTCTTTATGTGCTGTACCTTGTCCACATAATGTGTTTGCAGTTTTTCATTTATTCTTGCCACAACACATTTATGCAGTAGCTGTTTTTATTAATGTAATATCTGAGAAGATGCTTTCATTTGAAGCATCTATTTTTGGTGGCTTCTAACTTAGAAAAACAATTACTTTGGGGGCTAAAATTTCTGACACTGTCAGCCAGTGGTAACTATGTTCAAAACATAGGATAAAATTTTGTCCCCTTGTTTTCAGTGAATACAATTGTTTAATGGTGGAAGTACATACTGAAATACATTATTGTCATATTTTCCTTTTTTTTAAAAGAAATTAACTAGAAAAAATTACATTAATGCAAATTAAGATTTAAGCTTTAATTGCACAAAAGTCAGCAAATTTGTTTAGGTTTATCATAGCAATGTTAACCCTGTCCCTTTGCCCATAGCATTTTATAGATGAGTCTTTCAATAGATAATCAGATAACACTTGCCCATGTGACTGACACATGGACAGAAAGGGTTAAGCAGGCTAAATGACCCAGATTCAACCTTTAGAGAAAAAGTATAGAAATAGTAATTAGGGCGATTCCATGTTAAATAGGCTAGAACTATGAAATGTAAACTTGTTAAAGAATTGGTAGAAAATAGTGATTGTAGTAGTCTGTTTACCTATATCTTGGTAGAGGTTAACAATGTAACCAAATAGTTCCTGTCTAGTGCTGCATTCTGTAAATTCCGAGATCAAAAGTAAATATTAACATTTAGATGAAACCTGGGTGAAATAATGTCATGTCTATATATCTCTTTAAAGATTGTGATAAACTGCTTATTGGATAAATTACCTTATGTTAATCCATGTAGTTAATTACCGGTGATGTTTGGGAAACAGAAGGTTACAACAAAGGCCTATTGTTCATCCAAGAACTCTGTGCTGCCAACAAACTGTATAAAGGACTCTTGGGACCTGATCCTTTCATCTCAGAGCTGCTTGAGCTTTATTCAGGGGAACCTAAGTTGTAAGACTGAGATCTCCAGTCCCATCTGGATCACTGAGTATGAAACATTGGACTAAACCTATGGACTCATTCTAAGAACTCTTTGCAACTCCAAAGCTCCTCATCTCTACTATGAAACTGATCTCAGACCTGTACTCATGTCTGTCTGTATGTAATGATCTTTTAACCAATACTCTCTTTTATTAATAACTTTTTTAGTTTAGTTAATAAGAATTGGCTGTAAGCGTGTATTTGGGGTAAGATCTGAAATATTCATTAACCTGGGAGGTAATGTGTCCAGTCCTTCGGGATTGGTAGAAGTTTCATATTTGACCTGGCTGTCTGGGAGGGAGGCGAAAGGCTGGGCTGTTTTTAAGGGGATCATGTTTTGGCTTCTGTGTAATTAGTAAGGTATTGTAGAAGCTGTTTTGTGGCTAGCTTGGTGGATCTAAGCATTGGAATAACCACTGACTTTGGGGATTGTCTGCCCCATTCTTTACCATTTTGCCCTAATTGAGTAATATCAGCATCCCCCCCCCAACCCCCCGGACGCTGGTCATAGTGACATATGATCAATAGAAAAGTTATTTTTTTCTTTTAAACTGCTGCCCCACTAAGGCCATGTAGCTAAGTTGTCTTTCCAGCACTGACCCTCTTAATGTAAGTTTAGCTGCACGCGCACAGTATTTTGTATTCTGTTCATATGCTGTGTGCTGCTGCTGTTCAGTGCTCTGCTTTAATGCGGCTGCGGAAATGGGCAGAGCTATGCTTGCTTTAAGAAGCTAGCTTTGCATCTGATCATTTTGGGGCATATAAACTCTCACTCTTAAGGGCAGGCTGTGAAACCTTTACCCCTGTCAGTGAGCACTTACACACACGTCTTCAAATGGACTGCTTATGGGAGTGAGTGCTCACCAATGTGACTAAGGATGGCACAATATGGCCCATAATGTTACTCCAGCATAGGGGCTTTGGGATTTTCCAGTAGGGCTGTATTGTTCCTGCACACTGGACCTCTCATTAGGCGCTGACACAGAGCAAGGCAGCTTCTGGGGATATTATGCTTCTCCGAACCATAATGCCTTGAGCAGCAGAGGGTGAGTATGACACTGGTATCACACTTGGGCTAGTGCAGAGTGCTTCCCCTGCATGGAGACAGCCAGGGCCGGTGCAAGGAAGTTTTGCGCCCTAGGTGAAACTTCCTTGCACCAGCCCTGCGCCCCCCCACAGCTAATGCCACCCCCCCAGCTATCCCTCCTGCCCGCGGGAGCTCAGCCCCCGCCCGTGGGAGCTGAGCGTGGAGCTGGGAGGCAGGGGGGCGGCTTGCTGTGGCTGCCTCCCAGCTCCCCGCTCAGCGGCTGAGCGGGGAGCCGGGAGGCAGGAGGCAGCCGCCGGCCGCCCCCCAAATCCTGGTGCCCTAGGCGACCACCTAAGATCGCCTAGTGATAGCGCCGGCACTGGAGACAGCCCCACCAGCCACCACAGGCAGAGTGGGTCTCTGGCCTCTCAGGTAGTCTTGCACAAGTAGGAGTCCTCAAGCTTGATGGAGCACAAAGGTGATCACAATGATTGGTCCCTTCCCAGGTACGCAAGAATGGTGAGGTTCCCCTACCTGGCGCACCCACCCAAGGGCCACTCCCAGGTATGTATCACCGACTGTATTGCACAGAAGCAGAATGATAACATTGACTAAATGGTTGACTAGATCAGTTTCCTTCTGCTATGCAAGGAAAAGCCTGCCTTTCCCCCTGTCATATCAGGAGTCTTGAGCTAAATAACTAAGAGCAATATTTGGCCACCTTAACTCATCCTGGGTAGCACCTGACTCCTTGAGTTGCCTTATTAAATTTCACTGAGTAAAGGTATCACAATGTGACCCTTAGTCTGTACAGTCAAAACAAAAAGAGCACCAATAACAACAGCAACTCCCCAGAACCAAGATTAAAGTGTGAAGCTTTTTACAGCTTTTTGAGGTTGGCCTTGTGAGATCTCTAGTCAGAATCCTGTCAAAATGCATTCTCCAGCCTCTGCGTGTTTCTGTTTCAGAGCAGTGTCTGTATACCTCCAATTTAGGTGGTTATGGACAGCTGAGAAAATTTAGTACTGTTTCAGCTTCACTGCCCAGATTGTTTTACTAGCGGCCGAACAGTTTAAAAAAGTTTTACCTCTAGTTCCAGGTACTGTTGAGGCAGCAAAGTCTCTGCAAGCCCCTACAAATCAGCAGGGAAAGCTGCTGAAGCACAAAAACAAAAAACAAACAAAAATATCCCCCCCCAACAACAACAGTAAAAAAGAGCGAAACCAAGTGAGCATTTTTATCTCCATTAAATATCCCTATGTTCCTATTATGGTGCAGGCTGCTTTGTGTTTTTGCAATGGTAAATGGCTTTAGCAGACACAGGAATTAATTTAGACCAGTGTCAAGATGAGTCATGAACCATTCATTGCAAATAAAGGCATGGGGATACCTGGGGTTCTGCATGTAATTTCTTTTGTGAGAGGTTTTTAATACAAATGAAATAGCTGGGTTTTAGGTTATGACTGTATATAGGGCAATAAACTCAGCCCCCTTGCTGGTGGACGAGTGTCCAGATGGCAAAACCCAGCATTAGTGGCACTTTTTTCAGCCTCCGTGTAGATGCCACAGATTAAAAGAGCGAAAGAACGGAACGATGTCTTTTAGTTCAATAGATTGCTCTTGCAGCCTGAAGTTCAGGCACATGGAGAGATGGTGTGGAGGATATTCCACGGGTGTTGCCTCTCCAGTAATCAGTCTATGGAGAACTAGGAGCCTTTGGTTTCCAGGTTTTTCAGTCTAGCATCCTTCGTGAAACTAAAATTCGCTTGGCTGAGCTCCTGGACAAGTTTTACAGAAAAGTCAAAGTAAAGACTGAGTTTTGATCTGATGCACGGTGATCTTTCCTAAGATACTTGACACTGCAGCATCATAGGGTAGGATGAAGATTTAGATGTTGACTTTTCTGTGAAATTCATTTTTTCAGGAGTGCAAGGGCCTACCAGATGAAGATGGCACTCATTGCACCCTACCACAGACTAGGGCTCAGGGTCCTTGCACCTGATGAAGCTGCATTTACACTGATGATCTGGCCCTTGGTCTTAAAAAGTGTGCCTCTTAAAGAAACCCTGAGTGGTGGTGGAGACTCATGCAGCACCCTCATACCTTGAGCCCCAGTGCAGAAAGCAGCATTCTGAATATATTTATGAAAAATCAATGATGAGGAAGAGGGAACACACCCTGGAAAGAACTTAGACTGGGGAAAAGGTGGCCTTTTTCTCTGTGTTTTTATCTGTTTGTTTGTTTACACAGTGCCTAGTACAATGGGGTCCTGGGTGGGCTCCTAGATGCTACTGCATAAGAAATAAGAAATGATAACTACAAAAGAGGCAATGTTTTTATTAATATAGAGCTAACTTCTACAGTATCTATTGAGATAAAACTCTAATTCTTCCAGTGGGAGTTTTGCCTGGGGAGGACTGCATCATTTGGCTGCTATGTTTTAAAAAAACAAACAAACACATATTCTTTCAGACCCTTATGATTCCTTCTCTCTAGCTTTACTCACATTTACAGCCACATAAACACTGAGTACAAGTGGCTGCAACTCCCTCTACTTCAATAGAATTGATCTTAATTACAATAGGTGTGAATTATTTATTTGTGTTATGGTAGAACCCAGAAGGCCTAAATGCATAAAAAGAAACTGTCCTGGCTGAGATCTGTTTACAAGCTAAACTGAAACAAGGCAAAAGAAAGCAATATAACAAGAGGAAGAAAGCATAAACCTAACAGTGACAAGATCACACGGTAACACAATCTAGCTAGTGTACACCTGGATGGTTCCATAACTTTTGAAAGTTAAAAAAAATACATTAATGAATTATATTTATTTGAAAGTATTTTTGGGTAAGGATGAGGCTATATTCCTGAAGGTGGAGAAAGGGATTTTTAAATTGCTTAGATTTATTGGCTGAAAGACTTAATTTGTCACCCGCATATGGTTATTGAATTCTATTGTCTGTTTTAGTTAGATACCTGAACATGAATATTTAATGCCGCTGCCTGGCTCAGTTAATGTGTTACCTATGTATGCATATTTAAGGCTGCTGGGTGGTGATATGTTCTGGCTTGGAGAAATGTACCCATCCTACATGCCTGTGGGACTGAAGCAGTATGCTTACAATAACCTGTACCTGGAGCAAGGGGGCGACCCCAGCAAAGAGCCCCCAGAGGTGAAGAACTATGAAATCTGAAAGATGAATTGAAAGGTAGCTCCTCTCCTGGGACATTTACACTGGGGGTCCTCCAGAATGTTCACTGCAGGATGCACTAACCCCTTGTTCTCTTAGACATTTACTCTTAATGAAATATATTGTGAAAACTCTTTTTTTTTTTTTTTTTAAAAAGATCATTATGTTAAGTTTAATTAATTGTTCGGACGCCTAGAGCTTTTTGCCTGGGAAGTTCTTATTGTTTAAATCTAAATACAATAATACTGTCAGCTCTTTCTGATTGCCACTCAAACTAATCATCAAGATTTCTGGTAGGCATCACAGAAGGAATGAGTCTTGAAGGGGGATTTGGAGAAGAGGGTAGTGGCTGTATGTGGCCGCATGGAAGTGTAAGCAGGGTCTGAATGAGCTCTCCCCTGACATCTAGTGATGAGCTGGGGGAAAACACTTCAGGGGCAGACCCCGTGGCATAGAAATGCCTAGTCTGCCTAGGTGCTCAGCAGATGGAGTTGCTTTGCAAAATGATCAATTTCTGGCTGGTTTTGGTTGCAAATCACTCTAGTGTTTGCATGCAGGGGTAATGAAATGTTAGCATTGTTGTAAGAATAGCAGACTGCAGAACTATGCTTAGCATGCCCTGATTGAGGGAGTCACCTTAAACTGAACCTCACTTGCTAAGCCGGGGTAGGGATGCCAAATCCCAGTGAAAATGAGAGTCGGTGGGGATAGGCATTGCTAACTGGCGGTATGGACTCTGCCCAAAGAGTCCTAGACACTATTTGAGGTGCTCCTCTCCAGCATTTAATGACAGCGCTGATTAGACTCCATTGAAATTCCTTGTTTCCAGTTGAGGATTCCTAGAGCTGACATCACTGTTGAGCAAGTCTAGGAGCTACACCTTAGACTCTGTGTGGGGACAGTGAAAGACAACACAGAGACTGCAGTGGCTGTGAGATTCCCCGTTACTTGCTGACATTACTGACAGCTGGGTTAAGTGTGGAACCTCAGAATGTGATGTCATGGGAGCATCAAGCAGAGGCAGCCGATGGCAGCAGAAAGACAATGGCCAGAGGCAGCAGTGGCAAGTGACCGCAGCGGAGAGTGGCAGCAGAGAAACAGCAGCAGCTGTGAGCCAGTTGCAGAGGCAGCAGCAGAGCTATTGCTTGATGCCCCGCCCCCCACCCCGGATTGGGAGGTGAATGCACTTCTGAACTCTGGGTCTTCACTAACGAAGGACCGCCATCTGTGACTGGGGTGCAGCCGCGGGAGAAGGGAGTGATGTGTTAAGGGCCATTAGTTTGTTGGACATTCACACTGTAAAGTGAGAAACTGAGGCAGAGGACACTGCCCCCTGCATTTTGGGGTGAGTGTTTGCCTATGATGACATGCTTTTGAATCATGGGTGTGGTGTTTTCCCTTTTAATAAACGTTTTATTTTGTTGTACACAAACTCAGTGCTTGCGAGAGGGGAAGTACTGCCTGTTAGAGGCTCCCGGGGTGGTGGTAAGGTTTTCCAAATTGCTGAGTGGGGGCTTGAGCCAGTTCTGTTTTGTGTTGTTAAGAGGAACCCTTAGATATTGAACCTGGCCCTTGCTGCTGACTCCATGGTGGAAGGATTACAGTAGAAATCACAGACATGTTGCAGAAGGCATGATCTATAGAATCACACTAGTTCTTAAATTGATGTGTTTAAACAAACCAACTGCAAACTATTGGTAGAAGACAAGCAGAGTTCCACTTAGTTTGAGTTTTAGCTTTGTCTTCTTTGTCTACCAGTGAATATTGCCTGACTAGAACTCTGTGCAGCGCCCAGAGACATCTAGTGGCTGGATAATGTACTGCAAGTAAACCTATTATACTAGGAGATGTCCATAATGAGTGCAATATTTCAGGCTGTTTGTTTGTCATATTGTGTGTGCCATGCGTCTTGAAAATTCTGAAAGATATCTATCTATCTATCTATTCAGTAGTCCTCTGAGGAGCGCCTTTAGTTTTCAATTAAAAATGCTTGTGTTGATGTCCCTTAATGATGCACAGATAATTTTCCAAATGTGAACCAACAGTAGCTGATTAACTGTGGCTTCCAAGATCCTACCAACAAAAAATGCTTCTATAGAGCACTCCTTTTCTTTATATAAAGAGATGACAGGAGATCTATAAAAATGTGTAATTTTGAACTGCTTTACCCAAATAAGACTTAGAGCCATTTTATAAGAATTATGTCTATATTCAGTGTGTCTAATGGATTTTTCTTATTTCAATTAAGTCTTGGTGCATTTTAAAATAGCCATTTAATATAATTTGAACAAAAAGTGTGTCCCATTATTTTTTCAGACTAAAATTCTGACTTTTGTATTTGCCATGATAAATCCACAACGTTTCAATTTCCCCCCCGACAAACAACTAGCCTGTTGATGATCAATTTTTCAATAAAACAACCATATATGCCAACACAGAGATAAATGATGCCCCAACGATAATAGAAAACACTACTGGAGAGTAGCAAACACCCTAACAACAGAACACAGTTCATCAACATATGTCCGCCCATCCAAAGATTCACCTCTGAATGTAGGGATTATGAGTGAACAGGGGACGAAATGAGAATGGGTCTCAAAAGAGACAAAGATTTACATGGAGATAAAAAGTATCAGAAGCTGGAGGTTAAAAATGTTCTTCATATATGTCTGGTAGAAAATTGTCTGAGCAATAATCATTCATCTATTAAATGTTTAGCAGCCACTCGGCTCACTCAAAATATATAAAAATGACGAAGTCATGTAGAATGATTTTGTAAAAAGACAAAACAAAACAGAAACATGAGTCTACTTCATAACCCCAAGTAGGGACCCTTATTACAAAACTATGTTAAGGCATTAAAAAAACACTCAGTAACAAATATGCTAAACATCTCTCTGTAATATCACATACAGCCACAAACTGAATAGATGTAGCCCCAAGTGAAACCAGCAAGGGGAAGTGGAGTCATCAGGCATTATGTTATAGAAATACAAAACACCTGCTTAAAACCTTAATTTACAATGAGATGCATTAGTGGAATTGGAATTTCTTAGTCCACACTAAGATAAGGACTCAATTTTTTGAATTCCTTGGTAGAATCTTTACAGGTTCTTCCTTATGTCTTGCTATCTGTATTGATTCCTTTTTGTGTTGTGTATATATGTGCAATACACTGAGAGGAGCTATTGTGAGGCTCAAGGAATTATGTTTAAGTAACCCGGTGTGATTTCTTTAGCATTTGATGTCATTCTGTTATTACCACATAATCCTGTCTTCTGTTTTTCTCAGTGGTTCTGTTGACTTCTCCTGGTACTCAAGAAACACTGGAAGTGGAATATTTAGACTTATTCAGAAATGTTTTTTCTGTGGGGAAGTGTTCAGATTGTTACAAGCTGCTTGCTTTTCAACAGCAATTCTGGCAGACTGGAGTACCAATGTCAAAAAATATAGCCCCAAAGAAATACAAGCAGGTAAAGTAGCAGAAGCAGTAGTATATGCACCTTGTTCCTTAATGCTATTATTCACTTTGGGAAAGTGATAACCTCCAGGCTGGTGTGATGAGCGCAGAAGCATCTGGTTTCTTTGCCTCTGTTTCACATTTTGCCACAGCATTCTCCACCTGTTTATCTCTTTCGGAGTGTTGCATCAATGCTACTGATGGAGAAATCTTAGCACTAGTATAAATAGTCCAACTAGATAATGACAACAATTTTTGTGGATTGGCATCACTAGTCATTCTCAGTTCAAAATCAAAGCCCAGTGCAAAAGCTAGGAATGTTTCAGAGTTGAATTGAGGCCCATTATCAGATCTGAGGATGTCAGGAACTCCATATAAGTATAGCCAAGTCAATATATCTGGAGAAGTAATCAACTAGAATAATGTACGTGTGTCCTTGTCAGAAGAATACATCTGTTGCTACCTGCTGTTAAGGTCTGGCAGGAAGTTTTGTAGAAAGTAATAGTTCTTCTTCCAGTAGTGTCCCTATGGGTGCTCCACTTCAGGTGTGTTAGCGCCCCCTGTGTCTTTGATTGGAGATTTCTCATAGTAGTATCTGTTCGGCCTGCTCATGTATGTTAGTCTCATACCTCATGCCATTGTTATATAGTACTGTATGGGCGAACCACCTTCAGTTCCTTCTTAACCTCCTCGTCCTGAGAAGAAACTCTAGCTGTCGTCCTTTTGAGATCTCCACAGCTCTAATTTCTCTTGCTGATAGTAGTAGTGTTAGTATTAGCATTTTTCTATAGTACAGTTTTCTTTCTTTCTTTCTTTCTTTCTTTCTTTCTTTCTTTCTTTCTTTCTTTCTTTCTAAAAAATATTTTTCTCATGTCTACATACTATTTAGATAGATGGACATTTTTCTGTCTGGAAGGTGATGCCTGATTCTCCTGGCTTCAAATGCTGTTTGTCATGCCAGGAGATCATCCTGGTCAGCGATGGACATTCCAGTTGTATCCTCTGCCTTGGAGTCGCATGTTGCTCAAAAATGCAATTTTTGTCTGATGTTAAATCAAGAACCAGGAAAAATAGAGAAATAAAGCATTGCCTCCTTATGATGGAGAGTTCTCTGTCCAGCCTCCAATCCAGGCCCAGGGCCCCCCATGCATGTTTGCTGCCGCTGAGCCCCACAGATCCAGGGCACACAAGAGGAAAACATAGGACTCCTCTCACAAGCTCTTGAAAGATTCTACCTCTAAAATGCTGGGTTGTCAGTTCCCTCAGCTGACCCCAGAACCCGCCGTCTCTCCACTCAGATACTGACAAGGCTCACGGTTCCTTCAGTACCTAGGGCACAACTACACCACGTGGCAACAAGGCAATGGGCCCAGAGAGACCCTCTGTACAGTCATCAGATGGAGGCGGCAAGAAGAGTTCTTCCTCTTCTCCCTCAGTACCGAAGAAGCCCAGCTGGGCTCCAACTGTACCTCCCTCAGAGCGCACAAAACCTTTGGCGCCATCAAAGAGTGCAGTACTGTCAATGCCTTTGCCCACAACTACTTTAGTGCACTCATCAGCCTCTCTGCCGATGCTCCTCGCAGTACAGCAAGAGTTCCGTTTCCTACGGGGCTTACCTGTGTCTGAGACTCCCAACTCTCCGCTCCTTGGCAGGGCCGGATTAAGGTTATGAGGGGCCTAAGGCTAATGGGAGGAAAGGGCCTAAGTATGAATTACATATTGCAAAAAAAATTATGAAGTCATCAAACATTTATCTACATACATATTTACTTATATAAAATTAACAAGTTTATTCTACTCTCACTACACTCAATTCTTCAAACAAACAATTTTTTCCCCTTGGTTTAGCTGTGGCAAAGTCATGAATGATGTCATCATAATTCAAAGACCTGACGATTTCATTCTCAATGCTCAAGAGGGACAAAACACTGAGATGCTCTTGAGTCATGGTGGGTCGGAGGACATTTTTGACCCTTGTTAGAAGAGAGAAGGAACGTTCTCCACTACAGTTAGTGATCATTAGTGACAAATACAGCCGTAATGCGGTTTCAATATTTGGGAAATGTTCTATTACATTGGATTCAGTAATAACTCGGTACATCCAAATAGTTTTGCTTTCATCATCTTTTCTCTCTATATCAGAGTGATGTGAATTCAACAAATTGAAGAAATTCTTTAGTAAAATCTACTGGGAGATCATCTGGGTACTTGTGATACAGCTGTTTGATACCTTCACTGACTTCGGAACTTGAAATGTTAGGTAAAAAATTTGTCAGTACACTAAAGCTTTTGTCAATATTTTCGTAAGCCTTGATCCGATGTTCTAATAAACTCTCCACTTTGTCGATGATTGTGATGAAGGTATTAACTCTGAAGGCCTCCTTGTCACTGAATGAGCAGGCAGTGCATTATTCAGGATCTTCACATCCTTTCTTGTTGCTGATTTTTGAGATTCATCATCCTTGATGCTCTCTAGCACTTCAAGGATGTTGTGGTATCACAGAACAACTTAGAATCATAGAATATCAGGGTTGGAAGGGACCTTAGGAGGTCATCTAGTCCAACCCCCTGCTCACAGCAGGACCAATCCCCAATTTTTGCCCCAGATCCCTAAATGGCCCCCTCAAGGATTGAACTCACAACCCTGGGTTTAGCAGGCCAATGCTCAAACCACTGAGCTATCCCTCCCCACCTCATAACTCGCCTTTTCCATTTTAGTCACACCAACTCAGAACTCTCTCTCTGAGATATCGCTTTCCAGCAACAGACTGCAATGTCAGAACAAATCATCGAGATTCAACCAATCTACCAGCCTCATAGACCAACTTTGGCTTTAGGGTCTGACTGGTCTTTCACACTAACATGCACCTCCGGAGTCAGCCAAGACTCACTCTGTAGCACTGGCCAATAGCTGATTTATTTATAACCTGACCCAATCACGATCACCACAACGACCTATTGAGTGGACTACCTAGCACTTTGTTTATCTCACTGCTGAACTGAAACTCAGAAGTCTGCATTGAGAAATGGAGCAGCAGCACAATATTTTTTTTTAAATGGGAAATCAGGAAGAAAAAACACTCTTTGTAGAAACAGATAAACAGAGAGAGTGAGAGTCTACCCCCAGCACCTGCTAGCTCCCATTTCAGTTGATCCATACAAATGCAAACGAAACATGAGAAAAATTCTGATATTCAAGCGGGATGGGTACAAAGGCAAGGCAGTCAAGAACAACATACATAATGATAGAATAACTTCATTCACAGCTTCAGCATTGGCACTCCACCATGTCCTTGAGAGTGATTTGGGCACTGGGCATCCCTTTGGTAGTGAATCTCTAAGAATCATCCAAAGACTGGTTGATACAGAGGAAAAAAATGTACAATTCTTGGACAAATCCAAAAAAAGAAACTGCTTCAACACAACAACCCATGGCAGACTGGCCAACAAGGTTGAGTGAGTGTGCAGCACATGGTATATAATCAATCAAAGCATTGCACTCTTTTATCTTTGTCTGCATCTCTGAATATTTCCCACTCATATTACTTGCATTGTCATAGTTTTGGCCATGACAAAGGCTGATGTCAATCCCATTTTCGGCAAGAAAATTGAGTAGGTATGAGGCAAGTTTCTCCCCTGTATGGCTAGTGATGTTTATGAAGGTCATGAAATGCTCAAGTGGTCCACTGGGTAGCACAACGCATGATGACAGTCAGCTGATCTACATGTGACACATCCGGTGTTGAGTCAACAGACTTGAAAAATATCCCACATCTTTTGATCTCATCTACAATGGCTGATAGTGTCTTATGTGCCAGCAGTGCAATGAATTCACCTCAGATAGTCTTTGATAGATATGGTGTATGACCTCTTCCACAATTTGCATGTTCATTGATGTGCTAAGAAAGGGTTCAATTTAGCGAATAGCTCTAGAACACGAAGGTAATTGAAACACAATGGCAATCTAACAGTCTCATCGGAGCCATGGAATGGCAGACCACGTTCAGCAAGGAAAACTATGGTTTAAATTATGCGTCTGAGAACGTTCTTCCAATAAGCGCGAGCTTCCAAAAACTGGTTTTCCACTTGACAATGACCACAAGCACCTGCACCTGCTAGGGAGAAAGTCCTACTCTTCAGCATTGCTCTAATTCAGGATTGTCAATTATCAGGCTTTAATGGCAAGGTACAACTGTATCAACTATTCCAAACTAAACTCGTTCATTGACCACCTACCAGCAGAACACAGGGAGCAGTTCCAGGCAATTGTTGCAGAGGGCCAACTACTCCCCAGGACAATCTTACGAGTCTCCCTCGATGCTGCTGACACCGCTGCCCATTTGATCGCTACAGCAGGGATGATGAGAAGAGCCTCCTGGCTCCAGCTCTCTAGTTTCCCAAAGGAGGTTCATCCCAAAGGAGGTTTCCCAAAGGAGGTTCATGGGGGAGAGAGGGGAGTGCCACCTGAAAACTTGATCAGTATGCTCTCTCTACCTACATCCAGGCCATTAATAAAGATGTTAAACAACACTGGACCCAGAACAGTTCCCTGTAGAACCTCACTTGAGACTCCCCTCCAATCTGACATCATTCCATTAATAATTACTCTTTGTTTGCCATTGTTTAACCAATTATGTATCCACTTAACGGTAGTTCTGTCGCGCCTGCATTTCTCCAGCTTACTTATCAGAATGTCATGTGGGACTGTGTCAAAAGCCTTGCTGAAGTCGGGGTATATTATGTCCATTGCATTCCCTTATTCACCAAATCAGTTACCCTGTCAAAGAAAGAAATCAAGCTGGTTTGGCATGATTTGTTCTTGGTAAATCCATGCTGGGTGCTAGTGATCACCCCTTCATCCTCCAGCTATTTGCAAATTGAATGTTTTATACTTTGTTCTTGTAGCTTTCCAGGTATCGAAGTCAGGCTGACTGGTCTATAGTTTCCTGGCTCTTCCTTTTCTCCCTTTTTAAAGATGGGTATTATATTAGCTCTTTGGGCCCATTTATTTCATGTAATTTAATACAAACCACCTCCTGTTGAATTTGTCCCTTTCATATATAATATTGTGTCTGCCTATGAAATGGGCATCAAAAGCCTCTTTCACTTGGGTGTACTCTTTCTTTTCCTTATCTGTGAGGGGCAGGGTGCACAGGGTTTCTTCAGTAGCATCCCCCATGGCAAATATATGGGCATCTGGCTGGTATTCTTGTGCTTTCTCTCTTAAATAAGAAGCCATCTGGAATTGCTCAAATATACAGCTCTAGCAGGGCCAGCTGCCTGATCTACCAAAATCAAACTTCTCTAACAGAGCCATTTGCAGTATGGACCCCATTGCTGCACGGAGACAGGACCCTGGTTCCTTCCTGCTGCAGCTTTCACAGGCCTCCATCTGTGAGGAGACAAATTAAGAAGCGGCTAGAGACCTGTCTAGGAAGTCCCCACACTTATTAAGCTGCCCGGCTGCAACACATACTGGTCTTCTTTGCTAACTGTGGAGGACTAGGAATGCTATAACCACTTCACAGTTTACATTCACAAAACCCTTGAACAGGGTAAGTATTTCATGTCCTTAGACATGGCATGTCTGGAAATGGCATTCATACTTTGAATGATGGGCGACTCTTGGGAGGGACACAAAGGGGGGCACCAGCTATAGGGGGGGCATGTGACCCCCCATGTGACTCCTCCCTGCCCCACCCCCAGCCCTGGTCCCCATGCTCTCCCTTTGCCCTCCCCATCCCCCATTACCTGGGGGAGGCGCTGTCCTCCCCGCTGTGCCGAATACCGATTTCAGGTGAACGGAGGGCGGCCCCATGCCGGCAGCTCTTCCGTCTCGGCTGTACTTCCCCAGCCCTTCCATGCATCTGCATCTCCTGGAGTCTGTACAGCCCTGTCGGAGGACAGGGCTGGGGGTGGTACCGGTACAGCTGTGCTGCAGGAGCGGACAGCAGAGGGTGCTGGCTCCTGGGAGGGGCGGTCCCACGTTCTGCTCCTTTCACCGCTGCGGTTCCTGGGAGAGCCCTGGTTCAGTTCAGCACCGCAGCTCCTCTGGTGGGGCTGTACAGACCCCAGGAGATGCAGCTGTGTGGAAGGGCTGGAGGCGGGGCTGGGGGGGCAGTAGAGTCACGCTGGAGGAGCTGCCGGCGTGGGACCGCCTGGCAGCCCCATGTTCTGCTTCTTTCACCGCTGTGGTTCCCTGCTGAATGTGCCCCCCCCCAGGTGTCTGGGGAGGGGCATGTGACCCTTCTTGCCCCTCCCAGGCATCACCTGAGCAAGGCAAACTCCTGAATAAGCAAATAGAAGCTGCATTCTGTGCTAGACAGCTTGAGAAATAGCTGATTTACCAAACATAACCTCTTGATCCTTACATTGTAAGCTGTTTGTGCCAGGGACTGTTGTTTTGTTTTGTGTTTATATGGTGTCTAGCACACTGAGATTCTGATCCATGGCTGGGGCCCTTAGGCATTACCATCATACTACTCCTACTAAATAATAAATAAATAAATGGATGTGTTTGTGAAAAATGAACTTCCCTTTTTCCTTTTTGTCATCTGGTTTAGTTATTGTGGCCGCCTGCTCAGGACACCCAAAACTGTGAGCCACTTAGTTACCATTCTGCCTCAGCTGGAGTGAACTTTGCTGCTACTAAGCTGTGTATCAATTCCCTGACACACCAGATTGTCTGCCTTGCCAGCAAACTCTTCAGGACTTGCCAGTCCTAATGTTACCTTGCAGGTAACAATCAGTGAACATTTCTGAGTTCCCCAGAGATGTCTCCCTGCAGTGTCCAGTCCCACTCATTGGACACTCACCGAAGTTATTAAGTTTGCTGCCTCCAAAGAGGCAGTACGCACCAGCTTGTTAGGTTAGTGGAGGATGCGTTCTCCACTGTTAATACACAGCACTGAGATGATTTTTAATAAAACAAGAATAAGTTTATTAACAAAGAGCGGAGATTTAAGTGATACTAAACAAGAAAAAAGAGAAGTGTGGTTACTAATAAAATAAAACAAAACAAAACACGCTTTCTAGTGACTAAAACGTAATCTTAGTAAGTTACAATCTTTGCTTAAGCTGTTTTCTTACTTATGTCAGCATCATGACTAGGGGTCCAACTTTCATAGGCTTAAAGGGTGCTGTTCCCTATGCCCCCCTCAGTGATGGAGAACTAAAATGTCTTTTTAGTTTTCCCTTATGTTACTCAAAGTCCATTGTCTCTGCCTCAAGAGCCCGGAAGGCTTCCTGGGGTGCACATTCTGTCTCCTGGCATGATTGTTAAATGGTCTTCTCCCCTTTTTGTTTAGCTTGATAGCTTTGTTTATCTCATATGTAAATAAATATACTTTCATTGTTCTCTGCCTGTAACCAAGCTGGTCAGACTGGTAAATACACTTTTCTTTGTCTAGGGCAGGTTGATTTTAATGGTCTCCCTCCCAGACACATTTTAAGATCATATTTCCAGCACACATCTATAACTCATTGTGAAACATCTGAACATACATCATGTAAAGATTTCTGGGACCAGTGAGTCACCAGTTTACATTTGATACCTCACATGACACCTTTGGGATATATATGATGACAATGGTGTGTTGAGACAATGAGTGTGTCAGGCCTGACATGAGTTACAATATGGGGGGGCTCTTCCAGTTGGCATAGAGGGGCTCCTGGGGGTCACAGTTTTAAAATAGCCAGGATTGAGGAAATGAAATAAAAAATTCTTAATAAATTAAACTTATGCAAAGAAATTAGTTGATTAAAATTTCAGTATAACTATGTCAAATATATTGCAGACATGGACCCTTTGAAAGATAAGTGTAACAGATTTTCCTCTTAAAATGTCTAGGAGACCATAACCGCAAAGTTTCAGGATAACGTTTTATTTTTTATTTTCAGTAAGCAATGTTGATTAATGAACATGCTTAACAGACAAAGAATAAAGATGTCAAAGGTATCTCTCATTGGTGATGCAGTGTTGTAACAATATTGGTCCCTGGATATTAGAGAGACAAGATGGGTGAGGTAATTTATTCTATGGGACCAATTTCTATTGGTGAGAGAGGTAAGCTTTTCAGCTCATGTAGAGCTCTTCTTCATGCCCAGGCCTGAAGACGAGCTCTGTATAAGCTGAAAAGCTTGTCTCTCTCACCAACAGAAGTTCGTCCAATAAAAGATATTACCTCATGAACCACGTTTCTGTAAAGACATTTCTATTTTTCTAAAGATCAGGGGAAATATTAAATAGAAATTTTAAGACGCCAGCATAAGGCAAAGGCCTTCAAAGCAGACCTAAGTTGAAGACCCCAAGAGTCCAATATCTAGATTTGTAATAGGTAATGCTGAAAACAATTGGAAGGGATATTAAACTTTATGTTTCAGGGTTCAAGCCAACTCTATCTATTACATATTAGAATGAGATTTAATGTTAGAGGTTGACTATCTTATATCTGCCTTCCCTGGGGCTTTTACTGTGGTAGTGGCCACTATCGTGGACTAAATGTACCTCAGCTCTGATCCAGTATGGCAATTCCTATGTTCCCTTATTTCAAAGTGTGTCATATACAACTGAGTAGCTACAAGGTTTATTAAATGCTTATTTAGAAGTACACAGACACACATTTTAGAAGTACACTCAAGAGATTCAAACTTCATAAATGAAGAAAGAGTGAACTGAACAAGACTGAGGTCCAGATACTGATCACCTTACTCACACTGAGTCACACCTTTTCCCACAAGTAGTCTGACTGAAGTCAATGGGGCTACCCGTGGAGTAAGGTGCTATTCAGTGGTATTTAATACCAGTGAAGGTATTAAAATCTGGCCATATACATTAAATATTTATATAGCTGTTTAATGCTTGTGTTGATCTCAGCTAAGGCTGTTGGAGAACAGATGACTCAAATAACTTAAATTGCTGGGAGTGGGCTAGTTAAATAAGTTTAGAACAGCATCAAAGGATGTGGAGAAGTTTTTCTATAAAAGGGCCAGAAAGCTTCAAAATGGGTATTCCTGCAGGGAAAAAAAGCTGCTTACAGAGAAGCTGCACGATGAGAGAGCACAGAGCTCTACAAAGCTAGCCAAGAAGATTACACCACTGTTAACCAAAGGGTTCTATAAAAGTTTTGAAAAGTTTGCAGAGCTGTAGGTGTCGAAACAGGAGACCTTTAGAAAAGGAGGTCCTGAGCAGATGTCCACTGGTAGCTTAAACAGTTGAAATTCCACGGGCAGAACCAGGATGTCCCAAGACATCTATACCTTATGGATTTTGGATTCTGGAAACCCATGAAAATGATGTGCGGTTTCCAATCTGAAGTCACTAAAGAGATGCCCTGCTTTTTCCTGGACTATGAAAAAGTTATGCATGAAGTACAACTCATATTCTCACTTGCCTGTCTCAACTATTCACATGAGGCAAGGATTGTCTTCTGATTGGTTCACGTCAGATTTAAAAACAAAAGAAGGGGAACCAGTCATTGGACTGTCTCTCAAACCTGAATAAAACAAGCTTAATGCCTTCAACCAATTGCTTCTCAGATGCTGAAAATTACTGGGAGAACTGGGAATGAAAGCTGGCTCAGTGAGCTGGCCATGTATGATTCTCCCCCCACCCCACCGGTAACAAAGACTCACCACAGATAAGCACCTAATTAACTAATTGAAACCTCCATCTGCAGGCACTAAGCAGTCTGGCCCTATGATCCTATAGGATCATACAGCTGGAAATCAAAGCCTCCATGTGTTCTAGAATTGAAATGGAAATGATTCTAATCTTATATACACTGAACAGTGATATAGTGATGTCACAAATATGACAATATCACATCAACCTAATGATAAAGGTGCCTATCATTTGGGTATCTATAGAGAATGGCTTGAAGAAGCTTGAGAAGTTTTAAAAGGTATTTTCCTCTTTCCCTCTCCAAGAAGCCAGAGTGTGTGAGGTTTGCCATTTGCAGAAGTGGCTTATTGAAAGGGGAGCCCAGTGGTTAAAGGAGGCTAAAAGGGAATAGGGAAGTCTCAAAAGAGGGCGAGATGTAGGTTACCCCTCAGAGTCCAAGCATCATAAAGAGATGCAGTTCCTTCTTGTCCACTTGCATGTCTGCTTCCCCCTGCACCCATGAAGAGAAATCAACAAAGAATTTTGTCCTCTGATGTTCCACAATGGCCTGTCTCATATCTGGGTCTTCTTTTGTTGGGCAGGAGATGACACCTCTGGTGGAAAACTAGTATTTCACAGTTGGCAATGCTTCTTCCCTGAGTGTGGGAGTTTGCAGTTTCAAAGCAAACGCCTAAATACTATCTGATGTTGTTAGTGTTGCGGAGCGTTGCTTGTGCTGCAGAGTTGTAAATGCTGCTAGTGCTGCTACTCTTGGAGCTCCAGTGTTAGCTGTACTAGCAGCGAGTGCAGCACGTTGTTTCAGCAGACCTCAATGTTATTCATAAAGAAAGACCGCAGGCTGGGTTTGTCCAGGTTTATTGTCAACAAAGCATGGTACTAGGACTCTGACCAATGGGTCACAGGGACACTAACACATATATGCCCGTGACAAAGTAAAGGGTCAGTCAACATAACAAGATGCTGTCCCCTGGGCCGATACAAAGATGTCACTTTTATGACTTCTCCTTTTATATATCGATACCAACAAGTTACATATTAAACTCCAGATATTGTTAGTTACCATCCTTGTACCTGCTAGTTCAAACAAAACTTCCTCATCCATTATCCTGCCATCCCATCCTTATTTTCAGAAAGGTTGCTGTGTTCCCGTACAATCTCTTGGGAATTTATTTACATAGTTACTTGAGAACTCTGAGTGTTCTTGTACCATCCTCTCCAGTCAGGAATGTGCTTACTTGGTGTAACCGTGCCTCCATGGGTCACAACTGAGAATACGAAATTCAGGACAAACTGCTGAGAAATAGGGCAGACACACCCCTTCTCCCATAAAATATACCAGACCAGCAACCAAAGTAAACTTCTGTTTCATCACACTGACTAACAAGAAGTTTAAACACATTTTTATAAATGTAATACCTATTTTAACAATACTAATACACAGGCAAGCCACTGTGGTTTCCAAATATGCAGTTGTCAGTGTTCAATGAGACGTAGGGGCCTTGGCATGAGCCAGCATCTGGTCTGCCAGTGCCACACAGCGCTTCCAGTGTGGTGTTTTCATTTGCCTCCATTATTAGGAGGCAGGCTGCACCAGTTGTAGCTTTTGTGCAGTAGGTATGTTCAAATCCAGGTACAAGAAGTGGCAATAGCCTGTGCTGGGTGTAAGCATGATTCCCATTGGCTCAGCTCTTCTCTAAGAGAACAGGGCATAGGGGTGCCAATGTTGGTTGGACGTATGCCTGGAGATTTCATCACGACATAATCTTACATTAAAGATTAATCTTTAATTCCTGCAGATTTCAGGCCAATCCCAGAGGGTTGGCAACCTTAACAAGGCATTTTGATGGCCAATCAAAATGAAAAAAGGTCTTCCTTGCCCCTGAATATACTTTTTTGTACAACCTTTGATATGAAGACCATCCTGTTCTCTCTCCAAGTCAGATTATATTACTCAGTCATAAAAAAGAGCTCTGTTCTTGTTTCCAGACCAGGGTTCTTCTTCCAAACAACTGAGTTGCAACTATATGTTTCACTTTGTGTGAGACCAATCTTTGCAATTTGCTTCTTTAGTGCTCTCACAACACACTGTGGCTGCTTATGGTAGCAGTGTAGTGTTGCCACAAACATCCAGTCTTATACTTCCCTTTTTATTTAATGACAAATATAAAGAATGAAAGTAAAAAGTTGTTCACAGGTGAGAGAAGGGGAGCACAGATTAAGAAATAAAGTGCTCTCAAAGCAAATCTTGCAGCCCCAGTTAATTGAATAGTTAAACTCTCTTGGCATCCATTTGAAAGTTCCAAAGTATATCCCTTTTTGATATGCCTTTTTTTTCTTGCCTCCCTTGGCTTGTGCTAAGCCCCAAAGTCTGGCAAACTGACGGAGAGCTCTGAAAACAATCAAGACTGGTTCACCCTGTGGATTTTCTGAGGATATCCCAGCTTGTAGTCTGATGCTCTTATGCTGCATATAACTTGTATGTACAACTGGGTTGTGGGGTTGGCACCTAAGACCCTGCAGACTTTTTGGTGCTGGGGCAGATGCATAAAAGAGATATTTATTTGTGGCAGATGCCTGATTTGCCTCCTTTCTGCTGCTTGTAAAGTGCCAGTGGTGGAGTAATACCTTTCTTCTGTGAAATTCTGTGAGCTCTGTCCCTGCGGGAAATAGCACAGTATTGTGATGCAGATTTTCTGCCAAATCTCACAAATCCCTCACTGCAGGGATTTCCTTTTCAGACGTCTATCCTCCTGTCTATAGAGTGCTCACATTCAGTATAGAAGGGCTTATCACTTCCTTTTAGGAATATAAGAACCCGTGGCACTCTACAGCCTGCAAAAACCCACCTGGTGAGCAAGCTCTCATTTATTCAATTTTTCAAATCTTGTCAAGGGCTGCTCTAGAGAAGGAGAGAGTCTGATAAGTTATTTGCTGTTACTTTAAAATATGCCTGCCTCAACGTTGTTTCAAGAGATATGTGCTTCTACACTTTGGAATATGTAATTTAAAGCAGAATTATTTCTGTCGTTCAATGTATAACCTAATAATGTGTAATGATGTCTGATATTTACATGGTACCATCTGGCTATCTGGATATTTATATGGCTCCAATCACAAATTATCAGAGTGCTTTTCAAGTAGTTAAAAAGGGAGGGGAAATGTGGTCCAGTGGTCAGAGTGCTGGTCAGAGTGCTAGTCTGAGACTCAGATGCCTGGGTTCTGATCCTTGTTCTTCCACAGACTTCCTGTGTGATGTTGGACAAGTTACTTAGTCTCTCTCTGCCTCATCTTCACATCTGTAAAATGGGGGTAGTAGAGCTTCCCTACCTCCTGAGGGTATGTAGAAGAGTAGAGTGGGCATGGTGTAACAGGCTCTTTTCCTATCCAATGCCTCCTGTTGACTCCTGCCCTGCAGTCATCTTTCTTCCTTTAGTTCAGCCTTCTGGCCAGGTAATGATTTGGTCCCACCCCTTTCGCAGTAACAGATAGTCTAACAAATAAAGGTCCAAATGTTCTTACAAAAAGGTTTTCAGCCCCAGAGTCCTCACATTGGTATTCCCAGGGCTTTGTCATCCTTGTTCCCTTCTCCAGCCTCATGCTAAGTCACCTGCAGCTGGTAGAGGAACCTAGGCTGTTCCAGTCCAGGGATGCTGAAACAGGGCATTTAAAGTTCACTACAGCAGGCCCCTTGCTGCCACCTTCCTCGCCATTCTCAGGACTTCTCCCCCACAACTGCTCTAGGTTTACCTTCTCTTAGGGCCCATCCCTGGAATCCTCTAACAAACTCCCAAACCACTCAATATACATGTAAACCCATTTCTGCCTTCTTTAGGCTTGACCTTGCCTCCCTCTCAACTTCCCTCTGCTCTGTTCCCTGTCTGGATGCCTCTGAGGAGTCTCTCCCTGGAGGTCCAGTTCCTGCCCTTTTCTCAGGGATTTCCATCAGAGCTGGCTCCACTGCACTGGCTGTTCTGTGCCTCCCCTGGTTGGCTGTCAGACTTCCCTGTTCAGGAGAGGATACCAGGGCCAATTCTCTCATTGGGCTTCCTCCTTGACCATGCCAGTCTTTCCACTCTCTAGTTGCAGAGAGTGATTGCAGAAATCCTCATTCTCCTCCCAGTAGCCCCCTCTGCATCAAATTTCCACTGTTTAAACTAACCACCCAGCCCCTCTTCAAGCTGAGACTCATCTTTAGTTAAGCCTGGCCCCTTCTCCTTGTGCAGCCAAGTAACATAATTGGCCTTTCAGTCCCATATTAACCCTTTCAGAGCCTGTGTGAGGTACACACACCATCACAGGGTGTTGTGAAGCATTGAAAACTATGAGATGCTCGGATAGTACAGTAATAGGGACCATATAATTGCATAATATCATAGCAATCATAATAATTTTTTTCCTCTCAACCTGTAGGAGAGAGATTTTCATTCCTATATAGGTTTTGTTTATATATTCAAGTTGGTTGAAAAAATGTCAGTTGTTTTTCATGGGGAATTTTGGGGAAAAAATGGCCAAATTTTAGTTCTGATCTTTGGGAGAGGACTAAGAACTGTACAGTACCTATATGGAACATCACATATAGTCAGACCATAACAGGTTCACTCTGCTGTTAGGACCTATCCTTTCTCCATCTGCTGCGGAGAAACTTTGTCAACAGCCCTCCCTTGAAGACACATGCAACCTGCTGGGGTTGAAACTTTGCTGAAGGTGGGAGATGATAACTGGGTAGCCACTTAACCTCTCTAATAATGGGTTGGTGGAAGATTATAATAATCTTTCAGCTTCCAACAGCGACAAGCTGTTACCTGCGTGCTCTGCCCCACTGCGTTGTTTACGAATGATATGAGGCTAAAGTAGCAGCAAGGAAAGATGCTAAAGCTGTGCTGATCTGATCTAAAACACACTCTGACCTGGAATGAATGCAGCATAGGTTTTTCATATTTGTCTCCAAAATCAAAGCGTTCTACCCAGTTAGCTGCTGCAGCTGAGCTTGTAAATGGAGCTCATGTATGCAGGAGTAGGACTGACATAGTGCACCCAGTAGAGGGCAGTGGATCTCATGCACACAGTTCAGCCAATAACATTAGCTACAGTCCACATAGCAAAAGTCAAATTTTTCGTTTTGCCACCTTAGACAGTATCCCTTAAAAAAACAGATGGACTGGAAAAAAGGAAAGCATAGGGGAATTTTGTAAGAAAGTCGGTAGTGTTTCTTTTTGAAACTCCCAGCAGTCCAGGAGCCTGTATCATACATCTGTCAGTTTGGGCTATCTCTCTATATAAAATGCATATTTTGTGCTAGAGTTATCATAGGGTGGAATAAAGAGCTTCTTCTCCATAAAAATGTAGTGGAAAGAACCCACTTAAATGAACTTGGAAACAATAATGGAATGAAACTCCATTTAAACTGAAACTCCAGTTAGCTTCAATGCCATTTGCATGGCATCAGCCGCTGTTACACTGAACTGTTAATGGTGAATTTGTCCTGTGAAAATGAAGATGTCACTCTAAGCAAGTTCCACTCTATTTGAATCTGTGCAAGACTCTATAATGAATCCAGACAGCCATGTGAAAAGGAAGTATATCCTTATGAATGATGTGCTGGAATACTTGGCCTGACTTGTTTGGGTTAAAATATAATTAAGGAATTCAGGTTCACAATGTTAATGATTCTCTCCCCCCACCTTTCCCTAAAGTAGACTTTGAATAACCTGTATATCCCACATTTTAAAAGATAGATGCATAGAGCGTGATCCAAAGGCCATTGAAGCCAATAGGTGCCTTTCCATTGACTTCAATGGGCTTTGGATCAGTCCAAGGGGCCAGGATCCTACAAGATACAAATGACCTCCTGAGGGGTGCGGTGTGTCCTCAGCTCTCAATGACTTCAGCAAGAGTTCAGGATGCTTCGATCTCCGTCAGGAGACAGCTAGCACCTTGCACAAAAATACCAATTTTTTCATTCGTTATGAATACAGTTGGCCAGAAAACAAGGATGCCATTTTGTACTGTCAACATTTGTTTTCATTCTACATTGGGATAAGAACAAGACCTTTACAATTATTTTGCAATGAAAGAAATCCTGCATTCCTGGCATAGCAATTAGCCTAGTGACTCAGCCGCTTGCCTGAGCTGTATAAGATGCACATTCAAGTCCCTGCTCTGAATTAGGCAAAGTAGAGACTTAAACCTGGGTCACGTATATCCCAGCTGAGTGCCCTAACCACTTGGCTATTCCGGGACAGTATTGCTTTTGTTCTGGTTTGACCAGAAATGCAATCCTGTACCTGAGAAATCTTCCCCATGAAAATTTAATCAAAGCTGATACATTTCTACAAAAAGTTTTGGTGTAGATGAAAAAAAATGTCAAAAAATTCCTGACCAGCTGTAATAATGAGCCCAATCCTCAGACCATTAATGTCACTGGAATGACTTTCCTTGACTTCAGTGGCCTTTGGATCAGGCCCTAAGGCACAGATTTATAATTTACAAAAGCTCAGTTAGTTCAACCACCTCTTGGACTGTTAAAGTAAAAAAAGACATTTGGAAAAAAGCATTTTTGTAAGAACCAGAGCAATTTACAAGTAAAGGGCAAAAAGAACTTTGAAAAGTTTTCCAAACTGCAACAGCAGCAATTAATTGCTCAGAGCTTTGGTATTCAAACTTGCATATAAGGGCTTATTCTTGTGAGTACATATAGTCCTTCTGCTAAGAGCTGAGCTCCCTTTAATGCCAAGCATCTCAGCAGGATTGGACCCATGATGAATAAAATATGATTTGGCGAAGAGTAATTGTTTCTGTCAAGCGCTTTAACTGTTGCTTAAACTCAGCATTTTTCCTTGCGTGGGAATTGTTTTCATGATGGAAAATAACCAGAAGGGTTGATATTAGGAAGGAAAATAGTGAACACTGAATCATTCCAGCCTGATAAAACTAGGTCAGAATTCTGTCTTTAATGTGTTTAATATCAGACAGCTTTCCAAATTAGAGATGATCATACGGCTGGGAGAGCTGTTATTCCTTACTGTCCTGGAATTAATGTTTCACAGGCAGTTGTACAGTTGAAATACATTGTTATTAGCTCTGTATTTATAATTTGCAAATGCAATATTAAAAGCCTTGAAAAATGATGCAGTACATTTCAATACCTGAAAAGACAATAGGAGATGGGATGGAAAATGCTTTGCAATAAATCACCCTGGTTAGGCATCTGAGGAAAAAAACAAACCAAAACAAAAAAAAAATCTAACTCTCATTGGCATTTAAAAAAGAAAATTAGATTAAAAAAAGGAGAATGCCCTCAATTACAATATAGACTAAATGGAGAAGTAAGAGTCTGGGTCAAAAACAGGGTTATCAATACAATACAGAAAGCAATAATGAAAGCTAATAGACATTGTGTATATGACCTGCACAGTGGATTAGTGACCAGTGTAGTAAATTAGCAAAATAATAAGATATATAGCAAAAATAATACAAAAGACGCTAATGTAACACGAAAGCTCTTTCTAGGCTGCCTTATCAGGGATTTCCATGTTGTATTTCTAGCCTCGTCTCTTGATTATTGTTCCAGTATACATAATAATGTAAGTATAAAATGGAGTACACTGTTGAAATGAGGAGGGCAAGAAGAATGGAGGAAGAATCAGAGAGGGGAAAACAAAGCAGAGGAGGAAAGGAAGAGGGAAGAAAAGGGGGAAATTGGGACAGAGAAGATAAAATGAGAGGGGATGAATTGAAGCAGAAAGGGAAGAAGGAACTAAGGAAGAAACTAAGAGAAGAGAAAGGAGAAGGATAGACAGGAAAGAGAAAACCACAAACTTGGTAACATTCTTCAGCCTGATTGTGATCGCAGGGCCTGATTCTTGTGTCTGACTGAGCAGCCTGCAGCACAGAACATGAGGATGCCCCAATGTGGCTTTAGATCATCTTTGCCGCCACTTGCTTTTTGGAAATGTTCTTAAAAAAGAAAGCGAGAGCAGAGATTAGCCCTGACACCTCTAAGTCTCCCCAATTCAGGACAAGTGGTCTACACCTGAGATCTCTGCAAGCCCAGTGGGCTGGCTCAGCATAAGACACAGTGCAAAGCCTACAGACTGCCTACAGGAACATATTTTGAAGTCTTAGCCTTTGTGTGTTTCATAATTTCCACCTGCAAACACGACATTGACTGGTGAGGTGTAAGATATTTGTGGTGGAAACAATATTAATGCCAGCAAAGGGCAAATATAGTGCCAATTTATAAAAAGGGGACTTTATAAAAAGAGGGATAGCTCAGTGGTTTAAGCATTAGCCTGCTAAACCCAAGACTGTGAGTTCAATCCATGAGGGGGCCATTTGGGGATATAGGGCAAAAATTGGGGATTGGTCCTGCTTTGAGCAAGGGGTTAGACTAGATGACTTCCTAAGGTCCCTTCTGACCATGATATTCTATGACAGCTTGGGGAATTACAGACTTAATTTCAGTACCCAGAAAGATAATGGAGCAAATTTGTGAAATCAATTTGCAAAAACCTAAAAGATGATAAGTAACAGTCAGCATGGATTTTTCAAGAAAAAAATGTTTCAAACCAACCTAATAGCTTTCTTTGACAGGGTAACAAGCGTTGTGGATGAGGACAAGCAGTAGATGTGGTATATATTGACTACTAAGGCTTTTGATACTGTTTTGCATGACCTACTCGTAAGCAAACTAGGGAAATACAACCTAGATGGAACTACTATAAGATGGGTGCATAACTGTTTGGAAAACCATTCCCAGAGAGTTCACAGTCAAGCTGGAAGGGCATATCAAATGGGTTCCCACAGGAGTCAGTTCTGGATCTGGTTCTGTTCAATATCTTCATCAGTGATTTACATAATGGCACAGAGAGTACATTTATAAAGTTTCCGGACGATACCAAGCTGAGAGGAGTTGCAAGTGCTTTGGGGGATAGGATTAAAATTCAAAACGATCTGGACAAACTGGAGAAATGGTCTGAAGTAAATAGGGTGAACTTCAATAAGGACAAATGCAAAGTATTCCCCTTAGGAAAGCACAACCAATTGCATATATACAAAATGGCAAATGACTGCCTAGGAAGGAGTACTGCAGAAAGAGATCTTGGGGTCAGAGTGGATCACAAACGAAATATGAGTCAACCGGGTAACACCGTTGCAAAAAAAAGAAAAGAAAAAAAAAGGCAAGCATCATACTGGGATGTATTAGCAGAGCGTTGTAAGAAAGACATGAGAAGTAATTCTTCTGCTCTACTCTGTGCTGATTTGGCTTCAGCTGGAGTATTGTGTCCAGTTCTGGGCACCACATTTCAGGAAAGATGTGGACAAATTAAAGAAAATCCAGAGAAGAGTAACAAAAATGATTAAAGGTTGAGAAAAGGTGACCTATGAGGGAAGATTGAAAAAAATGTGTTTGTGTAGTGTGGAGAAGAGAAGACTGAGAGGGGACACGATAATTTTCAAGTACATAAAAGGTTGTTACAAGGAAGTGGGAGGTAAATTGTTCTTGTTAACCTCTGAGAATAGGACAAGAAGCAATGGGCTTAAATTGCAGCAAGTGCGGTTTAGGTTGGGCATTAGGAAAAACTTCCTAACTGTCAGAGGTGGTTAAATACTGGAATAAATTGCCCAGGGAAGTTGTGGAATCTCCATCACTGGAGATTTTTAAGAGCAAATTAGACAAACACCTGTCAGGGATGGTCTAGATAATACTTAGTCCTACCATGAGTGCAGGGAACTGGACTAGATGACTGGTTCATCTCAAAGTCCCTTCCAGTCCTACTATTTTATGATTCTAATGATTAATCTGAAAAGAAATCATTATTGAATTAATAAGACCTATGCTAAAACTCAGGCCCTTATCTCTTGGATAATTATCCAAAGCAAAGTGGACTGATGCATGTTCATTTTCATTATCTGAGTCAGATGCCACCGGCAGAAAAAGAGTAACACCCCGATGCGGAAACTACAGAACCCGAACCACCAAAAGAGAATTTGGTGGTTTGGGTTCTGTAGTTTCCGCATTGGGGGGGTTACTGTTTTAAGATTTCTGAAAGCATGCTCCATACCTCGTCCCTCTCAGAGTTTGGACGGCACTTCAAATTCTTAAACTTTGGGTTGAGTGCTGCAGCTATTTTTAGAAATCTCACATTGGTACCTTCTTTGCATTTTGTCAAATCTGAGAGTGAAAGTATTCGTAAATCAAACAACATGTGCTGGGTCATCATCCGAGACTGCTATAACATGAAATATATGGCAGAATGTGGGTAAAACAGTGCAGGAAACACAATTCTTCCCCAAGGAGTGCAGTCACAAATTTAATTAACGCATTTTTTTTTTAACGAACATCATCAGCATGGAAGCATGTCCTCCGGAATGGTGGCTGAAGCATGAAAGGACGTATGAATGTTTAGCATATCTGGCACATAAATACCTTGCAATGCCAGCTACAAAAATGCCATGCAAATGCCTGTTCTCGCTTTCAGGTGACATTGTAAATAAGAAGTAGGCAGCAGTATCTCCTGTAAATTTAAACAAATTTGTTTGTCTTAGCGATTGGCTGACCAAGAAGTAGGACTGAGCAGACTTGTAGGGTCTAAAGTTTTACATTGTTTTGTTTTTGAGTGCAGTTATGTAACAAAAAAAAATCTACATTTGTAAGTTACACTTTCATGATAGAGGTTGCACTACAGGACTTGTATGAGGTGAATTGAAAAATACTATTTCTTTTGTTTATCATTTTACAGTGCAAATATTTGTAATAAAAAAGCAAATATAAACTGAGCACTGTACACTTTGAATTCTGTGTTGTAATAGAAATCAATATATTTGAAAATGTAGAAAAACATCAAAAAATATTTAATACATTTCAATTGGTATTCTATTGTTTAACAGTGCCATTAATCGCCATTAATTTTTTTAATCGCAGTTAATTTTTTTGAGTTAATCACGTGAGTTAACTGCGATTAATTGACAGCCCTAATGATAATAAATAGTAATTAATGGCTGAGAAGCCCCATTCTGGGACAGCTCCAGACAGAACAGGCTTCATTCACCCCTGACTTGACTACTGATACTGCAGCAGCATCATAGGAGGAACACTGAGTCAAAATTCTTCCCAGGCTGCAGACTCCCCAGTGACAACTGGAATACAAATCCCTTCACTGCTTAGCACCAATTGGGAGTGGTGTGGCTTCAGACTGCATCTGGCAGGAAGGGTTTAAGATAATATTTTACTATACAGTACATCCATTCATTTTGTGATCTATCTGTCACTCAATCTCGTCATCCAAGGCCTCTGTCCTCCCCCAACCCTTGTGTGGGATACCGTTTAGTAGTTCGAAGATCCCATCGTGCCTACTGAGTTTTACTCATTCTGTAACTCTCCTATTATTGGGTGGACATTGTTTATTGTCCTACAGATTTCCAGGTGGAGGTACCTGGATTTTCAAAAGCCCCTAAATCCCACTGAAAGTCATTGGGAACTTGGCACCCAAGTCACAGAGGCACTTCTGAAAATTTTACCCCAGGTGCCAATTTGCAATTGCGTTCAGAGATCATTTACAAGGTTACAGCTATAACCCTTGAAGTGTAATACCTAGGGTGTAAGGGTTCCCACATTTCTAATGGGTAATTTTACGTGAGAAAATGGGCATCACTCTCAAAAAATGTTGCTATATTATTTGCAGATCTCAGGCATCTCTGGATCAAGTCCTTCCTTTATTTCCTTGACTGTCAATCTTATCTTGCCTTAAGGTTTTACTACTGCCATCCATCACGGGAGTATCTCAGTGCCTTCCACATAAAATCTATAGCAATAGTGAAGTCTCTAACAGACTTCATGGAATCTCTGGCTCTCCTTCCTTTTCAGGGTAAAAATTCCGCTTGGAGGTAGAGTTATTTTTTAAAAGCGTGTATTAATGTATTTTACTGGGTTTTTTTAAGATTGATTTGTTTCAGAGTTTGGAGTTTTATTTTTGGTTGTAATTAGTTTTATTTAAGGTTTTGGAGTAGAAGGTGGTATCAGTATTCTGAGTGTCATTTTTGTGGTGGAAAAACCTATATGAAGAGGAAGATTTCACAGTGTTTCTGAATAAGGGATGCATAGCCAATTTTATGCGAAAAGAGTTAAAAAAAAAATCCGAGCGCATAGATAAACATCAGCAAAACATGCCAGTCTGGGCTGTCCCTGAAAATTCTGGGATTTTCACTTTCTGGAATTTAAAAAACCCAGCTAATTTGAAGCTATTTGTGTGTGTGTGTGTGTGTGTGTGTGTGTGTGCGCGCGCGCGCGCACATGCCCTTTACACTAAAATCATTTTTTTCCTGTGGTATTTGACAATGGACCTGCAGATGTCAAGCAGGGGCAGCAGAAATCATTTCCTCTTCCCTGAAGCAGACTTGCTTCAAGTGATGTTAGAGCACAGTTCAGAATCATCTGTTACAAGGCTGAGGAGAGAGACACACTTCAGGAGAAAACAGATGAAGAGGGTTTTTTCCTTCTTCACTCCAGTAACTCATAGCAGATAATATAGTTCCTCCTCCCCCCTCCCCTTTGTATGTTGCTTCAGTGTTGTTCGATTGCGCCAAGGCCATGGCAGGGGCTGCAGTTGGGATTGCATTAGTGCTAGCAATGGACAAACCTCTACAGGTTTGGGGATTTGATTTAAACAAACTTCAAATTTCAATATTTTTATGGTAGATGAGGACAGGTCTCAGATACAGCAGTCCTGGATGGCTTGGAAATCTAAAGGTTCTACATAAATCTGCCCTTCTCTGTTTAACTTGCCAAGCTCCACCAGTATTTTTTTCACTTTATTCTTTCATTCAGTTGTCTCTGTGCCTTTTTTGTGACCTCTTATACGAGGTTCAGCATCGCTAAACTCCACAGTGCCCTATCCTCTCTAGTTTCAAGTTCCACTTGAAAACTAGGACTGGTCAAAAGGTGGGCATCTATTACCAAAAAAAAAAAAAAAAAAAAAATTCAATGAAACAATTCAAAAATGAAACATTTTCATTTCTATCAAATGGGTTGCATTCAGTTTAATTTTCCATTAGATTCCATTTCATTCTTTCTGTGGAAAAATGGGAAAAAAGAGACAAAGGTAGGGAAAAAACCCCAAACCCCGTTCATCTCTATTCCATTCAAATTGAACTAATTTGATTTTTTTTCTAATTGATTTGTTTGAAAAAAAGAAAATTTTAAACCATAAAAACGTTTTTCACAAACGTTTTTGGTGGTTGTTCCAAAAGACCATTTTTCGTCAAAAAATCTTTTGATAAACAAAATTCAGTCAGACCTGTTAGAGATCAACTTTTGCTGTGCTGGCTATAAGGAAACATGTTGACCTGTAGTGTATTGCTTTTGTTGTCTTTCTTCCTCTGAACTCTGCCTACCTGCCTGTCCCTCCTTAGACTCTGGGCCCTTCTTGTATGTCTGGAAAGTGTCTGGCACTTCATGGGCACCAGCACAAACTGTAAGTAATTAATATTAATGTTAATAGGAACAGGTTATCTTGGGAGATTTACAGAGCTTCCCACATCCTGCCATGCTGTGAATAGCACAAGAGCCTTTCTCGTGGCACTATGTTGTGGCACTTCACCTCTACTCCCAGATAGAAACGGGCAGTATAGGAACACAAAAGTGAAAGAACAATAGGGTTAAAGTTCTCTGAACCATTCCAAACTTCCACACAGCTTTGGGTTCAGTTTGAGTTTGGGGCAAACATTCACCCATCCCTAGCACCCAAAACAGTCTGTGAGCTATATTTCTGAAAGGGGCTCACGGATGAATTCACCTTATGTCAGTTTTGTTTCTCTCTGTCTTTTCTTCAGCCTTTGTTTCTGTGTGAACTTAGTGTTATGTTGCCTCCAGGTTGGCAGCCTTGGAGACTGAATTCCTGTCCCTATGGGACAGGTATAGCATGTGGGGGATGGTGGTGTGAACGTCCTCATGTTGTCTCGCCTGCCATTATGCCTTAAGCCCCGCCCCTGCTCAGAAGGGCTAAATCTAGGAGAGAGAGAGAGAGTGAGTACTACAGTCTGTGGTCCATTCAGTCCTTGGTCTGTTTATTGAGAATGCAAGCAAGAGGTAGTGCCAGATGTGACAATTACTGGGATGTATCAATCCCGCCATGAGAACATCCTAACCTCTCATTTTCAACTTTCTTGCCTCTCCTCCTGGTACCTGGCTTCCTTGCTAGGGTCTGTGGCTTTTAGTAGGCAACTAGGGTAGGCTGGCTTGTCAGCTTGTGGCCCACCAGTCATTAGCTTCAGTGAGTGATTTGGAGGGAGCTGGGATAGGAGGCAAGGGAACAGAGTGCCAAGCAGCTGCAGAGATCAGGCTGCAGAAGGGAACAATAAAATGAGGAGGCCAGGAGAGGAGAGAAAAGTGGAGGCATAGAGGGTCCTTGAAGGCAGTAGGGGAGTGGGCAGAGTACACAGATGCTACTAGTAAGTAGTTGCTGAATTGGTGAGACAAAATCTTCCCAGGCAATGGTTTGTTGACATCACTTCAACTCTCCATGGTTTGTTATTCATTATTTGTGTTCTGTGGTTGGTCACTCAAGTGACATGATGTTGTTTCTGCTTCTTCGCTGGCTGCCTGACAGTTTTTAACAGGATGATAATGAATAGGAAAGATCAAATAACATGTCACACACTGACAGAGTATATGTTGCTGTCCGTTTTAGTAGCTGGCATACAAGAAAACACGACTGCTGCCTATTCATGGAGATACTCCTTTAGTGCAAGTGATGGAATCTGTGCTGCCGTACAAAGGATCCTGGCTTCAAGCCCTTACCGGACTGATGTTTCATACAGGGTAGGGGCCGTTATAAAATACTTACCTGTATGAATTTTCAGATGAATAATCAGTCCTACTAAAATTCTTGAAAAATGCAGACTAAGTGAACATTTCCTGAATGAGTGGCCCAAATCATCACAAGTTATGAAGAATACAGGGCTTGGAAACAACTGAGATATGCCCATACACTGTACTGCCACCTCTCTGAAGCTATGGCTTTGTTCTCCAGATTTTCATCTTTCATTAAAAATAAAATAGAGAGCTGAATATAATCAATTCAGAGATGTCTACTGAGTCCTCAGAGAGCCTGGAACGATAACTCAGAGAGGCCTGGATTGCCCCATTCATCTCAGTGAGAGGTTAACTCAAATGTCCAGTGATGATAATTTCAGTGTCAACACTGTTAATAGCATTCTGCATGTGAGAAAAGAGAAGGAGAAACTCACATCTGCACTATTTACTGTGAGTGACGTCTTTTTTTGGTGACCCAAGTAGGTGGTGTTTAGGAGATACCACCATCATCATTTCCCCCCTAATCACGGAGCCATACCTGTGGAGCATAGCAGAGCCAATGTGGGGGTGGAGGGTGGGGAGCCCAGACCAAGGAGCTCAGTGGAGTCCAGAGAGCAGCATGATCTTGGTTTAAATATTGGTATACTCTACTCTGAGCAGTGACTCATTCTGGGGACTCTCATGGCTGGAGATTATTTTGTGAGTGGACCTTGGAAGAGAATCACCATTCCTCCTAGTTAGACCTGGCCATAAAACCCAGACCAATCATAGCAAAGCAAACTTGGTATTTTTATTTGAAAAAAAAAAGTGTGAATCAATGGCGGATTTTTTTGAGGCGGGGCGGTTTGATTTTTACTATTTAGTCATCTCTACTGACAATGAATAGAGATTTCCTTGGTTTTTTTGAAGCATGAGATCCTGAGTTGTTTTCCCCCCACAAGATTTAGCTGATGAGTGTGAAGTCTTCATTTATGTAGGCACAGATTCATTACAAACAATCTACCTATGGCTAGGTCAGCATTTTGGTGGCATCAGCCCTCATTAACTTAAAGGATATATCACTGAAACATGTGGAATACTGACACTAGAAAATCAGGGCCATTCAATCTGAAACCCTTCTGTCTCATTTTGCTAGTTTTCTTGCACATTGCCGGCTCTTTTATTTCCCCTCTCTGTGTTTATATTTCCCTTCTGTACAGTTTTAATCATTGTTTCATTATATTGCTTTCCATGTGGCATATGTGTGCTACACTACTTTTTTCCAGATCATCATGGAGCCATTAATTACAAAAACTGTTTTAACTACACCAGAAGCAAACTGTACGATCCTGTCCATTCTCACCGTACACAGTGGAATGACTTACGGTTCCATGCAAGCAAGGGTCTTATAAAAATTCCACACAGAAACATACACACTGGCCTTTATTACAAGTTAAAGAAGTTATTTCCTCTGCTTCTGTGTGCTTTTGCATACATTTATATTCTATCTTTAAATCTGCACAGATAATTCGATATGGATGACCTGCTTGATGGCTTGTTCCTTTGACTCAAGCACACAATATGCAGTGCCCTCTGCAGCATAATTTAATTTAAACCAGGTTAAGCCTCATTTTGTTAAGGATTCCAGCTGAAGAGTGTTACGTCAAGTGTTAGGCTATTAGGGCTGTAGCAAGCTGTTTACTCTGGGTTCAAACTCAGATGTTCAAGCAGGCCGAAATCTTAGAAAGTATCAACAGATGCGTAACCTAATTTATCAGAGTGCTGTGGAGAGAGGGGAAGGGAGAGGGGAGGGTGAAAATGGATTAGGCATAAGACGGAATCCAGGAATAAAGTCCTGGAAGACTATTTGAACTTCAGGGGATCCAGAATTAAATGGAGTGTGAGTAAAGAGAGAGAACAGTTGCATCGAGCTGAGTCTGATGAAGGGTTTAAGTCCTGAATCAAAAGTCTTGATCCTGAAAACGTTTATAGACGTGAATTACTCTGCTCGTGTGAATAGTCTTCCCATGCAAAATGGCTTGGACATGGATGTAAACTGAAAACCTTTTTAATGCCATAAGAAATGAGGCTTTTCTTTCTCATCTTCTTCAGTGCTTTACTTTCTTTGTTCTCCACTTAGCCTGCTTTTTGGACTGAGTTAATAGTTAGAACTGGTAAAAAATAAAAGGGAGGAAATGTCACAATTTTTCCAGAAGTTTGAAAAATGTCCCCAGTAAAAGGGAGCAGGGGATGAAATTCACAGAAAACCCATCAAATTTTTCCCCATGTGTTTTTTTAATTTAGAAATTTTAAATTTCATACAAATTTTGAAATTCCAAAAATTTCATCCAGCGCTAGTCACAGTAAAAGAAACAGATAAATGACAAAAGGAATGGAGTTCAGCGGAAAAGCAGGAATCATGGTTGCTCTCTTATTTTCTGCCTTAATTCACTGACTTCCTGCATTTCTCTCTGCACCCTTTATATGTCGCTTTCTGGCAAGAACCTCTAGCTAAGAGATGGAGGCCCATCAAGAGAAATTTGGAGGCCCGTCGAGAGAAAGCTGGGAACCAGGAACATCATGTTTGCTGGGGCCCTACTGCTTTCTATTTCACCCCATCTCACCCCAGTTACAGATGTTTGGGGAACCTCCCCCGCCCCGAGCTTGGGGCCTTCATAAAATTGTCTCCCGCTCTTCTCTACTCGTCAGCCTGTCAGGAAAGGTTCTGGGGCATTTCTCTATTGCCTCCCCCATGCCAAAGCCTTCCACTGACATCTGTAGCTATATACTTCAGCCTACTGTGAGGTGTAGCTACACGTCCCCTACATGCTGCTGCCAGTGGGGTGCAGTGTAGACACAGCCTTATTTAGTCTGCAGGTTCTTTGGAGCAGGGTCTGTATACTACCCTGTGTTTAGACAGTGCCTAACACAATGGGGCCCTGATCATGGTTGGCTCCTGCACACTCCCATACTAAACATTGTTATAATAATTATTATTAATTAATGCTCATATGAATTAGTAGTCCCAGTAATCACAACCCCAGCTTGACCCATGAATCCTCATAAATGAACAGCACACACACAGAGAGAACACTATTATTGAAAGGGTGAAACGAATATTCAGAATAGAATAAAAACTGTGGGCCAGGTCCTCAGCTTCACACAACGCATAGTCAACCTGTGGAACCCCTTGCCAGAGGATGTTGTGAAGGCCAAGACCATAACAGGGTTCAAAAAAGAACTAGATAAATTCATGGAGGATAGGTCCATCAATGGCTATTTGCGAGGATGGGCAGGAATGGTGTCCCTAGCCTCTGTTTGCCAGAAGCTGGGAATGAGTGACAGGAGATGGATCACTTGATTATACACTGGTCTACAATTTTTGAGAAGTCGTCTGCTTCAGAGATAAAATGTGCTATTTAGTATGTATTTTGGTGTGCTGAATTCAAATATGACAATTAAAACAACTGATTGGCTACTGTTTCTAAGATATTTAAGTTTTTACATTTCATGTCTATGTATATTGTGTAGATAGTAGAGTTTTAATAATAAATTGTAAACCTAGGTCTTTTCATGTGTTTTTGGTTGCTTTACATGATACTATTTCACCTGTCCTGTTTATGTAACACTTTAAAAATCAGCAAAGGGGTTATATAAATAAAATGTATTATGAAACAAAAGGCAAAAAACTATTATGTCCATAGTTTAGTCCTATTCAGTGTCTACTCGGCGCTTCTTGGCTTGTCTCTTGTATTCATTAAATGGAGCATCTCTTGTCACTGTCCAGCAATAGTCTGCAACATTGATGGGCTCCATTTGCCCTGATAGCATTTCTCCATTGTTGCAATGTCCTGGTGAAATCACTCGCCGTGCTCGTCGCTCACTGCTCCGCAGTTCGGTGGAAAAAAATCTAGATGAGAGTGCAAAAAATGTATCTTTAGTGACATGTTGCAACCAAGGCTTTTGTATGCGTTGAGGAGGTTTTCCACCAACAACCTGTAGTCGTCTGCCTTGTTGTTTCCAAGAAAATTTATTGCCACTAACTGGAAGGCTTTCCATGCCTTTTTTTCCTTGCCACGCAGTGCATGGTCAAATGCATCATCTCAAAGAAGTTCACGAATCTGAGGACCAACAGAGACACCTTCCTTTATCTTAGCTTCACTTAACCTTGGAAATTTTCCACGGAGGTACTTGAAAGCTGCTTGTGTTTTGTCAATGGCCTTGACAAAGTTCTTCATCAGACCCAGCTGGTGGTAACAAAATCTTCCTTGATTCAACAAGTGGTGGATGCTGAACAGTTTTCCTCCCAGGCTCCAATGACTGTCGGAGTGGCCAATCTTTCTTGATGTAGTGGGAATCTCTTGCACGACTATCCCATTCGCAGAGAAAACAGCAGTACTTTGTGTATCCAGTCTGCAGACCAAGCAAGAGAGCAACAACCTTCAGATCGCCACAAAGCTGCCACTGATGTTGGTCATAGTTTATGCACCTCAAAAGTTGTTTCATGTTGTCATAGGTTTCCTTCATATGGACTGCATGACCAACTGGAATTGATGGCAAAACATTGCCATTCTGCAGTCAAACAGCTTGAAGACTCGTCTTCGATGAATCAATGAACAGTCTCCACTCATCTGGATCGTGAACGATGTTGAGGGCTGCCATCACACCATCGATGTTGTTGCAGGCTACAAGATCACCTTCCATGAAGAAGAATGGGACAAGATCCTTTTGACGGTCACAGAACATGAAAACCCTAACATCACCTGCCAGGAGATTCCACTGCTGTAGTCTGGAGCCCAAAAGCTCTGCCTTACGCTTGGGTAGTTCCAAATCCCTGACAAGGTCATTCAGTTCACCTTGTGGGATGAGGTGTGGTTCAGAGGAGGAGGATGGGAGAAAATGTGGGTCCTGTGACATTGATGGTTCAGGACCAGAAGTTTCATCCTCTTCCTCTTCCTCGTCTGACTCAAGTGAGAATGATTCTGGTGCATCAGGAACCGGCAGTCCTTCTCCGTGGGGTACTGGGCATATAGCTGATGGAATGTTTGGATAATGCACAGTCCACTTTTTCTTCTTTGACACACCTTTCCCAGCTGGAGGCACCATGCAGAAGTAACAATTGCTGGTATGATCTGTTGGCTCTCTCCAAATCATTGGCACTGCAAAAGGCATAGATTTCCTTTTCCTGTTCAACCACTGGCAAAGATTTGTTGCACAAGTGTTGCAGCATATGTGTGGGGCTCACCTCTTGTTCTGATCTCCAATTTTGCAGCCAAAAGAAAGGTGATAGGCTTTCTTAACCATAGTGGTTATACTGCACTTTTGTGATGCAAAAGTCACTTCACCACAAACATAGCAGAAGTTATCTGCACTGTTCACACAAGTACGAGGCATCTCTGCTCACTTTGGCTAAACAGAAATGTGTCCCTTTGCAAAATCAAACACTGACAAATAAGAGAGCACGACACTGTATGATTTCTAGAGCTGATATAGGGCAATTTCTTCAGCAGAGTGATGTAAGCTTCGTTATGATTGCATCATCCATGACTTCTAGGAATAACATAATGCAATTCATATCATGTATGACGCAATACCAGCTTCAGATTGCATCATTCATTGTTTTGCCTAAAAAGCAAGTACTGTCCAAACCCAGTCATAGATTTATTCATAGATCCAGTCAAAGATGTATTTTAGTCATTTCTGGTTTAAATTGAGATCCCTTCCCTTTATAACTCACTTATCCTCCGCCATTCCCAAGTCAAGGGTCATATATACTGACCCAATAGCATGTCTTGAAAACTAGAGCCAATCAACATTTTTAAGCATTATTTTTGTTCTCAGTGACCCAGAATTAGTAAAGTTTGACTACATTTATTTCAGAAGCATTTTGCCTGTAGAGCAATGTTACCTGTTCTGTTCATTCCCTCTGGGGCACCTGGCACTGGCCACCGTTGGAAGACAGGATACTGGGCTAGATGGACCCTTGGTCTGACCCAGTAGGGCCATTCTTATGTACTTATGGAAATCCACATTGCTTGAATGAAATCCATGTATTTCTTAATATAATATATTGCTTTAAAGGTAGGTTGAATATGGGGCCTAAACACTTGACAGTGTGTCTTTAGTAGTTAAATCCCATTTGACAAGGAAAATCAACACTTAGTATATAGCTGCAAACATCTTAATACAGCCTCCATCATATGATTTCCTCATCTCAGAGAGATGTTTCTCTGAATAAGCTCCCTGATTTTTGCCTTTTAAAGGTACAGTATGTAATCAGCTAGCTTGTTAAGTAGTTTAACAAGGTGAAAAATATTAAATTACTTCCCTTGTTTACCATGCCTTTGCCAATGCTGCAAAATAACAACATGGTGCCTGTCATCATCTCCTGCACTGATTAGATTTAATATAGTTTAGTCGAGGCAAATTCTGCTAATAAAATAGATGTTTGTGCTGTTCCGAATTAATTTTTCAGCCCACAAATCTCTCTTAAGCAGAGGAGATTTTATTTCCACAATATATTCTACCTTTCTGCATTCCTTTTTGGTTGAGTATAATTAGGCTTGGAAAGATTAGATTATTTTGTCTGTAAGTGTCAGTAAACATCAATTTAATTGTATAGACACAAACCGATGAAAAAATATTTCTATTGATCATAACTGATATGTACAAATAAGCAAAATAAGAAAAATGCGGCTTGAGAAATTATTAGGGTTTGATTTAACAGGGTTGCCGTAAATACAGATAAAAAGGACTTAAGTATAAATGCCAAATACATCATTACAGAAGTATAAGTATGCTGTAGAAATATCACTTGTGTATTTAGAAGTAAAAGTACAAGTATAAGCACAAGTACTTTCAACTATAATATTCCCTGCAATTGTCTGGTCAATATATGGACAACGACTGAAATAATAAAAGCACGTGGTGGAAGAGAAGGAAAAAGAGCAACAATGAAAGGCAGAAGCAGACTAAGGGGTTGTCTACACTGACAAGTTTTTTCAATAAAACTAATGTCGACAAGGAAAAATCGACAAAAGCAAAGTTGCCAAAGCGTGTCTACATTTGCTCCCTCTGTCAACAGATTGTGTCCACGTTCAGGGCACCTTTGTCGACAGCGAGAGCAATGGACTGTGGGTATGTATCCCACAGTGCCTGGTGACACCATCCATCGCTAGGTGTTTTGGGAATGCAGAAACGGAGTGTGGTGCATCCTGGGAGGTGCAAAATGTACCGTCATGCACTGCTTTGTGTCCCATCCTTCCAAAGGTTTCTGGCTTCCTTTCGCGCCGTTTTTCCAATGGTCATTCTTTTGTAGTGCGCGCCAGCATCTGCAGTGAGAGAGGATGGATCCCGCACGTCTCTCGTATGCGCTGTTAGCTGTTGTGGGGACATCGCGCATGGCAGCACATTACTTGCAGAGTTACTCACAAAGTTAGCAGAGGATGAATCGCAGGCACCCGAGTGTGATATGGACGGCAGCAACTTATCCGTGCTTTGTGCATTCACAGAGCAGCTGCATATGGTAGACCGTCACTTTTGGGCTAGGGAAACAAGCACTGGTTGGTGGGATCGCATTGTCATGCAGGTGTGGGATGACGACCAGTGGGTACAGAACTTTAGGATGCGTAAAGCAACCTTCGTGGAGCTATGTTCTGAGCTGTCCCCTGACCTGTGGCATAAGGACACCAGATTGAGAGCTGCCCTTTCGGTAGAGAAGCGTGTTGCAATCACTGTGTGGAAGCTGGTGAATCCAGACTGCTATCGGTCAGTTGCAAAACAATTTGGAGTGGGAAAGTCCACTGTTGGGGCTGTATTACTCCAAGTGTGCAGGGCAATAAATCGCATCCTGCTGCAGAAGACTGTGACTCTGGGAAATGTGCATGAAATAGTGGATGGCTTTGCAGAGATGGGTTTCCCTAACTGTGGTGGGGCAATTGATGGCACACACATTCCAATTTTAGCACCAGACCACCTTGCCTCAGACTACATCAATAGGAAGGGATACTTCTCCATGGTGTTGCAGGCGATTATGGATCACCAGGGGCATTTCACGGTCCACGGACATCAATGCAGGCTGGTCTGGAAAGGTATATGATGCACCCATCTTCAGGAACAGTGGCCTGTACAGAAAGCTGCAGCTGGGGACTTTCTTTCCAGACCACAAATTCACAGTGGGGGATGTGGAAATGCCCATAGTATTCCTGGGAGACCCGGCTTACCCCTTAAAGCCCTGGCTCATGAAACCTTACACAGGGCACCTGGACAGCAGCAAGGAGCATTTTAACAGGCTGAGCAGGTGCTGCATGGTAGTTGAATGTGCCTTTGGCCGTTTGAAAGCTTGCTGGAGGTGTCTCAATGGCAGGCTAGACCTTACCGAGGATAATATTCCCGTGGTCATAGCTGCGTGCTGCACTTTGCATAATCTGTGTGAATCTAAGGGTGAAATGTTTGCTCAGGTGTGGAGCACTGAGGCAGAGCTCTTGGCTGCAGCGTTTGAACAGCCAGATGCTAGAGCTATCAGAGGAACCCAGAGGGCTGCTATTCACATCAGAGAGGCTTTGAGGAATGACTTTGCAGATACTCTTTATTAAGAAAGAAAGAGTGAGAACTCTGTTTTTCTCCGACAGAGCCAATGATGGGCAAAAATCTGATGAGTTTCTGGTTATGCCAGACCAAACCCAGCGTGGTTTCTATTTGAGTTTAATTTTATTCTAATCACCTGAATTTGTAGGAAGTACATTTTTAGGAAAATAGATCTGGTTTTGGCCTAACAAATCTCATCGCATCTTAAGGGTGATCTTAAGGTACACAAATATAATACCTATCAGAGTATAGTACTGGCCACTTGATTATTGTATATAGACAGTTTAATGGCAGCTCGTTACAGTTGATAAAGAGCAACACTCTGTACATGCAATGTATTCATGTGATGAAACCCTTTGTTGGCGAGCTAAAGTTTGAGTGGAAAACCTATTGGCTAGATTTTGCCCAGTGTCTGTGCTGTCTTCTGCATTGGGTGTTGGCAGTAGGAAGTCAGTTGGGGCACAGGTGCTGCTGGTAGTAAAAAGAGGCCACAAACTTCCTTCTGCCAAAGCAACAAATAGGTTCCAAAAGTGAGCAGTATTGGCTGGTAAGACTGCCTGGCTAGGACAGCTTGGGAGATGCCCTGATTTCTGCAAGGCCCCATCCATCATCTAAAACTGCTTCCCCATGGTGAAAAAACTGAAGGGAGGATGGTGGCAGTATTCTGGTCTGCTGTCCCTTGGGATGAATCCACCCCTGTGGTGCAGGGATTCAGGCTGCCACAGTGAATCTAGCTCTGTGTATGGTGTGCTGTAAAAACAAAACTGGAGTTGATCTCTGCAAAATGCAGTATATCAGGGCTGATTATTAGGAGACTTTGATGGACTATTGATACTGTACCATTGATAAGGTGAGATCAGGACGTGTAGAAATCATGATTAACTTCATGTGACACTGACAATCTGGCTAACTCTTGGCCAATATCATAGCTGTGTTCAGTGGAGGTAGTAGAGAAGGTTGTGGTGAGACAGGTCTCAGTATCTAGTTATCTTAGAGCTCTTTGATCCTTTTTATAGCTTAGCACAGACCTGGGAATGGAACTGATATTGCAAGGGCAGTGTTGATAGGCAACCACTGTCAGGCAATTGATTAAGATCAGGTGTCCATGCTGATATTGTCTGGCCAGCGAGCAGCCTTCTATACCGTTGCAGAGTGCATCAGTGGTAGGCTAGTCGGCCTGTGGGTGGCTCCATTCTTGACTGGTTAAGTGATCCCATAAATGATATGCCAGGGTTACTTTTCTTCCCTTAGGGAACCATCTGCAAGAATTCATCACCTCTTCCCTCCTGTTCACTATGTAGATGGGACTAATAGGCGGGCAAGTAAGGACCTGCCGTGCTTTCAGTATGCTGGCTACACTCAGCCCTATGTCTCTAACCAACACACTTGACACAGACAATTTCGTTGAATGCCTGGCCCAGTGCCAGAAGGAGATTGGGCCATGGATGAGAACTATGAGCTGAAGTTTAATTCAGACAAGATTCGGGTGATACTGGTATGCATAGAGGGGAGGAGAGGAATCAGCCTGATGATATGGAGAGGATGAGAGTGTGGGCCTGCCATCTGTGATAAGTGTTTGCAGTCTGGAGGGGCTGCTGTATCCTCAAAAGCTGTTAGATGGCAGCAGTGCCCACATGGACATTTACTATCTGCACCTGGCTAGAAGACTGCAAGTATTTTTTGTGGATGTGAACCTGGCTACTGTGACCCAGTCACCTCAAAACTGGATCGCTGCAATGTGCTCTCCATGGGAATACAGTTTAAATCGATTTGAACGTTTAAATGGGTGCAGAATACAATGGACGTGCTTCTTGGTGGGAGCATATGACACTAGTGCTCTGTGATCTGCTCCGGCTGTCTCCAGGACCATCCTAGTGGAGAGATTGCTTCTCTCTCCATGCCACACGGCCCACAGCTGTGATCAGTGGAGCCTTTCAAGATGGATCCCTTTCAACTGAAAAGAGACCAGGCTGATTATAGAGAATTCTCCATGAAGGACACTCAGTTCTGAAAGAAGCTGTCCACTCTCTTCTGAAGTAGCCCTGGTCTATTGACCTCTAGGGCACACTGCAGTAGAATAAGGATGCTATGGTGGTTAGGGTTCTAGCCTGGGTTCAATTTCTTGCTCCATCACAGACTTCCTGTCTAACCTTGGGCAGGTCACGGCCTCTCTGTGCCACAGGGCCCCATATGTCAAATGGGGATGATAGCACTTCCCTACCTCACAGGGGTGTTGTGAGGATAAATACATCAATGTCCGTAAAGCACTTGAATATGATAGGGGGCCATTTAAGTATCATAGATAGATAGACTGCAAGGTCTATCTATCTGGATGGCATTTGATGGGGGTATTGATCTGTATGTGGGCAGGGAAGCTTGTGCTGGCTGTTGGAGAGGGCATAAGCTGCTGGTTAATGTTATTTTTCAGACATATATCTGGGGTAGCTCGTGCTCTGGGCAGTTGCTGCTTTTTGTTCTTGTGGAAATCCAGATAAATCAATAAACAATAGCTGAATTCTCCACAAATGGCTTTCTAAACTACATGGTTTACTTCCCACCCTTCCCCATCCCATCCAAACTGCCTCTGCCACCTCTGTGCTGTATCTGAACATTGTCTGAGTACATGTAATGACCTGATGTTCTCCAAAACCAGATTGGAGCAAAAGACAGGACTCAAAACTAAATCATCCAGGGATTACGCTAACAGAAAATTGTGCTCTTGGTATGGAAACTATTAAAGGAAAACCTGATTTTCTCTTTATATACTAGGGTTCATTAACTTTCTCTCTGATACAGCTAATGACCTGAACAGAAGCTGTGGTTCATTAGCTGTGGTTCTGTGACTGGCAATTGAACAAAGTAAAAGCTGGAAAGAGAGACTAAGAGTAGAAAGTAGGTCTGAGACACTGAGCAGCATTACATGATTCCAGAGGAGGCAAAATGTCAACGGTGAAAATGCGTGTCTTGGCTCCTTTATTTTTGCTTTGCCACTTCCTTCACCTCCTTCGTTTCTGTTGTGGGGGCAATATGATATTTACAGCTAAATTCATCCCTATCCCAGAGCTGAACTTGGTTCAGGCACAGAGAAAGGAGCAAAAGTGCTTTACACCTCCTTTGTGCCTCCTTGTTCCGGAACCTCCAGGAGCTGTTTTGGTCTCTGACACAGCTCAAAGCATCCTAAGGGTTGTCCTAACCTGTGCCCAATGGCTTATGGCCCCACGGGGTCATTCTGGCAGCAGGAGATAAGCTGGAGGTCAGGAATGCCCTGGTTAGATTTTCTTCTCAGGGCCACATTTCCTGTTTCAAGAGCGCCTGTAGGGAAATGCCCTGCCCCTATATGCTGGCACATCCAATGTCAAGCAACCTTTGGGCAATCATAAATCAGGCCTTTAGTGTCAGTTCCCTTTTGTAGGATGAGAAAAGAGCAGACTATTCTGTAACATTTGTATCTGGTTATGGAGTGGTGTGGATCCGCACAATTCCTACCTAGGGAGTCTTTAAAGGGTGCTTATATTTATAATTGCCTGTGTTGAAAGCTCCTTCTTTTCCCTCTGTTGCTTACAGAAAGGAGTTTGTCCTTTTGCTAAGCTGTGAGAAACAAAAGCTTAGGACTGTCAGGAAGCTCTGTTCCCCTTCAGTTTTCCATTCTCACAGTACAAGAGAAGGCCTTTAAATTTTATTGAATTGTTATTCCACTCTGTGTGTGTGTTTGTGCGTCTGTGTGTGTCAAATTTTGTGCAGCATTAGTAAGTTACATAACTTAAGACATTTTAAAAAAACCCAAACCAACAACCAACTGCTCAGATTTTAAAATCTGTTTAGTTTATTTTTTAAAACCTCATTGTACCTGTTTTTTAACAACATAATAGATTGAATGCCTCTCTTTGCTTTCAATATTTAGACTTAACTTTCTCAAGAGGAGATGTGCAGTTTGCATAATGAAATCATTGTAAAATGAATATTATATAGCATGTAAATTACAGGCAAATAGCCAGTGAGTTACCTGTCACTGAAGGTCATTCTTTCTCTATTTTTTGACATAAAAGACAACGCTCACACACACTCACTCACTCTCTCTCTCTCTCTCTCTCTCTCTCTCTCTCTCTCTCTCTCTCACCCTAAATAGATATAAAAGAATTTAAAACAATTATTCTTATAGAAAATCAAACCGAGTTGAGTGGTGCATGAAAAAGCTAATATTTGCAGGTGGCTGATTATTGAAATATCAAACCTGTATATGCAGGGTAGGTGTTTTTTTTACCAGGAACTAATGCCCACAATCAGCTCCCAATGAATGAATGGAGAGAGAGCCATAGTCATACATTTCGAAAACTTAAAAAGGGCTTCCAAATTATTCATGATGCTATCATATAACCACAGACATTAGACATGGAAATGACATGTCAGACAATTTGTTGCTAGTGCAGCACTCTTCCCTGAATTATATTGCTTTGTCCAACCTAGTTTTAAATGTTGAAAGTAATAGATCATCCCCATGGAAGACTGTTCCATACACCAATAGATCTCACTGTTGAGCACTTTTTCCTGATATTCAGCCTAATTTTCCCTCTTGTTCGTCCTAGTTAGATCTTTACGTGCGCATCTTTTTTCTGATATGAGCAAAACCAAACATTGCATTTTAACAGGTCTATCAAGCATTTTGTCACCAACCTCCTGTTTCCCCCACTCCAAGAAAAAAGCAGTCATTACTGTGCATTTGTTCCTTATCTTCCTACATTGTAAGTGCTACATGACAAGGAATGTGTCTTACCAGATGTTTGGATAGTACCTAGCACACTGTGGATGTCTCTCTATATCCATCGTTGTCTCCTGTCTTATACTTAGATTGTAAATCCTTTGGGCAGGAGCCATCTTTCTGTTCTGTGATTGCATAGCACAATGGGGTCTGAGTCCATGACTAGGGCTCCTAGAAGCTATGGTATTACAAATAAAGCCTATTATTAAATAAAACATTATTTATTATTGTTATTAATTGAGGAGGATATTAAGTGATACATTGACCACAAGCCCCCCCAAATATAGAAAAATGTACAGAATAAAACAATGTACCATGTCCGACAAAAATAATACAGAAAAATGAGCAAGCCCCACGCCCTAACCCCACTCTCAGGCAGGAGTGCTAGGCAGGTGGGGGGCAGGGCAAGCCCCCACACCCTCACCCCATTTCCACAGCAGGAGCACTGGTGGGGGCCGGGGCCCCCCCACTTGCTCTGGCCCAGGGCCCCACAACCCCCTAATTTGCTTCTGCCTGTCATCATGTCCTAGCTTTTGGTACGTAGCAACAAAAATCAGTGAGGAAGGGGTTAATGTCACGCTGATTAACCTGGCAGATATATACAAACCCAGTGCTCCTCAATGGATATATAAATATTTTGATGCAAGGCCACTTACCACCGGCACGAAAGATCTAATGTCACCTGTATTTGTGTTTACCTTCCATCTGGATTTCTCACTGTGAAATTGCTGCTGTTTTGAGCACTTAATTACATGTGTGTGCATGTGTTTTTGCTATCACTGCTGCTAAGAGAGTCTGGAAATGTATCGATGGTGCCTTCATTTGCAGGTTATGTCCTTTACCTAGTCACCTTTTTTTGCTTTCTCCAGATACGTAAGGAATTTATTGCAAGTACTAAACTGACAAATTTGGAAACTGTGGTTTTTTGTTTGTCCATAGGATGGTTAGAAGGGATGAGGTGGTACCTCAGTCTGGGGAACTGTTAGGCACCGAGTATAATGATTTGGTGTCTGTTGGATAGCAAATCAAATTGGGGATACTGGGGGGGATGGCATGAGAGAGCTGTATGTAGAGAAAGTGGGAGGTGGTGGTGTTTTTGGGATGGTGACAGAGTTGGAGTACGTAGGAGGATGTAGCTGTAGGATGTGGGAGTGGGTTGTGAAGAGAACGGCAATGGAAGGAAGTGGCTGGAGTCAATGGATAGGAAATAAAGGAGAAACAGTGGTGGGAGGTGGCTGGAGCATACAAAAAATCACTGCTACCATGTGGTAAAGGCTTTCTTTAGCATCTAGGCTCTGTTCAGGAGCAGAATTCCTGCAACATTTCTAGAATTGCGTACACATCATTCCTGGGACTTATCCCATCACTTAAAACTACTGCACCACCAATCACAGGTCAAGTTTCCCCACATTGTCCAACCAAAGTGGCTCTACCCTGGTCTGGAGAGACCATCTGCAGCGTAGTTCAGTCTGTGCTCATTCAAATTGTCTCTGATGAGACTGCCAACAAGGTCTGGATTTGTGATGAAACCCCCATCCTCACTCATTAACACAGACCACAAAACAACTGTCAGATAGTGACAACTATTAATCACTAGTGACCTTTGAACAGATGATAGACTGTACAGATTATTAGCAGACCCTTGAGCCAGCCAGTCCCCCCTCTCCGCTTTGCCTCCTTGGTAGAGACTGGTCAAATCAGATGTGGTTCTATTTTCCTTTTTAATTGACTTCAATGGGCAAGTTTTGGTTTAACAAATCAGCTCTGGGCCCCAGTTTGTAAAGTGTTTCCCTGGAGTCTGTAAAGATTCGGATAAATGGCTCCAGTTTTGGTCCATCTATCCAATAGCGATGAGATCAATTTATCTATCCCAGCACTTATGTCCTCATCACTGTAGTGTCTAAGCGCCTAGCTGAGGGTACAAGCTTTGATTTTGGTTTAGAAAAAAATCACTAGTTGGGGGGGTTTATATTGAAAAAGCAAAATCTGGGCAAATTGGATTTTGGTCCCATTTTACTTGAAGCACCAAAGTTGGGAGGATGGAGATGAAGTTAAATAGTCTCATTCCGGTTTGGTTCCATTTGCCCTTCTCATATGTTTGGTGACTGGGAAGTATGAACCCCTAGGGCTGCTTGAAAAACTTGCTTTGCTATAGTAGCCAAGGCCTGGGGCACTGACATTACTGTTGCAACGCACTGGCTCTTAGGCAGGCACCCTATCACTGTAAATTAATTTAAACAGCCTTAGTGATAATTCCTAGTTTCTAGAATCCTACGAATGCAGTGATTGCTTTTCTTACTGTCAAACGTGACACATATTTATAATTTAAAAGCACAAAATGTTTGAATATTGTGCTCTATCTCCGCTATTGCAAAACAAATAATAATAATAGTAGCACTGTGCTGGAGAGGGTGAGGGGGAGCATTTTGGAACGGCTCTAATAAGAATAATAATGATTAAATGCTGTGGTGCTGTATAATGTTATAATTGGAAGGCACAGTTACATTTTGTTTACCTTATTGGTAATGCAATTTATTTTCACACACTTTGAGAATTGTAAGTGTGAGCTGTACCACAGAGGAGAGCCAAGGCTACACTGATATGTTTCCCCTGGACCTTAGTGGGCTTGGGCAGTATAGGATTACATGCAAGCTACTCTTGAAGGGTTAAATGACATTGATTTCTAAAAGGTTGCTCTTTGATTTTCCGGATATTATTACAAAATCTCTCTGCTTTCTTTCTTTGTTATTGACAGCTGAAGGGACTTCCTACCTGCAAATTTAATCTCAGGAGAATTGTGATGTTTCCCTTTGTAAACTGTGGTGACATGTTGCCACATAGCTGTTGTGGGTGGCAATGGATCTCTACGTGAATAAACAACAAAAAGCACCTTCATGTTATTAGTGGGAACTGAAATGCTGTTCAAATTTATTAGTGTATATTTTTAGTTAGGGAGTGTGTGTTTTTGTGAAAAGTTCCAGACTTACAGTCGTGGAGACTGGAGGCCAAAGCAAGTTGAGCTCAAGCAGTGGAAGTGTAGATATCCCTACATTGGTCCCAACAACTATAACCTGGAGGAGCTACTCCCAGGGCTGAAAGGTAATTCAGTCTGATGAGTTAATCCTCGGAACCTATTAGTGCCGGTATGATTGTACAAATTGTACAGAAAGACCAAGGTACAGGCCTGAGCTGGAACCCTGAATCTAAACACTCCAAACATTGAGGGGATTCAGAATTCTGCCATGAATGTGGATGGATCTCAATTTCATGTTGTCTCCACACTCTGCAATGGAGATTAATGGTTGCTATAACTGACAAAAATCTCTTTAATGTTGGGATTTTCAAAGAGCCCTAATGCATTTAAGGTACCTAGACTGCTTGACATTCAATGGCAGCTGAGCACCTCTCTTACATTCCTGATGTAAGCAGAGTCAGGATGAGCTCTACCCTGACATCTGGTGGTGAGTTGTGGAAAGGGATGTCAGGGGCTAATCTTGTTTGCATGGACACACCCACCCTGCAAAGCATGATGGACCGCTTGCCCAAATGGTCACTTTGGCTGCTGTGGGATCCCTAGTTTCTCTGTTATTGGGGCAGGAAGAATAAAGTGTTGCTACCCTGATTATGTGAATCAAGGACAGTGGGCTTTTGTTATGATGGAGGGACTCACCATCAGCTAAGCAGCACTCACTAGGCGAGGGACATGGATTCCAAAACCCAGTGAATGGAGGGAGGCTGGGGACAGGTTATTTGATTGAGTTGTTTGGCTATAGATCAAGCATAATACTTGGTGGTATGGGCCCCCCGTGAGGGTCTGAGACACTGATTGCACCTCCTTCTCTCTCCACTGTGGAATATCAGAGATAATGTTGAATTCATTGGGAGTCTAGTTTCAGACTGCTGAGTTGAAATCACTCTGGGCTAAGCGTGCAAATGAGCACGAAGGCTCCCCTAAACTACAAGCTGAAATCACTAAAGAGCTAAGAGTCTTATGAGCTGAAATCACTGAGCTGAACTCACGGAGCAGTGTGTTAAGTAGTGGGGGAGCCTGAAGATCTATTGCTGAGTAGCTGGCGGTGCGGTGCTGCCAGCGGAGCAGTTCGTGGGGACAGTCGTAGCGGCTTGCAGGACGGCTGGCGGAGCGGAGCAGTTCGTGGGGACAGCTGTAGTGGCTTGTGGGATGGCTGGTGGAGCAGAGCGAAGCCCCACGGAGGGGTGAGGCAATCATCTTCGAGCCACGTAAGGTGCCCCTTACCTCTCCCCTCCCCATTCCTGCCCGGACTGATGAACTTTTGAACTTTGGGACTGGACTTTTGGGTTCGTGGACTTTTGGGGACTTTGGGTGATTTCTGGGTTGCTGGACTCAAGAACCCAAGGGACAGGACATGGCCCAATTGGCTGGGGTGGGTCTTGCTCACAGTTTGGTTTATGAATCCTAGTTGCGGTGTTTTCCCAATTTAATGCTGGTGTCGTTTACCTGCTGTTATTAAATATTTTCTGTTATACCGAGGCCCTGTGCTTGCAAGAGAGGAAGTATTGCCTCTTTGAGGTGCCCAGGGGTGTGTGTAAAGATTTTCCCAGGTTACTGGGTGGGGGCTTGAGCCGGTTTTTACATTATTGTTGAAAAGGGAACCCCTATGTACTGAACCCAGCCCTTGCTGCTGTCAGCTCGTCCTGGCAGAAGGGTTACACTTAGATCATCCCATCCTTCATCTCTATCACAGGTAGTGAGCTATGAGCCAGTTATTCAGCTGGTGTAAAGTGACATAGCTCTGCTGAATTAAACAGCGCTGCATTGATTTACACATGTCAGGGATAGTGTAGATATACTTGGTCCCTCAGCAGAATAACCTCTTGGGGTCCCTTCCAGCCCTACATTTCTATGATTCTGTGATTCTATGTTGAAAATCTAATCTTGTCTTTGTATATACCCCAGTCCCAACTCTGCTCAGACTCTGGGGAGGTAAATGGCATTGCTATCTGGACCCACATCTTGGACCCTGAATTCATCTCTACAAGAACTGGACAGAAATCTCCAAAGATCACTGAACATTAGCAGTCTGGGCTACAGTTGAACTGGCATTATAGATGTAAACAGCTCTGAGATTCTGTTTTATCAGACCTTCTGTTCAACATGTGTATAAGGCTGCTAGAAGGGTTGGTGAAATGATAAGAGCTGTCATGCCTTCCATATGCTGATAATGCCAGCTCCAATATTCATCTCATTTGACCTGCCCGTGACAAGTCTGAGTGACAGAGGGGATTGGGCGGGAGCTAGTTTGCTGAGGCTGAATCCAGAGAAGATGAAGGTGACGGTCCATCAACTCTCCCCATTATGTTGTGTCATCCCCAAGCTCTGTCACTTTAAATGGTCATCTCCTGGTTATATTAGACAGGTGGTGGTGTAGAGTCAGATTCCTTTTGATAGAACCCCCTGCCTAATAAAGAATCTGTATGTGGAAAATGGAGGGAGGGTTATGTTTGTTTTTCAATTATTATTAAATAGAGCGGGAAGGGCAATTTTAGTCAAAACAATTTTCTATCAGGAAATGCCATTTTGATTCAAACTATTTTTTTGTGTGAAATTCTATTGATTTCAGTTAAATGTTGTTTGGAAAAAAAACAGAAAACCCATTTTGAAAATGTTGAGGTGTCCTATTTTGACATTTTTAGAGTAAAAATGTTTTTTGTTTGTTTTTTCAAAATGGCATTTAGTTTACAAATTTATTTTTTTATTTAAGAAGGGTCAAAATATAAACAAAACATTTTAAATTTATTGAAATGAAATTCAATATTTTTCAAAATAAAACCTTTTATCAGCCCCAAATGATTTTTTTTCCAGAAAAATTTTGTGAACATTTTTGAAATGTTGGCTTTTTGTCCTGAATTGTTTGAACTTTTGTTTGAATTTTTTTGTGGGATGCAAAATCAGTTTTTCAACCATCTATATTATTAAAGTCCTTTCAGTCGTGTGTGTGTGTGTGTGTGTAGGGTTGTCTCAAAGTACAATTTTGTCTAAAGGAACCCCCCAGTGTGAGAGTATCCTCTGTCTTATACTATCACCATTTGCCTCACTCTCATTTACATTAAAGCCACTTGACACTGCCACTATACACTTCAGTATAAAGTAGCATACATTACTTAGGGGTAAGGCCAGAATGTATGTCATTGAGGCACGCTGAAACCAGAATTCCCCTCTTCTATTACAGAAATGCCTGTGCTCATCCACTATGAACATTCCACAGTGTACAATCCCCTTCATGATTCTTCCTTTCTAAGCCCTGGTGCGCTGGACTAGTGATTTCCCATTGAGCTTCAGAATGACAAATCTAAGAATATGTTTTCAAGAGCTCTTAAAGACTTTTATTTTTATACAGTTCCTGCAAGGTACTGCTGTGCTTGTTTTCTTATCAATTCATTTTCTTTTTTGTTGCTGAATTTACTCTATATTTAGCACATGTTAAAAGAGGCCAGATAGATTGGACAGATACAAACTCACACAGTAGGGCCTTATTTACCACACTGTAATAATTATGTAGCACAAACCTAACACCTTTTTTTACTACCGTACTTTTCCTTTCTCTTTCTTCTTCTATCTTTTGTGGGAGCTGCAGTTGCTCAGTATCTCTAAAAATCAGGTCACATTTACTTAAAGACACACATTGAAGCCTAACTTTGGGCACCCAGATTTGAACAATTTGGTCTGATCGTATTATAATTAAGATCTGTTGTTATATACATTCACTGCAGTAAGCTATGTTAAAGCAATGCTAAGGCTACATAAAACTCAAAAGTCAGGAAATGTTTAAATCAGGGGTCTCAAACTCAAATGACCACGAGGGCCGCATGAGGATTAGGGCATTGGCCCGAGGGCCGCATCACAGACACCCACCCTGGGCCCCGACACCACTCCACCCCTTCCAGGAGGCCCTGCCCTTGCCCTGTCTCTTCCCTGCCCCCATTCCAACCCCTTCCCCAAAGTCCTCATCCCAACTCTGCCACCTCCCTTCCCCCGGGGGTGCAGGAGGGTGCGGCAGGGGGGTCAGGGTGCAGGGTGTGGCAGGGGGGTCAGGGTGCAGGGTGTGGCAGGCGGCTCAGGGCAGAGAGTGCAGGAGGTGTGCAGGGGGCTCAGGGCAGGGAATTCAGGAGATGTGCAGGGGGCTCAGTGCAGGGAATCGGGGTGTGGGGTGCAGGAGGGGTGAGGGGTGTGGCAGGGGGTGAGGGGTCAGGGTGTGGCAGGGGGCTCAGGGCAGGGAGTAGGGGTGCGGGAGGGGTGTGGGCAGAGCCATCCCTAGCTATTTTGGTGCCCTATGCAGCCTCCCCTGCGGGGTGTGTGTGTGTGTGTGGGGCCCCATGCCTCCACGGTGGGGAGCGGGGGTGGCTGTCCCCAGGCCTCCACGGGGGGCATGGGATGGGGGGGTGGCTGGCCCCAGGCCTCCACGGGGGCTGTGGGGGTGGGGTGGGGTGGCTGGCCCCAGGCTTCCACAGGCGGGAGGTGGGGAGCTGGCCACAGGCCTCCGGGGGGGACAAAGGCTGGCCACTTCCTGCAGAAAGTGACCCGGCCCCAGCCTGCTCCGTTCCCCCGGCTCCCAGCTGGGCTGCCGGCAAGTGCTGCGGGGTGGTTCCCCCTTCCCCCCAAGCCTGGGAGCCAGGGGAATGGAGCAGGCTGGGGCCGGGTCACTTCCCGCAGGAAGTGGCCAGCCCCCGTTGCCCCCGGAGGCCTGGTGCCAGCTCCCCCCACTCCCGCCCGCGGAGGCCTGGGGCCCCAGCCTGCTCCACTCGCCTAGCTCCCAGGCTTGGGGGAGGGGGGAACCGCCCCCCAGCACTCACCGGCGGCACGGCTGGGAGCCGGGGGAACGGAGCAGGCTGGGGCCGGGTCACTCCACTTACCATGTGGTGAGTAGATCGAGCCTGGCTGCAGGTCAGTAGCGTAGCCAGGGCGGGAGCAGGGGGAGCGACCGCTCCCCCGTGAGCAGAAGCAGCGCCTTAAAAAGGAAGCGGCGCCGTTTCTTTTTAAGTGCCGCTTCTTGCACTAACCCGGCGGCACTCCAGGTCTTTGGCGGCATTTCGGCGGCGGGTACCACCGAAGACCCGAAGTGAGTGAGGACCTGCTGCCGAAGACCCGGAGCGCCGCCGGGTGAGTACAGGGGGAGGCGCCTTTTTATAGCGCCGCTCCCCCTGCGCTCCGGACCTGGCTGCGCTACTGCTGCAGGTCTTCAGGGGAGTGGGGGCGGGGCTGGGGGGAGGGGTGGGAAGAGGCGGGGCTGGGACGGAGCAGGGGCTGGAACAGCACGCAGCTGTGCAGGGCACCAGGAAATTTTCCTGGTTCCTTACGCAGCTGCTCGTGGTGCCACGGGGTAGGTAGAGGGGTGGGGGTGGGGGGGTGCAGGGAGCTTGGCGGGCCGCACAGAAGAGCTCCGTGGGCTTGAGACCTCTGGTTTAAGTGAAGGTTGCATGCTCAATTTTAACTTCACCTCCATGAGCATTTGCATTATGACACTGGCTTTAATTATAGGAGCACATTCTAATTCCCCTGCAAGCCCAGTATTCTGAACAACCTACCCTATTCTGATACATCTAGAATGACTGGTGAACATGCGATTAAGCACTGCACTGAACATTGCATGCACACAAAGGAGGATTATTAAAGACGCACAGTTAAATTTTACTATTGTTATTCAAATTTTATTGATTTGTAATAACCATGAAATCTAAATGATGCATTGATGTGGGTTTTTGTGTGTGTATAACTTCCTGGAGTTTAAAAACAAAAAACACTCCCCCCCACCACAAAACAACCCACCCAGCCAACCAACAGAATCATAGACTCATAGAATGTCAGAGTTGGAAGGGACCTCAGGAGGTCATCTAGTCCAACCCCCAAAGAAGAAAGGATACTTACGAATTCTATAACTAACAGGCACCTGTTGGCAAAAGTCTATCTGTCTTTCATTGTCATTAGCAAACTGTTCTCTTGAGACCCAATCCTGTTCCCATGGAAGTTTAAGCGGAAATCAAATGACAGATGCTAGATTTTCATATCTGATGGGCGAAGGCAGGGGATTTTCAGTAAAGTTCCCTCAATTCTGTCGGTTAGTTCCCTGACTGATCTGTTGAATGGCCATATGGTCTAGTACTGCACATGGAACTGTGTAGAGTTGGGGTCTGTTCAATGCTTGACCACCATCTTATGGTGTGATATCTGTCAAATCACGTGTGCTCTTTTTCATTTTTCCCATTTGTATATGAGGGTTGGTTAGCTAATGAACTTATAAAGTACCAAGTATTAGTATTATCTGACAGAGCCCAAACCTATTGACTTCCAGTGCACAAATGCAAGACATCTCTCTTCTTTTAAAGTGTTTCTTTGAGGGGTGATTTATTATGTGTAACTGCTGAGGTTTTTTGAGGAATATTCTTTGCTTTTTGTTTCTTGGAAAAGAGTAAAAAATTGTATATATTTAAATAAATGTTGTATATGACCCCAAAGCCATGGTGAGTAGGGCTCCTTTGAATGATTGATAAATCAATCAATGCATATTAAGGGGAAGTGAGGAGGGTCCAGATTTTTGTCCCATCTGTTTCTAATTTAAGCGTAATCATCGGTTTATTATAGTTAGATGTGAAAATATAGCTACAGCTTTCAGTATGTTTCAGGTCTCTCATGCACTGCTTCCCTCCAGTAGTATCAATATTCTTAGGGAGATAGATGACTATATCGGAAAGTCAGCCACACATAATTTGTCACCTCTTGGCACCAATGACAATAGTCTCTCTTCTTTGGAAATGCACAGAGGTAGGATGGCGAGGAAGCTAAATAACTTCTGACCCTTAGGACTTAGTTCTTTCAACTCAGCGCTGAAGGCAGCTGGAAGCTAGAGTGGGGAAACTAAACTACTGGAGCATTGCATGTTTAACACGGCATGTGAATATGAATGAGAGGACTGTAGTTTTCACTGAGGCCAACCCTTGAAAATTGTCTTGAAAGAAATATTGACAGTGATCACAAAAAAAGTTCCCCTGAAAAGAGATTTTTTTTTTACAAACAAAATCTATTATTGATGTCTCGTTATTGACAAATGGAAGGAAGTGACAGAAGAAATGGCAGGCCCCGGACTTGGGATTTTGTAAATGAGCTTGTCAGAAAAAATAAGAAATACACTGCACTGGCAGGGAGATGGATTGGATGATCTCACAGGTCTTTTTTGTCTCTAATTGCTAGGATTTTATGATGTTATTCTACAGTATGGAGAGCAAGGAAATTGATTAATAGTCTAGAGGGTTTGATGTATGAAGAGAGTTTAAATGAACTGAATATGTATTGCTTGTCCAAACTATGACTAAGAAGGGGATATGCTAAGCATCTACGAAATACTTGAAGGGTGGGAGGGAGAGGAGTTGTATAGAGTGTTTCCAGGAGTCAGGTGAAATTTATTATAAATATTACAACTAATCTCCTAGCATTGAGTGCTATTGTGCTCTTGAAAAACCTCACAAAGCAAGTGGTGGAAGCACCATCACTTGAATCGTTTAAATCTGGCTGGACAAAGGGCTGGAAGGTATGCTGAAGGCAACAATCCGGCCACGAGTGAGGAAAGTGGATTGGATTATCTGTTGGACAATATTTATTTGATATGGGTAGTATAGTGCTCATTTAAAAATGGCATCTGCAACATAACCGCTTTAGGAGCTCTATTTGGGGTGACATCACCTCAACAGAGCCCTGCTGTGGTGACAAGATCCCCTCCCCAGTCCTTAACTTCCCTCTTGCTAGACCAGACCATAGCCTGCCTGCAGACAGTGAAAAGTAGTCTGAGAACAGGGTATGCCCTGGCCCATCTGAAGACCACTGACAGGCTTCCCTGATTGCTACCTACAAAGGGCTCTTGTGGAGAGGGGTCTCTGCTAACACTCCCTCACCATCATGCCCAGTAGAATACTCTGTGTGAGGGAGCCCGCTGTCAAAGTTCTTGCCTCTCAGAGGGCCCTGTATGTGGAGACCCTCATGCCACTCCATGAGAGGGCTTTCTGTGGGGCCACCACCAGCACCACACTGTCATGCAGCTGCAGCCTTCTGCTGAGTGGGTGTCAGCAATGCCTGCACCCCAAAGTTTTCAGGAAGGGCAGCAGGTGATCCGCCCAACCAGAACCTCTGCTCCTGGGGGTGATGATGTCTGGGGCCCATCCTCCCAGGCAGTCCCAAAAATATTCTTCTTCAAATCTCTCCATTAGCCTCAAAACTCTTTCAGACAAGTTTCCACCCCAGCGCTATCCCTCTCACAAGCCTTTGGCTATGAAACAGACCATCTCTGCCACATGCTTTCCTTGTAATACAACAAAGTGTTCCCTCCCCATTGTTTGCTGTTATTTGCCCCTTGCCTGCAGCCACTTCCAGGAGACTATTTCATTATTTGCTATGTTGTCTGTGTGATTTTAATTGTAAGCACTGCTGGGAAGGGCCCATGTCAGTAAAGCACCGTGCAAACCTATGGCACTATGTTATAACAGCCATGATGGTGCTCTTCTGGGTTTGAGAAAGTCTGTTTGCTTGTGAGATTAATTAACTGCACATGATGCATGCTAACAGAGTGGGTTTGTATTGTAACCATAAACCTGTTTGACTCTGCTATAAATAAAGCTGTGGCCGTCATCCCCTGAGTAAATAAATGTGGCATCTGGCTGTTTTGATTGGCACAGGGCTGGGAATGGTGGTGGTTTGCCAGGATTATGTAATATGAATATAAACAGGGTCAGGTGTACATTTTCTGTTTGATGCCCCCTACTATTATTCCTTTGTCTTCCCCCCACCCCCCCAGACCTTGATGGCACCCAATGATTTTGGATTAATTTATTTGCCATCATCAGATGATTGATGCTGTTTCGCTTTGATACTTTGTAACTTTCCAATTCTTTACTTGTCAGCATGACAAGCACTCAGTGATTAATTAGAACCTTTATTTTGCTCCTTTATTGTTGCTGTTCAGTCAAAGCTAAATTCTTGTTTTCCAGCAAATAAAAAATATTCCCAAATGCAGGATTTTATGATTTAGATCAGAGTATCCTCCTTTATTCTTTTCTTCTATTTAGAATTTTTTTTAGCAAATTTATATGCTCATGAAAGGTGACAAATTGACAGCTTTTCAGAAAGAAACCCTGCGTTTGCTTACAAAATTGGTACAATATGGACAGCACCGCAAGCATGTCCACTGTGCCAGTTCAGTGTGGTTCAACCCATTCACCTTTCGGGACAACTAGAGAGAAACTAAGGCCAGGTGTACACTACAGACTTCTGCTGGCACAGTTGTGTCAGTCAGGGGTGTGAAGAGGTGTGATCCCTGACTGATATAGTTGTGCTTTTACTGGTACAGCTTGTTTTGCTTATGGGGAATGGTTTTATTTTATCGGTAAAAAGTGCCTCTTTGTCAGCATAGTTACAGCCACACTAGGAGTGATTTGTTGGTATAGAATGCTGGTATTCCTATACTGGCAAAGTGCTCATAATGGAGACATGGCCTAAACCTGGATCTCTGCTGAGACTGCCAAAGAAACCACTAAGCAACACTACTTATGGTGGTGGCTTTGGGATGGTTGACATATGTCCCCTGGGAATTAATCCGAACCAGATACTGTGGGGCACGATCCCTTACAGGGCTGCAGAGGAACGTTCATGAGGGCACGGCGGGGCCCAGGCCAGACCCCATAGGTGGCAGGGAGGGAGCACCACCTAGTCCCACTCTTCTCCCAGCTCTCCTCCAGCCCTGCCTCAGCCCCTGACCCCAGCCTCTCGGCCCTGGCCACAGCCCCGCTCTCGACCACAGCTCCTGGGGAGGGGGCGTGCGGGCATATTATATTAGGGGCAAAGGGGGGACTACTTAAAAAGTTTGGGGGCCACTGATCTAAACCCTCCAACTCATTTCATCTAAGCTGCCATACAAACATAAAAAGGTGACAGCTCTGGATCACTATTAATCTGGGTTGGATTGGAACATGTGATTTTAAAGTAACAGTCTCTGAAATCTCACTACCAATTTCCTGAGCCATCCATTTCTTGCATATAGCACAGCTTTGAAAAAATGTGTTTGCTTCTCACAGGAAATGCACATTTTCACAACTGCATGTGAAAAAAATTCAGTAGCAAGTACAGCAATTGCACGTGGCAATGTGCTCATACTTTTGCATTTGCAGTTGCGCCTGTAAAAAGGTGATAAACTGCTCTTGGAGTTTTTGGACCTAATTTCCTATGACAATTTTTCCCCATTAAGGTATCATGTAAGAACAAACTCACCATGTACACTATATGATTCCCACTGTTGGCTGAGCCATTATTTTTTCTATTTTTTTAATAGTCACATATGTGGTATATAACTTTTGGTGGTAAACATTATCTTTCTTCCTTACTGGAGTTTATTAAGTGTTTCATCTAATTTATTTTTGATGCTTTGAATTTTTTGTTTCCACAATTTGTATGACTGACTGCAACTGAAGTTAGAGCAACTTGGCTCATTAGAAAATCAAACAAATTAGCTAAAGTAAATTAGAAAAGTAAAATTCATATTATAATACTTCTACTGGTTGGTTATATTCTTCCTTTATGGAAAATTCAATACAAAGTTAATTTTAAAAAGATAAGAAAAAAGCAAGAAAAAACATTTTAAAAAATGCCCCGGAGTTCACAATCCTATATCTGTTCAATTTACGGTATTAAATAGATGCTTGGAGATATATAAATGTCATTGTTGAGCTACTGATTCTGGCAAAGGGATGAGGATCACGTATGGAAGATTCATGCCATGAAAGTCTCATGCCTATTTAAGGACATGTGCATATTTTCTGCATGACCTTTGTTCCATGTGTGATTCTTGCCTTTTGCTAGGGTAGGCATGTCCATCTTTTCCAATATTTTTTAAACATGGGTTCAATTTTCTACATGGAATCTTAATTATAAACTGCTTTGAAAAAAGCACCATATTTCCAAGGGTGCATAATGGTGAAAATACTGAGGTTTTATTAATGATCACAAATCTGCTTGACAGAATTAAATTTAAGCACGAGGAAAAAAAATGTACCTCTTCTCTGCCTTTAGCAAGATTAATTATATAGTTCATATAGAGTAGAGTATTGCGGGCTGATTAAATTGTGTTTACTGAAGTTTTGCTACACTGCCACAACAGTAACTGAAATTCTGGGCACACTGCAAGTTCAGTTTTTATTAAAATTTGGCATCTTTAAATATCATTATTAATTTGATCGCTTTACACTATTTTTCTTATAGCCCTTGATACACAGATAGTTCCTCATAGAATACTACAGTGTGTTCTCTGGATTTTTAGGATATTCCTTGGTGGCAATACCATTGTTTCTTAAACTCTACTATTTCTTGGCCTTGGTCTACACTGGGCAGGGGATCGATCTAAGTTATGCAACTTCAGCAACGTGAATAAAGTAGCTGAAGTTGACGTACTTAGATCTACTCACCGCGTGTCTTCACTGCAGTGAGTTGACTGCCACCGCTCCCCTGTCAATTCTGCCTGCACCTCTCATGGCGATGGAGTACAGGAGTCGACAGGAGAGCGCTCGGGGCTCGATTTATCACATCTAGACCAGACGTGATAAATCGACCCCCGCTGGATCGATTGCTGCCCACCGATCCGGCGGGTAGTATAGACATACCCTTGGAGGCTGGTTTGTATTTTTTTGATTGCATAGCATTTCCTTTGGTCTTACCTATAGGCAGACTTTGATAAAATTAAAATAATGTTATTTAGATTGCAAAGTCAAACTAGAAAATGCCAGATTTATAATGGTCTGTGCAACCTTATTTTGGACCCCTTGAGAATCCAACCTGTGCAATAGGCAGGGATTCTGGGGAAAAATTAATATGTGATCATGTAATTACAGACTGTGCCATAATATACATGCACAAGGGGCCAAATTAAAGTTTCATGGGAAACCATAAATCTGGCACTTCCAAACTTCTGAGTGTTTGATTTTGCAACCTAAATAATGTTCTTTTAATTTACCTTTTTTGTATGTAATTTGCTAGGTTTTTTTTTAAAAGGAGAATGATAAAAATATGCTGAGACCTGCAGGTGCTGGTGGTTATGGTTAGTGTCTGACTCAGCATCTCACATTAGCCTGGAAACTGGGGGAACTTCTGCCCAATATGATGCCCTAAGGATTTGGTACCCATGTGCTGGATCTGGGGGGCTTACAGGGGAGTATGGCTTCACTCTTTATTGCCTTTCATCAGCCTGGGAGTAGGGGGAGCTCTGGCTCCATGTTGTGCCCCCTGTAGGGAAGGGGAAAATGGGACACTGGGGCTATGTGATAGTGATCAATGGCTCCATGTCTAGTTGGCAGCCGGTATCAAGCGGAGTGCCCCAAGGGTCGGTCCTGGGGCCGTTTTCTTCAATATCTTCATTAAAGATCTGGAGAATGGTGTGGACTGCACCCTTAGCAAGTTTGCAGATGACACTAAACGGGGAGGAGTGGTAGATATGTTGGATGGTAGGAATAGGATACAGAGGGACTTAGACAAATTAGAGGATTGGGCCAAAAGAAATCTGATGAGGTTCAACAAGGACAAGTGAAGAGTCCTGCACTTAGGACGGAAGAATCCCATGCACTGCTACAGACTAGGGACCGAGTGGCTAGGCAGAAGTTCTGCAGAAAAGAACCTAGGGGTTACAGTGGATGAGATGCTGGATATGAGTCAACAGTGTGCCCTTGTTGCCAAGAAGGCTAACGGCATTTTGATCTGTATAAGTAGGAGCATTGCCAGACCGAGGGCTGTGATTATTCTTCTCTATTTGGCATTGGTGAGGCCTCATCTGGAGTACTGTGTCCAGTTTTGGACGCCACACTACAAGAAGGATGTGGAAAAATTGGAAAGAGTCCAGCAGAGGGCAACAAAAAATGATTAGGGGGCTCGAGCACATGACTTATGAGGAGAGGCTGAGGGAACTGGGATTATTTAGTCTGCAGAAGAGAAGAATGAGTGGGGATTTGATAGCTTCTTTCAACTACCTGAAAGGGGATTCCAAAGAGGATGGATCTAGACTGTTCTCAGTGATACCTAGGGTGACCAGATGTCCCGATAAAATTGGGACCATCCCGATTTTTCTTCTTGTGTCCTGCGTCCCGACCGATGCATGGTTGGGATGCCTTTTGTCCCGATATTGGGCTTCCTCATTTTTTTTTATTTTTTTTGCTCAACAAATTTGGCAGCGGCGGGAGAGGGTTGTTGTTTTTTTTTTTTGCTCAACAAGTCCGGCGGGAGGGGTTCTCTCCCCCCCCCCCCCCCCCGGACAAGTCCCTATTTTTAGGTTCCCGCATCTGGTCACCCTAGTGATATCAGATGACAGAACAATGAGTAATGGTCTCAAGTTGCAGCAGGGGAGGTTTAGGTTGGATAGTAGGAAAAGCTTTTTCACTAGGAGGGTGGTGAAGCACTGGAATGGGTTACCTAGGGAGGTGGTAGAATCTCCTTTCTTAGACATTTTTAAGGTCAGGCTTGACAAAGCCCTGGCTGGGATTATTTAGTTGGGGACTGGTCCTGCTTTGAGCAGGGGGTTGGACTAGATGACCTCCTGAGGTTCCTTCCAACCCTGATACTCTATGATTCTATGAGTCTATGTGGTAGGTCTGAGGAGCTTCTGCCTCATACAGTGCCCCCAGGAGAGATGCCAGGCATGTGGCTGGGGGGGGGGAGGGGAGAAGGGGTGTTGGGAAAGCCCATCACTGTTTTCACCCATCTTCATCCTTGTAGAGCTGTTCTGGCAGTTCCCAAGCATTGCCCAGATTATGTGGTTTTTTTCAGACCCCAAAGCGACATTAGTTATACCGACAAAAGTGCTAGTGTAGACATACTCTCAGATATCCACCCCAAACACCCTGCCAAAACCCTGCGCTGAGCAACAGCAACTCCCATTGAAGTACATGCAAACTGCAGATGCACTGCGCCTCTGAAAATTATTCTCCAGATGCCTCCATTTACCCATCTCTAAAACAAATATAATTCTCTTTTCTGCACTCTACACGGCTGCTAGGAAGCTCGTAAACAATCTAGACATCCCTGGATGAAAGCTGTTAGAGTACAGAAAATGTCAGTATAATATTTGATTGAACTTCTTGTTGCTCTTGGTCAAATTGACCTTAGCCTGTCTGCACCGATTTGAAGAAGTTAACTTCTTCTGTTGCTATAGTCAATATAAGGACCCTGGCTCTCAGATGACCTTCAAAGCAGAAACATTAGCAATATCTTCAGGCCTGTGCTACTTCATACAAAGTCATTAATTCTCTTTCCGTGTGTGTGTATAAATATATGTATATATAAGATAGTCTTTCTCCAGGATATCTGAGTAGCATATTGGTGGCTCTTTCTTGGATGCAATAACAGTAAGTAACTGCAGCTGTGCTGGGTGCTTAGAAGACTTCAAAGTCTCCTGAGGCTTTTAAGTTTATCAAACACTCCTCAGTGAAGTCTGCTTGATGTGCTTTGTTGAATGTCATTGTCAGTAGCACTGTCAGTGCTTTGAAATGGTGATTTATTTTTCCATTTGGTTACTTTTCCAGAGTGATCTGACTAACGCAGCTGATTTGTTATTAGAGAGAAAACACTGTCATCATAACTAAGGGCCCCACTGTGACTGTGATGAGTAAAAGGAGCTTTCCCTGCCTCTTGAATGACCTGCGGGAAGGCCAGACACAACTGCACTCCTTGCCCTTTGCAGAATGCAGGAACTGCTCTCTCCAGCCATCTCAAAAGGAGAAGGGAGGATATGGGGCCATAACTCTGCACTGGACCATGGAGCAGGGCTGGTGCACATGGGTGAGGAGACTCCTCCTTCCTAAGGAGCTGCCATATTCCCCTAGCACGTTGATTGGGAGTTTAGGGAAGGATTCTGTTTCCCTGACAGTTGTGTGACTCTAACCCACTACAGGAATGTGCCTAAATGGCACAACTGAGTGCTAAAGAAAGTTTCCAAGGAAGACATTTTCCTCTAGAGTACTCCCTCATTACCTCCCCATTTGCTTCACCCTCAGCAGAGTATCAAGTGACCATCTTTTTGGATAACTGAGCCTAGATGTGGGTCCCTGTGGAGTCAGCCAATGCCCCTCTGAACCCCTCTGCACTGAGATACTTGCCATGTCTTTGTATGGTTGTCAAGAATCAATCTTGGGAACTGTTTTAGATAGTAACATTTTGCCAGGTAGCACTCATTAGTGTGGACACGGCAAACAGGGTAATGCAGCTTTTTAATAATCATATGTGATGTGTTTATTAGATAGGCTCAAGATACAACATTTTTATCTGGATTCAGACTGACAGTTGGTCTGTTTGGGGAGGGTTTGTATGGGGTGAGCTATAAAAATGAGATCCTGCCCTGGCGCTGAAGTTCTCCAAAGTTCTGATCTGATGTTTTGGTTTGGGCCCATCTCTAGAATTTATATTTTTATTATCTAATAACAGCAAAGAGCATCTAAGGAAATGTCAATTCTGGCCAGATAAATCTGGCCTGGGTACCACCGTACTCTTCACTTCCCTCTAGCTGCTTATTGGCAAGGATAGTAGATCTGTGAATCTGCAAAGATGTCTGCAGTCCACGGAGCTATAAGGACTTTGCAATATGTGACCTTATCTATATTACACCAATTCATCAAGCTGGTCTCCGTGCCATCCCTGTAGTGTGCCTGCCACACACCTTATGTCCATGTACTAAAGTGCCCCCAGTGGTGCACAGATTTGCTACTATCACCATCTGGATTAGAACTGCTTAAAGCAAGGCCTAGCACAGGGTGGTCCTCCACCCTGCCAGTCTCCACGGGTGTTCTCCCTGTCTCATAACACAAGAACAAAGAGACATTTGATAAAATTAAAAGGTGGAAAATTCAAAAACTGATAAAAGGAAATACCTGTTCATGCGACACCGGATTAGGAAATCATTGCCAAAGGATGCCACTGAGGTAAAAAAAAAGAGTAGCATTTGAAAAGCATTTATATGGATTACAAGAATATCCAGAATTATAATAGTTAACGCTAACAAAAATTTTGGAAGGAATATACAGCCTCATACTTCAGAGTGTAAACCAATCCTTAATTATTAGGAATTAGGTTGAGACCTTAATGGGGACAGATTATCCCCACCTACCTATGGTGAGGTTTCTTGCACTTTTCTCTGAAGCATTGTGTATTGGCCACTGTCAAAGACAGGATACTGGACTGGATGGACCATGGAGCTGATCCTATCTGGCAGTTCCTGTGTTCCTAGGGTCAGTATGGATAAATATCCCTGGAATAATTGCCCAACTGGTGTGAACAGTCCTCCCACAGTGCACAGACTCCACATCCCAAGCAGATGATTGCTTAGGTGGTTTTGACCAAAGGGGTTCAAGCTGGCCGTGAAGAAAGATGTCCCACACACTCTAGAGCTCTATGGAATGCTATTTTCACAGTAAACATCAAAACCTTTTATTTCTGCCTCTTCGTGGATTTGATCACTGGTATGTCTCCGGAAGAAACTATCTTACAAACAAACGGACTGCCATCCGATTTGAGGGTGACGTATAGGCTTTGGTTAACCTTAGAGGACAAGGAATTGATCTAGGGCCACTTGAAGTTAGTCTTACCCAATAATGTAGTGTATATTGAGGTGGCAGATATGGGCATTGCCAGGTGTGGCAAGCAGTGACCTGAGAAGATGAAGGATAGAGTTTTCATTTTAAGACCAAGTAGTAGGGAATGGCCTTGGCACTGGGTTAATGCTGGGAGTGCCATGCGGGAATTGTGGGAGTTTGACTTCTTCTCCCACAATTGCCCTTGGTTCCTAGAAAACCTTTCAAAATCTCACAGAAGCCAGTGGTTCAAGGAGTTGTGCTGGGAACTGTGGGATGGGTACTGTGACGGGGCAAGGCCAGAGGGCTATAGGAAAGTGGTAAGGAACCAGTATGTTCTTATTGGGATCCAGGAAGTGGGCGGGCAAAGCCCGCCCACTGCTAAAGGATCCCCCCCTTCAGCCTAAGGGGAGGGATCCACAGGACCTGGATACCAAATGAGTCCGGGGGACAAAAAATGAAAAAAACAGGAACGGGAGTGCGGTCAAAGGGTCAAACAAAGCGAACCAGATGGGGACACCGAGCAGAGAACCCCGGACAGCGCCCACTGCTCCTCAAAGGTGTCAAGGGAGCCATTGGATGCTGCCCAGAGGAACTCTGCCCGTATGCGTGAACGAACAGAGGATCGAAAATAGGCCCCACAGTCACAGGAGCCTCCATCGGCCAACTTCCTCAACCTGGTTTTGTAGATGGCCAGTTTAGCTAGGGCCAGGAGGAGGTTGACCAGGAGGTCCCGTGACTTCGTGGGGCCGTGGATTGGAAGTGCATAAATAAGAAGGTGAGGGGAAAAGTGCAACCAAAACCTCAACAAAATGTCTAAGAGGAGCCGGAACAGGGGCTGAAGCCTGGCGCACTCTAGATAAATGTGCGCCAGGGTCTCCCTCACACCGCAAAAGGGACATGTGTCGGGGATAGGGGTGAACCGCGCCAAGTACACGCCCGTGCTCACGGCTCCATGAAGGAGCCGCCAACTGACGTCCCCGGCGGGCCTTGGGACTAAGGAGGAGTAAAGGCTGGCCCGCCGGGGCTTCTCACCCTCTAGAGGTGGCAGGAGGTCCCGCCATTTCGTATCGGGGCGGGACGTGAGGGTGAGGAGATGAAGGGTGTGGAGCACGAGCTTGTATAGACGTTTCCTTGGCGCGGTCTGGAAGCGGACTGGCTGCAGTTCGTGCAGCCAGCTCACCGTGAAGGGACAGGGGACCCGGTTGGGACCACGGGGCAGGGGCCCAATAAAAAGGTCCGGAGGGCTTGGGGTGAAGGGAGGGCGGAGCGTACCCTCTTGCAGGACCCGCTTGAGGTAAACCCGAGCAGCGGGCGGCAAAGCAGCCTTCACCTCCTGAAGTACGCGCCGGGGAGTACGAGGTCTGGAGAGCCCCATGCGCTGAGCAAGGGTCAGGGGATCCAGCCAATCTCCCCGGTCGTAGTCCAGGAGGTCTCCGACCCTAGTGACTTCTGCCAGGACCAACCTCTGGCGCACCGAGGGGGACTCCGCCACCTGCACACGGAGCTGGGGGTTGTGTAGCAGGGGCTCCGCGAGGAGATCTGCCCCCTCGGTGGCCGCCACGGACCTGGTCGCTGAGAATAGCTTCCAGGTCCGGAGGAGGTCCTGGTAGAAGACCGGCAGCCTGTAGAGGTCTCGCGGAAGACCTCTCGGATGGAGATAAAGGAGCTGCCGGTCATATCAGAGCCCTCGGAAACGGCGCAGGAAGGTGTGCGCCAATACGCTCCACGCCGGACTACCTGCACCATAAAGGAGCCTCTGCAGGGCCTGGAGACGGAAGACATGGACCTGAGTGTGTGGACACTTCAGGCCCTGCCCACCCTCCTCCAGAGGAAGATGGAGAACCCCTGCAGAGACCCAGTGCAGTCCTGACCAAAAGAACTCCAGAATCGACGTCCGGAGGTTGGCCAGGAAACCCGGGGCTGGGACCAGGGTGTTGAGCCGGTACCAGAGCATGGACAGGACTAATTGATTGATTACCAGTGCTCTCCCTTGAAAGGAGAGGCACCGGAGCAGTCCTGTCCATTTCCGGATCCGCCCTATCACCCTGCCCTCTAAACCTTGCCAGTTCTCCGGCGGGGATGGATGCGTGGCAGAAAGGTAAACGCCGAGATAGAGCAGCAGACCCGCGCTCCACCTGATGGCCTGAAGCGCGGGTGGGAGAGAGCTCGCCTGCCACCCGTCCCCTACCACCAGGCCAGAGCTCTTGACCCAGTTGAACCGGGCAGAGGAGGCCGCCGAGTAGATCGTCTGGCAAGCCTCCACCCGCACCAAGTCGCCCGGGTCCTGGACCACGAGGAGCACATCGTCGGCGTATGCCGACAGGACCAGCTGCAGCTCCGGCTCTTGGAGCACCAACCCCGTCAACCTCCTGCGGAGGAGACAAAGGAAGGGCTCGATCGCCAGAGCATACAGCTGGCCCGAGAGGGGGCACCCCTGCCGTACTCCTCGCCCGAAGCTGACCGGCTCGGTCAGGGTCCAGTTGAGCCTGACCAGACACTCTGCGGAGGCGTACAGCACCTGGAGAAAACCCACAAACTGGGGCCCAAAGCCAAATGCTCGCAGAGTGCTCAGGAGGTACCCATGATCCACCCTGTCGAACGCCTTCTCCTGATCCAGAGACAGAAGGGCGAACGACAGACCATCCCTACACCCAAGCTCCAAGAGATCCCGGACCAGATACAGGTTGTCGAGAATGGTGCGGCCCGGGACGGTGTAGGTCTGGTCTGGGTGGACCGCGTCCGCCAGCACGGACCCAAGCCGCAGCGAGATGGCCTTTGCTACGACTTTATAGTCTGTGCTGAGGAGCGAGACGGGACGCCAATTCCGTAAATCGTGGAGGTCCCCCTTCTTCGGCAATAAGGCGAGCACGGCTCGCCTGCATGAAAGAGGGAGGACCCCGCCCTGCAAGGACTCGGCCCAGACGGTGACAAGGTCTGGGCCGAGGACGTCCCAGAACACGCGGTAGAACTCCACGGTCAGCCCGTCCAGTCCCGGAGATTTATTAGTTGGCATGCGACGGAGGGCCTCCGAGAACTCGGCCAGAGTGAGAGGCAGCTCTAGCCGGTCTCGGTCACCCGTGCTGACTGTAGGGAGTTCGTCCCAGAGCACTCTGCAAGCGTTAGGATCGGTCGGATCTGGGGAGAAAAGGCTCGTGTAGAAGGCCTTGGCCCTCCCGCACATCTCCACCGGATCCGTGAGGGGGGTGCCATCTTCTGCGAGGAGACAGGTGACGTGTTTCTTAGCCCCCCTCTTTTTCTCCAGGGCGTAGAAGAAGCGGGAGCCGCGATCCATCTCCCGAAGGAGACGGATGCGGGATCGAACGAAGGCGCCCCGGGCCCGATGATCTTCGAGTTCCCGGAGCTCCTCCCGCTTCTCCCGGCACGCCCCACAGAGGGATGGATCCTCAGGGCTGGTGGCCAGACGCCTCTCCAGCTCTAAGACCTCCCGTTCCAACTGCCCTATCGTCGCATCCCTCCGTTGGCTGGCGCCCTGGGTGTAGTCACGGCAGAAGAGCCGGGCGCGTACCTTCCCTAGATCCCACCATCGCCGTGCTGAGGGAAAGGCATGCCGCTGCCCTCGCCAGGCCGGCCAGAACTCCCGGAAGGACGCCATGAAACCCACATCCTCCAGCAAACTGTTATTAAAATGCCAATAGGCCGGCCCCGGCCTCTCCGCGCAGAGAGAGGCCGTCACGGTACCGAGATGATGATCAGAGAACGGGGCCAGCCGGACGCTGGAGGAGTGGGCCCGCGAAAGGTGAAAACGTGATAAATAGATGCGGTCCAACCGGGAGTGGTGCGACCGATGGGCCTCCACTTGGACAAAGGTGAAGGTTGAGCTGTCGTCCGGGTGGTGGTCGCGCCAGATGTCCACCAGGGAGTGATGTTCGACAATCTCCCTGAGGACGTCCGCTGCGGCCGGGCACTGCTCGATCCCCGAGCGGTCCCGTTTTTCAAGGGTGTTGTTAAAGTCCCCGCCCAGGACCAGGCACTCGCGAGGATCCAAGGTGCCGAGGAGGGTGGACGCCTGCTGATAGAAACGAAGTTGTTCCGGGCCCGGTGTCGGGGCATAGATGTTGACGAGATTGACCACGAGCCCCTCCATACGGACCCGTAGGTGCACCAGGCGGCCCGGCACAGCCTCGGCAAACCCCAGCATCTCAGGCCGTAGGTCGGGGGAGAACAAGGTCGCCACTCCAGCCTGGCGAACAGAGAGATGGCTGAAGTAGACTCTGTCCCCCCATTCCAGCCGCCAGCTTTCTTCAGCGGCTGGATCCGTATGGGTCTCCTGCAGGAATACTACAGAGTACCCCCCCTCCCGAAGGAAGGAGAGCACCTGGCTCCTGCGGAGACCCATCCTACAGCCCCGGGTGTTCAATGTTGCAAAGAGGAGAGATGCCATGAGGAGGGCTGGGGGGGATCCTTGCTGGCAGAGTCACTCACAGCCCCCATCGGGCCGCGTAACAATCCGTGACCCACCCCGTAGGCGAGTAGTGAGTCACGGAAAAGGCGGACCCGTTGGTAGGCCGTGGCGGCCTGCTTCCCAGTCCCTTTGCCCTCCCCCATGAGGGCCCTCGCGGCCCGGAGGATTTGGTGGAAATCCCCCCATCGCTGGAGAGCGAGCTGTACTTTGTTGCGGGAGCCCCGGACGTCCTCCAGGAACTCCCGCAGCTCCTCTCGCAGCATATGGGGGGCCGGGGTTACTGTCTCCCGGCTATCGAAAGAAGGGGCCCCGGACACAGCCCTATGGCCCACCGAAACGGACAGGCAAGGGGCGGACCCTTGACGCAGCTCCTGCTGGGCCGGCACCTTAGGGCCCAACCCAAAATTCGGCTTAGTTGGGGGAGGCGGTGGAGGGAGAAGAGCAGCCTCTGGTGGGTCGGGACGAGGAAATACCGGAGCCGCTCCCTGGGGGTCATCCTCCGAGAAGGGGAGGGAGACAGCCCCAGAGGCGGCAGTGTCATCATGGGAGGTGTGGGAGATTGGGATGGCATCAGGGGCGGGGCAGGGATCAGAAGTAGGGGCAGGGAGGGGGACATGAGCAGGGCCGGGCTGAGGAACGGGTAGAGGATCCTGAGCCGCAGGAGCTGGGCCACTGGGAGGTGGCCTCTCTTGGTGTGGCTGAGGGATCTGGGAATTGGGAAGGGGACCCCCCACGATGCCGGGCTCTAGTATGATGGTTTGTGTTACAGCCACGGCATCGGGAGGTGGACAGATATTTGCGGGGTCCCCGCCTGGGAAGGAGAACTGTTGTCCCACCCCAATGAGGGGTACCCCCTGGGATTCGGGTCCCGGCCGCAGGGCACCGGCCGTCGCTTCAGGAGGCTTGGCGGCCGTCAGCGAGGTGTCACTTGCGACCGGGCAGGTGGAAGAGCCCAGGGGATCCTCGGAGGTGGGAGCGGAACCGACGGTCAAGGGGAGGGAGCATGGGGAGAGGGGGGAAAGGGGCACCGGGGTGAGGTCATTGAGATCGAGACCTGCTGGTAAAGGGTCATCCTCCCCCTGGGTGATTGGGGTCAGACCCAGGGCCTCGATCTCCTTGTAGAGGGAGGGCAGGTCACCTTCTGCCACCCCGGGGTTCTCCCCACCGGCACCTGAAGCAATGCTCGGGTCGGGGCGCGCAGGGTCGACAAAAGGGGCAGAAGGGGCTCTATCTGGGGCTTCCGAGGGAGGGGCGGTAATACCTTCCGGTGCTGCCACGTCTTTCCCAGCCGGTTCTGGCGGACAAAAGCCGCTCGGGGGCAAAGCGGAAGGCTCGGCATCAGTGCCCCCCTTCCTGGTCTTCCGGGGGGGCTTCCGCATCGGCGGAAAGGAGCGGGGCTCGAGCCTTCCGCTTGCCCCGCTTCCCCTGTACTAAGGCCCAGCCCTCCATGGCATCATCTGGGGGCTGGCTAGTAAGGGTCGGGTCGTGGGGGGGGGCACGATTTCTTAGGGACTCGGGGAGGTAGTGGTGGGGCAGCATAAGGGAGAGAAAAGTCTCCCTGGGGCGGGCCCTCTCCCACGCCCGGCGATATCCCTGCCTCACCCTCCTCCACAGGCCTCAGCAGACTGTTCGCAGTGGGCCTCTCCCGCTCGTCTGGGCTCACTGGGGGAGGTACTCCCAGGGTCCGAGCGGGAGCAGCGGTGGACTGGGAAGGAGGAGGGGCGGCTCTGGGCACCGGGCATTCAGGGGCGCCGGCGATGACGGGGCCGACGCCCTGCCGGGGCTCGGGGGTCTCGGATGCTCCCCCTTGCCTGGCCAAGGGACAGTCCCTCCGGACGTGTCCCATTGCCCGGCAGAGGTAGCACCGGGCCTCCCCCGTGGAATAGTACACCCGGTAACGGGCCCCATGATAGGGGACCATAAAGGACCCCTCGAGCGCCTCCCCGTCACGTGCCGCCGGGGGCATTTGGAGCTGCACCTGCCGGCGGAACGAGAGGATGTGACGGAGGGCGGGGTCTTTGCAGCCCAGTGGGAGAGGGCTGACTACAGAGATGGGTCTCCCCAGGGCGGAGAGGACAGGTAACAGGGCGGCATTGGGGAGGAAGGGAGGGACGGAAGTGAGGACTAGGCGGACGCCCAAGTCCTCCAGCGGCTCTAATGGGACGAACACGCCCCCCACCGCCAGGCCCTTCTCCACCGCCTCTTGGGCCGCGGCCTCCGATGCGAGGAAGAAGACTACCTTCCCGTACATTTTGGAGGCCGCTACGATGGCCGTGGGCCCCACTACCCTCGCCAACGCCCGCACATAGGTTTCTACGTGGGGCGAGGCGGGTACCAGGAGGCAACGGACGCCATGCCTCCTGGTCAAGGTGGGAAAGGGGCCCCGGCCGCTATAGATGGTAGCTGAGGCGGTGGGCGGGTTAGGTGACGTTGCGGCAGGTGGGGGGGTTGCCGCCACCTGGGCGTACGCTCTGGGGGCCGGGGGTGGGACACCCGCAGAGCTGGTAGAGGGAACAGCAGGGAAGGGCGCCGCGGCCGGTGGCAGGGCCGCAGCAGTAGTGGCTGCCTCTGCCATGGAGGGTCTGGCCTTTGTCGCGGGGCCCTTACCCTTCTTTTTACCCTGGCCCTTCCTGCCGGCTGGGGGGGCTCCCCCAGAATCATGGGGGGCGAGGGACGTGGCAGCAGCGGAGGTCTCTTCAATGTCCGCCACTGCCGGTGCCCCAGCGGGGGCGAGAGCAGGTGGTTCGGCAGCGGCGGTCGAGGTGGAGGCTAGGGAGGGTGACGGGGGAACAGGCGGAGGAGGGGCGGCCGTGCCGTCTGGAGGGGCTCCTCCCTCCATGTCGCCTGCCATGACGAACGGGGGGGAAGGGAAAACTCCTGAGAGGGGGATGGGGAGAGGAATTGGGGTGACCACTCCTCCCTGCTAGGCTGTAGGCAGGGGAGGATGCAATAAAAGTGGGGCCAGGGTCAGGGTTCAGGGTTAACTCGGACTAGTGCGGGGGTAGGGTTCAGTCACCGACACAAGATGGGAAATCCGGCTCCTCTTGTTGCACTAGGGGAGGGGATGATATAACAGCATGGGGGTGCAGTGAGATGGGGTCAAAATTAAACAGGGGAGGGGCACAAGCACATGGGAGGGGGCGTGGGTTCACGGAAGCGGGGGGCTAATCAGGGCAAACGGAGCTTCAGGGGGAGGGAGACAACCAACTAAGAATGGGGCAGAAAAACAAGGGACTAGTTGCAGGGCTAGGGTAGGGCAAACAAACAAGGCCGTAGAGGGAGAGGGGCAGGGCAGGCAAAACTGAAACTAGTAAGGGGCTGGGACCAAAAAAAAGGGGGGCAAACAACTGCAAGGGGTAAATGGGGCAGGTGGCAAGGGACAAAGCAAGGGACGTGCTGCTGGGGGGAAGAGGGTCAGTCCAAGGGGTATGGGAGGGGGCACGTGCACCCACGTGCGCTTGCACAATGTCAATGGGTGGGGCTGGTTGCCACTGCAGGCCCAAATGATGTTAAAAGGTTGTGGCGGGCCATGGAAGCAGCTAAGTCCAGAGGCCGTAGCACAAGGCAGATGGTGAGTAGCCAGCAGAGGTGGTGGAGGGGGCAGCGGTGGTGGTGGGGGTTATGGGGGGGCACAGGTGGACCAGGGGGCAGGCTCGGCGCCACACCCCCTGTGCCCCTACAAACACAGTCAATACCCCCACCACTAGAGCACAGTTCGAAAGATTACTCAGTTCTTGGAGGCCCCCTCCACGGTGGTCTGCAGAGTCTCCACCGACGGTCTTCCGGGTCTTCCGCCTCTGGGTAGCAGCAGCTTCCCGGCAGCAGACAGGGCAGCAGCAGCAGCTCCAGCTACTCCAGGCGGTGGTCCGGTGGTCAGGCAGGACCCCTCACAGATGGTGGTGGTGGTGATCACAGCAGTGGCTGGAGCAGGAGCCCCTCACACCCCTCCTCTGGGGAGAGGGCCAGCAGGCCCCCTCCCCCCCAAGGGGTTGTTGCAGCAGCAGGAGTAGCAGCAACCAAGGTGTTGGGAGGGGGCGGGGTTCAGCTGCCAGGCAGCCAGCAACCAGAGAGTAGAGTAGTGGGAGGGGTGTCTGGCCCAGCCAGGGGAGAAGCTGGAGCAGCAATAGCAGCAAACAGCAGCTGGGAGGGCCCAGGGCCTAGCAGCAGCCCCAGCAGGATGAGCAGGAGGAGCAGCAGCCCCCTACCTCCTTCCCGGCCAGAGGGCTATAGGAAAGTGGTAAGGAACCAGTATGTTAGCCCCAGGCTAAAGAAATCCCTGATACCTTATGGCAGTTGCTCCAGGTTAATCAAGACACCTGGGGCCAATTAAGAACTTTCCAGAAGGCAGGGAGGTTAATTGAGACACCTGCAGCCAATCAGGGGCTGGCTGAAACTAGTTAAAAGCCTCCCAGTGAGTCAGTGAGGGTCGCATGTCAGGAGCTGTGGAAGGAGGTTGCGTGTGAGGAGCTGGGAGCAAGAGGCACTAGGAGCTGAGAGTAAGAGGGCGTACTGCTGGAAGATCCTGTGGTGAGGATAAAGAAGGGGTTGGGAGGAGTCCTTGGGGAAGTAGCCCAGGGAGTTGTAGCTGTCGTGCAGTTGTTCCAGGAGGCACTCTAAACAGCTGCAATCCACAGGGCCCTGGGCTGGAACCCGGAGTAGAGGGCGGGCCCGGGTTCCCCCCAAAACTGATCAGACACAGGAGGAGTTAACCTGGACTGTGGAGTCTACTAGAGGGGAAGATCTCTGAGGCAAGCAGAATCCGCCAATAAGCTCAGGACCCACCGAGGTAGAGGAGGAACTTTGTCACAGTACCCAGAGGCAACTGAAGATGTGAAGTCCAGTGCTAGCATACTAATGTGGGCAAAAGTGCAAGTGAACTAGCCCCGAAACCATGATTAGAATGGACACTGTTTTGTACTTACATACTAGTTCAGTGACCAAGGACTCAGCCTTCTAGTATAGACAAGGCCTGAATATCAGCAAAAGTAGGTCTCTTCCCTCTTCACAAACTGTTTAATACCAAAGGTGCTAAGTATCTGTGCAGCTCCCTCTCCCTCCCCACACAGCTGCTTGTCATTAAATGTGGCAGCCTTCTGCAGCGGTATTGTTACTTGTAAATAAAATGTGGTTGCTAAGAAACATGATGATTAACATACTGACAATACAACCTTCTTTGATAGTTTGGGCATCAATTGTCTGCTTTTGTAATCAGCAAGAAAATAATTTTTAGAGAGGTTTGTCAGACCGCAGAAAAGTAGGTTTTTTGAATTAAATTAGAATCCAGTGTTTTCATAACGAGAAAAGGTCTCTAAGCAATAACTTTTTTGTCAGGTTTTGGGTACTTGATAATTTTTGTGTTTCTGTTTATGTTAATTTTTCAGCTAACAAAATAAGGTTAGTGTTAATTTATCCGCAACCATATTTAAATAAAGGAAACTAGAACTTTGGCTCACTTAATTTTTATATGTGTAATTGTATATAGTAATTTTTCTTCTGGCTGATCTAATCCCATTTTAAATTTCCTCTGCTCAAATTGTTCTAGTTGTCAGGGAGTTTGCAAACAGATCCTCTTCCTCTGCACATATAAAATCACCCACTCCTCCGACTGTCCTCCATGCTAGCTTAGACAAGGGGGTTGATTCTCCTTTCCATTGCAGAGAGACAAAAAACAAAACACAGCATGGTCAAAACAACATTCCCACATTTTTAGTGTCTTACCTGGATGGTAAAGGAAGCTTGGACTTGGAGAAACAGAATAATGAAGTAGGAAACTACCCTTCTCATCTCCTGCACCTGGATGTGTAATTCAACTTGCATATGCTGTAACAGATGGGTGCTTAAATATAGTTCTGTTCTGAAAAAATGCATAAAAATGGCACCGTCCTATCCATTTACTCTGCCCCCATATGTATCCAGAGTCATATCTGCTTACTTGAATGACTAAAATAAGTTTTTATTGCTTTTTAGCCCTGAAGAGCCAAGCCAATTAGAAGAGGTGGGATCTGTTCCTTTTGACTGCGTTCCACCTATATGTCTAATCAGTCCTATTGGGACAAATCCATTATGGGCAATGGGACTGCACAGGTGTTAATTTGGAGACAGTAGGAATGCAAAGGGTTTATTGAGGCCTTGTCTACACTACAGGGGCAATTCAATCTAAGCTATGCAATTTGAGTTCCGTGAATAGTGTAACTCAAATTGATGTAGCGTAGACCTTCTTACCACAGGATTTACAGTATGCAATGTCGATGGGAGACACTCTCCTGTTGACTCCTCTTACTCTTCTCGATCCGATGGAGTACAGGAGTCGACCGAAGAGTCATCTGCGATCAATTTAACAGGTCTTCACTAGACCCACTAAATCGACCGCTGATGCATCAATCGCTGCTTATCGATCCTCCGGTAAGCATAGACAAGCCCTGAGAGTTTAATTTGACCGGTGGATCCTTTATTACAGGTGGTGATAGGAAAAAATAACAGATAGTCTCTCAGTACCTAGGTTGAGTTTCCAGCACCGGCAATGAAGGAAAACAAACAAATAAATAAGCAAACACCCACCCATCCAATATTCTTATTTATAAACTTACTTGATGAATCTGCAGACCATGGAATCCCACAATAACATGTAATCATGAGTGAGAGAAGGAAACTTAGGCCCCCACTTCAGAAAAGCAGTTAAACCCATGCCTAATGATCCAGCTTCCAGTGAGAGTCATTCCACTGATTTTAATGGGAGCTGCATGAGGCCCATTGGCCTTGGGCCCATGAAGAAGAATGGTCCCAGAGCCCAGGCTCCAGCCCAAGCCTGAACATCTAGACAGCAACTTTATAGCCCTGCAGCCTGAGCTACATGAGCATGAGGCAGATGACACGGGTCAGCCACAGGTGTTTAATTGCAGTGTTGACATATCTGTAGAGAGCAGGCAACTGAGAAGAGTGTTTGGCTAGCTGAGCATGACTTGTAGTTAGCGGAGATGTACAGCAGTAACTGAAGGCCTCACTTACTTACGTATATTAAATGGAAACAAGTATAGGACAAGACTGAAAGCACCTTGCTGACCAGGGGCAATAATATACACACATCTATGCCTGGCCAACAAGGGATGCAATGAATCTTTGTAATATATTTGATTCTTCTACAAACACTAGCAATTTGCTGCTATTTGTATTCAATCAAACAAACAAGCATAAGTTGCTGCCGCCAGCATGTATACACTTTTAATCTGATCCCATTTTTCTGGCCAACCCCAAAGCATGCCAGAATTCCACTCATTGAATGTTTGGACTGGTAGTTATTTTTTTTTAAACTTGTTGCCATTTTCATATAATTGTTCATTTTTTTCCAGTTTTTTTGCGAGAAATTATTTTCAGTTTCAAAAATGTATTTAGCTTGGTGACAAACAGAGCAATAACAATAGGGGGAAATATTTTCTTTATATCATTGTAGAAAGGAGTTTTGTTTGCTTTTTCTAGCGGATACCCTGTGGTATTCACATCTCTCTAGGTTATGTTTTGGTGTGTAATTCCAACCCAAGGCATTCATAATTGCTTTCCAGTTTTTGAGTATTTTTAATCAGCTAGAAGGTTTTATTTTTCTTAAATCAGAAAGGTGAAGCCATAATGCTCCAAAATCCAGTAACTAATCCCATGAAACATGTTCTTACGGTCAAATTAATAGAGGCTGAGCAATGTGCAGCATAAACAGAATATTATTTTTTTCCCCAGTGAAGGGATTTGTTTTCCATGAATGATGATCTACCTAATATCCAATGATTATCTGCTAAATAATGAACGGAAAGACGTGCCACAAGGACTCCTCGTTGTTTTTGCTGATACAGACTAACACGGCTACCACTCTGAAACCTTAAACCATTGCTGCTCTGGCTGGAAACTGAGGGTCACATTTCTGCTCTTAGCTCCCATATATTCTCGCTCACTTACACCAGTGCAGCTCATGACAGGGTTACATCAGTACAAACAAGAAGCAGAATTTGGCCAGATGGTTTTTAGATGTAGGTGTCTCAGTGCAGAAGGTACCAAATTCTGAGCCCCATTGAAAATACACTGGGTGTAAATTGAGGCCCTATAACAGTTGTTGGCTAGATTATACTCTGCCCTTAGATGTGCGCTCAGTGGGGAGGGAGGACAAAAAGGTGACTCCCCGCCATCCTCAGCACTGTCATGGTTGGTGTAAGGACCAGGTACCATTGCTCAGCCTCAGAGACTGTTCCCTACTACTCCAGGGGGTACACTGTGTCCTAAAGGGGCTCCACAGATGAGCAGCAGTGTGAAAGAGTCACTTACCCCCATGAGCTGTGACTGATTAGTGGATGGGCAGAGAGGGGAGCATTAGAGTGCTGCTGGCTAGAAGGCTGGTAGGAAATCCCCCCTGACTTCTTGCTGCCAGCCCATCTCTCATTGGAATGCAACTCCAGACTAGGAGCTCAGTTCTATGCAAGTGAGCTTAGGGAATTGGTTGCAGGACACCTGATTAGCCCAGAGCCAATAGGCTGACTCAGGGCCAGGGGCTGGAAAGGGGATGCATAACCTCAGCAGAGGAATCCTGATCAGCACAGTGACCACAGGGATGGACACAGCAGGACGATCAGTGAGTTATCTTAAATGCCTATACACAAATGCAAGAAGCCTGGGGAACAAGCAGGGAGAACTGGAAGTCCTGGCACAGTCAAGGAATTATGATGTAATTGGAATAACAGAGACTTGGTGGGATAACTCACATGATTGGAGTACTGTCATGGATGGATATAAACTGTTCAGGAAGGATAGGCAGGGCAGAAAAGGTGGGGGAGTTGCGTTGTATGTAAGAGAGCAGTATGACTGCTCAGAGCTCCAGTATGAAACTGCAGAAAAACCTGGGAGTCTCTGGATTAAATTTAGAAGTGTGAGCAACAAGGGTAACGTCGTGGTGGGAGTCTGCTACAGACCACCAGACCAGGGGGATGAGGTGGACGAGGCTTTCTTCCAGCAACTAACAGAAGTTACTAGATCACAGGCCCTGGTTCTCATGGGTGACTTTAATCACCCCGACATCTGCTGGGAGAGCAATACAGCGGTCCACAGACAATCCAGGAAGTTTTTGGAAAGTGTAGGGGACAATTTCCTGGTGCAAGTGCTGGAGGAACCAACTAGGGGAAAAGCTCTTCTTGACCTGCTGCTCACAAACAGGGAGGAAATAGTAGAGGAAGCAATAGTGGATGGGAACCTGGGAGGCAGTGACCATGAGATGGTCGAGTTCAGGATCCTGACACAAGGAAGAAAGGAGAGCAGTAGAATACAGAGCCTGGACTTCAGAAAAGCAGACTTTGACTCCCTCAGGGAACTGATGGGCAAGGTCCCCTGGGAGAATAACATGAGGGGGAAAGGAGTCGAGGAAAGCTGGCTGTATTTTAAAGAATCCTTATTGAGGTTGCAGGAACAAACCATCCCGATGTGTAGAAAGAAAAGTAAATATGGCAGGCGACCAGCTTGGCTTAACAGTGAAATCCTTGCTCGTCTTAAACACAAAACAGCAGCTTACAAGAAGTGGAAGATGGGACAAATGACCAGGGAGGAGCATATAAATATTGTTCAGGCAAGCAGGAGTGAAATTAGGAAGGCCAAATCACACTTGGAGTTGCAGCTAGCCGGAGATGTTAGGAGTAACAAGAAGGGTTTCTTCAGGTATGTGAGCAACAAGAAGAAAGTCAAGGAAAGTGTGGGCCCCTTGCTGAATGAGGGAGGGAACCTAGTGACAGAGGATGTGGAGAAAGCTAGTGTACTCAATGCTTTTTTTGCCTCTGTCTTCACAGACAAGGTCAGCTCCCAGGTGGCTGCACTCCGCAGCACGGTATGGGGAGGAGGTGACCAGCCCTCTGTGGAGAAAGAAGTAGTTCAGGACTATTTAGAAAAGCTGGACGAGCACAAGTCCATGGGGCCGGATGCACTGCATCCGAGGGTGCTAAAGGAGTTGGCCGATGTGATTGCAGAGCCATTGGCCATTATCTTTGACAAATCATGGCAATTGGGGGAGGTCCCGGAAGACTGGAAAAAAGCTAATGTAGTGCCCATCCTTAAAAAAGGGAAGAAGGAAGATCCGGGGAACTACAGGCCAGTCAGTCTCACCTCAGTCCCTGGAAAAATCATGGAACAGATCCTCAAGGAATCAATTCTGAACCACTTAAAGGAGGGGAAAGTGATCAGGAACAGTCAGCATGGATTCACCAAGGGCAAGTCATGCCTGACTAACCTAATTGCCTTCTATGATGAGATAACTGGCTCTGTGGATGAGGGGAAAGCAGTGGATGTGCTATTTCTTGACTTTAGCAAAGCTTTTGATACAGTCTCCCACAGTATTCTTGCCAGCAAGTTAAAGAAGTATGGGCTGGATGAATGGACGGTAAGGTGGATAGAAAACTGGCTGGATGGTCGTGCTCAACGGGTAGTGATCAATGGCTCCATGTCTAGTTGGCAGCCGGTATCAAGTGGAGTGCCCCAAGGGTCGGTGCTGGGGCCGGTTTTGTTCAATATCTTCATCAACGATCTGGAGGATGGTGTGGACTGCACCCTTAGCAAGTTTGCAGATGACACTAAATTGGGAGGAGTGGTTGATACACTGGAGGGTAGGGATAGGATACAGAGGGACCTAGACAAATTAGAGGATTGGGCCAAAAGAAATCTGATGAGGTTCAACAAGGACAAGTGCAGAGTCCTGCACTTAGGACGGAAGAATCCCATGCACTGCTACAGACTAGGGACCGAATGGCTGGGCAGCAGTTCTGCAGAAAAGGACCTAGGGGTTACGGTGGACGAAAATCTGAATATGAGTCAACAGTGTGCCCTTGTTGCCAGGAAGGCTAACGGCATTTTGGGCTGTATAAGTAGGGGCATTTCCAGCAGATCGAGGGACGTGATTATTCCCCTCTATTCGGCACTGGTGAGGCCTCATTTGGAGTACTGTGTCCAGTTTTGGGCCCCACACTACAAGAAGGATGTGGATAAATTGGAAAGAGTCCAACGGAGGGCAACAAAAATGATTAGGGGGCTGGAGCACATGACTTATGAGGAGAGGCTGAGGGAACTGGGATTGTTTAGCCTGCAGAAGAGAAGAGTGAGAGGGGATTTGATAGCTGCTTTCAACTACCTGAAAGGGGGTTCCAAAGAGGATGGATCTAGACTGTTCTCAGTGGTAGAAGATGACAGAACAAGGAGTAATGATCTCAAGTTGCAGAGGGGGAGGTTTAGGTTGGATATTAGGAAAAACTTTTTCACTAGTAGGGTGGTGAAGCACTGGAATGGGTTACCTAGGGAGGTGGTGGAATCTCCTTCCTTAGAGGTTTTTAAGGTCAGGCTTGACAAAGCCCTGGCTGGGATGATCTAGTTGGGGTTGGTCCTGCTTTGAGCAGGGGGTTGGACTAGATGACCTCCTGAGGTCCCTTCCAACCCTGAGATTCTATGATTCTATGATTCTATGATGCAGCAGGAACCAGGGTTAACCATTCACCAGCATGCACCTAGGGTGACCAGACAGCAAGTGTGAAAAATCGGGATGGGGTGGGGGGTAATTGGAGCCTATATAAGCAAAAGACCCAAAAATCAGGACTGTCCCTATAAAATCAGGACATCTGGTCACCCTACATGCACCGCACCCAAAGAGCAGCCACAACCACAATGGGCAGGAGGAACCTGCGTAAAATACAGTGGCTAGGGGCTGTTTGGGCTCTTAATCCTTTGAGAGAATATTCATCTGTATATTCAGCTGTTGGGCACTTAGTATGCTGTGCTATTGCTGGGCAGTGGGGTATATGTGACATCCCTTTAAAGGCCCCTGACTAGTCCCTTCTACTAAATGAGATTTTGTTTCTGCCTAGACAGGAGTGTTGGTTTGTAACTGAGCAGAGCAGTTACTCCAGGGGTTAATTCCTGCCTCCCCAATAGGTGTGGAAGGGAACTAAGGGGTCTTTGCTTAGTAGGAGGCAAGCAGTGTTCTCCCAGGCAAGTGGCTTATGGTTTGTAGTCTGTTTAACAAACCTGGGGGTGCTCCCATCACAAGGGCAAGGAGAAGGATCCATGACTCCATACAGCTGCTTTGCACTCGCCCCTGGAGTCAGTCCAGCACAGCAGGGTAGCAATCCATACTACATTAAGCACTGCCTACTGGGAATCTCAGGAAGGTGACCTCCCAGATGGTGGTGCATCTCTGTGCCATCCCTTGCTATGGGCTGTGCTTAAATGGCAAAATCTCCTGTCAGTTTCAGGGTAACTGCATCTGTATTCCCCCGCACTGCCCATGGTTTGCTCCAGGAGTTCCCAGTCTGATCTTCAGCCACCACCTACTCCCTTCTGACTGGAACTTTTAAGGCTGCACTGCTCCCTGCCTGATACTGGAATATCTCAAGCATGCCAGTCTGCCTAAAGGCCAATGCCTGCACTTTTCTTTCTCTCCAAGGGCCATGAACATTGTATGCCAGCAATTACAATATACCAAACAGCTCTTTCTGAGCAAGCACCTTTATTGTTAAGGTAAAAGCATTACAAGCTCCTATACAGATGATAAAAGCTTATATCAGAAGTCACTTATTAGTCTATGGGGCCCTAGTAGGCCAAAGTCTTTCCAACCATTTTACAAGGGTTCAGGCCCTTGTAAAGAAGGTCCTGTCCATTGGCTGGATCAGAAAGAAGGCACTGAGTCAGTTTAAATGCAGTACCTTTATGCCAAAAGCCATTTCTTTGTCTGTTGATCTCTGGAAAATCCAGTCTGAACCAGGGTACGTGTACATCTCTAATGGGTGGTATCTCTTCAGATGTGTTTGCAATGTAAGTGATTCACCCTAAGTATCCCACACTGTTCTTAGTTCCTGGCAGAGCTATGGCACCATTTCCCCCTTCCCCAAAAATTGTGTACAATCTCTGGCCCACAGTGATACATAAATTTCATACACTTAATACAAATATGGTCTCCAAAGATATTGCAGGCGGTTGCAGTATCTGTCATGCTACTCAACTGAATGAGTGAAAATACAAATGTGGAACTCTTTGATGATAAAGTGTCCTCATGTGATTGTGTTAGCTGCCACTGCTTCCCTCTGTCCCTGCCGTCAGGACTGGTTCAGAGAATGCTGTCAAATGTTTAATCTCCAGAGGCATCTCCCCACCATGGACATTGTGACAGGTTCCCCCCATAGGGTGCCACCTGGAACTGGGGTACCACTGAGCCCTCTGACTCATCAGCCTGGGTTCCCTCTCACACTGTGTTGCTGTGACAAGCTGCAGACCCAGTCCCGGTCCTACACTTCTGCCAGCATTCACACAGGTAGGGACACACCCAGGTGCAGTTACATGCAGACTGACCAGCCACTGCATGAACCAACACTAGAGAGGCTACAGCCAAAATTACTACCAGCTTCCCAGTCAAGGACCCCAGAGTTGTATCATCACACCCTGGTCAAAACCCAGACCAGTATGAATTTATTATCCAGTTTGCCTCCCCCCTCAATGTGGAGAGAAATATGCAACAGCCTTTGCCCCTTGAGCTAAGATTTCCAAGTACTTTATTCAAACTCACTGGTTTAGATAAAGCACAAACAAGTTTAACTACAAAAGGAAGATTTTAAGTGATTATAAGTGATAGCAAACAGATCAAAGCAGATTACCTAGTAAATAAACAAAAACTCAAACTAAGTTTAAGATACTAGAAGGGTAGGATTTGAATTAACAGTCTCACACCCTGATTGATGATACAAGCTGTCTTGCAGATTCTCAAGCTTCAGACTGCATTTACTTTGCAGCTTGAGATCCCCAGGTTTTTATACACAGGCTATAAATCCTTTTAGCCTGGGTCCAGCACTTCCCCCAGTTCAGTCTTTTGTTCCTTAGGTGATTTTAGGAGTCTTCTTGTGTGGGGAGTGAAGAACCATGGATAATGTCACTCCCTGCCTTATATAGCTTTAGCATATGGCGGGTGTGATGGGTTCCCTCCCCCCTCCCTCGGTGCCACCTGGAACTGGGGTACCACTGAGCCCACCTGACCTACCAGCCTGGGCTCCTTTTACACTGTACTGATGTGACAAGTCCTCAAGCCCCCTCCTGCACACATACAGGTAGGGACACACCCAGCTGCAGCTACACACAGATGCTGAGATCAGCTCTGCTTGAGAAGCTTCAACTAAGGCACCTCCCACTTCCTAAGGCACCCCCCCCCCGGAGTGTAAACCCAAAATTATTGCGTTTTGCGCTGCACAGAGAACTGTACAGTGTAAGCTCATGAAATTTGCCCCCTTCCTCAATGTGGAGAGGAATATACACAACTTTCTGCCCCCAAGTCATGATTTTAGACAAAACAAAACAAATTTATTAACTACGAAAGATAGATTTTAAGTGACTATAAGGGATAACAAACAGATCAAAGCAGATTACCTAGCAAATAAAACAGAAACGCAATCTAAGCTTAATATACTAAAGAAATTGGATATGAGTAGCAAATTCTCTCCCTAATTGTTGGTTTAGGCAGTTTGCAGAGATTCTTGAGGGCAAGCTGCACTTGCTTGCAGCTTAAAACCCCAGGTATTTCTTTCACAGGCTAGAGAACCCGCTAGCCTGGGTTCAGCCCTTCTCCCCCAGTTCAGTCCTTGTTTCCCAGGTCTTTCCAGCAACCTTCTTGGGTGGGGAGTCAGTGAAGAACCACGATGATGTCACTCCCCTGCCTTAAAGAGCTTTTGCATAGGGTGGGAACCCTTTGTCTCCAACTTTAATTCCCATGCCTTTCAGTTGAAAAACACTGGTATTCCAAACTGGAGTCCAGTACCAGGTGACTTGGTCACATGTCCCCATAGGGCTATAGCCGCCATGACTGAGAGGCTGTTTGTAGCATCTTCAGGAAAGCTCCCCAGGAATGCTCCTTGGTGGGAGATTAGCATCTTCTAAGACCTATTGTTCTCCCTAAAGACCCTTTCCAGACTGCTGGCACTTAACATTAAAAGGTTGCAGAGCAGTTTTTAAACTAAGAGATGGGGGAAAGCCGATTGCTGCAGAGGGGCACGTGGATCAGACAGAGACTTCTCCTTGAGGAGAGTCTATTGATAGAGATTCTCTAGGTTTTAGTCAGGAGGAGAGGATGGAAGAGGATAAAATGTGGGTCAGATCAGATAAGAAACATTCACATAATAAAGAATCTGACACGTCAGAAAAGGGCAGACAAATAAACAATGACCAGTTCTTAAAGTGCTTGTACACAAATGCTAGAGGTCTACATAATAAGATGGGTGAACTAGAGTGCCACGTGTTAAAGGAGGATATTGATATAATAGGCATCACAGAAACCTGGTGGAGTGAGGACAATCAATGGGACACAATCATTCCGGGGTACAAAATATATTGGAAGGATAGAACAGGTTGTGCGGGTTGGGAAGGGGAGGAGAGTGGCACTATATGTGAAAGAAAATGTAGAATCAAATGAAGTAAAAATCTTAAATGAATCCACATGATCCATAGAATCTCTATGGATAGTAATTCCATGCTCTAATAAGAATATAACAGTAGGGATCTATTATTGACCACCTGACCAGGACAGTGATAATGACGATGAAATACTAAGGGAGATTAGAGAGGCTATCAAAATAAAGAACTCAATAATAGTGGGGGATTTCAATTAACCCCATATTGACTGGGTACATGTCACCTCAGGACGAAATGCAGAGACAACATTTCTCGATACTTTAAATGTCTGCTTCTTGGAGAAGCTGGTACAGGAACCCACAAGGGGAGAGGCAACTCTCGATTTAGTCCTGAGTGGAGTGCAGGATCTGGTCCAAGAGGTAACTATAACAGGACCGCTTGGAAATAGTGACCATAATATAATAACCTTTAACATTCCTGTGGTGGGAAGAATACCCCAACAGCCCAACACTGTGGCATTTAATTTCAGAAAGGGGAACTATGCAAAAATGAGGAGGTTAGTTAAACAGAAATTAAAAGGTACAGTGACTAGAATGAAATCCCTGCAAGCTGCGTGGACGCTTTTCAAAGACACCATAATAGAGGCCCAACTTAAATATATACTCCAAATTAGAATACACAGTAAAAGAACTAAAAAAGAGCCATGGTGGCTTAATGACCATGTAAAAGAAGCAGTGAGAGATAAAAAGGCATCTTTTAAAAAGTGGAAGTCAAATCCTAGTGAGGTAAATAGAAAAGAGCATAAACACTGCCAAATTAAGTGTAAAAATGTAATAAGAAAAGCCAAAAGGGAGTTTGAAGAACAGCTAGCTAAAAACTCAAAAGGTAATAACAAAATGTTTTTAAGTACATCAGAAGCAGGAAGCCTGCTAAACAACCAGTGGGGCCCCTGGACAATCGAGATACAAAAGGAGCACTTAAAGACGATAAAGTAATTGCGGAGAAACTAAATGAATTCTTTTCTTCAGTCTTCACGGCTGAGGATGTTAGGGAGATTCCCAAACCTGAGCCATCTTTTGTAGGTGACAAATCTGAGGAATTGCCACAGATTGAAGTGTCACTACAGGAGGTTTTGGAATTAATTGATAAACTAAACAATAACAAGTCACCGGGACCAGATGGCATTCACCCAAGAGTTTTGAAAGAACGCAAATGTGAAGTTGTGGAACTATTAACTATGGTTTGTAACCTGTCCTTTAAATCAGCTTCTGTACCCAATGACTGGAAGATAGCTAATGTAAAGCCAACATTTAAAACGGGCTCTAGAGTGATCCCGGCAATTACAGACCAGTAAGTCTAACGTCAGTACCGGGCAAATTAGTTGAAATAATATTAAAGAATAAAATTGTCAGACACATAGAAGAACATAAATTGTTGGGCAAAAGTCAACATGGTTTCTGTAAAGGGAAATCATGTCTTACTAATCTATTAGAGTTCTTTGAAGGCGTCAACAAACATGTGGACAAGGGGGATCCACTGGACATAGTGTACTTAGATTTCCAGAAAGCCTTTGACAAGGTACCTCACCAAAGGCTCTTAAGAGGGGAATCCTTTCATGGATTGAGAACTGGTTAAAAGACAGGGAACAAAGGGTAGGAATAAATGGTAAATTTTCAGAATGGAGAGGGGTAACTACCAGTGTTCCTCAGGGGTCAGTCCTAGGACCAATCCTATTCAACTTATTCATAAATGATCTGGAGAAAGGGGTAAACAGTGAGGTGTCAAAGTTTGCAGATGATACTAAACTGGTCAAGATAGTTAAGACCAAAGCAGACTGTGAAGAACTTCAATAAGATCTCAAAAAACGAAGTGATTGGACAACAAAATAGCAAATGAAATTTAATGTGGATAAATGTAAAGTAATGCACATTGGAAAAAATAACCCCAGTTATACATACAATATGATGGGGGCTAATTTAGGTACAACTAATCAGGAGCGAGATCTTGGAGTCATCGTGGATAGTTCTCTGAAGACATCCACGCAGTGTGCAGCGGCAGTCAAAAAAGCAAACAGGATGTTAAAAATCATTAAAAAAGGGATAGAGAATAAGAGAGAGAATATCTTATTGCCCTTATACAAATCCATGGTATGCCCACATCTTGAATACTGTGTACAGATGTGGTCTCCTTATCTCAAAAAAGATATACTGGCATTAGAAAAGGTTCAGAGAAGGGCAACTAAAATGATTAGGGGTTTGGAATGGGTCCCATATGAGGAGAGATTAAAAAGGCTAAGACTTTTCAGCCTGGAAAAGAGGAGACTAAGGGGGGATATGATAGAGCTATATAAAATCATGAGTGGTGTGGAGAAAGTGAATAAGGAAAAGTTATTTACTTGTTCCCATAATATAAGAACCAGGGGCCACCAAGTGAAATTAATGGGCAGCAGGTTTAAAACAGATAAAAGGAAGTTCTTCTTCACACAGCGTACAGTCAATCTGTGGAACTCCTTGCCTGAGGAGGCTGTGAAGGCTAGGACTATAACAGGTTTTAAAAGAGAACTGGATAAATTAATGGAGGCTAAGTCCATTAATGGTTATTAGCCAGGATGGGTAAAGAATGGTGTCCCTAGCCTCTGTTTGTCAGAGGGTGGAGATGGATGGCAGGAGAGAGGTCACTTGATCATTACCTGTTAGGTTCACTCCCTCTGGGGCACCTGGCATTGGCCACTGTCGGTAGACAGGATACTGGGCTGGATGGACCTTTGGTCTGACCCCGTATGGCCATTCTTATGTTCTTATGTTCTTTCCAGCCAGCCATCTAGACTGCATTCTGGCTAGAGGGCAATGTTCATTCTAATTTTTGATAGGCCGTGTGCGCAAAAAAAATTTTCTGTGCAAATTTTTGACAGGCCGTGCCCACAAAATTCCTCTATGCAAATTGTTGTGCTTCTGTGCAGATTTTTGTGTGCGCGGTGTTTTGCCGTGTGCATGGGGTTTAGGATCTGTGTGTGCGCGCACGCGCGCACACGCGCACAGCTTAGAGGGAACAGTGCTAAAGGGCATTCCCCAAATGTAGACACATTTGTAATAGATGCATAGACAATATTCCTAACTTCAGATACCAAAATGATACATGCATACAAATAGGATAATCATATTCAGTAAATCATAACCTTTCCAATGACATCTTACATGACCTATCATATATAAAATACATCATAATTTTGCCATAATCATATCATAACAATATTCTATGAAGAATATGGGGTGTAATGCCACAGTGGGAACCCTTTGTTTCAAAACTTGGTTCCCAGACCATTTTGTGTGACATCCCAAGATGGAGCCCAGGATCATGTGGCCTGGTCTCATGCCCTTGCATCCTTTGCTGAGTCATAGCAGCCATTACTTATAGGCTGTCTGGAACATTTACAGGAAGGTTAAGTTCTTCCAGGGTCCATTGTCTTTGCTGATGGGTATCAGCACTGGCTGGCTTCTTCATTGCTGTACCTGAAAGGCTAGTAGTGGGTATCACCCAGAATAACCACGTTTGAAATACAGATACATAGTCAATATTCATAACTTTAGTTACAAAAATTATACATGCATAAAAGCAGGATAATCATATTCAGCAAATCATAACTTTTCCTATGACACCTCACATGACCCGTCTTGTACAAAATGCATCATAATTATGCCATAGTCATATCATAATAGTATCACTGTGAAGAATATGTGGTGCAGAGTCACAGACATGTTGAAAATTAGCATGGTGTGGTGAACAAGCTCTTTTGCACTGCATGGATAAGAATGTGACTTCTCTGGGGAATAAGCATGTCTCATCTCCCTATTTATCCCTTCCTTGGCTGGGCTGCATCACAGGTTCTGCCTGCCTCCTGTTTAACAAGAGATCTCCATCCACTATTCCCCGACTCCCTCCTTAGACTCGCATACCAGTTATAGACTCATGTCCTGATTCCCACCCCACATCTGTGGCACTGGAATCCTCTGCTCCACATTCAGCTGGTATGACAAAGGAATCTAGCTCAGGGTGATAGCTGGGAAGTCTTCACACTGCAGCCTGGGGCTCAGTCTCATGGCTTTGCTTCACACCCCAGATTTCCTTGAACTTGAAAGCCCTATCATTACTTCTGCTGTTGGAGGGCAAGGCCATGCACTGGTTTGGGTAGCTTATCACCTAATGTCGTTTGTGTTCACCTATGCAGAACCATCTCTTTTTCGCTGTGTGTTCGCCTGCCGTGTGATTGGCACAGTGTTGTAAATAATTAGGGAAAGTAATGATGTAAATCCCAGTGGTAATCGCCTCCTATTTATGGTACAACTACAATCTGAACTTCAATAACACCTTTGACATAATCAAACATCCCAGAGCCCTTTACAAAGCCATAAATTACTCACCTGTAAAGTAATGACTGCAGGGAATTAGAGCAGCCATTGAGTCCATTGATCGGTGCTGGGACTAAATGAAGGAGAGAAAATGCTGCAGAATTCTCTTCTTCTCGCTTTGGAAATTTCCATTGCACCTTTAATTTCATACAGTGCATCCCTTCCCTGCAGCCCTTGCACAAAATAGGGAAGATCATATTGATGTGTGCTCTGACATACAAGGACACTTTGCCGGCCTGTCAGCAGATGCAATATGATAGGGCTCCGTCCTGGGTAGGGTGTGAGTGTATTACTTCCTAGCTCAGAGGCAAAAGTGCTCTTTAGTCACTGGTACAAATATGGATGGCACTCACTTCCTGAAATTGACATGCAGCATTTCTGAAAACAGGGTTCATTCAGAGTTTTCTAATGAAAAACTGCTGTAATTACTTCTGTTACCTTAGATACCGTTATCACACTCAAACTCAACATCTCCTGCTTCCTTGATACTTTCATACTCTTAGTGGCCCTATCTGTGTCTTAGACTGTGTAATCAGATTATCAAGATAACAGCATTTTCCTTCACTGTTAATTATTCATCCTTTCTTATATTGAGTAGTAAGGACTATTTCTGTAGTAAGGGACTACTTGATGTAGGAAAGAATAGCAAAATCAAGACCTCTAGTACTTTTAAGATGCTTATGGGAAAAAAGGTAGGGTGACCAGACAGCAAATGTGAAAAATCGGGACGGGGGTGGGGAGTAATAGGAGCCTATATAAGAAAAAGACCCAAAAATCGGGACTGTCCCTATAAAATCGGGACATCTGGTCACCCTAGAAAAAAGATGATTAACTCCTCTATGTAATTAGATGTTCCACTCTGATTAGAAAACCTTTATAGTGCATTACAATGTATCAGGGAGTTTTACCTGTGAGAAGACAGCAGGATCAGGCCTAGTATTTATAAACACTGGTACATGTTTCTCAGCACTACCGTCAGTTTTTCTTGTATTCATAATGCTCCAACATTACAACTCATTGTAGTTCTGTACTTGATTCCCACAGTGTCAAAGAATTTGTTATCTTCGTGCCAGTTTGAGGCCAATGGGACCACCTTGAAGCTGCTACTCACTGGTAGTAAGGTTGGCAGACACTGTCCTTAAGATAACAAATGTTTTGACACTGTGGGAGTCAAGTACAATCGAGAACATTTTGTTTTGATCTCCAAGGTACAACTGCAATTTTGTAACTTGCAACCTGGTCTTAAAAATCTTTTCTGTTCCTAATTGGTTGACTTGGGTATTGAATATGAGCATGGATCAAAGGCAGTGGGACTTCTCAGATGAGTAAGGTGAGCACAATTTTGTCTCAAAGGCTTAATTTCTAAAACTGCTAGAATCACTGTTCTTGTCCTTAGGGTAAGATTAGTAAATGATGATGAATTCTGGTGAATTCAGCAGGTAGCCTTGGTTGTCTGGGGTTTCCATGGTACCAGGCACAACTGAAATTATCTCAGGTCTGCTCATGCAGTTTCTATAACCATCGCTTAATTAATATTTTAGGGTGTGATCCAAAGACTAGTAAGGCCAAGGACTTCCATTGACTTCAATGGGCAGTGAATCAGGCTCTAACAGGCCAAATGTGCCCAGCCCTTATGCACAGAGGGTGGGGAGGAAGGGAGATGTCAGGAGCTCCCTTTCTGCTCCCTGAAGGGTGCACAGTGACTGAAAATGGGAGGAAAGTATGTCCATGGTGCACGGTAGGGAGTAAATTGTACTCTGGTGAGAATGCCTCCCTGTGCTTCCTTTGGTGTGCTGCCGCTCTGTAACTTCTTACACTGCACTCTGCCTAAATAGCACAACTGAGCTCTTGATAAAACTCAGTTCTTGTTCTGTCTCACTTCCAGACTCTTCATTAGCTTATCTCCTATACTATAACAGGCATATTTAAAAAAACCTCGCCGTATCTATGGTTAGCATCAGCTGTTGCAACTCTATTGAATTCCATGCAGTTTTGCTGGCTTTTGCAAACCATTAATTTGTCCCAGTACCTTCAAATGTTCAGATCTAACTGCTTTACAATTTCTTTAGAGAGACAAGGTGGGTGAGGTAATGTCTTTTATTGGACCAATTTATGTTGGTGAGAGAGACAAGCTTGTCTCTCTCTCAGCAACAGAAGTTAATCTAATAAGAGATATTACCTCACCCACCTTGTCTCTCTAATATCCTGGGACTGACACGGCTATAACAACACTGCATATTGCAATTTCTTTGATTATCGGTGTCACAGTCCTACATTTATAACAAGTGAAAAGCTTGAGTTTTGGGGTAGGAGTGGGGAGAGTGAATTTAATGCCGATGAAAGGTGCTTGATGGAGAACTCTGGAGACTAAAGTCTATTGTTCATCAGCAGAAGAGGTGCAACAAGGGCAGCATCTGTGCTATCTTCCCCAGGCTGCCCTGCAAATGTGCCTCTAAGCTGCTCTGGAGATTCTGTTCTGCTAAGGAAAGGCACTACAGATTCCCTGCCTATTCAAGGGTTGGCCTTTCTCCTGATGCTGACCACAACTAGTGCCAAACATAAAGATTATTTTCTGAGATGGATTCCTGTCCACTAAGGGACTTGGACCCTTCAGCTCATTTCCCAAAAATGGTGGCCCAAAAATAAACAGCTTGAAAGATCTTGCACCCAAGAGTTCTAAATGAATTGGCTGAGGAAGTCTCTGGCCCACAATCATTAATGTTTAATAAATCTCGAGGAGTGCTAAGGTTATACCAGTATTCAAAGATGGCAAGCCAGATGACCTCAGTAATTATAAGTCAATTAGTCTGACGTAGATTTCAGGCAAATAAGTAAAAAAACTGATATGAGTTTAAATCAATAACAAATTAAAGGTTTGGAATATAATGAATGCTAGCCAACAAGGTTTTGTAGAAAATAGTTCTTTCAAACATTTTTGGATGAGATTAAAAGTTTGATTGATAAAGGGGACTGCATAGATGTAGTATCCTTAGACTTTTGTAAAGCATTCGAATTAGTAAATTCGAATTAGAGCATTCTGATTAAAAAACCTAGCACTACACAATATCAATACAGCACACTTTACATGTATTACGAACTAGCTAACTAAGAGATCTCAAAAAGCAGTTGAAAATGAGGAATCCTCATGGGATGGGGATTTTTCTAAGTCTCTGTAGGGATCATTATTATGCCCAATGCTATTCAGTATGTTAATCAATGATCCAGAAGTGAATAGAAAATCACTGCTGATGAAATCTGCAGATGACACAAACATTGGCATAGTGGTAAAGAATGATGAGGACAAAGCAGTCATACAGAGTGATCTAGATCCCTTGATAGGCTGGGCCCATTCAAAAAAATGCATTTTAACATAGTCAAAAGCAAGGTTATACATCTAGGAACCAGGAATGCAAGTGATACTCATAGAATGGCGGACAGTATCCTGGAAAGTAGCAACTCTGAAAAGGATTTAGGGGGCATAGCAGACAAGCAACTGAACATGAGCTCCTCGGGCAACGCTGGGGCAAAAACTATTAATGCGACCTTTGGATGTAAAAGTAAAGGAACAGTGAGTAGGAACAGGAGGTGACTTTACCTCTGTACGTAGCATTGGTGAGAGTGGTGCTGGAATACTGCTGACAGTTTTAGCGTCCACGCTTTAAAAGGGAGGTTGAAAAATTGGAGAGGGGCAGAGAAGTGCCCGCACAATGATTCGAAGTCTGAAGAAAATGCCTTACAATGAGACACATAAGGTAGGTCTACACTGCAGCTGACAGTGAGCCTCCCAGCCCAGGTAGACAGGGCTCATGATAGCATACTAAAAATAGCTGTGTGTATGTGGCAGCACCAACAGAGGCTCTGGCCTAGCCATGGGAACTCAAGCCCACCCTACCTCCTGGGTCTGAGCGTGGGTGGCTAGTCAGAGCCTCCCCTGGGATTGCAATGTCCACACAACGATTTTTAGTGTGCTAGAATAAGCCTTGCTAGCACAAATCTGTCTACCTGGGCTGGGAGGCTCACTCACAGCTGGAGTGTAGCAATATCCTTAGAGCTCAATTTGTTTAGTGTATCAAATTGGCTACAGTGTCTAGTCAATCCAGAGACAATACTGGGTACTAAAGGGATCTTACTCTTTAGTACCTGGAGGGGGCAGGGATAGCTCAGTGGTTTGAGCATTGGCCTGCTAAACCCAGGGTTGTGAGTTCAATCTTTGAGGGGGCCATTTAGGGATCTGGGGCACAAAAAAAATAAATAAAACTGTCAGGGGACAGTAGTTGGTCCTGCTAGTGAAGGCAAGGGACTGGACTCAATGACTTTTCAAGGTCCTTCCAGTTCTAGGAGATTGGCATATCTCCATTTATATTTATATATACTCTAGAGGGGAAAGGCATAAAAGAAGCTGGAAGCTGAAGCCAAACAAACTCAAGTCAGTAACAAGGTGCAATTTTTTAAAAGTGAGGGTCATTCACCATGGGAACAAACGATCCAGGGCGGTGATGGATTCTCCATCTCTTTACATCTTCAAGTAATCTCTGGGTGTCTGTAGTTGCGGTAACATGGGTAGTGGCAGTGGAGGCCTGGTTGAGGCACGCAGAGTGCAAACCTACCTGAAATTGGTGGGTAAGTTCTTGGCATGGCTCAACCATGTCTCTGCTGCTCCTGTCTGTGCTACCATGCCTACACATCTATTTATTCTTGTGCTAGCTTAATGAAAGCTAGCGTGGGCATGTGTACATGAGCAGGGGAATCACACCACTAGCTCCTAGTGTAGACCTAGCCTATAAGTCTACAAAACCTTTCAGATACTACTGACCTAAATTGGATTTGAATCAATGATCTAGAGGTGAAAGATTTTGTGTCCTATTAATGCTCCCCTGAGTGATTCAGTCTCTGTTAAGTCGATTTCTAATAATATGAACTAATCATAATTCTTGGTCATTTCATACCAAGAGAAAGTGTTTTCCGTGGACACATAAATGAGTTAAATGCTCATGAGGAACAAAATGCAATTATGCAAGGTTTTCTTTCCTCCATACATGATAATTAGGCCAGATAAACCTTTTGCTACAGCATTTTCAGTATTTGTGGGGATAATGTATCCAAGAGATAAGAAGAGACAATATTTCACATAATTTGAACATGAAAATATTTTTCATACTGTAACTATGTTGAGTGGATTTGTTATCAGGATGTCTAAGCAGCCATCTAATTAGAAAGCATTTATAATAAAACCACATATGAAAGTGGCATACTACAAATCTTAGTTATGGGGCCAGAGTCACTGAGGCAATGTCAAAACTCTCAATGGAAAGCTGTCAGTACATTCTGAGGCTGAACCTGGCTGTATATACCCTGAGCTGCACAGCGAGCATCTACTAAGTCATTATGAAAGTTTTCTGGAAATTTTATGCTAGAGTATGGAGAGAAAAGGCAAAGGAGTGTCAAAAATTATGACCCCCTTTCATAGTTTTGGCATCTGTGATAAATCTTGTTCTATAGTGAGAGGATCTCCTTTATTGTAAGGATAAAAAACCGCCAAGAAAACCGAGTCCAGCTGCAGATGAAACTTTATAAAACTTAACCTAGACTATATTTTCTTTCCCCTTCGAATCCACTTAACTCCCCAGGATTGCTCCGGTATCTTTTAATTTAGTTTTGCCCGCGAGAGGTTGTATTTTAGGTTGGTAGTTTAACTCTTGCTTAAAACGATGGATGTTTCTTTCTGATGTTCATTTCTAAATCAATGAGGCTAATTCATCAGGTGTTCAAAGAAATGCGAGGGGAGTCAGTCTGCTAGTTCCATGCTTTGACCCTATTAAGCACTGAGTGCTGGCTTTACCTTGTTACTCGGAAATCCTGAACTGGAAACATCACTTTGAGTCATTGATTTCTTTTTTTAAAAAAAGCTGAACACCCACCTCACTGAAATCAGTGATTTTCTGTTAATGAGACAAGTGAGACTAAATATAAAGAAATAATGAAGTGGGGGAGATAAGAAGAGATTAAAAATAAAATGGGTAAAATAAATCAGAATGAAGCAGTGAATGCAATATAAAAAAACTCCACTAAGGGCTTGGCTGCATGAACAATTCATCAGCGGCAAGCTGGGGTGTGAATCTACCATGCAATAGCCTGCTGTGGACTAGCTGTCCATGTGGACCCTGCTGATGAGTGCTAACAGTTCATTAAAGCACTTTGAGCTACTCCCATGTCAAAGAGGACTAGAAAAAAGCGCTCTCCCAAACTGTTAATGTACATCCACAGGGTGCACATGGATAGTTAATCCATCACATGTTAGTATGGGGGTTACACTGCAGTTTGCCACAAACTAAACATTCGCGTGGACAAGCTCTTAGACTAACTTCAGTTTTACTGATGCTTTGCAAAACCCCACCCATCATTTCAACATGCGAACATCAACCACAAAAGGCAATAAAGTATCCGTCCTCCCCCCGTACCAGACGTTAATGCAAAAGGAACATCTTTGTCAGGGCTGGCTCCAGGCACCAGCGCAGGAAGCGTGTGCCTGGGGTGGCAAGCTGCGCGGGGCGGGGGGGGGGGGCGGGGGGGGGCGGCATGACGGTGGCAGAGAGGCCGGCAGTCAGGCAGCCTTCAGCGGCGTTTCAGCGGGAGGACCACCGGTCCCGTGGCTTCGGCGGCAATTCGGAAGTGAGGACACCGATGGCGTGGGACCGGTGGACCTCCCACAGAAACGCCGCCAAATCCGCGGAACCAGGGAGCACTCGCAGGCGTGCTGCCGAAAGCCGCCTGAGTACCGTGCTTGGGGCGGGAAAATTCATAGAGCCGCCCCTGATCTTTGTACTTCTTCAGTTTGTCAAATCCTGATACAAGGTGTTAGGTTATAGTCAGGTCCCATCACACCATAACTATTTGACCTCATGTGGTTGCTCAAACAGAACTCGTTTTAGTCTCAGCTCTTTCTTTAAAACCTTGGGAAAGTCACTGAGGCCAAGATGAGAAGAAGGATCATCCAGTGGTCAGGATGCTAACTTGGGACTTGGGAAACATGGGTCCAGTTTTCTTCCCCTTCTCTGAATTCCCATGTGACCTTGGGCTCATCATTATTTTTTTGTAGTTCTCCATATGGACAGTGCGTATACTAGCATTTCCCCACCCCACAGGGTGTTGTGAAGATAAATACATTGAAGATTATGAGGTGCATCATGCTGTATGGAGTGGTTCACAACCATGAGTACCAACCTCGGGGCAGAGTGTCAAAAAGCAGGGCAGAGACCCCCAAACTGGTTGTATGTTCTATAATTAGATTTCACCACACCAGTAGCAAATGTGAACCCCTGAGGCACTTTAACAGTCTTACCATGGAGTCACAGACAGCATAGGTGCTGGCTTTCTCTGGACCTGGGGGGGGGTGCTCAACCCCCTGCTCTGCCCTGGACCCCACCCCACCCTGCCTCTTTCCCCAAGCCCTCACCCCTGCCCTGCCTCTTCCCGCCCCCGCCCCTTCCCGCCCGGTTCCACCACCTAGCTCCAGCATGCCCATCCCCGCTCCTCTCTCTCTCTCCCAGAGCCTCCTGCCCACCGTGAAACAGCTGACTGTGGTGGGCGGGAGGCGCTGGGAGGGAGAGGGAGGTGCTGATTGATGGGGCATCAGACAGATGGGAGGCACTGCAGGAGAGGGGAGAGCTTGGCTGCCAGTGGGTGAAAAGCACCCACTAATTTTTTTCTGTGGGTGCTCCAGTCCTGGCGGGAGCACCCATGGAGTCAGTGTCTATGACAGACAGTCCCCTTGGGCATTCCAGTCTATCTTGCCACCAGTCCATCTTGTTCAAGCTGAACTTAGGGCAAGTCTACACTTAAAATGCCGTACCAGCGAAGCAGCAGCTGCTTCTCCCATCAGTGTAGTTGATCCGCCTCTGAGAGAGGTGGTAGCTATGTCGATGGGAGCAGCTCTCCCGCCAACATAGCACTGTCTACATTGGGGTTAACATGAGGTTGGTATAATTACATTGCTCAGGGGTGTGGATTTTTCACAGACTAGGGGATATAGTTATACCAATATAAGTCTGTAATGTCCACCTGGCCTTGGTGATAGTTGGTTGCTATACACCAAAGATCACAAAAGATTCAGGTTGCCTCCAGTCCCAAGACACCAGTCATTTACCCCCAGTCATTTTATATCTTAGATCTCTTACCAAAGGCAATGATTATAGCCAGTCTTGTAGTAATCTAAGTGAGGATTTATTAACTAGGAAAAAGAAATGAAAACATTATTTACAGGTCAAAGCAGGCAAACATATACAGAAACTCGTCACTTAACATCCTAGTCATGGTCTTGAAAAATGCAACTTTAAGCAAAACGATGTTAAGCGAATCCAATTTCCCCATAAGAATTAATGTAAATGGTGGTGGTGGGCGGGGTGGGGCGGGGGAAGGTTCCAGGGAATTTTTTTTTGCCAGACAAAAGATATTTGATACATATACAGTATAAGTTTTAAATAATTGTAAACAAACAATTTAATACTGCACTCACCAATGATGATTGTGAAGGTTGGTTGAGGCAGGGTTGTAGTGGGGTCAGGGCGTAGGGGCTTGTCCACTCCATCCGTTGGGCATTCCAGCCAGGGAGCAGGTAAGCCCCCGTGCCCCAACCCCGCTCCCCGGCAGGAGTGCCGGGTGGGCAGAGCAGGGGGAGCCAAACAACGTTATAAGGGAACATTGCATGACTTTAAAGGACTATGTTCTCTAATAGATCAGCGATCTAATAACGAAACAACGTTAACTGGGAAGACGTTTAGTGAGGAGTTACTGTACATAAATGAGTTACAGTTTATGGTTCCAAAAGGTGACAGAGTTTGTTGTAATCTATCAGCACTGAATGTCTTTTAGGTTGACCCGGGAGATCTCTGCTTTTGTTTCATAGCTCCAGCCCTGTGAGGGTTCAAACAGCAAAAGAGATGAAAATTTTTCTTGTTGACCATTTTTATTTCCTTCTTCCAGAATTCAAGGTGATGGGATAAGCCCTTTTGAATGTAATGTCTTCATGAGTATGCAGGGGCAATTAGCAAAGTCTCTGTATTGTGATGTCCCACAATGGCCCATTTTGTTTTGATAGCCTTCTTAATGAGCAGGAGATGATCCCTTCTGACAGAGTCACAATTTCAGGGCAAATATTTTTTTACAGCTATAAAGCAAAAACTTTAATATTACCTTATAGCATGTGAAAAAGATATTTTAGGTTAAATTAATGCATGCAGCAACTTACAAGCGTTTCATAAAGTCATAATAATGTATTTAGTGTTTAAAGTTCAATTTTAGCCATCCTAACACACAGGTGAAACAGACTGGGTTCCAGCAATGAGTTTGTCAGTGTTTGGCTGAAGCCTAAAGCCATGGCAAGAGCTGGCATCTGGTTTGCCAGAGTCACAAAGTGGTTGAATGCTATGGTAATGGGGGCCATAGAAATACCTTAAGGAAGATAGAAGATTTTTCAAAAGTAACGACAATACGCTCAATATACTGAAAATGAAACTCATTTCTGGCTACATCCAAAAGTCTGTGAATTTTTAGATTTTTCAGTATGTTGAGCACCCTGTATGTTTAACAAACCTACAGTGCAATGTAGAAGTAGAGTCAGGCTGAAAGGCTTTGGAAAAATTCAGGTATCTGTGAAAGACCAGTTGACCCCATCATGTTACAGGGGAGAAAAGAATGAAATTACATAGAATAAGGATATAGAGAAACTAAATGATTTCCTTGATTCAGTCTTTGCCACAGAGATTGGTGGTGAGATACTCATCCTATAATTAATTTTTCAGATAATAAAGATGAGGCAGTGTGAGAGGTCAAGGTGTTAAGTGAGGAGATGCCGGAGGGAATAGGTAATTTTAGAGGGTAACAAGTCAGCAGGACTGGATGACAGATATCCAAAAGTTCTGAATGAGTACAAGAATGCAGTGGCTGAGTTGCTAAGAAACATATATCTAATATCTCATGATAATAATCGACTGTACCAAAGGGTTTGACATTAAACCTGTCTTTAAAAGGTGCTAGAGGTGATCCTCAAAACTGTAGACCAGTGGTCAAAACAATACTGAAAGATTACCTTACAGAAGCTAGATTGATGTGCCATGATAGAGACAAACAAGCTTGACTTCCATTTTTTTTAAAAACCCACACCTCTCATGCCTACTAGTATTCTTTGAGAATGTGAACAGAATAATGGATTAAAAGAGAACCAGTTAATAAAATTAATTTGGATTTTTAAAAAGGCTTTGATGAAATCCCTCCTATGAGTCTACTAGGGAAACTAAGTAGTCAGAGGTGAGAGGGAAATTACTAATGTGGATCAGAAATTGGCACAGTGACAGGAAACAATGAGAAGGAATAAGTGATGAATTTTCAGCATGGCAGATGTTTAACAGGGATGTGCTCCAAGGATCCATAGGATGATCAGTGTAGTTTAACATATTATTTATTAATGATCTAGAGAAGGAATGAACTATGAGGTGGCAATACTTGACAATTACAGACTTATTTTAGTTAGTCAAGCCCTGAGATGGCTGTTAGGAATTCCAGAGAGACTTCATAAAGCTCAACATAATGCACATTAGAAGGAATTATTAGACATTTCTGGGTTCAAAATTAACTAATCACACACCCACTCACCCAAACAAACAAAATCTCTGTCTTATTATATGCAACTCAATGACAGTCTCTACTGAATGTACAGTAGTAGTCAAAATAGCTTACAAAATGTTAGGGTATTTAAAGAATTAGATACAAAATAATACTGAAGATATTATGATTACATTATATCAATCACAGGTATGCCCTCACCTTAAATACTATGTTCTGCTCTGGTCACATTATCGAAAAAATATATCAGAAATAGAACGGGTTCAGAAACTAGTGACAAAATGATTAGCGGTCTGCAAAAACTCAAAAACAGACTCCAACGAGAAGCTGCTGAACTTGAATTAATATGCAAACTAGATACCATTAACTTAGGTTTGAACAGAGACTGGGAGTGGCTCGGTCATTACGTTAATTGAATCTATTTCCCCTAGTTAACTATCCTCACACCTTTGTGTCAACTATCCGAAATGGGCCATCTTGATTATCACTTCAAAAGTTTTTTTCCCCTGCTGATAATAGTGCCTCTTAATTAATTAGCCTCTTAGGGCGAGGCTACACTTACCCACTGCATCGGAGGCGTTGGATCGATCTTCTGGGTTTGATTTATCGCGTCTTGTCTAGACGCGATAAATAGAACCAGGAAGTGCTCCCCCGTCGACACTTGTAATCCTGCTCGTCGCGAGGAGTAAGCGCTGTCGACGGGGGAGCCTGCGCGCCGCGTCTGGACCCTAGGTAAGATCGAACTAAGAGACTTCGACTTCAGCTACGTTATTAACGTAGCTGAAGTTGCGTATCTTAGTTCGACAGGGGGGTTAGTGTAGACCAGCCCTTAGAGTTGGTATAGGTACTTCCACCTTTTCATGTTTCTCTGAATGTATAAATATCTTCTTACTGTATGTTCCATTCTATGCATCTGATGAAGTGGGACTGTAGCCCATGAAAGCTTATGCTGAAATAAATTTGTTAGTCTCTAAGGTGCCACAAGTAATCCTGTTCTTTTTGAAAAGATTGAGACTGTTTAGTTTAGAGAGGAGATGAATCAGAAGGGTCATGATAGAAGTATTTAAAATAATTAACAATATAGGGAAAATAAACTGGTTCTTTTGATTAATACAATGACTGATTATTTGATTAATATAAGAACTGAATATTTGATTGAAAATATTGGTCCTATGATTAATACAAGAACTGGAGGACATTCAATTAAATTGAAAGGTAACAAATTTAAGACAGATAGGATGTATTTTTACACAACTAATAATTAGCTTATGGAAGTCACTGCTACAAGATATCACTGAGGCCAAAAGTTCAGTAAGACAGAAAAAATGAATAAATATTGAATATGGATAAATGTAAGCAGTCAGTTGCACTAGACAGAGTTAAAAAAAGCCTGTCTGATATAATTCCTCTTGCTTCAGGGCATACAATCAGATAACTAGTGCTTGGTTAGGAAGAAATTTCCCCTGTGAAATTATTCCATAATTGTCCGTTACAAGGTCTTTTGCACCATCCCCTGAATCATCTGGTCACTATCTGAGGTATGATATTGAATTATGGACCACTGGTCTGATTTGTTCTGGCAACTGTTATATTTCTATATCTTCCTAACCATACACCTGGGAATGATGCTTCATATGGGTTGACAAGGATAATAAGTGATGTTATTTGGTCTTATGATCATGTGGGATGCTCTGTGTTTCCATAGATATTTTGAGGGAAGTTCCCATCCAGTTAGTTAATGAATCTTTTGTTTCATGTCTACTTCACAGCTCATTAATAAAGTCTTCATCCTTCTGAAGTCCAGTAACAATAATAATTTCATAAAGTCAATTCAACCACTTACCCGAGAGATTGGCTGTTTAGCTTTAGTTTGAATTAATAATAGTGTCTTGACTTCAGGATAGTCTGCAAGAATTTTGACTTCTGTAAAAGTTCTTTTCTTGTTGGGAGAAGCCGCAGACCAACAATGTTATCTCAGTTGACTTTATTTACAACATGCGCATAGTTCCCAGCAAAGGTGGATGCACAAATTAAGCAAGGGCGGATTAACAGCCAAATTTAGTGCTCCCAATTCAGGACTCTGGCAAAGCTTTGTTTTGCTCTCCAGACACTGCAGCCATCCCATACCCTCTCCTCTGTAATCCATCTACCAGTCACCGCCTCCTGTGAAATAAGAGAGCAACAGTGTCAGCTCTGCTATGGCTCCATGAGGGAGGGTAGGATTTTCAGCTCCACCAGTCATGCCACACCTGGCTACTCTAGTGGGGGAGGGGGAGGGAGTGTTTGTGTGTGTGTGTGTGTGTGTGTGTGTGTGTGTTCATTCCCCCCGCCCTTTATGCTAGGTAGAGCCGGGAGCAACCAGGGCCGGGTTCAATATCTAGGGGTTCCTTTCCATTGATACAACACAGAACTGGCTTGAGCTCCCACCCAGTCACTTGGGGAAATTACACACCGCCACTGGGCACCACTGAGAGGCAATGCTTCCCCACTCACGAGCACAAAGTCTGAGCGTTGAAAAGAAACTTTGAATGAAAGGAGGGAAGTCACCTGGCATTAATTAGGGAAAACGCCGCTAGCAGGATTCATAATCATAAAACTGTGAGCAGGACACCCACCCCAGAGTGCGTGGGGCAGTGTCTTCTGCCTCATGTTCTGGAGTTCTACAACCAAAAGTTCCTTCACTGTGCTCCCCTCTGCTCCCTCATCATACCCCATTCACAGTGCTTGTCCTTGGTCAGTGAGGACCCAGGGTTCAGAGGTGCATCTGTGCGAGTTCACCTCCCACCCAGGGAAGAAGGCACCTGACTTGCTCCACGATCTGAGCACTTGCTCTGGCTGGCCACCCTGCCAGCCGCCATTCCTCTCTGCTGATCACCCTGCCATCCCATCAGCCACCAGCCTTGCCGGCCATTCATTGGTCACCTTCTGCTGCCACCTGCCTCTCTGCTGTGACCTTTGTAGGTCAGTCTCTTGAGGTTCCACCCAGCTCTTAGTGGTGGAACCTGAAGCAGGCTGGGCAGAAAAGCTGTCCCACCACAAGTGATTTCAGCTCTTAGTGAGCACTTAAAAAACCAAAAGACTCCTATTGAAGCCTGTTTAGCTCTATCTTTGAACAGTGCGACAAGGATAAACCAGACCTGGGATCCTTAGGCAGAGTCCACATCTCCTGACTGGAATACTTGTATGATAAACAATCCATAGACTGAAATTTGTTGAAACACGACAATTTTAGAACAGAAATGTTTAGAATAGAAATTTTAGAATAGAGATGTAAAAATCACTAAATAACAGATAGATTGTTTCCAATTATTTCCCAGCTCTGCATCTTAGTAAGCAGGGAATTTTATGGCCAGGCTTCTGGCAATGCTGTGGAGCCAATGCAAAGAGATTATCATGTTGACTTTGAGCAAGGAGCAGGCTGTGTGTTTGAAATATGATGAAACCGTTTTCATAGAATCATAGAATCTCAGGGTTGGAAGGGACCTCAGGAGGTCATCTAGTCCAACCCCCTGCTCAAAGCAGGACCAACCCCAATTAGATCATCCCAGCCAGGGCTTTGTCAAGCCTGACCTTAAAAACCTCTAAGGAAGGAGATTCCACCACCTCCCTAGGTAACCCGTTCCAGTGCTTCACCCCCCTACTAGTGAAAAAGTTTTTCCTAATATCCAACCTAAACCTCCCCCTCTGCAACTTGAGACCATTACTCCTTGTTCTGTCATCTTCTACCACTGAGAACAGTCTAGATCCATCCTCTTTGGAACCCCCTTTTAGGTAGTTGAAAACAGCTATCAAATCCCCCCTCATTCTTCTCTTCTGCAGGCTAAACAATCCCAGTTCCCTCAGCCTCTCCTCATAAGTCATGTGCTCCAGCCCCCTAATCATTTTTGTTGCCCTCCATTGGACCCTTTTCAATTTATCCACATCCTTCTTGTAGTGTGGGGCCCAAAACTGGACACAGTACTCCAAATGAGGCCTCACCAGTGCCGAATAGAGGGGAATAATCACGTCCCTCGATCTGCTGGAAATGCCCCTACTTATACAGCCCAAAATGCCGTTAGCCTTCTTGCCGTTTTAGGGAGGGGTTTGTGTTAATCATCTAAGAAAATCACTTAGGTGCCAGGACTGAAACAGATCAGTTGGAATCTTCCTTTGGGGAACAGGAGCTGTGGATAGTTGCTTCATCATAGCAAAATCAGTTCTCCCCAATTTCCTTCATGAGGTGCAGGAGGAAAAGCTATCAGCGTGAAGAACAAATAAACCTGGATGGGTATTTGTCTTTATTTCTTTATTAAAATCTGCAGCCTATTCTAAGAATCAGCCTGCAGATAAACAAAGTATGCACACAAGTGTGCTGTGTATGTAAAAAATCCCAAGGACACGGAAAACATCCATCATTGCCAGGATAATCTAATGACTGTAAACTTTAGTCTACCCACTTCCAATGATGAGGTACCATCTCATCATGGTGCAATTTGAACATATTACACCTCAGTGTCATCATGTGATGACACTGAATCATGATTTATCATCCCAATATGACTGTGTAGTGTCAGCCCTGAAGCTATTTCGGTGTGAAGAATCTCTGTGTGAGATAATATCTTACATTTAGTATATATAGTGCCATTCTTCCCAAAGCACAGGAACCACACAGCCACCTCCAGGATAAGATGGGGAAGCTGGATGGACAACCTGCACCCATGTTGCATAACAGCAGAGGGAGGTGGAATGGTGGTCCAGAACGCTGCAGCTGTGAAAAGTCCCTGAGATCTTTAATGCCGACACAGAGTGGACAGGACCTCACATTTTTAAAGTTAGCATCTGAACAAAATTGTGCATCCCAAATGGAACTGAATTTCCCTACTCTCAAAGATCCAGCCCTGCCGATGAGATAGCATGAAGCTCACATTGAATACACAATACCTGAGCTGTCTGCATTCCAATCATTTGCACAAAATATCCCATCAGTAGCTTGTATGCACCACCAATGTACAGTATAAGCATGCTCCACTTGCAGTACAGTATTTGAATTTTTGGCCTGCTTGGCTTTTGATATCACTGTGTTCTGCCACAGCTGTCAGATTAATCAGATTCCCCCCCACCATTTTTATCTGGGTTGGCTTTATTCCCAGATTCCAAATGAAAGAGATAGCATTTTACTTGACCGTCCTATTCCAATCGTTAAACACTGTGACTTCAGGCTTGGATTCTCTAATCGTCTATTAAGTTGATAGCAGCCTGTCCAATTTTAACTTTTTTTCTTTTCACATTTAGCAATCCACTGAAATATAACACTGCGGAAAATCCAATGTCTGGAAAACATGACTCAGAATTTGTCTGGCTACTAAACACTTCGGGAGATGGCAGTGGTTTGGGACATTGTGGTGGGTTATTATGGAGAGTTAAAACTAGTATAGTTTAGCGTCTTTAAATTCTGCCCTCTGTTATGCTGATGCAAATCCAGAGTAACTCCACTGAAGTAAATGGAGTGCAGTTGTGGCCTCATTGACTTTATACATTTTCTTGAAAATAATTTATCGAGAAAAATACGGTGTTATGGAAGAGGGGCTGTTGCTCCCTTGGAGCCCAAGTTAAACAAAGCCTTAAACTTTTGGAAAGCTTGAAACCAGGAGAACGTCTTTTTATACAGAAAAAGCCTAAGTTAATTAGCATTTAATAGCTCAACTCAGTTTTCCACTCATGGAGAAAACTAAATACTACTTGTATTGCTATCTGTTAAAAGCAAGAAATCAATGCAGGTCATATTACAACACAATGCAATTCTGTAGTTCATGCACTGCACTGCAAAACAAACAAAAAACTCAGATTATGGAGAGTTTCACATTTCAATCAGTTAGCAGCATCTATTGTCAGTTACAAAAACAACAGGTTCAATTTAGGCAAAAGTTTCTTATTGTATTGCTCAGATAAGATGTGATAAGTTACCGCTATCTTGTCTCCTGCAGAGTGTTGGGGCTTTCAGATGATAGCTGTTGTATTTGTGTATTTCAGATTCTTAGCTGGATATTAAGGTGGAAAATCTTAGATGTTAGTCCAGCTAGGCTTTTAATACTTTAGGAGTGTGGGTTAATATGTAGAATATGTCTACACTACAGTAGCCACAGCGGCACAACTACAGCACTGCAGCTGTGCCGCTGTAGTGCCATAGTGTAGACACTTCCTACATTGACAGAAGGGGTTTTCCCCTTGATATAGGTAATCCACCCCTCTGAGAGATGGAAGCTCTGTCTATGGAAGAATTTTTCTGTTGACCTAGCTGCATCTATAGTGGAGGTTCGGTTGACCTAACTATGTCACACAGGGTGCCAAATTTTTCACAGCTCTGAGCAATGTAGATAGGTTGATCTAATTTCTAGGTGTAGACCAGGCCTCAGTCTCCGTTCAGTTGTAGCCCCAGGTATAAAGTAAGACAGCTGCCTGGAGACACAGAATGGGATCCTTTGCTTCTTTAGGCTTGCCTGATTTGGTTCTTCTCACCTGGACTGGTCCTAAGTGATAAGTACATGGCTTTCTCCCTCTGGAAACTGCAGGAACTGGTGGAAACCCTCAGTTGCCCTAAATAGTTCCCTTAAGATACAGAGATACCTTTCTCTGGCGTAGGCATAATTATACCTCTCAGTAAAGTATGGAGTTGTCAGTCCTCAGCTTCTGCTGAAAGCTCTGAAAGGAACCTTGAGATTTCAGCCTACCCTTTCACTCTGAATTTTCTTTTGTGGCTACATGGTGGCTCGTCCAGTTACTGGACCTACACCTGTTGCTTTCAACCTTGCACGTCCACTTCTATTTCTCTTCTCTCTCTCTCTCTCTCTTTCTCTTTTTATTTCTGGGACGTTTTTCTTGTCTAAGTCCAGAAGCCTTCTGCCATTTGTCTTCTTGAAGCTAGCTCTTTTCTCTTCTCAACCATTCCTCTAAACATTACATTACATTACAGATAAAGGTCTTTAAAAAGACTCTTGTTTTTGTGAGGATATGCAAAGGGCTTTCTTTCATCGAAGAACAATCAGCTCAGTGCACTTATTTTCTGCAGGACACGCTCATACTTCTTGTACAAACTGATTCGAGCTAAACTCAGGGTCAAACCAATTTCAGCTAACATGGCAAAAATCATATTTAATACTCGTTTCACTAGTTTTAACATTACTTTTAACAACCATGATGCATGAGTGTCTGCAGTATGTCAAAGGAAAGTGAAGATGGTATTTTATTTCAGTAATATTCAGACGTAGGATTAGTATCCACTAGCAACGTACTGCAGCCACATCCAGCCCAGTTGTTCAACATACTTGAGTGGAAAACTTACATACTCATGACTGCACGTTTCTGTGTTCAAAGCAGTGGTTCTTTTAATATGGGGTGGTTGTGTCTGTAGAAAGAACCCCAGAGAGGGACACTCCAGTTTGTTCTGAATGGGCATCTGGCCCACTGGCTGGAAAGCAACTGAGTTCCACTTCTATCCCAAAGATGCAGCTTAGCATGTATGTTTGGGGAGAAGTTAAGGCAACAAACAGGTAGATGAAAAATAGAGCCACAGTGCTTGGAGAAGAGAGATCTGCTGACTAATGTTGCTAAGAATTGTGACTGACCAGAAGTTATGAAAGTGGGCCTGGATCTGTAAACCTTTGCTACTGCTTTTGCTATCTTTCTTCAGGGTCAGTAGGAACTATCTACATATTATGAATAAAAGACTAGGAAAAAACATCCCTAGTTTGAGTTTGGATCATTTGTTTCCCACCAAGGAATCAATTCACGTGAGAAGTCTCAGACTTTGCTCTGGCTGCTCAGAAGTCAGGAGAGTTGGTAGCACGTATGTGCTTGGTATTACCTAGTACTGCAAAGGACTTCTGCACTCTGGAGGGCTGCTCAGCCATGGCCTCTCATTCAGGGAGCTCATTCGTAAGTTTGGCAGGCTGAGTACTACCTCTGTCTGTCTCAAACACTTGGCCTTTTGCTGCAGAATGGTCATTTCTCCCAAGGTCTGGAGATGACAAAATCATGTAGGGACAAAGTCAGAAAGACTAAGGCACGGAATGAATTATACCAAGTAAGGGACATAAAAGACAATGAGAAGAGCGTCTATAAATACATTAGAAGCAAGAGACAGACAAAGGAAAGTGTAGGTCCTCTACTTAGAGGGGAAGGAGAACTAATAAGAGATGACATCAAGAAGGCTGAGGTGTTTAATGCATACTTTGCTTGAATCTTCATTTGACAGGATTACTGGCCTGTCAAAGCTGTAGACATGATCTATCTTGATATTAGTAAGGCTTTTGACACAGTTGCATGTGACATTTTCATAAGCAAACTAGGGAAATGTGGTTTAGATTAAATTAGTATAAGGTGGATGCAAAACTGGTTGACAGCCGTGTGACGGTGTACCCCATAAGGCTTTATGGGGAGAGGCTTATAAATGTATACATGATGTAACTGGAATATGTTTTATGCTACATGTGCCATGTAACATATCTCTGTGAAAGTTATGACCTACTGAATCTATTCCTCCTGTTTGTATGCATGTGTCATTGTTGTAGTTGGAGTTATGAATATTTGTTTTATATTTGCTGGTTTTGTACATAGCCTTTGTAAGAGCCTGGGATCATGTCTTGAGAAAGGTATGTGCATGTAAAGAGACCAATCAAGAAACCCTTACACAGACAATAGGACATGCAGACCCCAATCCACATCTGGGTCTGGCCAGGAATGCAACTGGCTGGACTGGTTATGGTGCATGGACAGGTGACTTGCCCATGTGATGTAAGATGATGCTACACAGGGAGTGGGGGAAAGGCTATAAAAACCCTTGGAAGACCCCCCCCATGTTGTCTTCAGCTGGCTAAAGAGAGAGACTCTCCACCCCCCAAGGACACACCTGAAAGAGACTGAACAAAGGACAAAGACAATAGGGAGGTGAGCGATTGCTGGACCCAGGCTAGGAGGAAGATAGCCTGTGAAGGGAAGTTTACTGGACCTGGTGAGGTTTTTATCTGTACACAGGGTGGTTAGACATAGACTTGCATGTTCTATTTTATTTTATTTAGTAATTCACTTCATTCTGTCTGTAACTACTTGAAATCACTTAAATCCTATTTTCTGTACTTATTAAAATCACTTTTTACTTATTAAGTTACCTGGAGTACGAGTTGGTACCTGGGGAGGGCAAACAGCTGTGCATATCTTTCTATCTTTGAAATAGAAGGCGAACTATTTATGAGTTTACCCTGTATACACTTTATACAGGGTAAAACGGACTTATTAAGGGTTTGAACCTCATTGGGAATTGGGCACCTGGGTGTCAAAGGCAAGCGCACTTCCTGAACTGCTTCCAGGAGCCTCACAGTTGTCAGGGGACGTGGTTCGGACCTGGGTCTGTGTTTGCAGCAGATCAGTGGATCTGGCTCAAAACAGAAAGGATTCCGGAGTCCCAAGTTGGAAAAGGCAGGGAAGCAGGGGCAGAAGTAGCCTTGGCACACCAGGTGGCAGCACCAAGGTGGTTTCTGTGATCCCAACCCGTCACAAGCCCATACTCAAAGAGTAGTTATCAATGGTTTGTTGTCAAACTGAGGCAATGTATCTAATGGGATTCTGCAGAGGACTGTCCTGGTTCCAGTACTATTCAAATTTTCATTAATTATTTGGATAGTGAAGTGGAGAGTATGCTTATAAAATTAGCAGATAACACCAAGCTGGGAGGGGTTACTCACACTTTGGAGGACAGGATTGGAATTCAAAATGACCTTGATAAATTAGAAAATTGGTATGAAATCAAAAAGATGAAATTCAATAAATATAAGTGCAAAGTAGTATATTTAGAATGAAAAAAATTAAATGCCCTACCACAAAATGGGGAATAACTAGTTAGGCAGTAGTACTGCTGAAAAAGATCTGAGGGTTTTAGTGGATCACAAATTGCATATGAGTGAACAATTTGATGCAGTTGAAAAAACGAATATTATTCAAGGACGTACTAAAAGGAATGTTGTATGTAAGACACGGGAGGTAACTGTTCCAATTTATTCTACAATGGTGAGATCTTGGCTGGAGTACAGTGTCCAGTTATGGGCACCACACTTAAAGAAAGATGTGGACAAATTGGAGAGTCCAGAGGAAAGCAACAAAAATGATAAAAGATTTAGTAAACCTGATCTATGAGAAAAGGTTAGCAAAACTGGGCATGCTTAGTCTTGAGAAAAGAAGACTGAGATGGGGACCTGATAACAGTCTTCAGACATATTAAGGGCTGTTATAAAGAAATGATCCATTGTTCTCCCTGCCCACTGAAGGTAGGACAAGAAGTAGTGCACTTAATGTGCAGCAAGGGAGATTAAGGTTAGATATTAGGAAGAACTTTCAAACTACAAGGGTAGTTATGCTCTGGAATAGGCTTCTAAGGGAGGTTGTGGAATCCCCATTCTTGGAGGCTTTTAAGAACAGGTTGGACAAACACCTATCAGGGATGGTCTAAGTATACTCGGGTCTGCCTCATCACAGGGGGTGAATTACATGACCTCTTGAGGCCCCTTTTAACTCTACATTTTTATGATTGTCAGACCTGATAATCATGGACGTTTCTGCCCCTCCTGCCACCTTAATCCATAACCTTCAAAGGAGGATGCAGATTCATCAGGCTTACCCTCTGTGGGTGGAAAAAAGAAAGGATGATTGTTTTAATTTAGATTGCATCTAAGCAACATAGTAGACAGAATTTGAGGAAAGGAGTCCTCTCGCTCTTTGATAGTATTAATCCCATCCTGGTACATCTCTTCAGTCAAGTTTTTCCAGAAGACTCACTGAGAAGGGGAATAGACATATCTTCCAGCAGTTGCCATCTTCCTGGATTGTTTCCCTCCCACATTCCACGTCTCACTCAGCAGATTGGTGAGCCTCTCTGCGTACTCTCTCCCTGCATGCAATTTGTTTCTTCAAGAAAGAACAGCTGGAGGAAAGAATGTTTTCCATGCTCCCTCCTCGTTAGTCCTAGGAAATGGCCATTAAAATGGTCCAGAACCCTGTAGAAAAAGGACCAAAGTGTTACTCAGCACATCAGAAGAGGAGGGAGAATGCTCTCATGAATGAATTAGTCAGATGCCATGGCTGAGTAGCTCAAGACTCCAGACTGGGGAATTCTTTGCTCAATCATAGAATCATAGAATCATAGAATCTCAGGGTTGGAAGGGACCTCAGGAGGTCATCTAGTCCAACCCCCTGCTCAAAGCAGGACCAAACCCAATTAGATCATCCCAGCCAGGGCTTTGTCAAGCCTGACCTTAAAAACCTCTAAGGAAGGAGATTCCACCACCTCCCTAGGTAACCCATTCCAGTGCTTCACCACCCTACTAGTGAAAAAGTTTTTCCTAATATCCAACCTAAACCTCCCCCTCTGCAACTTGAGACCATTACTCCTTGTTCTGTCATCTTCTACCACTGAGAACAGTCTAGATCCATCCTCTTTGGAACCCCCTTTTAGGTAGTTGAAAGCAGCTATCAAATCCCCCCTCATTCTTCTCTTCTGCAGGCTAAACAATCCCAGTTCCCTCAGCCTCTCCCCATAAGTCATGTGCTCCAGCCCCCTAATCATTTTTGTTGCCCTCCGTTGGACTCTTTCCAATTTATCCACATCCTTCTTGTAGCGTGGGGCCCAAAACTGGACACAGTACTCCAAATGAGGCCTCACCAGTGCCGAATAGAGGGGAATAATCACGTCCCTCGATCTGCTGGAAATGCCCCTACTTATACAGCCCAAAATGCCGTTAGCCTTCCTGGCAACAAGGGCACACTGTTGACTCATATTCAGCTTTTCATCCACCGTAACCCCTAGGTCCTTTTCTGCAGAACTGCTGCCCAGCCATTCGGTCCCTAGTCTGTAGCAGTGCATGGGATTCTTCCGTCCTAAGTGCAGGACTCTGCACTTGTCCTTGTTGAACCTCATCAGATTTCTTTTGGCCCAATCCTCTAATTTGTCTAGGTCCCTCTGTATCCTGTCCCTACCCTCCAGCGTATCAACCACTCCTCCCAGTTTAGTGTCATCTGCAAACTTGCTAAGGGTGCAGTCCACACCATCCTCCAGATCGTTGATGAAGATATTGAACAAAACCGGCCCCAGCACCGACCCTTGGGGCACTCCACTTGATACTGGCTGCCAACTAGACATGGAGCCATTGATCACTACCCGTTGAGCATGACCATCCAGCCAGTTTTCTATCCACCTTACCGTCCATTCATCCAGCCCATACTTCCTTAACTTGCTGGCAAGAACACTGTGGGAGACTGTATCAAAAGCTTTGCTAAAGTCAAGAAATAGCACATCCACTGCTTTCCCCTCATCCACAGAGCCAGTTATCTCATCATAGAAGGCAATTAGGTTAGTCAGGCATGACTTGCCCTTGGTGAATCCATGCTGACTGTTCCTGATCACTTTCCCCTCCTTTAAGTGGTTCAGAATTGATTCCTTGAGGACCTGTTCCATGATTTTTCCAGGGACTGAGGTAAGGAACAAAATGTTCCTCATGTAAGGAACAAAATTTCCCTGTTAGGAACAGCAAAACACAGTCAAAATATCTACCAAAAAGGCTCTTTAATTTGGGAAGCCCACACAGGAGCACATTAACTTTTCCTGTTTCTCTTTTCATTTGAGTGCCTTAAAGTTCTGTCAGTCCTTAGCTATCACGTGAAAAGCAAATGTTGCACCCTTCAGCACATGCAAAATTTGAAACACAAAGGAAGTCAGTTGTTTCAACCTGCTAAAGGACCAGAGAGACAAACAACCATGCAAAATATTTAGACACATCTAACATGTGAGAGAGCTATTTAAAGCAGCTCTGTTACCTATTTCATGGCACATTTTGAAAAGAAATGCTGATCCAGCATTATCCAAATGCTAATTAAAATGTCACTGTTTCGATTCTTTCCCACTTCACAAAACCTGACCACCGCTGGTGTGAGAATCTTCTACACTGAAGCTTCCGGCATCTGCAACAACTTTCATATCTGTCACTCTGACCTTCCATGTCATTTCAAATATACACTGGAAACATATTTTCTCCCTTGCCTATACCTCTGAAGGTCTCCTTCCCTCTGCCATTATTGTTTAACTCCATAGAGTTAATAGGGATGCAGTATGTATACACAAAATAAAAAGGCAAAATATTATAGAAGTAAATTCTGAAATAAGTCAACCCAGCCCCTGCTTTGAGAGCTTGATCCTGGATGGCAGAAGTCAGTGGGAGTGTGGCATCTGACTTCAGTACAAGGATCAAGTCCTTAAAACAGCATTTATTCATTTTCAGAATGAAAACACCATACAGCAAATACAGAAAGAGAAATACAGGTGCCTCATCAGTGTAAATAGTCACACTGGATACAGAGGCTTTGTCTACACTACACAACTTTTAGCGACATGGCTGTGTCGCCACAGCTGGGCCGCTAAACATCGTGCAGTGTAGCTGCTGTTCGTTGGCTCTCCTGCCGACAAAAATTTCCACCCACATCAAACGGCATTTGCATTGGCAGTAGAAGAGTATTCCTGCTGACAACGCGCTGCTCAAACTGGTGCTTGTCGCGGCAAAACTTTTGTCTTTCCGGGGAGGGTGGGGGTTAATCCCTCTGAAAGACAAAAGTTTTGTTGTTCAATTGCCAATGTAGACATAGTCAGAGACTGTTTTCCTCTGCCCTCCCTCCATGCCTTTGGTTTACAGTGCTTAAAACTACTGAATGCATCAGGATGTGTATCATCATCATTGGCTTTATGATTTGCTGTATATCTGACACATGCAGTTCTTGGTAGGACCGTATCCTATTATTTGCTGTAAGTGTTCCCCCCTCAGCATTCAAAGTATGATTGATTCAGTTGTACCATTCTTTCCTGAATAGTCAATAAATAGTAGTCAAACCCCAAAATACTTGTCTTTCTTGTGTGTCTCTCTTTAGATCCCAGTCTGTCTCTTACTAGTACAAGTAAGGTTATGTTTCAATAGAAATGGTGCCTCTATGCACCAAGCCTTTCTTTGTCTATGTTACAGAGACTTCTCTTCATTTCAGTCCCCCTCTTAGCTTCAGAATGCTCTTTATCTACTCTAGGCTGGAGGATTCTTTATTCCGTTGCTTTAGGCTGAAGGTATCTTTATTTCTCTTTTCTGCAGGCCCATCCACAGTTTGCTCCCTTCTTTTTATTGCCTGAAGGCCACTCTTTTTTTCTTCAAGCTTCTTCCAGCTCCTGTGGCCAAAACCACACACTTCCTTACCTAATGCTTTTGAAATTACCACTGATTGTTCCTTCCAGTACTGTTAACACTCTCAGCTTGCCTTATCAGATCAGCTGTGTGTGTGTGAGAGGGAGGAGAATGGAGGAATGAATTATTTATCTCTTTTCTTCTCAGCCCGACTTAAATGAACAGGGTTATGAGGTCTCAAAAATTCCTTCAGGAAATTTAAAAGAACCCACAGAGGCTTAGCTGAGTTTTAAGATTAATGGCCTGCATATTTTTAAAGTAAGCTGTTTATTGTCTAGAGCTTGACTTATTTTCCTGAAACTAGGCAAAACAAAACAAAACAAAACAAAACAAAACAAAACAAAACAAAACAAAAACAATGTTCTGAACATAAGCAACAGTGTGTATATATATTAAAAGCATTTGAGAGACTCATTCTGGGCTGACAGCCTGCATGTTTCAGCCCATTGTGTTTTCAAACAGCTAAAGTGATAATTCCGAACACTACTGGTCTTGGAGCACAGCAGGGGTATCACACTGTTACAGTATAGAATGCCAATGCCATTGAATGTCTGCCCTAAGAAGTGAGATAGTTTTACAATTAAATGTTTCTAATACACATTCTTCTTTTGAAATTTAGATAGTGTGGCTCTAGAATCCATAGCTGGATATCTTTGCTGCCTTGAACATTTAACCAACCCATTCTCTTCCTTGGGTTGTTTAATAACAGTTTGTACAGAAACTTGCTTTAGATGTGGCCCAATAATAATGCAAAGTGGATGAAGTCTAATAAAATAGCACAAAGATAAAGGCAATCTAAACAAGGCTGAATTCTTGGTTCACTATCACTTTACTTGGATTTGATATATGACATTGCCTGCATGCTAGACTGTACTAGTTGTCATATTTTCTAAGTTCTTGTCTAGTGGAAAAGTTAATGCATTTTTCTTCTTCCTCTGAATTTCTCAGTGAAGTAATTGCTATGTTTTTTTCATTCTACCTGATGAAAACCTTCAGGTCGTTTTGTCAAGACGCCCTTTGATGCCAGGTGCATGTCAATCTATGGACACACACTTGAGTTAGAGACTCTATTCAGACATTGCACATTACCAAATGAATCATCTGGAAACCTTATTATCAACTTTTCAATGACAGCCTCAAATACATTTACTTGACATTAGCACTTAAAAAAATTCATGTGTTTTTGCTCTCAACCTCCCATTTCAAAAGAAAGAAAGATACTAAGGGTTGGAAGTTTCTTACTTTTCTCAGTGTTTTGCTCCCTCCAACGTCTGGTTCTATGACTGGAACACAAGCTGTAGACAGTGTATATGGTCTGTAGAAATGCACACTAATATTCTTTGCTTGTTGTTTTTGGAAATTCCTAAATATTAAAATATGTAGTTTCATAGATATAGTTAAAATCATCCAGTTCAATTGAGAATTCATATATTTCTTTTTTTTTTAGTGTTTTTTTTTTAAATCCGCTATTTTAGTTCTGGTGAAACTAATGAATTTGGGAGGAAGGGCCTTGGGAGGAAGGGCCGCCCCAAAAGAAACACATTGGCTGCCCTATCATAAAGGCGAAGGAGCCAAAACAGATCTAAGACCAACAGATTGTCGGGGCAAAAGTGCAGGGATAAAGAGAGGATTAAAGGTTCAGGAAAATGGTGCTCACTGGACATCTTACAGAAAACCCTGCCCCATAGTAAGTGCCAGTCTATTTGATTTCTGCAGGAAGGTGGGGCTCCCCCACAAGGACTGCAATAGTTTCTCTCTCCAGAGAGAGGAAGGGTCAAAAAGAAAGAGAAACCAACTAATTACAGAGGACAAATCCAAACTCCACAAACAGGAGAGGGGTCAAAGTTTACAAACTTCAGAAAATCAGGTGATGGTGGGGGGAACACTGAATGGAGAACCTAGAATATCTTACTGTGTGTCTGCACTGTGCCTGGCACAATGGGACCCCATCCCTCTCTGCAGTACAAATACTGAAAAATACTGATGCGGCGATCTGGCAGATATGACAATTCTGCTAGCTATGACAATGTCTACCCACTACTTTCATCTGTCAAAGAATTCACCTGACACCAAACACCTCTTCTCCGAGGAATACTAATTCTTTAATTGGCACGCATGGCTGGAAGTGTAAACTGACCGGCAGAAGTATGAGATGAATGGAGATTGGAATAAAAAAATTGGCAGAAGTTCACATTTTCACTTTTCACAAAAATGAGCTCTTTTACCCTTACAGGGCCAAATTATGTTTACTTTAGTCAAGTCCATTGGGACTGATTGTGGTTTAAACTGGGTTCAAATACTTTTATTGCTTGCTGTTCCGTTTTTTACCTCACTACCTTTTTTGCCTGCATTTCTTCTTGTGAAAGCTAAGCCCCTCAAATGGAACATGACTGCTAATTTTACAATAACAACAACAAAATACTATTCTAATCATCTTACTGGTTCAATCTGTCCTTTCAAGAATCATATATACCTCCATGATATCCTCTTTTTTCCTTACTGTAAGCCATGTCTCACTAATGTTTCTTCATAACTTATGCACTCAGAAACTTTATGCTGATTGGCCTGTGCTGTGCCTTTTCACTCTTAGCAATGTCTTTCTTATAATAAGTAGAATTGATCCAGGCAACAGTTACTGGATATGCTGTACCCCCTGAAAACCAAACCTCTCTGCAAGTACTCTAAAGAGCTTGATTTTATGCAGGGGTATCTAAACTTTGTCATACTGACCAGGTATGTCAATTTACATATTCATTAGTCAATTGTAATATTTGATTGCTTAATATGCAGGCTTTGTGCATGTGATCATGTCTCCCTTAGACCAACTGAAGGCAAGAGCCTGGGAAAAAGACAATAGTTACTCCTTTGGCTCAGGAGGTAGACAAGCTGATGGAGCCCAATTCAACTCCTATTAAAGTCAATGGAAAGATGCCAGTTGACTTAGGAACATAGCACTGGAAGGGACATCCTGGGTCATCAAGTCCATTCCCCTGCTAATCATAGGCAACCGCATCATATAATTACATTCATAAATTTATCAAGCTCTATCTTAAAACTACTTAGGTTGTTTGCCCCCACTGCTCTTATTGGAAGGCTGTTCCAGAACCTCACTCCTCTGCTTGTTAGAAATCTACATATATTCATGGCCAATTTATACCCATTTGTTCTTCTGTCAACATTGTCCTTTAGCTTTAAATGGCTCTTCACCCTCCCTGACATTTACTCCTTTGTTGTATATAGAGAGAGCAAACATAGCCGCTCTCAGCCTTTGTTTTGTTAGGCAAAACAAGTCAAGCTCTTTTAAATTCCTCTCATAAGATAGGCTATCCATTCCTCTGATCATCCTAGGAGCTCTTCTTTGCATCTGTTCCAGTCTGAATGAATATTTGTTGAACATGGGAGACCAGTCCCATCAAAGAGCTCAGTGGCAGATGGATGGGGGCATTGGTGTGGAAAGTCTTAGCTTCTATAACTGCTGATATCTGTAATATCTCTGTGTTTGTGGTCATGGTTTATAACAGAAATAGCACCCCAGATGGGACTGGAATTCCTTGAGACCTAAGCTCACCACTAACAAGGGGTCAAATTAGAGTCCATGTATTCATTGGCGTTAATAAAGATTGCACAGCAGGTAAATTAATACAAAATTTGGCTCAAGTGGCTTAGAAATACACAATCTTTTTCATTTAGTCTTATTACTGCCCTATTTACCAGAAAAAGACACTGATTATATATATATATATACACACAGTATAAATCCCGAGGCCTTTCATACTCCTGTCAAACATTATTCATTATCACGTCCATGTCTTTTTCGTGGTTGGTATTATGCTTCATTTTAGGCTATAGTCTCTGTGGATAGTTTGGATCCTCCCTTCTCTCATTACTTCACATTTCTCTGTGCTGAACAGCATAAGCCAATTATCAGACCATAAACCTCATCTACCCCCAAAAAATGGAATTTGTATGTGCTGTGCCTTTGTGCATGCTGCCCTCCTCCTATTTTGTGGCATTATCAAACAAAGGCAAATTTTAAATATTGTCATACATGCCCCTGCCCCTTTCAATGTCACTTTTAATTAGATAATGCTTAATTAGATGTTTGTAAAGTGCTTTGAACATGCAAAATGCTATATAAGTGCAAAGTATTATTAATTTGCATCATCCTCATTATTAACTGTGAGTTTTTCTGCAGAAACCCTGTCATTACTGCTCTCCATCCTGAATTGTCCACTTTTCCCCGCCGAAAGGTAATAAAACAATACCAAATCCCTTAAACCAGTGGCAAATAAACTCTATGTAGCCATTTCATCTGAGAATTATGCCTCCAGAAAACAGAACTGATGCACATACAATTACTTGGCTGTCTACATTCATATACATCTGTTGGAGCAGCGTGTGATCTGCTCACATGCTGGTCAGAGTCTTGCTGCTGGATATAGGTTCCATGCAATTATAAATTTAGATGAGCAGACTACATAATATTTCAAAAAACAAAACAAAACCAAGAACCACAAACCCTCTCTTCTTCAGGAAGTCCCTTCTCTGTGCCAACTTAACAACATTGGCAACATTTGCCAGCTACAGTCAATTACACTGGCTTATACTAATGTGACATGCTGATGGAGAAGCAGGCACAGAGTTCACAGTTGTTGGTTGCTGCCAAAAAGACATGCTCTATTGCAGTTGGTGCATTGGAAACCCATAAAGGCCACGTGGGGGTGTCAAAATTTGTGCCGCAAGATAGACTGAAATATTTAAATGGTGAATAATATAGAGTTAAATTAGGCACTTGTCCCAATTTATGGCCAAACAGCTGCAAGGCCACAACTCCTTGGTATTCAACAGCAGGGTATATGAAACCCTTTAATGCAGCACAAGGAAAATACGATCTATTGTCAATAGTCTTCTTGGCTAAGAAACAGATCCTGTATGAGACTGTGTATGGTAGAGCTGTCGCTGTGCATAGTAGATTAACCATATGATTCCAAGTTCACTGTCAGCCCCAAGACAGAAGTAAATTGACACAAATGGTTGTTGCAGCTCTATGATCCAAGAACGAGGTTGCTTGCCAGATTTTCTGAGGTAAAAATAGTTTTGCTTTTACCCTGACAATCTTCATAAAGCTAAGATTGTAATCACTGTTTCCCCCAGATTTTAACTCTTTTCTTTGCATTACTCCTTGCCCTTTTCTGCACTGCTAACTTCTTAGAGGCATGAAAATGCAATCCCGTACCCAACACACAAAAGGGGTGGGCAGAATTGTTTTAAAGACTCACACCAGTGTTATAAGAACATAGGAATGGCCATACTGGATCAGACCAAAGGTCCATCTAGCCCAATATTCTGTCTTCTGACAGTGGCCAGTGCCAGGTGCCCCAGAGGGAATGAACAGAACAGGTAATCATCAAGTGATTCACCACCTGTCACCCATTCCCAGCTTCCGGCAAACAGAGGCTAGGGACACCATCCCTGCCCATCCTGGCTAATAGCCATTGATGGACCTATCTTCCATGAATTTATCTAGTTCTTTTTTGAATTCTGTTATAGTCTTGGCTTTCACAACATCGTCTGGCAAACAGTTCCACAGGTTGACTGTGCATTGTGTGAAGAAATACTTCCTTTTGTTTGTTTTAAACCTGCCACCTATACATTTCATTTGGTGACCCCTATTTCTTGTGTTATGAGAAGGAGTAAATAAAACTTCCTTATTTACTTTAGCCATGATTTTATAGACCTCTCTCATAACCCCCCTTAGCCATCTCTTTTCCAAGCTGAAAAGTCCCAGTCTTATTAATCTCACCCCATATAGAAGCTGTTCCATACCCCTAATAATTTTTTTGGCACTTTTCTGAACTTTTTAGAATTCTAATCTATACTTTTGAGAAGCGGTGACCACATCTGCATGCAGTATTCAAGATGTGGGCATACCATGGAATTATATAGAGGCAATATGATATTTTCTGTCTTATTATCTATCCCTTTCTTAATGATTCCAAACATTCTGTTAGCTTTTTGACTGCCACTGCATATTGAGAAGATGTTTACACAGAACTATCCACAATGATTGCAAGATCTCTTTCTTGAGTGGTAACAGCTAATTTAGTCTTCATCATTTTATATGTATAGTTGGGATTATTTTTTCCAGTGTGCATTACATTGCAATTATCAACATTGAATTTTATCTGCCATTGAATTTTGTTGCCCAGTCACCTAGTTTTGTGAGATCCCTTTGTAACTCTTCACAGTCTGCTTGGGACTTAACTATCTTGAGTAGTTTTGTATCATCTGCAAAATTTTGCCACCTCACTGTTTACCCCCTTTTCCAGTTCATTTATGTGTCAGAATGGCAGGAAGATGTTGAAAGCAGCACCTAAATGAACTGTTAAGTGTCAGAATGTGCTTTTCAGTAAAGAACACCTACCAAAGATTTTCCTTAGGCGTTCAAGGGTCTCAAATCAGAAGATGTGCTCGAGCCCCAAAGCATGTATGGGTACGTCTTCACTACCCGCCAAATCGGCGGGTAGTGATCGATATTTTGGGGATCGATTTTTCGTGTCTAGTGTAGATAAATAGCGTAGATAAATAAATCGATCCCTCATCACTCTGCCGTCGACTCCGACAATCCACCATGGTGAGAGGCAGAAGCGGAGTTGATGGTGGAGCGGCGGCAGTCGACCCTGCGGAATCCTCATGTAAGTCGATCGAGGTACATCGACTTCAGCTACGTTATTCACGTAGCTGAAGTTGCGTACCTTACATCGACCCCACCCCCCAGTGTAGACCAGGGCTCAGTCAAATGTTCAACACTCTCAAATGATTCTCCATAATCTAAGGAGGTGATCTGAGTTAGCTGACTGATGTTCATGTGCATCTTATTATCACTACTATTCAAACAACTCCATTTAGTCTCTGGACAACACCATTAAACAGCAAATTTCATCCTAATGACTTGCCAGGTTTGTGGATTTCAAAAAGGCACAAATGTTTTGTGTTTTAGTACAGAAATATTTTTAGCCAAGGGGAAGGTAGGTGTGATCTGAACCATAAAGAGTGATCTGATCTACATACATTTCCTCTGCACCTGTTTAAAAACAAGCCACAGATGTGCTACCCTGTGGCCAATGACAAGAACATAGCACATCACTTTCGTTGAGGACCTCAAGGAACTTAAAAAGTATCATTTCTATTTCACAGTCAGGGAGGCTTGCTGAGATCACATATTGAACTAACCATCGATTCAGCAACAGAACCCAAAACTCTTGGGAAGTCTCCTGCTCTGACAACCCTGCCTCTATGAGATAAATGCTATGAAGAGAAGGAGGCTTAAAACTGTGGAGATCTACCAATTAAAAACTGGTTTTAGCTGGAGCCGTCTAACTTTGTTATCAGTAACCTGGCAGTTAAAGGGGCAGGATTCCATTTGTAGCTGTGCAGAGCTGCACAGGTGTCCAACTCAGCCAATTTTCAGTGTTCTTGTAATATGTTGAAAAGTCAGCAGCCTGTTAGGTGTGCCTGGAGCAGTGTTAAAGGTCACACTGAAAAATCCATCCTGGCATCTTGAAAAACAGGGCTCCATATATCTCCTCTCATATTTCTTCCACTTAATATGCTCCATTCTGCTGTATTTCTATGAAGGTAAAAATCTCCCAATACTGCTACTCTGACCTTTTCAGCTGCCTTTATAATTTGTTTAATCAATCATTTCACAGTTCACTTGAACTTTTTGCCTAGGTAGCCCTTGGCATATTCCCATATCAGCTGTAGTTTATTTTCTGAAACACAAGACCAAATTCAGAGGTGAGTCTAAATAAGTTTAGAGGGAGCCTAAAGGGAGTCTGTTGACTTAGACTCCCATTCACTCTGACTCTTAATTTAGAGGTGATGTGTGAGGGCAACGGTGGCTGGGATGTAAGTTACATGTGGGTAAGTGGGTGTGAGTCTAACTGATTCTAATAAGTAACCTTCATAGGTCAAAGGGAGAGTAAGCAGACGACTACCATGGCGAGTGACTCTCTTAAGAAGCCTTTGTTGTACAAGTAATAACAAAGCACTCTAAATGCACACAAGGACAACCCACGTTCAGACAGTGTTACTGAACCCCCAAGATAAGTGCTACATGCTAGGTGTATAGTTGACCTCAAGTTGTGTTTAACTGGATAAAATGGCACAACTTGTATTGGTCAATAGCGTGTGCTACCTTTTCACATGCAGCAAAGACACACAAGAGATTTTTGCTTGAGAAACACCTTTGCACGAGGCATTCATGAAAATTGGTACTCAAAAGGCAGGTCATCTATGTCTTCTGCAGAGAGAGGTAATATATAGAAACAGAAATGGAGGGAAGCATTCTGAGTCAGAGAATATAAATGTCTGGGTAGCAGATTGTAGAAAGTCCTTGGTGTTAAGTTTGATCCCCTCTGTTCACTCTTTCATACTCCATTTAAGTCTATTGAAAAACTACTCAGTGTGTTGGAATGGGTTGTTACCATGACTGGACTTACGACATATAGGGCCCAAAGTTACCAGAAGGAGAGATCAGACAGTGAGTTGTCTCCACCTATGATCTCACTCTTGCAGTGCGTGGTAAGAGGAATTGGGTGACTTGACTCCACTTTTGATCTCATTGTTGGAAGGAAGGATTAAAGTCATGAGGTAAGTTTCCCCTCCATCTGCCATAAGGGGAGAATGTGTCAGCCTGTGATTTACTGAGTCAATTCATAGCTCTGAAAGAGGCCTCCAAAGCATGAGCTGCAACTCTCATTTGTAATCTTTCACATAAGGCCACTAAGCTATTGTGCTGAGTCGACGTAACTGTGGGATACTCTCTGTACATGAACAATGAGAAAATTGGGACTTCTTGAGGGACTCAAAACTAGACATAAGTTCCATTAGACAATTGCCTAAAGAAACAATTGTCTTTTAAATCAGGCTTAGGTAATTCAACTGAACCATGGGAAACCCAGACCAACTTCTTTACTAATGAGGAGTAGTGTCATAAATATTCAAATTTTCTTACTGTAAGCCCTAAAAATTTACCACCCACTGGTAAGGAGCTAGACAAAGAATCCCACACTTAAACATTCACTGTAGACTAATGAAGAGAGAAAGAGAGAAAATTAGCTTATTTGGCTACTTTTCTAGCCAGCAGCCACTAGCAGTGATCTTACAAGCACATCATTGATCTTGGAAGTGAAGATTGAGAGAACGAGAAACAGGGGTAGGGGGTGGAAGGAGAGATGGGAAATATACAGTGAATAACTATGTTGATGAGGATAAATTGCCATTATTATATGAAGTCTGAGGATGTCGACATTATTTTTATACAATATTATGACAACAGTTCATTGAAATTAAATTTGCCAAGACAAAAAAAAATTCTTTCACCTTTTGTTCTGCTAAGGCCAGCATCTAAAATACTAATTTTGTCCTGACCCTGTACAGTTTGGAAGTGGATTGAGAATTGAAATTATACTGTCTCTCTGCATTGCATGAATATTCACTCCCTCTTTTTGTACATACTAAAAATGGTGATGGACTATCATTATCCAAATTGCTAGCAGCTGTGCTTACTGAAAAATGTTCTCCTCAAATCTGTTGACATGTCAGAAGTAATAATAAAAAATAATATGTCATACGGTACACTGAAACGTCTGTATAGCTTGTCGCAGCCTATTTATATGTATACTGCATTAAATCAAAGAAAATCTCCCATAAAATTAATGCATTTGCTGTCCCTGTGTGTACAGATTTTACTGTACTTTAGGGAGATATTTTGAAGACATTTTAAAAAACCTATTAAGTCCAAATATTTAACTTTTTTGAATTTCTCATAATCTAGATGGATGTTTTCTCTAAACTCTGTGGGGTTTTTGTAATGTTTTGGGAAGTCCACAATTCTGTTGCCCAAAAAATATTGCCACATTTTTGATCACACAACAATCCAAGAGGACCCTCTGTTGCAACATGTGACTCAAACACTCAGTGCTGTACGTCGCGGTTTAAAAGCAATCTAGTGGCTACTTGTGGACTTGCACTTTCGGGCTTGCACTTGTTGGGTTGTGGTTTATTTCATGTTATAATGATTAGGCCTTTTCACCTTTGAAGGTCTAAGGATTGCAGAGATTAGTAGCTCTTTTATGTGTGTAGAATGTGCTTTCTTGTTTTGCTGTTCTCTTAATCCTAAATAAAAATAATTCTGACTGAAAGTATCTATATTATTTTATGGTAGCATCTAGAGGCACAAGCAGAGATCAGGGCTTTGGTGCTGGTGACTGTACAAACACACAGTAAGAGATAGTCCTTGCTCAGAAGACCTTACAAGCTAAGTAGCTGAGACAGAGAAAGAGCAAGGGGAGAAACAGAGGTACAGAGAGGAGAAGTGACTTACCCTAGCTCACGCAGCAGTTCAGGGGATAAGGTGTGACTATAATCCAAGTCTCCGGAGTCCCAGTCTCATGACCCATCCGCTACACCATGCTGCTTCCTGTTATCTGTGTACAGGGGAAAAAAAGAATGCAGGTGACAAGGATGGGATGGACTCTAAAATAGGGATCAGAGGAAGAGAAAGGGTAGTACAATACTTCAGTTCCGAAGACAGTGAGCGCTTATAGAAATATGGGTTTCCTGCAAACAAAGAAAAAAGAAAAGACCCACAAGACAGTACACGGTATCTCCTCTGTCTGCACTGAACTCAAATTGGCTGCCTGTGTCTGCAGACAGCAGAGTCCTTGGTGAGTTAAAGGTTCAATACACAGAAAACACATACTTGTTATTTAATTTAATATATCATAATGGGCTGATCTAGTCTTCCATGAGTGGGACTGGAAAAAGAAAGCACCTCTTTGCCAGATTCTCCCCTCTCCAGCAGCATGCCAGAGGATGAGACACCTTACTATTGATTTCTGCCTATGATCATGAGAAGAAAGTCATTACCCTGGTTCACCTCTTCTAGCATCTTCACCCCATTTGCTTACATACCCACTCTTCTGGCCGCATAAATGCCAGGGTCTTGGAGCTACACGCCTGATACGATCATTTATGTTTGGACAGAGAGGCAAGGAAAAAAAACAAAGCAGCCATGTGAGCAGTATAGCACACAACTGGTTGAAAGACCATATTCAATGAATAGTTATTAATGGCTCACTGTCCAAGTGGGGGGATGTATCTAGTGAGGTCCTGCAGGGGTCTGTCTTGAGTTCAGTACTATTCATCTACATCACATTTCCCTAGTTTCTTATGAGTATGTCACATGGGACTGTGTCAAAAGCCTTACTAAAATCAAGCTATATCACATCTATATCCTCCCCACTATCCACCAGGACAGTAACCTTGTCACAGAAATAAATTAGGTTCATTTGCTCTGAAATCAAAAAGATGAAATTCAATGAAGACCCGTGCAAATTTCCTACACTTAGGAAGGAAAAATCAAATGCATGACTACAATATGTGAAATAACTGGGTAGGTGGTATCACTGCTGATAATGATCTGGGGGTAATAGTGCATCGCTAGTTGAATATGAGTTAAGAGTGTGATGCAGTTTCAAAAAAGGCTAATATAATTTAGGGGTGTATTAACAAGAGTGCCATATGTAAGACATGGGATGTAATTATCCTGCTTTATTCGGCACTGGGGAGGCCTCAGCTGGAGTACAGTGTCCAGTTCTGGGCACCACACTTTAAGAAAGATGTGGACTAATTGGAGAGAAAACCTGACGTATGAGGAAAGGTTGAAGAAACTGGGCAAGTTTAGTCTTGGGAAAAGAAGACTGACCGGGTGACAGTCTTTCAATATATTTTGGGCATTATAACAAGGATGGTGATCAATTGTTCTCCATGTCCACTGAAGATAAGATAGAAGTAAGGAGGTTTAATCTGAAGCAAGGGAAATTTAGGATAGATATAACGAAAAACTTTCTACCCATAAGGGTAGTTAAACACTGGAATAGACTTCCCAGGGAGATTGTGGACTCCCCATCCTTGGAGGTTTTAAAGAGCAGGTTAGACAAACATCTCTCTAGGTCTAGGTACACTTGGTCCTGTCTCAGCAGAAGGGGCTGTACTAGATGATCTCTTGAGGTTTCTTTCAGCCCTACATTTCTCTGATTCTATAAAAGATTCAAAGACCCATCCTAAATAAATTTTGGCATAACATCCTCCCCATCCTAACTCCCCAGCCCCGTCCGCCTAAAGTAGGGTGACCAGATGTCCTGATTTTATAGGGACAGTCCTGATTATTGGGTCTTTTTCTTATATAGGCTCCTATTACCCCCCATCCCCTGTCCCGATTTTTCACACTTGCTGTCTGGTCACCCTAGCCTAAAGAGCCCTCCCCCTCTCCCTTGTAGCCAGAATTAGGGTGACCAGATGTCCCAATTTTATAGGGACAGTCCCGATATTCAGGGCTTTTTCTTATATAGGCTCCTATTACCACCCCCACTCTGTCCCGATTTTTCATACTTGATATCTGGGCACCCTATAGCCAGTTAACACAATTAACCAGCCACACCTGCTACTATGAGTGAGCAGGAATCAGCCAGCATCTCTTCACACTGACCCACCAATAAAAGGGCCATGAACAGAACCTAGCCACCTTTTTAGAGGTTTGAACCAAAATACTAGATCTGAATATTCCTGAACTGTAAGGAAGCCTAGATCTGTTTTAGGCCAGGCTACATCTACACTGCGAGCGAGGGATGTGATTTCCCTACTCATGCATACATAATTGCACTAGTCTCATCGAGCTAGCATGTGCATAAATAGCAGTGTAGCCACGGAGGCACAAGTAGCATACAAACCCGCCTGAAACTGGTGGGTATGTACTCGGCACTGTTCAGCCATGCCCTTACTGCGGCTACACATTGCTATTTATACGCATGCTAGCCCAATGAAAGCTAGTGCAAGTATGTGCACATGAGCAGGGGAATCAGACCCCTAGTTTGTAGTGTAGATGGAGCCTTACAATCTGAACTCTAAGCATCTAATCTAATTGGACAGAGACTCAGGAGACCTTTCTGGTTGAATTCCTGGTCTACCAATAGTTTGCTGCATGATCCTGAGCAAGTCACGTCACCGCCTTATGTCTCAATTTCCCCCTACGTAAAATGTGGATAATGATACTGAGTTCCTTCATAAAGCACTTTGGCCCAGATCCACAAAGCTACTCAGACACCTAAACCCCACAGTTGGGTGCCTACGTTCCAGTTTTGGCTTCATTGTGATCCACAAAACTCCTGGCAAGCACCTAAACACACCCCACAACTAAGTTTTCAAGGTAAAGTTCCCTGGGTGCCTATGTTTTTGCCTCTGGGCATGTACACTGCTGCCTCCCTCTAGGCGTCCAGATGCCTATCTCCTTCCTAAGCCTCAGAATGATTCACAAAACATGGGAAGACATTTGGATGCCTAAGCCATATGCAAGGCATGAGCCAGTAGGTGTGCTCAGAGGCAACCTAGTGGATCAGGTTCCATTCAGAAGCTGGCCAGAGGAAGCAATGGCACCGTATAACTTTTAGCCCAGTGGTTAGAATGGCTATTTAATTATGTATCCACAGTGGAACAGTCATTGGGCCAGAGAGAGAACAAGATATTCGGCTCTTTAGCCTGGAGGTTACAGCTCCCACATTGGAGAACCAGGGTCCAGTCCCTCTGCTCCATTCATTCTCATTATTTATTCACAGTGGAACAGCTTCAACAAGAGAGATTGAGGGAGACCATCCCATCAGAATATCCCATCGTTCAGTGGTTTAGAGCTCTCTTTTAAGAGTTGGGAGACTCCCTGTTAACAATCCTTTCTCCTCCCCCTCTGGGAGAGACGGGGGAATTGAACCTGGTTTTCCCACATCCTAGGCCATTGGTCTAACCACTGAGCTAAAAATTATAATGCAGGCAGGCCCCGGCTCCTCCTTCTCCAACTGTTTTGCTTTGAGTGAGGCAGTTACCTCACTCCTTCTCGCAAACTACCTCTTAGATGCCTAAGTCACCTAACTGCAGGACAGGGGTTCCCATTCATAGATCACTAAGCAAAGATAGGTGCCTCCCTGCAGCCAGGCTCAAGCACTTGTCTTTGAGACGGAATAGGGCTTAGCACACACCCCTCTCATCATCATCTCTCATTGGCTAGCTTAGGTGGCTCTGCATCTAATGTGCTGGATTTTGTGGATTACATTCTAAAGCACCCATCTCTCTTCATTCATTGTGTAGTGAGTCTAGTTGCCTAACTTTTGTGGATCTCAGTGTTGTTCCTGGGATTCTCTAGGCACCTAAAAGTTAGGCGCTGTGATGTTCACCGTTGCAATGTCTAAGTCCCTTCATGGATCCCACCCGTTAGGATCTGTAGATGAAAAGTGCTGTAAGAACTAGATAATATTATTATAACAGGGTTATTTCAAACCCTGGGTTCAAACACTCATGGACTAAAGGAAAGCTGAAATCTGGAGGTTGTGCCTATCTTCATTTATGAATAAGAGTAATTCCCTATTAATGTGATAAAAAGATTTCTCCATTTACTTGGTGAATGGCATTTGATGAAGTGCCCTATTAAATAATAATTGTTGTAGTGAAGGACAGTGCACTTGTTCCCACTTTTAAAAATTTCTGAAACAATAGACTGAGTTAGAGCAGCCGCTCTCTCAGATACTCCTGCTCTGTGCACAGAACATACTGCATGCTCTAATTAAACCAATGTTCATTTACTTAGTGAAAAAAAACCAACAACAATACCACCACCACCAACAAACATTTTTGTCAAAATTGCTTTTGCACCAGGTTGGTTATGTAATTGGGATGGAGAAAATGAAGAAGCAGAGGAGAAGCAAGTGAGTTATTCCCAGCATTTCTTGCTTGCAAAATCATTGATATCAGTCATCATCTTTGAAATTAGTGTCTAATACCAGTTGCTGGATTTTTGTCACAAGCTGATAGAGAGAGAGAGAGAGAGAGATATCTAATGCAGCTGTGGTAGGAGTAATACGGTTGATGCATGATGAAGGGATTTCTTAAAGAATAGTGCTTTCCAAAGGGATTGCAAGGCTAATTGGATTGTTAATGGGAATGGAGATTTTCCGTGAGAGGTCACCAGAAGTCACTAAATATTATTATTCAAATGTGAGAGCAGTTCAGTGGCTTATGTGAAGCATGTGTCCAGTTGTTTAGGGCACATATGGGTAACCACATGATACTATGAGGCACTTAGGCACACAGCCTCAAAGATTCTGAGGCTCCTAATTCTTATTGAGCTGGGTTTAGATGCCTCACTGACAATCTAGAGATAGGTGCCTCCCTCTGGGTGGGATTCTCAGTGAGAACCCTCTCCTGGGGTTAGATCGACACTTTTTTCTTGCAAAGAGCGAGACATACTCCATTATAGTCAACAGGCCAAAGGTTAGGGCACCCACCTGGGATGTGGGAGACATCTCCGTAATTCCTGATTTGGAGCAGGGACTGGAGCCTGGGTTTCCCACATCCCAGGTGCTTGCCCTAACCCCAGAACTATAGAGACAGCCTCTCTTTCTAGCACAATGAATATTTAATTATTTTTTCAAAGTGGAACAGAATCAACAGGAGAGACTTAGACACCCTCCCCTCCTAACGTATCCAATAAGTCTGAGCTTAGGGCACTTGTGTGGGATATGGGGGATGCAGGGTCGAGTATCTCCCCCAGATCAGGCAGAGCAGGCATTTGAGCCCAATTCTCTGACACTCCAGGTGAGCACGTTAACCAACATACATGTTTCTTCAAAAAATTCTTGACCTACTCACGCTTGCCCCCCCCACTTGCCCCAGCTGTTATAAAGAGGACAATGAGCAATTGTTCTCTGTGTCATTTGAAGGTAGGGCAAGAAGTAATGGACTTAGTCAGCAGCAAGGGAGACTTAGGTTAGATATTAGGAAAAACTTTTAAACTATAAAGGTAGTTAAGTTCTGAAACAGGCTTCTAAGGGAGGCTGTGGAATCCCCATCATTGGAGGTTTTTAAGAACAGGTTGGACAAACACCTGTCAGGGATGGTCTAGGTTTACTTGGTCCTGCCTCTGTGAAGGGGGCTGGACTTGATGACTTCTGAAGATTCCTTCCAGCCCTACATTTCTATGATTCTACATGCGTAAGTATTTTGCTGAATAGGGATGAACGTAGGCATATGCTTAAATTCTTTGCTTTACTGGTACCTTATACATTAGAAAAGAAAAAATCCCTTAATTGCAAGAATTACTGCGTGAAATTCTGTGGTGTGTGTTATGCAGAAGATCAGGCACTCTACATGGCTACAGTGCCCCCTGTGGGCCTGAACACAAAACCTGCCACTACAATTGGCACTGACTGGCAACCTTGCTGGTAGACTCATTAAAGAGGCCAACTCCTAAAACCACATAGAATTTAACAGGGATGAAATAAAAATAATGCTACTGAAAGTTTTCTGAAAAGGTGCAAAATATAATAAAGAATGATATTCTTTCTTCAGTATCCTACCGAGTTGTATAGGAGGGATATAATTAACAATATATGGGTTAACGTGTGCAGAAAAGATATGATTCTCTATTAAGTTCTATTGGACTTTTCCAAAAGGGTGTAGCTAGGCATGGAGATAGGGTTACCATCTCACTTGCAGAAATGGATCTTCCAGAGCTGAACTGGGACACTGGGGGAAAACATTCACTGCTGACCCAATTCTGCAGATTAGCCAAAGACCTCATTCTCCAATCTGATACCTTTCATCAAGCAGTACATTTGCATTTAAGAAAGAATGAAAAACAGATTCTACTGAAGTCAGATTAAGGTCAGCAGACATCAGATTACTATGTCAACGGAATCCCTCTCACACCTTTTATAAGGAACTTCTTTTTAAAATGTGTTGGGGTGTAGGGCTTTTGAAAGGAGGATTATGATGTTATTACAACAGGCTACTATCATCTGTTACACCAGCAAACAAGTTATGAAACAAAGTATGGGAGTGGTCACGAGACAATTTGCAAAGTCCAACATCAGAAATTTAAAAAATAAATAGTAAGAGGTGACTTCTCACAGAAAGGACTCAAGTGCCTCTTAAATGTTCAGTTTATCAATGAAGCCTTTATGTTCATTAAAACGAACAAAAGAGCGTAGCAAATTGTAGGCACAGTGTACATTTATACACACAGTATAAACTCCTTTTCTTTATTATTGATGCTCCCTCTTCTTTCAGATCACTGGCGAAAACTTATCTATTCCATGTGGCCTATCAGCTACAGTGTTCGTATGGCATACCAGTAGTGGATCTATATTTTTGGCTGTGGATTAATAGCTCTTCAGAGAATTAAATTAATTACATTAATTTGCTGTAAGGTGAAGCCTTGGTAGGAGGTGGTGTTAGGAACATAGGAATATAGAACATAGGACTGGAAGAGGATTCAAGGCCAGTCTGCTGCTATCACAGGCAATTCCATCATATAATCTCTTTCATAAATTTATCAAGAACTATCTTAATATTCATTAGGTTTTCCCCATTCTACTCCCATTGGAAGGCTTTTCCAGAACCTCATTTCCCTGTTGGTTGGAAACGTTCTAATTTCCAGTCTAAATTTACTCGTGATCTGTTTATACGCATTTCTTCTTATGCCAATATTGTCCTTTAGCTTGAATAGCTATTCTCCCACCCGATGTTTACTTCCCCCTTCACCCACCCAGCTGTAGGTGGGGGAAGGGGTAGCTCAGTGGTTTGAGCATTGGCGTGCTAAACCCAGGGTTATGAGCTCAATCCTTGAGGGGACCATTTAGGGATCTAGGACAAAAATTGGGGATTGGTCCTGCTTTGAGTAGGGGGTTGGACTAGATGACCTCCTAAGGTCCCTTCCAACCCTGATAGTCTATGATTCTATGTATTTATGGAGAACAATCATATCACCTCTCAGCCTCCATTTTGCTAGGCTAAACAATCCAAGCTGTTTTAGTCTCCTCTCTTAAGACACAATCTCCATTCCCCTGATCATCCTAGTAGCCTTTTTCTGCACTTGCTCCTGTCTGAATTAATCTTTTTTGAACATGGTTGACCAGAATTGTACATAGTATTCCAGATAAGGTCTTACCTGTGCCTTGCACAATGGTATTAATACTTCCATACCTCTACTGGAAATACCCTTGCCTGATACACCCTAGGATCGCATTTGCCTTTTTTCATGGCTGTGTCACATTGGTTGCTTGTTGTCATGAATTTATCCATAAAGGTTTGGCTAGGCATGGAGATTGACCCACAAGCCCAAGTCCCTCTCACACAATCAGGACTCATACAATTATTACAGAAAATTCTTACTTCACCACATCCCTGCACATCCTTTTTGGTTTGTACTAGTGTTAAAGCACCACATATGTCTACAGTGCTACTGTAAAATGACATCAATAAAAATACACATTAATAGAGTATATCCTGTTTTGCACAACTGTGCAAAACAAAACTTCATCCAAAATGCAAGTGTTTTATATGTTTTTCAGATTACATCTGGAAATGGACACAATTCCAGCCATATGATTGGGGTTGTCAGGAATTGTATAAAAATAAAAGCATATACAAGTGTGAAATACTATAATTTTGTTGCGTCCATTGCAGAACTATTAATGTGGGTTTCTGGCCACTGCAGTATAAAAATGTTGTAATGCTTCAAAACAGGGATAGAGAAACCAATTCTAATACTAATGAGACATGAACTATGATATGCATGCCAGATGAAACACTTAAATCTACAATAGCCTAGAATTTAGGACAGCAAGGAAGAAGTTTAAAATCTAAATGGGATAGTGAGTGTCAAGCCACGTTATTATTTTCAGCCATGCACAGATAATAGGGCACAGGGAGTAAAAGTGGAAATTAAAAGAAAAATACATTTGGAGGAGACATGAGGAAACAGTTTTCTTTTCAAAGGAACATACATTTATGAAGTGGCCAACCAGGAAGCACTGTCGAACTGAAACACTAGAGCGATTTAAGAACATATAAGAAATTGTCTCGGAGGAATCAGGGTATTGAAAATGTAATGAGGCGTAACTTATCCCTAGAGATCTCTGATGTTCTCTTATTGTATATGAGAAGTTATTCTTGCCAAAACAGCAGCCATGACTACATGCAGTGGAGTAGGACGATGCAAAGGAAAAGCTACTCTGCACTCTTTGTTTTTTGAACTGCACTTATTTCTGTCCTTAGATAGCAAGCTCTTTAGGGCAAAAACGTGTTTTTCATTTTGCATAGTCTATTTTATCTTTTTTACAGCATAGTATGCAGTGATGGCACTTTGTACAATCAGTTAAGCTCAACAGAAACCTAGTTGGATTGTAAGCACATTGGGGCAAGCCCTGTCCTTTTGGTCTGTGTTGAGCACAATTGACTCTTGCTCTACGATAATGCAAATAATAAATAATTTCAGGCAATGCAAATCTTTCCAATCATATTGCTGCTAAGGTGGGAGACAGGACTTTGTGGAAGTGGAAGGGGAGGCAGCATTTCTTACAGTGGTTGTGAGAGGTGAGCCTATGTTAACTGAAAAATAGCACCTTCGCAATTCACTTCATTGGCCTCAAATCCAAGCTTTTTGTCCCCATTCATCCTGGCTCCTACTTATCTTATTCATTTTGGTCTCATTCTATTCCCCTGCACTCCCACTTTGCTTCCACTAAGTTAACCATTTTGCCAGTCCTTTGTGTGCCTTTCTTCCATTAGGACCCTTGTACTCTTCCTGATTCGGTTCGCCATATCTACACCTCCTCCGTCTTCAAATACCTCCTTAAATACACTTCTTCCAATACATTTATAATATTTGGCCCACCCCTTCACCTCCAAGGAATTGTTTGTTCCCTTATTTACAATAATAAGATTAACACATGTGTAATAGTTGGTGAAGGGAGCGACACCAATAGGTCAGGTTGATTGGCACTTTCCAGGATAAGTTCCAGTTTTCAGGTGCTTATAACTTTGCCAGACTTTAACCATATGGGCTCAGATTTCCCATGCTGGGTGTCTGCCTGAATTGCCAGAGAAGCTTTCAGCAAAAGTGGTTGAGCCATTTCTGATAATGAGACTAGGGGAAAATATGTGGGTTTGCCAATGTCCTTTCTTTGAGAAGTCCTAGCACATCCATGCTTTGGAGCAGAGACTAGACATTGGAGAGGAGGCTCACCCTGTTGTCAGGGATGTGCTTTTCTGCAGTCTCAGGAAAATCTGCTCAAACTTGTCCCTGTTACAAACCTCTGAAAATCTCAGTTTGCACAGGCTCAATATCGATTTTTTTAGAGGCTGGGAGGTAAATTTTTCAAAGATTTTGTGAGCATTGCGAATGCCTCACCCTCCCACAGCTCCTAAGTGCTGAATGGACTGAGCATGTGCCATCCCCACAGAGTGACTGAGCATGCTCAGTCCTAGGCAGCAAGGGTATTCGGGGGCTTAGTATGACTTTTCCTGTAATCGCTATTTCTAGCAGCCACAGCTGCGGTGGTTCCCAGCACCAGGGTGGAGGAGGAACAGCCTTAATTAGTCAAATGCGGGGGGGAAAGGAGTGGGGATAGGAGTACAGGAAGAGGTTGGCATGGACAAGGACAGACTGGGGTGGAGGCTGGGGGTCAATGGAAACAGAATTGGACAGAGATAATAGAGAACAGGCTGGGGAGGGATGCAGACTTGGTAAGGGACAGGAGCAGAAGTGGCAGGCTGGGGAAGATGGGGCAGAAGGGTGCATAAGCACTACAGCACATTCCCTTCCAGAAACAGATCCAGAAATCTCAGTCCCAGCATTTCTCTGTAGTCATCAAAGAGCTGTGAAACCTCTTGGGAAAGTAAATGTCTCTGTGATGGGTTGGATCTCAGAAACCCCCTTTGGGACTGATACCTGAGGTGACGAGATTACCTCTGAGCCTGTTTTCCCTGCCAGCTTGGGACTTCAGTGCCCTGCCTGGTTGTGCTAGACATGCTAGCTTGCTACAAACACAGACCCAGGTCTGAACCATGTTCCCCCAAAACTGCAGGCTTAACTGAAAACAGCGTAAGAAGTGTTCCTGTCTCCAGCACTCAGATAACCCAACTCCCAATGGGGTCCAAACCCCAAATAAATCTGTTTTACCCTGTATAAACCTTATACAGGGTAAACTCATAAATTGTTTGCCTTCTTTATCACTGATGGACAGAGATGCACAACTGTTCCCTCCCTTCCACCCCCCACCCACAGGTATTAATACATACTCTGGGTTAATTAATAAGTAAAAAGTGATTTTATTAAATACAGAAAGTAGGATGTAAGTGGTTCCAAGTAATAACAGACAGAACAAAGTGAATTACCAAGCAAAATAAACTAAAACACGCAAGTCTAAGCCTAATACAGTAAGAAAACTGAATACAGATACAATCTCACTCTCAGAGATGTTTCAATAAGCTTCTATCACAGACTGGACGCCTTCCTAGTTTGGGCACAGTCCTTTCCCCTGGTACAGTCCTTGTTCCAGCTCAGGTGATAGCTAGGGGATTTCTCATGATTGCCACCCCCTTTGTTCTGTTCCACCTCCTTATATATCTTTTGCACAAGGCGGGAATTCTTTGTCCCTCTCTGGGTTCCCACTCCTCCTTCTAAATGGAAAAGAACCAGGTTAAAGATAGATTCCAGTTCAGGTGACATGTAAGACTTCATTACCCACTCCCCAGCACACAGGTATACAGGAAGACGTACAAGTAAACACAGCCATCTAAACAAACCAAAAAGCATTTTTACAGCTGTTTTCTTTGATGCTTCCTCCTATATTAACTATTTTTCTGCATTTTTTTAAAATGATGTCCAGTGCAGTGCAGCTGGTTTTAGAACATTTACCCCGATCAACCCACCCTGCAGTTTGTTTCATAGTCTCTATTCCTTAATATACTTCCTTGAAAACTGCAAATGAGCTCAGTTTTTTCATCCTTGTCTACTACTCCAATAATGTGCTAAATCATTCATGCAAATTTCTCATGATTGTCCATGTTATCTGTACTAAATTATTCATTACAACGGTTTTCATGTGGCCCCTTAACAATATTTCCAATACCTTCCTCTCAATGGGGGTCTTGATCCCTGACTTTTGTCTTGGATTTTTCTTGACTCTGGGCATAGCCTTAGCACCTCTCTAGTCCTTGAGTACCACTGTTCTCCTTAGTGGGCTGTCAAAAATCTGCTAAAGGCTTTCCTATTTCCTTCACTGCTTCCTTCAGGATTCTGGGATAGAACTCATCTGAGCCCAGTGCTTTGTCAAATGCAACAGTCCTAATTGCCTTATTATCTTCTCCATTGCAATGGCAAAGGCTTTTAACATTTTACTTTCCCCTCCAGGAGAATGTCTCTCAGTCTCAGAGATACTACCTTCCCCTGCTTTTATGAATAATGAGGTGAAGAATTCATTTAGGCCTGCAGCAGAATCAACCTCATCTGTCACAAACTTTCCACTCATGTTCCTCAATGCCCCTGCTGTCTCATTGCCTCTTGTTGGCTTCTGAATTTATATTTAGAATCATAGACTCATGGAAATTAGAAACATAAGAGAGCTATTAGGTCATCTAGTTCATTGCCTTACCACTGCAGGATTGTTCCCTGCAGTGCATTTCCTCATTCTTTCTTCAATCTAGTTTTAAATGGCCCAAGCACTTCCTTGGGAATCACTCCAGTATATCTCACAGCCAGGAAGGTTTCCCTGATATTCGGCCTACATTTTCCCTTTCTTAATTTTAACCCTGTACCCCAAGTTAGACCCACTTGTACATCCTTAAAATAATTTATTTTCATCCTTTCTGTTTACACGCTTCATATAGTTATCGATTGTTATCCCTTATCGGGGCAAATTTGCCCTCCTTTACACCCATGCAACCTCACTGAGTTCAAGGGGCCTGATTATCATTTACACAAAAGTCCACTGAAAAGGACCTTAAGGTGAGCAGAAGTGGGCCCCTGTTATAACCACTGTGCCTGCCTGGCCAGTGCAGAATGGGCATGATGCTTTCTACACTGATACTACTTTCAGCCTGGGAGAGACGATCAGGAAGTCATCTGGAATGAATAGCACTATGGCTGTTCTCTTCTCCCTAGGGTACCTGAGGGCAATGGAGAACATAGCCTACGTTACAGCAGCCTTGAGGCTGCACTAGGAGCCAGATAGCCCCCTGCATGCCCAGTAGTCATTGTTGCCTCCCCTTCTACTCCTGTTGCAAGAGAAAAAATGGAGTAACTGGGACTTGGGCCCAAGAGCTGCGTACGCGAGTGTAAACTGGGACAGAATTTGTCCTATCACATAACTCCTAGTGTCCCTTAGCCAAGGAATTTGTTTAGTTTTACCTCGTTTAGTTTTCTTAAAAATTAATTCTCCCTGCCCTTTCATAAATTTGGTTGCTCTTCTGATAAGTCCCTGCAGCATGTCTATACTGTTTTAGGATTCAGGTACCTAAAAGTGAACACAATATTCCAGGTTCTGAGTTATTAGAGCCACCTAGCCAGGGACTAACACCTGCTTGTTCTAGGTTATGACATTTTAAAATGCTAATTATGTTGTTTCTCTTTATTCCCTTTGCTATTATATATCATTTCTTAATCCTGATTAATTTTTACACTTCATAATTTTTTCAGGCTTTTCACCATCTGTGTCTTGTTCCCTGATATTTTCAGGTATATGATATGGTTTCAACTTCCTTCATCACGCTGTGAACCTCTTCCTTTTTCTTCTTGGACAGCTTAATGTGGTTTGACATTTCCCCACCACATTACATTGGTTTGTTGTTATTTCCACATGTAGCCACCGTGATTGGAAATGACTGCATATGATTATTGCTAGACACAATATTGTGAGTGTATTGCTGCAGGGTGTAGCTGTGGGAGGATGGGAACCTGGAGGAGAAGAGGTTTTCCTCACAGTTGTTAGGTTTTATTCCTCATAACAAGGCAAAATCAGGAGTCAACTAAGGTTAGTACAAAAATATATCCCCTTTATGTGTGTAACAGCGAAAAAGCAGTGAGCTGTTAAAAACAGGCAGCTAGCAATACAACTCTCCTTAAAGGCATTACAAAGTCAACTCAGTACAGTGTTAAGGTAGGGAGTGAGGACAAGTATCTTCCATGCACGCTGGGTTGTAATTTCTTCCTTCGCTTCAGTCACAATTACTGGTATTCTCTATCCTGCATTCTAGGTAGAGAGGAGCACTATATGAAGGGTAGATACTAAGAGCGTTTGCATTTCCTTCCCTAGGGTAGATAGAGAGACTCCCTAGAGTCAAGCATTACAACATGCACCACTACAAGTCTTTCTTATTCCTAGTTTACATATTAGTAGAGATGCTTGTGTAATGTGTTAGCTGGTTTCACACCTGGTGGCTACTCCTAAATGCATATTGCCCTTTACATATTTCCTACAGATACAGCTTCCAGAAAAATTCATTTTGGATATTGTCATAGAAATCTACTGTCTCTGTGTCTCCAGCACTTTCGCTGTCATGTCATTGCCATAAGTAGTATAGATACGTAGATTTTAAGGCCAGAAGAGACCATCATGATCCTCTAGTTTGACCATCTCTGTATCAGAAATTAAATAATTTCACTCAGTAATTCCCATATGGAGCTCAATAGCTTCTGGTTAAACTAAAGTATATCTGTTAGAAAGATATCTAATCTTGATTTAAAGACTTCAAGTGACAGAAAAACTATTATGTCCTTTGGTAAGCTGTTCAGCTGTTCAGTTACCCGCACTGTTAAACATTTGCACTTTATTTCCAGCTTGATTTTTTGTTGCTTCAGCTTCCAGCCATTTGATCTTGTTATGCCTTTGTCTACTAGAATAAAGAGGCCTCTACTATCACAAATCGCCATGTCTAGGTACTAGTACACCAGGATCAAGTTACTTCTTTACCTTTTGTTTGAAAACTTAAATAGTTTGAGCTCCTTAAATTTCTCATCGTAAGGCAGCTTTCCAGACCTCAGGTCATTCTTTTGGATCATGCTTTATTAATTATTATTATTGTTTATAGTACCATTACATCTAGGAGTCTCAGTCATGGACCTCATTGTACTAGGCGTTATACAAACAGAACAAAAATACAATCCCTACCCCAAAGAATTCACAATTTAAGTGTAACCCTCTCTGGAGTTGGTTATTCCTGACATAATACCAAGGTGGGAGAGGTTGCAAGTACTTTGGAGGATAGGATTAAAATTCAAAATGATCTGGACAAACTGGAGAAATGGTCTGAAGTAAATAGGATGAAATTCAATAAGGACAAATGCAACGTACTCCACTTAGGAAGGATCAGTTGCACACATACAAAATGGAAATTGACTGCCTAGGCAGAAGTACTGTGGACAGAGATCTGGGGATCATCATGGCTCACAAGCTAAATATGAGTCAACAGTGTAACACTGTTGCAAAAATAGCAAACATCATTCTGGGATGTATTAGCAGGAGTGTTGTAAGCAAAACACGAGAAGTAATTCTACTGCTCTACTTCGCACTGATTAGGCCTCAACTGGAGTACTGTGTCCAGTTCTGGGTGCCACATTTCAGGAAAGATGTGTACAAATCGGAGAAGGTCCAGAGAAGAGTAACAAAAATGATTAAAGGCCTAGAAAACATGACCTATGAGGGAAGATTGAAAAAATTGGATTTTTTTTTAGTCTGGAGAAAAGAAGACTGAGAGGGGACATAACAGTTTTCAACTACATGAAAGGTTGATACAAGGAAGATGGAGACAAATTGTTCTCTTTAACCTCTGAGGATAGGACAAGAAGCAATGGGCTTAAAGTGCAGGAAGAGCAGTTTAGGTTGGACATTAGGAGAAACATCCTAACTGTCAAGGTGGTTAAACACTGGAATAAAGTGCGTAGGGAGCAGGTAAGACAAACACCTGTCAGGGATGGTCTAGATAATACTTAGTCCTGCCTTGAGTGCCGGGGACTGGACTAGAAGATCTCTCAAGGTCCCTTCCAATCCTATGATTCTATTATTAAATTCTTTCATTATTCCCTATCCTTTATTCCTGTGCCAAATAAAGCTTTCCCTGTTGTTGGATTGTTACTTTGGGGATTGTGATAATTATTGTATTCCTTGTGTATTGGACTAAACTCCTAGTATCTTATTTGGTAATAAACATTTCTTCAAGGGACGGCACCCTTTCTGTTCTATGAAGGGCCCCCATTGGGTGGAGATCATAGAATATCAGCGTTGGAAGGGACTTTAGGAGGTCATCTAGTCCAACCCCCTGCTCAAAGCAGGACCAAGCCCCAAATGGCCTCCTCAAGGATTGAACTTACAACCCTGGGTTTAGTAGGCCAATGCTCAAACCACTGAGCTATCCCTCCCCCCAAATAGCAGAACACACTATAAAGAACCCATACCTCTGACACAAGAGGAGCAAAGCTGCTCCCAGCAGCAGGCAAAAGGGAGAAGGCTTGAACCATGCCTTCATGGTGGGGGGTAGGGACTATTTAAGTATAAGACAAGAGAAAAAGATGGATACAGACAAACCAATTTTGGCATATGAGGAAATCATGAGGTAATATTGTTTATCAAGATAGGCTGTGGACTCAGCACACCAGACATCTAACTGTTCTCAATTTTTATGTAGCCTTCACAGCAGAGGAGAATTTTAAGGAGAGGTTTTCAGGTGGATAATGGGTTAGTTTTATAGATGTTTATGAGGAGCTCCTCCCAGGCATAAGGGGCAGCATGGGGTGATGGAGGATAGCATTATGGGCCAATCAGAGGTTTGACCTGCCCTTATGATACTGAGGGAGAAATAAAAACAATGAGGAGTCCTCGTGGCACCTTAGAGACTAACACATTTATTTGAACATAAGCTTTCATGGGCTATAACCCACTTCATCAGATGCATGGAGTGAACAATACAATAGGCAGGTATAAAAATACAGCACATGAAAAGATGGGAGTTGCCTTACCAAGTGTGAGGGTTAGTGCTAACGAGGCCAATTCAATCACGGTAGATGTGGCCCATTCGCAACAGTTGACAAGAAGGTGTGAGTATCAACAGAGATAAAATTACTTTTTGTAGTGACCCAGCCACTCACAGTCTTTATTCAGGCCTAATTTGATGGTGTCAAGTTTGCAAATTAATTCCAGTTCTGCAGTTTCTTGTTGAAGTCTGTTTTTGAAGTTTTTTTGGTTGAAGAATAGCCACTTTTAAGTCTATTATTGAGTGTCCAGGGAGATTGAAGTGCTTTCCTACTGGTTAGGTAGAGTGAGGATAGGATGTGAAGGGCCTTGAAAGTTGAAGATGATTCCCAAGTTACAGGTCTGAGTGACAGGCAGATTGGTGGTGTTGTCCCCAGTAATCGAGAAAGGAGGTGAGGAGGGTTTGGGATGAAGTTTAGGAGCTCTATTTAGCTATATTGATCTTGAGTTGATAGTTATACATCTGTGTGGAGAGGTCAAATAGGCAGGCCAAGATTTTAATTTGGACTGAAGGAGACAGGTGTGGAGTGAGTTATCAGCATAGAAATGGTAGCTGAAATTGTGTTTGTAGATGAGATTATCCAGAGACACTATGTAGAGGGAGAAGAGAAACACCCCCAATTGAAACACCTCCACTTGGTCATGATTCCCCTTCAACAATTACATTTAGAAATTTATCATTTAGCCAACAAGATAACTCAAATGTCCAAATAAGTTATTCAATCACTTATCTGTCAAAGGGCATAGTAGCATTCATATTTTAAAAAGGGAAGAAAGGAACCCGGGGAACTACAAACCGGTCAGCCTCACTTCAGTCCCCGGCAAAATCATGGAGCAGGTCCTCAAGGAAACCATTTTGAAGCACTTGGAGGAGAGGAAGGTGATCAGGAACAGTCTTTATGGATTCACCAAGGGAAAGTTATGCCTGACCAACCTGATTGCCTTCTATGATGAAATAACTGTCACTGTGGATATGGGGAAAATGGTGGATGTGATATATCTTGACTTTAGCGAAGCTTTTGACACTGTCTAACACAGTATTATTGCCAGCAAGTTAAAAAAGTATGGATTGGATGAATGGACTATAAGGTGGATAGAAAGCTGGCTAGATTGTCGGGCTCAATGGGTAGTGATCAATGGCTTGATGTCTAGTTGGCAGCCGGTATCAAGTGGAGTGCCCCAGGAATCGGTCCTGTGTCTGGTTTTGTTCAACATCTTTATTAATGATCTGGATGATGGGATTAATTGCACCCTCAGCACGTTCGCAGATGACACTAAACTGGGGGGAGAGGTAGATATGCTGGAAGATAGGGATAGGATCCAGAGTGACCTAGACAAATTAGAGGATTGGGCCAAAAGAAATCTGATGAGGTTCAACAAGGAAAAGTGCAGAGTCTTGCACTTAGGACGGAAGAATCCCATGCACTGCTACAGGCTGGGGACCGACTGGCTAAGTAGCAGTTCTGCAGAAAAGGACCTGGGGATTACAGTGGATGAGAAGTTGGATATGAATCAGCAGTGTGCTCTTGTTGCCAAGAAGGCCAATGGCATATTGGGCTGTATTAGTAGGAGCATTGCTAGCAGATCGAGGGAAGTGATTATGCCCTCTATTCGGCACTGGTGAGGCCATACCTGGAGTACTGCGTCCAGGTATGGCCCACTACAGAAGGGACATGGACAAATTGGAGAGAGTCCTGCGGAGGGCAACCAAAATTATTAGGGGGCTGGTGCACATGACTTAAGAGGAGAGGCTGAGGGAACTGGGGTTATTTAGTCTACAGAAGAGAAGAGTGAGGGGAGATTTGATAGCAGCCTTCAACCACCTGAAGGGGGGTTCCTAAGAGGATGGAGCTAGGCTGTTCTAAGTGGTGGCAGATGACAGAACAAGAAGCAATGGTCTCAAGTTACAGTGGGGGAGGTCTAGGTTGGATATCAGGAAACACTATTTCCCTAGGAGGGTGGTGAAACACTGGAATGGGTTACCTAGGGAGGTGGTGGAATCTCCATCCTTAGAGGTTTTTATGGCCCAGCTTGACAAAGCTCTGGCTGGGATGATTTAGTGGGTGTTGGTCCTGCTTTGAACAGGGGATTGGACTAGATGACCTTCTGAGGTCTCTTCCAACCCTAATAGTCTATGATTCTATGATTCACTGAGGAAAGTTGTATATGACATAATAGCCATGTTGCCTTTGGGTAAGATATATATAAGCCAATAATAGACTGATGTAATCTGACTGAGCTGACCTTAGGAACAGAAGAGGAGTGTGCAAAGCTGTCTTCATGACATCCTTGTGCTCCCATAGATTGGGACTGATCTGAAGAATGCTCAAGTCACTGTTCTGGCATCTGGGGGTTGTGATTGGGTCTATAAACCCCACATTGGGATAGAATGGTGTTAAGGAGCATTTCTGGGCCCAGGAGGCTCCACCCCTCCACCCCTGAAGATCCTCCTCCACCTGTAGGAGGAGCTTAAAAGGGAGCCAAGCACCTCAGAAGAGGGCAGACAGGAGAAGAGGACAAACCTATCTTGGGAGTTCCTGAGTAAGGGTCCGGCAGAGTTCTGACTTCAGGGGAGAGGGCTGTAAATAGCAGCGACCCCCCAGGCCCTACAGAAGGGGCTAGCCTTTTGTTAGGACTAGGGAACCCTTCACTCCACCTTCTGGAGTGGGATTTTGACCTTAATTGGGAGGGAAAATGGTAGGCAGTGGCCCAGGAAGGCAGCTCCAGGTGTTTGACATTACTGACACTCCTAGGTGTTTGACATTACTGCCTCTCTCTTAGGGTGCTGGGCTAGAGCCCAGTGGAGAGTGAAGGACTGGTATTCCCTACCAGTCCCCTTCTTGCAAAGGGAGTGTGATGGGTTGGGATCACAGAAACCAGCTTGGTGCTGCCACCTGGTGTGCCAAGGCTACTTCTGCCCCTGCTTCCCTGCCTTTTCCAGCTTGGGACTCCGGAATCCTGTCTGTTTTGAGCCAGATTCCACTGATCTGCTGCAAACACAGACCCAGGTCCGAACCACGTCCCCTAACAACTGTAAGGCTCCTGGAAGCAGCTCAGGAAGTGCGCTTGCCTTTAACAACCAGGTGCCCAACTCCCAAGGAGGTTCAAACCCTTAATAAATCCGTTTTACCCTGTATAAAGCGTATACAGGGTAAACTCAGAAATAGTTCGCCTTCTATTTCAAAGATAGAAAGATATGCACAGCTGTTTGCCCCCCCCCCCCCACCAGGTACCAACTCGTACTCCAGGTAACTTAATAAGTAAAAAGTGATTTTAATAAGTACAGAAAGTAGGATTTAAGTGATTCCAAGTAGTGACAGAACAAAGTGAATTACTAAGTAAAATAAAATAAAACACGCACGTCTATGTCTAATCAAACTTAACACAGATAAAAGCCTCACCAGATTTAAGTCTTTTCCTTTTACAGGCTGTAGAACTAGCCTGGGTTCAGCAATTGCTCACACCCCCTATTGTCTTTCTCCTTTGTTCAGTCTCTCTCAGGTATGTCCTTGGGGGGTGGAGAGCCTCTCTCTTTAGCCAGCTGAAGACTACATGGAGGGGTCTTCCAAGGGCTTTTATAGCCTTTCCCCCACTCCCTGTGTAGCATCATCTTACCCTGGAGTTTTGGGATCACACGGGCAAGTCACCTGTCCATGCACCCTAACCAGTCCCGCCAGTTGCATTCCTGACCAGGCCCCGATGTGGATTGGGGTCTGCACCTCCTATTGTCTGTGTAAGGGTTTCTTGATTGGTCTCTTTACATGCACATACCTTTCTCAAGACATGATCCCAGGCTCTTACAAAGGCTATGTACAAAACCAGCAAATATAAAACTAATATTCATAACTCCAACTACAACAATGGTACATGCATACAAACAGGAGGAATAGATTCAGTAGGTCATAACTTTCACAGAGATATGTTACATGGCACATGTAGCATAAAACATATTCCAGTTACATCATGTATACATTTATAAGCCTCTCCCCATAAAGCTTTATGGGGTACACCGTCACTGGGAGCACTAACCCCTTCCCCCTGGAGCTATGGGGGATAGAGACTGTTACACCCTGACACCCCAATATTCACCACTGTCAAGAAATTAGGATATGTCTTATACAAAGTATGCTTTGTGAGGTATCATTCTAAAAACCTTTTGTAGTTAATAAATGTATTTCTTGTTTATAACATAACTCAGGTTGTGCAATTCATCTGGGGTGGGGAGCAACAAGCTGTGCACATCTCTCTCCACATTGAGGGAGAGGATGAATTTTTATGAGCTTGCACTGTGCAGATCTTCCTATACAGTGCAAGACAGTATTATTTTGGGTTTATCTCCCAAAAGGGGTGTGCACGTGAGTGCTGGGTGAGTTCTCTCACACAGAGCTGACTTCAGTCTGTGTTTGCAGCTGGGTGTGGTCCTACCTGTGTGTGTGTGCTGCAAGAGGCTGGAAAGCCCTAATTCAGCAAAACAGGGAGAAGGTATCCAGGCTGGTGGAGCAGGAGAGGCTCAGTGAAACCCCAGGACATCAGGTGACATCCCGGACTGGGGGGATCCAACCCGTCACAGAGACATTGTAAGCCCTGAGGCAAGGGTATTCAGCCCACAGAGGCCTGGACTTGGACTGAAGACTTTTTTGTGGAGAAGGTTGGACTTATATAGATTTTGTTGGATTCTGTTATCCCTCCATCCCTGGGAGGGGGCAGACTCAATTGGTGACCTGGTCGGAGAACTGAGGACACCACTGCACTGGAGTGACCAGCAGGAGACCCTAGAGATGGGGGGAAAATTTCAAACCAGGCCCTGAACCACTATGCGGTACAAGTGCAGCCCATCACAAAGAAAGAAAGAAAGAAAGAAAGAAAGAAAGAAAGGAAAGAAAGAAGAGAGAGGGCAGGTAAAGAGGATGAATATGAAGAAAATGTTGAAGTGGCTGATGGATTGCCAACAACAGGCACCCCAACAGCAACAGAACCAGTTGTTTCAACAAATGGCTGCTCAGCAACAAGAGAATCAGCACAGCAGCAGCAGCTCATGATCTAGCAAGTGGTGACCCTTTCAAAGCCACAATGGACCATTACAAACCCAGCTGTAGGTCCCCCTAGTGCCATTCCTTGTCACCTTGGAGTGGGCTGCCTCTGTAGCTTGGTGGCCACCCGAGCACCAGGCTCAAGCCATGATGCTGTGGCTGCACAAAACTAAACACGGGTCAAGGCAGCCATCTCAGATGTTTTCAACATCATGGCCAAAATGCACCAGCAGTGCTTTTGCCAGGAGAGATACCCTCCTGGGACTTGACCTCAAACAGTGGCCGAAAGCATTAAGGTGAATTGTTGGCATTGGCTCGAACCTGAAAAATGTACCAGAGAGCAGGTGACGGTGCAGATTTTTCTGGAGCAGTTAAAACACAGATCCCTCCCGCTTGGGGATCGAGCGGGTGCTGCAACAGACCTGAGATGTTAACCAATGCAGTGACCATAACAGAGAATTATATGGCTTCTGCAAATCCATCCACTGAAACATTGAGGCCATAAAGTGCTTATCTCAGGGGAGTGCCACAGATGAGGTGAGGAGAGCAGCCTCCAGGAAATTGTATGCCTGAACCAGGCCCGCTACCGACCATGGAGGCCTTGTCTTACATGGACCAAAAGAACAAGGAACAGCCTGACATCAAGGAAGGGCCCAATTCCCCCTCAGGAGAACAGTGGGTTGGGACGGGGTTCTTTGACAGGTGGCTGCTTTGCATGTGGACAGTGGGGTCATTTCCAGTGTGACTGACCCTTCATGGACTGCAACTATGTGCCGGCATGAACAGCTGACACCAGGGGTTGGAGGAGAGGCCTGGCAAAAATGTTAGTCTCAATACAGGTAAAAGGGAGGAGATGCTAGGAGTAATAGACTCAGACTACAGACTAATATTGGTTAAGAAATAGCTAGCAGTCCCTGGGAGCACCCGTGGAACCACCATCTTTTTCCAATCTATGCATGGGGATGTAAGCCCATATCCCATGAGGGTAGTATAGTTGATAGTGGGCAACCACTCAGGGACTGTCTCAGCAGGCTTTGCCCCCATTTTAGCTTACCTGGTAATTCTCAGCTAGGTTTGGAAGTATTCCAAGGAGATCATAAAATCATGGGGTGACTGAACCCTGAAGGGGTTCATTCACACTTAAAGACCTCTAATTTACAGATACCTGAAGAGCTGGTGAGGACTGGCAAGAGAGAAGATCCCAAAGAAGGGATCTCCTGACAGACACAGAACTCCCCAGGCAACCAGGAAAACAGGAGTCTTGGGCACTTTGGGCTTAGACTTGTTGGTGGCATATATGGACTTTGTAGATGAACTGGAGAGTGACCCAGCCTAAGCAGGGCATATGAACAAGTCACCTATGTGAATGATTAAGAGATCAACCAACAACAGATGAAACAGTGGTCCCTGTTAGAATTTAGAAAAGAGAGGCTGTACCATGTAGTGAGAGACCTCCCCCCGCAAACCCAAGAAGTGAGGGTGCCACTCTGGGTCCCAAGAAATTTCTGCCAGGAGATATTGCAGCTGGCCCATGCAGTACTTTGCAGGGGACACTTGGGGCAACAGATGACTCCTGAAAAGGTGACACACAAGTTTTAGTGGCTGAGCGTACATAAGGAAATTAAAGACAACTGTGCATTATGCCCTGAGTGCCAGTGAGGGGGGCCCAAGTCGACCACAAAGGCCTCTCTCTTGGTAGTGGGAGTAACCTTTGAAAGGATTGGTATGGACCTGATAGGGTTGCTGGAAAAAAGCTCAGCCAGATACCACCACATCTTGGCAATATTGGATTATGCCATGTGGTATCCTGGAACCAACCCCCTCCACTCAACAACTCAGCTGAACTGATGAAAGTCTTTGCTCAAGTAAGAATCCCGAAGGAGCTATTAACTGACTAAGTGACCAATGTTATGTAACAGTTAATGAAGGCATTGTACAACTTGTTGAAGATCAAACCCCTGAAGACATTGTTTTATTACCCCCAAATGAATAGGCTGGTGGAACGTTTCAATAAGCTGCTGAAAGAGGTGAAGTAAGAACGTTTTTGGCCTCAGATCCGCATCACTGGGACTGATTGCTCCCACCTCTTCTATTTGCTACAGGCATCTGAAGGGTTCTCCCCTATTTGATCTACTATATGGAAGGCACCCCTGTGGGATCCTATTTCTCTGACATGAAGCATGGGGGGAGCAAGGCCCCAAAACAACCAATGTGGAGCAATATGTGCTCCATCTGAGTGAAGACTTGAAGATTTCGGGGACTTCAGTGAAGAAGAACTTACTGAAGTCTCAGCAGAACCAGGAATAAGCCTACAATAAAGGGGCCAGGTTGTGAGAATTCCAGCCTAGGCATAGGGTGTTATTGTTACTGTCAACCTTGGAATAAAAATTGTTGGTCAGGTAGCAAGGGCCCTTTGAGGTAGTGAAATGAGTAGGGCTGGTCAATTATGAAATTAATGAGCTATAGAGGAGAAAGCAAACACAAATATATTACTTAAATCTGCTGAATGCCTGGAAGGACCAAAAAGTTTCTCCTTATCATGTTTTTCCCACCTGAGCCTAAGCTTGGCCCACGGGCACCCATAACCTATGATCCAGGACCAGTGTGCATGGGAGAAGAACTATGGCCCAATCAGAAATAGCAAATACAATGATTAGTTGAAACTTTTCCCTCTGTGTTCTCAATTTTGTCAGGATGGACCCACCTAGCCTATCATCATGTGGACACCAAGCCAGGGAAAAAAGTCCATGAAAATCTATGGCCCCTTCCATGGAAAATGTGGGAGTCAGTTCACCAAGAACTACAGGCCATGGACGTAGGGATTGTTGAAAAGTCTTATAGTGAATGGAGGAGTCCCACTGTATTTGTGCCAAAGCCTGATGGGTCAACCTGATTTTGCATTGATGCTAGGAAAGTAAATGCAGCATCAAAATGCAATGTGTACCCTATGCTTAGAGTGGACGAGATGCTGGAGAGACTAGAAGCCATCAAATACCCTCGACCTAACAGAAGAGGATTGGCAGATCCCTTTGATGACCGAGTTACAAGAAAAAAACGTGTTTCCACCCCTTTCGGGTGTTTGGTGTCATAGGGCTGCAGCCACCTTCCAACAACTAATGAACTGGGTACTGCAGCATCATGGACAATATGCTGTGGTGTTCATTGACGACATCATGATTTACAGCCCTGACTGGAACAAACACATAAGGCATGTCACCGCAGTCCTACAGGACCTCAAGGAACAGGGGCCAATGGCCAACACAGCCAAATGGCTGTCCAGCCAGGAAGTAACTTATCCGTGCTATACATTGGGGAATGGAAAATTATGGCTTATGGTCAGCAATGGTCAGCAAAGTTCAAGCCCTAATGCAATGTCCTGTCCCAACCACAACCCAACCACAACCAGCTATTACAGGCATGTGCTGAACTTTGCCATGATTGTGGTACCTCTGATGGAATTAGTGAAAGACACAAACCCAAAGAAAATTTGGTGGTCCCAGGCATGTGACAAGGACTTCAGAACTCTGAAGGACCAGTGGAGTCAGGAACCAGTCCTCTTCCACCCAGATTTTTCAAGGCAACACATCCCAGAGACAGATGCTTCTGAGTAGGCCTTGGGGCCATACTGTCTCAGAACGTTGACAGAAAAGAACACCCAGTCCTCCACCTCAGTAGGAAATTGTTCTCCTGAGCAATATCCTACTCTGTCATTGATAAGGAGGCTCTGGCAGTAAAGTGGGCCATGGATGCCTTACAGTATTATTTGTTGGGGAATCCTTTCCTCCTAGTGACAGATGATGAACCCCTCCACTCGCTAAACTGAATGAAAGACTACAACTCCAGGATTATATGGCGGTACCTCTCCTTGCAACCATACAGTCTCCAAATACTCCACCGGGCAGGGAAGGGCCACAAGAATGTGGATTTCTTTTCGCATGAAGGGGAAGAACAAGGACCCCAGGGTATCACCCTGGCTCTGGGCCTGAGGGTGAGGGTGTGTGACGGTGTGTATAAACACCACACTGGGAAAGAAGGGGTTAGGGAGTAGTTCTTGGCTCAGGTGGCTTGGCCCTGCTGCACCTGCACTATGCAATACCACTGGTAAGCGCAGCCCATCACAGGCACCAATGGGATACAGGTATGCCTGTCCATGCCCCCCTTTTCTCCTGAGAATACTCTCTATAAGGGGCCGCCATGCTGGCCCTACACCACATATGGATTCCCCCTAAGTAGAGAGATTTCTGAGAGGGCTGGATTCATTGGGTTTCTAGATGCTTTGTGCCCCCGTAACAGCACAAAGCAGCTGGAGTGGACCTAACCCCGACATGAAAATTTGTAAAATTCATGGAAGCCAGATCTCCGTTCTGATCTGACAGTCTAATTCAGATGTGTAGGATGTGGCAGATAAAACACACAGATGTGCAGACACACTTGGTGAGAAGATCAGCAGTGAAAGGTTTTGTGAAAGAAGACTATGAAGAGGGATTTGAAGATGGGGATGGTACTAGGCACACAGGAAAAGGGCGATAGTTCCAAGAGTAATGGGTGGCATGAAAGACGTGATCAAATGGGAGAAATTGACTAAAGGAGTCCCACAGCTGTAAAGGCTGAGAGTCCTATTCAATAAAATTATGTGATTCAGCAGAGCATCAGCAATGAGTGGCCACAGAAACGAGTCTTTTCATATAGGAAATTTACTGGAATTAAAAAGCGATTGCTTCTGAATATCTATGCAGGTATTATTCTGCAGCTTCCATTAAGAGTGGAAATGAGGGCAAATAAGCATATGCAGTTTCAGGCCAAACAAGACTGGAAGCTGCTCATGCTTACACCATACAGTGCCAGATTATTTACTGAAGAAGCTGCCAACACTGTGAGTAAATACATCCAGTCTGCACATTCTAGTCAATTTAGGATCAAACCCATTTAGCATCCTCTTCTACAGGGACCCACACACCTGCACAACATTTGGCTTTATCAAAACAGTTTGCCCATTTAAACTAAAGGAGGTGGAGGAAGCTCCGGGTCCTTATGTGTGGACCCCTGGCTTTTTATTAACTATTATAGAGACACTGACAATTAGCCTAGACCCCTTCAGCATCGAAATTACCTATCTCCCACTAAAATGGTGGCATTGAAAAAATAATTAGCACCTACCTGCTATTTCAGTGTGAAGCACAGCCAAGGAATATAATCATCATCACAAATCTTCCAGAGCTGCTTGGCAAAGATCTAGCCACTTTTGCTTTCAGCAGGCGTGTCCTTTTAAAAAATACCCCAAAAACAAATAAACCTCAAGAACTTAATCTGACATTAGCTGCAGATGGCAGACAAAGCAATTCAAGTTTAATCTTTGAGCTCTCATATGCCAAGTTCAAATCCCCCCATCTGTAAATTTCTCTTCTCCTATATTTCATAAAAATAAAAGTGTTCTCTTACCATGAAGTCTCCTTGCAATACCAGCTGCTAAGAGAATACACTCAAAAGTAAAAATGTTGTCATTGTGAAATAAGATATATTTAATTAAATAAAATAGAAAAGCTAAGTGCTATTACAAGAACATAAAACTGTAAGGCACAAGATAAAACTAAATTACTACAAGGCAGCTCAATTCAATCTAATCCTTGAAGATAAAGACAGAGCCAGAAAATTGCAGGTATTGTCAAATCAACATAAGCCCTAAGCAAATATTAACTAGGGATATATAAACTGATTTATAATAAATACAAGTATGAATGCTAGGATTAGTTAAGGAAATGCAAACAGAACCACATTAGGGTGTAAAATACTCCAGTTTTGCTCTGTGAACAAAATGGGAAGTGTACACTAGGAAGCACCATTTGCCTTAGTTACATTTTCACATTACCTAATTTGAGAAGATCTTGAGAAAAAAATGGATGAGAGAGAAAATATGGCATATTTCTGTCTAATAATTTTGAATAAAACTCAGTGATGAGTTTCTTAACATATAAAATGAAGTTTTCTGTCTGGTCTATTGTAGTCATTTGTTCTATTGTAGGTTTAGTTGCTAAGGCCTTGTCTACACTACCGGGGTAAGTTGACCTAAGTTACACTACTCCAGCTACGTGAATAATGTAGCAGGAGTCGACTAGCTTAGGTCGACTTACTGTGGTGTCTACACCGCGCTGCGTCAACGGGAGACACTCTCCCGCCAACTTACCTTAATGTTTTTATACCGGAGTTGACGGGAAAGTGCTCTGCGGTCAATTTAGTGCCTCTTCACTAGACTCGCTAAATTGACCCCTGCTGCATCGATCACAGCAGCACTGATCCCTGGTAAGTGTAGACATGGCCTAAATTATTGTGACTGCATGATTACACTGACTGATCCAAACACAAGTTAGATCCTCAGATGGTATAAATAGGTGCAGCTCCAGTTACTTAAATGAGCATCAGGCCTATACTTTTGTATGATACTAATAAAGATTTATTTAGAATTTTAAACAGATACCATACTCGCTGCCTTACAAGGTCTTTCTTAATAAGGCAATAGAATACAAGGTTTTGTATCTGTAGAAACTAATGGTTATATCCTACAATAATTTATACATATGAGTAACTGTTGTATACATTCACGCTAAGTAAGTGAGGGCAGCCAATTCAGCACCTTTTGGGCCAATCCAAAACCCACTGGAGTCAACAGGAATCTTTCTTTGGCTTCAATGGGTTTTGAATTAAGTCCTAGTTCATGGGACAAAATAAGCCATTTTGACCAAGAATTCTGTCCCTCTACATTTGAGTTTTTAACCAATCTGTCCTTTTTTATTTCCATTTTTGTTCCCTATTGAAAAGTAAAGCTGGTATACTGTGGGCTTCAGTGGCCTTCTTTGGTAGCTTTTTTCAACTCACATACAAAACACTATGCTAAAAGAACATTAAGGCTGCAAAATCAAGGGCAGAAAAATTAGGGCCTAGATCCACACATGGAACAATGAGGATAAAACAAACAAAACATTAAATAGCTGCTCATTAAGTGAGCACTGTCTGTCCTGTGCACTGAATGAGGCAGGAGTTGTTTGGAAATAAATAGTATGTGCTCATGTAATTAAAGACTGTAATATAATGAGTATGCAGAAAGTGGGCAAATCAAAGTTGCATATGCAGGGAACCTTAATTCTGGAATGTCCTAACTTTTGAGTGGTTGATTTGCAACCTTAATAGTCTTCTTCTGCTTAGCTTTTTGTGTGTAATTTCCTAGGTTTAAAAAAAAAAAGGCAAAGTGAAAGAACAGAAATTCCACCATAGAAACATGGTTCATCAGCCGGGTTGGAACTTTTAGATCAACCACACAGACCTCCACCATTTGTGCTAATGGAGTAAGTGATAGCATGTGGACCAGCAATAGGGAGATGAGATACATACTTTGCAGTGGGTTTCACGAATATCTGCTGACAGCCGAGGAATCATGAGGAATTTGGGGTTCCACTACAGACTGTGGAGGGGAGAGTATTTTAATGGGCACAGACTCTTCTGCTTTCTGGCCCGAACTTCACCCCTTCCATCCATTGACTCCCACCTGTCCCTGTCCACGTCTTCCCCACAAAGTCCCATTTTCATTGAATACCCAGTTCCAGTCTCCACACTTCTGGCTTCTCATCCCAGCCATTTTCATTCTTCTTCCCCCGCCACTATTAGCCTCCCCCTTCAGGTTCCCTCAACTCCCAGTCTCCTTGCCAAGCCAGGCTCAGTACTCACCTCCATCTAAGCTATCTCATCCCTTCTCCTCCCCCCCTCTTCCCACACTGACTCCCAATCTGTCTCTCTCTCTGGGCTCCTCATGCCTGGTTCCTTGCCCCGGTCTCTTTCCCCATTCAGTCTCTGTACTATTCTTGGCCCCAGCTCCTTGTCAGCTGTGTCTCTCCTTTCTCTTGCCCACTCCACCTCACTGGTTCCAAGTCCCCGTCTCCACTCCACTCCCAGCTTTTCATCCTATTTCAGTGTCACCCCTGCCCCCTCCCCCAGCCTCTCTACCAGCTCCAAGTTCCAGTCTCCCTTCTTTATGGCTCCCAGTCCGAGTGTCCTTGTCTAACTGATCCCAGTGTCTCCCTGCCAACTCCCAGTCCCAGTTTCTCTCCCCACCCCCTCCTGCGTGAGTCTTACCAGACTTCTTTTCCCAATATACTTCTTTCCCTCCCCCTGGTCTGGTTTTGTCCCCTCTTCATTTGAATCTGATGGCTTCCCTCACTGTGCTGTTTGGGTGCCAAGAAGGGAGGGGTCGTTGAGAACACAGGAGAGACAGGTTTGCAGTGCCTGACCAGGGCATATACATGCTAGAGCATTTCAAAGAAAGTGTCTCAAGAATTTTTTAGCGTGAGCAAAACAATGTGTTTCCCCGCCACACACCTTGTTCTTGGAAACAGCTGAACCATTTTGGCTGAACATTTTCAGAAAGATTTAACCTGGGGGCAGACTCCTGGCATGGGAAATTCCAGCCTAAATCATTAAAGTCTGACAAAGTTATAAGCTACTGAAAACAGGGCCTTATAACAGGAAGTGTTGGACAATCTTAATAATAGATGGCACTACCAGCTCCGCCTATACAATACGTTTGCCTGAATTGTGTTTAGTCTTAGTTTCATTATTTGTAGGTTATGACTCCAGGTTGATTCTGCCTCTCACTAGTAAAACCATTTTGTGTCATTCCACCTTTAAGCATATTTTGAATACTGTCTGGGAGGTGATCTCAAAGATTTCCCTGCTGCTGCAAAAGAGCTCAAGCTTTTTAACCTTCCTTCAGCAGATATATTCTGGAGGCCTGGTGTCAATGTAGTTTAACCTATATGTGATTTGCTGCTCCAAGGCAAAAAAGATCCTTCCCAGGAAGAGATGACTGACTGAAAATGAGCACACTAGATGACTGAAATCTAACTGATCTTTTGTACAACTATTTCACTTCTTTTTGACTGATATTATATTCTCTCCCAACCCCCACATTATCCTATTAGGGTTCTTTTTAACTACAGGGATACAGTTGGATATTTTAGGCTTTCAAGTTTTCCCACAATGACACTTCTTCCTTTGATATTCTATCCCTGTGCTGACGCCGTCCAGTACCCTGTTAGTTTCTTTCTTTCTTTCTTTCTTTCTTTCTTTCTTTCTTTCTTTTTCTTTCTTTCTTTCTTTCTTCCTTTCTTTCTTTCTTTCTTTCTTTCTTTCTTTCCAAGGATACAGTGGCATATCTCAGGCTTTTAAGATTTCCCACAATCTCTTTCCTGGTCAATTCACAGCATGATTTTTTCCTTTAATATAGCTCTGGGATGCACTTCTTGTCAGTTTTTATGGTATTTCTGGTTAATCCAAAGAAGAAACAGTCTGCTAACAAAGAAAAATGTTCACACGGGTTATTTTTGGCATCATTCTTAAACAAAACAGAACAAAACAAAAAACAAAAACAAACATAGCAAACTGCATAACCAGTAGATAAAATGAATGGATTCATTTTTGTATTCCTCTGTGAGATTATTATCTGTGCAGCTTTGCAGTTACATGGAGACTACCTGCGTCGTTTTGTCCCAATTACTCCGTGCAAAGTTGGAGGCTTTCTGAGCTGCAGTACATCTACTTTGATGTTGCACTTACACATCCCTGACTCAAATATGAGGTGTCAGAACAGGGTTAGAGTAACTGGATGCATATCAGAATGGTGTGAATAGAACCAGTGCAGCACCTGTATGGATACCCCGATATTAATTTCCAAAGCAGATGATGGAAAGGTGAGAGAGAATTAGCAAAACAGCTCTAATTGGATCACCATGAAAGCTCACATGTTATTTCATTAACTCCATTTTCCTTCTTTAGATAGACTGGTGTTACCACCATTATCCCCAGAAGAATACTACTATATGCTAGCCAGACTGTAAGCTCTTTGGGGCAGTGGCCATGTCTACCTGTGTGTTTGCACAGTGCTGAGTACAATGTGGCATTGATCCTGTCTGATGCCTCTGGGTGCGAGCACAATAATAATAGATCCTAAGATCTCAAAGCATTTTATAAATATTTGATGATTGTCTCACAACACCTCTGTGAGCTAGGTAAGTTTTGCATTTTACAGATAGGTAAACAGAGGATTTAAACTACAGGCCTTATGACATACAGCAAGCCAGTTGCAGACATGGGAAAAACAGAATGTCATAGATTCATAGATTTTATCTGGTCAGAAGGGACCATTAGATCATGATAGATATAAAGGTAGTAGTGTTGATGTAATATACTTAGACGCCTGTAAGATATTTGACTTGGTACTGCACAACATTTTTACTAAAAAAAGTAGAATGAGATAAAATTAACATGGCACACCTTAAATGGATTAAAAACTGGCCAACTGATAGGTCTCAAAATGTAACTGTAAACAGGGAATCATTATTGTATGGGTGCATTTCTAGTGGAGCCCTGCAGGGATTGGTTCTTGGCCCTACGCTGTTTAACATTTTTATCGATGACTTGGCTGAAAACCTAAAATTACCACTAATAAAATTTGCAGATGACATAAAATTGGGGGATTGGTTAATAACGAAGAGGACAAGTCACTGATTCTGAGCGATATGGATCGTTTGGTAAGTTGGGTGCAAGCAGATAATACAGATGCAAGCAGATGGTAAATTGGTAAGATGGTAAGTTGAGTGCAAGCAGATATAATATATATTTGAATATATACATCTAGGAACAAAAAACATAGTTCAGACTTATTGGATGGAGGACTCTATCCTGGGAAGCAGTGACTCTGAAAAAGATTTGGGGATTGTGGTGGATAATCAGCTGAACCTGAGCTCCAAGTGAGATGCTGTGACCAAAAGGGCCAATGTGATCTTGGATGCATAAACGGGAATCTCGAGGAAAAATACAAAGATTATTTTACCTCTGTATTTGGCACTGGTGCAATTGCTGCTGGAGTGCTGTGTCCAGTTCTGAAGTCCACAGTTAGAAAGATGTTGATAAATTGGAGAGGGTTCAGAGAAGAGCCATTAGAATGATTAAAGGATTAGAAAACCTGCCTTACAGTGACAGACTCAAGGAACTCAATCTATTTAGCTTAACAAAGAGAAGGTTAAGGGATGGCTTGATTAAAGTCTACAGTACTTACATGATAAACAAATATCTGATAGTGAATTCTTCATTTTAGCAGAGAAAGGTATAACAAGATCCGGCTGCCCTGCCCAAAACATACTGCTGGGGAGGGTCGCGTGACTACTCTTGTGGCTTTCCTTTGCTACCTTGTCAGAAAGTAATTTTTCTATGGGGAAGCAAAGAAATCGGCATAGATATAAATTCCTTGCATGCGCAGTGGTGCAGAATTCCCCCAGGAGTAAAATATGGAAATTTTGAATTGTTTAATAAATTAGCAAAAATTTTGAAAGAATTAAAAATTTTCTATACACTTTATTGTTTCCAAAAAACCTTTTTTTTTTAAAAAAAAATAAATATGTGAACCATTTTGCCCAGCTGTTTTTTAGCCCTGGCTTGTCTCCTACTGCATTTGATGTCACCCTGTGCATTTGATGTTTCCCACCTATCTGATAACTATACCACTGAAATCTGAAATTCCAACATAGCCACTGCTTTGATGGATGGCAATAAAATGTTGTCCTGCCTGGCTCCACAAAATTATTTTTGCTTTGGATCCCACCAATGCTACAAAAAGGAAATGTTCTTCAGAACCTCTCCATGTGATCTTTTCTCTTTTCTTTTCAAAAATATTAACGATAACAGCTGAAGTGGATTTGCACTGAGTGATGGGCTTACGACCTGTGATGTCACAAGCAAGAAGAAACCACAAGACTCTTAAAAGCATGGTTATAATAATCTTATATAGTCTTTTTTACCTCCTAAGCCCTATCCAAAGCTAGAGAATTCTCACAGCATCTCTTTGAGACAGAAACATGGGAACATAGGAATTGCCATACTGGATCAAAGCAGTGGTTCATCTAATGAAGTACCTGCCTCTGATAGTGACCAGTACCAGATTCTGCTCACAGGGTAAATTTCTTCCTAACCCTCTCACTTTGGTTTATGCCCTGAAGCATGAAGTTTATGTCCTGAAGCATATCTATCACTCTAAAAACAAAAACAAACAACCCCCTACCTAGTGTAATGATGAATGTTCTCGTTATTCATATCAATACCCAGATCTGCTGCATATCTCAACCCCTGCTAACTGAAGCAGAAGTACATTTCTCTCTAACTTTGCATTTTTTATGTGTCATTTAATCCAAGACTAGATTGTGTTGGACCTGACTGGTTTGTGGGATCTCCAGCAGTTGCAAAAATGGCTTCAAAACCAGTGCTAAGGCCCTGTGAAATATGTTCAGTTGTGAAAGGGAAATGGTCCATATACTGAATCATTGTCTAGTTGTCTGTGTATCTGTCTAAGAGAGAGGCAAGACTGGATCAATTCCCTCTCTTTCTCTTCTCTCATCCTATTATGCTTCTTTCTGTACTTTACTTTAAAAAAATCAGTAGGGCCATAAATACTTGTCCATGCCCTAATCATCTTCCATCGTGATACCTACAAGCCTCCTATCTGGCCATCCGGATACTCATATCCTCCGTCTAGTCTTTCCAAAATATGATGACTAAAATTCTTTTATTTATCCTTTGGTCCAACCACATCTGTTACATACACCTTTTCTTCATCTCTTCCCTGACTCTCCCTTGCATGTCTAATCATAGAATAACAGAAGTGCAGGACTGGAAGGGACCTCAACAGGTCATGTAGTCCAGTCCCCTGCACTCAAGGCAGAACTAAGTAATAACCAACTTCAGGTTTTTCACCCTTCCCTTCAGTGCCTTGCATTTTGTTTCCTGCCATCTAAATATGCTAGAACTAGAGTTTTCTACTCTGTTCTATGTAGGTTCTTTTACCATCCTTAGCACCTAAGTCTGAGAGTGTCTTCCAGTACAACATTAAGTGACTAGCTAATACCTGTCACATGTGGTTTGTACTTTCTCTCATCCTCTTGCAGGAGATGGCCTTCAGGGCATCTTACAACAATCATGTCTTTCTCAGACACTTCAAAGTGTGGGGAAGGAGGGGATAATAGGATGGGAAGCAGAATGACATTGGGACTGATTTTTCAAGTCTCTATTTTGATTTGTTTGTTTTGCAATATGAATTTGTGGTTTAAAATTATGTAATGCTCCTGTAGTGCTGGATAGGTGTAACATTAGATCATGATGATGGAGCCTGGATAGGTAGCTATGCATAGGGTGAAATAAAGAAATGGTATTTCCATTAATATATATGGTGGAACCAGAGATGCTATGGTAGTTATATCTGTAATAGATCTCTTTCTAAATGGTTTCTTAAAAATCATATGCTTTTGGGCTGCATCCAAAGTGAAGAATGTCATGATGCTAATAATGACAGTAGGTCAATTCTTACTATATTCAAATTACATTGTACATATTTTAAATTGCATATGTTGTGTATACTATCAACTACTGCATATATCTAAATAAAGTAAAATACATTTCCATAAAACAAATATATGGAAAATAATTGCTTTTACTATGGGCAGCTGGAAATCCTGTTCCCAGTGAACACACCTGATGCATTTATATAACTTCTTGGCTGTCTACACTTATGTCCATCTATTAAGATGTGATCCTGGTGCCTGTTCTTGAGTTGGTCAGACATTTGCCTTAGGGCATAAATGCCAGGGAGTGATGGGTTTAGATGGACATCCTGTATAACAGTGACATGCTTTCTCTCTTGAAATACAAACAATGCTTATGCAGCATGGCATTGAATTAAATCAGGATAAACTGTAGTGCTGGATCTCTTCTGATCTTAACAGGCACGCTACAGTATATGTGCCACACTGCATTAAATTTCAAACAACCTTTTTTAAAAAAGCAGTAGGTAATTCACCATCCAAAGAACTGGATCAGTCAACTCCGGCTAAAGCCTATCTCTATTATTTTGATGTTTTGTAAATCTTCATCTTACATTTCCACTAGCCTAATTCTCATCTGAAGCCTTTTCCATCGTAGACTTTCAAACTAATGGACACTTCTTACTCGCTTTTCAAAGGGTCATTGCAGGTATTGAGGTGTGTATTCAGGCCAATGAAACTTCAAATTATCCCATGGGTCACAAATGGCCTCCCTGAAGATGAGAAGCAAAAGCTTAGCTTCTTGATTCTCTCAGAACGTTCTTCAGTCTTGCTGGACATTCCTACTTGAATGGATTCTTGGTAATGGAGATGCTAGAAATTAACACCAGTGAGGAAGACTCTGTGAAAAATGTTCAGTCATGAAATAATTTTCAGTGCTGGAAAATGAAATGGTCCACCTCCTGAATTTCTATTTATCTGTTTATGTATCTACCTAGCCTTGAAACAAGACTGTGTCTGAATTCCCCTACACTTCTCTCAGAGTTTCCAGTCCTGTACCTCTATGGATGTGGAATTCCTCATGACCTCAGTGGAAGTTCCATGCATGAAGAGACACATCAGTTGTACAGGTACAAGTAGTACAGGTCCTAAGAAATGTACTTATACCTATATTCTAGTATCTAAAGTTATGTCTGTACTACCCGCCGGATCAGCAGGCAGCGATCAATCCAGCAGGGGTCGATTTATTGCATCTAGTCTAGACACGATAAATCAATCCCCAAGTGCTCTCCTGTCGACTTCTGTACTCCACCGGCGTGAGAGGCACAGGCAGAGTCGATGGGGGAGCAGCAGCAGTCAACTCACTGCAGTGAAGACACCGCGGTGAGAGGATCGAAGTACGTCGACTTCAGCTATGTTATTCACATAGCTGAAGTTGCATAACTTAGATCGATCCCCCCACTAGTGTAGACCAAGCCTAAGAGTCATGGATGTTGCATCCTCTGAATCCCCATGGGATTTATCTTCCTTCAGGGGTGCAGAAACCCGGACTCCTCAACAGACTGGCTCAGTTCAATAGCTGTAGTGTCACTTTCCTCCTCCACTGCAGCACCAGCCACTAACTCTGCTGCAGAGCATCACTACTTCCTGCTGTCCTCCAACCTGCCTCTCTCCCCAACATAGGAGCCGACTCCATGGCTGCTCCAGGGATTAACTACCCAGCAGAAAAGGGGATGCTCAGCACTACAGAGCTGGATTAATCTGTTCTGGGCCCCAGTTCCCGGACGGTGGCCCCGCCCCCACTCTGCCCATGCTCCGCCCTGAGGCCCTGCTCATCACTCACCCGGGGAGGAGGGGCGGAGAGAAGCACCCACCAGCAACACCAAAAATCAGCACCTGTACTCCCCAAGACATTCTCCCAGTCCCCAGAGCAAAGGGTGCTTTTCCAGCTTCTCCAGAGCCTGTTTCCACTGTGAAGGAACAGGAAGTTGCAATTTACCCAAACCTCCTCATAGGTCTTCCATAATAATCCATAGAGGATTATTCCCCATAAACATAGTCAAAGTTTAGTTTTTAATTGTACCAAGCGCTTCCCCTGGGGAACTGTTCAGCAGTCCTGTGGAAATCACTGTTGAGATTTTTTTTTTCAGGATATTGAACCTGAGTTTAACCTTACTTTAATTTCATCTTAGTTCTCCTGTCACCTAAAACAATTCCTACCCATTTGTGGTGTTTACTCTCTTCAGATATATTGGCTGGTCTTCAAACCCATCCTTCCCTTTGGTTATTGCTTAGCTAAACTGAGTTCAATGGGACAACTCACCTGTGGAAAGTAAAGCATGTGAGTGCTTGTTTGATAGAGACCTAATTAAACAAAATCTAGGAAGATTATTACTATTATAGCATTAGTATAACAACTGTTATTTAGTTGTATTTTAGTAGTGCCCAGAGGCCACAAAGAGATTAAAGCTCCATTGTGGTAGGTGCTGAATAAGCTTGTAGTTAATGACAGTCTCTGTGCTAAAGATCTTGCTATCTAAAAAATGTTTTCAGTCTGCTAACTATCTTGGGAAAAAATTAGCATTTATCACTTTCTACACCAAAATCCCAGCTGGCATCTGTCTTCTCCACCCCACTTCACATCTTATAATTTAGAAACAGTCCTGACTACTGACTGAGAAAAATACTAGATTGAATTATTGCCTTAATCAGCCATTTTAGGGCACACTTAAGAGTTTTTCCTGTCAGGAAATGGTAAAGACTATGTCAGATTTAAAAATCATATCAATTACCTGTTAGACAACAGTGAGGCTGATGGAAATCATGCAGACATTGCAGAAATATCTGAGATTATCCAAATTCAATCAAGTGAAAGTAACTGTAGGTGATTTGCCCACTTAACTAGAGCAGTGATCTTTGACTTTCTATGCTCTAGACCCTCATAGAAATCTTAATGAATATCCATATTTTTGCTTTAATAAAATGTAATATTTTTAGTAAAATTTGTACCCATAATCTCCCTTCCACCTCCTAGGAGACACTAGGAATATAAGAATCATGATGGGCCATCAAGTCCAATGTCTAGGTTCCTATAGTGACTAATACCTATTCTTAAGGAGGAAAGCCTTCACCTTTGTTCACATATACCTTTCTAGTAATGTGCAGGAAAATTCCTTTACAATTTCTATGGCAGTAAGTTTAATGCCCCAAAGCATAAGATTTGATTACCCTTAGTCTGCTCAGCAACAAATGATTTTAATAGTCATAACATAATCCAGTCCTTTAAAAAAAACAAACCAAACCAAACCTGGCCATAATGTTTTACTGGATGACTTCCTGCTACAGTGAATTGCTCATTGATTATCCTTGAACTGAAGCAGCATATCCTTTTATTTTATCTAAATTTAACAGCCATCAGTTTCGTTGTGAAACTCTTTATTCTTCTATCATGAGAGAGTATGAAAAGGGAGAACTGAACTCTTTGTATTTTGAATCCCTTTGTCAAGGCTAATCTAGTTCTTTTTATTTGTTAGGTCTTCTTTCATCCTACCAAGGATGAAATCCCTAACTTTGGTGCCCAGACCTTCTCTATAGGTTTATTAATGATTCATTAATTAATTATTATTATTATTACTGTAGCACCTAGGAGGCCCAGCCATTGAGAAAGACCACATTGTGCTAGGCGATGCACAAACACAGAACAAACAGATGGTCCCTGCCCACAAAGAGTTTACAGTCTAAGAACACAGATGGATACAGACAGACCAAGGGAGGAGTACAGGAAACAATGAAACAATATTGGTCAGCATGACAAGCAGTGGCCTCAGCACACCAACACCCTAACTGCTGTCAAGTTTTTTGCAGGCCTCATGGCAAAGAAGGCTTGGGCTTTCCTTAGGGGTGAACATAGATGAAATACAGTGAAGGAAACTACATTAATGCCACAGGATGGTTAAGATTCTGTATCACTGCTCAAACCACTAACTTTTATACCTTCATATGGCTGAGTTCAAGTCTCTATGGGACACATAATTGAAGCAGAACCCCAACACTGTAAGGCATATTCATTCCTGCGCCGATGCAGGTGCCAATGCAAGCTTTGAAATGAGGTAGTTTGCACCGCCCTATTCAGCAGTTGTGGGGACTGGTGCAGCCCTGCTTCAGAGGCTCCTTTGGGGCTTTGCAGGACCACAGCTTAACTGGGGTGCATGACTACTCTGGCCACCCACCCTGTGCCCAGGTCTCCTGCAGAGGCAGCGCAGAGGTCTCCCAGCACTGAGAGTATCCCCGGGTTCACCAGTGGTATACAACAGCTATGACGATTCAAAGGGGCCTTACAGCAATGTTGAATAGGGCCCTGTAAAATCTGGTCTAGCAGTGATGGGTACCATATAAGAACCAAGGTAATATAAGAAATGAAATGATATGAGAGACAAGACTATCTAGTGCACATCAAGAATAACAAGGAGTGACCATTGGAAGACACAGGGCCAGGTCCTCAGATGCTGAAAATTAGCATAAGTCCATTCTATCAGAGGGGTAGCCATGTTAGTCTGGATCTGTAGAAGCGACAAAGGGTCCTGTGGCACCTTATAGACTAACAGAGGTATTGAAGCATAAGCTTTCGTGGGTGAATACCCACTTCTTCGGATGCAAGCAGTGGAAATGTCCAGGGCCAGATATAAATGTGCAGGGAAGATTCAGGCTAGAGGTGACGAGGTTAGCTTAATCAGAGAGGGTGAGGCCCTCTTCTAGCAGTTGAGGTGTGAACACCCAGGGAGGAGAAACTGCTTTTGTAGTTGGCTAGCCATTCATAGTCTTTGTTTAGTCCTGAGCTGATGGTGTCAAATTTGCAAATGAACTGAAGCTCTACAGTTTCTCTTTGGAGTCTGGTCCTGAAGTTTTTTTGCTGCAGGATGGCTACCTGTAAATCTGCTATGGTGTGGCCAGGGAGATTGAAGTGTTCTCCTACAGACTTTTGTATATTGCCATTCCTTATATCTGATTTGTGTCCATTTATCCTTTTGCGTAAGGACTGTCCAGTTTGACCGATGTACATAGCAGAGGGGCATTGCTGGCACATTATGGCATATATTACATTGGTGGATGTGCAGGTGAATGAACCAGTGATGGTGTGGTTGATCTGGTTAGGTCCTGATCAGCCACACCATCACCGGTTCATTCACCTGCACATCCACCAATGTAATATATGCCATAATGTGCCAGCAATGCCCCTCTGCTATGTACATCGGTCAAACTGGACAGTCCTTACGCAAAAGGATAAATGGACACAAATCAGATATAAGGAATGGCAATATACAAAAGTCTGTAGGAGAACACTTCAATCTCCCTGGCCACACCATAGCAGATTTACAGGTAGCCATCCTGCAGCAAAAAAACTTCAGGACCAGACTCCAAAGAGAAACTGTAGAGCTTCAGTTCATTTGCAAATTTGACACCATCAGCTCAGGACTAAACAAAGACTATGAATGGCTAGCCAACTACAAAAGCAGTTTCTCCTCCCTGGGTGTTCACACCTCAACTGCTAGAAGAGGGCCTCACCCTCTCTGATTAAGCTAACCTCGTCACCTCTAGCCTGAATCTTCCCTGCACATTTATATCTGGCCCTGGACATTTCCACTGCTTGCATCCGAAGAAGTGGGTATTCACCCACGAAAGCTTATGCTTCAATACCTCTGTTAGTCTATAAGGTGCCACAGGACCCTTTATCGCTTCATAAGTCCATTGACGTGGGCTCCATTGATTGAGGAGCTGGTCAATGTGAATAGTCAATGAACAATCCATAGACTAAAATGTCTTTTGCATTAACTGTCAAACGCTTTTCAATAGCAGACAAGTTAACAAAAAGCAAAATCCATCTGTTGATAATTCACAAACAGAAAAAAGGGCTCAATCTGTCAAATGAGTGATTCCTTACCCAGCTAGCTCACCCAGATCTAATAGCTACCACACAAAGACGTTGTGAGGATTAATTAGTTAATATTTGTAAAGTGCTGCGAGAATGAAGATTGTTAGATAAGCACTAAATGTTTTATTTACATGATTTTACACAGCGGCCTGCCAGACTCCCATGGGGTTTGGAGTATCCCTGTGTTTGCAGGTTCCCACTGCAAGTTTAGTCAGGACAAACCCCACTTTTATCATGACATAATGTATTTTTATTGCACCAGCAGCACAAATTCATCCTACAATGTATAAATTAAGTGATTACTTTCGATACAGCTCACTCTCCAGAAAAAAACCCTATCATAAATTGGGACCCTTTCAAAGCATTGCCAAATGTAAATTTAGACTGCAGCCTATGAGTTCATGTCAAAAATGTATCCACAGCCTCATTTGTCAGGTAGTGTTATTGATTTTATAATGTGTAATGTTTTTCTTATTGAGAAAGTGTTCCCAGGCCTGAGCTTATTAACACAAGGTTGATTACTCTTTGGGGGGAAGCAAACAGTTCTGTCATTTATTTAAGATGATAAGTGCAGGAAAATCATGGGTTTTATATTCACATTAGGTGAATGAAAATTATGGTTACTGATTAAATAATATGAGGCTTGAAAATTAAAGTATAGTACAATGCTTCCTCTTTATGAAGCTTCTAGATGTAAGCTATATGAGTTACTGAACTTTGAAGAGGACATTTTACCTGTATATTATATATTTATTAATAGCATTTTATTTCTCTCATTTTATGGCTAATGAAGTTTGTATGAAATCACAATCTTTGCATCTCGTGTTCCTGCAGTTTATGTACCAGCTGAAGATATAATTCTCTGATTTTGATACAGTATTATAATCTTTCCCATTGCAATCCGTTCTAAGACATATGCACCACACCACAGGAATATGACTTCTGGTAGAGAATAGCTCGCAAGAGAGCAGATGGCCTTGTCAGTAACAAAAGTTGAGCTTTAGAAAGCCAAATAAGTGTTAAAGATATATAACTCCCATTAGTTTGTCTAAGTCCCATAACTGGCTGTGGAAATCTCAACTAAATATAATATTTTCATTCAAATATCCTGACTAATAAAGAAAGAGGCAAGCAGTACCATCTCTGACCCCCAGAAAAGGTATAGGGCCTGTTCCACCAGTACTGCATGTGGTGTTATATCAGTGTAAAATCGGTGAAGTTACAGTGGCATCAAACTGGAGTAACACACTGGTAAATCAAGCCCCAAAACATACATATCAAACTCCTGGTCCCATTGAAGTCAACGGCAAAACTCCCATTCACTTCAACAGGGTCAGGATTTCACTCACGGATGAATTTATTTTCCTACAGAATTGTTCTCTACCAGGCATCAGTTGGGTTTTGTGGTCCCACACTACACAAGTGAAGATTCAGATACAGGACCTGCTCCATGACTTTCCAAAGAAGCTGCCTCATTTGCACACACTATAGTTCAGCAGGAAGAGTGGGAACACAAATTCCTCTGCCACAGTGTAAAAATGTCAATATTCCTTGCTGCAAAGTTTATAGGTTGAGCATTTTGGAATATTCCCACATCTCCGCTCTGCTGAAGTCCAGTATAAACTTTCTTTATTAACACATATTGTTCATATGGTTTGGCTTTCTAAACTGTACCTATACTCTGTCCATACTGCCACTTGATCAGGGGCGTGGTCTTTCTCTAGTTCCCACTGGAGTCAATGGGAAGTCACTGACTTCCCATTGACTTCAATGGAGGCAGAATCAGGCCAACATATTGCAGTGTTGGTATTGGCTGGAAAGGTAGGCTCCTCAAAACTAGAGAAGCACTTCCCAGTTTCCCTTCCCTCTCAATAACTCAGAGTTTACATCTCCTTTGGAGACTCGAGATGAGCAGGAAACATTTCTTTCACTTTGCAAAGAGTTTGTGTGAGTTTGAAAATTTTTACAATCCCGAATGCGGACAAATAGTCAAAATCTCAAAGATCTTCACAAACCAAAAATTGATTTTTTTTCAGTCCGCGCCAACAAACACGTTTCAATTTCAATTTTGCTTCAGTTTTGACCTTTTCTCTTTCTTTACAACTTTTTTTCAGTCTAATTAGTTTAAATTTCTAAACCAAAAGCTGGTGAGAACCAGACAAACTCCCAGGGTAATCTTGACAGAGTGAATCCGATTCAGCTACCCAGGCAGAAGGACTTTTAGAAAGTGGCTGCACAGATAGCCCTGAAATAAGAAGGTACTACTAGCCTTTTCCCCTTTGAGATGGCTTTGGGAAGAATTTATTCTTGGGTGCATTGGAATGTGTATTTTCCTTTTGATCCCCCATTGGAAGAGACATAAAAAATCCTACATAGGGCAGGGTCCCCCTTTCAAGGACTAAGAATGTGGGGCCTGAACATAAGCCACCGGCCAAAGACGACCTATGCCTGCTGATAGTGGGGGGGGGGGGGTAAGGGGGCACAACCCCGGAACAGTTTGAGTCATCCCCCCACCCCTCTCAGGCAGCACCCCACTCCAGGAAGGCAGTGCCTCCCCCGGCACTTACTGGAAAGCAGCAGCCCCTCCCTGCAGCTTCTAGCTCTTCCTCCCGCCTCTGCCTTTCCTTGTCAGATGCAGTTCATGGGCTCAGCTGCCCTGCAGGGAGGGGGTCCAGCTGCACCATGTGACCAAGTAATCTGGGGGAGCACATGACCCCTACTTGCCCCATCCCCCATACATCACCTTTGCCAGTGCAGATAACTGGGCGTGGTGGCCAGGGCCTCCCACTCTGGGAGAAAAACCTAAGGGGGACTCTTTTTCCGAGACTTAACAGCAGATGGTGATAAAGCTGAAATTAGCTGCTGTCTTATATCCTTGTAATGAACTTTTATTTCTCAGGGATGAACAACAAGAGCAGACCATTCTGTCGGAGGCAACAGAGGGCAGTGGATATGGGTGGTGGTGGGCTTATCCTGGAATTCACTGAGGGTCCAGCATTCCCTTGTGAGCCTTCAGCCTTTTCTGCCATTTGAGTAGGATCTATGCTTAGCCTCCAGACCTCCCCTGGAGTCCACTTGATTTTTAATTATCTTTCAAATCTCCATTCCATATGCATTTTGCTCTCTCAGAAATCTAGAGTAAAGCCTGCTCCCTGTTTTCCATCCAATTCTCTCACAGTCTTCTCTCACAATTATTATTCTATAATCCCTCCTCCTTCTCCATTTTAATCTTTTTCTATAGTCAGTTTATTTCAGAATTAGGATCCTTATCCTTTGATCTATTCATTAGCAGTTTAACCTTACACTTTCCTCCCTGCTTTCTAGTGGAGGTATTACTGAGGATCCCTTAAATGGGGCAAAAACAGTAGAGCAGGACCTTCATATCACAAAATAAGGATTTATAAAGGGGGGGTGTTGGGGGGGATATTAGGGGGAGTCTCCCCATGGGACACCTAATGAGAAAAGAAATAGTGCAGTTTGGAACTGGATTAGAAAGCTAGACAGAGAAGGGAGGCTAGGTCATTTGGGACTCTATTGATGTTATGCAGCTAGAAGGTATAAAGGCAATAAAGTCAGTCCACATGTAGAGAATGAGAAATGTTGAGCAAGTCAAAATAAGTGCGTAACAGGACAACAGAGATGCAAAATTAGGCTGCTAGATTAGACAGCCCCATCAACAGGGCCACACCAGGCACTCAAGAAGTATAGTTATTTTGCTTTTCTTTGTTCTCTTTTAGGTGCAATCTCTGGCCTCTGGTCTTTTTTGCTTGGGTAGGAAGGGTGGCCTAAGGGGATAGAACACTGGAGTGGCATTCAGTAGACCTACGTTAAATTCTTGCTTCAGCCACAGACTTCCTGTGTGACTTTGGGCAAGTGTCCCTGTACCTTAGCTCTTGAACTGTAATAGGGAGGTAATATTTTCCTATCTTATAGGACAAATGCATCAATGACTGTGAGGTGCTGTGGTGATAGGGACCATGTACGTAGGTAGTTAGTATTGCTTACCTTTTCACCTATGCATAGGAGTGTGTATAGCATGCAAAACCATCCAGAAATAGTGTTGGGAAGGTGTACTTTGAAGAGTCAACCATGCAAAATCCTTGGATTTTTAAGGTAATACTAAAATACAAAAGAAAAAAAAGGAAAGTGGCAATAAATAGATGAATATGCGAGTAACAGCTTCTTAGGAGTCTCTGCAGTCTGTCATGTAAATAAAAAAAGACATAGACATCTGTAAAAGATGTCTAGTACATATGGGGACATATTTTCGAAATGTGTTTACTCGGCACGTGAAACATTGCATTGCATTCTCCTGCACTTTTCTGCACTAAAGTCCCTTGAAAAATCACTAGAAGCTACATGCACAAACCTCACCACTTGCTTACATAATCAAGTGCAAATAGATTTTGCCCATGCTGAGTTTGTCAGTTGCACCCATCATTGATAGCAGACCAAAGCTGTGCATCCAAATGTGAACACATGCAAATGGAGGCCGGGTTAAGGTCCCTTTCAAAGTTCTGCCCCTATAGAGTGCCATTTGAAAGAAAGTATTATATGACAGGGCTTACAAATACATATGTGCCTTTTACACGAACTCTTTATGTTCTTACTTGTCCTCTCTAAAAATCCCACAAAAATCATTTGTGCACACAAATCTAACCAGATAAAAAGATGCCATTTCCAGGAATAACAATCCTTTAAAAATGAAAACCGTTAAAGTCAGTCATCTCCCCTTGAAATTACATCAGCAAATTTAAAGCAAAATTTGTGGTGGATATACATTGGATTTCATTGCATCTAACTTAGTTTAAATTATCACACCCAGTTTTAAGAGCCTATTTGTTCATTTATCTGAGTTCTTCTATAGCTCCCTTCAATGTAGTATCTAAAGCCCTTATCTTGCAATGAACTCTGTGCAGATGCATAGAGCCCCTTGCATGGAATTTATTGCAGGATTGGCGCTTTAGTGCTGAATATTGTCTATGGGGTGATAGCCCTCTAGAAGCAGTTGGTCAAATCATAGTAGCAATAATTAAACTGCATAGTGGTATTCTGTATTTATATTATACTACCATGCTATAAACTATACAGTATATATGCACTCAAGGGAATGGAAAACGAGCGTCTGCATTCTAGCCTATTACCGGGTTCCCTGATTTAAAATAAGATGACTTCTCTATTTACTTTTTAATTATCAGCTCTGTACAAAATAGCTTTTTAAGCATGAGTGTCATGACATTCTTTTGATTGTTTTGATGTTACATTCACTCCAGTAAATGTAACATAGGTATAATTAATAAGAAGCCAGCATTCTGCCAACTCAAAGCCTCCAAGACTGGTTTTGTAAAATGAGCCCTCTAGAATTCCCAATAAAATCAAAGAAAACATAAATGATAGAACAATAGAGTAGGACAATGCATTTCATTTGTTTGTATGTGCCAAACCATAAAGTCCTTGCATAGGTGTTTGCTTAAACCTTCCTAGACAAACTCCAATTCTCTGCAGCAGGAGTTCTGCCAGAGTAAGGTCTGTGGATTTGACCTCACATGGTATGCTTGATACTCCTTACTTCAGTCATTCTCTGGGATGTTTTCCATAGCATCTCACATGTGGGCCCTGAACCTACAATTGGACCCAGAGGGTCCAACACTGTTGGCACTTCAAGGGCCCACTGACCTCAGTGGAGCTCTCTGTGGGGGCAAGGGTCTGCGTGCATGTGTCTGACAGCAGAATTGGGGCTCTAACACTGAAAAGAGGATTCTCTGCAGTGATCATAATACTCGATTCGGAGTTGATCCATTCTTTGCTGAAGGAGTTTTGGGTCAAAAGAAGGGGGGTGCATGTTTTCAATAAGTGAAAACACAATTTTGTACCTTTTTATACTCGTGTTTGTTGCCAAAAAAAGGGGCTTTAATGGTTTAGCTTCTTCTAGTGTACTGCAATTTAACCGCACTTGTCCTATCTGCTAAGAGAATCTCAGGAATGAGGTTACGGGCTAGGCTGCCTGTGACATTGTTCTAATGAATATATTCCTTAGGTGTGAGCTCTGCTGTATAATCTATTGGTAATTGTCTGGCTTCCAGAAATTGTCTGACTTCTTTGAAAATGTGCTCGTTCCTTTTTGATTTCCAAATTCCTGAGCGTGAACACCTTTTTTTCCCCAACTGCTCATATTTGTTCCCTAAATCCCTGTGACCTAGAAACTTTTTCTTACATTAGGGGAGTGCATTTCTTATGCTTCAGTTGCTTGAGACAGCATCCTTCATAGTGTAACTGATTATACCCAGGGAAAAAAGCAAACCTGAAAATTCAAATACTAAATGGTTTCATGTATTACGGTTTATTTGCTAAGAAGGTATTTGTCTACCTGAAAGATCGTAGGGATTAAAAAAAAGTCACACATAAGATGCTTTCGGCTGTGCATGTGTGTGTGTGTGCAAGAGAGAGAGATTTTGAAGACAAAATAGTCAGAGCTATCAGAGTTTTATAATGCTGTCCATCACCATAGTATCAGAGCTATATTCCTGTCAAATGTCTGAGTAACTCCCATCAGTGCTAATGGGAGTGATGGGTGTGAATCCAGAGAATGCCTTTTCTCACAGCAGGAGAGTAGTTAACATATATATTTTAAGGGAATTTAGTTCTTCTGAAAAGCACTGGGTTGCAATACAAGGAAACTAAATCCCTCACACTATCCTCCAAACAGGTGCAACCTGGAGAGAAACCGTGCACACTTCCCTGCAGTGTGCTGCCAATGCACCTCAATGCTGTGCTGGAGGAATTATCCCTAAGGGTGATAGGCTAGTTCTCTATCCTTCTTGAAAACTCTCTGCTGAGAGTGCCAAGAAGGTAACTGCTTATTGCTAATTTTGTGGTTTTTGAGATGTGAACATTTGTCTGCTGGGAACTGGACTTAAACCATCAACTTATTTCATGTTACTGCCCAGAATATAGCCATAAGAAAGTAATAACTTTCAGTCACACTCTAACCTATGGTAGATACATAGGTACCAGTGACCTACAGATGAGAGGTTCCATATTTTATCACCTATCCCTCCCATTCATTACTCCTTCTTCACATCTTAGCAGATATTTACAAGTATTTAAAGCCGATTAAAGTGGGGATTGGACTGGAAGATCCGAGAGCATTTCAGACACATCCATTTGAATGATTTATCTGTGAATCTATACAATCTCTCTCCTCCACAGAAATGCAATAGAAGTGGGGACTGGATGGCTCAGGGGACTGATAATGGGATACAGTCTTTCATTTCTAAGATGCCTCTACAGTGCCAGCCCAGGTCTGCGTGACTGAAAGTTGTTACCACCTGATGGCTGTTCAATGGGCTATTTGAAATGAGTTTCATGGCTCTAGTTTTCAGTGGAGAGGATCCACATCAGAAAAGCCATCATTTCACTTGGCAGCACTAATTGGCAGCACCCTTGTTACCAGTCTCAGCCAAAAGGCCAAGGACTGTAATGAGCTAACAAGGGTCCCTTCAGATCAGAGTTTAGGAACATTGTGGAATCTCTCTTTCCTGCTGCCCGCGCTGCAGATTTTTGTGCACAGACAGAGAACTTTCAATTCCAGGGCTGTCAATCTGCCTCTTTTTTTCATACGCACTACATTCAAATGAAAAATTCACTGAAAAAGACACACAATGAGTTTCCAAGAGTGCTCTATTTTAATTTAAGCATCATGTTTATGACACTATAATTTAGATCGTGTCAGGGCTTCTAATAAAAATCCTTATTTCACATGCTCAACCACTCTATAAAAATGCAGAATTAATTGGGGAATGCAGAGTCTTCTTTTATACTTTAGGAAAATGTCATTAAAGTCAATCACTCTCTTTAGTACTTATGTGGCCTCAATTAGCCTAGTATGAGAGCACCTCACGATTTTAATGTATCCTCAACTGACCTTTGAGGTAGGGAAGCTCTATTATCCCCATTTTATACGTGGTGGAACTGAGGTACAAAGGAGCTTGCCAGGAAGTCTATGGCAGAACAGGGAACCTTAGCCTCCCAAGTCCTAGATTAGCACCATAACCACAGAACCAGCCTTCTTCTCTTATCACATTTAATGTAGATATTGTATAATTTGCTATGCTTGTGGATCAATAGTTAAAGAGTGACTAGTTCTATTAACTGGATTCAGTGAAATACCAAATTAAGGCCAGTTTGGCAAGGTACTCAAGCACATGTTGAACTCTAAGCTCAATCATAATCCCGTTAAGATATTTGGGGCTATCTTCATGCTAATATGAGGCACATGTTTAAGTCTCTTGATGAATCACCACCTATATTAGCAGCATGGAGAAAGAAAAGCCCCATAATAAAAGGTGTAAGAGGGATGGGCAAATCAGTAAAATAAACTGAAAGATACTTAAATCTTCATTCCTTCAAAAATCAAACATTATTTAAGATTCTGTAATGACTGAATAATTATTTTTCATTTCTAATTTTCTGCCTGAGATCAGAGCTCGAGGTGCCAAAACTCTCTGAGGAAAGCTGTTCATGTGTTAATTCCAACCATGGCCAGAAGCAGAAGTGTGAGAAATCGCCTCTTTTCTCAGAGATTTCTTGCCCAGTTTTGAAGTTTCAAGTAGTTAGGATAAACATACAATTTTGGATACTAATCCAAACCCAACCTCAGGTCTGAACCCTTCGGGGCACAGACATCATGAGTTAAGAGAGTCTTAGTTTGTGTTTACATGATAATACATAGCTATTAAGAGCTATGTCTGAGAACATATGGATTCAAACAGATACTTGAGTCTTTTATTTTATATCCTTTGGCAAGGTATGATTAAATTAACTTGTGCAACTCACTGCCACAAGCTATAATCAGGCCTAAATCAATAAATCAATAAATGTAGAGGGCTATAATAAAGGGTTTATCTTTTGTACTCTTTAAGTTCTTGTATAGTACTCATCACTGTAGTATTTGAGTCATGTCCATTAACTCTGTAGACTTTATATTCCAACCTTTAGCAGTCATCAAGAATGAATCTACCAGTTTAGTTTATGATACAATGTTTAGGCATTTATATAATCAGGCACTTATAGGAGCAATAAAAATATTATCCCTAATTACACTAGCTAGGATAAATATTTAAACTCTATTTTTCAGAAAATTATCTGGCTGCTAACAGTTGGGGAATAGGAAGAACCTTTCTCTATTGGCATGTAATTACAAAATTATCCACTGAAAGGTTTTCAACCTTCCTCTGAAGTATCTGGTTCTGGCTACTGTCTGAGATAGGATACTGGACAAGAGGATCCATTGATTAGAGCTAGTAGGGGAATGCCTATATTCCTATGTACGTTTACCAAAGTTATGATTAGATTATTTGAGAGGAAGATATCTGTGCTGGAAGGCATCTTAGAAAACTGAGAAGTTCTCTACTATGTTTAACAGACGTCCCTTTCCAAAAATGAGTGATCAAGTTAGCAATGTCCTGTTGTAATTTAAGATAGTGGCTGCATTGGAAACCTACTAAAATGAGCAAGCTTCTCCTGGCTGAGGTTTGAAAGCCATTATATGCTATGCTTCGCTACAGCTAGCTTCATAGATTCCAAGGCAGAAGGGATCACTGTGCTGATCTAACCTGCTGCGTAACACAGGCTATAGAACTTCTCCAAAATAATTTCCACTTGAATTCATAGAATATCACGGTTGGAAGGGACCTTAGAAGGTCATCTAGTCCAACCCCCTGCTCAAAGCAGGACCAATCCCCAATTTTTGCCCAAGATCCCTAAATGGCCCCCTCAAGGATTGAACTCACAACCCTGCATTTAGCAGGCCAATTCTCAAACCACTGAGCTATCCCTCCCCCCCTTAGAGCACATCTTTTAGGGTAGGTCCACACTACCCGCCCGATTCCGCGGGTAGAGATTGATCTTCTGGGATCGATTTATCGCGTCTCATCTGGTCACGATAAATTGATCCCAGAAGCGCTCCCCGTCGACTGCTGAACTGCTCACCGAGAGGAGGAAGCGCTGTCGACGGGGGAGCCTGCCTGCGCTGCGTGGACCCACAGTAAGTAAATTTAGTTTGATCTAGGAAACGTTGACTTCAGCTATGCTATTCTCGTAGCTGAAGTTGCGTTTCCTAGATCGATCCCCCGCCCCAGTGTGGACCAGCCCTTAGAAAAACAGCTCATCTTGCTTTAAAAATGGCCGGTGATGAGGAATCCACCACAACAGGTGGTAATCTATTCCGTAGAAAGTAACTTTACTTAGATCTGCATTTGTCTTTCCTCTGCTGTCCCTCAGTTTAAAGCATAACAATTTCAAATTTAGTGTTGGTCCCAGGATATTAGAGAGACAAGGTGGGTGAGGTAATATCTTTTATTGGACCAGCTTCTGTTGGTGAGAGAGACAAGCTTTCAGGCTTATACAGAGCTCTTCGTTGGGTCTCTCTTCTTAGGGTCTCTCTAATTACAAATTTAGACCTTTTGAGCCGGATCCTCAGTTGGTGTAAATCAGTCTCATTGAAGTCAGTGAAGCCACACCAGTATAAACCAGCTGAGGATGTATCCCATTCAGTAGCCTTTTAAGGATATGAAATTGATTGTGCTATAGTATTGCCGCCATTTAGATATAGCATATGTGCTTGTTTTTCCAGCATTACTAATTAACCATTCCACGGTCTCTGTGGAATAGTTTTTCCTCCAACTGCTGACGGTTAATGAGAATGAGTCCAGTAATCTATTTTTATAATAACTGAGACCTATGATGTAGTAAAACTATGCCTGTTGTGTATTGGAAAGGATTTGTTTGGCACTGAGTCTCTCTACTGGCCTTAACTAAAGTGCCAACATTTTTCAGAACAGTTCAACATCAGGCTCACAGCAAAGCCTTGAAGATCCACTGATGCATCATAGAAACGTTGACAATTCTTTGACAACCATTTGATCTGGAGACAGTTTTGCTTTATGTGCAAACATCCTTGTTTATAGGGGGTACGTGAGATCGTCAGATAAACAGATTTGGCTGACAGGTCAGTCGGCACAAGACTTTTCTCAGACCCCTAACTCAAGAGGACAGTGAAGGAGAAGCTAGAGTGAAGGAGAGGCTACCCTGTGAAGGTTAGGCTTCTCTCAATCCCCAAATGCAGTGAAGAAAATGCTGGCTTAATTTGAAGAACTCTTGGCTTTAATGGAACTGCACCAGCATTCTCACTGAAGTGTACAGTACAACTCAGTGAGACAAAGCTGAACATCAGATTTAACCGGGTGGGCTAATCAGTTGTCAGTAAACTATATTTCCCTTCAAGGGTTTTTGTTTGTTTGTTTGTTTTTTGGGTAAGGGAATTTGTCCTCAAAATGGGATCTTTGCTGCTAAAGTGTTCATTGTTTGTTCTTACATATCCCCTGCTCTGAAGACATAATCCTGTTTGTGACATCATAACATATTGCCATGGAAACAATTGAGACATCACAAATTGGAGGATTATGAATTCAGGTGGGGAATAAGGAACAGGAGCATTTCCGCTGCTTGCATCCGAAGAAGTGGGTATTCACCCACGAAAGCTTATGCTTCAATACCTCTGTTAGTCTATAAGGTGCCACAGGACCCTTTGTCGCTTCTACAGATCCAGACTAACACGGCTACCCCTCTGATACAGGAGCAAAAGAGTTTCCAAGCAACGTGTGGAGTGCTTGCCATTGCAATTCTACCATCTGAAAGTAACATTATCTAAGTATTACAGATACAGCATGCCCTATGCTTAATAGAAGGGATATGTGCCATACTATGGTAATGTTAATTATGGCAAATACCAACACTTTCATGATCACCACTTGTATCCAGTTTTTTTCTCAGTAAAGCAAAATGAGGAAAGAAAAATAGAAAACATGGCATATGCTTTAGTAAGAATTATCTCTAAATAGAATGATGTAGGTCTTTAAGTGACACCTTGAAATCAAAACAAGATATGCCCTTTCCTATATACCACACAGCTAAAACTTATATCCAGGCTCTCACCGTCTTACATCTTCATTACTGCAACATCCTTTTCTCTGGCCTTGACAAGTGCACCCTTACCCTGCTCATGTCCTTTCAGAATGCTGTTGCAAAGATCATTTTCCTAGCCTGTCACTTTGACTATGTCATCCCTCTCTTGGCATCCCTTCACTAGCTCCATCTTCTCTATCATATTAAACACAACGTATGTACCTTTACTTTCAAGGCCCTTCACAACCAATCCCCACCCTACCTATAACCTCTCTTTCAGTACTAAAATGTCAGCTCCTGCTCCCGATCAACCCAGGATGCCAGTATCCAGTGCCCACTTGTTAAATTTTCAGACACCTTGGTGCTTTCTCCCATGCTATCCCTCACGCCTGGGAGGAGCTCTCCATAAACATCCGCAAAGCCATAATCTGTAACCCACTAACCTCCTTTGTCCTATGACTGTAGAGGTGTTAACTGCCCACGTCACCTTGAATTGTCTCTTTCAACATGTGTCAGCTCCTAATCTGTTCCACTCTTGTATATAGCTGTGATACTCTGAGTACCTTTCCCAGACCTGAAGAAGAATGGTGGTCAACTCTAAACTACAGACTTATATCAGTAGTTATACTGACCTAACCCCGGCTGTAAACAGTGCTATGTTGGTGGGGGAGCTACTCACAGAGGTGGATTAACCATGCCGACAGAAGAAGCTCTCCCATCGGTGTGTGAATGTCTTCACTTAAGCTCTACAGCGGTGCAGCTGCGCCGCTCTAGCGTTGTATGTGAAGACAAGCCTTGGGTGTAAGCTTGAAAACCTCTCTTTCAGCAACAGAAGTTGGTCCAGTAAAAGATAGCACCTCACCCACCGTGTCTCTCTTTTATACTATTGGTAGCACTTTTCCTGTGGGAGTAGTCGACTGAGCCACCTTGTCCTATACTCTGTAACACAAATCATTTGCACCGAAGTGTTTGTTATGGGACAATTGCCATGTGACTTGAGTATTAGAGGTGGGTGGTTTCTCGCTCTACATTTCGATAGCTAAAGCGCTGTATCTATACATCACCTAGGCCACTATTTGCATTGCTTAGGCAGGCATTTCACATTATTGCAAGATGCCAGCAGAAGCTTTGATTATGTTTTTCCTCACTGTACTACACTGAAGAGTAAATATAACATTCAACCTAATATTTTGGGTGAGTGAAATGGAGGGAAGGAAGAGTCTGATCACACAGTACTGCCCTATGGTGGAAGGATTCACTTCTCAGTGCAAATCAGTGTCTGCTTGATCTCAACCCACTATGATCTTGATCAGAGGAGGCATGCCGAGAGGCTTAACACCTACACCAGCACAGCCACTCCCATGTGAAATACTACATCGTCTAATTTGTAGAGTTACTCCACACAAGGCACCTTGCTTGTGTCCAGCCTAATGACTCTATGGAGATTCAGTGATGGCAAATCAGGCAAGAAGAGGAAAGCAGACAGGCTAGACAATGGCTCCAACTTTACATCTCTGGTGTAGGAATATTATTGGCAGAGCACTCTCTTTCTGTTCTGTTCACAAAAGCCCCAGTGATTGCCACTACCTGCCAAAATCCTGACACTGCTGCCTAGCCAGCATTTGTATTATAAACCGTATCTAGACACCAAATAGCTGGGACCCTCCTAGGCTACCTAATGAAAAGTGTCTGATGAGCTTTGCATTTGTTCCAATAGTTACCTGGCAAGTTTCTCTTCCTATCCTGTGAGAACAAGTTTGCCCTTTGGGCTGTGCTGTACTTTTAAGTGGATAACACTGTACGTGTGCTATCGTTATTTCATCTGTAGAGCCCATGTCACATACAACCTGCTTTATAGAAGATTAGGATTGGAAGAGACCTCAGGAGGTCATCTAGTCCAATCCCCTGCTCAAAGCAGGACCAACACCCACTAAATCATCCCAGCCAGGGCTTTGTCAAGCCGGGCCTTAGAAACCTCTAAGGATGGAGATTCCACCACCTCCCTAGGTAACCCATTCCAGTGCTTCACCACCCACCCCTTTTGCTTAGAGTGGGGCAGGCAGTCTACCAGGGAGAAAGCCAACACCACAATTAAGACACAACATGTTTGTTTACCTTTCATTGTTTTATTTCTTATCTTCTTTCCTTCTCCAGCTGTTTCTTTTCCTTTCACTAGCTGCAATTTTCTCCCTTCTTTTCTCCAGTGATAGACCCCCTCCCTGGGCTCATGGTTTGTTCAATCTGAAAAGCCGATTCTTTTATGTGACCTTGCTTCCCAAGCAAGTTTTCCCGAGTTCTCAGAGCTCTGCGTGTAACTGAAGTAATTATAGGATTAATCTGATTAATCATATGCATTGGAAAAAATCACACACTATAGATATGGGAGCACTGGGAAAAAGGGGAGATACATTTTTAATACCATCACTATAAATATAGTAGCTGCTATTCCAAGCTCCTGTTTACAAATGGGGCACTCACTGATAACATGGATGTACCTCAATATGTACATTGAAAATTCTTCTGGCATCCTGTGCTCATACCATGTAGCAGCTGTGCAAGTTTAGTGTGTGGCAGCACTTGAACTAAGACACTGACTACAGGACCTGATTCTCGTCTCATTTACATCAGCTGAACTCTCTGCATTTCATTGGGGGGTGACTCCAGAATTGCAATGTTGTGAGATCTGCAGCAGAGTCATGGTCCTTATTGCATTCAGGCAGAAATATCGTGCTGCTGGGAAATTCTGAAACCACCAGGTGAGATATATACAATGCTGTGCTGGAGGGGGCAATAGCCACCATGAGAATTACAAATGACACATCGCTTAGTTCGTACGTGTGTGTGTGTGCGCGCGCATGCACACAGACCCACAACATGCTTTATAATTAAAGAGACCACAGTCATCCTTACAATTAATGTTAACAGTGAGAGGAACAAAACTAGATATTTGCTACCATAATAATAGTCTTTGATGCAAGAAAATCAACCAGGATTTTCAATGGAACCTGAAAGATCAGATTTTAGTTATTCATCTGCTCTGTTGGCAATGTACCATTGCATAGAGCAATGCTTCAAAAGGGGTTTTGTGTCACAAGTCTATTTTGGTCTGTTCTCACCACAGTGTCTCATGGTGCTGTCTTATTAATTCTAGCTTTTTTTTTTTTAATCTCAAACTAAATGTGATTTAAATATTTCCTTACAGGTGTTATCTGAATGAAAAAGAATGATTCCTGATAGTGGCTTGCTTTCTGCTTAATAACACAGTGCACATAGCAGCTTGTGTTCTCCACCCTCATGCTGCCCGCTGTTAAACTGTGGCTTTTAGGGTTTCATCAATTGCCACTGACACCTTACTGATAAATAGGTCATTCAGAAATTCAGTTGCATCTCAGTCTGGGTTAGAATGCCGAGTACACTGAATCATTTCTTGGGCTTGCTTGCAGCTCCAGCAGAAGGAAAATACAACTCAGTAAATCTTCAATCAATGGATCATAAATATTAAGGAGTCCAGAGTAGCAGACTCAACTGTGCCTGAGTGGGGGTAAGCAGCACAGCTGGGGCACCCCTCCTGTCCCTGAGCTCAGACCTAGTAGTGGGCAGGGGAAGAGCAACCTGCCCCATCCCCAAGTTACATGCTCCAAGTATAGGGTGACCAGACAGCAAATGTGAAAAATCGGGACAGGGAGTGGGGGGTAATAGGACCCTATATAAGAAAAAGACCCCCAAATCAGGACTGTCCCTATAAAATCAGGACATCTGGTCACCCTACCCAAGTAGCACTCTTCCCCCAGCCATGGGGAAGGCCCTGGAAGCAAAGAGATCCTGCCCCAGCCCAAACACATACCCAGCAGTTAGAGGGTAATCCCCTTCTGAAGGCCTATGTCCTGAAGTGGGCCTTGAGCCTCAGTCACATGAACTGGGGGCAGAGTAGCCCTCCCAAGTGTGGGGCGCGACATCCCTGAGAGTCAACAGGATGGTCTAGAGGCACTTTCACAACCTCCGATGCCTCTGACATCACAGCCCTTCACCACTGAAATTGGACTTTCTCCTTTTTGGAGCTGATTGTCTACTGGGACCCTTCCCTGATGAGTAGCGGAGAGGGGAGGAGCTGCCCTAGGGCTGTGATGGTCTCACAGCACCATGTGTGGCAAAGTCTCCTGAGGGAAGGATCAGTTGTCTGTCTGCGGGGTGGGGTGAACTGACTATAGCTGTAGAGGGGCAACCTGCGAATAGGTCACATATTTAAAAACAATATAGAAATGTTTAATTGATAAAAGGCACAAAAAATGGCCTTTTAGTTTATTCACATAGCTACACTTGACCTCATTTGTACAAGAAAGCCCCTATTCCCTTGCCATCCATTTCTCACCAGGATGGGTATGGACATGTCCTGTTATAATGGAGCGCTTGAGGAACTGTCTGGAAAGGAATATGCTAATTTTTCATACTTTGTACCAGCTGGGTCATAAATTACCCTGTTATTTTGTACCCTTTGATTATAAATTGCCTTTTGAGCCATTTATTGAACTTCTGCTCAATACGAAGCAGAAGATTCCAAGCTAAGGTGATAAGGGTTCACCAGGATATATCTACATACTTGCCTAGCAGACTGTAGTATTTCAAAAAAACCAGTGAGAAGTCTTTGTGGCACCTTAGAAACTAACACATTTATTTGGGCATAAGCTTTCGTGGGCTATAACCCACATCATCAGATGCATGGAGTGAAAACACAGTAGATAGATATAAATATACAGCACATGAAAAGATCGGAGTTGCCTTACCAAATGGGGGAGGGTCAGTGTCAACAAAGCCAATTCAGTTAGGGTGGATGTGGCCCATTCCCAACAGTTGACAAGAAGGTGTGAGTATCAACAGAGGAAAAATTACTTTTTGTAGTTACCCAGCCACTCCCAGTCTTTATTCAGGCCTAATTTGATGGTGTCATGTTTGCAAATTAATTTCAGTTCCGCAGTTTCTCATTGACATCTGGTTTTGAAGTTTTTTGTTGAAGAATGGCCACTTTTAAGTCTGTTATTGAGTGTCCAGGGAGATTGAAGTGCTCTCTTACCGGTTTTTGAATGTTAGAATTCTTGATGTCTGATTTGTGTCCATATATTCTTTTGCGTAGAGACTGTCCAGTTTGGCCAATGTACATGGAAGAGGGGCATTGCTGGCACATGATGGCATATATCACATTGGTAGATGTGCAGGTGAACAAGCCCCTGATGGTGTGGCTGATGTGGTTAGGTCCTATGATGGTGTCACTTGAATAGATATGTGGACAGACTTGGCAACGGGCTTTGTTGCAAGGATAGGTTCCTGGGTTAGTGTTTTTGTTGTGTGGTGTGTGGTTGCTGGTGAGTATTTGCTTCAGGTTGGGGGGCTGTCTGTAAGCGAGGACTGGCCTATATCCCAAGGTCTGTGAGAGTGAGGGATCATCCTCCAGGATAGGTTGTATATCCTTAATGATGCCCTGGAGAGGTTTTAGTTGGGGGCTGTAGGTGACGGCTAGTGGTGTTCTGTTACTTTCTTTGTTGGTCCTGTCCTGTAGTAGGTGACTTCTGGGTACCCTTCTGGCTGTGTCAATCTGTTTCTTCACTTCACCAAGTGGGTACTGTAGTTTTAAGACCGCTTGATAGAGATCCTGTAGGTGTTTGTCTCTGTCTGAGGGATCGGAGCAAATGCAGTTGTATCTTACGGCTTGGCTGTGGACAATGGATCATGTGATGTGGTCTGGATGAAAGCTGGAGGCATGTAAGTAAGTATAGCAGTCAGTAGATTTCTGGTATAGGGTGGTGTTTATGTGACCATCGCTTATTTGCACTGTAGTGTCCAGGAAGTGGATCTCTTGTGTTGACTGGTCCAGGCTGAGGTTGATGGTAGGGTGGAAATTGTTGAAATCTTGGTGGAATTCCTCAAGCGCCTCCTTCCCATGGGTCCAGATGATGAAAATGTCATCAATATAGAGCAAGTAGAGTAGGGATGCTAGGGGACAAGAGCTGAGGAAGCATTGTTCTAAGTCAGCCATAAAAATGTTGCCATACTGTGGGGCCATGCGGGTACCGATAGCAGTATTTAATACAGTGCATTAATTTATTCCCCTTATTGATTCACTGATGCCATTGGTATGATCTGATTTCATAGACTTATTTTGGGGGGAAATAAGACAAAAAAAGAGTTTTAATTAGTATAATTTTTTCTATGGTGAAATGTCATGATTCAATGTACTTTGGTGGCATATCATTCGCAGTTAGATTGAACAATAATTTACTTATAAATCAAAGTAAAGGAGAAAACATAAACCACCAAGTGACTGTGGAGTTTCAGAGATAATAATAAGGAATAGGATTGTTTCCCCCCACATGTGATATTCAGTTCTTTGCATTTTCCCCCTCACTGATAACAAACATTTTAATTATTTCACCTTAGCATGCCATTCCTGAAACAATCTTTCTATTAATTTATTTTCTTATTTTTAGCTCTGGTTATTGAGTCCAGATCATGCACAAAAATGACTGAAGCCTAAGCAATGATGTTTTTCTGAAATACCACTGAGACAGAACACATAAAAGGTAAAAAAAATTGTTCTCTGTCAACCAACAGCAAAAGAAGAAAAATTCACACTTGTAGCTTACTCAGCAAATTTGATTTCCAGGGACGGTGTGTTCTAGTGCAGTCATATAATCAATTCAGTCCTCCTCATCTTAAAAGAAGAGCATTGTGCTGTGATATAGTACAATAAACTGATAACAATAAACTGATAACAACCAAAGGACTATGTTTTAACACAGCACTCTGTAAATGATTTTGTCACTGCCTAATGTGTCACGTGTACTGCACTATTCTGTGATATAACACACAATGCACTTTATAAACATTAATACTGATAATGCTGAGAGAGTGATGCATACTTTTTGTCTTTCTAGCTTTATCCATCTCAAAATTATTTGGAATATTTTGGGAGTAAAGATATTGGGTTCTATTCCTGACTTGGCCAAAGATTTACTGGGGTCATCTTACCTAAGCCGACAGTTTTAAAGTTCATATACTTCTAGATCTTAAAGTCAGAGGGGACCATTATGATGTTTCAGTCTACACGTGTGCATAACAACTCACACCTTGGGACAAAATCAGAAAGGCTAAGGCACACAATGAGGTGCAAAGGACTTAAAGGGCAATAAGAAGAGGTTCTTTAAATGTATTAGGAGCAAAAGAAAGACAGTGCCCTACTTAGCACAGACGGAGAGCTAATAACTGATGACATAAAGAAGATTGAGATGTTCAATGCCTATTTTGCTTCAGTCTTCACTAAAAAGTTAATTTTGACCAGACACTTAATGCAATTAATATTAACAGAAAAGGGGAAGAAATGCAGGGAAAGAACAGGTTAAAGAATATGTAGATAAGTTAGATGTATTCAAGTTGGCAGGGCTTGATGACATTCATTCTGGGTACTTTAGGAACTACCTGAAGCAATCTAGGTACTATTAACAATTATCTTTGAGAATTCATGGTGAGGTCCCAGGTTACTGGAGAAGAGCAAAAATTGTATCTATATTTAAAAAGGGGAACAAAGACAACCCAGAACATTATAGACCAGTCAGCCTAACTTCAATACCTGAAAGATACTGGAACAAATTATTAAACAATCTGTTTGTAAACACTTAGGGCTGGTCCACACTAGGGGGCGGGATTGATCTAAGATACGCAACTTCAGCTACGTGAATAGTGTAGCTGAAGTCTAAGTATCTTAGATCGAATTACAAACTACTTACCTTGGGTCCACGCGGCACAGGCAGGCTCGCCCGTCGACTCCGCTTACTCCTTGCGCCGAGCTGGAGTTCCGGAGTCGACGGGGAGCGCTTCTGGGATTGATTTATCGTGTCTACATGAGACACGATAGATCGATCCCAGAACATCGATTGCTACCCGCCGAATCGGGTGGGTAGTGTGGATGTACCCTTAGAGGATAATAGGGTTATAAGGTATAGCCATCATGGATTTGTCAAGAACAAATCATGCCAAACCAACTTAATTTCCTTCTTTGACAGGGCTACTGGCCTATTGGATGGGGGGAAGCAGTAGACATGATCTATCTTGATTTTGGTAAGGTTTTGGCACATCCCACATGACATTCTAATAAGTAAATTAGGGAAATAGGGTCTAGATTAAATTGCTATAAGGTGTGTGAAAAGAAAAACTGGTTGAAAGACCAGACTCAAATAGTAGTTGTCAATGTTTTAGTGTCAAACTGAGAGGGCATATATAATGTGGGCCGCAGGGGTCAGTCCTATATTCAACATTTTCATTAGTGACTTGGATAATGGAGTGAAGAGTATGCTTATAAAATTTGCAGATGACACCAAGCTGGGAGGGGTTGCAAGCACTTTGGAGGACAGGATTAGTATTCAAAAAAACCTTGACAAATTGGAAAATTGGTCTGAATTCGACAAGATGAATTTCAGTAAAGGTAAGTGCAAAGTACTTCACTTATGAAGAAAAAAATAATCTATAAATACAAAATGGGGAATAACTGGCTAGGTGGTAGTCCTGCTGAAAAGGGGTTATACTGAATCACAAATTGAATGAGAGTCAACAGTGTGATTCAGTTATGAAAAAGGCTAATATCATTCCAGGGTGTATCAACAGAAGTATCATATATAAGACACAAAGGGCAATTGTCCTGCTCTACTCGGCACTAGGGAGGCCTCAGCTGAAACACAATGTCCCTTCTGGGCACCACACCTTAGGAAATATGTTGATAGTTTGGAGAGAATCTAGAGGAGAGCAACAAAAATGATAAAAGGTTTAGAAAACCTGACCTGTGAGGAAAGGTTAAAAAACTGGTCATATTTAGGCTTGAGAAAAGAATACTGAGCGGGGAGCTAATAACAGTTTTCATCTATGTTATGGGCTGTTATAAAGAGGACAGTGATCAACTTTTCTCCATATACACTGAAGGTAAGACAAGAAGTAATGGTCTTAATATGCAGCAAGGGACATTTATGTTAGATATTAAGAAAATCTTTCTAATTATAAGGGTAGTTAAGCACTGGAATCAGCTTCCAAGAGAAGTTGAGGAATCCCCATCACTGGAGGTTTTTCAGAACAGGTTGGGCAAGTACATATCAGGGATGGTCTAGGTTTATTTGGTCTTGCGTCAGCTCAGGGGGCAGAACTTGATGACTTCTTGAGGTGCCTTCCAACCCTGTGTTTCTATGATTCTGTAACACAGGTCAAGGAATTTCTTGATTCTTGCATCAAGCCCGTATCTTGAATTACAGAACCTTAGGCACTTCACCCTATATCAGAAGGAGCCGAGCATGGATCCTTTATTTTCCGAGGTGATGAGTATCTACAACTCCTCATGTAGTCAAAGACAACTGTGGGTTCTCAACACCTCTAAATATAAGGCCACTTAAAAATAATCTTTTGATGCCTATTTCACCACCTGCCAATGGGCATATTTACACTTCTATGCCTCACAACAGTGTTGTGTGGCTTAACTAATTGATATTTGTAAAGCACTTTGGATGGAATATGCTATAGAAGTGAAAAATATGGTAATATACCATTTGCATTGACTCTGAGGCTCCAGAGATGGGTGGGGGAAGGGGAAGAAACATATTTTGTAGAGAGTTGAAAAGAGTACAGAAAGGATGCTGAGATTTTGAGAAGCAGAATAGTGGACAGGAGAGGTTAATATGAGGTCAAAAAAGAGGAGTGGAACAAATCCGTTTGAAAACCAGGAGGAAAATGCTAAAGTGGCTTCAGAGACTTATAGGAAACCTTTTTTTTTTGTTTTGAGCTGATGAAAAGTGAAAGGGAGTATTTAAATGTTTTATATGCAGAGTTGAAGAAGCCTTACTTCTTATGTAGGTCTGCTGAATGGGATTTGCTTCTGTGTGAAATTAAGTGTATTGCCTGTCTAACACCCAGGACACATTAGAAAATGATCTGCATTGCCTCAGGGTTTTTATCCTGTGCCTGATTTAAATATATTACCACAACAATTAAAATGAAGGCATCTTTTAAAAATAAATACTTAGTTTCCTGTAGACTATTGAAAAATATTTGTTTGCAGAGAAGGAGGAACCTTTACTTTTTTTTGTTTTTGTTTTTGTTTTTAATTTTAGAGTTGATCATATGAGAAATATCTTTTTTTAATGATGCCGTACAAGTAAATCCCCACAGAAAACATGCCAGAGTTGTCAGGCATTGCTAGGAATATCTTTAGTACTGAGCAGGACACATAACAAGATTTACCCACTGCTTTAGAGACAGAAGAGGGGTTGTCACGAGGACAGTTCTTAAGAGTTTTTACTAAAATGCATGGCTCCATCTGTCTTCTCTCTTTTTCTTGGCTACGAGACCAGCCTAGCAATTTCAATAACCCAACAAGGGACCTTGTGCACCAAGAGAAATGAGGAACAGATTTTTTAATTTGGCACCATTCTGAATTTTTCTTTAAAATGGCAGTTGAAATAATTATCTGCAACTACAGGCAGCAGAAGAATAACACGTTTAATCTATGGATCTAGTTTCACACTCTCCAGTGTGTATAGAGGATAAACAGCCAGAGATGTCATGAATGATAGAGCTGTGTGAAATATTTCAAATGGAAACAAAAATGGGAATCATTTGGCTTTTTTCACTGGTTTCATGAAAAAGGCAATTATGGGAGAGTATTTTCACAGCATGCAGGAGAATACTATACACAGTAATGTTTCACAGGGTAGGAGGGTAGAAGAAGAGGAGAGATACAAGATGAAGGACTTGATTCTGCAAACTCTTGATGATATCCCCAGTTTTGCTCATGCGTGAAGTTAAGCACGTGTTTAAGTGTTTGCAGGATCAGGGACTAAAAGTGTTTGAGAGTGAATATATCATGAAATTCACTGAGCAGCATTGCCTAGTGATATACATATGCCACAATAAATTTCAAAGCTCCCTATTTGGTCAGATGGAGTTGGCCAGGTAGGACTGCACTAGAATTATTCATGTGTATAAAGACCAGCAAGCACACACACACTTAGGTGCTTGGCTGGATCTTGTCCAGAGTGTTCAGCATCTGGCATGTAGTCCAGGTGACTTTACAGGCTGCTAAGGTTAAATCTGGGGGCTAGGTGACCTGGGCAGCTCAAATCAAGGGCCCCTGGGTTCATATTTATGCCCATGACCATCCAAGAGGCCACAATTCCCTCCCTCTGGCTGAGCCCATGGCTTACTTTGGACAGGTGATGAATTTTTCTTTGCTCATAGTGCTACCTGACCATGTGCTTAAAGGACAGGTTTCCCTTATCTACTGCCATGTTCACATCTTGCAAACTCCCCTCATCAAACTGACCAGCTTGCAAGCACTTCTCTAAACAGCAGTTCCTCTCTAGCCAATCACTCTACAGTGAATTTACTGAGCTAAACTAATGTACAGGCAATAGGGGCGGGGCGGTGAGAAAGATCAATTCCCCCAACAGAGTGAAGTGAACATAACTGCAAAGCCCTAATAGTGCAGCAGGAGCTTAAATATATAGACAGACAGCAGATTAACTTTACAGTTGGTGGAATAATTAATGCTAAGAGATGGCAGACTGATTATGAGTTAACACTGTTGCCTTTTAAAGCCCTCACTGGGATAAGCCCTGACTATAGTAGGACCACCTTCTTTAGCCTCTGATGGTTATCTATCTTCAGACACCACTAGACTTAAGGATTACTTGCTTATGTGCTTTAGGCTGGCTGGTGATAATATGTCGGGTATGATAGCTCCAAAAGGTATTCCTTCTCAACCTCTCTCACCTTACCACCTTTGTGTCACAGGTGTATTTGAGCACAACCACTGATAGCCCTTGTGTTTTTTTACCTATCCTGACCTTCACTTCCCTTTTCTACCTTTCCTTCTGCAGTGGATCTCCTTGGAAGGCTTTATTTGTTAGAATGTTATTGAGAGTGTTTTAAATTATGCTTTTATTGCATTTTAATCATGGTTTTATTATGCCACGCAGTTCCTTGAGCTCATTACATTATCATAGCTTTTCCATTGTTAAATTATAATATGTCAAGCTATGATAAAATATGCCATTACTGAATATGTCAGGTAGAGGCACATTTTTTTTCCACAAGGGTCTTTGGCTGTTGTACTGCAATGAACCAGCCTCAAAAGCCCTCAGATTTGCTTTTCTATTTGAGGAACTACAGTGGGTCCCCTCCCCCCCGTTTCCCAGCCTGCCGCCCACAGTTTATTGATAAGAAGAAAGAAACAAACCTGAATAAAAATTACAACCTTTGGGTCAGATTCTCAGCTGATGTAAAATAGTGTAGCTCCATTAAAGCCACTGGGGCCCTGATTTGTTTGACGTATAGGCACTATTGCAACAAGAAGAGTGATAATAATAGAAAGACATAACACTGCTCTACAGCCAAAAGGCTTCTGAAATAAATGTAGTCAAACTTTACTAATTCTGGGTCACTGAGAACGAAAATAATGCTTAAAAATGTCGATTGGCTCTAGTTTTCAAGACATGCTATTGGGTCAGTATATACGACCCTTGACTTGGGAATGGCGGAGGATAAGTGAGTTATAAAGGGAAGGGATCTCCATTTAAACCAGAAATGACTAAAATACATCTTTGACTGGATCTATGAATAAATCTATGACTGGGTTTGGACAGTACTTGCTTTTTAGGCAAAACAATGAATGATGCAATCTGAAGCTGGTATTGCGTCATACATGATATGAATTGCATCATGTTATTCCTAGAAGTCATGGATGATGCAATCATAACGAAGCTTACATCACTCTGCTGAACAAATTGCCCTATATCAGCTCTAGAAATCATACAGTGTCGTGCTCTCTTATTTGTCAGTGTTTGATTTTGCAAAGGGACACATTTCTGTTTAGCCAAAGTGAGCAGAGATGCCTCGTACTTGTGTGAACAGTGCAGATAACTTCTGCTATGTTTGTGGTGAAGTGACTTTTGCATCACAAAAGCGCAGTATAACCACTATGGTTAAGAAAGCTTATCACCTTTATTTTGGGTGCAAAATTGGAGATCAGGACAAGAGGTGGGCCCCACACATATGCTGCAACACTTGTGCAACCAATCTTCGCCAGGGGTTGAACAGGAAAAGGAAATCTATGCCTTTTGCAGTGCTAATGATTTGGAGAGAGCCAACAGATCATACCAGCAATTGTTACTTCTGCATGGTGCCTTCAGTTGGGAAAGGTGTGTCAAAGAAGAAAGAGTGGACTGTGCATTATCCAAACATTCCATCAGCTATACGCCCAGTACCCCACGGAGAAGGACTGCCGGTTCCTGATGCACCAGAATCATTCTCACTTGAGTCAGATGAGGAAGAGGAAGAGGATGAAACTTCTGGTCCTGAACCATCAATGTCACAGGACCCACATTTTCTCCCATCCTCCTCCTCTGAACCACCCCTCATCACACAAGGTGAACTGAATGACCTTGTCAGGGATTTGGAACTACCCAAGAGTAAGGCAGAGCTTTTGGGCTCCATACTACAGCAGTGGAATCTCCTGGCAGGTGACGGTAGGGTTTCCATGTTCCGTGACCGTCAAAAGGATCTTGTCCCATTCTTCTTCATGGAAGGTGATCTTGTAGCCTGCAACAACATCGATGGTGTGATGGCAGCCCTCAACATCGTTCACGATCCAGATGAGTGGAGACTGTTCATTGATTCATCGAAGATGAGTCTTCAAGCTGTTTTACTGCATAATGGCAATGTTTTGCCATCAATTCCAGTTGGTTATGCAGTCCATATGAAGGAAACCTATGACAACATGAAACAACTTTTGAGGTGCATAAACTATGACCAACATCAGTGGCAGCTTTGTGGCGATCTGAAGGTTGTTGCTCTCTTGCTTGGTCTGCAGACTGGATATACAAAGTACTGCTGTTTTCTCTGCGAATGGGATAGTCGTGCAAGAGATTCCTACTACATCAAGAAAGATTGGCCACTCCGACAGTCATTGGAGCCTGGGAGGAAAAGTGTTCAGCATCCACCACTTGTTGACTCAAGGAAGATTTTGTTACCACCCTTACACATCAAGCTGGGTCTGATGAAGAACTTTGTCAAGGCCATTGACAAAACACAAGCAGCTTTCAAGTACCTCCATGGAAAATTTCCAATGTTAAGTGAAGCTAAGATAAAGGAAGGTGTCTTTGTTGGTCCTCAGATTCGTGAACTTCTTCGAGATGATGCATTTGCCCATGCACTGCGTGGCAAGGAAAAAAAGGCATGGAAAGCCTTCCAGTTAGTGGCAATAAATTTTCTCGGAAACAACAAGGCAGACAACTACAGGTTGTTGGTGGAAAACCTCCTCAAGGCATACAAAAGCCTTGGTTGCAACATGTCACTAAAGATACAGTTTTTGCACTCTCATCTAGATTTTTTTCCACCTAACTGCGGAGCAGTGAGTGACGAGCACGGCGAGCGATTTCACCAGGACATTGCAACAATGGAGAAACGTTATCAGGGCAAATGGAGCCCATCAATGCTTGCAGACTATTGCTGGACAGTGACAAGAGATGCTCCATTTAATGAATACAAGAGACAAGCCAAGAAGTGCCGAGTAGACACTGAATAGGACTAAATTATGTACATAATAGTTTTTTTGCCTTTTGTTTCATAATAAATTTTATTTATATAACCCCTTTGCTGATTTTTAAAGTGTTACATAAACAGGACAGGTGAAATAGTATCATGTAAAGCAACCAAAAACACATGAAAAGACCTAGGTTTACAATTTATGATTAAAACTCTACTATCTACACAATATACATAGACATGAAATGTAAAAACTTAAATATCTTAGAAACAGTAGCCAATCAGTTGTTTTAATTGTCATATTTGAATTCAGCACATCAAAATACATACTAAATAGCACATTTTATCTCTGAAGCAGATGACTTCTCCAAAATTGTAGACCAATGTAATTAGTCTCCCTACTTTAACTTGTAATACTGATGCAACTTTAAAGTTACTATGCTAGATGAAAGGCATCACATACAAACAACAGTCTTAATTTTTTCCCCACTCTATGCATGCATTAATCACTCCCAGATGAAATTGTGGGTCCACTGATGTTAATGGCAAAACTCCCATGGACTTTAACTGGATTTCACATAAGGTGGGTCTTCTTCTTATCCGTCATGTTTTCAGAGTCACGCCTCCAGTTAAGACAAGAAACAACCAATAATAAAGCATTGATTCTGCAACTGATGGCAGCCAAATTGACTGCTGCAACCACAACAGAACCCCACTGTAGTAAGGATAAAAAAAGCCCATAATGTTATACAGCAGCATGCCTGCCCCACACACTATCTACTGCAGGATCGGAGCCTCAGATATTACTGTGTATAATAAATTCCCCGACTAAATAAAATTAGGCCCCTCACAATAGAAACATTTTGATCAACAGCATGAAGAACAATTGCATGCACAGAAACACAGGAGCACCTGAGATCACAGCATGGCAGCGGCAGCTCCCTGCTGCACAAAGGACAAATTAGAAACATATTTTTTCCAGAAAATATGTCCCCAGCGTGGTAAAGATTTGCTTGTGTGTTTTTGTTTCTTTTTAAAAATGACAGCTTCAGAGAGAGGGAGTATCTGAGAGAAACAAAAAGGCAAGTTTAGAGCCTAATTCTGTTAATTTTATATGTTGATATTGATTGGATTACTCATTTAGTGGATCCTTAGATGGCCTAGGCTAAATTGTTCCTTGAAAGCACGGCCCTGTGCATAGGACATGCAGAGGACCTATGCTGCAATGGAAGCCTAAGGAAGTATTCTGGAATTCTTGCAGAAGGATTCTCTCAGAACAAAATGCAGGGGAAACTCCAAGCGCATATAAAGAGGTGTAGACAGTGCAAGGACTGGGCAATGGTCTCACCCTCACCCCATGTCTCCGATGGAAGGCTTTTACCCAGTGGCGCTAGCAGAGAGTTGTGACTACCTCCTACCACTAGAGCCAGTGGAAACTCGGAATTTCTGTTCTGCAGCAAATAAGGACATCTTGACATTTGGAATCCGCATAGAAACAAAAGGGGAAAAAATGAAATTTTCTATAAAAAGAAATTTTTAAAAAAATTGGGTCAGTCGAAACATTCTGTTTCAATAAAATTACATTTTGTTCTGATTTCAATTTTCAAATATTTGGCCAGCTGGCCTCTTGCACAGGTTTCCCTTTCTCTGCTGCCCTCCGCACAGGGTTAGCTGCTAACTGGCCCTATATTTACACTATACAATGCCTTCTGTCTCTTAGGAATTTTGGTCTAATGAGAAAAGAGTCAGTAACTTATGAGTGGCTATCCTATTTCAGTAACAAGGCTTGTGATGATAAAGGTGATAATTTCCCTAAGACATCATGTATTGTTCTTTCTCTCTATCTGTCACAGTTAAAAGTCTATTGATCTTCCTAATAAACTTCCACAATCATTTTATAAGTGCACTTTAAACTGCCATATAAAGTTTGTGCCTTTTGATAAGAAAATTAGAAACATTTGCCAAGTAGTGATGACTCAATGCCTATTAATAGTTATATGAAATAATCAAACATCATTCTCCAGGGATCGTATTCAGATGTGGAGAAGGAATTTCTTTCTCTCCCGTTTTATACAATTAGCTAAGTTTATCATGGAAGGGTTATTTTTTACCATTTTTCCATTGCTTCGGGTGTGGCCACAACCTCGGACAATGAAATGAAGCATCGGTCTTATCTGCTATGACAATCTCCATGTCGACAAATATTATTTAACTGCACAATGGTTGTTATGAATGGCAGATGAAATTCAATGTTGTTAAAGCAAAGTGATGCTCATTGGAAAACATAATCCCAACTATACATACAAAATGATGGGCTTTAAATTAGCTGCTGTCACCATAGAAAAAGATCTTGGAGTCAAGATATATAGTTCTCTGAAAACATCCAGTCAATGTGCAATGACAGTCAAAAAAGCTAACAGAATGTTAGGGACAATTACGACAGGGATAGATAGTAACACAGAAAATATCATAATGCCACTGTATAAATCCATGGTATGCCCACATCTTCAATACTGTGTGCAGTTCTGGTCACCCCATATAAAAATATATTAGAATTGTAAGAAGTACAGAGAAGGGCAACAAAAATGATGAGGGGTATGGAACAGTTTCCATATGAGAAGAAATTAAAAAGACAGGGACTGCTCAGTTTAGAAAAGAGATGACTGGTGGGGATATGATAGAGGTCTATAAAATCATGACTGGCGCAGAGAAAGTGAATAAGGAAGTGTTATTTACCGCTTCACATAACACACGAACCAGGGATTACCCAATGAAATTAATAGGCAGCAGGTTTAATACAAATAAGAGGAAGTATTTCTTCACACAGCGCACAGTCAGCATGTGGAACTCATTGCAGGGGATGTGAAGGCCAAAACTATAATGGGGTTCAAACAAGAATTAGATAAGTTCATGGCAGATAGGTTCATCAATGGCTATTCACCAAGATGGTCAGCGATGCAACCCCATGCTTTGGGTGTCCTTAAATCTGACTGCCAGAATCTGGGCCTGGATGACTGGGGATGGTTCACTCAACAGATTGCCCTGATCTGTTCATTTCCCCTGAAGCATCTGGCATCAGCCACTGTCAGGAGGCAGGATACTGGGAAAAATGGTGTAACCCAATATGGTCATTCTTATGGTCTTACGTTAACACTTCAGTGACGCAAATTATTTCTCTCAGCAAAATCAACAGATTTCCAGAGCAATTTGATAGCCGAAGGCTTGCCTCTATACCACAGATCATGAATCTGTTTGGGCAGGCAGGTTATAAGAACTACCTCCCTTAGACCAGGTCTAAATTAGAGCCTCTAAGTGAGCACAGCACCCATTGAAGTTAATGGGAGTTGCTGTTTGTGAGCACCTCTGATAATCAAACTACTTTATTTGGGGTTGTGATTTTCAAATGGGCCTACTGGAGCTAGGTGCTTACTCCTGTAGGCCCCTTTTGAAAATCTCATCCTACGTACCAGATTTGAGGCACTGAAGTCTGATAATGTCAGCCTTTATTTTACAGACACTTAGTCACAGAGCAATTGCATAATTAACGCGTTGACCAATAAGCACTGAAAGGCTTATACAGATCTGAACGCCGCAAAAGCGCTAATATAAATGACAATGTTGTAAAGGCTGATGTGCAAAATCACTGACTCAGAGCACCATTTTGGGCCAGCTTGACTGGGATTGTTAGATCATGTTGCTGTGGAGACCCAAGGATCTTGACTGGTTCTGTTTAGTTTTTGGCTGCTAAACCAAAGACTATGCGCCATGTCAGAACTACTCTAGCATGTTTGGTTTCCAGAGGGACAGAGTTAATTACTGCTTCCATGAGAAATCCCCTTCTGAATAGCAATGAAAGCTTTAGCCGCAGTAAACAGTCACTCACCCCTTTGCTTTGCATGACAGCCACCAGTGGAGGAGAACAAAGAAAAGCTCTTTTCAAAACACTTCTACAACTATTGTACCCAGAAGACTTGAGCTAAAGATGTGTTTGAGTGTTTCTGATCCTCTAGCTAGCATGCAAAGGCAACACCATGAAATTGATGCTCTCAATCATCCGGGGTCAGGAAGCAGACTGCACAGTGTCACCACGCTGGGTCCATGTACAGTGATCCAACAGGGCTACCTACCTACCTGTTCTCATGGCCAGCAGCGTAATTGCAGGCCATTCTGGCAGCTGAGCTGCATGCAGGAATGCGTGACAGGACTACCAAATGCATAAGTATCACATAAGTTGGGTCATGCTTGGCATCCCGACTGGGCAAAGCTTGACTGTTTCCATTTGGGTTTTGATTTGTGGGCATTTATTAGATACAGTCGTCACTCCTTTAAACTTTCCAGTTAGGTCTTAGATAACTTAGGCCAAGATTATTATTTTTTAAATGAGTGCCTACAGTTAAGCTCCCAAATAAGTGGCTGTTTTCAAAATCAAGCATCCATCAGTTTCCTTTGACTTCAGCAAGAATCCCTAGCTGCTTTCGACAAAATCAGGCCACTTATTTAGGTGCCTCTATAACGACTTAGAAGCCTAACTTTTGGCACCTCTTTTCGAAAATCTGAGCGTACACAATATTATCTCCATCAAATTCACTCCTAGTGTATTTCACTATGAATTTGGCCTTTGGGATTTTTTTTATAAGCCTGTTGCCTTGGAAGATGTGACTATGTTATAATGATTTTCGATTAAAGTGCTTGGAGGCTTTTGGTCATGGGTGCCTACAAATTGACTTGTCTTATTATTACTATTTTTGCCACAGCGTTTGCAGACAATTTTTGTTTGAGGGCCTTGTGTGTTAGCAACGCAGTGCAGCTGGAGAGCAGAGGGGATGGCATAGCACTGCCTTTTAGAAGGCTTTGGCTCCTTTTTTTACTCGAAGTTGAGTCTCTTAACTTACAAAGAGAACTGTTTCCCAGTTTGGAATAATATATATCACACCAGCTTTCTCTAATTATGGTTTCATTAATATTGATATTAGGGCTTTTTTGGTTTTTAAAATCTTTTTCGGCTCCCTTTTTTCTTTCACAGCTGGGGGAAGAGCAGGCAGAACAAAGATCTGCTTAGAGACAGGGTGGTGAAACTGGTAGTCCAAATATTCATCCCACTCAAGTCAGTGGGAGTTTTGCCACTGATGTCAATGGGATCAGGATTACAACCCTATGGCCAAACCTGTTGGGCCTTCCTCTGGCAAGAGCCTCGCTGAAGTCAGCACAGGGCCTGCCAGGTTTGGGCCTTAATATGTAAAACTCAGCAAATGCTTTTCTAAAACTTCCTTTTCATTTAAATTATGTTCATCAGTAGAAGGCATCACAACAAGAAATACCAAAAACTCCTGCAATATGTAGTCCTGCCTCAGTTAGGGTGACCAGATGTGAGAACCTAAAAATCGGGACTTGTCCGGGGAGGGGGGGGGGGGGGGGGAACCACTTTGTTGAGTTAAAAAAAAAACAAAAAACCCTCTCCCGCTGCTGCCGCCGGACTTGTGGACCAAAAAAAAAAAAAAAACCAAAACGGAAGAAGCCCGATATCAGGACAAAAGGCATCCTGACCATACATCGGTCAGGACGCGGGACAAAAGAAGAAAAATCGGGACGGTCCCATTTTAATCGGGACATCTGGTCACCCTAGCCTCAGTGCGGGGGGCTAGACTAAATGACCTGCTAAGGTCCCTTCCAGTCCTACAATTATATGATACCATGATTCTAATTTCTGGGAACTGCTACTAGTGTGACAGCTAAAAAATTCTTCGATGGGAAAGAAAGAACTCACTGGTAAAAGCACTCTGACTTCCTCAACTCTTCCTTTTTCTTTAAACTGTCTTTCTTCTTTTAGTCTTTACCTTTATAGGAAGAAAATCAGAATTAAATATTGATAGAGTTAAAATGGAAAAAAAATGAAGAATGGCAAATCTATATTCCCAAATTCATAGAATTAATGTCAGAATGGACCACTATGATCACCTGGTCTAGTCTCCTGCATAACGCAGGGTGTAGAATTTCACCTAGTTACCTCTGCATTGAGCCAAAACACTTGTGTTTGGCTAAAGCACATCTTCCAGAAAGGCATCCAGTCTTGATTTGAAGACATCCAGAGATGGCAAATCCACCTCTTCCCTTGGTAGTTTGTTCCAATGGTTTATCACCCTCACATAGGGTGACCAGATGTCCCGATTTTATAGGGACAGTCCCAATTTTTGGGTCTTTTTCTTATATAGGCTCCTATTATCCCCCACCCCCTGTCCTGATTTTTCACATTTGCTGTCTGGTCACCCTACCCTCACAGTTAAAAATATGTGCCTTCTTACTAATAATCACAAAGTTATTCAAGCCTCATGGCTTTGGAAATAAATGTCATTCATGCACTTTTCTTTATGGAACTCAAGCTACTTCTGGGTTATTATTTTGAAGCTTGCAGTTTCAAAACACACGTTACTGTAGTGTGCCCGGTTATCCGTTCAGGTCAGGATTTATGGAGATCCTATGGGGTGGTAGGTTGTGTGAATTAGTGTGAAAGTCAGAGAAAACCAAGGATTTGTCTGACCTGTAGGAGAAACAGAGAATCTCCTCTCTGTTCATTACAAGTGAATCTTGACTTCTCTACCAAGAGAAACGCTGCCCTGACCAGGTCACAAAAAAGGCACTGCCTCCTTCCTCGTGGTCTGAAATCTCATTAAAATGTTTGGTTTGGGAGATTTGTAGCCCATAGAAACAGCCCTGTTATGTAGCTACCTGCTGTTCAGCTGTGTTGGGGAGAGAGGAGATAAAAACGAGGTTACAGATGGGCCAGAAACAATGGAATTTTGAATGAAAACACCTACACAATTTCTAAAGCTGTAGTGTAAGAGCTCAAAATGGGGAAAATGCCTGTTGCAAAGCACGGGTGGGGGAGGGGATATTTTATGGGCTGCTGTGTACAGTTTAAGATCCTGATGGGGAGAAATGGCTTCTGCAAATCAGAGAAGGAAATATAATTTTCAGGCTATGGCTTAGGAGTCAGAGGGGGGGAAATGGGAAATAACTTTTGCATGGCTGATAACAAATATATATTTCAGGCTGCAGTCTAGGAGCAAAGGGGGAAAGAATTATTTTGCTAAAAACAGGAAGCAAAGCATATATATTTAGAAAGTGCATCAAAGAAGGAAAAATCCATTCCTGCACTGCTGCTATCAGTGCTAAAAGCTATGAGCCAAGTTGTGGATGATCAAGAGGAAGTCAGAGAGGAGGACACAGTGTGTTTCCTAGTCTTTTATGGCCTATATCAAGGCCAGGCACATCTGCAGTCTCTGCATTCACAATAGTGCAGGAACTGCTTCCTCTCTACTTCCCTAGAGGCAACCTGAACCCCAAAGTGAGTAGGGAGTGGTAAATAGCAGACAGGGACATCCCCCCTGGATCCCCGTCTGTATTGGTCCAGGCAATGGGACTCCCATGTGGGGGAATAAGATGCACCCAGTGAAGTGGAGTGTACTGTGCATTCCCCATGCATGCGGGGAATTAGGTGGAGGAGGAATTAAGTTTCCCTTCCCTAGTTTCCCCAGAGCCAATGGGCTTTGCACAACCCCAACATGGCCCAGCTAAGCCCTGTGTTACCACATGCCACATTTGCTCTGTTCTGGCTACCCCTCCTGGTACATCCTCTGTTTGTGGGCGTGTCACTGGCACGGTGTTGTCCCTAATCGTCACTTCCTCATCTGACATGGGGGGGAAAGGGGCCTGCTGCACTGCAGCCTTAGTAAAGCTGCTACCATGTGCTATATGTGCATGCAGCTGATAATCAGGGCTCTCACTATTTGTATTGTCGTTACCTGAGGGGTTTCTTCACTTAATATCCTTGCAATGGCTGGGATCATCCTCAGCAATCTGTTGGTGGCAATTCAGCAACTCCTACTGGCGCGACGAAGCATAAGTCCCAGCTAGTTAATAAAGGGGCCAAGGAACCAGCAAAGATAACAGTGCTGGCAGCTCTTACTTTTCAGCAGCCAAGCAAAAGCACTGATCTGGGGGACAAAGAAGAATCGAATACTCTGAGGGTTAGGAAGACTCGGGCACCAGCTGGTGCTAGCAGCAATGGGAGTATAAGCAAGGCCATACAGCGCCATGCAGCATATAAGACTGACTTTACTTAAGCGGTGAGGCTGCACAGTTCAATCAGCAAAGGTGCACTGAATTCTGCAGTGTTCTGCCAGAGTATTAGCTGACTGTGCTGTTCTTCAATAGTCCCTGTGCCTGCTGAACTGGGAAGGGGAGGAAGGAAGCAATAGCTGAACAGGATGAAGCGTGGTTTGTGTGGGCAAGGGGGAATGCAGGAGGGGCAATCTGCCATCTGAGTCTCTTACATCCTCCAAAGTGGAGCTCTGCTTCTGCATGGCTGAGAAGCTAGAGCATTGGGGAGGCAGCTGGCATGCAGAGATACCACGCCCTGGCAGAGAACTCTGTTCTGCATGGTAACGGTTCGTCTGATGTCAGCTACCTTCTTCTGCAAGCCTCAGCTTGCTCCCTTCATGGTGCTCTTCTTCCCCTTGTGCTGCTGCATGCCACACAGCTCCCTCACTGCCTGTTGTATCAGTCATGCAAGGTACTCACAAACTTAACAGGTCTTTATTTAAAGGGGAAACCTCTTTACCAAGCTGCTGCTTCACCCTCTGTAGCTCTCTCAGCCTCTCAACTCCCTCCTCCCTCCCTCCTGTTTCCTGTCCTTACAGACTCCCAGCAGCCAGTGCTCCCAGTTTTAATAATTATAAGCAACATCTAAACACCACACTGCCCCAGTCAACCCAATCGTTCCCCACCTAGATCATGCAGTCATGTGTGTGTGAGCTCAAAAGCTTGTCTCTCTCACCAACAGAATTGGGTCCAATAAAAGATATTACCTCACCCACCTTGTCTCTCTAATAGCCTGGGACCAACATGGCTATAACAATACTACACGTGGCTAATGACTGTCAGTTACAGGCGAACAAAACCCTCACAAAGAGACGTGGCTCCACAAGTACGTGCTAGAATTTCCTCATGTGCTTTTTCAGCAGCTGCACAGGGTGTGAAGGTGTCCTTCAGCACAGGCAGATCTCACTCTTCGCCTCTCTGCTGTTCCAAGATGTCTGCCCACGTGGCATCCCTGGTTTCTCTTGAGTGCTCGAACCAGGACCAGTGTGCTCCTGAGTGGGATCCGGCTGCCTGTACAGAAGTTGTAACCCATACATGCCCTGTGCCCACTCTAGACGGAAGCACTCCCCTTTAGCCTCACAAATGTTATGCAACACAGACAGCCGGCCACAATTATGCAAATGGCCCTGACCACACTGGCATGCAGAAAGATGTGTAGGCACTGCCAACGAGCTTTCAGTCTACCAAAGGCACGCTCCGGGGCCATTCTGCAGCTACTGACTTTGTAACTGAATTCCTTTTTTGGTGGGGTCACTGAGGTCAGAGTATGAGCCAAGTTAGGAGCGGATATGCAAGATCCCCCAAAATAACGGTTGGCACAGAGACACCATAGAGAATGCATTGTTTCTGGGTAATAAAGTCCCTCCCTCCCCCGCACCAAGTACAATCCCGATCTCTTCAGCACCTTGATGTCATGAACCTTTCCTCTGTTTTCCATGTTGATATTCATGAATTTGCCTCTGTGGGCCCCCAAGCCTTGCAGAATGAGCGACTAGTAATCTTTTTGGTTTCCATACTTGCTCACCTTTTTTTGGTGGGCAAAGGACTGGGGTGTGGGTACCATCGATGGCCACTGCACAGTTTGGAAGCCCCATCCTCTGAAATTCAGCTATTATTTTCAGGGGTTTGCTTATGGCTACGACCCGTGGGTGGATCACAGTGTTAATTTGCCTGGCAAACCTGCATCATCTCAACCCTGACAATGGACTTTCAAACCCTGAGATGGTTTGCAAGTGACTGAGAGCTGTCTGGTGTTGGCAACTTCCACAGGGCAATATCCACCTGCTTCTGCACTGGTATGGCTTCCCCGAATCAAGCATGTTGATGCTGGAGGTATGGTGCAAGCTCATCATACAGCTCCATGAAAGTCTGTTTTTTCATTCAGTAATTTTTAAGCCATTGCTGGTCATCCCAGGTTTCAAAAACAATGCGATCCCACCACACCGGGCCGGTTTTTCTGCACCAGAACTGACAATCCACCCATGGGTACACTGTGGCAAAACCGGCTGTCACTGTATCTGTCCTGTGGGAAGCAAATGAATTATCATCCACCTTCATGGTCAGCCATCTTCAACATATCAGAAAGTTCTGCCCACATTCCTTCTTCCATCTTGCCGATTGCCTACTGCATTGCACAAACATTTGTCTCGCAATAAGGAGCAGGAACAAAACCCGTCATCCAGTTGCTCCATGTCTTCTACCCAGTTTCCTAGAAGGGAGAGGCAAACAGGAACTGCCATTGGCAAGTGTGTGAAGGTGGGGAACAATACCAACAACACCCAGCAAGGCAGTTCCTAATGTGTCTCCTGTGATGCACAGAACCCTGGCATACTTCCTCTGAAATGGTAGCGCTGACTTGGCAGAACAACAGTGGCAGTGTGTATGCGGGCCTGTGGGTGTACACAGTGTTATACCTGTATCCGGCACATGTGGACACCTGCATGAGTATGTACACGGTCAAGTAACTGTACACCAGTTTAAACATAGCCTTGATTTAATTTCACCCTCCACCCTCTTTTCCTCATCTCTCAGATTTAGTGGCCAAACTTCTCTAAAAATAATAGAAAATAGAAAACAATCTGTAAAAAAACAACAATCATAGAGCTCCATTTTCATTAGTATTCTTTTGACAAATAACTCACACATTGTCTCAGCAAGCTGGCATTCAGGATATTCAAAACATATGTAATCCTATGCAATTAACGTCACAAAATACAAAACACATTGTCAGATTCCACGCAGAGAGAGACAAGAGCAAGTAAGCTCTTTTGACCAGGGACTTTCAGTTACAGTATGTGTGTAGTACACAGTGCCTAGCACTGTTGGATCCTGTAAGTTCATGAACTCCCCACCTCTAGCGCCCCTTGTGTCAGGGTGTGATGCTGCAAGGGGTCCTTGTCTCCGGTGCCTCCTCAAGGCTGTCTGGGTCTCATTGGGTCTTCTGTGGCTCAGCCCTTCAGCCAAGTCATACATACTTCAATCCCCTTCCAGGGTAACAAGAAGATTCAACTGAAAGTTCACAAAATATCCCAATGTGAAAGAGCCTTGGATCCATCTCTGGGACTGTTCCTTGGCCTTTCCTTTGAGGTCAGTGTTCAGCCCCACGCTGGGCTCACTATGCCTTCCATTGGGCTTTCATACCCCTTCCTCGGGGACTGCTAGTGGAACCCAGATGCACCCTCTACTCTGGGTTCTGGCCCAGGAGTCCTGTATTAAGCAGCTAGGTCTGCTTCTTCAGACATGCTGCTGTTTTCCTAGGCTTCTTTCTACCTCTTAGCCCCCTTGTGCTGCTTTGGCCTTGTCTACACTACAAAGTTAGGTCAACCTAAGTCACCTTGTGTCAACCTATTTAACCATGTATCTACACTCAAATTTGCTTCTGTTCTGATGTAAGCAGCCTGTTACAGCCACACTGTAAAACCACCTCCCCAAATGGCATGGTTGGCCTACTGAAGGTGACGCAGTGCAAGAGCAGACACTGCATGACCCGTGTCAATCCTAACAGTCCTCCAACTGCTGTCCCAGAATACCCCATTCCCTGAAACAATGACCACTCCGTCACAATTCTAAAATCCACTGCTGGGGGTCACAGAGACCGGAACTGCCTCACCCCCTTTGGGTACCCCTGCATTTTTTTGAAATGACTTTTCCTGATTGCCCACCTTGGAGAGCATGTCAAAGTGAAGGGACTTTGCCATGCATACCAAAGGGCCAGGGAGGCCAACAATAGATATGGTGCTGAGCTGCAGACCTTTTGCTTTTACAACAAGCTGCATGCCATACTTGGCGGAGACCCCCACCAGCACCCTGCAGACCACCAGGCATACCTCAGAGGAGCCTGAGAAGAAGGACCAGTAAGGAGGAGGAGGTGGGGAGAGACGGTGACAGTGTCCCTGGGGTGCAACCTAGAACTGGGTACCACTGAGCCCCCTCTCCCACCTGTGACCCATGATGTGTAGGACAGCCCTCACTAGAAATGCCAAGGTCAGGGCAGGCCACAAAAAGGAGAGCAGACACTCCCAAAACTGATGGTTAACACTGAAGTTAAACTCTTCAACCAGTCACAAACTGAGCTTCTGATTCCCCACACTGGTTATCAAGAAGCTAAAAAGAAATCACACAGCCCCCCTTTATTGCATTCCAGTTCTCTGGCTCCCAGTCAGCTCATAGGTTCAGTAAGGAGGAGATATTCAAAAACTTGTATCACTATACAAAATGTTCTTCTGACCCCCAAAGGGCCAGCCACATTGCCAAGTCAATATTAGATTGGATCTTACCCAAATTACCATGCTGCCAGCCAATCCTTTAGCATCTAAAACTAAAGGTTTATTACAAAGGAAAAAGAAAGCACAAGAAGAGAGTTGTTAAATGGTAAAGCAGTCATATACATACAAAGACTTCAAGATCCATATATCAGGTTCTTAGCAGTATTGGTGACTTTGCTGGCTTGAAAGTCTCTCTGGAACACATCCATTGGATGGGTCATTCAGTCCTTTGTTCAGAGCTTCAGTTTGTAAAAAAGTTCCTCCAGAGGTAAGAAGCAGGAATGAAGCCAAGAATCAGGATTGAAGACAAAATGGAGATTGTATGCCCCTAGCCAACTTATATTTCAGTGACAACCATTCAGCAAAACCTCATAACTTCATACACACCAATGCTATGCATATTTGGAGAGAACAATGGGATTCAGCAGATTATGACTTTTCATATGACATCTTGCATGGCATGCTTTGTATGAAATATCACAACCATATATGAGTGATGAATAGGGGGTTACCGGGTGCTATTTTGAGGTACAGTGTGTCACAGAGACACATGTGGGGGGCTCCAGTGATGCTGCGCATAGGACCTGTTTGAGACTCCACCACAGTTTAGTGAGTCCAGCCAGATGAGCATGGATGATCCAAGTGAAGGGGAAGGGACCACTTGCTTCTCCACTATCAATGCAGCTCTCATCCTGGTGTCCCTGTGCTGGAGAGCTGGGGCAAGCTTTCCACACAGATATGGGCATGTGGCCTTTTCCAGCTGAAAGTTCTGCAGCCACTGCTTGCTGTCCCAAACCTGCCTCACAATGTGATCTCACCAGTCAGGGCTTGAGTCTCAGGCCAAGAAGTGGCCTGCTTTTATTGCAGTACTTCCTGTAGGTGAAGTAACCATGCAAACCTCAGCGGCTGGATGCTCATGTAACTTGCGTCGACCAAAATTTGTACTGTAGACATGGCCTTCCCCACAGCCTGTATTTAACATAGCCTCCCTTTGGCTCTCAGGCCTTTGGTTTCCCTAGATTCTCCCAGCCTCCCAGCTTCTCTTTTCTCTTTTGAACTAATCCCTCTTCCACCCCTCTTAGGTTCCACTAATGTTCTTTTAACTGACCCTACCTCAAGGCCTCCACACAGAAGTTGAACCCATTCCCTGTGCATCCCCCTACCTGGCTTCTTGCCTGCTTACCCTCTATGTCTGGGCTCCCCACCTCCACAGGAGCCTGACCCACACGCTGCAAGTTTCTCTCCACAGAAGAGTTTGTCTCCTCTGCGGTATCTCCCCGTCAGGTTCCTTATGAGGTCCAGGTGCCTAAAGATCCTCACCTAGCTCCACTCCCTCTGGACAGAAGGCAATCAATCCATCAATCGCCGGTTCACTAATTGGCTGTTAACCCCTGGTCGAACAGGTGATCGGTGTATACCCTATCACAGATCCCTGCTTGCTTTGCTTCCTGGAGCTACTGAAGTATAAATGTCAAAAAACACGAATAGTATTCACGTTCTCGGAGATTACCAAAGCAATCCAGGAGTTCATAACTATTTTTTCAAAGCCTCAATACTTGTATGACATCATGTTATTTCAACACAACAAAAAACAAACATTTGTTTCTTGGGGTATGTCTATCGTAGGGTTGACCATGACCTTGTTTCTTGAGGTATGTCTATTCTAGGGTTGACCATGACCAGCTACCATGTTTTGAACACAACTCTTTCTGTCTACACGAAGGGCTCAGTCATGTTTCACACTGTGTTAGTTAACAAGTTTTCTAACATGATGCATTTTCCCACTGTAGACAAGGCCCAGGTTTATTGATGGAAAGAGCAGGTCTGTGAGATCCTGGCTCAGACTTTGTGGTAATTTAAATTGTCTCCAGATCTCTGACCCCAAAGTACTGTGGGCAAGCAAGTCTGGAAGAGAACCAACCAACCATGTTTGGCAGTACAAGTCTCATTAATATAGGCATTGGAAAAAGTTGAAGAATGAGCTGTGCATTTCACCACTGACATTTAGAGTCAGACAATCTCTTTCCGATCTCTCATTGCTCATCGTCTATCTTGGTGTTCCCCACCCACTGTATACACTTGACACAAAAGTCCAATGACAATGGTATTATTGTCTCTGAAATCCTGTATTGAGCTTCATATGGCTAACAATCTGCCACATAAACTTGATACACTAATAAACATGTGGCTTTCTTCACATGGACTGAGAAGAAGGCTCACTGTTAATGGACAATGCCCTGAACACTACTAGAGCACTGGAGGGTGGTTATATTCATGTGCCATGACTTGACATCTGGTCCAAATACTGTATTTCATTGGTTTCTGGGGAAAGAAAAGTGCAAGAACAATTTAAGCCATTTCACAAGGCTGGGAATATCCTGTTTAGCATGAAAGCCACCAAAAACCAGATCCATGTTCATGGTGTCACTACTGGAGATGGGCCTGAACCAATAACCCCATTGAGAGTTTCTATGAATTTTGGAGAATTTTAGATTCTGGATCTGGAATTGAATGTTAAACTCATCTGCAGTCACTACAAGGTGGAATTCTATTTTGCATACGTTATAGCACCTTCATGCACAGAAACAAGCTGTTCATGATTATGCTAAGAGCACATTATTTTTGCACTACCCACTCTATCCCCATTTCAATGGAATTAATTTGATACAGCAGTTATCTGTGATGTTTGCCCCATCTCAAGCAAAGGTATGTCTGTTGAATGAGCCGCCATGTGTCAAGGGATACCAGCCATAAAGATTCTGGAACATTAAAGGGTTCTTGAAAAGGAATATTTTGATGATTTAAGCACCACATCATGGATATGCCAGCAGCCTGGCTCGGATACTGATTGAGTAGTTGTGGAAAGATGAAAAGTAACGAGGGAGGCGCATGTCGACACGTTATGTATGTGCAACACTCACAGATCTGAGGTTCAAAGTTCTCGGTTTCCACGTGGCATGACAGAAGGCACACAGTGCATCAGGACAGCGCGGGAGCTAGGCCTGAAGATCAACTGGGATGGAAGGACCTTTTTGTTCATTCAGGCAGAGCAAAGACCACAGATATCCAAACCACTTGCTTCTCTGCAATAGCAGTAGCAATAGTATTGCCACACAAGATTTCACAGTAAGGAAATATTGGCCAAATTTGTCAAGTCTGCCTGTGCATCTAGTTTCAGCCAAAGGCTGAGCAATCCACTTCTGCTTTGCACTGATGGACAAAATGATCACTGTATATTCTTAATTTACCTTACAGTTGACATTACTTTGACATTATCTGATGAAAGTATTAGTATTATTAATTGAATGAGGGAGATTATTTTGCTAATCTGCAGAAAGGAGAATGAGAATAACGAACAGTTACAAATGGGGAGCCCTGGGCAGCAAACTCCTTTTTAAATGCATCCGCAACAGGCAACTCCCTTGATCAGTACAGATGCCAATCTTCTAAAGTTAGCTTTTCTATAAGAGTGTAATTGTTAATTTAAATGCTCAGTAAGTGAGAAAATGAAATGACAAGGTTCATGATTCCCTGCCCCTCCCACTAACTAAACATGCATTTAGTGATAATTAACTTGGAGGATGGACCACATTGCCTGGCACAAATTTGTCTCATACTATTTGTTAGGCTGAATTATAAAGAAACAAGTTTTCCATTTTCATTGCTGGGTGAGGCATCCTTGTTTCTTCTTCCTCTTCCTCTTCTTCTTCTTCTTCTTCTTCTTCCCATTTGGTTTTGCTGCTAGGAAAATATCTCTTCAAGTTCCTCCAAAAAGAAAAAAAAATATTTCTCTTGATAAACTCATCATTTCACAGAACCATAGATATTAGAGTTGGAGAAGGTCTATTGGGGCAAATTTTTAAAGTGGCCTCAACCCAGTCTCTCCTTTTGCACCTGCATTTCTCCATCCACAGTCAACAGCAGGTGGAAAGTGCAAATACGCAGGATAAATTCCTTTAAACATTCTGCACAGAACCCCGCTGTTGTCAGTGAGGTCCAGGTGGGTGCAGAGTGGCCCTTTGTATTGCTCATTGCAGCAGTCAGGCTCAAGAGACATCCATCTATGCCTGCATTTAATTGTGCCACCATTTTGCACCCACAATGAATTCTGTGTACAAAACTGTGGATGAAAAATCAGTGGCTTTAAAAAAAATGTTGACCTATGAAGTCATCCCGAGCATCCATTTGCCAGTGTAGGACTATTCCCTGTTGTGGGTTCCTTAGGACAGCGATTCTTAAGTAGGGGGAGCTGCAAGTTGGTTTCAGGGGGACACAGGGCCCTGCGGCTGAAGTGTGGGGACCTGACCGTGGAGCACCCGTGGGACTGAAACCCAGGAACAGAACGGCAGGGAGCCCTGAGCCCTGAAGCTGCCCCCAGAGCTATGAATCAACAGTGTGCCCTTGTTGACAAGAAGGCTAATGGCATATTGGGCTGTATTAGTAGGATCATTGCCAGCAGATCGAGGGAAGTGATTATTCCCATCTATTCGGCACTGATGAGGCCACATCTGGAGTATTGTGTCCAGTTTTGGGCCCCCTACTACAGAAAGGACGTGGACAAATTGGAGAGAGTCTAGCGGAGTGCAACAAAAATGATTAAGGGTCTGGGGCACATGACCTATGAGGAGAGGCTGAGGAAACTGGGCTTATTTTGTCTGAAGAAGAGAAGGGGGGATTTGATAGCAGCCTTCAACTACCTGAAGGGGAGCTCCAAAGGGGATGGAGCGAGGCTGTTCTCAGCGGTGGCAGATGGCAGAACAAGAAGCAATGGTCTCAAGTTGCAGTGGCGGAGGTCTAGGAAAAACTATTTCACTAGGAGGGTGGTGAAGCACTGGAATGGGTTACCTAGGGAGGTGGTGGAATCTCCATCCTTGGAGGTTTTTAAGGCCCGGGTTGACAAAGCCCTGGCTGGGATGATTTATTTGGGGTTGGTCCTGATTTGAGCAGGGGGTTTGACTAGATCATAGAATCATAGAATCATAGAATCTCAGGGTTGGAAGGGACCTCAGGAGGTCATCTAGTCCAACCCCCTGCTCAAAGCAGGACCAAACCCAATTAGATCATCCCAGCCAGGGCTTTGTCAAGCCTGACCTTAAAAACATCTAAGGAAGGAGATTCCACCACCTCCCTAGGTAACCCATTCCAGTGCTTCACCACCCTACTAGTGAAAAAGTTTTTCCTAATATCCAACCTAAACCTCCCCCTCTGCAACTTGAGACCATTACTCCTTGTTCTGTCATCTTCTACCACTGAGAACAGTCTAGATCCATCCTCTTTGGAACCCCCTTTCAGGTAGTTGAAAGCAGCTATCAAATCCCCCCTCATTCTTCTCTTCTGCAGGCTAAACAATCCCAGTTCCCTCAGCCTCTCCTCATAAGTCATGTGCTCGAGCCCCCTAATCATTTTTGTTGCCCTCCATTGGACTCTTTCCAATTTATCCACATCCTTCTTGTAGCGTGGGGCCCAAAACTGGACACAGTACTCCAAATGAGGCCTCACCAGTGCCAAATAGAGGGGAATAATCACGTCCCTCGATCTGCTGGAAATGCCCCTACTTATACAGCCCAAAATGCCGTTAGCCTTCTTGGCAACAAGGGCACACTGTTGACTCATATTCAGCTTTTCATCCACCGTAACCCCTAGGTCCTTTTCTGCAGAACTGCTGCCCAGCCATTCGGTCCCTAGTCTGTAGCAGTGCATGGGATTCTTCCGTCCTAAGTGCAGGACTCTGCACTTGTCCTTGTTGAACCTCATCAGATTTCTTTTGGCCCAATCCTCTAATTTGTCTAGGTCCCTCTGTATCCTGTCCCTACCCTCCAGTGTATCAACCACTCCTCCCAGTTTAGTGTCATCTGCAAACTTGCTAAGGGTGCAGTCCACACCATCCTCCAGATCGTTGATGAAGATATTGAACAAAACCGGCCCCAGCACCAACCCTTGGGGCACTCCACTTGATACCGGCTGCCAACTAGACATGGAGCCATTGATCACTACCCGTTGAGCACGACCATCCAGCCAGTTTTCTATCCACCTTACCGTGCATTCACCCAGCCCATACTTCCTTAACTTGCTGGCAAGAACACTGTGGGAGACTGTATCAAAAGCTTTGCTAAAGTCAAGAAATAGCACATCCACTGCTTTCCCCTCATCCACAGAGCCAGTTATCTCATCATAGAAGGCAATTAGGTTAGTCAGGCATGACTTGCCCTTGGTGAATCCATGCTGACTGTTCCTGATCACTTTCCCCTCCTTTAAGTGGTTCAGAATCGATTCCTTGAGGACCTGTTCCATGATTTTTCCAGGGACTGAGGTGAGACTGACTGGCCTGTAGTTCCCCGGATCTTCCTTCTTCCCTTTTTTAAAGATGGGCACTACATTAGCTTTTTTCCAGTCATCCGGGACCTCCCCCGATTGCCATGATTTGTCAAAGATAATGGCCAATGGCTCTGCAATCACATCGGCCAACTCCTTTAGCACCCTCGGATGCAGTGCATCCGGCCCCATGGACTTGTGTTCGTCCAGCTTTTCTAAATAGTCCCGAACTACTTCTTTCTCCACAGAGAGCTGGTCACCTCCTCCCCATACCGTGCTGCGGAGTGCAGCCGCCTGGGAGCTGACCTTGTCTGTGAAGACAGAGGCAAAAAAAGCATTGAGTACACTAGCTTTCTCCACATCCTCTGTCACTAGGTTCCCTCCCTCATTCAGCAAGGGGCCCACACTTTCCTTGACTTTCTTCTTGTTGCTCACATACCTGAAGAAACCCTTCTTGTTACTCCTAACATCTCCGGCTAGCTGCAACTCCAAGTGTGATTTGGCCTTCCTAATTTCACTCCTGCATGCCTGAACAATATTTATATACTCCTCCCTGGTCATTTGTCCAATCTTCCACTTCTTGTAAGCTGCTTTTTTGTGTTTAAGACGAGCAAGGATTTCACTGTTAAGCCAAGCTGGTCGCCTGCCATATTTACTTTTCTTTCTACACCTCGGGATGGTTTGTTCCTGCAACCTCAATAAGGAGTCTTTAAAATACAGCCAGCTTTCCTCGACTCCTTTTCCCCTCATGTTATTCTCCCAGGGGACCTTGCCCATCAGTTCCCTGAGGGAGTCAAAGTCTGCTTTTCTGAAGTCCAGGGTCTCTGTTCTACTGCTCTCCTTTCTTCCTTGTGTCAGGATCCTGAACTCAACCATCTCATGGTCACTGCCTCCCATGTTCCCATCCACTATTGCTTCCTCTACTATTTCCTCCCTGTTTGTGAGCAGCAGGTCAAGAAGAGCTTTTCCCCTAGTTGGTTCCTCCAGCACTTGCACCAGGAAATTGTCCCCTACACTTTCCAAAAACTTCCTGGATTGTCTGTGGACCGCTGTATTGCTCTCCCAGCAGATATCGGGGTGATTAAAGTCACCCATGAGAACCAGGGCCTGTGATTTAGTAACTTCTGTTAATTGCTGGAAGAAAGCCTCATCCACCTCATCCCCCTGGTCTGGTGGTCTGTAGCAGACTCCCACCACGACATTACCCATGTTGCTCCCACTTCTAAATTGAATCCAGAGACTCTCAGGTTTTTCTGCAGTTTCATACTGGAGCTCTGAGCAGTCATACTGCTCTCTTACATACAACGCAACTCCCCCACCTTTTCTGCCCTGCCTATCCTTCCTGAACAGTTTATATCCATCCATGACAGTACTCCAATCATGTGAGTTATCCCACCAAGTCTCTGTTATTCCAATTACATCATAATTCCTTGACTGTGCCAGGACTTCCAGTTCTCCCTGCTTGTTCCCCAGGCTTCTTGCATTTGTGTATAGGCATTTAAGATAACTCACTGATCGTCCTGCTGTCCCAGTGTGGGGCAGGAGCCCTCCCCTCTTGCACTCACCTACTTGTGCTTCCTCCCGGTATCCCACTTCCCCACTTACCTCGGGGCTTTGGTCTCCTTCCCCCGGTGAACCTAGTTTAAAGCCCTCCTCACTAGGTTAGCCAGCCTGCTTCCAAAGATGCTCTTCCCTCTCTTCGTCAGGTGGAGCCCATCTCTGCCTAGCACTCCTTCTTGGAACACCATCCCATGGTCAAAGAATCCGAACCCTTCTCTCCGACACCATCTGCGTAGATGACTTTGTGAGGTCTCTTCCAACCCTAATCTTCTAAAATTCTATGATTTGAACATTAGATTGCATTTGTTATGCATTGAATCACACGTTTGGAGATTGACTTGGTTACTTTGCAGGAGTCAATCCCTGTGCAGCATGCTCTGTCCATGCATTGTCCACACTCAACCTCATCTTTACATCATCTATACATTCCTAACTTATCTTGTCCATTGTTAGTAAATGGTTCCCTGGGTGTTATCCCTTGTTTCTTATGAGGCTTCCGACATTCTGTCTTTTTAGTCTATGGACCTATTTACTAATCTTATTTAGTACAAATGTTCGGTTTTCAGCCTAATGATTTGTTTGCTTCCCTAATTCTATACTTCAGGAAATGAGTCCTCCCTCCATATGTTAATTACTCATGTCAGGCCAGGCCTCAGCTACATTCCCTAAAAAATATCATATTCCAGGGTTTTGTCTGGTATAATGTTAAATGACTATTTTCTTATATAAAATAAAATCTTGATTTATAGTCTTGTTTCATTAAAATATGGTATATTTCATTATCAGAGGAGGTTTTGTTCATGAGGGAGGTTGGTTTGGCACAACCGCACCTCAAAATGATTATTCCTTCTTTTTCTTCTTCCATCACCTACCTATATGCAATTCCATGTTCTTAAGATTCCAGTTGAAAAATATAAAAGAGAGATAACAAATTTCAACTATTTTTAATGGAGACACACCACAGGCCAATGTGTTGACAGTAGGCTCTGTCACTGATTTGTTGCGTGTGAATTTGGGCAAGTCAATTAATCTCTCTGTGCCTATTCTCCCCTCCACCTCTTCCTCCTCTCCAATGTTCCTTGTTGGTCTTATCCATGTAGATGCTTAGCTTTTGGAGGCATATCCTCTGTGTTTGTACAGTGCCTAGCACAATGAGCCACTCTCACTCGGGTCTATGGGGGCTACAGTAATACAAATATAATAAATGATTATAAACAAATTATAATAAATACAAATAAGAATTATTGCAGTACAATTATGTTACAGGCTCTTGTACTTTTGCTACAATAAGAGAGAGAAATATTTGTGCAATCAAGCACTGAGATTGAGATCAAAATGTAACCCTTCTGCCAGGATGAGTTGACAGCAGCAAGGGCCAGGTTCAGTACATAGGGGTTCCCTTCTCAACAATGCAATGCAAAACCGGCTCAAGCCCCCACCCAGTAACCTGGGAAAATCTTATACACACCCCTGGGTGCCTCAAAGAGGCAATACTTCCCCTCTCACAAGCACAGAGCCTCAGTGTAACAGAAATCTTTAATAGCAGCAGGTAAACGATACCAGCCTTAAATTGGGAAAACACCGCAACTAGGATCTATAAGCCAAACTGTGAGCAAGACCCACCCCAGCCAATTGGGCCATGCCCTGTCCCTTGGGTTCTTGAGTCCAGCAACCCAAACGTCACCCAAAGTCCCCAAAAGTCCACGAACCCAAAAGTCCAGTCCCAGAGTTCAAAAGTTCATCTGCAGGGTGCCACATGCCACCCGCCTGGGCGGCAATGGGAAGGGGCGGGGGGTAAGGGGCACCTTACGTGGCGTGAAGATGATTGCCTCACCCCTCCATGGGGCTCCACTCTGCTCCGCCAGCCGTCTCGCAAGCCGCTACCGCTGTCCCCACGAACTGCTCTGTCCCACCAACAGCGCCGCTCCACCAGCCGTCCTGCAAGCTGCTCCAACTGCAACCACGAACTGCTCCGCTCTGCCAGCAGCACCACTCCGACTGTCCTCACGAACTGCTCTGCTTTGCCAGCAGCACCACACCATCAGCTGTCTTGCCAACTGCTCCACCAGCCACTTATCTTCAGGCTCCCCCACTACTTAACACAGTGCTCAGTGATTTCAGCTTAGTGATTTCAGCTCAGAAGGCTGTTAGCACTTTAGTGATTGCAGCTTGTAGTTTAGGGGAGCCCTAGTGCTCAGTTGCACTATTAGCCCAGAGTGATTTCAATTCAGCAGTCTGAAACCAGACTCTCAAGGAACTCAACATTAGCTCTGATATTCCACAGTGGAGAGAGGCAGAGATGCTGCAATTGGTGTCTCAGACCCTCACAAGGGTCTTACACCACCAGGTATTACGCTTGATCTTAGCCAAAAGGCCGAGAAGCAATCCCCTGTCCCCAGCCTCTCTCAATTCACTGGGCTTTGGAACCCATGTCCCTTGGCTGGCGAGTGTTGTTTAGTTCATGGCAAGTTCCCCTTTAACATGACAAAAGGCCAAGTACAGTTCCACTGGCCATGATTTACATAAGCAGTATAACAGTTTATTCTTCCTGCCCCAATAACAGAAATTCCTGCCCCCAATACAGAAAACTGAGGATCCTACAGCAGCCCAAAATGCCCATTTGGGCCACTATGGTTCGTACCAGGCAGGGTGGGTGTGCCTATGCAAATTGGATCAGCCCCTGGAGTGCTTTGCCATGACTCACCACCAGATGTCAGGGTGGAGCTCATCCTGACTCTGCTTACATCCTCCCCCCAGCCGAGAATTTGTCGTCCCGACAAATCACACTCCCCTTATACCAACTCGTTGGTTTCCTCCAAAGGGCCTCAGAAAGCCCACTTTAGCTTCCACCAGCCTGTGTGCTAAATGTATTGGCTCCTCACTAGTCACCCCAGGTGCGTCATAAGTTAACCGTTTTACTGGTCTTATTACCCTGTCCCTTCTATTGAGAATCTCTGTTGCAGGGGTAGGAGGGACATCTTCTTGAGTGATGGATAGAGAGGTTTCCTGTGAGGGTCCCTCGGCTACTGGCATAGGCCCCGGCATCTCTGGTTCCGACAGTGGAAGGTCCACCGTGTCTAGGGCCCCCTCCACCTGGAATTCTCCACTGTCCAATAACCTGTGGGCGTCATCAACGGGGGGTCCCATCGGTGGCACAGGAGTGCCCGGAACAGGCCTAAATATCTCTGCCATGGGGTTGAGGGCTGGAGAGGGGGAGCTCTCTATTGGCTCAGCTGATCGAGACTGAAATCTTGTCTTCATTCCAGGATACACCAGGGTCATGTCTTCCTCCTCAGTCTCACTCTCTGACGTGCTGAATAGGGGTAGGTTAGCTTCGGAGGACCTGTTGTCCGTGTTGGATGGCGGCTGTGGCCTGGCACTTCTGTTCTGCCTGGCTGCCCTGTCATGGCCCATCTCATAAGGGGTGCCAACCAACTCCCCCACAGGGAGCAAAAGATTTCTATGCACCGTCTTTATTTGCCCTGGACCCTCTTCAGGTTTGATCTTGTAGACCGGCAGATCTCCTAGCTTTTCCATCACTAGGTAGGGTATTGCCTTCCATCTGTCAGCTATCTTATGTTTGCCAGCAATACCCAAATTCCGCAGCAGGACTCTGTCCCCTGGCTGGAGCTCCTGCAAACGTACCCTAGCATCATATCGATGTTTGTTGCGGTCTGCGTTCTTCCGAGCTGCAGATGTAGCCAAGTGATAAGCATCCCGCAGCTTTTCTCGTAGTTGGGATACATATTGCTGATGAGTTTCATAGCTATCACCATCCTCTGATACACCAAAGCACAAGTCTATGGGTAATCTTGGTTCTCGCCCAAACATCAAGAGATATGGGGTGACTCCTGTAGCATCGTTCTTTGTGGCGTTGTAGGCATGCACCAGAAATGCGACATGTTGGCTCCAGGTTGCCTTCTGTTCTGGTCGCAAAGTCCCCAACATATCTAATAGGGTTCGGTTGAACCTCTCTGGCTGAGGATCACCTTGGGGGTGATAAGGTGTTGTCCTAGACTTCTTAATTCCCGCTATCCTCAGCATCTCCTTCAGAAGGTGACTCTCAAAGTCCCGCCCCTGATCCGAGTGTATCCGGGCTGGGAATCCATAAACTGAGAAATATTTCTCCCACAGTACTCGAGCGACAGTGGTGGCCCTCTGATCACGTGTGGGATATGCCTGTGCATACCGCGTGAAATGGTCGGTCACTACTAGAATGTTCCCAACATTCCTCTTGTCTACTTCTAAGGACAAGAAATCAATGCATACCAACTCCAAAGGTTTGGTGCTGGTGATGTTCTTGAGATATGCAGCCCTTGTGGGCAGAGTTTTCCTTTGAACACATCGAGCGCAAGTCTCACATTTCCTGCGAACATCTTCAGCCATCCGGGGCCAATAGAACCTACTACGAATAAGTTCTAGGGTCCTTTCCATCCCTAAATGTCCAAAGTCATCATGCAGGGCCCTCATGGCCAGGGCTCTGTACTCTTTTGGCAGCACTAGTTGTGCTCGTTGCTTTTGTAAAGGGTCAGTGGTCATTCGGTGTAGCACTCCCTGAATCAGTTTTAGTTTGGTCCATTCTCTTAATAGTAGTTTACCCTCGGGGCTAGGTGGGATAACCACAGCTGGGCTTCGCCCCTCCCTTTTGGCCAGTAGGGTATCACAAATGTCAACATCTTGCAGCTGGGCCTCTTGCCAGTCAGCCGCATTAAGCATGGGCAAAGGAGATTGGTCCAATGCAATATAGTTCACTGAAGCAGAAGGCACGCATTCAGGGGGCAGGCCCAGAGCTTCTGCAACACATCCATGAAGGCTCTCCTGGGCCTGTGGCTCTCGACGACTCACACTGCAAATAGCTCTCACTCCATCCGTGGGTATCACAGCAACTTCTGGAGCCTGCGGACGCCTGGACAATGCATCAGCATCTACATTGCTTCTCCCCGATCGGTATTGGATGCTGAACTCATAGCCAGCCAAGGCGGCCACCCATCTTTGTCCTGTAGCATCCAGCTTAGCACTTGTTAACACATATGTCAGTGGGTTGTTGTCTGTCCACACCTGGAACTGAGCACCATACAAGTAGTCTCGAAATTTCTCAGTGATGGCCCATTTCAAGGCCAAGAACTCCAGCTTGTGGATGGGATAGCGAGTTTCACTGTCAGACAGTCCTCGGCTGGCAAAGGCTACAGGTTTACGGTTGCCTTCCACTTCCTGGTACAGTACTGCCCCTAGACCCTCCAAACTGGCATCAGTATGTAAGAGAAAGGGTTTGCTTGGATCAGCAAAGACTAGGACTGGAGCCTGAGTTAGGCGAGTAATGATTTCCTGAAAAGCCCTTTCACATCTCTCACTCCACCGTGGCCCAAACGCTTCGAAGGGGCCATAGTGTCTCTGCACAGGAGGCTTTCGGGGGCCCCTCTTATTCTTGGTCTTAGATTTGTTCTTGTTGGACTGATATCCCCTGGTAAGATCATTCAGAGGTTTTACAATCGTAGCATAGTTCTTCACAAATCTACGATAGTAGCCACTAAATCCAAGGAAGGTCTTGAGTTCTCTGTAGTTACTTGGGCATGGCCAGGTAGTGAGTGCTTCTATTTTATCGGGATCAGTACTCACACCCTCTTGGGACACAATGTGACCCACATACTTCACAGAGGTTCGGCAGAACTGGCATTTGTCAATTGAAAGCTTCAAACCATATGCCTCCAACCTATCAAGCACTTTAAGAAGTCTTTCTTCATGCTCCTCCAAGGTTCTTCCAAACACAATCAGGTCGTCCAAATAAACTAGCACTTGCAGTAAATTCATGTCTCCCACAACTTTCTCCATAAGACGTTGAAATGTAGCAGGTGCCCCAGAAATCCCTTGGGGCATGCGTTCAAACTGGTAGAACCCTAATGGGCAGATGAAGGCTGTCTTCTCCTTATCTTCTTCTCCCAGAGGGATCTGGTAGTATCCACTCCGAAGATCCAACACAGAGAACCACTGGCTACCCAGCAAACAGTCCAAGGCATCTTGTACTCGAGGCATGGTGTACTGATCCACTATAGTGCGCCTGTTTAGGGTGCGGTAGTCAATACACATCCGGATCTTCCCACTCTTCTTACGAACCACCACAATGGGAGAGGCATAGGGGCTACAGGACTCTGTAATGATACCGTTCGCGATCAGTTCTTGCAGGTGATGACGTACGTCTTCCATCTCAGAGAGAGCAATCCTCCTAGATCTCTCTCTGAAGGGTCGGGGATCTTGTAGCCTGATGTGGTGTTCCACTCCTTTGGCACATCCCACATCCCACTCATGCAGTGAGAATACCTTAGATCTCTCACAAAGCTTCTTCCTCAGGCGATCCTTCCACTCCTCAGTCAACGGTGAGTCACCGAAGTCTAACTTTGCAGGATCCATCGCCGGAACTTCAGCTTCACACTGGGGTCTCACAATGGTTTCAGGCTCAAAGATGTCTGCAATCTTCTGCCCTGGTTTTACGAGCACACTCTGGCTTGTTTCATTAGCAATAAGTATAGTCACCTCTTCCTGGGCTTCAGCAGGTAGGGTTATGACTCCACTGAGAACCAGCACTCCTTCAGGGAGCCCTCCCTGGGTCGGCTGCTCTACCACTGCTAATGTTCCCTTACTGCCTTTCAGGCAGGTACTCATGACAATCACCTCCTTTTCTGTCATTGCAGGCACCACTAAGGGGACCAGGCCCGCATACTTCAATGCTCCCACCGGCAAATCAGGCATCACTTTTCTTGTGTCCTCAATTTTCCTGTAGGCTGCAGCACAATGTGTGTGTATCACCAAGGTGTTCAGGTATTGTTCCCCTGCTCGCTGTCTGCAGTAATCTGCCAGTACCTTAAAGAGGCTGGAGTTGGTCCCTATGAGCACGGACACGTCAGAGACTCCTTTAGGGTCGGGGCAAATTAAAGCAGCAGTGTCCACCTCCTGTCTTACTCCAGCGATCTCTTCTGGGAATTCCAGGTGTACTATGACATACCCCTGATAGGGGTAGTCATCCATGCTGAGGCCACATAGGCCAAGCCCTGTCAGGGGCTGTATAGGCAGATGCCCAAGCATCTGCTGGTAGAAAGACTGGAATATGATAGTCACTTGGGATCCCGTGTCAAGCACTGCTCTACATTCTGTCCCTTCAATCCTTACAGTGACCTCCGCTCGAGGTCCTATCAATCCTGGTGGGATTTGGGCGGCAGGGTTCTCTCTGGGGGAGCCTCCAAATCCTGCAGGCCTAGGCGGCTCCCTTCCCAGGCCCTGGGGCCGTTTCCCGACTTCCCCCAGGTGGTCCTCAGCTTTTGATATACTAGCATGGGATTCTCTGTATTCTGACACCTTGCAGCAATGTGCCCACCCTGGCCACACCGGTAGCAGAAGAAGGATTGTCCTTTCCCTTGTCGCCTGGGTGGGGCAGAGGTTCCAAATGTGGTCTTCAGGACTGAAGTAGTGGGGGGTTCCTTGTACCCTGAAGTCTTTGCTGAATCGATGGTATTCGCTAGTTCAGCCACTTTCTGTGTCAGGACCTGCACTTGTTGAGTAAGTTCCTCTTGAGGAGTCACCATCAGTGCCTTGGGCGTTCTTATGGATGTTGATCCAGTCGCCTGGTGTGGCTGAGCCTCCCAGACCTCGCTAGCTGCCTGCCTCTCCTCCTCCTCTCGGACCTCTTTTATCAGCTGAGAGTAACTCGGTGGATTGTCTTGCCTTTCCCTTAACCGAAGGTGGAGAAGAATTGGGTTCTGATATTGAATTCCTCTCACAATCTGGGCCAATCTAGTCCGGTCCATTTGCTCAACCACTACCGCTCCCCTCATGATGGCTCTCTGTAATAATTTCTCCAACCTCTGGATATAGCCAGAAACCTTCTCTCCCTTTTGTTGCCTGGCATTGAGGAACTTGCAGTAAACATCCTCTGAGCCCTCGGTTCTCCCAAAGGCGTGATCAAGGGCCTCTAGGCAATCCTTCACCTTGACCCCAGGGTTACTGAGCTTCAGGGTGCGAATCACATCTAGGGCTGGCCCCCTGAGGCACTCTACTAGTCGCCGTCTCTTTTCAGCATCAGGTACTGCCCACTCCTGCAGCATTTCAGTGGTGTGTTCAAGCCAGGGTTCAAATGCTTCCTCCCCCGGTATTGGGGTGGGACCCCCAGAAAATAACCTCAGTTTACGATACGGGCTTGACTCAGGGTGGGGTGGCACCACCTTCTCTAATGCTTTCCCCAAAGCCTTCACCCACTCATCAGGTGAAGGAGCAGGCTCCAGGTGTGGGACTCCTGGGTCAAGGCCCAACAGACCCGGCATATCAGCCAAAGTCTTTCCCTCTTTCCCCAAAAAGGCTGACATTTTCTTTAAAAACTCTACATTGGAGGCAGGGGCTGGTGAGGGCTGACTCCCAGTGGCTATTACCCTCCACACACCATCTTCCACTGCTATCGTGCCTGGAACCTGTAGAGGGTCCACAGCCGATGGCAGCTCACACAGTACAGCAAAAGCCCCCTCCTCCCTCACAAACATGCGCCCACGCATTTTGCACTTACTCAGGTACTTAGTGGATGTCCTTAATATAGGTTCTATTGATCCCTCATTGAACACCTCTGACACCCCCGTCACCAGAAGACAGTTCTTAGGGTCAATAGTCATCCCTTTGCACCAATCCTCTAGCAAGTGTAGGGCCATTATACAAACTGTAATTTTTTCCAAATATAACAGATCAAGACAACAACAAAATTTTGGGTTTTCCCAATTTAATGGCTCACCCAAGATGTGCTTACGAGGGGTACTGACCCAGATCCCGGACGAGCCCCCAAAAATGTAACCCTTCTGCCAGGATGAGTTGACAGCAGCAAGGGCCAGGTTCAGTACATAGGGGTTCCCTTCTCAACAATGCAATGCAAAACCGGCTCAAGCCCCCACCCAGTAACCTGGGAAAATCTTATACACACCCCTGGGCGCCTCAAAGAGGCAATACTTCCCCTCTCGCAAGCACAGAGCCTCAGTGTAACAGAAATCTTTAATAGCAGCAGGTAAACGATACCAGCCTTAAATTGGGAAAACACCGCAACTAGGATCTATAAGCCAAACTGTGAGCAAGACCCACCCCAGCCAATTGGGCCATGCCCTGTCCCTTGGGTTCTTGAGTCCAGCAACCCAAACGTCACCCAAAGTCCCCAAAAGTCCACGAACCCAAAAGTCCAGTCCCAGAGTTCAAAAGTTCATCTGCAGGGTGCCACACGCCACCCGCCTGGGCGGCAATGGGAAGGGGCGGGGGGTAAGGGGCACCTTACGTGGCATGAAGATGATTGCCTCACCCCTCCATGGGGCTCCACTCTGCTCCGCCAGCCGTCTCGCAAGCCGCTACCGCTGTCCCCACGAACTGCTCTGTCCCACCAACAGCGCCGCTCCACCAGCCGTCCTGCAAGCTGCTCCAACTGCAACCACGAACTGCTCCGCTCTGCCAGCAGCACCACTCCGACTGTCCTCACGAACTGCTCTGCTTTGCCAGCAGCACCACACCATCAGCTGTCTTGCCAACTGCTCCACCAGCCACTTATCTTCAGGCTCCCCCACTACTTAACACAGTGCTCAGTGATTTCAGCTCAGAAGGCTGTTAGCACTTTAGTGATTGCAGCTTGTAGTTTAGGGGAGCCCTAGTGCTCAGTTGCACTATTAGCCCAGAGTGATTTCAATTCAGCAGTCTGAAACCAGACTCTCAAGGAACTCAACATTAGCTCTGATATTCCACAGTGGAGAGAGGCAGAGATGCTGCAATTGGTGTCTCAGACCCTCACAAGGGTCTTACACCACCAGGTATTACGCTTGATCTTAGCCAAAAGGCCAAGAAGCAATCCCCTGTCCCCAGCCTCTCTCAATTCACTGGGCTTTGGAACCCATGTCCCTTGGCTGGCGAGTGTTGTTTAGTTCATGGCAAGTTCCCCTTTAACATGACAAAAGGCCAAGTACAGTTCCACTGGCCATGATTTACATAAGCAGTATAACAGTTTATTCTTCCTGCCCCAATAACAGAAATTCCTGCCCCCAATACAGAAAACTGAGGATCCTACAGCAGCCCAAAATGCCCATTTGGGCCACTATGGTTCGTACCAGGCAGGGTGGGTGTGCCTATGCAAATTGGATCAGCCCCTGGAGTGCTTTGCCATGACTCACCACCAGATGTCAGGGTGGAGCTCATCCTGACTCTGCTTACATCGACAACAACAATATTAGTAATATTGCAGTGACCAAACCTATGCAAAAATCTGGCGGAGCAGTAGAAAAAAGCAAATAGTTACAGCCCTCCTTTAAAGCAGCATGAAACAATATGACTCAGATCATGTTTCTGTGCGCAAATTACAGTTTTTATTTTTTCCTGTTTTCCTTTTTTCAATCTTTTTTTTTACACATAGAGAACAGAACATTAAAATAAGCTATAAATGCCACAACCCTCATAATGCTCACTTGCCTCCTGCAGTTTGATCAGAAGAATAAAGTATGAGAGCGTGAAACAGCTCTCAGCTCAAGCTGAAAGGGGAAGAGTTGATAAGCCAGGGAAATGCTCTCCAGTAACCTTGAACTTGTATTCACTCCCCTCTGAAAACAAGAAGTCTCGAGGCAGACAGGGGTGTAGGTGAAGTACTTCACAACATCTGTACTATGTTACAAATGCTGCAAAACTGCATGGCAGCCTAAAGGTTTTGTGGACTCCATGGAATTTAAAATCCACCGACCACAGAGTGTTTTCCTGTTACATTGGTTGGAGAACAATGTATTCTTACTGTTAAACTAAATTCTAAGGCAGGGGGAGTTAATTAATTTTTGTCAAGGTCCATATTTCTTGGTCAAGGTATAGTCAAGGTCCAGACTCCAGAGAAAATAATATAAAGAAATAATACTTTAAATAAATAATAAATAAAATAAACAACAATAATAATAATTAATAATAAAATGAAAAGATTTGGGGGTCTATTCAAAAGAGTCTGGTGGTCCAGATTTGGCCTATGGCCTACCTATTGACTACCTCTGTTCTAAGGTATATTAGAAATGTAAGTTAAGGCTGCTGCAGTTATAAACAAGAAGGTGTGAGCAACAGCAGGGGAAAACTTAGCATGGGGAAGTAGATATCAATTTGTGTAATGACCCAGTCACTCCCAGTCTTTATTCAAGCCTAATTTAATGGTATCGAGTTGGCATATTAATTCCAGTTCAGCGGTTTCTCGTTCTAGTCTGTTTTTGAAGTTTTTTGGTTGAAGAATTGCCACTTTTAGATCTGTTACTGAGTGACCAGATTGATACCTATTTCCCCATGCTAAGTTTCCCCCCTGCTGTTGCTCATACCTTCTTGTCAACTGTTTGAAATGGGCCATCCTGATTATCACCACAAAAGTTTTTTTTTATCCTGCTGATAATAGCTCACCTTAATTGATCAGTCTCTTAGAGTTGGTATGGCAACCCCTATCTTTTCATGTTCTCTGCATATATATATATCTTCCTACTGTATGTTCCATTCTATGCATCTGATGAAGTGGGTTCTAGCCCACGAAAGCTGATGTCCAAATAAAATTTTTTTAGTCTCTACGGTGCCACAAGTACTCCTCGTTCTTTTTGGAGGAAGAAAGATGAACAATCAAACTCCCACAGTCTGATTCAGTGGCTCAGCTAATGGGGTACCGCACCAATGACCTCGGTGAGATGGGCTTGGATGCTGTGTCAGGATTCATGCTCTCCAGGGTTGCGTAAGCATGCTATAGATGGATGGGCATATGGATAAAGGCTCTGGACTACTTATATTCAAATGCTGGTTCAGTCACAATCTTCCCAAGTAGCCTGGAACAAATTGCTTACCTCCCTAACCTCACAGGGCTTAAAATCTATTAATAACTGTCAGGTGTTCAGATAGCAGAGCTTCTTACAACCCAGGCTAATCAGCCCTCCTCTGAGGTCCGTGGGTCTGATGCTGGAAAGAAAGGGGGAAATGACTTGAGATCTCTCACTCCCCATCCTCCATATGCCTCGGAGACAGTGCAGGTCTGTCTGAGTGACTGCAGCACATGGCCAGCATTCCCAGCAGAACTGGGGGAGGCTGGAGGTTCAGTTGAAGAGCACATTCATGTGAACAGGACAGCCAGTGAGAGGAAGATTACTTTGATTTGATACTGAGCTCCTTTTGGAGCCCCGGTAAAACATAAGATAAAATAAATAAATAAATAAATACATACATACATACATCCTGGACTACACAGAACAACCCAGATAGATGGGAATGGAGAGAGACACAAAGAATTTGAGAGATAGACGCTCTGACCGCTGGCTGCCACAAGGAAGTGAAGATCTGAAGTCATCAGGCAGTATGAAAATGCTCCCAACACTGTGGGGGCAGAATCAATGGGATGGGGCTGCTTCTTCTGACTGTCTGTTATGTGTAGAGTGACAGCAGTTAAGCTAGGTGCTTTACAGGCATCTAGGAACACAAGGTCTTGTTCCCCAAAAAGCTTACAATCCAAAAGGAGAGGGCACAAGAAAACGGAAGTGGAAGAAGGCCTGGAGACAACAGCGGAAAAATACACATGGGGGTGGGGAGGCTGGGCTAATCATGTGGTTTAGGCAAATTGGTGTGCGCAGGAAGAACGTGGCATGAGCATTCAGGTTGGAGGGAAGTACTGTAGGTGATGTAGAGCTTCGGAAGCAAGGACGAGAGCTTGAATTTGATGCAGAAAGCAAGGCGTAACCAAACAGGAACTTGAAGAGGGTGTGCAGGCAAGTTCGATGACTTTCTTAGCAGCATTTTGAACAGATTGAAAGGGGGTGAGATGAGTGTCTGAGAGGCAAAAGAGGAGGAGGAGGTTGCAGTAGCAGAGGTGAGAAATAATCAGGGCCTGAGAAAGCTTCTTGTATAGGGGAGGGAAAAGAATGGGTGGATGTTGAAGATGTGTATCCATTTCTGTCTGTCTACATATGTATAGATTCACTGCGGTAGCTAGGTGTCGGAAGAAGCAGTAGGATTTAATAAGTGCATCTGTGTAGCAACAGCACCAATGTAGGAGGAGAAAGAGAGAGAATAAAAAATAACACTGAAACAAAGAGCATGTGAGGATGGCAGAACTGCCACCGGTGACTGGGCAGGGGAGGAAAAGGGAGGAGATCAGTTTTAGTCATGTTGATTTTGAGTTGGTCACCCAGGAAGACATGATGTAGAGGCAGTCAATGAGGTGGATCTGAATGAAAGCTGACAGGTCAGGGGAGGAGCAGTAGATCCAAAATTCTTTATTATTGAGGTGGTAATTGAAGCCATAAAACCTGAGAACATATTATAGATTTGGGGTATTTCATTAAGTAACTACAGAGGATTGTCTTGTCGTTATCCCAAAAGTAGCCACCATTGCACTGAAGAGCATGATGCTGAATTTAGGAAATATTTAATTACAGGCAAAAACACAGAGGAAAGTAAGTGGTAGAAATAAAAGCCAATGTAACATCTTTTGTCTACATTTTGCTGGCAGAATAAAGACCCCCTGAAAAAAATGCAGTGGCTGGAAGTCCATCTGTTGCCTCCCCTAGAAGCACTACACAGAGAATGCATGTGATGGGGTGGGGACTGAACTAGATGTCGTGGGGCTAACAGGCAGGGTGCTAATACACCTTACTCAGCAACATGCAATGAGCCCAAACTCTCAGCAGTCCATCCAGTCCTAAAATAAAGGCAGCACATTTCCAGGAGTTAAAAAAAAAGTATGAATGTGAATTTATGCACAAAAATCAAAATACAGGCACCCCCTGTTGTCATGAAAAGGACTAATTAATTATCTAAGTTTTCCCTTCCCCAGTTATTTTACTCTCCCTTGCTCTCGCTCTCTCTCACATATGTTCTTTCCCCCACTCTGAACACTTTGTAAGAATTTTAAACAAAACTTTATATCCAAACACCAATAATATCCTTATTAATACTAGAGGCTCAAGGAAAAGACCAGATAGAAGGGAAGGTTAGAGAGACACAGGGACTAATGCAAAACCACACAGTACAGAAAAGTTAAACACTAGAGTCACAAAAAACGCCTTCAGTTAATGTCAATACAGACTAACAGCCTATACTCGCTCAGTTTCCTTTCTTAACTCCACAGAGAATCTCATTCTTCTACCTAGCACATCTGTTCTAACCAGAAATAAATATAAATATGCCTCAAAGTAGGCATTGAACACTAGGGAACTGTCGACCGTTCAGAGTTCTACCTATTATTATATAGCTCTAGCTGTAGGCTTGGATCAGGCTATTTCCAAGGAAAAGATCAATCTTTCCTTTTATTATGGCTCCTGGAAGACTGCAGTACCATCATGCCACTTGAGCAGTGTTTTCCATGTCTTCTCAGATTTGCTGCTTTCCATCCACAGCCCATCCCTATTTTACGCTGCTGTTTTGTAATTTTTTTCACTCAGTGTTCGCTAAACTTTCCTTGAACTCATGAACAGCTTCTGCTCTAACAGTGGAGTGCAACAACTTACACGTTCATTCCCTATTGACTAATTAGGAGGGAATTGCAGCTTCAACATCAAAATAGAACCAAGCTACAAATAAACCCTGGATTTGTTTTGCAAAATCCAAACCATGCTTCCTGGGCTAAATTGTATCTAACTCTATATTTTTTGGCTTTTACACTCTTTGTGGCAGGGGATGGGGCAGTCTCTGAAGCTGGAAATCACAGTTTGGGCACTGCTGCAATCTAGAGAAGAACAGCAGCAATATTTGATAACATTATTTAAAAGGAGAGAAACTGCAGTACAGAACTCCCAAAGTTGTAGGGATATTAAAGAAGGTACCGAAAGTGATTCCCACAATTTAAACCTCATAGCATTACCAAGTAAAAGATCTCTTGGATCCCTTGTTAAACTTACAAGCTACTGTCTGTGTAAACCATTGATTGTATCTGTTCTCAGAAAGATACTGTATTGCTATGAGAAACTTGCAAATGAGTTATTTGACTTTGTTCTTTATGCATGCTTTGTACCTAGAAACAGCATAGAAAGACCCCCACCCTCTTTAATTAAAGAGCAGGGAGTCTCAAATAAATTAGTACACACCCCGAAAGTGTTGAAGACAGTATGTCTGCTGATGAATGCTTGGTGTACATGAATGAATGAGCAGGGAGGTGCCAGCCTAGGAATTCAGTGACCATCGGCTGAAGGTGGCATCAAAGTGGGAACGACCAGACAACCCCCGGAGGGTAAACTGGGACCCACCCGATCATCTCAAAGGATGGGAAAAACAAGATAACATCTGACAGCGTGGAGCCACTAGGAATGCCATCAGAAATGTGCCATCTGCTGATTGATTCAGCAACAGCATGATGAAGCAATTCCCATAGACTGACAGAGGAAATAATTCCTATAAGAATGGGCTCTAGAAACTGAGGACTTTGAGTCTGGTTCTGCTGCCAACCTCCAGGAGCATCAGATGAATCTGACAAGGACTCGGCTCCACCCTCATGCCCAGGTTACCTGGCCAGTAACTTGGCATGAGCAACTTCTAGGCTGGTAACTATGACATCTATACAGAACCTGTCTGTGTGTGTATGAATGAATGTGAAACTGAATGAAATGTTATAGCTATAACTGACTGCTTACTATGATTCTTTTTGTATTCACAATAAACATGACATTCTGTCTTATTCCCTTTTAAAAAGATCCTGCTGGTTTTTATTTTATTGGTATAACAAAGTTACCTGAAAAATTTCAAAAGCACAGTTTAAAAATGTCGAAATAAGAAAGTTCTGTTTTTGAAGTTGTCTATTAAAAAAAAATGTTTAGAAAAACATTCTATGGAGAACTGAGAAAACCAAAGACCAGTGTGCTATGAAATGGAATTGAAAGGAAAACACTTCCACATTTTCCAAGTTTTTTCAAAAAAAAATTCAGTATTTAAGCTAATGCTAAAGATTCATAGTTTAAGCCCAGAAGAGACCATTATGATCATTGAATCTGACATCCTGCAGACTATATAATTTCACTCAGTAATTCCTGCATCAATCTCAATAACCTGTAGGTGAACAAAAGCACTTCTCTTAGAAAGACATCCAGTCTTGATCTGGAGATTTCAGGTGTTGGTGAATCCACAGTATCACTTGGTAAATTGCTCCAATAGCTACTTACCAACACTGTTTAAAATATGCACCTTATTTCTAGTTTGAATTTTTTTGCTTCAGTGTAAGCATTGGATTTTGTTATGCTTTTGTCTACTTGATTAAATATCTCTCTATACCTTAAATCTTCTCCCCATTTAGGTAGAGATGACTGTATTTTAAAACATTCCTTCCCCTTCTCAAGCAAAACAGATACAAAATTATTTTTGCATATATTTATATAGCCTCAAAATAATGCTGGGTGTCTTACAGGCATTTTCTGATGATAGGAGCCCTGCCTGAAGGCACTAATACATTAACAAAAAGAAAAAGAAACAAAAAGAAAAAAGAAAAACACCACCAACAAAAACCCTCTGTCATATCAAAGCAAAACACTACACTGCACACACAATTCTTCCTCTAGGGAGAGGATGAGAGAAAGAACAAACCACATGTGACAGCTGTTCATCATTTAAACAGTCTTGTAGCAATGTCAATCCCAGGATGTTAGAGAGACAAAGTGGGTGAGGTAATATCTGTTGGTGAGAGACACAAACTTTCGAGCTTATACAGAGTTCTTCTTCGGGTCTGGGAAACATGCTTAGGGGGTCATAGCTAAATACAAAATGGAACAGATTATTTAGCATAAGTAGTTAACATATTTCAATTGATCATTCAAGATGAAGTGTCCTGTTAACACCCCTCCAGTCACAGGGATGAAAGGAAGTGGAGGGAGAGCAGCTGAGGGGGGTTATTAGTGGGTTGTGATAAGCCATAAATCCAGTGTCTGCATTCAGTCCATGATTTTTAGTGTCTAGCAAAGTTATGAATTTAAGTTCCCAGGCTCGCCTTTTGAAAGTGTTGTGAAGGTTTCCTTCGAGGATGAGGACTGAGAGGTCAGCTATAGAGTGATCACTTTGTGAAAAGTGTTCACCCACAGAGTGTTATTAATATTTTATCATTTTCCTGTGTGAGTTCATTCAAGAGCATAGTGATTGGTTTCACCAACATAGTTGCTACTGGGGCATTTAGTGCATTGGATGAGGTACACCACATGGTGTGTTAGGCATGTGTAGGGCCCACGGATCTTGAAAAGTGTATTGTTCATCATGTCAGCTAATGCACTAGTGGAAGGTGTTATAAGGAGAAGGTGAGATAAGAACCTATATATAGAATATAAATAACAAACAGTACAGACAAAATAGGTACAAATGACAGTGATTGAGCAGTGATGTTATGCTCACATCTTGTTAGGGTTTTTTTTGGCCATCTATTTTGTTTACACTTCTTTTTAGGAGAGGACTAGGGTTTATAGGCCTTCTGAAAAAAAAAAGTGCTTGAAGGATGGATTTGGAGATGGGGAGGGAGTGGGTTCCTGGCAGATTGGGTCAAGGAGTGGGTTCCTGTGTGGAAGAAATATGGAGATGGGAATCAAAGGATAGGAAGAAATGGGTAAATAGTGAAGCATGGGTGGCACAAAGGGGGAAAGGGGTGAATTAACATTGACGAGGGCAGGAGCAAGGTTTTGTAGTGTAGAGTCATAAATGGGGCTGTTAACCAGGCAAGCTACTCTGTGCCTGTATACAGTAGTTACAAAGCACCCCATACTAACGTTTCTCCTGTTGTAGTGCTGTTGATTAGATTAGACTAGAGTAACTCTGAGCTGTCACTAATCATAGTGCAATGATCAGTGGGGATTGTCCAATTTCTTGTTCAACATGAGTAAAAGTTACAAACCTGGCTCATAAGGGATCACCGAGTCAGCAAGAGCAATGTTCATCAACATTGCCCCTACAGCACAAAGAGTCATGCATGATCAACTTACATATGTAAATATAGATGGCTTAAAAGCCAAACGCTAAGTGACCAAGGGGAGCTAGTGAACAGCGGGCAGCAAAAAGGGGAATTTTTAGGAAGGAGAAAGAATGAAATCACCACGGTTTGAAAAGGCTGAATTGCCAATGCCAACACTACTCTTGGCTCCTCTACCTGCACCCATGTCCAGACAGAGAACCCAGCCACGGAGGCCTCTACCCACATCTTGGTGTGGATTTGCAGAGACGGTGGCCTGCATTTTCCCATCATAGAAAGCCAGGCTGGGGAGACCATCCCGAGTTGCCTATTAGTAGAATCTCTCAAGAAGCAGGTGAGAGAGCTACTGGGGGAGTGACTAGGCCAAGGAGTATCTGTGAACACAAGGAATTCACACAATGAGAATCTCTTCTAATTAGGAACTTTGGAATAAATTAAAGCAGAGAAATTCTATTTCTCCAACTTTTTTGTACAGCAGCCATTTCAATGTTCATCAACATTGCCCCTACAGCACAAAGAGTCATGCATGATCAATTTATCTTATGAGTTTTCCAAAACAGTTCCCTGTCTCCAGTTAACACTGTCAAGGTTTGTGCTAATCTGCCATTTCAGATGAGATTTACGGCTTCCACACTTCTTTGATTCTTCGGATAAATGAGGATTAAAGTTTTCATTGCTTCTTTGTAATTAGGCAAGCGGTAGCTCTAATTATGTAGCCAATTTACTATAGTTAACTTCTGAAACTAACAGATGTTGTCCATTATTCCTGGTGTACTGTGTAAGGATGAGCCTGTCCTCAAGTCTTAAAGATGCCCCCTTGTGGACACTGCAGACATTGTAGGTTGAAAATCAATGGCAATTTGGATGCCTAACTCCCTTGAACTCCTTTGAAAATTCCTGTCATCACGGCTGGAGGACTGAAAAAATAGACATATGCACTGCTACCAGCAACAATTTAGGACTATTGTAAAGCAATCTAATCTACCAATGGTGTTTTGCTCAAGTACTAGCATTATTGCTGCTCTTATAGCTTGTCTACACAACGAGTTACCGGGCTGTAAGCCAGGGTGTGAGTCTACAGCACATGAGCTTGCCGTGCAGTATCGTCTCATGTGGACACTGCTACATCGCAGTGAAAATCTGAGTGCAGCTTAGTTTACTACTGAGCAGTATCTTGCCATTTAGACAAGTACCTGAGGGGGTCTCATTACAAGTACCAGGACAGACAGACAGACAAGTACCAAGTTATAGATCAATGGATTTTAAGGCAGACAAGATCATTATGATAATTTAGTCTGACCTCCTGAATAACACAAGCCACAAAATTTCACCACGTATTTCCTTCATCAAATCCCATAATTTGTGGCTGAATTAGAACACAGCTCTTAAAAAGCCGTAGTCTTGTTTTAAAGATTCCTAGTGATGAAGATTCCATTGGTAAGATGTTCTGATGTTTAATTACTCTCGCTGTTAACTATGTGCACCTCATTTCCAGTCTGAATTTTTCTTGCATAATCTTCCTGCCACTGCATCTTATTTTACCTTTATCTGCTATATGAAAGAAACCCCTAATGTCTGATATCTTCTCTCAGTGCAGTGTAGATACTTCTGCAGCATGATCAAGTTGCCTCTTCACTGTCTTTTTTCTAAGCTAAATAGATTGAGGTTTTTAAGACTCTCATAGTAAGAAACATTTTCCAGACCTCAAGAATAGACCTGACTTGGAAGGGTGAGGGATCAAGCTTATGTTCAGGTGGCTATTTCCAGTGACTTCCTTCATGCTTGTCAGGGTCACTCTTTTCCAAGGTCTGGTGCCTTGGCTTCATTCCTTTATGTATGCTCTTGCATTTGGCTATAATACAACCCATGTAATTTCAACATACAAGGCTTACCAAGGAGCCAAGATCACTACAGATCAGTGGCCTGTCATCCTTATTTGCCACTCTTTGGGTCATCAGCAAACTTTATCAGCAATGATTTTATATTTTCTTCCCAATCATGGATGAAAATATTATATAATGTTGGGCAGAGAACTGAATCCTGTGGAACACCATTAAAAGGACCACCAGTTAGTAGCGTGTGGTATTGCATCTGCTGTAACTGTGCATGTGTATTTAAACAAACATGCATTTTTGTGCCACCATTGTCTGAGTTGAGATGTTGAGAGTCATGCAATTTGTTAAAGTGCTGTTCAGAAAATAATGGCCTTGCCTTCTTGTGGAAAAAGGACAAAAACAAAGATAGACATGCTACCAGCTGGAGATAATCTCCTTAATCTCAAGTGGCAGAGCAGTGGCAAACAATTCTAACCTAGCAGGTAAAACATTCTTGGAACACCATTACTAGTCCTTGAGAGTATTAAAAACAAGCCAAAGGAGATAGTAGACCAGTTTGATGGCCTCAATCATTTCAACTTTGATTAACAAACTAGAACAATTTAAAATCAACATGAAACACATTAAATGGATTAAAAACTGGCCAACTGATAGGTCTCAAAATGTAACTGTAAATGGGGAATTATCATTGACTGGGACTGTTTCCAGTGAGGTCCTGCAGGGATTGATTCTTGGCCCTACACTAGTTAACATTTATATCAGTAGCCTGGAAGAAAATACAAAATAATCACTTATAAAGTCTGCAGCTGACACAAAAAGTGGGGGAGTGGTAAATAATGAAGAGGACAGGTCACTGATTCAGAGTGATCTGGACTCCTTGTTAAACTGGGCAGAGGAAAACAATATGCATTTTAATATAGCTATATGTAAATGTATACATCTGAGAACAAAGAATGTAGGCCATACTTGCAGGATGGGGGACTCTATTCTGGGCAGCAGTGACTCTGTAAAAGATTGGGGTGGGGTAGCGGATAATTAGATGAACCTGAGCTTCCAGTGTGACACTGTGGTCAAAAGAGCTCATGTGATCCTAGGATGCAAAACCAGTGGGATCTTGAAGACGAGTAGAGAGGCCATTTTACCTCTGTATTTGGCAATGGTGCGATCACAATGGGAGCTGCGGGAAGCTTCCCACAGCTCCCATTGGCCGGGAACGGCAAACCGCAGCCATGGCTCACCAGGGGCTTATCCTGAACAAGCTGAGAACCAAGTTTGGGAACCCCTGGAGCAGATGATCACGATGGTCACTTTTGGTCTTAGAATCTATGAACCTACAGACTTTGTTAGCAGCCTGGCATTGCAAATATGAAGTTTGTTCTTACAGCTTTATAACGCTCCAAAATGGCTTGCCCAATCTGCTTTCCCCAAGCCAACCAAAATAGATATATCAATAAATTGACCCTACGTATAACCCACCCTTACCAGTGTGCTTATCCAGCCCCTATAGTCGTCGGACCACATGAAGGTTTATGAATCAGCTAATTTCTCTCAACTAACAGAGGTGGGTCTTTTTAGTTCATGAAGTAGAAGCTCCTGCTTTTAGATCCACACGTTCAGGATTCAACAACTGATGCTGATGACTCATCTCAGGGCGCTGCTGTTACAGACACATGAGAAATTTCAGACCAAAGGAAAACGAAGAAGTAGTTTGAGAAATTTGAGCAACAGTAGGGTTTGGCACTACAGGAATTGCAAATTATATTGACTTTTCAATTTTCTGTAAGCCTGAAAAAAAGGAGGAATGGTAAATATTTTTGTTAGGATAGATTTATTTACAGTACATATCAATTCTTAATTAATTAATTCCTAGGTGCTCATCTGAGTTTATTGTCAGATCTGAGATGTGGTCTTTTAAGTGGCTAGAAAACAGACTATGATACAATGGAATAATTCTCAAGACATCTGATTGTTCCATTTTCTTCAAGATGTAGACCTGAAAGAATCTACAGCTCTGTTGAGCCAAACTCACTGTTGGCATTAGTGGGTGCAACTCTTCAATATAGTTATATCTGCTTATACTCCCAGTGAATTCATTCTGTTAGGTATACTGAATGGAACTATGAGGATTAACACATAGAATAGACTGGAGACTTCTGTGCTTCTTCCAGATAGCTTCCTTGATGTTTGAAATTGCTGCAAAGTCTATAGCTTTCTCATGTTCCCAAATACTCTATTTTATTACTGAAACCTAATGGTTGTGTATGCTAGTCTCAGGTTACAAAAACAAGTGGGATCTTTTCTGGCAGATTTTTAAGACATTGTCCCCTTCTGATGGATGTAAAACACTGGACCACAAAGAACATCTGAAATGTTATCTCACTATTTATGCAGAGAGTATATTCCCCCCTCCCCCTCCATGAAAATCCTTCCAGCGGAGACTGCTGCTGAGTACCAATTACTTTGTATAGTATAGAACGCATAATAAAGCACTGACCACTGCAACACTGTGAATTACATTGATGAGCACACAATGATTCAGGGGAATGCTTTCTGAGCTATTGGCAAGAGAGCAGAGATTATTATTACTATTATTTATTAATCACTAATTCTCTCCTTTGCAGATACCAGTCACTTGGAGTGCATCTAGCAGCTAACCATACAGGTCTTGCTATGTTGAAGATGAAGACTCCCTGTGGGTTGTTTAACATTGCTCCTGAGCAATATTCATATCTTATTTCTTTCTCTCTGCTGAACCGAGATGCCCATAAAATCTCTACAACTCAGAACTCACACAGGCCATTCAGGGTTTATGTCAACTGGAAGTTCTGTGTCCCTTGAACTTGACTGAAAGCTGAAAAACCCTGTGCAAACTACATCTCCTTCTCCGCTCCTCTGGTCATGTATGTAATATGGCATCTGGATTCTGTCAGCATTTTGGGGGAAGAACAATAAGTTAGGGAGGGGAAGGCTAGCATCAGTAGAGGCTGGTGCATCATATAAAAACTAGAAAAGTTGACTATGGATCTACTACCCGCAGGAGCCACTGCCTTTTGGCAGGAGACCAGAGTACATATGACAATCACCCAAATCACAAGCTTTCCCAGGTTGGTATCAACAGAGCCATCTGGCAATTAGAAGTCTCCAAAGCAGTTAATCCAACTTCGAGCCAGATTAATTTGGACGTTTCAAATACTATCGCTGCTTTCAGACAGGCAGGTTGTTTTGGCCTCTGTGAATCAGGCAGACAGTTTATTGAGGATAGAAGGAATTATTTATTTATCTTCAGCCTTGTTCGGCTTTCCATGATTCCAGCCTAAATCATCTCTTTGATAGCACATACTCTCTGCATGTATATGCCTGGCTCAAATCCAGCCAATTTTGGGGAAGAATAAGTTGACTAGGCATGTAGAGAAGATCTGTAACAATCTTTGCGGTTTATGTGGTGTGGTACACTGAGGATAATTTGGGATAGATAGTACCCTGTGTTGTTAATTCACAGAAACAGTTTAACTTTTCCTGCATTTCAGTTATGACAAAAGCTCCCACAGCCTCACCATAGGCCCTCTTGATAACAACTGAAAAATCTGTATCTCCAAATACATTATATCATTAGATGAAGTGGACAAAAACAAAACAAGGATGTTTGCAACTTAGCCTGAGGAGATAATTAACTTCTGAGTGCTGAGATACTTGATTGCATTCCTAGCATGATTTTAATTGGAAGTCTGAACCTGTAAAAGACTGGTGGTGTTTGGAAGATATTTGAAATGGTTGGCTGAGAAATCATTTGATTGTCAATTTGAAAAGTAATCCGGACAAATACCTTTTCCTTTATTGTTTTTGTTCTTGTTGATAAAATCATCTATTACAGAAGTATGAAAGGCACCAGACTATGTAAAGAGAACATGTATCGAAAGATATTAGAGCACTTTATGGAATTTCAAAAGAAAGACTGAGTTTTTAAAAAAAGGGATAAATTCATCCCTGGTGTTATTCCCTTCCTTGAAGTTGAAAGGGTTGCCCCAGAAGTGAGTTTGCCCAATATTTTTATTTGCCTAAGCTATTCACACCACACATGTTCTCTCTCAGTATTTGCATGATTCAGGCATTTTAAATGTTATTATGGAGGGCTAACCCAATGTGATATGCTGTCAGCTTGTAGAGATAGAGATGCAGAGCTGTCCTGCTGATTCATCGAGCTGTCAGATGCAGACATGCAGTTATTTCCAAAGCTGGTTGAAAAATTATCATGAAAAATCTGTCGCTTTTTGCTGGACAATTTCAAATTTTTTTAGAACCCGTGCTAATTATTTCTGCTGACTCAGCAGATCAGGTGAACCCTATTAGCTACTACTCAGGAGCTTTATAAGGGGCTGATTGTCTCTCACAGGTGTATGGAGATCAGCAAAAGTAGCAAGACCCAGTTTCAGGAGAAGCTGCAGTAAGAACAGTCCTAGCAGGAACAGCTCTTTAACTCAGCTGCATTAAGTCCCACCCACCCCTTACTTGTCCAAGACAGGAGTAGAAGATGACCTTGTTAGTTTTCAGTGGGTAACCACTGCCACCCAGTGGCAGAAGGAATCCTGGGCTATGTGACCAGAGAGGGGCACAAGCTGTGCACTAGGACCCAGCAAAGGATGCAATCATGGTATACAAGGTGACAAGGGCTGCTATTTTATGCTGCTTAGTGGTCCTGGAGGAGAAGTGGTGGCAGAGATTTAGAAAAGAGGGTTGCTTGGGAGTGTGTCCATCATGTGTCTATGGGCATTGCCTGTTGAGGTACTCAAGCCTGAGATCTGGACTGCATTGAAAATCAGTAATCATGAGAATTACTAGTGATAGGCTTAGAATCATCGAATTATAGAAGATTAGGGTTGGAAGAGACCTCAGGAGGTCATCCAGTCCAACCCCCTGCTCAAAGCAGGACCAAACCCAAATAAATCATCCCAGCCAGGGCTTTGTCAAGCCAGGCCTTAAAAACCTCCAAGGATGGAGATTCCACCACTTCCCTAGGTAACCCATTCCAGTGCTTCACCACCCTCCTCGTGAAATAGTTTTTCCTAGACCTCCCCCACTGCAACTTGAGACCAGTGCTTCTTGTTCTGTCATCTGCCACCACTGAGAACATTGTTATGTCATGGTGATTGAAGTCCCCCATGAGAACCAGGGCCTGTGATCTGGAAACTTCTGTTAGTTGTCCGAAGAAAGTCTTGTCTACCTCATCCTTCTGGTCTGGAGGTCTATAGCAGATGCCCACCACGACATCACCCTTGTTGCTCTCGCCTCTTAACAGGCTTTTCTCCAGTTTCATACTGGAGCTCTGAGCAATCATACTGTTCTCTTGCATACAATGCAACTCCTCTATCTTTTCTCCCCTGCCTGTCCTTCCTGAACAGTTTATACCCATTCATGACAGTGCTCCAGTCATGCGAGTTACGCCACCAAGTCTCTGTTATTCCAGTCATATCATAGTTCCTTGACTGTGCCAGGACTTTCAATTCTTCCTGCTTGTTTCCCAGGCTTCATGCGTTTGTGTTCAGGAACCTAAGATAACTAGGCAATTACCTTACTTTCTCAGTATGAATCAGGAGGCCTCCTCTGTTGCACCCTCCTCCTTGTGTTTCCTCCCAGTATCCCACTTCCCCACTTACCTCTGGGCTTAGGTCACCGTCCCCTGGCAAATCTAATTTAAAGCCCACCTCACTAGGTTAGCCAGCCTGCCTGCGAAGATGCTCTTCCCTCTCTTCGTTAGATGGATCCCATCTCTTCCTAGCAATCCTTCTTCCTGGAACAACATCCCATGGTCGAAGAATCCAAAGCCCTCTCTCCGACTCCACCTGTGTAACCACGCATTTACCTCCACAGTTCGATAATCCCTATCTTGGCCTTTTCCTTCAATAGGGAGGATGGATGAGAACATGACTTGCGCCTCAAACTCCTTTATCCTTCTTCCCAGAGCCACGTAGCCTGCAGCGACCCACTCAAGATCATTCTTGGCAGTATCATTGGTGCCCATGTGGAGAAGTAGGAAGGGGTAGCGGTCCGAGGGCTTGATCAGTCTTGTCAGACACTCTGTCACATCCTGAATTCTAGCTCCAGGCAAGCAGCACACTTCTCGAGTTTCTTGGTCTGGATGGCAGATGGATGACTCTGTCCCCCTTAGGAGGGAATCCCCGACCACCACCACCCATTTCCTCCTCCTCTTGGGAGTGGTGGTTGTGGAACCCCCATCTCTAGGACAATGTATCCCATGCCTTCCGGTCAATGGGATCTCCTTCTAATCCCTTCCCTCAGATGACTCTTCCAAACCTTTCTCCACCATAGTACCTGCGCAGACAGCCTGAAAATGGTTTCTTACCTCTATCAGCACTGGGGGTACATGGGTTCTTCTCTTTATTCTTCTGGAGGTCACATGCTGCCAATTTTCTTCCCCATTCTGCACTGCCCTCTCGGATTCTTCAGCATGCTGTGCCTGCAGTACCAAACCCTGACTTCTATCCAGAAAGTCTTCATTTTCTCTGATGCAGTGCAGGATTGATACTTGGGTCTCTAGTCCTTTGACCTTCTCTTCCAATATGGAGACCAGCTTGCACTTCATACAGTCGAAGTCACTTCTATTCTCTGGGAGAAAGACAAACATGTACAGGTCACAACAGCTGATCGCTCACTATCCATAATGTCGTCCTTCTAAGAGCCTCTTCTGATGTTGTATTTACTGCTCAGAAAAGCTTGAAAGGCAAAAATACTCTGTGGGAACTCCCCCCAGGTGAACTCCCTGGCAAACTCCCTCTGTTTGCCTGTCCTCTGTTCGCTGCTTCATCAAACCTGAACACCTGCAGATAGCAGAATCTACCCATGTCACTTGTGTTACGTGACATGGTCACATCAGCTGCCAGAGATGATCACTGTAGCTGCTGTTTGTAGAAACAGGAAGGTGGGAATTAGAGCTTCAGCTTCCATTCAGGGGCTGGGCAAGTACTGACTGGGGTTAGTTCTGCTGCTGGTTCCCGCTTTTCAATAGGTGATATGAAAGGATGGGGCCATGGCTTTGGCCTCCGTCCACAGAAGCTAGTACAGCAGATTGGGCCCAGAGGGGAGCAGATGCTGCACCATCCTCTTCAAGGGTGGTGCTGTGGCCGTGGTCCTCTCTGCGCAAAACAGAGCTCTGGGAGTTATAGTGCCTTCTTCTGACACAATGGTCTTACTGTTGTGTGGCACCTTCACAGTGGACCTAACGTCACAGCCCTTGAGCTCTGTTCCTTTAATGCTAGGATACAGAGGGCCAGATCCTCATCTGGATTAAATCAGCGATGCTCCATTGAAGCGAACAAGGGAAATTCTATTGCTTCATTCTAATTGACTTAAATGGAGAACACTGATTCGCACCAGCTGAGGGTCAGGGGTAGTAGGTCTGGCCTTCCTTTGAAGCACTGTCCAGTAATTCCTGTTAAAATAAATGCCAGCCACAGCAATGAATAGATCTTGACTTCTGAGACTCATGGCATGGGGTGGGTGGGTGGGGGGAAGGGTTGCCAGACCTTTGAAACGTGGACACACCCGTTCCTTTTTCAGTGAATTACTTATGTTAGTGATTTTCAAACAGAAAGCAGAATATAAACCCTTTAAAACATTCAACACAAGATTCTCTGCTGGTGTAAATCTATGTAGCTCCACTGAAGTCCTGATTTACAACAGCTGAGAATCTGTTCCTTTGTTTCAAAAATGTATCTTTACAGTTTATTGTCCCAGGTCATCTTTGGTTGTTAAATTTAAGGTCATGGTCTAGGCTCTAAATTAAGCCGTTTTGTTTCCAGTGACACTATTGGACTTTATGAAATCATATTTTGCTGTGATAGGTACTATTTATAACATTTCACTGCTGTTGTCATAGAAGAATTTTAAAAAGAAGTCTGTTCCTTGGGGGTTAAGGAGGTGCTTTTGCTTTGGCTGTTAGCAGGATTTTTTTTTTAAACACAGCAAAAATAATAAATAATGTACTGCCAGAAAAGAAACAATTGGGCCCCTCTCCTACTCGTCTGTAATTGAACATGAAAAAATAGCAAGAAATATTGGCAGCTAGCATTGTATTCTGGGCACTGCAAAGGTGCCAGTCACTGTACTTTGCCTTCACAAAATTTGTTCTTTAATAGTCATTTTATTTTTCAGTCATAACAACAAAAGTGAACCATTACTGAGTCAAACGCTGAAATGAACGGAGCAAAACAAAAACACGCCTAAGGCAACAAGCAGGGCTTCAACACTTTGTAACTTTTATCTCTCTAGTGTCTCTCTCTGATGGCAAAAGAATTCTCACTACATTTCTGAATACTAATTACTTTTACTGATAGCAAGAACACCACCAGGCATTCATATCCACTCTTGAATCCCTCTGGTCCTAATTCCTTCCTTATCCAGTTCATATTCTTTTGGCACTGCTCAGCGCAGAGGGTTTTGTAAAGTACATGAGGCAATCCCAAGGGAATTAATAGATGATTTGGGTGCATTATTATTAGTAGTAGTACTTATTTGTATTACAGTGGTGCCTAGGGACCCAATCAAGGAACAGAATTCTGGAGAGCTAATGATCTAGGGATCCGATCCTCAGTTGGTATAGGTTCGGAGCTATGAAAATGTACACTAATTGAAAATCTACCCCTAGGTCCACAAGTGGCAAGAGGTGGTTGAAGCAGACAAGAATGTGAGGTGGGGGAGAACAAGATAAGAGTAAATAGAGAGTGTTTCTGTAGCTGCCAATGAGTCTTAGCTTCACCAACTCCCTAGCCATTATCAGTTGAATACACTGGAGGGATTTAGTGGGAGGTAATGTAGCCAGCTGTTTAAAGGGTCTTACACATTTATTGCTAATACCCCTGGAGGTTTTAATATTTCTCCTCTTTCTGGGGAGGAAGGATAGTCTTATGGTTAAAACAACGAGGAGTCCTTGTGGCACCTTAGAGACTAACAAATTTATTTGAGCATAAGCTTTCGTGGGCTAGACTTCTAGCCCATGAAAGCTTATGCTCAAATAAATTTGTTAGTCTCTACGGTGCCACAAGGACTCCACGTCTTATGGTTAAGATGTTGCATTAATATTTAGGAGATCTGTGTTTAGTTCTTGGTTTTGCCATGGACTTTCTCTTTGACCTTGGGCAAATCACATAATTTTTATGCATCTCGGGTCCGCATCTGTAAAATGGGGATAGTTGGTCTGTCTTGCCCGTCTCGAGCTCTTTGGGCCATAGATTTTTCTCTTATTATGTGCATTGTGACGGGGCAAGGCCAGATGGCTATAGGAAAGTGGTGAGGAACCAGTATGTTAGCCACAGGCTAAACAAATCCCTGATACCTTGTTAACCAAATGGCAGTTGCTTCAGGTTAATCAAGACACCTGGGGCCAATTAAGATCCTTCTAGAAAAAGCAGTGGAGATGGCTAGATTGGCTTCAGGTGTCCCAATCAATCAAGGGCTGACTGGAACTAGTTAAAAGCCTCCCAGTTAGTTAGTGAGGGGGGGATGTCAGGAGCTGTGGAAGGAGGTTGTGTGTGAGGAGCTGGGAGCAAGAGGCACTAGGAGCTGAGAGTGAGAAAGGCATACTGCTGGAAGATCCTGTGGTGAGGATAAAGAAGGTGTTGGGAAGAGTCCATGGGGAAGTAGCCCAGGGAGTTGTAGCTGTCATGCAGTTGTTCCAGGAGGCACTCTAAACAGCTGCAGTCCACAGGGCCCTGGGCTGGAACCTGGAGTAGAGGGCGGGCTCGGGTTCCCCCCAAAACTCCCAACTCCTGATCAGACACAGGAGGAGTTAACCTGGACTGTGGATTCTACCAGAGGGGAAGATCTCTGAGGCAAGCAAAATCCGCCGGGGAACGCAGGGCCCACCAAGATAGAGGAGGAACTTTGTCACAGCATATAGAGCCTAGGACAATGGGATTATCCTCTCATTTGGAACTCTCTAAACACAAATAATAATTGGCAAACAAAAACTACATTTAATGACATTTAAGGTTGCACCAGGACACACTCCATCCACTGAAAACCTTAGACACATGGAAATAAGAAGTTAAGGGAAAGACTTATGTAAAAGTGATACATATGCAAACTCAAATTTATAGTAGAATACAAACCCTTAGCAGTGACCACATATGCTTTTATATCAATTATATCAACAGATTGGCGCATCTGACTGTCTTACACATGCATTTGGGAAGTTATTTTGCCTTAACACTGCTGAGGTCACTGTTAAGGTTTTGCATTTGCATTTAATTAAGTAGGGATATGTATTGCTTCTGGGTATCTGTTGGGGAGGGAAGTGAAAGCATTAGGGAGCATTGGAGTGGGTTATTGACAGCATTGCAGGCAATATGAAGGTGGAAAGGAATGGGGTGCGTTCTGTTGTAACCTTAACTGTCGCTAAACATAGTTTTTGTTTGCTACTTTCCTAGCTTCTTTTATCTGGCTTTGGTACAGCTCATTAGAGGCAGGAAGAGGAGGAGTGGAAGCTGCCTGGGAACTGGAGACAGAAACTCTACTGTTGAAACTCCTGTGTTGACCTTCCTGATGAGTGTGGGAGGTGTGATGTGCCTCAGGAAACTCTGTCTATAACATTTTATCCCCATTTAAAAGTTACTAAAAGTAAGTACAGCAAAAACAAACCTCCATGTTTAGCAGTTGAAAGCGTAACCTGTCGGCTGAAGGGCATGTCCAGGAAGAAGTCTGTCATCACTCACTTCCCAAAGCCTCTGATGGACTTCCAGAAATTTGATATAGACCAGCAGATCTGCCTATTTCTCTTCCACTTTCCTGCCACTATGAATCATACTTCAGCCTTCAGACATGCCAGTGTGGGACAGTCATATGCAAGCATTGCAGCCAACATCTTGACCATATGCTCAGGGTCCAGCTGATCACTCTATGTGGGGTCAGGATGGAATTCTCTCCTCAGGTCCGATTGGCAGTGATCGTGAGGGTTTTTCACCTTCCTCTGAAGTGTGTGGGTGCGGGTCACTTGCCAGGATTATCTGGGTGTATCTCACTTAATTGTTTCCCTGCCAGTGGGAGGCCTCAGGCATTGGTGCACCTTGGTCCCTCCTATTCTCTGCCTGTGGCACTTAATTGTCTAGTCTCCTGTGGACTGTAATACTTTGGTCTAATTTCAGTAGCTGGATTTAGTGAGTGGGTGGTGTCAGAGGGCTGTGATCTACAGAAGGTCAGACTAGATGATCTGGTAGTCCCTCCTGGCCTTGAACTCGGCGACTTTAACACCAGGGATTGAATTTATGACCTTCAGAACCAAAAGCATAAGTCTCTTCAGTTTGTGCTAAAGAGACACCCTCTCAAGCTAAGCTATCACAGACTCCCATCCTCTGTGTGTTGGGCACAAAGGGATGCATATAACACACACACACAAATGACTTAAGCTATGTCTATACTGCCACATATATTGGCAAAACTTATGTTACTCAGGGGTGTGAATATTCCATCCCCCCTGAGCAACATAAGTTATGCCAACATAAATTGTAGTGCACATAGTGCTATGTCAGCAAGGAGAGCTCCTGACGACATAGCTACTGCCTGCCACTCATTGGGGGTGGTTTAATTACGTTGATGGGAGAGCTCTCTCCTGTTGGCATAGGGCGGATACAGGAGAGATTTTACAGCGGTGCAGTTCTACCGTGGTAAGCTTGGTAGTGTAGACATAGCCTGAAAGTGACACATTCCACTCCTGAAGTGAATGACAGCATTCATTCCGTGGCCAATTTGTTGTCACATTTAGGGGGTTTGCCTTGGTGTAAATGGTTTCTATTATAGCAAAAAAATTATAAAATGGTCTACAAACATTACCAAGGTATAATAGATATTCTGGAAATTAATATATGATGAGCAACAATGTAGCCAAAGGACAAGCCACAGAGTGTTTTAGGTTTCTTGCAAAAGAAGAACAAACAAAAGTGAGACAATCCATTGGGAAAAAAATTGGCAAAAAGGGTGATTTTTGACCTCTTTTCAGTGTAGTAGCCGTGTTAGTCTGTGTCAGCAAAAAAAAAAAAAAAAAGAAAAGAATACTTGTGGCACCTTAAAGACTAACAAATCTATTTCAGCATAAGCTTTCGTGGACTATAGTCTGCTTCGTCGGATGCATAGAATGGAACATACAGTGGGACGATATTTATACATTCAGAGAAACATGAAAAGGTGGAAGTAAGCATACCAACTGTAAAAGGCTAATTAATTGAAAGGAACTGTTATCAGTAGGAAAGAAGCTTTTGAAGTGATAATCAACATGGCCCATTACAGACAGTTGACACAACGGTGTTAAGGGTATTTAACTGGGGGAAATAGATTCAATTCACGTAATGACCGAGCCATTCCCGGTCTATATTCAAACCTAAGGTAATGGTATCTAGTTTGCATATTAATTCAAGTTCGGCAGCTTCTCGTTGGAGTCTGTTTTTGAAGTTTTTCTGTTGCAAAATTGCCACCTTTAAGTCTGTTACTGAGTGATTAGAGAGGTTGAAGTGTTCACCTACTGGCTTTTGAATGTGATGATTCCTGATGTCAGATTTGTGTCCATTTATTCTTTTGCGCAGAGACTGTCCAGTTTGGCCAATGTACATGGCAGAGGGGCATTGCTGGCACATGATGGCATATATCACATTGCTAGATGTGCAGTTGAACGAGCCCCTGATGGTGTGGCTGATGTGATTAGGTCCTATGATGGTGTCACTTGAATAGATATGTGGACAGAGTTGGCATCTGGCTTTGTTGCAAGGATAGGTTCCTGGGATAGTGCTTTTGTTGTATGGTGTGTGGTTGCTGGTGAGTATTTGCTTCAGGTTGGGGGGCTGTCTGTAAGCGAGAATTGGTCTGTCTCCCAAGATCTGTGAGAGTGAGGGATCATCTTTCAGGATAGGTTGTAAATCTTTGATGATGCGCTGGAGAAGTTTAAGTTGGGGGCTGAAGGTGACGGCTAGTGGCGTTCTGTTATTTTCTTTGTTGGGCCTGTCCTGTAGTAGGTGACTTCTGGGTACTCTTCTGGCTCTGTCAATCTGTTTTTTCACTTCAGCAGGTGGGTATTGTAGTTTTAAGAATGCTTGATAGAGATCTTGTAGGTGTTTGTCTCTGTCTGAGGGATTGGAGCAAATGCGGTTGTATCTTAGAGCTTGGCTGTAGACAATGGATCGTGTGGTGTGTTCTGGATGGAAGCTGGAGGCATGTAGGTAATGACCTCTTGTTATTCATTCTATATCAATTCACTTTTAATGAAAGCACCATAAAACATTCAAATAGTGCTCTAAGTTTCCATTCTATGTGGTTTCCCGCCCCCCATTTCAATTAGCTATTTTTAAAAAATAAAGACTTAAAGCTCCTCTTACAATTGAACTCTGTAACCTTATCTATGCTACAGCTTCTGCTGAATCATAATAGCCACATATTCTCCTGTACCACATCCCCTAAATACACAGTAGCTTCAGTCACAGATATTTTTCCCCAGACAAAGTTAAAGATTTTGCCCACTTCTTCTCCTGATTTCTTTTTTGAATCAAAATTAAAAGTCAAGTGGAACATGATTAAATGTAAAGGGAATTAACGGTAACAGCTTCACTAATATTTTCTGGCTTTTAGAAGAATAGTCTTTTTGTTTTTGAAAAGTGCACCCAGTAATGATGAAAGGTGGATATTTTACCTCTGTTTATCCATGGAAAGATACAACTTTTACCCATAGCAGCAATCATACAAGCATCTTGACACAAGGAAGGATCTTAACTATACATGACCTTTGCATTAAGCCTTGCTTGTGTCATTCACACTTGAGGCTTGCATGATTTTTAGTAAGGATAATTATAGTGCTAGCTTTCCTACACTTCCCTGCTAGAATTCTGGCTTCAGTTCTAGGGGAGAGACAGGGTGGATCAATCCTTGTTCTCTCTGATGAGAGTGCCAGAAAAGATACTAACTGAGGTACTTGTGCTTAGCACAGCTGTACTAAGAAATGGACTGAGGCCACAAATTCATCTCACAGAGTTAGCAGATAGTAACCACCATTATATGCCTCAAGATCATCAAGACAAAAAAGTCACAAGTCCATTAGCAGTTCTCTGAGCCATCTACTACTGCTTAATGTTGCTCTTTTTAGGCTGGTCAAATCTTGGAGAAAAACAGGTTATAAGGAATGAGAGAAAGAGCTACAAGAGGGAATCGGAAGGATGGCAGCTTGTAATTTGTAGTAGGATCCATGTATTATGTAAGCTAAAAAATAAAACTTGGACAAGGCTATATTTTGCTTTTAAGGCTTATTTTGATGTCAGCAGAGCCCTGGGGTATATTTGCAGCCTTGAAATTCACAAATATCTTCTCTTTTAAAGCATTTGGTTTTAAAAGAGGCACATTTGTAAGTGGTGAGATATTTCTCCCTATTGTAAAATATCAATTATTTGAAAGTGCTTGGATTAATTTATTGGATTTTAAGAATAAAAGAAATGGAAATTGTTTCTTACATTAATATTTTACATCCAACTGGGTCTGACTGGGCAATAAATCAGTTCCTTACAATTACATGTTTGTCAGACAGCGTGTTAGTTCAAAAAGCTAGGGAGCTAGCCTGTAGGTCTTGGTATACTTGAAAGGCAGAAAGAGTTCAGGTCAAATCAATTTGAGCCTCAGTAATTAAGATCAAGATTGAAGATGCTTCCCCATCTACATAGCAAGCATCTGGAGTCACTTTATAGAATAGATCAACCTCGTGGAGGTGGAAGAGAATATTGTAGGCAATGCTACTTTGACAGGCCTTTCTCTGGGCCTAAAAGGGCAAAAGTTACAGTCAGCAGAAAGTCAGGAGTGATTTTAACGAGGCCCCTTTCTGCAGTGGACTGGTTATTCAAGAATAAAGCTGAATATTTCCATACTGTAAACAAAACCTACCATCTAATTCTTTTTATTTAGGTTTATGCTTTTCAGTCACTTTATTTTTAGCTCAGCAAAATGAGCCTGGGGTCAAAATACCACAACCTCTGCTCTATTCACAATATCTAGATGCTCTTTAAAAGCCTAACCACAGTAAGAAGCTCAATATGGCATTATTTTGACTTCTGTGGTCTGTTTTATATGCCCCCCCCATCAATGTAATATTGCCATGCCTCACAAGCATTAGCGTATTTATTCTCAAAACACCCCGTGAGAGAATAGTAAAGAACTATTATTCCTATTCTACAGATGGGGGTCACAGAAAAACTAAAAGACTTGCCCATGGTTATATAGGAAGCTTGTAGAAGACTGGAGATTTGAATGCAGATCTCCTAAGTGCTATGCTAGTGGCCTAACCACTGAACCATCCTGCCTTTCCTGCAAAAGAGTGAAACATTGTATCAGTAGGCACTGTAGTCAGTGGATACTGACTCCGACAACGTGATGCTGAGGATCTGGGCCTCTGTTTAGATAAGTCCCTGCCCTTGGAAGCTTTAAATTAAACTAATACAATACCAAAAACATGAATGGATGAGCTGCAAGGATGGATCACGTTATCCCATAATGGACAGAGCATGAGGCCAGCCAAGAGATATGCATTTTTAGGAGAAGTCTGAGGGTAGAAATGGTGGGGGTTGGGCACAATGGTAGAAGGAGACTGTTCCCTTTTTGAGGCTCATGGGCAGCTCCCATTGTAGCTTTAGTTTTGGAATCCCTTCTGTATGTAAAAGATGTCCCAGTGTTACATATACCAATGCTCTTTATAGTGTCGTAAACCTCTGCTATATTATCTCCAACTCTCCTCTTTTTCCCTATTACATCTTAACCTTACAGTTCATCCAGAGTTTTTAAACCAGGTATCAACTTTCTTCTGTCTTGAAATATTTCCAGGTTAATAATTTCTGTTTTACTTTAACTAATTCTGCACACAGTATTTAAGATTGGGTCTGTTGCAATAATTGAGCCTACCAATTTATTAACCAATGCCTCCTACACTAACTTCATTACCTCCTTTTGTAGTAATTGTAGTATTGTGGTCACCACCCGGTACCTGTATTTCCTCTTTACCAAGGCCCTTTTAAGAACTCATTTACTTTCCAGTAGCCTTCTCAGCTCTGAATCCTTTAATTCACTCTTCACCAGGCTGGTAACAGAGTTTGTCAAAACAGAAATAAAAAGTTCCAAAACAAACACAAAGTCTTTCATGAGTTCCAGCTCCACACAGACTCTTAGGCTTCTCTACCTTACTATGACCAGGTCTCCTACTGCCTCTAGCAGTCTCACCAACCCTCTCTCAATCACACTCTTTCCCTGCATCTTCCTGCTGTTTTTTAAGTTGGAATTAGGGTGACCAGACAGCAAATGTGAAAAACTGGGACGAGGGTGGGGTGTAATAGGAGCCTATATAAGAAAAAGACTAAAAAATCGGGACATCTGGTCACCCTAGTTGGAATCACCTGATTCTTCTCAGTTGGGGCTCACCTTTTAATCAGGGCTGGCTTATTCCCGGCTCTCCAGCCCTGTTACAGTAACAAAACATGGTTTATAATTTGACTTTTTTTTTATTATTGCTGTGCAGTAGGCTGGTTTTTTCACAATAACTCCAAAACACGTTTTTTTAAATCACTGAGCTGAATGATTGCTCCATTTCTCACAATATCTTCCAGACCCAGCTCCTTGGTCCCAGACTAATTATTTTACACTGAGCTGCATTGAGCTACATTTGCAATCTGCTGATCCAATCATTTAAACCATCCAAATCCTTTTGAATCTGATTGCATTGTTCCTTGTTATTTGCCCTCCGCTTCCAATTTCAGTGTCAACTGCATAATTGGAGATCTTGTCATCAGTATTTTTAGCCACATTTGCATGTATTATAGGTGACACCTATAATAGGGTTGACTAACACATCCTTTCATAATCCCCTCTTTGCTGATGACTTTGGCAGTCTTTAATTGTTTGGACTGAAACATCCCATGCAGTTTGACTTCTTTTAGAAAGTTTGAGCCAAAAATGGTGCAGCCAATTCAGACTCCTGAGAGATAGGTAATTTTGTAAATGTAATTTTTTCAGACATTTTTTAAAGTCTAGCACTTCTCTCAGTTGCATCAGGAGCTTGACATATGTCAGGTGATGGTTTTCATGTCAGAGAGGTGCCTTTTGTTGTCTCCATGAAAATCTGCCCAGCTTTGGGTACACTATAAACTATGAAACTATCACCATTTTAACATGCACTTGTTATGGGCTCCTTAATTCTCTGAATGTTCTAATAGCTCTGTCTATGGTCTCAGACCTCACTAAGTTGCCCGCCTCATTCTGAAATGGCCACGTAGAACTGAACCGTTATTCAGGACAGGAGACAAAAGTAATTATCCACCTGTCTTCCCCCATCAATATGCCTGTTAGCCTAGAGAGAGGTGCATTGGGTTGTAAGGCAGGGAAACCATGAGCTTCTTTGACTTTCATTAAGGGCCTAACTTCCAGTTCAACTCCAATTCACCAGAAGGCCCAAAACCTTTCCCATAAGGGGGTGATAAGAGAGTTTAAGGCTCCGACTGCTTTTTATAATAATAATAATAATAATATATGGAGATATGCCTATCTCATAGAACTGGAAGGACCTTGAAAGGTCATTGAGTCCAATCCACTGCCTTCACTAGCAGGACCAAGTACTGTCCCCTGAGAGATTTTTGCCCCAGATCCCTAAATGGCCCCCTCAAGGATTGAGCTCATGGTTTAGCAGGCCAATGCTCAAACCACTGAGCTATCCCTCCTCCTGTACAGGAGGATTGGTACAGGAAGCAAGTCTGGTATAGGTGCAGGCATGCAATACATTGCGCAAGGTGAGTGTGTTTAAAAGTTAAAAGGAAACTTAACAAAAATATGGTAAATCAAAATTCAAGATTTTTTGAGCCAGTGAAGTTTCCCCAAGAAGGGACGTCTCAGATAAAATAAAGTGGGGCGCTGGAGGGAAGAACAGCAGTTCTGGAGTATTTAGAGCATGAAAAGAGTTAGTTATATTTTAAGCCAGTTAGAGGAAACAGCTTTTAAAAGTAAGTTAACAGTGGGAGCCAAAGGAGATATCTGTGGTAGCCAGAGAAAGAAGCCTGAAGGCCATAGCAGGGATAGGATAGCTGCCTAAGTAATTATAGCTCATCTTAACAGAAGCCCTACACTGGTATGAGAACTCAAGTAAGAAGAGGCAAGCTAGTTTGTCATTGACAGAGGCCTGGGGATATTCAGAGATGCAGAAAGGGCCCATCTTGTACCCAGCCAAACAGAGCAAGTAGAACAATCATGCTTTAGTAGTCTTAGTTTACTGTAGATGGTGTCAAAATCTCTTGGCAAGGAGACAGAGATGCTGCGCTTTCATGGATGCGGTGGCCACTTAGGAGGAAGCTGTGTGACGTGTGAGTGGGAATATTTCTCATACCTGTGTTCTATTTCAAAATCCTCAATAATAGCAGTTAGCTATCACCTGGATGCTTTGGAAATGTAGACTTTCTGTGGAGTCTTTTAGAAATGTCTATTATGGATAGATATTTGAATGTATTTTAAAACAGTATATTTAATGATGCGGGATACCACTTGGGAGTCGTGAGACTTCAAACTGCCTGAGCTAATTGGATTGCTATTATTTGAGATAATCTTATTGGGATGCTTGGAAATGAGTTTTATTCTTCATTACAAGGACAAAGGGCTGCATTTTAAAGGGCAATGCTAATGGATGCATAGAGGGCAAAGAATAATGTACTCTAAAGCTCTCCATGGGTTTCTGCCGGCTGTGACTCACACTTACACAGGTATTAGAGAAAAGCAGGCAAATGTGATGATGAAGGAAGAAGAGAGGAGTTTAAAAGAAAAATGGGTTGAAAGCTCTACCCTCAATATGGTATGGAGAATGAAAGATGGGGCCTTGTATGATAGCGTGTTCTGTAGTTTTGTTTTTGATAATTGGGCCTTGATCCCATGAGTTGTTTCATGTGAGTGAACCTCTGCCCCCATGCAGAGCCTCAACACCTTCAATTATTGCCATTTTTTGTCAGAATGTTGGTCCATATCCTCTCCTGCTGCAATACATGCATGATGCAGGAGAGGCAGGGAGGACTGTCAGGAAGATGTACATGTAGAGGTGAATGCATGGCTGTGCTCATGTTCTAATGCTGTTTATGGAATGCTGTTTTGGGAAGGAGAACTGCTGGGAAGGGATGGGGTGCAGTTGCCTGGTAACCCAATAAGCTCAGCTCTCATTTTGTGACTGTGCTCCTTGATTGGTCAGAAGAGTCAGCAGACCATCATTTAAGTGGAGTAGCAACAGCAGCACAATGTCTGCTCAGTGTGTTGCATGCCGACACCTATGCCAGACTTGCTTCCTGTACCAATCCTTCCTCGAACCTGTTCCTGATCCAGCTCCAGTCTCTTCTTTCCTCTGAACCCGTGACTCAAACCATTGGCTTGTTGCCTGACCATGACTCTGGTTCCGCCTCCTGGCACTTCTGGTCCAGGTGTCAGTCACACATAGCATTCTGCTGCTTTTTGTGGCATCCAGTCAGCTCCCTGGGATCCTAATTAATAGTAGGTGCTAATAATGAAATACAGTCCTTGAGATGACTCAACTTTTAAAAGCCTCCGATAAGAAAAGGATTAAAGACATTGTTATACCCCAGTGCCATCTTCTGGATACTAATGGAAACAGTGGAGAAACTAAGAGCTGAAATCTGAGCACCCACTTTGGACATGTCCAATAGGAATCAGAGGGTGGCCCCCTCCAATATGCCCTGAAACTAGGGCATATAAAACTGAGTTCATCATGTGATTTTTTTTTCAGTTTTCACCAAAAAGTTTAGTAACTATTGGATGTCTAACAGTGAACACGAGAGAAAATGAGGTAGGATCGGAGGCTAAAATGGGGAAAGAGCAAGTTTAAAATTACTTAGAGAAGTTAGATGTCTTCAACTTGCCTGAGTCTGATGAAATGTATCCTAGAATACTCAAGGAGCTGACTGAGGAGATATCTGAGCCATTGGCGATTACTTTTGAAAATGCATGGAAGACAGGAGAGGTTCCAGAGGACTGGAAGAGGGCAAATATAGTGTCAATCTATAAAAAAGGAAATTACAGACCAGTCAGCTTAATTTTAGTACCTGGCCAGAAAATGGAACAAATAATAAACCAATCAATTAGCAAACACCTAGAAGATAATAAAGTGATCTGAATCATTCAGCGTGAATTTGTCAAGAACAAATCATGTCAAACCAACCTAATAGCTTTCTTTGACAGGGTAACAAGTTTTGTGGATGGGGGGACGTCATAGATGTGGTATATCTTGACCTTAGTAAGGGTTTTGGTACTGTCTCTCATGACCTTTTCATAAACAAACTAGGGAAATACATCCTAGATGGAGATACTATAAGGTCGATTCATAATTGGTTGGAAAACTGGTCCCAGAGAGTAGCTATCACTGGTTCATAGTCAAGATGGAAGGGCATATCAAGTGGGGTCCCTCAGGGATTGGTCCTGGGTCCGCTTCTGTTCAAAGTCTTCATCAATTATTTAGATAATGGCATAGAAAGTACATACATTTATAACATTTGTGGACAATACCAAGCTGGGAGGGCTGCAAGTGCTTTTGAGGATAGGATTAAAATTCAAAATGATCTGGAAAAACTGGAGAAGTAGTCTGAAGTAAATAGGATGAAATTCAATAAGGACAAATGCAAAATATTCCTCTTAGGAAGGAGCAATCAATTAAACACATACAAAATGGGAAATAACTGCCTAGGAAGGAGCACTGCAGAAAGGGATTGGGCAGGGGTGGGGTATAGTGGATTGCAAACTAAATATGAGTCAACAGTATAACACTGTTGGAAAAAAGTCAACATCATTCTGGGATGTATTAGCAGGAATGTTGCAGGACAGACATGAGAAGTAATTCTTCCGCTTTACTCCACGCTGATAAGACCTCAACTGGAGTATTGTGTCTAGTTCTGGGCATCACATTTCAGGAAAGATGTGGACAAATTGGAGAGAGTCCAGAGGAGAGCAACATAAACGATTGATGGCCTAGAAAACATGACCTCTGAGGAAAGATAATTGGGTTTGTTTAGTCTGGAGAAGAGAAGACTGAGAGGGGACATGATAACCGTTTTCAAGTACATAAAAGGTTATTACAAGGAGGAGGGGAAAAACGGTTCTTGTTAACCTCTGAGGATAGGAAAAGAAGCAACGGGCTAAAATTGCAGCAAGGGATGCTTAGGTTGGACATTAGGAAAAACTTCCTAAATGTCAGGGTAGTTAAGCACTGGAACAAATTGTTTAGGGAGGTTGTGGAATCTCTGTCACTGAGGTTTTTAAGAACAGATAGATGAACACCTGTCAGAAATAGTCTAGTTATTATGTAGTCCTGCCATGAGTGCAGGGAACTGGACCAGATGACCTCTTGAGGTCCCTTCCAGTCCTACACTTCTATGATTCTATGTGCTCAAGAGAGTTGTTTTGACTAATAGGAAGCTGCAGAATCCTGAATGCAGCTGATGTCCCAACCAGTCAAGTGGAAAGGACTCTTCCCCATCCCAGGGTTAACAGGATAAGAAGAAGTGGTGAGATTTTATTTCAAAGATCATATTTCTCCTTCTAGTCTTTAACATAAATAACTTACGGTTATCTTGCTGAATTTAGACTCTCCATTGAGATTTCAAGTGACCATATTTTAGATTTTAACTCCTTGAGAAGTCCAAGCAAATTGTCCTAAAAGAGATTGAAAACAATAACCTTTAGCAATTGCTTTTAATATTCTAAACATGTCTCTCTTGGACCAGTGCAGTCAAAGAGTAGTAACCACACTTTTAAAAGTGCCTGAAAGACAAGTGCACTCTTGGAAGTGTGATAAATGTATTAGGAATTGAGAATTTATTATCACAAGTAAATGTAATAAGAAATCTCGGTAATTTGCATTGTTCCTTGTTATGACTGCTGAGCCTCAACTCTAGTTTATGATAACTGCTAGGAAGACTGTGGTTCTGGGTGAATTAATAAATTGTTAGTTGGTTAACAATAAACAAGTGTCCTGAATGAAAAATACTGTTCAAGTTAAAAGTTGACCTGAAAAGAACTCAGTGTTAAAACTAGCAAGTGAACCATTCCCTGGACTCACTAAAATGTCGTTATCCTAATAAACGCCTTTCTTTATTGGCTGTAACACTTATTCAATTGGCAAGCCCAATTTGTTGTATTTCAGATTTAAAATCAAACTGGTATCCTGGCAAATTCATAGAAATTGACCACCTTTCATGCTTAGAGTAGGACTTGCAATAATGAGCTTACTCTTCAGCAAGGAAGATTTAGGTTAGATATTAGGGATGACTTTCTAGCTATAAATGTAGTTAAGTTCTGGAATAAACTTCCAAGAGAGGCTGTGAAATCCCCATCATTGGAGGTTTTTAAGAACAGGTTGGAAAAAACCTCTCAGGGATGGTCTAGGATTATTTGGTCCTGCATCAGCCTGGGGAGGTGGAGTTGATGGCCTTTTAAAGTTGCTTCTAGTTCTACGTTTCTATGATTCTCCGGCTCCCTGATTTGCAAACTGCCTCAGCTCTGATGTAAGATGGAGCAGCCCAGGGGCTGTTCTAAGTTATGAAAGCTGAGAACTGCCAGAGTGGAACTGCTATAGGGAATGCCCTGTCCCTTTCTGATCCCTCTTACACCACTTCCTTCCCCTAAAAGGATGATGGGTGTGAGGAAGAGCTTGTTGTAGGACCTGGCTCCACTGGCTTTACACTAGTTGAAAATTCCCCTTTGCCATGATAATTTTAAATTAGCGAGCTGCAGCCACTCTTGTGCTGTTCATCTTCGGAACTAGAACTGGGAATCTGCTCCTCAGAATTTTTAAATATTTTTCAACCAGCTCTAAGTGTAATCATGAGCATTTGCACACCAGTAAGCTGATTCTAATAGGAGAAAAGAAGCATACTGTAACATGTGACCTGCAGCATGTATCAGAACAAAACAGGTCAAATTCTAAATATTGAACACTCACAGGAAATGATTGCAAACAAGGTACAGAGCAAGAATTACTGCCAGAGATTATTTGGTGCATAATTCTGAATAATAAATCAATTGAAGAAAATTGCAATCAGTCTGTGGACAACAGAAGAAGAGGCTAAAATTATTAACTAAACTATTTGCTTAGAATTGATTGCTTAGTTTCTACTTTAGAGTCAGATGCCAATTTCAGATCTGGATAAACTGGTTACATTTGCGGGAACCATTGATTGCAAGCCCTCTGCTAAGACCCATATGGTCTCATTTGCCTATAGAGTTTGATATACAAATGACCTAGATAACATACAGACAACTGGCCTAGTAGGTGATGAATATAAGTGGGAAGAATTTTGGGCTCCAAGTTCAATATAATTAATGAAGTATTACTAAAGATTCTTCAGAGAAATTGGCTTGTGCATTTACAATGTGCTATAATGATTTACTTGGAAGTCTCCCTTCGGACTCAGTGTACAAGTTACAAATGATGCAAAATGCTGCTGATCAGAGATATTGACAATCGCTCACTGGTATTGACATATATGGGAGTCTCCACTGGTTGCCAGTGCAATTATGAACTAACTTTAAAGTCTTGCTTTTGTCCAAAGGCTAAAAGGAGGACTTTGTTTCTCATTATATTTCAAAGCTCTCCAGCCTCATTCTTCATCAGTTTGTTCCTTCCATTAGATCAAATCAAATAAATTAGAGATTGAAAGTCCTAGGTTCTCCTCCAGTCTATCTTCCATCTGTCAGCACAGGATTGTTTCTTATAGAACACAGGTTTGCTCAGTGAGCCAACATACAAGAGATGATCTTTCCAGTGTTAAACAACTTTAACTTCTTACCATTATCAAAAAGAAATTTGGAAATGGTATTAGTTTTTTGCTCTTGAGTAAAATGTTCAAAAGCACCTAAGTCCTTAAGAGCCTAAGTCCCACTGACTTTCTCATCGACTCCTAAGGGCCTAAATCACTTTTGAAAATGGGACTTAGCTCCTAAGTCACTTGTGCGGCTTTGAAAATGTTACGTCTTGTCTCCACTGGAAGGTTCTCATTATTCTTCTTTTTCATATGCAGCTTTTAAAGTTTTGGGGATAGTTCAGCTTCTTATAAGCCTCTCTCCATGTTTTTGTTTGACTTTAGCATAGTTATTTTCAGGTTTGCAAATCCCTCTGGTCTGTAGCCCTCTTTCCTTGGGGTTTGCTAGTTGTTCCCTTTCATGCTCTGGTCTGGTATCAGGAGCCCTGGGCTCCTGCTTTGTTTTTTTCCCCCACTGATGGCTCCAGTCCTAAATCCCTTATAATTGGCTTGGAAACATTATATTTTTATTGGTAAATGTGTGTAAACATCAATTTAACTGTACGCACACAAACTGACAAAAACATATTTCCATGGATAATAAGCAAAATGTACAATAGGCAAAGTAAAGAAAATGCTACTTGAGAGCTTATTTAAGTTTCATTTAAGTTTGATTTAGGGATATTTACTTTGTATATTTTGATATGTGATGCTGACAATTTGTGTTTTTAATGGTTATAAAACTTTATTTTTTTGAATCTCAGTGTCTACTGTCTGACACCCACAATTACTGTCTGACTCCCCATAATTTCCCACAGCTGTGAAAATTTAAATGAAATCAGAAAAAAATGCATAGAACCCATAATTTAGAATCATAGAACCACAGAAGGGAAAGCAAGAGCCATCTCGTTTAACCCCCTGCCAAGATGCAGGATTTGTTGTGTCTAAACCATCCAAGACAGATGGCTCTCCAGCCTCCTTTCGAACACCTCCAGTGAAGGAGCTTCCACAACCTCCCAAGGCAGTCTGTTCCGTTGCCCTACTGTTCTTACTGTTATGAAGTTTTTCCTTAAATTTAATCTAAATCTCCTATGCTGTAGTTTGAACCCATTGCCTCTTGTTCTGCCCTCTGTGGCAAGAGAGAACAACTTTTCTCCATCTTTTTTATGGCAGCCTTTCAAGTAGTTGAAGACCTCCATCATGTTCCCCATCAATCTTCTCTTTTCCAAATGAAATATACCCAGTTCCTTCAACCTTTGCTCATGTGGCTGGCATTCCATCCCTTTGATCATCTTTGTCACTCACCTCTGGATCCTTTCTAATTTCTCCACATCCTTTCTACACATTGGTGACCAAAATTGGACACAGTACTCCAGATGAGGACTAACCAGTGCTGAGTAGAGCAGTACTATCACCTCCTATGACTTGCATGCTATGCCTTTGTTAATGCAACCTAACATTGCATTTGCTTTTTTTGCAACAGAATCACGTTGCTGACTCATGTTGAGGTTGTGATCCAGCACTGCTCCCAGATCCTTCTCAGCAGTGCTGCTGCCAAGGCAATTGTCCCCCATTCTGTATTTGTACATTGATTTTTTCTTCCCTAAGTTTAGTACCATACATTTTTTTGTTGAATTTCATTTTTGTTGTCAATAGGTCAGTTCTTCAATTTATCTAGATCCCTCTGAATTTTAACTCTAGCCTTCAAAGTGTTGGCAACATCCCCATCCTCAGCTTTGTGTCATCTGCAAATTTGATCAGTTTGCTCTCTATTCCTACATCCAGGTCATTAAAAAAGATATTAAACAACACTGGACCCAGAAAAGATCCCCCTGGAACCCCACTTGAGACCTCCCTCCAATCTGACATCATTACATTAATAGTTACTCTTTGTTTCTGGCTCTTTAACCAATTCTGTATCCACTTAATGGTAGTTCCGCCAAGCCTGAATTTCTCCAGCTTACTTATCAGAATGTCATGTGGGGCTGTGTCAAAAGCCTTGCTGAAGTCCAGGTATATCATGTCCACCACATTCCCTCTATCCACCACACCAGTTACCCTGTCAAAGAAGGCTCCGGCAGCAGGGCTGGGGGGAGCGCTTTAAAAGGCCCGTGGCTCCCCGCAGCAGCCGGAGCTGCAGGCCTTTTAAAGCGCCACCCCAGCGAGGCTCGGGCAGCGCCTTAGCGCCGCTTTTCCTCACAGGGGGAGCGGCTGCTCCCCCTGCTCCCCCCCTGGCTACGCTACTGACTTTCACATGGAACAGCTGCGGCTCAGTTCCTACCTCTCAACACATCACTGTTGGTGCATTGCATTACAAAGACTGTGTGAATGAATGACAGTTCTGCTCCCTCTTATGTGGGTCAAAGAATATTCTGATTAAATATCAGCTTGAGGTGGGCCAAAAGGATGTGGACAGTGGGGGACATCATTCCTCTCTCATGCCTACTTTACACCAATATAACTCCGTTGATGTAAATGGAGTTATTCCTGACATTCACCAGCATGAGAGATGAATCAGGCCATAGGTTCGCGTGCTGGTGTCTTCCCCTCACAAGTTTCTATGGTAGGAAAATATTGTAATACAATTTTGTCTACAGTTAGCTCCTTCGTGTCACTGTAGCATAGAAATCTGAGAACTTAGAGATGGGAAAGACCCGGTATGTGCAGAGATGGGTTTGAACCAATGTCTAAGTCTGAACATCCCCTTTACTTCCGTGGGGGTTTCTCAAGCTGCACCATGATCTAGATCCAAGGGCATCTGGCCTCATCTCTGCAATGGGAAAAACAATCACATAACTAAACAAACCAGAACTGGACCCTTTGAAGTTTGGTTGGGCGGAGTGTACATTGAATCAAAATTGAAATCCAAACTGCAGACTCCTCCCACTACCTCATTTCAAAATGACACCTTCCTCTCCTTAGCTCTGCAAGTCCCAGGCTCTCAGATCTACTTCCTCCTTCATACTCCTTGTACTGACATGTGAAGATGAGACCAGCCAGCTGAGATAAGGTTGCTCATACAACTGTCTGGAGAGAAATTCTCATTCCTTCAGCTTGTGTGACACGTAACATGTACAGTCACTTGTTTATGGTAAAATCTGCTGCTTATTAGTGAGTTTGGAGTTTTATTTTGCATTCTGGTCACTAGAAGCAGCATCAATGCTGCACATAAGAAAAGTTGTTATAATGTCTGCAGCAGAGGTGAAAGTAAGCCGATATGGTCTGGTACAGCCTACTGGCAAGAGCCAGTACACCACCAACCATACTGGCAGGGGGCAGCTTCCCCAGCTGGCGATTTAAAGGCCCTGGGGCTCCCGGCAGCCGCTGGAGCCCTGGGCCATTTAAATCGCTGCCAGAGCCCCGCTGCTGGAGCCCCAGGGTAGGGGTGGCAGCCAGGAGCCCTGGAGCTCTGGCAGCAATTTAAAGAGCCAGGAGCTCCACTGCAGTAGTGGCGGCAGGAGCTCTGGGCCCTTTAAATTGCTGCCAGAGCCCTACTGCCAGAGCCCCGGGGTTGCGGCAGCGGCCCGGGGCTCCAGCGGTGATTTAAAGGGCCTGGGGCTACCGCAGCTGGAGCCCTGGGCCCTTTAAATCTCGATTTAAAGAAAGAAAGGGACTCCGGTGTACCGGTAAGTCCTTTAAGTTATTTTCACCCCTGGTCTGCAGACTAACACCAGAAAACTATTCTATGTCTCTTTCAGAGTATAACAGCTGGGGGTGAATGGATTACCCTCCTCGCACAAAAATAGAAGCACCTTTGGTGTTTGTAAATCTCTAAGAAAGGAAGGAAAATCCAGAAGAATTGCTCCAGATGCACACAGCTACTGTTGATCCATCTGCAAGACCTACCATGTGGTAGATGCACAGGATGGGTTGGGATGGGGTTCTAAGAGAGAAGGAAAGGGAGAGCACGTTTCTTTCTTTGTGTATCCCATCTGTGGCCTGTCATTTGGATTCCTATGTTCTCACTTGCATTCACATAACCTCACTGCTATTGTCATTCTTTAGTCCCACAAGTGTATGTTAAAGTGGCCTCTGGCTGGCCTAAGTTACTCTCTGCTTATGCTGTTTGGATGAAATTCACCTCTGTGCAGAAAACTAGCACAATACCTGTATACCAGTTATTTGTTCTTAAACCCTATTTTGAAGCCTTCTGGCTTTTGAGCCTTTAGGGTGCACTTGCTTCAAATTTTCATGTTTTTCTCTGCAACCATGAATGCTAGAAACTTACTTTAAAAAAATAATAAAATAAAGCTGAGAGTCTCATGTAATATGATTCCAGAAACTGGGGCTTTAAGGAAAAACACTAGAAATCTTAAGAGATTTGATTTTTGCACATTATTGAACTTTGGGATCTGGTCATGCTTATTTTTTCATTATTTTGTGAACATTTTTGACAGTATTTTTATTTTCTTTTGGTGGGGACATAAAACCGACTAAAACATTTTTGATTTATTTTTGGCACCTGAAACTGAAAAAAAGTTAGTTGTCAGGTGGCAGTGCACTCCTAAAATGTTTGGCTTTCAGGGTTTCCATGGAAAACTGACAATCTTGGGTGGAAACACAAACTTTTTCATTCAAATGTCCATTTTGTCAATTTTCTGTCAGGGAAAGAAAAGTTTGGATGGACATTTTTTTTGAGCAGCCCTATTGAAAAGCTCCCAATATGGTGCACTTTGCACATCTTGAGCCACATTCAGAGGTGATAGAGGTGATTAGTATAAACTGCGTGCCCATAAGCTGCTGTACCCTGGTGTTAACTACACGGCCAGGGCAAGGCTGTAGCAAGAAAAGCAACTAACAAGAAGGTCTGAGAAAATATGAGCTAAAAAGAGAGGCTTACTTTGTCTTACTTACATCTTCTAACGCCCTCATTTTGGTCACTTCTCTTGCTACAGCCATTCATTCCCCTCCTTATCCATGTGTGTGTTCCACAAACATTCTGCTATCTAGTTTGCAACACTGTTTACATGGCCTCTGAATGTAGCACCTTTTCTTATCACATGGCACTACTGACACCTGCATATAGGTGGAGACACAGTCCCTTTCACCAAGCTTGAATTTAGTCCCTCCCACGCTTTCTAGTTTTAGTTTCTTGCTAATTACTTTCTGATGTCTCCACTGATATTAGCCTTAAGACAGACAGAACTGCCCTTACCATAACACATTGTGAGTTGGAACAAATCTATTTTATTTTAAAAATGGTATCTTGTTCAGCAAGTGAGTGTCCGACCTCTCTCTGCTTGAAATGTGATCGCGCTCCAGGACCAGGGCTTGTAAAGTGGAGGAATGCAGTAGATTTGTATATTTCCTGAAGAATTTTTATGAGAACCACTTTTTTATAAAATGTCCCAGTTGTATTCCTAGGTTATTACTTCTCAGGCTCCCAACAATGTTATTTATACCTAAGAATATTCCAACAGCACATCCTCCCATTTGCTCTTTGCTTTCAGCACTGCATAACTAGGCCATTATTGTGTGGGAAAAATATGATCAAAAATAAAACATTGTCTTCACTCTGCTTAAAAATGCAGCCTCCCCACTGTCTGACTGTGAAATATGTCCACTATTATAATTTTTTTTTAAAAAGCCCTGTAATGCTAAACTCTCAGAATTGATCCAATCTTATTAGTAAATAGGCGAGGACAGTAAATGGAAGGTAAAATTATAACCACAGTGCAGAACTGATTATCATCGTATACATAAGGATTTGTCCACAGGAAGAAGTATCAGAATGCCCCATGGCATGCCCATTACCATGCCATCAGTGGTTTTCAGGTCAGTGAGGTTAAATAAAGTTACTTAAACTCAAATCCAAACCAAACGGAGGCAATCTACCTGGAGACAGCAGATATTTTCCTATCGTCTGCTAACACAATGCACATAATTGGACACAATGCAGTATAAAATCAGGGCCAAATCCTGGTTGCCTTACCCATATAAGTAGTCTCATTAACGTAAATCATAATGCATATGCAAAAGGAGAATGCATTAGTAGGCCGCTAATCAGAAGAGCTCCTTGGAAGAGGTAGCAGGTGGCAGATGCCCTGAGGAGATCTTCTGATTAACAGCCTGGCCCACACAACTTCCCCCTGACTGGCTTAATCTCCCCCAGAATCTCTAAGAAAAGTGGCTGCGGCTGGGAAGTGGGGCCACCTAGTGGGGGAAAGGATAAAAAGTTAAAGACAAATGTTTGTGATTATTATTTAACTAAAAGTCCCCACTGTTCTATAAAGCAGGAGAATCTCAGATTTCAATAGCACAGACAGGGACCCTGAGTTTAATCTCACACCTGTTTTACCCCCAATTGTAAATTCACTGGACCTTATTCTGTTACACTAAGGCCATTTCACCCCGGCCTTAGAATGAGCAGACACAGCCCCTTGAGAATAAGCCTGCTCAGTCAGTGGAGAGCCGGCATCAGGGCTTTATTCCAGCGTTGGTCCCAGGTCCCAGTGGAGGGGCTTGAATAGGACATTTTAGTACATTACAACCTTTCTCTGCTTCCTGTGACTCATATGAGACCATGAGAAGCAGAGTGGGAGTCAGCGAGCCCTGACGCTGCTCTAATTTACTCTGCACGCTGGGTGGCCACATTAGCCCCCCTTTCAAGCACAGGAATGGAGTTACTGTGAATCAGGCCCACTGGCTTCAGTGGCGCCACTCCAGATTTACATTGGTATAAGTGAGAACGGAATCTGGCCCAGGGAATATAAACTACATTTTAAGAAACTTTGGCGGGTATAACCTCCTCTTGATGTTAACATGTGTCCCATTAATTCTAAGGGGATTGCACAAAGGGTAGAATGTAACCATTATTTTACTTTCTAAGGAATATGGGTGCATTATACGTTAATGAAGGTAATTGGCTTTTACTGTTTCCCACTAAGTAAAACCAAGTGAGAGCCAAATCATGCTTGCCTTACTAATGCATCCCACCTGTGTGGGATTGAAGGTTTGATTGAAGTTAATGAGACAATCGTGTGAGTGAGGCTTGGTAGAGTGTGGCAGGGTAGAGGGACTCCAGAGAGGGTGGAGACTCCTTCTTGGATGGATGGAGGTTCTGAATGGGAGATGCACGCTGATGAAACAGGGAACTTCAGAATGGATCTGGGAGAATAGTGGCTGAGTGGAGGTAGCTGGTAATAGGACCATGAAGAAAAGGGAACATGCAACAAAATTAAGGCGGGAAAAGCCAGGAAATCAAAGGCTCCGCTGACATTGTACTTCAGGTATGCAGCATGGGCCAGTACAGATAATGTAAGAGTGAGCTAGGAAAACTGGGTTCTATTCCCATCACTGCCCCTTGATCATAATGTATTGTGGTAATGCCGGGGGGCACCAGCTCCATTGTACTAGGCATTGTACAAACCTATAACAAAAAGACAGTCCTTGTCCCAAAGAACTAAGTATAAGTCAAGAGATGACAGATGGAGAGAGCATGATAATAGCAAGATGATTACGATAAACAGTGGTCACAGAACACCAGCTACCTAACTGTTGCTCTAGGCACTTGAGCGGGTCTGTTAGGGCCAGATCTTCAGCTTCTCTGCATTGCTCTTCTGCAGAGGAAGAGATACTAGCCATTCACTTGAGTTCAGTAGGCTTAATATATATATTGTATTGATTATTGAGTGAGTATCACTGAAACAATACTGAACTCATAACATTTCCAGTGGGAAAAAATGTAGCTGTCTGGCTAATAGGGAATGATCTTCAATATATTTTTATAGGAAAATGTAGCAGGCTTCCTAGGCTTCCTTCATACTAACTCCCGGCAACCAGGGACATATTATTGACTTCAAAATCATTCATTAAAATATTTTTTTAAAAAATCAATGAATTCACTGATCTAAATACCCAAATAATAGAGAGAGATTTCACAAGTGGTTTCCTACAATGTGTGCTGAGTGATAATAGGACTCCAATCTTTAAGTGCTTCATCAATTACCTACTATAGTCAATAGGTTGAATTTCCATCATAAACAGACAGCGCTTTCTCTATGGGGAAGGACAAAGAAAACGCTCTAAAATAGATAAACACTCCAGGATGCTGTATATAGTCAAATCCTGGTGGTTAGTGCTGTCAGTGCTCTGTATACTCTTTTGATATTTAAATCTCTCCAACTTTCCTTTTTGCACCGCTTTAATTGGGAAAACATAATATTTGTAAGTTTCCCATTTAAGATGTTACACATCAGACCGACTTCAGAGATACTTAGGTTTAAGGCAAATTCTTGGAGCACCATTCAAAGCTCACTGAGGTCTTTAAAATTACTTTCACGTAGCACTTGATGGGAAAAACCAAAGGCTCAGAAAAGATGTATATGGTTGACCTTTAGACCAGTCATCCACACAATGCTGGGCTCTACAGACCAAACAGTATGTGTGATATTATCCATTTATCATTTATTTATATTGCACTACAGTCATGAATGGAGCATTGCAGACATAAAATAATGCAAAGTCCTTTAAGTCTTAGGACCTACTAGGTGATGAGTGCCTCCTATAGGTGTGAGCTCACTCCACTTCCACTGAAAAACAGTTTAATTCACTACTTGATCTTGCTTCATTCATCCTCTATTCTGTGCACTCAATGAGACAAAGGACCTGTAGGGGGGGAAAAGGAGGATCATATTGAAGACTGTATCATAACGCAGATGCACAAGGGGTCTGAATTAAGGTTATATAAGCAATCTTAAATCTGGCTTTGTAACGTTAATGCTCTTTTAATGTAGTTTTCTTGCAAGTGGTACACACACACACACACACACACACACACACACACACACACACACACACACACACACACACACACACACACACACACACACACACACACAGTGCAGAAGAGAGAGATCAAAGTAATGAGTACTTTTGGCTGCTTGCGGTACAATGTCCTGGGTACTTGGGGAGCTATTTAAGGTGGCTGTACTTTGAATAATAAAACATACTGTATTACCTATAGGCATAGGATGGGATAAAGTGCTTTGTATCAGAGGTAATATGATAGAAGTTGTGCACTTGTTCGGACATGTAAGCAGCCAGAGATATGTGACACCATCTTCTCTGTTGTGTGCGATGATAATGACATTTTATTCAGGGGCAATGGTGAGAATAAACCATTTGCACCTGCAGATTCTGCACTCCTGCTTTACAGGGTCAGCTGTGAATGCGAGTGGTTGCTGCCAGTGTCAGTGAGAGCTCATAAATACTTGTTACCAGAGGAATGACACATAACTAAGAAAATGTGGTTGCCAGGAAGGGCAGAAGGGTGGTTGCATAAGATCCCCTGCATGCACCAAAGAGGAGATGCCACACAGTGACTGATAAGGCTGGTTCACAAGGCAAAATGTTATGTTACAAGCAAAGACCATAGCCTGCTCCCATCCACCCTCCCTCCTTACAATCCACTCAACTTCCCCAGGGAAGTTCCCACACTGCAGACCCTTACACACCTCCCTCTCTCCCTCCACAGAAAGACACCTACCTTCACTGGTCCTGCCGTAGGTGTGCTCCATAAGATTCATGGCCCACTCACTCAGCGCTGGTGTTTGGTCTGCATGCCCTGTGATGCAGGCTGTCTGCTCTGAGAGGTACCCACATGTTTAGCATTAGGGGTGATTATTTAACCCCCTTTGCTCCCTCTTTGTGGAAAGTGGGCTGTATTGTTGCATGGCTGGGCACAGTTTAATAAAAAAGGTGGTAAGTGATCTGGGTTTTCTTTGTTGTTGTTTTTTTAATTGTGCCCAGCCAGTCAACAATGCAGCCCACTATTGACATTAAAGGCTGTTGAAGTTCTCCTTGGCAAAACTCCCTCCTGCAGGAGGGGCTTGCTCCCTTTCATATGGAGTCCAGCAGAAGGGATTCCCCTAGTGTAAAGGAGGTGGGTGTGCCTCTCAGAGTCACATCTCCTCTGTGCAGATAAGGAGAGTCGTGTCAGTGATGTAGAAGTAGGTGGGACAACCTGGGCCTATATGATTGATCTGTGGAAGTGGAAAGTGCCAATTCATGGGTGTATCAACACTCAGGCAGGGGGAAAAAAGCCCTAGGAAAGAAACAAAACAAACTGCTGGTTTTGGGGTACCACAATCAAAGTTACTAGTACACCGTGACTCTCACAGACCACTCAGCCTTCCACCACACTTCCTTCTTCCCACCATACCATCTTGACTGAAACCACTTCTGCAAGTGTCTGGATAAAAATGAAAACCACACCTCAACTTCATACCCGCCGCGGCCCAGCCCTTGCCCCCAGGGTATCAAGAACCTCAGTTACCTGGCAACCACATCAGGTAAAGTCCTGTGAAACACAACTGCATTGCACACCTGGCCATAACTGACCGGATCTCCATGGCACAGTGATATTAATCAGCCACAACAGAACTCCACGGAGTGTTGGTAGCAGGATGATTGTGCTGCTCTACGTTAGGCCAGTGGATGGAGAGAGAAGGAGAAACTTTCCTACAGGCCACATGTTTACCTTAATTTCTTCAGTGATGGATAATATTTGACAATTGCATGTGCCGTCCTTCAGTATTGTTTCCCCATTAGTTAATGTGACCAGCTGACAGATTTCTCCAGTTGTCAATACTGGTAATAAAATCTTGACCCAAAAAGGAATTGTGTGTGTGTGTTGGGGGGCGGGGGGGGGGTCCACAAGGTTATTGTAGGGGGCGTTGCAGTACTGCTACCCTTCCTTCTGTGCTGCTGCTGGCAACGGTGCTGCCTTCAGAGCTGGGCAGCTGGAGAGAGGTGACTGCTGGCCGGGAGCCCGGCTCTGAAGACAGAGCCGCTGGCAGCAGCAGCGAAGAAGTAAGAATGTCTTGGTACGGTATTGCCACCCTTCTGCGCTGCTTCTGGCAGGGCGCTGCCTTCAGATCTGGGCACCTGGCCAACAGGTGCTGCTCTCTGGCCTCCCAGCTCTGAAGACAGTGCAGAAATAATAGCAATACCGTGACGCTCCTAAAATAACCTTGCAACCCCCCTACAACTCTCTTTTGGGTCAGGGCCCCCAATTTGAGAAATGTTGGTCTCCCACATGAAATCTGTATAGTATAGGATAAAAGCACACAAAAAACCAGATTTCACGGTCTGTGACGCGTTTTTCATGGCTGTGAATTTGGTAGGACCCTAAGTAGTACGCTGCAATCTTCCAGAAAGATTATGCTGTGTTTTTTGTCTAACTTCTCTGTGTGCATGCCATGAACATAAGACTCAAGTCAATGGGAGCTGTAGGTACTCTGCATCTTTGAAAGACAGCCCACTTTTTTTGGTGCTTAAATGTGGATTTAGGTACCTATTGTTATGCATGCTTGAAAATGTTGCCCTTTCTCAGAATGGTCTGGGCTTAGTATAAAACCTGGGAAGGTTTGGGGGGCTTGTCTCTTCTTTAATTTCTCCAAAGTATTGGTCAGGAAGCTGCAGGGATCTGTAGGACATTGCAGTGATGCTTGAAGGTAAAGTTGTGTCTCTAACCTTGGTCACTACTCTTCTTTTCATTATGTAGATTTCCTTTAGGGTTTGTGAAATCCTTGTGTTGGAGCTGCCCTGCTCGGCCAAGCCTAGCTTTCCTTCTGGCACCATATTATTCAGCAGCATAAATAGTAATGTGCTTGCAGAAAATTCACCCCCTTTCGTACAGTATAGGAGTGCTTGTCCCATTGGATTTCATTACCTTATCTGTCCCACTATTGATTTTGCATTTGCTGCAACTTTGTTTGAGCACTAATGTTTCATCCTATGCTTTCTTTGCAGTAAAATTGGGCTAAGAACCTAGATTTTTATGTGCATTCACTCTTTCCTCAAGGAAAGTTCTAATTGGGTCATCATTCTCATTGACGCATCCCTGGTGACTATGTTTGCTCAGCATCGGGGTTGCGTGGCACAGTATATCACAGAATACTTTCCGGTAAACCCAAAAGATTATCCATAGAAATCAGAAGTTCAGTGGTCAGCTCTCTGATAATGGTGTTATAAAACTTTGGGAATGTTAGGGTTCTTAATGACTCAGGGACAAATCCAGAGTAGTGCTGAGTGATTCTTGCAAGGTTCTAAGTGATCACACCTCCTAGAGTTGAAGGACTTTGAACTTTGTGGTTGGCACCCAGCACTTTTGCAGGATATGGTTGTAAGTGCCTAGTACATTTTTGGCGCATTCTGCAGCCTAGTTTAAAAGTATCAGGAGTGAGGGTTCACAAGCTTTTCCATTCTGGGACCCCCTTTTTCATACCGGAATCCCCCTACTATTGTCTGGGATCTATCTAGAAATTTCCAACCATTTAGCAATAACTACTGTGACGCCCTGGTTAAGTACCCTTGATCTACAGGAGTCCATAGGCTAGTGTGGTAGATGGAAGCATATTTGAATATTTTCATATTCAATATTTTTTCTCAGACTGAAAATATATACAGTGTTTTAAAATAAAGGATTATTTACTATGTGTTGGCCAGAATCTATCACAATGGGGCCTTGATCCTGATTGAGGCCCGTAGATGCTACTGTAATACCAACAACAAGTAGTAATAATAAATAGCTTTAATCAAAAAATAAAAACCTGTATGGTAATCTGACAATATTACAGTATCTAAGCCACTTTGGAAACTGTGTGATTAATAGAGAAGTTCAACATCTCAGTAGTTTTTGCTGAAAATTCTACAGGGTTGACAGTCACCTCATTTGAATTCAGGAAAGAGATTCCTGAGATACATAATCTGAAATTTATATAAATGTTAATTTATAATTAGCCTACTGTTGCTCCATTTATATGGAGTCAAAGGAATACTAATCTGGCAGTTAAAAAACAACGTGACTCCCCGAGAAGAGATTTTTGATGATAAATATATACGCACTGCCTGTGCATAGCTGATGTGTTTATTATGTATATATTTGGGTGGTAAAAACACCCATACCAACAATGCTTTAATGGAATATACTGTATATATTTTGTCATGAACTTAATTAGATTTATAGGAGGACAATACAAAAAGTCTATACAGTTGCTATGTATTAATCATTAGCATACTATTATAATGAACTGAACTGTCAGAGATTGGGACAAGTTAGGCAATGCTTGTGAGAGGCTTAATGAGTTATGTATTACGTCAAATCTGGCCCAGTTGGATATATTCCTTTTTGATATGTTCCTTTTTGGTACACTAAACCTATATTCCAAATATGTCCCTGGGGTAACTCAATTGTCTTCTGCAGAGTTACACCGGTGATGTTAGCCTCATTTATCTTAAAATGATTGTGACTTATATTTACTGTTTTCCCATACTATTTTTTCTAGTTTTCTAGACTTTCTGAGTTTCTTCAAACAGTTTGTATCAAGGGATTATTTTTTGACCAGAGAATACCAATGTTTTATTTAAATTCTAAACAAACACAGCTTTTCAGCCCATATAAATCCAAATCTCCATGCTTCTGAGCATGTCCTTGAAGGTGCTGAGCACTCTCAGTTAAAGAACATAACATAAAAATGGACATACTGGGTCAGACCAATGGTCCATATAGCCCAATATCCTGTCTTCCAAGAGTGGCCAGTGCCAGATGTTTTAGAAGGAAGGAACAGAACAGGGCAATTTATTGAGTGATCCACCCCCTGTCATCCAGTCCCAGGTTCTGTCAGTCAGAGATTTACGGACACCAAGAGGATGCGGTTGCAACCCTGACCATCTTGACTAACAGCCAATGATGGACCTATCCTCCATGAACTTATCTAATTATTTTTTGAACTCAGTTATACTTCTGGCCTTCACACTGTCCTTGGCAATGAGTTCCACAGGTTGACTGTGCATTGTGTGAAGAAGTACTTCTTTTTGTTTGTTTTATACATTTACTTGCCTCGCCAGTTTTGTGGAGTGTTGTGTAGGCCACCTCACGGTCATGACCTTAGTTTGCAAATCTGTGGCCTGACATGAGTAATGGACACATGGAGGGAGGCCTCATTTTTTTGGAAGATAGGATTAAGGAAGGCACTCAGTCAGATTTAATGCTCTTTCAGCACAATTTTAGTGCCCTGGCTTCATGATTACAGGTACATTAACACATGAGTGACCAGTGGCAAGGAATGACTCAATTAGCAGTGGGAATTTTTGCTGTTTCCTAGACCTTTGGTTCAGCCTCAAGTTTTGCCCCAGACCCAGTGGTCTAGGTGATCTCTCTCTTTACTACACTAATATCTCTTTTTTGAGATGGGGCAAGGAGAATTGCGCGCAGTATTCAAGTATTCAGTTCCCAAGGATTTCAATCAATGGGAGATGACAGAGTTTAGCACGTCACAGGAGGCGCTTGGAAGATTCTGGGCCTAGTCCTGGACCTGCTAAAGACAATGGAAGAACTCTTATTGACTTTCAGGTCTGCAAGACTAGGTCCTATATTTTCATGGCATCCCAGTGAATAATTCAGAGTACTAAGTGGAAAAAGTCTAGATCCTCAACTACTGTTAGTTCATGTAGCTCGATTATCTTGAATGCGATAGATCTATGCTGATTTATACCAACTGGGAATCTGGCCCAGAGTTTAGAACTGAATTGTTGTGCCCAATGTGCACAGGAGAAACCACTAAAAAGGCAACCTTGCTGACTGTGACCAAACAGATGCCATATATAATTCCTATTTTAACTAGAGGGGAAAAAGGTGGTCCTCTCAGATACTACTGTTTGGTACCTGTTGGGAAATACTGACTTTTTAAATGGTAATCACTATATTTCTTTATTGTCTCAGAGTAGCTTCTGAGCTTTAGGCCATTTAGTGTATATCCTGTTCTCTAGATCTTATTTCATCCTTTGAAATATATGTTGAGCCTAGATTTTCTTTGGGTGGCTTTTGGGGATAACAAAAGGAAACTGTAACACATTATGGCTTCTTTTTCTAACCCCTATTGAGTTACCTAAGTGTATGATGGTATGATTTTTCTGCTAACCCCCCTACATGAAATCTAGGTAGGAATTTAACCATCAGAACAATAGTGTGATGGAATGCTTTGGAAGTACCTCTGATAGGGTTTGAGTGAACGGTTATATGTAAAAGTCAAATTTGGGGAATTGGATAAAGTGTACTGTGCACTTTAAAGCAGGTACACCTCCTATTTCCAAAAGGCATGATCCTACATCCATGTACATCCAAATCTCATTGAAATCAGTGGTAGATTTTGGTGTGCAAAGAATGCAGGATTAGGTCCAAAATAGTGTGTGTTGACAGAATAATGTTCACAAGAATTTGTTTCCATGTACTCACTAAATGTGAATTTTGAGGATTTAAGTGGGACTTAAGCGTTGCATATACCTTATAATAGCACTCTAGAGAGGGATGAATTTTATCCTCCCAATGAAATCCTGGTTATATACATAGCTCAGCTAAGCAATGTGATCAGGGTTGTGTTAGTTCTGGTGAGTGCTGAAATCCTCATTCCTAACATGCAGTCATAGATGCACACCCAGAGTAATGGAAGTGACTTATCTCATAGTGTTCACGTACGGGCTAACCTGGAGTACGCTGTGAATTATTATCTCCCCATTGCCTTCAAATACCTGTTAAGAGAACAAGGTGAGTCGGTTTGTTGCAATTTGTGCTAGTCCTATTCTTCAGCTGTCTCCTTAATTAGTCCTGCTGTGTGGCTGACATAGGCCATAATGCCACAGCTAAACCCTAAAATTATAATATAGCAATTAACCGTGCACATTCCTGCATGAATGACTGGCATTACCTTACAGAATGTAAGCATTTGCATTTGGCAAACGAGCGGCTATTGTTTTAATCAGTGAAGCTTGTGCTTTCCAGAAGGGATGGCCCATTCGTCTTTACAGTCCCTTGAGGTGGTCCAGCCCTGGGTAGAGCGCAGCAGTGGTGAGTAGTGAGTGAGCGAGAGAGAGAGAGAGAGAGCAGTGACTCAGATCACTTATTTTTATGGCACTCCATTCTCATTTTCATTCTGTAGTCTAAGGATTCACAATCCTATGGAAAAACTATTAAAGATGGAATTAATGTTTTGAAAGTGAGGCTTTTATTTACACATTTCAGGTCTTCATGGATGGTATGAATAGGCACGGCCTTCTGGATATTCACTCTGAACACTATAAGCCCCAAAGGTCTCAACACGAATGAGACCTCAGAACATTAATAATGTTTCTGATTTGCACTCAATGTGTTTTTGGCAATGAAAGCCAGGCTGCTCATAATTTATGGCTCTGCTTTTGCTATTGAAAGCCACATTTTCCGTTTTTCTCTATCATAGTGTGGTAAGCTGTTTCAGACTCACCCAATCTTATACTCAGTGTTACACTGGCATTGTTCACCCCTTGAATAAATCTCCTCCCGATCCTTCAGCACAGTGGCAGTCAGCTTTCCACTGTGTGAGAGGCACTTCAGCACTGAGCAGAGATGCAGAGCGCCACTAAAGAATTAGGCACATTAAGAATTCATGAAGTCAAGCAACAAAGTTTACCATCGAGTCACAGTTAATGCTTGTATCAAAAAGAGCTAAAGGGAGCTTCCAACATGACCATATTGTGTAGGGCTCAGTGATAGATCCTGGCGGTTGAAGCCTGTCACCAGATCCAGAAAGTTTGCTTCTGTCAATGTTGCTGCCACCTACATTTATCTCTGTCTGTGAGATTGTTTTGTCTTCGTGTCTTTATTTTAAATGGACTTTCTTCCTCAATGAGAAACAGACTCATTGGAATTAGGATATTTTGCACTATCTTACTAAAACCCAAGAAGACGGTTGAATGCCAGGCAATGAACCGTGAATTGTTCCACAGCCACAGGCTGACTGTATTTGCTTCAGAGAAATATAGATCTCTCCCTTTTTTCGTTTGTCATGATGACATTCATTAATTTTCTTGTTCTATCAGCTTCCTTGGGATTATGTGTGAAATTCTGTTTTATTGCATCTGTAAGAGGACAAGAAAGGGCGTGAGCTTGTGAATTCATTGTTAAAGATAATACTGAGTTTCAAATGCTCCTTTCATTTGCTTCTCCAACTCTCGCATCTGTACCTTCTTCTCTGCTGCTCAACCCATTCCTGTTATCCCACCCTCCTCTCCAAATTTGGATCCCTCCTAAACATTGTCTTCCACCAAACTCCCCACAAGAAGTGAGTTAACAATAAAATACAAAAGAAAGAAATGGATAGAACTATACAAGCCTAAACTGAGAAACCATCTGCTCTTATTAATATTGTATCTCATGTTCTAGTCCACACCTTCCAGTCATTGTTTCTACTATCTTCACTCAATAGATTATCTATTAAATGTAGACTGTAAACTTGGATGCTATAAAACTAAAAACCAATCATCTGCTTAGAAGCAATATTGCAACACTTGATCACTCTGCTGTAGGTCATTTAAATTAAAATCCCCCCTTATCTCCCTTTTTAAATTAGATAGATCATTTGATGACTAAAATTAAGATTTCAAGTTCTTAGCTACAAGCAACAGGTTTGCATATACATGTACGTGTTTGTGTGTATGTGCACTGTAGGTATGCCACAGGCTCCCCTGCACCAGTGGAGCACCCCCAACACATGTTCCTTTTAATTTTACAGCAGTCCATTGGTATCCAGATGGGTTTCAAACTCTACAAGGTAAAACAAAATACTCCTTCACTGGCTCAATCCAACAGGTTCAGTTGGAGTTCGGTCCCTGAGCAGGCCAAGCTTTTTCATTAAGGCAGGCAGGCAGGCAGGGAGCCTGGCCAGGGAGCCCAGCCAGCCAGTCAACCCACCCACCATCCTACAGAACATCCAGCACTTTTTATCGTGTCTGCTGAGCCCTTTACTAGCTGCTCCTGGCCCTTCTAGCTGCTGGAAGACCAATTCTTGTTGGTTCCACCAGCAGCTCATTCTGGGCGGACTCTCTGAGCAGCTGTTGGAGGTATGCACTCACTGCTTACCCCTCCCCTGCCAAAAAAGAATGACACCTTCTTAGGGCAGGGTGGGCCAAGGTGACAGGGCCTCCAGCAGGGAACATCAAATGCCCGGTACACCCTGTCACAGGGCACCATCTAAACATCAGGTTTTTTTAAGAAGTACGTTGAATTCTGCTATTGTTTGTACAGGGTTAAGACTGAAGCCCACTAGTGTAGCTGAGAACAGAATTTGGTCAGTGAGTTTGATTTTTGTTCTCTCCTAAGCAGCACTGATGAATTTAGAAGTGAAATTCATCCAGCTTTCCTAACCAGAGACAATCATTTGCAGCATAAGGCAGTTTGCATAGAGGAAGAAGGTTAAATATAGGCCTTTATAGCATCAAAATGCCTGCTCTGTAGAGGACCCTCAACAGATGTGGAGATTCATGCATGGGGCAAAGTAGGCCACTGGTAGCAGGGGAAGAACTATATGCAGAGTCAGGGGGACAAGTAAACTACATGCCCTGTTTCCCTTGGAACCCAGTGAGGAATCTACTGTATCATAGAATCATAGAATATCAGGGTTGGAAGGGACCTTAGGAGGTCATCTAGTCCAACCCCCAGCTCAAAGCAGGACCAATCCCCAATTTTTGCCCCATATCCCCAAATGGCCCCCTCAAGGATTGAACTCACAACCCTGGGTTTAGCAGGCCAATGCTCAAACCAATGAGCTATCCCTCCCCCCGTAAAGTTAATAGACAATGAAACTATATTACATTTTGTGCATTCCTTTTCTATATCATAGACCTCCATCCCCACCTGAGCCTGTTAGAATCAGCTATATCTGAACCTTAATGGTACAGATTTAGAGGAAAGCCCCAGGGTTGGGAGACAGTACAGAGGCACCTAGCATTCACATGGATCATTGGTGGGTCTGGACAGGTCTCCCTTCCTCACTGGGCAGCATCCTCATATCGCCTCCCTCTTCCCCCACCCTGAAATAATGATTTATTTAATGTAATATCTATTTAAGTTATTCAGTTTAAAGGTGGAAATCATACAAGAGGACCCTCACTATGTTTTCTGCCCCATGGGCTTTCCCAAACAGGGGGATGATCTGTGCCCACGTCACTCTCCAGTAAGCATAAAGCAAATGGACAACAGTTTGGGGATGAAGAGTGTAACACAATGTATATTTAAAAACAACAACAAATAATGAGATCTCAAAGTGTGCACACTCAGTGTATACATATGCATAAGCAATTTTCATCATTAAAACCAGCCTACATTGGCATGTTATGGATCGTTCTGTACATGGATTACTTGGGTAGCTTGTTCCATGTTCAAGCTTGGAGACATCTCCAATTGGAGGACACACTGTCCACTTAATTCTCATTTGCTGTATATCTGTAATCCATTGATGAACTTATGAGACAAATCCCCCTCTGTGCTAACTCACAGAGATCTGAGTTGTTGCAGCCCCTAACTACAGGGTGTTGGTTCTGTAGCTACTTGTGTTTAGCTTTGGAGGTCCCAGGTTCAGTCCCCACTGTGTTGGTCAAGATAGCAGCCATCGCACATCTATGCTCTGCATCAAGAGGAGAATAAAGTTAAGCATGTGTTTAAGTTCTTTGCTGACTGAGACCTTTAAAGAATTGAGTCTTATTGGACCCAGACACAATTCTGTGTATCTGTCTCTATTCAGATACACCATATTAATAGGACTCACTTCACTTTGTCTACATAAAATGAAATGCAGACCTCTCTTAGATGAAAAGTGGTATCTTTGTAAGGGCCCGATCCTGTAAAGTATTGAGCATTTTCTGGGAGGTGCTGACTGTTCTTGAACTCAGGTGCTCAGGATCTTTCAGGATTGGGTCCTAACATTGCACAGCAATAGTGCACAGTAGTAATTTTAGAATAGGAAAAGATTAATTTTATTATTTACAAGACAGCCAATTTGTACTAGGTCCTATGAACTAAGTCCTTAATATGATGTCCACTTAAAACTGCAGTGGAAATTTAGGTAATTTGGCCAGAACACTAGGGATATACTCTTGTTACAAGGGCCATAACATCTTTAATCCTGCCTGAAGACAACAATCCTCTGTAATAATTATTCACAAACATTCTATTTCAACACCATCCTAATATTGCTCACTAATGTATTAATATAAGGAGATTGGAATTTTGTAAAGTTTTCACTTAACAGCTTGATTATGTGATTACATGTTTCCTATGCCTTATCTAAAAGGTGGCACCAGAACAGCCCTCCATTATAGCATGCTGGAGCAACGAATCAATATTAGAGCTGATTGAAACATGGAATTTTCATCCGATCAGAAACCCTGATGTTTTGACATTAGTTTTCAGCCCGAATCAGAACAAAAAGTCAAAATGTCAAAACTTTTCAGACACCGAAAAGTCCTGATAGTCTTTGTTTCAGAAAAGTTTAAAAGTTTCATGTCAACATTTTGGATCAAAACAAAAGTTTTGACATTCCTTTGAAATGAAACATTTTGGTTTGTTGACCCAAAATGAAAGGTTCAGTTTCTAGTGGGCATTAATCTCTGCATCTGTCAGCGCGACGGCAATGCGTCATTGGAATAGTAGTTCTGGGTTCCTCATACTCCTATTCTCCCCAGGGGCCCAGCTCCCTTGCTGGACAATATTTCCCAGAATGCACCATGGTCTCTCCTGGTACTTCCATTGGTTCCCATGACTCACTAACTTATGTTGACTACAACAGACTCCACCTCTGTCCTTTCCAGCCCCAGTCGTTTTGGCATACCTTTGGCTGGGGACCAGGAGACACTAGCACAAAGATAGCTACACTGGCATTATGCCAGACCAGTATCCCTCCTCCTGGGGAAATAATCATCAGTCCCTTTAGGGTGATTTAAGATGCCTTTGCACTAATGTATCTTTGCAGGGTTCAGCCCATCAACTCTGTTGGTAAAAAGTAGACACAGTTGACCAAATCCTTCAATATTCTTCAGTATATACTGATTCACCATAATTTCCCCCCTCCAAAGGTCTTTATACCAAAAAACAAAGCATGAATTGTACCTGAAATAGACTGGCTAGCCATGATGAACCTGTGTCTTGTAAAAAGGGAAAGTACTATAACTTTTGGGTTGTTTTCAGAGCACAGATAGCACACCTACGCGATAACTGTGAGCAGGCAGGGAATTTGGGGCTATTGGCATGCACATAAATCCACTGAGCATCCCATTCTGCTTCTGGGATTCCCATGACTAGAACTGCCACAGCACAGAGCTTTTGAAACTGGAGCAGGAAAATAAACTAATCATTGACATGTTGCCAGCCGCTGAGTTTATTCAGTGTGGAATTGGCGCTAGAAAACAGGGTCCTGCAGGTCATGTCTATCATTCACCTGCCTGAAGGAAATAATCCTTGGTAAAAAAACTATCTCAAACTTTCTTTCTATAAACAGTGCACTGATACTGTTGTCAACAAATGTGCTCTCTCTCTCTCTCTCTACTATTGATACTATATATATTGTTGGATATAATTTCTAATATCAAGAGATTTTAATTGTGTTAATGTAGCTATTAACAGTGTGCTTACAGTATGCCATTTGCACATACAACTGATCAGATCTAAATAAAAGAAGTTCCGATTGACGCCTGGATTCACTGCTGTATTACTCATTTTTATTAGAGAAACAAGGTAGGTGAGGTCATATCTTGTATTGGACCGACTTCTACTGGTGGAAGGGACCAGTTTTCGACCTTCAGAGCACTTCTTCGGCTCTGGACAATGTAACCAGTGCTCTAAGCTAAATACAAGGTGGGAGAGATTAAGCATAAGGGGCTGACACATGCTGTAGGAGACCACTTAAAATGAAGTTGGCAATTAAGGGTTAGCAGGCAGTAGGGGGTGTTAGAAATTATTGTAATCAGCCATAAACCCTGTATCCCTGTTATGTCTGTGTTTTTTAGTATCCAGCAGAGTGATGAATTTAAGTTCCCAGGCTCATCTTTTGAAGTTTTTTGGGCAAGTTTCCTTTGTGGACGAGGACTGAGAGGTCAGACATGGAGTGATCACTTTGTGAAAAGTGTACACCCAGCAGTGTCATGATTGTTTGGTTTCACCCACATAGTTGTCATTGGGGCCTTTGATGCACTGGATGAGGTACACCACCTGTTATAGGTATGTGTAGGACCCCATGGGTTTTGAAAGGTGTGTTGTGGGCGGTATTGATCATCATAGCTGTTCTGAGCTGATGTGTCCTGGTCTGTGGGAGCTTGCTTTTGATTGATGATCTTGGTGAGACAGGGGAATTGTTTGAAGGCAAGAAATGGGGGTTGGGGAAATATTTCTTTCAGAATGCAGTCCCCATCAAATATGGGTTGTAACTGTTAGGTGATAGCCTGTATGGGTTTTAAGGAGGGGCGGTAGGTAACAACTAGGGGTATGCAGTTGGTGTTTTGATTTTGTTTTTTCCTATATTAAAGCAGGTTCTTCCCGGGTATTTGAGTGGCCCATTCCATGATACAATCTACTTCTCTGGTGGAGTGTCCTTGATTAGTGAAGGTGGTTTTAAGTGTGTTTAGGTGTGTATCCCAGACAAACAGCATGCAACTCTTTATGTTAAGTGGACTGTATGTTTGTGTCAATATAAGATAAGATGTTGGCTGTGAAGCATCACCTACTGATTTCAACAGCTACACCTACCATATATTTATGATTTTCAGTTCAAATCAATAAAACCTCACCAAATCAACTAGCAAGGAGACAAATCTGGACAACACATGACATTTACCATTTGTGAAGTACTGAAAATTGTTTGCAGAATAGGCTGGCAGGCAACACCTCTCACTGAAGTTGATTCAAAGCAGCCCAAGTCTTCCAAAGGGACAGGTTTTTTTTTTAATATAAATCAAAGGTGGATAATGTTTGAAGCACACACAAAAATACTTTGTATGCTTTAACAGTGATTCAGAGTATTTATCTGAAAGTAAACATCAAAAATGGAAAGAAATAGAGAAGAGACCAATTACAGTTGTTAATGCTGCGGATGCCCAGCACTTTTGAAATTGGGGCCATTGTTTTAGATGCTTAAATAAGGATTTGGTGCTTAAGTTTAGGCACCAACTTTCTGTCCACTAATTATATGCTTTGGACCAAACTATTTCACATCCCTCCTCCATTTGTTTTATATAGAGCCAGTTCTGGGCCTTTGTGAAGTCATGGGGGCCTCAATTACTCAACAAACAAACATTTTAAATGCAATTAGTTAAATATTTATTTATATTTCTAACAAAAAATCATCTATCTGAGGCTCTAGGTGCATGAGAATTCACACCATAAACAAATATACTGATCAATTTCAGTTAGCCCAATATCAGTAATGAATGCTCCTCACCCCATTACCTTGGAGTAAACAAGCCTTTAAGAGTGTACAGAAGGTCATCAAACTCTACTGGGTCAGTGGGTGCCATCTCTTCTTAAAGTGTTGATCAGACATGGCTCTCTTGATCAATTACCATATATTAGCAACTATTCCAGTCTGAGTTTCATGTATGACTCTCTCCACTCCTTGAGACTAGCTTCTCCTTTGCAGTTTATGATGTCACTGGAATATTTCTGAAAGTTCCTCATTATAGACTTGATTGTTACAACGGTATGCTCAGAAGCGCTATAGCTAAGACTAAATTTATTTTTCTATGTATATTTCTTAGAATATTAGTAATAGTGAAAGATATTGCCTGAATACAGTTGAACAAAATACCATCCACGGGATGGTATGTGAAACAAACAAATGACTCTGAGGTTCTTGTAAGGGGACGGATCACTTGATGATTACCTATTCTGTTCATTCTTTCTGAAGCACCTGGCATTGGCCACTGTAGGAAGACAGGATACTGGGCTAGAGGCACCTTTGGTCTGACTCAGTATGGCCATTCTTATGTTCTTACATATTGGCAAGGGGCCACAGAAATATGAAGACATTAAGGACCCCAAGACTTCTTAAAGTGAAGAAAGAACATACACTTTAGCAAACTGCTTAAGTCAGAAAACTTACAGAGTGTTGCACTTGATTCTGATTAGAAAAAGCACTGAACATTCTCAGTGTGAATTCTTTCTTTATGGTTTATGACAGTGGATTGGGACCTGTTCCCACTGAAGTCACTGGGAGTTCTGCCATTGACTTCAAATGGAGTAATAGGACCAGTCGAAGGGTCTATTGTAGGACAATAAAGAATAGTTTAGTTAAGTGCATGAGAGGATTGTTACAAAATAGCAAAGCATAAAACCCATGCAGACTGGAAGCAAAGGATACATAAAACAAGCAATTCTAGACTCTGCTCTTTGCAGTCTACCATTTTTCTATATCTGTCAACTATTCTTTCCATTTTTCTACTTCTATGGCTATAACATTAACTGTCCACGGCAGAGCATCAGTATTCATTTCTTATGTACCTTAATTAATCACCTTTTTGCTTCCTACTGATGGTTGTCATGTATTTAATCCTGAGATGTTTAATCCTCTTTTTGAGCCTACAGGGATATTCCATTTTCCGTATCAGCTGATCAGTTTCCAACTATGGCAGTTATTGTTACAATTACTACTTGATACTATAGATATATTTATATCCAAATAGTTAGTTTTAGTTATTTCTTTTTCAGATTTATGCAGCTGCTTTTCTGCTTCATTGTTTCTTCACAGTTATCCAGAGGGTTGGATTTTAAGCTCTCTGGGTTTCAGTGCTTTCAGTATTATTGAGTTCCATGCCTGCCTTTTTTCTTAAGCGACATCAATGTCCCAGATACATGAACAACCTGTTTCTAATTTATTTCTTTTTTTGACAGCCTTGATAACTCTCTCCATTTTATTATTTGGGAGGGTTGATTGTTTTCCATTGCTTCAGCTACTAAATGTCATATATTCGGCCTCAAAACAGCTTTTACAGGCCTAAAACCTGTTACTTTATTTTGTGTATCTTCTTTGGTATCATTACTTTTACTGCTATCTATATAGCACCATAGAGACGCACAGTACTTTGAACATGGGAAATGTAAGTCTTCACCTTGGAGAACGTGCAGTCTAAAGGCAACAAAGATGGATAGAAGATAAAATGTGATGAGTGCATGTTTTAGTTGGTAGGCAGTGACACTGATATCTGAGAAATCAGGCTCAATTTGGATTAATTTTGGATAGATGCCCCCGAAATCCATATGCTTTTCTGCAGTTCATTTGAACTCTCCAGATATCTTGAGTTGGCAACACAAGATGGGTCTTTCATGAGAGAGTTCCATTATTCTCTGTTAGGCCGAAAACACTGAAAGAACAAGATGTAAAGAAACTCAGCAAAGATCATCCCTATTGATGAGACTGTAGTCCATTTGCCATTAACTAGTTTCTTAATCTCTCTGATGTGTCATCCAGCAAAGACGCCAATTATAATTATGGAGGTTTTAACATAGGAACATAGAGTATATATAGAAATGGCCATACTGAATCAGACCCGAGGACCAGCTAGTTCAGTATCCTGTCTCCAATAGTGGACAATATCAGCTTCTTCAGAAGAAAGTGTGAGAAAACACTGCAGTAGGGGATGGTGATTTTGGTTATGGGATAGCCGGCAGAGAAAGTTTCTAACATTAGGAGGTTAGAGGGAGGTTGGTTTATGCTGACAAATGAAGGTCTATTATCCTTCCAAAACTATTCATTCTTATTTTAAAATATGTACTGTTATAACTCTGTATATTCCTGTTATCCATATAAATATCTAATCCTTTTTTAGAATCTTGTTAAGCTCTTGGCCTCTGGTTTTTTATGGCAATAAAGGCTATTTTGTGTCCCCTGCTGGAAATTGGACTGAAAGCATGAGCTGAGTCCAGAAAAAGCCACTGAATATCCATCACATGATACTACTTCTGAGTGAAATTTTTGTTCTAATATTGTTCTGATAAAATTTGGCCCTTTTTAATGTCAATATTTTCATGAAAATATTTAGATTTTCTTGAAATTTTGTTTTTTTTTTTCATTTCAAAAACAAGTTTCATTATTTATTGTTCTTTTAATTTATCATTTTTTAGGTTTTTTGCGGGTTAGTGTCAAGTTTTGTTAGGCAACATAGTCACACGGTGGGATTCTTCCAAATGGAAATGCTTTTATTTTAGAAAATGATTATTCTAAAAAACAAACTAGCAAAATTGAGAAAAACATTAGATGAAAATTCAGTAAAATGACAAATCAGTTTACTTTGAAAGCTAGACAAAACTCTTGTGGATTTTTTGTGTTATATTTTTTAACCAACTCTACACTGTAACAACTTTCAGCCTTTCAACTCTGTCATCATAGTCAATATCTACACAAACCCATTAGACGAGATCATGAGACATCATAGCCTCAAATGCCAACTCTTTGAATGCACACATCCTTCACATTAAATCCTTCACATTAAATGCTAACAGAGCTATTCTCAGCTATACCAGTGTCTACATGAAAAGCAACTACTTGAAAATAAACTAAGACAAAAGTGATGCTAGTAGGGAGATGAGAATATTTCAAAGGACTTACAAAATTCACAGTATCACCTTCAGTCAAGGGGCTCTGCCTCTGATATCAAGAGAGTTCCCAGCCTTGTAGTCCTCGATTGCTGCACTGGACTCTCAGATATTTGCTTTAATGCAGGGGTCTCAAACACACGGCCCGCGGAGTTATTTCCTGCGGCCTGCCATAGGCGCCAACTCCACTGGTAGCCAAGCTCCAAACATTACTGAGTGTTTATATTTTATTAAAATCCCTCTTTGCATTACAGTTTTTAAAAAGTTAATACATTGACTTTTAATAGAATACCATATAATTCTTCATTTTTGACTGTACTTTTGTATCATTGTATGAAAAAGTGTCAGTGATGCGGCCCTCGGGCCACTTTACTAGTTCTCATGTGGCCCTCATGATGATTTGAGTTTGAGATCCCTGCTTTAATGTATGACTGGCCAAGAGGCTTCACCCTGGGTACACTGAACAGTGGTGTCTTCTAGGGATAACTGTACAAAGGAATGATGACAGACTGAGAACTCCAGCAGGATCAAAATGTGGCAGTCCACCTGCTAAGCAACGAAGGATGACATGAGCATGTCATACTAGTGCTTTGGGCTCTACGGTGGCTTCATACTGAATTAAGAATTAAATTCAAGATTCCAGTCCTAACCTCTTAAGCCTTTAAGAGGCTCTGTTATCCGAACTACAATTTGCACACATTTTTAAAAAACCCCAGGAATTAATTCTGTTTCACTATAAATGAAGCAGAGATGGACATAAACCACAATATCCATATCCATATCTGAATGTTGAGGGAATTTCAGAGCTAGGGGTCAGCAGCAAAGTTTGGATGGAAATTTAACTGTCCACACAGTCTGAGAGTGTTTGGATCATAGAATCATAGAATCATAGAATCTCAGGGTTGGAAGGGACCTCAGGAGGTCATCTAGTCCAACCCCCTGCTCAAAGAAGGACCAACCCCAACTAAATCATCCCAGCCAGGGCTTTGTCAAGCCTGACCTTAAAAACCTCTAAGGAAGGAGATTCCACCACCTCCCTAGGTAACCCATTCCAGTGCTTCACCACCCTACTAGTGAAAAAGTTTTTCCTAATATCCAACCTAAACCTCCCCCTCTGCAACTTGAGACCATTACTCCTTGTTCTGTCATCTTCTACCACTGAGAACAGTCTAGATCCATCCTCTTTGGAACCCCCTTTCAGGTAGTTGAAAGCAGCTATCAAATCCCCCCTCACTCTTCTCTTCTGCAGGCTAAACAATCCCAGTTCCCTCAGCCTCTCCTCATAAGTCATGTGCTCCAGCCCCCTAATCATTTTTGTTGCCCTCCGCTGGACTCTTTCCAATTTATCCACATCCTTCTTGTAGTGTGGGGCCCAAAACTGGACACAGTACTCCAAATGAGGCCTCACCAGTGCCGAATAGAGGGGAATACTCATGTCCCTCGATCTGCTGGCAATGCCCCTACTTATACAGCCCAAAATGCCGTTAGCCTTCTTGGCAACAAGGGCACACTGTTGACTCATATTCAGCTTTTCGTCCACTGTAACCCCTAGGTCCTTTTCTGCAGAACTGCTGCCCAGCCATTCGGTCCCTAGTCTATAGCAGTGCATGGGATTCTTCCGTCCTAAGTTCAGGACTCTGCACTTGTCCTTGTTGAACCTCATCATATTTCTTTTGGCCCAATCCTCTAATTTGTCTAGGTCCCTCTGTATCCTATCCCCACCCTCCAGCGTATCAACCACTCCTCCCAGTTTAGGATGTAGGGCTTCCAATTTGAGACCCATCTGAAAAACTGGACATTCACTATATTAGAGTTCAGAATAAGTGGGCTCCACTACATTTTAAATATAGCATAGTTTTAATAATGCAGGTGTAATAATAATTTAATATTTCAGTATCAATCATACATTTGACTTATTTCGATATCAGTCATAGATGTCAAAAAGTCCTTTAATTACTACTGGTCATTCTGACAAAGAGAGAACAAAATCATGTATGAGAATTTTGCAGCTAGCTTACTTATATAGATGTACTTATTATACTAAGTGTATATATATATACACACTAATTTTTATTTTATAATATTTAAAGTAGGGCTGTCAAGCGATTAAAAATATTAATCACGATTAATCACATTGTTAAACAATAATAGAATACCATTTATTTCAATATTTTTGGATTTTTTTTATATTTTCAAATATATTGATTTCAATTACAACACACAATACAAAGTGCACAGTGCTCACTTTATATTTATTTTTTATTAAAAGTATTTTCACTGTAAAAAAGACAAAAGAAATAGTATTTTTCAGTTCACCTAACTCAAGTACTGTAGTGCAATCTCTTTATCATGAAAGTTGAACTTACAAATGTAGAATTATGTACAAAAAACCCTTGCATTCAAAATTAAAAAACGTAAAATTTTAGGGCTGCAAGAACACTCAGTCCTACTTCTTCAGCCAATCGCTCAGACAAACAAGTTTGTTTACATTTGCAGGAGCTAATGCTGCCTGCTTCTTGTTTACAATGTCATCTGAAAGTGAGAACAGGCGTTCTCATGTCACTGTTGTAGCCAGCGTTGCAAGATATTTACGTGCCAGATACGCTAAAGATTCATATGTCCCTTCATGCTTCAACCACCATTCCAGGGGACATATGTCCATGCCGATGACAGGTTCTGTTCGATAACAATCCAAAGCAGTGCAGACCAAAACATATTCATTTTCATTATCTGAGTCAGATGCCACTAGCAGAAGGTTGATTTTCTCTTTTTGCTGGTTTGAGTTCAATAGTTTCTGCATCAGATTGTTGATCTTTCAAGACTTCTGAAAGCATGTTCCACACCTCGTCCATTTCAGATTTTGGAAGGCACTTCAGATTCTTAAACCTTGGGTCGAATGCTGTGGCTATCTTTAGAAATCTCACATTGGTACCTTCTTTGCGTTTTGTCAAATCTGCAGTGAAAGTTTTGTTAAAATGAACAACATGTGCTGGGTCATCTGAGACTGCTATGACATGAAATACATGGCAGAATGCGGGTAAAACAGCAAGGGACATACAGTTCTCTCCCAAGGAATTCAGTCACAAATTTAATTAGTGCATTATTTTTTTAACGAGCGTCATCAACATGGAAGCATGTCCTTTGGAATGGGGGCCAAAGCATGAAGGGGCATACCAATGGTCTCAGTGGTGACAGATGACAGAACCAGGAGCAATGGTCTCAAGTTGCAGTGGGGGAGGTCTAGGTTGGATATTAGGAAAAACTATTTCACGAGGAGGGTAGTGAAGCCCCTTAGGGAGGTGGTGGTTTTTAAGGCCTAATTTGACAAAGCCCTGGCTGGGATGATTTACTTGGGGTTGGTCCTGCTTTGAGCAGGGGGTTGGACTAGATGACCTCCTGAGGTCTCTTCCAACCCTAATCTTCTATGATTCTATGAATAACGGCTACAAAAGTGCCATGCAAATGCCTATTCTCACTTTCTGGTGACATTGTGAATAAGAAGCGGGCAGCATTAACTCCTGTAAATGTAAACAAACTTGTTTGTCTGAGCGATTGGCTGAACAAGAAGTAGGACTGATTGAACTTGTAGGCTCTTAAGTTTTACATTGTTTTGTTTTTGAGTGCAGTTATGTAACAAAAAAATCTACATTTGTAAATTGCACTTTCATGACTTGTATGAGGTGAACTGAAAAATACTATTTCTTTTTTTATCATTTTACAGTGCAAATATTTGTAATAAAAATAATATACACTTTGATTTTAATTACAACACAGAATACAATATATATAAAATGTAGAAAAACATCCAAAATATTTATTACATTTCAATTGGTATTCTATTGTTTAACAGTGCGATTAAAACTGAGATTAGTATTTTTAATCACAATTAATTTTTTTGAGTTAAGTCGAATGAGTTGACTGCGATTAATCGATAGCCCTAATTTAATGCAATGACAATAAAAAATAATCATTCAGATTGCACCATGTTGGTGCCAGGATATGACAGAGACAAGGTGGGTGAGGTAATATCTTTTATTGGACCAACTTCTGTTGATGAGAGAGACAAGCTTTTGAGCTTCACAGAGCTCTTCTTCAGGTCAGCTCTGTGAAGCTCAAAAGCTTGTCTCTTCCACCAACAGACACTGGTCAAGTAAAAGATGTTACCCCGCCCACCTTGTCTTTCTTAATCATTCTGATGAAAGATGTCCCTCTATATATTGCTTCAAAACTGTATTCATGAAAACAATGCTCAGGATATTGTTATAAAAACTACTGTAGTTATACATATTCAAGAACCATAAATACTCAGTTTGGCTTAAATCCTATAGAACATGCTGATCTTCTCTAGATTTAACTTTACTGCTCATATCCCTAAATATTACATTCATATTTGATACTAATAGACAATGGATTTTTCTACTGCAGCATTACTCATGATAAAACACTATTATGTAAAGGGAACTGTAGAAAAAGTCTATATTTATAAGGTACCAGTACATAGCTATAGTTTAGTGGAGGGAACACATTTCCCCCTAGTTTGACTGAAATATTTTGAGGGATTGTGAAAATGTACAAAAGAATAAACATGTTGCGAAAAGGAGAACATTTACTGGTACACAGGGGGTTCTATCCAGAAGGATCCCTCAGCACTTTACTGACTTTACAGACTAAGGCCCAGATTTTTAAAGGTATTTAGGTGTCTAAACCCTAGTGGGGTTTTCAAAACCATCTAACTCCCACTGATTTCAATATGATTTAGGTCTCTAGGCATTTCTGAAAATCCGACCAGGTGCCTATCTGAATTTTTAGGCACCTAAAAATCTGGTGCTAAATTCCTGGTCCTGCAAGCACTTATTCACATGAGTAGTCCCTGGCACTACTCCCACATATAAAGATACTCATCTGCATAAATATTTGCAGGGTCAGACCCTCCACAGGCATTGATCCTGCTTTAAGTAAGACGATGAGAGGTTTGCCATTGACATCAACGGGTGCAAGATTGGGCCCATAGTCCATGGGTGATGAGGTAGGTTACATCCTGTATGCAGTACTCTTTTAACTGCTGAACAGGAAGAGAACATGAAGTGGTGAACAAAAGCATCGGGGTGCATTTTGTTAGCAAACATGATGTGAGCTGCAAGATTTATCAAAAAGTGAGCTGTGACTTCAGAAGGCTCCACAAGAGATATTTGGAGATGGCTCGGTTGTGCCTGTCTCTAACTTGGCCAAGTGGAGGCTCCTTGAAATGAATGTAATCCCCTTCCCAACATCTTTGCCTAGCCTATCCAGATCTTGCATAGCACCTATTGCCTGATCTCTAAATACTCCTCCCCTTGGCAAGCATGTGGGTACAGAGGTGGTTGAGATGGCCAGAGAATGGCTGATCTTGGCTCTGTCACCCCTATTTGCAGGCCAGGCACAAGTGAGGATGTAACCTGCACAAAGAGTTATACTGTTACTTCTCCATAGCAACAAGGGAGATCAGGGAAGGAATTTTGAATACCCTTTCAGTTCCTTTCCAGTGCTTGTAACACAGCACAGAAATGTTGGGAATCAGGATTCCTGAGTTCTTTTCATGGATCTAAAGTGGAGTGTGGCCTAGTGGTTAATGATTGCATGCAGCCAAGTGTACAGAACTGGCTCATTCAATCTGAAGGGTAGTGTGGTTAAGTGGATGAGAGTTGGGTCTGTTATACCGGAGACAGTATTCTTTTCCTAGCTCTGCCAGAAGTCATGGTGTGTAACTTCTCAAGTGCCCCATATGGAATTGGCGGGGGAATGATATTTGCTGGTTTCCTCAAGCAGGGATATGAGACCTTCTTCGGTAAATAGATAGAACTATTAACATCAGTCATTGGGACGTCTCCTCTTACTATTTCTTCTTCACTCAGTTTAGACAGTGAATCTAGATTGGGCTGTTTAATTTTCTGGTCTTTATATACAATAGTGCATGGTCTTTGTACTTGGATTTCCAATACAGCAGGAAGGAGTCAAAAATTTTTAAAATTATTTTTAATGTAATTTGAACATTTGCAAGAGAACATTTTTATTCATATTAGATTTTGGAAAACTTTTTTTTCTTGTTTAAATGGAAGTTAAATTTTGAGTCTAAACTACTGTGTTTGACATTTTCTTTCTAACTTAAAAGGATATTTTTGCCAGGCCAAACAAATCACTCACATCTGTAGCCTAGTCAGTTATTGCAGGAACTGCCAGAATGTTCCACTTTTGAAGAATTAACTTTTTGGCTACCATAGTTCTCAAAAGTGACAAATTACCTAGCAAGTAGCTTGAAAGATCATGTGGGAAAGCGACACTTAGCACTATTTATGATTTCTTCCCTGGAAAGAATTGATTTTATTTCATTCCCTTGCCATATGTAGTAGAAACTGAACTGAACACCATATGTTCCAGGTTCAGCATTCACCTACAACTCTTGTTATTAGCTTTAATTCTACCAACAGCTGCTCTCACTGGAGTCTGATACCCCCTGAAGATTAATTTCTGAAGGATTAGCTGTAGTGCTAGATCAATTGTAGATTTTTAAAAAAACTGTTAGCAACATTATTCCATTGTGAATCTTTGATGGGACTGTTAAAATCATTGTCTTAGACTGTAAACTCTTAAGGGCAGGGATCTTGTCTTCTTATGTTTCAACCGTGCCTAGCACAGTGCTGATGGAGATTTGGACTCTACTTCAACAGAAATAGTAAAATTATAATAATTGTTCTAGATTCTTGTTAATTTTTGATTATCCTACTGTAAATGTTACATTAAAAACACTACTTTAAAAGAACATATTGTGGTTGCAAAGTCAAGCATGAAAGTTAGGAAATGCAGAATTAAGCTTGCCCATGGAACCCTAATTTGCCCCCCAATAAAATACATTAGTTTAATTACATGATCACATGCTATTTTTTTTATACACTGGATCTTTGCCTCATTCAATACACAGTATGGACACTGGTTAGACTAGGGAATAAGCAGCTATTAAATGTTTCAGTTTAAATGTATCCTCATCATCCAGTGTATGGCCCCATGGCTTATTTACTGCACACTATTCAAACCCTGCTCCGGATTATTAATTTCTATTTGGGCTTCTCTATGGTGCTTATGACTGTAGCATCTCAGTGATTCACAATCATAAATTATGTTATCTTTCAACACTCCTGTGAAGTAAGGTGGCATTTTATAGATGGGAAACCGAGGCACCGAGATTATGGTCAAAAGTGAACAATAATTTTGAGTGCCCAATTTGAGGTGCTTATGACGTTATTTTGTACAACATACCATATTATAGCATGTTAGCTGTTCAGAGCACAGCTCCCACTGACTTGCAGTTGCGACTGTTCAGCACTTCTGCAAATTAGAGTCCAAGTGTCTGAAGCTGAACATGAAGAACACACAGGTAGTGGCCACTTGTGACAAATTTGGCTTACGTGACTTCCCCAGCATCATACACGAACTCTTTGGCAGAGACAGGGAGGGATACATCCAGTTCTCCAGAGTGGCTTTCAACTACCTAAACCACAAGACAAACTTTCCTCTGCTTGCAATCCCGTGGCTCACACATTGCACCTCTTCCAACTTCTGCAACAAATAAGCAAGGGTCACTACACATGCCTAGAGCAGATTCATCTTTCGTATGAATGAGACAGGACTCCTATGGAAAAAAATAGATCATGGAATTAAAGACTGTAACATAATGCATACACACAAGGCATCTGAGTTAATGTTGCACAGGCAACCTTAACTCTGGCATTTCTTAACTCTTGAGTGGTTAAAAGTTAGGAAACAAAGTGTAGGAATAAATGGTCAGTTTTCAGAATGGAGAGAGGTAAATATGGTGTCCCCCAGGGGTCTGAACTGGGATCAATCCTATTCAACATTTTCATAAATGATCTGGAAAAAGGGGTAAACAGTGAGGTGGCATAATTTGCAGATGATACAAAACTACTCAAGATAGTTAAGTCCCAAGCAGACTGCAAAGAACTACAAAAGGGTATCACAAAACTGGGTGATTGGGCAACAAAATGGCAGATGAAATTCAATGTTGATAAATGCAAAGTAAAGCACATTGGAAAACATAATCCCAACTATACATATAAAATGATGGGGTCTAAATTAGCTGTTACCACTCAAGAAAGAGATCTTAGAGTCATTGTGGATAGTTCTCTGAAAACATCCACTCAATGTGCAGCGGCAGTCAAAAAAGCGAACAGAATGTTGGGAATCATTAAGAACGGGATAGATAATAAGACAGAAAATATCATATTTTCTCTGTATAAATCCATAAGGCACCCACATCTTGAATACTGCATGCAGAAGTGGTTGCCCCATCTCAGAAAAGATATATTGGAATTGGAAATGATTCAGAAAGGGGCAACAAAAATTATTAGGGATATGGAATGGCTTCTGTATGAGGAGAGATTAATAAAACTGGGACTTTTCAGCTTGGAAAAGAGATGACTTACGGGGATATGATATAAAATCATGACTGGTGTGGAGAAAGTAAATAAGGAAATGTTATTTGCTCCTTTTCATAACACAAGAACTAGGGTTCACCAAATGAAATTAATAGGCAGCAGGTTTAAAACAAATAAAAGGAAGTATTTTTTCACACAATGCACAGTCAACCTGTGGGACTCCTTGCCAGAGGCTGTTGTGAACGCCAAGACAATAACAGGGTTAAAAAACAGAACTAGATAAGTTCATGGAGGATTGGTCTATCAATGGCTGTTAGCCAGGATGGGCAGGGATGGTGTTCCTAGCCTCTGTTTGCTAGAAGCTGGGAATGGGCAACAGGGGATGGATCACTTGATGATTACCCATTCTGTTCATTCCCTCTGGGGCACCTGGCTTTGGCCACTGTCAGAAGACAGGATACTGGGTTAGATGGACCTCTGGTCTGACCCAGTATGGCCATTCTTATGTTCTGGTTTTAGTTCCTGTGCCCAGTACCACAGTGGCTCTGGGTGCTGGGAGGGCAATTACAGTGAAAGTTCTACTCAGCCTGTAGATGGAATCTTTGGAAAATTTAGGTGCCAAACTCTAACAAGTCTATACAGACCATATATAAACTGAGATTTTCAGAGGCTCCTAAATTGGCCAAAACTGAGCTGATTTTCATGGGGACAGTAATAGGTACATCCCTGACATCAGGGTAACCCCCTGGGTACATTTCATGTCCCCAATCCAAAGCACAGGGGTGTTAGTGATTGTCAGTGAAAAGGCTGGAAGAATTTTTTTAACATGGACAGGAGCATTTTTCCCTAACCTCCTTCTGAGAAATGACTGAACTATTTTACATGGAACTTTCTGAACTTCCGTCTGAGACAGACACGTGACATGAAAAATTTCATCTCAAATGGTTAAGGTTTGGCAAAGTCATAAGCAACTGAAAACAGAATTTGATAACTATAGAGATCACTACCTGTTTATGATTTAAAAAAAATCCTCAGAATTTGAATGTTCCTGGAAGATTCCCTACACTTGCAGCAGTGTCCAATAGAAATTCGATGCTAGCCACACTGCTAGCCACACTTGTGGTTTTGAATTTTTCTTATTAGCCACATTATAAAAAATCCACATGCATTAGCCACAATTCAATAGCCTATTAGTCACATGTGGCTAGTGGCGAACATATTGGACACATTAGGAGGAAGGGATAGCTCAGTGGTTTCAGCATTGGCCTGCTAAACCTAGGGTTGTGAGTTCAATCCTTGAGGGGGCCCTTTAGGGATCTGGGGCAAAAATTGGGGATTGATCCTGCTTTGAGCAGGGGGTTGGCCTAGATGATCTTCTAACCCTGATATTCTATGATTCTATGACACTGCTGCCCTACAGAATCGTGATTAGAAACTTTGGAAGAGTCCCCACCCCTCCAAAGGATACTGCTACATTGTGAGATAAGACTTTGCAGGACCTGATTCTCACTTACACTAAAGCTCCATTATAGTCTCAGCGTAGTGCAAAGGGGTCTAGATGTTTATGAGAATCAAGCCCTGGGTGTTTATGGTCCCCTGTTCCTTTTTTTTTCCTGAGATTTGAATGGACTGTAATCCAATAGATCTGCGCAGAGGGATTTCGGAAGGGAAGGATGCTGAGTCAGTGACATGTGTGTCCTCATACCTTTTGTGAGGATACAGAACTATGAGCCAAAGGGAGTAGTGTTCAGAGACTGGTAGCTGTCCTGTGGGAACCCAGCAGAACAATTTATTGCAAGCAGAATTCTCCAAACACTTCCCTTTAATATGCAATTATCAGCGCTGGGTGGAGAACAGAAATACTATTTTGTGGAGAATTGCCATATATTGAAATTTATCTTTATTCCAAAAAATTTTTTTTGGGGGGAGGACCCAAATCTCAAAATTCTCTGTGAAAAAAAATGTTTGTTTTTGCGCAATGAAAACATTTGTTTTTTACATTTTGTTTCGATTTTTACTTACTTGCTAATCATAGAATAATTTTTTTTAAATGAAAAATCAGTCCTTTGTGAAAATGTTAAAATATTTGGTTAGGAAAACATTGAAATGAAATGTTTGAACACTGGCCCCTCCACCTTATTGTCGAAAATGAAATTTCAATATAATCTTGCAAAACATTTCAACTTTGATGCAATTACATTTTCTAACACAAAACTGTTCTATCAGAGTTTTTCCACCCAGCTCTAGTGATGACCTCTTTCCATTTGTCTCTGGGGCCAGTAATGGTCACCAGTGAAGTTCCTACAGCACTGCTTCTGCAGCAGGTCTTCTCTCTACTCCTGAGGGCATTCTGCACAACAACAACAAAATCTGCGCCAAAAAAAAAATTCTGTGCATAATATTTTAAAATTCTGCAAAATTCTGCAAATTTTATTTGTCAAATAAATGTGGAGACTCCAGCATGGCACTGGGGAGGACAGGCCACTGGCTGTACAGAGTGGGAGATCACTGTGCAGCTCCCACTCGGGACACAGACTCAGTGGTGAGGCTACACCCAACTCTGACACAGCACAAGGACCGGCTGGCCCCAGAAACACCCCAGGGTCTTACCCCTCCATACCAGGTGCACCAGGTGTGGGAAGGCAGGCTCAGCAAGGTGGGATCCAAGTGTGGAGGTGCCTAGTGTGGGGAGATCCAGGTGTGGGTTGAGAGGGTTCTGTGTGGGGCAATCTGGGTGCGGGTGGCTCAGTGGGAGATCCGGGTGCAGGGGGATCTGGATGCATATGGGCTTGTTGGGGGGTTCTGGGTACAATGGTAACGGGACTCCGTAGGGAGGTCCCAATGAAGGTGGTTGGGGCTCAGTGGGGGGGTCTAGGACTGGGGGGGATAGAGCTCAGCAGGGGGGTCTGGGTGGGGGAGAGCTCGGGGGGGATCCAGATGTTGGGGGAGTGAGGCTCAATGAAATGGGGATCCAGGTGCTGTTGGTTGGGGCTCGGTTAGGTGGGGATCTGGCTGTGGGTGACTTGTCGGGGTGGTCTAGGTGCAGGGGGAGTGGTGTACGTTGGGCGGGATTCTGGGTGCTGGGGGGTGATGCTCAGCAGGAGGGTCTGGGTATGAGGGACTCTGGATGCACGTCAGTTGGGTGATGGGGGAGGGCTCCCTCTACAGGGATCCCTCCCCCGGCAGCTGAGGAGCAATGGGTGCAGGAAGCATAGTGTGGGTGGTGGTGTTGCAGAACTTCCTGCAGCTGGGGGAGAAATCTGGGGGTGGGTCTGACCTGGCCCTGGATGCCATGCAGGGGAAGAGAAAGTCCTGTCCTTCCCAGCCCAGCCGGGACTAGCAGCTGAGCCCAGTGCAGGGAAGACGCCACCAGCAGGGTCTTCCCCAGTCCCGACCCCTGCCAAGATTTACCTCTCTGCTGGCTGCCCTGGGCACCCAAAACATACTGTTGGGGAGGGTCAAATGATTGCACTTGTGGCTTCTCTTTGCTTCCCTGTCAGAAATTCATTTTTCTTCAGGGAAGCAAAGAAATCGGCGGAGGACATAAATTCTGCACATGCACAGTGGTACAGAATTCCCCCAGGAGTAGCTCTCAGGCACCACAGAGATGAGGGGGAATGCCAAATATAACACGAGCCAGATCATCAACTCCTCTTAAGTCCTCTTTGCACTGTTTTAGGGGCACAATGGGGATTTAAAGATGACTTAAGGCAACAAAATCAATTTCCCCATTGTTCAGAAAATCCTCATCTGCTATAAAAATGGCATAGCCAGACCAGTAGCAGCTCCCCTTCACTAACACTATATTGTGTACCACAGTCAACAATATAATTATACAATGATGGAAAGATAACAAACATATTGGGGATACATTTTAAAGGACCCTCCAAATTTCCAGTTGGAAAATTTGCACGCATTGGTGCACACAAAAAGTGGCATTTTCATATGTAAAACAGGTAAATGCACACATAAGTGGGCCTTTGCTCTTACAAATATGGCGTGTAATGAATAAAGATAAATTGTTCTTTTTTCTGTATGGCTGCTGGGCTCTGACTGTTCTTTATCATTTGAAGCCCCAGTTCAGGAAGGCATTTACTTAACTTGACTTCAATGAGACTTCAGTGTGTGCTTAACTGCTTTCTTCAATGCTCTTATGAATCAGGGCCAGAAAGATTTTATTGTTAGCTTTGTTGCAATCTCTTTCTGTCAACTGATGCTATAAAATGCCTACATCTTCCTGAAATCATGCAACTGTTGTTCTATAAAATCAAACGGTTACAACGGCTGGTTACTTGATTTTCAGAGTAAATATGTGACCACCACTTTAGCAAGCAAATCTCATGATGCACTGATTCTGCAAGAGAGAAAGACACACAAAGAAAAAAGATAAAACGCAAGCAAATAAAAAATAATGCAGTCATGGACTCCAGTCATTCTCCAGGCTGTACTTTAAAGTACTTTAAACATCACCCCTTTTCATTTACTGCAGCATTTTATAAATATATAAAATGCTACATCAGTTTGGCAGCAGTTTGTTATGTTTATTAAGTCAAAGCGAAATGTTGGTTTGCACGAAGAACATAAAAAAAAGCAAAAAACCATTATTATAGCTTCAGTGTTGCTGCTCAGATTCTAATAATTTCCTACATGTAATGAGATTGGGGAATGTAGAGGCCTTTTTCCTGACAATGCTGGCAGCAGGATAGCTTCTACACGCTATTGATTTTTCTTCATTGATTGTAATCTTCTTCTTCCTGAGCGTCTGTCTTTGCTTCTCTGACATATTGAACACTGAATAGTCCCTGAGTAATTCCTGAACGGTTTGGGATCATTTTTATTTTCACAGGACAGTTGAGACCAATGGAGTGATTTATGTGTACTTTGGAAAGAAAAACAAAACAGTATTGCTCTGGGAATAAGTATGGGCACAAAGATTTTAAAAGAATAAAACAAGCAGCACTCCTCTCCCCCCCCCCTTCTCACCATCCTACCCCCTGTTAACTCCACACTCCAATAATTTCATAAGTATCTGCCAGATCATATAGAGGAGAACAGTAAAGCATAAACAGCTTTCACAGCTGTGATTTCAGCCATGATTGATGATGAAATACCACTGGAGGGATAGCAGGAAAATGAATATTTATTAATGGTATAAAGTGCCTCTGGTTTAAAATCCAAGGAGATCCATCATTTCATATCCATGGGATGTGTGCATTCAAAGCAGAATGTTCAATAAAAAAAGCCAAATACCTTAGTCAAAACGTAAGTAATTTGAGAGGGCTGCTGATTCTATTCCTTTCTTTAAATGAGCTAACCATGGTGGTTTTCATAAAGATTTTATTCCCATTTTAGCTACCATTAACATTACATGAACGGTAGATCATAGAGACCTCGTCTAGAAAAATTGCAATGGCAATTGCTTTAACATATTATAAAAGCACATAGCAATGCATAACTATCATCCATATTGTGCTAACGTGTTATTTACAATGATTTTCTGCAGAGGTAAACACTCCACAATTGTCTGAGGTGTAGTAACAGGCTTTTCTGCCATGACTTCATTATCTGTTATGAATTTTATAAGACTAATATTTCAGCCAACCTTTACCAAACCATTCCTGGTATTTTTGTTTATGTTAAACATCTGCAGCATCATTTTACACTGAATGGTCCCTAGACTTTTGCAAGATAAAGAAGACAATTTTCAGCTAACTGGATATGGAAAAGATTAAATGTTTCATTTGTAAATATTTACAAACAAAAGAACTCCATATATATATATATATTTAAATGCAGACCCAAGTCGTAAACATTGTCCTATGTTGAACCATTTTTCTCTGATGTTTTTGCAGCCCAGTATATGGGATGAGTTTGTTCAGACAATAAAAAATGTAGTTGCTGTGTTGACAGCAAAGGAGAAATTGACTGATGGAATTCAGCCGCATAATTTAACATACAGCTTTCAAGTTGGGATGGAAGTTCCAGAATGTTAAACTTTGCTTAATGGATAATGCTGAGAAAAGCAGGATTTGGAGGAAGTCTAAAAATGGATCAAAACTTATTCATGGCTAAGAATGCAAACAAATATATATATATATATATATTTGTGTAAAAAAGTGCCTAATCAGCTGTCGGCACTTGGGGTAAAAAAACATACATGCTATAGCTAGCAAAAATACAATTACTAGACCACATGTCAAAATTCTACACATGATAAGAAGCTCCCTTCCATTGTCAACACTACCCAGCCCATACTTCTATCGCACCACCCCTTACCAAATCATTGGGTCCAATAAAGTTGGACACACATGACCTCAGAGTGTCAGCTAGTCGTGAGAAGCATGTCATAGTGAGAAAGCTGCCTGTATATCATACATAGGCAACTGTACTGTGCTCATGTCTGTGGTACTAGGCGGCAGTCACTAGGCATTGAGGAAGCTGGAAGGTAGGAGGGAGATGCGGAGGAAAAGGGGGATGGATTGGGTCAATGGAGGGACACAAGTGGGGAACCTTGTGTTCTCTCGTGTCCCTCATTTCAGGGATTAGTGTCTCCCATTGTCAGTCATTTTGGGGTCTCTATCCCACACTATGGATTTAGGGAGACGGTGTGGCACACAGATTTGCCCTATGTAGTTTAAAAACTCTTTGTCATGTGGTCTAATTTTTAAAAGAAATTCGAAGCTTAATGATAAAAAAAGAACAAACTGCTACAGCACAACCAATTGTAAAAGCAAACCAGGTTTACGTGCCTTTGCTGATACAGAGTGCTGAGTCAGCATGTTGGCACCAGTAAGAAGTCACACCTTCCCCAAAGTGCTCCACTGCCAGAAGCAGACTCCAGGTAAGGATGGCAGTACCCACACTGTGAAAGCTGTCCTTCCTGCGTTAGCTACAGTGAGGGGGTAGAGTTCACTTTGCGAAGAAGAATGATAATACTCTGTGCTTTCATCTAAGGATAGCAATGCACTTTGCACATTTTAATTATTTCTCAAAAGATCCCTTGGAGGCAAGTGAATATTCATTCCACATGGGGGGAAAACTCAGGGGAAGAAAATCATGTAACTTTCCCAAAGTGACACAAGGAGTCAATAACATTGGTGGGACTAGAACCCAGGAGTACCAGCCTTGGCCCTCTGAGCTAAAGGCCTGATGCAAATCCCCCTGAAGTCAATGGAAAGATTACCAGTGGGCTTTGGCTCATGCACTAGGTGACAGCACTAACTTCTTTAAAAAAACAACAACCTCCCATGTCAGATGTAATGGTTGCAAGTGAAAATCCTTAACTAATGATTTATTCCAAGTGATTAAGAGACTTGGGATGTCTTGTACCTGTCTGAAAGCAGTGCAGACTTTTGATTAATTATTGTCACTTGTCACAGCTTCATGTTCTCTGTAAGTGGAGTTCTGGGAAAAACTCTGTAAAGCTTGGATCACAAGGGCTGGTAGGAAACCAACTGCTTCTTGTGAGCATGGAGACTTCAGTTCACTTTAGTCCTTGCAACAGATGAATGCTTTCCCTTGAGCAGGTTCTTCAGAAAGTCACCTGGTACAGCCCTCTGTCTCACTTCTTGCACAGAGGGTAGGAAGGCTACAGACACTCCTCTATCCTAATGCAGTGGGAACAACAGAAACTATTTACATCCCATCACTCACCTGTACTGAGAACGAGCAGAGAGTTTCCCTATGGCCATTTGAACTGCCCTTAAAAAAGAGGTGGAGAAGGAGTTACCAGGTTCCAAAATGGAAGCAAGAAGGGGACAGACCACCTGCTCTGCAAAGGAACTGGACTGGGAACAGGAGTTTTGTTTCTGGCTCTGTCACAGACTTGTGTGACCTTAAGCAAGTCACTTTGCTGTGCCTACTGTAAAATGGGGATAAGAATATTTCTGTACCTCAAAAGGATTTGTGAGGCTAAATCCAAAAAAATGTGTGCAAGGGGTTCCCATGTGATTATGGCATATGCCATAGAAAAGCCTATAAATACAAGTTGTCCAAGGTAAAGAGATGACGCGAGAAGGATAGTCAGTAGGAAGAAGGGAGTGTTTTTTGTTTACTGTGAATGTTTTCTCCAGCTCTGTTAGTTTCTGTTGCTTGTATTTTGCCAGGGAGTTTCAGGCTCTGTTAATGTACTGGTTAATAATATCCAAAATAAAGCAACGGAGAAATGGAAATAATGAAGCTGGTTAAGATTCTGTTGCTTCTCACAAGGAAAAAAGTGGCTTTATTGTGATGCAGGCAGTGAAGCCAGACTTCAAGTGTTTGATACTAGCAGGTAATGGGAAATTACCCAGGTTTTTCTTATATTTCTGCTCCAGCATCTTATCTTCCGTGCCCTACATCATTCTATTTCATGGGCATTGACACTTGGTAAATGGGTTTAAAAACTTTTAAAAAGAAATAAAATACATAAAGTCCTTTTGTTTTTAACTGTTATAATCACAATTTTCAGAAAACCACATCCGTATCCTGGGCTGATGGCATGTTATATTGGCATGTCACATCTGGAGATATCAACCATATAATGTGATGTGACTGGCAACAGCTTTGGAAATTCAAGAAAACACGCCCTTTACTGAGACTGCAGTTCCAAAGGCACTTCTTTTCAAATTCTATGGTATCTAAAATTCTATCCTTAGAGCCAAATCCTGCTCTTTTTAAGATTAGTGTGAACGAGAGTATGCCTCCATTTTAAAAAATAAATAAATTGATGCTACCAATAGATATCTGTGAAAATATTTGAGAAAATGTTCATGAGTCCTGAAAGTTTCCTGAATTGTAGCAGAAACAATTAAAATCCAAAAACTAGTACCAGAAGTGTGTTCTTCATTATTTGAAAAGTTTTGGTTAACGAGTCTGGAAGCATGTACCATGTGCCTCAAGTCAGTGGCTTTCAACCTTTCCAGACTACTGTACCCCTTTCAGGAGTCTGATTTGTCTTGCGTACCCCCAAGTTTCACCTCACTTAAAAACTACTTGCTTACAAAATCAGACATAATACTACAAGAGTGTCACAGCACATTATTACTGAAAACTTGCTTACTTTCTTATTTTTACCATATCATTATAAAATAAATCAATAACAATATAAATATTGTACTTACATTTCAGTGTATAGTATATAGAGCAGTATAAATAAGTCATTGTCTGTATGAAATTTTAGTTTGTACTGACTTTGCTGGTGCTTTTTATGTAGCCTGTTGTAAAAATAGGCAAATATCTGGATGAGTTGATGTACCCCCTGGCAGACTTCTACGCACCCCTGGTTGAGAACCACTGCCTTAAGTGACCAATCACACAAGAAAAATAACAGTCAAATTGATTAGTTTGGCAACAGTCCATATGATGAGAGTTGTTCATTCAGACCCTTTGGCGAGTAATGCATAAAGGATGTATTGACAGAATCATAGCCTTAAATGACTCAAAAACAGCAAAAGGGCTATGGTCCCACATAGGGCCGGCTCCAGGTTTTCTGCCGCCCTAAGCGGGGGGAAAAGAAAGCTGCGGTAGCGTAATCGCGCCGCTCGACTCTTTGGTGGCAATTCGGCGGCAGGTCCTTTGCTCTGAGAGGGACTGAGGGGCCCACCACCGAATTGCCGCCGAAGACCTGGATGTGCCGCCCCTTGGTATTGGCCGCGCCAAGCACCTGCTTCTTTAGCTGGTGCCTGGAGCCGGCCCTGGTCCCACAATAAACATTGACAGTAAATACCTGCCCTGGTCACAGGAGTGATCCTTATACAAAGAATCCCATTGAGTTCATTGGAACCACCCACACAAGGAAGGGTTTTCACGATTAGTCTCGAATTCATTTTTTAATGAAAAATGGTTCCAGGTCTATTTACATCCTCCCAGTGTGCGGGTGAAATCTTGGTCTTCAATGGAGATAAGATTTCATCCTAAGTGTTCATTAGCAATCTTTCCCACAGATAACAAGCCTTACAGAGGGAAAATGTGCCAAACTGGACGGTTAGCTTCCCATGTGACCTTTTACAGATTATTTTGGTCTGTGTGAATTTAGCCACCAACATCCAAGTTTCATGTCTTTAAGCCTCTCTAACCCCAGTCAAAGGAAAATTCAGGCCATCAGTTTCTGCACGGTTTGTGCCTTAGAGCATAAATCAGCTCTGATCACTTGACATTCAGCTCAAGCTCACTTGAAACGTGGCCCAGCTTGTCTTGAAAAACATCCCAGATTCACTGAAAAGTTTGTGAATTCGGCCTAACTCCTGTTGAACCTGATTGGAGTTTTGGATTTCTAATGAAAACTCAGTCCAGTGATTTTGGGTCGCACTGCAAAAGGGTTGCACACCGATAGCGTGTACATCTAACCTACCCATCTCTCTCTATATCCCATAGCAAAACATTCAGGTCCGGACTGTGACCCCCTTCCTTGCATTGGTGACCTGAGATAGTTTCACTGACTGCAAGGAGTAAAGGGGCCACAGTCTAGCCCTTAGGTAATGCACAGGTAAAACAAATGACATAGAACGTGTTCACTTAAGGTGTCCATACTAAACTCTGTCCCCTACTTATCCATCCTCCTGATACAGGCCTGGTAGTGGGACAGCTTCCCCCTTAGTCAGGAAAGGGTTAAACAGCCCTGTAGTACAATCACCCATCCCCCCCACCAACCTGGGAGGCCTTTACTGGAAAAGCTGCTGAGGACCCTCTGCTGCCTGGACCCTCTGGAGAGCTGGACCATCTTTATTTTGATTTTCTTTTTCTAGAGCCCAGGACATTCCATCTGGGCCCCTCAGATGCTCAGGAAGCTTTTCACAGAGACTATCTGCTTTTTGCCTTGCGAGGAGCAGCAGGGTGAGCTTGGACCATGTTGTAGGCTGCAAGAGTATTTTGTTTGCCTTTTTTGTTTTGGATTGATGTTATGCCCAGATGAGGGGGAGCTGCCTCCTTAAGATTTAAAGCTGAAGGATGGTACCCACACTCCAAACCACTAGAGCAATGCCAACGGCCAGAGAAGGCCATCTGGGACAAGAGAGGTGCCCACCCTCAACCCAAAGGGGCACCCTAGAGGTACACAGGCCTGTTTCCCTCAGCCTTGATGCAAAGTAGGAGACTTTTTAGTCCAAGAGGAGACATTAAACTGAGTATGTTAGAATGTGGGTCAAACAACACTTAGAATGGAAAGAATCCTGCAGTCTTAACTATGGAGTCACGACCATAACTCTCTAATTCAGAGACACCAAAATACAAGGGAATTACTGGATTTGTCTCTAGCCTTAAACTCTCCTAATCTTCATGAGTAACCAATCAAAAAGTGGTGGCAGGATGTAAATAACAAGTACCTGTATAATTACGTGTTGTTAATACCGTGTGAAATATTCACAATCAAGTTTGAAACTCTTGACATTTAAGGCATTTCCTTTCCATGTCAATGTTGTAAAAAAGTGTGAAATACTTGCAGTTTTGATTCATGAAACAGGACCTTCAAATTTGTTTTAGTGGAGGTCGGTTTTTCATATAAATATACAAAATAGCTAAAGCTCACGTCTTTTTTGTAAAACCCATTATTTAGCCAACGTCACAAAAGAGCAAAATTGTGGGTTGCAAAGTCAAGCACTCAAAAGTTAGGAAATGTCAGATTTATGCTTGCCTGTGTAACCTTAATTTGCTCCCCTTGAGTGTATACATTATGATACAGTTTTTAATTACAGGACACTATTTTTTCACACATGACCCTAGCCTCATTCAAGTTGAATGCACCAAAGGCCAGAAATAAGGTTACACAGGCAACCGTGAATCTGGCATTTCCTGACTTTTTTTCTTTGTATGCAATTATGTACATACATTCTGGAAATGTTTAAGCTCTTCTGGTGATGAGCACCCTCCCCTTTGCTTGACATCAGTGGAAGTTGGGACCACTTAGCGCTGCTGAACACCTTGGTCCCAAAGTTCTCAGCACTTCCTGGATCTTTGTCCCAAAAGACTAAGCACCATCATGATGATTAAAACAATTGAAGTTGTTTTTGTTGAAGTCCTTAGATTTAAACTCTTGAAGACTGAAGGCATAACATTCTTAGTAAGACTCCCTTTGGGTGTAGGCCAGGGCAGAGGCTTATTGATGTTCAGAACATGATGCAAGGCTCATCGTTCCGGCCCCAAATCTGGATGGACCAAGCTAGAACACTAAAGCATTTTTCTTCCTCTTATGATGAATAGGAGTGGTTAAGAGGGGAATGACAATTCTTGCTGCTTTAGAGACTGGTGTTTTATTTTAATGATTGTCATGTAGCCAGATGCCATAGCGTAAATAACAAATAAAGAATTCCAACAGCATTAATGACCTTGTGAAGCAAATTTGCTAAACGCAAGGATTTTATGCAGGGCTGGTCTGATGTTGTCTTTTTAGGAATCTGCATATCCCATGTGGGAAAGGAAATAGCTAGTGTCTTCTCTTTTGCCAGTTCTGAAGAATCCTGTCATTTAGTAAGTGAGAATTGTTGTTGTTTTTTTAATCAAAAACTTTGCTCCCTCTGGATCACACACAGCCCTTTATGTTTCCATGGTGGGAGGGAGAGCGGAACGGGGAAGCTCATTGAGGATCAAAATTTCCATTACTTTTCATGAAATTTCACAGATGCAAAACTCTTGTTATTCACCAATCTGTGTCTGTGTGATGAACAGCAGGAAAAAAACCAACCCTGTTGTGTACTTTTCATTACAAGGATGCTGCACAAATGATTGATATTTTCATACTTTTAAGCACTGGCCCATCTACCACAACCTTAAAAGCAAAAGACATATTGCCACCACTTTGCAAATTGAGAGGCTGCAGGACTGTGCCAGGCCTCCTACTAGCTGTGTTGCTGAAGGTTACTGTTAATTGTCCGTCTGTTAACCTGCTTGCAGTTCTCAGAGATGTGCAATGGCTGGAAATATAATGCAATTCTGAACAGCAAAGGACTATGCTGACTTGATACATTAAGAACAGGGCTACGTTCCTTTGAAATTTGAGAAGCCCATACATTTTCACCAGGAGTGCTGTTATGATTGATTGTGTTCACCGAGCATTTCTGACCTTGTCTTGTTACCACAGAACCCATCCTTTCTGCCATGCTGCTCGTTTCTGCTAGCCATCTCCTTCCTTCTTTAATAAGATTCAGATATTCTGCAGCTACTCTCAAGCAGTTTGAAAAGTCACATTCCCTCCCTCCTTTCTGCTTAGGACTAGATCAGGGGTGGCCAACCTGAGACTGAGAAGGAGCCAGAATTTACCAATGTACATTGCCAAAGAGCCACAGTAATACGTTAGCAGCTCCCCATCAGCTCTCACCCCTCCGCTCCCAATGCCTCCCACCCACCAGCAGCCCCGCCGATCAGCACCTCTCCCTCTCTCCCCGCACCTCCCGATCAGCTGTTTCATGCCGTGCAGGAGGCTCTGAGGGGGAGGAGCGAGAGCACGGCAGGTTCAGGGGAAGGGTCAGGAAGGGGTGGAGTGGGGGCAGGCCCTGTGGCAGAGCCAAGGGTTGAGCAGTGAACACCCCCCGGCACACTGGAAAGTTGGTGCCTGTAGCTCCAGCCCCGGAGTCGGTGCCTATACAAGGAGCCGCATATTAACTTCTGAAGAGCCATCCCATAGGCGCCGACTCCGTGGGTGCTCCGGGGCTGGAGCACCCACGGAGAAATATTGGTGGGTGCTCTGCACCCACCAGCAGCTTTCCCCGCCATCCTGCCCTGCTCCAGCTCACCTCCACCTCCGCCCGCCTCCGCCTCCTCCACGAGCACACTGCTGCGTCCTGCTTCTCCCCACTCCCTCCCAGCGCTTGCGCTGCAAAACAGTTGTTTCGCGTGGCAGGGAGGGAGAGGGAGGGGGGGAACGCGGTGCGCTGGGGGAAGAGGCGGGGCCGGGGCGGGGATTTGGGGAAGGGATCCAATATGGGCAGGGAGGGGGAGGAGTTGGGGCGGGGACTTTGGGGAAGGGGTTGGAGTCGGGGCGGCACCAGAGAAAGTTGGCGCCTATGGGCCACCCCTGGACTAGATTGTGCTTTGTAGACACAGTCGTGAGTATGGCGGCACTGTGGAATTGCTGTACCCCATGGAGAATTTCAGGTTGGGGACTGTGCCTTAGAAAGTCGCTTGCTGAGATCCTGTTGTGTGGTGAAAGTCGAGACTGAAAGGGTGAAATCCAACAAAGTTTTATTTAGTCAACAATCATACAACTCCACAAGCAGTTGCTGCAGCAGCTCCTGACTCCAGTTGTGACACACACAAACACACACACACATACTTTTCCTGCCAGTTTTTCTAAACTCAGAGACAACAACTGGATCTAGCAACACCACATTTTCCCCATCTTAAGAAGACACCCGATCTTACAGCAATAATAATAATAATAATAAATAATAATAATACAATAACTTATATCAATAAACACCAACCGAGTAATTAGAAAACAATCAGTAACTCAGAAGGAATGGTTAAGTAACTATAATTAAACTTTTAGTTACAAGTGAGGACTAATCTTTTTTTGTTAACACTTACATATTAGTCCATATAGGAGGTCATCTGACTCTGATAGCCTCATCTGTCAGGCTCAATGTCCTGTTGGTTATCCTGCATTGTCAGTGGCAAAGTAAAATTGGACAAGTTAGATAGTCTGAAATCTCTGCTTCGCTCCTGATAAGCAGGTGCAAGATGAATAGTGTTCCATACCTGAACATCAGACAGCTTGTAAGAGTAAAGCCCTTTTTTTACACCACTTTTCATTGGACATGTGAACCTTTATGTAAGATTTCAGGCTTTCATATTCTTACAAACAAGTCACATTCAAATTCTGGTTCCTTGTCCCCACAACATTATCTGTATGTGTCTGTGTCATATTTTTGCTGTTTTGTTGAACTGTTTGTCTTATATTTGGCTGCACAGATATCAGATGTAGGCCCCTGTAATCCGGCAATGTTTTGGTTAGTATGCATCTCTCTACCATGCAATAATTTCAGCCGGTGACTTTGCATTGTGGCATGGTGCTTGCCTGTGGATTTATAAGAAATCTGTAATGAAGGTTGTCCATTGCTTTTCTTGCCAGTGCAGCTATCTGCAGACTGTCTTTCAAACTTCTATTGAATCGTTCAATTTCTCTGTTAGCTTGAGGGTAGTACACGGCTGATCTCCTATGTCTAATATTCCTCTTTGCGAGAGCAGTTTCAAATGACAGTGAGGTAAACAGCATTCCATTGCCTGATACTAATTCTTCTGAGTTCTCTTCCCTGGTAAAGACTGTCAGCAAGAACTTGCTCACTGTAGCAGAGGTGACCTGTGATGTAAACACCACTTTCGGCCATTTGGAGAAGTGGTCAGTCAGGGTGAAAGCATAGCAGCAGTCACTTTGCACATTGTCAAATGGACCAATAATATGAATTTGAAACCTTTCCCCATGCTGCATCTGGAAGAGGAATGGTGGCACATGCATGACTACAGTTTTGTTGTGTAATTGGCAAGTTATGCATGTTTTTATAGCTGCGTCAACTTGAGCATCCATTCTCGGCCACCAACCCAGATCCTGTAGATGCTGTTTCATTCTGGCAATCCCTTGATGTGTGCCTTGTGCCAGGTGCATGAATTTTGGCTGAAGTTCATCTGGCACAATCAATTGGTAAGTACCTCATATGATGCCTCCATCTTGTACAGAAAATTTGTTGCATACACTAAAGTAGGGTAGCAAAGCTGGATTAAGGCATTTGGGGTTGTGTAATCATGTCATCATCAGCAGTTCTCAAACTCTTTGTTGAATCAGGCATACTAAGCAAGCAGCTTTGAATTGTCCTTGCAATGTGAGAGTGCCAGTTATAAGTGCCACTACTTCTTTGTCGTCATCCATCTGTACATTGGGCAAAGGAAGGGCACGCAGGACAAGCAATCAGCTGTCACATTTTTAATTCCTGGCCTGTACTCTGTCATATGTGAAAACAGTCTTGCTGACCAACCACCAATTCTTCCTGCTTGTCTGAGTCCTTTAGACGTTAATAGTGTTGTCAAAGGGCTATGATCTGTACCAATTTGAAAGTACAACCCCAAAGGTAAGTTCTCTATTTTTCCGTAGCCCATACACAAGCGCCTCCTTTTCAACAGCTGAATACTTCCTCTAAGCTTCTGTAAGTGTTCTTTAAGCAAATGCAACAGTCATCTGCATGTTGTCATCGTGGATTTGAGTAAGCATTGCTCCCTGCCCATAGTCTGAGGCATCTGTAGTTACAATTGTGGATAATGCAGGGTCAAGCAAGGTAAGTGCTGGGCTATTTACAAACAAATCTTTCACCATTTTGAAACTAACTTGTTCAACAGCTATCCAGGGCAAGCTTGAGGTCCCAGCGAAGTGCTCATAACGATTCTATGATTGAAGTGTGGTTTGGAATAAACTTAGCATAGCATGATGTGAGACCTAAGAAAGCACCTAACGTTGATAAGTCTCTCAGAAATGGCACTTTTATAACCGCCATGACATGGTCTGGGTCAGGTTTCAGTCCAGTTTGCGAATTTATATGCCCCAGAAACACAACTCTATCTGAGCTGGCATTTGGTCAAATTCAGTTTCAGCCTAGCTGTTTTAATACAGTGTGGAGATGTTTTTTCTGTTCCTTCTGAGCCTTCCCGAACACAATATAATCGTCCAAACAACACAGACTCCAGCTGGTTCTTTAGAATAATTGACTTAATTGTTTGGAAATGTCTGGGTACTGATGCAAGTCCGTAAGGTGCACGTTTAAAGCTGACCAGTCCCTCATGCATAATACATGCTGTGAGATCTCTGCTGTCCTCCTGTAGCATAACTTGAGCTACACTGTAGAAACATCTTTGTGCCGTGAAGTTCCGTGAATGTTTCTTCTGGATGTGGGAGTGGATGGCTGTCAGTCATGACGGCTACATTAGGCTCCCTTAAGTCTGCGTAAAGATGAATACCTCCAGTCTTCTCTGTCACCAGTATCGGTGAGAACCCATTCAGATTATGGACTCTTTAATAATACCATTTGGTACTTTTTAAAAGCTCTTTTGATATAGCATCCCTAGACTGAGAATGGTAGACAGCACAACTTCTACCATACAGGTGTCATAGAATCACAGAATCTCAGGGTTGGAAGGGACCTCAGGAGGTCATCTAGTCCAACCCACTGTTCAAAGCAGGACCAACCCCAACTAAATCATCCCAGCCAGGGCTATGTCAAGCCTGACCTTAAAAACCTCTAAGGAAGGAGATTCCACCACCTCCCTAGGGAACCCATTCCAGTTCTTCACCACCCTGCTAGTGAAAAAGTTTTTCCTAATATCCAACCTAAACCTCCCCCTCTTCAACTTGAGACCATTACTCCTTGTTCTGTCATCTTCTACCACTGAGAACAGTCTAGATCCATCCTCTTTGGAACCCCCTTTCAGGTAGTTGAAAGCAGCTATCAAATCCCCCCTCATTCTTCTCTTCTGCAGGCTAAACAATCCCAGTTCCCTCAGCCTCTCCTCATAAGTCATGTGCTCCAGCCCCCTAATCATTTTTGTTGCCCTCCGCTGGACTCTTTCCAATTTATCCACATCCTTCTTGTAGTGTGGGGCCCAAAACTGGACACAGTACTCCAAAAGAGGCCTCACCAGTGCCGAATAGAGGGGAATGATCACGTCCCTCGAGGGGAATGTCACATTAGGTTGAAGTTTAATTTTGTGAACAAATCCAAACGCACATCCATGGCCTCCTCTGTACCATCCTCATTAAGAGTGGAGACTTGAGTCTGTGTTGTAGTGGTGCCAGGTAGGGTGGAAGCCATGCACCCACTAACTACTTGCATGTTTAGTGTATCAAACAAATCTCTGCCTAACATAGGAGCTCCCCTATTCACAGTATGGAATTGCGCTGGCATGCAGTACGTACCAAAGGACACCGTTACAGGTAAGCAACCAAGTGCAGCAGGAATATGGTTCATCAAGTAGCACACTGGGGGTAAGGTTGGTTCAGCAAGTGGCACACATCCAAAGCATTGCAAGTATATTGATTCAGGTAGTATAGACACTGCTGAGCCAGTGTCCAACATTAATTCTACCGCCTGGGGCTTCCCTCCTGCTTTAGCAGAAACATGAACAGGGCACATTATTTTATCTGCAACACATGTGGAGCTGCTTCCGTCCACGCTCAAAACAGGAACATCAGGCTGCCCGTACTTGTTGGTTAGGTTGGTTGCTTTGACATACCTTAGCAAAATGTCTCGTGTTTTTTCAATGATTGCACTGAGCTCCATTTGCAGGACATGCTGTGTAGTTCACAGTGTGTTGTGTAGCTCCACAGTAGTAGCATACGTTTCCTTGTGTGTGTTTTGAAGTCATTCGGTCTTTTGATTTGTGGTCTTGTGACTTCTGATTTGCATTGCCCTTGTAACTTTTCAACTGCCTTGTAGTTGATGTCTGTAGTGGTTAGATCGCACCTGCTCTGCCTGGATTCATTATTTTTGCCTCTGTCATAGTTGACAACGTGATTAACAGTGGTTATGGCTTTCTGTAATGTCAGGTCCCATTCAAGTAATAGGTGGTTTCTAATACAAGGCACAACTGTTTTCTCCACAAGCTGATCTCGAATCACTTCATCTGCCATGTTGCCAAAATCACATGTAACAATCAATTCCCTCAAAGTAGCAATCTACTGATCTGTCGATTCCCCTAGTTTCTGTTCCCGCTGGCAGAATTGATAGCATTCAGCTACCACACTTACATGAGGCACAAAAAAATTCTTTAACACAGTGAGTGCAGTATCATATTTATCCTCCAGGAGGAGAAGAGTATAAAATATATGCTGCCTTTCTGCTCCAAGACAGTGAATAAGCAGAGCACTTTTTTTTTGCTTCAGAGAGTTCTGTCATTAATTGCAAGGACAGAGTTCTCTCAAACACTCGAATCCAAACATTAAAAGCAATTGGAGGCTCACCTGGGCTTTGAAGAAAGGTGCAGGTGGATTCAGGGGCAGGAGAAACATCCTTATCACCAAATTGTTAAGTAGTGGAAGTAGATATTGAAAGGATGAAAGCCAACAAGGTTTCATTTAGAGAACAACCAACCAGCACCAGAAGCACTTGCAGCAGTTCCTGACCCCAGCGCCTGCGTACGTACACATACACACACACACTTCCTGCTTCCTGTTAGTTTTTTCTAAACTCAGAGACTACAACTCCCAGCCTGCAATATTGGATCTCAGAGCACAGGCTATGCCATTTTGTTACGATAGTGCAAACCATTCCTGCTATGTGCCCAGTCTGCTCACTTGGAGAAATTTGTTTCCATCAGCATATGCACGGAACAGTCTGTTCACATACCCGATGTTCAATTATCAACCTCCATCAGTGCCTCATTCTTGTTTTCTGAAAACCATTGATCCTGGGTGGGCATCTCTTCAACATCCTCCATTGTGAAGACTGATGCAAATACAATATTTAGGGCAGTGTCTTTTCATTTTTATTACTTAGGTGCTCTGAGGTGGATTTGGCACTGCCTGTAATAATTCTTGAATGCTATCTATTTGTCTGATGGTTGTAAGGAGAGCTTACTGTATCTTGACTTGGTTACTGGACTGTTTACTGTTTGCATACATTGAGTTAATTCAGGGAAAGTCTGTCTACACATGCAGACAGGAAGGAGGACAAAAGCACAGATAACTTCTCATCTCAGCAAACACCCAGGACTATTGACTTTAATGTTGCTACCCCTGACTCCTGCTGAGCTGCCTAAACTGGCTCAACCAGCCTAAGAAAACACAAGAGAACAATGAAACTTGGGGCTGAATTTAAAGACAGGGGAAGGCTAAGGTGAAACTAGACTCCAGAGATGGATAATATAAGGCCACCTAGGATGTTAGGTTAGATAGGCATGTGCACAGACATTCTGTTCTTTCAACAACCCTTTTCTCTTAGGTTATGTTTTGTTCATACTTTTAAGATGAAATAATATTTGTTTTAAGAAGGCTGTTTTAATTAATCGCATTCACTGCTTGTCACAAGTTCCCAAAGGAAAGAATTGCAGGTATGGTACCAAGATAGACCTGCTGGGCAAGCACGGTTTATTCACAGAATACTTACACCTGGTCTAAATGTGGGAGAATCACAGGATTCCACCCCAGGGAAGGTAAACCAGTGAGGAAGTGCACTCAGAGGGTCAAAAGGGGTCAGAGCTTCAGCTAACCCCGTAGCCATGACAGGCTCAATCATAGTTACTTTTTGGACCAACTCCTGTGTGCCACTTCTACTATGCTGAGAATAGCATCTCATCTTTTGTGCTCCAGAATCCAGCCATTCCTAGACAATCTCTTAAACTGTCAAGAAGTTACATCTCAAATCCTTGTTCCCTTGTGACATTTTAACCAGTTTATTGGATGCAGGTAGTTGAAGTCACCCACTATTACTGTTTTGTTAGACGCGATAAATCGATCCCCGAGCACTCTCCCATCAACGCCGGTACTCCACCACCGTGAGAGCTGCAGGCGGTGTCGACGGGGGAGCAGCAGCAGTCGACTCACGGCCATGAAGACGTCGCGGTAAGTCGATCTAAATACGTTGACTTCAGCTACGCTATTGTCGTAGCTGAAGTTGCGTACCTTAGGTCGATTCCCCCCCCCCCGCCCCCCAGTGTAGACCAGGGCTAAGTATAGTGCAATTCCCCCACTTCTATGATCCAGTTAGTTTCTAGCCAGATATTACCGTATCACACTGATTTTGATTATTCCACCATATTTCAGTAATGCCTAGATGTTGTATGAAATATTCCACATTCACATCCTATAGGTAAGACACCGTACCCAGCTATTTTTGTCCTGATGACTGAGTCCACTACAGCCACAACCTGTATGTCTCACAACAGCAACGTCATATCAAATTTTTATCATGTGAGTACCAGATTTTTCATTTGCATAGTCTGCAGCTGCCTGTTCTTGCAGGTTACTTTTGTTGCAGGACCTTCTGAAAATGATGCCATAAATAGATTGTTGATGGAAAATGTGTAACACACCTACAATTGTTCTAAAAGAAATACCATCATAATTGGTGCTTGCTAGTTTGTACAACCCTTGGGAGCCAAGGACCTTCTTCTCAAAAGAATTCTATAACAATTACACCCGGGGGCTGTGTGTATGTCATGATAGAAAACACAGACTGAATTAATTATTTAGTATGATGCAGCCCACTTTGACTTATAAGCTATAAAAAGCCCACCTGAGAGAGAATTAATTATTGCTGGAAATAACATATAATTACAATGTTGCAGAGAAAAGATAAGAATTAATGTGCCAGGTGTAAGTAGATTAGACCAACTTGACAGAAATGAGCAACTAAAAAGGAATTTATAGATGAGAGCAAGAGCCACTGCACCCGTAGTGACTGAAAAGCATTACTGTGTGACAGCTGCTTGGTGGCTTATATGAAATGAGATATTGGCTTTAGTTTCGTTCCTCTCAGACAGGTCCCCACATCACAAATCTGACACCAAAATGGAATGGATTGAGAGTCTCAGCAGGGAAACGAGCTCTGAATAAGCACATAGGCTGTATTACATGAGTTTCTCCTATGGGAGGAATCCCCTCGGGTTTGGGTTGAGGCACATGGAAACACTGGTGGGGCAGTTATGGAGTTGTTTGCATTCTGCCTGCTGTCTCTATTCTGTGGGTATAGGACTCTAAACTCCGGAGCCATCAGTTAGCTCCTTTTATGAGCGCTACATGAAAACCGCACGCATCCAAGGGAGAGAAACTGAAGTGAATGCAATGTGAACTTAGCTACTGTAGCTGGAGAGACAGCGAGGGTTGGTGTGGGGGAGGAAGAGAGAGATGGGATGAGGAACAGAGGCAACATTTATGGTGGAAAGGTATGAAGGGCTCTGCTCCCACAATGCACCACCTAGTGGTTGGGTAAGGGCATGACCAATGCTTTTCTGTCTTGGCACCCTTTGCTGAAAGCTGCTCTGACCCTATACTGGTTTGTCCCCTTCTGGCCGGGTCACACGTTGAGTTTCACCCCTTCTGGAGTATGTTAAGAGCCCAACAAAGGCTAGTTCTACTGCCCAGACTTCACCTGGCTGAAGTCCCAGAGTCAGACTCTCTGGGATGTGGGGGTTTTCCTAGTTTTGAGTCTCTAGTATCAGAGACAGGCCTTCTGGCTCCAGCCCCATTAGTGGGTGGGGAGGGGAACCTGGTCCCAACCTCTGCCCTAGGTTCCGATCTGCGGCCCAGAGATAGGCACTGAATCCTGCAACCTGGAATACTATGCAACTGCCTCTCTGGATCACTTCCTACCAGTCTCCCCACACAAGCAGGAAAAGCAAAACTAATAAACCCCACTGTAGCTCAAATGTCAGGGGTTCAGATAAAGTGGAACCCAAATCTGAACCATTCTGGGTTTTCGGTTTTGCAAAACCTTACTGTCATTTTTTTTGCAAAAACCAAATCCAACCATCTCAGAACATCTCTAATATTTAGCAAACATGGGTGGTTTATAGTTCCACAGCCAAGCCATGTGAAATTTACAGATGTTTGAAGTTTTGATACAAAACCAGGTTAATTTTGGTGGTTTTGACTGAACTGTGCTGAGAGTTTTTGGGTTAGAGCCCAAAATTCCAAATGAAACTCGAGGTGCTGAGACATGATATTTCTGAGAATTGCATATTTCTTCTTAATAGTTAACGGGGGCTAGTTTAAAAGCAACACTCGTACACAGAGCTGAGTTTTGATTTATTGCTTCACGGAGATTGCTTGATATAATGTATATTATAGCTTTAATTGATCCACTGTGTTCTGATTCTGTGTTGTGCCATGTGAACTCATGACTGATTGATTCTTTTGAAAATTCACAAATTCCAGACCATTATGGATAGCTTGATACAGAGAGATAATGGAATGCAAAAACACCTTTGTCGATATTATTTAAAGTTGTAACGACAAACATAAAAAGTCAGGAAATGGGAAGTTAATACTTTTAGTAACATTCTCAAATTATTTTTTCTATTTTTCTAAACAAACTGCTATGCACATAACCAGGGATAGAAAATAGACATATTTTAATATGGATAGGTTAACACAGATATTTTTACTTCTGCAGCCATAATATTGCATGATGAATTTTTTTTCTTTTAAAAAACAACCTGTGTTTAACAATCTTTTAATTTCAGGTATTGCCTTTAATCTCTGAAGTCTGCAGCTCATTGAGATGAATGACTTCCCATCTCATCATGGTTAATGTTTGACTGTAGACTGTCTTCCAGTAATTTTCCTCACATGGGGGAGCAAGAATGGGGAGAACCTGGATTTTGCAAATTATTATAGAATGCAAACACAATGCTAGGAAGTCACTGAAAGGGAGGACTCACATTTTCCCTACATCCACAATTTACTTTTTGCTAATGAGGTTAATATCCTTTTGGGAAGGATTTTGCAGTATGTGTTTCAATTAATCATTTACAGTTCCTTTCATGGAGGAAAAAGACTGAGAGCACCAGACCCTATATGTAGAATAGAGGAATTGAATAATATCCCTTTAAATAGTTTGGACAGGCTCTAGTAGACCTCTCTGTTTTCTATTGCAAAAGCCACCAAAACCTAACAAAGCAGCTGTGTATGTGTGTAGCTAGGCCTTATATGTTTGGGTATAGTTTGTAAACATGGTTATTGGGAATCCAACTATGTCTATGTGGGTTCCCTGTATTCTTAATATTACATAGCTAGGATTCAACAACATTGTTGCCTGAGTCTTCTGGTCAGTCCAGGCCAGATACCAAGATGATGGACATTAAGGGTATATCCACATTGTAATTAAACCTCCCACCCCGCTAGCCCAGGCCAGCTGACTCGGACTAAGGGGCTTGAACTAAGGGGCTGTTTAATTACAGTGTAGGCTTGGGCTCGAGCCCAGGCTATAGGACTCCTGCTCGAGCCCAGATGTCTACATCGCAATTAAACAGCCCCTTAGCCTGAGCCAGCTGGCACGGGCCAACCACGGGTGTCTAATTGCAGTGTGAGTTAAAAAGGAGGTGGGGCTTCTTTAAGATCTCTTAAAAATCTTCAATTCCCACTAGACATACTCAGAAGTTACTTTAAAAAAAATATTCCACTTACTTCCTGAAAGCAAATGAAAGCACCAAGCTCTCAATGAGATGTAAGTTAACACTAAGAATTTTTCAGATTTCCTTGTTGTGGAGCAATCATTTTAGTGAAACTCCAATCCAGTTAGTGCTGAACAAAATCGGTGGTTTCACAGTGACAAGTTCTTGCACGTCTGCTGTTCTGCCATGCACAGGCGACTGATAATGAAGATAACTGAAAAAAATGAAGAATAAGGACTCTGTGCATATGTTGTCTTCCTGCTTCATTTAACTGTTGTTTTCTTGTTATATTGGTTGGGTTTGTTTTTTTTCCCCGTTAGCTGAGCAGGCAAGCAAGGATCCCAGTTCTCATGGATTTTTTTGAAATATTACACCCACCCAGCAGCCTTTTGACTAGATGGCATCAGTCATGTGTTTAATACCTTAATGATTTTACCCAGCACCTTCAGCATCAAATATCCTAAAGCACTTTGCAGGTGACAGGCCCAATATTCAAATGCAAGTGAAAAGTTAGTTTAGCATTCAAAAATCATGACTCAGGTGACAAAAATTATGAGATTGTAAAAATATAATAAATTTGGGGTTCTTTCTATTGCTCTTCTGCTTTTCAAGTCTTTAGGGAACACCTGTGTTACATTTCAAAGCTTTATCTTGCAACCATGAGGGCTAGAAACATAGTGAGTGTGGTGAGGGGGAGAGGGGAGGGGTTAATGAAAGCTGAGGTTCCTGCATAATCACTTGTCTCTAGGAGCTGAAGCCCAGATTTTTAATGATATTTAGGTGTTGCAACACCTCTATGATTTAGGAGCCTAAATCTCATTTGCAGAAGGTAATTAGGCACTTAGGAGCCAAGATCTACTCAATAGTCAGTGGGATTTAGTGCCTCAGGCTTTAAGAAAAACACCAGCTATTGCAAGTCTCACAATAAAGTCACAATAGTCGGCAACACTTCTAGCTGGCAACGTTCCATATTGGGGAACACAAATGGATATTGATAATGCTCTAAGTCCCTAGTGGTCTTTTGAGTGTCCAAGTGAGGAATGTTGGTAATTAAGCTATTTGTACAAGCTTTAAAAGTTTTCTTCCTTTATAAGTGTGTGTATGTGTGTGTATATATATATTACACACACACACACACCCTTCCAGCCTTACCCTACAGACAGAAGGGAATTCATGCAAATACAGTGACTCCAGGACCAAAGTTGCCCTGAACCCCAATAGGACTAGAGCTCTGATTTTGGCTCCACTTGCCACAGCAACAAAAACTCAGTTTTCAGAAAGCAGCTAACAGAAATTGGGAAAGGTCACCCTAGGCCTCTTGAATGAGTCTAAGGTGAGGGAAGCTTCCCCAAGGGGAGAGGCAGTAAAATGTTCCGGAGAAGCTACACTAAAGTTTGGGAGAATTATAGAGGGAGTGGAGGGCACATCTGGCGCTATTTGCTTATCCTCTGCCAGCTCCCATCACAAAGGATGTAAGACTCTGGATGAGACTAAAGGCCAGGCCAGAGCCCCTTATTAGGACAGAGGGGTGCTTCTCAGAAGCAGATGGATCTCTGCCTCCAGCACGGAAGACTAAAATGGTGAGAGTCCTGGGAAATCTTGTGCCACAGTTTAGAGCAGACTCCACAAGCACACCCTTCCTTTGGGGCTCAGTGGTTGCTAGCTAATCTCCACCCTGAGACTGCTTTATGCTCCCTCACTGGATTCCCATACCCATGTCAATGTCCCCCATTGGCCAGGCATTATTTGGGAAAGATTATGGCATTTCTGCTCCTGTGGTGCATAGGGGGTGGCATGGAGTTTCACCAGACTGTGCCTCCGGAGTAGAGTGAGAGCAAGGCAATAACCATGCCTCCAACCTGTCCTTTCCTGGCACCATTGTCAGCACTTATGTTGCTCAGGGATAGAGAAAGAACTCTGGGCAGTCAGGGACTGCTAGGATGGGAGATCCTCATGCAGCCATATTCTGCCTACATGCTATGGCCCCAACCCTGCAGTGTGATCCACATGGAGGCAGCTGTCTGTCTTTATATCTATCCATTTATCCCAGTACTGAGAGGGCCCTCATAACCCAGTACCTGAGCCTCTCACAGTCATTAATGGATTTTATCCTCCCAATGCCTCCGTGAGTCGGACAGATTATCCCCCTTTCACAGATGGGCATCTGAGGCAAAAGATTGATTAATTACTTGCCCAAGGTCACACAGGAAGTCTGGATGACCCAAGAATTGAGTCCAAGTCTTCGGAATTATAGCCCTATCCACGAGCCTATCCTTCCTACTTTTTTAGAGCATGGGGACCTATGCAATTTTCTAATGCACATTGAATAAAAAAGCTCTTCAAAGATGTCAAAGGCACCTCATCCTCACTGACAACTCAGGCCATAAACAGCAGTAATTTTTAATAGAATATGCATTTAGTTATCTGAGAGGTGGAAGAGATTCTGACAACATGTGATAGCTACTGATATTGACGGTCTCACATGACCTAATAGATTTTTTTTTCTTCCAAACAGCCACACAGATTATTTTTTTTAAATCTTCAAAAGTGTCACCTTTGAGTGGAAAGACAAAATAAAATTCCACCTCAGACATTTTTGTGTGTGTTTCTTACAGAGGTCTAATTCTCTGAAAACCCTTGTATGAAAATGATTCCTCAACAAGAACTATGGAGTAATAGCTGTGATGCTAAATGCCTCTAAGACTGATCCTTGTTATGTGGATGGAAGGGTCCTTCAGGTCTGAAAGCTTTTTCAAGGCACAGGAACCACTGTTCAGACTATTCAGACTGATAAAGTGGAGTCCTTATAATCTTACCCTAAGTGTGGAGTGACTATAAGATTTAGCCTGGAGCTGGTGTAAGCCCTTCTGGAGAATTCTGTGCTAATGAAGTGGAAAGATAGGAATTGTCATCCAGGGTAGGATCGGGGTGCATCCAGTCACTGATTGCTGTCAGAGACAGGATACTCAGCTACTGCAAGGAAGGTGGAGGAGCCCTACATAAGATTGTTATGGGACAATCTGCTCCATCATATGTTTCCTCCTAACCCCAGTAGTTAGAGGTTGGCTTATGCCCAGAAGCATGAGGGTTTATACCTTCTCAAACCATTATATTTTTAGTATTTTCTATTGTAACTCTGGATACTCCTGCTACTTAGATAACATCTATTCCTACTAAACTCTTGGCCTTAATATGCATTTGCCCAATTTAGGGATTGATTAGTAAAGGATACCCAATGTTCTAGACTAGAAGATTTGTTGGCTTCAGCAATAGTACAGAAATAGTGTTTAAACTGCCAATTTATGTTGGATGGTGGAAAACGCACCAAGAGGGTGGTGGTACACAGTGGCTACAAATTTACACAAGGGGTTAACATAAGCCAGTGTGTGGTGTTAACAGAGTAGGGGTCATGAACTGAATTGTTAGGAAATGTGCTGATCCAGCAACTCTTCTCAAAAAGTGCCCTGCCAGCAGATGCTTTTCCTAACCTGCTCTGTGAATAGTGTGTGTGTAATGTTCAAAATCAACTCCTGCCTAAGCTTTGGCTTTACTAACAAAGAAAAAGAGAAAAACAAACATCATCTTAAACCTCCTCCCCAGGCATGGCTGGTTACTCTAGAAGTGCACAGCCCCAGTGATCTTCCCCAGACTGCCCCACTTATCTCTCTTATAACCAGGGTGGGGTAACAAGTCATCTATCTCAGTGAGTCAGCAAATCCCACTTAACCCTTTCCCAGCAGGATCAACCCACCGCTAACAGAGTGGGATGTTTGGGGCAAACAATGCAAGCCTTTTATGTTCCCACTGGTGGTGCACTCCTGTAGATTCCTCTGATTAATTTAAGATGTCCCACTCACTAACATGGTTGGAATCCATGGAATCATGGTTGGAATACCCATGGTTGGAATCTTGATGGAAATACTGTCTGTGGTGTTCTGGGGTGAATCCCTCATGGGGTATCGTGGGTTTAACTTACACAAGAAGATACACTTTATATTACCCTGTGCCCTCTCTGCTGAATTTGGCCCACTGTGATATATAAAGCCATTCATCTGAAAATCTTAAAGTGATTTAAAAACAATTTGCACAACTAGGGTGACCAGACAGCACGTGTGAAAAATCGGGAAGGGGTGTGGGGGGGGGTAATAGGAGCCTATATAAGAAAAAGACCCCAAAATTGGGACTGTCCCTATAAAATTGGGACATCTGGTCACCCTATGCACAACACAGAATGGTTTGTTAAAGCCTGGGGAGATTAGGTGATTCGTCCATGATCATGCACAAAGTCTGTGGATGAGCTAGGAATACAAACCAGGGGTCCTAACTCCCAGTCCTCTGTTCTATTCCCTAGTCCACATCCCCTGCCATGTGCCTGCATTTCTTTCTGACCTGTGTTGCAATAACTCTGGAGGCAGTTTGTATGTGCTGTGAATTTTGCACTCAGGCATGCCATGCACCATCCACAGGCAGAAATTTTATATATCCATTATCAAGGTTTCACTGACAAGGAGGAACCATATGGTATTTTGACAAGTTTGCCCCCATAGAAACAATATATTTTAGCTAGATCCTCTCTGGTGAGATTATTCTGTGATGAAGCACTGATGAGTGGCAACTCTGGAAAGAAATAAACTATGGAGAGATAATGGCAGCAGAAAAGAGGTGTGCGACTGGGTAAGTCTCCATGTATGAAGAAGTTCCTTTTTGGTGCATACAGCTGCTGAATAAAGAGAAACTGAAGCACTGTGTCTGTCAGACGTGTGTTGCATGAGGGAGCAGGGGGCAAAAGATCCAAGCGTCTATTACTGATGCCTTCAAGGGAAGATGGAGAAGAAAAACAGTGCAAAGGCACAGTGTGTTTTGCATTATCTTCTTGGCAGATATTCCCAAACTGTCTATATATATTTAAAATTCCTTTTGGTATAAGTTGATAAAGAATCATTCTCCCTCCTTGCCACCATGACAGTGTGTTTAATGGGCTAAAGCAATACATTCTTAGTTAAATGGTGTGTTCCGCTTTCTATACATTTTAAATCTCATGTTTTATTTCCCCTCTTGCATGTGTCTTATATGCTTTTAAATGCTTATTATTTAAAAAGGGAGGGGGGACTGCTTCATAAGTCTGAAAACTGATTCCAGCCTCTCTCTTGCCTTTCCATTCACACACCTGCTCTTCCCTTCATCTCTCCCAATCACTACCCGAGGCGAAAATCCCACTTACATGGCTGCTCCACTCAAGTCTGATAGGACCTCATTCTGCCCAGCCCTAATGCATATACTTACAGTGGAGGGAATGGGTGAGAGTAAGGGTTCTTCCCCCCACCTTCCCTATTGTAAAGCCTGTGCAAAGGCCACCTAGGATTGCACTCCTTGCATTCAGGGGGAGTTGGCCGGCCACTCAGAGGGTCACAAAGGGATGCAGTAAGGGGCACAGAGCCTGGAGAGGTGTTCGACCTCCCAAAGCAGAATGTTCCCTTTGCTACCCCCAGTGAATCTTACCATACATTTACACTGCAGCTAGCACCATGCGTCCCATTACAGGTAGACAGACACTCACTAGCTCTGCTCCATCTACTGCACTAAAAATAGCAATGTAGCATGGAGTAACACAGGCAGTAGCTCAGGTTAGCCACCTGAGTGCAAACCTGCCCAGACCCCTGGGTGTATGCACTTGGGCACCCAGCCCGACCTGCCATGCTACGCTACGCTACCCCTGGCTACACTGCCGTTTTACACTGCCAAGCTACCCCTGGGCTACACTGCCCAGTAGCTTGAGCAGAGCTAACATGTGGCTGTCTGCTTGGGCTGGGGAAGTCCCCTCCCATCTACAGTGTAGTCATACCCATCGCATGAGCTGTGCCTTAGAGGGGAACACATTCGCTCCATCTTTTACTAACCACTACATGTTCCTTCAGGGCAGCTGCAGACCTCTGCCCCTACCTCAAGCCACATGCAGCTTCCCATATCACATGGATGCAGCTGCATCTGGCCCAGGCGTATGGGTGTACACAGGGTGCTTCTTCAGCTATGCAGTGTGCCTCACTGCCTAGCCTGTTCCTGTGGTTCCTCTTTCATCACATGTACCTTTTGCACCTCAGTTCTCCAGCAAACAGAACATGACACAGGCAGTGCAGCAGAAGAAGACTTCTACACAGCTTCTCTCCTCTGCACAGCTCACCCTCTGTTTCTCCCCCTGTTATAGACTCCCAATTACTGCTAATTGTATCATTAGCCCAGCAATTACCACCCAGGTGTTTGTGATCCTCCAACAGAAAGTGTTTAATTGCTTCCAGCTGAGCCTGCAGTCCTCTCTGTGCTGCAGCAAATTCAGTGACCACTGTGCGACAGCTAGCACTCTGGTGCAGGGAAAGGGTCCTTGTACAAAGAAAACAAGAAAAATACCTATGGTACCTTAGAGACTAACAAATTTATTTCAGCATAAGCTTTCGTGGATTAAGAACCAAATTTGTAAGGTGCCACAGTTATTCTTCTTGTTTTCTGTTTGCTGACACAGACTAACATGGCTACTACACTGAAACCGGTCCTTGTACAGTCGGTCTCCCAGATCCAGCCTTTGGGGCCCACTCTTGCTCCCCCTGAAGCTGAGGGGAATTTTGCCATTGGCTTCAATGGGAGAAGTCATGTTACATCAAGAGCTTTGAGATGCTTTGATGAATGGAAAGATGCACCATTAGTTCACATGATTATGTTATTGTGAATGATATATGTATATACGCAATATTACAGCATCTCTAATAAAATGGTTAGGCTTACTACTATGTTATGCTTATAGCAAGTGTAAAATGATCAGTAAAACTTTGCTGGTCATTATAAATTATATTTAAGGGAGGAAAAAATGGAGATATTCAGAGTGACTAAAGTTTAAAGCCTTACATTTTACAGTGATACTTAGAAGAAGGTATAAAGAAGGTGAAATCTAGCTACTAATTTTAAAGTCACCTCTGCACATGCTTTAAACAGCAAGTAGTTTCTATATAGTGGAGTCTAGCTGGTGAAAGATGCCTAGGAGATATGCTGAGTCACCACATCCCCTGGTTGGCCTATCTGCAATACCTTCCTTGGCTAGCTTATATTATGTGCTTTTTTTTGGCTGAGAACCCCCTGTTGCAGTAGACTGTTGTGGGAAGTTTGCATCACTGCATTTCAACACCAGCTGGACATTTTGCTGATGGGGCTCACAAAGAGAAAAGTAGGGCCAAAGCTGAAGGAATAGATAAGTACTCGCAAAAATGTACCTAAATGAATGCACCTAAATTCATGGGAACTATAGGTACCCAGCATTTCTGATCAGTGGTCAATTATCCAATGGGCCCATGGGGCACCTGGAAAAATGGGCACCCCAGCAGAAATCTGAAGTGCTGGGTGGGGCGAGGGAAGCCCCAGCGCCCCAACCCCAGTCCCAGGCAGAAGCACCAGGCAGAGCGAGGGAAGCCCCAGCTCCCAGACCCTGGCTATGGCCCCAGGACTGAAGGAGCTCTCACTCCCTGCTGAGGCCCAGGGCCGTGGAGGGGAGACAGAGCTTCTCTGGTCTTGGGGCCAGAGTGGGTTGGTGGGGGGCAAAATGGGGCGGGACCATGGACGAAATGGGGACAGGGCCGTGGGGGAAGGGGCAGAATGGGTTGGGGCCTTGGGTGGGGTCTCAGGTGAAAGGGGTGGAATGGGGACAGGATTGCAAGCAGAAGGGGTGGGGTGAGGTAATGGTTCTGGCACCGCCCCGCCTCCCCCCCCCCCCCCCACCACACACAATGCTCTGGCCCTGGGCCCCAGGAGACCTTAATCCGCCTCTGTCTTAATCAGGACAATTTCTTAGTTTGGTGCCTAAACAGGGGTCAGATTGAGGAAAAGAATAAATAGTGCTACTCTTTCATGCTCCAAGAGGAATCCCGTGCCTACAGGAGGAGGAGGAGGCTATGCTTTGTCTGTTGTATATGATTCCTGGTGTAGGTAATAGGCAGTCATTTGAGGGCTTCCACCTAATGTGAGAGTTATGGGAGAATTCTGTTAGTGCTCACTTCATCCTTCTCGTCATCTCAATTCCTACCTGAGCTAATTGAAGCCTTTTCAAAGCTGTCACAGGGATCACCATGACCTGTTGTTCTTGGTGACATCACTGTTCATTCTGCTGATGTCGCTTGTCTGTTCCCCCAGACTCTCATAGCCTCCGTGGCAACTATGGAATTATCTCAAATGATCTCAAACTCAACCTCTGCCAGTGAGCACACGTTGGATCTGATCTTAGGGACCGGGAAAAGGAAATGTTAAAAATAGGTTGTTGTCATAGTCCAATCACTGTCTCCTCCAGAGGGAGACCAAGGCCTGATCTCCACTGTTAAGTTGGTAGTCCTCTTTCTACAGTCCTTTCTCAGACTCTTGGACACAAAGAGGGCCTACGTTACACATTGGTCTCTAGCAGGATGCAGAATCCAAATGCAGAAAGCTGAGCCAGCATAGGGCCAGCATTCCTGCCTGGCAAATATTACAAATTAGGGCTATTTCTATGTATCTATCATAGGTATATGTCCCCCATTACTGCTGTATCTGAGTGCCTCACAATCATAGAATATCAGGGTTGGAAGGGACCTTATGAGGTCATGTAGTCCAACCCCAAGCAGGACCAATCCCCAATTTTTGCCCCAGAGCCCTAAATGGCCCCCTCAAGGATTGAACTCACAACCCTGGGTTTAGCAGCCAATGCTCAAACCACTGAGCTATCCCTCCCCCTTTAGAGCCTTTGTCCCCCAAGACCCTGGTGAGGTAGAGAAGTGCTATTATCCCAATTTTACAAATGAGGGATGGAGGCCCTGATTTTTAAAGATATTTAGGCACCGACAGGTGCAGATAAGCACCTAGTTGGATATAGGCATTTATCTGCATCTTTAGTTGCCTACATATCTTTAAAATACCTTTTAAAATCTGGCCCCGAGCCACTACAGCATAGGCCAATATGTCAGCAGCAGGAATTACAAGTTTGTAGAAGGCATCCTTTTCCTCATTGATTGGATATTTACACTGGAAAACTGAAACCAATTAGTTTGTCTGTTTATAACTCTCACTTCCCCCCCTCCTCCTCCCCTTTTAAATGTCACTGTTTGCAGTGTAACTGACATCTGGAAGGTGTGCTGAATAGCATGTCCTGCATGGAAATATGATAATCTCTCTTCAATATTTGGCAACTAGTATCTATTAATTAAGAATCCATCGTTTGTACTCTGTAATTATATTTATTAAACTCTAACTCATATCCTAACTTTAATTAGTTCCTGCTAATTAATTTTTATCAAATCCCTCTAGATTCATATCTTAAGTAAATATTGAGTAGCCCTACACTAATTATTTCAATCAATGCGGAGTGCATTTCAAATGACTATGAATAGTTCCTAATAATTACATTTAATATAAAATAATGTTCTGTGTAATAAATTTGGAAATGCTGAGACTTTAAAATAAAAGAAAATGAAAGATTAATGTAGTCTGAAAATATTGATCTAGAAATTACACTGGGTCAAATACTGAAGTCCTTACTCAGGCAAATGAGGAAAATGGGAGTTTTGCCATAGTAAGCAATGCATGAAACAATATGGCATATATTGTTATGACACATATTGAGAAGATTTTCTAAAGATTTCAGAACTATCCAGATTCAAAAATATGTGAAACTGGATGAGACATTTGTGTGTTGCTTGATGGCCTTCTATAACGCTCTTTTCCAACAACAAGCACTATTCTGCTTCCCAAAGACACTGGTGTTCACCAGCTTCAATGGACTCAGCATTCAAATTGCTTTAATTCACTGATTACTACCATCTGATCGTTAGCTCCCTTCCTTCTTTCACCTGCTTTCATTCTCCAGATGCTTGCCTCTACCTTCCCCCATCTCCTATCCCTTTGCTTCCCTATTATACAGATCCTTAGTCCACCATCCTCTCCATTCTTCCAACCTATCCCACTCACATGTGCTCTAGCACTTCCCTCATTCCTGTCACCTCAGTTTCCAAAAGTAAACCCACCATGAGCCTATTAACATTGTGTGATGGGGTGCCTAAACCCTGCAGCAGATCGGAAGTAGTTAAGGAGTTGCTTCTGGCTCAAGTAGTCCTACCACATCATACCTGCAAGGCATGTCAAGCCTAGAGGATGAGTTCAAAAGGGGAGAAACCCAGAGTAGTAAGAGGCAGCTCTGAAGGAGGGCAGACCTCTAGTCACCTCAGATCCTGCGGAGAGGCCTGATAGAGGGCGGAGACTGCTCCCATGTGTATGTTCTGTCTGAGCAACTTAAGAGAAAGGCAAGCTGGACAATAAACAATCACCTCAAGACACTTTCTGGTGGTCAACCAGAGGATATTGAGCAGGACCATGGCCTGCCCAAGGCCACCTGTAGAAAAAAAGGCTGACAGCTCATTTGGAACTGGTTGTCAGTTCCTTTTTTTCCTTGTCTTTCTTTTTGTTTTCTGGGAATCTCGGAAGGGGTAAACTCCAGAGGAATTCAGCCAGAGGATTGAGTTTCTGTCCTCGGGGTGGTGATGAGAGCCCCCCAACCCAGACAACAAGAGCCTGAGTGAGTACATCACCCCAGGGAAATGCTGCAGAGTTACTAGGCCCTTGACACATCTAGAAATGTCTAATGGAACAATCAGGTCGTGCATAGCAGAGGCTTATATAACCGGGTGATGCTATGACAGTTACACATGTTGTGCCTCCTCCATTCCCATTTCCCTCCTATTTTTTGGTATTCCCTTGTTGTGTCTTGTCCACATTTAGATTGTAAACTCTCTGGGGCAGGACTCTCATTAATTTGCTGTCTGAGATACTTGCCCAACTTTTGGATGTTAGAAAAATTAATTTGTTCGTAACCATAACCTTCCTAATGTTCTTTGCCTGTGGTATTGTACAAGCCTGCACCAAAACCCAGCCTCTAAGTAAAAGGCTATTTTGTGACTTCTGGGCAAAAACCTCAGGGCTTCTCTGTATGTATTCAGCCCTTACTCAGGCAAACTCACTTAAGTTAAATCCAGAAGCCCATCAAAGAATTATTTTCCTGAGGAGGAGGAAGAATGTGATGATATTGAAGAAGGTGTGATAAAGCAACAGCAGCTCTGCAGGCAACACTGCTGGCAATCAGTCCTTTCTCACTGAGAGTTTTTTTAGCTTTTTCACACTCTTCTCTATGAGTCCTCTGATATTGGTACATGAGGTAATCTTTTCTTTGTTGCTAACCATCTCCGAGAAGCATCTGGCCATGTTGCTCACTGAAAGTGCTTATAGTTTTCTAGGTCAGCCTAACCTTCTGACTAAAGAAAATAGGCAAAGCATATTGGAATTGAAGTACTAAAAAATGAGTATGCAATCAGTGATGTTAATGTTTTGTTTCCTACATGAGTCCTTTTCATTGTGTCTAATATGCTGGCCAGTAAATACACTATAACAACTCCATCAACCATTTCAGAAGTTTCTGGCAAACAAACCCATCTCCTTCTTGTTGTTTTCCTCCTTTCCGCTGTCAAATCAAGGGATATTATTTGTCTGAAATCAGCATCCACCTCCTGCAGAGGTTTCCAGATAGATTATTATCTTTCTATGAGGCTTCATTAAACAGTCATGGAAAAAAAGTTACCAACCATCACCTTTCTTCAGCATTATATTTACAAAGAACCAGCTTTATATGGCTCAAAATTGCTGAAACATACAATACAAATAATTAGTTTTTAAAAAATCAGTATTAAACCAAGAGACGCTCTTGAGAATTAGGTCTCATTTACATTGGCAACAGTGGAATGCCACTTGGTATGAAATAAGCTGCAAAAGAATGGCTAAACTGATAGCAGATTTTGCATGAAGGGCCAAATTTTCAAAGGCTCAATGAATAGGGGAGCTGTGTGAAATGCATGTAGTGATGAACCTGCAAAGCCGATATCTGTGTGTGTGTGTGTGTGTGTGTATGTGTAAAGGGGTATTCACATATGAATGCAAAACTACTTGCTTGTGCACAGAATTAATTTGCTCACGCACACGCCTAGCCATGTGTAAAAATGCAGTGTTTCGTAGGCGTTCATGCATTTGGTGTGCCTCACCTTTTGCACGGTTCTTTGAAATAGAACCCTGCAGTGGGACTGGGATCTGGCAGGTCCCACAGGACCCGCTGCCATAATATTCAGAGCAGTTAAAATGTATTTTTTTGCAGGAGGGATTGGGTGTGCCAAAAAAAACCCCTCAGACTGCGATAATTTGCAGGAAAACACTAAATCTCTCATCAGTTTACCACATAAAAATTGTGTCTGAATTGCATTTATATATATTATATATTAACCAACATGGGTTTTTTTGGTAGCATGGGGGAATCTGTCTCTCTTGCAGGATTTGTGGAATCTACGGTTTTTGCAGGTGGGAGCGGGATAAAAATGCAAGAAACAATGCGGGTGGGAAAGGGTATTGTGGGGTGGGATGGAAGTGGGATTAAAAAAAATAGTCCCACCAGGGCTCTACGTTGAAAGTTTGGTCCACAATGGTGTAAAAGACTGTGTGACTCTTTCTTTTACTTAAGTTGCTAGGGAGTATTGTGAGGCAACATGCAAAACAGAGTACATGAAAACATTCTCCATCCTTATTAGTGTTACTGTAGGAGGCAATAATCACAGTCAGCTACATGGTGATCCTCTCATGTGCCTTTCTAAAATCTCACTGCAGCGTGGGACTGCATTCAGAGCAGCTCATGCAGACTGTGTCTTGCCATGATGGCTGAAGAGCAAGAAATCTCTATCCCCTTGCTGAAGACTGAAATAAAAATTGCATTATGTGAGATAAGGTCCTACATATCAGGTCCTTGTTCTGCACAGTAGCGTAGGCAGCTCTGGAGCACATGGGGAGCGGTGCTATGAAAAGGCGCCTCCCCAGGCTCCCCCTGTACTCACCCGGCGGTGCCTCCAGCGGTGCTCCGAGTCTTTGGCAGCACTTTGATGGACCCGCCGCCGAAATGCCACCGAAGACCTGGAGTGCTGAGTGCAAGAAGTGGCGCTTAAAAAGAAGCGGCTGCTTCCTTCTTAAGGCGCCGCTTCTGCTCACAGGGGGAGCAGCCGCTCTCCCTGCTCCCCCCCGGCTAAGCTACTGGTTCTGCCCATTAGTTCACAAGTATCCTGCATTGTCTGGGAGAGACTGGGTGACCCAGTGGATCTTTTCTAATATTGATGATTTATTGAAACTAGACCCTTTGTTATCTGTGATGCTCTAAATTTTGGACACTGGGATGTGTGTATAGAATTTTGTTCAACAGACACCCCCCTCTGCACCTTGCTGGAACTCCAGGTAGATTGATTTAAATCAAAGTGATTTAAATCACTTCCGCTCTACTCTGCGCTGGTTAGGCCTCAACTGGAATATTGTGTCCAGTTCTGGGCACCGCATTTCAAGAAAGATGTGGAGAAATTGGAGAGGGTCCAGAGAAGAGCAACAAGAATGATTAAGGGTCTAGAGAACATGACCTATGAAGGAAGGCTGAAGGAATTGGGTTTGTTTAGTTTGGAAAAGAGAAGACTGAGAGGGGACATGATAGCGGTCTTCAGGTATCTAAAAGGGTGTCATAAGGAGGAGGGAGAAAACTTGTTCATCTTAGCCTCTGAGGATAGAACAAGAAGCAATGGGCTTAAACTGCAGCAAGGGAGGTTTAGGTTGGACATTAGGAAAAAGTTCCTAACTGTCAGGGTGCTTAAACACTGGAATAAACTGCCCAGGGAGGTTGTGGAATCTCCATCTCTGGAGATATTTAAGAGTAGGTTAGATAAATGTCTATCAGGGATGGTCTAGACAGTATTTCGTCATGCCATGAGGGCAGGGGGCTGGACTCGATGACCTCTCGAGGTCCCTTCCAGCCCTAGAATCTATCAATCTATGAAAAAAAAAATCACTCATTTTAATCACGAACTAAATCAGCAAGCAAGAATCTTAGATTTAAATAATCCAGTTTTAATCTTGGTTTGAATTTGTACTTTTTAGTTAATTTCCTAAAATTATGAACCCTTAGTAACCATTAAAACATGTTGCTTTGTGACTAAATATAGCCTTTACATTAGATTTGGTACTTCTTTATGCTAACCAGGAGGATACATTATATCTATACACATTTATTTAAGTAATTATATAGCTTAACATACATTTATTCAGTTCCTTAATTTTTATATTTTTTATTGTATTAGAAAGGTGGGAATGACATTTCTTATTTACTAGATGATTAATTTTTTACTTGTCATTTGTGTGAAGATGCATGGATGGAAATTGGAATTCCACTAAAAATGCACAAAAACAGCATTTTAAAATAGTTTCTTATTCATCAAATAAAACAACCTCAAATGAGCTGGATATATAAGAAAAAAAGTAAGTTTACCAAAACATATTTTGCATTTAAAACTAACTGGTTTGTTAAACAAATGACGTTTTATCTGTAGTTAGTGAATTGAACTGATTGTTTCCAGTCACCTTTTCCTTCAAGATTTTAGAACTAGTTGATCTCATCCTCTCCCACTTAGATTGGAAGAGGAAACCAAGGTTTCCTGCTTTTTCAACTCCCGATCAGTTTCTCACCTTAGAATGAATAAGTCATTGAACTGAAATGAAGAAAATATTCTCTTTGCTTCTGCTGAAGAGGCTACTGCTGCCAAAAGCTATTTAACTTTTTAACAAACTCTGCTTCCAGGTGCTCAGCCAGTGACTTCCACCAGTTCAATGCTTTGATTTTCTTTAAAACTTTGGCAGCAAACACATACTGCTTGAATATTTTTTATTCAATGTTAATATGGTAAATTCAGGCCTTAATATAGGCTGTCATAATTTCAAATTTAATTTTAAGTATATTTAGGTATTCTTTTTTTAAAAATACATTTAATCTATCTAAAATATCCCATTTAAATTTAAAATATCATTTAAAAAAATCACTGATATGTATCCATGCTGCTGGAAATAGAGATTCAGCTGGGTATTTGCTACTCTGGAACTATGTGCTGTAAGACCTAGGTTCCTCCTCTCTAAAACCTCCACTCCTCAAAATAAAGAGGTCTGCAGTAGAAACACATGGCACTGCAGCTCTGGCTTAGATTACATTTAGCTTGTGAAATGCAGAAGGGTTTCTGCTGTTTCCTTAATTATTATCCTTTCAAATCTTTCCTCAACAGTTAGATGTGCCATCTGATGGGCGATGTGCCAATGTGCCTGCAGCATCTGCCCGTGTCACACACTGCTACCTCCCTTTCTGGACCGCTACCTTTTAAACTGAAACGGAAGACTAATGAGAAAAGGGCTCATACAAGTGTTTTCCACTTAGCAGGGTGCCTGTCCCTGACCTCCTACTCTCCGTCTTGCTTGCATCCTCTTCCTCCCAATGTGCAGCTTGTGGTATTCTGCTTGCTGCACAGATGTTGCTACCATGCTAGTGCACGGTTATTTTTCAAGTAGCTTCTCAGAACAGATGTTCCCATGTGTGTACCCTCCTTTCTCTGCTGACACATTTTCTATACAAACAGCAGATTGCATTGCTACAGTCCTTCCGATCCAGGAAGAGAACAAAAATCAATACCAATGAGGTTTTTCTTTTCAGGCTGTTTTGGTGTGGGGGCCTTGGCTTCTCTTTGCCCTCTTTCCCTCACCACTAGCAAAACATTTTCTCTCCATCATTCTTGTTTCCCATCCCTGTTTCCTGCTTGGGACCTTAATTCCATTATGTAGTAATCAGGGTATGCATCAATTGTAATGTTGAGTGGGTCTCTTTCAAAGCACCACCTAGCGGCTGGTTCTTATTTGTAAGTTAAACAATATGCGTTCTGGGACTTGTTCTGAAGGGAGAAGCGACATAGCAATAAAATCTCATTCCCTGCCATCTGTCTCCCGCATATCCCTTTATAGTCCAACTACATCACATCTTATATGTGAGCCCAATGTTACACTGTTGGCAGCGATGGCCAGTTATGGTAAAAAATCTCTGACGAGTGGAAATATTGAAAGAAGTTGGCATATGGAGGAAATACACCACAGAAAGTGAGGGCTGGGTTTTTCTATTCCTAACATGTTGCAGCTCAGTAAGGATGGGATTGCTAGTTAATACCAGGACTGCTGAAGTCTACATAGTTCTCTGTACATCACAGCTGAGAACATAATAGGCAAAATGAAGAAAGCAGAACCTCAGAATTGATTATGTTCCAGATACTTCTGAGAATAAATTAATAAGATGTTTGCTTTCAGACCAGGGCTGATGTTCCAGTATGGTAACAGCAAGTGATGTGCCATTTAGAGATGATGTGACCACCCTGACTTCTGAATGATGACCTCACCATTTACCTGAAAAACACTGCTTTCCTTTGGCGGGACTTGCTGCCTTCAAACATATAGCAAAGCTGTAGTGACTGAAGGTTTAAAAGAAAAGTTAAATTAAATCTTTGGCCAGAGGCGACAATCATCCAATTTCCAAGCATGAACACTCAACCCCATAATCCCAGCTGTGAGCACTCATATTACAAGTTTTACACATATTCAGGCTCAGCGTTGCAACACCTAACTAATTAAGCCTACATCTCACATTCTGAAGGGATTTAGGAACTTAGGAGCCAAATCAGTCAATGGGATTTAGGCTTCTCAATGCCTAAATCACTTTTGAAAGTGCGATTTAGGCTCCTTAATTATGTGCTGCAACACTGAGTGCAGCAAGGCCTAAATGCCTATACAAATCTGGGCCTTAGTGACTGACTCAAACTAATCGATTTCCGCCATTGCAGCTAATCCAGTGGCTGTTATTATTATTTAGTATGGGTAGAAAGACCAACATCTACAAATAATTGAGGCTCTTGTGTGGCAGAAGTCCTGCAAATGGATGTGACCGCCCTTTATGTAGTGAAAATACTGTGGTGCTGAATGGTGCTAATGACTTCCAGAAAGAAGGGCTTCAGAACCAAAGATAATCCCAAACTTTATTGAAGTCAAGTACTCTCAGATCAACAGAAAGAGCAATCAAGCCCCTCTGTACAGTGAAAAACAGCTGCAGACAATGAGGATGACCACCCAAGACAATAGGCTGTGTGGCAGGCCAGAGCTAACCCAGGTTTAACAGGGGTTTCCCTAGTTGCAAATACAGGGACTAGGATCTTGGCTGTAGCCTGTATACTGGATGCAGAAAGCCAGGAGAAGGAGCTATGAGTGTGACCCTCAGGGGAAGCAGTGAGACTGGATTTCTTAGGCACACAGTTTGCTTGAATGGCAGGCATGGGATTTCTAGGGTGACCAGATAGCAAGTGTGAAAAATCGGGACAGGGGGTGGGGGGTAATTGGTACCTATATAAGAAAAAGCCCCAAAATCAGGACTGTCTCTATAAAATCGGGACATCTGGTCACCCTAGGGATTTCTGAGGGCTTGTCTACATTACCCGCAGGGATCGATGGGCAGCGATCGATCCAGAGGGGGTTGATTTATCGGGTCTAGTCTAGATGCGATAAATCGACCGCCATGCGCTCTCCCGTCGGTACTCCAGAGCAAGAGGTGCAGGCAGAGTCGATGGGGGAGCGTCAGCTGTCAACTCACCGCAGTGAACACACCGCAGTGAGTAGATCTAAGTACATCAACTTCAGCTACGTTATTCACTGAAGTTACATAACTTAGATCGATCCCCCCTAGTGTAGACCAGGCCTGAGAAAGGAAACTCTCTGCTGCTGGTTGTTTCTACTGTGTTCAGGGGAACAGAACTGTACATATTTTTGTAAATAAACAGGATGATACCTGACTCACATCACTGATTTCTCCTCCTAACAGAAACAACCCTGCAAGGCCCCAAATACTGGCTAACTCCTTGGGCCAAAGGGGCAGCAATACTATCATCTATTTGAGGGTCCCTGGATAGTTCATCCCAGAACAATGCCTGCTTAACATTATGGCCACTCTGCGACTCTCTGTGCTACCCTCGTAGGAATATAATTCTGCTGACAGTAGGAGCATAATGCCACATATTTTCAGATAGTCGATACCTGAATGCCAGTATCTCTACCCACCCTTAACAGATACTGGAGGGGCCTGGCATTTTGTTATACTTTGGCAATGCTTGCACATCTTGTCAAGCCAATAAAATCTCACTGAACTGAACTATATTCCATTTCTGTTCTCATGCAAGGATGATAATTTAGATACCACCTTTAAATGAACATATAGCTTCATGGTAAGGTGATCATGGAGTTTCCCTCTCTACACATTTCACATTAATTCTGTAGGGACTCTAATATCCTGATAAGAGCCTGTTAGGTATTTAGAAATAAATGAGTAGAAAATGTAGCAGTCATAAGTTAGAACACATTAAACTGGTTTAATGTAAATGTAACTTTTTTGTGTGTAAGAACTGGCTTGAATGTCAGGGCTATATTTTTGGAGATATGCTGGACATTTTAAAATAGACACAGCTGTGGTAAGCAGGGTGTGGTCAGAAGAGTATGGTGCAGCTGAATGTTTCTTTGTTGGATCATGCAAAAGTTTTTATAACACGCTGCTGTTTTAGACAGTATCGTGGCCTGGGATGTAACAAAAACTGAAAGGTTTTTTTCAAATGATCTTTTGCCACTTGCAGAGTTCCTGACAACCAAACAATCTGTATATCACTTCTTCTATAGCAGAAGATCACGCTCAGACAACGCAGTCGTGCGAGGTGCTGAGCACTCCAACTGGGATCCAGGGGTGCACAGCACTTTATAGGACTGGATTCTTGAAAAACAGCCAACCACTTAGATATGCACAACATACATAGGTGATGTGTTCCTATTTTCTTCTCCTAATTCTCTTAGGAATGTGTGAGTTTCTCTTCTCTGCCAAGATCACATCCTGGCGTTGGGGTATCTTGGTGGTCCAACCTGAGATTTCAGCCTGAGCGCCTTTATTTGTGCACCCTTAGCGCCCATTGATGTTAATAGGAATTACATGGGCGCATTGAAGGGTGAATGCAAGTAACAGAACATGCCATAGTCCAATTTTAACCTTTATCAGAACCTTCTTTGTGATGCAGGATTTTCAGGTAAAACGTTGATTGCAGGTGACTCCATTTGTGAGATCTGGCAGGGTTCCTGGTTGAGCTACAAAGATCATTGCCATGGTTTAGTGTGCTCATTCCTGCACTTCTCAGCTGATTGCAGCCGCGCACACATTGTGGCTTCATGAAGCAAAAATCAGTTTCTTTCTGCTGTTCAAACAGATTCCTTCTCTCAACCCCAGTTCTCTTGGAGGACCTACCCTGGTGAACTCCCCTCCACACACATACCAGTAACAAACATAGCATGGAGGCAAATTTAATCAGATTCTAATATGTGTTTAATGATTCACATACCTCTGAAAGGAAATTCACTGGTTGCATACTAAAGTTGTGGAGACAGCATAACAGTCACCTCATGGTGCAGACATACAGGGTGATTTGGATTGCTTGGTAAGCTGGGCCCGTTCAAACAAGTCTTTTCAATACAGATAAATGCAAAGTTACACACCAAGGTTTCAAAATGTGTTGGCTCAAGTCTCTGTTCTGGCTGATTTGAAGCAAGGAACTGAACCTGGATCCCAGGTGAATGCCCTGATTACTGGGGCATTGGCTATTTTGCGGGGGGTCTCTCGTGCTTTTTTGTAAACAATTTTTTCTAACACTGTAATTTCCTAGTGAGTGCCTTACCCACCAGGCTCTAGAGTCAGCTTCTCTCTCTCTCTCTCTCTCGAGCTGCTCCACTTTGTATAAATACTGAATATTTGTTGGGCAACAGAGACTAAGTTTACAATTCAGTGGTTAGGCCAGCCACCTGGAATTTGGGAGACCCACGTTCAAGTTCCTGCTCTGAACTAGTCTTCCCCGAACTTCCAGTCCCAGTTTCCTCTTCCCACTCTATTGTTTCTACCCATCCTCAGGTTGAGCTATACTCCTCTCTGCATTTGTCAGAAAGCTTCCTCCTCCATGCTGGCTGGGCCCAGTAGGGGGAATATTGAGAGCACCAGAGAGTCAAGCTCTGGTGCTCTCATTTCCTGCATCTGGATCCAGCGCAGCCCAGGGCAATTGCAAGGAAAGTCCCGCCGAGCCTCAGTTTGGAGCATGCTCAGTGTGAATAGAATAGCCCCAACACAAAGACCCCTACCAAATTTCAAATCCCTTTTTCAAAGCATAGGGGTGCTAGAACTTCTCAAGGAAAAGGTCAATGTAACTTTTTAACGTGGGCAAAACAGTGTATTTTCCCCAAGCTTCATTCTTGGAAATGGTTGAACCATTTTGGCTGAAATTTTTCCCAGAAACATTCAGCCCAAAGCAGACACCAGGCATGTAAAACTTCAGCTCAAATGGTTAAAGTGTAGCAGGACTATATGTGATGGAAAACAGGATCTTAATAAAGGGAAGCGTCAGGCAACCTTAATAATACGTGGTGCTACTATAATTCTGAACATGCATAAATGTACACGATTAGCATCTTAAACTGTTAACTCATCCGGGAGGGCAGGAACTGTCTTTATGTGTTTATACAGCACCTAGCAGAATGGGACCCTCTTCATGATTGATGTCTTCAGATATTATCATTATGCAAATATGACCCCCAAAAAGCTTACCCTGGTTCCTGGGTCTCTGTGAGCTGACAACTCAGGGAGAGGCATCGGCGTGCTGTCCCTGGGAAGAAGAGGGGCCAAGGAAGACTCAGTCCACTAGGAAATCCAAAGGGAAGAGAGGAGAGACACTGTATTGAGTGATGGGCTTGGGGGAGGATAGCAGGGTACCTGGATGGTCACCAGTGCACCTGCACAGAGGAGGAGCAGCGTCTGAGACAAAGGAGGTGGTCAGAGTCAAATGACTGACAAGTAAAAGTTTGGGAAGAAGAGCTAGCTTGATTGGTGGGAAGGTCCTCCGTGAGGTCCCCCCCGGGAGCACTCTGAGTGGGGAGAAGCCATTTTGGAAGCATCTGGAGCCAGCCACTGAGAGGGAAGGACTTCCTGTGTGGTGAGCTCATGGCTCCCAGGGTACATGCAGGGTACCTGGAAGTACCTGTTTGAGGTGACTCCCCATTTATAGAGTATAGTTGGGAAGACTCCTTACTCCTCAGGCTGAGTTAGCCCTCCATCTCCCTAGATAAACTGGTTACCCTGTGGCCAATACTGCTCTGCCTGCTAGTGAAGGGCTGTTTAGGATTTTTAGGATAGTTCGTGTAATTTGCACCTGGTTCTGCATCCCTTTTATGTTGAGGGGAAATCTTGGGAACAGAAGCAGCCTGACTCCTTATTGAAGAAGACGCCTGCCAGCTGCGATTGTCAGCCCCCCTGCAGTGGCTGAAGAGTCCAGATTAATCTCTGAATGTGAGGACCATTTGTGGAGTTGTGAGTAGCTAGATAGTCAGGGAAATTGTTTGGGAGACCCCTCTGCTTCCTGAACTGCATTCTCAAGCCAGGTGGATTTTATTAACCTATGGGCAGACTTATCTTATCTCACATGTGAGTCTTTTGGGCTGTACTGACTGAAGTAAGCCAAGTTGCTTATTGCTGCCATAGGCCCTGACTCCAGGGCTGGAGCTCCCATGGAAAAAAAATTAGTGGGTGCTTAGCACCCACTGGCACCCAGCTCCTCCCCGCCCCCCAAATGCCTCCCGGCAGCCCTGCCAATCGACTCCTCCTCTCCCTCCCAGCACCTCCCACCTGCTGCTGATCAGCTGTCCTCAGCATGGGGGAGGGGGAGGAGCGGGGACAGGGTGTGCTCAGGAAAGGGGGTGGAACTGGGTGGGAAGAGCCCCCTTGGCTGCCCCTCCCCCTAGGAGCTGCAGGGACATGCCAGTCAGAGCTGGGTAGGGAGCCTTCCAGCCCCGCCAACCCTCCCCCGCCAGCACCAGCGGGGGTCCCGGGTCGTGCAGCGCCACCTGCCCCTACCTCCCAGCATGGGTCCCAGGCCACATGCCACCTGCCCCCTCCCCCCAGCACCTGTGGTGGTCCCAAACCGCACCCCCAGAGCACCCTCAGCCCAAGTTTTAGTTAGGGGTATATAGTAAAAGTCATGGACAGGTCATGGGCCGTGAATTTTTGTTTACTGCCTGTGACCTGTCCATGACTTCTACTAAAAATACCCATGACTAAAATGTAGCCTTAATGAAAAATAATAATAATGACGCATGATATAAACTGTAAACCATGTCCAATGGTAGAATAAAAACCACCACAACTTCCAGACCATCATATATATAACCTGACCAAAATGACTTATTTTGTGTGGATAATAGGGAAAATGAACAAAACATTCACTTTCAGTCTCAGACTTTATTTGGTAAGTTGCAGTGCAGAGAGGATTGTTACAGGTGAGTTATAAACTCTTGATAGCAGGGTCTATTTGTAATGGAAATGCTGACAGACCCTTAGTGATTGCAGCATGTGCATACACCTCTATAATTAGTTTGCTACAGTCACCACAGACTGCTTTGCATCAGCTTTATTAGCTGAACATACAGTACTTCAGACATCCAGAGGCTTTTTGTGTGTGTGTCCACAGAATTAGATAATAAACAGGCTGCTGCCTCACACACTTACTCTGGGGCACTGTATGATCATTTCCTTTATTCTGAGAGTAAGTTAAAAATGAGACCATCTTTTCCCCTGTTAGTGTGAAAAATGTTTCTAGGAAAACATTCCATCTGACCTGTACCAAGCAAATATGCCTTTCATAAAAAACAGCTTTAATTTGGGATTCGTGACACCCGTGGGAATTTTACCTATTTGGTGATGTGGCAAGCCAAATTCTGCACCCTTCCCAGCTACTGAAGTGAACTGGGAATAGGCCGGTGGCCTTCTGACAGGCTGTATCTCTGCAGTGGCGACTGACAGTAGCGTAGCCAGGGGCGGAGCAGGGGGAGTGGCCGCTCCCCCTTGAGCAGAAGCGGCGGAAGCGGCACCTTTTTTTAGCAGCACTAAAAAAAGGCGCCGCTTTTTTAAAGCGCCGCTTCTTACACTCACCCAGCAGCGCTCCGGGTCTTCAGCGGCATTTCGGCGGCGGGTACCACCAAAGACCTGGACTGAGCTGCCGAAGTGCCACCGAAGACCCGGAGCGCTGCCGGGTGAGTACAGGGGGCGGCGCCTTTCTATAGCACCGCTCCCCCTGCGCTCCGGACCTGGCTGCGCTACTGGCAACTGAGGCTTTCCTCATTGGTGGGGACTGAGGCTTTCTTCATTGGTGATCATTCTATAGGTCTGCTGTGGTCAGCTGAACTTGGAGCTACTTAATAATAATCCCTTATATTGTGCTTTTTATCAGTAAATCTCAAAGCACATCATAATCTTTAGAAGTATTTACCCTCACAGCACCCCTATGAGGTAGGGGAATATTGTCATCCCCATTTTACAGATGGAGAACTGAGGCACAGAGAAGCTAAGTGACTTGCCCAAGGTCATATAGGAAGACTGTGGTGGAGTGAGGAATTGAGCCCAGGTTTCCTGGGTCGTAGGCTAGAGTCCTGATCATCCTTACTCTCTTAAAAGGGTTACGTACATATAAAACATTCTCTTTTGGGAGGGCAGTGTCAGGTAGTTAGGATGATGAGGGCACTGACTGGACACAGGTTGGCTCAAAACTCAGTCTAATCAATCTTGTGCCCAACGGTGCCTTGTGAAATAGTGAACAAAGCAATAGCTTTTGAGTTAGGCAAACTGAGTCTTAGTCCCAGCTCTGCTTCTAGTTCGCTGTGGATTTCTACTGCGGGTAGATGTACATGCACCCGAGTCCTAAAAACAGCAGTGTAGTGCCTTGAGCTAGCTGCTTGAATACAGTCCAATCTTAGGTATGTATTTTGGTGGCTACATAGCTATTTTTAGTGTGCTAGTGCATATACATATACCCGAACTGGAAATTACATCTCCACTGCTGAGTAGACATACCCTGTGTGGCTTTGGGTCAGTGCTTCTAGTTCCCCCTTTGAAAATATGGACTAATGATACTTCACCCGCTTCATAAAGCACTTCAGATGAAAAAACTCTCTAAATACAGTATTACTTATTACAGTAACTATGGAAATAACACCTGGCATCATTAGCGCTGTGTTGTGGGCAAACTGCATTAATTAATAATTTGGAATTTGTGCCCTCTGTTCTACAGAGGCAATAAAACACACAGACATAAAATGCTGTCAGAACAAAAGTATTACTCAAAATAGAATGTATTAACAACAAGAAACCTTCTAAAAATATCCCAGTATAATGAGTAGTGTGGCCAGTGCTGTACAAACATTCCAATACTGTCTGAACAAAAAGTGCTTCCAAGGAAGGAACATATTTCATCTCAAGCACCTCAATATGTGTTTAGCCCTAAGAGTTCCACTAATATTTCTGCACTAGCCACTGCAGAGGTGTTTGTAACATTTCAGTCCTCAGCTCTCAGAGGATTCTGTCACAACTGAAATAAGCGAGAGAGACACAATATCAGAGCAGCTGTTCCCAAGAGATATTGGGATAAGACAATAACCGATGGGCTTTCTCGGCCTCAGCTAGTCCAGTATTGCCCTCAGATACAGTGGCAGAACAAGCAATAGCACTGAAAGATTGATTGAGGCTGCAAGGCTTGCAACTTTTATTTGGGTGGAAATGGCATGCTCTATGGAGTAAAGTTTTTATTGCTTTATATGTTTCTTCTCCCCAGCCCCCGCTATCACTATTCTTATTTCTTTGCAGTTTTGTTCAGTGTTATAGTGTTACCCCCTGGAAATACAGAATAGGGAAGAAACATGGACTGTCACCTTTATGATACTACTGAAATGCTTCACGGCCAACATACAATATTAACTTGCACAATGACAAGGGGGAAAAAATGTTTGAGACGCATCCATACCAGCTGAGAGCTGCCTGAAATAGTTCTGTGTTGTTCTGACAAGGAAGTGATAGCCGGAGAGGGTCCCTGTTATCCACCTGGCTGATGCTGGAACAGGTGTTCATACTTTCCCCTATAGGATGCTCAAACAGATCAGACACAGTGCTTAGTCTTTTAAATGTCTGCAGTGCAATTTTATTTTCACCAGGCAACAGTTCTGTTACCTCAACATGAGTACAAATAAATAAATAAATCAGCAAATATTTTTATATCTTTAGTTCAGGCAAATATATTGAAGAGTCTATTCAGATAACTGATTATTTAGCCTCCAAAAGGCTCTATAGCTCAAACTTCTTTCTCAAATTTTATTCCATTATCCACTTCTTCAACAGCTGGTACCTCATTCTCCAGTTAACATTCCCAATTAGGCTAATCACTCTAAAACTTTAGAAGAAAAAGGACACACTGTAGGAAAGAAAACAATCCTTTATCTCCTCCACATATTTTCTCTTCTTGGCAAATAATTGAGCTATTTAACCCTGCCTGAGACCTCTCCCAAAGGAGAGTTCAATGAACTGTGAACAAACCTAAATTAATATAATCCAATATTAGCACATTCTTTTCCCTGTGTGACACTGTGACATATGTGAGTTATATTAAATATGATTATTTATTATAATACTCCTATCTAAAGCACTCATTGGTATTTTATATGGGCATCCTACAAAATTAAACGTACATCAGAGCCCAGATATGCAAAGGTACTTAGGTGCCTAAATATCGAGTTTAGGCACCTATATCCCAGTTTCTACACCATTATGATCCACAAAACTGCTGCTGACCCCTGTAGACCCCTAAACTCACTCAATGCCTACATTTTCAAGATAAAAATCTACGTTTTGGCCTCTGGGCACTGTCCCGAATGTGGCCTTCGGATGCCTGTTGCCCACCTTAAATCCCAGAGCGATTCACAACTCGGGGAAGATAAGCATTCAGCAGCCTAAGTTGCATGTGGGGGCAGCACACTTACCAGAAGTGGAGGAGGTGATATCCACCTTGTAACTTTTAGCCCAGTGGCAAGAACACTCACCTGGGATGTGGGAGATCCAGATTCAACTCCTCCCTCGATGCTAGGGGGGCGGCAGAGAAAGAGATTTGAATAGGGGTTCTTCTACCTCTCAGGAGGGTGCTTTAACCACTGAGAAATGGGCTATTCTGATGTTGGGCTCCCTGAATCTCTCCTATTGAAGCTGCTTCACTGTGGATAAATAATGAAAGAGTAATTGGAGCAGGAGGACTGGACCGTGGATCCCCCCGGCATGTTTCCAGCTCACTCGGACCCTGTCTTCTGCAGCTGGGTTTGAGAAGGGAGTGGAGGGGGCAGAGTGGGCCGCCACCCCAGCCTGGCTCTCCCTCAGGCAGCTGCTGCACTGCACAGAGTCAGCGACCTAGAGCGGCCATCTTCAGCTGGTGTGAGAAGCAGCTCCCTCCCGCTCCTCGCCACTGCCAGGGACAGGGGCCGAACATGCTGTGTGGGAGGCACAGCGGGAGAAGACCAGAGCCCCCCCGCAGGTAACTCTGGCGGGGTGGGGAGAGCACAGTGGTCCCGGGCTGAGCTCAAGGCGGGGAGTTCACTGGGCAGAGGAGACACATGGGGCAGTCACGTGTCCTCCCCTTTAGATTGCGTCCTCCCTCCCCCAGTATCAGGTGACACGAGTCATCTATGCCTAGACACCTCGCTTGGCTTTGTGGATTATACTGAGAATCAGACACAAATTTATTTGTGGTGCAAGTGAGGTCCATAATTGTCAACCTTCATTTCGAGAATGCACAGCTCCTGACTGTCACAAATTCAGACTTGAGCGTCATAATATTCCCAGTCGCCTAGATTATGTAAATATTTAATCTAGAGATGTTCTATAGTCTAGTCAAAAATCTCTGCATGATTGTTCAAGCCAGGCCAGGAATTCGGAACACCATATATGACACTATTCTTTCAACCTATTGACTGGATATTAGGACTTGCTGCTCCACATGTCGGAATCAAGAAGTATTTATAGGCCAAGACTATGCCAGCTATGTTGCCTTTCCTGTAGAGAAGTCACAGAATTTCAGCCCCACTCTCCAAGATGCCACCCTCACCATGGGGTGAGAGAATAATAAAGTACTATTTAAATCCAGCAATCTTGACAAAAAGCACACTTTGAATCCACTATAACCTAGTCCTGACTCTTCTGTACCATGAGAGAACCTACACAGCTCAGAGTGGAATAGTGTATCTGAATGCCTGGCCAAGACTTTGTTGAAATTTGGATCCAGTTCAGAACTTCACAACTTGGTGTTTATAATGAACAACCTGAAACTAGACATTAAATCCAAACACCCAAGAACCTTGAAGAAACTTTCAGTTCACCCCTGAATTCTGTGGAACAGGTCCATCTCTGATCTCATACCTAAAACTCTTCCCTACTAATAGAGTTCATTCCCTGCTGATCATCCATCTGATTAAACCACTATCAGAGCAGTAGCAGACAGAAGGAGGCTATCTGCTTTACTTTACCAATTATAAGCATTAAGGCTTCCCTGTTTTAACATTTAATGGGGTTCTCAGACACTGTTTCTGACAAGCAATAAGGGGAACTTTGGAACATTATGACAAGCTACAGTCTTAATTTATGCTTCTTTTACCCCAATGCTCATGTCAAATCCACTCCCTATGATAACAACATGCACAAATTAGATATTATAAAGTCAAATGCATCCTTTAAATGCTACTTCAAAACAAACAGTTTAAGCCATGGCAATACACCCAATTACAAGTGGTTTTAAATAAAAAGTTCCGGAGGGTCAACTGCCTCTGAGTAGGTTTCAGAGTAGCAGCCGTGTTAGTCTGTGTCAGCAAAAATAACAGGATTACTTGTGGCACCTTAGAGACTAACAAATTTATTTCAGCATAAGCTTTCGTGGGCTACAGCTCACTTCATCAGACGCATGGAATGGAACACACAGTAAGCAGATATTTATACATTCAGAGAAACATGAAAAAGTGGAAGTACCTATACCAACTTTAAGAGGCTAATTAATTAAGAGGAACTATATCAGCAGGGGAAAAAAACTTTTGAAGTGATAATCAAGATGGCCCATTTCGGACAGTTGACACAAAGGTGTGAGTGAGGGTAGTTAACTAGGGGAAATAGATTCAATTAATGTAATGACCGAGCCACTCCCAGTCTCTGTTCAAACCTACGTTAATGGTATCTAGTTTGCATATTAATTCAAGTTCAACAGCTTCTCCTTGGAGTCTGTTTTTGAAGCTTTTCTGTTGCAAAATTGCCACTGTTAAGTCTGTCACTGAGTGATTAGAGAGGTTGAAGTGTTCTCTGAGTAGCTCCTTAGGTGCTGTGTAAATTCTTTGTATCCTACTGAAACAGCTAGTCTTCTGAGATGCAAGAACCCATCAGCTATGAACCAGTGAATAGAAAAGCAACTATCAGGTAAAAATCCCTATTTTTGCTCCTTTTCAGATTTCATACTTTTCTTCTGATTTTAGAAAGTACAGGAATAAATATAAGTAATAATGGATGAACTAGAAGGAATCAAAATTATGGGCAATTTGGGCATGACATTAGAAGTTTATTTCCTTCCTTCTTTTACAATATACTTTTCCTCTCTCCCTCACCCCAACCAAAAGAAAGCTTCATTCTATAGTAACATACAGTGACAGAAGCAGAGCTAAGTCAATCACAGGTTCTTCAATTACTAGAACCTGTCAAGTCTAGCGAACATCCGTTGATGCTCTGACACATCAGTGCTGTTATTTATATCCTTGCTCACTAAACTTGTATAATTTTGGGTATGGTAAAGACTGGAATTTGTTCTTTCCTAAAAGCAGAGAGCATTGGTACTAATGGGATTCATGAACAAGCATCTTGTTGTTGTGAATATGAGAATTTTCCTTGTTAGATATATGGCCCTCAGGCCCGAAGAGCTAGGATGTAATTAAGGAAAGGAAAATCTAGCTTGAATATAAGGCAGATTTTTGTAAAGATGAGCTCTGTTAACCCACTAAATAATCTTCCACAATGGGTTCACCTCACTTCAATGATTTAAAACAGGACTGTAAATAAAACAAAACAAACAAAACTATAAAACAACCCCATACTGGAAAATATACACTAGGGAACAATCTTGGGCTATATGGGAATGGAATATGTTATCCAATAGATCTGATGCTGTGATTCCATGATGTAACCTTGGAAAAAATGGGTTTAACTATCCCCACATGCACCCATGAAAAGACTGAGGGTAAATCAGGTCTATGGCAGTGAATTACTAAGGAAATAACTCTAGCTTGTTTTATTTTGAATAACCTTGGACCCGATCCAGCTCCCACTGAAGTCACTGGAAGACTCCCATTGTGTTCAGTGGGCTCTAAGTCAGGCCTTTTATTAATAAATTCAAATGTCAAGAATGGGGTGAGTTTCTACTTGATGGAGCCTTTGTTTTGGGGAAGACTGGGCCTGCTATATGCTCAAACCTTGCTTGTGATCTCAAGTAATGATATCTAGAAACAGAGTCTGGAGACAGTTGCCTGACCACCAAAAAAAAAAGTCTGCTTCACCAACTCTCAGTCAAACTATTGAACATAATTGGGCAGGGGATTTGTAAAGGTAACGCCCCCCCCCCCCCCCCCAATACACTTGGACAAAAGCACCTTTGTTTATACAGGGTATATCAGATTCCTTTAGCATGACAGCAAGTGGATAATTATTTTCTCTAATCTCTTTTTAAGTCCATCCTCAAAAGTCACTCATTCTGAAAACCCACCAATCCTCTACCAAAATACAGGTTTCAGTGTAGTAGCCGTGTTAGTCTGTGTCAGCAAAACAAAAAGAAGAAAGGAATATTTGTGGCACCTTAGAGACTAACAAATTTATTTCAGCATAAGCTTTCGTGGACTGTTAGTCTCTAAGGTGCCACAAGTATTCCTTTCTTCTTTTTTTTTTACCAAAATACACTATCACAAACCCCTCACCAAATAATTAAACAAAACCAAACCCAAGCAACGAACCCGGGTGCACACACACTCTCTGTGACCCCATTCACACGAAAAGTAGAACTGGATTTTTGTAATCAGATCATAACCTCTGACCCAGTTAGCACAAATACAGCTTTCAATTGCACCCACCTTGCGGCTCTTCTGGCTCACAGCAGTGTATGTACATCCCCACCTGCCCATTGCCTAACCCTGTGAGAACCAGGGCAGCTAGCCCATATTGCCCAAGCTTGGAAAATACTGTCCAGAGTACATGCACACTGAGAAGCAACAGCTGTACCCTAGTGTAGGGTACAATCTGCCCTGGGAGCAGATCAAAGAATGAAATGTTACCCAGAGAGTCATATGCACCTATCATGGTGCTGGAGCATGTATATATGAAAGGTGACTGTCTATGAAGTCGCTGCATTGTACATGAAGGAAGTGTTGTCTAGTGGCCAGAGTGCAAGCCGGAGATCTGGGTTCAGTCCTCTGCTTTGCCACAGATTTCCTCTGTGACCTTGGGAAAGTTGGCTACCTCTCTGTTCTCCATTGTGACATGGGGATAATAGCACTCCCCTACCCCACAGAAGATAAATGTGTAACAATTGTGAGGTGCTGAGATACTGTGGTGATGGTGGCCATATAAGTACCCTGAGTGAACAATATGGAAACACACTTTTTGTACAGGAATGCAGGTACGATTTATAATGAATGGAGGTATTCTAAGTGCATTGTGTATTATTCCAGTAATAAAGCAGTATTATCCTTAGAGCCATTCTGTCTCTCTCTCATTTCTCAGTACAGCTTCTGCCGAGAGCCTTCCCCAGTTTCCTTCTTGCCTGGTTTCCTGCTTTAATGTAAAGAAATGAGACAACCTATCCTTTCACATAGGAACAATGATGACACGGTTCTATTCAGAAGGAGCATTCTGATTTACTGCATCATTTTGGGCAGGTCATTTATAATCCTTATATGCCTCAGTTTAGCTGCATGATAAGTCTTTATAATGCTTACCCTGAAGGAGTATAGGTATAAAAACAGATTTTTTTTACAAAAATGCTTGGAGATCCTCAAATGGATAGTGTTATAGACAGTAAATAGGCAGTGTGGAAAACCATAATCATTTAAAATGATTCTATTCTCGTATGAATAAAAGACTTTCATTAAAAAGTTTCTCCTTTTAAAGTGTGTGTGTGTGTGTGAGAGAGAGAGAGAGAGAGAGAGAGTGACAGAAAGAGAGAGAGACTATTTCTTGAAAAGAAAGACCAGGGTTTACATGGTGTTTCAAAGAATTTGTCTGTACATGTGTTTGTCATCTTCCTTTAGAGAATCTATGCTAGATATAATGGAAACAGTGTCAAGGATGATGAAAATGCCAGCCTGTCTGTCAGTGGATCACCTTATGACAGCAAGTGATAAGCCTCCTAATGCTGAAGTGATGATGAATGTGCCCAAATGTGGACGCTGTGCTTTTGCGAGACAGCTGAAAACACAAATATGAACAACTAGACATGAAGACATGCCTCTGGGGAGCCCCACTAGTTTTTGTATCACTTGACTGATTCTAGTATGCAGCACTTTTTTACCACAGAGAAAGATAAGTATGCTTATCAATACAGCACCATGGATCAGAAAGAGAGTAGTCGGGAGGCAGGAATGCATCAATCATATCTAGCTATCAAATGTGACCTTTTGTATATGCTCTTCTTGCAAATGATGTTTTACTTTCCATAGCTTCAAATTTTCCATAATGCATTTGGAGTGCATTATAATTGAGCAATAAGATAAATGCAAGTAGCAATAGGTTTATTCAGACAGAAATGGCATATACTGTATACCAAGTGCCAAAGAGCAGATGATTTCATTGCAAGGAAGAAAGTGGAGATCCTATTTGTCACTGCAAACAAAGCTTAGTATGTAAGTGGGACGTGATTTACCATGAGAGAAGCTTTAAAGCAAACAAATGAGTTTTCATAAGAAACTAGAAAGGTGTGTATGGGGAGTGTGTGTGGGGTGGGGTGGGGTGGGGAACATGCTACTGAAAAATATAAAAGAGTATTCCCCAAACTGAGTCAACAACACATTAAATATTTGCTTAATGAATGCTTGTTAAAGCTTTGAAAGAACCTAAAATACTTGTTTTATTTAACTATTTTACAGGAGACAGTGTAATATATATCCAAATTATCCATCATATTTAATGACAATACATATCACAAGGAAAGATATAGCAGTTGAACCACTGCAAGAATAAATTGGTGTATTATAAATGGATGTAGAAATCCATATTACAAATGGATATAAATACATTTATTTGTATTTCTTTGAGCAAGATGTTAATAAAGGGAACAATCCATATTATTGACCCGACTTTAATAATTTTTGCTTTAGATTAGCCCCATAAAACCACAAATCTCAGCAACAGCTCACAATAAGGATTCTAACTTTTGACTAAGCATTCCGATCAATAACTTCTTATGTTCTAAACAAACAGAACCACCACTTGCAGTATTTTGGTCTTAAAAGGTAACAAGCAGTTTCCCAGTTTCTGATAAATGAATAAGGCATTATTGATTAGGCTGGGCATTAATGTGTTTGAACAGACAAAGCTTATTCTTGGTTTAGCGTTATATCTTATTCCATAGAACAGAGCTGTAGTAAAAAAGAACATTAAGGCTGCATAGTCAATTACTCAAAAGTCAGGACATGACAAAGTTGATGTTAATGTCCATGCAGCCTTATCTCTGTCCTCTTGTCCATACACAGTAAGAGATGGGGCTCGGTTCTCAGCTGCTCCAGGTTAGAGCTAAGCATATGTGAGGAAGGGGGAGGAGGGAAAAAGTAATCTAAGCCACTTTTCTGCCACATCCAAACCTAGAGCTAACCCCAGGCTGAACTGGCTCCAAGCAGAAGTTAGAGCAGCCACAAGCCTGCACCAACTATTGCTAGATTGTAAGGCCCCCTGTCATAAATATAAAGGGAAGGGGTTAATAAGCTCTGATACAGTACTATAAAATCCTCTTACCTGTAAAGGGCTAAGACTCAGGTAACTGGGCTGGCATCTGACCAATAAGGGGACAAGATACTTTCAAATCTTGGGAGTGGGGAAGGTTTTGTGTGTCTCTTTGTCTGGGTCTGTGTTATCTCTTGGGACTGAGAGAAGGACCAGACAGAAATCAATCTCCTCCAACCCAGCCTCCACCAACCCTCCAATATTACAACGTAAGTTAGTCAGGCATTGCAAATAGATTTTGTTTTGGTTAGTTTGTGGAATTTTCCCTGTGCTAAAAGGGAGGTTTATTCCTGTTTTTCTGTAACTTTAAGGTTTTGTCCAGAGGGGGAATCCCTCTGAGTTTGGAAATTGAGTACCCTGTAAAATAGTTACCATTCTGATTTTACAGAGATGATTTTTATCTTCTTTGCTTTAATAAAATCCTTCTTTTAAGCACCTGACTGTTTTCCATTGTTATAAGACCCAGGGGCTGGGTCTTTGATCACTTTGTAACCAATTGGTTAGGAGATTATTCTCAAGGCCGTACACCCCAGGAAAGGGGGTGTACGGGCTTGAGGGGATATTTTTGGGGGAAGGGGAACTTCAAGTGGTCCTTTTCCCTGGTTCTTGTTTAAATCACTTGATGGTGGCAGCGAATACCTTTTCTCAGGGTACAGGGGAGATTTTGTACCTTGGGGAGTTTTTAACTTAAGCTGGTAGAAATAAGCTTAGGGGATCTTTCATGCGGGTCCCCATGACTGTACCCTAGAGTTCAGAGTGGGGAGGGAACCCTGGCAGCCCCCTCTTATTTTGTCCCACGCCTACTATGTCCCCTCTACACTCATTGGAATAGAATACATGTAATGCCCTCTTGTTATGAACACCTTTTGGGCAGCCTTAAGGTCACCACTGTGTGATGCTAAGATGGGTAAGATCTGGCCCCTATAACTGATCACTTTTTATTTTTTTTCACAGGATTCCTGCTGCGTTCAGCATGGAGCTTGGATGTTGTGTGAGGCAGCTGTTCACATTTCAGTTCTATCCTTGGTATATATAGCATGCCCCTCTGCTTCCATTCACTGCTCACCTGGCAACCATGGCTCTGAAGGAGGCATGAGTCCTGCAGGAAAAATACAGAGCCAGATTCTCAACTGATTAAGACAATGGCGCTGTGCAGATTTGCACCAGATGCAGTTCTGTTTTAGTATGCACTAATGTAATTGACAAAGGGGAACACTTGAAAATGACTGCCCTGTTTTTGCTCAAGTTTTAAAAATATCACTCACTGACTGAAACTAAATACTGTATGGAAAATTTGATCTCAAAGAGTAAAACTACCATAATGCTATGAGCTGATACTGCAAGTGTTTTTTTAGAGTGGAAGCCTAACATCTAAAGCTGAGTGAAATTTTTCAGACAAACACTTTTTTGCTGAAAAATGCAGATTTGGATTAACCAAAATATGTCATGAATTTTTGTTGAATTTACCAAATTGTTTTGGTCAAATAAAAGCAAAAATCCAAAAATTTTGTTTTGACATTTTTGAAACCAAACATTTTGATTTTTGATTCAAGATGACTTTTTGTTTAGAATTTTACTTCAATTTTATTTAAAAGGTTAAAAAAACCTTCACAGATTAAATTAAATTTTTCATTTTGAATTAAGCAAAACATGCTGTTTAACCCAAAGAAATTAAAAAAAATTGACCAAAAAACCCCAACAAAAACCCACTTATTGTTACAGAATTATGTACAGTCTTAACCAGGAGTCAACCTCTAAAATATTTCAAAGAAGCTGTTTTCATTCTAGCTGACTACTTACTACTGGGCTTTGTTTGACAAGATGGCTGCATATGTTTTTGATCTGGAGCAAATACTTTACATAATTTAAAAACAGATCCACGAGTCTTTAGTTTTATTCTTTATAGTTGAGAGAAATGCAGGTTAACAATGGTAGCTATCTAGCAGTAACTGCCTCCTTGTGACACTGAAACAAATTAATTCCTGCAGTATCTCCACTGACATCAACAGAGTTACCAACTGGGATGAATTTGCCCAGCTTTGTAAACTGCTTTAGAATTTGATGGACATAAGGAAAAATTCTCTTTACACTCCCCTCTACCTGAACATGCACACCACTTTTCCCAACACTCCTGCATTCCTGACATTTCCCTGCACCCCATTCTCCTAGTTTTCCACTTCTTTAGGCCTTCCCTGTTGAAAGTTAGTGCACCGAGGGCTAGATCCACAAGAGGAAGCTGGCCAGTGCAATAGCCAAATTTTAGGTACCGAGCCACCTAGTGGAATTCACAACCCCAAGTTACGCTCGTAGGCATTGTGTGCGGAGAGTTAGGCACCTAAAAAGAGGATTCGTGAATTCCAGAACACTGAGCAGGGCACTGCCTAAACTAGCCAATAGGAAATTGCAATAAGACGGGTGAGCCTCTCCTGGAGCTAGGCACCACAAGAAAAAAAAAAAGGCGGGGGGAGACAGTGCCTCCCTTTTACCCAATAGCTCAGTGTTTAGAGCACTCACCCAGGTTGTGGGAGATTGGGGGTTCAAATCCTCACTCTGAGTTAAAGCAGGGACTTAAACCCAAGTCTCCTACGCCCCACATGGGGGTCCTAACTACTGGACTATGCAGTCATTCTCTCACTCTCTGACCCAACGACTATTTACGTTTTTATACAAAATGCAACAGCTTCAACAGGAAACACTTAAATAGTTTTGGGTTGAAATTCTCTGAATAAGATGATTTTTTAGTCTCTACTCACAGGGAAATTTTCAATTATAAAGTATAATGACAAAAAATGATCATTCTTAAAAAAGAAATGAGAAACAAAAACAAACATAAACCAAACCAACCCCCAAATCCTTCAAACATAGGCTATGCACAAGATTTCAGTGAGTTTTAAACGTATGGGAAGTTTGAAGTGTTTTGTTATTACATTATTAAGAACATTAGGGCAAGAAAGTCTGATGCAGGCTGCTATGTTTCTTAAAGGACATGTTTTTAATTATTTTTAACTCACAAACTAATTAACAGATTTATTTCTAAATTCTCAGATAATTCAGTGTACGCTCAAAAAACAAGTGCTGTAATTTTGAGAACAATTTGCTGTGTTTTGTATAGAATCATAGAATGACAGGGCTGGAAAGGACTGCAAGGAAACTCCTGCCAAGGTGCAGGATTTCTTCATATGTAATGAAGCAGTTGACCTCTGATTTAGCCACAAAACTCAACTCAGCCTTATCTATGGAGCCTCTATAATAAAAGATTATTCCCTAATGGAACAGACCTAGCATATTGTGTTTGATTGTTTCCACCCTTACAGTTTCTTTATTCATTTTCATCGCATTATTTCTGGTTATCGCTCTCTGAATCATGCTAAACAATCCTTTCCCCTCCTTTAGGTTGACATATTTCAGATATATATAGTCCTACTACAATGTAGTTATCTTTTAGCCGAACTAACTGTATTTAATTATTTTAGCCATTTGTCATAAGGTAACCCCTCAAAGCCCTTTAATATCTCTGTTCTCCTTTTGTTGATTGTCTCCTAGGCTTGGACTCCTGAAACTCATAGTTTCTTTTTATATCTTGTGTCAGCAGCATTTGTAGTATTGCATGAAGTTATGGCTCTGAGTATAGAACACAGTATTAACAAGAGATTTAATCTTATCTCGTTTTTTATCCAGTATCAATTACTGTGCTTAGATTTTTGCTGGCATTATGGATTTTCAAGTTGTTCCTCCTATTATATGCATACCTGTGCTGACAGCCTGCAGAATAGCACCCTAAACATCTCTAAGGGTCAGTAGCACTAGAACCATAACTGCATGCATGTTTTGTTTTTTATATTAATTACACTATTAGACTGGAAGAAAATAATGGTTTCTTCTGTAGCAGAAGAGACTATTTTGATGACATAGTGTTCCTGCTGAATCACTAAATAATGCTCTGGACTGGCAAAAATATCTCTTTTGTGGCCTCAGAAGACTGTATCCAGGATCCCTGAAGCAAGAGAATTGAACAAAGGCTAAATATTTCATATAATGCAGGCCTGGGGCAAATATTTTCTGCCACTATCCAATAAACCACATTTTCTTTAACAGCAAATAATAGAACTGTATAGTGTATATTATCTCTGCAGTGGCAACAAACAATTCATCATCACTGACCTTTCTCTGAGAACAATCTGAAGAATAAAGACTCATTTGATATTTAATTTTTAAAATCTAAAGACTTAATTCTCATTTGCACTAGGCCTCTTTTTGCTGTTCCGGCAGTGAAAAGGGGTCTGAGAGTGAGCATAAATGTAATTTACTTCCTCTTGAGAGCCCCTGTACACTACCAGAGCAGAGTAAAGGGGTCTTAGTGGAAATGGGAATCAGGCCCTAATATATAGATATAGATGTAATATTATATCCAAACAATGCATCCTCACTGACCTTTCCATGATGATGATTTAAAGAATAAGTAAAGACCATTTTAAAATTATGTATCCCACACACATCTCACATTATGTGTTTCTACCAGTTTAAAAGTTTTACATGTAAAGGAAAATAGGAAATACCTCTTAAACGGCAAGTAGATGTATTTTAAGTGTATTCATCCAACTCTCTACCTATCCATGACATTGATCTTATAATTCACCTTCTGGCTGATCCCTTGGCACTGTGTTAATCCCCAGGTCACAGGAAAGGAAAGGAAACCCAGAGGCCAAAGACAATCTGGCTCATGAAGGATCTGGAGGATGAATGACAGAGAAAGACAGGATAGCAGGCAGCCTAGGAGTTGTGGCCTAGTTGGAGGGCTGACAACCAGCCAGAGACAATCCCTGGTCCTAGCAGGGGGCCAGTGGTAGCTGCAGCAAGGTGTCAATGGTCTGCAAACAAAAAGACAGTGTAGAGGGACACTTCTATACACCTGGACCAGGCTGCCCCTAAGAGCTGAGTTAGGAACTGTTGGTTCATCTTTGCTTTCTATTAAAGCAATCGTGCCTAGAGTATTTGCACCTCTTATTTCTGTCAGGTATAGTACAGCAACCTCTTATGATTCATCAGACTCTGATTGTTTGTGGGAACTCACTGAGGACTAGATCCAGTACAGTCTAGTGCTTGGAGCACCTAGAGCGCTTGCCTCCAAGTTCATGGCACTCCCCACACTCTAACAGATACTGAGGGACTTTTGTTTTTCCATTGGAAAAAGATATATGCCAAAACCGAAATGGTGTGTGGGAAAGGGTTGCTTTCAATGAATCTCATGATTAAACAAAAACCGTAAAAAAAAGTTTTGAAATTGTTGAAATGTCCCAGTTTTCCACGACGAAAACGGGGGAGGTTTGTTAGAGCACAGGTGAGAGCTCCAAGTTGCATGATAAGTGAAATGTATCACACAGCTTTGCAATTTGTCACACAGCTGTCATTTCAATACTTGTACATATCCACGGACACACGTGGCTAGGTATCTGGTGGAGTGCGGGGTGTACCTTCCCAATGATCAAAAGTTCTTTCAAATGTTGTTTTATAACTAATTCCTAAATGTCTCTGATGCCTCTACTCCCCTCTAATGAATGCTCTCCTACTATGGAATCCATCAATATGAAAAGGAAGCTTCTTTGCCTGTTCAGAGCAATAACCCTACATAGCACTGCAGTGTATTTAATTTTCTCTTGTTGCATGAAAATGAAGATCAAACTCGCAGTCACATTGAAGGTTGCTTATGTCTTGGTATATAGAACATTAAAGAAAAGGGGGGGGGGGGAGGAACACTACCGCCCCGGATTACTGTACCTGTAAAATAATTTGGAATAATACAGACTATATAACTGAGACTGATTATCATCTTACATTTCTTGGCTTTGCCTTTTGTGAATATTGTCATTTGTGGGCATGAAGTTATCGAAACTGTACATTAATAAGGCAACAAAACAAAACAAAACAGATGGTGCCTTAACAATGGGGTTATTAAAAAAAGATAGTCTTCCAGATTCCGATGTATTCATTAATACATTTTAGACAATTTAATTGCTTCCTGAAACACTAATTGGAAGAGTTTCATTTGCAAAAGGACCTAGGTCTTGGTAATATCAACCAGGCACAGTGCCACAAAGAGCTTGAATGCTGTAATAAGGAAATGAATAGAAGACTTTTTTTTAATGCCTTTTTTTTTCTTTTAATGAAATCTGAACAAAGCATTGCTAAAACAAGAAAAAAGAAAGAATTACAGAAGTAAAAGGTTTAGGAAGGACCGGATGTGCTGAAAATATGGGCAGTATTTTTGGCTTATGAAACGTCAGCCCACATCAAGGGATGCATGGCTAGGATTTCAGAGCCCTGGCATATAGTGCAGTATAATTTTATCAACAAAACACCTGTGCATTTCTATAAACCTAAGTGATGGATATTTTTAAAAATCCTGTCTTCTGAAGCCGAAGTGTCTATTCTAGAAATGGATGGGCAAGCATGTTTCGCCAGATTTCGAACCCACTCGGCCACTGTAGGTTTGCAAGTTTGAGTCAGACTTTATTCAAATCATTTTCTATTTACAAGAGACTGTGGGGAGGAAAAAAGGAGCAGAGAGGTGGACAAGAGGAAACAAAATGACTGGCAAAGTAAACAGACCAATCAACCCCAACAGACAGAAAAATAAAATAAGAAAAACTGAAAAGAAAAGAAAAAATATGGGGGAGAGAAAAATCCAAATGGAAAACTAGACATAATGTATAGGGTATTGTTACAGGCTGGCTGGCCTTTTAAGAAAAATTGGGCTTGGCCTTGCCTGTGAGGTAACAGTTAAACCCCAACTTATCCTGATTTAATGACTCAATTACAATAAGTGATTCCAACTGTGAAGGGCCCAGGGAGGACTAGGAAGAGAGGGAAGAGGACTCAATGAGGGAGAAGACCCAGGAGGGGACTGCCTGCCCCCTGGGAAGGGCCAGGGATGAACAAGCTGGAGAGAACCACAGGGAGCTGGTTATGCTCCTATGGCAGGCCCTGAAATAGGGCCTATCAGGGTATGTCTACACTGCAATTAGACACCCACAGCTGGCCCATGACAGCTGACTCTGGTTTGTGGGGCTTGGGCTAATTGCAGTAGAGCAGCGAACCGCGACCACTGGGAGCTGTGGGAGGCCATGCCTGTGAATGGCCAATGTAAACAAAATGTCTCATGACCCACCAGCGGATTACCCTGATGGGCCGCGTGCCGAAGGTTGCCGACCCCTGATGTAGTCAGAGACAGGTCATCGCTGGGCCAAAGGAGCGGTCAACAAGGGTGCTAGTGCTACAGTAAGGAGTGGAACTATTACTGAGCTAGTGAACAGGAGTAGCAAACGGGAGTTTTGCGAGGGAGTTCTCCAGGTGAAGGAGGAGAGACTATGTGATCCTTGGAGTGAATTTGTCTGCTGGTTTGTTTGTCTAGTTGGCTGGTTTGCTGTATGCTTGAAGATTAGTGGGGTCTGTTTTGAGGGCTGTGTGCTGAACCAAGCAGCCTGTTAGGCTAGGCTGAGAACTTACTAATGAGGGTCTAGCCTGCTATCCTTTGATCCCTAACCACTTTAGGATCCCTTGACATAAGGGTGGGGCTAACTGAGGGTACGTCTATACTACAGAATTAGGTCGAATTTATAGAAGTCGATATTTTAAAACCCGAATTTATGGAATCAATTGTGTGTGTCCCCACTAAAGAGCGTTAAGACCATGAGGTCGATTGACTGTGTCCACAGTAGCGGGGCTAGCATTGACTTTCGGAGCATTGCATTGCAGGTAGCTATCCCACAGTTCCCGCAGTCTCCGCCGCCCATTGGAATTCTGGGTTGCGATCCCAAAGCCTGATGGGGCAGAAAACATTGTCGCTGGTGGTTCTGGGTACATGTCATCCCTCCCTCCCTCCCTCCCTCCGTGAAAGCAATATTTTTCGCGCCTTTTTTCCGGGGTTTCCGTGTTTGCTACGGAAGCCTGCTCAGCTCACAATTACCGTACATCTCCAGCGTACGCCTGGACATTAGGTCTAGTGGGGATTCAGTCACACTATAATACGGGCAGAGGGATAGCTCAGCATTCTGAGCGTTGGCCCACTAAACCCGGGGTTGCGAGTTCAATCCTTGAGGGGGCCATTCTGCCTGAGGCTGGTAGTCGCGGGACTACACAGCAGAAGCTCCTTGCCTTCTAGCTGCAGATGGTGCAATATGCCATAAATGGTCATGGTCACGGGACCATACAGCAGAAGCTCCTTGCCTTCTCGCAGCAGATTGTACAATATGATTGGTATTCGTGTGCTCCTGGCCGGCGGCCTATGGTGTGGCTGGCTGGGGGCACTTGGATATAAATGGGAGTGACCAGAGTGACTCTGGTCATTCTCTTTTTTACGTTTTGTTTAAGGGAGATTCAGTACTGCCTGGAACACGGGCGGAGGGATAGCTCAGCGGTCTGAGCGTTGGCCCGCTAAACCCGGGGTTGCGAGTTCAATCCTTGAGGGGGCCAGGAAATGATGATGGATATCAAGCATATTGTACCATCTGCTGCTAGACGGGAAGGCGCCTCCTTGCTCACCGCATATTGTACCATCTGCAGCTAGAAGGAAATGAGCCTAACCCTTGCTCCCCCCTCCCTCCGTGAAAGCAACTGAGGGGGGAGCAAAAAATCCTTTCGCGCCTTTTTTCATATGGGCGCCATATTGCTGACTCCATTGTTATCCACCCGCTGCTTCTGCTGCCACTCTGCTGTCCTGCAAACAGCATACCAGGGAAAGCATGGAGCATGATCAGATCACTGCGGCTGTTCTCGCCGTTATGAACACCACGCGCATTGTCCAGGAGTATATGGAGAACGAGAACCAGGAGCTGCTACAGCTACAGCAGGCGAGGAGGCGACAGCAGCGCCCTGAGGACAGTGATGAGGACATGGACACAGACCTCTCTCAAAAAAGGCCCCCCCGCAAGGTGGACATCATGGTGTTAATGGGGCTTGTTGATACAGTGCAGCAAGGGACTTTCTTCCCAGACCAGAAAATAACCGTTGGGGATGTTGAGATGCCTATAGTTATCCTTGGGGACCCAGCCTACCCCTTAATGCCATGGCTCATGAAGCCATACACAGGTAGCCTGGACAGTAGTCAGGACCTTTTCAACTATAGGCTGAGCAAGTGCAGAATGGTGGTGGAATGTGCATTTGGTCGTTTAAAAGCTCGCTGGCGAAGTTTATTGACTAGGTTAGATCTCAGCAAAAACAATATTCCCATTATTATTACTGCTTGCTGTGCGCTCCACAATATCTGTGAGAGTAAGGGGGAGACGTTTATGGCAGGGTGGGAGGTTGAGGCAAATCGCCTGGCCACTGGTTATGCGCAGCCAGACACCAGGGCTATTACAAGAGTACAGCAGGGTGCGTTGCGCATCAGGGAAGCTTTGAAAACCAGTTTCATGAATGGCCAGGATGCTGTGTGAAAGTTCTGTTTTTCCCCTGTAATGAAAAGCCCCGCCCCTTCATTCACTCTACTTCCCTTTACCCAAACCGCCCTGCCCTCCCCCCCTCGATCACCGCTCGCAGAGGAAATAAAGTCATTGTTGCTTAAAAATCATGCATTCTTTATTAATTCGTAAAACAAAGAGGGGGAACTATGGGGCTAACTGCCACAGTCTCCCGGGATAGCTGGTGGAGGAAGGGAAGCACCAGGATGGGTAGTGGAGGAGGGGATGAGGGAAGGACAAGGACACACAGCACTTTAAAACTTATTGAATGCCAGCCCTTTCTTGCTTGGACTGTTCTCTTGACTTGAGTGGTTGGGTGCATGGAGGCCGCCCAAACGCGTTCTTGGGCGTCTCGGGGATGAGGTTATGGGACTCGGGAAGGAGGGCTGTTGGTTACACAGGGGCTGTAGCGGCGGTCTGGGCTCAGGCGGCCTTTCCTGAACCGTACGCCTTTCCTCAGCCATAAGCCGGAGGATTTCCGTTTGATCCTCCAGTAGCCTCAGAATTGCATCCTGCCTTCTCTCTGCACGCTGACGCCACCTACTCTCTTCATCACGCCACCTGTCCGCGCGATCAAAATCTGCCTTCCTGGACTCTGACAGTGTCTGCCTCCACGCATTCTGCTGGGCAGCTTCAGTGTGGGAGGATTCCATGAGTTCTGAGAACATTTCATCTCGATTCCTTTTTTTTTTACTTCTAATCTTCGCTAGCCTCTGGGACGGTGATGAAGGGGGTGGCGTTGAAACATTTGCAGCTGCGGGAGGAAACAAACGGGAGAGGAGTAGTTTAAAAGACACATATTAGAGAACAATGCTCCAAACATTACATATCACATGTGCATTTGGTCCAAGGTTGCACTTTGCCTGTTATATTGAGGGTCTGCCGGTTTGGTGTGAGAGATCACACAAGCAGGTCCGGCGGGCAACAGAATTCGGCTTGCACGCAGCCATGGTAAGCCACAGTCTATAGGCTTCTTTAACCTTCATAACGTGGGAATGTTTTCAAACAGCAACCCCCTCATTTCCCATAACAAACAGCCTTTGGGCTGGCAATTTAAAACTGGTTGGCAATTGAAAAGGGAGGGGCGGCAGTTTTTGGGTTAACGTGCAGCGCGAACCTAATCGACACCCCCCCACACACACAGACACACATCCAAGATGTTCGCTGTTCCCCCTCCCCGCACCGCGTGGGTCACAGCGGGGAAGATTTCTGTTCAGCCACAGGCAAACAGCCCAGCAGGGACGGAGCCCCTCTGAATACCCCCTTAATAAAATTCCCCTATTTCAACCAGGTGACCATGAATGATATCACTCTTCTGAGGATAACACAGACAGATAAAGAACGGATGTTGCTTGAATGCCAGCAAACACCGGGACCATACGCCGCCATGCTTTGCAAAGCAATGATTCCAGACTACGTGCTACTGGCCTGGCGTGGTAGAGTGTGTTACCATGGAGCACAGGATAAGGCTGCCCTCCCCAGAAACCTTTTGCACAGGCTTTGGGAGTACATCCAGGAGATCTTTCTGGAGATGTCCCCGGAGGATTTCTGCTCCATCCCCGAACATGTTAACAGACTTTTCCAGTAGCTGTAGCTGTACTGGCCGCAAATTGATCATTAAACACGCTTGCTTATAAAACATGTATTAATTAACAGAGGTACACTCACCAGAGGCACCAGAGGTCCCTTCTCCTGCATCGAGCACGCCTTGGGTGGGTTCGTAGGGTACTGGCTCCAGGGTGACAAAGAGTTCCTGGCTGTCGGGGAAAAGGGCTTCTCCACTTCCTTGCTGTGTCTGGGCGCTATTTTCAGCATCATTATCATCATCATGCTCCTCTGTGGTTTCTGATGATCCACATACGGAGTCATACCACATGGGTGGGTCAGTGCTGGCTGCACCTCCTAGAATGGCATGCAGCTCATCATAGAAGCGGCATGTCTGGGGCTCTGACCCAGAGCGTTTGTTTGCATCTCTGGTTTTTTGGTAGGCTTGCCTGAGCTCCTTAATTTTCACGCGGCACTGTTGCGCGTCCCTGTTGTAGCCTCTGTCCTGCATGCCCTTGGAGACTTTGGCATATGTATTGGCGTTTCTTCTTTTGGACCGTAGCTCTGCTAGCACGGTTTCGTCTCCCCATACAGCGATCAGATCGCATACTTCACCATCGGTCCATGCTGGAGCTCGTCTTCGGTTCTGGGACTCCATCATGGTCACCTCTGCTGATGAGATCTGCGCTCAACTGCAGCTCACCACGCTGGCCAAACAGGAAATGAAATTCAAAAGTTCGCGGGGCTTTTCCTGTCTACCTGGGCGGAGCATTGGAGCTCAGACTGCTGTCCAGAGCGGTCAAATGTTGCACTGTGGGATAGATCCAGGAGGCCAATACCGTCGAATTGCGTCCTCACTAAGCCTACATCGATTCGGCAATATCGCTTTAAGCGCTAATCCCCTCGTTGGGGGTGGAGTGGAGAGATCGATTTTAAGAGCCCTAGAAGTCGATGTTAAGGGCTTCGTCGTGTGGACGGGTGCACGGATCAATCGAAATAACGCTAATAAATTCGACCTAAACTCGTAGTGTAGACCAGGGCTAAGAAAGAACAAGGGTTTTAAAAGCCAGCTCCTAGTGAACACATGCTAGTAAACAGTGGGCTGCAAACAGTTTGATCTGTTGGGGATTGTGTGTTTGGGGACTGTGTGGGAGTGGGGGATAGAGTCCTACTAGATCAGGCGCGGGCAAACTTTTTGGCCTGACACCCACATCGGGTTTCCGAAATTGTATGGAGGGCCGGTTAGGGGAGGCTGTGCCGCCCCAAACAGCCAGGCATGGCCCAGACCCCGCCTCCTATCTGACCCCCCCTGCTTCTCACCCCCTGACGGCCCCCCCAGGACTCCTGCCCCATCCAACCCCCTCTGCTCCCTGTCCCCTGACCACCCCCGGGCCCCCTGCCCCTGACTGCCCCCTGCCACCCCATCCAACCCCTCCTCTCATTCCTGACTGCCCCCCCAGGACCCCTGCCCCATCCAACCACCCCTTCTCCCTGGCCGCTGACCTCCCCCGGAACCCCTGCCCCTGACTGCCCCCCACCACCCCATCCAACGCCCCCTCCTTCCTGACTGCCCCCCCCGGGACCCCTGCCCCCATTCAACCCCTCTGTTCCCTGCCCTCTGACCGCCCCAACCCCTATCCTCACCCTTGCCCCCTGACCACCACCCCAAACTCCCCTGCCCTCTATCCAACACCCCCTGCTCCCTGTCCCCTTACCATGCTGCGTGGAGCACTGGTGGCGCAGTGAGCTGAGGCTGTGGGGGAGGGGGAACAGCAGAGGAAGAGCTGGGGGTAGCCTCCCAGGCCAGGAGCTCAGGGGCCAGGCAGGATGGTCCAGTGGACCAGATGTGGCCCGTGGGCCATAGTTTGCACACCTCTGTACTAGCTGCTAGTTGAGGGTGCACTAGCAAGCTTTAGCTTCCCGTCTTTTGACCTTTGATCACTCTTGATCAACCTTCCCCTGTGTGTTGAGGAGGCAGGGCTGACCTAGGAGAGAAGGGCTTCCTTGACCATGGAATGCTGTTCCAAGAAGAAGAAGGATTGTTGAGCAGAGAGGGGTTCCCCTCTGAAGGAAGAGGAAGAGTATTTTGGATGCAGACTGATTAACTTAGTGAGGCAGACCTTAAACTAGGTTCTGTGGGGACAGGAGACAAGAGTCCACAGGTATGTTCAGAATATGGAGTCCTGGGTGAAGAGTCAGAATCTAGGGGAAACATGGGCAATCACAGAAGTGAAGAAGTTTTCTTCTTTTCCTTCTTCCTCTTAGTATTTAATCTTTCTTTTTGCCTTCTACTCTTCTCTCTGTTGTAAGTAGATGGGAAAGTAAGAACGCTAGGCCCTATCAAAAAGGTGAGTCTTGCATTTAGACCAGTATGGATTTAGGCTCACTGAGATCTAGGGTAGTAAGGTATTCCATGGCTTGGATCCTGATTTTGAGAATGCTCTGTAGTAAGAGTTCTATTTAGGGCCATTCATGCTATTACATCTCTGTGGAGTGGGTTATGGATAGATATTTTATGTTCTTCTCTGCTTATTTTGTGTTACCTTGAGCTACTAGTTTGTCTGTTCTATATAGTTCCATGGCACAGTTATTTTAATCTATCATGGAAGAACTTTGAAAGATGCTTTGGTTCAAACAGGAATTAATTCCGGGAAGTCTTATAGCCTGTGTTATAAAGGAGGTCAGACTACATTATCACAGTGGTCCCTACTGACCTTTATAATCTATGAAAACAGTTATTCTTAGCATACCAAAGTCTCTGCCCAGATGAGAATGCAAGTAACATTCAGCAACATCATTTTTTCCCCTCATGAGTTTGAACCATGCTGAGAAGATAAATTCCACCAATTTCACACTGGATTTAAAATATTCACCAAGCTACCTCTCATGGCCATAGTTTCACCCATTTAATTAAATGGCAAAGTTTTTCTCTAACACCACAATATATTGCTACTTCTATGTTTCTAAAATGTGTGAGGAGAAGCCAGTTTACAGTGATTTTGCTTTGTTAATAGTGCAGTAGTTGGGATTCAAACTTACATTGGCCTGATAACGTCACAGTTCAGTAACATTTCTTTTTAAAAGAAGGAAATACTAATGAACTTTGACAAAGTCTCAATAAAGCAAAAGCAAAAAGCTGATTTTCATAAACTTTTCACATTCCTGACTAAAGCAGAATTTGGGCTTTTTCATGTCATAAATTGATGTTGGATGTTAAAGTATTTTCTGTAAAATGGAGTAATAAATTATGAATTTGTGGCCTCTTTGGTAGCCCTGGCCAAAGTACTCCCTTAGGAAATGTCAGATTTCATCTGTGCACACGGAGTAATAAAGAGATGCACCCTCGTGTTCCTTATGTTTTTTCTAATATATATGCAGTGTGTCATAATTTATAAAATGCACCTAGAGATCACACAACAATTTTTGAAATTACTACTTTGGAAATAATTGATAGGGGACCTGTAAGGCATTCTGTTGCTAAGTACAGTCAAATTAGCTCTCACTAACTAGAAGGTAAGAGATTTCTCACCTGTATTTGATAGCAAATTAAAGTCAACCAGATCAATAGCCATGTATGGAACTTCAAGCACATGAATAGTCCCTCTGAAGATAGCTGTGTACTCACATGCTTGATGTTAGGCATCTTAGCCCCATCTCCCCCAGGCTTGAATTTTCATTGCACCTCTTTTGGTACATCTTCACCACCAAATTAGCCTGGTGATCAGCGCTTTGGTTAGCCTAGCCTGGTGTAAGCATCCCTACTTCAAACACATACTCATGTTACTGTCACCACTGTTTCTGCACTCATCCCATGTTTGGGGGAAGGGGGAGCATATCCCATGATGTTTTGTGCGGGGAGGCTCTAGGATTCTTTCCCTAACAATTGTGAGATAACTTGTCTGTCCTGTAGAGGAAATTGTGGGCAGACATTGGAGGACCATAAGTATTTAAGTGATTTAGCCTGCATCCTCACTACACAATGGGTGGGATGCAGGCCCAGTTAAAGCAAAGCCCAGGTTCTAGCCCTCACCCCCAACCAGGTCAGCTAGCTTGGGCTTAGTATATCCAAAATCTTCCCTTAGGAGTGTTTGGATGGTATGAATGTGTGGACTAAAACCCAAGTAGGAGCGTAGGCTAAATCTGCAGAGAAAACATACACTTAGAGTCGCAGTCCAGAAGTCTAGGATCTCAATCCACAATCTCTTCTCTGGACAATATTTCCTCTATGTGTGGAATTCACCCCCCGTTAGCTTTATCTGTAGCTCTAACAATCAACCTGCCACTCTGCAAGGAGGCTAGTACAATGATTGTTTTAAATCTCTGCCTGTTTTACACTCTATCGTGAAACACTAAGAGCTTGTCTACCCATTGAATTGAACCAAAATAATTATATCTGTTGTAATGCACACCCTTCATTATTTTGGTTTAAGTCCATGTGTGGCTGCTCTTATTTAAGTGTCCTATTTTGATATAATTTTAAGTCAGTTCCTTATCTTAAATAAATCAATACAAGGGCAGACTTAAAATAAAATATTGAAGGGTGTTATTTACAACCACTATAGTTATTTCAGTTCCATTCTCCATATAGATAATAACAACATGATTAAAGTAAAGTAGGAGCTAGCTATTTGAATTGTGGGGATATACCTAATGCAAAGGTAAAAAAAATAATCTGAAAAAGTTCTCACACTTTGCATTATGTCGTCAAGATGCTTTACCAAAGCTTTTCACTCTCGCAAGGCAGCACTGCATTATCTCAGTTTACATCACATGTGGCTTACTGTGAAAATATGTAACCTATTATTTATAATAGACTCTTTTGTCATTGTTGAGGCACATGGAACATTATAACAAAGACCTTTGGTTAAATCCTGCCCATTGAAGCCAATGGGAGTTTTGCCATTAACATGCCTTGAATGTTACAAGAATTAATCTTGGCATACACCTGTGTCATTCAAAATAATAATAAAAAATAGGACTGAATAGGGCTGACAGAAAACAAGAATTTTGTTTTGAGAAAAATTTAGATTCTTCGATATTTGGGGATGGTTCCTCATCAGCACAAAAACAAGATCTGTTGAAACTATTCATATGGGATAGAAAGAAAACGCATGCAACCCCCCACCCCTCGCCCTGTCCCTCTAAAAAAAAAAGAAAAATAGCCAGTAGTCCAGTGTTTTGGACGCTCATCTCTAGTATGGAAGACCTAGGTTCAAGCCCCGGCTTGGCCTGGTATACCGGGCTACAGATACAATTTATCTCAATCAATCCTGTTCCACTTTGTGTAAATGACTGACTAATCCTTGCAGCCCCATGCTGGGCCCCTTTAATAGCCTTGCTCTCTGGCTGTTGAAATTCATACTCCAGGTGTTGAACCTCCAAGATCCATACCTGAGTGAATCTTTCCCCCTTCCCTTCACAAATGTTATGGAGGGTACAGCACACGGATATAACCGCGAGGATGCTGTCATCGGCCAGGTCCAGCTTCCCATACAGAGAGTGCCAGCATCCCTTTAAACGGCCAAAAGCACACTCCACAGTCATTCTGCACCTGCTTAGCCTATTGTTGAAGTGCTCCTTGCTGCTGACAAGGCTCCCTGTGTAGGGTTTCATGAGCCACGGCATTAAAGGGTAAGCGGGGTCTCCAAGGATCACAATGGGCATTTCGACTTCCCCTATGGTGATCTTCTGGTCTGGGAAAAAAGTCCCGGCTTGCAGCTTCCTGAACAGGCCAGTGTTCCGAAAGATGTGTGCGTCATGCACCTTTCCGGGCCAGCCTGCATTAATGTCAATGAAACGCCCACGGTGATCCACAAGCGCCTGGAGAACCATAGAGAAATACCCCCTCTGATTAACATACTCGGAGGCTAGGTGGGCTGATGCCAGAATTGGAATATGCGTCCCATCTATTGCCCCTCCGCAGTTAGGGAAACCCATTTGTGCAAAGCCAGCCACGATGTCATGCACATTACCCAGAGTCATGGTTCTTCTGAGCAGAATGCGATTAATGGCCCTGCAAACTTGCATCAACACGATCCCAACGGTCAACTTTCCCACTCCAAACTGTTTAGCGACCAATCGGTAGCTGTCTGGAGTTGCCAGCTTCCAGATTGCAATAGCAACCTGCTTCTCCACCATCAGGGCAGCTCTCAATCTTGTGTCCTTACACCGCAGAGTGGGAGCGAGTTCATCACACAGTCCCATGAAAGTAGCTTTTCTCATCCGAAAGTTCTGCAGCCACTGCTCGTCATCCCAGACTTGTATGACGAAGTGATCTTACCACTCAGTGCTTGTTTCCCGAGCCCAAAAGTGGCATTCCACGGTGGTGAGCATGTCCATGAATGCCACAAGCAATCTCGTGTCATATGCGTTACTCGAGTCGATATCATCATCGGAGTCCTCACTGTCAGTTTGGATCTTAAGGAGTAACTCGACTGCCAAACGTGACATGCTGGCGAGACTCATCAGCATATTCCTCAGCAGTTCGGGCTCCATTCCCGCAGACTGAAAGGGAAGACAGAGAGTGCAGTACAAAAAATGTTGAAATATGGCGCCAAATGTGGATGGAAGCACAGGGATTGCTGGGATGTGAACTGATGCATCATGGGGCGTTGGGACAGGATCCAGAATGCCGCAGCAACCTCACACCCTTCCCACAAGCCACAGCGCCAGAATGGGAAGAGGTGTTCTGTGGGATACCTGCCCATAATGCACTGCTCCCAAAACCGCTACAAGTGTCGCAAATGTGGCCACGACAGTGCGCTGGCAGCTGTCAGTGTGGACAGGCTGCAGCGCTTTCCCTACTGTTCTCTCCGAAGGCTGGTTTAACTCAAAGCGCTCTACATCTGCAAGTGTAGCCATGCCCTATAGCCTGCTGGTTAGGGCACCCCTTTTGCATGTGAGGGGCCCATGTTAAAGTCCCTGCTCCCAAATCTCCTGCATCACAGGGGAGTGCCCCAATCATCAAGCTATTGGGGGTGAGAGTTTCTCTTTTCATTTTTGATGAAAATATTGTCAAATTTATCTTCAAAACAGTGTTGGGGGGCGGGTTTGCTTATCGTGAGTAAGGCACTTAGTCATGTACTTTTAAGAACTTGAAACACTAGTCTTTAGGAATAGACTCCACTGATCTAAAATGTAAGAGTGTTCGCTAGCCTTAATACAATAACTAGCTTTGTTATGATGCAGCTTAAAATTTAAAATGTTGCATTTTAGTTCACCTTTCTCTCCCTGTTCCATACGCAGAGCCATATCCTAGTTCCAATGGAGTTATTAGGAGTTTTGCTGTTGATTTTAGTAAGACTGGGGTTTAGCTATTGGAACAAACGCCAGCTGAGATTACTGAAAATTCTGTCTGTGGGTTAAAGGAATAATCATTCTCCTTAGATTTCAAGTTTCAGACTATTTCAAGTGAAGCACCATGGATGCTGCAGTCAATGATGCTGATCAGCAGCAGCATTTGACTTGCCTATAAAGATAAATGGGGAAATGTACTGAATAGTAGATGTCCCTGAACTGTAGCAAAAGAAAATGATTTAAAAGGGGAAAACTTCAAATGTTTTTTATATTAGAATTTAACAAAAAAAGTTTAGAGGGAAAACAGAAAAGACAAATCAGTTCAGAAAATAACCCACCCAGCCCCTGCAGGGAATATGAAGGTGCGATTTAAACTGGTTTTAGAAAACTCTACTCATAAGATTATGTGAAGGCAGAGATTTGAGTATCAAAAAGAATTACAGTTTAATGACTCAAATGCTTTCATATGATCCTAAATCGACTCAGCAAGAGCTGCTTGTGATGTTCTGTCTGCCAATTTCCCCTGTATATGTGCATTCTCTTCCTAAAGCACTCATTGTGATCTTGGTAAAGGAAATTCACATACTAATGATGTCCCATAGTGTACCTTATGAAACATTTAAAATGGGCTGTTATGGATACAGAGTTTAACAGGGAGCAACTAATTGTTTATGCTGGACTAGCCTAGAGGGTGGTGGTGGGTTTCATTTTCAAACTTTAATATTGTATGGTTTGAACTTCCAGGATAAAGTTTCTATAATAGATGATTCAAGAGCACATAGCCATTCAGTGGAAAGCATACTGTGCATATTTTTGTACAAAACTCTCTCTAGTCTATATGATGTTATTTACGAGGTCTAGCTCTGGCTATGCTAATGGCTGTAAAAAAATCAGACTCTACCTGCTAGCATACTAGAACGCCTGTTGTGCTGGCTTCCCAAACTGCTGTTTTATTAATGATCTTGAAACTGAAATAGTAGGGCACGAAGAAGCGTTAGAACGGCTTACTGATATGTCACAGACATTTGCCAAGAAAATGAAACTCACTGAGAGGGGAAAGCACTAGGGAGGCCAATGAAGAACCAAATGTTCCGTTTAGTGATTCATCTGACCTTCGCCTTCATGAGATCTAAATAGAAGGAAAATTGCCTTGGTCATGCTGGGTAAACATGTTGTCCTTAAGCTCTAGCATTATGTGGATTCTGCGCAGCATTTGCTTATTACATTAAAAGAGAAAGAGTCTTGTTGAAATCACAGCACACCCCATGCTTACATTAAAAAAGTGAAGACATTCAAAGTTGTCAGGAAAGTTTCCTAATAGTCATAGCTCTTAAACTGTAGACTCCCAACCTTGTCAGTCCTGTTTGTCGGTATTATACACCTTTTGCATACTCTTATTGTAAGCTCTCTGGGGCAGCAACTTTATTGCCTGTTTGTACAGTGCTTAGCACAGTATGCTCCTAATCCTGAACTGGGGTTCCTACACAATGACAATAATAATAAAAAAAGTAGGATTTTCTAAGGTGGACACCTCCCATTTCATTGGGAGTTTGGTGCTCAACTCTGTGAAATTGAAAATCCCACTGTAGTGAAGTGAGGACTCACCGGTGCGGCACCTCCTGCTGGTCATTTGTGAATTAGCTCTTTTCCAGCATATGGAGCACCCTCTGCAGGCCGGTGTCTCACCTGCTGCTTGCCCAATGTCCCTCCCAGACCCCAGTTCTCCTTTACCTCAGGGTTCTGCCCCCAGCAGTACCCCCACACTCTGGGTCTCCCCTCCCAGGGGAATCCCTAACCCTATAAACCCACCTTGCCTCAGTGGCTACTGACAGTCATCATCTAGCCCTCACTCACTGGGGCAGACTGCAGTGTTATGGCCACTCATCATTGACAAGGGGTTAGAACCTGCTGCCTTTGCCTATCCTCGGGCTGCCCCTCTGCAGCCCCAGTGACTTTTTATAGGCCGTGACCTGCAGCCTGGGGAGTTGCCAGGGTGGAGCTCCCTAGCTCCTCTTGCCCTTTTCCCCAGAGCTGCTCCGCTTCAGGTACCTTGCTCGCAGACAGCTAGCCCTTCTCCCTCCAGAGCTGGAGAGAGACTCCTCTTGAGCACTTGACTCAAAGCCCTTTTATAGGGCCAGCTATGTCCTGATTAAGCCAGCCACACCTGTGGTGAGCTACTCACTCAGCTTCCCCCGGCTGTTCTCACTCTTCTTATTTCAGGAGCGGGGTAACCATCCCGCTACACCCACCCAGTAAGACATGTTTTTCAAGGGACAGTGGTGGAAATGTATTCACTTAAATTAGAAATGGAACATACAAAACACCAAAGAATATACTGTGGAAAAAAATTCTGCCCTGGCAGGGTGGGGAGAGGGTGAGATGTCTTTTCCTTTTCTGACTCTGAATCCTTCCCTTGCTGTCAGATGTCACTTAGGACATTAACAGGACTCTGTCATCCCTCTGACTGTCCTGGGCCACTCTTTCCATGTCCTCTATGTTGTTAAGTCCCATAAGTTTCCCCTCTTTCCTTCTCTAATTGATTAGCATATTTGAAGTATATAAAAATACTTCAGATGAACTAAATAGGACTCATGACTTCATTTCGGTGGTGAGTGAAATAATATGTTTATGCCCAATGTAGGAAGTGCTTTAAATAGTTTAAATGAGGTTACATAAATACGTTGTTTGAAATTATTACATAGCGTAAGGTATAAAAGAGCATCCCGAGTGAGAGCTGTAGCTCTGCTTCTCTGCAGCTAATGAGGATTAGATCCATTGCATTATTCTAATACTGTTTAGATCTTTCTGTTTAATTTAACACTCCTGGAAGGAGCTGGAGTCAGAGCCCTGGAGAACAGATTCACAAAGGGACTTTGCTATAGCAAGGCCTAACACCTAGGCATTCCCCAGTGGAATTCACAGCTCTGAGTTAGGCACCCAGGCTCCCCGTGCATATGGAGAGTTGGGCACCTAAGAAAGGGATTCAGAGAGGCCAGCAAGCTGAGCAGGGAGCTGCTGAAACTAGCCAGTAGGAAATGCCAAGTAGAGGGGCAGGGCTTAAGCCCAGGAGTCTACACAGGAGTCTCAGCTGTGGAACCCTCTCCTGGAATTAGGCACCTAAGCCAGGAGAGGTTGCCCATGTCTTAGCAGACAAAACCCAAAGAGAAATATCGACACCTCTCCCCACCCCTTTATACCCATTATTAGGTTAGGTCACTCTCCTGGGATGTAGAAGACCTAATCTGAAGCAGGGACTGGAACACAGGTGTCCCACATCCCAGGAGAGAGACCCTAACTACCAAGCTATTTGCGGGAAGAGTGTGCGTGTTTCTCAGTCACTCCTGTTGAAGCTGTTCCTTTAGGTATAACTAATTAAATACTTGTAGGACCAGAGAGACTGAACCTATAGCCCAGTGGTCAGACCACTCACCTGGCATGGGCGAGTCTAGTTAAAGTCCCTACTCCAACGAGCATGTACATATTTATACAAAGTGGAACATGGGACGTTGAAACCCATCCTAAAGTACCCAACAACCAGGTGGTTGGGGCACTCTCCTGAGCTGTAGGAGACCTGCATTCAAGTCCCTGCTCCAGCTCATGTATTCAAACCTGGGTTTCCCACATCTTAAGTTAATGCCCTCGTTATTAGGCACACAGACGCCCACCAGCCAGCCCCCAAAATTCCAGACCTGCTCACCTGGCTGCCTTTAGTGCAGGGCAGGTATCCTCAGAGCACACCAACTGGACTACGACCACAGGCAAAACAAGTGGAGGAGAGTGCCTAGTTTGAGCTAGGGTGCCTAGTGTGAGACAGGGTGTAGAGCAGCTCAGTAGCATCAGGACTTAGGCATGTAGGCAATTTAGGCACCTACAGAGTTAGTTGGTAGCAAGTGTTACCTAAATGTTGGATTTAAGCACCTTAAAAGTGTCTACATCACTTTGTGATTCTAGCTCAGAAGTCCTGCATTTACCTATAGCATGGGCAGCCGAAGTACAAACTGCGGCAAGGTGTATTATGCCTTGACACTATCTGGGTAGGGTTGCTTCTCGTAGGATTGAGAGTCTTATCCTCTGCATATCTGCTGACACTGCTAATTTTAAAGTTCAGTTGGTGCCAGTTTAGTGGTGGTAAGTTTCTCATTTGATTGTGTGAACTGGACTTAGATTCCCAACTTATTACCGTATACATGGTAAAAATTTTCAGGGCCAAATTCTGAGCTTGCTTAAACCCATGCACGCCTGAAAATTTCCATGAGGTTCCCTAGGGTGTAAACCAGTGCAGAATTTGACCTTAAGGGCTGCATCTACTCTGTGATAAAAACCCAAGGCACTGAGTCTCAGAGTCAAGATCAGCTGACTTGGGCTTGCGGGGCTAAAATTAGAAGTGTAGATGTGTCCCCCTTGCTAGGGTGTCAGAGCCCAGGCTCCATCATGAGCCCAAATATCTACACTGCAATTGTATAGCCACGGCCCAGCCATGGGTCTGTTATTGGAATGTAGTCACATCCCGAGTCACAGCTGATTAAGTTTGACCTAAAGGTCAGAGGATCTCTATCTTGTTAAAACTCCCCTGAGTCATCCAACCTCCCTTTAGCCTCTTATATTTAATTACGTTTGGTTGCAGTTAGAGGCCAAGAATGCTTATTAGATGCTGAAAAGGCGTAAAACATAATCCAGTATTGTCTCCAAACTAGTACTCCGGCAAACACTAACCGTACATCTAAGAACCATGTTAGTATTGATCTTGAGTCACATCACATTAGAACTTCCTCCATTACCTGGCTAGAGCCTGCCAGTGGGTTAGCAATGCATAGAAGGACACAACCAGGAAGTCAGACCAATGGATTAATGATATCTGTATGTCTGCACAGTTTAACTTCCCACATATCAACCTTGATTCCTTATTGCCCTCCCCAGGAATGAATTTACTTAATTGGAGTATGTATTTTCTGAACCTTATATGCAACTAGCAACACCTCAATAATAATAAATAAATAATACTAGTAATAAATAATAATAAGAAATAATAAATGATACAATTACACACACACACATACACTTTTACATATAAATTAAAGGAGGATTTTTTTGCTTTTAGATAGGAGGAATTATTTGCTCCAAATATCTCAAACTGATGTGTGACTATCTGGAAAAGGCAAGTGATCATGTCTCTAGGAAGTACAAGAGAAAAATTGCAGGGAGTGAGACAGCTTGCAAAATTTCCATTTTGCAGATAAGAAATAATGACAATTTCCTCCAATGTTTCTTATTAATTATTTTAATTTATATAGATTTATACACATATACACACTTTGGTGTTGATCATTTGGAGCAAAGGCATACCTACTATATTATCAATTTGCTCTCCATTTTTTCTCTTTATTGTTTAATATATTGCTTTTTAAAATAACATGCTGTAACTATTTCTTTCACTGCTAACTCCAGATACCATTCCCTGTACTATTAATTCCTTCCAGGAAAACTCCCCTTTCCCATGTGTTTTAGAACCTAAATATTTAGGTTCTAAACCATATATATATATATGTAACCCTTCTGCCAGGACGAGTTGACAGCAGCAAGGGCTGGGTTCAGTACATAGGGGTTCCCTTTTCAACAATACCATGTAAAACTGGCTTGAGCCCCCACCCAGTAACCTGGGAAAATCCTTACACACACCTCTGGGCACCACAAAGAGGCAATACTTCCCCTCTCGCAAGCACAGGGCCTCGGTGTAACAGAAAATCTTTAATAACAGCAGGTAAACGACACCAGCATTAAATTGGGAAAACACCGCAACTAGGATTCATAAACCAAACTGTGAACAAAACCCACCCCAGCCAATTGGGCCATGTCCTGTCCCTTGGGTTCTTGAGTCCAGCAACCCAGAAATCACCCAAAGTCCCCAAAAGTCCAAGAACCCAAAAGTCCAGTCCCAAAGTTCAACAGTTCATGAGTCTGGGCAGCAATGGGGAGGGGGGGGTAAGGGGCACCTTACGTGGCTCGAAGATGATTGCCTCACCCCTCCGTGGGGCTTCGCTCTGCTCCGTCAGCTGTCCCGCAAGCCGCTACAGCTGTCCCCACGAACTGCTCCGCTCCGCCAGCCGTCCAGCAAGCCGCTACAGCTGTCCCCACAAACTGCTCCGCTGGCAGCTCCGCTCCGCCAGCTGTCCAGCAAGCCGCTCCGACTGTCTCCACGAAGTGCTCCGCTCTGCCAGCCACTCAGCAATAGATCTTCAGGCTCCCCCACTCCTTAACACACTGCTCAGTGATTTCAGCTCATGAGACTTTTAGCTCTTTAGTGATTTCAGCTTCTAGTTAGGGGAGCCTTAGTGCTCATTTGCACCCTTAGCCCAGAGTGATTTCAACTGAGCAGCCTGAGATCAGACACCCAATGAACTCGACATTAGCTCTGATATGCCACAGTGGAAAGAGGAAGAGGTGCAATTGGGGTCTCAGATCCTCAGAAGGAGCCCACACCACTAGGTACTGTGCTTGAGCTATAGCCAAAAGGCCCAGTCAAAAAACCCATCCCCAGCCTCTCTATATACACTGGGTTTTGGAACCCATGTCCCTTGGCTGGTGAGCGCTGCTTAGTTGATGGCGAGTTCCCCCTCATCATGACAAAAGGCCAAGTACAGTTCCACTGTCCTTGATTTACATAAGCAGTATAACAACAGTTTATTCTTCCTGCCCCAATAACAGAAATTCCTGCCTCAATACAGAAAACTGGGGATCCTACAGCAGCCCAATGTGCCCATTGGGCTATTATGGGTTTGTACTCGGTGGGGTGGATGTGCCTATGTAAATGGGATCAGCCCCTGGAGTGCTTTGCCATGACTCACCACCAGATGTCAGTGTGGAGCTCATCCTGACTCTGCTTACATATATATATATATAGTCTTATGTGATCGTTTTCTGAATGAATTATTGACATATTATAGAACAAGAAGGTCTCTGTATGTTCTCGATTAGAGAGGTACTGTTCTGGAGAAATGTTGTGTAAGATCTGCTATTTTCAAACATACATATGCTCCTTTTGTATTATTAATTGTATTTTATTTCTCCTACACTATCAGTTACTATCAAATTCCTCACATTTTTGGTTTCTGTTACTGAACATTTTTTTCATAGGTTTCATTCCCCTAACGTGGGCTTCATGAGACTTTCTGACAACCTTGAGCTTGTTAGTATTGCTCTTTGTATTTCAGGCGATTGGGACCCCATTGTGCTAGGAACTGAATGCACACATAGTAAGAGGCAGTCGCTAACCTGAAGATTTACCAAGTACTGCCACCAACTGAGATGTGAGCGGTCTGACCTAGAGGTTGGAGCAGGAGTTGGGGGCCAGGCTACCAGGAGATCAGCAGCAGGTAGTGGGAGCAGGTATTGCAGGGAAGCAGTCATAAGCAGGGAGTACCCTGATGCATAGACAACGTATTGTCCCTGTGCTTGCTTCAAATAGAAGCTGGGAACCAATCAGGACTCCTAGTGTTCTGTCAGTCAGAGTCCTCTGTAAGAGTTCAGCTTCTATTCTGGCATTTATTAGCAAGTCACTGGGTAATAGGTTGAAATGTACTTGACCCAAAGGGCCATGTAGACTAGGGTTCAAGACCCACGGTCCCTGACATCACCCCTTCCCAAGGGGTGCCCTCAGGGTATTTCTTATGGACTGCTTGTACAAGTGTACATTTTCTGCAGGCTCCCAGGTGCCCTCCTAAGTACCATACCCCTCCCAATCAATAAGATACCTGAGCCTGCCACATTTACATTTAGAGTCCAGGATCTCATGAACCACATATCCTTCATAGCCCTGTAGCTGTACCAGTGGAGGAGATGGCTGGGTTCTGTGAGGGAAAGGGTTTTTGGTGTGGGGTTTTGAAAGTGACATATGAAACAGCAGGTGAATCTTCAGAGAGTGGGGTAGTTGGACCCAAGGAGTTTTGACCCATAGATGCATAGTTTGCATTGTTGTATGCAAACTCCATGTAAGGGAGAAGTGAAGACTGATGTAGTATCGAAGACATTGCTTGAGAATTTGGTTAGTCCTTTCCATTCTGCTGTTGGACTGGAGATGGCAAGCAGAGGAAAAACATGTGCAGGCCCCCAACAGGTGCAGGGCCTCATGCCAGAGCCAAGTCATGAACTGAGACCCTCCCTGCTATCAGAGGTGACTCGCTTTGCAAGGCCATGGAGATGGACTACATGGCTAATCCACAGCTGGGCTGTCTCTTCAGCAGAGAGGAGGCCTGTGTACAGGATGAAGTGGTCCACTACTGTCAAAGTTGTTGTAAATATGTTGGACTCTGGTAATTCTACAATACAATCTATGCCCAGTGTGAAGATCGGGTGTCTAAAAGCTGGAGAAGACCGCAAGATGTGTTGGCGTGGGCACAAACATCACAGGAGTCAATAAATGGCTGTATCGTTGGGTGCATCCGTGGCCACCAAAAGGAGCATGGTATTAGTTATTGGGTCTTGACGTGCTCCAAGAGCCCTGCTAGGGGAAAACCTTGGGCATAGTTTCAGGACTGCAACTCTTGAGGGAACATAGACAAAGACCCTTACGAATGTGATCAGGAGTCATGCAGTTGCTTGTTTGTTTGTCAGGAAGAATTCCTGAGGCGGAGGCAGAGTTTATCAATCTGAGTATCTCCTGGTGATTAGCTGCACTGAGGAAGTTATGGGATTTGGGAATGAGGATTGGTTCCTTGCTGGGGCCTTGTGGGTTGGTACTCTGTATTCAGGACATGGTATCATCCTAGCCATTTTTGAATCCAGAGCAATATATGATAATGAAATCAAATCATGAGAAAAATAGTGCTCACCAAAGCTGCTGTTGGTTGAAGGCTTTCACCCTACCTATGTATTCAAGATTTTTACAATCAGTGAATACTTGGACCGGTGGTGAGTTCCTTGCAGGTAGCACCACCATTCTGGAAAAGGCATTTTTTATCTCCAGAAGTTCCTTTTCAAGTAAGTTGTAGCTTAGCTCAGTGGGGATGAGCTTCCTTGAGTAATAAATGCATGAGTGTAACTCTTGTTCAGGACCAAGCTGTTGGGAGATGACAGCCCCAGTCGCTGTATTGGAGGCATCAGCTACTACAATGTAGACTTGTGTGATATCTGAATGAGTCAATATGAGTGCTGTAGTAAGATGAATGAATGTACGCTGTGCCTCAGGAGACCAATGGAATTGGGCATTTTTCTGGAGGAGAGCGCTGAGGGGCTCAATTTGTTTTGAAAAATTCAGACTAAATCATCAATAAAAACTGGTGAACCCCAGGAAGCATGTGGGGAGTCGGCCAGGCTTGGGCAGCTTGGACCTTTTGTGGGTACACCTGGATTCCTTCTGGGACTAAGATGAAGCCCAAGAATGCTGTGGAGGCCTGATCTAAGGCACACTTCTCAAGCTTGGCATAAAGGCCATGCTGCCGTATATGTTCCAGGACCATTCAGATGTGAATGGTATGCTGTTTAGGGTAGTTAGAGAAGATCATTATGTCTCCCAGATAGACTATTACACACTGGTCCAGTATGTCTTGGACCATGTCATTTATGAAATGTTGGAAAGTGGCTGGGGCAATGGTCAACTCAGGCCATTATGAGATATTAATAGAGACCAAGCGGTTTGCAAGCGGTCTTGGTTTGCAAGTGGTCATCCACTCATCCCTCTTCCCTGATTCACATGAGGTTGTATGCTCCCTGGAGGTCCAACTTGGTGAATATACAGGCAGATCCCATGTGATTCAGCAACTCAGGAATCAGGGGGAGTGGGTAATGATTCCTGATACTTATCTGATGCAAGGAGCAATAGTCAACACAGAGTTGCTGACTGCCATATTTCTTCATCTTCGATGAAAAGGATCGATGTGCCAGCTAGCGGGGTCAACTTGCGGGTAAATCCTTGGGCCAGGCTCTCCCGGATGTATTCTCAGAGTGCTGTCAGCTCAGCTTCTGACCTGGCATAAATTTGTCCAAATGGTACTTTTGCTTCTGGCTGAAGCTGTATTGGGCAGTCATCGTCCTAGTGCAGAGATAGAGTTTCCGCATTCCTCTTTTCAAAAACATCATTGTAGTTTTGATATTTTGAGGGGAGTTCAGGTGTTGCTTCAACAGAAGCTTTTGCCTGAGTAGCTGCCCCGACATGAGCCTCTTGAGATTCAGATGCTGGGACAGGATCTATCAATTCCCAGTAGTGCTGCTGACAAAACTCTGATGGAAAACAGACTTCCTGTGCTTGACACCAAATGAGTGGACTCTGGAGGGCCAGCCAGGAGATACTGATGATCAGGGTAAGGTGTGGAGAATGGATTACACCTAATTGCAATGTTTTTTGGTGCCCATTAATCATGGCCTCCAGGGAAATTGTTTCTTCTGTTTCTGGACCAGAAGACAAAGGGGAACTAACAATAGTGTCTAAGGTCGGGAGTGGCCTTTAGGTTGCAGAGGAATCAGCTGGATATGGGCTGCTACTGCATCTATGAAGCAGTCAGCTGTGCCTGAGTCAATGGGGGCTGAGTAGGATGGGAATATTCAGGGGCACCTCAGGTATGTGCAACTGGACTGGAATCTGCAAGTGGGGAGCTCTGGGGCAGAGCTCAAGATTTATTCCAATCAAGAGTGAAGTGTGGGGGAGCTCTTTTCCCAGATTCCTTGGAGTAAATATGGGGCAAGGAGAGATGGAATGACCCGACTCACCACAGCAAAAGCAGAGATGATGTTGAATTCATTGTTCCTTTTTTACAGGGGTGAACGATTGAGGGCCCACAGCCACTTGCATTAGCTTGACAGAGGGCATTGATGGGGAGGTCACGTTACATGGATAGGAGACTTGCAAGACCCCTGCTTTGTTCTTCCTTTCATTGCTGTAACTGATTGTCTATACATATCATGTGATACATGAGGGCATCCAGACTCATAGGCATCTCCTCCTGGGCTAGCTCATCTTTAATTTCTTCTCGCGGGCTCTACCAGAACTGGTACAGTTGTGCTGCCTCGTTCCAATCTCTATCAGCTGGGAGGCAGCGGAATTGTGTGGCATAGAAGGTTACAATGCCCTGCCACTACCAGAGTTTCCTTAGGGCAGCCTCCACCATTCAAGCTCAGTGCAGATTGTCAGACACTACCAACATGGCTTGGAGGAAGATCTCTCGGTTTAACAGTACGGGCCCAATCTAATGCTTCCCCATATAGCAGGCTGACAACCACGCTCACCTTTGCATGATCAGTAGTGTAGGATGGAAGATGCATCATGAACAGGAGGTGGCATTGGTTTATTGGATGATGCATCAGGGCATATAGCATGGAGTAGAGCAGAAAAATTACTTCTCGTGTCTTGCTTACAACACTCCTGCTAATACGTCCTAGAATGATGTTTGCTTTTTTTTTTTTTTGCAACAGTGTTACACTGTTGACTGATATTTAACTTGTGATCCAGTCTGACCACCAGATCCCTTTCTGCAGTACTCCTTCCTAGGCAGTCATTTCCCATTTTGTATGTGTGGAACTGATTGTTCCTTCCTAAGTGGAGTACTTTGCATTTGTCCTTATTGAATCTCATCCTATTTACTTCAGACCATTTCTCCAGTTTGTCCAGATCATTTTGAATTTTAATCCTATCCTCCAAAGCACTTGTAACCCCCTCCCAGCTTGGTATTGGCCACAGACTTTACACGTGTACTCTCTGTGCCATTATCTAAATCATTGTTGAAGATACTGAACAGAACCAGACCCAGAACTGATCCCTGAGGGACCCCACTTGATATGTCAATGTCAGTGATAGAACTGGGAGCAGAACTCAGAATTCTTGCCCCCTGTGCAGAACTGCCTCCTGTTTGTTTGGGGAGCAGTCTAATTTCACCATCTGATGGTGGTAGTTTTCATTTACTTTTTAATTTACATATTGGATTGGTCTTTTGAAGACTTACTTCATCCTTTGGGTGGAATTAACCACAGTGCAGACAATGGTGGCTACAGGCAGATCAGTCACACTGCATCCCCTTTAAAACAACAAGGAGTCCAGTGGCACCTTAAAGACTAACAGATTTATTTGGGCATAAGCTTTCGTGGGTAAAAAACCCACTTCTTCAGATGCATGGAGAGAAAATTACAGATGCAGGCATATTTATACTGACACATGAAGAGAAGGGAGTTACCTCACAAGTGGAGAACCAGTGTTGACAGGGCCAATTCGATCAGGGTGGATATAGTCCAATCCCAATAACTGATGATGAGGTGTCAATTCCAGGAGACGCAAAACTGCTTTTGTAGTGAGCCAGCCACTCCCAGTCCCTATTCAAGCCAAAATTAATGGTGTTAAATTTGCAAATGAATTTTAGTTCTGCAGTTTCTCTTTGAAGTCTGTTTCTGAAGTTTTTTTGTTCCAGTATGGCTACTTTTAAATCTGTTATAGAATGTCCAGGAAGATTGAAGTGTTCTCCTACTGGAGAACCTATGTTACCATTCCTGATGTCCGATTTGTGTCCATTTATTCTTTTACGTAGAGACTGTCTGGTTTGGCCAATGTACATGGCAGAGGGACATTGCTGGCACATGATGGCATATATAACATTAGTAGATGTGCAGGTGAATGAATCCCTGATGGTGTGGCTGATGTGGTTGGGTTCTCTGATGGTGTTGCTAGAGTAGATATGGGGACAGAGTAGGCAACAAGGTTTGGTACAGGGATTGGTTCCTGGGTTAGTGTTTCTGTGGTGTGGTGTGTAGTTGCTGGTGAGTATTTGCTTCAGGTTGGGGGGCTGTCTGTAAGCGAGGACTGGCCTGCCTCCAAAGGTCTGTGAGAGTGAGGGATCATTTTCCAGGATCGTTGATGATGTGCTGGAGAGGTTTTAGCTGGAGGCTGTATGTGATGGCCAGTGGTGTTCTGTTATTCTCCTTGTTGGGCTTGTCCTGTAGTAGGTGACTTCTCGGTACTCGTCTCGCTCTGTCAATCTGTTTCCTCACTTCCCCAGGTGGGTATTGTAGTTTTAAGAATGTTTGATAAAGCTCTTGTAGGTGTTTGTTGGGATTGGAGCAAATTTAGTTGTATTTTAGGGCTTGGCTGTAGACAATGGATCATGTGATGTGTCCTGGATGGAAGCTGGAGGCATATAGGTAAATATAGCGGTTAGTAGGTTTTCGGTATAGGGAGGTGTTATGTGACCATCACTTATTTGCACTATTGTGTCTAGGAAATGGATCTCTTGTGTGGACTGGTCCAGCATGATGGTCCCTATCCTGAAGATCTTACAGTCTAAACAGACAAGACAAAGAAAGGGTGAAGCACAGAACAGTGAAATGACGTGCCCAAAGTTACACAGCAGGTCAGTGGAAAAAATGAAAATAGAATCCAAGTCTCCAGAGTCTCAGTTTAGTGCAGTATCCAGTAGAAGACTATGCTGCCTTTGTTCCAAACAAGGTCTAGGATTGACCCTTACCCACTACTAGCACTATTTCACTTCCTCTGAGATTACTGCTTACTTGTGAGGTGACAGTAAGGTTATTTATTACTGAATGAGAACAGGAATAGTAGAGGAGCTTTCTGAAGTTGAAAAACATTTGAGAGGACAGAAAATCTATTAGAACAACACAAAAAATGTCCAATTTAAAAAAATGAACAAATATTTCCACTAGAATGGGTTACCTAGGGAGGGGGTGGAATCTCCATCCTTAGAGGTTTTTAAGGCCCGGCTTGACAAAGCCCTGGCTGGGATGATTTAGTTGGGGTTGGTCCTGCTTTGAGCAGGGGGTTGGACTAGATGACCTCCTGAGGTCTCTTCCAACCCTAATCTTCTATGATTCTATGATTTTTGGCTCTTGTGTTTATGTTTTCCAAAGGATAGAGAGCTTGTTGGCTTAGACGATTTGTGCCTCTTAACTCAATCTTTATTTTTTTGAGTTTGGGGGATTGGGGTCAGGATTATGCTTGTCTTGAGTGAAACTGAAGGGTGTTATTGTGTGTGTTCAAAGAAAATTGGAATGTGTCTGACCTTGACAAAACTGTACATTTGTTGATTGCTGTTACTTATGGAAAAGCAAAGGGGGGAAAAAAGAACAGTAAGGGCTAGTCTACACTACCCGCCCGATTCAGCGGGTAGCGATCGATCTTTTGGGGATCGATTTATCGCGTCTCATCTAGATGCGATAAATCGAACCCGGAAGTGCTCCCCGTCAACTCTGGAAGTACTGCTCGGTGAGAGGAGGAAGCGCAGTTGACGGGGGAGCGAGCCTGCACCGCGTGGACCCGATGTAAGTACTTTTACTTTCGATCTAGGAAACGTCGACTTCAGCTACACTATTCTCGTAGCTGAATTTACATATCCTAGATCGATCCCCCCCAACCCCCAGTGTAGACCAGCCCTTAGTTATGGTGAGAAGGAGATTATATTTTCCTTTCAGGTGGAGTTAAGCAATAAGCTAGGTATGTGAATAGGATTTGTGCTTTTTGTTTACAGCATTATACAGATGTAAAAGTGATGGGCAAAATACATCTCTGGTGTAAGGAGGGTCAGTAGTGTTCTACTGTGGGTGTATTTGGCTTGTTATTTCTTAAAGTTACTACAAAAGCAAACCAAGAGATGAAGCTGTAACTAAATTATAGATGATAACTACAATATGTGGAGACTGCATCATCACTTTTGGGAGGTATATGTGAATGTAAGAGTCACCTCAAAATATGTTGATTCCATCAGTAGATGATGTGGCCATAAAACTAAAGAGACGGGAAGGTGTAGATTGATGGAATTGAAAAGAGCATCAGTTTGTGAATAAAGCTAGTCAATTTTTCTACCAAAAAGGTTTTGTGTTTGTTTGGGGGGGAGGGGGGGGTTGCATTGAAAAAAAGGCCTTTAATTGAAAACATTTTTTTAAAGCAAAATATCAAAAATATTATTAACAAGTTATAGAAAGGGTTATAAAAATGTGCTGTTGACAGCCATTTCAATAATGGTTTTGATTAAAAAACTGAAAACTAAATTAAAAAATAAATCAATAATTTTTTTCCCAGAAAATGAAAAATTGATGTGTTTCAAACACTTCATATTGAAAAACGAATGTTGAAATTTTGATTATTTTCATGATAATAGGTTTGAAATTTTTGACTCTACATGTAAGGCATTTTGTCAAATGAATTAGCAGAGGCTGCTACTATAATTAAATTTAAGACTCAGTTGGGTGATCATTGGGCCCTGATATTGTATTCTTTCCATACTTAAAGTTCTTATGATCACAACATGGGTCATTGGGTTTGGTAAAAAGAAAAAGAAAAGCAGATCTTCCAAACATTTTCAGTGAAGTGGTTTTTCAAATTCATAATTCATAATTTTTAATCATATTTTTGCTTTCCAACCAAGCTAAGGAACTTTCAAAGCCGATATCTGTGCCAAGATTCAAGCTCCAGCAATTTCTGCTCCAAAAAGAGGGGCCAAAGTGTTCTTTTGTATAAAACAAAACAAAAACAAACAAACAAAAACTGTGGGACGTATATTTTCTAATTCACTTTCCCAGAACTCAAAAACAGCTGAAAGGATTTGCCTCAGACTTTCCAGAGTAGAATCTTTGGGAAATTTCTGTCCCTGTGAAAAGGAGGGATTAGAATAACATTTTTTTCAGTTTTACTTGTAGCTGATACCACCAGGCTCCCATTAACAAAGAATCTGGCCACCATGCATAGTCTTCCATTTCTGCACATTACAAAACAGCCATGATGAGAGTGGCCTAGCAATGGAGTAGCAGAGGCTTTGCAGGGCTGAGGCTGACAGGGGTAGCTGGCCACTAGATCTCGTGGTTTGGTTTGATCCAGTTTGGTTTGATCCAGCCTCTTATATGGTTTTCATTCTCAGATCTCAAAGTCCTTTTCCAAAGAAGGTAAGTGTCATGATCTACATTCTGCAGTGGGTGAGACAGGCACACAAAGTCATGATAGAGGTCAGGAGCACAACTTGAAATAGAAATGAGGTCTCGGGGCTTCATGGCCACTGGCCCCTTACCTCCCAGATGAAAATCGATGCATAAACACACAGATTAGAAGAGCTACAGCAGGTTGGGGGATTCTAAACATTCAAAGTGGATAGGTGTTGAATTTCAAAGAAATATGAATTAGCCTAGGCTTATATAGGAAAATAGAGCCTAAGGCCCCAATCCTGTAGTGTGCTCTGTAGGGACTCAGTGGCTGGCTGCTTGAAGCTTAAGGTCTAAAAAGAGGATATTTCACGGAGCTGTGCAAATCTAGGAAAACAGTCTTGAGAGAGACCAACTCCTGTTCTGGAAAACACAGCTGTGCATTGCAGCATAACAGAGGGTATGACCAAGCCCACAGAAGATAATTTGGAATCAAAAGATCACAATGATATCAAGAAAGGAGAAAATGCAATATATTAATCAGATGACACAGGTAGTGGCATCTGACAGTTAACATGGGCCTGACTGTCAAAGATCCTGGGTTCTATTCCTGACTTGTCTACTGTATGATCCCAGGCAAGCCACTTAACTTCTCTTTGCACCAGTTTACTCATGCAAGAGAGTTTAATAAAAGTTCACCTACCACTCTGGAAAGTGTGAGACTGAATTAATGAATATTTTCAAGATGCTTTGAGATCCTCAGTTGAAAATTGTTATATAGGTGGAGCATTTTTAGGTGTGTGTGTGTGTGTGGTTAATTTATGTGATACAGGAAACTGTTTACAACCTGGATTTGTAAAAAATGTTTTCATATAGACTAGTCATATCTATGTATTCCTGGTCATATTATGTATTCAAATCATAAAGCTCAATTCTGAGTAAATCCAAGGGTAGCATATTTTGTCCACTAGAGCCTCCTGCAAGTTTGAAAGAGCTATATTAATGAAAATGGATTAGATTAAAAAACAAGAATCCTGTTAAATTCTTGTATTAGTGATGATAATTTTGCATTTGACATAAAGTTTAAAAGAATTTCTCTATTTGATAGTGTGTTCGTATCTGTAGTGACAAATTCTTCAACACACAGTATAGCTGCCATTTGCCTGGAGGAAAACCTAAGGACAATCTTAAGAGCAATGCTCTGGGTAAGTTGTAAAGAAGTATTCAGTCTGGAGTTGTTAGACTGAAACCAAGCAAGAGTGTTTGATGTATTGCCAGAAGGCTTTATCTTCTCAAAAAAATGTTATGATCAAACACAAAGGAGAGCCTGCTGCATATTTTGTTGTTCAGTGGAACATGAAGAGTTGCTTTCCTTTCATTAAGGGATCTCTCTTTACATTTAGCTTTATCCAGAACAGCACATACTGTATATAGTGTTGCCATTCACAGTACAGAACTAATCCTCTTCAATTAGGGGTTTTTTTTTGTTTTTTGTTTTTAGTTTGGCAGAAAAGTTAGAGAGCTGGAAAGGGCTTGTTACTAAACATATGGATGAAATACTTTGCATTTATAAAGCACTTTCCATACAAACTTCTCAAAGTATTTTATAAACACTAATGAATAACCACGTACCACATCCCAGTCAGAAGGTAAATATCACTTCCATTTACATGTGGGAAAACTGTGGCACAGTGAATTGCACAGCAATTATACATGAAATTTGTTACAGAAGCAGCAACAGCATCCATTTCTCCTGTCTCACCACAAGATCATCCTTCAAGTTGGAGTGACAGGAGCACATCATATACCGAGCAGAATGTTCATTGAAGCTTTTGATACACTGTGTCAGAAAGCTTACACGCAAAAGGAATTTCCATTTTCTTGGTTATAAACACCGGGTATCATTTTCAAAAGCACCTAAGTCCCATTTTTAAAAGCACCTAAATCACTTAGGGCCAGACTTTAAAAAGGGAATTAATATGCAGGTTGACACCTAGTGGAATGGAAATTGGGCACCTAGGTGCTTTTGAAAATCCTGCTAGTTACCTATCTGCACCTAATATTTTTAGGTATTTCAACGGGCATCTAAGACCCATTGAAAATCATTGGGATTTAGGATTCTAATTGTCTTAAGCACTTTTAGATATATTACATTCAGTACCATGGATTGAAAACTAGCTGAAGAGCCATAAATAAACAAAATAATACATGAGCAGTGCATTGAGTTTCAGGGAGGTGTGATCTTATTTAACATCACGGAGTTCTAGTTGGTTGGTGTCTGCTACAGACCACCAAATCACACTTAAGAACAGGATGACTGCCTCCTTATGAACCTACCGTACTGGGTCAGACCAAGGTCTATCCAGCCCAGTATCCTGTCTATCAACAGTGGCCAATGCCAGGTGCCCTTGAGTGAGTGAACCTAACAGGTAATAATCAAGTGATCAATGGATAGGGGAAAAAAACCTACATGATCGAGGAGGACTTCAATTTGAGTTACAGATGCTGGAGGTCTCGTGGTGCCAGTACTAAAAACATATTTTGAATTTCTAAACATTATAGATGACAATTTCCTAACTCAAAAATTGTTTCAGCCAACATGGAGGAATTCATTATTCGACTTTCTACTAACAGATTCCAAACTAAAAATTAATGGTAGCTTAAAGATATGTAATATTTCAATTTTTTCCATTGTTTTCATTTAAAAAATATAAACATGAGCCTCATCCTATTTTGTTTTCAAAATGCTTATAGTATTCGATACTCAGGCTGTTGTGGATGGCTTGATGAACGAATCTAGAAATTAAGTCATTTGTTATTTTCCCAGTAAAAATGTGCAAGCCCTTTTACACACACTGGTTTCATGTTTTCTTTCTACTCTTTCTCCTCTTAGTGATCTTTTCATTATGTTCTCATATGTTTGAAATATGAACTACTTAATGTTTCCTAGTTGTAATATATAGTTATTAACTAGCCTTTTCTTAGAGAAATCCTTGAAACTTTTTAGTCTCCAAGAGCAGGGATGGATCTAGTATAACAATGTTAAAAGAAAATGATTTGCAATTCTTGTTCTTGGACTATAGTACTTATAATCAATCCTACCTCACCCAGGGTCTTCCTCACTCAGAGTTAGCCATGGCATTTTGTTCCTATCTTGTCTTTATGTAAAAATAAATGGAAAGCTGAGGATATTATGCTGTCCCAGCTAAGCAGGGCCATCCTCTTCCTCATGCCTCTGGGACAATTTTGTGTTTCTTCTTGTTTATGGGAGATGGTTTCATTCTGGGGAAGGGAGCTGCAGGGTCTGACCCATTTGAGTCATTATCGCAGCAGGGCAGGGGGAACAAAGGAGCGGATAGTGGTTTTTAATCATGGGAGAGAAATTAGCTCAGGTTTCAGTACTAGTATGTTCAGGAAGGTATACTAATGCCGAATGGAACACTTTCTATGGTCCCTCTCTTGCCAGTCATTTCATGCACTTGTGTGGAGACCTGTTGGCTTCTATGAGGTTCTGGGCAAGCTCGTATAAAACAACTTGCAGTGTCAGGTTCACCTCAGGAAGAAAATATAAGGAAAGCTAATGAGCACAGCTGCCTGTGTCTCCGTGCAGACTCCTCTGCAGAATGTGCAGCATGCCTAGAATGCACTTACAAGAGCCCCATTGGAAAAGTCAATTAATCTCTCTGGGCCTGATTGTCATTTACATTAGAGTCCCTTCACACCACTCTGGCAGTGTAAAGGAGACTTAAAACGTACATACATGTAATTTATGCTCACTTGGAAGCTGTGTTACACTGCTAGAATGGCGTGAACAGGTCTTTAGGGAAATGAGAATCAGGACTAAAGAAATTTCTCAAGCTCACACAATGAGTCTGACAGAATCAGGCACTGAACCCAGATTTCCTAAATCCCAGCTCTGGCCACAAAAACAATTTACAAAAATAAATATTTGAACTGGTCAAACTATTAATTTCACATAATATTCATTATAAATATAGCCCCTTTTTCTGGTTAGCCAGTCATTCATGGACATTCACCAATTTCTGTGACTGTAGTTATTCATTAATATTTACAAAAATAGTTTTGGTGAAAATGTTTCACCCTATGACTTTGTGAATTATCCACTTCAACTATTGATTATTCATGTTGTTAGCCAAATAAATTCTGTGGTATTGTTTCTTCTCCCCACTTAGATGAGTGAACTTTATATACACAAGAATAATAAGTAGAGCTGTTTAGAAAATAGATCATTTTTTGCACTGAAAATATTTACTTTTCTGTGAAATTTTAGCTGAAAACTAAAAAAATTGTGTTTGAAAACTAAAATATTTTTATTCAAATTGGCACCATGGTGCCTCATAGGAGTTGTAGTAGGGGTATCTTACGTTCCTATTCCCTCTTTGCGCTGTCCCGTCCAGCTAGACTACATCTGCCATTAAGTACCACTTTCTCCTTGATAAAGTGTGTGATATGCATGATAGGACTCCATAGTTCTATTGCATCGTGTCCTAATAATGAATGAACTTCCAGTATGAATTTTCATAAAAATAGACATTTGTGCTAAAAGCTGTGATTTGCCACATTTATATCTGGATAATCGTGAATATCTAATAGTATGGCGTCCATGATTCATAGCAAACAAAACCAAATAATTTTGGTAACTATGCAATTAGGCCTCCTAAACATATCATACTTCCCTATTTTTTTCTTTTCTCAATTTTTAATTTTCTAATGATTAATTACCTTTTCTATAGCTTCAAAAACTAGTGAAACTGGACACCTATTTATGTGCTTGTTTGTTTTCCTTTAAGAAAAACAAAACACTTTGCTTCCCAGGTAAGGTTCATAATTTTTCATGGCCATAATTTTCCATTTTCGTGGCATTTACATAATTTGTAGAGAAATAACACTTTCTAGAAAATGAACCATTAATATTCCAGGTTTGCTAATATTAACTTCATATCTTTCTAAAACGTTATTTTCAGCCTACAATAAGGAATACCCAATGATAGACTGAAAACATATATATTTTTAAACCAAAATAATAGCATTGTAATGATCCTCACATGGGGTCTGGTTGAGAAGTCACAGCTTCTGGTCACGGCCACAATCCCGGACTGCTAAGGGGGTTGTGGGGAGGGGAATTAGAGTCCTCTCACTCCATCAGTCTCCAACCCAGGGCCCTTTGGGCTACCAGTGGTTTGGCAACCAAGGCTGCTTAAGGCTGCCTTCACCTGGGCCTCTTCCGCTTGTCTCCCCCCTGAGATCAACTCAGTTCAAGGCCTTTGCTTGGTGGGGAAATCCAAACCAAAAGACGTAAAAGGGAGTTATCAATGTCCAAGGACACTTCCCTCTCTGGTTGTCTCTGGGGTGGTCCCTCCCTTCCCTCAAGGAAGGCCCCTTTGGGCAGTGGGGTCAGAGCCTTTAGGCTTCCCTCTGCTCTGCTCTGCTAGAGTTGTGGGCTGCAGGCCAGCTCACCTCCAGCTCTGCCACCCAAATGAGCTATTACCCTGCCTTTGAATTCCTTCAGCAGATGGAGCATTTGCTGCAGGTGTGGCAGGGCAGGGCTGGTTTAGCCCAAAATGATCCCTTAACCCCTTGTTGCTCAGTGTGGGGTTTGTACACCCCATCACAAGCATATTGATACAACATATTGTATTACAAGGGGTCCCAGACTGATTCATAGACTATTAAATATGTAATCCCAATTGTAATGATGGATTTCCATCTGAAAAATGCAGAGCTTATGATATTGAAACTGCAGTGGAAATTTAGGAAGAAAGGTTCCCAAATTAGACATGGTGTAATCTACCAGCTAGTGTGTATATACACCAGTGATCTCTACTAGATGGAATGTCAGATTTTCTCAAGTATTTACGTTGTTATCATCTGGTAGCTAGCCAACAGAGATCCCCTAGATCCCAATACTAGCACTGATGATAGAGAGTTTCCTGTAGCTTAAGTGGCAGGGTCTTGAATTTTCAGACAGAAGGTCCTGAATTCTAGCCATTCTGATTTTGTTGTCCATGTGACCATGGTTTGCTAGCACAAATTTTAATTGAAGTGTGTTGTTTCTAACTGTTAAACCAGAGCAGCAGGGATAAGATCCCTACTTTTATAAAAAGTGCCATGGGATCCTTAATCATTGCCAGTGGCCAGGACCTAGGTTTTACATCTCATCAAAAAGATTGATAATGTTGGGGCTGCATTCACAGGCTAGTAGTATACTGTATTGATTGAACCACCAGTGCTTTCAGTAGTTAATGAATCCAAGGTAGCATTTACTGGCTTATAAAAGAGAGACACAATAATGTTGCATATATAATTGTTTTGTAAATTAAATGTTGCTGACAAATAGATACATTGGAATTATCTTCATTAATACAGCAGAGGTTATTGCAAGTTATGTTAACAAAGTTCAACAAACTGTCTTCCATGTCACTGAGATGCCCATAAAAACAAATTAGCCTGGGGAGATATAAAGTGCTTAGGGAAATTCAAACCCGTATAATTGTACTGGATTGTCAAGCAAACTGATAGGCTTGTTCAAATGATTAACAGTTACCTAGGTTTAGAATATCCCCAACGAGTTTCACATACCTATAATTTAAAATATAATTTCTTTAGATTGACCACAACATCAAGTCAGATGCCAACTCCTAGCTGAGACAGATTATTCATTTTAGGTTTATTTTTGTTTGAGAGTGAGATCACACATCTTTGCTTTTAACCACACTTTAGTGACCACAAATATATAGCATAACCAAAGGAAAAGACATTTGATTGTATTGGACTTGTTAACAAAACTCAGTGAACCTTATCTGAGTGACATGATTCAATGTTTGGCACTATAAGTTAGGTTGAGAATGGCAACTGCACAGTACAAATTTTCCGAAGGAGAATGTTTTTGTTTCTGAATGGCTTATTTTGCTTTTCCTCAATCTTTTGCTAAACTGTAACCTTGATTGGTGGCATCCCATTCCTTTTTGTCACTAATGGGTATTGCTATACCAGATCTCACTATAGGGGAATTTAAAACAAGTCTTGAAAATCTTCCTGACCTATAAGAAAAGACTAACTCTGTTTCATTCTAATGTATCAGCTTTTAGGTTTTATAGCTACCAGTTTATAAGTTTTATAGTTGGTGTTGGTGTTGGTCCTGCTTTGAGCAGGGGATTGGACTAGATGATCTCCTGAAGTCGCTTCCAACTCTAATATTCTATGATTCTACCATTGAATAAGGAAACACTAGATTCAAACTACCCATGAGTATTGTTGTGTTTGAACTTATCTATGTTACTTAGGTATATGTGGGTCAAGTACTGCGCATGATAATATATCCAAAATATGAGCTGGATAATTTTTAGCTAAACAGTGGGAACGTCTTGAAAACAGTGTTCAAGGGTCCCATATGCTGCACTTGAATACTTTTTAACATACCTTCCCCACATATAGTTGCTAAGCTTTGAGTGTTTTTATCCCCACACTGCCCCACAGAATGATAATTTGAAGAATGACATGACAAGCTTGGATAATGCGGCTTGGTTCACGTATCAGCTGATGTGGGGGAGCTGTATAAGTATGGTGCCATTAACAAAAATTATTTACAATGACCTACATAGGTGGACATTATTACCATTTACAGTGATTGGTAGAATTCAAGTACTTAAAATGAATGTCCTGCACAGGGTCTTGTACCCTTTTTCCCTGATTCCCTTTACATCCCCAAAACTTTCTTCAAGAAATTAAAAGTGATTCAAGATTCCTATGGTCAAATTGGAACCAAGTAACAAAATGGAATGGCTGGAGGTCCTGGCAGCACCAGATTTCAAGAAATACTATAGGGTGGCACAAATCAGACTGGTACTAGAATGGAACTCTAATGGAGAGAATCCATTGTGGATACAGATAGAATAGAAACTCATTATATACTTCTGTGCTAGACTCATGTTCCAAAATTCTGGCTCCCATGGAACATCACCTGTTATAAAAAAGTGCATGTACTTGGCATATGTGTGGCACTTGTTCCAGCAAAAAGAGGTGATCTCAGTAATATCAAAATAACAAATAGTGGTTTTGTATCCAGGATAAATATAGGAAAATTTAGATGTTGTAGCAAATATCCCTATGCCAAGTGAAAGGATTTCTTCAGTGATGTAGGAGATATATATTGAGAAAAAAAGAAGAAGGTGCAATAGGAGTTTATACAGATTGCTTACTTTATTAAAAATACTTTTGGAAAAGAAAGAAAGCAAGCAAGAAAGAAAGAAATAAAGAAAACTATTTACATTAGAAAATGTCAAGGGCTTAAAGCTTCAACAATCAAGATTATGTCTAACATGTATAATTCAGTGACTATGTTTTTATGTGTACAGTTTGGTGAGACTGATATTGGAATACTGCTTACAGTGCTGCTACCAAAGGATGTTTTAAAAAGGATGTTGAAAAATTGGAGGGGTGAAGAAAAGAGTAAAAAGTGATTGGAGGCCTACAGAAAAAGCCGTAGAGTGAAAGAGTCAAAGAGCACAATCTGTATAGCTTATCAAAGAAAATTAAAAGGTGACTTGATTACAGTGTATAAGTGTCTTCCTGGAAAGAAAATATTGGGTATTAAACAGCTCTTTACTTTAGTGGAGAAAGTCACACCACATAGCAGGAAGCTGAAGCCAGACCAATTCAAATTAGAAATTAGGCACAATTTTTTAAGTGAGAGTAATTAGTCTCTCATCCCTTTCAGACACATTTTGCTCCCGCTTGTAAATTTTAAGTGACAAGGAACCTGGACATGTGTAGTCCAAGCATAATGATTATAAGGGGAGACAAGTAGAAGAAGACTATATACTGTTTAAACTAAGGGGTGTGTTACGGAGGACTTGGACAAACCACCAGCAAGCAATTGGCCATGAGTTAAGCCCAGAACTGGCTGGGTACGCAAGCAGTAGGCAGTGTGAGCTGGCAGTCCCACTTCCTCATTGCATGTAACATTGCAAGTCCTGACGGAGCACCCTGCATCAGGCATGTGACATATATATCCTCGAATAGTAGGAGCCTCCAACAAGGCCGGCAATTGTGTGTAACTTGAGACCGCATTGTTCGGGGGGAGGGGGGGGGGACGTACATCCCCATCAAGGCTGACAGCCATGAAGACTGAGATCACGGTAATTAAGGGGAAACGTACATTCCCAATAAGTATCAGAGGGGTAGCCGTGTTAGTCTGTATCTGTAGAAGCGACAAAGGGTCCTGTGGCACCTTATAGACTAACAGAGGTATTGAAGCAAACCACTGCTTGCATTCGAAGAAGTGGGTATTCACCCACGAAAGCTTATGCTTCAATACCTCTGTTAGTCTATAAGGTGCCACAGGACCCTTTGTCGCTTCTACATTCCCAATAAGGTCAGCAGTCAGGGTGATTGAAAGCCATGACATCAAAGGGGGAGGCGAAAGTCAGCCCTCAGGAATACTTAAGAGTATAAATACATAAATACTCGGCAGGCAGCAGTTAAAAAAGCAAACTATGCTGCAGCCGGACCAGAGGAAGAATTGGTTAAATGGTGGAATGACCAGAAAGGTGACAAAACAGACATAATAGTAATCATAATATTGGATATCCTCAGCATAAAAGAAAAAGAAAATATAACTCTAAATCTGAGAATAAGGCACTAAAAGATAAAAGCCTGTGCCAAAATAATACTCCCTTTAAAATGTGTAATTGTCAGGCAGACAGAAAAAAATCCCAAAACAAAAGAATCACAATTACTATGCCTGGAGCACACCCCCAGATCAGAAGAAAGGTTAAGGGAACAGCTATGGATTTTAAGGAGCTGAAGAGAAAAGGGGACCAGGAAGGGGTGGAGGCTAGTTAAGGAGCCCACTCTCCTTGCTAAATTGGTAGTGGAACAAAGCCTGTGTCCATGAAAAGGGACGGTTCAGCAAGGAAAGCAGGATCGGGCCCAGACAAGCAGGCAAGCAACAAATAAAAAATTGGAAAACAGGTTGGAAGCCCTAAGGGCATAGTGGCAGGAGTAAAAAAAAAAAGTAAGTACAGGAATGGGGAATTCAGATCTCTGGAACAATACTTGGAATGGTAAAATCTAAGTTAATAAAGGTGTCAATTTGGGAGATAAGCAAGTGATTTAAGGGAAAAAAAGTGAGAAGTTAACTCTGCAGAGTGACCCTAACTTGGGTTATTTGTCAAATGGTGAAATATGCAAACAAATCCTTCCCCCAAACTCATGTCCTATGTACCTCATTACAATACATGACTGAATCACATTGAAATGGAAACTAAACTGTTTTAATGAAAAAATAAATCTGTGCACTAGTCACACTTTGTAATAAGGGAACTTGCATTGCAATTATAGTGCAATTGCACTTGGCTTTTCGATATATAATGACCAGTTCATGTAAGTAAGAGGTAGGTGAATAACATGGCTGATTTATTTATTGTTACTCCCCATGGTATTATTTTAAATATATATAATGTTAGACTCCAGGTATACGAACTATCTTCCTCTTACATCTGTGGTTTGCTGGCTGTGTACCATACAGTGCTCAGTTGCATTCTGAGATATCCAGATTCTAAGATACTTGCCTACTTTATTCCCCCATTTGAATGTATTGAGCTTTTTATTTTTATTTTTTATCTGTAAGTAGATTCTTCAGTCTTTGTTCATGCTGAGTAGTCAATAAATTTTTTCTAGTACATGTGACTAAGGGAACAAAATGGGGTATAATCTGAGGGCCACATGCTCAACTAGTGTAAATTAGTGTTGCTAAAATGGCTTTGTTGATTTTTACCCCTTAGGAATCTAGCCCTAAGTATTTAAGGGCAACGACTTCCTTATAACTTCCTGTTTTCTTTTCATAGAATCATAGAATATTAGTGTTGGAAGAGACCTCGGGATGTCATCTAGTTCAATCCCCTGCTCAAAGCAGGACCAACACCAACTAAATCATCCCAGCTAGGTCTTTGTCAAGCCTGACCTTAAAAACCTCTAAGGATGGAGATTCCACCACCTCCTTAGGTAACCCATTCCAATGCTTCACCACCCTCCTAGTGAAATAGTGTTTCCTAATATCCAACCTAGACCTCCCCGACTGCAACTTGAGACCATTGCTTCTTGTTCTTTACGGAACCTTCCCCATTTCTCTCCCATGCTTTCTCGTACTTTTGCAGCAGCTTCTTAGCATGAGGTAGTGGGAAGTTGCAGGACATGTGTCTCAACACTTAGATTTGGGTCTCAATATCCAAGTGCATGTTGATCTGTTTATTTACATACATATTCATTATCATAGTATGACACTGCCTCCTCATCCATGCTTGATGCTGGTGACTCCCAAATCTTGACACACAGTGCATGGAGATGATGACAATACTGAGTCTAGGGCTTGCCTTGGATTTGGAACCTTCTCTTCTTGTGAAAACGCCTTAGGCTTCCTCTCTATTTTTTAGGGTAAAGTGGAGTTAAACTAAAAATTCTCTTATGTGATAAAGAAGGAAATAATCCTAGATGTTAAAATAGGTTGTCAGAAACATTGACGTGTGTGTGATTTATGGACCTTTAACTTTTTAAATTAAAATCTTATATCCTTAGGTTACACAGTAGTGTTGGTGCACACTGAATTCTTACACACATTCCAAATTATCTATAGCACATTAATTTATCATAGCTCTGTTTCAGTTGTTTGAGTAAAATGGAGAAAATAAATTGAATTAGTCTGAAGTATAAGACTAGGGGGAAAATAAAAGCCCATGAACACCAGCAAAGCTAAGGAATTAACTTTTATAATTTTACATGCTGCTTGTAAACACATGGCACTGGGGGACACACTTCCACTTTCATATTTTTGTGGGTAGGGCCTAATTTTGGCTCATACAAAGGACTGTCATGTAAGTGGAAACTCAGTAACTAGGGATTTGTAACATAGTTAATAAAATAATATTGAGCCTGCCAAACTAACAACAAAATCTTTTAGTCTCTGAAATGTAAATCTTAGAACATAGTAATTCTCATATTAGGGCAATGCCCCCTATATACCAGTATCCTGTCTCCAACAGTGGCTGGTACCAGCTGCTTCAGGTACATGTAAGAAGCCCTGTAGAAGGCAATTATGGAATACCACCCACAAGGAAAGTTTCTTCCTAACCCTAATTAATTAGAGGTTGTCTTATGCCCCAAAGCATAAGGATTTATATCCTTTCCAAACCACTCTGATTTCTTTTAGTCCTTACTGTTACTGTAATTACTAAAACTCTCTTAAATGTCTTATATATTCTATTTTCAAATGCTCTACCCTTAATGGGGCTGGGACCAGAAGACCCAAAATACCTTTAGGAGATGTGGTTCACACAATATTTCCAGATGTGTGGTCAATAGAAAGTACTTGAAATGTTACCAGGCTTTTTCTCATATTACTATCAGCCTAAGAATAGACTCAAGCAATGTTTAAAAGGTATGAGAAGTGATCCTGGGATTTATAGACCAGTCAACCTTACTACAGTTGCAGGCAAACCTGTTGAAATTAAGATTAAAAATATAATTATATAACGTGATTTGGCACAGATAAACCAACTTGGTTTCTGTAAAGGCAATCTGGGTGACACTCATCTACTAGGATTCATGGAGTTTGTCTAGAAATGACACAACAAAGGAGAACTGGTTGATATCATATTTTTAGATTTTCAAAAAGCCTTTGATGACAGACCCTCACAAAAGACTACCAAGTAAGTAGCTAAGTAGTCATGGAGTGAGAGTAAAAGTACTGTCATGGATTAGAAACTGGCAAGGAGAGAAAAAAAACTAAGAGTATGAATAAACGGTCAATTTTATTTTGACAAAAGTTAACAGTGAAGTGCCCTGAGCTTCTGTACTAGGAGCGTGTTGTTTGATTTATTTTATAAGTGATCTGGTAAAGGGGGTGAGCAGTAAGGTCACAATTTGCAGAAAAAAACAAAATAATGTAGGTTTATCAATAAAATAGTAGGTTGAGAGGAGCTTCCGAGGCACCTAACCAAGCTAGGTAGGTAGGCAGCATGGTGGCAGGGGAAATTCAGTATTGACAAATGGAAGGTATAATATAAATGCATAAAGCTAAGTTCTAAATGTAGCTCCTTGGAGAAAAGACCTGGGAATCACTGCAGACTTATCACTGAAGACTTCTGCTCAATGTGCAGTAAAAAAATATATAAACCAATACTAGGATTATAAAGAATGGGACGGAAATATTATAATGTCATTGTATAAACTGATGGCAATCAGAGGCTAGGGAAACCCAGAGCATGGAGTTGCATTCCTGACCATCTTGGCTAATAGCCATTAATGAACCTATCCTCCAGGAACTTATCTTTTTTTTTTCGTACCATTATAGTTTTGCCCTTCACAACATCTCCTGGCAATAAATTCTACAGGTTGACTGTGCGTTGTGTGAAGAAATACTTCCTTTTGTTTGCTTTAAACCTGCTGCCTATTAATTTCATTGGGTGACCCCTGGTTCTTGTGTTATATGAAGGAGTATATGACACTGCCTTATTTACTTTCTCCACACCAGTCACAATTGTATAGACCTCTATCATATCCCCTCCTTGTAATCTCTTTTCCAAGCTGAAAAGTCCCAGTCTTTTTAATCTCTCCACATGTAGAAGCTGTTCCATAACCTTTTTCATTTTTGTTGCCCTTCTCTGTATCTTTTCCAATTCTAGTGTCTCTCTTTTGAGATGGGACGACCAGATCTGCATGCAGCATTCAAGGTGTGGGTATGCCGTCAATTTATATAGTGGCATTATGATATTTTCTGTTTTATTATCTATCCCTTTCCTACTGGTTCCTAACATTCTGTTAGCCTTTTTGACTGCCACTGCAATTGAGCAGATGTTTTCAGAGAACTATCCACAATGACTCCAAGCTCTCTTTTGTGAGTAGTAGCAGCTAAATTAGACCCCATCCTTTTGTATGTATAGTTGGGATTATGTTTTCCAATGTGTATTATTTCATATTTATCAACATTGAATTTAATCTGCCATTTTGTTGCCCAGTCACCTAGTTTAGTGAGATCCCTTTGTAACTCCCTGTAGTCAGCTTTGGACTTAACTATCTTGAGTAATTTTGTATTGTCTGCAAATTTTTCCATCTCACTGTTTACCCCTTTTTCCAGATCATTTATGAATATGTTGAACAGCAGTTGACCCAGTACAGATCCCTTGGTGGGCACCACTATTTACTTCTCTCCACTGTGAGTACTGACCATTTATTCCTACCCTTTGTTTCCTGTCTTTAAACCAGTTTCTGATCTATGGGAGGACCTTCTCTCTTGTCCCATGACTGCCTACTTTGCTTAAGAACCTTTGGTGAGGGTCCTTGTCAAAGGTTCTCTGAAAGTCCAGGTACACTATATCCACTAGATCCCCCTTGTCCACGTTTGTTGACCCCCTCAAGAATTCTAACGGACAGGTGAGGCATGATTTCCCTTTACAAAAGCCATGTTGACTCTTCCCCCAACAAATTGTGTACATCTATGTGTCTGATCATTCTGTTCTTTACTGTAGTTTCAACCAATATGCCAGGTACTGAAGTTAGGCTTACCACCCTGTAATTGCCAGGATCTTCTCTGGAGCTTTTTTTTTTTTAAGATTTAGCATTATGTTAGCTACCCTCCAGTCATTTGGTACAGAGGCTGATTTAAGTGATAGGTTACATACCACAATTAGTAGTTCTGCAATTTCATATTTGAGTTCCTTCAGAGCTCTTGGATGAATACCATTTGGTCCTGGTGACTTATTACTGTTTAATTTATCTATCTGTTCCAAAACCTCCTCTAGTCACATCTCAATCTGGGACAGTTCCTCAGATTTGTCACGTAAGAAGAATTGCTGAGGTGTGGGAATCTCCCTCACATCCTGTGCTTTGAAGACAGATGTAATGAATTAATGTAACTTCTCTTAAATTGCCTTATCTTCCTTGAGCACTTCTATAGTACCTCAATCATGCAGTGGCCCCTGTGTTTGGCAGACTTCCTGCTTTTGATGTACTTAATTTTTTTTTTAATTTAGTTTTTGAGTCTTCGGCTAGTTGCTCTTCAAATTCTTTTTTGGCCTGATTAATTATACTTTTAAATTTGATTTGCCAGAGTTTATGCTGCTTTCTGTTTTTGCTCAGTAGGATTTAACTTGCAATTTTTAAAGGATGCATTTTTGCTTCTAACTGCTTCTTTTTGTTGTTTAGCCATGGTGGCATTTTTTTAGTCCTCTTACTATGTTTCTTTTAATTTGGGGGTTTACATTTAATTTGAACCTTTATGGTGTTTTTAAAAAGTTTCCATGCAGCTTGAAGGCATTTCACTTTTGTGACTATATCTTTTAATTTCCATTTAACTAACTATGTCATTTTTGTGTACTTCCCCTTTCTGAAGTTAAAGGGTACTGTGGTGGGTTTCTTTGGTGTTTTTCCCCGTATAAAGATGTTAAATTTAATTATATGATGGTTGCTATTACCAAGAAGTTCAACTATATTCACCTCTTGGACTAGATCCGGTGCTTCACGTAAGACTAAATCAAGAATTGCCTCTCTGCTTGTGGGATCTGGGACTAGCTGCTCCAACAAGCAATCATTTATGATGTCAAGAAACTGTAGCTCTGCATCCCATCCTGAGGTTCCCAGTCAATATGGGGATAGTTGAAATCCACCATTATTATTGAGATGTCTATTGTTATAGAGCATTTCACAAGCAACATCACCATCTTGGTCAGGCGGTCGGTAGAACATCCCTGCTGTCATAGTCTTATTATTGAGGCATGGAATTTCTATCTATAGAGATTCCAAGGTAAAGTTTGATTCATTAAAGATTTTTACTATATTTGACTCTATGCTTTCTTTCACATATAGTGTCACTCCCCCACCAGCATGACCTACTTTGTCATTCCTATATATTTTGTACCCTGGTATTACTATGTCCCATTGATTATCATCATTCCACCAAGTTTCTGTGATGCCTGTTATATCAATAGTCTGATTTAATACCAGGCATTCAAGTTCACCCATCTTAGAATCTAGACTTTCAGGATTTGTATACAAGCACTTAGAAACATTTTCACTTTTTAGCTGTTTGCCATTATGTGATGTAATTGAATGGGACTCTTTTTCATTTGATGGTTTCTCTTCAGTTCCTACCTGTACTTTATCAACTACCATTCTCTCCTCCTTACTAGGGTATAGAGAATCCCCATTAATATATCCTCTCCTAAGGGATGTCTCTGTCTGAACCGTCTGCTTCTCTGCACCTGTCAGCTTTTCCCCAACCTTTAGTTTAAAAACTCCTCTACAGCCTTTTTAATGTCACATGCCAGGAATCTGGTTCCATTTCAGTTTAGATGAAGCACAACTTTTCTGTACAGGCTCCTCCTTTCCCAAAAGGTTCCTCAGTTCCTAATTAATCTAATCCGCCTCCTCCCTACACCATTTTCTCATCCATTCATTGAGATCCTGCAGTTCTGCCAGTCTCACTGGCCCTGTGCATGGTTCTGGAAGCATTTCAGAGAATGCTAATATGGAAGTCCTGGACTTTAATCTCTTACCTAGCAGCCTAAATTTGGCCTCCAGGACCCCATGCCTATCTTTTCCTAGGTCACTGGTACCTACATGTACCATGACCACTGGCTCCTCCCCAGCACTGCACATAAGCCTGTCTAGATGTCTTGGGAAATCTGCAAAATATACAGAACAAGAATACTGGGCTAGTGATGGGTGATGGAAATAATTAGGGGCATGGGAGTACTTTCATATGCAGAAAGAGTGAAAAGATTGTAACTGTTGACTTTAGAGAGGAAATGAATAAGAAGGTACATTTATAATGGAGATGTGCAAAATAATACAGAAAGTAGACAGGGTGATCCTGTTCTACCATTTCTCATAATACATGAACATGGGGACATTCAATGAAAGGCACCTCATTTACACATGGTGAAAGGAAATACTTTATACCCCAAACATATTTAACCTGTGTAACTGCAACAAGAAACCATTCAGGCCAAGAGCTTAGTAGGAGTCAAAAAAGTATGAGAAAAGAAAAATGCCCACAGTTATACCAATGAGTATTAATAGGCTAACCTCTGAGTCACAGGGAGGGAAGAAACTTCCTCTTTGGGCGGGTGTGACAGAGTGCTAGGACTCTAGAGCTGGCCACTAAGGTATTAGTTATTTAACTCCTGAAATGGATTTAATTGGAAGAATGAAAGCAGGAAGCTGATGATCTAATGAGAGCAATCAACCCGCTGGCCGGGAATAGTTGAAGGACAAGAAGGAATTGCAAGGGGGAAGGCTGGCAGGGACCAGGGGATACAAGATCCCAGAATGGCGAGTCCTCTCCCTCCCCAGAGTGCGTGCTCAAGGGGAAGCTGACGTCCATTTATATGGTGCTGCACAAGACTGTACTGGTCAATTGGTGGAGGGGACCCAATAAATAACACACTGTTTTTTCATAAACTGGGAAGTCCAGCCTGTTTGTGCTGGTGCAAAGGATGGAGAAGGCAGCCTGTTACAGTAGGTTATTCCATAACTGTCCACTAAAGTCCACTTTAGTCTCTGATATTGACCACTCACAGAGACAGGAGACTGGATAAGAAAGACCACTTGTGCGATCTGGGATGACAATACCATGTTTCAGTCATTTTGATGAGCTTCAGAGAAGCATTCAAACTCTTGGTTACTTATTTGAACCAAACTCAAACTTCAACTCCAACCTCAAACTGAAAATATTTCGAAAGCAAACAGTGAAGTGCCCTTAGGTTCTGTACTAGGACCTTGTTGTTTGATATTTATTATGGGTGATTCTTTCATATTGGTATTAGAATAGCAGCACACAGCATTCTCCAGTTGGGATCAGAGCCCATTGTGCTAGGTAACATATATGAAGATGTGGTCCCTGCACCAAACAGCTTCCAGTCGAAAAGGTTTGAAGCATTGACTTGCAATGGGAGTTGGGCACCTACTTTGAACATTTTCCCCCTAAACTTCATGTTGCTGTGGTTAATTTTTATCCATTCCTCTTCACACATATGAATCTGCACTTTCCATGATGAGGGGCAGGGAAAACTTGGAGATGGGAATTACAACACATTGGAATAAATTTGTGCCTGACTAGAGCTTTTCTGGTCATAGGAAAGAGGGCAAGGAGGCAGGGAGCTCAATGTGGCTTTCTCATTCTGAAGTTGGCTTGCACAGGACCCAGCTTCAGTGAAACCTAAAGCAACTGCAAAGCTGCTCTAACTTCTGGCAGTTGGGACTAGGTTTAGTGGAATTTCCCTCTGCTCTTCTCTCCTCCATCCTACAACATGCCCCTTACACTGGAGGTGGGGTTAGCTGATGCAGGACCCAGCTGCAGCATCATTCTGCCAGCAGAGGAATTCACTTCCGGCCTCTTGCATGCAGAATCCATCCACACTTTACGCTGCCTCAGTGGCACAAAAGGGCCAAATCTCAATAGAGAATTTGGCCTCTTGTCTAGTAGCTCAAGCACACGTACGTGATTAGAATTCCAATGACTGTTTCCAATCAAGGTTAGAGGCATTTGTCTCTTCATCTAAATCTAAAAATGCTGAAAACATCCTCAGAAATGTTATGCTATTTTACTTTTGTTTCACAAAATTTGCATTGCTTGGATTTGTGTACCAGCAGATAATGAGGCAACATAATGCAATATATGATAGCAATAACACTGGAGTTATGTGAGAAAGTCATTTATCTTTCTGTTTCCATTCTGCCTGTGAGAATCTGAAAATCACTACTATTCCAATTTGAATAAATATTTTGGTGGGAGACATTTATTGGAATGTAAAGGACTGAAGAGGTTGGCTACTGACTATAAGTAGCTTAGAGGAAAAGAAGAGATGAAGTACTACTGCTTATCAACAATATTAACTGCAGCTTGAATGTTTTGTTAGTATAAAGATATCTTCTGTTTATTGATAATCTCTTTGCCAGAAATACTTTGTAAGACTACTGCTCAGAAACTATTCCTTAGTTTCCATACCTCTTCCTATAAATTGCTTAGCAGCTTGGAGGAATCTGTTCGAAATTTCATTAAAGCTTTAATATTTGCCTCTGTAAGTAGAACTAATTAAGTTTAAAAGAATTATTAGAAAAGTGTCTTTTCCTTTCGTCTGTCCTAATGTTGATGTTGGAATTAACAGTAATTGATTGCAATCTGTGCCCCAATTACATATGAATTTTCTAACTCCATCAATGCATCTAAATAAGGCATTTAAGAAAGGTGCTAGTGACAGCAGATCTTGATGCCTCTTGTGAAAGGCCAGGAGCCATAGATAAAATGTATACATCCCTTTACAGTTATATGTACTTAAGTTAGTATGAAATGAACAAAGGCCTGGATTCTTCCTACCCCTTTATGCAACTGCACAGTGCAGAAAGAGGATGGGGTAGAAAGACAGTAGGTGGCTCTCCTCAGCCTTCCAGTTCCAGTCCGTTGAAGCCCACAACACCAAGGCCTGCTGTGATCTCTGGCTGCCTGGCCTGGTTCTGTGAAGTTAGCGCCATCAACTTTGCTGCGGCCAGTCAGCCCTTCCAACTCAACTCTGCTGCTGCCAGTCAGGTCTCGCAAACTCAATTTTGCCACCTCAGATTGGCCCCTGTGAACTCAGTTCTGACACTCCTGGGTCTGCTCCAATGAAATCAACTCTTCCTCGGATCCAGAATCTCGGGCATGAGAAAACCAGAACAAGGTAGGACCTCTGCACAGAGTCCCTACTCTTTCCAACACAGCTCTTGGTCTCGCTCAGACAGAGCCCCTCATGTACTTTGTAGTACCCACCCAAATTCACAACCTGTCAGCTCTAGGTGATGCACTGACTACAGGCTATATTTTGCACAATTCATATGCCCTTTTATCAATACAATTACATTGACAAAATATGATTCATCAGATCACTAAGCAGCACAACCCACCATGGGGAACTACGGGTAAACAAAATGTCAATTTATGTAAATAAAATCTGACAGAGCTTGTTTTTCACCTATGGGGAAAGCAAAGAATTTCCTTTCCATTCAAGCGTTCTAGCTCTGGGGCTAGCCAGCCAACTGTGTGAAACATGTTCCAGTGGTGGGTAAAAGTGGTGAAGAAAACCCCCCAAAGAAAACAACCCCACAGTTTTATGAAAAAAGCAAAAACTTTTATTTATCACTGTCATGTCTGTGTTCAGGTCACTTTAAAGGTAAAGGGCCACCTACTTTGTGCCTGGAAGCATTTAGCTCTCATGAGGTAAGCAAGCTTGTGCTGAATCAAGACTAAGTGCTGCAGGAAGTGGGGCTGTGATTCTTGACATTTTTCTTACCAAATCTGTTCTGGATCCACATCCCAACATGAGGTGCTTTCTCTTAGATGAAATGTAAAGTAGAAATCCTGGCAATTTGCTCTTATTAAAGATCCAATTGTACATATCTTCAGAGTAGATGATGTTAATTCTGGTCTTCTCGCTAAATTCTAAATTGGGTAATTATATTCTGCTCTATTAAATCACCTCAGAAGCAAGCTTAATTAGAATGAGTCAATATCTCTCCAGTGCAGAGAGGACAGGTCAGTATCACACAAACCACCATCATGGTAGACACAAAGTGGTCCTCTGATCTGGCAATTATAGCACAGAGGGCAAAGCATGGACAGGTACGGAAACTGAACTCTCTTCTCCTCACTAGAGGCGGACTCTTCCGGTCAGGGTGTGGAGTGGCAGAGTTTTGATTTCTTGCACTGAATTAGAGGTGCCCATGCTGTATCAGTAAAAATCAGAGGGCTTCCATTTTTGGAAAAGCTAATCCAGGACCCTCCATGAGTAATAAGAGCCAAATGCATGGCCCAGAGTTCAGCTCGACTATCTTGGCTATGTATCTGTTTATGTTTGATAACGTCACTCATTGCCATGGTAACTGGACACCTTTCACAAAGTAAATGTGATGACTGGATGCTAAACAGATGCATGGGAGGGACAGAGGGAGGAGGGCATCTTGTGGTTGCAGCGACAAGGCTGCTTGACAGAGACTACTTCAGCTCAAAAGCTGAAATAACCCTGTATGTTTGAATACTGCCTTTCGTCCATGGGGAAAGAGACGGGATTTGAATTGTAGTAGCTCCACTCCGACCTATCTGTTTACGCCTATGGGGTGTGTGAGAAGCCTCTGCCGAGCAGACCTCTGTTTTTATTCTGGGTGTTAACCTCATACATTGTGCTCCTACCTATTTACAGTAGAACATGCCCAGTCTGGGCACCATGTGATATGGTGTCTGGATTTGTCCCTACCACCAATTTTAATAATTATAGTGTGACCTCTTCCATTGCCTTTTCCAACCTGACTGCTGGTCTTTTATGCTAACTCCAACTGAGCACATCAGTATTGGACCACATCAGCTTGCTTGATATCATTTCAGGGAGTCTAGGATTCTAGCTCAAGAGAAGAATATCAAGAAGCTCACACATTTGGATGGACTTATTCCCTCAAATCTAACCCTCTTGCAAACATCTCATTGCAGCTCCACTGTCTTATGAGAGCCATATTTTGCCAGCTCTTAGCAATGGCTGAGCCTTATAAAGCTATAATTAAACTGTCTTGCTAATGGACAGTTAATGATTTAAAAGGAAACAAACCGCTAATGTCATGTCCCTTTATTATTCAGTACACGCATTAATGGTTTGTATTAAATTGGTTGCTTATTAAGACCATGAGTATCTGAACAATCACACTACATTTTCTCAGATAACATAACATGATACAATGTGGTTAAAGCAGAGTGACAGGAGGAGCTGCAGCATGAATGCAAATGCTGCATTGTACCATGGCATTAAAATGTCCACAAATCTGGTGAGTCAGATATCGCTTTGAATTTGGAAAAGATTCAGCATGATGACATGGATCAGAACTCATTTCCAAACAGTACCTCATCACTCACAAGGCATGCTTAGTCACCTGGGGTGTGAACCTGCTGTCCATCAATTTCAGTGAGAGCTTTGCCCTAAGAAAAGAAGGCAGATTGCATCTAGAGTAACTGGGGAAAAAAGTCAAAGACAAATAGAAAAATCTAGCTTATGGCTCCCAGCACCATGGTGTCTTAGTCCATCTATGCTTCAGTTCCCCATCTGTAAAATGGGGATAATAGCTGGGGCCTTGTGAGGAAAGATACATTAAAGATTGTGAGGTGATAAGTGACTTCCCAAGCTCACATAGGAAAAACAATAATTGAACCTAGGTTTTCCCTGATCCTGGCTCGTGCTCTAAATTCTGGACCATCTTTCTTCTCCTAGGAAAGCCATCCTAGTGTAACCCACACACCTCATGGGTGTGGTGTTCTGTCCCATCTAGTGGCACCGAGACCACTTAGAGAGAGAGAGAGAGAGTGAGAGAGTGTGTGTTAAAATGAGTCTGCTCTACATCCAGTTGGCTTTTAGCTCATGCACTAAGCTCCAGAGGTCCCAGATTCGATCCTGACCACCGACGACCGGGGTCTGCCGGTCTGCCAGACGAGCCCCCACTTGTAATGCTGACAGACCCCCATTGCCCAGGATTGAGCCGGGGCCCCCTGGAGCTTAGTGCATGAGTCTCTACCGCATAAGCGAAAAGCCAACTGGCTGTAGAGCAGACTCATTGTAACTCTCTCTAAGTGGTCTCCGTGCCACTAGATGGGACAGAACACCACACCCAGGAGGTGTGTGGGTTACACTAGCACTCATCAGGTTAGAAGGAATCAGTGTGCTGAAACAATTTGCATAGTGGGGGTGCTGAGAGCCATTGAACCAAACTGTAAACACTATATCTAATGGAAACAACTTCAAGCCCAGCACTTGTAGTTCCAGCATCTATGGAAGGAATTTTTTAGTAGGACACCGGCCGTGTGGCATATTCCAGGTGGTTTTAGTGGTCATCTAGTCCATTATTGCAAGGGCAGCAGGATGAGCCTCAATGTCCCTAAAACAGCCTTAAAAGAATGCATTCATATTTGTGCGGATTTCCCCACCTCCATTTACAGCCTGTTCCATTTCCCTATCTTTTCTGATCGTAATAATGTGAGGGAAAGCAGTTTTATTTAACCAAAATATTCCATTAAAGCCTGAGACCATTCCTTCCTTCTCTTTTTTGATTAATTGTAATAATTTATTCTTGCCCTTTTTTTTTTGCACATTCCTTCCTGTTTGTAGCACATAGTTGCCATGTCTCCTCTTGGTCATTTTCATTGGCATAGTTTTTCCTCCTCAAGACATCACTTACCTCACATTTGCTAGCTTTCATGTCTCTCTTCTGCTCTTTCCAATGTCTTGTGTAATGGGCTGTGAATGGAGGACTTCCATCTTGAAACATTTTTTACTGATGTTTTTTATGGTAAAGCCAAAGGAAATAAGGTGCCCAACTTTTATCAAAATTAAATAGTTTTTGACCCCTTAGACTTTATTGAAATTCCCAGCCCTACAGTATGCCACGCCATTGATTTGAATGATAGGCTTCATCGGCCAGATTCTGATCTCTGTTGTACAGGTAAAACAAAATGGAGTGATTCTACTAATTTATACCAGTGTAACTGGATCAGAATCTGGCCCATTGGGCAGAGCCAGGACCAGAATCTCCATTCTAAAATCTTTATCACAAGTTCATCCTTCCTCTTATCAATGAGCAATATATTTAACATCTGATTCAACATCTTGCATTTTCATAATGGGGGCCAGTTGACTAAGTTGTTAATGTTAATTATTGTTGTTAATTACTGGGAGTGGACTACATCCCCCCTGATCGAATTGGCCCTGTCAACACTGGTTCTCCACTTGTGAAGTAACTCCCTTCTCTTCATGTGTCAGTATAACAATGTCTGCATCTGTAATTTTCACTCCATGCATCTGAAGAAGTGGGTTTTTTACCCACAAAAGCTTATGCCCAAATAAATCTGTTAGTCTTTAAGGTGCCACCAGACTCCTTGTTGTAAGTTGTTAATGGTGAGGGACTTTTATTGCAGAGTGATCACATCCCTTCCTTTCTAAACAAATTGACTTTTTTCTTCCTTTCTGTAACGGGGCGACAACTCACCACGTGGTGCCTCCTGCTGGTTGTACGGGAATTAGCTCTTTTTTCCAGCCCAGAGCACCCTCTGCAGGTCACTCTCTCACTCACCGTTGGCCCCCATGTCCCTCCCAGACCCCGGTGCCCCTTCATCTGGGGTGCTGTCCCCTGGCAGTACCCCCCTCAGTCTGTGTCTCCCCTCCGAGGGGAACCCCCACACTCTATCCCACCCTTGCTTCAGCCTATGGGCTACTGCCAGTCATCATGAAGCCCCCACTCCCTGGGGCAGACTGCAGTCTGTACTAGCCAGTCATCATAGGGAAGGGAGGCTTGGACCTGCTGCCTTTTCCCCAGCCCCGGGCTGCCCCTTCACAGCCCCAGAACCTGTTCAGGCCCCTCACAAAGCCCTGCAGCCTGGGGGGTTTCCAGGCAGGATCGCCCCAGCTCCTCTTGCCTTCCCCCAGCACTGCCCCACCTCAGGTCCCTTTTTAGCTTCTGGGCAACCAGGTCCTTCTCTGACCACAACCAGAGAGAGACTGTTTGCTTCCCCCGCCCCACCCACTGCCCTCTTGTAAGGGCAAGCTAGGCCCTGATTGGGCTGGCCACAGCTGTGGCTCCTTCCCCCAATCAGCCCTGATAGCTGCTTTCCCCAGCTGCAGCCCTCGTCAGGCTGAAGCGGAGTGATCACGCTGCTACCCTTTCTGATGGAGGGAGGGATAGCTCAGTGGTTTGAGCATTGGCTTGCTAAACTCAGGGTTGTGAGTTCAATTGTTGAGGGGCCATTTAGGGATCTGGGGTAAAAATCTGTCAGGGGACAGTACTTGGTCCTCCTAGTGAAGGCAGGGGACTGGACTCAATGACCTTTCAAGGTCCTTCCAGCTCTATGAGATAGGCATATATATATATATACATATTTTTTTTACAGGGGGAGGGATAGTTCAGTGGTTTGAGCATTGGCCTGCTAAACCCAGGGGTGTGAGTTCAATCCTTGAGGGGGCCATTTGGGGATCTGGGGCAAAAAATGGGGATCGGTCCTGCTTTGAGCAGGGGGTTAGACTAGATGACCTCCTAAGGTCCCTTCCAACCCTGATATTCTATGATTTGTTTGGCAGAGAATTGTCTGTTCTTATCTTGTAGCATCTTATCTTATCTTATCTCCCTTGCAAAGCCTTGTTGCTCTGTTTTAAATACAGTTGGTGGACTGACCCTTTTGTCTACGCCCCTCTTTTTCTCCTTTTAAATTGAGCGTGAACTCTGAGGGAGGTAAAAGTAATCAGGTACTATTTTATTTATTAGCATTGATTCTGCAAATCACCTGCTGCAGTAAACAGACTGAACAGACAATATAATATTATAGCAACTCGGTGGTATCTGAGAGTGTCTTCCAATTCTTGCTGTTGTTACGAGTAAAAGCAAGGCAAGCCAATAAGCAGAAATTGGCACTCTTCACGTCTTTGCTCCTCTTCGCATTGTTTTTTGGGCATGGAAAAATATTTTGGCTCCCTCCCCCACAGATATAAGGACTTCTTTACATCATGATTACACCATTATACACAAAATCAGCCTGCAGTTTTAGGGAAGGGCTAGTGAGATAATTCTTGGAGTCATTCTGAAACATAACTGACCCATTTTATAGAAAAGGTGAGTGAGAGTATTGGTGACTCATCTTCAGGGCTTAGTGGAACTTGAAGCTAATAGCAAACTTTAAAGGAAGGGAAGAAAATGAAGGCAGTATGGTACCAAGAATACCACTGTGCACTAATACAGGACCATCCTTCCAAAGACTTGCTAGAACTTTATAAACATTATTAATTCTCCAGACCCAGGGGTGCTGGAACAATGTGTATACTGGGGGTGCTGAAAGCCTTTGAACCAAACTGGAAACCCTGTTTCTAATGGAAACCATTTCAAGCCAAGGGGTGCCACAGCACCCCTACATCCCTATTCCCAGCACCTATGCCCAGACCAGAACTTTTGTTTAGATGTCCTAATGTCACATGCTGTGCATGTAACTGCTAGCCAATATTTCATCATTTCATTTCCCTTGGATTCACTTATGGTAAATCAAAGAAATCATTTTCCATACTTCTTATTCCTTGTTCCTTCATTCAATTTGACCGAACTGGAGGTGGTGGGGAGTGGAATGGGAAGTAGGGAATTTTTAAACCAGATTGTCAATTAAGTTATGCCATCATTGTCCTCAGAGTTTCCTAAAGTTGTCTCTATGTCTGTTGCTGCAGCAGTAACATCTGGATCAGAGAAGAGCTGGAGAAGCATGACTGGACAAGTAGAAAAGGACATGTCCTAAGTAATGATACTTACGTTATATGGTTTAGCTTATGTCCACTTCTCCACCCCTATTAGAATAGAAGAAGAAGAGGATTTAGAAGAATGGGGGATCTAGAAGAGAAGGATTTTCCTGAGTTGCCAGCCATTCTGAGAAGGTTATGTCTACAATAGCTCTGATACATTGCGGGGAGGGGGAATGAAGGAGTGAGAAGGAAGAGCAAAACTGAAACACAAGACATAATGGTGAAGGGGGAAAATAAGAGACAGAAGGGAAGAGGAAAGGAAAGAAAAGCAATAGATGGGAGATAAGGAAGGCATGAGAAATTGATGTTGAAAGAGGAAGGCAGAGAGAAACAAGAGTTAAAAAGGAAGAAGAGTGAGAGACTCAGGAAGAAAAGGATAAATAAAGAGGGCTGAGGATACTTGACTTCAGATAAATTCTACTGCGCTAATTCCATAAGGACTCTCAGAACTGCCAGTACTGCACATATGCAGAAAATGAGCACAGTGGCAGGTATTTCCAATGTATGTAATTACTTGTTCACGCCTCCAGCACGGTTATACAAAGAAGAGAGATAATAAATGGTCTATCTAGCATTTTAGATGACTTTTCTTGAGACACAGTTCTAAGAGATGCTGCATGACTGAGGGCAAACTAACCGAAGCCAGACTAAATCTGCTTTCGATTCACCACCAATTTAAATAAGGTGAAGCAGCATTCTGAAGGCAGTCTAAAATACGATCTGCCACAAACATGGGTTCAATTAATCTGGTTCAGAGAAATTGTGGTGCATGAAATTAGAGCTGGACTAGTCAGTGTATGAAAATATAAATTTCAATGACCAGAAATTTCTGGACCTGGCCAATAACTCAAATGGAGAGACTCCAAGAGTCTTTTTCCCAACTGAGCAAAGTGACACGGAGGTAAAAGATTCAGTGTAACATATGAGTTTGGGTTGCACTACTCCTCCAGCTAAGGTTACCTTGCACATATCTCAGCTCTTGGCTCATCCTTAATCACTGCAAGTGGGAAAGGTTACTGAGATTTTTCCTCCGATTCCCTTTTGGCACATGTGGCCCTCACAGGGAAGGCTTCTTGCCCTGTTGCCTGTAAAATGCCATGAACAACAAAGGTAAAAATTGCTCAGAAGCAAAATGGTTGCCAGGGATGGGCACACACCTGGCAAAATGGTTGCCAGGGATATTTGTGATACTCCCGAGGGAATTCTGTGCCCCAACATTAAAAATTCTGCTAAAAAAAATTAAAATTCTGCACACAATATTTTAAAATTCTGCAAAATTCTGCATATTTTATTTTTTCAATAAATAAACATGGAGGCTCCATCATGACAGTGGGGCGCACAGGCCACTGGCTGCACAGAGGTGGGAGATCACCCTGCAGCACCCCCATGCTTCCCCAGACACAGACTCGGCAGTGAGGCTGCACCCAACCATGACACAACGCAAGGGCTGGGACTGTCCCAGAAACATGCTGGGGCCCTGCCCCTCCATGCCAGCTGCACCAACATAGCAAGCAAGAGGAACAGAGTCTCACACACACGCCCAACCCTGGCTCCCTATCCAGGTGCGGGGTAGCAGGCTCAGCCTGGCAAGATCCAAGTGTGGAGGATCCAGGTGTGGGATGAGCGGGTTCTGTGTGGGGCAGTCTGGATGTGGGCAGCTCGATGGGGGATCCAGGATGGGGATCTGGATGCACAGGGGCTCGTTGAGGGGTTCCGGGTGCAGGGGGAATAGGATTCTGCAGGGGGGTCCAGGTAAAGGTGGTTGTGGCTCAGCATGTGCGGAACATGAATTCTGTGTGCGCGCAGTGGCACAGAATTCACCCAGGAGTATCATGTGGATCATGGTAAATGCCATGCTCCCAAAGAAGCTTCAAATGAAGACATAGAGGAACTCAGAGATCCTTTTCCTACATACCTTTCTGAATACAGTTATCAGTTCCCCCACAATTCCTCTCAGCAGGAAGAAATGTACTGTTCCCACAGACCTGAGTCCTTACTCCCTCTTCTCTGTCAATGTTTAGGTGTGGGGACCAGAGAGCACCTCCCATTTCCATGAAAACAAAAAGTTACTACAGGAATCTCTGCACTGAGAAATACCCTGCACTGGGGTCAGTGAGAGGAGGAGGCACAGTGTTTATTCATCCAGGCATAATATGATGGAACAAGGGATGGAGGACACAGAGCTATGGGGAGAGTGTACTATATGGGGAAAGTGATGTAGGAGGACTTCTTAGGGGCAGGAGGACAATGTCAAATGAATATGGGATAGTGAGATATCAAGGTAGCATAGGAGAAGGAAACAGATTAGTAAAGTAGCAAGCCTTAGGGTAGGAAGGATTTAAAATGAAGCAAGACCCTGGATCTCGAACTGGTGCAAAACATATTGACCTGAACCAAGTAATGAATAACCAGAAATGGGAATAACACAAACCTGACTTTTCTTGAAGAAAGACACAAGGGAATTTTGCACTGTTTTATTATGGAATAGCAAGTCTGTGCTAACAAGGAAAATGTTGGGCATCACTTCGCCACCTGGGTTCCAGGTGCAGAATTTATATATGGAAAAGGCAACATGAGCAAAAATGTACTTTGATACTTCACTGCTGAAGGCATTTTTAAGTAAGGTAGGATTAATCATCCTTCTAATCAGAGGAAGATTGAGGACTCAGAATTTATTAGCACCGAGCAACTTACTTGGATAAATTACTCAAAGCACCTAATTATATTGATATACTAGCTTACCAGGTTGTAAATTTTAAAGCCTGAAACTCTGTAAACAGCACAAAGGTGTTTCTCCATTACTCCTGATTCATTCCTCTTTTGGTAGAATATGTAATCATAACTCCCCAATATCCTCATAAAAATTACCTTAAAAAGTGGCGTAGCCACATCAAGACCCTTCTCTTTCCATAAATTGCTAAACAAATCACAGTGAATTTTATTAGAGATGAACGTGTAAATTAATAGTAATATTTACAACACCAAGTGGTTTCTCTTTATAAAAAGCACACTTTGGACTCTTGGTGTCTTAGCAATAATGTTATTATGTGAGAAATAATTGTCATCATTTCCAAGGCAGGACAGTTTGCTCAGGTCCCTGAAAAAATAGCAGGAGGCAATTAAGGGTTTAGACAAGATGTCTCCCGCTATGGAGCACACAGAGGACCATTCGGGGTGTGTGGCTAGGGCCTGGGCCAACCCCCAAAGGGTGGGGAGAGAATACCATCCAGCTCTGCTCCTGCCCGGGGCCCCGGCTGCTGGTCCCACACCCGGGGCTCACGCTCAGCCCCATGCCCAGGGCTCCGTGCCTGACCCCACAACCAGAGCCCCGGCTGCCGGCGTGCCCAGGGCCCCGGCTGCCGGTTCCACTGCTGGCCTCATGCCTGGGGCCCTGGCTCCCGGCCCTGGCTCGCAGCCGGGGCTCCGCTCCAGTCCCAGCCCTGCCCCAGTTGTGGCCCCAGCCTCAGCCCCCTTACCCCTGTCCATGTCCCACCCCAGAGCGGCAGCCCTGCTCCCAGCCCTGACTTGGGGAGGAGGAACATGGACAGAGATAAGGGGAGGGCACGACCCTGAAATGTTTGGGGACCACAGGCTTAGACTGTAAGCTTACAATGTGCTCTGAGGAATAGGTATCTCATAGCTGCTCTGCCCCAGGAGCTTATCAGAAAACTAGTTGTGACTCAGAATTACAATGCCTCCTCTACTTATCCCTTGCCCTGGACAGGGGTTCTGGTGCTTTACCCCCTTTCATGGGCAGCTTATTCACATTGCCTATGTACCCAGCAAGTTACTCTGAATGGAGAGTAGGTGTGGTGGTGAAACCAGGGCCCCTATATCTCCCTAGTCCTCTGTGCTCCTTTCCTGCCCACTTGCTTGCAATGGGGAGTTTCAGGCAGGAAAGCCCCTGATCTGCTCTCTGCAATCTGGCTCACAATCTGAGCAGGGCTGAGCAGAGTTGGGAGTGGAGGGGGGGAAGAGTAGTGTGTTACTAATCAAGTTAGGGCTCCCTGCCTATACCCTACAAGGGGCTCAAGGTGTGACCTGGTCAATTTAGGCACCCCATCCTTTCCCTTCGGAGGGCTCAAAGTGTAAGGCTCCTATCCTTACCCATGGGGCTCAGGAAGAAACCTGGTCAATTTAAGTTCCTGCCTTTTCCCGGGGATCGGGGAGCTACAGGTCTGCAGAACCTTTTCCCAGTGAAAGAGCCTTACCCAGTTGTGCTCTAAACATCTGTTTATTAGCAACACACACAGAATACGTATACCAAGCAAATCTCTTATGCTCACCATTTCCAATATACAGACAGACCAGAGAGCACCTCCCATTTCCACGAAAACACAAAGTTACTACTGGAATCTCTGCACTGAGAAATACCCTGCACTGGGGTCAGTGAGAGGAGGAGGCACAGTGTTTATTCATCCAGGCATAATATGATGGAACAAGGGATGGAGGACACAGAGCTATGGGGAGAGTGTACTATATGGGGAAAGTGATGTAGGAGGACTTCTTAGGGGGTTCCCGGTGATGCCTCTGCATGTCACGGTCGTGCAGATGGGTCAGAGTTCCAACAGCTTGATGTTGAACTGCAGTCCGGAAATGGTTCCCAAAGAGCCTTGTTTTTCATGTACATTATAAAGGTAAAACTAACTACCTGCTTCAAATTTATGAAACCTATCACATTATCCCACACTCCTAAATAACAAAAATTAACCAATTACACACTGGCACCTATGTGTCCTTCTTCTTTCCCAGTTTTTTTACATTTTATCTTTCATGCCTAAATTGTAACTTAGGGTATGTCTATACTACCCGCCTGATTCGGCGGGTAGTAATCAATCTTCTGGGATCGATTTATCGCGTCTTGTCTAGACACGATAAATCGATCCTGGAAGCGCTCGCCGTCGACTGCGGAACTCCTGCTCGCCGAGAGGAGGAAGCACTGTCGGCGGGGGAGTCTGCCTGCCTCGTGTGGACCCGCAGTAAGTGCTTTGAAGTTCGAACTAAGATAGTTCGACTTCAGCTACGTTATTCACGTAGCTGAAGTTGCGTATCTTAGTTCGATCCCCACCCCCACAGTGTGGACCAGCCCTTAGTTGTGACCTTCTCTGCTTATGCAAATGGTCAGCGTTAAAACACTGGTCAGAGCTTATCTTACTATTTATTGAGTCTCTTTCTGTATCCTCCATAATTTCCCAGTGCCTGGGTGACTCTACAACCTTGGTGGTTATAACGCTCATTAGGGACATTCCCGCGGTGGTGGTGCTTTATCAGCAGCAGAACATTCTTTATTCAATTTTAGTTGTGAACTCCCTGAGTTTCACCCAACATTATTTTAATATGGGAGGTGGGGGCGGGGGGGACTGATCAGGTCTCAGGCCTACAGCTATTTTATACAGACATATAAGGGCTGATACAATCAAGCCCTTTCAGACTGACACAGGATGTCACTTGTCTGTAAGGCAACACTGTTGTTGTTCTACAAATAATAACAACAGTGGTTTCTTTAAGCCACTCCCACTGATTATCAGTCACACTCATCCAACCAGGAAAAGAAACAATACCATGTGCCTATGATACTTATGTGGCCAATAGCAACCAACCACCGCAGCTGGAATTTTGAATTTTGAATACTGAATAAATAAATATTCAAAAAAAGTCATTTATCTCTGCATGATCCACATCAGCCACTTTTATTTAGTGCTGTGTTTCTGCTCAGTCTTCCACACCTGGTAATTTGGTGGGAGTCTATTCTCTTGGTATTTTGCATGCTGGTTATGTTCTGAAGTACCACTTCTGTTAATGGTTTGCCTGGATCAGAGTCATACAGCCCCGAAAATAAAATGTATTTTATGCTCTATCCTGCGTTTAATCTTCCGAAGAAATAGCATTTCTTGGAGCAATGGTATTGGAGATGTTTACACACATGATTTCAAATAAATCTAGGTAGTGTAACTATCTGACGTTCTGGTAGTTCTTTGAATTCCCTCTGTGATTCAGGGTTCCCAGCTTTTCCTGGATCAGTGTTTCTTAACCAGTTGGTCACAACTCCCAAAGGGGTCATGCAAGGCAATCGCCGGGGTCATATTATTACAGTATAAATCAAAGAAAATCTCCTTCCCCATTTCCCTGCACATCCTTACCTTATGAAGTCTGATATTCTCTGTGACTCTCTCAACACATACACACACAAATATATTATAGAGGCTTAGCACCTGATATACTTTCTGCACTTACTGTTACACTAAATGTAGTCATTAAAAATTTTGACTATGATTGAGGGGTTGCCAGCTTGGGAAGGAGGAGAAACACTGATATAGGTCAACTGGGTTGCACTAAACACTTAAAATATTTTTAAAAGATCCATTTGCTTGATCATTCCCATGAAAGCCAGATTCCTATCAGAACTAGCACAATATAATAAAAGAGCAATTATTTAGGGTTATCCTAGAAGTGTGAGTAGAGTAAAAGGGTGATAATGGGCAAAAGGGAAATATCAGGGGAAATTTTCCAGACTGCGAGATCTACAGGACTAGGGAGTAATCTCCCTACAGGACATTGTGGGTTTAAATTGCTTGAATCGTTTAAAAATGAACTGGACAACATATTACAGGGAACATCCTGCACTGGAAGGGTGATTTAGTTGGTTTATTCCATCCTTAACAGCTAAGTTTCTGTGTGTCATAAACTTTATAATTTCATTCAGACTTGTGTGTCATTTCATAAAACTTTACAATAACGTTGTATTAATTTAGGTGCTGTAACTAAACCTTGCTTAACCTTCAGTTTAAATGACAGTAGGCCAGATTTTGAAGTGCCTCGTGTCATTGTACAGCATTCCAAATGGCCTACAATGTGACATCATGGCAGGAGCCAGAGTAACTATGTGAGCTATTGCCCAAAGCTCAGAGATAGGAAGAGCCGTGGAACAACAACAACTCTTCCACCTGTTTTTCATAGTGGTTTTTTTTTTTTTTAAATGCAGGGATGAAACGAGAACATGGTCACAGTCAGGCAGTGTGGGTGTGTTCCACCCAGATCCATCTGTACGTGTAGACCCCCATGATCATTTAACTGCTTTGACAACTTCAGGGTACAACTTATTCCAAGTCAGTGCTGGAACACGTTGTGGGTATACAGCATAGTGGGGAGGAAGGGAAGGCAGGTAGAGATAGCTCATCTTCTCCAGTCTCTCCATGCTATCAGTTGATTGGAGACAGTGAAGAAGGAGCTGAGGCAGTGGAGTTACTTAGGATTTATACTGGGATAAATTAAATCATAATCTAGCTCCCCCCCTAAAATAACTTCGGTCTTCAGGCCCATCACTCCAGCATCTTTTACAAGCACTAAGTTCATTCATTCATTTAAAAAAATGGACTCTGCAGAAAATTCATAATCTTCTATTTGAGACCTTACAGTCTGTTAGATCTAATTGTAATTACAATGTGGCAAATCAAATTTGGCATCCCCCGTTCATGCCTTGACTGCAGGGCAGATAAGAAAAGAAGAAGAGGCGGAGAAGGGAGTCTTATTTAGAAACAAATTTAGAAACAGATTCTGCTACCTTTAACTCACTCTGGGTAGTACTTTACTCTGTGAATATCTGCATCCATTTCAATGCTGTGTGAGCAAAGGTGGTGTAAACCAGCTCAAATATTTTAAAGTTAACTTTAAGGGAAAAGAAAATGATGAAAGAGGCATGAAATGTACATGGAATTATGGTGAACGTTCATATATTTTTCATGTGTTCCATTTAATGAAAGGAAATCATTGGGTTTTTGTTAGATGATATTTTGAATGAGACCATGCCAAAGCTGTCAATGTCTTTCTTGAGCAGTGGTCATTTTATTCTTCACACTGTTTCTATAAATAAATACCTAAAAACCATTTGGCCCATTATTTGGATCATTATGTTCCAGGAGACTAAGGGCTATGTGGGTGGATAGAAATCAATGAAACACTGTAAAGAGACATCACTTTAAAAAATTGCAGAATTTTGCCAAGTGTATAATATGGTAGAGTCCGAATAGTTTTTCTCACATCTGAAAACAAACTGCAAAGTTGGAGCCCAGCAGTTCCAACATAAATATAACTTGAGATGGTCCCTTTTTGGTTTTGTTTAGAAAAAGAAACAGAAGAACTCTTACGTGTGTGACACATGAAAGAGGATTGTGAAACGAAAGGCCAGAGTTTCCCATTTGTTATTTTTCAGAATAATGACTCTGGGTTCTCTCCCCACAGAAAAAGAGGTTGTTTATTTTTTTAATGATGAGCCGTTACCCAAAGTAACAAAGTGGCATTCTGTTGACACCATATGGTAACTGAAAAATGGGATTCCATAGTGTTCTATTTGTTAGAATGTTTTCTGCATTTCTGTATCAATAATTTAGTTTGGGGGCCCCTATGATTGCCAATATTCAAATAGCTTTCTCTTCTCCGGGCAGCCTATGTGAGGCAAAAGGTTTTCAAAACAGCAGGACCTGAACAATCTCCTACTGCTCAGAGAAGAGAACATTACCAAGCTTCTGTCCTTCTGTCTGCTTTCATTGTAATATTAATTTACATCCTGAACTAAGGGACTATGTTTTTATTCAGAAAAAAGCAGCTTATGCTCCTGTATGCTAATACAAGAAGGCTTGAATTATAACCCATCACTTTAAAGTTACATTGCTTCCTAGGCCATGACGTAAGTAGGCAGCTTAGCCTTTCATATATTAATGGGAAGTGATACGCAGTGGTTATTGAATGGTACAGTTTCCAAACGATTGCTCCTGTGGCTGATTTTCATAGTGAGATCAAAAGTGGTTATGGATGAGCTAAAAATAATCAAGACATATTTATCTTGCTGTCTCATCAGGTTATTACTCACTTTTTAAGAGGCCATATTTTAAGTAGCAATTTAAGTATGACTGTGTGATTTATAAATAGATACTAATGAAATTCTGTGCACGAGGTTGCTTGTATTTTGCAGCATGTTAGGCCTATTCTGAGCAGCAAAAGCTCTGGAATTATGCAGCAGGGTCTAGCTTGGGGAGAACAACCCCCCTTGCCCACCAGCCTTCTGCCACAATCCTCCCTTCAGCTTCATAGAACTAGCACAACACAACATCTTTCAGCCTGCTGCCACAAGTCAGCGCAAGCTCCCTTCCTTTCCCTAGGCACCCATAGGAAAGATCTTTTGGAGGGAGGTGGCTAAGAAGACATGCTGCAGCTGGAGAGTTAATACTAAGCAGGAGTGGGCTTGCAGGAAGAAGTTCCTGCTCTGCAGTGCTCCCAAAAATTGGATCCAACCAGCCAGCCACTGCATCTCATGGAGCAGAGGCACTATGGTCCTAGAGTTACTTTAGCCCTCAGACTGAGATGGAGCTTTAGAAAGGTTCTACTGGCATGCTCCAGCCTAGGGAAGAACCCGTCTCCTCATGATGACCCTCCTGAGATCCCAAGAGTGCTATAGAGTAAGTACTGCAGGAAATGTAGAAAGGCCACATTTCCTGTACACTCTTCATGCACTCTTTGGTGCCCTGTAACACAATTCCCACTGGGAACAGATGCAAAGAAGCCCAGGACAGAGCAGTCGCAGGGTGCAGTTACACATGTTAGTAGGAAGTTTTATTACCTCATTTCTGTACATAGTTCCTGTTCATACTAAAGGGCATATATTGATACCGGTCTGCTCATTAGTAAGATACATGGTACAAGGAGTGGCAGACCCAGTGAGAGGTAAATTTACAGTGTCTGCCACAGAGCCTGCATGACTGTAACTCCCCCACCAGCCCTGAGAATCATGGGAAATGCTGAATATGCCTGAAAAAAAGTTCAAACAGCAGTTTAATTTGTACATGAAAGCCACAGGGGCAAATAAACTGGAGAACAAGCAGAAAGCTTGCAGGCATGAAAGCCCTAGATGGATACAATGCATTCCATGCAGACAGTGGTGGAGAGAGAGACAAAAGCTTTACAAAAATAATGAAAATGTTTGATGATCATTGGGTCCCTACAAAAAATGTTACTTTGAAAAGTATATGTTCAGAATGAGAACACAGAACGAAGGGGAAACAACAGAGGCTTTTGTTATAGACTTAAAACCAAAAGGTCAGTCCTGTGAATATGGAATATTAAAAGACTCTCTCTTTAAAGACCAGATTGTCCTGAGGTGTAACAATAAAAAAAAAATCCATGAATGGTTACTAAGGGAAATGGAGCTGACACTAGAAAGGATAATATGTATATGTTAAGCAGCAGAACAAACAGAAACTCAAAATAAAAAGTCTAGAGAAAGGCACAGAGTTCATGACTGAGTAACATAGCAAAACCATAAAGGGAAAAGTTTGCAGAAATAAGTTGGCCCAAGGACAGAAACATGGAGCATAGGATGTGGGAACCAGCTTGAATATTGGAAATGCCTAACATTTGGGCAAATATGTAGAAACTATAATAACCACAACCATTATGATCAAATGTGCAGAGAAAGCAGAAAAGTGCCTGATTAAATTCTGAGCTGTTTTTAAGGACAATAATGGAGAAGGCTGAAAACTCACAAGCTTGGCTAATTTAGATTTTCAGAAAGCCTTTGACAAAGTCCCTCACCAAAGGCTATTAAGCAAAGTAAGCAGGCACGGGATAAGAGGGAAGGACCTCCCATGGACTGGTAACTGGTTAAAAGACAGGAAACAAAGGGTAGGAATAAATGGTCAGTTTTTGGAATGAAGAGAGGTAAATATTGGTATCCCCCAGAGGTCTGTACCGGGTCCAGTCATATTCAACATGTTCATAAATGATCTGGAAAAAGGGGTAAACAGTGAAGTGGCAAAATTTGCAGATGATACAAAACTACTCAAGATAGTTAAGTCCCAGGCAGACTGTGAAGAGCCACCAAAGGATCTCTCAAAACTAGGTGACAGGGCAACAAAATGGCAGATGAAATTCAATGTTGATAAATGCCAAGTAATGCACATTGGAAAACATAATCCCACTATACATATAAAATGATGGGGTCTAAATTAGCTCTTATCACTCAAGAAACAGATCTTGGAGTCATTATGGATAGTTCTCTGAAAACATCCACTCAATGTGCAGCGGCAGTCAAAAAAGCGAACAGAATGTTGGGAATCATTAAGAAAGGGATAGATAATAAGACAGAAAATATCATATTGGCTCTATATAAATTCATGGTATGCCTACATCTTGAATACTGTGTGCAGATGTGGTCACCCCATATCAAAAAAGATATATCGGAATTGGAAAAGGTCAGAAAAGGGCAACACAAATTATTAGGGGTAAGGAGCGTCTGCCATATGAGGAGAGATTAATAAGACTGGGACTTTTCAGCTTGGAAAAGAGATGACTAAGGGGGGATATGATTGAGGTCAATACAATCATGATTGGTGTGGAGAAAGTAAATAAGGAAGTGTTATTTACTCCTTCTCATAACACAAGAACTAGGGGGTCACCAAATGAAATTTATAGGCAGCAGGTTTAAAACAAACAAAAGGAGGTATTTTTTCATGCAACACAGTCAACCTGTGGAACTCCTTCCCAGAGGATGTTGCAAAGGCCAAGACTATAACAGGATTCAAAAAAGAACTAGATAAATTCATGGAGGATAGGTCCATCAATGGCTATTAGCCAGGATGGGCACGGATGGTGTCCCTAGTGTCTGTTTGCCAGAAGCTGGGAATGAGCGACAGGGGACGAATCACTTGATGATTACTGTTCTGTTCATTCCTTCTGGGGCACAGGCGCCGACTTCCGGTGGCACCAGTGGGGGCTGACGCCGGGCCCCGCCCCCGACGCCGGGCCCCGCCCCTGACACCAGGTGATGTTGTGGGGCCCCGCCCCCGATGCAACATCGCCCAGCATCGGGGGCGGGGCCCCGCAACGTCTCCCGGTGCTGAGGTGAGCTTGCCGTGGGTCCCGGGGCTGGCGGGGAACTGGGCGCAGGCCCCGGGGTTGGTGGGGAGCTGCCGGTGGGTGCTGAGCACCCACCAATTTTTCCCCATGGGTGATCCAGCCCCGGAGCACCCACGGAGTCGGCGCCTATGCTCTGGGGCACCTGGCATTGGCCACTGTCATAAGACAGGATACTGGGCTAGATGGACCTTTGGTCTGACCCAGTATGGCTGTTCTTATGTTCTTATGTTAAGTAAAATGAGCACAAATGGCCCTTTTCTAACATACAGTATAGATACTAGGACACAAGTAAATGTAATGACAGAAAGTGAAAGCGAGAGACATAAGGAGCACATAAAAATAGACGTGTCAAATGTGTCTGTGAAAGACTGCAATGGAAGAAGAATTCCAGCATTGGGAGAGTGCACACTGACACTTAAATACAGACAGAAAATAATAAATCAAGAATTTGTAGTGGTACACAGAGGCAACCAACTAGTCTTGGGCCTATAATACATGTGAGGTCTTGTTAAGAGGATGTATGACATAGAAAGACAACATAAAGCTAGATATGAAAGTATTAATAGCATCATAAGAAGATGTTGTCACAGGAAATGTGTACCTCCAGTAACATACAAGATACAGTTAAGGGAAGATGCATAAACGGTGGTATATGCTAAGTGAAAATTTCCACAAGCCTTAAAGAGGCTAGAGGTTCACTCCTTAGTAATTGTAAAAAAAAAAATAAAAAAAAAAATTAAAAGAGGGGGATTGCAGCAGGGAAGCTGAACAAAAACATAAAAATAACACTTTCACTTGCCCACAAGAAGTCAATCATTATCTGAGATAGCAGGTGCCAAATTCTTCAGCAAATTAGATGCATCAGCAAGATTTTGTCACATCGTCTTGGACAATGAGTGCTCCAAGGTCTTCACTTTCAATACACCATTTGGAACATACTGCTTCTTTAGACTGCTTTTTGGGATAAGCTCTAGGAGTATTTCTCCGGACAGTGAGTCAGTTGCTAGAGGGCCTAGCAGACAGGAAAGTGTACACTGATGACATAATAATTTGGGCAGCACTGCCATTGAACATGAGGAATGATCGAGGAGAGTACTGGAAATTGTGAGAGCTAATAACCTTAAAATGAATGAGGCCAAATGTCAATTCAAACAACAGAAATAACATATATGGGAAAGAGTCTGACCTCTAAGAGAATCCTGTCTGATGAATCAATGATTCAGGCAAACCCGAACATTTCAAAACATGAAGACAAAAAGGGAATTCAAAGGCTAGTATGTATGTCAACAAATTCATATCTAACTCTACAGCTCACACAACTCACCTAAGACATTTCCTCCATAAGGCCACTGACTGGACATGGATGCCAGAGCATAAGAGAAAGTTCAATGACTTCCAGCACATTTGGACGTCAGTTCTAGTGCTGGGTTGTTGGGTTTTTTTGGACCCATTGAAAGACAAACTTTCCACAGATACCTTGAAAGGAGGGTGGGCAGGACCAGTCTCACATGCATCTAGGACTATGACAGCTGCAGGGAAAATGTACGCAGACATTGAAAAAAAGAGAGACTAGGTTTGACATAGGGATATACAAGATATCATAACTTTCGCTATGCCTGTAGCTTCACAGCAGAAATTGATCGCAAACTACTGATTGGAAAACATAGAAAAGGGATGTGGAGAACCACCACCAATGATACAGCAACAACTTTTGAAAATACAAAAGCATGATTTGATCCTGGAGTTCCAATCTAGATACCATATAGTAATGGTAGACACATTCTCAAGAACATATGTTCCATCTAACAATATGCAGCCTGATGATCCAGAGCAAACAATAAACATACATGTGAACATGAGAAAAGTGTCACATGCTGTATCTCCAGGCAAATGGGATTAATTGGAGACAGAAACTGCTCAATATGAAATACTGCAAACAATGATACAAGTGATAAATAAAGGAGGAAAAACAACACTTACTATCTTCCTATTCTGATATAAAAATGAGCTTTCACTGTTCTCAGGATTGCTCTTGAAGTGAACATAGATCATGGTTCCCATAGTGATAAGAAGGAAAATATTAGAACAAATACATGAAGGACACCTGGGAATAACCAAATAAAAAAGGAGAGCTAGAGAAGTGTTCTGGCCACAGATGAATAGTCACATTGAAGAAATGATGATCAGTTGTGGAATGTGTCAGAAGTATAGAGATTTCCAACACAAAGGATCAATGATACAATATGAACAACTCACAATACCATGGGACAAAGTTAGAACTGATATGTTCAACTTGGGAAGACATTATCATCTGATTATAATGGACTACTTTACCATTTTCCCAGTAGTAGTCACACTTGAAGATAAAAACAGCAGCAACGGTTGTTAGGCATATTAAATCCATATTTGCATGTCATGGAATTCTAAGAACTATAATAACTGACAACAGACCACAGTGCAAGAATAGGTTATTCCTAGACTTTGCTAAAATGTCTGACGTTCATCATGAGACATCTCGTCCCAGATATCCTCAAAGCAATGGATTGGCTGAATGTGGAGTATGTACAGTGAAGAACTTACTCAAAAAAGCAATGGGTGCAAGAGAAGATCCATATTTAGCACAACTCAGCTATAGAGCTATACCACCGCAATGTGGAAAATCACCTGCTCAACCTCTCTACGGCAGACATATAAATACTCCATTACCACCTATGGGACAAAAATCACGGATGACTAAGGAGTCTATGATAGTGAGGAAAAGTCTGGGAAAATAAAATCAGAGAAAAATATTACAGCAAAGAAGCAAGACCACTACAACAGTTAGAAAACAAAGACTCAGTGAGAATTTGGTAAGATGGTCACTGACTGGTCAAAGCTACTGTGATCAAAGAGGAGTAATCTCATTCAAACTGAGTGATCACAGAGAAAGGCAAAATCATAAGAAGTATTCATAAGTATCTGCTCAAGATACCTGACAACTTGGGTGAAACAAGTGAAGTGAGAAAAGACATACAAGTTGAAAAGATGACCCTAATATTGACCACAAACTGACCCTATTATTGACCATGAGAATGAACAGTCTGATACAGGTTTGCAATACTGTAGATCGGAAAGCGGGTTTGCAATACAGTGGATTGGGAAGATTTCTGAAGTGCCCCAAGAGACTGATTGAGATGTGAAGATTGTGTTCAAGCAGCCTGAAGGGTTGTTAAGTCACTTAATGTATTTGTAATAGGTTTTTAGTTTCATTTAATAGTGTTTCAGTTTAGTCAGGAAATTTAGAAGGAGATCTAAAAAAGGGAAGATGTGCTATAGAGTAAGTCCTTCAGAAAGTGTTGAGATGCTACACTTCCAGTACACTTAGATGTAGGCTTTGGTTTCCTATGACACTTCCTGTTGAGGCAGAAAAAAGAAGCCCCCAGGTAAGATCAGGGCAGTTGTAATCTGTGGCTACACAGAATAGTAGGAAGTTTTGTTACATCATTTCTGTACATAGTTCCTGTTCATAATAATACAAGTTTATCTTGAAAAAAGTCTGTCCATCAGTATGATACTGTGCCAAGTACCCTGCTGAATTACTCCAGCTGGACACTGTGGAAATAATTTAGCTGGTACTGAACTTGGATTGCTTGAATCTCCTTTTCTAGTGACGTAGAATGGAAGCCCCAAATTCAGTGTATTTGGCAACGTACAGATGACAATTGTCCTTATACTGAAGTTTTACTGTGCAAAGAATGGCTTCATTACAACAGGGCTTCATCATAAATGAATGACTATTTGCTTATAGTCATCTCTTTAACATTACATGGTCACAGAACTGTTAATTTCATTTAAACTTGATATACTCCCTTCCAATATGTACTCAAGAGCTATTGCATTCTATTCATGTTATAAAATGAAAATAGATAGCACAGAATCCTACATAACTATTCCATTGTTAAAGCTGTCATGATTCAAAGGCATATTCATTTTTACTTGTTTGGGAATTATGAATTTTTAAATATATTAACTTTTAGACAGAAAAAAACTAATAACATCTATTACAACAGAGAATAATCCTTACTTTTGACAGATACCTCTAATAAATGAGAGAAAAGAAAACACAAGTAAAAAGGTAGGCAAAAATGTCAAACAACAGAGTGGACAGAAAGATGTCCACAGATTACATAATATCTCATGCAGGAGACACCTCCAGAAAGATTTGTTTCCTCTTTATACAGCAGTGCACCAGATAATCTGTGCTCAGGCCATTTATGGACTAAGTCTTGTTCATATAGGTTGCCTCATTCATGATATGCTATGATAAATGCTGCTTTTTTTGAGAGAGAACAGGAATTGGCCCCAGTAAGGGTCATCATTGTTCCTGAACAAAAAGAACAGGATTACTTGTGGCACCTTAGAGACTAACAAATTTATTTCAGCATAAGCTTTCATGGGCTACAGCTCACTTCATCAGACGCATAGAATGGAACACACAGTAAGCAGATATTTATACATTCAGAGAAACATGAAAAGGTGGAAGTACCTATACCAATTTTAAGAGGCTAATTAATTAAGAGGAACTATATCAGCAGGGGGAGAAAACTTTTGAAGTGATAATCAAGATGGCCCATTTCAGACAGTTGACACAAAGGTGTGAGTGAAGGTAGTTAACTAGGGGAAAATAGATTCAATTAACGTAATTACCGAGCCACTCCCAGTCTCAAGCTACAATCTCTATTCAAGAGTTGTTATGCCTTTTTAGGCACATTGTCTTCTGCAGTCAGTCACGACTATAGGTAGCCTTGAAAGGATCAGATTTTCAGTAAATGTTGGTAAACATCAATTTTAACATACATACACAAATTGACACAAAATATCCATAGATGATGATAGAAATTTACAGATAGACAAAGTAAGAAAAGTATGCTGCTTGAGAACTTCTTAGAGTTTGATGTAAGGGTATCTATTTGGTATATTTTGATATGTGATGTTGACAGTTTGTGTTCTAACAGTTACAACAGTTATAAAGTTTACCTTTGTGAATCTCAATATATTATTAAATAATTATTGTCTGACCCTCCCATTGTCTGACATCCCCCATACTTTCCTGCAACTGAAAATTTAAATGAAAAAAAAAACTGGGGGGAAAATGCTTAAACTCTATAATTCAGTGTTACTTGGAACATTTAAATTAATAAAAAAGGGAAAATACTTTAAAATAAACATCGATATTATTCGTCAAAATTCTTTAAAAAAATCAAATTCTGCCAATCCTAACTATGGGTTTTTACACTTGTCTTTCTGTGTCACACCACAATAGCGAGATCTGGTCTACTCTCAATCCTTACACAGGAGCTGGGTGGAGGTAAGAGTTCTTGATAGTCGAACTCCCCACAGTACCTCACAGTAGATATCTTTAGAATATATGAGGTCTGTTTTTTATCAGTGGTTATAGTTTTTCTACTGTTTTGGGCACTTTCTTGCTTTCTTGCTTCTTTCTCTCTTACTACTAGCTAGAAATTGAGCCTTTGTGGGTGCCATGGTTTGCCTAGAATTAATCAAAAAGTTTTGAATTTTCCAAATTTGAAGGGAAATTGTTAGTTTTTTTCTGACAGTTTTAGAGAGGTCAAAAGGTTTGGAAAATGCAAAATGTCAATGCACATGTTGCTGTCTGACTGAACTGGATTTGGTTGTTTGTATCTTTTATATTTTATTTTACTTTTCTAGTTGGAAATAGATTTTAAAATATTAAAATAAACAGAAGTGAAAGATACATTCCTAGTTAAGGGCAAGACTGGGGCTTTGTGCACCTGAGTCGCTCTATGGAGACAAAGGGGCCCAGTTACAGCCAAGCAGAAGGGACTTAAGTGATTCTGCTTGCACCGTACTGTTGGTGTGAAATTTTCACAGATTCACAGAATTTAAGGCCAGAAGGGACCGTTCGATCATTCACTCTGACTTCCTGATATTACAGGCCTTTACATTTCACCCAGTTACCCTTGAACTGAGCCCAAAAACGTGTTTGACTAAAACATAACTTGTGTTCGGCAAAAGGATGTCTTCCAGGAAGGCATCCAGGCTTGATTTGAAGACATCAACTGATAGAGAATCCATCACTTCCCTTAATAGTTTTTTCTAATGGTTTATCATGCTGACTATTAAAAATTTGTGCCTAATTCATGCCATTTGTTCTTATTATGCCTTTCTCTGGTAGATGAAAGAGCTCTTTAGTACCAAGTATTTTCTCCCTATGAAGGTACTTATATGCTATCAAGTCACCTCTCCATCTTTTTTGATATGTTAAGCAGATTGAGCTCTTTAAGTCTCTTACGGTTTGTTTTTCTCCAGCCCTTGGCTCATTGGCTCATTTCTGCATCCTTTCCAATTTTTCAACATTGTTTTAAAATGTGGACATCAAACTCTACACGGTATTCCAGGATTGGTATAACCAATCTCAAAATCAGAGGTAAAAATATCATATCATCTGCCCTTTAGTAACCCAAGGATTGCACTAGCCCTTTTTGCCCCAGCATTGCTTTGAAAGCTCACATTCAGTTGCTTGATGCCACAAGCAACCAATGTGCAATGTTTTTTATGCTCATGATTTTAGAAGTTCGTGATAATTTTAATGTAAAGAACATTTTCAGTCTGGCCACCTGATATCATGTCTTTTGTCTTAGTTTATTGGTATAGGTTAATTAGGGTGCCATAAGAGGCAGTGTGACATAGTGGATGAAACACTGGGACTCAGGAAACCTGGGTTTTGTTCCCAGCTGTGCTACTGTCTGACCTTGGGCAAGTCACTTCTTCAGTCTGTATCTTAATGTCCTCATCTGTAAAATGGGTATACTGATACTGACCTCCTTTGTAAAGCACTTTGACATCTACATATGAGCTTAATAAAGTTGTTATTATTACTGAAACAGGTTACCAGTAAGGGTGACTATCTGCTTGGAACCTAGAGATGAAAGATAGGACCATAACCCTATAGGGAAGACCACAGGGTTATGCTTCTTGACCCCAATCCTTCAGAGACTTATGGGCATGCTTAACTTTTCACACATTAATACCCCTACTAACTACCCCCAGGCCCCAGTAGCTCCTCAGTCAACCTCAGGGTTGATTTCAATGGAGCTACTGATGTTTAAAGTCCAGTTTATAAATAAGTGCTTCCAGGATCAAGGCCTTAACTGTATATTCAAAAAGGAGACACGATAAAATGGGATGAATTGTTAAAAATGAAGGTTAGTAAATAAAGTTGTACTCTGACTTTTTTTTTTTTTAAAAAGGCTCGATACAGAATTAAATTAACAGAAAAATATGAATTTGTGATTTATACAACAAAATCTATCCTCTGCAGAGTACCAAAAGAAATGGCTTCATTCAAGGACATCCATTTCAAATCCATAAATATTTGATCAGGGTGGAACAAATTGCTTATTTTCAAACAGGTGCTGTTGTAAAAAATATTTTGATTTCTTTTTTGCTTCAAGGCTCTTGTACAAAATAACAATATAGCACACCCCCTGTGCTTAGACATTAAGTTGTGTGTCTGTTTTTCATAACTGGATCAGATAAAAAGGGGGATCATATTGAGGGGACCTTATCTTTTCACTACTAGCTCCTAATAAGGTAACGTGCTTTAAATAGTTAGAACATCTCATTACCCATTTTTCCATTTTAAAAGACACAATGGAAATGCTCATGTCGAGATGATAACAATAGATGGAAATACGTTTTATCATGAAGTTATTCAAAGTATCAGGCATCTTCTCAATGTAACTTTCAAAACTTCTCATATACAATATTGATGCTTTTGTTCCCCAGCAGAAGCAATCAGTTATTAAAGATGTTTTTAATTTTCTTCCCTCTTTGTTTTCTCCCCTATTTTTTTCTTTTGCTTCCGCTCCCAAGCTGCACTGAGAATTGCTAATGAGAAGGCTAGAACTCCCTTACAAGGTTTCTCTTAGCATTTAGGAGAAGTTAAATGGAACTCTTTTTTTTTTCCAGCATGTGATTAAATGCTCTGACTAGAAGCCTCTTAGCTCCATTGGAGCTCATTACTTATGATGCAGTGAGGGTAAGTATATCAAACCCATCATCAGTGCCATTTGTTGGGGATATTTTTTTCTTCCTCTCTCATCTTCTGAATAACATGATTGAACATATTAATGTGCTGTGGAATTTAGGCGTTCTCCTTTTGGGATTATAAAGAAGAGAATGATGATACACATGCAGCCTTAATGATCCATTCTGATCTTGGCATATTGATAAAAGAAGCCTTTTAGGAATGAATTTAAAAGCTGCATGAGAGAATGGTGGAGATATAATTATAAAGCAGCCTAAGGACTTCAGAGTAATTAAGGGAGGAGCTAGCTCTTCCTAATTAAAGACTCAGTGTATCATAACCACGGTGTTGTTTGTGTACAGCTTAGCCCTTGCATCAAGTGAACAATTAGAAAGAGTATGTGTTAGGGAGTAAATTATTATATTTTTTGAACATCAATTCATGTTTGTACAATGCTTTGAAAATGCAATGCACCATGTAAGTGCTAAGTATTATGCTTGCTATTAGATGACAACAGTGATATGGCATTATTGAAAAGAAAAGGCACGGTGGGGATTATAGGCGTATTCAACAATTAAGACCTGACCAAAGCTAAAAAAGAATGCCAATTGTCCAGCGGTCATTGGAAAAGCTGCAGTATAATTAAGAGACTTAAAAAAAAATGGCCTAGATTCTCCATTCCGCTACAGTCAGACTATGCTGATAATGCTGCTTGTTTGTGAAGATGGCAGATAATTTCAGCCTTCCTCTTCATAGTTTCCAAGACTCTGCCTGCTCTATGGGGTTGGATGTCTCATGCCAGAAAACCAAGGTCCTGAATCTTGGAGCTGGGCCACCAGAACATGCCCGACGCAGGTGGAGTTGAGCACTGAGGAGAGTGTTGATGAGTTCATCTACCCAGGTTGCAAGCAGAGTTCAAGTGGTCGGAGCAAATTAGTACTCTTCCAATGAATAGTTCTCTCTGTGGCCTGCATAAAGTCCATGTCTCACCAAAAACATCTTGAAGACAAAATTCAGTATCTATCAAACCTGTATACTGCTTGTACTGCTATATGGGTCAGAAACTTGGACCTGACAGAATTGGAGCAGCTAGAGGCATTCCATATGTGCTGTCAGCACCAAATCCTGAGCATAGTCTCTGTGTGAAATGCTATAATCTTGCAGATATCTGGTCTTTCTCCAGTCACTCGCTACGTTCAAAAGTGGTGTTGAATGTTCTTTGGCCAGGTCACTGGGATAGACAAAAACACTCCAACGCATTGTGTTCTCAAACTTTCCAGAGATGTGTGAAGGGGTACATGCCTTGATTCTATCTGACATCACCTGCAGGAAGTTCCAGAAATTTGTGGATTCACAGGATTGAACCAGGTCGGGGGACTTCACTTTAAAATGTGTGGTAGGATGCCATTAAGCCTGGTCACTCTGGCTGGCGCAAAAGTCATCAGTAGACTATGTATGTTTGATGATGACACCAGTGTAATGAAGAGGAGAATCAGGTCCCATTTGTTAATTTCTTCATATCAATCCCTGCTTGTTTGGGAAGGTTAGAAAACAAATTAATAATTAATAATAAAGGTGACCCGGTGAACAAAGGTTTGCCTGGAATATACTTTTTAAAAAATATTTTGAAAACAATCAGTTTAGTCATTAGGAGGGGAGGGATAGCTCAGTGGTTTGAGCGTTGGCCTGCTAAACCCAGGGTTGTGAGTTCAATCCTTGAGGGGGCCATTTAGGGATCTGGGGCAAAAATTGGGGACTGGTCCTGCTTTGAGCAGGGGGTTGGACTAGATGACCTCCTAAGGTCCCTTCCAACCTTATGATTCTATGATTGAAATACTGTAATGTGTATGTAAACAGGTCATTTGGGGCGGAATATTGGCCCAAAACTGCCATTGATTTCAGTTTGGCCGGATTTCACTTTTATGGCATTTCTGTTGCTTACAGATGGCTTTGTTTATTTATTTAAACACTGAGAGAAATGAAGAGACTCAAAGGATGTACAGCAAACCCTGCACCATGTGGAATAGGAACAGGAGAAGGGCACAGCTCTGAACAATCTGAGGATGTTTGGCTCTGGTTTGACATTTGGTGCTCGGGCCCATCTTTATTTCAGACATGATGCTGGACCCAATATACCACAGTTACCCATGCCATTGACATCCATAGGCTGGCTCACTGCAATGCATTCCATTTAGGGCTACACTTGAAGACCACTTGGAAGCTTCAGCGACAGTTGAGTGTGGCTCCTCTCTGTTCTCTCCATATTTCCAACCAGACCGAATTCCGGAAATACTGGATGTAATTCAAGAGAGCCTGTTTTTGTTAGATTTCTAGCCAGACGTTTCAGTTTTAAGAGGTTCAGACTCTGGATGTAATTCAGATAAATGTCCAGACTTTGAGGTACTTATCCAAACCACCAAACATTTTGAGGTTTTTCTGTCACTCTGGCAGGCTATAATGGCTTTGAACATAAATAATATACATTCTCAATACTACAGTGTGTACCGAAATACTATCCATATCGGACCTGAGAGCATGCATAATATTTCTTGTTTTATAAAATGAATAAAATATGTTATCTGTCATACCAGAGGTAAAAACTGTTCCAGTAGTATGCGTTTAATAACCTGCAGACAAAAAATATTTCAAAATAGAAAATGTAAATACATAAAACTAAGCTGAAAATATGATAGGCCTTAAATATAAGGTTTTTGACAAATGCCCGGAAATCCATAGGTCTATTTGCTTTTTGTGGGGAAGGGGGAGAGGTTGTTTGGGTAATTTAACACTTCTCCACAACTATAGGAATTTCCTATTTTTCTTAAACCAGAGTTTACAGTCCTTTTTTGTGTAAAAACCCATATGCTCAGCTTCATCGGATAATAAATTTTGACTCCGATTTCCTTTCAGTAACCTAGTAATTATACTTGATGAGTTCTTTAGTTAACTATTTTCAGTGCCAAATTTCCCAGACACTCAATCTTTTTCACCAGATTTTGAGCCTTCTTTCATCTCACTTTTCATTGACTGTCTAGCTTGTAGGTGACCTCATAACCTTAATGCCTTTCTTAAAAAAAACACTTTCTGCCTGTACCTTGACCTCATCCCAAAATCACTTCTCGTGCTGGTATGATACAATGACTAGTAGCCATGTTCTCTCCCCTTTTCTTCCTGTTCTATTCTGGCTCTTATGGCATCAGCCTTCACTCTGGCACCTCTACTGGTGTTCTAGTGCTTTGCTACCTCTAAAGTCCAGCTTCCTTGGAGAGATGGTATGGGCCAGGGCTGTGTCTTTCTGTATGGGCCTCGAGTATTGCATAAACATAAACAGCTTCCCTACATGTGATAAAGCTCTTACTTTGTTTTAAATTAAATGTCCTGGGCCATCCCTTCAGATGGTGTAAATCAGCGTATCTTCTTTGAAGTCAATGGATCAATGCCAATTTACACACGCTGAGGATATTACCCACATCTTCTTCCTGTGGCATCGCTGGCAGATCACAGAGGTGCGTAAGGTCCTGGGGGCAGGTGCTTTCCCATTGCGATCACCCAGCTACAGTACCAAGAATGACACAAGGGGAAGAAGGAGAGAACCCGAGGAGTAAGCTTGGAAGAATTAGATTTATATCAGTAAATGTCGATAAATGTTGATTTCACTATACACACAAACTGACAAAAAATATCTCCACTGATAATAATCATCAACATTTACAGATAGGCAAAGCAGGAAAAATGCTGCTTCAGAACTTAAGAGTTTGATTTAAGGATGTTAATTTAATATATTATGATGCATGATGTTGACCTTTTGTGTTTTAATGGTTATAAAGCTTTAACTTTTTGAATTTCAATGTCTGTCATTAAATAATTATTGTCTGACGTAGCCTTGCATATATATATGGTACAAAAAGTATTGATTATGTGACATGGCAGATATATGTGACAAATAGCAGGCCCAAAGCCTGGAAGATAGATTGCTTAGCATAATTAAGGCCTAGCTTGACGTGAGTAGCTTGATATAAGGAACTAACAGGTGAGTGACAGCAAGTCACAAGATTAAGCCCAGTCATAACAAAGTTGATTGGTTGGAAGTATGAAACCACAAACAAAGGTTATTGGTATTTTAGGATAAATTTAGGGAATAAGTATAATCAAAACAGAAATACCATGGCCGTTAAACGACATACATGCTAATAAGTTGGATGATGGTTAGATATACTATAGGAATTGAGGGACGTCAATGAAGTGGAGTGTGGAAGTTCAGATAAGGAAAAAGGGGCTGAAACCTTCATGAATATGTATAAGATACAGGAGGGCATTGGTATATGAAATATGTTACCCAGCTAGTGTGACCCGCAAGGGTGATGATCACCTCCTAACATTTGAGACTTCATCACCCTCCTACTTCGGAGTTCTACCAAGGGATGATGTGAGTAATGCAAGAGCTGAACATTCTGTATTCTCTCTCTCCTTTGCTATATTACAGTAAATATAATATTGTTTGTCTTGTTAATAAAATGCAAAATTATAGTTAACTTTAATTTAGTGGCCTTGTTCAATAAAATTGCTAGTAAGAGTAAAAATATTGAATTGTTTCTTGTGTACCCCTTGGCGGTCCTCATTCTAATGACAACCTCAGCACTGTGGCTGATCTGGGGGCCAAACCCTCTCAGACCACTGCATGCTAAATTAAAGTTAATTTTAAAACTAAGATTAGGCTACAGGCCCCTCCTCTATTCTCTGCCTACTTCCCCCATAATTTCCCACAACTATAAACATTTAAATACATAAAAATTGGGGGGGAAACCCATACTGAGTGTTGTCAGTAAGGTGCATGTGTGCTCTCTCCTTATGCTATCGCAGCCCTGTGCAAACAGCTTGTTCAGAAGATCTCTATAGTACTATCCAGAAAGAAGTACCACTGGCATGGTGTGGTGACAAAGGCACTCGGCCAGGTTTATTGCCATCAAGGCACCGTCCCAGCATCCTGGCTCCATGGTTACAGGTATGTTTTTACATGAGTGCCCTGTGGCAAGGAGTAGCTCAGTCAACAGCGGGAGTTTCTGCCGTCCCCAAGGCCGCACAAAGGATTAAGGCAAGGCACTCCAATATTTATAGACTGAGACAAACAACTTTTGTACTATCTTACATGTTTCATAACATCTGCTTGTTATCGCCCCTTGTATCATGCTCCCGGTGTCTTGGGCACAACATCCCTATTCATTACTTCTAGCAGAGCTGCTTATCTGGTATTAGTCCCTGGGCTAATCTTTTGGAGTGTGTTCTCATACGTACCCAGTTGCTTCTTAGGAGTGCCTGTGTTTTAGTCACGCTACCAATACTTTTGCCAAGGTCATATAGTGCACTTGTAAACATCTCCTTCAATAAGGATCTAACTTTGGTTCACACTTCTGGTTGAGACCTCAGATCTTACACCAGGACCAGTGCTCCAGGCTCTCTCTTTCTCCTACATTGCGAAGATTTAAATCAATACAAATAAAAAAATCTTACATATGAACATCGATATTATCCTTCAAAATTGTAAAAAACAATAAAAATTGAATTCTGTCAAACCTACCTAGGAGTCATGAGGATTGTGACACAAGAGCATCCTCTGGTTGGAACTCCCAAATTCTGCTGCCCACTGTTGCCAGTGCCACAGAGCCACTTCTAGCCTGTCCCTGCAATGGAGACAATAGAAAGGAGCAGGAAATAGCCAATGCTTCCATTGCTAGTATCAGAGCGGAGAGCTGATCCAAAGTCTATTGAAGTCTGTGGATCAGGCCCTAACTTCACACACGGGCACCATGATGACTGTGACTCGAATCCCAATGCTATCATGAAAGCAGATGTAGTCTTTTTATTATTGCCAATAACAATTTGAGTTATGGACACAACGTTTGACTTAGGTTTTTATTGGCTGCTTGAGTTGGTTTAAGCCAAATCCTTGGCGCTATTGAATGCAGACTGCCATCTGTATTTCCTATAAAATATGCTGATCATGGTGCAATTTCTTTTCTACCTCATTACTGTGGCCTGGGAGTAATGCTAAGTATTTTCAGAACAAAAACAGTCTACCTCCCCCACACCCTCCCAAAAAATCACAGTTCCATAAAAACATAAAATTGTAGAACAAAGATATCCCCATTGCAAGTGAGTGCTTGCCAATACCCCAAATTAAAACAGAAATGTGAATTTCAAAGTAACTTTGGGATTTAAAAAAAAATCATGTTTAGCTCTTTTAAGTACATTTACGAGATTCCAAATATTTTGTCCACGATCTAAGAACCAGGGGAGAAGGAATAACCAATTCTTATTCAAATCCTCACTTTACTAAATAGCTTTAGAAGAATATTTTAATGGTATATTTAAGCCCTGAAATAAACACAACCCTATTTCTCTTTAATCACACTGCAATCTCTGGTGTTGATTGTCACTGTAATGATACACCAGGCCCTGGGCCATTCCTGCACATCAGTCATGGTGCATTCTTCTGAAGACATCAGTCACGAGACATTAACTTCTTAAGACACACACACACACAACCCTCAGACTTCACAGGCTTCATAGCAGATGTGTGAACAAAGGAGAGCAACAACTGGATACATTAGGGGGAAAGACATATGAATAAGGATCTGCACAGCTCTGCTTCCGCCATTCTCTCATCTCTTGTGTCTTTCTTCTGCTTTCTACACTCTACCCTGTCCTATCTCCTGCGTGCTCCTTTTGGGAGTGATCCTGAAAGGCACCAAGCACCTACAATCCCATTGGATTGATCAGAAGACAATCAGAACCTTGGAAGGAGCACTGCTGGCTGTAATCACGGCAGATGTGGCGCAACTGCAGTTCCCAGTGAGTTCAGTACTAGCAGGGTGCTGAACATCCTCAGCGGCCAATGACTTTAATGAGAGTCGCATAGACTCAGAACTTTTTGGGATCAGACCCTTAGGGAATGTGTACACTGTGAGAAAACACCCTCTCTTAGCCTGTGTCAGCTGACTCAGGCTCACGGGAGGGTTCCAGAGCCCGGGCTCCAGACCACGCCTGAATGTCTACACTGCAATTTTATAGTCCCACAGCCCAAACCCCGTGAGCCCGAGTCAGCTGAGTCAGCCACAGGTGTTTTATTGTAGCGTAGACATACCCGTAGTTTCCTTCATGCCGGAAACAGCTTTGCAGTTAACATCGTCCAGTAGTTCTCTGTGAGCAGCTGGAGTCCCCACTCAATTTCAAACAAAAGCAACACCCTTGTTGTTATTTACTGAGGCTGCTGAATACCCATAGACCTTAACTTTTCTTGGCTTTCCAGCTTGCAGAAAAAGGACTTGTCTATACAAATACTTAGTTTGTGACAAGCTGGAGTGTAAATCTACCTTACACTAGCCAGCTACACACGCTAAGGCTATAGCTACATTACAGAGCTTACAGCTGCACTGCTGTAGCGTTGCAAATGCAGACACTCTAAGCCAGTGGGGGAGAGCTTTCCCATCGACTTAATTACTCCAGCCCCTGTGAGTGGCAGTAGCTATGTCTGCGGGAGAAGCTCTCCAACTGACATAGTGCTGTCCACACCAGTGCTAAGGTTGCTGTAACTTACGTCGCTCCGGGGGGTGGCTTATTCACACCCCCGAGTGACACAACTTATACCAACAGAAGCTGTAGTGTGTACATAGCCTAAACGTCTCTGTAGACTCCTCTGATACACATTAAAACTTCTGTGGTGCACTTTGATCTACCCCTCTTTGAAATAGGAGTAGATTAAAGTAGTGGCTCTCAACCTTTCCAGACTACTGTACCCCTTTCAGGAGTCTGATTTGTCTTGCGTACCCCAAGTTACACCTCACTTAAAAACTACTGCTTACAAAATCAGACATCAAAATAAAGTGTCACAGCACACTGTCACTGGAAAATGGCTTACTTTCTAATTTTTACCATATAATTATAAAACAAATCAGTTGGAATATAAATACTGTATTTACATGTCAGTGTATAGTACACAGAGCAGTATAAACAAGTCATTGTGTGTATGAAATTTTAGTTTGTACTGACTTTGCTAGTGCTTGCTTTTTATGTAGCCTGTTATAAAACTAGGCAAATATCTGGATGAGTTGATGTCCCCGCTGGAAGACTTCTGCATACCCCCAGGGGTACACGTACCCCTGGTTGAGAATCACTGGATTAAAGCACACTAGGGAAATTTTAGTGAGTTGTAGGAGGTTCCACATGGACACAGTGTGCAGCGGGCTAGTGTGGGGTATATTTACACCCCAGTGTGCCGTGAACTAAGTGTTTGTGGAGATAACCCATAAGTAACATCTGTGCTGAAGTGCCACCATATACTGTCTGTAAATCTTGGCCTGGAATAGACAATTCTGGAATGGATTGCTGACAATACTACACTCCCATTGAGTTCAATAAGGGTTGGTTGCACTCACTATTGCTTGGGAAGAGATCTAAAAATGGGCAAAGACAACAGGTGGTGTAGGGTTAGCGAATGGGAAATATACTCCATGAAGGGTGTGGAGTCTATGAGATACAGGAGCAATTTAGTAGATATCTGCTAACAGATATTTGCCCTTCATATTTACAGGGAAAGCCCTGGACACTTTTTTTAACAGACTTTTGAAAATATCAGTTTTATTTTAGCATTGATGCTTTCTGTCTGTTTCCTAAAGGGTTTACATTTACAAACAAATAAAGCTTGAATGGTAGATTCAAAATCTGATTTGGTAGATAAACAGCACAGATCATCACAACAAGTGGCTGGAATACCAGAATGTCTTTAATTTAGCTTGCTATTAATTTCCTTTGCTGGCTTGTCCTCTTCCAAATGTAGCCATTTGTTGCATTTGTTTGGTTTCACACATGCTGCAAAGCCCTTAAAAAAATCAAATATGTTTTGAGATGTTTGAATTGCAAATCCCCAGGGGAAATTAATCTAGAAAAATTTTCAGGAAAAAAATTATAATAATAGGGATTGGATCTGGGTTTTTCTTTTTCTTCATTTTACATATTAAGTACGTTTATTCAAGTGAGGTCAGATAGTCAAAAAAAAATGGTGAGAATGATAAATACAAGATATTGAAGCGTGTCCAGATCAGCATTTTCCTCTTACTCCTTCCAGTTGCAAAACTCCTCATATATCTTCACAGAAACAACTGAGACCTCTTTCCTATGATTTCCCTAGCCTCCTGACACACTTTTTAAAGGACTTCTAAGTATGGGGGAGTAGATGCACCTATAATGGTATTAATGTGAGTTGCATGCTCCATTAATGCACCACATTATCCCTGACTGTTGTTATTATTTAACATTTATACTGTGGTAGCCTCTAGAGACCAGGGTCTCATGACTACTATACAAACATGTTGTAAATGACAGTCCCTGTCCCAAAGAGCTTGTACTGTAAAATGCAGGATGGGACAAACAAGCAAATTGGGATGGGCATAGTAGGGAAACGGTAATAAAAACAACAGGAAATACACAATTCTAAGCCAATAAGGCACATTAGTGTCCTGCTATAACCAGGTTGCATTTTGCTGTATGCAGTATGAAAGGGGTGAGTTTTTGAGGATGGAGAAGGTGGTGCTGTGACGGTGTACCCCATAAAGCTTTATGGGGAGAGGCTTATAAACGTATACATGATGTAACTGGAATATGTTTTATGCTACATGTGCCATGTAACATATCTCTGTGAAAGTTATGACCTACTGAATTTATTCCTCCTGTTTGTCCGCATGTATCATTGTTGTAGTTGGAGTTATGAAGATTGGTTTTATATTTGCTGGTTTTGTACATAGCCTTTGTAAGTGCTTGGGATCATGTTTGGAGGAAAGAATGTGCAAGTTAAGTACAAGCACTTAACAGACAAAAGCAGTTGCAGACCCCAATCCACATCGGGGCCTGGTCAGGAATGCAACTGGTCGGACTGGTTACCGAGGGGTGCATGGACATGTGACTTGCCCATGTGATCCCAAAACCCCATGGTAACATGATGTTACACAGGGAGGGCAAAAAGACTATAAAAGCTCTTGGGAGACGCTGCCATTTGGTCTTCAGCTGGCTAAAGAGAGAGACTCTCCACCCCCCAAGGACACACCTGAAAAGAGACTGAACAAAGGACAAAGACAATAGGGGGGTGAGTGATTGCTGGACCCAGGCTAAGAGGAAGATAGCCTGTTTACTGGACCTAGTGAGGTTGTTATCTGTACTCAAGGTGATTAGACATAGAACTGCGTGTTCTATTTTATTTTATTTGGTAATTCACTTTGTTCTGTCTGTCACTACTTGAAATCACTTAAATCCTACTTTCTGTACTTATTAAAATCACTTTTTACTTATTAAGTTGCCTGGAGTACGAGTTGTTACCTGGGGAAGGCAAACAGCTGTGCATATCTTTCTATCTTTGAAATAGAAGGCGAACTATTTATGAGTTTGCCCTGTATAAGCTTTATACAGGGTAAAACGGATTTATTAAGGGTGTGAACCTCTTTGGGAGTTGGGCACCTGGGTGTCAAAGGCAAGAGCGCTTCCAGGAGCCTTACAGTTGTTAGTGGACTTGGTTTGGACCTGGGTCTGTGTTTGCAGCAGATCAGTGGAATCTGGCTCAAAACAGACAGGATTTGGGAGTCCCAAGCTGGAAAAGGCCTGGAAGCAGGGGCAGAAGTAGCCTTGGCACACCAGGTGGCAGCACCAAGCAGGTCTCTGTGATCCCTACCCGTTACAGGTGTCTTTACACATTTTGACTGGGAACTTTTCCCACTTCGCTGGAGGTTATGTTCTGTGGTTTGGGTAAACTAGAAAGGAAATAGTTACCTACCCAAAGACTCAGCAATCTTCCCCTGCTGAAAGAGGGATATAGCAAGATATTATTTCAACTTTGAAGTATTAAATGGCTGGTGATGTGATTACTGGGAGTAGGATCCATGTTGACTTAAACTTTCACATTATGATGACCTATGTATGAGGATGATATAGGTCAGGGGTGGCCAACCTGTTGCTCTGAAGCCACATGCTGCTCCTCAGAAGTTAATATGCGGCTCCTTGTATAGGCACCGACTCCAGGGCTGGAGCTACAGGTGTCAACTTTCCAATCTGTCTGGGGTGCTCAACCCCTGGCTTTGCCACCGGCCCTGCCCCCACCCCACCCCTTTCCGCGCCCTCCCCTGAGCCTGCCATGCCCTTGCTCCTCTCCCTCCCCGCCCCACCGAGCTTCCTGCACACACCACAAAACAGCTGATCGGGAGGTGTGGGGAGGGCTGCCGGTGTGTGGGAGGCACTGGGAGCTGATGGGGGGCTGCTGACGTATTTCTGTGGCTCTATGGCAATGTACATTGGTAAATTCTGGCTCCTTCTCAGGCTCAGGTTGGCAACCCCGATATAGGTCCTTTATTGCTGTTCATTGACAGACTTTGTCCGGACATTTTTGCATCAGTTTATATTATATAGTTGAAGTGGGAAAAATTACTAAGGAACACTCTGGAGTTCCACTGCTGCATCAACAAATATATTGCACTGGTCTACAATTTTTGAGAAGTCGTCTGCTTCAGAGATAAAATGTGCTATTTAGTATGTATTTTGATGTGCTGAATTCAAATATGACAATTAAAACAACTGATTGGCTACTGTTTCTAAGATATTTAAGTTTTTACATTTTATGTCTAGGTATATTGTGTAGATAGTAGAGTTTTAATCATAAATTGTAAACCTAGGTCTTTTCATGTGTTTATGGTTGCTTTACATGATACTATTTCACCTGTCCTGTTTATGTAACACTTTAAAAATCAGCAAAGGGGTTATATAAATAAAATGTATTATGAAACAAAAGGCAAAAAACTATTATGTCCATAGTTTAGTCCTATTCAGTGTCTACTCGGCGCTTCTTGGCTTGTCTCTTGTATTCATTAAATGGAGCATCTCTTGTCACTGTCCAGCAATAGTCTGCAAGCATTGATGGGCTCCATTTGCCCTGATAGCGTTTCTCCATTGTTGCAATGTCCTGGTGAAATCGCTCGCCGTGCTCGTCACTCACTGCTCCGCAGTTCGGTGGAAAAAAATCTAGAGGAGGGTGCAAAAAATGTATCTTTAGTGACATGTTGCAACCAAGGCTTTTGTATGCCTTGAGGAGGTTTTCCACCAACAACCTGTAGTTGTCTGCCTTGTTGTTTCCGAGAAAATTGATTGCCACTAACTGGAAGGCTTTCCATGCCTTTTTTTCCTTGCCACGCAGTGCATGGTCAAATGCATCATCTCGAAGTAGTTCAGGAATCTCAGGACCAACAAAGACACCTTCCTTCATCTTAGCTTCACTTAACCTTGGAAATTTTCCACGGAGGTACTTGAAAGCTGCTTGTGTTTTGTCAATGGCCTTGACAAAGTTCTTCATCAGACCCAGCTTGATGTGTAAGGGTGGTAACAAAATCTTCCTTGATTCAACAAGTGGTGGATGCTGAACACTTTTCCTCCCAGGCTCCAATGACTGTCGAAGTGGCCAATCTTTCTTGATGTAGTGGGAATCTCTTGCACGACTATCCCATTCGCAGAGAAAACAGCAGTACTTTGTGTATCCAGTCTGCAGCCCAAGCAAGAGAGCAACAACCTTCACATCGCCACAAAGCTGCCACTGATGTTGGTCATAGTTTATGCACCTCAAAAGTTGTTTCATGTTGTCATAGGTTTCCTTCATATGGACTGCATGACCAACTGGAATTGATGGCAAAACATTGCCATTAGGCAGTAAAACAGCTTTAAGACTCGTCTTCGATGAATCAATGAACAGTCTCCACTCATCTGGATCGTGAAGGATGTTGAGGGCTGCCATCACACCATCGATGTTGTTGCAGGCTACAAGATCACCTTCCATGAAGAAGAATGGGACAAGATCCTTTTGACGGTCACGGAACATGGAAACCCTACCATCACCTGCCAGGAGATTCCACTGCTGTAGTCTGGAGCCCAAAAGCTCTGCCTTACTCTTGGGTAGTTCCAAATCCGCGACAAGGTCATTCAGTTCACCTTGTGTCATGAGGTGTGGTTCAGAGGAGGAGGATGGGAGAAAATGTGGGTCCTGTGACATTGATGGTTCAGGACCAGAAGTTTCATCCTCTTCCTCTTCCTCGTCTGACTCAAGTGAGAATGATTCTGGTGAATGATCAGGAACCGGCAGTCCTTCTCCGTGGGGTACTGGGCGTATAGCTGATGGAATGTTTGGATAATGCACAGTCCACTTTTTCTTCTTTGACACACCTTTCCCAACTGGAGGCACCATGCAGAAGTAACAATTGCTGGTATGATCTGTTGGCTCTCTCCAAAGCATTGGCACTGCAAAAGGCATAGATTTCCTTTTCCTGTTCAACCACTGGTGAAGATTTGTTGCACAAGTGTTGCAGCATATGTGTGGGGCCCACCTCTTGTCCTGATCTCCAATTTTGCAGCCAAAAGAAAGGTGATAGGCTTTCTTCACCATAGTGGTTATACTGCGCTTTTGTGATGCAAAAGTCACTTCACCACAAACATAGCAGAAGTTATCTGCACTGTTCACACAAGTACGAGGCAACTCTGCTCACTTTGGCTAAACAGAAATGTGTCCCTTTGCAAAATCAAACACTGACAAATAAGAGAGCACGACACTGTATGATTTCTAGAGCTGATATAGGGCAATTTGTTCAGCAGAGTGATGTAAGCTTCGTTAGGATTGCATCATCCATGACTTCTAGGAATAACATGATGCAATTCATATCATGTATGACGCAATACCAGCTTCAGATTGCATCATTCATTGTTTTGCCTAAAAAGCAAGTACTGTCCAAACCCAGTCATAGATTTATTCATAGATCCAGTCAAAGATGTATTTTAGTCATTTCTGGTTTAAATGGAGATCCCTTCCCTTTATAACTCACTTATCCTCCGCCATTCCCAAGTCAGGGGTCGTATATACTGACCCAATAGCATGTCTTGAAAACTAGAGCCAATCAACAATTTTAAGCATCATTTTCGTTCTCAGTGACCCAGAATTAGTAAAGTTTGACTACATTTATTTCAGAAGCATTTTGGCTGTAGAGCAGTGTTATTGCTCTTTTTGTTTGTGTGGTTGATTCTCTCTCTCTCTCTGGCAGTCAGAGTTTAAAACAGCCTTGTTTACTGACACAAATTTATGAAGTGACCTCTAGTCATACCACAGTTGAGGTTGCAGTTCATTTTCTGTTAAGAGCTGCATTTCATATCCTCCCTAAAAACACCAAAAAAGTCACAGAAGCCTGAACATTGATAGGTGAGGTCAGGACCCAGGATTGAGTTTGTGGGAGAAATTTGAGGACATTTGCTCCAGGGCTTCCTCAGATGCCTCACCCCCTACAAATATTGCTCTCAACATTTCAAAATTAATTTAATATTGTTTTGCCCCCACTTATGAAATAAATGGAGACAGGAACCTCAAGAAACTCAAATCTCTAGCTGTAATTGCCTCTTTTAGGGAACACCAAGCAGAGGAAAACTATTGACAAAATAGCAAAGTTTTGAATCCGTCAAGTATTGTGGAATGCTGTTGCACATGTGTGAGTTTAATTACATTGCAAACCTTTTGGGATAGGGACAATCTTTTTGTCTTGTGTTTGTACAACACCTAGCATGTTGAGGTCTTAGTCCATGACTGGAGCTCCTTGATGCTACTTCAATCCAAGTAATAATAAGTGAGGAAATGAAGTTGCATAAGATACCATAATATTCCCTAGTGTGGTGTTATGGGAAAGCCAGTCATTTGGGGTAGACAGAGTTGGGTGAATAGCAAAAGAAAAAATCCACAATCATTCTGTCAGAAAAATCCATGTTCTGTCACATTCTAAATCAAATTTGTTTGACAATGTTCACATCTTTTTTTCTTCACTATGTGAACATTTATGTGAGCTCAGCAGTGATTTGCCAGCCAATGCACATCCTACTGCCCAGATGTAGCATTGCAGGGTTTTTTTTCCTGTGAAGTCCTGCCAACCAGATCCACTGCTGATCTCCATTTGCCTTGTGACTAGGCCCTCCAGGCAGTCACCTTTGGTCTCACCCCTTTTAGAGTAAACCAAGGTTTTCACCCAATAGTCCAAGGATCTCACACTAAGTTGATTGCCCTGATCCAGGACCAATAGTCCTTTTGCCCTGCTGTATTTGGGGACTTCCCGGTAGTATTCCCAGGGAGGCTGTAGGGGAACCCAATCCTTCCCTCTACCCTAAGGTACAGACCCTTGTAGCAAGTGGTTAATGTCTGTCTAGTAAGACTTCTTGCTTCTTTCCTGAGCTACTTCCTATGTTGGCCCACTTTCTCCTCAGGGGGCTCATATTCTCAGGGTGTGTCTGCTCCATTGTCAAGCTCCTAATTCCAGTTCTCAAGGCAAAAAACAAAAAACAAAACCTAAATTCACAAAAATGAAGAATGACACCAGATTCTGTGTCCTCCAGGATCCTCCAGCCATCTGTCCTAACACTCTGTGCTCACAGGCTACCAAAATTATTTGGATCTCTGCTGTGCTCCTTTCTGGGAGCTGAGGATGCAAGGTCTGTCCACCTCCCCAGGCTGGGGACTTCTGAACTGAGTATCTCTGTTTTTAAAGGTCTCTTCTGAGATTGGCATTTCTCGCAGATACACAGGGCGGGTCTGCACGAGCCCAAAATTTGTTCTTTAACCACATCTTGCCTGGTGTGGGATTTGTACACTTAATTTCAGGTAGTGAGGTTTTGTTTGTCTGCATGTTTTGTTATGGTGGCAGCTTGTATTCACATGAATTCTCATGCTTATGCATGACCATGTGTTTTCGTGTGAGCATGGTGCATTCACACTTCAAGCAGTCATTTTACTATCCTAAATTCTGTTCATAAGTCTGGTAGGTGGTAAGAATCGAAAAACAAAGTACATGAAGCCATCTGAAAATGAGCAAGATGGTTAAAGGTGGATGCTGCAAGGCCACACAAAAATTTGGAGACTGAATTCAATAAATGCACTGAAAATATACACACAAAAATGTGGATAGATAGATAATAAGCACAGAGGACATTGTGCTTATTAACACCATAGTAGAACAGTTTACCCCAAATCCTGGCTAACACCCTGACACAGAGGCAATTAATCAAACAAGATGGACAAAGACATGTGACAGTGCCAAGCAGGATTGTTTATGCAAATGCAATTACATCGGATGACTGTGACAAGAGAAAATTAAAGGTAGTCTTCTGTAAACTACCAGTAAATTATGTGCACAGTGCTTTGCCTTGTTCTCCCCCTCTGTCAGGAAGGAACATAGGCATTTTAAGATATGGAATCCATGCAGCTATACAGAATTAGTACACTTGTGCGGGAAGGAACACTAAAAGGTTGACATTTTCCTAATATTCTCATGACATATTCATCTCCTGCTACCTCTCACTAGAGTACAATACACCCACTCTCTCCCTGAGAGACTCAGATCCCCACGTCTTCCTCTTATTTATCAGTTACAGTCACCCACTGAGGGTGCAAAAACAAGACCATATGACTTAGGTATCCAGTCACACAGCTTGAACATTGAATTGTGAATATCAAAGATCTGCCCTGCTGGGGCTTTCTTCATTGGCCACTGCCCCAGGAAACTCCTTTAGGGAGATACCCACTGCACGGAGGGTGGGACATGGAAAGACAATAGAGAGTGGGGCTGTACTATCTTTCTGCTCTTAACTTTGGTATATGTTCCCACCCCAGCCCTAACCAATTCATTCCCCAAGGCAGCCCATTGACTGCCCCTTGTCTCTGCACATATCCCCAGTCCTTCACAGCTTTCACAAGGAGAGGAGGACACTAGTGCAAAGCCTAGTCTTTACTGACACTTCCATCTGGGAAGGATGTGATCTGTGCATGGAACGTCTCTTCTGCAAGCAGATCAGCAGGTCACAACTGGCTAGGGTGACCAGATAGCAAGGTTTGAAAAATCGGGATGGGGAGAAGGGGGAAGATAATAGGATCCTATAGAAGACAAAGCCCCTAACATTGGGACAGACAGTCCCAATAAAATTGCGACGTCTGCTCACCCTACAACTGGGCCCTCACAGTATTGCCTATCCCAAACACTCACAAATCGTGAATCATTCAAAAAGGGGATGGACATTTATGTGGATATCAAAAGTATCCAGTACTATCATAATTAACGATAACATTTTTGTGGCAGGGATGTGTAGGCTGGTCGGTTCCCACCAACCCAGAAAGGAACCAGTGCCAGGCCTGCACCCATTTCAGGCCTTTGTTTCAGAGCAGAATGCATAGGCTTTCCCCTTGTCTCTCTCAGCCCCTGGAAAGAGGACACACCCTGCCGGGTCATGTAACTGGCAGGTAGCCCTTCTCCCTTTCCCTGCTGTTTTACTCTGTCACAGGATATTAAACCTTGTGCTTCAGGACATAGGCCAATCGGTATAAGAAATCAGGATGAAACATTTTGGGGGGGGGGCAATTACTCCACATTTGTCTATTTGGGTTTTTGGTTCTTACACCTACCTCGGAGGCATCTGGTGCTAATCACTGTTGGGGGAGAGGTTACTAGGCTAGATGACCGCAGATGTGATTACTTTTGGCTGTTCTAGGTTCCTATGTGTCCATGCTTAATTTGTAATGAAAGAGGTGCTGGGGTTCAAGCAATTAGGTGCTGGGGGTCAAGTAAATTTTTTTTACTTTATAACAGATGCGGCAAGCCCAGAAGAGCCAGGGCTCAGCCCTGGCACAAATTCAGCACTAGTCAGGCTTCAAGAAACCATGAGAAATAAATAGTATTTTTTGGATTCTTTTTGTTTGTCTCCTGCTTTTTTGAACTATAAGGGATTGTGTTTTTCAGGCTTTGCTCAGCAACCATGAGGGCCAGAATCTTAAATGTTTTAAATGAAAGCTAAGATTCTCACATAACCACATGACTCCAGGAGCTGGAGCTTTAAATAAAACACCAAATATTAGGAGAGTCACAATAAAATTTGAAGAGATGGCAACAGTCATTAGATATGACAGACATGACAGTTTCAATGTACAAGATACAGCCAATTATTTTTCTTAAACTTTGAGAGTGTATCTTTGTAGCTAATAGTGATTTGAAAATGTTTGTAATATTTGTCCTTTTCTTGTTGCCATGAATGAAGGCTGTGAAATCTAGTGATCATAATTATAAAGCATGTCATGTATTAACATATCTTTGTCTATAGATCTTCAAAAATAGTCTAGATCTTCAGAAATCTTCACTCCTAGCACAGTTCTATTCCTTTCATACCCCCTACCCACCAAACAATAGGTTAATGCAGCTGATGAAGTGGGTTCTAACCCACGAAAGCTTATGCTGAAATAAATTTGTTAGTCTCTAAGGTGCCACAAGTATTTCTTTCTTATTTTCTTTTCACTAATGAACAATATCCTGAATTAGGGCCTGAAGCAATATGCAGAATTTACCTACATTTTAGTTTTAGATGCTTGCATAAATCTGTTCTTTGGCAGCTATGAAGGGGAAATTTGATTCAGCGACAGCTTTTCAGATACTTGATCTGTGAAAAGCAGGAGCAAGTGATCAAACCACAAAAATCCCCAAACATTAATATTGATTCACCAATGGAGTATGAAACCACAAATTTTCCAAGAAAATGTATTGTACAGTATACCTACTTCTAAAATTACCATGCTTTGGCCCATGGATGCTGACTTTTGCTTTTGCCGGTGGGTGCTTTTTAAGAAGTGTGTGTGTGTGTGTTTGGGGGCTGGGGGGCACTCTGCCTGTTTTTGTGGGAGGCTATTTTCAGCATATTTATACACTTCTTTCATATTCTAGTTATTGTATATGTGTCTATCATTAGTATCTTTACTACTTTTATAATGATTCAATTGTTATGAACTACATAATTACATTCTCCTGAATTACAGTATATTAAAATCATTACAATCACCTAAAAGCTGTCTTCACAAACGTCCCAGTTTAAAGACATTATAGCTCACTGTAGCTTTCTAGATGAAACTGTCAGCAATCTTATTTAGGTCTAGGTTCCCTGATATTGTTTTGATGCATATTAAGGACAGCTACATTATTCAGTTGCATCTGTCTTATTGATGACTGGAGATAATTTTTAAGTCTTCTGAAGCTGGAGAATGAGTTCAGGATGAAACAGGCACAGTGAGAAGGATTCAATTTGCAGTACTCTGGAAACATAGTACTTCCAGAGTACTGCAAATGACTCCAGGATCTCTTTCTTGATGGGTAACAGCTAATTTTGTATCTATAGTTGGGATTATATTTTGCCATGTGTATTACTTTGCATTTCACATTGAATTTCATCTGCCATTTTGTTGCCATCACCCAGTTTTGTGAGACCCCTTTGTAATTCTTTGCAGTCTGTTTTTGATCTAACTAGCCTGAGTAATTTTGTATCATCTGCAAATTTTGCCACCTCACTGTTTACTCCTTTTGCAGATCATTTATGAATAGTGTTGAACAGCACTGATCCTAGACCAGAACAAGCCCCTCTGGGGACACCACTATTTACTTCTCTCCATTCTGAAACTGGACCATTTATTCCTACTCTTTGGGTACGTCCATACTTACCGGCTGGTTCGGCGGCACGCAATCTAGACGCGATAAATCGATCCTGGAAGTGCTCGCCGTCGACACTGGTAATCCTGCTCCGTGAGAGGAGTAGGCAGAGTCGACGGGGGAGCCTGCCTGCCGCGTGTGGACCCGCGGTGAGTACCTTGAAGTTCGAACTAAGATACTTCGACTTCAGCTACGTTATTAACGTAGCTGAAGTTGCCTATCTTAGTTCGAACTGGGGGCTTAGTGTGGACCAAGCCTTAGTTTCCTATCTTTTAACTGGAGTGCCTGGGTATGCTTTCAGGATCATCTAAGGATCCTTAATTTAATTTAATAGCAAGTCTTTTGTTATCTTAATCACACTGCCTCTGTTTATCAACAAACTCCCTTCCCCAAGGGCAGAAGTTGTTAGCAGCACAGAACTCATCACATTCCACACTCATGCTCTGACTCCTGGGTGCTGAGCAGCCACTGTTCTCCCCCCCCCCCCCCATGGGTGCTTGAGCCCTGGAGCACGCATAGAGTCCAGGCCTATGCTTTCACCCTTGTGTGTATGCAAAGGTCTGGAAGAATTTGAGTATATCTGTGCTGAGCTAGTGTACTCTCCATGGGCCTGGTCCAAAGTCCATGGAGTCAGTGGAAAGACTTGCACTGACTTCAGTAGGATTTTGTTTGCACCCCTGCAGCCAGATAATGTAAACTTGGCTTCCTAGGGTATGTGCACCCATTAACCAGAAAGGTGAAAATGGCAAGTGGCTCCTAGGAAGAGATACCAGTGACTGTGTTACATGATGAGAATTATATAACCAAGAGCAAGAAAACAGCTTCCTTCTGAGTGAATCTGAAGTGTACTTCCAAGCTTTTTGGGACTGAAAATCTGGCAAGCTGGAGGCAGTTTATTTAGGTTCAAACCCTCTCACTGACTTAGAGACCTTTGCAATGTTGCTAAATAAGTGAAGTGATTTAGAAAGTGAACCTTGGCACCTGCAGCAAAGTTGGAAAGAGAAGAGATACTTCAGAATTCAATTTACTCTGCATTAACTTGAGATCTGATACTCATTATCTGCTTTAACTGCTTGTTTTATCTAAACTGCTAAAGAGTCACAGGAGTGGGAAAGAAAATTAAGCCTATTTCAAATTTGTTGCTCTAAGCAAAATGACTTCCTTATCTAATCTTATGAGAGGTTGGATGAGTTTCCCTGTTTTAATAATCACTTGTCCCAAATTTCCCTTCCATTAAAAAAATTAACAAAGAATCTGGAGAATTTATCTTTTTATAATCAGAAAAGTTTTCTTCCATACCACCTAAAACCTAAATGATAAAACCCGATAGTAGGCTTTTGCTAGAGGCATTTTCTAACACAGTGGAACTTTTAATTACATACTTTGGAATAACAAAAGGTTACCCATTGGTAGTACACATACCAGTTTGGCTAGTGATTATGTCATATCTCACAACCTAAGCAGAAGTGGTCCTGATCAGCATTTGAAAAGGAGACTTTAGTGGAAAACACTAAATGCTGGAGGAAGTGGTGTTGATGATTTACTAAGGTAGTGTTTTTTCCACTGCTTGCATCCGAAGAAGTGGGTATTCACCCATGAAAGCTTATGCTTCAATACCTCTGTTAGTCTATAAGGTGCCACAGGACCCTTTGTCGCTTCTACAGATCCAGACTAACACGGCTAACCCTCTGATACTTAAGGTAGGTGGTGGTTGTATGCAGTGCAGTTGTAGCTGTGTCGGTCCCAGGGGGGTGAGGTATTATCTTTTATTGGACCAACTTCCGTTGGTGAGAGAGACAAGCTTTTGAGCTGCACGGAGCTCTTCTTTTGGTCTCAGAAAGGTACTCCCAGCGTTACAGCTAAATGTAAGGTAGAACAGATTGTTTAGCATAAATAGTTAGTACATATTTTAAAGGACTATTCACGGCTACTACACTGAAACCTATTCAAGGTAGAGTGGCCCGTTAACTTCTCATAGAATATGTGCTAACTGCTTATGATAAACAATCTGCTCCACCTTGCATTTAGTGGTCATGCTTGGAGTACTTTTCCCAGACCAGAGGAAGAGCTCTGTGTGGCTCAAAAGCCACCATGACAGGGACTGAAACACTGCCCCCCATCTCCAGTGAGTACCCCAGCCGCAGGTACCCCCGCCAGCACCCTCTCCAACCTCTCCAGCAGTGTCCTCTTTTTTGGAACCTGAACTATGGTAAGCCTAGTCTTTGTCATTTTAGATTGTAATCTGTTCAGCGCAATGACTGAATCCTCCTGTGCAGTTTTACAGCACCTACAATAATGACGCCTTGATCTTGACTGGGGCCTTTGGGCTAAATGAACAATAGCTAATATTAAGAATAAATATGTTAGAGAGACAAGGTGGATGAGTAAAATATCTTTGATTGGACCAATTTCTGTTGGTGAGAGAGGCAAGCTGCACTGCACTACACTGCATATAAGAATAAAGATGGCATTTTATAAGAAATGTGTGGCCTGGAGTGCTAGCCAATCCCAATAATAAAAGGACGCTTAGCTGCATACCTTTTCTCTTTTAAATAAATATCCTGTATCTCCTCTCTTCCTGTCCTAACAGCTGTGTAGCATTGCTGTGCTCAGTTTAACGCTGCTGTGTTCTACCCTAGAGAATTTCAGTGGTGTGTGGAGTAATACCTATAAACAGATTGGGCCCCAGTTCTCATTTGCACTAATGCCTTGTCTACACTACAAAGTTTTGTCAGCAAAAGTTATGCCACTTTAATTAAAACCGTGGTAGAATGTCCACTCTAACTCCTTCTGTCGGCAGAGCACATCCACATTAGCAGCTCTTGGTGTGCAACTGGCCGCAGGGTGCTTTGGGAAGGATTTGCAATGCCTCATGGGGCAGGTATAGCGTCACATGATGCAGGTTTCTCAGCCCCATCCTTCCATGGGCATCCTAGTAGATTGTCAGCCGCTTTTCAACTGAAGTGTGGGGGGGGGAGGGAGAGGAGAGTGGTGTGTCTGGGGCGGGGGAGACAGCAGGCTGACCGACCTATCCTGAGGCCGGGTGAAGGGGGCACCCCACCTCGACAGCCCCCGGCTCTGCTCGGCACAGCAGTCTCTCCGGAAGCTGCCCACTCTGCCTGCCTGCCTATGGTTCTGTGATTCCCTCTGAGTTCTCCCACAGCCTCCTCAGCTGCCGGGAGCAGCATCCTGAGCAGCTCTGTGAGCTCTCCATGCTGAAGAATGACAAAGCAGCACAGCAATCGTCCCTCCCCCCCGATCCGCTCCCTGCAGCAGCAGTCTGCCTGCTGCTGAGTTCCTACTGCAGGGCAGTACAGGAGCATTCCACGTTAATGGGGAACAAAGAGCAAATCATTAACGTGGAATGCTCCTGTGCTGCCCTGCACCCTAACTATCTTTGTGAATTTGGGCCCTAAGCCCCACCCTTTTCCTCTGCATTCACTCCTGAAACGATGCTGGTTCTAGCGGGACCCAAGTGAGAGTGCCAGTTCAGGACAAATTGCTTTAAGCAGGGCAGTTATAGCCCAAGGCTGGGGTTTTTCCACCTCTAAGGCAAACCAAACCAGCCAGACAGAGAAGACTTTGGTTTTACCCCACTGGCTAACCACAAGTCATCCCAAGCAATCCCCTTAGACATTCCAGTTTCCCAGTCTCACCACCAGTGCCACTCGTTATGGGGACAAATGGTCATGAAAACCAATGCCTCGGTAAAAGAAAACAGGTTCTCCCGATCCCAGCGGAACGAACCTCAGAGCCAGGTCAATATACAACTCAGATCTTACCCACAAATCACGTTGTTGCCAATCCTTTAGAATCTAAAATCTAAAGGTTTATTCATAAAAGGAAAAAGGTATAGGTGAGAGCTAGAATTGGTTAAAAGGAATCAATTACATACAGGAATGGCAAAGTTCATGGTTCAGGCTTGCAGCAGCGATGGAATATACTGCAGGTTCAGATCAAGTCTCTGGAATACATCCACAGCTGGGATGGGTCGTTCAGTCCTTTGTTAAGAGCTTCCATTTGTAGGAAGGTTCCTCCAGAGGTAAGAAGCAGGAATGAAGACAAAATGGAGATGAGGCAGCTGCCTTTTTATAGTTTCTTCCAGGTGTAAAGACACCTCTTTGTCCTTACTGTGGAAAATCACAGCAAAATGGAGTCTGGAGTCACATGGGCAAGTCCCTGCATACCTTACTGAATCATAAGGCATGTCTGCCTCCTCTCAATGGGCTAATTGTATAGTCGATGGTCCTTAATGGGCCATCAAGCAGGCCTGGCAGAGCTGATAGCTTGTCTGGGGTCCCAGAAGCACAGCCCCAGTTTGAAATACAGACAGTATAAAGCCAATATTCATAACTTCAACTACAAAACTGATACATACATATAAATGGCATAATCATAACCAGCCAAGCATAACCCGGTCTTAGACACCTCATTTGACCCCCTTTATATAAGATTTGGTGCCACTACAGGACCTTTGTTGCAACAATGATCTATACGGTCCCAGTTATTGTCAATAACGTCACAACTCCCACCTAGCTTAGGCAGCTCCTCACTCTGCTTGTTGGCTGCTGTGAATCCCGTTTTTGGGACACATGCACACATGCCGCTCCTGTTGAGGATGATGGGAGCAGTAAGGGCATATCAGAGAGCAGAATATGGCCTTCAATGAATAACGCTGATCCTACTCTAAGCCTTGGTTTTGGATTGGGGCTGAAAATGAGGTGGAGGAGAAAGTTATATCCTTGTCCTTTGTGTCCAATAGGCAGTTACCTCTGAGGTAGGTATTCAAGCTGCCTCATCCTGCTCTTGCTGAAATCTGTGATAAAACTCCACTCTAGTGATCCAAAATCAGGCCCCAGGTTAGCTGCCATCTGGTCCCCAGGTGATGGAGCTCTCCAACTTCACACATTATCAATATCATAGTACCTCAAGTTTTCAGTTTACAGTGAATTCCCTAAAGGTCTCTTTGCTCTTCCTCTTAACTGAACTAATCCCTATTTTTAATAAGCTCTTGTCTGATACTGTCTCAAGTGAAACTTGCCTTACTAACTCTTTCCTTCCCTTTCTTTATGTCTTTCCTAGTCTGATGTGTCTTTCTTTAATCACTTCATTTCTCCCCTCTTGCCTTCCTTACACTACTGCTCTGCTCTGTCACTCAGCTTGGTCTCCTTGTGCCCATGTAGACCCTGGTGCTGGTTTCCATCTCCCAATCCTGAGCTTGCGCCTGGTTGCTCCAGACCTCTTTGAGCCTGGCATCTCTGTGGGAACAGCCAGAGTACAGGACCACTCCAGCTCTGCCTCCTTCTATCTCTGATACCCTTCTGCAGAATGGCCTCTGTCTTGAGACCTTGTATGGGAGGAGTGTATTGAGAAGGACCTCCTGTGCTGAGAGCTGCAAAGCAAATGTACAGCCTGCTTCTTATTGCTCCTGCGTCCCTGCCCCCTCAGAATCTGAGAATTCTTAACAGGTAATTCCCTCTCAGCTTCCTTTCACACACATAAAGGACCTGAAGCAACTATTCCAACAGAGCCACTTACCTTTCTGGAGCATTGCACTCCACATAGAACTTCATTGGAATATCCCTTGGAAAATTCATCCCATATAGACTATGGCTGCCCACTCTATTTGTATGCATTCATGCATGAAGTTGGGTTTAACTAATGCTGTATGGATCCTCCAGCCATTGAGACCTGCTCCTCAAGTCTGAAGTATCATTTGCAGAGTGGTTTCACTCATGCTTTTGCAGCCTGTAGTGATGGAAGGATAATTCCTTCCTTTTACCTTTGCAGAAATCTCCAATGTCCAGTCTGAGCTGGGATCAGTATTTACGCCTGCATCTGCTTTGATGCCCATGGTATCTGAATTTGCCTCGGGATGGTACCAGCAGTAAAGCAACTGCCCTCCATTTTCCTTAGATGCTTTGGGCCTCCCCCTGAAAGACACTGAAATAAAAAGTGTAGCATCTGAATGACCATAAGCTCTTGTTAGTAAGTACTGGAAAAGAACAAGAGAGAGAAAAATTTTCCATCTGAGTCCTGAACAAGTTATACCAATTATTTTCCAGTAATCCATTTTAGTGAGACAAAAAAAAAGGGGGGGGGGCAGGGGAGAGAGGAGATTAATACTTCTTAAAAGCAAACCCTCCATCAGCAATCTCTAAAAATCCTGCTCTAAAGAAATCACATTAAAAGATGAATGATGCACTATTAGTAGAAATTGCTCTTTCAGGTTTCCCTAGCTAGCAGAAAACATACTTTTATATAATAAAGAAGTTGCCTTCCAATACATTCTCGTGAGCTTTTTTAGTCACCTAATAAATTACTCCAGTGCTGATCGCCTGCCACCTGTATGATGATAGCTATTCTTCATTATTGACAAATGAAAATATAAAATGGTGCAATATATTAAAAATGTATAACTATGTAGGGCCCTCATTCCCAGTTACAAAGTGAATCCCATAAAATCTTGTGAAGTACAAAGGGATTGGATAGTTTAAGGGCCATCAGAGCTTCTTTTAGAGAGGAGGTGAGAGGGTTGGGGGGACAATATAATGTTGTAATGCTGTTTTTAGTATTCTATTTCTATGCTTTATTTTTGGAGCCTTTTTCCTCTCAGTTTGAAAGGGGAGCCCATATTTTCTTTGAAAAATATCACAAATATAGGTATTACAGATGAAATAAGACTATTAGGTCATCTCATCATTATCCCTGTCAATGCAAGATCATTTTCTACAGTAAATTATCTATTTGTCCAATCTGACTTTACAGGGCTCCATCAACGGGGCTTCCCTTGGGAGACAGTTCCACAGTCTAAACGAACTTACTGTCCAGAATTGTTTATCTAGTATCCCGTTTATATTTTCCAATGCTCATTTACAGTGCATCTCATTATCCGTAGTTAAATCCCCTCGGACCACCTTAAATAATTCTTCTCTATCCTTGATGTTTACAGCCTTCAAATATTTGTAGACAGTTATCCTGTTCTCTCACCCTCAGTCATTGCTCAGCCAAGTTTATACATATTTATTTCTTTTAATGTTTCATCATAAGTCAATCCCTTCAGTCTGTTAATAATTTATGTTGCTTTCCCCTGAATTTTCTCAAATACGTCAACAGTTTTCTGCTATTGAGAGGCCCCCACATACTGTCTTTTAGCCACATGCCATTGCCTGAAGAGAGGTGGAGAGAAGGATTATCACTATACTTTTGTTTATTTCCTAATTTATTTGATTTAGAATCATAGAATCTCAGGGTTGGAAGGGACCTCAGGAGGTCATCTAGTCCAACCCCCTGCTCAAAGCAGGACCAACCCCAACTAGATCATCCCAGCCAGGGCTTTGTCAAGTCTGACCTTAAAAACCTCTAAGGAAGGAGATTCCACCACCTCCCTAGGTAACCCATTCCAGTTCTTCACCACCCTACTAGTGAAAAAGTTTTTCCTAATATCCAACCTAAACCTCCCCCTCTGCAACTTGAGACCATTACTCCTTGTTCTGTCATCTTCTACCACTGAGAACAGTCTAGATCCATCCTCTTTGGAACCCCCTTTTAGGTAGTTGAAAGCAGCTATCAAATCCCCCCTCACTCTTCTCTTCTGCAGGCTAAACAATCCCAGTTCCCTCAGCCTCTCCTCATAAGTCATGTGCTCGAGCCCCCTAATCATTTTTGTTGCCCTCTGTTGGACTCTTTCCAATTTATCCACATCCTTCTTGTAGTGTGGGGCCCAAAACTGGACACAGTACTCCAAATGAGGCCTCACCAGTGCCGAATAGAGGGGAATAATCACGTCCCTCGATCTGCTGGAAATGCCCCTACTTATACAGGCCAAAATGCCGTTAGCCTTCTTGGCAACAAGGGCACACTGTTGACTCATATTCAGCTTTTCGTCCACCGTAACCCCTAGGTCCTTTTCTGCAGAACTGCTGCCCAGCCATTCGGTCCCTAGTCTGTAGCAGTGCATGGGATTCTTCCGTCCTAAGTGCAGGACTCTGCACTTGTCCTTGTTCAACCTCATCAGATTTCTTTTGGCCCAATCCTCTAATTTGTCTAGGTCCCTCTGTATCCTATCCCTACCCTCCAGTGTATCAACCACTCCTCCCAATTTAGTATCATCTGCAAACTTGCTAAGGGTGCAGTCCACACCATCCTCCAGATCGTTGATGAAGATATTGAACAAAACCGGCCCCAGCACCGACCCTTGGGGCACTCCACTTGATACCGGCTGCCAACTAGACATGGAGCCATTGATCACTACCCGTTGAGCACAACCATCCAGCCAGTTTTCTATCCACCTTACCGTCCATTCATCCAGCCCATACTTCTTTAACTTGCTGGCAAGAATACTGTGGGAGACTGTATCAAAAGCTTTGCTAAAGTCAAGAAATAGCACATCCACTGCTTTCCCCTCATCCACAGAGCCAGTTATCTCTTCATAGAAGGCAATTAGGTTAGTCAGGCATGACTTGCCCTTGGTGAATCCATGCTGACTGTTCCTGATCACTTTCCCCTCCTTTAAGTGGTCCAGAATTGATTCCTTGAGGACCTGTTCCATGATTTTTCCAGGGACTGAGGTGAGACTGACTGGCCTGTAGTTCCCCGGATCTTCCTTCTTCCCTTTTTTAAAGATGGGCACTACATTAGCTTTTTTCCAGTCATCCGGGACCTCCCCCGATTGCCATGATTTGTCAAAGATAATGGCCAATGGCTCTGCAATCACATCGGCCAACTCCTTTAGCACCCTCGGATGCAGTGCATCTGGCCCCATGGACTTGTGTTCGTCCAGCTTTTCTAAATAGTCCCGAACTACTTCTTTCTCCACAGAGGGCTGGTCACCTCCTCCCCATACCGTGCTGCAGAGTGCAGCCACCTGGGAGCTGATCTTGTCTGTGAAGACAGAGGCAAAAAAAGCATTGAGTACACTAGCTTTCTCCACATCCTCTGTCACTAGGTTCCCTCCCTCATTCAGCAAGGGGCCCACACTTTCCTTGACTTTCTTCTTGTTGCTCACATACCTGAAGAAACCCTTCTTGTTACTCCTAACATCTCCGGCTAGCTGCAACTCCAAGTGTGATTTGGCCTTCCTAATTTCACTCCTGCATGCCTGAACAATATTTTTATACTCCTCCCTAGTCATTTGTCCAATCTTCCACTTCTTGTAAGCTGCTTTTTTCTGTTTAAGACGAGCAAGGATTTCACTGTTAAGCCAAGCTGGTCGCCTGCCATATTTACTTTTCTTTCTACACCTCGGGATGGTTTGTTCCTGCAACCTCAATAAGGATTCTTTAAAATACAGCCAGCTTTCCTCGACTCCTTTCCCCGTCATGTTATTCTCCCAGGGGACCTTGCCCATCAGTTCCCTGAGGGAGTCAAAGTCTGCTTTTCTGAAGTCCAGGGTCTGTATTCTACTGCTCTCCTTTCTTCCTTGTGTCAGGATCCTGAACTCGACCATCTCATGGTCACTGCCTCCCAGGTTCCCATCCACTATTGCTTCCTCTACTATTTCTTCCCTGTTTGTGAGCAGCAGGTCAAGAAGAGCTTTTCCCCTAGTTGGTTCCTCCAGCACTTGCACCAGGAAATTGTCCCCTACACTTTCCAAAAACTTCCTGGATTGTCTGTGCACCGCTGTATTGCTCTCCCAGCAGATGTCGGGGTGATTAAAGTCACCCATGAGAACCAGGGCCTGTGATCTAGTAACTTCTGTTAGTTGCTGGAAGAAAGCCTCGTCCACCTCATCCCCCTGGTCTGGTGGTCTGTAGCAGACTCCCACCACAACGTTACCCTTGTTGCTCACACTTCTAAATTTAATCCAGAGACTCTCAGGTTTTTCTGCAGTTTCATACTGGAGCTCTGAGCAGTCATACTGCTCTCTTACATACAACGCAACTCCCCCACCTTTTCTGCCCTGCCTATTCTTCCTGAACAGTTTATATCCATCCATGACAGTACTCCAATCATGTGAGTTATCCCACCAAGTCTCTGTTATTCCAATTACATCATAATTCCTTGACTGTGCCAGGACTTCCAGTTCTCCCTGCTTGTTCCCCAGGCTTCTTGCATTTGTGTATAGGCATTTAAGATAACTCACCGATCGTCCTGCTGTCCCAGTATGGGGCAGGAGCCCTCCCCTCTTGCACTCACCTACTTGTGCTTCCTCCCAGTATCCCACTTCCCCCGGGGCTTTGGTCTCCTTCCCCCGGTGAACCTAGTTTAAAGCCCTCCTCACTAGGTTAGCCAGCCTGCTTCCAAAGATGCTCTTCCCTCTCTTCGTCAGGTGGAAGAGCATCTTTGGAAGCTCTTCCACACAATTTACTTGTGTTCTTAAGTAGTGCCTATATTCAGCAGATACTGTTTCTTCTCTACGTATGCTCTAATACAATATACAAATATAAAAATGATTTTACAACTATCCCGCCCTCCGAAAAGCTTGGCTGATTTAAAACATCCTATGAACAAATCAAAACTGTAAAATAATGTTCACTCAGTAACTCATGACCTATCCTCCTATGCTCAGACCTTTAGACTGCACCTCTCCACTGTCTATCAAACACAAAATCTCTTGGATCTTTCCTGGAGTTTATCACAAAGCTCTGAAATTTATCATATAATGCTGCAATTTATTACATGAATTTACTAATGTCCAATACCAGTATGATCTGCAAACTTGCATAATATCCTCTCAAATCTGAGCTCTGATAATCAGTCAAGGAGAGGCTTTTATTTGAGGCTTTTATCTTTTTATCTCTATTAGATCTGAACCTGGGAAGATGAATTCCAGGCATTGTCACCTGAGACGTACCAATGAACCTCAACTGCTGTGATGGAACATAAGAAGGGAAGATGTCTGTAAAATAACTAGATCTCAGACCATATGGGGCTTTAAAGATTATGTTTATGTTTGCAATAGAGCTGGGCAGGAAATGGTTTTTCCCATGCTGTGAGTTGTCAACATTTTTTCCAGAACAGGATGCAGTGTGGGAGGTCTAGGTTGGATATTAGGAAAACCTATTTCACTAGGAGGATGGTGAAGCACTGGAATAGGTTACCTAGAGAGGTAGTGGAATCTCCATCCTTAGAGGTTTTTAAGGCCTGGCTTGACAAAGCCCTAGCTGGGATGATTTAGCTGGGGTTGGTCCTGCTTTGAGCATGGGGTTGGACTCGATGACCTCCTGAGGTCTCTTCCAACCCTAATCTTCTATGATTCTATGAAAAGTCAAAATCTCATTTTTTTCACAAATTGATCTGAAAAAAATAATCAGACCAATCAAAACATTTTGTTTTGATAATTTTAAAATGTTTTGGTTTTGACCTCTTGAAATAAATTAACCTTTAAAAAAAGAATAAATTAACTAAAATTTCAAAATAAAAGTCATTTTTAATAAAAAGACCCTATGTTTAGAAAATTCCAAAATGTCTCATTTTAAAACTTTTTTAAAAAAATGTTCAGACCACAAGATTAGACAAAATTGACCCTCTCTCATGAACAGTGTTCATTTTGATGAATCAACATTTTCTGATGAAAAAAACATGTTGTCAGGAAATTCGCTTTCAGTTCTAGTCTGCACCACTAAATAATAAATAAATAATAACAGGAAATTATTGATCACTCTGATCATATCTCCCCTTCCAATTTTTTTAAAAATGCTCATTTTAATATGTCCTCATTAGGCTGGTCCCATATGTCTAATAATTTGTTATCCTTCAATTGGTTTGTTTTTTCATATTCCTGTTACTACATGTCCTCTTTGAGATACTACAGAGCTATAATAGTTTCCTCTCATAATGAATTCTTTATTTCTATTTCTGAAGCCCCGAAATATCTTTGCTTGTTTATTCTTGCTGTGTAGGTTTGAACATTTTAACTCCCAGTTTTCAGTTATCCTCTTCCTGTTCAATGTTTTGCAGCATATAAATATCCATGGAGGTTATATTTCCTTTACTCGTTCTCTGTCCGTTGTCTCATTATGTTTGCTGTAGAGTGAATTGTATTAAGCTAATACTATACCTGTGTCTATTACAAATCTATTCAAAATAAGCTTCCAGAATTTTATTGTCCTTTGTGTTTGCTGCCACCACTCCTAATTTTATGCAATCAAATTTTAGTATATTACTGCCACATCATTCTCCTAAGGCACTGAAATATGTATACAGTGTGTATAGTATACAGAGATGATAAATGTGCCTAATATTGATTATTGTGATACTCCACTAGTCAATGCTCTCCATACTCCAATTCCCTCTTTACAGTCACAATTAACCTCATTCTCTTCACTATGTAAGCCAGTTCATTTATCCATTTAGTCTACTCCTCTAGTATATTTACTGACAGGAGAGATTTTTTGCTCCATGCGGTAAAAGCTATTCTAAAGCAATACATCACACTGATATATAGGTGTGGCACAATATGATTTTTATTTTTTGTAATATCAGTGGATAATATCAATATTTATTTTTAGGCCTTTTTTATTTTTATAGATTTAAATTTTCAGTTACATGAAATTATGGGGTTTAAGGTTTTTTTTCTGATTTTTATCTATTTATATTTTCCCAGTTGTGAGAAATTATGGGAGGGTCAGACAATAATGGTTTACAGTTGAGATTCAAAAAGTTAAAACTTTGTAACCATTAAAACACAAATTGTCAACATCACATTTCAAAATACACAAAGGAAATATCCTTAAATCAAATTCTAATAAGTTCTCAAGCAGCATTTTCTTACTTTGCCTATCTGTAAATTTTGCTGAGTATCAACTGAAATATTTTTTCATCGGTCATGTGTGTGTGTGTGTGTGCGGTGAAATTAATGTTTACTGACTTTTATTGGAAAAAATCTAATATTTCCAAGCCTTCTTATATAGCACTTTTACTTTTCAAGGCACTTGACAAACATTAACTGATTAATCACAACACACATGTTAGGTAGAAGATAAAGTGTTAATATCTGAATTTTACAGGTGGCAAAATGGGCAGATTGATTTAGGAGACTTGCACAAGGCCCCATTGCAAGTTTGTGGCAGAGCCAGAATTAGCACTCAGTACATCATGACCTATCATTCTAAGCTCAGACCTTTGGAATGCACCTTCCAGTCAAACACAAAAAACCTGATACTCTACTGATTTCTCTTGCCCCTGATCATACAGGGCTAGATGGGACATAAAAATTGCCACAGTGAATCAGACCCATGGCCCATCTAATCCAGTATCCTGGCTCTCACAGGCGCTTCAGAGGAAAAGCACCAGGAACTTCAGAGGAAAGAGGAAGAACCACACAATATATGCAGATGTGGTACAATCTGACCCTCCAAGAAGATCTAATCCTAATAGAGATTGGCTTAAACCCTGAAGCATGAAGATGCTTTTTAGCATTAGTTTTTTTACAACTCTTGCTATTCTTGTAATCCAATCACTCTTTGAACCTCACTGAGGTCTGGTATAGCTCTGTCAGTAAGGAGTGTGGGGGGAAAATAAAAACAATCACACCCCTTGTGACGGGTTGGATCTCAGAAACCCCCTTGGGGCTGCAAACTGATGTGCCAAGACTACTTCTGCCCCTGCTTTCCCTGCCCTGACAGCTTGGGACTTCAGAGCCCTGCCTAGTTGTGCTTGCCGGCCACAAACACAGACCCAGGTCTGAACCACGTCCCACAAACAGCAGGCTTAACTGAAAGCAGCTTAAGAAGTGTTCCTGTATTTAACACTCAGATGCTGAACTCACAATAGGGTCCAAACCCCAAATAAATCTGTTTTATCCATGCATAAAGTTTATACAGGGTAAACTCATAAATTGTTCGCCCTCTATAACAGTGATAGAGAGATATGCACAGCTGTCCCCCCCCCCCCCCAGGTATTAATACATACTCTGGATTAATTAATAAGTAAAAAGTGATTTTATTAAATACAGAAAGTAGGATTTAAGTGGTTCCAAGTAGTAACAGACAGAACAAAGTTAATTACCAAGTAAAATAAAATAAAACATGCAAGTCTAAGCCTAATACAGTAATAAAACTGAATAGAGATAAAATCTCACCCTCAGAGATGTTTCAATAAGTTTCTTTCGCAGACTGGGCACCTTCCTAGTCTGGGCACAGTCCTTTCCCCGGTACAGCCCTTGTTCCAGCTCAGGTGGTAGCTAGGGGATTTCTCATGATTGCCGTCCCCTTTGTTCTGTTCCACCCACTTATATAGTTTTGGCACAAGGCAGGAATCTTTTGTCTCTCTGCCCTCCCACCCCACTTCTAAATGGAAAAGCACCAGGTTTAAGATGGATTTCAGTACCAGGTGACATGGTCACATGTCCTGTGAGACCCCATGCCTTCATTCCTCCCAGCCTGACTCACAGGAAGGCCTGTAAGCAAACAGAGCCATCCACAGTCAATTGTCCTGGTTAATGGGAGCCATCAAGATTCCAAACCATCATTAATGGCCCACACTTTGCATAAGTATAATAGGACCTCAGGGTTATATTTCATATTTCTAGTTTCAGATACAAGAGTGACACATTTATACAAATAGGATGACCACACTCTGTAGATTATAAGCTTTGTAATGATACCTTACAAGAGACCTTTTGCATGAAGCATATTCTAGTTACATTATATTCACTCATTAGCATATTTTCATAAAATCATATAGAGTGCAATGTCACACCCCTAACCAATATAACTAACGACGACGGGGACGGTGGAACCAGTGTAGTTGCAGTTATACTGGTTTTAGCCAAGCCATATAAAATAGACATAGTGTACACAACATTATACACAGCATATGGACAGTTATAGTAACCAAATTACACTGTCTTTCTCACAATGCTGTTTACTCATGTCAAGATATATTCCACAATACCTTGTAACAATACAACTCAGCATTTGGCATAGGCAGATAGGAACCCTGTCAAAGTCAAGATACATTAGTGTTCTGCCCTGATAGAAGCTTGGAAGATACCTTTACAACTTATAGCTCTTGTAATGTGGTACAGATAAGGTACAGAACAACAAGGTAAAGGGCTGGTATGAACTGTGAGCTGGATCTTAGGTGACGTAAAGAGTGCTTTTAGCTCGTAAAAAGCTGTGATATAAATATAGTTTGTTCAGGGGGCATACTTCAAAGCAAAGCTAGTGTGTAAGGTGAACATCGTGAGAGCTTCCCAGAAGGGTGGGCTGCATGCTTTTTGTGTACTGCTTTGTTCCAGTTAATAAAACTTGGCTAAGCTCATTCAGTCTCATGAACATTTTTAATATTGAGCCACAAGTAATAGTCAAGCAATGGACTATACTTTTAGCAACAAGGGAAAAAAAGGCCCTTTGCCAGTAGTACTTATTTCATTCGGGGAACTGGTATAATTGATACCAGAAAAAGGCACCCTTTATCCAGTGTAAGCTAGGAGAATTTGCAGTATAGCTCGACTGGCAAACCTCCTCTAGTGTAGACAAGGTCTTAATTATTGGCCTGAACTACATCTTGTAGCAATGAGCTCCATAGTCTAAATACATGTAGTGTGAAAAAAAGTGTTTCCGTTATTGGGTTTTAATTTGCCATCTTTCAATTTCATTCAATGTCTCCTTTTTCTGTGTGTTGCAAGACAGGGAGAACAGAAGTTCCTACTCTACACCACTCAATATTTTATATACTTTTATCTTGTTGCCCCTTATTTGTCTCTTTTCTAAGGTAAACAATCCCAAAATTACACTCTCTCTTCAAACTTTTCAACCTCTCCTTTAGGCTCAGCCCTCAATAAGGAGCACCCTTTAACCTTGTAGAATTTGCCACAAATCTGCCTACCTTTGTGACAGGAAGGGGCTTGCTGCGCCGTGAAGCAGGAAGTGGGTCCACCCTGGAGTCTCTGGTCCCTGTCTGGATGATGCTCTGTGCCTCTTTGCCAGCTTTGAGGATCCATGATTACTGCAATAGCTCTCTGACTATGCATCGCTATAGGAACCGTACTGGTGGGACTCCTCTAGTCATTGCAGGTTCTGGAAGTGCCTCATTCTCCCACATTGAGAACTTGGGTAATTATGATTATGACTTTGGACAATTTGCTCACATGGGAGTACATCCCCTGACATGCCGTCCTGACTACCTGGGCCTTGGGTTCTACATACCTGTATACTATTCATATGGAAAAACTGGATGGGGAAGGACTGAACTTTAGCTCCACCTCCCTCGATGCACTGGCCAGAACAAGTGAACCAGCAGAGGGCAGTGTCATAACTTGCTGCTGATACAGGACAGTGGCAAATTACTGACTGCCAAGAGCAAGAAGAAGCAAGCGTGGGATTGTAACTCAAGGGGCTATCTGAGGCACAGCACCTCCTGGGGAGCTGCTCTTGGGGCAGTGTGCATCTTATGCTCTACCCCTTGCTGAGGGCTGTGCCAAAAGGCACAATCAAGCCCTTAACAAGTGATACAAAACAGCCATTTGAATGGCTTTAAACTGTGAGTGAAAATGATTTAAGAAGTAGTTTCATGTGTTCTTTCTGCTCACATAACTGAAAGTTGGCTTTAGTTACTTATTTTCTGAAAACTGAATGTTTTCAGGCAATTAACCATTGGAAAAAGGAAATTATAAGCCATTGCCTTATTTTTGTTTGAACATGATTTACTGAAAAGAGTGCATAATGTACAGTATATTATCACAAATATCCCATGAATATTTACCAGGCATACCTAATTTACTGAGCATGCAGGGCAGCCAATGATTCAGTATTTTTTAGAGACCCTAAGTACTCTGCAGTATAATAGGTTGAAGCAGCTTTTCAGGAACCATGGCTGTGTCCTGTTGGGTCAACAATCAGAATTTCATGAACTGCCAAAATCCAAATGTGCATAATAGACAGTGACTTTGCAAACAAATCATTATGGTCTATTGAGTAAATAAAATGCATCTTGAAAAGACTAAACATGATTTACATGATACTACTGGCAGTCTAGTGAGTCTGGAAAATAACATTAAAAATTGAAGTATAATGCATATTGAGATGATAGACCATAATGTTTTCAAAAGATTGTTGTCTATGGGACAAAAACCCAGTTAAAAGACTGGGAAGAATAGTTATTAATTAGTCCTTTTCTCCTTTAATGCAGAATGAACAACAAAGAATAATTTACATGTTGACACATTATAAAACTGAAAGAAAGTGGGTGGGAATCCCCACTGCTGGGTTCCATTGTTGGCTTGACCTCTAACTGAGATCACTTTGTGCACTCAGGCTAGGGTGACCAGATGTCCCGATTTTATAGGGACAGTCCTGATTTTTGAGTCTTTTTCTTATATAGGCTCTTATTACCTCCCACCCTCTGTCCCAATTTTTCACATTTGCTGTCTGGTCACCCTAACTCAGGCAAGTCACTTGTACTCTGAGCTAAATCCTCTGCTACATCAAAGCAGAGATCATTACGGATAAGGCAGGCAGGCAAAAATGCCTACATTAGGTCAACTTTCTACCCTATCTCTGGATTCTGGAAGTGGCTGGAGACTGAAATAAGCCCCTATGCTAGTTATAGCAGCTGAAAGGATGCTCTAATTTCTTCCAGCTTTCTATGGGCCCTGAAGGGCCATTATGCCAGTGAAGTTTGTTAAAATACAGTGTGCTGAGGTCCATCTCTGGCATATTCTCTAATATGAGTGGGTTGGGCAGGTATGCTGCCAGCTACATCAACTTTACACCAATAAAAAATCCCCCATGATTGGGGAGTGCTTGGCTGTCCATTTAGGGATGCTTTAAAATAAGTTTGGGAAGCTTCTGCATCAATGTATTTTTAGCACAGGTCAGGATTTGTTCCTCTGGGTCTCAGTGTCCTTACCTCTACCAAGAGAAATGTATACATCTTTATAAAAAGCAGATACTACTACTGTTTAGGTGAAGGTCAAATTTACTGACTTGAGCCATTAAATAGTAGCCAAGGTGGAAATTTGCCTTGAGGGACAATAAACGGAGATGTCCTCAAAACACAAAGTTGAGATACAGCAATCTTGCTTTATGGCCAGAAATTTCAAAAGGGTGTCTGTTTTCCTTTTGTGCTGGTATTCTCGATGGGAGCCAAAGTGAGTGGTTAAGATTAAAACACAACCAAATTAAACAAACCCTATTATCCCCTTTTGATGAGCTTCTTGGCAAGCAGATAGTTTCATGAATTATCAGATTGTATCTTCAGAGATGAATAATAGTTTTCACTGAACTCAGCTGCAAGCATTCACGATGCGCTCAGTTTCATACAGAATCTCAAAAGTGGATATTATGCCAGATCTGAGTACTGTTCTCCTATGCTGAGGTAGACAAGTGAAAATTTCTAAATTGTCACATTTTTGTCTCTACCCAATAAACGATAATATGTAATGCTGATGTGTATAGTACCTGCCTGAGATCTGCAGAGAAAAGGCACTATACATACTGAAAAGGAAGAACGGGCCTCAAATTTATGTTTCTGTGATGCCATAAGTTTTCTCACATCTGCTCACAATTGGTTATCATTTGTTTTAATGAGAGGGTGTTATTCCCTTTGTGATTAATCCTTCCTAGAGGTTTGGGATTTGTTTTGAGTTTTATTGACTACCTAGCCTTTATTAGGCCTGTCCAGTATCCTGCATGTGTAGTCATTTATACGAGTGCTTAATAAAAGTAAAACACAACTCCAGGAGCAACAGAAGATCCCTAGAAACAGGGGGTCCACCAGCTCCCGAGCCATGGCCCTGTCTCCTGCCCCTTCCCCTGAGCCCCTGCCCCCCGCTCGCTCCTCTCCGTCCACTTCCCCCCAGTCATTTGCCTTCAAGGCAGGTAAAATTGGGAGGGCATAACCCTCCCACTTTTAAAAGTGATGGGGCCATGACCCCCTGTAGAGAGGTTAGCTGAGGCTCGTCTCTCTCTGGGGTGGCGGGGAACCACACCACCCTGACTAAATTTGGGAATAGGTCTTGCGTGGAATTAGTCCAGCTGTGAGAGTCTTCCTCTGCTGCCTTTGTGAAGGTAGAAATAAACATGGTAAGCCCAGGCCTTAGGTCAGGGTGGGGCAATGGTGAGTCAGGCTCTCAGGCAGGTGCTGAGCAGCAACAGTATAAACAGTAGGCCCAGGCCCGAGGCTCCAAAGGGCCTGGGAGAGGGGGAGATTGCCACCTGTGAGTTGGGTGGCAGGGCGTCCCAGCCTGGGGCCCTAGCAGTGGCAGAAGACCTGCTGCTGCATGAGTGGGGATCCTGGCCGCAACAGCCTGACATGGGTTCTGGCAGTGCTGCAGCCAGACTAGGGTTGGCTGCCCCCAGGCTACTTCTAGATTCCCCCTCTTGAGGTACCTGGGACAGGGTGCTGTCCTCAAGGGTGTCCAGCACCATGGGTTCCTCAGGGTAGCTGGCGAGGGGTAGACTTGGCAACGCCTCTGGGTAGCTGGCATGGGGCAGGGCGGGACAGTCTTTGGGTTTACCGCAGGCCACTGGGGTTTCTCAATTGCGAGCTAGGCCAGAGGTGTCTGGCCTCCCCGGCGGCTGCTCTCTCAATGAGCTCTTGGGTCAAGCCTTTATACTTCCGGTGCCATGCTTGACCCTCTGGGGGGCAGGCTCAGAGCTCCCTGGATCCACCCACTCTCGTGTCCAGAGGGACTCGTCTCTCTCTGGGGTGGTGGGGAACCACACCGCCTCACTACACCCCTTATTCCCCAAATACCCCTTCCCCTTTACTGCACCCCTGCACAACACACAACCAAATCAATATTTGCTAATAATGCTGTAAGAGATTCACCTATGCATGGCAACAGAGAATCAGGACCATTTTTTTTATTTTATTTTGGGGGAATATATGCTTTTTTTAACATAGCTAGATCTTATTTCACTCTAACTTCATTTCCCAGGTTGTATTGCTCTTTTCAGAAGCAACAGTGTATTGATGGCAGAAATATTCAGCTTGAAAAGATGAAGATGTTATCTTTAGACTGAATTTCCACATCTGTTTGTAGAAAGGTGTTATTTATTTTAGAGATTTTTTTCCTCAGGCAAAGTTAGAGGCAGTTATACCTGCCAAATGCAACTCTGAGTTTGGACTCTGAAACATTTACTCAGCTCTTCAGTAAATCCAAGTACTTACTATACCAACAGGAAGTCTAGACAATAATATCGATATAACCTTGGAGCTAATGACAACTGAATTGTAAAAGGCCTAGCAGTAAGTTCTTTTTTTTTTGGGGGGGGGGGGGGGGGAGGCAGAAGACACTCACTTTTAATATGTAAGAAATTACTCAACTTCTTTGGTTATTTTCCTGCTATAAACATATTTAGTAGAGCTGGTTGAAATTTTTTGACTAACATTTTTTCCATGAAAAATTTAAATTTGTTCAAATCAAAATGTTTTGCATAGTATGATTTGAATATTTTCAAATTTTCAGAGAAAATACTTGGAAACAAAACGCTGGTTCATTTTTAATTGAAATTTTAATTTTCTTTTGGAAAACTAAATTTGGAGTTCTTTTAAAAAGTTAATTAGATGGCCAAAAAGCCACAATTCCAGAATCAAGAAAGAGGACAACTGAGGCTAAAAGTCAATTCTGGTTTAGTGATGAAGTGAAGAAAGGAAGTAATTAAAAATATAAAAAGCAGTATATAACAAATTGTAAAATGAGGAACTAGATAGCAATTAATGTAAATTAGAAGTTATGAAGTGCAGAAAATTGATAAGGGAGTAGAAAGACAGAGATAAGGACACTAAGGAGTTTTTTAAAATATATTAGAAACAAAAGGAATTCTATGAATAAATTAGATGGAGATAGTAAATTATGACTAAAGTTGCAGAAAATAAGCATTCATGAAATATTTCTATTCTGTATTTGGAAACAAGCAGGATGATGTACTAGTATTACATGAGGAAGTTTGGTTGATAAAGGTAACTGCATAAATATAATATACTTAGATTTATAAGGTGTTTGACTTAGTACTGCACAACATTTTGATTAGAACATTACTACTACACAATACCAATAGAGCACATGTCAAATGGATTAAGGACTGTACAACTGATAGATCTCAAAAAAGTAGCTGTCAGTGGGGAATCATCATGAAATGAGGATGTTCCTAGTGGGATTCTTGAGTACTTTCAGGAAAATATGGTTTAGCAGCCAAACATTAGTTATGCTTTAGTCAAACACAAGTGATTGGGCTCAATACAGGGGTAACTGGGTATAATGTAATGGCCTGTGATATACAGAAGGTCAGACTAGATTATTTAATTGCCCTGCCAGTCTTAATCTCTATGAATCTATAAAAATTTCCATTCAAAATGAAACAAAACGAACATTTTATTTTCAAACTTTTTCTTTAAAAATATTGTTTCGCCACAATGTTAACAGAAACAACAAAATTGGATTTGTCTGCCATTTCTGATGTTTTGTTTGAATTTGATGCTTGTGTAGCATGCTGATGTGACATGACTGAAGTCTTTTGTTTGTCAGTCAAGACCACGTAACTGTAGAAGCTTCCCTCACATTCACCTACTGTAGTGCTTGTGATAGCACCGCTGACCTCTCTCTGTGTCCCTGCCACAGTGCTTCTGTTTCCCTTCACTGGCCACAGCCTCTTTCTGGTGGTGGGATAGCTTAGGTGTATATAGTTACAGCTGCTGACCAAAGTACAGACACTTCAGGCCACAAGTAAGGTCCTCTCCTTCCAGGTCAATCAAAAATCCAAAAGAAAACAACACAAATCTTCTCCCCTTGGTACAGAACTCCTTTGCTTTCACTGGGTCACAGTACTGTCTCCAGTGGCTCAACCTTCTTCCCTTCTGGCTGGAGTTTACAGTGGCTCTCTACTCCCTAGCCCTGTGGGATCAGCTTATCCCTCCAGGTGCTGCAGGTGAGGTGTAAGGGGAGCCCAGGCTCTCCCTCTCCTCAGGGTCACAGTCTAGAAACCAGTCCCCGTGCTTCACTGGGTCACAACTGAGAGTACAAAATTCAGGACAAACTGCTGAGAAATAGGGCAGACACATCCCGAAATTGTTGGCTATTCTCCCATAAGATATACCAGAGCAGCAACAAAGGTAAACTTCTGTTTCACCACACTGGCTAACAAGAGGTCAGAAATGCAACCTTTTTAGGTATTCCAGTCCTGGATTCAACACCCAGACACTAGACTAAATGATGAAAGGTTATTTAAAACCAGTTTAATCAACCAAAAGGTTCTTCTGATCCCAAAGGACCAGCCACATACTGAGGTCAATACATAATTCAGATCTTACCTGATGCCAATCCTTTAGTATCTAATATCTAAAGGTTTATTTATAAGAAAGAAAGAAAGAAAGAAAGAAAGAAAGAAAGAAAGAAAGAAAGAAAGAGATGAGAGTTAAAATTGGTTAAAGGAATCAAATACATACAATAGTTGCATGGTTCTTGGATCAGGCTTGTAGCAGTGATGGAATAAACTGCTGGCTTGTTCAGTCTCTGGTTGCTTCCAAATCATTGGAAGGTCCTCAGTCCTTTGGCTAGTATGCTCCCATTAGTATAAGTTCTTAGTCCAGAGGTTTGAGCAGGAAAGAGGCAAAATGGAGATGTTTCCAGGGCCTTTTATAGCTTCTGCAATGTGGAGGGAAACTCATTGTTCCAAACAAAGTCTTTAGCACAGCTTGTGGAAAAATACAGGTAACAAGATGGAGTTTGGGGTCACAGGGTTTAGTCACAAGCCCTTGCATGCTTCACTGAGTCATAGCAGCGGTCATTACCCATACTCTAGTTAGAACATTTACATGAAAATCCATCAGGTGTGGATAGGCTTCTTCCATGGTTCACTGTGTTCATTGATGAGCCATCAACTTGAATACTCTATTCACAATTTGCTGGCTAAATACCTTGTGGGTGTTACCACAGGAGCAAACATTTGAAATACAGGTCCATAGTTAATATTCATAACATCAGATACAAAAATGATACATGCACACAAGTAGGACAATCATATTCGGCAAACCATAACTTTTCCATCAACACCTTACTTGACACACTTTGTACCAGATTTGTTGCGATTATATAACAGTACTAGCAACAATCATCTACATGGTCATATTTTAATCAGATAACGTCACAAGACTCTAAACCATCAACAAGCTGTCCCCTCAAAAACCTACCTTGCTTCACTTTTCCCTGGGACCCTTCCTATGCTACTTGTCTTCTCCTAGGCCTTCCTCAGGCCTCTTTAACCAGGCCCCTTTGTGGGCTCTGTTCCCAGCTTCTTTTTCATAGGGAACCATCCTGACACCTGGTATGGTTTCCCAGCCAATTGCTCTTAGACCCGAGGACTCTGCTGCTGGTCTGGGCCAGGACTGTCTCTGGTTGTCTCCCAGCAAGGAACCACCAGCAGTTCTTCGCGAAACTCTGATCACTGGAGAGCTTCCAATCCCACTGCTGCTCTTTCCAGTCCTCCTCCTTATTGAGAGACAGAATTTGCTTCTGATCTGAATTAATTCTTTGAAAAAGGCTTTGGGGTTGCAGAGGGGATAAGTCTGAACTGGGACTTGAATCCTGTAAAGGCCCAGCTTGCCTGTATCACAGTGTCTCAAGCCTGGGTTGGAGAAACTGCCTTGGGGTAATTCATTCTTCATGTCCCTAACGTCTCCAACACACCAATAAGTGTACCAATTGCTTGTTTGGTAGATACCCTTAGAGCAGGAAGTGAATAGATCCAACCAACTGAAACTGTCCCCTTACAGCATTTGACACCACTGTAATTTATCACCACTAATCTTCGCTGGATTTGAGTCCTCCAGCTCAACACTTTTATGTCATATAATCAAAGAAAGTAGAGTTAAAATACCTGATAGATCATTTAGTTCATTGCCTTGCCAATTTAAAGAACTGTAATGATGGGGCTTCCATTAATTCTCACGAAAGATTATTACACCATCCCTAAAGTCAAACCATTAGGAATTTTCCCCTAATTTTGGGCCTAAGATTCTATTTCAGTTGCACCAATGTAACCTGGGAGTAGCACTGACGACCTCATCAAAATCACTCAGAATGGAACTGAGTGCAATATCTGTCCTATTCACCATACATGACTTGTATTTCATTAATCCATATGACATTCTCCAGTTCTGCTACTTCACCTAGTATGTTGTACATCAAGTGAGAGGGTGGGGGACACTTGTGGGCTGCATTCAGGGAGCATCCTTAAACTGGGGCAATATTGCCAACTCGCAATTTTCTCCTGAGTCTTATGACATTTGGTGTTCTTCTTAAAGGCCCAGTTTCAGAAGGCATGTAATTAGCTGAGAATCTCAGTTTTCATTTTTTTGTAGAAGTCTCTAGCCCTTGTGGCTGAGGGGAAAAGCTTCAGAACGTATCCCGAGTATCCAGTAAAGGTTCAAAAACCAAAAGGTAAGGAATACTCCCAAGATATATTGTTATTAATATTATTAAAACTAATGATTTTTAAATTAATCTCATTATTTTTGGAGGAGGGTCTGACACATGTTTTTGAAATCCTCAGGGCTGGCAAGACTGTGGTGCGCTGTCAGGAATTTAATTAATACAATATTAATTTGCTTTGATTCAGCATCTTTATGCTGAAAGTCTGACAAGTGGTATCGACTAAATGGAAGGCAGTGTCCTTTGTGGGTTTGGCTGTGGACTAGCTTCTTCTGTTCTACAGAGTTATAAGACAGAAATCCTTGCAGGGGCTGTCTGCTGACCTAAACAAAGAATAAACTAATTGCCTGTTTTGGGGAGCAGGGGAATTGTAGAGACACACTGCCATATAAAACTCTCATTAGTTTATATTTTTTGTTGCTGCAAATTTTTTTGTCTGAAACTTTTTTATTTTTTGGCAAAAATTTCAGATTTGGCAACACTAAAACATTTCATGAATTTGTGTCAATTTCACCAAAACACAAATACTGAAAATCAAAACATTGCATTTTGATATTTTTATATGAAGTGTTCTGGGGTTTTCTGGTTAGAAACTACTTTGTGTTTCAAAATTTATTTTAATTGGGGCTGTTGATTAATTGCAGTTTACTCACGCGATTAACTCAAAAATTAATCACGATTAATCACAGTTTTAATCTCACTGTTAAACAATTGAATACCAATTGAAATTTATTAAATATTTTGGATATTTTTCTACATTTTCATATATATTGTATTCTGTGTTGTAATTGAAATCAAAGTGTATATTATTTTTATTACAAATATTTTCACTTTAAAAATAATAAAGAAATTGTATTTTTCAATTCAGCTCATACAAGTACTGTAGTGCAATCTCTTTATCATGAAAGTGCAACTTACAAATGTAGATTTTTCTTTTTTTTAGTTACATAACTACACTAAAAAACAAAACAGTGTAAAACCTTAGATCCTACATGTCCACTCAGTCCTACTTCTTGTTCAGCCAATTGCTACGACAAACAAGTCGGTTTACATTTACAGGAGATAATGCTGCCCTCTTCTTGTTTACAATGTCACCAGAAAGTGAGAACAGGCATTTGCATGGCACTTTTGTGCCTGCATTGGAAGGTATTTACATGCCAGATATGCTAGACATTTTGTGGCCAACATTCCAAAGGACATGCTTGCCTGTTGATGATTTTCACTAAAAAAATAATGCATTAATTAAATTTGTGACTGAACTCCTTGGGGGAGAATTGTATGTCCCCTACTCTGTTTTCCCGCCTTCTGCCATATATTTCATTTTATAGCAGTCTTGAATGATGACCCAGCACATGCTCATTTTAACAAAACTTTCACTGCAGATTTGACAAAAGGCAAAAAAGGTACCAATGTGAGATTTCTAAAGATAGCTACAGCACTCGACCCAAGGTTTAAGAATCTGAATTGCCTTCCAAAATCTGAAAGGGACGAGGAGTGGAGCATGTTTTCAGAAGTCTTAAAAGAGCAACACTACAGTGTGGAAAATACAGAACTCAAACCACCAAAAAAGAAAATCAACCTTCTGCTGATAGCATCTGACTCAGGTAATGAAAATGAACATACGTCAGTCCGCACTGCTTTGAATTGTTATCGAGCAGAACCTGTCATCAGCATGCACAGATATCCCCTGGAATGGTGGTTGAAGCATGAAGGGACATATTAGTCTTTAGAGCATCTGGCACATAAATGTCTTGTGACGCTGGCTACAACAGTGCCACGAGAACGCCTGTTCTCACTTTCAGGTAACATTGTAAACCAGAAGTGGGCAGCATTATCACCTGCAAATGTAAACAAACATGTTTGCCTGAGAGATTGGCTGAACAAGAAGTAGGACTGAGTGGACTTACAGGCTCTAAAATTTTACGTAGTTTAATTTTTGAATGCAGGGGTTTTTTTTAATTTTATTCTACATTTTTAAGTTCAACTTTCATGATAAAGAGATTGTGCTACAGTACTTGTATTAGGTGAATTGAAAAATACTATTTCTTTTGGTTTTTTTACAGTGCAAATACTTGTAATCAAAAATAAATATAAAGTGAGCACTGTACACTTTGTATTCTGTGTTGTAATGGAAATCAATATATTTGAAAATGTAGAAAACATCCAAAACTATGTAAATAAATGGTATTCTATTATTGTTTAACAGTGCGATTAATCTCGATTAATTTTTTTAATCACTTGACAGTCCTAATTTTAATTTTATTTTAAAAATTCAAAAACCTTTTAAAATGGCCAAGGATGGTACAAAATGTTTCAGTTTTGTTGAAATGAAGTGTTTTGTTTGACCCAAAACTTTTTGATTTTTCAATTTGCCATTTTTTGTTGAAATTTCATTTTCTTTCTCACCTAAAATGATTTTTTTTTTTACTTTTAGAAATTGTCAACAAATGGACAAATCTATTATTCACCCAGGTCTACTAACACTGTGTGGCTCTTTGTCCCCAACTAGTGACTACACCATGTGTAGATGCTTGTGAGTCTACTACTGCCTTTAAACTCATGTACCTGATATTTTACCTGAAGCAATAGCAGCTCATTTTGTTAGATCCAGGAGTCCTAGGTTCAATCCCTGCAGATGGAATGTCATTATAAGTGGGGGCTGACATAAAGATTTGAACTTCCATGACCCTCTGAAGCTTAGGATGAGCTTTCCCAATGAGGGGGAGTATATAAACTATGCTAGCACAATATGGCTCATTGTCCCCCTCTATATATTGTCTTGGACTATAACAAAGAGTAACACTGTGCTATCAAAGGTTACAGCTGCAAACATCTTAGCATTGTTTTCTCTTATATTTAATGAACTGCCCCAAGTTTCCTGAGGTTTATGAAGGGACGCATTGAGGGTGCTGTGAAAATATTCACAAGAATTCAGCAAACAGGTTCCATCTTTTGAATAAACCATAAAACAAGCTCCGATCAGATTACCTTTGATAATCAGAGGCATCCTGGTAATTTCCATGAAAAATTAGTGTACGGGTGTTAACTTTGTTGTCTTGGCCTCGTTATGATAATTTTGCATCCATCTCAGCAAAAAGGATTTCCATTACGCACATCTGTGCATCAGAAATGCAGCTGTGCTGGCACTGAAACAATATTCCTGGAAACTCCATTCATTTCAGGTTAATGGGTGAAGGGGCAAGGACACATCTTTAGTTGCCATGCAGCTAATTGCGTCATTTCAGGCTGGATTTAGTTTAGAGCTAGCAAAGAAACTAAATTACAGCCGAATACAAAAGACTATCTTTCAGGGGAGGTCATTAACAAAACAGAAGAGGACGGTGACTTGGGAGGAGAATGAATTTCACTGTTTGTTTTTCCTGTGCTTTCAGACCCTAGATATAGAGTAAGCACTGCATGAAAACTGAGCACTGAAAGCAAACTTTATAGGATCTCCCTGGCATACTGTAGATGATGAACATTTTTATTGTAAGATCTCATTTCTTTTTTAAGAAATGTGGCCTTTACTTAAGAAAAGATGGATCCCTACCTTCTTTAAAACTTTTTAAATTTCATTCTCTATTCAAGAGGTATTGATAATGAATTGCATCACTTCTCCCACTTTAATAAGATTGGTCATCCATGAGGCAAATATATATTTCTCAATTCACAGCTTTAGAGCAGATAACTACTGAAAATTAATCATCCATAGAACACTGAATTGAATAGCGCTTCTAATCTCTAAAAAAGATCACCAGCCTATTAGACTTATATGTAATAATCAAGCTATACATAACTATATAATTTATAAGCTGCAAATTAGATCAACCATCTATTAGACTTTATAAAACTGGAAATGTATTCATCAGATAAAAAAACAATAAAAAAGGAAATTAGCCAAATGGGGATCTTGCTACCCCATTAAGGGAACAATTAGAATATTAGATTTGAAAGAACAATGGGTTAAGTTGGTGACATCTTCTCTTCTTTTTACAGTCACTGTCATGTATTTATATTGTGACCTTTGCTATTCTTGGACCAAATTCTGCTCTCTGTTATACTGGTATAAATCCAGAATAACCTCATTGACTTCACTGGAGTTATTCCTGTTTTACATCAGTGTCACTGAACGCAGGATTGGCCTCTATAACAGTTTGTTTCACAAATTAACAAAGTCTTTGTATTGTGATGTCCCACAATGGCCTATTTAGTTGTGATAGCCTTCTTGATGAGCAGGAGATGATCCCTCCTGATAGCTACACAGTTCCAGAGCAAACAGTTTTTACAGTTGTAAAGTCAAAACTTAAATATTACCTTATAGCATCTGATAAAGCTATTACCAGTGAGATTAATTCATGCAACAACTTAAAACCATTTCATAAAGTATAAACACTAAACACATTGTTATAAATTCAATATCCATATTAGCCATAGTAATACACAGAGGAATCCCCAGACTGGTTTCCAGCAGTGAATTTTATAGTGCTCATCTGAGTCCTAAAGCCTTGGCAAGGGTTGGCACCTGGTTTGCTAGCGTTGCAGATGCAATAAGGTGGGATGGACATGGCCAAACAATAAGTTATAGAACATTTTAAAGGATACAGTAAACCAATGTACTATGCTGTCTTTAATATAAATATTTGTTGTATTCCGAAGCCGTACCTGAGCTACAATTCAAAGCTTTTATAAACATCCAGTTGGTATATTTTCACTTTCAAATAGTGGCCAGACAATGGCCTATATTCACACTCCCATTGACACTCTCTTACATTATCCCTGTGAAGAGCCCACTTTCAGTTTTCTATAGAAAGATGTATCTTAAATGAGAATAGAGACTGTCTGAACCAAAACTCGATATCCAAGACATGCCACACAGCTTGAACCCTGAGCTATTTGAAACTGGATCTGGATCTTTATAATGTTTGAAACGAAAACTCTGCAGCTGAACACCTTCAAACTTTCTCGACTCAAATTTTGCAACTGTTGCACTGCCCACTCTATAGTGGAAAACAGAAATGGGTGTGGCCTCCCATGGAATAGGGCTCCACATGGTAGCAACTCCCTTCCCCTTCTCCCAGTGAAGACAAGTGAGAGGAGGTAGCTTCTCTCGACCTTTCCTCATCCCCCTAGCTTCCCACTCTGGCTATAGCAAACAGAAATTGCTTTACCATTGTACAACTCTTAGAACCATATCAACACATGTTCCACGTTATGATCCCGGTAGTGTAACTGTTTCTTTCTTACAAATATTCCAGATGACTAATGAGTTCAGAAAAAGTGCACTTTTGGGAAGCCATTGTGAACTCATATAATTATCAGCGCACTCACAACTACATTTTCACCTCTCCTGATGGTGCATACATGCAGCTTGCTGGCCATGCACTTAGCTACATTTGTGATAGATGCTGGGCTCCATTATGTTACCCATTGTGTCTATCTCTCTTGTCTTGCTCTTGTCATTCACTTCAGTTTTCTCCTTTTCATTTGTTTTTTGCTTCTCTGTGTGTGACATCAGTCATGGATGCTTTGTTATGCAGCTTTTTAAAGTCTGCTCTGTCTTCTTAGTTCTTCTGCTCTAAATATCATATTTTGGTACTTACACTTTGTCTTTGTCCTTTTTTGTTTCCCTGTTTCTTTCTTTCGTTCATGCTTTGGCTTTCTATATCTCCTGTCTTTATGGTTTTCTAATATAATTATATAGCACTATTATTAGGTATTTTTAGTGACCCCCCTCTAGGACTATACAGTTATTGACTCTGTCACATGACTGCAATATATCAAATTTCCAAGATAATCCAATTATTGTATGTATTAGATTTGTATATACTTAAGTGTTGTATTATCACTGGTATCGAAGCATTTGTTTTAGAGATCTTCATGATGATATTTCATCTTCCAAATACTTTCATTTAAGCTTCTACTCTTCTATTCCACTCATCTCCTTGGATTATATTAACATACAACAGTTAGTCCAAAAAGACACAAGGTACTCATTAAGGGACTGTTTTGCTTTCCCATTCAGTGTGATCTCTTATTCTTTTACTTTGCATTAAACATGATTATGGTGTTCAGCTCTTTGATCATTATTTCAGTAGTTCAGTAAAGATAACAATAGTGAAACTGGCAAGAAAAATAAAAGCTCATGATCTCTACAAATTGCTAACATTCTGCAAAAGGTATGAAAACTTCTTGCCAGTTCCCACAAAACCCTTTCTTCTCCCAAATCCAGGAAACCCCTCAGCATCTCCCTAATTTGAATAAACTCCATGCTGGCACTGCAAAAATACTGAAGACTATGTTAAAATGTTTCTACCCTTTTGTGTGATCTTGGACATACAGGACTAGATTGTGAGTTGGACTGTATGCACATGCATGGGAATCAAAGGAAGTAAGAATCTTCCTAGAAGCCCTGCATGGGATGCCTCAACCTTGGGTCTGGGCATGCATGAATAAGTGGATGCTCTGTATCCATTTATGCAGCCCCCGGCACAGGTGAAAGGGAAGGAGAATGGACTGGGTGGCGTATGGATGCGCTTCCTTAGCATGCTGGCTAAAGTAGCCAAACCCGCTTCTGGAAGGTCATGATTTGCTGCTGAAATAGGCCATCTGCAAGTTACTAGCCCCTTGCCCCAAGCAAGGGTGAAGCAGCAAAGTGATGATTCTGAGATACAATTCCTTCAACAGCTACTCCTGGGGTGATGCATTTTACGCACCACTCCTTGCTCAGGGCTGTCCCTAGAGGCAAAATCTAGTCTCCAATGGAGAGCAACAACAGAACTGGTAACACCTTCAGTGTGGTTGAAACATTTTAAGTGACACCAGCAATGGCAACTATTTTTGAAAATTTGATCTCACTTCTGATCTTAGATATGTACATTTAAGGCACCATAATCTAGGACAACCTATACATCCTTTCAGAGCTAGTAGCAGCTTCTGTTGCCAGGCTACAGCTGGTGGATTGTCTTGTGCCTTCAAAAGGTTTATTAAGACAGAGGAGCATGCCTAGGATACCTGCACTGGAAGATCCCAGATATGAGCTGCATGCATCAGGTATTTTTATTAATTTGTCTCAAAGTAGTGTGTCAAGAACTCATTTCATAAGTGAAAAATATATTCATGTACTCCTGGATTTAATAGATTTTGATTGCCAGAAGGGACAATTCTGATCATCTAGTCTGATGTCCTGCATAACTCAGACCATAGAATTTAATTTAGTTTCAATGCCTTTTGGGAAAAATAATACACACGAGCATCTCAGAAGTGTATTGACTAGGGAAATGTCTGCCTCCTGGATAGATGATTTCACACATCCATCTGCTAAAATAGGGCAGAATCTACTGACCACGCTGCTAAAACTCTCACCAAAGCTCTCATCTTGTGTCTTGATTACTTCCTTTCCTCTGGCCTTGACAAATACAACTGTGCCATATTCATGTCCATTCAGAAGTCTGTCATTTTGATTACATCACCCATCTCTTTGCATTCATCCACTTGCTCCCTCTTCTCTGTTGGATCAAACATAAGCTATTTACTTTCACTTTCACAGCCTTTCACAGCCTATCCCACCCTTTCTATCATCTCTCATTCCCTGCTGAGATGTCGATTCTCACCTCTGATTGGCCCCTGACATCAGCCTCCATTGTCCATTTGCAAAATTTTAAGATAAACACCTTCATGTTTTCTCCCACATTGTCTCACACTCTGGAGGAGCTCCCTATAAACAGCTGCAAAGCTACCTCAGTATCGTTCTTCAAATCCCTCCATCAGATTCTCATTTGCCAGGATGCCTACAAAAAACTTGACAAAAGTTAGGCCACTGATTTGCTGAGACTGCCTATCATGCTGACCAGCACTGTCTCATTGCTTCCTTGTACTCCCCAATTGGTCTGTCAGTATCCATCTGTTCCGTATCAGACTTACGTTGTAAGCCACTTGGGGCAGAGACTGTTTTGTTCAGTATTTGTACAGCATCTAGCACAATGGGGTGCAGGTCTGGGGCTCCCAGGGCTCCCAGAGATGCGGCGTCTGGGGCTCCCAGGTGCTACAGTAATACAAATAATAATAACAATTAAGAATATAACGTGAATTTGTGAAATTCTCTGATGGGCTTTTGGTGCATGAAGCAATAAGTGGATTAAAATCGTCAATGTATTTTTATTCTCTCAGAGAGCTATAATATGGGTAATATTCTTCATTTAAAAACTATTCAAAATACAACTCAGTTCATTTAGTAATGTGAGTTAGAAACATTCCTGACTCTATTAGTATGTCATGCAAACATAATTGAATTAAAATTGCTTCTAAAAAAATGGTGAGAAGGGAAGCAGCATTTTGTGACATCCGCACATCTTGCTGAAGGGAAAGACATGTCACATTCTGTTTTTTCTATCAAGGCAAGTCACAGCTAAAAAGCCATCTTGTGATATGTCATTGACAGATATGCCACCTGATGCTGGAGCCCTGCTTCCCACATATATATTAATTAGAAATAGAGCTCTGACTTTGATTTCACTTAATTGACTTCATTGCTGTTACTCCTGATTTATCCTGGCATTAAGTAAGAATGGTACAAAGCATATAATATTGCTGGGCTATATGTAAATTGTGTTCACAATGGTTTTGAATGAAGTTGGGTGAATAATTTATTACCTAACTTTTGCCACTTTTTTTTTGTTTGCAATTAGTCCAGAAACACCATCTTTATTGTTACTTATTGTGATGGGGTACACTCGCCCACACTGGACAGGGAAGGGTTAACCCTACATTGTGATCTGAGGAAGCCACACCCCTCAACTCTACTGGGCATGCTCCGAATGCACTAGTATGAAAGGGAGCAGCTCAGCTCAGTTGGGGCTGACTGCTGGAGAGGAAGGATGCATGCCGCAGGCTCCAGCCGAGGATCAGCCAAAGCCCAAGGCCATGGGAGCCGGAGATGCCACATCCTAGGCAGATGCCAGGGTACTCATGGAGGCCCTGCAGAGTCCGGAGTAACCAGGTACAGCACAGACCAGGTAACCTGGAGACAGTGAAGACGCCTAGACCGCAGCAGCGGGAACTACGGTAGGAAGCGGCCCAGGGGAATTAGATAGTGGCCTGGTTAGTGAACGGGAACTTTGAGTCAGCATGGGTTGGTCAGACAACCCCCCACCCCCTGACTCAGTGGCATGCACTCTTGCCACTACCAGGGCCCTGGGTTGGGGCCCAGTGGAGAGGGAGGGCCCGGGCCCCCCTACCTGGGACAACCCCCACCCCCTTTTGTGTGTGGTGGCCTCGCTTCCCTAACTAAGTCCACTTGGGCAGTAGGCCTTACTGCCCCACGGACAGGGGCAAACATACTGACTTTGGCTACTGCCCTGCTAAGAGGGGTGAATCTATGAACTCTGGCCACTAGGCCTTACTGTCCTGCTGACTGGGGTGAGTTTATTGACTCTGGCTATTGGGCCGCACTGACCTGCTAATAGGGGTGAATACATTGACTCTGGCCATTAGGCCTCATTTCCCTGCTAACAGGGGCAAGTATATTGACTCTGGTTATAGAGGCATATATGCAGGTTATATATGCCCCGCCCCTATGCCCTAAGGGAGATGGCATGAACTTGCCCCACACTGGATGAGATCCCCCCAACCCTGTCACACTTGTGTTTTGGTGATACCCAGAGACCCAAGCAGATTGTGATTTTTTTTCCATTTTAGTGATTATTTGAAATGATATGCCAAATACCGCCTATGAAACCTTTTTGCCCTACAGACTGTTCACAAGCAGCTTGCTCATAATATTCTATGTATGAAATCTGATCAGAATGGGTTAGTTTTGATTGGAAACATATCTTATATGGTTTGTAGATTAAAAGACCAGAAGGCACCACTGTGATCATCTGGCAAACTCTGACCTCCTCTATAACACCTGCCACAGAACTTCTCCCAAATAATTTCTAGATCATATCTTTTAGAAAAACATCCAATCTTCATATAAAAATTGTCAACGATGGTAAATTGTTCCAATGGTTAATAACTCTCACCATTAAAAAATTACCCCTTATTTCCAGTCTGAATTTGTCTAGTTTGAACTTTGAGCCATTGGATCATGTTTTCACTTTCTCTGATAGATTGAAGAGCCTATTTTTGAGTATTTGTTCCCCATGTAAATACTTATAAACCATAATCAAGTCACCCCTTAGCCAGCTCTTTTTTTAAGTTTTAAGTCTTGTTAAACAGTTGGGTTATGTCATGCATGTTATAAACTGTGAATCTCTCCTCCTGTAGCAATCCCTTTATCCCCTGTAACACTGGATTAACCACCTGGTAAGCCTCCTCCTGTAACACATAATTGATGTTTTATGATTTTTTCTAACATCCACCCGATTTCCCAGTTGGCATTCCTGTGCCAAATAATCCTGTTATGGGTCCCAAGATTCCGAGAGGATCCAAGCCACATTTCTTTCTAGGATTATACAATTTGTGTTTTTTGTAGACCCTGAGGTTGGCAAGATCTTGTGCTCATTGCTGATCAATTGCAATCTTATCCAGCAGGAGCACTGAAAAGAAGGAAGCCATCTTGGTATGCTTGCAATAGCTGAATTCACCCATATACCAATTAGACAAATTCAACACCACAGGGATATGCATACACCGAACCTGATTGACCAATACTTCTGGCACAGGAGCCACATGCGAGTCCTTGGTCTACAGCTGGACAAGTCATAGCATTGTATACAGGGTTATCATAATCATAATCAATGATGGGATCATAGACCTTAAGTTCAAATGTCACCTTCAGTATATACTTTTTGTTTCCACATTTAGGCATCTTAAAAGTGGCTTTGCTACATGCTTCATATTGTCCCATCTTCATATTCAATTTTGTGTAAGGTAAAACTCCATCCTGTTATGGAATTGTCACAACTGGCTTTATTTTGCCAAGTCCCATAGGGTATGCATGAGAGAAAATTGCATGCATGGGAGAAATTAAATTTGTAGGTGAGGAGGCATAGGTTTTAAATCCTCCCCCCTTCGAGTCATTATGCACGGGCAACACCTTTTTCCAGCCACTAGATTGTAGTGAAGTTACTTCTGTCAACTTATACTCAAAGGTATCTTATATTCAAAACATCTTCCTCTCTAATTCCCTTAATGTGTTGCATAGGCTTATGGATGAGCTCAGGGTTGGAGCCCAAGTCCATAATCTCTAAAAGAGATTGTGAATTGTTTTCCGGCATTTGAAGGTTTAATACTGATATATCTCCACCAAATGCAATTGTCAGGAAATTTGGGACCGTGAGTTCTTGCACAAATTCCCACCTGTATCTACCTGACATGGTAAAGGTATGTGGTGTAAAGTTAGTGCAGTCCCATTAGTCCAAGAGGAAAATTTTTCTTTTCTTGTAGCTATTGGTCTTTCCTGTTTTTTTATGTACCCAAAATTACCTCAGACCATTTCACGTTTTATCTCCGTCTTTTCTCTCCAACCCCAAACAATATTTATCAGGGCACCGGGGCTTAGAATAGTTAAAAAATTAGAAAAAGGGGAGTCCAGGGAAGAATTTGCTAAATAATTGGTATGAAGCTCCAAGACAAAGCTGTGGTTGACACCAACAGTCTGTTCAATCGCCTCCAGAGGTGAATTTTGTTTCAGGTGTTCTAGCAGTTGGATGTTTGTGCATCGTCTTGCTTATTGGTCCTGGGCAACCTGTTGTATTTTTTGCAGTATACAGGGCCCAATATTCTGATTTTGACTCAGTCTCATCCTCAAAGCAAAGATAAGGGTGTAATAAATAAGAAGTATTAGCATCCATTTCCTGGTTGTGGCCTGCTGGACTCCACTCTTGTAGTTCCCGCAGAGGGTTGTTCACCTAGTCCCTGGAAGGAAGTTGCTTCTGTGCCCTGGATGGAAGTTCCTTAGCATCCCCCTCCTTAGTAGACAAGATATATATAATACCACAACAATACATACACTACTGTATTTTAATACATTGTACCCCAAAGGTGTTAACCCTAATTCAGTAAGGTTTAACTAAATTCTGTAAAATTTATCTTAATTCCACAAGGCTTTGTCAGGACATTACAAGATATTACAGTATGGCACACATTATCCAACAAGTTTTTGGAATGCACTGGAGACAATTTTGTGATTTTGACAAACGGGGGAACTGGTTGAGAATTTGGAAGTGGAAGGCAGCGTGGGTGAAAGTGATTATGAAATGACAGAGTTTATGATTCTAAGGAATGGTAAGAGGGAAACAGCAGAATCAAGACAATGGATTTCAAGAAGGCAGACTTTAGCAAATTCAGGGAGTTGACTCCTATGGGAAGCAAGTCTAAGGGGGAAAATAGTTCAAGAGAGCTGGCAGTTTTTCAAAGAGACATTATTAAGGGTACAAGAGCAATCTACTCCACTGTATAGGAAAGATAGGTTGTATGGCAAGAGACCACCATGGATTAACCAGGAGATCTTCAATTATCTGAAACCAAAAAAGAGTCTCCCAAAAAGTGGAAACTAGGTCAAATTATGAACCATTACTATAAAATACAACACAAACCTGTAGGGACAAAATTAGAAAGGCCCAGGCACAAAATGAGATTAATTTAGCTGAAGACATAAAGAATAACAAGAAAACATTCAACAAATACATTAGAAGCAAGAGGAAAACCAAGGAGAAGGTAGGCCCATTACTCAATCAGGGGGAAAAGACAATAACAGAAAATGTGGAAATGGTAGAAGAGCTAAATGACTCTTTTGTTTCAGTCTTCACCAAAAAAGTTAATATCAATTGGACATTTAACACTGCGAACTCCAGTGAAAATGAGGTAGGATATGAGGCTAAAATAGGGAAAGAACATGTTAAAAATTATTTAGACAAGTTAGATGTCTTCAAATCATCTGGGTTGACTAAGGACATATCTGAGCCATTGGTGGGTATCTTCAAAGACTCATGGAAGATGGAAGAGATTCCAGAGCACTGGAAGAGGGCAAATATATAATGGGGAAAAAGGACAACCCAGGGAATTACAGACTAGTCAGCTTAACTTCAGTACCCAGAAAGAAAATTGAGCAAATAACAAGCAATCCATTTGCAAACACCTAGAAGATGATAAAGTGATAAGTAGCAGTGAACATGGATTTGTCAAGATCAAACCATGTCAAACCAACCTAATAGCTTTCTTTGACAGGGTAACAAGACTTGTAGATGTGGTGGGGGGGAGTGATAGATATGGTATATCTTCAATTTAGTAAGGCTTTTGATACTGTCTTGCATAACCATCTCATAAACAAATTACTAGGGAAAAACAATCTAGATGGAGTTACTGTAAGGTGGGTGCATAACTGGTTGGAACATCATTCCCAGAGAATAGTTACAACTGGTTCACAATCAAAGCTGGAAGGGCATATCCAGGGCTGGCTCTAGGCACCAGCCTAGGAAGCATATGCTTGGGGTGGCACATTGTAAGGGGCGGCATTCAGGCCAATCTTAGGGTGGCACATTCCGCTCTGCCCTTTTTTTTTTTTTTTTTTGCTTCGGCGGCGCTCCGGCTTTTTCTTTTTTTTTTTTGCCTGGGGCGGCAAAAAAACAAGAGCTGGCCCTGGGCATATCAAGTGGGATCCTGCAGAGATCAGTAATGGGTCCAGCTCTGTTCATTATCTTCATCCATGATTTAGATAATGGCATGGAGACTACACTTATAAAGTTTGTGGATGATACCAAGCTGGGAGGGGTTGCAAATGCTTTGAAGGATAGGATTAAAATTCAAAATGACCTGGAAAAAATGGAGAAATGTTTGGAAGTATAGAGGATGAAATTCAAAAAGGACAAACATAAATTACTCCACTTAGGAAGAAACAATCCGTTATACACACACAAAATGGGAAATAACTGCCTAAGAAGCAGTACTGAAGAAAGGGATCTGGGGGTCATCGTGAATCAGAAGCTAAATATGAGTCAACTGTGTAACACTGTCGGGTTAAAAAATGAACATGTATTAGCAGGAGTGTTGTAAGCAAGACACAAGAAGTAATTCTTCTGCTCTACTCTGCACTGATAAGGCCTCAAATGCAGTATTATGTCCAGTTCTGGGCACCACATTTCAGGAAAGATGTGGACAAATTGAAGAAAGTCCAGAGGAGAGGGACAAAAATGATTAAATGTGTAGAAAACATGACCTATGAGAAAATACTGGGAAAAAATGGTTTGTTTAGTCTGTAGAAGAGAAGACTGAGGGGGGACATGATAACAGTTTCCAAATACAGAAAAGGTTGTTACAAGGAGGAGGGAGAAAAATTGTTCTCCTTAACCTCTGAGGATAGGACAAGAAGCAATAGGCTTAAATTACAGCAAGGGAGGTTTAGGCTGGACATTAGGAAAAACGTCCTAATCGTCAGGATAGTTAAGCACTGGAATAAATTGCCTAGGGAGGTTATGGAATGTCCATCATTGGCGGTGTTTAAGAGCACGTTAGACAAACACCTGCTGGGTATGGCCTAGATAATATTTAGTCCTGCCATGAGTGCAGGGGACTGGATGAGATGACCTCTGGAGGTCCCTTCCAGTCCTACAACTGCTATGATTGTCAGTCTTTCCCAGGCTGCAACACTTTTTGAGTTAGGAAGTTGTCATAATGTTTAGATTACCATGCATAATGTATCATTTCTGCTCTCTGATTGCATGAAACCTGCTATTCAAATCAAGTTTCTGATTAAAAGCCTCTTATTTACACATTAGAAAGTAACTTTCATCAAATACCTTCAATAGTGGCTGTTTCCATGCACATTCCTGTCAAGAGATTTGTTCACTAGACTAATTGTGAAAAATGAATGACTAGGACAGAGGTGCATGGACATTGGCCGGAGTCTTATATCCTTACTCACACTAAGTAGCCCCATACGCCACAAGTAGTTTAATTGAAGTCAGTGGAACTACTCCTGAAGTAAGATACTATTCAGCATGAATGAGGCAGTAGAATCTGGTCCTCAAAAATGTTCATGACATTTAATAGTCTCAGCAGGGCCTATGGGATGCAGTATTTCTGAAAATCAGGTCACTTATTTAGATGCTGCAAATATATAATTTAAGGCATCAATGTCAAGATTCTCAAATATGACTACTGATTTTGGATTCCTCATTGTTTCAAAACCCAACTTGAGAGACCTCAAAAGGGGACTGATGAAGAACATAAGAACTGCCATACTGGGTCATATCAATGATGCATCTAGCCCAGTAATCCTGTCTCCAATGATGGCCAGTATCAGAGCTTCAGGGACAGTATACAGAACACAGTGATTTTTTCGAGAGCCACACCAGTCTTCCCTTCCTGGCTTTTGGAAGTCAGAGGTCTAGGGTCACCCTGAGCATGTGGTTGCATCATAGAATCATAGAATCATAGAATCTCAGGGTTGGAAGGGACCTCAGGAGGTCATCTAGTCCAACCCCCTGCTCAAAGCAGGACCAAACCCAATTAGATCATCCCAGCCAGGGCTTTGTCAAGCCTGACCTTAAAAACATCTAAGGAAGGAGATTCCACCACCTCCCTAGGTAACCCATTCCAGTGCTTCACCACCCTACTAGTGAAAAAGTTTTTCCTAATATCCAACCTAAACCTCCCCCTCTGCAACTTGAGACCATTACTCCTTGTTCTGTCATCTTCTACCACTGAGAACAGTCTAGATCCATCCTCTTTGGAACCCCCTTTCAGGTAGTTGAAAGCAGCTATCAAATCCCCCCTCACTCTTCTCTTCTGCATGTAAGGGGACTGTTATCCCCTTACTAACATTCAGAGCTCCCAGTACCAAAAGGGGAAGGGTCGATGGGACTGACAGTCCCCAGGGGCAATGGGGAGAGGCCAATGCTCCAGGTCAGCCTGATTGACAGGGCGGGCAGGCGAATCAGGGAGTCAGGAGGTCAGGGTGAATCCCGTCCTCCGTGTGAGCTGAAGTTGCCTGAGTCAGAGTGAGTGGGGCCGAGCTAAGGAGAGGCCAGAGGTGAGCTGGGCCAGATCTGGAGGGGCCAGAAAAGCAGCCCAGAGACACAGACCTGCCCTGGGAGCAGAGCTGCAGCCCAGAGACAGACCTGCCCTGGGGGGAGAAGCTGCAGCCCAGAGACAGACCTGCCCTGGGGGGAGAAGCTGCAGCCCAGAGACAGACCTGCCCTGGGGGGAGAAGCTGCAGCAGCCAGAGGGGCCAGGGCAGCAGCCCAGGCAGCTGGAGGCAGAGCAGCAGCAGCAGCAGCCGTGCTGAGGCAGAGGAGCTGGAGCTGAGGCAGAGCGGTGGAGCTGGAGCAGTCCGGAGCCGGGTGCGGTGAGCAGCTGGGGAGAGCGAGGGGAACCCTGGGCAGTGGGCCCAGCGCAGGGAGACGCCTCAGCCAAGGGGCCCTGCAGGCCAGACTTGCAGGGGGATCGTAACCCCGACGGGGCAGGGGCAACGCTGGGAAGAAGGGTCCTGCCACCCAGAGCCTGCGAGCGTGTGGCCACCGCCAGAGCAAGTGTCCAAGCCACAGCGTCCCTGCAGCACGGCCAAGGCCTGAGAAGGAGCCTGGGACTTACATAGGAACAGACTGAACTGCCCTGACATTGCAGAGACACTGTTGGGATGTTCCCTGCCACAGAGCGGGGCGATGTGTTTTCATTAGCCTTTCCCATTTTTCCTTATTCCTGTTACAAATTAATTGTTAATTAAATAATTTGCCTTTGCTTTGAATTGTATGCAGTGATCAGTGGGTCAGGGAAGCATCCTGTTTAGAGAGTACACCCCGGAGTGGGGACACCCTAGCCCCTGACCTAGGTGACCACAGCAAGGTTGGGGGTTGAGCCCCCCAGGAATCCTGGGCCCAGCCTTGTTGGGGTTACGAGGACTCTGCCAGACAGGAGAGTGCAAGGGGAGTCCTCGAGGGCAGGGAGGCCTCTGGGTAAAGGAGGTGGGAGCGAGGACTCAGATCCTTCCGCTAGCCCATTTCACCGGGGTAGTGCAGAGACGAGGAAAGTTCCCCACAATAGCGGGACTATTCCCCCGCTTACATGCAGGCTAAACAATCCCAGTTCCCTCAGCCTCTCCTCATAAGTCATGTGCTCCAGCCCCCTAATCATTTTTGTTGCCCTCCGTTGGACTCTTTCCAATTTATCCACTTCCTTCTTGTAGCGTGGGGCCCAAAACTGGACACAGTACTCCAAATGAGGCCTCACCAGTGCCGAATAGAGGGGAATAATCACGTCCCTCGATCTGCTGGAAATGCCCCTACTTATACAGCCCAAAATGCCGTTAGCCTTCTTGGCAACAAGGGCACACTGTTGACTCATATTCAGCTTTTCGTCCACCGTAACCCCTAGGTCCTTTTCTGCAGAACTGCTGCCCAGCCATTCGGTCCCTAGTCTGTAGCAGTGCATGGGATTCTTCCGTCCTAAGTGCAGGACTCTGCACTTGTCCTTGTTGAACCTCATCAGATTTCTTTTGGCCCAATCCTCTAATTTGTCTAGGTCCCTCTGTATCCTGTCCCTACCCTCCAGCGTATCAACCACTCCTCCCAGTTTAGTGTCATCTGCAAACTTGCTAAGGGTGCAGTCCACACCATCCTCCAGATCGTTGATGAAGATATTGAACAAAACCGCCCCCAGCACCGACCCTTGGGGCACTCCACTTGATACCGGCTGCCAACTAGACATGGAGCCATTGATCACTACCCGTTGAGCACGACCATCCAGCCAGTTTTCTATCCACCTTACCGTGCATGTGGTTGCACCCTGAGCATGTGGTTGCATCCCCAATCATCTTGTCTAATAATCATCTTGTCCATTGATTGGCCTATCCGCTATGAACTTATCTAGTTCCTTTTTGAACCCAGTTATAATTCTGGCCATCACAACATCCCATAGCGATGAATTCCACAAGTTAAGTGTTCACTGGGTGAAAAAGTACTTCCTCTTGTTTGTAATAAACCTGCTGTCTACTAATTTCATCAGGTAACCCCTGGATTTTGTATTGTGGGAAAGGGTATATACCACTTGTCTATTTACTTTTTCCGCACCATTCATGATTTTATAGAGCTCTATCATATCCTCTCTTAATCATCTATTTCTAAGCTGAACAGACCTAATCTTTTTATTCTCTCCTCATATGGAAGCCATCTGAAGCCATGACCCTCAATCATTTTTGTTCCCCTTCTCTAAATCCTTTCCAGTTCCACTATATCCTTTCTGAGCCAGAACTGGATATAGTATTTAAGATGTGGATACACTATGGATTTATATAGTAGCATTATGATATTTTCTATCTTATTTTCTATTCCTTTTCTAATAGTTGCTAACATTCTGTTAGCCTTTTTGATCATCGCTGTGCACTGAGCTGAAGTTTTCATGCAAGTATCCATGAAGACTCCAAGATCTCTTTCTTAAGTAGCAACAGCTAATTTAGAACCCATCATATATGTGTAGCTGGGATTATTTTTTCCAATGTTCATTACTTTGCACTAATGTTGAATTTCATCTGCTATTTTGTTGTCCCATCACCCAGTTTTATGAGACCCCCTATAACTCATCACAGCCAGCTTTAGACTTAACTATCTTGCATAATTTTGTATCATCTGCAAACTTTGCCACCTCATTGTTCACTCCCAGAAAATACGAGCACTTACCCTCAGAAAATTAAGTCCATTCATAGATTCACAGGCCAGAAGAATGCCATAGTTATCATCTAGCCTGACCTCCTGTATCATACAGGTCACAGAACTTCCCCAAGATAATTCCTAGATGATATATATTTTAGGAAAACAGCCACTCTTGATTTAAAAGTTGTTAGTGATGGAGAATCCACCACAACCCAAGATGTTTCAAATTGGGACCCCAAAAACAGAAGAATCCAAAATCACAAGTCACTTTTGAAAATCTTTGGGTACTTGCAAGGAATATGATATTGATAACATTTGCCTCCATTTCCCATATCCTATTCATAACTAGGGCTGTGAATCTGGAAGAGAGATTCAAAGTTACTCCCAAATTGCAGTAACTTTATTTTAGCTCTATAGTTCTAAAATAGAAAGGCAAAAAGGGCAAAAATCATAACATTTAAAATATTTCTGAACTCACTAGTAACCATATTGATTTAATTCATCACACTGTGGTAGTACCATAACAGAACTAGAAGTGTTGGAAAGTTCAGAGGCATTAATCTTCTTGTCTGTGCACTGAAACTCAATCCGAAAAGATAAATGAGGGAGGTCTGATTAATACTGCTTCATTAGGAGAATTTAAAAATGCAATTTGTCTTCATGAATACGAGGGATTAAACATATCCAGCTTTATTCTGGAGCCATGGAAAATATTTTTAAGCAGTAACCTTTGATGCAGTATAGTCTTTATGGAAGACTAATAAGTTATAATAGCTAAGAGGTACGGGATGGTTTCAACCAGTCTATTTTTGTGATTCAGAACTGTAGGAACACTTGCAACTACAGTTTCAAGTATTCTAGATATGATGATGTGATAGCAAAAAGAAAGATTTCCCTTAACCAGCCTGGTTCTAAGCCCAGTAGAAAATCATGAAGTTTTTAATAGTGCTTGAAGCTAGTGGTGCTAATGTAACCCACACACATCCTGGGTGTGGTGTTCTGTCCCATCTAGTGACACTGAGACCACTTAGAGAGATTAATGAGTTTCCTCTACAGCCTTAACTAACAGTGAGTGGTCGCAGGTTCAGTTCCACCCACCGATGACCGGGGTCTGTCGGCATTACACTAACAATACCCTTTTACCTCCTTAACTGGGGGAGATCTTTTGAATGGACAGTAGAGGAATGTGAGAAGTCCAGATGCATGCCTGGCAGGGTGGGGAACTGCCCCCCAATACCCTTCATCAGTTCTCTGTTTAACACTTGGCTGAGTAAAGGGGGATGTGGCCTGCTGATTGGCTGCTGTGTACCCGCCTCTCATCCCTCTTTGAGCTAAGCCCGGGCTTTGCAAATGACATGGCGTGAGTTTGTCCCACCACTCATTGTTGCTGCTCATGAATGTTGGATTAAGCAATTGGGGCTGGATGTCTGCCAGGTGAACAGGTGGATTGCATCTGAGCTTCAAAGCTGAAGTCTTCCATGGTATGGCAGATGTGGCCTGAGCTGGTCCGAGCACCCATTGATGGCTGAACTACAGCCACCTGATGTCCTGATTATTCAACTGGGTAAAAATTATTTTGGGGACAGTACAGTGTTAAATGTAGGATACTGAGGAATGTGGAGCGGATTACAGCTCTGGCCTTGCCCTCAATTGACTTGGTCAGAGATGCTCTCAAGCTGAGTTTGGCAGGGGCGCATTTGACGAGTCTGTGTGAACCATGAGGTAGCCAGGTTAATTTTGAGAGCTGGGCGAGGGGGAGATAACATGCAGCAATATCCAGTACAATGGCCATGAGGTCTTTAAGGAGACAGAGCTCATCTGTCAGGTGCTGGGGCTGACATTTGGCTCCACAACATTATGGCTGGGATCAGGCAGGGGATGGGTACCAGGCAGAGTGGGTGAGGCCTCCCACACCACACACCCAGCCTTGTGGCCTCGGTCACTCCAGCCCCCTTATCTAGTAGGGAGGGCAGGAGGGGTAGAGGTTTCACAACTGAACTGAATCCTTGGGGTGGACCGGGGAGGGTTAACCCGAGTTATTGTGTGGCTCGGGATAAAAGCCCTGTAGACTGCACTGGAACCAATTAGATGCATTATACATGAGAGCTGGATTGTGCAAGGTAGTGCCCTCCCCTTAATTAAGCTGTGGTCTGCTATTTAAACCCATCCCATGTATCTGTCAATCATTCATCTCCTTGTCCTGGTCAATTACAGGTGATAAACTTAAACTTGACTAATCTTAGAGCTATGCAGGAATTGAACATCCTTTTTTCAATGCTACCCGTGGATAATTGTTAATATCACCTGCACCTCTGGGAAGCTCAAAAGCTTGTCCCTTCCACTAACAGAAGTTGGTCCAATAAATCAAGTTAAGTGTCTTCTTACACTTTTGTTTCTCTTGTGTCTCTGTGGTGGTTCTCACCCCACCTCCCCCCGATTTAAGCCTAGGCAGGTTTAGAGGGAGGAGGAAAATGATCACAAAAATGAATTTAAAATGTTATATGTGGGAAATGGAGTGTAGTGGTGCATTGACCAAAGTGATTCTAGGCACAGGCAGAAAGGATCTGAGAACAAGACCTAATCAGCCATGCATAAAATGTCTGAAACCACAGAGGAAATAGCCGACAAAATGAGTGGTAACAAGGTGAGCAATATATCAAAATGAAAAGAAAAAAAATCCCTCCAGAGAAGACAAGATGGATGAATGGAGCAATGTACTGTATGTGTGAGAGTGTGTTTAATATACTCTGCTGTGTAAGACCCTCAGGGAAAAGATCATAGAAGTTATCAGAAAATATACCGCCATTCTGGACTAATGCTACTATCAGACAAAGGGGACCAGAGAAATTATAGATGTAGCTGATTCCCATCTGCACGGTCCATAAAGTTTCCCTGAGATACTAATCAATCGAATCTTTATAGTGCTGGATTTCATCCAGTGGTGTAATGATAATTTTGAAGGAGCGGGAGTTTTAGACCCACTTATTGAAATATGTTAAATGGTAACTGGAAATGACTGCTGGCTACCTGCATAACCATTGGCAGGGAGATACAGTACAGGCAAGCAAAGGCAGATTGAAATAAAGCAGGTGGGAAAGGAAAAGGGTGAGATGACAAAGGAACAACAGAGCTTCCATCTAAGTTATGTTCCATGAGTCAGTCCTGCATTTTAAAGTAAAACCTTCTGCAGCAGATTGTCGAAAGCCTTCAGTTTCAAAGTGGCAATGAATCACATTATCTGCTACACCATGACTTGTAGCCTGAGAAAGTTCTTCCATCTGGATTTCTGTTTTGTCAGGCACCATTGAACTGTGGCAAGGAGCACGGTTTCACAGTAAAGCCACATACGATGTTTGTTTTTTAAACCATTGTATTCACTAATTTGAACTGGAGAGGCAAAGTCTGGATCTGAGTCTGAAATTTCTCAAAGTTTGAGTGTTTCTGGATTTCGGGCTTTGAACTGGGCTGGTCTCATCACTAATGTAAATATTTTTATAATGGCAAATATTTACTCCTAGGTAACTAACAAAAAAATCCAAACCAAAAGGCTTGCTTGCATCTATTTGTTAATACAAGTTTAAAGTCACATAGCTGAGTGCTCAATAGTCAGGAAATGCTGAAGTTAAGGTTGTGTGTTCAACTTTAACTCTGCCCCTAGTGTTTACAATCACATGCTATTTTCCCAGACATGTAGTGTGTGTATGTCACATGAACAAACACTATGAAAATCATTAATGTTAAATGGAAACAGCATGCCCTGTTTATCCTCTGTCTTTTCTTATCTGTAAAATGGGGATCATAATGCTAACTAAACCTGCCCCATGGGGGTATCACAAACTTTAATTAGTTAATTTTTGTACAAGACTCTGAAATGATAAAACAGTAAGTTTTGAGCTTATCTTATTAATAAGCTTAAAGAAGATATAACAATCCCATCACTGGAAACATTATGATACGGCAAAATTAGGGATGTGGGTAGATCCCAGTACATTTTAAGAAATGCAGACATCATAACAATTTAATATAGAAAGCCATATGAACATGGATATAATTGAATTGGAAAATAATGTTGCTATCTTAAACCAAGGGAAAGCACAGCTGGAGGATTTTAAAAGTGATTTGGAAGCAAAATCCTCTCATCAAATTAGAGAGTACAAATTCTGTTAGGGACCCTGTAGTATAGCAAAGCCTAGTAGAGCTTCTATAGTTAAGGGCTTGTCAGCATTTCCATTACAAACCAGTATTTTCTGGGGATTGCAACTCATCTAGAAAAGTTTACTTTGGGCTGAAACTTGACATAAACATTCTCAGCCATGGAGCAATATAATAACAATTTTTACAAATGAAAATTGTTGGGTCTACATTAAGTTTATAGCAAGTGAGTGTAAGAAACCAAGTCTCTAGTTGCAAATGCTATTAAAGGAAATCTTTACTTCTTTGTCAATTTTTAACCTTGTTTGCAAGTAATGAAAGTATTATGAGAAATACAGAAAAGTAAATATTGTATAGCAAAGCAGGTGCCAGTGTGTTCTCCATTGGCTGAGGAGTGATGGTTCAATGGAGAGTAAGAATTTTCCAAAGCAATTAATAACGTATACATGGGTACATTACTATTTTTATTTTTACCACATTGGTAGTTAGGGACTCCTTTATTGTAGGAGCTGTAGTAAAAAAGTTAGTCCCTGAAACAATCTTGAATGAAGACCAAATGCAACAGGTGGAGGAAACAGACCAATGAGGAAGTCAGGAGAACGGGAGGCTGTGGTAATCAAAGAACAAAAACACTTTGTGTAAGCTGTGGCTTCAACTCATCACCTGCCTATCCATGGTCAGATGGGAAAGTTATGGAGGTAGAGATATGTTTTAAGGATGGAGTTGAAGGAGGGTGATATCTTTAGATTATTTTTTTTTAGGGAAGTCTTCCTATGCATAAGGTATGCCACTGGAGAACATAACAAGGAGTTTGTTGGAGAATTGCACTAGAACAGTGTTTTTCCTTTTCTGGCTGATGACCCATTTATTCAAAATCAAAGACTTCCATGACCTATAACATAAAATTAAGAGTAAAATATGTATCAATTATATCAAATTTAAGTCTGTGTCATTTACTCTCTCTGTGTGTGTGTTTTTCAAGAGCTTGAGAGAGAATTCTTGACCTAGAAGAATATGGATGTGTGGGGACAGAGGAAACAGCTTTTCTTTGCTTTAGCTTGTAATCAATTTTTTCAATACTTCACAAGCCCCCTCCCCTTTCATGACACCCCCTTCCGCAGGGGGTAACACCTAGAAGACAATCTAGGACGACAATGTTGGTGGAGAAATGGCATGGTTCAATGTTAGGATAAGAGAATAGATCTGATATGAAAAGCAGCACTAAATGCTGAAGACAGGAAGCTTGTATCTGATCTGGTAGATAAGAAGGAGCTAATGGATGGATGCAAAGAGGGGAGTGATGTACTGAAATACAATACTGTTGCAATGCAACCACCTCTGGAGTGGAAAGTGTCAACTGACTGGCACTCAGAACAATGAGAAGAGGGAAAACTTTATTTTTTACGTTTTTCTTGCAGGTATCCAAAAGACCCACACACAATAAGCTGCATGGTATTCAATTTATCTATCTCAGATGGAATGCCAGACCTAAAGCTGTGTCTGTTAAACTATCCACATTACTTTTTCTTCAATTTTCCTTTTAACAGGATCCTTAAATGTATGAAAAACTGCTAGCTAATCAAATTATGTTCCCAGTTTAACCATATCGAAAATAGCTGTTAATCAAGGTTGGCACAATATTTACAGTGAACTGAATAAAAAAAAGATAGCAGCATTCAATTTCAGATGAAATAATAGAATCAATAACCATGAGACTACAGGCTTTCCAAAGTTGACAAAGTAACAGTAATCCAGAGTATATCACCCATGAGATAATCTCACCTCCTACTTCAATTCTCATGAGTTTCTCCATCCATGATTGATGTCATCAAGTTCTTAGTTTGCTCAGGATTTCTGGAGATATACAGCCTTCCATGGTAACAGAGCTGCAATTTTTGCTGACCACGTACACTACCACTGTGTCTACTTTTTTATTTTTCTCTCTCAGAAGATCTTGCTAATGTTTCTTTTCCTGCAAGAAGGTCTTGTTAATGGCCTCCATCTGACTTGGGTTCAGGGGTCTGAATCAAGAAAATAACATTCTTCCTACTGCAAGAATCCTTTCCCTAATTTGAAGATTCATGACTGCATATTATGGCTTGCATATGACTGAAGTTGGGTTTGTCAGTGGACATTTGGAAAGACCTTTCAACACAGATGGAATACTAACACATGTTTAAAGATACATTCCCAGGCTCTCCAGGCTGCCAATCAATGTCCCAGGTGCATCTTCCCTTCCCCTCCCCACACCACTTCTGGTTCTCAAATTTAGCTTTTTTTTCTGAAAAAGTAAAAGTAGGATTGAAGTGCTTTGATTCAGCAAAATACTTAAGCAATGTAATAACATTCAAAACAGAAAAGATCTTTAATTTTGACAAGTGGCTGAGGCCCAATCTGAGAAACCCTTGCTCACATTAGTAGCCTTTACTCGTGTGAGTAGTCCTATTGAGGTAAATTAAATTACTTGCATAAGTAAGGACAGGGTACAATGCTTATTTTGTATTTTTCCTCATATACCTCGTATCATGAAATGATTTGCAGAGTCAATTCCTAAATAACAGTGGAGGGAGAAGAAGGTGAAACTAAGTGAGAAATATAGAGTAGGTCAGATTCTCTTCTGGTTAAAGTCAGTGTAGCCCCTTTGAAATTGACACGGCTGTCTTGATTTCAGTATTGCTGACCTCAGGTGTTAATGTAACCTTTTGGATGGTCTAGAGTTTACTTCACTGCAGGGGTGTTGGAACAGTTTGTATAGTGGGGTTGCTGAGAGCCATTGAATTAACTAACACAGTGAGAGTACTTGTGACACCTTAGAGACTAACAAATGTATTTGGGCATAAGGTTTTGTGGGCTAAATCCCACTTCATCAGATGCATGGAGTGGAAAATACAGTAGAAAGATGTATATTTACAGAGTACATGAAAAGATGGGGATTGCCTTACCAATTCTAATGAGATTTCAATTAAAGTGTGCTATTATCAGCAGGAGGAAAAATCACTTTTGTGGTGGTAATCAGGGTGGTGAGCCCCTGATGGTGTGGCTGATGTGATTAGGTCCTTTGATGGTGTCCCTTGATATGTGGACAGAGTTGGCAAAGGGGTTTGTTGCAAGGAAACGTTCCTGGGTTAGTGTTTTTGTTGTGTTGTGTGGTGTGTAGTTGCTGGTGAGTATTTGCTTCAAGTTGGGGGGCTGTCTGTAAGCGAGGACTGGCCTGTCTCCCAAGGTCTGTGAGAGTGAGGGATCGTCCTCTAGGATAGGTTGTAGATCCTTGATGATGCGCTGGAGAGGTGGAAACCACTTCAAGCCAGGGGGTGTGACAGCACCCCTAGTGCTAGGACCTATGCTTCACTGCCCTTCTTCTAGTGCCCAAATAGAACTCCCACAGAAAGGCGCATGGAGACCCAGAATTCAATCTCTGAGGATTTTCAGCAAGGATTGCACAGGGTCAACTTCTCCACAGTCAAGTCCAAAAAAGAACAAATGGAATGAACTTAATTGTGAAGTACCAACTTCATAAAATCTTATAGTGATAAACAATAATAATTAATAATAATTTCTACAACATAACACGGCTACCTTATAATTAACATACATTATCTTCAGAGTTATACATAAATGTAAATAAAGAAAATGACTTAAATCTAAATGGGTCAGTCCTTACAGAAACACAGGGAGAAGTAACTCAGAGTTCCCCAAAGCTTAAGTTGAGTTCATCCTGAGTCTCAGTTACAGACTTTGATCACCAAAACCTATACAGGTTTCAGAGTAGCAGCCATGTTAGTCTGTGTCAGCAAAAAGAACAGGAGTACTTGTGGCGCCTGAGAGACTAACAGATTCATTTCAGCATAAGCTTTCGTGGGCTACAGTCCACTTCCTCGGATGCATAGAATGGAACATACAGTAAGAAGATATTTATACATTCAGAGGAACATGAAAAGGTGAAAGTACCCATACCAACTGTAAGAGGCTAATTAATTAAGAAGAACTATTATCAGCAGGGGAAAACTTTTGAAGTGTTAAAAGCAGTGCAACAATATCTTTTCTCCTCTCCCTCGCAGATACCTCGCACTGGAATCAATGCAGACTTTTTTCCTCCTCCTTTGCTGAAATAACTCAGTTTAAAGTATATAGATTAGGGCTGTCAAATGATTAAAAAATTCATTGTGATTAATTGTGAGATTAAAAAAAAGTTGTGACTAATCGCAATTTTAAATGCACTGTAAAACAATAATAGAATACCATTTATTTAAATATTTTACCATTCCAGAGGACATGTGTCCATGCTGATGACTGGTTCTGCTTGATAATGATCCAAAGCAGTGTGTATCAATGCACATTCATTTTCATCATTTGAGTTAAATGCCACCAGCAGAAGGTTGATTTTCTTTTTTGGTGGTTCGGGTTCTGTAGTTTGCGCATCAGATTGTGGCTCTTTTAAAACTTCTGACAGCATGTTCCACACACCTTGTCCCTCTCAGATTTGGAAGGCACTTCAGATTCTTAAACCTTGGGTCAAGTGCTGTATCTATCTTTAGAAATCTCATATTGGTTCTTTCTTTGTGTTATGTCAAATCTGCAATGAAAGTGTTCTTAAATCAAACAACATGTGCTGGGTCGTCATCTGAGACTGCCATAACACAAAATATATGGCAGAATGTGGGTAAAACCATGGCACAAGAGACATACAATTCTCCCCCAAGAAGTTCAGTCACAAATTTAATTAACACATGCTTTTTTTTTAATAAGCATCATCAGATTGGAAGCATGTCCTCTGGAAAGGTGGTCGAATCATGAAGGGGCATAGAAATGTTTACCATATCGGGCATATAAATACTTGCAATGCTAGCTACAACAGTGTCCTGTGAACACCTGTTCTCTCTTTCAGATGACTTTGTAAATAAGAAGCGGGCAGCATTATCTCCCATAAATGTAAGCAAACTTATTTGTCTTAGTGATTGGCTGAACAAGAAATAGGACTGAGTGGACTTGTAGGCTCTAAAGTTTTAAATTTTTTTCTTTGAGTGCAGTTATGTTAAAAAAATAATTTCCCATTTGTAAATTGCACTTTCATGATAAAGAGATTGTACTTGTATGAGGCGAGCTGAAAAATACTATTTCTTTTGTTTATCTTTTTTATAGTTCAAATATTTGTAATAAAAATAATGTAAAGGGAGCACTGTACACTTTCTTTTTTGTGTTTAATTAAAATCAATATATTTTAAAATGTAGAAAAACATCCAAAAATATGTATAATACATTTAAATTGGTATTCTATTATTGTTGAACAGTGAGATTAAAACTGATTAATCACAACACATTTTTAAATCTAGTTAATTTGTTTTGCATTAATCTCTTGAGTTAACTGTGATTAATTGATAGCCCTAATATAGATTTAAAAACCTGTTACAAGAAAGACAAACTGAAAATAGCAAAATATAAGTGACTCTTACCCCATTGTCATATTTAAATAAGAAAAGAGTTGGTGAACCATACTGGTTGAGACAAATTAACTAAAACAGTGTGGCTAAAATCAAATAACATTAAAGTATACAATTAAAATGAAAGAAATTAGTTTTCCCTCCCAATTTGCCCTGTCTGTAATTAACAATGCCAGGGCTTCTCGGTAGGAAGATTAATAGTATCACTAAACTGATGCAAAATGCTTCAGAGTTAAGGCAAAACTCTGTTTTCTGTTCCTGTGGCTCATCTTCTCTCAGTCCACACAGGTCATATGCCCTTTTCAAAGCAGCTGCCCTGACTACTTGCCCTCAATGGAGTCTGAGTCTAGCTACAGGGAACCTATTAAGCATGCCCAAATTTGTCACCCGGAATTCCAGAAACTTCTGTGGAGTGCTAATTGTGCATCTTCCTAGTGACAATTGCCCAGACAATTGTCCATGTCTAGTTGGCAGCCGGTATCAAGTGGAGTGCCCCAAGGGTCGGTGCTGGGGCCGGTTTTGTTCAATATCTTCATCAACGATCTGGAGGATGGTGTGGACTGCACCCTTAGCAAGTTTGCAGATGACACTAAACTGGGAGGAGTGGTTGATACGCTGGAGGGTAGGGACAGGATACAGAGGGACCTAGACAAATTAGAGGATTGGGCCAAAAGAAATCTGATGAGGTTCAACAAGGACAAGTGCAGAGTCCTGCACTTAGGACGGAAGAATCCCATGCACTGCTACAGACTAGGGACCGAATGGCTGGGCAGCAGTTCTGCAGAAAAGGACCTAGGGGTTACGGTGGACGAAAAGCTGAATATGAGTCAACAGTGTGCCCTTGTTGCCAAGAAGGCTAACGGCATTTTGGGCTGTATAAGTAGGGGCATTTCCAGCAGATCGAGGGACGTGATTATTCCCCTCTATTCGGCACTGGTGAGGCCTCATTTGGAGTACTGTGTCCAGTTTTGGGCCCCACGCTACAAGAAGGATGTGGATAAATTGGAAAGAGTCCAATGGAGGGCAACAAAAATGATTAGGGGGCTGGAGCACATGACTTATGAGGAGAGGCTGAGGGAACTGGGATTGTTTAGCCTGCAGAAGAGAAGAATGAGGGGGGATTTGATAGCTGCTTTCAACTACCTAAAAGGGGGTTCCAAAGAGGATGGATCTAGACTGTTCTCAGTGGTAGAAGATGACAGAACAAGGAGTAATGGTCTCAAGTTGCAGAGGGGGAGGTTTAGGTTGGATATTAGGAAAAACTTTTTCACTAGTAGGGTGATGAAGCACTGGAATGGGCTACCTAGGGAGGTGGTGGAATCTCCTTCCTTAGATGTTTTTAAGGTCAGGCTTGACAAAGCCCTGGCTGGGGTGATCTAATTGGGTTTGGTCCTGCTTTGAGCAGGGGGTTGGACTAGATGACCTCCTGAGGTCCCTTCCAACCCTGAGATTCTATGATTCTATGATTCTATGACACAACTCATCTCCGCCCCCCACCCCCTCCTTAGATCTCTTAAAAGAGAGATATCCCTTTTAGACACTTGGGTTACATTAACAAATCATAATTCAGGACCCACCCCAAAAAATGGTGTGATTTAAAAACAAAAAGCTACGTTGGGTTCTTATTATTATTTGCCTTTTGGATTTTGCACCTTTAGGCTGCACTCAGGTCATAGTTACACGTTTTCTTCACAATTATGAGGGCTAGAAATGTACTTGGCTTTTTAAAAAGTGAAAGCTGTGGTTCTCTCATAATCACAGGATTCCAGGAGCTGGGGTGTTAAGAAAAATATCAAATATTATGATACTCAAGGGTGTTGGCAATACTGATGTACACCAATGGAAGATCTTGTCCCATGTGTTCCGGGGAGGGGAGGTTAAAAAGAGATGGAGAGTAAATGTAAATGAGGCAGAGAAATATAGAAAGGCTGTTTCAGAGAGCAGAAGAGGAATCTTTGCCAGCAATAGTGGTGATATTGTGTGAAGGGAGAGGTTAAAGTAAGGGTGAATGGGGGAGAGCACATCTTCTCCTTCTCTGCTAACTCAAGAAGGAAGGTTCCTCCTCTGCTCCCTGGCTTGGGTAAACAGTGTTCCTGCAACCCAGTGGCTCTCAGTCAGGGGTACATGTATCCTGGGGGTATGCAGAGGTCTTCCAGGGGATACTCAACTCGTCTAGATCAGTGTTTCTCAACCTAAGGGTTGCAGTCCCGAAGGGAGTCACGGGACAGGTTTAGGGGCATTGCAAGTGCAGAGCCGGCATTAGGGTGAGACAAGCAGGGCAATAGACCATGGCCTCATGCCACAGTGGGTCCTGCAAAGCTCAGTTACACGCTTCAGCCCCAGGCGGCAGGGCTTTCGGTTTCAGGCTCAGCGGCTGGGTTTCGAGCTTCAGACAAGGCTAACGGCTCAAATCACAATGAAATGTAAGTACAATATTTATATTCCAATTGATTTATTTTATAATTATATGGTAAACATGCAAAAGTAAGCAATTTTTCAGTGTTAGTGTGGCTGTGCCACTTTTGTATTTTTATGTCTGATTTTGTAAGCAAGTAGTTTTTAAGTGAGGGGAAACTTGGGGGATGCAAGACAAATCAGACTCCTGAAAAGGATACAGTAGTCTGGAAAGGTTGGAACCACTGCTGTAACCCACTCATTGAGGTGCTGTGTCCCCTAGTGGTGGCACAGGCTCCTCAAAAGTGTATCTGTATCAGCAACCACTAGAGGGGGACAGAGTGCTACACTGAGTGAATTCGGGTTATATGCCCTGCATCTCCCCTTCCTCTCTGGTTAATCATAGAATCATAGAATCTCAGGGCTGGAAGGGACCTCAGGAGGTCATCTAGTCCAACCCCCTGCTCAAAGCAGGACCAACCCCAACTAAATCATCCCAGCCAGGGCTTTGTCAAGCCTGACTTTAAAAACCTCTAAGGAAGGAGATTCCACCACCTCCCTAGGTAACCCATTCCAGTGCTTCACCACCCTACTAGTGAAAAAGTTTTTCCTAATATCCAACCTAAACCTCCCCCTCTGCAACTTGAGACCATTACTCCTTGTTCTGTCATCTTCTACCACTGAGAACAGTCTAGATCCATCCTCTTTGGAACCCCCTTTCAGGTAGTTGAAAGCAGCTATCAAATCTCCCCTCATTCTTCTCTTCTGCAGGCTAAACAAGCCCAGTTCCCTCAGCCTCTCCTCATATAGGGATATTAAAGAAGGTACCGAAAGTGATTCCCACAATTTAAACCTCATAGCATTACCAAGTAAAAGATCTCTTGGATCCCTTGTTAAACCTACAAGCTACTGTCTGTGTAAGCCATTGATTGTATCTGTTCTCAGAAAGATACTGTATTGCTATGAGAAACCTGCAAACAAGTTATTTGACTTTGTTCTTTATGCATGCTTTGTACCTAGAAACAGCATAGAAAGACCCCCACCCTCTTTAATTAAAGAGCAGGGAGTCTCAAATAAATTAGTACACACCCCGAAAGTGTTGAAGACAGTATGTCTGCTGATGAATGCTTGGTGTACATGAATGAATGAGCAGGGAGGGGCCAGCCTAGGAATTCAGTGACCATCTGCTGAAGGCGGCATCAAGTTGGAACGACCAGACAACCCCCCCGCCCCCAGAGGATAAACTGGGATCCACCCGACCATCTCAAAGGATGGGAAAAACAAGATAACAGCTGACAGCACGGAGCCATCAGGAATGTGCCATCTGCTGATTCAGCAACAGCATGATGAAGCAATTCCCATAGACTGACAGAGGAAATAATTCCTATAAGAATGGGCTCTAGAAACTGAGGACTTTGAGTCTGGTTCTGCTGCCAACCTCCAGGAGCATCAGATGAATCTGACAAGGACTCGGCTCCACCCTCATGCCCAGGTTACCTGGCCAGTAACTTGGCATGAGCAACTTTTAGGCTGGTAACTATGACATCTATGCAGAACCTGTGTGTGTGTGTGTGAATGAAAGTGAAACTGAATGAAATGTTATAGCTATAACTGACTGCTTACTATGATTCTTTTTGTATTCACAATAAACGTGACATTCTGTCTTATCCCCTTTAAAAAGATCCTGCTGGTTTTTATTTTATTGGTATAACACTCATAAGTCATGTGCTCCACCCCCCTAATACTTTTTGTTGCCCTCCGCTGGACTCTTTCCAATTTATCCACATCCTTCTTGTAGTGTGGGACCCAAAACTGGACACAGTACTCCAAATGAGGCCTTACCAGTGCCGAATAGAGGGGAATAATCACGTCCCTCGATCTGCTGGAAATGCCCCTACTTATACAACCCAAAATGCCGTTAGCCTTCTTGGCAACAAGGGCACGCTGTTGACTCATATTCAGTTTTTCGTCCACTGTAACCCCTAGGTCCTTTTCTGCAGAACTGCTGCCCAGCCATTCGGTCCCTAGTCTGTAGCAGTGCATGGGATTCTTCCGTCCTAAGTGCAGGACTCTGCACTTGTCCTTGTTGAACCTCATCAGATTTCTTTTGGCCCAATCCTCTAATTTGTCTAGGTCCCTCTGTATCCTATCCCTACCCTCCAGCATATCAACCACTCCTCCCAGTTTAGTGTCATCTGCAAACTTGCTAAGGGTGCAGTCCACACCATCCTCCAGATCGTTAATGAAGATATTGAACAAAACCGGCCCCAGCACCGACCCTTGGGGCACTCCACTTGATACCGGCTGCCAACTAGACATGGAGCCATTGATCACTACCTGGTGAGCCCGACCATCTAGCCAGTTTTCTATCCACCTTACCGTCCATTCATCCAGCCCATACTTCTTTAACTTGCTGGCAAGAATACTGTGGGAGACTGTATCAAAAGCTTTGCTAAAGTCAAGAAATAGCACATCCACTGCTTTCCCCTCATCCACAGAGCCAGTTATCTCATCATAGAAGGCAATTAGGTTAGTCAGGCATGACTTGCCTATGGTGAATCCATGCTGACTGTTCCTGATCACTTTCTTCTCCTTTAAGTGGTTCAGAATTGATTCCTTGAGGACCTGTTCCATGATTTTTCCAGGGACTGAGGTGAGACTCACTGGCCTGTAGTTCCCCGGATCTTCCTTCTTCCCTTTTTTAAAGATGGGCCCTACATTAGCTTTTTTCCAGTCATCCGGGACCTTCTTGTTACTCCTAACATCTCCGGCTAGCTGCAACTCCAAGTGTGATTTGGCCTTCCTAATTTCACTCCTGCATGCCTGAACAATATTTTTATACTCCTCCCTAGTCATTTGTCCAATCTTCCACTTCTTGTAAGCTGCTTTTTTGTGTTTAAGACGAGCAAGGATTTCACTGTTAAGCCAAGCTGGTCGCCTGCCATAGTTACGTTTCTTTCTACACATCGGGATGGTTTGTTCCTGCAACCTCAATAAGGATTCTTTAAAATACAGCCAGCTTTCCTCCACTCCTTTCCCCCTCATGTTATTCTCCCAGGGGACCTTGCCCATCAGTTCCCTAATGGGATGAGAGATCTCTCCTGTTTGAATCTACTTTCACCGTGGCAGGAAGAGGAGAGCAGAGGATTGCGTAGAGAGACAGAAAGACACCCGCATGTGTTTAAAAAATTAAAGAAAAAGACTAAGAAATTAGAAACTGATGTTGACAAAAAGCCTAGAGTCAATGTCAGAATAGTGAGAAAATTTGCAAATTTAGTGAGGCCTTCAGTAAACTATATAATGATGACGTGAATAAGGAATTTACATTTACCCATCAACTTCTCTATGAACAAGGCAACAGAGCCATCAGACTTTCAGAAGCAAAAAGCATCTGGAAGAGCAGTTAAAATTAAACTCCCTTTGACACAACAGATACTTGACCTTGAAGATTTTTGCTTCCTTTATAAGACTGTGTAGTGATTTCCTAGATTACAATTAAATAGAGAGATATTCAGAACTTTATTCACTGCATAGCAGAAGCAAATATTGAAATAACCCACTTCCCTCGAAGAAATAGAAGAGATGATTATGCCTCCTAAAAGAAAACAAAATGCCAGGCTTAAATTAATATAGGATGAACAGTCATAGGGGCATTAATGAAGAATTACTACTACTTGTGGCTAGTATTGTTGGTGTATATTAACTTGACAGAAATTAACTAGAGATAAACTCATAGTGCCTAATTTATACCCAAGCATCCTGTTGAAACATTTCCATTGAAACTGGCTTTTTTCACAGAAAATGCTGTTGTTGGTTTGTTTTTTAGAGAATGAAATTTTCACAGAAAAAGTATCTCCTTTCTGTGGAGAATTTTGATTTTATGTTGCTAAAATAAATTCCTGAAAACTGAAATATTTCAGACGAAACCCAAAGAAATATTTCAGGTTTTGACGGAGCTGTTTTGGTTTCTGCCCAAAATTGATATTTTCCATGGGAAATTATGTTTTTATTGATATTCTCCTTGGGAAAATAAACCATTCTTCACCTAGATCTAGTTTTAAAGTATGATGTGACCATATATGATAATGGGGTAGCAGAGAGGGCAGAGTGGAAAAGATATACAGAGATGCTGTGAAAAAGGAGCTGAGTGAAGGAGAGACATGACATATCCTAGGAAAATCTACGCACAGCATATATTTCGTATACAAGCCACGCCAGTATGCCAGTCTAGCTTTGCCACTAGGTTGAACCTTTTGGCTCAATGTTGAATAAGGGGCAGCATGTAACTGCGCTGTCTCAGGAGCAGCCTGTAACTGGCATTGTGAATCTGAGAAAAAATCCCTCCACTATTGCTAATGAGGGTGGGGAAGGCGTTGGAACTATTCACAGAAACTCTAGAAAGGCTGCAGGGTATACCCCCTTTTCTTAGGGAGTGAGTGGAAGAGCAGATTCAGGCCTCCAAACCCTCCCTATCCCTCTTCACCCATTTGCTTCATTTTAAGCAGGGGCTGTGCCCACTACCAGATTTACACTGAAGATCCAGATTGGCTGAGCAATAGAGAGAGGAGGTTTACTCCCCATTACTCCTCTGCTTGCCCCAGAAAGACAAGGCACAATTTAGCCTGCTGTGCACATGTGGATTTGTGTTTCTGTGGCTCCTCATCACACACGCTTCCCTTTAGTGAGGAAAACAACTGTTTTCTTCCCTTGAGGGAGACGATGAGGTTAAATTTTAGGAAAAGATGTTCTTGAACTTGGATTAGTTTTGCAAAGCCAGCTGAAAGAGGTTCATAATACTTTGGGCCCCGCTGGATTTGTTCATTTCTCTGTGTAACTCCTGGAGATGTGGCAGAGAACTGTGCTCTGTTATTTCAAAAGACAGAAAGGACCCACTCAGTGTGGGGCATACGAAGCATTATCTTTATTAAATATTGATTCTAAAATCTTTAAGTCACTAAAAGCTTGAAGTCTGTGATTAAATTACTTGTTAATCTAGAACAAACTTGTTCTGCTGTAAACAGAATCAACTCAAGTAATCTCAGGAGGCTTCTTTGTGTTATGGGTAAACTAAAAAGACCACATATTTTTACCCTCAGACACTGGAAAAGCTGTGGAACTGGTAAACATGCAATATTTGTATGAAGCCTCGTCTCTGATGAATCTCCCATCTGAATTTATCCCATAAATTAGGAGAACTTCTTCCAATCATGTCTCCGCTCTCAGGTAAAATAGAGTGCAAAGATCACTGAGTATTACACAAAACTCCCATTGCCTAAAATGGGACATCCACACATCGAACAATAGTAAGGAATGGCCCTAAGATCCACCACTGCTGGCAGGTAGATCGCTGTAATAGCTACTACTGACAGGCTAAGGATTGTACATATCCTGTTATATTTATGTGCTACCCCATATCCCTACTACCACCTGGCCCACCTGTTTGCCTCATCTGGGTGTTATATTGCACCATTTAGATTGTAAACTCTTTGGGACAGGAACTATCACTTATTATGCTTGTGCAGCACCAAGCACAATGGGTTCCAATCTGATTGCAGCCTGTAGGTGCTACCAAAAGACAAATGCTTAATAAAAATTAATTAATATACTGAGTGTTACATCTGGGAGAAGTTCAGTGCTGTTTCAGTGCCCTGCCCCATTTCCCACCAAGAAGCCATATATCTCTTGGGGACATATTATAGAAAATGGTAACCTTTCTAAATACAATTTGAACTGACCTATAGAACTCAAGAGCAGAATACATTTCTTTATTTAATTCTATGGAAAGCATGTCATTATAGATTATATAAGTTGTTATAGTACTATATTTAATTTATATAGAAAAATTACTGTCAGGAAAATGCTTTTCTTTCTGCTGAAAATGTTTAGATTTCTTTGGGGGCAGGAGGTGAAATAAAAAGGAAACATAAATGTTGTTGGACAAAAACAATCAGCTGAACACCTAAAATTTTGATTGAGAAATGCGACCACATTGCCTCATGCAAGTTGTAGTTCAGGTGCCTCATGCGTCCATTCTCCTCCATTTATTGGGCTCCCTGGTCAGACTACATTTCCCAGGATTCACCATAGCCTCTCTTCCTGAGATACCGTGATGCAATTATGGTATCATTGGAGATGTTGGCCCACCGGGGAACTCAGCTCTAGAGGAGAATTGGGGCATGAGGCAGATGAATGACAACTCCTATGAGGCATTTCTGTGACACTTCCAGATTGAATACTTTTCAGTGTTGGCTGACATTTTTCAGTTTTGGGGTGTTCCATTTTTTAACAAAAAGTTGACATTTTTTACATTAAACAGACATTTTTGCACACACAAAAAATCTGTTTAATCAAAAATCTAATTTTCCACTGAAAAAGAGTTGTGATGCTTTTTTTTTTAACCCGGCCTTTATAGAACTACTTTTTCAGTCTTGTTGAATTCTTTATGATATTGACATAACAAATGGGACTGTTGAAATCACAGAAGGGGTAGGGTGGGCTGGCCAAATTGTGCCAGATCCTCCATTTCCATATATCTGAAGTAGTATAAATTAATACTGCCCACTCCATGACTGTTCCCCATTTCATACCATTCCAGTGACAGTCAGAAGCCAGGAAATTTATACTTCCAAAGGGTGTAGTAAAGGGGAATTTGTGGCAGATCCATTTGGGTCTGGTGGATCCCCTGAGATCTGTGTCTGATGGTGGCGTCACCACCTCCTTCCACAAGGGTTAGTAGAAGTGCTCAACATCCTCTCCCATTTTACTATTTATCCTGGCCAAAGGAAACAACAAGCTTTGAAATTTTAATAAATATTGTTCAAAACAAGATTTTTAATACACTGAAGATAATGAATTTTTTTTCCCTTACGCAAATGTTTTGTGTTTATAGAATCAGAGTATTAATTTGATGACTGGCTAGAAAATAAATGAATCAAAATCATAAAGCTCTTATGTTAAGTGGACAAAGACCATCAGTCTAGTACCACAACTGGTCATGTTATGTAAATGAAACACAACAATCTTCAAGTATTGGGGGGTATACATAAGTGCTAAGGTCAAGGCATGAGAAAGTATTATCCAGGCTTAATGAAGATTTTGCTATGTGTGGGATTTTGTACATGCATCACTATTAATTTGAAAGAAGACAATTAAAATAAACTTGCTGTCCCTAAGATTGCTATTGTTCAGTCATTATCATCTTTGAAATGGTTTTGCACCTTGGATAAATATGTCTCATTTAATTCGTCAAGGGTCTAAGACAACAACTATCTAGATTTAGCTTCAAATCTTTGCAGACCAAAAGAAATCAACAAAACAATTCAAACAAATGAAACCAAAGTTTCAATCATGGGTGTCTAAAGTTAGGCTCATAAATACTTAGTTGGGTACCTATACAGGAAAAAAAAGTGCTGTGCACTTGCAACTCCCATTGACTGCACGAGGTGCTGAGGTAGGGTGACCAGACAGAAAGTGTGAAAAATCAGGACAGGGGTTGGGGGGGTAATAGGATCCTATATAAGAAAAAGACCCAAAAATCGGGACTGTCCCTATAAAATCAGGACATCTGGTCACCCTAAGCTGAAGTTTCACCATTGCGCTGCAGTAGGGGCCTGAAGTGTGGCACCCAGTGTCTCTGAACATCAGTCTACTTCTGTTAGGGTGACCAGATGAAAGCAACAAAATATCGGGACACATTGGGGAAGCAAAAAAAACCCCCAAAACCGTCCGGAGCGCAGTTGTCCAAGCAAAACCCACCCCCCCGCCAAAAACTGCAGGAGCGGGTGTTGGCCAAAACAGCCGAAGCCCCAATATCGGGATGAATGGCGTCCCAGTCGTGCATCGGTCGGGACACAGAGCAAAAAATCAGGATGGTCCTGATTTTATCGGGACGTCTGGTCACCCTAACTTCTGTTTAGGACGCATGCTTAAAAATTTTGGTCTAAGCTTCTAGAGGCCCAGATAGTGAGTGTACAAACCCAAAGTGTTTGGTTGTTTTGTGTGTGTTTGTTTTTCCATCTATGCCTGTCCAGAAGGTTCTGACCATCTCTTTTAGCTGCAGACCTTACCTCAGTCTACATGCACTATGGCAACAGTTCAGTGAATAATGCAATCACATGCTTATCTTTAAGTATGTGGCTATTGCTAGATAAATTAGGCTATAAATAAGCTTCAGAGTTTTTTAACAGTGAAAGAACCGGTCACTGAATCTGTGACTTTTGTAACCTTAGAGAATCATAGAATCATAGGACTGGAAGTGACCAAAAGAGGACATCCAGTCCAGTCCCCTGCATTCTTGGCAGGACCAGGGCCAGTGTAACCACTAGGCGAACTAGGCGGCTGCCTAGGGCGCCAAGATTTGGGGGCACCAAAAAGTGGTGCCCCCAATTTTTTTTTACACTCTTGCTGGAAAATGAATGAACAAAGAAAAGAGAAATGTCGTTGAACTTGCATTTTAACTTGTCGTTCTGTCGTACATTACATCTATAGCCTATGCCAGCTCTGCGTTGCGGGCACAAGTGTACTCTTCACACTACGGTACAAAGTGGCAATGATATCGTTTTTCTCATCGCGCACAGCCGTGGGGAGGAGGAGGGGAAGGGTGGGGGGCGCAAGGTGGAAGTTTCGCCTAGGGTGCAAAATATCCTTGCACCGGCCCTGGGCAGGACTAAGTATTATCTAGACACCTGCCAGGTGTTTGTGTATCCTGCTCTTAAAAAGCTTCAATGATGGAGATTGCACAACCTCCCTAGACAATTTATTCCAGTGCTTAACCACCCTGACAGTTAGAAAGTTTTTCCTAATGTCCAACCTAAACCACCCTTGTTGTAATTTAAGCCCATTGCTTCTTGTCCTATCCTCAGAGGTTAAGGAGAACAATTTTTCTCCCTCCTCCTTGTAACAACCTTTTATGTACTTGAAAACTCTTATCATGTACCCTCTCAGTCTTCTCTTCTTCAGACTAAACAAACCTAATTCTTCAATCTTTCTTCATAGGTCATGCTTTCTAGACCTTTAGTCATTTTTGTTGCTCTCCTCTGGACTTTCTTCAATTTGTCCACATCTTTCCGGAAATGAGGCACTCTGAACTGGACACAATACTCCGGATGAGGCCTAATCAGCGTGGAGTAGAGCAGAAGAATTACTTCTTGTGTCTTGCTTACAACACTCCTGCAAATACATCCCAGAATGATGTTCGCTTTTTTTTTTTCAACAGCGTTACACTGTTGACTCATTTAGCTTGTGTCACCATGCCTCGGTGGGTCACAGCTGAGAATACCAGATTAAGGACAAACTGCTGAGAAATGGGACACCCCAAAATGGTGGTTTTTCTTCCATAAACTATAGAAAACCAGTAACAAAAGTAAACTTCTGTCTCATCACACTGCTTAACAAGAAGTCAGAAATGCAATCTCCTTAGGTATCCCAGCCCTTGTTTCACCACCCAAACGTTAGACTTAATGATGAGTGGTTATTTAAAACTAATTTCATGAAAGCAAGGGGTCTTCTAATCCCAGTCACACAGCCAGGCTAATATATAACTCAGATCTTACCCAATGATCATGCTGTTGCCAATCCTTGAGTATCTAATATCTAAAGGTTTATTTGTGGTCAAGGAAAACAAATGCATACACTCATTGCAAAGTTCTTCGATCAGGTTTGTAGCAGTGATGAAATAAACTGCTGGCTTGTAAAGTCTCTGGTAACTTCCAAAAGATTAGCATTATATTTTCCCTTTTCTAGTCCTCTGGAATTTCTCCCATCTTCCATGACTTGCCGACTATAATCGCTAATGGCTCAGATATCGCCTCAGTCAGCTCCTTGAGTATTCTAGAATGTATTTAATCAGGCCCTGGTGATCTGAAGACATGTAATTTGTCTAAATAATTTTTAACTTCTTCTTTCTGTATATTAGCCTCAAATCCTACCTCATTTCCACTGGCATTCACTGTGTTAGACGTTCAATTGTTCCTAACCTTGTTGGTGAAAACCAAAACAAAAAACTCATTGACCACTGTGACGGTGTCCCCAATGAAACTTTATGGGGGAGATGCTTATAAATATATATATGATGTAACTGGAATATGTTTTATGCTACATGTGCCATGTAACATATCTCTGTAAAAGTTATGATCTACTGAATCTATTCCTCCTGTTTGTATGCATGTATCATTGTAGTAGTTGAAGTTATGAATATTGGTTTTATATTTGCTGGTTTTATACATAGCCTTTGTAAGAGCCTGGGATCATGTCTTGAGGAAGGTATGTGCATGCAAAGAGACCAATAAAGAAACCCTTACACAGACAATAGGAGGTTCAGACCCCAATCCATATCTGAGCTTGCCTGGGAATGCAACTGGCTGGACTGGTTAGGGTGCATGGACATGTGATTTGCCCATGTGATCCCAAAACTCCAGGGTAACATGATGCTACACCGGGAGTGGGGAAAAGTCTATTTAAACCCTTGGAAGACTCCTCCATTTTGTCTTCAGCTGGCTAAAGAGAGAGGCTCTCCACCCCCCAAGGACATACCTGAAAGAGACTGAACAAAGGACAAAGACAATAGGGGGTGTGAGCGATTGCTGGACCCAGGCTAGGAGTTCTACAGCCTGTAAAAGAAAGAGACTAGAACTGGTGAGGTTTTATCTGCGTTGAGTTTGATTAGACATAGACGTGCGTGTTTTATTTTATTTTACTTAGTAATTCACTTTGTTCTGTCTGTAACTACTTGGAATCACCTAAATCCTACTTTCTGTACTTATTAAAATAACTTTTTACTTATTAAGTTACCTGGAGTACGTGTTAGTACCTGCACGGGGTGGGGGGTGGGGGAACAGCTGTGCATATCTTTCTATCTTTGAAATAGAAGGCAAACTATTTATGAGTTTACCCTGTATAAAGCTTATACAGGGTAAAACAGATTTATTCAGGGTTTGAACCCCATTGGGAGTTGGGCACCTGGGTGTCAAAGGCAAGAGCACTTCCTGAGCTTCTTCCAGGCAGGCCTACGGCTGTTAGGGAATGTGGTTCAGACCTGGGTCTGTGTTTGCAGCAGATCAGTGGATCTGGCTCAAAACAGACAGGATTCGGAAGTCCCAAGCTGGAAAAGGCAGGAAAGCAGGGGCAGAAGTAGCCTTGGCACACCAGGTGGCAGCACCAAGGTGGTTTCTGTGCTACCAACCCGTCACAACCACTTCTGCTATTTCCACATTTTCTGTTAATTCCCCCCCTCCCATTGAGTAACCAGCCTACCCTGTCTTTAGTCTTCCGCTTGCTTCTAATATATTTGTAGAATGTTTTCTTGTTACCCTTTATATCTCTAGCTAGTTTGATCTCGTTTTGTCCCTACATACTTGTGGTGTTTGTTTATATTCATTCTTTTTAATCTGACTTTTTGTAGTTTTTGAGTTTTGAGTTTTTGACCTGTTGATAATTGAAAATCTCCTGGCTAAGCCAGGGTCATTTCTTGACATACTTCCTGCCTTTCCTACACAGTGGGATAGTTTGTTCTTGTGCCCTTAATAATGTCTCTCTGAAAAACTCTCTTGAACTGTTTTTCCCCTTAGACTTGCTTCCCATGGGATATTACCTACCAACTCCCTCAGTTTGCTAAAGTTGCCTTCTTGAAATCCATTATCTTTATTGTGCTGTTTTCCCTCCTACCATTCCTTACAATCATGAATGCTACCATTTCATCATCACTTTCACCTAATCTGTCTTCCACTTTCAAATTCTCAACCGTTTCCTCCCTATTTGTCAAAATCAAATCTAGAACAGCCTCTCCGCTAGTAGTTTTCTCCACCTTCTCAGTGAATAAATTGTTTCCATTACATTCCAAGAATTTGTTGGATAATCTGTGCCCTGCTTTTTCCCAACAGATCTCTGGGTAGTTGAAGTCCGTTATCACCACCAAGTCCTTCCATGCTGATGGTGGGTTCTGCTCGATAACAATCCGAAGCAGTGCAAAATGACGCACATTCATTTTCATCATCTGAGTCAGATGCCACCAACAGAGGGTTGATTTTCATTTTTTTGGGTTGTCAGGTTTTGTAGTTTCTGCATTGGAGTGTTGCTCTTTTAAGACTTCTGACAACATGTTCCACACCTCGTCCCTCTCAGATTTTGGAAGGCACTTCAGATTTTTAAACCTTGGGTCGAGTGCTGTAGCTCTCTTTAGAAATCTCACATTGGTACTTTCTTTGCATTTTGTCAAATCTGCAGTGAAAGCATTCTTAAATCAAACAACATAGGCTGGGTCGTCATCTGAGACTTCCATAACATGAAATATATGGCAGAATGCAGGTAAAACCACGGAGTCGGAGACATACAATTCGTCCCCAAGGAGTTCAGTCACAAATTTAATTAACATGTTATTTTTTTAATGAACGTCATCAGCATGGAAGCATGTCCTCTGGAATGGTGGCTGAAGCATGAAGAGGCATATGAATGTTTAGCATATCTGGAACGTAAATACCTTGCAATGCCATCTACAAAATTCCATGTGAACACCTGTTCTCACTTTCAGGTGACATTCTAAATAAGAAATGGGCAGCGTTATCTCCCATAAATGTAAGCAAACTTGTTTGTCTTAGTGATTGGCTGAACAAGAAGTAGGACTGAGTGGATTTGTAGGCGTTAAAGTTTTACATTGTTTGCTTTTTGAGTGCAGTTATGTAACAAAACAAAAATCTCCATTTGTAAGTTGCACTTTCATGATAAAGAGATTGCACTACAGTACTTGTATGAGGTAAACTGAAAAATACTATTTCTTTTGCTTATCCTTTTTATAGTGCAAATATTTGTAATAAAAATAATAATGTAAAGTGAACGCTGTACACTTCGTATTTTATGTTGTAATTGAAATCAATACATCTGAAAATGTAGAAAAACATCCAAAAGTATTTATAATAAATTTAAATTGGTATTTTTATTGTTCAATGGTGCCATTAAAACTGCGATTAATCGTGATTAATTTTTTTAATTGAGTTAATTTGTCTTAAGTAATTGCTTGAGTTAACTGCGATTAATTGACAGCCCTATATAATACATGCTACTATACATGCTCAGGGGAGATCACTTTCCTTCAACTCTCCCTATTTGCTGCCTCATTTACTGCTAATGAAACAATAATATGTTTATTAGATTGTAAATCCTTTGGTGTAGAGAACATGGACCAGATTCTCAGCTGGAATAAATCAGTTTAACTCCATTGATATCAATAGAACAGTGCTGATTTATACAGTGATGTCACACAATTGTATTATGAGTCTCACCATATTTGATGTCTGCCTTAAATCCTCAGCTCCTGGAGGCATGTGATTAAATGAGAAACTCAATTTTTAACCCTCATGCTTGCAGCAAAAACCTTTGAAACATGACCACAGTGTACCATAAAAACTCAGAAACCAGAAGGTGAATAAAATATATTCCTTTAAGGCAATCTGATTTTTTTGTGGGCCTTTTTTGTGAATTTTGAATGCTTGGGATTACTAATGTTTATATATATTTTTTTTCTGGGCACTGTTGAAGTACTAACAGTAATAATAATTAATTGGTTGCACAATAAAATCAGCGGGAAGCACTTCATGTCTATTTCATTAGTGACCCTGAAGCTGAGTAACAAACACACAAGTATATCTTACTCAAAACACATCAGATGTGTGGTTAGACAAGATAGAATAGCTTCTGCCCCACCGCCCCACCTCTTTCTAGAACATGAGGTTGATACTCCAATGACACAATCTATAATGTGTTCTTTGCAGAGACAACATTTCTTGATACTTTAAATGACTGCTTCTTGGAGCAGCTGGTACAGGAACCCACAAGGGGAGAGGCAAGTCTCGATTTAGTCCTGAGTGGAGTGCAGGATCTGGTCCAAGAGGTAACTATAACAGATCGCTTGGAAATAGTGATAATAATATAATAACATTTAACATTCCTGTGGTGGGAAGAACACCTCAGCAGCCCAACACTGTGGCATTTCATTTCAGAAAGGGGAGCTATGCAAAAATGAGGAGGTTAGTTAAACAGAAATTAAAAGGTACAGTGACTAGAGTGAAATCCCTGCAAGCTGCATGGACACTTTTCAAAGACACCATAATAGAGGCCCAACTTAAATGTATACTCCAAATTAAAAAACACAGTAAAAGAACTAAAAAAGCACCACCGTGCCTTAAAGAAGCAGTGAGCGACAAAAAGGCATATTTTAAAAAGTAGAAGTCAAATTCTAGTGAGGTAAATAGAAAGGAGCATAAAAAGGAGTTTGAAGAACAGCTAGCCCAAAACTCAAAAGCTAATAACAAAATGTTTTTTAAGTACATCAGAAGCAGGAAGCCTGCTAAACAACCAGTAGGACCCCTGGACAATCGAGATACAAAAGGAGCACTTAAAGACGATAAAGTCATTGCAGAGAAACTAAATGAATTCTTTGCTTAGTCTTCACGGTTGAGGTTGTTAGGGAGATTCCCAAACCTGAGCCATCCTTTGTAGGTGACAAATCTGAAGAATTGTCACAGATTGAAGTGTCACTAGAGGAGGTTTTGGAATTAATTGATAAACTTAACAGTAACAAGTCACAGGGACCAGATGGCATTCACCCAAGAGTTCTGAAAGAACTCAAATGTGAAATCGCGGAACTATTAACTATGGTTTGTAACCTGTCCTTTAAATCAGCTTCTGTACCCAATGACTGGAAGATAGCTAATGTAACGCCAATATTTAAAAAGGGCTCTAGAGGTGATCCCGGCAATTACAGAATGGTAAATCTAACATCAGTACCGGGCAAAATTAGTTGAAACAGTAGTAAAGAATAAAATTGTCAGACATATAGAAGGACATAAATTGTTGGGCAAAAGTCAACATGGTTTCTGTAAAGGGAAATCATGTCTTACTAATCTATTAGAGTTCTTTGAAGGGGTCAACAAACATGTGGACAAGGGGGATCCAGTGGACATAGTGTACTTAGATTTCCAGAAAGCCTTTGACAAGGTCCCTCACCAAAGGCTCTTATGTAAATTAAATTGTCATGGGATAAGAGGGAAGATCATTTCATGGACTGAGAACTGGTTAAAAGACAGGTAACAAAGGGTAGGAATAAATGGTAAATTTTCAGAATGGAGAGGGGTAACTAGTGGTGTTCCCCAAGGGTCAGTCCTAGGACCAATCCTATTCCACTTATTCATAAATGATCTGGAGAAAGGGGTAAACAGTAAGGTGACAAAGTTTGCAGATGATACTAAACTGCTCAAGATAGTTAAGACCAAAGCAAACTGTGAAGAATTTCAAAAAGATCTCACAAAACTAAATGATTGGGCAACAAAATGGCAAATGAAATTTAATGTGGATAAATGTAAAGTAATGCACATTGGAAAAAATAACCCCAACTATACATACAATATGATGGGAGCTAATTTAGCTACAACTAATCGGGAAAGAGATCTTTGAGTCATCGTGAGACATCCACACAGTGTGCAGCGGCAGTCAAAAAAGCAAACAGGATGTTAGGAATCATTAAAAAAAGGATAGACAATAAGACAGAGAATATCTTATTGCCCTTATATAAATCCATGATATGCCCACATCTTGAATATTGCGTTCGGATGTGGTCTCCTCATCTCAAAAAAGATATACTGGCATTAGAAAAGGTTCAGAGAAGGGAGAGAGATTGAGGAGAGATTAAAGAGGCTAGGACTTTTCAGCTTGGAAAACAGGAGACTAAGGGGGGATATGATAGAGGTATATAAAATCATGAGTGGTGTGGAGAAAGTGAATAAGGAAAAGTTATTTACTTGTTCCCATATTATAAGAACTAGGGGCCACCAAATGAAATTAATGGGCAGCAGGTTTAAAACAAATAAAAGGAAGTTCTTCACACAGCGCACAGTCAACCTGTGGAACTCCTTGCCTGAGGAGGTTGTGAAGGCTAGGACTATAACAGGGTTTAAAAGAGAACTAGATAAATTCATAGAGGTTAAGTCCATTAATGGCTATTAATCAAGATGGGTAAGGAATGGTTTCCCTAGCCTCTGTTTGTCAGAGAGTGGAGATGGATGGCAGGAGAGAGATCACTTGATCCTTACCTGTTAGGTTCACTCCCTCTGGGGCACTTGACATTGGCCACTGTCGGTAGATAGGATACTGGGCTGGAAGGACCTTTGATCTGACCCAATATGGCCATTCTTATGTTCTTTGAGGAGGAAGACTCCATGGTGGCATATTTGACTGCACTGTCTGAGAGCATCCACTCATCTTTGTGAAGTGAGATATATTGACTTTCAAAGCCATAAACAAGTAGAAGGAAGAAGGAGTTGTCAATTGTTGTACAAGCTGAATTTTTTATTCTTTCACCTGTGGCATACTCTCTTTCACTCACCTGAGGGGACAGGTGTTCCTGCTACTCCTGCTTTAATAAGGATGAGTGTAGAGGGAGGCATGTTTTTGCTGAACTATTATGGAGAGAAAAAAATTGCTGGTTGCTCCATTTTATCTGTAAAATATATTTTAAAAGTAAAAATAACAAACCCATAAATATTGTTGTTGTCTTTGGTGAAGTGAGGGACTGGAACACGGCCATCACATTAAATCAGTTTTTTAAAAACTATTTTACATTCTCACAAGAGAGAGAGCGAGTCAAAATATTACATCAAGTTCTGTAAATGGGGACTCTGAAACAGGAAACCTTTAAAACCACTCATGATTATTGTTACCTACACCAGTGTGTCAAGAATAAGATTAAAAAATCTGCACGTCATTCTCAATTTGGCTCTCAATAAGAGGTTCATGAATTACCCCTCAATCTGTTACAAACATATGATACCTAGAGCTCATCGAAAATATTTTATTAATTTTTTGTCGATGGAAAATGGCTTTTTGGTGAACCTGAAATATTCATGAACAAAAAACTGTTTTAATCAATGTTTGGGTTTTTGTTGAACCCAAAATCCTGAAAATGGAAATTAAAAATGATGAAGACCCTCAAAACTCTGTTGAAAAATGTGTTAAAAATAATTTTTGACAACTTTTTCACAGGAAAAACAGAAATTCCTACCAGCTCTAATGAAACCCCTAGAGATTCCTATGACACTGCTAGAACAAGCCATCAGTGCTCAAGAAGCAAAATCTCTGCTGATATAACTCTTTTGACATCTGTGGCGTAATTCCAATAGAGAATTTGACCCCAAATATTTACAGTGGCAGTGAATGGAAATATTTTCACTAATTTCCATTAATGTTGGATTGCCCTTATTTATTTTTTGTATTGCAGTAGTACCTAGAGGCTCCAACCAAGTCTGGAACCACACTGTGCTAGTGGTTGACAAGCATCAAGTAGGAGACTCAGAGTTTACAATCATACAAGACATACAAAGTGTGGAAGAAAAGAAGTTTTATTACCTTCATTTTACAGCTAAGAGATTAGTAGATTTGCCCAAAGTCACACAAGAAGCCTCTGTCAGAGTCAGGAATTGAATCCAGATTAACTGAGTACCAGCCTTAATCCCCAAACCATCCTTTCTCCCTTGGTTATTTAGTGTCATAGATAAGAGAGTAGGAAACAAACAATGTTGATTAGCTAAAATGCAGACACTGAATGAGGCAGACCTCTGTCAGAGTCATTGTCACGGGGTGATTACTGAACACAGCACTGACATGGGCTTGTTCTACTCTGCAGTAAATGCAACACAGTGATTCTGCCCTACAGCTATTGATAGATTATTAAAAATTATGTCACCCAGTCCCACACATTGTAGGATTTAGGGATGCTTCAGTCTGGTAAAGAAGACCATGAAGATACAGTTCCTTGAATTTAATCCTCCAGCTGTGGAGAAGCAACAGATTTCCAGTCATCTATGGCATCCAAGTAGAAGAAAGCAAAATACAGTAGTATAGTTGGGTCTAGCATTCAATACAAATAGGTGTGGGTCATAAGAGAAGAGTTAGAAACGTATTCCCAGATGCTTCACACCCTTTTTATTTCTGTCATGCATTACAACCAAGCGATATTATATCTGTATTTTCTGTATAGGTGGGGAGAAAATCCTGTTTTGTGCATGAGTGACTTGTTATCTGGAAAGCTCATTTCTGCACTGCTATATATGCTGCATTTCAGTGAAATGTGCAGTTATGAATACACACCAAACAGACAACTCTTGCAAACAACAAAACATGCCACTCTGTTTAAGGTCTCAAGTGCTGTATAATTCACTGACATAAATCAGTAGATAGCACAGTGGAAGCAGTGTACATCACCTTGTGACATGGTTACAGTATATTCTGAATAGTAGTATTGCAATGTTTTTGAAAAGCTAATTTATCCAGACATGGCATACTACAAACTGCCAGAACTCTACTGAAAATAAAAGGGTAATTTGTATGGGGAGTCAAGGCTGGAAACCAGTCTCAAGATTCCATTCTGCACATCTCACAGTTGATAAAGTACCAGGAGTTTTCCAGTCAACCTTTCTTCAGTTCCAACTTTCCTTTCGTTTACAAGTCTAGTACTTTGTGCTTCCACAATTATATGCAACATTAAAGATAATTTCTTATCATTAAGAGATCTTAGCTTTTCAAAAGCTTTCACTTGATCCATCATAAAGTAAAATACCTGTTTCATATATTAGGACTGTCAGCCTTAATAATCTGTTATCTTGTAGGTTACCACGCTAACTGTGTAAGGAAAGTCTTCTGTAATTCACACATGAATATAGAAACTTAAGCATTTCCTCTTGTTTGTTTGTTTTTTCAGTCAGTGCCATTGTAGTCTCTCAGTTAGGCCTTTACAAATATTTTCATTATATTTCCCTATGCACTCTCTCATCATGTCACAGACGTTTCCTTCCCATTGTCCCATCAGTTTCCTCTCCTCTGGTCTTTTGGCTTCTCAGGATTCTCTCGTGGACTCTGCTGTGGTTACAGGTAAGGTAACAGATCTCTGTTATGGCTCCAGACATACTGGCTGTATTGTGACCTCAGCCACTGGGCACTGGTGATATAACAGAAAAATAAGTCCTAAAGGTATATAACTATGAGCTTTACTGATCATGGGTGAGATCCTCACTCTGGCCCCTTTATGTGTGGTGAAGGGACATGAGCAGAGTAATGGGGCTCTAAAGCCCCATAACCAGCTGGGGGAACATTACCTGGCACAGGCATGGTAGAAGACATCCTTGAAAGCCTTCATGAAGGGGGTATACTGGTAGAAGGGTGTGATGTGGTGAGGTGGGCCTCAGCACACAGCACTCTGGGCATTCCAGGCTATACCACAGCCTATAAGGCATCCTGGAGAGACTTTCATAGCAGGGAGATCTAGGTTGCATTGGGGCTGCTCAGGTCCCTGAACCAGCCCAGGTTCAGAAGTGAGAAAAGGTAGCTTCAAACCTCCTTTCCGCTAAGAGACACAGCAAAGAATCTCACCCCATGTCTGCTTTGTGATGGATATCCATACATTAGAAGACTTGCCCTGAGATTTCCGGATTATGTTTTTGCACAGTGGCTTTATCGGCTCTATTTGCATGCCTTTAGGTTGTGCTGCAGTAAATCTTCAGGTGTTCTGGGGGTTTTTTTTTGCATTGCACGTGGTTTAGGATCTTTTCTGGTCATTGACAAATAATTTTTTCACTTAATTCACTCCTTAGTGTGGCACCCTTGATATTATTTTCTCTCGGTTTTCTCTTAACTTCTTCAAACCCCCTTTGATTGCATTCGATCTCCACTCTGCTGTAAGGATAAACGAATAAAGCATGCTGTGTTGAGGTTTAGTGTGGGATTTTCCTCCAGCAAATCACAGGATTTTGTCCTTCTACTTGTAGTTTATATCACAGAAGATCAAGGTGTTGAGTACCCAATTGGGGCTATTTTTCCTGGTGGCATTTTATCTCGTGGGGATCTTTCAATAATGGAGATTTGCCCTTTTTAAGAGATTTTGCACCCACAGCAGGGGTCTCTAATCCACAGGTAGACCTGCTATTCTGGTATTATTTCTTCCTGACCTGTTTTCCAGTTCCTCTAGTTTCAACAATGTAATTTCCTTAGGTGTTTACCTGTGGAGCCCAGGTTTTGTGCTTGGTCACTTACCTATTATCGTTTCACCATCTGCAAGTAGGTCAGCTTGGTATCTAAATTGTGTAATTACTTTCTGTGAAGTCCCATTTCTCCTCAGCCTCATTCTCTTCACTAGCACTCAGGATCTCTAGTTCTGGGGGCTCCAGGGTAGGTTGCTCAAATGTTAATGCTGCAGAAACTGCTGTCTTTGCATTCAACGTGGCTTTCTTGAGTGCTGGGGAAGATCACTCTGTGATTAGTCCATGGAGAGCCTGGTTTAGTTTTTGGTTCATTTTTCTGGTTCCATTTCTGCCAAATGCACATCTGTCCTTCACGGATCAGAAAAAAACTTCTGAGGAAGATTTTTTTTCAACCAAGACTGTGGTCCATAAGAACTGGATTCCATAGAGCTCAGCCTTGGATTAAGACATTGATCAACCTTATCTATTTATTTGTGCAGCTCCCACCTTGTGGTATCTGCTGATCAGCCCCGTATAGTACTAACAAGGATAGTACAAGGTCACAAGGTGAAGTGTAACATTTGAGTTCAATGAATCAGCAAAAACAACAGACAAAATGTTACCTCAGGGAGGTTCAAGACCACCCATTGGCTGTTGTTGTTGAGTATCAGAAGAGAGAGGTCTGATGTTGTGCAAGAACCTAGAGTTCTGATGTTTGAATCAACCCTAGAAAAATATATTAGAAATATTAGCACACTATTGAGTGTTCAGTGCTTTCAGGGGTCAGATAAGGTTAAAGAAGTTAAAGGCCGCAACCAGTAAGGTGTCAAGTGACCTCAATCCCCAGTTACATCCATGCAGAGTCAGTGCTCAAGAAACACTGAACCCTTTGCAATATCAGGGCCAAACTGATGGAAAAGGCTGCGGAATTCATTTTGATGGTTTGTCTTTGTTGTGTAATCCAGACTTCCACGAAGTGACTCTCTGTTCCCTGTAGTGGCTGGACAACATAGAAGGTTGAGTCAACTACAGACTTTGAGTCCTTTAGCTCATACTTTTAAAGTGGCAGTCCCCACTGCCAACAACTCCTTCAGGGGCATCTCATCAGAGCTATAATATTGATTGAAATGTGACATATACAGATTGAAATTGTGTTACCAGACTGTTCCAGGAAAACTATTTGACAATTAACTGGAAACAAACATATTATTATTTATTTGTATTAAGGCAGCAACTAGCTGAGGGTAGGGGCCCCATTATAGTAGGTCGCGTACACCTATATAGTAAGAGATAGTTCCTGCCTTGAAGAGCTTTCAATTTAAATAGACAAAAAATATACTGGAAGTTGTTCTCTTATTTCCATTTTACAGATGTGGAAATGAGACTGAGAAAGTAAGTGACTTGAATAGGGTCACACAGGAAGGCTGTGGCAGAACCAAGAATTGAGTTCAAATCCCCTGAGTGGTAGGCCAAGACCCTACTCACAAAATCATCCTTCCTGTCATTCAAGGAACACATTGTTTTCTTCCCTAAACACCAGCTAGTCTAAATGTGAATGAATTCAAGATGACCAGTCCTCAAAACCATTGGCTCATGAATGGCTTTTATTTTTTGGTAAAATCAGAAAAAAGAATATGGAATAATTAGGCCAGATTAGCATGCATGTTTTTCTTTTAGGAGAAGAAATAAAATAAGCATAAAATATTTCTTATGATTATTAAATTGGATGAAGGTTAAATAAAAGCCAAGCTGTGTTATAGTAGCTCCATCTTAGAATATACAGGATAATTGGTACAATGAATCAGTAATGACTTAGGGTCTATCTAGATGTCTAAGGTACTTATATATTCCCCATTATCTGAGCAGGTACCAGTCTTTAATGTATTATCCATACAATATCTTATGAAGTAAGGAAGTACTGCAGGAAGGCTACGAGTCAGTCACAGAGGTCATGGATTCTGTGATTTTACAAGACCTCCGTGACTTTCTCAGAATTCCACTAATTTAGCCCCAGGTGGTGGACCTTGGGCATAAGCCCCGCCACCTAGGGGTGAAGCCCGAGACCCACCACCCGTAACTTAGCTTTGAGAAACCCCCTCTGGCACGAGGACCCGGGCAGTTGCCAGTCCTGTGTGTATTTCCATGATTTTATTTTTTATTGTCCGTGTCCTGTCTGTGACTTTTAATAAAAATACCCATATCAAAATCTTAGCCTTACTTATGAGCCAGGCAGAGCGGGGTGGGTGGGGGAGAGTGTGGTCTTATCCCGAGTGGCCAGGTAGGACTAAGTTACAATCAAGGCCCTTAGTAAATATAGAAATAAATATTACAAACTAGGAGAAAACTGTAGAGCTGGAAATTATTCTGGGTCATTTGCATATTTAAAACTGAAGGTTGTGATGGGAGAAGATAATTAATCATTAGTGATCTGTTGCTTCAGATTAGAGATGGTTACAAATATGTGATTTAGTGGTGATTTTTTATTTTGTTTCTGCTGTACTAAAGATAAATGTTTTAACTTTAAAATTAGGCACCACTCTGGAAACAGATGGGGTTTGAAATTAGCAACAATACAGTTAACTTTCTGCATGGAATGGCAACATGTCTGCAGTCTATCTAATTTTTGTAGGATGCTTATTAATAATATTAATTAATTACTAAATAAATACAAAATAAGAACAATCAAATGTGCTATTCCATTGCATCATAACTTTCCATTTATGTCTTCTATGATGAAAGCTTTGTGGGTCAAGCACTTTTGATATCTGTGGATTGTCCAATGTTGAGGACATTGCTGTCATTTAACACATAATACTAGTAAAATATTTTGGAGTGTTTCTTCACAGGCATTAGGCTGCAGATTGAGAGTAGAGTATGGACTAGACGTTTACACATTTCAGGCTTTGCAGGATCAGCTTTTTACATGACTCCCTGAACTTGCTAGAGTTGTTTGGGCTCGTTTGAACACACAGAATGAAGGAGTTTGTGCAGGGAATCCTGTGATTTGACTTGAAGCCACCTGATTCCATCTGGATAAATATCAGCCTCTATTCTGCAAAGCACTCGATCATGTGCTTAGCTTTACTCATGTGGTTAGCCCCAGGGACTCATTGGTATTAGTCATGTTGTCAGGGAAAAGGGAATGTCTGTTTGGTGGCGAGAGGTTGCCCAGTTTCCCAAGCCGTGCAGAGAGTGTCACTATTTTGTTTTCTGTAAGCATGGGCTTATTTTCACAAATGCATCAAAGTTCCGTTTCAAGGCTCACTTCAAATGGTTTAAGGCTTGATGCAAGTATTTCATCCTGCTCTAGTTTTTGCATGAACTCTCCCCCAAATAAAAATCCTGAAGAAAATAAATTATTTCCCGAGACTAGGTCTGTGGACTCCTGGAGAGGACTATAGGGGGACTCTAGCTATTTCTCAACACTCATAATAACAAAAGTCTTTTAGGAATCCAATGCATTAGCACATTTAACACGCTTGGCTAGCAAACAGGAGCGGCTAACAGGGGAGTTTTGCGAGGGAGTTGTCCATGTGAATGAGGGGCGATTACATGACCCTTGGGGTACATTTGTTGTCTGTAGTGTGTGTGTTTGTGTTGTGCTTGCTGCTTGACTGAAATACACCATGTAGTCTGTTTGTTTGGGGTACCGTGTGCTGACTGTGTGTGTGCCGAGCCTAGCGGCCTGCTAGGTAAGGCTGAGAGCTGAGAGCTTCTTGACGAGGCTTTGATCCCTAAGTCCTTTAGCACCCATCAACCCTTAACTAGGGGGCAGAGCTACTCAGGAAGACCAGGGCTTTAAAGAGGCTGCTCCTGAGAGACCAGAGGAGCTAGCGAACAGGAGTGGCTAACAGGGGAGTTTTGTGAGGGAGTTTACAGGGGAAGTGTGAGGGGGGCTAGATACACTTAACATTCCTTAAACTTCTTTAAACTTAAAGCCCAAACCACCCCCAATAAAAACAAAGGAACAACAAAGGAACGAGCTTCAGGAGTTAAAAGATAATGCAGGCAGAAGTCCAGCAACACAGTGTGGGCTATCCAGTTTATTGCACCCAATGACACATGTATGATTACCTGCCCTATGGGCAGGTGGCGTGTGTGTGCATTCAGTGCAAGGAGCTCTTCGCCCTCAGAGACCATGTATGGGCTTTGGAGACCAGAGTGGCTGAACTGGAGGAGCTAAGGGAGACAGAGAGGTACATAAATGAGACTCTCTGGGGCATAGTAGAATGGTCCTACCCCTGGTCTGACAGCCTCTGTGCTGTTGAGGAGGATGAAAGTCTCAAGGAAGGAAAACATCCCACTGGAGCAGAGGGAAAAGATCCCATAGTTGGGACCCTCCTTCCAAATGATGTTGTGGTATCCTCTTGCACTGAGGATACCTCTCCAGGGGAGGGAACTCAAGTTATTAGGAAGAGAGAGGTATTAGTAATGGACGATTCGATCATTAGAAACATGGATAGCTGGGTTTGTGATGACCGGGAGAATGACATGGTGATGTGTCTGCCTGGTGCGAAGGTTGCGGATATTTTGAGACATCTAGCTAGACTTATGTGTAGTGCTGGGGAGGAGCTGGTGGTTGTGGTACATGTAGGTAATGACATAGGGAAGGAGAGGAGAGAAGCCCTGCAGACCAAATTTGGGCTGCTAGGTAAGAGATTGAAGTCTAGGACCTCTATGGTAGCATTCTCTTAAATGCTTCCAGTTCCACATGCAGGGCCAGTTAGACAGGCAGAACTGCAGAGTCTCAATGTGTGGATGAGATGATGGTATAGGGAGGAGGGGTTTAGATTTATTGGGAACTGGGGAAACTTTTGGGAAAGGGGGAGCCTATACAGGAAGGATGGACTCCCCCTAAACCAAAATGGAACCAGATTGCTGGCACTTAAAATTGAAAAGGCCATAGACCAGTTTTTAAACTAAGGGCTGGGGGAAAGCCAACAGGTGCGGAGGAGCACATGGTTCAGACAGAGACATCCCTTCAGGGAGGATCTATTAATGGAGATTCTTTATGTCCTAGTAAGGAGGAGAGGATGGAAAATGATAACATACAGGTAGGATCTGATGAGAAACAGTCAAATGAAAAAAAATCCCATTCAATTACATCATGTAATGGCAGACAGCTGAAAAGTAACACGTTTTTAAAGTGCTTATATACCAATGCTAGAAGTCTATATAATAAGATGGGAGAACTAGAGTGCTTCATATTAAATAAGGATATTGATATAATAGGCATCACAGAAACTTGCTGGAATGAGGATAATCAACGGGACACAGTAATACCAGGGTACAAAATATATCAGAAGGACGGAAGAGGATGTGCTGGCAGGAGAGTAGCACTATATGTGAAAGAAAGCATAGGAAAAAAATGAAGCAAAAATCTTAAATGAACCAAACTGTACCATAGAATCTCTATGGATAGTAATTCCATGCTCTAATAAAAATATAACAATAGGGATCTATTATCAGCCACCTGACCAGGACAGTGATAATGACAATGAAATGCTAAGGGAGATTACAGAGGCTATCAAAATAAAGAACTTAATAATAGTGGGGGATTTCAATTATCCCCATATTGACTGGGTACATGTCACCTCAGGATGAAATGCAGAGACAAAATTTCTCGATACTTTAAATGACTGCTTCTTGGAGCAGCTGGTACAGGAACCCACAAGGGGAGAGGCAATTCTCAATTTAGTCCTGAGTGGAGCGCAGGATCTGGTCCAAGAGGTAACTATAACAGGACCGCTTGGAAATAGTGACCATAATATAATAACATTTAACATTCCTGTGGTGGGAAGAACACCACAGCAGCCCAACACTGTGGCATTTAATTTCAGAAAGGGGAGCTATGCAAAAATGAGGAGGTTAGTTAAACAGAAATTAAAAGGTACAGTGACTAGAGTGAAATCCCTGCAAGCTGCATGGACATTTTTCAAAGACACCATAATAGAGGCCCAACTTAAAGGTATTCCAAATTAAAAAACACAGTAAAAGATCTAAAAAAAGAGCCACCATGGCTTAACAACCATGTAAAAGAAGCAGTAAGAGATAAAAAGGCATCTTTTAAAAAGTGGAAGTTAAATCCTATTGAGGAAAATAGAAAGGCACATAAACTCTGGCCAATAAAGTATAAAAATATAATTAGGAAGGCCAAAAAAGAATTTGAAGAACAGCTAGCCAAAGACTGAAACAAGTAATAGCTAAAATATTTGTAAGTACATCAGGAGCAGGAAGGTTGCCAAACAACCAGAGGGTCAACTGGACGATCGAGATGCTAAAGGAGCACTCAAGGACAATAAGGCCATCGTAGAGAAACTAAATGGATTTTTTGCATCTGTCTTCATGGCTGAGGATGTGAGGGAGATTCCTAAACATGAGCCATCTATTTTAGGTGACAAATCTGAGGAACTATCCCAGATTGAGATGTCATTAAAGGAGGTTTTGGAACAAACTGATAAACTAAACAGTAATAAGTCACCAGGACCAGATGGTATTCACCCAAGAGTTCTGAAGGTACTCAAATGTGAAATTGCAGAACTACTAACTGTAATCTGTAACCTATCATTTAAATCAGCTTCTGTACCAAATGACTGGAGGATAGCTAATGTGATGCCAATTTTTTAAAAGGGCTCCAGAGGAGATCCTGACAATTCAGGCTGGTAAGGCTGACTTCAGTACCGGGCAAACTGGTTGTAGTAAAGAACAAAATTGTCAGACACATAGATAAACACAATTTGTTGGGGAAGAGTCAACATGGTTTTTGTAAAGGGAAATCATGTCTCACCAATCTACTAGAATTCTTTGAGGGGGTCAACAAGCATGAGGACAAGGGGGATCCAGAGGATATAGTGTACTTAAATTTTCATAAAGCCTTTGACAAGGTCCCTCACCAAAGGCTCTTAAGCAAAGTAAGCTGTCGTGGGATAAGAGGGAAGGTCCTCTTATGGATTGGTAACTGGTTAAAAGATGGGAAACTATGGGTAGGAATAAAGGTCAGTTTTTAGAATGGAGAGAGGTAAATAGTGGTGTCCCCCAGGGGTCTGTACTGGGCCCAGTCCTATTCAACATATTCATAAATGATCTGGAAAAAGGGATAAACAGTGAGGTGGCAAAATTTGCAGATGATACAAAACTACTCAAGATAGTTAAGTCCGAGGTAGACTGCAAAGAACTACAAAAGAATTTCTCAAAACTGGTGACTTTGCAACAAAATGACAGATGAATTTCAATGTTGATAAGTGCAAAGTAATGCACATTGGAAAGCATAATTTACACCACATCTATACATATAAAATGATGGGGTGTAAATTAGCTGTTACCACTCAAGAAAGAGATCTTGGAGTCATTGTGGATAGTTCTCTGAAAACATCCACTCAATGTGCAGCGGCAGTCAAAAAAGCAAACAGAATGTTGGGAATCATTAAGAAAGGGATAGATAATAAGACAGAAAATATCATATTGCCTGTATATAAATACATGGTATGCCCACCTCTTGAATACTGTGTGCAGATGTGGTCGCCCCATCTCAAAAAAGATATATTGGAATTGGAAAAGGTCAGAAAAGGGCAACACAAATTATTAGGGGTAAGGAGCGTCTGCCATATGAGGAGAGATTAATAAGATTGGGACTTTTCAGTTCGGAAAAGAGACGACTAAGGGGGTATATGATAGAGGTGTATGAAATCTTGACTGGTGTGGAGAAAGTAAATAAGGAAGTGTTATTTACTCCTTCTCATAACACAAGAACTTAGGGTCACCAAATGAAATGAATAGACAGCAGGTTTAAAACAAACAAAAGGAAGTATTTTTTCATACAACACATTCAACCTGTGGAACTCCTTCCCAGAGGATGTTGTGATGGCCAAGACTATAACAGGGTTCAAAAAAAGAACTAGATAAGTTCATGGAAGATAAGTCCATCAATGGCTATTAGCCAGGATGGGCAGGGATGGTGTCCCTAGCCTCTGTTTTCCAGAAGCTGGAAATCGGTGAGGGTATGGATCACCTGTTCTGTTCATTCCCTCGGGCACCTGGCATTGGTCACTGTCAGAAGACAGGATACTGGGCTAGATGGACCTTTGGTCTGACCCAGTATGGCCGTTCTTATGTTCTAACACATACCACTCAAGTTACAAAAGCCTTTAACAAAGTTACAGCTCGTGGACAGAAGAAGCAAAACAATGAACCATGGAAATACAAGAACTACAAAAACAGGCTCCCTAACCAGTATGGAAAGAAGATATTTTCGAAGAGTTATAACAAAGGCAAGTAACTGATCAAAACAAGTATTTTTGAAGAAGAACAGCATACTGAAGAAAATATCCCTGGTGCTAAATCAAAGTAAAAGGCTGCCTGAGTCACCAAAGAATAACTTCAGCCTTTAATTTATTTTCCAGTCATCTTAAAAAACAAAAGTCCATAGGACTCTCCACATACAGTGGTTTGTTTGCTGGATCTGCAATGTGAAAATAATCAAAAGGCAGAATACTCATGAGTAGCTGCGAGACAACAGAATATTTCTTTAAAAAAAAATGAGCAAAGCAAATTTTAATCAGAAGAAAATTTCAATACTTTTGTATTTTTCATGATAGAAAAGAAATGAGTTATCAGCTGTTATTTTAGTTGCGGTAAATTACAACTGCATTAACTTTCTTTGCTGTGCCTGGGAATGTTACAGGGGAGATACTGGATACTCTGCTTCTGCTGGATTAATTTCTAGAGCACTTTCTAAATCAAATGCTCATTATTATTATTTACATTACAGTCATGCCTAGAAGCCCCAAATGATGTCAAAGCCCCATGTTGTTACTGTATATTATTGTTTATTATTTGTATTGTGGTAGCACCTATCCCCAGTCATGGATCAGAACCCGGTTGTGCTAGGCCCTGTGCAAACATAGTCTCTGCCCCAAAGAGTTTACAGGCTCAGTAATCCCATTGTGCAAGACACCATCCATAAACACAGTAAGAGACGGTACTAATCTGAGCTCCGCCACTGACCTGGTGTGCAGCCTTGAGCAAGTCACTTCAGCTCTCTGTATCAGTTTCCCCCGCTGTAAAATGAGGTAATAATACTAGTCCATTTACCTCACAGGGTGTTAGAAGGATTAACTAGTTAATGCCTGTCCAGTGCTTTGAACCTGTAAAACACTGCATACATGCTATGTGTTATTATTATACAGTTATTATTAATAACAGCAGTGGCAGTAGTTAGAGCTAGCTGGAAAACAGCAATTCCATTTTGTGATCCATAGCATGGTTCTCAAATCGGTTTTCTTTCCACTGCAGAATGAAACTTGTCTCAAAAAGAAGAGAGAGCATTATTTAGAGGAGGGACTTGAAACTTGCTATGCCACACCACATGGTAGTGCACAAACCACTAGGTTACAGAGAGTCTCTCTGATTCTACCCCTGGATATTTCATCCTGAACAACAAAGCCTTCCTGACAAAATTGTCATGGAGACGATATATTTTCACAAAATAGCATTTTTCAATGCTACATCATATTAAGTCAGATCTTACAATGCAATATAAATTTAAGCACTGCAATGCACATGCTACATGGCATCAGACTCTAAAAGAAACATTGATCTTTTAAAGTGATCTTGTAGTCACTGTGGAGGTTTTGGCACGCCCTTCTTCACAGTACATAAGAACATAAGAAAGGCTGTACTGAGTCAGACCAAAGGTCCATCCAGCCCAGTATCCTGTCCACCGACACTGGCCAATGTCAGGTGCCCCGGAGTGAGTGGACCTAACAGGTAATGATCAAGTGATCTCTCTCCTGCCATCCATCACCCCCCTCTGACAAACAGAGGCTAAGGACACCATTCCTTACCCATCCTGATTAATAGCCATTAATGGGCTTCATCTCCATGAATTTATCCAGTTCTCTTTTAAACCCTGTTATAGTCCTAGCCTTCACAGCCTCCTCAGGCAAGGAGTTCCACAGGTTGACTGTGCGCTGTGTGAAGAAGAACTTCCTTTTATTTGTTTTAAACCTGCTGCCCACTAATTTCATTGGGTGGCCCCTAATTCTTCTATTATGAGAACAAGTAAATAACTTTTCCTTATTCACTTCCTCCACACCACTCATAATTTTATATACCTCTATCATATCCCCCCTTAGTCTCCTCTTTTCCAAGCTAAAACGTCCAAGCCTCTTTAATCTCTCCTCATATGGGACCTGTTCCAAACCTGTTTTCATTTTAGTTGCCCTTCTCTGGACCTTTTCTAATGCCAGTATATCCTTTTTGAGATGAGGAGACCACAATTGTACACAGTATTCAAGATGTGGGCGCACTATGGATTTGTATAAGGGCAATAAGATATTCTCCGTCTTATTCTCTATCCCTTTTTTAATGATTCCTAACATCCCATTTGCTTTTTTGACTGCCGCTGCACACTGCATGGACATCATCAGAGAACTATCCACGATGACTCCAAGATCTTTTTCCTGATTAGGTGTAGCTAAAGTAGGAAGTGGGAAGATCTTTAATTTCAGTCCACACAAGATTCACTATTATAATTCAGACACTTGACAAGGAGATATAGTACATAGGCAACATATTTTACCCAGCCTTAAAAAGCCTATATTGTTGACCTTCTCTTAGGTTGACCAGCTAGTAAGTGTGAAAAATCGGGACAGGGGGTGGGGGGTAATTGGCACCTATATAAGAAAAAGCCCCAAATATCGGGACTGTCCCTAGAAAACCAGGACATCTTGTCACCTACCTTCTCTCCAGTTTACCAGGGCTGCACAGATTTGTGTGTCAGCCAAAGTAAGGAGCTAGAGAAAAGGGATGTGGGGCAGCCCTCCTACTTCCAGTAATTATTCTCTTTTTACCTGAATTATTATATGGAGAATCAAATATAATTGATTATCCCCACTTAGTACTGAAAGGCCTTTAGGACATGTGCATCACTGCACAGGGAAATCTGATGTGGGAATTAGCTCCCTGTTCATTGCAATAAGCAAAAATATGACTGTTGAATTTGAGCAGTGTCATTTATACACGCATATAAAATGTACAGCTATGTGCTGCGGGTGTCACTTCACAGTCAGAAATCAAATTACACTCCTGCTAAAATACTGGCAGGCTGATATCAGCTACTGCTGCTGCTTTGCCTTCTCTGACTTTTCTCACTGTTGCTGCGAATAAAAAAGGAGGCCACTGCTGCTGTTTCTCTTACCAGCACTGTTTTTCCCTCCCTTGAAAGCAAGCAGACTGTCTGGGTCATCTCATGGCACAAAAAGAACGGAACATTTAATTGCTGCTGAAGTGCTTGTACAAAAGGTCACCAAACAATACAAGTTAGAATTATGGATTGTAGAGCAGGATCCAGCAATTTGTTGGTGTACTAGATGTCTGATATACAGAAAATAAGGCAAAAGTAGTATAAACTTGATGGGAGAGGTCAGAAACAAGCTAACCAGCCATCCATAAAGCAGGTGTTCATGAAACAACTTGAAAGAAATCATTACAACATCTCCTCTGTGTCCTAGACAATGTGACCAGTGTTGTTACTGAGTATGCACAAACTGTGGGGTCTAATAGATCTGTTAAGAATGAGCCCAGCCTCCCACCTTGCACTTGAGCAGACAATGGAAAACTCAGTATTTCCTGCTATGTTGAAATAATCCACAACCCTTGTAGTGAATGATTGAATGGAAATGAGGTTGAGCTCAATGATGGGAAAATGAACATGCTGTATATGACAAATGATAAAGCTGAAGATATTTTACAAGCATGCTCTTTTAAATAACATTGAACAAAATGCTCTACCTCTTATCTTGGGGTTTTATACTGCCTCCCATCACTAGCACCTGCCGTGTAAAACTGAATAGCAATACTGAAGTCCCTGATGGACTTCCTGGAGTCCGTTCCTCTCCTGTTTTTTGGGGTAAAAACCCAGTTTGAGGTATTTTTATTGTTATTGTTTTTGGTTTGTTTGGGTTGATTGATGTGTTTGTATGTTATGGGGCTTTTATTTATGTATGTATTTATTACATTTTTAGGGGGAGGATTTGGGTAGATGGGGGCTGTCAATGTTGGGTCAGAGTCATTTTTCCTATAATGCAAATATTTTTGTTCAAAGATGAAGGTTTTGCTGCATGTCCCAAAGAAGTTGTTCCATAGCTAGATCCCTTGACCAAGAACACATTGTCCTTCCTCGCATGCGCTTCACCTTGGGCTTTGGGAGCTGCATTTTGTATAGTGAGGAAATCTGTATTCAAATTAAATTCCAATCTGCCTGAGCCTCTACACAAAACTTAAATCAAATTCAGTCCGTACTTTTAACAAAAAAAAATCTTTAACCTCTCTTCAGTCCAGTGAGTCAATTCTGCTCAGAACTGCGCCCTCCTTCCTTTCTGCCCTCCCTAACTAGAGTGAGGTCCAGTCTACACTGCTGCTTACGTTGATGTAAGTTATGTCACTCACGGGGGGTGAAAAAATCACACACACCCCAAGCGACATAGATTACATTGACCTAATGCAATATCTACACAACACTATGTTGGCAGGAGACTCTCTACCGCTGACTTAGCTTCCGCCTCTCGGGGAGGTGAAGTACTGAAGTCAACTGGAGAGTGCTCTGCCATCAACTTATTGTGTCTTCACCAGACCCACCTTATCGTCGCCACTGCATCGATCGCAGCACTGCTGATTTAACATGCCAGTGTAGACAAGCCCTGAATGTCTACAGCTTTAAAGTCTATATGTGGGAAAGGTGTATTAAAATACCAGTTACATGGGATGCTTCATCAACACCTTTCTCCCTCCACATAGAGTCAGGATTACCTGATTCTGATTCTAGCTAATGCTGCCAGGATGCATGTTGATTTCTTTAATGCTAACAAGCCTTTGATTAGGATCTCAGAACCAAGGTAACAAGACAAAAAAAAATATTTCCCCATTGATTGATGAATTAATTAAAGAAATCTAGATTGAATTCTTTAATGCTGTAAATGTGCCATGCTGATTGTTTTTGAGCATTGTAGGAACATTTTTCTGCATTAAGTATCAGTCCAACATTGTTTTCCAAAATAAAGCAATTAACACACTATTAGATTGATAGGTAGGTGTCTATACATCTGTGGGAAATAGAGAGACTCTACCATAGTAAATAAACGGGCCTGCAAAATCCCCAGTAATGGACTGATTTTCTGAGATGATAAGCAACTGCATTTCCCATTGATTTCTTTGTTCATTCTAGGTGCTCACTACCTCTAAAAATCAGGCTATACATACGCAAGAATCCAGCGAGAAGTATGTATCAGTCTTAGTACAGCAGCAAAGACTACAGATCCTCAGCTGGTGTAAACTGACATAGCTGAATTGAAATTAAAAAAGCTATGTCAATGTACACCAACCAAGGATCTTGCACATATCTTTGCTTGTAACTGATCCAGGAACACTTTATTTTTTGGCTGGCTGACTTAGTTTTTCTTTTTCAATGTTCCCTTGGCAACAGACTGGCAAATTAACCAACTGTATATTGATGAAAAAAAGGGTTACAGATTGAAGGGAACCCATCAAGTCTATTTCTTTCTGTTAAGAGGTGATCCATGCCTGAAATAATTTTGTCCAGGAGAACCAAAATGAAAGATACATAACTGCTCTGAAAATTAGGCCTGTTGTTTTTTGCTATTTTAAAGAAAGATGATGTATCAGCAGGTGCTAATCTTGCACTGGTAGCTGCCATCTTATCATGATAGGGCTGATTTGACTCTGACATGAAAACAATGATGTACCTCTACATCAATTTTCATAAAAGAATTGAAGCCAGTGGAAAATGGATGATGGAAACTCAGCGGACTAGTATGTTATTTAAAAAGGACTTGCTGAAATATTTTAAAGACTATAGTGTTCTCTACACTTGTTGAGATGAGGGTAACTTTTTCGTTCATTGATTTGACCATCTATGACCGGAATTCCTTACAACGCTTACAGCTTTCTATTATTCCCAAAGTATATCTTATTAAACGATGTTGTTTTTGGTGTAGACACTGTGGCCATTTAAAACACATTTTCATTATACAGGAAATGTCCAGCATTTAAAAGAAACAATTTTAGCAGGCCTAGAGTCCTAATCCTGCTTCCTAAAACCATTATAAGTCAATAGTAAGGGAAGCAAGAAGAACTCAAGACTGAGGGGAAAAACAGCTCAGGAGAGCTGGCAGTATTTCAAAGGGACACTATTAAGGGCCCAAAAGCAAAGTATTCCACTGGGTAGGAAAGATAGAAAATGTGGCAAAAGACCACCTTGGCTTAACCACGAGATCTTGCAAGATCTAACAAATAAAAAGGAGTCATATAAAAAATGGAACCTAGGACAAATTACAAAGGATGAATATAGGCAAACAACACGGGAATGCAGGGGCAAGATTAGAAAAGCAAAGGCACAAAATGAGCTCAAACTAGCTACAGGAATAAAGGGAAACAAGAAAACTTTTTATCAATACATTAGAAGCAAGAGGAAGACCAAGGACAGGGTAGGCCCACTACTCAGTGAGGAGGGAGAAACAGTAACAGGAAACTTGGAAATGGCAGAGATGCTTAATGACTTCTTTGTTTCGGTCTTCACCAAGAAGTCTGAGGGAATGCCTAACATAGTGAATGCAAATGGGAAGGGGGAAGGTTTAGAAGATAAAATAAAAAAAGAACAAGTTAAAAATCACTTAGATACGTTAGATGCCTGCAAGTCACCAGGACCTGATGAAATGCATCCTAGAATACTCAAGGAGCTAATAGAGGAGGTATCTGAGCCTCTAGCTATTATCTTTGGTAAATCATGGGAGACAGAAGAGATTCCAGAAGACTGGAAAAGGGCAAATATAGTGCCCATCTATAAAAAGGGAAATAAAAACAACCCAGGAAACTACAGAGCAGTTAGTTTAACTTCTGTGCCAGGGAAAATAATGGAGCAAGTAATTAAGGAAATCATCTGCAAACACTTGGAAGGTGGTAAGGTGATAGGGAATAACCGGCATGGATTTGTAAAGAACAAATCATGTCAAACCAATCTGATAGCTTTCTTTGATAGGATAACGAGTCTTGTGGATAAGGGAGAAGCGGTGGATGTAGTATACCTAGACTTTAGTAAGGCATTTGATACGGTCTCGCATGATATTCTTATCAATAAACTAGGGAAATACAACTTAGATGGGCTACTGTAAGGTGGGTGCACAACTGGCTGGATAACCATACTCAGAGAGTAGTTATTAATGGTTCCCAATCCTGCTGGAAAGGTATAACGAGTGAGGTTCCGCAAGGGTCTGTTTTGGGACCGGCTCTGTTCAATATCTTCATCAATGATTTGGATATTGGCATAGAAAGTACGCTTATTAAGTTTGCAGATGATACCAAACTGGGAGGGATTGCAACTGCTTTGGAGGATAGGGTCATAATTCAAAATGATCTGGACAAATTGGAGAAATGATCAGAGGTAAACAGGATGAAGTTTAATAAGGACAAATGCAAAGTGCTCCACTTAGGTAGGAACAATCAGTTTCACACATACAGAATGGGAGGAGACTGTCTAGGAAGGAGTACGGCAGAAAGGGATCTAGGGGTTATAGTGGACCACAAGCTAAATATGAGTCAACAGTGTGATGCTGTTGCAAAAAAAGCAACCATGATTCTGGGCTGCATTAACAGGTGTGTGGTGAGCAAGACACGAGAAGTCATTCTTCTGCTCTACTCTGCGCTGGTTAGGCCTCAACTGGAGTATTGTGTCCAGTTCTGGGCACCGCATTTCAAGAAAGATGTGGAGAAATTGGAGAGGGTCCAGAGAAGAGCAACAAGAATGATTAAGGGTCTAGAGAACATGACCTATGAAGGAAGGCTGAAGGAATTGGGTTTGTTTAGTTTGGAAAAGAGAAGACTGAGAGGGGACATGATAGCGGTCTTCAGGTATCTAAAAGGGTGTCATAAGGAGGCGTGAGAAAACTTGTTCATCTTAGCCTCTGAGGATAGAACAAGAAGCAATGGGCTTAAACTGCAGCAAGGGAGGTTTAGGTTGGACATTAGGAAAAAGTTCCTAACTGTCAGGGTGGTTAAACACTGGAATAAACTGCCCAGGGAGGTTGTGGAATCTCCATCTCTGGAGATATTTAAAAGTAGGTTAGATAAATGTCTAGCCATGAGGGCAGGGGGCTGGACTCGCTGACCTCTCGAGGTCCCTTCCAGCCCTATAATCTATGAACCTATGAATCTATGAATAAAACTCATACTGGAAAAGTTAGCTTTTTGAGCTCACCAACAAACTGTTTAGGCAGCATTTGATTTGGGCTTGTATGGCTACAAGGGCTGACAACAATGGATTAAGAACCCGACTCTCCATTGTCCTACACTTTGTGTTGTCATTCATACAAACGCAAAGTGGGTAGACAATACTACCAAATCAGTTTACTAGCACTTTGCACTCAGTTTGCATTGGTATAAATGATGGTACACAGTGGAACTCAACAGTGAATCAGGCATATAGTCTTAGGGTATGCCTACATTTGCCATTTAAAGTGGGGAAAAGTCCCTTTTTTGCGCAAAAACCATGGGAGGCTCTACACTTGCCAATGACTTTTTGCAGTGAATCTCAGAAGTTTCACCGCAAAAAAAACCAAACCACTTCTACAAGAGGCATACAGCTCTTACCGGTGATGCTTTTGCAGTCATGTGCAAGTGAAGACACATTCTTCCTGTTTACACAGCTTTTGGCCTCCAGAGGATATCCCACAGTGCCCAGGTGACCACTCTAGCCAGCAGCTCTACTGCTCTGATGTCAGGTAAACAGACATCCACCCCTCCCCCTGTAAAGCCCCGGGAACTTTGAAACCCTCCTTCCTGTTTTCTTGGCACATGCTCACTTATCTGGCAGGTGACAAAGCCTGCTCCACGGAGCAAACAATCCCCTGCTTGGAGCAATGCTGAGCTACTGGAGCTTATCAGTGTTTGGGGAGAGGAGGCTGTGCAGGGACCCAGTATGCCCCCCAATCACTCCCCCCCCCTTCCCACAAGACCCATCGTCAAACTGGAGAGAGCTGCATTGTGGGATAGCTGCCCTAGAGTGTTGCTATCATCAGCGATGGAAGTGCTGCTAATGTAAATGCTCTCTGATGCCTGAGGAATTAAGTGAGTACACAAACCAGCGCTTTACTTTCACTGGGTCACTATCACCGATGAAATTTACATCTGCAAGTGTAGATATAGCCTCATATACCTAGGTCACTAGCTAAACAATATATCTGACTCTAGTAATGGTTAATGATAGCTGTGGATAGTGTATGTGTAAGTGTGGAACTGCACAGAAGTTAGAAGAGATAGTCATAAAAATGGACAAAACCCCCCCTTGACTTTTTATGATATTTTGTTTCAGGTTTTATTAAACCTAGCTATTAACCAGGATGGGTAAGGAATGGTGTCCTTAGCCTCTGTTTGTCAGAGGGGGGCGATGGATGTCAGGAGAGAGATCGCTTGATCATTACCTGTTAGGTCCACTTACTCTGGGGTAGGGTGACCAGACGTCCCGATAAAATCTTATCCACTTACTCTGGGGTAGGGTGACCAGACATCCCGATTTTTCCTCCTTTGTCCCGCGTCCCGACCAATGCGTGGTCGGGACACCATTTGTCCCGATATTGGGGCTTCGTTTTTTGTTTTTTTTCTCCTTCCCCCCTCGGAGATCTCCGGCGGGTTTTTTTTTTTTTGCTCGACAAGTGTGGCGGGAGGTGGTTTTGTTTTGTTTTGCTCGGACAAGTCCCGATTTTTGGGTCCCTTCATCTGGTCACCCTACTCCGCGGCACCTGGCATTGGTCACTGTTGGTAGACAGGATACTGGGATGGATGGACCTTTGGTCTGACCCAGTACGGCCATTCTTATGTTCTTATGTTACAATTTTGTTTTTGTCATTTGTAATTTTCAAGCAGCACCAATTAGACATGAAAAATACCTATTGGGTGTGTCTATCTTAGACATTTACAAAAGCTTCCATGATCATACTGTCTAGAGGCTCAGTTTGACTCCACTTGGAGTAGGGAGTAACAATTTGTAGGACCAGGCGCATGTGGGATTCCACTGTAATAACAAACTAGGGCCCTAATCCTGCAAAGACTTATTTTTGTACATGCTTAACTTTATACACTTCAGATATCCCACTGAGGTCAGTAGGACTATTCTCCCTGTGTAAAGTTAAGCTCTTGTATAAATCTTTACAAGATCAGGGCCGAAACTGTGTTTCTGAAAATCCAGAGTAATCTTAATAGATGGGCATCACATATTGTTCATGATTGGCACACTGCAAAATGGGATGAGGTTGGTTTGGATGTGTAGTCAGAGTATTCAAATGATCATCCAAGATATTCTCTGAACAATCTGCACCTCCTGAGGGTATAAAATTAGATTGGAAAATCTCACAAAACAAGCCTTCTTATGATATTTTGGCATTCCAATTATGGCTGGTATGGAATAATGTACAGAGGTGTGGAAAAATAATACATTAAAAATAGGTAAATGGAACCTTGGAAAAATCTTAATTCAGATTTGGTCTGAGCATCTGCTTCACTTATCCAATTATTATTTTTGTCAGCCATATTTTCCATCATAACATGCCATCATTGGCAGGTGCCCTTTTCACTGGCTAGATGCTACCTACATCTGAATGTCCTGGAATGGTTGCTACGATGGGAAGATCTTATATTAATGTTTTTGTAATAGAGGTCATCCATCATAAAATGATCATATTGCCTTAGTTAGAAATGAATACTGATGGGACAGTAAAGATGAAACATTATAATATATTATAAGTCCTTAGTACATTACAGACTATGGTATAGCAAGAGTAGCGATTGCTAATAGAAAATGAAAAATAGCTAATATAAAAAAACTTGTTCACACGAGATGATAGATATCTCTATTTGGCAAGTACAGGGAACAGCAACTCTTTTTCTGATTGTAATGGAAGGAACTCTATACTAGTTTTTTTATTAACATTACAATCTTTGTTACTGGATAGAATAGCTGTATAACACTATCTCTTCTTAGTAATGTCAGTGCATATATATATAGAGAGAGAGAGAAAAGGAGACATACATATAGGGGTGAAATTCACCTCCTGTACAGAGGCCCAGCACAGGAATTATGCATCTCTTAAGTCCATTATTATTTTTATTACACCTAGATGCCCAAACCAGAATTGGGGCCCATTTTTTGTGTGCAAAATGTCACAATTTTCCAAATATCCGGCCTTCCTTCAATCTCTCATTATATTAAAATATGGCATTGCACACTCTTCGGCCATGTCACCAGAATGGACAAAACCATCCCAGCACATCATGCTCTTAAACTTCCCATTGACAGGTGAAGGGGTGCATGTGCTGACCCTACCTGACGTGCCCCACACCCTGCACCCACAAAAGAGTTGTGGGTTTGTAGGATTGAGCCAGGTCTGGGAACTTCACTACAAGATGTCTGGTGTAACGCCATCAACCATGGTTACTCTGGGTAGTGCAATGCGTGTTTGAGTTTGATTTTTCAAATTTCTATTACTGTAGTACCTCCTGTGATGCTGGCAGACAAGGTGCCAGCTCATGCCAAAGCCCCTAGGTCTTAATTGAACATTGGCAAATACATAGCTGGAACCAGAGTGGCTCACCTGTATGTTAATATTGTTAAAATAGGTAGTAGAGTTATAAAAATGTTATTAATGTTTAGACTTTATGGAATTCTTTTAAGTTGCTGCATGAATTAATCTCACTTCTAATATCTGATACATGATGTATGGTAATATTTAAGTGTTTGCTCTGAAACTGTGAATCACCAAGCAGGAGAGAAGCATTAATGAGTGTGAAATACTAGATTCCAACAGAAGGTATTATCTTCTGCCCAACAAAAGAAGGCCCATCAACACCAGATGAACCATTGTGGAACATCAGAGGACAAAAGGCTTTGTTGATTACTCACCCACTCACCCCTGAATAGGAGATGTGCAAGTGAATTCCTCACAACAGCTGAATTAGCAATTCAAAGCAGAAAGGGAGAAAGAATAAAAAGCCCTAACAAGGAGGAACTGTATCTTTTATGCTGCTTGGATTCTTAGGGCAAGGATTTCTAAGCATAAACCAAAGTTCCCCGTGCTTAGCCTGGGTTAGCCCTAAAGGACATTTAGCAATTTCTTATTATAGAAGCTTCTATTACTTTTTGAAACTTAGGACTGGAACTCATTTATGTGCATAAATGTCTACATGCTTTAACCTTGTAAATACCTCTCATTTCTTTTTCCTAGTTAAAAAAATCTTCAGATAGTTTATTATAGAATTGGCTAGAAGCATCTTCGGCGTGAGATCAAAGATGTAATTGAGCTGGGATAAGTGACTGGTCCTATAGGACTGGGAATAACCTGAATATGGTTGTGATTTTTAGTGTAGGGGATCATCTATAACAAAGGCAGGCTTACCTGTGTGGCAAGATAGATCAGAGTACCCAAGGGTACTGTCTGTGACTTCATGTTAAGTCGGTTATAGTGCCTGAGGAGTTTACACTCTCTAGAGCTACTGCAGGACAGCTTGACACCTCCAATCAAGAATGAAGTGGTGTCCAATGCCCATACATACAAGGACTCTTTTGATAGTTCAGTTCATTTTTGTTGGTACGTTAGGAATAGTTTTGTCATTAGTCTGATCTAATTAAAGTCACTAGTTCATTTAAAAGGCATATTAGGGTCACTGTATTTTCAGAGACAATTTTGGAACCCCAAATTTCTAACTCAATTTCATTGCTGTCTGCAGTAGTATGCACCTTGCATTTTGCAGAGATGCTGGGAATCCCTTTCCCAGACTTCAAAAAGAGCTTTATGTGGCTCAAAAGCTTGTCTCACTCGCCAACAGAAGTTGGTCCAATAAAATATATTTCCTCACCCACCTTGTCTAACTAAATTTCAGTCTGTTTCATTTGATTTCAGTGAGAAACATTACATCAGGGCAGATTCACTACAGATTATGCCCCGTTTCACAAAAGACAAGAAGAACATTGATGAACCTGGGTTGAGTTTTGTGTTTGGAAGGAAATCCAAAATTGATGCCTCATGTAGTTCCAGGACTAAAGTCTTGCACACCTCTCTCTACTAGAAAACCAAATTAAATCCCCCCTGCCTCCCCAAATGTCCCAGCATCTTTCATTCTGGTAGTCTTTTCAACTGATATCTCTGCTATTTGGGTGTTCAGATACTGTAGGACTGCCAGTAAGTACATACCTAAAGTATAAATTTATCTTTTAGAGGAAGCTATTCTTTTCCCAGCTTATTCATAGTTTGAAGAAACCCTCTTTTTTGCTGATGTAAGAAATCCTCTGAGACAGAGCAGGAGTAATTTTATCATAATTAGGATGACAAATCTGAGATGAGGTTCAATCCAAAGGTCTTTTAAATCTCCAAATATAACTTTACCAGATAGCTTAACTCAGCATAACAGCTCAAGAAGTCCAGCCAGTAGGAATCTGTCATTTCCACCCAGATTATCACAGTTATAATACAAAAGTGGCATTATGCAGGGAAATTAATTTTATCACTTTGCAATATACGTTCTGATTCAGCAGCACTTTTCTCTACAATGTAATAAAGCAGGCAGAAATGTAAATCATTTAGTGGAATATAAGCATAATGAGAGAAAGGACAAACCAATGTGCAGGGTGGATAAGAATGACATCAGTGTATCCTCCTTTGACAGATTAAATTTAGTAAAATATTGGAACTTGAAGTTATCATAAGTGTGATATGATCTCAGAAGGAAAAATGATTTTCTGAAACTGCAGGAAAGAGGTCAGTATGTTATTAGCAGTTCAGAACTAACCATTGTCATATAAAAGGTAAAGCATTTAAGGCAAGAGGATTGAACATTTCCTTTTAAAAGACCCAGGGTCAGGTATCTTTATTAACTTTAATTTAAAATACTTTATTTGCTTAAAAGAATTTCAGAGAATATAACTTCACTCCTTGTTTTACTGTATTCATATCTCCCATGTAGTTAAAAAAGGTCAGTTTAGATGCACTATATTAATGAAAGAAATCCTAATTAGACAATAGGTGTCTATTTAAAAGACCTACAGACCTTACTCTAGTAAAGCCCTCATTTAGGGCTCAATTGTGGGTACAAGAGATTTAGAATCCTAAACCCCATTTTCAAATGTGATTTATGTACTTAAGAAATTAGGCACTTTTGGAAAATGGCTCCTAAGTCACATAAACACTCAAGAAAAAATTAACTGGTGTGTTTAAGGCACAGCCCTGGGTAGGGGAAGAAGTGAATATACAGGATCGCCAGGATCAGAGTATCACCAGATGGAGTTGTGCCGCTGAGATTCAAGGCCACAATCCAGGATAAAGACCCTATGTTGTAACAGGAAGACAGTCCCTGGGTCAAAGAATTCATTATCTAGGCTTATGATGAGATGCATCAGATGACTGAGACAAGCAGATGAGGAGTGTGTGTGTTGGAGTGGGTTCATGGTAGCATTAAATGAGTTCTTTCTGCATAGGGCAATGAGACAGTACTGTTTTGTAGATGTCATGGCAGAGCTGATTCTTAAGGAGAGATGTGAAGGAGAGTAGGGTGATGATTTTACTGATTTTGATGAAGCTGCCATTTCTGCATTTGCAGAGGGTTGCTCTAGATAGTTTGTTATCCTGGTTTCTTGGGAAGGGGGAATCTCTCACCACAAAGGGCCAGCTTTTGTCCCCTTACCCAGGCTGAGCAGTACTTTCCTCAAGAATTCCTACTGAGGTCAGTGCAACTATCCAAGAAGTAAGTTACTATTCAACATGGTGGGTCTGGGATTGTGGGGGAGGGTGGAGAATTGGGCCCAAAGTGTTTGTAGGAAGAGGTTTCCATGAGGTCTGAAAGAAAGGAGGAGCAATGGTAATGCTGACAGACCCCCTGTCATCGGCGAGTGGGAGGGATCGAACCTGGGACCTTGAGAGCTAAATACATGAGCCTCTATTGCATGAGATAAAAGCCATATGGCCTTTAGCTAAAGTGGTAGAGCAGAGTGGTCTTTCTAAATGGTCTCGGTGCCTCTAGAGGTGACAGAACACCACACCCAGGAGTTGTGTGGGTTATATATTTCCCCTTGCTGAGGAAGCACATCCTGAGCTTCAGAGACTTGCTTGTTGAAATCCCGGATGAGCCCCCACTTGTAATGCCGACAGACCGCGGTTGTCGGCGGGCGGAATCAAACCTGGGACTACGGGAGCTAAATGCACGAGCCTCCACTGCATGAGCTAAAAGCCTTTAGCTAAGGCTGTAGAACAGACTCATTAATCTAACCGGTCTCGGTGCCACTAAATGGGACAGAGCACCACACCCCAGAGATGTGTGGGTTACACAATGTCCTGTTAATTCAGCTCCCTTCTGCCCACAGCCTTGAACGGTTTGCTACTGGGTTCATCTCCTCCTTAGCTAAAGTTGACCTTACGGTTCTATGCAACAAAAAAAAATAAAATGAAATTGTGACTTATTTGTTGTGCCTAAAGGTACTAAATAAGTATAACTAAAGTACAGGTTAAGTATAAGTACAACCAAACAAGTAGACTGAAGATAAAATAAAGATGGAATAGAGCGGAAGTTGTTAGATCAATTTCCCAAAGGTTTTTCAACTGCTATCAAATTGCAAGCTCAGACAAGAAATCAGATAAAATATTACAGGATAAAATGGGAATTGAAGCATAAGAACATAAGAATGGACATACTGAGTCAGACCAAAAGTCCATCCATCCCAATATCCTGTCTACCAACAGTGGCCAATGCCAGGTGCCCCAGAGGGAGTGAACCTAACAGGTAAGGATCAAGTGATCTGTCTCCTGCCATCCATCTCTACCCTCTGACAAACAGAGGCTAGGGACACCATTCCTTACCCATCCTGGCTAATAGCCATTAAAGGACTTAACCGCCATGAATTTATCTAGTTCTCTTTTAAACTCTGTTATAATTCTAGCCTTCACAAACTCCTCAGGCAAGGAGTTCCACAGGCTGACTGTGCGCTGTGTGAAGAAGGACTTCCTTTCATTTGTTTTAAACCTGCTCCCCGTTAATTTCATTTGACAGCCCCTAGTTCTTATATTATGTGAATAAGTAAATAACTTTTCCTTATTCACTTTCTCCACACCACTCATGATTTTATATACCTCTATCATATCCTGCCTTAGTCTCCTCTTTTCCAAGCTGTAAAGTGCTAGCCCCTTTAAGCTCTCCTCATATGAGACCCGTTCCAAATCCCTAATCGTTTTAGTTGCTCTTCTCTGAACCTTTTCTAATGCCAGTATATCTTTTTAGAGAGGAGGAGACCATAACAGTTAGAAATAACCAAAATATTATATGAAAGCTTTTAAAATATGTATAAAGAACACTAAAATATGCTGACTTTCTCTATGCACACTGCATCCATTTCCCTACCAGCCGCTAAGCTCAGTAAAGCAGAGTTTTGAATCTGAGTGTGAAAACCAGTAGATCTTCGTACCTGGTGTTTAAACTGGTATTGGTGTATCTGTTTTGAAAGCATAGCTCCACTCTGAAAAGTGACTGTCTGAGGTACTGATATGGTTCCCATTACTATAGCATATGTATGCCCCACACTCTTTAATGTATTTATTCTCGCTACACCCCTGTTATGTAGATAAGTATTATTATCCTCATTTTACAATTGGGGAATGTATGACACAGAGAGTGAAATCCTGGCCCAACTGAAGCCAATGGAAAAGCTATTCACTTCAATGGGGCCAGGATTTCATCCAGAGAAACAAAGGCCCGGATTCAAAAAGGGACTTAGGCAGTTTGGCACTCAGTGTCACAACACTTAACTTTTAGGCACCTAGAACAATATTGGGATCCACAAAGTCAGAGTTAGGTGCCTGTGTTCCCTATACAATAAAGGAAGAGAGATAGGCACGTAAGAATTGATCCACAAAAGTCAGCCTGCTAGGAGGGGAGCCACCGAAGCTAGCTATGGGAGATGCTGATCAGAGATTGTGTCCTAAATCCCACCCCTTTCACAGATATAGGTGCCAGGCTAGCTCTCCACTACAATTAAAGAGTCTTTGGGCCAGAGAGAAACCAAGAATGGCTATGTAGCCTGGTTGTTAGGGCACACAGGAGGGAGACTTGAAGTCCAGCCCCACTGCTCCAATGACTAATTAATTATTTATTCACACTGCAACAGCTTCAACCAGGGAGGGGGCTGGACTTGCTGACTTGTCAGGGCCCCTTCCAATTCTGCATCTCTATGATTCCGAGAGTCAGAATATCCCTTAGCTCAATGGTTAGGGAGCTCTCCTGAGACGTAGGAGATCCCGGTTAAAATCCTTTACCCTCTCTGGAAGAGTGCTCTAACCTCTAGGCTAAGCCAAATTCTGAATGGGACCAAATCTGGTAGGCGCCCTCTGAACACACCTGTTAGGAGCAGGCCCTCAAGCAAGGTAGGTGTTTGCCCACCTAGCTTCTCCTGATTCACAGATCACTGTGGGAAGATAGGTGCCCCTAGAGTGAGGCAGCAGTGCACGCATCCAGAGGCTGAAATCTAAGTGCCAAGAGAGTTTAGGAACTGACAGGGTTCGGCGGCAGTTTTATGCATCACAGTGGAACCTAAAACTGTGCCTTAGGTACCTAGGTGAACCCCAGCCCAAGTGATTGGCTCAAGGTCACACAGAAGGTCGGTGGTGGAGGAAAAATTTGAACATGGATTTCCCGAGTCCTAGAGTACTGCCCCACCCTTCTCAACTGTGAAAACTGGCACAAGGTTCTATGTTCAGTTCTCATGACTCGGTCCCATAATACATTTGCTCCATTTACATGTAAAAGGATGTTTTTCTAATTGCTGGCCATGCACAATCAGCACCCAATATGAATGTCAAATTGTATTTTTATGCCCTACAGTATTGCAAACCACCATTAATAATGATGATTGGGTGGTGTCCCTATCCTCTGTTTGCCAGAAGCTGGGAATGGGCGACAGGGGATGTATCACTTGATGATTACCTGTTCTGTTCTTTCCCTCTGAAGCACCTGACATTGGCCACTATTGGAAAACAGGATACTGGGCTAGATGGACCTTTGGACTGACCCAATATGGCCGTTCTTATGTTCTTATGATTACACAGCTGGGCCTAATTAGAAGTGGATGAGCCTGAGAAGAATCTAGCTCATTCTCACAGGGCTGTGTTTGCAGTGCTAATAGGACTGAGAAGTTATTAAAAACCTCTTGTAGTCATGGTGGGCTAGATTGTACTGCCTGGGCACAGCCCAAAGTAAGGGGCTGCACATTGCTGTCCTGCCCTAGGAGCACCCCATGAAAGGAACTATGTCACATTCAGCCAGGATTGCTTCCCTGCTCTCCTTTTGCTCCGGGAATAGCGTAGCAGCCTGAGTTGACTCAGCTTTGCAAGCCAGTCCTTTGGGGAGAAGTGGGAGAGGGGAAGTATGGAGCCACATGGGAGAGGAGGATGCTTTAGGGAGAATTCCCCCAAACTTATGGAGACCCTGAACGTACTAGCCCTCTCAGCCTCCATCCCAAGAAGACAAGAATGACCTTGGAACAAGACGTGTTTGGCAAAATTGGACTATGTGGTGAAGAAGAGAGCCTGGCCAGGACATGGCTGTGGGATGGGGCTAACAAGGTTCATAGAATTCAGATAATCATCACAGGCCAGATTGCCAGTTGTTGTAAATTGGCATAGTTTATTGAAATCAATGGAGCTGCATTAATTTACACCAGTTGAGGGCCTGGCCCCTAAACCTTTGGGAGCATTAAAGTAAAACCTAAATGTTGAACCTTTTGCAATTTGTCAATTGCTAACTGAAATCTATTTTTATTACAATTCTCAATTTTTGTTTGGCTGGGAGAAGGAAGGGCGAGATTCTTACCTACAGTGCTAACAATAGTAATTATTCCAACATCTAATTTGTCTGCATGGAGAGAAAGTTAAACAAAAAGTCGCCATTGCATAAGCATGGAGCTGGTATTTTTTAAACTATCTGGTCTTCTCACTTCACTAGCTAGAGTAACTTTGCTATCTCTTTCAGCTGTTTCTTTGTCAATTGTTCTATCGATAGGACAATTCAGCACAGCCGCTGAACAGCCACTCTTCCTATTGTGGATCAAAATGAGTGTGTTCCAGTCATTCTGTAATGCACAAAAGTTTGGAAAGTGCAGCTCAAACACCAAACGCCCAGTGTAAGACTGCATTCTAATCAGGGTTCATGAATGATGTAGGCAACACAATGAGAACATTTTAAATGGTGTTTGCATCTGGTATAAGACTTAAAATGTAATGGATTTCTAAGTAATTAGCATGAGCTATTTATCACACTGAGTTATACTGAAGTAGTAGTTGAATATAAAAATAAATACAATTACAAAGTGCATAAATTGTTCATTTCTTGCAGTGTTATGTTTTATTTAAAAAACAACAACTCAGTGCCTAAGCAGGCTATCCAAACTGTCAGTGAGAATATGAAATAATGTATGTGCTCTTTTTAAAATTTTCTTTTGTCATTTACAAGATGATGGGCTACTTCTGTGCTAGCTTTGAGGGGATATAATGCAGTGCATCCATAATGTAGCATGTCAAGGACATTTTTAAAACATACTGAACATGTTCAGCTAGTCTAGGGAGTCTCACCAAATGATTCCTTCCTTACATTTCTCTATAGCAAGCCTATGATTCTGTCATTAAAGCACAAGACTGGCTGTCAGGATGTCTGGTTTTTACTTCTCTCTCTGCCATGGACTAAGTTAAAGGGCTCTTTAATTTAGCAGACTAAGGGATAACAGCCAATGCCTGAAAATTAAAGCCAGACAAATTCAAAATGAGAACAAAGGCACAATTTTTAGCAGAGGGTGCGATAAACCATTAAAACAAACTATCAAGGGCAGTGGTGGATTCTCCATCTCTTGATGTCTTCAAATCAAGACTGGGTGTCTTTCTAGAAGATGTCAAAGCCTTATTATTGGGTAACTGACTCTTAGCCTGTAAGGGTTGCTGGATGAAATTCTGTGTCCTATTTTATACAGAAGGTCAGACTAGATGATTTAATTGTCCCTTTTAGCCTTAAATTTTATGAATTTATGACTTCCTGTGAGACTTTAGGGAAGTTACTAATCCTCTCTGTGCCTTGCATAGGCACCGACTCAATGGGTGCTCCAAAGCTGGAGCACCCACAGAAAAAAATAGTGGGAAAAAAAAGCACCCACCAGCCACAGCTGTTTGGCAGCACCCCTGATTAGCTGACTGAAGGTGTTTGGTGGCTGGGGAAGGAGCTTTGGGGAAGGCTGAGAGCAGCAAGCAGGCAGGGCCCTCAGGGAGCGAGGGGAGTGGGGGCAGTCAGAGGTGAGGCGAGGGCAGGGGTTTGGGAGAAGAAGGCAGAGTAAGGGCTAAGGGGAAGGGGGTAGAAAGGGGGTGGGGCAGAGGGGCATGGGAAAAGGAAAACTGAGTGCCTATGGTGCCTTGGTTTTCATCTCTGAACGAAATAAAAGTATGTTGGGAAGTTTAATTTCTAATGTTCATGTAGTGGGTAGAGTTTGTCAGATGAAAACTGCTATACAAGTGCCAAGTAATAGTTTAATGACTAAAACCCTGATTTACTGATAAAATTATTGGCCCTTATAAATCAATAATACGAAAATGAGGCATTTGGGGAACTTTTTCTGAGAACAACTTGAAAATATAAGTTTTGAGTTTTCAGAAGAACTCAGGGTTGGTCTGGCTCTGCATCCTTGGAAGTCAAGGGTAAAACTCCAATTGACCCCAATAGGAGCAGAATTAGGCCAATTCTGGATGCTTTTGAAAATGCCACACATACTATTTTAGAGCTATTTTTTGCTCCTGGATGTACCCAGGGCTCTCAGTGACTTCAATCTGACTTGCTCATGCATGCATTTGAGGGTAGAGTTTGACACATACGTTTTCAGTTTATCAAGGGCTACAACTTAAAATAACTCTTTTCTCGGGCTAGCTGGAAAAAGTGATGTTGCAAAGACAACAGGCTCAGGCCCCAAAAGAGTAAACACCTTGCGCTGCTCTTCAGTGAGCACCTCTGACTGACATCAACAGTGACAATGATCGACTCCTGCAGGAGCTATTTCCTTCTTGATCTCCTCAGCTGTAAGGGCTGGGCTGCTGTGAAGCAGGATCTTTGAGGGAGAGAAGAAGAAATAAGAGTGGAATCACTCCAGAAAACCTTATCATGAAGATATACTCTATGTCAATATTTCTCCAAAAAACCCGCAATCAAAAGTGTAAAAAACAATTAGAAATAATACCAAAAAAAGGACATTTACTAAACAAGACCTAACAGTTACCATCTACTTGTCACTAATTAGTAAACCAAAAAATGAAGCATGACTGTGTGGTCTAGCGTGCTGGAGAGCTATCCTGTGGTGAGTGTTGTGAGCCTGATGAATCATCCCTGAGCCTGAACCTGATGAGTCATCCCTGAGCCTGAGCGCTCTGAGTGCTCTGCGCCCGGATGATTCATTTGAGATAACTATCTATAGAACCTAAGGGCCCAGCCGATCCAGAAGCAAGGGTCTAAGCAGGTGACCTCAAAGAAGGTATATAGGCTTTTAATGAAAGCAGCCACTCCAGTCTGTTCAAGGTCACTACCTAGTTGAGAATGTGCCATGCTATGAGGTAGTTCTGACAGACTACTCCTGTTCCTACTCCAGCCTCTGCCTGCTCCTGCTCATGCCACAGCCAGTCATCCAGCTGTCCTGGCAGTTTGAGCAGACTGGTCCCTATATTCTTGGCTCCAGCAACCAAGAAGGAAACCCCTGGCATGTCTGTCATTGAGACGACAGGGTTGCTCCACAACCTTCAGGATCAACTTGCCCAACTGCAATGGAAGAATGCTCCCTTCCACTCACAAATCCCAGCAGCTCCAGGACCGCTAGTGCTGCCGGCTACAGTCCCTCCGGAACATGGCAGAAAGGTTCCATTACTAGAAAGATTTGATGGGAACTGCCAGAAGTTCTGTGGTTTTATTAAATAATGCTGTGATGTAGCCTGGTGACCAGACCAAAGTGGGTCTTATCATCAGTTTATTGACTGGTGAAGCCCCAGACTGGGCCTCACCATTTCTGGAACAGGCAAGCTGATCCTTACTAATTTTGATGAATTCTGCCATGCTTTTTCCGTCACATTCGATGATCCAAATCGCACTCGGACTGCAGAAACTGCCTTGTAGTTTCTCAGACAAGGCCATCATCCTATCTTGGTATACATTGCCCACTTTCTGCATCTGGTTGCCAATATGGCATGGAATGAGTCAGCCTAGATCTACCATTTCCACCAGCATCTGGACAATGAAATAAAAGATTAATTGGCCCAGAGTGAGCGCCTCACTGTTCTGAACTCATTATCAAATTGTGCAGCTGTATTGACAGTCCTCTGTCTGGGGGATGCCAAGAAAGAAGAGGGCACACACAGAACCCTAGCCTAGCCCTGCTCAGTTTCAGCCATCCACACAGGCTGTTCCAGAGCTGGAGCCCATGCAGCTTGATCTAGCATGAAGCTTCTCACTGCTTAGGAACAGGAGTATCGGCAGCAGAATGGCCTGTGCCTATATTGTGGTGGGCACTACTGAGTGTCCCTGTAAATCCAGGCTGTTGGCAAATCTGGGAAACGACCACATCCAGAGGGGTTGCAGCTGGACATAGTCATGGAATCAAGTACTCCCTCCCAAGGCCCTTCTTCTTTCATCATGGCTTTGGCAGGCACAAACTGTCATCCTCCACTCCTGCAGGTCTTGTGCCGCCTCTGCGTCCCAGCTACACCTGAGGTGAGCTGTATCCAGATTCTGGTGCTTCTAGCAATTTTATGGATGTGGGGTTCGCCAAAGCTAACCAACTGCCAGTGCAGAAGAACCTCACCCCATACTTAGTGGAGTCAATTGATGGCAGCGAGCTGTCCTGAGTTCCAGTCACCCATGAAATCTCACCCTTCCAGGTCAAAATCCAGGACCACCAGGAAACTCTGCAGTTTAATTTAATCAACTCGCCACACTTCCTGATCATGCTCAGCATTCCCTGGCTCTTTGTGCTTGATCCAAACATCTCTTGGAAGAGAGAAGAGAGATGATTCAAGTCAGGAGTCCAGAAAACAAGAAGTACAGGGGGAGAGAAATGTAACTGCCACAAAAGAAATGATGGCATCTTATCCCTGTATAGACCTTACGATTGCCCCATCGACCTCCAGCCAAGGACCAGAATTCCATTTGGGTGGATTTATCCCTTATCAGAACTAGAACTCAGGCCCTTACGAGAATACCTTGACAAGAAACTAGAAAAACATTTCATTAGTCTGTTCATGTCTCCCTGATTTTGTTTGTTTTTAAAAAATGGCTCCTTCCATCTTTGTGTAGTCTATTATGCATTGATCAAACTCAATATTAGGAACAAGCATCCTTGGCTTTGATCAAAAGGGTGATTCAGGAAAGGCATTTAAAAAGCTTCATCTCTGCGGCACTTACAATCTAGTCCACATTTGGGATGGCAATGACTAGAAAACCACATTTCACACCTCCTGTGGCCATTTTGAGTACCTAGATATGTCTTCCCATCTCTCCAGTGCCACAGACCAACACTTGATCAATGATATTTTTTAGAGATGTCTTAGAGCAGTTTGTGGTGATCTATCTGTCATGATCCACAGGACTCAAACTTGGGTCTACAGGAGCAGCCACATTCCAACCCTACATCCGGCAGCCTGCTGATACTAACTCACCTGGACCCAGGAAGCCTGGCCCCAGTTTGAGACTCCACCCCTGCAGTCATATTAGAAAAGTCCAAGGGCATCTGATGGGCCTGTTCGTCCTACTCAAGCCAGCTAAAGGAACAGGAAGCTGTCTCAACAACTCTGTTCAATATCTTCATCAATGACTTGCATATTGGCATAGAAAGTACGCTTATTAAGTTTGCAGATGATACCAAACTGGGAGGGATTGCAACTGCTTTGGAGGATAGGGTCATAATTCAAAATGATCTGGACAAATTGGAGAAATGATCAGAGGTAAACAGGATGAAGTTTAATAAGGACAAATGCAAAGTGCTCCACTTAGGTAGGAACAATCAGTTTCACACATACAGAATGGGAGGAGACTGTCTAGGAAGGAGTACGGCAGAAAGAGATCTAGGGGTTATAGTGGACCACAAGCTAAATATGAGTCAACAGTGTGATGCTGTTGCAAAAAAAGCAACCATGATTCTGGGCTGCATTAACAGGTGTGTGGTGAGCAAGACACGAGAAGTCATTCTTCCGCTCTACTCTGCGCTGGTTAGGCCTCAACTGGAGTATTGTGTCCAGTTCTGGGCACCGCATTTCAAGAAAGTTGTGGAGAAATTGGAGAGGGTCCAGAGAAGAGCAACAAGAATGATTAAGGGTCTAGAGAACATGACCTATGAAGGAAGGCTGAAGGAATTGGGTTTGTTTAGTTTGGAAAAGAGAAGACTGAGAGGGGACATGATAGCGGTCTTCAGGTATCTAAAAGGGTGTCATAAGGAGGCGTGAGAAAACTTGTTCATCTTAGCCTCTGAGGATAGAACAAGAAGCAATGGGCTTAAACTGCAGCAAGGGAGGTTTAGGTTGGACATTAGGAAAAAGTTCCTAACTGTCAGGGTGGTTAACCACTGGAATAAACTGCCCAGGGCGGTTGCGGAATCTCCATCTCTGGAGATATTTAAGAGCAGGTTAGATAAATGTCTATCAGGGATGGTCTAGACAGTAATTGGTCCTGCCATGAGGGCAGGGGGCTGGACTCGATGACCTCTCGAGGTCCCTTCCAGCCCTAGAATCTATGAATCTATGAAACTGGGCTCCACCCTGTTCTGAACTGGACCGCTACCAATAGAAACCCTAACCCTAAGGCGGGGAGACCTACCCAAAGGAACCTGAACCCTAGCTCCTAGAGCCCTACCCATAGGATCTCAAAACCTAGAGCAGGAGGCCCTAGCCATAGGAACCCTAACTCTCGATTGAAGTACCCTATCCATAGGAACAGTGACCTTAGGAAGGGGAGCCCTACCCATTAGATCCCTAACCCTAGGGTGGGGAGCCCTACCACTAGGAACCCTAACCCTAGCTCCATGTCCCCCCACCATAGGTACCTTAACCCTGGGGTGGGGAGCCTTACCGATAGGTACCTTAACCCTAGAGTGGGAAGCCCTACCCATAGGAACCCTAACCCTGTGCCCTACCCATAGCTACTTTAACCCTAGAGCAGGGAACCTTACCCATAGGTACCCTAACCCTAGGGCATGGATCCCTACCTATAGAAATCTGAACCCTAGCTCCAAGTACCCTACCCATAGTTACCCTAACAATGAGGCAGGGAGCCCTACCCATAGGAACCGTAACCCTATCTCCAAGAGCCCTACCTATAGGAAAACTAACCCTAGGGCAGTGATCCCTACCAGTAGGAACTGTGCCTTCAAATTTCCACTGCAGAGGTAACATCCCAACTGTTTTTCAACCATGTCTTCAAATGCCATGGTCTATCATCTAACATTATATATGATAGAGGATTGCAGTTCATTTCACGTTTTGGCGAGAGTTGTTCAAGCACCTGGATGTGGATCTACATTTCTCCTTGGCTTATCACCTCCAGGCAGATGGAATGAATGACCCAAATTCTTGAGCCATACCTTCATTGCTCTATCAATTACCACCTTTCATTCCTCCCTTTTGCTGAATTCATATACTGCTCTGCCAGATTTGACTGATCAACCCACCAGAGCCCTTTTTACATCAACTATACTTTCCACCTCTGGTTCCGCCTATCCATGGCAAATGGCTTTCACATACTTGCAGCCTCCAACCTAGTTGAACACCTGCTCTGCATCCAGGAGGAGTTGAAAATGCCACCCATAATTGGCCAAAAGGGATTATAAACTCTATGCCAATCTTCATAGGCAGGGAACCCCTCACACTGCAGATGGAGATAAAGTGTGGCTCTTCACACAGCTCTGCCTGACCTTCATGAAATCTGGATTACCAATGCCTTGGCCTATTTCGGGTCATCCAGCAGATCAACCCTGTAGCCTTCAAACACCAAGTGCTCAAGACAATGAAAATATACCTGGTATTCCATTTCTCAGTAATGAAAAAAGTATGTTGACGACACCTTTCCCAGATGAGTTCAGCCACCACCCTCATCCATCATGGTCCAGGGACATGAGGCGTACCTGGTAAAGCAGATCTTGAACTCTAAAATTTACTGAGGGAAGCTCATGTACCTTGTCAATTGGAAGGGTTGTGGTCAAGGTGATCGTTTGTGGGAGCTGGCCCACGACCTACGTGCACCTGCCCTATTTTGAGTATTCCATCATTAACACCCCAGTAAGCCACGTCTGTTAGTTCTGTGATAAATGTTTTTAACTTGATGTGTCATCCCTGAGCCTGAGTGTTCTGAGTGCTCTGAGCCTGATGAGTCATTTGAGGAAAACTACCGGTGAGGCCTAAGGAGCCAGCCAATTTGCAAGCAAGTGTCTAACCAAGTGACCCCAGGGCAGGCATATAAGCTCCTAATGAAAGCAGCCACTCTAGTTTGCTCAAGGTTGCTACCTTGTTGGGGATGCTCCCCACTCTCTGGTAGTTCTGACAGACAGGGCCTGTTCTTTGTCCTGCTTCTGCTGGTCACTGGGCTGTCCTGACATATGCTCTTCTAGACATATTCAGTCTAAGGTAGCCACCTTTCTACAACACTATCTTTAGGTCTGGTCTATTTTTGCACTATATGCCTGCACAGGGAGGTAAGCGCTCCCCTTCAACTCCAGTTATGGACTTCCAGGACCTTGGGGCTCGAAACGCAGGACAAAGTGGCAGCCACTCCAGAGCAGGTTGATGAGGAATGAGCAGAGTCTTGACTTCCCCGGCAATGAGCTAGCCAGCACTGCAGGCCAGCATATGATGGTGCGCTAATTTATCACTGGCATAGGCCAGCAAATTACTTTCCCCCTGGAACAAGAAGGAAGCAAGGTAGGAACTACGGCCCAAAGGAAAGTCTCACAGGCACAGTGCCTTCCAAAGCTACTCCTGCCCTAGGACTGTGCCTAGAGGTAAGATCTAACCCTTATTCAGTAGATGAGTTTTGCCATTGCCAGGATTTCCTAAATGTTGTTAAACCAAGATGGTGATGATGTTGGAGGATGTTTTTCTTCCAGTGATTTGCTTGAAGGGAGAAAGGGGCTAGTTGATGGAAAACCAGTACGAAAAGGGGATCAGACAACATGGTGAGGGGTGACCTTATAAAAACGTATAAAAACTTGCACTTCTTGTGCTATGTACCTGCCTCACTGAATCCACCTGCACCATCTATTTCCTCTGATATAGGAATCTGATCAAATAATACACACTGTGCTTCTGCTTTATGAAAACCCTGCACTCAAGGATCATGTGACTCACAACCAGAGAATACATTAATTAGGTCAAACCAAACTTTCCTCTCTCCCCTCAGAAATCTCCTTCCTCACCAGGAGCAGAGTTCAACACTTTTTGTTTGCAAACAGAATTGCAGCATCTCTCTTGTCACAGGTTCTTTCCTAACTGATTTTTGCAGTTGTTGCCATAGTAGCAGGGTGGTGACTTTTTTGACCCAAGAGAGAGAGACAAAGAGACAGTGAAGTCGCAGTAGCTCTCAGGCTGGGGATTTGATTGATCTACTCTGTGCTGGAATTAATTCTTCCGCTTATTAACGTTTTCTGTTGAATTAAAACTTTGAGACCTGATGATCCTAAATTGATTCAGATTGAATGCAAAGCACAATTAAAAGGATGACTAGGGGCCTGATAGAAATAAAAAAGAGCTACAATGAAAACAGCAGCTGAACCTGAACCTGACAAGATCATACATATCAGATGATGGATCTAGGGGAATTACTCAGGAAATGTTCTATTTTTTACACTCTGCACTAGATACACTTAAAGGAACAATGTGGTGAAAAAAAAAATTGTAGGCCCAAATCCAGAGCCACCTTGCACAGTCTTAGAAGCCCCGGGCCCAAATTGCAACACAAATAATATGTTTTTGTTGCAGAGACCAGACAGACCACCGAGGGGGTCCACCTGTGCATTGCAAAGAGCAAGGCTGTCTGCAGTGGAATTCTGAAAAGGGACAGGGGGTATGTTGGGACATGGTGAGGGCATGGTCAAGAGGTCAGTGAACAACAATCATAGTTTTTGAGGCCAGGAGAGAGCATTAGATTATTTAGTCTGGCCTCCTGCATAACACAGGCCATTACATTTTACCCAGTTACCTGTGTATTGAGCCCAATAACTTGCATTTGGCTAAGACATAACTTCCAGAAAGGCATCCAGTCTTGATTTAAAGATTGCACAAGGTGTAAAGTCCACTACTTTCCTTGGTAGTTTGGTCCAATGGTTAATCATAGAATCATAGAATATCAGGGTTGGAAGGGACCTCAGGAGGTCATCTAGTCCAACCCCCTGCTCAAAGCAGGACCAACCCCAACTAAATCATCCCAGCTAGGGTTTTGTCAAGCCTGACCTTAAAAACCTCTAAGGATGGAGATTCCACCACCTCCCTAGGTAACCCATTCCAGTGCTTCACCACCCTACTAGTGAAAAAGATTTTCCTAATATCCAACCTAGACCTCCCCCACTGCAACTTGTGTCGATTACTCCTTGTTCTGTCATCTGGTACCACTGAGAACAGTTTAGATCCATCCTCTTTGGAACCCCCTTTCAGGTAGTTGAAAGCAGCTATCAAATCCCCCCTCATTCTTCTCTTCTACAGACTAAATAATCCCAGTTCCTTCAGCCTCTCCTCATAAATCATGTGCTCCACCCCCCTAATAATTTTTGTTGCCCTCTGCTGGACTCTTTCCAATTTCTCCACATCCTTCTTGTAGTGTGGGGCCCAAAACTGGACACAGTACTCCAGATGAGGTCTCACCAATGCCAAATAGAGGGGAATGATCACGTCCCTCGATCTGCGGGCAATGCCCCTACTTACACAACCCAAAATTCCGTTAGCCTTCTTGGCAACAAGGGCACACTGTTGATTCATATCCAGCTTCTCGTCCACTGTAACTCCTAGGTCCTTTTCTGCAGAACTGCTGCCTAGCCATTCGGTCCCTAGTCTGTAGCAGTGCATGGGATTCTTCCGTCCTAAGTGCAGGACTCTGCACTTGTCCTTGTTGAACCTCATCAGATTTCTTTTGGCCCAATCCTCTAATTTGTCTAGGTCCCTCTGTATCCTGTCCCTACTCTCCAGCGTATCTACCATTCCTCCCAGTTTAGTGTCATCTGCAAACTTGCTGAGGATGTATTTTGAACCCTCACTGTTCAAACTGTTCCTACCCACTACTCCCCTGTTTATACATCCAAGGAATACATTCGTGTTTTTGCCTCAGCATCACACAGGGAGTTCATAGTCAGTTGGTGGCCAATATGTCCCCTAAAACCTCTTTCAGAGTCACTGCTTTCCAGAATACAGTTTTTAAGAACAGGTTATACATACACCTGTCAGGGATTGTCTAGGTATACTTCATCTTGCCACAGCACAGGGCACTGGACCAGTTGATCTTTCAGGGTGCCTTCTAGACTTACATTTCTATGCTTATGACTTTTTTATAGCTGACTCACATGTTGTCTAACCTGCAACTGCTACAGTTGCCTTTTAAGGGCTCAGTCCAAAGTCCTTGAAGTCAGTGAAAAGACTCACTGGGCTTCTGCTCAATCCCTGTTTCCACATGGGAAGAAAAGGTGGGCAGCCTTGAATAGTTTTTAAAATGTACATCTTTAAAGACATTCCGCATTTTGATTTGATTAAGTGCAATGTTGCCTGCCTAGGTGGGAGCCTCTATATAGTTGGATTTCATTAAATTATTTATTCTACGTCTGTACCTTAGCAAGAGAAAAATGAGGTGGAGCCTGAAGTCAATACACTGGGTCAGATTTTCTAATCAGATAGAGGGATAGCTATTAGTGGTTTGAGAGGAGGGATAGCTCAGTGGTTTGAGCATTGGCCTGCTAAACCCAGGGTTGTGAGTTCAATCCTTGAGGGTGCCATTTAGGGATCTGGGGCAAAAATTGGGGATTGGTCCTGCTTTGAGCAGGGGGTTGGACTAGATGACTTCCTAAGGTCCCTTCCAACCCTGATATTCTATGACTTAATACCACCTGTGGTATAATTAAATCAAATAGATCCTATGGGGGAAAAAATAAACCTACGTTGCCAGGGCACAAGGGATCAAACAATAAAGTACCCATTGCCACCTGGCAAAGTAAATCACACTAACAGGTCTCCCATGTTTAAGAAGGATGAATTCAAACTGGAACAGGTACAAAAAAGGGCCACTAGGATGATCCGAGGAATGGAAAACCTGTCGTATGAAAGGAGACTCAAGGAGCTTGGTTTGTTTACCTTAACCAAAAGAAGGCTGAGGGGAGATATGATTGCTCTCTTTAAATATATCAGAGGGATAAATACCAGGGAGGGAGAGGAATTATTTAAGCTCAGTACAAATGTGAACACAGGAACAAATGAATATAAACTGGCCATCAGGAAGTTTAGACTTGAAATTAGACGAAGGTTTCTAACCATCAGAGGAGTGAAGTTCTGGAACAGCCTTCCAAGGGAAGCAGTGGGGGCAAAAGACCTATCTGGCTTCAAGATTAAGCTAGATACGTTTATGGAGGAGATGGTTTGATGGGATAACATGATCTTAGTCAAAGGTCAATTAATTGCCATCAGTGGTAAATAGGACCAATGGTCAATGATGGGATGTTAGAATTTACTACAGAGAACTTTTTCCTAGGTGTCTGGCTGGTGAGTCTTGCCCACATGCTCGGGGTTCAGCTGATCGCCATATTTGGGGTTGGGAAGGAATTTTCCTCCAGGGTAGATTGGCAGAAGCCCTGGAGGTTTTTCGCCTTCCTCTGCAGCATGGGGCACGGGTCACTTACTGGAGGATTCTCTGTATCTTGAAGTCTTTAAACCATGATTTGAGGACTTCAATAGCTGAGACATAGGTGAGAGGATTATTCCAGGAGTGGGTGGGTGAGATTCTGTGGCCTGCACTGTGCAGGAGGTCAGACTAGATGATCATAATGGTCCCTTCTGACCTTAAAGTCTATGAGTCTATGAGTCTATGGCACAAGTAATACAATGTTTTAACGATGGAACTCTATAGTACACGAGAGTAGGGAGAAATATTTTTGTCAGCCTCTGAATATGGGTGTAAGCAGATGGAAGCCATGTGTGGCCCAGTATGTGACTTACATTTCCTGGGCGCTGTCTTTCTGGTGGTAACTGTCAGGCATTTTTCCTTCCCCAAGCTGCCTATTAAGACATTGCTTGATAATATCATCTGCCTTCATCCATTATGTGAGTGATGATAGGGGGGTCAAGTCTTGCAATTCTTTACTCAAGCAAACTTCTGCTGAGGACCCAGTTGCTCCCTGAGCAGGGTGGGGGACAGAGCTGCACTGACCCCAGGGAAACTCAGGGATGATTTATGCCTCCATGCTCATCTCTACATATTGGGAGTATACTGGACCTCCTTGGTAGGCCAGTGTGGACTGGTATGGGCCATGGCCCTTCCTCCTCCTCTCTGCTTGCCATCCCCTGTGGAATATAAAATAAACAAGCTTTGTGTTCTCACTAATGCAGGGACCCAAATTGTCTGTGGCCCTTGCATGAGGCATGGGAGTGATGGGGGATGAAGGCTCATTCCACTTTCCTCCTGTGCACAGGCAATCTGGCCTTGCGATGGTCCAATATGGGGTGGTGTGGGGAGCAGGGGTGTGTGTGAGGGAGCTGGCTCCCTGATTCTGTGAGCCAGCACTACGCCAAAGCAACATAAAGCGGCTGACACGCAGTTTTAACTTGTACAACAAACCCTGAACCTGTATATGATTTCCATGTCAGGGTGGTGCTCTGATACACCTCCCGCCCCAGACATCTCACCTCTCCCAGTCCCTGAAACATTCCCTACCTGACATGTCCTTGTATGTCACAAGTGGGGAATCAAAGGTGCAGAGCCCAGAGCAACAACAACTGTGCCAGCAGGGAGTAAATTCATAGGGTCAGAGTCTGTCTCTTTGTTGTTTGTACAGCACCTAGCATGACTGGGGCTCGAAGCCACTGCCATAATAATAATAGTTAATAATAAATAATCCTTCGCTGCTAAATTGCTGCCAGTTTCTGTCCCCTCAGTGTCTCTTGGCTGGTGCAAAGGAGATGGATCTAATAATAATATACAGAGATGTACCTATCTCATAGAACTGAAAGGTCAACGAGTCCAGTCCCCTGCCTTCACTATCAGGACCAAGGACTGTCCCTGACAGATTTTTACCCCAGACCCCTAAACGGCCCCCTCAAGGATTAAACTCACAACCCTAGGTTTAGGAGGCTAATGCTCAAACCACTGAGCTATCCCTCCCCTCAAACCACTAATAGCTATCCCTCTATCTGATTAGAAAATCTGACCCAGTGTATTGACTTCAGGCAATTCTTTACCTTGACAGATAGACCTTGGGAGATTATGAGACTATTTCAGGCAAAGAAGCAACAAATCAGCCAGCATGAATACCTAGATTTCCAATTGGTAATTACACTCCTGCCCCTGATAATTTGTTCCCTTCTCCTCTAGCTTTCTTTCTATACATTCTGCACGTTCACAATTCCTTGGGTTCTGTAAAGCTTCACTGTAAGTGCTGAGGTCTCCCTTCTCCCACTCTTGTAATCTGCCAGTTTGAGCAGAACCAGGGTCTGTGTTGCCAAAGCAGCACACATGGAAATGAAAGACTTGTGATTTCTCTCACCCAGGCTTTTTAGCTGGAGTCCATCTGCTCACCAGTGTCTATTTGAGAATGCACAGCACCTCTTTCTTCTTTCCTAACAGCCAGGGAATGGGTTGAAATATTCAAATGGCACTTTTGAACTGAACTGTCACTCTTTATTAAATACAACAATTTGTTTCTTTTTCTGAGGCTAAAGAGGAGCTGCAAAGGAAAGAGCTGGCCATTATCACAAGCAGAGTTAAATTTCAGTGGTAAGCAAACCTTTACCTTTAGCACTGACTCCCACTGGTAACTTCCACAGATCTAAAGTAAGGACCCATGTAACACTTTGAAAATGTCACCTTTGTTGATGCCCATTATGCTGTTAGAAAAAGAAAATCAAATTATACCATTAATTTTTTAGCAGAACTCCTCATTGCATTTATTGGGTAGTTCTGCTTAAAAGCACAGGGCAGTACTGCAGAAGGTTTAGAAAGGTTAAAGGGTGAATATCACTAAACCTAGGTTATTTCTTTGTTTAGCAAATAAATTTTGTATGATGTTTTACCCACAGCTAAATGTGAATTCAAAAATTGGCTGCAGGCTATTACTTGGAAATTAGAGGTTCTAGTCAATGTGCATGCATTTAAACTGAAAACAGACAGAGCCATGGAAACACTATTTCCTATCATCATGTATCTCTTACCAGTCTATTGTAGTGCCATAGTGAACATTTTACAGCTCTCATCCAGAAAAAAGATAATTGGCATTACACAAAGCAGCTGCTAGACACATTCATTTGCTGTCACTTTCATTTCCAATTGCCATGGCTGCTGTCATATTTTGCCGCTTTTAAAGGTGTGTATCTATTGTGTATCTTCCTCTGCTGGATTTTTCAGAAGAGATGTACAATCAGAAGTCCTGAGCACTTGTGGTCCCGACAGGTCTTATAAACCTATATGTCCAGGTGCAATCTTTTTCTTCTGCTACTGATGTCATGGCAAAACTCTTTCTGACCTAATGGTTTCTTGGGTACACCTGGAAGGGACCTGAATTTTAGGATATTTTATGCACCCAAACTTTGAAAATCAGCTTCTTTAAGATATCTTGAGTGGGGCACCTGATGATCAAGCCATCCAAAATCACTAGTCACTTTGAAAATCTTGGCCTTGGTGCCTAATGTCAGACACCTAAATAAAAGTGGGCTAATTTGCTGAAGTTCCAAGGACCTGCACCAACTATGGATTTCTATGATTGCTGTAGGGATTTGCTCTCTTAACAAGGCCACTTATTTAGGTGCCTACATTTGGACTGAATCTATCCATCTCATCCACTTAGCCTATTTAATCTTATAAAGCTCTCATCACCACAGTATCTTGATTAGTTCCGTGTAGAGCTGGTCAGAAAAATAAAATAAAATCACAAAAATGTTCATTAACATTCTCCATCCAAATGTTGTTTTCACTGAAATTCTCCAGCCAGCTCTACCACTGCGCCACATGGCAAATCAGTGACCCAGTCATGGGGTTTGAATTTGCAGCCAACTAGAAGTCAGTATCAATAAAGCAGAGAGCAAGGAAATGGATAGTTAATGATTGCTGCTCAGGTCTGAGGCTTGGATCCCAAGCAGAATACTTCTCCAGAGCTTCTTTCTCTTTCTTCAAGGCAGTAAACAAGTTCAGGCTTACTTAACACATGACAAATTGTAACCCTTCTTGTTTAGGGGTCGGTGTTTCTTCATCCACCATTTATACTGTAACTCACCCTGTACATGTACAGTGCCTTTCTAACTGTCTAATTTCTCCTCCTCACCTTGGGTCTGAGCCAATGCTCAGTGAAGTCAGTGGAAAGACTCCCTTGGTTTCCGTTAACTTTGGATCAGGCCTCTTACCCACTGTAGGTGAATCTAATTTTCTCTATGTTCCTATTGAATAATTGAGGCTTACTGTGTTTACATTATGACTGCCAACAATGGGACAGTGGAATTGTGTAACGTGATATGAACTTCTCTTTTATTCTGTAATAACGATTTTTGTGTGTTCTTCTATGTCACATGCAAACTGACAACATATTGACTTGGTTAACATTGATGACTAACTGATAAAGAACAGGAGATACATTGCAGACAAATAATATTCAGCCTTTGATGATCATTACAGGAAAGCCTTTGAAGAGAATGTTTTGCATAAGTCACCACTTCTGAAAGCATTATCTTCCCACACTTTTGGCAGGCAGGATGTTGTCCAAGTTATTCACCTCACAAGTACACGATTCAGTGTGTCTTGTGTGCTATATGAACGTACATTAGCAGGACACCATTTCCCAAAGGGTTGAAAAAAGGCTTTTAATTCTTAATAAGAGTGTGCACTTGATGGCTACCATTGACAGCATAAAGATTCAGTGATAACACAGGTTTCAGTGTAGTAGCCGTGTTAGTCTGTGTCAGCAAAACGAAAATAAGAAAGAAAAACTTGTAGCACCTTAGAGACTAACAAATTTATTTCAGCATAAGCTTTCGTGGGTTAGTACCCACTTCATCGGATGCATGGAATGAAACATACAGTAGACAGATATTTATACAGTCAGAGAAACATGATAAGGTGGAGGTGCATAGACCAACCTTAAGAGGCTAATTAATTGAGAGGAACCATAACAGCAGGGGAAGAAAAACCTTTGAAGTGATAAACAAGATGGTCACACAGGTGTGAATGAGGATCGTTAACTTAAGGGAAATAGATTCAATTAACGTAATGGCTGAGCCATTCCAAGTCCTTATTTAATCCTGAGGTAATGCAATCTAGTTTGCATATCAATTCGAGTTCAACAGTTTGAACACATTGATAACACAGTACATGGGTTCAGATATGCAAGAATAATAGCCATAAGTATGGATTTGATTCTTAAAGACTTCCTTTCTCTCCATATGAGGGAAGTTCTTGACTCCCCACATTTCAGTTACTGAATCCAAGATAGCTGCTCAGCATGTGCCTTGGCATTGTAAGCTGACCTACCAACTGCACGTGCTGAAAAATGAGTCTAGATTTCAGTAGACTTGTTCTTTTTCAGTCCAAATTTCTCAGAAGCAGGGGGAAAGAGGCCTGTGCAACATCATTGCTGAAGAGTGGAAACTCCTGTTGCCTTGGTAATATGGTCAATGGCAATTGGGACAAATTACAACATGGTTTTACAAAAGGTAGATCGTGCCAAACCAACTTGATCTCCTTCTTTGAGAAAGTAACAGATTTTTTAGATAAAGGAAACACAGTGGATCTAATCTACCTCGATTTCAGTAAGGCATTTGATACAGTACCACATGAGGAATTATTGGTTAAATTGGAAAAGATGGGGATCAATATGAAAATTGAGAGGTGGATAAGGAACTGGTTAAAGGGGAGACTACAGTGGGTCATACTGAAAGGTGAACTGTCAGGTTGGAGGGAGGTTACTAGTGGAGTTCCTCAAGGTTCAGTTCTGGGACCAATTTTATTTAATCTTTTTTTACTGACCTCGGAACCAAAAGTGGGAGTGTGCTAATAAAGTTTGTGGATGACACAAAGTCGGGAGGTATTGCCAATTCAGAAAAGGATCGGGATATCCTACAGGAAGATCTGGATGACCTTGTAAACTGGAGTAATAGTAATAGGATGAAATTTAATAGTGAGAAGTGTAAGGTTATGCATTTAGGGATTAATAACAAGAATTTTAGTTATAAGCTGGGGACGCATCAGTTGGAAGTAACAGAAGAGGAGAAGGACCTCGGAGTCCTGGTTGATCACAGGATGACTATGAGTTGCCAATGTGATGTGGCTGTGAAAAAAGCTAATGCGGTCTTGGGATGCATTAGGCAAGGTATTTCTAGTAGAGAAAAGGAGGTGTTAGTACCGTTATACAAGGCATTGGTGAGACCTCATTTGAAATACTGTGTGCAGTTCTGGTCTCCCATGTTTAAGAAAGATGAATTCAAACTGGAACAGGTACAAAGAAAGGCCACTAGGATGATCCGAGGAATGGAAAACCTGTCGTATGAAAGGAGACTCAAGGAGCTTGGTTTGTTTACCTTAACCAAAAGAAGGCTGAGGGGAGATATGATTGCTCTCTTTAAATATATCAGAGGAATAAATACCAGGGAGGGAGAGGAATTATTTAAGCTCAGTACCAATGTGGACACAAGAACAAATGGATATAAACTGGCCATCAGGAAGTTTAGACTTGAAATTAGACGAAGGTTTCTAACCATCAGAGGAGTGAAGTTCTGGAACAGCCTTCCAAGGGAAGCAGTGGGGGCAAAAGACCTATCTGGCTTCAAGATTAAGCTAGATACGTTTATGGAGGAGATGGTTTGATGGGATAACATGATCTTAGTCAAAGGTCAATTAATTGCCATCAGTGGTAAATAGGACCAATGGTCAATGATGGGATGTTAGAAGTTACTACAGAGAACTTTTTCCTGGGTGTCTGGCTGGTGAGTCTTGCCCACATGCTCGGGGTTCAGCTGATCGCCATATTTGAGGTCAGGAAGGAATTTTCCTCCAGGGTAGATTGGCAGAAGCCCTGGAGGTTTTTCGCCTTCCTCTGCAGCATGGGGCACGGGTCACTTGCTGGAGGATTCTCTGCATCTTGACGTCTTTAAACCATGATTTGAGGACTTCAATAGCTGAGACATAGGTGAGAGGATTATTCCAGGAGTGGGTGGGTGGGATTCTGTGGCCTGCATTGTGCAGGAGGTCAGACTAGATGATCATGGTGGTCCCTTGTGACCTTAAAGTCTATGAGTCTATGAGTCTATGAATATATTTAAATTGTTAAAGGTGAAGAAATGGCCTGTGGGGGTCGGGCATAGGGCAGCTAGAGTGTCTTTTAAATAATATGGAATAATAATCTTACTTAGCATTTATAGAGCATGTACATTTACAGGTGAAGCATGGCATTACATTTATTATTAATTAATTAATTAATTATTATTTGTTATTATTACTCTATTCAAAAGGAGGAAACTGAGCTAGGGACACCGAGTAACTGAAGTGGGGCTCAAAAGTGCACAGAAGCCATTGCATACGCAAATAGAGGATATGTTTTGAGATGTTGACCCTCTGCGAACTTCTGAGGGATTTAGTCATATATTTCCCACTCAATGAAAAAAAAGAAAAAGAAAAAGAATAAGAAATAGTGTGTCTAGACTTTACAAAGGGAGAAATAAGCCAAAAACATTTTCTTTGTTGGGATTGTAGGAATCTCTTAGCATCTGCCTGTGGGCCACTGTCAGTCACCTCTTCATGCAGACATTAGTGCCCATTGCTGCCATGCTCTTCTCATCATTTGATTACTATTATGGCACTTTTTTTCTCTCAAGCCATGTAGCCTGTTCCGAAGTCTTGGTCACTGACTGCAGGAGGAAAATCTCAGAAAATTTCCTGTGCAGCTAAGAATCCCAGCATGTTAACCTTTACTCAACAAACCCATGACAATGTACTTGGGGACAGATTTAGATGTGACGGGTGGATAAATGGTTGTATGTGCTGCCTGTTGGTGTAAATTGGTTGGTGCAAATTATACACTGATGGGACTGGAGCATGAAAAGCAATCCTCAGGAGAATGTAAGAGAAAACCCTCTTGCATGTTTATCCTTGTAAAAGTCTATTCCCTCATCTTTGCAGCATGTCAGTTACACTGTAGTACACCAACTTAAACTCACTGAGGTTGAATGACACCATACTACTGAGTTTAACTGATACCACCATTTATGTGACTTCTGAGTTTGGGCTTTAGTGTCACACCAGGTAGCTTTTTGATCTGAATATTTTTCACACGGCAGAGAAGAGCTTTGCAGAATTAAAAGTCTTGTGGGCAATTTTTTTAATGTGAACATTTCGCTCACAATGTAATGCTAGAGTGACTACTATGATTAGCATCACCAGTCCACTGCATTAAGTTGTGTGACACACTAAGGGCCTGGTTCTCATTTACAGAAGGTTTTTACATCACTCCAACAGTGTACAATTGCATTTGCGCCCATTTTACACTGTCAGAATGCTGTAAAGGGGCTTTAGTGGAAATAAATATTAGGCCCCCTAGATTTTAAGAGCTTTTGTGAATTAGGCCAAAGGTGAAAAGTCACCATTTCATCCAGTAAACACAGTTCCCAGATCCTCAGCTGGTGTTAAAATGGAAGCCAATGGAACTTTGCTGATTTGCAGAGCTGGGGATCCAGTCCATAATTTCTGTGGTGAGAAATCCACAATGGAACTAATCAAAAATCTTTGCACCGTGAAAGTTAAAAATGAACTTCAGTACTCACTGACTTCAATACTCAGCATCTTGAGGGTCTGCTGCTAGTTTCTCATAGAGCACTTCTTGAAATAATCTTTTTTCCCCTTAAAGGGAAACTTTTCTCCTTTTCCCATTTGATTCACTAGGTGTCTGAGAATTCTTTACAGAGGATGACATTTTGTTTTTCTCAATAGCTAACAGATTTTTATTCACTTATTATTCCTGTGAACTTTCAGTTCCTAGTCCTTATGGAATGAGCTGCCACTCATATTTTTAAATGACACTGTATAATAGATTCATTGTCTGCTGGTCTATTTCCTACACTGCTTGGTGCATCATAAGAATACAGTTCCTTTCTTGTAGCTACATGCCATTTAACCTTCACAAAAATCCCTGTTCCCTGGTTTCCTTTAGTAAAAGAATTCTCCCCCCCCCCCATCTACACAAAATATTGTATACTTGTCCCAGAGACATTATGGAAGAGATTATAATTAACATCAGATTTGAGGATGTGTATTAGAGAGTTACCCAATTAGAGACAAATCATCAGACAGTTTAGATTTCCTAATAGCAGGCTAAATGGGCGCACATCCATCATAGATGCAGTATGCTGGTCAGTCAAATTTTTTGATGTGACTCCATTCTATTAATATTATATATTAGGCATATAACAAATATCTGTATGATTGTGAAAATAAAACACTGTCGCTGCCCATACTGGTTATATAATCCACCTCCTCTTGTGTGAAGCTGGTAGATTTATATGGAATAACTACCTGTGATTGATGTTCCCAGCTTCTGCTCTCTACGGGGCAAATTTTGATATAGACATTGTGCCCAATATCATTACAGCTATAAAAACAAATGTGTTCTACCTTGTGGTTATATGGCATAGACTCAGTTCTTACAGCACAAGGTCAGCAGTTATTCAGCGATTACATGGTTATTTATGTCTAGCAGTCTGTAAAGTGCTAGGAAAAAGGTATCCAAAAGGTAATTAATCCTAACCATTTTATTTGTATGATAAAAGAAATGCATCAGTGGGCAAAATAATGGCACTGGAGAATTAGAGAAAAAGGGGAAAACATCAAGACAAAATGTAAAACTGCTCAACTGTCTGGGCTAGAATGTGGCACTTTTCCTTCAGAGACACTGTTCTGAGGCAGATTTCCCTCCCAGGTTTCCCCTTGTTCTGTGGGAGTAATATTGGCATATACTTATACTACAACAGCCTGTGAGTGTGGGGGGCGAGGGGCGGGGGAGGTCTCATGGGTGGAGTCTATTCTTTTCTGACCCTCTCTAACCACCTGTTCTGATGATGCGGGGAGTTAGTGAGAGTGCAGTGTTTGCTTACTCAAGTCTTACACCTCAACTCAAGATCCAGGTAGCTTGTGTAGGGTTGCTAGGGGGCTTCTTACTCCCCAGGAAGAAATGTGTAGTACACAGGACAATCTAGCCCTTTAGTAAGGAAAATATGAAGACACAATGTATTTAAGATGCCTTTATAGGGACATGGCCGTAATTAAGAAATTGAGGAGTCATATGTTACAGTGAATCAGATTCAACATGGCAAACTATAATAACAAATATGAGCTAATGTATGAAGAATCCAGAAATATATCCCATTTTAGCCAAAATGTTTGTGACATCTAATTAAGACATTGGAACCAACTCTGACCATCACTCTAAGTTTGAACCAAAGCGTTTCTGTAGTTCCAACAATGCTACAATATTTCCCCCCCACCCCATTTTACATACCTCTTCATTTCCTATCTCCATATGGAAATGGAAATACTTGAATGAGGTCAGCCCATGATTTATATGATATGTTAACATGAGAAAAATATGACAGTTAAACAGGAATAAATAACTATAGCTGAACTGCATACAGATGGTAAATTAGTATAATATAGTTTTGCAGAGACTCTGTCTTTACTGCAGTGTCCATTATGAAAGAATAGTGCATTTAACAAGTGTTTGTGTGTCTTCCTTCCAAATCATGTGCTAATATGAGCTAATATGAAGGCTATTGCCGAGGGTGCAGTAAAATAGTACCATTATGAGTATCATTCTATTTTTAGCAACTGATATCTCCTGCCCTCCTATTCCCATCGATTTTACAGGATTAGCCGTGTTGTATGTACAGACTTGAATTTCTCCTCTTAGTTTGAATTTGATTCTTTTCCATCAACACTGCTGGAAGCCAACCCTATGGCTGTAGGATGAAAGTAGTGACAGAATGGCAGAATGGTGATAGCTGTTGGAAAAGTTAAAACCATAATAGGGAGAGCCAAGGAGGAGGAGAAGAGAAAGAGAGTAGGGGCTTTTTACAGTTGACTTCAGTGGGATTTGGATCTGGCCCTAATTCCTACTGGGGCTTACCACTTTGTATCTTCAGTGTTATCAGCCTTTCTGGCTCATGGAGTAAATTGCTAACAGCAGTCTCTGGACTGAAACCCATTCCCCAAGCAGTTGGAGTTTTTGAGCTATTACCATACTAGGCTGCAGGACTGGCTAATTATACTGATGTTCATTTATTTGCATGTTGACCAAATTACCCAAGTTTTAGAAACAGCTTACCATAAATCAATTCTTGCTCTATATTCTCCTCACCTAACATCATTCTAAGGGTATGAAAACCCTACAATATACCCCAGTGTGGCATGTGTTCAAGGGCCACTTTTACTCTGGGGAACCATGTGGCCCACCCCATTGGAGTAATAGGAGCTGCTTACTCTACTCCATTATCTGGTGGGGCACAAATAGAGCGGAAAAGCCTTGAAATATGTGGAAGGGAGGGATAGACACTTTTTCTTGATAGTTCTCTCCTTCACAATTCCAAGAGATGGCAGAGACCCCACAGTGTGAATTCCATATGGTAAAGCCTTGCAGATGGGAGAACAGCCGCGGTTCAGGGAATGTGCAGAGAAGGATAACAGCCACTGCTCACTTTCGAGGAGAAACCAGCAAGGGAGCTAGGTCCTATTCAATTCCTATTGAAGTCAACGAGCTTTTGATTTGGCTCCTATTGCTGACCCGGCTAGCTGTGCCTGTCCTCCCAGCCATGGTCCCTGCTTCAGAGAGATCACAGGTGTCAGCTCCATAACTATTGGTGGCACTTTAGGGTTGGCCCAATGGCAATTAAATAAATAATAATTAATAATGCACTCAGAGCTGGAATGCTCACTAAATCAAAATCCCCATTGAAGTAAATGTGAATCTAGCTCCTGATACACTACTGGTTTGGCACATGTTTACCTTTAAGCAAAAGTAGTCCCATTAACTTCAATATGTGTATTTGTAACTGACTGGCTGTGGTATTGATTTCAGTGGGACTAGTCAGATGCTTAAAGATAAGTGCATGCTTAAGTGCTTTGCTGGATCAAGACATTAGATTGAGTAAGGGTTTAAGGATGGGGACCAATAAAATAAATAATAATAATAATAATTAATAATAAATATAATAAAATATTATAATTACAATAGTTACACTAAAGGTACAGCTAAACTGCACACCACAGAGGTAGGGTTGATATATGCCATAAGATAGGGCACAGTAATAGTAAATCCATACATCTCTACTTTTTATTTTAATGTATGCTAAACTGTAGTTTGACTTCCTTCTGACAGATATTAATCCAAGATACACTTGGTAATATTTACTTCCCTGATTTTTTTTTTAACAGGAACAAAGATTATAAACATTTCCATTAATAATATGCAACCAGGAATTATGTCTGGGCCTGCATTTTGTAACTACAGTGGCTAGAGTGGCCACTTATTGAAACAGCCTGCTTGAGACTGTCTTTGAGGGAAATTTCTATTAAGCCCAGTCTCCTTCCCCCAAGTTCTTCATATATCACTTTCATTGTCACACCCCTTCAGGCGAGAGCTCATTATCTTCAAAGTCTAATCAATGTATATAATTGCAAACCAAACAATGCTGAGCTACCTCATTGTCTAACTAAACCCAATTTCCCCTAATGTAAATGTACTCAGAACTCTTGGGCAATTTATATTAGAGGGGGCATCCAAGCAGCATCGTTATGTTTGAGTGTTATTATTGCAGCCCTGTTTCTATCTGTGGGATTTATAATTCAGCCATTTTAATTTGCTTTAGGCTGAGCAAAGTTGGCATAGAAGCTCTTGAGCCAGATGCTGGGGTTTTTTCTGAATTTTTAATCCCCTGCAAAATTTAAATGCAATGGGTTTGGCTGTTTTCTACTTGTAGAATGGCAAAGAGTTCTTTGTGCCAATTTGTGACATTTCACTAGTACACAGCCAATGAAAAAGTTCACTCATTTTTTATAGAAACCATTAGACAAGCTATTCCACTGTATGGTGCAGTAGTGCTTTTTAGTATCGAACACGAAAGTTGGGATGGTATAGATATCTGTGCCAACTATGCTGATATAAAAGGTTGCAGCTCCATTGACTTCAGTAGAGTTTCATCCATCTACACCTGCAGAAAAATCAGCTCATCTCAATTTTTCTTCAAGCTTCTCCTCTCCAATATTTTGTGCTTATGTAACTCACACACCTCGAAGGTGTGGTGTTTTGTCCCATCTTGTGGCACCGAGACCACTTGGAGAGCGAGATTAATGACTTTGCTCTACTGCCTTAGCTAACAGCCAGTTACTAAGCTCCAGAGGTCCCCAGTTTGATCCTGCCTGCTGGCGACCGGGGTCTGTCAGCTTTACACTTACTTGTTATTGTATTTCCTGAGATACACGGGGCTAAAGATTTTTTAAAGACTCATGTCTTTTCTGACACTTGTAGTTATTTGCACATACGAGCATGAGGGCCGTTCAGAGGAAGGCCAAAGAAAACCAGACTGTTTGCACTGTAATTTAATGCATATAAAACAGTGGCCATAAATATTTGTGGGCACAAAGTTGGAGACCTGGCTGTCTTAGCTGGTATTGAACAGCTCTTTGCAGGGCTGACAGTCACTCACTCCACCTTTCCATGATTCCAGGAAGGTGAAGTTCTATAAAGCATTTGAGTTGTGACTTACTTTCTGAGTCTTTTTTGTTATTGATTCATAGATTTTTTAGGCCAGAAGTGACCATTAGAACATCTAGTCTGACCTCCCGCTGTGTGAATTCTATTTATACATAGACTTTAGCTTTCAGATTGTTTGTTTCCCTTTTTTGTTAGCTATAAGGAGGCAGTTTTTGGTACTCTTTTTATTTATTTGAACATATTCTAATTACTTCATTATAACTAATGGAAGTTTCAATATATACATTTTGTTTACAACACATGTATTGACTGTCAGTTGGAACTAATATCGCTATACAAAGCACTTCTCTAGAAATGGATCACATTCGCCTGTATCTATATCAGTTTATATGACTTTTTGGATCACTGGGAAAAGTCAATTACTAAACAAATTGCCACTATACCCACTTCTTCTTTCAGACTTACTTTAGGGCTCAATGTATCACCTTTACTCAGACTGACTAGAACCTTACTATATCCGTAAATCCAATTTAAATCAATGAGATTATTGGTGTAGAAAGACACTTCTCAACATGATTTAGAAAGCCACAATTAGACCCTTAACATTAATTAGAAATATATATATATAATGTTATGGATTTAGACCTTGATCCTGCAAACACTTACACACATGCTTATCTTTAAGCAAGTTAGTAATCCAAGTGAAATCATTGGGGCTGCTCATGTTTGTGGAATCATGGTCGTAGATAGATCTATAGCAATGTAGATACTGCCTATTAAAAGTCTAGAAGCATGATTTTATTCCTTTTATAAATAACTGGATGTTTTTTATTCTAAAATATCTGACTTATAACATAGGATCAAATTGGAAGAAAATAATATTAGGGAAGTTAAAGAAAAAAGGACAGTTTTGGAGACTCAGCAGCACTCGGAGTTCTGCTGGATTTTGCAATGCTGCATAGGAAAACTGAATTATCTGAACATTATACTAGGAGTTGCAGTATTTGTATTCTTGCCTTTCCTGAAGAGCTTTAGGCAGAGGACTTATGCACAGACATGGAACTTATATGTAATAATATTATGAATACTCAGAACTAACTATTTTAATACCATTGTACATGACCTAGTCAGGGAGGTAAATCTACTGTATAACTAAAGTGGGTTGTTAGATTTTCCTGTGTGTCTGTAGTGATGTAGTTTATCTTGAGGATAGTAGAATGTTTATGGTATGCCCATAAAGTTCAAATTCAGAATGGGGTCTATGCAACAAGATGACATCATGGTTTCCCTGATAAGAACACCCAAGCACACACTTGGAAGACAGTGGCATCCTTCCAGACTAATAGAAGAGGCTGTAGGGAGCTAGTCCTACTAGGGTCCCCAGGTAGAAGATGGTTGAGCTCCTGGTAAACTAGACAAGCATGTAGTATGCTTTATTATTTTTTAAGATATGTGCTCTCTGAAATTCTTTTTTCTAAATAAACAATAGTTTGCTTTAGAGAGGCTGTCTGTATAGGTGCTAGAACTAAGGGTACTCGGGACCCCCTGGTTTAAAGTGGTTTCCATCATATATAGGGTTTACAGTTTGTTTCAATGGCTAACACCCGCAAATTGTTCCAGCACTCCTGGTTGTCTGGCTGTGTTAACCACTGTCATTGCTCTCAGAGAGAGTTGATCAGGATTTTGTTTCACAAACCTCTGCTAGTCAAAAAATGCTGATTTTTCAAAACTGAAATTTTTTACAGGAACGGACAGGTTTCGACAAATATCTCAACTTAAAAAATAATTGAAACAAAGTTTTAAAACTGTCAAACAAAAAAAGCTGGTTTTCTGGGTTGAAACAACTTTTGTTGCAAAATTTAAGCTATAATTAAAAAAATAAAAATGGTCAAAATAAAAACAAAATATTTCAGAACAAAATGTTTCAGCTGATCTAAAGAAATTTGAGGGGAATCTGTGGTTGATGAACATTTTTGAAATATCAACTTTTTGTCCTGATTCAAAACATAATATTTTTTGAAATCTAGAAATTTTTCATAGGATGGGAACACCATTTCTTACCCAGCTCTACTGTTGTGGGGAACAGAATTGCAGGATCTCAGCCTAAGTCTTGGTAGTGATTTGGTTCCATTTGACATTTTGATTAAAAACACTAAATTAACATGGATTAAAAAACTGGTTAACAGACCCATCTCAAAATGTAATTGTAAATGGCAAATCAACATTGAGCAGGTGTGTTTTTAGTGAGGTCCAGAAAGGACTGGTTCTTGTCCCTACACTATTTAACATAAAATCATCACTGATAAAGTTTGCAGATGACACAAGTATTGGGGAAGTCGTAAATAATGAAGAGGATGGGTCACTCAGACAGAGCAATCTGGATCACTTGGTAAATTGGGCTTAAGCAAACAATATGTGTCTTGATATGGCTAGATGTAAAGTTCTTCATCTGAGAACAAAGCACGTAGACTGTAATTACACAACAGAGGACTCTATCCTTGGAAGCAGTGGCTATGAAAATGTCTTTGAAGGCATAGGTGGATAATCAGTTGGACATGAGGTTATAGTGCGGTGCTGCGGCCAAAAGAGCTAATGTGATCCTTGGATGTATAAACAGGGGAATATCAAGAAGGGAGGTTATATTACCTCTGTATGGGGGCCATTCTAGCTGTAGGCAAATAAAGCAGCACTTGGAAATTTTGCCTAGGGTGGCAGATAGTCTTAAAGGCCTCTGCCATAGGTGGCTGGTATAGTAGGCCAGGGGAGGCTAAGCCTCCCATAGCACAGCTGCTGCCGACCCGCCGCTGGAGGCCTGGGCCGTGGTGGCCTCGCCTGCGCTCCTCCTCTTCCCTGAGGTTCCCACCACCCACTGCTGCCTGGCTGAGTCCCTCTTCTCCTTCACTTCACCCCCGCTCCAGAGGTCCCCACCATTCACTGCATCCCTCCTCTCCTCCAGCCCCCTCCGCTGTGAGGTGGGACGTGGTGAGCGGTGGGGGCCTCGCGTGGGAAGGGGGTGCAGGAAAGGAGGAATGCGGTGAGCTACGGCAGGGGGGCTGAGTGGGGGCGGGCCTGGGGGTGGAGTGTGGGTGGGGCCATGGGAAGAAGAGGTGGGGCCGTGGGCAGAAGAGGCGGGATAGGAAGTTAGCCTCTCCCAGGAGAAGTTTCACCCACCGCCCATCCCTTTGTATTTGGCAGTGGTGTGACTGCTGCTGGAATACTATGTTCAATTCTGGTATTCCCAATTCTGGAAGGATATTGGTAAATTGGAGAGAGTTCAGTGAAGAGTCATGAGAGTGATTAAAGGATTAAAAAGCATGCCTTATAGTGCTAGACTCAAGGAGCTCAATCCATTTAGTTTAATAAAGAGAAGATTATGGGGTGACTTGATCACAGTCTAAAAGTACATATTATGGGGAATAAATATTAGATAATGTTCTCATCAATATAGTAGAGAAAGGTAAAACACACTTTATATTTTTGACTCATTTTAGCTGTTTTTTGTCAAACATTTCATACAGTGTAAAATTCACCCCTGCACAGAAAAGCAGCAAAGAAAACCCTAAATTACACCGTAGTCCAATCTAAGCCTTCAAAATTGGAGTGAAACATCAGCCGGAGTCCCTGTGAATAAGTTTATGGAATAATGGAGCCAGAGAATCTGCATACATGTGGCTCTACGGCAACCAGTGTGGCCATCCTCTGGCATGTGGGAAGTCTGTCATGGTCACCTTTTACACAGCATATAGGCATTATGCCCTATACGGCTGCTCAGCCAGCTAGCTCATTGTTCGGCCCCAATGAGGAGGTCAAATTGTGCAGAGGGCTTTGTGCTGACTCCTCACACCCATGTGAATTTCACCCCCAAGGGTATATATTTCAGTGAAAAACTTGTTTCTAACCATGACCCCCTTGGTCTCTTTCTGTTTGGATCCATGGAATCTATGCAAAGCTGGATTGTTTTCATGATGCTCACTGACATCTGGCACTTTGTGGAGAAAAGTTAACAATATTTGCCCTTCCTCTGTGACTTCTCTTCTTTTTATGCCTAATGTCACTGTAAAAGACACCTCAGATTAGCAATGCCTGTAAGAGACACTATGAATTCTATAATTATTCAGAGTTATCTATAATATTTGGGGTGGGCCACTTATGACTCCTTATAGGTTTTGTATATTAAAACTCCCCTGCCAATTCTATTCAATCATATCGTGAGGGCAAGGTTCTTCACATTAACGCCTGTCTCCACCTGCGCTTATGTAAAAGAGTGAGAATGTTAGATTTTTTTAAAGGGCATGCAGAAGTGTTTGCATCTGTCACAGATGGGCAATGTGTCCATGCAATTATACACACATCAACTGAAGGCTGGGCTGAGGCCCAGCTGAGCACTTAGGCCTTCAAATGCAAATCCTGGCAGACTCTATAGTGAACCAATAGATACTAACATTACTTGGGCCCAAATTTTCTGCTGGCATAACTCCATTGACAGCAATGGATTTACACCAATAGAGAATTTCACCCTCACGTTTCTCAACAACAGGAGAGCGGTATCCTTGCTACCGTTGGGTACAAAAATACAAAACCATCTCTAATTCTTTAATATATATCTGACACCTTGTTCATCCCCATTTTATCCTGTTTTCTCAATTAGACCAATTTTTTTTTGTCTTCCATCATGCTCCCCTGCGTTCTAGCCAGTCTTCTCCTCTGGAATTAACTAATCATATTTTTCTTTTGCCAGTGATAAGAGTTTGTTCACTAAGACTGCAACCTTGTAATTAAAGGAAGCTTACAATGCTGGTGTCAATCACTCTGCTCTGAAACTGGATAGCTCTGACCTCAGTTATTTTCCGTTACACAGCATCATTCAAACTATGATCAGGAAAGTAATACTTTAGGGAAATGGATCGGACTTGACCTGTAACTAAGGAATTCAGTATTGCTCAACCCTCTGTTTTGGAGGCATTCTTTTTTGTACTTTACACCATAATAACCACAGATGAGGCGTGTCCAAAAGAATAGGTCTATTTATTTTTGTCCACATTTCCTTCCTTTTTCAAAGCCTCGATTTTCCATCACTTTGTTCTTGGATTTGTTTATTAACAGTGTATTCATTTTGACCTTATTAAAGAAAAAGAAGCAACTTATTTGATTTAATCCTTAAATGAGTTTAAAAAAACTAAAATAACATAAAATAAAATAAATGGAGATATGCCAATCTCCTAGAACTGGAAGGACCTTGAAAGGTCATCATGTCCAGTCCCCTGCCTTCACTAGCAGGACCAAGTACTATCCCCTGACAGATTTTTGCCCCAGATCCCTAAGTGGCCCCCACAAGGATTGAATTCACAACCCTGGCTTTAGCAGGCCAATGCTCAAACCACTGAGCTATCCCTCCTCCCTAACATAGAATACCTAAATCATTGCTTTCTCAATGCATTTCATTGTTTATTTTGAAGCAGTACCCAATCCATAAGGATCAGGACCACAGTGTGCTAGGCACCGTGCAAACACAAAAATGTCTTAGGCCTGGTCTATACTTAAAAGTTTCACTGGCATAGCTAAGTTGGTTAGGATGTGTGTGATTTTTTTTAACCGACCTAGCTATCGGAGATCATAAAACTCAGTTATACCAATATAAGCACTTTTATACTAATATAAGTGCATCCACACTAGAGCGTTTTGCCAGAATTGCAATACTGATAACTAGAATGGCAAAACCCTCTTACAGTAGACAAGGCCTTAGAGTAAATTGATAGTTACTCCTGACTTCATTTCATCCACTAAAATGGCACAGTAACCTGTCTTTTCAATGTAGAACTCATTTCCTTGCAATATATCTAAAATGGAATGATTTATTCCTTCTAGCATTCAGGTAATATTTATCTGACTAGCAGAGCTGGTTGAAAAAGGCCTTTTTGTTTGGTTTGGTTTTGGTTTTAAATAGTATTTGTTTAAAGCTTCCAGGGGAAAAATCATTTTTTAATGAAAAACTGAAACTGAACATTTTTCAAAACCACATTTTTGATTTAAAAAAAATAAATTTTCCTTTTAAAAAATGCTGTTCTAAAACAAAACCTCAAAACTGTTTACAACAAACGGAATAAATATTTTTTAATGAAACAATGTATGTTTTTTTCTTAGCAATTTTCTACCCAAATGAAACTTTACTGTAAAAATGTTTGGTTTGGTCAAAACATCATTTGTCCAAAAAAAAAAAAAAAAAAAAAAAAAAAAGGATTGATGATCGGCTCTTCAGATTCCACATCAGAACTAATGTCTGTTATTTATTATTATCAGAGGGGTAGCCGTGTTAGTCTGGATCTGTAGCAGCGACAAAGGGTCCTGTGGCACCTTATAGACTAACAGAGGTATTGGCGCATGAGCTTTCGTGGATGAATACCCACTTCGTCGTATTCACCCATGAAAGCTTATGCTCCAATACCTCTGTTAGTCTATAAGGTTCCATAGGACCCTTTGTCGCTTATTTATTATTGTTTATTATTTGTGTTGCAGTAGCACCAATGCCCCCAGTCATCTAATTAATGTTTACTATGGTAGTGTCTGAGGGCCAACCCAGAATGGGGACCTTGTTGTGTTAGGTAATGTACAAACACAGAGAGGTAGATGATACCTGCCCAGAAGAGTTTACACTCTAAATAGATAAGATGGACACAGGGTGGAGGAAGGGGTCTAACACAGAAGCAGAGTGAACAATGCGATGGCAGCAAATGGTCTGTTAGTTCCATGATGATGACTGTTATTATTTATTTTGTTGGTGGGTTCAGTTAGGAGGGGATCAGCTAAATGGGAAGGGAAGTGAAAGGGAGAGGGGGCATTGGAGTGAAGAGGGATGAAGTGGAACTAGGCAGGGGAGAAGAGGATGTGAATGGCAGGTGTGGAGTGAAGTGGTGGTGGAAAGACAGTGAGGCAGGAAGAAGGTTGGGGCAAACAGCTAATCCATATAGGGCAGAGAAAGTCCATTCAAAGCTATAGACATTTCTCCAGATATCCAAAGGACCAGAGCTCCCTGCTTTGCTGCTTCTGCAGCTTGTTCTACCAGCAGGAGTCTCTGACTGGCTTCTCTCTGCAGATTTCCTCCAAGGCCATGGGGTGCCAGGTGGGCACAGGTACCACTTGAGTCCTCGTGCCTCCAGAATGGGAGGGGTCTTCCTTGGCACAGTTGTGGGTCTGGGAGGGTGCTAGGGAGGGCCCCTTGTCCACCCTACAGCAGTCCCTACTTTGGCTGCTTCTGGTCCTACCGTCTTCCACATCAGAACTGATGTCTCTATTGTTTATTTATTTATTTTTATTGCTTGTATTGCGGTAGCACCTAGGAGCCCCAGGCCTGGCGCAAGACACTGTTGTGACAGACGCACACAGCAAAAAGATGGTGCCTGTCTTGAAGAGCTTAGAATGCAATGTTGATAATTGTACAAGGCTGCCCTAAATGCACTATCTCCCTCCCTCCCGACCAGTCATGAACCAGTGTCCCCTGCTACAATGCATCTGAGTGGTGGGGCCTGATTGGTGCTGAGGCCTTGAGCTGAATTTCACCCAGTATACAATATTTGAAGCCATTGCTTTTGATCATTTTTTCCCCTAATTGTATTATTTTCTGGCCAGCCACCCTTATCATGTAATTTAACTGTCTATCAGTTCAGTTCTCTCCTATTGCATTAAAATCATTCAGAGATACTTGCCCACCTCTAAGGGAAGATGTATGAATTTATTTTCCACTTGGGAAATCATACAGTTCACCTAGGAGTTTTTTCTACCCAACAGGAAAATAGAAGCTGGGTGACAACAGTAGAAGTAAGCCCCAGTCTGGATTTTTAACCACATGAATTCTGGCAAAGATCCTATTCAAGTTCAGTTCTCAGTATGGATTTGACCTTTAGATTTTAAGCTCTTATTGGAGCTGTTTGGGAAAACGTTGATGTGACAAAACAATTTCTTTCATTGGAATTTGCCAATTTATCAAGATTGAAACATTTTTCAAGACCATGTTGATTTGACGAAATTCCACCAAAAACCTGTCTGGTTTCCTGCTATCTCACCTGTCTGGCTCCTCAGCAGCCCACCTGGTGGGCTGACAAAGAGCTAGAAGCCCTGAAAGCCAGAACGCCCAAACTCTGAAGCCCCCGGTTCAGACAGGGCTCCCAGGCCTTCAAGGTTCCTCCTCAGCTCATAATGCAGGATGTCAAGGGTCTGGGAACATGGAAGCCCTAGCTCCCAAACTCCCAGGCCCATGGCTCCTTGGAAGCCTGTGCTCTCAGGGATTTCATGGTCTAAGGCTCCAGGGCAAACCACCAAAAACCTGACCCTGTGCACGGCACCTCAGAGTTTCTAAGGCCTGCAGCCCAGAGCAGCCCACTAGGCAGACTACCTTGGAACTGGGGCTCAGCTCCCTTACACTGAAATCTGTGAAATGTCGGGGTTTCATTCAGAACCAAATTTCAAAATAACAGAATGCTCCATACCAAGCTAGCTCACTTTCTCTGCACAGTTCTGCTGGGGAGTGCAGGCAACCTGGCCTACTAGGTGGATTGTTCCAGTTCTGAGGCTTCAGAGCTTCCAGCTCCTGGAGGGATCTAGCAGAAACAGGGGACAAGATGGAAACTTACAACATTCTGCTGGTCTTCTCAGGGAAGCAACCCTTTTAGCAACCATTTCATCATTTATTTTAATATGTTTGAGCTTTTAAATACTATCATAGAATCATAGAATCTGAGGGTTGGAAGGGACCTCAGGAGGTCATCTAGTCCAACCCCCTGCTCAAAGCAGGACCAAACCCAACTAAATCATCCCAGCCAGGGCTTTGTCAAGCCTGACCTTAAAAACCTCTAAGGAAGGAGATTCCACCACCTCCCTAGGTAACCCATTCCAGTGCTTCACCACCCTACTAGTGAAAAAGTTTTTCCTAATATCCAACCTAAACCTCTCCCTCTGCAACTTGAGACCATTACTCCTTGTTCTGTCATCTTCTACCACTGAGAACAGGTATAACTGTCAGGTATAACTAATGAGCTGTCCAAACCACAGCTGGTTGAAACTCAGAATTTCAGTTTTTTGGGAAATTATGAGATTTCAAAATCTGTTTTTGGTCTGAATCAGAATAAAAACAGCAATTTTTGAAAACCCATGCAAAATATATATTTTAAAAAGTTTGGAAAGTTTCATTTAAAAAAATTGAAATTTCACATTAAAATTTTAAAATTTATTATTTTATTTAATGTTTATGTTACTTCTATTATTTTTACATTTTACCATGACACATCAGTAGTCATGATCATAATATAACAAATGTTTTGTTTCAAATAAATATTTTCCTACAGGTAATTTTGTCAAAATCAATGATTTAGTGAAAAAAAGAAAAAAAAATGTTTGCAAAATGGCATTTTCCAATGGAATACTATTTCAAAGAAAATTTTCCAACTAGCTTAGTCCAAATTAACACAAACAACAAACAATGAGAGCCCACGAATAACAGCAAAATAAATGTGTCTTTACAAAAAGTATTGCAAATCACCAGCGTTCTGTCAAAAATCATAAATAGTTGTCTTTATTGTCCTCATTTGACAGCTGCCATCTTGGCTAACACACCAGAGATTAAACTGGAGACCTCCAGAGCTAAAAGCATGCATTACTACAGATTGAGCTAAAGTTCTCTAACCGATATTGTTACAGACTCGTATATCTTTGGATCAGGCACACAGGGGATCCTGTAACACTCTTACCAATGAGTAATGCTATCTCCTGAACTTTTATTTGTGGCAGTGTCTGAAACTATCAAGTCTTTTAGCATAGGAAATGATTAATCATCCCCAAACTATAGTACTATCCTTACAGAACATAGCTATGAAAGTGTCTTTTCATTCCTAGCTGAACAGTTTTTGAACCACATCCTTAGCTTTGATAATATGCATGCAATAAAAGCCATATCTACGTTTTGTCTTACTGTGTATTGGAGAGCTCAGATAAGGTAGCAAGTTCTGCTGATTGAAATCACTCAAACCAGTATTACAATCTGTGTATTATCATGTATTCCTGATTCTGCAGGTTCCCACTTCAAAATCATTTTTGATGCCTTCAGGAAAACAGACTTTTGGTTTATAATCAACATAAGTTGGGCATTATTTTCTAAAGTGATATATATACAATCTCTCTTTGAAGCTGGACCAAAGTAGCTTGTTTGGATAGGTTTATAAAGTCTACAATTTGTTTGATTTAAAAGTGGAACTTGAAAAAAATAGAACACTGATAGTGAAAACAATTTGCTTGGCCAGTCATTTTTAATATTCCCTTTGATAGCACTAAAGAAATTGTTGCAGTAATGGATAAGAACTCTCTATCTACCAGCCCAATCACTTCTCTGCATTCATGTTGCAAAGAAGTCATTCAGTCTGTCTGTCTCTTTCTGTTGTTATTTTATTATAATAACCTAGAAAGGCCGCAACTTGGCTCAAAGCCTCATTGTGCTGAGATCTGAGTATCTTCCCTGAAGAGCTTATCATTACAGCTAGCCAGGAAACAGAATTTCCATCTGGGGAAATTTTTTCAAGATTTCAAAAAAATGTTCTGCCTCTTGAATTGAGACCAAAACCCCCCAAAATATGGAAAAGTTTTGAAAACCAAAATTCTGACAAAAAATATGGATAGGGTCAATCAAAACGTATTGACAATTTCAATGTTTCATTTCAGTTTTTACTTTTAATTTTTTACATTATTTTTACTATAATTTAATTTAAATTTTAAACTAAAACATCATTTTTATCTGAAAAACTTATTTTTTTCATTTAGAAAATGTCAAAATAGGATGTTTCGACAATTTCAAACTTTTTTTTTTCCATTTTTTTTTTCAAAAAGGGGGAATGTGTCAAAACCAACACTTTCCTGCCATTGGTTTTGATTTGGGTGAACTGGCATTTTCTGATGAAAAGAATTTTTGTTGAAAAATTCCCCGTTGCCTCTACTCACCATGTAAATAGAAAAGATAGTCAAAAGGTAGGAGAAAGGGGGCTGGGAGCGTGGAAGCTCTGGCTCCCAAACCCCCGTGCTCTTGGCTCTTTTTCAGCCTGTGCTCCCATGGTCTACAGCTCCAGGGCAGCCTGCACTGTACACTGTACATTGTAAATATTGCACAACCACAAAATTGGGACCTAAGATAGAGTTAGAATGACTTGTCTAAGGTCACACAGGAAGTCTGTGGCAGAGCCAAGAATTAAAGCCAAATCTTCTTAGGCCAAGTCCAATGCTCCAACCAGAAGACCATCCAAAATATTTGTATTTCTCTTTAGCCAAGTATTTCTTATATCAAAGTCACGTTCCTTTGTTGGCAACATCACAATCTGTCGTTATACGGGTTGTGGTGAATATTCTATTCAAGTTACATTAGAACAAGCATCTGCTTATTCCAAAGAATGTGTCCAATATTATTTTGGGAAGTAAATTGGTGTGAAAACCAAATAGCTGTACATGCCAATAACAGAATTTAAGGAAGTTTTCGCACATCAAAACTGTAGCAAAGTAAAAAAAACAACCCGCCAATTAAAAACTTAAACTTAGAAAGTATACAAAGTTACAACTGCACAGAATGTATCCTATACACATAAGAGCTATAGGCTGTGACTTCAGACACGGTCCTGTGCAAGTTGCACCACCTCCGGGGTAGCCCTGGGATGCACTGTGCCTTTGACTCACAGTGTCTCCCCATAGACCTCCTTGCTCCTGCATGTGGGGGAAGATGGGGGAAGGGGAGTAATTTGTGGCTGTTTTGTACTAACAGCACATTATGACACCTACCGACTCGCACTGGCAGGTGAGTAGTGATTCGTGGAGCCAAAGCTCCACTTACTGCCTCCCCTTCTTCACCCACCGGCTCAGAGAGACAGATGCACCTACACATCTGGACCCAAGGTTCAGGTACTCTGTGCAAGTGTGTTAAGGCAGTTCTTCCTCTCTCCTGTGAGTGTACCCTCCAGGTCACAGTCTAGCTGCAACATGTACAGTATACCAATACTAACTCCATATGGATAAACATACATACACACTAGATCAAATTCTGTGCTAACTTACAGCCCACACAGTCCCATTGGGTTTGCCGTTGATTTAAATGAGAGCAACATTTAGCCCTATATATTCAAAGTACACAGTGTTTCCAAATTCTGGGAAATGGCTAGAAGGAAATGCAGCCAGGCAAGGCTGGAGATAGTTTTGATTATGGGAGATTTCAGGTATAAAGAGTTCTGCAAAACCAAAACCATTGGGGGGCTGAGCTCCAATTCCAACTTTTCTGAAGCCCCCAGGCTGAGACAGAGTTGGGATATGTTCTTTGGTTTTTCAGTGCATCTGTTTGCAGAGAGGGAATGGGAGTTCATGTTATAAAACTCCTTGTTGTTCAGTGTCTTGTTTTGGGAACCTAAAGCCAGGATTGTTTCATATTTTGGTTGTATTTAACTGAAGCCTCATCTCAACTTAAATCCTTTTATGAATAGTAAGGTGTTATGGGGGAGTTTAGTTTTAATTCCAAAGCTCTGAGGGTGTTCAAATCCTGGGCTTTCTTTCAGACCCAGCCTTATATAGAATCAGAGAGATTAGAGATCAAACCAGATAAACTAACGACTATCTTTGCCTGCCAGTGCAGGGTTGTTCCTTTACTCGGGAAAAAACCACATTCCTTCCTTTTCCAACACAATGGCCTACATCTGTGCAACTGCAACTGAGTGAATTATACATTAAACTTAAGTGAGGGCAAAACATACTCCATTACTTAACCAGAAACTGTATGGAAAACAAGGGGAAGATAACTGGGGTCAAACTCAACTATGGATGAAAGTTTCCCTCCCGACCCCAAATATGATGGTCCTTTAAGCTACTAAACAGCCCCATGTTTGCCTTCTGCTGTTTTCATGACAGCACCATTAACAGACCCCTTTGTTAACCAAGACTCCAACTGGTGCCAATTCCATTCTTTCATTGCCTGCCTTTTATAGCCATTGCTAATTTTCTGAGCTCATAACTTCTTATTCTATAGTTGCTTGATAACCTCACAACAGCTTTTGCTACTATATTTGCATACAAATATATGATTTAGAAAGACAGTTTTATCCCATTAGACATACTTGCCTTGCCCGCAATTGTTTTATGTTTTAATCTACTAATCATATGGGGATGCTAAAGCAACAGGAATACTGTGTTGTTCTGAGGTATATTATATTAGTTGTACCTGTGGTATAGCGGTGCAATACTTGCCATATTAAATTAGAAACTCTTTAATGTTAAATTTCAATGAGAATATAGTTCTACTGGGTATGAAGATTACTGTGGAGCATTCCAAATATTTTTAATATTATGTACAAGAATAACTAGCACCTCCCAGCACCCCCACACTATTCCCACATAACTCTGTTAAGGGACCATTAAAAATCCATTAAGCTTGTTAGTTTGCACAAGCTTTCAGGGAATCCTTCTGCAAGTTTTGTTATTTCAACACTTATTGAATTATATTAGCGAAAACAATCTCTGAGCTATGAGACTTTACTGGAATGGCTTAATTGAGAGATATATGGGGTGGTTTTGGGGACTGGTGGGTGGGTTATAATAGCAATTGTGTGATCGTATTTTGCTTTATAGATTGTTTTTAAAGGAAATTGCTATTTCTGTCCCCTAAGGAAGCTCATATTAGAATTACCAAAATGTTAAAAAGAGAGGACGGTTTTATGGTAAAGGCAACGCTAGGGGTTTCGGGAAATCTGCATTCACTTCTTGGATTGGACATGGACCTCAGCCAAATCAGGTAGGATCTGCTTCTGGAGGTGCATAAGACTTGCAATTAATGTCAATTTCAGCTGGAGCTGCTGGTGCTCAGTAACTCTGAAAAATCAAGCTCTTAATCTCTCTGTGCAACAGTTCCCATCTGTAAAATGGGGATCATAATACTTACTCCCTCTGTTTTGATACTAAGCACTCTGGAGCAGGGGCAGTCCATTATTTTGAGTTTGTACAGTGCTTAGTACAATTTGACCCCAAGCTCACTTTGGTTCTCGAGGTGCTTTTACGGTAAAATAATAAATAAATAAATAACAACAACAATAATGAATATGTCACCTGGATCACCTGGATCGATCGGACTTCAGCTGTCGTTAAGACTGCGCCGATCACACCACATCTGCCATTCTTCTCGCACTCTTGCCTTTCTTCTCCACGTTCGTCCGAAATGTTTAACGATGTCATCTTCCCATCTTCTTGGAGGCTGACCGGGGGGGTCTTTTCTGTTCTCGCGGGTACCACTCAGCAATGATTCTTGTCCACCTGTTATCCGTGAGCCGTGCTGTGTGGCCCGCCCATTGCATCTTGTTATGTCTGCTTTCCACGACAATATCTTTCACACCGCTGTGTTCTCTGATGATTTCATTTGGTATATGATCCAGAAGGGAGATTCCCAACATAGCTCATTCCATTGCCCTTTCAGCTACCAACAGCCGTTGCTCTTCTCTCTTCGTCAGTGCCCACGTTTCACTGCCATACAGCATGGCTGGCAGCACTGCTGAATTGAAAATATTTTTACGTGTGGTCTTGTCAATTTTTCCTTTGAGGACGTCCTTGATGGAATTAAACGCACACCATCCTGCCCGAATCCTTCGCGAGAGTTCTCCATTCAGGTCTTGGCGCATATTAACTTCTTGGTCTAAATATATGTACTGTTCCACCTCTTCGATGTCTTCTCCTGTTACCGTTATTCGGGCTTTTCGTAAGACGTCTGATCGCATATATTTCGTTTTGCTGGGGTTCATTTTCAGGCCGACCTGACTACTTTTCTTGTCGAGTCTTCATAGCATGCTCTGCAGTTGGTTGGTGCTTTCGGCAATTAGTACAATGTCGTCTGCAAATCTGAGATGAGATCATCTCTCTCCATTTATGTTGACACCACTCCTCCAATTGATCTTGTTCATAACCATTTCGAGGCAGGCGGTGAACAGTTTTGGTGAAATTGTATCTCCTTGCTTTACGCCTTTCTCGATTGGGATGCGGAGGGGAGTTTCAAGGAGAGTAATGTCTGTTGTACATCCAGTATTCGCTTCCTTCAACAAACTAATGTACTGCATGTTAATGCCCTGCTCTGCGAGCGCCTTTAATATTGCGTTAAACTCAATGCTATTGAAGGCCTTTTCATAGTCGACAAAAGCAATGCACAGCGGGAGTTTGTATTCCCTCGCTCTTTCTAGGAGCTGGCTAAGGGTAAATATATGGTCGATTGTACTGAAATTTCTTCGAAACCCTGCCTGCTCTCTCGGCTGTTGTTCATCCAGACTCTGCGAAAGTCGATTCGTTATCACCTTTGTGAAGAGCTTGTAGATGTGAGAGAGCAGGCATATAGGGCGGTAGTTCTTAAGATTTTCTCGATCATCCTTCTTGTGCAGCAAGATGGTATTCGACTCCTTCCAGCTTGATGGCATTTTTCGTTCTTCAAGATATCGACTGAATCTTAAAGCGAGGGCCTTCCAAAGTTTTTCACCTCCTGCATAAATCATTTCTGACATTATTCCATCTTTGCCTGGAGCTTTTCCCTTCTTCATCTGGTGTAGTGCGCTTCGGACTTCGCTGACGATTATTGGGGGGACGCGTTCTTCTGACTCTTCGAGGGTTGGGAGGGGGACGTTGATTCTTGATTTGAACAGTTCTGTATAGAAGTTCTTGCAGACCTCCTCCATCCCTGCTCTGTCGATTACTGTCTCTCCATCCTTGTTCTTCAATGCTGTTACGCTCAATCTATACTGCGTCAATTCCCGCTTGCATGTCCTGAGGCTCTTGCATGATTCAGCTGTTTTAAGGAGCTTTTCTTTCTGGAAGGTCTCGAAGTCATCCTTCAGTTTTCGCCGTATAAGCTTGCACAGAATGGAGTACTCGAGGTTGTTATCTGAGCTCCTTTTCATGTTTCTCCGCTTCTCCAACAAGCTTTTCGTTTCAATCGAGATTCTTCCCTTCGCCTTCTTCAGCTTTTTAATTTCAGCTGCTTTTAAGCAACATCTCAACTTGTCAGCAAAGATACTATAGTCCTCATCACACTTTTCCATCTGGCTCCAGTCAAACCCAGAAATAGCTTTTTTCAGCTTTACTTAATTGAATGTCTTTGGCTGCTGTTTCCTGTTTGCCATCTGTAACGCCTTCTTTTCCACCGCTTCGTCAAAAATCAACTTCGCTCTAAGCAGGCGATGGTCACTGCCAGTGTTGAATGGCTGCACCACAGAGACATCTTGAACGATGCGCCTTTTATTGACTAAAATATAGTCGATTTCATTCTTACTCTTCGCGTTTGGTGCGATCCATGTCCACCTTCTTGAGATCTTCTTTTTGTACCAGGTGTTTGCCATGTACAGTTCTTTCATTTCTGCCATCGCTACCAGCCTCTCTCCTCTTTCATTCCTTTCGCCGCTGCCGTATCTCCCTATGAACTTTTCGCCAGATTTCCCTCGCCCGACCTTGGCATTGAAATCTCCCATCGTGACAGTGTAAGTGGACTTTTGCGCGAGAGCTCTTTCAAGCTCTTGGTAGAATTCTTCCACTTCTTCGTCCTCACTTGCACTTGTGGGAGCGTAGGCCTGGATGACCTTGAGGGTAGCTTTTGACTCCATCTGAAGATGCAGCACACCGATAAATGATGATGCTAGCTGGCATGATATGACTTTCGAAGACCAATCTTTATTGATGATAAATCCAACTCCTCCAACATTTCTAGTGCCATCTCCCTTTCCGAGCCTCACAGCACTTCCATCCTTCCAGTTGACTTCCAACTCCTTCTTTCGTCGGGTTTCGCAAACACCGAGAATATCGCATTTTATCCTTTTCTTCTCCTCCATCAGATGGTTTAAAGTTTCCTCCTTTGCCAGTGACCCACAATTGTAAGTACACACAGCGAGCATTGTCCTTTTCCATGTTGGCCTAGCACCTGACATTTTTAGCAACCTCTTGTCACTCAATTTCCGCTCCGCCACCACAGAACGTGCATTTACTCATGTCATTTTAGCCGTTAACTTCAAGCCATCCCACTGGCTAGGTGGGCAGGCATGCGTACCGCCTCAAGCTTAGCTAGCCTTCAACCTCTAAGAAGAAGGAAAAGCGCTCTTTCCTCTGAGAGAGCAACCCTCCTCCCTGGATTGGATAGTCTGACACCTTTGTAGCATGGTAAAACCTACCAGGGCATACGCCCCGCTACCATAGCTGTCAGACAGCCAGGGTCACCGCTGCACCACGTTGAGGCGCTGAGGTAGGATTTTGCAGCAGAACCAAAATGAATATGTATCAATGGAAAATTCACTTTTCTGGCTTCATCGGTATTTGTCACAAAGTCTTCCATTAAACTATCTGGACGGCATATGCAGCTCTCTTTGTTCTGTTCAGCCTTGGATTCATACATCAGTTTCTTCCCTGGCAATCACTGCCTTTGCATTGTGAAAGGAATTTCATAAAGACTCATTGTAAGATATTGTCAGGACAGATTGGTTCCTCTATATGAGGTCTAGTCTTTGAAATTTTTGTTATTTCTGGGACTGCATCAAGTTACTAATGGGGCTTTAGGATATTTAACTGGAATAGTACATTTTGGCATGTTTCCTTAAAGGGACAGTCCTAGCAATCCCTACATTTAAATTGCCTAAAACCCTTATTTATTTTGAGGAGCTGTACTGCTTCAATAGATTGCAGAAGAACCTGGAATTTGATAGGGGTGAAGTGCTGGGGACAAGGAGATGCCTTTTACTCTGCTCATGTCCTCAACTCATTCAGATTTGACTGAGTTATATCCTGCCAAATCCCACCGTTTCTTTGCTGGAGCTTTCTAGGGACTGACTGCTAAAATCAATTAGTATTCTGTCAGCCCTGTGCATGCACCGCCCCGCATCTCATTTCAGCATGCCGCACTATATTGAATCTCAGAATGGGATACAGGCAAAATGGAGCCCTCTCTAGCTGTTGCTTCTGCTGTTTGGAATGCACTTTAGCGGAATGTGAGCTAGACTAAGAACAAGGGTGTCATGCATTCAAATTTTGCTTCTTCTGCTGACTGTTGTTAATAATTCTGTACCTTTTATGGTTCTTATTGTTGGGCAAGGCCTCATACCCTATTGAGAGATTAGTAAAGCTGGAAACAGAACCTAGATCTTTAAAATGCAGATCCAAAATTTAGCCATACTGTCTCTCAGAAAGAATCTGCCAAATCTAAGTACTTGTCTGCCTGCAGGGATTTCCCTACACCCCCCTTGAACTCCCCATTCCCCCCCACCCCGTGGTCAGCTAGTTACAGCTGTGTTGCCAATTTAGTCATTTTCCATGCCCCCGTAAATTTGAACACCCCATCTCATTTCAATTCCTGGGAACAAATACAAGTGTGTTGTCTATATAATGGGGCTAGTCATGCATATGTAACCCACAATGCTAATATATGATCATCTAATTAAAGGAGATTTCCAAATGGCAGTGAAGTCAACACAAAGCACATGCACAAGGGGGCAGCATTAACAGAATTGCACAACTAACCTTAATTTTGACATTCACTGCCATTAAATGTTTGGCTTTGCAACCTCACTAGCATTCATTCTATATAATTAGTATACGCATCACACACTCCTTGCACAAAATATAATAACAATCTTTAGTGTCTCTTGCAGCAACTTTTTACAGGTTGGAGATTAGAAGCATTTTCTTAACAATTATTAGACATTGGAATGTTCAGCATAGGGAGGTGAAGACACGTCAGGTGAATCTAAAACACTTGAGGGATTAGCATAGAGGAAAATACTACTGTTTGCAACTGGTTGCATAGGATGACTTAGGAGGCTTTTTCAGCCTTTTTCCTCCATGATTCAATGAAAGATTTATTTTTTATTTAGGTTATTCAGTAAGAAAAATAACTGAATTTTATTAGGCAGGTCTCAATTATTCTCTCTTTCTGCTGAACAATTAATCTGAACTACATTGTGCCGTGATGCAGTAGATTTCAGAAGCCACTGTAATGCATTTAGCTGGGTCAATACCTGGATAATAGACAAGATTCCTCAGAAAACCATGCAGTAATTCTGAGGATAGTATTGCCTCCTCTGTGTCAGTACACAAACAATGCTCCAGCAGGATGCTGGAGGGCGCTGCCTTTCAGAAGTAAGGACCTGGCCACTTGTACTAGTAATTAGGAACCCATGCCACTTTTCACAATAGGAGTAGGATTTCTGGAAAAATTTCAATTTGGCTAATTACATTCTGCCTACCTAAGTTCCTCCTACAAACTCAACGGATGGCATTCTTCATTCCCTGCCCTGCAGCAAACTGTTGTGTGCTGCTGCTCTGCGCTATTAAACAGCTGATGCAGTTCATCCTATAGGCATCTATACTGCAAATGATTATGATAATATATCATTATGGTCCCAATCTTGAAAATACTTAAGCATGTGAATAACTTCGGTCACATGAGTAGCTCGAAAGAGATTAATGTATGTCAGCACTGAGTCAGTGAGGCCTCTCATATGTAAAGTTACATTGGTGTTTGAGTTTTTAATCCTGACTGCTATACATTTAACAAGATTGCACAAGTGGGAGTTTTCTATAGAATGTGGGAGTAGGCACTCAAATCCCAATAGCATTCAATGAAAGACAGTGTGGTCTAGTGGCTAGAGAACTGGACTGGGACTCAGGAGACATGGATTCTATTCCTGTGACTGCTGCTGGCTCAGCTTTGCAAAGTCACCTTCCCTCTTTGGGCCTGAGTTTCCCTATCTGTAAAATAGGTCTAATGGTATTGATTTCATTTGTAAAGAGCTTTGAGATCTATGGATGAAAAACACCATGTCAGAGCTGCTGGGTGGTATTATTATTACTTCACTCCCTTAGGCTCCTTTGAAAATCCCAGCTCTTGTCAATAAAAACCTCCCCCAAAATCTAGGATTTGTTCAACTGTTAAGACTTGCTCTATATGTAAGAGATCAGTATGATTGATCATAGCTCCAGTATGAAACTGGAGAAAAGCCTGTTGAGAGTTTTGGGGTTAAGTTTAGAGGCGAGAGCAACAAGGGTGATGTCGTGGTGGGCGTCTGCTATAGACCACCAGACCAGGAGGATGAGGTAGACGAGGCTTTCTTCAGACAATCAACAGAAGTTTCCAGATTTCAGTCCCTGGTACTCATGGGGGACTTCAATCACCCTGATATCTGCTGGGAGAGCAATACAGCAGTGCACAGACAATCCAGGAAGTTTTTGGAGAGTGCTGGGGACAACTTCCTGGTGCCGGTGCTGGAGGAAGCAGCTAGGGGCCGTGCTCTTCTTGACCTGCTACCCATAAACAGGGAAGAATTGGTAGGGGAAGTAGAAGTGGGTGGCAACCTGGGTAGCAGTGACCATGAGATAGCTGATTTCAGGATCCTGACAAAGGGAAGAAACGAGAGCAGCAGAATATAGACCCTGGACTTCAGAAAAGCAGACTTTGACTCCCTCAGGGAACTGATGGGCAGAATCCCCTGAGAGGCTAATATGAGTGGGAAAGGAGTCCAGGAGAGCTGGCTGTATTTTAAACAAGCCTTATTGAGGGAACAAGAACAAAGCATCCTGATGTGTAGAAAGAATAGCAAATATGGCAGGCAACCAGCTTGGCTTAACAGAGAAATCTTGGGTGAGCTTAAACAAAAAAAAGGAAGTTTACAAGAAGTGTAAACTTGGACAGATGACTAGGGAGGAGTATAAAAATATTGCTCGAGCATGCAGGGGTGTAATCAGGAAGGTCAAAGTGCAACTGGAGCTGCAGCTAGCAAGGGATGTGAAGGGCAACAAAAAAGGGTTTCTACACGTACGTTAACAACAAAAAGAAGGCCAGGGAAAATGTGGGACCCTTACTGAATGTGGGAGGCAACCTAGTCACAGATGATGTGCAAAAAGCTGAAGTACTCAATGCTTTTTTTGCCTCGGTCTTCATAGACTAGATCAGCTCCCAGATTGCTGCACTCGTCAGCACAGTATGGGGAGGAAGTGAGCAGCCCTCAGTGGTGAAAGAACAGGTTAAGGACTATTTAGAAAAGCTGAACATGCACAAGTCCATGGAGCCGGATCTAATGCATCCGAGGGTGCCGAGGGAGTTGGCTGATGTGATTGGAGAGCCATTGGCCATTATCTTTGAAAACTCGTGGCGACTGGGGGAGCTCCTGAACGATTGGAAAAAGGCAAATATACTGCCCATCTTTGAAAAAGGGAAGAAGGAGAATATGGGGAACTACAGACTGGTCAGCTTTACTTCAGTCCCTGGAAAAATCATGGAGCAGCTCCTCAAGGAATCCATTTTGAAGCACTTGGAGGAGAGGAAGGTGATCAGGAAAAGTCAACATGGATTTATCAAGGGCAAGTCATGCCTCACCAACCTGATTGCCTTCTATGATGAGAAAACTGGCTCTGCAGATATGGGGAAAGTGGTGGACATTATATATCTTGACTTTAGCAACGTTTTTGATATGGTCTTCCACAGTATTCTTGCCAGCAAGTTAAAAAAGTATGGATTGGATGAATGGACTATAAGGTGGATAGAAAGCTGGCTAGATCATCGGTCTCAATGAGTAGTGATCAACGGCTTGATGTCTAGTTGGCAGCCAGTATCAAGTGGAGTGCCCCAGGGGTCACTCCTGGGGCTGGTTTTGTTCAACATCTTCATTAATGATATGGATAATGGGATGGCTTGCACTCTCAGCAAGTTCACAGATGACACTAAACTGGGTGGGAGAGATAGATACACTGGAGGGCAGGGATAGGGTCCAGAGTGACCTAGACAAATTGGAGGATTGGGCTAAAAGAAATCTGATGAGGTTCATCAAGGACAAGTGCAGAGTCCTGCACTTAGGATGGAAGAATTCCATGCACTTCTACAGGCTGGGAACTGATTGGCTAAGCAGCAGCTGTGCAGAAAAGGACCTGGGGATTACAGTGGACGAGAAGCTGGATATAAGTCAACAGTGTGCCCTTGTTGCCAAGAAGGCTAACAGCATATTGGGCTGAATTAGTAAGAGCATTGCCAGCCGATTGAGGGAAGTGGTTATTCCCCTCTATTCGGCACTGGTGAGACCACATCTGGAGTACTGGGTCCAGTTTTGGGCCCCCCACTACAGAAAGGATGTGGACAAATTGGAGAGAGCCCAACAGAGGGCAACCAAAATTATTAGAGGGCTGGGGCACATGAGTTATGGGGAGAGGCTGAGGGAACTGGGCTTGTTTAGTCTGCAGAAGAGAAGAGTGATGGGGCATTTGACAGCAGCCTTCAACTACCTGAAGGCGGTTTCAAAGAGGATGGAGCTCGGCTGTTCTCAGTGGTGGCAGATGTCAGAACAAGGAGCAATGGTCTTAAGTTGCAGTGGGGGAGGTCTAGGTTGGATATTAGGAAAAACTATTTCATTAGGAGAGTGGTGAAGCACTGGAATGGGTTACCTAGGGAGGTGGTGGAATATTCATGCATAGAGGTTTTTAAGGCCTGGCTTGACAAAGCCCTGGCTGGGATGATTTAGTTAGGGTTCGTCCTGATTTGAGCAGGGGGTTGGACTAGATGATCTCCTGAGGTCTCTTCCAACCCTAATCTTCTATGATTCTATGACTCTGCTTGTGTTTAAACAGAAATACAAAATGAGCGAATGTACGTATGTCTGCTTCTTAGGAATACTGGAATTAGCATCCCAAATTGGAGAAAGCAGAGAAAGGTATAACACAATTCAATGGCTGGAAGTTAAAGCTAGACCAAGTCAGACTGGAAATAAGGTGTACATTTTTAACAGTGAGAGTAATTAACCATTGGAACAATTTACCAACAGTTGTGGTGGATTCTCCATCACTGACCATTTTAAAATCAAGATTGGATGCTTTTCTGAAGGATACACTCTAGGAATTATTTTTGGGGAAGTTCTATGGCCTGTGCTATAGAGGGAATCAGACTAGATGATCACAATGGTCCCTTCTGGCCTTGAAATCTATGAACCTGTGGTCTATCTAATTTAACATCTCATCACTGTTCGTGGCTAGAACCAGATATTTCACAAAAACGTGTGAGAAACTGCAGTATAGAATCACCTCCTCCCAGGGGATTTTCCTTCTAACCCCTAATAGCTAGAGATTGGAAGAAGCCCTGAATTGATTCCACTAATCCTGTTTATTTCTTCTATTATTTATATTATTCTTTTTAATACTTACTATCATAAATCTTGATATTCTTGTAATCCATGTACTATGTCTGATCCCCTAGTAGAATCCTGCTAAACTCTAAGGCTATGTCTACACTACAGACCTTACAGCAACACAGCTGTACCGCTGCAGCTGCACCACTGTAACGTCTCCGGTGTAGCCACTTTATGCTGGTGGGAGAGAGTCCTTCTGCTGGCAAAATTAAACTACCCTCAATGAACCCTGGTAGCTATATCAGTGGGAGTGCATCTTCCCAGTGGAAGACATAGCGCTGTCCACACCGGCGCTTTTGTAGGTGAAACTTATGTTGGTCAGTGGGATGTTTTTATCACACCCTTGACCGACAAAAGTGCTAGTGTAGAGAAAGCCTAAGCCTCTTATGGCAGTGAGTTCCACAGCGTAACAGTGCATTGTGAAAAAAAGTACTTTTTGTATCTGTTTTTAATTGGCTTTCAGTCTCACTGAACATCCCTTGCACTTGTGTTATGAGAATTATGAGTAAAATCAAATTCTAGAGCTACTTTCTCTATAGAGTTCAGTATTGTGTATTCTTCTCTTACATCTGCTTGCAAAGGTAAACAATTCCAGTCATGACTTGGGAAGTTAAGGTCAGCTATTACAGCTACTACTACGCATCTTTTGATGTTTGTTAAAATATTACAGGCAACTTGGTGTTTGGGTGTAGCATGGAGGCACACTGAGTTTGTGGTCTCATCTTTTTCTCTATTGCACATTTGTTTATATCACAAAATCTTCACATAATTTGTTGCATTTGGTAGTCTTTACACAAGAGAGATCCAAGATTGGAAGAATAAAATAATATCTTTCATTTACATAACACCTTTCATAAGTATGAATAAAGGGACTACCTGCAGTACAATTTCACCCATGACTGAAGTGCAGCCACCTCCTGAATGGAATGCCAGAGCTGTTTAGTTCAGCCGCACTACACAACACTATCCCAGAAAGTGGAGATTATCCTCATCCAACTGAAACTGTGGTGAGAACTTTTGATAGGTAAAATCTAATGATTAGAGCTGGTCAGAGAAATTCCAGCAAAAGTTTTTTTTTGTCAGAATTTTCCAACTGTGTGATTGCAAGAGGGGAGGGCTCCTGCCCCATGCTGGGATAGCAGGACAATCAGTGAGTTATCTTAAATGCCTATACACAAATGCAAGAAGCCTGGGGAACAAGCAGGGAGAACTGGAAGTCCTGCACAGTCAAGGAATTATGATGTAATTGGAATAACAGAGACTTGATGGGATAACTCACATGATTGGAGTACTGTCATGGATGGATATAAACTGTTCAGGAAGGATAGGCAGGGCAGAAAAGGTGGGGGAGTTGCGTTGTATGTAAGAGAGCAGTATGACTGCTCAGAGCTCCAGTATGAAACTGCAGAAAAACCTGAGAGTCTCTGGATTAAATTTAGAAGTGTGAGCAACAAGGGTAATGTCATGGTGGGAGTCTGCTACAGACGACCAGACCAGTGGGATGAGGTGGACGAGGCTTTCTTCCAGCAACTAACAGAAGTTGCTAGATCACAGGCCCTGGTTTTCATGGGTGACTTTAATCACCCCGATATCTGCTGGGAGAGCAATACAGCAGTGCACAGACAATCCAGGAAGTTTTTGGAAAGTGTAGGGGACAATTTCCTGGTGCAAGTACTGAAGGAACCAACAAGGGGAAAAGCTCTTCTTGACCTGCTGCTCACAAACGGAAGAAATAGTAGAGAATGCAATAGTGGATGGGAACCTGGGAGGCAGTGACCATGAGATGGTCGGGTTCAGGATCCTGACACAAGAAAGAAAGGAGAGCAGTAGAACAGAGACCCTGGACTTCAGAAAAGCAGACTTTGACTCCCTCAGGGAACTGATGGGCAAGGTCCCCTAGGAGAATAACATGACATGGAAAGAAGTCGAGGAAAGCTGGCTGTATTTTAAAGAATCCCTATTGAGGTTGCAGGAACATACCATCCCGATGTGTAGAAAGAAAAGTAAATATGGCAGGTGACCAGCTTGGCTTAACAGCCAAGGATTTGTTCAATCCTTGCTCGTCTTAAAAAAAAGCAGCTTACAAGAAGTGGAAGATTGGACAAATGACCAGGGAGGAGTATAAAAGTATTGCTCAGGCATGCAGGAGTGAAATTAGGAAGGCCAAATCACACTTGGAGTTGCAGCTAGCCGGAGATGTTAGGAGTAACAAAAAGGGTTTCTTCAGGTATGTGAGCAACAAGAAGAAAGTCAAGGAAAGTGTGGGCCCCTTGCTGAATGAAGGAGGGAACCTAGTGACAGAGGATGTGGAGAAAGCTAGTGTACTCAATGCTTTTTTTGCCTCTGTCTTCACAGACAAGGTCAGCTCCCAGGCGGCTGCACTCCGCAGCACGGTATGGGGAGGAGGGGACCAGCCCTCTGTGGAGAAAGAAGTAGTTCGGGACTATTTAGAAAAGCTGGACAAGCACAAGTCCATGGGGCCGGATGCACTGCATCCGAGGGTGCTAAAGGAGTTGGCCGATGAGATTGCAGAGCCATTGGCCATTATCTTTGAAAAATCATGGCAATCGGGGGAGGTCCCGGATGACTGGAAAAAAGCTAATGTAGTGCCCATCTTTAAAAAAGGGAAGAAGGAAGATCCGGGGAACTGCAGGCCAGTCAGTCTCACCTCAGTCCCTGGAAAAATCATGGAACAGGTCCTCAACGAATCAATTCTGAACCACTTAAGGAGGAGAAAGTGATCAGGAACAGTCAGCACGGATTTACCAAGGGCAAGTCATGCCTGACTAACCTAATTCCCTTCTATGATGAGATAACTGGCTCTGTGGATGAGGGGAAAGCAGTGGATATGCTATTTCTTGACTTTAGCAAAGCTTTTGATACAGTCTCCCACAGTGTTGTTGCCAGCAAGTTAAAGAAGTATGGGCTGGATGAATGGATGGTAAGGTGGATAGAAAACTGGCTAGATTGTCGGGCTCAATGGGTAGTGATCAATGGTTCCATGTCTAGTTGGCAGCCGGTATCAAGTGGAGTACCCCAAGGGTCAGTTCCGGGGCCGGTTTTGTTCAATATCTTCATTAACGATCTGGAGGATGGTGTGGACTGCACCCTTAGCAAGTTTGCAGATGACACTAAACTGTGAGGAGTGGTTGATACGCTGGAGGGTAGGGATAGGATACAGAGGGACCTAGACAAATTAGAGGATTGGGCCAAAAGAAATCTGATGAGGTTCAACAAGGACAAGTGCAGAGTCCTGCACTTGGGACGGAAGAATCCCATGCAGTTCTACAAACTAGGGACCGAATGGCAGGGCAGCAGTTCTGCAGAAAAGGACCTGGGGTTATGGTGGATGAAAAGCTGAATATGAGTCAACAGTGTGCCCTTGTTGCCAAGAAGGCTAATGGCATTTTGGGTTGTATAAGTAGGGGCATTTCCAGCAGATCGAGGGACGTGATCATTCCCCTCTATTCGGCACTGGTGAGGCCTCATTTGGAGTACTGTGTCCAGTTTTGGGCCCCACACTACAAGAAGGATGTGGATAAATTGGAAAGAGTCCAGCGGAGGGCAACAAAAATGATTAGGGGGCTGGAGCACATGACTTATGAGGAGAGGCTGTGGGAACTGGGATTGTTTAGCCTGCAGAAGAGAAGAATGAGGGGGGATTTGATAGCTGCTTTCAACTACCTGAAAGGGGGTTCCAAAGAGGATGGATCTAGACTGTTCTCAGTGGTAGAAGATGACAGAACAAGGAGTAATGGTCTCAAGTTGCAGAGGGGGAGGTTTAGGTTGGATATTAGGAAAAACTTTTTCACTAGTAGGGTGGTGAAGCACTGGAATGGGTTACCTAGGGAGGTGGTGGAATCTCCTTCCTTAGAGGTTTTTAAGGTCAGGCTTGACAAAGCCCTGGCTGGGATGATTTAGTTGGGGATTGGTCCTGCTTTGAGCAGGGGATTGGACTAGATGACCTCCTGAGGTCCCTTCCAACCCTGAGATTCTATGATTCTATGATTGCATTAAAGTTTCTCTGGAAACCAGCCAACTTTTGAAACGTGCTCCCCAGGGTCTGTGACCCTGGAGCAACCAGACATGAAAGCCCCAGGGCTTTCAGAATCTGCAGGCCACCTAGCCACATGGACCATCCTGGATTTGGGGATCCTCAGAGCTCCCAGCATCTGTGACTGGGGTGGCCAGCCTGGTGTCCTGTCTCTGAGTTGGGAACCCTGGGGCTTTCCCTTTCATGGAGAATTTCAAAGATTTTGGGTTTTGTTCTGAATCAGAACTAAACCAATCTTCCAAATATTGAAATTCTCCATGAAACAGAATTACATTTCTTCACACAGCCCCAGTAATGATGTGAATGGGAGTAATGATTATATAGGCAGGTCAGAACTAGATGCATTGTCAGAGCTGTGCAAACAACAACATCCCATCTATAGCAAGTGCTGCTAGTGTTTCAGTTTCATAAGCATCTAATTCATATGCACAATTTGAAAGGAGGGAAAAAAACTCTCACCCCACAAAGCAGTATACGTATATCCGATAGACTATTAAGCTTATTCTTCTCTCATCTCCTCTGAGACTTATGAGCTTTGCAAAGCTTTTTGTCTCAGCTGGAAGATCCTTCTATTTACTGTACCTCACATAAAAGCTGATTGCTTATTCAAAGTGTCTGATCTTTGTATATGAGAAAAAGAATTGATTTGAAAGATGCTCATAATTCATTTAATTTCAATTTCTTAAAATTCTTTTATCCAGTATTCTAGATAAATAAATAAGTGAGGTAATCATTTCATGGGCTATATAATTTTCATTATTTCTTCTGTACACACAAAAGCCAAAGCTCTTTTCCTTTAACATCATGTTTTCTCATAGGCCAGATAGGAACAATATTGGGACCTGTCCCTTTAGCTTTATGAGATTATTCTAGACAAAATTAGCCACTTTATGAAAAAAACTGGCAGGTAAATGTAATGAAATCATATCATATTGAATACACTCCAGCTGGTAAGAGCAGAAGCAACCAAAACAGGGACTGCTGCACCTGGGGGAAAGGGGTAAAATGGGGCCCAGCCAGGGTCAACTTTCCCTCCCGCACTGCCCTGGACCTAGAGCTGTGCATGGGAGACACCCCCACCATATTCTGGGAACAATGGGTACCAGGTGGTGCCTCCATCCCCGCCATGTGGCTTTGCAAAGGAGAGGCAGCCAGAGATTCCAGGCAGTAGAAACACAAGCAGCCAAACAGGACTGGCCTTACCATGAGGTGAACTGAGGTGGCCGCCTCAGGTGCCAGACTGTGCGGGGGTGCCACTAGGACCCAGAGTGTAGAAAATGGTGTCTGCTGCTGGTGCATATGTATTCTCTCTGCTCTAGATGCACAGAGATGGCGGAGTGCTGTGCTGGAGGAAGGAGAGCACCAGAGACATAACAGGGAGGCAGGAGAAAAGGTGAGAGGGAATAACATAAAGCAGCAGGAGCTGCAGTGAGAAAGAGGAGGAGGAAGAGCCTTTTATGTACCTCTCTAGCACCCCCAGGAGCCTGGACTAATTAACAGCAGCTTCTCAGGGAGCTTCTTGTTTCCTGCTGCTTCCCTGAATCCACAGGAGAGAACAGGCAGTCAACTGAAGTAGTAGGAGCCAGTTAGGCCCTTAAGACGCTGCTATCTTCCCTCACTCAGGCCCTGCTACCAGCCTGCTTATTTGTCCCCTTCAACTGAGTGTTGAGAGCCACTATAGCTGGCACAGAACAGCAGTCATGAGTGAAAGAAGAAAACGCCCCTCTGGGGTAGCATTCAGAAAAAGAAAGAAAGCAAAGGAAGCTTTTCGGCCTAAGCAGGAAGGAGCTCTCCTGAGATACATAGACACAAATGTTCACGGTGAGCCTTCCGGCCCCAGTGAGGATGTGAGTGGTGAAGAGATGCCTGATCTTCCAGTTAGTCAGCGTGCAGGTGACCTAGCAGCTACTGCAGCATCCATATCTCCATCTCAAATGGATGTAACCATGCACATTCCTGAAGAAAAGTGTAGATCAGAGAAGAGTATGGTGGAGGTGCAAGAAACAGCAGCTGCTGAGTTTAGTTCCTTAAGTGTAGATGATCCAGAACTGTGGACCCACTTGAGCAGTAGCCTGAGGGACTTCCTTATACTGCATGGGCCACAGCAAGTGAAAAACTTCATGTTCCCCAAAGACAATGAAAATAGAAGTTTCCATCCAACACATTACTGGCATGAAATCCCCAATGGTGACAAAATGGAGAGGCCATGGCTTATGTACTCAAAAACCAAGAATGCTGCATACTGTTTTTGTTGCAGACTCTTACAGTCTAATATTCCAGCCATATTGGGTTCTACAGGAACAAAGGACTGGAAAAATCTGGCATGCCATGAGAAGGCAGCAAATCACCAGAGAGCATTCCATAGGTGGAAAGAGCTTGAGATGAGACTAAGGTTAAAGGCCACCATAGATGACCAGCATCAAGAGACGATTGCATCAGAGTCTCTTTACTAGCAAAATGTTTTGAAAAGGCTCATTGCCATTGTGAGAATGCTTGCTACCCAAAACCTAGAACTGTGTAGCACTTCAGATCAGGTGTATGTGCCAAACAATGGAAACGTCCTTAAAACTGTGGAGCTGATGTTCTCCAGGAACATCTAAGAAGAGTCACCACCCAAGATATGTACACACACTATTACCTTGGAAAAACAGTTTAAAATGAGATCATACAGTTACTGGCAACAAAAGTCAAACAGAAGATTGTGGCAGATCTGAAGTCAGCAAGATATTACTCTGTTATTCTGGACTGCACACCTGACATCAGCCATACGGAACAAATGACTTTAATAGTGTGTTTTGTAACAACAACAGAACCTACTGAAAATATCCCTGCTTTTTTTGTCCCGTGCAGTTCTCATTCATTTAACTTGGTGGTCAGTGATGCAGCATCAGCTTCTAGTGAGGCTGCTGAATTTTTAAATTTAATTCAAAGCATCTATGTATTTTTCTCTGCATCAACTCATCGATGGCAAATTTTGAAGCAACATCTCGGAACATCCTCTCTGACACTGAAATCACTGAGTGCCACACGATGGGAAAGTCAAGTGGAGGTGATAAAGCCTATCAAACACCAAATTGGGAAGATAGATGATGCCATAATTGCCATTCTGGAGGATAATGCTATGACAGGAACTGTTTGTGGGAGAACAGTGGAAGAGGGAAATGGAATCACCAGAAACATACATCACTTCAAATTTCTGTGTGGCTTAGTGTTGTGGCATGACATACTGTTCGAAATAAATGTTGTAAGCAAGAGACTCCAAGGTGTTGACCTTGATATATCTGGAGCAATGGAACAACTGAACAAAGCAAAGTCATACCTACAGTCTTACCAGTCAGATGAGGGATTTCAAAATGTTCTGAAGAGTGCACAGAACTTGGCAGAGGAACTTCACACTGAAGCTATTTTCCCACCCATTCAAGAATACAAGTCACCAAAGAAGAAGACATTTTGATTACGAGGCATGGGATAATCCCATAAGAGACTCCCAAACAACAATTCAAAGTTGAATTATTTAATCAGGTGCTAGATTGTGCAATAGAGTCAGTTGAAGAATGTTTCATGCAGCTCATGGAACACAGCAGTATATTTGGGATGTTGTATGATATTCCAAAACTCCTCACTATACCTGAAGAAGACCTACACCAGCAATACAGGGCATTAGAAACAGTGTTGACACATGATGACCTGCGCGATATGGATGCGAGTGATTTACTTGATGAACTGAAAGCCCTTTCAAGATCCATTTCAGCAGGATCAACTCCAACGGCTGTTCTGGAATATATGTGCACAGATAAGATGTCCACCCTCTTTCCAAATGCTTTTGTTGCTCTGCGCATACTTCTAACACTTCCTGTAACAGTTGCCAGTGAGAATGCAACTTCTCCAAGCTGAAGTTAATAAAAACTCATCTACACTCCACAATGACACAGGAGAGGCTAGTCGGCCTCAATAGAGCATGAGCTAGCTCAGACTGTGGACCTTCAGGAAGCAGTTCACATCTTTGCAACCAAGAGGGCATGGAAAGCACAACTTTGATTATTCAAACAGACAAGAAAAGTTACAATTGCTGTTCAGGCGTTTGAAAGTTAAGTGTTACTTAACATTTTTGAACAAGGCATTTTAAGTTGCTAGTTCTCCTTTATTGCGGTAGGTAGCAGAGAAGTGCCATGAGAGGAGTAGAACAGAAGAAGGCAGAATTGAGACCTTTCAAAGTTTTGGCCCAAGTGAAGGGAGATGGGGGCGTCATTTGAGCTCAGGTGCCAAAATGTTGTAGGCTGGCCCTGCAGCCAAAGCAGGGACTTTTGGTCCTTTGGAAATTTGGAGAACTTTCTATGCTTTTGAATGGACTTTCTCTGCCCTGTGCTGATGGGCAGTGTGCTCCAACCCTTCCGCTCCCCCTCCATCATGCCCTCTCTTACACTCCCTTCAGCTCAGCTTCACTCCACCCCTACCCCTCTTAGCCTCTTCTCCCCTACCCTGTCCCTTCTCTTTCCTTTCCATTTAGCCGATCTCCTCCAATCTAAATCCACCAAATCTAATGCCTTCAAATTAATAAATACATTAATTTAATAAATGATGAACTAACATGATGTTTGCCACCATGACATTGCTCACTCTGGGGAAGGGTTAGACCTGCTTCCCCACCCTCAGTCTCTCTTGTCTATTTACACTGTAAGCTCGTAGTGGTGTGGCTGGAGCAGTGTCCCCTTGTGGACTTTCAACTACAGCTCTCCCGGGGGAAAAAAGTCTGTCTATACTACCTGCCAGATCGGCGGTGTGGCAGGGCAGGGGTAAAATCCCCCTTTAAAGCCCTGCCAAACTGCTGGCTGCGGCCTGCTCCCTGGCCAGGGGTAGGGCTGCAGGTATCCAGCAGGCGGCCCAGCTGCAAACCCTAACGAGGGCAAGCTCAGAGGAACAGGCTGAGCTAAGTGCAGCCAGCTGGGTGGAGTCAGGAGGGCTATAAAGCCCAGGGAAAATGCCAGAGAGGGGGCTAGCCTGGGAGGAGACAGGAAGGTGGTTTAGCTGTCTCCTTATAGTACAGGGAAACCTCAAAGGGCTAACAGACCCTGGGGAGGGTCTGTGGGGCACTAACTGTTGGGAGAACTGGGAACTGCACATGCACTATAAATAAAGACGCTTGGGTGAACCAGGACAACAGGTGTTGGGACTCTTAATTGCACCAGCCAAACACAGGGCGCCGGGACGAGAGAGGGAAACCGGCGCAGACCCTGTGACAGGCAGGTAGCAATCAATCCGGGGGGGGGAGAGCGGGTGGTGTCGATTTAGCGCGTCTAATCTAGACGCGATAAATTGACCCCCGAGAGCTCTCCTGTGGACTCCTGTACTCCACCACTGCAAGAGGCACAGGCTGAGTCAATGGGGGAGTGGCAGCAGTCGACTCACCACAGTGAAGACACCGCGGTGAGTAGATCTAAGTACGTCGACTTCAGCTACGTTATTCACATAGCTGAACTTGCGTAACTTAGATCGATCCCCCCTCCACCCCCACAGTGTAGAAGCTCTGTCTCCGGCCCACTGACTAATTATCCCGGGGGGCGGGGGGGTTGGAGGGGTTTAGTCCTGAAACAAAAAGCAAACCCAACTCAATACTGAGCTGCCCAACAGTCTTCCTATGGGGCATCCTTGCCTTTTCCTTCAAGCTTGCTTCTCAGACAGTCTCTTATTCTGGCATTGCTCACATCTTGGGATCTAACTGCTCCATCCAAGTGGCTGCTCCAGCTAACAGGATTGTTTCTCCTTACTTCTGCAGGCAAAGTTCCCTTCAGGCAGAGAGGCAGAGCTCCATACTCCTTCCTGGCTAGTCTGTCCTGAACTACTACTACTCCTCCTTCATATTATGTTTTATGGTGAAGCATAACCGCCACCTACTTTATTCCTTATGCATTCATGACACTACACTGTTTTACCCTGCTCTATATGCTTATGAAAATGTAGTTGAGTTTTTCTGTGTTATCCTACTTTCCTGAAACTCTCACTAAACTCAGTCTGTGAGCCTAAATTCTTCATAAAAAGCTGTTCTTTCCCGGAAACACTCCCTGCATTCCCATAGCAGGTGATCAACTATTTTTAACCGTATGTTACACAGCTCATCTTTGAGTCTATTCAAGAAATATAAATGATTATCCAAACCAGAGCGTCTAGTTAACAGTCTAAATATGAGTAGTTCACTGATCCTCTAGTAACCTTGGAGTGTCACATTATCGTCTATTTTGGGGTATTCGTCATAGAATCTTCTTCCTATTTCCTCCTTGCTCCTCATTTCGTGCCATTCTTTTTTTAATTAAAATTAAATTTTACATTTAGTTTAATTTTGAATTCCTGCGTACTCAAATGAATTTTTATATCAATTTTATTCACGTTTTAAAACACTTTTCACTTCCTTATCTGCTATTTCATTGACATGGAGCCAGCAAGTGCTGGAATCTATGCTAATACTATGTTCATGGCCAAACATACTAACACTGTTGTCAAAAACAATATTTCATTTATTAGACCACTCTGCTTTCTGAAGTACCCATTTTAATTACCAATAATCTCTATAGCAAATCCGAAAAGATAGTACCTATTATAGGCCATAATCCTTCATCCTGTTCAGTGCTACCATTATTCCCATCAATTCAGCCATCATAATGGGTACAAGATTAGTTAAAAAAATCTAAAAGAATATCTAATCTCAGGGATGTAAAAGGCTGTTCCCACTTTACCTGATTTTTCATCTTTAGATCTGTCAGTATATAGTTGGCAATAGTGACTCCATTTACCATATATGAATTCATAAACTGTATCCATCATATAGGACGACTCTTTCCCTGCCTTTATTTTATTGTATAATTCTATATCTACAACTGGAAGCACTGAACTGAGTCCAACTTTCTCTTTTCCGACTTCCAGGGTTGGCATTGGCTGCAGGTATAGTGGAGTGGGGTTAGCTGGGCCCACAGGCTCTCCTTAATCCCCCTCTGCTGGTTTGGGTCCTCTGCTCCATTATAAAGCTCGTAGGGGCAGGGCACATCTTCTACTACTGTGTGTTTGTACAGCATCTAGCACAATGGGACCTCACTCTTGGTTGGCCATCAGTCCGTACTCTAATAAACATATTTAACAATAATACCAACGAGAGGCCCGGTGTGGTGGTGTGCGCCTATAATCCCAGCTGTTTCCAGCACAGGAGCCGACTTCCGGCGGCGCCCGTGGGTGCCGTCGCCCGGCGTCGGGGGCAGGGCCCCACCCCCAACGCTGGGCCCCGCCCCCGACGCCGAGTGACGTCGAGGGCCCCCGCCCCCGACGTCAACACAATGTTGCCTGTCGTCGGGGGCGGGGCCCCGCAACATCGCCTGGTGCTGCGGTGAGCTAGGCGCGGGCCCCGGGGCTGGCGGGGAGCTGGGCGCGGGCCTTGGGGCAGGCAGGGAGCTGCTGGTGGGTGCTGAGCACCCACCAATTTTTCCCTGTGGGTGCTCCAGCCCCGGAGCACCCACGGAGTCGGCGCCTATGGTGTCCAGTGCTATTGACAGCTTGGCCAGCGGGTAGTTGGAGGACTGGCTAGAACAACGCCTCTGATGTGTTGTGATCGGCGCTCTCTCTGTGAAGGCTGATGGACCGATCAGTGACAGTGACAAACAAGGGGACAGATCTGTGTATTGATAACAAACTCTGACATTTCCTGATTTTTGAGTGCTTGACTTTGCAACCTTAACAATGTTCTATTCATGTAGTTTTTGGTATGAACTATAGAATTTGCTGAAAAGCAATGTTAGACTTCAGGCAAATATGGACATAAGTCGGAGCCGAGGGTGCCCGATGTGTACAAACATCCACTCTAATAGCTCGGATTAGGGCCTGCAGAGGCATACAAAGCAAGATGTACTGGGAGGCTCAGAGTGCAATGCTAAAATAAATATATATTTGTTGTTGTTGTTACGATCTGTATCACTGAATCACCCAGAGACTTCAGTCAGGACCACGGCTCTATTATGCCAAGGCATTGCACAAGCACATAGGAAGAAACAGTTCCTGCCTCAAAGAGTTTATAAATCTTTTTTTCTCTCTCTCTCTCTCTCCCTCTCTCTGTCTCACACACACACATTCTCTAATGTGGGTTAAACTTTGTAGCCCTGTGATGCTATATACATGATTAATGATAATAAATAGAATGTATTCTGTATGCCATACAATTTGAGAAGTCTAAAGTATAAACTAAATCTCCTGTCTTTTCATAATTACTGATAAAAGCCCCAATTCTCTCCAGTATGAATGTAGTTAGGCTTAGGGGGTTAAGTCTATTCTGTTTTAAAAGAAGAAGAAAACAGAGGATTTGATTGTTCATGACATTTTGTTCAGAATCAATCATTGTCGGCTCAGGTTAGACTGATTTACTATGAGCCTGCCATAGAAAAGATTTGCCACAAATGCCAAGGCTCTGAGCTATTTCCACTGCGCTGAACATAATGATGGATTTATCATTGCAATCAAGATGGTAAAACAGCATGGTCCCCTGAGTAGAGCACCAGGCAAATTGATCACAACAGCCCTGAAGTTATATAAGGGCTTTGTTTATCTGGTCTCAGTCTTCTGGAATAGTAATCCAACATAAAATAAAACACTCTGATCTTTACAGAAGTTTGGGCATGTTTTATCTCCCCAAAAACATATAGAGTGGTATAGTATTTACCAGGGAGTAAACTAACTACCCATTAAAAAAAAAGTATATAATAAAATCCAGTCCAACATATTGTGCAGTGGTAGGAAATACCATTATTACCATGGACAGTACCAATCTTACAGCATTCTCTGAATCCATAATTGAATATGCTGTAATAGCTTAATATGAAAGTGAATAACGTGGGAACCAGAACATTTGCTTTTAATGAATTACCTTTTCATTACAACCATTCTTTCCTAATTCAATAAAAAGACGGTGACAACAGGAAGTGCTTCCAGACCCTAAGTACATTAAAACTAAAATGAAATATTGGCCCTTTCATGATTATGCAGCAGCAAACTTGGCTTTTGCACAAAGGCGACAGAAATAATCAGCCTTTAGCTAATACTTTTCAGTCATAGACCTCAAAGCACTTTGCAAAGGAGTGTAAATATTATTATCCATTTAACAGATGAGGACGCTGCACCACAGATCTTGGTATGATCCAGGATTTCCTAATATTCCCTCTATTCTATTGCAGATCAAAGGTACCAAGAAATTCGGATAAAACAAAGGAAGGACCTCACATGAGCTTGCTGTACTCTTCACTGGATATCCATCCATCTGGGACTCCAGCTACCTCAGAGATTCTCTCTGCCTCTGGGAATCACAGTGGCTGATGTATAAACTGGAACAAGGGCATTCTGGGTAAAGAGTATCTTCTCACCCACAGCCAAAATTAGCCAAAAATATATCCCGTCTTCCTTCATCCCGCTCCTGTGAAAATAGATGGGATTTGATGTGTGGGCTGAAGTTGAATAGATTAGGGCTATTCTGGACCAAGAGAAGACAGAATCCCAAGGTTGCGGACCCCTCATAGTTATCAGCTGATGCCCTAAAGCATGACATTTGGTTAGCTCTATGCTACAGAGCAAAACTAACATTGCTGGGACAGATCCACTTCTAGATCATCCAGGTCCTTTACATTGCCACAGCACTGTCCAGGTGTAGTATAGTGCTGGGATAGCCAGCGCTGCCCTTTCAGTCCCAAGTCAAGTGTTTGTGTTCGGATGGGTGGAGTGTGGCTGCAGTGCTACTGCGCTCCAGCTGTTATCTGCTGGAGTAATGGTCCCTGGACTACTTTAAAGAATGCAGGGATAGTGCAGAACAGGTCCCTTGTCTGCCAGCACACAATGGGCATAGCCAAAAAATCCAGTCCATAATCATTGCGTTGTATTTCTCCTTCCTGCTCCAGCTCCTGCTGCTGCTGCTGTGATTCTGCTGTCTCCTATTTCTCTTTCCATCTCTAGCTCTCTTTCTCTCTTTGGAGGTTAATAGGATGTAGCTCACCAATGATCATGGGTCAAACTGTTTGGCCATCCCTGATCTAGAAGCCATCTAATGAGTGAACAAACTCTTGATGCTTGCAGCTATGAGCCAATCTGATTTTGTATTAACCTCAGGAAGGTCAACATGGTCTCTAAATGTGATAAATATCCCATTCCTCAAACTGCTGATGGAGATCATGGAGAAGGTGAAAGATCTAGGCTTGTGCAGAGACACAAACAGGTATTACAGTTTAAAAGGAGTTAACTGTTAGACTCTCTCTCTCTCTCTCTCTCTCTCTCTCTCATTTTTAATGTCTTTTCTGTGCCAATGTTGGTGCTCAGGGAGGAAAGCAGTCTCTTCCGTCCTTCTCTGTCACTTGCTGCTGCTTCCTTTTTCTCTGTGGTATTGAGATTGACAATTCTGGTCTCCTTGCTAAGGGCTCTCCTTAAGGTTTATCTTGGGTGCCCACATTTCCTCACACCCATTGGTATCCATGTGACAGCGTCATGTGGAAGTCTGTGTGTTGGTATCCAGAGTTCTTGCCCCAGATAAGTCTGACATTTCCTTAGGATTCTGATGGAAATGAGCGGCTGGTTGGTGATTTCCTGGATATCTTCGTTGGTGATGATATCTTTCCTACCAATGCCCGGAATCTTTTTCTGTCTAACATTTTAGTAGATCTCCAGCTCCTTCAGCTGTATGTTAACACCAAGATTACAATTTCTGAATTGAAAATTCTCAGATTTGATGTGGCGCTGAATATCTTTGATTTCCACATGCTGTTGAGTATAGTGAATGCTGTGGCTGCCTTTCCTATCCTTCCTATCCTCTCTTTTCCTTCTTGAGGTTTCTTTTGGCTAATATGCTGCTTCTCAGGTAGCTGGACTGTTCTACTTTCTTCATATTTTTGCCTTCTAATGTGATGTTACTGCTTGATGTCTGGCTTTCAGTGATGTTTGTTTTATTATAACTCATTTTGAGCCCTGCTTGGCCTGCTATTTTTATATAATATTTATAGATATATATTATCTTACTGAGTGTAACAACTAAAGAGCAGCTACATTATTCAATGTTGCGGGGAAAGTTGCAGTGTGATACTACACAGGATGACAGAGGCAGAGGATTTAAAGCTTAGAGAAGAACTGGCTGTATTCAGGCCCAGGAGACCCTATGTAGATCATCATAGAAGACTATATAGAATAGCAAGCTACCCTCTTCATCAATTTAATTATGTTTTAAAAAGCATTTGACAGCCTGCACAGACATCCATTGTGGAATATTCTTCAGTCCTATGGGATCCCAGCTAAAGTAATCAGCATCATCAAGGCCACATACAGAGATGTGAAGCACTCTGTAAACTTAAGGTGAACAACAAGTGGTTTAGTGTGGACACTGGCACTGTTGTTTTGTATTGTCATAGACTGATAATGAAGAAGTGTATTAGCAACACAAACACTGGTGTAACATGGGTAGAAGGCAATTGCCTAGAAGACCTAGACTTTGGTGATGATATTGCATCTCTGAACGACATCCCTGAAAAGTTACAGATAAAGATAGGCTCTGCGTGGGCTCTATAAATTAATTTCTTTGCATCTCAGTTACAACTGAACACACAACAAATGATGTATTTGACAAATGTAGTCTCTTTCTCTGCACATGGACATTCTGTGAGCAGATTGTTATTTCTTCATTGTATTCATCATTTGAATGATATCAGAGGGATAGCCGTGTCAGTCTGGATCTGCAAGAGTGACAGAGAGTCCTGTAGCACCTTATAGACTAACAGATGACAGATATATTGGCGCATAAGCTTTTATGGGTGAAGACCCACTTCGTCAGATGCATGTGATGGAAATTTTCACCACATGCATCTGAGGAAGTGGGTCTTCGCTCATGAAAGCTTATGCTCCAATATATCTGTTAGTCTATAAGGTGCTACAGGACTCTTTGTCATCATTTGAATGAATCGAGTTAATATTATTTAAAGTTTTTTCTCTATGGATTGGTCATAAATAATTTAAATTTCAGCTGTATTGCTTAAATCTCTGTGACTCAATTTTCCCATCTATAAAATGAGGATAATGATACTTTGCAAAGTGCTTTGAGTTCTTTTGCTGAAAAGCATTATATAAGAGCTCGGTATTATTATTACTATTGTTTAATCTGATAGGTTAGATAAGAAACATGGCTTTGTCTCTCTTCTGTGACTGCACAAGCATGCAACAATTTCTGACATGAAAACTTGTGTGCATGAATGCAAAATAAAGTTTCTATGATTACTCACCCATGCAATTTTGAAATTTTGCTTTCTGCAAACATTTTGCTAGTATAATGCTATCACTTGAAGGTTTGAGGAAAGAAAACACACAGGGTTTTGAAAAGAGCTGATGTGAACAAATTTAAAATTCAGAGGAGTATTGGTGAACATTTTATTTGCATTATTCAGCTAGCTCCGTTTTTGAGTTGCATGGAAAACCTTCAGGCATAATGTTGGACCTTATTCAACAGGGATGTGATTATTTCTGCAGATGCATAGATGGGTAATGTGGCTTTTAAAGAAAACTGATGTGACTCAACTAGAGGGTGTGTGAAGAGGATGCAGGATGCTAGCATAACACACAGTTTCATAAGTGTTTAAACTACTTCAGAGGTAAAATTACCAGGTTTATTCTGCCAGAGATAAGAGTGATCCAGAAACTACTTTTTAGGATACTGGTGTTTCCCATATTACATATTATAGCATATTTGACACTCATCTCTCATTCATATCTGTTCTTTAACCAGACCAATTTCCAAGACAATTTTTAAAAGGGAGTTATCTACTCTGCACTTCCGTTTTCCGTAACACTGACATTTTGCACATACAGATCCAGTGTAGTTTTCTTAAATTGTATCACAAAAAGCACTTTGTAATATGACATGAACTGCCCTTTACTCAGACCAGTGACTAAATTCCACCATTGTAGCCTAAGGATGTTGATTGGGCCTGCAACTATGAGTAAGGCTCAACAAATGTCATAGTAGCTGAAGAGATAAATGAAGAGAGTGTCTGCATTTGAGCTGGGAGGTGTGATTCCCAGCTAGAGTAGATGGGCTTGAGCTATCATGCTAAAAATAGTAGTGCAGCCTGGGTAGTAAGGGGTGTGGCTCAGGCTAGCCATCCAAGTACAATTCGGCCCAAGCCCCCTGAATACATATCTGGAGGGCTAGCTTGAGCTGTTTACTTGAGCTGGGAATCACACCCCGAACTCCAAGTGTAGACATATCCTTACTTCTATGCATTCATGACTGCATCAAAATATATATCTCTACAATAGAGTTGCTCAAAAATTCTCAATCAAAACTGTTATTCTGCAGGAAGATTAGGTTATCAATTAAAGGATTTGTGTGTGTGTGTGTAAAATATCTGCATTCTGTTGAAAATTTTGATTGTTTGATGAAAAACAATGTCTGAAAACCCCCCAAAGTGGGTTTTTCATTGGAAAACCAAAATATTCCGATTCTGAATCCTTTCACAATGCCTCATGGGAATTGTAGTTTGGGTGCTTCATGTTCTCATTCTCCCCTATTGGTCAGGCTCCCCAGCCTGACTTCATCTCGCGTGACAATGCGACTACCGTGATGTGCAGTGTCTTCTCACCAAAAATTGAGACCACAGCACATCATGTGAGAGATAATCCAACCAGGAAGCTTTGCCTCTAGAGGAGAATGAGAACATGAGTCACCTGTACTACAACTTCCATGAGGCAACAGGGCACTATTTCAGAATCAAAATATTTCAAATTTTCAGCAGAAATATTTCACATTTCAAATTTTCACCAGAAACTCTAAAGCTTACACAGGGGGGAAAAAAATCACCACATTTTCAAGCCAGCTCTAATGTATAAACATATACACCCACCTCTCCATACACTCAAAAATATTATGCATGGGAAGTGTAAGGTAGGCAAAGAAAATAAAGTCAGCATCACAGTTTAGGGATCTTTTTTCTCTTCATGTCTCTCCGTTTATCTCCACTCTTTATGTTCTGAATTCTCTCCTATGCACACTGGCAGTGGGGTTGAATTCTGATGAGACTATAATTGATGTAATGCTGGGCAGTATGTTGCCTCAAGGATTTAACAGAAAAATAACAGTTGCCCAACACTTTTTCAGGTATCAGGAAGGTTGGGTAACTTGATTAAACAGGGGCATTTTGGCAGTTTCCAGACAGATTGTCTAGTCCAGGTAATTAGTTTATTTTCCACAAGGATAAAACACAATAGAAAAAAAATTGAATACCTTCCCCCCAAAATTGCTTACACTATTTTGAAATTCTGTTCTTGCATGGTGGGAACTAAATCTCAGTAATCTTGAACTGACTTCAGATTGACCTTGAAACTCACAAACTAAATTGCACAACGATGTGACCATGAACAAACAGAGGAAAAGTGTTCACGAAGGCAGCAACAAGCCCAGAATGTACTCAGAGCAAACTGATATTAAACAAAAAGACCATTGCTTTATATAGACTGTTCTTTTAATTGTATGTAGGCTTCTGAAAACTAACACTGACATAGGGAAAATAAATAATATTCAGCACTTAGCAGTCAGCTGTAAAACCTTTCAATTTTACCTTTGGAGTATTTGCTATATTCTTTCAACTTCTCTATGGTTAGTATAGGAAATACCAAAATACAATATGATAATTAGGGTTGTTCAAGTGTGAAAATGTAATTGATTATCAGCTACTGATGATTGGACCCAAAAAGTAATCTCTTACATATAAATACATGATTAAATCCATTCTTATTCAGCAAAGCACTTAAGCACATACTTAAGCCCCATTAAAGTCAAATAAGCTCATGCCTAAAATGATTAAATGCTTTGTTGAATAGATATGGCCTGCTAAATTGGGGCCTAAGCTATTACTGGTTATTTTTACAGCTGTTTTTATTCAGATTGATTTTATTCTAGGATCACTAACTATTCAGAAAAATTAAATAAAAAAAATAGAACAAATTCTAGTCAGCATCTAACTCTTTATTTACATTGCTGGAATGTATTGTCTTCATTGACTGACATTGGTTTTAGTTCCTGCTCCACTTTCCCCTGTGCCAGCATGCATCTTGTTGAGATTGCAAATGGTGTGTGATAACATTGCCACCTATTCCTACTTCGCTCCTATAGCCAATTATTCTCATTGTTAAAAAAGTGCATCGTATTTCCGGTTTGAACTTTGCTGACTTCTACTTCCTGCTGTTGCTTCTTGTTATGCCTTTGTGTGCTAGTTTAAAGAGCCCTGTAGTATCACTTCCTTGACCCATTCTCAATTCATGATGAGCCAAAATTGAGAGAGGAAACATCTGGGCCAATGATGGCCTTCCATTGTGATTCAGACAGACCTTGGTAATGTATGCAAAGTCAGGAACCTCATCAGTGATCAAATCCTGGATGGTGATAACCTTTTTAGCCACTGATTTTGCAGTTAAATAGCATGAATCAAAGTGTTGTGTTTTTGTCAATCAACACCGTGTGCACTGAATAAGAGATACCAGCTGAAGCCTGACATTACATACATCAAACATGGTCTGCACCTTAACCACTATCTCTTTTTGCAGGTTCTCAAATGGATGTGTGATTAGGGTTTGTGATGGCAGACCGCCAACTGTTTTATACATCTAAGTTCCTATGCTGAACCCCTCGCTTCTTCAACTAACATCTTCCCCATTTTCCCCATGATTTGAACTAGCACAACATTTCAAGGTATGAAAGCAGATTCTTATCTGTAAAAAATGTTATTTCCCCCCAAGAAAACAAATATGAAACGTTTGAGAAAGTGGCAAAATATTCTCCCTAAGTGGTGTTCCAATCTAAAGTCGAATCTATCTCTGGCCAAAGGGTAATTGTTTTGCAACTTTCAGATGTTCAGATATGTTATTGTCCACACAGCTCTCTCTAAAATAAATCCGAGCGGTAGCCCACAAAACCTTATGCTCAAATAAATGTGTTAGTCTCTAAGGTGCCACAAGTACTCATCTTCTTTTTGCTGATACAGACTAAAACAGCTGCTACTCTGAAACCTATCATTTTACTATTATTGCCAGTTCAGACAAGGTGAAACACGTGAAAAGTCTCAACTGACATCCTGAACTAGAGCAAATTAATTAGGAGGTTATTACTGGCGATGGTAAGTATTTTATCATGAACACCTTTGCATTTGTTTTTGTTCTTTTCATGGGAGTATTAGGTATTTGGTTATTCTTCAACTCAGATAAGTCTGACCCCTCCCCAATAACCAGGAAGAGAGATTTAGGGGCTCTCATGACTGATTCTGAACTGCCTTGCTTTCTCAGGTTTGCTTTGCTGTCCTCCAATGAGAATTTACTATGGGGTCCAAAAATATCACTTTCAGGATTTTCCATAGAATCATAGGACAGGAAGGGACCTTGAGAAATCATCTAGTCCAGTCTCCTGCACTCATGGAAGGACTAAGTATTGCATAGATCATCCCTGACAGGTGTTTGTGTAACCTGCTCTTAAACATCTCCAACCATGGAGATTCCACAACCTCCCTGGGCAATTTATTCCAGTGCTTAACCACCCTGACAGTCAGGAAGCTTTTCCTAGTATCCAACCTAAACTGCCCTTGTTGCAATTTAAGCACATTGCTTCGTGTCCTATCCTCAGAGGTTAAGAACAATTTTTCTCCGTCCTCCTTGTAACAACCTTGTATGTACTTGAAAACTGTTATCATGTCACCCTTCAGTCTTCTCTTCTCCAAACTAAACAACTCCAATTTTTTCAATCTTCCCTCATAGGTCATGTTTTCTAGACCTTTAATCATTTTTGTTGCTCTTCTCTGGACTTTCTCCAATTTGTCTGCATCTTTCTTGAAACATGGTGGCCAGAATTGAACACAATGCTCCAGCTGAACCCTAATCAGCACAGAGTAGAGCGGACAAATGACTTCTTGTGTCTTGCTTACAACACTCCTGCTAATACAAAAAAAGGAAACATCATTCTAGGATGTAACAGTGTTGCACCGTTGACTGATATTTAGTTTGTGACTCACTATGTCCCCCAGATCCCTTTCTGCAGTACTCCTTCCTAGGTAATCATTTCCCATTTTGTATATGTGCAACCGATTGTTCCTTCCTAAGTGGAGTACTTTGTATTTGTATTTATTGAACTTTATCCTATTTACTTCAGACCATTTATCCAGTTTGTCCAGATCATTTTGAATTTTAATCCTATCCTTCAAAGCACTTGCAAACCTCCCAGCTTGGTATCATCTGCAAACTTTATAAGTGTACTCTCTACGCCATTATCTAAATCATTGATGAAGATATTGAACAGAACTGGACCAGGAATTGATCCCTACTCGATATGCCCTTCCAGCTTGAATGTGAACCACTGATAACTGCTCTCTGGGAACCGTTTTCCAACCAGTAATGCACCCACTTTATAGTAGCTCCATCTAGGTTATATTTCCCTATTTTGTTTATGAGACGGTCATGTGAGACAGTATCAAAAGCTTTACTAAAGTCAAGATATACCCACATAGCTTCCTCCCCAGCCAGGAGGAGAATTCTAAGTTGTACCCTTACACGCACGATAGCACAAAGTGTTTTCGTGGTGGGTTTCCAGCACTGTGTAAAATAAATGTAAAACCAAAACAAACAAAAAAACTGTAACCAGAATGCTTTCACCTTTCCTTAGATATTTCAGATGTGTCTATATTCAGTTATTTAGCGGAACTGATTTTTCTTCTCTAATCAGCAGTTAGATAATATAGCCAGACCCTCAACTGGCACAAATCACATCATTGCATGATAATAAACTGTTGTTGGGTGCCTAACTTGAGACCCCTGGCAGCCTGATTTTCAGAAGGTGGGTCTGACTGAAAGCTCTTGGGGGAAAGGAACCATCTTTTTGTTCTGTGTTTATAAAGCACCTCGCTAAGGTCCTGTAAACAGAATAATCATATGCACTTTCTGGAAATCAGAGGATGAAATCCTGGCTCCATTGAAGTCAATGGAAGATTTACTACTGGAACCAGGATTTCCCCCACCATTTTTAAGGTGTCTTCATGGGTGGCGGGTGAACCAGTGGTTGGGAGAGATTAGTCCCCGGCCAGCCCTGCCTGAGGACCTGTCCGTTTCCCCACCATAGCCCCCCCACCCCCCCATGGCCAACAGCTCCCTCTCCCACCCCCATCCCCGGGGCGCCAGACGGGCAATGCATGCCCGCCCCCCGCCCGGCTCCCAGCGCAGGGCAGGCAGGTGGTGCATGCCCCACCCCCAGCCGCTCCATTTCCCCCACCCCAGTTCTGGGCAGCACAGCCCCAACGCCTGCAGGCCCCCCAGCCCTGGGCAGCACCAGCCACCCGAAGTCCTGGCCGCCCTAGCCCCAGCCCCAGCCGGCATCCCTGAAGAGAAGCAGCCTGCCTAGGCTGGGGTCAAGGGGGAAGGGCAAACAGGAAGGGGCTTCAGGGAGGAGTGTGGGCGGGGCCATGCTGGGCTGTTTGAGGAGGCACAGACTTCCCCAGCCTATGAGACACATCGCCCATGGGTGTCTTGATTTGGGTAGTCCAAAACTGAAGTATCCAAAATCACTTGTCACTTGAATTTTTAGGCCTGCAATAATTGGGGATGTACCAGAGAGATATTTTCCTGTCTATTATATAAACAGGTGACATGGTACTTGTTCATGGGGAAGGAAAAATAAGATTGTTACAAAATCCTGGTTGGTTATTGCAGAACTCACTTACCGGGAGCTCTGCTCTTGAGAATATCCAAAGGACAAATTGTCATGCACATATCTGAGATCTGTATCTTTTTTATTTCCTTTATTCATTCTTCTTCATAGCTGATAACATGGATATTATTTAGATATTATCATAATTATTACTAAGGCATGGGCAATTTTATTAAATACGTTTCTAGTAATTTTTAAGGGACTAAAAATGGTTCTCATTTAAATTCATTAGCTGTTAATATACTGCACATTTTGTAAGAAAGTAGTTGAAGTCTAACTTCAGAGTGAAGCTGAAAATGCCTTACCTTTTCAAGGTGGACTCATTTTCACATTACCTTTTGGTTTCAGCCAGTCAGGTTTACCAGAATTAGAAATGAGGGGTACATTAGTCTGAAAATCACCTTTTCAGACAACAATCATTGAGATTGTCTCAGAGACAGCTATATTAGATTCATTTTGCTAAGCAGCTGAGAAGAGGGGGGGAACCCCCAAAGAATCTAACATTTTTGCCTGCTTAAGAGCTCCCAAGCTGCGAATCCATCGAGACCACCTACACAGTGTGAACAATCAATCAACCAGGCAAATTGCAGCTCATCTCAGGCAGTGAGGATTGAATACGAATGTAGCTAGAGCTGAAGAACACTCATGGATTTCTGTTGGCCTTTTAGCTATCTCACATCACCATCTAATGTCTAAAACATATCTTACTAAAAAAAAAAAAGCTAGATGGATAGATACTCTTGAAGAAGTTAATGTCAAGGGCATCACCTTTCTTAAAGTGTCCCCTGATAATCCTCACTATTGACTTGGAAAGCTTGGCAGAGTTGCTTTCACTGCTGACATCTAAGGCTTTGTCTTCAGTGCAGAGTTAACTTAGGTTTTCTGGGCTAAAACCCAGGTAAAAGCACATGGCCGCTGACTTTTAGCCTGGGCTAGCTGACCTGGCTGAGGGTGAAGGTTAGAACTTGGGCTTTGCTTTAACTAGGGCTTGAACCTGCTTGCTTTGCAGTGAGGATGCAGTCTAAATCACTCAAGTGCTGATAATCCAATATGACTTCCCTACAGTTCCCCCCAAAGGACAGAAAAGTTCACTCATAATTGACTGAGAAGGCCTCATAGGGTATGCCTACACTGCAACTGGAGTTATGACTGCAGATCGGATAGGAATAACAATGCTAGCTTTACCCGATCTAGCATCACTAAAAATAGCAATGAAGATGCGATGACATGAACAGAGAGAGGGCTAGCAATGCAAGTATATACTCACAGTTCCAGGCAGGCTTGTACAGCCCACACAAAAACCCATTCGACTGCATCTTCCCTGTTTTTAATAAACCAAATTTTGTTTCTTAAAATGTTTTGTGGCATGGTAAAGTGTAGCACATATTGCTGTGAATACACATCTGAGCATCCAAACTAAAAGTGTTTGGACAGATTGCTAAAGTACTGTTTGAGTTTAGTGCTCATCAAATCAAGGAACAGAATGCTATTTGAGTCAGGAGATCACTCTCAGTGCAAATAGCAAGCTAAGAATATTACATACATAGAGAGCAATAGCCACCGCAAATAGTTTGCGACCAGAGTATATGCTGAAAGATGTTCACATGAAAGATTCACGGAATAATTTGGAGTAACAATGACAGTTGTAAATATCAAAGTCTGCTCCGGAGTAATTCACAAACAGAAAGAGAGGCTAAATTCATCAAATAAATTGTTTGCTGCAAATAGTTCTCCCAGCTTTTTCAAGTGTGGCTAATTGACTATCAATAATGTATAGAAAAGCTGAGCGAATAAAAGTATCATACAACTGTCATCCTATTATGTAATTAAGGATCATTAACTATATTAATGACTTTACTAATTCATATATTGTTAACCAATCATTAATGCTTTATTTCAGGCATATACATTATAAACATTCCTGACGCAGGTTTGGAACAAGATTCTTCATACCAAAAATACTCTGCATAGACTAAATCTTGCTTGCTGAGCTAGTGCAAGTAGGGTTGCCAATTTTCTGACTGTAGGAAACTGAACACTTACTCCACCCCCTGCCCCACTGCCACGCCCCTTCTCTGAGGCCCCGCCCCTGCTCACTCCATCCCCTCTCCCTCCCACACTTGTTTTCCCCCACCCTCACTCGTTTTCACCGGGCTGGGGCAGGGAGTTGGGGTGTGGGAGGGGGTGAGGGCTCTGCCTGGGGATGCGAGCTCTGGGAGATGAGAGGTTTGGGTACAGGAGGGGGCTCTGGGCTGGGGGGTGGAGCCGAGGGGTTAGGAGTGAAGGGAAAGGGCTCTGGGCTGATGCAGGGTGTTGGGGTGCAGGGAGGGTGAGGGCTTGGCTGGGGATGAATGGTTTGTGGTGCAGGAGGGTACTCCGGGCTGGGGCTAAGGGGTGTGGAGTGTGGAAGGGGGCTCAGGGCTGGGGCAGGGGGCTGGTGTGCAGGATGGGGTGTGGGCTCCGGGAGGGAGTTTGAGTGCAGGAATGGGATCCGAGCTGGGCGTTGGAGTGTGGGAGGAGGTGAGGGCTCCAGCTGAGGGTGCGGGCTCTGGTGTGGTGCCAGAGATGAGGGGTTTGGAGTGCAGGAGGGGGCTCCAGGCTGGGGCCAAGGGGTTTGGGTGTGGGAGGGGGCTCAGGGCTGGGGCAAGTCGGTGCAGGAGGGGCAGTGGGGTGTGGGCTCCAGACGGGCAGCGCTTACCTCAGGCAGCTCCCAGAAGCAGGCAGCATGTCTGGCTCCTAGGCGAAGGGGCCAGGGGGCTTTGTGCGCTGCTTGCGCCCACAGCTCCCATTGGTCGTGGTTCCCGAAAAGATGAGTCCTCAGCTTGCCTTGCTGAATACTGCTTTTTATGTGCTATAATTTACACAGAAAGTAAACCCTTCGCATTTGGAAAATAATCATGCACCTATTCTAAAGAGATTTGGGGGCACAGTGGCTTGGAGCTGTGAGGGAAGAAACTATAGAATCATAGAACTGGAAGGGACCTCGAGAAGTCATCTAGTCCAGTCCCCTGCACTCAAGGCAGGACTAAGTATTATCTAAACCATCCCTGACAGGTGTTTGTCCAACCTATCTCCTGTTGTTGATTCCTGCTATGTTCAGGGAAAGAGGATTTTGTAAGTTCTTCATAAATAAACAGGATTGTATCAAAGAAAATGCCGACTCCAACATCATTTTTTCCTTTTAGCTGAAGCAACTGGCAGAACCCCACATTTTGCTAACCTCTCAGGTCAAAAAGGAGCAACAATGCTTTGTTACAAATTGCTGTAAAAACCATAAAGTGCCTGTTCTTCTAAAATATGTTTTCATTGGTTACAAAACGTGGCTCAGCCCCAAATATTATAAACAATGGGTCAGATGCTAAAAACCTGATTATTTAGTTCTTAGGCTAAGATTTTGTCACGAGTATTTTTGTAAAAGTCACGGACAGGTCACCGGCAATAAGGAAAAATTTACAGATGCCCCGTGACCTGTCCCTGACTTTTACTAAAAATATCCATGACAAAATGGGGAGCGCTGGGCAGATGCTGGGGAGAGGGGAGCGAGGGGGGGAAGCTGGGAGCTCCAGGGGCCCCCACCACCTGTGGGGGCTCAGACATCCAGGGTCCCCCTCTGCCTATGGCTCAGAGCTTCGGGGTCCTGCCTGCCCAAAGCTGCTGGGAGCTGTGCGTGGGCCCAGCCACAAGCTGTGGGGGTCATCCCCACAGTGGCTCGGAACCCCCTGCCACCCACAATGGCCTGGAGCTCCAGGGTTGCCCTGCCACCCGCGGCGGCCCAGAACTTGGGTGCCCTGCCGGCCGCAGCAGGGATCTGCGGTATCCCCCTGGCCCGCAGCAGCCAGGAGCTGTGGGGTTCCCCGCCGCACACAGTGGCTCAGAGCTTGGGGGGTCTCTGCCACCGCGGGGGTACCCTGCAGCTCCCAGCCACCACAGACCGAAGTCATAGAGGTCATTGGAAGTCATGGATTCCGTGACTTCTGCGACCTCCATGACAAAATTGTAGCCATAGTTATTACTTCTCCTAACTCAGATTGAGTCTCATTTCACACAATAGGAGTTGGTATAAGTAAGATTTGGTCCACCATTAACATTGCTAAACAACCTGTATATATTTGTGTTTCATTATTAGACTTCTTATTTTTAGATTAGTGTATAAGTATATATGTATCTGACTCATACAAGTGTAAATATATACTGTGGCAAATTGCTGGCACTACTATGAGGGTCCCGCACTTTCTCTTCTTGTGGGGGGTTTTCAGGGCACCATTTCTTGCCCCTGAACTGGGGTATCAGCTGTCCCACTAGTATCCAAGAGAAGGGGAATGGAGAGGGAGGGACCCAGGCCCGCCCTCTACTCCGGGTCCCAGCCCAGGGGCCCTAGGTTAGTGGGTAAACCGCTTGTACTAGTGATACTTTCCCCTGGGCTCCTTCCCTCTCCTGCTTGTGGGGCTTCCTGCCTTCCCTCTGCACAAGCCAGGTGTCCCTTTACCTAGGGTCTTGGTCTTCTTAGCCGGCCACAGCACTTCTCCAAACTCTCCTCTGCTTTCCTCCAAACTGCTCTCTGCTCCACCACCAAACCACTCTGCTCCAACTCCTTCCTCCTCCTCCCCTGTCTGCCTGAAGCAGGGGGTTTTATTAGGTTCCTGAGAGGGCCTTAATTGACTACAGGTGCTCCAATTAACCTGTAGCCACCGTCCCTAGTCTCCAGGGAACCATGCCTTAATTAGCCTAGGGCTTATATATTTCCCCTCTCACACTCTACTACGCTGCTCCCTGGCCCTCCTGTATCACAATACATTGAGGAACAAAGAATGTGGGGCATACTTAAGGAGTGGAGGACTCTATCCTGGGAATACGTGACACTGAAAAAGACATGGGATTCATGGTAATTAATCAGCTGAACATGAGCTCCCAGTTCAGTGCTGTCACCAAAATGGCTAATGCAATCTTTGGATATATAAACAAGGCAATCTCAAATAGGACTAGGGATATTATTAGGGCTGTCAATTAATCACAGTTAACTCAAGCAATTAACTCAAAAAAAGTAATTGCAATTAAAAAAATTAATCACAATTGCAGTTTTAGTCGCACTGTTAAAAAATAGAATACCAATTTAAATTTATTAAATATTTTGAATGTTTTTCTACATTTTCATATATATTATATTCTGTGTTGTAATTGAAATCAAAGTGTATATTATTTTTATTATAAACAGTTGCACTGTAAAAATGATAAACAAAAGAAATTGTATTTTTCAATTCACCTCATACAAGTACTGTAGTGAAATTTCTTTATCGTGAAAGTGAAACTTACAAATGTAGATTTTTTTTGCTATATAACTGCACTCAAAACTCAAACAATGTAAAACTTCAAAGCTTACAAGTCCACTCAGTCCTACTTCTTGTTCAGCCAATCACTAAGACAAACAAGTTGGTTTACATTTACAGGAGATAATGCTACCAACTTCTTGTTTACAATGTCACCAGAAAGTGAGAACAGGCATCTGCATGGCACTTTTGTTGTAGCCGGCATTGCAAGGTATTTACATGCCAGATATGCTAAATGTTCGTTTGCCCCTTCATGCTTCAGCCACCATTCCAGAGGACATGCTTTTATACTGCTGACGCTCGTTAAAAAATAATGTGTTAATTAAATTTTTGACTGAACTCCTTGGGGGAGAATTGTATGTCCTCTGCTCTGCTTTACCCGCATTCTGCTATTTCATCTTATACCAGTCTCAGATGATGACACAGCTCATGCTGTTCATTTTAAGAACACTTTTACTGCAGATTTCACAAAACGCAAAGAAGGTACCAATGTGAGAGTTCTAAATATAGCTACATCACTTGACCTAAGGTTTAAGGATCTGAAGTGTCTTCCAAAATCTGAGAGGGATGAGGCATGGAGCATGCTTTCAGAAATCTTAAAAGAGCAACACTCCGATACTGAAACAACAGAATCTGAACCACCAAAAAAGAAAATCAACTTTCTGCTGGTGGCATCTGACTAAGATAATGAAAATGAACATGCGTCAGTCCGCACTGCTTTGGATCATTATTGAGCAGAACCCATCATCAGCATGGACGCATGTCCCATGGAATGGTGGTTGAAGCACGAAGGGACATATGACTCTTTAGCATATCTGACGTGTAAATATCTTGTGACACCAGCTACGATAGTGCCATGAGAATGCCTATTCACACTTTCAGGTGACATTGTAAACAAGAAGCGGGCAGCATTATCTCCTGCAAATGTAAACAAATTTGTTTGTCTGAGCAATTGGCTGAACAAGAAGTAGGACTGAGTGGACTTGCAGGCTCAAAATTTTACATAGTTTTATTTTTGAATGCAGTTTTTTTGTACATAATTCTACATTTGTAAATTCAACTTTCATGATAAAGAGCTTGCACTACAGTACTTGTATTAGGTGAATTGAAAAATATGATTTATTTTGTTTTTTTACAGTGCAAATACTTGTAATGAACAATAAATATAAAGTGAGCACTGTACACTTTGTATTCTGTGTTGTAATTGAAATCAATACATTTGCAAATGTAGAACACATCCAAAAATATTTAAATAAATGGTATTCTACTATTGTTTAACAGTGCGATTAATTGCATGATTAATCACGAATAATTTTTTTAATCGCTTGACAGCCCTAGGTATTATGTTACCTTTGCATTTGGCACTGGTGCAACTGTTACTCGAATACTATTTGTAAGTTCCAGTGTTCACAAGAAGGATGTTTATAAACTGGAGAGGGTTTAGAGAATAGCTGTGAGAATTATTATTATTTATTTGGATTACTGTGATGCAAAATTGGAAAACATACCTTATATTGATAGACACAAAAATCTTAATCTATTTAATTAAATAACATGGTCGTTAAGGGGTGATTGATCACAGTCTATGAATACAAAATATTAATAATGAACTCTTTGGTCTAGTTGACAAACCTATAGCAGGATTCAATGCTGGAAGTTGAAACTAGACAAATTCAGATGGGAAATTAGGCATAAATTATTAACTGTGAGGGTAATTAATCATTGGAACAATTTACCAAGGGTTATGGTGAACTTTACAGAATTGGTAATTTTTAAATCAAGATTAGATTTTTTTGTAAAGATATGCTATAGTTCGAACAGGAATTAATTTGGTGAATTTCAATAGACTGTGTGATGAAAGACATCAGACTAGATGATCACAGTGGTCCCATCTGGCCTTGGAATCCGTGAATCTGAATACTGATGTCCTTTACACTAGCACTCTTTGTTAGAACTAAATTGTTCATAAAAGGCACCGGCCAGAATAGACACAATGCAGTTACATTGACCAAATGGGATCTTATTTGAGCACAAACCCTCCCAGGAATCACAGGTGTTTGGGAGAATAACATATCATCCCTTAAGACCAATAAGCATGCCTTGCACCTCTGCATGGTGCAGAGGTGGCAGAGAGAGTGTTTCTACATCTTTAGAGTGCAGTGCTAGGAAGGAACATCTACTGTGTTCTGAAGAGCTCATGCACTGCAATTGTACTTGGCTCCTACACAGAAGGATATCTCTCCGATTCATTTAAGGGCTAGGCACAATCAATGGAGTGGTGTGCTAGCTGCTAACCAGTGCTTTTCAAGAGGAATAGTTTCAACACTCTTAGATTTGATGCATCATGTCATAATTCTACATATTAAGTGGCACAGGAAACCGATATAGGAAGTCTTATTAGTGATCATAACATGATGCATCATTTCTTCATGCACTGCCATATATTTTGTTCACTTTGGCATTGACATAATTCAGAGTAATGCACTGTGCGATGTGTCTGACTGCATCACATCAAATTAATAGAGAAAAATAGTGTGAAACATTAAATTGCTCATGCTACTTTGAAAACTCTAAGCACCTCCCAAAATGTCACCAAAATATTCCACTTAAGCAGTTTGGCACATATGTAATTAACTTCAAGATTTTCTGTGTGATCAGTTTTACAGAGACTACCCTGTATTTCCTTACAAGTTATTGTCTGCTGCAATTTACTGTATACATGAAAATTAAAAGATTAGAAATGATAATACCTTGCAGATTCCATCAGAGACTCATGATTTCTCAATAGCTCTGTCTGTCAATCTGGTGACTAGCAATTGCCACCAAAACGTTCAACACGGTTCTGTGATTTTATTCCATATATATGCAATGAAGCAAGATGGACTAGAGCAGTTATGAGATTCAGTAGTAATAACCAGGAGTTACAAGCAATAGGGTCAGACAACTCCTAATCTCTGAGTCAATCACATTTTCCTCATTTGCACTATAAGTGTGTGTGTGTGTGTGTGTGTGTGTGTATATATATATAAAATAATCTTCATGGAGATCTTCATGTCAATATAAAATAATCTTCATGGAGATCTTCATGTCATCAACTCTTGGTGTGGTCTTTTGAGGTGTCTCAGCTTCTCCTGACTGACCCAGCTTAATTTGTCCTCAGTCAGGTCAGTTACTGGACTGTCACCTCCAAGTACATCTATCAGCCCTTCAATTTTAGGGTTTGCAATCTCCAGGCTCTTTTCTTGGACACAGCCTGGTGCAGGGCTGTCACCCCTTTGCATTTCCCAGGCCTTTCTGCCTTCCTTTCTTTCTCCCCTTTATAGCAGGTGTTCTCTATTGGTTGCAGCTGTGGGTGCCTGCCTCCATGACGGCAGTTCTGGCAGCTACATGGGGAGGTGTGATCGAGCTGTTTACATGTAAACAGGAGGAACTCTCCTCCACACTCTGTCTATGGTTAGTATGGGGTTTGTAGACCCCATTGCACAGCATAAAATGATAGCTCAATCAATCTCTTCAGATTTCCTGAATAATAGATAGAGGACAGAATCAAAACCACTGGGGGTATGAGAACAACTTCAATTATCCAGCTCCTAGATCTGATCTTCAAGGCTCCCACCTCCCTCCATTCTGGGCAGAACCAAAACAGTAGATGTAAACACTACCAAATATTAACAAAAGGCCTGATTTTCAGCCAGGTGAAATAGCATACCGGTTTGTGTGTATGAGTGGATGCAGTGCATACTCAATCTACTGACGAAGGTAGCAGTGAAGATTTTTTACAACAATCATAAATAACCCATAGCTAGCATATAGATCTTTTCATTCATCCATCTCAAGGTGATTTACAAAAGAAGGTGAGTATCACGATCTCCATTTCACAGTTGGAGAAACAGAGGCACAGTGAGGGGAAGAGTCTTGACCAAGGACATGCAGCAGGTCAGTGGCAGAGCTGGGAACAGATATTATTTTTCCTGACTCCCATTCCTGCCTTACCCAGATTAGACATTTGTAATTCTGTAGACAAGACTATGGTCACATACACTTCATGATCATAGTACCCATATAGCCCTATAGGTAAGACATGCACTGTTACAACACCACTGCTGTAAAATTTTAACCTTTTAATCAATCATGGAATTATACTATTTCTCTCTCCAGTGTTCATGTAAAACAAAACAACTTTGGGGTTTGGGGGGTTGTTTGTTTGTTTTTGTAGCAATTCTAGCATCTACAACTGTAACTATCCTGTTTATTGTAAGTCATGCATCATACAGTTCCACAATGAATGATATTCAGGTTTTTTTTGTTCAGAGACAAGAGGAGGCTACATTATCCTTATGCTCCACTAGTATAACTGTTTTTCTTTTCAGATTTCAACACAAAGCTTAAAAAATAATATTCACTTTATGGTGTTACTTTGCTTTGTCTACAGCTCTCATGTACATCATTATTCATCAGTGAATCACCTTGAGTGGTATATTGATGCTGTGAACTGCATTTTTTGTTGGAGTTCTGAGGGTATTAGAAAATTGCTGGGATATATATTTTCAAAAATGTGCACAACTTGCAATTTACCTCTGCAAAACAGTTAATTGCTCACTCAGGCCCTAATTCAGGAAAGCACTTAAGCATGCGCTTAACTTTAAGCACGTGCATTGCTTTGCACCCTCTTATGCTCCTGTGCCAGTGTACTAGCAGGGCCATGATTTAGTTCTAAAGGTGGGGTTTTCAGAGAGACCTGAGAAAATTAGGTGGCCAACTCCCATTGATTTTGAATGCAACGGAGCACCTAACTCCCAAAAGGGCCCTTTGAAGATCCCAATCTAAGCTCTGCTATTATAATTGAAAAGCAAAACAAACAAACAAATTGGTTAAAACAGATTCATGCTAATGTGATTTAGAGTGTGGTTCTATTCTATAAAAAAAGGAATATCTGAAAATGCTCTTGTGGAGTTCCACTGACCAAGTCTTCCAGATCAAATGTGCAGGGTTTCGTTTTCTAACTTTGAGCACTTCAGTCTCCACCAGGAACCTGAAAGTCAGACTGGTCTCTTTCGTATATATGCACTGTAAGAAAGATTCTGCAGGCCACATTCTGTCCTAAATTAATAACCGTTCTCTTATTTGTTTGGAAAATGGAATATGTTTATTGTTGTCACGAAAGTAAACAGGTATTATTGTGTTCACACAAAGAAGAGCTCTGTCAGGTAGACAGATGACCTATTTGCATCACTGCATTTCAGAATAGAATTGGTTAAGATCAGTGGCTCTCAACCTTTCCAGACTACTGGACTACTTTCCAGACTACTTTCAGGAGTCAGATTTGTCTTGCATACCCCAAGTTTCACCTCGCTTAAAAACTACTTGCTTACAAAATCAGATATCAAAATACAAAAGTGTCACAGCCACACTATCGCAGAAAAAGTGAGGACTTTCTCATTTTTACCATATAATTATACAATAAATTGATTGGAATATGAATATTGTACTCACATTTCAGTCTGATACTTGAGCCATTTTTTCACTTGTGAGCCTTTTCTGAAAGGCTCGAGCCCCAGGTGCTGGGACTGACACCAAAACTCTGCCACCCGAGGCTGAAGCATGTAACTTAGCTTCGTGGGGCCCCTGTGGTATGGGGTCCCAGTCAGGTGCCCTGCTTGCCCTCCTCTAATGCTGGCCCTGCGCTTGTGCCCCCCACCCCATCCTGTGACTCTCCTTGGGGCTGCAACCCCCAGGTTAAGAAACACTGATCCAGATGAGTTGAGTACCCCCTGGAAGACCTCTGCGTACCCCCAGGAGTTCACATACCCCTGGTTGAGAACCATTAGTTTAGATGGTCCAAGCAGACAGCATATCTGTTTTAAAACGGTCTTGCACTAAGTCCATCATCATAGTGGCATCTGTCTTGTTGACTATAGGTCCCTACTTTGTAAAACTGTTTAAATACATGGTTTAAAAGCAGCTATACTGTATTCCTATTGGCCAGATAAACGATTTAAACTATTTTAACATAAAATGTTGACGGGGTCATATCATGGAAGGTTTTTTCCTCTGGCTACGCTTGAGGTTGAAAAGATCTGGCATGACTTGATTTTCAGTTGTCTCATTACGGTTTAATCTTTGAAACTAGGAATCAACCTTGCCTCAATATATATACATATTAGGGCTGTCACTTAATCGCAGTTAACTCACGCGATTAACTCAAAAAAATTAATCGCAATTAAAAAAACTAATTGCGATTAATCCCAGTTTTAGTCACAGTGTTAAACAATAGAATACCAGTTTAAATTTATTAAATATTTTGGTTGTTTTTCTATATTTTCATATATATTGTATTCTGTGTGGTAATTGAAACCAAAGTGTGTATTATTTTTTATTACAAATGTTTGCCCTGTAAAAATGATAAACAAAAGAAATAGTATTTTTCAGTTCACCTCATACAAGTACTGTAGTGCAATCTCTTTGTCATGAAAGTGCAGCTTACAAATGTAGAATTTTTTTTGTTACATAACTCCACTCAAAAACAAAACAATGTAAAATTTTAGAACCTACATGTCTACTCAGTCCTACTTCTTGTTCAGTCAATCACTCAGTCAACAAGTTGGTTTACACTTGTAGGAGATAATGCTGCCCTCTTCTTATTTACAATGCCACCAGAAAGTGAGAACAGGCATTTGCATGGCACTTTTTGTAGCCGGCATTGCAAGGTATTTACCTGCCAGATATGCTAAACATTTGTATGCCCCTTCATGCTTCAGCCACCATTCCAGAGGACATGCTTTCAGGGTGATGACGCTTGTTAAAAAAATAATGCATTAATTAAATTTGTGACTGAACTCCCTGGGGGAAAATTGTATGTTCCCTGCTCTGTTTTACCCGGATCCTGCCATATATTTCATGTTATAGCAGTTTTGGATGATGACCCAGCACACGTTGTACGTTTTAAGAATACTTTCACTGCAGATTTCACAAAACGCAAAGAAGGCACCAATGTGAGATTTCTAAGGATAGCTTCAAAAACAAATACTTGTAATGAAAAATAAATGTAAAGTGGGCACTGCACACTTTGTATTCTGTTTATAATTGAAACCAATATATTCGAAAATGTATAAAACAGCCAAAAATATTCAAATAAATGGCATTCTATTATCATTTAACAGTGGAATTAGTCACAATTAATTTTTTTAATTGATTCTTTTTTTAATTGCTTGACAGCCCTAATTTTATATATATATATACACACACACACACACCATAGAATATCAGGGTTGGAAGGGACCTTAGGAGGTCATCTAGTCCAAACCCCTGCTCAAAAGCAGGACCAATCCCCAATTTTTGCCTCAGATCCCTAAATGGCCCTATCAAGGATTGAACTCATATCCCTGGGTTTAGCAGACCAATGCTCAAACCACTGAGCTATCCCTCTCCCCCAGGAGGGAGATATATATATTCATATTCATGTGCCAATAAGGCACGTACAAAATGCTCTTACAGCAAGGTCCAAAGCTCAGAAACATTAGAGGAGCCTGGTAAATGAGCCTTCATAATCATTTCTGCAACTTTTGATGACGATTAGTGCAACTTGGTGCACAGCTGAAGAAGCAAACAGATTTTCCTGTAATGATCTCCCTGGATTCTCAACATAAGCATAGCAGGTAATGAGATCCTTCATGGATTTCAAAAGATATCTCACATCCAGGTGCTGAAGCACATTTTTTAAAGCCCTGGAAACAAGAGCTTAAAAATTCAGCATCAAAAAGCCCGTAATTCCTCCACAGATTTCTCACTCTCAAATACAGCACAAGAACAGTACTACAATCCAGATCCTCGTTTTTCTTGTCTATCTAGGAATACTTGCAACAGCACAATGTAAGCATGTTAAAACTTGGAACTAGTTGCAAAGATATAACATCCAAATTTTCAAGGGCATTACTTGTGGACTCCGAAGGCAGATAAGGTAGGGGGAAAGCATTAAGAATGTAAAAATAGCTGTGCTTTAGGAGACAACAGAAACAAGCATTCCTGAACGGAACAATCCTTTTTTAAATTATTGTTATGGTGACTTGTTGGGAAACACTCTTAAAGTGAAACTTGATCTGTGTCTGAGGGCTACCCAGGAGACAGACTAGCCAAGTAGAGTATCATATTTGAAAATCTACCCAGGAGAAAGACAAGCCAACTAGAATATCATATTTGAAAATCTACTGCTGTACATTCCAGATATATAACTGTTTATTTGTATGTTGATAGTACCTATTGCAATATAGGTCTCCATTGTGCTAGGTACCGTACATACACATAGTAAGAGACAGTATATCAATTACAGTCTAAGGGTATGTCTTCACTGCAAATAAAAGGTGTGTTCTTAACTTGGGTTAGCTAACTCATTTTAGATAACAGGCTAAAATAGAAGTGAAGACACACCAGTTCAGCCTTTCATGGAGATTAGCAGCTCAAATTCAACCCCATGCTCTCCTATTGGCTTTAACTAGAGCTGCGAAATTGAGTTAAAAGCTGAGTTGCTGTGTCTTCAATGCTATTTTAATCTGATTTAAGAACACACAATATTTTGCAGTGTAGACATACCCTAAACAGACAGAAAAGGCATTACTAACATCCCCATTATCCAAATGGGGAACCGGCTGAGCCTAACCCTGATCTCCTGAGTTACAGTCCAGTGTCTTAACCAAAAGACCCATCTTTCCTCTGAAAGGTCTGGACTAAGCTGTTAAGTAGCTCATTAGCAAAATTGACCAATACTGAGAAATTTCTCTTTTAAGTTTGCCAAACATTGGAAAATGCACATTGAGAATCTGACTCTCGTCTCCGTTAGTCAGTATAAGGCCTTGTCTACACTGGCAAGTTTCTGCGCAGTAAAGCAGCTTTCTGCAGTGTAACTCCCGAGGTGTACACACTGCCCAGCCACTTAGTGCACAGAAACTGCGCAGTTGCAGCGCTGTAAAAAAAACACCCGACGAGAGGCGTACAGCTTTTTGTGCCGGGGCTACAGCGCCACGGTACCAGTGTAGACACCCTGGTGGATTACAGCACTGCGATTGGCCTCCGGGAGGTCTCCCACAATGGCTGTACTTGCCTCTCTGGTCAATGGTTTGAACTCTACTGCCCTGCCCTCAGGTGTCCAACCATGAGCCCCACCCCTTAAATTCCTTGGGGATTTTGAAAGTCCCCTTCCTGTTTGCTTGGTGATGCGTGCAGTGGTCCCAGCACATCTTTCCAGGTGACCATACCTGCTCTATGCACCAGGCAATCTCCTGCTTGGAGCAATACCGAGCTGCTGGACCTCATCAGCATTTGGGGGGCGGGGGGAGACTGTCCAGTGGCAGCTGCGCTCCAGCCATAGGAATTATGATACCTATGGACAGATTTCATGATGCATGACAGAAATGGGCCATGACCGGGACACACTGCAGTGCAGGGTCAAAGTGAAGGAGCTGCGGAACGCCTACCACAAGGCGTGGGAGGCAAACCGCCATTCCGGTGCTGCGCCCACAAGCTGCCGGTTCTACAAAGAGCTAGACGCAATACTCAGTGGTAACCCCACCTCCACTGTGGATATTTTGGTGGCTCATGTGCCAGTCGAGAGTGGACCGAGCCAGGAGGACTAAATCTTGGACGAGGATGTGGAGGGGGACCCAAAGGCAGAGGACAACTCGGAGGTCAGAGATGCATGCAGCCAGGAGCTCTTCTCTACCCTGGAGGAGGCTATCCAGTCACAGCTGTCGGAGCTTGGCGAAGCACAAACAGGAGAGGAGGCCCCTGGTAAGTGGCTTTGATTTTGGGAATCGCTGAAGCGAGTTGTTGGGGGCAGGAGGGTTGCAGAAGGCCGGCTAGTTTGTGTGTGCTGATCTTGCGGGGAGGGATTTTCAGAAATTAGGCTTGTGTCTGAATGATGCGCATACCACCACATGCCTAGTCTGAGTGGCAGAACAGGCTGTTGATTGACTCCCTCACTTCATGGGAACCTGCCTCAGAGATCTCCAGGAAACTGTCATGGAGATACTGGACAATCTGTTGCCGCGGGCATTTTGGCAGAGCTTCTTTGTGTTTTTGCTCCATTAAGGTTACCTTTCCTGTGCCATTTGGCCGTCACAAGGGGGGCAGGGACCATTGCTGCACACAGGCGAGCTGCATAAGGGCCAGGGTGGAAGCCGCAGTCTTGGAGAAGACTCTCCCTTGATTCCCTGCTCACCCTCAGCAGCGAGATATCTTCCATAATGAACACAGCCTGTGGAAAATGTGGAGACAGGGATGATTATAAGGCCCCCCCTACAGTGCTGCCTCTCCCTAAGAGCCACGTGCCCAGTGTACGGTACAGTCCTGGAACACTGATTTCTCCTGCCCCTGCGGTTACTCACCATTTTGGGGGGCTTGTGGCTCATGTGTGCTTGCCTGGGGTCAGCCAGTTAGTGACAGGTATGTGAATAGTGGCTGGCTGTGTTTTAAATCAGCGGGCTGTGTGTTGCAAACAATACTGCTCCTGTAAAATGTTGCATTTTGGCTCCACAGATATGACCTTGCGAGCCCAGCCTCCCTCTTTGTTATCGCCGGCTGAACAGCTGTGCAGAATTAGAAAGCGGCCGTGAAGAACTAAAGAGGACTTTCTGTGTGATGTCATGACGCACTCTGTGGCCGAAAACGAAGAACTGAGCGAGTGGGGGGACAGCGAGAAACGGGACTGAAAGGAGAACGCAGCCACAGAGCAGCTCTTACAAGTTATGGAGCTTCAAGGGGACATGCTCCAGGTGCTCCCAGCGCTACAAACCAAGCAGCTCCGCGCCCTCCCTCGCCTGCAGCCGCTGTCGCAAAACTCTTTGCCATGTGCCCCCCAGACACTGCCAGCACACTCTTATCAACCTCCTGGCTCCAGTCTGTACCCGCTGCATTCCACTCCTCCCCCATCACAGTCCAGCACTATGGACTCCCAGTACCCACTGCACTCAACACCCATCCCTCTGCAGTTTTGCCCTGCTGAAGTACAGTACCTGCTGCACTGTACTCCAAAGGACAAGGTTGGATATGATCCCTGGACATACACAAATATTTTACCGTCCCAGGATCCCACCTCCTCCTGGGACCCTCCCTTCCCGCATCCCCTTCAGTGCTGATTTGTTTTTGGGTTTTTTTGTCTCTCTCCTCCGGTTGTTGTTTTTTAATAAAAGAATTGTTTTGGTTTGAAAGCAATCTTTATTCTATTAATTGAAAGCAAACAGAGCCCTGCAAACCAACAGGCAATTTTCTTAAACCTTCATAGTGCATTGTCTGCACCAATCAAAATCACCTCCTAGCATTACAAGCACTGCACTCCCGAGCATAGCAACAAATATGAGTGGCTTTCAGCTTCAAAATGCTGCCTCAAGGCATCCCTGATTCTTATGGCCCCGCACTGTGCCCCTCTAATAGCCCTGGTCTCTAGCTGTTCAAATTCAGCCTCCAGGCGCTGAGCCTCAGCGGTCCAGCCCTGAGTGAAGCTTTCACCCTTCCCTTCACAAAAATGATGGAGCGTACAGCACGCGGCTATAAGCATAGGAATATTGTCATTGGTCAGGTCCAGCCTCCCATATAGGCAGTACCAGTGGGCCTTTAAATGACCAAAAGCACTCAACAGTCATTCTGCACTTGCTCAGCCTGTTGTTGAACTGCTCCTTGCTGCTATCCAGGTGCCCCGTGTATGGCTTCATAAGCCATGGCATTAAGGGGTAGGCAGGGTCTCTAGGGATCACAATGAGCATTTCACCTTTCTCTATGATGATCTTCTGGTCCGGGAAGAGAGTCCCTGCTTGCAGCTTCCTGAACAGGCCAGTGTTCCAAAAGATGCGTGCACCAGGCACCTTTCTGGACCAGCCTGCGTTAATGTCTGTGAAACACCCATGGTGGTCCACAAGCGCCTGGAGAACCATTGAGAAATACCCCTTCCAATTAATGTACTCAGTGGCTAGGTGGCCTGGTGCCAGAATTGGAATATGCGTGCCATCTATCGCCCCTCCACAGTTAGGGAAGCCCATTTGTGCAAAGCCGTCCACAATGTCATGCACGTTGCCCAGAGTCACAGTCTTTCGGAGCGGGATGCGATTAATGGCCCTGCACACTTCCATCAACACGAGTCCAACTGTCGACTTTCCCACTCCAAACTGGTTAGAGACCGATCGGTAGTAGTTTGGGTAACCTGTTTCCACAGTGTAATCACCACACACTTCTCCAATGACAGGGCAGCTCTCATTCTCGTGTCCTTGCACCGCAGGCCTGGGGTGAGCTCATCACACAGTCCCATAAATGTGGCTTTCCTTATCCAAAAGTTCTGCAGCCACTGCTCGTCATCCCAGATGTGCATGACTATGTGATCCCACCACTCAGTGCTTGTTTCCCGAGCCCCTATGCAGCATTCCACTGTGGTCGGTACCTCCGTGAATGCCACAAACAATCTTGTGTCATAGCTACTACGCATGGACAGATCAGTGTTGAACTCCTCTTGCCTGGGAGTTGTGGGAAGGCAGAGGGGGTCGTGGGGCATCCTGGGTCTTCTCCCAATGCCCCATGGATCCCGCATGATTGACCAATATGCTGCTCGCTTTAATTCCACTGCCACTTGTGAAGTGTTAGTCAAAGCGAGCAGCATATTGGTCAACAGTGCGGGATCCATTCCTGCAGACTGAAGAGGCAGAGCGCACAGTATACAAACCATTGAAAGATGGCGTCAAATGCAGACTAAAGCACAGGGATTGCTGGGATGCAAAGCAATGGATGATGGGGAATTGGGAGAGGACCCAGGATGCCCCGCCACCCCTCCACCTTCCCACAAGTCTTAGCGGCAGACGAGGAAGAGATGCTCTGTGGGATAGCTGCCGAGACTGCGCCGCTTCGAATACCACTGCAAGTGCCGCAAGCGTGAACTTGCGCAGGCAGCTGACAGTGTGAACACAGAACAGCGGTTTCCCTTCAATGCTCTCTGAGCGGTGCTGTAACAGCTGGCGATGTAGCTCTGCCAGTGTAGACACACCCTACATCAGAAGTGACTCCACTGAAGCTAGTGATGGTTGGGATTAATAGTGATGTAACTGAGAGGAGAATCAGGATCTTTATTTGATTCTTCCATTTCTCCATTCATTGTTATATTAATAATGTTCACTTCAATAAGAAATTGAACCACATTTAATTTTCTTTGTACTTTTATAGGCTCCTGGGACGGGAAGGGTGTTTCAAAAACAGACAGGAATGGATTAATTAGTGCCTCCTTGCCTTGAGTATTGCTCTCTGTATGCAGGCGTTATGCAACAGTAGAAACATCAATAAACAATAACTTAGTGTAAGTTACTATTCTTTCCTCATTATCCAATGATTTGCTAGAACCGATGACAATGATGTCACAATGTAACCTTGAATTAGTTTGGTTCAACTGTGAGCCACAATATAAATCCTTTAAGTTACTCAGCAATTCCATGCTAACTACTTGAGCTTTTCCTTATATCTGTAGACATGTGCATATATAGCTCCTGGATTTCATGCTCACAAGCAGTCGGAAAAGAAAAGAAAAGAAAAGAAAAGCATTCAATAAAATGGAGCTATTATCCCAGTGTTGATATAAAATCTGACTGCTCTGCTAAACAAAACAAAACAAAAAAAACCCCTTTCCAATATAATCATCACAATTTCCTTCAGTTTCCCTCATTCACCAGATGCCTATTAGTGATCTGAGAACCTCAAATATTTGGTTCAGTTTGGGTAAGTACAAGTTCAGAAGTTTATCTCAAACTCCTTGATTTGTACTATTGAACTAGAAATCTCATGAGCGTATGATTTCTCCCAAGATTACCTGAACTGGCTTATTCTGACCAGCCAGTAAACAATACAAAAAAATAGCCAACTCTTTTGTGTTCTCATCTCTGCTTCCATTCTCAGGGAGACACAGTAAGTGCAGAGGCCTGAAAATGAAAAGTAACAGAAAGAAGAAAGATGTGTTCACATTTCATTTTAAACGCCTGCTATTTTAATTAATTGAAAATAGTATTGCTTCCCCCCCATCTGTGTCCACTGTTCTTAATCAATTTTAAAACCCATTTAGGAAAAAACATCACCTCTAACAAAACTGAGCAAAATTCTCATCTAATTTCTATGTTATGAATTTCTCATATCCTCAGGAAACATGCTAGTTTTACTGCAAACTTGGCTCAGATTCAGAAACAAGCACCACTTTAGTTTGCTAATTGTAGACAGTTGTGATTACTCATAACAATAATGACTAGAATATATTAGCATACGTGTACTGTTTCTTTAAACATGTACCAAGAATCCAAAGAAGATAGGTTGAAGGAATGTTCTAGGAAGAAACTCTACAGGGAAGCAGCAGGCAAGACAGATTAGTTTTATTGATAAGACTGTTTTCTTTATTCTAATGAGGCAATAATGGTGACTGTGAGCCTCAGGGGCATTTACGCTTTGCAAAGCCTAAGAGATCAGCCCTACAGGTTATAGATTTGCTTGAATCCAAACCTAAAAGATGGAACTAGATCTGAACACCCCTGAATTCCATAGTTGTTTGTATCTGTAGTTCTGGGGTGGAACAGTCTCTGTTCCTGAACAGCCTTAAAGACTCAGAGAGAGAGACTGTAACTACTGCTACTGCCATTGTTTCTGTGGAACAGAATTGTCTTTGTGACTGTCCCCTTGCCTCCGTTGCCTGTTTCAAATTGCATGCTAACGGTAAAGAAAGAAGAGGTACTTTGGGCTTAATCTGGGTCTTGGCCTGATAAAATATGCAGCAATTCATGGCTATGGGGTATAAAATGTTAAAATATAAAATCCCAGATCCTTCTGCAACATGCACACTTTGGAATGTTCACCCATTTATGGATAATTATGGAAGCATGTCAAGTTTGCTGGATTGAACCCAGGGTTCCAGATGCTAGCATGCAGACCCTGCCTAGAACTAGAATTTTTCCATAGATCTGTGCTGCATACAAATCTTTGACCAGTGGCAACAAACTTGGAGAGAAGGTGTCAGCAGCTCTCACACACAGTGAAGGTGCCTGAATCTTCATTCTCTATATTCTTTCTGAATCAGAACCCAAAATATTATTAGCCGGATCTAATCTATTTACAAAAACAAACAAACAAACAAACAAAATAACCTATCCATCATCCTGGATGAAGGTGCTTTCTGTACGGTTATTTTCAGGCGATAGCCTGAACTGAGTTCCCTTACTCTCATGTCAAGCTAATAACTACCACAATAGTTATCTGCTCCTTCTCTTTTGATCGTTCACATATTATGTTTAAAGAAAGATTGGAAAGCCCACTCAAAAGTTTCCACCCCAGGTTCCCTGCCAAACTCAGCAAACAAAATACCAATTTGCACCTTTTTTTTTTTTTGCAACCAGAACAACAAAATAGGGGCTATATTGCTTATCACATATTTTGCATGTATTAAGACCCACTATTTTTGCTACTTAATATTTCTCAAAGGTCTCTTCACCAAGAAGCCCACTAGGACTTTAAAAAAACCACCTCAAATTGGAATTAAATTAATTAAAAATGCAATTTTATGTGAGTTTGAGATATGGGGAGGAGAAAGATGGGGTGAGCAGAAGCAGATACATCAATCAAAAATGTCAACATTGTGATCTGATCCACAGTAACCAGAAAGCATCATTAAGAAGCTAAAGTCAATGGGAATTCACATAGAAACTGGGATTCTGCCCATGAATATCAGACTGCAGGATCAAGGCCATAATTTTCATATATATTTAAATAAAATTTTAGCAGTAAATCTTCACACAAAAAACAGCTCCTATTTGCTTATACAGTATATGTATTTTACTTGACAAATGAACAGAAAGTGCTTTGTGGTTGAATGCACAAGCAATAAAAGCAGATGATCAACTTTGTCTCCACCGTGCTGTTTTGAGTGAGGTAAAAACGTCAGTCATGTTTTCTGTACACACTGAATTTTGTACAGCCTAATTTTTTTGTTCCACTTGAACTTTTGGATTATTTCCCATTTACTAGTTCCCCCCACCCCGCACCTCCACTCCCTCTGGATTAAGATAAAATTGCAAAGCAGGCCTCAGAGATTATCCTCACAGCATGACTCAAAGTGCTGGAGAGGAAGAAAAAAAACCCCTTTAATAATGAAACACTGGGTTTTTTTAATAGAATAACTGGTGGTTTTCTTAAACATAATAAGAAGTTGTTCCCATTAAGGGGAACAAATATAGCCCATCATACCAGTGGATGTGTTTAATCAGGATTGATGCTGTAGGAACTGCTTGTAAATTCACAAGAGCTTTCCTCTGGAGATATAAAAATAGTTATGGTATTCAGATGTCAAGACTTAGATGTATATAATTAGATTACGTAGAAGCGACAAAGGGTCCTGTGGCACCTTATAGACTAACAGAGGTATTGAGCATAAGCTTTCGTGGGTGAATACCCACTTCTTCGGATGCAAGCAGTTTTCCACTGCTTGCATCCGAAGAAGTGGGTATTCACCCACAAAAGCATATGCTTCAATACCTCTGTTAGTCTATAAGGTGCCACAGGACCCTTTGTCGCTTCTACAGATCCAGACTAACATGGCTACCCCTCTGATAATTAGATTATGTGGAGCATAGAGTTGTGAGACAGAATTACTGAGCATTCAACCTGCCCCCCCTCCACACACACACACAATCATAATATCTGAAATGGTGGGTGTCTTTTTCCTGGTTCTCTCTTATTCCTCCCAAACACACCTGGCTTAGAATGAATTATACTTCTTCAATATGCTACATATTTCCTGCAGTGATTATATGACTTTATGAATGGGACTTTTAATCTGGCATTGAAAAGTGAATGCCTTTTAAAAGGATTAATTAAGAATTAATCAATTAAAAACATTGACACTAAGCATGCAAATAGACCAATATGGGTCTAGCCCACCCATATGGAGTCCTGTTCAAATCAAGTAAGATGACTTTATTGTTAAAGCAATACATGCACATTGACATCCATGATGTTGTGTAGGAGATCTACAATCTGATTGAAGAATCGGGGTAATTGGCTGTATATATGCTATACAATAACTTGCCTCTGATTTCTTATTTGTTGTATATTTAATTTGATGACAAGTTCTTTCATAATACTTTCTGGTTCAAATGTGTGCTGTACTTGTTGGGCTAATTTTCAGAAGAGAGTTAGGCACTAAGGGCCAGATTTTCAAAAGTGTCCAGGCACCCGAAGATGCAGATAGGTGATTACTGAGATTTTTCAAAAGCACCCAGGAGCCTAACTCCAATTGGAATTATAAAAATCTGAACCTTTTGCACTTCTGAAAATCTTACCTATTTTTTCTTATGAGATAATTTTCGCTATGACCATCAGGAAAGTTTAAGGCACGTACATTTTTAATCTAATTCTTTAAAATTTTATTATCACTGCAACAAATTTAGAAAGCTATTGGTTTTAAATTTTGTATTCAGATTTTTAAAATAATTATCATCTCACCTGGGCATTCTAACAAGTTAATCAGTAGCTGAACTGAGATCCTCATCAAACCACTGTGTAGTTTCATTGAGGGTATCCATTAACACAGTTCAACTCAATTAAACTCTAGTGCAGCGGTGTCCAATAGAAATTCAATGCTAGCCACACTTGTGGTTTTGAATTTTTCTTATTAGCCACATTATAAAAAAGGATTCAAAAACATACTACAAATGACATTTCAAATATCAAAAATAAGTAGATATACAAAAAATATTAATAGGTACTACTAACACAAAATTACTATATCCTAGCCACGTTAACAAGCTGTATATCAAAGCACGCAACCTGTCTTCCAGTACTGCTGTTTTCAATACACCAACGCGTTGCTCATGCATTAGCCACAATTCATTAGTCTATTCGCCACATGTGGCTAGTGGCGAACGTATTGGACACCGCTGCTCTAGTGGAATGAAACAAAGAAGCAAATGGTTATGCATTTTATTCAACAACCACTTTTTATTCTGTATACATTTCTAAATTCACAATTCTGAGGCATTTGTCCTAAATCATTGAGAAAGTGCCTTACTTTTCACCTGATATATTAAACAGACAGCAACAAAGCCGATTTGTATTCCATTTTGTCACTAAGAATTAAAGTTTTCTCAAATAAAACACTTCCCTTGGCTTCATCCTGCTAGATACTTAACCTGCAGCCTCCATTGGCTTCAACGGGAGTGACAGGTATTCTGCACTTCTCAGGACTTCGATGCCTGCATTTATAAAATATTTGATTTATTTTCCTCTTTTTACTGAAGGGCACTTTACTTTAGAAAAGGCATTTATTACAGCATTTCAGTTACCTGTGCTATGCTAACATTGGGCTCTGGACAGATAGATTAGTCTGTCTGCATTAGTTCTCGATAAATCAGAACCTTTGTCACTCACTTTGGTATATAACGGCAAAGGAAAAACAAAAAACAGTTTAAAAATATAACAGTCTCCTGCTAATAATATAGATGGTGTCAACTTACTGAGCATTATACAGAAACTTTCATCCAAAAGGATTCCCAAGTGCCTAAGAAATTGAATGAGATATAATTATCCTAACATGGTATGGCTCTTCAGTATCCCCTAATGTCTAGATTAGAAGTTTATGATTCTACTACTTCCTCTGAGCTATATGCCCCTGGCCAGGTCAACCACAGGGATTCAACCCATGGGTCTGAAAGCATGAGCCTCTCTGGATTGAGCTAAATGAAAAGGTCTGTTAGCTTAGCAGCAGTAACAGACTCATAAACATCTATGTTTTCTAGCCTCTAGAAAGGGACAACGAGATACACAATTTTAATGTGGGATATGCATATTTAGTGATAGAGGTCACTTTCCTCACCACTGTGATGAAGCTACTTTTAGGATACTACATCACAACTATCCAACAGTCCATGACTACCTTACTCAACAGTTTAGGTAAAGTATTGTACCCAATGGAAATGGCATGTGATAATATGCAGTATTGTTGTAGCTGTGTTGGTCCCAGACAAGGTGGATATAGTAATAATGTTTATTGGACCTACTTGTCTGTTGGTGGGAGAGACAAGCTGTCAAGTTTACACAAAAATCTTCTTCAGCTCTGGGAAATGTACGCAGAGTGTCACAGCTAAATAAAAGGTGGAACTGATCGTTTAGCATAAGTAGTTGTAGTAAGATGAGGCCCTGAAAGATAAACCCTTGTATCAGAGGCCCAGTATGAGGCCTAAGGCCTGAGCTAAAGTAATGGTCAAGACTTTGCTAACATAAAGCAAAGTTAAGCTGTACGCCAAAGGCAGGCCCTGCTCACAGAAGTTGGCAAGGAAAGGAGCTGATGTTGCAAAAGTGCACAAACCTAAAAGGTACCAGAACACTTGTACATTCCACACAGATAACAAGGAACAGGCTGGCCCATCCTAAAGACAGGGGCAAAAGGGTAATATGATGGATGGAGTTGTTTTGTCCGAACCAACATGAACAAGGTAAGAGGCGGCACTTTACTACGTAGAAGGGGTTGTACCTTGCTATCTAGAAGGGTTGCACCTCAATATGTCAGGAGTGATGTGTAACTTGTTTGTACCTGTGTATAAGAATTCACCCCCGAGGAGTTGTCTTTGTCTGGCTTAGCAGGCAGTGGAAAGTCCCACCACTGACTGAGCCGGTCCATTGTCAGGGAGCATAAATTCGTAGTATGCCTGGTAGAGTCTAACAGGAACTATCACTGTGCTTCGTTTGAACAGTAAACCTTGCCGACGTGCCTTCGTACCTTACTAGAGTCTGTGGTCTTTGGGGGTTCTCTTGGGTCTGCTGTGTTAGCTATCTGCACAGAGCTGGAGCAGCACACAGAGGGAACACATGCACGCAGCCGACTGAGATCAACATTGAACAGAGCAGAGCAGAGCACCACACTGGTAGCCGTCTGACAACAGTAGTTAACACATTTTTCAAGGGACCATTCATGGTGAAGTGGCCCATTCACGGTGAAGTGACCCATTAACACTCCTCCAGTCACAGGCTATGTCTGCACTTCACTTTCGTCGTTAAAACTTTTGTCACTCAGGGGTGTGAAAAAAACCCCTCTCCTCCCCCAAACAACAAAAGTTTTAATGACAAAAAGCTTCGGTGTGGACACTCGTTGAGGGTGGTTTTATTTTGTCATCAGAAGAGGTCTCTCCTGGCAACAAAGAGCTGCTACATTGCGTAGTAGTAGCACAGCTACTACAGCACAGTGTAGTGGCACAGCTGCGTCATTGTCAGGTGTGCAGTGTAGACATAACCATAGAGGGGAAAGGCATCTGTTGTTAGTAGGTTATGTAATAACGCATAATGCCAAATAGATTATTGTAATAAGCCATAAATCCAGCGTCCCTATTCAGTCCATGATTTTTAGTGTCTACTCAATGGAGACACCATCCTGAAAGAAATCTTTCTTAACCCCCTCTTCTGGCCTTCAAACAACCCCCCCCCACCACCACCACCACTCCAAGCTCATTAGAAGCAAGCTCCCCACAGTCCAGAACACACCAACTCAAAGCAGCACCAGACCCTGCCAGAACAAAAGATGCAAAACCTGCAGACACATCTCCACTACAATGATCAACACCTTCCCACAACACACCTTTCAAGATCCATGGGTCCTACACATACCTATCACAATACATTGTGTACCTCATCCAGTGTATTAAACGCCCTAACAACAACTATGTGGGTGAAACCAGACAATCACTGTGCTTTCAAATGAACTCGCACAGGAAAATGATATCTGACTGATCATTCCTCATCCTGAAAGGAAACTTGAACAACACTTCAAAAGACGAGCCTGGGAGCTTAAATCCATAAATTTGATAGACACTAAAAATCATGGACTGAATACAGACACAGGATTTATGGCTTATTACAACAACGTATAACAATTAAAAAACCCATCTCCATAGCTCCATTTCCCTCATATAACTTGAGGGGTGCTAATGGACCACTTCAATTTGAATGGTACCTTGAAATTTGTGTTAACTACTTATACTAAACTATCGGTTTGATCTTGTATTCAAGTGCAACACTCTTAGTACCTTCTCCAGACGCGACGAAGAGTTTTGTATAAACTCAGAAGCTTGTCTCTCTCACAAACAGAAGTTGGTCCAATCAAAAATATTACCTCACCCACCTTGTCTATTTGATGTGAGAAGAGAACTGCCCAGTGTTTAAGACCAGTCTAACTTTTGAGGTATTTCTGCTTCCTGTTTCCTTCCTTCCTTCTATCTTGATTCTTTGTGCTCTTCTTCATTCATGGGTCTTTCTTTGTACATGTATCCCTTATCTTTATTTTTATTAGTAGTATTGTGACAGAATCCAACTGTCCCAGCCAGGGTTCAAGGCCCCATGCCCATGCAGAATAAACAAACAATTGCTGTACCAAAGAATTCATAAATGGATGCCCCAGTCCTGAGGCCAATTAAATGACTCACAGTGGGGTGAAGGGCAGAGAGTGTACATTTCTGCAGGATTGAGGCCTAAATATAAGGCAAAAGAGGACAAATGGATACACAAAATAGGCAGAACACAAGGCAACACCGAAGCCTTGTCTTCACTGATGGTGGCATGTATGGTACGTGTATCTATATGCCACAGTGAAAAGCGGGCTATATCCACACTTCGGTGTGTAGCTACATGCAGCAGGGGGAGCTGCCAGAGCATATTCCCATTGCCATAGTCTTTCACTGCCACATGGAAAGTCTTCCGCAGCCTCCTGCATTAGAGAAAGGCTACAGAAGCAGGAAATTCCCAGAGCCTTTCCCCACTTCCAGAGTCTTTCCCTGCAGCAGGGAAAGGCTCCAGCCATGGGACGCCACACTGCTAAAAATAGCAGCGGAGACACGGGAGGCACTGCTCAGGTGTGTAGAGAGCAACGTGGGGTATATGCCCTAGGGGTCATGCATGTCTTTACTCACCTGAGTAGTTCCTCACCTTCTACACTGCTATTTATACCTATGCTAGTGGAGTGTTCAGTACTCTACATAGCCTGAGCCAATTATTAACAGTTCATTATTAATTGATATTATTATTGTGTATTTCCATAGTACCTAGGAGCCCTACTCATGGACCAGGACCCCATTGTGCTAGTTCACAGAACTGAACGATGATCCCCGCCCCAGGGAGCTTCCAAGCTAAGTGTAACAAGCAGTAGCAACAGCAGACCAGCTGCCTAAACATTGCAAAGTGTTTCGTAAATGTAGAGTATTTCTATATCCCTCTTCTTCACCCTTTACATGAAATATGTTTGATTTTGGGGGGTGGGGTTGTTTTGTTTTTTACTATCTTGTTCCCCTGATTTAGTTCTTTGCTGCTTCGCTTTTACTTTGTGTCAGTGATGATTTCTCTTTTGTTTTTTCTGCCTATTTCTGTGTTTTCCATTTATGTGTCTGTAACAGGGTTCCCTATTTACTGCTGGGGCGCCTCCTCCTGGATGGTCTGGGAATCAGCTCCTTCCAAGTCTGACACCACCTTCTGGTGCTTACCTGCCTGCCCCATGGCCTCTCTCTCTCTCTCTGACTCAGGGTGCTCCCTCTTCGTGGCTTGGCCTGCTGGCCAAGTTACCATAATTTTCCCCTTTTGGGATAACAAAGTCCCACCCTACTGAGTGTCTTGGTATTGTTCCCAGCAGTCCTCCAATTCAAGGCTATGCTACTTCCCCAGTGGCTGGTAGGGGAAGCCCACTCATTCCTCTGGATTCCAGTCCAGTGACCCTTCAATTACCAGCTAAGGTTTGCTCCATCTCAAAAACCCTGCTGCTATTTCTCTGGGATCCTTCCTACTCCACCTCTATCAGGCTTCTTTCTTCTTCACCACTCCTCTGGATAAACTTTTCCTTCAGGACCAGATCCCAGGACTTCTATTCCCTCCCTGGGTTTCCTTCTTTTCCCTTTCTAAGCCCCGAGAGTGACAGCAAGCCTCCACACCACCACCTCCTTCTGCCCTCACTGCAGGGTCTTATACCCAACCCCACCTGCTCCTGCTCAGCTAGGCTCCACCCTCAGTCAGTACTTGCCAATCAAGATACATACAATATGATGGTGGCTAATTTAGCTACAACTAATTAGGAAAGAGATCTTGGAGTCATCATTGATAGTTCTTGGAAGACGTCCACGCAGTGTGCAGCAGCAGTCAAAAAAGCGAACAGGATGTTAGGAATCATTAAAAAAAGGATAGAGAACAAGAAGGAGAATATCTTATTGCCCTTATATAAATCCATGGTTCGCCCACATCTTGAATACTGCTGAGGTATATAAAATCATGAGTGGTGTGGAGAAAGTGAATAAGGAAAAGTTATTTACTTGTTCCCATAATATAAGAACTAGGGGCCACCAAATGAAATTAATGGGCAGCAGGTTTAAAACAAAGAAAAGGAAGTTCTTCACACAGCACACAGTCAACCTGTGGAACTCCTTGCCTGAGGAGGTTGTGAAGGCTAGAACTATAACACAGTTTAAAACAAAACTAGATAAATGTATTGAAGTTAAGTCCATTAATGGCTATTAGACAGGATGGGTAAGGAACGGTGTCCCTAGCCTCTGTTTGTCAGAGGGTGGAGATGGATGGCAGGAGAGAAATCACTTGATCCTTACCTGTTAGGTTCACTTCCTCTGGGGCACCTGATATTGGCCTTGTTGGCAGACAGGATATTGGGCTGGATGGACCTTTGGTCTGACCCAGTATGGCCGGTCTTATGTTCTTAAGACTAACTCCTTTCAGGTGTGGCATATCAGGTTAATTAGCCCCTTTTGAGCCACATTAACCCCTTCCAGGCTAGAGTGGGGTGAATCCCATCACAGTATCCCTTGCTCTTCCTCTTTATTTTTTGTTTCTTCATCTGTTTTCCCTCTCTCAACCATAAAACCTCATCTCTGGCCTTTTTCTTCATAGCCCATCCTTTCCCCATCAGCTATATATTCATTCCTATCTCTGCTTATTTCTCTCTGCTTATTTTCCTTTGCTGTTTCCTGTCAGTTGGAAATATATCAGCTCCAGTTTCCTTCCCTGGAAATATATCACAGGAAGAAGTTATCTGAGGGGTATTTATCTGAAAATGCAACTTCATTTATCGTAACATAAGCCAACACATGGATCAGCAATATCAAATTCTAGATTAATTCAATTTAATCTAGTGGGGCCCAACCTTATTACAAGGAGGGCCACATAAAGCTAAGTATAATCTTGTGTGGGCCAAACAGATTCTACATATTGTAATAAGATTTAAAGTCACCTGTATTGATTTATATTTTAAGTTCAGCTTGTTTCATATGTATTTAGATAGACAATACATATAAACAACCTATTTACACACTTGTGTAAACTAAAATGATGTAAACATGACGACAACATGCTAATGAATCAGCCATTAGTATATTGTGTTAAAGCAGGCTGTGGGCTTATGAAATGCTCTGGCGGGCCATAGGTTTAATCTAAATTAATGCACTTGTAGATCACCATGTGTGCAAGGTACTTTACAAACACAGGAAAGACTAGGGCTATGCACTGAGAAGATTACAACTGAACTCTCTCAATAATATAGAATATACTAGAGAAGAGTTCAAAGGAGTAGCTTTAAGATTGGTGAAGTCAGTATTGGAAGGCTTCCAAAGAAGGGTGTTTTAAGGAAGGAGTTGAAGGAGGAAAGAGGTGACCTGATCTGAGTCAGGGTTACAAAGGTCACATGACTGGTGTCAATATCTACTGATTCCAATAGTTAGAGTAATATCTTCCTTTAAAACAATGCAAATAAAACACTAATACCAACCAGCCAAAAACAAACAAACAAACTAATATAATTAACAGAGGTGAGGATTATTCTGCTTTTTATTGGCCTTCTGTCCATAAATATTGTCTGTGAATACTGAAGGCATTTTGAACATACTGTCATTTCACTCATGAAGGTGGATTTTCTCCCCTCCTGACTTGTTTCTCTCTCCCTCTGTCTTGGCATGTCTCCCTCTGATATATCCTCATCATTTTACTGTTGACGACTAAAACTGAGCTACTTATCTTCCTTCCCAAGCCTTATCATCTTTTCCCATACTCTGCCACTGCTGTCAACAATGCAGTCCTTACTGCAGCTAGTTGTGAAATAGGATTTTCATCCCATAGGAACTGTTGACATTGGAAACTAAGTTTCTCTTTCTAATCAGAATGGAGTTTCAACATTTTGAAAAATTGCACAGAACAAATAATCCCCAAAAGTTTTGAATTGGAAATTCTGAAATGTAAAAAAAAAAAGAAGTGTTTTTGAAAGAAAAAAATAATAATTTGACACGTCAATGGGATATTTTTTACTCTTCCATGCCATTATAAAGTGAAAAATTGTATTTAGTTTTGAGATGTCAACTCACACAATGTATCCTTTACATTCTTCCAGCCAGGAAATCAAACACCTTTGTTGAACTCAACATTTTCCAGAGGGGAAAAATTGACGTGCTACTTTTTTTGCCTCCATAACATCTCCAATATTCATCCTTTCCTTTTTGGTTTAGTGCTGAATCTCTTGTTCAGGCCCTTGTATTCTCCCATTTTGAGGACAGCAACTTCCTGCACTGCAGGCTTAACCCCTTCCTTGCCTCACTCAGCTCCATTCAGAATGCTGGGGCCAAAATCATCTCCCCAGTTCATTGCTTCATTCATGTGCCTGCCCCTTCCTGTCACTCCACTGCTTCCCCCTTCTTCAGTGCACCACACTCAAACTTTTGATCTCGCAGTGCTGCTGCCTTCAATGAGACTAGATCCATGATGACAGCAGTTCCTAACAACAAGTCTTGTGAGAGGGTGGGGACCTGGAGGCCACAAAGTCTGACTCTCTTTGAAGCTAAAGATCAATGCTGATTCTTGCAGTCTGCCCTGAGGAATATAGATATCCAGTGTTATTGCTTCATGTGTATTTTGGGTCTCCAATGCCATTGGAGCCTGCAGAAGAGAAGAATGAGGGGGGATTTGATAGCTGCTTTCAACCACCTGAAAGGGGGTTCCAAAGAGGATGGATCTAGACTGTTCTCAGTGGCAGAAGATGACAGAACAAGGAGTAATGGTCTCAAGTTGCAGAGGGGGAGGTTTAGGTTGGATATTAGGAAAAACTTTTTCACTAGTAGGGTGGTGAAGAACTGGAATGGGTTACCTAGGGAGGTGGTGGAATCTCCTTCCTTAGAGGTTTTTAAGGTCAGGCCTGACAAAGCCCTGGCTGGGATGATTTAGTTGGGGTTGGTCCTGCTTTGAGCAGGGGATTGGACTAGATGACCTACTGAGGTCCCTTCCAACCCTGAGATTCTATGATTCTATGATTGTCTATGAGCACCATTATTGAACAGTATATACTTGGGAAACCAACAGGGAAATTTATAAACACTGAATTTAAGTACTCCTGCTCGAATTTGGACACTCCAGCCCTTGTTTGACCAAAAAAATCCCAGAGGATATTGAATTAACTTGTGGGCAAACTCATATTTTTACCATTTCTTTCAAAATATTTACTCTTATTTCCATGCTAGAATGGGCAGTACAGACTCACATGGATGAAAATCACCTACTGAGTGAATAGATTGATGATGAAGGAAACAATGTTTGCCCTTAGTGGTCTCCCATTTAAAAAGTAATCAGGTATATATTTTGATTACCTTCAGAGACCTGAGAAGATCACAACTCAGGAGATATGGCTAGATGATAGTAATTTTTGTTCATGAATTAATTTAGTGTTTATGAATAGTGTCAGATCAGCAGCCTTTCAAACTGGAGTCCTTTACTGGCAGACAGCAGCAGGTCAAGGCTCCCTGTGCTGTCATGACAACGTGCATCAAATTATTCTGGAATGACCATGTGTCAGGCCGCTATGGCCATTCAAGTATCCATATCTGTTCAGTTATAAGAACATAGGAATTGCCATATTGCATCAAATCCATAGTCCATCTAGTCCAGCATCATCTCTCTGCCTAGCATCAGTCACTTCAGAGGAAGGTGCAAAAGACACTGAAGTAAGGAGATGTGAGATAATCTTCCCCCAGGGGAAATCTCTTAAACTCTAGTAGTAGGAGTTTGGCTTAACTTCTTAGTATGAAGCTTTATATCCCTTCCAAAACACTTCCGGTTAATTTTTACTGTTATAACTAGATATTCTTGTTATCCATAGAAATGTCCAAGTCCTTTTTGAATCTTATTACTTTCTTCTTCCTGATGCTGAAATTAGCAGTTAATGCCAATTATGGAACTGATTTTAGTGTCTGATGTGTGCAGTTGTCCACTAAAGACTAGGTTGATACCACTAATTTACTTCACATACCACACCAGATAAGCATCACTTGGTATTGATTTTTGCTTGCGGTGTACCTATTGTCATCTGTATTTGAACCAATGACCTCGATTTATAATGCCATAGCAGGATTACTTATTAATGGTTAATTAATAATATTATTCAAAACCCTCCTTTTAAACTGAGCCTCTACCTTGAGCATCTTTTCCAACAGCCTGACTCTGCTTGTTTCGTTCTGGTGTTGAAGAATATTCAGCGCTATTATCTGGGGTTCAGTAAAGTTGACCACTTCCTTATTGTAATAGTCTCCCCTCATGTACCAGCTCAGCAAGGACTTATAGCCCTTAATAGACTTTTAAAGGGTACCGGGAGACTTAGTTAAAAGCTTCTGTGCCCAGTAGATAAAAAATACCATATTAATTTTAGTGTTCAACTTTAATTAAAAAGAAAACAATAAAATGTATAAATGGGCACTATATGGAATGATAGAGCTTTGTGGAATAATGGTGGGTGATTTAAGCCTCTTCAGATTACCAGAATTAATATCGCAGGACATAGCGTGTAGCAATGTATTGGGTATGATGTACTCAATAAAGATTTTACTTTGGAATATGCAGTAGTTATCTTGGAATACATGAGTGTTTTTCAGGTAAACTCCTCCATCAGGAATACTTGACAACAAGCACGTTTGTTGTTAAGGCTGTGTCTTCAAATGAATTGCGGTATAAACCAACTCAGCATCTGGCAGACATTCCAAGGTGAAAGCCAAACAGATGGCTAATTTAATATAATCTCAGTGACTTTGGATCAGATAAAGCAATTGAATTAACAGCACTTTAACAGCATATACATCAGTTACCACACATTCTTACAACTCCATTGTAATGGGCACATTTTACATCTTGAAAATAATTAGTAATTGAAGTAATGGTGAATGTTGTGCTTGTAAGATATATCATTAAATAGCCTAGAAAAATATGTATGTATAAATACAAAAGTTAGTATTATAGCCTTTGACTCAAATGTATTAATTTTTCTAGCACCTGGCTTGACAACATTATCTAGGAACGCAGACTTGACACCATGTGATTCAAGAAGTTAGTTTTCACTCCTAATTTCACCTTGCTATAACCAGCACTGCCAGGGCTTCCCTGTTGGAAAGTCAACAATAGCACTAAACTGCAAAATGCGTCAGAGGTAGGAGGAAACAGCCTACTTTCTGGTCTTGCAACTGAGTTTCTCCCAAGTCCTCGTGAAGAGCTGCTGCCTGCTACTTGAGAGCTCTGTGGTGACAGCCTGAAATTCATGGGCAAAAGGTGGACCTTTCATTGATTTTGTTGGGGTCTGATCACCAGTCTGGAATTCAAATAGGCTTGAGCCTCATGGGGAATCCTATTTGATCATGGACACATCACAGGTTCTCTCCTATTTCTGTTTATCTAGAAACATCTTCTTACAAACTCATACACCAGTTTTACACACCTGACCTATTACTCCTTTCTTCTATTACACCATGGGAGTAAACACCCCAAACTCCCAATACAGAATGGGAGGAATTTGCGTCAGATAGAATCTTGTATATTGCAGCCAAAAATGAGAGGACACAAGTAATTGGTTTTGCAGGAGGCAGTAATTGGTTTTGCTAGGACAGGCCCTGTTCTTGAAAAGCCCAGATTAACTCCTCTCTTTTATTCTTATAACCCTTTGGGAATTTATAGAGGTTTGTTTTACAACATCACTCCTGTAAGTTTAAAATTTAAACCTGAACATACTGCATTTTTCAAAACAACTTTGTACTGGTTGTTGGTGGCAAACCTGATGTATCTGTGAAGTTTTAATTTGTGTTGAGAGCAAAATGTTACCATAAGTGGAGCCCACTTGTCTCTACAAAAGTGTGAGAGTCAAGGAATTTGCTCTTAAACAATTTCATAGACATTTCACAATGGTGGATGTGTAGATACACACCTCTGTTCTCGATAGTTAAGGCAGAGAAATGGTTCTGAGCAATATTATTCTGGGCCAGAGATCTCTATTAATCCAAACCTTATATTATGCATTTTCACTGCATCAGAAATGTGTGCGGTGTTATCAACCGGAGTTCCAGAGCCTGATTTGTGAAGAATTTTGTCAAAAGTAGCCTTTCAGTTAGTCAGCTAGCAATAACATTTCAATTATTGCTAGCTATGTGGAAATTTTGAAGAATCGCTTATTCTATTATTAAAATAATTTGGGACAAAAAGAGAAAGACATAGATGGTGAATTTCTTAAAAAAACCAATGTTTAAATTAATTATTTTAAACTAATACACTAATTAACAGATGTATTTGTAAATTCTCATGAAATTACTTCTATACTCAAAAAGTAAGGGCTCTAAGTTTGGGAAGGATACACTATGTTTTTGTATATCAAAGAGATTGAATTACCTGCTTTTGGTGCAAAATGAAATAACCTTAATTATGATGTTGCAATCAGTGTCACCATAATAATAGACACTATAGCAGGCATCCTCATATCCTGGTAACCTGTAAGGACAAACTATGAACTAAGAAAAGCATGGCTAAGATGCTAAAAAAAAAACCCTAAGAACATGATCACAAGGAAATTGAGGTCTGTGAAATATCCTTGATGACATGGGCCTAGAAAGAAGAATTAGGCTGACTTCTGAAGAGAAATAAGATGACAGTCATTGGTGGTGATTTACTCATATCTTTTCTGAAGAATCTCTAAAACCAAGACAGACAAAGGTAAATGAAAGGATGATAATGCAGGCATGGTTGTAATGGGAAATCAGGATTTGTAGTATGAGATGTACTATCCGGCCCCAAAATAGACTGTCAAAACGATGAGTTCTGGACCAGGCTCGAGTGCAGTTAATACCACAAGTCCAAGGAAAATATTTGCTTCTTTCAGGTACTCCAGGTGAAGTTATATGTTAAAAAAAGAAAACACAACAGGAAGGGAAACAAATAGCTTGTAACAATAAGAATGACATTGGGGAAATGTTACATTTGTCAACAAAAAACAAATTAGGCAAATTCACTCTCAGACAAGCAAAGATGCCAGAGAGTCAAAAAGAAATGCTCAATGAAGAATCAGAGACAAGTCAGCAAGGAGAGACTCATGGAGAGCTTTATAGATTTAAACAAATACCTTGAACTGCAGCCCCAAAATGAACCGGAAACCAGTACATTGGTGGACACACTGATGAATAAGTGGAAGTGTCCTAACTGGAATTTCTAAGTGGTCTTCAAGTGTACCCTTAAATAGAATTACTGCAGCTATCTAAAATGGAGGAGAAAAATTGTAGATAGCCATGGCAAGGACCACCTTTGAAAGGAAAGGCTGAAAATTTTCCTGTGTAAAAGGACGCTAAGCCCAGAGAAAGCTGCTATGCACAAATTGAAGGGGAAGCAGTGGGAATTATCTTCCAATTGTGCCAGTTTTATCTGTATTTGTATGGATGAAGGTTCACACTTCTGAAAGTTCATTGCCCTCAAATATGTATTTTTAGACCTCGGATCATTGTTCCTCCTCAAGCTGCCATATCGATGTGGACATCATTTTCAGAAAAGAACACCTGATATAGTTTTGAATTATTGTGACAGGTTTGGACTAAAAGAATATTTCTTCAGGCAAAGAGCTAACAATCTCCTGGGTGGAAGCACAGAAATATTCACATGCAAAAATATTTTATTCTATCACACTGTATGCCAAAAGGTTATGAGTGGTTCTGGCACACCTGTCCTAGTTCAGGAGGTTCTTTGAACTGCTATATGTTAAACAACAGGACATTAAAAAAAAAAAAGTAGCATGCGTGCAGGGAAGCAGAATTCTAATCAGTACTGAACAGGGACGTAACTAGGGCATGGTGAGCGGGGCAGCTGTCTAAGGTGCAAAGCCGGTGGGGGCACAAAAATGGGGCAGCATGCAGGATTGGGCCCAGCGACATCAGCCCTCTATGCCTGCAGAATCAAGACCAACAGCATCGACTGGAGCCCAGGGTGCTCAGCACTCACCCTCCCCGTAGGATGATGGGCCCAGTGACCTGGCCAAAACACACACTCCCCGCGGTGCTAGGACTGGTGGGGGAGGGGAGCAGGTGAGCAGGGCGCTGAGTGTGCTGCTTGTCTCATATGGAGCATGCTCAGTAACATCTGCTGAAGCTGCTGCGCTTGCTGGTGATTAAAATCTGCTGCTGTTCACATAGGGTAAAGGGGGCAAGTCAGATGGGGGATGGGCAGAGTCTGAGCAGAAGGACAGAAACTGACTGCACAGGGGGGAGGGTCAAACAGCTAGAGGCAGGGGCAGGAGAGGGGCCAAGGGATAAAATTGGAGATGGGGAAAGGGGAGGAGCCAGGGTTAAGCCCACAGGGAGTGGCAGAGGGGGTAACAGTTACCCTGATGGGATGAGCCACCTGGAGTGTTTGCAAAAATAGGGTGGTGGGGAGGGTAGAGTGGCTTTTTTATTTCCCCTCCCTCAGGACTGTATGGCTCAGTACCTACTTCCCAGGGCTCCGTTCTTAAAGGCCCAGGGCATCCCAATGCCTAGAAACGGCAGCTCCTCTCTATCTGATATAACATACTGAGGGGCTACAGGAGACTTGGTTCAGTGAAATATTTTACATACACCCCCCCAAAAACTGTGTCACACAGTTTGCATATTTAAAAGAATCCCTTATCAGTTTATATGTCTGTATAAAATCTCCCAGCAGTTCACAGATTTGTCTTATCTGCTACAGTGATTTCTTGAGTAGCACTCCCTTTCTTGTAATCCATTTAAAATATGGTTTTGCTCCTTCTAATTGTTTACTTTTAAAAATGTTATTTTCATTACTCTTCACACTTCATTTACCTTTGTCAGCATTGTGCATATGGATGTCATTGTGCTATTTAATTTATGTTTTAATAGCAAATAATCATTGAAAATATTTATAAGCAAACAATTGCTAGGAGTTTTAGCAACGGCATTTCCGTTCTAGTTTAGCACTTCATATGTTTTTGCTGTGATTTTTAATTTGGAATTTTTAATTCTAATCTTTTTTTCTTTTTATTCTGTTGGATGATGTGAGTTCCAGTCTGACTGATTTCCTAGCATGGTGTCAAAACTTCTTCATTTTCATTTGATCCACAAATGGGGATTACCTTTCTCAACTGTTATTTTGCCTCTCAATCCAGCCCCTTAGAGCTTTTTCGCATATGACTGCTTGTGTGGAGAACTTGGTTCCCAGATATTCACTAACGCCAGTATATTAATTCATATTAAATCCTTCTCAAAGGCAAAATTCTCAAAGACAAAAATCTACTGTAATTTTTACTGAACATAAGAAGGCCATACTGGGTCAGACCAATGGTCCATCAAGTTCAGTGTCCTGTCTTCCGACGGCGGGCAGTGCCAGGTGCTTCAGAGGGAATGAACAGAACAGGCAGTCATTGAGTGGTCCTGTCATTCACTCCCAGCTTCTGCCAATCAGAGGCTAGGGATATGGACACCCAGATCATCCCTGCCCATCTTGGCTAATAGCTATTGATGGACCTATCCTCCAGGAACTTACCTCATTCTTTTTTTAACCCAATTATAGTTTTGGCCTTTACAACATAACAAACACACATCTACAACCCCAAGATTGCTTGACAACCACAAGAATTAAAAAATCATGGGTTATGCACCCCCAAGTCATGAAATTTTAAAAAAGAAATAAATGATATGGGATTCTTTTTTATGTGCCTTTTTGTTCCTGAGCCTTTAGGCCTGAGCCTTTAGGAATCTTGGCCTACCCTCATACTTTTGCTGTTATCTCTCCCAAATAATTCATATACCTAAGGCCAAATCTACACCACCAAATTATGTTAACTCAAATTATGTCAGCATACATTCACTACAGTTAGGGTTGCCAACTTTCTAATAGAAGAAAACTGAACACCCTTGTCCCACCCCCTGCCCTGCCCCCTCACTGAGGCCCGCCCCTGTCCCACCCCTTCTCTGAGGCTCTGCCCCCTCCATCCTCCCTCCCTCCGTTGCTCGCTGTCCTCCACCCTCACTCGCTTTCACTAGGCTGGGGCAGGGGGTTGGGTTGCAACAGCGGGTGAGGGCTCCAGCTGGGGGTGCAGGCTCTGGGGTGAGGCCGGGGATGAGGGGTTTGGAGTGCAGGAGAGGGCTCCGGGCTGGGGCCAAGGAGTTTGGAGTGTGGGAAGGGGCTCCAGGTTGGGGCAGGGAGTTGGGGCGTGGGAGAAGGTGATGGCTCCGGCTGGGGGTGCGTGCGGGCTCAAGGGTGGGGTTGCAGATGAGGGGTTTGGGGTGCAGGAGGGGGCTCCTGTCTGGGGGGTGTGGTCAAGGAGTGTGGGAGGGTGTTACCCACACAAAATTCTCTGTTAAACACACTCTAGGGCACCTATATTTAACCTTCTATGGGCTCAAGGCATAACCTCAAAGCACCCCTCCCTTTTTCCAGTTCCTAGGGCTCCGCGTATAGGGCACCCAACTTTAACCTAAATTTGTTGCCTGCACACTCTAGGACATCCCACCTCTATCTAATTCCTAGGGATCAAGGCATAACCTGGTTGATTTAGGCACCTTCACCCTTTCCCAGTTCCTAGGGCTCCAAGCAAAAGGCACCTAACTTTACCCCTCGGTGGGCTCTGGGCTCTACTCCTCCATATACTCTGGCTAAACACCCATTCCCTGTGAACTCAGGGCTTAATCTTTTGCAGGTTTACAGGGTTTTTACCAGTGAAAGAGCCTTACACAATAATATCCTATTTAAATATCCTATTTCATCAAAACAGAATTCACACACTAAGCATACAATGCTCACCACTCCTGTGATAAATGAAAGCGGGGGGAGGGGGGCGGAATAGCTCCCTTTTATGGATCCAGCCAGCTAGTTAGCGATAAAATCCCTCGTAGTAGCTGTTCTCTACTTGCTTTACCTGCAAACGGTTAAAAGAACTGAGTGGGCACTGGCCAGGAGAGCCAATGGGAAGGCTAAAACTTTTTAAAATTGAAACAAGACTCCTCTTTTGTCTGTCTGTGGTTCTTCTCCTGGAGCGAGATGACAGGGCAGAACTATGCTGTAAGAAGCTTGGGGCCAGGTATGAAAAAAATAATCAGGATCATACCTAGAAGCTACTCATGTAAAACCCTAGGTATGTAAGTAGATCAGGAAATATCTAGGAAGACGTGATTAGGTTTATCCCTTTTATTTCCTTATGGCTTGTGGACTCCTCTGTGCTAACCCCAAATGCTTTTGTCTTGCCTGTAACCTTTAAGCTGGACCTCAAGAATGTTATTCTTGATGCTTAATCCTTGTATTTTCTATCGCTAGCTTTAAAAAAACCCAACACTTACATTTGGAAATTCAGGCTTTTTGTTCTTAATAAAATTTACCTTTTTTAAGAACAGGACTGGATTTTTGTGTCCTAAGAAGTTTGTGCACATGTTGTTTAATTAGCTGGTGGCAACAGCTGATTTCCTTTGTTTTTCTTTCTCAGCTCTTTCCCGGAGGGGGAGGGAGAATAGCTTGAGGGTATCTCACAGAAAGGAATTATCAAGCACGCCTTCCTGGATTCTCAGAGGGGTTTTGCACTTGGGTGGTGGCAGCATTTATCAATCCAAGAATAGAAAAAAGCTGTAAATATGGGAGTTTAATACAAGCCTGGAGTGGCCAGTATTAATTTTTAGAGTTGAAGTGCCAGAGTGTGGAATCAGCCTTGACAACTCCCAATAAGGCAGATGAACTTTTTTCCTGATGGCTAGTCAGGATAAGGTCATCTCGGGGACTTCATATTCTGCATGGTGTAATTGGCAGGATGTTGACGTCTGGCAGCTCTGATCTTGGGGCTCTGTCCTGGAGATGGTTCCAAAGAGTTTTCTTTTGGACCCCAGTTTATATAGTGAAACTTGAGTCTTCCTTATCTGTACCTTAACCAATCATTTACCTAAAATATTACTAAACAATTTTTCTAACCAATCCTAACATATTGTAAAACAAATTCTTTAACCAATCATACCCCACCACCATAGTTGATTTACACCTACCAAAATTAGTTATGAAACAGATGCTAGCAATCAAAGAACAAGCGAGAGACCATACAGATAAACAAGAGAGAAATGGGGACCATAAAGCAAAACAATAAAGACGTGGGGATTTCACAACCACAACTTCTTCATAAGAGATTTCTTGCCAGACAGAATGCCATCAAACAAGGTTTTCTTTAACCATCTTCCAGAAGATTCCAGAAGACTGGAAAAGGGCAAATATAGTGCCCATCTATACAAAGGGAAATAAAAACAACCCAGGAAAGTACAGACCAGTTAGTTTAACTTCTGTGCCAGGGAAAATAATGGAGTAAGTAATTAAGGAAATCATCTGCAAACACTTGGAAGGTGGTAAGGTGATAGGGAATAACCAGCATGGATTTGTAAAGAACAAATCATGTCAAACCAATCTGATAGCTTTCTTTGATAGGATAACGAGTCTTGTGGATAAGGGAGAAGCGGTGCATGTGGTATACCTCGACTTTAGTAAGGCATTTGATACGGTCTCTCATGATATTCTTATCAATAAACTAGGGAAATACAACTTAGATGGGGCTACTATAAGGTGGGTGCGCAACTGGCTGGATAACCTTTCTCAGAGAGTAGTTATAAATGGTTCCCAATCCTGCTGGAAAGGTATAACGAGTGGGGTTCCGCAAGGGTCTGTTTTGGGACCGGCTCTGTTCAATATCTTCATCAATTATTTGGATATTGGCATAGAAAGTACGCTTATTAAGTTTGCAGATGATACCAAACTGGGAGGGATTGGCAACTGCTTTGGAGGATAGGGTCATAATTCAAAATGATCTGGACAAATTGGAGAAATGGTCAGAGGTAAACAGGATGAAGTTTAATAAGGACAAATGCAAAGTGCTCCACTTAGGTAGGAACAATCAGTTTCACACATACAGAAAGGGAGGAGACTGTCTAGGAAGGAGTACGGCAGAAAGGGATCTAGGGGTTATAGTGGACCACAAGCTAAATATGAGTCAACAGTGTGATGCTGTTGCAAAAAAAGCAAACATGATTCTGAGCTGCATTAACAGGTGTGTGGTGAGCAAGACACGAGAAGTCATTCTTCCGCTCTGCTCTGCGCTGGTTAGGCCTCAACTGGAGTATTGTGTCCAGTTCTGGGCACCGCATTTCAAGAAAGATGTGGAGAAATTGGAGAGGGTCCAGAGAAGAGCAACAAGAATGATTAAGGATCTAGAGAACATGACCTATGAAGGAAGGCTGAAGGAATTGGGTTTGTTTAGTTTGGAAAAGAGAAGACTGAGAGGGGACATGATAGCGGTCTTCAGGTATCTAAAAGGGTGTCATAAGGAGGCGTGAGAAAACTTGTTCATCTTAGCATCTGCGGATAGAACAAGAAGCAATGGGCTTAAACTGCAGCAAGGAAGGTTTAGGTTGGACATTAGGAAAAAGTTCCTAACTGTCAGGGTGGTTAAACACTGGAATAAACTGCCCAGGGCGGTTGTGGAATCTTCATCTCTGGAGATATTTAAGAGTAGGTTAGATAAATGTCTATCAGGGATGGTCTAGACAGTAATTGGTCCTGCCATGAGGGTAGGGGACTGGACTCGATGACCTCTTGAGGTCCCTTCCAGCCCTGGAATCTATGAATCTTCAGATTTGTTTCTTTATCTGGTGATGATCGATACTATTAGGACAGGATTTCCTTCTTAACAGCCTTGTTTTACTGTAATTTACTGTAATTTAGATGGAAGGTGAGGATGTGACTCTCTGCTTCTTAGCTCATAGCTCCTGCTCTCCTAATATGGCTGCAGACAAAGGCCTCAGACCTTAAAATATGGCTACAGGAAAAGGCCTTATCTTTAAAAGGGGAATCCAGGCTGGGCCAGGGGGTTGGGGTGTGGGAGGGAGTACGGGCTCTGGGCTGGGGGTGCAGGCTCTAAGGTGGGGCCAGAAATGAGGGGTTCAGAGTGCAGGAGGGGCTCTGAGCTGGGGCTTCGGATGTGTAGGGAGGGAGGGCTCCAGCTGCAGGTGCAGGCTCTGGGGTGGGGCTGGGGATGAGGCGTTTGGAGTGTGGGAGGGGGCTCAGGTTGTGGCAGAGGGTTGGGGTGCGGGAGAGGTTGTGGGGTGGGGGCTCTGGGAAGGAGTTTGGGTGTGGGAGGGGGTTCCGAGCTGGGAGAGGGGGTTAAGGCATGGGAAGGGGTTCAATGAATGGGCTCCAGGCAGCGCTGACCTCAGGCAGCTCCGAGGGAGCGGTGGCATGTCACTCTGGCTCCCAGGCAGAGGTGCAGACAGGGGGCTCCGTGCGCTGTGCCCACCCACAGGCACCGCCCTCACATCTCCCATTAGCTGCAATTCCTGGCCAATGGGACCTGCGGATTGGGCACTTGGGGCGGTGCCTGTGGGCAGAGGCAGCACATGGAGCCCCCCCCATTTCTGCCTAGGAGCCACAGGGACATGCCGGCCGCTTCCCGGAAGCCGCAGGGAGCCAGGTACGGAGCCTGACTGCTGCACTGGTGCTGCGGCCAACCAGACTTTCAGCAGCCTGGTCAGGAGTCACCAGGCTCCCTTTTCAACAGGGCATTCTGACAGAAAACCAGGCACCTGGCAACCCTACTTGTGTGCATACCTACTTGACTCCTTGTGTCAATGATGAGTATACTCACCAGGAGCATTTGTATTTATTCAGAGTGCAGTGCACCATGGGAATGTATCAACCATCCATCACAATTTACTACCTCTCATCTTTGTCATCCTCTGATTATGGGGTAACCAATTGTGATGGATGGTTGATGCCCTCTCACAGTTTGCTACCCCTGAACCAGAGGCTGGGAACGGCGAGAGGTAGCGAATTCTGACAGGGAAGCAAAAGAGAATGTCCCCAGAGGGCAATGATGGTAGCAAAATCTGTCAGTAGACGTTTTTGACATGACACACCTGCAGGAGGTGATATTTTTCAAACTGTGGCATGCATCCCTGTAGGGAGGTGCACCCCATAGTTTGAAAACCTCTGTGCTAAATGGAAGGCAGAAATCTTGGGGATGGGGCACATGACTCTGCATGCCCCCCCATGTGTTCCCTCTTGGGGGCAAAAATATGCTTGCCCACCCTGGGTGCTAAAATGCGTAGTCATGGCTCTGGTATCGAATAACATTGAACTCAAGGCGGAGGGAATATCTGCCTCTGTTCATTGCATAACCTTGGTTTGATAAAGGTTGTTCACGCTGAAACATCAATGAATCTTCAGTGGGAAATATAGGGGAAGGGAGGGAAATGGAGTTTAGTAGACATATGGTCTTCATTCTGATATGCTTGGCTATGGGGAGATAATGAGGTTGTGAGCTTAATACAAACCTCACCAGAACTCTACAAATACAAGCAATTTATTATTTGACTTTATCTACTGAAAAAACAAGGTGTTGACCTGTTTAGCTACTCTGTTATTCAGATCAAAGATTAAAAATCCAATACCCATGTGCAGTTGCATCCTGTGAGAAAATTCTTTACTTTATTGATGCTCTGCAGTCATTCCCATTTTCTTTTCTATTAGTAAGGAGCAGATATAGGACGTCTTCTGCTCTTGTTCAATTCTCCACCTTTGGGATCATAAAGCTATGTCTATATAAGTTAGCAACATCTTGAATAATGTAGGTTTGTCCATGTTTGTTTCCCAGCAGATATATGTGGGTTGGTAAAAGCCCTGCCTACAATGGCACAGCCAATTGTTGCTATAGGAAGTTTTCCTTCCTATTTTCCTCTAGTGGTGCTAGTCTAGAATAGATGACCACTGTTTTCTTCCTCCTTTGATTTTCACTCCTTGCATCCTAACTAACCTGGCAAATTTAATCACCATGCTCCTAGTTGTCACACTGCTGACATTCCAAATATATTTGATCTATAGCATCACCGTTCCACTTTTTTCTCCCTATCTAGATGTAAGCAGGGTCTGAAATAACTCTCCCCTGATGGCTAACTGGGAGTGGGGGAGACTTCAGGAGCGAACTATATTTACATGAACACACCTATTCTTCCTAAATATCCAGCAGATAGAGTGGTGTTGCTCAAAGTGATCAATTTTGGCTGGTGTTGGGTTACAAATCACATTAGTACTGAATACAGGGGTAGTGAAATCTTGCTATCAATGTTGTTGTCTTTATTGCATGAATAAAGGGGAGCAGAACTGTGCTTAACCAGGCCCAAATGAGGGGGTCACCCTCAGCTGAAAGGACCCCGTCAAGACAGGGGCTCAAATGCCAGACCCCTGTTAAAGTAAGCAGGGTGGTGACAGATGTCTCAGCCAGGAGATATGGCCTCTGCCTAAGGGTCCCTGGTCTTGTTTAACCTGTTCCTCCCCACTGTTCAAAGATAAAAGAGGCTATTTAGCTCTAGGAGAAGACGTGCCAAACCAATGGGAAAAAACGCAGAAATTGATTTTGGCTTAATTGGCTTGTGAATTGCTTGTTGGCTAGTTTTTGGCTTGTTGCTTGTATCTTCTTTTTTTCTCTATTGGCTCCTGGCAAACAGGGGCAGGAGGTGGGTGGTGGAGAGAGAGTCATAGGTGCACAGCAGGCCCACCACAGTCCCAGACTGCACACCAGGGGGATATAGTCACAAAGAGTGTTGAGATTCTTAGGAATTGGCTTGTTTTGGCCTTGTTTTGAAATAGGATTAGCTTGATTTTTGACTTATTGTGAAAGTCGGGGTGCTTATTTACCATGTGAAAGTTGGCAACTGTGATTAGGAGCCTTTGTTATTTTAAATGTTTAAATGAGAGCTGAAATCACTTGTGGTGGGACAGCATTTCGGCCCAGCCTGCTAAAAGCTGAAAATCACTAAGAGACTGACCTGCAGAGGTCACAGCAGAGAGGCAGGTGGCAGCAGAAGGTAACTGACTGTCAGCTGGTGGGCGCAGCAAACAAGCAGCCAGCAGAGGGGAACCATGGCTGGCAGGATGGCCAGCCAGAGCAAGTGCTCAGATGGTGGAGCAAGCCTTCTTCTCTGGGTGGGAGGTGAACTCATACAGATGCACCTCTGAACCCTGGGTCCTCACTGATCAAGGACAACCACCATGAGTGGGGCATGGTGAGAAAGCAGAATGGGGCACAGAAAAGGAACTTTTAGTTGTAGAACTCAAGAACGTGAGGCAGATGGCACTGCCCCACGCACTCTGGGATGGGTGTCCTGCTCACTGTTCTATGATTATGAATCCTGCCTGCGGCATTTTCCCTAATTAATGTCAGTGGGGGTGGCTTCCCTCCTTTCATTAAAAGTTTCTTTTCTACATTCAGACTCTGTGCTTGTGAGAGGGGAAGCATTGCCTCTCAGAGGCACCTAGGGGTGGTGTGTAATTTTCCCATGTTACTGGGTGGGGGCTCAAGCCAGTTCTGTGTTGTATTGTTGAAAAGGAAACCCTAGATATTGAACCTGGCCCTGGCTGCTGCCAGCTCCACCTGGCAGAAGGGTTACATAATTAATCTAAGGCATTTGAAAAGCACCCAGAACCATTGTATAAAGGCACCTTTCCTCTGCCTCCCACCATCTCTCAGGGAAGGGGCCCACCCTATTCTGTAGTGAGGCAGGAGAGTGTGAGGGAGAAGAGTCAGATGTCAGGGATGTCCATGCATACCTGGTTCTGAGACCAACTCACTGATAGCTGGCATGGACGCCACTGAGTAAGGTGTAGGCATGGGTAGAGCTCCCTATTCTCCTTTTCTTTCATCCTTGGCGGTGGGGCGGGGAGAAGGAAGTTCCTTTCCTGCTGGGTTTGACTTTGTTGGATTTCACCAGTGCTCAGGGAGGAAGAGAGTAAAGATAGCTGCATGGCCACTGCACGGTCTCATCCTGCTGCTCCCCTTCCTGCTACCACCCTCCCCAGGGATGAGTCTAGCATGCTGCTATAAGCATGCAGCAAGAGTGGAGAGCAACCCATTCAGGGTTAGTGCTAGGTGATGTGACCTTTGGGGAGTGCTACATCAGAGACTAGGCCAATTGTCCTGCCCTCCCAACCCCTCTTGTCTCTGAGTCTGCCCCAGGCTACCTTGTTTGCTTGGCCATTGTCCCCACGGGGTTAAGTCAAATAAATAGAACCTTCCCCCACAATGTGGCCCCCCTGGCAACTGCCCGATTCACTCTTGCCTAAAGCTACCACTGATGACTAGTTTTTTTGACACATATAGGTATAGAATTGAACCCCAAAAGAGTTTTTTTTTTTAAATATGGAGATATGTCTCTCTCATAGAACTGGAAGGACCTTGAAAGGTCATCAAGTCCAGTCCCCTGCCTTCACTAGCAGAACCAAGTACTCCCCTGACAGATCCCGCCTGCCTACCCCTGATCCCTAAATAGCCTCCTCAAGGATTGAACTCACAACCCTGGGTTTAGCAGGCCAATGCTCAAACCACTGAGCTATCCCTCCCCCTTCATGTTTTATGGGGACTGTTCAGGGTCTCTTGTTTTAATCCTCTCCCCTCCACATCACAGCAATCCTCCTTTTGGTCAAAGAGGGATGCATGCAAGTTCCTACACAGCTCTCTTAATACTCCTCTGATGGTCACCTGAGAGCCACCACAAAGTGCTCCCTTCTCTTCAAAGGCTGAGTGTACTGCCTCTGCAGTGCTTCCAGCCCATGCCAGCATGGGGTGCAAAAGACTACACGCTGTACCTCAACCTGCTTCCCAGTGAGGCAGTGCATGGTGCTGAAGGAGTCATTTTTCAGTGACCTTTTCTTCTTCATGAAGAGAGATCTTGAAATAGAGAGATGTTAAATCAGCTCCCACTTAGCTTGTGAGCTCTGCCAAGCTTTGTCTAACACACAAAAGGGAGGAGAGGGCTTTCTTGCTGAGCGGATTTTCTCAAGGTCTAACCACTTCAGTTTAAAAGCAATAAAAATTCAATTATATGTTTGAAATTATAGGATTTTTTTTCCCCCAGGAGCTCCTTCTGTGATTAATTACTGTAATGGGTTAGCAATAGCTGTTATTGGAGGATGGTCTTCAGGTTCCAAGGCTTATGGATCCCTGCTCACTGTGAGAGTGAGGTAATAAAAATACAACCATTTTCTAATAAGTAAGGAGGGGGAAATCAAGGTGGTTATTTTTATCTGCTATATGGAGGTGTGATTATCGAAGTCAACTTATTGCTACCTGAAGGGAGTTGGATCAAAATTAAGGCTTTCTACTAAAACACACAATTAAAGCTCATTGCACGTGTTTTAGGCAAACTGGCATTCATTGGAGAAAATACATGCTAGCAAACAGATGCACCTCTGGAAATAGAAACAGAAAATTTCCTCCCTAGGACCAATCTACTTTATCAAACCTGACAACTTCTACTTGAGCTCAGTATCCTGGGCTAAAAAAAGAGTTTCTCATTTGATTTAAACAATTGCCACATAACATGCAAGTTGGAAACAAGCTGATTCTTATTACCTTATTTTCTCAGTAGACACACACACACATTCTTGGGGCAAGGGGGGAGTTAGAAAAAAATGTTTTTTTCAGAACTTTGTTATTCCTTTCTAAATTTAATGAGGGAATGATGTTAAAGCCAGGGTTTCTGCATTTCTTTTTATTAGTAGGAATATAATAAAACATTTGTAAATACCTCAAAGAGAGGGAAATATTCAACTCCCAATTTTCAGAATCAACATTCTATGTCTAGACTCCAACAGGCTGCATTAATAGTCATTTGGGTTAGTATAAAATGAAGCTCTATTTAAATATCTAGTTGTATTTATATGACACCAATCAGATCTATAATCCATCACAAAACATACTCCAGCTCTTTGGTTTGATGCAGCAAGTAACTTCACATGCAATTTCCTCCTAATAAAGTGGTATATACTCTCTCAATTTACACGCATAACACCTATTAATGCTAATGGCAGGTGTGCATAAGAACAGAAGGAACACTATCCCCCCTACTGTTAGCACTCTTTTCCAGCTCTGCCTGTGTTAATGACATTCATATTGTGATAGGGAAAAAAACTGATGCTGAAAAGAAAATCCAAATGTGTATTTAGTGATTCATGTTAAGTTTAGAGGGTATAGACAAGACTTTTTGGAGGGAAATATATAATATCTAAATGCCTCACCTAATCCATCCATTGTCTTTGGCTGAAGCATGTATGGTGAACCTAGGGATATACTGTAAGAGCAGAAATGGTTGATTATTAATTGCTTGCATTTCAATAGCACCTGGATATTGTATTGTGCTCAATACTGCACAAATACATATAGTAAGAAACTGTCCCTGCCGGAAAGAGCTTATCACCTAAATAGACAAAAAGGTAGGCAGGAAACAGAGAGGGGAAATGTGTTGTCACATAGTAGGTCAGTGGCAGATCCAGGTTTGCAGACCCCCAGTCCACTATCCACTAGACAACACTGCCTTTCCAATGACAATGCATCTTTTATATTTTTATTTGAGTGCCATGTATTTCAGAGGGGAATAACCAAATATCCTTTGTTATGAGTTAGTTTCTAAACTCCTTTTTCCCCCCAAGGAGCAGGATTCTTTTGTGAAAACCCAAAAATTATTCCTTTCAAGCAGCAGAAGATTAGCATCTCAGCTATTTTCTGAAATGTAGCATGTTCACCACATGAGAGACCCAAGAAAAATGTTTCAAGGAAATGCAAATACTCACCAGTCCTGAAACACTCCAGATTTATATTCATTAGTGAAACAATAATAAACACTTGGATTCAAATTCAAGAATTTACCTATTTAAGCTGGCCCTTGGGTTTTGGTCTAAAATTCTTCATAAAAGTTCCTCCTTTTCATTTCAGTGTTGGGCTGCTGGCTTTGGTAGCAAAGATACAGTTTGCCCTCCACAGCCCTACCCAATCAGCCGTCACTGGCCCATATTATCTCAGTTATCTTCCAAGCAATCTGGCAATACCTTTAGCATGCCACCACTTATATGACTGAGTTACTGACATGTACAAGGACTGCAAGTACCTCTCTCACTCCCATCAGTCACTGACAGAACAGGATACAGTGACCTAACCTGGAGGTGTCATGGGAAGGCACCCACTGCCCATGGTACCCTACCCACTAGCCTATGGGATATTCTGATTTGGGACTCAATCTCCCTCATTGAAGCTGTTCTACTTTGGATACATAATTAAATAGTTATTGGAGTAGGTGGACAGAAGCTTGGGTTGGGTGCCCCACATAAGGATCCTGTTCATGAGACTATAGAGTCATCCTGATTCTCTCTGGCCCAATGACTATTTAATTATGTATACACAGAGGAGCATCTTGAATAGGAAAGATTGAGGAAAAGTCACATCAGAGTATTGCATAGGCCAATGGTTAGGGTGCTCAGCTGAAAGGTAGGAGACCTAGAGTGAAACCTTTTCCTCCCCAACAAGCGGGGGAGGGAGGGTGGAATTGAACTCACATCTCCCCCATCCCGGGTGAGTACTTGGACCACTGTGCTAAATGTTACACAAGCCCTTCCTTCAGCATTTCTTGCAAGAAACACCTTAGGAACCTGGCACCAGGAGAGAATCCATGGCTGAGAATCCCAAGAAGAAATAGGCACTTCCCTTCAGCCCAGATATGGGTGCCTAATTCTGTAAGAGGGCTGGGGCTTAGTTAAAACCCCTTATCAGCATCTCCTATTGGCTATCTTAGGCAACCCCCCACTCCGGTGTGCTGTCTTTTTGTAAATCTTATTCCTAGGTGCCTGTCTCTCCCCATAAATTGTATAGGGAATTTATGTACCTAATTTAGGGTTTGCAAAGCCTACTGGTTTTCTAGCCACCCAAAAATCTGGTGTTCTAATACTCTTGTGATTTTAGCCTAAAGTGGGTGTCTCGGAGATAACATGTAGAGAGAATAACATAGGGTAAATTTGAGAATCACTAGGCTATTACCACTCTATACTGAAGTGTTTGTTTTAGGTAAAAATATCACAAATAGAGACAATTTTTAAACTCACCCAAAACACTTACACTACAAATAAACCCCCTGTTTAGGAGAATAAGCCTTCTAGGCAAAACCATTCTCAGGGAAAATGTTTCTGAAAATGTATATCCTACTAACTTAGTCTCTTTCTCTCGCTAAGCTGCCACAGTGAGACTTTTATCATTACCATCAGAGCCCAAACAGCCCACAGGTGGATTAAATCTTCCTATTACTCCACCCTAATTAGGCCCAACAAAATCCCTTATAAAACTGGACCCAGGTGGGGTTTTTAGCTTCTCTAGTTACTTTATTACAGAGGTGATATGATAGAAGAGGAAGACAGTGAGGAAGCTGGTTAGGTGGGAGGGAAAGTTGAGGGAAAAAGCAGCTGAAGAAAGCATATGAAATACAGAGGGTAGAAGAGTATCTCTTTCTGTTTTCTTGGCCCTTTCCTTTCTTTTTTATACCTAGAATTTATTGTCTTCTGCTAACTCTATCCCCTATGAGTGCTACTTCTCAAGGCTGGTGTCCTTGATTTTTCTCTTTGAAAATGTGGTTGTCCTAGTTTTAGTTTCAAACAGTGTCATAAGCTATTAAACTATTGTAAACACATCTCAAACTCAGGCAGTCTGAAGTTTCAGAGGGACTGTTCCCATTTCTTTGTTGAGGAATTCATTTAGTAGAGAGAGACCAAATGCAGTAACTTCTCTGAAGCCACACCTCAGCAATTCATCACCTATTCTTGACCTCTTGCTACCTCAGTTACTCAGACCCCCTTGACTGTCCTCTCTATAAATCAGGTGGGTCACTGCAGTGAAGATTTTTTTGCAAGTACCAAAAGTAAGTTGCAGGGCAAGCAAGTTTAAAGCCCCAAAGACTCTGGGCCAGTGGCGTCAGAGCTGGCTAAGAGAGAGATGTTGACCTACTTCAGCTGAGTTTCTGGCCCTCTTTGTTGAGCAATCTTGGTCATGCATATTCTTAGAAAAACTAGAATGTCCTAGTAAATTCTTTCCAGGCTGGTGATCTGATCTCTGGCCATGATTGTCATCTGCATGTGATGGTTGCTTTCAACAGTTCCTTGTATTCAGTGGTTAAGTAGATTGAAAGAAGATGCGGTGCTCTCACTGCACCAGCCAAGAGGAAAGAAGAACTGAGGGGATTGCTTATCCAATCCAGGGAGGGAAAGGGGGTATTCTCCTGCTTTGAGCTTACTTTGATGACTCCTTATTTTAACCCTGGCTTTTAGATTCAATATCCAAAAACAACCAAGAAAACCCCAACCCAAACCTTCCCCTCCCCCACCCCCCAAATGCCAACATATACACTCCACATTCGTCACTTCAGTTATTCAGACATATACCAGATCCAGCATTAACTCTTGCAGAAGGATAATGGAGATTTTCCCCCAACAATGTGTGCTCTTTATTATTCTGTCTCTGAAGTAGAGAGGGTTGAAAAATAAAATTCAAAAAGTAGTAATTTCCTCCCTGATCCTCCCCCCAAACCACATCTTTCCTTCTGTGTCTATTTTCTCTTCAAGGTTTCACCATAACTCCGACTGTACAGGAGCTACACTACCTCAGCAGCTTCTTAGCCAGGCTTTCTCCACCATAGCTTTAGCACAGCACTCTGCTGCATGGGAAGAAGGTGAAGAGAGATGTTTGATCCCAAACTTTCCATAAACGTATCCTTTAACTTGGGACAGGGGAAGGATAGGAGGCAGTTGCTTGTATCTGAACCTGAGCTGAGATCTGAATTTTGCCCCTCTCTCTATTTCCCTCCATAATAAGCTGACACCAAACTCCACACCCAAGCAAATCTGAAATATGAGAGGTAAAAAATTTGGATCTGAGTCTGAATTTTGTAGTTCAGACCCCCTAGCTACTTTAGAGGAATATTCTGGGATGTGATGAAGGAGGAGCTACTCCCCTGATTGAGAAATAGAAAAAGCAAATGTTTAGATATCAAATTAAAAATTATGTTCACAGCATATGCCCCAGAGAAGTTGTATAAATACATGACTCTTTCTTAAAAGTTATAGTGTAACACTACTTTATCTCTTAGAATACAGAACTTTAGCACACAAGAACCCGAAGAGTGACAAAACAGGTTGCTCCCTAAGGCAGAGAGGCACAACTCAACCCACCTTGCTCTATGCTGGCTCTTTGCCAGCTGACCTACAGATCCCATTAGCCTGCAAGCAGGGCCAGGATCCCCCTTATACTTAGCGTTGGCTGTAATTTTAACGGTTTTTAATATACCACAAAAATATGACATTAAAAATACACTTTTCTGTTTCCACTAGAAAATGGAAGAGAGAGAGAGAAGGTCACCAACTGTGAAGGATATTATAACCACTTCATCACAATAGTTCCAAAGAGCTTAGCATGGGATGATGTTTCACCCTGGGAAGAACCATTATCTCTGTGAACATCCTCTAGAAATCATCTCACAGCGTTGAAGATTTTTGCCATTAAAACATTAGGGGATATCTTGGCTGGAGTAAGGAAAAGCTCGATATATTTAACTTAACAAAAAGAAGGTTAAGGGGTGACTTGGTTAGTCCATAAGTATCTACATGGGGAACAAATATTTAATAATGGGCTTTTCAATTGTCATTGGATCATTTTCTACCTTTCTGTGGTCTAGAAGTTGAAGCTAGACAAATTTAGGCTAGAAATAAGGTGTACATTTTTAATGGTGAGAGTAGTTAACCATTGGAACAATTTATCAAGGGCCATGGTAACAATTTTAAAATCAAGATTGAATGTTTTTTTTCTAAAAAATATTCTCTAGGAATTTTGGGCAGTCCTATGGCCTGTGTTATACAGGAGTTCAGACTAGATGATCACAATGGTCCTTTCTGGCCTTGGAATCTATGAATGATCCTCTTTAGCAGCCTTTATTTTACAGGAAAGGGAACACTCTGCCCCATCTTTAACCTAGAGAGGATTAGGGAAAGTTCCCCTAATAAAACAGTGGTGCTACCAGTTAACTTTCAATTCACCTCATTATGTATCACATGTCGTGGGTCACACATAATATCTTAATCATGCTGTACTCATTTTGATGATGTTGCAAGTCAATTTCTTTTGATTTATCATAAGGTATTGTGTGACATGCCATAAACCATGTGTAACTCCGTGAAGTCACATGAAGCTTGCAATATATTGAGAGGTTAGCTGAAAGTACACTTGTGCAAGTCTCTGTCATTTCAGTTTTCAGAGGGTTCAGTGAACTTTTCCTTTTGTGTTCAAAGCTAAAAACTCAGCAACTACCTAGATTCCACTGGTTATGGGTTGCAACTTTAGGAAACTATTTATTTTGAAAGCTTTCTACCTGAAATCCTGAATCCTCCCCTGGCATCTGAAATTCAGTCCATATTCATTCAAAATCCAAGTTCACTGAAAACTACAGGTACAATTTACTGAGTTATAAATGAACAGTAACTATGTGGGACAAAGACCCACATGGATGCTCAGTGTCACTTGATCAGGAAAAAAAAATGTAGCTGAAATGGAAGATGCCAGAGAAAGCAACTAGAGGCCAGCACAATCCTCCATAAAGAGAGATGTTGAAAAGAACAGGACTTTAATTTATAATGTTCATGATTAAGTATTAACATGAGAGAGAGAGAGACAATAAGAAATGGTTTAGAGAAGGGAAATCAGGTATGTCTGTCAACATTAAAATAAGAACAAGGAGACATAATAAAATTGAAAGGCAACACATTTAAAACCAATAAAAGGAAATATTTTGAATCAGTACATAATTAATTTGTGGTACCCATTGCCACTAGGTATCACTGAAACCAAGAGCAAAAGTTATGGATAATGAAAAACATGCTGTTACATTAGTTAGGATACTAAAAACAAGTATTTGTGAATCCTCAAGCTTCAGAGCATATATAGACCAACTGGTAACTAAGGGATGAGGAAGAAATTACCACATATCATAGAGGGGAAGGGAACCAGGTCCGCCCCCTATTCCAGTCCCAGCCCCTTTAGCTTCACAAGCTGCTTACCCTCTTTCACCTGGGGCAGAGTTTCATAGAATCATAGAACTGGAAGGGACCTCGAAATGTCTAGTCAAGTCCCCTGCACTCAAGGTAGGACTAAGTATTATCTAGACCATCGCTGACAAGTGTTTTTCCAACCTGCTCTTAAAAATCCCTGATGATGGGGATTCTACCACCTGCCTAGGCAATTTATTCTAGTGCTTAACCACCCTGACAGGAAGTTTTTCTTAATGTCCAACCTAAACCACTCATGCTGCAATTTAAGTTCCTTGCTTCTTGTCCTATCCTCAGAGGTTAAGAACAATTTTTCTCCTTCCTCCTTGTAACAACCTTTTATGTACTTGAAAACTGTTCTCATGTGCCCTCTGTCTTCTCTTCTCCAACTAAATAAACCCAATTTTTTCAATCTTCCCTTGTAGGTCATGTTTTCTAGACCTTTAATCATTTTTGTTGCTCTTCTCTGGACTTTCTCCAATTTGTCCACCTCTTTCCTGAAATGTGGTGCCCAGAACTGGATACAATACTTCAGTTGAGGCCTAATCAGCGCAGAATAGAGCGGAAGAATTACTTCTCATGTCTTGCTTATAATACTTCTGCTAATACATCCCAGTATGATGTTTGCTTTTTTTGCAACAGCGTTACACTGTTGACTCATATTTAACTTGTGATTGACTATGACTCCCAGATCCCTTTCCGCAGTACTCCTTCCTAGGCAGTCATTTCCCATTTTGTATGTGTGCAACTGATTGTTCCTTTCTAAGTGGAGTACTTTGCATTTGTCCTTATTGAATTTCATCCTATTTACTTCAGACCATTTCTCCAGTTTGTCCAGATCATTTTTAATTTTAATCCTATCTTCCAAAGCACTTGAAACCCCTCCCAGTTTGGTATCATCTGCAAACTTTATAAGTGTATTCTCTAGGCCATTATCTAAATCATTGACGAAGATATTGAACAGAACCAATCCCTGCAGGACCCCACTCATTATGCCCTTCCAGCATGACTGTGAAGCACTGATAACTACTCTCTGGGGACGATTTTCCAACCAGTTATGCACCCACCTTATAGTAGCTCCATCTAAGTTGTATTTCCCTAGTTTGTTTATGAGAAGGCCATGAGAGACCATATAAAAAGCCTTACTAAAGTCAAGATATACCACATCTACTGCTTCCCTCCTATCCACAAGGCTTGTTACACTGTTAAAGAAAAGGCATCTATTCCATTACAGGATGTCTTACACCTTTTTCTGAAGTATCTGGTACTGGGCACAACATAGAAATTAACTTATGTTAACCAAAGGGCCAATCCTTGGAGAAGATTCAGTTTAAAATATCCCTAAATCCATGTCATGTGTGTTGGTCTCTGTTTACTCCACCTTCCTTAAATGAAGGCACTGGGATCCAATAGCGAGGTGCATAACTATGAGCTTTATTAGTCATATCTTTACTGTATAAAAATTCATCCAGCACTCTCTAACCCCCAAAAGTTCTCTCCTACTATGCCCTGAGCTCAGTATAAAACCTGGGAAGGATTCTCTGGAAGCAGTCCTTTCTTTGTTTGTTCCCAAAGTCCTGGGGGCCCATTCTATGCTGTACCTCCAGGAGGAGGGGTCAAGAAGAATTTACACCACCACACCCTTCAGATTTTGGGCTGCTCCAGAGGTTGAAACAGCCCTCTGCCTAAATTAGAGTGGTCCCTGGCATCTCTAATTTACAGGATCCCTGTCTACAGAAAGGGAGATACGAATCTGTCCCCAGGTGAGGAATTCAGTGGGGATAACCATCTAGGTATCACAGTTATATCACTGCTGTTCATGTCTCACAAAACAAGTTGTCTCATGGGGATGTAGAAAGGATTCTGGCAGATGTAGGATTGTTTCCAAACATGTGGGTGTTCATCCTCTGATAGAAAAGCAGCCTAAGTAAATTTATACTGATAATTATCATAGCAACAGATTGACTTCTCCCACCCACCTTCTCCCAAGCCCCTTCAAACATTGTTTTCAGGTGACACACCAAGCGCTACCAGGCTACAGAAGTCAAATTTGCACACTGTAGCATGTGGATAATTAAGTGTAACAGAGTCTCTTCCATATCGAAAGTAAGGTATCACTCTTGGGATCACTGCTAATTTGGGTAGTTTTTTGACAAACACAATATGTGTGTTCATGCTGAAAGTGTCACACGCATCAGTGCAGCATACTGTGGGATGACATGTGCATCCAGATGTGAACATTTAGAATAGACTGAACTATTTTTTAGAAACCTGCCTCTCTGAAAACTATGATTAAAGAAAAATATAGTTGTCAGGGACAAAAAGCTCTAATAAAAATAAAAGTAGAAAAGTAGTTTAGAGAATTAACCAGGAAAAGTCAGCTCTGTAGCGTTACGCAGTGGAGGGTGCTTTTTGTGCATGCAAACATATAGTGGGCATTACCGATTTAACCAGTATAGTTTTATTTCTATTGAAACTGCAATGGGAAGGAATAATGTTTTATGGAGCATCTTTGAATTTTAAACAGACATTATTCTAGCAGCATTTTTTATTTACTATTTAAGGGCTTTAATTTTTAAAATGTAGAGGCCAAATTGCACATGTAATTTATTATTACCATTAAAACATCAGATCTCCCAGCTCAACAAGCCATCTCTTGATGCTGACAATTCAAAATAATCAATTACTCCCACATTCCTCTTTTTAGGAAAGGTTATTGAGAAAATGGTGATGGGCAGCTAGACTTCCAGGATCCCTTTCAATTTGATTTTAGACCTGTCTCCTTTTGTTGGATGATATCCTTTCGGTGATAGACAAAGACTAAGTATGGGATAGAATCATAAGTCTGAAAGGGACTGTCAGATGTCATGTAGTCCACCCCCATGCTCTGAGGCAGGATTAAGAATACATAGACCATCCCTAACAGGTGTTTCTCTAATCTGTTCTTACAAACCTCTGGTGATGGGAATTGCACAATTTCCTTAAGTAACCAGTTTCAGTACTTACCTATCCTTGTAGTTAGAATGATTTTTTTAATACCTAACCTAAATCTCACTTGCTGGAGATTTAGCCCATTACTTCTTGACCTACCTTCAGTGGACATGGAGAACAATTGGTTACCATCCTCTATGTAACATTCGAAGACAGTTATGTCCCCCTCAGCCTTCTCTTCTCTAGACTAAATATGCCCAATTCTTTCAACCTTGCTTTTTTGCTCTCCTCTGGACTCTCTCCAATTTGTTCACATCTTTCCTAAAGTTGGTATCTGGTGTTGGGCACCACAACTCCAGCTGAGGCCTCACCAGTGCCAAGCAGAGCAGAACAATTACTTCCCGTGTTTTACATATGAGTCTCCTGTTAATGCATCCCAGAATTACATTTGACTTTTTCACTGTAACATCACACTGACTTTTATATTCAATTTATGATTTACTATACCTCCCAAATCCTTTTCTGCAGTACTGCTGCCTAGCCATTTATTTCAATTTTGTATTTGGTCATTTGATTTTTCCTTTCTAAGTCAAGTTCTTTATGGTTATTGAATTTCATCTGATTTCAGACCAATTCTTCAGTTTATCAAGATTATTCTGAATTCAAATCCTGTCCTCCATAGTGCTTGCAACCTCTCCCAGTTTGGAGTTTATGCTTAAAAATTTGCAGCTGTCTCCACTCATCATCCAAGTTGTTAATGAAAATATTGACTAGTACCAGACTCAAGCTATTCCCCTGTGATTCCTACTTGATATGCCCTCCCAGTGTGAGAGGAAACCATTGATAGCTACTCTTTGAGTACAACGAAAATAAGAAAGAAAAACTTGTAGCACCTTAGAGACTAACAAATTTATTTCAGCATAAGCTTTCGTGGATTAGTACCCACTTCATCGGATGCATGGAATGAAACATACAGTAGACAGATATTTATACAGTCAGAGAAACATGATAAGGTGGAGGTGCATAGACCAACCTTAAGAGGCTAATTAATTGAGAGGAACCATAACAGCAGGGGAAGAAAAACCTTTGAAGTGATAAACAAGATGGTCACACAGGTGTGAATGAGGATCGTTAACTTAAGGGAAATAGATTCAATTAACGTAATGGCCGAGCCATTCCAAGTCCTTATTTAATCCTGAGGTAATGCAATCTAGTTTGCATATCAATTCGAGTTCAACAGTTTCTCTTTGAAGTCTGTTTTTGGAGTTAATCTGTCGCAACACTGCTACCCTCAAGTCTGTCAGTGAGTGATTAGGGAGGTTGAAGTGTTCTCCTACTGGTTTTTGAATGTTATGATTCCTGATGTCAGATTTATGTCCATTCATTCTTTTGCGTAGAGACTGTCCGGTTTTGCCAATGTACATGGCAGAGGGGCATTGCTGGCACATGATGGCATATATCACATTGGTAGATGTGCAGGTGAAGGTGCAGGTGAACAATTTCCATCCCACCATCAACCTCAGCCTAGACCAGTCCACACAAGCGGTCCATTTCCTAGACACCACTGTGCTAATAAGTGATGGTCACATAAACACCACCCTATACCGGAAACCTACTGACCGCTATACTTACCTACATGCTTCCAGCTTCCATCCTGGACACACCACATGATCCATTGTTTACAGCCAAGCTCTAAGATACAACCGCATTTGCTCCAATCCCTCAGACAGAGACAAACACCTACAAGATCTCTATCAAGCATTCTTACAACTACAATACCCACCTGCTGAAGTGAAAAAACAGATTGACAGGGCCAAAAGAGTACCCAGGAGTCACCTACTACAAGACAGCCCAAAAAAGAAAATAAAAGAACACCACTAGCCGTCACCTTTAGCCCCCAACTAAAACCTCTCCAGCGCATCATCAAAGATCTACAACCTATCCTAAAAGATGATCCCTCACTCTCACAGATCTTGGAGGACAGACCAATCCTTGCTTACAGACAGCCACCCAACCTGAAGCAAATACTCACCAGCAACCACACACCATACAACAAAAACACTAACCCAGGAACCTATCCTTGCAACAAAGCCCGATGACAACTCTGTCCACATATCGATTCAAGTGATACCATCACAGGGCCTAATCACATCCGCCACGCCATCAGGGGCTCATTCACCTGCACATCTACCAATGTGATATATGCCATCATGTGCCAGCAATGCCCCTCTGCCATGTACATTGGCCAAACTGGACAGTCTCTACGCAAAAGAATAAATGGACATAAATCTGACATCAGGAATCATACCATTCAAAAACCAGTAGGAGAACACTTCAACCTCCCTAATCACTCACTGACAGACTTGAGGGTAGCAGTGTTGCGACAGATTAACTCCAAAAACAGACTTCAAAGAGAAACTGTTGAACTCGAATTGATATGCAAACTAGATTGCATTACCTCAGGATTAAATAAGGACTTGGAATGGCTCGGCCATTACGTTAATTGAATCTATTTCCCTTAAGTTAACGATCCTCATTCACACCTGTGTGACCATCTTGTTTATCACTTCAAAGGTTTTTCTTCCCCTGCTGTTATGGTTCCTCTCAATTAATTAGCCTCTTAAGGTTGGTCTATGCACCTCCACCTTATCATGTTTCTCTGACTGTATAAATATCTGTCTACTGTATGTTTCATTCCATGCATCCGATGAAGTTTGTACTAACCCATGAAAGCTTATGCTGAAATAAATTTGTTAGTCTCTAAGGTGCTACAAGTTTTTCTTTCTTATTTTCGTTTTGCTGACACAGACTAACACGGCTACTACACTGAAACCTATCTTTGAGTACAGTCTTTCAATCAGTTGTGCACCCACCCTATAGTAATTTCATCTAGGCCGTATTTCCAAAAGTGCCTAAGGGAACTAGGTGCTGAACTACCATTGAAAGTCAATGTGTAAGGGGCACCTAACTCCCTGAAGCACTTTTGGAAATCGCCACCCGTTGTGTCCATATTATTTCTTTTGGATCTTCTAACTGGCTTTGCTACCCTTGACTACAAGTTACTATGGACTGTGGCAGGGATAGACAGAACCACACTTGACTGCATCCTTTCTTTCCTCGGTGAGAGGAGTCAGACAGCAATGTTGGGTAAATGCTCATCTCTTCCAAGGATTTCTCCTGAGAGGTGTGACAGGACACTATTTTATCGGCCCCTTAAAACAGATCCTGAGAGAGCTTGGCTAAATACTGCAGATATAAAGTATATAAATTTTGTGCCAATGGGGTGGACGATTAGGATGGCAGGGTGAGAAACAGGCAGCAGGAAGGTGTAAAAAGATGTAATCTGTATTATTTTTCCTCTACAAGTATCTGCAATTTCTTGCAGCAACCTGCCCACGCATCCTTCCTTCATCTAAATTATGCTCAATTATATTGACTTACCTGATTTTCAGAAAACAAATGAGGCACTTAGGGTATTATCCTGAACCCATATAAGTCAATGGAAAAAGTTCCCATTGATTTCAATGCAACAGGATTGGCTGTTTAGATTATAAACTCTTTGGGGGAAGAGATGATCTCTTTTGTTCTGAGTTTGCCCAGTGCCTAGCACAATGGAGTCCTGGTCCATGACTGGGGCTCTGAGGCACTATGGTAATTCAAGTAATAAATGATGATAATCTTACTACTCAAGCCCCTGTTTAGTCTTTCTTCCGTTACAGTACTAGGCAGGGGAAAGTTGGTGGCTGCCCAGCTTTGTGCTGGTTAATACAGGATTGGATTTCCTAGAGTTCCTTGTCCTGCTCATCAGTTTTTACTTTATAAATCCCACAGAGAATATCAGTCCAAGTTCAACAGAACATCAAATAGATAAGATACACAAATACATCCTTTTTGTTTCTTTGTATCCATTCCAAGCCAGTTCACATTATTAAACTTTCTGGGATAAAGGAAACCAATATTAATTAAATAACACCATCTAACTATGGGGCTAAATGCTAGGACTTAACACAAATACAAGCAATTGTATTGTCTGACACCATCAGGTGGTCCAGAGACATCTACACAGAATGCATCACAGGACACCACCAGACCCAGGTCGAGTAACCGAGACTGCCGACCAGGGAAATAACCCACTTCCTCCCTTCCCTGACGAACCGAGAGATGCACTCCACCCATGTACTATTCTCTACACCAATACTGAACTCTTAATACATTCCATGAGGGGCGTACCCAAGTCCATTTATTCACTGATGCTTTAAAAACTCCCATACCACAATCTGGATCTATGCTGGTTATGTGATATATATGTACCTCGTGAATCTTCTAACTGATACTTGCAATCCCCAATAACCCAAGCCCGACCCCAGATATACAGTAACTTCCTTCTTAACTTGTGTAAATTTGATTTTAAACATTAACTTTAATAAAATTTTTAAATCTGTTCTTATACTGTCTGAGACAGTGGTCAGAATGAGATTTCTCCTGCTACTTATTGATGAACTGGGGGAAAAGAACTCAGGAGCAGACCATATTTGCATAGACATACCTGGTTTGCCAAAGTGATCCATTTTAGCTGTTTTGGGTTAAAATTCTCTTAAGATGGAGGAGTAATTAACTGTTATCCTTATTGTATGGCTAATGGGTGATGGAACTGTATTTAACATATTCTAATTGAAGGGGGCACCCTAACTTTAATTTCTCTCACAAGATGGGGGTAGTGATGACAAATCCCAGTGAAAGATAGAAGGGAAGGTACTCTGCTTAAAGAGACCAATATGCTGTTTAACACTCCCTCTTCTGTGTTTCAAGATACTCTGAGAGTCCTTATTTCTGCTCAGGACTTATGAGAGCTGAAATCACTGATAAGATGTCGTGAGGACAGTGTTCTGGAGAAAGACAGTGTAGAGGATGAAGTAAGTGTTATAAATGTTAAAGTCAATGGTATCAATTGTGAGGTAAATGGTTGACTTCCAGGGGCTTTGGATCAGGCCCTTAAAAAAGTGCTTTATTTTAAACATGGGAGTGGTTTCACTGAATTGAGTAGCACCACTTGTGAGTGTGAATCTAAATTTATGCTTAAGGGCTTTGCTGGCTTGCAGACCAAGGCTGTACTTAACATGAGTGATGTTGACAGATTCTGGCCCAGATAAACACACATGTATAGCTCAGAATTAACTGTATTAAAGTATCAGTAATATTCTATTAATCTGTAGTGAAATGTTCATCTATATTTACACTGAGAACACGATCCCCACCCTGCACAGCTTCCATCATGAATCTCCAATATCTCCTGTGGACGGTTATGGCAGAGAGAGTTACGACTAATTGAATGATAATTTGCCATAGCATTACAAATTGTGGTTTAACTAGAATTTATGTGGAATTTTGTATAAAACCCAATCAGATAGTAAAACAGATTTTTTAGCCTTTAAACCAGAGGTCATCCACCTACCACATCATAATAAGAGACTTGGAATAACTCTGAAGGAAAGAGATGACTTTAAGCTTTATATTGCTAATAGGTGCATGGTAATTGCAATATTTAGAAAATTTGCTAATAAAATAAAACCGTGTTGACATCAGGAACCAATTTGATCTGATGCCAATTAACCTGATTAATCTTAATAAAGGACTGGAAAGTGTTTTCTTTCCAAATGACCTTTTAAAAAGAAATGTCATAGGGATTTTTATACAGTAGTGTGAAGATAGAAAAGGCATGTAATAATAGTTTGTGAATCCAAGAGATCTTGTAACTCTTTTGATAGATAAACTGATAAGCATGTGGACTGCAAATCTAGACATTTGGGTTCAATTCCTGCTCTGTCACAATTTTCCTGTGTGACCCAAGTCACTTACAGAGCTCTACAAATAATGGATTTTGTTTTGGTGGTTGAACTAAAAAATCAGGTCAGCTCATCCTGAAATAATTTTTTCCCCCAAATATCCAGCGAACCAAAAAACCCCCAAACATATTTCATATTGGGTCAAAAAAAAATTGTCAACCCCAAATGAAATGTTGGATTTAGTTTTTTAGATTTTTTCTTTTAATCCCTTACTATATGTTTGTTCAAGGGACAACACAATGGTGCCCCCAGTCAGTCTGGGATTGGAGAGGTTTGTATTTTTGTTATAGACTAATGCTTCTTTCTGTTTGAGGTCTATTTCACCTTTACTCCCATTAGGCTGAAGAGGATGTTTTAATGGTCTATCCTTGGAGGGTAATAGAGCTTCAGGACTCTTAGATGGAGAATGGCTGAGGTTAACATGGAAAACAAATGCATTTACTGAGGACTAAATTCACAGGGACATGTGAACAGTGGGAGCTGCACCAGAGCAGGGGATCCCCACCAGGAAAGGGCTGTCACCAGGGAGGTCACAAAGGAAGGACAGTTTTAACATTTGTTTGGTGTTCATAAGTAACACCACTACTGGTGGAGGCTGCCTGGGAGAGCTGATGAATCTGTCTTCTGTTGGCCCTGTTCTGGCTATGCAGAAAGCCATTCTGAAGCAACACAAACCATACACAGGGCTCCAGCTAGGGTGGAGTTATGACTCACCTCAGCTTTGCATGGACCTACCACTTTCAGCTGCCTGCAGTCCCTGGTCTGTGCTGTCACAACTCAGGGTGCGGCTCGGGCTTCTTCTCTTGGCTTTGCCTTATATGCCTTCATAGGGTGAAAGTAAAGCATTTATGATGGGTTTAAGATTTAGCTATAATTAAAGGTTGTCAAAATGGTTGTTCAACAGTAATGAAATTTTTCATGGGAAATGTTTGTTTTGGTTGAAATTTTCTGCTTTTTTTTCCCCATGAAAAGCTGAAAATAGGGGAAAAAATAGTTTGGAGTTTCCCCCTTACCCCACCCTTTCAGTCTTTTTCTTTTTCTTCTCTGTTTTCCAGGAAAAAGTTGAAAGGGAGAGAAAAGGAAGAAAAACTTCAAACCTGAAAAGTATTTTGGTTTCTTTTCATTGAACAACTGAAAAATTGTGTAAAAGTTTTTGACTGAAATGAAAATGTTTCATTTTGTTTGCCTTTATTTTTGCAGAAAATATATAACATTTTTTGACTGGGTCTCATTATAATTCACCCATCTTGCATACAGATCTCCCATTGAAATATGCCCCTAAGATCATAGAAGTAAAAATTATTCCATGTGCCCAGAATGACATGGTGAAAGACTTTGTGGAAGTGTCAAAATCTGTACTGCACTCTTGAAACAATAGCTCTGGTTAATATAAGTAACCTTCCTGAATACTAAAACCGGTAGCAAAACATCTCTTTTAGTTCTTCTAAATATGGAACACAGGAAGGCTAAGACATGCCTAATGGAGCTATGAATAATAATAGGCATCCATCCCATGCCTGCTTTAAATGTATTAAATCAGCTTCTAAGGTCCTGGGCTGGGTTATATTTGATTTTGTCAGAATCATTAGTTGACAAATACAGAGCATTTCAGGAAAAGAACTTGAGTCTGTGTGCTCTGTATCCCAGAACCATGGAATGCTTTTCTCTTTTTTTCAGCCTGCAGACTGTTCTTGTGTTTGAGCAGATAAATGTAAATTGGAGATTGAGCAAATAGTATTAGATGTTTTAAAACAGCCAGGTATAGCTGGATCACATTTTATGCCTCTATTGTGTTCTAAATTTGAAGAAACTTAGCATAGCAAAATTCCTTCAATGTTCTTAATAAAAACAAAAATCAGGATTGACCTGGCCTGGCTTTGAGCTGATGGCCAGTAACGTATGAAGGACGGAGAAAGGGTACCCCAGAAAATTCTTTTGGAATCTAGGATGATGGATGAAAATTTTGGAATTCTTTAAAATGTCCTTTTGGTATCCCAAATGTGCTGGGAAGGAAGACACCCAGCTTACAATGGCCCTGATCTTGCAGAGACTTATGCACCTGCTTAATTTAAAGTATATGACGTAAATGAGCCTACCCATGGGTTTAAGGCTAAGCTTATGCGTTAAAGTTGACAGAGACACGGCCCATGGAAGCTGCTCCAATCTCTTCATTGTTTATAGCTCCGAGGTGCTCTGAGAACTAGGACTTTAAAAATAAATTTTACAAGTTTTGCAGATTTGGCAGGTTGAGTAAAAGGAAAACCTGTAAATTGTAAGGACTCTGAAAAATTATGTTGGACTATGTATTTACACTGTCCATTTGTCTTTAAGTATTAGTGACTGATTTTTTTGCATGAATTTTAATACCCTACATGTGTATTTATTCTTTAAGTATTCAGTTTATCTATGTTGCCCAGAGAAAATCTGAAATGTAATAAACTGATTGACAGTTGGAATGGAGGATTATTATGTATATATTCCTTGAGCAACTATTTTGAGGTTTTGAGTGCAGATAGGCAAAACCTAGATTGAAGTCTCAAACAGCAGTGTTCAGAAAAAGTATGTATGAGAGCAAGAATTAATACTTTGTGGTATATGAAACAAACTATATAAGCTTTAAGATTAACTGAAAACTGGAGTCAACGTTACTGGGCTATTAATCACTAATAATTGAACAAAAGAGGAGTAACTAAAACTCTGGGCAATAAAATTTCATATGAATAGGCCACAGTGTAGGGAGAAAAAAGTCTCAGGTTCTGCCATGTGTTTTATTGTTGATAAGAATGAAGACCAATTTGCAACTGGATTCCAATTTCTGAATGGGGTCTAGGTTATGAATGTTGTCTTAAAATTTGATTTGTGTTTAAACTAATGGCAAAAGGACTATGACTGCAAAGGTAGTGTTCATGCTGATTTTAAACCTTAAAAATCTTCACATTGGGAGACACAAGATATTTCTTGTAAGTAAAGAAAGTTGGTATATTAAAGGCCTGTTTCTCCTTTTCATTTACAGTGGTTTTATATTAGTGTAATTCGACTGACTTTCAGGCAGCTACTCTTGATTTACATGAGTGCAAGTGAGAAAAGCATCGGGCTCAATGTGTTTAGTTTATGAGTTTTAGTTTAAGTTTGGGGTGGGTGCTCCCCAGAATACTGAAGAGAGGCCTCCCGTTTACAACGTGATAGTTGTCCTTAGCCTCTGTTTGCTGTATATAATGTTGAGCAGGAAGATACTTGTTCTTCCTATGAGGCCTGAGTCAGAAGATCCTCTTAACAGCATGAGTCTGTGGACCCTCCTTTTGGATAGTGTGACACTTTCAATGAAAGAAAATGTAGAGTGTAGTATAGAAATGGGCTGTAGCCAATACTTCAGCTCCAATTTCTCTCCACACCTTGAGCTTTGTGGAGGGTCACAATCCAATGCCAGGCCGAGCTCAGGGCTGATTCTTAGCAGCTCTAATTTGTGCTACGGATACAGAGTCCTCAATGGTCCTTACGTTAGTGGAGCACCGGTGTAGCACAGTGAACTTCCACTATACCCACCACTGCCCATCTTGCCCCATACACAGAGGGTTGGAAGGCAGGAGGCATAGGGACTTGACTCAGGTCACCTGTGCCAGCAGGGTGCTCTGCTATTACAAGGGAATGCTCTGCTGGCCAGTTGCAGACAATTTCAAGCCCGTTTGTGCCTCCTGCATGGCCCAAAGAGACTGGATTTGTTTAAAGAATCTGGTCTAGAGTATACACCTTCTTCCTTCCAGCAGCCAGGGTGGGTTGGGTTGGAGCGGACTCAAATTTAGCAGGCCACTAACTAGATGGAGGATATAAAAGACAATTTAAAGAGGATGCTGATAAATTTGACAGGGTTCATAGAATGATTAAAGGATTAGAAAACATGCCTTATAGTGATAGACTGAAGAAGCTCAATCTGTTTATCTAAAAAAAGAGAAGGTTAATGGGTGAGTTGATTACAATTATAAGTACCTAATGGGTAACAAAAAATTCATAGTGGGATCTTCAATCCAGCAGAGAAAGGTATAACATGATCCAATGGCTGGAAGCCAGACAAATTCAGATTGGAAATAAGGCATAACTTTTCAACAGTGAAAGTGATTAACCATTGGAACAATTTATCAAAAGTCATGGTGGATTCTCCATAACCGGCAATATCCAAAAGATATGCTCAAGGAATTATTTTAATGAAGTTCTATGGTCCTGTGTTATACTGGAAGTCAGACTAGTTGATCTCAGTGGTCCCCATCTATGGATCTATAAAGATGGGTTCTCTGAACAAGATCTGTGTACAGCTCCTTGGTGGGAATCTTGACACTTCTCTTTTCCCTAGTGGCTGGAGGCAGGTAGGAGTTGATTCCTTTCCTGGGTGTTGCCTCTTAACTGTGGGACTTCCTGTTTTATACCTCATCATTGCTATTAGATTTAGTAATTAAGCTATTTGGGAGCCTGGTAAAGGGAGGGAGAGATTGAATCACAGATTCCAAGGCCAGAAGGGACCATTTTGATAATGTAGTCTAACCTCCTGCATAACACAGAATAGGCACAGTGATAAATTAGATAAGTGAAGTATGATACAAAAAAGATTTGGGGAGAAGGAAAATATATGGGAGGAGGCAGACAGCATAAGGAAAAGAGAAAAGGAGAGAAGACAGAAGAAAAAAGGAAACCAACAAACTCAAGAAACAGTGCCATAATTTATTGTAGGAAAGAAAATGAAAATGTGGGATGAAGGGAGTAAGAGGAAGAAGGGAGTAACAAAAGCGAAGGATGGAATCCTGTTAGCTTGAATGAAGACAGTTATGTTGCTACCATAGCAAGGGCATATATCAAGGGTTAAAGAAGAACATTTTGCAGCAGCATTGTAGTTATTCTATTTAAAGAACTTGCTTTTTCTTCTGTCTACTGTGTCACTTTCTGAAAATTGCACAACTCTGTTCTCAAACACTATTATGAAAAAAGCAATCAACTCTATTGTCTGGGGCGTAATGATGCTGACTACCTCTTTATGACATTCAGAGAAAGAGAAAAGAGATAAATAACCTGAGAAGTAAACAAATCATTAGAATTTTTAATAAGTTCTCACCAAAAAAAAATAAATCCAAGCACCACAGTTTTATCTACCAACTGCTGCTTACGTCCAATAGACGAGGCCGTGCATTTGGAGTCAGGAGAAGTTCCATATTTGTCCTTTCTTAAAGAGTCTAATGAACATCATGATGGAATGGTTACTTTCCTGGGCACTGTCTCCATATTTTGCTCAACAGAAGAAACAATGGATTCTTTAAAAAAAAAATAAAAAAATTGTAGTTTAGGGAGAGCATGTGCAAGTGGAAGATACTTTAAGTATCATGAAAGAGGAGCCATCATTTATTCCTAAGAATTTTAATATTTTTATTAATAACAGCAGCAATAATTAATAATACCTGATTCTTACATAGTGCTTTTCACTAGCCATTCTCAAAGTGCTTTATGAAAGAGGTCAGTATCATTCATTTTACAGAGGGGTAAACGGATGCACAGAGTGGGGGAAGTGACTTGCTCAATGTCACCAAGCAGGCCAATGAGAGAGTTTGGAACAGAACCCAGATCTCAGTCTGGTGTTCGAGCCACTAGGTTGCAGGTTATAATATATAACTTTACTAATGCTTGGAACAGTGGTATTAAGTTGAAAATGAAATTGCTTCACAGTGATGACTAGGATAGAAAGCTAGCATGGTTTTCTAGTGACAGAATGCTATGCTGTGAGTTATGTACCAGCAATGCAGCAACAAAAATTGTCTATACTCACAGGAAAGAATCAGGAGGTAAATTCAGCTGTGACATAAGCAAGTGGTGGAAATGGAGCTGGACATTCTGTGTTACTCAACTCTTTATGGCAGAGACTGTCTTCATATTTGTTCCTACACCACTTCCCACAATGGCACCACTATCTCAGTGGGGCCTCTGAGTACTTCTGAAATATAAATATTAAACAATAAAAATAATAGGCTGTATTCGGCCTCCAGGAGCAGAGTTAGTGTGTGTTCTGCTTCTCAGACTCTCTAACATCTGCTTGCAACTTGGTACAGATAACAAAGCCTAGGTGAATGCTGGGACACCATTTGCATGAGGAAGATGGAGGGAAATGAGACAAAAGGAAGAAGGGAAGCTTCTTTTAGACTCTTTTTTCTGTTTTGTTTCTGTGCCTGTCCCAACATTCAATTTTCTATCTGTGGGAAAGAATGGCCAGATGTATTAAGGTGTTTGCTTTAATATAGTCAGACAATACAATCAAGGGACACTTCTGTCTGGCTTATTTCATAGGCTAGGTCCACACTACCCGCCCGATTCAGCAGGTAGAGATTGATCTTCTGGGATCGATTTATCACGTCTCATCTGGACACGATAAATCGATCCCAGAAGCGCTCTCCCGTTGACTGCGGAACTCCTGCTTGCCGAGAGGAGGAAGCGCTGTCAACGGGGGAGCCTGCCTGCACCGCGTGGACCCGCAGTAAGTAAATTTAGTTCGATCTAGGAAACTTCCACTTCAGCTACGCTATTCTCATAGCTGAAGTTGCATTTCCTAGATCGATCCCCCGCCCCAGTGTGGACCAGCCCTTAGAGACAAAGTCTTGACCTCATATCGACTACCAAGGTGACTTTAAACCTTTGATCAAGGCATCTCTATGCTTTAGGCCAGTTACCTACTGGCCACGCCCACTATGCTGGCCACTGGATGATCTCCATTTTACAGCTGGAGAAACTGAGGTGCTAGTGACTTGTTTAAGCACTTGTACAGCCAGTCAGGGTCAGAGCTGGGAATAGAGCTCACTGTTGCCAACTCTAATAATTTCGTCATGAATCTCATGATAATTATTGTTTTCCTTCAAGCCCCAGCTCCTGGAGTCAAGTGGATATGTGATGATTTCAGCCTTCGTTCTTAAAAAGTAAGTTTCTAGCCCTTGTTACTGTGAAAAGCTCCAAAATGTAACCCCAATGAATGCACTCTATAGGCTCAGAAAGCAGAAGGCAAATAAAAAGAACACATCTATTTTTACATAATCTCATTGGCTTTAAAATAATCTTATGATTTTTGAACATTTGGGGTTGGCAATACTGTAAAAAAACTCACTAGAGAAAGGTACTGTTTTAAGACAACAATCAACAAAGCCCTTCCAAACAAAAATACAGTGGAGTAACTGTCCTCTAACAGCACACACACTTAACAGGGATCATTTCACACAACTGGTTCAGAGCAATTCATTTCAATTACTGTGATCAACAGATAAATAGCACATCTGGCAGTGTCTGCAAACTAATCATTAACAGGTGTGAATTGAGGTCTGTTAGCATACATTTCCGACTGTGCGGCTCTTTGTTCACTTCAGGGTGCTTTCTAATTAGTGATGGGTCTGAACCACAGAACTTCAAATCTGGATCAAGACTTTGAACATCTCAAGAGTCAGTGGTGTTTGCACCAGGCCATAGAGAAAGTAGACACCTGCAAAATCTAGTTCCAAATAAGGTTCTGAACAACCTGACAACTGTGGAAAATTGGGGTTCGGGACTGGGTCCTGAATCAAAAAAGAGCCAATCTTCTATAGCTGGGAACTGTAATAATTCATATTCTCTGTGAGTAGATGCCTATAATACACACACACACACACACACACACACACACACACACACACACACACACACCCTAGTAGGTTACATTTACAGTGATAAGTGCGGTGGCACCTTAAAGACTAACAGATTTAGTTGGGCATAAGCTTTTGTGGGTAAAAAACCCACTTCTTCAGATGCACGACTCCATGCATCTGAAGAAGTGGGTTTTTTAGCCACGAAAGTTTATTCCCAAATAAATCGGTTAGTTTTTAAGGTGCCACCGGACTCCTTGTTATTTTTGTCGATACTGGCTAACATGGCTACCACCTGATAATTGACAGTGATGGGATGTTATTAAAACTTGATGAATTACCAATGATTACTTTAGAGAAAAAAACAGAAAAATTCAGTTGCTTTTTTTTAGTATCCACTGTGAAATTTCCAACCACATTGCAGAGTTAACTGAGTAATGGATTGAGAGCAGCGTAATAGAAATTGCCTCTTCACAAGAAGAAAACATACTTAGAAGAATGCCAAAATAACATAGAAAACAGATTTCCATAGAGCAAATTGAAGAATCTTTGTGGCGTGCAAAGACTGAAGATGCAATTCATGTGCTCTGAAAAAGCCTTTTCCTAAGATTCTAAATTTTGTCCTTGATTATCTGTGGAATGAAATAAAATGTGTGCGAGACAGAGCACATCTTGCACGGTGAGGAGGAGAGTCAGTAATGGGTGGGAAACTACATGATCTAATCTGCAGACTGCACATTTTCAAATGACAGAGTCTCAATTATTCTGAATTCAAAGCAAAATTGAAACTCTGTACCTACAAATCCCATCCTATCAGCATCTATCCGGATTTGCTTGAGGTACCTTCTAAATAAATAATAATAAAGGATTTGGGCTAAGTTATATTAAAAAAAAAAATCCTGCAATGGTATTTTTTATACCAAGTGGGGGCTTATGGCATGGACACTCTTTTGTTAAAGTTAATGTACCTTGACATCTTTTAACTCAGTACTGCAAACTGTCAAAGGTGCTTTAAAAATAGTCCAATATTCTCCACAGCTCTTCCTCCAAGAGGGGAGTCTTGTGTAAAATGATAACCGCCTCAATGCTGATTCGTGTTGTTTACAAAATACATCTTTTCACTGCACAGGGCTTGCTGTGACACTTGGAAAAAAAGAATGGGAAATGAGACAAAAACCTTGGCATGTGAATCATGAAAGTTAATGAAATGACACTTCTTCTTTTTTTTTTTTCAAAACTGAGCCAAGGTGTTGGTGGATTATATATTAAAAAGTTACTTTTTCTCTGAGCTCTTCAATGAGAGAACAGTACATCAGCATAGCCATGTCTCTCAGGAGTGGGAAAAATCCAGCCCCTCAAAGACCTAGCTACTGCCTCCTGGGGAGGTGGATTAACTACAGCAATGGGAGAACCCTATGCTGCTGTAGCATTTTAAGTGTAGAGTGTGACATGGAACTTGGTATCGCTGTGCCCCCTTAGCTCTCTAGCCATGGCGCTCTCACAATGCTTTGCTAATGACAAACAGCAAACTCCTCCAGATGCTATCATCACTCAGTACAACAGCATGTGGAGCCCCACAACCAGCTAGATTGCATGAATGCTCCCAGAGCCACTCCTGATTCACACAGAGAAAAGGCATCAGCCAGTTTCCCCCAGATCCCTAGCCCTACACCCCAGAGCTGTACCATCTTGCCATGGTCAGAAGCCTGACATGTAAGTTTATTACCCGTCCGCCCTTCCCTCAATGTGAAGAGGACATACACTTGCCTTTGTAACCAGAGCTGGGATTTCCCAAGCACTTCAAGCAAAATACAGTTTTAGGTAAAATATAAAACCTGTAGTTTATTAACTACAGAAATATATATATTTAAGTGATTATTAGTGGTAGACATAAAAGATCAGAGATAGTTACCAAAAATAAATAAATATAAGCACACAATTTAAATCTTAAACCTTATTACATTAGGCAGTATTTAGATCAAGCAATTTTCTCACCCCACTGGATGTTAGTTCGTAATACGCAGGTTTCTCTCTTATTCCTGGGACCAGTCTCTTCAGTTGAAGTCTTCTGTCTTTCCAGCGTAGGTGGGGAGGCGAAAGGCAAAAGCAAGATGCCTCTGTCCCCTATTTTGTATCCTTTGTCCATGTGCCTAGAAGACACTTACCCAGACATGTCCTGGTGGGCTTTGCTGAGTCACTACATTGATCAATCCCCCTGGCTTGGTCTTTTGCAACTCAGTCATATGGTCGAGCAGTCCCCATTGTGTGGTGCTTGCAGAACTGTCATTGAATTGTAAATCCCTTGATTACATCTCCCCCGCTGATTAATGATAGTTTAATACCCTCCTGGGTAGGGATCCCACCCTTGTAGTAGAGAGGGGATCCCACCCTTGTAGTAGAGACTCTCAAACTTACAACACATTTCAGTAACAATCATACAGCAAAATCTCATAACTTCAAACACACTGATATACATATTTGGACAGAACAATGGGTTTCAGCAGATCATCGCCTTTCATATGATATCTTACATGGCATGCTTTATATGAAATATCACAATGATATATCAAGAATATGGGGGTTACAGGGTGCTATTTTGAGGTACAGTGTGTCACACCTCTCCTTTTAGTTTACTGCAGGAATTTTAGTCTTTCACTAATGCAAAGGCAGTATATGCAAGGTCCTCTTTCGTTGACAGGGCGTCTGCTACCGGGTTCTCTTTTCCCTTTATGTGTAAATCTGCATCTCAAACTTTTGCAGGATCAAGCTCCCATGCAGAAGTTTGGAATTTGTGCCTTTTTTCTGTTTAGCCATACCCAAGGCAAATGGTCTATCAAAATTCTAAACCTTCTATTAAAGAGAGAGGGCTTCAGTTGCTTAAATGCTCACACCATAGCATAACACTCCTTTTCAATGACAAGGTAATTTTGTTCAGTAGGTGACAGATTTTTACTCAAGAAGGCAATTGGGTGTTTTTTTGTTACCTTCTTCTGTTTGCATCAGTACAGCCCCCAGGACGATGTCAGAGGCATCTGTACACAATTCAAATGTTTTCTCAAAATCAGGGCTGGCAAGTACAGGTTTTTCAGAGAAGAGTTTATCTTATCAAAACCTTTTTGGCGTGCTTCTAACCAAAAGCATGGGTTGGGTTGATGCTTTTTACACAGGTCTGTGATCGGGGATACAATCTTGCTGAACCCACACACAAACCTTTTGTAGTAGTTTGCTAGGCCTATGAGAGATTGGACCTGCCTTTTAGTTTGGGGTACAGGAAATTTACAATGTCTTCCACGTTAAGAGGGTCAAGAATATAAGAACATAAGAATGGCTATACTGGTTCAGACCAAAGGTCCATCTAGCCCAGTATCCTGTCTTCCGACAGTGGCCAATGCCAGGTGCCCCAGAGGGAATGAATAGAACAGGTAATCATCAAGTGATCCATCCCTGGTTGCACATTCTCAGCTTCTGGCAAACAGAGGCTAGGGATGCCATTCCTCCCCATCCTGGCTAATAGCCATTGACGGACTTATTCTCAATGAATTTATCTAGTTCTTTTTTGAACCCTATTATAGTCTTGGCCATCACAACATCCTCTGGCAAGGAGTTTCACAGGTTGACTGTGCATTGTGTGAAGAAATACTTCCTTTTGTTTGTTTTAAACCTGCTGCCTATTAATTTGATTTGGTAACCTCTAGCTCTTGTGTTATGAGAAGCAGTAAATAACACTTCCTTATTTACTTTCTCCATATACCAGTCATGATTTTACAGACCTCTATCATATCCCCCACCAGTAGTCTCTTTTTTCCAAGCTGAAACGTCCCAGTCTTATGAGGCGAGGTTAATATGGCAGACGTTCCTTACCCCTAATCATTTTTGTTGCCCTTTTCTGAATCTTTTCCAATTGCAAAATATCTTTTTTGATATGGGGTGACCACATCTGCACGCAGTATTCAAGATGTGGGCGTACCATGGATTTATATAGAGTCAATATGATATTTTCTGTCTTATTATCTGTTCCTTTCTTAATGATTCCCAACATTCTGTTTATTTTTTGAATGCTGCTGCACAATGAGTGGATGCTTTCAGAGAACTATCCACAATGACTCCAAGATCTTTCTTGAGTAGTTGCTGAACCAACAAGGGGGGATGCCATTTTAGATTTGGTTTTGGTGAGTAGTGAGGATCTCATTGAAGAAATGGTTGTAGGGGACAACCTTGGCTCAAGCGATCATGAGCTAATTCAGTTCAAACTAAATGGAAGGATAAACAAAAATAAATCTGAGACGGGTTTTTGATTTCAAAAGGGTTAACTTTAATAAATTAAGGAAATTAGTTAGGGAAGTGGATTGGACTAAAGAATTTATGGATCTAAAGGCGGAGGAGGCCTGGGATTATTTCAAGTTACAGTTGCAGAAGCTATCAGAAGCCTGTATCCCAAGAAAGGGAAAAACATTCATAGGCAGAAGTTTTAGACCAAGCTGGATGAGCAAGCATCTCAGGTGATTAAGAAAAAGCAGAAAGCATACAAGGAGTGAAAGATGGGAGGGATCAGCAAAGAAAGCTACCTGATTGAGGTCAGAGCATGTAGGGATAAAGTGAGAGAGGCTAAAAGTCATGTAGAATTAGATCTTGCAAAGGGAATTAAAACCAATAATAAAAGGTTTTATAGCCATATAAATAGGAAGACAACAAAGAAAGAAGAAGTGGGACCGCTAAACACTGAGGATGGAGTGGAGGTTAAGGATAATCTAGGCATGGCACAATATCTAAACAAATACTTTGCCTCAGTATTTAATGAAGTTAATGAGGATCTTAGGGATAATGGCAGCATGACTAATGGGAATAAAGATATGGAGGTAAATATTACCATATCTGAGGTAGAAGCCGAACTTGAACAGCTTAATGGGAGTAAATTGGGGGGCCCAGATAATCTTCATCCAAGAATATTAAAGGAACTGCCACATGAAATTGCAAGCCCATTAGCAAAAAATTTTAATGAATCTCTAAACTCAGGGGTTGTACCATTTGACTGGAGAATTGCTAATATAGTTCCTATTTTTAAGAAAGGGAAAAAAAGTGACCCGGATAACTACAGGCCTGTTAGTTTGACATCTGTAGTATGCAAGATCTTGGAAAAAATTTTTTGAAGGAGAAAGTGTTAAGGACATTGAGGTCAATGGCAATTGGGACAAATTACAACATGGTTTTACAAAAGGTAGATCATGCCAAACCAACCTGATCTCCTTCTTTGAGAAGGTAACAGATATTTTTAGAAAAAGGAAATGCAGTGGATCTAATCTACCTCAATTTCAGTAAGGCATTTGATACAGTACCACATGGGGAATTATTGATTAAATTGGAAAAGATGGGGATCAAAAAGAAAATTGAGAGGTGGATAAGGAACTGGTTAAAGGGGAGACTACAGCGGGTCATACTGAAAGGTGAACTGTCAGGTTGGAGGGAGGTTATTAGTGGAGTTCCTCAAGGATCAGTTTTGGGACCAATTTTATTTAATCTTTTTATTACTGACCTTGGCACCAAAAGTGGGAGTGTGCTAATTAAGTTTGCAGATGACACACATTTGGGAGGTATTGCCAATTCAGAAAAGGATAGGGATATTATACAGGAAGATCTGGATGAGCTTGTAAACTGGAGTAATAGTAATAGGATAAAATTTAATAGTGAGAAATGTAAGGTTATGCATTTAGGGATTAATAACAAGAATTTTAGTTATAAGCTGGGGACGCATCAGTTGGAAGTAACAGAAGAGGAGAAGGACCTTGGAGTCCTGGGTGATCACAGGATGACTGAGTCGCCAACGTGATATGGCCATGAAAAAAGCTAATGCGGTCTTGGGATGCATTAGTCGAGGTATTTCCAATAGAGATAAGGAAGTGTTAGTACTGTTATACAAGGCATTGGTGAGACCTCATTTGGAATACCGTGTGCAGTTCTGGTCTCCCATGTTTAAGAAGGATGAATTCAAACTGGAACAGGTACAAAGAAGGGCCACTAGGATGATCCGAGGAATGCAAATCTGTCGTATGAAAGGAGACTCAAGGAGCTTGGGTTGTTTACCTTAACCATAAGAAGGCTGAGGGGAGATATGATTGCTCTCTTTAAATATATCAGAGGGATAAATACCAGGGAGGGAGAGGAATTATTCAATCTCAGTACCAATGTGGACACAAGAACAAATGGATATAAACTGGCCATCAGGAAGTTTAGACTTGAAATTAGATGAAGGTTTCTAACCATCAGAGGAGTGAAGTTCTGGAACAACCTTCCAAGGGAAGCAATGGAGGCAAAAGCAATGGTGGCTTCAAGATTAAGCTAGATAAGTTTATGGAAGGGATGGTTTGATGGGATAATATGATCTTAGTCAAAGGTCAATTAATTGTCATCAGTGGTAAATAGGACCAATGGTCAATGATGGGGTGTTAGAAGTTGCTACAGAGAATTTTTTCCTGGGTGTCTGGCTGGTGAGTGTTGCCCACATGCTCAGGGTTCAGCTGATCGCCATATTTGGGGTCAGGAAAGAATTTTCCTCCAGGGTAGATTGGCAGAGGCCCTGGAGGTTTTTCTTCTTCCTCTGCAGCATGGGGCATGGGTCACTTGCTGGAGGATTCTCTGCATCTTGAAGTCTTTAAACAATGATTTGAGAACTTCAGTAGCTGAGACACAGGTGAGAGGATTATTCCAGGAGTGGGTGGGTGAGATTCTGTGGCCTGCATTGTGCAGGTGGTCAGACTAGATGATCATAATGATCCCTTCTGATATTAAAGTCTGAGTCTCAGTTTATGAGGGGGAGGGACAGCTCGGTAGTTTGAGCATTGGCCTGCTAAACCTAGGGTTGTGAGTTCAATCCTTGAGAAGGCCATTTAGGGATCTGGGGCAAAAATCTGTCCGGGGACAATACTTGGTCCTCCTAGTGAAGGCGGGGGATTGGACTTGATGACCTTTCAAGGTCGTTCCAGTTCTAGGAGATTGGTGTATCTCCATTTTTATATAGATAGATAGATAGATAGATATATAAAAATGAGTGGTAACAACTAATTTAGACCCCATGATTTTATATGTATAGTTGGGATTATGTTTTCCAATGTGCATTACTTTGCATTTATCAACATTGAATTTCATCTGGCATTTTGTTGCCCAGTCACCCAGTTTTTTTAGATCCTTTTGTAGATCTTTGCAGTCTGCTTGGGACTTAACTATCTTGAGTAGTTTTGTATCATCTGCAAATTATGCCACCTCACTGTTTACCCCTTTTTCCAGATCATTTATGAATATGTTGAATAGGACTGGTCCCAGTACAGACCCCTGGGGAACACCATTATTTACCTCTCTCCATTCTGAAAACTGATAATTTATTCCTACCCTTTGTTTCCTATCTTTTAACCAATTACCAATCCGTGAGAGGACCTTCCCTTTATCCCATGACAGCTCACTTTGCTTAAGAGCCTTTGGTGAGGGACTTTGTCAAAGGCTTTCTTAAAATCTAAGTACACTATATCCACTGGATCCCCCTTGTCCATGTACTGCTTGACCTCCTCAAAGAATTCTAGTAGATTGGTGAGGCATGATTTCCCTTTATGAAAACCATGTTGACCTTTTCCCAACAAATTATGTTCATCTATGTGTCTGACAATTTTGTTCTTTACTATAGTTTCAACCAGTTTGATCACTACTGAAGTCAGGTTTACCGACCTGTAATTGCCGGGATCACCTTTGCAGCCCTTTTTAAAAATTGGCATCACATTAGCTATCCTCCAGTCATTTGGTACAGAAGCCTATTTAAATGATAGGTTACAAACTACAGTTAGTAGTTCTGAAACTGCACATTTGAGTTCCTTCAGAACTCTTGGATGAATCCCATCTGGTCCTGGTGACTTATTACTGTTTAGTCTATAAATTTGTTCCAAAACCTCTTCTAATGACACCGCAATATGGGCAAGTTCCTCAGATATCTGCCCCCCTACAATCCAATGTTCTAAATAAGGGACCTTGGTTGCCCCTATTCTGCACTTAGAGGGTTTTATGGTTAGACCAGCCTCTTTGAGCTTCAACAGCAAAATCCCCAGGTACTTTTTATGGATCGTCCCATGTGTTGCTGAACACTGCTCTGTCATCTATGTATGCCCTTGCAAAATTTTGTAAACCAATTAACACTTTGTTGAAGGTCGCATCAGCATTGACCAAACCTAAAGGTAACATGAATTCAGAGTCCTGTCAGTGATAAATGGTTTTTTTTCTGTGCATCCTCATCTAGAGGGATTTGCCAGTAAACTTGAGTTAGATCAAAAGTACTGAGATATTTGTCTTTGATCAGTATAGCTAGCATATCATCAATTCTAGGCATAGGGTACGCATCTTGTTCCATAACAGCATTAAGTTTTCTATAGTCAACACAAAATCTTCACGCTCTCCTTTTTAGGGACCAAGACCACAGGGGATGCAGTGTGTCCACCTCCAACGTTTTGCTGTCAAATGTTACCTTTTGCCAACCAAACTCTGTAGTGTAGACAAGGCCTAAGTCTCTCTGTGTCTTAGTTCCCCATCTGTAAAATGGGAACAATAGCCCTTCCCTACCTCACAGGGATGTTGTGAAGTTAGATAGCTTAAAGATTGTGAGTGCTCATCTACTATGATAATGAGGGCTATATAAATACCTAAGAAGATCAGAGGGTAGAGCTGTGTGTGCTAAAGAATAGCAGTAGGTGTAAATATTATGCTGAGCCCATACATTGCGACAAAGATGTTACAAACTATATTTTCATTCTGAGTGTGCATTACACATACAGCAGAAAGAGTTTGTGAAAATCTAGCTATGAAGAACAGATTGTTAGACTTGCTAACCTAATAGTTTTGATTAGAATGTTAGTTGCGTATACCAACTATTGTTAAAATTGTTACTTTAGTTATATTAAATATAAATGTTTGTGATGCTGGCAAACCAGGAACCAGCTCTTGTCAAGTATATAGGTGTCAGCTGAGCACTGACAAATTCATTGTTGGAAACCAGACCACCTCACAGATATGTTAATATTGTTCAAGATAGGTGTTAAACTTGTAAGAATGTGTTTAGTGTTTAGACTCTATGAAATGCTTGTATTTATTAATCTTCTTTGTAATGTCTGTATCCTGCGCCATAAGGTAATATGTAAATTTTGCTTTATAATTGTAAAAAGGCCTGCTTTGAATTTGTGAACCTAAGCAGGAAAAGTAGTTTTCCCCCATCCATCCACAAGAACTATCAAGACTAATTGGGCCAATGTGGAACTTTGCAACACAAAGGCTGGTTTAATGGCTCTCTTACGCCCATGAAGGTGCTATGTGAGCAAAAAACATGTCCCATCAGAATTCTGGAAGAGGTAAATAAAGATGCTGACATGAACATTTTTCATCTCTTCACTGTTTGGACTCTTACAAGGGCTGGAGCTAGGGCCTTGTCTACACTACCCAGTTTTGTCAGCAAAAATCAGCTTTTGTTGACAAAACAGTTGAGGTGCACACACTACAATGCTCCTCCCACCGGCAAAACTCTCCTCAACTTGCTGAGGGTGCAATCCATTCAATGTTCATGGGGAACATCCAGATCATTAATAAAGACGTTGAAAAAAACCAGCCCCAGGACTGACCCCTGGGGCACTCCACTTGATACTGGATGCCAACTAGACATCGAGCCATTGATCACTGCACGTTGAGCCTGACAATCTAGCCAGCTTTCCATCCACCTTATAGTCCATTCATCCAATCCATACTACTTTAACTTGCTAGCAAGAATACTGTCGGAGACCATAGCAAAAGTTTTGCTAAAGTCAAGATATATCACATCCACCACTTTCCCTATATCCACAGAACCAGTTATCTCATCATTGAAGGCAAGCAGGTTGGTCAGGTATGACTTGCCCTTGGTGAATCCATGTTGACTGTTCCTGATCACCTTCCTTTCCTCCAAGTGCTTCAAAATGGATTCCTTGAGGACCTGCTCCATGATTTTGCTGGGGACTGAAGTGAGGCTGACCAGTCTGTAGTTCCCCAGGTTCTCTTTCTTCCTTTTTTAAAAGATGGGCAGTATATTTGCCTTTTTCCAATTGTCCGGGACCTCTCCCGATCACCATGAACTTTCAAAGATAATGGCCAATGGCTCTGCAATCACATCAGCCAACTTCCTCAGCATCCTTGGATGCATTAGATCTGGACCCATGGACTTGTGAATGTCCAGCTTTTCTAAATAGTCCTTAACCTGTTCTTTCATAACTGATGGCTGCTCACCTCCTTCCCATACTGTGTTGCCAAGTGCAGGAGTCTGGAAGCTGACCTTGTCTGTGAAGACCGAGGCAAAAAAAGCATTGAGTACTTTAGCTTTTTCCACATCATCTGTCACTAGGTTGCCTCCCACATTCAGTAAGGGTCCCACACTTTCCCTGACCACCTTCTTGTTGCTAACATACCTGTAGAAACCCTTCTTGTTACCCTTCACATCCCTTGCTATCTACAACTCCAATTGTGCCTTGGCCTTCCTGATTACCCCCCTGCATGCTCTAGCTATATTTTTATACTCCTCCCTAGTCATCTGTCCAAATTTCCACTTCTTGTAAGCTTCTTTTTTGTGTTTAAGCTCACCAAAGATTTCACTGTTAAGCCAAGCTCGTCTCCTGCCATATTTGCTATTCTTTCTGCACATCAGGATGGTTTGTTCCTGTGCCCTCAATAAGACTTCTTTAAAATACAGCCAGCTCTCCTGGACTCCTTGCCCCCTCATATTAGCCTCCCAGGGGATCCTGCCCATCGGTTCCCTAAGGGAGTCTAAGTCTGCTTTTCTGAAGTCCACGGACCGTATTTTGCTACTCTCCTTTCTCCCTTTTGTCAGGATCCTGAACTCAACCATTTCCTGGTCACTGCTGCCTAGGTTGCCACCCACTTCTACTTCCCCTACCAATTCTTCCCTGTTTGTAAGCAGCAGGTCAATATGCGCACGGACCCTAGTTGGTTCCTCCAGCACTTGTACCAGGAAGTTTTCCCGAACACTTTCCCAAACCTTCCTGGATTGTCTGTGCATTGCTGTTTTGCTCTCCCAGCAGATGTGAGGGTGATTGAAGTCCCCCATGATAACCAGGCCCTGTGATCTGGAAGCTCCAGTTAGTTGTCCGAAGAAAGCCTCGTCTACCTCATCCTTCTGATCCAGTGGTCTATAGCACACGCCCACCATGACATCACCTTTGTTGCTTTCACCTCTAAACTTAACCCAAAGACTCTCAGCAGGCTTTTCTCCAGTTTCATACTGGAGCTCTGAGCAACCATACCGGTCTCCTACATACAGTGCAACTCCTCCACCTTTCCTCCTGTAGCTGTCCTTCCTGAACAGTTTATACCCATCCACGACAGTGCTCCAATCATGTGAACTGCCCCATCAAGTTTCTGTTATTCCAATCATATCATATTCCTTGATTGTGCAGGACTTCCAATTCTTCCTGCTTGTTTCCCAGGCTTCTTGCATTCATGTACATGCACCTAAGATAACTAGCTGATTGTCCTACTTTCTCATTATGAATCAGGACGCTTTTCATCTTGTACCCTCCTCCTTGTGTTTCCTCACGGTATTCCACTTCCCCACTTACCTCTGGGCTTAGGTCACCATCCCCCAATGAACCTAGTTTTAAGCCCTCCTCACTAGGTTAGCAAGCCTGCCTCTGAAGATGCTCCTCCCTCTCTTCGTTAGGTGGATCCCATCTCTTCCTAGCAATCCTCCTTCCCGGAACAACATCTGAAGTTATGAGCTTGATGCAGAGATTATTGGGCAAAATTCTATGGCCTGCAATAGGCAGGAGGTCAGACCAGATGATCATAATGGTCCCCACTCGCCTTAAAATCCATGAATAAATAGTGAATTCATTTTTCATATTATTTTATGGGGCTGTGCTACGTAGCATTACCATACGTCCAAGTTTTCCTCCTTTTTTGAGGCTCCGTTCTCTGTCCGGGCAGATGGTTCAAATAACAGGTCATGTCCGGGAGTTTTACAGAGCAGACATTGCATCTGAGAAAGAGCCCTGCTTGGTCCACTTCCAAATTGGTCCCTCCTCTGCATCCGTAGCTGATTGGTTCATTCCCCTGCAGCAACAGATGCTGCATCCTGCCCACCCAGGTCCCAGCTCTCAGTCCTGGGGAAGGTGCTGACTGATGGCTGTTGCTGCATCCTGGGCTTGCACCAGCCACCCTGACATTGTGACCGCATGCAGCACTGCCCTTCATCTCCAGCGAGTACCCCCACCGCAGGTATCTCTTCCAACTCCCCCAACTGTACCCTCCCTCCAACTCTCCACCCGCAATGTCCCTCCCCTCCTTGGGGTCCTTTTTGGGGGAATCTGAAATATGGTAACACTAGTGCTGTGTAAGTCTTTTGTTGAGTATTGACCTGTGCTGTTGCTGTTTACAGAGGGAGACTTCAAAGGCACAAATGGGAATTAGGTGCCCAACTCCGTTTAAATTTCAGTGGGCGATGGATGCTTAACTGCCCTTTGTGCCATTGAAAATCTTCCTTATAGCCATTAAGGACATGTCTACACTGCATCTGGGAGTGAGCCTCCCAGCCAGGGTAGCCAGACTTGAGCTAGCAGGGCTCATGCTAGAAATAGTGTTCATGTTGAGGTACCAGTGGAGACCCCAGCCTAACCACCTGAGCTCAAGCCTATCCTACCCTTTGGGGGTCGAGATTGGATCGCTATTCTCAGCCTCCAACATCTATATAGCAATTTTTATCATGCTAGCACAAGCCTGGCTAGCAGAAGTCTGTTTGCCCAAGCTGGGAGGATTGTGTCCAACTACAGTGCAGACATATCCTTAAACCTCTATAGACCTATATGTACAGTGTGCCAAACAAAGAGTTAAGTATCAAGTATCGACTGTTACACAACAGTATAATACTTTACAGGCACACACAGACTATATGTTTCAGCTGATGAACTCTTTCCGCCTCCTAGGAAGCAATCATGGTTTAACATTAGCGAGGCTAATTGACAAGATGTTTACTCACTGCTAACAGTGATAGATGAACAAACACATTGGAAACCCTTAAAAAAGCCTTCTGTGTTGACAATCGTTTTAAGAGTCTCGAAAGCTAACAATATGTAAAGAAATGATAACAAAGACAGGCTATTTTATACTAAACCACTGATCAGTGGGTGTTACACGTCAACCTCTGTGTTTGATCTAAAGAGGATATGAGTTGACAACAGCTACCAGCTGGGGGACTTAGTTCTTTCACTCAAGCTGAAGAGTCTCATGGTCTTTGGTTTGGTTGTCCCACACTTGACTTCCAGTGATGACTAAGATTATGGTAGGTACATCACTACGACAATACATAATGTTTCTCCCTTCTTGCTGCAAGGAATGTCCATTGTCCAGTGTAGAGTTTCTGTAAAAATAATCACTTCTTTCCTGAAGGGTGGAAGGAATTTTAAAGGGCAACTGTTGTAAATGTTTTCCTCTGTGTCATCTGGCCGGAGCCTAAAATTCCCAGACAAATGTCCATAAATATCTACAAAGCTAACTAATTTTCCTCCTTCCAAACCCTCCTTAAAATTCTCCTTTGCCATGAGGCCTATAAAAAACTTGACAGCAGGCAGCTTGCTGGTACGGTGAGACCAATACCTATCATGCTGATCAATATTGGCTCATTGTTTCCTTGTGCTCCCCCATATGTCTGCCTCCTGTCTCTTGTGTTATACTTAAATTATAAACTATTTGGGGGCATGGATTGACCTTTTGTTCTGTTTGTACAGCACTTAGCTGTACAATGGGGTCCTGGTCTCTGATTGGGGCTCTTAAGCACTATAATAATACAAATAAATTAACAATAATATTAGCCAATGCCTAAAGTTAAATGTGAACTTCAATGCTATTGTAGTGGGACCTAAATCATTTGCCCAAGTCTGTGGAAGAGCTAACAATTGAACTCTGATGTCCTCCTGAGGCGCCATTCAGAGCACTTACCACAAGATCATCACACCTGCCTTATCAGCTAATTAATTGTTTTCATATCTCTGTAATACATGGTCATCTGTCATGTATTCACCGAAAACAAATAAATAAAATCTCCAGGGCAAATGTATAGAGGTTAGCACACAGAATTAATGGCAACTATAACAGCACCAGTACTGATTGTTAGGGTGTAATTGAAATCTCCAGGATACTCTTTGAAGGCATGCACAGATTAAATATACAATAAAAATACTTACAGACCTTAGTCTCCAGTTGATGGTTTTTGTTTTTATTTCCAAAGCTTGTCATATGCTGAAAAGTTACATTACAATCAGTTAATGATTTAATGGCAACAAATAAGGTATTTCTTCAGAGCTAGTAAAACCTCGGGATTAGACCAATTCCTGTCACGTTTTAATAAACCTTCCCAACACCTACTGGGCCCAATTTCATAGCTCTTCAAAAAATCTGATAAAACACTAGGAACACAAAGAGAACCTGAAAGAGCCTTTTAATCACCTTATGTGTTCTTAAAATAGTACAAGCTAGTAATCTCATAATGACACCAGTTCATGCAAAAAAACAACAACACAAAACCATTTTAAGCATGTTCCATAAACATAATGATTTTGAACTGTAGACACAGGGCCAGAACCACCAGTGTGGTGCATTCCATTTGTGTTTGCACAGAAAATACATTCTAGCTATAAAGCCCCATGGAGTGCTCCAGCGACTATCACCCCCAGAGCCATCCTCTGGTGAGGTGTAGCTGACATAGGAGCTCTTACACTGCTCCAAAATGGTTGCCAGTTTAGCAGGGGAAAGAATATGGCTGGCATCTGTATAAGCTTGTAAATGAAAGAGGATGTCAATACCTAGTTTGTCTCTTGCAGAAGCGCACAATCATAATGGCAATTTCTGGATAGTCTTGATTAAAGGAAGCACATCCGGGGATTTAAAGAACCTCAAAAAGGACACCAAGGGTGAATTTCTGCTGTGGCCCCATGCCCATTTTAAATTGGGCAAGATAGAAGCAGTGCATATTGCACCCTCCAGAGGATACAGTGACCATCTTCGCCCTGTAAGCTGGGGTGCTCCCAAGTGTCTTATCTGCCCAAGTTTCAATGCCTCCCTAAACTTCTACTATTCCACTGTACCTTGCCCTGCAAAGGGTGGTAACCTGGATAATCTCCTGTTCAGCAGGGCTGTAAGCAAACAAATACTCCTGCTGCCAGGCTCGTTGTTTGAGAGTGAGCATAGGTACGCAGTTTGCATTTTCACTCCTGCTCTTGTAGATAGTGAGAGGAGCAAGTACCCTGATTTGCAGTTGCTCTTCAATTCCCAGTGCAAAAATGTAGGTGCAGATTTTGCAACAACATCTTGGATATTTTTAAAATTTGCCCACAAGTATGAAAAGCATCAGCATTTTATAAATCATGTTGGAAAGGCTAGATACTCAGCCATTTTCCTCCTGGAAATCTCTCTTTAGTGCCCAACTTCACAAAGTTTTCCCATGGAAATCTCAACTACCTTTAACTGTTGTCAAGTGTTTCATATCTGCTTGAATTAGATTGTAGGCTTTTTGGGGCATGGTCCATTTTTTTAAATTCAGTCTTACAGCCTAAAAATTCCTCCTGTGCAGAATGGGATTTCATACTCTGAAAAGAGAATTCCACTGAGATTCACAAAATTCCTTTAAAAACTCTCCTTTTCTGCATAACACACACAATGGTAAGACAGTATGTTATATAAAATGGCATGCACATTGTCATGCTGTAAGGAATAGGGAAGCCATTTATAATATTATTGATACCAATATTACAGTGAATCTTATACCAGATATGCCATGTAAGGTATCAGTGGAAATAGTATGATTTGCTAAAAATGATAAGCTTGTTTATATGTATCATCTTTGTGTCATGGGTTATAAATATGTGTGGTATATTTGATATCTCATATCAGATATCTTGTATCTGGGTGACACCCCCAGACAAATTGGCATCAGTACCACTAGGCCTGCTTGATGGCTCATCAAGGGCTAATCACCTGTACAATGAACCCATTGAAAGAAGCCAGGGGCTATGCTTTTGAGTCTGCATGACATGTACCAATATGCCAGGGGACTCCAAATACTTTTCCATGCCCATGTGCTGTGAGCTTGTATTTGGGACAAAGGATGTATAAGCCACATAGTAGAGAATATAAAAAGGCAGCTGCATTATCTCCATTTTGTCTTCAATCCTGTTTCTCACTTCTGGAGTAAATTCTCTACAAACTGAAACTTTGAACAAAGGACTAGTAGACCCATCCAAGCTTTGGATGTGTTCCAGAGGGACTATATAAACCAGCAAATGCTGCTAAAAACCTGATGTATAGACGCCTGAAGTCATATGTATGTACCTGATTGTTCTGACCATTTAACAACACTCTTCTTATCCTTTTCTTTTCTATTATAATAAACATTTGGTTTTAGATTTAAGAATTAAGATATAAAAATAAAAGCAACGGTACAGAGTTTAAGCGTAGAAGTTTCTGGTTATCAGGGAAAAAGGTACAGATTATGAAGGGGAGCGAAGTTCGGTTTAGGATCAGATGGCGTAAGAAATACATAATATGCAAAATCCCCAATTGGGGGTAAAGGCTTAACGGGTCAAAGTACAGAGATTGAGATATGAGGGTAAATTGTTCATATATAATGGCTATGTTCAGGTGTGGAGTATAATGAGTGGGTACGATGATGAGGATGGATTTACCCTCATTTGGTGAGATTTAATATTCAGTGATTTTATGATTCCAGGTCATATGGTCCAGTGGGAAAAATTCGCTCGGTGACTTTCTCATAGATGATGCATGATGTCATTCCGGCTCACGGTTCCTGGTACTGTCAGTGGCCGGTGATGTATTCGATGTAGATGTCCCTGGACCATTGGATGGTGTACGAGACCATGAGGTGCCGCATGAGCCGTGCATAGCGTCGACTGATCCCACAGGTCTGCAGCACACGCTCGTTGCTGGGGTCCCAGGTGTCCAGGGCTCCGACGATCAGGGCGTCCATCTGCACCTCGTAGCCCTTCGCTCTCAGGGTGTCGGCCAGGGGGGGCGTACTTTTCCAGCTTATGAGCTCGGGCTTCGCGGAATTACTAATGCCTTGATAATCTGGATGTTTTGTAACACACTATTACAATATCTACAGTCCTAATTTCTTTTCTTGATTTAGTGATGAATATGAGACTAGCGGGGAGAAAGATCAATGTGGAAATGAAATCATGAAACAATCTACCAGGGGTCCTGTTCTCTAAGGAGACCATGATGTCGACGAGGATGATCTTTTTCTGGGCCTCGTCAGTGACTACCACGTCAGGTTGCAGCTGGCTGTCGGTACCGGGGGCTGGTCGCTGTTTACGGCGACCTACCCCCCCGCCCCCCCCCAGGTGTGGTGCGATGGCTTTCACAAGGCGGTTCTGGATGCTAAAGGATTGTCTGGCAGCATGGTATTTTGGGTAAGATTCAAACTAGTACTGATCAGGTAACATGGCTGGCCCTTTGGGGATCAGAAGCATATTTTGTAAGTGAATAGAGTTTTAAGTAACTTCTCACTTTACTGAACTTATTTCCTGATTGGGAGCCAGAGACTGGAATGCAATGAAAGAGACTGTGTGATTTCTTTTTTTTCGGCTTCTTGATAACCAGTATGGGGGATCAGTAGCACTGTTTGTGACTGGTGAATCTAAATACCGTGTTGACCACCAGTTTTGGGGGAATCTGCTCTCCTTTTTTGCAGCCTGTTCTGACTTTGCTATTTTCAGTGTAGGCTCAAGTCACTCACATTTACAGAGTTACATAAATAATAAATCCAATATGTAATGGTGTGTAAGTGCTTCATACTTGATAACCCTATGTCTGCTCAAAATATGTATTATTCATAGAATAAGACCTTAACACAACTTTCAATTGTATTTTATTTGGATTTTATTTGGATTTCCTAGCTTTTTCCATTGACTGATATAGACCTGTTATTGCCCTCAGTGAAGAGGGGGCCAGTAAGAGGGCTATAAAATGCTTGCATTCCTCAAAAGAGGAATGAATTATTAAGGTATAAGTATGAATTTATTCTGGATTAAAGGATATTAAATGTTGTCTCATGATGATCATACACACAGATACATTATTTTTCTTCTGCCAAAAAGAAGGGAGTTTTTCATCTTGAAAATACACTTGTTACTTTTGGTAGGATGGAAGCAAGAAATTAGGCAGGAAAGAATCATGTGGTAGATTGTTTCATGATTTCATTTCCACATTGATCTTTCTCCCCTCTAGTCTCATATTCATCACTAAATCAAGAAAAGAAATTAGGACTGTAGATATTGTAATAGTGTGTTACAAAACACCCAGATTATCAAGGCATTAGTAATTTATTGAGGAGGCAGTACCATTTACACATCCACTGTTCCATTTCTAATTGTCTGACACTTATTTAGTATTGAATGGAAGGACACAGCAGGAATCATTGAAGCATGATTCTCTCTCGCTGCTCTACCAGACCAGCCTTCCTGGGTTTCTGAGACATTTCTAAGATAGACATTCGTTTTGCCTGTTTTACTATAAATATCGAGAAACCCACGTTCTGGAAAGGCACTAATTACAGTATTTTATGGGAATATAAATTCATTTTTAAGGTGATGGAGGGCAAAGAAATTGCTTTTCCTTTTAGTATACTCGACTGCCCCTCTCTTATTAATCAGAGAACTTCCCAGCTGAGAAGTGCTGGAAACATATATTTTTAAGATGCCTCACACCAGCCCTTATCGATTTTCTTGTGACTAAGCGCTTGCTCATGCACATTAACATAAGAGACAAATAATGTGGCAATGTATTAAATACTGTTGTGTGCTTCATCGTGTCCACTAAATGTCATTCAGAATGTGAGACTGACATGGACTGTGATCCACACAGCTGGTATTGTGTACTCAATCCATTAGCACCTGGATACTATTGCTACTGTATGCTTTGTACATGCAAGATCAATTTTAATATAGTTACATTAACTCCCACTGTCTATCAGGAAGTAGACAGTGCAGTTGGGAGAGATCAATAAAATCCACAAAAATAAAATATAGAAAATGTATAATGAAGGTTGTAGATAGCTCAGGAGATTGATAATGGGTTATTAGAGTCCCTGATTCTTAAGTTACCAGCCCAGACTGGTGGTAATGACCAAAAGTTGTTACCATCAAATAGATCTTATCTTAAGGTTTTATATGGTCATTCATTAATTGAATGTAATGGCTGATGGTGGGACTCATTCAGCACAGCATAAAAGCTGAATAGACAGTTTAATGAAGAGAAGAACAGAAGAAAAGTAAAGGTATTTAAACCAGAAATGTGCTTTTTACACTTGTTGGTTTTGTTTTCTATAGATTTTAATCTCAATTATTTTTGAGATGAAACAAATGTGAAATTTAGTGTATTTAGAATTTTGAAACACTTTTTTTCCCCCTCCTAGTCATCTGGATGTTGGGATAATCATGAGACAGCTACTAGTCAGCCATCTTCTATTTAGTCATATGATTAGAGAAGGTGGGTGTCAGAGATTTTACCTAATTTACACAAAATAAAGTAAGTAATTGTCAGGAATACAAATACTTTATTTATTTATTTATTTATTTATTTATTGGTTAGAACTACAACTGAATTCTAGATCCTTTTCCAGTTGGGAGTAGCACAGAAAAGTTAAGAAAGGCCTTCTGAGACTTTTCCCCCCATCAGCAGTATATTAAAATTAAGAGCACATGAATAGCCATACTGGGTCAGACCAATGGTCTATAAAGCCCAGTACCCTGTCTTGCAATAGTGGCCGGATGCTTTACATGCAGGTTTAATTTGGCTAGACGGTAGATAGTTAGCTTTTATCTGTTCTTGCTCAAGAAGAGGATCTTGATCCTAGATTTGGAAGTACATTTAGAAGCTCCACTTTGTCATCTGTGTTTTCTGTAATCAGAGTAGGACCAGATGGTCTTAGGATTTAAAGCCTACAATTTCTGAACAAAAGTATGAACTGTATCTCCTTTTGATTACTTCCAATCAATATGTTAAATCAGTTCTTCTTGTCTCCAAACCACTACTTCAAAATCAATACCCAAGACTGAACAGATTGTCTTTCTTTCAAATGAACAGACTAAAGGTGTAATATCCAGTCACTTATTCTGGGGTACATCCTCTAGGGCTACCCAAAGGGCAACCTTGTAGTCATGTACTTGCAACAACATCTGTTCTTCTTCATCCTCCCTTAATGAGCTGTCTTATGGTGTTACCAGACACTGTTGTTCCATTTTCTGCTGACCAATATTGCTTCTCATTTCCCTCGAGTCCTGCCAGAAAGTTATTACTGGAAACTGGAAATCAAATGAGGTGCCCTTTTGACTCTGAATTGTTTGTACATATGAAACTGATGCTGCGGACAACATCCTATTTTTTCAGAAAAGCAACTAGGGGAAAAAATGGAGTGAAATATTGTCTCTGCTAAAGATCCTCTCCCCAGAAGTAGTTCGCTATATTGCTACTAATAGTCTGTCTTCAATCTTCCCAGGAAAATAATTGTTTCATAAATACAGCATCTCTTTTTTATAGGCTGTTCTAATCTTCCAGTCTTCATGAATGGTACTTTCACCTTGAAGTGCACCCTTTGTTCACATTCAGTAGAGTATTGCACTTTGTAGGGGCTAGCAGGGGAGTGTGTAAGACATGGCAACCTACATTGAGAGTGGCTCTTTATAACTTGGACACAGTATAAATGTTTTCTGCTTTAAAAACAAATATTTACAGAAACATTTTCACTTGATTTGGCCCCATCAAATGCAACCATCCGAAAATTCCACAGGGAAATCAAAGACATTGCTTATAGCTCATTTCTTCCTTGAAATATGCTTTCAATATTCAAGCTTTGCAAGTGTCTTTGTTCTTTTATTTTTTGTAAGGATGAGTTTCCTAAGGGACACACCAGAGTATTGCTGGAGTAAATTGCAAAGGTACATTATTGATAGTGTCAGAACTGATGTTAATAACAAAAAATAATAAGCATGAAAGGTCGTGTTTCATTCTTCTCTTTTAAAAATAGCTAACTTTCCAGTGCTTTATGAATGAATCTACACATTGGTAGCAGAGATGGTTTAAGAAATCTTAGGATCTGCTCCTAACAATCAGAGGAGGCTTTGGGTACATCTACATTGCAATAAAAGACCTGCAGCATGGCTGTGGCTGGCCCAACAGCTGGTTCGAGCTTGCGGGCCTCAGGCAGCAGGGCTACAAATTGTAGTGGGATGTTTGGGCTCAGGCTTGAGTCTGGGCTCTGAAACCCCAGCCCGAACTTGAACATCTTCACTGCAATTTTTAGCCCCGCAGCCTGAGCCCTGTGAGCCTGAGTCAATTGTCCTGGTCTCTGAGACTTGGGGCCACACGTTTTTTATTGCAGGGTAGATGTATTCTTTGTTAACCATAAAGCAGGGGTAGACTGCGGTAGTTAAGGTACTGAACTGGGTCCGGAGCGCCACTTAGGATCTCAAGCGGGGATGGAGGGGTAAAGTCTAAAATATTTACTAAATGTTTCCTGAAATCTTACCAAATACTATCGGTGGCAGAAGGAGGGAATTGGGGTAGATACCCCAGGAAAGGGGGGGAGTGGGGGGGCTTGGGTGCTGGAGTCAGCTGGGCCAATGGAGGCAGGTGACAGGCCTTACCAGATCTGATCATGAGCTACGAAGTTGAATTGTTGGGTGGGGTTGGTACTTTTCTGAGCCATCCTCCTACTCTGCTGGGTGTAGCCTTCCCTCGGGTCAGATGCCTGGGACTGAGCCAGCCCTGCCCCACCTACCACTACCCCCTCACTGGAACCAGCACCCCCAGAGCCAACTCCTTTGCATTTCCTCTCCTCCGTGGCACCCCCAGAGCTGGCTCCGAGTCCTTTGCATGCCCCTTTCCCCATGGGAAGCATGTGGGAGCTCTGGAGAGGCAGAGCCACTCTCCCCCTCCCCCCGGCAGCTAGTACTATCAGCCAGAGCTTCTCTGCTGCTGTCATTTTCTATGGGCACTGGGAGGAGACACAGCACTTGCTTCTGAGGCTACAGCAGCAGCACTACCAGGGGACAAAATTTTACTAAATGCGTCAGGATCTGGGTTGGGGGAATCTTCACCCCTCTCCTTCCCCACCTTGTGGTGCCCCTGACTAGGGCTCAGGAGATATTAATTCAGTTTTTGGCTCTGCCACAGACTCCCCGTGTGACCCTGGCCAAGTCATTTAATCTCTCTGTTTTAGTTCCCCACCTGCAAAATGGAGACGATAATGTGCATTAAATTAAAATAATCTTTCTATAATAAGAGAAAAATACGCTTCCTTAAATTAGAGAGATCATCTTTCAAACTGGGAAGGCGGTCTGATCACTGAGGTCACCAAGATCCAGAAATTATTATTTCAGGGTTAGGACTGGCTATAGAGTTCATACACTAAAAACGATGATCAATTACATTTTTTAAAAATATTTTCATTGGACAAACAAAAATGTGCCATAGAATTTTCTTAAATGTTCACAACATATAATAAACACATCATGTCAGAAATGTTGCCTCCAAAACAAGAAACAGGAAAGTGGAGTGTTTTCAAACTCAGTTAGTAGTGAGAACAGTCAATCTAAAAAAATACACTGAAACAACCTAACAAACAGTAATAGCTCAATTAACATATTGGGTCCCAAAGAACTTGTTCACAAAGGAAATTGACAAAATGAATTACTGTAATGATGATTGTCTCAGGTTAAATAACACTTAATGGATATATTGAACTTTGATTTATGACCCTATTGACATCCTATCAAGAAAGACACCTTTAGTCTGTGTTAAGAGATGAATGACGTCACCGCTTCAAGCATAGATGGATTTTTCCAAAGTGGCAGTGATTGACTCTGCTAAGTCCTGGAAGGGTGTAAATCAGAGAAGCCTTTTGATACTAGATCATTTAATTATTTGAAAAGGCAAGTTATTGTGAATCATAGTACAAAATTAACATATCTATAAACATAGGGGAAGAGAATAACCAATGACATCACATAATCCAAAATGAATAACGGTGACTACAAATATATCCAATGCTGTAGGTTTCTGCTAGAGATGTTTTTCTCTGATGCCTTTCAGAAGCACCGATATGACTCTTTCAATAATCAAAACTTCTTATTTTGGTCAGCCCCTACTACTCTATCCTGATCCTCTTATTTGGAGTTTTTCATTTTCCCATTGGGGGTAACGTCTCTATTTGTTAGATGAAACTGTAGCATCAGGAGTATCTGAATTAAGTAGACAAAACTGCACTTGAAACTCTCATGCTTTATATGGTCGCATTTGATTTTATTTCTCCAGGGGAGGAGAAGAGAAACAGTGGAGGGGAGACATGGATCTTAGTGGGATGCTTGGTGTCTTTGCACATGTGCAAAGAGTAGGGCAGGCTAACTTAAAAAAACCCAGAAACTTCCAGAACAGGGTGAGGTAGTTACCAAACATGCTCAATAGTTGTTCTGAGACCATGTAGGAAGTTTTTTGTTGTGAGCTATCCATCTGGCAGGTCACAGCCTCATCATCCTCTGAGAGCTGGGCCAATCAGCGAGCAAGAGCGGGGGAAGGTTGTAAACAGAGTTAAAAACATCCCTATGGAATCAGCAGCTGATTAATGCAGGACCAAGCATTGTGTTTGCTATGAGGACTGGGTCTCAATACCTGTAACCACTTTGAATACAGGTATGTGCTATTCCAGCTTTATGAACTAGGGAAGCCCTCCATTACAGTGTGGTCCATCACAATGCGTTTTATGGACCTAGAGAGAGAGCTGGAGGGAAGCATTTGTCACCCCTAGAGGCTACAGAGACGCTCTAACTCACATTTGGCTGTAAGCTAACTGCTTTTAACTGGGATTCTGTTTCAGTTAAAGGGACAAAATAAGGCAGCACCTAGTGAGATAAAGGTTTGCAACTTCTTGTCTGACTTAATATGGCTTATTGTGGTGCCTTCTAGAGTGAGACCCTTATAGAGACACAAGTAATGGATATGTGAGGTGCTGATCCCAATCCCTGTACCACTTTGCATATAGGCTACACATTTCTGTTTCACCAGCAATTAGAAAATGGGTCAACTATTAACACAAGTGCTGGGATGCTGTTAGCTGTGGAGACCCCACGCTGTTTGTTTACTAACAAACCTATTGAAATGTTTGAAAGGACTGAGATGCTGCCATTTCTCAAGCTCCAAAGAGTCCAGGTGACACTCTGTATACTATGTTTGCTCTATGACAGTGGTTCTCAACTCGTTTGAGTCCACGGACCACCAGGCCACTCAATACATTTTCGTGGACCACCTCCTTTTTTAATTTTTTGTTGTTGTTGTTGTTGAGACAGGATTTAAAAGAGCAGACACATTTTGGTTTGAAATTTATTTATTTCTTACTAGAGGTTTGGATTTTCTTCTCACTGACAAGCTTTTCAATCTTTGGAGTGGTACTTGATAATGCACAATGAATATCGCTTTCCACTGCGAGCCGATTCCTCTGTTTGGACTTAATGTGCAACAAACACGAAAATCCCGTCTCTCACATATAAGTTGATGCAAATGGCAAAAGAAATCTGACTGCGTGTGCTGACAGATTTGGGTAACTCCTGGTCATACTGGCCCAAAATTTCTCTATGGTAGACTGCTGGTACATGCCTTGGGTCGCAAAATCATTTTTCAGATCCAAAAATTCCTCTTGCAGATCCTCTGGAACATTAACATCTGTTGTGAATGGATTCCTGATGAAAGATAATCCATCCTTTGTCCTGTCCACCTCTAGAAAGTATCATTGGAATTCATCTCGTAGATTCCGTAAATGATCGAGAATTTGCGTCTGAATGGCTTCCTTTTTCCCGAGCATGGCATCCACATATGGAAATTGAACCAAATTATTGCCTTCGACTCTTACGATCCAGAGTTCCAATTTGTCAAGAAAAGCCTTGATGATGCTTTGGTGAGAGAACAGATTTGCACCTTTCCCTTGCAACTGAAGATTCAGTTTGTTCAAGATTCCAAAAATATTGACAGGATACGCAAATTCTAAATTTGATTGCATCAGCACATTTCAGAATTCCTCTTTCCCTTGAGCCTGGAGAAACAAATCCAACACCTCTCTCAATTGGAAAACTCTGAGTACATTCCCTGCTGACAACCACTGTACAGAAGTGTAGAACAGCAACACATCAAAGTCAGAACCCATGTCCCAGCAAAATCTTTTGAACAGCCTGGTGTTCAGAGCCGATGATTTGATGTAATTCACCACTTTCACCAACCCTTTGAAAACTGCGTTGAGTTGATCAGACAATGTTTTTGATGCCAAAGCTTCCCTATGAATGAAGCAGTGAACTCCACTTACCATTGGAGCGCGCTGTTTCACCAACGTTTGGAAGCCTAATCTTGAGCCCAGCATGGCAAGTGCACCATCAGTGGTGACACCCACAAGATTTTCCCAATCCAGACCATGCACTTCAAAGAAATTATTAACAATTTCCATCACATCCTGAGCCTTTGTGGTATCAAGAGTCTTACAAAAAAGAAACTCATCTTTGAAGTCTCCCTCAACCATATATCATATGAACACCAATAGCTGAGAGCACAATGTGACGTCGGTCGATTCATCGAATTGTATGGCAAACAATGGAGACTTCTTTATTTCATCCACAACTTGTTCATTGATGTTCTGTGATCTCATGTGTCAGTCTCGATATTGTGCCATTAGAGACAGATATATCATTCAGCTTCCTTGCTGCTTCCTTGCCAAGAACTAGCCACACCATCTCTTTTGCACAAAAAAAAGTTGCTCTACAATGGTATGAGGCTTTTTGGCCTGTGAAACTTTGCATGCAACAATGTAGGAAGCGGTCACTGCATTGCTTGTATTTTTGTAGAATGCACCTGTTGAATCGAGGCGCTGTCGTTTCAAACCTGATAACCACAGCTCAAAATAATCTTCATCCTTTTGCAACAATTTTGGATGACATTTTTCGAGATGGAGTTTCAGCTTAGCTGGCTTCATTGAGTCATTACCCAAGACTTTGAAACAAATAACACATTGTGGCAAATCCACACCTTCTTTTTCTTGGCAAGTGAAGCTGAATTTGATAGTCCTTCAAATACTTGCGCTTGACATTCCTTCCTGTCGTTGCCTTTATCTCAGATCTGTATGGTTACAATGAAATTTTGATTTTTTGAATGGACAATTTATTTTGGGAGATGTATAGTAATTATAAATCACTCATATAGCTGTCCCATTTAGTACAGAACGAACGGCACGACAGTGGGAGCTACACTGGCGCTCAGAGCCTTAGACGGAAGTTACTGGCAACACAACGCGGTCGCATCCTAGATGACGCTATGGATAACATGCTGCGTGCTTGTGAACATAGTGTAAAACAGCCTAACGGCAGTGCCTGCTCACACTATCTGACTCTGGACAATATTCGTGTGGACCACCGAAAAAGTCATCATGGACCACCAGTGGTCCATGGACCACCAGTTGAGAACCACTGCTCTATGAAGGCTGAAAAATCATCTGAGAGAAGATTAGAGAGGTGTGTGCATGTGCATGCATGTGCAGAATTATAAAAATGGTTGGAGGTTAAACTGGGAACCTGAGTTACAAGTCCACACAATTCGGGCTTAATCAATTTTTGCCATTATCTGTATAATTTTAGACAGAATTATTGTCACTTATAATATTTGAACATATTTTTATGCCAGACAATAACAGACAAGACGGAATAGTTGAATGAGCTCCAATTACCATATTCCCGGGCACTGGGAATTCTCCTGTACTTCATGATGGTCATTGCCTCCTCTGATCCCTTGGTCTGGTCTGTCAGTCCCTTTCCTTCAATATTTGGTCCAGTGTTTCTCCAGTTTGGGCCATGTTCACTAGAATTTTTATGCATTTTCAATTTCTGTATTACTTAACTTTTCTCCACTCAGCTTTTAGAATATTACACATTTTTTTCTGTAACCCTTGTGGTACACATGCACAAGTTTCAATTTACCCAACTTTTGCATTTTTTTTGGTGGTTTATGTAGTTTTTGTCATGCTGTTTTGTGTCACCCTGTTCCTGGGTCTTCCCAATAAAAGGCTTCTTGTTGTTACAATTTTTTGTATTTTTTCACCTCAAAACTTCCAGCACAACACGTTATCTTTGTTCTGTTGACAATAACATCATTTAAAAGAGATTAGCTATTCTACATAAAAGAAGAACTGGTAAAACCACATTTATGCCAGTAACACTTCTTGGCCTAAATGTTACCTCACCTAAACTCATTCACTGTCCATAGTTACAGGTCATTAAAAAATAGCTATCAAAGATTTTAATCTTACCATTAACAGTCCTTCATTTTTATATGTTAATACCATATTCAGTATGTCATCCCATTCTACCTCTTAATCTATTAAATGTTGGGATTCTCTCTGAGACATATTTCCAGTTGGTTTCCCAAGAACACAGTTCAACTCCAGACTTTGTCACATAAGTATCTTTATTTGGCATACAGCAATGCTACGCTGTGTTGATTAGGACTCATATGCGGGGTGTATGCAGAGTACATCACAGATCCAAATTTACACAGAAACACTCTTCTTTTATATACATTTACACATTTCATTGCATTTACTATGTATTGCATTACTCATTTGGGGATTAGCCTGTACTTTGGAGGAACTAATCCCTGTACAGCATGCTCTGTCCATGCATTGTCTCTGTACAACTTACTCTTTACCTCATCTTTATATTTCTAACCTAGCTTGGCCATTGGTATCTTATTCATTATCATTGGACAGTTGGCACTATCCAGATGGAAAGTGATGGGTCTGTGGGATTGGAAGGTCTCATGTAATATAAGGAAATCTTTCCTCAAGGGAAGGAGCTAACGTAAGGTATCTCAGATATATGGTATGTATTGTTCTTGATATGGGTATTTCTTTACTGTGTCTTGTCCCTTGGCAGGGCTCAGTGTAGATGTAGTTCCAGAGAGAGGACAGTCCTCCTAAGGAACAGTTCTGAGGTCTCTTAGCCCAGGGCTACACTAGGGGAGGGGGTCGATCTACGATACGCAACTTCAGCTACGGGAATAGCGTAGCTGAAGTCGGCGTATCGTAATCGACTTACCTGGCGATGAGGACGGCGGCGAGTCGATCGCTGCCGCTCCCCCGTCGACTCCGCTTCCGCCTTTCGATGAGGTGGATTGCCGGTGCCGACGGGGAGCGCGATCGGGGATCGATTAATCGCGTCTTAACGAGACGCGAAAAATCGATCCCCGATAGATCGATTGCTACCCGCCGATCCGGCGGGTAGTGAAGACCTGCCCTTAGAGGTATTCCACAGTGCACACTTCATGTGAGAAGTAACCAGATGTCTTCAGTATGTTGTACAGGCTTTTATCAGGATGACTAACGGTGGAGGTGAAACTTGTTACGGCTGCAGAAGTGGGACTAGTGGTTCACTCATGGTGAGATCCCTTTGATGGCTAATTTCAGGAAAATGTTTGCTACTGAAGTGATCTGACTAACTTTTCCCTAATTTACGTCTTCTGAATGCTACTGTGTAAAAGGAAGTGTGCTGAAAGATTTATGTTGAACTTTGGTGATGAATTGTATGGAAAGAAAGTATGGGGAGTAATTTTCAGTGCATTTGTTTGTCAGTAACCACAGAGCTCCCGTTCACAAACTTCTTCAAAAGTACTGGGCCAGGGCAACAACAATGATAAGATTTAAGTTCTGACGTGTACAAAGGACTAGACTTTCCTACTCTGTGAGAGCAAGGGTGGTGGGTGAACCACAGGTGCAGAGAAGCTAGTACCTGGCCCGGCCCACCTCTTCTGCCTGAGGTCCCAACCCTCTTCCCCCGCCGAAGCACAGAGGCCCCCACCCCATCCCTGGGCTGCCTGAGTGCTTCCAACCCTGGAGCACTGGGTGGGTGACGCATGGCCCTCCTCTGCCCTGGAGAGCTGGGCAGTGTGGCCCCAGTGTTGGGGACCTTCCAGCACTCTCCAGTCCCAGCCACCCTATGTCCTAGAGACCTAGACATAGGCTGGCTGCTCTAGCTCCAGCCCCACACAGCAGGCTTCCCGAAAAGGCATCAGCCTGCCTGGGCTGGGTCAACTAGCAGCAAGCAGGAGGGGGCCTTGGGGCAGAACATGGGCAGAGCCACGCAGGGCTATTTGGGGAGGCACAGCTTTCCCCAGCCTATGCTACGCGCTGCCCATGCATGACAGGTTCACCAGGAGGAAAGACACGAGGAGCACTCCTCAGGGCCAAACACAGCTGCGGTCCCTGTTGTGTCCTGCATGCAGAGACTGTTTACTCCTTTCAGCACCATGAGCACAAGCCACTACAAAATGGGTGGAGAGAGGTGGGAGAGCCTATTGCCCCTTGTTATTGCCCTGCAGATCTATCTAAGTATGCAAGTGGAGGGAGCATGCTGCACCTTTCTGCGGTATAATCCCTCCCAGATCCGCCCCTGATAGCTTGGCTTCAAACCTCCTGCCATGCAGGCCAGTGTCCCTCATTGAAATTGACATTTGCAAAAGCTGGAATTACTAATTCAACTGCAACAATATTGTTGGCAAATGTAATTTTTTTTGTTCTGGCTTCTTATCTGAGGATAAATGCCTCATTAATCTTAGACATATCATGCTAAGAGTATTATCGAAGTTAGACAGAATGATGAGTAACATTCTAGGGAGCACAGATTGGTACATGCAGGAATACATTTGCCCATTAGTCTCCCTGCATTCAATACAAGCAACTTCTTTTGTTCCTAATGCTGCAGGCTAGAGCCTGCTGATCTTCCCCTTACCCCATTGCTTCCTATTAAATTAGTACAAGACAGAGTGCATTATATTAATTGCTACTCACCTGTGTTTCCTTGCCAAAGAAAGATAGACGAAGAAGGGAAAAGTGTCTTGAAGCCATCACTAAATGTTATGAGCAAGAGAAATAAGCAGTAAATTCAATGCAAAATGAAAAAGTAAATATTTAGAAGGGATCCTACATTTCTCTTCACCCCTTAGTTGTGTTTTTTTACATAATTAATATTTTACTGAAGTTTCATGATGATTTCAAGTACAAGTGATATGGATGATTTACTCATGCTGCATCAGTGTCAACAGAATTTAATCTACAATACAGGGAAACAATAGAAAGATATGTGTTATACATTGTTTAAAACTATGGAAATGCAACAGGTGTAATTGGCATTAAATTAGGTATAAGAAAAGTAGGGCTTGGTCACAAGGTCTCAACAGATGAGGTAAGAAATTCACTATGACCTCTACATGCAGTGACCGCTGAACTGTTTCTAAATGAGGTTCTATTTATCTACTCTGGTCAAATAGGTCATACTAACAATGTTTTACTCTGCTAGCTTATGCAGATTCAAAGGTCAGAAGAGACTACGGTTATTATCTATCTATTATCCTGCATAACACAAGCTACAGAATTTCCCTGAATTAAATCCTGTTTGAACTGCAGCATACTTTTTAGAAAAACATCCAAACTTGATTTAGAAATGGTCAGTGATGGAGAATCCACTACGGATCAAGTTGTTCCAATGCCTAAATACCTTCACTGTAAAAAAAAAAAAAAAAAAAAAGTGCTGTATTTCCAGTCTGAATTTGTCTAGCTTCACCTTCCAGCTATTGTGTCCTGTTATATCTTTGTCTGCTAGTCTGAAGAGCCCATTATCAAATATTTGTTCTTCATGTTGGTACTTATAGACTGTGATCAAGTCAACCATTAAACTTCTTTGTTAAGCTAACTAGATTGACCTTCTTGAACATATCACTGTAAGGCATGTTTTCTAATCCTTTAATCATACTTATAGCTCTTCTCTGAACCTTCTCCAATTTATCAACATCCTTCTTAAATTGTGGACACCAGAACAGATACAGTATCCATCAGTGATCACACCAGTGCCAAATAGAGAGGAAAATAATGGGTGGCAGGTAACATAGGCTGGGGGAGGCTTTGCTTCCCCCAAACAGCCAGGCATGGCCCTGCCAATGCTCCACCCCCAGGTCTCCTGCTTGGCTCCATGACCTGGGGCGGTACTGTCCGCCCTCCCAGCGCTCTGGGTCTTGTGGGGACTGAGGTGGTGTTGTCCGTCCTCCCTGTTGGTGCGCTAGCCTGGGGAAGGGACAGACAGCTGCATTGGGGGGGCTTTGGGCTCTGGGAGGGGAAGGGGCGGGGCCTTGGACGGAAGGGGCAGAGCTGGGGGCTAGGCTTCCCCAGCCAGCAGTTCATGAACTGCCCATGAGGAAAATACAATCTCGCTAGTCAATATTCCCCTTTTTATGCATCCAAGGATCATATTAGTCCTTTTCCACCAGCGCCGCACAGCCTGTCTCAAACCCTGGGTTTGGGGACAGTGACGGAGGGAAGACAGCATCCCCAGATGGGCCAGGAGAAGGAAACACAAAAACTGCCTCCCGAGGCAATTGTAGAAGGAAAATGAGGCAACCCGGGGCGGCTAGGGTCACTGGTGATGACTGGGCCAGCACCTTCCCGGGTCTTGGGGGTCCCAGGCACCCCTCTGTGCTAGGCCAAGGGGAAGTCCCTCCGGATGTGCCCCATTGCCTGGCAGAGGAAGCACCATGCCTCCCCTGAGGAGTAGTATACCCAGTACTTGGCATCCTGATGGGGCACCAGGAAGGGTCCCTCGAGAGCCTCCCCTGCACTTGAGTGACCAAAAAGGAGCAGAGGGTAGGGATAGGATACAGAGGGACCTAGACAAATTAGAGGAATGGGCCAAAAGAAATCTGATGAGGTTCAACAAGGACAAGTGCAGGGTCCTGCACTTAGGAAGGAGGAATCTCATGCACTGCTACAGACTAGGGACCGAGTGTCTAGGCAGAAGTTCTGCAGAATATTACCAAGGGGTTATGGTGGATGAAAAGCTGGATATGAGTCAACAGTGTGCCCTTGTTGCCAAGAAGGTTAATGGCATTTTGGGGTGTATAAGTAGGAGCATTGCCAACAGATCGAAGGACATGATCATTCCCCTCTATTTGGCAGTGGTGAGGCCTCATCTGGAGTACTGTGTCCAGTTTTGGGCCCCACACTACAAGAAGGATGTGGAAAAATTGGAAAGAGTCCAGTGGAGGGCAACAAAAATGGCTAGGGTCTGATGCACATGATTTATGAGGAGAGGGTGAGGGAACTGGGATTATTTAGTCTGCAGAAAAGAAGAGTGAGGGGGGATTTGATAGCTACTTTCAACTACCTGAAAGGGGGTTCCAAAGAGGATGGATCTACACTGTTATCAGTGGTACCAGATGATAGAACAAGGAGTATTGTTCTCAAGTTGTAGTGGGGGAGGTTTAGGTTGGATATTAGGAAAAACTTTTTCACTAGGAGGGCGGTGAAGCACTGGAATGGGTTACCTAGGGAGGTGGTGGAATCTCCTTCCTTAGACGTTTTTAAGGTCAGGCTTAACAAAGCCCTGGCTGGGATGATTTAGTTAGGGGCCCGATGAAGAGATCTGGGAGTCCTGGGCTGAGGCGGGGAAAACCATCTCGCAGGATCCGCTCGAAGAAAGACTGAGAAGTGGGCAATAAGGCTGCCTTCACCTCCCGAAATACGCGCCGGGGGTGCCAAGGGCGGAGAGCCCCATGCACCAGCCAAGTGAATAGGGATCCACCCAGTCCCCCCAGTCATAGTCCAGGAGGTCTCCAATCCTGGTAACTTCTGCCAGGACCAACCTCTGGTGCACTGAGGGCAACTCTGCCACCTGCACGTGAAGATGAAATTTGTGTAGCAGGAGCTCCGCGAGAAGATCTGCCCCTTTGGTGGCCACCATGGACCTGGTCACCGAGACCAGCTTCCAGGTCCGGAGGAGGTCCTGGTAGAAGACTGGCAGCCCAGAGAGGTCTTGCAGAAGACTCCACGGGTGGAGATAAAAGAGCTGCCGGTGATATCGGAGCCCTCGCAGGCAGCGGAGGAAGGCGTGCACCAACGTTCTTTACGCCGGACTACCTGCACCATAAAGGAGTCTCTGCAGGGCCTGGAGGCAGAAGACATGGACCCGAGTGTGCAGGCACACCAGACCCTGTCCTTCCTCCTCCAGGGGAAGATGCAAAACCCACCACAGAGACCCAGTGTAGCCCTGGCTAAAAGAACTCCAGAACCAGCTTCTGGAGCTGGGCCAGGAACCCTGGGGCTGGGCACAGGGTTTTGAGCTGGTGCCACAGCATGGACAAGACTAGCTGATTGAGCACCAGTGCCCTCCCCTGAAGGGAGAGGCACCTGAGAAGTTTCGCCCACCTCCACAACCACCCTGCCCTCCAAATCGTGCCAGTTCTCCAGTGGAGAAGGATGCGTGGTAGAAAGATAAACGCCAAGATAGAGCAGTGCACCTGCGCCCCGAGGTGTGCGTGGGAGGGAGATCATCTGCCACCCGACCCCGACCATCAGGCCAGAGCTTTTGACCCAGTTGGCCCGGGCAGAGGAGGCCGCCGAGTACACAGCGTAGCAGGCCTCCACCCGCACTAGGTCACCCAGGTCCTGGACCACGAGGAACACATCATCGGCATACGCTGCCAGGACCAGCCGCATCTCTGGCTCATGGAGCACCATCATCGTCACCCTCTTTAGGAGGAGATGGAGGAAGGGATCAATGGCCAGAGTATACAGCTGGCCTGACAGTGGGCAGCCTTTACGCATTCCTCGCCCGAAGCAGACGAGTTCGGTCAGGGTCCCGTTAAGCCTGACCAAACACTCCGTGGAGCCATACAGCACCTGGAGAAAACCCGCGAATTGGGGCCTGAAGCTGAAGACCCGCAGAGTGCCCAGGAGATCCTCATGGTCCATCTGGTCGAATACTTTCTCCTGATCCAGAGACAGGAGAGCAAACGACAGACCGTCTCTTCACCCAAGCTCAGGAGAATAGACAAAATAGAGGTTGTAGAAGATGGTATGGCCCGGGACAGTGTAGGTCTGGTCAGGATGGACCATGTCCACCAGCACGGATCCCAGTCATAGTGAGATGGCCTTCGCCATGACCTTATAGTCCATTCTGAGGTGTGAGAGAGGATGGCAATTCCTAAGATCACGGAGGTCCCCCTTCTTCGGAAGCAAGGCAAGCATGGCTTGCCTGCACAACAGAAGGAGGATCCTGCTCCCCAAGGACTTGGCCCAGACGATAGCAGGGTCTGGGCTGAGGACATCCCAGAACACATGGTAGAATTACACAGTCAGCCCACCCATGCCCAGAGATTTATTCGTGGGCATGAGATGGACAGCTTCCAAGAACTCAGCCAGAGTGAGAGGCAGCTCCAGCCAGTCTAGGTCTCCCGCGCTGACCATCGGGAGTTCATCCCAAAGCATCCTGCAGGCAGCATAGAAGGCCCTGGCCCTCTCACTCATCTCCACCGGATCTGTGAGGGGGGCGCTATCCTCTGCCAAAAGGCAGATGACGTGCTTTTTTGCCCCCTCTTTTTCTCCAGGGCATAGAAGAAGTGGGAGCCATGACCCATCTCCCACAGGACATGGATGCGGGATTGAACAAAGGCACCCTGGGCCTGAAGGTGGTCGATGGCCTGGAGCTCCTTCCGCTTCTCCCGGCATGCTCCGCAGAGGGATGGTTCCCTGGGACTGGCAACCAGATGCCTCTCCAGCTCTAAAACCTCCCATTCCAACTGCTCTATCGCCACATCCCTCCGCCGGCTGGCCTCCCGGGCGTGAACCTTCCTCACATCCCATCACCATTGCACCAAGGGAAAGGCCCACATTGCCCTCACCAGGCCAGCCAGAACTTCCGGAAGGATGCCATGAAGCCCACATCCTCCAGCAAGTTATTATTAAAATGCCTCTCCAAGTGGGGAGAGGCCATCATGGCCACCAAATGGTGGTCTGAGAACTGGGCCGGCCGGATGCTGGAGAAGTGGGCCCACCAAAAATGGTGACGAGATAGGTAAATGCGATCCAACCGGGAGTGGTGCGACCGATCAACCTCCACCCGGACATAAGTAAAGGTGGATTCATTATCCAGGTGGTGGTCGCGCCAGACGACCACCAGGGAGTGATGATCTCTGATCTCCTGAAGGATGTCCGTGGAGGCCTGGAACTGCTCGGTCCCCGTACAGTCCCACTCTTTGAGGGTGGTGTTAAAATCCCAGTCCAGGACCAGGCACTTGTGAGGATCTAGTGAGCTGAGGAAGGCAGACACCTGCTCGAAGAAACACACCCGCTCCAGGCCCGGTGTTGGGGCATAGACATTAACTAAGTTGAACGTCAGCCCGTCCACCTGGGCCCAGAGGTGCAGTAGGAGACCCGCCATGACCTCAGCTGTCCCCAGCACCTTGGGCTGCAGGTCAGGGGAGAACAGGGTAGCCACCCCAGCCTGACAAACTGAAAGGTTGCTAAAGTACATCCTGTCCCCCCACTCCAGCTGACAGCTAGCTTTAGCGGCTGGGTCCGTGTGGGTCTCCTGCAGGAAGATTACTGAGTACCCCCCCTCCCGAAGGAAGGAGAGCACCTGACACCCGTGGAGACCTACCTTACAGCCCCGGATGCTCAGAGTGGCAAAGATGGTTGGTGACATAAGGAGGGCTGGGGAGGATCCTCATGGGCAGGCATGCTAGTGGTCCCCATAGGACCCCACAGTAAACCATGACCAACCCCGAAAGCCATCAGGGAGTCATGGAAGCAATAGGTCTGCTGTTAGGCCACAGCATCCTGCCTCCCGGTCCCTTTTCCCTCCCCCAAAATGGCCCTCGCGGCCCGGAGGACAAGATGAAAGTCTCCCCAGCACAGGAGAGCGAGCTGCACCCAGTTCCGGGAACCACGGGTATCCAGTAAGAAAGAGTGCTGCTCGTCCTGCGGTACCTAGGGGGCTGGGATCATAGACCCCTGACTGTTCCCTGGTTGGGTCCTGATACTGCCCAGTGGCCTAACCCCGGCGCTGGGGACTGCGATGGAGGGAGGTCAGCAGCCCCAGGTGGGCCAGGAGAACGAAACACAAAAACCACCTCCTGGAGGCCATCGTAGAAAGAAAATGAGGCAAATAAAGGCACTAGAGAAGTGAAAAGTATTCTATGAATTCATAAAAAAACTTGGATTAGCACTAAGGTTAGCCTATGAGGGACTCTCAAGTGTTTGAGCTTTGCTGTGCTGGGGAAGTTTTCCAGATGCCAGGTAGGGCCCTGGAGCATGATGGAAGGCCTTCCAGAGAAGATAAGTGTTAGATCAGAGGATCTGGATCTGAATTAATTTGTCTATTCAGATTTGATTTGTAATGATCTGTGATTATGCTTAAAACCCTATAGTAATTTCCCAAATACTCTGGAGAGAGAAATTGTGTGTGTAGTAGCTTCATCTCACATATCAACTACAGCCCCATAAGGCAGGATCAAAATCTAATAAAAAGAAACCTGTGCACAAGGTTATTTCAGAACAAGATCATTTTGGATAGCTAACAGACTTTGCTTCTAACTGGTGAAGCAATGGTGTTTCATAACATAGCTCCTGTGTGGTCCATCACACTCTAGACTGACATATACACAATTTCTAAGCACTAAAAGTATAATTTGGGGAAGAGTTCTTTCCTCTGGCAACATTTTCTAAAGTATTTCAAGAAAGTGACTAGAGTTAATCAAGTTGTTGAGAACCTTGCAATAGTTTAATTTTATATATGAATTATGAGCCTCCAATCATGAGATATGGAAATCAAATGGCATCCATTCAAGCCTGGAAGATAGAGTAACTTCCTACTCTGTCAGTTCATAGAATCATAGAATCTCAGGGTTGGAAGGGACCTCAGGAGGTCATCTAATCCAACCCCCTGCTCAAAGCAGGACCAACCCCAACTAAATCATCCCAGCCAGTAGAATATGGCTTGCTAGATAGGCAGTTAATCCTCACTTCTGAGATTAGCTGCCTCCCTGATCTGAATTTTTACCTCTGCTTGAACAACAAAAGGACAAAAACAAGAAACGGAAAACAGAGAGAGTGAGCAAAAAACCTAATTATTGTTTTCAGCAATACAATTAGCCTCCCTAATTGTCTCTCCTCAGTGATTTAAGCCAACTTTAAACATCTTCAGGGAGACAAACACAAGCTATTCCTGTAACAACTGAGTGAATATAAAAAAGGGAGAGTAAATACAAACTTTCCACTGGAATTTTTTTTCCAGAGTATGAATAAAACAAACATAAAGAGCCTTCTCACAGTAGCATCAACAAACATTCAGCTTACAGGAGTTCAAGCTTTGGTGAGAATTTTGTAGTTATATCACTCTCTATCCAATTAAGTCTTTACCCTTTAGTCTCAATCCTTGCATGTCAACTTTCTCCATAAAAAGCTTAGCACAATAAGAACTCTTCTAGAGCAAAAATAGAGATAGTTCAATGGCAAGTTGTTTACAAGTATATTTTTTCTACCACTTCTCTTGGTTTACATTTCCTATGTTGTGAAAGTCTCTATACTGGTACTTCAATTTCAGTTGTTCCTCTTGTGACACTGAAGGAATAAAGAATCCTATAGAGTTCTTGGTGCTTTTGCATTATATCCTTTTAACTGTCCAAACCTTTAGAGGGAGTATATTAAGATGAGCTAGGTTCAAGTCTCATCCACAAGAGAACTACACTGAATTTACTTTTTTTTTTTTCATTTCTTTAAAAAAATTATTTTCATGTTGCTTTTCTAAAGATGCCACTCTGACATACCTGGAATCTGCTAGCTCTGTGAAGCTCCAGTGTACTTATGCAACTGCATAAGTCTAGTCCTGCCATGAGTGTGGGGGACTAGATGACCTCTTGAGGTCCCTTCCAGTCCCATGATTCTATGCTTCACTTTAACCACATAAGTAAACCCATTGATTTTCATGGGGCTACACACATACTTGGAGTTACGCATGTGCTTATGTACCTTGATGAATATGGACTTAATTCACAAAACAGTGGCATTGCAATCTTCCCTACACTGTCTTGCCAGTATGCCCCAACCCTGACCTACAGCGTCACCTATGGGGTAATAGGAACTGCATTATCCAATATTCTTGCAATCTGTGTATTGTGAAGGTCAACACATCAGTGCCAGCTAGTGCTGAATGTTGCAGTTGATTGTTCTGTGGATGCCTTCCCATTAAGAACTTGATCGAGACCACCAACTAATTTAAGATTGGGACTCAAATCAGATATCCCATAACAATGTTATGTTTTTGATACGATGTGTTTGCTTGCTCGTATGGGTATTAGAACTGGGCAAAAATGTTTTCAGTGAACAGTAAATGCATTTTGGGGAGCACTGAAACTATTCATAAATTCAGGTCAAATACAATGAACAGTTTCATCTAAAAAAGCTGGTAATTTTTTTCCAGAAACATTAAATTGTTTTGTGTTGGCATTTTCAAAGCAAATGTTTGACATTTGATTTCAAATTGACATTCATTTTGAAAATGTCAGTTTGAATTTACATTTCATTTCAAAATCTTGTTTCAAAACAACATTCAAAATGTTTAGCTGACTTGATTTATTTATTTGGTTTTTCAATTCAGTGATAAAACAAAAAAAACCCACAGTTTTTGGTTTAAAATGAAGAGGGTTTTTTGCATTTTTCAGTTTGGCCACCAAACCCAACAAATCTATTATTCATTAAACTGTAGTGGATTTATATAGTAAGCAGTAGCTTTGCACTAACGAATCACTTCACTTAGATTTTGGAGAATGCTAGCTGTCAGTTGTGGTGCAATTATTTTTAAAAGCCAAGTATTGTATCTGGAAACTATTTCCTGTCTGCATATCTCTAACTGCCTAAACATTTAGTTTAGCAGAATTTAAGATGATTGGTAATAGCACGACATGGTGACATTAAGTAATATTATAGATTCTAGCTAACTAGATTGTGTTAGCAAAAGGTAATTTTTTTCAACAATGGGTAGTACTTAAACTGTATTAAAATTTAAACCCTGATATTTGCATATTTTATGTATTGCATATATGACATATTTATAACAACTCCTGTTGCTGGATCTGTATTTGGCATATGTATTCTTCCACTTTTGCCACAAACTTTCTTTTTGCTTACAGGTCGGCAGTCTTCTAACTTGGATCAAATCATTTCTGGTTTTGTGGCAGCCTCAAAGCAAACTGAGGCTTTGTAATTCCATACACTGCCTCCTCTTTACACATATGTATTTGCTCGGCTTGTGCCTTTTTATGTGTTAAAGGATTAGTGATTTATTCAAATCAAGTTGAGTTCCCCAATTTATGAACTTTTCATGAACTTTTGGTGGATTTGTTGCAAACACTATCCTGTCCTGAATCATTTCATCATTCACAGCTGTATCTTTAATTAATCCACAGACACTTGGATCTTGCACTTTGTTACAAAATGGATAGCACATCAATTTTGGGTTAGCTCTTGGATTGACATATTCATCAATTTATTGAGCTCAGCTCTTTTTTTTCCATTTCAGATGACAGATAGATTAATAGATTTAAAAGCCAAAAGGGACCATTATGATCATCTAATTTAACCTCTTGCATAAAACAGGTCACAGAATTTCACTCAGAGATTCCTGTATCTGCACCCAGGTATTCTAAATATTTCTCCTTTTCTCTTCCTCCAAAATAAACAGACGACAGCTTTTCCCTCCTCATCTTTGGATTTCAGGGGATCCTTTGGATGGTTTTTGAATTTCTTCAGCTATGGCTACATTATAGCTTAGGTTGATAAAACTTATGTCGCTTGGAGGTGTGCATAAGCCACTCTCCCATAAGCGACATAAGTTACACCGACCTAAGTGCTGGTGTGGACAGCGCTATGTCGGCAGGAGAGCTTCTCCCGCCAACATGGCTACTGCTGCTCATTCGGGGTGGATTAATTAAGTCGATGGGAGAGCTCCCTCCTGTCAGCTTAGAACAGCTACACTAACAGTGCTACAGTGGAGCAGCTGCACCACTGTAAATGTTCTAGTGTAGCCATAGCCTCCCACTACTCAGGAAGGGTCTTGCTTTCTCAGTTCAACCTAGGATGGTGGTGACCCTATGTCTGGTGAGTTAGAAATTCATAGATTGATTAGACCTGTCAAGCTAGAAGTGAATAACTATACCCCATTATCTATGAATGTGCCTGAACCATCTAGTTTCTTATATCATCATTTTAAGTTACCCATGCAAGTTCTGGAGAACAAGTTTACCTTGTGGTTTGTTGTTAAAGTTGAAAAATGAACCATGATTACAAATCGAGAAATGATACATCATGAATTTGATATTTTAGTTAGTGATAGGTTTTAGAGTGGTAGCCGTGTTAGTCTGTATCAGCAAAGACAATGAGGAGTCCTTGTGGCACCTTAGAGACTAACACATTTATTTGGGCATAAGCCATCGTGGGCTAAAACCCACTTCATCATATGCATGGAGTGGAAAATACAGTAGCAGGTATAAATATACAGTACACGAAGAGATGGGAATTGCCTTAGCACTGACCCCCCACTTGGTAACAAGACAATTCAACTAACTGTAGAATACCAAGGGAGGAAAAATCACTTTTGTAGTGGCCCATTTCAAACAGTTGACAAGAAGTGTGAGTAACAGTAAGGGGAAATTAGTATGGGGAAATTAGTTTTTGTAATGACCCATCTACTACCCATCTTTATTCGGGTCTAATTTGCTAGTGTCCACTTTGCAAATTAATTCCAGTTCTGCAGTTTCTCATTGGAGTCTGTTTTTGATGGTTTTTTGTTGAAGAATTGCCCCTTTTAAATCTGTTATTGAGAGACCAGGGAGATTAAAGTGTTCTACATTCAAAAACCAGTAGGAGAACACTTCAATCTCCCTGGTCACTCAATAACACACTTAAAAGTGGCAAATGCTAATATACATATGCAGCAGGGAAGGTGTTAAAGCCAGAAGGTCTGAAAATGTGTGCACACTGACAGGAGATTGGGGAAAATGTGCTGAATCACTTTCAGTGATGAACATTTAAAAATAGGGCACAGATGCCTAATTTAAATATAGAAATTTCCTTGGCATCTTAGTTGTTGCTATGTCCCCCCCCCCCCCTTTGTATTTTATTCACACATTTAACTTTACTAGTTCTGATTTGCTTTGTCAACTTCAGGAAGCTGACAGATAATCCACGCTTTGAAAGACGCCAACTCATTTCAAATGGACATGAAATTTAGTTGAATCTATGAATTTAAAAAATGTTTAAACCTTTTTGTTAATGTGAGTTGTGGTAGGGAAAGGTGTGTGTCTGATGCCTCGGAGATTTGGAGTGTGAAATCCTGGCTCCATTGAAGTAAATGACACAACACTCATTGACTTCCATGGGGCAAGGACTTCACCAGTAATTTTTACCTATTTAACTATCTGCGTTTTTCATGTACACATCAATGTGGAATCTGAGCATTAGTTTAAAATTAGGATATGGATATTCCTCACTAAATGACTCATTTGATTCTGTGATTTGTAAGATATAGTGAGGGGTAATTAATTAATGTTTTAAACAGTTTGAGATTGATAACAAGAGCATGAACTTGTAAAGTATTTTTTATTCTTATTGCATTTAATATACCTGTATGTTTGGATTTTAGTAGAGGTGGTCAAAATTTTGAAACATTTTCGACTACAACATGGCTTTGCGATTAAAAACATTTTTGTGTAAGATTTTCATTTGAGATGATACTTCATTGAAAAATCAAAAACTGAAAACCAAGCTTACTTTGGTTAAAACTTTTCAGTTTTCAAAACCCTAACACTATTTTTTTCTACCAAAAGCTGAAAATTTTTACTGAAAACCGTTTATCTGAAAACTTCCCCCATTAAATTTTGTGGGTTTACTGAAAATTCCTTTAATTATTTTTAGAAACAAGGTGGGTGAGGTAACATCTTTTATTGGACCAACTTCTGTTGGTGGAGGGGAACAAGTGTTTGAGCTTCACAGAGCTCTTCCTGAGGTGTGGAGAAGGAAACCACAGAGTCCAAGCTAAATAAAAGGTGAGAGTGATTAAGCATAAGACTGATATGCACATGTTGTATGAGTCCATTTAAAATGAAGTGGGCAATTAACACCTCTCCAGTCATAGGACAATGGAGGGGCAGCAGGGTGTGTTGCAAGTTTTGTAATGGGCCATAAAACCATTGTTTCTGTTAAATCCATGGCTTTTAGTGACTAGCAGAGTTGCACATTTAAGTTCCCAGGCTCATCTTTTGAAGATATTGTGCAGGTTTCCTCTGAGGATGAGAACGGAAAGGTCAGATATCATAGAATCATAGAATCTCAGGGTTGGAAGGGACCTCAGGAGGTCATCTAGTCCAACCCCCTGCTCAAAGCAGGATTGATCAATATGGATTGATCAGTTCTAAAAAGGTGATAACCCACAGGCGATTGGGTGTTTTTGTCTTTGTCTAGAGACAATGACAGACCTCTTTACAGCTAATGGGTGCTATGCACCTTCTTTCAGGTTAAATGTAAGAGCAATCAAATGCCTCTTTATGTGGTGATAAATGGAAACAATATGAGGCTACGGCCCAGAGCACTGGGGTGCATGCTGAAGGCTGAGCAGACCCAAACTGCATAGTCTGAGGGGTTTCTCTGGAAGTGGGTGAAAATGTAGGGGCTAGAGGATAGTTTGAGAATCTTTGTATGTGTTAGAGAAGAGGAGAAAAACCACTAGGCAGCAAGATAAGCAGTTATGAGTGTCGCCCTGAGATGGAGCGCAGAGAAATGTTCTTGGGTACTAGACAGGCAGGCTTGGTACTAGACTAGACAGGCAGAACCTGCCTGCTGTTATCTGTTTCAACAGTGTTCAGGGAAACAGGACTTTGTGTTCTTTCTTTGTAAATGATCACAGTTGCACCAAGGAATAGATCTGCTTGTGTAATCAATTACTCCTTGTAACAGAAACAACCGTGCATATTGTTTAACAGCACAGGCCAAAGGGGCAGTATGTAAAGTTTATGTAAAGTTACTGCTTCCTACCTACATGTGTAAAGAAGAATAAGGAAAAGCTGTCACATTTGTGTGCACATTGATAATAGATAATAAATCCATGGCAGCAGATATGAAAGATGGTTACTCTCTAATTATACTGCTTAGCCTAGCAGTATCATATCATGTGACTAATATGCTACCTTCATTATGTATTGATGAACCCCATTGGATAGGGTACATCATGCTTACACAATGGTCCACTTTTTTTCCCCTCTCAAATTCTACAAAAACAGAACCACAACTGACTGAAGGAGGACACAGTTCCATCACCTTCTGTTAGTTAACTGTATGCACTGAACATGTCCTTTTCTTTCTTTATCAATTTTTATGATTACATTTAAAGATATGCATGCTTAGATAAGAGGTTTATATTCCAGTTCCTCTTTTATATGGTTGATTATAAACAGGCCTCTTTAGAAGGCAATGTGGTCCAGCAAATATGGCAAGGGCTAGGGCTTCAGCAGACCCTGGTTCTAATCTGAACTCTTCCATTAACTTGATATGTGGCCTGGAGCAAATGTCTCTCTCTGCATATTTCTATTTTAAAGCTTTTGGATCCAGTTCTTCATCTACTCCATAATACTGCGGAGGGTGAACTCACCCCTGTGCCAAAAGTTTATGCATCTCTTAAACCACTTTGGATTTTGAGTGAGTCTTAAGTAGAATTTAGGCTTAAGAATCTCAAACCGCTCCATCCCTAGCATTTCATGATCTTCATAAACTTCAGCCCATGTTCTCAAAAAGTCTGATAACCTGTTCTGGAATTATTTGCATCTCACAACATCTTTCTGGCGTCCTTCTATCAACAATTGTCTCCCCTCTAAGCTCTCAGCCCCTTTCTGTAGGATGCTCTTCTTTAAGGCCTGAATTTGCCAAACTCAGCTTCCAAATGAAGCTTCTTGGGATGGTTCAGTTCTAGCCCCTGCAAAGAATATCTGCAGGGTTCAATTTGTGAACTTATTGTATAGTTCTTAATCATTTGTAAATTGGGCTGCAAATTTGGGTCCTTATTTATTTAACTGTCAGGACTTTTCTCCTGAATGGTTATCAAGTGATATTCAGCAATATGAGCAATACATTTAGAAATTGCTGTGGGCACTTCAAGTTATATACTCATTAATGAAATAAGAACCTATAAAATGGACTATAAACTATTAAATTTGATGCCATTACTAGCTTTGAAGTGGATATTGTAAGCAAAGCATCAAAAAGCATTCTCTGAAAGAGAAGCATCACTTCTTTTTATGTACTTTGTCTATTTAATTTGTCTATGAAATTGCACCCTAAAATAATAATGATAATATGAATAAATTATACTTATTGCAGCGAATAAAGCCAAAGACACCGGGTAACATACTGTGTTCTTTTAATTACATCTATAGCAATATCTAATAAGAAAAAAGAGAGAGAGGTGTTCTACATATGATTTTAGTGGGACTATTCACTGTAGTAAAGATAAGTACTTGTGTAAGTAAAGATGGGAGAATAAGGGATTTTTCAGTTCACTGGCAAATTCAAAAAGTTTTTAAAAAAGCATTTCAAAATTTTTGGAAAATTGAAAAATCTAAGAAAAATTCATTTGCATTAAAATGAAATGCTTCATTTCAGCAAAATCCAAACATCTTGTTTCCAGTTTGACCATTTTCAAATATTTTTGCATTTTTTAAAAATAAAACTCAAGTAAATTTGAAAAAGTCTTTTCAAAACAAAAAGTCCAAACATTTTGTTTTGAAAATGTCTGTATATAGTTTGTTTTTTTAAACAGAAACAATTGAGCAAAACCAAAAACAATTACAAAATGTTTTGGTATCATGAAATCTGCTTTTTTCCACAGAAAAAAGTTTTGGGTGAAAAATTTCACCTTGCCCTAAATTTATCTTTGCAAGAATGGGTCCCAAATTTGCATCATATAAAATTGTGGCATTCTGATTATATGAATGGTCACGTCTTGAGCTCCTCTTGGAGTATGTAGAGCTTAAAATCTTATCATGTGTCATTGAAATGGTAATTTATCCTGTATTAGCAGTAAAGTTTTATATTTGATCTGGGATCCTGCTGTCATTAGGTTTTATAACTGTACTTACAGATATTTATATAATATATAGGCAGACATTTTCTTTTTATCATAGATTTACTGAAATGGTATTAACTGACAAAGATAAAATTTGATAGAACTCATTATTTCCTCAATTTTAACTTATTTGCAATGAATATACCTGTTTCTCAGATGATTAGCTGTAGTACTAGTAATGATAATTTTTCTTTGCTTTCTCGTTAATTTAGTTGTGCAAGGGCATGAACACTATTACATGGACTGAAAAATGGATGAGGGATGATAAATCATAATGATAAACAGTAACGTTTCAGTATTGGGGGAATGGTCTAATGGGATATTGCAAGGATCAGTTTTAAGTCCAGTTTGATTTAATATCTTTTTAATGATGTGGGGTAAACAGCATATTGTTATGCATATATTATACGAAATGAGGGGAGGTATTGTAGGTACTAGTGAAGACATGGAAATAGTACATAGAAAAATGGGAGGAAATAATTTAATTCATCTTTGAAAAAATGCAAGTATGGGGAAAGAATTAAGCTACATCACAGATATTAAAATATTACTTTAATCTGAAAAGTAAATCTATTAAAATAGCATTCTGGGGTTCCATATTAACCATCTCTTAGTGGCTATTTCAAATGTTCTCAGGTAACCAGTAAACAAGATTATTTTTTCCGAACTGCTGGCTTTGTAAATTCAACCTGGGTGCAAAGAGTCAAGCTGGGTTCTGTCCTTCTCATCCATTTTCTCTAGTAATGTATGTTCTGCAGGCTAAATTGTCTCTTCAATGACAACTCTGCACCCCCATTGCTTTCAATAGATTTCCCACTGTAAGTGACTGGAAATTAGCGGACAATTCTGTCTATGATGTAAAGGAAAGAATGGACTCCCTCTCTCTCTCTCTCTCTCTCATCTGTTTTGTCTCTTTGTGCTAGCAAGAATGAAAAGCAATAAAAACTCATTTTCATTACTAAAGGAAGTAGATATGACATAGGGTGACCAGACAGCAAGTGTGAAAAATCGGGACGGGGGTTGGGGGGTAATAGGAGCCTATATAGGAAAAAGACCCCAAAATCGTGACTGTCCCTATAAAATCGGGACATCTGGTCACCCTAATATGACTCTAAATTCACAAAATGAGCAGAGCTGGTTGAATAAAGATTGTGGATAATGGACTTGACTAATTTTCCCAGTCAACTGATGAATAGCCTTATTATTATTATTATTATTTATTATTATGCCAGCATTAGAGATATTTGAATGAGATTCATCAAAGGCTAGATTCTGCTTGGCTTTTGAATGGGGTGTGTAACGGAGCGGGAAAAGGGACAGGAAGCTTCTCACACACACAGATACCTTGCACTGCCTGTGTATGAACATGGCAGAACTGTAATTGCTTTGCTCTGTCTCCAGACCATCATGGTAGCCCATAAATGGTGTAGTATCAAGAATGCTCCCCCTCTGTACTGGGATCCCTGAAAGGCATTCTGATGACATAATGGTTGCCCTACACTGGCAGTATGGGAAACAGGAAAGGCTTGAATTGTGACACCATTTTGTTTCAGTTGCAAAGCACAATATTTAGAGAGCCCAAGACATAAAATCGCTCTAAAACAAATACCTTGACCCAGGCGACTGGAGCAAGTGTCCTGTATTAGTGGGTGGCACCTGCAAGTAAAATGAACTTATTCTAAACAGAAGCAACATTTAAATGGCTCTTTATTGGCCCTGGCAGGGGTATTAATTAGATAATCAGAAAGAAAATAGTTGTTTTCCGTCTCTCAAATTCTATTGTCCATAAATCTTTAGTGGTTGTCAAATTCAATAAATCCTAATATTAAACAAGGACTTATGCAACACAAGTTGTACCTACTTTCAACCTTTAACCAAAGAAAGGAATAGCTCAGTGGTTTGAGCATTGGCCTCCTAAACCCAGGGTTGTGAGCTCAATCCTTGAGGGTGCCATTTAGGGATCTGGGGCAAAAATCTGTCAGGGGACAGTACTTGGTCCTGCTAGTGAAGGCAGGGGACTGGACTTGATGACCTTTCAAGGTTGTTCCAGTTCTAGGAGATTGGCATATCTTCTATTATATTTATATAATTAAAATAGGAATACTGAAAATAATTGCCATACTCTTATGGCATTCCCCATGGTACAATCTGGATAGTTGAACAGCTGTGTCCTCTCCAGCATAGGGTGCCTTTTACACTGCTTTGTTGTAAGAACAACCGCTTCCCGCCTGTTCACATACAGTCTCTAATATGCAAAATCACTCCCAGCTGGACGATATGAGTGCTTCTAGCCAGCCACTCCTGAATTATATTGCCAGGTGACAACAGCAAATTCTCAGTCCTAGACTTGTCCCCAGAAATGTACATCTTGCACTGCCCAGTTCTTTCCTTCTGTGCAGTACAAGCTCATAGAGTGTCTGCCATTTCTTTAATAGAAAACAATATGTACAAACCCAGTTATGTCAAATGGTGGTTCCCAAGCACTTCAATCTAAACACACCGGCTTAGAGAAAACAATAAAGCCAGTTTATTAACTACAAAAGATAGCTTTGTGAATGCAAGTGAGGAGGCATAAAAGTCAGACCTGCCTACAAAGAAATAAAAGGTAAAATTCAAATAATATCTAACTTAACAAGCTAAGTTAATTCAAAGCAAATATTTCTCACCATATGCTTACAGCGATCTTACTGTCTGAAAGCCTTACAGCCAGGCCCACTACCCCAGTTCAGTGATACTCCTTTTGTCTTTTAAATGTTGTTAACACCATGAGTAGAGATGAGGGGGGGAGGTGATTTGTGTCCTCTTCCTCATTTTTATATCTTTTCCCACTTCTTCGAGAATCCTCTCCAGCTGGGGTCTAGGCAACACCCAGAATGCTTACACGGAACCCCCCAGCTGTTTCATTGCCAAAATGTAAATTTTTCAATCACACCCTTCTTCCTGCTAAAGAATGTCCATTTAACCCAGTAATAGTTCACTTGATTATGTTGACCCCTGGCGGAGGCATCAGTTTGACTTTGTCTTTGAGAAACTGGTTTGGGCTGCTTCCCCAGAATTGGAAAATGCCTTAGTAACATCATACAGTAGAATCTTATACTTTTGTATACAAAGTTGCCACAGATATTTTACCAGGACAATAATGATCAGTGAATTATTAGTTGTGAAATGATACCTCAGAAGGCTTACTTTGTACAAAATTTATCATAGTTTTGTAAAAGTGGTGAACATAGGGATACAGTCTGTCACAATTTTAAAGTTGCTACAGGACAATATTGTTCTAAGTAACCACTGTAAATCTTAGCTATATTGCAGTAAGAGTTAAATGGGAACCTATAAAAAGTATTGTGTGTGTTTAGGGATAAACTGCAGGGCTGTATAATATAGAAGTAATTTGGGACTGAACAGATTGAGCAACATTTGAAGAGTCTCCGCTTTTATTTAATTTCTGTGAGGTGTTGTGAGGTGATGCTCACTCTAGGTTGATTATGGCATACCCTTTCTAACTCACAGTAATGTGAATTGGGAATTCAAGGCTTTCATGGTTCTCAAAGTCTGTCACACAGTCATCTACATGTAATGTTATTCTGTACAGATTTCTTCATGCATTATATATAGGTTAAAAGAGTTTGCCATGAATAGTGGGTTCACAGAAAGGACAGGGTGAACATTTGAACTTACTGATAAAAAAATAAAAGCCATTTTTCACTTTCTTCACTCAACTTTCAGTCACCCTTCTAATGTAGTTTGCTGCAAATGCAACATTAATCCAACATTAAAATTCTATAAGCCTGTTTCTTAGTTTCCTCTGACAGTTTTCAAGTACCACATAGATAAGAACTCCCAGGCTTCCTCTGCATCTCTTTCTGAATATTGCTAGAAACTGGATAGCATCAAGTATTTGCTGGACGTATGTAAGGCTAGTAAACAAAACACTTAGAATTATTTGACCCTGTGAGTTTTGCATTCCCCCCCCCCCCCCAAAAAAAAAAAAAATACTTCGATATAGATAAGCTGAAAGAGAAATGGTAATATCTGAAGGGGAAAAAAAAGAATGTTCCCAGTGTAGGAGTGAAATGGTGATTGATTATTCAGTTGTTGGATAAGAAGTAGTATGCATATGTGTGTGCGGAGAGAGAGAGATTCTGGGTGTTAATTCCAGAAATCAGGAGTACCTCCACTAAAATTAATGAAGCCATACAAAATTAAACCTATATATAACAAATATTGAGAAATGGTACCCTGTACCCTGAAGATATGGAATGAATGAATATACCCTGATCCTATCAGAAAGATTTCACAACATAACATTCTCATGCAGGCGCTGTAGCATTTACTATAAGATAGTATCTGCGCATCAATAACATTTTGATTAACATTTTGGTATTTCTAGCCAGAATGGAGGCAGAAGTGATTAGAAATCTCATGACAAAGCCAGTTGTCCTCAGAGTCCCAATTCATTTTTAATAGACTAAAGGTGATTGTGATAAGCTTTGATTTCATCTGACTTTCTGTGCTTTTATCTCCAAATTGACAAAAAGAATAATTTTTTAAATTTAAGGACAGGTAATTCTGTTATTTGAGGAAAACAGACATTTATTTTCTATAAAGATTTTAATGCTCATACACATAAGTATAGGTTTCCCTCCCCCACACACTCTTAAATACACATACCCAATATTCTAGCTGTTTTAGATAACCACAACCTTAATCCTATGTTCTCTCTCTGGCAGGAAGTTACTTAAGCATGCACCCAAGCTAAAGCACAATAGTTGGTGTATTGAGGTCCATGCAACAACTCATGTGCTTGAAGTCAGGCATGTGTTAAGGCTCCACTGAATCAAGATACTTATCTAATAATTTTCAATAGTTATATGACTCCATTACCACAGTAACTGAACTGAAGCATGAGAATGATTGATTTTATTTCTATTGCTGTAGCTCCCCAGACATCTCTTGTGAGGGCTTTGCATCCATAACGCGCATCGATCTCCAACACGTAGTTCTAACTGTGGAATTTTGTTCCTCCTCCCACTTTCCTAGTTCCAGGAATTTTAAATTCACAGCTTATTCCACATTCAGAATCATTTTGCTGATGCAGCATCCCCAGGACAATGCTTCTTTTACTCCAGGCTCCCTTGTTCATGGCAATTATAATTGTCTAGCTATTAGTAGCAAGTTTCAGAAAGTATAAAAGTATCTACTTGTTTATGTATATGATGAAGTAACCGATCCTGCAAACACTTACGCAGGTACATAAATTTACTCGCCTGAGTAGTAAACTTCAATGGATCAACTCATATGAGCGAATTTACACAGGGACTTATTACTTACAAGTGTAGACCCATAGTTTGTTCTCATAGATTTATACAGTATGTTTATTTCCCAAAACACCATATATATAGAGAGAGAGAGAGCTGTAGGGTGACATTAGAACTGGTTAAAAAAAATTACTGGTTTTGTAAAAAATTCAGTAAATGTCAAAGTTGAAATTTCTATATTTACGATCATCTAAAAATTTCAGCCAGTTCTACAGCTTGTTGGAAAACCCTGAAAAATACCAGTGAACATGTTGTTGAAATGTTTCAGGGTTTTGTTGCTGAACACTGATTTCCGTGATGAAAACCTTCATTGAAAATTGTAATTTTGGAAAATTTTGATCAATAGGTGCCCAAATCTACTGAAGTGCTTTGGATAAACCCAACTCATATTCATATCTTGTCAATGTTACCATTCAGGTATATTAAATGTGTTTTAGATTCCAAACATCCTAGTCTTTCTTTTAATTTGATTGTGAAAAATAGGGATCTTACATTAGTGTGATATTGACTACATTAACAGGAATAAACTGGGGAAATATAATGAAAATTCAATATTTTATATTGTTGCTTCAAGGGTACTTACTGAATAAAATGGTTAGATGTGTCATTAACTCTGAGCGATTATCACTGTTCCAGAATTTTTGATGGGTATAAGGAGTGGGAAGGCCACTTATATAGTTAACTAAGTAATTCTTGATTGACCACAGCTATTACTGTATATATATATTGTGCAAATTTGAATTTAGATTAATGAAGATACATCACTTGGACCATTATCATTCTTTTATGACTATTCAAACTACAAAATGTGATGGAAATCTCAGTTATTGCATGTTACTGTATGTCTCATGTAGCAAATTTTTAAGTATCACACTCAACGCTGTATTGCTTTTTTTTTCTTGGAGAATGATCTTGTTTTATTCTATGTGACACCATTAAGAAGCATGAAAGGTTTTGGGGTCTGCAAAGAAGAGAAGGAAGCCTGTTAATTGCATTATTTTCCTCTCTTTCTTTTATGCAAATATTTATTTTACATTAATTTGGGACCAATTTTCAAGCAAGAGAGAGGTTTTTCATGTGTATTAACATTTTGAAATCTTTGCAATAAATAGGTTTATATTCTTATGTTTAAACAACAGCATATAATTTACAGAAAAATAGCATGACTTATCAGGTTATACTCTAGGCAAAATGGTTCCATGAGATGTTGTGGTTTCTCTTGTCAATGAGAAACTTGCTGGACCCCTGAGACTCCTTAATTACATTCTTTCTAAGCTACTAGAGTAGTTGTTGTTTTCTGAATAGCATTCACTTGCCAGTTAGATATAAATATCTCCGCAGCGCCTCAGTCATCTAAGATACATACACAACTCTCTAGTCAAGATATTTAACATGATAGTGCTTCTGTAACTATTAAGTTGGCACATGCCAGCTATAGAAAAAAATTGCCATCCTGGAACAGATCAGTGGTCTATCCAGTCCAGCTTCTTCCTCCAGCAATGGCCCCCAATAGACCAATATGTCCTGGCACCTATGTGGCATCTCTGGGAAATTACGGAATATTATAAAATGGGCAGCCTAACAGGGTGTATTGACACTTTAAGGTTTAGGAGGAGAACCCTCTTGGCCCAGTGCTACTTCCTTCCAGGAAGAATATCTGTAAGAGAGGGCATATGGTCCCCGAGGAGTTAAAAGGGGTCTGAGTGAGGGCTGTTTGGAATCTAGGTAAAATTGATAGTGCTGGCTCTGTTTTGAGCACCAGAGACCTGCATTCCAATAGCAGAGTGGGCTGCAACACTCAGTAGTGACCTTGGGTATGTCTACACTGTATATAAAACCCATGGATGGCCTGTGCCAGCTGACTTGGCTTGCAGGGCTCAGGGGCTGCTTAATTGCTGTGTAAATGCTTGGGCTGGAACCCAGGCTCTGGAACCCTACAAGGTGGAAGGGTCTCAGAGCTTGGGCTGCAGCCCAAGCCCAAAAGTCTACCCCACAAATAAACAGCCCTTAGCCCAAGCCCCTTAGCCCAAATCAGCTGGCACAGGCCAGCTGCACACGTCTAATTGCAGCGCAGACATACCCAGTGAGGGGGAAAAGGCAATTTCAGGGCTGGTCTCCCTGTAAGATCCAGGAGAGCAAGGATTCCTGCAAATGTTGTCCCTCGAGAAGCCTAGAGAGGACAAAACATAATGGGAATTGAGGGGACCATACAAATAGCACTTGTCCATCAGACTAGTAAGAGACCTGAAAGGAGTTGGTGGTGCAGGGGGAGAAGGTGGAGCTTGCCCCCACAAGAAGGTTATAAACATTACGTGTAAGATATAGTTTCTTATTCAGCTGTGTTTATTTTGGTAGAGCTTGGAGCAGACGCTCCTGGGGAAGGGCTGAATTGATTTTAAACTAGGAAATAAAACCCCCAGGAGTAGAAGGTTTTTGTTCTGTAAAACATTCCAGGGACCTGGGGTTTTGACTTTATTTGGCCCACCACAGGTGGGAAAATTCTTTCTGGGCACCACTGATGGAAACACTGTGCCGTGAGGCATGATGCCATTCATTATAACTTTACTTTAGTCAGTGTAAATGCACATATTATTTTTCTTATTCATGTCATCATTTTTGGATCTTGTGAAGATATGGTATTTGCCACAGTTATCCCCTGTGGTAGTTCCTACAAGTTAATTATGCACTGCAAAATTAAGAATGACAAGACACATCCTTCCCTGGCATGTCAGGACATCAGTATGAAAAGTCTGTATGAAAGAAGTGTGTGTCATAGAAAGATTTGACTGTCAGTTGTCACAGTGATAGGCATGATATAAGAACCTGAGCAGAATAGAATGAGAGAACAAGTAGGTTGGCCCAGGAGGAGTGAGAAGCTGTTGCATAGAAGCCAACATAAAAGGGGAGGCACAGAACTGAGCATGGTAGAAGGACACAAAGGTATTAAGGAAGGAGCAAGTCAAGGAGTTTAGTAACAGGAAAAAGGTATTTCTGGAAATTACAGGCTGGTCCATTGACTTCATTTTAGTTAAAAGGAAGTTTTAGGAACTATTTGAAGGGATCTAATGGAGAGGATTTGGAAAAGCAAAGCTTGACCAAAGACAACCAAATATGGTATTCCAAAAGGAATGCCATGTTTCACTGCCTTGTAATTCTTTGTTGATATTACAGCCAGAGCAGGCCAGAGGATATTACATATAATGCTTAGATTATCAGTAAACATCTGGCAGAGTGCCACATTAGGTGTTTATATCTAAGGTGCTGAGCCATGAGATAAGTGTGACAGTAGCTCATTGGATTGTGACATTGATTAAAAGGGAGGAAACAAAAAAACACACAGCTATCACGATTTTTTAAGCTGCGGGGCGAGGGGGAAATGACTAGAAATATCAAAGGAATACATTTGGATTCTCAGTCTCTTTACATCTGTCTGAGCAACATGGGTGACAATGCTGACTGGAAGCAAGACTTTCAAATGGCCGATATCTAATTGTGAGGAAGGGTAAATAATGAGGAAGAGGACAACCAGGCACCAAGCAGGTGGCTAATACCATGCATTTTTGATAACGAGAAAATCCTTTGCCTTGCTGCAAAAAATGAAAAAGAGTCGCATTTGAAAAACTGCAGCATGTTGATCCAGAAAGTGTCTTTAACGCTTCTGGCAGATGCTGCATCTTTTGAAATACATCCATGTTGTTGAGCAGCATTGCAGAGCTGATCCGATTTCATAGTTATGGTCTCAGTATAAGATGGACAGATACCACGGATAATTCTCAGAAGGAGCTTCCACATTGTCATTTTTCAAATCCCTCCTAGACACGCTCTCCCATTGGCCCATAACAAGGGAGTTTTTATTATATGTATTTTTCTTCAGATGTAGCAAAAGCATGCGTTCTAAAGGAGATTTAACCTGTGTGGGAAGTTGTAAGGGGTATTAAAGAATTAGTTATATGTTACAAAGCAACATTAGGCAAAAGTAGCATTTTCCAATCAGGACGATATGTTAATGACCTGCAGGGTCCACACAGGCCAGTTAGTCCCCAGCACACTGGCATACGTAACATTTATACCCCTGCTGTTGTGATCTTAGGCGCAAACCCTTTATCTTCTTCCCCACTTTTTATTTTAGATACTGTTAATTTTCAGAACCACAACACACTTAAACTTGCTAAATATTTTTATTTTTTGGAATCACAAATTTTATGAAATGCAAGCTCCCCCCCTCAATATTTGCATGCCATAACGTAACAATGGAATGTGATGTAAGTGCTCGTACTGATGTAAAACAATCTAGCCTCAAGCTGGATAGCCCCTCGAAACTATTGACAGCACAGCTACAATATTAAACATAACAAGAAGGAGCACTATGAAAGAAAAGGGTCCTTCTGAGCTGTCCTTTTGCTGAACTTACAGTTCCCAAGCAAAAAACTCCATTGACCTGCAGCTAAGGTTGTAAGTATCAGTTTCTGATGGAGGAAAAAACCTTGAGAAATCTCTAGTTGTCTCAAAGTATTAGCAAGCTGAAAACTCCAACTTAAGATATTGCAAGATATTAAGGTTTGCTTTCTGGAAGAAGAGCTGCCAGGCATGCACATCCAGTGTGTCAGATGCCAAAGGGGGGAACCAACCATTTAAAAATAGTTCACCAATTTTAATATGCAAATTCATATGAGCATCCAATGGTTTGGACCAATGTGGTGGTCATGAGATGGCAGCACCTAGCCTATTAAGTTTAATATTTCTCCCCTTCTGTTCCTATGAGAGTGTTTACCAGCATCACCAATTGTCCTAGAGTGTTTTCTTATAATATATGGAGATATGCCTATCTCATAGAACTGGAAGGACCTTGAAAGGTCATCGAGTCCAGTCCCCTGCCTTCACTAGCAGGACCAAGTACTGTCCCCTGACAGATTTTTGCCACAGATCCCTAAATGGCCCCCTCAAGGATTGAACTCACAACCCTGGGTTTAGCAGGCCAATGCTCAAACCACTGAGCTATCCCTCCCCCTTTCAAATAGAGCAGAATTAATAATTGGTTATTTGGTTTGGGGGCTGACTCAAAAAATCACAAAACAAATTCTTTAGAGTCAACCCGAAATGGATTTTTTGTTTTTTTCTCAGTGAAATGAAAATAATTCTGTCACTTGGCCTGAAACCAATTTTTTTGTTTCATTTTTGTAATGAAAAGTCAAAATGTTTCACGTGGAAAATGTCAACATAAAACATTTTGACTATTTTGATATTTCACCCTCATTGTTTTGGCTGAAACTGCATTTTTCAGCACATGTTCAGTAAATTTCACCCAGCTTTACTTCCAAACCATCAAGCGTAGTCCCAGTAGCTCATAATAAAGATGTGGGCATTGAATATTTCTGCAGATTCCCACTTTCCTGGTTACAACCATTACATAGGCAATGCTGAAATCCATTGCCACCATATTAATCATTCAAAAACCTGTCTTACTCTGGGATGCTGACTACGTTTTGACATCTAGCCAGGCAGGCAGAGGAGGATTCCCCCTGACAGGAGGAGTTCTCCTTCAGAACTTTAAATAAGGTAATATACATTTCATCCATTCATTTACTCTCCAATGAGAGGCTCTAAAATTGATTATATACCAACAGTGCCATTTTAAATTATTCTAGGTTTCTTGTTCTGCCTAGCACCATCAGGTTTTGGCCTTGCCTTGAAACAAAGTTCATGCCCATTCCAGCCACGAGCTCGTAATGAGTTCTGTGATGAGCCAGACAACTGCCTTCTGCAATCCAGATAGGATTTCAATATTTGCCTGCCTGCTTTCTTTAACCTTTAGCTTATCTAAATGCTAGCTGAGTTGCTCACAGAGATGTTTATAAAGATAGAAACGAAAAAACCCTGCAACCAACCAAACTAAAACAAAGATGCTTAGGCTATGTCTGGAATAAAAATACACTAATTTTGGAAGATGAAAGTACAGACACAGGCATTATTTTAATGACCGAGACCCTTAGTGAGCTGCCTGATTAACTAAATAAAAAAATTGCTCGTGTGAACAGCAAGCCCTCAAAATTCATGTTTGGCATAGTGAGCCATCCCAGGCACTTGGCATATTAAGCTTTGAGTATGTTGTTTTGGAGCCATGACAATTTGTCCTGTAGCCCTAAGGAAAGATGCACTCGGAATAAACATTGGAAAGGGGCCAGCTCCTGCAGTGAGCTGGCAATTTCTTGTAAAAGACACGACACAGCTACCGTCTCATTTCCCGGTAAATGGAAGTGTCCTCGCTGGCACCTACAAACATGTAATCGCGCCTTGTTCTTTGACTCTGATAGACGCAAGATTGGCCCTCACTTGAGAGAGCTGCCTAACTACGGCATGCTGACAGGATCACCACAGTGTCCATATGTTCCAACTGCCCCCATACATGTACTGCTGTTAGTGCCAATAAGTAGTGCTGTGACCAGAGTCTCCATTAACACTGCCACTTTTCTCCTCCCTTTCGAGAATTTCTGAAATTTCTTGTCCTACTATGCAATGCATTTTTTCCTGCAGATGGAATCAAAGAGAATAGGGAGAAGAATGAATAGTAACCTTTGAAGGGTGTTTTGACTTTAGCCCTACGAATGTGAATCACGTAGCTTTATTAACATTAATTGTCCATCTTTTATCACGTCATCTGAAAACATCTTAAAACCTGCAGACATCTCTCCACTGATAGCATGATCAATACCCCCCACAACACACCTTTCAGGATTCCTGGGTCTTACCCATACCTATCACAACATGTGGAGTACCTCATCCAGTGCACTAAATGCCCCAATAACAACGATATGAGTGAAACCAGAAAAATCACTATCCTCGCAGATGAATTCACACAGGAAAATGTTAAAAGACAAAAACACCATATCACTTGAGGGTGAATACTTTTCACAAAACAAGCACTCTATATATGACCTCTCAGTCCTCATTCTCCAAGGAAATCTGAACAATACTTTCAGAAGACGAGCACGGGAGCTTACATTCATAACTTCGCTAGACACTAAAAATCATGAACTGAATAGATAAACTAGATTTATTGCTTATTACAACAACCTATAACCCACTAACAACCACATCCAACCACATTTCTTTTCCTTTCCCTTCCCCCAGAGGTAACATGTGGGGGGTGGGCATGGGGGAGTCAAAATGCCCTCCCAGATTTGCCTGCAGGGGGTGGGGAGGGACAGGAGCTCTGTCCTTCTCTCCCTGTGCCTCCCCCCCCCCGCCCCAGCATGTTCGACCGCTCTCCCTGGCAGCCGGGTCGAGAGCAGGATGGAGCTGGTTCTGCAAGACAGAGCCCGGGGAGGCAGCGGCCACCTACTCTCTCCCAGGACTTGGCTGCCGGGGCAGGGGGAGGGGAGGGTGGAAGGGGCTCCGGCTCGCTCATCCTCTGTCCTCGGCAGCTGGGCAGCAGCAGGCTGCCTGCCACTTGGGCACATGTCCTTCCCTTTAGATTGTCTCCCCCCACCACCCCAGTATGGGAAGGCACCAGTCGTCTATGCCTTCCCATCATGACAGGAAGGATGTTAACAGGCCACTTCGCCTGGAATGGTCCCTTGAAATATGTTAACGACTTCTGCTAAACAATCTGCTCTGCCTTCTGTGTAGCTGTGACACTCTGAGCATGTTTCCCAGACCTGAAGAAGAGCTTTGTGTAAACTCCAGTCCTATCTCTCTCACCAACAGAAGTTGGTCCAATAAAAGATATATTACCTCACCCACGTCATCCATCTTAAAACAAATCCTTCTCTCTTATGCGTCTACATTTTTCTCTCCATCTCCCGGGGCTAGATCGTCAGCTGGTGTAAATGAGCATAGTTACTTTGATTTCAGTCGAGCTACCCCAATAAACACCAGTGAAGGCTTTGTCCCTTTAGTTTTATGACTGCATGCTTTATTTTTTTACCTGTAAATGTTTCTTTGCACTGCAGTTTTCTGTAGTTTATTCTATATACCATTCCCTATATTTAATACTGCAAAGCATTTTTACATTTAGCACATTATTCTCATTTACATTAAGGCCATTTACAGTATCTTAATGTGCAAATGGACCTTAAAAAGTGAGGGTAGATTATATATAATTTACATTCACATTTGGCTTCCAGAATGGTGTAAAATGACCTTAGCTTAAATGAGAACCAGGTCAACAGTAAAAGAGCACAGGTTCACACCCTAGAACATCTTTTTTGGGTCCTGGCCCTAATTGCTGGGAAATGTAGTCCCAGAGGCATCATGCGGCCAGTGAGGGGTCATGAGACTTCCAGGACTATATGAAAAGAAGCCTGTAGGTTAGCTGTACAGAGTCAAGGTTAAGACAGGACTTGCAAGGAGCAGGAAGATTCTCCTATGGTTCAGTGTAGGGATTAGGCTAATAGTCACTACCTTTTACAGGAAGCCTGTAGAGAGCTCTGCACTAAAGATAGAAGGAATGGTTGAAATGACTTAGACAGTATTCTACAGTATACTGAAATCAATGGGAGTTTTCAGATCAGGTCCCATAAGAGCTATAGTTTGTCTTGTGACATTGTTGCTGTAGCAATAGTACTTTTGTTTCCTAATTCAATTTGCATTTATTCTACCCACTAGAAAATGTAGCTCTGCAATAGATCCTGAACTCCCAAGTAACCGTATCAATTTGATTTGCAAATAACACCTGGTAATCATATTCTGAGGAATGGAGGTGAGTATGGGATCCATCCTCTCTGTGGAACCAGGCATTGTCTTTATGTGCAACTTCCAAATTCCTAAGGATCACTTAAGCATTTGAAGCGACAAAGGGTCCTGTGGCACCTTATAGACTAACAGAGGTATTGAAGCATAAGCTTTCGTGGGTGAATACCCACTTCTTCGGATGCAAGCAGTGGAAATGTCCAGAGGCAGATATAAAAGTGCAGGGAAGATTCAGGCTAGAGATAACGAGGTAAGCTTAATCAGGGAGGGTGAGGCCCTCTTCTAGCAGTTGAGGTGTGAACACCAAGGGAGGAGAAACTACAAAGCAGTTTCTCCTCCCTTGGTGTTCACACCTCAACTGCTAGAAGAGGGCCTCTAGCAGTTGAGGTGTGAACACCAAGGGAGGAGAAACTGCTTTGTAGTTTCTCCTCCCTTGGTGTTCACACCTCAACTGCTAGAAGAGGGCCTCACCCTCCCTGATTAAGCTTACCTCGTTATCTCTAGCCTGAATCTTCCCTGCACTTTTATATCTGCCTCTTGACATTTCCACTGCTTGCATCCGAAGAAGTGGGTATTCACCCACGAAAGCTTATGCTTCAATACCTCTGTTAGTCTATAAGGTGCCACAGGACCCTTTGTCGCTTCTACAGATCCAGAATAACACGGCTACCCCTCTGATACTTAAGCATTTGAAGAATTCCAAAGAGCAGAAACCCACCAGTGAATTCCAAAGAGCAGAACCCACGATAACAGGGTTCAGAAAAGAACTAGATAAATTCATGGAGGATGCGTCCATCAATGGCTATTAGCCAAGATAGGCAGGAATGGTGTCCCTAGCCTCTGTTTGCCAGAAGCTGGGACTGGGCGACAGGGAATGGATCACTTGATGATCACCTGTTCTGTTCATTCCCTCTGGGGCACCTGGCACTGGCCACTGTCGGAAGACAGGATACTGGGCTAGATGGATCTTTGGTCTGACCCAGTGTGGCTGTTCTTATGTTCTTCTGATAACATATAGGAAGTTCTATCCTTGCTGTAGCTCAGGTGGCATTTAATCAGACACACTCGCTGTAGTTTTGTTTTCAAACTCCAGTCATTCTTTTCCAAGGGCCATACCATCGCCTCTGTAGGAAAACTCTGAGTAAGGGCCAGGAAACAGCAAGAGTTTCAACTCACAGAATCTTTTCGATCACTTCACTGAGGCTGTCCCCATGGAATTAATATTTAGGGACAGTCCTTGAATCTGAGGATATCGGCTGAGGCATAGACTCGCATTCATTGTTCCATGGCCCTTCCCCTTTGTCATCACAGCTCAGCTCCCTCAGGAGCGGTGAACCTTTAAGGAGGTCAGTGTTATATTAAACAGCCAATTCCCATCCCAGCAGCCATCAGACAACAGCAGTGTTGAGTCACTATCAGTCTACAATAGTTTTGAACCAGTGCCATAGAAATAAAAGGGTCTATAACCTCAATTACCTATCTATCTCCTCAGCCATCCAGCCTCCTCTCAGTATGTTTTCGAGAGGCAATTTACCTTATCTGAACACTTTCAGTCATTAACTGGATCATATAAGTATTCTCTGAAGCATATAATAATAAATTATTATATATTATTTGTATAAAACCAGCACTTTGCTGCATGTTACTGCTTGGCATATATGCATGATTATCTCCTTTTGTGGCAACCATTGTCAGGTCTAAGATGAAATTGGGCCAAAGAGATTTGGCATAATCTGTGAACCCAGTTGTTGCTACAGTTCAGCAGTGCACAGTATGGAGTTCAGGGTGATAGTTTTCAATTGAACTAAGTGAGAAGGATGCAGTCTTCCTGACCTTAGTGGGACCACTTGTGGTATAAGTTATAATTCAGTGCTCATAAGGATATCATGATCTGTCCCAGTGGTGATTGAAGGGACTTTGGAAAAGAGGCATAAAACAAATTCTAGAAATAGATTTGAAACAGTAACTCACAACCAGGCAATCAATGTTTGACTGATTCAAGAACAAAGTCAGACTCTATAGGTCGAATCTTTTGTCAGATCTTGTTCATTGACAAATGTCGACAAAATTTAAAATGTCCATTTACATTTACATTCACATTTTGATTGAAAAACTACAATGATACAAAATTAACATGAACGCATTAAATGGGTTAAAAACTGGCCAATGTAATTGTACATGGGGTATCATCACTGAGTGGGGGTTCTTGACCATATGCTATTTAACATTTTTGTCAATGACCTGGAAGACAACTGATATAAAGTTGGCAAGTGACACAGAAATTTGGAGGAGTGATAAATAACAGAGGACAAGTCAGTGATATAGAAGTGGGTTGAACGGTAAACTGGACACAAGCAAACGACATGATCTTCCTTTTGTTTTGCTTATAACTAATCTAAGAGATGCCTACTTCACAGGGCTTTGCAAAATACTCAGCTTGAGGAAAGATACACAAACATTTCTTTCTCTTCTACTATGATTTTCTCTCTATTTTAAATAAATCTGGGGTTTAAGAAGACTATTGTTGTATTGACAATTTCATGCACTTCAGAGACAAGAATCACTCAGCCCCTACTGAGAGGTGCTGAAGGATAAGGAGTTTCTGGGATTTAACCTCTTCTTGTGGACATCATCAGACAGACCTTGAACAGAGGGGTCCTCTCCCATCAAGTTGTATTGCTAAGTGCTGCGGTAGGTGAACCTGGGGGAGATCCTACAGACCAAAGAGAGAAAATGTGAGTTGCTGCAGGAATGGTGTACACTGGGCAGTAAGGGCAAAATCCTGTCACCATTGAAATCAATGGCGAAACTCACATTAATGTCAACTAAGTCAGGATTCCATCCCACATTTCGACTGGGAGAGTCCAGTGAAGCAGCTTTCATCGGTCTTCTCTCTTTTTGCACAACATGATAAATAAGATAGGCCTTTAGAACTGTGTTGAACAGCTCTGTTTTAGGACACCCTAACTGAGCCCCTTATCTGAGCCCCTTCTCTGGTTTTCTAGATACATTCTACTGTGGGCCTCAGAATTAATCTTCCAGTTTTGAGACCAGTATGATTTTCCCCCCTCTGGGTTCTATAGGGGGAGGAGAGGTAAAATTAGGTTTATAATGGAAACTCAGTTGTACCTCTCTACTGTGGAGTAACTGTCACTGCTCCCTAATGTTAGAACTGTGCAACATGATGCGAGGTGACAACTATAAGACGTATATATACATGCTTTTATTTTGTTGCCTCAAGCCCAGCTCTGAAAATCTGAAGCGTGTGCTGTCAGGCCCAGTGATTTAACAGTTCTGACATCTCTGCTCCTAAGCAAATTTATCACATTAGCAATGTTCAGCCAGTTCAGAGATATGATTGGTTGAGCAGACATAAGTGCTTTAGAATTCTTTTCAATTAAGAAAAAAATGTGCTTAAAATGGAGAGACATCATATCTGTGTGTGAGAGACAATGGGCTGCTGTGGAGGTATCTTGGACTGAGTACAATGCAATGGTTATACACGCTGCATTTTTTAAAAAAAATTAGAATCCTGAAAACAGGAATCTGGGTAGGATTAAGCTGGGAAAAGAACAGATGGGACTGTTGATATGGCTGCCGGAGGCTTGGGAAGAAGGCAATGAAAAATAATTTTATTTTTTGTCTCTAAAATGAGAATGCTTAAAGTGGTGATCAGTGGTTGATTTTGGCAGATGGGGGTGGCTTGGAGGAAAAGACTGGCAGTCTTGCTCACAAAAGAATAACGATTAAAAAAGGTGGTGGTTGATGGTTTGTTTGCTTTTTTGTGCATTGAGAGTTCTTGAACTTCAGTTCAGGCAGCTCTGTATATGTTTACATATGCAATACTACAGGACAGGGGACCTCATTAACAGAGATGAAAATTATTCCAATTACACTTAACACTATTAACACAGCTGTGGGTTATGCTCTGATTACTCACGAACAAATATCTGTATCTGTCAGTCGAGCATTTCAAATATATATGTGTGCATTCTTCTCTATTCCTATCTCTACAGCATAAATTCCAATCAAGATATTTAGGAAACAATGAATGGGAAAAATAATTGCTAAATCATTATTTTTAACTTATTGAGAGCACCCAAAGGTGACATTACTGAGTTATTCTTCCCCTGTACAGCTTCCCCTGTTACTCCTTAGGTGCCTTTCCTATTGAATGCCAGGTGTTAGCTTGTAAGCTCAATAGGGTAGGGATAGTATTTTTTTGTGTATGTGGTGGGAGGCATCTACTACCTTTGCAGTGATAAATAATGAACACTAACATGCTATCACAACAAGAGCAGAGTTCTTAACACCTCCTTATTGAAATCTTCCTTGATAGCCTCAAAATAATATGGATTACTTAAATGTGATGAATGAAAAAACAAAACAGTCAAAATGAATGAATACTCTACTCTGGGTCTTCCAGTGCATCCAATCTTCTTGGTGTGAGTTTTCTATGCTGTAAGATCTTTGAAACAGAGAATGTTGGGGTTTTTTTTTTGTTTTTATTTTGTGTCTTGCATGGGGCCAAACACCTTTCTGATTAATAACAAAAAAATAAAAAAAAGAGTTAGCTGAAATATATCACATATGGAAGAAATGTTTAAATATGAATGACTTGAAAGGATGGTTAATTCTCAGATATTCAGTCTTTATTATTTGTTTTCCACAGCATCTGTTTGCATTTAGTAAATGACATAAAGTTGGCTTAAGAGAAATAAATTGCAATATGTCCTGCAATACGTCTCCTGGTGCAATAAGTCACATATGTTTCAATGTCACCTCACCTGTAGATATTGGCAAAAGATCTTTAATGGAGAAATTAATGTACCATCAAAAACTGAGTTTTTCATTGATCACTGTGAAGTCACCAGTGACTCTACTAGAAAAATCCAACTGGCATATGAAGAGGTAACTAGGTATTTATTCTTGTAAGAATATCCTTTAGACTCATTCTACATTATTTGAAAGACAAGTCAGTATCTTTCATCCAATAGATAGCTTTCCAGATGAATAATATACATGCTAGAATGCTCAATGCAGGCTTGAAGAGTTCCCTGCAACTCATCCCTCCAGGGACAGGAGTTCAATGTGTCATGAAGTGGGAAGTAGGCAAATGCTCTCAACAATGAAGATCTAGGGGAATCTGCGTGGAGGGGCATCTCTAGGTATGCAGACACACATGGCTTTCTCTTGTCTCTATGCTGCTTTTCTAGCAGCAAGGCTCCTTGAGGAGTCCTGTGCTCAGTCGGCGTCTCCTTGCCGATGCCCAACAGCAGCTGCAAAGTTGCTCCCGTTCTACTAGCTACCTTGCATCTTTCAGTGTGCAAATCCAGGCAGATCTAAAAGGGAAAGCGCCACACAGAGTGGATGAAACATGCAGCAGGGTGTTGACGCAATGCTTTGCCTCACGTGACTCAAAGAAATATCTTGTGGAAAAGTAGTCACTAGGTAGTCACTTTTGATTTGTCAGTTTCAGAGGGGTACAGCCATAAAGATGCTCTTGAGAAGTTGGGTGAGGGGCTCATTTGCTGTGCTCCAGATACTGTACACATATATATTTTTATTTCTGAGAATTTTGTAGGACTTGTTAACACCACAGAACTGCTGGAGTTCAGTGACAAAACTTGTATGACACTTTAATGAAGATAAAGAGGACTTTCAAAGCTAGCACTACAAAAACATCCTATTTGGGGGGAATAATAAATGGATGCCTTGCTTGGCTAGGCAACAAAGCAAAGATGGATCACTTTTCACTGTTGCAGGATGTCACAATGGCATTTTGGCCAAACTCTTTTTGAAGGATGCGCTCATAAAAAAAAAAACCTACTATGTTCACTTACTGCAATAAAGCACGTCTCTTATACATTCTGGCCAAACTTTTCTAACTTGGAGTCCACAGGTAGGCAATTAAATGCATATATAAGTATCTAAATTAAAGGTGGCCTGATTTTTCAGAGGTGCAATAACCATGGAAGTTCTCAGTTTTATTAAATTATTCTTGAGGGGAATAACCAGGCAAATAAACCATATAAATGTATAAGAATAAGAACTGAAAAACCCAAAGAATTTAATCATGCATGTATACTGCCACTTTAGCCAGACTAGTATTTTTAGTATAGCTCAGTTTCATCCAATCTTATGCAACATATGGGTTTGTAATTATTCTTGCATGGCATGTATACATGGTCAGGACCTCTCTCTCTCTGGTAGTTAGTTGCAAATGCCCACCAGTTGCCAAGGGGTGGAGACCACTCCTGCAGCTTTTGCAGAGGCAGGAATTCACCCAGAAATCAGTAACAATCACCTTTATCAGCAAACAAACAGTTCAAATGCCCATCCACACCATCACTCCCTCCATTACTGATCTGGGCACTGCCTTCCCTCTGGGCTCTGGTTGATTCTCACATGCGGAGCAAACTCATGGTAGGCAGACAAACAGGCTGCTCTGTCCCCCAGCCCTGAGATCCCACTCTCAGGCTGCTGTGGGTCTGCACTAGCAGCAGCATGTTTCCTGTCTGACAGCTCATGCAGTTTCTTCTCAAAAAGGCATCTTCCTCCTCCAGTCAGAGGACAGTGGGCAGCAGGAAGCCGGAGTGGGATTTCCTTCCACCTGTCTATCTAAGCAGTGCCCTAGGGAGCAGAGGGCTGGACTTTCAGCCCTGTTGATATGTGGAGTAGTGGCATCTATCTATCTATCTATCTAAAGCTTCAGTAAAAGGATCGTTCAGAGGGAAGTTATCCTTTCTTCAGCCCAGAAACAGCACTTGGGACACCTGTACAGTTGAGCCATAGCTATTGCAACAGGTTAGAGGAAGGGCTGGCCAGAAAACATGAATTCCATTTGGCAAAACAATTTAAGGTTTCAGAATTTGTTCTCCTTGTGCATTGGAATGCAACATAGACCTTTCAAAATTTGCTTAAAAAAAGAGATACACCTACCTCAGAATAGCCAAGGGAATTTGCCTGGGATAAGGGAGGCCCAGGTTCAAGTCCATGTTCTACTGATTCACCGGGCTATAGAGTCAAGTCTCTCTCTTTCATGATGAAAACTATCCAACAGGAGAAATTGAACTTGCTCTAAATCAGGCACAACAAAGACTTGAACCTGCTTTTTATAGGCAAGTGCCCTAACCCTGGGCTACTGGCTATTCTGCAATGTGCAGGTCTTTTGCTTTTAACCAGAAAGTCCATTCTTGAAATGAGAAACCTTCTTGATGGAAGTTTGTCAAAAGAGAGACACTCCCATGCAATGTTTCAGTTTTGACAAATTGGAATTTTCCAATGAAGAGCATTTGTTTGGAAAAGTCCTGACAGCTCTACCTATGAGACACGAATACATTCCCTTTGCTCTCGTCCCTACACAGGGTTTTAGGTCAATGTACACATGCTCTACAGAGACCCATGCATTTAGCTTTTCCAAGATGGTCCTTCAACACACCCATGTGAAAAGCCAGCACAGAGAACAACCAGATGGTTATGGAGTCCCCCACCACCAGGCCTCTGCAGCTGATATTTCTGTTACAGTTTGGGCCTCGTGAACCATAGGAAAGAGGTCAGGGTTTGGTCCTTGGTAGAATGGAATGTTAATCTGCTTACATCATTCACTGTGTAACATTTAATCTTGTTACAGAACACGAGCATTCTCACTGTACTAATAAAGCAATGGTATTAACATTTGTTGTCTTTAATTGGACTTTATGAAATAAGTAATTCCCAATTATATGTAAGAATCATATATAACTCAATCTACTCCTAAAATCAAACCCTCAATGCGTAAGATGCACATCATTTTTACTATGTACTGCAGTACTTTTATATAAAAATATGCAACATTTTCTTTCTTTACCTGTATCTTATTCTTTTTGTGCAAGTTTCAAAGACATAAATAATGCAGGAGTCCCATTCACTCTGAATAGACTTTGTATAGGAAAAAATAAAACATAGTAAAAAGGTGCATAGCGATAGCTACTGCAAAAACCTCTTGAAGAACAAAGCTTTCATCACAGAGAAAGCACAAACGACCATATTATTCTTTCTTTACATAGTTGTTCTACACAAGATTACAATTCCCAGATCAAACTTTAGTTAAAATAGAATATAACCGGTCACCATCAACGTAAAAATAACATTTATTTGTGAAATGTTTTACTTATAAATAAGACAATCTATCCTATAATGAACTTTTACATATATTTTCATTATAATGCTATGACTATTCTTGGAATTTTTGATCGTGTTTTATATATTGTCACTTGTGCATAAACTGTTTAGCACTGGAAAACTGTGGCCGAATATTTACAGGAGATCATTTTAAAATGAGTCATCAGTAGGGTTGGTTGGAAAACAACGATTCTGTTTTGCAAAATTAGTTTCAAAATTTGTTTTAGTTCCGCATTTCAATGAAACCTAGACCTTTTACATGTAGAAATATTAACAGTTCATGACAATGTATGTTGAATGGTTAAAAAAAAAGACTGTTGATGTATGTCCATGATTTATAATAACAGAATGGAGAATGAAAAATAACTTATGAAAGTTTGAATGTGTAACTGGATATGTGGTATCTTAGATGATGTACAAGGACAAATTAATATATAAAATCAAGTGACCAAGGGCCCAAGTTGGAGAACACAGGGATAGAGACTGAGATGGCCATCATGAAGTGGAGATCCTCCTGGTACCCCGGAACTCGGTAACTTGGCCCGTCACCCTGTTCTATCTTATCTGTCATATGTATATGATCAGAAATTATAAGTGATTCTGTCTGAAAAGTTATAAATAAAGGTGAAAAGGGAGTAAGCCTAAACTTGGTGGACTCATCTCTCGCTTTCCCTTCTTACTCTTTCAATGGCTATACTCATACTTACTCATGATTTGAACAAGTACTGAATGAAAGTGGGTTCAGGGGTATAGTTTGCCATATAGGTTTCACACTTGCAACTTTGCTGAATTAGAATGGATGTTAGTCTTCAATTAAGTTACTGTGATCTTTTCTTCTTCCATAATTTGTTGAAAGAGATCTTGGTTTTCTTTGCATTATTATTTGTATTGTGATAGCACCTAGGAGACCCAGCCGTATACCACAACCCCATTGTGGTAGACGCTGTACAAACAGAACAAAAAGATTGTCCCTGCCCCAAAGAGTTCACAGTCTAATTCTGAGATAGGTAATGCTAACTGCCCTTACCCTTGTGGCATAGTACCTTATTCCATGAGCCATACATTTATTTTCAGAATAAAGGTCTCAAAGATTCTTAAATCCTCCTCCGTTACCCCTCCATTTCTCTCACTCAAAGACCTAGAACTGTCAGTAGGATAACTTGTGAAACAAGGGTGCTATTCTACATGGGCAAGAATGTCAGAATCTTTTACTTTGATTCCACATTGTTTAACTTTTGTATTCAGTTCTCTGATAATTGCTTCCATGATCCCACCTCTCCTATTCTTAACTTGAAAAATAATAAAAACCTGACAAATTCATAGCCTCTTTGCATAAAGTATTTTTGGGCTCTGTAGGCTACAATTAAAGATGAACACTAAATATTAAATCTTGTGCCTGTGTAGTAAATTGTCTACTGGTATGAATCTATGCGCTGATACTTAACATTTATTTATTGCTTCACAAACATTAACTAATTACAGCAGGAAGTAATGGATTGCTCAAGATATGTGGCATAATTGACACCCAGAACACTCACACCTGCTAGTTCTGGAGTCTGACCAGAAGCATGCCAGTACTCAAGCTGAGAAGCAAAGGAAGAACTAGAAAATAAAATATTATTGTTGGATAGACTTTACCCCACAGTACTTAAAGGACCAGTGTAGTAATATAGGGAAGGATAAAAAGAAAATCAAATACTTGTGGCACCTTAGAGACTAACACATTTATTTCAGCATAAACTTTCGTGGGTTAGAACCCACTTCATCGGATGCATGGAATGAAACATACAGTAGACAGATATTTATACAGTCAGAGAAACATGATAAGGTGGAAGTGCGAATACCAACCCTAAGAGGCTAATTAATTGAGAGGAACCATAGCAGCAGGGGAAGAAAAACCTTTGAAGTGATAAACAAGATGGCCAATGTGGACAGTTGACACACAGGTGTGAATGAGGATCGTTAACTTAAGGGAAATAGATTCAATTAACGTAATAGCCAAGCCATTCCAAGTCTCTATTTAATCCCAGGTTGATGGTATCTAATTTGCATATCAATTCAAGTTCGACAGCTTCTCGTTGTAGTCTGTTTTTGACGTTTATTTGTTGCAAAATTACCACCCTCAAGTCTGTCACTGAGTGATTAGGGAGGTTGAAATGTTCTCCTACTGGTTTTTGAATGTTATGATTCCTGATGTCAGATTTATGTCCGTTTATTCTTTTGTGTAGAGACTGTCCAGTTTGGCCAATGTACATGGCAGAGGGGCATTGCAGGCACATGATGGCATATATCACATTGGTAGATGTGCAGGTGAATGATCCCCTGATGGCGTGGCTGATGTTATTAGGTCCTATGATGGTATCACTTGAATCGATATGTGGACAGAGTTGGCATCGGGCTTTGTTGCAAGGATAGGTTCCTGGGTTAGTGTTTTTGTTGTATGGTGTGTGGTTGCTGGTGAGTATTTGCTTCAGGTTGGGGGGCTGTCTGTAAGCGAGGATTGGTCTGTCCCCCAAGATCTGTGAGAGTGAGGGATCATCTTTTAGGATAGGTTGTAGATCTCTGATGATGCGCTGGAGAGGTTTTAGTTGGGGGCTAAAGGTGACGGCTAGTGGCGTTCTGTTATTTTCTTTTTTGGGCCTGTCCTGTAGTAGGTGACTCCTGGGTACTCTTTTGGCTCTGTCAATCTGTTTTTTTACTTCAGCAGGTGGGTATTGTAGTTTTAAGAATGCTTGATAGAGATCTTGTAGGTGTTTGTCTCTGTCTGAGGGATTGGAGCAAATGCGGTTGTATCTTAGAGCTTGGCTGTAAACAATGGATCGTGTGGTGTGTCCTGGATGGAAGCTGGAAGCATGTAGATAAGTATAGTGGTCAGTAGGTTTCTGGTATAGGGTGGTGTTTATGTGACCGTTGCTTATTAGCACAGTAGTGTCTAGGAAATGGACCGCTTGTGTGGACTGGTCTAGGCTGAGGTTGATGGTGGGATGGAAATTGTTGAAATCATGGTGGAATTCCTCAAGGGCTTCTTTTCCATGGGTTCAAATGATGAAGATATCATCAATGTAGCGCAAGTAGAGTAGGGGTGTTAGGCGACGATAGCTGACGAAGCGTTGTTCTAAGTCAGCCATAAAAATGTTGGCATACTGTGGGGCCATGCGGATACCCATAGCAGTGCCACTGACCTGAAGGTATATATTGTCCCCAAATGTGAAATAGTTGTGGGTGAGGACAAAATCACAAAGTTCAGCCACCAGGTTAGCCGCGGTAGTATCGGGGATACTGTTCCTGACAGCTTGTAGTCCATCGTTGTGTGGAATGTTAGTGTAGAGGGCTTCTACATCCATATTGGCCAGGATGGTGTTGTCTGGAAGATCACTGATGGATTGTAGTTTCCTCAGGAAGTCAGTGGTGCCGCGAAGATAGCTGGGAGTGCTGGTAGCATAGGGCCTGAGGAGAGAGTCCACATAGCCAGACAATCCTGCTGTTAGGGTGCCAATGCCTGAGATGATGGGGCGTCCAGGATTTCCAGGTTTATGGATCTTGGGTAGCAAATAGAATAGGGAAGGCTGTTTCCCCAGTATATAGATTTGCATTGAAATCATGAGGAACTCCGTGAAACTATGTGAAACTATGGAGTTTCAAACTCGAAGCAAAACTTGGGGAACAGTTCAAAACCACATACATCCAAACTAAATAAAATATCAATAGAATGAAGCCCAGTTTCACATATTTCCTGACCAGCCCTACTAGTCACTTCACTGGAAATAGTCACATAAGCACACACTTAAGCAGTTTCCTTTATCTAGACCTTGTGTGCCATTTGGTTTATATACGTGATATTTCTCACCAGAAAAGGAAAATATAAGGATCACTAATTTAGTGATTATTTTTTTTTGGACACTTTAAGCATAACGGAGGTTGTGGGAGATTCTGATAAAGATTCTAACATATTTTTTATGCTGTATCGATAAAAAAGCACTAAAGAACTGTAGTGGAAATTAAATGACACTGCTTATTCACTCTACTGATTAAAGCCATGATAGTCTGGACAGGGCTAATGAGATGATTGCTGACTTACTCTCCCATCTCCAAAGTGAGCTCTAGCTGGATCTGCTGATACACCCTCACATGAAGTCACTTAATCCATCCATTCATGGACAGGTTTTATCACCTAGTGAAGATATAATCCGTGTTGTATCTCATGGCTCTGTATTACACATATGCACATGTTGGTCCTACATAAGGGAAAACTATATAAAAAATAAGGCGAACTGCTTTAATTTTAGGGACATGTTAGGGAAAAAACATTTCCCTTAACACGGCATGTATTTTTCTCTCAAGTGTACATTTCTACTGCCCTCAGGTATACAATGCAATTACCATAAGCTTCAATACCACCTTTAAAATGGTACATACTAGTTTTAATACATTTCAATACATCTTAAAATAAGGGACAGGTGGTCCCACTAAGGAAGGGACAAATCAATGAACTAAGGGACGGTCCCTTAAAATAAGTCCTACAGCATCAAGTAATAATTCAATGAACTGTAAATAGATGGTAACTGTGCTAAATTAATCAGAACATACAATGAAATAAACATAGTCTCAAACAGAATTCAGATGCTGCTTTGCCAGATAATATCCTCACTAAGAGATGAATTAATGCATGCATTATTCCTTCCAGAATTATTCCAATACTCTGTTTCCTTTTGGCAGATACTATTAATTTTAATTAAGAGAATTGTAAGGGAATTGCAAGGTAAGGCCACACTACTGATCCTTTATTGCTGTCCTCAAGGCCAAGGTACCAATTTGGGCATGCCCCTTGGCCAATAGAAATGCTGAATATTCTTGATCAAGAATATGTTTTATCTGGAGAGAGAACTAATTAAAAATATAGCACTTGTTAATGGAATGCAGTTGTTCCAGAGTCAGGCCCTGCATTCTAATGGAAAGTACCTCATAAAGACTTGTAGGAGAGCAGATTTGTCAAAGTCTGCATCTCATGATAAAATAGGTTTTGGATACATATATTTTTTGTCCCAATCTGCATAGAACTTTTCAAAGATCTACTAGGCAGTTGAGAACAACTGTCTGTGTTTTTTTTTCCTTAACAGGAGCTGTAGATTAAGCTGCCGTTAGTTATTATCTTTTTCTAAGAGCTTCTCCTCTGGGACTGAACAATATGCAAAAAATACGGCATATTCTGGGCAAGAACTTCTTAACATGAAATGAGGCAATATGTTATTAAAGCCACAAACAATGCCAAAGGAGACCTCTATATTTTACAAACACTGGGGCAGATCCTTAGCAGGTATAAATCATTGTAACATTATTGACGTCAAGAGAGCTAAGCAGATTTACACCGACTGATGACCTGGCTGAATCTTCCATTGGAGAGCACAAAGATTCTTGTTCAGATTGGCAATGGATTAGTAAACCAAAAGGGTATGCCAGCCTGGCAACTGAAAGTCAAATCAGCACAGTTAGCAGACTGGCCTAGAAAATTACACAATTTCAGAGATAAATGCTCCGTCACCTATCTTAAAAATCCCTGAATTGTTTTGCTGCTTTTCCTTTCCAGAGAGATAATCCTCTACAGTATGTGCCTTAATGGCAAGCCCGTGCTGTCAAGTCCACAGATAGCTATTTAGTGTCTCAATGCTGAGATTTGGGATTTCTTGATGCTAATCTCAGATGTAAAATATATCTGAATCATCATCTCTAAGAGGTTAAAGATTTCACCAGGGGAAAATGGTATTTTGTCATTCTGTCATGTGAAATTGTTTTACGTTTCACACTGCGAAGTAAAAAATATAAAGGGATCATCACCTAGGTAATAAACTGCCAGCTTCCAGACAAACATTTTAACTGATTTACACCTGTTTTTCCTCTAGGAAAGGTACATTTATTTGAAATATCTCATTCTCTACTGATAAATGACAGCAACGGGCAAATTTCTTTAGCTAGATGTGAACTGACCATGATTTGTAGGAGTCCAGAACAACAATAACCCAGTATGAATTACCGTGTAAAAAAACTACCAGTAGAAACCTGTGTTCCTCATTATGGTACAAATCCTGTTCAGATTTAAGTCCTGGTCCAAAACTCCCACGGTCTCCAATGGCAGTAGGATCATGTCCTATATCAAGAAGAATAAATAATTGAAATTATCAACTGAGCATCATTTGATACTGAATTCTATGAAAAGGTGGGATTTTTTTTAACCCATTTCATTCACGGCATATGCAGTAATTGATCTCCCACCATGTAAGAATCAGAAATCAATGTGTTTAGTCATTTGCTTTCATTGACAATATCACCATTTCTCTGACATCTCCAGGAGCTTTGCAATAGATAAAAGCAAAAGAAAACAAGTCTACAGATCAATTCTCGATAAATGAGTTTAAGCCTCAAAGTATGGCTGGGAGAACAAATGTAATGATTGAAACAATAAACTTGAATGTGAATGCCATTTCATAATCCTAACATTGCTCTCCTCATAGCTTTGTACATGGTATTTTAGGAAGTGATACAGCTGGAAGATTCTCTTCTCAATTTATCAGGTCATTAAAGAGGGAAACAAAGGGTTGGAAAATAAAATTGATGTCTTACGTGTCTTACATAGTGTTCACCTTACTTAGAGTGGATTTCATGAATAAACACTCAGCACTACTGAGGATCACAATAAAAATCCAGAACAATTAAGTAAATCTGTGGCAAATTAAAACTAAAATACATGGGCCAGATCGTCAATTGGTATAAATTAATATAGCTGCATGACTTCAATGGATCTATACAGATTCACATCAACAGGTAAGATGGCCCATGAAGTAAAATATCTGTTCAGAACAACTCCAACTCTGTATAGTTGTCTAAAAGACATAGGTTTCGTGCTTAGAAGAATTTAAATCCTAGGTAAATTCCTGATGTAGCAACAAACTCTATTTTGTATTCCATGTCTTTTTACTATTCACAAACAAACATATAAACAACAAACAAAAAAACCCTACATTGATACACAGTTTGTATCAATAATGAAATAAAAGGGCAAAACACATTACAGAAATGTTATACTTATCCCCAAATCAAGGATTATAAATACAGGAAGTTCAAAGTTAAGGTAATATTTAAAAGAAATCCAAACATATTGAGGTAAGCAATGCACAGTGAAAGTACCCAAAGAATCTTAACTCTGCCCTGTGTGTTATTTTATAATTATCATTTAAGGCATTTTGGCATTGTGGTCCCAAGATCAGATTTCAGTGATTTTTAAAGACACAGTAAACTTTTTTTTAAAATCCCGTTCTTGGCTGAAGAATCAGTACAGAACAGAGTTAAAGATAAAGAAAAGATAATCTGAAAAGTAAACAGAAGGTCTAAGTGTTGGACATGTTCACCTTGACAAGTTCTCCAGTAGGTTATATTGGTGAGACAGTCACATATGGAGGACTGGATGCAGAGGGACAGGTTAGGTTTGAAGCAGCAGATTTTTGCAAATTAATGAAGTTTGGCAGAATTAAATTGAATACTCAATGGACTTTCCTGCCAAGTTTCAAGACAAATTTGATGGTATGCTACCACAGAAGCTCCTTCTTTTCTGTTTCTCAATACCCCCCAATCTATTAGAGAGAGAAACTGAGATTTGCAAAGTTGTCTAAGAGATTTGGATGCTCAGTTTCTAGTAATATCAGTGGGAAGTGGGTGTCTAAATCCCTTGAACAACTTTGAAGGTCTCAGTCAAACTGTGTATCTTTTTGAATTACTACAAGCTATTGAGTATAAGCTTCTTGTTTTTATAATGAGATTCAATAAGGCAAAGTGTAAATGGCTCCTACTAGTTAAATATTCCTCAGGGAATGGGATTTGATAGCTGGGAGAATAATGAACCTCTATTTAACTTTCAGGTTTTTTTGAATAATAGTTTGACTTGTCCTGGTATGTAGTGAATTAGCAAATGCAGCTCTTCCGTAATGAAATCTTACAAAATTGAGTTAGCTTTGGAATGCTAAATGTTTTTGCCTTATTCTCTGTATCTGGTTACAAAATAAAATAATTCAAAGAATTGGTTCTGTGTGACATGATCTTGATTAGATTTCCAAAGAAACATAACCTGCATATTCTCTCACTGCCTGAGGGGAAAATATTTACAGGATGTGGTTTTCAAGGGATTTTTCTTTTCATACTACACTTGATACTTATTTCATCTTTCTATGATATGGTTACATTAGCTTAAAACTGTCACATTAATGTATAAATATTATGAAAAAAATTGGGAAAAGATTTTCTAAATCATATGTGTATTAATACAGTAGCCCCTATCTGAGCAGATATGTGTCTATGGATCTCAGCACTTTCAGGACTACACTGTAATCCAGCAAAAGCACCTAAGCATTTGCTTAACTATAACCATTGGTCAATGGGCCTGCTCACATGCTTAAAAATAAGCACATAATAAAGTGTTTTGCTGATTCACAGCCTAAGTTCTTCTCTCTCTCTCACTCATGTGCTATGCATTCATTCATTCTTCACACACACACACATATATATCAACACATCTTTTTCTTCTACAGGCTAAGAAGGAAGAAAGAGAGGATTCATCTAATTAATGGAACAATTCTACTTTTAAATTCCTGGGAAATGGTCATATGCTATGGTGATTGTGCAGGCAGATAAATAGATATGGCTGTGATGGAGTTGATATTGTTAAATTTCATTTGATTGAACTTGTTTCACTTTCATGGATCCTTTCTAAGACAGACCTTCCAGTATACTGCGGGCTCAATCCTACTGTCACTGAAGTCATTGGGACATTTTTTAGGGATTTCAGCAGGCCCTTAATTTGTGGTTCTTACCAGCTTTTGTGGTTCTTAACCCTTATGAACCAAGTCTTTGTTTTTCTAAGAATTCTGAAAGTTAGAGATGGAGAAGATCTATTACAATATATCATCTAGTCCATCTCCCTACCAGTAAAGAAAAAAAAAATGCTTTCTAATTATTTTTAACAGTGGCAGGGATATAAAAATCTGAATTTATCTTCTATCATTTTGAGCTCTTGCCGAACATGCTTTCTACAGAAATATTGATGCCTCACTTGACAATGGTTAAGCTGCCGATTTGCTGAGACACAGCCTATCATGGAGACCAATGTTGTCGCATTGTTTCCTTGAACTCTCCCATCCATCTATCTATGTCATCCTGTTATCTCTTGTCTTGTACTTAGATTGTAAGCCTCTGGGCACTAGGGGCCATCGTTTTGTTCTGTGTTTGTACCGTGCTTAGCAACAATGTGGTCCTGGCCCATGACTGGGTCCCCGAGAATATGTCTACACTGCCAAGTGCAAAATGTACTTCTCTTCTGATGAATAATTGCTAGCCCAAACCCCAAAGTCTACACCACAGTTTTACAGCCCCACAGCCTGAGTGCTGCGAGCCCAAGTCAGCAGACATGGGCCATCTGTGGGTGTTTAACTGCAGTGCAGACGTACCTCTAGGAGTTATGGTAATAATAGCAATCACTAATAATTAATAAAGATAGCTGTTGATCAAACACTCTAAAACTAGGGTGTGGGTCTGCAAAAAGCTTACACATGTAAATTGAGCTACTTGGTCATGTTAATATATGCAGGGTTAAGCCCCCTAAGACTTCATCCCCAAAAGAGAAGCAGTCTTCTTTGTCTAAGTAAGCAAAGGCTTCACTCATAGCGTAGAGTAACAAGAGATATTATCGTAAAGCACATTTGTGTCAATCATGCAAAGCTACAGTAATAGCAGAATTTACAAATTCCATCTCCTTACACATGTTGGGAAGAGATGATTATGAGCAATCTCACACAGGGATAACAATGCTTTAGCAAGAAAGGAAAAACACTCATTTATATACAAAGTCTTTTAAAAATACGTCTTAACCCTACCATGAGCTGGTTTATTGTTAACTTCCTCTGGCAAAATAAAGGGGAAGCTTCCCACATATAAATTAACATCGTTGAGTATTTTCTTACTTCTTTTCAAAGATGAATCAGGAATTATGCTCATGAATCAAAGAATCTGTTTTGGCCTTGAGAGAAGAAGCAAATTTATTAGCTGCTTCCCTCTGTTTTAAGTAAAAATGATGTGGACTTCTGAAGATACAAAGAATTCCAACCCTCTTTTCCAGTTCAATTTATGACTCATTTGAGATAAATCTTTGCATCCATGGAAGGTGCAGAGCTGGGAGCTACTACACCAACTGTATGGTCCAACAACTGGGATTCAGGATACACAGCCAGTTGTCACAATACTGAGTATCACTACTCCATCCACAGACCACTTTGTCACTACAACATTATGATTCCAGCTCACCGTGTCTCTCCATGGAACCCCTGGATAAATATATTAGGCACGTTTTAGGGGATGCATTCCTATACAGAACTAATGATGTTTAGAATAAACTATGATCCGTATGCAAATCCACCCAACCGTGGCAATCGTGACCCATTATTACCATCTTCAGATAATGCAAAACATGTCCGTTTTCAGTAGTGAAGTTAATAATTTCCAGAGCTCTTCATCGTCCAAAACAGGAGGCAATTTTCAACGGTAAGTGGAAACCTGTTATCCAAGCATATTGCTACTAATATTGATGCCATGTGACCGCCATGCAGGAAATGTATACACGTTTTATGTATGTTGCATTTCAAACTTCAGATATCAGTTGTGTAAGTTGTTTGGACTCACTGTGGTAAAGACAAAGAACTAGATTCTCTGCAGGGGTAAATCAGTAAGTCTAGTCATGCCAGAAAAGCTTAGCCTCAAATCTGTGCTTTTTTTCCATGCTTGAATCTTCAAGTGCATTGGAAAGAGATTTTATCTTTTATGGTCATTTACTTAAGAACTTTGTAAAGGTATATTAAGAACTGGTCAATTTTAATTTTATTTTATTTGTCAAAACCTTCTTTTGCTCAAAAAGGCTTTACAGTTGAGTGACCATGCATCCTGTTTTGGCCAGGACAGTGCCTTTTATAAGCCCTGTCCTGGCCGTCCTGACTTTTTTGGGAAAACTGGGCATTTTTCCTGTTTGCTCTTGCCAACTGATCATCAAGTCAGCAAGAGAAAATAGGGAAAATGCCCAGTTATGCCAAAAAAGTAGGTGCGACCCCTAGTGGGGCACAGAGGAATGAGTGGCAGAGGATGCGAGTAGCAATGCCATCCCTGCACAGGTGGGCTGGCTTCGGAGAGGGGCTCGGGTTGGCCCCACGCGGGAGGGTGGCAGAGGCGGGCCTCGGGCCAGCCCTGTGCAGTGTTCCATTTTCCCTGTAGGAAAATATGGTTACCCTATTTTTGGCCAAATTAAAATTTCCACAGAAAACAAACAAACGGGGGAGAGGGAGGAAAAAAACTGAAAATTTGAGAGGGTTCTCTGCCTTTTATCTTCTCCTGTCCTTCTGCCTTATTTCTGAAAGTGAAGAAAGAGGGTAAAGGGGGAAGGAAAGAGATATGGGTGGATGGGAACGTGTCATTTACATCATAACAAAACTTGTTTCATTCGTGAGCTGTCATGGAAAATATTTTAACTTTTTTAACTAGCTCTAGCATATTTACAGCTGTCTAGTAATTTTGTTACCCTATTTGCACTCAGCTGCAGTGCGTAATCATCTTGTAGAGCACTTGTTGAACAAGTGACAATGAAAGGACTGCCGTCTATCATTTCATCACCTGTAATTGAAAAGATCAAGTTAAGAATTAATGTATTAGGCTAGCATTTCATTTTTGTTCTGTTCCATATACTTCTCACGACTACATTGTTTTAATATTAGAGAATGAACAAAGGAGTGCTATGGTTTGATTGGCAGTATCTACTACATAGATATGGAATTTGTACGTGTAACAACTGGAGATGGTACTGGGTCTCTGTTAGAGACTGACATGGATAAATATGGTAAATAAAAAAAAAGAAGAACATTATTCTTTTTTTCAGGCAACATACTTATCAGCTAATATACACATTAAAAACAGAAGAATTAATCAAATATTACATTCTTTAACTCTTTCAAACACTTGAAAAGCAACAATTTTGATTAGAAGGTGTTTGATTTATAAAACACATCAAACATTTACCAATAAATTTGGAAGATTTACTATTGCCAATTATGTAGCTAATAGTTTCTCCCTTGCCCTTATTAATCTTACTATATATGCCTCCAGCACAGGTAATCATGCATTTCTCTTGCATTTTTTAAGGAACTTCAGAAAATGTCACACTTACATAACACTGCTCTACAGCTAAAATACTTCTGAAATAAATGTAGTCAAACTTTACTAATTCTGGGTCACTGAGAACGAAAATGATGCTTAAAATTGTTGATTGGCTCTAGTTTTCAAGACATGCTATTGGGTCAGTATATACGACCCTTGACTTGGGAATGGCGGAGGATAAGTGAGTTATAAAGGGAAGAGATCTCAGTTTAAACCAGAAATGACTAAAATACATCTTTGACTGGATCTATGAATAAATCTATGACTGGGTTTGGACAGTACTTGCTTTTTAGGCAAAACAATGAATGATGCAATCTGAAGCTGGTATTGCATCATACATGATATGAATTGCATCATGTTATTCCTAGAAGTCCTGGATGATGCAATCATAACGAAGCTTACATCACTCTGCTGAACAAATTGCCCTGTATCAGCTCTAGAAATCATACAGTGTCGTGCTCTCTTATTTGTCAGTGTTTGATTTTGCAAAGGGACACATTTCTGTTTAGCCAAAGTGAGCAGAGATGCCTCGTACTTGTGTGAACAGTGCAGATAACTTCTGCTATGCTTGTGGTGAAGTGACTTTTGCATCACAAAAGCGCAGTACAACCACTATGGTTAAGAAAGCCTATCAACTTTATTTTGGCTGCACAACTGGAGATCAGGACAAGAGGTGGGCCCCACACATATACTGCAACACTTGTGCAACCAATCTTTGCCAGTGGTTGAACAGGAAAAGGAAATCTATGCCTTTTGCAGTGCCAATGATTTGGAGAGAGCCAACAGATCATACCAGCAATTGTTACTTCTGCATGGTGCCTCCAGTTGGGAAAGGTGTGTCAAAGAAGAAAAAGTGCACTCTGCATTATCCAAACATTCCATCAGCTATACGCCCAGTACCCCACGGAGAAGGACTGCCGGTTCCTGATGCACCAAAATCATTCTCACTTGAGTCAGACAAGGAAGAGGAAGAGGATGAAACTTCTGGTCCTGAACCATCGGTGTCACAGGACCCACATTTTCTCCCATCCTCCTCCTCTGAACCACACCTCATCACACAAGGTGAACTGAATGACCTTGTCAGGGATTTGGAACTACACAAGAGTAAGGCAGAGCTTTTGGGCTCCAGACTACAGCAGTGGAATCTCCTGGCAGCTGATGGAAGGGTTTCCATGTTCCGTGACCATCAAAAGGATCTTGTCCCATTCTTCTTCATGGAAGGTGATCTTGTAGCCTGCAACAACATCGATGGTGTGATGGCAGCCCTCAACATCCTTCATGATCCAGATGAGTGGAGACTGTTCATAGATTCATCGAAGACGAGTCTTCAAGCTGTTTTACTGCAGAATGGCAATGTGTTGCCATCAATTCCAGTTGCTCATGCAGTCCATATGAAGGAAACCTATGACAACATGAAACAACTTTTGAGGTGCATAAACTATGACCAACATCAGTGGCAGCTTTGTGGCGATGTGAAGGTTGTTGCTCTCTTGCTTGGTCTGCAGACTGGATACACAAAGTACTGCTGTTTTCTCTGCGAATGGGATAGTCGTGCAAGAGATTCCCACTACATCAAGAAAGATTGGCCACTCCGACAGTCATTGGAGCCTGGGAGGAAAAGTGTTCAGCATCCACCACTTGTTGAATGAAGGAAGATTTTGTTACCACCCTTACACATCAAGCTGGGTCTGATGAAGAACTTTGTCAAGGCCATTGACAAAACACAAGCAGCTTTCAAGTACCTCCGTGGACAATTTCCAAGGTTAAGTGAAGCTAAGATAAAGGAAGGTGTCTTTGTTGGTCCTCAGATTAGTGAACATCTTCGAGATGATGCATTTGACCATGCACTGCGTGGCAAGGAAAAAAAGGCATGAAAAGCCTTCCAGTTAGTGGCAATAAATTTTCTCGGAAACAACAAGGCAGACAACTACAGGTTGTTGGTGGAAAACCTCCTCAAGGCATACAAAAGCCTTGGTTGCAACATGTCACTAAAGATACATTTTTTGCACTCTCATCTAGATTTTTTTCCACCGAACTGCGGAGCAGTGAGCGACGAGCATGGCGAGCGATTTCACCAGGACATTGCAACAATGGAGAAACGCTATCAGGGCAAATGGAGCCCATCAATGCTTGCAGACTATTGCTGGACAGTGACAAGAGATGCTCCATTTAATGAATACAAGAGACAAGCCAAGAAGCGCCAAGTAGACACTGAATAGGAATAAACTATGGACATAATAGTTTTTTGCCTTTTGTTTCATGATCATTTTATTTATATAACCCCTTTGCTGATTTTTAAAGTGTTACATAAACAGGACAGGTGAAATAGTATCATGTAAAGCAAACATAAACACATGAAAAGACCTAGGTTTACAATTTATGATTAAAACTCTACTATCTACACAATATACATAGACATAAAATGTAAAAACTTAAATATCTTAGAAACAGTAGCCAATCAGTTGTTTTGTCATATTTGAATTCAGCACATCAAAATACATACTAAATAGCACATTTTATCTCTGAAGCAGACGACTTCTCAAAAATTGTAGACCAGTGTAATTGCTCGGGTTTTTTATTGTGTGTTAAAGCCAAATCTGGAAAACTGCAAATCACTGACACTCCAATACCTTAAACCAGGTATGTTTCATCCAGTCACGTTCCCACAAAACGTTCTGACAAAACTGCATTATTTAAAGAAAATTATTCCATCAAAATGTTTTCAACCAGCTCTACTTAAAGGTATGAAAGGTGGCAGAATGTGTCCCTAGATAGATACATTCTGAAATCAGTTATGTGTTGAATACAATCTTGGTTTTGTCTGGTGTCTGTGGTTGTGTCAGTTTCAGCTTCCTTTTCCAGGTGGGTGATTTCCTTGCTCACATCCGCTCAATAATAATAATAAAAACAAACAACGTTAAAGAAAAGTGAGAAATTAAAAAACTAGGCAGGAAATCACAAAAATGGGCTTCAGTCTAATTTACACTAAGGTCCCTTTACACTTATGTGGGCGTATAATCAGGTCCTGAAGCGGGAGTACACCTTTTCACCCAGTTTAATTCCACTTTGCACTCCTCTTAAATAGAAACAAAGCTAGGACTTACAGGTAAGTCTGTGTGTATGTATGGAGGAAGCTGGCAGTGAGAAGATGGGTTGAAGCTGTCATAGACAATGAAGAAAGAGAAAGTATACTCCTCTAACCATGAAATCGACAACTCAAAAGAGAAATTAGTCGTATTACTTGAGGCAATTAATGTGTTGTTCTTTTTTCTCCCTGAGATTATCATCTCTCTATCTCTAAAAGGCAAATTAGTGGAATTGAATATTAGGTTTTCCAGTAATCTATGAATAATGAAACATGGGGGAGGACATTTACACTCTTTTAGAACAGGGTACGCTTGTAACAGAAATAATTCAAAATGTTATTCATTTGCTGGAGTGTTTTTTAAAAAGAGATTTGATTGAGTGTCATATAGTTTTTTTTAAATATTTTAATGGATTATATCCATATACAAAGATATCTAGATGTAAAATATAGTTTACAAGTATTATAAAATTGGCCAATGTATATATTGGTTTTTCCATTGCTGCTGCAGCAGCATTTCTTCAGGTTATAGGATTAGCTTTCTGGGCTGTTTAGTAGCTATAACATATAAAACTGTGGTGAGTCCAATATCATGCTTGTAATTCCCTTTTTTCTCTTTGTCCTCCTCCTCATTGTCTGTCCTCCTGTTTTTTTCTACTTCTTTACATTTTATTTTGTATTCCCTCATTTCAGCTTATTTATTTACTTGCCATATTCCTGTTCTCTGTGCCTGTCTCTAAGTCGCATTCTTGTGTTTGATTTCAGTTAGCTCTTATTGAAAGAGGGGCATTCTCATAATAATTTACAAGAGGCACTTCATCCACAAAGACAGATATGCAGGAATACATCAGTCTCGTTCCTGCATTGCCCTTCAGTTAAAAAGGACTCAGGACCAGTTTCTGAGACTCCTTTGAAACCATTTCAGATATGTTTCTTCCCCTATTTCTTTCACTACATGCTCACACCTTGTTTCAATTCCCAATTACCCTTGGGTGAAATTTAGAGCAATAACATGTGTGTTTAATCATCATATTCTGAACCAATAGTGATGATTTTGGGCAGCTAATTGGATTGTAGTTTTGTAACCTAAAGAGGAAAGGAATTATTGAAAATGTTTTCTTCTAACTCAGGCCCTATGCTAAAATATGCATCATCAAGATACAGAATTGTAGAACCATTCATAATTTATAAGAACAGATAGATCAGAACTCACACACTGCGTAGCCTCAAGAGAAGCAGACATTCTGGTATGATTTTCCTTTTGCTTATACCATTATAGCTTCATTGAGTTCAATGGCATTACTTCTGATTTACACCCATGTAAGTGGGATTGAAATGAAGCCCCCCTATGCTTTAAGGAAAAATGTATGTGGTACAAAGTATTTTGGATGAAACAACCTACCGTTATGGATTTAATCTCTTAGGCCCTGATTCTCTACTCTGTTAACAACAGTTTTAGGCTGTTGTAATGCCACTGAGGTCAACTGATTTACACCTGTGTAAATTGATGTAACAGAGAGGAGAATCAGGTTATGCATCTCAAAGTATGATAATGTTTCTGTAGTGAAGAAGTTGGGGAAATCCATATACTTATGTCCTTGAAGATTTATCTCGTCAATATTTTTCTTGTTCCTTTTATCTTGAAATGTCTCTGTGGTGCACTGAGGACTCTGTTGGAATTGAAAGCTATCACCTGAAGAGAAGGCAAGTTTTCTTGTCCTGCTTGCAGGCTATGGGGCTCTGTGAGGGAAAGGGTCAACCAGAGTTGTTCTGGCAGGAGCTAGCTTAAAACAAGATGAGGTGCATTGTGCTTCTCTTCCTTAAGGAACAGCCTGTTTTCTTTGTCCTTGGGTTCTTGTGTGTTATCTTTCTGAATTCTAAATAAATAAAGTCATGTTATATTGCAACCTTCCAGCAAAAGCACTTATATTTGTGTCTAACTTTCCTCTGGTCCAGATTCACTGCACAGAAGAAGAGAACAAATATGCACTGAAGAGGAGTGGTGAAGCTACATTGAGGAGAGCAGCAGCTTCCCCCTCAACACTAAATTTATTACAAAAAATGTGTTTTAAGAGCTTCAAGAAATGAGGGTTATGGTAAGTTGGAGGGGAGGAGTGGAGCTGCTGCTTGATTTCTGCAGCAAAATGCTCTTCATTGATGCTGCACCCTTTAAGAGGATGTGGCAATTTATAGGGGGAGTTCAGATAAGCATTAATTCCTCCAGAACAGCTTTATTGCCCTAGGGAGGAGTTAGGGGTTTGCCAATGATATAATCATACACAGAGCCAGGTCCAAAGCTCATTGAAATCAGAAGGAGTATCTGCATTGAATTCAGTGGGCTGCAAGTGGTTCTGGAAGAAGTTGGTATTTAGAGGTACGTCTACACTGCTCAAATCTTACAGCAGCGTATAGAGTACATGCACTGCACACTCCCTTAGCACAAGTATAAAGAACAGTGTAGACAATGAGGCACTGCTTAAGTGACTATTATAAAGACATGCCTGAACCCTGTGGGTACGTACCCTGCACAGCTCCCTGCATGCCAATGCAGTGCTTCCCACGTCTACACTGCTGGTTTTAGCAGCATTGTGTCTCTCTGCCTCCCTGCTGCTGGAGTCTTTCCCTAGGACAGTGAAAGACTCTGGCAGCAGGAAAAGGCTCCAGCAGCTTTCCACTGCTGTCTTTCCCTCTGTTGGAGCCTTTCACTGATGCACATAGCTACATGCTGCAGTCTGGATGCAGCAAGCTTTTCACTGAGGCATGTAGCTACCCATACCCTACACACCACCGCCACTGGTATGCAACATGGACGTAGTCTACGATTGGTTTCTACACAGACATTTTCCTCTCCTGTATTTTTTCCCCCGTGGAAAGCAATCATCCAGCATCACAGGAATGCTGCCACCTCATTGGTGGAAAATGGCAACCAGCATATAGCACAACAGTGCATGGAAGAGAAATTTTGGGCAAACTCACAGAGTTTAAGGCCAGATGGGACTACCAGATATATATGAGCTCCTGTGTATCATAGGCCACGAACACCCCACAGCATCCACACATAACCCAACAACTGAAATTAGACTAAAGTGCTACAGACCTCAGGAGACGAAGCTATTATGTGCCACAGGCAGAGAATAAGCGGGCGCAGAGCTTGACCAATGCCTAAGGCACCTTACTCGAGAAGTCCTGGCAAACAACCTGCACCCACGCTGCAGAGGAGAGCCTGATTCTCTTCTCACACCAGTGTTAATCAGGAATAACTATCTTCAGTACTTATATGATTCCTATTAACATCGCATCTGAGCACCTCACAATCTTTAACATATTTATTCTCACAACACTCCTGTGAGGGAGGACAATGCTATAATTTCCATTTTAGAGAGGGGGAACTGAGGCACAGCGAGACTAAGTGACTTGCCCAAGGTCACACAGGAAGTCTGTGGCACAGCAGGAAATTGAACCCGGCTCTGAATGTGCCAGAGTAGTACCTAGCTTAACCATCCTTTCTCTCTATTGAAATCAGTGAAACTACACTAATATAAAACATGTGTGAAGGAAGAGTCAGGACCTTACTCTTATGAAAAGTGCCACTGGATCTTCAATGTCTACACAGAGCAGACAGGACTTCAGTTTTTAAGGTGCCATCTAAAAGACTCCCTGAGAGTAAAGTATACGGAACTTTTATCTACCTTAAATAATAAAAAGCTGAATTGACCCTTCTGGGATTTGAAGCTATAATTCCAGGTGGAACAGCAAACATATTACTTAGACAACAATACCTATTATGGAATTGTCACCACTTTTCACTACTCCAGATATATTCACTGCTTTGTACCATATCACACAGCTTTTTCAATATAAGTTAATTGAAATGTTTTAACCTTTTTCTAACGTTCAGCTTCATTTTTCATGTTTCCCAAAGTTATAGCTACTCTGTCAGTTAGTATTATTAGAGAGGGGTAAGAATCAAAAACCAAACAGAATAAAGCAGCATTAGGATAGAGTGTCACTAAAACGAGCTGTGAGAATAGATGACTTCTTAGTCTTACTCTTCTAGCCTGACAAATGCACTGACTGTCTATCTGGCATTAATGAACGACCATTTTTCACCATTTGGTGGATGCGTGTGTCATCATTTGTCTAGATGACACCTTGATATATAGACACCATAGAAAAACATTAGAAAACCTTTCAACAAGTTTTATGGGAATTCTGAATATGTGAAACTAAGGATTAGGATTTCTGTACAATTTAATGGGATGAAGGATGGTCCAGTGGTTAGCATGCTAACCTGGGACTTTGGAGGCTGGGTTTAATGCCTTGTTCTGTCACAGACTTTCTGTGTGAGCTTGGACAATTCATTTATTCTTTCTATGCTTCAGTTCCCATTTGTAAACTGGGGCTAATAGCACTTCCTTACCTCACGTGGGTATTCTGAAGGCAAGTACATTAAAGATTGTGAGGTGCTTAGTTACTACTGTAATGGGACCATGTAAGTACCTAACACGACATATTTATTAATTTATATGAATTGTTAAAGAGACTTTCTCACAACAATGAGCCAAGTATGGCAGCAGCTTTTAAAAGAACGAGCACATTTAAATGAATTCCAGAAGAACAGATTACATAAAATACATTGAAACATCTCAAGTTCAGATTCAACTTTAAAGTGATATCATTAAAGTTAAATGTATTGGTTATGTATTAAAAGGGCCTGCTCCTGTATAATTTAAATCTTTGGTACTTTTGGAATGTTACGAAATTGTTATCCTTTTTTCTGACACCAGCATCACCCCTCTGCAATGTGGTAACACATGTCTGGGGCCTGGCAAGTCTGCTTCCCCGGCATGTAGAATTCAGTGACACGGAGTTTGGGTGTATTCCAAGCCTACTTTGTCTTATTTACAGACAAATACATCTCCTGGAACAGAAGTGACCACACAACATGTTTGGCAATCCCTTATGTCAGGAATCTGACCACAGCACCAATGCTTGGGAAATGACACTGACTCAAGAATAGACTAATCAGAGAACAAGGCAGAAAGCGGACTCTCCTACTTCAAGTTTCAGAGTAGCAGCCGTGTTAGTCTGTGTCAGCAAAAAGAACAGGATTACTCGTGGCACCTTAGAGACTAACAAATTTATTTCAGCATAAAGGTTCCTTTATTCAGCGCTTCCTCTACACGAACCTTGAATAGCTCAAACAAACAACACAGGATGTCTTCCTAAGATGGAACATTTGCTTGCACACTCAGAAAGTGAGGGGATAGAATGTATCTTTTATTTGGTATAGCTCACATATAATAGAAAGCTACGTACACATAGGCCTTGTCTACACTACAAAGTTTTGTCGGCAAAAGTTATGCTGGTTTAATTAAAGCGCTTTCATTAAAACCACTGTTGCATGTCCACACTAGCTCCTTGTGTCGGCAGAGCGCATCCACACTAACAGCTCTTGCCTCGACACAGAGAGCAGTGCACTGTGGGTAACTATCCCACTGTGCAACTGGCCGCAGGGGGCTTTGCGAAGGGTTTGCAATGCCTCAAGGGACAGATACGGTGTCACATGATGCAGGTTTCTCAGTCCCATCGTTCCAGGGGCATCCTAGTAGATTGTCAGCCTCTTTTCCACTGAAGTGTGCGGGGAGGGAGAGGACAGTGGTGTGTCTGGGGCGGGGGAGACAGCAGGCTGACCGACCTATCCTGAGGCTGGGTGAGGGGGGCACCCCCCCCTCGACAGCCCCCGGCTTTGCTCGGCACAGCAGTCTCTCCGGAAGCTGCCCTCTCTGCCTGCCTGCCTGCCTATGGTTCTGTGATTCCCTCCGAGTTCTCCCACAGCCTCCTCAGCTGCCTGGAGCAGCATCCTGAGCAGCTCTGTGAGCTCTCCATGCTGAGGAATGACAAAGCAGCACAGCAATCGTCCCTCCCCCCCATCCACTCCCTGCAGCAGCAGTCTGCCTGCTGCTGTGTTCCTACTGCAGGACAGTGCAAGAGCATTCCACGTTAGTGATTGGTTCTTTGTCCCCCAAAGGGAGCAGCACGCTCAGCTGTCTGATACTTCCTGGAGCTTTGAAAGGGGAGGGGCGCATGCCTGCAGGGCAGCGAAGATCAAAACAGTGAGCAGAGCGGTCACGACAGGCATTGTGGGATACTGGTGAAAGCCAGTTATGTCAACAAAACAAACAGCAGTGTCTACACTGACGCTTTATCGTTTTAGCTTTGCCACAAAAGCATTATGCCTCTCGTTGAGGTGGTTTTATTTTGTCAGCAAAACAGCAGAGTTTTGCCACCTAAAGTAGCTTTGTAGTGAGTACACCTGCCCTGTTTTGTTGGCAAAAGGCAGACTTTGTAGTGTAGACAAGGGCTTAGATTCATGAATTTTAAGAACAGAAGGGACTACTGCAGATAACCTAATCTGATCATCTGCATAACACAGGGTAGAGAACTTCCCCCAAATAATTCCTGTTTGAACTCAAGCATACTTTTTAGAACAATATCCAATCCTGATTTAAACATTGCCAGTGATGGAGAATCCACCACAATCCTTACTATATTTTTCCAATGCCTACTTACCCTCACTATTAAAGATAATTTCCAATCTGAATTTGTCTAGCTTCAATTTCCAGCTATTAGATTTACAGTTATCTATACATAAATGATCATTCTAATTTTAATGGCTATTCTGTCAATAACATTTTTGCAATGCTTCAACATACTGCACTGTCAACGAGTGTAAGTTGCACTCATGTGGTTGTTCTACATACGGAGACATCACACCACTGACAGCAAATAAAAATTAATCAGGAAACCTTTTCTGTACAGGGATAGATTCCGGTCAGCCCTTATAGAGCCACACAGCACCAGGAATAAGCTTTGTGTGGCCATGTAAATGCCACTCAGAACTGCAGCCCCTGTGCTTTGCACAGTTGCTGGGATGCTCCCTTGGTGGTGCTGAAATTCTCAAAGAAGATAGGGAAGAATGAGGAGTAGATGGTGCTGAGGGTGTATGTTGAACTTCTTAAACACAGGTGTAGCAATTTGTAGGGATGCTGTGGGAGGCGCCTCTTTGTTTCTCCTCTTTCCCCACGTGGTCTGTACTAAATCGGCACCATTTAGTCCAAAGTGATTATGGTCTAAGGAAGGATTTTTCTTTGAAATAAATGTTCTCATTAACTATTGCCTCAAGGTAGATCAGTAGCCTGCACAATTCCTCAGAGAAGAAAACCAAAGTTGTGCAGCAAGAAGGGAGAAAAAGGTTATACTTTCTCAGGAGTGTCCCGGCCTGACCCCACTTAGCTTGTGAGATCATTTTAGATCATAGAGTAATGTCAACATCTAAACAACATCCTGTTTGTTTGTTTGTTTGTTTGTAAGTAAAGTACAGGAGCAGTTATCCATTATGATACTTGTCTCAGATCATCCTTCACCTCTTTCTGCCAGACAGGGCTGGCCTTACAGGAGGCGAACTGAGGCGGCCGCCTCAGGTGCCAGACTGTGTGTGGGGGGGTGCTACTAGGACCTAGAGTGTAGAAAAATGTGTCAGCTGCTGGTGCCTATATATTCTCTCTGCTCTAGATGCACAGAGATGGTGGAGTGCTGTGCTGGAGGAAGGAGGGCACAAGAGACATAACAGGCAGGCAGGAGAAAAGGTGAGAGGGAATAACAGAAAGCAGCAGGAGCTGCAGGGAGAGAGACTAGGAGGAGGAGCCTCTTATGTACCTCTCTAGCACCCCCAAGAGCCTGGACTAATTAACAGCAGCTTCTCAGGGAGCTTCCTGTTTCCTGCTGCTTCCCTGAACTCACTTGAGGAGAACAGGCAGTCAACTGAAGTAGTGGGAGCCAGCTAGGTCCTTAAGACACTGATATTTTCCCTCACTCAGGCCCTGCTACCAGCCTGCTTATTTGTCCCCTTCAACTGAGTGTTGAGAGCCACTATAGCTGGCACAGAACAGCAGTCATGAGTGAAAGAAGAAAACGTCCCTCTGGGGAAGCATTCAGAAAAAGAAAGAAAGCAAAGGAAGCTTTTCGGCCTAAGCAGGAAGGAGCTCTCCTGGGATACATAGACACAAATGTTCACAGTGAGCCTTCCGGCCCCAGTGAGGGTGTGAGTGGTGAGGCGATGCCTGATCTTCCAGTTAGTCAGCATGCAGGTGACCTGGCAGCTACTGCAGCATCCATATCTCCATCTCAAATGGATATAACCATGCACATTCTTGAAGAAAAGTGTAGATCAGAGAAGAGTGTGGTGGAGGCACAAGAAACAGCAGCTGCTGAGTTTAGTTCCTTAAGTCTAGATGATCCGGGACTGTGGACCTACTTGAGCAGTAGCCTGAGGGACTTCCCTGTACTGCATGGGCCACAGCAGTGAAAAACTTCATGTTCCCCAAAGACAATGAAAATAGAAGTTTCCATGCAACACATTACTGGCGTGAAATCCCCAATGGTGACAAAATGGAGAGGCCATGGCTTATGTACTTAAAAACCCAGAATGCTGCATACTGTTTTTGTTGCAAACTCTTACAGTCTAATGTTCCAGCTGTATTGGGTTCTACAGGAACAAATGACTGGAAAAATCTGGCTAGAAATCTGGCATGCCATGAGAAGGCTGCAAATCACCAGAGAGCATTTCATAGGTGGAAAGAGCTTGAAATGAGACTAAGGTTAAAGGCCACCATAGATGATCAGCATCAAGAGAAGATTGCATCAGAGTCACTTTACTGGCAAAATATTCTGAAAAGGCTCATTGCCATTGTAAGAATGCTTGCTATCCTAAACCTAGCACTGCGTGGCACTTCATATCAGCTGTATGTGCCTGTAGAGTGGCGGTCACCCCGCTCCAGCCCTGAAGGGGTTAAAACAGCCCTGGGAAAGGGCTGCCCCGGGGAGCCAAGAGGGTAGGCTGATTGGGGAAGCAGCCACAGATGGGCCACACCCCAATCAGGCCACAGCTGGCCCTGATAAAAGGGCTGTGAGCCAGGCGCTAAGTTAGTCGCTCTCTGGCTTTCGAGGGAGAAGGACCTAGCTGCCTGAGAGCTCAGGGTACAGGCAACATAGCAGGGCTGGGGAAAGGCAAGAGGAGCTGGGGAGCCCCAGCCTGGCAACTCCCCAGGCTGCAGGCCTTGAGCAGGGCCTAAAACAGGTACTGGGATTGCAAAGGTGCAGCCCAGGGTTAGGCAGAGGCAGCAGGTCCAACCACCCCCTTGCCAGTGATGAGTGGTTTACAGACTGCAGTCTGCCCCAGTGAGTGGGGGCTCGATGCTGACTGGCAGTAGCCACTGAGGCAAGATGGGGATAGAGAGTTGGGGGGTCCCCTGGGAGGGGATACCCAGATTGTGGGTTACTGCTCAGGGCAGCACCTGGAGATAAAGGGGCACTGCCAGGGGGAAGCACCCCAAGGTAAAGGGTCACCGGAATCTGGGAGGGACACGGGTGTCAGCGGCAAGTGAGACATCGGCCAGCAGAGTGCGCTCAAAGGCTGGAAAACTGCTAATTCCTGGACAACCAGCAGGAGGCGCCGCGCTGGTGAGTCTTTGCTTTGCTATAGTGCCAAACAGTGGAAACTTCCTTAAAATTGTGGAGCTGATGACTGAGTTTGATGCTGTACTCCAGGAGCATCTAAGAAGAGTCACCACTCAAGAAATGTACACCACTACCTTGGAAAAACAATTAAAAATGAGATCATACAGGTACTGGCAACAAAAGTCAAACAGAAGATTGTGGCAGATCTGAAGTCAGCAAGATATTATTCTGTTATTCTGGACTGCACACCTGACATCAGACATACAGAACAAATGACCTGAATGATGCGTTTTGTAACAGCAAAGGAACCTAGTGAAAATGTCCCTGCAATAAAGAGTCCTGTAGCACCTTATAGACTAACAGATATATTGGAGCATAAGCTTTCATGGGCGAAGACCCACTTCGTCAGATTCTTTGTCTCTCTTGCAGATCCAGACTGACACGGCTACCCCTCTGATACATGTCCCTGCAATGGTGACTGTCAGAGAGCATTTTCTAGAATTTATTGACATTGATGATACTACAGGAGCTGGTATGACAAAGGTGCTTCTTAAAAAGCTGAAAGATACGGGAATTGCGATAGCTGACACGAGAGGTCAGGGCTATGATAATGGTGCCAATCTGAGAGGAAAGAACAGAGGAGTGCAGACATGGATCTGAGAGTTAAACCCTCTAACTTTTTTTGTCCCATGCAGTTCTCATTCATTGAACTTGGTGGTCAGTGATGCAGCATCAGCTTCTAGTGAGGCTGCTGAATTTTTTAATGTAATTAAAGCAGCTATGTATTTTTCTCTGCATCAACTCATCGATGGCAAATTTTGAAGCAACGTCTGGGAACATCCTCTCTGACACTGAAACCACTGAGTGCCATATGATGGGAAAGTCTAGTGGAGGCGATAAAGCCCATCAGACCCCAAATTGGGAAGATAGATGATGCCATAGTTGCCATTCTGGAGGATAATGCTATGACAGGAACTGTTCATGGGAGAACAGCGGCAGAGGGAAATAGAATCACCAGAAACATCTATAACTTCAAATTTCTGTGTGGCTTAGTGTTGTCACATGACATACTATTTGAAATAAATGTTGTAAGCAAGAGACTCCAAGGTGTTGACCTTGATATATCTAGAGGAATGGAACAACTGAACAAAGCAAAGACATACCTACAGTCTTACCTGTCAGATGAGGGATTTCAAAACATTCTGAAGAGTGCACAGAAGTTGACAGAGGAACTTAACACTGAAGCTATTTTCCCACCCATTCAAGAATACAAGAGTCACTGAAGAAGAAGACATTTTGATTACGAGGCACGGGATAATCCCATAAGAGACCCCAAACAACAATTCAAAGTTGAATTCTTTAACCAGGTGCTAGGTTGTGCAATACAGTCAGTTGAAGAACGTTTCATGCAACTCACGGAACACAACAGTATATTTGGAATGTTGTATGATATTTCAAAACTCCTCACTATACCTGAAGAAGACCTACACCAGCAATGCAGGGCACTAGAGACAGTGTTGACACATGATGACATGCACGATATCGATCTGAGTGATTTAGGTGATGAACTGAAAGCCCTTTCAAGATCCATTTCAGCAGGATCAACTCCAAAGGCTGTTCTGGAATATATGTGCACAAATAAGATGACCACCCTCTTTCCAATTGCTTTTGTTGCTCTGTGCATACTTCTAACACTTGCTGTAACAGTTGCCAGTGGAGAACGCAGCTTCTCCAAGCTGAAGTTAATAAAAACACATCTATGCTCCACAATGACACAGGAGAGGCTGGTCGGCCTTGCAACCATCTCAATAGAGCATGAGCTGGCTCAGACTGTGGACCTTCAGGAAGCAGTTCAAATTTTTGCAACCAAGAAGGCACGAAAAACACCACTTTGATTATTCAAACAGATAAAAATGCCAGTGTTTACTATGCAGCCAAGAAAAGTTACATTTGCTGTTCAGGCGTTTGAAAGTTAAGAGTTACTTAAAATTTTTGAACAATGCATTTTAAGTTCTCCTTTATTGGGGTAGGTAGCAGAGCAGTGCCATGAGAGGAGTAGAACAGGACGAAGGCAGAACTGAGACCTTGCAAAGTTTTGGCCCAAGCGAGGGGGCATGGGGTTGTCATTTGAGCTCCCAGCCTCAAGTGCCAAAATGTTGTGGGCCTGCACTGCTGCCAGAGAAAGATATGTTGCATGTAAAAGCACTTTAAAGTGACTGATGATGTTGTTGCACTTATTTTGGTGGACATTATTTTGGCTGTGATGAGAGGAAACAATCATGCACAATACCTTAAGGAAACAGCATATCATATCTTCATTCACAGTGTTATCCCCTTGTTTCAAAGCCACTGTTGTCTGATTTTTCTCTCATGGGGCTAGGTTGACCTACAACGCTATAGAAGGACTCTCATGGATATGAATACAAATTTCACGTCCGAGATGATTAAGTACTGTAGTACTCTTTTATTGGCATTAAAGGCTTTCATGGAGAACGGAAGATGATTACAAACATTGTAAATCTTCTTCCCTTTGCTTAGGAAAAGCAAATCTCTCTCCCTTTAATAGTCTCTCTGTCTCTTTTCTTTTCTTTCTGGTTTTTTTTAATATAATTTTTCACATGTACTTTACTCTTTTCGGTCTTCAGAAAAATACTTCATAGATTCATATGGCTAGAAGACACTGTTCTTATCATACAGACTGACCTGCTGTCATAAATATAAAGGGAAGGGGGAGAGGGTCTGATGCAGATAAAATCCTCTTACCAGTAAAGGGTTAAGAAATGCAGGTAACCAGACCGACACCTGACCTGGCCGGCATCTGACCAATAAGGGGACAAGATACTTTCAAATCTTGGGAGTGGGAAAGCTTGGTGTGTGGGTCTTTGTCAGACTCAGAGTGATCTTGGAGTCAGAAGGAGCCAGTCATCTTTCCATCAAATCCTCACTTTTCTAAAGTAAGTTTAGATAGCATAGCAAGTAGATTTCTGTTTATTTTTGCTTAGTATGTTCCCTGTGTGAGAGGGAGGGGTTATTCCTTTTTCCCCCCTGTAACTTTAAGGGTTTGTCCAGAGGGGGAATCCCTCTGAGTTTGGAAATTGAGTACCCTGTAAAATAGTTACCATCCTGATTTTACAGAGCTGATTTTACCTTCTTTGTTTTAATAAAATCCTTCTTTTAAGAAGCTGACTGTTTTCTATGGTTTTTAAAACCCAGGGGGTGGGTTTTTAGATCACTGTGTAACCAATTGGTTAGGAGATTATTCTCAAGCTTCCCAGGAAAGGGGGGTACGGGCTTGAGAGGGTATTTTTTGGGGGGGGAAGGGAACTTCAAGTGGTCTCCTTTCCTGGATTCCAGTTTAAAACACTTGATGGTGGCAGTGGGAGAAGCATTTCTCAGGGTGCAGGGAATTTTGTACCTTGGGGGTTTTAACCTAAGCTGGTAAAAATAAGCTTAAGAGCTCTTCATGCGGGTCCCCACGTCTTTACCCCAGAGTTTAGAGTGGGGAGGGAACCCTGACACCTGCATAACACAGGCCATAGAATTTCACCCAGTAATTCATGCATCCAAACCCAGTAACTTGAGGTCCAAAAAGAACATCTATTTGGAAACTCTTCTGAGACTGCCTCTCAGATTTGATGAATACATCAGAATTGAGCACATTGCTGGAAGAACCAACCATTTCTATAGCTCAGGTTGTGGAAGCCTAACCCCTGTGGGAACAGTGTCCCGATTTCTCTCTTGAAATGGTCAGCCTCCATCAGTGTGGTATGCGACAAGTCTTACAAACCTAGTGCTGTATGGGCTCACAACTCTGCTTACCACTGGCCTGTATTTTGTGTAGTCATTTCTACCCGTCCAAAGGGGGTGAGCAATGGCAACAGACCAAAATGGTTTTCCACACACATTGCCTTTGTGGAAATGATCACACAAGGAATAAGACAGTAAATATTGCTCAGTTGCATATCGATTAATTTGTAGTTTGCAAGTGAAGATCTAGTGTCATAGTCAATTAACGCTGATGGAAGGATGTACTAAAGGTTGTCAGAGAGCTAAATTTTTGGCTTTGGAGGAGGAGGAGAAGGCCTCTTTTTGTTCTGTATTTGCACAGTGTATAGCACAATGGTGTTCTTGGCCATGGCTGAGGCTCCTAGAAGCTATCACAATAATAATCATAATAATTATGATTATGATAATCATAATTATGATAATCATAAACACAAAAAAGCAGCTTACAAGAAGTGGAAGATTGGACAAATGACCAGGGAGGAGTATATAAATATTGTTCAGGCATGCAGGAGTGAAATTAGGAAGGCCAAATCACACTTGGAGTTGCAGCTAGCCGGAGATGTTAGGAGTAACAAGAAGGGTTTCTTCAGGTATGTGAGCAACAAGAAGAAAGTCAAGGAAAGTGTGGGCCCCTTGCTGAATGAGGGAGGGAACCTAGTGACAGAGGATGTGGAGAAAGCTAGTGTACTCAATGCTTTTTTTGCCTCTGTCTTCACAGACAAGGTCAGCTCCCAGGCGGCTGCACTCCGCAGCACGGTATGGGGAGGAGGTGACCAGCTCTCTGTGGAGAAAGAAGTAGTTTGGGACTATTTAGAAAAGCTGGACGAACACAAGTCCACGGGGCCGGATGCACTGCATCCGAGGGTGCTAAAGGAGTTGGCCGATGTGATTGCAGAGCCATTGGCCATTATCTTTGACAAATCATGGCAATCGGGGGAGGTCCCGGAAGACTGGAAAAAAACTAATGTAGTGCCCATCTTTAAAAAAGGGAAGAAGGAAGATCCGGGGAACTACAGGCCAGTCAGTCTCACCTCAGTCCCTGGAAAAATCATGGAACAGATCCTCAAGGAATCAATTCTGAACCACTTAAAGGAGGGGAAAGTGATCAGGAACAGTCAGCATGGATTCACCAAGGGCAAGTCATGCCTGACTAACCTAATTGCCTTCTATGATGAGATAACTGGCTCTGTGGATGAGGGGAAAGCAGTGGATGTGCTATTTCTTGACTTTAGCAAAGCTTTTGATACAGTCTCCCACAGTATTCTTGCCAGCAAGTTAAGGAAGTATGGGCTGGATGAATGGACGGTAAGGTGGATAGAAAACTGGCTGGATGGTCGCGCTCAACGGGTAGTGATCAATGGCTCCATGTCTAGTTGGCAGCCGGTATCAAGTGGAGTGCCCCAAGGGTCGGTGCTGGGGGCGGTTTTGTTCAATATCTTCATCAACGATCTGGAGGATGGTGTGGACTGCACCCTTAGCAAGTTTGCAGATGACACTAAACTGGGAGGAGTGGTTGATACGCTGGAGGGTAGGGACAGGATACAGAGGGACCTAGACAAATTAGAGGATTGGGCCAAAAGAAATCTGATGAGGTTCAACAAGGACAAGTGCGGAGTCCTGCACTTAGGACGGAAGAATCCCATGCACTGCTACAGACTAGGGACCGAATGGCTGGGCAGCAGTTCTGCAGAAAAGGACCTAGGGGTTACGGTGGACGAAAAGCTGAATATGAGTCAACAGTGTGCCCTTGTTGCCAAGAAGGCTAACGGCATTTTGGGCTGTATAAGTAGGGGCATTTCCAGCAGATCGAGGGACGTGATTATTCCCCTCTATTCGGCACTGGTGAGGCCTCATTTGGAGTACTGTGTCCAGTTTTGGGCCCCACGCTACAAGAAGGATGTGGATAAATTGGAAAGAGTCCAACGGAGGGCAACAAAAATGATTAGGGGGCTGGAGCACATGACTTATGAGGAGAGGCTGAGGGAACTGGGATTGTTTAGCCTGCAGAAGAGAAGAATGAGGGGGGATTTGATAGCTGCTTTCAACTACCTAAAAGGGGGTTCCAAAGAGGATGGATCTAGACTGTTCTCAGTGGTAGAAGATGACAGAACAAGGAGTAATGGTCTCAAGTTGCAGAGGGGGAGGTTTAGGTTGGATATTAGGAAAAACTTTTTCACTAGTAGGGTGGTGAAGCACTGGAATGGGTTACCTAGGGAGGTGGTGGAATCTCCTTCCTTAGAGGTTTTTAAGGTCAGGCTTGACAAAGCCCTGGCTGGGATGATCTAATTGGGTTTGGTCCTGCTTTGAGCAGAGGGTTGGACTAGATGACCTCCTGAGGTCCCTTCCAACCCTCAGATTCTATGATTCTATGATTCTATGAATTAATAAATTCATCATTAATTTAATAATGAGTAAAAGAAGAAATCAGGCTGACACTGGAGATGAAGAATCAGATACGTGGAAGCAATGATGGTTCAAATTTTCAGCTGGTATAAATTGAGGTAACTTTACTGACTTCAAGGGATTTACACCAGTTGGGGATCTGTCCCTCTGTGTCTGATTCCTGGCTTTTGAGTTTTCTTTCCTGTCTTCTCCCAACTTCTCTGTAACAGGCTATGGAAGATGCAGTGTGGTTAGTTGTTCAAACATCACCTTGATTAGAACTGGAAGCTAGGAACTGCTGAGTTCTAATCAAGGTGATGTTTGAACAACTAATAGATATTTGCATATAATTGTTACATGGTTAGGCCTCAATTTAAGTAGGCCTAACTGTAAGTATGTGATTAGTCCTGTTGACTCCGAGGGCATGTGGTTAAGTACCTTGCTGAATCAGGATCTTAATGAGATTTTGAAATAGTATCTCATTAATCTGTGTTTTCTTTCATCTGCAGTTTGCCAACAGTCCCATATTATAAGGCACATTCCTTATTTAAATAAAAAATTGCTACTCCCATACTAAATCAATAAGGCATGCCTTTTATCCCATATTTCAAAGCGGGCTCCAAACCCTGGAAAAAGTTGCAACATTTTGGGAAAAGTCTGGTTCTCAGATTACATCAGAGAAAGGAATGAGGAGAGGGTCCTGGGGAAGCAGGGGTGGGAGGAAGAAGGCAGGTGGGGAAGGGGGTAGGAGGCAGGAGCCAGATGGGGGGAGGGTGGCATTGGGATGGGAGGAAGTTTGGGCCCCTTTGTTCAGCTGGAAGCCGGATACAGAACAACTCCCAGAGCTTTGTTCCTGGAGACTCCTGGAAACTGTCTGGGCAGGAGCCATTTGTTTTGGAGACTTGCTGTCTGATCACCGTAGTGGAGGGTCAGGCCAGGAGGGGCACAGGCAGGAGTCTCAGTGGGGAGGGGTCAGGGGCCAGGCAGGTGGTTCAGGGGGCTCAGTGTGGGTCTCAGGGGGCTGGAAGAAAGGAGGGGTGTGCAGGTTTTGTGTATAGTTGAGCCACCCCAAATGGCAGTGACCTGAACAGAAACTGTCTGGCTAGCGTCTGATGCCCTGGGTCCTCTGCAGCACCTAGGCCTGGAGAGAGAGGATCCCTAGGAAGGATGGAGGATGAGAAGGGACTTGACCCTCGAGGCTCAAGTCAAGATGGAGTACATCTGAGATCTGTCCACTATTTTTGAAATACCATGTTGACAAGCCTGTCTGAAGTCTACCAACACATTAAATAAGAGGACTCACAGAAATCTAAAAATCAGGACAAAAAATGCTGATTTAACAGCCAGCTGGTTAACATGGTACTGTTATTAGTGCTAGATGTTCTGCCAAAAGTACGGTATGCTTACTAAGCAGAATTTTTCCCTGTTATTTATTTCAGAAAAAGCTAAAGGAGCCTTTTGTGACTAGGATTCGATTTCATGAGGTAGATGATTCCACAACAGCTTCTCATAAAAATAAAATTATATTAAAAATAATAACATAACATTTTAAAATATATATTTCTTGAAGGTTATACTTTTATTAAGAACTACCAGACAATTTTAAAAGATTAGCACACATGAAGCTTCTGTTATGTTCAGCACAGAGGAAATATCATCATATTTGCCTTGTTAGAATAAATCATACAAATTGGGCATTCTTAAGATACAGTGACAAAAAGTCATCTATGTAGAGTGGTCTTGAATCAAAACTCCTGATGCTCATAGCCAGAATACCTCTGGGGGCACTGCCTTCCCATTGAATTCAATAATGGTTCTGCTTTTGAAAGGCCTCGAGCTTCAGGATTTGCATATTCAATAAGTGCAGCCAAACATTCATATACCTATCTTTGAAGTAATGAGAGATGAATAATAACTGACATTTATACACAGTAACATAATATTCTCAAGCTCTTTGCATGGAAAGGCCCTGGGGCAGAGTCTCACCTACCTTCCAGTGACGTCAATGGAGCCAGGACAATTTATGACAGCTGGGGATATTTACCCTCAAAAGCCTGAGATGTGACCAAATGAAAAGGGGCCAGGATCTAACACACTGTACTTGAAACAGCTCTAATCTTGTTTGGGGTGGGAAAGGAGTGGTATTGTGGGGGAGAGAGTAGGAGAAGCTAGTTTTAGAAGAGAACCTTTTAATGGCGCATATAATTACAAGAAAATGTAAGTTTTCCATACAGCTAATTGACATTTTTTTTAAATTCAAAATTTTAAGGGAAAAATCTTCACCATTTTCCAACCAGCTTGGTTTTTAAGTAGTTTTGGCTGTTGTCATACGGTAAAAATTGTCTGAAATAATTAAAAACCTAGAATTAGCTAAAGTGAGTCTTATCCTCTTCTAGTTCTTCACTTCTGTTTGATTTCACCCATCAGGCATATTAGTGAACAAATATAAACTATAATCCTAGCAGGCTATTATCTGGTGAAATAATACAGAATAATCTAAATAGAAGTGATATAATCAAAATGAGTGACAGGCTTGGTTTCATGAAGACAATAGCATTTCTTGACTTCTTGCAGGTAAAATAGATTTTACCATTCCCCAATCAGTTTACTGATTTGTGTGGTTTAATGCTATCATTAATCTACTCTGGTTTAATGATATCATGTATACAGTTTTCAATAGGTTATAGGTGTCTAGCATATAAGTAAAGCTAATAAAACCAACAGCACTAACTAAAATTTGTTGTGCTCTAATTAAATTTATCCCTTTGTCCTTCCTTCTTTTCTTTAACCCAAACCCCATGCAAGCAGCACATTGAATTCCAACTATTAGTTCTTATCATCATTATTCTATCTAAAAGGATCTCATAGTTCCTTATAGGGATCCATTTTATCCCATAGTCTCTATAGATCAGAATATCATGCTCATATGCTGCTGTCTGCAGTCTGTGGGTCTAATTTCCAATCAATACAAGGCAATCTCATTCATGCTACTAGAAGTTTCATGTTTAACTTCTCCATTTATTAATGATGGAATAAATTCTCCATTATTGAACTGTACGTACTCAAGTGTACATCAAACAAAAGTTATTCTTGATTTCTTGAATCATAATGAATGTCCTGGTATATTTAATAACATTTAAGTTCTTCAGAAATTTAATCTAATTTCACAAATATATCTGAAAAACATTGGCATATTTGAGGCCCTACTAGTTAATGAAAAATCATGAATTATTCCCCAAGTCTATTGATTAGGAATGCTTGTGAATTTTTCAAAACACTCTTAAAAATTGCATGATAGCGGTTGATATAAACTAGATGGAGAGTCCAAGGCTGAAAGATATATGGGTCATCATAAGCAAACTGACAAGCAGGAAGGTTAGAGAGGAGATTTTAGAACAAACTGATAAATTAAACAGTAATAAGTCACCAGGACCAGATGGTATTCACTCAAGACTTCCGAAGGAACTCACATGTGAAATTGAAGAACTATTAACTGTGTTATCTAACCTGTCATTTAAATCAGCTTCTGTACCAGAGGACTTGAGGATAGCTAATGTGACTCCAATTTTTTAAAAAGGCTCCAGAGGCGATCTTGGCAGTTATAGGCTGGTAAACCTACCTTCAGTACTAGGCAAATTGGTTGAAACTATAGTAAAAAATAGAATTACCAGACACATAAATTAACACAATTTGTTAGGGATGAGTCAACATGGTTTTTGTAAAGGGAAATCATGCCTCACCAATCTACTAGAATTCTTTGAGAGAGTCAACAAGCATGTGGACAAGGGGGATCCAGTGGATATATTCTTAGATTTTCAGAAAGCTTTCCACAAGGTCCCCCACCAAAGGCTCTTATACAAAGTAAACTGTCATGGGATAGGAGGGAAGGTCCTCTCATGGATCAGTAACTGGTTAAAAGATAGGAAACAAAGGAGGAGGAATAAATGGTCAGTTTTCAGAATGGAGAGAGGTAAAAAGTGTTGTCCTCCAGAGATCTGTATCACTGCTCTACAGCCAAAATGCTTCTGAAATACATGTAGTCAAACTTTACTAATTCTGGGTCACTGAGAATGAAAATAATGCTTAAAATTGTTGATTGGCTCTAGTTTTCAAGACATGCTATTGGGTCAGTATATACGACCCTTGACTTGGGAATGGCGGAGGATAAGTGAGTTATAAAGGGAAGGGATCTCAATTTAAACCAGAAATGACTAAAATACATCTTTGACTGGATCTATGAATAAATCTATGACTGGGTTTGGACAGTACTTGCTTTTTAGGCAAAACAATGAATGATGCAATCTGAGGCTGGTATTGCTTCATACATGATATGAATTGCATCATGTTATTCCTAGAAGTCATGGATGATGCAATCATAACGAAGCTTACATCACTCTGCTGAACAAATTGCCCTATATCAGCTCTAGAAATCATACAGTGTCGTGCTCTCTTATTTGTCAGTGTTTGATTTTGCAAAGGGACACATTTCTGTTTAGCCAAAGTGAGCAGAGATGCCTCGTACTTGTGTGAACAGTGCAGATAACTTCTGCTATGTTTGTGGTGAAGTGACTTTTGCATCACAAAAGCGCAGTATAACCACTATGGTGAAGAAAGCCTATCATCTTTATTTTGGCTGCAAAACTGGAGATCAGGACAAGAGGTGGGCCCCACACATATGCTGCAACACTTGTGCAACAAATCTTCGCCAATGGTTGAACAGGAAAAGGAAATCTATGCCTTTTGCAGTGCCAATGATTTGGAGAGAGCCAACAGATCATACCAGCAATTGTTACTTCTGCATGGTGCCTCCAGTTGGGAAAGGTGTGTCAAAGAAGAAAAAGTGCACTCTGCATTATCCAAACATTCCATCAGCTATACGCCCAGTACCCCACGGAGAAGGACTGCCGGTTCCTGATGCACCAAAATCATTCTCACTTGAGTCAGACAAGGAAGAGGAAGAGGATGAAACTTCTGGTCCTGAACCATCAATGTCACAGGACCCACATTTTCTCCCAACCTCCTCCTCTGAACCACACCTCATCCCACAAGGTGAACTGAATGACCTTGTCAGGGATTTGGAACTACCCAAGAGTAAGGCAGAGCTTTTGGGCTCCAGACTACAGCAGTGGAATCTCCTGGCAGGTGATGGTAGGGTTTCCATGTTCCGTGACCGTCAAAAGGATCTTGTCCCATTCTTCTTCATGGAAGGTGATCTTGTAGCCTGCAACAACATCGATGGTGTGATGGCAGCCCTCAACATCCTTCATGATCCAGATGAGTGGAGACTGTTCATAGATTCATCGAAGACGAGTCTTCAAGCTGTTTTACTGCAGAATGGCAATGTGTTGCCATCAATTCCAGTTGCTCATGCAGTCCATATGAAGGAAACCTATGACAACATGAAACAACTTTTGAGGTGCATAAACTATGACCAACATCAGTGGCAGCTTTGTGGCGATTTGAAGGTTGTTGCTCTCTTGCTTGGTCTGCAGACTGGATACATAAAGTACTGCTGTTTTCTCTGCGAATGGGATAGTCGTGCAAGAGATTCCCACTACATCAAGGAAGATTGGCCACTCCGACGGTCATTGGAGCCTGAGAGGAAAAGTGTTCAGTATCCACCACTTGTTGAATGAAGGAAGATTTTGTTACCACCCTTACACATCAAGCTGGGTCTGATGAAGAACTTTGTCAAGGCCATTGACAAAACACAAGCAGCTTTCAAGTACCTCCGTGGACAATTTCCAAGGTTAAGTGAAGCTAAGATAAAGGAAGGTGTCTTTGTTGGTCCTCAGATTCGTGAACTTCTTTGAGATGATGCATTTGACCATGCACTGTGTGGCAAGGAAAAAAAGACACGGAAAGCCTTCCAGTTAGTAGCAATAAATTTTCTCGGAAACAACAAGGCAGACAACTACAGGTTGTTGGTGGAAAACCTCCTCAAGGCATACAAAAGCCTTGGTTGCAACATGTCACTAAAGATACATTTTTGGCACTCTCATCTAGATTTTTTTCCACCGAACTGCGGAGCAGTGAGCGACGAGCAAGGTGAGCGATTTCACCAGGACATTGCAACAATGGAGAAACGCTATCAGGGCAAATGGAGCCCATCAATGCTTGCAGACTATTGCTGGACAGTGACAAGAGATGCTCCATTTAATGAATACAAGAGACAAGCCAAGAAGCGCCGAGTAGACACTGAATAGGACTAAACTATGGACATAATAGTTTTTTGCCTTTTGTTTCATAATACATTTTATTTATATAACCCCTTTGCTGATTTTTAAAGTGTTACATAAACAGGACAGGTGAAATAGTATCATGTAAAGCAACCATAAACACATGAAAAGACCTAGGTTTACAATTTATGATTAAAACTCTACTATCTACGCAATATACATAGACATAAAATGTAAAAACTTAAATATCTTAGAAACAGTAGCCAATCAGTTGTTTTAATTGTCATATTTGAATTCAGCACATCAAAATACATACTAACTAGCACATTTTATCTCTGAAGCAGACGACTTCTCAAAAATTGTAGACCAGTGTATTGGGACGAGTACTGTTCAACATAAAATCATAAATGAAAAAGGAGTAAACAGTGATGTGGCAAAATTTGCAGATGATAGCAAACTACTGAAGATAAGTCCAGAGCAGGCTGTGAAGAATTACAAAGAGATCTCACAAACCTGGATGACTAGGCAACAAAATGTCAGATGAAATTCAGTGTTGATAAATGCAAAGTAATGCATAATCGAAAACATACATACAAAATGATGGGGTCTAAATTAGCTGTTACCACTCAAGAAAGAGATCTTGGGGTCATTGGGAATAGTTCTCTGAAAACATCCACTCAATGTGAAGCGGCAGTCAAAGAAGCAAACAGATTGTTCAGAATCATTAAGAAAGGAATAGATAATAAGACAGAAATTATCATATTGCCTCTATATAAACCCATGGTATGCCCACATCTTGAATACTATGTGCAGATGTGCTCATCCCGTCTCCAAAAAGATATATTGGAATTGGAAAAGATTCAGAAAAGGGTAACAAAAATGATTAGAGGTATGGAACATCTTCCATATGAGAGGAGATTAACAAGATTGGGATTTTTCATCTTGGAGAAGAGATGACAAAGAGAGGTTATGATGGAGGTCTATAAAATCATGACTGGTGTATGGAGAAAGTAAATAAGGAAGTGTTATTTATTCCTTCTCATAACACAAGAGCTAGCTGTCACCAAATGAAATGAATAGGCAGCAGGTTTAAAACAAACAAAAGGACTGTGTGTTCTTCACACAACACACAGTCAACCTGTGGAACTCTTTTCCGGAGGATGTTATGAAGGCCAGGACTATAACAGGGTTCAAAAAAGAACTAGATAAATTAATGGAGGATAGGTCCATCAATGGTACTAGCCAGGATGTGCAGGGATGACATCAGCTTGTGTTTGCCAAAAGCTGGGAATGGGCAACAGGAGATGGATCACTTGATGATTACCTGTTCTTTTCATTCCCTCTGAAGCACCTGGCATTAGCCACTGTTGGAAGACAGAATACAGGGCTGGGGGACCTTTGATCTGACCCACTATGGCCTTTCTTATGGTCTAATGTATGAATGTTGTTGGCAAGTTATCTAATCAGTTATGAATACAGTCTTAATGCAAATGGGTGACACTGACGTCTCTTTTCTTACTTCAAAGTAATCTAGGAGGTGTGCATAACTTACAAAAGCGGTGCTATGAAAAGCAAAAACAGAAAACTAATATGGTGGGTGCTGTATATGCAATTTTATGCACTAAATTAAATATATATTACCATATTATTTACAATTGTCAGTGCTCTCTTAAAATATCCTTACCATGTTTATTGAGGAGAGTACATTTACACCTATTGATGACGTTATGAATTTCTCCGTGTATGTGCTTTGATTATAGAATCAAAAATAGTTACTATTTTACATGTCCTTTTAATTGGTTCTGTTTATTGCTAAGGTGGAATGAGTGCATTGTCTTACTGAAAGCTAATGAAGCTGCTTTTTAGTCATTAGGTGTCAGGAGACCTGAGTTCCTTTGTGAGCTCTGCTATGGATTTCCTGCATCACGATAGGCAAATCACTGACCACCTCTGTATCTGTTTCCCCTTTTGTAAACTGAGCATAACAATGCTACTTGAAGGAAGGGGTGCTGTGAGGCCTCATGATTTTTTCTCTTGGACGGAAGGCACTATATTTTTGGAGCAGGATATCAGAAGTAAGGATGTGGGGAATGGCTGTAGAGATTAAAGGCATTCTCCTTTTAAAAAGGCAGACCTGAAGACTACAAACACCAGGCTCTGGTTGCTGTTATGTTAAAGCTCTGTCATATTCACATTGAAATGATGTAAGTCTTAAACACAAGCTTTCCATGCCTCAGTAAGAACAACACACTATAAGGGTCAATGGGATTTGAGGTGGCTCAGCACCACATAGAATCAGCTCCCATAGATTGAAAATATTAATATTATGAAGTTCAAGTGGCATTTCACATGCCTAGAAAGCTAAGGACCTCTGTTTTAGTCCCACCACCAACTTTCTCCCAGATATTAGAAAGTATTTATTAAGCCATCTGTTCAATACTGTGAAGTTGATAGCTTATTTCAGTAGTTTACAGTAGCTCAATATCTTGTAACATTTGGCATTCCTTTTCTGAGTGTAGTGAACTCTTGCTTTAGGCCAATTGCAACAGTCTATTTAGCAATTACCTTTTAGCATTGATTGCCCTGATCTGCCTATGAGTGACTTTTTGAGAAGGTAACAGATCTTTTAGACAAAGGAAATGCAGTGGATCTAATTTACCTTGATTTCAGTAAGGCATCTGATACGGTTCCACATGGGGAATTATTAGTTAAATTGGAAAAGATGGGGATCAACATGAAAATTGAAAGGTGGATGAGGAACTGGTTAAAGGGGAGATTACAACAGGTCATACTGAAAGGTGAACTGCCAGGCTGGAGGGAGGTTACTAGTGGAGTTCCTCAGGGAACAGTTTTTGGACCAATCTTATTTAATCTTTTTATTACTGACCTCAGCACAAAAAGTGGGAGTGTGCTAATAAAGTTTGTGGATGACACAAAGCTGGGAGGTATTGCCAATACAGAGAAGGACCAGGATATCATACAGGAAGATCTGGATGAGCTTGTAAACTGGAGTAATAGTAATAGGATGAAATTTAATAGTGAATAGTGCAAGGTCATGCATTTAGGGATTAATAACAAGATTTTTTGTTATAAGCTGGGGACGCATCAGTTGGAAGTAACAGAGGAGGAGAAGGACCTCGCAGTATTGGTTGATCACAGGATGACTATGAGCAACCAATGTGATATGGCCATGGAAAAAGCTAATGTGGTCTTGGGATGCATCAGGTGAGGTATTTCCAACAGAGATAAGGAGGTGTTAGTACCATTATACAAGGCACTGGTGAGACCTCATATGGAATACTGTGTGCGGTTCTGGTCTCCCATGTTTAAGAAAGATGAATTCAAACTGGAACAGGTACAGAGAAGGGCTACTAGGATGATCTGAGGAATGAAAAACCTGTCTTATGAAAGGAGACTCAAAGAGCTTGGCTTGTTTAGCCTAACCAAAAGAAGGCTGAGGGGAGATATTATTGCTCTCTATAATTATATCAGAGGGATAAATAAGAGGGAGGGAGAGGGATTATTTAAGATCAGTACCAATGTGAACACAAGAACAAATAGATATAAACTGGCCATCAGGAAGTTTAGACTTGAAATTAGATGGAGGTTTCTAACCATCAGAGTGAAGTTCTGGAACAGCCTTCCAAGGGGAGTAGTGAAGGCAAAAGACAATCTGGCTTCAAGACTAAGCTTGATAAGTTTATGGAGGGGATGGCATGATGGGATAGCCTAATTTTGGCAATTAATTGCTCTTTGACTATTAGCCGTAAATATGCCCAATGGCCTGTGATGGGATGTTAGATGGGGTGGGATCTGAGTTACTGCAGATAATTCTTTCCTGGGTGTCTGGTTGGTGAGTCTTTCCCACATGCTCAGGGTTTAGCTGATCACCATATTTGGGGTTGGGAAGAAATTTTCCTCCAGGGCAGATTGGCAGAGGCCCTGGGGTTTTTTTTGCCTTCCTCTGTATCATGGGGCATGGGTCACTTGTTGGAGGATTCTCTGGATGATTCTCTGAACTTTAAGTCTTTAAACCATGATTTGAGGACTTCAATAGCTCAAAAAAAAGTTAGGGGTTTATTCCAGGAGTGGGTGGGTGAGATTCCGTGGCATGCATTGTGCAGGAGGTCAGACTAGATGATCATAGTGGTCCCTTCTGACCTTGAAGTCTATGAGACTCATTTGCTCTTTCTGCTATTACTGTAATAATGGAACCTACCATTCCTGAAGCTGATAAGAAATGAGTCAACTGTGTAGGACCTACAATTTTAATATTTCAAACAACTGTGCCTCCAATTTAAAGGTGAGTTGTACAGCAGAAAACATCCAGAAAAAGAAGCTTTCTTGAGGGGGGGTTTCCGTGTTTCTTGAACATGCCTCTCTTTTGAAACTGATTTTTTTATATCATTTCCAGTACATTGGATAGTCTACTCATTTGCTGTTTGTTCTTTTTAGTCAATGAATTTTATATGTCATAGATAATTTTTGCTGCTTAAAATAATTATTTCCATTAAACTCACAATATTAATATACAATGTTTTCTATTTCCTAATTATTTGGCTGAAAGGAACTTCTGCATCTAGGCCTCTGGATACATTAAAGTTTGCTTGATTTTTTTTAAAGGCTATATGGTCTTGACTTCATTCAGATGCTCCTGCTGCTTAAGAATGATCAAGCAAAAACCTTTTTGGGTCAATATTCAGACAAGGTGGCCTCGATACCATATCTGCCTTAAGCAGAAGACAGATGTTGTTTACTCATATTTACATTTTCTGAGGTAGTTCTCAGTATTCCCTTATTTATGACATCTATGATAAGTCCAAATTACATACTATTTCTGTCCATACAAAGAAGGGTGATTTTTTTTGGCCAGGTATGATGGTTTTAGGGAATTTTCCCCTGGTTTAGAAGAGCAAAGTCAAGGACAGTTCATTCTATTCTGCAAAGTTCAGCAGTGAGATCATTATTCATACTCATTTCTCAGCAGTGAAGTCAGTACAGTTCTTCCAGACATCTCTTTATTATTAACGGCCATCTCACTTGGCTTTCTACAGCTTGTGTGAACCATCAATGTTCCTACCTGTAGGCTAGCTCAATTAGATTGAACATTCATCCCTTCATTGCCTTGAAAGTGAAGCTTTGTTCCAAAATGTGTTATGAATACATCAGTTTTAACTGTTATATCAATATTTGGGAACATAGAGTCACAGCAAGTAAAACTGAGACATGCCTGTAGCTCTCAAGGTATCACACTACTCTACACTAGAGGTTAATAATCTGCAAATTGTGACATTATAGGGTAAAATTCAGCCCTGTGCAGGTAGCCAGTACAAAGCCTATATATCCCTTAATCAATTTAAGCTTTTACTGTATTTGCCTTAAGCAGATTTTAAGTAGGAATTAAGTGGTGTATAGTTTTTAATGACCACTTGCAAAGTGGTGCATTTCACCCATAGAGAATAAGAGTAAATTGGATCAATGGATTAAAAAGGGTGAAAAAGACAGGAGACAGGTTAAACAGGAATTCTTGACTTCCATCTTAAAAAAAATATTTATGAACAGGATTCCATCTTATTTAGATATGAGCCAAGCCATAAATTTTATATCTGGATTTAAAGCCTCCCTATCGCTCCAGATTTAGGGAGGTTTGGTTTTGCTTAATAGAAGGGTCCATTTGCACCACTTAGTTTTCTGGATTTCCTTTAGGATTTAAAAAATCTCTACAAATCCGGGATTGTGGATCAGGCATAATTTTATTTTCCTTAGGAATCTCAACATCCTTGTAAATAGTGGTGATGGAAAACTGCAGACAGTGACAGTTTTTATAAAGCACAAATGATACTGCAGAAGAATTAATTAGCACCAGTTCTGTAGGTCAGTGGAATGTGACAAAGTACAGTGCATTAGCTTCAGGAACAAGAGCTGAAATGAGCTACTGGTGTAGTTTCAGTAGATTATGTTACAAAGAACTCTGTAATGCACTGCTACAATTTCATCTGGTCGTCTACCCTTATTTATGGAGTACCTGTAGGTAGTTATTCCAATCCCTCAAGAGAATTTGTAGAGTGAATCAAGACTCATATATCATGATCAGGGTAAAATAATATATATTGGAGAGAGGTTTTCCATTCAATACAAAGTAAAGTTCAGATGATTTTTCTATGTGTATTAGGAGTGCAAAATGCACAGTACTAAGGTAATAATATGCCACATTAGGACACTTCATTGTATATACCTTAAAATAGAAATGTCTAAGGAATGGGAAATAGAGGTCAGAAAAAAATCATGAATTCTTCTGCCTTATTTTCATAAATCAATGCCTTAGGCCCCACTGGAGCTTCTAAAAATACATTTCTCTTTCAGATGAAGGAGATTAGATGGTGGGAGGGAGGGCATACTGCCTTGCAAACACAGAGGATGTCAGCTTTGTCATTAAAATTATGACCTTTTTGTGTAGGTGCTTCTGCATGGGGGACACAGCTTCCACTTCAGTGGCACAAACAATAATAATCTTTTGTATCTATTTGAAATGTAACCTTTTAAATGCATTCTGTGTTCTACATCGACTCTGAAAAGATAATGGAAGAGAAGAGGTGAGGCTGAATATATGGACTTAATGAATGCCGCTCACTGCTGTGCAAAATGTCTAGGTTTCAGGCAGCAACCTGGCTGAAGGGCTGGTGCATCATGAACAATACTTTCCACGTCCTGGAAAGACTTTTGTGGACTTCAGTGGATGTTGCGTTTAGAGGAAGAAAGGATTAAAGAACTACATGCATTGTGCTCTAACTCTCTTAGTGGATGGAATGGGAATGACGTGATAGATTCCATTCCTATCTGTTTTCCCTCTGGTATAGTAGGTATGGAGATTACAACTGCTGTGAAGATAGGGGATGTGATGGGAATACAACACAAAAGGAGGCCCCAAATGAACAGCTGGCAAAAAAAGTCTTGTGATTCACGAGGCACTGGCACTCACTAAAATCATACTGTAACTTCCCTTGAGAGCTGAAAGCCTTTATACTTTCATTGTGAAGAGGCAAAGCTATAAGAACATAAATATAGCCCTACTGGGTCAGACCAAAGGTCCATCTAGCCCAGTATCCTGTCTTCCGACAGTGGTCAATGCCAGGTGCCCTAGAGGGAATGAACAGAACAGGTGATCCATCCCCTGTTGCTCATTCCCAGCTTCTGGCAAACAGAGGCTAAGGACACCATTCCTGCCCATCCTGGCTAATAGCCATTGATGGACCTATCCTCCATAAATTTATCTAGTTCTTTTTTGAACCCTGTTATGGTCTTGGCCTTCACAACATCCTCTGGCAAGGAGTTCCACAGGTTGACTGTGCAGTGTGTGAAGAAATACTTCCTTTTGTTTGTTTTAAATCTTCTGCCTATTAATTTCATTTGGTGAACCCTAGTTCTTGTGTTATGAGAAGTAGTAAACAACACTTTATTATCTACTTTCTCTACACCAGTCATAATTTTATAGACCTCAATCATATCTCCCCTTAGCCGTCTCTTTTCCAAGCTGAAAAGTCCCAGTCTTATTAATCTCTCCTCATATGGAAGCCATTCTATACCCCTAATAATTTTTGTTGCCCTTTTCTGAACCTTTTCCAATTCCAATATATCTTTTTTGAGATGGGGCGACCACATCTGCACACAGTATTGAAGATGTGGGCATACCATGGATTTATATAGAGGCAACATGATATTTTCTGTCCTATTATCTATCCCTTTCTTAATTATTCCCAGCATTCTGTTCACTTTTTTGACTGTCGCTGCACATTGAGTGGATGTTTGCAGAGAACTATCCACAATGACTCCAAGATCTATTTCTTGAGTGGTGACAGTTAATTTAGACCCCATCATTTTATTTGTATAGTTGGGATTATGCTTTACAATGTGCATTCCTTTGCATTTATCAACATTTAATTTCATCTGCCATTTTGTTGCCCAGTCACCCAGTTTTGAGAGATCCTTTTGCAGCTCTTCGCAGTCTTCCTGGGTCTTAACTATCTTTAGTAATTTTGTATCGCCTGCAAATTTTGCCACATCACTGTTTACCCCTTTTTCCATATCAAAGCCTGAATTCTAATGACTGGAGCTTCATGTAAAAATAAAAAGACGAATAATGCCGTAGGTGCCTGTTAATTGAAACAAACTAGTGGGCAGCCAGTTAAGTGGCTGTCCTGTTAGGAAGAGAAACTATATGAAAAATAGGTCTGAAAATAAGTATTGTATGATGTGCCTAACCATGACATCAAGTTGATGATAGTTGCTTCCATTCACAAATTGACAACACCTCTACTGGCTGAAGGAATCATAGACACAGCAGTGGAAGGCACCCAAAAATACCATACTAAATAAAAATACAAAGATAAGCATCCTATGCACAGCTTTCCATCTTTACTGCATCTTCTGTTTTGTGGCATATCCTGGGACACACAGCTTCTTCACTCATGTATGGAGGGTGAGTTTGATGGAGAGGAAGTGATGGTAATACTACAGTTAGGTTGATCCACCAGCCTTTCTGTCATGGAGGGGTTGCTCAGGAACTGCATAGAGTAATTTCATCACTGCCCTGCAGTTCTGGGAGATAACTCTATGTTTAATAGGGTCATAGATTATGAGGCCACAAGGGACCACTGTGATCATATAGTCTGACCACCTAGCATAATACAGGCTATAGAATTAATTCCTGTGGCAGACTGACAAAAGTAGGGAAAGATAAAATATTATGTTTGGTACCAAAGTGAAGATGTTCAGACCAGCATACCAACAGTATTATGGTATGGTCTGGAAGCAATTGCATTAAATGAAAAACACATCATAAGGTTGGAGGCAGAAGACAAACAGATTGTAGGTTGCCAAAAAAAATAATGCAAACACAAGCAAGGTCAGTTCAACGTAAAGGCCAACCCCTGATTAGAAGATAGGATATCGTGCACAGGGACATGATCAGGCCAGGCTCAATGGAGGATCAAGCCATGGGTGAATGAATGACAATGCTGTACTGCTCCCCGTGTCTGCAAAGATGCGCTGGGAGGAAAAGAAGAAAGAAGTAGAGTTCCTGTAAAGCAGATAATTATTCTCCCCTAGAAGGCAAGGGCTCAGTTGTGACTTTGCCACAAGCCCTGAGCCAGGGTCACCACATTGCTACACTCCGCCGGAGTAGCCTTGGGACCAGGCTGGGTCACACAGTAAAAAATCTTCCTCCCGGATTTCCTCTTCTCCTTGCGGGGAACATGCCCTATGCCAGCCCTATCCCTGATGCAGCACATGTTCCTCAGCACAACAGTGCACCTCCATGGGACAGCAAATTGTGGGGACAGACCTTCCTTGTCCCTTCTTGGCCACATGCATGAGAATGGGAGGCTTAGTGGTCTCACACAGGCCACTCTCCTCACTGTCCAGTTACCCACAATATGGATAACTAGCACAAGGGGTATAAGAAAGACACCTTATTCCCTAACAGCCCTTCATAGGCATGAAGATGGATCACTATTTGGCCCTAACAGCCCAGTTACAAAAATAGGGCATATTTTTTAATAAAAAGACTCCCAGTTTTGCTTTAAAGACTCCCAGTGATGATGGATTTTCCATATTCCTTGGTAAACTGTTTCTTTCTGTATTATAGATAAAACAATACAGAAGTTGTGCACCATTTAGCATTTTCTACAAGTTTTGTGAGGGCAAAACAAAATCAAGCATTTTAGGAATACATGGTTTACCATTTATTAGTGTTGGAATGAACCTTGCTTTAATTAATTTTCAAATTTTGACACTGATACATAAAATGATCTTTGAATAATGTTGACATGCTATTACAATTTTAGCATCAAAACCGACGTGTCTGCTGGGTTGAGTCTCATGCTTTCATCTTCGCATGCAAATAATATTTCTAGTACCTCATAAGCAATCTGCCATAGGACGAAGGCGGGGGAAAAACAATTTATTTAATAGTACCAAGAAGTTTCCAGGTTAATTATGTTTTAAAACCTACGGTTCTTTGGGCTTGTAAACCAGAAATACTGATGAGTCAAATGCTAATTTATTAGTATTACTTTACAAATGCTATTCAGTAGGACGTGCCCCCTTCAGTAAGAATATGCAAAGTACACCTGAAAAAAATACTAGGACAGCTTGGTTATTCGTTTCCTGAAAAGTGCTGGCTTATTTCACTGGCAGCAAAAGACTGACAAAGATCTAGAAGTGCAATGTTCTGGAGTGACTGGCAGAGAGAGGAAGGCTGGTGTAGTGGCTGGGGTGTTAGCCTGGGAATTGGGGGACCAGCGTTCAACTCACTGCTCTGCCATAGACTTTCTGTGTGACTTGGTACAAGTCAATTAATTTCCCTCGGCCTTGGTTCCCTCTCTGTCAAACGGGGATAATAGCACTTCCCTACCTTGCAGGGATGTTCTGAGAGTAAATACATTATAAGCTTGTGAGGTGTTTGGTTACTATGATGATGGAGGCCATATAAGTACCTTAGATAGAAAATGAAACCTGCTGTTTAAAAGAATTAAAGGGCAAGCCGCTGTGAAAGGTTCCCCACACAACTCTGCAATATGTCTCCGCTTTTGATTTAGAGACTGCAGCTCATGCAATGAAAGGGTAGTTCAGCCTCAATCCTATTAAATTCTACCAACATCGTTTGAGGTGGTGGCAGTTTTTGTGATGTACAGTGGACAAGTGTGACTGGGCTGAGACCACTGAGTCACTGCATCCATGCTGCCAAATGGTGTTCAGGTGAACAATTTGAACTCTCTTTTTAAAGTGATGCCAGTCAAGGTCTTGAAGAATCTAGTGATTTAAGACAGAAATAAGATTTGAGTTTTGAAGAGTGGTTAACGTGTGTATGTATCTGTGCCTGTGATTATGTGGGTTCATGATTTAAGAGCTATCCCTGAGCTCATTAAGTACGATATGTGCATACGTGAAACAAAAATCTCCATTCAAATGATTCTATTATATAGTTTGTATTCTAGAGTTCATGTTACGCAACCTCTCTCCTGCTGTCTGTGCATGGACATGATTATTGTGCAAATTAAATCAAAATGCAAAGTATGTAGTTCATGAATGGGTCCAAAGACTGATAATACAATACAATACATTGGATGTTTGTGGTACTTTTGCAGCCCCTATACACTGCTAGAGCAGGAGCCAGAATCAGTCTCCTGCATTCCAAACACCACTAAATTTGGAGTTTGGAATCCCAGTATTAGAGAGATAAGTGCTATCTGCAACATTTAGATCCACATGTGGGTTTGGATCTGAGTCTCTTTTTTCCCTGACTGGTTTTAGGCGATTTGGATCCAGGCCCCTCTCTAGACTTGAATATAGAACTTAGCACATTAGAGAGAAAAGAAAAAAAAATCATTATGAAGAACTCTGTCTGTGAGATATATCCAGGGTATGATCCAGACTGATAGGTATTTATGTCACATCTGCTCTGCAACCTGGGGTGCCTTACAATGCCCTGCTGTAGTAGCTCCCACTTGGGCCACTCACAAACAGCCTTCCATCATGCAAGCCACACCCTGAATGTCTTTGTGTAACTGCAGCCTGTCAGTCACAGTTGGGTTGCACTCTGGCTCACACCAGCCATGTTTGTATTGCTGGATGACTCCACCACATCCCCAGTCTTGGATTTCCCCCCCAGAAATATGCGTCCGGTGCTGCCCAGCCCTCTCCTGGACAATACAAGGTTATATAAAGTCCATCGTTTATTCAGTAGAAATTATATGCACATGTACTGTTACCCCAAATGGAGTTTCCCAAACACTTCAATTCAAACACACTGGATTGCATAAACAATAAAACAAATGTATTAACTACAAAGAGATAGATTTTAAGTGAGTGCAAGTAATGAGGCACAAAACTGGAAATGGTTAGAAGAAAAATAAAGATAAAATGCAACTAATCCCTAATTTAACAAATTGTTAAATTCAAAGTAAAGTTTTTCTCACCATCATCACATGCTCTCAAGAGTCTTACTGGCCCAACTTGTTAGGCCAGGACCACTTCCCCAGTTCAATGGCTGCTTCCTTTGCTCTTTCTGGCGCAGTGAATCGATGGACAGAGAGAGAGAGAGAAAAAGAGGAGGAGGGGGTATGTCTTGGGGTGTCTGCCCTTCCTTTTTACAGTCCTTCCCTGCACCTTTGAGAGTCACTTCCAGCTGGAAGCATGGCAGCAGACAGTCTGTGAGGGCAGGACCTCCATGGTGTTTCTTTGCTCAGGGCAGGTCTAAACTTAGACAGCTGCACTGGTGCAGCTGCGCTGCTATAGCACTTTAGTAAAGATGCTACTACACTGATGGGAGAACTCGGGTTGGTGTAGTGAATCCACCTGTCGACATAGCACTGTCTACACTAGGTGTTAGGTTGGTATAATTGCGTCACTCAGGGGGTATGGATTTTTCACACCCCTGAGCGACGTTATACTGATGTAAGTTTGTAGTGTAGACCTGGCCTTAGATGTAGATTTTTCACCCGCACCCCCTCTCCTGCCAAAGAATGGCCATGTAGCAGACCCATTGGTCTTGTTTACACTTGGCTGAGGTGTCAGCTTCCCCTTTGACTCTGAGGAACTGGTTTGGCCACTCCCCAGACTTGGAGAATGTGTTAGTAACACCATACGGTCGAATCATAACTTTGCTCCCTTTTTTATGAAAGGTACAGGATGGACCTCAACTATCAAAATAAAACAGGACCATAATTATTTTCAAAGAAATCATAACTTTTAACAGTTTCTTACATTCATATAATTTTAAGGCCCTAAGGCACCATCAGCTCATCTAGTCTGACCTCCTTTACAACTCAGGCCATAGAATTTCTTCTTATGTCCACACATGATTTTTTGTGTATTGGATATTGTGGTGAAAAAGGTGGTAGTTTGGCAAAATATTGTTCCATCTGGCCCAGCATGAACAAAGAATATTAGCAGAATGAAAAAACATTTTGATTTGTCCCCCAGAATTATCTGCTTTCTCAGTGTAATACCCTGTATACGGTGTATGGAAATGTGAACAGGCTAGCAATTAGAAGAGATGGTTAAAACTTTGGCTTCCATTCCTGACTTTCCTACTGATTGGTGTGGCCTTGACCATTCACTTACATGCTCTGTGCTTCAGTTCCCCCATCCTTAAAATAGGTATAGAAATATGAACAATTGAATTCTTTGAATGTTGAGGATGCTCATCACCTTCTCAACAGGCACGCTGCCTCTCTGGCTAGATCATATAATATCAGGGTTGGAAGGGACCTCAGGAGGTCATCTAGTCCAACCCCCTGCTCAAAGCAGGACCAATCCCCAACTAAATCATCCCAGCCAGGGCTTTGTCAAGCCTGACCTTAAAAAGCTCTAAGGAAGGAGATTCCACCACTTTCTTACATAACCCATTCCAGTACTTCACCACCCTCCTAGTGAAATAGTGTTTCCTAACATCCAACCTAGATCTCCCCCACTGCAACTTGAGACCAATACTCCTTGTTCTGTCATCATGTCATATTTACCTGCCTCACTAGGGAGTTAAGAGGCTCAATTAATGAATACATATAAAGTGATTTGAACACGATGGTTAGAAAGGTGCTGTGTAAATGTAGCTCTGAGAGGTTCTAATCAGAACCAGATCCCATTGTACAATAACTTTATGCAGAAATGGAATGGTTCTTCACCTGCCAGGGCCCATGAATGTCAGTTATAGAGTTCTCTGATATACACTTTTTCTTTGTTCTGACTGGAGATATAATTCGCAAAATTACTATATGGCTATTTCTCAATAATTGTATAATCTGCACCCTGATTGGCTGAGGATCACTGTTAGCTAATCAGAGTGCAGGGATGTATGCAATATAGGTGAGGTTCTTGATAATCAGAAAGTCATTTTACAAATTGCTCTCCACTGATATTTTAATAAATGCTTCTGCTCTGACTGGCTACTGCCCTCCGAACTCTTAATCCACATGATCATAGCAGTCATGGACACCTCCTCATCTCCTGATACCCCCTCCTCTTCTTGTCCTGATATGTCACTTGGCCTCTGACAAGAATGGTAGCATCTTACACCCACTGTGCCCAGTTCACAGGTGTAAATGACTATGCAAGACGCAATGCCACAGATACAAGTTAATTGATTGGTACTGGGACTATGAGTAGAGGTGAGTAATCTTTCCACATGGAGGACTTACTGAGAAGTCTGGAAGCATGATATGAGAAGGAAGTACAAGCGGACAACTTTGTTCTGTTCATATGAGTTCTCAAAGCAGCAGTCAATCAGAAGATACATGTAATAGCCAAGTAGAATGATGCTGTGAGTGGGTGGAGGGAAAATTGAATATAATAATAAATGGAGGTGCCCTTTTTTAGCTTGGTAATAAATGTGTCCTGATCACAAAGAGATAGCAAGGAGCTCTCCAGACTGTTAATGTTAATTTTGAGTAAGTGTTTGAACACTGGAAGATTTCTAGAGGGCTAAAAGGAAGCCAACATTGTGGCAATATTTTAAAAGGGTAATCAGGCTGAACAGGATAATTATACACTGGGGAGTTTGAAATCGAACTTTGGCAAGATAATGAAAAAAATCAATAAATAATTAAGGGTGGAAATATAATTAATGACAGTCAGCATGGTTTAATAGAAAGTAGGTCAGGTCAAGCAAACCTGATATCATCCTTTGACAAGATTACAAGTTTCTACCAGTGTCTATAGCCAATTTCTATGGCCAGTTTTAATATCTACAGCTGGCAATTAATTTGAGAACAGCAGAATTCTAGAGGGCATAGTTGTAACTCCTCTATTTCATGTGATCACAGCACCCTAATAAAATATAGAGTCTATGAATAATATTTTCCCTAGAGTTCCCACAGGAGAAAATACTTAGAGTGATATGAACAATATTAGCATCCAAATCATAACTGTTTTTCAGCACAAGAGGTTGCAGCTAACTCCAACGGTTTATATCTTAAAGTCAAGTTGTAGGGGAAGTTCATAAGCAGTAACAAATAGAGCTATCAGACTCCTAATGATCTATCCTTCCATTGACACACATGGGATTTTGCATACAGCTCTATTAATGCTAATAGAAATGTGGAACTTACATGCTGAAATCAACAAAATCTCCCACTGTTACAATGGGTGAACAATCCTCATAGATAGCAGCAAGATAAGTGAGTTTAATTTTGACTCGAGTACCTCCCCCTCCTTCAAAACAAATAATTCTGACAAGACTGTTTTATTTATTTATATTTTAGTAGATGGCACAAAAACAATAGCAGTGAAGAGGATTTATCAAAAGCTTCCATATGGCAATGATCCCGATCTGACCTGAGCTAGCCAAATCACTAATCACTATGACAATGGGCCATATTTATCTTTGGTGTAACTGTGCTGAAGTCAACAAAGTTACAACAGATTTGGCCAATTAGTGTTTTCTTAAGCAGTCTTGGGTGATAGGGTGGGATGTTTGTCTGTCTCTGTGACTCTGTTTGACACACATATTATGCAAAGGCATATGTATGTTTCAGTTTGCTACAGATGTTGTAGTTAGGAATTCATGGATGTTTGCACTATTAAGCTCCAAATTTCATTATACTAGAATGTAAAGACAACAGGGCCACATTCTAGTTATGAAGTTGAAAGGCTGTCAGAATAATTTGATTGGATTTAGTTTATTTTCCACCATAAGCTAGTACACTTTGCAATTTCTAATAATTGCTAGGCATGAGACAAACAAAGTAGTGAGCACTAATGATGTCCTACAGCAATACAATAGCATCCCTGGATCTTTTGTGACTGCCTTTCCCCAAATTACAGCACACTGAAAGAGCTATAACTTATTTCAACAGCCCTATTAAAAACACAAAAAATATCTGTCAGTGCCCTAGACACCTACTCAGTATTTGTTCCCTTGCTAAATTAGATGTCATTCTACCTATGGGGATAATTAAAAACTACCATCTTTGACTCACGACTAGAGAAAAATTCAGGGCCAAATTCTCTATTAGTGTAAGTTGGGTAGCTCTGTTGACGTCAGTGGAGCTATCCAGATGTACTATAGCAGAGAATTTGGCCTCTGATTTCTTCCACAAGTTAAGAAAAAAGAGATCACATGATCACTTAGTTATGGGTGAAATCCTGGCCTCGTTAAAATCAATGGAAGTCTTGCCACTGACTTCAATGGAGCCAGGATTTCGTCCATTTTTATGTTTATTAAATGCAAGGAGCCACATAGAATCCAAAATATTGAATAGCTAGTGAAAGAGCAAGAGTCACAGCATACATCAGATGTTATCTAACCCACACAGAAATGCAAGGGAATAAGAAGCCATTGTCCAATGCAACCTCTTGTGATGCATTTATCACAACTTTGCCACGTCTGCATGAAAATTTGAAAAGTAAGCACTTTCCAGAATTATTTATTGGTTTGAATTTGATATTAAATAAATATATGATACTGAGGGGGAAATTAATTTAGTAACAGGTAATATTCCCACGACCCAGATAGAGAGAGAGATTTACTTTCTAACATAGTTTACTTCACATGACATTATACTATTCTAACATCACTGAACCTGAACATGTAGCTTACTAACTGTAAGTGCAGTTGCAGCAGTGCTGGAACAATTGTTATAGTGCGGGTGATGAAGGAGGAAACCATGTATTTGGGTTGTTATTTTTACTTCAAGCCAGGGGATGCAGCAGCACCCCCAGCACCCCTAGTTTCAGCACCTATGTGCAGTTGCCAGGTCTAGTTAAAGTAAAGGAGAGGGCTGGGCAGTGCTTTTTTTTTTTTTTTTAATTTACAGAAACTGTTGGGTTTTTTTTTACCATTTACCTCTGCAAGTACATTGGAAGCCCGTGTGAGTTGTGTAGTCAACATGAGATGCAGTCCGATATGGGGTTTCTGCTGAAATTCCATGTTGGGTTGCATTATCAATGCGTGCATCCTAGGGACTTACACACTGAGATCTGATAATGGAGTTGGGTTTTCTTATAGCTGTGCCATCGATAAGTGTCACCACACTTGCTATCCAGAGACTTCAGTTATCACAGTATTGGCTGGGAAAAATAAAGAGCAGAACAGAAATATTTCATAAACAGTTTTGAGTTTCATGAGGTTTCTTTCTTTCTTGGCATCCATCCATCTAATCTTAGATAAACAATAAAATAGTCAACTTGGGAAGAAACCAACTTACATTTACTACTCAGGAAAAGAGGTGAAGTGTTAACAGCTATACTAGGGCCCTGACCTCTAGATCAGGGTGTCTTAACCAGTGGGTCTTATTCCCTGGGAGGAGAACATGAAAAGCAATTGGGGATTGTGAGGCATTGAACATTTTATTATAATCTAATAAAAATAAAATCTCACTCCCCACTCCATATACAACTTTACCCTTCAAGATCAAGGTTTCTCAGTCATCCTTTTGAAACATGCAGCATTATTGTAATTAATACATTTTACTGTAACTTTTATATTAAATGTAAGGAGGATCACAACATTTTCTTGAATTTTAATGAGGGGTCATCCACCTAAAAAAGTTGAGAAACTCGACTCTAGGTGATACTGTAATAAAAATGTTAAATAATGATCACTCCACTGAAATTAAGGGATGTCTGTGATCTTATTTTTACTTCTATCAGCAGTATTGTCCAAAACACATAGGCCATGTCTATAAATGGCAACAATGTGTATTTTTAACGTATTAACTAATATATGTTAAAATGCTAGTATACACAATGCAAGTTGTAGTTTAAAGCGGCAGCGCTTTAATGTGGCTTGTGTAGTTGCGGCATAGCACGGGGAGAGAGCTCTCCCAGCGCTCTAAAAAAACCAACTCCACAAGGGGAGTAGCTCCCAGAGCTGGGAGCACGGCTCCCAGCGCTGGTGCACTGTCTACACTGGCACTTTACAGCGCTGAAACTTGCAGCACTCAGGGGGGTGTTTTTTCATACCCCTAAGCGAGAAAGTTGCAGCGCTGTAAAGTGCCAGTGTAGACAAGCCCTATTTCTACACTCGGAGGTGGAGGTGTGATTCCCACCTCACACACATGTGCCTGTGCTAGCACTGCTTGAGCTAGCATGTTAAAAATAGCAATGTAGTCACAGTAGCACAAGTGCCACAGATGGCATCCTGCGCTAGACACCCTTGAGTACAAACCTTCCTGACTTGTGAGTATGTACTTGGGAAGGCTAGCCCGTGCTCCCATGGCTACACTATTATTTTAGTAGTGTGATGAGAGCTAGCGTGAGTACGTGTACTCAAGCTGGGAATCATACCCTAAGGCTGCATGTGCACAGCCTTTAGCTTTGTAGTCAATCAAACTGCTAATAAAACAGGGTCAACGTTGATGAATTTCTTGAGTTAAAAAACATGTTGAGAAAAAAAGTTTCTAAATTGTCAAAACATTTCATTTTGACATGTTTGCAATGAAAAAAAAGGGACGTGTGCATCTGTCAGGAGACAAGCTCATAGGCGGGCAGGCCTAGTGGGCAGAGTCAGAATGCCAAAGCCCAAGGTCAAAGAAGAGTCAGAGCTGGGGACTGGAGCCAAAGGTCAGAACTTGAAGTCAGAGTTTGAATGCCAGAGCTGAGGATTGAGACAGAGCCAGAGCCAGGAATCAGAACCAAGTGTCAGAACCGGAGTACCTGAAGCCTAAGGCTGGGACAGGACTGGAACAAGACTGGGTGGAGGGCAGGGTCTAGATTGGAACAGTACAAGAGCGAGCAGGGCTTAGAGTGAAATGAACACAGGGAGGCAGAGAATCAGTGGGCATGTGCATTGAGCAGCTGCTGGGCTTAAGAGCAAGCTACCTGACTATCTTAGCCAATCAGGTGGTTCTGCTGTGGCCCAGCTGTGCTCATTGATTGCCTGTCAACTGGGCAGGTGCAGCTGCACACCTTCATTCCTGACAGTATCTTACCCATCATTGTAACATACACACATTCTATTTCTATATCTATGTATGCACAGTATATTATCTTAGGGCATCCAATGTTAACAAGCGTGTCCCAGTGGCAGATGGAGGAATGTCTACATGTGGAGAGCTCCAAATAATGAATAAGGAGCCATGAAAATAAGGTTTTGGATGGGGCTGGTAACCCCATCACATAAAGCAAAACTACTACAGAAACAAACACCAGAAGAATTGGTATTCAGCAGGTTCAAACAAGAGCTCAGCTTCATGTGAAAAACATGACAGGCATTGGTCTAACCCTTAAGGAAGCCCTTGTCCTGAAAAATCCCCTTTTCAAGGCCAGATCAATAATGAAAAGCAGTTTTTGGAATGTGAGAACAATGTACAAAACTAGTAAAACTGCTCAAATAATTAAAGAAATAGATCAATACCATCTTGATGTCCTTGGAATCAGTTGAGTATAGCTGGACAGGTTTGAACAAACTCCTCTTCAAAGAAAAAAATAAAACCATTATCTACACTGAGAATGTGGATGATAGACGTGAAGCTGGAATAGCAATTTAATGTCAAATGAAGCTGAGCAGTCACTGATTTAGTGAGAATTAGTCAATGAAAGAGTTATTAGAGCTTCAGTCACACAATGCTACGAATCAACCAATGAAAACCCAGATGAGGAAAAAATGCTTTTTAATGATTGGTTGCAGGATGTGTTAAGCAGGGTCCCAAAACATGATACTATGGGTGATTTTATTGCAGAGGTTGGAAGTAACAATAAGGTGTTGGATAAAGTTATGGCAAATGCAACAGAGGGTTGGACATGAATCAAAATGGTGAACAATTAGTAGAAATTTGCAGTGTTAACAACCTAGTGATATGTGGATTCCCTCATAAAGAAATCCATAAAGTGACTTAGAACTCCCCAGGTGGTACTACAAAGAACCAGGTAGATCATTTCTGCATATCAAGAAAATTTGGCAGCTTGTTGGTAGATGTATGTGTGTACAGGAGAGTCGATATGGGCAGTGACCAGAACCTTTGTATTGCTGAATTGAATATCAAGTCAAAGAGGATGAATAAGGTTAAAATAAGACCACACATCAACAGATGATGACGGACATATCTAGGACATGCCTTAATGATGCCACCAACATGACTTCCATGTCAAGTAATAAGATGGATGCCACTTGAAAAGAGACAAATTGAGAGCTTCAAAGCCAAGGATCTAGCCTGAGCAAACTGTCTATACTGTTATTTTTAATTTGCGAGCCCGAGTCAATTGACTCAAGCGCTGAGACTCAGCGCTTTGGGTCTTTTATTGCAGTGTAGACATATGTTTAGAAGAGGTAAATGCTCATTTATTGATATCAAGTGTTGAGAGGCTGAAGATGCTAGCCAAAGAGATGATCTTACAACCTCATATAAGAATCAAACAGCTAACAGGAAACTTTTGTGGTACTGGGGGCCTATTAAAGATGCAAATAGAAACATTCTTAGTACCGAAGACTAACAAAGGAAAAGATAGACAGAACATTTTCCGGTTGCTTTAAATAGACCAAGCCCAGGAGAACTACTAGAAATACGTGATGAAAACCTACCACCAAAGACTGATATGACCTAGGAGATATGAAAATGGAAGAAGTTAGAAAAAACATCAGTAAACTCAAAAAAATGTGAAAGTAGCTAAAGGGAATAATATTATTGGGAGAGATGCATAAACAAGTGAAAAAACAGCCCCTGAGACTTGCCTTGGATTTTTGGATAGAATGTGGAGCATAGAAAAGAACCCAGCCCAGTGCAAAAGAGGCCTTAGAGTAAAATTGTCAAAGAAGAGAGACCTTACCAATGGCAGTAACTTTATTCTCAGTGCCTGGGAAAATCAGGTGCAACATCATCCTGGAACTTATCAAGAAACAAATAGATCTCCAACAGAGAGAGGAACAAGCAGGTTTCAGGCCTCTAAGATCATGTGCTCTCAGACATATTATAGAACAAAGTGGCAACCATATCTTGTGATAAATGTACATTTCCAGAGGCTTTTGACAACATATACAAGGAGAATCATTGGAAAATTATGACATGCTATGGAGTAACAACAAAAATAATTAGAATAATTAAAGATTTATATGAGAATGCTGAATGTGCAGTCAGAGAAGGCAACAAATTAGCCAACTGTTTTCAATGACAACTGGAGTAAGGCAAGTATTTATTATGCCCCTACTATTGTTTGCATTCACATCAGCCATTCTGGGTGCCTGGATGGTACACCAAAATGACATTAAATCTAAAGAAAAATAAAAACCATCAGATCTGACATTGGTTCAAGGATTTTGCAGCCCAGAGATATTCCAAATTATGTGCTCTGTAAATATCTGGACTGGAAATCAGGTGACCTTGAGGTGGTGCTGCCATTCTTTGAAGGCAGCTACAATGGTGAGTAGTTTTTTAATCACAGACATCATAACTGCTCCACAGGTAAAAGTTTATGGAAGTAGAATGCACATGGAAGATTCCATGGTACACATTGTTGTGATGGTACAGCTCTGACTGCCACATCAAACAGATACAAAAATTAACAAAGAAGTTCGTGGTCATTGGGGGTTCCACCCTTAACATCCATAATATCATCATTCAGCCCTTCACAGAAGTGATAAACCTACGCCGCTTCATTCCATTCATTCAGTATCAACGATAAGGCATTGAACCTGGGCTCTGAAGCGGGCTGGCAAATCTATTTTAGGGACTGAAGGGCAGCTTCAGCCGTACAAGTGTAATTCAGGTAACTGAAAATAGTTGAGAAGACATGGATGACATCATCTAAGTTATTTAGCATGGGCCTGGACTGTTCCAGCAGCAGTGACACCCAATCTGGTCAGTAGGCTAATTATAATCCCTATCTTGGCCTGGTCCACAGGGTACATAAGCAGCTGGAATATTGGCATTGATTCAAGTAGGCACAGATTCAAGAAACCACAACATTTCTTTCCATCATCATCAAATTTATCCAGCAATGGGACACTAGGAGTCCAGTTGTAGGGTTCTGGGAGTTAAAAGGCTTCTACCTGTAGTTGAGCCACATGGTTCTAAAGGCTTTGTATCAGGCTCAGCATATCAGTCACAGGTATGTTGGTGTTTTCCATTACATGGTAGAAATCATGAAGTGGTGGAGGTGCTGGGGGAGGTAGTCGGTCTCTGCTCAAACTGTTGTGGAACAAAGATAACATTCGCAACAGACTTAGGTTCAGACAGAGCTGCATTGGGTTTTATTCTGAAAACACAACACAGCACCTATTGGGTAAGAAACCAGGAAGCCATCGCATTGAGCAAGACACTGATTGGCACTTGCAGATTTTCTTATATAGTTGGTGTGAGCAGCCTCTGGTGGGCAAAGAAGGCAAGCTATACTAATTCAGTTACAAGCCCTGCACAGGCTGCAGGAGTTCCTAACACAACCAAGGACTTTTATGGACAAATGATAAGGGACAATTGAATGACCTTGTTTTTACTAACAACATTGTCCTACTTAGTTCAACACATCACTTAATGAAAGAAAAGACCCAGCTTCTGGCAAACACAGCAAAGTAAGTTGACTTGTTCATCAACAAGGGGAAGACAAAATATATGGCTACCAATGTCCCAAAACAACCATCAGAGGAGATGGAGAAACACTAGACAAAGTAAGTCATTTTACCTATCTAGGGAGTGAGAATTGCAATGATGGTGTGACCTTACTGATGGATCGGTTAATGACTGATTATAATATGGATTATTGATTAGTCTTCTGAGGCATCATGTCTATCCTTCTATATGGAGCAGACTCGTGGAAATCTACAAGAAAAATTGATAAGAAGATCAACTCATTCCAAAGTAAAAGCCAGTGAAAGATTCTGAGGAGAGTAAACCAACTTAAATCATCAAACATGGTTGGAAGACAACAATGGGCATATGTAGGACATGCTTTAAGGATGCCACCAATGTGAATTCCACATCAAATGATAATATGGACACCACCTGTAATGAGAACAAGAAGAGGACCTAGAGAAAATATGCAGAACAATAGAGTAGGAAGACATATCCATCAACATGCACTCAGAAGCCTGAACAGACCAGCATAAGACTGAAATAAATGATGGTAGCTGGTGGTAGGGTGACCTGATATCCCGATTTTATTGGGACAGTCCCGATTTTGGGGGCTTTTTCTTAAATAGGCACCTATTATCCCCCACCCCCTGTCCTGGTTTTTTACACTTGCTATCTGGTCACCCTAGCTGGTGGATGCCCTATGCACCTGAGAGTGTAGGAAGATAAACAAAGATAAAGAAGAAAGAGAATATAATATGCTATAGGGTTCCAGCAAAGTACTGGATAAAGTCTAAAAATAGCCAATAAAGAGAAGCAAGGCCCCTACATTCTCCCTGGTGAGAGGGCCGGTGACAAGAAGTTTTACTGTCCTTTGGGATGCAATTACTTTGTGTTTAACTGCAGAGTGACCCCCTCACCTCCTATATTTATTGAATTCAGAGCTGATGTCTGTTTTCCTTTCAACCTACAATGGATATCCTGAGGCCAAACCACCATAACTGCCAAGCGCCAGTGTTTTCAAAAGAGTCTATGCCAGAAGATTATCATGTCTGTTTCATGTTAGAATTAACATTTCTTTTCTAATTCATTTAAAATCAAATATAACCTAGTTGAGGATATGCCTTAATTCACAAACAATTTGCAGCAGCATGATTATAATATGTGGTATTAACTCCCAGAAAAAAAAATTGGGTTAAGATTTCAGATGTTTCTGTGATGCTGTATATTTAACATCTTTGAGTACCTAAAGAGGCGCCTTCACCTGGCTACCTCTTCTAGGTAATAAGAATATGAATGAAGAGCTGCCAATGGATCTATTTGAAACAGAATAGTAGGTATCAAAGTTCTGACTCTTTCAAGGAGGCAATAGAAAGTGTTCTGGCAAAAGAGACTTGAAATCTTTACAGTACCTTCAGCGGATGATTTACAGAATGCCATTGTACTAGACGAAGAGCAGGCAATTTGTCCTATTGATTGGAAGCTGGTTACTAGGGAATGTGTGGCTTGCAAATATGGGAGAAAAAGGCCTGTCTCAAGGCTCATTAAAGTTAATGGAGATCTTTCAATTCCCTTCAATGGGTTTTAGATCAGGCCAGTCTGTACATATGTATCTTCATAAAGAGTGAGGCATAACAATTCAAATGCATTATAAACAATCCTGCGATTCTTCCTAGAGGAAAGGTACAGCACTGTTAATCATATTGTTTGTTATTTTCATGATATTCATGGTTTAAAAAAATGGACAAGCCTAACTGAGTTCTCTAAGTGATCTCATGTCCTGCACCAACTGTGACTGCAGGAAGAGATTAAAGAGAAAAGCTAAGACTTAAAGCCAGGTTGGGAGTGGAAGCTGGTTTGGAGCCAATTCGAGCATATCTGTCACAGGAAAAATAACATTACAAATAAAGCCAAAGGAAAGAAGAATTTTGGAATACATGGACCCTCTTAATCTCCTTTAGTCTCACTCAGATATTGTGGCTATTTAGGACATGTTGGAAAACCTCATGCAAAACAAACAAACAGCTTTCAAAGGTACCAATAGATGGTAAAATCAAAAACATTTCTGCTGAAATACCTATACTTGAAGGAAAGGATGCTATAACTGGAAAGTGAGTGATACTTGCAATGCAAAATAGAGCTTCTAAGACCCTTACCAATGGAAACTTGGTATCAAAGGACAGGGTTGATTTCCTGAAGTATCTCACAATGTCCTTTGTTTGATTTACTGCTAATAGTTGTGCTTAAGTATGAAGGGGATGTTATATTACAGAATTTAGCATAATTTGGGGGTGATTAGTTTTATCTAACCATTTGGTTAATTTCTATCTCAGGTCCAGAAATACTACTTAGTATCACTACTATAGTAGTATTGCTGCCTCAGAAATGCTTTGAAATAAAACAAGATCAAAGAGCAGAAAATGCGAGACAAGGCTACTATACTCCACAGAAGATATTCCTTTCAAATATGCACAGGGAACTTGGTCTGTGATTTTTTTTCTACAAACTGCTATAATATTCAGAGTTTGTATTTTTGTCTGTTGAGAAAATTATGGTCCTCTTTCCAGAGCCTGCAATATAGCAAAGAATAAATTTATACATGAGAGAATCTTTTGGGACATTGAACTAATATTATGGTTGATTCAGAGGTTTTCATGCTCCTTTGCACAAAAGCTACTCTACTTGTGCATAGTGGCCCCTAAGCCAGTTTAGATGCCAGCATTAAAGGTATGGCCAGGTTTAACTCCAGCTGCCCTAACAGTTCACTGGAGCAATTGACGGCTGATTAGAGAAGATTTCACAATGATTTTTCTAATACATATAACAAGATCTTTTTTTTAAAAAAAAACTCACGTTGAAAATACGGTGCTATAAAATTCAGTAGGGGTGAACAAATAGAAATGTAATTGGGTTCTATATAAAATATTATTAAAACCTATAGAACTTAGTAGAAGATGTTCTTTGTAAAGGTGTTTGAACCATTCTCTAGAATTTTTTAAGAACATAAGAACAAAGGGCTGGAAGGGACCTCCTAGGACACTGAATCCAGTCCCCTGTTATCACAGGCAACCCCATTTTATAATCCTGTTAATAAATTTATCAAACTCCACCTTAAAACCAGTTAGGTTTTTTGCCCACACTACTCCTATTAGAAGGCTATTCAAGAACCTAATTTCTCTGATTAGAAACCTTCTTCTAATTTCCAGCATAAATTTACTCAAGTCCAATTTATAACCATTTGTTCTTGTGCCAACATTGTGCATTAGCTTAAATAGCTGTTCTTCCTCCCTGGTGTTTGCTCCCCTGATATATTTATAGCGAGCAATCACATCTCTTCTCAGCCTTTGTTTTGCTTAGCTAAACAAGACAAGCTCTTTTAGTCTCCTGTTATAAGATAGGTTCTCCATTCCTCTGAACATCCTAGTAGCCCTTCTCTGCACCTGTTTCAGTTTGAATTCATCTTTTTAAACATGGGTGACCAGAACTGTGCATGGTATTCCAGATAAGGTTTTACCATTGTCTTGTACAATGGTATTAACACTTCCCTATTGTTACTGGAAATACCTTTCTTGATACATCTGAGGATGGCATTTGCCTTTTTCATGGTCTCATCACATTGGTGGCTCAAAGTCATCTTGTTATCAATTAATACACCCAGGCCTTTTTCTTCCTCCCTCATTTCCAACTGAGGAGCTCCCAGCTTATAGCAGAAATTCAAAGGTGTGAGTTTGCATTTTGTACTTTAGCAGAGATATAATACTCTGTTACATTCTACAGGATGCTTATAAAAACTAGAGTGTAAATGTAAGTGATGACTGGGAATTATTTAAGAATGGCTTTATTAGATGTAACCTCCATTTCCTTTATGCGCCCCATAATTCTACCATCACAAAAGGATTCTTTGGGTAAAAAGCCATCCAGGTTAAGAGGGGAGGTGAAATCAGTAATAACAATAATGAAATCACAAATGGAAAAAAATGCAGAGGCTGATACCAATGAGAAAAAATCAGAAGTTAGCAAATGCAGACAACTGATAAGGGAGCCCATAGGTATTGATTAACAATCTAAAATCAGTGGGGTTAAGGATAGGAGGGAATTATTTAAATATATTAGGAATAAAAGAAATCCTAACAATGGTACAGGTCTGGTTAAATTGTCAGTCATAACTCATGATGTAGAAAAGATGTATTCAATATATATTTCTGTTCTGCACTGGGAAAGAAGAAGGATGATGTAGTAATATCTTACAGTGAAAATGAAATTCTTTCTATTCCATTAGTAACTAGGGAGGATGTTAAAGAACAACTGTTGAAATTACACATTTTTAAAGTAGCGGGACTGTATAACTTGCACCTGAGAGCATTAAAAGAATTGTCGAAGGAACTCTCTGAACCATGATAGTTGATTTTTAACAAATCTTGGAATACTGGAGAGATTCTGGAGGACTGGAATAAAGCTAAAACCATGGCAATATTTAAAAAGGGTAAATTTGGACGACACAGGAAACTAAAGGCTAGTTAGCATGACATCGGTAATAGGCAAAATTAGGGAAAGGCTGGTAAGGGGTGCATTTAATAAAGGTTTACAGATGATAGAAATTTGCGGAGTGGTAAATAATGATGGGGATAGGTCAGTTATACAAGCCAATCTGGATCACTTGATAAGGTGAGCTTATTTGAACAGGTTTTTTAATACAGACCAATGCTAGGACAAGATGATGCACTATATCCTGGGATGCAGTGATACTGAAGAGAGTTTGGAAATTATGGAAGATAACTAATTGAATATGAACTCCCTATATGATGTCATAGCAAAGAGGATGAACATGATCCTTGGATTTATAAGCAGGGGCAGGGCTGTCCCTATGGGTGTGCGGGGCCCAGGGTGGAAGTGATGAATTCATCACTTCCTGGATCGACCGCACTGGTCAATCACACCAGCCTGCAGGGCCCCTCAAAGCATGGGTCCCGGAGCAGTCGCCCAGTGAAGGGCCAAAATCCATGTGCTGTGTAAAATCCTGACACAGGCCCAAAGTCCAGAGTTTGGTCAAGAGGCCGAGAGGCCTAGCAAACAGTGAACAATATTAGCTAAGAGAAGCAGAACAAACGAGACAACCTTGGTTTTTACTAAGATAAGCATGGTCAGCAAAACTCCAGGTGGGGAGTAGTAATTGGTGTCTTTATCTGAAGCTGCAAACAGACCATTGGAATGAAAGGGACCTTGTGTCTGGGTCTGTGTATACTCCTCTGCAAGAAAAGATAGCCATGCTCTCCCCACATGCCAACCTTGAGTTCATGGAAGAGGTTCAAGCATGTCAGTATGAGATATGACATCCTCCCTCCTCCCTCCCAGATACCAGTGTCTGCATTTAGAAACACAAATGAGAAACTGAAAAACAATTTCTATTGCCATGTACCTTTCAATGTCTTTTTGCTTTAACCCACCTGTCGGACAATCAGAGGAGCTACTTTATTCCTATGGACCCCAAATCAGAATTCAGCATATATATATTTTATACTAATACACTTTATACATTGTTTAAAGGAAAACACCTGTGTATTAATTGTATATCATATGTTAACCTGAAACCATGGGCAGAGACATTATGTAATCTTTGACTATTGGCTACTGTGCTTATCTTGTCTTGCTGCTAGACCTATCCAGGGGCTCGGGAACTCCCACCCCATCACTTCCTTCCGCCCATGAAAATTCCATATAATCCATTGTAATTAATTGATTGGTAGTGTCTCTGAGCCTAATAAGCAAAGTAACACTCCACCAGCGCTGTGCGTAATAAACCCACGTGCTTGATTCTACACAGTGACCATTTTCATTCCTTCACCCTGATTCGCCGTACCCAAGGGACAGCTCTGAGCAGGGGAATGTTACGTAGGAGTAGGGAAGTTGTATAACCTCTGTATACTGCATGGAATACTGTGCCCAGTTCTGCTGTCCATACTTCAGTGAGGTTGCTGAAAAATTAGAAAGGGTTCAGAAGAGCTACAAGAATGACTCAGCATCAGGAAAACATGCCTTATAATGAGAAGCTTAATCTATTTAGTTTATCCAAGAGAAAGTAAAGAGGTTACTTGATCACAGTCTACAAATACCTACATAGGGAAGACATTTCTGATAGTGCATGGGTCTTTAATCGAGCAGTAAAAGGCATTAAAAGATACAATGGTTAGACAAATTCAAACTAGAAACAAGGTGCAATTTTTTAATTATGACAGTAATTGACCATTGGAACAGCTTACCTAGGGATATGATAGATTGTCTATCACTCGAGGTCTTCAGACCAAGACTGGAAGTGCTACAGCTCAAACAGAAGTCATGGGATTCATGCAGCGATTATTGGGTGAGGTTCTATGGGCTACGGGATGGTCAGACTGGATTATCATAATGGCCCTTCTGGCCTTTAAATCTGTAAATCTATAGAAATTTCTTCCAAAGTAAACTTTGTTGGAGGAGAATAAGTGCCAGTATTCTGCCCACTTTTCTGGGCAGCACCGTGAGCAGTGTGGGGGAGCTGGTGGTGCCTTTAAGAGGGAACCCCTCACCCTCACCCATCAGGATTTTTATGCCAGTTTATTAGTATTATTATATGTTATGGGACAGCTATATCTTTGTATCATTGATTGCATTTTAAGTACGTGCCAGAAGCATCCCTGGTTATTATTCAGGTACACACCTCCTTTGATGTTATTTTTACAAATCTAAGATATAAATAATGTTTGTTATTATGTTCATCATTTATTATTAAACTGCACTGGCTTTTTTCCATGGGGGTGGGATGGTCAGAAGAATCTATAACAAAATATTAGCTTGACTTTATATGCAAGGAGCTGAACAGCATTTTTCAAATAAAGATAATGTATATGTAATAGTGATGGTGGGCTAGGGTGACCAGATGTCCCGATTCTATAGGGACCGTTCCAATATTTGGAACTTTTGTCTTATATAGGCGCCTATTACTCCCCACCCTCTGTCCCAATTTTTCATATTTGCTGTCTGGTCAGCCTATGTGGGCATTTATTTATCCAACTACTGATTCATATTCACACATGCTTTCCAGGCCTCTGTCTGAATGACATAATTCTTAGCAATACTGTCTTTCATAGGAGGAACATAGCATTACCCTTTTCGCTGTTGGACAACAAAGCAACAAGTATGTGTAATCTGATGGGTCTGTCCGTAAGCTTGGGGACAAAACTGTCAGCCATGCCCAACTCTGTTTTAGCCTTTTGCACAGGCTCTTTCATTCCTCTCTTATACAAATGCAAGAAAAGTAAAAAAATGTGATAGTATTGACCTGGACTGATTTTGCAAGGTTTTCTATATTCCAGTAGCTAAACGATCATGGCCCATGCTTAGCCTCAGGAGACCACAAGACTGTGGCTGCTACTGCCATGGCCCCCGCTCCTGCTGTTCAGGGATGTGTTTGTCTTTCTTCTCCCCTCCCCTTCCCTCCCGCCTTTATATTGCATTTACATCTTATATCTTCCATCTGGGACTGAGTGCTAGTCATTAGTTGCTGCTTAGCTGGATCCTCTTATTCCCAACACCAGCACGCTGGGCTTCTCCTTAGGTGAAGGCTTGCTGCTCCTCAGCTCTGCAGGTTCTTGAAGCCACCCTGCTACAGTGTGGATTACAGCATTCTGGAGTTCTGCGGCGGTACTGAATCAGAGGGTTTTAGTGCTTTCAGTGAAAAGCATTCAGTTATGTATTTTACATGCAGCTGATGCATAGTGTCAAGAATTTTCAGTTAGAAAAATAATATGGCTACTCAGATTGTCTGCTACCTACAGCTCATCAATGGAGGTGTTGATTTTGTTCAAGTCAACAAAGTCTATTTCCTGTTAGCCATCCAAAGGTTAACACCCAGCTAGTTTTCCATTGGCTATTTGCCATTTGAGTGGCAGTTCATTTGTTGCCTGATGGTTATATATGCTCCAATTAGAAACGAGCATTCTGACAGGCACACTTTACTGTTTTAAAATACCGACCAGCATGCAAGCAAGAACCCCTGGGAAGGCCAAACCTGACATGGCTGCCTATTGGCTTTTCAATTGTCAAGTTGAAACCAGATGACTGGAGGCAAGTTGAATAGTTTGTAGAAAGAAAACACATTTAAAGCAAAACATTTTATTCTTGAGTGTGCACAGATATGTAAATTCATGCATGTTACTGGTGCTGAATTTTGCAACTGCCCTTAGGTAATGGTGAATACTGTACATTCTGCTACCTGCATACTTCCTAGAGATTCTATTGTCAAAGCAGTAAAAGGACTGAGAAAACATCAAATATTAAAAGAAAGTGAATTTGCCTGATGGAATTCTTTTTTTCCCCAGTAAGCAATTAGCAAATAAGTTTGTTTGCCTTGAAGTGATCAATGGTTTGTGGACAGCCAATATGGGCTCTTTAATGGGCAGCTAGATGGCCGTGAGTCTTTTCAATGGACTGTACTCACTAAAAGATGACCGGCCAACATTGTCATTCTTGTTAATTGAGTTGCTGCCTGCCTGAAAGAGCATTTCAGTTAGTGAAACTGGCTGCTCCATTCGGCAAACAGGAAATGAAAGCAAATTATCTGAAAAAGTTTCACCTTTTATACGTTGTTAATAGAAACCTGACTGCCATAAAAGGTGTGTGGAAATGTACTGCATAATGTTTTGAAGACACTTAGAAAAAAAGGCTTCTAGGTTGTAACCCAGGTTCTCTATGCTTCCATTAATACAGACCTCTTTTGTTATGAGGCTTATTTAATAAAATATGTAAAGTGTTTTAATTAGAGATGGGTGAATAATGAAAAAAAATCCACAACTATTCATTTTTATTTTCTTTCTTTCTTTCTTTCTTTCTTTCTTTCTTTCTTTCTTTCTTTCTTGTTCTAGGAAAGCATGACCTGCTTGTGAATATTCTGCATGAAGTACAAGACGGTAAACTTATCAGATAAATAATCTTTGTTTTTAAATTTGTGGATGAAAGTGCAAAGTAATAATAATAAATCATTATTAATAAGTGATTCATAATACTAATGCTAATTTTATAAAACCTAAATTCTTACATTCTTTCAGACAATGAAGCTTAGCTATCAACAAAAGACAATGTAAGTGCTTGATTTACTCACAAAAAGTGCTTGTGACAATAACAACATGCTATGGAGTGCGCACATTTTCTACATTGCCTGTCACCCATGCATAACAGGCTGAGGCTCCACACTGGTGGGAGGAGTATATAAAGAAAGGACACAGAATCACTATGCCTGTGTAAAAGTAAACACATTCCCCACACTGAACGTAAACTTTTCCAAGCTACCTAGTATATATACAAACTGCTCACTTATAAAGGGTTTTTGGCAAATACTTATGACATATTCAGTACAACAACGATGTGCAGCATAGGCGCCGACTCGGCGCAAAATTTTGCAGGTGCTTAGCACCCACTGACAGCCAGCTCTCCCTCTTCTCCCAGTGCCTCCCCCTTGCTGACAGCCCTGCTGATCAACTTCTCCCACTCCCTCCCAGTGTCTCCTGTCCTGCCTGCTGCAGATCAGCTGTTCCATGGCGTGCAGGAGGCATTGGGAGGGAGGAGCGGGGATGGGGTGCGCTCCAGAGAGTGAGTGGAAAGAGGCAGAGAAGAGGCAGGACATAAGATAGGTTTTCCCTTCCTTGGATCATCCTAATAGCCATTCTCTGTACCTGTTCCAGTTTGAATTCATCCTTCTTAAACATGGAAGACCAGAACTGCACACACTATTCCAGATTAGGTCTCACCAGTGCCTTGTATAACGGTACTAACATCCCCTTATCTCAACTAGAAATACCTCACCTGATGCATCCCAAGACCGCATTAGCTTTTTTCACGGCCATATCACATTGACGGCTCATAGCCATCCTGTGATCAACCAATACTCTGAGGTCCTTCTCCTCCTGTTACTTCCAACCAATGCGTTCCCAGCTTATAACTAAAATTCTTGTTATTAATCCCTAAATGCACGACCTTACACTTTTCACTATTAAATTTCATCCTGTTACTATTACTCCAGTTTACAAGGGTGGGAAGAGGCAGGGTGGGGTGTATCTTTGGGGGAAGGGGTGGAGTGGGGATGGGGCCTGGGGCAAAGTGGGATTTGAGCACCCACTGAGTAGAGGGGAAGTCACTGCCTATGAAGTACAGTTTTGATCTATGCATCAGATGTTACATACACAATCTCAAAGCCGTTTTAAAGCAACATTCAAAAACACAAAATGATGCAGCACATTTGTACATAGATTCGATTCATAAAGTCCAAGACCAGAATGTGAACCATTTCCCTCTGATAGATATGATCAGAACTGTGATCATCTAGACTGATCTCCCGCACAACACAGGCTATAGAACTTTCCTGAAGTAATTCCTGTTTGAACAAGTGCATATGTTTAAGAAAAACATCCAATCTTGATTTAAAAATTGCCAGTGATGCAGAATCTACCACAACCCTTGGTAAAGTATTCAAATGGTTAATTACCCTTTCTGGTAAGAATGTGTATGCCTTTTTTCCAGTCCGAATTTGTTTAGTTTCAACTTCCAGCCATACAACCTTGTTATAGCTTTGTCTTTAGACAGAGCAGACCATTTGCAAATATTTCTTCCCTATGTAGGTACTTATAGACTGTGAACATAAAGTAGAATATAATAATACCTTGCTCTTATATAGCACTTTTCATGAGTAGATCTCAGTGCTTTAGAAAATGGTCAGTATCATTTTCCCCTAGTTATAGGAGACTGAACTTCTTCTGGTGTATGGCTTAGGATGACATAAACAATGAATTAGAAGTGATGTAGCCACTCTATCATGGCAGCAGCATCCGGAGATAGCAAGCACATGCATCCACCATCAAGATAGCAATGAGGGCTGTCCATAAGCAGATGGCACACTGTTCTTGAGCTTCACAGGCTCAGGATGGAGAGCTCAAGAAACCCCAATGGTAAAGACATGAGTTAAACCACCCATGACCGTAACGTATCCTGTTGCAATGAAGAAGGCTCTTTCAGGTCAGACGGTTGTCTGTGGGGCATGTGAGAGGTGATCTGGCGAGAGTAGGGGATGCAGAACTGAGTTGGCTATCTGCCAAGAAATGTGCCATTGATCCAAAATATAGTCCCACACCACCTATTGCTGCCGTTCCTTAGACAGGTTGTGTCTAATGTATTCTTCATTAGCCAGCATTTTTGATATGGCCTTGAGATGAAATGATGAAGTAAGGTGTCTGCATAACTGGCTGCAGCAGCAATGTGGCCAGGGCCCTGCCTTCCAACTAATATCCAGGGGAGCAATGCCTGCCTAGGTGGGAAGGTTGGAGACTGCAGTTCTCCAGGTCAGACCAATGAGGACATGAAGGGCACAAATGATTGCTGAGTCCAACTTGCCACTAGAGCCCCATGCTGTCACATAGTATTTGGCAGGTACAATAATTAGGACATTCGTAGATGTCCATACCATTGCAGCACTAGCACCCCATGAGTTGTTGTCAAGTCAAGAGGTGAAACTGAGGTACAGAGAGGCAAAGAGACATTCCTGAGGTTATCCAACAGGCCAGTGGCAGAGTGGGAAATAGAATTCCGTTCTTATTCCCTATCCACTAGGCCAAACTGCCTCTCAAAATATACGGTGTACCTATTTTACATATTTCCCAGACTTCATTTGGAAATATAGTTTATAAAAAATAGGCTATTATAATTTCCTGGTTAGGTTTATGTGAACCATTTCCCTCTGCTGGATATGATCAGAACTGCACAAGTGTGTGTCACAGTCATTAAACTGCTAACAGCTGAAGGAGATTCCCTGGGAGACCATTTGATAGGGGTCTAAGCTTTCAGGAGCAGGAAAATCTGTGTTCTATCCCTCATTATGTACTGAGCTGCAATGGTATACCTTACATTGACAACTGAGAATCCCGAGGAAGCCACATATTTCTTATTCTGTTTGATTTGTAGGAATGAATAATGCTTTTTGAAAGCAACGTGAGACCAATACTAAGGCAGTGAGAAGACAGTCTGCAGTCATTGTGACCTGCCAGAAAAAGGGCCCATTGCATTTGGATAACGTTGTTTGTGCTTATAACTTGCCAGGGTATAGGGCTTTGTCCTGAGACCTCTTTCACAAACTTAACAGTGCATGAGTGGGAAAAGAAATAATAATTTGATTGGATCCAATTTAGGACAGTAGACATAGCACACATACATACCTCTCCTGTGACAGAATGAAAATACAAATCAGAATCTCTATTTTCATTTATTTCTATGGCAATCATCATTATAGTAATCAGGTGCATATGCAGGAATTTAAATTTGACCGCTTTTGGAGGGGCACGATAAACACAGACAAATGAAAGTTCGCGTAACACACCCCACCCCACCCCGGCAGATTTCTCAGGATGCCTCTGGTGGGAATGCCCATCCCCGAAGAGGTAGCAGCTTCCCCTGGCAGTGGCACTGTCCTTGTCCCTGCATCCCAAGGAGGGAGGAAGCAGCAGGGCTGCTGGCTGAGCTCCTCCTCCCTTCACTCCTAAAGCTGCTGCTTCTCCTTCCCTGCTGCTGGATTCCCAGCACTGCTGCCTGCTTTGCAGACCTCCCACAGAGGTGAGGCAGAGGTTGTGGAGGCAGAGGCAATGCATGGAACTCCAGCAGCAGGGAAGGAGAAGCAGCAGCTATAGGGGTAATGTATTTACTTTCACAACTCCCCTGGGAAATAGGGAAGTATATTATTATCCCCATTTTACAGATGGAACGTGGGGGATGGAAGACATCTATCCCATCTCCTCATCTTCAGGCAGGATACCAAGACCATCCCTGGCAGATGTTTGTCTAACCTGTACTTAAAAACCTCCAATAACAGGGATTGTGCAACCTCCGAGGTAACATGTTCTACTGCTCAATTATCCTTATGGTTCGAAGGATTTTCTTAATATCAAACCTAAGGCTTCCTTCCAGCCAATTAAGCCAATTACTTCTTGTCCTACTGTTGGTGGACATGGAGAACAATTGATCACCCTTGTCTTTAATGCAATGGCACACAGAGAAAGTGACTTGCCCACCATCACACATGACTTCATAAGCTTTATACAAACTATTCCAGAGCTCTTGAGGATTAAAGCTAGGAATGATGACACAGTTCAGGCAGTCTTGTTTTTGTTCTGTTCTTGCACAGAAAGCTAGAGTATTGTCCTTAGCATGACTGTGAAACTTATTGATAGCATCAAGCTCGTGCTATTTAAGAAATAAAGAGAGGCACCAGAGCATGAGCTAATTGTGTGAAGATTTAGACCATAATATGGTATGATGTATGAAGTGAGGATCACAGAAAGGTAGGGCTGCAGGGGACCTTGAGAGGCCAGCTAGTCCAGCCCTCTGTGCTGAGGCAGGCTCAAGTACACCTTGACCAGTGGTTCTCAACAAGGGGGTATGTGTACCCCTGGGGCTGTCTACACAGAGGTCTTCCAGGGGGTACATCAACTCATCTAAATATTTGCCTAGTTTTATAACAGGCTACATAAAAAGACTAGCAAAGTCAGTAGAAACTAAAATTTCATGCGGACAATGACTTGTTTATACTGCTCTGTATACTGTACACTGAAATGTAATTTATATTTCAATTGCTTTATTTTATAATTACATGGTAAAAATGAGAAAGTAAGCCATTTGTCAGTAATAGTGTGCTGTGACACTTTTGTATTTTTATGTCTTATTTTGTAAGCAAGTAGGTTTTAAGTGAGGTGAAACTTGGGGTATGCAAGACAAATCAGACTCCTGAAAGGGGTACAGTCGTCTGGAAAGGTTGAGAGCCACTGATCTAGACCATCTGTTACAGGTGTTTGTCCAACCTGTTCTTAAAAACCTCCAATGATGGAGATTCCACAACCTCCCTCTGAAGCCTGTTCCAGAACATAGCTACCATTATAGTTAAAGTTTTACCTAATAGCTAACCTAAATCTCCCTTGCTGCAAATTAAGCCCATTTTTTCTTGTGCTACCTTTAGTGGACATGGAGAACAATTGATTATTGTCCTCTTTATAACAGCCCTTAACATATTTGAAGGATATTATCAGGTCTTCTCTCAGTCTTTTTTCAATATTACATGTGCAGTTTTTCCTCAGAGGTCAGGTTTCCTAAAGCATTTATCGTTTTTTGTTGCTTTCCTCTGGACTCTCTCCAATTTATCCATATATTTCCTCAAGTGTGGTACCCAGAACTGGACACAGGAATCCCCAGCTGAGGCCTCACCAGTTCTGTGGACTGGGGCAATTACCTCCTGTGCGTTGCATATGACTCTCTTGTTAATATACTCCAGAATGATATTAGCCTATTTCACGACTTCATCACATTATTGACTCATGTTCAATTTGTGACCCACTATAACCCCAGATTCTTTTCAGCAGTACTACCACCTATTCAGTTATTCCCCATTTTGTAGCTGTGCATTTGATTTTTTCCTTTCTAAGTGAAGTACTTGGCACTTACCTTTATTGAATTTCATCTTGTTGAATTCAGACCTGTTCTCCAGCTTTTCAAGGTCCTTTTGAATTCTAATCCATGTTTCTACTAAATTCAGCAGCAGCAGCAGAAGAAGACAACAAGGGAAAAACAAATATCTGACATTTCAAAATATTTTTCAGTATTCAAACACACCAACAAACTGAAAACTTCAAACTGAAACTAAACAAAATGAAAACATCCTTGTTTAAACTCAATGAAAAATGTCACTGTAAACAATGTTAATCTCTGAGAGTTTGTTTTTGAGATGGTGTTTGGTGTGGTGTTTGCACACTCCAGTGCACAGTTGTTGGAGAAAGTTTTTACCCTTTGCAGTGCCCATTGGGGCAGCCTCCCTCTTCATTCTTGTGCACATGACGCAGGCATAAAGGGATGAGCTGACCCAGACTCCCCTCAGTTCCTTCCTATCGGAACAACTCCAACAGAGAGGGGAAGGAAGGCGGATCATGGAATGAACATGTGTAATGCTTCTTGAAGAACAACAGTTACAGAAGAGTCAGTAACCATTTTTTCGCGTGGGATTGGCATCTATTTGAACAAGGACTGAAGGACCACTCATCCAAATTTAGCATTGTCTCTAGATTGTTGAGAGACTGTGGAGTGCGAGGCAAATGTATGGCTTGCGTGATAACCAGGTTGCCACATTGTAAATGTCTAATACTGGCACATGAGCCAGAAATGACACAGTGGCCGCTTGGGATCTAGTTGAATGGGATCTATCCATGTGAGCCAGCTGATAACATAGGTAAATCCAACTGGATATCCATGCTGAAATCCTCTGTGTGGAAACTGGGTTGCCCTTCATTCTGTCTGCAAATGCAACAGAAGTTCTGAGAAGTTCTGAAAGGCTTAGTCTGCTCCAGATAAAATGCTAATGCTTTTATGACATCTAGAGTGTGCAAGTGACTCCTCTCCCTTCTTACTGTGAGGCTTTGAGAAGAAGGTTGGCTAGCAAATTGCCTGGTTGATATAAAAATAGGAGACCACTTTTGTAATGAACCTTGGATGGGGAAGAAGGTAGACTTTGCCTGCATAAAAAAAGTATATGGAGGATGTGATACTAATGCCCTCAGCTCCCCTACTTTTCTGGCCAATTTAATGACTATTTAAAATGCTACTTTCACTGAAAGGTGTAACAGATAGCAAGTCGCTAGAGGCTTGAATGGGCAACCCATTTTGTCAAGACTAAATTCATGCTTCCTGGTGGTATAAGTTCTGTAGATATGGAAACATCCTGCCCACGCCCTTTAAAAATCTTACAACCATGGGGTTGGAAAAAAGGGAACAGTTATCCACAGGAAGGTGAAATGCCCATAAAGCTGCCTAGGTGTACTCTAATTGAATTAATTGCTAATCCTTGGTGTTTCAGATACAAAAGATAGCCCAGCACATACTGAATAGAAGCTAGAACAGGGCAGACCCCTTTCAGCCTTGACAAGACAGAAAACTTCTTCCACTTACCCAGCTAAGTTCTTCCCATTGGTGGTTTTCTACTATTCAGCAGTAGCTCCTGTACCTCTCTGGAGCAGGACTCTTCCACCAGTGTTAGCTATGAACTCTCCAGGGCCTCAGGTGAAGAGGAGCCTGGAGGTTGGGGTGGAGGATGCTGCCTCCATTCTGCAAAACTAGGTCTGAAGTGCGAGTAACAGAGAGGGATGACTGAGAGCTGGGAAAACCAGCATTGAAGAGGCCATGATGGAACGATCAGTATAAGACTGGCTTTGTCCTGTTTGACCTTGAACTCTGGGCAGAAAAAGGATGGGGGGCAGAGGGGGAACATACAACAGACCCTCTGACCATGGCAGTAGAAAAGCATCTGTCAGCAAATCTGAGCTGTATCCTGCTCTGGGGCAGAACTGGTGACATTTTGTTTTGTCCTTGGTAGCAAACAGATCCAGTTGGGGAGTTCCCCAGAAAAGTGCAACCAGGATGAACGTCTCATCATGGTGGCAGAGACCATGCTGTGTACAGCAGAATCTGCTGCATCGAGACCCACCTGTAGAGCCATTCTTGTGACCATCTTGACCTGCTCTATCAAAGCGAGGAACTCTTGTTTCACTTCATCTCAGAGCTTAGCTTTAAATTTCAAAACTGTATCCCACAGCATGAAATGGTAATGTCCCAGTAAAGCTTGATGGTTTGCAATGCAAATCTGTAATCCACCTGTGGAATAAAGCTTCCTCCCAAATAAGTCCAACATTTTGTCCTCTTTATTCTTTGTGGTTGAGGCCTGGTGCCCCGTCTTCCCTTTTCATTGGCTGCTGCAATGACCAGGGAGCCTGGAGGAGGATGGTTATACAGAAGCTTGAACCCCCAGGAGAGGCTATAAAACCTTCTTTCTACTCTTACAGCAGTCAAAGGCAGGGAAGCTGGGCGTCTGCCAGGGTATCTTAGTAGGTTCTAAGATACATTTGTTTATTTGCAGAGCTATTCTAGCTGGGGCTGCAGATGTTAGTATGTCCACCAGCTTGTGGGATTTTTCCCGGACCTCCTCTGGGTGGATATCAAGACCCATAGCCATCCTCCTCAACAGCTCCTGAGGAGTTTTTAATTCATCTGGAGGTGGAGAAATTGGCTCTGCCACAGTTGCCTCATCAGGAGATAAGGAAGAGTATGTTAAGAGTACCAGGAGCAGGTCCATTTCCTGGCCCTCTTGCAGTTGCTTGTGAGAGGATCCTGACTCTGCTCAGTGCTGGGCTCGATACCTATGCTACTACAATGCTTGTGGTGATGATGCTTCAGGCACGCAGCAGATGAAGCTGGATGACATGGCTGTGGGGATGCTCCTGACTGGATGGCGGGAGGGGAACCACATGAGCACCAAAAGGGCCACTGATGTGGCTCTGGATCCCAGCAATAGAAAGCCCAAGGGTCCCTTCTGTAAGCTCCATGATGGTACTGGAGTGGAAACCAGGATGGGCAAGTGGCATATCCCTCCTGAAAGGATTGGTTAAGCTGGGATACCTAGGAACCCACTTCATAGTCAGATGAGGACGAAGCTTCTTCTTGAGACCAAGGCGGCACTGTAGCCATAGGTACCAGAGAAGAAAGCTCAGACTCGGCAGAAAGGGAAGCTGGGGATATCCTCTGTGGCTTTCGCCTAGATGGTACTGGCCTGACTGGCACCCTGACAGCCACCTCTGGTGGTGCTGCCTGGTGCGGAGGTGCAGGCACTAGAGGAAATATGGTGGGCACCATTGTTGGGTGAGACTCTTGAACCTCATGGTGCTGCAATTACCAGTGGTTCAACACCTATCACAGCCTCAAATGCCTCAGGAGTAGATGGTGCAGGGAAGATACTCTGCGATACCGTGGTGCTAGGAGATGCTGATGATCTAGCTTTGGGAGCTGGTCATTGGGCTCTGAAGTCAATGAACTCCCCTGTTGAGAGGTTTGCTCTGGGGAGCGCTTCCTCTTTGAATTCCCTCCCAAGATTTGATCAGACCTCATCCTCTTTGATTCCTTTGATGACCTCAGGACTAATTCCGATTTCTGATGCCTCTTCTTCGGTATGGGGAACACTGATCTGCCTCTTGGAACTGGCAGCAGCGGAGGCATGCTACTGACTGAAGCTGAGGTGCTTGGTACGTGGACTGATGTAGAGGGCTCAGATGGAGCTCATAGCACCATGAGCAGATATTTTAACCTGGCTGCCCTGTTTTGTTTTTTGAATGAGGCTTAAAGTCTTCACAAATGCTGCACTTGTCACTTACATGAGCCTCCCCCACTCACTTATGGCAGCTGGGGTGGGGATCACTACTTGACATAGACTTACCACAAGACAGGCAGGGCTCGAAACCAGAGAGAGTTTTATACCTCCAGCAGTGGGGCTGGTACCCCGCCTGGGTGCCAGAGCCCGCACAAACAACAAAACCTAAACCAAGTTTCTTACTTATTAACTAACTAACTATCCATGGGTAGTACATACAGATATCAAGAAAGAATTGCAGAAACAAGGACAGGGAGATCCAACAACCATCACGGGAGATAGGGAGGAACTGAGGGGAGCCTGCGGTGGCTCACCCCTTTAGACCTGTGCAATGTGTGTGAGATAGCAGAGGGTGCTCAAGCCACCCTGACAGGTACTGCTAAGGGTAAAAACTCCCCAACTGTGCACTGGAGTGAACAAACCTCCATCGTGGAATGGACATGTGCAATTACACGAAGAAGAATTTTTTGGTTAAAATATTTTGACCAGTTCTGAGATGGTTGGCAATACTTTGTCAGGTTAGTAAGCAGTTGGAAAACCTCAGAGGGTCTGCAGGGTGAGATACTGGAGCTCCAGTAACTGGTACTTTTTCCCCTGTGGTGAACCAATACTCCCAGGATAACGCTAAGGTGGGCATGCTGTTGCTTGAGGTGCTCTTGGCCATCTGGGTCATTAAGGAGACACTAGCACTTCTGGGAAGTGTAGGGGGATTAACACCGGTGTCTTTACCAAATGCCAATGCCAGTAGGTATATTCTTCCTATCTAAATTACACAGGCTGTTTGAATTACATACAAAATCAGTTTCTGTCCTAAATTGTTGTTTGGTTCTGCTGTGCATTAACTGGGCCACATACTGCTCCACTGGAGCCAGTATAAGCAATACCAATAATTTCAGGAGCAAGACTGCTGTTTTACCATAGAAGTGGCTGCATTTCCCTCTGTAAAGTACTATATATGCCAATTTGTACATTTATAAAAAGCCTATAGGCTCCTTTCCAACGAGAGGTACCATAAAATAGTATTTATTTATAATATCTTATCCTATAAAAGTGAAATAGCATTATTACATTGGTTGCACAACAGTTGCATTAATATTATTAATTAATTATAATTATATTATAGTATATTAATATAATAAAACTGAAAAAAGAGCAATCTTTCTGCAGATTATCTGGGAAAAAAGTTGCAGCCAACACAATCTATTAGACTGTTCTCACAAGTGAAGTCGTGGGAGCTTTTCCCTTGAGACAATTAGAAGTGAGCACTGGGAAGGCACTACGTGCAATAATCCTGCATTGGTGGGGAATAGATAAGGGGTCTGATTCTACTCTCACTGAAATGAGTAGAATCAAGCCCTAGATGACTGATAAGCCTTTTCCATGTCTAATTTCTGTGAGTTATAAATCTGCCCTTGTATGTCTACTTACATCCCCCATTATCAGAATATCTGAGCGCTGCATACTCTTGTAAATGCATTTAAACACAGCACCCTGGTGAGGTAGGGAAGAGGTATTTCTCCACTTTACAGATGGTGAACTAAAGCATGGAGAGACTAGAAGACTTTCCCAAGGAAAATCCCATAGGAAGTCTAGGACAGAGCAGGGAATTGAGTCCCAGGCTAGCACCTGAACCTTTTTTCCTTTCTGAATATGTACTTATAACACTCATTGACTTCAACCAGAGCACGATAGGCACTTTGGAGGGCAGGATTTGGCTTTATTAAGATTATACAATCTTGTAATATTAAGATAGGCAGCTCCTCTAACCACCCACTTCGTAAAACACATACACGTAGCACAGTGGTTATCAGAATCTCAGTTCTGCTTCCTGTTCTTTAGCAGGTATAGATGTGGTTGCTTTTCTTCTCTTTATTGAATGTAAATAATTTGCCTCCTTCCCCTATTCTCATTCCCAACTCTCCTGTCTGTCAACTTGTTGTGGAATGGAAGTTGTTACATTTGTATCAGCTACTGCTGGATGTTACTCCTCAGGTACATTAACAAAAAAGTCAAGCGTAAAGGACTGCTCTTTTGAAAATGTGCCTGTTGGAAATGTAAGACACACGAGTTGCCAGCTCCCTGAGTCATATGTCAAAAGGACAAGTTTATCTAGACATGCCAGAATTTAAAAAAAAAGAAAAAAATGATATGAAAATGTGCTTTTTAGTCATATCCATTTGATAAAAAGGTCACAGGAAAGAAGTGAGGAAGGTTGGAAATGAATGTTCCTGCCCACACCCGCAGCCTGAATGAAGTGATTTAAATTAAATATAATTGCACTTTTTCTTTTTAGGCCATTAGGTATGATTGAGGAAGACAAATGTTTTTAAATGAGGATCGCATAGACCTATGGCTGATGAGGCAGTTATAGCATGTCATTGAATTACCCTGCAACAAGAAAGTAAGTAGAGCTAAGCAATTCTGAAGGTTAAATTCAGCTCTCAGATGCACACAGGCAATCCTAATTAAGCAAGCATCCCTTTTGTGGGAAGGCAGTGTGGTCTTGGGGAGAGGTCATTGGGCAGGGACTCCAGAGGTTTGGGTTCTATTCTTGATTCTACAATTAGGCTGGTATGTTACCTTGGGCAAGGTACTTAATTCTCTCTGCCTGTTTTCTCTCCCACTTTTTGTCTATTTAGACCATGAGCTTCTCAAAGCAGGGAAGGAATCTTACTCCATGGTTGTGCAGTGCCTAACACAGTCAGGCTCTGATCTCAGTTGAGGCCTCTAGGCACTACTAATACAAATAATATTTTTTCCAGAATCTGGAACTGAGGCTTTCAAATGACAATAGTGAGAGAGAGGATAGGAGGAAAATAGTGATGGATGGAAAGGAACACACTAGTAAAGGGAAAACAGAGCAGGGTCTCACGTTTCTCCAGCTGGAGTATCCGATGGTTGTGGTGGTGGTAGTCAGGTGTCCCCACTGTCTGTTGAGGTCAGGGTATCACAACAATGTGATGACTCTTGAGGCTCATGAATGACGGACAGAGTCCCTGGAGTGAAACGGAGTCCCGATGACCCTTTCCCCTCCTCCAGGAATCCCTCAATCAGCCACCTTCCCACCTCCCACAATGTTCCTCTCATTAAGGACGTCAAAAGAGGGGTGACCACCCATCCCAAATTGGGTAGGACAGTCCCGAAATGCAGAGTTCAAGTCCTGGTCCCACATTCCCTGAGGTGCTGCTCCATGCCTGCCCAAGGCTCAGGGGTGATGCCAGCCTCTTCCTGGTGGGGGAGGAGGGCCTATGTGGGCCTTAGCCCCCCGCACCATGAGGCCCCTCCCACTTCTCCTCCTTTCTGTCCTGAGGCCCCACCCCCTGGCCAGTCCAGAAGCGGGAGCCAAGCTAGTAGTAAGAACCACCCAGGGATCCCAGGCTGCTGTGGGGTGCCCTGGACTCTCCACCTGCCCTGGGCAGCACGCCCTGGGGAGTGGGAACATGGGCCGAGGGCTGGTCTTGGGCACCCCAGTCCTCCCACCCAGGGCAGGTGGAGGGTCCGGGGCTCCCCACAGGAGCCTGGGCTCCCTGGGTGGCTCTTTCCACAGCTTGGCTCTGGCTTCCAGCCTGGCCAGGAGGCGGGGCCTCAGGGAGAAGAGGAGGAGGAGGGCGTAGGGCCACGGAGGGGGCATGGATCCTGTATGTGTCCTGATTTTGCCTTTTGAGTAGGTGGTCACCCTAGTGATGGGTGGAATAACCCATCCTCTCATTATTTTGTCCACTGTTTATGCCTAATTTCCTACACACCAATTTAGTTCCCTTGATTTCCTGTCTCATACTCTTTGTTTATCAAGCAAGATTTTTATACAGTCCTTGAGTTAGAATGAATAGACCTTTTTCGTTTGGACTAATTCAGTCTCCCTTTCGTACCTTTTTCCATTAATATTTATTGTTATAGGTGATTGGAACATTTTATAAACTTCCTCACAGTTAGGATTACAATTGTGGTAGGTCTGCTAGGATCCAATAATTACAACAGTTCGAATTTTAGCAAGACTTTGGGTAAGTTACTTTAACTCTCTGAGCCTTTGTTTTCCCTCCCCCAGTAGTTTATCTTGTATATTTATACTGTAAGCTCTTAGGAACAGGAACTATCACTTACTGTGTGTATGTACAGTGGGTAACATAATGAAGTTCTGATCTCGGTCGGTGCCTCTAGGTACTATTGTAATAAAAATTGAAATAATAAATAATAATAGAACTCTAGTGCTGATCCAAGCAGGGTTTCATTATATAAGGTACCATTCAACATTAGTCAAGGGTGACAGAATTTGCTCTCATAAGATCAATGGCAGCTCACTCCAGAATGTTTAAAAGCAATCTATAATAACTCCTGAGAAAAAAGATACATTTGTTTGGTTCTAGACAGCATCCCCTAAAGCACAATAATCCCAGGGAGAATGAGAAGATCAAATATATAAGAACACAAGAACTAAAATGTCAATGGATCCATTATTTCTCTTATTGGGACATCTGGTGAAGGACATCTATAACCTATATAAAATGCAGCTTTGATCTTCTGTCCTTTGGTGGGGGGCAGGTTCTTTGCTGAGTTTTGGCTGATGTTAGTTCCTGGCCCACAGAATGTGAGCCATTGTGGTGATGGAGAAGTTTCAGGAAAAACAAAACAAAAATAAAAAAACAACAACCCAGAAACCTCACACTTCTATACAGCCTGGCTGCTGCTTTTGGAATGTGATCAAAAGGTAATAGTCTATGGGGGTAACTTCCAGATCAGACAAGCATAAATCTTTTATGACCTTTACTACACTGAAATATGATTTAGAAAATACCCCCTGGTTATATAATTTTTGTGATGCCCTTTGGAAAATAAATTCTAGTTAAGTATTTTATGTTTCAGTATAGAACTTTGTTCTTAGCAGATGGCTTATTTGTTACATTGAAGCTTCTCTCTGTATTCTTTCCTCTACTCGATTTGTGTCATGTATAGAGAAAATTATGAAAATAAAACAATTTTTTTTAAAAAATGACACTCCTAAGCGTTTGTTTACCCCATGAGAAGATAAAAAATATATAACTTTTCCATACTTGTGTTTTGTCTCGCCACTCAGGAAAGACCTTTTTCCTCCCACTTCCCCACCACCAACTTCAAATCTCTGTTGGATTTTGAAATTACATTGTCAATGTAATTAACTTAACAAAATCTAAAGAAACCATATTCTGGTCCAGATCCTTGATCACAGGTCCAGATTCAGGGTTATACTGCAGCAACTCTACCTTGCTCAATCAGTGCAAATCTAGCCTTGAATCCAGCCACTTGAGAAACTGTGCTATGTAGCAACATTAAAGCAACTATAAACCAATCCTGGGAAAAAAATCTTGATTCAGGATTTGATTAATAAAGAATTGAAGGATAGGCATATAGTTAATGCCAGGCAATGTAATTTTATGAAAAAATAGTTTTTCTCAAGTAAACCTGATTTCTTCTGTGGGGAGATCACAAATTGGGTTGATAAAGGTAACTATAAATGTAATATACTTGGACTTCTGTAAGGTGTTTGACTTAGTACTGCATGACATTCTGATTAGCAATATGAGCACTTTTATCAATATCAATTTTACATTTGTGACCAACAAGTAGGATGTGGCCCTTTTGCAGTTTCGTTGGTCATTTTAATGTCAGCTGCAGAGAAACTCATGGCTGTTTTAGCTACAGGGACAATTGACCAGATTGTTGCAAGTGGTTGGCTTCAGTATATACACCATCACGATACAACCCTGGAGGGCAGCACACATTGGTCTGGTTATTTATCTGGGTAAAATGAAGTCCCTGGCCATTACCATCAAGCTTTTATTTATTTGATATATAGCTATACATGGAAAAGGATACGACCAGTGGTGTAACCAGGTTCTAAAGCCAGGGAGAGCGAACACATAAAAAAAGGCGCCACCCGACCCGACCTGGGTGAAAGAACCCAGGCCAGCAGTGGGACCTCTGGCATCAGGAGCCCACGGGGGGAATCCCAGAGCGGCGGCTGGCTGAGCCGCTTAGCCCGCCCCGCTCTGGGATCCCTCCGCGCGTGCTCCTGCCAGCCAGGGTCTCTCAGCCCACTGCCAGCCCGCTGGGGTCTTTCACCCAGGCCAGCAGCGGGCTCTTGGTGGGGCCAGTGGCAGGACCCCTGCTGGCAGGAGCCCACGGGGGGAATCCCAGAGCGGGGCGGGCTGAGCGGCTCAGCCAGCCGCCGCTCTAGCATTCCCCCCATGGGCTCCTGCCAGCAGGGGTCTCTCAGCCCACTGCCAGTCTGGGTTCTTTCACCCAGGCCAGCAGCAGGCTCTTGGTGGGGCCAGCAGGGGATGTAGCTCCACCTCCACCCTTTCAAAAATTAAAAAGGCGCCACTTTTGGAAAATGTGCTCAGGGGGAGCGGCCGCTCCCTCTGCTACCCCCCTAGCTACGCTACTGGATACAACCCCCTTTTTTTGTTCCTTCATGCTGTGCAAATGCCTTTGCTGAGTAGCTTATTATTATTGTTATTGCTATATATTTGTTCTAGGGTACCACTTAGAAGTCCCAGTGGAGATTGGGTCCACTGGACATATAGTTAGTAAAAAACAGAGATTACATCGAAATATGACAAAGGAAGCATTTACATATGAAGAACTGAGGCACAGAGACTTAAGTGACTTGTCAGGCATCCATGGCAGAATCAGGAATTAAACCCAGATCTTCTAAGTCCCAATGCGCAATTGTAACCTTGTAACCATAAGGCCATCCATCTCTGCAACTGGATTACCATGATCCCTGCCTTTGGCTCCAAAACTCCTCCCCACTCTCTTGTTGCCTCCTTTTCACATCAAATGGGACACTAAAGTGCAAGCATTTGGGGCCAGGGTTTGAGCTTGTGCTGTCAGGTTCCTTTCACATGTTTGGATGCTGTAAAAGTAAGTTACTATTATTAATAATTGTTATAGTTTTCTCACCTCTGGTGGAAACATAATTGAATGTAACCCACATGATTTACACTGTAGTATTTAACTTTGTGCAGCACAAAGAAAGGAAGAGAAGAGGAGGGAAGGAGACAGAATCATATAATCATATTTTATGATTCAATGACAGGGATTGTAGTTGAAATACTCTGTGTCTCTGTGCACATTCAGAGGGCAGGGCAGGGTAACTCAGCCAAGGGCCCAGAAACAGCCAGCACTAGTGTATGGCAGTTACTAGGCATGCTCAGTAGCTGTTTCTGAAGCTGGGTAAGATGTGTTTTTATTGTGGGCAATCCACCTCATAAGTTACAAGAGCTGTGCAAGAGGGAAGAAAGGATATAAAGACAGAGTTAAAGACCAGTGGACTCAGCTGCTGATCTGTGCAGGACCAAGTGATGGTGGCTGCTATGAGGACTAGGTCCCAGTTCCTGTACTACTTTGGATACAGGTGTGTGCTATTCCAACTTTACTTACTAGGGGCTCTCCATTAGGATAATGTTTGGTCCTCTGTGAGGTGTTTTATGGACCCTGAGGGAGAGCTGGCAGGGGAACATTTGTTACTCGACAGGCTAGAGATGACCTCTGCCTGCTGATAGTTGGGGGGGTGGGGTCAGAATGAGGGCAGCTGGCTTCAGCAGTGTTACTAAGCATGCTCAGTACAAGCCACGCAGCAAATCTGGGTGCGGGGCACACAACCCCTCATGTTCTCCTTGCCTCTGCGAGAGGCCACAGAGCCTGCGGAACTTACATTTAACTATCAGCTCCAAACAGGGAGAGAATGGAGCAGTACTTAGTGAGGCGAGGATTTGTGAATTCTCACCTGGTTTAACTGCGACTATGTCTACACTACAGCTTTTGTCGGCATAACTAATGTCACCCAAGGGTATGAATAAATCATCCTTCTGAGCAACATAAGTTACATCGACATAAGTGCTGGTGTGGACAGTGCTATATCAGGGGGAGAGGAAGGGCTGGAGTAATTGAGCTCTTGGCTTTGAGAGGCTACATTAGAGCGCTTACAGTGCTCCAGCAGCATCGGCGCATCTGCGCTGTTGGAAACGCTCTAGTGTAGCTATGCCCTGAGCTTATGGGGAGAAGATAATGCCTTATAGAGATCCAGAAAATGGATATTTAATATGCTGATTCCAATCTCTGTACCACTTTGGATACAGGCTACATATTTCTGTTTCACCAGCAACTGAGAGGACCAGTCAGCTATTAAAAATCCAAGGGCTGGAATGCTGCTAGCTTTGGAGCTCCCCAGCTGTTTGCGGACAGGGCTCTTAAGTGTTTGAAAGGACTCAGATGCTGTCTTTCTTTTCAAACTCTGAAGAGTCCAGGTGACACACACACTGCATACTATCGTCATGTGATAAAGACTGAAGAATCATCTCGGAGAGAAGATCAGAGGGGAATGTGTTTTGATGTGTGTACTAGAGTACAGAAAATGTTATGTTGAAATCATATATTTGAATATTCGTAACAAAATGGGGGAAGCATATGGAACACCAGCAGATTTGCTAATTGCTCTGTTTAAACGTTATTCATAGTGTCCCAAACACTATTTGCAATATTTTTTACTATTTACAATGTGTCTCTGTGCATTACATATTTATTTTGCTAAGAAAGTGTATAGGGCTCTTTCTCGGAAATTGACTAGGAGCTATTAATATCCAGTTATCAGGATTTTACATACAATAGGTCTGAGGTTTAACTCTGTGTAATGCTCTCTGAAAAGTCCTGTAAAGGTAGAAACCTGGCCAGTGCTTTGACAGAGCATGAAGCTGAGGTGAATGCAGCAAGCAGGGGAGTATAATAGTTATTGCCCGAGCATCCACCTACCCCATTAAAATAGCAAAGCCTTAGATATATTCTATGCAGATGTGTATGCAGGTAATTTAAAAAAAAATGCTGGGTGACCTTGGCAGAAGATTTGAAGACTATAAAACATAGGAGCCCCTAGTGATGTTTGTTTCAGTTGATTTCATGACAGTTGACATCAGTGAGCTGCCTGCCAAAGGGAATGAACTGTAACATTTGGACAGCAATACACAAACAAATAAGACTGCCTCAGTGCATATGGATGTCCATGTGCAAAGCCAGCTCCTACAGTGTTGAATTTTTAAATAATTTTGCCCAAATATTAGTACCTAATGCTGCTGGCATTATTTGTCATTATTATTTCTATTAACAACACTTGGAATCCCCATTGAGATCAGGCCCAATTGTGTTAATTGCTGTAGAGACACATAGCACAGACAGTCCTTGACAAAGGGTGGGAGAATGGAAGTGTTGTTATTCTCATTTTATAGGTGAGGAATTGAGGCTTAGAGAGTTTAAGGCCCTATTTCTTCTCTTCTCTCCTCTATGAGGGGGTGGTCCTAGAGCCGGGTCCTGGTTCCAGCTCAAACCTGAACCTCTACGCCACAATTAAACAGCCCAGCCAGATGACGCAACCCAGCCGGGGTAATTGCAGTATAGACGTAGCCTTAGTTTCAACAGGGGAGCAAAGGAAGAAAAACTGGTCTCTGCTTCAGTTCCTACTGCTGCTGTGGCCTCTAGGTCCACTAAGGTATTTACCAGGTAATTTAGCTGTATGATGTGCCACCTATGCTCTATTTATGAAATATTTGCTTTGACTATTGGCTTTTCGTTATTTATGTGATCTGTGATTGCCTGCCTAAGTCACACTGTTTTTGTGTCACTCCCTGAATAGATGATTTAAACTTGTAATAACAATATAAAAACAATAATTAATAAATAATAAAACATCAATAAGTAAAAACAATAATCAATAATGCATACCATGGTTTCTGGTACACATTTTCAGATGAACAATGATGTGCTAAAATTCATGAAAATTTGGGGCTTCACAAATGATTTTACAGCTACGTAGTGATCATCCAAATACTCTCAGAAAACAAATGACTCCACGGATCACATCAATACAAACTTGATGCCTTCATTCACAAAAGTATTCACAAACTGGCCATTTTAATTTTTGGTCTAGCCCTTCTAGTAGATGTCTAATTTTTCTCTAGATTTCTGTTATGAAAGCATTGTAAACTCTTTGGTATTCTACATAATAATTATAGGGAAGTATTGAAACGATTGCAAACCCAGAGGTAAAATTAGCTAAGCTGAACTGGGAAATGTTTGAGTGTGATACTGGGCCTATGGAAGTATTCAAATACAGATGAGTTCAGTGCCTAATTTTTAGCATGTTTAAAACAGCTCACCTCCGAAAGGGCTCAAATGCTGTGCTCTGAGCCATAGTATTTGAATACTAATAAGTAACTAGCTATTAGCTGCCTTTTTTGGTGTATGTTGATGTGCATTCACTCTTCTGATCAATGTGGCTCCAACGTAGGCCCTCAGGCATAGTGATTGTTTCTCTTGGTTTTCCCCTTAACAAACACTGGCTATGTTTATTTTTTGCAAACAAAAAGGTGGATATTTAAAAAAAAAATAAAAAGAGATACAGTGGACATTCTCCATCTGATTTTAACAGCATTGAGGGAACAAACATTGCCTATTGCAAGCTGATGTTATACCTCTAAATAGCTTTCTGATTTTAACACGTGGGGCATCATAATTTTATTCTTAATTAGTGCAAATAATTGAAGGGAATTTCTCCATCCACATTTTTTAAGGAAACTATGATTATTCCAAAGACAGCTAGTCATTAATGTTGACAGTTTAATCATAGTTGTTGACCGACTAGTTTGATTTAGGAAATGACAGGAGGTTTAATTTATTGAGGCTGCTTGCATAATTACTGAAACCTTCTGCTAACAATAGGTGATAGAACGAAAATAAACAGTGCAAAAATAAACAGCGTAATAATAATATTTAAATGATGTTATGAATCTCCATTGAAAAGACAGCATTCAAAATAGCATCTCTTTTCAAAACACTCTTCTTAAACATGTAGTTTTCTCAGGCATGGTGGTTTAAATACAAAGGATTTGATACCCATAATTGTTCTCTGTGGCACTATGAAATGCCATTCTATTTATATTATTGAACGATCTGTCCTTTCTGTCCCACATCACTTTAGCTATTTTCCTGAATACAAAAATACAGAAGAAGCAAACACTTTCTTTTGGGACACCAGTGAGACTTAAGCATGTGTTCAATTGCTTTCCTGGCTAAGGATGCTTTTCTGAACAGGGAGCTTTCTGACTTGTCAATAAAATATCTGTGCACAAAATGCAATAGATTGAACAAATGGCCGACAGAGAGACAATGGTCTCTCAGGGTATGCCATTGTAGTCTTCATCATCATCATGATGATAAAGTACAGGTAGGAACTGAAGAGAAACAGTCAACTGAAAAATGTCCCATTCAATTACATACCCTAATGACAGACAACTAAAAAGTGACAACTTTTATGAGTTCTTCTATACAAATGCTAGAAGCCTAAATACTAAGATGGGTGAACTTGACTGCCTGGTATTAAATGAGGATATTGATATAATAGGCATCACAGAAACTTGGTGGAATGATGATAATCAATGGGATACAGTAAATACCAGGGTACAAAATATACAAGTGAGGGAGTGGCACGATATGTGAAAGAAAGCATAGAGTCAAATATGGTAAAAATCTTACATGCATCAAGCTGTACCATAGAAGCTTTATGGATAGAAATTCCATGCTTGAATAATAAGTGTATAGCAGTAGGAATATACTGAAGAACACCTGACCAGAATGGTGATTGTGAAATGCTCTGGGAGCATTTAAAGAGGCAATAAAAATAGAAAACTCTATAATAATGGTGGATTTCAGTTACTCTACACATATTAGGTACGTCACCTCAGGACGGGATGCAGAGATAAAGTTTCTTGACACCATAAATGAGTGCTTGTTGGAGCAGCTAGTCCCGGAACCCACAAGGGGAGAGGCAATTCTTGATTTAGTCCTAAGGGGAGTACAGGATATGGTCCAAGGGGTGAACATAGCTGAACCACTATGTAATAGTCAACATAATATAGTTAAATTTAACATCCTTAAGGGGAGGGGGGAAATACTAAAGAACATTAGCACAGTAGCATTTAATTTCAGAATGGGGACCTACACAAAAATTAGGAAGCTAGTTAAAAGGAAATTAAAAGGAATAGGCACAAGAGTGAAATGCCCGCAAGCAACCTGAAAACTTTCTAAAAACACCAAAATAGAGCATCAAATTAAATCTATACTCCAAATTTTTAAAAAAAAACACATAGTAAGAGGACCAAAACAGTGCCACTATGGCTAAACAACAGAGCAAAAGAAGCAGTTAAAGGTAAAAAGGCATCCTTTAAAAGTATAATTAGGCAGGTCAAAAAAGAATTATAAGAGCAACTAGCAAAAGAAACAAAATCAAACAGCCTTTTTTTTCAGTACAAGAGAGGCAGAAAGCCTGCCAAACAATCAATGAGACCACTTGATGAATCAGATGCTAAAGGAGTACTCAAGGAAGACTAGGCCATTGCAGAGAAGCAAAGGATATTCTTTGCATCAGTCTTCACTGCAGGGGATGTGAGGGAGATTCCCACTCCTGAGCTATTCATTTTAGGTGACAAATCTGAGGAACTGTCCCAGATTGAGGAATGAGTAGAGGAGGTTGTGGAACAAATTGATAAATTAAAAAGTAATACATCGCCAGCACCAGATGGTATTCACTGAAGAGTTCTGAAGAGGTCAGATATGAAATTGCAGAACTACTAACTGTGTTATGTAATGTATCACTTAAATTAGCGTCTGTACTAGATGATTATAGGATAACTAATGTGATGCCAACGTTTAAAAAAAGGCTCCAGAGGCTACCCTGGCAATTACAGGATGGTAAGCCTAACTTCAGTAGCAGGCAAATTGGTTGAAACTATAGTAAAGAACAGAATGATCAGACACATAGATGAACACGATTTGTTGGGGAAGAGTCAACACAACTTTTGTAAAGGGAAATCATGCCTCACCAGTCTATTTGAATTCTTTGAAGGGATCAATATAAATGTGGGGATAGGGTGATCCAGTGGATATAGAATAGTTGGACTTTCAGAAAGCCTTTGATAAGGTCGCTCACCAAAGGCTCTTAAGCAAAGTAAGCAGTCCTGGGATAAGAGGCAAGGTCCTCTCATGGATCAGTCACTGGTTAAAATATAGGAAATAAAGGGTAGGACTAAATGGTCAGTCTCCTGAATGAAGAGAGGTAGATAGCAGTGTCCCCCAGGGATCTGTACTGGGACTGATGCTGCCAACATATTCATAAATGATCCGGAAAAAGGAGTATACAGTGAGGTGGCAACATTTACAGATGATACAAAACTGCTAAGGATAATAAAATCTAAAGAAGACTGCAAAGAGTTACAAACGGATCTCACAAAACTGGGTGACTGGGCAACAAAATGGCAGATGAAGTTAAATGTTGATAAATGCAAAGTAATGCACATTGGAAAACATAATCCCAACTATACATAAAAAATAATGAGGTCTAAATTAGCTGTTACCACTCAAGAAAGAGGTTTTGGAGTCATTGTGAATAGTTCTCTGAAAACATCTGCTCAGTGTAAGGCAGCAGTCAAAAGCTAACAGGATGTTAGGAACCTTTAGGGAAGGGATAGATAATAACACAGAAAATATCATAATGCCACTATATAAATCCATGGTATTCCCACATTTTGAAAACTATCTGTAGTTCTGGTTTCCCCATCTCAAAAGAGATATATTAGAAGTGTCAAAGGTACAGAGATAGGCAACGGAAATCACTAAGGGTATGGAGCAGCTTCCATATGAGGAGAGACTAAGGGCTGGTCTACACGGGGGGGGGGGTGTCGATCTAGGATACGCAACTTCAGCTACGAGAATAGCATAGCTGAAGTCGACGTTTCCTAGATCAAAAGTAATTGTACTTACATCGGGTCCACACGGCGCAGGCTCGCTCCCCTGTTGACTCCGCTTCCGCCTCTTGCCGTGCAGGACTTCCGGAGTCGACAGGGAGCGCTTCTGGGATCGATTTATCGCGTCTAGATGAGACACGATAAATCGATCCCCAATAGATCGATTACTACCCGCCGATTTGGCGGGTAGTATAGACGTACCCTAAAAAGACTGGGACTTTTCAGCTCAGAAACGAGACAACAAAGAGGGGATATGATGGAGATCTATAAAATCATGATTGGTGTGGAGGAAGTGCATTAAGGAAGTGTTATTTACCTCCTTCACATAACTCAAGAAATTAATAGGCAGCAGGTTTAAAACAAACAAAAGTAAGTACTCCTTCGCACAACACACAGTCAATCTGTGAGGATAGTTGCCAGGGGATGTTGTGAAGGCCAAAACTATAACAGGGTTCAAAAAAGAATGAGATAAGTTCATGGAGGATAGGTCCATCAATAGTTATTAGCCAAGATGGTCAAGGATGCAACATCATGATTTGGGTTTCCCTAGCCTCTGACTGCCAGAAGCTAGGAGTGGATGACAGGTTGTTGTTGGCGTCCGTTAGTCTCAAGAGACGATGGATATGCGCCCATGGGGAATGTTTAGTTGATGGTTGTGCAGCGTCTGTTGTGGCTGTCGAACCCCACACGAGAGTGGCAGTCTCAATTGCATTTGCTGCATTTGAAGGCGGTGTCAGCTGTGGGTTGGAGCCGCTGCTTCCTTTTTCGTTGAACCCGCTTTTCCTTGGCAAGCTGCTGCAGTTTGTCTTCACCAGTTTTCAATCCAGTAGTCAGAGCATGTCTCCATCTGCATCTGTCCTGGGCGAGCTCTTCCCAGCTGTTGATGTCGATTTGAACAGTCTTCAGGTCCCTCTTACAGACATCCTTGAAGCGAAGGTGGGGCCGTCCTGTAGCTCTATTTCCGGAGGCAAGTTCGGCATAAGTTGTGGATAAGGGAGAAGCGGTGGATGTGGTATACCTAGAATTTAGTAAGGCATGTGATATGGTCTTGCATGATATTCTTATCAATAAACTAGGGAAATACAACTTAGATGGGGCTACTATAAGGTGGGTGTGCAACTGGCTGGATAACCGTACTCAGAGAGTAGTTATAAATGGTTCCCAATCCTGCTGGAAAGGTATAACGAGTGGGGTTCCGCAAGGGTCTGTTTTGGGACCAGCTCTGTTCAATATCTTCATCAACGGCTTGGATATTGGCATAGAAAGTACGCTTATTAAGTTTGCAGATGATACCAAACTGGGAGGGATTGCAACTACTTTGGAGGATAGGGTCATAATTCAAAATGATCTGGACAAATTGGAGAAATGGTCAGAGGTAAACAGGATGAAGTTTAATAAGGACAAATGCAAAGTGCTCCACTTAGGTAGGAACAATCAGTTTCACACATACAGAATGGGAGGAGACTGTCTAGGAAGGAGTACGGCAGAAAGGGATCTAGGGGTTATAGTGGACCACAAGCTAAATATGAGTCAACAGTGTGATGTTGTTGCAAAAAAAGCAAACATGATTCTGGGCTGCATTAACAGGTGTGTGGTGAGCAAGACACGAGAAGTCATTCTTCCGCTCTACTCTGCGCTGGTTGGGCCTCAACTGGAGTATTGTGTCCAGTTCTGGGCACCGCATTTCAAAAAAGATGTGGAGAAATTGGAGAGGGTCCAGAGAAGAGCAACAAGAATGATTCAGGATCTAGAGAACATGACCTATGAAGGAAGGCTGAAGGAATTGGCTTTGTTTAGTTTGGAAAAGAGAAGACTGAGAGGGGACATGATAGCGGTCTTCAGGTATCTAAAAGGGTGTCATAAGGAGGAGGGAGAAAACTTGTTCATCTTAGCCTCTGAGGATAGAACAAGAAGCAATGGGCTTAAACTGCAGCAAGGGAGGTTTAGGCTGGACATTAGGAAAAAGTTCCTAACTTTCAGGGTGGTTAAACACTGGAATAAACTGCCCAGGGCAGTTGTGGAATCTCCATCTCTGGAGATGTTTAAGAGTAGGTTAGATAAATGTCTATCAGGGATGGTCTAGACAGTAATTGGTCCTGCCATGAGGGCAGGGGGCTGGACTCGATGACATCTCGAGGTCCCTTCCAGCCCTAGAATCTATGAATCTATGAATCTATACAACAGGTCTTTGGGGATCTGTCCATCTTCTATGCGACTTAGATGGCCAAGCCATCTGAGGCGGCGTTGACGGAGGAGAGTGAACATGCTGGAGATCTTGGCACATTCCAGCACCTCGTTGTTCGTTATTCGATCACTCCAAGTGATCCCGAGTATGCGACGGAGGCAGCGCATGTGGAAAGCATTCAGTCTCTTTTCTTGCGAAGCGTAGGGGGTCCAAGTTTTGCTGGCGTAGAGAAGAGTGTTTAGCACACATGCGCGGTACACAGCGACCTTTGTGTTGATGGTCAGCATGTTGTTGTTCCACACTCTCTGTGACAAACTGGCCAAAATTGTGAAGGCCTTGCCGATTCTACGGTTGATCTCAGGGTCCAGCGAGAGGTTGTCCGTGATGGTAGATCCGAGGTAGGTGAACTGACTGACCACCTCTAGCACATAGTCATTGATGGCAATGCTTGGATGTTCTGCATCCTGGGCCATAACTTTGGTCTTCTGAAGACTGATTGTCAACCCGAACTCTTCGCAAGCTCTGGAAAAGCGGTCAATCAGACGCTGGAGATCGATTTCTGTGTGGGTGGCCAGGGCAGCATCGTCTGCAAACAGCATGTCTCTTATTGTTGCCTCCCGTACCTTGCTTTTGGCCTTTAGTCGAGCCAGATGGAAAAGTCTCCCGTCAGACCGGGTGTGGAGATAGACTCCCTCTGTGGAATTTCCAAAGGCGCGTTTCAGCAACGCTGCAAAGAAGATGCCGAAGAGTGTGGGAGCGAGAACGCAGCCTTGTTTTACTCCACTGTGGATATCGAAGGCATCATAGGACGAGCCATCGTACAGTACTGTGCCTTTCATGTTGTCGTGAAAAGACTGGATCATGCTCAGCAGCTTCGGTGGGCAGCCAGTCTTTGCCAGGATCTTGAACAGCCCATCTCTGTTCACAAAGTCGAAAGCTTTGGTCAGGTCTATGAAGGCAAGGAGTAGCGGCTTATGCTGTTCTCTGCATTTCTCTTGCAGCTGCCTTAAAGAGAAAACCATATTGGTTGTGGATCTCCCTGCTCGGAACCCGCACTGTGACTCTGGGTAAACTCTGTCAGCAAGCTTCTGCAGTCTGTTCAGGATCACACGTGCGAAGACTTTACCCACAACACTCAGGAATGATATGCCTCTGTAGTTGTTGCAGTCGCTTCTATCACCCTTGTTCTTGTAGAGGGTCACGATGTTGGTGTCTCTCATATCCTGAGGTACTGCACCTTCATCCAAGCACTGACAGAGGAGGTTTGGAGGTGTTCTAGGAGGACATTGATGCCACACTTGATAACTTCTGGTGGGATGCCATCCTTTCCTGGAGCCTTTCCTGTGGACAAGCTCTCAATGACTTTCTTCAGTTCTTCCATGGTGGGCTTCTCGTCCAGCTCAGTTTCAACGGGAAAACCATCCACGGTATTGAGGGCAGCTTCGGTGATGGTGTTTTGCCTGGAGTACACTTCAGAGTAGTGCTCCACCCATCTATCCATCTGCTTGCTCTTGTCCTGGATGTTTTCACCTGTTGCAGACTTTAGTGACACTCTCCACTTCTTTGTGGGTCCCATGGCCTTCTTGATGCCATCATACAGTCCCCTGATGTTTCCAGTGTCAGCAGATAGTTGAATGCTCCAGCAGAGGGAATGAAAAGGGGATAACAGGATCACTTGATGATTGCCTGTTCTTTTCATTCCCTCTGAAGCATCTGACATTGGCAACTGTTGGAAGACAGGATACTGGGAGACAGGATACCATTGGTCTGACTCAGTATGGCCATTCTTATGTTCTTATCACTCACTGTCATTGATAGGTCTATCAGCCCTCACAGAGAAAGCGCCAATCACAACACGCCAGACGTGTTGTTCTAGCCAGTCCTCCAACTACCCGCTGGCCAAGCTGTCAGTAGCACCAGACACCCGATTGACATAGCGCACAGCAGCCTAGAACTCCTGAGCGATCCGCCAACCGCAGCCTCCCAAGCAGCTGGGATTACAGGCACACGCCACCACACCAGGCCACGTTCCTATCATCATCTGGAATTGTATGTGTGAAAGAAGAATGCACAAAAATTGATGCTTTGTAAAGAGGGAATTAGATTCAAAAGTGAAGAAGCAAGGCAGAATCAAGAGTTCAAGATGTTGAAGATTGAAAAGAAAATGCTTGGAATAGCAGAAATAGAGAAAAATATGTGATGGATTTCCAAAAGGGGAAAAATTAAAAAGTGTAAAAACAGTTTCTTCACCAGATTGGAAATCCCTTATTCAAAGCTAAAAAAATGTGTGATCCCCCCTTATATTTAATATAAAAGAAACAGTAATAAAGTGATAACAATGTTAAGCCTACATAATTTATTTGTGCATGTGGAAAGGTTGGCAGAGAATATTTGACCTTCAATGGTAAGAGAATATGGGAAAAGGGGGAGTGAGGTTTTCTTTGCTTTGGATTATAATAAAATTTTCAATGACTTGCAACTTCCCAATTGCCTTTCATGCCCTCCCCGCACCTCCCCCCCGGGCTCACAATCCACTGGTTGAGAAACACTGTATTAAAAGATACAGTCCCAGCAAAAGTCAATTTCTAGTGTTAAACATAGACAATGTACAAATAAATCTGCTTTTGGAGAGTCTCTGGAAGTGTATTGACAGGATAATAGAGGAAAGGCAGAACCAGAAAGATAAAAACATACTGCCTTCATTTCTGCTCATTCAGACACTAGAGCTGGTTGAAATAAGGCAAGCAAGTTTCACCAAATATTTGGGTACATTTTTTTTTTCCGTTTTGGTCAATTTTTTTCGGAACATTGTAGAATTTTTTCATTTAGGAAAAAATTGTTTAAAACCTTTCACTTTCATTTTGGTGGGAAAGTTCCACGTTTTTTTACTTATTTAAATTCACTGGAAAAAGGTCTGAGAAAATTTTAAAAGTGAAAGAAAATGGGGAGAAAATATGTTTCCACATTAAACATTTAAAAAATAAAAAATAAAAATATGAATAATTTTGTTGTTGAAATCCCATTTTTTAATCAGCAACAACAAAAAAGGTGCAACAATGTTGATGCAATACATCAGACACACCAGAGGGAATAGTAATAAGTTGTATATGGAGGAAACAGTTGCACAAAACTAAAATATTAGACTATTCATGGTAAAATGACTCCAAATCATAGAAGTCCATTAGCAAATTCTCAAAAGCTAGATCCTTTAACACCAGTCCAGCTAAAAGAGGGAAAAAAATTTAGAACACAAAACTGCTGGAGGTCTACTGATAAATATTTCTTAAGCCTGTGTTTGTGTGTGCTTGGATTTATGTTCATAAATCACTATATAGTTCCAAGGATTTCAAAATGAAACAATGTATCCATAGTTTTCTGACCAAACCACAGAAAACTCAACAGTGTGGTTTGAACTTGAAGTATATTTAACACTCTAAGGAAGTCTGAGGGTTTAATCCACATGTACAGAAAGCATCAAAAAGATTTCTTGAGAACTGAAACAGCTAAATTATGGTTCCCACTCCTCTGTGCTTATCTGTAGACGACATTTCCTCCATAAGGTTTAAGTAAATGGTTGTTTAGAAAAGGAGTTTAAGGAGAGGGGAGCAATTAATGCTAATTTATGTGATGATTTAATATTTTTTCTAGTATAATTGCTATATTTTCTGTGCTGTTTCCTTCTGGTTTGGTTTCTGCTTTGTTTTTACAAGTGTACTGGGCCCACTATCCTATTTGCAGTTCTCAAACGTGTTTACTGATTAAGAGTGCCAGTACATACAGCTGAAATTGTATTCAACTTAATTAGCTTTCTTCACTCACTGTGCAAATGAAGTATGAGTGTATTTAATCTGATGGTATGTGTACAGAGCTAGTGATTTGAGTTTTGCGCTTAATACATTCCTTCAAGGTGCTATACCCGGTGATTCATTTACATCAATAATTGAATACTCATCAATCTCTTCTTGACTTGAGCTGCTTGCTCTACTCATTAATGATATGTATGATTGGTTATAGCCATAAAAATGCATCATAAATTTTTTAAAGATAATTTAAGTGCTAAGAATGAATCAATATAACTGCAATGATAGCATATTAGAAACAATTCCCCTAATTCCATTATAACTTAATCAGTTGCTGCTATTGGTGAAAAGGGTCCCCCCATCCCCTATCATTATGAATCAGAAGACAATTTGCTCTGAAAAATATGATAGAGCAATAGCTAGCCACTGGATTAATACTTTGGTGTATTTCATCATAACCAGTATAGATGACATAAAGTGAGTTAATATTTTTATAAGCAACAATGTTTGCTCTTCTATAATGCGTTACATCCTTGCATCTCAAAGTCCTTTACAATATTAATTTATTAAGCCCCACAACATGCCTATCAAGTAAGTATTTATGACTGTACTCACAGTAAACTGTAGGTCAGAAAGATTAAAGGATTCACCCGAGCTCAGAAAGCAAGAAGGTGGAAGAACTGGAATTAGAACCCTGAAGTCCTCATTTCCAGTTCCTTAATCTAATTGCTAGCATCAATGCAGCCTCACATCTGAGTTCTAACTGGGGCAAATTTAGAAAAGCTTTTACTTTTTCACTCAAGGGAATGTATGTTTTTGGCTCACTTAATAGACTTATAATATTTGGAGACATGCTTATCTCATAGAACTGGAAGGACCTTGAAAGGTCATTGAGTCCAGTCCGCTGCCTTCACTAGCAGGACTAAGTACTGTCCCCTGACAGATTTTTGCCCCAGATCCCTAAATTGCCCCCTCAAGGATTGAGCTCCAAGCCCTGGGTTTAGCAGGCCAATGCTCAAACCACTGAGCTATCCCTCTCCACCCCTGCAAGACTTGTGGCCTGCAGACTACCTGCATCTCAATTGGAATGTCAGCTGCTACAGTGTCCAGGAACAAAGAATCTAGCCACTGGACAGGACTCCTTTATATGGGTAAAAGCACTGCAGTATTTGTCCAACAAGCATAGAGTCAAATAGAGTAAAAATCCTAAACGAATCAAGCTGTACCATAGAAGCTCTATGGATAGAAACTGCATGATTGAATAATAAGTGTATAGCAGTAGGAATATACTACTGACCACCCGACTGGGATGGTGATGGTGACTCTGATTGTGAAATGCTCTGGGAGATTAGAGAGGTTACAAAAATAGAAAACCCAATAATAACACTTCTCTACAGCCAAAATGCTTCTGAAATAAATGTAGTCAAACTTTACTAATTCTGGGTCACTGAGAACGAAAATGATGCTTAAAATTGTTGATTGGCTCTAGTTTTCAAGACATGCTATTGGGTCAGTATATACGACCCTTGACTTGGGAATGGCGGAGGATAAGTGAGTTATAAAGGGAAGCGATCTCAATTTAAACCAGAAATGACTAAAATACATCTTTGACTGGATCTATGAATAAATCTATGACTGGGTTTGGACAGTACTTGCTTTTTAGGCAAAACAATGAATGATGCAATCTGAAGCTGGTATTGAGTCATACATGATATGAATTGCATCATGTTATTCCTAGAAGTCATGGATGATGCAATCATAACGACGCTTACATCACTTTGCTGAACAAATTGCCCTATATCAGCTCTAGAAATCATACAGCGTCGTGCTCTCTTATTTGTCAGTGTTTGATTTTGCAAAGGGACACATTTCTGTTTAGCCAAAGTGAGCAGAGATGCCTCGTACTTGTGTGAACAGTGCAGATAACTTCTGCTATGTTTGTGGTGAAGTGACTTTTGCATCACAAAAGTGCAGTATAACCACTATGGTGAAGAAAGCCTATCACCTTTATTTTGGCTGCAAAATTGGAGATCAGGACAAGAGGTGGGCCCCACACATATGCTGCAACACTTGTGCAACAAATCTTTCTCACTTGAGTCAAACGAGGAAGAGGAAGAGGGTGAAACTTCTGGTCCTGAACCATCAATGTCACAGGACCCACATTTTCTCCCATCCTCCTCCTCTGAACCACACCTCATCCCACAAGGTGAACTGAATGACCTTGTCAGGGATTTGGAACTACACAAGAGTAAGGCAGAGCTTTTGGGCTCCAGACTACAGCAGTGGAATCTCCTGGCAGCTGATGGAAGGGTTTCCATGTTCCGTGACCATCAAAAGGATCTTGTCCAATTCTTCTTCATGGAAGGTGATCTTGTAGCCTGCAACAACATCGATGGTGTGATGGCAGCCCTCAACATCGTTCACGATCCAGATGAGTGGAGACTGTTCATTGATTCATCGAAGACGAGTCTTCAAGCTGTTTTACTGCAGAATGGCAATGTGTTGCCATCAATTCCAGTTGCTCATGCAGTCCATATGAAGGAAACCTATGACAACATGAAACAACTTTTGAGGTGCATAAACTATGACCAACATCAGTGGCAGCTTTGTGGCGATTTGAAGGTTGTTGTTCTCTTGCTTGGTCTGCAGACTGGATACACAAAGTACTGCTGTTTTCTCTGTGAATGGGATAGTCATGCAAGAGATTCCCACTACATCAAGAAAGACTGGCCACTCCGACAGTCATTGGAGCCTGGGAGGAAAAGTGTTCAGTATCCACCACTTGTTGAATCAAGGAAGATTTTGTTACCACCCTTACACATCAAGCTGGGTCTGATGAAGAACTTTGTCAAGGCCATTGACAAAACACAAGCAGCTTTCAAGTACCTCCGTGGAAAATTTCCAAGGTTAAGTGAAGCTAAGATAAAGGAAGGTCCTCTGACTATGACCTGGCTAAAGAACAGAGAAAAGGAAGCAGTTAAAGGCAAAAAGGCATCCTTTACAAATTAGAATTCAGCTCCTACTGAGGAAAATAGAAAGGAGCTTAAACTCTGGCAAGTCAAGTGTAATAGAATAATTAGGCAGGCCAAAAAAGAATTTGAAGAGCAACTAGCAAAAGACACAAAAACTAACCATTTTTTTAAGTACATCAGAAGCAGGAAGCTTGCCAAACAATTAGTGAGGTTACTGAATGAATGAGGTGCTAACAGAGCACTCAGGGAAGACAAGGCCATTTTGGAGTAACTCTTTGCCTTGGTCTTTGCTGCAGAGCATGTGAGGGAGATTGCAACACCTGAGACAAATCTAGGGGACAAATCTGAGGTATTGTTCCCGAGTGACGTGTTAGTAGAGGAGGTTTTGGAACATACTGATAAAAGTTAAACAGCAATAAGTCACCAGGACCAGATGGTATTCACCCAAGAGCTCTGAAGGAACTCAAATATGAAATTGCAGAACTACTAACTGTGGTATATAACCTATCATTTAAATCATCTTCTTTTTTAAAAAAAGGCTCCAGAGGTAATCCTGCAATTACAGGCCAGAAAACCCAACTTCAGTACAGTACAAGGAAAATGAGGTGAAACTATAATAAAGAACAGAATTATCAGACATGTAGATGAACACGATTTGTTGGCTTTTGTAAAGGGAAATCATAACTCACCAGTCTATTAGAATTCTTTGAGGGGGTCAACAAATGTGTGGACAAGGATGATCCAGTGGATATAATGTAGCTGAACTTTCAGAAAGCCTTTGACAAGATCCCTCACCAAAAGCTTTATGTAAAGTAAGCAACCATGGAAAAAGAGGGAAGGTCCTCTCATAGATCCGTAACTGGTTAAAACACAGGAAACAAGGAGCAGGAAAAAATGGTCAGTTTTCTGAAAGAAGAGAGTTAAATAGCAGTGTACCCAGCCATCTGTACTGGGACCGATGCTGTTTAACATATTCATAAATGATCTGGGAAAAGGGGTACAGAGTCAGGTGGCAACATTTGCAGATGATACAAAACTACTCAAGAAAATTAAGTCATAAGGACATAAGAATGGCCATACTGGATCAGACCACTTGATGATTGCTTGTTCTGTTCACTCCCTCTGAAGCACCTGGCATTGGCCACTGATGGACGGGAGGATAATGGGCTAGATGGACCCTTGAGCTGACCCAGATTTGTCCGTTCTTATGTAACAAATGTTAGACCCAAATATAATTTCCTTACATGATGTAGTATTGCAAGTGATTTCCAATAATTTGATTAATGCCGATGAAAGCACATATAAAGAACCAATTAATAAAGATAATAAAATATATAAATCAAATGTATGCTCTTACCTGGAATACTATTTTCAGTTCTGGTCCCACTATCTTAAAAATTGTATACCTTCTGTAGAAAGAGTTCAAAGATTGAAGTGATTACGGCTGTTTGATTAGGAGAGGAGTTCAATAAGAGGGTACATGATAGAAGAGTGCAAAATACTGAAAGACAGAGTGGTTGAACTAAGTGTTTCTATTTATCTTTTCTCAGAATACAATAGCGAGGGGTCATACAATGAAACCAAAAGGCATAAACTCGAATGTAACAAAATGAAATACCATTTTTTCCAGGCAACCTAGTTAACCTATAGAACTCACTGCCTCATGATACCATTAGGATCAATAACTAAGTAGGATGCAAGAAAGAATTATACATTTATATGGATATTGAGAATTTCTATTAACTACTAACTGATAGGCATTAGGAGGAAACTTACCTATGATCAGTTTCTTCATAACTGTATGGGATTTCTTGCATCTTTGTCTGAAGCACCTAGTACTTGCCATTGTAGGAAACATGACACTGGATTAGATGGACCAGTGGTCTGAGTCAGTGTGGCAATTCCTATGCTTGTATGATGAGTCTTCAATCATACTAATTTATAGCACAAATTCAACACTGCTGAACATGAACATCTATGTGAACCTGCAGTGAGTGGCCCAATGCCAACCTCTGTGAAAGGATTGAACATGCCAGCTTCATGAAACTCTTGAGTAAAATATTAGATAATTCTGTTTTCTGTATAGGGAAAAATACAGCAGCACCCCACTTGACAAGATTATCCAACTCTCCTCTGCACTTACACATTCTTGGAACATTTCCATTATATTGTGGAGAATTACAAATTTGTTTTCAGTATGAATGACAGGTAATAAAATTAAACTGTATTGTACTGTACTAGTTCACATACTGGAGCCAGCGTTTGTTTATTACCAGTTCCTCTGTTTTTCCTTTCTTAGCAAATAGCTCATTATTGCCTACAAGCTCTGTTATTTGAAAACCACAGAATTGGTTTTAAGTGTGTGCTGCTTACCATTCTACATCAGTCCCTCTCCACCTTTCCAAATATATAATTAGATTTTCATAGTTGCTCTGCTCCATTTTACAAAGGCGCATTGTATGAAATATGAGAATTTTAGAAGCAAAGTGGGACATTTTGATGTTTATTTGCATGCCAATACTGAGAATGTATGGGTTTATTATTTTATATTATGTTATTTTTGCTTAGCTCTAGAAACAAATGGAAAGAGCTACGTCTGCTTTTGGGTGCACTGAATCATTTTCTAGAATGTGCTCTGAAATGCTACAAAACTTCACAGAAATGCAGGGCCAGTTGAACACTGCAGCACTTCAAAGACACTTGATCCCTCTGTACCACTGAATAGTCTACTGGCCAGCTATTTGGTGCTACATATGGTTTTGGGAAGCAGCAAGGGAGCAGTTCCTCTTATAGAAGAGGTGGAGATGGGATGCCCAGGTGGGACATCTCTTCTCCCACGGCACTGCGGCTGCTCCACCTACTGATAGAAAGGCAGGAAACCCACAAAGATCCTCAAATGGCACTCCCTTCACATGACACTGGGCATTGGACACTCTCAAAATGTGACTTTCACATAGTTTATACTGGCAAAAGAGTGCCTTTCTCAATATAGCTCATACTAGTTCCCTGAACACAAACAACTATAACGGCAAAATATATATATATATTTTTTGGCTGGGATAACTGCATCTACACTAGGCCTTTTGCTGGTTTAAAATGTCATAAATATCACACCCCAACCAACATTACTATACTGGCAAAAGTTTTAAGTGTACACCTGACCTAAAAATATTGGCACAGCTAGGAGTCCTGTCATCATTCCTTTTCCCAATTGGCTTCCTTTGTTTTTCCTTCTTCAACAACAGCTGCTTTTCAACCTCCCAAAAATCCCAAAGAGTCCACCAAAGGCATCGAAGTTGATAAGGGAGTGATCTGAATACCGTTCGAGGGAGAAGCTGGAGAAGTAGTGAGGCAACAACTGTGTTGGGTTTCCTTTGCAGGTCTGGGTTTCCTTGCAACCTGTGTAGTGTATATTCCTGTTGAGGGTGCTAAAGTAGCAGAGGCAAGGCATACTCTGGCATGTATCAGGTGTAATTCCATTGACTATTGACTGAGTTACATTGGTGTAAAACCAGTGGAAAATTATACCCTTGCCTGGGTACTAGGGTAAACTAGAATCCCCAAACTGGAGAGCAGTAGTGTGGCAGTGGAATGGACCAGATAACCCAAAAGGTCTTTTCCATCCCTAATCTCTTTTTCATATTTTTCATAAAGCTACAGAGAAAACTAAGAAAACCAAGTAAAACTGTAATTTGCACCAAATTCTCTCTTTCCAAAATATAAATGTAAAATCTTTGTTTAAAGAAAAAAATTAAAAAGGCAAGGATAACAGATATTCTCGGGGGGGGGGGGCGGAGTGTGCAGATGAGTATTTGATTTTTCTCAGCCGCATGGAAGATTTCTTGATGTTGCTGAATGTTTCAAATGGTAAAGAGGTAAAAAATAACATTACTGCAAGTGCTTCCAGTTTGATTGAAAACAGTTGCTCTTCTATAATTATTGTGGAACCAAAACATTTCCCCCCTGCAAGGAAAAACAATTATAAGCTGCAATAAAATGGTTAATTATATTTTAACATAACTTTACCTTGAGGTGAGTTTTAAAGCTATTACAGCAATATAAATTACAATAAATAAATCTGGCTGTCAGCCATAGAAATTAGGTTATTAGGGATAGCAGTAAACATGATTATCCCTAAGCTCAATAAGCTAAGTTATTAAGAAGTACTGATATAAACTCCTTGGGGGAAAACAATTAAAATATAGTACATATTAAAGATAAAGCCTTTCATAGAGTTACCAACAAGCATCTCTTATTTCTATGCATATTCTGTGTAATATCTACTGAGCCGCACAAATAGTGGTCTATATATTGAGAAAAATAATGTAAGGTGACACACTTGAGAACTGACTCGTGCTCAGGATTTGAAAGAAATGGTGTCTTATTTCTTGTATAAAATAAGCAGACCAAAAGTGTTTCCTGTTTCAGTTTCCTATTTCAGAGATCTGTCCAATTCCCATCAATGTCAGAGTTGGCTTGAGGCCTCAGTTGCTTTCTTGCCTTTTTTCCAGTTTCTCTACTGTCTTAGGAATCATCCTGTAGTAGCAGTGCCACCTAGTGGCTGACCTCCCACGAGTCTCCTAAGCTGATTCTAACCATAACTCATTCTTTTACCTCTCTCTGCTCTTCCTGTTGGAGGAAGTCTGCTTCTTTGATTTCCACCTCCTATAATTTAGTTCATTATTCTGAAAATTGAGTCTCTAAAACTCCAATAATACTTTCTAGAGTCTCAGAAATGTTCCTTAATTTGACCTTCTAAACATGCCAAGCGCCCCTTCATTACGATGTTATGAATTCAGACAACCTGTTATTAGCTTGTTGGACTTTCAGCTATAAACAGAAAATGTGTAATTCTCATGCTAGGGGTTTACATGAAGCATTGTGCATGGGATTAGATGAAAAGAGTATTAAAATGTGTCATGACAGTTTCCTGTAAACAACCGGCAAAATTAACACAAAATCAAAATGATTGATTATTTCACCAATTATTGGTATATCTATTTTAGCATTAATTACCTGAGGAAGTAAGAAAAGCAATGGGATCCTTCAGGATGAAAGGTAGTGTATAAAAACAAGATTTTATTTGTATAGATAAACTTGTAGATTTCATTTTTGTGCATACAGGTCAAATTGGTAAAGATATGATCATATATTTTCAGACTTTTTCAGTGTGTACAGAGATTTTATTGTGATGATTATTATAGTCCCTAATTTCTATCGGATTTCAGTCCTTGGAATCTCAGAAGACTAAAGGGAATTTTGCTATTAGTGAGTTAGTAAAAAGGAGAAAACCTACAACTATTCTAACAGACCCTACTTTCCAACTGAAATAAAATCTGGTCGCTTTCCAGTTTGGAACAGCTGAGACCCATCAAACAACTGAAAACAATTTGTTCTGAGCTGGAGATGTCACACACTATTACCATAAAAAAATATGAAGTGCTGCTTCTGACTTCAGCTCACCACTTCATATGAGCGCGCTCCCATTTCACTTGACAGTTGTGGACATTGAAATAATACAAAATATAACCCAATCAACAGACTGTGAAAAATATGAAAGCTAAAGACAGATGTTCAAAAGCTATCATCACCTTTCAGATTTAATTATACTGACATGGAATAAACAAGTGATAAATCAACTACTTTATAGAGCAATAAGCCTTATTCTACCTGTTAACCTAATGCCTTTCTAGAGGGTATATTTCAGTTAGACAGAGGGCTGGGGGTGGGGGGTGTTCTGTATGCAAGTGGTCACAGAAAATAATCTTGCACTGAAACGATACTGAAATAATGCTATTTTACATTATAAAAATTACATTTGGGATTTTTTTCCTGGGGATGATCCCCCCTCCCCACCTTGCTCCAATTCCCCCAGTATTAACTTTTTGAAGCTGGTTTTATGGCATTCATACCAGGTCCTAGAGTCATTAATAATACTCCAAGGAGAAACAAAACGAATGAAGATATGCCTATTATTTATTTTAGCTTTGGATTTCATTGGCACTGACTGACACTTATCCAGCATGATTTATCACAATCCATTCAATTCATAAGGTGTAGAGGGAGCAAAAATGAAGGAAGGGGTGTAATATTACTGCGCAGAATCGGATCTTGGAGCTCAGACTCATTAAGATTAAACTTTATGGTATACCTTGAGATTATTCACCTATTTTATCTCCGACACAAGAAAACGCTTTGTGGTGCTTTAGTCCTTTGTATCATTTCCAGTTCTTTCATTTCATTGTGATTTATAATGGCAGAATCCTCCCATGAGATCTGCCGAAATATTCAAAACAGACATCATGTGGTATCAGTGTTTAAACATTGCTTCTCAAAGGCCTCCATCCTTTGAGTGCCTGATTCAAAGAAGACACTGGGAATCATTCTATTGACTTCAGCAAGCTTTAGAGTGAGTCTGAAGGTGTCATGGGGGCTGCTCTTAAAGATCTCATCAGAACCACAATAACTGAAATAGAGGGAATGGTGCGGCCATTAAGGCTATTTTGTTCAATGCAGGTGTGTTCCAGTTCATCCTGTTTCAGCTCAAATGACAGTCATGTCAGACACAAAAGACACTCCACCTCTGAGGGGGAGGGATAGCTCAGTGGTTTGAGCATTGGTATCCTAAACTCAGGATTGTGAGTTCAATCCTTGAGGGGACTATTTGGGGGTCTGGGGCAAAAATCTATCAGGGAAGAGTACTTGGTCCTGCTAGTGAAAGCAGGGGACTGGACTTGATGACCTTTCAAGGTCCTTCCAGTTCTATGAGATAGGCATATATTATTATAATAACTGAAGCACAACAACTTTTCCAGATGGGAAACCTCAAGCTGAAATATTAGACATACCGTAAGTTCATGGTAAAAAATAATGCATTTCTACTCTGAGACAGAGTGAACTGTCACATGGGGTAGAACTCCCCCCAGCTCAGGCTGAACAACTGACTCCAATCTGCTCAGAGGAGACTGGGAGTGGGTAGGATCTAGGCCTATATAAGCCGTACTCAGCTCATTCTGGGGGGAGCTGGAGCCAAGAAGACTGGACGGCTAAAGGTGTGCCAAAGGCAAAACAGTTTTAAAAAAGGGCAGGAGGAGAGGCAGGCACCTTGGGGGAAAAAGTACTGAGTTTGGGTAGAGTAGGATACCAACTGAGACCTGCCTCGCTAGGAAACTTTGCCCTTGTCTGAGAGGTAAAAGAACTTATGGGAAAATGAAACTAACTACTTTTGAGTGCAGATGATGATACACTAAATATTGATACACCTCTTTTACATTCTGTCTGACTTCCTTATCCTCCAAATCCTTTTTGGGGTTGTCAGGTCATGCTGACCCACCAAGCAATAATGTGCTGACATACCGCACCAGAAGATTTCTAGAATTTCCATGAGTTGCTCAAAGAACTGTGTACATCAGAAGAAAACTGAGGTGATCAGATCTGTATTGTTCTGTCTGTATAGCTCCACTATCAAAAACTTCCTGTAATTTCATTGGTGACATTTTGCAATTGCATTAAATTGTGGGTAAGAAACTGAGCCTGCAATTTTGGAAGTTGTGATGAGGCCCAGCTAATAGTCAAGAACATATTGCATAATATATGCTAATGTACAGGGAAGAAATAAGCCACCAGCAATTTGATTATCATCTTGATTTGGTATTGTCCAGTATTTGGGTGTGCATTATTTAACAGAATACTGTATAAGTTTGCTACCACATTATAACTCTCAAACCAAACCATGGGAAACATACCCAACTCACTCACACCAGCAACTGTAAATGTGACAAAATGTATATGCAGACAGTCCTTTATAAAAACATAGTAGCATTGCACAGTAATGGTCTGAAACACTTCAGCTTTTAAAGATTCTGATTCATCCCTGGTGTAAGTTGATTTGGAGTTTCACCTACCTGGACTGGGAATGTATTTGGGTCTTTGGACTCATGCTCAGTGCAACTCAGAAAAGGGAAGGCAAGAGTGAGTGGAAGTAATATTTATACCATTTTTGAGCTGTGGCCCAGTTGAATGCCAAAATGGCTGCATCTTATTTTAGAGCAGCCTAAGGGATGATCAAAGTTGTACCAGCTGCAGCAGCTTCATCGAAACTCTTGTGCTAGCCAAAGTTCCGCACAGCACCATGTGTCTGGTCCCAGCCTGTCCCCCAACTTTCCTCCTACACAAGGTAAAGGGACCGTCAGCTGTCCTGGTATGTCTGTCCGGTATGTTTACACCATTTTAGCAACAGAAAGTGGCTGAGCCAGGGGTCAGCAATCTGGCCTTTTGAGTTTGCTTTACCTGGGGGCAGCAGAAGCTTATTAGGGGTATGTCTACACCACAAATTAAAACATGGTTGTAGCACAGATAGGCATACCTGTAATATCTTTAATATAGCTAGCGTGGGTATCAATTACAGTGAAGACATGGAGGCATGGGCCTTGGCACAGGCTAGCAGGCCCAGTATAAGCCCTGCAGAGACTCTGGGTACACATTCATTCATGTTGCTAACAGGGCCGGCGCTAGCACTAGGCGACCCTAGGCGGTCACCTAGGGAACCAGGATTTGGGGGGCGGCGGGTGGCTGCCTCCTGCCTTCGGGCTCCACGCTCAGCCGCTGAGTGGGAGGCAGCTGCGGCGAGCCACCCCCCTGCCTCCTGGTTCCATGCTCAGCTCCCGCGGCCTGTGGGCTGGGGGCGGGGGGGAGGGTGTGGTGTTAGCTGGGGGGAGGGGCTCAGGGCTGGTGCAAGAAAGTTTCGCCTAGGGCATGAAACTTCTTTGCACCGGCCCTGGTTGCTAATCCAGAGAGAAGTCCATGTCAGTGCATCTTCACTACGACTATTGTTCACACTACCTAGATTAACAGAGGCATTTTCTGTGTTTTTATGATAATGCTGTTTTGTTGGGCTTGTTAGTCTTTGGGTTTTTTTGCCTTTCTGTATATTGTATGTTTTATGGCATTTTAATTGTTATTAAGACTGTTGTTTAATCCATGTGGCACCTGTAGTGCACTGGCAGGGGCACTTAATAAAAGGATAGTTATTCTGTTACAAAATATTGATGAATTTAAGTTTGGGGAAATGGACGGATGTTTTACAGATGAGTAGTTCTATGAGCCTGTATTGACAAAAACCTATGATCTGTTGCAGGACAGTCGTACAAAATGACAGTTTCAACCATCCCATGGCCTTTTACCCCCCAAACCGATTGTGTTTGACAATCCAACAGCTCGTTAAATCATGGCCCAGATCTTGAGGTGGTGCCTGCACTCCACTGAGAAGACCTAGAGAGAACATAGGTAGTTTTCTATCACTATTCCACCCTTCCTCAATTCAGGGGCAGCACCAGGGCTGCTCTAACTTGTACTGGTTGAAGTCAACATGCTGTTATCAGAGCATCAACAGAGCACTGTGTGCTCTGGTCCCTCCCCTCCTATCTTCCATACCACCCTCAATAAGCCCCGTTTACCAATAGGGCCAGGACTGAGTAGGTAGAATCAGTTAGATCTGGTGTATCCCACCCAAGAATTCCCATACTCAATGGGTGTCCTCTGCTGTTGCACTGCGGCAATACTTTGACTGCTTTGTGCTATGAGAATCTGGCTTAATCCATGCACAATTGCAGTGCAGGGTGATTGCAGGACAGCATGTATATTCAGGCCTTCATTATTTTTTTGTTATGGAAGTGAGCTTCAGAAAGTAGCAAAAGTCCCGCTGAAGGAAAAGCTGAGCTTAAATATGATGTTGAGCTTTCATTAAGTTTTCTTGTTTTTGCCATTCTGTATCAAGACGAATTTCATTCTCACACTAGTCTTTTATTTTATTTTTTGCCCTAGGAAAATGTGTATTGCTGTTGAAAAGTGTTACATTGACAAAAATGCAAACCAACATGCTCTGTTTATCCCCAGGACTGGTACAGTATAAGCAATGGCAACATACACGTCCGGACATTGTCCTACCCATGTGCCTTAAGGCTGATCGAGAGGAAACACAGCTAAGGGTGAGTGGGTGTTGATTAGTCTCCAGGTCCATTCAATCTGAGGCTGTTCTCTAGAGACTGTCAGCAACAAGGGAACTAATTGCTCTGAGAATGAGACCACCAACTCATTTCATGCAGGCTGCCAAACAGCCATCACTGTACAGCCAGCTCTGATTTGAAATGGTGACCTATGGGTGAAAGGCTCAGTATTAGAGCTGGCCGGAACAGTTCTGATGACATGAGATTTTGTTGAAGCTGAAATGTTTCATGGAGACATATCAGTTTCTATGAAAATGTCATGAGGAAGGTCAAAAGCCTGGTGGTTAAGGCCCTGGGCTGGGCTGGGCTGCAGGAGACCCAGGCTCAAGTCCTGCCTTCTCTGATTGACAGTTATGTGAGATGAAAACCTCTGTTCTGAATCCAGCAGTGGCAGGAATTTGAATCTGGGTCTCCCAGCCCCCCAGGTGGTGCTCTAACCACCAATTCCAATGCATGCCCTTCCCAAATGAAAAAGTTCAGGTTTTGTCTGAAAAATGGACATTGGGACACAAAGCCGCTTTTGTGAAAACGTTCAGAAGATTGTGGTTTTTTTCCAGTGGGGAACAAAAACTAATTTTGAAACCTTGGAATTTGCAGTGAAATGGAATTACAGCCTTCCTGCCAGCTCTACTCTACATCACACTGCCAATCCCATGAGCCATTCTGTGACCTAGAAGAAGGGCCAGACCTTCAGCTGGTGTACATCATCATACTCCCAAGGACTTCCATTCTGGCCGCAAATGCTTTAATTTTAAGTGACAATATTAAAAATCCACCATCTTACCACATCGTCTGTCTGTCTGTCTGTCTGTCTCTCTCTCTCTCTCTCTCTCTCTCTCACACACACACACACACACAGTGTCTGCTGAGCTGATGTCATAACAAACGCAGTGTAGGCAGTCACGTTGCTAGGTGTGCATAAACAGAAGTCGATGAAACAGACAGATCATAAAGCTGAATTCACATCACATTATTATTACTATTTTGCTGTAATCTGCATTTATCTAAAATACTTTCTGGTTCATAGCTCTCGGTCAAAATAGAAATAATAAGTCAGCTAGATAGTTTGTTGGTGTGTGTTTTTTGTTTTGAAGAAAACTGGAACATTTTCCCTAATACCTTCTTACAGGGCAAGACTCACATAATCATAAAAAATAAAAATGCTGTTAAATAGGTCATAAATTTCAAAGTGATACACGAATACAATAAACAAACTAGAGAGTTGGGGGAAATAATGAAAGCAAACAAAAAATAAAAGCACAGTACAGCATGTTACAGCACTCCAAACCTCAAAGACTACAAAAATCAATAAAGGGAATTTAGGACTGTTGAAATACACTAGGATTTCAGAGAGGAAGATATGGAGGACTTATGTGGGGTAGTGCTACAATATCTGTAAGTCATTAGGATTTAATGAAGAACAAAATGGTGATCCTGAATAGATACCCTCTTTTTACAAACTGCAAATAAAAGGAAATACAATTTTTGGTGCAAATAAAAACAAACCTCTGATGTTGGAATTTGCAAATGCTTCTCTTATAAATCTGAATTGCTGGTATATACTGCCGGGTTAGATGCAAGGGAAATTTATATATAGTGGTGCCAAGCCTCTGGGGAAAAAAATATGATGAACAGTTCAACCTCTAAGATAAAATACCAGTACTCATGATTCAGACCAGTGCAGTTACAATGCTGAAGTAAAATAATTTGCCTTAACTGACAGCATTTTTAACTGATTCAGTACTAGCCAATAATCTCTGCTTACAATGTGAATCCTATTATTTTGAATGTACAATATTTAGTATGTTCGCAGGTTCCAATGATTTCACTTTAAAAGGGCAGCAAATAAATTAAAGATGCGCGAATGATTCGCTATGACTAATTTATTTCCAAAATTTACCTTTTTTCATCATTGATCCATAAACAGGTTGTGACTTTTACCATTTCCTTCTGCCAGAATAATTGCTCGATTACTCATTTTGTGGGAAAATGGGTATACAATTTATGCAAACAAAGTTTAGTCCAGTGGATTGCATGTGATCGGCTCACTGAGAATATTGATGATGTATGATGCACTCCTTGAGCTGTATTATTTGTCACCTAAGTCACATGGTGTTGTTTCACATGGATTTGATGACCTATGGCAAGCTTCATAAAAAAAAAAAGGAGTGCCTGAAGAAACAATTGGGCTTTGACTCTCTCAGGATGAGGGATGACTAAGGAAGGAAGCACTGCAGGGAGAGGTAATCAGAGCTGGCGCTAGGCATAAGCAGACTAAGCAATTGCTTAGGGCCCCATGCAGCTCAAGAGTGCCCTCTATTAATTAATAGTATGTGTTGTGGGGCAGGGCCAAAAATAGTCCCCTATGGGCTAGCACTGCCTCTGGCAGGTAATAGTAAGAGATAATCAGACTTGGAATTGTTAGAACATGTCCTGTCATTTTTTGCACTAAAATGGTAGCATTATACTACATTTGCCCAAATATAAAGCGACTGGGTTCCTTTCTAACAGAGAGAGTAATCCAGTTTATTGGCTGTCTTGCAGATTTTGCATTCAGTTTTCTTATGTCACATTCACAGAAAGTAACTGTATGTGTCCTAGTTGCAAACTTTGGGGCCAGGTACAAGAACTGACATGTGAGAAGAAGGGAGAAGAATGGGAAGAGAAAAAGGAGGATGAAGCTGGTGCTGATGACAGAGAGCTGAAGTGGATTAGACCTTATCTTACCATAAAATACGTAATCTAGTCATTGGCACCTGTGTAGTGAACACAGACAATCAGCTACAGTGTGCTTAGTATCAATATGATGAAAGCATAAATTCCAAGACTGGGAAAGGATTCTTGCTACTTAAAGGGGGGAGGAGAAAATTAAAGACATTTGGGAAATCAAGTATCCTGCACTATCTCTTTGGAAGTTCTGCTTTATATAATTTCTGCAAACTATATAAGAACATTACTATTAGAATTTTTCAACAGTTTTTTTTTTAGTTCAATCAGAGAAGGGTGACTCGTCCAAACTTAAACTTCAGAGTTTCAACTAAACTTTCTCAAGTTCAGGATGGAATGATCTGGTCAAAACAAGAGAGAGAGAGACTGGAACTTAAGCCACTCCCATGTGAGTGCCCTAACCACTAGGATATTAGCTGTAGTAGGGTGCATCTCTTTCTTTCTCTCATTGGTCAAAAAGGGTCTCAATGAAGAAAGAAAACAAACTCTGACACCTTCATTTTTAATGTAACAATTCTTCTTTTCTGGCCAGTCCTACTAACTATCTACACAGAAAAATGAAGAGGCTCACTTTTCACTTTAATATTCATAGATGGCTCTGGAGTCTCTGCCGCTCACAATACCAGCACCCCGATAATATTAGCAACAGATGCACAAAGCATGAGAACTGGTAATCTCCACATTAGACTCATGCTAAGCTGACAATGATGATGATGCAGTGCCTTATAGCTCAGAAATCACCAATCCTTGATTTAAAAACAAAACTCCTCAACCAGCAGATCCCCCTTCTCAGACATATCAGGATATAAAATAAATTGTGAGGTAGCCAAGGTATTACCACTAAATCAGCCTTGTTATAAAATGCTATTTTCATCTTTACTTCTCAAGAGGTCCCCAATGGACATTAAATAACTTGGAGTTCAATATTTGTTCCATTATAGAGACTAGTCTGACATGTACCACCAAGGGGGGAAAAAACGATAAACGAGTTTTCTTAAAGAGGTCCCCATTGAATGAAGGGAAAGACTTGACTCCATCAAAAGGAAAATTACTCCCCAGCTAAACTATATACTCTGTGTATGTCCTCAATACCTCTTCTAAATAGCCTATTTTCCACAAAGAAATAACTACACTACTGTACTTATATATTTCTCCAGAAAATTACCACCCAGGAATGAGTCTAAATAAATTAATTTGTATTGTCTGTAATATATTATAGGCCATCAATTTTAAATCAATAACTTGATAACCCTCTTATAACTGCTTTAATAATGTGACAGTCACCTATATTCCAGTATATTCAGCAGACATTCAACTAAGAATCCAGTGGAGTTCAGAAATTGTTATAGAGAACAACTGGATGGGAAAGGCTAATTGTAGAGCCATTTATGTGAAAGTCTGTACATGACGGGACAACCAGTATAAAAAAGGTTAACTACAGTCACTGTGTGAACATCAGCCAAGGGAGAGATGTGTCCTAATTGTCTGAGTACACAATCAGGAACCAAGAACTTCTGTTTTTTTATACTTGCTTTGGCAGTGCCTAGCTGGATAACTTGTGTTCAGCTTGCTACAGTTTCCCTATCTGTAAAAGCAGGAGAATAACCCTATTATGATAGTAGAATACTGATGTTTAATAAAAGCATGCCAAGCATCATTGTAAAATGGTTTATTGAGTTAGCACATAGCTGACAAAAATTGTCCATCTTTCATGGAACGAGGATGAGATACATAATGGAATCATCATGCTATATCTCAAGAAATACCATGGAAACCTTACACACAGCTAGTTTACAGCAGTATGTTACTTACATAAACAAAAATCAACAGCAGGAAACTGATTACAGGCAATTTTATACAATTTAAAGGAAAACTCTGACATTTTCTAGCTTCATCCTCTTATATTTTGTGTGTGTGCACCCGTGTATCTGTCTCTTTCATTTTGGGCCCTTTGTCACACAATGTAAAGGGCCACTGCTACACTTTTTACTACTCTTATTGACTTTGCTGGGACAAAGACTTGGGCCTGATCCAGTAAGCACATAGGGTTTGGTGAAATGAAGCAGAAAAAAAACAATCCATAACTTAAAAAAACAAAATAATTAGAGTGAATTATTTAATTCAACTTTCTGCAGTTCCCCCATGGCAACTCTCTGCAAACACATGATAATTTGTAGACCAAATGACAAGACCCAAGTCCAAAATAAAATCAACCATTGAAAAAGCCTTGTAGCCTCATCACATCAGTGATGCAGATGGGATGAATTAGAGTGAAAAAAATATTTTGTAAAAGGTCAATAATTAGAACAAAAATGGTTTACAATTCAGGAATTCTTGAGTTTTTGTCTTTTCATCTTGATGAGAAATGGGGAAAAAATGTGAACTCTTGAAAATATTTACAGGATGGAGAGCATACTTTCCTTTGCAGCTCTAAATGTTGGTACTATTATCTGCATTAGGCCTCAGTTCAGAAAGCATTTAAGCACGATTAAATCCATCCTTCTTGAGTGAAACAGTTAAGTTCCAAGTAAGACACGTGCTTAAGAATTTGATCCTGCTCCTATTGAGGTTAATGTAAAAAGTCCTATTGACTCCAATGATATAGGTATAGGCCTAACGATACATCTACACCTCAACAAAATCCACAGGGCTTGTGCTGTGGGGCTAAAAATAGCAGTGTAGCCATTCGGGCTCAGGCTGGGAGTCTTTGTTTTACAGTCCATCAATGTATACATTTCACTTGCTTAGTGCGTACATGTTTCCATACATCACAATCATCTTCAGAGTTAAAAATTAAAAGAGGGGACCCAGAGGAGGAAACTGGGGAAGCAATAATGGGGGTACAGGAATGTCTGCTCACTGGTCACTTGTGAAAGGATGCCCAGGACAGAGTAGCTGTGTGCACCCAGGCACTCAGCCCATGACCCAGGCTTTGAGAGGGAACTGTGTGACTGACTTCCTGGAGGGGAGCAGTCACACAGATGACTTCTCAGGTACAGAGAAAGGGGTGATGGAGGATACCCCAATCCACGTCCCGGTTTTTCAAAAGTTTTTGGAAAGTAATGGTGTCTCTTTACATCAAGATGCAGCTCCAGGGCCTGTGACAGCGGAGGAGCTGAGACCAGGAAATTGCCAGGTAGTAGTTTGTGAGAACACAAATGACCCAACTGACAGAGAAGGGGGTATTTTTCCCCAGGCTTGTGAGACACAGAGAGCAGTTATGGGAAAGCTGCTGGGAAAAGGTGAATCTGATCAAAGGGTAAAGGGTAAAGACACCTAGCCCAGAAAGCACAGCACACAGCCCTCAAGGGGGGCAGGGAAGGACTAGCCCTTGGAGGGGGAAACACAGGATAACCCCCAAAAGAGAGCTGGATTTTTTGCCTATGTACAGTCCTGGGGTTGGGAGACAGCTCCCCAAAGGGCCAGACAATATGCAGGATCCCCCTAAACTCCTATCTTGCCAGACCCTGAGGTACCAAAATCCCAGAAATTAATTAAAATAAGAACCGAGGCAGAGGGGAACAGTGGAGGGAAAGAAAAGTCAGTGACTGATTACATGGGAGAGAGTCAAAGAACACCATGGGTAATGAACGAACCAACCTCAAACCAGACTGTATGAACAGAGGGTTTAGTATCATAAAGATATTTGTAAACACCCAGCTGTGATAAAAATGTTGGCATTAATGTTAAGTGTTGGGATAAGAATTTTGATACTGATGTTAAAACTTATGGTAATGCTAGTTCTCAGTTAATACCTGTAAACAGATTTAAAGCTTATCACAGCGGAGAAATTATAAAAAACCTGGTTTGCTGTGTGTGAATGGGGAAACTGAGACACACCGCCTCATGGCCTTGATGGCTGGATGCCAAGACAACTATAACACAAACTGCCTTCGAGCTAGTCAGTGACTAACCCTCTTGCAGTAAACTAAGGGGGGAGGTGTGACACTCTGTATCTCGGGGGAATACCCTGTACCCCCATGTTCATCTTTATCATATGATTGATTCAATGCAAAGTTTGTCATGTCGGGTGTCTTCGTAAGGCTCATGATGCACTGAGCATTGTTGTTATAATAATTTTATAGGTTGCAATTTCATGTATATAGTTATGAGGCTGAAAATGTGTCCTCATGGCTTAAAACAAGCTCAGGCAAAACTCTCACGGAGCAGAGGCACAGTTCACACCTCATCAGGGCATGTATGGGACAACTCCAGCCCAGCCTCACAGGAAAGAAGGACACTGGCCTAGGCAGCAACAAAGTATCTGTTGGACTCTTGAGTGAGTCACCCCGCTTCCCTTGGTCAGTTTGGGACTACGATGAGGTATTCCTAACCTGACTCTGAAGGGATGGGGAGGCGGAAGCCAAGAGGGAAGAAAGAACATGATAAAAGGGAGAGACGTTTGCCATGCTCTTCCTCTCTCTTCCACGTCCATCTACAGACACCACCACCAAGTGACTGAAGCACTGATCAAAGGGGTGACCCTGGCTGAAGGGCAATAAGTCAGCCTGTGGTGAGAAGCATCTACATTTGTAAGGGCACTGAAAGTGTAAAGATCAGCTTAGAATGCATTTTGCTTTTATTTCATTTGACCAAATCTGACTTGTCGTGCTTTGACTTATAATCATTTAAAAACTGTCTTTTGTAGTTAATACATTTGTTTGTTTATTCTACCCAAAGCAGTGCATTTGGTTTGAAGCGTGTCAGAGACTCCCCTTGGGATAACAAGCCTGGTACATATCAATTTCATTGTTAAATTGATGAACTCATATAAGCTTGCAGAGTCCAGTGGGCATAACTGGACAGTGCAAGACGGTGGTTCCTAGGGCTGTGTCTGGGACCGGAGATATTGGCTAGTGTCATTCAGTTGCACAATGCAAGCAGTGGCTGGCCAAAAGTGCTTACTCACATAGCTGGGAACAGCTTACATGCTAGAGGCTGTGCGTGAACAGCCCAGGAGTGGGGGTTCTCACATCAGAGCAGGGTAAGGCTGGCTCCCAGAGTCAAGGATTGGAGCAACCTAGCAGATCACCAGTAGATAACACCAGGGGAACGTCACAGGGAGTAGGTGATTGAATGTTATGACTGAAGGGCATAAGAATGCTTAAATCAAAGCAGCTGGGAATTATTATGGGAAAAAGAGGATAGGGATGAGTGGGGAAGAGAGGGTAAGGAGAAGGGAATTTATGACTTCAACAAAACCAACCAAATAGGATTAGTCCACACCAGATCACCCAGTGACTGAATGCCAGACCAGCACTCCTTAAAGTATCTGGCAAGCTATGAAGCCCTCAGTGCCCCAGACTTTGGGCACAACGGTCCTAAGAACAATACTTATCAACCAAATAACAAAAACACACCTGCTTCCTTCTCTTTGGAGTGGAGAATTAGCTGCCTTTAAGCATTACACAGAGTAGTGGGAGTGCACATAAAAAGGTATGGATCCATTAGCTGGCCTTTTTCCACTAATGCACAAAAATAAATTGTATTTGTTTTTATGCTGGCTTGCAAATAGATGTAATCGAAGGGCTCCCAATCCCATTGGTGAGAATGGTGCCTCCCTGGTATAGATGATGGGGTCTTGTCCTCTTCTGAATGCCTGTGCTTTGCTCCCATTAAAGTTAATGGAACTTCCACACACATCATCAGGGGAATGTAAAATCAGTATTCAATGAACATGCACATTTCTTCCTCTAAGTGGGAGCAGAACTGAAGTGAGATTATGGTTCTTTTAAAATATGTGATAAAATAGATGTTTCTTTTATTGAGGAATTATTTTGATAAAAAGCCAGTTGGAGATCAAAATATGCAGTACTGAAGGAAACACAGGCAGATGGGTCTTGATAAAAAAAGTGTACACAGTAGAGTGATTAAAATAATCAGAATTGCACAACACACAAACAAAGAGAGTAATAAAGGAATGTTTATGATAGAGTTACACAACCTTATCCAAGGCAGAGACTTGTTTGTCGATATTAACAAGAAGAGAGGCAGTTAAGTTCTCTTGTGCCACTTCACTGATTTGTTTCTGAGGGCAATGAATGTCAGGTGAGAGCCTCTGGGCATATGGAACAAATGTCCAGATCTTTTAGAGAATGTTTTTTAAGGAGGTGTCATATTTAGCTATTTTCCTTGTTAGAACAGGCGGGATTGTTATAGGAAACTTGGGAGCATTTATATGTTTGATAGTTAAAAAAAATCAGTTGAAGATTGGATGGCTTTCTGGGCTTGTCTAGCATGTAATGTATAATTATATGATGGAGAAAAGATCTCACATGCAGCTAAAACAAATGCAAGGAATATCAAAAGTGATGAAGACCTTTTGAGCCTCATCAAAGATTTAAGATGGTAAATAGGAACCATGATGCTTCAATATTCCTCCTAATACAGCACTTTTTAGACACAATAAATTCTACATCTTGGCAGGGGATTAGACTAAATAACCCTGGAGGTTCCTCCTAACCCTGTGGTTCTATGATTCTATGGTTAGATTAGCATTTTGACAATGAAACAAACATTCTAGTAATCCATGGCAGGCAGGAGCCAGTCTGTTCTATTTGATATATATTTGAATGTATGTATATTGTGTATCTGTTTATTAATATATCCGAAATCTCTGTGCCCTGTACTGGAGTATTATATAGAATAGAATGGAATAGGAATAGAATACTCCAGTACAGGGCACAACTATTTTGTGGGTGGCTGGTAAACACAAATTCTTTAATGTAAATTTGGTTTATTCCCTTGAATGCTTGCATGTTCTTAGATGAAATGTCTACACGAAAAACCATTTAAATTCCACATCATCCTGCAAAACAGGGCCTCTTGCTGCCCTCTGCACAGAGGTGACTTTCACCCTTCATGCCCATATAGATCAATTAGTTATCTTTAATGGGGTTTTGGCTGTTCTGCTTTATCATTGGAAGAGATGATGCACAGCACATAACCAAAGGACAACTACACTGAATATGCTTCCTTCAAACCTAAGGCACAGAAAAAGAGGTTTGCATGTTCTTTGTTTGCAAAATCATATCTAAAAAGGTGTTTTGTGACTGTTCAGAGAGGTGGGGGTCCATGAGCTCGCTGGTGGATCTGCAGCCATAGCGCACACTGGAGATGGAGTAGAGGCACACTGCCTGAGGAGGAGCTCTGTGGGCATTGTCTGATTCAGTGCAATGCGGTACCATAGTGGATACAGAACTGGACTGGGACTAGAGGACATGATTCCATTCCCAGCTCTACCACTGGCTTTGTATGTGACCATGGGCAAGTTACGCCACTGCCAGGTGCCTCAGTTTCCCTACCTGCAAATAGGTCTGCAGATACATATCTCCTTTGTAAAGCTTTTGAGATCTCTGCAGGAAGAGCACTCTCTAACAGCAAGGTATTACTGTTCGTGGAACTCAGTGAAATGGAAGTGAAGGTGCAGCCATTCTGCCAACTTTACAAATGGGAAATGCCTGCATCCCCTCTTCATACAGATTAAGTTATCTCTCCAATTAATTTGAAGAGACTAGTACTATTGTACCACCAGTGCTCTGACCGTGACCAGCTGGTGAATATTTTATGAACACATTTTTGTTTTGTGGATGTTTGAAAAATGGTCTTTTTTCAAAAATGAAAATGTGTGCAAAACATTTTTGTTTTCTCAAAATGTTCTGTTTTTCCAATGAAACGGAAAAGAAAAATGTAGTAATTTTTCAGCTTACCCAATTCCTTTTTCTCACCTTTCCCCTTCCTTTTGGGGAAATGTCAAACCAATAAAAAGACATACTTTTCATACCATGTGTAAATAAGCTGTGGAACTTATTGTGATGGGATCCCTGGGGTACAACCTGGAACTGGGGTACCACTGTGCCCCCTTAACTCTCCAGCCTGGGCTCTCTCTCACAAAACTTTGCTAGTGACAAGCAGCAAATTCTCCAAGTAATGGCATCACTCAGCGCACAGCATGTGGAGCCCCACACCCAGCTAGATTGCATGAATGCTCGCCGAGCCACTCACGAATCACAAGAGAAAGGCACCAGCAAATGTCCCAAGCCCCCAGACTTGCACCCTTGGAATATACCCTTGGAATATAAGCCTGACCAGTGTAAGTTAATTACCCAGTCTGCCCCTCCCTTGTTGTGAAGAGGACACACACTAGCTTTTGTAAACTGAGTTGAGATTTCTCAAGCACTTCAAGCAAAACATACTGTTTTAGGTAAAATAAAAAACAGATGTATTAACTACAGAAAGATAGACTTTAAGTGATTATAAGTGGTGGGCACAAAAGGTCAGAGATAGTCACCAAAGAAAATAAAAGGCAAGCACACAGTCTAAACCTTAAACCTTTTTAGACTAGACAGTGTTTGGATCAAGCAATTTTTCTCATCCCACTGGATGTTGTAGATAGTTACAGTTCTTAATACACAGGCTTCCCCTTTAAGCCTGGGACCAGTCTCCTCAGATCAGGTAAGAACATAAGAATGGCCGTACTGGGTCAGACCAAAGGTCCATCCAGGCCAGTATCCTGTCCACCAACAGTGGCCAATACCAGGTGCCCCGGAGTGAGTGGACCTAACAGGTAATGATCAAGTGAGCTCTCTCCTGCCATCCATCACCCCCCTCTGACAAACAGGCTAACGACACCATTCCTTGCCCATCCTGGTTAATAGCCATTAATGGACTTCATCTCCATGAATTTATCCAGTTCTCTTTTTAAAATCAGGTCTTGGTCTTCCCAGCATTTTTGTTGCTTCCAGCATAGGTGGGGTGGGGGTGGGGGGTAGAAAGGCCAAAGCATGATGCCACTGTCCCCTATTTTATATCCTCTGTCCATGCAACTGGAAAATACAAGCCCAGACATGTCCTGGTAGACTTTGCTGCCTCACTGATTTGAGCAATCCCCCATTATGTGATGCTTGTGCAGCCCTCTTACAGCATTGTAAATCACTTGTTTATAACTCCCCTGCTGATTAATGGTCCCTTAATACCCTCCTGGGAGTGGATCACCTCCTTTGTTGTCACTGGAAAACTTAGCGATGGAGACGCTCAAACTTACAAGATATTTCACTAACAACCTTATAGCAAAATCTCCTAACTTCATACACACTGATATGATATTTTGGCAGCACAATGGGTTTCAGCAAATCGTGACCTTTCACATGATATCCCATATGGCATGTTTTGTATGAACTATATCATAATTATATGGCAGGGTTGAATAGAAGGATTCCAGGGTGCTGCTGCAAGGTACAAAGTGCCACACTCATTGCCACAGAAAGCCACTGGGTGTGTGGGTCTCATGCCATGGTGCTAAAATAGCTGTGTAGACACTGGGGCTCGGGATCTGAAGCCCTTCCCCCATCTTCTCGCTAGGCTTCAGAGCCTGAGCTCCAGCCTGAACCTGAACATCTACACAGAGAGTTTTAGTGCCACAGACCAAGCCTCACAGGTCTGCGTCTGTCAACCTGGGCTCTAAAACACTTTGCCATGAGCTGCTGCTCACTGTGTAGATGCACCCACTGAGGCCAAGAATGAACAAGATTTAAAAAGGGTTTGTATATGTGTATGGATAAGAAGAGTATCCAGAGTTATCATCATTAATGACAATAAAAATTCTGGAAGGAATATTAAACCTTATGCTTCAGAGCTTAAAACAATCCATAGCTTTTAGAGATCAGGATAAATATTTATGTGGGGGATTCCATATATTTCATATAGGCCTAATCAAGGGTTCTTATGCCATCAAGATAGTTAAGTCCCAGGCAGACTGCAAAGAGCTACAAAAGGATCTCACAAAACTGGGTGACTGGGCAACAAAATGGCAGATGAAATTTAATGTTGATAAATGCAAAGTCATGCACATTGGAAAACATAATCCTAACTATACATATACAATGATGGGTAAATTAGCTGTTACCACTCAAGAAAGAGATCTTGGAGTCATTGTGGATAGTTCTCTGAAATCATCCACTCAGTGTGCAGCGGCAGTCAAAAAAGTGAACAGAATGTTGAGAATTATCAAGAAAGGGATAGATAATAAGACTGAAAATATCATATTGCCTATATATAAATCCATGGTACACCCACACCTTGAATACTGTGTGCAGATGTGGTTGCCCCATCTCAAAAAAGATATATTGGACTTGGAAAGGGTTCAGTAAAGGGCAACAAAAATTATTAGGGGTATAGAATGGCTTTTGTATGAAGAGAGATTAATAAAACTGGGACTCTTCAGCTTGGAAAAGAGGCGACTAAGGGGGGATATGATAGAGGTCTATAAAATCATGAGTGGTATAGAGAAAGTAAATAAGGAAGTGTTATTTATTCCTTCTCATAATACAAGAACAAGGGGCCACCAAATGAAATAATAGGTAACAGGTTTAAAACATACACAAGAACATATTTTTTCACGCAACGCAGTGTCAACCAGTCTCCTGAACCAACCACTATCCCCTCCTGTCAGGGTTCCCTCCCCACTCTAAACTCTAGGGTAAAGACGTGGGGGCCTGCATGAAGAGCCCCTAAGCTTATTTTTACCGCTTAGGTTAAAACCCCCAAGGTACAAAATTCCCTGCACCCTGAGAAATGCTTCTTCCACTGCCACCATCAAGTGTTCTAAACAGGAATCCAGGAAAGGGGACCACTTGCAGTCCCTTCCCCCCAAAATATCATCTCAAGCCCGTACCCCCTGTCCTGGGAAGCTTGAGAATAATCTCCTAACCAATTGGTTACACAGTGATCTAAAAACCCACCCCCTGGGTTTTTAAAAACCATAGAAAACAGTCAGCTTCTTAAAAGAAGGATTTTATTAAAACAAAGAAGGTAAAATCAGCTCTGTAAAATCAGGATGGTAACTCTTTTACAGGATACTCAATTTCCAAACTCAGAGGGATTCTCCCCCTCTGGACAAACCCTTAACGTTACAGAAAAAGAAAAAGGAATAACCCCTCCCTTTAACACAGGGAACACACACCAAGCAAAATGAACAGAAATCTACTCGCTATGCTGACTAGACTTACTTTAGAAAAGTGAGGATTTGATGAAAAGATGACTGATTCCTTTTTACTCCAAGATCACTCCGTGTCTGACAAAGAGCCACACACAAAGCTTTTCCCCCTCCCAAGATTTGAAAGTATCTTGTCCCCTTATTGGTCAGATGCCAGCCAGGTCAGGTGTCAGTCTGGCTACCTGCATTTATTAACCCTTTACTGGTAAGAGGATTTTATCTGCATCAGACCCTCTCCCCTTTCCCTTTATATTTATGACACCTCCAAATTTCAGACCCTGGGTTTCTTCCAAAGGCCTCAAACTAAACCAGCCAGTAGCCTCTACCACTGACATCCTTGGCTCCTAGACGTGTTCTCCCCACTCCAATCTACCCAAAACATTCCCAATGATTAAAGCATGAAGACTGGCTAACTGATGACAACGTCACTGTTGTAAAACTGTCTCCAAATACTTATGAAGCAACACATCAAGAAATACATCATGGCATTAACCAAAGCCACGAAAATAGCTCTTGGAACACAGTCAGTCCCGTACTAAGATACACCAATCTCACATTAAGTGCAGTCCCATATGGAATCCAGCCCCTGCCCATCCCCTTGGGGGAATCCTTGGATAGTCTTTAAGATGCCTACCGAGTTGCTTTGCATAGTCTTGGCCTGAAAGGCGGCCAGAACAGAGGCCAAGGATCTTACCCATCATCTTTACCAAAAGCTTTTGATCAGTGAACAAGGTGAATGTTGTTTTATTCCAAGCACCTGTAAAATTGAATTAGTTCAAAAATGATGCAAATGGCTTTTATAGCAATTGCTGTAAACTTTACTTTCCAATTTACTTATCTTGACAAATGTGTAGAATGGCCACTCCCTATTGCACGAGGCATTATAGTCGAATGGTTACGACAGTAGGGGAATCTCTGGCATCACATATTAGCAGCAAGTGAAAAGCTGGATTAAAATGCACCCCTGCATTTGACCTATTTTGCTATTGCTTTCCCAAAGGCTTCTTGCACTGGTACGATGACAAAAGTGCTGACAGTGAAGCACGTTATTAAAGGCTTTGCTGGATCAGGTCAGTGTATACAGCACTTTGCCGCATCACACCCTAGCTGGTGGTATGTTCAGCTATTCACCACCAAATGTACAGTAAAATGACAGAATAGGAAGCAGTAGTTCAGAAATGATTTTGCTATGTCAGGATCTGTTCTGACAAAAAATAATGTCTGATATTTACTTAGAGAGGTCTTGCTTTACCCTTCTCTTAAGGCAACATTGAACAGCATCTTGAAGATTATAGGGTTGTGCTCTACCTGTGCAATAAATTTAAGAATTTTATTAAGATGATGTTAAAAATAAAAACAACGGTACAGAGTTTAAGCGTAGAAGTTTCAGGTTATCATGGAATAAGGTACAGATTATCAAGGGGAGTGAAGTTCGGTTTAGGATTGGATGGCATAAGAAATATACTTATGTTGCCCCCGCCCCAAATGCATGGCTTAAGCCTCCTCCTAAGTGTTTTCTATTTGAACTGGCTTCTCCCCTGTCCTCGCCAATGTTCCCTCTAGTTTTTCCCATGTGTGGAATGAATTTTGTTATGTGCTCCAATGTCGAGGGAATGTGCAGATGTGCGCCACTGGTAGAAACAAAAAAACTAGATATAATATATATTTTAAAAGTCACCACAAGGATAATTATTCCAGCCATAACAGGTTAGGCCTTTTTGATCTCCCTACTCAAAGAACTAAATTTAAGCATAAGTGAGAAATAAAAATTATGACATGCATAGACCAGTCAAAAAATTAAAATAACAACACTTTGAAAGAATAAAATTACAGAGAATATATGTGCATTGCAGGAAGTATCAAGAAGTAACAACAATGTTAAAACAAGTATGTGTTGGGAGGTGAGTGTGAAAGATAGTGTGTGTGTATGTGTGTGTGTGAGACAGACACACACAGTGATAGTGTGTGTGTGTGTGTGAGAAAGAGATAAGTATGTGTGTATGTGAGACACACAGTGTGCATGTGAGTGTGTGAGACACACAGTGTGCGTGTGAGAGAGAGACACGCACTGCCCCTTTAAGTAGATTGGCAATCTCCAATCTGAAGCCTGCTTGTTCAGACACAGCAGCAGCTGCCAGCAAGCTCTGTCCGACATCCCACTCCGGAGCCTTGTCGTGTCCCCCCACACACACACTCTGCAGGGATGGGATACAGGGGCAGGAGGAAGGAGACACCCTGACATCAGTGCCTCCCTTCCCCACCCCCCTCTGCACAGCAAACAAGAGGGTCCCAAAAGCACTGGCCAGGGGTTCCAAGGCAGAGGGAGGAGCAGCGCGGCAGTGGGGGGTGGGGCACCTGAAGTTCACGGCACTTGATAGACTGCTGAGCGGCCACGCAGCTTAGAGGGAACTCAGATCCTTGCAAGGGTTGGGTCCTGGACTCTCTTTTGTGATACCTGGTGCCTCCACCCAATGTGCCTCCTCAGTGGCTGAGACACAAGAGGTGCTGTGCCTTGGGAAAATGGATAATGCTACCACTGCCTGCAAGGAATATAAAAGCTGGTGCATAAAACAATTAAGTACATCAACACAAACCCCAGCAAAGAAATGATACCACAAAAATAACAATATAAAAAGCGGGGCTTCACTGGGAGCAAAAACAAAAAAACGGATCTGGGATGGCAGAGGATTAGGCTTAACTAATAAATATTAAATATTCATAAATCAACAAATTCCCTACTTCCTAGCACTCCCAATTTATCTCAGCCCCCAGTTACTTCCTTGGCACCTTCTGAGGCAGATGGTACAGTGGGGATGAACCCAGAGATGAGTGCTGCAACACTGTGAGTACTGGCAAGCTTAAAAAAATGGGGACCTCTTACAGAGTCCTCGTCCTTGGGTGGGGCAGGATCCTTTTCTGCCTCCATGGTTTGGAATCCAGTGTCAGGTCTTGTCTGGCTCTCAGTAGTCAACACCAGGTTGGATCTTTGCTACTCTCAACATTGGTCTCCAAAAAGCTGGAACTGTCTGACCCAAGTGCTAGATCCCACAGCAGTGCAAAGACTCCTTTTGTGGGGAGTGTGAATTAATCAGAGACTCCCTGAGCAGTTCTGCTTCTCTCTCAGCTCCTGAACTCAGAGCTCAAAACTGAAATTAAAACTAGTCTCTTTGTCTGTGAATCAGTCTGTCCTCTCCCACTGAGGGGCTCAGTATCTGTGGCTCATCACTGGACCAGCAAACTGTTTAACCATATCACACCATACTGATGCCTCCCTATTGGCCTCAGTAGAAGTTTCTAGTCCATTCTGTCCCCACCCTTGACTCCAAGCATGCTGGGGAATGATGTCAGAGGTCTCTGGTGGCCATTATTCATAGAATCATATGATGGTTGGACTGGAAGGGACCTCGAGAGGTCATCTAGTCCAGTCCTTTGCACTCATGGCAGGACTAAGTATTATCTAGACCATTTCTGACAAGTGTTTGTCTAACCTGCTCTTAAACATCTCCAATGATTGCGATTCCACCACCTCCATAGGCTTAACCACCCTGACAGTTAGGAAGTTTTTCCTAGTGCCCAACCTAAACTGTCCTTGCTGCACTTTAAGCCCACTGCTTCTTGTCCTATCCTCAGAGTTAAAGGAGAAGAATTTTTCTCCCTCCTTGTAACAATATTTCATGTACTTGAAAACTATTATCATGTCCCTTCTCAGTCTCCTTGTCTCCAGGCTTAAACAAATCATTTTTTCAACCTTCCCTAGTAGATCATATTTTCTAGACCTTCAATCATTTTTGTTGCTCTTCTCTGGACTTTCTCCAATTTGTTCTCATCTTTCCTGAAATGTGGCACCCAAAACTGGACACAATACTCCAGTTAAGGCCTAATTAGTGAAGAGTAGAGCAGAACAATTATTTCTCGTGTCTTACTTACAACACTCCTGCTAATACGTCCCAGAATGATGTTTGCTTTTTTGCAGCCGTGTTACACTGTTGTCTCATATTTAGTTTGTGATCACTATGACCCCCCAGATCCCTTTCTGCAGAATTCCTTCCTATGCAGTCATTTCCCATTCTGTATGTGTGCAACTGATTGTTCCTTCCTAAGTGGAGTATTTTACATTTGTCCTTATTGAATTTCATCCCATTTACTTTAGACCATTTCTCCAGTTTCTCCAGATCATTTTGAATTATAATCCTATCCTCCAAAGCATTTGCAACCCCTCTCATCTTGGAATCATCCACAAACTTTATAAATAACTCTCTATGCCATTATCTAAATCATTGATGAAGATATTGAGCAGAACTGGACCCAGCACTTATCCTATAGTTGTAGTCCAGAGGGTAAGAGTTTCAGGAGCTGACAAACTCCAAGTGGAGATTACACTTAGTGTTAGCTTTCTGAGTTTTTCTCTCTATTCCTGTTTTCCTTGTTCATATATTATGAGGTGTGTTGGGAACCCTCAGCTGTATGGCGCAACAGTAGTAAATTTTTCTGAGTTGTGCTGATAAGCTTAACAGTAAGCCCTGAAAAGTACAACCTATTTCAAATGTGGCAATTTAGGAAAATATGTCCCTCAAGCACACCTAATATGTCATCAAAGTGAGTTAGTTACCAATTAACTTATACATTCTGCACAAAGGGCATTCAATTCTAGAGTAAAAATATAACCCATTGATGTATGTCTGCTGTCTGTGAACGATAGATCGTATAAAATGTGCTTAAGACTTGGTGTTTTTCAATGTGGTTTTAGCATTCACTAACATTTCTGAAAAATATTTGTCTTCTTTGTTTATAACACCTCTCATTCTATGTACACTTATCTTACTAGGGATATGTAACAAGATAAATTGTAACCTAAATAGTGATAAAATATAACCACCTGGCTGTATTCTAACTGTACTCAGGTGTTATCATATAGGACACAATTCTGCCACACCTACTCATATTGAGGAATAAATTAGGCTCAGTCCTGCATTGAATTCTATATGGGAAGATCTCTTAGGTTATGCTGATCCCCACTGAAGTCAATGGAACTCCATGCAGGCATAATCATCACCAGACATCTTGGTCAGTATAGGACTGGGAGTGGGGGCAAAAGGGTAGGAGTTCAGCAAATGGTTCGTTGAAATCAATGGGACTTCTCAATGAGCCAGGCTGTAGCTAACCTTTATGAAAGAGAAGGGAGGTCAAAAGGACTTGTATAAAAGCCAGACACAGCCATAGTCAATATACTCAGAGGTGTGCACACTGCTCCTTCCTTAAGCTGTTAGCAATGTGCAGCACCCCAAAGGAGATATATGGGTGCTGATGCCATGATCTTGCTCCCTCTACACAGACACATGGAACAGTACCAACACACGAGGAGGACACTATGCTCCACCCAGTGGAGATATGCAGCCATAAGCATGCTCCCCGCCTCCATGAGAGAGTATTTTTTGCACGATATATAAAGGCAGTTCAGAAACACCTCCCATGGAATGAAAGTTATGGGGAGGGGGGAATAACTGGTTAAGAATTTGCATAAAAATAAAATTTATCTGACTGGGTCTGGGAAATGGCGCAGGAATGTTCTGAGAAATATGGACAAGGAGGACAGAGACTGTTGTGTGGGCTATATCTCAAGCAGTTGTTAGAGAGTGGCAATGTTTTCTTTAGGCGTGGTATTTGGGCATTTTATCTAAGTCAGAGTTCAGTAAAAGTTGTTGCATTCAGGATAATACAATAACTGCAGTGAGTAGAATGGCAGTTCTAACAACACCGGAGGAGAAAGGTGTGCTGGCGAGATTCTTCTGAAATATTCCCAGCAGTACAAGTGAACAAGATTACTGCAAGCATGTTCTGCTGAAAAGAGCTGTTTGGATTCTGGAAACAGCAAGTGTCTCCCACGTCAAGCACTTCATATTCTGAGGCCGTCTAAACATTTTTCAGCCATGTTTGCTCCAATCCGAAGGGGCTCCTACTATTTGCAATTCAGCCAATAAATGCCAGAATTGCATGAATCCATGTTACAATACAATATCATTCAACTATGCAGTAACCACATGCAGCATAAGAATTGTCCTATTATTATGTATCATTTATTAAGCAATGAGAATATGTTCGTCACTGTAGAAGACAGAAAATACAGCCAGACCCCTATCATGAGGAGCTTACATGTGAACAAGACATGCACAGTTAGGATAGAATGCAGTAAAAAGCCCACAGGATGGAATAACTAGGAATTTTTTCCCCTTACAAGGATTTTAAATTTAATTACATTATAGTCTCTATTATCAAGCAGTTAAGCTATATTCACTTCTTGGATGAGATCTTGTCTACCACTTAGGATCCATCCCCTGTTGCCCATTTCCAGCTTCTGGCAAACAGAAGCTAGGGACACCATCCCTGCACATCCTGCTAGTACCATTGATGGACCTATCCTCCATGAATTTATCTAGTTCTTTTTTGAACCCTGTTATAGTCTTCGCCTTCACAACATCCTCTGACAAAGAGTTCCACAGGTTTCATTTGGTGACCCCTAGCTCTTATGTTATGAGAAGGAGTAAATAATGCTTCCTATTTACTTTCTCCACATCAGTCATCATTTTATAGATCTCTATCATAACCCCTCTTCTCCAAGATGAAAAATCCCAACCTTATTAATCTCTTCTCATATGGAAGCTGTTCCATACCCCATTGCCCTTTTCTGTACATTTTCCAATTCCAATATATATATATATTGAGATGGAATGACCAGATCTGCACATTATTCAAAAGGTGGACGCACCATGGATTTATGTAGAGGCAATATGATATTTTCTGTCATTATCTATCCCTTCCATAATGATTCTGAACATTCTGTTAGTTTTTTTGATGGCCTCTGCACATTGAGTGGATGTTTCCAGAGAACTATTCACAATGACTCAACATCTCTTTCTCGAGTGGTAACAGCTAATTTAGACCCCATAATTTTATATGTATAGTTGAGATTATGTTTTCCCATATGCATTACTTTGCATTTATCAACATTTAATTCCATCTGCTATTTTGTTGCCCATTCACCCAGTTTTCTGAGATCCTTTTGTAGCTCTTCGCAGTCTGCCTGGGACTTAACTATGTTGAGTAGTTTTTATCATCTGCAAATTTTGTCACCTCACTGTTTATCCCTTTTTCCAGATGATTTATGAATATGTTGAATAGAATTGGTCCCAGTACAGACCCCTGGGGGACACCACTATTTACCATTCTGAAAACTGACCATTTTTGCCTATCCTTTATTTCCTATCTTTCAACCAGTTACCGAGCCGTGAGAGGACCTTCCCTCTTATCCCATGAAAGCTTACTTTGCTTAAGAGCCTTTGTGAGAGACCTTGTCAAAGGCTTTCTGAAAATCTAAGTACACTATCTCCACTGGATCCCCCTTGTCCACATGCTTGTAGACCCCCTCAAAGAATTCTAGTAGATTGGTGAGGCATGATTTCCCTTTACAAAAACCATGTTGACTCTTCCCCAACAAATTATGTTTCTGACAATTTTTTTCTTTACCATAGTTTTAACCAGTTTGCCCATTACTGAAGTCTGGCTTACCAGCCTGTAATTGCTGGGATCACCTCTGGAGATCTTTTTAAAAATTGGCGTCACATTAGCTTTCCTCCAGTCATTTGGTAAAGAAGTCCAGGTGACATATTACTATTTAGTTTATCAATTTGTTCCAAAAACTTCTCGAATGACACCTCAATCTCAGACAGTTCCTCAGATTTGTCACCTAAAGAGAATAGCTCAGGTTTAGGAATCTCCCTCTCATCCTCAGCCATGAAGATCAATGCAAAGAATTAATGTTGTTTCTCTGCAATGGCCTTATCATCCTTGAGTGCTCCTTTAGCATCTCGATCATCCAGTGGCCCCACTGGTTGTTAGGTAGGCTTCCTGCTTCTGGTGTACTTAAAAACATTTTTGCTATTACTTTTTGAGTCTTTGGCTAGCTGTTCTTCAAATTCTTTTTTGGCCTTCCTAATTATATTTTTACACTTCATTTCCCAGGGTTTATGCTTCTTTGTATTTTCCTCACTAGGATTTAACTTCCACTTTTTAAAGGATGACTTTTTACTTCTCAGTACTTCTTTTACTTTGTTGTTTAGCCATGGTGGCACTTTTTCAGTTCTCTTACTATGTTTTTTACTTTGGAGTCCACATTTTATGTTGAGCCTCTATTATGGTGCCTTTAAAAAGTTTTCACGCAGCTTGCAGAGATTTCACTTTTGGTGCTTACCTTTTAATTTCTGTTAAACTAACTTCCTCATTTTTGTGTAGTCCCCCTTCCTGAAATTAAATGCCACAATGTTGGGCTGTTATGGTGTTTTCCCTGCCACAGGGATGTTAAATTTAATTATATTATTGTCACTATTACAAAGCGGTCCAGCTATATTCACCTCGTGGACCAGATACTGTGCTCCACTTAGGACTAAATCAAGAATTGCCTCTCCTCTTGTTGGTTCCAGGACTAGCTGCTACAAGAAGCAGTCATTTAAGGTGTCAAGAAACTTTATCCCTGCATCCCATCCTGAGCTGACATGTACCCAGTCTAATCCTAAATTCTTCTTATTAGAGCATTATTATTATGCTTTCTTTCACATATAGTACCACTCCCCCACCAGCAAGACCTGTTCTATCCTTCCGATATATTTTGTAACCTGGTATTACTGTGTCCCATTGATTATCCTCATTCCACCAAGTTTCTGTGATGCCTATTATATCAATATCCTCATTTAATATGAGGCACTCTAGTTCACCCATCTTATTATTTAGACTTCTAGCAGTTGTATATAAGCGCTTCAAAAACTTGTTAGTTTTTATCTGTCTGCCATTACATGATGTAATCAAATGGGACTCTTTTTCATTTGATTATTTCTCGTCAGATCCTACCCGTATTTTTATCATCCTCCATCCTCTCCTCCTTACTAGGACATAGAGAATCTCCATTCATAGGTCCTTCCCTAAGGGATGTCCGAATCACATGCTCCGCCGCACCTGTCAGCTTCCCCCCCAGTCCTTAGTTTAAAAACTGCTCTACGACCTTTTTAATGTTAAATGCCAGCAATCTGGTTCCATTTTGGTTTAGGTGGAGTCCATCCTTCCTGTATAGGCTCCTGCTTTCCCAAAAGTTTCCCCATTTCCTAATAAATCTGAAATCCTCCTCCCTACACCATTGTCCCATCCACGAATTGAGACCCTGCAGTTCTGCTGTCTAATTGACCGTGCACATGGAACTTAAGCATTTCAGGGAATGGTACCATGGAGATTCTGAACTTCAATCTCTTACCTAGAAGCCTAAATTTGGCCTCCAGGACCTCTCTCCTATCCTTCCCTATGTCATTGGTACCTATATGTACCATGACCATCGGCTCCTCCGGAGCACTACACATAAGTCTCAAGAGATCTGCAACTTTTGCACTAGGCAGGCAAGTCACCATGCGGTTCTCCTGGTCATCGCAAACCCAGCTATCTATGTTTCTAATGATGAATCACCCATTACTAATACCTGTATCTTCCTAATAACGGAAGTTCCCTCCCCTGGAGAGGTATCCTCAGTCTGAGAGGAGATACAGTGTGAGAACAGGTAATAAATAGCATCCAGATGACCTCCACTGTGCCATTCTTATTTTATATACATTTATTGTACCATGTTCTCAAAATTAAAATTAATTCTTTGCTATCTTCCTCTTTTGGAATTCTTCCCCCTCATTCTTTGTGTTAACATTCTTCATACATTTGATATTTGAATTAATGTTGACGTGTCCTGACTAGAAGATTCATAGCTAACCTTGCTGAGTGTGAAAAATCCAGCCAGTTTCAATCTGGGCATGGGTATTATTTTTCTATGTCCATATGGTTCATGCTAACACACCATGAGAGGTATTGAGATACTGTTCTTGATGTTCCAACCAAGAGGTACTCAGGACACCTGAAGATAATTTCAGTGAAGACAATTACTGGAACCAGGCCCTACAGACATGCCCCGATTCAACAAAACATTGATTACGTGCTTAATTTTTAGCACATGAGTAATCCCAGACCCATTCAGCAGAGTTATTAAGCAAGTGCTTAATTTTGGGCACATGTTTAAATTCCATCAAGTTCAATGGTACTTTGCTAAACAGGGATGGGATTGCTCTATACTTGAGTTCTTAGCGCTATTGAGGACCCACAAAGAAATTTTCATGGTACTAACTAGGCCCCGGTCCTGCTCTGTGATTGCATGAGTGTGACCATGTAAGTCACAAAGCAGGATTGGGGCCCAGTGTTATACAGAATCACTGTGTAAAGTAAAATATAGTCACACTTTATTACAATAAGATTCTAGTGGAGGTAATTTTATCAATGTTATACCCTACCTTTGGACATTATTATTATCAGCACTTATACAATACATATTACATTAATGTCAGTACTTAATGGTACATCAGTTAAATATTATTATAATCTGTTTAATATGAATACATCAAAATACATGGGGTATGTGCTTTAAAACAGTAATAAAAAGTGGAAGTGAACATATTGCTTATAAAAGGAAGGCACTAAAAGTATTAGACCATGCTATTCATTACATGGGCAAGCACCCTGCATATTTAAATCTCTAAATCTCCATCAGTACAACTAAGTTCTAGTATGCATCACTGACCACAAACAGAACGTGTTTTTCAAGAATGTATTTGTTGCTTATAATTGATTGACGAATAATTTCTGCACATAATTCTTTAACTGTTGCTGATTTTTCAGCAGTTCAGTGTGGATATTCAAAATCACAGCTGTTGTGATTGTATACACATATTTGCAATTGTATGTTTCTGTAGCCTGGAATGAGGCATATAACTTTCCTAATCAGGTTTCCAGAGAGAATGCTTGCATTTAGCAATTCAGAATTTGATTTCCAGGTTTATTCTTTGCTATTAGCTTAAAATTAGTGGTTTCCATGAACATTTTACCCAGTAAACTTGTTCATTGAATTTTTCTGGGAAACAAACACAAAAGGGACGTGACCACAGCCAAAGCCACGTTATTTTAAAATTGGAACAATCATTCACCAAAAATGTTGTTCAGTTTGTACCCAGTTCTATTTAAAATGCACTAACTTTGCATTTACAGAATATGGGATAATAGAAACTTAAGAAATGTCATAATGGATCAGAACAATGGTCTGTCTAGTCCAGTGTCCTGCCTCTGAGAAGGTCCAATCTCAGATGCTTCAGAGGAAGGTGTATAATTCCTCTCATCCCCTGGAAAATTATGCAATAAAATACCTATGAGGGAAGTTTCTTCCTGACTAAGTAATTGGTTTTTTTACCTATGTCCTGAAGCATGAAGGTTGATATTCATTATAATTTTTATTTCTACATCACCCATGGCTTTTATAGGTTTCAGAGTGGTAGCTGTGTTAGTCTGTAGCAGCAAAAACAACAAGGAGTCCTTGTGGCACTTTAGAGACTAACGCATTTATTTGGGCATAAGCTTTTATGGGCTAAAACGCACTTCATCAGGTGCATGTAGTGGAACATACAGTAGGCAGGTATAAATACACAGCACATGAAAAGATGGGAGTTGCTTTACCAAGTGGGGGGTCAGTGCTAATGAGCCAATTCAATTTAAATTGGAAGTAAGCAATTCTCAACAGTTGACAAGAAGGAGTGGAAATCACTTTTGTAGTGTCAATGAGGCCAATGTGAACAAGGTGGCCCATTTCAAACAGTCGATAAGAAGGTATGAGTATTTAGCAGAGGGAAATTATTTTTTCTAAAAACAATGAGGAGTATTTGTGGTACCTTAGAGACTAACAAACTGATTTAGTTTCTGTAGTGACCCATCCACTCCCAGTCTCTATTCAGGCCTAATTTGATGGTGTCCAGTTTGCAAATTCATTCTAGTTCTGCGGTTTCTAGTTGGAGTCTATTTTTGAATTTTTTTTGGTTGAAGAACTGCCACTTTTAAATCTGTTATTTAGTGACCAGGGAGACTGAAGTGTTCTACTGTTTTTTGAATGTGATGATTCCTGATGTCAGATTTGTGTCCATTCATTCTTTTGCATAGAGACTGTCCAGTTTGGCCAATGTACATGGCAGAGGGGCATTGCTGGCACATGATGTCATATATCACATTGGTAGATGTACAGGTGAACGATCCCCTGATAGTGTGTCTTATGTGGTTAGGTCCTATGATTTGTCCCTTGAATAGATATGCAGACATAGTTGGCACTGGGGTTTGTTGCAGGGTTTGGTTCCTGGGTTAGTGTTTTTGTTGTGTGGGGTGTAGGTGATGGTGAGTATTTGCTTCAGGTTGGGGGGCTATCTGTAAGTGAGGACTGGACTGTCTCCCAAGGTCTGTGAGAGGGAGGGATCATCCTTCAGGATAGGTTGTAGATCCTTAATGATGCGCTGGAGAGGTTTTAGTTGGGGGTTGTAGGTGATGGCTAATGGCGTTCTGTTACTTTATTTGTTGGGCCTGTCTTGTAGTAGGTGACTTCTGAGTACTCTTCTGGCTTTGTCAATCTCTTTCTTCACTTCACCAGGTGGGTACTGTAGTTTTAAGAATGCTTGGTAAAGATCTGGTAGGTGTTTGTCTCTGAGGGATTGAAGCAAGTGCGGTTGTATCTTAGAGCTTGGCTGTAGACAATGGATTGTGTGATGTGGTCTGGATGAAAGCTGGAGGCATGAAGGTAAGTATAGCAGTCAGTAGGTTTCCGATATAGGGTAGTGTTTATGTGATCATTGTTTATTAGCACAGTAGTGTCTAGGAAGTGGATCTCTTGTGTGCAGGGCCGGCGCTACCATTAGGCGACCCTAGGAGGTCGCCTAGGGCGCCAGGATTTGGGGGTCGGCATTTCAGGTCCCTTGGTGGCCGCAGCGGGAGAGGCTTCCGCCAAGGTCCACGGCGGCCGAAGAAGCTGCCGCTGAGGACCCCATTGGCACTTCGGCGGCAGCTTCTTCGGCCGCCAGGGATCTTGGCGGCATTTTGGTGGCAGCCTCTCCCGCTGCTGCCTAGGGTGGCAAAAAAGCTGGTGCCGCCCCTGCTTGTGTGGAGTGGTCCAGGCTGAGATTGATGGTGGGGTGGAAATTGTTGAAATCCTTGTGGAATTCGTCAAGGGCCTCCTTCCCATGGGTCCAGCAGATGATGAAGATGTCATCAATGTAGCACAAGTAGAGTAGGGGCGTTAGGGGACGAGAGCTGAGGAAGTGTTGTTCTAAGAGAGCCATAAAAATATTGGCATATTGTGGGGCCATGCAAGTACCGATAGCAGTGCCACTCACTTGAAGGTATATATTGTCCCCAAATCTGAAATAGTTGTGGGTGAGGACAAAGTCACAAAGTTCAGCCACCAGGTTTACCATGACATTATCGGGGATACTGTTTCTGATGGCTCGTAGTCCATCTTTGTGTGAAATTTTGGTGTAGAGGGCTTCTACATCAATAGTGGCTAGGATGGTGCTTTTTGGAAGGTCATCAAAGGATTGTAGTTTCCTCAGGAAGTCAGTGGAGTCTCAAAGTTAGCTGAATGTGCTGATAGTGTAGGGCCTGAGGAGAGAGTCTACATAGCCAGACAATCCTGCTGTCAGGGTGCCAATGCCTGAGATGATGAGGTGTCCAGGATTCCCAGGTTTATGGATCTTGGGTAGCAGATAGAATACCCCTTGTCAGGGCTCTAGAGGTGTGTCTGTGTAGATTTGTTGCTGTGCTTCTTCAGGGAGTTTCTTGAGAAAATGGTGTAGTTTCTTTTGGTAATCCTCAGTGGGATCAGAGGGTAATGGCCTGTAGAATGTGTTGTCAGAGAGTTGTCTAGAAGCCTCTCATTCATATTTTGATCTGTTCATGATGACAACAGCACCTCCTTTGTCAGGCTTTTTGATTATGATGTCAGAGTTGTTTCTGAGGCTGTGGATGGTGTTGTGTTCAGCACGGCTGAGGTTATGGGGCAAGTGATGCTGCTTTTCCACAATTTCAGCCCATGCACATTGGTGGAAGCACTCTATATAGAAGTCCAGTCAGTTGTTTTGACCTTCAGGAGGAGTCCACGCAGAATCCTTCTTTTTGTAGCATTGGTAGGAAGGTTTCTGTGTGTTAGTGTGTTGTTCAGTGGTGTGTTGGAAATATTCCTTGAGTTGGAGACGTCAAAAGTAGGATTCTAGGTCACTGCACAACTGTATCATGTTTGTGGGGGTGGTTGGGCAGAAGGAGACGCCCTGAGATAGGACAGACTTTTCTGCCGGGATAAGAGTATAGCTGGATAGATTAACAATATTGTTGGGTGAACTAAGGGGACCACTGTTGTGGCCCCTTGTGGCATGTAGGAGTTTAGATAGTTTAGTGTCCTTTTTCCTCTGTAGAGAAGCCAAGTGTGTGTTGTAAATGGCTTGTCTAGTTTTTGTAAAGTCCAGTCACGAGGAAGTTTGTGTGGAAGGTTGTTTTTTTATGAGAGTTTCCAGTTTTGAGAGCTCATTCTTGATCTTCCCGTTTGCTGTATAGAATGTTGATCAGGTGGTTCCGCAGTTTCTTTGAGAGTGTGTGGCACAATCTCTCACCATAGACTGTGTGGTATGTTGATTGTAATGGGTTTTTTACCTTCATTCCTTTTGGTATGATGTCCATTTGTTTGCATTTGGAAAGAAAGATGATGTCTGTCTGGATCTGCGTGAGTTTTTTTCATGAAGTTGATGGATTTCCACTTCATACAGTTAAATTCAGTGCCTTGTGTGGTGACAGGTTTCAGAGTGGTAGCCGTGTTATTCTGACATCAGGAATTATAACATTCAAAAACCAGTAGGAGAACACTTCAATCTTCCTGGTCACTCAATACCAGATTTAAAAGTGGCAGTTCTTCAACCAAAAAAACTTCAAAAACAGACTCCAGCTAGAAACTGAAGAACTGGAATTAATTTGCAAACAGGACACCATCAAATTAGGCCTGAATAGAGACTGGGAGTGGATGGGTCACTACAGAAACTAAATCAATTTGTTAGTCTCTAAGGTGCCACAGGTACTCCTCGTTGTTTTTACAAACACTAATTTCCCCTTGCTAAATACTCACACCTTCTTGTCAATTGTTTGAAATGGGCCACCTTGTTTACACTGGCCTCATTAACACTACAAAAGTGATTTCCACTCCTTCTTGTCAACTGTTGAGAATTACCTACTTCCAACTTAAATTGAATTGGCTCAATAGCACTGACCCCCCCACTTGGTAAGGCAACTACCATCTTTTCATGTGCATTGTATTTATACTTGCCTACTGTATGTTCCACTCCATGCATTTGATGAAGTGCGTTTTAGCCCATAAAAGCTTATGCCCAAATAAATTTGTTAGTCTCTAAAGTGCCACAAGGACTGCTCGTTGTTATGGCTTCTGTGGTGGCCAGCTTAAAATAACAATGGATGGGAGATAACTTGCACTACGCTTCTAGAGTATATGGAGGTGAATACAACTTGTGCTCTTCCTGTTTAGTATATGCTACTATATGCCTTCTTTTGGCCCCACAGTCAGTCAAATGCATACGGTAGCTGGGAGAGCATCAGTTAATTTACCTCTTGATTGAGTTAATGACTGGGCAAACTGACCCCTTGCTGTTGCCAGCTCAAGGTTATTCAGATTTAATCAATGATTATATATGCCAAGTCTTAGCATATACAAAATTCACATACAAAATATGTACATACAGATGACAGGTACCAATTACTGTCTGTTAAGGGGGCCTAAAATGTTTTATGCTGAAAGAGCTTCACATTGGAAGATTGTGTCCATTATGAGGCTGCAATTTAGACACCTGTTTTTGAAAGTATAGCCTGAAATATAACCACCTTAATTATAGTTTCCTACAGCTGCCTACAATGAATCGAGTTTAGCTTAATATCAGTTTTTACAGGCATATCCAAGTAACACCTTGATTTTATTCTGCTTATATCCTACCCATTAACCTTTGCCTTCTTGTCTGTCTGTCCTGAGATTGTTAGAGATTGACAGGGACTATGCCCTCTTATTTGCACCTAAGAAACTGTCGGCATTATCATAAACAAATGATAATAATAACGAGGGCTGTCAAGTAAAAAAAGTAATCATGATTAATCGTGCCATTATTCGCACTGTTAATATTTAGAATACCATTTGTTTTTGGATGTTTTCTACATTTTCAAATATATTGATTTCAATTACAACAGAGAATACAAAGTGTACAGTGCTCACTTTATATTTATTTTTTATTACAAATATTTGCACTGTAAAAAAACAAAAATTGTATTTTTCAGTTCACCTAATACAAGTACTGTAGTACAATCTCTTTGTCATGAAAGTTGAACTTACAAATGTAGAATTATGTACCAAAAATCTGCATTCAAAAATAAAACAATGTAAAATTTTAGAGCCTGTAAGTCAGCTCAGTCCTACTTCTTGTTCAGCCAATTGCTCAGACAAACTAGTTTGTAAACAAGAAGTGGGCAGAATTTTCTCCTGGAAATGTAAACAAAGTCAGAACAGGCGTTCTTATAGCACTGTAGTAGCCAGCGTTGCAAGATATTTACGTGTCAGATGCACTAAAGAGTCATATGCCCCTTCATGCTTCAACCACCATTTCAGAGGACATGTATCCATGCTGTTGACCGGGTCTGCTCGATAGCAATCCAAATCAGTGCAGACTGACGCATGTTCATTTTCATTATTGGAGTAAGATGCCACCAGCAGAAGGTTGATTTTCTTTTTTGGTGGTTCAGTTCTGTAGTTTCCACATTGGAATGTTGCTCTTTTAAGACTTCTGAAAGCATGCTCCACACCTCATCCCTCTCAGAGTTTGGAAGGCACTTCAGATTCTTAAACCTTGGGTCGAATGCTGTAGCTATCTTTAGCAGTCTCACATTGATACCTCCTTTGCGTTTTGTCAAATCTGCAGTGAAAGTTTTCTTGAAATGAACAACATGTGCTGGGTTGTCAGCTGAGACTGCTATAACATGAAATATGTGGCAGAATGTGGGAAAAACATAGCAGGGGACACACCATTCTCCCCCAAGGAGTTCAGTCACAAATTTAATTAACGCATTATTTTTTTAATCCGCATGGAAGCATGTCCTCTGGAATGGAGGCCAAAGCATGAAGGGACATACAAATGTTTTGCATAGCTGGCATGTAAATACCTTGTAATGCCAGCTACAAAAATGCCATGCAAATGCCTGTTCTCACTTTCTATTGACATTGTAATAAAGAAGAGGGCAGCATTATCTCCTGTAAATGTAAACAAACTTGCTTGTCTTAGCGACTGGCCGAACAAGAAGTAGGACTGAGTGGACTTGTAGGCGCTGAAGTTTTATATTATTTTGTTTTTGAGTGCAGTTATGTAACAAAAAAATCTACATTTGTAAGTTGCACTTTCACAACAAAGAGAACTACAGTACTTGTATAAGATGAATTGAAAAATACTATTTATTTTATCATTTTTACAGTGAAAATATTTGTAATAAAAATAATATGCACTTTGATTGCAATTACAACACAGAAAACAATATATATTAAAATGTAGAAAAGCATACAAAATATTTAATAAATTTCGGTTGGTATTCTATTGTTTAATAGTGTAATTAAAACTGCGATTGATCATGATTAATTTTTTTAATCGCAATTACTTTTTTTTAGTTAATCGTGTGAGTTAACTGCGTTTAAATGACAGGCCTAATAATAACCTGGCCACATACATGTTTTAATGAGGGCAATCAGCATATGTGTGGCCAAACATCTGATGTACTTTGTCTCACTACATTGAAAGATTTGGGGAATAATATTAAAACCAGTCTGGTCCGCTGAGTCCGCAAAATTTGAAACTTACTGAATGGGTTGAGTGTAGTTATAGTTGTCATATGGCTAGGTTATGCCATGTGTATGATTTTGTACACAAATGCGTTACAGCAAGAATGACAACATGCAAAAGAGAGCAGAGAATAGAAAACCTTTTCTTTCCCATTTTATTGTTGATTAAGGAGCGTGTCAGCGTGATCAGCACTCTTGATAAAGTATGTAAATGTTCAGAGTCTGCTATTCTTATGCTATTACTTGTGCAGTTGTATCATAACAGCTATCTGATGGAAAGTGATAGGGATCAATTCCCATAAGGAGAAAGCTCAGAATGACTTTTCAGTTCAAATATCACCATAACATTGTTAGTTCTAGCTTAATAACTCTGATGTGGTTTTTGCCTTCAGGTCATTGAAGTATCTACAACCTTGCTGACTTGTATTCTCTTTTATGATAATCCTAAAGATTTCAAGCTGTGCTTGTGATTATTTTAATATTGAGCCAATGATGTTATCTAACATGTCCTCACTATTTATATAATAGGAAGTTTATATTCATGTTTTGAAATTGCTACTTTTAAAAATTCTGATTGGAACTGCAAAGTTGTACACCCCTTCTGTGCTGAGTGTCCATCATAAGCAGGCACCCAGGATTTTGTCATAGGAATAAGTACAAATAAGAAATATTAGGTATATCGTTCTTTTCAGAATTCTGGAAATGAATGTCAAACAGGCAAACAGACAGGAAAAATATTATGACTGAGACAAAATCTCACTTCTAAAAGGTTGAGCAACCAATGATTTGTTAGAAGTGTATATGACCTCAAAATGAAATAAAACCTTTTTTTGGCTATCCATTTCCACTTGGAATTTAGCAAAAGCAGAATGGCCAAGAGCCCCAAAAGTGACTCCTGATTTTGGGTGCCAGGTTTAGCACACATAGAGGGGCCTGTTATCAAGAAGTGCTGAACACCAGTCCTCTGAAAATCAGACCCTTCAATGAACCTCAAGTTGGGCATCCAAAATCTGAACACTGCATCTTTAGTCATTTCGGAAAATCTTGCCAATGGTTGACTTTGTAGCAAATCTGCAGATACTGAGGCTTTCCCATAGAGCTGGTCAAATATTTTTCAGGTTTTGAAAATTCCTGTTCAAATTTCAAATCTTGATTAAAAAATGAGGGTGGGGTGAGCGACAATTCTTTTAAACAAAACTTTCCTGAATCTTTTCTCCAATTTTTTTGACTAATTCTAGACTTCACGGTGACCTCTATGATCACAAAGATTCCAGATCCTTCTGTTGCAAAAACACAGAGCTCAGCAGTTGAGTTAACAGAGAAATTCTATTAGCCGTTAGCAATATTAGGCTGGTAAATAGACTGAGTACCTATCCCACTCTCAGCACAGCATACACACACACATTGGACTAGTAGCCAAAACTCATGCCCTTTCCTGGGGGTATTCTCTATTATTAAAAACTTTAAGGAAAAACAAACATAAGCCTGATCTTCTTCCTGAGCTGACTGTTACTAGACAGGTTTTTTTTATCCCTTAGTCCCTTCTGACTCAGGGAGATATATACACCCTAGTATACTCTTGTAATGGAATAAATGTGACCCATTATGGTCTAGCTTCTCAGGTGAGCCAGCCAAATAATCATGTTTTTCCATGTAGGGTTCTAGAACTTGGGATCCTATCACAGGCTTAGCACATGTAAGCTGAACAGTTCTGATTCCAATTCCCTAAGTGGACAATGGTACACATATACATGAGCCAGTTCATTGTAGTATTATCTTAGATATGTAAGGTCTGCTTCTGCAGTACTTATGTTTATTAGGGCTGTATATTAATCACAGTTAACTCAAAAAAATTAATCGTGATTAATCACAGTTTTAATTGCACTGTTAAACAATAGAATACCAATTGAAATATATTACTTTTTTATGTTTTTCTACATTTTCAAATATATTGATTTCAATTACAACACAGAATACAAAGTGTACAGTGCTCACTTTATGTTATTATTTTTCATTACAAATATTTGCACTGAAAAAAATTATAAACAAAAGAAATAGTATTTTTCAATTCACCTCATACAAGTACTGTGGTGCAATAATTTATTGTGAAAGTGCAACTTACAAATGTAGGGTTTTTTGTTACATAACTGCACTAAAAAAATGTAAAACTTTAGAGCCTACAGGTCCACTCAGTCCTACTTCTTTTTCAGCCAGTCGCTATGACAAACAAGTTTGTTTATATTTATGGGAAATACTGCTGCCCACTTCTTATTTACAATGTCACCCAAAAGTGAAAACAGGAGTTCACATGGGACTTTTGTAGCCAGCATTGCAAGGTATTTACGTACCAGATATGCTAATCATTTGTATGCCCCTTCATGCTTCAGCCACCACTCCAGAGGACATGTTTCTATGCTGATGACGCTCATTAAAAAATAATGTGTTAACTAAACTTGTGACTGAACTCCCTGGGGAAGAATTGTATGTCTCCGGCTCTGTTCTACTCACATTCTGCCATATATTTCATGTTATAGTGGTCTTGTATGATGACTCAGCACATGTTTGTTTTAAGAACACTTTCACTGCAGATTTGACAAAATGCAAAGACGTACCAATGTAAGGTTTTTAAAGATCGCTACCGCACTTGACCCAAGGTTTAAGAATGTGAAGTGCCTTCCAAAATTGGAGAGGGACGAGGTGTGGACCATGCATTCAGTAGTCTTAAAAGAGCACCACTCTGATGCAGAAACCTGAACTACCAAAAAAGAAAATCAGCCTTCTGCTAGTGGCATCTGACTCAGATGACGAAAATGAACATGCATCAGTCCGTACTGCTTTGGATTGTTATTGAGCACAACCCATCATCAGCATGGACGCATGTCCTCTGGAATGGTGGTTGAAGCATGAAGGGACATATGAATCTTTAGCACATCTGGCATGTAAATATCTTGTGACACCGGCTACATCAGTGCCATGCGAATGCCTGTTCTCACTTTCAGGTGACATTGTGAACAAGAAAAAGGCAGCATTATCTCCTGCAACTGGAAACAAACTTGTTTGTCTGAGAGATTGGCTGAACAAGAAATAGGAGTGAGTGGACTTGTAGGCTCCAAAGTTTTACATTGTTTTATTTTTGACGGTATTTATTTTTGGTACATAATTCTACATTTGTAAATTCAATTTTCATGATAAAGAGATTGCAGTACAGTACTTGTATTAGGTGAATTGAAAAATACTATTTCTTTTGTTTTTTTACAATGCAAATATTTGTAATAAAAATAAATATAAGGTGAGCACTGTACACTTTGTATTCTATGTTGTAATTGAAATCAATATATTTGAAAATGTAGAAAACATCCAAAACTATTTGAATAAATGGTATTCTATTAGTGCGATTAATTACAATTATTTTTTAATTGTGTTTACAGCCCTAATATTTACATAACTCTCATTTAAGTCAAATGGAACATTATGTATGCAACAATTACATGACAGGAAACTGTGTGTTATAGCATGGAGTTAGTCAGAAAAGGTGTGGGGCTCAATATTTATTTTCTCTCATAACTTTTAGACCAGCCTGGCATCTGTCTATACGTCAAATGAAGTTATTTCTAACACTGACATCACACTCACTGATTAAGTCTTACAGCTCTGAAGCCTTTTTTGTTTTGTGTGCGTGTATTGTTGTTTTTTTTTGCTAGATACTTTAAAAAAACATGTCAAAAAACATGGGGCAAGGTTTTCAAAAGTAAGTAGGGATTTTTGAGACCCCTGATCTTCAGAAAGTGCTGAGCTCCCACCCTACAGAAATTAGTCCTTTGTGTACTGTAGTTTTTATACTTTTTCAGTTTACAGATTTTGAAACTTCATGGGGAGAATGCAGTGAGGCACTTCTGCCCTGTTGGTGTCAATGTAGGTCAAACCACCACTCTGCAGTAAGTCCCTACCTGAAGAGAGTGACTGTGTTCAAACCCGAAACCGCAGTGAACTTTCACTGTCTTGTTGTTCCCCATTTTCATCCCATTAAATGACATGATGGTTCTGATTTAATTACAGATAGATTAATGGTGGTGCCCTCTTCTGCCCCCCCACCCCCTACGGCTTTTTGGGAAAACCACATAGGAAGCAGACGTAGATTGCAGCTGGTAGGAGCAGAAGGGCCAAAGCAGGGACCTTCTGCATAAAGAGAACTTCTCTACAGCTTTGAATGGACTTTCTCTACCCTGTGCTCATTGGCGGTTTGCTCCATCCCTCCCCCTGCTCACAATCTCTTCACCTGAGCTTCACTACATATCTGTCCCTTTTACTCTCTCCTGCCCTGTCCTTTTCACTCCCTTTTCATTTCCTCTTAGCTGACCCCCTCCTAACTAATGCCCCTTCCCAAAAACTCTGTAACTAACATGATGTTAGGTTACAGTGTAGTAGCCGTGTTAGTCTGTGTCAGCAAAAAGAAAATAAGAAAGAAATACTTGTGGCACCTTAGAGACTAACAAATTTATTTCAGCAAAACCCATGAAAGCTTATGCTGAAATAAATTTGTTAGTCTCTAAGGTGCCACCAGTATTTCTAACATGATGTTGGCCACCATCGCATTGTTCATGCAGCTTGTATGCTTGACCCTTTCCCCCACCCTGCATCTGTTTTTATTTAGAGCATAAGTACTTCAGGGCAGGGACTATCTGCTACTCTGTGTTTGTATAGTGCCTAGCACAGTGGGAGCCCATTCTTGGTTGGTACTTAGGCTCTGTAGCAATAAACATGATCACTACTACTACTACTACTTTATAAAAACACAGCTTGCTTAAACTGATTTGATTAGATATCTGAGACTATACTGGGATCCAAAATTGTGTTAAACCCAGACATGTGATCAATATAATTGTACAGTCTCTGAGATGAGATTGCTGTTTATTATACATAATGGGTGAAACCCTCTCATCACTGAAGTCAATGGGAGTTTTTCCATTGACTTCAATGGAGCCAGGATTTCACCCAGTGTTTTCCTTATATTGTTACCACATCCTCCCATTCCTTCCCTCTCATTTGTCTGCTTCATTCAAGTGTTGCTTCTTGACACAATCCTAGACTGTGATCTCTCTGGGGTTAGGGTTAGGGACAATGGGGCCCTGCTTCTTGATGAAAACTACTAGCCACTACTGTAATACAAATTACTAATAACCGGAAACAGCAATCATTGGTGTCAAATCACCAAAAGTCATCAGTGTTCACATGTCTTTTAGAAGACAGAAAAGTTGCACCTCCACTGATATTAAAGATTCATAAATTTTAAGGCCATCAGATCATGTACTCTGCCCTCCTCCAGTACATCACAAGTCATAGAATTTCATCCGGTTACTTCTGTATTGAGCCCAATAGCGAAGCATAGAGGTCAGTTTCCACCTAGCCATACCCCTACCAAAGCACTAACATAAATGGCAGGATTGTCTGAATAAGGACTCTAGCACCAGGCCTGCTGTCAGTAACCACAATACTCTCGTACCTACCAATATATTTATTAAAGTTAGATTATGCCAACCTGCACTCCATTCTCACACAACTACACTTGCCAACACACAACTAAAAATGTTGAGCATTCTTTTATCTTTTTTTCTTATTTGAATAATAGAAAAAGTATTGGTTAAGACAACAAGAGGACGCCGAGAAGAAAATGTAGTTTTTCTTGAATCGCACCCTTAAAAACTTATGTTTAAGCATGATATGCTTTAATTGTAGAGTCCATATACTTGGAGTTGCAAATCCCTGTTGGGTACCTAGCTGAGAATTACCCATGTAGGGAAATAGTGTAATTAATCACAAACATATACTTAATGTGAACGGAGTGAGTATAGAGTATGAATTAAAAACATTTTTGGTGAGAAGAACCATCTCCTGTGAGATTTGCATAGAAATGGCCTAAATAACTATATTTGGGACTAGAGCCCACACTGTTCAAACTGGTATGATTTATTAAACATAGTTCTTAAAGATACTGAACATAAGATGGGGGGCGTAAATCAAGAGAGAAATAATACATACAACAGAAATGGCCCAGAGATGAGTAGCTGTTCGTTTAATAAATAGTATAAGCTTCACACAATTCTCCAGGTAATAACACAGTATTCAACACATTTAATGAAGAGCAACAACAACAAAAAAGGGCATTTTAATTTAACATGGGAGATAGCTCCAAGTCTAGCTCAGCTATGCTGTTGAATAAGTGTTTCAGCCATAATGTTGTTATAGAGACAAATACAGTAGTTTTTTTTATCCTTCATTACTGGAAACCAACTCATGCAGGAACAGCTTTGTATCATATTATCAGAAATGAAATTATCTGACTTTGTCTGAATCATCAATATGATATTAAAAAAGTGACAACAGAGATTTTTGTACCATACTGCAATTGGATATAATAGTGGAGCTAATAATATCCATGATTATTGCCTATGGTCCATAGCCTATAAAAGAGCCAAGTGTTTTTCTTACTCTTCTTTAGAAAGCACTTTTATGGGGGTGATTTAGATTCTTCTCTGCATTTTCTTTTCTAGTGTGGTTTAACTGTTATCACTAAAACAAGACAGTTTGCCTGGATAAAAGAGTTTGTAATCTAAGGCCCCAGTTCAGCAAGGTTCTTAAGCACATACCTAACTATAAACATGTGAATGGTCCCATTGAAGTCAGTAGCACTATTCGTGCACGGATTGGCGGGTAGTGATCAATCTCTCGGCGGTCGATTTATTGCATCCAGTGTAGACGCGATAAATCGATCCCCGAGCGCTCTCCCCGTCGACTCCGGAACTCCATCACCACGAGAGGCAGAAGCAGAGTTGATGGGGGAGCGGTGGCAGTCGACTTGCCGCTGTGAGGACGCCGAGGTAAGTCGACCTAAGATACGTCGACTTGAGCTATGCTATTCCCCTCCCTCCCAGTGTAGATCTGGGCAAAGTTAAGTATGTGCTTAAGTGCCTAGAAAAGACCCAAGGCAACTGTTTGGCTAAAGGTGTGTGGGAGATTATTGTTGATGAAGAAATGATTTCTGGATGAAGTGAGTTTGACATGTTAGAAAAATATGCTTGGTGGAGAAGAGCCAGAAGATTTACAGGCAGAAAGATGGTGTCAGGCTGACACAAGAAGAGAGGACATGAAGGAAAAAGTAAGGGGATATGATTGGGAGATGTACAGGGATTAAGAGAGAAAATAGGAGGGATATGAGATCAAACATGAAGATGGGATCAAATCATTTATTGCCCTGATTGGACAAGAAACTTGAAGTAATAAAAGACAACGGGTGAAATTCCTCATTGAATTCAATGGGAGTTTGACCCAGGATTTCACTCAAGTAGTCAGTGAAAGAACATAAGAGAAAGCGGAAGGAAAAGAAGATGATGCTAGCAACAGCATGTTGAATGGGAATGAATGGACTGGTGCAGAGTATGTGGTGAAAGGCAATGAGGCCAAACAGGAGAAAATTACACTTATCAAGGCAAAAGATGGCCAAAGAGTAAGAAAGTAAAGTTTTATGTGGAGAACAGATTCCATGCTGTTCCAGCTGCTGAAAGGTTAACAGGAAAATTAGCTGCCTCCTCAGCTGGGGCTCATCGGTGGCCCTGCAACAGCTGGGAAGATAAAAAGGCTCCAGGTCAGAAGAGACTTAGGAATCACTGCAAAGACAGGCTGTATGGAAGCTGCATAGGTAGCTGGACCTTTAGAAGAAGAGGATCGCAGAATGTGAGTCTGGGAAACAACTTACAAGAGGGGCATTGTAGGAATCAGTAAGGGATTGGGACAAATTGGTTCCAGCTGCTTCATATGGGGTCCCTGTATTAGAGCTCAGAGGAATGGGCAGGCAGGTTCCCCTATTAACCACAGCAGAGTGGTTATTAAAGCCTGTAGACCAAAAGGGTCCAAATCCCAAGAGGCCAGAGAGTGTCAATCCTTGCCTAGGGATACTGGCCTCCTAAGTCACTAGACTCTTTACCAACCTGAGAGGAGAGAGGCTGGAGGGCTGGACTCATAATGAGAAGCTGCCAGACATGGGGCAACAAGGTCATTCTCCCATCAAAGGAGAAATTGAAGCAGACTTGTCATAACACCTGCTCACCACCATTTTGGAAAGATGTTTTTGTTTTGAAATTTCCGTAAATTTAGTTAAGAGATTAAAAAAAAACACCCCCAAATGAGATGTAAGGTGTTATTATTTCAGGCTGAATACATTTTTTCATTTGACTCAAAATGATTTCTTTAAAACTTTCCATTTAATTGAGAAATTTAATAAATTCCATTTTGGTTTGATTGAAAAATCATCTATTTTCCCAGCCCTAGTACTGTACTGTCGCAGAAACCACGGAAGCAAATGAGGTTGGTAATAAAGAATATAGAGGGTAGAGTAAGATAAGGTGACTGAGGAGAGAGCCCTGAGGAATGCTGACAGATAGGCAAGGAGAGTATGAGGGAATGCTGAAGAAGATGCTGAAGGACTGGTTGGCAAGACAGTATGAGAACCAGAAGAGCATAGAGCAACAAGCTTAGAGTAGAGAGGAAGCAAAGTGGGAAGAGAGTGATATTTGGAGTCAAAGGCAACAGCTAGATCAGGGTGGGAATTAATAAAGTGTCCCCCTGGATAGGGCTTGTGAGAAATCATTATTGACCGTTGTGAAGATACCTCTGAGAGAGTGCAAAGAATAGGAGCCAGTAGAACTAGTAAAGACAGAATATTTTTCTTTATTTTTTTTGCCAAAGAAGTCCCCTTTTCCACAAAAAAGTCTGATTTTTTTACCAGCTTTACAGAAGGCACAAAAACAAGTGTGTAAGCAGACCAAAAGGAGCTGATGGGTTAAAGGTAAGGGAGGAAAGGGCTCTGGTGTGGGAGAGAATCAAGCTAACTGTTTAAAAGACATTTCCTTTGCCTTTCATATAGAACACGATACATAAGCTGTCCCATGCCATGTTCTGTCAGGCTTGCTTGCATTTTATATTGTCAACGAATGCAATTCGACACAGAAAGTGATACACAGAAAGTGTTATGTTGCATCAAACACTTGCAGAAAGGATGCTAAACCTCTAATAGGAAATAAAGGGAAATACACCCAGTGCTCAAAAGCTGGCTTTTCCAAAACAAGATAACAAGAAAAACCCAAGCTTGTGAAGCAGCGTTGTGTGCTTTCTGAACAAAACCAATTCATAAAATAATATTTCTATCCAAAATAAACCAATGCTAGGATAGTGCTGAGTTTCAATGGGTTAAGTCCGAAACTGTACCAACATCAGGATGGACAGGGTGACAGCCAAGGCTGTAGTATAGGGGTCAGCAACCTTTCAGAAGTGGTGTGCTGAGTCTTCATTTATTCACTCTAATTCAGTGGTTCCCAAAGTGGGGTTCGCGAACCCCTGGGGGTTCGCAGAATGTTTCAGGGGGTTCGCGAGAAAGATTTCATTAATGGCGGCCAGAGGACTCTGGTGGGACGCAGTTGCAGGGCAGACAGCCTGAGCCCCAGGGAGAGCGGGGCCGGGCAGTTTGAGCCGGCAGCCCGGGCCCCTCCCCTGTCAGTGGGGAAGCCGGCAGCCCGAGCCCCAGGGAGAATGGGGCCGGGCAGTTTGAGCTGGCAGCCCGAGCCCCTCCCCTGTCAGCGGGGAAGCCAGCAGCCCGAGCCCCAGGGAGAGCGGGGCCAGGCAGTTTGAGCCAGCAGCCTGAGCCCCTCCCCTGTCAGCGGGGGAGCCAGCAGCCCTGAACCCCAGCACTCCATGCGGGGTGCAGGTGGCAGCTCGGACCCGTGTCCTTGTCAGACAGGGGAAGTTTGCATCCCGAGCAGTCAGCAGGGGGCCACGCTGAACGTGGGGGGTGGTCCAAACTAATTTGTCCCTCGCAGGGCACTTTCCTCGGAGGAAGAAAAGCTGTTTGCGAGCCAAACCAGCCGGAAGCACGTTGTAGCCAGTGTAGGAGTGTTAAGGTGTCTCAGTAATTGTCCTTCTCTCTGGAGTGCTGATTCGCTTCAGTGAGTGAATCTTCTTATTTTCTAGTTTGTTGGTTGTTAGCAGTCTCTCTCTGTTACTTTTATTAGAACTTTTGTACTCACGTTCAATGGATAAGTGGCTGAAAAAGGAAAATGTAAAGACACTAGAATCAGCTAGTGTTTCCTCAAGTCCACACTGTGGAAAATCTAAGTCTAATGATCATGATGGTCCTGGAAAGTCACTTACAAAGAAAAGAAAATATGACGATGATCATATAAAATATGGCTTTACATGCATGGGTGATCAAGAACATCCAAAACCACCGTGTGTGATTTGTGGTGATGTTCTAGCAAACAGCAGCCTCAAACCTTCTCTACTTCGGCGCCATTTAGAAACTAGGCATGCTGCACAACTCGACAAGCCTGTTCATTTTTTCAAGCGAAAATTAGCTGAGAAGAAAAGTGACATTACCAGTTTTATATCCAAAGCAAGTACTGATAATGAAAATGCACTTAAAGCATCATACCGCATGAGCTACCGAGTAGCAAAAGCGTCAGAAGCCCATACCATAGCAGAGAGCTTGATTGGTCCATGTATAAAAGACATAGTTCACTGCATGCTCGGAGAAAAGGCTGCAAAAAGGATTGACATGGTACCTTTGTCCAATAATACGTTATCATGAAGAATTAATGACATGTCTAATAATGTAGAGACCACAATTGTACATAGAGTGAAAAATAGTCCATATTATGCTATATAGTTGGATGAATCAACTGATGTAGCTAATCTAGCTATTTTGCTACTGTTTGTACGTTATGTGAATGAAGGTATGGTTGAAGAAGACTTGTTGTTTTGCCGACCATTGGAAGAACGTACAACTGGAGAAGATATCTTCAATCTGACTAATGCATATTTTCAAGAAAAGGAAATAGATTGGTCTCATTGCCTAGGCATTTGCACTGATGGGGCCACATCAATGACGGGGAAGTATACTGGATTTGTAGCTCGAACAAAAACAGGTTGCATCAAAAGTCTCTTGGACTCATTGCAGCATCCATAGACAAGCCCTTGCAACAAAACGCATGACAGAGGAACTGAAGGAAGTGCTGGACAATGCAGTGAAAATGGTGAATTTCATAAAATCACGGCCAACAAATTCCAGAATATTTCACGTACTTTGTGAAGAAATGGGTAGTATACATGACTGTCTGTTGACCCATACTGAAGTTAGATGGCTCTCACGGGGTAAAATCCTTGTGCGCTAGTTCATAGGCACCGACTCCGTGGGTGTTCCGGGGCTGGAGCACCCACGGGGAAAAATTGGCGGGTGCGCCGCACCCACCGGCAGCTCCCTGCCCACCCCGGGGCCCACGCCTAGCTTACCGCAGCACCGGGCGATGTTGCGGGGCCCCACCCCCGACGCTGGGCGACGTTGCATCGGCGTCGGGGGCGGGGCCCCACGACGTCACCTGGTGTTGGGGGTGGGGCCCCGCGACATCACCCGGCGTCGGGGGCGGGGCCCCGCCCCCGATGCCGGGCGTCAGCACCCAGCGACTCTGACAGAAGTCAACGTCGCTGCGCTTGTTTGAGCTTAGAATGGAAATCCTAGTTTTTTTCAACAGCCACCCTTTCCACCTTTCCAGCTGTATGGAAAATCATGTCTGGCTCCAGCGCCTAGCTTATCTAGCAGATATTTTCTCAAGAATTAATGACCTAAATTTATCTCTTCAAGGCCTGAATATAACAGTTTTCAATGTGCAAGAGCAAGTTGAATCCCTGATAAAGAAGTTGCAGTTCTGGGAAAGTTGTTTGGAAAACAATCAAACTGAGTGTTTCAGTAATCTTCATGACTTCCTGGCAGAACATAAACTTCAGTTGGATCAGTGCACTAAAACCAATATAATTGCACAACTAAAAGAACTTTGCACAACTTTCAGGGAATACTTTCCAGCTATGTCAGGCGATAATGACTGGATTCGCAACCCTTTTGATGATACCACTTTCTCAACACAGATATTAAACACCAAGGAAAAAGAGAAATTGATTTGAGATCTCCTGAACTGAAAAGGAGTTTCAGAAATCTATCATTGATCAACTTTTGGCTGAGTTTAAGAAATGAGTACCCCTTTCTGGCAGAAAAAGCTGCTGCAGTTTTGTTACCATTTTCAACAACACACTTATGCGAGAAAGCATTTTCCTCGTATGAACATCTGAAAACTAAATACAGAAACAGACTTGATGCCGAACCAGACCTGAGACTTTATCTTTCTCCAGTGGTTCCAGACTTCCAAGAGCTATGCAGAGCAAAGCAAGCGCATCCATCACACTGAGGAAATTTAAACTTAAATCCCTGGAAATATTCATTTTTAGGAGGGGGTTCACGAGATGTCACAAGTTAGTGAAAGGGGTTCGCGGGCTGTTAAAGTTTGGGAACCACTGCTCTAATTTAAGGTTTCGCGTGCCAGTAATTCATTTTAACATTTTTTAGAAGGTCTCTTTCTATAAGTCTTTAATATATAACTAAACTATTGTTGTATGTAAAGTAAATAAGGTTTTTAAAATGTTTAAGAAGCTTCACTTAAAATTAAATTAAAATGGAAAGCCCCCCAGACCGGTGGGCAGGACCCAGGTAGTGTGAGTGCCACTGAAAATCAGCTTGCGTGCCGCCTTTGGCACCCGTGCCATAGGTTGCCTACCCCTGATGTAGTATAAAGAGTGGAATTGGATAAAGAGGGTCAGGTTTCCGGAAGGATCTAGTTTAGCATGGCACCATGGGCTCAGGCGTGCAAACTGGGACAAAGGCTGCTTGAGCATAGGCTCTTCGGTCTCAGCCTGTAATGCTGACCATTTTACATATGTAATAAAGATCTCTTTCCTACAGCTCTACCGGCCTGTCACAACAGGATCTACCCATGGCTCGTCCATCTACAATTTTGACAATGGTAGATGGGAGATGAATAACCCCTGCAGCACACGACTCCCTTCCCCCTTTCCCCCCGTCCTGATACACCTGCTATAGTTGCTAAGGGATAAATACTCCTTCTGGTGTGGGATCCTTGGAGCTTAAAGCTCCACCAGCAGTAGCCACTTGAGCAGGGGAGACAATGATCCTGAATGAACTACTTGCACCCGCAGAGTGTGAAGTCGGGGGAGAGTGACCCATCAGGAGTTGCTACATCATTGAGGGGCGGGCTAGGAGAGAAGAGCTGTCCAGCTGCAGCTGCTGTGCCAATCCGGTGAAAGGGGAGAACGCCTCATCTTCAACTGCTAAACCAAGGGCAGTGAGCAGAACTGCTCAACTGGGGCACTTGCAACCTTCCGCCTGTCTTGACAGAACTAGAGCCTGACCTCTGTTGGTGTGACCCTGGGCACCTGTGACCATAACCCATGGGGGCTGAAAAGCCATAGCATGGCCAAGCGACACCCCAGGCATTGCCGTCTCCTGTCTGTAATCTCAGACAGGTTGGCTCCACCTGAGGAACGTTGGTAGGGAAGTGGATGGCGGGGGAGGGGGAGGAGGAGTGGGTCAAGCTGTAGAATGGGAGCAGCTTTGACAGCCCAGGAAAGAGTGATGTGGAAGAGAAGGTGGCCTCTGCTCAGAGGTGTCGAGTGTGCACAGGATGGCTTGCTCAGAGCGAGGAGAGAGGAGGGTTGGAAGATGTCAGAGGATGGGGTGGGGGACACGAGAGAGGTGCTTTCATTGAGGTTCAGAGCAGGTTCTGCAGATCCCAAAGCTGGTTTTTGCCATAACATGTGTCATGTCCCTCCATCTTTACTCATGTTGTATTCCGACTAAATTCACTTTCACAGCAGTGGGAATGTTACCTAAAAAAAAATCAGCAGGGTTGTTTGTAGAGTCAGGACTCCATCCGCGCCAGGATATAGGCTGGGTAGACCCTGGAGACAGCAGCTGGGAAAGCAGCATCCTCTCAGCAGCCTCTCTCCTGTGGAGCCCCTGGCAGGATTGAAAGCTGACATCCCTCAATAGGAATCCATTTGGCTTGCGCAGGGAGGTGTGATTAATACCCCTCTGAGCCAGGTTCAGCGAATGTCACCCACAGTGCAGGGTTTCTTTTGTGACTATTACATCACTCACGTTGCATTCCCTTCCTCTATCCTGTGCCCCACTTCTCAGATACTTTAAAATATAACAGAAACCTAAAAAGTGCTCTTTGGGTCACAGTTCCTGTGTCTTTTCCTTCCTCTTCTCCCATTTATATCTCTAATGCAACCACTAATCTAGTCCAAGAGTTTGCCTCATCCATACCAGAAAAGTATATCAGATTGTGAATGTGATGGAGAAGCAGAGATATTGCTCGGAACATGACCTGATATTTCAGCAGCTTTGTTGACTCCCGCACTTACAATGGATTAAAATTCATGCTGTCTGGAAAGGCAATCTTCTTTTTCGCCTTGTCACTTGGTGATTGGTGGGCCCAACATGTATTAAGCCTAAAGCCTACTAGGTACACCAAACTACCAAGAGGCTTCGAGAATGCTGTTAAGCTATTGTGGAAAAAGACTGTTTGCAAAAGATACAAAATGCATACTGACTTGTTATTTAACTTAGTAAATGATTTTGCAAGGAATGTATTAAATTTTGCAAGGAATGTACAAGACCACAGATGTTAAATTGACAAATGTAATGTATTTATTGGAAATGTATATCTATATATAAATGGCATAAACAGTGGCACCAGACACTGACCTTGCAGTTAGAAATTTATGAAATATGATGGGAAGTTTGGAAATGTGCTAAAAATAAAGATATGTTTGTATGTGAAAAGAGGAACCTGCTTAAAGTGAAATAGTAAACCCAGTACCTATAACAAGGTCTCACTATAGGCAATGAGTCAAACTGGAATCAGTCTGTCATCTTTGTTATCAGCTGCAAGCTTCAGTTACACAGACTGTGTGCCTTCCCACAGATGGTGTAATGAAAGTGTCTCTCTGTTATGTGCTGTACTGACAATTGATTAATACATTTCAATCAAGCTTAGATACCTGAGGTCTCTGTCTTATTACCAGGGCCACCCAGAGTGTGTGTGGGGGAATTGGGGCAATTTGCCCCAGGCCCCAGGTCCCGCAGGGGCCCCCTCGAGAATCCGGGGGGGGAGCAAATGTCCGGTGCTTCCGCAGCACTTCCGTGTTTCGCTGCCGCCGCCACTTTTTTGAGCAGTGTTTTGGCGGCATTTCGGCGGAGGGGCCCCTGAATGCTGCTTTTCCCCAGCCCCCCTGAATCCTCTGGGCTGCCCTGCTTATTACTAAAGAGACTGCACCTACATTAGTAATACACTCTTCCTGTACATAACAAGCATAGACTGAAGAGCAAGACTACCATTCAAATGACTACAGCCCTGTTGAGTGTGAAAGCCTTGTTCCTGAGAACTTGCTGATGGGACAAAAAGATTCCACCCAGATTTGAAACAGCCATACTTTGCATGTTTTCTGCAGTTTAAAGCCTTTCTTTTGATTGTATACCCTTGCTTACTTGTTTTTAGGATAGGAAATAAAAGAAGAACCAATCAAACAACATATACATCAGACACTTGACTATAAAAAGGGGCACGTTGGTCATTTAAAAATAAATTAAACAAATAATATAGGTTGATACTAATTTCAAAGGGGTTTATAGGAATTAGGAAGCCAAATCGCATTGATTTTTCAACAGAATTTGCTCCCTTGAGCCTCTTGAAAAATCAGCCATTTGGGGTCAGAAGATTTCCTGTGCTTTGGCTCCTTTTTGCACTGTTCTGGTGATGCAAAAAGCAAAGTAGTTACCCTAAGCCAGCAACTGAGGATTGTGCCTGCATCGAGCATATCTTTTCCCTCTTACGGAATAACATTGGAAAGACCAGATATCACCCACACATTCAGAATGGTTAAAAACCTATGATAAAAATAGCATCTCTGTAACAATTTCTATAAAGACATGTAGAGACAATTTAATGAGACATGGCTGTTCTACCACAACCGTGTTGACCCAGATACAAGCTGACCCTCCTAGCCCTCTTGGTTCTGAATCCCTGCCATAGTAAAGCAATCCCTGAAACCAATAAACTGGAAAAAATTCAGAAGACAAACAAGTCATCAAAAATTTTCCTCCCTGACAAAAAATACAAATAATAAGAGTGCTATGTCCCAGAGATGATACAATGCTATCAATGTAGTCTTACAATGGCTCTGAAATCTTGAATTACATGAGCTATCAAACCTCTCTTGACCTGTCACCTGAATCCTTATTCACAAAGGACCTGATCTTGCTCTAACACTCTGGATCAAACTCATTGCCATCTTTAGGGTCGGGAAGGAATTGTCCCCAAGGTCAGATTGGCAGAGAGCTGGGTCCTTTTGCCTTCTTCTGAAGTATGGGGTGCTGATTTCTTGCTAGGTTCAAGTGGGCATATCTCACCAAATCAATTCCCGTCCATTTCAGAGGCCTTGGACATTGATGCACCTCAGTCCATTTTACTCCCTGCATGGAACATAGTAGCATAGTCTCTGGAGGGCTGTAATGTTTTAGTCTAATCCAGGTTATTGGTCTCAATGCAGGGATTGGTCTGGGTGGGGTTTGTACATTTGCAAATTTCAGAGGTTTCCTGGTCTTGCTTACAGGGTACTTGGGCTACATATGCTTTGGGAAGCATATGATCTGGGCATAGCAGCAGTCAGTGAGTCAAAATTAGGTGGGTTGAGGTGTGCCTCTATATTTTTAGGGAGCAGCCTGCTTTGTTTCTTTCTGTGTTGGGGGTTTTGTGAATTATTCTGAATTCTAAGAAATAAAGTACAGTCAACCTGTGGACATATTTGCCAGAGGATGCTGTGAAGGCCAAGACTATAACAGAGTTCAGAAAAGAACTAGATAAATTCATGGAGGATAGGACCATCAATGGCTATTAGCCAGGATGGGCAGGGATGGTGTCCCTAGCCTCTGTGTGCCAGAAGCTGGGAATGGGTGACAGGGGATGGATCATTTGATGATTACCTGTTCTGTTCATTATCTCTGAGGTACCTGGCATTGGCTACTGTCGGAAGACAGGATACTGGGCTAGATCGACCTTTGGTCTGACCCAATGTGGCCTTTCTTATGTAAAGTAGCATTACATTGCAAACTCCCAGAACGAGTAGACTACGTTGATTAGCTAATTTATCTGATTGTCTGCTATGAATATAACAGTTCGGTGGCCTGTCCAGTGCAGGAGGTCAGACTAGATAATCTGGTGGTACCTTGTAGCCTTTAACTGTATGACCCAGTGCTCACTTAAGTACATGGAGCTCTTTCCATTGATATCGGTGGATGCTGGAACAGGTTCAAAGGCCCCAATACTGCCAATTTACTCTTGTTGAGTAGTACTTTCCTTTGTAAGGTACTCTATTGGCACAGCCCCATTCAGCCAGGCAAAGGCTGCTAATTACTCTCCTGCTCAGACTTGCTAAAGTTGTAACTTCAGCGGTGTATGACACTTACTGCACTACTCACCCAATACTCCTGTTGTGAGTCAGTGGGTAGGGAGGGGTCAGGAGAAGCCCTGGTTCTGTCCACCCAAACTTGCTGGCCAGAGTAGCTCAGGAGGCAGTAAACACACCTGAGGTAAGTGGTTCCATGAAACTAATGAAGTAATTTACTTGCTCCCAGAGCCGGGAAGAAGCCAGGGAAGGAAAGGTGACTCTCTCTGGTCCGTTCCCGATGTGGGCTGCTATGTGGTACCTCCTGCTCAGTTTCAGTATAACCCACGGTAATCAAGGCGACACAACTAGGTTCCAAATGTTTCTTTTTAGCATGTTGCTAAAGATGCTGTTAAAAAAAGGAATGCTATAGACAGCCCAATTATCAGGAGTCGTCTACGCATCCAGTATGTCCAACGTACAAAAAAATAGTTTGCAGATTGTGTTTGTCATGAAGCACAACCAGCCTTTCCACTTGATTTTGTCTATTGGGAAGTCAGCAAAAGAGTCATAAAAATGGAGCTGGTGGGAGAAAGTCTCACTGGGGTGAAATTCTTGTGTTTAAAAGGAGAGGTGGAAATATGGGAAAGGAGCTAAAAGTATCCTGAATTACTTCAAAAGAGTATGGAGATGCTCAGGGTAGAAGTGGAAAATATGGCCAGCTTTTACTCCCAGAATTCAACAGTTCTGTAATGCAAAGAATAGTGGAGGTGGAAAAGCAGCAGCTTGTCACATCTATACTTAGGCTTGTGTGTGGTGAATATGATGCTTATTGGCAGCTATGTAAATTAGTGCAAATTTAGGGCCTCGTCTTACCACCGGTGATTTTATTTGTAAGCTATTATTTATTCAGTGTTAAAAAGATTTTAGTTCCATCAGTCTTCCTAGCAGCAGGGACTTTGTTTTCGGATGACTCACAGTACAGTTCAGTGCATTTCATTTATACGGCATTTTATAAGAAATTTCAAGAGAACAACTTGTAGTTCCTGAGAGGACATGCCACGGAATGGGGTGTGCCACCATACACCCTTGGTGTATGACCCCTACTGAACCAGGGCAAACAAGCGTGTGTGTTAATCTTTGGGGATAAATTGTCAAAGACAAAAAGGGAGTTATGTCATCTGACTGCCTGTTGGAAGAGAACATAAGGTCAGTTCAGATACTGATGAAGTCATAGAATATCAGGGTTGGAAGGGACCTTAGAAGGTCATCTAGTCCAACCCCCTACTCAAAGCAGGACCAATCCCTAATTTTTGCCCTAGATGACCCCCTCAAGGATTGAACTCACAACCCTGGGTTTAGCAGGCCAATGCTCAAACCACTGAGCTATCCCTCCCCCTGAAGTATTAGATTACAAGCTCTTTGGGACAGGGACCATCACTTTCTTACTTCTGTCTACAATTCCTATTGTGATGAACACTGTCTAATATTGGGGATTGCACTATGGATTGCCAGAGTTAAACCCAGGAGCTGCTACGGCTTGAGCTTATGAAAAGTCCTTCCTCTCCTTCCCCCCAAAAAATCATATCATATTTTTGAAAAAAAAAATCATACTGAATTAGGACAAATAGTCTAAAACATGATTTTTCTTTGTGGGAAGGGATTTTCCAAAAAAAAAAAAAAAAAAAATGTTGGGAGAAATGAACTGGAATTTTTCAGCTTGCCCGTTGTTTGCCTGGAAGTGAAATTGACAAGAGCCTTCCCGACAGGCAAACAGGGAACCATCATTTCTGTAGTTCCAGGAGAAAATAACTTTTTTTTTTGTTGCAAAAGTGAAAAATTCTTGTGGAAAATGTTGATTTTGTGAAAAGAGCATTTTCCATTGGAAAATTGCTCCGATGGAAAATTGCTGACTACATCCAGTAACAACTCAGATCCTCTGAACTGGGCACATAGGGGGACCTGTAACAGACCCTCATCCCTGGATTGTTTTAGCACTATGAGTGCCTAATCACTGATTGGGGCCGCTAGGCACTACTAAAATATAAATAATAATATTTACTATCATCTTGGTGAGCTAAGAAGTGTTTGTTCTGCCATTTACCTGTTTACTTCATCGTTTTAATGACAAATCACTACTGTAAACTTTACAACAGATGCAGATAAGTCGCTTGATTCCAAGCAAACTGTGAGCCATTGTGAGAAAGTGAAGATAGGATTGGCTGAGGCACCACTATATTTAGAAAAGCAGCATCCTTTTTGCTAGAGATCGGACATGCATCAGAGGAGCGATTAATGCAGCAGAGATGAAACAGGAAAGAGGAAAAAATCCCTAAAGAAAGAATTACTATAAAAAGGAATTTTGAGCCACTTAATGAAGCAGAGACAGAGAGGATTCCCCAAAGGAGGAATAGTTACAAGAGGAATTGTTGGCCACCAGGCAATATTTTTTTTTTTAAAAGAGATTTTTTTTTCCTTTTGGGTCTGATTCCTATAAACGAATGAGAAAAACCTACCATTTTGTATTAACTTGTTATTTCCCTTCTGCACTCAGAAGACAAGAGTCTGCATGGAGTAGGGGCCTCATCCTGCTAGATGTTGAGCTCCCTGACCCCAATCCAGTGAATGGCATAAGCATGTGCTTAACTTTGACCATACATACAATCCCAGTGAACTAATGGGAGTGCAGGTTTCTTTGTATTGGGACAAGAATGCTCATGTCCTTGAAGTTTTGACCCCAAAATGCTGAACAGAGGCTGTTGGGTTTTGGCATAATTCAGTGAGGTCATTGATTAAGGAGGTGGCCTAGGTATACTTTGGATGATTTTAGCAGAGACTGGATCAGGTTTTTATTTGCTCCTAGTAAATTCCAATGGAATGTATCACTGTGTTTTGGAGGAGAGCATTGTGTGGGCATATTCACCCCAATCAAGTGTTCTATTCCACGTCTGGATTTTGGTATTCTACAGAATTTAGTTCATTTCCACATGGGAAGCTGGTAATATGATGTGTCTGCAGTTTGGTTTTGATCGCTTTAGGTCAGATTCTGATCTCATTTAAATCCAGTACTGATTTAATGTAAATAAGATCACTTCTTATGTGAGTGTATATGAGATACACATTTGCTTTTCAATAATATTTGGGATTAATAGCTAGGGAAACTAGTTAAAAGGGGTCCAGTACATCCTGTACTGCATACTCACATGAGTAATTCTGTGGTGCTTTGGAAAGTGGTTAAAAATGACAAGCTGTCACCTAAAATGTGAAGGATTTCTTGGTTCTGCTTGCATGCTTGGGAGCTCTGAAGGAAGCTATGTGATCTGGGTCACCTGTGTCAGTCTGGAAAGAGCCAGTCTAGAATCAAAGTAGAGTTGAGTTGTGCCTCAGGGAGCAGCCTGCTTTGTCTCTCTCTGTTTTGGGCTTCTTGTGTTATTCTGAATTATAAGAAATAAAGTAGTGCTACATTGCAACTATCCAGCAAGAGTGTTTATGTTTTTATCTAACTTTTCCATGTGTATGTCATTAACATAACAACCCTTACTCATGTGAGTAGTCCCACTACTGAAATCAATCTTGGGAGATTTTCAGTTGACTTTGGGAGCAGGGTTAGCCCTAAAACATGATTTCTTTAAGGTGCCGATCCTGCAAGCACTTATGCACATGAGTAACTTTACTCATGCTCATATTCTTACTTTAGTTGGTGGAATACTCCCAATTAATTCAATAGGAGTTTGATCAGAATCTGAATTCCAACAGTATAAATCCAGAACAAATTCATTAACTTCATTTAGTTGCACCTGATTTACAGACATGTAAAGAACAGCAGAATATGATCTATTGTAAAAATACTGTTATATGAAAACATGGGGGAAATTCTGCCTCAGAAGCACATGTAGTGCTCCCGCTGATTTTTAAAATGATCCTTGGTTGCATGTCCCCAAATGCAGAATTATCTCATGGTGAGCAGTTAAGAAAGAACATGAAGTGCTAGTGTGAAAACCAGAATACCTTCGAATGTTCAGTATGAGCAAGCAAGAACACAATCCTGCTCACAGTGAAATCAGTGGGACTTTTGTAGGATTAGGCCCTTAATGCCAATGTTAGAGTAGGAGTAAAAAGTTGTGTGGGAAGGAAAAACATCATGCACTGAGAGCTGTCTTGGTGACATTTGCAGTGTTCACTAAGGGGTTGGTGTATGTTTTTGTATACAAAGAATCTCCTCTCTGAAAGAATGTCAACTTCTTTATCTGTTCTTGTTTCTTGATAACTCTGCAGTGATACAAGAAGACTGAGGTGGAACAAATATCCTGCCCTTGGTTTAGTTATTCAGGATAGATAGAAGATTGCAAAAGGAGAACTGTTGGTGTATAATAAATAGACTGTGTTAAAAAGATTACAGCTTCCCATTGAAATTACAATAAGAAAATAGCCAGTGACAAATATAGCCAGTTGCTTTTTAATATCTTACAAAGCAGTCTCATTAAAACAATATTTAATTAAAATTTAATAAGTCCACAATGACAAAACTTTTTTTTTCAGATTAAATTTAGATGATTATTTTTCCATGTTAGCTTTTTCCTAGTGAGGAATGAGATGTGATTCGATTGCTGATCTCCTGTGTTTCCAGTGTGAAAGGCTGTTTCTTTAACTTTTTTTTTTTAAAGAGACTTTTTGAAATGATGGACTCTGATTATCTCGTTAGGAAAAGGTATTTGTCATGTGTTAATTATTCACAAGTTTTCTTAAATAAATATAACTCATTTACTATTAAAATTAAGTGGTAATGGATTTGGAGATATGCAGAACAGTTTGGGAATGAAAGCAAAGATTCAGAAGAGTATAACTTTAAAGGAACAGTATTTGTCATATCTTAGATCCCTAAAATGATGAATCTACTATTCACTGTTAACGTTATTACTATTAATTTCACTCAGCATGAGGACCCCATTCTGAGAGCACTGTACAGACATGTAGGAAGAGACTGTTCCTTTCCTGAAGAGCTATCATTTTGCTGTGTTTGTACAGCACCCACCACAACGGGGTGCTGGTCCATGATTGATAATACAAATATAATAATAATAATTAATTAATAATTAATGCATTATTATTATTTTATTAAGGGACACAACATACAAGTAGAAGATTGGGAACTGAGGCACACAAAGCTAGATAGTGAACCCCTTTATTAGTAGTGGTCAATTAATTTTAATGGGACTACCTGTGTGAGTAACCCCTGCCATTGAGAGTAGGGGGTTTATGGTTTGGTCAGGAGAAATTAAATGATTTGCCTAAGGTCACACAGGAAGTCTGTGGCAGAAAATCCCTCCTCCCAAATATATTATAAAATTTTATATATATATATATAATGAGACTTCTCTCTCGCTCTTTCTTTCTCTCTCTCTCTCTCTATATAAAATATGTACACACACAATTAAAAAAGTTCCTGGGAGGGAAGACTGGAACAATTACTTTAATGTTATATTTAACACCCTGCAGGAACACGTCTATTAATTTGGATAACTATTCACTGCCAATATTTTTTTTACAAATTAGGTAGCCTTTCTGAAATTTTAATTATTTTTTATTATTTGCATTGCAGTAGAGTCTAGTGGCCCCGGCTCCACTGTGCTAGTCACTTACAACTATAGAAGGTGCCTGCCTCAGAGAGCTTTCATTTGAATGAAAAGACAAGAGACAGCAGATGGATACCACAAACACCCAAACGGAACAGCTGGTGGCAGTGATACAATTCAGATCAAAGTGATAAGCACTGGTCACAGCCCACCAGCTGCAAAACCACTGAAAGGCAAGGATCCAATAGTATAGGGTCAGCTGCCTATAGCTGAAGAACCAGCTATTGATATCCATTTTCATTTTTAGGAGCTGGCACCATGTAGCATCATTGGCTTGTCATCTGCAGGGAACCATCTTTGAGTTTATTTTATTTTATTTTTTGCTTATACTTTAACTCAAGCTTGAATTGTAGTCTCTGGACCCAAAGGCCCACTCTCCTCCCTGCTTCCCAAATAGCAACTTTTGAAGACACCATGATCTGCCTGGGAGAAATGAAGCTGTGTGAGAAACTCCAGGAGAAGGCAAAGTGAGAGGTTTGGGACTGAATGTAAAAAGCCGTGATAAAAATGACACTTGATGTGTTTTCTGGAAGGTGGGCCCTAGTGTTGATGGTCAATGCAAACTTTAGTTGGGTTTTAATCTCTTCAGACTAACAAATAAAAAGGAAAAGGGTTTTGAACACTGAATTCTCTCATGTCTGCCAATATTTGAAAATAATTCCAGGGAAATAACCCTGGTAATATATGTGCTTTGAGGAACTGCAATGGCAGATGGTGGTATCTACCTTTGGATTTATTTTTGCTTGCTGCTCAATTATAATGTGCATTGAAGTCATCAGTTACAAACATGTCACTAATAGTTACTAATAAAATACAGATTATGTGGGTCATGCTAATTTGTTTTTATGGGGCATTGCTAGCTAGTCAGACTGTTCCTCTGGCAGGAGTATTCTAGAGTCAGGTATGGTGATACCCAGGGGAGGTGTGGACACACCCTTCAGGTCAGAAAAAGACTGAACACTGTGGATGTGATCCAAACTCAGTACAAAGCCTCTCACTGGCCTTTGGATCAGGGCCTAACAGAATCAGGGATGGTAGCAATTGGGGCCGCATTAGTTCAGCAAGAAAGTGAATCCTACTATCCAGGAATGACAGCCAGGGAATCAATCAGCCAGCTTAAGAGCTAAGTGAGGGGACAGGAGAAGAAGAAAATAGTGCAGGGCATGCATCCATATTACCATGAAACCTGGGAAATGGAGGACAACAGAATAATATTTCTAGATCGTCAATTAAAACAATTGACAGGTGATGAGAGGAGAAAAAATTAAAGATGGGAGGAAAGAGAAATGGGGAGAGTTTGGAGAATGGAGATGAATGAGAAATTACTTTTATTTCAATTCTATTTTCACACAGAGGTCTAGTATACACCCCCTCCCACACATTTGCTTCCCACTCATGCTAATGGAGCTTTTGTGCATATCAGGGGTATGTCTACATGGCAACATACGCCCAGGGTTAGTAGAACTTGAGTTAGCAGATCTTGGGTTTATTAACCTACAGCCCGAGTGTTTACATTCATCTGTAACTCCAGGTTAGGAAGTGTTGAACCCTGGGTCTCTGCCTGTGGCTCCGTGTCTACACTGTACTATGTGGGCCTGATTCCAACCACCCATATCCCAGACTTCCTAGAGCCCTCCCAAAATGTAGCCACTCTAGCCCTTTGTTCGTGGTGCAGTGTACGAAAACTTGATTGTCCACCAAACTTGACTGTCCATGGGACAAAGAAAGTTGGCCTATGGGATTGTAGGATACTTTTTGGTGGACTCCCAGGGCACGAATCCATTGCAGCCGTGTCTGCACTGCAAAGCAATACGGCTTGACTTCAGGGTCCCGGCCTGACTCAGGCTTGACCCCTTTACTTCTGTGGGGTCCTGGGACCCTTGGTTCAAGTTCAGGGTTAGAGCGATTCGTGTGTAGACAGAAGGGGGTTAGGCATCAGCCTGAGTTTAAACCCTGAGTGATGTTGAGGTAAAAATCTGGATAGAAATTCAGCAGCTGAACATTTTCTCTCTCTCTACATTTCTCTTCTCATTACGCTAGGTTCATTAGGAAATATATGACCATGATACACAGCCTCTTTTTTTCAGTGGTGTACAAAAGATAATGGACGTTTTAACAGTGATTTTCGTAGTCAGACCTCTAACTCACTAATAGCATATTTGGAATTGTTTTCTGGAGTAGCTACAATATTATACATAAATATTGCAGTTAAAAGTGATCTGAAAAAAACAAGTGTTTTACCTGTCCTGGTACAATACCATTGGTTACAATGATACAGAATCAGGACATAATCAATGATGTGCATAGCTGCTGTTCACAGACTGCGAAGAACAGGCAGCCTGCGAAGAGCTACAAAAGGATCTCTCAAAACTGGGTGACTGGGCAACAGAATGGCAGACGAAATTCAATGTTGATAAATGCAAAGTAATGCACATTGGAAAACATAAACCCAACTATACATATAAAATGATGGAGTCTAAATTAGCTGTTATCACTCAAGAAAGAGATCTTGGAGTCAGTGGATAGTTCTCTGAAAACATCCACTCAATGTGCAGCAGCAGTCAAAAAAGTGAACAGAATGTTGAGAATCATTAAGAAAGGGATAGATTATAAGACAGAAAATATCATATTGCCCCTATATAAATCCATGGTATGCCTACATCTTGAATACCGCGTGCAGATGTGGTCACCCCATTTCAAAAAAGATATATTGGACTTGTTAAAGTTCCAGAAAAGGGCAACAAAAATTATTGGGTAGGGAACAGCTGCCATATGAGAAGAGATTAATAAGACTTGGACTTTTCAGCCTGGAAAAGTGACAACTAAGGGGGTATATGATAGAGGTCTATAAAATCATGACTGGTGTATGGAGAAAGTAAATAAGGAAGTGTTATTTACTAGTTCCCATAACACAAGAGCTAGGGGCCACCAAATGAAATTACTAGGCAGCAGGTTTAAAACAAACAAAAGGAAGGGTTGTTTTTTTTCAGACAATGCACAGTCAACCTGTGGATCTCCTTGCCAGAGGATGTTGGGAAGGCCAAGACTACAACAGGGTTAAAAAAAAAACTAGATAAATTCATGGAGGATAGGTCCATCAATGGCTATTAGCCAGGATGGGCAGGAATGGTGTCCTTAGCCTCTGTTTGCCGGAAGCTGGGAATGGGCAACAGGGGATGGATCACTTGATGGCCTGTTCTGTTCATTCCCTCTGGGGCACCTGGCATTGGCCACTGTCAGAAGACAGGATACTGGGCTAGATGGACCTGTGGTCTGACCAAGTATGGCCATTCTTATGTTCTTATTTCTCCTGAACTGTCACTAGCATAGTCCTCAAAAGCTGACAAGTTTATTGCCCTGGTTTTTATCCCAGCTACATTTCTGGAGTCACAGACTAGTAAGCTTGAATCTTATGTTCCATTCAAGCCTACAAGGCTGTTCTCAGAAGAGCTTCAATAAAGTGTATTTTTCACCAAACTATACTGAAATCTTTGTACCCTCTAAAAAAAATCAGGAATGCTAATTGAGGAATGTCAGTGTTGTAGCTGTGTCGGTCCCAGGATATTTGAGAGACCAGGTGGATGAGGTAATATCTTTTATTGGACTTGAAAGCTTGTCTTTCTCACCAACAGAAGTTGGTCCAATAAAATATATTACTGTACCTCACCCACCTTGTCTCTTTAAATGAGGAATATGTCAGTGTCAGCCTCCCCAGACTCAGACTGTTACTCTGAGACAGCTTATCCATACTAGTGATGGGCAGGTCTCAACAGTAGGGGTAGAACAGCAGAGACAAAAATGTCATACTTGTTTGATTAATTTATTTGATAAAAGTTTCACAACCAGCTATAGAGTTAGTCAAATACTTGGAAAGATAGTAGTCAAATAAATGAAAAACTGCAGAACTTGCCAAACACCTTGGAGACAGGATAACGGATGAGATGGACCTGTCGTCTGATCCACTGCAGCAACTCCTATATTCCAAGTGTAGGTTAAAAGGTTTGGGGTGAGAAGGGAGGTCCAGTGGTTAGAGCTCTCCCCTGACACTTGTGAGGCTGGGGAGCAGTTCCTTGCTCTTCCACAGACTTTCTATGTGACCCTGGGCAAATCACTAGGCTTCTCTGTGCCTCGGTTCCTCATGTGTAACATGGGGATAATGGAGCTTTCCTACCTCACAGGGATGCTGTGACAGTAAATATATTAAAATAAGGATTGTGAAACATGCAGACACTATGATAATGGGGATCATGTAAGAGAGATTGTTACTCATCCTGAGGTCTGGCTGAGAAGAATAAAGAGGCATAAAATGATTCCTCTGCACTGGTTTCCTGCAACCTCAAGAGACTCTGCAGAGTTATTGTACCTCCTCCAATGCTGGAAGGGGATGAAGCATCAGCTGTGAACCCCTTAATGCAGCTGTGAGACATGTTGCACCAGCTACAGGAATGGTGCTTGGCTTGTTCCCTCCTCCCAGTCTTCTTCCTGGGTTGCTCCTGGAGCATCTAAGCAAAGCCCCATATACAAAACTCCTGGAAAAGCCAAGACTGAGCCCTTGGAGCGTTTTTTGGACTAAACATCTATCATTTCTGAACTTTGACTAGACTTATCTGAACCTTGACCTACAAATATTGGGGATGAGGTGGGAAAATATGCTTTCTCATATAGTCTACAAGTTGTCCTTATTAGATAGATAGATAGATTAGATATATTGATAGATGATAGAGATATGCAACCCATACTTACATCATGTGGCTATCAGTTCCTATCTAGTGCCTGGACTACACAGAGTTTTAAGAGTTCTCTGCAGCCTTTAAGGAACTGACTGAGCTAAAATAAGAATATGCCAGACTGCTGAGCTCTTACACAACCCTTGAGAACATTTACACCTGGGAGTAGTCTCTTTGAAACCAGTGGGGTCACTTGATGGACATGGTGCCTTTGTCACAAGCCCCATGTGTGTTACTCTTACCAAAACAAGTGTCAAAGTTTGGGGTCAGGCATTGTGGCCATTAGCATCTGTGATAGGACTAGAACTATGGAGATCTGCTGCTAGTACTGGATCCATAGCTGACAGTGGGCCGATGGCGTCATCTTTCATGGTGAAATAAACCAGTGCTACAAGTTTTGTCCTCATTCTTTTTTTCTTTTTTCACTGCTTCCATGTTGCTAATGAACTGTTTGAAGCCAATAAGAAAACTGTCTATCTTTTAGGGGTTCACACTGCCACCCATTACTCTAGTTAGTATCTGAGCACCTTCCATCTAAAATTGATAGCAAGAGTGAAGTCCGTAGTGGACTTCTTGGAGTCTCTAGCACAGGGGTGGCCAACCTGAGCCTGAGAAGGAGCCAGAATTTACCAACGTACATTGCCAAATGGCCACAGTAATACGTCAGCAGCCCCTCAGTAATACGTCGATCAGTGCCTCCCCCACCCTCCATGCACCTGCTGATCAGCTGTTTGGTGGCATTCAGGAGGCTCTCAGGGGGAGGGGGAGAAGCAAAGGCTTGGCAGGCTCAAGGGAGGGGGCAGGGAGGGGTGGAGTGGGGGCAGAGCCTGCGGCAGAGCCAGGGGTTGAGCAGTGAGCACCCCCGGCACATTGGAAAGTTGGCGTTTGTAGCTCCAGCCCCGGAGTCGGTGCCTATACAAGGAGCCGCATATTAACTTCTGAAGAGCTGCATGTGGCTCCAGAGTCACAGGTTGGCCACCCCTGCAAGCACCTCTCATTATTCAGGGTCAAAACTTTGCTCCTAGGCAAATTGCTTGCTGTCAATAGTTTGATGTGTTTAGCCCAATTTCTGTTTGCAAATTATCTGTGATTAGATTGGATGTTATGAAGTTGTCATTTAGAATTATTCAGTGAATGGTTTATGCAAACATACATGATCCTATGGATTGCTCACAGACTATGCCCTGCAACTATTGCTTTGAGTATTTTTAATTCCCAAGTCACTGTTTGCACAATGTGATAGTTCATATAAGTCACTTGATATTATTTTTGCTCCTCGATTGGATGACTCTCATGGGCATGCAGAGCTTTTAAGATGGTTGCTGGACATTTCTGGTGCAAATACATGTGAATACATATGTGATTTCTTCCCATGAACTTTCTTTTGAACAAAAATTTACTCATTCAAATATTCACAGAAAGTGAATGAAAGGAGGTCAAAAATGCTATCAAATGGGGATTTTTGGTTTACCAACAAATGAATGCCCCTAAATCCCTTTTTGGTGCTATTTGCTCAGCACTGCACAAGTATATAACATGTCAAGTTCGGTGAATTAATTGGTTTCACTGCCAAAACTTAACCCATTCCACTGTATATTATATTTAATTTATTTGGAATGAGTCCAAAGTAGTTTTGTGGGGTTTGCATTGTCTTTTAAGATGAGGTCCCTGCAGTTAACATGGCAAAGGTATGCTGGCCTTCCGCTGGCAATGAATGCAAGATTAATGCACCCATTGTTGTATCCAGGTTAACTGCCAACAAAACAATTCCTAAAAATTCATATTAATATATCTTGCTGGCAATTAATAAAGATTTTAAAGCTCAAATACCCACATTTTTATTAAGAACCACATTATATATACAAAGAGTGTATTCCTGAATCCTCCTGACATTTATCCACAATAACCTGTCCTCTTAATGAGGTCTTCAGGTGGTGATTTCTTTCTGTCCTGAGTAGTACTTTATAGTTTCCTTATTGTTATTATTTTGTATTTATTTAACATCATCTGCATGGTTGGCATTATGCAAATATGAAGAAAAGACATGAGCCTGATTCTTCTCTCACTTACACAGCTGTAATGCCATTGTCTTCAGTGGAGTTACTACTGATTTGCACCAGTTTAAATGACAAGTGAATGAGGTCCTTTGTCCCTTCCAGAAAGAGTTGCAATCTGGAGCATGATGCTTTATTCCTTGAATGTAGGATTGGGTCTTTAGATTCCTTGGAGAAGGCACTGTGTAGTCCTCTAGTTTGTACGGACTTTCATTTGACTTTAATGGGGGTTTGCGCTGGGTAGGGAATGCAGTAATAGGCTCTAAATCAGCTTTCAAAAGCTCGGTTGACTGTTGTGTGCACGGCAGTTGGCAATTTACTTTCTTCAGGTGGCTCAATGGCTCAGTGCTGAAATTCTTGATTTGCTCTTCATCTCAAGACTAAGGAGTAAAGCGTAAGGATGGAATTTCTGGCAAGCCGTTCACTGCCATTCTAGTTACATGTATCTTATTGTTCGCTAAAGTGGCATGACCTTATATAATGTGACACATGATAGCAAAAGTAATGTGACAGGACATAGCAGACAGGCAATGCTGCACACGAGATGTATGACACATCTCATCCAAAACAAATATGGCTTCTAACAAAGATAGTACTTTAACAGGCACTTTACTTTTCTCCTACCCTTCAGACGTTTGATTGATAGGAGGGTGGATAAGGAGACTGAAACACTGCTATAGATAATACTATCAGCCCAATAAATTACTAAAACTAATCTTTACAATTAGAAGCACTTGATATAGAAGTGAACATAAATATGCTAAGCCATGCAGCCAGACAGGTGAGAAGAGAATTTTTTTCATTGGCTATCAAGAGTAATGGAAACCCAAGAGCACAAAGTAATGATTTTGTTGCCCAATTATAAATAATACAGTGGGATCTCACTAATTTGGGCTAATGTGACTGGAAGGTCATTTGCAATGTACAGAATCTTGTTAATTAACAAGGAAGTATTCTTGCCAGCAAGTTAAAAAAGTATGGATTGGATGAATGGACTATAAGGTGAATAGAAAGCTGGCTAGATTGCCTGTATCAATGGGTAGTGATCAACGGCTCAATGTCTAGTTGGCAGCCGGTATCAAGCTTGTATAGTAACAATATGCAGCTTGCTTGTGCATTCATATTCTACTGTATTGGAGCACTTTGGATGATTTGCATATTGTTAAATTGATTGAAATGCATTTGTTTAGTACTTATATATTCTGTAGGCAACATTCCTGTGTTTTGTTGCTAGATTCTGCGGAGTTGTGGAATTTTTTAAAAAAGAGTGAAATAAAAGTTGACAGTGGAGTTTAGGACTGGGATAGACAATCTTGAGCAACCTGGTTACCTGAGGGAACAACTTGAGGCCCTTTCTATAAGCTAAACAGTGAGAAAAGATTAGGAGAAAAGCACCACATAATCTTCACTTCTGTACCTATCACTGAAGGGATTGTGAGAAGGCTATAGATAGCAGCAATATAGTGTGAGCATGGAGACTGCACTTTTCATTGAAGAACCTCTTCATAGAAGTACCTCATTTGTTTTTATATAAATTCCTGGGTATGCTATGAACTCCGATAATATTGTGTCCATAACAACAGATAGTTTTCCCGTTTGAATGCACAACAGTTTGGATCGCTTTGGGCTTGACTTAGTTTGCCGTTGACTTAAATGCCAAACTGAAGCACTATTTTATCTTCCTGAATCTCTGGAACCTGGAACCAGAGGTTATGCTACCTGACAGCTGGCAGCCTGACTCAGTGTCATAGATACCCTTTGTGGAGTGGTGGCTTTCTCCTTCTTTCTTTTATTTAAAATGGTTTCTTCGTGTTTCCTCTTTCACTGTATGATATTTTGTCATTCTAAAATGGAATGACACATTAATTTCAAGCACTAAAGGGAAACATTCAACTTGAAATCTAGTCAATTTTACAAAAAGAAGTTAAATGTAGTTTCTTCGATTACATTTACCATGAGACACCCACCCATTTTTATATTACTTCACATTTTCCTATCTTTTACTAGGTATTTCTCTCTCCCCTGTTGCTGGCCTCATCTACGCAATGGGGGTAAGTGGACCTAAGTTATGCAACTCCAGCTATGATGTAGCTGGAGTCGACGTAGCTTAGGTCCACTTAGTGCAGTGTCTACACTGTGCTGCATTGATCAGAGATGCTCTCCCATTGACTTGTCTTACACTTCTCATTCTGGTGGAGTATTGGAGTCAACAGGAGAGCAATCTGTGGTTGATTTAACGGGTCTTCACTAGACCCGCTAAATTGACCCCCGGTGCATCGATTGCAGCAGTGTCGATAGACATGCCTGCGGTATGTAAGATCCACACAAATAAAAGGGGGAATGATATGGCTACACTTGAATTGGGAGTATAATTCCCAGTTTGGATAGACCTACGTGTGCTAGTTCTGATCGAACTAGTGTGCTAAGCATAGCTGTGGTAGTGTGAGTGGAACATGGGTTAGCCATTATGAGTAGAATCTCACCAGAGTCATGAATGAAACAGTATAAGCCATGCTGCAGGTATGCCCCATCATGGAAAAGTTGAGGGAGTACTGACAGAGATGACTGGGTCAATGAGATGATGGGATGTGGGATATGTTGGCCAGGGACAAGAGCTAGTAGTCATAGGACAAAGAACACGAGGAAGACCCAGAAAAAGATGGTTTTGAGATGCTGAAAGAGTACATGAAGAAGGTTAGTGTTGTCTTGGAGGATGCACTTGACAAGAATGCTTGGAGATGTAGAACTAGAGCTGCTGATGCCAATTGCCGAAATTAGGTGAAGAAGAGTGTTCCTAGAGCACCACTGATTGGATACTGCTAGCTGCAGCTGAGAGCAAACAGATTCTTAGTACTTGAGATGGCATTAATTCTATTTGCATGGAAGTTTTAAAGCAGTGAGACCTTTTTTGTTTTTCAGTGTGTAGAATCCAGGAACCACCCTGCAGGCATTAATCTGAATTGGTCTTGCAAATTGCTCCCTTCTCTTTTGGGACGCAAAGATCATATAGCTACCATAGGCACTCAGGCTTTTTCTAATCTGTTCCAGCTTGCTTCCTAGTATATAGGGCCAATCAGAGGAGAGGCCAGGAGAGCCATTTGGCCTGGGCCTCAAGTTCGAAGGGGGCCTCAAATTTAGACACTTGTTAATTTTTTGGCATTTGATAAGTTTCATAACTTGTTTTTATGTGCATCCCTATCGAACCAAAAAGTGACACACACTCTCAGCTTAGAGCTACAAATTTAAACAAATAAGACATGTGATTTGATAAAAGACAATTTTTTGTTAACTGATATAGATTTTGTCATATTAAAGAGTTTAAAATGTTCATAAATATTAATAAAAATATATCGGTTCTGATGGCACAAGATTAGACCTTGATGAACGTGTCTTTTCAGATCAGCTGATTATATAAACAAACCACTGTTAGTGGCTGGTGGTGGATCAAGTGTGTGTTGAAAGTTAGAGAAGTGTTACACTTTAGTGTCTTTATAGTTTTAGGTCTTTTTGACTAAGGAATTATTTATGTGCGAGAATTCCTCATTTTTATCTTCATATAATAGCTAAAAGAAGTGACTGGTTGGTTGGTTGAGCCCTAGCTTGGTAGCTTCGCCATCATCATAAGCTTTCATAATCTATAGGCCCATATTCAATTCATGAGTACTACAGGTTTGACTGTGACTGACATTGGAATTATTGACAAGAACAATGCTGCCCAAATGCAATCTTTTCTTCAAATTAGTTGTTTTGAAATTCCAAGTAACATTCCACGAGATGCTGTTAATCATGCTTTCCCTACTCATCTGTTGTCAGACGGCTACCGGTGTGGTGCTCTGCTCTGTTCAATGTTGATATCAGTCGGCTGCATGCATGTGTTCCCTCTGTGTGCTGCCCCAGCTCTGCGCAGATAGCTGACACAGCAGACCCCAAGAGAACCCCCAAAGACCACAGACTCTGATAAGTTATGAAGGCACCTGGCCAGGTTTATTGTTCAAACGAAGCACAGTGATAGTTCCTGATAGACTCTACCAGGCATACTACGAATTTGTGCTCCCTGACAATGGACCGGCTCAGTCAGTGACGGGAATTTCCACTGCCCCCTAGGCCAGAGAAAGACAACTCCTCGGGGGTGAATTCTTATACACAGGTACAAACAAGTTACATATCACTCCTAAGGTATTGAGGTGCAACCCTTCTACGTAACAAGGTACAACCCCTCTACGCAGTAAGGTGCCGCCTCCCACCTTGTACATGTTGGTTCGAACAAAACAACTCTATCCATCATATTACCCTTTTGCCCCTGTCTTTAGGATGGGCCAGCCTGTTCCTTGTTATCTGTGTGGAATGTACAAGTGTTCTGGTACCTTTTAGGTTTGTGTACTTTTGCAACATCAGCCCTTTCCTTGCCAACTTCTGTGAGCAGGGCCTGCCTTTGGCGTACAGCTTAACTTTGCTTTATGTTAGCAAAGTCTTGACCATTACTTTAGCTCAGGCCTTAGGCCTCATACTGGGCCTCTGATATCAAGGGTTTATGTTTCAGGACCTCATCTTACTACATCATCTGCTGACAAAAACTCTTCCAAATGGTGAGATCTACACAAGAGACTGATTATGCTGGAGTATGGAAAAACAATCTCTGTATTGTGCACCCTGCTTCATTTTGAACAAAAGTGCTGCAAATGCATCAGTTCTCTCTGATCAATCAGGATAGAGCATCAACAAAGGTTGGTGGAAGTTGAAGGACCGAATACCATCACATGAGAGTTCAACATCACACAAAGAAAACTATGTTGCATGGAAATCAGCCAGTAGGACAGCATCAGCTGAAAGTTCAGTTGAGAATTTACTCTTGATTGAACTCTCTACAGAAACTAATAACTGGGAAAAAAACTTCTTGAGCTCATCCTGAATGTCATCCTTTTTCTTTCTGAGCAGGGATTGGCTTTCTTTGGTTCCAGTCGATGTATTGGTGATCATGCAAATGGAAACTTTCTAGGCATAGTTGAGCTCCTCAGCAAATAGTACCCACTTTTATCAGAGCATGTTAAACTGGTTCGAGAATCGCAAGTCAAAAGTGGATGCAAGTCCATTATCTCGCCACATGCCTACAAAATTAGTTTATTGAGCTATGTGGGTCATTCGTACAAACAACAATTCTTGATGAGATTCGAAATGCCAAGTATTTTTCAATCATTGTTAATGCCACTCCAGATTGTTCTCACAAGGAACAGACTACTATAGTTATTCGATATGTTAAGATTGTAGACAGCTCAAAATTTTCAATTGAAGAATGGTTTATTTTGTTTGATAATTTCATGAGAAAAACTGGAAAAGAAATTGCTGCTCGAGTACTAGCAATTCTAGAAGGTTTTAAGTTAGCTTTTCAAATCTGTATTGGTCAAGCCTATGGCAATGGATCTAATATGGCAGGGAAGTACAAAGGTGTACAAGCAGTTCTGCTTGAGCACAATTCAAACTGTATTTTCTCCAGCTGTGGAAACCACACACTAAACCTTGTAGGTGTTGACTGTGCTGAATCATGCAAGGAGGCAATTACTTACTTTGGAACTGTTCAGCAAATGTACAATCTCTTCAGTAGCAGTCCACAAAAGTGGGAAATTCTGAAGCAATATCTTCCTCTTTCACTGCATGGGATGTCCAAAACTAGATAGTCTGCACGGATTGGTGGTGTTCAACCAGTTGCACAGCATTTTACTTCAGTGAGAAAGGCTTTAAATGAGCTTGAATCTCTCATTCTCACTGCACAGGCTTGAACTGAACTTCAGTCTATTCAGAAGCACATGTCCAAATTTGAATGCATTCTGATGTCATCTTTGTGGATGAAGCTACTTACAATGATCCACCAAACTAATCTGGTAATTAAAGCACGCAATGCTACACTTGACGTTGAGAGGGATAACACTGAAAGTCTTATTAATGACATTCAACAGATTCGTGAACAATGGGATGTGATCCTCACTGATTTCAAATTAGTAGCACAGAATATTGGCATTTCATGAGTTCTCCACCAATCACAACTTACCTATTGAATCCGATGCTGAGCAGCATTATAGGGTCAATGTCTTCCTTGTCATCCTTGACTCTATTCAATCAGGTCTTACATGTTGATTTGAGTCACTGCAACTAATTTGTACCCTTTTTGGGTTTCTTTGGCAGTTCAACAGACTGAGTAATGAAGATCTACTTTCTACAGCTGAACAATTTCAGCAACAGTACAACAAAGAAATCTCAAAAGATCTCAGTGATGAAGTCATCTTCCTCAAATGAATATATTCCACAAACTTTAAATTGCAAGCCAAAGGACTTGCTTCAAGAAATACTCGAACTTGGACTCTCTGGGGTGTTTCCTAATATCACAGTAGCATTGCGTATTTTTGTCAGTTTGCCTGCATCGTTGGCTTCAGGTGAACACACCTTCAACGTGCTGAAGCAGGTAAAGAACTATCACAATTCAACTATGGGACAAGAGCATTTGAATGGGTTCGCCATGCTTAATATTAACTGTGACATTGCACAAAAGCTAGATTTTTCCTCAATAATTAGTGCATTTGCACAGAAAAGCATTTGTTAAATAAAAAAATATTCAAATTATGTCTCACTCTTTTTTTGGTGCCTTATATTGTTTTCATGTGTCGTCATTTTAAATTTTTATTATGGCTAAGGGCCTCAAAAGCTGGAAGTGGCCTGGGCCTCTCTGGACCTCTGAGACGGCCTGCCAGTATAGTCATAAAGTTACATCTTTGCAAATGTTACAGCATGTTGCCTAGGTAGCCAATAGCCATAAGGTTTATCACAGGTACACAGCAGAAGTTACTTTCTTATTATTAATATTTCTATTGAGCTAGTACCAAACAGAGATCAGGGCTCCATTGTAGTAGGCACCATTCAGCAAATGGCTCAAAGACAATCCCTGCCTCAGACAGCCCACAATCTAAGTGTTAGGGCTTGCCTTCACTAGGGGTACCCTCATTCCACCCACCGATGGCCAGTTACAGAGACACCAGTGTGACTCCTTAGGTAAACTGTAATTTGTTCTGCTCCTTCTTACCCTCACTTAAAACCGGGGTAAATTGCACCAATATAAACTATGGCTTACCTTTTTCTACAATAGGTTTGTACTGGTGCAGATAAACAGGTAGCTGGAATCTGACTAAATTTTCAGTGTAGACAAGGCTTTCAACAATAGCCAACAGATGATTAAATGGACAGATAAGAGAATGAGGGGAGACACCATCTAATAGTAGGGAAAGCTGCTTTTGCATAAGTGAATAGTGATAATGGTCTCAGTGGTCAAAGCTGGTGATCCCAAATAATGCTGTAATAAATCCAGTGGCTCCTATACTTTATCCTCTCCTCTGTTTCCAGTTCAGATAAATCAGGAATTCTCTTCCCTTCTTCACAGTTCCTGTGATAATGAAGTGAATGTGCTGATTTTAACTACCAAGGCTCAGATTATACATAATTTGCTTATCAAGGACACCCTCTAACTAACAAGTACTGTAACATATTTTGATGGCTCATCTCTTGAATGTAAATGAACAATCAGTGCATAAAGATTTTGAGCACCATTTGTTTTTCTGTCTTATGGATGACCTTTGTGGTGCTTTTGCTTGTTTATTTTTTAAATCCATCCATCCATTATTTTCTATATCGCAGCGGTCATCTAACCATCAAAGGTTCTTAGCTCGGAGCAATGATTCTGTGCTTTCATTTTTTCTTGATTCATCTGACAGTTAACATGGGCAAAACCAGCTGGTTCTTGCTTTGCAGAATTTCTACAGCTGAACCAAGAAAATGTGGTAGACTCTGAAATTGGAAACCTTTGCCAAAGCAAAATTGAAGTCAGATCCTGTGAAAATTCAAGCAAGGAGATTTAAAGTTGGAAAGGAAAATGCCCCCATAGAGCTGAGCTCCAGGTCATGGGGGGTGAGGGGAAGGAAGGCCATATATTCCCCCTCCAAAAGTTACCTCCCTGCATTTGCACCTTGGAACCATATCTGCTCCACTGCCAGGGAACCCTCTGCAGTTCCAGAGGCAGGATTTTGTTCCTTTTGCCAACTTTCCCCTGCGGTATTTTCACTTGACTGTTAAGAGAATATGCCTTGGAGAATGGTATTGCTACCCCCATAAAAAGAGCTCTGTGAGCCTCACATAGGCTGTGTCTGTGTCTAAAGAGATGCCACAAACACGCAAGAAAGGAGGAAAACACTCCATATAACCTGATCCACTTCTGAGTTTGATCCTTTCTAACCCTTACCATTTTCTCTTACTCCCTACCATATGTACATCAGAAGGGAGCACTAAATTCATTTGGGTTTAATATCTCCACCTCCAAAAATATATTCCACCACAAGGTTTCATTTCACCACCATTTTTTTTTAATTTGGAGGCTCTTTTCGTTTGCTTTTTGATTATTCTTTCCCATTCTTTCATTTCAGCAGCCTTCTCTCACTACTGACCATGTGCAATACAGCACCTCTCCCTACTAATTTGCTCTCCTCTTTATTTCTGAAATGATTAGCCATTTATTTCTCAGTCCATCTCCTGAGAAGTGGGCAAACCTAGGTGGCTCTGAGGCTTGTGTCTGATATGCATATGTGTTCCAAAGTTCAGAGAATTATCTCTTGGCTCTTCAAAGCTGGCTTGAGAATCTCACCAGAGCAAGCCTTCTTTCAGTCTGCCCAGACTGAGAATGCCATGAGAATCATTTCTCTTGTGGCCCCTTGCTACACCCGCCCTGGGTCCCAGTTGGAACTTAGAAGTGTAGAGATTTGAAGGAATGAAAGATAAAACTTCCATGAACTCTTTTGGACCTCACATGCTCAACCTGGCTTTTGTTGAAGTTTGAGGTATTTTTTATCCAGACCCAAACTTACTTTTCTTCCACTATTCCCGAGCTTTCAGGAGTCCCCATTTGACATCATTTCACAAGGTGCTGCTTTGCAGCCATCTGTTTTCTGACAGAAAACTGTAGAATTGCTTTCAGAGTCCGTCAGTAGTTATTCTTAAACAGGATGTAGGAGTAGTGGTTGACCAATATAGAGCTCTTCTTTTTGGCCAACCCCTTCTTCCTCTTTGTAACCATTTGTTAACTTTTTACTAAGTATCACTTGTTTGCTTTAGCTACAAGCTTCCTTGCAATCATTTTTACACAGTCCTATCTTTCCACATCACCTCTGCTTTCATCTCTTTGCTGTATCGACTCCACATCCCAATTAATCTTCTTGTACTTTTGCCGGAGGCCTTTTCACAAAAATAGCTTAATTGAAATCCCAAATTTGGTTTCTGTTTCTAGCATGAACTGTGCTGTACCTTCCAGCCTTTAAAAAACCCAGTCTTCACACACATGAAGCATCCACTATGATTAAATTATATATAATAATAAATTCATAATAAAATAATGTTAGATTTAATTTAATCATAATATGTAGCTATATCTATATATTCACACACATTCTTTTTAATAGACATATTTATTTTCTTTAAAGAGAGTGGTGGGGAGGATTTTATGCTCCTTGACTTTCCACAGAGGCTAAGGAACCTCCAGATTCCCCTTTGCGTGTCTTTTCCAGCACAGATTTTGACCAATTGCAGTGCTGACAGATGCTTTCTCAATCCCATCTGTGCATAATGGTGATTTTATGTCAACATCTGCTTCAGATAATTTTTGCAACCCTTTATTGTTATGGTCTGATCACTATTAGAGTTAGGACTTCTTCCTGAATGTCTGTCTGCCCTTTCCCAGATGAGGTTCCAGATGAGGCTAGTGTCAGTCCCATGGGTCATTCCAAACAACCAGCCACATTATATTACCACCTGCGTGTTATGTTGTATAAAATCCAAAGAACATTGTGTCTATTGCTCTGCTTCAATCCCAGTGCAGAATTATAGTCCACAAACATAGAGAAAAGATATGTGTGGGAAAAGAACCCCTGGGAAAACTACTGGATCGTCACAGAGCAGCGGGAAAGGCAAGTGAGACTAAAAAGAGGAGACTTTCAATTTCAAACTGACCTCTGAATGTGATAGGGGAAGTGGAAGGGAATACTGTTCTCTGCTTTTTGTGCACCCACCCCTTCCATCTATATTAAAATAGACCTGCCCTGCAAGAGCACTGTGCAAGCACTGGACTCCACCTGCACAGAGTTCAATGCAGGATCAAAGCCTGTGCTTGTACTATTGTATATAGTGCCTTATGCAAAGCACAATGAAGTGAATGGAGAGACTCATATTGAATTCATTGGGTTTTGGATCATCCCTGTAGTATTCCCAAGCGTAATATTGAGTTTGCCCATTCTAGAATAATACGTTTGGGATATTATTAATGCTTCTTTGTGATCCCTCTGTCAATTCTATGGCCTTTGAAACAATCCCTCATTTTAAACACAGACCACATTGCTAGAGAATCAGCAGCACTTACAGAGAGAATATTTTAAAAATTATGCCGTTTAATTTAATATCTTATTTTAATCCAAATTGTGAAGGAAATTATCACTCAATTTCAAGACTGCTTGACAAAATCTAATTTATGTTAAAAATTGCAGCCAGGCTTTAGGCTGCAGAAGATTTCCCATTAAAAAGCTGCCTAAATGGGGATTCTGACAAATTTATACTCATATAAATCAGGAATAACTCAACTGATATCAGTGGTGTAGCTGAGAGAAGAAACTTGCTCAGGTCCTTTGTCTACTTTGGCTTATGTAGACCACGCCTCCACCCAACAAACTCACAAACTTCCCCTCCAGCCACACAGTTCTGCTGATGATTTTGAATTCTTGCATGCTACATTGGGAGCATTGAGGCATGTCATAGGATCTTTCTATTCTTTCTCAATAATATGCTGCCTCCTGAGTGTGTGGCTGGTCGTACTATCGATTATTAAGTTTGCCCTGTGCTTTCTATTATAAGACCTTGTTTTTAGTTGCTTATAACTTTGCCAAAGTTTAACTGTTTAGACTGAAATTTTCCATGGTGCGCATCTGCCTGAATCTGAATTGTTTTGCAAAATTTCAGCCAAAATGGTTTTGATGTTTCTAAGAATGAGACTAGGGAAAAATAGATTGTTTTGTCTACTGTGACAGACACAGACGAGTGGGGTACAGAAGTATGGTAGAAGGCAAATATACTGGGCACTGGATGAATAGTTTTCTGTTCCCTGAGTGACCAGAGCAGGGGCTGCACTAGAGTAATCAGGAACCCGATAGAACCAATTAAGACAGGCAAGCTAATTAAGACACCTGGAGCCAATTAAGAAACTGCTAGAATCAATTAGGACAGGCTGGCTAATCAGGTCACCTGAGTTTAAAAAGGACCTCACTTCAGTTTGTAGTGTGCGTGTGAGGAGCTAGGAGCAAGAGCCATTAGGAGCTAGGAGCTGAGAGTGAGAGGGCATACTGCTGGAAGATCCTGTGGTGAGGATAAAGAAGGTGTTGGGAGGTGGCCATGGGGAAGTAGCCCAGGGAGTTGTAGCTGTCGCGCAGCTGTTCCAGGAAGCACTCTAAACAACTGCAGTCCACAGGGCCCTGGGCTGGAACCCAGAGTAGCGGGGGTGGGGGGGCCCGGGTTCCTGATCAGACATAGAAGGAGTTGACCTGTATTGTGGGTTCCACCAGAGGGGAAGATCTCTGAGGCGAGCAAAAATCCGCCAATAAGCGCAGGACCCACCGAGGTAGAGGAGGACCTTTGTCACACTACATTAAAAAATGACATTATTTTCTTTGACAAGTTCTGGTGCCCCTGTGTTTTTGAGCAATGACTTGAAATTTAACTGGAGCGGTGGGTGGACTTTGTGTCAGGGATGTGCCTTTTGCCATCCCAGTGAGAACCTGACCAAATCTGGCCAAGTTATGAGCCTTGTAAAATTGCAGTTTGCACATGCTTAGTACAGACATCTAATATTTTAGCACCTAAATTCCTCAAAGAATCCATCCACAATGAACATCTTCTAGCCTGCATCTGAGTAGGCATTTTCCTGAAATTGCAGCTCTGGGATACTACAAGCCATGCCAAATCCAGAACTGGGAACCTGAACTGATAACAGGGAGTCAGTCTCTCTTGCGCGCTCGATAACCTCTCTGTTGGGCCCATGCAGCCTGGAGGAGGAACCTGCCTGATTCAAATGCAGAGGTGGCATGACTTGGACCTGTTGAGGATGGGAAGGGGTAGTAGAGTGTGGTAAGGTGAGGGGGGGTAGAAACTAGGAATGGAGCCTGTCAGTGGGGAGAGAGAGAAACTGGGACTGACTGAACAAGGAAACTGGGCCTGGGAGCCAAGAGAGAGACTGGGACTAGCTGGGTGGCAGACTGGGACTGACTGGGCAAGGAGACTGAACCTGGGACCCATGGAGGAAAATGGGGGGAGTGGGAGCCGGTAGGTGGTGGGCAGATTGAGATTATAGATTGGGAGACACTGGGACTGGCTGGGCAAAGAGATTGGGACTGAGAACCAGTGTGGCAGGGGGAAGTAGGATGGGAGGAAGAGCAGAGATATTGACAAGAAGCTAGTGTGATAGGAGAGAATTGGGGCTGGACAAAGATACGATAGTGATGGACAACAGTGTGAAACCCTGCACAAGATACTCCTGGGGGAATTCTGCACTACTGCACATGCGCAGAATTCATATCCCCTGCAGATTTCTTTGCTACCCAAAAGAAAAATGACTTTCTGACAGGGAAGCAAAGGGAAGCTGCAAGAGCAGTCACACACCCCTCCCTAGCAGTGCAGGTACATCATTTCAGGCACACGGAGCAGCCAGTGGAGAGGTAAATCATCACAGGAATGGGGACACCCCAGCCGGTGACTCCTCCCCTGTGCCAGGATCAGCTGCTAGTCTCGGCTGGACTGGAGGAGGGGGAGGATGAGTCTTCCTCTCCCCTGCAAGGAGTGGCCCAGGCTGGGTCAGACCCACTCCCAGAAACCTCCCCCGGTTGCAGGAAGCTCAGCATCCTCCCTGCTTCCTGCTTCCTGCTCCCATTACTCCTCAGCCATGGGGCCAGGACTCACTGTACAGGGACCAGCTCCTCCACCCCCTGCCTCTGGACCCCCACCTCTGCACCCAGACCACCCCTTGCACCTGGACCACCCCAAAGAGCCCCCGACATCCAGACCCCCATCCCACCGAGCCCCAGTTAGCTGCACCTGGAACCCCTTGCAGAGTCCCATTGCACCTGGAACCCCCCCAATGAGCCTCTGTGCACCCAAATCCCCCCTAACCTTTAACCCCCCCCACTGTGCTCTCTGCACCCAGATTGTCCCAGACAGAACCCTCTCACCCCACACCTGGATCCACCCACACTGTGCCCCTCCATACTTGGATCCTGCCTAGTTGAGCCTGCTTGCCCTACATCCGGTGTTCCTGGCATGGAGGGGCAGGGCCCCAGAGTGTTTCTGGGGGCAAGGCCAGCCGTTGCACTGTGTCAGGGTCGGGTGCAGCCTCACCGCCGAGTCAATGTCCCGGGGAGGAGGTGGGGGGGGGGGGAGGGAAGGCTATAGGGTGATTTCTCACCTCTGTGCAGGCAGTGACCTGTGCTCTCCACTGTCATGTTGGAGCCTCCACATTTATTTATTGACAAATAAAACTTGCAGAATTTTAAAATATTGTGTGCAGAATTTTTTTTTTTTTTTTTTTGGTGCAGAATTACCTAAGGAGTAAAAAGACATATTTTAGTGGGGCTTCTGCTGCTGTAAGATTCTACTCAGCATGTGGAAGGGTACACAAAGGGCACTAAATTCTTTTAAAAAAATAATTAAAGTAATATATTACAGGCCAGGTGTGATAGGCTTAACCATTTAAATTATGCTTTATCCTTTGTTTTCTGAATAGACCTTGATACATAAACTGACATTCTCTTTGTCAGATCTGTAATGTTGTAACTAGGGAGTGGATGAAGTATTCTGAGCATTTAAAAAAACGGGGTCCATAAATACAGTGTTAATCTTATACAGTTGATATCAGATCAATAGTTTTAATATTACATTTCTTTTAAAAAAAACCTCAAATAACTCATCACAGGGAATGTACTGCTCTTATTGTACCTTTTATTTACCGGGGGACATCACAACATTTTTATTATGTGCTCATATATAAGGCTGTTGAAAGAGATTGAATGATGAAGGGGAAGGAGATCATGAGAAGGATTATAAAAGACTTAGAAATAAGCTTCCTATTTCACTGAAACAGGTACCTATATTGTTTGGCTTTAAACCCTTATCTTAAGAATCCTTGTCAGTGTAAAATGAACTGATGTGGTGGTGATTTAGGGCTGCTGTGAGTGCTCTTTCTTTGCTTGAGTCCTCAGCATTCATTGTGTTGTGTCGTGCTGAGGACTGATGTCTTATTGGAATGCCAGTGAAAATGTTCAGATGTCTCTCTGATGAGGCTTATTCTAATGAGCTATGTTTTTAAAAAAATAGAAAAGAGGGAAAATTAAGAAGCTGGAAATACAGGATAACAGAAGCTGGAAGAAATAAATGGCAGTGAGATTAATGGAATATGAACAGATTATAAAAAACAGTATTTAGAGTTAGACCAGGAAACCGGGAAACTGCAGAGGGTAATTTCATGCTAAGATTTTGAAATACTGCTAATTTCTATAGGTTTGCCTAGATATGCTTGGTGCATCTTCAGAGCTCTGTTCAGAGCTATGATACTTTACAAGGCTGCTTGAACGCCCTATCCTCAAATCAGAGTCACATCACTAGATTAGTTTAGCTGCCATTCCCATTTCATTTCCCTAGGCACCCTTTAAGTGATTATGAGGATCAGGGATTATTTACACACTCGAGATCCAGGTAGTGATCAGGCTTTGCAGATGTTCATGTTTTGGTCTGCAAATTCATTGCCTTTTGTGACCTGCATTAACCCAAGCAGTGATTAACAGTTATGTTATTAACCTATTATATAAGGCAGATAATATCAGCCTGGATTGTATTTAAAACCATCAGTCCCATTTAACATGCTGGTTTTCTTTTCTTTAGTAATGTGTTAAAGTTGTTTACAGGATTAAAAACAAAATTCTTAATGGATTTATCTGCCATGAAATATCTTCTGTACTCACGGAGCGCCTGATTCCATGCCTACTGACGTTAATAGAAAGTCTTTTATGGACTAAACATTTTTTTTTCCAGTTTAGTAAAAAGACCATTTTGATTAATTTTTGACCAGCTCTAATCTGACAGAATTATTATAGTAGTGCCCAATGACCCCAGTCAGGATTGAGGTCCCATTGTGGCAGGCACTGTACAGATAAATGCAGTGAAAGACAGTCCCGGTCCCAAATACCTTATGGTCCTTCATGGTCATTTATAATTAATGAACAAAGCACTTGAAGGTTTATTATATTACAGTAAATGATCCTGTATGGGCAGTAGATTGTTTGTTTGAGTTGATTCAGTATGTTTGCTTATTTTCTAGTATCAATTAAATATAGGGGAGAAAATCAAGCAAGTTTATGAACCATCCACAGTTTGTTCCTAGTTTATCAATATTACCAGCTGCATATATGACAGAATATTGCAAACATGAACCAGCAACCCAGACAAATATTCTAAGTAAAGCTGGTTAAAAATTAGGGTAAAATATTGTTTCCTCAAAATATTGTTTTCCCCTCGCTCCCCATTTACCTCTAAATTGTGAAATGTCATCAACATTTTCCTAGTTTGATTGGTTTTTTAATTTGAAGTTTTTTGAAATTTAAAAAGTGTAGTTCTATGGGCCAGACAGAAAATGTTTAAAAGAAAGCAAAAGAAACAAAAGAGTGATTCTTTGCTTATGTTTATATCTGTGCTAGAGGTGCTCCAGAAGGTTTTAGCCTTGCATTGGGAACTCAGACTTAAGAACAATTCTTGTCTCGGACTTATTTTCAGATACTGAGCATAAATTCCCCTGGTCCAAGCTAAGTTGCTCCAGAAAAAGAGAATCCGTTATGGAAGCCAACAATAAAGACGCTAATGCTGGCAAAAATTCCGTTCTCTCTGGCTCAAATGGAGGAACCCTAACTGGCATAGGAGTCCTGATGTGGCAAGGTGGGTGGAATTCTATGCCCAGGAACCACTGTATAGATGGCTGTTGGATTAACATAATTAAGTATCAACTGTTCTTGCCTCACTTATCCCTCACTGCTTCTATTTTCTGTTCCAACTCTCCCTGTGCATATAGCCACAGTGAACCCCAGTGTAGCTAGGCTATGTGGAACAAAGCTGGGGTCATCCCTTCTTCACTGGGATCATGACCCATTCCCACATGCAGCATGACCACACTGGTTTGCTATGTGTAACTTGATATCTTCTTTTGATGAGGTTCCAAATTTGGTTGAGAAAGATAATAGTGTTGACATAATATACTTAGAATTCTGTAAAACATTTGACTGGCATCTCATGACATTTTGATTAAAAAAAACTCTAGAATTATATAAAATTAACATGGCATGCATTAAATGGATTAAAAACTGACTAGCTGATAGGTCTCAAAATGTAACTTTAAATGGTGAACTGTCATCGAGTGAGGTCTAGAAGAGGGATTGGTTCTTGGTCCTATGCTACTTAGATTTTTTTTCTCAATTATCTGGAAGAAAATATAAAATCATCATTGACATAGTTTGCAGGCAACACAAAAACTGTGGAGTGGAAAATACTGAAGAGGATGGGTTAATACAGAGTATTTGGATCCTGGTAAGAGAAAATAATATGGATTCTAATATGGCCTAATGTAAATGCATACCCCTAAGAAAAAAGAATGTAAGCCATACTTATAGGATGGGAAACTGTATCCTGGGAAGCAGGGACTGAAAACTATTTGAGGGTTGTGGTGTATAATCAGCTGAACATTGTCTCCCAGTATGACACTATGGCCAAAAGGGCCAATGTGATTCTTGGATGCATAAACAGGGGAATCTTGACTAGGAGTAGAGAGGTAATTTTGCCTCTGTATTGGCACTGGTTTGACTGCTACTGGAATACTGTGTCCCGGTCTGGTGTTCACAGTTCAAATGAATGTTAATAAATTGGAGCGGGTTCAGAGAAGAGCCAGGAGAATGATCAGAGGATTAGAAAACCTGTGATAGACTCAAGGAGCTCAATTTATTTAGCTCAAAAAAGAGAAGATTAAAGGACAAATTGATCCCAGTCCATAGGCATCTATGCGGAGAACAAATATTTAATAATGGGTTCTTCAGAGAAAGGTATAATATGCTCCAATGGCTGGAAGCTGATGCTAGACAAATTCAGACCAGAAATAAGGCATACATTTATAACTGTGAGAGTAATTAACCATTGGAACAATTTACCAAGGGTCGTGGTGGATTCTCCCTAACTGACAATTTTAAAATCAAGATTGGATATTTTTCTAAAGGATCTGCTCTAGGAATTGTTTTGGGGAAGTTCTATGCTCTGTGTTATGCAGGAGGTCAGACTAGATTATCACAGTGGTCCCTTCTGGCCTTGGAATCTCTGAATCTATGGCCTAGCGCTGCCATTGCAGAAAGAAATTAGATTTGCCCCTAAATACATAACCATATTGCATATAGGGATAAACACATGAATGGAGATATAAAAACCATCTGGACATATGGTGTATGGCTTGGCTGGAGGAGCTGTAAAGTATAGAGTAAATGATGCTGCTGCATATGATAGTGAGGACAGCAATATATTTAATTCTAGATCTTCGGGCTACAATGCAGAGTTTTAAATTCCAAATATTTGAAGGAGTGTGACTTAATGATTTAAATGTAAAGCAAAAGTCTTGAGTTCTGTTCCTGACTTCACTGCTGATTTGTCACAGTGGGCAAGTCATTTATCTATCCTCTGTCCCAGGTTACCCTTCAATAAAATGGGTAATTGTAATAATTATGTGTCCTCAAGGGATGTTATGTGGCTAATGAATTTATAATCATAAATTCTTTTGCGACACTTGTATGAAAGGCCTTCTACTGCAGAATTGTAATGATTTCATTACATTCCTATTAACTGCAAAAGAAGCAACTACCATTTCTTCTCTATAATATGTGACTATCATAACTCACAGAACAGCTTGGAGGTCCTGTCTTCTGTGGTATAGCCATTTCCTTGATGTGTACCATTAGGCGCAGCTAATTTATTTTTTCAATCGAAATGAAAGTCTGGTTTGAGGACTCATCAACTTGCTTAGTCTTGCCCATCAGGACTGAATAGCTTGTGGTAATTTGAATGTGTTAAGTACCATGGGATAAATACATGTAAAGTACTGTAAAAATATAAATTGCATTGAAGAGGAAATGTAGGGACTGTTTCATAAAGCTAAACATAGTTAAAATTAGGGGCAGAAATGAAACTTAAGACAAAATTGTCAACAGTGCAAAGGTTGAAATCCTGCAGCTGCATAGAACTCCAGTGGTCTTTGGAAGTTGGGTGTATTCATTTCACTTGGGGTATTTATAATGTTCTATTACTTTTGTATGTATTTAGAAGTTAATTACAGGCCCCATCAGCTCTATTCACTTTGATGACATCTCAGTGAAATGTATTCAAGCATTATGTGACTGCTTGCAAGGAAGATTATCAGAAAATCAGGGAAGTGTAATAATCAGGGGATTTCTTTGTTAATCAAGGACTTAAGAAAAAATAAATTATTTAACACTACATTGATCTTAAATTTTGCTGATGGCAAATTTTGAAATGACATTTTTAAACAACACAATCGTTTAAAATTTTAACATATTCCCCAAATAATAGAGGAAAAAACAAAGTTTAGCATAAATATGTAATCTACCTATCTAGGCACTTACATGGCCCTCATCCCTGTAGTGTCTCAACAACAGGAGGGCATATTATTTTCAGAATCAGAAGGCTATTGGCTATTCATAATGGGAAGGGAAACACTTTTTGAAAATCTGGCCATATAGGAATCCATAACCATCCATGGTCACAGTATGGCTACTTTGGCAAAGGTACATTGTAGAGGTATACCATTGCTATGCCTATAGAGAAGACGTGCTCCCTGAGCACAAAGAGGGAAGCAGCTACTCCAGCAGTGCTGAAGTTTCCATATGTGGTTTGTTGAGGTGGAACTGGTATGTTGGGAGTAGTCCCATGAACTCGCGTATGTTAGGTGTTTCCAGGATCAGACCTAGCATGAACAATTTTCCCGAATGAGCTGAAATCTAGGATAAATTGCCTGTGGAAGCCGAAACTGCTCACAGTCACATGCCTATAAACCAACAGATCATCCTGTGTTTTGCTGACCTTGGCAGTAATTCAGGGGCCATATATGAACATGGAAGAATGTTTCCTCACCAGCTGGTGAAGAGCTTGGGCCACACTGGCGTTCCTTCAGCGTTAGGTATTCAATTCTTTGTTCCTTAATGTACATTTCAACCAACCTGGTAGTTTTGGACTGTACAAGCAAGATCCCACTTTCCATGAACATTTGCATTCCCAAAGAGACCATTCATGGGATAATGATTATACAGCGTGGGGAAACTTGTTCCACGTTCACGTTCTTTTTATGTACTCTGTGCATAGTTTGTGCAAAGATTGATGACGTCTATTTGGTGGGAAGGTTAACGCCACGGCATTTCTGTGATTCTGCCTATTATACTTTGCAAATGCAGAATGTAGTGAATACATATTCTGTTTCAGGGAAATGGATTTGTCTTTGCACCACTCCTGGGAGGTAGGTATGTATATCATTGTCTCAGTCATGCCAACCACTGGTATTGAAATATAATGAGTCAGGTCCCAAAAATGCATGTGATCAGTTAAAAAATCATGATATTTGAAGAAATAATAAACGTGTGGTTCTTTTGCTTTGCTGTCTGGTTTTTGAAACTTGAGGGGGCTCTCGGGTCACATTTTCAAGTTTTTCTCCACACATTTAATTTTGAAAAAACAAAAACAAATGAAAGCAGAAATCAGGAGTTATGGGTCTCTTACAGGAATGGGTGGGTAAGGTTCTGTGGCCTGCACTGTGCAGGAGATCAGACTAGATCAGTGTTTCTCAACGACCGGTCCATGGACCAGTGCCAGTCTCTGAAATCTCCCTGACACAGGCAGCAAGATGGTCCCTGGTATCAAAAAGGTTGAAAAACACTGGACTAGATGATCATGATGGTCCCTTCTGGCCTTATAATCTATGAGTCTATCATCACATATTCATTTGACTGAAAAAAACTGGGACTGTAAGAAAAACACCAAATATTGTGACACTCATGATAAAATCATATTATTTGGCAACATTGCGCTCTCTCTTTTACAGATGGGAAACTGAACACAGAGAGATTAAAAGAAGGCATTTTCAAAAGAAGCTAAGGAGATTAAGTTCCTAACTCCCAGTGAATTTCAATGAATTTGGGGCATCTAACTCTCTTAGGTTCTTTTGAACATACCAGCTAATTGAATTCCCAAGGTCACACAAGAAGCCTGCAGCAGAGCCAAAATTAGACCCCAGATCTCCTAAGTCCCTCTCCAGTACATTATCCACAAGATCATCTATCTGTCCTGGTATTTGGTTGTTAAAATAAATGCAAACAGTTGTGTTTATATGATGTTGACAGCTTATGAAACAATTTAGTTTGTAATACATTTGCTTAAACGAAAGCCTGATTAATTCCACTGTACTTATTAGAACTAATAGGCTTTGTTACATGTGTTGCAATTTAAGCATTGTTAATTATTCAGAACTGGGTGACTGGAACAAAACATTTGTCATGAATATTTGCACACATTTTAAACAAAATTGGATTTGGCAGTGTTTGCCACAGTTAAATATTTGATTTTCATGTATATTTGGGTGAGCCAATTCTCTTTGTATGAACACCAGTAGAAAGGGAACCTCACATGAAGACTCTCACAAATATTTATGGGAATCAATATTTGCAAGCAAAAAGTTTGTGTCTGCTTCTGGGTGAGTTTGTGAGGTGGAAAGGAAGTACAGGAGACAAACCAAACCAAAATATAATCATAGTGAACATCAGCAGTCAGGTAGAGAAGATCAGAGTTGAAATGTGTAGCACCACAATCAAGTGAAACAGCTGCTACGATGTCCTCCCATTGACAGCACTTCAGGTACATAGTGGCAGTGGCGTAGCCAGGTTTAGAGCACAGGGGGAGCGGCGGCGCTATAAAAAGGCACCTCCCCGCTCCCCCTGTACTCACCCCGTCGGCGCTTTAAAGGGCCCGGGGATCCAGACGCTGTGGAGCCTCCGGGCCTTTTAAATCCCCGCCCGAGCCTGGCTCCGGCAGCGGGGCTGGGGGGGGGGGGGCGCACTTTAAAAGGCCCGCAGCTCCCCACAGCGGCAGGAGCCGCGGGCCTTTTAAAGCCCCCCCCCCCCCAGCCCGGGTCTGGCAGCGGGGCGGGGGGGGGGGGCACTTTAAAAGGCCTGCAGCTCCCCGCAGCGGCAGGAGCCACGGGCCTTTTAAAGCGCGCCCCCCGCCAGCCCGGGTCCAGCAGCGGGGCTGGAGGGGGGCACTTTAAAGGGCCCGTGGCTCCCTGCAGGAGCCGCGAGCCTTTTAAAGTGCCCCCGAATCCGGCTCCCGCAGCGGGGCTCGGGCGGCGCCTTAGCGTCGCTTCTCCTCACAGGGGGAGCAGCCGCTCCCCCTACTCCCCCCCCCGGCTACGCTACTGCATAGTGGTCTACAGAAATGCAGCCTCATGCCTAAAGTACAGTCAGCTAGGCAAGCTGGGCTGAGAAATGACCTAGTGTCTTCTAGAATCACCTGCCAAGGTGACATCAGGAGCTGTATGCTGCCTTGTATACTGAGCAGCCATTCCACAGGGCATGTAGGGTCATTCAGCACCCATTCCACCTGGAGGAGGGGGCGTGCAGGTGTGTCAGAGGGCAATGTGCCTGGCGTGTCTGACAACTGAGATGAGTGTCGTGATCCGTCACTGGGTGGCTTCTCCCATTGTCAGGCACCTGGCTTCCTGGAGGGGAGATACAAGTGTTAAGGAAGGAGAGCAGGGTGCTAGCAAGGACCAGCAGGTATTGGCGGCAGATCAGCTGTGCAGGAAGTGGATGCACTGGCCTCTTTCAGAGAAAGAGAAACGGTGTGTGTGTGTCTCTAACTCCTGCCATGCTGTAGCTGCTTGGGCCAACCAGCCTCCTTTTAAAATGGGCCTTCTGTCATAGGCGCCGACTCCATGGGTGCTCCGGGGCTGGAGCACCCACGGGGAAATATTGGTGGGTGCTCAGCACCCACCAGCAGCTCCCCACCGGCCCCGCGCCCATTACCAGAGAACTTACCTTTGCCCCCGACGCCGGCCGACGTTGCGGGGCCCCATCCCCAACGCACCCAGCGGAGCCGATGGAAGTCGACTCCTATGCCTGCTGTGATTATTTTGTTGGGGTTCTGTTTAATTTAAACAATAGCTAATTAAATATGAAAGCAATTAGTATCCCAGTTCAAGCAGCTGTTGCTTAAAGTCTGGGGTTGCAGTTATAATTGGTTAAAATTGTGGCCAATCGTTTTGAAGCAAAATGTCTTTTTTTTAAAAAATGCAAAAGCCTTTTTCTAAATGCAGTGAAAGCTGCTGGCAGGGTGAGGGTTGCTCTTTTCTGTATTTAATTTTCAGCTGTGGGGGGTGTTTAAAGAGGCAGAGTTTGGGAAAATGAGAGAAAACAATCTAATTGTTGCAGCCACTATAGGCCCAATCATCCCCTGTGTCTCCGTCTCTCCCCACCCCTGCGATCTGTTTGTGGTGGGGTCCTCCATTTATGGGTCTCAAATCTTCCATGTGGAAAGGAGACTTGAGCATCTCCATAGCACCATTCCTGCCTGAGGTTCTCTGTGTAATCTAAGCGGCATGTGTGGCAGAAGGCAGAGTTGAGGCAGATAGCAGGGATAGGGCCAAGGGGAATTCACATTCACCCCTCTGCAGTGGGTCGCAGTTTACAAGGGGCAGCACATACCGTCCAAAGTTCTATTAACTTTTCCATGTATACCATACCCACCATGGGGACCCAGGGACAGTGGCATTTCCATCAGATTTTAGTGCCTTTGGTAGTGCTCATGAGGCACTACTAAAGACCATATGTATGTAGTCTACTGCACTCCTTTCATCATTAGAGGCTTGATCCCGCCCCACTGTGAAGCCACTAGGAGGTTTGCCATTCTCTTCAATCAGCGTTCAGGCTCCACATTTGTAATTTGGTCCAAAGAAGTGGACCCAGTCTGATATGTTCTTCAAATGCCTCTACCCCAGGTTTCTTTATACTCAAAGTTCTTACAGATATTCCAGTGATTTACTGTGGATTGGATTTGTTACGAACTTTTTAGTAGACATCAACAGAATTGTTAATGTCACAGATTGTTTTCTTATATAAGAATAACAGAAATAAGCTTTTTAAATCTTGTGGTCCAGATCACCAGTTGTTTGCAAATCAGCATGGCTTCACTAAAATCAACAGAGCAACTCCACTTTATGCCAGTTGGGGATCTGGCCCATAACCTGTTTGTGATTCGCAGAAATACAAAAACCTCATTATTTCAAAGTTTTTGATTGTGATTAAATAACTGTCATCTATCTGTGTTCAATTTTCTTGTATACATTATTAAAAACTCTTTGTTTACCAAACAACCTTTTACAGTTAAAATGAAGAACCCCTCACATATGATGAAACATACATCAAATCTGAGTATAAAATGAGCCTAAGAAATTTAGCTACAAGGTGAGTGAAGTTCATTTAATTAAAAGCCTGCTAGAAGGTGTATGACATTCGCAAATCCATTTTTTTTAAATTAGTGGAATTATGCATTGATATGCTAGTTTAAGGCTGCTGCATCTGATTGTAGAGTGTAGTAAATGCGAAACATTGTTTATTTATGTACCTTCAATATCTTTCTGTCTTTCTTTCTGTCTTTCTCCCATCCAGTTTATTGTGGGGAAAAACAAAATAAAAACCCATCAACCCTTTTTTCAAGTTGCGACAGCTACAGTTAAACAGCAGTACCAAAAATAAATATACACATGCGCTAAGATACATTTCAGCATTACATTCTAATTGAAGCTGCAACACAGTGGGGTGCCAGCAAGTAATTTTCATGGCCCGGGGACATGGGAAATCTGGTTTATAAGAAAATGCCTTTTTGATAATGAATCTTAACTGATTATTTTGCAGGTTTATAATTTATTAAATACATTGCTAGCATTAATCTGTACTTTGCAATTTCTTAGGTGTCCTGAAACACTGAACTTTTCTGTTTCCTCTTTGTTAGATGCTAATAAAAATATAGTGGTGGACGTTTAAAAGGTTTAGCCGAAAGGGCCCTTTTAAAATAATCTATAATCTCACTGGCATAGGCCAGCAAAGGTATCCACTGTGCAGTAGCTTCTACTGAAGGTGGAAAGCATACAGCACATTGAAATCTGAAGTCTTTTGAAAGGAGTGTGTAAATTCAGTAATACCCTCTTAATTGTGAAAAATGCAATATTCTGCAATCTTACATATTTGTACAGTAAACATATAAAAGGACTTTTATGAGTGCACATGAAAAGCGTTATTTTTATTAATATTACTATTGTTGATTACTGTTATTGCAGCCTCACACACTACATTTGTTCTAATCATCATTCCCTCAGCGTCTCCATTAGATACCCCACATTTCGAAGGGTTTATGACTCGTCACTAAAATTCATTCACAGTTGGCAAACGAGCTTGCAGCCTGCAACAATTTTTTTAATGAAAAAAATGGAGCAAAATCCATCTGGCTGGCTTGAGGAATGGTTGGGGAAACCCAGGGCTACTTTGAGGGGTTCCTGAAGCTTTCCGTGATTCTATTTTTAAAGTTTTAAAAGTTTTTCTTTAAATCAAGCTGTGAGCTTATTTTGTTGGGCCTGATTTAGTGTTGCCTTGCACCTCTTGGGTGAGAGACACTAGTGAATAGAGTGTGCAAAACACTACTATTTTGGTTTGTAGCATTTTACATGCTCTTTGCACTGGGGTGAATGACTGCTGAACATGCAGAAGAATGGTTATTTGGACCCACTGACTTATGGTTAGTCAGCTGGTCTGCTGTGGCCAGGGCTTAGCGTGCTGATCAATTTTGTCTCTCTCTTTCCTTGTGCTCCACCTGTCTGTTGTATCCATCCATTGTCTCTTGTCTTATACTAAGTCCTGGTCTACACACAGTTTTTGTACTGGTATAACTAGTGCAAAGAGGGATGTGATGCATTTACTGAAATAGTTACAGTGGCACAACCTCTCCTGGGTTTGTAGTTATACCTATATATAGGGGCTTAAAAGGTATAGTTTATTCACCTTTCCTTATGGGAATTAGTTATACTAACATAAGCACCTTTATATCAGTATAACTGCAACCACACTGGTGGGGCGGGGGTTATGCTGCTTTAAATATATTAGTCTAGATTAAGTGTAGACAAAACTGTAAGGGAAAGGACAATCTTCTTATGTGTTTGTACAGTGCCTAGCAGAATGTGGCCCTGCTCTGTAGTTGGCATTTCCAGGTGCTACTGCAAAACAAATTATTATTATTAATAGTAATAATAGTATCTTTTTGAATTTATGGCCTCATTCACATAATTGGAACTTTGTGGACAACACCTGTATCCATATAGTTTTTGAGACATGGAACCAAGTGCTGGTTCAGATTTCAAGAAGTATCTCTCTTTTTTTTTCTCAATGTAGAAGATGCTGGTCTTACTCCTACATCACTTTGAAACCCTAAGTGTAAGAAGTCATTTACTTTGCACCCCGTCAACTCTAGAGTCAGGAAGCTTCTATCCTCTTCTGATTGTAAGTCAAGGACCATGGATAAGCCACTTCCGGATTTAGTCTAACAGGAATCGGAGTTTCATTTTTAAAAAATGCCAGTTGCATGCTATGGAAGTATTATGGGGGAATACTGTGTCTTTGGGCATGGTTTTGTGGTTGCTAGAGCTAGTCAGAAAATGAAGGGAAAATAATGACTATTTGATTCCTTTTTCCTGTCCAAATTTTGTTTACATGAAATTTTTCAGACCAGCTCTAGAATTCACTTTGCACATTGATTTCAATAGCTATTGTCCGCTGTGTTTGAACCATCTTCTTTATCTCCTATCCACAATATTCAGGGCAATTCACTGTGCAGTGGACGCCACCAATAACATTGATATTTGCCATCTCCAGAAGGTAAATTTTACTGCAACGTTTGCAATATTCTAGGTGGTTTGGATGCCAGCCTGGAACTTGCGAGACCCAGGTTCCATTCCTGGGGATGGCCTCCTGAGGTCCCTTCCAACCCTGAGATTCTATGATTCTATGATTTTATGATTCCCTGCTCTGCCACAGACCATCTGTGTAATATTGGGAAAGTCACTTAGTCTCCCTGTGCCTAAGTTTCCCCACCTGTAAAATGTGGATAACAGCTCTTCCCTGCTTCACAGTGGTGTTGTGAGGATAAATACAGTAAAGATGGTGAGGTATTCAGATATTCTGGTAATGGGACCATATAAGAACTAAAAACCAGGGAGATGCACACAATACCCCATTACATGATAAATATTCATTGTAATATGCATTAACAGCACTATAGTTCCAATGCATATTATGTACACACAGAATAATGTACAAATTCAACATTTTGAGGCTCTGCTCTGTTCCACATACTGTGGGGTTTATTCCACCATCATTTGCATGCTGGGTATTAATGATTTTTGTCTGCCCAATTTCTTTACATAGTGTATCTCTGTAAAATAACCTTCTTGTTTAAAATATACAGAATTATACTGCTGTCAAAACGCAAACACTGATATCAGTCTTTACATGGGAAGGCGTGTGATTTGCCCCAATTAATAAGGTACCCAATTAATAAATCTATTAATTCTGTCTGACTTAATTTAAAAGTAGGAATACACAACAACCATCACAAATGGATAAAAGTCAGCTGCAGTTGTGCGCTGGTAACTGTTAAAGGGCAGACAACAGTACAGAAATATGCAATGCTTGTGACTGTTACTAAGCATTGACAGTAAACATACTGTACCAGCAGCATTCCTACGGCATATGCTGTCAATGCAATCACAAAACACAGCTAAAGTTCAGTCTAATTTCCTGGCATGATTAGGGTGACCAGATGTCCCGTTTTTAAAGGAACAGTCCCGTTTTTTTGGGACTTTTTCTTATATGGGCGCCTATTATTCCTCACCCCCTGTCCTGTTTTTTCACAGTTGCTATCTGGTAACCCAACACATAATGTGCACATTCAATATTTTCTCAGGCAAGGTGATAATTTGTTCAAGCCACCTGAAATACTTCCCTGTATAGTTTTAAGATGCAAAATCTGGATCAAATTCCATGCTGGGTTATTGATTCCCATACATTTGACAATGTATATAGTCGTCGTCAAGAAGGATCACCTACATTTCTCCTTGTATATCTATTTCTTTTACTGTGGTTCTTACATGACTGTCTATACACAATGCTAAAATTAACGATAGCTGTGAATATGCCTGAAATATTAGTAGTATTATTATAACCTCCCTTATTTCCAGCATGAAAGTTAAGATTTTTTTTTTAAATCCTTTCCTCCTTATTTCTTGCCATCTCTCCCTCAACTGCTGTCTCCCCAATGGTAGGCTCGTCCTTGAAATGTACTGTTAGTGGGGGGAATCAAATATATAGGACTTGTATTCAGAACCGAATCTGGCCACAGAAGGACCCAGTCTGATCTCCTCTGGTAAAGCATCACACAGCTAGAATCTGAATCCAAAAGCTTTATCCTTTGCTGAGCTAGCTGAGTTGCCCATGTAGTTTGGAGATGGTGTCTGAGGAAACTCAGACGCAGCCCACTAAGCTTATGGCTTAGCCTAACAATGGGCAGAATAATGATTCACGTTATATGGAAGATGGATGGGTGGAGGAAAATATGCTTGCATAAAACAAGGAAGGGACAAAGGCCACGAAGTGATAAAAATGTGAAGTGATAATCAACACAGCAGAGCCACTTGTCAAAGCTCATTCCTTAATGAAAGCCAACATGCCTAGGAAGGAAGCAATCAGACAATATTTATCTTAGTTAAAAACAACAAGCACATCAAGATACAGTTGCTAAGAGGAATGCCACATGGAGTACACAGCTAGATATACTAATGATCTTTGCTAGACAGAAGCTTTGGAAGAAAACTTTGAAGGCAGTGTCAGTCTTTTATTTCCTGCTGGTGTAGCAGTCATATGGACTGAGGATGAAAAACCATTAAAGTACTGTTGTGCTGGAAGCAGAACAGTCACTTGCTGCATCTTCTAATAATTAATGACAAAATACCTGCAGTACAACCCATTGGCACTTGCCTACTTCTAACAGTTACAAAACTGGTACTTCTTTAAACATTCCTGATCCAAACTGACCTGACAGGCTTCTTTTTTTTCCCCACTGGACTCCATCATCCAATAATAAACATGTAGCGTAGCCTGTCTCCACTTCAAAAAGAAAGAAAGAAATGTTTTCAAGTTCTATCAGTATTTTCAAGTTTAATGCTGACATTCCTGCCTAAAGCTCTCTCCTAAACCAGTATGAGTAGTCAACATCTGCTCAGGATTATTTCTTTATTTTCCATTGCAGAAAATTGGCACCTGCAGTGTCCCTAAGAGATGGATAATTGTAATTATCTATGATGCTGTGAAAACTGTTTTAATGGCTGAGCAGTTACTGAGGGCCTGAATTTCTTTTCCCTCTTACAGTGTTTATATTACAACTGTGGAAAAATAAAGTTTAGGATTTATTTGTGAGACTTTTGAGTGTTGCTTTTTTCTCCATTCCACTGTGAATGAAATCTTCTGTACTACGCAGATGTTCAGAAACCATTATTAAAATAAATCACTTATTACTAAACTGGGTGAAACCATTACCATTTAATGCCTCAGTCCTGCAATTTGTTGCATGTGGATGAACTGATGCACTTGCTCAGAGTCCTATTGATTTCAAATGGGGTTCTGTGCCATCAAAGCACTGGGCCCTCGAAGGAGTGTCCTGAAAAACCTGTGGAGCTAAATGTGCTCTTAAATCCTAGTCATCGAACAATTATGTGCAATAAACAAAATGGCAAAAAGCTGGAACTTTTCTTGCAATTACTCTGCAAACAGAAGAAAGGGACAAATGGGAAAAGTGCATTGCTTGCAGTGAATGGCTTTACCATTTCTACTCTTATTAAAAAGAAAACATTTCTAGAACATAAATCTGAGATCTCGCTAGCTCAGGAACTAATCCAGGAACACCACTGGACTTCTCACTGTGATGGCCTCAGGTGAAGATGTGTGAGCCCTGACAGGACAAACGTCTCACAGGTTGGTGGAGATTTGGATGGAGATAGTCAGGAAGGAGACATAAATGCTTCAAGGGACCTAGTAGGCCTTGGAATAGAAAGGGTGTGCTGTTGGTGACGTCAATAGAGTGATAAATTCAGCTGTAACCCTTGACTCCATTCTTGCAAATTGACTTCAGTGGGTCTCTATGCAGCTGCAGGCATCACCTCACTTGGTTATCTTTGCAGGATTGGGTCCTTACATTGGAGCATTGCCTAACAGCAGACCTAACATGCAGGGAAAGGACTTTGTGGAACATAGAATAGCATGGATTGATTGGGATCAGGAGTTCAGGACTGCTTGGGGAAGAGAGAATTTTGATGGATACTCTAGAGGTTCTATTCTGATGTGCTAGCTGTATCTCAGCAGTGTTACGTCTATATAATAGGAGGTTAATATAAACATATTTGTTACAGTTTTATGTACTGAAAATAAGTTTAATGTAACAGTTAATTTCTACTCCTTGTTTTAATTTAGGGGGAACCAACCAAAAAAACCCAACTCCTCTCCCATCTTTTTCTCCAGACGAAAGAGGAAAAGAGTAAACACCAATAAAATTATAGTCAATATATCTATGTGGTGCTGCAGAGAACAGAACAAAGGATCTATTGTGCCATAACAAGGCAAAGGAGAGGGAGGGGTAGGCATATAACACTGGCTAAGCTTTCTGTCACTGCAGACCCTCCATCCTGTGTTACACCGGTGGAATTTATAGCTGTATCAAGTCTGTATAGTATGAAATGCTAATGTAACCCAAATACATGAACTATAATCCATAGCCTGGAGGAAGGTCTCTTATCCTCATGTCTGGGAGTGTGCTATTTTTGTACTAATGAGTTGATTTTGCTAGTAAAATAAGGCAGCTACTGTTTCCAATCTTAGGTTTCCACTGTATGCATGCTCCTCTACTGAATTCTATAGGCCCTGGGGTTTCTCTTTTTTTTTTTTAAAGGGGGAGTCACAACAATGCTACAAGGTGATGCTTCACAGCGTATAAATCAAGATAGCCAAATGCGTAATAGGGCTTGATACACTGCATGACTGAAAACCCAGCTAACTTTGGATTGACAGAAATAGGCATGAATAGTCCCATAGGCCTAAAAGATTAAAGGATTTATCATACTTCCAAGAAAATGATAGAAGTGGCTAGCTTTCTGGCCCACCTGTTGTTCCCATAGTAAAGAGAGATATAGTTTAATTTTGTTTCAGTTCCTCAGTTACTAATGAGCTATTTTAGCTCTTAAAAGGCCTAGCCTTTAAGTATGGGATCCTAGAGTAGGGTTCTTCTCGCAGGAGGGAAGAATTAATAAACATATGTGAACCAGCTGGCTTATGAAAACTTTTATAAAATGTTTTAGGGAAAGCTGAAGGAAGATGGCTAAAAATGCTAGATTTTTAGGGAAAGGGTTGGGAAACACAATCATTAATTTGTCAGATCTCTTCTGTGTTGGGAAACAGTGGTTAATCCTTGATGGTTTTACTCCCTTAGTAAAGGTGAAGATGGAGGCTGGACTGGTGAAATATGAAGAAAGATGACCATAGATAATTCCACAGGCATGTTGATCTGAGCTTGTTAAGCCCATGGGTCCTAAAGTTAAGGAGTTTCACAGAGGAAAAGTGTAAAGAGCTTTTTCAAGTTCCAGAGAGCAGGCTGTGAAGAACTGGCTTGATGATCGCTCTTGCTAAATTGGGCCTCTTTGAATGCCTTGCAATTTACAAGTGATGCGAAAGACTTGGTCTTTAACAAGACCTCTTGAGTGACTGTCTAGAGGTTCCATATTTACGATGCCATATTTCTTTGCAGCAGGACCCATTATATGCTAACAGTCACTTGATGAACTGTGGAAAGTTAGAAAAGGCAAAAGACCATTTTCACGGCATGGGCCAGATACAAAAACGGTAAGAGAACCAGGCCCAAAGTGAGAAGTCATGCTTATTGTTCATCTCTATGGCAACACTGGAGTCACAAAGGGCACCGTTGTAGAGAGGAAAATGTTTTTACAGCATTGGGAAGATTTTTGAAGAATAATCTCCCACTTCTAGTAAAATTACATGTTGATTGAATGTATAGAACTTTTCAGAGTCTGTCTGTATTCTGAGAACAAATATATATTGTGACAAAGCTCTGTCCTTGTCTCCATGGGTCCCGCATTTCCTGGCGGATTTTGCTAGCCTCAGAGGCTCACTGTGACCCTCCACGTAGCCCTTCTTTCTCTAGAGGCAAGAGTCACAGCCTACTGAGCCATTTTCATCATAAGCCAGCGAGGGAGGTGAGGAGAAGCTATCCTCACTTGGACAATTTCTTTTGCCTCCCAGTCTCAGTGAATCAGGGTGGAGGGGGCTAAGAGGGGAGCACGGGCCCATCCTCTACTCCAGGCTCCAGCCCAGGGACCCTAATAGTATCAGCTATGGTAGCTGACCTTTTAGAAACAGGACGCGTACAATTCCCTGGGCTACTTCCCCAAAGAAGCCCTCACTTCCTCAAGCTCCACTTCATCCTTACCTCAGGTCCTCCTTCCTTGTGTCTAATATGGTGTGTACTGCTCAGTCTCTCCAACAGCACAACTTCCTCCTACAGCTCCTGACATGCGCACCCACCTGACTAACTGGGAGGTTTTTTAACTAGTTTCAGCTAGCCCCTGATTGTCTTCAAGTGTCCCAATCAACCTAGCTGTCTCCACTGCTTTCTGGAAGGATCTTAATTGGCCCCAGGTGTATTGATTAACCTGGAGCAACTGCCATTTGGTTACCATGGTAACAGGGATTTGTTTAGCCTGGGGCTAACATACCTGTTTCTCACTACTTTCCTATAGCCATCTGGCCTTGCCCTGTCACTATCTATCTATCTATCTATCTATCTATCTATCTATCTATCTATCTATCTATATATCTATCTATCTATCTACACACTATTCTGTTGTTTTTCTACCTATCAGACAAAACCTTATTTATTAAAGTGTCTCAGGATAAATGGACCTTCACAGAAGTATTGCTAGACTATCAGTGTTGGCCAGTTTCCAATGTTGATAATTACATTCTGCCATCTAACATCCCTCACTAGTGTCAAATGGATTTGGTATTCTTCACCATTTCTCCCAAACTAGGACTTATCTATTTTATCCATACTGCACTCCCCCCCCCCGCCGCCCATGCCCCTTTTTCATACTGGGACCACAACTGGACCTGCTTACATCTAGCCAAGATCTAGCTGGGACCCCCTTCTCCAATTTTGAGATATGGTAAGGGAAGGACTGTTGTGATACCTGACACCTGCTCAAGACCCCTAAATTGAAAACACCTAAATGATAGTATGTCTATCATTGCTACCAAGAATGGCTGCAATATTGGATCTGGTTGGTTCTTGAAGAGTGGTTGGCCTATGTAATCTGCTGACTCACTTCAGCCAATAGAACTGCGCATGCAAATTAGCTGGCGAGAAGGAGTTGTTACCTCTGATGTCACAGTGGCACTGCTTAAGCATGATCTGAGCTACTAACATGGCTCTAGGAGTATTGGTGTTTATTGAACATCTCAAAAATATTTCTGTAGATATTCATTCAAATAAAATAATTGAATTCCCTTCAGTAGCATTTTAACTCCCTATGTGTTTGCTTTCTGTGAATATTCTATAAACTGAACTTAATGGCAGGAATGCTTGTGGTAACAGTTGTTTTGATCAAATATTGCAGAATATTTGGAGGCCATAAGGAGGCCATAAATACTGAATTCATAGTTGTACATATTATCATTGTATGTCTGCATATTTTCAATGAACTTGCTGTAAACAGTCTACATCCTTCCTCCAAATATTTCCCTTCACCAACAATACATCATTTGTGTCTTATTCAGGATGAATTAGAACCCTTATGCTTTCACTCCTTGGTTGGGCAAAGTGAGGGCTATGAGACTGCGGAACTTGGATTCACTGACAACAGCTAAGCTGCTGATGTACTGAGACCACTGCCTATCATGCTGCCCAATATTGTCTTGTTGTTTACTTGTTCTCCTCTGTCTGTATCTATCTGTTTTTCTCTTGGCTTATACTTAGATTGTAAACTCTTAGGGGCAGGCGTTATCTTTTGTTCTGTGTTTGTACAATGCGCAGAAGAATTGAGTCCTGGTCCAGGACTGGGCTTTAGGTGCTAGGATAATACAAATAGTAATAAATAATAAATTTAGAAGGCAATGTGCAGCTAATTATCACTATGAAATTAGTGACACTGCACTAAAATGTCTCCCTTGTTGCTTTTTCCTATCCATGGAACAGGAAGGATGACAAGATGCTATATCATCAGCTCACTTGTATAAGCTTTCTGAATAATCCCTTATACAAAAATAGTACATGGTGGGGCGAAGCACTGTTATAAATTTAGTGTTCAGTGAAATTATAGTGAACTAGTGGAAGACATTTTTTTCTTTATTTTCATTTTTTAATAAGATATGGATTTGTACGCTGAACAGCCAACTTGAGGCTATGTAGGTAATTTGTACATTGGATAACCCATCAGAACACAGGAACCTCAGAATTATCAAACCAGTTCAGATGTGGTCCATGTTGTCCAGTATCTTATCTCGGACACTAGCCAGTACCTTTACATGAAGGAAAAAGAAACCATGTGATGGACAATTTTGAAATAACCTGCCCTGCCCATAATCCCTTTCAATTAGTGGTTGTCTTATGCCTTGATACTACTCCAAATTTTGAAAAATGACAAAGGCCTTTTGCTACTCCATAACTTTACTCACGTTGGAGAAGATTTGAAAAAATACAGAGTGAAGAAAGAAGAAAAGAAAGAAAAGGAAAAGGATGGGGAAGAAGTAAATCCGCAACATAATTCATTCTGTGGCAAGAAAATAAATAAATAAACATAAAGAAAGGAAAATGGGGGAGAAAAGAGAAAAACAAAATTTAAATTTCAGCATCTCAACATTTTTTAATTTTGAAATTTAAAAAAAAATCAGTTCTCAAAAACTGCACTGAAATGAAAAATTTAATTTAAAACAAAACTAAATGATTTCCCCCTCTAGTTCAGCTCTTAAATTTTGCAATGATCAATTAAAATAAAAAATAACATTCTGATCATTTTCCAGTCTAAACATTTCAACTAGCAACATGCATCTTCTTATTCATCGTCTCTTTAGTTTAAAGAATGACAATCGTTTCGATCTCACTGCGTGCAGAAGTTTCTCTGTGCCTTTAATCTAATCAGATCTGAAATCATATTTATTCTGACATTTTACACATTGTAAAGTAACCTCCCACACAGAGTCCTGGGCACATGTCCTACATTTGGTGAGTTCGGAATAAGGGTTTCCCTTATACTGCAAGTAAGGCAAATTGAGGAATATGATGTGTTTTTGTATCCACTAGAAGAGGTAGTCACTTTTCAGTGGCAGCCTAAAGTGTATTATTGGCAGAGAATAAAGAGATGCCAGGTAGGAGATGGGGAAAAAATAACTCCTATAACATGCCATTTTCTGGATTTTAGTGTTTGAGGTGTGTGGGTTTTACTCTGAAACAACCAAGCCCAGGCTGTAATGAAACTTTTCTTTTATGGGAATCTAGTGTACTATTATCTTTTCCTAGTATGCAATATATCCATTTCCCAGTGTAAGTATTTCAAGTATTTGTTATGATGAATAATACCAGAAGGTATTAATTATGTCCCCAACAGCCTTTTTAAAGAGAATTTAAATGAACTCACAATATTATATTAATTACCATGAGAGCAAGGAGCCCATATGCCTTGTAATTTGTACATATGTTCCTTGGTTATTTGCTCTCCCCAAAGTAAGCTTTTCTATTAAAGCTGAATTTGTCATTTCTTGTCCCTATTGCTAATAGTTAGGAGAGACATGCTATTTCCACTGTCTGAGGATTACCTTCTTAGCTACTAGGAAAGATACAAGAATCAATTTGAGTGTTCATAGAATATCAGGGTTGGAAGGGACCTTAGAAGGTCATCTAGTCCAACCCCCTACTCAGAGCAGGACCAAACCCCAATTTTTGCCCCAGATCCCTAAATGGCCCCCTCAAGGATTGAACTCACAACCCTGGGTTTAGCAGGCCAATGCTCAAACCACTGATTTTCCTTCCAGCAGGCCTAACAGACAGGTCTGGAGTGTAGGAGGAATTCCTGTTTCCAGCATGCTTTTCTTTCTTTCTTTCTTTCTTTCTTTCTTTCTTTCACAAAAGCACCCACCACATTGTCTCTGTGCTCTGAGCAAAATGAAATAATTATATACATATATTTTTGGGTAATGCCATTATTGGAAGGCACTTATCCTCTGTTGAACTCTATCCTATCCCCCGTTCTCTTCCCACCACTCCTCACTAAGGCAAAAGCCTGGTAGAAGAGCTAGGCATTATGCCAAGCCCTGACGAGCAACCATCTCAGATTCCGGATATCGGCTGGGGGAAGTAACTTCAGCATATAAAGACCTTCCACTTAAATTTTCCAGCAACCAGCCCAGGATGTTTCTAGGAATTGTTAACTTCAAGTGCCTCATCTGCTATAGTGGCACATGGGGAGAAAAGTGGTTTCTCAGGTAGCCAGGATCCAAACGATGTAGGGATTAATAGATGAGGGACAGCACTTTCAGTTGTATGTTGAAGCAAACAGATGGCCAATGTAATCTTCAGAATATTGTATAATATTCTCCAGGTGGCTCAAACTACCAAATAACAGGGCAGTTGCATCCTATACTGTAATTAGTCGAAAATCTACTTTGTGTAGCACCCATTGCAGTAATGAATGGAGCTCTCAAGGCACAGATGACTATGGCAAGGTCCACATCAGACTGTAATGTCTGCATTTGTCTTTCCAGGTAATTGGGGGCATTGATGCCTCCTGAGAATCCTAGGGCAACTGGGGAATCCAAACACTCCTACCTGGTGAATTTGTTGGATAAGGGATGGGTCAGACACCATCCCTGCCATATCCCCCAAATTCTTACCCAGTCCTCCAGTTGAAATCTCTGGCTTGGCCAGATTGAGCGTTAAACCAACTTGCCTTTGTCCAAATCCTGGTATCAACTGGGCACTGAAAGAGAAAAAGCCTGAACCTTACAAGTCCTTGGAGCTTAGGATATATTAGTAAATCTTTCACTGCATCTCCAGTACTAGTTCTCTAATGGTAAATAAGCTTAAAATAGACTTGAATAATGAGGGACCATTACGATCTGTTAAAATTTCAGGACAGAGTCTTGGTTCCATTCTGGTCATTTTGATTTGCTCATGCAGTGCAAAGTGAGAGATTTCTGGCTGTAAGTGGCCAGGTAAGTAGAATTTCCTTGGCATAGGGAAACTCCCAATCTGTGTAGCCACCTTAACCCTCCAGAACAGAGAGTATGCTGAGAGAGACAGAGGACATATTCGGTGCAGGAAAGGGGACTTGATGGAGCTTCCTCCACTAGCATAAGATCCCTTAGGGACCTTATACCAATGGCATAAGTTAGAGCAGCCCCCTCGGTTGTTCTAAATCATGGAAGAACTAGCCAAAGCAGATTCAGAAAGATGTAACCAGCTCCCTGGTGCCTAGCCCCCCTACAGAGCTCAGCCACAGGGGTAAACTGAGCTCCCTATTTCAAGCACACTAAATCATATACATGTGTGAAAAAGCCACATGTGCCTGAAATGTCTTTCATGAAAAATACTGAGCAGAAGTTGCATGGTGCTTATTCACAGTGTGTGTCTTTTGTGGCTAGGAAAGAGTGGGAAAGACAGTGGTGTATTATTCATGCATAATAGCATACACAGTGATAGCGGTATACACATATCCTTTACAAATGGAAAGAATGGGGACCAGGGAGGAGAATTTGGGAAATAATTATATTTATTTATTTATCAGCTCAGAACATGCTGAGGATGGTGGACAACAGAGGTACATAGTACTCACGATTTTGGAGATACTTTTTCCTAATTGTATAAAAATGGGTTTGCAAGGGGATAAGTGATATTCACAAAACAGCAAGATAGGAACTGAAATACTGGATCAGACCACTTGTCCATCGTATGCAGAATCCTATCTCTGAAAGTGGCCTGTACTAGTTGCTTCAGAAGATGATGCAAGAAATGTAGTGCAGAGCTGTGGATTGACTCTCCATAATGGAAGTTTCTACCTGACCCTCATCAGTTCGTGGTTAGTTTATGTTGTAAAGTATGAAGGTCACTGTTGGATTTTTATCTTATCTAATGTAAGTGTGGATGATCTCATTATCCATATAGCGGCTTATCCTTTATGGATCCTACTATATTCCTGGCCTCAATGATATGTTGTGGCAAAGAGTTCCACATGAAGAAAAAGTATTTCTTTTTATCTTCTGCATTGCCCTTAACTCTGGGTTGTGATTACAGGGCAGTATCAAACCCTCAGTAAAAAGCCCACAAGTGTCCAGCAATATTACCATCTGGCTCCTTGACTGCACTTCCAGAAGAGACCAGAAACTATGAGAGCTGAAGAGTTTCCCAACCCCGTTAGCTGAAGTATCACATTTTTTTCTTTTTTCCTACTTTTGTCTTTTGTTTTTATTAGCTTGGAGATGCACTAGCCTTTTCTTTTTAATGTTTAGATTATTTTTATTTTTATGTTTTTATTATAAAAACATTTTATTTTTAATGTTTAGAAAGTGTGGTTGTGAGCATGCATGAGTGTGAGTACCTGTAAAGTCCACAATGGACAGCATTAGAAAGAAAGTCCCTCAAGTTTAAATAGCCCTAAAATGAAGTCTCATAAAACTACTCAGTGAAGTGTGTATTGTCTTGAGAATCCAAAGAAACTTAAAGATGTCAGCTACAAACTGCCAAACAAGTGCAGATAAAACGTCTGCTTATCAGAGTGTTCTGTTCAGATCTGTATTGTAATATCTGGTTGCAGGGGCAGGAGAAGGAAAAGGCCAGCCAGCCACCCCTGAAATCTGAAAGGAAAGCTTTTCAACTGGCTCTGAGATTATGGTTCAGACATTAGAAAATAATTTGCTTTCAATATCAAAATATCCAACCAGCTCCTAATTTCGCTATCTTTGTTACATTTTTTAATTGGGATTTAAAAGCAGAAGGCCAGCCACTTTCGCAGATTATTTGATAGGATTTATAAGGATTCATTATTTGTTGCATTCATCTGTTGTTTTAACTAACTTGGTGAGTTAATGCCAATCCAATATTGCTGCTACCTTATTGATTTGATCTTGGTAACATAATAGTGTCACTTAATTTTTAGTTTAAGATTCTTAATAGTGGTTTCGTTTTAGTGATATGGTTTTTAATTTTATTTGTTTGCTAATTTTAACTTATAAAACTGATACTGAATCCCAAGTTCCTTGCGGACCTGGGTGGATATTAACCCATTAACCTAAAAGCCTGACCATCTCCCCCTAATTAGTCGTAGATTCATAGATTCCCAAGCCAGAAGTGACCATTGTGATCATCTAGTCTGATCGCCTGTGTAACACAGGCTGTAGAATGTCCCCCAAATAATTCTTTTCTGAACCCGCTCCAATTTATCAACATCCTTCTTTAGCTGTAGACACCAGAACTGAACACAGTGTTCCAGAAGCATTTGCACCACTGCCTAATACAGAGGTAAAATAACTGTCTACTCAAAATTCCGCTGTTTATGCATCCAAGGATCGCATTAGCCTTTTTGGCCATCGTATTGCACTGAAAGACCATGTTCAACTGATTAGCCACCATGACCCTCAAATCTTTTCCAGAGTCACTGCTTTCCTGGAGTCCACCATCGTGTAAGTATGGCCTACATGCTTTGTTCCTAGATGTTTATATTTACAGTTAGCTGTATTAAAATGCATATTGTTTGCTTGTGCCCAGTTTACCAAGTGATCCATATTGCTCTCTATCAGTGACTTGTCCTTTTCATTCTTTGCCATGCCCCAATTTTTGTGTCATCTACAAATGTCATCAGTGATGATTTTATGTTTTCCATCCAGGGCATTGCAAGACTCTGCTAGAAGTACACCCTCTTTATGATGATTCCCTGTTTACAATTATATTTTGAAACTTATCAGTTAGTCAGCTTTTAATCAATTTAATATGTGCCATGTTAATTTAGTACTGTACTTGGTTTTTAATCAAGATGTCATGCCATATGAAGTATAAGTATATTACATCAACACTATTACCATTTTCAACCAAACTTGTAATCTCATCAAAAAAGATATCAAGTTAGTTTGACAGGATCTATTTTCCATAAACCTGTGTTTGTTGGCATTAATTATATTACCCTCCTTTACTTCCTTTTTGATCGAGTCCTATATTAGCCCCTCTATTATCTTTCTTGGGATCAATTTCAGACCAACAGGACTATAATTAGCTGGGTCATCCTGTTTACGTTTCTCAAATATTGGTACAACATTAGCTTTCTTCCAGTCTTCTGGAACTTTCCCCAGTATTCTAACACCTATTGAAAATCAATAGCGATTGTTTCTCACAATGGTTAGGTAAGAGAGATGAGAGATAAAGTAGTAGTTATATACCTCAGGTTGAAGTGATGATTTATCATTTTGATCATCGCTAAAGTTTTCCAAGCTGTGTTTATCTTTTTGTATTTTTGTCATGTGCTTATTTTGTCCTTCCGCCATGTGCATCCGATGCTTTCCTCCTCCATTCTTGTAGATAAGCAGACCATGGGGGTATTTCAGTGGTGGTAGATTTGTTTAATGGCTTTCCTGAAAGATTGGTTGGATTAGGTATGATTTGTCCTATTTCCTGTCAAAGGAAATAGCTGTTATTTTGCAGCAGCTTTTAATAAAGGCTTCCTACGAACTAGTCAACTGAGTTAGATTATATCCTTTTTACAACATCAGTAATGGAAAAGGACACCCTGAAAATAAGGTGAAACAAAAGTTTCTTTTATGTAGAGGAATTATTTTGGTTTCCTAGAAAACAATAAATATATCACCACATGTTGCCATGCATTTACTTCTGAAAATGCAAAGGCAATATAGTTTTGTACTTGGTAATTTTGCTTGACAATAATAAATTACATTTGCTATTGTTTATTAGAGATTTAAAGGAGACAGCAGCTAACTTATCTTGGATATTAATTTCAAAGACAACCTCTTTAATAAACATAGCCAGGGTCTTTATCAGAAATACTGATAAGAAATTTACATCTAATTGTGATCACTATTCTCACATTAACAGTGGCTTTCAGTGTGCCTTTTGGAAACTACTGCCAGTATTGGAAACAATGCTAAAAGCAAACGGTAGTTCCTGATATATTACAATATATTGAATATTTGCTACTATCTACCATTTGGAAGAATAATTGGGTGTAGGTATTCAAAAATGCGGTATCTTTACTTTGAATACGTCTGTCACTTTTCATGGAAATAATGACTGCATGATCCAAAGAGTCTTAGCTGTACATTATGGTGTCGTCACACATCTGAAAACTTACAAACCTTACACAAAGATTCCGTTACAATCACTCCAGTAAGTAAAAGGTTGTGGGGAACAGAGAAAGGACAGATTTAGGCGTGTGTTTAAAGTTAAGCATATGCTTAAGTGTTTTGCTGAACTAGAATCATTCCTGATATTTACCTACAAAGCAAAGAGATAATTTTGTCTATGGTAAGAATGTGCCAAACCAAGCAAATCCATTGTCAAATAGTCAGTGGCTTTTCTCTCTTCCAGCTATTGCAAATGGCATTGTTAGCTGTATGAATAAGATGGCCACAGAGATCTTTATAAAATTAATCAAAGAACTATCTGGATGTCTTCCTAGAAACAAAATGGTTTGATTGGATTTAGTTGGAAGTTAGAGTCCTGTAACCTCATTTATTAAGGCTGTAGCCTTGTACTAGAAGTTTAGTACGAGTGGACAAACCATTACAAGTAGATAAAGGAATCAGATCTATTACATTTTCTCCAGCTTATGTCTGCAATGTCATTTGTTTTAGCCAAGTTTTCAGATGTTTTGATGTAGATCTTCAAAGACAGCTCTATCTGCAGTTCTTTTGCCATGTGTGATAATGAGCATTTTGACATATGTGTTCAAATGATTTTACATTCTTTGACTGGACTCTCTAAGGCTGACATTTTTAAGGGAGTTAGGAACCCAACTCCCACTGATAGTAAATGGGTGACGGATTCCAAAATGTCTATTGTATTTGCATTTTTGTATATTTTAGGGGTTGCTTTGAGAAGTTCCTATAATGAATTGTACGTCCTTGATAACCTTTAAAGGAGTTTTAAGAAATATGACTATTTTGACTACATCTATTGACTTTATTTATTCCTCATAAATGTTGTGGCATAATATTTTAACTGGAGACATTGAAATTATTTTTCTGAATTGTCAATTATCTCCCAAACCTGCTGATGGAAAATAAATTCCCATGAAAGCTTATGCTCCAATACCTCTGTTAGTCTATAAGGTGCCACAGGACCCTTTGTCGCTTCTACAGATCCAGACTAACACGGCTACCCCTCTGATACTGGATACATGTAAGAGAATGTTAATCTGAAAGAAGTGTGTGGCTCTCCATAGAGGTTTCAGAAGAAGGTTCCTTGGTAATGTTTTCATGTTGTCACTTTATGTCCCAGAGAGTTAAAGAGATCCCTGAAAATGGGTGAAATTCCAGTTTATGGTTTTTTAGACCCAAATAAATCTCCCCAGCATTTCCCAATTAAGTAGAATAGCTTCCGATTCTAACTAATGTTTGTCTGAAGGTGATTAAAAATGTTTGGTCCTTATTGCCAAGACTCGGTAACAAAGTATAAAATATGGACAGGCAAGATGTGCCACTCAAGGTTTGTTGAGCTGATAATGGACCACTAGGGGTGTTTGCCCCTCAAAACATGTATGTGCATGTGTGTGCACGTGTTTGTGTGTGTGTGATTAAATTATTCCAGTTTAGAAGCTATGTGGTATAGTAATAGATAGAAATGTCATATGAATAATGTTGATGCTATTGGTCCAGCTAGTAATACAACTGATGAGGTCTTTAAAATCTACCCAATTTGTTATAATAATAGCATGTCATTCTAGTCACATAAACCAAGCTTCAACAAAGCTCCTAAATGTGTGCTTAATTCCCATTGACTTCAAAATAATAGGACAGATAGTGTAATAAGTACTGGCCCCTTTCTAGCACTCAAGGAGTACAAAGGGGCTGGAAACTTTCCATCTCTGAAGAGCATAGAATTGCTCTGTCAGAGGGAAATTCATTGCTGCCTGGTTTAAGGTTGTGGCTCTGAGGCTTGTCCCTGTTGTCCCATTCCCCAGAATTAGGTCGAATTTATAGAAGTCGATATTTTAAAACCCGAATTTATGGAATCGATTGTGTGTGTCCCCACTAAAGAGCGTTAAGACCATGAGGTCGATTGACTGTGTCCACAGTAGCGGGGCTAGCATCGACTTTCGGAGCATTGCATTGCGGGTAGCTATCCCACAGTTCCCGCAGTCTCCGCCGCCCATTGGGATTCTGGGTTGCGATCCCAAAGCCTGATGGGGCAGAAAACATTGTCGCTGGTGGTTCTGGGTACATGTCATCCCTCCCTCCGTGAAAGCAATATTTTTTGGGCCTTTTTTCCGGGGTTTCCGTGTTTGCTACGGAAGCCTGCTCAGCTCACAATTACCGTACATCTCCAGCGTACGCCTGGACATTAGGTCTAGTGGGGATTCAGTCACACTATAATACGGGCAGAGGGATAGCTCAGCGTTCTGAGCGTTGGCCCGCTAAACCCGGGGTTGCGAGTTCAATCCTTGAGGGGGCCATTCCGCCTGAGGCTGGTAGTCGCGGGACTACACAGCAGGAGCTCCTTGCCTTCTAGCTGCAGATGGTGCAATATGCCATAAATGGTCGTGGTCACGGGACCACACAGCAGAAGCTCCTTTCCTTCTCGCAGCAGATTGTACAATATGATTGGTATTCGTGTGCTCCTGGCCGGCGGCCTATGGTGTGGCTGGCCGGGGGCGCTTGGACATAAATGGGAGTGACCAGAGTGACTCTGGTCATTCTCTTTTTTACGTTTTGTTTAAGGGAGATTCAGTACTGCCTGGAACACGGGCGGAGGGATAGCTCAGCGGTCTGAGCGTTGGCCCGCTAAACCCGGGGTTGCGAGTTCAATCCTTGAGGGGGCCAGGAGCTGATGATGGATATCAAGCATATTGTACCATCTGCTGCTAGAAGGGAAGGCGCCTCCTTGCTCACCGCATATTGTACCATCTGCAGCTAGAAGGAAATGAGCCTAACCCTTGCTCCCCCCTCCCTCCGTGAAAGCAACTGAGGGGGGAGCAAAAAATCCTTTTGATGGGACTCCATCATGGTCACCTCTGCTGATGAGATCTGCGCTCACCTGCAGCTCACCACGCTGGCCAAACAGGAAATGAAATTCAAAAGTTCGTGGGGCTTTTCCTGTCTACCTGGGCGGAGCATTGGAGCTCAGACTGCTGTCCAGAGCGGTCAAATGTTGCACTGTGGGATAGATCCAGGAGGCCAATACTGTCGAATTGCGTCCTCACTAGCCTACATCGATTCGGCAATATCGATTTAAGCGCTAATCCCCTCGTTTGGGGTGGAGTGGCGAGATCGATTTTAAGAGCCCTAGAAGTCGATGTTAAGGGCTTCATCGTGTGGACGGGTGCACGGATCAATCGAAATAATGCTAATAAATTCGACCTAAACTCGTAGTGTAGACCAGGGCTTAGAGTAGGGGCATAGGAGACGTGTCAGGAGAAGAAGAGTATGCATTGAAGCAGGCAGGCAGCAGAAATAGGCATTGCAGAGCTCCATTTTGCAGTATCTGTGTTCCATCGGTGTAAGGACCATTAAGGATCCTGCATCTAGGTTTGCCAGGTGTCCAGTTTTCAACTGGCACACCCGGTTGAAAAGGTACCCTGGCGGCTCTGACCAGGCTGTTAAAACTCCGGTTGGCGGCACAGCGGGGCTGAGACAGGTTCCCTGCCTGCCTTGGCTCCATGCAGCTCCCGGAAGCAGCGGCATGTCCCCACTCCGGCTCCTAGGCGTAGGGGCAGCCAGGGGGGCTCCTCGCGCTGCCTTCTCCCCAAATGGTAGCTCCGCAGCTCCCATTGGCTATGAGGTCTGATATCCAGCTCTTGTTCTTAAGGTCTCCTGTATTATCCAATACTAAATCAGCATCTTTCCCAAAATCAGTGATTTCTTTGTGTCTTCCATACTCTCGATTCCAACATAGCTGATTTTTAAAATTTCTGCTACCTCCATACTTGGATCCAGTGTGCCAGCGTGGATGGTGATAATGGCCATGCGGCTTTTGCATTTCTCTGTACAATGAAAGATTACCGTCTGTGAACTTTTTATTTCTTTGAACATTTCTTCAGTACTGTTGCAGTTCACTGCTTGTTTATACGTAGAGATCTAGAGACCAGGACTCAGATCCTAAAAGGTATTTAGGGACCCACTGGGAGTTAGGCACCTCTATACCTTTGAGGATCTGGGCCCAGGTTGCTTTCTGAATGAGGGAGGGCACTCACTATCATGCCTAAGGCAGATTCATCTTTCTCATTGCATTCAATATATTTTTGTTGGAAAGAAGACTAATCTACTCATTGTCTGTGTGATGCTGGCAGGCCTGATGCCAGCTCCTGCCCAGGCATTAGCTAAGAACTGACAGCCTCATAGCTGGACACTTGACCAGGTCTCCTGAATGTTAGTTTTGCTCAAAATAGGTATTAATCTTATAAGAATGTATTCAGTGTTTAGACTCTATGAAATGTTTGTCAGTTTCTGCATGCATTAATCTCACTTGTCATTTCTACATCTCATGTCATAAGGTAGGAGTTAAGTGTTTGCTCTGAAACTGTAAACTCTCACAGTCAAGAGGGAAACATTAACAAATGTGAAATACTAGTTTGTAACAAGAGGTGTTATCTCCTGCCCAACAAAAGAAGGCCCATAAACACCAGACAAACCATTGTGGAACATCAGAGGACAAAATACTTTGCTGATTGCTTTCGTAGAATCATAGAAGATTAGGGTTGGAAGAGACCTCAGGAGATCATCTAGTCCAACTCCCTGCTCAAAACAGGATCAACACCAACTAAATCATCCCAGCCAGGGCTTTGTCAAGCCAGGCCTTAAAAACCTTTCAGGAAGGAGATTCCACCACCTCCCTAGGTAACCCATTCCAGTGCTTCACCACCCTCCTAGTGAAATAGTGTTTCCTAATTTCCAACCTAGACCTCCCCCACTGCAACTTGAGACCATTGCTCCTTGTTCTGTCATCTGCCACCACTGAGGACAGCCTAGCTCCATCCTCTTTGGAACCCCCCTTCAGGAAGTTGAAGGCTGCTATCAAATCCCCCCTTATTCTTCTCTTCTGCAGACTAAACAAGCCCAGTTCCCTCAGCCTCTCCTCATAAGTCATGTGCCCCAGCACCCTGATCATTTTTGTTGCCCTCTGCTGGACTCTCTCCAATTTGTCCACATCCTTTCTGTGAGGGGTAGGGGTGGGGCTGAAAAGATTATGGATATTACAGATTATTTTCTTGTTTATTTGCTAATTGTCACTACTCCTTCAAAAATATGCCACAAATACAAAACTACCACAAGAATGAAAGTGCTCTGGCTATTTCAAAAGGAAAGCTTCTCCGCCTCTACATGAGGATATCATTAAACACCTTGATCAAGCAATATTGAATGTATTTGAATTTTTACTTTTCCTCTTGTGCTATATTGAATGAAGAGATGTAATAAAGAAACATAAATCTGTAAAAGACGCCAAATGGAAAACATTATTTCTATTTCTCCCAATTAAACAAGCTTCATAAGTAAACAGTCCTAAACTTTATTGTGACCTCTCCCCAGTTGAGATGAATATGCATATAATAACTGCCACAATAATTGTATTTAATACTCTCTGAGGTCTTGTTACATAAAACTTTAATGAATAATTTGTCAGTACTAGACATAAATCTCTCCATCGATGCATATCTTAATCTTTTTCATAATTTGCAGGTCAGAATCTGTTATGCTTAATGCAAAAAATGTATCTGAGCAATATTAAAGACACCAAGTTCAGACAGGTTTATTGCAAACATCTACATCCATTCACATTGGACATTTTCCATTATCAGAAAAAATAACATATTTGCAATAGCAGATTCAAATTGCACCTGTTCTTTCATTACCCTGCTGCAGTACAGGATTTCTCAGCCTGCATTTAATTTATTGTAGCATCTCTTTATGCAAAGAATGCATCTATATTAAAAAATCTATATATTAAACTACATTGAGAATTCATACTGGGAAAGAGGTTATTAAAATCTGATTCATGTTTGGGTACCTAAGTAAGTCAACTGATTGTGAAATAGTTACCAAAAAAGCTAATTTCTCTTGCCTGTTTTATCATTTTAATTTAAATAAAGGTACATTTGCCTATATTTTGAGGTTTCACAAAAGTATTTCACATGTTCCTTTTAATCTCTTTGTTTCTCAATTTTTTTCTGTTTCTTGTTCAATGTTCTTTTTTAAAATAGATTGAAATTAGCAGTGGCTTTGGAAGTGATAGGTTATTTTACTGATGCTCTTGCACCAATTAATTTTACTCAGAAGTTTTTCAGTTAAACTTCCAGTGGTAGGACATAGAACTCCTGTATATTAATCTAGAAATTCCACCTCCCCATCACCAAAAGCTTTCTCAAAGCAAAACAAAAAGAAGACCAAAAACATAAACAAAGCAAAACATAAACAAAACAAAAACATAAACAAAGGCGGGTGCATAAATCATTAGCAAATTATGATAACAATATTAGGAACACTGTTAATTTCAGCCTATTTAAGGAAAAATCATTGCTTTCATTTTTTAAAAAAGCACAACAAACTTATGAAGTGGGATTTCAGATGGCAGGAAGGATCCATTATCAATCTCTTAGCCAAATTCCAATTTGGATAAGTACATGCTGCCTGCCAAATTTCCCCTTGCAGTTACAGTGGGGTATGGCACTGAGTGTTTACTGTGCTGTATTTAACAGCTGTTAGCTTTTATGCAAGAAGGATAGCTACTTCGCTCCACATGTTCAGCTGGTATAAACTGTCATAGCTTCATTGACTTCAGCAGAACTATGGTGATTTGCAGAAGTTGAGTATCTGCCCCTTTATGTCCAAATGAAATCCCAGAAACTACTGTGCAGCCAGGGGGCATAATGGTCTACATACACAATAACCACAATAACTCACAATAGGCTCACCATGACTTTTGTCCTTAACTTTTATTTATTTGTTCATGTAATCACACTGCAGGCCCATTGACTACTGCCATTTTCCCATGTGCCTCACAGGATCATCTTTTTGCAAAACTAGACCACTGGAATGTGTAAATATTTTAATATTTCATTTCTTATACAGAAACCAGAGCAGTGTGGTTTGGAGTAGACTATTGTAGATTCAGTGTTGTTGTAGCCATGTTAGTCCCAGAATATTAGAGAGGCAAGGTGGGTGAGGTAATATCTTCTATTGGACCAACTTCCATTGGTGAGAGAGACAAACTTCCAAGCTTATGCAGAGCTCTTCTTCAGCCCTGGCAAACTTATTCAGAGCATCACAGCTAAATACAAGGAGGAACAGATTGTTTAGCATAAGTAGTTAACACATATTTCAAGGTACCATTTAAAGTGAAGTAGCCTGTTAACACCCATCCAGTCACAGATGGGAACAGCTGGGAGGGTAGGGAGGTTGTTAGGGTCGTGGAAAAACCACCACGCGTTGTGTTTAAATCATATCAGCCTGAGGCGCCTTTATTCAAATACAAGCATATATGCAAGGGGAGACAGCATGGCCATATGCAATACGACCAGAACCTCTCCCCCCCCGTCCCACCTTTGCCAACAACACACAAGCTTTTATAAGATTCTTGATAGCATTCAAACAATAGACTTCCTCGTGGGTATTTTTCCAGCAAGAGGTTGCAGTTATGCCTTATAAGGAATCTATCAAAACATGTTTTTAACAAGAGGCAAATTTTCCAATTTGAGCAAGCATTGTGGTCAAACAGTAGATCAAGGGTAGTGATGTGTAATATTGCGGTTAGGGGCTTTCAGCAGAGCTGGCTGGTACAATAACATCTCTTGGGTCATCACCCACTCAACTTCCCCTTTTGACCATTTCTACAGATACTTTACCTTGAACAAAGGGTTTGGGCCTAGACAGTTTGCTTCCACATTAGTGAGTTATAGATTGTTGTAATAAGCCATAAATCCAGTGCCTTTATTTTCAGTCCATGGTTTTTAGTGTCTAACAAAGTTATGAATGGTTTCAGTGTAGTAGCCGTGTTAGTCTGTGTCAGCAAAACGAAAATAAGAAAGAAAAACTTGTAGCACCTTAGAGACTAACAAATTTATTTCAGCATAAGCTTTCGTGGGTTGTTACCCACTTCCTCGGATGCATGGAATGAAACATACAGTACACAGATATTTATACAGTCAGAGAAACATGATAAGGTCGAGGTGCATAGACCAACCTTAAGAGGCGAATTAGTTGAGAGGAACCATAACAGCAGGGGAAGAAAAACCTTTGAAGTGATAAACATGATGGTCACACAGGTGTGAATGAGGATCGTTAACTTAAGGGAAATAGATTCAATTAACGTAATGGCTGAGCCATTCCAAATCTCTATTTAATCCGGACGCAATGCAACCTAGTTTGCATATCAATTCGAGTTCAATAGTTTCTCTTTGAAGTCTGCTTTTGGAGTTAATCTGTCGCAACACTGCTACCCTCAAGTCTGTCACTGAGTGATTAGGGAGGTTGAAGTGTTCTCCTACTGGTTTTTGAATGTTATGATTTCTGATGTCAGATTTATGTCCATTTATTCTTTTGCGTAGAGACTGTCCGGTTTGGCCAATGTACATGGCAGAGGGGCATTGCTGGCACATGATGGCATATATCACATTGGTAGATGTGCAGGTGAATGAGCCCCTGATGGCGTGGCGGATGTGATTAGGCCCTGTGATGGTATCACTTGAATCGATATGTGGACAGAGTTGTCATCGGGCTTTGTTGCAAGGATAGGTTCCTGGGTTGGTGTTTTTGTTGTATGGTGTGTGGTTGCTGGTGAGTATTTGCTTCAGGTTGGGGGGCTGTCTGTAAGCAAGGATTGGTCTGTCCTCCAAGATCTGTGAGAGTGAGGGATCATCTTTTAGGATAGGTTGTAGATCTTTGATGATGCGCTGGAGAGGTTTTAGTTGGGGGCTAAAGGTGACGGCTAGTGGTGTTCTGTTATTTTCTTTTTTGGGCCTGTCTTGTAGCAGGTGACTCCTGGGTACTCTTTTGGCCCTGTCAATCTGTTTTTTCACTTCAGCAGGTGGGTATTGTAGTTGTAAGAATGCTTGATAGAGATCTTGTAGGTGTTTGTCTCTGTCTGAGGGATTGGAGCAAATGCGGTTGTATCTTAGAGCTTGGCTGTAAACAATGGATCGTGTGGTGTGTCCAGGATGGAAGCTGGAAGCATGTAGGTAAGTATAGCGGTCAGTAGGTTTCTGGTATAGGGTGGTGTTTATGTGACCATCACTTATTAGCACAGTGGTGTCTAGGAAATGGACCGCTTGTGTGGACTGGTCTAGGCTGAGGTTGATGGTGGGATGGAAATTGTTGAAATCATGGTGGAATTCCTCAAGGGCTTCTTTTCCATGGGTCCAAATGATGAAGATATCATCAATGTAGCGAATTATGAAGTTATGAATGTAAGCTTCCGGGCTTATCTTTTGAAAATGTTGTGCAGGTTTCCTTTGAGGATAAGGACTGATAGACTGAGCGCTTTGTGAAAAAGTGTTCACCCACAGGTGATATGGTGCTGCTGTCTTTTATTATTTTCCTGTGCAGGTTCATTCCAGAGCATAGTGATTGTCTGATTCCACCCTCACAGTTGCTATTGGTGCATTTAGTGCACTGGATGAGGTACACCACATGTTGTGATAGGCACATGTAGGACCCATGGATCTTGAAAGGTGTGTTGTGAGGGGTGTTGATCACTGTAGCAATGGAGATATGTCTGCAGGTTTTGCATCTGTTGTCCTGACAGGGTCTGGTGCTGCTTTGAGATGATGTGTCCTGTTCTGTGGGGAGCTTGCTTTTGATGATGAGCTTGGAGTGGTGTGGGGGAGGGTTGTTTGAAAGCCAGAAGAGGGGGTCCAGGAAAGATTTATTTGAATGACCTTAAACAAAGAGTACATACTAAAGTAGTAAAGAAGAAAGTCCAGCTGTACATCTTGCTTTGATGTTTAAGCCTTTAATGTGATTTTATGTTTATTTATAGTGAATCACAGAGGACCCTTAGGTTTGAAGTGTGGCACACCGAGAACCTAAGTGTCACCAGATACATGAAAAATATGCCACAGCATGTTTTCCCCCTTCCTCTAGCAATGGTAAACAGGGAAGGAAGTCAAAGAAGTCTTTATGGCTATCCCACATTACGAGGCTGTAGAACCTATCACAGTCCCTACTTCTCTGAAGCAGGACAGCTCCTTTGCTTTCTGGGTACGCTCAATGATGAGGAAGAAATCCCTCTACCCTAAGTCTTTTTTATTCCTCTGTAACTGAGGTTCTTTTTTATTCATCTAGTCAACTCTTTTTGACCTTCTAGTTTGTTGCTTCTTTGTCCCTGCTGCCCCTTTTGCTATCTCTTATTTACTCTGCTGGGATCGATCTACCTGGTACTGCATTGTGCTTGATAGATACTGGATCGGTTTGGGGGCAATGCATAACAGTGTTACAAGGTGTGTTTCAGGAGGAATTTTGCCCCAGGGGAGGCTGAATTCCTTCCAGAGCTCTGGAGTGCACATGAAAAAGCTGCAGCATAGTCCTCCAGCTCTTGCCCTCTGGTCCAGTAAAATATATTTTCAATGCTGGTTGTTCGAGGTAAGAATGATAATGTTACTGTTTAGACAGTAACAATCATGGCACTGCTAAATAAACTGTTTGGTTATTGGCAGCGCAGCAAACTGCAGTATACCTAATGGAAGGACACGAGATGATAATGTGATTGTGATTACACTGAATTAAATTGACTTTTCTCATTTTTGTCATGGCGAGGAAGTTGAAGAATGGTCACAGAATCAGAGACAACAGGGAAAGAGGGAAAAGATCATCAGCTGATGTAAATCTGAGCTCTGCTGAAATAAATAAAGTCCATACCGATTTACATCAGTAGAACATACGGTCCAGAAAGCCCTTTGGGCACATAGTTCATGTCTCTGACAGTGCACTGTTGTCCCTTGGATATAATCTTCACAATTGTTCCAATCTGATTGCAAATTACTCTAGCCATGGGGCTTCTGCCACTTTCCTTTGGAGTCCGTCACAGTCTAGTACACTTCACCATTAGGAATTTTATCTTTTTATTAGGTCTACATTTTCCTTTATTCCTTTTCAGTCCATCACTATCCACACTCAGAACACCTTTAACAATTCCTCTCCTTCCCCATGCCTATCAAGGCTATTTTCATATTTAATTCTTCTCATATTTTTGTCATAAATTAATCCCTACAACCCTTTGATGTGTAATATCATGTGTGATCAATAGTAATGAAATCCCCAATACTTTGAAGGTATTTGCAGGTAGTAGTTCTAGTAGTAAGATGTAATGGAAACAGAGTGAAATCTAGTGTCCCATCTCTGGATGTTGGGGATTTTTGCTACTGGAAGTTGCCAATGGGCCACATATCATCATAGGCAATCCCATCATACCATTCCCTCCATAGGTCATCCAGATCTTCTTGTGTGATATTCTGGTCCTTCTCCATATTGGCTATACCTCCCAAGTTTGTGTCATCCACAAATTTTATTAGCATACGCCCACTTTTTGTGTCAAGGTCAGTAATAAAAATGCTTAATAAGATTGGTCTCCACCTTTCTCTGAGCCATTGTATTCTCCCCTTTGACCAGTACCTAGTTCACCTTTCAATTCTCATATTAATTACAATCTTCTCTAATTTAACTAATAATTTCCCATGTGGAACTGTATCAAATCCCTTACTGACATCCAGGTAGATTAGATCTACTACATTTCCTTTGTCTAAAAAATCAGTTATCTTCTCAAAGAAGGAGATTAGGTTGGTCTGGCATGATCTACCTTTTGTAAAACCATGTTCTATTTTATCCCAATTACCATTCACTTCTATGTCCTTAACTATTTTCTCTTTCAAAATGTATTCCAAGACTTTTAATTGAGGTTAAACTAAAGGCCTGTAGTTTCCTGGATATCACATTTTTTTCCTGAATCACTCTAACCAAGGTTGTCCTCCAATAAGTAGCAGGTTTAAAACAAAAAAAAGGAAATATTTTTTCACACAATGCCCAGTCAATCTGTGGATCTCTTTGCCAGAGAATGTTGTGAAGGCCGAGACTATAGCAGATACTTTAAGGATTTAAAGAAGAACTAGATAAATTCATGGAGGATAGGTCCATCAATGGCTATTAGCCAGGATGGGCAGGGATGGTGTCCCTAGCCTCTGTTTGCCAGAAGCTGGGAATGGGCGACAGGGGATGGATCACTTGATGATTACCTGTTCTGTTCATTCCCTCTGGGGTACCTGGCATTGGCCACTGTCAGAATACATGATATTGGCCTAGATGGATCTGGTCTGACCCAGTATGGCCATTCTTATGTTCTCTACAACCAGTTCTTCTATGAGGTCCTCCCTACTCAGCAATATCAATCTAAAATGACACTATCTCTTGTTGGTTCAGCAACTATTTGATGAAGAAATCTGTCAGCTGTCACATCCAGGAAAATCTGGGTCCTACTATTATTAGTAGCACTTCTCCTCCAATCTATATCTGGGAAGTTAAAGTCCCCGATAATCACACAATTCCCATTAGTATTTATTTCATTATTTCTATCCATATCCAAATTGGATCCTGGTGGTCTGTAGCACACCCAAGCACTATATAATGGTAGCTTTCTTCTCCAAAGTGATCTTGGCCCAAACAGACTCTATCTTATCCATTCCATCACTTCTAATTTCTTTACAGTCTACTTCGTCATCAATATACAATGCTACTCTGCCATCTTTGCCTTTATTTTTGTCTTTCCTGAATAGCATACCTTTCAATACCAGTACTCCAGTCATGACTACTATTCCAGCATCTTTCTCTTGTCCCTATAATATCTGGTTTCACTTCCTGCACCAGTAGTTCTAGTTCCTCCATTTTGTTACCCAGGCTCCTTGATTGCTTTTGTCTCTGGATCTGTCATTAGCATTGTGTGTCTACCCACCTGGAGAATGAGGGAGGAGGCCCTATCAATAGTTGTCTAACAGTCTACACTTAAGGGTGATTAACAGTCAATGCCAGAGAGAATAGCTTTAATGGCTCCAGCTTGCTCTTATGGGGAGCACCCTAAGTCTCAACAAGAGGGAACTAGACGGAGATACCCAAAGACACAGTAGGATATGTTCTGGCTAGGAGAATAAAAATTGATTTAATTCTGTTCTGGTAACTTAAGAGGGAAATTTATCTAACTTAGGTTGTAGTGAAGATGAGTAGAAGAGTAAATGAGACTAAGTATAGGATGGCTGGATAAATAGCCTATAAACAGCAGGCTGCTTTTTAAAAATCTGTTTACAACTGCTAAATAAAAATACTTTGTTTTAAGAAAAGAGTTGGTCATTCTCACTGGTCACAGGTTCCCGAGTGGAAGAAACGCAGGTGCCCAAGGCCCAGTGTAAGAGTGGCAGAATCATGAGATTCCACCCTGAGAAAAGAAAAGCCACGAGACCGAATATCTGAGCTGTGAACTCAGTGAAAAATTTCACACCCTGTGCGACATAATTAGGTCGACCGAATCCCCACCATAGATGCAGGCAGATTGCCAGAAAAATGCTTCCACCAACCAAGATACTGCCTTTCAAAGAGGTCTACTTACTATAGTGACAGAAAACCCCCTTTCATGGCTGTAGCAAGTTTATACACTACAGTGCTACAGCAGTGTAGCCACAGTGTGCTCCTGTAGTGCTTGTAGTGTGGACATACTCTCAGAGACCAGAAAGAGAACCGAGGCGTAGCTAGTCGCAAAAACCGTAACAAGTTGTTTCTCATAACTCTTCCCCATAAATCAGCAAGGCTGTAATGAGGTAAGAGGCTGAAAGGACCGGCAATTAGCATTCCTTTGGTGAAGTAAATTGTGTAACTCTTTTAAAGTTATGACTATAAAACCATAAGACCAGATCCTCAGCTGGTGTAAATCAGTGTAGCTCCATTGATTTCACGAGAGCTATGCTGATTTACGACAGTTGGGGATATGTTAAAAGAACATTAAGCTTGCACAGTCAAGCACTCAAAAATTAGGAAATGCCAGAATTAAAGTTGGCCATGCAACCTATAATTGGTCCCCTTGTGCTGCGTATATGTTACGATACAGTCTTTAATTACATTATCCCATATTATTTTTTCCATAGGGCCCCTGCCTCATTCAGAGCATGGGGTGGATGGTATTTACTGAATAGGTAGCTGGTCATAATTTCAGAGATTTTAGTGTTCAGAAAGGACCATTAGATCATCTAGTCTGAACTCCTGTATAATACAGGCTTCAGAATTTCAACCAGTTACTCCTGCCTGGAGCCCAATAACGTATTTGAATAAAGCATGTCTTTCAGAAAAGCTCCAGTCTTGTTTTAAACATGTCAAGAGGTGGAAATGTCACATTTTAAGGGTTAACTGCACCTTTGACCCCTCTCCTGATCTTCCTTGAAGGCACCCACTTACAGGTTTTGGGCTTCTTAGCTATCCCCTCTCTCAGATGGAGACCCATGTCTCTCTCCTTCCAGACCAGGGTTTAGGTTTGCAGCCCCTCTGCAGTTCACTACGTTTTCCCCATCAGATCTGACCAGGGTCCAGCACCTGTGGTTAACCTTTCTCCAGGGACTACAACAATGTGTACTAGTTACCAACCAGCCTTCACAAAACAGAAAACATTTATTCTTAAGGGAAAATATTACAGAGAAAACATAGATTCATAGGTTCATAGATTCTAGGGCTGGAAGGGACCTCGAGAGGTCATTGAGTCCAGCCCCCTGCCCTCATGGCAGGACCAATTACTGTCTAGACCATCCCTGATAGACATTTATCTAACCTACTCTTAAATATCTCCAGAGATGGAGATTCCATAACCTCCCTGGGCAGTTTATTCCAGTGTTTAACCACCCTGACAGTTAGGAACTTTTTCCTAATGTCCAACCTAAACCTCCCTTGCTGCAGTTTAAGCCCATTGCTTCTTGTTCTATCCTCAGAGGCTAAGATGAACAAGTTTTCTCCCTCCTCCTTATGACACCCTTTTAGATACCTGAAGACTGCTATCATGTCCCCTCTCAGTCTTCTCCTTCCCAAACTAAACAAACCCAATTCCTTCAGCCTTCCTTCATAGGTCATGTTCTCTAGACCCTTAATCATTCTTGTTGCTCTTCTCTGGACCCTCTCCAATTTCTCCACATCTTTCTTGAAATGCGGTGCCCAGAACTGGACACAATACTCCAGTTGAGGCCTAACCAGCACAGAGTACAGCGGAAGAATGACTTCTCATGTCTTGCTCACAACACACCTGTTAATGCAGCCCAGAATCAAGTTTGCTTTTTTTGCAACAGCATCACACTGTTGACTCATATTTAGCTTGTGGTCCACTATAACCCCTAGATCCCTTTCTGCCGTACTCCTTCCTAGACAGTCTCCTCCCATTCTGTATGTGTGAAACTGATTGTTCCTACCTAAGTGGAGCACTTTGCATTTGTCCTTATTAAACTTCATCCTGTTTACCTCTGACCATTTCTCCAATTTGCCCAGATCATTTTGAATTATGACCCTATCCTCCAAAGCAGTTGCAATCCCTCCCAGTTTGGTATCATCTGCAAACTTAATAAGCGTACTTTCTATGCCAATATCCAAGTCATTGATGAAGATATTGAACAGAGCCGGTCCCAAAACAGACCCTTGCGGAACCCCACTCGTTACACCTTTCCAGCAGGATTGGGAACCATTAATAACTACTCTCTGAGTACGGTTATCCAGCCAGTTGCGCACCCACCTTATAGTAGCCCCATCTAAGTTGTATTTCCCTAGTTTATTGATAAGAATATCATGCGAGACCGTGTACCCACATGTTCAAAAATAAAAGTAAGCATTCCTATACACATGCAAAAAGCTTACCAGAGGTCACCCATCAGTCTTATTGGGCCCTCGTAGACCAAAGTCTTTCCAACCCTTCCACAGGAGTTGAGTCAAAAGACAACCCTGTATCTGTTTAAACCCGGTCTTTTCTATTCCAAAAGCCCTTTCTTTCTTTGTCTGTGGTCTCTGGAAAACCCAGTTTGAACTCCCTCTGGCGTTGTTTACCGTTTCAGCTACTAACTTTGATCAGCCCCCATTACTTTTAGTTCTCGGAGGAGCTGTGGTAACCCCCTCACCCCCAGAGTTGTGTATAGTCCCTGGCCCAGAATAATACACAAACCATTCATAAACTTCATACAAGCAACATGGTCTCCAAAGACACTGCATGTTGTTGAAATACCTGTCACAAGAGAGTCCATCATTTCTCTTGATAGTCTGGTCCAAATGATTAATCAACCTCACTGCTAAAAATGTATGCCTTCTTTCTCATTTGAATTTGTTTGGCTTTGACTTCCAGACAGTTCAATATTTCTTTTTATCCACATTATTCAATGTGGATTATTCAATTATTCATGCACTATTTAATGCACACCATCCAAATTCTGTGTACAATACAGAATTATTAATTTTCTCTTGGGCTTTTCTAAGGTGCTGTCATCATAATATCTTAGGATTTTATGAACGTGAATGCATTTATCTTAACACCAGAGTATTATCATCCCATTTTGGACACGAGATACTGAGGCACCGAGAGTAAAGCCAATATTTACAAGTGTCAACTAATTTTGGGTGCCCAATCTGAGATGCCTAGGCCTGATTTTTAGAGATCTTAGCATTTCTATAGCACTCCTGCCCACGTTCACCCAGCCTTACACACACTGCTTTCCTACCCTCTCCACAGTTCCTGCTCTTCTCCCTACCTCTTATCCTCCCTCATTCCCAGTTCCTGTCCCTCTCCCCTACCATCTGTTCCTGCTCTCAGCTCCTGCTCCTAACCCTTTTTCCCCTGTTCCTGTCCCCTGCCCTGCATTTACTCCTGCCCCCGCTCGATTACTCACCTCTCTGCATTTGAACAAGGCTGATTTCTCCTTATCTTCCTCACTGCCTGTTATGACAACAGGGAGCAGGAGCACTGACAACACAAGGAACAGTTTCCCTGCTATCAGTTCTAGCACACTGTGCTCCCTGCAGCCAAGGTTGTGGGGGAGGCAACAATTGCAGGGGAAGCCCTCCTTAGCCCCTATTGCCCCAGGAGGGAACATGCTCAATTATTCTGTGGGGATGGTGACTGTACAGTATAGTAGCACATGGAGCAGTGAAGGGCTGGAGCATGCTCACTGCAGATGGAATCTTCAGAGAATTTAGCTGCCAAACACCAACAGGTCTCTACTGCACATGAATGACCTGAGATTTTTCAGAGACTTATAACCTGGGCAAAAGGCACATCCCTGATACCAGGGTGAGCCCTTTCCCCCATCCTCGCCAAATTTCAGTTCTCTGCTCCAAATAATGGAAGCATTAGAGACTTTCAACAAAATAATTGTAAGTTTTTGTTTGTTTTGTTTTGTTTTATGTTAACATGGGAAAATCTATATATTTTGTCCCAACTTTGTTCTGATACATGAAATGTAAAAGAGAGAGAGAAAGAGAGAGAGAAAAGCTTAAGGTAGACACCTGACATGGGAAATTTCAGCCGAAGTAGTTATAGAAAAGAGCATTGCACAATGGCCCTAATCCAGGAAAGCACTTAACTTGAAGCATGAGTTTAAATTGCATTGACATCTACGGGATCATAGAATATTAGGATTGGAGGAGACCTCAGGAGGGTCATCTAATCCAATCCCCTTTTCAAAGCAGGACCAACACTACCTAAAACATCCCAGCCAAGTCTTTGTCAAGCCGGGCCTTAAAAACCTCTAAGGATGAATATTCCACCACCTCCCTAGGTAACCCATTTCAGTGCTTCACCACGCTCCTAGTGAAATAGTGTTTCCTAATTTCCAACCGAGACCTCCCCCAGTGCAACTTGAGACCATTGGTTCTTGTTCTGTCATCTGCCACCACTGAGAACAGCCTAGCTCCATCCTCTTTGGAACCCCCCTTCAGGTAGTTGAAGGCTGCTATCAAATCCCCCCTCACTCTTCTCTTCTGCAGACTAAATAACCCCAGTCCTCCCTGCCTCTCCTCGTAAGTCACGTGCCCCAGCCCCCTGATCATTGTTGTTGCCCTCTGCTGGACTCTCTCCAATTTGTCCACATCTCTTCTGTAACAGGGGGACCAAGACTGGACGCAAAACTCCAGTTGTGGCTTCACCAGTGCCGAATAGAGGGGAATAATCACTTCCCTCGATCTGCTGGTAATGCTCCTGCTAATACAGCCCAATATGCCATTGGCCTTCTTGGCAACAAGGGCATACTACAGACTCATATCCAGCTTCTCATCCACTGTAGGTTAGGGGTTTATTTCAGGAGTGGGTGGGTGAGATTCTGTGGCCTGCATTGTGCAGGAGGTCAGACTAGATGATCATAATGGTCCCTTCTGTCCTTAAAGTCTATGAGTAATCCCCAGGTCCTTTTCTGCAGAACTGCTGCTTAGCCAGTCGGTCCCCAGCCTGTAGCAGTGCATGGGATTCTTCCTTCCTAAGTGCAGAACTCTGCACTTGTCCTTGTTGAACCTCATCAGCTTTATTTTGGCCCAATCCTCCAATTTGTCTAGGTCATTCTGGACCCTATCCCTACCCTCCAGCATATCTACCGCTCCCCCCAGCTTAGGGTACGTCTATACTTACCTCCTGGTTCGGCGGCAAGCAATCAATCTTCTGGGATCGATTTATCACGTCTTGTCTAGACGCGATAAATCGATCCTGGAAGTGCTCGCCGTCGACACCGGTACTCCTGCTCCGCGAGAGGAGTACGCGGAGTCGACGGGGGGGCCCGCCTACCGCATCTGGACCTGCGGTAAGTACCTTTTAGTTCGAACTAAGATACTTTGACTTCAGCTACGTTATTCACATAGCTGAAGTTGCGTATCTTAGTTCGAACCGGGGGGTTAGTGTGGACCAGCCCTTAGTGTCATCTGTGAACTTGCATAGGGTGCAATTAATCCCATCATGCCGATCATTGATAAAGATGTTGAACAAAACCGACCCCAGGACTGACCCCTGGGGCACTCCACTTGATACCGGCTGCCAACTAGACATGGAGCCATTGATCACCACCCATTGAGCCCGACAATCTAGCCAGCTTTCTATCCACCTTATAGTCCATTCATCCAATCCATACTTTTTTAACTTGCTGGCAAGAATACTGTGGGAGACCATATCAAAAGCTTTGCCAAGTCAAGGTATATCACATCCACCACTTTCCCCATATCCACAGAGCCAGTTATCTCATCATAGTAGGCAATCAGGTTGGTCAGACATGACTTGCCCTTGGTGAATTCATGTTGACTGTTCCTGATCACCTTCTTCTCCTCCAACTGCTTCAAAATTTAAGTGTATGCACACTAGTTTTCTGAAGAGACAATATTTTCCTCAGTGCAGCATGAGAAAGGAAATGTTCCAAACATCAATATAAGTCTGTGCATTAAGGTTATTTGTTAGGTTACTACAACTCTTAGCACTATTAGATTTCCATTGTACTCTCAACATGGTTGTCAGATCAAGGTAATCTAACTAAGGAAGGTACAATAAATCAAACATAAACATAAGGAAGAAACCTTCTGTCTTCACCTCCCTGGCAGTATAATCAAAATGCTTCCTGGAGCAACTAAGATGGCAAAGTCCTTTGTAGTATTTAGCTTCATATTTGTTTCAAGTCCTGGGCTTCACTTTTCACAGCATGCTCTTGACTCCCGTCACATAAATCATAGAAATTGAAATGGGATAATATGCACAAGCAGTTGCTTATGACATTTTCAGCACACAGTCTTCATTATGCTTCTTCATTTTAAATAAAAATTAACTACGCTTGGAGATGTGCAATGATGTTGATACATTATGCACATGAAAACAAGACTAATCTTCCAAGCACACACATCTATTTGGGATAGCGCTGGATATCTGCAAAAAGACAGGATGGGGATATTAATGCAAAACTGGCTTTTATTTTTGTCAGGTGCTAGGGAAAGTAGCTGAGTGGATAATGGTGTTAGTGGATGGTCTTTCAAATGTATATGGTTTACTTACGTATTTTTTAAGATGTGGAATGGTTCTATTTGATCATATTTCATTTGTTTTTCTATTTAGGTTTAAAGTACTCATAACATAAGTATAGGGCTAAAATTGTTCAGATACATTAGCCTGTTAAATTAGGGAGTCTCTATAGAAATAAGAACTAACTGAATCATTTATTTGTTAGTTATTACAGTTATGATTCTCAGAGGTTTAAAGTGGGCTGGTGGCCCTGTACAAACAAGGGAAACAATAGACCCTTTGCCAAAAACTCAAACCTAACTTTTCACAGTTAGCAACATTTTTTTCCCCTTTTGCACTTCATGGTTCAAGCAGGGGCTAAAATTGAAGTAGTGAAATATCTCTTGAGAGAGGCTTTTCTTTTCTTGTGGCATATTCTGCTGATCTGGAAGGAGGAAGTAAGGAGATCTTGTAAGATAACCTTTTCTCACATGATTTCCAACCTCAAGATGTTGATTAAAAGCCATACTGCTACAGCTTATTCAAATGATACTTTGCAAGTCTTTCTGACTTGTCCATCACTATATTGAGAATATGACCATGATCCTGCAAGTATTCATCTGCAAAGACTTCTTGCAGGATCAGGGCCTTATTGGGATTATAGACAAGGAGCCAAAATCTGCCCTGATATATGCCCAGGTAGCCTTAGTGATGACATGTAGCACTCCAGCAACATAACTCAGGGTGGAATTGGACTCAAGGGCGTAAAAACAATATAGAGATAGACAATACAGATGTGTGTGTACACAGTTAAGTAGGGTGTGCATGTGCATATATATACAAACAAATAAGACTCCTCAGTATATTCACACATAGTTTTAATAATCTTTGTTCTTCCCCTATAACAATTAGGAGTGATTTTAACATTGCATTCAGGGTTAATAATACAAGTATGCTAAATTAAATGTCAAATGATTGACTAAAAGCTCTTAAAGTTAATGAATATGTATGAGATAAATCAGCCTGGTTGCCAAGTGCTGTATGAAAAGATAAAGAAGATTTACATTTTCAATTGGATTCTCTTGCCTCCTAAAATTACACAGAACATTATGGGTTAGATCATGGCTCTAAGGCATGTAACAGGACAGTGCAGAGGTCCATTCCTCAAGAGGGAGTTACTGGAGCTCCCTGGTGAACAGCGGGAGTGCATGACAGCTATTACAGCCAATTACAGTGTAAAGCTTACTTCCTGACCTGTGCCAGTCCTGCTCCATGGGCAACCCCAATGGGGTGGATATGTAGGCCTGACTCCTTCCATCCCTATCCCCGATTCAGGTACAGGGCTCCTGTCAGGGTTGCCTCCCCACTCTAAACTCTAGGGTAAAGACGTGGGGACCCGCATGAAGAGCTCCTAGGCTTATTTTTACCAGCTTAGGTTAAAACCCCCAAGGTACAAAATTCCCTGCACCCTGAGAAATGCTTCTTCCACTGCCACCATCAAGTGTGTTTAAACAGGAATCCAGGAAAGGAAACCACTTGAAGTTTCTCTTTCCCCCCAAAATATCATCTCAAGCCCCTACCCCGCTTTCCTGGGAAGCTTGAGAATAATCTCCTAACCAATTGGTTACACAGTGATCTAAAAAAAAACCCACCCCTGGGGTTTTAACACCATAGAAAACAGTCAGCTTTTTAAAAGAAGGATTTTATTAAAACAAAGAAGGTAAAATCAGCTCTGTAAAATCAGGATGGTAATTATTTTACAGGGTACTCAATTTCCAAACTCAGTGGGATTCCCCCTCTGCACAAACCCATAAAGTTACAGAAAAAACAGGAATAACCCCTCCCTCTAACACAGGGAACACACACCAAGCAAAATAAACAGAAATCTACTCACTATGCTGACTAGACTTACTTTAGAAAAGTGAGGATTTGATGAAAAGATGACTGGTTCCTTCTAACTCCAAGATCACTCTGAGTCTGACAAAGAGCCACACACAAAGCTTTCCCCCTCCCAAGATTTGAAAGTATCTTGTCCCCTTATTGGTCAGATGCCGGCCAGGTCAGGTGTCGGTCTGGTTACCTGCATTTCTTAACCCTTTACTGGTGAGAGGATTTTATCTGCATCAGACCCTCTCCCCCTTCCCTTTATATTTATGACAGCTCCCCAAGAAGATTAAGGAGGGAGCAGTTCCATTGCTCTCACCACTGCAAGGATTGCAGTTCTATCTGGCCCTTATGGGTCATCCAAGGGGGTGAGGAGGTTCTTTGACCTCTTCTCAGCACTGTGCATCCACATAAGGCCTAGGAAAAAATCTGAGCAAGGCACTATCAAAGCAACATTAGCATGGGACAGTTCACCTTGTGAGCAAATTTTCAAGGGTACGGCAAGTTTTCATTAAGGTCAATTGCAAATTTTAAAATGTGTAAACCTGCATCCCTCCTCCCAGAATAACTATAATTTACAACTACTTGAACTTGAATTTGTGCAGGGAAATAAGTAAAGAAATGTATAATGAACAGTGTTAGATATAGATATACATTTAATAGTGTTATAAGAAATACAAAAGGGATTTTTTCCCGACTTTCTGTATGTGTCCTGCTGGCACAGCTCTCAACATTCTGCAAAACGACTTCCAAGGTTGTAAAAATCAGAAATCTGACTTGTGTCTTACCTACAATGGATTCTTGGTCTGTGTAGGTAACAGGGCAAAGCAAAGCTGACAAATGTGTGTGACACTATGCCCCATATTCTTCATAGAGATATTGTTATGATATGATTATGGTATAAGTATAATGTATTTTATGCAAGATAGGTGATGTAAGATATCAGTGGAAAGGTTATGATTTACTGAATATTATTATCCTATTTCTATGCATGTAACATTTTTGTATCTGAAGTTAGGAATATTGCTAAGCATCTATTACACCTGGGGAACGCCCACTAGGCAGAATGCAATCAGTCTAGATGGCTGGCTGGGAAGGGCCATTAGGAATAACAATAGGTCTTAGAAGATGCTAATCTCCCACCAGAGAGTCTTCCTGGGAAGCCTTCCTGAGTACATTACAGACAGCCTCTGTCTCATGGCTGCTGTAGCTCTACAGAGGCATGTGACCAAGTCACCTGGTACTGGACTCCATCATAATACTAGTATTTTTCCACTGACCGGGCTTGGGAATCAAACTGGGAGACAAAGGGTTCCTGCCATATGCTAAGGCAGGGGTTGGCAACCTTTGGCACATGACTCATCAGGGTAAGCTGCTGGCGGGCCACGAGACCCTGGGTTTGGTCCTGCTTTGAGCAGGGGGTTGGACTAGATGACCTCCTGAGGTCCCTTCCAACCCTGAGATTCTATGATTCTATGATTCTATGATTCTATGAGACAGATTGTTTACGTTGACCATCCACAGACACGGCCCCCCACAGCTCCCAGTGGCCGTGGTTCACCGTTCCCGGCCAATGGGAGCTGCGGGAAGCAGTGACCAGCACATCCCTGTGGCCTGCCTGCAGCTCCCATTGGCCGGGAACGGTGAACCACAGCCACTGGGAGCTGCGGGGAGCCGTGCCTGCGGACTGTCAATGTAAACAAACTGTCTCACATGCCAAAGGTTGCTCACCCCTGTGCTAAAGCTATTTAAGATGGGGGAGTGACATCATCGTGGTTCGTTCTTCACCCACTCCCCACCCAAGAAAGAAGACTGCTGGAAACACCTGAGAAACAAAAGACTGAAATAGGGGAGAAGGACTGAACCCAGACTACAGGGTTTTCTAGCCTGTGAAAGGAATAACTGGAGTTTTAAGCTGAAAGCAAGTGTAGCTTGCCCTCACGAATCTCCGCAAACTGCCTAAAAGAACATTTAGGGTGAGAATTTGCTACTTATAACCTATTTCTTTAGTATATTAAGCTTAGATTGCATTTTGTTTTATTTGCTAGGTAGTCTACTTTGATCTGTTTGCCATCCCTTATAATCACTTAAAATCTATCTTATGTACTTAGTAAACTTGTTTTTGTTTTGTCTACAAAAAGTGTGTGGAAATAATAACTGGGGGCAGCAAGCTGTGTATGTATATTCCTCTCCACATTTGGGGAGTGGGTGAATTTCATGAGCTTACACTCTACAGTTCTCTGTGCAGTGCAAAATGGTATAATTTTGTGTTTACACTCTAAAGAGGGGTGTGTGCCTTAGGAACTGGGAGGTGCCTTAGCTGAGCTTTCCCATGCAGAGCTGATCTGTGTGTCTAGCTGCAGCTGGGTGTATCCCTACTGATATGTGTGCTGGTAAAGTGCATTCTGGAGCCTGGGAAAGGGCTTGCCAGGCTTACCTCAGCAGTACAGTATAAAGGGAGCCCAGGTTGGTGGGTCAGGTGAGCTCAGTGGTACCCCAGTTCCAGGCAGCACCCCGAGGTGGGGGAAACCCATCACAGTATGATTTACTAGCTGGGTGCAGATCTCCCTAGTAAGACTGACTATATGGATGCTGACTGGACAGAACTAGCAATTAGCAACTCCACGGCCCCAAGAAGCACTGCACAGACAACTGTTGTCAGAAACAATGGAACACATGAGAGTAATGAAAAGACAGCTGGATTGTGTTAGGAGTAGGATAGCAATTGTTAAAAGAAGATAGATAAAGAGGTGTTAATTAGAGTTTTAGCAGGACAAGTAACAGGACATGGATTTGGGGTCAGTATTATGATGGGTACATGAGAAAATATTTAGAATAGAATGTTTATAAATAAGGTACTTTTACTTATTTGTTCCTGATGTGATGTTACAAGACAATGTATAAAGGATATGTGCTTAACAAAGTGAGGGGTTGAGCATGTCCTGAAATGCCACTCAGATTCCCACCTCAGCTTGTTGGAAGAATGAGTTAGTTACCCGGGGGTAATCTGCCCCTTTAAAAGTTTCTAAAATAAGGTATAAGATAAGTTTTGCCACATGCAATTTTTCATGCTCTGTAACGATCCTCAAATTATTTGTCTTATTAAGCACATGAGATAAATCACCTCATTTGTTCATGAATTGTGCATAAATTCTATGCCACAATTCACACATACATATTCCTTGAAACCAAGACAGCTTGACAGTTTGTTTGGTTTTTGTTTCCTTTAATTAACAGGATCCATTCTTGAGGGGCTGTCATAAGCACTGCAAGTGTTTTAGGTTCCCATGTCCATATATTTATATAAAAGTAAAGCTCAGACAACTAGATATTCAAAGAGTTCTACAACTTTCCTCTGCATTTTAGGGTGTGGGTCACTTGCTGGTTTGAACTGAGTAAATGGTGGATTCTCTGTAACTTGAAATCCTTAAAACAAGATTTCAGGATTTCAGTAACTCAGCCAGAGGTTAGGGATCTATTACAGAAGGGGATGGGTGAGGTTCTAGGGCCTGTGATGTGCAGGAGGTCAGACTAAATGATAATGATGGTCCCTTCTGGCTATAAAATGCATGAGACAGATTTTTAAGAATGTATGAATTATACATTGAATGTATAAATATCTTCTTACTATATGTTCCATTCTATTCATCCGATGAAGCGGACTGTAGTCCACGAAAGCTTATGCTGAAATAAATTTGTTAGTCTGTAAGGTGCCACAAGTACTCCTGTTGTTGTTTTTTGCTGACACAGACTAACATGGCTGCTACTCTGAAACCTGTTAATTATATACTACTTCACACTGATGTACAATGTTTTTATCCTACCAATCCTTCCACCTTACTTACTTAATTCTATCAGTGTAGAATCTAACCATCTAACCATCTTCAGTGTATTTATCTTCACACCACCTGCATGAGATAGGGCAGTTCAATTATCCCTGTATTTTGTGTTTGCTTTAAAGAATTCCATGTCACACAATCACAGGTTCATTGCTTGTAAGTACTAGTTGTAAAAAACCCCTGAATTTGCAGTTACCATAGGTCAAATGACTTGACCCAAAACTGAGCAGGTTTATCTGAGAGATCATGTCCTGTTACAAAATGTAGTTACATGTAAACCTGTTAATTTCACATCCCCATATTAGAGACATTTCTTTGGGCTTCCAGATTTCAAGCTGGAAGTGCTGAAATTCCACACAAAAGGCTTGTATGCAACAGTATTCCTGGCCTGACTTAAGACAGAAGCCAGCAGAATTCTCACAAGAAAGCCTGTTCTCATAAGTTTTCTACCAAATTTTGCAGATTTAAGAGGTTCAAATAATTTTAGATAAAGATAATTTAAGTATCCCAAATTTGGGGTATTTATGTGAACAGAACCCAGATTTTGACTGTTTTGTTCACCTGTATTAACACAAAATCTTATTAACTATTTGAACTATGATGAGATGACATATAGGCCAATGATCTGTGGTGTTGCCAGATTAGGATGCCTGGGGCTGTGTATTTGCATCTAAAATGTGCTGCATAAGGTTATAGGCTTTCTAATGGTTGGCTATTATATCCAGCTTTCTAAATGTGGGAATGATATTGTCTAATAATCTTGGTGTTGCTGAATCAAGCCAGCTAACACTGTAGTTACTTCCCCACAGGGTTTCTGCTCAAACTGATCCCCTGACAATTTTGGATAGGAATAATACTCCACAAGCTAATATTTTCTTGATCAACTAAAGTTAGGGATACTTCATTAGAAGTGTTTCTGTGAGTTGAAGAAATGGAATTTAGAAAACCATGAGATAATGGAAGTATTGATTGTCCATGATGGATTGCAATATGTCTGGTAAAAGCAGAAAACAGGGTGGTTTGTGTTTGTTTCCCATGGTATGGCAGCTTCCAGAAGACACATTTTTACAATAGATGAGCACCATTCAAACAGCACTATGTGCTTACGCTTGCTGCTGGCACACAAAGTTCGCATACACTCATTTCACCGCTAAAGACATTTTGATCGCTGGCTCCACACAGTCGCCTGCCAAATCCAGGGCTCCAGGCTCTGGGAATGCTCACTTCTTAAGTGAGGACACATTTCTCCAAGGTATTTTGCATGCTCTCATTCTTTCATATTGCTCAGCTAAGGCTTTTTTAGGTCTTTATCAGTTATTAATAATTTTGACGATTCATGGTTTATTCATAACCATGATCCATTGCCATATGTTGCCTGAGCCCTCACATTGTTCTTTGAACAATGTGATTGTGGCGCTGTGCTTCTGCAATTCACATCCAATAAAACAGGTTATAGAGAAAGATTAATGAAATGAGAAACACAATAAAACATCTTGCAATAGCTTCCATTTTGAACTTTTGAATTAAATATTGCATAGTAATTGCCTTAATTGGTTTTCAAAAGAGGCATAATCTAGCAAAGTAACTCTTACAATCCTTTACGGCCCAATTTTGCTACCCTCCTTCAGACTGAGCAGTGCCTTACTCTGTGAGTAGTGCCATTGAACCGTCAATGGAATGACTCATCTAGTAAGAGGCTACTCAGTGCAATAAAGGGTGGTCTGTAAACATTATGCACTCTGGTCTCCAAGCTTTCATATGAAATCTGTCTACTTTCATTCTAAGTGTGAAACAGAGTAACAGCTATTTTGGTGGTAAATCGTTCTCGTAGGTGACATTCTGATAATGACTGACACTGACAACTTAAAAATAGAATGTCACTACTTGAAGTTGATGAATACAGATCTCTCTTCTGATTTTGTTAGCCAAGTGTTCCATTTTCATAAATGAGGTGAAATTTGACACCTTCTACAACATGCTACATTATTATAAATATGAAATCACCTGGATTTTTATGAAATGCTCATTGTTTAACATAAAAAATAAATTACTGCTTTTTGAGTTTACAGGCCTAGGTATTCATTACCACAAATGATGTATGCTGCAGGAGAGAACGTTCAATGCACTTCAGAAAACAGTCTCAAGACAGATGAGCAAACTCTTCTTTGAGCTGCAACCTGTCCAACCCCAATATCTATTGCGTTTTAACATAACCCTTTGGAAGTGAATTTTTGATTCATTGCTAATTGTACACAGTTGACTGCTGTGTATAAATTATATGGATTCACAACTGCCATTCCAAAGGGTAAGTTAAAATACATTGGCATCTGAATGGTATTTGAATATTATTTGTATTGTAAATATCTTAAATAGTGCGTATGGGCTGCTTCTTTGGAGTTACTGAGAATCAGTGGGCCCAAACCAAAACTTCAGCTCAGACTGACCCTGTACTTTGAGTGTGTTCAGGCTGATGTGAATCTTGCAAACAACCCCTCTAATTAAAACAGGCCTGTGATGGAGGACACTCATTGGCCGTGCTGCCTAGCCGTCAGGGTTGTTGCAGGTTGTTTTTCTCCTAGGATTTCCCCTTTCTTTATAACTCCGCCCTGTGGTGGTCTGTCTTTTCAATGACTCTGCCATATAGTGAGGTCAGACTTTCAAGTCCACCCCTTCTGGGGTGTATAGAAAGAGTCCAGTAATGGGGAAGTCTTCAGAATTCAGCAAGGAATTCAGGGCTTCCTTCAGGGTCGGGGCCTTATCATCTGAACCCTTGTACCTACAGGGTCTTCCTCCAACTAGGTTCCCAGCTGAGGGATAGACTTCCATCATTTTCCTTCTTTAGAGTTTGGTAGGGGGACCCTGGGCCCACCCTCTCCACTGGACTCCAATCCAGGGCCCAATGGTAAGGAGTGCAGTCCTGCACACTGGGGTGCTACTTGGCTGCCTCCCTGTATCAATTCCTACCAGTCCCCTCTCTTCTCACAGAATACAAATAAATAACTAAACTACAAAGGTACAGTCTCTACCCTTGTAAAGTCATAGATCCCTCCTTTGCGGGCTTGGTCAGGCCACTATTGCCAGGCCTCAAGCAGCAAGTATTCCTGTGGTTCTCCTTCTCAGGAGCTCAGAGCACAGATCAGCTCACCTCCACCTGCCACTGAGCTACTCCGCTTCCTTTTTTAAGGTATTTCTCCACCCTGGGCAGCTTTGCAGGTGCAGTGGAACAGGGCTGCGTGGGCCCAGAACAGAGCCTTACCCCTTTTCTGTCCTGTGTGGGGTTTCTACACCCCATCACAAGGCCAAACAAAAACCCTGATCCGAACTTTCATGAAATGTGAGCTATTCAAAGTCAGCAGACAAATGCTATTTACACAAGAAGAAAACTAACTGAAAAAGTCACCTATGAACACAAGGAAAGTATTGAACACACAAATCATCGACACAGAGAAAATCTCAGACAGGGAAACTCTAAATACAGAAAATCCATTAACAAAAGGCCAAAGCCTCATCTGGTGTAAACCAGTGTAGTGCCATAGGCCCTTAAATACCTTCATTTAAAAACATGTAGAGTCATGTTTTCATTGGTTCTCAGAGGTCGATACTTAGTTAAGAAAAGAAAAACAAAATAAATTGTTCCCCCCATAAAAAGAAAAAACCAACAACTTGGTCCTTCTCCCTGCCCCACTGAAAAGGAAATGTTAATGCTTACAGTTAGATGAATGTTCATGTCAAGAATAATCTGTCAGGGGGAAAAAAATAAAAAGAATCCTTGACATGACTAATTTAAACACATCAAAAATAGATCGTATGCATATGGGTGGGAAAATGCTAATTCATTATTATTTATGACATATATAATTATCATTTCATAGATTCAAGTTAATTCTCATTAATCATGCTGTACCATAATGAATTCTCATAGTTTAGTTTACACAGAGGTGGGTTCATGTAGAATATTTATTTTGTAATATCGTTTTATACTCTTTGCGTTAGATATTATTTTAAAGATTTTTTAACAATGGCAATGGCACAATCAGAGAAAATGCACAAGCTGCCATTGAACACTAATTGGACTTTTTGCTAAGTTATTTGTTGTTGGTTTTAGAGACACAAGCAATCTGAATTTTCAAGCCATTTGTCTTTCATTGTCCATGCTAACCAAGACTCCATAGCATCCTGGAACTTGCATTTAATGGAGCAATAGTGGAGTTCTTGGCAGTATTCAAGCTGAAAAAATTGTCCCCCTTTTCAACAAAAATTTTCAACCAGATCTATTTGGAAGCTGGAGCCAGACAAATTCAGAGTAGAAATAAGGTGCACATTTTTAATAGTGAAGTTAATTAACTGTTGGAACTACTTGCCTAAGGATGTGGTGGATTCTCCAATTGAAGTCTTTAAGTTTGAATATCTTTCTAAAACATATGCACTAGCTCAAACAGAAGTTATGGGCTTGATGCAATTTGGTGAGGTTCTATGGTCTGTGTTAAAGAGGAGGTCAAACTAGATTAACATAGTGGTAAATGTAACCCCCAAGGATATTGGAACTGTCAGCAGGCAGCTTCCCTGGACTAGCAGCCAGAGCAGAGCTGACCATGTGGTGACTGGTCTCACAGAGAGCTGGAGCAGCTCCCTAAGAAACTCACCTGGTTCGTCATTCACTAAATTAGCAAAAACCTAGATATTACATCTTGCTTAGCAGAACCCTCTTGTTTGTCAGCAGTATCGCACACATGCCATAGCTCTTCCTCAGCCATCTCCAGTCTATGAATTCTTAGGAATAATTCCACACAGGAGCTCACTTTTGGCGTAAAGGAAAGAGGAAAGGGTCTATTTACTGCTGTATTCTACTGGGAACAGATAGAAAATTGCCTTGTAAGTTGCCTCTGAAAGTGCTGCAGTGCTGTTACTGGAGGGGAAATCAAGTCAGCTTGTGATTTGTGAGTTTACATAACAGGGCCAACCTAAGCGCTCATTACATTACCTCTCATTTACACCAGAGTAACTCACTTGAAGTTAATGGAGATGCATCAATGTAACTGTGAGCAAAAATTGACCTGTTGCCTCTAATGGCACATAGCCCCAAGAGCCATTTGACTTACACATTCATGCAGAGCCAGCCCTACACACAAGTATTATTCATGTCCCAGTAAGTTATGTAATATTCATGGTTTAATGATGCATGGTCTTCAAATATGCTGGGAAGATGCCAGCAGCCCACATCCAAGCACTACTACATATTTGCTTTGTTGACCTATGTATATATTCAGCCACATGAAGTCGTTGCAGCTGGGACTCCAATAAGAATTTCCAACTTCCAAAATGTTCCCACTGCCATTGTGTTAATGCCAGCAGAGAGCCTCTGTTGTAATTAGCCTAGATTTCCTTACAATATCCAGTTACACAGGAGTAATCCATGAATATTCATGGACAAGCTATTTGAATTACAAACATTCATGAATAAATCATTTGGCTGAAAACAGGGTAGGTTGTGTTTCATGGCTTCTGTGATTTATTCCGTGGTGTTACAATTTGTAATATTAGTTGCTATCATAAAGTTTATTTTTCAAGCCTTCCTTTCCAGCTGTGGCCGAGACACTCGGGGGAAAAAGAGAAGCCTTTTCTTATATCCCTGTAAGGACAGATCCCTATCTGGATACATGATGTAGATTTACTGCCTGCTACTATGCAGACTCATTAGTGATTTTGAAAGGTGTCTTTATGTTTTTTTAGTATGCAATACACCTAAAACAAAGGGGGAGCAAAGCAATTTTACAAGATCACCGGTCAGGAGAAGGAGAACGTGGCTCTGTGATAAGAAGAAATATGCTTGTGTTAAAAAACTCCGGAAAAGTCACAAACAAGAGCATTTAGTACCAACTGACAAAAGTCAGGAGATTTGGTCAGTTCCTTCTGACATCCAACCCACACTCTCAAGGTTCCAGAAACAAGTCATATTACTACTATAAACCCAATAAAAACTGCAGTATTCAGCTATATGCGATGCATAATTGCTTCCTAATTCCAATATTGTGAAGCTCACACAGACATTCAGCCCGTCTGCACAATTGATGCAATTTATATTGCCTTTAGTGTTTGGAACTTCATATGCGCTGTTAGAAATGGGTAAATGACACAAAAAACATGTATGGGAGCATCCTTGTGAATGAAACGTGTTAATTTTTGTTCTGTTATTAGCAGCCCCTCTTATTCACTTGCTTTAGGTGAATAGGTTTTATGCACAAGGATGCTTGCAGAAAGCAAAAGCAATGTGAATACTTAGCACATGTAAACGCTTCTGAGAATACATACACTAGAAGTGCTTCCATGGCCATTTGTAAAACCCTTTGTGGCTCTAAACGTGGAAACAGAAGGAGGGAAAGAAGATTATACAGAAGAGGTCAGAGAAAGAGGAGGTCATGTGGCACCACCACAGATAAGTATCTAACCTGGCAAAATGTCACAGGCGAAGGTGAAGTTCATCATCCAGCTATCTGCCTGTATATGTGGCCAGACACTGAAGAGGGGGATGAACACCATAGAACAGTTGCCCTGTGATATCAGCTAGGACGGTGGAATCCAGAGGCGTGTGTTGTGTTGGGCATGTATGGGTCATCTCCCAGTCATCAGAGAAAGGTGGAACCAATGCAATGGAGTCACAGGGAGAAGCAAGGGAAGGCAACAATCAATACCGGGAAAAAGCAATTAAGTGCCAGCACTTGGAAAGGTTACTGATGGTAATACAATACCTATCCTAGCTAATGCCATGATAGAACATTGTTAGCCAGTAAATATCATGTCTCTCCCTCTGTCATGGGGGAACCCAGCCATTTTCACTAATCCCTAGACACAGGCAAATGCAATGCTTTTTCCTGTACAAAAGAGGACAGGAAAAGAGATTTAAATTTCCTTGGACCTCATCATCTCCTGATTTCTCTCTGCCTTTGTCTCCAAGTTACTTCTTTTCCCAGTCTGCCCTCTCTCTGAGATAATCAAAGTTACAATTTCTTTGGGCACCCTATTTATAAGCTTAGTTCAAGGAGCAGAAACAATAGTTTTTGATTTACATGACCAACTGGTGTTCGAATAGCAAAACTCTTGTAGTGGATGGTGCATATGGATATCTTTCTAACAGAAACTTCCTGTAAAACTAATGAACAGTGAACAGATGCATGTATTACAAGTTTGGTTGATAATGGTAATTTTGTTGATGTAATATACATAGACTTCTGTAAGGCATTTGACTTGGTACAGTATGACATTTTGATTAAAAAACTAGAAAGATATAAAATTAACATGGTATATCTTAAATGGATTAAAAGATAAAAAATGGATAGGTCTCAAAATCTAATTGCAAACATGGAATCATCATTGAACAGGCATGTGTCTAGCCGGGTCCCACAGGGTTTGGTTCTTGGCACTGCTATATAACATTTTTATTAATGACCTGGAAGAAAACATGAAATCATCACTGATAAAGTTTGCAGATGACACAAATTGCGGGAGTGGTAAATCATAAAGAGCTCAAGTCACTGATCCAGAGCGATCTGGATCACTTGGTAAACTGGGCACCAGCAAACAATATGCATTTTAATATGGCTAAATGTAACTGTATATATGTAAAATGAAAATAAGAAAGAAAAACTTGTAGCACCTTAGAGACTAACAAATTTATTTCAGCATAAGCTTTCGTGGGTTAGTACCCACTTCATCGGATTCATGGAATGAAACATACAGTAGACAGATATTTATACAGTCAGAGAAACATGATAAGGTGGAGGTGCATAGACCAACCTTAAGAGGCTAATTAATTGAGAGGAACCATAACAGCAGGGGAAGAAAAACCTTTGAAGTGATAAACAAGATGGTCTTACTTCCAGCTTCCATCCTGGACACACCACACGATCCATTGTTTACAGCCAAGCTCTAAGATACAACCGCATTTGCTCCAATCCCTCAGACAGAGACAAACACCTACAAGATCTCTATCAAGCATTCTTACAACTACAATACCCACCTGCTGAAGTGAAAAAACAGATTGACAGAGCCAGAAGAGTACCCAGGAGTCACCTACTACAAGACAGGCCCAAAAAAGAAAATAACAGAACACCACTAGCCGTCACCTTTAGCCCCCAACTAAAACCTCTCCAGCGCATCATCAAAGATCTACAACCTATCCTAAAAGATGATCCCTCACTCTCACAGATCTTGGAGGACAGACCAATCCTTGCTTACAGACAGCCCCCCAACCTGAAGCAAATACTCACCAGCAACCACACACCATACAACAAAAACACTAACCCAGGAACCTATCCTTGCAACAAAGCCCGATGCCAACTCTGTCCACATATCGATTCAAGTGATACCATCACAGGGCCTAATCACATCCGCCACGCCATCAGGGGCTCATTCACCTGCACATCTACCAATGTGATATATGCCATCATGTGCCAGCAATGCCCCTCTGCCATGTACATTGGCCAAACCGGACAGTCTCTACGCAAAAGAATAAATGGACATAAATCTGATATCAGGAATCATAACATTCAAAAACCAGTAGGAGAACACTTCAACCTCCCTAATCACTCACTGACAGACTTGAGGGTAGCAGTGTTGTGACAGATTAACTCGAAAAACAGACTTCAAAGAGAAACTGTTGAACTCGAATTGATATGCAAACTAGATTGCATTACCTCAGGATTAAATAAGGACCTCGAATGGCTCGGCCATTACGTTAATTGAATCTATTTCCCTTAAGTTAACGATCCTCATTCACACCTGTGTGACCATCTTGTTTATCACTTCAAAGGTTTTTCTTCCCCTGCTGTTATGGTTCCTCTCAATTAATTAGCCTCTTAAGGTTGGTCTATGCACCTCCACCTTATCATGTTTCTCTGACTGTATAAATATCTGTCTACTGTATGTTTCATTCCATGCATCCGATGAAGTGGGTACTAACCCACGAAAGCTTATGCTGAAATAAATTTGTTAGTCTCTAAGGTGCTACAAGTTTTTCTTTCTTATTTTCATTTTGCTGACACAGACTAACACGGCTACTACACTGAAACCTATGTATATATGTAGGAACAAAGTATGTAGACCATACTTATAGGATGGAGGACTCTATCCTGGGAAACAGGGACTGAAAAGGATTTCGGGCTATGGGTGATTAATTAGCTGAAGATGTACTCCCAGTGTGCCAAGGTGACCAAAAGGCCTAACGTAATCCTTTAAGCATAATCAAGGGACTTAAGTAGGAGTAGAGAAGTTATTTTACCTCTGTATTTGGCACTGGTGTGATCACTGCTAGAATACTGTGTCCAGTTCTGGCATACACAATTCCAGAAGGATATTGGCAAACTGGAGAGTGTTTGAGAAGAACTGCAAGAATGATTATAGGATTAGAAAACATACCTGATAGTGATAAATTCAAAGAGCTCAATCTATTTAGCTTAAAAAAGAGAAGGTTAAGTGGTGACTTAATTACAATTTATAAGTGCCTACATGGAGAAAAAATATTTAATAATGGTCTCTTCAATCTCGTAGAGAAAGGTCTAACACTATCCAATGGCTGGAAGTTGATGCTAGGAACATTCAGACTGGAAATAAGGTGTATAAGCTTTTAAAGCCCTTTTCTTTGCAATGATTGGCTTAGAAATAATTTAATGCCATACACAAGTATATTGGTCATCCATGATATAGTATATTAGCACCTGCCACTGAGAAACAATACCTCAGAGGATACTAATACTTGGCACTCACAGAGTGCTTTCTGTTTTTTAAAATACTGTGCAAACATTATTTAATGGATCTGCACCACTAGGAGACAGGTAAGTATTAGTCTCATTTTATAGATGGGGCACCTGAAAGGTTATATGACTACCTCAAAGTCACACACTGTGTCCGTGGTAGGATTAGCCCTCAGCAGTTCTTGGCTCCAGCCCTGGGTGCAGTCCACTAGACCATTATGCCTCTCTTGAAAAGAAGCAGTTGTCCAACCCTAGGAAAGAATGAAAAGACAGGAAAACAGGCTATGAACACTAGAGACAGATACATTGAGTATTTTCTATCGACCTCATGAGAGCGATAAAGATCTCAGATGCTCTGTTGGAGATTCTGGAGGAGATAGGGGAACCTTTCCACACCCACCGAATACCAACACCCATTCACATGCAAACATTGTTGAGTTTTCTTTGTCATGATCTTTAAAAAACTATGGACATGATTCTCCACTACTTTGTGCCTTGTGTAATCACAAACCCACTTTGCACTCTCTCTGCACTGCTGCAAGTGGACAATCAGATCTATAACTTATTATACATCAGCCTGTACTAGAGCTCCTGGAACAAAAACTATCCTCCAGTCCCATCTATACCTAGCTAGTTTGATCAGTACTTCAAATATCGGTAACCTTATTTAAGCTATGACCCCTGTGCATTCTCAGCCTGTCTCTCAAGCAGTAAAGTTTCTTCATTGCAGCAAATATTCAAGTCATGGAGTAAAGAGCTGCTTCTTTCTTCTCCTCACTGCCTAAGCACCAGCTGGGGGTACACTGAAGGTATGTCTACACTGCAGTAAAACACCTATGGTTGGCTCATCTCAGCTGACTCACGGTCCCAGATTCTGGGCTCCAGCATGAGCCTAAATATCTACACTGCAATTTTATAGCCCCACAGCCTGAGCCCCGTGAACCTGAGTCAGCTGATGAAGGCTAACTGCCGGTGGTTTATTGCTGGAAATAATACCCTTGCCCTTTTGCATTGTGTGAAGCCCTTTCCTGCTAAACTGAATTCAGGTGGCTCAGATTAATACACATTAATCTGATAACTGTAAACTAATATTTTATACTGTTTTCTCCTGAGATATCTCTCTGTACATATCATAATATTTAATGGGGTTCGAAAGAGGCTTGTGTGGTTCTAAACCCAGTAATATTCTCAGCTGAGAACTAGCTGCTTTTATGTGTACTATACATTTCTAAACGTAGCACCCCACGGAAATGTTGTTTTACACAGCTGATTCGATGGGCCACTAAATCTGACAAGTACCTAGCATCGTAAATGGGATGTTAGACATTCAGAGTGTAGCAGCGGAAATAAAAATCAGCCATCACAAAGAAGACAAAAGATGGAGAATAAGAAGAGCAATAAATGTAATAAAGCCTCTGTATGCAAATGCAGGTAATCTAGGAAACCAGGAAAATTAGAACTGTTATTAAATCATGGCAATTGTGCTGTAGTTGGTATAACTAAAACCTGTTGGGATGATTTTCATAGCCAGAATGACAGCATAGGGCAGGGACTGAACCCTTCTGTTTGTACACTGTCTAGAACAGTAGGGCTCCTGTCCTCACTCAGGCCTCTAATCGTTATTGCAACATACAGGACAGATGCTCAAGTGGTATAAATTGGTGTAGCTCCATTGACCATAATGATGCTAGATGTGAGGTAGATGTGACCATAATGATGCTAGATGTGTTGGTCCTGCCATGAGGGCAGGGGGCTGGACTCGATGACCTCTTGTCCCTTCCAGCCCTAGAATCTATGAATCTATGAATCTAGATGAAGATCTGAACCTAAAAAAAAATCAATTATAATAATTAATTAGTAACAACTAATAGATACAGAATGTATAGGAGAACAGAAAGAAGAGTGGCTCAATGTCTAATGCAATCTCAATGTCAGAACACTACACATTCACAATGAAGAGAATAGGTCTTAAGTTCTTTGAGTCAGGAAACAAGGAACTGACAATAAAGGCAAAATGAGGAGGAGGAGAATGATAATTTGAGAGAAAATTAAAAATTCCTTTTCCAGCTCTCAGGATTATTGAACCCACAGGGGATACTATGTCCATGGAGAATTTTTAATTACTTCAGTAATTGTTCTAAGTAATAAATCCAGGGAAATAGGCATTATCAAAGAGGTTCCTAAGTAATAAAGACAACTTTATGATCCAAAATATGGAGACACTCACTAGAGGGGAAGACAGTCTGGATCTACTCTTATTGACAGATAAGTTTATTGAGAATCTGTAATTAATAGGGTAGTATGCAACACTCACTCTGAGCCATCTGAATTCAGCATAGTAGGAAAGGGTTCACAGAAGACAAAATATTTCCGGCAAGGCAACTGTAGGATCACTGAGAAATCTAGATTCTGGTCCATCTACAGTGAGTAGGAACCTATTCATTGATGACAGTGGAGGTAGAATTGGGGATTGGGCCCTCAATGAGTAAGGTCCATTTAGAAGAGGAAGTACAGAATTATGTTTGATTATCCAAACAGCAGGGTCACATCATATTTGTTCAGACAATTGGGAGTTTATATAATCAGGAGTCAATGGCAAGGAATAAAAACAGGAAGAAATTATGGACGTATCTTAGACAGAGAGGCCTAGATAATCAGGACATTAATGTAAAATAACAGGGCAGAAGGGGATCCTACAAGACACCATAATTAAGTTCAAGAGGATATCATTACTCCGTAAAAGAAGAATATAAGAATTGGCCAATATTGCTTTATAAGTGGCAGCTCAAGGATCTGAGGCTAAAATGTACAGGCAAAAATGTCTTCCACATCTTTGACAGGGTAAAGACTGCTGAAAAACTGAGACAAAGCAGTAGCCTCATCCAAGGCCCGGCTTGACAAAGCCCTGGCTGGGAAGATTTAGTTAGTGTTGGTCCTGCTTTGCGCAGGGGGTTGGACTAGATAACCTCATGAGGTCTCTTCCAACCCTAATCTTCTATGATTTTATACCCCAGTACTAGCACTGAGTACAGTCTGAGCCAGGACATGCAACTAACTCTATGATCAGGAGCAAATACTCTTGCTGCTCAATTTAGGTCAGAAAGAGCAAGCATGAAATCCACTCTGAGGACTCAGACTGCCTGGAGAGCAGACACTGAATAGGACAGAGAACTGATCCCACCACAAGAAATGGATTGGTTTCCTACAAAACCAATAAAATAAAAATTAATTTCCTCAAACTGAAATTGCAGAGGGAGCTAATTTGAGTAAAATGTGGAATTTCCATTTGGGGAAATGGGGCTAACATGATCTAATTTTGTGAATAATGCTATAGGATTATTCTTGACCAGGACTTCAGTTATATTTCTTCTATAAAGAGTTCTGTTAAGAATGACCCCTTCTGAAGATGTGCAATGGGAGATGCAAGTTCTCAGCATTTCTGAAAGTCAAGCTACTTAATAAGGTGCCTAAGTATAGATTAAGATACAGTACACTGTTTCAGGTACCTACAGTTAAAAATATTGCTTTGTATTTCTAGATCTTACGATTGTAAAGGAAACCACCCAAAACTTGAATGATGCTATCTTGTCCCCTCCTCTGGATAGCAGAGAGTAAGAGATCCAAAAGACTATTAAGTCATCTCTAGAACTGGGTGAGAATAGAACTTTCTCATGTTTCTGGAAAAAAAATTATCCCAATTGGGACAAAATGTCAAAAACATAATTTTTTCATCAGAAAGAATTTCCAAAAAATATTCAGCTTTGGGACAACTGGAAGGCAAATAGAAGTGGAATTGACAGCCTTCTAGGTGGTCTGCAAGGGAACTGTCATTTCAGTTTTCCATGATTGAAAAAGCTCATTTTGACCTATGCTAATCATCTCAAATGACTACAGTTTCATTCAAAATCAGGCCTAACTCAGCTTCTTATGAAGAAACAGCACACTCACGCACAGACACACACACACAAGCAAGGGCATGCACAGGAATTTAAACTTGACTGTGTTTGGAGGGGCACATTCTGTGTCCTCGTCATGGACCCAGGGCTGGAGAGCTGTCAGTTACTGCTGGGGCCCCAGGACCGGAGAAGCTTGCTTTTCCCTCTTCCCCCCGCACGACCCTGAGGGCAAAGGAGCTTGTTCTCCTCACCACAGCCCCGAGCCCAGAGGAGTTCTGTGCCCTTGCTGATTATTGAGGGTGGGGCTGTGCGCCTTCTTGCTCCCCATTGTGAATGCCCCTGACCACAAGTAAATTTCTTTAGCACCTGTTAGCAAATCACTTTGTTATCGGGTCCTAGAATCTCCATCTGCATCCTCATGTCTGACACAGAAATGATTACAGATGTTTTAGTATGTCATAGTTATTGCAAATAGGAAAATATACAATTTTATATCACAATATTGCAACAATTTCTTCACATCACCATGTGATCAAATAGCTGATATAAATATAAATAAGTGAGCATAATACTAGTCAAATACTGTACATATGTAAATAAATCAAATAAAGCCCCATTTGGATGCTGTAACAGTAGCAACTCTCAGGATCTAAGCAATAAAATATGTCATATAATTCACAACTCTGAACTCCCAACTGCATTTCTCTGCTATTCACAGTCTCATAATATCCAATTACTATTACAAATGCAATTGCAAAAGTTATGCCAAACAGCTTTACATGCTTGTATCCTCTGAGGATATTTTATAAACTTGCCAATCTTAAATATGTTCTTAATCTCATTAAAATGTTATCCTGTTACACCGGGAACTTCAGCAAAATTAACATTACTTGCTTCAGAATATTATTACTATTACTTTCCATGGAAACTTTCATTGGAGGATCGCAAAGTAGTTTACCAGGATTAATAAATTAAGCTACATATCTCCCTTGTCCCAAATATAGGTGTTACTATCTCCGCTTCGTAGATATGGAAATCTGAGGTATAGAAGTCAGTTGGACTATTCATGGGTGGCAAGCATTATGCATAGCAGTGTATAGACACTGGGTTCCAAGTTTGAGTATTTTAGCATAAAGGTTTTGGTGCTTATCCAGACATGAACTCTGAACTAGTCCAAAATCATATACACCCGATTATGAATGTATATTTATACCTGGAATTATCATGCAAATATAAAGGTCAGTTCATATTTGGGCATCTGAATATGAAGTAGACAGATTTTTTATGCTCTTAGATGAAAAATGTCTCTCTCTCCATGCAAAAGTACTAAGAGAAGCCAGGCCCTTCTGCCTTCTGCCTATGCAAGGAACTCTTTAAAAAACAACTAAGCTAAGTAACCAAGTACTGTATTTATCCAAGATGCAAGGAGATGATAAATTTCAGATTATCTTCCAAGCCATTAATCAAAATTATTTGCACATTTATGTATAAAATGCATTTTGCAATTCCACAGAAGATTGGGATTGCTTTAGTCGAGTATTCCACCCTATCCTTTTCTTATTGACATTTTAAAGCTTCTGTATATTTTACCTCTGGTGCTGGTGCTGATCCACTGTCCCACTTTAATTATGCTAGATCTGTTCTGGTTTTTATGCTGTACCCATCACCATGTCCTCTGAGAACTCTGTGGTCTTTGCAGTGACTAGTGGGAAATACCGCTTTACTTTCATAATCCTGTGTGTGCTGCTGTAATATCCACTAGGGGCTGAATTGGCCAATTCAGAGAGTTTGGGTGAAAATGCTGTATGCAGAGACATATTTGTAGAAGATTATAATTTAGAGATGCTCCCTCAGATGGACAGCATTATGAACATAGGAATTTGGAGATGTGCCCTGAAAGCAGGGGTTGGAAACAGCAGTTCACCAGAGATGCTCTCCAGTTTGCTTTATGAAAACTTGGATCCCTTTCTCATTCACTGGTTTGTTATTTAATGAACTCCAACATCATGACAAGGTGTCAGAATTTCTGAACAAGAAGGAAACTGCAGTCATTTTAAAGTTAATTCCTGTGTTTGCAACTGAATGTAGAGACAGGGGAGGCACCAGAGAAGCATGTGGAGCACCAGGCATAGAGGCTTTTGCTTGCATTTGGTGAGCATAATAGTAGCTTGACTAGCTTAAGAAGGTAGGGGAAGCAAAAATGGATGTGTTGCAACCTCCATCCAGTCTGCAATTGTCAGGCAATGTTGCAGAGAATTGGAAAAAAAATCAGACAGAGATTTTAATTGTATTCAGAAGTCATCGGGGCAGAGGAGAAAATGATAAAGTGAAATCATCAATCTTTTTGCGTGTTGTTGGGTAGGAAGAACTGGATATTTATAGCAATTTTAAGTTTGAAGAAGGTGAAAGCATGAAGTTAAGTAAACTACTGACTAAATTTGAGGAACATTGCATGCCAAAAAGGAATGAAACCTTTGAGAGACACAGATTTTTTACATGTATGCAAAAACTGATAACACCATAGGGCAATATATGACAGAATTAAGAAAACTCAGTAAAGCCTATGACTTTGGTGAGAGAGAGATTTATTTGTGGCATTAAAGATAACACTGCTCTACAGCCAAAATGCTTCTGAAATAAATGTAGTCAAACTTTACTAATTTTGGGTCACTGAGAACGAAAATGATGCTTAAAATTGTTGATTGGCTCTAGTTTTCAAGACATGCTATTGGGTCAGTATATATGACCCTTGACTTGGGAATGGCAGAGGATAAGTGAGTTATAAAGGGAAGGGATCTCAATTTAAACCAGAAATGACTAAAATACATCTTTGACTGGATCTATGAATAAATCTATGACTGGGTTTGGACAGTACTTGCTTTTTAGGCAAAACAATGAATGATGCAATCTGAAGCTGGTATTGCATCATACATGATATGAATTGCATCATGTTATTCCTAGAAGCCATGGATGATGCAATCATAACGAAGCTTACATCACTCTGCTGAACAAATTGCCCTATATCAGCTCTAGAAATCATACAGTGTCGTGCTCTCTTATTTGTCAGTGTTTGATTTTGCAAAGGGACACATTTCTGTTTAGCCAAAGTGAGCAGAGATGCCTCGTACTTGTGTGAACAGTGCAGATACCTTCTGCTATGTTTGTGGTGAAGTGACTTTTGCATCACAAAAGCGCAGTATAACCACTATGGTTAAGAAAGTCTATCACCTTTATTTTGGCTGCAAAATTGGAGATCAGGACAAGAGGTGGGCCCCACACATATGCTGCAACACTTGTGCAACCAATCTTCGCCAGTGGTTGAACAGGAAAAGGAAATCTATGCCTTTTGCAGTGCCAATGATTTGGAGAGAGCCAACAGATCATACCAGCAATTGTTACTTCTGCATGGTGCCTCCAGTTGGGAAAGGTGTGTCAAAGAAGAAAAAGTGGACTGTGCATTATCCAAACATTCCATCAGCTATACGCCCAGTACCCCACGGAGAAGGACTGCCGGTTCCTGATGCACCAGAATCATTCTCACTTGAGTCAGACGAGGAAGAGGAAGAGGATGAAACTTCTGGTCCTGAACCATCAATGTCACAGGACCCACATTTTCTCCCATCCTCCTCCTCTGAACCACACCTCATCACACAAGGTGAACTGAATGACCTTGTCAGGGATTTGGAACTACCCAAGAGTAAGGCAGAGCTTTTGGGCTCCAGACTACAGCAGTGGAATCTCCTGGCAGGTGATGTTAGGCTTTCCATGTTCAATGACCGTCAAAAGGATCTTGTCCCATTCTTCTTCATGGAAGGTGATCTTGTAGCCTGCAACAACATCGATGGTGTGATGGCAGCCCTCAACATCGTTCACGATCCAGATGAGTGGAGACTGTTCATTGATTCATTGAAGACGAGTCTTCAAGCTGTTTTACTGCATAATGGCAAAGTTTTGCCATCAATTCCAGTTGCTCATGCAGTCCATATGAAGGAAACCTATGACAACATGAAACCACTTTTGAGGTGCATAAACTATGACCAACATCAGTGGCAGCTTTGTGGCGATGTGAAGGTTGTTGCGCTCTTGCTTGGTCTGCAGACTGGATACACAAAGTACTGCTGTTTTCTCTGCGAATGGGATAGTCGTGCAAGAGATTCCCACTACATCAAGAAAGATTGGCCACTCTGACAGTCATTGGAGCCTGGGAGGAAAAGTGTTCAGCATCCACCACTTGTTGAATCAAGGAAGATTTTGTTACCACCCTTACACATCCAGCTGGGTCTGATGAAGAACTTTGTCAAGGCCATTGACAAAACACAAGCAGCTTTCAAGTACCTCCATGGAAAATTTCCAAGGTTAAGTGAAGCTAAGATAAAGGAAGGTGTCTTTGTTGGTCCTGAGATTCGTGAACTTCTTCGAGATGATGCATTTGACCATGCACTGCGTGGCAAGGAAAAAAAAGCATGGAAAGCCTTCCAGTTAGTGGCAATACATTTTCTTGGAAACAACAAGGCAGACAACTGCAGGTTGTTGGTGGAAAACCTCCTCAAGGCATACAAAAGCCTTGGTTGCAACATGTCACTAAAGATACATTTTTGGCACTCTCATCTAGATTTTTTTCCACCGAACTGCGGAGCAGTGAGCGACGAGCACGGCGAGCGATTTCACCAGGACATTGCAACAATGGAGAAATGCTATCAGGGCAAATGGAGCCCATCAATGCTTGCAGACTATTGCTGGACAGTGACAAGAGATGCTCCATTTAATGAATACAAGAGACAAGCCAAGAAGCGCCGAGTAGACACTGAATAGGACTAAACTATGTACATAATAGTTTTTTGCCTTTTGTTTCATAATACATTTTATTTATATAACCCCTTTGCTGATTTTTAAAGTGTTACATAAACAGGACAGGTGAAATAGTATCATGTAAAGCAACCATAAACACATGAAAAGACCTAGGTTTAAAATTTATGATTAAAACTCTACTATCTATACAATATACATAGACATAAAATGTAAAAACTTAAATATCTTAGAAACAGTAGCCAATCCGTTGTTTTAATTGTCATATTTGAATTCAGCACATCAAAATACATACTAAATAGCACATTTTATCTCTGAAGCAGACGACTTCTCAAAAATTGTAGACCAGTGTAATGTGTTAAGAGAGAGACTGCTCCCTGCGGGAGACTTAACTTTTGAAAAAGCTCTCCAAATATTCAGGGCAGCAAAAACTGTGAAAGCAGTAGCCAAAGAGCTGAATTCACCAGAAGGGGTTTTCCAGATGCTAAGTACAAAAGCACATAGCCAGAATAGGTCAAATGAAAGAGTGGAACCACTCGCTATGAAAACAACTGCTAGGAGGAAGACTGGGTACAGATGGTCATGTGGAAGGTATTGATCACAGCATGGCCCCAAACAGTTTCTACTTTGGGAAACTCATAAATGTGGGGAAATAATCATTTTGCAAAATGCTGCAGATCCAAATGCAGAAAAGTCAAGTGCATTCAGTTAAAGACAATCCGGTTGAGGATTTTTTCATTGAGGTACTGGGATCTAGCAAGCCTGATGAGAGGGACTGGATACTGCCTATGACAGTGAATAGGACAATTATTTCACTGAAAGTGGACACAGGAGCTCAGATTAATATTGTGTCTGAACAAGATTATGAGAGACTAAAAATAAAACCAAAACTGGGACCAACAAAAACCAACAAAAATAAAGGTTATTCTGGAACAAATATACAAGTGAAGGAGAGATACATTGCCAGCATCAACCATAAAAACACTAAAGCTGAGATGATCAGAGTGGGAAATTAAACACCCTGAAAGACTTGTAGAAACTTGCTAGCATGCCTGGAGAAAGAGTATTTGACGAAAGTGAGCGGTAAAGACTCATGCAAGAATGATGTGCTGGGAACAGCTCCTCTCTAGGTAATTGCCACATTAGGTTTATGGAAATGTACTACATGGGTTGAGAATTTAATGCGTGTGTTATTAGATAGTTGGTAGCTGTTTATATATACATATATGAGATAATTTGTTTTTCTTTAAGAGGAAAGATTTAGAAATATGTTTATAGAAGATTATAATTTAGAGATGCTCCCTCATAAGGGACAGTATTATGAACATAGGAATTTCAAGATATGCCCAGGAGATGGGGGTTGGGAACACCACATGGCTGTGTGCAGCCGTTCACCAGAGACGCTCTCCAATTTGTTTTATTAAAGTTTTATTAGTTTCTCATTCACTGGTTTGTTATTTAATGAACCCCAAGATTGTTTCACGGCACAGCCCCCTTTGCCCTGCTCTCCTCAGATCCTGCACTGAACACAGTTTATTGGACAGGAGGACCAAGGCCTTTATCGCCAGCTCTCATGCTTTGTACTGGTCTTTTTAAAATCGCTTGTCCAAGAGTAATGTAACATTGTCATCAGATAGGGTGGTGGTTTCACTGTCGTGGATGTTTCCTGATTCATTAATGTCTCTGAGCCTCAGACCAAAGCCTTTGCATCAGGGGTGCTGGAACAATTTGTATAGTGGTGGTGCTGAGAGCTGTGCACCCTATATAGGCTGGAAACCACTTCAAGCACCAGTAGCACCCTTAGTTCCAGCACCTATGCTTTGCATTGGTAACTGAAGCAGAGAGGGAGCCAGTGGCAGGATCAGAGCACTGTGGTGGTGTGCTCATAGTGTTTAGTCCATTGAGGAGGTGGGCTACTGTGCACTCTGCAGGAACTGGAGCATCTGTACTGCATTCACCTACAGACCCAGATAGAGTAATGTTCTTTTCAGAGGGGTTGGTATGTTCACTTCTACAAAGGAAACATTGATAATTTCTGTTAACAGTGAAGACAGTTCCTCCTTACTGGCTTTCACCATCCAGAAGGAAGATGGATCTGTTTCACAGTTCATTGAATAATACTGAGGGCTCCTAGAGTTTTACTGTGTATGATAGGACCAAACTACAATAGGTATATACAGTGCAGTGTACATTTTTCTGGTCTTTTATTTTTTTTATGTTATCTACATAGTAGGATGAGAGCTCCTAACAGCAGTTGGTGCTTGGGTCCAATATTTGTTTGCACAGTCCAGGATGATCAGTTGGTTCATAATTTGAAATAACTGTACTGGCCAAGATTTCATGGCTCTGATCGTGGAAAATCAGAAAGGTCTCTTGCCTCCTTTCCCACAATAACAGTCCTGCTGTAATTCTTTGTGCTGCTGAAGGATGTGTTCAGAGCAGGGGCTGCACCTGGCATCTCCAGTGTTCTATTCTTCTTCCAACATGCTTCACCTGAAGTAGTTAATCCATGTAGTAGTGAACCACGGTGATCTTTACAGTCAACGTCAGGGAATGTCCATTTAGAGCCAAGGCGGTGACAGATATGGTTGTCAAGTCATTATGCTGTTCTGTCTGCTCATCAGCCTTTTGGCCTTGTAGTTGGATGGTTTGCCTTTCTCAGGCATGCTGAAAACGTAGAGCATTCAAAAGTTTTCACATGCAAAACAGCTGTGTCTGCTCATTCCCACGGTGGGATGGAGGGTAGGTTGTAATCAACACCTGGATTTGGTGGGGTCAACACATGAGACCGAACGTCCTATAGATCTCCTCTGTCCAGCTGTGAACAGCTGTAACCATCTTATGGCCTGGTACTGACTTATTCCTATACAAACTTGCTCTTGTCTATACTACCAGCTAAGGGTGTGATTGCTCTGCTCATGCACATGTACTCATGCTAATAGCAGTGTAGCCAGAGTAGGACTGGTAGTGGCAGCAGAGGCCATGCTGAGTACAAACCCACCTGAAACCGGGGTATGTACATGACATGGTTCATCCATGCCTCCACTGCCACTACCCATGGTAATGCTGCTACACTAGCTTGATGAGAGCTAGCCTGAGCATAGGTATGTGAGCAGGGGAGTCACATCACTAGTAGTCTAGACATAGCTTTAGTAATCTTGAATGTTTCTTTATTCTGACCTTGCCACTATTCCCATAGTTTTGTATAGAAAATACAAATACCAAGGCTGCATTTGTCTCAGCTTTCCCTTAGCATACACAATGAGATAAGAAACCACAACAAGAAGTCACCTTGGCTCTTTGTTCTCTTATTTGGTCCTAACAGCAATGGCATTTGTGTTTCTATTCTCCCACTCAACCAGAAGTAACAGCTCTTAACTGTTAGATTATACTGCTTCATTTTGAAAGCTTTTGCGAGCCTCTGAAGTATAATAATTTTACTTTAGAGAGCATGTAATTGTAAGCTCTTGCATAACACTGCACATTTTTATAGTGTTACTAAACTTTGTAATTTTATTTCCCTATGAAAATTAAGTGCACACTGATGTTATAGAATTTTTCCCTCAGTCACAGTTGGATGAAATTGGAATGGGGTATTATATGGTAGGTTGGGAGTACTGATCTTTGCAAATGTAAAAGATTTTCTAGTTCCCTTGTTGCATATCCATTTCACACATAACCAAATCCATCAAATCGTTCATGTTTCAGCAACAAACAATCTGTAACCAAAAAAAAATGTAACAAAAAACATGTTCACTGTGCATTCTGTTAATACATTCCCTTTGCTACGGGTAGAGTTTACAGTGTAGAAGACCATTAAATTTGATGTTTCACAAATCATATCTGCAAAAATGAATCTGTTTCAGAACACTGGCAGCCTGTAGAGGGCCCTCAAGGTGGACAGGGTTAACAATGCCTCTCCCGATTTCAGTTAGACACAGTATGACCTTTACTAGCTACCGTAAGTAAACTAAAGCACAACTTTCAGAAGCAGTTTGTTTTTATATAAAGTAAAGGTGATGTTATGGTTAACTCGGTGCACTATGATTTGGGTTCAATCACTGGCTTTGCCACAGATTTCCTATGTGACTATGAGCTAGTCATTTAATCACGCTGAACAATCATTTCCTCATCTGTAATGCAGGCATAATAATAGCTCCCAGTCTTACATGTGTATTGGCAGGATACATTTATGACCATGTGAGGTGCACAAACACTATCGTGGTGAGGGCCATATAAGTACATAGATAAATAGTCTCCAGGCTTTCAGATACCATCTACTTTCACTGCTTGCCTCTATTTTTTCCCACTCACATTTTCTTTTAGCGTCTGATCCTGAGAGGTGCTGGGAATTTGTATCACCTGTGAATTTCACTAGACATTGCAACTGCTCAGCATCTTTCAGATTCTGATTTTTAATTAAGTACTGAATCATCCATCAATACTTTGCATCCTTTATTGACCAAAATTAGATTCAAGCATGAGCTGCTGCCCGTGTCTACATTATTGGGATAAAATTTTCTTTCTTCTATCTAGCTATCTATCCAGATAGATCTGCAAAGTAGGAACTACAAGAACTCCCAACAACTCCCATGAATTTTCCTGTCTGGTGGCCAGGGAAAGGGAGAGATGCTGAACCAGGAAGTGGCTGGGGTCTGTCTGGAAGCTGAGGCAGCAGCCACATGGCAAACAGGGGGCTGGAGAGAAACTGGAAGCAGGAACAGATGCAGAACCACAGGTGGAGCAGGCCACGAGCACCGGACATTACAGGTGGGTGCATGTCTTAGTGGGACTTATGGGAGAGCAGTAGTGGCTGGGCAGGGAGCCAGTGCAGAGGGGCCCCAATGAGAGACACTTAATTGAGCCTGGCCTGGAAACCTGGAAGCACCTATTCGCTTGGAATAGAGACTGGCTTGGAGAGGGCATCCCAGGCACTAGGCCTGAAGAGTCCTGACTCTCAACTGGATTGCCCCAAGAACCCTAACAAGAACCATTATAACTCACTTTGAACTGTAACTGTTTAAGCCTCTGAGTCTAGGGTCTTTGCAACCTTTCCCCTTTCCTGACAGCTCTAGTAAAAATGTGTCTGAGTTATTGGGACCCACCAGGGTTAGCGTATACAAGGCCTAGCTGCAGAAGCACTGATAGTGCTTGCCTCTGAAACACAGCGCACAGGGTATGCTACCGGCACCCTAGGGTTTTGGGGTACAGAGTAATCCCAATAATTACACTATCTAACTTAGCTAATAAAAAAACAAAATGTGTGTCCCAAGGGAAATTTTGATGTTTCAAAATGTTGAAACATTTTATTTTTGTTTTTTGACACAAAAGAAAATGTCGAGTTCTGGGTTGGATCTCTACGTCCATCTTGGTGCCTCACCATCTCCTAGGAATTCTAGTTGAGGTGGATCATGTCTCCCTTTGTGCCTATTGACCAGGTTTACCAGTCAGACTACAACTCCCATGATGCCTCAAACTCCCATTCCAACTCTAATACTTTTCTCATATGTGTTTCCGTCCCTTCTAATAAATCATTCCAAGAAAAGTTTTCAGACCTAATTCTCTGTGTATTATTCTCATTGTAGCAGCATCTCAAATCAAAAAGTGAAATCTGGGAATTCTACATATTAAATACTTTGGGAAAATGTAGGGTGATTTTTCACTATCAGAGGAAAACATAAGTTATCCTGTCCAGTGAGGCCAAACCCAATATGTCATGCTGTCAAATCACAGACACGATAGAAAGTGGTACCAAATCATGTTTAGATATTGTTTTTGCACTCATTACCTAGCCATTGCATACATTATTTAAAATAAGCAATTATTTCATTAAAAATAAATGAGGTTATTCCTCTGGGGTGCGTTTGCACCTCCAAGCTAGCTAATGTCATACAGTCTATAACTATCCTCAGGGAAAAAAAAGTCAGGAAATGTATGTCTTCAGAGAAATATTACATCACTTTTAAATCTATACTGTGCCTAAGGATGAATTTTTTTGAACAGAGGTAGTAGATTGTAGTGGTTAGAGGATGGGATTGTGACTCAGAACTTCTGGGGTTTGAGTCTCCTCTCACACCAGTGTAAATCACTATTTAGCTACCGTGAAATCAGTGGGGTTACACAAGTGTAAAACTGGTGAAGATGGAGGGAGAATCAGATGAGTGGGGTTTATGCTTAGCTGAGCAGTTCTCACATTATGACCTTGAGCAAGACACAACTTCACTATTACTCAGTTTGCAATGTTTACTATTAAACAATACCTGCACTTTTTCAAACCTGAAAAAAAAGCTATGCTACAATATGAAGGTTGGCAAATGTGGGGGTTAGTTCTTCTTTTAACTAAAGCATTTCAAACATTTCTAGTAAATTAACAAAAGCAGAGCTGTGAGACTCAAAACCCAAGTATAAGATTGGTTCAAAAATATTTCATCAAAATTGTTTTTTAATGCAAAATTGGGTTATTGACAAACTTTTTTTTTTTTTCAAAATCTGTATGTGTTTCATGGAAAACTGACTCTTTTCTTTTTCATTGAAAACTGAAATATGTTGGCCAAAAAAATGGAACTAATTCTTTTTGGATATGTTACTACAGTGCCTCATGAAAGTAGTAGTTCTGTTTCCTCATGTCACTATTCTCTTCCATGGACTAGCCCACTGGCCAAGCTACATTTTCCATGATCCACCACAACCAGGGACTCCCATAATGTACCACCTCCCCTCTCCCAAAGGGAAAACTGTGATGCATCATGGGAGATGTAGTTCAACTGGGGAGCCCAACCCATAGAGGAGAATGGGGAGATGAGAAAACTGAACTACAACTCCCATAAGGCACCACAGCAACATTTCCAAATCTAAATATTTAAGGTTTTGGACAAAATTTTTCAGTATTTGTATTTTCACTGAAAATTTTTTATTTTTCTGAAGGAATTAAAAAACTGAACCAGCTCTATGTAGGGTCTGTTCTGGCTTTGTCACTAACCTGCTGGGTGAACTTGAGCAAAAACTCTATGTCTCAGTACAATAGGAATAATTGTTAACTATGTTTCTTTCATAGGATTATTAGATCTATGAATAACATCACTATAGGGCCTGTATCTAGCAAAGTGCTCAAGAATGACCTGAAGAAGGTCTCTGTGTAGGCTTGAAAACTTGTCTCTATCACCAACAGTATTATCAATATTACTTTAACCATTTCAGAATCTATGGGACTTGGTTTTTAGGTTATATGCTTAATAACAGGCTTTACTCTGACATGTTAAAAGTAATTAATTATTCAGTTTAAATTCTGCAGAGCTAAGATAGTGAAGCTTTCTGTGCATACCAGCTTATTTCCATTAACATGATCTAAAGCACATTTATTTCTGTTGACCGGTATGCTAGCATCTTGTTGAAAAATGTCACAATTAGAAAAAGAACTCTTCTGAGGGTTTGATGGCACAGTAAGTGGCTAGCTTTGCACCTCTGGAAATCTGTCTTTAAGTGAAAATGTCTCCGTTGCTCTCATCTTATTCTCTACTGAACATTTTTCTATATCACAAAATCACTGCAAAACTTAGCATGATTAACACTGCAGTCTCCACTGAGGGGAGAACTGGGAATGACAGGGGCTGCAGAATTGATCATCAGTGCTTAGGCACCAAAGTGACCAGCCTAGATTATATGGTGTTTGATGCGAGAGAGTGAAAGAGAGAGATAGAATGGAGGTAAATTTCCAGAAGTAGGTAGGGAGGTAACTCCAGTAACTGCCTAAGAACCTGATTGGTGAGTTCCTGAGCCTGCTGGAAGGTGCCAGTACCCTCATCACCCAATGGGAGTTGAGTTCAGGCAATTGGCACCTTTCAGATTTGGGAATTAAGGACTGGACACTCCCTTCCGTTAACATGTGTGAAGGTCATAGCCAGAATAAAGCCTGTGCAAGACCTGCCAGCACGATGGCTTTGTGAACAATTGCAGAGGGAAACAGAAATGTCTGTACTTGGCTCTAGCCCATGCTACTAGCCCTTTATTAGTCTACTGATTAAATTCACCTACAAAACAAAGCATTACTTATATTCCTTTAAACATATTTTCCTTACAATCACATTCTCCTCCATTAATGATCGCATGTTTTGTTTTGTTTTTCATGAGAGTCTTTTGAAGACAATTGGGAAATTATTTAGCTTCCTGGAAGATATTAGAATTTGTCAAGATCTTTGCTGCTGGTGGTGTGTTGTATTGTGCACTATTAATGCAGATGAGCAACAAATGTGCTTCTATAAATTGAATCTGACTCTGGTAGCTCCAAGGATAACCCAAGGCACAAAACTGGGGGACTATATATATAGAGAGACAATCTCTCTCATTGCTTTACTATACAAATCCTAATTAGTCCCAAAGGTTTTTTGTAATAAATTCAGGTAGGTAAAGCATAGAAACTTTTTTGTCAAGCAAACGATGCAAAAAAGTAGGACAGTGACCAAAAAAAAAAAGCTGCAAACAATTCTAGGCTTTTATTTTAAAAAGTGAATATTTATATGCCAGCAGAGCTATCCATCCACAGGACAGGGATAGTCACTGTAAATAAGTTAAACAGCAGAAATCAATACATTCTTTTTAATTGAGTTCATCCTTATAAATTAACACAAATCCACCAGTCCACAAGGGAAAAATAGCACGTTTCCTTATTTATCACAGATAAGGAGATCATTACCACTTCACAGTAGTGAGGTTGCCAGTTAAATAAAGAACTTTGCAGCTATTTGAATATCTAGGGGAAGTTACCTTTCCCAATATATCTACCACAATCTCAGCTCCCGGGACTGTGAGCCAGGTTATGGGGCTTTAACTCGCACCGGATATTGCCTTACTCTGCAATTGATCCCATTGTAGCCAATGAAAGGATCCGATTTTAGGAAAGGACAGAACAATGCAGAATAGCTACCAGCACCTCATGACAAGCAAATGATGCTGAACTTGATGTGCAGTGAGAGGAACCCTGACGTCCTGCATTAGCTCGCAACTTGACCTCTGTTCATAGCCTGTGATTAAGTATCCATAGACTTGTCTGCTCTGCTGCACTTCTGACTGTTGTATGCAAATCTGTGAATCTGAAAATGAAAACATTCTTTCTGTAGTCAAATGCTTCACATTTTCCATTATTTGGAAACACACACTCCCTGTTATCCCTGTTAACACTCTGACTCACTTTAGCCATTGGAATTGTCCACTTCTACATATAGTTTATTCTCATTAATGATCTGATCCTCATATATCACTCTAACAAGAACAAGCGTATGGGTACAATTTCCAAAAGTGCCTAAGTAATTTAGGAGCCTAAGTGCCATTTTCAAAAGGCCAGACTTTTGAAGGCATTTAGGCACATAAAAATGCAGACAGGTGCCCATTGCGATCTTCAAAAACACCTACTTGCCTAACTCCCATTGAGTTCACTATACCAGACTCTCCAAAAGAGGTGGGAAGGCACTGATATAAGGAATGAGGTCATGGCCTTGCTTTCCCTCCATCTTGTACAGTGCAGATGGAGGGATGGTGCACTCAGTCTTCTGGTCTTTCTCGCTGGTTATGGCCTTTAACCACCTTGAGGGGGAATAAAACAAAACAATCTTTACTTTTATTTATGACAATTCAAGCGCCCAAATTATTTTGCCCAGCTAGAATACCAGTGATGGACAAATATAGCTCAGTAAAACAGCAGTTGTTCATAGGTTTTGATGCTTCAAAATAGACTTTTCCTCAGGCACTTTCTTCCTCATCAGCTCACACAGCATTTTCTGTTTATGCACTCAGTAACATCCATTGATCAATTACCCAGCTGTACTGGGCATAAGGGAAAATAATAGTATGTTGTCAGATAAAAAATAAAAATGAAGCATTCTTATACTTAGTGTCAGTATTATTAAATATCTATGCCTTGTTTAATTTCTGTAACGTGCCATGCACAACTATACATAATAATAATTATAATTATCATTGAGAATATATGTTATTATTTACTTGTATTTTGGTAGCTTCTAGAGGCTCTAATAAGGAAAAGTTTTCTATGGTGATAGATGAAACAGCCTACCTGTCGAAGACTGAGGATAGGAAAATAATCCTGGATCTTCAGCTTCAAAGCATTGGCTTCTGTCAATCAAGCTAAAGGAATATTTTAGTTAAGTGGCAGCAGTTGTAGGATATTATCCTCTAAGTCAGGGGTCTCAAACTCAAATTACCACGAGGGCCACATGAGGACTAGTGCATTGGCCCGAGGACCGCATCACTGACCCCATCCCCTCGCAGCCCCCGGCCCCGCCCCCACTCCACCCCTTCCATTAGGCCCCACCCCTTCTCCTCCCCTTCTCCGCCTCCTCCCCTGAGCGTGCGGCTCCCCGCTCCTCCCCCCTCCCTCCCAGAAACCGCGAAGCCGCCAGACAGATGTTCTGGTGGCGGGAATGGCCTGGGGGTAAAAATAGAACCTTGGAGCAGCGCGGAGGGAACGGGGATTTTAGCGGCCACAGAACGTAACTGGGGGCGGGGGTGAGGGGAGTTGGCGGCCATAGGATGTAACTGGGAGGGGGGGCGGGGGGAGCCCGGCGGCCTGCCTCTTCTCCCCCCCCCCTCCCCTGTGTGTGCGCTTCCCACTCCTCCCCCCTCCCTCCCAGAAACCGCAAAGCTGCCAGACAGCTGTTCTGGCGGCGGAACTTCAGAACGTAACTCGGGGGGGGGGGGGAGGAAGCCCGGTGGGCCACGTGTTTGAGACCCGTGCTCTAAGTGGACCAGCCACTATATGGGTTTATGACACAGTGTGTTACACAGGTGTTGTGCAAACACCGAGATATGTAGACACATTTGTTACCTCACAATCTAATTATATTTTACTGGAAATCCCACAGTGAGCTGTATAAAAAGGTAATATAGTATGAGGATGGCATTTCAGCCTTTAATACATGTATAATATACAAAGAAAGGAGCTACACGTTTAAAACATTTACTGTACATGCCATTTTAATGCTGGTAACATACAAGTTCAATATATCTTGATGCTGATAGAAAGCAGTTGTGTAAAATGTTCCCAATTAAAAATATAAAACCATGAGAAATTTACCAAGTTCTGGGTTTTGTTACAAACTCAGACCATGTTCATGAAAACTTCCACAAATATTATTGAACCCAAGCTGGGCCAGCTGACAATATAATTCAGTTACTTTGACTGAGTATCACTGTGCGTTTCTGGGTTTGTTGAAACTTGCAACTCAGAGCACAACTTAGTCTACAAAACCAAGCCGCTCAAAGCCAATGCCATTATTTCACAAGCCAATGTGAACAAAGCACGCTGGATTTCTCTCAGCTCTGAAACAAGAATCTACAGCAGCTGTTGTTGGGTCTACCAATGTGGAACAACAGAGGCTTTACCTAAGATAATGTAGCCACCGATTGCTTTCCCCCTTTGGGCAAGGCTGGGCTGGTTGGTTTTTGTTTTGTTTATTTTAAATACTTTTGAAAAAAAGTTTCACTTTCAAAACCAATTTCAAAAGACCCTTGTGTGTCAATTTCAAAGACACTGTAAACATAATGGGAGGGTCTCAGGATACTGACAGAAAACAATGTGTTCTTTTTAAGGTCAATTAAAGTGTAACCCCAAAAATGCTTTTTTGCTGTTACTTCCTTCCCTTCCCCCTCCCTTCTTTTCCCAGTATTCTGTTGCTTACACATATTGCTGAGTTGTGAGCCTTATGGGATGCCTCAATTTGATTTTTTTCTTGTGTGTCAAGTTTTCTTCTCCCCCAGTGCTTCACCCCATGTGTCAGAAAGATTTGGGATTTCTTCTCAGCTCACCTCCATTAGCCTTCTCTGGCTGCCATATGCCCCTAGTAGGACCCGAACTGCTTGTCCTGGGACAGAAAAAAAATCAGAAAAAGGTAGATTCCAAAACAGAGGGAAAGAGAGAGAGAGCAAATGGGAGGAAAGAAAGAATTGGAGACGGGGTGGATCTTGTAGTCTCCTGCTAGTTGCTTTTTCTGCTATATTACCCTTCTTCTCCCTTGGTGTGTAAGTTGCACTCCTGTTACATACCCACTGGTTACCTGATCAGTGCAAGATACACTCTCTTCAACGCTCTCATTTTCTGAATAACTTATACATGATCCACATGCTACCCAATTACTTATTCACGGCTAGGTCTGGCTGAGTTATTAGTTGCAAAAATTTTAATCAGATTTTTCAACTTAACACTTTAGCCACACAGGTTTTAAAATTGTGGTCTCAACCCTTTTTTCTGTGAATAATTACAGAAACTTTCTTGATTTCTTTGAATGTGTAAGAAAGAATTCTCCAAATAGTGTACGCAAACAAATTTCAATCTGTGTTCTTCATGGACTGTTCACTATTTTTTTAGTGTGTCATCTAAGTCATATAGTATTGTTTCTGTACCCTGCTTGGTTGGCTGTTTTTAAATAGGAGAATAAGGAATAATGAATAGCAAATAAATCACTTCCTGGTATGAATTTTCAGACAACTAATTTCCTGTGTTAACATTTGTAAAATAAGGGGGTTTGTAACTATTTTCATTAAGCCCTGGGGGCTTTCTTAACACTCACATACAATAAATAATCATATGACCCCACAAAGAGTAGTGAACAAAGTTGCTTATTTTCAAATTACTTTCCCTATAGCTCTGTTCCCCGCTGAATTTAGTTCACTGTCTCCTGTTCCAAAACCACTGGCATGCTATATACTATACTAACTGAACTCTCAGAGGAAACATGTAAACATGTAAACATCTGAGCAGTACATGCTAGGGGTGTATATGCAAAGAGACCAAAACATTACACAAGTAGCTTTGAGAATCTGTCATCCCAAGAACATTGACGTCTTTGAATAAGTTTAGAACCATTACCATGAGCCTCACAATGTTACCTTCTAAAGTTCCAGTCAGTCTTTTTTTTTAATGATTGTTATTGAGTCAAGGTCATGGACCCCATTCTGCGAGGTGCTGTACAAACTCCGAACAAAATGACAGTTCCTGCCCCAAAGATCTTACAATCTGTGTATGAGACAAGAGACAACAGATGGATACAGACAGACTGAATGGGGAGTACAAAGCAACAGAGACTATATTGGTCAGCATGATAGGCTGTGTAGCAGACTAACCAATGCCAAGGTTTTTTGCAGGCCCTGATCAGGATCACAGCAATAAATGCTAGTTACTGTACAGACACAAAGAATATCCCTGTCCCAAAGAGTATCATTTATTCATTATTATTCAAGATTTTGATACCCTTCTATTGAACAGTCCATGACGACAGGGCCGGCTGAAGGCACCAGCCTAGGAAGCACATGCTTGGGGCGGCACATTGTAAGGGGCGGCATTCAGGCAAAATCTTAGGGAGGCAAATTCTGTTCCTGCTTCTTTTTTTTTTTTTGGCTTCGGCGGCGCTCTGGGAGGTTGTTGGTTTTTTTGTTTTTTTTTTGCCTGGGGTGCAAAAAAGCCAGAGCCAGCCCTGCATAAAGAGTCACATTGAAATGAATGACTACTTGTGGATTAAGCTGCTACTAAACCAGAGTATGGATATCAGACTCTTGCCCTATATGGCTGATTTATTAACTTAGATCATATTATAATCAGTTGAAATAAAAGACAGACAACTGATATTTAAAACCCTCTCTGATTCAGTGTAGATAAAGGATATTTTATAACAATGATTCAGACAGACTGCAGCTCGAGTTGTACACTTTCACATATTCCATATGAAACAAACTGTGCATTAAATTGGGATGAACTACAGCATTTCACAGTGGGAAGAATGCATTAGATTAAAATCGTGCATAGTCTTAAATATGTGCTTAGAACCATGGAGTGTTGCAAGAGAGGTAAGTACCATACAAAGTTATTTAAAGTGCTAGTAATTGACTTTATCATTTACAAACACATGAACAGATACAAATACTTGCAATCTCCACCAAATTAATTCTCAGCTCAGAGCTCGCTTGTGTTAAGGTTCTAAATTACTTGGACTGAATTACCAGACAAAAAGTTATCTGACTGAAGAACTTGTAAGTCTAAGGTTATCTAACACACATGAACAAAATGGTATTTGTAAAGTGGATAGTGATAAGAAATTTGCCATTGCTGCAATCCAAATAAATTACCAACTTAAAGTAGAAATCTGCAAGATCACCATAGCTCAGGATGAGTGTTTGAAATGAAGTGGGGAAAGAAGGGAGACTTCCCCAACACTGCTTAGCACAGCCCCATCTCTGGATACTTATAACCCATTCTTGCCATAGATGATTTTGCCTGATTAAGCGATACAACACATCTATGAAGGACGTATGTAAGTATTCTCTCCATATTATAGATAGGACAACTCGAGCACAGAGGATCTTAATTTTCAAAGGGCTGGGTTGGCTCAAACAGGTATTGAGGGAGCCCAGATGTAGGCACAGAAGGAACATGAGCATCCAACAGCTGTATTGTCAGTTGTACACACAACCTATTGTCTCTGCCATCTCCATTTCTACTTATAGCACTTCTCTATCAGCGCAGGGGCTGATGATGTCATCCTACTGTTCTCTTGGGACACCGGGACCATGTGATGGGATTAGTAAAGTGTCAGAAATGACCTTCGACGGAGCAGTTTGCAAGTATGAAATTTTGAAATGGGCCATCACACATTGGCTGGAAACAGTGGTGAGGTTTTGAAAATCCTATTGCCCGAGTGCTCAACCGGCAGCCAAGAGCACATACCCTTTTGTGCACCCAGTAAGGACAGCAGATTTTCAGAGCAGTAGCAATGGCTGCACTTTTGCTTGGAAAATTGCTCAGTGGCTCCCCACACTTTCGCTTTCCAAATTCCCAAATAGCTTCCCAAATCCTCTGCAGAATGCCCTAGATGGGGCCCTTTGAGAATTCCTCTGCAAGTGACTTCCCCAGCACTGTACAGTGCATCACTGTTAGAGCTGGGATTAAAACACAGGTGCTGCTGCTCCTCTGCTTAGAGCTCTAGACAAGGCCACCTTTGCAAAGGTTGTTGCTATTTTTGTTTTTACTCATTTCCTTTTACAAAAGCACAGATCTGATTTTCAGAAAGTGTTGAGCACCACCCTTTGGTAGTCAGGCTTCTTTAGGATGACTCATGTTGGGCACCCAAAAATTGAGGTACTCAGTATCACTAGTTACTTTGGACATTTTTGTCCATAATTAATATGTATAACTTGCATGCCAAGATATGCACATACTTAAGATGAGCAAATGAATAATCTTGTTGAATCATCTCCCTTATCCTTCCTCTCTCCTTCCTATTTTGTCATCACTGCAGTCCACTAGGTCCATTATTAAATTGTAAGCTCTTCAGGGCAAGAGTAATATCTGTGTGTTTTTACTATGAAAAGCCCAACACTTGGGCATGGTAAAAAAGATGATAATATAGATCTATGATTCAGGCAGCACCACTCACTGCAGGATCTATCATCATGAGGTCTCTCTCAACTGATGTCCTTGGACAGCCTGGTGATATGCCTAGTGAGTGAAATGCGCATAGACACAAAGGCCCTGACTCTGCAGTTGGATTTCTAAAGGTAGACACTATGGCTACTGTGGGTCTGATTTGTCGGGTTTGGGCCAGAACAGCAATGCAAGGTATAAATTGATGCTAGCAAAGTCACAACACAGACACACACGCACACATTATCCTAACCCACCAATTTCCATTAGCACTGCATTAATAGCCCTAAGTCAGTGTTTCCAACTGTTTCATGGCCATTACACTTCTGAAATTAAAATAGACCATAGCCTTTAAAAGAACATAATAAACATTTAAAAAAATAAATATGGAAGCCAATAAATGTACAGGATTATATTTATTGAGGAAGAGCTGGTACTGCCACAGAGAACATTATGCTGTTAAAATATGTGCAAGTACCTCTAAATTGCTGAATATTAACATGGATTTCACTGAATTAATCTGTGCTTTCAGCTACTTGTTTAAATACAGCCATCATGTCTGCAAGAGAATGAGCAATTTTGCAGATGTTCCCTTTAAATGTGTCAGCTCTGTCCCAGTCCTAGAATCTCTGTTCTGCAGCCATTTCACAACACTGAATAGGTTAATGCCTAGGATTTTCCCCAGATTTGCATCTTTGGAGAGGGAGGCAGCTCTTTTTGGGGAGGGAAAGTTTATGAGGGGAGGAGACAGGCTGAACATGGATGGGAAGGGCTCAGAGGAATGAGCATCACCTCAAAACAATCTGGGGACAAAATACAGAACTAGGCCATTTTATTAGAAGTCTTTTCACAATGCAAAACAAGCACCCTCCTTAACGTGTGCTTAGTGGGGGGAAGAGAGAGAGAGTTTGTAAAAATCTCTGTAGCTCATGTAGTAAGCTCCAAAGGTCCCTGGTTCAATCCTGTCTACCGACAACTTGGGGCCTGTCGGCATTACCCCATCATCTAAATAATAAATAGGATGAAGCTGAAAATGCTGGAGCAATAGGATTGACCCAAGAAGTGAGGGTGCATTTTTCCAGGGATAGTATTATCTCTGGCATGGTTTTTTTCCCCTGGGCTCACTCTCAAACTTTTCCTACTCTTCCTCCTCTCCACTTGTACATCCCTGGCCCAAAAGGGCCCAGAGCAAAGGAGAAAAAAAAACCCACCAGGAGCACCGAGAGGGCTGAGAGAATAAGAATAATACCTAGCTTTTATAACTGATTGTACAAAGGAGATCAGTACCATTATCCCCATTTTACAGATGGGGAAAGTGAGGCACAGAACAGGGACATGACTTGCACAAAGTGACCCAGCAGACCAATGGCAGAGCAAGAAACAGAACCTAGGCCTCCTGAGTGCCCGTACAGTGCTCTAATCACTAGGCAGCACTGCCTAGATGTTTATAGGTGACTGGGTGGGGGACAGTTGGAGAAGGGTTTTTTTATTCTGTGTTATTACTGTAGCACAAAGTAGTTTCTTCGTTTTGTTTCTGTAACTATTTCTAATCCCTTCCTCCCTCCCTCAGCTTTCTTTACAAATAGGGATTAGCTCCTGCTGGGAAATTCTTCCTGAACCTAAAAGTAAGTATATAAATGAACAAACAACAACAACATTACATTTCATTAGTCGTTGCCCTTTCCCGCACACAAAGCAACTAATAAATTAATAAGTTACAGAATGTAATCCTCATAGACACAGCCTCCAGCACTTCTCGGTTGGAGTCTCATTCATCAAAGGGCAGTTTACAATGGTGCAGTTTACAACTAGGGACCGAATGGCTGGGCAGCGGTTCTGCAGAAAAGGACCTAGGGGTTACAGTGGACGAAAAGCTGAATATGAGTCAACAGTGTGCCCTTCTTGCCAAGAAGGCTAACGGCATTTTGGACTGTATAAGTAGGGGCATTTCCAGCAGATCAAGGGACGTGATTATTCCCCTCTATTCAGCACTGGTGAGGCCTCATTTGGAGTACTGTGTCCAGTTTTGGGCCCCACACTACAAGGATGTGGATAAATTGGAAAGAGTCCAGCGGAGGGCAACAAAAATTATTAGGGGGCTGGAGCACATGACTTATGAGGAGAGGCTGAGGGAACTGGGATTGTTTAGCCTGCAGAAGAGAAGAATGAGGGGGGATTTGATAGCTGCTTTCAACTACCTGAAAGGGGGTTCCAAAGAGGATGGATCTAGACTGTTCTCAGTGGTAGAAGATGACAGAACAAGGAGTAATGGTCTCAAGTTGCAGAGGGGGAGGTTTAGGTTGGATATTAGGAAAAACTTTTTCACTAGTAGGGTGGTGAAGCACTGGAATGGGTTACCTAGGGAGGTGGTGGAATCTCCTTCCTTAGAGGTTTTTAAGGTCAGGCTTGACAAAGCCCTGGCTGGGATGATTTAGTTGGGGTTGGTCCTTATTTGAGCAGGGGGTTGGACTAGATGACCTCCTGAGGTCCCTTCCAACCCTGAGATTCTATGATTCTATGATGGGTTAAGGTCGTGGTCCAGGGGAGACGGGTTCCTCTTCATACAGATAGATGAGAAAATTGTTCCATGGCTGCTGATTCAGTGAGAAAATTAGATTAATATTCTCAGTTATTTTCATATTCTGAAAATGTGGTGTCAGATGCCTGAACTTAGGCAAGCGATACTCCTCTCCTGTAGCTGTGTAAACATTTGTATGGAGAGGAAACTGCTGAATTCTGCAGGGTTTTCTTAAATTACCATTACATACAAATAAAATGAGGGCCAGCACCTCATCTGCTGTAAACCAGCAGAGCTACACCAATATACAGCATCTGAGAATCTGGCCCATAAGCTTATACAAAGCAGAGCGATCAAAAAGTACTCTTCCCCTCTACTAAATAAAAATACATCATCCAGAGCTTTGCTACTTTGCTTCAGATGCTTTCACATGACTCAAAATCTCATTTTTTGGCCAATTTTTGTTTGGTTTTTTGCTTTGAAACATACATGCAGCCAACTGCTGCTCAAGAAATTTTACCCATGAAATTTCAGGTGAAATCAATATGTTGGCCACAGTTGTAATATTCCCTTTATGTTTTGTAGGAGAGGGGAGAGAAGAATTTATGCTGCTGCTGCTGCTGCTACTGCCCCTTTTTAGTTCTTTCCAAGTTCTCTTTTCCAAAATATGGCGGATAGTGACGCTCCAGGCCTTTTCACTTTATGCAGCCATTTAGAATCCTTGCAGAGTGAGTGCACAGTGTGTGTTATGCTGCTACCAGTGTAAGTAAGTGGAAAATTCTGATTTGGAAACAGTTTATCCCTACCTTGTACTCAATATGCACAGGAGTGCACGACCACACAAGCTGCAAGGCAGTGCAAAATCAGGCCCTGTGTCTGATCTTACCATTACATTAGGAACTAAACTTGAACAACGGTGTATGTAAACGCATACACGGGGAGACAATCCATTGTCATATTATGTTTGTTTTACTCCAGATCTGAGGATCAAAACCAGCGTCTCTCATAGTCCTTTATCAGGAGCATCCCTAGGTTTTATTCCAGAATAGGATTCAATTTAATGTATCGTCATGTTGTGCCCCCCACCCCTACTTAGCTCTACATTTTCAGTTCAAAGGGGCACCTAGTAGTGTCACTTTTATTGTTATTGGGCCAGATCCCCACCTGATACAAATCCACAAGTTCCACTGAATAAAGTACCTAAACTGATTTACAGCCAGTGAGGATCTGTCCTGTTATATTTTTGCTGGCACAACTAAATATAATTAATTGTCATTCCAGAATCATCCTAGTTATCCTCACTTCTGACAAGCTGAAGAAAAGTTTGTTAATTCCTCCTATGCAAGAGAAATGAGTGAATGCCATCACTGGAGACTGCATGCCTGCTTTGTTTTATGCACAGGGTGTTGTTTATAAATACGGAGTTCACTTGCAAAAAAAACCCACAAACCTCCCGAAAAACCTCCCGCCGCCAATCGGCAGAGCAAAAAAACAAACAAAAAACCCTTGGGCGGCAGGCGCAGGGCCTGATTCCGGGGAATCACCGGAATCGGCTTAAAGGCGGCCCTGCTTGCAATTCATACAGGTAATGCCACACAAGACTTCATCTCTCATGGCCAAGCTCCCAAATCAAACTGTTCTCCATTACTGTGTAGAACACCTTCCATCACGAAGCCACCCCACCCACCACTGCCCCTGACTGCATGGCCTTCTTTTAATTTCAGTGCTGAACATGGCTTTGCCAGCTGGTTCATGGTATTCTTGAGTATATATAATACTATGCAGTCCCCTGTATTTTTATACACTTCTTTGTTGCTTTTTAACTTGCATCCATTTCATAGGGCATTCATCAACTTAGTTACAGATTTCCAGACTGGCTGCTAACTTAATACTCACTCTTCATCTTGCGATGTTACTAATTTTGTTCTTCTGACTCCCCAGGGCTGGTGATTTGCATATGGTTGACAGTTTATTTATGTGTTTCTGTATCATGTTAGGGCTTAAACCTGTTTGGAGATGTTTGTATGCAAGGAGAATTAGTTAACATCTAACTCTGAATCTTATAATTACAGGTGAGTGAGTACATGAGTAACCATGCTCACCTCAGGCTTTCTGAACCAGCAGAATAATTAACCAAGCACCTGAGGCACACTTGCCTGAAGAAGGAGGTATCTCCAGAAACATAATGCAACAGCTCTGGGAGGCATTGAGGCTATCTAGCCTAGCTGGAAAAAAAATGTTTTCCCCTCTTCACTTTGAATGACACTTGGATTCTATCTAATTGCTTCTTTTTCTCTTAGATCTTAATCACTTGTATCATGCTGCACAGAAGAGAACCTCTCTTTGAAATAGTATTGAAGATCATAGGGTAACAAGATAGGGAATGGTCTTGTTGTCTGGACTATTGTCCTACAGAGATAGGAACATGAAAGGATAGCCCCACTGAGGCTTCTCTCCCCCCACAGTAGTGAAATTGCTAGGACAGTGCTGAGACACAATGACATGGGGCAAGGTTTTAAGTGATGCTTTGTAGGTTATAGCTGTTCCACGAGTGAACAGAGGGCTTGAGTCTGCAGATCTGGCAATATTGCACCTTTCACGAGCAATAAATCCATTAAAAACACCAAGCATCTTACCTGTAAATTGTTTTGTGTCACTCGCTCTGTCCTTCACTAGAGGTCAGGTTTAGAAGAAGAGAATTTTATTAACAAAGGATAGAAAAAGAGAATGTGAACAAAGAAAAATCCTAAATTATTGTACAATAAAATCCTAAATAAATATGTATATTTCTGATACTAAGGAACATTTTTGTGACCTCAATCAAAGGCTGAAGGACATTAACAAAAACATTGAGTGTATTTTATGTGTCAACATCTGCTTCATGCAGAGCTCTCATAACTCACAAATGTAGTTTACATCACATAGCTGACAGCCTAGCAAGGCCCCTAAAGTGTGATATTAGCCTTTCAATTGTGTAGCAAAGACCAAAACAAAAACAAAAAAAATAGCAGTAGCAGCAGCATGAGATGAAGATCACTTCTTTTACATGGATACAACAGATTGGCCTTGGGGATCAAGGAACGAGGAAGGCTTGCCCATGGGAGGCATTGCGTCTGATGTACTAAATCCATGTGCTGAAGACAACAGTCACAGTTAAGGGGCTGGTTACAGCTCTGTGCCCTTTCTGGTCTCTCTGACTGTGTTTCCCCTCAGGTTTTGGGCCACTTGACCTTAACTGTCTCAGGGTAGAATCTCACCATTCTTTCACCCTTAGTCTGGGACCTGGGTACACTGTCCTGTGTATATTAACCACCTAGCACTTTGCAGATGCAGCTGGGCTTTGGGCATCTGCCTTTCCTCCCATTGGGAGCCGGTAATCAGTGCCACTGAGAAAGAGCCTCCTTGAAACAAAGTATTTTTATTTAGCAGTCAGAACAAATGAACCAAACCAAAAAACAAAAACAAAACAAAAAACCAACCAGAGAGAAAGGATTTCAAAACAACAAACAACTTGTATTCACATCGGTCTTACCTAAGGTAAGATTTGATTTACCTAAGGCACTAGCCCCCCCATAAGAGTGACCTAGGCAGGAATAGCTCTTTCTGACACCATGGCAGGTTCCTGTGTCTAAGCATCTCTTCCAGTCTGGTTCTGTCTGCCCTACTTGAGAGACTCTATGTCTATCCTTTTATCAACCACGTTGGTCCTCCCAAGTGGGTCCAGACCACCGCTCATCCCCTGGCCCCTACACATACACAGTTCTGACCAGGAGGTGAGGCTAGTACCACTACTACTACTCACTCTGGCATTGTCCCTTAACAAATTTTAACTGGAAGTTGTTAGGCAACTATTAAAAGGGGCCTGCTCCTCCTTCCCTCAATGGGTAGGCTCTGCTACCCAGACAGACCCCAAGAGTGAAATATTCATTTCACTCTAGTTATGTGGTACAGAAACATTAGGCTAGTGGCAGATTTGGGGTGTATTGAAACCTAAAAATTACAAGTTGTCACTTTAAATCCAAAGGGGTTTGCTGGTACAGCTTGCAGGCAAGGCGGCACTGAGGGAAGTGTGAGATCTGGATACTCTGTAGGCAGTCAGCAAAGAGCCAACCTAGAGCAAGGTAAGGTGAGTTGTGCCTCTCGGTCTTAGGGAGCAGCCTGTGTTGTCTCTCTTTGGTTCTTATGTTAAACTTCTGGATTATCCGACATAAAGTATCCATATGTTGTATGGGTACTGTAGCGAGACGGTCTTGTCCCCAGCCGCCCCAGAGAGAGAGGAGCCTCCCCGGAAACCCAAGTGGGCGGAGCTGGAGAATCCTGGCCCTGCCCCTCAATGGTCAGGGGGCGGCACAGGAAGTATAAAAGCCGGCCCTCAGACCGCAGTTGGGCGGCAGCCACCAGAGAGGCCGGACGCCAGTGGTGCAGCTCCCTGCTGGGAGACCCCGGCGACCAGCAGCCGACCGGAGGACTGGCCGGGCCAGCCAAGCCTGCCGCTTGTCCGCTACCCCGAGGAGCCGCCAGGCCTACCGCTGGCTTCCTACCCTGACGAGCCGCCAGGCCTACCGCCCGCCTGCTACCCCGAGGAGCCGCCAGGCCCGCCACCCACCTGCTACCCCGAGGAGCCGCCAGGCCTGCCGCCAGCCTGCTACCCCGAGGAGCCGCCAGGCCTGCCGCCCGCCCGCGACGCCGAGGTGCCGATGGTCTGCGACCTCGTGGAGGACGGCCCCCTGGTCCAGGTACCCAGAGATGGGGAAGCTGGAAGTAGCCCAGGGGCAGCCGACTCTAGTCTGGCTGCAGCATGGCCAGAGCCAAGGTCAGTGTGTTGTGGCCAGGATCCCCACTGACTCAGCAGTGGGTTTTTCTGCCACTGCTAGGGCCCCGGGCTGGGACGCAGTGGAGTGGGTGGGCCTGGGTCCCCCCTGCCACCCAATGTGTGGGTGGCAGTCTCCCCCTCTCCCAGGTTCTCCAGAGCCAGGACCTGGGCTTGCCACCACCTTATTGACTGCTCAGCTCCTGCTTGAGGGCCTGAGCCTTGAACTGCTTATTGCCCCACCCTGACCCAGGGCCTGGGCTTACTGACTTATTGACTGCTCAGCCCCTGCTTGAGGGCCTGAGCCCTGAACTGTTTGTTGCCCCGCCCTGACCAAGGGCCTTGGCTTAGGGAACTACTATTGCTCAGCCCCTGCCTGAGGGCCGGAGCCCTGACTGTGTACTGCCCCGCCCTGACCAAGGGCCAGGGCTTACTGCCTCTTTGTTTGCTCAGCCCCTGCCCAAGGGCCTGAGCCCCGAACTGTTTATTGCCCGCCCTGACCAAGGGCTAGGGCCTATTGACCTACTGTGTGCTCAGCCCCTGCCCAAGGGCCTGAGCCCCGAACTGTTTATTGCCCGCCCTGACCAAGGGCCAGGGCCTATTGACCTACTGTTCGCTCAGCCCCTGCTTGAGGGTCTGACCCCTAACTGTTGGTGCCCCGCCCGGTCCAAGGGTCGGGGCTCACTAGTAACTGTCTGTTTGCCCGGCCCCTCCAGGAGGGCCTGAACGGCTGATTCTGCAGCACCGGACGGTGCTAATTCCCCAAAAACCTGACGGTATAGCGGGGCGGTCTGGTCCCCAGCCATCCCAGAGAGGACCTGAAACCCCTACAGTACTTTACTTCCAGAAAGTCTTTTAGGTTTTTAATCTAACTTCTTTATGGCTATGCCGTGAACATAGCAACCATTAAAGAACACTTCTATAGTTGAAACTTAATTTTGGTAAATGACAGTTCCTTCACACACCATTAGAATCAGGATTAGAACACTGGTTCTTCAGTTTCAAAATCATAGGCATCTTTTACGGGAGCTGGTAGAGAGTTCTTGTAGCTTGGGTAACTAGTAGGCCCCATATCTTTTCTTTGGGTTAGGCACTAGGCAGCATCATTATCCATTTGTTCATCCACACACAAAAAACAGTGTATTACACTGATACACAACAGCTCCAGGAAAAAGGGGAAACAAGCACAGTGACAGCATCCGCTACAGGCTACAGACTTTGGTCTGGGAGCAGAAGAACAGGGCCACCCAGAGGATTCAGGGGACCTGGGGGAAAGCAGGATTCAGGGGCCCCTCCGCTGAAATGCCCCCGAAAGCGGCGCCGGCGCTTGAGCAGCCGCCGAAACACCGCCCAATAAGGCGGCGGCGGTGATCAAACGCCGCAGTGCCGCCGGAGCCCCAACACAGATGTCGCGGGGCCCCCCTGGGATTCTCATGGGGGGCCCCTGCGCAGCCCGGGGCTTGAGGCAAATTGCCCCACTTGCTCCCCGCCGCCCTCGCTCTGGGCAGCCCTGCAGAAGAACCTTTCCCTCACACTGGCCCAACTATTCCAGCCTATGCAGGGTTACAGTGCATATCCCCACGGCTTTTGTAGCACCGCTGTCAATGGTAGAGTGCTCATGTTCTTGTTTGCGGGGAAGGTGAGAATTGCAACTGGGCCTGACCTTTGTTCAAGGGGGAGAGGGCTGTTGGTGTGGCCCAAGAAGAGGGGGCACTATGGAATTTCTGTCACCTCAGTTTCATAACTTACTATAGCATTTGTTATCTTAAGCCTTACCTTAGACAACAGCACAAGTGTAGGCACGTGTAGCTACAGGTGCAAGAGAAAAGCAGGTTGTGACCCCACCACAGTGAAAGGCTCTGGCGGTGGGGAGGCTGCAGGATGCTACATTGCTAAAAATAGCGTGTATGGGGAAGGCACCGCTGGGACACATAGACAGCCATGTAGGGTACATACCCTAAGGTTCTGGCATATCTTTACTCTACATAACTAAACAGTGCCTCACTATCTACACTGCCATTTATGTCCACATTATGTACAGTGTATGTACTCTATATACGGCTGTAAGTGTAGACATAGCCTTATTGTCACTGTCAACAATAGATTAAATGGGCGGGGGGGGTGAGAGAGACAGAGGGAGTTGGACAGGACCATGTACTTTTGCGATTAAAGGAGCGGCACTCTATCTTACATGCCATTTATACAAATTTAATACCTCACACTAATATGTGTTTGAAAGGTAGCCCAAATTCACTGTAAACATTGTGCGGCTATCTGTGGACGTTCTCCTGCCCACCAATGAAAGGAATGAGGCTGCGGGAGTTTCTACACTTTTCATTGTCAGCAGCTGCTACTCTGTTCAGCCAGATGGATGAATACTATGTGCAATATGAATCAGGTCCTGAGAAAATAATGTAGGCACATACTCCTGAAGTCACCCTACTGTTAACCAGGTGAATCCAGAAGACTCCAGTTCACATTGAACCCAACCACCTTCAGTCTACATATGTTCAGTTTAATTAGCACACACAAATCTACTTAAATTATTGATGGGACATAATTAAGACGAAGTATTGGAGATAAATGTGCTACCAAGTCTTAGCTCAACTTTGTGCAAGGGTATAAGGGAAGTGTTATATGTTGCAATAAATATCATGTTTAGGGCAACAGAGGCAAGACAAGGTGGCTGTTTTAATTTTGGTTTTAAAAGTGGCTGTTTTAATTTTGGTTTCCTTTGCTGCTCATTTAGAAACTTAAATGTAACTTCCTTTTATTATATACCTGTAAGGAAATGAACCTGATATGGAATCAGATAGATTGATCAATCTATCAAATCTATCCCATCTTCATTGCTATCGTGTCCCCTCTCCCACTATTAACAGGTAGGTCCCCAGGAAGTTAAATGTTCAATTAAAATAGAGCAGTGTTAACAACTTTAAGCCAGATCTTGCAAGGCAGTGAAGACCATTGAACATCTACAGCGGCTGTTCATGTCAGTGGATTTGCTGGTGCTCAGTAGGCCAGCACATCTTAGGATTCAGCCCTTTCTGAACCTGTCATAAAATGGTTTGAAATTTAATTTATAGCTGTTTATTTGTGGCTGAAATATATAAATGAGTAAGCATTAGTCACATAGGGCTAGATTTTCAGCGGAAGTGAATTGGCCTTCCCTCAGTTGAGGCCTGTACGATATGTTGTTCCTGAGATTATACAGGTAAATGATGTAAAGAGAAAGTAGCAGAGGGGTACAACCAGGCCATGTCACACTGGTAGTTGGCTATCAGGCTGGTATTTGGGGGCAATAAATCAACTTGTAAACATTCTCCATTGCTAATTGCTCTTGCTTCAAGGCTATTAGCAATGCAATATTTGATTTAATTGTATAATAAATTCATAGTTCAATAAATAAAGGCTTTAAGAATAAACTTTAAGCTCTTTTATTAACTTTAAGCATATCAATACAGCTTTTAACCATTTATTTTGTTTCCATTTAAATGAAAATATCTGGAGAAGAAGAAAGCATCACCAGTATAATAGGAATGGCAAACATGTCTATCAGTATATACAGCAAACCGCACAGAGGCACCTGCACAGCACTGCCTATTTTCTCTGAACTGTCTGGGTTTTAGTATCGTTTATCAATCACATCATGCCACTCTGACTGAATCTAGTCAGTATATCCCTTAAGAGCAGATAAACAAGGATGTTTTGTCTTTTCCTACTTTGTGCATAACTTCAGAGAGCATTACCCAAAATATGGTTCCTGCTGGCTAGCTGAGAAATATGTACAAGCTTTTAATCCAGATGCTTCTTGATGTACTTTATGGCTTTTCTACCATTCAAATGACCTTCTGTATCTTACTTTTCATAGTGTGTTACACATCTCCCTCTGTCCCCATTCTACACAGTCTGGTAGGGGACTTGGTCTTTTACTTCAAGAGGTAGAGACTTATGCTCTTAACTCTGGAGTTTCTGGGTTCCATTCCTGATGATGACCAAGATCATGGTCTTTCCAGTTCCACTCAGTCCATCGAGAGAGAGAGAGAGAGAGAGAGAGAGAGGATATCTACAGCACAACTTTCAGAGGGGTAGCCGTGTTAGTCTGTATCAGCAAAAACAACGAGGAGTCCTTGTGGCAACTTAGAGACTAACAAATGTATTTAGGCATAAGCTTTCGTGGGCTAAAACCCACTTCATCAGATGCATGGAATGAAAAATATAGTAGGCAGGTATAAATACACAGCACATGAAAAGATGGGCATTGCTTTACCGAGTGGGAGGTCAGTGCTAACGAGGCCGATTCAATCAGGGTGGACATGGCCCATTCCCAACAGCTGCCATGTACATTGGCCAAAATGGACAGTCTCTATGCAAAAGAATAAATGGACACAAATCAGACATCAAGAATTGTAACATTCAAAAACCAGTGGGAAAGCACTTCAATCTCCCTGGACACTCAATAACAGACATAAAAGGGGCCATTCTTCAACAAAAAAACTTCAAAAACCAGACTTCAGTGAGAAAATGCAGAGCTGGAATTAATTTGCAAACTTGACACCATCAAATTAGGCCTGAATAAAGACTGGGAATGGCTGGGTCACTACAAAAAGTAATTTTCCCTCTGTTGATACTCATACCTTCTTGTCAACTGCTGGGATGGGCCACATCCACCCTGACTGAATTGGCCTCGTTAGCACTACAAAAAGTAATTTTCCCTGTTGATACTCACACCTTCTTGTCAACTGTTGGGAATGGGTCACATCCACCCTGATTGAATTGGCCTCGTTAAAAAGAAAATCAAACCAAAGCTACAATACAAACTGTATCCGCCTTCCTTTCTCTGCTATGCTGAATTCTTATCAAGTCTCTTGCTCACATTTCTCTGTGTGTGTGTGTGTGTGTGTGTGTGTGTGTCTTGCTCACATTTCTCTGTGCGTGTGTGTGTGAGAGTGGCAGGAGAGGGGAAGGGGGTATCTTCCTGTATATTACTGAAATAATTCTTAGTGTAATTCAGCTAGCCTTTATTTACAGAATTACAGGAATTATAGATGGATAGGACCTGTTGGGTATCTTTGTTCCAATGCACAGTTTGAGTTTGTGTAGCACTTTCACAGATTGCCTTTTTTTGTGACTGTCCATAGTTACAGCTAACGTATTTAAGTGCCTCACCCTCAACTCTAATTTAGATAAGAATTTCTTGATTCTGTAGGATGCAGCTTCCAGTTAATTTTAGAACTAGGTTGATTCGAGCACCTTCCAACTTCATGAAAAACAATCACTTCAGTGGAGAGATCCTATCAATCACAGTACGATTTTCATGCTTATTTAGCTAGCTTGTAATTAAAGGCAGCTAAAAATATGCATGAATGGCAAGTTTATTTATTTTTATATAGCTCACCTCCTTCACAGGGAAAATACAAGTCCCATCAATCAAACAGTTGGTAACTGAAGTCATTATAACAAAAATTAAGGCAATTATGTATGAATGAATATTAATGAAGCTTCCAGTCAAAATCAGGGTCAGTTCCTAACATTGAATAAAAATGTAGAGAACTCCTCTCGTCATTTCAATCTTTTGTAAAATAACCAGTAAAGAAAAGGACACACCTTTTGTATTAAGCTAACATCCTGAGATCATAGTTTTAATGAAGTTAATAGCACTTTTCTGTGGCATGGTGCAGAGTGATGTGTTAATTAATATTAACAATGACTGTTGTCTATTACTAAAGGTATATAATGGTGTAGCATAAGGAATAGCTCAATGAATGAGACCAGACTGTTTTAAAGTTCTAAACTCATGCAGGCCGAGCCTTCCCGCACCAATCCTGTGTTCCCCATAACAAGAACACTTTCCATTTCCCCCAGCCATGTCCATCTGCAACCCAGCGTGAGGGAGGAGAAGTCCATCAAGATGTCTTACATTTACAGTGTTCTTGTCATACCAAAGGATCCCGGATCACTTATAAGCTGTAGGTCCCATCCTGCCCCTGCTGCAGCAGTGTACAAGTGAGGGAACAGAATGCAGATAGCTACCCCACAACAATCAACCCACTAGGCGGCATCAGGACAAAATTCTTAACAAACACTTCAAAGAGCAGCAGGGAGAATGACAGCTCCTGCACTTGTTGGCATGGTGACCCCAAGGGGACATGGTCTGCAAGCCAAGGAACATGACCAGCCTCCTAATTGACCAGTAGAATTCTTACTCTGCAGCACGCATTATTTTTGGGAGACACCCAAACGAGTGGACCACCACTGGGCACATGACCTCCTTGCGCCATTGCCTGTCACGAGTCTTCCTACTACACTCTAGTAGGGATGTTCTAGTAATTATGCAAGGGTCTACAGAACTATCTTTTACCTCAACTCCCCAGCATGACTCTTACTGTTACGAGAAAGGACTTTACTTTATCTCTTCAGGAATCCCCTCGGCCACTATAAAAAAGCATGCAGCTTGGGGGTGGCTTATGGCAGCGCTTTAACAGAGCACAGCTACACAGCACAATGGTGTATGACAGGAAGTTTAGAATCCTCTGTTTCCAAAGAAAACTGCAGGAGTGATTTAGGGAGCTACTTCACCCAGCTGGTGATATAGTTCTCAAACTTGCAGATCTATATCTATCTGAAAAATTGCCAGCCACGAGTGTCCAACTTTTGTTTTTTATCAACAATAAGATGTTCCCTCATAGCTTGGTTTAGATTTTTTGGCTGTAGTTTTCATCTGTAGCTAAAGGTAGTAGCAATAATACTAATGATAACTTACCTTTGCAACCCTTCTTTCATCTTTCTATCAGTTCAATTATTTAAAAAAAAATAAGGGAATGTTTTATCCACCACTAAAATGCAGCCACCTCTGGGGTGAAATGTGGCTACTGTTCAGAACATAAAGAAGAATATTGGGCCTGAGTTTGATATAATTTACACCATATTTACACTTTTGCTTAACTCCATGTCTTAGATGGAATCACTGTTATGCAAATTTACCTTGGAGCGAGAAAGATCAGATTCAAACTCATTATTAATTACTGTAAATGTAGGGGGGGAATTATGTAGTCAGAACATAATCACCCAAGTTGGTGTTTGGTCAAGATACAGGAGTGAACAAAATAATTGTTTAACTTGTTGAACAGTACTCCTTCACTAGTCTGGGATTACCTTTAACCTCAGCCATAGCAACAGATGGCTGCAAAATGCAGTTAAAGCACAAATTATACTTCTGTAAAAGAATCCATGGGCAGGGAGACTTTTTTTTTTTTTTTGAAAATTGCTAAAATCTCCAGAATAGGGCTGGGAAGGACTTCAAGAAGTCATATAGTCCAGCTCCTTGCACTGAGGCAGGACCAAAGAAACCTAGACTATCCCTGACATCTACTTGTCCAACCTGTTCTTAAAAACCTCCAATGATGGGTTGTCCACAACCTCCCTTGGAAGCCTATTCCAGAGTTTTTAACTACCCTTATAGCTAGAAAGTTTTTGCTAATATCTAATCTACATCTCCTGTGCTGCAGATTAAGTCCATTACCTTTTGTCCTAACTTCAATGGACATGGAGAACAATTGATCACCATCTTCTTTCCCATTAAGATATTTGAAGACTGTTACTCAGTCCCTCCTCAGTTTTCTTTTCTCAAGACTAAACATGGCCATTTTTTCATCTTTTTAACCTTTCTTCATAGGTTAGGGTTTTAAAAAACATTTTATCATTTTTGTTGCTCTCCTCTAGACTCTCTTCACTTTGTCCACATCTTTCCTAAAGTGTGGTGCCCACAACTGGACACAGTTCATCAGCTGAGGCCTCACCAGTGCCAAACAGAACAGAACAATTACCTCCTGTGTCTTACACATAACACTTGTTAATACACTCTTGAATGGTATTAGCCTTTTTCACAGTCACATCATATTGTTGACATATTTAATTTCTAAGCCACTATATCTCCAGATCCTTTTCAGATGTACTACCACCCAGACAGTTATTCCCCATTTTGTAGTTGTGCATTTGATTTTTTCTTCCTAAGTTTAGTACTTTAAACTTGTTAATTTGAATTTCATCTTGTTGATTTCAAACCAATTCTCTAATTTATAAGAGTCATTTTGAATTCTAATTTTGTTCTTCAAAGTGGTTGCAACTCCCAGCCTGGTATCATTCACAAATGTTATACACATACTCTCCACTCGATTATCCAAGTCATTATTAATAATATTGACTAGTACTGGTCCAGCGCCAAGCCCTGTGGGGCCCCACTAGATATGCCCTCCCGGTTTGACAGTGATTGATAACCAGGGGAATTGCTCAACCTTGCCTGGTGACTCAGCAATGCTCACCAGACATGCCTGGACTTGTGTTCTCCAAGCACATGGCCTAAGGGTATAAAACAGAACACAGTGGCCTCATGTTTCACTTTTTGTTCTCCCCGCACCTATGCTGCAAGCAACAAGGATGCTCAGAAGGCTCAAGACTCCAACGGAGGAGATTGGCCCAGGTTTCAAGGGTGAAACCTGTGTATTGTGAACTGTAACATCCAATGGGCTGAGAAAACTGCTTGATCTAAATACTGCCTAGTGTCTTATAGGTATAAGATGCGCTTATTTTGTTTTCTTTGGTAACCACTCTGACTTTTTCCCTATCACTTGAAATCTATCTTTTGTAATCAATAAACTTGTTTTACTATTTATATTTACCAGTGAATTTGCCTGAAGTGCTTGGTAAATCTGCTCAGTTTTACAAAGGCTGGTGTATATTCACTTTCCATTGATGAAGTAGCAAACCAATTAATAAACTTGCATTGCTCATGAAAGGGTCCTGAGCAGTGCAAGACCGTATATTTCTGAGGTACAAGGCTGGGAGCTGGGGAGATGTGGTTTGTGTCTTTCTCTGTGTGATTCATGAGTGGCTCTGGGAGCATTCATGCAATCTAGCTGGGTGTGTGTGGCTCCACATGCCGTTGTGCTGAGTGATAACAGCACCTGGAGGGGTTTGCTGCTAGTCACTAGCAAAGCATTGTGAGAGCTCGCCCAGGCTGGAGAGTTAAGGGGGCACAGCAGTCCCACAGTCTCAGGCTGTACCCCAGAGATCCTGTCACAACTGCTACAATGGGTCATAGTGAAAGGTGAACTGTCAGGCTGGAGGGAGGTCACTAGTGGAGTTCCTCAGGGATCGGTCTTGGGACTAATCTTATTTAATATTTTTATTACTGACCTTGGCACAAAAAGTGGGAGTGTGCTAATAAAATTTCCAGATGACACAAAGTTGGGAGGTATTGCCAATACAGAGAAGGACTGGAATATCATAAAAGATCTGGATGACCTTGTAAACTGGAGTAATAGAAATGGGATGAAATTGAATAGTGCAAAGTCAAGCATTTAGGGACTAACAAAAAGAATTTTTGCTATAAACTGGGGACTTATCAGTTGGGAGTGACAGAGGAGGAGAAAGACCTGGTTTTATTGGTTGATCTTAGAATGACTATGAGCAGTCGATGTGATGCAGCCATGAAAAAGGCTAATGCAGTCCTAGGATGCATCAGGCAAGGAATTTCTAGTAGAGAGAGGGAAGTGTTAATACCATTATACAAGGCACTGGTGAGACCTCATCTAGAATACCGTCTGCATTTCTGGTCTCCCATATTTAAGAAAGATGAATTCAAACTGGAACAGGTACAAGGAAGGTGCATTTCCAAGGAATGCAAAACTACCTTATGAGAGGAGATTCAAAGAGCTTGCCTTGTTTAACCTAACCAAAAGAAGGCTATGGGGAGATACGATTGCTGTCTATAAATACACCAGAGGCATAAATACAAGGGAGGGAGAGGAGTTATTTAAATTAAACGCCACTGTGGACACAAGAACAAATGGTTATAAACAGGCCATCAATAAGTTTAGGTTTGAAATTAGGTGAAGGTTTCTAACCACCAGAAGAGTGAGGTTCTGGAACAGCCTTCCAAAGGGAGCCTAACTGGCTTCAAGACTGAGCTTGATAAGTTTATGGAGGGGATGGTATGATGAGGTTGCATACAATGGCATGTGGCCCATTGGTGACTGCCAGTAGCAAAAATACCCAACTGTTGGATACAGGACACTGAATGGAGAGGGTTATGAGTTATTACAGAGAATTCTTTCCCAGGTATCTGCCTGCCAGGCCTTGCCCACATGTTCAGGGTCTAACTGATCGCCATATTTGGGCTCAGGAAGGGATTTTCCCCCAGGTCAGATTGGCAGAGACCCTGGGTTTTTTTCTCCTTTCTCTGTAGCATGGGGCACAGGTCACTTGCAGATTTATACGAGTGTAAATCACGAATTCTCTGTAACTGGACGTCTTTAAACCATAATTTGAGGACTTCAGTAACTCAGCCGGAGATTAGGGTTCTATTTTAGGAGTGGGTAAGGTTCCTGCAATGTGCAGGTCAGAATAGATGATCACAATGGTCCCTTCTGATCTTATGTGATTCTATGTGTCAACAATTTCAACACCCCGTCCCCCCGCCCCATCAGTCGATTCATCGAAAGTGACCTTTTCCTACACATAGTTTCAGTTTCAATGAATTGACATTTTCCCGATGAAAAAATATTTAATCAGAAATATCTCAACAATCTCTAGTGTAAAAGACTACACAAGAAGCAGGGCAACAGCTAATCGGAACATATATGCTTAATGGTTGTTCCAGCCTGACATGTTTCCTAGAAACTCAGCTGTGATAAATTTGATAAGGTTATCAATTATCCTATAAAGTGTTTTGGTGCTTGAACTGGCAACTAGTTTTAGATCTTTTAGGTAACTTAAAATGTTATGTCTGTTGCTCCTTTTTTGTTTTAAAAAATGGAATGTGTATCACCATATGATCTATTTGGAAATGCACACAGGATTTTGAACTTATCCAGTGGACTCCTTTTGTGATCTTAGCCTGGGTACTTACTGATGCTGACTTTGTCTCAGGTATCAGAGGGGTAGCCGTGTTGGTCTGGATCTGTAATAGCGACAAAGGGTCCTGTGGTACCCTATAGACCAGTGGTCCCCAACCTTTTTGTGGCCAAGAGCACATTCATGTTTCCAGAAGAGTGTGGTGGGTGCCAACAATTTTTCAAGACTTATTTTGTATTTGTACATTAAATAATATGAAAACCATCATATTTAATATTACATAATATATGAATCCATAAGATAAAAAAGATAATTTTACATGTAAAAGGTATTAATAAAATTATTTGGCAATTATTCTTTCACCTTACCATGTGAATCTGCTCTTTTTTATTTAACTTTTTTTTTGGGGGGGCGCAGTTCTGGGCAGTGGAGAGGGAAGCCGCAGCCCCGTGCCTCCCGGGGACAGAGAACACCGGCACCTGCAGCCCCGGAGTTCTCTGTCTCCCGCAGGTGCGGGGCCGTGGGGCAGTGCCAAGGGAAGCTGCGGCCCCGCGCCTGCCGGGGACAGAGAACACCGGCACCTGCAGCCCCAGAGTTCTCTGTCTCCCGCAGGTGCGGGGCCGTGGGGCAGCGCCAGGGGAAGCCACGGCCCCGCACCTGCCGGGGACAGAGAACACTGGCACCTGCAGCCCCGGAGTTCTCTGTCTCCGGCAGGCGTGGGGCCGTGGGGCAGCGCTGAGGGAAGCCGCGGCCCCGCGCCTGCCGGGGACAGAGAACACCGGCACCTGCAGCCCCAGAGTTCTCTGTCCCCGGCAGGCACAGGGCAGCGCGGAGAGAAGCTGCAGCCCCGTGCCTGCCAGGGACAGAGATCACCGGCGCCCGCAGCCCGGCCTGCCGGGGACAGAGAACTCTGGGGCTGCGGGCGCCGGTGTTCTCTGTCCCCGGCAGGCGCGGGGCTGCAGCTTCTCTCTGCGCTGCCCCGGCCTGCCAGGGACAGAGATCACCGGCGCCCGCAACCCGGCCTGCCGGGGACAGAGAACTCTGGGGCTGCGGCAGTGGCGTAGCCAGGTTTAGAGCACAGGGGGAGCGGCGGCGCTATAAAAAGGCGCCTCCCCGCTCCCCCTGTACTCACCCGGTGGCGCTTTAAAGGGCCCGGGGCTCCAGCCGCTGCGGAGCCCCTGGCCTTTTAAAGCGCTCCCCGCAGCCCAGCTCTGGCAGCGGGGCTGGGGGGAGGCACCTTAAAGGGCCAGCGGCTCCCAGCAGCGGCAGGAGCCACCGGCCTTTTAAAGCGTCGGCCTTTTAAAGCGCCCGCCCCGCCCCGCTGCCGGAGCTAGGCTGGGGGGGGCGCTTTAAAGGGCCAGTGGCTCCCCGCAGTGGCAGGACCCGCCGGCCTTTTAAAGCGCCGGCCTTTTAAAGCATGCCCCCCCCAGCCCCGCTGCTGGAGCTAGGCTGGGGGGGCACTTTAAAGGGCCAGCGGCTCCTCGCAGCAGCAGGAGCTGCCGGCCTTTTAAAGTGCCCCCCCCAGCCCCGCTGCCGGAGCTAGGCTGGGGGAGGGGGGCGCTTTAAAAGGCCGGCGGCTCCTGCCGCTGCGGGGAGCTGCTGGCCCTTCAAAGCGCCCCCCGAGCCCGGCTCCCGCAGCAGGGCTCAGGCGGCGCCTTAGTGCTGCTTTTCCTCATGGGGGAGTGGCCGCTCCCGCTGCTCCCCCCTAGCTACGCTAGTGGGCTGCGGGCGCCGGTGTTCTCTGTCCCCGGCAGGCGCGGGGCTGCGGCTTCTCTCCGCGCTGCCCTGGCCTGCTGGGGACAGAGAACACCAGCGCCCGCAGCCCCGGAGTTCTCTGTCCCCAGCAGGCCGGGGCAGCAGCTTCTCTCCCCTTCTGGGCACTAGTTGGTGGGCAGGCGTCCATAAATGCCCCGGCGGGTGCCATGGCGCCCGCGGGCACCGCGTTGGAAACCACTGTTATAGACTAGAAGACGTATTGGAGCATAAGTTTTCGTGGGTGAATACCCACTTCGTCGGATGCAACCGACGAAGTGGGTATTCACCCACGAATGCTTATGCTCCAATACATCTGTTAGTCTATAAGGTGCCACAGGACCCTTTGTCGCGACTTTGTCTCAGTTTCCTTTAATGTAAAATGGCCTTAATGATGATGATCTATTTTACATAGATATTGTGATGCTGTTTCCTTTAACATTTGTAAAGTACTTTAAGATAGTAGGGTAGAAGGTGGCTATAAAACTGCTAAGCATTGCTATATGGAGGCATGCAGGGACACATTGTTCTTGGCCCTTGAGTGCAGAACGCAGAAGGATGTATTTTCCTGTTTCTCGCCTTACATATTCTGGTCTTCTGCGAGTGCACGGAATGTATCTCAAATGGGGTGCAGAAGGGGACATTCTTGTGCTGCAAACTCACATTGGGTCCAGGTTGCAGATAAAGAGCACTGTGTTCCTGGATGGGCTGCCTTTAAGATGACATGATAAACTGAGGTCTTATTAGGTCCTGCCTTCTTCACTTTAAGAACCTGTGGCATGTTTTCTCAAGGGGAGGGATGTTAGCGCTGTTCAGATTCCAATTGGGAGGATTAAATTCTCTGTGTCCTTTCACTTAGTCATAGTATTCTTCACTGTCTGAATAGTTGGCACATTTCACCAATGGCTGCATGTCAGTGGTGGGTACAGTGTTCCTTTTACATATTTTGTAAAGCACTTTTGGAACTGTCTGGATGAAAGGTACTAGACAAACATAAGTCACCATCCTCTGTTATAACTCGACTACAGCGAAGAGCTGAGAAACTAAACAATGCTGTTAGGGACCATCTTAGTACTGATAAAGGAAAACAGTTGACATTTGCTGCAGGTAGTTTTACTTAGAGATGTGTCGCTAAGTCTCAGAAAGATATAATCAGCTATGTGAAGTCTGAGTGATATCAGAGGAAATAGAGAGAAGAACAGGCCTGTACAGGACTGAAGTATTTCTCTTCCATGCTTAGAAAGGGAGATAACTTTTGAAGTACTAAAACAACCAAAGGGACTTACTGGCAGACACTGGTAAAGAGACTGCAGAAAAAAGGTGATCTGTCATGAGTCATGACCTTGCATCTTACAGCTTCTGTATGCGTAACAGCATAGTTGTAAATAGCACTGATACTGGTGTAATATTGGCATTTAATTCAGCATAGAGAGCAAGGGAGAGTAGGGAGAAACAGATAAAGATCAAATTATCCCTGCTATAACTCCTTTGAAGTCATTAAAACTAAAGCATGGATGAACTTGGCCCAAGCGCACATCAAAGTTTAGCAGCTATGAAGGAAACTTAAGAAATATCTTTTGTACTGAGGAAGAGGAAACTTATAAAAATACATTTTGATGGGAGAGAAACATTTTAAATATCTAGTATCAGAAGGGTAGCCATGTTAGTCTGGATCTGTAGAAGCGACATAGAGTCCTGTGGCACCTTATAGACTAACAGACGTATCGGAGCATCAGCTTTCGTGGGTGAATACCCACTTCATCGGATGCATGGTATGCGCCGATACGTCTGTTAGTCTATAAGGTGCCACAGGACTCTTTGTCGCTTCTTTAAATATCTAGTCTATCTACCTGTGTAACATCATTACCCACTTGACACTTCCTCTCTTGGGTAATTATTTTCTGACAGCCTAAATTTCCCCTAAATTTTAGCTGAACGAGTGACTCATATATGCTGCACTTCCAAACTCTGTTTCTGTGAATAGACTGCTTGCTGAGCTTTACCTCAAAGATGGTTGCCTTTCAGTGGCAGGTGGGTGTTTCCTGTAGAGTGTCAAGTTTTCCGGTAGTCCCTTTAATTCAATGGAGCTGCACCTGCTTTCATAACAGCCAGTTTGTTCCACTATCTCTGTTCTATTCAGGTGTGGCTATTGCATCCATCACTGTGGTATCTGGGATACTTCTGGATGAAGGGTACCATAGTGTATAATTGTAAAGTGCTATTATTATTCTCCCCATGGCCAAATTAACATTACCTGGGGACCTAGCCATACCCCCGTGGGGCCTCTCTATCCCTAACCATATGCAGTTGCTTCACCTTTTCGTTGGCTAGCAGCAGGCTTCAACATTAAAACAATGGGGCAGTTAACAGCTCTCTTTCAAACTGTCTGCAGGTTCATGTATCAGTTACACTCAGGTCACATTTTCTATATATATATATATTTGCATACACAAGGAGTAGAAATGTTCTTGTTTAAAATGCAAGGTGAGATTCTGACTCATCTTGTGGCTCCAGGAGCTGGGGCCCTAGATTTGCTCCTATTGTGCCTATGCCTAATCTGATCTTGGTTCTCCCTAGAGTCTCTCTCTCATCTGCAGTTTATCTATGTCTTCATTGAACATCTCCCTTACTATACAACTAACTTGTAGAACTCATTGCCCCAAAACATTATTAATACAAAAATGAGCATAAATTTGGCTGATATTCATACTAACAGAGGACATATATCTGCAGTCACATTAGCTAAGATACAAAATTAAGGGATATGATTAATCAGATCAAGATTTTCCAACTTTATGCCTCCTCCCATCATCCCTCAAATGGTAACAGCCTGAGATTTGGAAGAAACTCCCAATGTAGGTATGTTATTGTAAGTTATTCAACTGTGAGGGTTTTATTCCTTCCTCCGGAGCATCTACTGGGGCCACAATACTAGACTAGGCAAACTATGGGCTGATCTGTATGACAGTTTCTATATTTTTTCCCCACAGATTTAGGAGCCAATATTGAAACATTATGCAAACATACCTAAATCCAGCAAACCACTTAAATACATGCTCATGCTTAACTTTAAGCATGTGCATAAATCCATCCCTATTCAGCAAAGCACTGAAGTATGTGCTTAATTTTAAGGACATGAGTATTCCCACTGAAGCCAAGTACTTTGTTGAATTGGAGTGATAAACCTTATTTATAACAATAGTCTGATTGAAGTCACGGGAACGACTCACATACGTAAGGCCTACTCATGCAACAAAAAGTAATGGTTTTTAGGATTAGATAATTATTTTAGAGATTATGGTACGCTTTAGTATTTCAAACAATATATAGTCATCCCCTTTTAAATAAAATACACTATTAAAGATAATGGGAGGAATCTGGATTCTCCATTACATTCTCTTTACCTTCCATTAACAATAAACCTTTTTTTTTAAAAAAGCGTATACCTGGAATTCTTTCTTAAATAACTGATGATATCAGCCCTGCTCAGGGACCATTGGCACTACCAGCTATTGCTTTGAAGAGATACTACTAAAACCGTATTTCAGTACAACACCTTTAAAGGGATCTGAGTTTTCTCATGAACAAAATGGATATTTACACTTATAGTACTTTAAAAACCATATTTAAAAATGGGACTTAATGAAAGACAGCCTGTGACCTTTCGAGCTGTCTCACTTCCACAACAGTGGAGTCTGTTTTATGTTATTGTAATAATAATGTTAGAAAAAGCAAAAGGAAACGTTACTAATGGATGGTAAGTAATAATAGGAATACAGTAGCATCACAGGAGGCACCACAGCTGCCTAGATCCATATTCACTATATAGGACAGAGGGTCATATTCAGCCTTGATATAAGTAGGCATATTTTAATTATCCATTATAATTTATTATTTGTTAAGCACTGAAAGTCTGCTCTACGCTGAACTTTCTCCAAAGTATTTAAAGTCTCAGGACTCAGTTGTGCAATCCCTACACTCATTGCTTTCCACATACCCACCAGATTAATCCAACTGGCCTAAATTTGAGCCTGGGGACCTATGTTAGGTTTCCAAATCCATATTTAGGCATATCAAAATAAGCATCCTGTTTTTTAAAAGTGCTGAGCACCCACAAATCCCACTGAATCCATGATAGCCTGCAAGTGGTGTTCTGAAATGAGTAAAACTAAACACAGAAATCATCTTACCAAGGATGGGAAAGAATTCTCAAGGGTGGGAGTGCCCATTTATTGGCAAAACAGCTAGTAAGCCATGAATTTATGTCATGAATTAGCATGATGGTCAGAGCTGTGTGCCCCTTAGTATTATGCATAAGTGTTAAGTCAGGTTGAGAAAATACTTTAGCTGGCTCAGATTCAGTACAGCTCTTATGTCAGTACAAGCCATCTAGAACTGCTCTATTTCATATTCAGATGTGCAAACCCCACAAAAGAATCAGCTGAGAAAATCTTCAAAAATGCCCCAAAGACTAAACAAATGCATGCAGTTGAAAGGAAGCTATGGAAACACTTTAGCTTGATCTCTAAAATGTCTTGAGCTCAGCCTGTTTGGGGTGGTTCTACTTTGCAAACCTCTTTCTTGCGGCACAACCTCTCTTTGTTTTGCACGCTATGTTTCAGTATATAATTGGGACATAATAAGCAAGCAAGGTAGGCAGGGACCGGAGGGCTATTTATTACCTTATTGCATTTTTGACCTTTCATATTTTCAGGGAATAAAATAAGACTGTATTTAGAATGCATTCCACATATGCTTTACACGTTAACGAAACCTCACAGCAACCCTGGCAAGTGCACATCATTATCCCCCTTTTACAGATGGAGAAACTGAGGTGTAAAGCTGTTCAAGGTCACACTAGGAAGTCAATGACAGAGCATAATATAGACACCAGAAATACTGGCAGCAATGCTGTGCTCTGACAAGAACATATTATTGGCCTACTTAAAGGGAACACGCAAGTACTAGTTTTTTTAGCAGGTGCAAACACCTGCTAAGTGCATGATCAAGTATTAGGTTTGGAGCTAGGAGGAGTAATTATTAGAGGAGCTTGAATAATTTGTTATTATTGTTAATAATATTCCTCAAGAGTGCTCATGATTATCTATGGACTAATTATTAACATATTTCAACTGTCAAATGCAGCCCAATATGCTGTTAGCCTTCTTGGCAACAAGGGCACACTGTTGACTCATATCCAGCTTCTCGTCCACTGTAATCACCAGGTCCTTTTCTGCAGAACTGCCGTTTAGCCAGTCAGTTCCCAGCCTGTAGCAGTACATGGGATTCTTCTGTCCTAAATTCAGGACTCTGCACTTGCCATTGTTGAACCTCAGATTTCTTTTAGCTCAATCCTCCAATATGTCTAGGTCACTCTGGACCCTATTCCTACCCTCCAGCATATCTACCTCTCCCCACAGTTTAGTGTCATCTGCAAACTTGCTGAGGGTGCAATCCATCCCATCATCCAGATCATTAATGAAGATGTTGAACAAAACTGGCCCCAGGACCGACACCTGGGGCACTCCGCTTGATACTGGTTGCCAACTAGACATTGAGCCATTGATCACTCCTTAAGCCTGATGATCTAGGAGCTTTCTATCCACCTTATAGTCCATTCATCCAATCCATACTTTTTTAACTTGCTGTCAAGAATACTGTGGGAGACTGTAACAAAAGCTTTGCTAAAGTCAAGATATATCACGTCCACCGCTTTCCCCATATCCACAGAGCCAGTTATCTCATCATAGAAGGCAGTCAGGTTGGTGAATCCATGTAGACTGCTCCTGATCACCTTCCTCTCCTCTAAGTGCTTCAAAATGGATTCCTTTAGGACCTGCTTCATGATTTTTCCAGGGATTGAGGTAAGGCTCAGAAGCTGGGAATAAGTGACAGGGAACAGATCACTTGATGTTTACCTGTTCTGTTCATTCCCTTTGGGGCACTAGGAATTGGCCACTGTTTGAAGACAGGATACTGGGCTAGATGGACCTGTGGTCTGACCCAGTATGGCCGCTCTTATGTTCTTATGAGGCTGACTGGTCTGTAGTTCCCCGGATTCTCCTTCTTCCCTTTTTTAATGATGGGCACTATATTTGCCTTTTTCCAGTCGCCCGGGACCTTCCCCAATCACCACGTGTTTTCAAAGATAATGGCCAATGGCTCTGCAATCACATCAGCCAACTCCCTCAGCACCCTTGGATGCATTAGATTCGGACCCATGGACTTGTGCATGTCCAGTTTTTCTAAATAGTCCTTAACCTGTTCTTTCACCATTGAGGGCTGCTCACCTCCTCCCCATATTGTGCTGTTCAGTGCAGCAGTCTGGGAGCTGACCTTGCCTGTGAAGACTGAGGCAAAAAAAGCATTGAGTACTTCAGCTTTTTCCACATTATCTGTCACTAGGTTGCCTCCCCCATTTAGTAAGAGTCCCACACTTTCCCTGACCTTCCTCTTGTTGAATGGTTTCTTACCTCTATTTGCACTGGGGATACATGGGTTCTCCTCTTTCTTCTTCTGGAGGTCACATGCTGCCAGTTTTATTCCCCGTTCTGCACTGCCCTCTCTCATTCTTCAGCATGTTGTGCCTGCGGTACAAAACACTGACTTCTATCCAGAAAGTCTTCATTTTCTCTGATGCAGTGCAGGGTTGATACTTGGGTCTCTAGTCCTTTAACCTTCTCTTCCAATATGGAGATCAGCTTGCGGTTCGTACAGACGAAGTCACTTCTATCCTCTGGGTGAAAGACAAACATGGCACATCCTGTGCAGGGCACAACAGCTGATTGCTCACTATCCCCACAATGTTGTCCTTTTAAGAGCCTCATCAGATGTTGTCTTTACTGCTCAAAGAAATCTGAAAGGCAAAAACACTGTGTGAGAACTCACCCCAGGCGAATTCCCAGGCTTTTTTATAAGGCTGCTGGCTCGAAGCATTTGGCCCGGCTCAAAGCCTTCCCTCACACCCTTATTTCAATTGTCCTTATCCTGTTCTCAGGGGCTTTATGCCACCTTAGCAGTGACTGATGGGTAAACCCAGGCCTGCCTGCTACACTGGGTTCCAGCCCAGGGACTTAGGACAGGCAGTCGAAGTTCATTCCACCAGATTCCTTGCTGCCACCTCCCTGGACTTCTTGCTACCAAATCTGTCAGCAAGCCTGTCTACGTTCACCTTTCCTCCATTGCCAGAACTCTCAGGGCTCTCCCATGAAATCCCCAAAACAAAATTGCCAACTTAAACCACATTCTGCCCTTCTTGGGCTTGATTTTTTATCCCTCTTATGCTTCCCTTACTCAGTTCCTCAGGTAAACACTTCCCAGGGTTCACCACCCGAGTTTGCTTCACCTCTTCACCTCTGCTCTCCTGGGCTTCTGGAAGCCTTTGCTACTCAGGATGTGATTCCATGGCCAACTATCCCCCTGGACTTCCTCCTTGACTTGCCTGGTCTTTCCATTCCCTAGTCCCACTCTCTAGTCCCAAATACCTTCTTTCTTTTCCTGTCATTTTATGGCATAGCAGCCTCAGCATATGTGGCTATGATGGCCACCTACTGCAGTTTTTGCATAAGCAAAACTCTATATCCTCTCACCCACTCCTGTATCATTAAAAAAAAAGCACAATAATGTTTCAATGTTACCTCACTTTCATCAAACCTTTCAGACTAAATCTGGCCACCCTGAGGCATTTCAGTTCTTCGTAAGGAATTTTTCTTTGTGTAATTCTCCCTGCATTGCCACAGCAGATGCTCAATCGTTTCTTGGACGTCGCATGAGTCACACAAACCATCTTTGTGTTTGTTTAGCAAATATAATTTACTGTTCAGGTCACAGTGACCAGTTAGCACTCTAAATATAGTTGCTTGGCTTCTTCTATCAGAGCTATTAAGTATACCTTTATCCTCAAGTTTAGAACATATTTCATAGAATCTTTGTCCTTTTTCCTCTTGACATTCTTTTTAAGTTCTCTTTTAACCAAACTTTTGAAGCCTTGTTTACTCAGAAGCAACTTTGTATCAGCCTCCTCATTTAAGGCATTTTTTGCTGCTTTATCTGTCATTTCATTGCCCAGTATCCCAACATACACTGGAATCCACACTATTACTATAGGAATACCTAATTGTATTTTGTAGGTGACAAATCTGAGGAATTGTCACAGATTGAAATGTCACTAGAGGGTTTTTTGGAACTAATTGATAAACTTAACTGTAACAAGTCACCGGGACCAGATGGCGTTCACCCAAGAGTTCTGAAAGAACTCAAATGTGAAATTGCGGAACTATTAACTAGGGTTTGTAACCTGTCCTTTAAATCAGCTTCTGTACCCGATGACTGGAAGATAGTTAATGTAACGCCAATATTTAAAAAGGGCTCTAGAGGTGATCCCGGCAATTACAGACCGTAAGTCTAACATCCGTACCGGGCAAATTAGTTGAAACAATAGTAAAGAATAAAATTGTCAGGCACAAAGAAGAACATAAATTGTTGGGCAAAAATCAACATGGTTTCTGTAAAGGGAAGTCATGTCTTACTAATCTATTAGAGTTCTTTAAAGGGGTCAACAAACATGTGGACAAGGGTGATCCAGTGGACATAGTGTACTTGGATTTCCAGAAAGCATTTGACAAGCTCCCTCACCGAAGGCTCTTACGTAAATTAAGTTGCCATAGGATAAGAGGGAAGATCCTTTCATGGATTGAGAAATGGTTAAAAGACAGGGAACAAAGGGTAGGAATAAATGGTAAATTTTCAGAATGGAGAGGGGTAAGAAGTGGTGTTCCCCAAGGGTCAGTCCTAGGGCCAATCCTATTCAAATTATTCATAAATGTAAACAGTGAGGTGGTAAAGTGTGCAGATGATACTAAACTGCTCAAGATAGTTAAGACCAAAGCAGACTGGGAAGAACTTCAAAAAGATCTCACAAAACTAAATGATTGGGCAACAAAATGGCAAATGAAATGTAATGTGGATAAATGTAAAGTAATGCACATTGGAAAAATAACCCCAACTATACATACAATGTGATGGGGGCTAATTTAGCTACAACTAATCAGGAAAAAGATCTTGGAGTCATCGTGAATAGTTCTCTGAAGATGTCCATGCAATGTGCAACAGCAGTCAAAAAAGCAAACAGGATGTTAGCAATAATTAAAAAAGGGATAGAGAATAAGACGGAGAATATCTTATTGCCCTTATACAAATCCATGGTGCGTCCACATCTTGAATACTGCGTACAACTGTGGTCTCCTCATCTCAAAAAGGATATACTGGCATTAGAAAAGGTTCAGAGAAGGGCAACTAAAATGATTAGGGGTTTGGAACGGGTCCCATATGAGGAGAGATTAAAGAGAGTAGGACTTTTTAGCTTGGAAAAGAGGAGACTAAGGGGGAATATGATAGAAGTATATAAAATTATGAGTGGTGTGGAGGAAGTGAATAAGGAAAAGTTATTCACTTATTCCCATAATAGAAGAACTAGGGGCCACCCAATGAAATTAGTGGGCAGCAGGTTTAAAACAAATAAAAGGAAGTTCTTCTTCACACAGCGCACAGTCAACCGGTGGAACTCTTTGCCTGAGGCAGTTGTGACGGCTAGGACTATAACAGGGTTTAAAAGAGAACTAGATAAATTCATGGAGATGAAGTCCATTAATGGCTATTAACCAGGATGGGTAAGGAATGGTGTCCTTAGCCTCTGTTTGTCAGAGGGGGGTGATGGATGGCAGGTCCACTCACTCCGGGGCACCTGGCATTGGCCACTGTCGGTGGACAGGATACTGGGCTGGATGGACCTTTGGTCTGACCCAGTATGGCCATTCTTATGTACTATCTTCATAGTTAAGAACAATATTTCATTAAGTCATTCCTGCTTTTCGAGGCTCCCTTTCTAATTTAAAACCCCAGTCAATTTCCCTAATCCGGTCTGTTTAGGCAAGTTTTCATAGAATCATAGAATCATAGAATCTCAGGGTTGGAAGGGACCTCAGGAGGTCATCTAGTCCAACCCCCTGCTCAAAGCAGGACCAAACCCAATTAGATCATCCCAGCCAGGGCTTTGTCAAGCCTGACCTTAAAAACCTCTAAGGAAGGAGATTCCACCACCTCCCTAGGTAACCCATTCCAGTGCTTCACCACCCTACTAGTGAAAAAGTTTTTCCTAATATCCAACCTAAACCTCCCCCTCTGCAACTTGAGACCATTACTCCTTGTTCAAGTTTTACCAATGTCAACAGAAAAATCTAAAGATGGTTGTAAATAAGACTGTCAAGACATATTTATATATAGAGAGATACAGCTATAGGGCCCAATGTCCCTGACTTAAGCGAGTTCTACATTCCCAGGGCTTAAAAGATTAGGCCTTTTTAGTTCATTTCCTTGATAATACAATGTTTCTCGTTTCCTGTTTGTGGCCTTTAATCAGCTTTATCAGCCATTAGACTTGATAAAGAGTCAGATAGGATAGCAGTCATAGTTGGGTATACATCGTTTATCCAGGTCAGTGCCAATAGTATACACATCAATTCGACTGTCATAATGGCCTCAAAATTGGATTGTTTCAGGTCTGTTAATTCCAAATTCAGGGATACAAGAGGCCATTCCTACTCTATCAGCATTGAGCCGTCAGTATAGATTTGGCAATGCTGACCCCGTTTGCCATGTATCAACTCATAAATCTTAGTTGTCGTATATGATGGTTCTGCTCTTTCCTTTGGGTTATTGTATAATTCCACACTCACACCTGGAGACAACTTTCCTGCTATAGTTTGAGTTCCCATGCCTAAGATTTTAATTTTGTCCACTCCTTCCTTTTCACCCAAGTTTTTGCCCACATTTGATCCTGTTAGCATTTGGGAGCTTGTAGTACCCAGTTACTTCTTGCCTAATTAGTTCCCAGCAGTCTTCGTACATTTGTTCAGTACTGCTATTTTCACTATTTCCATTAACCTTAGCCCAAAAGGTTAAATCTAACAATGCCACCCTTAAATGTATAGGCATTTCCCTAGTTGCTACCTGCAGAGCACACAGAGTGTAATACTCACCACCACACGCGATTTGCAGAGCTTGGGCTTGGATCTGCTCTAATTTTTTAAGTGTTGATTAAGAAGCTGAATTAAAGGCACGACATCCATAATCTATAACTGGTGTCCTATGCAGCATCAGCATTGTGTTCTTATTTGCATCCCAATTGTTCCCACCAATACTTTTAAGCAAATTTATCCTATCTGTAGATTTAGTCTTGATGTTATCTGACCCTTCTAAGTTAGTTTGTCATGGACCATAACGCCAAAGAATGTAAATTTTTGAACTACGTGTATTTTTTTCTGTGTAGAGATATAGTTTCCATTCTTCCCCAAGCTTCCTTTTTGTGAAGATCATTCCCTTTGTTTTAGCAAACGAGAACTTAAATCCCCAAGTATCTCCCCATTTGGAAATCCCCCTGAGTGCCTCATTGGTTCACTCCAGAGCTATCTTAAGTCTTCTATGTTTGACTCAAATAGCACAATTGTACACAAATAGGATAATACCTATTCCTGCCTGTATACGCCCCGGGAGATCATTAATTATAACGTGAAACCGGGTTGGGCTGATAACACTCCCCTGTGGAGTGCCATTAGTAATTTTATAAATATTTCACAAAGCCACCCCCAACCTGACATGTATGGTTCTATCACTTGTCATCTCTTAGCCATCAGAACATTCTTCCTCTTATTCCAATTGCAGCTACTTTATACAGCAAGCCTTCCCTCCATAGCATGTCATATGCTTTTTTCAGAAGTCAAGAAGCTAGCTAACAAAAACTCTGTTCCTCACGTTTTTTTGTATTTCTGTTTCTAATCCTACAATATGATCAGCTGTGCAACTCCCTTTTTCTGAAACCACTTTGTACACAGTTTATAATTTCATTTTTTCTAAGCACGCTACTAATCTTTCATTTATCATTCTTTCCATAATTTTGCCCACACACAATAGGTTTATATGCACCAGGTTTTGTGCATAATTTCCCAGGTTTTTATATCGATATAAACACCACTCATTTCCATTCTTCCAGCAGTATTCCTTTTCCCATATATTATATAATTTCAATAAAGCTCTTAAACTCCCCTCTGGTAGGTGCTTAATCATTAGATTACATATGCAATTTTTACCTGGGGCAGTATTTTCCTTTTGTCTATACTTTTTTGAGTTCCTGTATGCTGCAATTTTCATTTGGTATATCATCTTTATAGTCTACCCAGCCATGCAAGAGATCACAGTTTTGTTCGGCAAACATTCTTACAAAAATTTTATTTTGATTTGTTTCACTATTAACTTTTTGGAACTCTTTTGCTAAATTGTCCGCTTTTCCTAAGTTAGAACATTCAGCGTGATCACTTTCTATAAGACCAGGTATAAATTTGTTTTACTTTGTATTCCTTTGATTCTTTTAACTTGTTTATATATCTTTCTGAAACCTCAGAAATGTTGGTTATTTTCCCACATTACTTTCTCCAACTCTTTCTTTGCCTATTTAATAATTCTTTGTGCCACTGCTTTATATCTTGTATAGTTCATTAAGTCCTTGCTATTCATTGTAACTTATTTCTTTCTTTAATTGCTGATTTACATTCCACCTGGGAACATCTCCATTCCACCTGGGAACTGCATTTCTGAGTTTGCAGCAATTGAATATCTTACATATAGCTAGACTGGCTGCTGTTACACCTTCCCTTTATTATATTATCATGATATTACTCTAGATTATCACTTATACATTTGGTATTTAGATACTCAGCACACTTACACTTAAAAGAGTTCCCAATTTGCTTTCCTCTGGCTCCAAGTAGCAATTCCTTCAGTGTTTTCAACATTACCTTGACCTTGATATGTAATTAGCATAGAGAAGTGATCACTTCCCATTCCATCTTCTTAATAGATTGCCCAGCTGCATTTACTTGCTATATTGCTTTTTGGAATCCCCAGATCTGAACAGGAAAAGGTTCCATCCACCAAACTAAATTTAGTAGGTGCTCCAGGATTGAGCAATACCAGGTTGTGCTTGTCAATGAATTGTTCCAGGCATTTGCCATCATATAGTCAGTTCTCCTGCTTCTCCACAAGTCATTATGGCTATTAAGGTCCCCACAGATGTACAGGTCTTTGATACCCTTAACTAACTCTTCTGATTCTAGATTGCCTAATTATTTAACATGGGTTGTAAACACTAGATTCATATAAAGGTGCTATTATTCTGCACAGGAATCTCTTACAGTATTGTACTCAAAACTGAAGTTCTGTACATCTATGTCAATGTAACTAACACCTTCCTTTATAAATATACAGACCCCCTTTCCTCATTATTTCTCTGTCATGTCTCATTACATCATATCTTGAAAATCTAAACATAAGCTTTCTCACTAACCATGTTTCTTGAACACATCATGTCAGGTTTGTTTTCCATTTCAAAACCAGTTTCTTTAGTTTAATAACACATGGTCAGGAGTTATGTGCATTCCAGCGAAAATCACCATTAGAACCGTGTTTAAACTACATTATTACCTTCAATTAAACTTTTATGAATGCAATTTATCGAGAGACTGCCTATATGCAAATATTTTTCTGCTGCTTTTGTTATTTTTTTTATTCTTTCAATCTTCTTCCCTGTCTGTAAAGTGCAATTAATCACTTCTATCATAAATGGTATAAATTTCTCTTTGTCAGCAAGCAGTACATCTTCATCTATTCTCCTTATATTATCTTCCCTGCCCTGAACTGTGTGTTGTGGTACCAATAGCTCTTTTCCCTCACTGGCATTTTTCCTACTGTTCCACATTCCACTATGAATCTCTTTTGATAGCTTCGGCATAGGATATTTTATGGATAGTTGTAATTTTCTGTATCTCTCTTGCTTGTTTCACTGCCACACTTCCTTTGTATGCTGCATTATACTTATCCCCACAACTGAGGCATTTTAGTACAATTCTCAGACAAGTGTTCTCTTTCATATTCATAACACCTCATTTTCCCCTTTTAGCCAGCCACCACATGCCCAAACCTTTGATGTTACAACATCTCAGAGGGGCCAGGATATATGGTTTAACCCAGAATAATTGATATCCTATATTAACCCTATTGAGTAGCATTGAATCTTTAAAAGTTACTCAGATGGCTCTGGATGGCTTGTGTTCTCCCCATTTCCTCCTAATTAGCTGCTTAATAAACAGCATTTGGTCCTTACCTCTCCCCCTTTTAATTTCATCCTTGGTCATGCCTAGTGGAACCCCATACATTACCCCTTTCACTTGTGTCATAAATTTAGGTAGCTGGTAAATTGTAGTTTTAATAAGTTTTTCAGCCTATTCCTTATGTGTAAATTCTACTAATAAATCTCCATGCTGCATTCTTTTAGCTCGTAATATATCTGCTATCTTGCCTAATCTATTCCACTTTTTTCAAGTGAATAACATGTACTACCTTTACTTCTTCACTTACTCTTTTTTCCATCCCTGTCTGCTAGGATTTCTTCAGATACAGATATTTCTATCTTTTCTTCTTCCTACTCTGAAGCCATTTCTCATCCCTAGATTCTTCTCCCTCATTTTCCAATGTAACTTTTGTCCCTCCATCTCAGCCTGTATTTCCAGCTCTGTTCAGCCACCCATCTGCCACTCAAAGCCCCAGCTCTCAGAATCTCTCAATCTGCACAGCCAGTCTACAGCCACGCCTGACCAACCTCAGCCCCAGCTCAGCCATCCAGCTGTCTTCTGTTCCAGACTTCCTTTATAACCACCACTCAGCTCATCTCCCAGGAGGAACTCATCTTCAGTTGGGACTGGCCCATCCTTCAGATTCAGTCAGGATGGGGTATATACCTCATCACAAGACTCCAGAAATCATGGATTCATAGATTCCAAGGCTAGAATGAATCATTGTGATCATCTAGTCTAACTTCCTGCATAACACAGGCCATAGAACTGCCCCAAAATAATTCCTAGAGCAGATCTGTCAGAAAAAACATCCAATCTTGAGTTAAAATGGTCAGTGACAGAGAATCCACCACAACTCTTGGTGAATTGTTCCAGTGGTTAATTACCCTCATAGTCTGAATATGTCTCGGTTCAACTTCCAGACACTGGACCTTTCTTTGCTAGATTGAAGATCCCATTATTATATATTTGTTCCCTATGTAGATACTTATAGACTGTAATCAAGTCATCCCTTAGCCTTATCTTTGTTAAGCTAAATAGATTGAGATCTTTGAATTAAACACTATAAGGAATGTTTTCTAATCCTTTAATCATTCCCAAGGGTCTTCTCAAGATCCTTTCCAATTTATCAACATCTTTCTTAAACTGTGGGCACCAGAATTGGACACAGTATTCCAACAGTGGTCACACCAGTGCCAAATATGAAGGTAAAATAACCTCTCAGCTCCTACTTAAGATTCCCCTGTTTATGCACCCTAGACTCACATTAGGTCTTTTGGCCACACTGTCACATTGGGAGTTCACACTCAGTTGATTATCACAAGCTGCACATCTTTTTCAGAGTCACTGCTTCACAGCATATAGTCCCCAATCATGTAAATATGACTGACATTCCTTCTTCATAGATGTGTACATTTAACCATACCAAAATGGATATTTTTGCATATGCCCAGTTTACCAAGCGATACAGATTGCTCTGAATCCTCTTGATTATTCATGACTCCCCCAATTTTTATGTCAGCTGCAAACTTTATCAGTGATGATTTTATGTTTTCTTCCAGGTAATTGATAAACATATTAAATAAGGAAGGGCCAAGAACCAATCACTCCTGGCCCCCACTGGAAACACATCTGCTTGATGACAATTCCAATGAAGTTACATTTTGAGACCTATCAGTTAGCCAGTTTTTAATCCATTTAATGTGTGCCATGTTAAATTTAAAATATTGTGAGGTAGCAACTCACATGGCTGACAGAAATTTAAGTATATTACATCAGCACCATTATCTTTATTAACCAAACTTGTAATCTCATCAAAAAAGATATCAAGTTAGTACAGGGATATCAAACTCAAATCACCATGAGGGCCACATGAGAACTAGTAAATTGGCCCGAGGGCCACATCACTGAAACCTTTTCATACAATGATACAAAAGTATAGTCAAAAATGAAAAAAAATGAAGAGTAATATAGTATTCTATTAAAAGTCAATGTATTAACTTTTTAAAAACTGTAATGCAAAGAGGGGTTTTAATAAAATATAAACACTCAGTAATGTTTGGAGCTTGGCTGCCAGTGGAGTAGGCACCTATGGCGGGCCGCAGGAAATAACTCCGCGGACAACGTGTTTGAGACCCCTGACTTAGTATGACAGGATCTATTTTTCATAAACCCATGTTGATTCTCATTAATTACATCAGCCTCCTTTAATTCTTGATTAATCAAGTCCCATATCAGCTGCACCTTTACCTCTCCTGAAATTAATGTCAGGATAACAGATCTTTAATTAGCCACATCATCCAATTTATCCTTTTAAAAAATTGCCACATTAGTTTTCTTCCACTATTCATGAACTTCCCCAGTGGTCTAACACTTACTGAAAATATTAATGTTAAAGGTCCAGCAAGCGCCTCAGCCTCCTCTTTTAAAATGTTTGGATGTGAGTTATGTGGACCTGCTGATTTAAAAATGTTTGGCTTTATTAGCTGGTTTTTAACATCCTCCTGAGATACAAGTGGAATGGAAAGAGTGTTATCATCACTATATGTTGAGACTATATCATCTGTTGTTTCCCCAAATACAAAACATAAATATTTATTAAACACTTCTGCCTTTTCTACATAACTGATGATTCTATCATTTCAGTCAAGTAATGAACCAATACCATTATCACGATTCTTTTAGTTCCTAATATTTTTAAAATTTCCTTCTTATTGTCCTTAACTATTTTGGCATTGAAGACACTGTCCTATTACTTTCCTTATCAGTTTTCTGCAATTCCTAACTTCTGATTTATATTCATTATTATCAATTTCCCCTTTCTTCCATTTGTTAATATATATTTTTATAGCTGCCTTCACGTTTCCTCTACGTGAGGTTGTTTATTTAGGCAGCTCAAGCTTCTTAATCAGTTGTAGGATTGTGGCATGTTAGGCATCTAGTAAGGTGTTCTTAAAGGATTCCCAAATATCATTCACATTTTTTTATTATATTCTTCATCAGTTGATTTGGCTCATAATTGCTGTCAACTTTGTGAAATATCTGTAGCTATAGGCATTAGAATAGCTAATAGCCTTGTGGTTAGGGCACTCACTTGGGAAGTATGTAGAACCTGCAACTTCTACATGCCCTAACTCCTATACTTTGGCTATTCTGGGAAAGGTCTCCATTTCTCAATTTTCCATGACAAATTTTAAAAGGTGTCAGTTGTATGCTGATGGAGAACAGGAGCATTTCTTGACATTTAAAATGTTCATGGGATAGGAAAACTGTTTCACACCCAGCTCTAGTCTAGCCAGTGTATCTAGAAACACATTTCCAAACCCAACTAACCAGGAATCTGTGTAGGATGAGGACCTTGACACAGTAATGCATGAGTTCCTCACTTCCAGGCTTGACTGCTGGTGATGTGAGTCAAGGTCATGACAAAACTTCATCTGATTCATCAACTTATCTGCCACTTCATTGCAGAGGCCTTCTGAAACCTAGTTTCCTATGAGAATAAAGCCAATGAAGATAACATTTAGAAGCCACTCTAAGTCATTGAGAACAACTTATTAAAATGGTCTGCAAAACCATTGACATATAAGTCTGTAATATTATGACATGAGCTTTCATTCTAAAAAAGACACCCCACCCCCCTATTTGCAGATGCTTTAATATTATGGTGGGGTAGGAGGAAATCCTCTCTCACTTGCATTATGAATGACATTATCCATTCTGCAGTCTGCATTCATTCTGTACTGATCCATGGTCTGAACTGGAGAGGAGACACTAGACCTCAACCTGGGTTGAAACCTAAATCCTCAGATCTTTTTTTTTTTTAGCCTCTTCTCTAAACTTTGTACATCTTGGTGAATTTTTATCCACCTATTAAAAAGGGAATTTATCAGAGTATGCTAAAAGTAAAATTGTGACACAAAGCCATATGAAAGGAAATTCAAAGTCAAGAAAGTAGGGCTACCCTATGTCACCCTACACCTAGGCACAACAGGGTGTCCTTTTAGGTACTTTTAAAATGTACTCCATTGTGCCAATGTTTTGTAAAACATATGGCAAGCATTGCTTTTAACTAAATTCCTTCGCATCTATTGTTTTGCATCACATCCTTAATGTTCTTTTAATGTATTTTCATGGTGCATGAATAATACTATTGTTTTTTGAAGGGCTCATTATCTTTAGATCCTACTGTTTATTTTATTTTCCAAAAGTGAATTTAGGGCCTGATCCGAAGCCTGCTGAAATCAACGGGAGTCTTTCTATTGAGTTCAGTGGGCTTTGGATCATGCCCTCAGTATTCATTAAAGGTGCCAAATAGAGCCTGGAAGATTGAAATGTTCTGTTTTGCAGTGGAACAGGTATAAAATAGAGGCAATTACAAGTGCAAGGTTTTCCAAATTTGTGGATCTCCTATCCTATGAGTAGGATTTGTTTTGGCCTGAGAAGGTCCAGGCATAGTTTAATTTCCATGTATATTCAAGCTTCAGGGGAAAATCTAGATAATTTTATTCCTGAGAGTCCCACTAAAGTGATGATTGATGCAAGTAATTTAGTTAATTTTTTTGGAGAGAATGACCATTTGGCCAAAAAAAATCTTCAGAAAATTGATTATGCAAAAAACAGTACCTGCTTACGAAATAGATCATAGAATTACAGAATCAGAAGTTATATATGGAAATGGTCAACCATGTCTATCAGTGCAAGATTATTCCCCACAGAATAAATCTATGGATTTATTTTGCCAGTGTTTTGTCCAGTCTAGTCTTGAAAGTCTCAGAATATGGCTCTTCCACCAGTTACCTTTGGAATCTATTAAACAGAATAATACATTTCAATACTTAAAGCTTTTCCTGATAGTCAACCTACGTTTTCCTTACTTTCATCCCGTAATTTCCATTTATGCCTGCATACCCCACAGAAAATAATTCCATTCCCTCTTTAATATTTACACACTTCAAATATTTGTATACTGATATGATTTCCCATTCTTATTAATTGTCACCCTCCAGCCTCCCAGTCATTTTTAGTTCTTCTCTCAACACCCTACAATTTATCTATCATTCTACTAATGTCTTGTCCAGAGCTGAATGATATATTGTGGCCGGTGGTAGGATATATCTGTGTATGCAACATGAAATTTCACTGGTATTTTTTCCTAACATATCAGATTGCAAGTTCAGACATCTAGGCACAAAGAAAGCAGGCCTTACCTACAGAATGGGGAATTGTCTCCTGGAAAGCAGGGACTCGGAAAAAAAAATAGGGGTCATAGTAAACAAATTGAACATGAGCTTCCAGTGAGATGCTGTGGCAAAAAGGCTAACGTGAGCTTTGGATGTATAATTAGGGAAGTAGTGAGTAGAAGTAGGGAGATTATTTTACCTAGAATACTGTATACAGTTTTGGTATCCACATTTTAAAAAAAGATGTGAAAAAAATTGGAAAGAGTACAGAAAAGAGTCACTAGAATGATTGGAAGCCTGGAAAAAATGCAGTAAGAGAGCGAAAGAGCTCAATCTGTTTAGCTTTTTGAAAGAAGACCAAGAATTGACTTGGTTATGATGTATATTAAATACCTTCACAAGGAGAAAATACCAGGTACTAAAGAGCACTTTAAATCAAAAGGAGAAAGGCATAACAAGAGACAATGTCTGGAAGTTAAAGCCAGGCAAACCCAAGTTAGAAAGGCACACATTTTTAACCGTAAGAGTGAATAACCATTGGAATAAGCTACCAAGAGAAGTGTTGGATTCTCCATTCCTGGAAGTCTTCAAATCAAGAGAGGCTGGCTTTCTGGAAGCTATGCTTTAGCCGAACACAAGTTATTGGTCCCAATAAATGAATAATAGTATTATGCAGGAAGTTAAACTAGATGATCTATGAAAAGCCATGCCTAATTTGCTGTCCAGTATTATAGTGCTGCCTGTCCGCATGTTGTCCATTTAGGGGCATCAAATAATACTACTGACCTCACACACAGAAGTTTTTGGGAAGTGGGGGGTGTCAATAATTGGCCTGAACCCCTTCGCTTATGCTCCAGGAGAAAGAAACACACTCTTGCTGCAGTCTCTGCTGTACTAAGAGGCAGCTAGTATTTTGAAGCTTAGCATGCAAAAAGCTACAGCAATGCTCATCATTTCCATGCAAGGAGTTAGGGGGGTTTCAAAGGGAGGCTTGGATCAGCTAAATGTAAAGTATCTATCAGCCAGCTATTCCTCATAGAAGTAAGAAAATAAGTTTATATGGATTCTATCTATAGGCAGAAAGGAAAATGAAAGTGGATTGTACTGGGTTTATTGGGAAGTTATAACTTAATAAATATATAGGCATTTTGAGTCCCAAATCATCCACCTAAAGAATCTTTGCAGCCCATGGTGCTTTCTCAGAGTATGAGCAGCCAAGCCTAGTATAATTGTCTTTCAGACCCTGGTGTTTCTGATCCCACATGATCCCAAACCCATGTAGTGTGTTGTATACTAGAGCTGGGTAAATTTTTAGCTTTAGTGTTGTTTATTCTGATTTTTTTTTCAGACAGAAAGTAATTGAACTGACTTTAGATAAGATATGAAGAAGCAGACAGATTTTTATTACAGACATCGGTGGAGGTTATGATTAGGGCTCCATGTCTGTCATGGAGGAATTGGAAGTAACGGATTCTGTGACTTTCCATGACCTCTGTGACTTCTGCAGAGGCCAGTGTGGCGGACCCAGGGCTGCCCAAGCAGCTGGCCCCGGGGACAGCCACACCGCCCGTTGCTGGAGCGGCTCCACAGCCAGCTGCTGCTGGAATGACTCCATGGCCAGCCAGTGCTTGGGTGGCCTCGCAGACAGCCACACTGGCACTGCTGGTGCGGCCCCGGGCAGCTGGCCTCGAGGACTGCTTAAGTAGCAATCCCAGGGGCAGCAGGAGCAGTGGCAGGGGGGTGGCCCCCGGGGGCAGCCTGAGCAGCCACTGCTCAGTAGCCTCTGGCAGTTGGTGCCACTGGCCTCGGTGGCCCCCGGAAGCTGGTGCCTCTGCCGCCCCCAGAGCAGTAGCCCCCCCCCTCTAATATTTAGTCAGGGGTATATAGTACAAGTCATGGGCCATGAAATTTTATTTATTGCCCATGACTGTCCATGGCTTTTACTAAAAATACCCGTTACTAAATCGTAGCTTTACTTATGATCCGCAGTTACTCTTGTGTGAAGTATAGCCACATATTCAGTATTTGTCTAACAGGTCAATTTCTATACACAATGCTGTATCATATGGAAGTGGTATATAACTTCTCTCATTTCTGCTGTAATGTTGTTTAATCTGCCTCCAGATGTGCATCATGCCTGCTGTTTTGGTTGAATGTAAAACTTATTCAATGCTAAATAGAGCTTTCAAATTTTTTTTAAAGAAGTCCTACTCTTGTCATAGCCATGATGCAATGTAGGCAGTTTGATTGCTACTACCATCTGTAGGATGCCCCGGATATAAGACTGGCCATACTGGGTCAGACCAATGGTCAATCTAGCCCAGTATCCTGTTTTACAACAGTGGCCAATGCCAGATGCTTCAAAGGGAATGAAAAGAACAGGGCAATTAGTAATCCATCCCCTGTCGCCCAGTTTCAGGATTTGGCAGTCAGAGGTTTAGGGACACCCAGAGTATAAGATTACATCCCTGACCACCTTGGCTAATAGCCATTGATGGACCTATCCTCCATGAACTTAACTTTTTTTTAACCAACTTATACTTTTGACCTCACAACATTCCCTGGCAACGAGTTCCACGGGTTGATTGTGCGTTATGTGAAGCAGTACTTATTTTTGTTTGTTTTAAACCTGCTGCCCATTAATTTAATTGGGTGATCCCTGGTTCTTGTGTTATGTGAAGAGGTAAATAACACTTCCTTATTCACTTTCTCCACACCATTCACGATTTTATAGACTGTTACCATTTGCCCCCTTAGTTGTTTCCTATCCAAACTGAACAGTCCCAATCTTTTTAATCTCTCTTCATGTGGAAGTTTTTCCATACCCCCAATCATTTTTGTTGTTTTTCTCTATGCCTTTTCCATTTCTAATATATCTTTTTTGAGATGGGGCAACCAGAACTGCATGCAGTATTCAAAGTGTGGGTGTACCATGGATTTATATAGTGGCATCATGATATTATCCATCTTATTATCTGTCCCTTTCCTAATAGTTCCTAACATTGTTAACTTTTTTGACTGCTGCTGCAAATTGTGCAGATATGTTCAGAGAACTATCCATGATGACTCCAAAATCCTTTCTGGAGTGGTAACAGCTAATTTAGAGCCCATCATTTCATAGGTATAGTTGGGATCATATTTTGCAATTAGCATTACTTTTCAGTTATCAACAGTGAATTTCATCTGCCATTTTGTTGCCTAGTCACCTAGTTTTGTGAGATCCCTTTGTAACTCTTCACAGTCTACTTTGGGCTTAACTATCTTGAGTAATTTTGTATCATCTCCAGAGTTTGCCACCTCACTATGTACCCCTTTTTCCAGATCGTTTATGAATGTGAAACAGCACTGGGCCCAGTATACAGTGCATTTTAGAGGGATTAAAACAGATAATTTCTGTATCTAATAGAAATACTCTCCTACCTGAATGTAGTTTGATCATTATATGAAAAATAAAGTGTTTGTGATATAAAACCAGAATATGTTAATATCCTACTGAAGAATTCATAAGAGGATTGAAGGAAATATTCAATGCAAATGTGTTTTTTTCCAAAGGAACTGGTAATAGAATCAGTGTGCCTGATTGTCCTCTCACTTATGCTTATGTAAATTGGAATAACTCTGTTGAGACTAATGGATTTGCACTAGACTCAAATCAATGACATGACATTAGTATCCAGAGTAAACTCAATAAAGTGAGATCAGTACCAGGAGTATATATATTGTATATATAAAATAGTGTCTCATAATTGATCAAAGCAATTTACTCAGTTTAAAATGTATAAGATTGTGAGAGTGTGCATTCACCTCTCATGAGTGCCTCCTGTTGGGTGGTTGCAAACCTGCAATCTCTCTCTCTTTTTGCGGTGCCGCCTGTCGCTAGTTAACCTCCTTAGGTGGGTCTTCAGTGGACCAGTCCTCCAGCCAAATCATCACTCACAGAAGCAATATGGGGCTGCTATTTATAGGGTCCCCGGGTCGGGACCCTGGCCCACCCACTACGCCAGGTCCTGACCCAGGGACCCTACAAATAGCAGCCCCATACTGCTTCTATTAACTCCGTTGCTATTCCCCACAAAGAGACTTAGGCGTTGTGACACTGATCATTGCAACATCTACTTTTAGGTGCCTAGAATCACTGCACTCCGTAAATCCTTAGATACACACTTAGAATCCCTTTACAATGAATGGGGAGCGATAAGTGCCTTATACTGCAATTCACAAAAGACATGAAGCTAGGCCAGGATCCACCTAAGCTAGCCAATGGGAGATACTGATGAGAGGAGTGTGCCTAAACCCCACCCCTCTCTCAGACAGTGTTCTCTGCTAGCAATTCACAGCTGGTAACCTCTCTCCTCAAGTCAGGTGGTCCAGGTTCCAAGGACATTTCTTGTGTGAATGAGTTAGGCTTCTGTCTCAGTCCTCACAAATCGACAGCAATCCGGGTGATCGTTTAACTCGGTGGTTAGAGCAGTGACCTGGGATGTGAGAGACCCAGATTCAGTTCCCCCTCTCTTCCAGGAGCAGAAAAGGTGTGAAGAAGGGCTGTCCTGCTCAGCTCTAACCACTGAGCTACGGGATATTCTGATGTAGGGCTCCCTCAGTCTCTCCTGTTGAAGCTGTTCCACTGAGGCTAAACAATTGGAGTAATTTGAACAGGAGGACTGGACCTTGAGGCGTCTACCTTGATGCACGAATCACCAGGCTAAAGAGTCATTCTCTGGCTTGATTTACCTCTGGCCCAAAGACTCTTTAATTATAAATAATTAATAATAACAATTTAATAGTCATTGGGCCCACTCAAGTGCAAGAATGACTCTTATAGCTTAGTAGTTAGGGCACCCACCGAAGAGGTGGGTGATGCCTGTTCAAATCCTTTCTCCACCAAGGGGAGGGGACCTGAAACACAGTCTCCCACATACCAGCTAAGTATTCAAACCACTGAATAAAAAATTATAAGGTGAGCACAAATGAACTGCAGATCAAAGACCCCCAAACTGTGTAAAGGATGGACTAAACTTTTCATGGGTGGGCTAGTTCTGAACAGAAGCATTTATGAACTTGTGACCACAAGAGACCCCCTTTCGGTTTCTTAGAAGGACTCACCTGCCAGAGCACACGTGGAGATGTTGGTCGGGGGAATCTCTGGTAAGCTTATTAGCATGTGTGTAGGTTCTTCTATTGTTTTTGATATGTTTTCTCTGTAAGCCAGTAAGAATAAATAGACTCACACAAGAAGTACTGGGTGGTAACTGTGGCAATTGAACTGTTAAACATCTCTGAGGAGAAAGGCAAAGCAGGTCTGCTTAGGCAGTTTGACTTTGTTGGTGAATTCACAGTTATAATCAGGGAGCTGTGCAGCCTAGGAATACCCTGGTCAGTAAGGAGTGAGATATGTTTTTCCACCCAAAAGAAGTGATATCCGGGGAGCTGGAAGCCTGAGAGTGCGTGCCCTTGCTAGACTAAAGCCGGGGAATACAGATGTCATTGCCCTGAACTGTGACACCCTGATCATCTTTTTCCTCCATTCTCACACTCCTCATCTTCTCTTTCACTCCTTGTCATCTCTCCTTCACATTGTTCTCCAGATCGTCCTCTTACCCCTTCACTGTCTCTAAATGGTTCTCTCCTCCTCCAACCTCTCTGCCATTTGGGATCAAAGTCTTTAGAGAACAACTTACAAGATTTTGGAACCATTGAATTCAAGCCTCAGCCTTAACCTTGAGTCAGTATTGAACCCAAATCCTGAAGCCTAAACTAAAGCTAATGTAGATCTGGTTCTAAAGTATCCTTATTCATTGCATGTCTCATTGTGTTCTCTCTTGTGCATATCAAACGGGACCCTGACTTACTCCATCTGAGGATCTTGCCCACCATTGCTTGCCTCCTATTTTCCCCAGTGTGATAGTTCTGCTTTACATTATCTCATTCTCAGATGTTTTACATTATCTCATTCACTTATTTATATTCCAGTGGCCTATGTTGTTAGGTTTCACCAGAAACCTAGAAAAGGTAATGTTAGAATACTAGACATTAGAGCCCATTAGGTCTCCTAGTCTATCCTCCTGCTATTGTGTGACTTCTCTCAAGAATATATTCTTGAGGGCTTTGTATAACCCAATTTTAAGTGAGGTTAGAGATGCAGCTCTGCCACTGTTCTTGATAAGCTATTATACAGTCAAATAAATCTCACTGTCACAAATCTTCTCTTAGTATTCATTCATCATTATTCTTGGCTTACTTTCAGCCCATTATTCCTAGTTCTCCCTTTATCTATCACCCTAAACATATTCTACTGAGGGTTTTTTTTTGTAAGGTTTGAATATTCATGAAAACATCTTTGAAATATTTGACGAACAAAGAGGAAACTACATTAACCTTCGAAGTAATTTATGTGCTTCCTAGGTTACTGATTTATTAAGACACTTTGTGCACCTGTTCCAGTCATTAGTGATATGTTGTTCCATAGTAAGCATTCACTTCACCTTAGTTAAATGGGTTAACACATTTATCCATCCCCCCTTCATGACAAGTTCCCCATGACAAACACAGTGTTTGCCCTTTCTGGGTCAAATGGTTCAGTCTCCTTGGCTGAAGGGGTAATGAAGGGAAACAGAAAGGAGGAGTCTGAAAAGATTTCAGAAGACGCTTCCTGAATTAAGCAATCTTCCTTGACTCCTTAGCATTGCCTGCCACCATTTTATTTGTACTCTCCTCAAGGAATCCCAGTATAATCAATGACTTTTCCTACTATATCCAGGGTGCAAACAAAGAAGACTGCATTTATCCCTGCTCAGCATGGCTCAACAGCCAGGGAAGTGAGCAATATAAACTCGTTCCAGTTATTTTACCCACAAATTAGAAAACTCGACACAGTCAACTCATCTTCTGGTAAAGAAAGCTTGAGTTTACGAAGCTGTCCACTGACTGGAAGTTGTCTGCTGATCAGCTATGGAGAAAGAAAAAATGTGGTCTTTGGGTAAAATTCTCAAAATATCCAAAGGAACCTAGGCATCTAAATCCCATTTTCAAAAGTCCCAAGTGATTTAGGGACCAAGTTCCCACTGCTTGACAGTCCTTTGGGTATTTTTGAAAATTTTAGCTCTTGTCTCCAGGAATCATAGAACTGGAAGGGACCTTAAGAAGTCATCTATTCCAGTCCCCTGCACTCAAGGCGGGACTAAGTATTATCTTATCGCCTGACAGGTGTTTGTCCAATCTGCTCTTAAAAATCCCCAATGATGGAGATTCCACAACCTCCCTAGGCAATTTATTCCAGTGCTTAACCACTCTGACAGTTAGGAAGTTTTTCCTAATGTCCAACCTAAACCACCCTTGCTGCAATTAAAGCCCATTGCTTCTTGTCCTATCCTCAGAGGTTAAGAAGAACAATTTTTCCCTCCTCCTTGTAGCAACCTTTTATGTACTTGAAAACTGTTATCATGTCCCTTCTCGGTCTTCTCTTCTCCAGACTAAACAAACCTAATTTTTTTCAATCTTCCCTCATAGCTCATGTTTTCTAGACCTTTAATCATTTTTGTCTCTCTTCTCTGGACTTTCTCCAATTTGTCCACATCTTTCCTGAAATGTGGCACCCAGAACTGGACACAATACTCCAGGTGAGGGCTAATCAGTGTGGAGTAGAGTGGAAGAATTACTTCTCATGTCTTCCTTACAATACTCCTGCTAATACATCCCAGAATGTTTCCTTTTTTTTGCAACAGTGTAACACTGTTGACTCATATTTAGCTTGTGATCAACTATGACCCCCAGATCCCTTTCCAAAGTACTCCTTCCTAGGCAGTCATTTCCCATTTTGTATGTGTGCAACTGATTGTTCCTTCCTAAGTGGAGTACTTTGCATTTGTCCTTATTGAATTTCATCCTATTTACTTCAGACTATTTCTCCAGTTTGTCCAGATCATTTTGAATTTTAATCCTATCCTCCAAAGCACTTGCAACCCCTCCCCGCTTGCAAACGTTATAAGTGTATAAAGCCATTATCTAAATCATTCATGAAGGTATTGAACAGAACCGGACCCAGAACCGATCTCTGTGAGACCCCACTCAATACTCTTCCAACATAACTGTGAACCACTGATAACTACTCTCTGGGAACAATTTTCCAACCAGTTATGCACCCACCTTATAGTAGCTCCATCTAGGTTGTATTTCCCTAGTTTGTTTATGAGAAAGTCATGTGAGACAGTATCAAAAGCCATACTAAAGTCAAGATATACCACATCTACCGCTTCCCCCCTAAGGCATGTTACCCTCTCAAAGAAAGCTGTCAGGTTGGTTGGACACAATTTGTTCTTGACAAATCCATGATGACTGTTATTTATTACCTTCTAGGTGTTTGCAAATTGATTGCTTAATTATTTGCTCCATTATCTTTCCAGGTAATAGAAAAGTGTTATGAAAACTCAGGAACTACAGAGCCCAGATAAGCATATGGATTTATAAATTTATTCCAATATTATATCTGGACGAATCGGTTATAATGGTGCCCTTCCTCTTCCTTTTCACAGCAGGGATCAGGATCACTAGAGAGTGAATAATTTGTTACCAATAATTGATTCAGAGAATTTTGTAACTTTTGTTGATTGTAAATTGTTTGAGAAAAATGCAATTTTCCAAAATGTATTCATTATTTACCAAATGCAATTAATTTTTAATTTGTAGCTTTTTCACAACCACTCCATGGCAAATAGTTTGACTGGAGTCTGTTTCCTGGCTGGAATTAGGGTAACTCTTAGAAAGGAGTTTCCAGAGCAATTGCTAATGATTGCAAATACAAAAATGTCACTAATGAATATTCGCCAATATTAACTTAAAAGTTGCTATTTTGGTGACTATTCTTGTTAATAAACTCATTTGCTAGAATACACATCAATTAGATTCATTTTTTAAAATTATTAGTTGTATTACAGTAACTAAGAGGTCCATCCTGAGATTGGGCACCCATTGTTCTAAGTACTAAAACTGATTGATTGAAAATCAGAATTTCTATCTCATAGGAAATTCTGGTATTTCAACTTTGTTTTCAGTCCCTAATTGGAATAAAAAGTCAAAATATCTGAATTTTTCTCAGAACAATAAGTTCTGAGGAATATTCTTTCAGAAATGTCAAAATGTCTTCCTTTGTCTCTGTTCAGCATTAAACTGTGTCTGCTTGAGCTACCGTGAGGACTCAGAATTGTATTTCTAGTGCCACCTGCCCCCTTTCTCTCCTAAGGAATGAGCTCCATCTCCCATGATGCACCACAACTTCACAGCCAGAGAGAAGGCTGTGGTGCATTGTAGGAGATATAGTCCAGCCCAAGAGTCCAGCCTATAAGGGAGAATGTGGGAATGAGACACCCAAACTCTAACTCCCATGAGGTATTCTGGCAGACACGGATTAAATGTCAAACTTACCTGGTTTGACAAACCAAAATGTTTTGATTCAGATCAACTAGACCCAAAATGAAATCTTTTTAGATTTTGAAAATAGATTTTGAAAATTGAGAACTTTTGGCAAAGTCAATATTTTCCTGTGCTAACTTCTCATATTGCAGAAACTACATTTTCTGTCTAAAAACATTTTTGTATAAAACACCTGACCAGCTCTAATAAACACATAGTAAGACATAGTTGCTTCACTGAAGAATTTACAGTTTCAATAGAGAAGACAAAGGGTGGGAAAAGGAAAATATTGGCCCCATTTTACAGTTGGAGACCTCAGGCACAGAGAGAGTAAGGCCTGAGTGCACAAAAGGGGTTAGCCACCGAAGTGCCTGTTTTAGGTGCCAAAGTCCCAGTTTGGGGACCGCTGCAATGCACAAAATTCCTGCTGAACTGTGTAGGCATCTAAACTCACTCTGTGCCAAAGTTTTTGCAGTAAAGTTCCCTAGGTGCAATGGTTCTGCTTTGAGCATGTGCACTGCTGCCTTCCTCTAGGTGTCTATTTCCTGCCTAACTCCAGAGCAATTCACAAGCCAGGGAAGACAGGTGTTTGGCTGCCTAAGTCTTATGGCAGATCCAATCTGGGAGGCATGCTCAGAGAGTGCGTATCAGATCAGGCCTCTCAGGAAAGTTCATACAAAACAGCTGAGGAAGTGCTTCCTCATAAGTTTCAGACTAGTGGTTACAGTACTCATGTGGGAGTCCCCCCAGTTTAAATCGCTGCTCTGCTTAAAGGGAGGATGGATTTGAACAGAGATCTGCCACCTCTCAGGTGAGCGCTCTAACTATTGAGCTATGACAAGGGCCCTACCAAATTTGTCGTCCATTTTCGTCAGTTTCACGGTCACAGGATTTTTAAAATAGTTAATTTCATGATTTCAGATATTTAAATCTGAAATTTCAGGGTGTTGTAACCATACGGGTCCTGACCCAAAAAGGGGCTATGGGGGGGTCGCAAGGTTATTGTAAGAGGGTCGCAGTATTGCCACCCTTACTTCTGCGCTGCTGCCTTCAGAGCTGGGCCCCCGGCCAGCAGTCAACACTCTCCAGCCACCTAGGGGTCAGCAGAGGAGTAAGGGTGGCATGGTATGCTATTGGCACCATTATTTCTGCACTGATGGTGGTGATGGTGCTGCCTTCAGAGCTGGGCGCCCGGCCAACAGTGGCTGCTCTCTGGCAACCCAGCTCTGAAAGCAGCGCAGAAGTAAAGGTGGCAATATCACAACCGCCCCCTACAATAGCCTTGTGACCCCCCATGACCCCTTTTGGGCCAGGATCCCCGGTTTGAGAAACACTGGTTTCCCCCATGAAATCTGTATAGTACAGGGTAAAACTACTACACACAAGATCAGATTTCATGGGAGAGACCAGATTTCACAGTCTGTGATGCATTTTTACCAGCCAGGAATTGGATAGGGCCTTAGCTATGAGATAGTCTGATGTGGGGCTTTTTCTCCTGTTGTACACTGGATAAATATTTAAAGAGTCATTGGAACAGGGGGACTGGATCCTGGGTTTCCCACATCCTGGGTGAATGCTTTAATCACTAGCTTATATTCCTTCTCATGCTTGTGCTTTCTCTCTCTCTGGCCCCAATGATTCTTTAAAAGCGGCACCTAAAAGCTAGGTGTTGTGACACTCAGCATCACGATACCTAACTCCTTTTGTACATTTAGGCATAAGTGACTTGCCCAGGTTGACACAGGAAGTCTGTGATAGGGTCAGGAATTGAACACAGGTCTCCTGAGTCTCTGTTCAGGGCCTTAAGCAAAAGGCCTTCTTTCCTTCCTCTCCAGAATCAAATATTTCTTTGGATATTTATGCAGAAACATTTTTGCAGTGCTCACCCAACTCCAAGGGTATGCATTCACTTTACCTCTTCAATCTCTTCTTTATGGCTGCTATTGAACACGCCACTAACACTCTACTGACAGGAGTCTGCTTCCAATTTCAAGAAGGCAAATTCTTCAATCTCTCATGCCTGAAGGCAAAAGCTAAAATCACTGAACAGTTTATTCAAGAACTACTTTTTGCTGAGGCAGCTCCTTTTGTTTTCCATTTGAAGCAGGAACTCAGGCAATGGTATTGTAAGTCATTTTAATATAACAACAATGAACTTTGGTCTCCTTCTCAGTGGAAAAAAATACCACTTACTGCTAATCTCCAGCTGGATGTGTTTATGTTGAACCTCATTTTTTCTTCTGCGATCAAATGCCTCCAGTGGTGTCACATTTTACCTTTCATGGCAATGTAATTTTATATTAGATACTGTAAGTGATGTTGAAATTATACCCTGAATTAGCAAACTACACACCACATTTCTCAAGTTATAAAAATGTGTGGAAAGTCGATGAACTTCCTAATGACACTAATCATGGGGTATACCACATGGTTGTCCTGACCACTTTGCCATATGATCCTGGAAAGGTGTCAAACCTGGAAGATTATTCCGTTTCATAGATTTTGCCTGAGTAAGATTCTCAACAGCAACTGATATCTGACTGCTTCCAGTTTCAAAGTTCTTAATCAATCAAAGCCAAGGGTGAAAGTAAAATGGAGCTCTTACTGGTGCGGGGCCAGCTCTTCCCTCCCCTCCCCGGAAGGGGCGTGGCCTCGGAAGGAAGGGGTGGGGGTGGGGCCAGCGTCCCCCAGCCAGCCCATCTGCGTTGCCAGGCCTGTGCCGCCCAGGGCTCCAGCGGCGATTTAAAATGCCCAGGGCTGCAGCCGCCACTGCCGTGGTAGCAGCAGCGGCGGCTGGAGCCCTGGGCCCTTTTATATCGTGGCCCTGGGGCAGCTACTTCTTTTGCCTCCCTTCCCCCCGGCTGCCAACGGGGTGGGGCAAAAGAGGCTACAACATTAAAGGGCTGCCGCGGCAGCGCTTTAAGGACCCTGCTAAAAGAGCTGCTGCGGCAGGACTTTAACGTCGCTGCCCCTTTTGCACCCCATAATCGGCAGCCCTGCCAGTAGGGGGCACAAAAGGGGCAGTGACATTAAAGCGCTGCCTCGGCAGCACTTTAAAGTCAGTGGTATGGGCCGGTACTGGCGACTACTTTTTACTGGTACGCCATACCGGCCCGTACTGCCTTACTTTCACCCCTGATCAAAGCTATTGTATACTGAAACTACCGGTCTTTTAGGGAGTTCAGATAGGCTGAGCATAATGTTCAAGAGCCTCCTGGATGTCTATCAAAGAAAGTCTTTGACAGTCAACAATTTGTGTGTTCCTAAGGGGTCAGGGACCATCTTTTATTCTAGCACATATCATACTGGGGTCCTACTATAATACTAGTAATTAATAATGTCAGCATGATAGCTAACACTCCCCTTCCTCTTTCTCATTGGGATAACTAATTGCTGAAGCATAGGACAGAGTTCTATCTTTTCAGGACTTTTCAGAAAGAATTCCACAGAGTTAACTATTGTAGGCAAAGCCCTGACAAGTAGTCTTCAGTGTGACCGCAGTGTGTGTGTCACCTGCACTCTTCAGAGCTTGAGAAGCTTGAGAAGAGTGGCAGCTCCTCAGTCCTTTGAAATACTTCAGAACCCTGTCAATAAACAAACAGTCTGGGGATCTCCATGTCTAGCAGCATTCCAGCCCTTGGGTTAATAAACAACTGGTCTCCTCAGTTGCTAGTGAAGCAGAAATTTGTAGCCTGTAGCTAAAGTGATACAGGGATTGGGATCAATATTCTCAAATATCCATTTCCTGGATATCTATAAGGACCTTACTCTATAGGGTACCATCTTCTTCCCAAAAGCCCAGTGAAGTCAGGCAAAAATATACAAAACTTCACCTCCCTGAGCTCTGCCCCATAATCTATCTTTAAGTGAGACCGAATCCCAGTTTTAAACAGTTAGTTGATAGCTAAAGGTGAGTCCCGCAGGTTCTGTAGCCTATAGGGATAACAAATTCTCCCTTTGCAGCTCTTTCTCTTGGTCCATAAAACATGCTGCGGTGGACCAAAAATTATCCTAGTAAGTAAAGCTGGAATAATACTCACATGTATCTGAAGTGTTACCAGGATTGAGACCTAGCCCTCACAGCAGATGCATCTCTTGGTTTTGCAATGATCACCCACTAAATCGACAGGACTCTCTTTAGCTCCTATATTTATAACATTTCCCTCATCTCTGATCTGATTGGCCAAGCTCTTGCCGGGTGATTGGGTGTGACCTTCCAGGTGGATTGCCCACAATGCAAACTTCCTATATAACTCCAGAAGCAGCAAGTATGTCTAGTAACCGCCACACCTAGTTCTGCATATATCTGGGCCCTTCTAGCTGAGCTGTCCTGACCTGCCTTCTGCACATGAGCAGAGAGACAGCATATTTCAACTAAGATCCATGTTTTCACCTCCATTGGTTCTCTCCCTTTCTTTGGGAGAAATAAAGTCAAATGCTGCATCATAAAGCATGTGGGTCACACTAACATTGCTGCTTGGGATATATTAGCAGCTTCTCTAACTCAGTGGAGAACCAAAGTCAAGGAAGGAAATGATCCCCTCTGAGAATACTAAGTTTGAGAGCCTTGGACAGAAAAAAGGTTTATCAGTTTTAATTCCACAAAAGTTAAAATCTCTATTTTCCTTACAACACCTCCTTTCCTATGTCCTTGAATTTTAGCCTTCCACAATAATAAGAGATAACAGCCTGATATGGTGAAGTGCTTAGGACCTTCTGCAAGCTGGTTAATGTCTTCAATTCCCATTGAGCCAAAGGGTGTTGAAGACACTCTTCAGGTCTCAGGATTGGGGCCTTTTTTATTTCAAACCAGCACCAGTTCACTCTTTAGGGTTCCAGATAGGTATACATTAATGGTGGGTGAACCAGTTTAGATAAGATAAATCCAAAAATTATTGCAAAAAAAGCAAATGCAATTTTAGGTTTCATTAACAGAAGAATAGCATGCAAGCCATGGGAGGTTATACTGCCACTCTACACAGAGCTGGTTAGGTCTCAGCTGGAGTACTGTGTCCAATTTTGGTCACCAATGTATAGAAAGCATGCAGAGAAAATGGAAAGGATCCAGAAGTGAGCGACCAAAGATGATCAAAGGGATGGAATGCAAGCCGTATGAGCAAAGGCTGAAGGAATTGGATATGTTTAGTTTGGAAAAGAAGAGCTTAAAAGGGACATGATAGTGGTCTTCAGATACTTGAAATGCTGCCACAAAAAAAGATGGAGAAAAGTTGTTTTCTTTTGCCACAGAGGCCAAAACAAGAGGAAATGGATTCAAACTATAGCATAGCAGATTTAGATGAAATCTCAGGGAAAACTTTCTAACTGTAAGAACGGTAGGCCAGTGGAACAGACTGCCTCAGGAGTGGAAGCTTCTTCACTGGAGGCTTTCAAAAGGAGGCTGGATAGCCATCTGTCTTGGATGGTTTAGACACAATACATCCTGCATCTTGACAGAAGGCTAGACTTGATGACCATTGTGGTCCCTTCTAACCCTATGATTCTATGAAAAGGTTCCTTTGTTCAAACACCAAAACTGCACCATAATTGAGAATTCATTTAAAGATTAAAACCCTATATGTTATATTTTTATTTATTTCTGTCTTCCTCTGTGCTTCTTGGTTATGATAAGGACAAAAAAGTAAGTGAAAAAATACCACAAGAAAGGTTGCCTTTTCAAATTTTCCAAACCAATTTTGCAGACCCAAAAGTTTTGGATACTTCTGACAAGGTCAAGATGATTACTAATGATAGCATTTAGCTCTTATATGAGCAACTGAGCTTGTGGATGGCTTTCCATTTTCTAAGGTTATGGGGTTGGGGGTTTTTTTTGGTGGTTTGTCCATGACTAGTTAGCTGGTTGTCATGCTCAGCTTCCTAGAAGACCATAGCACAGAGCTCCTCACCCTTTAAACAGCCTCATTCACATGTTAATCAGCTGTGAGATGACTACATAGACTCTGTTTTCTCAACCTCTCCTTCCTGTCTCACCTTACTCTTTGCTGTATTTGTTGTTCCCATGCCTGGCCTCATTTGTTTTGGGTTTTTGTTTGTTTGGTTGGTTGGTTTTTACTGTGGATATTTCTGCTACCATAAGGAAGAGTGTAGTATTGTTTCTAATGTTTCTTATGTGATGCTGTATGGGATATGTGTGGCCATTTATAATATTATTACTATCACTATTATAAAATTGCAATGAATTTTACAAGATACGACATGTAAGTTATCAGTGGAAAAGTTATGATTTGCTAAGTATGATAACCATCTTTGTATCATGAGTTATAAATATGTGTGATATATCTGCATCTCAAACCTGTGCTGTGTTTCTGGGTGACACCCTCAGACAGAGTGGTATCAGCATTCTCTAGCCCGTTTGATAGCCCATCAAGGGCAATCAGCTGTACAATAAACCCATTGAGAGAAGCCAGGGCTATGCCATTGAGACAGCAGGACATGTAGGGACATGCCTATGGACAAGTGACTCCAAGAGCTTTTCCATGCCTATGCGCTGTGAGCTTGTGTTTGGGACAAAGGGTGTACAAGCCACATGGCAAAAGATAAAAAAGGCAGTTGCATCTTCTCCATTTTCTCTTCAATCCTGCTTCTCACTTCTGAAGTAACTTATCTACAAACTGAAGCTTTGAACAAAGGACTGATAGAGCCATCCAAGCTTTGGATGTGTTCCAGAGGGACTTTACAAGCCAGCAAACTCAACAATGCTGCTAAGAACCTCATAAATGGACTCCAAAGGCATATGTAATTATCTGATCGCTTTGACCATTTAACAACTCTCTTCTCTTTCTTTTCATTTATATAAGCCTTTGGTTTAAGATACTAAAGGTTTGGCTGGCAGCATGGTATTTTGGATAAGATCCAAACTAGTATTGATGTAAAAATGTGGCTGGCCCTTTGGGGGTCAGAAGAACATTTTGTATAGTGAATAGAGTTTTAAATAACTTCTCACTTTACTGATTGGGAGACAGAGACTGGAATGCAATGAAAGACGCTGTGTGGCTTCTTTTTTCTGCTTCTTGGTCATGAGTGTGGGGGGGACCAGGAACAAAGTTTGTGACTGGTTGGAAAATCTAACTACACTGTTTTTTCAGCCTGCTTTGCCCTTGGCATTTTCAGTGTGGGCTACGCTATGCACCTCCAGTTAAAACTTATTTACCCCAAGACTCTTACATGTGTATAAATGTGTGTTTGTATTTGTGTGCATGGGTACACTTATGAGTGGATGGGTGTGAATGTGTTTGTCATATTAAAAATAAGATAGAGCCACTGAGAGTTAGATAAATAATAAGAGACCTTTGGACATGCTAGCTGATTGATTATTCAATTGGTTGTAAATGAATGCACCTGTAAGCAGCTGCGTGATCTTAGAAGAAAAGACAAACCTCAAAATAATAGCTGGGATGTATCATTCTCTCACAACTAGAAGGTCATCATAAAAGCTTTTTAAAAAACCCAAGCACATGATTAGTGAAGTATAGAGAAAGTATTATGTACAGACATACACATTAGCAATGTGTTATTCTAAATGCAGTGAAGGTCGCAGAAGAACATAATGTAAGTAACTGTCCTTGTACACAATTGTACTGAAGAGTGCATGTTCATGTAGAGATGCTGCATATACTTCACCGAGATCAGAAGGTTTTCACATCTTAAACAAATTCATTGCAAAGAGCAGCCACTTGTTATCGTTTCTGCCTCAAAACTAAAGCTGTAGGCCATTGAAAAATGTCTATCCGTTTCTTTTCTTCCAACCTTGATAGATAAACTTGTTTGGTTTTTAGTTCAAAGAAGTTTCATTGGCAAAAGAACAGTTCTTTTTCATATCAAAATGAAATAAATACTCTGAAATTTTGAACATTGAATACATTTTGCCTCTGTATAACTCTACAATGGATAAAAATGCTGACTATGGTTTAAGGTTAAATTTCTCCTCATTTATATACATGTAGATTAGTAATGGAAGCAGTGCCTTCCCTTGGATATAGGTGCAATATTTCCATGCTGTCAGGAAAGGACAGTTGGAAAACCACAGTTATACAGTCCAAGAAGAGCTGCACTCTTGAGTGGTGTTGGAATACTGTGTCCATTTCTGGTGTCCATAGTTCAGTTTTGATAAATTGGAGAGGTTTCAGAGAAGATCCTGAAGAATGGATAAAGAACTGGAAAACTTGCTTGATGTTGAGAGACTCAGGGAACTTCAACTCAATCTGTTTAATTTAACAAAGAGAAGATTAAGGGTGATTTCATCACAGTTGATAAATAATTAGAAAGAAAATAAATTTGATAATAGACTCTTTTATCTAGCAGACAAAGCTATAACAAGATCCAGTGGCTGGAAGTTAAAGCTAGACAAGTAAGCCAGAAATAAAGTTCAATTTTTTAACAGTGAGGGTATATAACACTGGAACAATTTACCAAGGGTCATGATGGGTTCTCTATCACCAGACTTTTTAAAACCAATATTAGATGTTTCTCAAAAATATATGTTCTATTTCAAACAGGAATTAATTCAGGGAACTTCAATGGACTAGTGGTCAGACTAGTTCATCACAATGGTCTCACTGGCTTTATAATCTATGAATCTATGAACAGTGTTACCATGGGTTTCATAGACTTTCCACATCAGGGGGGATTTCACTGAAGGCCTGATCCTACACCACTGAAATCAATAAGACTTTTCCATTAACTCCAGCTGGAGTAAAATCAGATCTTATGTGAATAATTAAGTTACTTTTGATCAAGAAAGGAAAGGGATTTAATTTAAAAACGTAAGATTATTGGGCAACACCAGATGGTGCTATTGCAGAAGAATTTGCTCTTTCCATTGTATCTGAACTATCAGGATTATTTTTGTGAAGAAATGCTGTTCGTTAGCTGTGATGCAATTCTTTAGAAGACCAGCACAACACCAGCAGAGTCTGCTTTGCCCTCACCTCTGACCAAAGTCACTTTCTTATAGGGTGACCAGATGTTCCGATTTTATAGGGACAATCCCGATTTTTGGGTCTTTTTCTTATATAGGCTATTACCCCCCACCCCTGTCCCGATTTTTCACATTTGCTGTCTGGTCACCCTACTTTCTTAGGTACAGAGTTGCTGCCTGCAGGTTGTACTCATGCAAGCAAATAACATCTTACACGGTGCCAACACATTGCAACAAACACCTTAGACACCTTTCTGTTTTATAAATATTGTTTTAATCACCATAATATCAACTGACCTCTAAGCATAGAGGCTAGTGCTTTGCCTTACTATGAAAGAGATCTGAATTTGGTTCCTTTTATCTCAGTAGATGTATCATGCTGACAAGAAACTCAGCCCAGTGAGAAAGCCATATGCCATTCTGTTGTGCTTCCCTGGCCAATTTAGAATTAGGGCCTGATTTTTAGCACTTCTGAGCACTAGAAACCCCAGTTGAAGTCATTGGGAATTATAGATCTTCAAAACCAGAGGGAGTCATTTCCAGTCCTTCACAACCAGTAGAACACTAGATTCAGCTTAGGGCTTCCTAGAGAAAGGAGGTTATAAAAGCTATCAGTATAATTTATATCCCAAAGTGAGACACAAAAGGACAACAAAATATCAGGTAATCTTCATGCTTTCTCTGCTTGTACTCCTGTGTGTCTGTTTGAAATCGATGTTCCATTTAAATAAGTATCGAGCTCCATTTTTTTATGGAACTTTGAGACCTTCACTTAAGGGTTCATTCTGAAATGTGAGAACATGCTTTTAATTATTTACAACAGGCGGAAGCCTTATGTCTCTGTGGATGACGGGACTCAATTCTTTGTTCCCCACAGTGCTGCCAAGAATACTGGTTGACTGTTATACACCACACAGAGAGTGTAACCTGCCCCTTCCCATTTGTTTTTGGGGTGGATAGAAGAATCCTAGGAGAGGCTAGCGAAGTGCAATCCTCACTGCACTTGTACGTGGGCACAGCACTGAAGGTGTAAGAAAAAAGGATGCTCCATGAAACCTCACACCCCCCCTTGAGCCCCTTCACAGGCGCAAACCACAATCTGGGTCTAAAACAGGAGAATTACGTGCTGAATACCGCCCTGCCAATCAGGTCATTCGGGCTCCGGAACAGCGTCCTGTCCTATAGATAGTGGTGTACGCCGCATTACTTGGGACACCTTCAACCAGATATGATAAAACACTAACAGCACATTTTCAAAAGTGGCTGCTGATGAAGGCTGATTCATCTTCTGTTGCCCAACATGCTCAGGGGCACCTTTGAAAGTTACAATAGAGGGCAATCCTGCAGCCATGCATCCAGTGCCAGGGATGGTTTTGCTGGTCTATGCCACTTTAGGGAACCATTAACTAGCTGGTTAAGATGGCTTTCACTAGCTGTGCATTGCTGTAGTAGCTCAAAGCAAGTGGAACTGGACCAAGAACTGATCCAACGTAGAAGGTAGATATGAGTCTTTAAATAACATTGTTTCTTCAGACTTCGGTATGTGTTGTCAGTGTTTATCTTTCATGCTTCTTTCTAATGAACTGTTTTTGGAGTTAAAGGGTGTCTGGGCAGGGGTTATTAGAGCAAGGAGCTGGGACCCCTGGAGATAGATCCTAGCTATGGCAATTTACACCAGCTGAGGATCTTCCCCCGGGATTCTATTTCTCACTCTGCCACTGTATTTTGATATGACTGTGGGCATGTCACCTTACCTTTCTTTTCTTCAGTTTCCCCTGTGTATAATGAAAGGCATTACACAAATGAAAAGTGTTATTAATCATTATTATTCAGATGATCAGAAAACGAACAATACATTTTGGTTTGTGGTCCCAGAGCTCTGTTTCAGAGCCGTTCTTTGGATACATGTATAAACTCACCCCCTTGTTCCGCCTCCCAAAAATCCTATATCTCTGGCAAGCCCACCATTTATTGTCACAGGAAATAGCAATTACTGTAAATATGTTCACACGAAAACACATGGTGTAAAAACATCATCTAAAGCTCACTTATTTTGGTTTTGATTCAGTAACTTCAAATGAGTATTCATGATGGACTCTATGACAAACAGGATTATTATCAACACATACTATAAACATAAATCAGGTGGATATCAATAAAATTGTATTTTTGTTCCAGTCTTGTTTACAGATCTCCCTTCTGAATGGCACATAAATACTTACAATGCTTTCAGGAAGCATGCCACTCATGGTATTTGCTTTCTCTGGCTTACTGCACTGATACTGATCATTTTCTGACAATGTTTACCAACAACAAAGGTGTCCTATTGATCACACTTTCCTTGCTTTTACACTCCTTTATGTCCATGAGCGCCTTACATCACTTTGCTTTAAGTCAAAGGGAACTATAAAAACACTGTGCACATCAAATAATGGAAAGAGCCATTAAGGTTACAAAACGAAAATAAGAAAGAAAGAAATACTTGTGGCACCTTAGAGACTAACAAATTTATTTCAGCATAAGCTTTCGTGGGTTAGAACCCACTTCATCGGATGCATGGAATGATATTATGAACAACAGCAACAAATCACAGCAGGAATTGCAAGGTATTCATGGTTTTAAATTTCAGGAGAGCATATTAAAAGGAAAAAAAAAACATTTGCAGCCTTAATTTGCATGATTCAAATCCCACAAAATCAAGAGGTATTTAGGATTTTGTTATCAGAGGGGTAGATTCTGCCAACCTTACTCACACCGAGTGGTACCATAATCCACAAGTAGCCCTGTAGAAATGAATCAGGCTACTTGTGGATTGCCTTGCTCCTCAGCATGATGAAGGGGTGGCAGAATCTGGTCCAGAATGATTTGCAGAGGCTCAGATTGATTTCTATGAAACTGCCACATTAGTCAGTTTGTGAAAAAGCATGTTCCTGAAACTGCACTCTCAGCTGGCTTGGGTTTTGTCCTCCTTTATACTGACAGCATTAGAGACTTTTTATATTCCATGATCATTCTTTGCTTTTGGCAAACCATACATTTGTCATTCTCCTTTTTTCCTTTAGATAGATACAGTGTAGGCTGCATTTCACAGAATCTCAGCTTCTGGTAAGCAACAGTATTACAGGTTTGGGGCTTCAAAAATTATTCCTTACTTATGCATTCTGGGTATGATAAAACACCTGTTTCTTGTTTTGTTCTTTTTAAATGTATTAATTGTGTTTTATATTTGTTTTTTGTTTTTTTTGCTGGGGGGGGGGGGGAGAAGAGCTGGAATTGAAAGCCATTTACTCCATTAACAATTTTTTCTCAAGGGTGTCCTCAATGTCCACCGTCATTTTTGTGACCCAAACATACAGTAACATGTAGGTGACCCTGCACAAGTAACCTGTGATGTGTTGGTATTTTTAACTTGAAATCTCGACCTTTCTTTTAATAAAATATTCTCTATGCGATTCTGTCATTTCATCTCTCAGGCCTCCATTCAAGAAAGCCCACATACAAGTACTTAAATCCATCCCCATTCAGGACAGCATTAAAGCACATGCTTAAAAGTTCATCACGTGTATAAGTGCAGTGCAGAATAGGGATGCTTTTCTGAATCCAGGCTTCAGTTTAACATCATTTGTCTGAGTGATAAATCAGTCCAACTTTCAGCTAACTGAAATTGCTCTGGATTTACAGTTTGATCAATTTGAAGGAATAAAAACAAGAAAATTTTGAAAAATTGGTCAAAAATTAACAAAGCAATGTCACATTTGCCGTATTATATTTGGTGCCATTCATTTAAAAATGACATAAAACTTCACATAGTGTTAGAATTCATAAGAAGGTGGTGGGATCTTCTAGCAGGTTTGGGTGAGTGACCTGGGCACAGCTCTTGATGTCCAGGGCAGGTGCAAGGAAGTTTCGTGCCCTAGCCCCCCACCTCCCCCTGCAATGCCGCCCCCCCTGGGGCGGCCGCGGGAGCTGAGCGTGGAGCCGGGAAGAAGGGGGGTGGCTTGCCGTGGATGCCTCCCAGCTCCCCGCTCAGCGGCTGAGCAGCTAAGCGGGGAGTCAGGGCGCCGTGGCTGCCTCCCGGCTCCCCGCTCAGCTGCTGAGCGGGGAGCTGGGAGGCAGCCACCCGCCACCCCCCAAATCCTGGCGCCCTAGGCAACCGCCTAGGGTCGCCTAGTTATAGCGCCGGCCCTGTTGATGTCTCATGGGGAAGTTGCTGCTGTAGCTTTCAGAATCACATGGAATGTGAAAACAATGGGTGAAGGGACACTGTCAAATTACGTCATATTTTCACCAACCAAAAACTTTTTTGTTAACTCAGAGTTAAGGTTGACTGGCAGTGGCTTGTGCCCTTCCAGGGCACGTAGATTTACACCTCTGAAGCCAGCAAACAAACAGTTAAGGTAAAACCATCTTAAACCTCTGAATATCCAGAAAATCAGATGGGACAGGGAGGCTCAGAGTAGTGAGAAATAAGGGTCTCTCCCACCTTTTGGGATCAATGCTGCCCTTGCGGTGGGGGGGGGGGATGTTATATTTGCATTTCTCTCAATTTAAATTATGAAAATAGACTAATCCAGTAGTTCCCAAATGTTGGCACACCGGGCTGGATTAAGAAAATTATGGACCCCAAGTACACCCACCTTCTCCCCATCTCTGCTTCCATACTCTAGCCCTATTCCCATACCATGGCCCTGTCCATCGCTGGGTTGGCAATGAAACTGACCACCTAGACAAACCCCATTTGCTGGACTAGTGCGGGATACTGGCAATGTTTCTCTTTAAACAGTCTGGGCCTCCCTGTATGGCTAGACTGTCTTCAGTCAGGCTGGGGTCTGTCCCGGAGGATAGAGGACTCAGGCCCAAATTTGTATAGGTATTTAGGTGTTATTGTGCTCAGCATTGTAAGTCTTAAGGGCCAGATTTTCAAAGGTATTTAGGCACCTAAAAATGCTGGTAGGTGTCTAGAGTGATTTTCAAAACACCTACATACCTAATATCCATTGATTTCATCAGTCTGCATCTTCAGTTGCCTAAATACCTTTACAAATATGGCCCTAAGTAAGGGGTTCTCAAACTTTTTGTTTCTGAGCTCCCGCCCACAACATGCTATAAAAACTCCACGGCCCACCCGTGTGACAATAACTGGTTTTCTGGATATAAAAGCCAGAGCCGGTGTTAGGGGGTAGCAAGCAAAGCAATTGCTTAGGCCCTCATGCCACAGGGACCCCCATGAAGCTACATTGCTCAGGCTTTGGCTTTAGCCTCGGGTGGCAGGGTCAGGGCCCTAGGCTGCAGCCCAATGTGGTGGTGCTTCAACTTTTTGCTCTGGACCCCACCGAATCTAATGCTGGCCCTGCTTGGCGGTCCCTCTGAAACCTGCTTGCAGCCCTCTAGGGGCCCCAGACCGCTGGTTGAGAACCACTGCCCTAAGTCACTTTTGAAAATGAGACTTAGCTGTCTACATCACTTAGGGCTAGTCTACACTACCCGCCGATTCGGCGGGTAGCAATTAATCTTTTGGGGATCGATTTTTTGCATCTAATGTAGACGCGACAAATCGATCCCAGAACGCGTTCCCTGTCGACTCCGGTAATCCACCCTGACGTGAGGCCGAAGCGGGGTCGATGGGGGAGCAGCAGCCTTCGACATTGCAGCATCCTCACGGCGAGGTAAGTCGAGCGAGGTACGTCGACTTCAGCTACGTTATTCACGTAGCTGAAGTTGCAAACCTTACATTGACCCCCCCACCACCTCCGTAGTGTAGACCTGCCCTTAGGCCTTGAAACGCTAAACAGAACAACATATACATCCTCTTAAAAATCTGGGCCTTGGTCCTTACCCAAGTGAGCAGAGGGATCTGCATTTAGGGCCTCTATCTCCACATTGCAGCAAAGCCTTTATGGGGTAGCTTCAACATGGGCTGCCAAACAGAGTCCTCTGCAGGAATGGTGTTGGTAGGGCCCTCCCATAGCAATGTACTCAGAATTAGCACCATGTGGAAACAAATGGTGCAATGCATGTCGCTATCTGCCTCAGGGATTATTGCACCTTCCTCTGAAGAAAATGTTACTGACCATTGCTACAGACAATATACTGAGCTAGATAGACCACAGGTTTGACCTGGTATGGCAGTTACTGTGTTCCTAACTTGGTTACCATCCCTGTCCCAAATCATTATATTCCCCACCAAGAGATTCATAATTCTTACAAATCTAAATGTGTATATCAATTAAAATTGAAACCATTCTGTGGTGCATGACTATTCTGTACAGCCACATAGCTGAAAGGAACAAGTAAAATGAAGCACTAAACATGAACAACTTAGAAACACAGATCAACTAGAATTTTTCTTAAAGTGGATACAAAATAAATCAATATTATACTGTCAAAATGTAAGTGATATCTCAGCGAGAATAGCATCCTCAGCAAACTAAGTCATTTCAAGCTTCAGAACTTTTTGCTGTCTCAGAGACTGGAAAGGTCTGGGACCTGAGAACTTCTGTTTTAAATGTTAAGAAATACAAGTAGGTGAATAAGTGAAGGTCAGCATTCATTTTGCAAAACTCTTAATAGGCTGTTACTCTTATGTCTGAGACAGCAATATGTTATGAAGCTTGAAATATCTCCAAGCATGTTTCTGAGTGGACTGCATTTGTAATAGGAAATCTGCTTTTCTTGCTCCTCTGTTTGCTTAGTCTGTGATACTGGGGATATGGTTTCTGGCCATTTCGGGTCTAGCTGCTTGTCTAAACATGGACACACAAATCTTGAGTAGTAATGAAGATTGTGCTTTTTTGGGAAAAACACAGGGCTAAATTGTCGCTTTGCTGCAAGCATCTGTCAAGGGGAAGCACATAATGGGACTGTTACAGGAGCAAACATGGAACTAGATAATGACTGAGTCACTCTTTGGTTCTTTGATCCGCTATTGCCCTAGAGGGGAAGGTGAGTTATCTGTGCCATCCCAATACTTTGAACAGATTACTTCCCCTGGCATAGGGGAACCAAGATTCTTCCCACTCCCCACCCGTAACCACCTAATCCCCTGTCTTCATGAATGGGACGTCCACCCCCTGTGCCGTTACAGGAAAACCGTGATCTTTATTTTGGTGTGATATTTGCAAGACATCAGGCTGGAATATTTCAAATTCTAACTGAACAGTTTTCTGGTCTCTCTCTCTGTCTCAAATATCTGTTTTAGAGTAGTTGAATAGCATTGATCTTGAATGTGGAACACTTCATACCAATGTTTTGTCTTCCAAGGAGCAGATAATAACAGACATTGCATTATCACATTACCATTCAAACTTCACGCTTATTGCTGGTCTATACCAGCAGCAAATTATTTCCCCCTCTGCACTGAATTTGCTCTTCTGGCCAGCATGTTGGTGGAGTTGGAAGAATTCTGCATATGCCCCCATGCCCACGTGGATGCATTTGCAGGATCTAGCCCTGAGCATTCCCATCACAATTTCCCCCCCATAAGCTCTACTAACATTCATGACTTATACAACCTTAAGCATTCAAGCATACCCTGCAGACATGGGCTCCAATCCTGCAATTCACTGAGTGCTGGTGCACGCTGTACCCACACAGCACCCCATTCAGCTCAGTGACATTTTGGGAGGGCACAGCATTGTGCCTGTACCCACTGAATTGCCGTATCAGGGCCTTGCTTTGTGTGACATATATGGTGCGTAATAGCCACCAAAACTACAGGTTCCAAGTCCTGCACAGTAGATTAGCCTTTTAGCAATCCAGTCTACGTTACATTGAATTCTCTACAGTGTACAATAGAGGAACCATTTAAATGAAACGTTATTAATGAAAGACTTCTCTGCTCTGCTTGGACATTGAAGCGCCTATGGCACATTTCACAGAAAGATTTTTCATGTGGATAAAGTGAGAAATATTTGGTTCATATTAAAAGCTATTCATATAAGGTGAATAGGCCATGCGTACCCTGCCCCATAAGTATGTAAAGTAGTTAGAGCTGGGTAGGAGATATTTTTACTGTCCCATGAATGTGTTCAAGATTTTGAACATTTTCCCCATCTCAGGTCAGGACATAAAGTCAAAATCTTGGAAATGTTTGTGATCCCCAATTTTTTTTTAAAAAAGGTCAATCAAAATCCTCTGTTTTGATGGTAACCATTTTTTTTAAATGAGAGTTAAAGCTTACATTTCTAAACAAAAAGTTGTTTTGAACTGGAAAACCAGAATTTTTCATTCTGGAATTATCAAAACAAAATGTTTTGACAATTTCAGAACTTTTTTCCCAAAAAATTTCAACTTGAGAAATTCGTCAAAACTGACTCTTTTTCTGAGCAAAGTTTCAGTTTGAAGAATCAGCATTTTCTGATAAAAAAACATTTAGCTGAAAAATTACCAGCCACCTAAGAATTATTGCAGGAAAAATTTGCCAGTTCATAGTAATATCTGGGTGACCCGCTGTGAACTTCTTAATTTGGTGAATTAGTTAATAGACATTAAGCAGGATGCTTCCTAATAAACTTAACTCTGCTCATTTATTTTGTCAATTTCAGCTTCATTTTAATTATTTATACTATTTCATTCTGTTTTATCCAATGTATGACATGAACATTTTGTAAAAATAATGAAATCAAGAGTTATGATTCCTCATTACAGAGGCTTGGCTATTAAACCTTCTCTGAGAACTGGGGAAGAGCCTTCCATTTTTCATGAAAATTATAAAGTGGGAGGATTAGCTAAATACATATTAGCAACTTCTGTACTGAGTTATATATTTTAAACCATTCTTTTAACTCTTTGAATCACAGTGTGACATACCCAGGGTACAATCTAGACTGATGAACAGCTGCGTCACCTCAGTTCGCCTACCTGGGGGGCCCTTTACACTGCCTTGCTGCTGTAGCTACCATTCTTGGTCTGCTTACACCCCCGGCTATATTGTATGACTGCTGAAGCCAGCCACTCTTGAATTACACTGCAGAATGACACCAGCAAACTCCCAGTCCTGACTCCCAGACTTTCCTCAGAAAGGCACATCTTGTACTGCCCAGCTCTCTCCTCGACAATACAAGCTCATATAAAGTCCATCATTTTATTAATAGAAAATGATATGCACAAATCCTTTTATCCCAGACTCTTCAGTTCAAACACACCGGTTGAGATAAAATAATTAAAATTTATTAACTACAGAGAGAGAGATTTTAAGTGAATACAAGTAACGAGGCATAAAAGTCAGAACTGATTACAAGAAAAATAAAAGTAAAACACAACTAATGCCTAACTTCACAAACTACAGTGAAATCAAAGCACAGTCTCTCTCACCACACGTTTCAGCATTCCTACTGGCTAAACTTTCCATCAGGATCCCTCCCTCAGTCCTATGCTGGTTCCTTTCTTCTTCAGGTGTCATGGATGCTATGGACAGAAAGAAAGGGAGGAATCATTTGGAGTGTCAGCCCTTCCTTCTTATAGTCCTTTCCCTTCTTTGAGAAACATCTCCAGCTGAGGTTCAGGAAACACAAAATCTGTGTGGATGGGAACCTCATGCTGTTTTTTTTTTAAGATGTAGATTTTCACCTATGTCCCCTTTCCTGCCAATGAATAGCCATTTAGCAGGTGATAGCCAGGTTTGAACAAAGTCAAATTGCATAAGGAGTCAGCTTGTCCTTTGTTTCCGAGGAACTGATTTGAACACTCCCCTGACTTGGAACATACTTCATGAACACCATACAGTGGAATCTTATAACTTTACATACAATGTGGCCACACATTTTTTTCAGGACAACATTGAGCAGCGACTTATGAGTTTTCAAATGAGACCTCACAAGGCATACTTTGTACAAGGATTGTTATAATAGTGTGGAAGGGGTGAAAACAGGGGTAAAGGCCATCAAGCACAGAGTCAGTAACTTGTATAGAAATGTACAAGTCTTTCAATGTACTTTCAGGAGGCTATTTGCAAAGGCAGAAAGACAAATTAGGTCTCCAGCTCCCTTTGAAAAATCAGGGAATCTCACTTCTACCTGGCATGTTGATAATCGCCCACTTAGTGCAAAACTCAGACAAAATTGAGTTTCAGCTGCTTTTGCATCAAAAACATGAAAAGCCATGAGCTTCATGTGATTTCAAGGCAAAATCATAAAACATCCTTGCCCTGCCTGGATCATAAAACATCCTTGCCCACCTTGCTCCAAAGGTGGCCCATATTTTCCACAAAGATTCAAGAACCTCGGAGGAGATATATTTCAAGTGACTGGCCTGAGTTTTTCAAAGTATTAGTCAGCAAAAATATTCCACACTTCAGCTCAAGATAAACAAAAAATCTTTTCAGGAATTTCACATGCTGTTATATCTTTATCCTTCCCATTTCCACTTTCATTCCCACATCCTTTACTGCAATTAGAAAATGGAACTACTAATTAAACTGTCCTGCCATCTTATTTACACAGTTTAAAAATAGCGGTGGTCTGAGTAGTGAACTCAGCGGGATGTTGTCTAATTTCTGCAAATTGAATAATACCTGTTTCCACAAATGCTATCCGTATCTGTGCATTATGTGCTTATCCTTTCCTGTGCTTTTCCTTGGATCTAATTTAGGATTTAAAGAAAAGCTTTCTGTCTAAAACTGTTTTAAAGCTCTCCTGAAAAAATGACTATAAATGATCATTACCAAACTGGATTTATCTTCTTCCATCAGGGAAAAAAGATAACTGAAACTTATGCCTCTCCACTGGCTCCTCTCCCCACCATTTTTGAATCTGCACTCTGTTGTTTCCATCCAACTCATTGTACTATTATTGTTCTGGGCAGCTCACTTGTTCTAATTATGATTATTTCTTGTAGTTGGAGAATAATTGTGAGTCAAGTATGTGGGGAAAAATCTAATTTGTTATTTTACATTTCCTGTGTGCCTGTGTATAAATAATTATATTTAACTTTGGAGTCAGCCTTTCCATGGCACTATAAATAAGTGGAGATATGATAAAGGTACAATTTTCAAAAGAATCTAAATGATTTAGGAGACTAAGTCTCATTTTCAAAAGTGACTTAGACACTCAGGACAATATTTTTAAAGGAATTTATGTACCTAAAGATGCAGATATGTGCCTTGGCACGTAACTCATTGAAATCAGTGTGAGTTAGGTGCCTGACTAACTAAAGCAGTGTTGAAAATCTCACTAAATGGCCTTTCTTTAGGGGACTAAATACTTTGGAAATTTTTGTGTGAAAGGCACAATGTAAATGTGAGTTATAGGGAAAAAAATCTAAAGCACCTAAGCAATTAGTCTTAGTAGAACATAGGTTCTTCAGGATCAGATTTTCAAAGTTTTTAAGACACTGTCTTATAGAAACCACTTCATTCACCCACCAATAAAATGTGACTGCCTTAAATATAGCAGCTGTTTAACAACCAGTCCTGTCAATCTGTTTACTACCTGTCCTGCCTCCCACCAATAAAATGTGACTGTCTAAAATACAGCAGATGTTCAACTATCAGTTGCTCTCTCTCTCTCTCTGTATTTGCTCCTAGTGCCTTATTTTCACAAAACTCTCCTCTATACAGTCCCAAAGGTTCGACTGTGCCATAACTACAACTAAAATAACTTTTGTTAATTTAGATTTTGAATATAGATAGATATAGATGGTCACATATTGTTGCAGGTTTTTTTGTTTATAAACTGAAAATTTTGCTGAAATTTCAAAATGTGAACAATTTATAGAGAGTCAAAACTTTTGCAAATATTTTTTGCATATTTGTTAGATTTTCTCATTGAAAAAAACATTATTAAAAGTCAAATTTCATTAAATTTTGACTACATCTAACATTTACACAGCCAGTCTGACCTTTAGGATCATTGTCTAAATTAGACGACCATATTCAATACAAAATATTAGTCTCAGTTATTGCATCATAATACAGTGATTATGTGACAAGGCAAAAAGTTAAGTGGAACACCTTTATAATTTTCAAAAATCAAGTAGGCCTTCAGAATTTATCTATTATTATTATTAATTACTATTAGGGCTGTCAAGTGATTTAAAAATTAATCACAATTAATCTCACTGTTAAACAACAATAGAATACTATTTATTTTAAATATTTGTGGCTGTTTACTACATTTTAAAATATATTAATTTTAATTACAACACAGAATACAAAGTGTACAGTGCTCATTATATATTTATTTTTATTACAAATATTTGCGCTGTAAAAAACAAAAAAATGTATTTTTCAGTTCACCTCATAGAAGTACTGTAGTGCAATCTATTTATCATGAAAGTTGAACTTATAAATGTAGAATTATGTAAAAAAAAACTGCATTCAAAAATAAAACAATGTAAAACTTTAGAGGCTACAAGTCCACTCAGTCCTACTTCTTGGTCAGCCAGTCCCTCGGATAAACAAGGTTGGTTACAATTTTCAGGAGATAATGCTGCCTGCTTCTTGTTTACAATGTCACCTGAAAGTTAGAACAGGTGTTTGCATGTCACTGTTGTAGCTGGCGTTGCAAGATATTTACATGCCAGATGCGCTAAAGATTCATATGTCCCTTCATACTTCAACCACCATTCCAGAGGACATGCTTCCATGCTGCTAATGGGTTCTGCTTGATAATGATCCAAAGCAGTGTGGTCCGATGCATGTTAATTTTCATCATCTGAGTCAGATGCTACCAGCAGAAGGTGGATTTTCTTATTTGGTGGTTTGGGTTCTGTAATTTCTGCATCAGAGTGTTGCTCTTTTAAGACTTCTAAAGCATGCTCCACATCTTGTCCCTCTCAGATTTTGGACGGCACTTCAGATTCTTAAACCTTGGGTCGAATGCTGTAGCTCATTTTAGAAATCTCACATTGGTACCTTCTTTGCGTTTTGTCAAATCTGCTGTGAAAGTGTTCTTAAAATGAACATGTGCTGGGTCATCATCCGAGACTGCTGTAACATGAAATATATGCAAAATGCAGGTAAAACAGAACAGGAAACATACAATTCTCCCCCCAGGGTGTACAGTCACAAATTAATGCATTATTTTCTTAACAAGTATCATCAGCATAGAAGCATGTCCTCTGGAATGGTGGCCGAAGCATGGAAGGAGCATGTGAATGTTTAGTATATCTGGCATGTAAATACCTTGCAACACCAGCTACAAAAGTGCCATGCGAACGCCTGTTCTCACTTTCAGGTGACTTTATAAATAAGAAGCAGACAGCAGTATCTCCCATCAATGTAAACAAACTTGTTTGTCTTAGTGATTGGCAGAATAAGAAGCAGGACTGAGTGGAGGCTCTAAAGTTTTACTGTTTTGTTTTTGAGTGTAGTTATGTAACCAAAAAAAATCTGCATTTGTAAATTACATTTTCACGATAAAGAGATTGCACTTTGGTACTTGTATGAGGTGAATTGAATAATACTATTTCTTTTGTTTATCATTTTTACACTGTATATATCTGTAATCAAAATAATAATATAAAGTGAGCACTGTCAACTTTGTATTCTGTGATGTAATTTAAATCAACATTGAAAATGTAGAAAAACATCCACAAATATTTAATACATTTCAATTGGTATTCTATTGTTATAAGTGCGATTAATTTTTTGTAGTTAATCGCGTGAGTTAACTGTGATTAATTGACAGCCATAATTACTAGTATTTAATGAGGGCAGATTTTGTCACAAGATCACTGCCTATCATTATGGGCTATACCACCCCAGGAGGATCACAGGGAAGGAATTGTGACTTAGGGTGGCCAGAGTTTCCTCTCTTCTTTTCTTTGCTCCAAGGGGGTATTAATTTGTTGCTGGCCTATACAGGAGGCTGGGCTCCATCACCACAATGCACCAGCCAGCACAACTGCATCAGAGTGAATTGGGAGAGACTAATTTCCTCCGGTCCTATACCAGGTTCATGGTGAAGAGGGAAATTATTGAACATTATTTGGAAGAAATCAGAATATAGGATTAATTGGGCATAGCGGGTGTTTGGAGAACAATGGGGCGTCATGGAGAAGATAGAATTACGTATTTGTGCCTGTTTAAGATGGGAGACTGAAAGGAACAGAACAGAGCAAAAAGAGAGGATGAAAAGCTTTGGGGTAAATTCAGGTGAGCTTAAAATAACCATGCAAACTTTTACTTCTTACACAAAATGAACTTGCAAACTTTTTAAAGTTTGTGCTGTTAGTTGTCACAAACTGTAACTCAGCTACATTGATGGCAGGATATATCATACGGGTGTGTGTATTTTCTGCCTGCATTTGAAAATAATGTATTGTTTTATTCCATTTGTGTATTTTAATAAGCATCACTGTGGGACAGTATGTCTGCCAATTTATGTTTATGAGACTGTCAACAGAATTTACATGCCTAAGAAAATCAGATACAACATTGCCAAAGCAACATTGCCTGTCAAATGAGGTTGTCATGGAGAAATGAGACAGGGAAGCTCCTACACAGAGCGGTACGTAGAGAATGCCAGAGATTTTTTGCCCTATTGAGCACAATAAATGTTTATTCTAGGGGATAAAGAAATGACAAAATATGGGCCACATTGTGCCACACAGTTTTCAAGGAGAATTTCCTATTGAAACCAATTCTGGAGGGAAGCATAGCGATAAAGTACTTGTTGTGTTTATTGTACTTTTAGGGCCTGATTCTCCCACCTTTACTTGTATTGGGTAGTACTTACTTTCTTGCCTATTGTAGTCCCAGTGAAGCCACTATATCAGCTCCTACATCATCTCATCTGCACATCCACTGGCATAGAAGATGATGTGAAGGAGAAAGGGGCATGACTGAGGTGCTCCCTTAAGTCAGATGATCACTGGCTGCTGGAATAGTTTGGTGATGAGGGTGGGGGTGAGGTCACAGGCAGCTGATATTAATTAGAGCAACCTTCAGGATGCTCTAAACTGCAGCATGGACCTGGCCTGGCAATGAGGGTGACTTAAAGACTTCTTTGCATTCCCGTTCCCCATCTATACTGAGTGCTCCAAGGCCACAGCAGAGGACTGGGGCCCTGATCTTTATCCATCTCAAGGAGGAGATCATCTACTAAAGTAGCCAGTAGAGTACTTGTGCAGTATCCACACTGGTACTCAGTGTGACAAGGGTCAAGGGGATGGGAGGCAGTCAGATGCTCTGAGGAGGTTGTGTCATTAGGCAAAAATTAATTAGAAGCCCATTTTAATTTTCAAAAAACAGAGTGAGGCCTTCAGAATTTATCTGTTCAGGGTTAGATTTTGTGACAAGAAGAACACAGCCTGTTGCAGCACTGCCCCAGGAGAGCGTCATGGGGAAGGAATTGTGGCTCAGGGAGGCCATGATTCCATCCATGCTTCCCCTTGCTCTCCGGGGGTAATAATTTGCTCTGGTCCTATACAGGGAGCCTTGGCTCCATCCCTACAAGGCACCACCTGCACAGCTCAATCAACACAGGGCAGGCAACGGTAATTTATGGCTGGTTTATACCTGCGGCAAATTACTACCATCCATCTGGAGACAACAGCTATGCTGACTGCAGCATTCGAACGGCAGGCCTTAGACTGCACCCGTTTCTGCACCTCCCTGCCCATCTCCTCCCAGCTACAGCTCCTCTTGATCATCTTGTGCCTAGACTAATGTGCAGGTCGCCTGCAAAGGAGGTTCTTATTCCTCCTTACCTCCCTTCATGGTTATGTAGCCCATGTCAAAATCTGGGTCTAAGTATACACAAAGAATTAGAGACTTTCCAACACTGGGAGGATGAATAGTCTGCTACTGATTTATTTACAGAATGGTGAGAACACCTACACGTTTGAATCTCCATATTCCTCAGGGCATTTATTTACATTAAATAACTGACTGAATTCCTGTACATGGTAAGAAAAGTACAGTAGGTTAACCTCAACATGAATGTACTGTATACCTTTTGCAAGTCCTAATGGTATGCTAGCATGTTATAAATACTCCAGAATCATTTATTTATTATATTCCTTTAGTGTATTTTAACAAGCATTGGTGTGGGATGGTATGCCTGCCAATTTATGTTTAAGAGGCTGTCAACATCATTTACATGCCTATGAAAATATACAACATTGCTAATGCAAGGTCTGCTTGTCAAATGATCTTGTCAGGAAGAAATGAAACAGTACACCGGCTGAAGAGTAAAGCATATTCATTAGTGCTGGCTACACAGAATTCTCAGTGACACACTGAAATACATTTGACATTTTTCACATATCATACTAATAAAAAAAAGTGAGCAAGTGGGGTACCTCTCGCTGCCATATATTGTACTGTACAAAACAGATTTTGCACTCAATCATTCTTCTTTCTTCTGAATAAAAAAATAAGAGCAATACCCAGGCCACAATAATGTTACAATAAAATGTATTATTCATCTGGAAAACTGAGGGTGCTATGAAAAAGCATGCATATTTCACAGTGGTTAAGCTGAAATAAAATAGCCACAGGACTGTCTGAGATGGAAAAGATTTACTTGAAAGCATTTATTCCAAACTCCTGACTAGATAATTTTGGAGCTGCACTGACAAACTTTACACTCTCCTGCCAATTACACCTTGCACCCCATGGCTTTTAGAATAATTGAAAGCAGGGAGTTTTAGAATCTCATTCTTATAATTCCCCATTTAAGGCCAAAAGCTGCAGACTAGACTTTGGAAAAGTCTCTCTTCCCCCTCTCTCCACCCCAAAAAATCCACATATGTGTAAAACTCCCCTGGAAGTCAGTTGGGCCTGAGATTCACCTTACAGAGTAAAAAAAAATTCCCGAGGGAAAAACATGGTCCAAAAATTACTTCAAAATTGGAAAGTGTTTTCCTTCATGCTACACCTAATTCTTCCACTAAATAATCATGAGTGATCAGTGTTAGTAGCAACCAATAACTGTGGTGTCAGTGAAAATGGATAAGAAGTATACAAAGATGGGTCAATGTTTGTGTAAATGAAAATGCATAAAGCCTGTATCCATAGCAAACTGTTCAGATGTGAATAATCTCTACTGTGTGTTGTACACAGAGTTTTGGTAACTGATGGTATCAGCAGAAGCAAGCAGACAGACAATAAAGGTACAGATGGTGAATGGAGAATGGTAATACAGTTGAGAATCTCTGGAGAGATAATAATTCAGTACACTGAGATAAATTGGAGAGATCCAAGAAGAAACACTTCCCTGGCTCAGATACATTCATGCACAGCACAAAACTGTCTGTTATATACCCTAATAATGGATGATTTGATGATTACCTGTTCTGTTCATTCCCTCTGGGTCCCCTGGCATTGGCCACTGTCGGAAGTGAGGATATTGGGCTCGATGGACCTTTGGTCTGACCTGGTATGGCCGTTCTTATCGCTGTTCATACAGGACCAGACTCGAACTGGTTCTTAGTGGGGAATGGACTGGGGGAGAGGATGCAGGAAGTCTCCCTCCTCACTTGCTTCTCCCATGCATAGGTGTCTATCAATTGCCAGGGGAATACAAAGATGTCAGAAGCACAAGGGATTGGGATAGGTAGAGCCTACGATGGAGCAGACTACTCAGTACCACTACACACCAGTGCCTGTGTGCACAATACTTCTGGTGTCAGTACAGTGCCACACCACCCCCTAAAGCAGGCCAGTCTCTAAATGCCACAATTCAACCTATCTGTACCTCTCACAATGATATACAGGAATTGCAATGGAAAACACTTGTTTGCCCTAAAAGCAAAGTCGTTCCAACAAGTATTTTCTGCTAGTGGTGACAACTAATAAAACAGTGCTTCACTAAGCCTGCTGGTGCATGCACATTCAAGATGGCACCTGAGCCCTTTTGCTGGCAGTTCGCATCTCCTGGGTGAAATCCCAGCCCACTGAAGTCAATGGCAAAACTCTCATCAATTTCAAAGAGGCCAGGATATCTCCCCTTATATTTTAGAGCTCCCTTAGTAGTAGAACAAAGGCATGTTTCTGATAACAAATTTGTATTCAGATACAATTTTGCAGTTTTTGTATGGAGGCATGCAGAATTCAAAAGCAAACAAAAAATCACCTGATTAATTTGTCCATTAAAGCCATGCTGTTCAGACAGATCCAACGTTCAAAGAAACCTGGAATTCAGACAGATGAAGTTTTTGTAAAGAGCAAAACAGTTTAAAAGTTCCAGAATCTCTTCTGTAAGGAAATCCTACTCTCTTACTCACTTCTGTTCACCAACTTTAATCCTAGAATAACATTAGGGTATAAATTGTTTTTTTGAAATACAGGAAAAATGCTGTGATTTTTACTAGAAGTTGGATTGAGACCATAGCTGGTAAAATCAGGTGCTGTGTATGCATGTAATTTAGCTGATTCATCAGATGCTCTGCACTGGGCTATGTAATGATGAATGTGGAGGCAAGATCAATTGTGTGTGAATTTTATGCTCTCAGTAGTAAGTGATTATTATCAGTAGCAAACTAGGGATAGTTTGAGGCAGGCATGGTGCAAGATTCTTCCGACACCTTTGCCCAGGCACATCAATCCTGACCTATCGTAGCTTCTGCACTTCCAGTATTGGGCCTCTTGAGCCGTTGCTGCAAATTGTGCAGTGCTTTCCGATTTGTGGTACGAGAAATTGCATGGTGCTCTTCTCATAGCACACTATCACACCACCACACGGCCCTGTGATATAATTAGCACATTTCTCTTTTCCTCTCTTAACTTCCACGTTCCAGATTTTGCCACAGAAAGATTATTGACTCCAAAGTTCTGCAAACTATTTCAGCTCTATTGCATCAAATGTAAAAGAAACACAAATCACCCTGCCTTTAGCTTTCTCAGGCACATATATACAGTATTTTAATGTGCCCATTTATACTGCTCTCTAATGCATCTTCATAATGTTGGCTTAATCGTGAATGACAAGAGTTGAAAATGTAATAAAGACAGAGACACATTAATCCATTTTGTATGAAAATTTGAGAAGGTAATCAGATTCTGAATGGCTGTGTGCTTTAAAAATACACTTGCTGGGAAAAAAATGTCCAGTAGGGATTCTCACCAGAGATTCTGATCAGAAAGATTTCAGTATAAAATGGCCTTAAAATCTTACAATTGGGCAAAATGCGCTGAGGAAGTTTTATCAAATGAAAGATGAATCTAAATCAGTAATGTGATGACCCCAAAGCTCCTTCTGAAACACTGTAAACAGTGAAGTCTATATTCCTCATATTTCATAGCATCTCATTCAGCTTTGTTGTGGGTAGAGAGGGTCAAGCTCTGGATGTATTGCTAGTGTCTCCTTCTGAACCTCCAATGCCATTAGCTGTGATAATGATGCCATTCTCTAAAGGCAGACAAGGATACACGTGTTCTGAAAAAAATATATAGAAAGATGCCATCATATTTCTCTGGAAAAATAAGGACTAGATTGTGAGCTAACCATCTGTTCTAATCAAGGGGCCAGCAGTCTTCCTGCTCTTCTGGGAGAGAGTAACTTTTGCTGAGTCTGCACCTAGTGCAGCATATACCTGCCAATGCGCTGGTGCAGTTATGCTGCCCAACATGGTGGCATGAGAAATGGAGCCAAGACTCTGTCCATTCCCCTCCCCCTCCAGTGGGGGAGCACACAGGTGGCTCTGCAGAGAATGCTTACTTATACTACCTTGCGTGGCTGTGTGAGCCAGGGCAAAGTAATGTGCTAAAACTCAGATGACCAAACTCAGTAGCCTAAAAGTAGGACCATTAATCCACATGCTGATTGCACTTACAGATGTTATTCTTTTGAGAGATATTACTTTTGAGAGATTATATTGGAATCATAGAAATGTAGGGCTGGAAGGGACTTTGAGAGGTCATCTAGTGGTTCATCCCACGCTGAGAAAACATTAAGCATACCTAGATCACTCCAAACAAGTGTTTATTTTATGTGTTCTTAATAACCTCCATTGATGAAGATTCCACAGTCTCCCTAGGTAACCGTGTATAGGGAATCTCTCCCAGACTAAGAGAATACTTCAAAACCGAAAACCTTTTAAAGTGTGACCACTCTACTGCGGGATCTAAGACCCAAATAAAAGAGGCATAATTTTCAGAGTTGCTACTTTGCACAGAAGGCTAATAATTCAACCGCTTTAATTTATATATCCAACTTCAAGTAACCAACTAGAAAAATGTAACCTAACTGTTCAGTGACTTATGGTGACCTTTCTGAACAACTAGCAATAAATAAAATCTTTACACCACATCATCAAGAATTCAGTTTGTCTTACATATTTATTTCCTTATGTTAGGTTGTTTGGTATTATTTATGTATTTACTTACTTATTTTCAGTTTGAAGTACTTCAGGGCTAGATTTCAAAAGCACTCAAGGTCAAATTTTCAAGTGCCCTGCATGCTCAACTTAATTCTGGGACCTTCATGAGAGCTGAGCTCATATGAACACAGTGAGGGTAACCAACAATTGGAATATTTTACCAGAGGTTGGGGGAAATTCTCCATCACTGGCAATTTTAAAATCAAGATTGGATGTTTTTCCTAAAGATCTGCTCTGATTCAAACAGGAATTGTTCCAGGGAATGTAGGAAAACCTGGCTATCTTTGTGGGAGTCGAACACTTTGAATAATTTGGCCCTTATTGCTTCATCGTTGCATCCAAAGTAACTGCAAGAGTTTAGTCACATCCAACAAGATAGAACAAAGTCAACTGGCAAATTTGGGCATGAAAACCAAGACAATATAAACTAATCTTCTCCAATACAGTAACTCCTCACTTAATGTTGTAGTTATGTTCCTGAAAAATGGTACTTTAAGTGAAATGATGTTAAGCAACTCCAATTTCCCCATAAGAATTAATGTAAATAGGGCGGGTTAGGTTCCAGGGAATTTTTTTCACTAGACACAAGACATTATATACATATACAGTATAAGTTTTAAATCATTTAAACAAACAATTTAATACTGTATTCACCAATGATGATTGTGAAGCTTGGTTGAGGCGGGGCATAGTGGGATCGGGGCACTGAGGCTTGCCCCGCTCCACCCGCCCAGCGTTCCAACCGTGGAGTGGGGTCGGGGCATGGGGGCTTGCGCCATTCCACCTGCCTGGCACTCCTGCCGGGGAGTGGAGTCGGGGGCTTGCTCGCACCCCGGCTGGAACTCTGGGTGGGCAGGCAGAGTGGGGCAAGCCAAACAACCTTATAACGAAACATTGCGCGACTTTAAACGAGTATGTTCTCTAATAGATTAGCGACCAAATAATGAAACAGTGTTAACCAGGATGACTTTAAGTGAGGAGTTACTGTATATTCAAGGCATATGCATCATACACACAAACAGTACATGTAAACAGAGTGGTAGGGGGGAAAAGTTACTATGTAAAACTATTTGATAGCAGTCAGTACAAAATATATCAAACCCAACCACTATGACTCATACCAAATATTTCTTACTTACTAGTTACAATTAACTTAAAATACTGTAGGATGCCAGTCTAGATGGACCATCTGTTCCACTAGTGTAATCCAAGGTGGTAGAATGTCCACAAGTTGGAATACACAGGCCAACATTACTTGACAAATATAAACTGCTGTTTGGGGAGACAGATGTGGATAAGGATTCCAAGAGATGAACTGGGTAACCTCTGGGTAACCTCTACCAAAAAATGTCCTATGGACTTTCAAGCTGCCCCTCTCCCAGCAGAACCCCAGGAGAAGGGTGATAGAGGATGCACTGTCTTTCTTCATCTGGGGATGCCTCATATATGAAGTTCAAGGGGCAACCCTTGCACAGAGAGCTACTGTACAATTAGCGCCATCCTGTGCCAATAGAGGGCAACTTCAGTCTCACTGATTTCTGGAAATATATGCAATAGTTATTTTATTTTCCCCAGCACTAAGGCCTTGTCTTAATCTTTATCTTGTTCATAATTAACCAGTGTAGATGGGAATAGCATCAAGTTGATAAAAAAGCAGGACACCCTGTCCAGATTTGCCAGCTGAGGAGGTGGCATTTCAGAATTAACAGAGGTGAAAGAATATTCATTTATCTCCAGAACAGTGACTGTTTATACAAGGTTTCCCTGTGTCACAAATAAAGGTTACAAATGAAGGAGTGCAGGAAATCCACCTCCAGAACACTGTTTCTTAAAGGATCTTTAAATAGAAACAAAAATGTCACTTTTATACACAATGCACTTCACTCCTTTCCCCTTTAATTTCTGAAAATGCTCAGCTTTATTATAAGGGTTAGCACAGTCTATCATTTCTTGAATAATAACCTTAAACAAATGCCAAATGCAAAGGTCTACAATTATTTTTGCCTCAATGCATCATTTAAGTCCTACATAATAACTTCATTATTGGTTGGAAAGAATGAAATTCAGTAACTGCCGGGGAAAATACTGATCCCATCACCACAGGCATCTGGTTGGTTCTGCCAGCTGTGTTTGGAGGAGAGGACAGATGCCTGGAAACAATGCAAAGCATGCACTGGAGCCCAGCTCTGGGAAGTGGGGGGGGTGTTCTTTCCACAGCAATGTAAGTGTGGGTCTGGGACAATATGAGGACAGCTTCAGAAGTAGGGGCAGGAATGGAGCAGATTCACAACTAACTGCGTCCAATGTCTCCATGTAACAGGGCGTTGCTTGGCCCTCCTTCCTTCTGCCCCTGCTGAGCCCACAAACCAGCCAGAGACCTCTGCGTTGGTGCAATCACCCGTGTTCTTTATTTACAGTGTGCTTTCCAACCATCTTCTAGCTACAAACAGCTTCAGTATTACAGCCTGAAGGACTGCTAGCTCCTGAAGCCAGTAGAGAAAAGCTCCCAAAGCCAGTAGAGAAAAGCTCCCACTCCCTCTAATGCTCTGGCTCCTCCCTTTCCTTCTCCTTGGCTTCTTTCCTGCCTGTCTTTATGTAGCCCCTGGCTAACGAGGCCAGCAGCTGTCCCCTGTTTGCCAATCAGGCCTGGGCTTACTCAGCCAGCTCCAATTCCCCTTTCTTGATTGGAGCTGAGGTGACAGAGGCCTGGCTCAGATTTCCTTAGCCAGCACCCTGTCACATCCCACAACGGAGAGTGAACTCAGGAGTTGAAGATATTGTTACTACACGACTTCTAGGACAAAGTGGCTCTGCTGCTGCTCCACAGCCCGTGTGCGCGGATCCCTTCCCCTGGCCCACTCACAACCTCTCAATTTGCTCTGCAGAAAAGGCAGGATGTGTCCCTACATGAAAAATACTTAAATTCTTACCTGGCATCCATGTAGAAAGGAATTACATGCTTCTGCTTTGCTGAGCTGGTGGTTACTAAGTATATTAGGTAAGTCACATGGCTGCTGATAGGGACGGCCATACTTACACACTTAATCATGGCGAGATTTAAGGGGGAACGTTGTAGTTATTCGCAATGGGTGAAATCCATTTCCCCTGCAGAAAGCCTGTGGACTCCAAGTGTGAAGCAGTAGGGGCATGAAAGCAAGGGTGAGGGAATGCTCTTCAGCCACCTTCAGCTGCTGTTTCAGCTCATGTGCCACAGCCTTTCCACATTCATTATGTGGGCTTCTCAGACCCACTGTGTTGGTGCTCAGACAGCAGATCTGCTGCAGAGCCCCTGTGCAGGGCTTGAGTGGTGCAGGGGGCCTTGTGTCAGCCCTCCAGACAGAGCTGCCCCTTGGGTAGGGTGAATCGGGGTGACCACTCCGGGCCCCATGCTTGTTGGGGGGATGTTCTGCGGGCCGGTGCAATTGGCTGGTGCAGTCGGTCCTGGAAGAGACAAATCCCTCACTTCAGCCCCCGGCCCTGTACCCCCCTAGGGATGGCCCTGCCTCCAGATGCCAATTTATTTCAGGTTATGTCTATTCTGTTCAGTTTTATAACATAATTTCTGCTTGTGGGGTTCATTTTTGGTTGCTGCAAGATTTTCACTCCTTCTAAGACCTCACCGCATGACTAGGCAAATATTTACTGCCATCATGATAGGCCTGGGCCTACTTAAATAACAGTGGTCAGAGTTAAAATGCATTATTTGACCTTTTTATTGGTAGACAAGATAGTTTGGGTTTAAGCAGGTATCCTTATACTTAGAAAGGTTAATCCTGCTATAACTAGTAATATCTCGTCAAGTGGTAAGATTGTGAAAGAAAACGGGTTTCATGTAACTGTGGCTCTTTGAGTCAGGATTGTTTTGTCATTGTTTCTGGGATTATATGGAACAGAATTTGGCCCATTGTTAGTGAAATACCTTCAGTATCGAATTTGCAATCTAAAAAACAAATTCTACCCTACTCTTTAGATCCTCATCTGGTTAGGTTTGAATTTGGTCCTATAACCTCTAGACCAGTGGTGCCCAAACTTTTCCTGTCGTGCCCCTGACCCCCCATTACTGCATAAGCAAGGCTTCCTCAGCAGCATATCTTGGGCTTAAGGTGGAGGTTGGGGGAGAACTGGGGATGGAGGAGCTGGGGGCAGAGTGGAGCTGCATCTGGAGGTGGAGTTGATCTGGGGGCCGAGTGGAACTGTGGCTGGGGTTGACGCTGGTCTGGGGGCAGAGCAGGGCTGGGTGGCACTCCCTCCCTGGCCCTGGTGGAGGCTGGCCTGGGCCCTGCCGTGCACCCTCCCGAATGTTCCTCAACGCCCCCTTTGGGGGCGTGCCCCACAGTTTGGGAACCGTTGGTCTAGATTAATCCTCCAATGGACTCTGGAAAATAACTGACTACAGACAATTGGCCAATTCAGACCTTGTGTAAGCAACTGCAGCTTGGCTGAAAATAGCCCTCTAGTTTTTGTTACACTTGTGCACTAACTATACATCTGAGGTTTTATAAGGTCGCCTGCTACCATGGTAACTGCATCTAGACACAAGGACTCTTTAGCTGCCTTTTAACTAAGTTACAGTAAAGACCGAGCTGTCCAATAGGAAAAAAAAAACCAGTTCTCTAATGGGAGAATAGAAGTGTTTCTAGAATCTCTAATTGTTTCTCCATGATCCAAATAGAACAGTTAAATTAGGTGAAAGTAGTTCACACATGATTTATATGGTTTCTGCTTGGGACAGGCTCACTGTTGCTTTTAAAAGGATGCTTGCAACCTGTACAGCATTTAACTGCACAGGACACAACACAAAGACTCTCCTTGTTCCAATTACAACTATTTTAGAGAGTGCATGCTACAGCAATCAGTGTTGTATACGTTGTAATGCTTATTTTCAAAGCATGTGAGCCTAAAATTCGATATTTTATTTTCAAGTTAAATGAATAGCATCTAGCGTCGATAACTCTACAAACTGCTATATAGCATGTGATCACTGTCTATTGAAATGGCTTAGGGCCAGATACTGACACCCTTACAGAAGACTAAATAGTTCTTTATTGCACGAGTAGTCCTGTTGATTTCAGTGTGAGTAAAGGTATTGCAGTCTAGCCCTTAATCATTCCACATTATGTCTTTATTATTTTTAAAGTTAGGTTTCCAAATCTATATTTAGGCACTCAAGAAAAGCAGGTTGATTTTCAGAGGTGCTGAGCACCCATTGGCCTCAGGTGGCATTGTGGCTGCCTACAATCTCTGAAACCTGGGACACTTTTTTAAGGGGCTTGCATATAGAATTATGCTCTGCTTTATGCTCTGAAAGTCAGTGTGGCACCTGGGGGTCCAAGAATGAATGATGAGTCCAGATTACTAGCTTCCTAGCTCCAGATCTCCAGCATGTAATATTGGCCACTCAACATACCTAATATAGATCTCTTCTCTACATCTCTGCCTGCCTGCTGCATCACTCTACTCAACTCCTCCTGAAGTTGAGGGTACTTAGCACCTTGCAGGGTAGGGCCTGGACAAATTATTGTAACTCTGAGCTTTGCATTTTAACTGTATTCATCTCAAAAACACAGCAATTGTTCCAGCTTTCACAGGTACAAACCATGAATATGATGAATGCACTGCTCTACAGCCAAAATGCTTCTGAAATAAATGTAGTCAAACTTTACTAATTCTGGGTCACTGAGAACGAAAATGATGCTTAAAATTGTTGATTGGCTCTAGTTTTCAAGACATGCTATTGGGTCAGTATATACGACCCTTGACTTGGCAATGGCGGAGGATAAGTGAGTTATAAAGGGAAGGGATCTCAATTTAAACCAGAAATGACTAAAATACATCTTTGACTGGATCTATGAATAAATCTATGACTGGGTTTGGACAGTACTTGCTTTTTAGGCAAAACAATGAATGATGCAATCTGAAGCTGGTATTGCATCATACATGATATGAATTGCATCATGTTATTCCTAGAAGTCATGGATGATGCAATCATAACGAAGCTTACATCACTCTGCTGAACAAATTGCCCTATATCAGCTCTAGAAATCATACGGTGTCATGCTCTCTTATTTGTCAGTGTTTGATTTTGCAAAGGGACACATTTCTGTTTAGCCAAAGTGAGCAGAGATGCCTCGTACTTGTGTGAACAGTGCAGATACCTTCTGCTATGTTTGTGGTGAAGTGACTTTTGCATCACAAAAGCGCAGTATAACCACTATGATTAAGAGAGCCTATCACCTTTATTTTGGCTGCAAAATTGGAGATCAGGACAAGAGGTGGGCCCCACACATATGCTGCAACACTTGTGCAACCAATCTTCGCCAGTGGTTGAACAGGAAAAGGAAATCTATGCCTTTTGCAGTGCCAATGATTTGGAGAGAACCAACAGATCATACGAGCAATTGTTACTTCTGCATGGTGCCTCCAGTTGGGAAAGGTGTGTCAAAGAAGAAAAAGTGCACTCTGCATTATCCAAACATTCCATCAGCTATACGCCCAGTACCCAACGGAGAAGGACTGCCGGTTCCTGATGCACCAGAATCATTCTCACTTGAGTCAGACGAGGAAGAGGATGAAACTTCTGGTCCTGAACCATCAATGTCACAGGACCCACATTTTCTCCCATCCTCCTCCTCTGAACCACACCTCATCACACAAGGTGAACTGAATGACCTCGTCAGGGATTTGGAACTACCCAAGAGTAAGGCAGAGCTTTTGGGCTCCAGACTACAGCAGTGGAATCTCCTGGCAGGTGATGGTAGGGTTTCCATGTTCCATGACCGTCAAAAGGATCTTGTCCCATTCTTCTTCATGGAAGGTGATCTTGTAGCCTGCAACAACATCGATGGTGTGATGGCAGCCCTCAACATCGTTCACGATCCAGATGAGTGGAGCCTGTTCATTGATTCATCGAAGACGAGTCTTAAAGCTGTTTTACTGCATAATGGCAATGTGTTGCCATCAATTCCAGTTGGTCATGCAGTCCATATGAAGGAAACCTATGACAACATGAAACAACTTTTGAGGTGCATAAACTATGACCAACATCAGTGGCAGCTTTGTGGCGATTTGAAGGTTGTTGCTCTCTTGCTTGGCCTGCAGACTGGATACACAAAGTACTGCTGTTTTCTCTGCGAATGGGATAGTCGTGCAAGAGATTCCCACTACATCAAGAAAGATTGGCCACTCCGACAGTAATTGGAGCCTGGGAGGAAAAGTGTTCAGCATCCACCGCTTGTTGAATCAAGGAAGATTTTGTTACCACCTTTACACATCAAGCTGGGTCTGATGAAGAACTTTGTCAAGGCCATTGACAAAACACAAGCAGCTTTCAAGTACCTCCGTGGAAAATTTCCAAGGTTAAGTGAAGCTAAGATAAAGGAAGGTGTCTTTGTTGGTCCTCAGATTCGTGAACATCTTCGAGATGATGCATTTGACCATGCACTGCGTGGCAAGGAAAAAAAAGCATGGAAAGCCTTCCAGTTAGTGGCAATAAATTTTCTCAGAAACAAGAAGGCAGACAACTACAGGTTGTTGGTGGAAAACCTCCTTAAGGCATACAAAAGCCTTGGTTGCAACATGTCACTAAAGATACATTTTTGGCACTCTCATCTAGATTTTTTTCCACCGAACTGCGGAGCAGTGAGCGACGAGCACGGCGAGCAATTTCACCAGGACATTGCAACAATGGAGAAATGCTATCAGGGCAAATGGAGCCCATCAATGCTTGCAGACTATTGCTGGACAGTGGCAAGAGATGCTCCATTTAATGAATACAAGAGACAAGCCAAGAAGCGCCGAGTAGACACTGAATAGGACTAAACTATGTACATAATAGTTTTTTGCCTTTTGTTTCATAATAAATTTTATTCATATAACCCCTTTGCTGATTTTTAAAGTGTTACATAAACAGGACAGGTGAAATAGTATCATGTAAAGCAACCATAAACACATGAAAAGACCTAGGTTTACAATTTATGATTAAAACTCTACTATCTACACAATATACATAGACATAAAATGTAAAAACTTAAATATCTTAGAAACAGTAGCCAATCAGTTGTTTTAATTGTCATATTTGAATTCAGCACATCAAAATACATACTAAATAGCACATTTTATCTCTGAAGCAGACGACTTCTCAAAAATTGTAGACCAGTGTTATATAATGGAGTTATACAATGTATGTTTCACATACACTTTATTAACTACAGTACTATATATAATGAATACACACACAACAACCATGTTAAAAGAACATCATAAAGGCTGCAACATTAAGTGCTCCAAAGTGCCAGAATTAAGGTCGCCTGTGCAACTTTAATTCAGCCCCTTTGTGCATATGAGTAACAACAGTATTTAATTACATGATGAAATACTATTTTTCCATGTGTTGCCCAGACAGCCCTACAGCCCCAGTCTCTCCGCAAAATTCCCAGTTTCCTCCCACCAGCCTCCGGTCCCAGTATTCCCCCCAAGGCTCCTTGTCCCAATCTGCTCCCCTTGTCCAGGTATGACTCTTGTCCCTTCTGCATTTGATTTAGGCATGTTCCTGCCTGTATGCTGCTCCCTAATTTCATGTCTGGTGCTGAGACCAGATCCAGCATTGACTGAAGCAGACAGGCACTAAAATGGCAGCAAAAGTGCTGCTCAGCCGCACAACGGATCATGCGCAGAGTGGATGGAATCTTAGGAGAATGTAGCTTTGGAGCTCTAGCAAGTCTCTGTTGAGCATGTGCAACCTTTAATTTTTCAAATAATTCCAAATAACCCAATTTGGGCAGATTTTCATGGGGACAGCACAAGGCACATCCCTGACACAAAGGCCAACCAGCTGACAAATTTCAAGTTCCTACTCCAAAGCATGAGGGCACCAAAGGTTCTCAAAGAAAAGGCTGCCAAAATGTTTATCACATGGGCTAACCAATGTATTCTTTCCCCAGACTTGTTTTTGGAAGCAGCTGAACTGTTTGGGTTGAAATTTTCCAAAACAATTGATCCTGAAGCAAACACTTGGCATGGAAAATTTTAGCTCAAACTGCTCAAGTTTTGCAAAATTGTAAGCAACTAAAATCAGGGTTTTATAATGGGGAGTGTCAGTCAATCTCAAGAAAAGGTGTCGCTGCCATCCACGCCTATAAATAAGATGTCTATTAATACAATTAGCTCGGATTACATGTGAAAAATAAAGAATCACACACAACCTCCATCTTCCCCTCACATTTGCAAAAATGAAAGTGTGTGATGCTGTGTACAAGAAAGATGACCATGTATCTCACTGTTGTTACCACTGCTCCAGATTTACTGTAAATCTTGTACAAAGTATGTCATGAAAGGTATCAATAGAAAAGTTATAAATTACTAAGTATGGTTATCTTGTTTATACGTATGTATCACCTTTGTATCTGAAGTTATGAATATTGGCTACATACTTATATTTTTAACGTGTTATATTCCTGGGTGACACCCCCAAGATAGATTTACATCAGGGCTAGACAGCTATGTGTTAATGGCCCATTAAGGACACTCACAATGGGCCACTGAAGAATGTCATCCCACCCAGTAGGTCTTCCTGTGGTTTTCTCAGACAGCAAAGAGCAAATAGTCACCCCCTGTGATTCAGCAAAACATAAAGGGGCATGTGATATGCTCATGTGACCCTGGACTCCATCTTGGGCCAGTAACTTTCCATACACCAGGGCTGTGGGCTTTGTTTGGGACAGTAAGTTTCCATGGACATGGCAGAGAATATAAAAGATACCTGCAATCACTATTTTGCCTCTTTCTTGCTCTAATTTTTTGGACTGTGGATTTACAACTAAAAGGAGTTTCCTGAACTATGGACTGAGGACCTTCCAATCTTTTGGAAGTTACCAGAGAAACTTTTGCAAGTCAGCAGTCTATTCCATCATTGCTACAAACCTGGTATAAGGACTTTGCAATCATCTATGTGTATATGATCTTTTAATCATTTATAACTCTCTTCTTTTCTTTTATTAATAAATCTTTAGTTAGTTTACTAAGGATTGGCTGACAGTATGATATTTGGGTAAGATCTGGGATACATATTGACCAGGGGATAAGTGTCTGATCCTTTGAGATTAGTAAGAACCTCACATATGGTGAAATGGGTTTTCAGTAACCTCTCACTATATTAGACTTCTCAAAGCTTTGAGATGAAAAGTGGAAAGAAACAAGGATGTATTCTTGCCCCTCCACTCTTTGGAATCTTCTTCTCGGTGCTCTTGAACTGTGAGTTTCAGGACATGAAAGATGGAGTGTATCTCCACACAGGATCAGATGGGAAACTCTTCAGTGTGTCCCGACTTAAGTCAAAGACCAAACTCAAAAAGGTGCTAATCAGGGAACTTCTATTAGCTGATGATGTTGCCTCATAGCCCACAATGAAGATCTACTATAAGAATTCCTGGACCGCCTTTCAAGTGCCTGGCAGGCATTTGCTCTCACCATCAGCATCAAGAAAACAGTTGTATTAGGACAGGGGGTTCCACAAGCTCCTTCAATTACCTTAAATGCAAACCAGCTAGAAGTAGACCAAAAGTTCAGCAATTTAGGTTCTACAGTGCTCACCAGCCTCTCACTGGATGAAGAACTAAATGTTCACATTGGAAAGGCTGCCACCACCTTTAGCAGACAAACTAAAAGAGCATGGAGCAACTCAAAGTTTACCATTAAGACCAAAATGGTAATGTACCAAGCTTGCGTCTTCAGCACTCTCATGTACGGTGGGGAAACATGGACAACTTATGCTCATCAGGGGAAAAGGTTAAACAGTTTCCCACTATGTTGTTTATGCCACATACTCAACACTAAATGGCAAGATAAAGTCAATGTAGAGGTTCTTCAATGGGCAAATTTACCAAGTGCGACAGCCCTGCTCAAGCAAAGACTGCTGGCTGGGCCATTTGAGTAGGTTGGAAGATGGATGCATACCCAAGGACATGCTATACGGGGAGCTATCAGAGGGAACAAGAACAACAGGCCATTCCAAGCTTTTCAATAAAGACACATGGAAGCGAGATATGAAGGAATTTGGAATTGATCCTGGCCAATGGGAAACCTTGGCAAGTAATCGTAACAAGTGGCGCCATTGTCACCAAAGTCCATGACAGAAACTGGCTGCTACAGCTTGAAGAGAAAAGAGCCCATAAGAAGAAATCAGCTCCCAACCAAGATACACACATTTGCAATAACTGCCAAAGATTACGCAAATCTCGGATTGGAGTATTCAGTCACATGAGACATTGCAAACCATTGACATCATAGACTGCAATTCCCACAGTCTCTCGTAGACGAAAGGATGTCAATAGATTAGGCTTGGTTGCCTGAATGGGAGCCAAAGGCTGGAAAGCCTAAAGGGGGCCGTGTTTGGCTTCTTGTTAACCAGTGGGTACTGCAGAAGCTCTTTTGTTATAGAATATCAGGGTTGGAAGGGACCTTAGGAGGTCATCTAGTCCAACTCCCTGCTCAAAGCAGGACCAATCCCCAATTTTTGCCCCAGATCCCCAAATGGCCCCCTCAAGGATTGAACTTACAACCCTGGGTTTACCAGTTTGGGGGGATTGTCTGCCCTGATTCTTGCAGTCTGCCCTGAGTGTGGCATTCTCAGTGTGGTCCACCATCCCAGGCACCTGGTCACATAGTGACTGACAAGCTGGGACATAAATCTACAGGGCTCTGACATATTGTGCACTAACTATCTGCGTGGACCCTGTTGCGGTGCACTAAAAGCTTCCTACTATGATTTGACATGCTTCAGTAGGTCAAGAAAGTTGAGAAAAATGTAAAAGGGAGAATTAAGGATGTCTTTATCCACTAAAAATAACCAGACATTTAATTACTAGAGCTAGGCAGAAGTTGTTCATTAGAAAGGCTTTAAAGGATTTTATATGGCTTTTTTCCCATACGTAAATATTACTTCAAAGGAGCAATTTTTGCTCTTTGTTCTTTGCTCTTTGTTGTGCCCTCACAAATCAAATCTCTTGGTCCTATTTTCAGGTTAGAAGATGGGCAGCAAAATTAAATTTTAAAAATTCTCTCTCTTGTAGATCTTAGAGTCTTGACAGCAAAATAATCAATATCGACCATATCTGGCATTTTGAGCTCTTACACTGTGCACTTTGCACCACATACCAACAAAGTTGAGTGTCAGCGTTATTTTCAATTAAACAGCTCACTCAGAATCAGCAAAATTTGTTCCCCAATCCCGTGCACAAAGGACAACTAACTAAACGTAAGAGGAAGTAAGCAGGAACCAGGGCAACAATTTTTACCCCTTTCCCTCACACAGGGGGCAGGCCAGGGGGCAGCCACTACTCCAGCCTATCCTTCATAACCGATGCTTCTCTTCTACGTGCCCCTCAGCCACTGGCTCCATAAGATCTGGTGGTCCTTTCCCCACTCTGCGTTTTACTGGCTTATTCATACAGACGGGTGCAGAGGGCTTAGTGGTTGTGTGTAGTGGAAGGCCTTTGCAGGACAGTGGGGGAATTTCATTAACATCTGTAATATCTATGCCATCATATTATTATCATTGATGTAGCTTAAAATTCCACCTTTTCAACAGGAAGGGAGTGTCATATTTGATATGAACTCACAGCTACTCAATGGAAATCACCCCTGCAGGGGAGGACATTTACTCCAGGATAGGTGGGATTTTAAGGCTCATGTCTGAGCCATGTGGGCTTCCCTCTGTGGTAGTTAGTTAGTTAGTTAGTTAGTTCCAACACTTTCCTTGGGAAAGACACCTTTCCTGCAGCCTTCGGGGAGGCAGGAATTCACTCAGAAATCGCACCAACACCTGTATCAGAAATAGTCACCTTGATGAGCAAACACATAGTCCCTGCGCTCCTCAGCATCAGCCCCTCCATGAACAATCAGGTGCTCGTTCCCTTTGGGCTCTGGCTGAGCCTCATGTCCAGTGCATGCCTAAAGGGGCTACACCCTCAGACTGCTCCCTAGGCCTGTTCTGTAGCGTGAAGCTCAGTCTCAGCCGGCTGTATCCTAGCAGCAGCAAGTGCTTTCTCAGCAGCCCTCTTGACTCCTTCCCCATTCACAGGATAGCTCGCAGCAGGAAGCCAGGGTGGGATTTCCTGCCGGCTCACTAGCCAGCCAGAGCTCTGTGAAGGTGGAAACACCAGTTTCACCTGTTTGCTCATTCCCCTGACAGTCAGAGCAGGGCGAGTTTTCCTACCACTGTTGCTGATCTGTGTCATGGGGCTCCACACCTGTGTGTTGCTACTCAAAAAGCCTCCCAGAACAGTGTCTGGAAAGGAAGCTTCTCTTAGTTCATGCCTCTCTGATCGTAAGGAGTGATGTGAGACTGAAGTGGGGTGAAGAATGCAGTGGCTCCAGACCAGAGCAATGCCTCCCTCTACCTGGGAATCTGCAAAGCCCTTCTGTAACAGTGTTGGTCCTCTACAGATCAGGCTGGGATATTTCAGGAACAAGACACGGCACAGTTAGGGCCATTCTCCGAAGAATACATTTTGCTGGCCAGACAACCTTTTCTCATGGATCTCCTAAGATTCACAGAAGCGACAAAGAGTCCTATGGCACCTTATAGACTGACAGACGTATTGGAGCATAAGCTTTCGTGGGTGAATACACACTTCGTCAGATGCATGCAGTGTTTTCAACTGCATGCATCCGACAAAGTGGGTATTCACCCACGAAAGCTTATGTTCCAATACATCTGTTAGTCTATAAGGTGCCACAGGACTCTTTGTCACTTCTACAGATCCAGACTAACATGGCTACCCCTCTGATACATAAGATTCACAGAGGCCCTGTGTCTTCACACTGGCTCACTCCCCCCCACACCTTACCCCTTCTTTCATGGCTGCACAGATCTATAGCTAACATAAGAACTAACCTCTCTACTGGCTCCCACCCCCTTAATGTGCAAAGATGCACTCTGCAAGGGGAATATAGCAGAAGATGATGTTGGCTGGGTCAGCAATATGTAGCTTGTGGATGATGCTGTGAACAGTCATGCTACAGCATGCCTTGTACCCCCCTACCTGACATGCCCCCTGTGATGCTGTGGAGCTTCAGTGCCTACAGAGGGGCTGCTGTGGAGCTGGAAGACAGTGCGGCTGATTAGCGTTTCACCCCTTCCCTGTATTCTGGCTCAGATGCTGTGGATCTGGGATTTCTGTGGTCCCAGAGGGGATGGTGAAGATGCTAAAAATAGTGAATTATTTGTCCAGCATGAAATAAAATCAGTTTACAAGCATAACAATTAATTATACATTATTATCTAGGATTATGTAGTGCTAGGAATGACAAGTTAAAGGTTTTTCAGGATATAGTGGACTTAAAATCAATAAAAGAATGACTTGATTCAAAATTATGTACCAGGCTAATTAATTATCTTCAATATATTTTACCCATATTGCATAACAAGCTAATGATATAATTAGGAATAAATTAATCACTCCTGCTTTTTTCTCCTCTTTTATATAGAACAAAAATATCTTTGGTAGAATGTTTATTGTAATGCCAGTCACAACCCTGATGGAAAGAATTAGTTAAACAAACCTTTGTAAACATAGGTAAACTAACCAAGAACAATAATCATTATTCCTGGAGCATCATACTTGCTATCTTTTGAGGTCCAAAATTCCAGTGCAAGGTCGCACACCTCATCCACTAGGCAGAGCAAGATCTGGTACAGGTACCCAGGCAGCTTTTGGGGATTAGAATAAAGGGCTTGATCTTTTACCATTAATGTCAATGCAAGTTTTTGTACTGACTTGAATGGGAGCAGGGTCACAACCAGAATGCTTTATATTGCTATCCATTTCCAGTCACATCTGAGCAGACGGGCATGTATAAAGAGGAGTGTGATGGTGTGAGAAATTGGCAAAGGTGGTTTCATAATGCTAATTCTTAATTCTGAATGTGACAAATTGTAAAAATTCAAGTTACTAGTAATTCTTTTTTTTTTAGTTGCAACAGTTTTTTCCCCCAACACAAAGTGGCTTTTTGACCGAAATAAAAATATTTGAGTAACATTTTCAGTTTAGTCTGAATTTTGGACCAAAAAAATAAAAATTGAAAGGTATGCAGAGTCATTTTTCTAATCCCTTGTTCATTGAGAAGGACTTCAGTGCCCCAGCCCCTAACATTAAGAAAAAATATTTGTCATTTTAATAGCACGTGCTTTTGGTTAGTATTACAATTAATGAAACTATTATCATTTACATCTAGAGAGATGCCCTAGCACAACTCTCATCCATCCCTGTCTTATCCTCCTTGGTGTCTGGCAGGGATCATCAAATGTCCAACTTAATAGCTGGTGTACTGAACAGATGGTTGGTCACTGTGATATCACTGGAGAAGGTAGTAGCTTCCACTCGCACAGCACCAGCCATGAAGTTCTGTTGGGCACTCCCTGGATGTTGGTGTTTTCTTTGTGAAATTCTTCACATCCATCACATTTTGCCACATGGGAAGCACTCTCCACTCAAAGTTCTCCAATTAATTCATGTTGTAGAGCTGAAGGACGCTTTTCCTAATGTGTAGATAGCTTTAAGGATTCTGCTCACGCTGCCGGTCACAGTCACAAGTTGTGAGCGCAGCTTTTTGAAGCTCAGGCTCATTAAAACACATCTTTGATTGACGATGGCTGACCAGAGATTGACATCATTTGCTATTTTATCTCTTGAAAATGCCTTTGGCCAGTCTCTGGATCTCTCTGATGCTGAGCTTCAGTTCGTGAGGGCAAAGGCGAGAAAAGCAAGCTTTTGAACTAAAAGACTAGGGTTAACATTCTTAGGCTGTCACCTACTTTAACACTATTTAATACTGGTCCACCCAGTGTTGGTGCACAGTTCAATATCTTGATCTTAGTACATTTGATTTATTCTTAAAATTGTAAAGTTTCTGTAAGCTTAGAGGAAACAATTATTTTATTTGCTTATATATGGCATGACTAAATACAGATTTACAGATCCTAGTGCATAAATCATGTATCAAAGTCATGAAATGGGCTACAATTGCAATACAAAATAAGATTTAAAAGTTGAACAAATGGAGGTGTGGGGGCATTGAAGACGCCCCTCACCCGGAGTGCCATTTGGTCAAGGGCTGGCCTTGCATTCAGTGGTTAGGATGTTAGCACACATTTAAGGCCAAGAAACAGATTATTTCAGAGAGGTGAATTTCCATGGCTAGGCAAAAACATTATTGCTGGAAGTCTAGCTTGGGACTCAGGTAAACAATGCTTTCCACTTCATATTTGCCTTTTTGTCAATGGCTCTTGAAGCAGTTTGCAAAAGTAATTGATTGTGCACCATAACCCTCTGTGAGGTAGGCAATTATAACACTCATTTACAGCTTAAACAAGAATTCAGCTTAACTGACTAGCCCAAGGTTAATCAATGTCAGAGACACAATTCAAGGCTCTTGACTCTTAGTCCACTTCTGTATCCTCCAGACTATACTCTCTTCTTCCACACGCATTTAAGTTGGACGGACCACAAATATGGTAAGTAGATTTATACCTGACTTACCCACTATCCAGTCATCTTCTAGCTAGAATTACCTGCTCCAAATGAATCCTGAGCTGAAACCATTTACCCATGACAGTATAAATGTTCAACAAATGCCTCTGCTGAGTCAAAAGGGAGCTCCCTGGTGACTGTAAATCAACAGGGCATACAGAGAAATAAAAAATATTTTAATGATGATTCCTTTTGAAACAACCATTCAAGTTGCATGAGAACTCATGGCTCAGATAGTGTTGCATGGTCTTATGAATAATAATGAAATAAAATCCTAAGTAGAGGTATTAGAGTTTAATTGAGCTATCCTTTAAAGAACTTTTTTACACTGTGTCAAGGTCATTCTCACAGATGAGAAGTTTATTATACAAGAGGAGCAGTGATAATAGGCACTGGAGACATATTGAGGACAAGTGGCAAGCCACATGAAAGAAGAGAGAAAATATACCAAAAGCAATACTTGAAGTATACACAGAAGATATTCCCATTGATAATTAGTTTAAATTATTAAAGCACATAAGAGGTTATTAACTAGAGGGTGCATGAATTACTTTTTTGCTGAGTATGACTTTTCAAACTCTCCAAACCTTACTCTTTTTTTAAACAGGGTTTAAATATAACAATTAAAAATGTCTTTGAAAATTACCCACAAGATGGATGAATGAATAGTTAACTGATGCCTGATGAATCTGTAATCAGATTACCTGCACAAAGTGTCTAAGACCTGTAACAGTGAGCTTTAACAATGCCAAGTAACCAGCCTGTGCTGACCCTAGAATATTGGGGGGAGAAGCCAGGGGAAAAAAAGGTAACCTTATGTAACAAGGGCTCAGAGAACTCTTTGACCTTCATTCAGTGAAGCACTTAAGCATGTGCTTAACTTTAAGTACGTGAGTAATACCCTGTTTATTTAGCAAGGCACTTAAGCAATTGAAAATTATTGAAGTCAATGACCATCTGATTAAGTGCTTTGCTGAATCAGGGCACCCTTGATTTTGTTACTTCTCGAACTTGCATTCAGATGTGAATCCTGCCACCCTGCTTTGCCTTAGGGGGTTCTTGGCACTCATTCTCTGCCTTGTCCAATATTTGCACTGCCACTTTGCCAATGTTTATTTGCACCCTTATCCTTTCTACATTGCAGAATAGAGCCTACCATTGGATATTTTTCAAAATACTTCCCCTGGTCTAACCATTCCATGATTCATTCCAAAGGCAAATACAAAAAATGCTGGTCAGACATCTTTTTATGAGCTGCAGGGAAAGGGTATCTCTTGCTGGTTGGCTTACCACAAGTGGGGTGAACTCAGTTAGATGATGGTGTTTTAATGTGAGGTGCCAAAGAGTAAAGAAGAAAGATTGAGAAAGACAAGTCTTTCAGAACGTTATATGCTTGTGAAAACGAAATGTTATAAGTGAAACCATTTTTCATCCTTACATTTAGACTTTAGCACCAACACAATGCTGTAGTTTAAAATTTTAAATTAGTTAAACTACTCTACTTCCCTTCCTCCATCCTGCAGCTATAGCTTCCTGGGTTGTCCATTTCCCATCTTCTTCCAGGAAGTTGTTTAAACCCTACCAAAATATATCTTATCGAATAATGGAAATGAATTGTAAATAAAAGAAGGTCAGAATACTGGAGTGGCTTGGTTTTAAAGATAGCCATTTTCTTAGTTGTTAAACTGACAATTTCTGGTGCAAAGGCTCAAGCTAGTTCTCAGAAAATGGAGTCCATGTATTGTAGCTTCTCTAGAACATTCCTCCTGAATGCATTCTGCACCATCTCCTTTTCGATATGCAGCACTTAGCAGATAATGTGCTGGAAACATTGTGCATGTCCCAGTTCTTTATGATTCATTGGTATAATTTTCATTGTCTTTTCTCATTTAACTTTCTGATAAGCATATTTTGTTTATTTCAGCCAGGGGCAGCATTAATAATTATAATAAAATGTGTTCATATAAAGAGAAAGATAATATTCATGCAGCAAAATTAGAAAATATTCATGTGCCCATATGGAATAGAAATTACTATCCCATTAGCTACTAGCTCTCAGTTAGTAAAAATTGGAATCAATTTACCAAACTGTCATGTCCTTGCAAGAACTCAAACTTCCATAATATTCAATAATTTCCTAGTCATGAGTCAGTTCAGCTGAAAAAACGAAGTATTACAAAACCAGAATGGTAAAATTTTCTCTCGTCTCTTCGCCTCATCTTCAACTATTGACATACTCTAGTAATCATAATTGACATCAGAATTTGCAGAGGGATTGGCCTTATCTCAGTATTTGTCTCATTCCCAGTATTTGCATACTTTCTGTATTTGCTTTATTAAAATATTTGTCTTATTTCAGTGTTAGGCTCAGGAATAAGCAGCTGTCAATATCAGTTCCTCATGCAGATTGTTTATTGATGAATACATTTAAAGTAAGATACTCATTACATTTCTAGTTTTCAGATGAAAGCTCACTGAATGTAGGGATTTTACAATATTTTTTTCTTTGATGGCACCATCAGAAATATTTAGAAATACCAAATTAAATATTTTGCTCTTGCAACCAATGATGTTTTCAAAAATGTGAATTTTTTAGTAATTCAGAGTGATAGAATTTAAAGGTAAAAGGGATCATTAGATCATCTAGTCTGACCTTCTGTATAACCCAGACCATAGAATTTCACCCAATTACCGTGGTAATGAGTCCAATAACTTCTATTTGGCTAATTCTAGAAGAGGAGATTGTTGAAATTAGCTTTTTCCCTACTCTTCTTCTCTTGCACCTTTATCACTATTTTCTTCTGCACACTTTTTGAAAAGTTCTTTGCTCTATCCTGTAATAGCCTATTTCATGTCTGTGATGTTACACCCCATATTCTTCAGAGAAATATTGTAATGATATGAAAATGGCTGTGACGGGTTGGGGTCACAGAGACCTGCTTGGTGCTGCCACCTGGTGTGCCAAGGCTACTTCTGCCCCTGCTTCCAGGCCTTTTCCAGCTTGGGACTCCCGAATCCTGTCTGTTTTAAGCCAGATTCCACTGATCTGCTGCAAACACAGACCCAGGTCCGAACCAAGTCCATTCACCACTGTAAGGCTCCTGGAAGCGCTCTTGCCTTTGACACCCAGGTGTCCAACTCCAAGGAGGTTCAAACCCTTAATAAATCTGTTTTACCCTGTATAAAGCTCATACAGGGTAAACTCATAAATAGTTCGCCTTCTATTTCAAAGATAGAAAGATATGCACAGCTATTTGCCTTCCCCAGGTAACAACTCATACTCCAGGAAACTTAATAAGTAAAAAGTGATTTTAATAAGTACATCAAGTAGGATTTAAGTGATTTCAAGTAGTGACAGACAGAACAAAGTGAATTACTAAGTAAAATACAATAAAACACGCAGGTCTATGTCTAATCACCCTGCGTACAGATAAAAACCTCACTAGGTCCAGTAAACAGGCTATCTTCCTTCTAGCCTGGGTCCAGCAATCACTCACCCCCCTAATGTCTCTGTCCTTTGTTCAGTCTCTTTCAGATGTCCTTGGGGGCATGGATAGCTTCTTTCTTTAGCCAGCTGAAGACAAAATGGAGGGGTTTCCTCGGGGTTTAAATAGATTTTCTCCTCTGGGTGGACACCCCTCCCTCTCCCTGTGTAGCATCCAGTTACCAAATGGAGTTGGGGTCACATGGACAAGTGACCTGACTATGCACAACTCAGTTCCTTCTCAGACCAGCCACATTCCTGGCAAAGTTCAGATGTGGATTGGTGTCTGCAAGTTCTATTGTCTGTTAAGTGCTTCTTGACTGGGCACTTAACCTGCACATTCCTTTCTCAAGAAATACAACCAATATTCATAACTTCAACTACAACAATGATACATGCATATAAACGGGAGGAATAAATTCAGTAGGTCATAACTTTCACAGAGATATGTTACATGGCACATGTAGCATAAAGCATAGTCCAGTTACATCATGTATACATTTATAAGCATCTCCCCATACAGTTTTATGGGGAACACCGTCACAATGGCATAACTAAGATATACTTTATGCAAGATGGCTCATGTAAGGTATCATTGGAAAGGTTATACATTACTGAATCTGGTTATCCAATTTGCACGCATGTATCATTTCTGTATCTAAAGTTAGGAATATTGACCATGTATCTGTATTTCCAATGTGCTACTTTGGGTGACACCCACAACTAGCCCTTCAGGTACAACAATGAAAAAGTCAGACGGGGCTGATGGACTGTGAGACAATAGACTGTGAAAGAGCTTAGTCTTCCTGTGGATGCTCCAGACAGCCTGCGAGTAATGGCTGCTACAACCCTGCAGAGACATGCCACTAATTCACCTGGTACTGAACCCCCTTTGGTATGCCAGTGTTTTTCCACTGGAAGACAAAGGGTTCATGCCATACACAAAAGCTATATAAGGCAGGGGAGTGACATCATCATGTTGCTCCCCTGACTCCCCACCCAAAGAGACACTGAAAAAAACCTGGAAACAAGAACTGAACTGGGGAGAGAAGAGCTGAGCCCAGGCTGGAAGGGTGTCTAGCCTGTGAGTAATAAAACCTGACATTTCAAGCTGCAGGCCAATGCTGCTGACTTTCAAGAATCTTTGCAATCTGCCTGAAGCAACATTTAGGGTGATAAATTGCATTTAGTAACCAGTTTCTTTAGTCAATCAAGCGTAGTTTGCGTGTTTTGTTTTATTTGCTTAGTAATCTGCTTTGTTCTGTTTGCTATCTCTTATAATCACTTAAAATCTGCCTTTTATAGTTAATAACATTGTTTTGTTTATTATTAAACCGGATTTGTGCAATTCCTAACTGGGGAGGCAAGAAGTTGTGCATATCTCTTTTCACACAGAGGGCGAATTTTTATGAGTTTGCGTTGTGCAGATTTTTCTATACAGCACAAGACATTATACCTTTGGATCTGCACTCCAAAGGAGGTGTGCACCTGAGTGCTGGGGCAAGTCCCTTAAGATGAGTCTTCCCAGAGATGATCTCAGTGTCTGTGCCTTTCTGCAGCTGGGTGTGGCCTTGTCCATGTGTGTGCGCTAAAGGCGGCTTAAGAGCCTGGCTCAGCAAAACAAGTTAAAGGGGGGCCAGGCTGACAGAACAGGCAGGCTCAGTGGTATCTCAGTACCTTAAAGGGGAGCAACCCATCACAAGGCCATCCATGTTCCCGCCAAGAAACTCTAATCTAACATTTTCTGATTACTACGGGTTTTATTGCTCCATGAGAGAAGGAAATCCTCTCTGAGATTTCACCAGAGCATGCTGAAATTCTTGTGACATTTTTAGGATAGGTGAATATCATCAAGCTAAATTCTTCCTTGCGTTTCACCCCACACACTCTACTTTAGTTGGTTCAGTTTCAAACAGTGTAAAAGCAGAACTTGGCCCTTATTCCTAGTCTTCCATCAATAGGAGAATTTACAAGTATTTTTGATGAACTCGGCCAGTAGGTGAACACTTCAACCTCCCTGATCATGCAATGACAGATTTAAAGGTAGCAATTTTACAACAGAAAAACTTCAAAAACAGACTCCAACGCGAAGTTGCTGAACTGAAATTAATATGCAAACTAGATACCATTACCTTAGGTGTGAATATTGACTGTGAATGGCTCGGTCATTACGTTAATTGAATTTATTTTCCCCCCGCCCCCGTTAAATACCCTTAACTCCTTTGTGTCAACTGTCTGTAATGGGCCATGTTGATTACCACTTCAAAAGTTTCTTTCCTACTGATAACAGTTCCTTTCAATTAATTAGCCTTTTACAGTTGATATGGTTACTTCCACCTTTTCATGTTTCTCTGACTGTATAAATATCCTCTCACTGAGTGTTCCATTTCTTGCATCCGATGAAGCGGACTGTAGTCCACGAAAGCTTATGCTGAAATAAATTTGTTAGTCTCTAAGGTGCCACAAATATTTCATTCTTATTTTCTTTTTGCTGACACGGACTAACACGGCTACTACACTGAAACCTGTCATTATTCAAGGCACTGCATTTAGAAGTATGGAGTGGAAATCCATCAACTTCATGAAAAAACTCGCACACATACAGACAGACATCATCTTCCTTTCCAACTGCAAACACATGGACATCATACCGAAAGGACTGAAGGTAAAAAATCCATTACAATCTACTTATCACACAGACTATGCTGAGAGATTGTGCCACACACTCTCAAAGAAACTGCGAAACCACCTGATCAACATCCTATACAGCAAACAGGGAAGGATTAAGACTGAGCTCTCAAAACTGGATACTCTTCCGAAAAATCAACCTTCCACACAAACTTCTTCATGGACTGACTTTACAAAAACTAGACAAGCCATTTACAACACAAACTTTGCTTCTTTACAAAAGAAAAAGGACACTAAACTATCTAAACTGCTGCATGCCACAAGGAATCACAACAGTAGTTCCCTTACCCCACCCAACGATATTGTTAATCTTTCCAGCTATACTCTCAGCCCAGCAGAAGAATCTGTCCTATCTCGGGGCCTCTCCTTTTGTCCCTCCAGACCCACGAACATGATACAGTTCTGCGGTGATTCCTACTTTCGACGTCTCCGACTCAAAGAATATTTCCAACTCACCTCTGTACAACATACTAACCCACAGAATCCTTCCTACCAAAACTACAAAAGAAGGATTCTGCGTGGACTCCTCCTGAAGGTCGAAACAACAGACTGGACTTCTACATAGATTGCTTCCGTCGACGTGCATGGGCTGAAATTGTAGAAAAGCAGCATCACTTGCCCCATAACCTCAGCCGTGCTGAACACAACGCCATCAACAGCCTTAGGAACAACTCTGACATCATAATCAAAAAGGCTGACTAAGGAGGAGCTGTCGTCATCATGAATAAGTTTGAATATGAACAAGAGGCTGCCAGGCAGCTCTCTAACTCCACATTCTACAGGCCATTATCCTCTGATCCCACTGAGGAGTACCAAAACAAACTACACCATCTGCTCCAGAAACTCCCTGGAAAAGCACAGGAACAGATCTGTACAGACACATGCCTAGAACCCCGACCAGGGATATTCTATTTGCTACCCAAGATCCACAAACCTGGAAATCCTGGACGCCCCATCATCTCGGGCATCAGCAACCTAACAGCAGGATTGTCTGGCTATGTGGACTATCTCCTCAGGTCCTATGCTACCAGCACTCTCAGCTATCTTCGAGACACCACCGACTTCCTGAGGAAACTACAATCCATTGGTGATCTTCCAGACAACACCATCCTGTCCACTATGGATGTAGAAGCCCTCTACACCAACATTCCACACAAAGATGGACTACAAGCCATCAGGAACAGTATCCCTGATAATGCCACGGCTAACCTGGTTGCTGAACTTTGTGATTTTGTCCTCACCCATAACTATTTCACATTTGGGAACAATATATACCTTCAAGTCAGCGGCACTGCTATGGGTACCCACATGGCCCCACAGTATGCCAACATTTTTATGGCTGACTTAGAACAACGCTTCCTTAGCTCTCGTTCCCTAGTGCCCCTACTCTACTTGCACTACATTGATGACATCTTCATCATCTGGACCCACTGAAAAGAAACCCTTGAGGAATTTCACCACGATTTCAACAATTTCCATCCCACCATCAACCTTAGCCTAGAACAGTCCACAAAGCGGTCCATTTCCTAGACACTACTGTGCTAATAAGTGATGGTCACATAAACACCACCCTATACCGGAAACCTACTGACCGCTATACTTACCTACATGCCTCCAGCTTCCATCCAGAACACACCACACAATCCATTGTCTACAGCCAAGCTCTAAGATACAACCGCATTTGCTCCAATCCCTCAGACAGAGACAAACACCTACAAGATCTCTACCAAGCATTCTTAAAACTACAATACCCACCTGCTGAAGTGAAAAAAACAGATTGACAGAGCCAGAAGAGTACCCAGAAGTCACCTACTACAGGACAGGCCCAACAAAGAAAATAACAGAACGCCACTAGCCGTCACCTTCAGCCCCCAACTAAAACCTCTCCAGCGTATCATCAAAGATCTACAACCTATCCTGAAAGATGATCCCTCACTCTCACAGATCTTGGGAGACAGACCAGTCCTCGCTTACAGACAGCCCCCCAACCTGAAGCAAATACTCACCAGCAACCACACACCATACAACAAACACAAAATCCCAGGAACCTATCCTTGCAACAAAGCCCGTTGCCAACTCTGTCCACATATCTATTCAAGTGACACCATCATAGGACCTAATCACATCAGCCACACCATCAGGGGATCATTCACCTGCACATCTACCAATATGATATATGCCATCATGTGCCAGCAATGCCCTTCTGCCATGTACATTGGCCAAACTGGACAGTCTCTGCGCAAAAGAATAAATGGACACAAATCTGACATCAGGAATCATCACATTCAAAAGCCAGTAGGTGAACACTTCAACCTCCCTGATCACGCAATGACAGATTTAAAGGTAGCAATTTTACAACAGAAAAACTTCAAAAACAGACTCCAACGCGAAGTTGCTGAACTGGAATTAATATGCAAACTAGATACCATTACCTTAGGTCTGAATATTGACTGTGAATGGCTCGGTCATTACGTTAATTGAATTTATTTTCCCCCCGCCCCCGTTAAATGCCCTTAACTCCTTTGTGTCAACTGTCTGTAATGGGCCATGTTGATTACCACTTCAAAAGTTTCTTTCCTACTGATAACAGTTCCTTTCAATTAATTAGCCTTTTACAGTTGATATGGTTACTTCCACCTTTTCATGTTTCTCTGACTGTATAAATGTCCTTTCACTGAGCGTTCCATTCCATGCATCCGACGAAGCGGACTGTAGTCCACGAAAGCTTATGCTGAAATAAATTTGTTAGTCTCTAAGGTGCCACAAGTATTTTGGTCTTATTTTCTTTTTGCTGACACAGACTAACACGGCTACTACACTGGAACTCGGCATATACAGTGATTGACAATAAGCAAGATCAATATGTCCAACAATTCTCACACACTGGTATCTTCTATACATGTTTACAATTGAAGGTAACTATGACATCTTACATACCGTTGTGTAGTAAGTGGTATATGATTACTTTAAATGGTGACTACTAATTTCTGCCACTGAGCACTATGAACAGTGCCCCACTGAAGTCAGTAGGGAGCTCTGTGCACAAAGTGGTGACAAAAGTATCGCCTTCTGAGAAGTACATTATTTGTCAGTCATTAAATAATTGCTCATACCACTGTGGTTTTTTTAATAAATGTGGAGTGCCCAAGACTTGTCAGTTGGAAGCATGGGCTGAATGCAGCTTGTAAATCAGGACCTATTCACCGTGCTCAGAGCAATCATGCAGCTAGACCAGCATTATATGTCTGACAATGGCCAGTACCAGATTCTTCACAAGAAACTGCAAGTAGCCTTGCGGTAGGCAATTATAGGATAGCATGCCTCCAGAGAAGTTTCCTCCTAACCTCCAGTATTTTGCCACAACTTAACAGGATTTATATCCCTTTCTTGTATTTCTTGTTTTTGTTATTACAATTCAATTAAAGCCGTTGTAGTTGTCTGAAAAGCTATATTTGCCTGATTGGATTTTAGGGAGACATAACAATTTGCATATGACTTTACCGCAGCAGCTAATTGAAGCAGAGAATGCTGCTTTTTGGTGGTTATTTATTTTTGGAATGAACTTTTGATTTCCTGGATAATCACAAAACCTTCTTTGCTGTTTTTTTAAGTATCTATTAAGACCAACACTTGTTTTTAGAGCTTTTACATTTTGTCTTCTGATATCAACATGGAAAGGCCATTTTCTAAAGAAGGAATACACTTTGTCTTTGCTATTATGTGGCTGAGCACCTAATAGTGGGAAAAATAATTTCGGTGGAGTCTTCTGACCAGCGATTTCTAAGGGCTTGTCTTCACTACCCGCCGGATCGGCGGGTAGCAATCGATCTATCGGGGATCGATTTTTCGCGTCTTGTTAAGACGCAATTAATCGATCCCCGATCGCGCTCCCCGTCGGCTCCGGAAATCCACCTCATCGAAAGGCGGAAGCGGAGTCGACGTGGGAGCGGCAGCGATCGACTCGCCGCCATCCTCATGGCCAGGTAAGTCGATTACGATACGCCGACTTCAGCTACGCTATTCACGTAGCTGAAGTTGCGTATCGTAGATCGACCCCCTCCCCTAGTGTAGCCCTGGGCTAAGTGGTGACTTTCTGACATTTAATCCGTGGCTTCTTTTACCGGAGATGTGGAGTCGAACTGCCAGAAATGGGAAAGAACTGTGTCTCCTGAAGAATGATTCCAATATGATCTCCAGAAGGGATGTGAGTCTTGTGCCATCTCTCTATGAAGGTGCAGTCTGCTCCTCATACTGCATCTGGATAGCCACGTGGTATGCTACAGAGCAGATTTGGAATGAAGACGGTTCCACTTCTTTCCACTCTGTCTCTTCTCCATTTGAGGTGATTTTTGGTCAAAAAGGTGTCCAGTGGGAGCAGTTGTGGGGTATCCCTGGCCCTTGTGTTATATGAAGAGAGGGTGAGGCTTTTCATGGCCTTCATCCTTCCCATTCATCAGCACAACAATCCAGGGACAATCTGACCCTGAATATGATGTATACTACATGCCCCAAGAATTTGTGGAACTTCTTTGTATAGATCACATATATACAACTGCACTTCATATATCTGCCAGGATAATTGACTGAATTCTCTGATCTCCACTTAGTATTACGCTATCACCTTTCTCCATGGTCATTAATGTCATATACCTGAGCAGGTCTGTGCATTGCTTACACAGTGGCAAGCCTTTCTCATCACTGTGCTGTGTGCTAGAAGAAGCAATACGTACGGGGGGTGGGGTGGGGGGTGGAGCAGCAGCTTCAGGAGAGATACAAGGATATCTTTTATTGTCCATCATAGGCACAGAGTCAGAATGATTGAACAGACCTTTCATGAGATCACTTGTGCTACATAGCACAGGAGCAGAAGCAGCAAGATTTGGTGCAGCGACAAGTCCAGAAATGAATTACTGACATCTGCCTCTTCACAGCAAAAACCTGTGCAGCCGCCTTCTGCCAGGTGGCCTTTAGCTGAAGCAGATGCTTGACCTTTTCTAGTTCCTGCTCACACACTGCCTTCAGCACCATAGTTTTTTTCTAGAGGGCCCACTGCATTTCTGGTCTCTCCAACGATGCTGACATCAAAGCAGCAGGCACATCCTCTGTCTTCACCACCACCTCCTGCTACTGCAGTCTGTCTCTCCCCCTTATTCTCAAGCTCCCACTGTGCTACTGTGCCTCCTTAATCCCAGGAAATGCCACTGCCTGAATAACAATCAGCTCTCTCTGAGTAGGCAATGGTCAATGAATATGGTGAATGCCACTGTTAGTGCACATCTGTTACAGAGCTTTCATCCCCCCTTCTCACTTATCATAGAATCATAGAATCTCAGGGTTGGAAGGGACCTCAGGAGGTCATCTAGTCCACCCCCCTGCTCAAAGCAGGACCAACCCCAACTAGATCATCCCAGCCAGGGCTTTGTCAAGCCTGACCTTAAAAACCTCTAGGGAAGGAGATTCCACCACCTCCCTAGGTAACCCATTCCAGTGCTTCACCACCCTACTAGCGAAAAAGTTTTTCCTAATATCCAACCTAAACCTCCCCCTCTGCAACTTGAGACCATTACTCCTTGTTCCGTCATCTTCTACCAGTGAGAACAGTCTAGATCCATCCTCTTTGGAACCCCCTTTTAGGTAGTTGAAAGCAGCTATCAAATCCCCCCTCATTCTTCTCTTCTGCAGGCTAAACAATCCCAGTTCCCTCAGCCTCTCCTCATAAGTCATGTGCTCCAGCCCCCTAATCATTTTTGTTGCCCTCCGTTGGACTCTTTCCAATTTATCCACATCCTTCTTCTAGTGTGGGGCCCAAAACTGGACACAGTACTCCAAATGAGGCCTTACCAGTGCCGAATAGAGGGGAATAATCACGTCCCTCGATCTGCTGGAAATGCCCCTACTTATACAACCCAAAATGCCATTAGCCTTCTTGGCAACAAGGGCACACTGTGGACTCATATTCAGCTTTTCGTCCACTGTAACCCCTAGGTCCTTTTCTGCAGAACTGCTGCCCAGCCATTCGGTCCCTAGTCTGTAGCAGTGCATGGGATTCTTCCGTCCTAAGTGCAGGACTCTGCACTTGTCCTTGTTGAACCTCATCAGATTTCTTTTGGCTCAATCCTCTAATTTGTCTAGGTCCCTCTGTATCCTGGCCCTACCCTCCAGCGTATCAACCACTCCTCCCAGTTTAGTGTCATCTGCAAACTTGCTAAGGGTGCAGTCCACACCATCCTCCAGATCGTTCCTGGCCACTGTCTAGGCACACAGAAAAATGACCAGGTGAATTTCTGGCTATGAAGAGCAGCCACACGTTGAATGTCACACCCAATGGTGATGGATGTTTGTGCATCCCATTCTACTTTCTCTGTGATGTTACACCCCCATATTCTTCAAATAAATATGGTTATGATATGAATATGGCATAACTAAGATATGTTTTGTTCAGGATGAGTCATGTGATATATCATTGGAAAGGTTATGATTTACTGAATGTTATTATCCAATGTGTATTTATGTATCATTTCTGTATCTAAAGTTAGGTATATTGACTATGTAACAATTACAACTGTCTGTGTACTTGGAAAACACCCACCAGACAGCAGGCCATCTGCCTTGATGGGCCATTAGGAAGAAACAATAAGACTTGGAAGATCTTAATCTCTCTCCTTCCTGAGAAGCATCCTGGGACATTGCTTTGACACTACAAGGTCATGTGGTCATGTCACCTGGTACTAAACACCATCTTGGACTTCTAGTGATTTTCCACAAAAAGGAGGGGAAGGTCACGACTGGGAAACAAAAGGTTCCCGCCTTATGTAAATTATATTTAAGGCTGGGGAGTAAGTTGATCTAGGTTGACTCTTCACTGAATCTCCACCAAGGATGGATGACAGCTGGAAAGATCTGAGAAACAAAGACACAGGGGGTGAAGAGTTGAGCCCAAGCTGGGAAAGGGATCTGGTCTGTGAATATGATGTCTGAAGATTTGAGCTGCAAGCAGGGTAGCTAACCTTCAAGAACTTCTGCAACCTGCCTGAAAGGAACATTTAGGGTGAGATGTTACTTCTTTAAACCAGTCTCTTTAAGATAATAAGCTTAGTATACATGTTTTGTTTTATTTGCTTAGTAATCACTTTGTTCTGTTTGCTATCCCTTATAGTCACTTAAAATCTGCCTTTGTGGTTAATAAACCAGTTTTTGTTCATTATAAAACCCAGTTTGTGCAATTTAAAACCTCGGGGGGGGGGCAGGGGTATCAAGAAGTTGTGCATATCTTCCTTCACATTGAGGGAGGGGGTGAATTTATGAGCGTACATTGTATAGATTTCTGTACCGTGCAAGACAATATTATTTTGGGTGTACTTTCCAGACGGGAGCTGCAGTTGAGTGCTGGGCAATTTCCTAGCTGAGTCCTCCCGTAGAGAGCTGTTTGCAGACTCAGTGTGATTCTGCAGCTGGTGTGCCCCTACCTGTGTGTGTGTGCTGCCAGAGGCCAGAGAGCCTGATTTAGCAAAACAGGGAGCCCAGGCTAGTGGAGCAAGCAGGCTCAGTGAAACACCAGTACATCAGTTGGCACCCAGGAAGCAGAGTCCAACCCATCACATTCTCTACAGTTGTTACTCAGTTTATTGAATTTTTTTGCCAGGAATGTTATTACTCTTGTTTCTCTGTAGAACCAGTCAGGAATTTTTTGTCTTTTTATGTAAATGTTTCATATTTGATGATAGTTTAGTTGGGAAGGTTTCTGAGGTCCAGGATTGTTGACTGGACTGAAAACAAATTTTAAAACCTTGTAATTTTCTTGCAAAATAGAATTCTTGTTTTCCACCCTGTCCTATTTCTCTTTTTAGTCTCCCTCCTTCCCTTTCCAACTCCCACCCCAAAAAGAGCTTTCACATGGGCCATGCAAGAACTCCTGGTATCCATGTTTGCAAGACTATGTACTTGCTTGTGTGTTCGTGATGATTTCACATTTTACAAATATTCCTGTGATCAAAATTTCACGCATATGAATGCTCATGAAAAGCAAATAAAAGGGATCATGGATATTTACAAAGTGTGTTTATCGATTTTATTGGAAAGAATATTTGCAATTACTGCACTGTATTCATCCAGCTATAGCCAGAATGGGCCACATCTTCATCTGATGAAAATTGCAGACAGTGAGCAAATAAAGTTAATGGAGCTACCCCAGTTTATACCAGCTAAATGTTCTTAGGAAAAGATACATCATATGTAATGCATGCAGCATACCCAGTACAATATTTCACCAAGATTAGAAGAGTTTGTGTGTACATCAGCTAGTCCAAGCCTAGGATACCGCCACTTTATCTCTGCAAAGTGAGGCTGCAGCAAAATGTCACTAACAAATTCGTTGCCACAGCCTCACTCCTGTGAGAACACCAGAAAGGAATGAGGAACAAAGTGATGATAATTTGGTAGACAGAATGTCCTCTCTCAAATACAGTGTCGTACAGGAAAGGTAAGCAAGAGAAAGACAATAAACCTAAACACAGGGACAGCTTGAAAACTCATTAGAAAGAGTTCCATTTCCTCACTGCAAGTCTCTGAGATCCCACAGAGCTTTATGAGAGTTACTCTGTGGGGTTCCATAGCCCTGTAGAAACTCCATGCAGAGACCCCAGTGTGAATTCCCACCGTTTGGGTTAGCTTGCCATATTTTTGCATTCACAGCAGTCTAGAGGCAGATATTCACCGATACTTCTGTGGGAAGTGGGAGTAAACACACTTGCACTAGCTATGCCCGCTCAGGCACCTGACCTTCAACTAAATGAAATAAAAAAAACAACAAGCAAAAAGATATGAACTAGCATACAATATATGCAGTAAGGAAGGCAGTGTGGTCTCAGGGACAGGGCACTCACTGGGACCTAGGAGACCTGAGTTCTTTCTTTGGCTCAGCCACCAACCTCCTCTGTTCTTCTGTTTCCCCTCCAACTCTTTGTCCACTTAGAGTGTAAGCCCTTTGGGGCAGGGACTGCTTCTTTCCATGTTGCTAGTGTCCAGCACAATGGGACGCAATCTTGGGTGTGTTAGGCCCCATGTCAGAGGGCAACCCAGCTGGAGTGTCCTCCTCTGGCAAGCCACAGCATGACAAATGTGCCTGCCTCAGTTTCCCGCCTTCTCAATCACCAGAAATAGTCCAAACAGTCTTTCTTAATGCAAATGGCCCTTGTGTGTTAATTTATTACAGAAAAAAAGCTCCGTGCACATGAGTCTCAGCCATAAGGCAAATACAACTCCAGGATCCCTCGTCATACCCTAGCTCTCCAGCATAACTCTGGCATCCCTCACCATGCCCCAGCTCTCTGATTTCAAGAGCCAGCAGGTATCTTCCTCTGCTGCTCTCAGCCTGTCCATCCTTCTCTGACCTTGTCTCTCTTGGGCTCACTCTCCATCAGTCAGTTCCTTCTCACATCCAGCCCTTCACTGGAACACGTTTTAACCCTTTATAGGCCCAGATGCAGCCCTGCCTTCTTTACTGGTCAAACTGAGGGCACCTGCTCTGGCACAGAAGAGCCGGACCTACTTCAGTTACAAGGGCCAGCCACCCTATGTCACCCCAATAAGTAACAAACAAACAAACATGCTCCTTGGAAGTACCAATGCTTTCCCAACACCATTACACCCTTTCCTTTGGTTTATTGACATCATTCCCCCTTGGCTTCCCACTCTATGCACTATGGTCTGTTATCACAATTTTTCTTTTCACAACTGGCTAACGTGGGGTCTGGTCCCGAATGCTTCTCTACACCTGACACTCTTTGGTACTAAATGGAGATGCCAGGACGCAGTGCCTCTGAAGAACTGACCCTGGAGCGGTAAGTGGAAGATTTTCAGAACTGCCTAAGGGAATTTAGAGATCAATTCCCACTGATAGTCAGTGCCTAAATTCCTTGATGTCAGGACCCCCTCTTCATATGTCTGCAAAGTGTCATCTATACCTACCATAAGGCATAATATAATTAAATATTATAAAATGTACTTAAAGTAAAAAAATACTAGACAAATTCTGCTTGCAGTTGCACCCATAGATTGCATCGATATAAACTTAGAACACACACCTGCATTTCTCTCAATATTGTGTCCTTCACCATGCAAACAAAATTAAGGCAACGGTCACAAAGAAAATTCCCAACTACATTCTCAAAAGAACTACAGGGCAGTTAATGCAAGTGCCAGATGGGCCAGTTGCAGAACAAGATGGGAAGTCTGAATTTAGTTTTAAAGATGTGGCTGAATTCCACGAGGTGAGAAGAAGAAACAAAAGCTGCTGTTATGCAGTCCTGAAGGGTATGTCTACACAGCAAAGAAAAACCCGTAGCTGGCCCACACCAGTCTACCAGTACTCGGCCTTGCAGGGCTGTTTCAGAGTTGTGTATCATTCCGGGTTCAGGCTGAAGCCCGGGCTCTAGGACCCAGCAGGGGGCAAAGGTCCCAGAGCTCAGGATTGAGGCTGAGCCTGGAAGGCTACACAGCAATGACTCAGCCCCACACTCCAAGCCCCACGAGCCCTAGTTGGCTGGCATGGGCCAGCCATAGGTTTTTCTTTGCTGTGTAGACATACCTGAGGAGGAAAAGGAGCGTTACAGTTAAGAAACAGCCTTTTATGTTAGCTCAGTAGCATGTTATTGTAAGAGAGGAATAGCATCAGGACATTTGTTGGCTATGATACTATACATTTAGGTAGGTGCCAAACTCAAAACATCCAGGTTTGAATATTTTGGCCATAAAAAAAAGAGACTGAATGTAATATCAAAGCATCCTTACACTGCAATCCATCTACTCTATAGATAGCAGTAAAATTGCTGTCAAAAAAAAAAAAGATGAAAAGGAAAAACATAGTTGCCTTCCCAATATACTTTCCATTTGGCTCCCCACCAAAAATAAATACCAGTTGAAAGAGCTTCTGAACCTGGACGTCAAGCTTTGAAAAGATTCTTTTTTTAGAGAGAGAGCTGCACATTTTTGTCAGTAAGTTCCTTCTCCTGTGTTTATTGTGTGGGATATTTTCCTGAAAGCTCTGTGCTGCTTATTTTCCCCACATGAAGTCTTCATCTCGTGTTTGTGGCTGCTGTGATCTCCTCAAATCAATCAGAATGATGTCACCAACAGGATGAGTGTTTCAAGTGATTAATAAGCAGCATGGGGGAAAGAACACCTATGGAACAAAAGGTCCTATTTTCAAATAATCAACTCCTGTAATAATATTCAGGAGAAAGAGAAATTCCAAAAATATACAGCAGCAGGGTTCTCTAAGTACAATACTTTTCAAAGTTTTCTGTGACATGTCAGCCGCTCTTTTAGGACGACAGTCAGCCAAGAAGATAAACATGGGGTGTAAATCCATCCCTACTCAGCTAAGCACTTGACCATGTGCTTAACTTTAAGCAAGTGCTCAAATGCTTTGCTAAATGGAGGCCTATGTGCTTGCTCGGGCTAAGTGCTTTATACCTTCAGAGAGGCAGTAAGCACCTACAGTTCATACTGGGTGAATTTCAGATGGGTAGAAGCTATATTTTGAGGTGTGACGTAGGAATTAAGTGGTGCATAGGAGGCTGGTCCTCTGCACATGAATGAATATCACCCATTGCGGGTGCTAATCTCACCTTCCAGGAGGCATGAAAGCATAATTCTTTTTTCTCATAAGAACTTTGAAAAAAATGAGAGCTAATGTCATTAATAAACCCAGTATAACTCATGAATGATGGATAGAGTGCTGCTGTCTTTTGGTTGTACATTGCAGATAAAGAAATGTTAGAAAATGAGTGTCTGGTGTTTTAATTGGCAGGGAGTGATGTGTTTAATTCTGTTTATGGAGGAGGGGACCATACAATCTATAATTCCCTGACATGGGTTTTTTTTTTCCTGGTTAATGCTTATCACTCATTTGTAGCCCTGGTAAATCATGAGATTTGAGATGAAGCCATAACCTGACAATGACAATGTATTAAAAAGAATCAATCCCGATTGTGCCTTTTTCAGTCTCATTAAGCATGGAGTGTACATCCTTACTGGATCTTTGCTCTTGGGATCGGGTTTTAGGAAATCAGTATTGAATGAAGTCTCTCCACCTCTCATTTCTATTCAATATATTTTGTTTCAAAATTTTCTATTCAAACCAAGATTGCTGCATTGGAATTAGTTCAGAGGTTTGTTAGATTAAACAGTTCAGTGCTGAAAAGTGAGCCTAGTTATGTTGAATCGTTCAGTACTACCTTTCAATATTAACGTGTGTGTGTGTGTGTGTGTATATATACAATAGTGTACAATTTGATTGTACATCTGAGAATATGATTCTAACAATAAGACAACATAAGTAAAATAGGCTAATGTGTAGAACATGTAAACGTTAGCACTGAATAAGCAGAGCTTAGCTTCTCTGTGCAATCACTATGGTCCACTTACTGGCATGTTTTATGCTGCAATAAAATAGTGTTTTCTGGAAAGAAAAATTACAGTATTTTGTGGTGTGTGGAAATTATTCTGTCATTTAATGCTCTGGTTGTCATTGTATTATACCCTCAACAGCATCCATTGTAGAGCTAAAGCCCCTTCGCAATACACTTTAAGTGATACTCTTTATGAGAAAAGAAACAATGTGGTAACTTTTTTTTCCCTCTTGACATTATCAATCTTTCTATTGGACTATGGCTGGGGGTGGTCAAAAACTATTCAATGAGTCCACTAGTCAGTGCTTTGGCTGGGTTTTTTTGTTTTTGTTTTTTTTGGTTTTTTTTGGTTTTTTTTGTGTCATATAGTTTATTTAAATAGTTTTTGCTGTATTCCATTACCATGCCTAGAACACATTATTTGTCAAATACCTTTGTTTGATAAATATTTTATTCCAGTATTAGCCCAGCTCTATGTGAGGTACTTAATACTAATGCACATATTTTCTGCTGCTGGCCAATTCGGACCATTTTATATGACTCCAGTGGCCAGTATGGAATTCCTTGGTAGCCACAGGGTTCAGAAGTGGGAGGAGGCATGTGGAAATTCACAGACATTCTTGCACAAATTAAAGTTCTCATGTATTAAGGTATTATTATTTTTAAATGGTTCTTTGTATTACAGGAGCACCTAGAGCCTGGCTGAGATCAGGGCTCCATTGTGCTAGACACGGTACAGACACAGGGTAAAGGATAACTCCAGCTCCTAATAGCTTATGCTGTTATTAATCAAGGCAGTCAAATGAAGGAAGGAAGGCTTACTGTCTCCACAAAACAGATGGGGAACACAGGCATGGAGAAATTAAGGCGCAGTCCTGCATTCAAATATATACAGTTGTGCTTAACTTTAAACACTTCAGAAGGACTGCTCATATGCTGAGAGTATATACAGACCTGTAGGATTATGGCTAAAGTGATTTGCATGAGGTCACACAGCAAGTCTGTGGTGGACCTGGAAATGAAACCAGATCTTGTGAGTCACAGAATGGTGCCTTAACCACAAAACCATCCTTCCACTCTGTAATCTTCTGTACGATGAGGTGTTACAGTATCTACAGTGTTTACTGTTCTACTACTATGGTGTCTACTGATTGATAGTTACCTTCCTTGAGAGTGCATTGACTGTTGCCTTAAAATGTTCACTAAATGTAGACCTTCATCAAGGTGAAGCTGTCTTCTCTTTAGATAAAATGATTATAAGTGTTTGCTTTTGAGACTGTAATATCCTCTGTATCAGTTCTCCTGCAAGTACATAATTAACCTGTCAGCCCACCCTGCAGTAATAAATATGATAGACAGGAAATATATTAGGAAGGAATTTGTGTGTGATATGCTTTCAAGCCCTTCTTTATCCGTCAACTATCTTTCCTTTTAATTAGCGTTCAGGTAATAGCTGACTTAAATGAATTACCATATAACCGTTATCAATATAAATTATTTTTTTGTTCTGAAGTAGTCATTAAGATGAAATGTATAAGACCTGTTCTGGATATTTTGGGGAAGGTAACCACTTGAAATAAGACTGCCATTTTGTGATGTAAACTTAAAAAGAACTGAGCGCTCCAATTCTTGTGAAGCCTTGTTTGATAAATAAGAAGCAGCACAAATTGCTGTCTAAAAATACTGAAGAGGAAATGCTGAGGAAAAGATTGTCTCAAAGAAGAAATAACATCAGAAACAGAAAGCATTTAAGCATCATGTTGGAAGTATGCACAGAGTCAAACTCTGAGATTAAGCATTGTCACAACTACCGGAGGGGAAAACAGATGCAGTTTGGAGGAAATGATGGACTGAAGATATCAGAGTTGGCTGAGACTTTCTTTATAGTTTTTGCTTTGTGCACTTGCTTCCTCAGTCAACATCAGATAAATATACTTGTCTTGTCTGACTACCTACCCCATTTGATAAACATTTTGGAAAGTACGTGATTCCCAGAATTATGGGAACTCACGGCTCAGGGGAAGGGGGCACTAAGGTGGTTTTAAGCTAATTAGGTGCCCTCTCAAATCTGGGCTGCTCCACAGCTCCTCATGTAACAAACAACCCTGAGAGGTCGTCTATGGACAGAAGTGCTGCTTGGAATCTCAGCACCACGATGCAACCCCATCCCGAACATAGCCCTCTATTCTTAGACATGCCCCTCCCATCCTCAGCCCTGCCTCCTGCATGCCCCCGACACCAGGGCTTGCAAGGGTGTGATTGGAAAGCAGCCTGATGACTGTATTCCCTAGTGCCTGTGCAAAGGAGTCCTCTCTCCCTCCCCCAACACACACCAGGCATAGCAGTGACCACTATATTCAACATCATGTAAGCATTTCCATTCTAACCCTCTATTTTCAATGGCTGAAAACTTTCCAAAACTTTTCCCTTTAAGCCTATAATTTTCCAGGGTTGGTCTTTTCCCTCCAGTAAATACATATAAAGTGTGGGCACCCCCTATTAGAGGGGTCTCTGAACTTAACTGGGGGTGTTCAGGTTAGGAAGATCCTGAGTGCTGCAGTCCAGCCTTGGAGTCTACAACTCCCATTATGCCTTGGAGAAGAGAGAGAGAGACTTCTGCTTCCCAGGTGAAGGGATCTTCATCTTGGATGCAGAGGCAGCATGGGGTGGGCTCCATTTTGTGAGGAATTGAGATCCTAGTCAAGCGATGGGAGATGGCTTGGATAGCGCTCCACCATACAAGGAGCTGCTGCTGCTGAGAAACTGCTTGGCTTTGACCAAGCAGGGGAGCCATGGAGGGTATTACTGGGCTTCACTGGAGCCAGGGCATAGACTGTTGCTGAGGTCAGAACTGACTGAGGTTGGCCTGCAGTGAAGGCAGCATGAGTAACTACCATGTTTCCTATTTGGGGAAGGGGAATAGTAAGGGGACCTTATGGAGTTTCCCTGAGACTGAGAAGAGAAGAAGTGGTCTTATTGGCAAACCAGGATCGAGGATTACTGACCTCTTGCTATACCAGTTCCCATCTTCTGAGGGGTTGTGCATCTTGGATTGGTCCCCAGTTAAAATTGCTCTGCCCCTTGGGGCTGGACTACTTTTCTGGACCAATAAAATGTTGTCCCCAGCTTCACAATCTTCAGGCACACCCACACATGCAAACATCTAGAACTGTGAAATTCAGAGGAGTGCCCACTCAGGGGCGGGGTACTGGTGGCAGTATAAATGTAAGTTGGTAAAGTTTTATTTACTGTTATAAACTGCATTTATTAATTGATGTAATGAAGCACCCTGTACTGATTTAAAGTGGTTGTGACATTTTAATTAATCTCAGTCATTATATCCTCTTTTTGAGAGACTAGGTGGGTGAGGTAATATCTCTTATTGGGCCAACTACTGTTGGTGAAAGAGACAAGCTTTCAAGTTGTGCTGAGCTCTTCATGTTTGGGAAAGTGACAAAGGGTCCTGTGGCACCTTATAGACTAACAAAGGTATTGAAGCCTAAGCTTTCGTGGGTGAATACCCACTTCTTCGGATGCAAGCAGTGGATGCAACCACTGCTTGCATCCGAAGAAGTGGGTATTCACCCACGAAAGCTTAGGCTTCAATACCTCTGTTAGTCTATAAGGTGCCACAGGACCCTTTGTCGCTTCTACAGATCCAGACTAACACGGCTACCCCTCTGATGTTTGGGAAAGGTACTCAGTGTCACAGCTAAATACAAGGTGGAACAGATTGCTTAGCATAAGTAGTCAAAACATATTCTAAGAGATCATTCAAGCTGAAGTGGCCCATTTACAACTCTCCAGAAAAAGGACAAAAAAGGGGAGTTGTAATATCCAGTGTCTTTATTAAGACCACAATTTTTAGTGTGTCGCAATGATATGAATTTAAGCTCCCGGGCTTGTCTTTTGAAGGTGTTATGCAGGTGTTATGCAGTCCTCTGAGAATGAGGACTGAGAGGTCAGATATGGAGTGATTGCTTTGTGAAATGTTGTTCACCCAAGTGATATGTTTGTTTTTTGTCTTTTATCATTTTTCTGTGTGAGTTCATTCAAGAGCCAAGTGATTGCCTGGTTTCACCCTTCAAAAGATGAGCCTGGCATCTTACATTCACAACTTTGCTAGACACTAAAAAGCATCATCTTAATAAAGAATAGATTTATGACTTATTACAACAGTCTGGACCCCACTAACTTTGCCCTATGCCTGGAAAGGGGTTAACTGGTCACATCACCTTGAGTGGTCTCTTAGAACATGTTACTACTAATGCTAAACAATCAGTTTTATCTTGTCTTTAGCTGTGTATCTTTCCCAGACCTGAAGAACTCTGTGTAGCTAAAAATCTTATCTTTCTCCAGCCGCGTAGCCAGGTCCATAGTACAGGGGGAGCAGAGCTATAAAAAGGTGCCTCCCCCTGTACTGACTGGGTGGCACTCCAGCTGTTCGGCGGCACTTTGGCGGAGGGTCCTTCACTCACTCTGGGTCTTCGCTGGTACCCACTGCCAAAATGCCGCCAAAGACCCAGAGCGAGTGAAAGACCCGCCGCCGAAAGGCTGCCGAACAGCTGGAGCGCCGCTGGCTGAGTTCAAGAAGCCACACCTTAAAGAGAAGCGGTGCCTTATTTTAGCTCCGCGGCGCCTTTTTTTAAAGGGGGAGCAGAGCTAAAAAAAAGGTGCTGCTTCCTTTTTAAGGCACCGCTTTTGCTCACAGGGGGAGCGGCCGCTACCTCCACTCCCCCCTAGCTATGCTACTGTCTCTCTCCACGACAGAGATTGGTCCATAAAATATATTACCTCACTCATCTGATCTCTCTAATTTCCTAGAACCAAGATGTCTACAACAAACAGAGCAAACAACGCAGCATATTTTCTAAATTGTTAAGTAAATGTGTGTTAACTCTAACCTAAGAGTATATTGTTTGTATAACTGGTACTTTTGTGCTAGACCCATGGCATAGATTAACTCAAATTTCTTCTTGGAGATTCCCAAGCCACACCAGTGTGTGTGGACAAGGCCCAGCCAGGCAGAGCCACCACCAAGATTAATTTCTTTTATAAGCAAAAGGATAGAGGATTCCCACCTATTTAACATCACAACTGGGATACTAGGATCTCCTTTACTGTTGACAGCATCAGGTGCCTGGGCACACAGGTGAGTGTTGCTTGCTCCTTAGTTACCAGAGAAGGAAAAGAGATGTTACATAAAGTTTAAGCAGACATCTATAGGCCATTTTGGTGTATGAGAATAACAATTACCTGATTATAAAAAACATCACAGGCAGCAGGTTTAAAACAAATAAAAGGAAGTATTTTTTTCACACAACGCACAATCAACCTGTGGAACTGCTTGCCAGAGGATGTTGTGAAGGCCAAGACCATAACAGGGTTCAAAAAAGAACTAGATAAATTCATGGAGGATAGGTCCATCAACGGCTATTAGCCAGGATGGGCAGGAATGGTGTCCCTAGCCTCTGTTTGCCAGAAGCTGGGAATGAGCGACAGGGGATGGATTACTTGATGATTACCTGTTCTGTTTATTCCCTCTGGGGCACTTGGCACTGTCCACTGTCAGAAGACAGGATACTGGGCTAGATGGGCCTTGGTCTGACCCAGTAGGGCCATTCTTATGTTCTTATAATCTTAAGACTTTTCTAGTGAACCTAGCTTCTTATTTGAACAAACCTTGGTTCCCGATAAAAGCCATGTTAATTTCCATGGGAATTTGCAGTTGGTACTTTGTGCAGAGATTGAACACAGTAAATTTTAGGCCCAGATTGTCTGTCTATGACCCTTTGTGTGGCTGTGCTAGGTTGAAGGAGAGAGCAAGAAACTCTCCCCGCCCAATTTTTTTCTATGTCTGTGCAACAGCCATGCAATATTGCGGCCCCTGCCCTCTACATAGTTCAGGCCTCTCTTCTTCCTAGGGGAAGGACTCCACAGAGTTTATACCTCAGCTGGCAGAGTGGGGTTGGTTGGTGCACCAGAGGAGTAAACCACAGCAAAGAAGAATACTTGGGAGGGGCTGTGTTCATTTGGGGTGAGCTGGCTTTGCAGAGCACTCATGCTGGGCTGGGGTACAGAAGTCACAACCTAGTCCTAATGAGCATTGTAAATACAGTCTTCTGCTATCCCAAAGGTAATGTTGTTACAGAACAATGCAAGGGATAGCACTAAAAGCCATGGATGTGGGCCCAACCCCCATTTGAAACTGTATCCTACTGACCACATGACAAAAGAGACATTTTATATAGGAGTCACTTCTTGCACCAAGCATTCACAAACAGCAGAGAACTTCCTGCTAAGTTGAGGTAGCTGTGTGGACAGAAACTGTGAGGTTCCATTCGGTTTTAACTTGAACCTGTGTCTCGGTTATCTTGTCAAGTGTTCACCTTGAACAATGAGGGAGGAGAAAGAACAAAAGATGAGCAGCATTTGTATAAACAGTCACAATTTTAAAAAGGTTTAAAAACTTATGTGGGGGAGAAACTTGGCTCACTCTGACCACAGTTACCAGGGAATAGAAGGAAAGAAATCATGGGTTATTTTTTAGCCATTTCCCCTTTTTAAAATACACAATTTAAAATACACAAGGGTCAGTCAAGAGTTCATCCCTGGTAAACGGTTTTCAGCTAAGATAAGCCTACAGCAGATGCCATGGGATGGATAACTGACATGCATTCATACATACTTAATATTTTACACCTTATGTTTGTCCTCCAAGATGATTTTCCTGTTCATTTTATTAATCCCCAATAATACTAAAGTGAGAAGAGTAAAATATAAATGTGTTTTTTCTAGAATGTATAAATGGTATAGCTAATAATTTCCCAACAATTATGGTAAAACAGCAGTGACATTTTCAGCTGTTTAAAATTATGCAAATTATTGAGTGGGTAAGTACAGTAGCTCTTTTCTCTAGTGTTTAATGTGGTATTGCATGTCAAGTAGTACAAGGTGTGAGTAGTTTGATTAGACTAATCCAACCCCCCACCCCGTCTTTCCCTTTCATGTAACCACATGACATACAGTCATCCACTGTCCTTAATAAATCTGACTGTGATTTAATAACTCCCAGAGATGTGCCAAAGAGGCAGTATTTTTGTTTTACAAAGCTCAAATTACTGCAGGGACAATTCAGACCTGGGTTCCTTTCGATTTAAAGCATCACAATTTAGTGTGGCTGTAGGGACTGGAGTCAGAATCTTCCCTTATGTATGATGGGCAAAATTGGGGTCACTTGCATATCAAGTTTTGCAAAAGCTTTCAAGTGAAGTTTTGGTTTTGAAAAACCAAATCCAGGCTAATCCAGATTCTCTGATCTACTAAGGCTAATTTGCACCATGTAAGCATTCATGCTCCTCTGATCTATTTTTTGTGTCTGTTGTCTTTTAACTGACACTAATGCTGCCTTTTGACACACTGGTGCAGCAGTCTGGCTACACAGATAGCAATGCAGGATAGGTGCCTTAGACGTAACTCTGCGGGGTAGGGACTGTCTCATCAATATACGCTTATATCATCTAGCCCAGTGGTGCCCAACCTCATTACACAGGAGGGCCACATAAATCTAAGCATAATCTTGTGAGGACCAAATAGATTCTGTTTTGTATGGTATTTAGATAGATTGTTTCTATATACAGTATTGTCTATTTAAAAACAAATAAAGAAATCAGTGCATAAAACGTGTATCTGAATTATAGAAAACACAATTAAAAACACATAGCTAAACTAAAATGATATAAACATGATGACAAGGCCATTAATTTATTGTGTTGAAATGGGCTGCGGGCCTTATGAATACTCCAGTGGGCCATGTACACCCTGCGGACCATAGCTTGGGCACCCCTAATCTAGCACAATAGGGTCCCAACCCCTGATTGAAGCCTGATTGAAATAAAATACCATTCATTGGAGGAGGTTCTTTATTGTTTAAAAACTAAAAGCTAGTGGCTTTGCCAAGTTCTTCTGAACCAGTCACTATCTTACATTGCTAATAAGTGGAACCATCACTCCATTTAACAAACTATATATGAATGCTGTTAGCATTACCCAATGCATATTCACATTCTCATGTACTTTGACACATTCAATTATAATAGTAAAAAGGTCTAATTTCTTTTCCAGCTTTTTGGACAGATTGATTTTTTTTTGGTACAATTTTTCAATAGAAGAAATAAAGCCAACTCTACCCTTATCTTTTATTTTCAATTTAGCTTCAGAAATTAAAATTTCTGCTATATAATTGAACCAAAATTATCTACAGCTTTCCAGTGCTTTTCATTTTGTACAACTGTACTGGGAATAGCAATCCAAGCCAGTGATCAAGTACAAGTCACCTGTTATCAGTGAACAGTGCATTAGAGTACAGTGAAGTATTCCCCTCCATTTTAGCTGCTTTTTCCAAAAGGATTTTAACAGTCACAATGGGCTTCTATATAGCTGGAAAAACTATAGCTTCTTTCCCCCAAAAATAATACTATTGCATTTATTTCCAGTTCATCCAAAGGAAAATGATTGGCAAATATATGCCATTCATGTTTGGTCCTCTGCTGCACAGCACTAGAAATTGAATTTGTTACAGAAAATGTTAGAAAAGAAAGATCTTTGTATCCAGTTTATCCAGACCAAATGAGCAAATGGAAAAATCAAATCCAAATCTGTAGTTACAAGCTAACTTGGCCAAATATTAGATTCATTGGACTAGCTGAGGTAGCAAATGATACAGATTACAGCAATAAATTGAAATGATGTAATCTAATAATCATAATAATTAGTTCTTATATGGCGCAAAGAGCATGATATTTGGGATATTCCAGTGTTTTTATTTAAGGGACTGCTTTAATCAATTATATTCTGTTTATTCAGAACATACTGTGATACAGCATGGCCAGAAGGCAGCAGGAGAGTGATCTAGGATGAGGAGAAGCCTTATTCCCTGTAGATTAATTAAAAGCACCTGAAACCAATTAGAGCACCTGAAGCCAGTCACCTGATAAAATCCCCCTGCTTCAATCATCCAGAGGAGGAGCTGGAGCAGAGTGAGGAGGAGTTGGAGCAGAGTGGTTTGGTGGTGGAGCAGAGAGCAGTTTGGAGGAGCTGGAGCACAGTGGTTTGGTGGTGGAGCAGAGAGCAGTTTGGAGGAGTGAATCAGAGTGGTTTGGTGGTGGAGCAGAGAGCAGTTTGGAGGATTGAAGCAGAGTGGATTGGTGGTGGAACAAAGAGCAGTTCGAAGGAAAGTGGAGGAGAGTTTTGAGAAGTGCTGCAGTGGGCTAAGAAGACCAAGATCCTAGGTAAAGGGACACCTGGCTTGTGCAGAGGGAAGGCAGGAAGCCCCCACAAGCTGAAGGTCAGGAGAGGGAAGTAGCCCAGGGGAAAGAATCACTGGTACAAGTGGTTCACCTGCTATCATAGGGCCCCTGGGCTGGGACCCGGAGTAGAGAGCGGGCCTGTGTCCCTCCCTCTCCACTCCCCTTCCCTGGGATACTAGTAGGATAGCTGTTACCTCAGTTCAGGGGCAAGAAATGGCACCCTGAAACCCCCCCACAAGAAGAGAAAGTGCGGGACCCATCATAGTAGTGCCGGCAATTTGCCACATGACATATGTGACCTATAATGAAAGCAACAGACCAAAGTAAAGTGGTAGGTAAGATGCTTGTAGTATTATTGGATCTGCCAGCTATCTTGATCAGAGTATAAATGTTCAGCTATTCCCCCCCACCAGCCCTCCCCAAGTGGGATCATGTCTTGAATCACATTCAGGAAAATTATAAGTCATGGGAACCCCCCCACTACTTGTCCCCTGACTACCCCGTCCCCAGACCCTAATCACCCCTCAGGACCCCATCCCCTATCCAAACCCTCTGCTCCCTGTCCCCTGACAGCCCCGACCCCTATCCACACCCCCGTCCCCTGACAGCCCCCCTGGGACTCCCACACCTATCCAATGCCCCCTGCTCCCTGTCCCCTGACTGCCCCCTGTGACCCTCTGCCCCTTATCCAACCCCCCAGCCCTGGCCCCGGCCCCTTTACCATGCCGCTCAGAGCAGCATGTCTGGCAGCCGCATGCTCCGGTCGGAGCGGGCAGCCCCACCCCCCAGAGCACTGCCTGCGCGGTGGCATAGCTCCGGCGGAGGGAGAACAGCAGCAGAGGAGGAAGGGGCTAGCCTCCCCAGCTGGGAGCTCAGGGGCTGGGGAGGACGGCCGTAGTTTGCCCACCCCTGTCCTAGCAATTTCTAGTGATAGTGGGCCTGGTGGGGACACAAAGAGGGGACATTTACAGCCAAAGCGTCCCGAGGCACAGAGCTCACAGCTTTTACATTGAGTGGATTCCCTAGGACTCAGAGTTGCATCCCAGTATCCCACACATTTGATTTCTCAGATTGTGCCTCCGTTTAGTATGTGAAAAGGAAGGGGAGCGTGTATACTTTCATGCACAAACACAAATGTTGCCAGAACACATGTGTCTAAGGGAAAACATCTCTTTAAAAGAGTGTATTGTGGGTGCTGAAAAGTTTGTGGGTGGAAAGATATGTGAAAGGAGGTTAGTGTGGAGATGAATGTTGGCTTTCCTTGATTTCCAGTGATTGCAGTAATAAGAAATGTAGTTTAGCAACCTTGGGCTGATTTTGACAAGTGCTGATGTCAGTGTGTGTTATGGGTCACCTTATGTGCCCTATCCACAGTGGATGAGAGTCCGTTACTACCCCAGGCTACTGATATTGGATTGTTAGCTCAAGCTGTAGACACTCATGATTTTAGCTCTGGAGATTCCTGGTTCAATCCCCAGTGGATGTCAGATCAGTAGGGGCATTCCTGGGATTCAACTACTGTGGGTCTCACATACTTCCTACCCAGAGTGCATTAGTCAACTGGCTTTTGGGAACAGGGTCATTATAAAATAGAGCCCATTTGTACAGTTCAGATCAGGATCCAAGTTTTCAAGTACCCCTAAAGTTTCAGGGTACTTAGATCTGGGGTTTTAGTTCAATGTATCTCCCAGCTGCAATAGACATTATTTGAATTATTGCTAACTAGAACTAAGAAAAAATGGACCCTGGATGCAACAGAGGGGAAAAAGGCTAATGCTTTTACAATGTGATGTGATTAATGAAGCTGTTATACAACTTATTTAGGGATATACTGTTATAAATATCACAATCTCTGGGAAGATTTGCAACAAATTAGAGACCTCACACTTTGAGACCTCAAATTAGAGACCTCACATTGATTCACCTCAAAAAAAAAAATTCCTCAGGGGCCATGAGGGGGAAGGGATAGCTCAGTGGTTTGAGCATTGGCCTGCTAAACCCAGGGTTGTGAGTTCAGTCCTTGAGGGGGCCATTTAGGGATCTGGGGCAAAAATTGGGGGTTGGACTAGATGACCTCCTAAGGTCCCTTCCAACCCTGATGTTCTATGAGAGAAATACAGCTTACCCAGGCAATCTATTTAGAACAGGCACTCTCAAACCTGTCCATAGTGTAGACCACCTCTTAACAGAGAGACTGTCTCAGAGCCCACCTTCCTCTCCCACTCATAATTACATAGAACATCTCACTTCCCACTGATGCTTGGATAACATCCTTGGGGCAACAGCAGAAATTCTTTGCTGTGAAAAGAAATATTGGGAAAGTGTTTAATGTAGTCTTAGCTTCTTTTAATTTAACATCTGGAAACAAGGAAGAGGCAGCATCGTATCACAAGTCAACTCTCTGTGGACCACTAGCAAGTGTGCCAGGAACCACTGAAAATGCATGATCTGCCATTTGGGAGCCACTGATCTGGAGAAAACTGGAGAAAATAGATAGGCCTTGCAGCATACCCTGAGGGTGAATAAACATGAGACTCAAACAGGCCCTAAAGTAATGTGCAGAGGAGCATGAGTCATGTGAAGGGGAGCATTTGATGTCATGGAAAATCAAGAATCATTTCTTGGAATATTTCAGATTTAAATTCAGAGCAAAGAAAGAACATCTGCAGAAGCTAAAACTACAAAAGCTTTTAGGGTGTAGTACTGTGACAAAGCAAAAGGAAAATGGTAAAGGAAAGATGACAAGGCACTTTCGGGAGTGACTGGACCATGTAACACAAACTCTCCTGAAATCTTGACTTTTAGTGAGCTGGTAATCTGTAAGACTATCAATATCTCAAAAATTAAGGACCACATTTTGCCATCGAAGAAACAGGGACTATAACCAGGCTAATTTCATGCATATATCTGAGGGTAGAATTGGGCCCAGAAGGATGGCCAAACAGAAAACAAGTATTTACTGATCATCCTGAGTTTAAACCAAAAGAAAAAAGAAGAAAGTTTAGAAGTGATTGATTTCCTAGGCTCCCATAATGTCTTTGGATGTCAATATAACATTTGATTATACCAATGTCTGCCTCTTGCTCCTCTCGCTGCTTTATAGATGTTAACTTGAAGGCAGCCTTGCTTGGACTACAGCATAATAATATATAGGCTTTTGGGTCTATTGAGCATTGGATAATTTTGATGATTTCTAAAACCCTTCTGCCACACAGTGCTTTATTTTCAGATCCCACTATAATTACTTACAAAGGTTATTTGAGTAAGATGTGAAGCAAGGCTGGAAGGTTATTGTTAAATGAAATCAATTTCACCTACTCTGTTTTCTTGCTGTTACATTTTCTTTTTAATCTCCATGGAAGAAATAAGGTATGTGGACATTCATTTACCAACAATGACTCATTTAGTCCTTTCAACAAAACTTTTGAAAAGAAAGAAAAGTCTGTCAGTGCCAACTTTTTGTCTTACAGTTCTGTGTTTGACAGACTGTGTCCCTGCTTACATTCGCTATTCCAAGCATGGCCAGCTTCTTTAGCTTTAAAAAGGTACCGCTGACCTATATAGACTTCTCATGCTTGAGCCGATGCAGCACCTCCCACCAGCTCTCTTCAGTCTCCCAAGTCTGAACAGCTTCATGCATTACTGACACTCAATGATCCTAGAAATCCGTTTGCTGCGGAAAAACACGGAATTTGTGTTTTTACAGAGAATCTTTAGTTTTTACATTTTGTGAAAAATATAAAAACATTAACTATTACCAAAATTTTACTGAAAGTACCAGTGTCACTTATTCAATGTGCACAACCTCCCCGCTCTTGTGGTTGCTTTTTGAATGTGCTTTGCATTTACAGTGGAACCCCATTTATCCAATTTAATTGGGACTGGTGCCAGATTGGATCATCAAATACTCAGATAATCAGGAGAACTGGCAGAGTTTCCTATCCCTTATTTTAAGGGGAGGAGGGGCTCAGGGAGTCAGCCCCGCTGTCAGCCTCTGGGTGGCTGGTGGTTCGGTTAATACAGAGACCTGGATAATGGAGGCTCAGAAAAATAGGGTTCTACTTGTACATCAATACAACATAGTGTTCAGCTGATACCTATATATATTGTGACTAGGGAAACTAAAGTGCAGCGTTTGATTTTAATTGAGGAAAACCACAGATTTTTATGTTTTATTATCGGAGAATTTTCATTTTTTTATCATGGAAAACTAGGATCACTGCTGATACTCTGTAGTGTGGCAGTTCAAAAGGAAGAAGATGCAGCTCCAGAAAGTCTGTGAGGTTTTATAGTGCATGAGTTCTAAACCACTTTGTCCTTTTGTGATTGGGTTCACTCACCACTGCAGCACCTCCTGCTGGCAGTCCTGAGGATTAGCTCTCCTCGCCAGTGCGCCCTCAACTGGTGATGTCTTTCCACCATCACTTCTGCTCCAGGACCCACGTCACTCCAAGGACCATGGCATCCTCTTCAGGACACATCCCTCTGGCTGTGCCACAGTCTGTATTCCCCCGTTCCAAGGGACAGTATCACAGTCCCTCAGTCCAGCCACTTTCTCAGGGGCAATTGGGGGCAGGGGAGACGAGGCCCACCCACTACTCTGGGTCCTGGCCCAGGGACCCTGTAGATGACCACCACTTGCTGCGTCCTCTCCAACTCCTCAGTTCATTTCCCTGGGCTACTTCCCCATGGCCTCCTTCTTTGCCCTTATCTCAGGGCCTCAGCATGCCAGTCTTAGCAGCTAACGAGGAGCTCTCTCTAGTTTCCTCAGTCCCTGCTGGCAGCATGGTTTTGTCCAGGGTGCTGCCACTCCTTCCTCATGCTAGGAGCCTGATCTTCGCTCCTTGAGCTCCAGGGAGCTACTAAAGCTGCTCTGCCTTGTAGCTCTTCTTATATGGGCCTGCCAGACCCTGATTGGCTGCTCCTATAAGCTCTTCTCTGATTGGCTGCCTCCTATGCAGCCTCCCTGGGGCTCTATTAATCTCTTAGAGACCAGTGTGGGCCAGGTGCCCCATTACACTTTTCCATAGTGTTAAAGGGGATGGGAGGTCCCAGCTAGATGGCAGCAGGGCTCCAGGGAAGAGTCCACATAAGCTCACCATGCCACAGAAGTGGTGTCTGCTAACAGAAAAAGTGAGACCCACACACAGACTTACAAATATTTCAGTGTTCATACTCCCAGTTCTGAAACTGATATTACTCTGTGTGTTTCATTAGCAATGAGTAAAGCAGAATGCAGGTTAAGTTTGACATGTAGAAATTTATTAAATGCCATGAACTGCTTTGTCCATGTAGCTTTGTTGGTTCCAGCCTAACCCTACCCATTTCATTCCCCTGGAGTCCCATTAACAACGCCCCTCCAGGGAAGATGGGCTCTTTGACTCCAATTCAACTGATTCTGATACATCTTGCCTATTTTCCAATCCTTTAATATAAACATTAAAACAAATAATTGGATGTCTAGATCCCCAGCCCATGTGCCTTCAGCCAGAGGTTGCTAGCACATAGCTGAGTTGGCGTCTTGTATTTACTGCAGACTCTGCTGGTTACATTGTCTGTGAGATAATTTGGTCTCCTCATCAGACAACCACACCAGGAGTGACCTATCTTTATCTCCCCGTCACCTGTCTTTGACTCTAATAAACTCTCTGTGGTGTCTCAATCCCCTCCCTGAAGGATTGGCCTCTGGATGGATCTCCATCTCTCCATTCTGTCATGAGCCCTGTAGACTCACTCTGAGAGCTATTTCTGCTGGCTCATGTCTCCTGTTCCTGCAGATCATTTGTCACTCTTGCGTAGTCACCTCCTACTACCTGGCTGCCGTTGCATCCCTCACAACTCCTTTAGTCCACTCCTTATGGTGTCTTTGTAATGGCTGGGTCCTCCCAAGAGTGACTGTCTCCTGGTCCTTGGCTGACCTGTCATGCTCTAATGCCTCCTTTCTCTGTTGGCCATCTCCTCTCAGTGGTGTCCCCCTCCTTGTGGCTGCAACAGGTCTCCCCTCATTGGTAACAGGGTTTTGGTCATTTGTCCAATCAATACCTGAACTAGACTGCTTAGGCACCCTTCTGATGGGGTATTGTGGTGTGCCAAAAATGCTAACAAGAGGTCTGAACCAGAATAAACAGCCTTGTGTAACACTCCCACAGCTGATTCCACCTTACCATTACTCTGTGGATATGCTGGGGAGGAGGCATGTTGGTCACGTTTCCATTTGCATGCAAATTCCTTGAATTCTTCCAAGACAAACTAGGGTCCATAATCTGCAAATACCATGTCCCGGAATGCCATATCTCATGAGTGGGTGTTCAATGTGTTTCTTGCATCAGGCAGGGCACAGACCCGCCAAAAGTTCGAGTAGTAGTCCACCGTAATCAAGTTCTGCTTTTCAATAAAAATGAATCGGTCCACTCCCACCTTTTCCCATGGTTAGGTGGACAGCTCATGTGATAACAGTCTCTTTCTGCTTGTGGTTATCACATGATAGGCAAATGTGAAACCCTTATATCAAGAAGTGGAGTTGTGTATTCATTCTCAGCCATTAAACACACTCTCAAACCCATCTAAGATAGCTGTCAATGCCCAGGTTGGGGGCATATATTTGTATATAATATACTAAAGTAGTGAGGTGGGGGCGACAGCTCTCTGGCCTCAAAATAGGATTCCATGCTGGCCACAGTTCATCTTTCATTTGAAAATATGATCCTGTTCCTACTGGTACTTGGATTTTGTCCTCTGGCCACCCTACTAGTATCACTCTCTTTACTGTCTGTAGTTAGGTGTCCTTTTCCATAGCCTCTTTGATTTCCATCAGCTTCACTGTTGAAACTAGGAGATTGAATACATGAACATGTTGCACTATGTTCTGATCTCCTTCCCCTGACTCTCTTTTTCCCCATTCACCCATCCTTTTTGTGGTCGGTCAGGTAATTGTGGCCCACCAGGCAGGCAATGACTTGACGACATTTGCAGCTGTGGGATTTGAGGTTTAGCCAGAGGTCCAAGCCTCCTTAGTGATTGTCTGTTGAAATCCCTGGGGTTGGTGAGAATCCACCAGTTCACAACTCCATTGCAGTCAATGGAGTTATGTCAATTTATACCACCTGAGGTTCTGACACATGGTACTAATAGATTCTTGTTTTGCAGCAGAAGGGATGCAAGAAATAGTTTCAATCACATTTGTAAAAAACCTAACTCTCTAAAACATTAATATTATTCTCTGTTAAACACATGGTATATACATATTATATCATGTTCTGGTGTTGTATAAAGGCTGTATTGGCGGAATGTGCTTAACGGCTTTGCCATTCATAAATAATGCAGTCATATCCAAATACATGCTGGTACTACTATAACCACACCACAAATTCATTTGTGTATAGATGTGTGTGTGTGAGAGAGAGAGAGAAATGCATTTATAACCATAGAAGGACACTAAGCAAATTAAAGTACATACATTTTTTTAATCAAAACTTCAGATATTTTTCCTTTCAATTTATTGTTTACCAGAGACAGTTCAATTTTTGTAAGGCTACCCACAATGGTTTTGTGAATTTTGTGGCTTACATTGGCTGTTTTGCAATTTATACAAGTGTGTAAAATATTCCCAGCACATACACTTAATCAAAACAAGCCCAATTAAGCTCAGTACTCCAGATTCCACCTCATTAGCTTTCTGTTCCTAAAATATAACAGATGTGATTGCTGCGGGCCATAAGTTAAAGACAAAATTTTCAGCTAAGTTCTTACACTGCAACCTAAAGTTATATGAAGATTTAATTATTACTTTCATTTTCATGGCTTTCTATAATACCTCATTTTTCACTTAATAGTAATAGTATTCTATCGCAATGCTTTGATGCTCACTGTTACAGGAGTAAAGTATCTTTATAGCTGAAAATGTAATGGTTAAAGGTCACTTTTTCATTGCTGGCATTACTTACCCGATGGGTGAAAGCACAGTTTAATTTTATGGTTGTAACTGCCCCTCCTGCAAAAGTACTAATCATAAAAAGTCAGGGTCCAAGCATGTAAACCCCAGTGCAAGTCCATGAAAGTCAAGGCATTTTGTTGCATGTTTGCTTAGAGAACACTAATGATCTACTGACTTGTGTTTGTAAACATACTCGTAATGAATGGCCACTACCCACTTCAAATAATTGCGGGCGTCTGTAAAATGTATTCAGCCAAATTTCAAATGTAAAGGGAACAAAATTCTCCTTTGTCCCCTGTCAATGGCAAAATAAATTAGCATCTTTTGGCACAGCAGCCAGCATGATAATTATTCATTTTTTTACTTAAAAAAGATAACTTCTAAGAGCACCTGTCCTGGCAGCAGAAGAGGGAGGAAAGCGCCAGCCACTGCTAATTTTCACCAGTCTTTTATGCTTTCCATACCCCAGTCCAAAGCATCCTAATGAGTCCCAAGCTTAATCCAAGCCATTTAATATCAAGGCCCCACTGAATCTACATGAATCCATGGCCAAATCAAAGCCATTCCAAGAACTAATCAAAGCCCAAAGTTATGTGCAATCTACTGCACATGGCAGCCAATATCCCAATAGTGCTTGAATGTCCTTACAAATCAAACTTCTATCGTGAAGATGGGTTGATGACTAATTAGCACAGCCTCGCTTCTTCACATCACTGAGGACAGAAGAATCAGCCCTCCATCTCCATAATTTTATCCCTGTGAATGGGAATCTATCCCTTGTTGCCAGGGCTAATCACCTGAAGTTATGATCATGTGAAACCAATATGAATTGGAAGAGCCAAGAAACCAGTGATTATTCAGTAAATAGATCATTCTCATGCAATGCAAAACCTGTCCTATTGCTTCAGTGTCCAGACACCCTGGTGGTGAGGGCCATATAATTACAGTACCCAGACAAACAATGTGAAACCTACACGATTGTTTCAAATTCCACCTGCATTCATGCAGACCCGTCACAGCAACCATGCAGAACGCATACTCCAACAGACAGAATCACATAGAGATTGATGCTCTATGCAACCAATAATCTGAAGCAACGGAGAGCAATGACAGGATTTTCACAGCAGCAGGGGGAGGGGCAGCAGAAAGCCTGTCTCCACTCAACACATCATTATGTGGGAAGCCTCCATTGCAGCCCTCTTAACACCACCCTAGGGGACTGACCCACCATCCCCCCCAGCAAAGCAGCACTTGCTTTCATGGCCGGTGCCCCTTATGTCATAGAGGATAGGTCCATGAATGGCTGTTAGTCAAGGAAGTCAGGGACAAACCTCATGCTGTAGATCAGAGGTCCCCAAACTGTGAGGCGTGCCACCCCAAAGGGGGCATAGAGGAACATTCAGGGGGTGTAGCAGGCCTGGTCCAGTCCCTAAGGGGGCAAGGGGCAGGAAGGGGGTGCCACCCAGCCCTGGCATGCCCATGGCTGAGCTCCTGGACCTGCACCTTGCCCCAAGCCCAGCCTCAGAGCGGCTCCACCCCCAGCCTCACCCCCTGGCCACAGCTCCATTCCCAGGTCAGGTCCAAGGCCAGGAGCGGAGGCAGGTCCTGGAGCAGATCTGCATCCGGCTGCCAGCCTGCACCACAGTCCAGCTGCGGTTCTGCTCCTGCCCCAGCCTCAGCCCCTGGCCATGGATCCATTCCCAACCCTGACACTAGCCCCACTCCTGGCCCCAGACCCACCCCCAGCCTCCGCCCACTTACCACTGTCCACATCCCTCATCAAGCTGGAGCCCCACTCCTGGCCTGGGGGTGCAGACAGGAATGAGGGAGGGAATGACCCTGAAAAGTCTGGGAACCACTGTTCTAGATATCCCTAAGCTTCTGACTGCCAGAAGCTGGGACTGGACGACAGGGGATGGATCAGTCAGTAATTTCCCTGTTCTGTTCATTCCCTCTGAAGTATCTGGCAGCAGCCACTGTCAGAAGATAAGATACCGTGCTACATGGACCATTAGTCCGAGTCAGTATAGTCATTCTTATATTCTTATATTCTGCTGCAAAATCCTACCTCAGTGCCTCAACGTGGTGCAGCGGTGACCCTGGCCATCTGACAGCTATGGTAGCGGGGCGTATGCCCTGGTAGGTTTTACCATGCTACAAAGGTGTCGGACTATCCAATCCAGGGAGGAGGGTTGCTCTGTCAGAGGAAAGAGCGCTTTTCCTTCTCCTTAGAGGTTGAAGGCTAGCTAAGCTTGAGGAGGTATGCATGCCTGCCCACCTAGCCAGTGGGATGTCTTGAAGTTAATGGCTAAAACAACACGAGTAAATGCACGTTATACAGTGGCGGAGCGGAAATTGAGCGACAAGAGGTTACTAAAAATGTCAGGTGCTAGGCCAACATGGAAAAGGACAATCCTCGCTGTGTGTACTTACAATTGTAGGTCACTGGCAAAGGAGGAAACTTTAAACCATCTGATGGAGGAGAAGAAAAGGATAAAATGCGATATTCTCGGTGTCTGCAAAACCCAATGAAAGAAGGAGTTGGAAGTCAACTGGAAGGATGGAAGTGCTGTGAGGCTCGGAAAGGGAGATGGCGCTAGAAATGTTGGAGGAGTTGGATTTATTGTCAATAAAGATTGGTCTTCAAAAGTCATATCATGCCAGCTAACATCATCACATATCGGTGTGCTGCATCTTCAGATGGAGTCAAAAGCTACCCTCAAGGTCATCCAGGCCTATGCTCCCACAAGTGCAAATGAGGACGAAGAAGTGGAAGAATTCTACCGAGAGCTTGAAAGAGCTCTCGCGCAAAAGTCCACTTACACTGTCACAATGGGAGATTTCAACGCCAAGGTCGGGCGAGGGAAAGCTGGCGAAAAGTTCATAGGGAGATACGGCAGCAGTGAAAGGAATGAAAGAGGAGAGAGGCTGGTAGCAATGGCAGAAATGAAAGAACTATACGTGGCAAACACCTGGTACAAAAAGAATATCTCAAGAAGGTGGACATGGATCGCATCAAACGCGAAGAGTAAGAATGAAATCGACTATATTTTAGTCAATAAAAGGCGCATCGTTCAAGACGTCTCTGTGGTGCAGTCATTCAACACCGGCAGTGACCATCGCCTGCTTAGAGCGAAGTTGATTTTCGACGAAGCGGTGGAAAAGAAGGTGTTACAGATGGCAAACAGGAGACAGCAGCCGAAGACATTTGATGAAGCAAAGCTGAAAAAAGCAATTTCTGGGTTTGACTGGAGCCAGATGGAAAAGTGTGATGAGGACTATAGTATCTTTGCTGACAAGTTGAGATGTTGCATAAAAGCAGCTGAAATTAAAAAGCTGAAGAAGGCGAAGGGAAGAATCTCGATTGAAACGAAAAGCTTGTTAGAAAAGCGGAGAAACATGAAAAGGAGCTCAGATAACAACCTCGAGTACTCCATTCTGTGCAAGCTTATACGGCGAAAACTGAAGGATGACTTCGAGAACTTCCGGAAAGAAAAGCTCCTTAAAACAGCTGAATCACGCAAGAGCCTCAGGACATGCAAGCAGGAATTGACGCAGTATAGATTGAGCGTAACAGCATTGAAGAACAAGGATGGAGAGACAGTAATTGACAGAGCAGGGATGGAGGAGGTCTTCAAGGACTTCTATACAGAACTGTTCAAATAAAGAATCAACGTCCCCCTCCCAACCCTCAAAGAGTCAGAAGAACGCATCCCCCCAATAATCGTCAGTGAAATCCGAAGCGCACTACACGAGATGAAGAAGGGAAAAGCTCCAGGCAAAGATGGAATAACGTCATAAATGATTTATGCAGGAGGCGAAAAACTTTGGAAGGCCCTCGCTTTAAGATTCAGTCGATATCTTGAAGAAGGAAAAATACCATCAAGCTGGAAGGAGTCGAATACCATCTTGCTGCACAAGAAGGGTGATCGAGAAAATCTTAAGAACTACCGCCCTATATGCCTGCTCTCTCGCATCTACAAGCTCTTCACAAAGGTGATAATGAATCAACTTTCGCAGAGTCTGGATGAACAACAGCCGAGAGAGCAGGCAGGGTTTCGAAGAAATTTCAGTAGAATCAACCATATATTTACCCTTAGCCAGCTCCTAGAAAGAGCGAGGGAATACAAACTCCCGCTGTGCATTGCTTTTGTCGACTATGAAAAGGCCTTCGATAGCGTTGAGTTTAATGCAATATTAAAGGCGCTCGCAGAGCAGGGCATTAACACGCAGTACATTAGTTTGTTGAAGGAAGCAAATACTGGATGTACAACAGACATTACTCTCCTTAAAACTCCCGTCCGCATCCCAATCGAGAAAGGCGTAAAGCAAGGAGATACAATTTCACCGAAACTATTCACCGCCTGCCTCAAAATGGTTATGAACAAGATCAATTCGAGGAGTGGTGTCAACATAAATGGAGAGAGATTATCTCATCTCAGATTTGCAGACGACATTGTACTAATTGCCGAAAGCACCAACCAACTGCAGAGCATGCTACGAAGACTCGACAAGAAAAGTAGTCAGGTCGGCCTAAAAAAGAACCGCTGCAAAACGAAATATATGCGATCAGACGTCTTACAAAAAGCCCGAATAACGGTAACAGGAGAAGACATCAAAGAAGTGGAACAGTACATATATTTGGGCCAAGATGTTAATATGCGCCAAGACCTGAACGGAGAACTCTCGCGAAGGATTCGGGCAGGATGGTGTGCGTTTAATTCCATCAAGGACGTCCTCAAAGGAAAAATTTACAAGACCACACGTAAAAATATTTTCAATTCAGCAGTGCTGCCAGCCATGCTGTATGGCAGTGGAACGTGGGCACTGACGAAGAGAGAAGAGCAACGGCTGTTGGTAGCTGAAAGGGCAATGGAACGAGCTATGTTGGGAATCTTCCTTCTGGATCGTATACCAAATGAAATCATCAGAGAACGCAGCAGTGTGAAAGATATTGTCGTGGAAAGCAGACATAACAAGATGCAATGGGCGGGCCACACAGCACAGCTCACGGATAACAGGTGGACCGCAATCATTGCTGAGTGGTACCCGCGAGAACAGAAAAGACCCCCCGGTTGGCCTCCAAGAAGATGGGAAGATGACATCATTAAACGTTTCGGACGAACGTGGAGAAGAAAGGCAAGAGTGCGAGAAGAATGGCAGACGTGTTGTGATCGGCGCAGTCTTAACGACAGCTGAAGTCCGATCGATCCAGGTGATCCAGGTGATATTCTTATGTTAAAATTATTCCACATAACTAGAGCTGGTTGGAAATTTTTTAATATTTGTTTTTAATCAAAAGATGCTTGATTTCTTGAAACCAAAACTCTTTATAGGAAAGGGTCTCTTTGATTAATTTCTTGTTTGTAAAATAAATTGATGAAAATAAGTTTTGACATTTTCAAAATGACAAAGTTCCATTTTCATGTTGACACGATTTTACATTTTGAAATGTAATGTATAAAAATATGTTAAAAAATCTAAAGAAGTCAAAATTAAAATTATACCTTTCAAAATTATTGAAACAAAATCTGTTGACCCTATCCAGAATTTTTTTTTCTGGTTTTCAGTTCAGAAAAATGTTTGAGATTTCAAAATTCGCATTCCAATTTGGAAAAGAGGAGACTAAGGGGGGATATGATAGAGGAATATAAAATTATGAGTGGTGTGGAGGAAGTGAATAAGGAAAAGTTATTTACTTGTTCTCATAATAGAAGAACTAGGGGCCACCCAATGAAATTAGTGGGCAGGAGGGTTAAAACTAATAAAAGGAAGTTCTTCTTCACACAGCGCACAGTCAACCTCTGGGACTCCTTGCCTGAGGAGGCTGTGAAGGCTAGGACTATAACAGGGTTTAAAAGAGAACTAGATAAATTCATGGACATGAAGTCCATTAATGGCTATTAGCCAGGATGGGTAAGGAATGGTGTCCTTAGCCTCTGTTTGTCAGAGGAGGGTGATGGATGGCAGGAGAGAGATCACTTGATCATTACCTGTTAGGTCCACTCACTCCGGGGCACCTGGCATTGCCACTGTTGGTGGACAGGATACTGGGCTGGATGGACCTTTGGTCTGACCCAGTACGGCCTTTCTTATGTTCTTATGAGAAAAAATTTCAAAATCTAAAAACTTCTTATGGGATTTCTTGCCTACCTTTACACCCATGCTAGTATAATTGGGTTTGATTCTCCACTGCCTTCCACTTTGTATAGTCATTTAAATCTGTGCAAAGTGAGTATAATTGCTACCAAATCACAATAATATCATTTCATATCTCCTTTGCATGTGTAAGTGACTACACAAGGAGTAAGAAGGTGAAGAAAAATTGACACAGAGGGTCCAATTCACCACCCCAGTACATCAATTTTCTGCTGTGATGCCTCTATAAAAGACCCTGAGGCCTAATTCTTGCCATATATGGGTGGATATCAGAAGTAACTCCATTGAAGTCAATGGAGATACACACTGATGTAAAACTGGTGTATGTGAGAGCAGGATCATACCCAGAGAACGAGAGAGCGAGACAGAAACCATGATTCCTTGGAAGATTCTCTCATTCCTGAGTGGTCCTCTTGTTTTCACTTTACCATCATAATATCCAAATGCTATTTTCCCTGCTCCTCAAGAGATTCATCAGAAGTATGAGCACATTTTCTTTGTGTTTTGAGTTGTAATGAATAAATGGCTTTTCAGTTGGTTAAAATGAAAAAGGAGATACATAATGATGAATTCTAGTGATTAGTCACTAATGTCTTTATTTATGGAGCCCTGGTACAGACATACTTCAGATCACAGTACAATTCAATATTTATGAAGTGCCAGTTTTCTCTAAATATATAAAATTGGTAATTATCACTAGTCATGCCTTATTTATCTACTTTTGACTTTTAATTAATAGAAATGCCATTTATTCATTAAAAATTAAAACCACCTATTCTCTACCTCTTTGATAAATGTGGCCCTATTGTGTCACTATTTCCATTACAAGTCCTGTCTGAATTCTCCCAGTGACAGACTGCTACATCCGAATACAAGATCTACATGAGCAGTCTCATTGAGGGACTGCTTGAACTAAACGTATAGCCTTAACTCTGTGCTCAGTGCTGGACCCAACAAGTTCAGTACATAACGATCACAACAGAGAGTTGGGGCTTATCACTATCCTATAATCTTTCATATTTCATCTTCTTTAACTTTTTAAAGTGATCTTGACTGTACATAAAGAAAATACCTGGCAAAGTCTTTATCTAATTAATAATAAATATTGCTTTATAGAAGTTTCTCTCTCTTTCCTTGGCAGTATAAAGCAGTATCACAGAAATTTTATCTTAAAAACACCCTTTTCTCCTCTGTTAGTCAAGTTACTTTTGAAAAGAACCATCTAGATAAGAGTATAAGGTCTAACATGCGAGCATTCAGCAATGTGTTACTAATAGCACCATTAGCATATACCATATATAGCTGCACTGAGTGTCTTCTAAAGAGTTAGTGCCAAGTCCCAGTTTGTCAAATTGGGACACTGGAATGGCAAAATAATTCCATTCATTCCCACCAGCTAATTAAAATGGAGCTTAAAGAATCGAAACAGAAGCTGAGTGGGGTTGCTGTGCAGTCCTCAGGGGTGACTTTGTAGGGAATGGTAAAAATACTTAATATAGTCACTGTTGCATGTTAAATGATCATCAGGAAAGTGCAAGCAATACAGGTTGAATTAGTACAGGGTGAATAGTGTCATCAGTTTGCTGCATTCTCTCTTTCCTTTTCACTTCTTCACATTACTCTCATATTGTCCTGATATTGAAGTAAGAGGATAGAGTTGTAAAAACATTGCCACCTGCCATTTATTTAGAACTTAAGTTCCTTTATGATCCCTGCAAATATATAATATATAATCTTGCCCTGCTGATAAGACAAGGGAAACAAGTAGTGACCATTATATTTAGGTTGCCTAATACTTTCGATTAGACAGGAGTCTTGTGACCTTTAATTTGAGAATCTGCCTCTGTCAATTTTTAAACCAGGATTGGATGTTTTTCTAAAATATATGCTCTAGTTCAAAAGGAATTATTTTGGGGACATTCTGTGACTTGTGTTATGTCGGGGGTCAGACTTTATTCACATGTATATATGTGGGCCAGATCCTCAGCTGGTGTAAATCAGTGAAACCAGTGAAGCTATAGTGATTTACACCAGCTCAGTATATGGTCCATGTATTTTTCAGTGTAAATAATATCTGCCTGATTGCACTGAAGTTTTACTCCAGGAAGCTCGGTTACAAACTTTGAAAATGTCAACATCTATTTTCAAACACTGAAATCCCCCAATTGTGATAGTATGTTTCCACTTTGGCCCAGTTTTTTTATTGTTAATATTTTCCTTCTTTGTAAAAATGAAATATTTTTCATCTCACTCTGTGCACTCAATAAAATAAATCTAAAAGGACTTTCTCAAAGTCAAAGGTTTGTTGGCTATATAATAGTAATCTGTCTCTCTCTTTGATTTAATTAGAATGAAAAGAAGCTACATTTAAGAAATATACTGCTGGGAAAAATCAGGCATTGGGAGGTGGATGGATGCCATGACCTAATAGTTCCTTTTCCATCTCTAACTGCTCTGATTCTCCAAACTCAAAGCACATGATTTAGTTTGCTTTGGTTTCTTGAGCCAATTGTAATACATCAAAACATCTATTTGTAATCATGGAATTTATGTTAGAAACAGACAATAGCAACTAAAGGGTGGATACCCACTATCAATTAGAGGTACCATTAGTGGAAAAGGAAGGAACCAGTCAGATGTGCATCTATGTGAAATAAAAAATGGCATGGAGAAAAATGCAAGTGATATGATGGCTAGTTCAAGCAGCAATTAATTCCAGGAAGTCCTACGGACTGTATTATACATGGAGCCAGAGTGGATGATTACAATGTGCTTTCTGTCTTGATAATCTGTGAATCTATAAAACCCACCCCCATGAACTGTGGAAAAGTTTAGATTCAGATCTGAATCTTTTTTATACCTAAACCCCGCACTGGATGCCTGTCTCTGGGTCTCATGCCCACTGAAGTTAATGAAAAGAAAATAAGAAAGAAATACTTGTGGCACCTTAGAGACTAACAAATTTATTTCAGCATAAGCTTTCGTGGACTACAGTCCGCTTCGTCGGATGCATAGAATGGAACACACAGTGAGAGGATATTTATACAGTCAGAGAAACATGAAAAGGTGGAAGTAACCATATCAACTGTTTTTACAGTTAACTGATATGGTTACTTCCACCTTTTCATGTTTCTCTGACTGTATAAATATCCTCTCACTGTGTGTTCCATTCTATGCATCTGATGAAGCAGACTGTAGTCCACAAAAGCTTATGCTGAAATAAATGTGTTAGTCTCTAAGGTGACACAAGTATTTCTTTCTTATTTTCTTTTTGCTGACACAGACTAACACGGCTACTACACTGAAACCTGAAGTTAATGAGAGATTTCCCAGTGACTGCAGTGAGTTTTGGATTAGGCCCTATATAATCTGCTGAGCCAACACATGGAAGCTAAACACCCTCCAACATCAGAGAAGTAAGGGTGACAGAATGGATTCTTAGTGATTATTTAGGGCTAGACTGTGCAATCCTAATCATTCATGTTGGGGAACATTTACTAACAAGCATGCTCACCAAGATGAATAAGGCAACATTTGTACTTTAAAGATTATTTATCACTTAGCAGATGACATTGCATTTGACTATGTCTAGATGCCCTCAATACATGCATTCAGTGAATGTAGTATTAAACATTGCATCTCACAAAACAGAAAATTTACAACAAAGAAATAACCAATTCAGAAAAAAATTGATACAAGACTTAGAAGAGATTCATCTTTGAACTGATAAATATATTATCTTAAACCTTACATACAAAGGTAATTGGAGTCTGAGTGAAAAGGGCAGACTTTTTTGTTTTAATGTGTAGAACTAAATAATGCTCAAAAGGCAATAAAATGTCTTTGTTGCAGTTATCTAAAGGTGAACAATAAACAGATCAACATTTAATGCTGCAGCTATTGAGAAAAGGAGTATGATCAGTAAGTAGAGTGGGCATGCATACAACATAATTCCAGTTTTATGGCAGTATGCCTTGTTGATTTCAATTGAGTTAATTACTAACACAGTAGTGACTCAGGCCCAGAGATATTTGTGAAATACTAGCAACATTTTTTTTAAAAAAGCTTCATTTATTGAAAAAACTGGAGGAATGTTAGCCTGTATACCATAACTAAGGTATATTCTAAACTGTCAGGTTGATATTATGCAAAGAAAAAAACTGAGGAAAAAAAACATGAAAGAAGATTTTGAAAAGAAGGTCAAGATTTTGATCCCAGATCTGCAGGGCATATTTCCCCCCAAAACATGCTGTGTGAGCCTGATTCAAAGCCCACTGATGTCAATGGACAGACATCTATTGATGTCAATGTACTTTGGATAAGGCCTATATGAAAATGAGACAGCTGGGTCTTGTGTCCAGGGAATCACAAGACGAATTGGGATTTCCAACCTCTTTGTCTGAGGGAAGAAAACAGTAACCGTTCCCTGCGTTCTAGCATGGTGGAATGTGGGTAGGCACAGCATGAATAACTACTGCCTAGAGTAATGCTGAACCATGCTTTTCACTGGAGGTCCTAGCCACCCCAGTACAACAATGCTTGCTAAGACTGGTTTGTGGGAAACCACAGGCTCAGATAAGTTTGTGAAAACAGTTTGAACAACTGGGGGGAAATGATCAGTTTGCACCCAATTCATGAACAGAAATCAAAGGATTTTGTTATTTTTCACAAAGGTTGATTGAGATGAAGACATTGTTCATAAAGTATAACTCAACCAGTTCTCATTATCGTATAAAACTCACCACAGATAGCACTACAATATTCTACATAGGGGATAGTGTATTAAGCTACTGTTGCTTTGTGAATAACCTTCCTTGCTTTTCTGTGTTCACGTAATGGAGGCTGTTTCTTTTCTGCTCCCTTCCACCTCTTTGCACCATTGGATAAATCGTAGCTCCTCTAGTTATTGCAGCTAGATATTCTATTCTCACTAAATGGATAAAACTAAGATACTCTCATTCTGAAATTACCCCTACACACTGCTGACTTATCACCATGTCTCATTGACCCTGAAACCTTGATTCCCTATCTCTGTTCATTAATTAGAGAATTCTCATCTTTCTTAGGATTCAGAATCAACTGGCAAAAAGCCAGTACCATCATGTAATATATTTTGCTGCCATCAGATGTCCTTTATAGTTATAAACCAAATGGTCTTATTATTTCTTTATATGTCTTTGCCACAGATTTGCCATAGATTCCTGCAGCAGCCTGGCTCTTTCTCACCACACCTTTAACAGTCAGCAGTGGGTGCAGGAGCCATGCCCCACTTGTTTCATATACCACATGCCAGGTAATAACATGAGAGGACTCCATTATTACTAAACACTAATAAAGAACTATTAACATAAATACTCCAGCTGCAGCTTCTACATCTAACCATGTGCACACAGACTGACTTCCTGGTGACTCCTCCAAACTCTCCCTCCTGCAATCTGTGCTCCTCTCTTCAAGTTCCATGCAGGTTGCTATGTCTTTCAACAAATCTGTTGTGCTTTTGTGCAAGTTGTACTACATAGCCTATTGTGGAGACATTAACTTTACCACCAGCACACTGCAGCCTGTTAGTCCTCATATCCCTTCAATTGTGCTGGTCTTTTAGAGTCTCCCGTTTCATTTGTGCATTACTACTATTAATGAGGGAGTTCAACTTTGTTTCTTTCTTCTTCCTGGGTGATTTCCTGTTGGCACTTGATATTTTATGCTTCTGACTCCCCTCTGTGAGACCATCTGATGGCTGAGGCTCATTCTAAGTCCCCCAGGTCCTGGCCTTGGCCCTTTTCTCTGAGCATAACAGCTGTCAACCACAATTCTGAAGTTGTTTTCACTGCTGTCCTGAGTCTGTAACTATTTCAGGGAACCTGTGTCCCACTGTGGACTACTGCTTTTTGCCATTTGTTAATGCGGCTTGATGCTTGGACCCAGACTTGCTCCCCTCAAGTCCAAAGGTCTCAAATGCATGACTTCTTCATTATAGTTGTCTGCCTGCCTAGCCTGGTATTGTCTTAACTGCTGTTGTGTACTGTCTGTTTTTCCTCTGGTAAGTTGCCGTAAATTCCGCCCTGTGGGATGTAGCATAATGGCGCTATGGCTCATCAGTCCCTTTGCTGGGCTAATACATAATCCTTAGCAGAGTGTACTGCACTGGTCTAACATTGCCTGGTAGGGATCTCTTCCGGTCTTTTATGACTTTCCCATTTGGTACCGAGTCCTTTGAATTCTGCTGCATTGAACTGTGGCCCATTGTTTGAGCATAGTGTGTCAGGTATGCTGTACTTTGCAAAATGTGCCTGGAATTTCCTCATTATAGTTCTTGGTTGAGTGTCAGTCAGGAAATGGGACATAATACCCTGTAAGATGGCCCACCCAAGTCTATGAATTCCCCATTAATCCAATCCATCAGTGTAGTATGATGGCTAAGGCTGCTTCCCAGAAACCCAGTGTGTCTGGGTTGAGACCAGATCCTGACATCACCACTTACCCTCACGGTGCCTGAGAGTTGGGCTTATCTGTGTGTGCCCTGTGGAAGGTGGTGATTTTTTCAAAGATGTGTACATAGTGAGCTGGTTCCCAGGTTTACTCCTTCCCAATCAATAAGTTGTCACAACTTTTCTCTGCCTATCTGGGAGGTGAGGATCTTGTGAATGAGATACTCTTTTTTCCCCTGAACCTGAATCAATGGGGAGCAGAGAGGGTTGTTTTCGGCTAGGGAAGGGATTTTTGGAGAAGGGTTTAAGAAAGGAAGCATGAAATACAAGATGCACATTGAGGGAATCGGCAAAGTTCTAAGTTTGCTGGGCTGATTTGTCTGAAGATCTGGTAAGGACCTATATATTGGTGGTCTAGTTTGTGGATGGGTTAGCCTGCCTTGAGGTGTTTGGTCAATAGCCACACCTGTTGTCCCACTGAGAAAATAGAATAATAGAATCATAGCAGTTTAGGACTGGAAGGGATCTCAAGAGGTCATCTAGTCCAGTCTTCTACACTAAAGGCAGAACTATGTAATAACTAGATAATTACTCACAGTATTTGTCTAACGTATTCTTAAAAACTTCCAATGATGGAGATTTCACAGCCTCCCTAGGCAATTTGTTCCAGTGCTTAACTACCCTGACAGTTAGGATATTTTTCTTAATGAACAACCTACACCGCCCTTGCTGCAATTTAAGCCCATTGCTTCTTGTCCTATCCTCAGAAGTTAAGGAGAACAATTTTTCTCCCTTCTTCCTGTAACAACCTTTTATGTACTTGAAACCTTATCATGTACCCTTTCAGTCTTCTCTTCGCCAGACTAAGCAAACCTAATTTTTTCAATCTTTCCTAACAGGTCATGTTTTCTAGACCTTTTATCATGTTGGTTGCTCTCCTTTGGCCTTTCTCCAATTTGTTCACATCTTTCCTGGAATGTGGTACCCAGAACTGGACACAATACTCCATTTGAGGCCTTATCAGTATGGAGTAGAGTATAATTACTTCTCAGGTCTTGCTTACAACGCTCCTACAAATACATCCCAGAATGATGTTCGCTTTGTTTGCAACAGTTTGCAAAGATTACTTGATTATTTGCCCCATTATCTTTCTGGAAGTTAAGCTGACTTACCTTTGGACTTTTATCTCCTGCAAGGATATACTCAGGTCATGCTTGGCCAACTAAGGGATTCAAAGTATCACAGGAAAGTGTGGAGACCAGATTAGGCTGAAACAAAGGAATTCATGGTGTTCCCGGATTACCACTTCCAGAACCATGTTTTCCTGACTAATGGGACCAGAGGTGAGCAGTGAGGAGTCAACAGTCTCAACCAGGCCAGAGATGGCCTTGGGTTGGATGGGGAGACAGAGTACTTAGGCTATGGTGACATCCATGAAATTATCCAAAGCCCACTGGAGGGAAACAGGTTGTTTGGAGTTCTAAAGTCAGAGTTGTAGCTGGAGATGTAGGTGAGGGGATGAGCTCAAGGAGGTGGGGTGTTTGACTGGAAGGCTTGCCCACTGGAGTTTTCTCTGTTACCCAGGTTTGCCCCCCCTTACTGAGGCTGGGTGGGGCTGTTTCCTGAAGCCACGTGGTTTGGGGACTTTAGCTAGGCAGATACTATGTGGCCTATGCTGCCACAGTAAATCTTGCCATTGGCGTTCACATTCAGAATGATCTAGCCAGACTGGTTCTAATTCCACCTTCATGGTCTCAGGCACACAGGGGTTGCAGGATTGGAGGAACAGCTTGGGTGTGATATGGGGCCTCTCTGCTATCACTTCACTGCTCATTAAGTCAAGTGTGAATCTGAATTCAAAGTTCAGTAAAGGCATTGAGCCTGTGGGAGGGCTCTGGGGACAGGGGAGAGGGGGCAGTTCACTCCTGCCTGTGTCTGCTGCCAGGCATTGGAAGTGGCCCACATACAATTATTCTGATCTCGGGGCCTGATGGAACCTCCATAAGGCTGTCTTCAGTATGGATAATCAAAAATCATTGCAAAATCCCCTGGGAAGAAGTCTCAACTAGCCAATACAGGATGATCCTGCTGTAACGTAGGATATACCCATTCTAGGACTTTACCAGTGAAGAGGCAAATGATCAGGCTTACCTTGGCCTGGTCTGTCATAGAACCATAGGGTTAGAAGGGACTGCAAGGGTCATCTAGTCTAGTCTCCTGTCAAGAGGCAGGATTTGTTGTGTCTAAACCACCTCCTGTGACTTGCATGCTATGCCACTGTTAATGTTGCATAGACATGGGTCCACAATATAAAAAGAAGCCTGGACTGATATACAAAACCACAAAACTTGCTGTGGGTACCATCATAACACTCCAAGAAAGATATGGTTGGCGCCGATCCTCAGGAGGCTGCAGGCTGAGAGGCTAGGGAAGGCATTCCCATTTGCATCCTCTAATACATTCCTGAAGGACGCGAGTTTCCACATGGAGACATTCTACTTTGACCTGGTGTTCCTCTTGAAAGAGAGGGAATTGCTCCAGGGGACTCAATGTTCCGGAGCATGCCAGTGTGCTTGCCCTGCGGGTTCCATGCCCCTTTCCTTGGAGCAAGGGTGAGACCAGGAGGAGACTGAAAGGTAGTCTGAGCAAACTGTAATGGCTGGGAGTCAGGCAAGTCAAAGGGCAGTCCTGATCAGTGGTCAGAATTCATGCAAGGGGTCCCATCGCCAGGAGATCCAACCCAATAGGAAGGTACAGTGAAGCGGCTAGTGGGGTGAGGGTAAGGCAGGAAGGAAGGATCAGGTGTGGCAGCAAGGTGTGGATGGGGTCAGGTGGAGTGGCAAGGCCAGGTCAGACAGGGTGACAAGGCAGGGTCACATTGACCCAAGCAGCAAACTAGCCGGCAACGGCTTGTTGCTCAGACAAGACCAGAAGGGAAGCAGGAAGTTTATATATAGTCTCCAGCGAATTAGGTTGAAGCCCATGTGGCCAGTCAGGAAGGAGGTCATGGAATCCTGGAAGTTGTCTCACACAAGTCTGTGAATACCCTGGAAATCCAATGTGTTGGTGTGGCATGATGGCCATGGCTACTTCCCCGAAAGCCCAGTGGGACTGTGTTTGAGCCCAGGTTACTGACATGTATAGCTCTCTCATGATGTCATGCCTTAAATTTTCTGGGATTATTGTGTGGTCCCTTTTAACACACACACCTCTCATCCCTTTCATGGTGGTAGGTAGGGTGCCACCTCCTGTGGCATTTGTTACTTGGAGTCTGGTCAACCAGGAGTATGATTTGTTTTACTTCCTTAGAACCTTGGGGTTTTTGGTGCTTTGCTGTATTGCAAAGCCAGCCATTAGTGGTGGGAAGTTATTGCAGCATTCTGATAGACTCCCACAGACTCATCTTTGTTGTATCATGGAAGATATACCCTAATTAGTGTATCTACCTCCAGTAGTGACTTTCCTGGGCAGTCTCTTGTCTTCACATCATGCCACTGGAGTCTTTGTAACATATGTTGCAGTCGCTTGGGTGCACTCAGCAGTGGCTTTTTCATGATGCTTTCCTGTAGCTTGTGAACAGATGGCACATCCACTGGGTGCCCAGAAAGTGAACTGGTGAAATCGTTCTGTTCAAGGAGCATAGCCAGTAGCTCCTTTTCTAGCTGAGCATATAACTGTTCTGTATCTGTCAAAGCTCTACTGATAAATGCTATGGGCTGCTGGCTTTGCATCAGTGATGTTCCTAAGCTCAATGATGTTGTAGCTCCAGCTGCTCTGCATGGCTGTTGTACTAGGTCTGGTGCCTCCCTTACGATTTTCTTCACTCATTGAAATGCCGATTTTTGAGCATCTGACCGTTCCCTTGCTGTATCACTATTGTGTTAACTGCCCCTTTCACAGGTTTCTAATAGAATCTGGAAAGAAAGTTGGCAATCACTATAAATTACTAAACACTTTTCACAGCCTTTGGTCTAAACATTTCCTTAGTGGCTCTCAGCTTCGTGGCTGCAGGCCAGAGTTCCTCAGCAGTCAACAGATATCCAATGCAGGGGACCTCTGACTTTTGGGTGCCTCCTCTAAGCTCTTCCCTCCTAAAGTCAATGCTCCTCCATTCAAATTCCACACAGGTGGAGCCAAGAGGTATTAATTACACTGCTCAACAGCCAAAATGCTTCTGAAATAAATGTAGTCAAACTTTACTAATTCTGGGTCACTGAGAACGAAAATGATGCTTAAAATTGTTGATTGGCTCTAGTTTTCAAGACATGCTATTGGGTCAGTATATACGACCATTGACTTGGGAATGGCGGAGGATACGTGAGTTATAAAGGGAAGGGATCTCAATTTAAACCAGAAATGACTAAAATACATCTTTGACTGGATCTATGAATAAATCTATGACTGGATTTGGACAGTACTTGCTTTTTAGGCAAAACAATGAATGATGCAATCTGAAGCTGGTATTGCGTCATACATGATATGAATTGCATCATGTTATTCCTAGAAGTCATGGATGACGCAATCATAACGAAGCTTACATCACTCTGCTGAACAAATTGCCCTATATCAGCTCTAGAAATCATACCATGTCGTGCTCTCTTATTTGTCAGTGTTTGATTTTGCAAAGGGACACATTTCTGTTTAGCCAAAGTGAGCAGAGATGCCTCATACTTGTGTGAACAGTGCAGATAACTTCTGCTATGTTTGTGGTGAAGTGACTTTTGCATCACAAAAGCGCAGTATAACCACTATGGTGAAGAAAGCCTATCACCTTTATTTTGGCTGCAAAATTGGAGATCAGGACAAGAGGTGGGCCCCACACATATGCTGCAACGCTTGTGCAACAAATCTTCGCCCGTGGTTGAACAGGAAAAGGCAATCTATGCCTTTTGCAGTGCCAATGATTTGGAGAGAGCCAACAGATCATACCAGAAACTGTTACTTCTGCATGGTGCCTCCAGTTGGGAAAGGTGTGTCAAAGAAGAAAAAGTGGACTGTGCATTATCCAAACATTCCATCAGCTATACGCCCAGTACCCCACGAAGAAGGACTGCTGGTTCCTGATGCACCAGAATCATTCTCACTTGAGTCAGATGAGGAAGAGGAAGAGGATGAAACTTCTGATCCTGAACCATCAATGTCACAAGACCCACATTTTCTCCCATCCTCCTCCTCTGAACCACACCTCATCACACCAGGTGAACTGAATGACCTTGTCAGGGATTTGGAACTACCCAAGAGTAAGGCAGAGCTTTTGGGCTCCAGACTACAGCAGTGGAATCTCCTGGCAGGTGATGGTAGGGTTTCCATGTTCCGTGACCGTCAAAAGGATCTTGTCCCATTCTTCTTCATGGAAGGTGATCTTGTAGCCTGCAACAACATCGATGGTGTGATGGCAGCCCTCAACATCGTTCACGATCCAGATGAGTGGAGACTGTTCATTGATTCATCGAAGACGAGTCTTCAAGCTGTTTTACTGCAGAATAGCAATGTGTTGCCATCAATTCCAGTTGGTCATGCAGTCCATATGAAGGAAGCCTATGACAACATGAAACAACTTTTGAGGTGCATAAACTATGACCAATATCAGTGGCAGCTTTGTGGTGATTTGAAGGTTGTTGCTCTCTTGCTTGGCCTGCAGACTGGATACACAAAGTACTGCTGTTTTCTCTGCGAATGGGATAGTCGTGCAAGAGATTCCCACTACATCAAGAAAGATTGGCCACTCTGACAGTCATTGGAGCCTGGGAGCAAAAGTGTTCAGCATCCACCACTTGTTGAATCAAGGAAGATTTTGTTACCACCCTTACACATCAAGCTGAGTCTGATGAAGAACTTTGTCAAGGCCATTGACAAAACACAAGCAGCTTTCAAGTACCTCCGTGGAAAATTTCCAAGGTTAAGTGAAGCTAAGATAAAGGAAGGTGTCTTTGTAGGTCCTGAGATTCATGAACTTCTTTGAGATGATGCATTTGACCATGCACTGCGTGGCAAGGAAAAAAGGCATGGAAAGCCTTCCAGTTAGTGGCAATCAATTTTCTCGGAAACAACAAGGCAGACAACTACAGGTTGTTGGTGGAAAACCTCCTCAAGGCATACAAAAGCCTTGGTTGCAACATGTCACTAAAGATACATTTTTGGCACTCTCATCTAGATTTTTTCCACCGAACTGCGGAGCAGTGAGCGACAAGCACGGCGAGCGATTTCACCAGGATATTGCAACAATGGAGAAACGCTATCAGGGCAAATGGAGCCCATCAATTCTTGCAGACTATTGCTGGACAGTGACAAGAGATGCTCCATTTAATGAATACAAGAGACAAGCCAAGAAGCGCCGAGTAGACACTGAATAGGACTAAACTATGCACATAATAGTTTTTTGCCTTTTGTTTCATAATACATTTTATTTATATAACCCCTTTGCTGATTTTTAAAGTGTTACATAAACAGGACAGGTGAAATAGTACCATGTAAAGCAACCATAAACACATGAAAAGACCTAGGTTTACAATTTATGATTAAAACTCTACTATTTACACAATATACATAGACATAAAATGTAAAAACTTAAATATCTTAGAAACAGTAGCCAATCCGTTGTTTTACTTGTCATATTTGAATTCAGCACATCAAAATACATACTAAATAGCACATTTTATCTCTGAAGCAGACGACTTCTCAAAAATTGTAGACCAGTGTTACTTGTCTTCCTAGTACACTGGCAAATTTTCTGCCAATCCCTTTTGATACTGAGAAGCCAGAAGGTCTGATATGGGTCTAAAATATTTATGCATAAAGGTAAAATGGGAACCTGGAGATATGAGTATTAGCACATAGTGTGCTGTTCACCACTCCTGATAAAGTTCCCAGTTGAACATAAGTTCCATGCCCATGAAACTGGGGTTCTGGGTTTCCTCATAAACCATAAAGAGAGAAAAATGTGTTACTTCTTTTGCTCAAAAATACATCCCCTCAAATACAATCACACCAAAACAAACACAACTATATCGAAGCAGTGGGGACCCAGTTTTCATAGATGCTTCCTCCAAAGTTCACACAAACATGGTTGTGTAGGTGTAAGGTGAGGGCTCATAAGTGGCTTGCAATGATGATAATTCCTACGCTATTCCTCCAAAAATGTTCCAACCTGGTGACTTTCACCTCAGCACTGAATTTAGTCCCAGTGGGTGAAGTTGTGCAAACTGAGGCTCTGTTCTCCAATTTAAGGAACGGGGTTTTATTATGTGCAATTAATGGTGAAAAAAATCGAGCTTTTTAGGACATTCCCACCATCAAACATTTGGATCACAAATACACATATGAAGGTGGGGGCTTATTTACAGAACATAGTTTCTCTAGAGGTCACACAGATGTCTTTATATCCATAACTGGATGTGGGCCTGGTAGCCTATGAGTGATATGCAGGCAGAAATGCCTCCTAGTCCATTCCCCCTGATATGGTTCATGCCTGTGAGAATGTCACCTCAATATTAGATCTATTGCTAGGATCATCAGTTGGATGAAGTAAGGCTCAGTTCTCATTGCTGAGGAATGCAGTTTCCTCAAAAACAAAAATGTGTAACAAAACTGAGAGTTCAGATTTTGACACAAATTCCCATCATTCTGACTCCTGTTCTGTATAGGTTTTTGCATCGCACTCAACACCATTGTATCTATGTGCCTTCCAGTCATGCATTAAGCAATGTGACTGCACATCTGTTACATATAGTCTGTTCTCACATCTTCCCAGAGGGAGTTGTGTGTACAGTGGAATGGCTTGTTTTTGTAGGTGTTTTGAATAAATACACCTGTTGCTATGTGCTTATATTAGAGAAGGCAAGGTCAAAAAATATGCCTTACACGTTGAGCAGAAAGCGGTGAGGTTTGGGATGGCTCTTAGTGCCTGGGGAAGCACATTCCACAGTCTTGGAACACCCTAAGGAGGAAGTTTTGTCTTCTGTCCAGACGAGCTTCACTCTTGAGAATGCTATTGTGCCAACTGTGGTCTTTGTCCTGGAGCATTAAGTGGTCTTTTAATTACCCTGGCAATGGAAACAGCAGAGTTCTGCCTCACATGGGGGGGCAGGTTTCTGGGGTGCTGTGTAAGGAGTGAGCCCCATTTCCATGGTGAAGAACTCATTTCTACAGCAGCTCTTTGCCAGTTTGGAGTGTGTGGCCGGGTAGGGCAGGAGTGGAGACCTAAATCAATCAGTCTCGAAAGCCCCAAATCTAACAACCGTGGCTGAAGCCACCACCCTTCCATTTCCTACATGTAGAGGGAAAGCGTTAAGAAAACCTAAGTAATCCAAACATTAGCCTGAGCATTTTTGACAGTTATAAAATATATGAAAGAGTGGGGAAAATTCTTTAGCAATGAGAAATATTAGTTCTTTTTAACAATCTTCTGGTGATTTAATCCAGTTAGCTTTTTTCGTAGAATTTTTTTTTTTAATGGTGACTTTTTTTTTCTCACAAAAACATTTGTAGTACAATTTCCATTTTCAGATAATCAATTGAAAGTTGATTTCATGATGGTGGCATGTCTGTGAGGATTTGTGTAACGAGGGCCTTGGCAACAGAGGTCTAGGTTGTCATAGCAACGTGCAGCATATGATGATGTCAGATGTGGAATAGAGTGACTTCAAAACGTCAGTTTAGGCACAGTTTCTGCTGTTGTGAGTTTGGTTTCAAGGAGGGAGGAATGTTTTCATTTGGTTGAGTGTTGGTACATCTAGACTGAGTTTTAAAACCTATGGCAGCGATTCTCAGAGTTCAGGTCTACAGCCTCGGCCTTCCACAGCGGCACAAAAAACAGCTAGGTAGACATTTGGGTTCAGACTGGCACTTGGGCTCTGAAGCCTGCAGAGGGAGTTGCTAGGGAATGGGGGGGCAGGGTTGATCCCCGTTATTGTTCCTGTGAAATAATCATAGAACCATAGGGTTAGAAGGGACCACAAGGGTCATCTAGTCTAGTCCCCTGCCAAGATGCAGGATTTGTTGTGTCTAAACCATCCAAGGCAGATTGCTATCCGGCTTCCTTTTGAAAGCCTCTAGTGAAGGTGTTACCACAACCTCCTGAGGCAGTCTGTTCTATTGTCCTACTGTTGTCACAGTTAGGAAGTTTTTCCTGAGATTTAATCTCAATCTGCTATGCTGTAGTTTGAATCCATACCCTGTTGTGCTGCTCTTTGCGGCAAGAGAGAACAACTTTTCTCCATCTTTTTATGGCAGCCTGTGATGGGGTATCTGCCCCACACTGGACTAGAAAGAACATAAGAATGGCCGTACTGGGTCAGACCAAAGGTCCAGCCAGCCCAGTATCCTGTCTACTGACAGTGGCCAATGCCAGGTGCCCCAGAGGGAGTGAACCTAACGTAATGATCAAGTGATCTCTCTCCTGCCATCCATCACCCCCCTCTGACAAACAGAGGCTGTGGACATCATTCCTTATCCAGCCTGGCTAATAGCCATTAATGGACTTAACCTCCATGAATTTATCCAGTTCTCTTTTAAATCCTGTTATAGTCCTAGCTTTCACAACCTCCTCAGGCAAGAAGTTCCACAGGTTGACTGTGCCGATGTGAAGAAGAACTTCCTTTTATTTGTTTTAAACCTGCTGCCCATTAATTTCATTTGATGGCCCCTAGTTCTTATATTATGGGAACAAGTAAATAACTTTTCCTTATTCACTTTCTCCACACCACTCATGATTTTATATACCTCTATCGTATCCCCCCTTAGTCTCCTCTTTTCTAAGATGAAAAGTCCTAGCCTCTTTAATCTCTCCTTATATGGGACTCGTCCCAACCCCCTAATCATTTTAGTTGCCCTTCTCTGAATCTTTTCTAATGCCAGTATATCCTTTTTGAGATGAGGAGACCACATCTGTACGCAGTATTCAAGATGTGGGTGTACCATGGATCTAAATAAGGGCAATAAGATATTCTCCGCCTTAGTCTCTATCCCTTTTTAATGATTCCTAACATCCTGTTTGCTTTTCTGACTGCCGCTGCACAGTGCGTGGATGTCTTCAGAGAACTATCCAAGATGACTCCAAGATCTTTTTCCTGATCAGCTGTAGCTAAATTAGCCCCCATCATATTGTAAGGGTTAACTTCAGCAGGGAGCAATGGAGGTGAGTTCTCTGAGAAGCCCAGAGAGGCTATGTGAGGTGTAGCCAATCATGGGGGAGTTACAGGGAGCAACCCATCCTGCTGGCAGGCTCAGATGAGGAGCTGCAGGGCAGCAGGGTCAGTTGCTGCTGGAAGCTGAAAGACCTGCGGCACCTTGGACAGAGCAACTGCTGGCAGAGACTAAGGGAGCAAGAGGGAGCTCCTGGCTGGCTGCTGGGATTGATTAGTTGCATGCCCTAAGGTAAGGGCAAAGAATGTGATGGGGCCATGAGGAAGTGGCTCAGGGTACATAGCAGCATGGTGAGAAGTTAAAGAGTTGCAGCAAGAGACTGCTATCTGTAGGGTCCCTGGGCTAGGAACCAGAGTAGTGGTCATGCCCCGGGCACCCCCGCTCGCCACTGGAGAAGTGACATGATTATTGGACTGAGACACTAACCCCCAGGAGGAGGCGCCAATTTGGCAGTGAGTGCCAGATCCCATGAATTAGCCTTCCAAGTATTTGGAGAATGCTATCATGTCCCCCCTCAATCTCCTGTTTTCCATACTAAACATACCCAGTTCCTTCAACCTTTGCTGATATGGCTTACATTCCATCCCTTTGATCATCTTTGTTGCTCACCTCTGGATCCTTTCCAGTTTTGCCACATCCTTCCTATACATTGGTGACCAATATTGGACACAGTACTCCAGTTGAGGCCTAACCAGTGCCAAGTAGAGCAGTACTATCACCTCCTGTGGCTTGCATGCTATGCCTCTGTTAATGTAACCTAACATTGCATTTGCTTTTTTTGCAACAGTATCACATTGCTGACACATGTTGAGATTGTGATCCAGCACTGCTCCCAGATCCTTCTCAGCAGTGCTGCTGCCAATCCAGTTATCCCCAATTCTGTATTTGTGCCTTTGGTTTTTCTTCCCTAAGTGTAGCACCTTACATTTGTCTTTTAAATAAATTAAGATAAAATTGCTAGATCAGTTCATTCATGCTGCTGGCAAAGAAATCAGTTCAGTTCTCCATGTGGATGGGAAGCAAAATTATGGGGTGGGAGGGGTTGTTCAAGGGGTGTGTATCCTCCTCCTGGTGAAAAGTTCATCTCCACAGCAGAAGTTTTTATGCCTATGTACAATAGGTGAGTGGGGCAGCGTGTGGAATCCTAAAACAACTCAAATGCGAAAATCTTGGGCCTGATAATACAAACTGATGCAGCCCATGTTCAGCTCCTACGTGGGGAGTGAGAAGACAAGAAAAACTAAGTAATAAAAAATGTATACTGAACACTTCTAAAAATAACTCTGAAAATGTTAAAATATTTAAATGAAGAAAAAAATCTTTTTAACGGTGAGCGATGTGAATTCCTTTTAAAGCTACCTGCTCAAATTTAATTCATATTGACTAATCATTCTTTTGGGATAGAAACAGAATTGTTGACATTACTATTTTTTCGTAACATATAATTAGAAGATTGACAGCTATAAAATATAAGGGAATAGAGCAGAAGTGAAGTCAGTTTTTTGAGGTTTTTTGCAAGAATTTGTTTCTAAAAAAGGTGTTTCCCCCCAAAAAAAATTATTGCAAAAGAGACACATTTTAAAACAAACAATTTTAAGTTAATTTCAAAGCAGTGACTCTTCTGCAAGTGCTTGTGTGGAATAAGTATTAGCAATAGTGTCAGGTTGTTATAGCAACATACATCATGTGTTGACTTCAGAAGTGGAATTGAGTGACATCAGAATGGCAGTTTGGGAACAGCTGCTTCTGTTGTGAGTTTGGTTTCGAAGGAGAGGGGAGTGTTTTTGCTGTGATGAAAGTGTGTGAGGATTTGAGATTCGAAAGCTGCAGATTCATCTTGAACTTACATTTCTTTATTTTCTGTCATTCTTGCAGACCTTTGCTGGTTCCTCTCCATGACCTCTTAGCCCAGGGCCAGCAAGTTAAACTCAGTCTGAAGTGAAGGAGATTTCCTAGTCATTAACTGACTTGTTATCCTGGAGAAACAAGGTGGGTGAAGTAATATCTTTTACTGGTCCAACTTCTGTTAGTGAAAGAGGCAAGCTTTCGAGCTTCCCAAAGCATGTCTTCAGGTCAGCTTTGGAAAGCTCAAACACTGGTCTTTTTCACCAACAGAAGTTGGTCCAATAAAAGATATTACCTAGTATCCTGGGATCAACACGGCTACAACAACACTGCAAACAATATGCTATCTTGGCAACTTTCCTGCAAGCCTGTAGTATTACTTAGGAGACAGAAGGTCTGTTCAGATTGTGATGCCCAAGTTCCATCACTCCGTTCCTCTGGCAGAGAAATTAGTGCAGTTCTGTTACACATGGATGGTAAGCAGGCTTTTGCATGACTGCCTGAGAAGTGCTCTCTGTATGGGGCACAGCTCATGTTTGCAGCAGCTCGCTGAATGGAATTGTGGAGAGGTCGTGGATGAAAATCAGACTGGGGTCCTAAACAATCCCTGCACAGATAATCCCAGCCTCACTAATGCCAGTTGATGCAGCTCCACATTCAGCATCCTCAAATGGGAAGAGTATTTTTAATGAAAAAAGCTGCAATAAGAAAAAAAAATCAGCCTGAAGTGCTGAGAGGAAAGTGATTGTAATGGTACAAAATGTTCAGTTGGCTTTTCTGCAGAATTTTTCTAAAAAAAGGGTGAGGGACATGTTTTGAAATAGAGTGACAAGGTGGGTGAAGTAATATCTTTTATTGGACCAACTTCCGTTGGTGAGAGAGACAAGCTTTCTAGCTTCTGAAGAAGTGCTCTGTGTAAGATAGAAAGCTTGTCTCTCTCACCAACAGAAGTCAGTCCCAATAAAAGATATTACCTCACCCACCTCATCTCTCTGACACCCTAGGACCAACACGGCTACAAGAGCACTGCAAACATTTTAAATTAATCAGTTTAAGGTCAGCTTCAAAATGGCTCTTGTGTGACATGTGGACCTTAGCAACAGACTGTTAGGTTGTTAGCGCAACAGGCACTGTTTGTCTCTCTCAAACAGAGTGGCATCAGAATGGCAGCTTGGGAACAGCCACTTCTGTTGAGAGTTTGGTTTTGAAGGTGGGAGATGGGATTTTTCATGGGTGATAGAAACTTGGTCTGGACTCTATTCTCTGACATTCTTCCAGATCTTTCCTTGTTCATCTGACTATTCTGTTGACTCAGAAGCAGCAAATGTAGCTGAGGTCAAGGTCAGAGGGATTTCCTATTCAGAACTTGACTTGTTAGACTGGTAATTTTCCTAGTAACCCTTTGTGTTACTGAGGATGCAGAAGTGCTGTTATGACTAGTAACACTTTCAAATAATGGTAAAAATGGATTCCTTGGGAGCCTGTATATTAGTACAATGATGGTACTCGTGCACAGATGGAAGCAGATGGGGATGCACACAGTGATGATGGCAGTAACGGGAGGAAGGAGCAGAGAGCATTACTCCAAGGCTCCAAAAACAGAAGACAGCAGAGCAGGGAACAGAGTTAGTCTCAGAAGAAGGAACTCATATTCTTGGCTGTGGATTCTGGGCTGTTTTCATAAAGGAAGGGGTGAAGGGAGTTGGAAAGGGAACAAGTGGGGGGCTAGAATAAAGGGTTCACATCTCAGCCAGCTCATCAGACTAGTGAGCAAAGAACTCAAGGCTGAAAGCCTGGGAAAGGAGGAAAGGAGATGATCTAGAGGAAACGAGATAGTCTTCACCCTAAAAAGAGGGGCCAATTTTCTGAGTTCTGATGAAGCCTCAGGGCCCATGGAGTGTCTGCTCCCTGCCTGTTGGAGGCATTCGGTTGAGGAGCTGCTGCTCTGAAAAAGAAAAAAAGGCAGCAGGGTTATCACAACCCAGTTTCTAAGGAGATGTCATGATTTCCAATGAAGACCAGCCCCCACCCAGCTCCATGATATCAGGTGGTCTCTCTCCTGTGGGACTGAAATCTCTGTCACCCTTATTCTCTGCCTGTGTCTGAGGCTGCAGAGGGATAGGTGTGTATGGGTGTGCACTCACACCTGTGGATGCATGCTGGTGAGTGGGTGCGTGGGGCCAGTGTGTGTAAGTTCAAGTGCCCTTTTACATATGGCAGCACCTTACTCAGTACATACACGTACAGTTTTATGCATGGGTTTTGATATAGTTTTCCAGTGTGAAAAGGGGAGTTTGCAGGTTTTATTGGGGTTCAGTTCCCCATTTTTCTTAAAGCTTTGTAGATCTTCTTCTGAAGAGCAAAGGCTTTAAAATTTGGAATACTCTGGAAAATATTGGGCCTCATTGAGAGAATTCTAATCCTTTATCCATAAACCCTTTAGTGCACACATATGGCGAGAGGGGTGGGAGTCGCTTTAGGGCATGGCTTCTCCAAAGCAGACAGTTATGTCATTCTATAGACTATTTCTTTGGTGGGAAGAGGGAAAAGAGGCATATGACCTGCATGCAGCAAAAATGCCTTCTACTCTCTCATGTGTGAGGTAGAGAATCAGCTCAGCACTGAGGCAAGGTCACCAGATAAACAAATCAGGGTCTAGATTTAAGGTTGTTGATTTGGGATTGTCTGCAGGCACATGACTGACGTGCAGCTAACATTGGCTCCATTCCCATCCCTCTCCAATGTGTTGGCAATAGGCTAGATTGTGACTTCAATCACAGACCTGAGCAAGAAGCAGTGCATAAATTGCACATTCCCAAGAGTAGCCCCAAGAGGCAATGTGACTCAGAGGCACTATTTCCTCTCTGCGTATCTCTCTGCCCAAAAGGGTTGAAATTGGTTCCTGGCCTATATACGCAGCAAATTGCACCACCCGTTCTGATGGCTCAGCTGCAATGGCTACTGCATTATGGGAACAGATCCAAAACTCTTCCACTTCCAACAGTCTCTGCTATAACATGGAAATAGTGGGTATATAGTGCCAGCTAATTTTAGGTCTCTGGAGGAAATGTTTTTAAGTAGCACATGCATGGCTATATGTGGGGTTTTAACACTCACTTAACTCCTACAAAGTTCCACACTCAAATTCTGACCCACTGTGTTGTCCCCAGAGAGGCTGCAACATTGAAGGACATGGATGATGGGTGGGAAACACTGCCACGCTTTCTTACCCTTACCCTTCCTTGTATGACCTCTCTCTGATATTATCACGTCCATGCTCAACCTACTGTTATAATACTTAGCTGTTCCAATGGGGTGTCAGGTTCTAAAACTGAGAAATAGAGGTCCTCATAAAATAACTCCTGCAAACTGGGGGAAATTTGGGAAAAAAGATGGCATGCTTCTAGCTCTGAGACAGCTCTGATTAAAACAAAATTTGACAGAATATTAAGGCATAATCATAGATTTCTGAAAAAGTAGGTAATTAGGAATGAGAATATTCAAACCCATACTCCATTCAACTGATACACACACACACACACATCCCCATGCAGCGTATACACACAATACACAATGTAGAATGTTGGGGTTTATACATTTAAGCCTTCTCTAAACCATTTTCTCTAAATATTCTTTGTCAGGGTGCATCACTGAAGGTATAAGGATAGTGTTTAGGAAACACCCTTCCTTTCGCATCTGTCTTCAATATACTGTCCATGACAGAGTCACCTCCTTGTTACACCTACTACAGCTAGGATCCTGAGCTACTCCAACCAGGCCTCACATTCTAAAATTCAGGAATTTATTTTCTTCATAAAATAAGTGCTGGAAAACTGGGGACATTAGGAAGTTCCCAGGACTAGAATAGTTCAAATCAAAACAAATAGAAATCCACATTGCAGAATGTTGGGACTCAGACCTAGGTTATGTCTACATTTGGAGCTGGGTGTGTGATTCCAAGCTCATGTGGACATACTTGCACTAGCTCTCAATAAGTAGGTGTACACGAGCTGGGAACTACACCCTCACCTCCAAGTGCAGACATACCGATAGACTGCTAGAAAACTGGAATAATTAGGAATGAAGCAGGATATACCAAAACTCAAAGAAGAAGTTTACCCCCAAATTAAGACTCCCTGAACAGAATGTTGTGGACCTTTTATAAAACATTTAAAATATCAATATGAAGATCTACTAGTAGCACAGAAAGGTATGAATGATGTGTACCTGGAAAGATAATAGAGAAAATAATCAGTTTGTAAGTATCTTGAAGATAATATGGTGATAAGTAACATTCACCATGGATTTCTCAAGAACAAATCATGTCACACCAACCTAATATCCTTCTTTGATAGGGCACCTAGCCGTGTGGATAGCGGGGAAGCAGTAGATGTGATATATCTCAACTTTAGTTAGGCTTTTGATACTGTCTCACATATTCTTCTCATAAGCAAACTTAGGAAATATAGCCTAGATGAACCTACCATAAAGTGAGTACACGACAGGTTGGAAAACTGTACTCTCAGAGTATTTGTCAATGGTTCATGGTCATGCTGGAAGGGCATACTGAGTGGGGTCACACAGGGATCTGTCCTGGGTCCAGTTCCATTCAATATCTTCATAAATGATTTAGTTGGTGCAGAGCTGAAGAATATGGGTGAAGTACAGAAAACACAACTTACTTCACAATTCTCTTTATATGTATTGTCCTTGAAAGTGTCACCTCCATACTAAATCTACGGCTATAATAGATGACCAAACTAGAGTAAATATTCTAATATATACAAACAGGACTTCATCATAAAATGTTCCTTAAAATAGACTGATTAGGAAGAAATTGGGAAGGTTGCAGTCCCAAAGCATATCAAACTTAAAGAAAAGCTCACATTGTAGACTACTGAGACCCAAACCTAAACTTTGACAAACTGGACAATAAGCATAAGAGAGAACATTCACAGCCCATAGTCAGTTCAACCCAAAGCACACTCACAAATACACACAGACTATAATGATAGGGCCCAGTTATAGAACTTAATTAGGCATTTTCCCTCAAAACCAGGTATTGTACAGATTGTCAGACTGAGTGATGGTCTGGATAAAATGCTGGAAAACTGTGATAATTAGGAATGGGAGAAGATGCTCCCAGTCCCAGATTCAGTCAAATTCAAACAAATACAAGAACACAGAGCAGAATTCTGGGACCCAGTTGCAGACACATGAAAAACTGGGGTTATTAGGAATAAGATACAATATTTAACCCATAAGGAAGGTTACCCATCCTGACTTACCTTTTAAAATAACTGGTGGGAAAATTATGTTTCCGTGATATATATATCATAATTCTTTCTTTAATTAAACAAGAAAAAGCAAGACACAATAACCAGAGTTAGCCAAGCTACAAAACATGCTTTCTATAAATTTCAGAGCAGTATACTATATTGCTCCCCTACTGCATTGAATCACAGGCATTATCTAAGTAGGTGGCACTGTTTCTTTTCCCACTTTCCTATCGTAATGCACCATTGAGGGCCTAAAGTTAGTGCTAGCATGTTAAATATTGAACATATTCTTTTATTTAGAACTATCAAAGAACAGTCTCATATTAGTGTATCCCAACCGAAACACACATATATGCACACACACAAGTTCATCCAGACCAATATAATAGGACATTGTGACTGAAATGGCATTCTCAGTGCCAAAAACAAAAGTCGTCATCTTGATCTGATGGTAGGGTGTGGGGCTGGAATGATGCAAGTTCTATCCTATAAAGATCTGGGGTGAAATCCAGATGACTGAGGGGTTGTGTTACCGCCTGCCACACCACTTTGTGTGCCTCACAATGTTTGCTTTGTAGCTCCCAATCTTGGCACTCGCAAACAGCCTACCAGCATGCAGGTCACACCCCGGGTGTCTGTGAATAGCTGTAGCCCTGGTCCAAAAGCTCTGACCCAGAACATGTTAGCAACACTCCAGTCACACTCTGGCTTCCACCAGCCTGGGTTACTACATGCAGGGTGACACCCAGCACACTACCAGTCCCAAATTTCCCCACAAAAATGTATTCTGCACTGTCCAGCCCTCTCCTAGACAGTTCAGATATTAATGGTCCGTTGCGACTCTAAAGGGTAAATAGTCAACAGTTTGTTACTTTAACTGGAGTTAACAAACAGTGGCGTTTAAACACAATTTAAACTAATTTGGATTAGTTTAGATTAAAAATAAAACAAGTTTATTTAACTACAAAGAGATAGGTTTTAAGTGAGTACAAGTATATAGTATTAAAGTCAGAAATGGCTACAAGAGATAAAGATACATTTTAGTTACCAAGAACCATATTAACAAACTAGACTTGGTTCAAATTAAAATCATTACCACAGATTCCCAGTGACCAAATTCTCAGGTCAGGAGCTCCCCACAAAGCCAAAGGGCTGGTTCCTTTGTCTTTTTAGGTGAAGGTGAGAGAGGGATAATCTAGGTGTTTTTGCCCATCACTTGTATACTCCACTCACCCTTTTGAAATACATATTCCTGAGGGTACCCCTAAATAAAATTCATTCCAGCCATGAGGAAGGAGAGATGGAGTCTCGTGGTGAAAGATATTCCATGTTGTTGTTTGCTAGAATGCAAATCAATCTGTTCCTGCCAACCTTCCTAGCTAAGAATGGCCACTTCCACTTGACGGGTGATTGCCAATCAACTTTGAGGATACCAGACTACAGGCATCAGATTATTCTTTGTGTTTGAAAAACAGGTTTACCTCCTCCTCAGACTTGTCTAGTAAACACATTTTAGTCATAATTTTGGTTTATGTTTATAATTCTTAATGCACATTTCATACATACTGCACACAAGAATATTGATGATCAGTGAGTTATTAGTTTTTAAATGATACCTCACAAGGCATATTTTGCACAAAGATTATTACAATAATGTGTAGAGTGTGCATACAGGGTTGCATTCAGTCACATATCCTCTGCTACCTCAATGGATAAAAGCAGAGAGTAGCTCTAAATTTAAGGAACTGGATTACTTTTTTAAAAAGTAAAATCTAGCATTTCATATTCCCACCCCATCTCTCTAAGGGATGGGTTCTCTAAGGTTTGAGAGAGTTGCAACCAACCCTTTCTCTGTGACTAGCTAGATGGGAGGAACTGCCTTCCTCTGAAACATGTGGGTGCGGGTCACTTGCCAGAATTGTCTGGGTATATCTCAGAATCATTTTCCTGCCATTTCAGGGGTCCTGGGCACTTGTGTACCTTGGTCCTTCCTATTCCCTGCCTGTGGCACATAATAGTTTAAAATCCTGTGGGATGTAATACCTAGGTCCAATTTCAGTTGTTGGGTTTAGTGTGCAGGTGCTGGGGCTCAGATTAGATGATCTGGTGTTCCTTTTTGGCCTTAAACTCTATGACTAATTCTGTGACAGCACCTTTTCTCATGGGGCCCTGGTATGGGAAAATGTTGAGAACTACCGCTCTAAGGAACCAGAACCGCACTTGCAAAAGAGAAGGCTAGAGCTAGCTAGCAAACATGCTTCTTACATAGTTCACAATTTGTCACCGTGTGGATCTCCTAGAGGGATGCAGGACTGGAGGTTTGTATCAGCATTGCACAGCCAACATCACTGAATATTCCCAGCCTCCAAAAATGGATTCTCCCGGCAGCGGTGATTCCTTCCCCAGGGTCAAGAGGTGATTAATCTGGGCCTCAAGTCACCGGTTTGAAGCCCAGGACTTCTCATGAATAGCAGATGCTTTGGGACAGCACATCTATTCCCCCACACACATGAACACATGACCAAGTGTGGAGGGAGGTACAGCTTCCTTCAATACTTGGAATAATGTCCCTGTGTAGTTTCTCTGACAGGAGTGAGGTGAAGCCGCTAAGGGATGGACCCTCATTCTCTCCCCCACCCTACTTTGTGGGCTGTCCCTCACCAGACAGTCTGAAATAAACTGGTTGATTTGAGGATATCACACTCTGAGATCATCACATGGCTTCCTCCAAATATTATAAAAAGGTCATTGCATTGAGACACTGGGTGGGTGGAAGACCTAAGCAATATGAATGGCCTCCAGCCAATACGGCTTAGTACCTCTGGTAAGACTGTTCATAGGCAGTGCCAGACAACTACTGGTGTCTCTAATAAAAACTCCAAATGAGCAACATCCCACTGATCAGGAGGGATACATAGGAAGGAAAATATTAACGTCTGTCTCTCCCTGGACCCTTTGGAAAGCATCTACAAACGGATTGGTAGATAAGGAGATGATGAGCTCAATTCACCTGTAACTACCAGCAACTGGTAGATATGCAGTTTTTGAGGAGATATGAAATCCAATCTCATGCTTCAGGGCATAAACTGATTTTCTGCAGGGATCAGGAAGGCTTTTTTCCTCTCTTATATACAGCAGAGTACAATTGGCCAGATGCATCATGGGGTGTTTTGCCTTCTTCTGAAGCATCAGATATGGGGTATCACCAATGGAGTTCACTTCTATTTAGATCCCAGCCCATACATGTCCCATCACCTCCTTCCATGGTGTGAAAAATTGCTGGGTCACCTCCTCAAACGGAACAGCTTATTTGCTGCTTGGGTGGTGATTCTGACAATAAAATGTTAATTTATAAGAATTCTCCCACAGTGAAGCACTAAATCAAGGAAGGGGAGGGGGGATCTTTACTCCCAAGCCCTGAAAGACAGGTGAGCTTCACTCCATTACCTCAGTGTAGTGGGTTGGAGAGAGGGCAAGAAGGAAGGATCAGTGTTGGAGAGGAAGGAAGCTAAGTGCAAGGTGGGGAGAATCACTCCCTGCCTCAGCAGTTGAGGTAGAACAGTGAACAGAGATGGAGGTCTTCACAATCTCTTCACCAGACATGGGAATGGGAGTTGATGGGGAGGCAGAATTTAACTGGTCCTAGTGGTTGGGATCTTTACTACCCTCTCCCAGGTAATGGGGAGAGGTATAGAGTGAGGAACAGGACCTCTCTTCCGTTAAAGAGTGGGGAATTGGGAATGGAGGTGATCTCTACTCCTTTCCCCATGAAATGTGCAGGAGGAGGGGAGGGACAGGAGAAATCTTCACTTTCCTCTTCCAGGCAGTGGTGGTGGAGGTAATGGGGAGATGGGGCAGAAGTTTACTCTACTCCTCAAGGCTGTGGGGAGGGAATATGGGAAGCAGAAGGGGTGATCATGGTTTCTGTCCCCCAGTCTGTGGAGCAGTGAGGAGAGGGCCTGGAAAGAGCCAGGGTGGGGAGAAGAAAACCTTCTTTCCTTCCCCAAAGTACAGGGGAGGGGCAGGGCTGGCTCCAGGCACCAGCTTTCCAAGCTGGTGCTTGGGGCGGCAGGCGAGAATGGGGCGGCAGTCCGAGTCCCGCGGCGGCAATTCGGCAGCGGGAAGAGCGGACCTGCCGCCGAATTGCCACCGCGGGACTCGGACTGCCGCCTCATGCTCGCCTGCCGCGGTGGCAATGGGGCGGCAGGTCCCCTGCCCTTCCCTTGCCGCCGCGGACTGGGACTGCCTGCGTTGGGGGCGAGGCCCCGCCCCCGATGCAAGCAGACGTAGCGGGGCACCTCCCCCAACGCAAGCAGGTGTCGGGGGCGGGGCCCTGCTACGTCTGCCTGCGTCGGGGGCGGGGCCTCCGCCCCTGCTTGGGGCGGCAAAATTGTAAGAGCCACCCCTGGGGAGGGGGATGAGGAGAGGGAAGCAGTTGTCAGTGCTGTGCCCCAGGCAGCAGAGAGGAGATTTCTGGGAAGCCAGGGAAGGGGCTCACTGTGTGACCCAGGGCACAAGGCCTGCTTGGTGCTTGCCCAGCATTTTCCTGAGGGAACCTTAAGCCAGTGTGGAAGGAAAAAGAAACAAGCCACTAGCTCAGCTCAGACTGCAGGAATGAGCCACGCAGGAGAGCCATGGCTGGATGGGTGAGGCCTGCATTTTCAGGCCATACTCACAAAACCCTTGGCAGCTTTGGAAGTCAGGAAGGGGAGATCAGAAAGAGTGGCTGGCGCATGCGAGAAAATGCAGCAGAAAGTCATTAGTGACAGGAAAAACAAAGGGCAAGAAATGCTTCCTTCTGAACTGACAGAAGAATAAAAAATGGAGGCCAGGTATCCCAATTACAACAGACACTGAGTAGAAAGACAACAGAAAGGCAGCAAAAGGAAAACACCCAGGAAGAAGAAAGTTTTCAGCAAACAGCAGCAGCAGGGCTAGGAGTAGTGTAACTGAGACGTCATCTCCAGAGCTGCCAGGAAGAGCACATGCTCCACAAGAACAGAGCTGTGATGCTGCAAAGATTTTAAAGGTGACATACAGAGAGCAAAAATAATCCCCATGGCAACAACATTCCCAGGAAGAGCCCCTGCAAAGTTAAACTGCAGAAACACAGGGAGCCAGGTTAGTCGGGCTGGAAGAGAGTGTGATATTTGAATAAGAGGCCCCTAAATGTGCAGCTGGAATCTCCATTGTCCTGGGTAATTTCTTGATGGTGTAAATCCAAAAGTGGGAGGGGTTGTTCCCTGAGCATAGGGGGAATAGTTCCTAAGGAGGCATTAATTACAGCAGCCCTGTATCAGGTAACTCCAAAATTGGGGGAAGAGGCATGGAAAGATGTCCTAGAGACACTTTTGTCACCCCATCTCTGAGCTTCACCAAACATGAGCTTGGTGCAACTGAGGGTGGATTTCCAACAATCCATGTAAGGTTTATGCAGTGGGAGAAGCTGCCAATGAAATCCTGGAAATGCTCCTGTTATCTGAGGAAGCAAAAGCAATGAGAAGTCAAAGCAGCAAGCCATTGATGTTCACATTGCTGGGACCTACAATGGAAAGTATGAAGTGCAATGGAATCAGAGTTTCTCTGAAGCAAACAGGACTGTGTAGCCCTTTCAAATAGCTGCATAGAGCCCCTCGGAATTCTGCCCATTTTCTCTGTTACATGAAGCAATGAAAAGAGATGAGATTGTCGTGGGTGTAACAGAGACATGAAACTGCCGGAGTACTTCCAGTTCAACCCCAAACTGACATTAGCAAAAAGCAACAAACAACAGTAGACAGAATAACAACCAGTTTCTGATGATACCTCTGTGAGAGCAGCTGGCAATACAGGCACTGCATTAGTGGAGAAGCTGGAAAATATCCAAAGATTGGAAGAGACACAGGCACAATACTCACAAGCTGTCATACAGCTGCAACACTGCCTGGCAAGTACAAAAAAAAAAAACTGCAGAGACCATCCATTTGTATGTCCAAGTCTCTAATGGAAAAAACAAGATCTACGGCACATGGAAGACACGGGTGTTACATCGTCATGAGAAGAAGTCATGACCAGGACTCATGAGTTGGTAGTGGTCTCCAAAGCAAGTGGGAAACTCAGTCAGTTACTGAGTCACGAGCAGTCTTGTCTAATGGTCGGCCTACCTGTTAGACCTGAATCCAGCCAGGGCAGGGTCCTGGAGCAAAGCCAAATGTCTGAGCCAGAAGTCAGAAGCCAAAGCTGAAGCAGAAGGGTTAACTGGAGACACAGTCAGGAGATGTAGCCACAGGTTGGAGCCAGGGGTCTGAAGCCAGGATGTAGCCAGGTGATGGGGCAGAAACAGATACAGGCTGAGACTGGAGCGGGAGCACATACAAGCAGGGCTAGAAACAGCAAAGGCAGTGACAAGACCAATCCCAGCTGCAGACGAGAAGTACACTGAGCAGCCACTGGACTGCTGCTGCTATTGAGCTTATATATCAGCCTGCTGACTCCTGAAGACAGTCAGGTGGCTCAGTCAATCTGCCAGCTTCTATCAGGGCCAGCTGCGCTCATTATGTTGCCAGGAGACTGGTTTTGCTGCAGGCTGGCTCCCGACAGTACCCCTCCACTTCAAGGGCACCTCCTGGGGATGTAGGACTTGATTTTGAGAGGGTATTTTTGGTGTAAGGCACCTAAAAATTCCCCAGCATGGACATTTTCTAATTGCTCCCACGATTGCTCTTCTGGTCTACAACCCTCCCAATCCACTAGATAATAGACTTTGCCCCAAACTCATTTGAAGTCTTGGATTTCCCAGATCCTCTTGGCTCTGGACAGCCCTGGCAGGTGGTGGTGGAGCAGAGCATCCAGGAAAGGGATTCTTCTCATAGGGTTTGAGAAGGAAGACATGGGAAACTGGGTGAATCTTCAAGGATTCTGGCAACTGGAGCCTACAGGGGTTATTTGATCAAAGATTTTAAATGGTACCAGGTACTGGTGATCCAGTATGACCAAGGGAGAGGGGTATCTGAGGTGTTTGGAGGAGAGCCAGACTTTATCTCCTACAGACAGAGTTGATGTGGCTGGGCATTTGCGGTCGGCATGATATTTGTATGCCTCCTTGGCGGCTTTTAGGTGTTTGGTAAGCTCTTGATGAATCTAATGAAAGTGGACAACTAGATCTGCTGCAGGAGGGACTGGGGAGTCTGTAGGTGTGGTCGACTGAAGGCTAGGGTGAAAACTGTAATTTGCATAGAATGGTCTGTGTTGGGGAATGCATGGGTGGAGTTGTCGTACGCAAACTCTGACTATGTCAGTCAGGTGCCCCATTCATCTTGATGATAAATGGAAAAGCAATAATGATATTGTTCAAGGACCTGGTGCACCTGTTCTGTCTGCCCATTTGTCTGTGGGTGATAGGCCAAGAAAGTAAGCTGTTCCATTCCCAAGATTTTGCACCAAAACCAGAAAGTGATCTATGGACCTCGATCTGAGACTATTCTGGTCAGCAGTCCTTAGAGCTGCAAAATATAATCTAGAAAGAGGTAGTCAGTTGGGAGGGAATGAACAGAAATAAATGTGCCATCTTAGTGAGGAGATCAACGGTGATAAGAATGATGGTGCAACCTTGGGAGTGAGGTAACTAGATAATAAAATCCAAGGATACCAAGGACTAGGGCCGAGACACGGTAGCCAAAGGCTGGAGAAGACTAAGTGGTTTAGCAATTGGACACTTGCTCTGACAGCACAGAGCACATGAATTCGCATATCTCTTAACCTTGGTACTCAACCCTGGCCACCAGAAATTCCATGACACTGGGTCTTGGGTCTGCTGAAGGGCTTCTTGGCTCTGGGTTGCAGGGCAATTGAACAATCATAACTGCGTTGGGGCAGCAAGGTACCTGCTCTCCTTTTATCTAAAACATCAACGTAATCCCAATAATTCACTGGGATTCCTGTATGGCCACACTATGCTCCTTGTGTCAGCAGAGCACATCCAGGCTAGCAGCTCTTTCATAGATTCATAGAGTCTAGGGCTGGAAGGGACCTCGAGATGTCATCGAGTCCAGCCCCCTGCCCTCATGGCAGGACCAATTACTATCTAGACCATCCCAGATAGACATTTATCTAATCTGCTCTTAAATATCTCCAGAGATGGAGATTCCACAACCTCCCTGGGCAGTTTATTCCAGTGTTTAACCACCCTGACAGTTAGGAACTTTTTCCTAATGTCCAACCTAAAGCTCCCTTGCTGCAGTTTAAGCCCATTGCTTCTTGTTCTATCCTTAGAGGCTAAGATGAACAAGTTTTCTCCCTCCTCCTTATGACACCTTTTTAGATACCTGAAGACTGCTATCATGTCCCCTCTCAGTCTTCTCTTTTCCAAACTAAACAAACCCAATTCCTTCAGCCTTCCTTCATAGGTCATGTTCTCTAGACCCTTAATCATTCTTGTTGCTCTTCTCTGGACCCTCTCCAATTTCTCCACATCTTTCTTGAAATGCGGTGCCCAGAACTGGACACAATACTCCAGTTGAGGCCTAACCAGCGTAGAGTAGAGCGGAAGAATGACTTCTCGTGTCTTGCTCACAACACACATGGGCACAGAGAGCAGTGCACTGTGGGTAACTATCCCACTGTGCAGCTGGCTGCAGGGTGCTTTGGGAAGGATTTGCAATGTCTCATGGGGCAAGTATAGCATCACATGATGCAGGTTTCTCATTCCATGGCCATCCTACTAGATTGCCAGCTGCTTTTCAACTGAAGTGTGTGTGGAGGCGAAAGGGGGAGAGTGCGTGACAGGTAGTGTGTGTGGGGAGAGAGACCGTGTGTGTATTGGGGGAAAGTGAGTGTGTCAGCAAGCAACCAATCCTGAGGCAGGGGGAGGAGGACACCCCCGTCATCAGCCCCTGCCTCCCTCCCCCGTCCCCCGGCTCTGCACAGCACAGCAGTCTCACTCCCACCCTCCCAACCCCCGACAGCAGCCACCTGCCTGCCACTGTGATCCTAATGCCAGAGAGAGCAAGATTCCATATTGATGATTCTGCGATGCCCTTTGAGTTCTCCCACATCCTCCTCTGCCCACAGACCAAGATGATCCAACCCCTCCCCTGTAGCCCAGGCAGGAGTGTGTTTGCTGCCATCATGCTCAGCTGGGCAGTAGATATAGGAGCTCTGCAAGCTGTTGAATTGCCACAGTTCCTGGGGCTTTGAAAGGGGAGGGGTGCAGGCCTGTGCAGCTGGATGGAGGGCAGCGAAGTTCAAAAGAGTGAGCAGAGCAGTCACAGTGGGCATTGTGGGATACTTCCTGGATGCCAGTTACGGTGACGTAATGAACACAGTGATGCTTTGTCACTCTAACATTGCCGGAAAAAGCTCTATGCCTCTCGTTGATGTGGTTTTATGTTGGCAGCAAAACGGGAGAGTAGCATTGTAGTGTGTACACCTCCCGTTTTGTCGAAAAAAGGTGCCTTTGCCAACAAAACTGTGTAATGTAGACAAGACCTTAGAAGCCTCCAATAATGGCGATTCCACAACCTCCCTAGGTAATTTGTTCCAGTGCTTAACTTCCCTTACAGTTAGGATATTTTTCCTAATGTCTAACCTAAATCTCCAAAGCTGCAATTTAAGCTCATTACTTCTTGTCCTGTGCTCAGTGGATACAGAAAACAATTTATCACCCTACTCTTTCTAATAATCTTGTACATACTTGAAGACTTATGTCCCCATTAAGTTTTCTATTCTCCAAACAAAACAAAACCAATCTTTTCAGTCTTTCCTTTCACGTTTTCTAGACCTTTAATAATTTTTGTTGCACTCCTCTGGATTTTCTCCAGTTTGTTCACTTATTTCCTGAATTGTGATACCCAGAACTGCACACAGGACCCTAGCTGAAGCCTTAGCATTGCTGAGTAGAGTGGAAGAATGACTTGTGGTTTGCTTACAACACTCCTGTTAACACATCCCAAATGATGTTTGCTTTTTTTGCAACAGTATTAAATCGACTCATATATAGTGTGTACTCCACTATAACCCCCAGATACTTTTCTGCAGTACTTCTTCCTAGGCACCCATTTCCCATTTTGTTTTTGTGCAAGTGATTATTCCTTCCAAAGTGTAATACATTGCATTTGTCCTTAGTAAATGTCATCCTATTTATTTCAGACTATTTCTCCAGGTTTTCAAGATCATTTTGAATTCTAATCTGTCCTCCAAAGCGCTTTCCCAGCTTGGTATCATCTGCAAACTTGTGTGTACCATCTATGCCATTATCCAAATTATTTATGAAGATATTGAATAGAACCAGACCCAGAACAGATCTCTGTGGGACCTCACTTAATATGCCCTTCCATTGCCTATGAACCGTTTATAATTACTCTCTAAGGATGGTTTTCCAAGCAGCTGTGCAGCCCCTAATAGCAAGTTCATCTAGCTTATAGTTCCATTTGAGGTTTGCTGCCAGGCACCAGAACTCAATGGCAAACTTGTCAACTGGCCTGTTCCCCTGGTGTAGCCCCTGAAGTGAGCTCTTGGTGGACCGATAGGATTTGGATCCTCAAATACAATCACCATGGCTCAGAGGAACTCTTTGAACTGCCCCAACAGGAGGCCAGAATTCTCCAGGAGTGGAGATGCCCAGGCCAGGGCTTCCCCAGTTAGTAGACTAATAATAAGTCCTTATTTGGGCCTGGTCAGTGGAGAATGATTGGGGCCATAGTATGAACAGGAGCCAGCACCAGTTCATGAAACCGCAGAACTTTCTATGGTCCCTGTTAAACTTATCCAGCATTGGAATCTCTGGCTCCCTAGATGCTGGGTGGCAGATTCGGGAAGGAAGGCTTAATTCTGTAGGGCTTCAGTTTGTACCTGGAGGGCCACAACTGGGGCCTAGAGGGCCTGCAGGACTCCCACAATGGTCACAAGGGGCACGGCTGTCATTACAGAATCCATCTAAAGGCCAATCCGGGCCCTTAGCCACCACTTCTCAATCTTTTTCGGCTGTTCAAACTGTCAGTGACCGAGTTGTCGGCAGTCTGGCCTAACGGTTGGAACAACAGTTCGGCCTACCAGGTACAGCTGAATCCAGCCAGGGTGGGGTCCCAGAATAAAGTCAAAAGTCAGCCCAGGGAATCCAAAACCAAAGCCTCAGCTGAAAGGTAAGCTGAAGTTGCAGTCAGAGGGTGTGGCCACGGAGTCAGACCCAGTAGTCAGAAGCCAAAGCCAAAGCTGAGCGGATAACTGGAGTCACAGTCAAGAGGCATAGCGGAGGGTCAGAGCTGGGAGTCAGAAGCCAGGATGGAACTAGGTGCAGAGGTAGGAACAGGTAGAGGCTGAGGCTCGGGCTGGGGCAGGTACAGGCTGGGAATGGACCAACCACAGCTGCAGGTGAGGAGCACACTGAATAGCCACTGGACTGTTGTTGCTCCTGAGCTTAAACATCAGCCAGCTGGTTCCCGCAGCCAATCAGACAGCTTGTATCAGGGCCAGCTGTGCTCATTAGATTGCCTGGAGACTGGCTCTGCTGCAGGCTGGCCCCGGACACCCACATGCATATGAACTTCATACTACTAAATTAAAAGCGCCGATACAGATTTGGTGTGCAATGGAACAACTAGTTCAGTAATGCCAGAGTATTCCCAGTCTAGAGATCATTGCAGTTACATGCTGTCTTCACCTGAGAGGGTTTCAATAAGACCATCTCACCTTGGGGAAAAATGAGTTTGTAAAATTAAAAATAACATTTCTGACACACATCATCAGCATGGATGGGCCTGAACCTTAGGCAGACAAGATACATGTGTTTGTAGATGTCAGGAGTATGATGAATCCTGGAGATGACCACAGAAGTCAGGAAGTTCATCAGATTGCTCAGATTACATCACTTGTGAGCACTCCCATCACCAACAAAGATAAGACTATTTGAAATTAAAAGAGCTTCTACTATGTTTCTACTACTTGAAATTAAAAGAGCGTCTATATATGTTCGATACAATATTCTACCAAACCATAGACAATGGTAATGGCCAGGGGCCACCTTTAGATTTAAGTGATAGCTATTGATTCCATCAAACCACAATCCTTTGCTGGTCCTTGTTGGATCAAAACCATTGGAAGAACAGAGTAGAATCCAAAAGATATCACCTTTGCCACCTGCACTTGACCTACAAAACAATAAGTTCCAAGAAAGTTCCTAAGAAGATGAAAGGCACTAGATAGAGATCCATTAAAGACTGTCTATGTCAACAAAGGAAAAGGACTTTGAAAGACATAATAGAAGTATATATGGACTCTTCTGGGGAGAATGACCCAGCAATCACTACCTGATTTATCCTAAATAACAACAGTTCCAAAGCTAGAGTATATCTGCTTTTAACTTATTAGAATTTACAAGGACTTTGTGGGCAGAGGCCAGAACTGCCCATGGATCAGATAGCTTATTGCAATATAACTGCACTCCTGTAGCAGAAATTCTGATCTTTATGCAGTGCTCAGAATAATGCTGAAGTCTTTGCTAACAAAACCGCAATGCTGATGATGTACTACAGGTGTATAGAGAAATTTACAAGTGATATGAAAGGAGCTTCTGCCATGCTATCTTGAGAGATTTTCAGCACCTTGTCACTGGGGAAAAAAGTCTGCAAATCAAATTTGTGGCACATTGTTTCAGTGCTCAACCCTGATCTAAATAAGAAATAAGGGACCATTAACCTTCTAGTACTCAAAAATATTTCAGGAGCAAAAGTGTTTTCAGGACTGATATGATATGGCACCAAAGGGCAGAATGTGAAAGGGACAGATGTTTCATAATGTGGTCTAGGGCAGCTTTTCTAAATCTTCAGTAAGAATGGCAAACAGTTGACTTCATTTGTTGACACCTAGCAGAAGTTGAGCAGTGGTAAATGTATTTTGGGAAAAGAAAGCATTTGCAATAACAGGGACATATTCATGATTTTACACGTGGCTGATGAGCAGCAAGCTCACTATAAAAACAGACAATAAGTCTTTCTTTGTTAATGAAAAAAGTTAGATGAACTTCTGCCCATAAACACAAAGATTTCACCTCAGACACACTAGTACAAAGACGCTATATGAGCCTAAATGATGCTAACAGCAGCAATTACCCTTTCCGGGTCCTTATTTAAGCAATCAATATCAGAGGAGTATTAGTGCAACAACCAAGTCCAACTGTGTGTTGCATCTGACAGCGATCATAGCAAAATCCACCACCCAATCACAACAAATACTGGCAGTTTGAAAAGTACACATAGGCTTGGGACTCCAACCTTATAAAACAGTCTGGGGACATAGGATAGAGCTATCTATGGAGCTGATTTCTCACTGCTAGGAATGTAACCATATTAGAAAGTGTACTGATGATGCAACACTGATTAAAAATCACAGTCTGCTGGTGAAGTTGCTACTGAAAATTCATGGGGGCATAAAGAAGTACAATAACTGGGGCTCTTCAGACACTAGTGGATTGGTGTCCGTTCAAAATTTTAAAAATTGCAAAAACTTTAATAATATGATGAAAATTGCAAACTCAACAGAGAAAAGCACTGATGGGAACAGAGACCTTGGCAGCCTGTGACAGTGAATCTGTTCTTCTGGAAGGAGAATACAAATCATCTTGTGACATTTCTCGATATATTTAGCAACCATAGTGGAGAAAACAACTCACTCTCCCATTCAGAAAGTCAGATTCTTTCTTGAGCAACAAGAAATGAGAAACATTGATGCCAGACAATGATCTATAGTTGTTTGCAGCAGCCTCTACCAGTTTGAACAAAGCTTTTGATTTTAAATCCAGGGCCAGTCATTCATACTTTTCTTGGAGTCACAGGGAAGAGGAAAGATTGGGGAGAAGAGGAAATCTAAAAGTATCTCTAAGAAACTCAGGAGACCTCCAAAAGACCTTACTAGCATATTATCCAGCTATCCTAGTACATGCAGTATCTCTTGTACAACTTGACATGGGAAGAATGGGGTGGAGGGGGAGGAAGTAGGGGTTGGGGAAGGTCCTGAATGGGGAAGGGAACACAGTTGTAGAAAACGTAGGAACACTTACTGATAGCACTCTTTTCTATCTTGGAAATTTGCACACTTTGGCAGGAGGTGGGGGTGAGAACTAAATTCCCCTTCCTTGTACAAACCAGAGCCACATGAACTACGGGTGAAGTAGGGCAGTTGGGGGGAAGGTCCTGAATAGGGAAGGGAACACAGCTGTAGAAAATTTACAATTGTTTCCCTAAGGAACAGTTAGAGAGAGCACAGTAAAGTTATGCTATGTCAGGTAATTTCTCAGCTTGTTCCAAAGGCTAAAATTATAATGGTCTCCTTCTCTTTCAATTGGCTGGACCTTCAGCTCCCTTGATAGAAATCATGTTGACAAGAGGGCAGGAGGAGCCCCCAGAGAAGACAGGGGTAGATGGAGAATGGCCCTAGAGAAGCTGCCCATTAGGATGGACAGTAGACACCAGGAGCAACTGGAGTGCCTCAGGGCAAGGAAGGAATCATTTTTTCAGCAGGAGGAGACACTTATGAACTGGTTCCTGGACATGGAGACATGCCATAAGAAATGGGAACATTGCTTAATAGGGACACTAATTGCACTGGTGGCTGAAAGAGTACAACGTCCATCACTGAGGTGCCAGAACCCATCAGCGTTCATTTCCTTCTCCTCTTCTGGTTGCTACCAAGCACACTGCTGAATTTGTAGCAGTGTGCTTATGCCAGTGATCTCCCAACCAAGCAGAAGGAAAACTTTAAGCCAGCAGGCGTCCCAGACCACCACCATGTATTGGGCCCTGTAACTCCTCTCAGAAGAAGTCCCAATTCTCATCAAGAATCATTTTCCCCTGTAGTTCACGCCTTCTGATGAAGAGGGGAAGGAGATCAGTGCAAAGACATTCAGCTGTGGGCAGTGTTCTCAATTGTGAATAGTTAATATTTTAAAATTTTTGTTCTGTTTTCAAAATATTTCCATAATACCTTCTACCTCATACTTTTAATAATTGTTATGCTTTTTTTAACTGTGTGTGGCTCCTCCTTCCCAAGTATAATGAACTGAAGGTGTTTATTGGTTCAAGAATAGGCCCCAAGCTTCCTACCGCATGCAAGCAAATGGGGTGCACAAACGGGGTGTCATGATAGTGGATATATTTTAGTCTCCTGCCACTACTCCCCTCCCACAAGGTTCAGTAATAGCTCAAGTCCTATGGATACACGAGAGATGGGGGAAATGCAGCATATGTGTTATGTGCTTTAAAAAAAATTAGTATCTTTCAACATAGCACATGTCTAAAAGACAGACAAGGAGTCAATGTCTTCATGGCTTTATTGAACATGTTTAAAATTAAAAACCAAGAACAATAATAGACCAAGCAATAACAGTGTCTGCCAGTACCCTTTACAGAAATCAGCAGCTCAAGCAGTTTCAATCCCACTTAAGCAGTGTCAAGTAGACCAGGGATTAGTGATCTCTAACAACCATTAATTGCACCGGGCCCTGCTGACAATAAAAATAAATAAATCACAAAACACAATGGCTGCAATACTCCCCCTTCTCCTGCATAGCAAACCATCATAATCTCGTTTAATATATTTACATGTTACCGGTAACAGAGGTTTCAAAAGAAATGTGAATAGTTAGGAGAAAAACACAGAACAATGATCACGTAATGATTTGGCCACCACCATCCAGAGCAGAAACCCAACCCCATACAATGCTATGCCCCATTATAATTTCCTTCAATGTGTGTAATGTCACACACAAGAATGGCTTATGATCTTCAACATATCAAGGAGGACCAAAACCCACACAAAGCTACGCAGCTCTGCTCCATATGTACAAATGTTCCCCCGTATGAATTTAAAATAGCTTTACAGAATGTGAAGGTGTCCCTTGGCACAAGCACAGGGCAGATGTCTTCCCCTGCCTCCCTCCTGTGCCCATACTGCATCTCTAATTTCCCTTGCCCGATGGACCAGTATGTACCTGAGTAAGATCCTGCTGCCTGTACAGATTTTGCAAACCAGACTTGTCCTGAGCCCAGTTGGGATGAAAACATTCTACCCTTTACCCTCACAAATGTTGCGTAGTGTGGAGCAGGTGATGACCATACGAACAACATTTGCCACATTGCAATCTAGATAAGTTTGTAAGCTGCACCAACAAGCTCTCAGTCTACCAGACATGTATTCCATGACCATTGTGCAGGTTGAAGTTGAATTATCTTTTGCCAGGGATAACCAAAACATCCAAACTGTTCCAAAATAACAAGTTGGCACAGCTATAACACTCAGAACAATATTGTTTCTGGGGAATAAAGTCCCTTCTTCCCCCTTCAAGTACAATCCTGATCTACTCAGTACCCGAAGCAACAGTCCACCAAAGGACATACCGTGGGATACCAGCATTCAACATATCTGTCCAATGTGACCTGTATAAATTGTCATTGACTCTTAAAGTCAACCGTCTTTGATGCATCCAAAAAATGATGCCCAAATTCTATCCAGCATTTCTCTGAGCGCTTATGGAACTGCACAATCTACCCTCCATAAGGAGCAGGAGCATGACCAGATCACCATCCCATTGCTCCATGTTTTTGACTCAGTTTTGCAGAGAGCAACAGAGAGTGGGCAATGTGATCAGCCAATGTGAATGCAGGGGAACAGAAGCAACAACATACAACAAAGCAGTCTCTCTGTGACACATAGAACCCTGGGATGCCACCTGAGAAATGGTAGCACTAACCTACAGCTACAGTGTGTACACTGGTATGTGTGAATACAGAGCATTATACCTGTGTCCAGCACAGCACATGTGGACTCTCAAGTATGGGTATGGGAAGCAAGCATGAGTGCAAGCACAATCCAGTAGTCAGGTATGCATGCCAGCATAGCCATAGCCTTATTCTCCGGATAGACAAGCCCTTAGAGTTCAGGGCGTGAAGACCTGGAAGCAGTCTTGACATCAATCTAAATTAGAACAATGGGATTTGGTGGCCATCTTTACTTGAAGCAGCCTCTCTGACACCTACACTAAATATAATAAAAGTGTGAGAGTTGGCAAAATTAGCAGAAATATTCATTAGCCTTTCTAGCCCCTGTGAATTATTCCTTAGTGTTAGAAAATGCTAGCACCACCACCAGGCCAACAAAAAATAATCAGAGCTGGTTGGAAAATTTTCATCAAAATCAGGGGAGATCACTATTTCATATGTATATGAATATACAAATATAAAATCTATTTTAATTAAAGGTGATGGCATAAAATAACCAGTGCTTGGAATGTGGAAGCTGGAAACCCATGGGAACCTGATATTAAAGTTATTTTGACCAGGAAACATTAAGAATGCAGTTGAGCATGGTGGCTAACACCCGTCATTCAAAAGAACTTTTAGACATCTAGGGCAATATATTTTACTCAATCCCTCTGGATGGGATTATATGTATGTTTTAGATTCAAAGATAGTATGTGTCTCTCTAATATTCTTCCTCCTCCTCTAAATAGTTTCAAGTCTCAGTTGTGTTAAGTTATTAAAGAAAAAATAAACTTTAGGCCAAAGCATCCCCGGGTGTATTAGCTAAGCAACTGGTTATACTCAATCTTTAATGCAAAAATGTTCCGCTTCAAGGAAGGACTGTAAGATTTAAATGAATGATAATCTATTCTCAATATCATGAAAATGACACTGAAAACTTGGAAAGACCTTGAGCAACTAGAATAGTTAAATATAATCTGATTAGATGGGCAGCAGCATTTGCGTGTGGTGTATTATGGCTGGCTGCTGGTTAGACTTTGTGTGATACTTCCTGGGAGTATATGAGGCACCTGCCACCAGCTGCCCTTAGCATGAGGAAACCTTGCCTGTGCCTGCCAGCAGGTCAGCTCCCTGATTCCACCAACCATGGGTAAAACAAGCACTTCCCTTTCAACCTCTACAGGCTCTACTGTCTCTGCAGTGAGAGGCACATTCCAACCCCTGAGCCATCCGAGCGTCTCCCTGAGGTGTCCAGCCCCACTTCCACTGAGCACTTGCAGTATTGAACCAACATAATTACATCTCTGTCTAATTAGGCATTCTGCCTTGTTGGGGTACTGTTAGCTGATCATTTGGATCAATTGAGCAAATCCCTCACTAAATGTGTTTCTTTGGGGGGGTTATTTTGCTGAACTGTGTCGAGAACTTAAAACATTTCTTGACACTATAGCTGCTGTGGAGGACCAATTGTAAGTAACTGCCTTTGACCCTTGACTTGACAGGATGGAGGGAACCTTTGAGTTAATCTAGGAACATTTACAACTGTAAGTAACTCACAAGAGGAGCTGAAAACTGAAATAGATTTACGGAAAGTTGCTTTGTTTGCGCTCATGAAGAACAATGCACTATTTGGAAAAGTAAAAACTGGGTAGGTGAGGGATTAGGGGAGACATACAAAATTCAGACTCGTCCAAGTGTTAGGCATTAACACTAGAGAACTGTGGCTGTGAAGTCAGTCTTGAAAACCTCCAAATTAGTGGTTTTAATATTGTTTTGAAAATCAATGACCCACCTCTGAGTAAATAAAAAGTATTCGGGATTCAATGTTCACTGTTTCTCAGTTGCAGGTAACCAATATAATTGGATCCCCAATCTATGGATAAGGGTCAGACTTTAACTCTCCGATATTTTTCAGCATTTAACCGAGGCAGTGTTTTGGGCATAAAGAGCAGAATAAAAAGTTGTATTTCTTGAACACAAACGGTGAGTGTTTCCTAATGTGATGAAGGTTCACAGCTTGAGAGATTAATTCTCCCATATTGGGATGCAGACAGTCGTGATAAGGTGAGGACTATGTATCCCCAACACAAAGCCAGCCCCATCCTTAGACCTTTCTTTGGATTAATGCTTCAGTTGGCCCTTCTCCAGTTAATGTTGACTGCGCTGTCATCTACTTCTATAGGAATTAATGAAGGAATTTCCATGGAAGGCAGGACAATGCTACTTAGAGTAGGTCTACAATTGGGGTACGTGATTGCAGCATGTGTACACATACTTGGGCTAACCCATAAACCTCCTGGGTGTGGTGTTCTGTCCCATCTAATGGCACTTAGAGGAGACAGATTAATGAGTTTGCTCTACAGCCTTAGCTAACAGCCCAGTTGGCTTTTAGCTCATGTGCTAGAGGCTCATGCACTAAGCTCAAGTTTGATCCCACCCATTGATGACCGGGGTCTGTTGGTGTTACAGCTGCAGCAGCACAGGTTCCAGCATGGGCTGTATAAGCTTTCCCAGGACCCTTGGACATGCTGAAACCCATGCTGAAGTCCATGCTGCTGCGGCTTCACTGCTAGCGGTACACGAGCTAGCTAGATTAAAGCCAACTCAGGTATGTCCACACATGCAGCAATTACTCCCTCAGTGTAGACACACCCATCGCATGCCAATCTTCTATTCCACTTCCCTTAGCTGGGTCATGCCCCCATAAAATCACTGTAAATCCAAACATGCACTGTTTATGCAGAATAGCCACTGCATATTTTGGGGAGATTAAGTTGCTTAAATTATTCTCCCATGCTTTAAACTGACCAGGCAGCTTTGGCTTCTATTTTATGTCTGTGTGACATACTTCAGTGTCATACTTTAAATGTAATTTTGTTACCTAATGAAAAAGTATTTTGAATGTGTATTTACTTACCCCTATGTCTCTTATGCTTTATTTAACATGTTATAGCACATTATTACATTTGCATCCCTTTGTATTCATACATTGTCATGTTCATTGCTGATATTTCTACATCGTTCATTGATTTTGTTCTCTCTTTGAACTTGATACGTAATTTTGGTCAAAGATAGGCTCCTTTGATACATCCATATAACACCTCGTTATTAGTTTGCAACTGCATCCTGGAATCCTTGATTATAGTTTTATCTTCAATTTCTTTTTTTCATTCTGCATATATATTGCAGGATTTATATACTTTGGAACTTTATTCTCCCCCACCCCAGGCATTTTATAAATGTATTCCCTTTCCTACAACTGAAAACTGTGGGATTCCTCATGCTCTGATATACTGCTTTGTGTTTGTAGAAATCCTATATATTTTTCACTGGGAACATTGCCAGATTTTCTGCTGTACTGAGTTCCCACTTGGCAGAAATGGGGAGGTTTGTCAAGGAACCAGTTACACTTACCTGATTCTCTGCCTGGCCTCCACCCAGTGCACATTAAACCAGTCTGGGGGTAATGATCCTCAAAGCACCACCCACCAGTTGAGAATAAGCAGTATGTGTTTACTCTGGTCATGCCTCCCCCCTGCCTTCCAACCCAAGCTGGTGGCCATCACATAAGGGTAGCTGTCTAGCAGGGGCTGTACCACATCCATATCCTCTGAGGATGGGGCACCCGTGAAACACACTGATCACTAGATTATATACAAATCCCAATAAGGGGAACAAAGAGCCAAATTTCATCCCCTCTGCCCATCTACAGTGACACAAAGAGGAAAGAGTGGAGCTGGCCCATAACACCTTACCCAGCAAACTGAAAAGTAACACCACATTTTTAATGATATGTTCAATTATTTCAAAAAAATCCGTACAAAACCAATATCAACTTAAAATAGTGCCTCAAAAAAGGCCCTTCATCTCTAATTTGTCTTTTATTATAGTTGGATTGATTTAACTTTATGAATGTAACTTACTTAAAACATAAACTTACATTACAGTTCCCTAGGTTACAGTACCTCTGTATAATTAACTATAATGTTAAATAGACACATTTTTGTCATTGATTTTAATCCTCTGATACTTACTATAGTGAACTATAAAATAGTGTCAGGGTACATTTCATGTGATCACTGCTATCATTACTGTATTTTTTAAAATAATTGTGTGTATAATTATCCATTTTTACCCCTTTTCACACATGATTCTTGTATTCTAAAACCCAATAAAAATTGGGTGAATTGAAAGAGAGAGACCATTTAAATTTAGTTTATAAATTAGATTCTAATCCTGACAGATTCACTTTCCTTCAGACATGAAACTCATGAAAAGAAGCAGTCAGAAATGCAAATAAGATATCTCTCCCTAACTATATTTGATCGCAGAATAGTTCTTTGCCTTGCCTTAGAATTTCTGTAGGCAGTACGGTCTTTTAATTTTTTTAAAAAGTATGATTCAAGTTAATTTATTCTTTACAAAACAATACTAAAAGTATTTCAATATTTAATATCATAGTGCTGAAATTGTTTATCTCGCTGACTTTCAAAGGAATATAGTATTTGCTGCATATGATAATGCTCTGCACTTTTCTAGTGACGTCCACGTGAAGATCTCAAAGCACTTTAACAATATTAATCAAACCTTATGCAGTATTTCCAAAGCAGGCTAATATTACTCTCACAATTTTATAGATTGGAAAACTGAGGCAGAGAGGGTCTGCTCTTGGAACTCTGAAGTCAGTGAGAGCAGATTGGGCACAGAGACTCAGATTTGTAAAGGTATTTAGGGGCTAGAGATACAAGTAAACACCTAGTGGGACTTTCAAAACCGCCTAGGTGCCTAACTCCCTCCATGGAAGTAATATGTCCATGCATCTGATGAAGTGAATTATGATTCCTGATGCTAAAACCCACTTCATCAGATGCATGGAGTGGACACAAAAAAATCACAAATCTGACATCAGGAATCATAACATTTAGTCTTTTGAGTAGAGACCATTTGGTTTGGCCAATGTACATGGCAGAAGGGCATTGCTAGCACATGATGGAATATATCACATTGGTAGATGTGCAGGTGAACGAGCCCCTGATGCCATGGCTGTTGTGATTAGGTCCTATGATGGTGGCACTTGAATAGATATGTGGACAGAGTTGGCAATGGGCTTTGTTGAAAGGATAGGTTCCTGAGCTAGAGTTTTTGTTGTGTGGTGTGTGGTTGCTGGTGAGTATTTGCTTCAGGTTGGGGGGCTCTCTGTAAGCAAGGACTGGCCTGTATGCCAAGATCTGTGATATTGAGGGATCGTCCTTCAGGATATGTTGTAGATCTTTGATGATGCGCTGGAGAGGTTTTAGTTGGGGCTGAAGGTGACAGCTAGTGGTGTTCTGTTACTTTCTTTGTTGGGCCTGTCCTGTAGTAGATGACTTCTGGGTACTCTTCTGGCTCTGTCAATCTGTTTCTTCACTTCAGCAGGTGGGTATTATAGTTTTAAGAACACTTGACAGAGATCTTGTAGGTGTTTGTCTGAGGGATTGGAGCAAATGCGGTTGCATCTTAGAGCTTAGCTGTAGACAATGGATCGTGTGATGTGTCCTGGATGGAAGCTGGAGGCATGTAGGTAAGTATAGCGGTCAGTAGGTTTCCTGTATAGGGTGGTGTTTATGTGACCATTGCTTATTAGCACTGTAGTGTCAGGAAGTGGATCGCTTGTGTGGACTGGTCCAGGCTGAGGTTGATGGTGGGATGGAAATTGTTGAAATCATGGTGGAATTCCTCAAGGGCTTCTTTTCCATGGGTCCAGATGATGAAGATGTCATCAACGTAGCGCAAGTAGAGTAGGGGCTTTAGGTGACGAGAGCTAAGGAAGTGTTGTTCTAAGTCAGCCATAGAAATGTTGGCATACTGTGGGGCCATGCCAGTACCTATAGTAGTGCTGCTGACTTGAAGGTATACATTGTCCCCAAATGTGAAATAGTTTTGGGTGAGGACAAAGTCACAAAGTTCAGCCACCAGGTTTGCCATGACATTAGCGGGGATACTGTTCCTGATGGCTTGTAGTCCGTCTTTGTGTGGAATGTTGGTGTAGAGGGCGTCTACATCGGTGGTGGCCAGAATGGTGTTTTCTGGAAGATCACCAATGGATTGTAGTTTGCTCAGGAAGTCAGTGATGTCTCGAAGATAGCTGGAAGTGCCGGTAGCGTAGGGCCTGAGGAGAGAGTCTACATAGCCAGACAATCCTGCTGTTAGGGTGCCAATGCCTGAGATGATGGGGCGTCCAGGATTTCCAGGTTCATGGATCTTGGGTAGCAGACAGAATACCCCTAGTCAGGATTCTAGGGGTGTGTCTGTGCAGATTTGTTCCTGTGCTTTTTCAGGGAGTTTCTTGAGCAGATGGTGTCGTTTCTTTTGGTAATTCTCAGTGGGATCAGAGGGTAATGGCCTGTAGAATGTGGTGTTAGAGAGCTTCCTAGCAGCCTCTCATTCATATTCCGACCTATTCATGATGACAACAGCACCTCCTTTGTCAGCCTTTTTTATTATGGTGTCAGAGTTGTTCCTGAGGCTGTGGATGGCATTGTGTTCTGCACAGCTGAGGTTATGGGGCAAGTGATGCTGCTTTTCCACAATTTTCAGCTTCCGTCGACGTGCCCGTGTACGTCGACGGAAGCACTCTATGTAGAAGTCCAATCTGTTGTTTTGACCTTCAGGGGGAGTCCACGCAGAATCCTTCTTTTTGTAGTGTTGGTAGGAAGGGTTCTGTGGGTTAGTATGTTGTTCAGAGGTGTGTTGGAAATATTCCTTGAGTTGGAGACGTCGAAAGTAGGATTCTAGGTCACCACAGAACTGTATCATGTTCGTGGGGCTGGAGGGACAAAAAGAGAGGCCCTGAGATAGGCATTGGCATTCAAAACATTTTGTTTGACCTAAATAATTGTTTTTTTGGTTTTTCACTTCAGCAAGAAAAAAATCAACTTTACTTAGCTCTAATAACCACATATATACAAAAAAAACATTATTTGTGATTTGCCAAACATCCAGTTTTAAAAATATTTGAAGCAGGAAGCAGAAACAATATCATGTGACTTAATCACACCACAAATAGTGAATAGAGGAAGCAAACACATTACAAACGGTCCAGGGATCTGAAAATTATTGGTCCATCTGTTTGATGAATACTTACAAATAAGGAAATGAAAAACAGCAAATACTACTCAGTCAGAAAAAGGAGCCATCTGTACTGAATATGATCAGGAAGGAATAGCTCAGCCAGCTCTTTACATACTATTTGAGATCTAATCTGTTTTTCAAAGGAGTAATGTTTATTTAACACATTAACATTTTACTATATGCAGTGCTAATAGAGGTTAAGTAAAAGATACAAGGGCAGCAAAATCACTTACTTATTCTTAACACAAGGACAAAACTGTTATGTGAGCAAAATGCAAAGTAATATTTCAATCCTCACAGCACTTTTTACACCTTAGGCTAGGGGCTGCCTCTTAAGTATTTGAAGATTTTTGCAGGGCTGACTGATTTAGATTTGGATAGGTTTAAATCATACTTGTCAGGGTGCTATTAATTTTTAAACACAGTCATTTTTCCCTGGCCCTCTTAATATGCCAGAAGTCCCATGCAGCATCAAACTTTGACCTGTGCTCTCCAACATTTGCATATAGCACTTCCCTAACATGCTATATTCAAGAAGCAGGATTCTAACTACTCAACAGCATGCAGATATAGGCATCTACAGACCTCTGAATGAGAGGGCACACAACCTGTTCATATGATTATCCGATATACACTCTTTGATGTTTGCCTTCTTTTCTAATTCAATTCAGAGAAATATAAGTAACTTTGGTTGTCCATTTAACATGGAGAGCACTGTTCCTTCTTGCATGGTGCAGGTTGGTGGAATATGATATTGCCTTGCACGCTGCTAATTACTTCAATGTCTGTTCCTGACCTTGAGCTTTCCTTTGAAAACCACATCGGTCAGAAAAATGCAGTAAGGCTGAAATCACTGCTGTTTAAGCAGGATGCAACACTTTTGATTAATGCCTTTTTTACAACCAGTTTGGGGACCAGTACAATTCCATCTTTTAGGCATTTTAGATAGATAGCTATATATCTCCAGGTTGTCTAGAATTCTCAAGTAGTGGGAACTTTGCAGGAACAAATACTGAAATGTTTTTATAATGCTTGCTTGAATTCACTTGCAGCCTCTGGAAAAAATCAATACATTTTAGGCTAAAAATTATTAAAGAAATAACAATGAATTGGATGTATACATTTCACTGTTCACAGCGACTGTCTGCACAGACTTCCCAGGCACCAGTAGGGTAGAATCAAGGCCTTCCCCTTCAGAAGCACAGGTCTCAATCCCTTGAGCTAAAAGGGGATTTCTATATATTATCATAGCATTAGGTCTTTGTCGGCCATTCAATATAGAGCAAGGTGAGGATCACATACAAGAGCACATTATCAAGCAGATAACAGTGATAAAAATACACACTAGCCAGCGTCCTTCATGCTACAAGATTAAAATATATGCAACTATCGTATCTTAAACAAGACCCATACCATTACTTTTATTAAGGATTTGGGAACTAGTCTGATGAAAATAAGCCTCAAAACTTTTATGCAGATGAGAGACAGTGTGGACAAGCAACTAGAGCAGCATACTGGAACTCAGAAACTTGGGTTCTAGTCCTGGATCTACCACTGATCTTTGGCAAGTCACTTAATCGTTCCACGGCTCACTTCCCCCATCTTTGGAAATCTTCCCTCACTCTCACACCCTCCCACATACCTAATCTCTCTGATCTGCCCAAAGAAAAGATCAATGTGTCCTCATCTGTCCTCTGAAGCACCAAAAGCATCTAATGAAGTATAAAAATAAACGGTAACAATAACTAATAATAAAATGTGAATTTCAGAAACAATTATTAATCATTTGAAAATTCACCCCTTAAAGTCCATTACCACAACCATAATGGTGTCCTTATATCCAAGATCCAGAATTTTGCTTATCATATGTGTATACATTAATACGGTCTCTGATGCTATTAAGTTATCTGGGCTTGTGTTATATATTTTTCAAAGTGCACCTTCTATATGTAAAAATAATAATCTTAGTAAAATGTCAATTTATCTGTGGCTCAGTTCCCCATTTGTAAAATGAGGACAATGGGGCTTCCTTTCCCCCATCCTTTGTCTGTCTTTTTGCAGACTATAATCTCTCTAGAGCAGGGACTGTCTCTCGCTATGTGTTTCTGCAGTGCCTAGCATAATGAGGCGCCAATCTTATTTTGGACCTGTATTATTAATTATTATGATGTCTTTTTTGATAGTTATCATGGCAAGGTACTTCAGATGATATCTATCTCAAAAGTAAGGCATTTGCAATGAAATCCCACAGAAAAATAATATTACTGCCACTGTTAATACTACAAAAATAACCCTCTCTGTTGCTAACATGTTCAGACTTTTATCTGTAGTGGCTAAAAATCGAAAAGCTTAGTCTAGTAGAAGATAAATGATTCAAGGAGTTTGGGGAAATAGCAAAAATTTCTGAAAAATGGCACTAGATCTGTTCTTTGAAATACTGGAGAGGACATAACGTTCTTTAAGTGGGGAGGGTGACACTTTCTTTGCCAGTAGTGTATGATTAGATAATGTAACAGATAATGTGAGAGAGAACATTAGAATCTAACAGGATACTTTACAAGAGGCAATTGAACCATAAGTTTTGACAGTCATCTGTTGGGCACCTTATTATATTTACCCTTAAAACCTCTTAAACACTTTGTAAGAGCTTTGTTCCAGTGGAGAGTTATCATAAATTCTTAGTGAAATATTTGTTGCAAAGACATTTTGGTTAACTCAGTAATGCTGCAGCAGTGTAACAAATGTTGTCTTGAACCCCAGTCCCAAAAGCTGCTCTGTGGAGAGCCCATTGACTTCATAGGGGTTCCTCATGAGTGGAGTTAAAGGTCATTAAATCAATGGTGCTAAACACAAAGCACCTTGAAGGATCAGGGCCTTGATTGGTAGATGGTTTTAGGCTTTCTGGCTTGGGCTGAGGAATACAGATAAATGCATCAGAGTAAGAAGGAACTTTACTTTGTGAAAGCGCACACACCAAAGGCTGGAGTGGGATCTACCATTGCACAGGACAAGTGACTTATATTTCATGTCATACAAACACAGAAGTTAGATAAAAACATGAAATACTCTTGCTGGAAGTTTGCAGCATAACATTATTTTATTTCTTAGAATTCAGAATAACACACAAGAATGCAAAAAAACCCAGAGAAGACAAAGCATGCTGCTCCCTAAAACAAAAAGTCACAACTCATCCTTACTCTAGACTGGCAATCCGCTAACTTGATCCAAATCATATGGCTTCTCTCACAGCACCATAGCGTGCAGGCAAGAGCAGGACCACACAAGGAAACATTCCTCAGCTAAGCTGTTTTCTATTCTGATGTAGGTATGTAACTTCCATGGAAGCATATTATATTTATGTATGTGCAAAACTAGGGCCATTAAGATATATATTTAAAAGCATAAATATCCTATACTTCCAGTTCTGCCATCAGATATACTGAAAACTATAACTTACTTCAATTGGAGTTGTAAATATTAAGCCAAATTATGTTCTCTATTGCATGCAAGAAACAGTGTGAAGCAAGGATCAGAGGTTGCATGGGAGTTTAAAACAGCAGAATTTGTCTATTATATCATTATAGGTATATATAAAAACATAACTATTAATCAAAGATAATCTAAGACATCCAATTCTGTCCTTCTTATTTTAATAGGGGATGCAGAAGAATAATGCTGCACAGAATTTGGAACAGAATGGCTGAGTTTAGATTACTATGATAGAATGAGAGTATTTGTGGCACCTTAGAGATTAACAAATTTATTACAGCATAAGCTTTTGTGTAGCCCAAGAAAGCTTATGCTGTAATAAATTTGTTAGTCTCTAAGGTGCCACAAGTACTTCTGTTCTTTTTGCTGACACAGACTAACACGGCTGCTACTCTGAAACCTATGATAGAATAAATACTTTTAAATTTTCGGACTTTTGATGGTTTAAAAATGTAGTCAATGTTCAAAAAGACTTGAAACAACCTTAACCAACTTTAGCTATGATCATTGATGGCAATGAACCAACTAATAATATTTTACTCACCCCAATAAAACAAGAACAAATCTCTCCTTCTGCAAGTGGTTGCGTAGAATTTTGCCATGCTGAATCAAACTAAGTTTTGTTCTGCTCTATTCTATTTAGGTTCTTATTTCACGGTCACCGCAGTATCTGTAGGTTTTCCAGTAACTCATTTAGTAACGTTACTACACAGCTGTCATGTGTTTGTTCTTTCATTCTCTCCACAGAGGGAGAAGTGTGCAGTTGAGTGTCTTGGGTCTGGTCTACACTGGGGAGGGGGCGAGCTAAGTCAGTCTCGGTTACTCAACCTCAGCTATGAAAATAGCATAGCTGAAGTCGACGTACTTAGAGCTACTTACCACGGTGTCTTCACTGCAGTAGGTCGACTGCTGATGCTCCCCCGTCGACTCCACGTACGCGTCTCGCTCCAGTGGAGTACCGGAGTCAACAGGAGAGCGCTCGGCAGTCAATTTGTTGCACCTTCACTAGACACGATAAATCAACCCCCGCTGGATCGATCACTCCGGAGGTAAGTGTAGACATGCCCTTGGTTTGGTAGTGTGATGCTTTTTGTTTTTGGTTTTTGTTTAATATGACTCTATCTGATGCTGTGTGTTTACATTACAGAAGTGAAGGTCAAAGAAATGTGCCTTGCAGTTGGAGTGGAAAGCGGTGAAATTTGTGGTGGTCTTTAGTTCTTGGGGGAGTTCATTCCACAAATGTGAAGCCAAATTATGTTCTCTATTGCATTTGTGCAACAGGGTGCAGCAAGAAGCACAGGTTGCACATGAAACAGAGAAGATAAGTATTTAACTTAGAAGAGTGGTTTAAATCCTGACCCTGCAACTTATTGCATTGGGCAGGCACTGGGGTCTCTCTGTGCTCAACAAGTTGCAGGATTCCAGCTTTAATTACCCATCTGAGTACTCTGGGTATTTACACAGTAACACTTAGACAAAACACAACTGTCCTGACCCTGATCCCAGTAAATGTCAAAATATCAACATGCCTGTTGATTTCAATTGGAGCAAGATGGGATCTCACTATAGAACTCCACAGTGAAACTGCAGCACAAAAAATCACATCAATATAATTAATATCTATATTTTATATTATGTATTTATATTATCTATAGACCTGCAATTAGTATCATAACTTTAGTCACAAGGCAAGCTAAATTGATCATTTAAATTGGCATAGCTCCATTACTCTAGCTGAGAATCTGCCCCATATTGTCTATTTCATGTTATTAGTTTGCAAATTATTTGTTCAGTCACTTCTAAACTTATAACTCCACTATAGTATAACAATATTTTTGTTTTCGCAAACAGGCCTACAATTAGCCTTTTAAAAGAATGAGCCAACAGGACAGCCTCAACTTCTCAATTCACTCATTTTTGAGTTATGACAATTTCACAGTCTAGATTCTCTAGATGGGTTTATGGTGGAGTTGTTTTCTCTCTTACCTTCACATACTTAAACAATAAGTTAAATAGATTTTCCTTGAATAACCCTTTCAGGACGAGACTAAGCATGGGATAATTCAGATCAAATAGAGGGGGTGGGGAAATTTCAGAAAAGTACAAGCACATGAAAACAGTGGATTATAAGGGAAATCTCAAGATAAAGTTAACTATAGCATTTGTTAAAGAGTGAAATCTGTAATAATACACATCACTGTTAACATTCCATTTGTGACCATCATCCCAAGATATTTCAGTGAGATGTTTGGAGTCACTCTGTCTTGCAGAGCACTGAGACACTAGTAAAAACAGATTTATTTGGGCATAAGCTTTCGTGGGTAAAAACCCACTTCTTCCATGCATCTGAAAAAGTGGAGTTTTTACCCATGAATGCTTATGCCCAAATAAATCTGTTAGTCTTTAAGGTGCCACCGGACTCCTTGTTGTTTTTGTGGATACAGACTAACACGGCTACCCCCTGACATGAGACACTAGTGTTTCTAAGTGAAAGAGGTAATGAAAAGAAGAGATGATCTTAAATCAGAATCTCATTTCTGAACCCGTTCAGATTGTGAATGGCATATGGAGTCAGATCACCAAATAAAACGCAACCTCTACACTTCTAGTTACAAGCATATTCCAGAAGGGGTCTGTAATTACCAGGTTCAGGTTTGGAAATGGCCAAAAATCACATAAAAACAGCTAATGTGAGATTTCCATAATTCAATCTCACAAAATCTCATTTCATCTTTTTGTGAGGGATTTTGATGCCGCTGAATTTACCCCCAAAATCAAACCCTTACAAAGATTCAACCTCACATAATGAATACAAAGCTAAATTTAATCTAGATCCAGATGATGCCTCTTTGGACCATCTCAAGCGATAAAGATGCTTGTGTAGAAATAGGTACATTAAAGTAATAAACTGAGTCTGTCCCTAAAGCTTACCCATTCCCAAAGACAAGATACTATTTTATTTAGTTTGTAGTATTGTTCTAGCCATGTTGGTCCCAGGATATTAGAGACAAAAGGTGTGTGAAGTAATGTCTTTTTTTGGACCAACCTCTGCTAGTGAAGAAGAGCTCTGTGTAAATTTGAAAGCTTGTATGTTCACCAACCAGGGCCGGCTCCAGGCACCAGCCTCCCGGAGCCCCGGCCAAGGGAGAGCGGGGTGGCAGGCGTGCCGCGCTCCCCGCCGGCTGGGGCATCGGACCTGCCGCGCTTCCCGCCGGTGCCCCAGCCGGGGCAGCGGGGCTGTGGGCATGGCGCCCTCCCCGCCGGCCCCCCCCCGGGCATTTCAGCAGGGCGGCAGCGTTGGGGGGGGTTGTTTTGGTCGGCGTTGGGAGGGGTGCGGCGCTTGGGTTTTTTGCTTTTTTTTGCTTGGGGCGGCTAAAAAGTTAGGGCCGGCCCTGTCACCAACAGAAATTGGAACAATACAAAAAAATACTACCTCACCCACCTTGTATCTCTAATATTCAGTTTAGTATTTAGTGGATAATAGGCAAATAAACTCTGACTACTACAATAGTTTTATCAGATGTATCTCAATAATATGAATTCTCTCATTTTTTCTAAATAATCATATAGGCTTGGATTCCAGGAACAGGATAGTTTTCTGCTAGGTTGATAAAATTAGTTTACAAGTATATAGGATATTTTATCTAGTCCAACTGATTTACAATAGGTGAAATACTATAGTACACTTTTAAACAGAGATAGTTTGAGGTGGAAGAAGCATGTGGGTTTGCACTCAATAAGCTTTTGTAGGAGCTGGACTTTATAATTGTACTATAAGAATTGATGTAACCTTTGATTTCATTCTGCCAGCCACCCTTTTTGAATAACAGAAAGGAATAACCATCTGAGACTGGGATCCTGTTTCCCATATGCATTACAATTAGGACCTGTTATAAAGTTTAGTTAGTAAGAGACAGGATTTTGTATTGTGTCTATGATAAATAGATTAGAGAAATGTCGAGGGCCTGAAGCCCCAATGTGAATTGTTTTAGTTATAAGATTTAGCAAGGCTTGATTTACAATGTATTCTGCTGAATATAAAATACGGCTGTTTGTATACCTTTGAAGGTTTCTCTGAGAGACAGTTTGTGTGAATGAGGAATGCATGCACCAGGAAAAGATAAGGTGTGAAGGCCATTGTTATAACCAGATGGTCAAGGAAGAAGAAGTGAAGAGACTTAACGACACCAGAGAACCATCAACGCACATCCATAATGAAGGAAGGTCAAGTTGATGACCCTGAAATGGAGGCTGGCACCCCTAAAGACAAGTGATTAAATCAATCCAAGACAGGATAAACTTCTTGGAGGTGTTTTGGAATGTTAACATACACCAATTAAGGAGTAACCTGTCACAAATGGACACAGCAAAATCCATAGACTTCAACAAAGAAAAAAGACTATAAGAACAGGGTGCTTTGCCATGGGTTTTTGGGTTCGTCTTGCCACAACACCAGGAGCATCGGATTGCAACTGACAGAGCCTGGCTCCTCTCTGCGACCAAGCTGTCTGGCCACTAGATTGATCCAGACTCTGGACTGGTAACTATAAACATCGACTGGCAGGACTCTGTGTGTGTGTGTGTGTGTGTGTGTGTGTGTGTGTGTGTGTGTGTGTGTGTGTGTGTGTGTGTGTGTGTGTGTGTGTGTGTGTGTGTGTGTGTGTGTGTGTGTGTGTGTGTGTGACTGAAAAGCATACACTAATTGTTGTATTTTCAATAAATGTGGCATATTTGCCTTTTCCCCTGAAAAGAACCTGTGTGCTTTGTATGAGCATAACACTTTGCTGGGTTCCTAATCTGGAGAAACCAAACAAGAGGAGATTTGTGTGTTTTCAGGTTTCACTGTAAATCTTTTGCATAGCTCCAAGTTTTGCTCTCCATTTCACAAATAGATAACTGCAACACACTGGGCTAGATTGTGAATGGCCCACTTTGGTCACACAATAATGGTCTCTGTAAAGCAAAGAGATAACATATACAATATTAAAGAGATAGCAATGTATAAATTGAGCTACAAGTCTATTGGATAAGGCCATAAACCAAAACAATAAATAGCACTGTAATTTTACAAGGTCACAGTAATCTGATAACTACTGGAGGTGAATTCATTATTATTCATTTCAATTCAAAGCTAAATGTCAGTTCTCATGACCCAATACATGGAGTGTAATTACTAAAGGTACATAAATGACATACCTAGAAAAATGCTACTCCAGTTGATGTTCAAGAAGCTTGTTTCCATACATCTGGGTGGTTGAAAAATCAAACTCCTGGACAGTGAGATCAGTCAAATTACCTTCCAGTCTCCTGACAGACAATATATACATTGAGGGGTCTCATTAAGCAATCTATCTCTACAGAGATCATTAGGTTCTAGACAGCTAATAAGAATTTAATAGAATCTTGGACATCCTCTGTAACATAATCAGACAAGTTGAAATTCAACTTCAACTTCAACTCAAATTCAACTTCATTTGGATGGGCAAACTATGAACCATGTGCTGGTTTAAGACAAAGCTGTGCAGCTCCAATCTGGAAATAGTGAGGCCCAAAGGGGTATAAAGAAAGCCAGACTATGACCCAGGCTTGGAAACTTGGCGTCATTCATGTCCTCTCTCTCCTTCTCATACACCCAGTTTATCAACAAGTCATCTTGCTTTTTCATCTATATTATTCGCCTCTTTAGGTAAGAGTTCTGTATAAGAAGTCAGTTGCTATGCACAACAAGTTTTATTGGTCATACAAAACCCAGGAGCTATGCTATATGTTCTTGAGTGTCTTCTACTGGGACCTAATCTATTAACATATTATATATAGCATGTATGTGTGAACACAAAGGTACTCTTCTGTAACACCTTTTTCACTGTCCTGTTAGCTAACTGAGACACTTTGAGTATCACCCTGAGCAATAAAGGGTTCTGTCATTGCCTTCCCTGTAACGGTGGGCGCCTTTATACTCTGCAGCTTTGGTTCAGAGCCCGCCCACAAGCATATAGTCTCACTATGACTTTCACCAGCCCAGTTACTCTTGCCGGGTGACACCAACAGCTTCAGCGGGCACAGTGTTCTGAAGATTCAGAGCAGGCTACACAGCGGGGACAGAAGGCCAGTGAGGATAATTGGCAGCATGTGACCTCCAGAAGAGGAAAGAGTATGAGACAAGTCCATGTACCAGAAAAGCCGATTCAGATGAGCAACCGTTTTCATGTTCTCTCCACAGGTACTAGTGCAGAGAGTGGAGTGAATGATACATCTGAGGGAACAGAGCAGAAGGAGACTCCACCGATTGGAAGGCATGAGATGCACCGTCCTAGCGATGGGGGTTCCACGACCACCACTCCCAAGAGGAGGAGGAGGGTGGTGGTAGTCGGGGACTCTCTCCTCAGGGGGACTGAGTCATCTATCTGCCGCCCTGACCGGGAAAACCGAGAGGTGTGCTGCTTGCCAGGAGCTAGGATTCGTGATGTGACGGAGAGACTGCCGAGACTCATCAAGCCCTCAGATCGCTACCCCTTCCTGCTTCTCCACGTGGGCACCAATGATACTGCCAAGAATGACCTTGAGCGTATCACTGCAGACTACGTGGCTCTGGGAAGAAGGATAAAGGAGTTTGAGGCGCAAGTGGTGTTCTCGTCTATCCTCCCTGTGGCAGGAAAAGGCCGGGGTAGAGACTGTCGAATCGTGGAAGTCAACGAATGGCTACGCAGATGGTGTTGGAGAGAAGGGTTTGGATTCTTTGACCATGGGATGGTGTTCCAAGAAGAAGGAGTGCTAGGCAGAGACGGGCTCCACCTGATGAAGAGAGGGAAGAGCATCTTTGGAAGCAGGCTGGCTAACCTAGTGAGGAGGGCTTTAAACTAGGTTCACCGGGGGAAGGAGACCAAAGCCCCGAGGTAAGTGGGGAAGTGGGATACCGGGAGGAAGCACAAGTAGGTGAGTTCAAGAGGGGAGGGCTCCTGCCCCATACTGGGACAGCAGGACGACTGGTGAGTTATCTTAAATGCCTATACACAAATGCAAGAAGCCTGGGGAACAAGCAGGGAGAACTGGAAGTCAAGGAATTATGATGTAATTGGAATAACAGAGACTTGGTGGGATAACTCACATGATTGGAGTACTGTCATGGATGGATATAACCTGTTCAGGAAGGATAGGCAGGGCAGAAAAGGTGGGGGAGTTGCGTTGTATGTAAGAGAGCAGTATGACTGTTCAGAGCTCCAGTATGAAACTGCAGAAAAACCTGAGAGTCTCTGGATTAAATTTAGAAGTGTGAGCAACAAGGGTAATGTCGTGGTGGGAGTCTGCTACAGACCACCAGACCAGGGGGATGAGGTGGACGAGGCTTTCTTCCAGCAACTAACAGAAGTTACTAGATCACAGGCCCTGGTTCTCATGGGTGACTTTAATCACCCCAATATCTGCTGGGAGAGCAATACAGCGGTCCACAGACAATCCAGGAAGTTTTTGGAAAGTGTAGGGGACAATTTCCTGGTGCAAGTGCTGGAGGAACCAACTAGGGGAAAAGCTCTTCTTGACCTGCTGCTCACAAACAGGGAAGAAATAGTAGAGGAAGCAATAGTGGATGGGAACCTGGGAGGCAGTGACCATGAGATGGTCGAGTTCAGGATCCTGACACAAGGAAGAAAGGAGAGCAGTAGAACAGAGACCCTGGACTTCAGAAAAGCAGACTTTGACTCCCTCAGGGAACTGATGGGCAAGGTCCCTTGGGAGAATAACATGAGGGGGAAAGGAGTCGAGGAAAGCTGGCTGTATTTTAAAGAATCCTTATTGAGGTTGCAGGAACAAACCATCCCGATGTGTAGAAAGAAAAGTAAATATGGCAGGCGACCAGCTTGGCTTAACAGTGAAATCCTTGCTCGTCTTAAACACAAAAAAGCAGCTTACAAGAAGTGGAAGATTGGACAAATGACTAGGGAGGAGTATAAAAATATTGTTCAGGCATGCAGGAGTGAAATTAGGAAGGCCAAATCACACTTGGAGTTGCAGCTAGCCGGAGATGTTAGGAGTAACAAGAAGGGTTTCTTCAGGTATGAGAGCAACAAGAAGAAAGTCAAGGAAAGTGTGGGCCCCTTGCTGAATGAGGGAGGGAACCTAGTGACAGAGGATGTGGAGAAAGCTAGTGTACTCAATGCTTTTTTTGCCTCTGTCTTCACAGACAAGGTCAGCTCCCAGGCGGCTGCACTCCGCAGCACGGTATGGGGAGGTGGTGACCAGCCGTCTGTGGAGAAAGAAGTAGTTTGGGACTATTTAGAAAAGCTGGACGAGCACAAGTCCATGGGGCCGGATGCACTGCATCCGAGGGTGCTAAAGGAGTTGGCCGATGTGATTGCAGAGCCATTGGCCATTATCTTTGACAAATCATGGCAATCGGGGGAGGTCCCGGATGACTGGAAAAAAGCTAATGTAGGGCCCATCTTTAAAAAAGGGAAGAAGGAAGATCCGGGGAACTACAGGCCAGTCAGTCTCACCTCAGTCCCTGGAAAAATCATGGAACAGGTCCTCAAGGAATCAATTCTGAACCACTTAAAGGAGGGGAAAGTGATCAGGAACAGTCAGCATGGATTCACCAAGGGCAAGTCATGCCTGACTAACCTAATTGCCTTCTATGATGAGATAACTGGCTCTGTGGATGAGGGGAAAGCAGTGGATGTGCTATTTCTTGACTTTAGCAAAGCTTTTGATACAGTCTCCCACAGTGTTCTAGCCAGCAAGTTAAAGAAGTATGGGCTGGATGAATGGATGGTAAGGTGGATAGAAAACTGGCTGGATGGTCGCGCTCAACAGGTAGTGATCAATGGCTCCATGTCTAGTTGGCAGCCAGTATCAAGTGGAGTGCCCCAAGGGTCGGTGCTAGGGCCGGTTTTGTTCAATATCTTCATCAACGATCTGGAGGATGGTGTGGACTGCACCCTTAGCAAGTTTGCAGATGACACTAAACTGGGAGGAGTGGTTGATACGCTGGAGGGTAGGGATAGGATACAGAAGGACCTAGACAAATTAAAGGATTGGGCCAAAAGAAATCTGATGAGGTTCAACAAGGACAAGTGCAGAGTCCTACACTTAGGACAGAAGAATCCCATGCACTGCTACAGACTAGGGACCGAATGGCTGGGCAGCGGTTCTGCAGAAAAGGACCTAGGGGTTACAGTGGACAAAAAGCTGAATATGAGTCAACAGTGTGCCCTTGTTGCCAAGAAGGCTAATGGCATTTTGGGCTGCATAAGTAGGGGCATTTCCAGCAGATCAAGGGACGTGATTATTACCCTCTATTCGGCACTGGTGAGGCCTCATTTGGAGTACTGTGTCCAGTTTTGGGCCCCACACTACAAGAAGGATGTGGATAAATTGGAAAGAGTCCAGCAGAGGGCAACAAAAATGATTAGGGGGCTGGAGCACATGACTTATGACGAGAGGCTGAGGGAACTGGGATTGTTTAGCCTGCAGAAGAGAAGAATGAGGGGGGATTTGATAGCTGCTTTCAACTACCTGAAAGGGGGTTCCAAAGAAGATGGATCTAGACTGTTCTCAGTGGTAGAAGATGACAGAACAAGGAGTAATGGTCTCAAGTTGCAGAGGGGGAGGTTTAGTTGGGGTTGGTCTTGCTTTGAGCAGGGGGTTGGACTAGATGACCTCCTGAGGTCCCTTCCAACCCTGAGATTCTATGATTCTATGATTCAGTGCCAAGTCTCCCCAAATCCCATCCACCCAAGTTCTTAACTGTCAGACACTGAAGTTTCCCCTCTGCACCCCAGAAGGAGTGACACCAGCCACCCCGACACACTCCACATAGTTTGCACACCAGGGACTTGCTTGGGGTAAAAATAAACAAAAACGTTATTTATAAAAAAACCACAAATTCCAAGATGAAATACTAAAGGAAGCAAACACATAAAAGTTACACAGAAAATAAACACACAGATGCACACACTTCTATAGTTGTGAAAATCCCGTCTCTAATACAAGTTACCTATTGCCTTTGAGTATTTTCCCAGAATATCCCCTATCTGAAGGGGGGTCCAGCATTTCACAGATTGCTTCCCACTTAGAGGCTGCCCCTCAGTTTCTAGATGAAAACTTCAGTTTCAAGCCTCCTTTTAAAAAGATTCCCCCACACACACTTTTCTGGCATGGTGACATGGTTATTCAGGGTGGGAAAATTCTAACATAGATGTCTCAATGTCTTTCTATTAACTCTAATGGTCCATCATTTGTCTTTTACCATGTTGTACAGTGCTAGTGCTTGGAGCTAGTCTCATCTAGTTGGGGAAAGCCCCTCCCCGCCTGACTACCTACCATCCTGTTGTGAGGCAGTGATGAAGCTTCACCATACAGAGTTTGAGCAGTTTTCTATACATACACACACAATACACAAATTCATAGGCTTCGTCTGTGCACATATCTCACAATGATGATTATCTTTAGACCATCACAATGTTTCATAAAAGACCTTACTCTATATATTTTGATTCACAATAATACTGAATACAATCAGTTGATTCAACTGCTTATTTTGTGGTGTTCAGAGCCCCCGTTCTGCACTTGGGGCATCTGGACCCCCCTGATTGTCTTGGTTATCTCCCAACTTGACTACTGCAATCTCATTCTTTCTGGACTACCTCTTTCACATCTTGCTCCCCGTGGGTCCATCCAGGACCTAACAGCCCTAAACCAATTTCTGAGACGCATCATGGTATTGCCCTTGTCAAATCCCACCTTTAGCTCCCCGTCTCCTAACAAATCAAGTTTGAGATTTTAGTTCTCACCTTCAAGGCTTTGAATTACCTCAGCCCCAATTCCCCTCCTCCCCATCTTCCTCCATTATATTTCATTTTGCCTTTGGACTGCCCAAAATCCCAGCCTTACTTCTCCCTTTGTCGTCCTGCCCATGCTACTTGGAATAACCTCCCTATCCTATTGCAAAGGATACACATCCTGTCTTCATTCATATTCTTGCTAAACCCTCATTTAATCTGCAATACCTACAAATACACCCCATTTTGCAGTAATGCTGTCACAAGCCCTAATATAATCAATAAAAACTAAATTACCTTGATCTGGGCCTTCCATTGTGCGTTTTGTCTGATCTTGTCTTTCAGATTGCAAATTCTTCAGAACATGATTGTAATCCTCCCTCCTCGCCATGCACTTTGTATAGAGGACTGTACTCTCAGGACTTGTCTTCACCTTATTGTGAGCTTCAGTTATAACTTGAGTTTTGCTCCTAACCTGACTACTGTCCACACCCAAATCTCTGGATAAAGTTAGGTGGTGCATTAAGCTCCAGCTATTAACCTATTGGAGATGAGGGGTGGGGAGAGAAGCCGAACTGTTTCCACTGCTGCAGCTAGTAATGCAGTGGACATGCAGCAACTCAAGTTACAACTCATCATATGCTAATCTCATTACTCTGTGCTGCTAATCCAATCACACTGTGTAGCTCATGTGTTGTTTTGCAGCATGGTAACTCTCAGTCTGCTCCCATTCCAGCTAGGGTGGGCTAGCTCAAGTGGATCAACTCAAGTGCTCTAACTCAAGCTGAAGACAAGCCCCACAGAGTCCAAGGTAGCAAAAGTCTAGCTCAGCCTGTGACATGTGAGCAAAAGTTAGAGACAAATTAATAGAAACTGGATTCTTTGCACCAAGAGAACTCTGATAAGAGATCAAGGGTCCCACGGTAACCTAAGAGGTTGGCATAACAATGAGCTGAAAGATTTTATAAATGAGAGCAAATGTATATAGTTCTAATCACTGAAATGTGTTTTGATTTTAATGGGGTGACACTGTTACCCCTTCCTGGGCATTATTTATCTCAGAGTCACTGAATGGGAACAAGTGGAACAGGTACTGGAAGGAACAAGCTTCACCATCATGGCTCACACCCTGACCATCTCACCACTGGGCCTTAATCATCCTGAAAGACATACTGGCTAGACAAGGAGAGAGAATGGGAACCAGATGACACCACCACCTCCACCAACATCAGCTAACTCCTGAACAACATCTGGAATGAGAGACTTGAATTCCTGAGGTCACCCCTGCCTCCCCCGTGTGTCATTTTCCTTTGCCACCTTATTTCTCCTTTCCCATCTCTCTGCTTTTGCCTTCTGTCTAATGAGAGGCTGCTGAGCTGGGCAAGAGAACTCCACCTTTTGTAACTCCCTTGAGAGTCTTGCTTTATTCACAAAGCAAATAAGTACATGCAGTTTAAGCTGAATGAGTGAAACTTTTATTAAGCTCTGTGGACTGCTCTGTCCATGTGGCTGAGTTACCTCCACCCTTCACTGAACTGGTGGTGGGGTATTCCTATGTGCCAAAAATGCTAACAAGGGGTCTGAACTAGAAGAACCAGCCTTGTGTAAAAGTACCTTAGCTGTGTTCACAGGGGATTCCACCTCACCATTACTCTAGGTGTATGCTGGTGAGGAGGTGTGGTGTGGTGGTCAAACTCCCATTTTCATGCAGATTCTTTTAATTCTTCCAAGGCAAATTGGGGTCCATTGTCAGTGAATACCATCTCTGGAATGCCATACTTGTAAAGTGGTCTCTCAGTTTGCCTATCACCAGAATGACCAGACAGCAAGTGTGAAAAATCGGGACAGGAGGTGCCTATATAAGAAAAAGTCCCAAAAATCAGGATTGTCCTTATAAAATCAGGACATGTGGTCACCCTACCTATCACTGATTTGCTTCTTGTATCAGGCAAGCATCGACTTCTTAATAATTTGAATAGTAGTCCACTGTAATCAAATACTGCTTTCACTTGAAGGTAAATAAATCCAATCCCACCTTTTTCCATGGTCAGGTGGGCAGCTCATGTAGTAAGAGTCTCTTTCTGCTGGTGTTAATCACATGACTGGCAGGTGTCACAACCTTCTATCAAGGAGTAGAGTTGCATGTTCATTCCCAGCCAGTAAACACACTCTGGAGCCCATCTAAGACAGCTGTCAATGCCCAGATGTAAGGCATGTATTTTTTGTATGACATCCTTACATAATAAGGCGGGGACAACAGCTCTCTGTCCTTGGAACGTGAGTCCATCCTGCACACTCAGCTCATCTTCGCTTTGGAAATGGTTCTGCTCCTCCTGGTACTTGACTTTTGTCTTCTGGCCACCCTGCTAGTACCACTCTTCCCATCAGCTTCACTGTTGAAACTTGGAGACTGAATCCATTAATGTGCTGCACTACATCCCAATCTCTTTCTCCAAACTCACTAATACATAGGGTGTCAGATAACACCAGTAATTGTCCCGGAGAAAATATTTTATCTCTACCTGGATCGCTACCTGGTCGCTCTGGAGAGACATAAACACATGCTGCCGTCTCTTTGGCGCCGAGAAGGGACTTTGCTATGATGGTCTACAGGGATTTGTGGTCTAATTGCACTATTATGGGATGGCCATACATGTACTGATGGAATCACTTCACTCCCAATACCATAGCCATCACTTCTTTTCTATTTGTAGGTACTCCAGTTCAGTTTCTGACTGGGCTCTGCAGCATGAGTGACCAGCTGCTTCTGCAAAAGAGCTACACCTGATTCTTCATTTGAAACATCACACTGAAGTGTCAGTGACTCTCCTAGCAGATAGTACTTCAGGCTAGGTGCATCCATTATCATTTGTTTCAATGTGTCAAATACTTGCTTTTGGGGACCTGCCCAGTCCCAATCAACATCCTGCCTTGTGTGTTGACGTGCGGGTTCCGCTACCACAGCCAGGAATGGACAGAACTTGGACAGAATATTGATCATTCCTATGAAGCACTATACCCCTTTCACATCCATTGGAGCGGTCATGTCTCTAACTGCCTTGATCTTGTTGGGATCTGTTTTCAGTCCCAAGCAAATGTCCAATATATGTCACCTCACTGTGTCTGAGTTGCATTATTTTGGATGTTGTGTTATGTTCTTGTCCCTGTATCTCTGTAGAAAAGCTTAGAGTTTTCTGTCACTGTCTCATTTAGCTTCTGTCTCATTGCTCCCTTTACCTACAATAAGGATATCAACTGCAATTATTTTTACTCCAGACAGTCCTTCCAGTGATTGCGTAAGTCTCCTCTGAACACTTCTGGTGCTGGCCTTATGCCCATCAGCATGCATAACCATCTGTAGTGACCAAATGGCGATGCAAACATTGTCAGCATGCTGGAGTCTTTTCTAGGCTTATGTGCCAAACTCTGTTCCTCACGTCACAGACCATAAAGATTCTGGCTTTGGAAAGTTCTGGCAAGATGTCATCAATTGTGAGCAATGGCATGTTTTCAGTCTTCAGTTCTGTGGCTTTAGGTCTATTCAAATGTGTACTTCTGATGGTGTCTTTACCACCACCACCACAGTCCTTACCCAGGCTGTACTGGGCTCTCTGGATACCATGATACCCCTGCTCTGCTGATTTCCAAGCTCCTTGCATATTGCATTACATAGTGCAACTGGAATTTTCCTTTGTGATAAGCACAGTTTCCACTGTGGGGTTTACTTCCAGTCACAGCTTTCTTCAAGGCATCCATCACCTCTGAAAACATCCCCTTTTTGCTTCTTGTACTGCATCTATAAAGTTCTGATGCTGCACCCTGAACTTATCCATCGCTTCGATGGTTGTATTCCCCCAAGAGGGTTTGTGATGCTGTCCATTTTTGGGGGGGTTCGTTACTATTAGGTTACTCTGACAATGAGGTCACTATGACGCTCTCCTCAGGACACCCATAACTATAAGCCACTGTGTTACCCATCTGCCTCAGCAAGGGAGCGTTTTCTCGGGGCTTAAATTATGTGTCAGCTCCCTGCTACACCAATCTGTCTGCCTCATCAGCAAACTCCTCAAGACTCTGCCAGTCTTAGTCTCGTCTTGCAGGCAAGAGTCAGTGACATCAGTTCCCAAGTTCTCCAGAGACACCTCTCTGCAGTGTCCAGTCCCTCTCACATCACACACAGAGAAATTATGAAATTCACTGCCTCCAAAGTTAGCTGGGGTCTCACTCTTGATTTCAGTATAGCAGAACTGAGATGGTTTATAGTAAAACTAAGAATAAATAACAGAGATTTAAGTGATACTAAGCAAGGGGGAGAGAGAGAGAGAGAGATCTGGTTACAAACAAAAATAACATGATTTCTAGCTCCTAAAATGAATTTTTTGTCAGTCATATCTTTGCCTAAACAGTTCTCTCACTTACAGCATCTCCAGCCCTTCCTGGTAGGAGAATCCAATATTCACAGAATCAGAGGGTGCTGTTCTCTTCATTCCCTAAATGATGGATAATAAGATTGTCTTTTTGCTACCCTCATTTTTCCCAAACTCCATTTTCTTTACTTCAAGAGCTAGGAAGACATCTTAGTATTGCAGACTCTGTCCCTTGGTGTGCTTACTAAGCTGTTTTCTCCAGCACTTGTTAGCTTGATTGCTTTGTTTACCTTATATGTAAATGCACTTTCATAGTCCTGGGCCTGTAGTCAAGCCAAAAAGGTAAATCCACATTTCTTTGTAATGAAATACACATAATATGGGGGAAAGAAAAACAACAACAAAAGGGGAAAATGTCTGGGATACTTTTTTAAACTACTTAGATCATGTTCCATTTCATTGGTATTGCTTTTACAAAATTACCATATGATGTTCCTCATGTAACCATTCATTTTCATCAATGATTTAAACCAGCGTATGCTACTTTTGACTACACTAATTTATTTCCATTCCATGTGCTCCTTGCAGAAAATGAAAGATGTACTGGACTCCTACCACTTGGTTGTCATCCAGCACAAAAATAGTAAGAATAACTTCTGCTTTTGTTTGTTTTTTCTCTGAATAATCAGTTTGCTGTCATTAGGGGGGAAAAAATTGGTTCTTGTCAACAGCTGTTCTTTCAATAAAAAAGCATCAGTCTATTCTCTAAACTTTATTTATCTATATATACAGAGATAAAAATATATAATTTGCCATGCAATATCTTTGCCTCCTAAAACAATGCACTGTGCCCCATGATGTGTGACTAGACACTGTGAACAGCCTCATGTGATGTTATATGATGTACCATATCAGCCATGCTGCCTGAAGCATCAAACTATATAATCAGTGGTTCTCAAACTTTTGTACTGGTAATCCCTTTCACATAGCAAGCCTCTGAGTGTGACCCACCTAATAAATTAAAAACACTTTTTTATATATTTAACACCATTATAAATGCCGGAGGCAAAGCGGGGTTTGACGTGGAGGCTGACAGCTTGCAACCCCTCCCAGGTAATAACCTTGTGACCCCCTGAGGGGTCCTGACCTCCAGGCTGAGAACCCCTGCTGTGTATGATTTATATGGTATAAAAACTAAAAACAAACACAAAAGCTGAAGGATACAAACCGAAGTGTTTCTATTATCTTGTCATTAACTGAGCTGAAGTATATGATTATTCTGGCAAATCATAACACAGCTTTTCTCCACTTAAAATGACATTTAACAGGATTGTGTGGTTCAGTTTGTTTGCCTTATATGAAACAGACCCTGCAGGGTACATCTGTGTAGATTGGCAATGGCCACCATAGTTCACTTGGATTGTTCACTGTGGGGTTCACTTCTTCAGAGCCTGTAATTCTCAGGGAGAACCACCACTCACACTTCTGCTCCCATGTAGGGTTAGTTGGTTGTCAACTGAGAAGAGTGAAATTTCAACTATTTTTTTTCCATAGAAAAATGCAGATTCGAGTTAACAAACATTTAATGAAATTATGTAAATTTCAGCAAATTATTTTGGTCAAAAAAAATTCTGCAATGTTATGCTAGATTTTCAGATGTGCTTAGTGCCCATAAGTAAGATGAAATTTTCAAGATTTCAGCTACCATTAAACAACAAAATAAAGGGCAAGGATTACAAAAATGCTCATCACACTTGGTGTCAATTGCTTGCACATCTAGTACAATGGAGCCCTAGTCCCTGATTAGTGCTTTCAAGTGCTACTATAATAGAATTTAATACATAAAATAATAAGGGGGAGCAGAAATGTAAAAATACAACTATTCCTTGGAATAAAAAGTGTTTTTAGGTGAATGTTAGAGATAGATTTTATTAAACTAACTTTATGAAAGTCCTATTATACATGTTATTAATTTTATTGATTTCTAAGTCAAAATTTTAAGGTGGTTGCAGAACTTAACATGAATCAAAGTTAAACCCTTGTTTATTAAAAACTAAGCCTGGGATTGTCAAAGGAGTCACCCAATTCCCATTGAATTTCAATGGAATTTGGGTACTTAATTTCCTTAGATTCCTCCCTGGAAAACCCCAGTCTAAAGATTTGCTTCATCTCATTTACAATTGACATTCTGTGCAGTGTAGATACTCTATCACACCTCCATCACTGTGTATTTTGGATGAGGCTGAAGTGAAATAGTATTATGCAGTGGTTGCATGTCTGAGTTAACAACACGAGATTGTCAAAATAACAGGCACAACTGAAATTCTTTAATCTAAGATTATTAATCAGAGATTAGTACAGCACTATACAGAATACAGAAATAAATAGATAATTACCACCCTTTGTTGTCCGACTAAGAACTGGACATGTGTCTTTCCTGCATCTGGAAGGGACACACAGTTTTCATTCCCCCAACCTAAGTTTTCATAGCACTATCTTTATATAGGGTTTCAGACAAAGGAAACCTAATTGCCAAGAATATTCTCTCAGAAACATATGTTGTGATGTCATTTCTATACAGTCGCAGTTTACCTGACTCATGTGAGAAGGCATAATTATTTACAGCTGAGAGGACTAAGAATTCTTCAAGTTAATATTTTTCAGTGGGACTTTCTTACCCCACAATCATTCTTCCATATTGATTTCCCCAACAGAAGACATCTGCTATAACAATAATCTCTTATTAGTTTCCCTAGTCTATATATGCTTATGTTAGCATTTTATAAATATGTTAAGGAGATGGTTTCCAATAATATCTGGAGATTTATAGACATGAAGGTGCCCTAGAGTTACTAAATATAGCAAATGAATAAATTCCTGAATAGGGTTACACATTGGTCAAGACCGGTGTTCTGGGCCTTAGACTTCAAACATACTCTTTGTTGAAGATAAAGATTCCAAAGAGTAGTAAATATTTATAAATGAATCAAATACACAGAAAGAAAGAACTAAAAGGTATTACTATCTACTAACAGGTATTAACACAGTGTTGTTGCAGCTGTGTCAGTCGCAGTATATTAGAGAGATAAAGTGGCTGAGGGTAATATCTTTTATTGTACCAACTTCTGTTGGGTAACAGAGACAAGCTTTCTAGATTACAAGCTCTTCTTCAGGTCTGGGAAACTAACTCACGTTTCACGTGGTATTTGCGTGGCTTGTTCCATGATGCAATCTACTTCTTAAACGCACCACAAAAATCAATGATATGCCTGAGATACATTGATATTTTCATCCTCTAGTCAGATGACAAACTCTCTCATAGATTTCCATCACAACTTCAGAAGCCACCACCCATCCATTAAAACTCTTTCTGGAACACTCCCACACCAGCATCAACTTCCTGGATACCACAATCAGCTTCTGCAATGGACCTCTACAGACAACAATATACAAAAACCCACAGATCACTACGCCTACCTTCATAGATCCAGTAGCCACGCCAAATACACCAAGAAATCTGTTAGCTACATCCGGGCACTCATATACCACATGATATGCTTGGAGGAGATAGTCTGGTATATACACCTTAACCGACTCAAAACTGTCTTCACGAGACAAGGACACTCCACCAGACAAGTAGATCACATCATGGAATGGGCCACCCAAATACTCTGAGAGAACCTGCTTCAATACAGAAAAAACCTCCTCCAACTGCATACCCCGGGTTGTCTCCTACCACCCCACACTGGAACCCATATGGGGTATCTTCAAACAACTACAACCTATACTCAGTGGGGAACCTATCTTGAAAGAAATCTTTCCTGAATCCCCACTTCTGGCCTTCAAACAATCCCCCAACCTCTCCAACCTAATCAGCAGCAAATCAGGACAAACCAACTCAAAGAAGCACCAGACCCTGCCAGAACAACATATGCAAAGCCTACAGACATATCTCCTGCTACAATGATCGACATCAGCACAGCACACCTTTCAAGATCCATGGATCCTACAGATGCTTGTTACAACAGCATGTGGTGTACCTCATCCAGTCCACTAAATGCTCCAGTAACAACTTATGCGGGTGAAACTAGACAAATCACTATGGTCTTAAATTAACTCACAGAGGAAAATGATAAAAAACAAAAACAGCACATCACCTGTGGGTGAACACTTTTCATGAAAAAAACAAGGAGGAGGCCTTGAGGCACCTTAGAGACTAACAAATTTATTTGGGCATAAGCTTTCATGGGCTAGAACCCACTTCATCAGATGCATGGAGTGGAAAATACAGTAGTAGGTATAAATACACAGCACATGAAAAGATGGGCGTTGCCTTACCAAATGTGAGGTCAGGTTAATGAGACAATTCAATTAACAGTAGGGTATTAAAGGAAGAAAAATCACTTTTGTACTGGTAATGAGAGTGGCCCATTTCAAACAGTTGACAAGAAGGTGTGAGTAACAGTAGAGGGAAATTAGTATGGGGGAAATTAGGTTTAGGTTTTGTAATGACCCAACCACTCCGAGACTTTATTCAGGCCTAATTTGATGGTGTCCAGTTTGCAAATTAATTCCAGTTCTGCAGTTCACATTGGAGTCTGTTTTTGAAGATTTTTTGTTGAAGAATTGCCACTTTTAGGTCTGTTATTGAGTGACTAGGGAGACTGAAGTGTTCTCTTATCTCCCTGGTCACTCAGTAACAAACTGGACACCATCAAATTAGGCCTGAATAAAGGCTGGGGGTGGTTGGGTCATTACAAATCCAAATCCTAATTTCCCCCTACTGTTACTCACACCTTCTTGTCAACTGTTTGAAAAGGGCCACGCTCATTACCACAACAAAAGTTATTTTTCCTCCCTTGGTATCCTACTGTTAATTGAATTGTCTCATTAGCCTGACCTCACACTTGGCAAGGCAACTCCCATCTTTTCATGTGCTGTGTATTTATACCTACTACTGTATTTTCCACTCCATGCATCCAATGAAGTGGGTTCCAGCCCACGAAAGCTTATGCACAAATAAACGTGTTAGTCTCTAAGGTGCCACAAGGACTCCTCATTGTTTTTGCTGATACAGACTAACACAGCTACCACTCTGAAACTTTTCACGAAACAATCACTATATCTGACCGATCAGTCCTCATCCTCAAAGGAAACCTTCACAACACTTTCACAACAACCTAAGAGCTTAAATTCATAATTTTGCTAGACATTAAAAATCATGGACTCGGTTTATGGTTTATTAGAACAATATATATATATATATATAACCCACTAACAACACCTCCCGCCCCAGCTTCTTTTCCTCACTATGCCTAGAGGGGTGTTCACAGACGACTTCACCTTGAATGGTCCATTGAAATATATATTAACCACTTTATCTCAATAATCTGTTCTACCTTGTAACACTGAATTAGTTCCCCAATCTGAAGAGCTCTGTGAAATAGTATTCTAATTCGTCAGTGATTACTTATACTTTAATTAAACCCAATCTAATTCAGCCTTATAATCTATTGGCACAAGATGGTCCATGGTTCTTACCACCCAGAACTAACATATTTTAGCATCAATAGGTTCATATTATAGCAGAGGTGGATGGAAAATGGAATTTCCATTCCGAATTGGAACAGAAAGCTGAAATCTCAGAATTTCCAGCAAAACAAAATTGGATTATGACTTTGTTGAATCATTGCATTTCAAATATGATCAGAATGGTTTGTTTTGATAAGGTTGAAAGTTTCCTTCCAACTTTGTTTCAACTTTAATTTTATATTATAAATTACATTCCAAAAATTAAACATTAAAATGAAAGGACATTATCAAAATATTTCATTTTAATAATATTCCTATAAAATTCAATTAAATTAATATATTCCCAGAAAACATTTAGATTTTGACAAATCAGAATTTTCTGATGGAAAATTGTTCTGGCAGGAAAATTTCAACTGGCTCTAGTTAATAGATACTGACAATTAAAGCATTTTGCCCTAATAGATCTGTTTTTTTCTCTTTTTCATTTCAAGCTGCTTTTGTGCGGTGGCCTTCTCTCTGCTCCTGTTAGCTGAACGGCCTATTGGAATTCAGCTACCTCCTCGTTTCTGGTTATCACCTATCAGTCAGCCAGCAGGGAGTACAAAAGTTAGAATGACCAGAACATCTTTTATCTTTGCTTATTGAATCCCCATAAGGTAAATTTAGCGGTAGTGAAAAGGGCCAGATCATCAACCTGGGACTGAAATTCTCCCTTCATTCCAAGCATGAGGATAGCATGCACCCTGTAAGCTTCCGCATAACACCCACCAATTTGATGTTACTCTTTCATAGAATCATAGAATATCAGTGTTGGAAGGGACCTTAGGAGGTCATCTAGTCCAACCCCCTGCTCAAAGCAGGACCAATCCCCAATTTTTGCCCCATATCCCCAAATGGCCCCCTCAAGGATTGAACTCACAACCCTGGGTTTAGCAGGCCAATGCTCAAACCACTGAGCTATCCCTCCCCCCCCTTTCCTGGAGCACCTGGCGGTTAAGGTAAAAGAGTAGCTCGTTAAGTCCAGGATACAAGTATTTACGGTCATTACGTTAATTGAATTTATTTCCCCCTGTTAAATACCCTTAACACCTTTGTGTCAACTGTCTGTAATGGGCCATGTTGATTATCACTTCAAAAGTTTCTTTCCTACTGATAACAGTTCCTTTCAATTAATTAGCCTCTTAAAGTTGATATAGATACTCCCACCTTTTCATGTTTCTCTGAATGTATAGATATCTGCTTACTGTATGTTCCATTCCATGCATCTGATGAAGTGGGTTCTAACCCATGAAAGCTTATGCTGAAATAAATTTGTTAGTCTCTAAGGTGCCACAAGTATTTCTTTCTTATTTTCTTTTTGCTGACACAGACTAACACGGCTACTACACTGAAACCAAGTATTTCACTGGAATGCAGAAGGCAGTAACATCAGCTACGGTTACTGACCATGACTAATATATCCCTCAGTCATGCATCAAAGCTAAATTTTGGTCATTGGCTAATGGTGAGTGAATATGGTAACTGTGCTACATTCCAATATATATTTTATTTGTATTGAGTATAGGAGTTGCAGCATTCCAAGCATATATTACATTTAATCTGCCTGTCCATTTTTACAGTAAATGGCATATTAACATCAAATAAACAATAGATATAATTATCATTCCAGTGAAATAAAGTAAAAATAATTCTGAAATCAAAATTCCTTGTTCAGCTGTAATAAGACCAGACCATGTATACGCTTGTGCATTGGGAGGGGAGCTGGGGGTGGAGTAATGTCAACCAATTTTATTCATAAGCACACATTAGAGACAATCTATGCATAATTTAGATTCTCTTCTGGCTTGTTGAGTCTACAGACAACCATGCTTTATGTTGCATTACCATTTTGATTGAATAATCAGGGTCAATACCATCACTTTTTCTCATCTAGGGAAAGAAAATTATTCTGAAGCCAATCATCAATCAATGTATGTAATCAGCCTTTAGAAAGTAGCTTGGGTTTTTCACATAACTGACTCTTTGGCGTAACAAAATCTAAACATCAACATTTCTGTTTCACTTGGTAGTCCTACCATATAGACTATAAAGTGTATAAAGGCCAACCAGAACTTGAAATGTGTTTTGCTATTAAAAAGATTATTGCAATGGATTTATTCCAGAGGTTACATCATTCCCACTCTATGACCTTTGGTATCTGAATTCATTTGCATATAATTGTCTATCCATTACTGTAACACATCAGATAGCTTTGCTACTTTTATTTAATTTCTTTAGGTTAATAGTTTTTTAAATAAATTCAATAAAGTCAACAAAAATGACACTGAAAATCAAGCAAGTATGCTTTTCATTATACTGTAATAGCAGATGACAATCTGTATGTCATAAAAATATGATGAGAATATTTTTAAGTTGTTTTTCAATAAGCCAAAAAGCAGCAGCATTTTTCCACTTTGATCTGAAGGTGTAAATTCCAGCTTAAGAAGACACACTTGTGCTAGATCCGATTCAGCTAGCATGCTAAAAATAGAAATGTAGCTGTGATGGCACAAACAGTGCTAGCCATTCAAGTACAGGCCTAGAATCGTGGCTGGAACTGTACTCAGGGTGGCTAATCCCTCCCGCTGCATATACCACGCTCCGAAGCTACACTTCAAAATTTAACATGAGAGCTTGATCAGAACTAGCGTGAGTATGTCTTCTCAAGCCAAAGTGGACACATGCCCTAAAACCACTGGTTGCCAGCTTAAGTCTGTTGTTTTAATGCAATCTCCCAACCTATCCCCATCTTGTTTATCTCTTTTGTGCAACTGTTGTAACGGTCTGATATTATGTAGACTATAAGCTGCCAGGAGCAAGGTCTGTCTTGGTTAGTTGTCTACCCGGTAGGCCCAGCCCAAGGGACCCTATCACATGATTGTTTTAATGTAATACAAATAAACAATATTCCAGGCCTCCTAATGCCCTATTCAGTTCTGTATCCAGTGGACAAGACCACTGCCTCTCAGACCACCTCCACTGGACCACATCATTGCTTCCCTAGAATAATTAAACTTCATCTAACACCTCCTAGGTATACAAAACTCTCTTACAAGCTAAATAGCCAACATACAAAGTCAAGGGTTTAGTATCAATTTATACAGGTCTGAATATCACCCACCTGTGAATCTATGTAGCATATAATCAGCCCAAGCCAGTAACATTAAGGTCTTTGAGGCTCATTGGACAGACTGTATATTTTTTCTTAGAACGCTGTACTAAATGGTCCTAAAAACAGAGCGAGAACAAGCTGTTCTCTGGTACAAATCACCCAACTGCTGAGTGGTGTTACAATGAACATCTCTATGGCTGTAACTGCAAACCAGAGAATTTGCCTTCTACTTTGTTACTGAATCTCTTGGTCTTGCTTCAGACTAGGGTCACCAATTAGGCCTCTGGATGCTGCTATGCAGATCTTGGACCAAATCACCCATTCATAGTTCAAAGATGCACATTTTAATTAACTAAAAACCCTTTCAATATTGAATAGCCAATGGTAAGTGTAGGATCCTATCCTATTATCTTTGTCAGGTGAATAGCTATATCCTTGGAAAGTTGACAGAATCATTACTTGGCAATTCAGGGCAGTAATCAGATTTTCTGAGCATCAATAAGCAATCACGAACTTAGGCACATTTTATCATGAAATCAGAAATACAGAGGGTTTCCATAAGCTAATCAGCAGGCATTAAACAGACAATCAATCTAATTAGTAGCTCACATTTGCATGGCAATCACAGCTGCCAAACCTAAACGACAGACTTCATTAGTAACGATATCCGAGAACTATGATTTGTGAAAACTGTCATCAGATGGGTTGTTTAAAAAGAAGAAACCCTCATTTGTTGTGGTAGTTTGGGGCATTAAATTGGGAATTGAAACTGTACAAGGATTTCATTTGTTACTCTTTGTCCTCAAGGTACATCTACATACATCACCAGAATTTCCAAAAGGCTCAGTGCTGACAAGTGGGGCCTGATTTTCAAAAGAGTGCAGCACTCAACATCCGGCCACTTATTTTGGTGAGTAAAATATATTCTGGGCTCCTATGAAAATCTGGCCCTGAATTTGAGTGCTGAAATCTCTTAGAAATCTCAGCCAGAGCTAATAATGGCAATAGTAATGATCATGACTATGTAAATATTTCTACAACTGAAAATTTAAATTTCTCTCTCTCACACACACTGCTATATGAAAGGAATAAAAACAAAAATATGCCTTGAGAGGGAAAAAATACTTCCAAACATCATGGTGTATTGCCCAATACCAAAGAGAAGGATAATAAAAAACGATCAAGGAAACTATCTTTCATGAGGGGAGGGCAATTATTTACTGCTTTTGCCCCATCGGCCATCTAATAATCACTTTAACATGTCTCTCAACTTCTTTCTCCCCTTTCTTTCCTCCTTGTCCCTTGTCTCTCTTCCAAAGTATCTTGCCTACCACTTTCCCCCCCATTGCCCACCTAGATCTTTGCCTCTATGGCTACCTTCCCCAGGGTTCTGTGAGCTGAACCAAGCAATTGAGAATTGTCCACTTTGCCTCACTCCCTAGTGTCCTTGGAGCTGGGGCACTGGAAGCAAGAGTCCGGAGTTTTCCCCTCATTGCAGATATGGCATGTTGAGAATATGCACCGAGTGAAGGAGTGAATGATAAGAAGGCAGGCTGCCCCAGATCCTGTTGTGCCACTACTTACACTATTTTATTTAGTTGAGGGCAAGTAGCACAATTCCATCATTAGTTTATAACCAATGAATTATAGATGTAATTTTAGATTTTTGTTTCACAGGTACGGATTCTGATGTAATAAAATGTAATTAAGCCAGAGTAAGGGCTTTGGAATCTTGCTCATAGTACATGGATAAAAAGATTCACATTAGGACCACTCTATCAAATGCAGTGGACAAAGTCACTATATACTGAAGCCTCTTTATCTGAACACTGTTCAGCCATGTTGTTTCACTGCTTCACTTATCTTGACTTTAACAATCCTGCAATTCTAAAATACTAGTGGTGCTGCTGCTGTAGAATACCATCAGGATCAATGTTTTAAGCACAATGCCATCTGTCCCCACAGTGCTTTAGGAGGAATAGAAAGGAATATATTGTTTAATTTGATCCAATATCTATTGTAAGTCTTTAAGGTGCCACAAGGACTCCTCGTTTATATTGTTAAAAATATAATTTTAATGCAGCAGGTCAAATTTTCATGTTAGCAGTATCTAAGCATTAAAACAAGACTTGTGTTTAAATCAGATTTAAATGGATGGAGGCCATTGGCAGGCTCCAGAGATTTGAACTTATCCAAATTTTTCTAGGAAAATTCAGGACAAGTCTTGAATTATTAACTCGCATTTTTTCTCATCTTGTAGTTTAAATTTTGCGACATCAGGTTGCAATCCTGCTTTTCAACATTCTTACCTAACCTGCACAATGTTAACAAAGTGGCAGAAATACAAAATATTAAGTAATGGGATCCGTTAAATTATATATATATCAAACTAAGAGTCACACAGTGAATTGAACTGAATGCCAACAATAATGTTAACAGCTTCAAATGAACAGTTGAAATTAACAGGTGCTATAGCATATGTTAAATCTAACTGCCAAGTATTTCACACCTTCATTAAAACCTTTCACATCAATTTTAAGGCAACGTTAAAATAAAGATGAACAGAAAAGCTTTTAAAATGAGTGATTAACTGTGCACATTCCAAAATCAGTAACAGAATATGTGGTGACTGAGAAACTATACATTGTGGGTAGGCAGGATGGACTATTGGATAGGGTACTGAACTAGAATTTACGAGACCTGGGTTCAGCTCACAGCACAATCACAAATTTCCTATATGACCTTTGGCAACTCATTTAATCTACCCTTTGCTTTAGTTCCCCATCTGAGCCTGCTGATGACATCACATAGCAACCTGAAGGAGTGCTTCCTATCTCAACAAGAACTGGTTTCTCCTAGTTTAAAACATACTTCTAATAGCTAATTTAACTTTCAGGTTGCAGGTCTCCAGTAAGGGAAGCCCATTTGCAGAGGGACACAGCTGTGAATATATTTGATCCAAATTTTGGATCCGTACAACCATCTCCATACTTTCTGCCATACTTATACATGAAACACCCTTCCTGAGATGGGTCACAATGACGCTCTCCTCTCATCATGTACCTCTCTCCTCAAGTGCCACTTCATCCATGATGCCTGCAAGAAGCTTACTTATTTAATACATTTACCCTACATGTGAAGTGATAATTTATATGTAGGAAAGGCATAAATGTTGGAAGAAAGGTGGGGAAGGACACTGGAATTGAATCTAGGGTGGACAACTTAGTGTGTTCAACTTAAAAACAAGTACACCTATACTTATAACTAATCGGACATGTACCACTCATCACAACAATTGCACCCAGTTACCCACACACTTCATTTTTCTTTTCTTACTAAACTGTCTTTGAAGCAGGGACTGTGGCTTCCACTGTATTAAATGAGCAAAAGCACTTCAACATCTGCTTAAGTGCCATTGACATCAATGGGACTTAAGTGATCAAAGATCAACATGCCGAAGTGTTTTGCTAAATTGGGGTCCAGGGAAAAAACCTGGCACATTGAATTAATAAATAGATTTTATGAAACTTCAAGACATAATAGGATTTTTTCTAAGCACCTTCCTACATGGATCATTATGGTTATTAGAATAGCTCATACTTTCAGTGCTGATGTTTTTATATCTGTGCTTGCTAATCTTAATTGGAACTTTCTACAAACTGATTTTCAGTGTTAATTGAATATGGAGGGTTTGGGGGTTTCTTTTGAGCTTGAAAAGACAGTGTAACTTTATATCCTTAATAAAAACATGCTTAGCATTTCATATTTATATGAACAGTATTATTATGTATTTGTACTGCAGCAGCACCTACAGAACAGATCCCATTGTGCTAGGCACTATACAAACATAACAAAAAGATGTTCCCAGCCTAAAAGAGTTAACAGTCTAAGTTTAAGACAAGAGACAACACTTGGGAATGTCAAACAGATGGGAGGGGTACAACGGAACAGTGAGACATTTATGAATTGCGGAACAAGCAGCCATCACAGCACATCCGCTTCCTAACCATTGTCAAGTATTTTGTAGGCATTATTTCATAAGTGACTTGGACCCCCGTGGTTCTGGGTGCTGAACAAACACACTTGAAGATACCCACATGATATGGCAGGGACTAGTATGGTAATTCAGTTTTAAAACAGTTAATTCCTATTATTCCTATAGATTCTTAGATATTACAATGAGTATAAGAACCTACACAGTACAAAATAGAAGACAGCCGGGATTAGAAAAATGGCATGTATGTTATTCTGCATTTTGAAAGCTAACGGTATGTCTACACCAGAAATGACACAGTGCCACTGCTACAGGACTGCAATTGCACTGCTGTAGCATAAACACTTACACAGTGACAGAATGAGTTCTTCCATTGCTGTAGGAAACCCATCTCTCTGAGTTGCTAGGTCGATGGAAGAGTTCTTCTGTCAACCAGGCCTGTCTACACTGGGGCTTACGTCAACTTAACTGTGTCTCTCAAGGGGGTAAATTTTTCACACTCCTGAATGATATATTTGAGTTGACCTAACTTTTCAGTGTAGACCAGCCCTCACAAAACACCACATAGACCCTTTATCTCAATGGGTGAACCTCAAAGGTCCAGATGCTCATCACAGGATATTCAGCCAAAATGTGTGTGTATATTTGGATTATCTAGTCGAACCGAATTTTTTTGCAACATTTTCACCACAAAATTCCTTTTTTTCCCTTTAATGAACATAAGAACACATAAGTCCATCTAGTCCAGCATCCTGTCTTCCGACATTAGCCAAAGCCAGGTACTCCAGAGGGAATGAACAGAATAGGTAGTCATCAAGTGAACCACAGGCAGTCATCAAGTGATCCAATGAACGTTATAGGTTGTCAGTGAACTTTATAGGTGGTAAAAAAAAAGTATTAAAAGAAATGTGAATTCCTCACTCCTTATGAAAGGAGACTCAAGGAGCTTGGCTTGTTTACCTTAACCAAAAGAAGGCTGAGGGGAGATATGATTGCGCTCTTTAAATATATCAGAGGGATAAATACCAGGGAGGGAGAGGAATTATTTAAGCTCAGTACAAATGTGAACACAGGAACAAATGAATATAAACTGGACATCAGGAAGTTTAGACTTGAAATTAGATGAAGGTTTCTAACCATCAGAGGAGTGAAGTTCTGGAACAGCCTTCCAAGGGAAGCAGTGGGGGCAAAAGACCTATCTGGCTTCAAGATTAAGGTAGATAAGTTTATGGAGGGGATGGTTTGATGGGATAACATGATCTTGGCAATTAATTGAACTTTGACTCAGTGGTAAATAGGCCCAATTCTACAGAGAATTTTTTCCTGGGTGTCTGGCTGGTGAGTCTTGCCCACATGCTCAGGGTTCAGCTGATCGCCATATTTGGGGTCGGGAAGGAATTTTCCTCCAGGGCAGATTGGCAGAGGCCCTGGGGGTTTTTCGCCTTCCTCTGCAACATGGGGCACAGGTGACTTGCTGGAGGATTCTCTGCATCTTGAAGTCTTTAAATCAAGATTTGAGGACTTCAATAGCTGAGACGTAGGTGAGAGGATTATTGCAGGAGTGGGTGGGTGAGATTCTGTGGCCTGCATTGTGCAGGAGGTCAGACTAGATGATCATAACGGTCCCTTCTGACCTTAAAGTCTATGAGATTCCATACCCTTCCCAGGCAATTTGTTCCCCTGTTTAACTACCGTGACAGGTAGTTTTTTCCTTAAGTCCAATCTAAACATCCTTTGTTGCAATTTAAGTCCACTGCTTCTTGTTCTATCATCAGTGATTAAGTAGAATAAGTTTTCTCCCTTCTCCTTTTACAATCTTTTATATACCTGAACACTTATTTCCCAGCCCCCCACTCTTCTCTTCTTCTGATTAAACAAACCCCTTCCCCCCCCCACCAATCTTTCCTCATAGGTCATGTTTTCTAGACCTTTAGTCATTTTTGTTGCACTTTTCTGGACTTTCTCCAATTCGTCCACATCTTTCCTAAAATGTTCCACCCTGAATTGGACACAATACTCCAGTTCAGGTCTTAGTGTGGAGTAGAGCAGAACAATTACTTCTTATGTCTTGATTACAATACTCCTGCTAATACACCCCAGAATGCTGTTCGCTTTTTTTGGCAACAGTGTTACACTGTTGACTCATATTTAGCTTGTGATCCACAATAAACCCCAGATCCCTTTTCATCATACTCCTTCCTAGGCAGTCATTTCCCATTTTGTATGTGTGCAACTGATTGTTCCTTCTTAAGTTGAGTACTTTGCACTTGTCCTTATTGAATTTCATCCTATTTACTTCAGATCATTTCTCCAGTTTGTCCAGATCATTTTGAACTTTAATCCAATCCTCCAAAGCACTTGCAACCCCTCCCACCTTGGTATTATCCGCAAACTTTATAAGTGTACTCTCTATGCCATTATCCAAATCATTGGTGAAGATATTGAACAGAACCAGACTCAGGACTGATCCCTCCCAGAATCCACTTGATATGCCCTTCCAACTTCACTGTGGACAACTGATAACTACTCTCTTGGAATGGTTTTCCAACCAGTTATGCACCCACTTTATAGTAGCTACATCTGAGCTATATTTCCCTAGTTTGTTTAATCATAGAATATCAGGGTTGGAAGGGACCTTAGAAGGTCATCTAGTCCAACCCCCTGCTCAATGCAGGACCAATCCCCAATTTTTGCCCCAGATCCCTAAATGGCCCCCTCAAGGATTGAACTCACAACCCTGGGTTTAGCAGGCCAATGCTCAAACCACTGAGCTATCCCTTCCCCCCATGTTTATGAGGAAGTCATGTGAGATAGTATCAAAAGCCTTATTAAAATCAAGCTATACCACATCTACCGCTTCCTCCCTATCAACAAGGTTTGTTATCCTGTCAAAGAAAGCAGCTAGGTCAGGTTGACTTTATTTGTCTTGGCAAATCCATGTTGACTGTTACTTATCAGCTTATTAACTAGGTGTTCACAAACTGATTGCTTGATTACTTGCTCCATTATCTTTCCGGGTACAGAAGTTAAACTGAGTGGACTGTAATTCACCAGATTGTCCTTATTTCCTTTTTTAAAGATTGTCACTATATTCATCCTTTTCCAGTCCTCTAGAATCTCGCTTGTCATTCATGACTTTTTGAAGATAACCACTAAGGACTCAGATATCTCTTCAGTCATCTCCTTGAGTATTCTAGGATGGGCAGCAGGTTTAAAACTAATAAAAGGAAGTTCTTCTTCACACAGCGCACAGTCAACCTGTGGAACTCCTTGCCTGAGGAGGCTGTGAAGGCTAGGACTATAACAGGGTTTAAAAGAGAACTGGATAAATTCATGGAGGTTAAGTCCATTAATGGCTATTAGCCAGAATGGGTAAGAAATGGTGTCCTTAGCCTCTGTTTGTCAGAGGTGGGTGATGGATGGCAGGAGAGAGATCACTTGATCATTACCTGTTAGGTCCACTCACTCCGGGTCACCTGGCATTGGCCACTGTCGGTGGACAGGATACTGGGCTGGATGGACCTTTGGTCTGACCCAGTACGGCCTTTCTTATGTTCTTATGTTCTTATGTATTTCACCAGGTCCTGGAGACCTGAAGACATCTAACTTGTCTAAGTAATTTTTAACTTGTTCTTTTCCTACTTTAGCTTCAGAATCTACCTCATTTTCATTGGCATTCACCATGTTAGATGTTCAATCTCTACTAACCTTTTTGATGAAAATTGAAATAAAAAGGGCATTTAGCACTTCTGCCATTTCCACATTTTCTGTTATTGTCTTTCCCCACCTCATTTAGTAACGGGCCTATCCTGTCCTTGGTCTTCCTTTTGTTTTTGCTGTATTTGTAGAATGTTTTCTTGTTACCTTTTATGTCTCTAAGTAGTTTAGTTTCATTGTGTGCCTTGATTTTTTAATTTTGTCACTACATGTTTGTGTTGTTTTTTATATTCATTCTCTGTAATTTGGCCTAGTTTTCACTTTTTGTAGGACTCCTTTTTGAGTTTCAGATCATTGAAGACCTCCTGGTTAAGCCCAGGTGGTCTCTTGTCATACTTTCCTATGCAGTGGGATAGTTTGCACTTGTGCCTATAATAATGTCTCTTTGAAAAACTGCCAGCTCTCTCAAAACTTCTTTTCCCCTTAGACTTGCTTCCCATGGGATTTTACCTACCATCTCCCTGAGTTTGCTAAAGTCTATCTTTCTGAAATCCATTATTTTTATTGTGCTGTTTTCCCTCCTACTATTCCTTAGAATCATGAACTCTACCATTAAATGATCACTTTCACCTAAGTTTCCTTCCTCTTTCAAATTCTCCCTTTTTGTCACAAATCAAATTCAGAATAGCCTCTCCCCTAGCAGCTTTCTCCACCTTCTGACATAAAAAATTGCCTCCAATACATTCCAAGAACTTGTTGGATAATCTGTACCCTGCTGTGTTATTTTCACAACAGATGTCTGGGTAGTTGAAGTCCCCCATCACCACCAAGTCCTGTGCTTTGGATGATTTTATTTGTTGTTTAAAAGAGTCATCCACCTCTTTTTTCTCATTAGGTGATATATAGTAGACCCCTACCATCACCCTTTTTTTTACCCCTTTTTCCCCAGAGACTGTCAACAGCAATTGTCTCCTATTTCCATCTCAGTCTCAGCCCGTCCTTCCTGAGCAATCTGTACCCTTCTATACCAATATTCCAGTCATGTGTATTATCCCACCAAGTCTCATGCATTCACTTCCAGGATGCAGCTGTCTTTGCCTGGGCCCTACCCTTGACCAGAAGGATCAAAGAAAACACTACCTGCACCCCCAACTCCTTCATCCTTACTCCCAGACCTTGGTAGTCACTTCTGATCTTTGCAATCTGATGGTTATGTGGCCCCCTAATTTAACTGACTTCGTGGTCTCTCTCCATTTCTTAGTAGACAAACTCCCATATCACAATCACTACCATGGTAATTGTTAGAACACAAGGATTAAATTATCCTAGAGGCTGAGCTATTCTCTCATCTTTACAGACTGGCCCTCATGGTCACATCTGAGGCACATGAAATATTTGGAAGATTTCACTGCTTGTGTTCTGTGGATTAAAAAACAAACTTCACTCTACACAGGTACTAGATATGACAACACAAACATCACTTTGAAATACTTAAAGAAAAGAATACTAATAACCGTGCTCTCAGGTTGGTTTGTTTCAAGATAAAAGCAGATGTAATTAATCTTCTCTGGCATCAATCCTGCCATCTGATCCATGTAGTTAGGCAACCAAGCAGAGACCCATTAACTCCAGTAGGACTCTGCATAGGTGTAGGAGTCTGCTTGTGTGGATCAGAATGCAGGGTCAAGGTCTTCACTAATAGCTGGACAGATTATATTATTTTTCATCCCTGCTACGAGCAAAAGTTGAAAGAGAAAACTTACTACATAAAACACCAACAATCAATTAATGTAAATTCGTCACCTCAACCCTATTGTTTAATTCATATTTTTAAAAGCAATTAAAGCAGAGCATGGACAAGCACCATTCTGTAAAAGCCTGACCTCGTATAATTAACATACTGAATTACCCCATTTTTAAAAAGATTTGGATTTGGTTTCTGCTGAAGAGAGATGCATATAAAAATTAATTGCAAATAAACATCTTAATATGACTCAGCAACACGTTTTGACCCGTGGTGACCTTGGACAATCACAAAATATATTGCCTTGTGAATGAAAGGCACACCAGAAAAGCATCCTCTGCGATACAAAAATGAGTCACAGGCAAGTCACAGCTGGGTAGTTTTGTGCTGCCAATTTTTTTAAAGTGTAATTAGATTCTACTTACATGCTGGAAACATTGCAATTTATTCCCAGCTTTTGTGTATAAATTATACATTTTCTAAAATATCAGCATTTTCTATTTCAGGTTTGAATGGATACCCTATGTTTTGCACAGTGGGCAGACCTCATGCTGTCAAGAGCTGAAACATGCTTGCTTCACACTTCACATGCCTTTCAAGAAAGGAACATTTACCCGAATGCCCTCAAGGAACATCTGAATCTGTAAAAGAGTCAACACAGTTCTCTCTACCTGACAAAGTAGGATTGTTCTCTATGTAACCCATGAAAGGGGTTTGCTCTTTACAGATGATTCTTAAATGTGTTCTATGAACTTTATGGATAATCCCTAAACCTTTACACTAAAGTAGCGGGGCAGGGGAGGGAGAGAGAAAAGTATGCACACAGAGCAGCCATTTTGTTAAGTGGGTGCCATAGAAAGGATCATATAGGAAAACAACTTCCCATCGTAGTATTTAGGGTGGGGGAGGAACCCAAAGAAATTTAAATTGTGTTAAATGTGGTTGTTTCGCACTGTGTTTTTCTTCTTAACTTTTCTCTGCAACAGGTGAAGCCCACAACCTGGACAGGAATCCTACCTCCTTCCAGCCTTAGCATTAGAGAGGGACTATAGCCCTGGTGGAGAGTAAAGAAGGGCACATGCTTCCAGCAAGGCTGTACATTGCACTGAGCAGTCACAATCCTAATGTGTTGTCAATATAAAGAATTCAAGGGATATCTACCAAACTGCAGCTTGGTTTTCAACTGGCTCTGTGGGCTTTTAAAGCCCTTAGTGGAAAGGGAAGGGTCCATATTCAGAACCGACTCTGGTGCTTGTCCTGAATATCGCAGGGTACAGGAATTCCACCACAGCACTTTAGACTGGTGGATGCCTGTGGGATTGCTTTAGAACGTAGAAAGGCTTGATGAGCCACATGCCCAAGGGTCTATTCTCCTGGGCGGTCATTTTTCAACACTGTTCAGTCTCCAGCTTCCTTCCCAGTCGGGGGTGTAACAGAAAGCCATAGCAGTCCTTCCTAAGGGTTCGATCAACCACCCATTACATTCAACTGGACTTTTTCTATGGACTACAGTGATGGTTGGATTGAGCCATAAAGGAACAAAGAGAGTGTTGCTGTACCTTGCCTAGACACCGTAGAGTATGTTTACATTGCACACTAAGCCCAGGCTCCAACTCAAGTTTGAGCCCAACCCCCCTTCCATCCACACAAAAAATCAGTCTGATTTGGGTCAGCAAGCAATAAGGACTGAAGTCCTAGGACCCTGTTCCAGGGGTGAGTGAGTCAGAGCCAGAGCCCCACTGAGATGCTAGGATGACCAGATGTCCCAATTTTATAGGGACAGTCCTGATAATTTGTGCTTTTTCTTATATTGGTGTCTATTACCTCCCACCCCCGTCACGATTTTTCACACTTTCTATCTGGTCGCCCTTTGAGACGCAGATCCAAGCCACGTCAGTATGAATGCAGCTCAAGTGACAGACCTAAGTCAGATGGTCTGCATAGTGCAATATGGAGGTGTTAGCATGGCTGTGAGACCCCGATCCAGCAATTATAATCCCAGGGTTACAATGCAGCGAGGACGCACAAGCCTAGGCTGGGAAACACCAAGTCCATAAGCCCAGGTCCACAGAATTTGGTTTACCATGCAGCACAGACACACCATTAGTTGGGGGACAATTTATAAAAGCATTTATTACTAGCACTGTGGTTTTCTGAAGTCACTGGCAGAGTTTCTGAATTTCTCTGACGCATCTGGTGCCATTCATCACTCCTGGTTAAATCATTCACATCCAATATCTAATACTTTTTACAAAAATCCTCATACCACTGGCAACTGATTTCCAGCTCTTGTTTTTTGACCTTTGAATTGAAGATGCTTGCCCTTGTGAAAGGGCAAAGAACTATTTTACATTGTAAGGGCAACCTGGCAATGGAGCATCATTGTTCAGAAGCTATTCAGATGCAAGTCACAGCTGTGTAGCTTTGTGTTGTCTATATTTTTAAAAAGTGTAATTAGATTCTACTTCTTCGACACCAAAAAACAGAGCAGAGTTTCCTCCCCACCCCCCACCAACCTTTATGTATAAATTATACAGTTTCTTAAATATCTGCATTCTCTATTTCAGGTTTGAATGGATAACCTGCGTTTTTGCACAGTAGGCAAACCTAATTCTGTCACAAACTGGAGCGAGATAGTCTCACATTTCCACTCTGCCTCGTTTCAATAGCGAGCCCTTCGCTATTATGCTATTAGAGATAATGTGAAGCTTTGAGTTTAAACACAATATACAACAGTGAGGCATGTCAACCTTTCCAGCCAGTGAAATGCAATTGTATCATTTAAGTCCATCCAGTCATGCTGGCCCTAATTAACAGCAGTCGTTAATTTCCAGGGAGAGCAATGACAAGCATCATCAACATTAGCCTTGTTATACTGAGGGAACAATATGGTTGTCTTCTGAAAAAATAGAAATTAACACGAGTCAGTGTGTCAAATTCCTTATCTGCCATTAAACGTCATAATATGTATTTCCTGCAACTGCACAGTGTGTGAGTGAGAGACAGAGAGAGAAAGAGAGTGTGTGTGTGTGTGTGTGAGTGAGAGAGAGAGAGAGAGACTCAACTAGACCAATCATAGAGCTGGGGCCCTTCTACTGCTTGCTTTATATGCCAAAAAATAAAAGATTTGGGACATAGATATTTGCAACCAAGTTTCCAAACTTTTAGCCTGATCCAGTCCTCATTGAAATCAATGGAAAGACTACTACTGACTTCTACGCTACCCTACCATCTTACACTTGTAAGATGGTGGCAAATTCTATAACTAAGGGGTTGCTCTTTTGATGAGTCAACCAGACAACAGGGCCTTGAACAGCATGCAGATATGAAGTAGTATTTTTTCAGAGTCACTCTGAGGTTAGATTAATTACCTCAATTTGAAGGGCACAATTCTTCATTCTAGTATGCCCCCCTTTGTGCCATTCACTGATACAGAAGGGCCAGAAAGCTTATGAATCTCACCAGCTAGGAATGCCCTGTCTGTAGATTATGGGCAGTGTCACTAGAGCTCTTGTCTTTTTCCACATTATGAATACCCGACTTGCATCCAGTCTTCATAGCTGTCTTCTTGGGTGGACAGTTACTTTGTGTTGATTGTTGCTGAATTGTGCAACAGGTCACAACAGCGTCCTTTCTTCTAGCAGTTTCTGCAAATAAGTGCCTGGCAATCCTTCTGAGCCTGCACAGTTTTGCATGCAGTGGCCACATGGAAATTCCTTACATGTCTTTTGTCCTTTGTCCCACCGATTCAGAAGATGAACTTCTTGGTTCACACTGAATTCCACAGAATCCTTCCCTGAGGTCTCCATGACAACTGCTACTTCAACAGCCTTCTGGAATGTATGCACTGATATAGTCAGTAGATTCTTCCAGACCTGGTCATTGAGAAATTCAGAGACTAACTGGCCACATGAGGCATTACTTAATGTTTGTACAAACAATAATCTGACAGCTTCCTTAGAGCAGCAACAAACTGTGCTACCAACTCTCCATTTCCCTGATGTGGCTAATGAAACCGATATCATTCCACTCTCATCGATGAGATAGAAGAAAAACATTCCTGCATTACTGAAGCAATTGCAGCATACGTGGCAGACCCAGGCTGCAGCAGTCTATGCGCCAGGTCATGCAGCAATCTATGCGCCTTTGGACCCATTACTGTCAGCAAGATTGAAATTCTTTGTCCATGTGGAATGATGTTGCAGGTTACAAATGGCTCAAAACACAACCCATGATTCGCAGTTGTCATAAAATTCACCACCTTTGCCCACAAAAGTTGCCATTTCTCTGCTCTCCTGTTGGATTTCACGCCTCCTGGAAATTTGCTCTGCCACAGGGAAACTGTCTTTTTTGTTACTGCCCTATCTGCACTCAATCACCCTCTCCTGGCTGTGTGCGTACACTGCAAAGTGCAGAATTCTTCCTTTGGCTGTACTGGAACTCTCTCAGTGCAGGCTAAGCTGTTTCTGCCTGCCTTCTTGCAAATGGTCAGTCAATATGGCTGCTTGCTTTCTCCTTACTACTTTTTGGTTTGAACAGCCCCAGTCAGGGCCGGATTTAGGGCCAGGCAACCCAGGTGCTGGGATTGGGGGGTGTCAGGATGAGGGCGTGCCAGGCTCGGAGGGCTGTTTTTGTTGTTTGCAACAAAAGGGAAAATAGAATGTTTGAAGTAGAATGTTTCTGGTATTCTGTATGTGGATTCATTTTTCACTAATCTCTTGGAATGTTCTGGACCTTTGTCGACTCTCCGAGAACTACATTTTCCTTGAACCTCCTAGAATGTTGTCAGCCATGCCCTCATGGGCATATAAAGGTGGGGCATTGCCAGTCAGTCAGTGAGATATAAGAACGAAATAAAGTGAAGTGGAGAGCCCAGCTGCGATATTGTGAACTTTGTTTTACTGTGTAATTGTGAAAGTGTACTTGTGTCTTAAGACTTGAAGAGTGTAAGTAGTGAGTAATAACATATTTAATAAGATGCTAGAGATATCTATGAAACCCCTATCTACGCAACAAAATGAAAGAAGCACTGTTACTTCTTTTGCCATACTTAAAATGTAATGTTTGATGACTGTTTAATGGAGGGGAGGAGCCAAAGGAACTCTTCACCTGAGGTGAAGGGTCAAGGCCAGCCCTGGCTCCAGCAGTAATTGCAGTACCCTTTTCCTTTGTTCTATCTTTATTTGCCTACTTCGCTCTCTCTAGCTAGTTAGCTCATACTGTCCCAGCTGCAAATGCAGCAGTCTGTCACCTTGTGCCTCAAGGTGAACTTTCCCTCCTTTTCACAGTACTATTTGCTTAGTTTTTCTGCTTGAGCCAGAGGCAGCCATGAACACTCATGGAATATGAAATCCTGGCCCTCCTGAAATCAATGGTAACACTCCTATTGGCTTCAATTGGGTCAGAATATTACCTTTCATTGCTGATTTAAATCATAACCATACCCTGAGTTCCCTTTTATATGAAAAATAAACTTCTAGCTTTTAAGACAACACGTGAAACAATATGGGTTACGTGTTTTGTCTGTTTTCTCGTCTAGTGCTTCAGCATTGAGTCTTCATCCCTGTTTTTAAAGACACTGGATCTACAACAACAGTCTTAAATTTAGTTGTTGTAAGGGTGTCTTAGCTCAAATATATACTTCTAGTAAGCTATTGGTTGAATACCTGTACCAATTTTGCTACTGCTTGTTTGAAAAGAGATGAGGTGATCGTGATTCATAATGAGCCTTAATCTCAGGGCAGAGAATAAGTCTGCTACTTTTGGACATTTATGAACTCTTTTCCCCTCTGCACAAGTTTACATTTACAAGACTGGGCAACAACACTGCAAGGAGTAAAACAGGGAGAAACCAAGCAAGAGTTGTAGTTGGGTGACAGGTCATCCCTATGCCTCAGTGATTCCTGGTGGCTGGAATGGCCCTCTTGTGGCTATGGGCATCTGGTGTAGAGTAGAGCAGATTCGAGGTTGCCGGTCTTTACAGCAGTGTCTAGTGTAGTAGCCAGACGAGGCTGTGAAAGGATACAGGTCACACTGTATGATAGAATTGTTATGTTTAAGAGGCTAAAAACGAAGCAAAATGGAAATGCTAATGATGTAATAGCTAATTCATAAATACCTTTTCCAGCTTGTTTCATATTTTGAGTGTAAAAATCAGTTTGAATTGATGGTTCAAAATATGTTTGCTTACATTACAATATTATAAAAATAATAGTACTCAATGAGTGTGGGAGACTTTTAGGATGGGCTGACCTACTCTGCAAGTAATTATGTTCATTGCAAGAAATGGTGAGTTGGTATATTGTATTTTACAAAAACTCATTCTCTAATATTTGCTTTGGGTTGTTACAGTTTTGTAGCCTGAACCCAGAAACATATTGCTTATGGAGCAAAAATCCAGCTAGCAATACAAATTGCTTTGTGTGTTCTTTAGACCTTATGTTTCTGTCCTTACACAGGCAAAATTCCCATTTGACTAATAGGGGTTTTGTCTGAGAAGGGAGAACAGAGTTGGGCGGTGTACTTATTTAATGTTATCAGCTGTCAGTACTTAAAAAACATTTCAAGAATCAGTGTCTAATCCATGCAGATTTGCTGAATTGAAATTGCTGACAGAGAGCCTTGATCCAACTCCCCTTGGAAGTTATTTCAATTAATTACTGTTTTGGAGCAGCTAGTCCTGGAACCCACAAGGGCAGAGGCAATTCTTGATTTGGTCCTAAGTGGTGCACAGGATTAGGTCCAAGAGGTGAATATATCTGAACAGCTCGGGAACAGCAACCAAAATTTAATTCCATTTAACATTCTTGCAGGGGGGAAGTGCCAAAAAACCCCAACACAGTAGCATTTAACTTCAGAAAGGGGAATTATACAAAAATAAGGCTAGTTAAGCAGAAAGTCACAATAAAAGGAACAGTCACAAGAGTAAAATGCCTGCAACTCCGTGGAAACTTTTTTAAAAAGTCATAACAGAGGCTCATACTAAATGCATACCCCAAATTAAAAAAAACACAGTAAGAGGACCAAAAAAAGAAATGGCACAATGGCTAAACAACGGTGTAAGAGAGGCAGTTAAAGACAAAAAGGCATCCTTTAAAAATTGGAAGTCAAATCCTAACGAAGAAAACAGAAAAGAACATAAATTCTGGCAAGTCAGGCCAAAAAGATTTTAAAGAGCAACTAGCAAAAGACAAAACTAACAACATTTTTTAGTACATCAGAAGCAGGAAGCATGTCAAACAACTCAGTGGGGCCACTGCACAAATGAGGTGCTGAAAGAGGACTCAAGGAAGACAAGGCCATTGCAGAGAAGCTAAATGAATTCTTTACATTGATCTTCACTGCAGAGGATATGATGGAGATTCCTACATTTGTGTCATTTTTTACGTGACAAATCTGAGGAACTGATTGAGGTGTCAATAAAAGAGGTTTTGGAATAAATTGATAAATTAAAAAATAATAAGTCACCAGGACCAGATGGTATTCACTCAAGAATTGTGAAATAACTTAATGAAACTGTAGAATGACTAATTGTGGTATGTACCCTATCTCTTAAAATCAGCATCTGTATCATACCACCCCCCATCCCCCCAGGCACCTCTTAGAGGCAATACTTCCCTTCTCGCAAGCACAGAGTCTGAGTGTAGCATAAACTTTTAATAAAAGGAGAGAAGTAAGTCTGCATTAATTTGGGAAAACACCACAAACAGGGTTCATAAACATAAATCATGAGCAAAACACCCAACCCCCAAGTAAGTTCCCTCAGGTTCTTAAGTCCAGACACCAAAGGTCCCTTTAATGGGCCCATCCCTTCTCTGAACCCCACTCACAGTTGCTGTCCTTGGTAAGTGCCAACCCAAAGTTCAGAGGTGCATCTGCAGAGTTCACCTCCCACCCTGGGTGGAAAGGGGGTAAAAAGACAACTTACTCATTCCACTGCCTGGGCATTTGCTCGCTGTGCTGCACCCTGCTGGTCGATCACCGTGCCACTCCACCAGCTGCCCTGCTAGCTGATCACCGCGCCACTCTGTGGGGCTCTGCTCTGGCCCCTCTCCATCAGCTGCCTTGCCAGACAATTGCTGCACCTCTCCTCCAGCCACCTGGTTGGCCAATTGCCACACCTCTCTACTGGCTGCCCTGCCAGCCGATCGCCGAGATATCTTCAGGTCCCACCACTTAACACAGTTCTCAGTGATTTCAGCTCTCAGTAATTTCAGCTGTTAGTGGGGGAGCCTACCTGCTGGTGCACACTAGGCAGTCTCTTGCATAAGAGACAGTGTCCCAAAGCAGGTCTAATACTTAAACCTAGGTATCAGTGATTTCAGCTCTGCAGCATGTAACAAGACTCTCAATTGCATCTAAATTGGCTCTTTTATTACACAGTGGAGAGGGGAATGGTCAAATGGTGTCTAAGATCCTTAAGCAGAGCACACACCCACCAGGTACAAGTACCTATCCCCACCCTCTTTCAACTCACTGGGCTTTGGAACCCATGTCCCCTGCCTAGCGAGTGCCGTTTAGTTGAGGTTGAGTCCCTCCATCGGAGTATTCCAGGTACAGTTCTGCAGCCCTTGGTTCACACAACAAGGATAGCAACCCTTTATTACTCCTGCCCCCATAACAAGGAGACTGGGGATCTAACACCAGCCAAAAGTTATCATTTGGGCAAGCAATCCCATCATGCTGAGCACCAAGGCAGGGTGGGTGTGCCCATGCAAACGAGATCAGCTCCTGAAGTTCCCTTCCAGAGCTCATCGCAAGATGTCACAGGAGAGCTCATTCAGATTCTGCTTACATTAAGAAAGGGCTAGATTAGACAGAAAACATCGTAAGGCCACTATATAAATCCAAAGCACATGCAAACATTGAATACTGCATGCAGTTCTGGTCACCCAATTTCAAATATATATATATATTAGAATTGGAACAAGTACAGAGAATGGCAACAAAAATGATTAGGGGTATGGAACAGCTTCCATATGAGGAGAGATTAAAAAGACTGGGACTTTCAGTTCAACATGGAAAAAAGACAACCCAGGAGAGAAGAGACAAGTCTATAAAATCATGAATGCTGTGGGAAGAGAGTCTGCCACTCTGTACCTCGGGGGAACACCCTGCACCCCATATTCATCCTTATAATGATTGTGTGGTATCCAATGCAAAGTTTGTCATGTCGGGTGTCTTCGGAAGACTCATGATACACTGAGCATTGTTGTTATAGTACTGTTATAGGTTGTAATTTCATGTATATAGTTATGAGGCTGGGAATGTGTTCTCATGACTTAAAACAAGCCCAAGCAAAACTCTCCAGGAGCAGAGGGGCAGTTCACACCTCATCAGGGCATGTATGGGACAAACCCAGCCCAGCCTCACAGGAACAAATGAAACTCGCCTAGGAAGCAGCAAAGGATCTGTTGGACTCTTGAGTGAGTCGCCCCCCCTTCCCTTGGTCAGTTTGGGACTACGATGAGGTAATGCGCACCTGACTCTGAAGGGGGGGCGGCAAAGCCAAGAGGGAAGAAAGAACATGATAAAAAGGGAGAGACATTTGCCATGCTCTTCCTCTCTCTTCCACCTCCATCTACAGACACCAACACAAAGCGACTGAAGCGCTGATCAAAGGAGAGAGCCTGGCTGAACGGCAACCAGCCAGCCTGTGGTGAGAAGCATCTAAGTTTGTAAGGGCACTGAAAGGGTTAAGATCAGCTTAGAATGTGTTTTGCTTTTATTTCATTTGACCAAATCTGACTTGTGCTTTGACTTATAATCACTTAAAATCTATCTTTTGTAGTTAATAAATGTGTTTGTTTATTCTACCTGAAGCAGTGTGTTTGGTTTGAAGCGTGTCAGAGACTCCCCTTGGGATAACAAGCCTGGTGCATATCAATTTCTTTGTTAAATTGATGAACTTATATAAGCTTGCAGCGTCCAGCAGGCATAACTGGACACTGCAAGATGGAGGTTCCTAGGGTTGTGTCTGGGACCGGAGATATTGGCTAGTGTCATTCGGTTGCACAATCCAAGCAGCAGCTGGCCAAAAGTGCTCACTCACATAGCTGGGAGCAGCTTACATGCTAGAGGCAGTGCGTGAACATCCCAGGAATGGGGGTTCTCACAGCAGAGCAGGGTAAGGCTGGCTCCCAGAGTCAGAGGATTGGAGTGACCTAGCAGATCACTGGTCCGGATAACACTAGGGGAACATCACAAAGACTGAATAAGGAAATGTTATTTACCCCGTCTCATAACACATGAACCAGGGGTCACCCAATTAAACCATTAGGCAGCAAATTTTAAAACAAAACAAAAGAAAGCACCACTTCACACAACACACAGTCAATCTGTGGAACTCGTTTAACTGGGCTCAGAAAAGAATTAGATAAGGTCATGTAGGATAGATCCATCATTGATTATTAGCCTAGATGGTCAGGGATGCAACCCCATGCTCTGGGTGTCCTTAAACCTCTGACTGCTAGAAGCTGGGTCTGGATGACAGGGGATGGATAACTTGATAAACTGCCATGTTCTGTTCATTTCCTCTGAAGCATCTGGCATCAGACACTGTTGGAAAACAGGATACTGGACTAGAAAGACCACTGGTGTGTCCATTATTATGTTCAATGGGAGCTGGATCAGCTCCATAATGAATTGACCACACAAAATTGTTTTGCAGCTGTGTGCTACTGTTGAATCTTTCCTTATGTACAAAACAGACACTAATGAAGAATAGGCTTTAATGGGGTAGAGGGATTATATACTGCATGTATACAGCACTTAGTTAACACATCAGTCTATATTTTCATAAAGCATTGTGCAAATTACACATAGGAGATTTGAAAACCTACACAACTATCCCAGCTGTTTTATATACTGTACCTTACTGTAATTCTCACTTTGTGTAGTCACGTTTAATTAACCTAAAGAGCATCATATTTCATTGCCAAATGTTAAATGTCAGTATTATAAATATCCTAATATAAACAACAAGTTTAGCAACAGTGGGAGGGAGACAGATGAAGCATGATTTGAAAAGGTATTATTGAGGAACTGAATGGCCCAGGCAATTGATGCTAAATGCCTTAAAGTCATCTCTTCAATTTCTGTTGTGTCTGAAAAAAAATCAGTAGTATCCTACTGTGCTGGAAGGTATTATAAGGCTTAATACTATAGATCTTACTGCCTACAGAAGCAGAACTGACTTTTCTTTGTCACACAGAGACATTGCTCATGAAGAGCCACATTCTGACCTTGGCCCACACTGTTCTCATCTTCCTTCCTGTGTAGCCTCATTGATTTCCATAGATCTGGGAAGTTAGTACTCCCCCTAAGCAAGGCTATCATAATCAGGTCTAAACGCTCTGACTGCATCCAGTACATGGCTGAGGCTTTACAGTTGCCAGTGACAAACCTTATGAGGCATCCGACCAAAGGAGGTTTTTTTCAAAAAAAAAGGTTTCTCACTCCGGTCCAGAAACTGAATGTTTAGTCAGTCCCTCTGGGAACCCTTAAGCTAGAGGATAAGGCAAGGCAAGGCAAGGCAAAGAAAGAAAAAAAGAAAGGGCAAGTCTAGAAAACAAGAAAATGAAGATCCACAAAAGAAAGCCAAGAAGCGCTGTGGTGAAATTTTGAGATCTGGGAAAGGTGGAAGATCAACTGGCATAACAACATGCTTGAACAAGTAATATTAATCCACACACATGGTGTTTCACATATGTATATATCTCCTGGTGGGACAGAAGATTAGAATGTCTTTACCAGTCCAATCAATCTGATAATATGCTAGGATGGAGTTTCAATCCTTTAACTAGAAAAAACCCACTGCCACAACATATGACCCTGCCCCCAGTGAAGTCAATGGAAATTTGCCAATGACTGTAATGAAGCAGAACTAAGTCCATGATCTCATCCCCCATATGCACGAATAGCCATTATATGGTTATACATGGCTTTTTAGAGAAAAGATTCATGCCCTGAAGCTAAGAGTCATCACAATCTCCCTTTCCACAGCTTTTGGGGCAAAGAAAACAACACTGACTTAGATGCCTTAAAAATGAGGGAATAATTCAAAGTCTTGCTTTGTGACTTTTTTTTGGGGGGGGGCTCAATTATTAAAATTCCTATATAGTCAGGAATTTGAAAATGAGGATCCTAGATAGTGACAACACATGTAACTATTACTGTGAATCTTCCATTGGAAAAAAACACAAATGTGTTGCTTTGTATTTATTCATCTGCAGAAGAAGCTTTAGATAGCTTCAAGACCATTTCTTAAGAGACAAAAAAGGTCTAATGCTTCATTTCATTTCTCCAACTGTCAGATCACTCCACTGTCTCCTTCTCTGTTCCATATGTACTGAAAGCATCTAGAATAGCCACTGCATCTGTCCTGTATATCACAGATGGAAAAATGGATTACATTTCATGTGTTTGGCAAAATCTGAAACTGCTGATTAACTCATCATCTGTAATGTTTCTGGTAAGTATAGTAGAAGGTTTTCTTCTGAAAACCTACCATAAAAGATACCATAGAGTTTCACTGTAGACAAATAACTATTGGCAAGGATAATTCCTTTACAAAGGGTGTAAATAAATGTTTATGGGATTAGATTTTTTAATTAAGGTGATAATGCAACAGTGTGCAGGGTTTAATAAAATGCAAGAAGTTTCCAATTTCATTAGCTGCATGGAAATTTACTAGCATCCAAGACTCTGTATTTATAGTTAATTTTAACTGGAAAAGAAAAAAGAACTTAACTAATGAACTACACTTTTTTAATTAAACATTAGTTGAATAATTATGAACATTCACTTAAACTTTGACTAATGTATTTAGCAAATTTAATCTTTCTAGGCTTAAACCTAACTAATTTCTGCACAACTCTGACAAATAACTGAAGCCATAGACACAGTGTTGAATCTTAAGGCCTCCATTCTGGAAACTGCTTGTATAAGCCATCTTTATTTATGCATAACAGACATTGCCTGCCTAAACCCCAGCCTGTGCAAAAGACTGCAGAAAAAGGGAGGAAAGAACTAAGGGCTTCAAGCAGCAAAGCACTTCTTGTAAGCTGCTGAGTGCACTACACTCCTACTGACACCAAGGAATTTGAGGGCTGTAACAGAATATGTACTTGTGGTATATCACTAGATGTATCCTTGTATCCTTGGCAGAATGTGGTGGTTGGTAAACAAGGGAAGCAAAGATGGTACTTATGCCATATAGAAGCTTGTTTGCCTATAGACTCAGTTTTTAAGGTAAGAAGGGACCATTGTGATCATCTAGTCCAGTGTTTCTCAACCAGGGGGTACATGTAACCCGGGGGGGTAGACAGAGGTCTTTCAGGGGGTACATCAACTCATTTAGATATTTGCCTAGTTTTACAACAGGCTACATAAAAAGAACTAGTGAAGTCAGTACAACTAAACTAAACTAGAATGTCATCCAATGACTTGTTTATACTGCTCTATACACTGAAATGCAAGCACAATATTTATATTCCACTGATTTATTTTATAATTATATGGTAAAAAATGAGAAAGTAAGCAATTTGTCAGTAATAGTATGCTGTGACACTTTTGTATTTTTATGTCTGATGTTGTAAGCAGTAGTTTTTAAGTGAGGTGAAACTTGGGGGTGTGCAAGACAAATCAGACTCCTAAAAGGGGTACAGTAGTCTGGAAAGATTGAGAGCCACTGATCTAGTCTGCCCTTCTGCACATGACAGGCCACAGAACCTAACCCACTCCTGAAATAGACTCCTAACCTCTGGCTGAGTTACTGAAGTTCTCAATAATGGTTTAAAGACTTCAAGTTACAGAGAATGCACCATTTACACTAGTTTAAACCTGCAAGTGACCTATGCCCCATGCTGCAGAGGAAGGCAACCTGTGCCCCCCCAGTGTTACAGCCAGTCTGACCCGGGGGAAAATTCCTTCCTGACCTCAAATATGGCAACTAGTTAGACCCTTGAGCATGTGAGCAAGACCCACCAGATACCTGGGAAAGAATTTTTATGTAGTAACTTAGAGCCCTCTCCATCTAGTGTCCCATCACCAGCCACTGTGGATTTTTGCTACTATGGCTGGGTTGGTTTTTGTTGGGTTTTTTTTGTGGGGGAGAGGGGGGTAGTTTAGGTTAAGAAGAGCTGTAATTCCATATATCAAACCCTCATTGTTAATAACATGGCTCTTTACTGGACTGATTCAGAACCGACCAGCTGGACCTCATAGTTCTGACCCAGGTAACAACTAATGGCTCTCCCATTTTAGCATAAGACGTAGGGGTCTATGCTTAGAGGATTTAATTTCTATTGCCATTGGTATCATGAAGTTTTGACTGTCCATGGTATGTAGCATAATGAGAAACACGTACTAGGTAGCTACTGATTTGATATTGTCCTTTGAGAAGGTAAATAGACATGTAGGGTTGATTTTCAAAGGCACAAAGGGGAGTTAGGTGTCTGACTTCCACTGACTTTCAATGGGACTTGGATAATTTAACCGCCATTTGTGCCTTTGACAATGTCTCCCTTATGGACTCATTACTGGACTGTATAACAGAAGGTAAGGCTTTTCCCCTTTCAACTGTAAAAAATGCAGTCTACTGCTCCTTGAGCACATGCTTAGATTTGCTTATATGAGTAAAAGTAGCTGTAATACTTTTCAGGATTAGTGTAAAAAATTCCCAAACTACTGAGCAAACAGCCGAGATTGTGGATGTTAATGCATTCATATCCTGAAATGACCCATTTATCTAGGATAATTCCTTGATTGAGTGGCCAATTGTTTTTTCCATTGTGCCTACTTAAAAAAATACCACAATGGCAAGATGCAGAAAGGTGTGTGTTTTGTTCTATATTTGCAGTTTTAATATGTCCTGGTGATAAAGCTTATTTTAAAAAGAAAGTGAAATCCCTTCAAGTAACATGTATTTTATTTTCTCTCTACTTTAAAATGTTTAATCATAAGGAGTATCTATGTGACCCAAGTTAAGCACATGCTCAAAATCTTTAGATTGGGGGTTAGCCCACCACCTCAGTTTTTAATCCAAGACTAAATGTAGGCACCTCTGAAATACTCAGGAAAAGAAAACGTGGAATCAACAGGGTTCCTTGCTTTCATGCTGTATATATTTATGCTGGAACATAGGCACTGACATTTCATTCTTACTTGTTTTCACACAATACTGCATAACATATCAAACGTAGCAATTAAAAAATGTTTTGAAATTGCAACTTCTGCTCCATAAATTACCACAATCTTTTGTTACAGAACCATCAAGTCAACTTCCTGTTTGTGCTTAAACTATTCACAGCTTCAGATGATGCCCTGCAGTGTCTTCTCCAAAGGTCACACCACAGTTTTCGATTCACACATTTGATTAAAAAATATAAGAATCGTGGTGCCCTGGGAAAGGATCTGCAGTAAAAACAGATCAAACTACCTGCTGTTTCCAGAATAGACCAGGTTAATGCTTCTTTATCCCATTTTGTTAGCATTGCAAAGCGAGGAGGAGATATGCATTTCTACAGATACCATGACTGAACACCTACGAATTATAAAATGTGAACCTTTTTTTCTTAAAGCACAGCATCTATATCTAACAGATACATTCAGGTAACATTCAGGTTATGACAGACTGCGGGAACTAAGAAACAAAGATATGAGGTATACTTATCCTTTTGTACTTAGATATTACAATATTAAAGGCTAAACTCTGCCTTTATTCATGCCCCTGAATCACTGTTTTGTGCAACTTAGACCCAGATAGTCATAACCTTTCTTACATTGACTGGTTCACAAGAAATCCTTCTATTATACAGGATAATGGTGTAAGGTAATATCTACAGTTTGAAATATGATGTCACAACCTGGCCCTTTCTTGGGAGTAAGAGCAGGTCCCAAATATACATGGCAGGAGAATTAAATTTTAATACTTGTAACTGTCACTTTTCTGTATAACATCCAGAAACTGATTAGAAAAACATTATCCTGCCTAGTCTAAATTCATTATACAAGGTGAGTAAAATGCAAGTAGTATATGTGACAGCATGGGATATGTCTGGGTCAAATTGTGAACTCCATTTTGAATTGTAACTTCCATTTTCTATTAGGACTCTATTTTGTGCTATGTGCTGAACTCATGTCTAACCATGCCTAAAGCAAGGTTATTATGATGTATTCCAGACAGCTAACCTGACCAAGAATGGTGCTCGACACCTGGTTGAAAAAACCATGGCTGCGAAGCCATCATAGAGCAATCTAGGGCTATGAGCTTGGATTGTCTCCTAACTGCTGGCTCAACCGCAAGGAAACAATAGATGAGGTGCTAGCATAGCTGGTGAATCTCCTGCTTCTGAGTCTGGGCACAAAGTGAAAGGAGATAAACTGTATTTAAGTGAGGGTGCTGCTCTGAGAAAAGGAGGCCATCCATCATCACATGCAAGAAGAACTGGATGGAGACAAAACAGGTAGGACGAATTTGCCTAGCGGACTCACAGAAGGATGAAATCAGATTAAGGGTGGAGCATGTTTTGGGATTTTTTTAAAAAAACTGTCTAGTATTTAAGAGTAAAGTGGCTGGGTAAGAAATTCCTTTGCTAAACCAGGGTTTCCTTGCTTTCCTGCCACATCATCATCAAGGGGATTAAATTAAAAACCAAAGTGCCCTCTGTTAGATGGAACTCTGAGGGAATTTATGTAAGCAATTGAGCTGCTCAAGAACTCTGAGGCCCTGATTTTGGGTGTCTGGACTACAGAGTCACACATCCCAAGGAAAGGCTCAGACAAGAGGTTTGAGCATAGAAATGCACCTTAGGAACACAGAGCTAGAAACAGTGACTAGACTACTCAGACCCAGTGGTCTTAGAAGCATGTGGGATCCAGCGGATGTGTTTACTTACAACCGACTGGTGACTATCCGGAGGGCAACTGGTCCAGTTGAAACAGTAAACCTACAGCATGCACCCTTAACTGTAAATTGGATTTGAAAACATGTTCAGTTTTAATTATGCAACTGTGAGGTGATGTTATAGTTTATTAGACATGTAGGTAGTGCCTTAAAAATCAAGTACGATTTTTATCTTAACCATGACTGTGCTGAACTTTACATTTGTTTGATGATTTTTATTATAGCTTTAACTGCATTAAACAATTTCATGTAGAACATAAAATTGTACATAGAACATAAAATTAATCTTTTAAGTGTATGTAAAAGTTGTCAGAACAGGCCGCAATTACTCTTTCAGAGCTTTAGTTGCAACTGTGTATTTGGACTATTTAATAAGGACAGTACATATATGATCAGGATTCAAAAATAATGGCTCTGATCTAGTAGACATTGTGGGTGGGATTTTCAAAAGCACTCAGCATTGACCTAATTCCGCTCTCATTGATGTTACAGTCACATTCCATTAAATTACAGGCACTGATCCTGAAATGGCACCTTGCAAGCACGAACTTCTGCAGTCTATAAAGTAGTATGTCTGTTTGCAGGATCAAGGCACAAATGACCGCACACCCATTAATCAGGGAGGGAGGGACATTGCTGGGCTTGTTGGAGGAATATGTGTACCTCCTTAGAGGGGTAGAGAGGCATGGGGTGACTTTTACGGCAGCTGCGGGGCTGGTCTGGGTGGGGATGCTGACCCCTCCCTCCCTCCAGGTGACCAGAAGAAAGGGTGTGCTATATAGGTCTATACCAGGCTGGAAAACCCCTCTTACCTGGACCAGACGGAGCAGTACCCACCCTCCTACTCATGGAAGTGGTGAAATACCAGGTTGTCAGGTTCCCCTGTGGGCATTGTGCTAGTTTCTCCTTTCTCAGGGGCGGCTGGGAAGGAATATTTCCCTCACCACCAGATTGGCCAAGGCAAAGTGTGTGGGGGGTTTCGCCTTCCCCACACCGGGTTGTGGGGGCTTAGTTGGGGTGAACATGGAATGGAGCTAGGCTATGATGTCGCGGCTCATTATTTAAAGGTGGGGCAGATGTCCAGTGCAGGTACTCCATAGGGAAGAGAAACAGTTGTCAGCTACAACAGATTGCTAACGGATTTAAAAGGTGGTATTTGTTAAAGGAGCAGAAACAGGGTGGGGGCTTGGGGCCCTTATGACTGGCATGACAGGGAGCCAAGCCCACCTCCTTTATAGCCCACCCCCAATCCTCATTCAAGGGGGAGGTGAGGTCCCAGCAGCAGGTTGGCTGGTGTTAAGGATGGGTAAAGGGGAGGATTGTTGGAAGCCCTCCGAGTATATATGAAAATGATCATGAAAATTACCTGCACTGTGCACTTACCTGCTGGGCACTCCCAAACAGTTAAGAATAAAGCTGGGGCCTAATTAAACCACATCCAGTACCTCCTGTCTTTCTTCTGGCATAGCTGGACACTGTGTACTTGAGGGTGTTTATAGGTGCATTATTGAGACTAGATGTTAACAGTATCATTTTCATAGGGATATGATGAAAGAAATGACGGTTATTGACTATAATGGCTCCAACTACTTATTGTGCTAATTTGGCAGCTGAGTGTTGGCAATGTCTGCATTGTTACTATAAGGGATTTTCTTCCTTTAAAAATAATATCTGCACTAACTGATTTTCCAGTTTAAAAAACTATTATTGTGTTTTTTCCCCAGAAAAATACTCCGAGTTCGGTCCTTAAATATATTTACACTAGAGCTGTGAATTAATCACAGTTAACTCAAGCGATTAACTCAAAACATATTAACTCAATTAAAAAATTAATCATGATTAATCACAGTTTTAATCACATTGTTAAACAAAAGTTTCAATTGATATTCTATTCATTATAAATATTTTGGATGTTTTTCTACATTTTCAAATATATTGATTTCAATAATCCTCCCACTGTATGTTCCATTCTATGCATCCGACGAAGCGGACTGTAGTCCATGAAAGCTTATGCTGAAATAAATTTGTTAGTCTCTAAGGTGCCACAAGTATTCCTTTTCTTATTTTCTTTTTGCTGACACAGACTAACACGGCTACTGAAACCTGACAGAATACAAAGTGTACAGTGCTCACTTAATATTTTTATTACAAATATTTACACTGTATAAAAGATAAACAAAAGACATAGTTTACATTAAACAAACTTCTTTGAGTGATTAGCTTAACAAGTAGGACTGAACGGACTTGTAGGCTCTAAAGTTTAACATTATATATTTTTGAATGCAGTTATGTAAAAAAATTCTGCATTTGTAAATTGTGCTTTCACGATAAAGAGATTTCATTTCATACAAGTACTGTAGTGCATTGAAAAATGTTTTTCTTGTTTTATCTTTTTACAGTGCAAATATTTCTAATAAAAATAATATAAAGTGAGCACTGTACACTTTGTATTGTGTATTGTAATTGAGATCAATATATTTGAAAATGTAGATAACATCCAAAAATAATTAAATAAATGGTATTCTATTGTTTAACAGTGCAATTAAAACTGTGATTAATCACGATACATATTTTAAATAATTGACAGCCCTAATTTACACTGGTCAACACAAAAATCTCAAATTGTAAGATTTACAAAAAAAAGCAAGCCAACAAAACCAAAATTTCTGAAACCTCTATTTTTGTACTCTTACAACTTAAAAATAGCCACAGAAATTTTTGTCCCCGCTATCCTTTCTGAAAATTATACAATATAACAGCACTACACCATTTTGATGGTTCACAATTGCAAGTCTGCTTTCCTGATCCAATTTCAGCTTGATATTTCAGCAATAGATCATATCATGAAAAACCTAGCAGTCAGCAGAAAGAATCAGCATAATTCCCATATTTAGGTCCCTGCCAACAGACAAAGAAAATATAAAAAAAATATTTTGAAAATAGAAGTGCTGTTAAATGAATATTTGCTATCAAGTCTGGAAGTATGGTTGACTACAGGGGCTAACAACTGCATATATTATTGTCCCTGAACTGTGGCTATGAAAGGCACTAATGTACATTGCCCACATAAATGCACATTGCCCACATAAATACATCAGGTATAAAGTAACTGACTTCTTCCCTTCAAAACAGCATTAACATTTTGCTTTTGTCAGATTAATATGCCTTAGCATGCAATAATACAACGAAACCAAAACTTTTGTTTGTGCTCCAGGATTTTGGTCACGCTGCTGCCTCTTTTCAAGTCCCTCATATGTATGTTTATTTTTTTTAAGGAAATTTAATGCATGGATTGACAGTTCTAGAGACAGAACAGGAACAGCATATGCATCAGTTTTGCATTCCTTTACACACTGCCTTGCAGTGGGATTAAGAGACACTCACTCTATTTAAAATCTTAACTTCTATCCCGAGAGTGCCAATTATTACATACCTGTTCATTAAGACCACCGAGTTATCTCACAATGGCCTCTGAACTTCAGTTTTATGGGAGCCATTTACATATGTGGATGGAGTTTTTACTGAAAACCTCCCAATGAAGAAAAATGGTCCCATTACCCAGCCAATCATTTATCTATCAGATAGTGTCTGCACAGTGTTCTGAAAGTACAGATCATTATATGAATCCTGTATTATTATTAGGGCTCTCAAGCAATTAAAAAAAATTAATTGCGATTAATTGCACTGTTAAAGAATAACAGAATACCATTTATTTAAATATTTTGATGTTTTCTACATTTTCAAAGATATTGATTTCAATTACAACACAGAATACAAAGTGTACAGTGCTCACTTTATATTATTATTTTTATTACAAATATTTGCACAGTAAAACACAAGATACTATTTTTCAATTCACCTAATACAAATAATGTAGTGCAATCTCTTTATCATGAAAGTTGAACTTACAAATAGGGTGACCAGGCAGCAAGTGTGAAAAATCGGAATGAGGGTGGGGGGTAATAGGAGCCTTTATAAGAAAAAGACCCCAAAATCGGGACTGTCCCTATAAAATCGGGACATCTGATCACCCTACTTACAAATGTTGAATTATGTACAAAATATAACTGCACTCAAAAATAAAACAATGTAAAACTTTAGAGCGTACAAATCCACTCAGTCCTACTTTGTGTTCAGCCAATTGCTCAAACAAGTTTTTTACATTTGTAGGAGATAATGCTGCCTGCTTCTGGTTTACAATGTCACCTGAAAGTGACAACCGGTGTTTGCATGGCACTGTTGTAGCCGGCGTCGCAAGATATTTACGTGCCAGATGTGCTAAAGATTCGTATGTCCCTTGGAGCACCCACGGGGGGGAAATTGTTGGGTGCTGAGCACCCACTGGCAGCTCCCCGCCAGCCCTGCCCCTGCGCCCACAATGGCCAGAGGAATTGGACTGTCTCAGTGGGTGAAGTGTAATCCACACACCTCCCCTCTCATGGCACAGAGACCATTTAGAGAATAATGAGTCTGCTACCGCCTTAACTAAGCTCCAGAGGTCCCAGGTTTGATCCCGTCCACCGAGGACCGGGGTCTGTCAGTGTTACAAGCATACTTCCTCTACCGGAGGAAGCACATCCAGAGCTTCAGAGACTTCCCAGTCAATATCCTGGACGAGCCCCCACTTGTAACGCTGACAGACCCCAGTCATCAGCGGGCGGGATTAAACCTGGGATGGCGGGAGCTAAATGTATGAGCCTCTAGTGCATGAGCTAAAAGAGACATGGCGCTTAGCTAAGGCTGTAGCAGACTCAATCTTTAAGTGGTCTTAGTGCCACTAGAGGGGACAGAGCACCACACCCAGGAGGTGTGTGCGCTACAAAAGCACTGACTACAAGCAGTGAAAGGGCCCCGCAGATCCCACGAGGGTGCATTAAGTGGCGAAGAAGACCAGATTATGTGATTAAAGCACTGGCTGGAGATCTGAGTTCAAATCCCGATTCTACCATAGACTTCATATGTGACCTTAGGCAAGTCACTGAATCTCTCTGTGCCTCAGTGTCTCATCTGTCAAATGAGGCTAATAATACTGCCTTATTTAGATGGCAAGCCTTTGAGGGCAGGAACCATCTCTTACTACCTGTTTGTGCAACACCTAGCACAATGGGACCCCATTCTCCGTTGGGGCCTGTAGTTACTACAGTAATACAAAAGGAATAATAGTAGTAATAATGGGTACATTCTTGTAGTGCTCCTGGAGACTTGTGCTTGCATAAGCAACAATGCTACTGGTGCAAAGCCAATCCCTGCTCTGACCACAATGTGGCTTGTAGTTTAAAGCTACGGTCTAGCCCATAACCTTGAAAAGAATAAGAAAGGTGCTGCATAGCTGATACAGACAGTAGCAATTCAGAAGGGTGAGGGGTTCCCCCCCCCCAAAGATAGCACTCAGCTATGGATCAGCTGCGCCGCTCAGTGAATCAGAGTTCACCTGGGATAGTAAACAAAAAGGTTCATGAATTTCATCCACCTTTCTGAAGGATTAACAGTTTGCACCACCACCATTGTGCAATATACCCCGAGAATGTCGATTTTCCCTCTTCAAACCTTTCAATGGATTGGGTTATTTCATGGCTCTCGCTGCTATTTGAGGTATCTTCTCTCTGCCTAGACATCATCATTGGCCTCCACGATTATCTATCCTGTCACCTCTCCCTGTTAATGTGGGCATCCTTGCAGATTGAGAAGGGCAGCGGATACCAAAAACTTTAAGGCTAAGTGGATAAGTGAGAATGCATGGGAAAGGACAGTTAGCTAAACTTGATGGTGTAGGTGACATTTCTAATTTCCAAAAGCCTTTCAGGCCTTATAAAGTGCAAAGAATGACAGTGTTTTTATGAAAGACTGGCAGACCCATCTGCGTTGCAATAAATGCTAACAAATTAAATCCATAATGAAGGTCAAAGAAAGGCAGGGTAGTGTTTGTCAGAGTTTGTTACAGGTCTATAAAATCATGACTGGTGTGGAGAAAGTAAATAAGGAAATGTTATTTATTCCTTCTCATAACACAAGAACTAGGGGTCATCCAATTAAGTGAACAGGCAGCAGGTTTAAAACAAACAAAAGGAAATATTTCTTCACACGTCACACACGCTCTTTTGTGACAACCAAAAAGATTATTGTTACACTTGCAAAGAAGATGGGTGTGTACTTCTACACTGCAGCCAGAGGTGTGATTGCAGAACATGTAGACATACCTCAATTAGCCTTAATCTCACTAGTTTGGGCACCAATCGGAGTGAAGCTACTGCATCATGGGATAAGCTGCCAGAGTATGTACCCAGCCTCCCTGACATGCTTGTAATGGGGCAGCTAGCCTGTACTGCCATAGCTTCACTGCTATTGATACTCAAGATACCCAGATTAAAACTAGCTTGGGTATATCACACCTCTGATTGGAGGGTACTTATCCTATCTGTGACTAGTGCTACTAGCCATCTCAAAGGGGATAGGACCCCGCCAGCACACTTCATAGGCTGGACTCAGACTACAGCACATTCTGTACCCTCTCCACAATCCTTAAAAGTCCCCAATCAGCACGTATTATACTGCAAATGAACTCATCTGAACATAATTTGACTCCAATTCTGTACTTTCTTGTAACACCTTTGCATACTGTGTTTACAGGTGAAAATGATCTTCCTGCCATTTTTCAACCACTTTTAACACTGAAGATAACAGCCAGCGGTAGGATCCAACACAACACACTCCACTTTTAACATTCTATTATTATTATTATTGTATGGAATAACCATTCCATGTAGGAATGCTTTTTCATTGGAAATTCCCACCACTTTGCCAAATAATCTTGAGAGTGCATTTTCAATTATATATGCCATTTAAACAAGATTGAGCAGGAATTTAACATCGCTAATTTGTTTGTTTTGCATGACTGTTGCAATCATCTGCTAAGCAAGGCCAAAATATTGTACCAAACTCATGAAAACTACAGTGTCATGGGAGCTTAAAATTGTGGAGTGTGGTACTTCTGTTTTCTCTACCAGAGTTATCGTTACCCTGATGAAATGCACAGATATTAAAATATCCTTCCAAGCTCAAGATCCTTAAGACAAATTATAAATCAAGAGCTACAATTGGATGGAAGGGGGCTCCTGTTCAATATGGCACATAGCAACATTGACAATAGTTTAGGAAGGGAAGGGAGAACAACATTATACACAGTTGAGGGATAATGTGAGCATGGGCAGCATTGCCCCCCAAACTGGATACATCACAGAGGCGACATGTGTGGGGAGTGCCTAGATTTCTCCCTTAGCCCAGCTTCCTTCCCATGGAGGAACATGGAGGGGACAGGGCACAGGGCGAGCGGTGACGCAAGGCAGTCTGTGTCTGCCGGTCAGTTTGCCCACATGGGCTGTGTTCCTGTGTAAGAGGGGAGGGCAGGGAGCAGCTCCTTTTGACTCACTGCACAGCCCATGTGGGAAAACTGACCAGCAGGCCCAGAGTGCCTGGTATTGCCGCTTGCTTCCCTCCCCATCAGCCCGCTGGGGGAATGGAGGAATATTCAAGGGGTGCAGCCAGGTGTTCTCTGCTAGCAGGTCAGTTTCCCCCTAATGGTCAGTTTCTCCCTCATGGGCAGGAAAGCAGTTACCCAGGAGATCCAGGAGGCTGTGCTGCTTTCCGAGCTCTGTGCAGCGTACAGCCCAAGTGAGTGACAGAGTGAAATACTCCTGGGGGAATTGGAATTCTGTGCCTGGCTCAGCCTCTTGAGAGAGGGAGTGAAAAACGGGACTTCCTCTTCCCCTGGAGCAGCCGGGGTCAGGTCAGACCTTCCCAGGAACCTCCTCAGGCGCAGGAAGCGCCGCACCCCTCCCCTGCTTCCTGCCTCCATCACTCCTCAGCCACAGGAGGGAGGGGTCACTGTATAGGAAGCTGCCCCTGCATCCACCAAACCTTTTTGCCCCCCCCACACACACAACCTCCCCCACTGAGCCCTCTGCACCTGGACCCACCCGTCAATGCCTCCCCCCAACCCTCCCCGCAGCCTCCCCCCCGACCCCCCCCTTACCTGAATCCCTACGCAGCCGAGTCCCCCCGCTGAGCCCCACCCTCCACCCCCAGATCGCCTGCCGAGTTTCACCCCCACCCCTTGCCCTCTCCAAATATAGAAGTCAAACTACACTATGAATGCGAGGGTATAGAAAGAATATCATACCGGGAGGCTATACAGGGGATATAATTACTAGACTACACGAAATTCACACTCTTTGTTAAGTGAAATTTCCCACCACGTCTGCCCCGACTTTTAAAATGATCATTCTTTCCCCAATTCCTCTCTAGCTTCCTAATTTTGCTTTATTTGCAAAAATGGCTTTCCCCTCCACACTCAAAAACTTCTGCAAACATTAATTTGCATATGTTTTCAATGTGAAAGCCTTCTTCACATAAAAAGGGCCCTCTTTCACTCAGAAATGCAAATGTGCTTAAAAACTAATTTTCATTGAAAAATGGGTCTATTTTTGCTTAGGAAATGTGCTAAAATTTCTGGTCAAATGAGCCCATTTTGGTGCATGTAATAAAGAGTCCCAAACCTTGAACTGTCACCAGCTTTGCATTTCATTAAGATTACTTTGCTAATAATTAGTCAATTTGGATTTTACCCAGAATGCTGGCCTTTGATCTCTCAAAAAGAATGGCTAGTCATCTTCATCAACAATATGTAGGCCAGGACTCTGCTTTTACATCTAAGATATTGTACCTCTAACTAAACAGTGCTCTATAGAGCAATGCTTGGTTGATGATTTAATACCGGATTCTAAAAGATGACTTTTTTTTTGCTGGCCTGCAGTATTGGTTGCAAATGTCCCATCTATAGGCCTGATTCAAGGCCCCCTGAAATCAATGGAAAGACTCTCATTGACTTCAATAATGATGATGGTGATTCTGGCAGCACCTAGAGGTCACAAACAAGATCAGGACCCCACTGTCTTAGACACTAGAGCTGTTTGGGAACGTGTTGAATACACCTTTTTGTCAAAATTGCTGATTAATGAAAATGTATTGATTTTGATCAGACTTTGGGAGGGTTGGTTTTTCAGGTCCAATATGGAATTTCTGGTCAAAACCAGGGAGATCTAGCTGCACCAGAGTAGCCAATAGCCCGGTGGTTAGGGCATGTCTCCAGAGTGTGGAGACCTAGGTTCCAGTCCCTACTTTGCCTGATTCAGACAAGAGACTTGGTCTTCCACAAGCCAGACATGTGTCCTAACCACTGGGCTATTCTAGGGTGGGTGATCTCACCTTTGAAGGTTTGTATTCTGGCCACCCCTCCTAGGCACTGAACACATACCTAACCAGAGACAGTCCTTGCTCCAAAGAGTTGACAATCTAAACAGACAAAACAAAGAATGGGAGCAGTAACAGAGGCACAGAGACTTGAAGTGAACCTCAAGGTCACACAGTGGGTCAGTGTTAGAGCTGGGAAATAAAACCCAGGTCTCCAGGAATTTAGTCCAGTGTCCTATCCACCAGAGCACATTGCCAATCCAAAGACCCTTCCATCCCCAAGCATGTTGAATTTGTAGTTCTGAGGCTATAGCCCCCCCCCCCACACTCCCAGAGTGCTAGGCACTGCACAAATGTAGAGTAAATAAGTGACACAGTAAGACCCCAAAGAATTTGTTTGTGGAAGATACAAATAAATAGGCAAGAGGGCTGAGCGTAAGGGAGGACAGGGTAACAAAAATAATAGGATGTTTTTCACAGCCTAGCTGTATGCCCAATTCTTTCCCAGGAGGTAGCAGTAACGAATATTTGCCACCTGCGTGGTTGCTATCAGATACAGATACAATTTTCCATACACATTTATTAATGCAGAGGTAAGTGTCTTCAGTGAGGTTTGGGTCTGGTCCTAAGTACTGATAAATAATTGATTCTGCTCAGCTTGTTAGATATAACAAGATCACAGACTAAGGTGGCATAGCTGTAAGGGGACTGACTTCATAGTACCAGTAAATCAAGCTTTGGACCTGTAACTTACAGGAAGCCAATGCTTTTAGGGGTGATACCTGAAATACTGTGGCTTCCACTTGTAAATGTAAATTTGCAGTCATCATGACGATTCTACTTATCATGTACTGGGCATGTCCATGTACAAACATAGTCAAATCCTTGGGGATTACTTGAGATTAGTACTAAGTGAATTATTTTGGACAAAACTTTTTTTGGGGGTGCAAAATATGCAGATTCAGTGCAAACAAAAACTTGGGAATTCATGTTGGTTACACGAAATTGTTCTTTTAAAAAATAATTTTTGATGTTTTCAAAAAAGTTTTGATTGTTCTGTTCAAAATGGTTTTTCATTAACGTCAATTTTATGTAAAAATGACAAAGCATTAAAAAGTTTTCAAAGTAAAAATGAAACATTTCAGTGAAGGCTCCTCCTCCCCCACTTTTTTTTAATAACTTTTCAGGGGGAGGGAAAAGATTTTGGTTTGATCAGAAGTAAACATTTTTTTAAAATTTTTTTTGGAATTTTCACCAATTAAAAAAAATTCATTGTTCACCCATCTTAATGACACATTTCAAATCTGGATATTATATATACACATATAAAATCACTGGCAGTTGGAACAGTTTGAATTTGAATGATCTCAAATTCAGAACTAATTTTTTTTTGAAAAAGTTCATGATTTCAACCCTTATTCAAGCTTCTGGTGGAAAATGTGATGACATCTGGGTAAGGAGAGGAATGCCCTTCGCTATGTTCTCATCATCAAGCTCTGCTCACCGATTTTTAATGTGTTGACAGAATTTTAGAAATAGATTGTTAGGAATCAGTTGCAAAACTCCTAATAATGACTTTTTCCTTAGCTAATGCTCACTTACAGTTCAACTACTGCACAAGAGTAGAGAAGAGCCATTGACATACAATTCATTAAATTCAACGTTAGTGTAATGAGTAGTAACTAAATCAGTCGTTCTTAACCAGGGGTACATGTACCCCTATGGCTACCCAGAGGTCTTCCAGGGGGTATATCAACTCATTTAGATATTTGCCTAGTTTTACAACAGGCTACATACAAAGCACTAGTGAAGTCAATACAAACTAAAATTCCATACAGCCAATGACTTGTTTATATTGTTCTATATATTATACACTGAAATGTAAGTACAATTGATTTATTTTATAATTATATGGGTAAAATGAGAAAGTAAGCCATTTGTCAATAACAGTGTGCTGTGACACTTGTATTTTTATGTCTGATTTTGTAAGCAAGTAGTTTTTAAGTGAGGTGAATCTTGGGGGTACACAAGACAAATCAGACTCCCAAAAGGGGTACAGCAGTCTGGAAAGGTTGAGAGCCACTGAACTAAATGCACAACTATGGAATACCTACTGTAACCTCATGTTGCTAATAGATACAGATTGAGAAACTGTGCAAGCTTTTGACAGAACCCACCATTATTAGAAAGATGGCTGAGCAGATTTACTGAGCAGATTAGAATGACAGATAAGCTAAGACCCACCAAGGCACCCTTGAATTTTCGAAGACTCAGGTGAGGATTTAACCACACGATTCCCACTAAAGATGACAGGAGTCACACACACAAAATCTCATGCATCACTTTCAAAATGTAGTGGTTGTTTTGTGAAGCCACATAGAGAATATTTTAAAAGCAAAGGCCCATGCTGCCTGCATGCTACTTATATAACACAGTGGGGAGTGCAGTAATTTGTCATAGAAGAAATTCACCCTAGTGAAGAGGACATGGTTTTAAGCCAGGGGTTTCTTATAACTGTTGTGGCAAAGGTGGGTCCCAAAGAGATTGGAAGATGGAGGTGGAAGTGCCCATACAGAGGACATTCCACAAATAAAAGATTGCACAATAGAGGCACAGAGGTTTTTGTGGAAGATATGGGCATTAAAGTCCTGCATCACTGGTGAGGGAGCATTGGGAGATGTGATAAGCGACAAGAGTAGATAAGTAGGAAGGGGGAGAGTCATGCTGAATCTCGAAAGCAACAAGAAGCTTTCACTTGATGTGACAGTGAAGGGTGGGTCAAGGGAGGGATCCAAAACATGGGAAAGCAGTGGTGAGATTGATGGATTAGGGCAGGGGTAGGCAACCTCTGGCACGCGTGCCAAAGGCGGCACATGAGCTGATTTTCAGTGGCACGCACACTGCCTGGGTCCTGGCCAGCGGTCCGGGGGGCTCTGCATTTTAAATTTAATTTTAAATGAAGCTTCTTAAACATTTTAAAACCCTTATTTACTTTATATACAACAATAGTTTAGTTATATATTATAGACATAGAAAGAGACCTTCTAAAAACGTTAAAATGTATTACTGGCATGCGAAACCTTAAATTAGAGTGAATAAATGAAGACTCAGCACACCCCTTCTGAAAGGTTGCCAACCCCTGGACTAGGGAATGATTCTGGTGGCATAAGGGCTGTTGATTAATCGCAGTTAACTCACGCAATTAACTAAAAAAAATTAATCATGATTAAAAAAGTAATTGTGATTAATCACAGTTTTAATCAATACCAACTGAAATGTATTAAATATTTTTGATGTTTCTCTACATTTTCAAATATATTGATTTCAATTACAACACAGAATACAAAGTGTTCAGTGCTCACTTTATATTACTTTTTATTACAAATATTTGCATTGTAAAAATGACAAACAAAAGAAATAGTATTTTTCAATTCACCTCATACAATTATCATAGAATCATAGAATCATAGAATCTCAGGGTTGGAAGGGACCTCAGGAGGTCATCTAGTCCAACCCCCTGCTCAAAGCAGGACCAACCCCAACTAGATCATCCCAGCCAGGGCTTTGTCAAGCCTGACCTTAAAAACCTCTAAGGAAGGAGATTCCACCACCTCCCTAGGTAACCCATTCCAGTGCTTCACCACCCTACTAGTGAAAAAGTTTTTCCTAATATCCAACCTAAACCTCCCCCTCTGCAACTTGAGACCATTACTCCTTGTTCTGTCATCTTCTACCACTGAGAACAGTCTAGATCCATCCTCTTTGGAACCCCCTTTTAGGTAGTTGAAAGCAGCTATCAAATCCCCCCTCACTCTTCTCTTCTGCAGGCTAAACAATCCCAGTTCCCTCAGCCTCTCCTCATAAGTCATGTGCTCCAGCCCCCTAATTATTTTTGTTGCCCTCCATTGGACTCTTTCCAATTTATCCACATCCTTCTTGTAGTGTGGGGCCCAAAACTGGACACAGTACTCCAAATGAGGCCTCACCAGTGCCAAATAGAGGGGAATAATCACGTCCCTCGATCTGCTGGAAATGCCCCTACTTATACAGCCCAAAATGCCGTTAGCCTTCTTGGCAACAAGGGCACACTGTTGACTCATATTCAGCTTTTCGTCCACTGTAACCCATAGGTCCTTTTCTGCAGAACTGCTGCCCAGCCATTCGGTCCCTAGTCTGTAGCAGTGCATGGGATTCTTCCGTCCTAAGTGCAGGACTCTGCACTTGTCCTTGTTGAACCTCATCAGATTTCTTTTGGCCCAATCCTATAATTTGTCTAGGTCCTTCTGTATCCTGTCCCTACCCTCCAGTGTATCAACCACTCCTCCCAGTTTAGTGTCATCTGCAAACTTGCTAAGGGTGCAGTCCACACCATCCTCCAGATCGTTGATGAAGATATTGAACAAAACCGGCCCCAGCACCGACCCTTGGGGCACTCCACTTGATACCGGCTGCCAACTAGACATGGAGCCATTGATCACTACCCGTTGAGCGCGACCATCCAGCCAGTTTTCTATCCACCTTACCGTCCATTCATCCAGCCCATACTTCTTTAACTTGCTGGCAAGAACACTGTGGGAGACTGTATCAAAAGCTTTGCTAAAGTCAAGAAATAGCACATCCACTGCTTTCCCCTCATCCACAGAGCCAGTTATCTCATCATAGAAGGCAATTAGGTTAGTCAGACATGACTTGCCCTTGGTGAATCCATGCTGACTGTTCCTGATCACTTTCCCCTCCTTTAAGTGGTTCAGAATTGATTCCTTGAGGACCTGTTCCATGATTTTTCCAGGGACTGAGGTGAGACTGACTGGCCTGTAGTTCCCCGGATCGTCCTTCTTCCCTTTTTTAAAGATGGGCCCTACATTAGCTTTTTTCCAGTCATCCGGGACCTCCCCCGATTGCCATGATTTGTCAAAGATAATGGCCAATGGCTCTGCAATCACATCGGCCAACTCCTTTAGCACCCTCGGATGCAGTGCATCCGGCCCCATGGACTTGTGTTCGTCCAGCTTTTCTAAATAGTCCCGAACTACTTCTTTCTCCACAGAGGGCTGGTCACCTCCTCCCCATACCGTGCTGCGGAGTGCAGCCGCCTGGGAGCTGACCTTGTCTGTGAAGACAGAGGCAAAAAAAGCATTGAGTACACTAGCTTTCTCCACATCCTCTGTCACTAGGTTCCCTCCCTCATTCAGCAAGGGGCCCACACTTTCCTTGACTTTCTTCTTGTTGCTCACATACCTGAAGAAACCCTTCTTGTTACTCCTAACATCTCCGGCTAGCTGCAACTTCAAGTGTGATTTGGCCTTCCTAATTTCACTCCTGCATGCCTGAACAATATTTTTATACTCCTCCCTGGTCATTTGTCCAATCTTCCACTTCTTGTAAGCTGCTTTTTTGTGTTTAAGACGAGCAAGGATTTCACTGTTAAGCCAAGCTGGTCGCCTGCCATATTTACTTTTCTTTCTACACATCGGGATGGTTTGTTCCTGCAACCTCAATAAGGATTCTTTAAAATACAGCCAGCTTTCCTCGACTCCTTTCCCCCTCATGTTATTCTCCCAAGGGACCTTGCCCATCAGTTCCCTGAGGGAGTCAAAGTCTGCTTTTCTGAAGTCTAGGGTCTCTGTTCTACTGCTCTCCTTTCTTCCTTGTGTCAGGATCCTGAACTCGACCATCTCATGGTCACTGCCTCCCAGGTTCCCATCCACTATTGCTTCCTCTACTATTTCTTCCCTGTTTGTGAGCAGCAGGTCAAGAAGAGCTTTTCCCCTAGTTGGTTCCTCCAGCAATTGCACCAGGAAATTGTCCCCTACACTTTCCAAAAACTTCCTGGATTGTCTGTGGACCGCTGTATTGCTCTCCCAGCAGATATCAGGGTGATTAAAGTCACCCATAAGAACCAGGGCCTGTGATCTAGTAACTTCTGTTAGTTGCTGGAAGAAAGCCTCGTCCACCTCATCCCCCTGGTCTGGTGGTCTGTAGCAGACTCCCACCACGACATTACCCTTGTTGCTCACACTTCTAAATTTAATCCAGAGACTCTCAGGTTTTTCTGCAGTTTCATACTGGAGCTCTGAGCAGTCATACTGCTCTCTTACATACAACGCAACTCCCCCACCTTTTCTGCCCTGCCTATCCTTCCTGAACAGTTTATATCCATCCATGACAGTACTCCAATCATGTGAGTTATCCCACCAATTCTCTGTTATTCCAATTACATCATAATTCCTTGACTGTGCCAGGACTTCCAGTTCTCCCCGCTTGTTCCCCAGGCTTCTTGCATTTGTGTATAGGCATTTAAGATAACTCACCGATTGTCCTGCTGTCCCAGTATGGGGCAGGAGCCCTCCCATCTTGCACTCACCTACTTGTGCTTCCTCCCGGTATCCCACTTCCCCACTTACCTCGGGGCTTTGGTCTCCTTCCCCCGGTGAACCTAGTTTAAAGCCCTCCTCACTAGCTTAGCCAGCCTGCTTCCAAAGATGCTCTTCCCTCTCTTCGTCAGGTGGAGCCCATCTCTGCCTAGCACTCCTTCTTGGAACACCATCCCATGGTCAAAGAATCCAAACCCTTCTCTCCGACACCATCTGCGTAGCCATTCGTTGACTTCCACGATTCGACGGTCTCTACCCCGGCCTTTTCCTGCCACAGGGAGAATGGACGAGAACACCACTTGCGCCTCAAACTCCTTTATCCTTCTGTACTGTAGTGCAATCACAGGTGCCAAATTTAATGCAGTAAATAAGCACCCCGACTTTCACAGTAAGCTAAAAATCAAGCTAATCCCATTTCAAAACAGGGACAAAACAAGAAATCCCAAAGGACCCCAACACTCTATGTGACTAGATCCCCTCGGCATGCAGTCTAGGACTGTGGTGGGACCGTTGTACATCCCTGACTCTCTCTCCCCACTCTTTGTCCCTACTTGCTGGGAGCTAATAAAAAAAAAAAAAAGAAGCAACAAGCTACAACAAGCAACAATCTACAAGCCAAATAAGCAACAAGCTACAAGCCAAAAACTAGCCAACAAGCAACTCACAAGACAATGAAGCCCCAAACAAGCCCAATTTATCTGTTTTTCATGGGTTTGACATGTCCGAGTGCACTCTCTTTATCATGAAAGTGCAACTTACAAATGTAGAATTTTTTTTGTTACATAACTGCACTCAAAAACAAAACAATGTAAAACGTCAGAGCCTACACGTCCACTCAGTCCTACTTCTTGTTCAGCCAATTGCTAACAGAAACATGTTTGTTTACATTTACTGGAGATAATGCTTCCTTCTTCTTATTTACAATGCCACCTGAAAGTGAGAAAAGGCATTCATGTGGCACTTTTGTAGCCGGCATTGCAAGGTATTTACGTGCCAAATATGCTGAACATTCATATGCCTCTTCATGCTTTGGCCACCATTCCAAAGGACATGCGTCCATGCTGCTGATACTTGTTTTAAAAAATGTGTTAATAAAATTTGTAATTGAACTCCTTGGAGGAGAAGTGTATGTCTCCTGCTCCATGGTTTTACCTGCATTATGCCATATATTTTGTGTTATGGTAGTCTGGGATGACGACCTAGCATATGTTGTTTGATTTAAGAACACTTTCACTACAGATTTGACAAAACACAAAGAAGGTACCAATGTGAGATTTCTAAAAAATAGCTACAGCACTCAACTAAAAATTTAAGAATCTGAAGTGCCTTCCCAAAATCTGAGAGGGACAAGGTGTGGGGCATACTTTCAGAAGTCTTAAAAGAGCAACACTCTGATGTGGAAACTAAAGAACCCGAACCACCAAAAAAGAAAAATCAACCTTCTGTGGGTGACATCTTATGAAGATAATGAAAATGAACACACTTCGGTCTGCACTGCTTTGGATCATTATTGAGCAGAATCCATCATCAGCATGGAAGCATGTCCTCTGGAATGGTGGATGAAGCATGAAGGGACATATGAATCTTTAGGGCATTTGGCAGGTAAATGTCTTGCGACGCCGACTACAACAATGCCATGCAAACTTTCAGGAGACTTCTCACTTTCAGGAGACATTGTAAACAAGAAGCGGGCAGCATTATCTTCTGCAAATGTAAACAAACTTGTTTGTCTGAGCAATTGGCTCAACAAGAAGTAGAACTGAGTGGACTTGTAGGCTGAAAAGTTTTACGTTGTTTTATTTTTGAGTGCAGTTATTTTTTGTACATAATTCTACATTTGTAAGTTCAACTTTCACGATAAAGAGAGTGCACGACAATACTTGTATGAGGTGAATTAAAAATACTATTTCTTTTGGTTTTTTACAGTGAAATATTTGTAATCAAAAATAAATATAAAGTGAGCACTGTACACTTTGTATTCTGTGTTGTAATTGAAATCAATATACTTGAAAACATCCAAAGTATTTAAATAAATGATATTCTATTATTGTTTAACAGCACGATTAATCATGCAATTAATCACGATTAATTTTTTTAATCGCTTGACAGCCCTAGGTGGCACTAATTTGTATTGATTGGAAGGGCAGGCGTTAGAGAGGCCTGAGAAGAGGCTGCTGTAATCAAGGCACAAAATGAGGAAAGCTTTGATTAGACAGAGAGGAACATACAGATGTTGTAAGGTGTGAAAAGGAGAGGGGAGACTCCAAGATAACCCCTAAGTTACAGGCCTGGGAGACAGGGAAGATGGTGGTGTTGTTGATATTGACAAAAAATGGGGCGGGGGAAGAGATGTACTAGGAAAGATTCCCAGAGAAGATTATGAGTTTAGTTTGGACTGCGTTAAGTCAGATTCCATGGTGGGATGTCCAAGAGATGTCTTCAGAGAAATAGGCTGACACATAGGGCTTGGTTCGAGAAGAGAGAACCACAGCAGGAGAAGAAAATTTGATTTGTGAGATGTGATAATTAGAGCTCTGAATCAGGCAGAGAAGGGACTTAAGCTGGGTTTCTTACATCCCACACATGTGCCCTAACCATTGGGTTATTGGCTATTCTTGGGTGGGTGGATCTCTCAATTCCTTCCTGGACTCAAGAAACCAATATGTTTATGAGAAAAAATTTGGTTTTAACAAATGAACATTTTCCAGGAATTTTTTTTGGAAAATTCCTAACTATATTATTAGTCATAATAAATATGATAGCTGAAGCTGCAGGAGCAGATGAGATCACCCAAAGAAAGAGTGTAAACAGAGTTATATATTCTTATCCCCTTTCTCCAAATGGTGGACTAACTTAAAACACTGCCTGCAATAATGACATCTAGTGAGTCACAACCATGTCACAGAATGACCCACTCAACCAAGTAGTTGTTAATGCTATGATTAGAATTCAGGCATTTTTATCTCCTAGCCCTGTGCTCACTTCTTTAGACCAGGGCAATATTTTATGTATCAAATTCTAAAAGATTCGTTAGAACTCACAGGGGGGAAATGCTGGAACAAGCACATAGCTGAGCATTTGATTTAAATAAAGCAAACTGGTAGCAAATTATGCACAGAAGGTTCACATGAAAAATCCAACTCCTGCTATCAGCATGGAAAGATGTAATGTATAATTTAGAGCTTTACATGAAAGAGTGTAATAGGGAATAGTTATATAAAAGTTTAACAAACTGCACATAAACCTTCGTTCCAAAGTATAAAATAATATTTAGCAGTAAGTAGTAAAGATAGATTCAATAAGTAGGGCTCTTTGTTTTAAGAGATGTTCCCAAATTTACTTTATGCCTAATAAATTTATCCTATAATCTTTGTAACTAAAGGAACCCCGTGCTTCCTTTTATGATGAAAAAAGCCAATCCCTCAGAACCATTTTCAGAACATTTACCTTTATTATTTTCATTCTCTTCGAAGAACAGAAAGATAGTATGAGTTCCAATGAGTGCTGCTGTTTTTTCATGATCACTAGGGGATGCCATTGTTTTTTCCATCGATTTTGGGTCTATGTAGCCTAATGGGCCGTTTTGGGCTATTACAATGTTTCATGCTCAAGACTGGAATAGAAGTAATCTTTTGGGAAATGCCACAAGCATTGTTTGCTAAGGAGCAAATTCTGATACCAGTTATGCCAGTGCACATCTGGTTGAACTCCATTGTCTGAAGTGGAGTTACTTCACATTTACACCAGCCTAAGAGATCAGATTTTGGCTTTAAGTGTGTAAAATATTATCACAACAAAATAAATCTTATTTAAAAGGCAATTGCCTCAACAGACAACAGGTTCTTAACACTAAAACCACACAGAAAAATAATAATGCTTAGCTCTTATAAAACACTTTTCATGTGTAGCTCTCCAAGCGAATTGCTAATGTAAGTTGCATTTTATAGATAGCGAAACTCAGGCAAAGACAGGTGAAGTGCCTGGCCTAAAGTCACGCAGCAGGTCCATGTCAGAGGCAGTGATAGTAAGTACCCAGCTCTCCTGATTCCCAAGCCAGTGCCCTGATATGCTAGACCACTGTTCTCAACTGGGGGCCCTGAGCAGGTTTCAGGGGGTGCCAAAGACTGGCCTTGAGCCCCAGGTGGTGGGGTTCAGGGAGGGAGCACCACCCTCACTCCGGAATCACCTCAGCGGGCCACTCACTTTCCTTTACATTTATAAACATGCTTGTCCTAGACAAAGGAATGTGGATTTGCCAACCCCCGGGGTCCAGCTTTGTAAGCCAGAGACAATGACATCTGAGGTAAACACCAGTTATCAGGAGGATGGGAAGTCAGCATGGCATCAGGTCCCTGGAGCACACGCAGCAGGGGAGAATACATTTCAAATGAACACATTTCTATAGGACTATAGGAAAAAAAGGAAGAAACCCCCTTAGGTATGGCTCACTTAGGGGACAAAGAAAAGCACTTTCTGACTCTGAAGAGCAGAGGGGATCAGGATGCTGATAACTTGATGTAAGTGAGAAAGCTGCTTAGGCAAAGATTGTAGCTTGCCAAAGTTAAATTTTAGTTGCAAGAAGTGTGTTATTTTTGTTTTGTTTTGTTTGTAACCAGTGCTTTTCTTTTTCTCTTGCTTAGTATCACTCAAATCTCTGTTCTTTATTAATAAACTCAGGTTTAGTTTTACTACAGAGCCTCTCCATGCTACAATATTAAAGTAAAGTGTGGGTCCTCGCTAAACTAACAGGCTGGTCTGTGAACAGTCCCTTTGGAGGCAGTAGATTCAATAATTTCTGTGAGTAACCAGAGCGAGGTCTCTGGGGAACTCAGGAACTGGGGTCACTTGCAAGTGTAAGGGGACTGTTATCCCCTTACTAATATTCAGCGCTCCCAGTACCAAAAGGGGAAGGGTCGATGGGACGGACAGTCCCCGGGGCAATGGGGAGAGGCCAATGCTCCAGGTCAGCCTGATTGACAGGGTGGGCAGGCGAATCAGGGAGTCAGGAGGTCAGGGTGAATCCCGTCCTCCCTGTGAGCTGAAGTTGCCTGAGTCAGAGTGAGTGGGGCCCAGCTGAGGAGAGGGCAGAGCTGAGCTGGGCCAGATCTGGAGGGGCCAGAAAAGCAGCCCAGAGAGACAGACCTGCCCTGGGAGCAGAGGTGCAGCCCAGAGACAGACCTGCCCTGGGAGCAGAGCTGCAGTCCAGGGAGACAGACCTGCCCTGGGGGGGAGAAGCTGCAGCAGCCAGAGCCAGAGGGCCCAGGGCAGCAGCCCAGGGAGCTGGAGGCAGAGCAGCAGCAGCCGTGCAGAGGCAGAGCGGTGGAGCTGGGGCTGGAGCAGTCCGGAGCCGGGTGCGGTGAGCAGCTGGGGAGAGCGAGGGGGACCCTGGGCAGTGGGCCCAGCGCAGGGAGAGGCCTCAGCCAAGGGGCCCTGCAGGCCAGACTTGCAGGGGGATCTAAACCCCTTGACAGGGCAGGGGCAACGCTGGGAAGAAGGGTCCTGCCACCCAGAGCCTGCGAGCGTGTGGCCACCGCCAGAACAAGTGTCCAAGCCACAGCGTCCCTGCAGCACAGCCAGGGCCTGAGAAGGAGCCTGGGACTTGCAAAGGAACAGACTGAACTGCCCTGACATTGCAGAGACACTGTTGGGATGTTCCCTGCCACAGAGCGGGGTGATGTGTTTTCATTAGCCTTTCCCATTTTTCCTTATTCCTGTTACAAATTAATTGTTAATTAAATAATTTGCATTTGCTTTCAATTGTATGCAGTGATCAGTGGGTCAGGGAAGCATCCTGTTTAGAGAGAGTACCCCGGAGTGGGGACACCCTACCCCCTGACCTAGGTGACCACAGCAAGGTTGGGGGTTGAGCCCCCCAGGAATCCTGGGCCCAGCCTTGTTGGGGTTACGAGGACTCTGCCAGACAGGAGAGTGCAAGGGGAGTCCTCGAGGGCAGGGAGGCCTCTGGGTAAAGGAGGTGGGAGCGAGGACTCAGATCCTTCCGCTAGCCCATTTCACCGGGGTAGTGCAGAGACGAGGAAAGTTCCCCACAAGAGCGGGACTATTCCCCTGCTTACACAAGGCAAGGTTTAGACAAGCAGAGTCTGGAGGAGTATGCTGGTGAGGCAGACAGACTGGTGTAGCAGGGAGCTGACGCACACTTTAAGCTCCAGCAAAGCTCTCTTGTCCAGGCAGAGGGGCAACATAGCATCTTTTGGCTCTGGGCTCCCTGAGATAAATGTCACATGCATATCTATATTTCTCCAAAAATTTCCCTCATTCTTTTTGCGCTAGTGTTTTAGCTCCAATCCTGGCCCTGTTTTAGATAGGAGTAAGGGGCCCTTAACCTGGCCGTGTGCATGTACAACCAGTGGCGTAGCTAGGTTTAGAGCACGGGGGGAGCGGAGCTAAAAGAAGGCGCCGGGAGCAAAAAGCGTCAGGAGCAAAAAAAGGCGCCGGGAGCAAAAAAAAATATTCCGCTCCAGCTGCAGCACAGGAGCAAAAGGCGTCAGAGCACAAAAAAGGCGCCACTTCTGCTCAGTGGGGGAGCGGCCGCTCCCCCTGCTCCCCCCCTAGCTACGCTACTGTGTACAACTACTGGATTTCTGCATTGTACTGGGGATTTCCGCCTGGAAGATAAATGTGTGCATATTATGTGTGCAATTGCATGCATTGAATATTGAAAATTCTCCCCCCCCCCCTTTTTTTTTTAAGTTCAACCAATATAATGCCAGGGTTTAAGTTGCGGGGGGGGAATATTTGCAAATTCTACACAAACCCAAAGTAGAATTGGGGAGGTTCAGTAATTATGTTGCATCAACACTTTCTGTGGAACAGCATGCATGCTCTGTTTTTGTCACCTCAGAAACACTGCTGGAGATTCTCCTTTTTGCCTCTGTATGTCTAGATGGTCTGTTTCACAATTTTTTATTCATTCTTTTGAACTATTGCAACGAACTCTTATAGAATCATAGACATTTAAGGGGGCGGGGGAGAGAAACTATAGCCTTTCTCAATCCATCCCACGGTCAGTGAAAGAAATTATCCCTGCATTATGTATACTAATGCTTTACTCAGCCACTTTTCACTGTCCCATAATATTTACAGACCTTCCTTATAAATGTTGTCTCATTTAACAGTTATTCAAACTGAAACTGCTCATATGGTTTCCATATGATAACTGGTTTCTAAAAGAAAGTTCAATCACATTACACCCTTTGTTCTGGCATGTCATTTTAGTGATGCTTTTCTATCTGCTTTGCAGTTGTGCCCTATTGTGCAGAGAGCTGGACAAATAGAGGTAAGCATAAACCCTGCCCAAAGAGCATGTGAACTGATTTCACATTAAAAATAAACACACATTTGATCTGTGAGAGTAATTAACCATTGGAACAATTTGCCAAGGGTTATTGTGGAGATGCAGATTGAATGTTTTTTCTAACAGATACGGTCTAGGAACTATTTTTTGCAGTTCTATGCATTGGTGCCGGAACTGGGGGGAGGTGGGGAGGGAGGGAGGGAGTGGAAGGGTCCATGGCCCCCCTCTTTTTAACAAAAGAATCATATGCACTGTGGGAAAAACATGATTGGATTGCTAAAGGCCAAGACGCACTATGACATCGGATTGAATGCATTCCTAGATATCCACTGCAATCCTAGATAATCATGTAATCACATGATCAAAATTGCATTAAGTTTACATTTTTTGCTTAATAGATATTATATTGCTTCTATCTGCCACAGCCTGTTGATGGTGTGTTGGGTTTTCTAAAAATATAAATATATACTTTGATTTTATTTTTATAAAACATTAGAAAAAATCATTGGATATGGTAGCTCTTATACAGGGACACATTTACCTCCCTTCAAAAGTTGTTTGTTGTTATTATTTCCATGGAGATTTACAATTTACGGTTACAGTTGTTAAAATATGCATTATATATAAACAAGGATGATTCAACAGTAACATTACAATTTAATAAATAATACTAATAGTGCAGTATTAATAGTGGAGTATACGCAGTAAAATGATAAATGCAAGTGAAGTACAATACATGAAGTGGAAAAATAAAATGCAGTCCCGATGTTTAGAATTAACTTTGTCTTATTTTTTTCTTTTGTTGTACTATAATTATACCTTAAATATTATAATGTGGCAACATTTTGTATTCTGGTTGTTTATGTTACTATTTATCCCGCAGAGTACAACTTCTACAAAGATTCCAGCGCCCTGGGTCCTATGGCCTGTGCTATACAGGAGGTGGTGAGGCTACATGATCACAATGGCATTCAGTAGCAGTATCTAGTTTTTCTTTATCTTTGCTGAAATATTTAAAACTATAGTAAGCAAAAAGCTTTTCTGGGAGCTATATTTCTGCATTGTCCTATTTCTCCCTATTGACCTGGCATGAGAATGAGATGCATTCATAACTCCTGAACTATACTCAAGTTAATAATTATCCAGTCCTGCAAGGCAATTAAGCACACGTGTAATTTTGCTCACCTGAACAACCCCCACTTCACAAATCACTGGATCAGGTCCCAAGAATTCTGTCTGAGTAGGGAACTGAACCTTCATCCCAGCCTACCTGCTAGACCATCTTTCCCCTCACTCTTGGCTCTTACAGATTCTACAGCCCCCACTCAGACTTCCTCCCCGTCACACGCATTACTGGGGTTTAATCACAAGGTAAGCGGGATTTTTGTGTGTGTGTGTGAAGCGCTTGTTAAACCACTGGCAGATCCATCAATGCTTCCTAACTCTTGCTCTGTTTCAGTGAAATAGATTCCTATTTGCTGATACATCAATATGTAAATAAATACAAAGAATATCTCTGACAATACTTTATTCCAAAACATCATTTCCAGGTACCTGGGAATGGAATTTGAGGAATAAGAATTTTATGAAATGTTAAGCCATCTAGTCAGCAATGGACAAGAACCAATTTCATAAATTCAATCTTACAGATCAAAGATGTGTTAACTGCATATTTTTTTTTTAAAAAAAGAAAAAGACACTCTGTTTTCTTTATGTAATCCTATCTTCCTCCCAGTTGGATGAGAAAGATATAACAGCCTGGTTGTCAGCTGTGAGTTAAGATGGACTTTGTGTTCTTGACTGATACAGAACTACCAGCCCAAGCATTCAAAAGCCAGGCCTACCCACAGATATGAGAGTTACTTAAAAAATCATGACATTTTACAAATAGTCATGGAGAAAGGGCATATTTTTGTTCTGGTTTCTGAGCCTTTTGGATGCACCCATGAGCATTTTCAAGCTCTCTCTGCATCCATGAAGTCTGAATGCTTACTTTAAAAGAAAAAAAAAAAGGAAAACTGACATGCTCATGCAATCATGAGATTCCAGGAGCTGCTGCTTTAGCTAAAAACAGAAACCATTAAAACAGACTCATGATATAACTGTAAGAAATGGCAACCCTATGATAAAACAAGCTGCAGAGGGACTTGTAGAGTCAGTGACACTTCACAACATAAATTCTTTTGTCCTTGTTTCTTGATAGATTCTTCAGAACATATGGCGGAGACCTCTGTTTGGATGCTTATTATTATTTATATTATAGTAGCAATTACAGGACCCAGCTGAGATTGAGGCCCCCTGTACCAGACGCTGTACAAACACAAAAGCAGAGATTGCAAACTCTTCAGCGCAGTGACTATCTAAATAGATACAAAAATGGGAAAGGAAGGGAAAATTATTTTTCTTATTTCACAGATGGGGAACAGAGGCAAAGAGAAATTAAATGAGTCATATGAAGGAAATCTATGTCAGAGCCAGAACTGAACCCAAATCTTCTGAGTTCCCTGGCAAGGCCCTGTATAGGAGATCATCCTCCATCTCAGTCCTTATTCAAAATTTTTGGAAGCTTATCCTTTCCCTACTTTCAAACTTCTTGGTTTGTCCACCATGAGCCTGAAATACCAGGAAACGTCTCCCTAATTTTTCAACTCACAATGAAACCTATAATGGCTTTCCTTATAGATTAAATTTATGACGCAATTTCCACTATGGTTTATGGCATTTTATCTAAGGAAATCTCTTAAGGATTTCCTTTAGCTTTGTTTTACATCTTCTCTTTAACAGTGCATTACTGGCAAGTCTTAAAGTCCACTTTCCATCTAAATCAAAAGCACTTAAATTGCTGTTGTAATTTTTGTAATGCTAGGAGTATGAAATTCAACTCAGAGGGCTAGATCCACTGAAGCCAACGGAGTGATACCAGATATGAATTTGGCCCTTTGCCTATATGCAATGGAAAATATACATTAGGATAGTAAAAAAATTGGTGGAATTATGGGCTTATAAGGGGGAAATGTGAAATAAAACAGCAATCAAATCCATAGGTTTTGAAAATTAGCTGAATAAACTGCACACATATATAACACTGCCTAAGAAAGCACTTAAAAAGAATCAGTGCTGAAGTCTGACTACATTATCCCTGAGAATGCCGAGGTAATGCAACTACATCCTTGCATGCAATCTGCTATTTATGTTTCTGATTCAACTTGTCTAGACCATGCAGTAGACTCTAGAGACTAAGCCACAGTCATTCCTTCATTGAATGCAGTTAATGTACATTTATTACAATAAAGGGCACTGGGATAGAATTTTATGATTACATTCAGTGGTGCATTTTGGAGTAGAAAAACATATATCTTAACATTAAGATCACCAGGTATCAGTTACTTTTTTTTTTTAAGTTCAGCTGTGAGCTCATCCATTCAGTAGCTGATTAACTGGTGAGATTCATAGCAAATCCTAATTTCTACCAGAGTTCTCAAATTCAACTCTTTTTAGTCTCAAATTATAATTTTTCAGACACACTAAAATTCACTGGGCACCTTATAAACAAGAGAAACCAAAGCTATCTTGAAGAGCTAACTTGATGCGATATGACAGGAGAGGGTCATAAACAAAGATGGACAAATAACCATGAGATCAGTTATTCAGTAAGGCCCTGATCATACAAGCACTTACGCACATGCTTAACTTTAAGTATGTGAGTAGCCCCAGTGGAGTCAATAGGATTACTTTCATGCTTAAGGTTAAGCATGGGCATAAGTGTTTGCAAGATCTAATCAAAGGGACTAGTCACATGATTAAAGTTAAGCACATGTCTAAGTGTTTGGATGATCAGGGCCTTATGGTTCAGTTCCCTTTCTCAGCCTTTGCTTCTTATAGACTTGCAGCATAAGTAAGTTTTGAGGAGGGATTTGAATGTAGCAAGGAAGTGGCTTGGCCAATAGACTCAGTGGGGGTGGTCCAAGCACAAAGAGTTGCATGGAAGAAGGTACAGATATACCTGTGAGAGATTGCAATGAGGCAGTCATTGCTGATGGCACAGAGACGTTGTATGATATGAGAAGTAAGAATTCAAAATGTAGGTTTTCAATCTCTAGTAGGGGAAAAGAGTTAAACTAAATGTTAACAAACATGCTCACTGGATAAGGGGCAAGCAGGTGACAGGACAGGTCTCTGATAGTTTACATGAGGGAGTAATTTTCACTCTAAACTAATCTTTACCATGTCAGAATCTCAGTGTCAGTTTCATCAGTATGTCTTGCTATCACTACTATTTTCCTCAGCAGCAGTAGCACTAGCACTGCTATTAGCCACTGTTGGGCTTTCCCTCTGAAGTGCCTGATGTCTCATTGCTTGACAGGTTACAGAAGAGTGAGGTATTAATAATAGAGCTAAAACAAGGTAAAATACATTGTCAGCAGAGTACAAGGTGGGCTAGTTGGCCAAAGCCATACTTGTCCATTTAGACTAGAGAAGGATCCAACCAGTAACACTGGGCCTGAAGCTCACTAAACTCTGGATTCACATGCTAATCTGAGTTTTGCAAGTGGAGCTCATCTCTAATTTTAACCTGTTAATGCACATAATAAATAGAGTCCTCCCAACTCCTTCTGTGTCTCCCTTCTCTGCAGCACCCACCACCCTTGCAATGTAGTGCTCCTTTTCAGGATCCCAGACAAAGAGGCTCAAACTATGCAAGTCCTTCTGCTAAACCAACCATTATGAACTCAGTTCTGCCCATCAGTTACACAAATACAATTCCCACTGAAACTTCTATGAGAGTTCAGATGAAGAACTGGGTCCTATTATTAATTATTATTATAGTAACATGGAGGATCCAATCAATCTTGTGGCCCTTTCTGCACTAGGCATCACACATAGTAAAAGACAATCCCTGCCCCCAAGCAGCTTAAAATATAAATAAATAAGACCAGCAAAGGAAATATTATCATCCCCATTTTACATATGGAGCACTGAAACAGAGAGAAATTAAGTGACTTACTCAAGCTCATACAGGAAGTTATTGGCAGAGCCAGGAATAGAACTCGGACCTCAAACAAGACCATTCTTCCCCTCTGATTCATGCCTGACCAGGATCTGTAGTTTATTCTGAAGCTCACAGGCCAACAGAGACACCGTTCTCCAACATTTTAAAGAGCAGGGGGAACAAAAGCTTAAAAAAAGGAAAATGAGCACATTTTTGTTCTATGGGTTGTATGTAGGCCACAATTTTTTTTATAAAAAACGAGTCCGGTGGCGCCATAAAGACTAACAGATTTATTTGGGCATAAGCTTTTGTGGGTAAAAAACTCACTTCTTCAGATGCATGGAGTGAAAATTACAGATGCAGGCATTATTATACTGACACATGAAGAGAAGGGAGTTACCTCACAAGTGGAGAACCAGTGTTGACGGGAGTGTGAGGGGGTGAGGCAATATAATCAGGGTGGATGTAGTTCACTCCCAATAATTGATGAGGAGGTGTCAATTCCAGGAGAGGACAAGGTTTTTTTTATAATAATTAAGAGGAGAAGAAATATAAACATGTTTGTGTGTCCTTTTCCTGGAATTCAGGAGATCTGATTTCCGTTGCTCATTCTGACACTGGTTCCCTGAGCATGTCTATTAATATTTCAGTGTATCTGTTTCCCTATCTGTAAATGCTGACACTTATTTTTCCATATCTTACAGGGTCCCTAATGTTTGTAAAGCACTTTGAGATCCTTGAATGGAAGGTGCTGTAAAAGTGGACAATATTCTATTATACTAAATCTATTACTATTTTATCTTCCTAAATGATGTTACTATTGTTACTATGGAGAATACTGTAATATACATTAAAGTGCCATACATTATACTATACAAAAATACTATCATATAAAAGTATAGAAAAGGAAAGGTATAACCAAAGCAAGTAGCATCACAGAAGAAGAAAAAATACTTACCTACCCCACCATCATTCAGACTGATAATTCTGTGAGAGATCTTGAAAGAGATCCTCTCTGCAGCCTATTGAATTCAAGAGACCATTGTTTTTCTATTTAAAAATCCTATGGCTTCATCGTAATCAACACAATATATTTGCAATCATAAAAAATAGCCCGAAGCTTTGCTAGATGAAGCATATCAGCTTATTTTCCAATTTTAGAAAATTCTATTTTATGGATATCACAATTCCAGCGAGGAAGCAGAGTTGCCCAAGAGAAGCTGGCTGAAAAATATGCATAGCACTATATTGAAGAAAAGACTAAATGATGACAAAACATGGCCCTTATCAAATAATTCACCAAAAAATAAAAAGATGTACTAAGTGACATGATTCACCAAGGAAGCACTCAGACCCTAAGGTGATGGGGGCCATATAAGTAACTAAATAAGTAAGTTCACAGAGAAATAAATAGCCTCTGATATACTCTAGAACATGAAACATTTTTTTCATCACGTAAAAGCAGATCTTTGCCTTATGCATAGCCTCAAGATGTGAGTAAACATGACAGATAGGTCCTGATCTCTCACTCTTTACTGAAATCCCCAGACTTGCAAATTTCCTGCTCTAGTGTTATTCTGCAAAATGTTGAATTAGCGTTGCAAAGAATATATTGTCTTTGATAACAAACAGCTTTCAGATTCTCCATCTCGGCTTTCATTGCCTCAGATCCTTATTTATAGATTGTCAAGTCTCCTGGCAAGTAAAGGCTTCAACTTTTACAAGTCTAGGAGACAAAGAATCTAGCTGGTCTTCTACACTTCTAATACCATGAATGAAATAAAATCTTTATAGCTCTCCCAAGGGAAATCCCTCCTTGTCAGAATGGGGTCCTTTAAATGAGGAAGTGAGGATTGGTGAACAGTAGATGAGACAGAACTCCCAGATATATTTTCCCCATATTGCCAGCTCCTGTTTTAAAAGTTAGGTTACACCTACACTACAGCACTTACAGAGGTACAGCTGTATGGTGGAAAGGCTCTAGGATAATGGGAAAGAGCTCTCCCATCAGTTTAATAACTCCTGCCTCTGTGAAGCTCTCCTGCGGACATAACGCTGTCTACACCGGCGCTTAGGTCAGTATAATGTATGTTGCTCAGAGTGCAGATTATTTACACTTCTAAGCAACGTAGGCCAAAGTAACATGTTGTATAGACAAGGTCTTAGTCTGTTATTCTGCAGAAGTTGCTGTTTCTTAGGGCCCATGAGTGAAAAAAACAAAAACAAATATAAAACAATTACTAAGAGGGGAGGGGAAATAGTCTAGAAAAGCATCGAACTAAAGAGCACATGGGCCTGAACCAAACCACATCAAAGTCAATGGAAGGACTCCTGTTGGCTTCAACAAGCCTGGGATCAGGCCCTGACAGCATAAACTACTTGCAAGGGTTTGAAGTCAACCCTTTGCAGAACACACACCCAACATGCAATAATTCAGAATACTAGCACCCAACCCCTCAACCAAACTGTCCAGAACATTTAAATGTATAAAAACAACTCAAAGCAGCAACACCTTCAAAAGGCGAGTCTGTGAACTTAAATTTATAACACTACTAGACACTAAAAACCATGGACTTAACAGGGACACTGGTTTCATGGCTCATTACAACAATTCATAACAGACACCTGCCTGCTAACCCTTAGTGGCTCGCTTCAAACCCCTTTTGCACAACAATCTAACCCCTATTGCACAGTCGATTTCAAGTGGCCTCCTACAACGTGTTACCCTGTGTGCTTAACAGTCTATCCCAGTGTTTCTCAACCTTTTCGATACCAGCGACCAGCTTGCTGCCCTCCTAAACTGTGTCAGGGAAATCTCAGGGACTGGCAAGGAGGCTGCTATGGACTGGCACTGGTCCATGAACCAGTTATTAAGAAACACTGGTATCCCAATTTGTTTGTAGTATTGTTGTAGCCCCATTGGCCCCAGTACATGAGAGAGACGTGTGTGAGGTAATATCTTTTATTGGACCAACTTGTCTGTCCCAACTTATATTTAGCTCAGACATTCTGATTTCCTTTCCTTCCCCACATGTAACGATGAGCTCTAGGTAGCTCAAAAGCTTGGTACTTTCAGCCAACAGAAGTTGGTCCAATAAAAGGCATTTTATCTCACCTTGTCTCTTGCATGTCATCGCAAGCAGGATTTATTCTCTGACCTTCAGTTGTCTTCTCTGCTGTGACAAACAAGTTTCATTTGCCACTCAGAGAAATCAGTTTATTTCCAGCAAAAGAAAAAAATAGCTTCTTGCTACCTCGGGAAAAAAATTATTTTGTACCCAGCTGGAGGAAATGCCATAATCTGCTAGTTTCACTTTACAGGAATACTTTCTGTTCAGTTCCAGATAGAGCTTCCTTTGACACAGGTAAAACCTGTACAGGTCATTAAAGTTTAAATGGGAATTCTATCCTTTGGTTACTCATCATCTACTATGGGCTGATTTTTCATAACAAGAATTAAAGAAGTAGAACTGGTAAAAAAATAACAAAAAATGGATTCATGAGGGCTTTTTAAAAAAAATAAAACCACTATTTGCTTTGCGAGGATTTTGCAGTGTCATGTTATCTGTTATTCATGAGTATTCAGATTAGAGCTAGGTACCTGGGAAAATGTCACCCAAAACTGTGAATTTTATGGTAAATTAATAGTTGTCTCAAAACTTCTACTGAAAATCATATTATTTGCTATCCTCTATTCATTATTCTCCTGTATATGAAACATCAGAGTACATTTTTGCCAAAAGCACCTACCGACTCAGGAGCCAGAGTCCCATTTGTAGAAGTGACTTAAGCACTTAAAAGCCTAGGTCCTATTGACATTCAATGAAACTTGTGGCTCTCATATGCAGACAACCCTTCTGAAAATGGGACTTAGGAGCTTTTGAAAATTTTACTCTTGCTCACTGGCAATTGTAAACCATGGTGCACGCTATGGACAATGATGTGTTTTCAAAGGACTTCAGTAGTTTTCTCATCCTCCCTATCTTTCCCATTAGTGTCTCCTTCTTGTTATTGACTTCGCTCTCACTCACAGAACTGTCCTATGGCAACAGATGCTTGTTTGTGTTAATGTCAACGCTTGTTAACATTAATAAGGGTGAGCTTCTCTATGTTCCCTGTGGAAAAGCAAGTTTATTTGCCATTCTCATTTGTACTTTCTCTGCAAAACACTCAAGAGCAGGGATTGATGGGTAGGGAGCTTAAATGAACCACAGCATGCTATGATAGCACTAGCCACAAATCCTTCCTCATCTGTCATTTGAGTAGTAGCTGTGTGAACACATGATAAAACAAAAGTGTAAAATTAACTTCTTATAGTTTGTGTGTCCCCCAACCTCTGTAGATCCCTGGTCTAAGTGGCACCACATCAGTCCAAACCCCTCAATTATTGCCCAAAGGGGACTTTTAACTTCACTACCTGCTCATCCAGTCCAAAGTTGATACTAAGGTAATGGATGCCATGGAAACACTTTAGACAGGCAGGGGTGTGACCTTACCTGTCAGAGATCAGTGTCTACAATCTCCACTGGTTTGGGGTTTGATATGTTGCATCTTGTACTTTCATTGGCTCACAAACTATATTCCCTAACAAACTTATTGCTCAACTCTGAATACTGCTCAATGCTATTGTATCTTAGATGTGTCAGGAGCGGGAATTATTTGTACATGCCATATTGCAAGCAACACTTTCCTTGTCAAAGACAATGCTCATATCATTCGATATCTCTTCATCTTTTTTGGCCTGAAGCCCAGAGGCTCATGCCTACCCTACACCACAGTCTCCAGAGTCACATAATAGAAACGCCATTAGAATTTCCATGATCATCAAAAGCTGCCAAAATACAGAACATACACTCATTGATCTTTCATTGTTACTGAACCCCAAAACCTATTGCGCTTGTATCTCATGTACTATATTTAAGGAAAGGGAAATGCAATTCAGTAAATTATCCACTTCAATTTTTTCTACTTTCAGTCATTTCTGAAGACAGAAGAGGGGTCTCTTTTCTTCTGTTTGTTTTAAATCCATTACTAAGATGCCAACCGTATACTTAGCCTTAGCTTGGGCTTTTCTGTATAATCTTCAAGAAGGCTCCTCAGGTAGGAGTTATAATGAGCATAGCTGTCACAAATAAAAGTAATCTCTGACTCCTAACACAAACGCTGTTTATTGTGCAGCTGGTGACAAGCAGCAAGAGAGCTAATACCTGAAAACTGAGACCCTGGTATCTAACATTAGTGAACCCAACATTTTACTCTTGCTTTTAACAGTTATCTAATCAGAACACTCCAAAAAAAATTTTTTTTAAAAAAAGAAAGAAAAAAGGGATTATCATTATACCAGGAAACAACAGACTGGGATGTGTAAACAGCTGAAAGCTAACGAAGGCAAGCTGGAGCATATCACCCTGGTGTTTAGATGACTTATAAGAATATTAATGCTGAGGAATATTTTCAACACTCCGTAATTACCAGTAATTGTTTTATCTATGAATTAATGCCAGCAAGTGCTGAAGACATCAGGGTTGTAGCAATCTGAAATTTGTACACACACACACACATACACACGCTGATCTATGATCCTCAACCCACAGTATGTTTAGGACAAAATGTGCAGGTGTGGGTGGCTAGTGTTAGGCACCTATGACCATATTCAGGCACTTCAACAAGCTTTGGTCTGATTTTCAGAGATCCTGAACATGTAAAATTCCTATTAAAACCATCCAGGACCAGGCTACTTGATTCAGGTGTCTGGACATAGATTTAGGAGTCTAACTTTAGGCACCCACATTTGAAAATTATTTAATATTCCTACAGAAGGTTTGTCATTGTGTTCTATATGGGGCCTGATCCAGATGAGCAGTTTCTGCACAGTGCTTAGTATTCTCAAGTTACATTGACTTTAATGAGAATTCTAGATGCCCAGGACCTTGCAGGATCAGGCCCATGATCAGCATTACCGCTAAATTTCAACATTGTTTGTTTGTTTAAAAAAAAATAAACAAACCCTGTCACTTGCCAGGCCCATAAGAAAAGTCACTACAAACCTTCCCCCTATCGCTTTTGCAAGCCTCACTCACCTGAATAATCGCTTACTCACAGCGGCCATCTTAACAAAGTCAAACTCTGTTGCACTAGGGCAGTCATTCTCAGCTGTGGTCCACTGCTTCTTCAGGGAATTCCCTGGCGTGCCGGGCCAGTTTGTTGACCTGCCGCGTCCGCAGGTTCGGCCGGTCGTGGCTCCCACTGGCCACGGTTCGCCGCTCCAGGCCAATGGGGGCTGGGGGACGCGGCAGACAGCACATCCCCCGGTCTGCGCCGCGTCCCACAGCCCCCATTGGCCTGGAGCGGTGAATCGCAGCCAGTGGGAGCTGCGACTGGCCGAACCTGCGGATGCGGCAGATCAACAAACCGGCCCAGTGCGCTAGGGGCTTTCCCTGAAGAAGCGGTGGACCACAACTGAGAACCACTGCACTAGGGGGAGGGAAATGGGGTTCAGCCAGGGCCACGCCTTCCTCTGAGCAACCCCTGGACCAAGAACTGTATGGGGGAAAATGCACCTGATTTGGGGCCATAAGGGCTCAGTTCTCATCTCCCTTCTACCCCACCATGTGGGCTTGGGAAAAAGCTGCAAAGATAATCCAGCCAGAGACTCCAGCCAGGAGGGGCAGAAGCAGCCAAGCAGAGACCTTTGGTCCTTCGGAGAACTTTCCGCAGTTTTGACTGGACTTTCTCTGCCCTTTGCTAATTGGCTGTGTGCACCAACCCTCCCTTTCCTCTTACCCTCTTCTCCCCTTCCTTGTCCCTCTCATCTCCATTTCCCTTTAGTGGCTCCTCTCCATTCTCTTAACGGGATCCCCTCCTAACTAAACCCACAAGGAAAATAAAATAAAAACAAACATGACATTTGCTGCCATCACATTGTTCACTCAGCTGGTGTTATACCTTTTCCCCCAACCAGTGAGTGTCTTGTCTATTTATATTGTATGTTCTTTTGGACAGGGACTGTCCTTTTGGTCTGTGTTCGCACAGCACCTAGTACTATGGTCATGCTTCTACGTGCTACACTACTATCAGTAATAATTTTCTTCATTGTGTTATTCCAATCATATGGGGTCCACTCTACAAGGCCTCTCCTTCCAAAGTGCTCTGTGCCAATGCCTTATCCTGTCACACTACCTGCCAAAATGTCTTCCTTCATGACCTACCACCACCACTTCCTAGGTCGGCCTTTCTGTCTTTTTCCTTCAACCTTGATCTGTTGGACTCTCTTACCCACACAGTTGCAAGGGCTGCACTTTAAATGACAAAATCATCTGACCCTGCACTCCCTCTTTTCTCTTTTACTCTTTTTTTTTCAGCGTTACTTTGAGCATGCCTCTAACATACACATTCCTCATGTGATCTTTCTTGCTTACACCACTCATCTACCTCAACATTCACATTTCTGTGGAACAGATCATTTGTTCATGTTTCTTCTTTGTTCCCCAACACTCAGTATTACACATTAAAAGTGGCTGGACCACTGTTTTATAGATTTTCTGTTTTAACTTTACTGGTATCTTCCTGTCACACTACACCAGGGATCCACAACCTTTGGCACTTGGTCCATCAGAGAAATCTGCTGGTGGGCTGGGATGGTTTGTTTATGTGCAGCATCGCAGATTCGGCCGATCGTAGCTCCCACTGGCTGTGGTTCGCCGGTCCAGGCCAATGGGGGCTGCGGGAAGTGGCGGCCAGCACATGCCTTGACCCATGTCTCTCTAACACATCTCTACTTATCAAGATCCTCTTCTAGACTATCGTTTTCCTTATTGCATAGAATGATATGGTCTGCAAACAACATTAATACTCCTTCTGTCTGTTCCTCATGAGGGTACCCAGGATGAAGACAAACAGGAAAGGGCTCAGTACTGACCCCTGATGCACCCCCACATTTACTGACAGTTTGTCTGTTTCACCAGTAGATGTCTGGACTATTGACACTGCACCTACAATCATCATGGTGGTGTAATGAAAGCTGTGTAAGAATTACAAGCTATCACTTTAAATTATAGGGGGTTTCCTGGTTCTGCTTGCAGGATAAGGGGCTCTGAAGGAAGTTGCGTGAACTGGATCTTCAACGGGCAGTCTATAAGGAGCTAGTTGAGAGTAAGGTGGGTTGAGTTTTGCCTTGGGTAGCAGACTGCTATGTCTCCCTCTATATTTCATAGTTGTGCGCTAGAGTTCTGTATTCCTAAAAATAATGTTGTTACATTGCAAACTTTCAGAAAGAGTATTTTGCGGGAGTTCTAATTCTCCATGTGTATGCAATGAACAGCAGTAAGTAAGCGCTACTCAGGTTGAGGAAAGCTGGCACAATCAGGTCTTGAAATGGTTTGATTGCCAACAGCCATGGGAGACAAGATAATGGACTTTAAGGACCAGGGGGGCAGATTTGGCATGACAAATTTTATGTGGCTCTAGGGGAAATGCTAGTAGAATGGAATTCTGAGATTTTCAAAATTTCAGCTTTCTGAGTTTTTAAATGGATCTCTGGCTGTAAGCGTGCATAAAAGGGAGAATGTTTCATACTGAATACTGCAATGATCACACTTTTTGCAGGGGGAAGGGATGGCTCGGTGGTTTGAGCATTGGCCCGCTAAACTCAGGGTTGTGAGTTCAATCCTTGAGGGGGCCATTTAGGGATCTGGGGCAAAATCTGTCAGGGGACAGTACTTGGTCCTGCTAGTGAAGACGGGACTGGACTCAAGGTCCTGCCAGTTCTATGAGATAGCCATATCTCCATATATATACTTGTATTAGTTGTTAGTATCATAACTATTAACATCCTGAGGATATAAAGGTGTATATGTCACTTTTAAACATTAGCCACCTGTATCCCAGCCCATATAGTTGTGACTAAGTCTAAACAAAATGATGATTATAGTGTATATATTAAACAGGAAATATTTAAACATATCTGATTCTTCACTGGGAACACTGATGCAAATGGACTAGAAAATTAAGCCTTTTATATTTGCTTCCCAGTGGAAGCTAGGTAAAATAGAATAATAAATTATTGTCAGTTCATTTCAGAACATAAAATTAATCTCAGAAAACAGAAAAGTCATGAACAATATTTCAGCTGTATTTCATGGCTCTCTGGTTATTATCACTTGCCAACATTAAGGTCACAAAAGGAACATTTCTCATTTGTTGCCTAGAGTTTCTGTGACTTTGTGACTATTGTCAAGTGTAACCTTTATAAGAACCACAGAGGAGAAAAAAAAAACTATTTTCAAGTGTAGTTTCTTTTGTTGCAATATGTGTAAAAAATTAAAATTAAAAGCCTCAGGCTGTTGAAAATGGAGCAGGTCACAAACTTTGTGTGCGGTCCATCTCGGGAGGAAAGCATAAGCCAGTGTGCCCCTGCCATACCTCCTCCAGGAATTCCTATGCATCCTAGAACACAAATTGCTTGTGGTCACATTTCTCAGTAAATATATGATTGGGGGGAGGAGGGGGAAGGAGACCGCAAAATAAGGTTAATAAGGAACTTAGTAAAAGAAAGAAAATGTAGACGACTAAGTGGTTGGGGGGGGGGGGGGGAAGAATTGTGTCCCTCTGTTCCCAGGTGGTAGCCTTTTCAAAAGTGAGTAGCTGTTCTCAGGCCAACATCTAGTGTTTAAGTGTCCACATCACAAAAAACACTATCACATTTATCACTAACCGGTCTATTTTGGGGAAGGGGCGGGAGGAGGGGGGGCGAGTTTCAGCAAAGGCCAAGATCTGATTAAGCCTGTAAACGCTATCCTCTGATCCCAATTGTCCAGAAGAGCCAGACAAGGAAACCATGTGCAGTTCACAACAAGTTTTTTTGGTCCAATAAAACCCACAAAGTAACACTACATGTTCTTGAGAACCATCTGTGATGCTGGGGGTTTAGGCCAACTCCAGGCTTATGTATCAACCAAGAGTCTGTCAGGTTTAATGCTGGTGGAACGTTATTAAAATTAAGTCATTAAAATTGCAGAAAATGCGTAGTGTTTGGACTTTCCTAAATGCTGGTGAACAGATGACAAATACTCATATGATAATCGCTGTATTTCTCATGTTAAAAGTAATGTCTGTACATATGTTACATAACTCTCACATGGCTTGGACAGACTCCATAACAAGATCCATTAATCATTGCTGAGTTTTGCCCACAGAAACAACTAGGTTAGGTCTATACTATAGCTTAGGTAGGCATAACTTATGTCACTCAGGGGTGTGAATAAACCATCCCCCTGAGCGTCATAAGTTCCACCAAGCAGTTATGTCGATGAGAAAGCTTCTTCCGTCGGCATAGAGCGTCTTCACCAGACTCGCTGCAGCAGAGCGGCTGTATTGGTACAGCTGTGCCGCTACAGCACTGTACATGTAGACATGGCTCTATACCCCTCAGGGGAGAGAAAGTGGTCAGTTGATACCCGTTAAGAAGCAACATGTCTAGAGAAAATTCCTGGATTCTCAATACAATAAGTAAAACCCACTACATGGACAAGCGGAAAACTCCTACCCACAGATGCATCATACAGGATGACTTCATCAAAGAATTACCTTGCAGTGTTGGTGTAGCCATGTCGGTCCCAGGATATTAGAGAGACATGGCAGGTGAGGTAATATTTGTTGGTGAAAGACAAGTTTTCGAGCCACACAGACCTGAGAAAGAAGCTTTTGAGCTACACCGAGCTCTCACTCTCACCAACAGAATATAAAAGAATATTACTTCATTACCTTGTCTCTCTAAAGAATTCTCAGAGACTCCTCCCCCTTAACCTTTTGCCTCTGTGAGCCGTGGAGTATAAACAGTTGCATGGCAGGGTTTTCAGATCAAAGCTGCCTAGTGGGAAAAAAATGGGATTTTTAGGATCGTGTTTTAAAAAAAAAAAAAGCTAGCTGCCATAGCTGAGATAAGCCTCAGAAGTAGAACCTATAAGACTGTTAGTTTGAACAGAAGTTTTATCAGATAATAACCTAAGTTTATTTCTTTGTCTATGTCTTCAATATTCTTAGCATTGTGGATACATCTCTTGCGTCATTTTCATTTAATTAATGTAAGCAGAGTCAGGATGAGCTCCACCCTGACATCTGGTGGTGAGTCATGGCAAAGCACTCCAGGGGCTGATCCAATTTGCATAGGCACACCCACCCTGCCTGGTACGAACCATAGTGGCCCAAATGGGCATTTTGGGCTGCTGTAGGATCCTCAGTTTGCTGTATTGGGGCAGGAATTTCTGTTACTGGGGCAGGAAGAATAAACTGTTATACTGCTTATGTAAATCATGGCCAGTGGAACTGTACTTGGCCTTTTGTCATGTTAAAGGGGAACTTGCCATGAACTAAACAACACTCGCCAGCCAAGGGACATGGGTTCCAAAGCCCAGTGAATTGAGAGAGGCTGGGGACAGGGGATTGCTTCTCGGCCTTTTGGCTAAGCTCAAGCATAATACCTGGTGGTGTAAGACCCTTGTGAGGGTCTGAGACACCAATTGCAGCATCTCTGCCTCTCTCCACTGTGGAATATCAGAGCTAATGTTGAGTTCCTTGAGAGTCTGGTTTCAGACTGCTGAATTGAAATCACTCTGGGCTAATAGTGCAACTGAGCACTAGGGCTCCCCTAAACTACAAGCTGAAATCACTAAAGTGCTAACAGCCTTCTGAGCTGAAATCACTAAGCTGAAATCACTGAGCACTGTGTTAAGTAGTGGGGGAGCCTGAAGATAAGTGGCTGGTGGAGCAGTTGACAAGACAGCTGATGGTGTGGTGCTGCTGGCAAAGCAGAGCAGTTCGTGAGGACAGTCGGAGTGGTGCTGCTGGCAGAGCGGAGCAGTTCGTGGTTGCAGTTGGAGCAGCTTGCAGGACGGCTGGTGGAGCGGCGCTGTTGGTGGGACAGCAGTTCGTGGGGACAGCGGTAGCGGCTTGCGAGACGGCTGGCGGAGCAGAGTGGAGCCCCACGGAGGAGTGAGGCAATCATCTTCACGCCACGTAAGGTGCCCCTTACCCCCCGCCCCTTCCCATTGCCGCCCAGGCGGGTGGCGTGTGGCACCCTGCAGATGAACTTTTGAACTCTGGGACTGGACTTTTGGGTTCGTGGACTTTTGGGGACTTTGGGTGACGTTTGGGTTGCTGGACTCAAGAACCCAAGGGACAGGGCATGGCCCAATTGGCTGGGGTGGGTCTTGCTCACAGTTTGGCTTATAGATCCTAGTTGCGGTGTTTTCCCAATTTAAGGCTGGTATCGTTTACCTGCTGCTATTAAAGATTTCTGTTACACTGAGGCTCTGTGCTTGCGAGAGGGGAAGTATTGCCTCTTTGAGGCGCCCAGGGGTGTGTATAAGATTTTCCCAGGTTACTGGGTGGGGGCTTGAGCCGGTTTTGCATTGCATTGTTGAGAAGGGAACTCCTATGTACTGAACCTGGCCCTTGCTGCTGTCAACTCATCCTGGCAGAAGGGTTACATTTTTGGGGGCTCGTCCGGGATCTGGGTCAGTACCCCTCGTAAGCACATCTTGGGTGAGCCATTAAATTGGGAAAACCCAAAATTTTGTTGTTGTCTTGATCTGTTAAATTTGGAAAAAATTACAGTTTGTATAATGGCCCTACACTTGCTAGAGGATTGGTGCAAAGGGATGACTATTGACCATAAGAACTGTCTTCTGGTGACGGGGGTGTCAGAGGCGTTCAATGAGGGATCAATAGAACCTATATTAAGGGCATCCACTAAGTACCTGAGTAAGTGCAAAATGCGTGGGCGCATGTTTGTGAGGGAGGAGGGGGCTTTTGCTGTACTGTGTGAGCTGCCATCGGCTGTGGACCCTCTACAGGTTCCAGGCACGATAGCAGTGGAAGATGGTGTGTGGAGGGTAATAGCCACTGGGAGTCAGCCCTCACCAGCCCCTGCCTCCAATGTAGAGTTTTTAAAGAAAATGTCAGCCTTTTTGGGGAAAGAGGGAAAGACTTTGGCTGATATGCCGGGTCTGTTGGGCCTTGACCCAGGAGTCCCACACCTGGAGCCTGCTCCTTCACCTGATGAGTGGGTGAAGGCTTTGGGGAAAGCATTAGAGAAGGTGGTGCTACCCCACCCTGAGTCAAGCCCGTATCGTAAACTGAGGTTATTTTCTGGGGGTCCCACCCCAATACCGGGGGAGGAAGCATTTGAACCCTGGCTTGAACACACCACTGAAATGCTGCAGGAGTGGGCAGTGCCTGATGCTGAAAAGAGACGGCGACTAGTAGAGTGCCTCAGGGGGCCAGCCCTAGATGTGATTCGCACCCTGAAGCTCAGTAACCCTGGGGTCAAGGTGAAGGATTGCCTAGAGGCCCTTGATCACGCCTTTGGGAGAACCGAGGGCTCAGAGGATGTTTACTGCAAGTTCCTCAATGCCAGGCAACAAAAGGGAGAGAAGGTTTCTGGCTATATCCAGAGGTTGGAGAAATTACTACAGAGAGCCATCATGAGGGGAGCGGTAGTGGTTGAGCAAATGGACCGGACTAGATTGGCCCAGATTGTGAGAGGAATTCAATATCAGAACCCAATTCTTCTCCACCTTCGGTTAAGGGAAAGGCAAGACAATCCACCGAGTTACTCTCAGCTGATAAAAGAGGTCCGAGAGGAGGAGGAGAGGCAGGCAGCTAGCGAGGTCTGGGAGGCTCAGCCACACCAGGCGACTGGATCAACATCCATACGAACGCCCAAGGCACTGATGGTGACTCCTCAAGAGGAACTTACTCAACAAGTGCAGGTCCTGACACAGAAAGTGGCTGAACTAGCGAATACCATCGATTCAGCAAAGACTTCAGGGTACAAGGAACCCCCCACTACTTCAGTCCTGAAGACCACATTTGGAACCTCTGCCCCACCCAGGCGACAAGGGAAAGGACAATCCTTCTTCTGCTACCGGTGTGGCCAGGGTGGGCACATTGCTGCAAGGTGTCAGAATACAGAGAATCCCACGCTAGTATATCAAAAGCTGAGGACCACCTGGGGGAAGTCGGGAAACGGCCCCAGGGCCTGGGAAGGGAGCCGCCTAGGCCTGCAGGATTTGGAGGCTCCCCCAGAGAGAACCCTGCCGCCCGAATCCCACCAGGATTGATAGGACCTCGAGCGGAGGTCACTGTAAGGATTGAAGGGACAGAATGTAGAGCAGTGCTTGACACGGGATCCCAAGTGACTATCATATTCCAGTCTTTCTACCAGCAGATGCTTGGGCATCTGCCTATACAGCCCCTGACAGGGCTTGGCCTATGTGGCCTCAGCATGGATGACTACCCCTATCAGGGGTATGTCATAGTACACCTGGAATTCCCAGAAGAGATCGCTGGAGTAAGACAGGAGGTGGACACTGCTGCTTTAATTTGCCCCGACCCTAAAGGAGTCTCTGACGTGTCCGTGCTCATAGGGACCAACTCCAGCCTCTTTAAGGTACTGGCAGATTACTGCAGACAGCGAGCAGGGGAACAATACCTGAACACCTTGGTGATACACACACATTGTGCCGCAGCCTACAGGAAAATTGAGGACACAAGAAAAGTGATGCCTGATTTGCCGGTGGGAGCATTGAAGTATGCGGGCCTGGTCCCCTTAGTGGTGCCTGCAATGACAGAAAAGGAGGTGATTGTCATGAGTACCTGCCTGAAAGGCAGTAAGGGAACATTAGCAGTGGTAGAGCAGCCGACCCAGGGAGGGCTCCCTGAAGGAGTGCTGGTCCTCAGTGGAGTCATAACCCTACCTGCTGAAGCCCAGGAAGAGGTGACTATACTTATTGCTAATGAAACAAGCCAGAGTGTGCTCGTAAAACCAGGGCAGAAGATTGCAGACATCTTTGAGCCTGAAACCATTGTGAGACCCCAGTGTGAAGCTGAAGTTCCGGCGATGGATCCTGCAAAGTTAGACTTCGGTGACTCACCGTTGACTGAGGAGTGGAAGGATCGCCTGAGGAAGAAGCTTTGTGAGAGATCCAAGGTATTCTCACTGCATGAGTGGGATGTGGGATGTGCCAAAGGAGTGGAACACCACATCAGGCTACAAGATCCCCGACCCTTCAGAGAGAGATCTAGGAGGATTGCTCTCTCTGAGATGGAAGACGTACGTCATCACCTGCAAGAACTGATCGCGAACGGTATCATTACAGAGTCCTGTAGCCCCTATGCCTCTCCCATTGTGGTGGTTCGTAAGAAGAGTGGGAAGATCCGGATGTGTATTGACTACCGCACCCTAAACAGGCGCACTATAGTGGATCAGTACACCATGCCTCGAGTACAAGATGCCTTGGACTGTTTGCTGGGTAGCCAGTGGTTCTCTGTGTTGGATCTTCGGAGTGGATACTACCAGATCCCTCTGGGAGAAGAAGATAAGGAGAAGACAGCCTTCATCTGCCCATTAGGGTTCTACCAGTTTGAACGCATGCCCCAAGGGATTTCTGGGGCACCTGCTACATTTCAACGTCTTATGGAGAAAGTTGTGGGAGACATGAATTTACTGCAAGTGCTAGTTTATTTGGACGACCTGATTGTGTTTGGAAGAACCTTGGAGGAGCATGAAGAAAGACTTCTTAAAGTGCTTGATAGGTTGGAGGCATATGGTTTGAAGCTTTCAATTGACAAATGCCAGTTCTGCCGAACCTCTGTGAAGTATGTGGGTCACATTGTGTCCCAAGAGGGTGTGAGTACTGATCCCGATAAAATAGAAGCACTCACTACCTGGCCATGCCCAAGTAACTACAGAGAACTCAAGACCTTCCTTGGATTTAGTGGCTACTATCGTAGATTTGTGAAGAACTATGCTACGATTGTAAAACCTCTGAATGATCTTACCAGGGGATATCAGTCCAACAAGAACAAATCTAAGACCAAGAATAAGAGGGGCCCCCGAAAGCCTCCTGTGCAGAGACACTATGGCCCCTTCGAAGCGTTTGGGCCACGGTGGAGTGAGAGATGTGAAAGGGCTTTTCAGGAAATCATTACTCGCCTAACTCAGGCTCCAGTCCTAGTCTTTGCTGATCCAAACAAACCCTTTCTCTTACATACTGATGCCAGTTTGGAGGGTCTGGGGGCAGTACTGTACCAGGAAGTGGAAGGCAACCGTAAACCTGTAGCCTTTGCCAGCCGAGGACTGTCTGACAGTGAAACTCGCTATCCCATCCACAAGCTGGAGTTCTTGGCCTTGAAATGGGCCATCACTGAGAAATTTCGAGACTACTTGTATGGTGCTCAGTTCCAGGTGTGGACAGACAACAACCCACTGACATATGTGTTAACAAGTGCTAAGCTGGATGCTACAGGACAAAGATGGGTGGCCGCCTTGGCTGGCTATGAGTTCAGCATCCAATACCGATCGGGGAGAAGCAATGTAGATGCTGATGCATTGTCCAGGCGTCCGCAGGCTCCAGAAGTTGCTGTGATACCCACGGATGGAGTGAGAGCTATTTGCAGTGTGAGTCGTCGAGAGCCACAGGCCCAGGAGAGCCTTCATGGATGTGTTGCAGAAGCTCTGGGCCTGCCCCCTGAATGCGTGCCTTCTGCTTCAGTGAACTATATTGCACTGGACCAATCTCCTTTGCCCATGCTTAATGCGGCTGACTGGCAAGAGGCCCAGCTGCAAGATGTTGACATTTGTGATACCCTACTGGCCAAAAGGGAGGGGCGAAGCCCAGCTGTGGTTATCCCACCTAGCCCCGAGGGTAAACTACTATTAAGAGAATGGACCAAACTAAAACTGATTCAGGGAGTGCTACACCGAATGACCACTGACCCTTTACAAAAGCAACGAGCACAACTAGTGCTGCCAAAAGAGTACAGAGCCCTGGCCATGAGGGCCCTGCATGATGACTTTGGACATTTAGGGATGGAAAGGACCCTAGAACTTATTCGTAGTAGGTTCTATTGGCCCCGGATGGCTGAAGATGTTCGCAGGAAATGTGAGACTTGCGCTCGATGTGTTCAAAGGAAAACTCTGCCCACAAGGGCTGCATATCTCAAGAACATCACCAGCACCAAACCTTTGGAGTTGGTATGCATTGATTTCTTGTCCTTAGAAGTAGACAAGAGGAATGTTGGGAACATTCTAGTAGTGACCGACCATTTCACGCGGTATGCACAGGCATATCCCACACGTGATCAGAGGGCCACCACTGTCGCTCGAGTACTGTGGGAGAAATATTTCTCAGTTTATGGATTCCCAGCCCGGATACACTCGGATCAGGGGCGGGACTTCGAGAGTCACCTTCTGAAGGAGATGCTGAGGATAGCGGGAATTAAGAAGTCTAGGACAACACCTTATCACCCCCAAGGTGATCCTCAGCCAGAGAGGTTCAACCGAACCCTATTAGATATGTTGGGGACTTTGCGACCAGAACAGAAGGCAACCTGGAGCCAACATGTCGCATTTCTGGTGCATGCCTACAACGCCACAAAGAACGATGCTACAGGAGTCACCCCATATCTCTTGATGTTTGGGCGAGAACCAAGATTACCCATAGACTTGTGCTTTGGTGTATCAGAGGATGGTGATAGCTATGAAACTCATCAGCAATATGTATCCCAACTACGAGAAAAGCTGCGGGATGCTTATCACTTGGCTACATCTGCAGCTCGGAAGAACGCAGACCGCAACAAACATCGATATGATGCTAGGGTACGTTTGCAGGAGCTCCAGCCAGGGGACAGAGTCCTGCTGCGGAATTTGGGTATTGCTGGCAAACATAAGATAGCTGACAGATGGAAGGCAATACCCTACCTAGTGATGGAAAAGCTAGGAGATCTGCCGGTCTACAAGATCAAACCTGAAGAGGGTCCAGGGCAAATAAAGACGGTGCATAGAAATCTTTTGCTCCCTGTGGGGGAGTTGGTTGGCACCCCTTATGAGATGGGCCATGACAGGGCAGCCAGGCAGAACAGAAGTGCCAGGCCACAGCCGCCATCCAACACGGACAACAGGTCCTCCGAAGCTAACCTACCCCCATTCAGCACGTCAGAGAGTGAGACTGAGGAGGAAGACATGACCCTGGTGTATCCTGGAATGAAGACAAGATTTCAGTCTCGATCAGCTGAGCCAATAGAGAGCTCCCCCTCTCCAGCCCTCAACCCCATGGCAGAGATATTTAGGCCTGTTCCGGGCACTCCTGTGCCACCGATGGGACCCCCCGTTGATGACACCCACAGGTTATTGGACAGTGGAGAATTCCAGGTGGAGGGGGCCCTAGACCCAGTGGACCTTCCACTGTCGGAACCAGAGATGCAGGGGCCTATGCCAGTAGCCGAGGGACCCTCACAGGAAACCTCTCTATCCATCACTCAAGAAGATGTCCCTCCTACCCCTGCAACAGAGATTCTCAATAGAAGGGACAGGGTAATAAGACCAGTAAAACGGTTAACTTATGACGCACCTGGGGTGACTAGTGAGGAGCCAATACATTTAGCACACAGGCTGGTGGAAGCTAAAGTGGGCTTTCTGAGGCCCTTTGGAGGAAACCAATGAGTTGGTATAAGGGGAGTGTGATTTGTCGGGACGACAAATTCTCGGCTGGGGGGAGGATGTAAGCAGAGTCAGGATGAGCTCCACCCTGACATCTGGTGGTGAGTCATGGCAAAGCACTCCAGGGGCTGATCCAATTTGCATAGGCACACCCACCCTGCCTGGTACGAACCATAGTGGCCCAAATGGGCATTTTGGGCTGCTGTAGGATCCTCAGTTTGCTGTATTGGGGCAGGAATTTCTGTTACTGGGGCAGGAAGAATAAACTGTTATACTGCTTATGTAAATCATGGCCAGTGGAACTGTACTTGGCCTTTTGTCATGTTAAAGGGGAACTTGCCATGAACTAAACAACACTCGCCAGCCAAGGGACATGGGTTCCAAAGCCCAGTGAATTGAGAGAGGCTGGGGACAGGGGATTGCTTCTCGGCCTTTTGGCTAAGCTCAAGCATAATACCTGGTGGTGTAAGACCCTTGTGAGGGTCTGAGACACCAATTGCAGCATCTCTGCCTCTCTCCACTGTGGAATATCAGAGCTAATGTTGAGTTCCTTGAGAGTCTGGTTTCAGACTGCTGAATTGAAATCACTCTGGGCTAATAGTGCAACTGAGCACTAGGGCTCCCCTAAACTACAAGCTGAAATCACTAAAGTGCTAACAGCCTTCTGAGCTGAAATCACTAAGCTGAAATCACTGAGCACTGTGTTAAGTAGTGGGGGAGCCTGAAGATAAGTGGCTGGTGGAGCAGTTGACAAGACAGCTGATGGTGTGGTGCTGCTGGCAAAGCAGAGCAGTTCGTGAGGACAGTCGGAGTGGTGCTGCTGGCAGAGCGGAGCAGTTCGTGGTTGCAGTTGGAGCAGCTTGCAGGACGGCTGGTGGAGCGGCGCTGTTGGTGGGACAGCAGTTCGTGGGGACAGCGGTAGCGGCTTGCGAGACGGCTGGCGGAGCAGAGTGGAGCCCCACGGAGGAGTGAGGCAATCATCTTCACGCCACGTAAGGTGCCCCTTACCCCCCGCCCCTTCCCATTGCCGCCCAGGCGGGTGGCGTGTGGCACCCTGCAGATGAACTTTTGAACTCTGGGACTGGACTTTTGGGTTCGTGGACTTTTGGGGACTTTGGGTGACGTTTGGGTTGCTGGACTCAAGAACCCAAGGGACAGGGCATGGCCCAATTGGCTGGGGTGGGTCTTGCTCACAGTTTGGCTTATAGATCCTAGTTGCGGTGTTTTCCCAATTTAAGGCTGGTATCGTTTACCTGCTGCTATTAAAGATTTCTGTTACACTGAGGCTCTGTGCTTGCGAGAGGGGAAGTATTGCCTCTTTGAGGCGCCCAGGGGTGTGTATAAGATTTTCCCAGGTTACTGGGTGGGGGCTTGAGCCGGTTTTGCATTGCATTGTTGAGAAGGGAACTCCTATGTACTGAACCTGGCCCTTGCTGCTGTCAACTCATCCTGGCAGAAGGGTTACATTAATAAAGCCTAAATAAGTTTATTACATGATCCGATGGACCATTACCTGATTGGATAAAGAAGGGTGATCTAAGGAGAAACTGACCTGTGGTGTGTCTGGTCCTTTGGAAACAAAGGAACTTGTATTTTCTGTGATACTGTATTTTGGTGAAAGGGGCTCAATATCACAGAGGTCTGCTTACTTGGTGTCAAGCGGGGCCGGGGTTTCCAAGGGAACTGTTTAAATTTTATATTAAGGCTGGCAAAAGCCTAGGGAGTTAACGAGCAATGCAGTTAGCTGGTGTGTCTAAGGCATTAGAGTCACAACTGGCACTAGGTTAGCTTCCCTGTTGTGGAACAGCCCGCCCTGAAGTGAAACCCATGGTCTTGAGATACCAAGGGGAATGACACCATCGACAGACACCATATCTATTACCTATTTTCATATATAGAGAGCACTCTCATAACAGAAGGCACAGAGGCACAAGGGCAATGCAGAACAGTAAAGCCATTGTGGCTATGTTTACATTACTCTACATGCTGCCACCATTGGTGTGTATGTGTAGCTACATGCCACAGTGAAAAGCAGGCTGCATTCACTCTGTGGTGAATAGTTATTTGTGTCAGTCAAAGCCTCTGGCAATGGGGGAGGGAAGAGAAGTTTCAGAGAAAGGTTTCAACAGCTCCCATTTCATTGTGGCAAGGAAATGCTTTGGCAGGGGGAGGATGTGGGGAAAAGCTGAGCTTTTTTCAGTTCCCCCCCTCCCTTGCCAGAGCCTGCCCCACCCCACCTTTTGGAGGCTTTCCCCACAGTAGAGAAAGGCTTTGGCTGCAGGGAGTTGGTGGAGTCTTTCCCTGTGGGAAAACTGGTAGAGCCTTTCCCCACTGCCTCCTCCTTGCCAGACCCCTTCCCTGCTATCAAATCTTTCACTGTGGCAGGGAAAGCTTCCACACCAGGGAGGCAGCGGAATGCTACATTGCTAAAGTTGGGGAGTCACTTCTCAGGTGACTAGAGAACCATGTAGGGTATGTACTTGGGTGCAGACCACCCACACCTGTCAGGTGTGTCTTTATGCTAATTTGCCTAAGCTGTACCTCATCATCTACTCTAGCAGATAAATATCTTGCAACACCAGCTACAACAGTGCCATGCAAACGCCTGGTCTCACTTTTAGGTGACATTGTAAACAAGAAGAGGACGGCATTAGCTCCTGCAAATGTAAACAAACTTGTTTGTCTATGCGATTGGCTGAACAAGATGTAGGACTGAGTGGACTTGTAGGCTCTAAAGTTTTACATTGTTTTATTTTTGAATGCAGTTATTTTTTCTACATAATTCTACATTTGTAAGTTGCATTTTCATGGTAAAGAGATTGCACTTCAATACTTGTATTAGGTGAATTGTAAAATACTATTTTTTTTGTTTTTTTACAGTGCAAATATTTATAATCGAAAATATAAAGTGAGCACTGTACACTTGGTATTGTGTTATAATTGCAGTCAACGTATTTGAAAATGTAGAAAACATCAAAAATATTTAAATAAATGGTATTTTATTATTGTTTAACATCTCAATTAACTGTGATTTTTAAAATTGCGTGATGAATCACAATTATTTTTTTAATCGCTTGACTGCCTTAGTTATCAATGGTTCACTGTTACACTGGCAGGGCATATCTAGTGGCATCCCGCAGGAGGTCAATCTTGGGTCCAGCACTATGCAAAATTTTCATTAATGGCTTGGATAAGGGAGTGAATAGTATGCTTATAAAATTTGTGGATGATACCAAAACGTGAAGGATTGTAAACACTTTGGGGGACAGAATTATAATCCAAAAACAACCTGGACAAAATTAGAGAATTGGTCTGAAATCAACAAGATGAAATTCAAGAATGACAAGTACTACATTCAGGAAGGAAAAAACAAAAAACAAATGCACAACTAGAAAATGGGGAATAATTGGCTAGGTGGTAGTACTTCTGAAAAGGATCGGAGGGTAATTGTGGATCAGAAATTGAATGAGTCAGCAGTGCTACATAGTTGCAATAAAGGCTAATATTTTGGGAGTGTATTAATAGGAATCTCATATGTAAGACAAGAGGTAACAGTCCCACTCTGCTCAGCCCTGGTGAGGCCTCAGGTGGGGAACTGTGTCCAATTCTGGACACAACACTTTAAAAAAAAAAGAAAAGATATGGCTAAATTGGAGAGCATCCAGAGGGCAGCAACAAAAGCCAAAGGTTTTGAAAACCTGACCTATTAGAAAGTTTAAAAACCGGTCATGTTTAGTCTTGAGAAAAGACAACTGAGGGAGGGACCTGATAATTGTCCTCAAATATGTGAAGGGCTGTTATAAAGAGGGCAATTATCAATTGTTCTTGCCCTACCTTCAATGGACATGGAGAAGTAATGGGCTTAATCTACAGCAACAGATTTCAGTTAAACATTAGGGGGAAAACTACCATTCTAATTAGCAAGTTAAGTTTTGGAATAGGCTTCCAAGTGAGGTTGTGGAATCCCCATCCTAGGAGGTTTTTAAGAACAGGCTGGACAAACACCTGTCAGGGATGGTGTAGGTTTACTTGGTCCTACCTTGGCACAGGGGGAGGGATTTGATGACCTCTTCAGATCCCATCCAGCCCATCATTTTTATGATTCTAAAATACTTTGGACTACAAAATTAAATATCTAGTCCCACACTGATGTGAGGGTGAATTATGCACATGGACAATTTCCATTAATATGAATGGAAACTGCCCACGTCAGTTCCCAATGTATCACAGAACAGACTCCCCCCACCTTCTGATCTCACTCATTAAAACACATAACCTATACTACAATCTACAATTTTTACTAGAGATTTAAGAGCTTGATGAGTCAGGGGAAGGGCAATTCCTACTATAAGCAAACAACTCATTTTGAACCCCTTTTAAAAATAATTCTCCAGGCTGATAAGCCTAGTAAGATGTCAAAAGAGTCAACATAGAAATCTCCCTGTATGGAAGGGGGGCGGGGGGGAACCACCACAATTAGGCATTCCTTTATGAACTTTATAAACTATTCTGGGTTCCCAAACTCTCTCTGCTTGACTGGCCTCAGACTAAAATAAAAGTGACTGACTCAACTCTAGATGTGTGTGTTTTGACAGCTTTCATACGCTGCCTTTTCAACCTGAGCCAAACGAGCAAAAGGCAATGAGTTGGCAAATAATTTCCAATTAAGTCTATAAGGGGCTTGTGTGCCAGATATGTCTGTGGTAAGTGGCCCTGTCTGCAGGCCCTAGTGTTCATTCTGTCTAATAAATGATTGTTTAAGTTAATTAAATCATACACTGTGCCATGCACCGTATATTTGACAGTCATGTCTTTAAATGCATCATCAGTGATGCAGAACAAGCAGTAGCTTTGAAGTCATGAGTATTGTATTGTTATCAACAATAATATTTTACTCCTACATAGTGTCTTAAATCTCCAAGTATCCCAAAGCCCTTTATTACTATATAAATAGAGTACTAAATGCACACATCCCACTCTGGAACAATAGGAATTTTAATTTTTCACTGCGACATTAATTAGGGAAGGAGGAGAAGCTTGAAAGTAGCAAAAATGTGTATTTAGTTTTCTCCATTTCCACACTGTTCACAAGCCCAGGCTGTTTGTGTTATATAGCTTAAGTAAAATTCAGTTTAGGGAAAATACAAATGAATGAATAAATACATGTATAAGGTACTGGACTGGCAATAGGAATCAAGTAAAATAAAATCCCAGAAGTCCAAGTGTGAATAAAGCACTGTCAGCAGGTTGACATCCTTCGGTAGTTTCCTAGACCCCTTTGCAGTTAAGCAGAACAGAAATGAACATTTTGCCATACTCAGCAGAAAAACAAACAAGCATGTAAAAAAGTAGCTGACCTAGAATCTTTGCTTTGGAAAAAGGTTTCCCATACCACCCAGGGAAAGTTTTTAAAAATTATTGATATTTTTAATAAATAAAGCGGCGGTCAGAATGATCTTCTCACACTCAAAAGCTCATCTGTAGCTGTGGGTTCATAGCAGAGGCAATTTTATCCAAAGTCCAAGATAGGTTTGTTAAGGTTCATCAAGCTTTTTTATAAACTTGGACTGAGCTCTGAGCCACTTGCAGGTGCCGAGGAGAAATATAGGTAGAATTCTGAAGAGGCTGGACAAAGCAAAAAGCACAGAGGTTTGTTTAGTCTTTACACAAAAGGTGGCAACATTTTTATCCATGTCAGATGGATTTTATTTTGAGATTTTAGGGGTTCAATTCATTCAAACCTGGAATACTAAGAGGAAAAAAAATTATCAGGGTCTGAATTCTCCCAAACCAAAAAAACAAACAGGTTTGTTCAAAACCCTTGGGAGCTGAAACCATCAAGTTTTGCAGAGTGTTGGTGGCAATAGGCTAAATCTCCCCACGGTTCTCTCCCCCTTAAAGTTAATAAGAGATTGAGTATAGGAGGCAAATGTTGAGGCTGCAGCTCCAAACATTTGAAATCTGGCAGAATTCTCCACTACTGTTGGATGGTCAGATGTCAACAATGGCCAGGGTATTAGGTTTTGGTTTATTTTGTTTATATTTTCCTTCTTCCAACTACATCTGGCCAGGGGGTTGTGACTTTTTCTTTCACATGCAGATCATGATATCATCCATGCTTCTGTCATCACCAGGTCAGGTTACTGAAATGTGCTCTACTTGAGGTTAACCTGTAAATACATACAGAAACAGAAGCTGTGAGAATTCAGCGGCCGGTTTTTAAGCAGTGCATCTCACCATGACCACAATTCCCTGGTGCTCCATGATCTCTGCTAGCTAGCGACTGGTTTATAGGTGGAGCTTAAGGTGTTGGTTTTAACATAGAAAGCCCTAAATAGGCTGGTAACTGCCTCAGTTGAGATGCCCAAGCTAAAACTTCCTTGTTTTACTATACAAGGGAGCTGCTAGCAGGATATTCTCAGCAAGGGCCAATTAACTTGGAATCTGCTCCCTATTTTGGTCCAAGATAACTTGTCTTATGCCCTTTTAGGGCATGCTGCAAAGATCATCCAGTCTCCCAGCCTTTCGCGGAGTGGTGATAATCATCAGAGTGGAGAGTTGTGTTATTTGGTCATTTTTGGCAGAAGGGTTGTATGAAGTTGCTTGATTTGTGCATCATAAGAATTGCATTTTATGCATATTTCTCCATGGCAGCTAGAATCAGAGAGGCCCTAAACTTTTCTACACACTGAAATAAGAAAATGCTCTATTAAAAGCAGGACTAATATTGTCTGGGTATAAGACATTTTTGATCCCTGATCAAAGAAGCAACTGAGTTCTCCACCTGGGGATGGAGAAAGAAGGAGGCTATGTCACATGGGGGCTGGAGTCAGTCAATAACTTATATTTCATGGCAAGGAAAAATTACTCACAGGTGATAAAAAAAAAAAAGACATCTGGATAAATTGGATACAGCCAAACAAAGTGGTCTGTGACATGCTGTAATTAAAGCAGACAGTTAAGCATTTGAAAGGTAACTATTAATCACAACTTAAAGGATCTTCTTCCTTCCCTAGCCCATCTCTTGTAAGATGCAGGGCTGCAAATGTTCACCAACATTGAGTGGATTTATCTTCCCTTTTCTGTTTTCCAAAACAGTTTTCAGGTGCTGCGCTGGACTGAAGGGGTTGACAAATGAGTCTGGTGGGTAAAATATCTCTGCACATACCAGCAAGAGGTCATGAGAGTGACCAGGAAAACAATCAGAGAAGGGACTTGCTTTTGAGGGAAGTAAGATTTTCCTTTTTTCTCTGAACTAAGCTAAGGAAAGCCTGCCCCACTAGGTTTTGTGTTCAGATTACCTTCTGTATCAAGATAAGGTAGATTATGCAAACCACTTATTTTGTTTTAAGACCATTTTCTCTATATTTTAAGGCAATTGCATGCAGATGGCCTCAAAGAGGTCTGAACCCCTCAACCTATTGAGAAATGTGCTAGAGCATCTGGTATCTAAACCCTCACTTGGTCTGTTGCCAGGAGTGAGGTGAGGCAAACCAAGGGGAAAAGCCTAAGAACAAGGAGGAAACACGAGTCGGCAAGGGTTTAAGTGACAGGCAGTATTAGGGTGACCAGATGTCCCGATTTTATAGGGACAGTCCTGATTTTTGGGTATTTTTCTTATATAGGCTCCTATTACCCTCCACCCCAGTCCCAATTTTTCACACTTGCTGTCTGGTCACCCTAGACAGTATCCATTATTCTTCCTTATATGCAACATGGGCAGCTGTGATGTGTCTGTTTCCTACGTTGAGTGGATGGGAAAGATTCTGTGCCTCTCCCACGAAATCCAAACTACCATAAGTTCCCCAAAACAAAAGCTAGTTTTACAGACAAGGGTTAAGTAAAATAAGAGTTGGTCCAACATGACTCTCTCTCTTCATGGATGGGTTTCAGAGTGTGCTGACTTCCACCCATTGTACGCCTGAGACCCCATATTAAACCAGCCTTGGGTGAAACTCAGGGAGTTCACCACTAAAACTGAAAAAAGGAATGTTTGCTACTGATAAAGCACCCCCACCTCAGGCATGTCCCACACAAGAGTTATAACCATCAAAGTTGTAAAGACGCTGGGAAATTAGGGAGGATACAGAAAGAGACTCAACAAATGGTAAGATAAGCTGTAACCAGCATTTTATGCTGACCAGCTGCACAAATAGAGAAAGTCACAATTAAGTTACAATTAGGGGCATGAAAGATAAAATGTAAAGAACTTGGGAAGGAAGGAGGATACCTAGGTGCCAGTGCGTAATTGGTTAATTTTTTTTGTTATTTAGGAGTGTGGGATAATGTGATAGGTTTAGTAAATTTGAAGGAGGGAGCTAGTTTTACCTATATAATATAAAAGAAAAACAAGGCTCTTTGGGAACCATTTCCAGACTGCAGTTCAAATCAAGCTGCTGGAACTCTGACCCCTCTGCATGACTGTGACATGCAGAGGCATTGCCAGGAACCCCAAGATGAATGAATCCTGACTGGCCATCAGATGAAATCTTTCTGTATATTGGCAGTGGTGAGCATAGGAGATTTGCTTGGTATACGTATTGTGTGTGTGTTGTTAATAAACAGATGTTTAGAGCACAACTCTGTAAGGCTCTTTCACTGGGAAAAGGTTCTGTAGACCCCTAGAGCCCTGAGCCCCGAGGGAAAGGGCAGGTAATTAAATTGACCAGGTTTTCTCCTGAGCCCTGTGGGTAAGGATAGATGCCTTACACCCTGAGCCCTCAGAAGGGAAAGGGTGGGGGTGCCTACATTGATTGGGTCACGCTTTGAGCCCCTGGTAGGGTATAGGCGGAGTGCCCTAAATTGAGCAGGTAACACGATTGCATCTTTCACACATCTCTCTCTGCTTCTCCCTCTCTCTGTTTATTCCTGTCCTTGTTCTTTTCTGCTCAAGACACTCAACTGAAAGCACATTCAGCTTATTACCCATCCATTTTAAAGCAGAAAACAATATTTTGAAAGGTGATCCTCTCATTAATGTCTTGCTGTCCACACCTATTGCTCTGCTAATGGGGTGAGAAAATCAGAGGTCAAAATTCAGCTTGACCACGAAACTACTGTTCTAGCTTTAGACTCTACTATACTACAAAGGGGGGAGGGAAGGGATTGAAAACTGAATTTCTAACATTGAATTTCTCTTTTCCTTAAGTCAGCATCAAAGTTTCAGAAAGTAGTTCTCACAAAATGCACCTTAGATTAGATCATATTTACAAATTCACCTTGCACATGCTATTACCAATCAATTGTACATTCCACTTTCCTCATATAAACTAGTAGCATGTAAAAACCATGCTGATCACCTCCCTTCTCCTTCCCTACCAGTCTCAAGATTAAAATGTCACCTTTCCTCAGATGATATTCTTTAAAAAGAGCAGAGTTTAATTCACATCAGTGTGATATATCCATTAAGCCACAAACAAAATTAAAATTGAATTTTGCTCCATGGAATGAGGACGGTGAGCCTATAAACTTCTCACTGTCCTGGTTCTCAGTTCTTTTATGGCATTCTGGTGGTGTAAAGAGAGAAGAATCAATCCACTGAGAATATCCTCCATCCTCTGTAGAGTGTTCATGCCAGCTTGGCTTGCCAGAGGTATGGTTGTGTGCATTGCACTTTGGGCCTTGGGAAAACAGAGAATAGCCAAAGAGGGGATGGGAAGCAGAGCATAAAACAGAGTAGCCCTGAAGCGGTATACAACTCTCTGGGCAGGGATACTCATTGTAAAGCTCAAAACTTTGATAAAAAGATTATTTTCAATTAAATTCTATAGGACATTTCCAGGGGGGTTATGCTATACAACAATATAAGTTACTTTTAATCATTTGCATCATTTAATTTTTCACTTCACCTAGTTTGGTAAGTGAAACTAGATTGTAGAGTTTCATTTTTGTTCAGTATTACTTCCTGATTCTCATGTAAGAGCACAGTGCTATGTCTGGGTTTCCACCTCTCCACGAGACTGTCTATATAAAAACTATTTTCCCTTTTAAAAAGTTAAAATTCATAAAACATTTCTATTCCTCTATTAGGTTTTATGAAACCCCATTTTAAATAATTAAAAATGACAACCCCACATTTAGATCTTAAATGACTTAATGCTGTCCTCTGTAGCAGCTTCGAAAAAAGACATTTAGAAATAGCAGTTAGAAACAGCAGGATGTCACCCCAGGTAAGAACTTTGTCTGATCAGGTTAACACAATTTTGATACACTCCCTCTTTTCTCAATACTTTCTAGGGTCTTCCAAAGATGTCAAGAATAAAGATTAAAAACATTTTTTTTGTCACCATCCATAAAGACATCTAACAGCTGAAAAGGACGCATCTTATCAGAGCATGTCAGCCTGGAAAATAACAAAAGGAAGAACGTGGCAAAAGGGGAAAAAAATCCCTTGGCAATAGCAGCATCTTTCAGCTCACAACTTCAAAAACCTCTAGAACAACATGAAAACCCCCACAGAAAATGAATTGTCACTAAAATCCAGGGATAATGTTACACAGGCAACTCAAACAAAACTGAAGGTGAATTTAGTAAAAGGGTAAAGAGAACTGTATCAGCTAAAGCATTGATGAAATGATGCTTCTATGTCTGATGCATTTCAATACATTCTTCAGACACTGATTTGTTTCCTCTTTACACACGTTTTAGAAAGTGAGGGTCAGATTGCAAACTCCTTACTCACATTTATGAGAAAAACTGCTCACCAGTCATCCCACTGAAGTTCCTGAGGAAGTGGAGACTGCTATGTGAGCCTCAGGTTCAATGAAGTACAGAGTTGTTAATTAGGATCTCATTCCTTAGGCTACATGTCTTTATATGCTACAACTGAGAATTAATTTTTATTATGGCTGCACAAAGACTGAGGCAGGTTACCGTGCCATAGAAATTGATCCCAAGTGAGTGAGTTTGGGAATAATACTTGCTTTTGTTACCTCATTTTGACTACTTACATTTGCTATCATGTTTACTCAACTTTCCTTTAGTTGCCTTCTGGCTAATAATTTACTGGTTGTAGAACCATGATTAGTGCAGGCTTCCAGTTATCTAGTACTGCTAAGGCCTTAGCATTTTCCTCTCTATAGCCCATCTCCTGAAATAAAATGGAGAACAGCCTGAGTAACAGGGGTTGCTCTGAGGTAATTGTGCTGAAGCTCACTAGGACTGATGGAAACATCCCTTAGCTCCCCCATGTATTTGATGGCCTTAAAATCCTTGTGGTAGCACACAGCTGGCTGGCTTCTTTCTTTAGCAAGAGGGTCACAGTTACAGGGCAAGCTCTGCCATAGGCCTTGTTTAGTCCTTCTCGAGTGTGCCCCTTGGATGATAGGCCTGGCTTCCTGTGCCCCTCTCAAGAATGGAACCTTATGGTCCAACCACCCTGGGATTTTATCCCTGGGCTGCAGCACCCCACCCATCTTAACTCAACAGACGGGGGCCAAATGCTGCTGGGTACGCCTCTTTCCTTGGCGAACATGTGACTGCAACTGGTTAAAGTGATTCAAAAACAGAGTATTCAAAACAAAGCATCATAAAAAGTCACCCCAGGGTACACAGCTGGCACAGCAAAGCATAAAAACATTAAAGGAAATAAACACATATTTCCCCTTATCTAAACCTTCATCTTTTCTTGCAAGCTTTGGTAAATTCCATTCAGTTCAGTTACCTCCACCTCTAGGCTAGGGAAGCAGGCTGCAGTTTCTGTGTCTCTTTTTGCCAGACTCATCTCTGGCTGCTGCTGACAACCCACTCAATCCCCCTTCTTCTCTAATCCAGCATCTTTAAGATGTTAGCATCCCCTTTGATCCTGACCTAGACTCAGGCCTGGGAAGAGTAAACCTTACTAGGCTGGCTGGAGCCAGACAGGGGGTATTCCTCGATTAATAGCTTCCCCATTGTTTCCTCAAGGCCTGTTGCTATTTCTCTTGAACTGTACCTCAACTTTGCCATTGTTTATTTCCTGTTTGTTTTTCCCTTAACAACCTACTTTGATTTGACTCCTTGCAATCAGACAGGATAATATCAAAAGGAAAACATATTTTATAAAACTAAATTTCCCTCATTCTCTTCAAAGAATTTGGCTCCTCTAAATCACATTGTATGCAACCTGACTGGCCACACCCACAACATGTCCACATCCCCCTCCGCATCATAGTGCTTAGAGGCAATACAGAAGACTCATCTACCCTGTGAGCGGAGACATGCCTCTGTGAGATCTCTGCTGCCTGAGCACCAGAAACATGGGAATCCCATACACTGCCATGACAACTCACCTGGGATTTGTCTCTAAACCAGTTTTTTCCTTGTCTATCTCACACTTGGTTTGTTGATGGACAGCCTCAGATATCTATATAGACTGCTATAAAATGATGAACTGAAAATATAAAGAATGCCCCCTCCCCTCCAAAAAAACCGTATTCTTTATCAAGAAATCTGATTACCTAGCTAGCTACCTATTTATATAGTTCACGTCATCATACTGTCTGAGCACCTCACAATCATTACTTTAATTTATCCTGCAAGATATCTGTGAGGGAGGGAAGTACTATTGCCACTGTACAAAACTCTGCTTGCTTTTAGAAGTCTTCTGTATCCGATTATACCTTACATGCGTTCTTACGTTAGGCTCCAAGACCCTGACCCTCTAACTCCAGCCAAAGTGGTCAGACTGTCGTATCCTTATGGAGCCAGCTGAAGGATTAGCATGCGGTTTGGAACAAATCCCAAAACTAGGAGAGTTTTGCCTGGCCTCATATTTCATAACAAAAATTGTGCACAGCACAAGTGTTCTGCTTCTATTTACATCCTTGTAACTGATGCAAAGTACAATGGAGCAAAATAGTTAATTACAATAAATTTGAGGAAGTAACAAAAATTACATAAGCTCTGATTTTACTCTATTATAGTTCTGAAAAATATAACAGCTGTCATAGCTCAACAGCGGTCTTAGCTCAGCATGTGTTCCATACATAAGACAGGGCATTACCATCTTGAAGAAAGAAAAAAAAATGCTACATTTCTAGCCTGTAGATATTTCCCCCCAAGAAAATAGGATAATCTCATTTAAACCCTAAAGTTTGTAGGAGAGAAAATCCTTTTGTTTTAATTTTACTATTGCCAACACTTGTGATACTTGGTGTTTTTCTGGGAACTATTTGAAGCCATGAGCGTAATCCAGTGGGTCTGGCCACCAGCTCAGGGTGGAAAACAGTGAGCCACACCCAACTCTGTTTTAGCCTTCCAGGCAGGCACTTAATTCTCTTACACACTTAATTCTCTTACATAAATTGGGGTGGGGGGGGAAGGGGGAGAGAGAGAGAAAAGATGGAAAAGGAACAAAAGTGATTGTCTTAACCTGGATTGATCCTGCAGGGTTCTCTATCCACCAGTAGCTTAAGGTCATAGCCCTTCTTTAGCTTCAGGGAGATCACAGAGCTGGCCAGCCCCATTACAGCCTTCTACTACTGCTCATAGAAATAACTGTCTCTCCTATTGTCCATTATAGAACTTGGGTCTTTACTTATATCTTCCAGCTGGGAATCAGAGCAATCATTAGTTGCTACTTACCTGAATCCTCTGATTCCCAACACCTGCCTACTGGGCTTCTCCTTAGGCTAGGGCTTTCTGCTCCCTGGCTCTGCCGGCCCTTAAAAGAGCAGACTGCCCTGCTGCAATGAGAATCTCACATTTATTTAAAAGAAAATGTATGCCTCTAGTCGTTGTGGGTGAGAAGAAAATCAGGAAAACTTGAACCCTAGCAGCTCAAACAGCTGTAAGCAAATAACCCCCCCCCCACACACACACACACACACATTTGTTGTTTTCAAAAATCTCATGATTTTTAAGCCAGTTGCCCAGACCTTGTCACACCAAGGGCTTTGTTGCCAATTTGACAGGGGTCTGAAGTGTAGCAATTTACATATAAACTGACATTTGTATCGCCTCTGATATTTGGTTGCACTTGTATCTTCCACAATACAGTAACAGTAATGTGCTTCTCTAGTCATAAAAACCTGCAGCTGACCAGCTCTGTCTTCACCCTGCAAAGAGAGAGCAGGGAAAGGACACGTTTTAGGATTCCACTGGCCACATTCAATCATAGTGATAGGCAATCAGAGGCAGGGCAAGTAAATAAGCAATGCACAATATGCCTCAGTTGCTACCTTTCTTTTAACTACAATGTATGGCAATGTTCCCTCTAATTTTTGATAGGCCGTGTGCGCAAAAAATTTCTTCTGTGCAAATTGTTGTGCCTCTGTGCAAATTTTTGTGCATGCGGTGTTTCGCTGTGTGCGCGGGGTTTAGGATCTGTGTGCACGCGCACAGCTTAGAGGGAACAGTATGGCCCCGCAGCCATTGGATGGCTGATTGGAGAGAACTAGGAGGTGATAGGGGAGGTTAAGACCTGCCTGAACCACAAACAACTTGCATTTGCCTAAGTCATTCTAAGACAGCCCAATTCTAAAAGGAGGCTGTGTGTGCCTAGATGCCACATCCCATCCCCCCTTATTTGTACACACTAGTTCTTCATCACACATACTCTGTCCAGCCACTGCCTTTGCAAATCCTACATTCTTGTGCCCTAGAATAAGTGTACATATGGGCAGCTGCATATATATAAGCTTTTGGAAATTTAGGCTTGATTAAGTTATCACACCATAGAAGTTTCATGATACCTTCCTCATCATCCGGACATTCTATCGCCCATATTATGCAGGAGGTCAGACTAGATGTTCATAATGGTTCCTTCTGGCCTTAAACATCTATTAAACAGATGGGGAGGAGCAGAAAAATGTATACTGGAAAGAAAGCCCTGCACTTTCCTTACTAGATTTGGCATCAAGAATATACTCTGGAAAATAGCTCTCAACAATGTATAAAGCAACCTAGCTACCAACAATAGAAAGTCGAAAGCAGGGGTTAGGCAGCAGAGTGCTAAAAGGATAGTGGCCCACTAAGATAAAGAGTTATAAGCAATGTAGAACTGAGGATGATGCTATGGCTGCTGTAGTAAAGACAAAAATAAAAGATTCAGAATGAAATCAATGAAGCAGGAGTTCTGATAGCTTAGCAGTTTTCTCTGGCTTGGTAGAGCTAAAAGAGAAAAACCACTAGGGACAAAAGTAATATACTCATGCTACCCATAGGCAGACGTCACAGCTGTTGGGTAAGACAAATAGAAGAAAGTCGTAGCTGCTGCCCATAGGGAAATGTAATGACCCAAGTTATGACCTGCCAAAGAGAATACCCCACAGAAGAATAAGACAGAGCCACAAACCTGGGAAGTTATCTGAAGCTGAAATAGGGTCTGAACAAATTGCAAGTCAGAAATCAGCAGATGAGGAAGAGAGAGATAATTTAACAAAAAAACACAGCCTGAAACAAGAAAAAGCCAACTGCAGCTCACTGTTTGATTGGCCAAAGTTCACATATGGAACATAACATGTGACAGAACCAAAATGTATTCATGCGGGAAAAAGGTGAAATATTGCAGGGTTGCTTCATTCACCATCAATTGTCCCGAGGCCTCTGTTCTGTGAGTTTTTATTCCTGATGCAAATTATTTTCAACAATAAAAGGGAGAGGACACTACATTTATGTGGAACAAAGGTAGCTTTGGAACTAAATTGAGTGACAACCCCTGAAATGAAAGACATAAGAAATATTTGAGAGTTATGAAAAGTACCTAGGCCAGTGGCTTCACCACAAAAAAAGAAAAGATCTCTGCTGTTAAGAGATAGAGTTTCGTGAAAGGAGGAGGTTGGGGGTGTAAGTGTGAGTGTGAGAGGGAATGAATGAGCACATTTTGATGCCTGGCAACTAGCCTGCATGATGAAAGATGAGCTCTATTATTTTCTGAGGATGAATGGACCTCAAGGACCTTTAGAAATGGGTGCACCCTTCTTCCTACACATAACTCAAGTAATTTCTGTATTGCTTGCCAAGTACTCAGGAAGGACTATATCAGGTGACATACATGGACTTGTGTGCAGGATTTTTCCAGAAGTTAATGTACAACTAAAAGATAAATAAGTTTAAAATTAATATTTAAGATTAGTCCAACTTTCTGCAAGCAGTGGCAGACATCGCAGAGTTCAGTAATTTTGTTCAGATAAGCACAATAAAGTTCTAAAGGTTAGCTGAATTTCTAGGACTTGCACTGCAGGAAAGGAAAAGAAAAAATGCTATACTGGACCAGACCAGACCAATGTTGCTTCTAGCCCAGTGCTATCTGAAAGTGACCCATGCCGGATGCTTCAGAAAAATATACCAACTCTCATAATGAGCATTTATAAAATAGCCCACAAAGGAAGTTTCTTTCTAACCCCATCAGTTAGAGATTTGCTTATGTGCATGAAGATTTATATCTCCCCCACCCTTTTTTTTTTTACAATCTATCTAATGTAACTGCAGATGTTTTTATCATCCATGTAAATGTTCAACCCTTTTCTGATTTCTTCTGAGTTTTTTGCCTCAAAGATATATTGTGGCTGTGAGTTTTACAGGTTAATTATTTGCTCTATAAAAAGTATTTCCTTTGATCAATTGTAAATTAGTTGCCTCGGTAGTTTTTCCTCTGTCCTTTTATTATAACCTTTATAATAACAGGAGTGCCCAATTTAACTGTCTCTATACCATGTTATTTTATATACCTCTGTCACATGCCCTGCTATTTGTCTCCTCTCAAAACAAAACAAATTCCTTAAAGTTAATATTTTGACATCAGGATACCTCAACCCTTGTACGAGAGAGAGGAAAGGCAGCTGTGAATTAATATGTATCTGAGATTTAATTTGAATCAGTGGAAATGTCAAAAGAGATTTATGTTCTGAAGCTAGAGGTGTGAACCTGATCTGGGATAAGTAGATTTTTAAACGATAAACAGAAGCACCATTCTTATGGCACTTTTCTCCCACCACAAAATAGGAATAATTCCTTTGGAAGTTAACGAGAGTTGTTAATCATACTCTATTAGAGGAGAATCAGGCCCTTAATCCATGATTTTTCAAGGTATTTAGGGGTTGCTGTGCTCAGCAGTCTAAAGACTAACTGATTTAGGAGCCTAAATCTCATTTTCAAAAGGGATTTAGTTATGTAGGAGTCAAAATCCCATTGGCACTGAATGGGATTTGGATTTAGGCATTTAGGATTTAAATCCCTTTTGAAAATGAGAATTAGGCTCCTAAATTAGTTAGGTGTTGCAATGCTGAGTGCCGCAATGGCTAAATAGCTTTTAAAAAGCTCGGTCTTGGTGCCTGATTATTATGAATAGGGAGTCAGGAGGAGGAGAGTGCAGAAGAGAAGAGCATGAAGCAGCACCAGTAGAGTTGATCATTCGAAACTGGTGGTGACCAAAAGTTAGAATACACACACCAGAGTAAAGATGGCAATATATATTGAAATCAGTGGAAGTTAGGAGCCTAAATATCTTTGAAGATCTGGCCTTCAGTGCCTTTCACTCTTACCAGAGTCAATGTGAGCTAGGACAGCATCTTGTAAAATCGGGATAGAAGAAGGGGGAAAAGAGAGAGATCAAACCACTAATCAAAATACAGAGTACAAGCCTCAAGGAGTCACAGAGAGTAGAAATGGGAAAGATATTATGTCAACTAGTTCATCCTCAGCGAGTACAGGATTATCCCCACTGTTCTAGTAATTTTTCCAGTCAAACTCTAAATGCAAGTCATAAAATTTTACTGCAGGGCATAAAATAGACCACCCTGATTCCCCAGCCGTCTTGTTATCCTATAGAACTGTTGTGTAACCAAAAATATGTCTGACAGCTAAAACTAACACCACAAGTCTAAATGACAGATTAAACTACTTTGGTATTGACTTGTACTAAAGATTAAAAACAAACAAAAATTCTGATACAGTCCTCATGCAAATGGAAAACTCCATTGAGTGCCTTGGTAGATGGCCACCTGCTGTTCTCTGATTGGTGGGTGATAAATAGCATGCAGCTGTAAAGCTTGTAGGTCAGACTGTCTCAAGCGCCTTTATTTTTTATTGAACATATCACACACTTGTGTAGTGCCATTTTGTGGATACATAGATCATTAAATGCATGTTACTTACTTCTTTGCTGAGATATATTACTCATTCTTTTCTGATTCCCACCATATGCTATTTGGGACTAAAATGCTCTTTTCAATTGAAAAAAGGGCTTAATGAGCCTCCTGAAAATTTCCCTGAAAAATGTTTAAGCGGTAGTTAAGCTACACTGGTTGACACCAAAGAAATTTCTGTAATATTTTCCTGAAACACTGGAAGATCAACTGTGGCTATTTGGAATATAAGGCTATCCTTCCTGGTGTGTAAAATAGACAGCCTTATAGTCACAGAGAAACCTGCAGATGCCTCGCTCTTATATACTTCTATAACAAAAGTTCATTTCAGTGAAAGGTTTGCCTGGTTAACGAGAGTGACTAAGGGTACGTCTATACTACAGAATTAGGTCGAATTTATAGAAGTCGATATTTTAAAACCCGAATTTATGGAATCGATTGTGTGTGTCCCCACTAAAGAGCGTTAAGACCATGAGGTCGATTGACTGTGTCCACAGTAGCGGGGCTAGCATCGACTTTCGGAGCATTGCATTGCGGGTAGCTATCCCACAGTTCCCGCAGTCTCCGCCGCCCATTGGGATTCTGGGTTGCGATCCCAAAGCCTGATGGGGCAGAAAACATTGTCGCTGGTGGTTCTGGGTACATGTCATCCCTCCCTCCGTGAAAGCAATATTTCTCGCGCCTTTTTTCCGGGGTTTCCGTGTTTGCTACGGAAGCCTGCTCAGCTCACAATTACCGTACATCTCCAGCGTACGCCTGGACATTAGGTCTAGTGGGGATTCAGTCACACTATAATACGGGCAGAGGGATAGCTCAGCGTTCTGAGCGTTGGCCCGCTAAACCCGGGGTTGCGAGTTCAATCCTTGAGGGGGCCATTCCGCCTGAGGCTGGTAGTCGCGGGACTACACAGCAGGAGCGCCTTGCCTTCTAGCTGCAGATGGTGCAATACGCCATAAATGGTCGTGGTCGCGGGACCACACAGCAGAAGCTCCTTTCCTTCTCGCAGCAGATTGTACAATATGATTGGTATTCGTGTGCTCCTGGCCGGCGGCCTATGGTGTGGCTGGCCGGGGGCGCTTGGACATAAATGGGAGTGACCAGAGTGACTCTGGTCATTCTCTTTTTTACGTTTTGTTTAAGGGAGATTCAGTACTGCCTGGAACACGGGCGGAGGGATAGCTCAGCGGTCTGAGCGTTGGCCCGCTAAACCCGGGGTTGCGAGTTCAATCCTTGAGGGGGCCAGGAGCTGATGATGGATATCAAGCATATTGTACCATCTGCTGCTAGAAGGGAAGGCGCCTCCTTGCTCACCGCATATTGTACCATCTGCAGCTAGAAGGAAATGAGCCTAACCCTTGCTCCCCCCTCCCTCCGTGAAAGCAACTGAGGGGGGAGCAAAAAATCCTTTTGATGGGACTCCATCATGGTCACCTCTGCTGATGAGATCTGCGCTCACCTGCAGCTCACCACGCTGGCCAAACAGGAAATGAAATTCAAAAGTTCGCGGGGCTTTTCCTGTCTACCTGGGCGGAGCATTGGAGCTCAGACTGCTGTCCAGAGTGGTCAAATGTTGCACTGTGGGATAGATCCAGGAGGCCAATACTGTCGAATTGCGTCCTCACTAGCCTACATCGATTCGGCAATATCGATTTAAGCGCTAATCCCCTCGTTGGGGGTGGAGTGGCGAGATCGATTTTAAGAGCCCTAGAAGTCGATGTTAAGGGCTTCGTCGTGTGGACGGGTGCACGGATCAATCGAAATAACGCTAATAAATTCGACCTAAACTCGTAGTGTAGACCAGGGCTAAGAAGCACTGAACAGGACCCAATGTAGTAGCTAGCATTCTTTCCTCCCAAGGAGGACTGTACTAGACATGCCATCTATATGTTGCAGTTCAGAAATATACATAGCTGAGCAGGACAGGCATTGGAATAAAGTTCTGAGACAGACTGTCATCTTCAAATGTCCCTCTTTATTTTATGCATCTCAAAAAGTAAAAAAAAAAAAAAAATCACACCTGCACTCGTGTACGCAGAGGCCAGAGTTACGTGTCCACCTTGTTATTCTCTCTTTTTTTTCCAAATAAGCTTGAAAATAAGGCATTTCATCCACCAGAAAAATGCAACCAGAAGGACAATGGGCAGGTGAAAAAGCGAGAGAGCCAAGGACTGTGCAACTGCCTGCATACCATTATGCCTATGTACAGTTTCAGAAACCCCAGCCACTCAGCTGGAGAGGTTGGAAAAGCTGGATGCAGAGGAGCCTAGTCCAAAAGCAGCATGGAAGGTCACAGGACACCAACCTATTAGTCTGAAGGTGAGTGATGGTGGGGAAACAGAGAGTAAGCTAATCATCCAGGGGAATGGTGGAGGTGGAGATGGATGGGTAGCACAACCTAACACAGAGATACTATTGCAATAGACAGCAGACTGATTGTTCAGCTGCTTTAACCATACAGCCAGAGTGCACCAACACCTAGATGAATCCAGTTCTGGCCCTTTGCCTGAGGTTGATGGTAATATTTATGGTCTCCATATTGCCTAACCACCTACCAAGTCCTTCAGTATAATGATAGTAGGTCTGTGTTTCCATTCAGCAACTCTTTGTTAGATGATGGATTTAATAAGGCAATGCTCTGCCGTTGAGTTTGGGCTGCTTGCCGTATGTAAGCTGCTATGGGTCCATATTCTGGTGCAAAGGGTTTGCACCTGACTGCGCACCTGCAGTCCGATCTGCTGGGGAGAAAATCCAATGGTAGGTACATTTTGCAGGCCTTGGCCCACAGTGAAACTTCTTGGCAAAGTTTGCTGGGCACAGCTCACAGGTGGCCAGGTTTGCACCCATGAAAGCTTATGCTCCAATATATCTGTTAGTCTATAAGGTGCTACAAGACTCTGTGTCGCTCTTGCAGATCCAGACTGACACGGCTACCCCTCTGAGAATTTTATAGTTCACAATGGTTTCTCCTCTCACCACTCTGAACTGAATGTTAATAAAGGATTGTAAAAACTTCCGAGAGAAAAGTAAGAGGAATAGCAAGCAGCAGGAGGAGGGACTATATCTGGAGGTATGCTCTGAAGTGTCCCTAGCCTCTGTTTGCCAGAAGCTGGGAATGGGCGATGGGATGGATCACTTGATGATTACCTGTTCTGTTCATTCCCTCTGAAGCACCTGGCATTGGCCACTGCTGGAAGACAGGATACTGGGCTGGATGGATCATTGGTCTGACCCAGCATGGCTGTTCTTATGAGATGCACATCAAAAGGTTTGCTTACATATATTTGGCAGACACAGAAGACACCATCATTCTTCACCATTTAAGTAAATGGACAGTGTGTTTTCTTCATGAAAGAGAGGCCTCGACCAGGATTGGCTGAAAAGACTTGGGAGAACATTGGATGAAATAAGTTTCTTTAGACAGGAGGGTGCCTGGTTAATTAACTTTAGGCTCTAGAAAACATGTTATGCAATTGTTTTATATTGTAACCACTGGTTTCCAATATTCTTACTCACTATCACTTGAATCTCTGTTCTTTGATTATAAACTTATTCTTATCTTTATTATAAATACATCTAAGTGTTGTGGCATTAACCAAAGTGCTGGTCCTGAGTTGAATCTTACCAGCTTGTATGTACCATTCCTGTGGGAACAGTAGGCCTGATAATTCTGAGAGTGGCCAGAGAATAAGGGGGTGGACACTAGAGGGAATGCACCGAGGACTTTGCGGGTGATGTGTGGCTATTGCTCACTACCTGTTGTCAGGTGACTGGGATGAGCAGGGCCGGCTCCAGGCACCAGCCTACCAAGCACGTGCTTGGGGTGGCACCTGGAGAGGGGCGGCGCTCAGGGGTTTTTTTAAAATAAAAAAAACCACTCCAGTGCTGGCGCCCCAGCCGGGGCAGCAGGGCATGCCGTGCTCCCCGCTGGCGCCCCGGCCAGGGGGAGTGGGGCGGCGGCACTGTGTGTGTGGGGGGGTGTTTTGGCGGGCGTTGGGGGGGTGTTTTTTTGTCTGGCGGGGCGGCGCTTGGGTTGTTGTTTTTTTGCTTGGGGAGGCAAAAAAGTTAGAGCCGCCCCTGGGGATGAGGGCAGTCTAGCTTAGTGGCCAGAGCGGTCAGTTGTCAGGAGCCAAGGCCAAAGGCTAAAACTAGAAGGCAGAAACTGGGTTCAAGAGCCAAGGGCTGATCCGCAGTCCATAGTCAGGAGCCAGAGCCAAGGGTCAAGCTAGCGGTCAGGAACGGAGAAAGCAGGGTAGCAGTCAAGGAGGGAGTAAAGGCAGTGGCACGACAGGGGCAAGACTGGCATGCAGGGCAACACAAGAGCAGACACAGCTGTCAGCCGGAGTGCTGAGAAGCCAACGAGCTGCTGCAGTTGCTGGCTTAAGAGCCAGCCAGCTGGCCTCTGCAGCCAATCAGGTTGCATGGCTAATCAGGCAGCGTGCTGCAGGCCAGCTGTTCTGAGGAGAGTGCCTGGAGACTAGGTCTGCTGCAGGCCCTGGTTCTTGACACTTGTGCAGAGAGGGGGGTTGGACGGTAGCGCTTGTGCTGCCAGACGCTGGTGGTTTCAGGGAGCTGATCCACAGCAGGCACAGATAAGACTTCATACGGTAAGAGCAGGTGGTGGGGAAGTGCCTCACAACTTGGCTGCCCCTTGAGAGCATCACAGCTGCAAAGCCTCTAAAAGGTAATTCTGGGCAGTGTAATCCCTCATTTCAGATTCCCATTTATCTTCATTTTACACGCTCCTGCTGTATCATTTTTGTCACTGCGAACACTAATTTTAACCAAAAAACCTGGACCATGCATGGCCAAAACCCAACTGCTTTAAAGCACGGTTCTACTCTCCAGAGCAGTTACATGGAAAGGACGTTTCTTACCTCCACCGACCTGCTTGTGGTTTGTATTTAGACTCAGTGGTGCTGACTTGAGTAACAAGAAATATTTTACAACTGTTAGTCCTGCACTGCCAACACAGCTAAGAGAGCTTGAAGTGGATTCTATTCCTTCTTGAGCTGTTTGCTCTGGGCCAGTTTCCAATACACTGGCTCACACTGAGTAGTACTCTACCTCAGTCCATGGGACCTTTCACTTCATTGGAACTATTGGTGAAGTAAAGTGTTCAACGCTAGCAAGGATAATATAATCAGGCCTTAAATTCCAATGATTGCACCTATGTAAACCTATGGCGGGCCATGGGGTTGCAGAGATGGATTTGAAGACACAACAAACATGTGAATAATAAATGAGTCAGTAAATGAGATTGCACAGGTGTTGTAGTGACAGCCTAATGGGGCCTGTAGAACCTGGAATACCGATGATGAAGTGAGAAAAGCACAAAGCACACAGCTTGAATTTCAGATCCTGGTTGGAGCTGATGGGGAAGACAGCGTGTTCTTATAAACTGAGCACATTTGATACGGAACTCACTCAGGGTGGAAAAAAAACCACACAGAAAACCCCACAGTGACATTTTTACAGACAAACATTTCAAAGTGGATTGTCGGTATCCGTCTTCTGATTATTGCCTTGTTGGTGACCTCTCTTAGACTGAGACGTTGTCCCTGCCATTTTTAACCTGAGAGCTTGAGATGCAGAGTATATGGCTCTTTTTCACACTACCCCTAACACCTACATGTTACACTGCACCTCCCACAACATGACCCTACCCCTAACCCACCTAGGGACATCACAAGCTGCTACCGATGGTTCTGAAGTCACTGCATCCTTCAACCTTTTGCAGCATATGGGTCTGGGTTCTGCAAGGGGTGGAATGTGTTTTTTCTTCTTAAGACACAGAGAACGTGTATTAAACAATTATATTATTTGTATTGGAACTGTATATGTCACAGCAATGAGCCTACAGTAAGCTTCAGCCAACCCCAATCTGTTCCATCCCCAAGCTGTCCAGCCTTCCAAAACCGAGAATGACCTTCAACCTCTGTAACCCACACCTACATGCTTACATACCAAGGACAGCTGCTCCTGTTTGAATAGTTACTGCCATTCTTTCTTTAGACTGAGTTCTTTCCTTTCCCTTAATATAACCCTTCACACTTTTCTTTTCACTAGTTATGTCAAAATGTAGAATAATAATAATAATCAGAATGAGTCTAGGAAAAAAACAATGAAAGTTAAAGGGACAATAAAGTTAGATATTATATAAAATCTTGCTGTGTGTTTTGAAAGCCATTCCACAATACACAGAGCAGGAGGTGCGATAACCTGCAGTTCAGAGGGAACATTGTTTACCGTGAAATGCTGGATTTGCATATGATAAGTACTTTCTTTTATTAAAAAGCAATGCAAATAGTCACACAAATGCCTGTCTAAATAGCAGAGCAGAACATTTATCCACCCACACTTAGGATTTACACTATCTTAACTGCAGAATCTGGCCCAGATATTTGGCAATGTCCAAATTTAATTTTCGAGGCATTTCGTCACCATTCTTGAAGTTGTTTTCTCTCTTTCATTACCAAGCTTTGTTCCATTTTAGCCCCCAAATGTTCCAAATCAAAAAGACGTGAACTATTTCTGCACATAGGAGGGGGGGAAGTTGTGTTTGAAACTGAGATTTTATCCCTTTGTGGTTCATGAAACTATTGGCAAACAAATTCTCACTTAAGCCTTCATCACCTATAGGATGCAGGGTTTCTTTCCTTTGATTAGGTCTTCTCTATGTTTTAATCTCTTCTTTGTTTACACACTTTAGAAAAACACTCTCTTCAAGAACATATTCTTTAATCTTATCATGTGAAATCTAATTCCACTTCAGCTAGCCTTTTGACTGGTGATCTTCTGTCTCCCAAACCCCTACCTGGGTAGGTGGTAACAATAAATAAATGTCTATCTTTATGATTTTCCCCCCTGCTCAGCATTTCTAGATATCAAAACTGATCATATATTGCTGTTCATCAGAAATAATATTGCCTTGCAGAATTTTTCAGTTAACACTTCTTGGAAAATATTCTTTTGTGGGAGCCATTTCATTCATTTATTTAAATGCATTTTTCATCTAAAACAGGTTGGTTGTTTCAAAATGTCAAAGTCCAGGAGCAGATTTGAGAGCAAGCCTGGCAAACACTATTTTCCAAATTAAAAATGAACCGTAGAGACTTGACACTAAAGTGGACCAATGACTGGCCTACCATCTGTCACTGATGGATTAAAACAGTCTTGCTGTAATGATATCAAGGAGACATTAATTCCATTGCAAATACGTGGATTGGCTTTTACAGGACCAGATTTACTCAGAGGAAGATGTTTTTTTCTGGTTGTTGAAAATCAGTTGTAATCTCACTAATATAAACTGCTCATCCTGATTAAAGGCAAACTCCAGTGTACTACATATAATTACGAAGAAGACTCAGTCACTACATACAATTCGTGTATGCCCTAAGTGAACTAAAAAGAGCATAGTTAACAATTACAGCCCATCCATTTCATTTCTGTAAACTTCATGCCAGCAAAATCGCAATTAACCACACAAAGGTCAAAAGAATTTGACCACAAAGAGGAAGCTTTGAGGGAAGTTACAGTAGCATAATCCCCTGTAACTCCTTTGGTTTTACCCCAGATTGGAGCAGTGTGACTACCGCATGAGACAATGCCTGTGTGCATTCACCTAACTTCAAAAATTAATCTACTTCTACTCTGCTTGCATCATTAAGAAATGGTCTCCATGGGTGGATTTTCAAAAATGACTGCAACCCTTGATGTCATGGGACATTTTGCACATCAGAGTTCACAGCTGCAGAGCTTGGAATGTTCTCTCAAAGAATCATAGACTATCAGGGTTGGAAGGGACCTCAGGAGGTCATCTAGTCCAACCTCCAAAACACAGGCCTCGCTGAGAGCAGGAAGTTGTCATTTTAGTGATACAGTATTCTACTACCCAGCATGGATAGAATTACATGTAGTAGAATTACATGTAATAGGAGTGGGTAAATGCTACTCCCAAGATAAACAAAGCTTTGGGGGTGGGGTGGAGGGGGGGAGAACAGCATGAACTGTCAAAACATAGTGGGGAAAAGGGATATCAGGCTGTCAGAATGAACATTGTGATGGTTTGCAAACATCATTTTAGTTCCTCTTTTTTGCGTGGATGGAGTGGGGAGGGGATTAATGAAATGGAAAGCTAAATGAAAGGAGATGTAGGTAAAAGGGAGGGAGGTAAGAGAGGGAAAGAAATGAAGAAGATGAGCATGGGGGCCAGATGGAGTGTAGAGTGAAGGCTGAAGTGTGGGGCTGGCTAAGTCCCACTGGTTTGAAAGATTCTACCAGTTTAATGGAATTCCTATTTAAGGTAGAAGATATGGATCTGGAGCTAGATAAAAAGTTTCACCAGTTCAAAAGATTTTAGGTGCAATCAGTGTGTGTTGAATGAAAAAAAAATATTACTAAAGAAATTGTAGTGTGTTATTTTTCTAGGGTAGCTAGATACAATGGGGATAGGTGCCTTAGAGCCTCAAAGATTTTCTTTGAGGAAAGAAATATATGGCTTATTGGGACTGAACAATTGGCTGAGAGCAAGGAATATGTGGATTCTAATCCTGGCTCTGCTTCTGAAAGTCTCCTAAACACTGTTTTTGTGTGTATAAGATAGGGGTAATAAGGTGTACTTATCTATTTCAAGTGCAGTAGCTGTTGTGAGGCTTATTTAGTGAATATTTGTAAAGATCTTTGAAGATGGAATACCAATGAGAACACTTTAATACATTATTTTATTTTGGAAAAGAAAGGTGGAGGAGACACTCCATCTGAATTTCAGCCCACTCATACCCAGGTGGGTTGTAATCTGTAGCTAGATTTGCTAGAAAGCTCCCTTAACTGTGTGATAGAAAGCTATTTGCCTAATACAATGTGTTATATAACTGACGTTGCACTGAACTGAGCTCCATAACTGCTCTCTTAGTGTAATACCTATTACATTATATATGACCATAAAATAATGAGAAAGTGGAAATAGCAATAGGTAGCTCTGGGAAGAAACGGAATGAATGTTATTCCCCCATTTACACTGAACTTTAAACTATGATACAATATAATAACAGAGAAAAAACATTTAAAAGGGAAAAACCTATCCATGAAAGTCCTTTTTAGAATACGACAGCTTCACAAGTAACTCTAGGTTTAATATATTTTCACATCTTGTTATTGATTTATTCAGTTCCATGTTTCAGAGAATAAATGTGTCACTAACACATGCACAGGGAAGAATTCAGGTTATGAGCTTTGTGAAATTAAACAGCTCTGAAAAGGTGGTGTGCATACGTATCCTACATCTTACCGCTCGTGGAAATGCTAGTTCAGCTGCAAGAAGTGTACATGCTTGAGATTTCTTCACTGAAAGGTAGCCCCTAGAGCCAATGCCGATTTGAACTCAACAGAAAGACTCCAATGGGCTTTGGATCAGGCCCGCAGAAAGCAATGTGGTGTTAGAGCTGTGACCAGGCAGTACGTATTGTTGGGTTCTATGACAGGCTTGGGTCAATCAGTTACCATCACTTCGATGTGTCTCAATTATTGAGAAAATGGATAAAATAAATAATGCTTATCAGAGGCTGCTGTGAGGTTTCAATTAATTAATGTCTATTTAGATCCTAACATGAAACATTCAAAGGATACCTACATACATGCTCCACATTATAGCAAAAGCACGTGAGAAACTATATATATATTCACATTTTTTAATCCACAGTGCTCCTGGGTTTGAGGGATAAAAAAGTAATCCCCATAATACGCTGGATAAAATCTTTCATTCTTTACTGGCTTATGAAATAAGCATCCACAGCAAAGTCAACTAACCTTTGGGGATTATTTATATTTACTGTGAAAAGTCATTAAAGTGTCCGGTCTCCTGGCTTTTCCAATAAGGCAACATATCCTAAGGATTAGCACTATGCTACACTTCACATTCCCACTCTTGCTCCTTAACAAAAGCTGCCATAAGGAGAGCATTACTTACAGGTGTACATGAATGTATAGGTGACATTAATACACCTCTTTCCTTTCCTGACCTCAAAGATAGTAGGCATGACAAGGATTTCAACCTGGCCTTACTACTAACTAATTGTAGCAAATAGCTGATAAGGCCTTCATTAGTCTACATTGGTAATTACCCCAATTGCAGGGGCGGCTCTCACAATTTTGCCACCCCAAACAGTTGCCACGGCCCCGCCCCCGATGCAGGCAGACGTAGCAGGGCTCCGCTACGTCTGCTTGCGTCGGGGGCGGGGCCCCGCTACGTCTGCTTGCGTCGGGGGCGGGGCCCCGCTACGTCTGCTTGCGTCGGGGGCAGGGCCCCACCCCCGACGCAAGCAGTCCCAGTCCGTGGCGGCAAGGGAAGAGTGGCGGACCTGCCGCCCCATTGCCGCCGCGGCGGGTGAGAATGGGGTGGCAGTCCAAGTCCCGCAGCGGCAATTTGGCGGCAGGAAGAGTGGACCTGCCGCCGAATTGCCACCGGGGGACTCGAACTGCCGCCCCATTCTCGATGCCGCCCCAAGCACCAGCTTGGAAAGCTGGTGCCTGGAGCCAGCCCTGCCCAATTGCCACCAGTGTAGCCAAACAGTGTAGCAACAACAATGCGGCACCCAATGTAGACGGACAAAGCTGCTATTTGCACTAGTGATGTTTACCCCGTTTTCAAGTTGGAGTAAGCTCACCAGTGCAAACGCCTGCTTTGCCTGACTACACTAAGGGTTTGCACTAAGCCAGCTATGCCACTAACCTGAATATAGACAAGGGCTAAGACACTCTCATCCCATGTCTATGTATCTTCCATTCTTCTTAAACTACCACTGTACACATACACACTATAGTTCAAAAATTAAACAGGCGCATGGAGAAAGTTACAGGTGCTGTCTTAAGTGAGCCCTTCTGCCTTGCTACATCTCTGCTGCTTAGCTTCTCAAACTCCCTTGCTGTTTGACTTTTCAAACATCTGCCATTTGACTTCTCAACCTTGCCATCAGGTGCCTTCATTTTTCCCCAGGATAAATGTTTCTCAAATGTTACCTCAACCCACACCGGAGACTGCAAGACAGTAAAACTTCAAATAAAGATTTCCCCCACCCCCTCTGTAAGCAATGTATTCTTATGCTGGTAATGTGAGATTACAAAATTTGCCTTAGATCCAGGGTATTTTAGCTAATTATTTGGGAATCAGGCTCCATGTGCAGAAGATAGTATGAATGCAAGAGCCGTTCTTATTCCTAACTTACAGCTCTTAGCCAATTGTACTGAGAAGAGCTGGGAAGTTTGCATGCTCCCTTGCTTTTTGATTAGCTGAACCTAGGCCAACATTTTCAAATGCACCTAAATGTATACTTAAGCATAAATAAAAGGTCTGATTATCAAAAGTACTCAGCAGTCAGAAATCCCAGTTTTTTGTGGAAACTACAGGTCCTTGGTAATTTTAAACAAAAAATATTTAGATGACTAAACAGGGCTTTAGGAGCCTAAGTTAAGGTCCTTGGTCTGAAATTGATGGCTAATTAACAAGTACACCGGCAGATTTTCCACAGATAACAAGCACCTTTCTTGCTTTTCCTTACTCCATAGACAACTGAGTAGTTATTAGTGTTACAATATGCTTACAGGGCCAAAGAGACTGAACCTCCACAGTGCATGGCCTACCAAGACACCATCTCTACTCCACAGAGACTATACAGGCAAGACATACAATGGGAAAGAGAGGAAGGATTAATAGCAGTTACGCAGCTGGTGTGCTGAGATCACTCTATATCCTGCTGACCATTACTGTGTCATGGTTTCCTTGTGCTCCTCATCTACATGTATCCATCTGTTGTGTCTTGTCCTATACTTAAGATGGTAAGTGCCTTAAAGCAAGGAAGGGTTGTTGGTTTTTTTTGTTCTGTGTGTTGGTACAGCACCTAGGACAAAGGGGTCCTGGTGCATGATAAAGGCTCCTGTATGCCATCATAGTACAAAAAAAACCCAACCAGAACATTATTATTCAGGTTTCACTGATGGGGGACTTTGACACAGTGAAATTATGTAGGAAGTCAGTTGTAAAGCTAGGACTTGAACACAGCACTCAAGTCCCAGTCCAGTAACTGCAAGCCTGACTTTTTCACCAATGATAGAAGTGTCCTGTAGGGCAAAAAGGTTTGCACCAAACTCAACCCTGATTCCTCAGAGGAAGTTGTCCTACATATGCCAGGGCTGAATTTCAGCCATAATGGTTTATTTAAATACCCAACAGGGTAGCCTTTTAAGTAGCACATGGGCTACACTTTTTAAAAGATGCAGCCATGGGTACTAAGCTCACTGAAGAACCAAAACTCAAATAATTCAATAGTTGCACACCTAAAACTGAAAGTCAGAAACCTAAATGGGCACTACCCTTCACACAATTGAATATTTTTAACAACTGGCATTAAGGAGCATAGGACTGGATACAGATATGCACGTGCATCTAATTTGCTCATTTAATTGCATGCACATATCAGGTACTTGTGCTGGAGAACATCTTCCTAATTAAATGTCTTGAAATGCTAAGAGTCACCTTCACAGAAGTGCAGGTGGAGCTGTGTATACAACATGCACTCCCAGCTACTGTGAATGTGCACACAAATTATGTACCTGGGTGTAGAAATGTATAGTGAGATGTGTGCCCCAAAAATCCAATCTTTGTGCGTAAATGAGGTATTTAACAAAAATTAGGCACAAAAGTGCAAACACATCTTTGTCTCAGAGTTTGAGAATCTGAACCACTGAGTACCAAGGGGGGAGTATATAATCAAGGACAATGGATATGCTGGAGGATGGAGCCAGCTATTGACAGAGCCCAGTATTCAACAAAATTCTGCTACTAACTCTAGTCATTTTAGATGTACAGTGGTGGTGGCGGCAGCTTATTTAAGAATATAGATTTTTAATTATATTTAAATTCTAAATACCAGGAAAAACCCCCTCCCGGGGTTGAATGTCTTAAAATGCTAAGAGTCACCTTCACAGAAGTGCAGGTGGAGCTGTGTATATAACATGCACTCCCAAAGCTATAGCTTTGTATAGCTATATACAATCCTGTGATGAGAACTGCTGAGCAGACCCTGCACCTGCCTAGAGCCTGTGGTAGTGATCTCAGAGGTCAAAAGAGATAATAGTGTTATAAACTCTTTCACTGTCCGACATTAAACAAGGTTTGGTATACAGAGACCTCAGCCTGCTTAATACCATGGCAAACATGCCATTAAAAATCCTTTTAACCTTTTTTATTACAGATACAGAAACGGAAGGACAGTTAAAGCATTTTAAATGTCAAGTATTCAGCTTTCATTTTAACATTTCTTGTTCTCTTTCCCTTTAACAGGAGAGTGCTTTTGCGAGGAACCCCCACTCCCTTGTTTTACAGTCCTAAAGGGTATCAAAGATAGTAAGAACTGTCCTTTTGGGGGAAAAGAGAAGAAGTTAGTTGAGACGTTGTTATTGTTAAAGTATAATCCCATTTCATTTTAGGTGGTGGTTGGCATTCAGCTGGAGCTGGTAGAGGTGGCAAGGTTTTCTGTCTCTCTCTTTGGCCTACTCTGATCAGGACATCTGAGGATTAGGATGGCAAAGTCCCAGAAAGTGGGAGTGGCAGCGGTAATGGTGAAACTTACTTCAGTAGCCTCCATCTGTTCTTTGTTTAAGAACCCACAAGGGAATGGTGGGGGGAATAGCCGTCCCGTCATTATTTTGTCCATCAATTAGGCCTAATACTGACACTAATTTTGGTTTATTAATTTCCAGTTCCACATCTTCTGTTTTTACCAAGCATACTTTCAACATAGCCCTTGAAACATATCAAGGTGGGCTTTTTGTTTGAACTAATTTAGTCTCTGGTTCTTTTCCACCCGTTTCTAACATTCATTACTAAAAGCAACTTGACATACTTTCTATTAACATTTGTTATTATGGGTTACTGTAACATTTCATGAACTTTGATATACTTTTTACAATTGAACTTACAATTAGAGTAAACTTGTAGGCCTAATTATCACAACAGGCCCCACTGATTATAGTGGAGATCTGCCTGTTCAGTTTTCAATGCAGGATTAAGAGCTAGACGGTGGAATAGTCTCCAAAAGACTATGATGGAAAAAAACATCCCCCATGGTACGCCCACATCTTGAATATTGCATGCAGATCTAGTTGCCCCATCTCAAAAAAGATATATTGGAATTGGAAAAAGTACAAAAAAGGGCAACAAAATGATTAGGGAGAGATTAATAAAACTGGGACTTTTTAGCTTGGAAAAGAGACAAATAAGGAGGGAAATGATAGAGGTCTATACAATCATGATAGGTGTGGAGAAAGTAAATAAGGAAGTGTTATTTATTCCTCATAACACAAGAACTAGGGTCACCAAATGAAATTCATAGGCAGCAAGTTTAAAACAAACAAAAGGAAGTATTTCTTCACACAACACACTCTGTGGAACTCCTTGTCAGAGGATATTGTGAAGGCCAAGACTATAGCAGGGTTCAAAAAAGAACTAGATAAGTTCATGGAGGATAGGTCCATCAATGACTATTATCTAGGGATATTGTCCCTAGCCTATTTGCCAGAAGCTGGGAATGGGTGACAGGGGGTGGATCACTTGATGATTACCTGTTCTGTTCATTCCCCCCGAAGCACCTGACATTGGCCACTGTCGGAAGACAGGATACTGGGCTAGATGGGCCTTTGGTCTGAGCCCAGCATAGCCATTCTTATGTTCTTAGTAATTTGATACTAGACTGGACAAAGAACTAGAAAATATACTGTAAAGGATAACCCTGCACTGAGAGAAAGGGTAAAGTCTTCAGGGCTTTTCCTTCTTTAACGTCTATGGGCTAGACTACAATGCCCATAATCATACTGATTAGTACCTTCCTTGGCATGTAAAGGTTTCATTGGCAAGCAAATATGGCAAAATCTGGGATTTTAGGATTTCAAACCAAATTGCTAAAGGATGGATTTGATTGGCATTTTGCAAAATGTTTAATATTCTTAATGTACTTTAACAAAGTCAAAAAGAGAAAAGTGCAGCCAGCTGCGCCAACATTTGTTAAACAAGAAAATTAAAAGAAAACTCAATGAAATGGAATAGTAAATATCATACCTAACAAATATAGCTGTGAGATAAAGGTATTTTTATTAAAGCCAATGACAAATACTTTGCAATTTCAGATTAATATGTATTTAGACTGAGGCTGCCAAATCTGCTAGTATAAGTCCCAGTGATCTCATAAATTTTCACCATGGATTCATGATAATGAACCAAGAAGGCATTTTTACCCTTCTCACAGAACACATAGATGAAAGGGTTATTTTTGTCAGCCTTTCAGAAGTGCTACACATCTGAACATGTAAAAGTATGGGCTTGTCTGTAGATTTTGTACTGCTTGAGCTGTTAAATTTATGGAAATTATTATTTGTATTGCCGTAGCAGATAGGAGCCCCAGTCATAGACCAGGACCCCATTGTGACACGTGAGGTACAAGACGCAGCACAAAAAGTCCCCTGCTCCAAAGATTTTAGAATCTATGTAAATAGAAATTCAGATGTTCTAGTGTAAGCTCCTGTATATCAGAATAACTGACCACTCTAGTGGGTTATACCACTTTAATGATACCAGTTTCTAACTATAGATATAGTTGACATGGTACAAAAATTGTGTTGACACCAGCCCCAAGAGAGTAAGTATAGTCCAATGGTTAGGATACTAGAGTGGAACCTGAGACCTACATTCACTTAAATGTTCCACCACAGACTTCCAGTGAGGTTTTGGATAAGTAACCTTACGTATGTCTCCACTGCAAAAAAAAAAACAACAACAAACAAACAAACACATGGCAGCAAGACTTGGAACCTGGGTCAATGGACTTGGGCTTGCGGGGCTCACACAATGGGGCTAACAATAGCAGTTTAGATATTCCCACTTGGGCTCTAAATCCTGAGCTCCAAGACATCCCTACCTTCCCTTGCTGTGTTTCAGAGCCCAAGCAGGAACATAGTACACTGCTATTTTTAACCCCATAGTGCAAGCTCTGCAAGCACAAGTCAGTTGACTCAGGCTCTGGGACTCATTGCCAGAGGGTTTGGGATTTTTTGCATGCTGTAGACATACCCTTACTTCCTCCAGTAAAATGGGGATAGTAGTACTTCAATCCCACTAAAGACTGAGGTGCTTGGAGACTATGGTAATGGGGCCAAATAAGTACCTAGGATAGATAGTACAGTATGTCTGAGAACTTAGATAAAAATGTTCACCTTTGAAAGTAATTAACTTGATAGTAAACAGACTGGACAAGTGTCCGATACCGATTTTCACTTCAGCTACAGGACATAGGTGCCGACTCCATGGGTGCTTCAAGGCTGGAGCACCCTTGGGGAAAAATTGGTGGGTGCAGAGCACCCACCAGCAGCTTCCCGCCCAGCTCACCTCCACTCCACCTCCGCCTCCACACCCTCCCTCCCTCCACCCTTGCCTGGGAGGGAGGGTGTGGAGGGAAAATGTGGCATGCCCGGGGGAGGAGCCAGGGGTGGGAATTTGGGGAAGGGGTTGAAATGGGGGCAGGGGTGGAGTTGGGGCACAGTCGGTGCGGGGGGGGCACGAGCACCCACCGGCGCCGGCTAAAGTCGGCGCCTATGCTACATGACCGTTGTTTGTCTGAAAGGAGCTGTTGAGGAAAATTACATCAAGCGAATTAGAGCAAAAATAGGAGGGAACATCCACGTATTTTCTCAGAAATGGGTCCAAACCAAACTCCTGGATCTGAACACATGAACTTTTGGGAAGTTTAGACCCAATGCATATCTGAAGTTTATGAGTCAGATCTCTCTCTCTACCTTGTATGGAAATATCTTAACTATCTATCTACAGCAGCGCAGTATCTGAGCAGCTCTTGCAAAGATGTAATGGTAGCTAATCTTCCCCCTTAGTACTGGGAGTGGAAGAGGACAAGGTCAAATCCTTCCAAAAATAAACAAACCCCCCTTCATTACTAGTTTGAAACAATTAAATCTAATATTTACTGCAATACATAATACAACTAGTCATAAATACATCCGCCTTGCCCCCCAGTAAGAGGCAGCCATCTGCCATTGTCTTTCCAAAAGGTGGTGCTTGCCTGGGGTGTCTATGTAGGAGCATGTGTAAAAACAGCTGTTCATTTTCTTCATCCTATATATTAAGGATATCACCATAATCGTATTGGCTTGGAAATTTTCCATTCATCACTCCACTCCCTTTTTTATGAATCACACTTTTCAAGAAAGCATCAGAGCCCTTCATGTGGCACTTTGCTATTTTTAGGGCAAATGCTGCAAGTGTATTTAATGTGATTACTTTCAAAACTTCAGAGAAACCAATCCATAACGCTAAAAACCCTAGGCCTGATTCTCCATTCACATACCCACGTCATCCCCCTGACTTCAGAGCAGTTACTTCCAGTTCACACCCCCATAAATGAAGAGAATCAGGCCCATTGTTAGAAGATAAAAGGAATGCTTATGTCAGAGCATAAAAATAACCCACAAGTTAAAAGGAGCACTGCTGTGAGAACAAGCCATTTTAAATTACAAATGCATCTTGAGAGACAAAGTTCAGAAAAGGATCCTAGTTTTCTCAAGTTCCAGGGGTTTCCATTTAAGATACAGGAGATGTTCAGCCACCTGTAATGAGTTCCCATCACTACCTCAACTCTGCCACAAGAAGCAACAGAAAGTAAGGATCAGGTCTGGTACCAGACCTGAACTTTTCCAGTATTTGATGGAATTTGGATGCAGTTTTCGGGCTTGTATCTATACAAAAAGATGCAAGCTCATAATTCCCCAAGCCTGGTCCCACTGGAATCAACTGGAGTTTTGCCATTGATTTCAATGGGATCAGGATTTGGGCCTGAATTTTTTCTATTGTTTTATAGCTCAGCATATTGCACGCTTAGTTCCCTTTAATACGAGAATGCTATGTATTGATCAAGTCTTTTAAAAATATTTTAAAAGATCCTTATCTTAACGTCCTTGTCTATCCTCTTTGTTGCATCACTAACCCACGCAGTGCTTCAGCTGATTGGATGATGACAATTCATTTCATGGCAATTTTCAAGGTTTTGATGTTTTTTATTCCAGTGTGGAACAAGAACAAAAACCTTTCCAATGTTTTAGACACAATTCCATTTTTGTGAAATGTTTCTAACCAAAATCTGAGATTTTTGATTCAGGAAGAGGGATTCAAATGGCTAGGAAGGCTGAGGGGCATGTGTATGCACTCTGGTGAGTAGGACCTTCGGCTAGGGTGTGGGAGATCAAGGTTCACGTCTGCTCAGTTTAGAACAGAGTTTTTCATTCTAGATCATTCTGAAGGAGGTAGAGCAAAGGTCTGTACCTCTCTGAGGCTCGACCCAAAAACCTTTTCAATGAAATTTTCGTCAAAACTGAAATATCCCCACAAAAAGTTTTAGTTTTGATGAAACAGCATATTTAGATGAAATTTAATTTTTTTCTAAAAATATTCTATCCAGCTCTATGCAGGGAGTAGAAGGGGGTCACAATGTTACCTAAGCACCCATAATTAAAGCTGCTTGAAAAATTTTCAGCAGAACAATTTTCCATTAGAAAAATGCAGTTTTATCTAAATGATAATGTTTCCAGGAAACATTTCAAAACAAAAACAATTTGTTCCCATTCAAAAGCACTTAAACATTTAGGTAATATCAAGATGTTTTATTCTGATAATGGCAAAACAGCTCATTTAAACTTTATTAAAATTAATATTGTAATATATACAAGTAGAATGATATAGTATTATATGTATACAGTTCTTAATTTCAAATCATACTATAATAGTTTAATATTAAATACATCACTATGCAATATTATCAAAACAAAATGGTTTTACATTATTGAAATGAAATGTTTCCAGATAAAGTTTTTTGGCATTTCTGTTCTGCAGAACATTTCTAAGTTTCAATTTTATTCCCCAATTCAGAATGATTTTTTAAATTAATATCAGAACTTCCTGTGGAGCAGAAATACTATTTTGTGATCAGCTTTACATATAATAGAGACAGGGCTCAGCTGTGCAGTTCACATCCTCATCTAGATTCAAGCTTTCCCAAAGTTGTAGGGGTGTCTGGATCCATCTCCTGTAAGAACAGAGATATATCCAGGGTAAAATTCTATGGGGTTCAAGAGAAAATGGGATATTAACTACTGGAACTAAATGCAAGTGAGTCTCAGATTAAATCCAATATTGATTAGTCTCACTGAAGAAAACAGGTGCACATGTTCTTTGGATGCCAATGTCTGATTTTCTCTCATTTGTAGAATCCTGTTGTAACGTGAAGCTAAACAAATGAGACTCAGAATTTACTTATGTTTTTTCATTCACTCTGCCTCTTAAATCCTATTTTAAGACCTGGGTTAATTTATAAATGTTGACTTCTTGGGCAAAGTAATTTATTCTTCTTGGTTGCTTTAAATTCTTTCTAGCAGGGACTTTCTTGTCTCCACATTGTCAGATTAGCCTGCAGTTTAATCTGGTTCCAATTTGTAAATAGCAACCAGTTTAGTGCACTTTCCCCTTTTAACAAGAGAGGGGTAACAAGAAGAAGCATGAGAAGCAGAGCAAGGACAGCAGCTACTAGCATCAAACAGGATTTTAGGGGATTGTTCCAGTCACAAATATCACAATCATACTTTGCACTTCTGTAGAGCTTTCGACCTGAATCAAAGTTCTCTCTACTAGGAGCTCACTAGGTCTAAAAAACCTGGGCTATGCAAAAACCACAAGGTTTCATAAAAGGGGTTTGTGAACTGAGCTCTGCAGTTTGTTTTGCAGTCACTGGAAACAAGTGAACAGCTAGCTGCAGGTATGCTTGGAGAGCAGAGTTGAAAGGGTTTGGGGGTGGGGTGTATTCCTTAACACTCCAAGGCCAATCCTCCACAGCCTCTTAACCATCCCTTAATCTAACAAGCCCCAGGGTCTTCACCTCCTCTTAGTTATCTGGTAATCTGTTTATCATTAATAAAATAATTTAACTGGCCCATCGTGTTCATATGGATGCGGCAAAAGAAAGTAGGTTGATGTGGAAAAGGCTCTTGACAGCACTTTCCAGATATAAGGACACTTGAACAATGGAACAATTGTCATTGCCATCAACAGCATTCCTATAAATAGAGACTAGTGTATCGATTTCTCTCAGAAGAATACACCACCAGCTGGTGAACAAAGCAGAGGGGATTGTTTGAAATATGATGGATTGAACAAGAATAACTTGTTCTGTTTCTGGAGCCAGCAGAGAAGGGGGTCACAGACAGAGGCAGAGGGAGCTGATGGACACACAGCTGTCTGCTACAGCTGGCCAAAGTGAGGCTTCACACTGGGGAGAGGGGAGAATGCTCAAACATTTAAAGGGATGGGACATCACAATTCTCATCACTTATAAAACACAGTTATAGATGTTTGCTCTTGATAATAGGTTGAGTTCATGATGTGTTAATGAAATTGCTGCAATAAATGAAGAGGAGGTAAGAAAAATAGTGGTGACATAAACGAGTGAGTTAATGAGGATTTTCTCATCATTTGAGAGGGAAGAGAGAGAGACTCCATCTTCTCCTGAAAGTAAACATTGTTGATGTCTACCTTGGGAAGAACCACCCCTAAGAGAGCAAATACCCAACAGTAAGCTTCACTGAGGAGGTGTATCTAGTGGTTAGAGCAGGGTCCTACAAGTCAACACTCCTGAGGTATTTTTCCTAGCACTACCACTGACTTGCTATGTGATCCTGGGGAAGTCATTTTTCAAGATCAAGAGATCTTTGGGGCACACTGTCATTTTATTTGTCTATAAGGCATCTAGTAAAGGTTGATGCTACATAAATAATATTTTTTAACATAGCCTCTTGTGCCTCATTTTATTTTTCTGTTAAATGGATGTAGCAAACCTCACAGGGCTTCTGTGAAACTTAATCACAGTAAAGTTCTCTGAGATCCTAAGAGATCAGTACTACAGAAGAGCAAAGAAATCTTCAGCCTCTTTCAATAAAGAAGGAAGGAGTAACACTACAGACTGTGTAGGAAAGACAGGAAGTATGGCAAGATATCACCCTGGGTTAACCAGGAGATCTTCAATGATCTAAAAATAAAAGTCCTACAAAAAGTGGAAACTAGGTCAAATTACAAAGGATTAATATAAACAAATAAACCAAGTATGTAGGGACAAAATTAGAAAGGCCAAGGCACAAAATGAGATCAAATTAACTAGAGACATAAAGGGTAACAAGAAAACATTCTACAAATACATTAGAAGCAAGAGGAAGACCAAGGACAGGGTAGGCCCATTACTCAATGGTGGGGGGGGGGGGAGAGGGGAGAAAAACAACAATAAAAAAAATATGGAAATGGCAGAGGTTTTAGGTTTTCACCAAAAAGGTTGGTGGTGATTAGACATCTAACAATGAATACAAGTGAAAATGAGGTAGAATCAGAAGAGGCTAAAATAGGGAAAGAACAAGTTAAAAATTACTTAGACAAGTTAGATGTCTTCAAGTCACCAGGACCTGATGAAAGTCAAGTAGTTGACTGAAGAGATATCTGAGCCATTAGTGATTATCTTTGAAAGGTCAGGAAGACAGGAAAGATTCCAGAAGACTGGAAAAGGACAGATGTAGTGCCAATCTATAAAAAGGGAATTAAGGACAACCCGGGGAATTACAGACCAGTCATCTTAACTTCTGTACCCAGAAAGATAATGGAGCAAATAATTAAGTAATCAATTTGCAAACATCTAGAAGATAATAAGGTGATAAATAAAAGCATGAATTTGTCAAGAACAAATTGTGTCAAAACAACCTGAGCGCTTTCTTGACAAGGTAACAAGCCTTGTGGATAGAGGGGAAGCGGTAGACTTGGTATATACTGATTTTAGTAAAACTTCTGATATAGTCTCACATGACCTTCTCTTAAACAAACTAGGGAAATGCAATCTTGATGGAACTACTATAAGGTGTTTGTATAACTGATTGGAAAATCATTCCCAGAGAGTACTTATCACTGGTTCACAGTCATGCTGGAAGGGCATAACGAGTGGAGTCCCGTGGGGATTAGTTCTGGGTCTGGTTCTGTTCAATATCTTCATCAGTTATTTAGATAATGGCATAGAGAGTACATTTACAAAGTTTGCAGACAATACCAAGCTGGCAGGGGTTGCAAGTGCTTTGGAGGATAGCATTACAATTCAAAATGATTTGTACAAACTGGAGAAATGGTCTGAAATATATAGTATGAAATTCAGTAAGGACAAATGCAAAGTACTCCACATAGGAAGGAACAATCAATTGCACACATACAAAATGGGAAATGACTGCCTGGGAAGGAGTACTGCAGAAAGAAATCAGGGGGGTTATAGTGGATCACCAACTATATGGTCAACCATGTAACACTGCTGCAAAAAAAGCAAACATTCTGGGATGTATTAGCAGGATTGTTGTAAGCAAGACACGAGAAGTAATTCTTCCACTCTACTCCACACTGATTAGGACTCAACTGGAGTATTGTGTCCAGTTCTGAGCACCACATTTCAAGAAAGATGTGGACAAATTGGAGAAAGTGCAGAGAAAAGCAACAAAAATGAGTAAAGGTCTAGAAAACATGACCTGTCAGGAAAGATTGAAAAATTTGGGTTTGTTTAGTCTGGGGAAGGGAAGACTGAGAGGGGACATGATAGCAATTTTCAAGTACATAAAAGGTTGTTGCAAGGAGGAGGGAGAAGAATTGTTCTTCTTAATCTCTGAGGACAGGACATGATGCAATGGGCTTAAATTGCAGCAAGGGAGGTTTAGATTGGACATTAGGAAAAACTTCCTAACTGTCAGGGTGGTTAAGCACTGAAATAAATTACCTAGGGAGATTGTGGAATCTCCATTATTGGAGATTTTTAAGAGCAGGTTAGACAAACACCTGTCAGGGATGATCTAGATAATGCTTAGTCCTGCCATGAGTTCAGGGATTGTACTAGATGACCTCTCGAGGTCCCTTCCAGTCCTATGATTGCTCTTTAATTGGAACAAGGCGAGACCATGGAAACAAAGATCACTTAATGGGGATGTAGAAGGAATCAAAAGTGAGAACAAAGCATAGGAGCATGCAGGACTGGATCTTTATATCATTTACTCTTATAAAAGAGAGTATTCCCAGCCTTGTTGGAACTGAATGTTGTATGACTTAATACCTACTAGCATTTCTGTGCCCAATTCCTTACATACTTTCAACTGCAGGATTGGGCCTACGGCATGCTTGCACTGATTATCATGCTCAGATACATTGATTCAGCTCTAAGGAGGATTTACCTTCTGAAATTGCTACCGGGATAACAGTATTATTAATTGGCTATGGACAGTTGTCAGCGCTCACACTCCACCATGCTGGTTTCATCAACTCAGAACAAGGCCGTAGAAATCATCAAGTTATGTTCCTGTTGGGTGAATTCTACCCTGTTCCCTCAGCCCCAGCATTCACAGAGGGAACTGAAGGAAGCAGAACCATTGTGACATGGTTGCATCACAAGAACATTCTGGAGGAAATCGCGTTGTGGGAACAGGCGGGAAAATCCTCTGCGTGCATTACAGCTCCATTTGCAGAGCCTTCTTTTGCACCACTGGACTGAGGGGGGCGGGGTGGATACAATGACTGAGCAAGTGGGAGGGGCACAGATAGTGGAAATAAAATGTAGAGTGTTCTAGACAAAAAGGGTCTCCTTCAAGAAGGACATGTTCTCTTCCCCTGAGGGCTAAGTGGACTTCACAATGCTCCCTACCCTAGCCAGCAATGGAGAACTCATGGTTGACTCCACTCATTGCCACAAAAGCTTTTTCTGAATATTTTCCCCAGTCAGAGGAGAAAACAGTTTTAATTGAAATGAACTGTCATGAGCAATGACATGCTCATTAACTTTCATTGTAAATACTTTCACTTATCATCATAGTGACAACGAAATAAACGAGGGATCCAAACATGCCAACTAGGCTGCTTAAAAAAAAAATAAATCCATACATTTTGCCTTTCCCTGTTCTCTTTAGCTAGCATAAGGTAACAGAAAATGAGACCTCCCCTGGATTTCTGTACAAGACTAAATGACAAGAAACAGTCAACTTCTGCTGGCCTCCTCACCTCTATTAGTGCCGACTTCATAAGAAAGCTATAAGCAGTTTTGTTCTGTGAGAGAGTAAGGGAAGTCCCTAACAGGGACTAGACTGTGTACTTTGGGTTTTATTCCTGAGCAAATTTTGGCCTCATGAAATCTAGAACATTTTTTAAAAACTTTTGCTTGCTTTGGAGTTCAAAAGAGGAAATGCTGGGCCAAAAGAAGAAATGCTGGGCCAAAATCAGTATAACTGGCGGCAGAATCTGGCCCTAGGTATCTGAATGGCATGAGCAAATATGATGTACCAATAAAATGCTCTAACAGGCAGCATAATCTAATGGACATGGCACTGATCTCTGAATCAGAAGTCCTGGGTTCTGTTGCTGGCTTTTTCATTGACCTACTGTGGGACCCTTAATAATAATACCAGTATGAAGAAAAAAAAAGAAAAGAAATCTTATTTCAATAAATCTTAATACTGCTCTCTAACCTTCTAGTCTTACACAAAGAAGCCTTACACATACAGAATAACAATTATTTTATTCTTTGTTGAGCACTGACAGTGCGCTAGGTGCTATAAAAGACATGAAATTGAGACAGATTCCAATCTCGTTTACCCAAGTGCAATATAACTGCACAGAATACATGCAGGGTGGCTCCACTCTGTCAGTGCTCACCAAATAACGGAGAAAGTTAGAAGGAAGGAAATAACTAAATGTAACAAAAACTATAAAATATTACAGAAATTATCCGGAGGATGTAAGCATGTCATTCCCAGGATCCTTATTAACTTAAGTCCAAACTGATGTTTAAGGCTTAAGTGTCCCCAATAAAAAAAATTAACTGCATCAACAGGAACCATTCTAAAGGTTTGTGTACACTACAGACTGGTATAGCTATGCCAGCAGAACCCCCTAATACAGACATGGCATAAACCAGCAGGACGTGTTCTTCTGCTACACCCCCTCCCCAAATGTCATTAGCTATGCCGACAGAACTCCGTTGGTTTAGTGATGTCTACACTGAGGGGGTTTTCAGCTTGGCTATGTGAGCTACTGGGTGCTAATCCTGCCCTCCTCCTCAGCGACATAACTATGCTGGCAAAACTTTGTAGTCTAAGCTAGGCCTAAGGCTCTGGAAATTGACAAAAACTGAACTCATGAACTGGTACTACAAAATGTGTAATCTGACAAAGCAAGAGAAGCTAACAAGGATTTTAAAAGAAACAAAGTGGTTTTTAAGATTTATATGAATGGAATGTTCTGGAATGGTCACAAGAATATATTTTTTAATTCTGATTTTATATTATCTGCATAGCACCTAAATGTCCCAATGAGATCTGAGCCCAGTTGTGACAGGTACTGTGTATACACACAGTGAGACAATCCCAGGCCTAAGTAGCTTAAAGTCTAAATAGGCAACATAGAGAAAGGAGGGGAAGGAAAAAAACAGAGGAATAGCGGTGAAATGAATTTGTCCAGTTGCACAACAGAACAGCAGAACTGGAAAGAGTACCCAGGTCTACTGAGTCCCAGTCCATTATGCTACCCACTGCACCATACAGCCCGTATTGTACAGTATTGCTAATACCCCATTTTTCCATGCACAGAGATTATGTACCATACCATACTCATTGTACAATAATACCTTCACAGCCACATCCCCTTCTGTTTTTACTTCTGTGTTGATTAGGAGCAATTGGCTCTGCATCTGTGATTGGAGTATACACTCATACCATTCCTGATCACCCTCCAATGCCTCTACAGGGAAAAGCTCCAGTAAGTGATGCTGCGTTGGGGGAAGTTTTGGAAGCCTGTTTGCATTAATTTTCCACCTCTCTGTAGGGCTGGCTGCTAATGGCATTGAGAGCAGTTGCAGAGAAAGAGAACTCCCGTTCCACAGTATCTGAGGCACTGGAGATTGAGAGTCTGAGAACACCTTCCCCCCAAAATACCAAACACTTGCATCCATGTGAGTCTTCTTTACAAGCTGCTGCTAAGTAATACTTTCCCTTTCTTTGTATTTCCTTTTGCTCTCTGGTTTTGACACTTCCTTGCCTATAGGAATAGATCTTCAGCTGGTGTAAACTGGTGTAGCTCCACTGATTTCAACAGAACTGAATTAATACCAGCTTAATATTTGGGCCATAGGATCTGACCTAAAGCCCATGGAAGTGAGTAAGAGTAAATCCACTGATTTTCATGGGCTTGGATAAGGCCCATATTTTTCAGCCAGTTTCTGTCTTGAATTTTTACTGCATCACGGATTATATCAGAATTAAGTGAATGAATCTTAAAGTGAGGATCTGATCCACTGGCAACTGTGTTTGCTCTAATGATGTGGTTGGATCAAGGTGATATACAATGCCATACCTTAAGGTCTTTACAAGCACCTTTACAATTAACTAACATTACCCTGGTTTTCCTTAAGTAGCCTCTCTATAATGGGAATCCTCTCTATAGGGAATACCATGGTAATATTGTCTCCTTACACAGGAGAAATCAGAAAGATTTTAACGGCGATCACAAAGACAAATTGTGTGCTTTCGTTGTTGCACTGCTGAGTTAAATGGTCATTTTTTGAACAGTAGGGATTACCAAGGAACAAGAGTCTTGGTTAGTTTGCCACAGAATAACTTAATGGGTTAGTTTCTCAAATGTCTCCAGTATTACAGACTCTGCCATACTCCACAGGGAAAGTGACACTAGAATCGTCTAAACCAAAGACAAATATAGTATACATTGCATAATATGGACAGACATCTGTCTGTCCAGAGGTTTCATTATAAAACTGATACACACACACAAACTTATAACCTGGGATAGAAAAATTGTTTAGGCTACCAAGTTTCTGCCATTTCTCTCAGGCTCTGGTATAATGTTTTTTTTGAAGAGTCTGAAATAATGGGATCTGGAGTTAGAAGACTGGAAAATTATCCAGTGTTGAAATTTGAACCCCGGCGTCTAATGATTTGTTTAGTCAGCATGAACAGAGGATGGCTGCATTACTCACAAGAGGCCTGAGTAATCTTAAATGTCCAGGTCTCAATGTCTAAAATATTACACAACAGCACTTGCAACAGAGAATGAAACAGAAATGGTGAAGAATGTAAGAAGTTCATTAATTTTCAGTATTAATGAAATCAGATTGGATCTTTGTTGCATAACTAAGATATAATGTTCTACGCAGAACTAGTGGCTTTAACTGTGTCCTAAAATATGAAGGTCAGATCCTCAGCTGGTGTAAAACATAACTATTAAAGACAATGGAGCAATTTATATTTGTAGTTGCCGAGAAATCTGTCTGTGGGACTTCATATTTCTCCTTCTCACTTGTTTTCCTTAAACTGAAATAAAATTGATCTAGATTGAGTTTTGCCTTTCACATAAAAACATGTCTGTAATAGTTGTTCAGTACTGTTACTTGTGTCAAGACTTTATTGATGTGATTTAGGTCTTAAAAAGCTCGCGGGTCCCTGGGGTCTTTTGGATAAGGACTGTTTTTCATTCAATCTGCATCATTGTACGTATATGCAAAGCCAACAAGTCAGAGTTCCCCCATTAGTGCTGGTGTCTGTTTCATTTGCATATTTCCAACTCGTCCTTACATCCAAGGTTAACACAATAAATTATAAGCAGATTCCAGTATAAAGTAATGCATCTGAACTTTTTCTTCCTTTTTTTGGTGCAAGACTGCTGATATAATTTCTATGGCCTAGTAGATCTAGCATTGGATTTGAACTCAGGAGACCTGGATTCCATTCTCAGCTATAGCACCCTATGACTTTGGGCAACTTACTCTCTTTCTCTGCCTCTATTTTCCTTCCTTCTTCTTTCTTGTCTATTTAGTTTGCAACCTCTTTGGGAGGAGGGACTTTTTCTTACCGTGCATTTGTCTGTGCCTAACACAATAGGGTCCTTATCTCAGTTGGAGTTTAATGTTATTGTAATACTAATACTTTTATCATCATTTCAGGCAAACTCATTTGCATATTAACAAGCTACCATGTTCCCCTAGTTAATAACATGAGTAAGCATAGTTAAAAAAGCTTATGGTAATTGACAAGTGATAAACCACAGCTGATTTTCATCTGTCAGTTTCATTCCATGTCAGTGCATAAATCAGTGATACTCAGACTGAGGCTCGAGAGCTGCAAGTGGCTCTTTAATGTGTCTCCTGTGGCTCGTTGCTCCATATATTAAACCAGTGTGATTTAATTATTATTAACCTAAGTTATTGACCAATCACGATGCTTTTATTATGTTATTAACCAATTGTAATAGCTAAAATAATAATACTGGGTCAGTCATTTTGCTGTGAGAATATATACATACATACACACTATTGTGTGTGTATGTATGTATGTGTGTGTGTGTGTATACACACACACACACACACACAAGTAAGTGAAACAATGAATTCACACTACTGTGGCTCTTTTGGGTAATGCTGATTGCTAGTTTGGCTCTTGAACCACTGAGGTCTGAGTATCACTGGCATAGATCATTTTGACCCCAATTCTGCAAAGAACTCTTCAAAGGTGCATCCTGGACTTCCATGAAGCCCCACTGACTTTTAGAATCTACCCACATGGAGCTCTTTGCAGGATTGAGTCTTCAGGAATAAATGAGGACACTATTATAGAATTAAAGACAACGAAGCCATCAAAGAGCACAATTATTGAGTCATTTCCCTCCTTTTCATTGTTGGGAAGATTCTTGATAGAATCTTATTGAATCGTCTGCTCCCTCTTGCCAAGGAAGTACTTCCAGAGGCCCAGTGAGGGTTCAGACCATCATGAAGCACTACCAACATGATTTTCCCAGCCAGGCAGATCCAGGAAAAATCTCAACACCACCACCAGGAGTAGTATATGGCTTCCATCGATCTGATCAAAGCCTTTGACTCTGTCAGCCGTGAGACTCTGGAAAATCATGTCAAAGTTCCGCTGCCCCAGCAAATGTATCACCATTATAAGACTCCTCCATGACCAGGTGACTGCCTCCATCCTGTGCAGTGTCTCCATCTCTGAACCCTTTGCCATCCGAACTGGTGTAAAACAAGGTGGTGTACTGGCACCCACCCTCTTCTTCATTTTCCTAGCAGCTATGATAACACTAATCCAACACTGCCCACCGCAGGGCACTGGCATCCAGTATCAGACTAACAGCAACCTTTTCCAACCTCTCAAGCCCCCATGCCAGTACTAAAGTAACATCAGCAACTATAACTGAACTGCAGTACACCGATTGTGCTGTAGTTGCACACCTCAAAGGAGGATCTACAAACAGCTCTTAACTGCTTCTCTGAAGCTTACAGAAGCCTACAGCTAACGCTGGACATCTTCAAAACAAAAACTCTCCACCAGCCAGCTCCCAGTCAATCATCAGACCTAGCAAGCAAGTTCTACATTGACAGAAGAACTGGAAAATGTAGAACACTTTGCCTACCTTGGCAGCCATCTCAAACAGAGAGCAGACATAGACGTCAAGATACAGCACAGAATCCGCTGTGCTATCTTTGCCTTTGACAGACTGTCTCGACCGAATGTTTTAATAACCATGACATCAGAACACACACTAGACTTTTGGTTTACAAATCAGCGGTAATCCCAACTCTCCTGTAAGGCTGTGAGACTTGTGTGACCTACAGAAAACACCTGAAAAATCTGCAATGCCAGCACCAGTACTTTCTCCAGAAAATCCTCAACATAAAGTGGGTGGATCACTGCCCTAACATCAGTGTCTTCATGGAGGACAACACCTTCAGTATTGAGGCCCTGATTATCCAGTACCAGCTGAGGTGGAGCAGGCACTGTGTGTAAATGCCTCATGCACACCTACCAAAACAATTGCTGTACACCCAACTCAAAGGAGAAAGGAAATAGGAAGGCTGAAAGAAATGCTTCAAAGACACTCTCAAGACAAACATCAAAAGATGTGGCCAGGGCCGGCTCCAGGCACCAGCTTTCCAAGCTGGTGATTGGGGCGGCATGCAGAATGGGGCAGCAGTCAGTGTCCCGCGGCGGCAATTCGGCGGCAGCTCCACCACTGTTTCCGCCGTGGTGGCAATTCGGTGGCAGCTGCTTGGGGCGGCAAAAATGGTAGAACCACCCCTGGATGTGGCATCGATACCATGCACTGGGAGACAGTAGCCCAAGGCAGGGCTAATTGGAGAAGACTTGTCAGAGAAGGAATGCTCACTTTTGAGGAAAATCTCCTTGCCCTGGTCGCAGAAAAATGCCAGAAAAGAAAGAACTGATGATTGTCATGCAGCAACAACAGCCCAACACTGCCTTCCAACATCACCTACGTTTGCCACAGAATTTGCGGCTAAAGGATCAAACTCCTCAGTCAAAGGACCCATAAAAAATAAAAGGCTGTGGAAGAGATCATCTTCAACCCTGGGGGATCACCAACAATAATAGAATTAGTACATTTCACTTGTCCATTCTTCTTTGAATTGAGAGTCAAACCTTATACATATCCCAAACTTTGCCTCTTATATGTAGTTATGTATCTGGAATGACATTGAAAAGAAAAACTTCACATGGATTAATACATGTGTCAAGGTAAAATTTCTAAAGGTGCTAGAAATCTTAGATTTCTACAGAAAGCGAACAGGCAGTCTTTCACTGAAGCAGCCTCTTATGAGAAGGTCATTTATAGATTACAAAACAAGAAAGTATAAGAATGCAATTTAAAGATGAATTCCCACAGACTGGGACAGCAGCCACGCTCTGGCTCTGCCCATGCAAGTGAATGGGGGGGCACCAGACACAACCCTCCTTCTCCTTCCCTGGCATGGGGCCAAGACTGGGAAGGGGCTAGGACGTTCCCAGCACCTTCAGCAGCCGCCCCACTCAGCTACAGCTCACAGCGCCCCCAGGCGGGCTGACTCAGATGTTCACCCTGCTCCAGGCCCACACCCTGGGCAGAACCAATCCACGCCAGGAGCCCACCCGCCTGCAGGGGAGCTGTATGTATTAACTTTTAATCCACTTTTAACTTTTAGGCACCCCTAGGCCTGTGCCTAATAGGAAATCTGGCCCTGATCTCAAGGATGATTTACCTCCTTCCTACAGCACTTTGAAATCTCTGGGTGGAAACTGCTGTATAAAATTTAGCTATTAAACAAGACTACTGGGAAAGCAGTCTGGTAAGGAGAATCAAGCATGAGATTAAAGATATGTATACACCAACAAAGCTGCAACAGAAAGCAGGGACCCTCTGCTAGGGCCAGGGTCAAAAGTATTTTCCACACAGGTGATGAAAAAAGACACTAGCAAAAAAAAAAAAAAAATTTGGTCAACAACAGGGAAACTACAAAGTTAGCCAATGTCAAACTACCCAGCCGAAAAAGGTTACCACAGACAGAAATACATTTATTACTGTCTTCAGACTTCATTAGTTTGTAATCCCCATCTCTTTTCAGATTTATTTTCCTTAATGTGTTCCCCATCTTACCAGATCAAATGATCCCATTCTTGAATAACATGTAGGGTCTGAATATCCTCAGCTCTGCACCCTCATTCACAGCCACAACAAATGAGTGTAAAACATTCATTCCGATTTGGGAGCATGGGTGCAAAACATGCAAGATGGCGGAAAATGAGGCCCTTCATTTCTAAACACAGGAGGACCTGATCCTGCTCTTGGTTACACTGGAGTAACTAGTGAAGCCTGTGCAAATAGATCAATGTAAAACTAGTGCAAGTGAGAGCAGAATCAGGTCCTCTGTGCTCTATTCATTTTTAGTAAATACATCTACTTTCTCTCTACCTTTTGTAGTGCTGCCATGCACTGCTCAGTAATTGCCATGCATCACCACACAGGCAACTTTATATTAGTCCTGGATTAAGTGATTCCTTTGTATATCAATCTGTTGGGTATGCAAAGCACTTTGCCATACTCCAGAATAAAAGGCGATATATAGTGTTAAGATCATAATTTCTGTGCCATCAATCCACACTGAAAGCATCTGAACAATGAGTCATTATCTTATTAGCTGAAATAGACCCTGCCATTCTCCTGCTCAGGGTTTGTTTTTGCTGCTCTAATTATCCTCTTAAATTTGGCTTCTGTTCACAGATCTCCTTGTTATCAGAACAGCCATATATTCAAATGCCTTCCATTTCAGGAAGAAGCAAGAGAAGCAAGCAAACTCCACATCAGTTCCCAGCACAGCATCTAGGCAACGAAGGCAAGTTTTCACGGCTGCAGTATGGAGATGGTATAGTGCCTCAGCCACATACATCTCTGGGGAAGGGCACCAACAGATCCATGGGAAAGGAGCCATTTTACAGGCATGGCTGCCCTTCTGCATCCCTGCACTGACTGCCCCATTGCTACATGGCAAAAGAAGTCAAGGTGGGAGCTGTTAGAAGTAGATTTGCCACTAGAAGCGCCACTGGGATATCCCTGGGCTGAACTAGGAGAGGGTGTCATGGAGGCCAGACCCAGGCTCCCCTGCTCAACACCCTCTTCTATCTAGCAATCAACCACTGCTGTCTTTTCTTTGTGCATGTGTAGGAAATCTGCTGTGGATGGTCCCTTGCATATACATATGTAACCTTTCTTCCAGGTGGAGCCGGCAGCAACCAGGGCCAGGTTCAAAATCTAGGGGTTCCTTTTCAACCACACAACACAGAACCAGCTCGAGCCCCCACCCAGTAACCTGTGAAAATTACACACCACCCCAGGCACCTCTGAGAGGCAATGCTTCCCCACTCACAAGCACAGAGTGAGTGTAGGAAAAAAACTTTGAATGAAAGGAGAGAAGTGACCTGACATTCATTAGGGAAAATGCCACAAGCAGGATTCATAATCATAAAACTATGAGCAGGACACCCACCCCAGAGTGCGTGGGGCAGTCTTCTGCTTCACATTCTTGAGTTCTACAACCACAAGTTCCTTTTCTGTGCTCTCCACTAGCTCACAGTAGTTGTCCTTGGTCAGTGAGGACCCAGGGTTCAGAGGTGCATCTGTGTGAGTTCACCTCCCACCCAGGGAAAAAGGCACCTGGCTTGCTCCACCATCTGAGCACTTGCTCTGGCTGGCCACCTCACCAGCCTCTGTTCCTTGCTGCCTGGCTGCCTCACCAGCTGCTCCAGACTGCTCACCACTTTCGCCGGCTGCTCCTGCCAGCCACACGTCAGTCACCTTCTGCTGCGACCTCTGTAGGTCAAGTCTCTTAGGGGCTTTCAGCAAGCTGGGAAGAAATACTGCCCCACCACAACTGATTTCAGCTCTTATTGAATATTTAAAATAACAAAAGGCTCTTAAGGAAACCTATTTAGCTCAATCTTTGAACACTGGGGAGGAACAGGTTAAACCAGACGAGGGGCCCTTAGGGAGACGCCACACCGCCTGGCTAAGACACCTATCCCCACCTCTCTTACTTTCACAGGGGTCTGGCATTTGAGCCCCTGCCTTAGCGAGTTTTTTTCAGCTGAGGGTGACCCCTCAATCAGGACAAGCTCAATACGGTTCTGCTCCCCTTTAGTCATACAATGAAGATAACGTTGATAACATTGCACTACCCTTGCATTCAGTACTAAAGTGATTTGTAACCCAGCACCAGCCAAAGCTGATTGCTTGGAGCTATACAACTCCTTTCTGCTAGATACCTATGCAGAGGTATGTTCAGGTAAATACAGTTTGCTCCTGAAGTCTCTCCTCCTCCCCAACTAGCTGTCGGGGGGGAGAGTTCATTCAGACCCTGCTTACAGGTATGTGGAGGGGGATGTTCTGTGTCTGTCATTTATTTGATCACTCTGGACTCTGTTAGCCATTTCCCTAACCCAGAGGGATTTCAATAGCATTTTTCCCTCCTGTTTTACTGTACATTTTCTTCATTGTTGTCACTCTGGTTTTGTATTTTCAATAAATAGTTCAAGTGACAGGTTCCTATATGTTTTGTACGTGGAGATGGTGTCTCAGATCTCATATTGTGACCACACCTCTCAAAGTCAAGGTATTTAAACAGTTCATTAAACATATTCCAATATAAGGACATTGGAATGTGAATTTCTTCCACTGAGGGCTCATAGGATCAGGCCCTAACAGCACCTGATCGGACCTATTCATGCAGCAGGCTTTAACTAGTTTCTTCCTTCACTGTAACACACATCCTTTTCAGCACAGTGAGAGGAGCAAGAAGTGTTATTAATAAGAAAATTGAACTAAAGCTCTTAACCATCTCCCAAAAATATTGACATTGTTAAAGTCTTCTGACTTACATATAACTTATGGTATCATTCACCTCTACTTCCCAGCCCTTCACATAAAAAGTGTTGCATTTAAGTTTTAAAATAATGGATTCAGCTTTAAAAAAAAAAGAAAAAAAAAGCAGAAACCCCAGCAGAATATTCACATTAGTCCTTGCTTACAAAAGAATATTGAAGGAAATAAAAAATAATGTATATAGATACTGTAGCAGGGTAGCCACTCACTCACCCCCTCACGGCCAGGGGCCACTTTGCAGGCACCTTGCCCATTAGCCCCCCCTTGCAGGCCACTTAAGTACTCCACAGTCTGTTGTGGCTTACAGCTCACCTTCCAGGGATTGGTTTAATATCAAATAAAGTTCACAGAGTCCTGAATCACAAAATAATCTAATCAAGCCTCAATAAATCCCTAACATAAAGCCCTAAATCATAATTCAACAGCTCATACTTAACTCCAATTCTTCTGCCATACCCAGAGCTCTCCCTCTACCTGAAGCAGCCACTCCCAACTCTTTCTATCCAAAGCTCAGCTTTCTAGCCCCCGGGCGTCTCTCATTCAGTGTCTCCCCTGTTCTGAGGGCAGGCTATATACGGCCCTCTGCCAGAGTTCTCCTCCTAATTTGCTGGAAGAGAGGGGTGCCCTGCCCTACCCTACATTACAGGGCTCCTGATCCCAGGCCTTTAAAGAAACTGTGTCCTGCATGTTTTGTCTTCCCCATCTAACTCCTTATTCCCCAGGATCTCTTCCTCTCTTCAGCTAACAGGCCATTTTCTGGGCCTTTGTTTATTCCAACATCCTGGGATGCGTTCTTCTGGCCCTCTTTACTCTTAAAGGCCCAGTATGCCCCACTACAGGTACCAAACCAATATAATGTAAGAATTGCCAGGCACACAAGGCAAATTAATAATATTTTAAAATGCTAGAAACACACTGATACTCCTATGCAATACTCAAGTATCTTATCGTATTAACTACAAAATGATAGCGCTAACATTAAACTGAAGTTTTTGCCAACTGAAGCAGAACTAAAAGATGGTAAAGAGGCCAAATAAATTATTGCAATTTTATATAGACAGTAGGAATCCAAATTAAAGAAAATGGTGACAGTAAATAAAAACAATAGGCTGGAGGGTGGCAAGGATGTTAATTCATCCTAAACAAAATCACCTTTGAATAGTAGCATACAGTTAATGTTCCAGTTCAGAATGAGTTCAGAAGCTTGCAAATGTCACTTTATGAATTGCTAAAAGCACCTTTTCTAAACCAAACAAAACAAGACACAGATAGGAAATATACTATGCTGTATTGCAAATATATGTTCAGTGTATTTAAATATTTGCAAGTAACTGGATATTAATTTAATTTCAGATTGTCGTCTAGTAAACAAAAATGGCATTTGAAACTCACTAATCAAAAATGAGTAGGTAATATTTCTGGAAAATAATAGTAGCTACCAGGATTTCATCATTACCTTGCAAATGGCATAATTGGGCAAATCTTATCCCATTTGCACCAGAGAGGTTCCATTAACATCAGTGGAGAGGCTCCAGCTTTGCAGTATTGTAATTGGGATCTACAGTTAGCTCAGGAGTTTTGCAGCCAGGGGATATGATTAGAGCTGTGTGAGTAACTGATTTTTCAGTTCAGGAACAGATCTGAAAAACTGACAAGTCATTTTGGTTCAGGTGAAACCAAATCTGAAGTTATCTGGAAATTTTGGTGAATCAGAAAAGTCAATTCCAGAGCTTGGATTCAATGTGAGTCTCCCATAGCCCAAATGAGTGCTCTAACCACCATGATGACGGTTATAAGGGAAAAGGGAGGAAGAGAATCATCAGCACCACTTTCCCTCCTCTGCAATCCATTTTGGGTCCAATTTTGTAAATAGTTTTAGGTAGACCAAAACTGCATTTTTCAGATGAATAAACTATTCATCCAAAAAAATCTCACGGAGTTCTCCATATGATAGAGCACATTTTAACAGTTCAGCTGTTTCTAACATACCGTGAAGTCCACTCATGCATTTTTTCCAAGCCCAAACACCCTTTAATGTCATGGGGATTTTGGGTATGCAAGTAAAGCCTAGGAGTAAAATTTTCAAAAGCACCTAAGTGAGTTAGGAGCCTGAATCTCTATTGAAAATAGGACTTTGTACTCTGTCTCATTGACTTTCAGTGAGACTTTGGGTGAAATTTTCAAAAGTGCCTGAGTGATTTTGAAGCATCAATTCCATTGACTTTCAATAGGATTGAGGTTCCTAAATCCATTTTGGAATTTTTATTCCAATTCTGCAGCATGCTGAACACCTAAGGCACTGCGTGCCTTCCACTTCCATTGATTGTAATGGGAGTTAAGAGCCCCTCATAGGGGTTTTGATGACCTCCTAAGGTCCCTTCCAACCCTGATATTCTATGAGTCTATGAGTCTATGAGTTTTCAGCCTCTTTTTAGATCTTTCAATGCAATTAAAATTTATGTCACAGTCTGTTCCCCATTACATTGCTGTAAATTCAGACTAACACCATTGAAGTGCTTCCCTAGTACATATGTGACAGCCACAGTTCTGTAAACTGGAGATCTAGTAATAGCTTCCTGTTTATCTGTGAACACCTTAAATCTTCTACAAATCCTCAGTGCCTTTGTTGTCATTTTACAGATGGAGAAAACAGAGTGTCAGCAATTTGCCAAAGATCACACACAGCAAGTCAGTGTCAGGAAAATAAGGGCTAACCCCTGCATCCACTGAAATGAATGAGAGTTTTGCCACTAACTTCAACAGGAGCAATATTGAGCCTCAAGTCTCCAACTTCCAGCCCTATAATTAATACATTAGATCACAGTATCATGAGGCAAGTCACTGATCCTCTCTGAGCCTCAGCTTACCCATTTGTAAAACGAAGGACAGTTGTTATTTACCTACCTCATCCTATTGGTAAAGCTGTAAAGCGTTTTTCAGGTGAAACTATTAATAAGGCCCGAAGTTGGACGAAAGCTGAAGATGTCCTGTCTCCACCGAGCTCCTCACTCCACCAGCCTATATGTGAGAGCAGGCAACAACAAAAAAGGGCACATTTCCAGGTTTTATTTTTCATTATGAATCCCTTTTTAGTCCGGGGTTCAAAATTACACTCAATGAATAGGTGAAATATTTCACTTGTATTTTTGTGGGAAAAAATTCACCAGTTTCTTCAGCCCTATCAAATATTGAACATTACACGGTGGACAATATCAGGATGAGAAATCTAGTAGCTCATGAAGTATAAATACATTTTTGTTTGTTCGTTTGTTTAATCTAGATTTATTGCTTCCCTCCACCCCCGCCTTTTTATGGATAACTTCAAGTTCCTGTGAGTATGCAGCAGTAATAAATTATCCCTTCTCACTGTCTGATGGCCTCGAGTAATGGTTAAGAAAAATGGTTTTTCATTCCACTGAACTGTAAAATAAACAAAACAAACCCTTCATTAAATGCTATAGGCCAAAGGGTCTCAGCAAATGTACTGCAAATGGCTGCTTTGCTCATCACAGATAAAATCCATTATGAGATTGTGTTTGGAACTGGACTAGCACATTTTGGGTGCCACATCATTTTAAATAATAAGTTGGTGAAGAAAAATCATCCCCTACATTCAAACCTATTTCAATGTCATTTTCTAGAGACAGAGACATGCACACAACTAAATCAGTTCCATCATTTAGATGGAACATTATGTTTTCCTGTACTTTTCGGCTTACTTTCATTCCTTCCATGAAAGAGAATCTCACGACCTTTTCAATATTGGCCTCAAGACATAGCTGAGTAGTTCTTTTCATGCAGAACCCCAAGACCCCAGCTGGCTAGCATGAAAGCTAACTTTGCTGACAAATCTCTAAGAAAATGTGTCATAATGTTCATTCTGTATTTTTTTTCTAAAACGAAAAGTGTCAAAATATCTGAGTATCAGCATACAACGTCCTGTGTTTAGCTTTAATCTATATCATTCAATACAGAGATCTAGTTGATATGTTTTCTTGTGTGTCTTATGTTACTAAAAGATCAAAGACACTGCAGAATCATACGACTTTCTGGTAGCTGCATCTCTTACATGGCTAGAAAGTGTATGACTAATATTTTAGGATCCATTATCTGTTATGTGTCACCAGAAAACAAAATCATTCTCGTATTTGTTCTCTTGTAAGCTCCACTAGGAGATGATTTCCAAACCCTCAAAAGGATTTCAACAGCTTCATTGTGAAGTTTGTGTTTACATGGGATTTCCTCATAACAGAGACACAATCGGGATTGAATCTTTCATTAAAGGATTTTCTGTCAGAGATGCTGTCTCTACTGCTGTATCCAAAATTATCAGTACACCTGGGAATAACTGAGGTAGATAATAAAAATTAAAACTCATTCTCAACTGCCAAATGAGAAACTTATGAAGCATCTCTCCAAAAATAGATTTCAGTATCTTCATTAATTATAGATACCTTCTGACCTACTGGCAATGGTGGAAAAGTATAAATCATATATTTAATTTCCAAGTGGCAGAGAGCCAGATTTTCAAAGGAATTTAGGTGCATAAAGATGCAGATATAGGCCTAGTAAGATTTGTAAATGTGTCTAACCAGCTTAGGAGCCTAACTCCCCTTGATTTAAATGCAAATTTGCCATCACAATCATATCGAACAGCACCTTTCTCTGCTAAGGGGGCTACAGGTTGCTGTTGGAAAACTGAAGATTGTTCAGCCTCTTGAAAACAGATTATGAAAGTTGCTCCTGAAGTGACTAGGTAGGGTGGTTCCAATACTGATCTATCGGGCCCAGGTCAGTGCAGTCAAGGGTGGGCTGCAAGCAGACTCACAGTGCAATCTTTAGGAGGTATTTGAGGCAGGGGCAGCAAGTGCCTTGCAAAGTTACGTGTATTCACAGGAACAAAAAAAGGCCTTCGATCAAGTGTGGGATGAGTATCTGTGGGATGCGCTACTGTAACACCGACAGATGCTGGTCGTCGGCAGGCGGGATTGAACTTGGGACCTCTGGAGCTAAATGCATGAGCCTCTACTGCATGAGCTAAAAGCCATGTGGCTGTTAACTAAGGCTGAAGAGCAGACTCACTCATCTCTCTCTCAGTGGTCTTGGTGCCACTAGATGGGACAGAACACCACACCCAGGAGGTGTGTGGGTTACACACTTCCTCAGCTAGGGGAAGTAACCAAGAGGGTCTTACTCAAGGAATGATTCCAGTCTGGGTTCAGTGCCTCTGCAGACGGGGAGCAGGGGTGGGCACTGTTGGAGGGGGAGGAAGGGAAGCTTGCAAAGCCATGGCTAAGATGGAGAAGTAGGATGAGTAGGCAGAACCAGCTCAGTGAATACTTTTTTTTTTGGGGGGGGGGGGAGAGGGATAGCTCGGTGGTTTGAGCATTGGCCTGCTAAACCCAGGGTTGTGAGTTCAATTCTTGAGGGGGCCACTTAGGGATGTGGGGCAAAAAATCTGTCAGGGGACAGTACTTGGTCCTGCTAGTGAAGGCAGGGGACTGGACTCAATGACCTTTCAAGGTCTTTCCAGTTTTAGGAGATTGGCATATCTCCATTTATATATATATATATATATTTTTTTTTTCCAGTGTGCCAGTTCTTATGGATATGGGGGATATGCTGGGAGGAGGGGACAGGAGAACAGACCAGCTAGAGGCTGTATCAGAAGGTGTTGAAGCCTCAAGTATGAGAGTCCTTGCAGTTGGCCGGTTGCCCAGATGATACCATCATTTTAGGGGCTTTGACAGTTCTACAGTCCTGGAGGGTCCCCTTTAAATATCAAGAAATGGTTGGAGGGTTTGCCATGGCAAAGTGGCTGTGTGAGAAGTGTGGAAAAAAAAGACCAGGTGTGTCCAGACAACAGCTGACAGCTGTGTTCAGAGGGTGTCACACTGTCTGGAATGGCTCTCAACTCAAAGCGCCCTCCTCAGAACAGACTGTCAAAAGCAGGGCAGACATCCCAAATGGATGGCATGTTCCACAATTAGATTTCAACAATCCAGTAACAAATGAGATCACAGTAACAGTCTTATCATGAACTTACAGACAGTCCCCTTGGGTTCTCCAGTCTCTCTTACTACTTAGGCAAGCTGGACTTAGTGATAAATGGTCACTTTCACCAAAAACAAAATATTCAGGTTGCTCCCAGTCCCAAGAGACCCGTCACTTATCTCAGATCAATTTGTACCTTAGATCTCACACCAAATACAATGTCTGTAGCCAATCCTGTAATAAACTAATTAAAGGCTTATTAACTAGGAAAAAGAAATAAGTTATTTACAAGGTCAAGCAAGCAAGCATTTATACACAAATGAGTTTCAGGCCAGGTCTACACTATCAACTTTTATCAGTTTAACTGCGTCGCTCAGGGGTGTGAAAAATCCACACCCCTGAGCGACACAGTTATACCAACTTAACTGAAGCACTGGAATGGGTTACCTAGGGAAGCGGTGGAATCTCCTTTCTTAGAGGTTTTTAAGGTCAGACTTGACAAAGCCCTGGCTGGGATGATTTAGTTGGGGTTGGTCCTGCTTTGAGCAGGGGGTTGGACTAGATGACCTCCTGAGGTCCCTTCCAACCCTGAGATTCTATGATTCTATGAACCCCTGGTGTAAGAAGTGCTATTCTGAAGGACGAGCTTCTCCCGTCACCATAACCACCACCTCTCTTGGAGGTGGATTAACTATGGCAACGGGGGAAGCTCTCCTGTTGGTGTAGTAGCATCTTCACTGAAGTGCTAAAGCGGCGCAGCTGCACTGCTGCAGTGTTTTCAGTGTAAACCTGCCCTCAGTCTGTGATTCAAAAAGTGACAGAGGTGTAGTAATCTGTCACCATTGGATGTCAGCCCTGGGGATCCCTGCTTTTTTGTTTCTAGCTCCAGCCCTTATAAGAGTACAAACAGCAAAGAGATGAAAAATCTTCATGCCCACTATCTAGGCCTTCTGCATTTACTTCTCCATGAGTGGATCGGGCAATCAACACAGCTTTTAACCTCCACTGGCCCACTTAATGTTGATTGGCTCCCCAACCCATCCAGGAGGACTATCATCCCATCTGAGTTCAGAAAAGGCATTTTTACAATTATAAAATAAAAAGTTTTATTTTACCTTGTAGCATGGAATACAGACACTACAAGTGAGATTAATGCAGGCAGCAATTTACAAACATGTTAGAGTCTAAACACTAAATACATTCTTATAAGACTGATACCTACTTTGAACAAAACTAATGTACAAGTGAGCTGGTTTTTTTTCCAGCTATGAGTTTGTCAGTTCTTAGCTAATGCCTATGGCCTTGGCCAGAGCTGGCACTTGGTTTACCAACGTCATAGGGAGGTCCAAGTGACTCTGGGGTATCTGTTGAAGGAATGCCCATAGGCTCAGACAGTGCAAGTGGGAATAGCAAGAGTGCTGAAAGTGCTAGTTAATTTAGGCCAAGAGAGATGTGGGTATTTTCTGGCCAGGGTATCAGCAATGGGAGGAGGAAACCCTCTATCTCATTAGCACGGTCCTATGTACATTCCTCTGGAAGTTGAGGTATGAGGTGGTGTTTCAGAAGAACCCTCTGACGTGGGCTTCCCCAGAGGAGTTGGAGCACACAATCCGGAAGGAGCTAGGGTTGTTGAGACATGCGGAGAGGAACTATGGCCTGGAAAAGGACAGGAAGTGGTGGAGTCAAATCCAAATTTAAAATGGGTTGAATTTGAGTTGGGCTTCTTTCCTTTGAGAATGAGGGAGGAGTCCGGTGTATAGGACCAGAGGCCTTTGGGAGTAAATTCAGGGCAAGAGTGTGAAGGAGCAAGAGGATATTGGAGTATATTTTAGTTCACTATATGGTAGGAATTGGAAAGAGATTATTGTATTGGGTGGGGGAATTATGTTGGACCAAGAGTATGATTCACTGACTAGTATGTCAGGGGCAGGGAGTATCAATAGTATGTAAAGATTGTGAGGATTTTGCTATTGCTGTAGGCTATGGTTGTTTTCCTGCGTCTTTTTTTGTCCTTTTTTTTTCATAGAGGGACTCATTTCTCTGAATCGAGGAGCTGGGTTTATGTCCATTGAGAGGACCTCAGAAGCAGAATCTTCAGAGGATGTAATGGACCCTCTATGGAGGGATGGAGCACCTGTTCTGGCACTGACTTCTATTAGATTGGACGTTGGATGCCAAATGGGCCTGTATTTGGAGGATGGGACAAGTCTTTAGTGCTGGGGTTCTCCTGTCACAGGAATAGGAGATGTTGGAAGGAGAGGGAGGGTTGTATTGTCTTGCATCAGTATGGTCTCTGTTTTTGACTATTGTATGTTGTTTTTTATGTTTCTTTTTCTGTTCTGTTGTCTGGACTTTGTTGTTATGACAGTTGGAGTTTTTAATAAAAGATCTCACAGGGCCAGTAACAGTCTGACATGGTCTTTTGGCCAAAATGCCATCATCTTCAATTACAGAAGAGTCTTTTCTGCCATGAAGTTGATTAAGGTTAACTTAATGTGATCTCAAAAATCTGATTCTAAATAAAAAAGAACTGATTCTCTCTGTTTGGTATAAAATTTAGTTCTACTAATATATTAAGTTGCCCCAGGGAGCAATAGAATTTTTACTGACTATTAAACTCAGGCAGAAGCCCATCTGTCACAGACTTCCCTCCTTGACAGCTAGCTCTGTACCCCAAGAGGAGCCCTTTCAGCAGAAAAGAGCTTTTAAAGAGTGTTCTCTTGATTCGCCCAATCTAGTCACCATCCGACCTGCAACACTTCTTAAATGCTGACAGGATAGGGGGGCAGGGCCAGCTGGGGCAGTTACTGATTTATCTCATATTTTAGGGACCTCTGAATAGCAAGCTTCTCACTAATCCTTACTGACTTGGCCTCCTGGGAGAACATCAGTGAGATGACGACTTGCCATCCCCACTTCTAGCCCTTTTGTCCACCTTGGCACAGAGAGGAATTGGATCTATTTATTATTCACATATTTACTGAGCATATTCAACCCATCTGCCGTGATATGCACTGTCTGACTGAGGGTTATTGATTGAAGTTTAAGATGTTGCCTTTGACCTATAAAGTCTTAACTTTCTCAGTTCTTAACTACTTACCCAAGACACTGCATCGCTCCTCAGGCTATGCCATTGCAGCTGCCATCAGCAGAAGTGTGTGAGAACAGTTCTCTTTTAAACCATGTTATAGTCCTAGCCCTCACAGCCTCCTCAGGCAAGGAGTTCCACAGGTTGACTGTGTGCTGTGTGAAGAACTTCCTTTTCTTTGTTTTATACCTGCTGCCCACTAATTTCATTGGATGGCCCCTAGTTCTTCTATTATGAGAACAAGTAAATAACTTTTCCTTATTCACTTCCTGAGCTGCAGCCTCACTGGCATACACGAGAAGGGGCTATTGATGGGGCATTCTTGGTCCCTCCCTGTCATTTGGAATTGGCTTTGCTTCCTTCTCCCACACCTTGGTCCGTAATAATCCGAACTTGGTGTCCTTTCAGGGTATACTGCACAGTTAATCTTTCTTTTCCCCCAGGCATTTGATGATGATGATGAATGGGGAGTAGGGGTGTAAAATAGGTGAAGGATTTAATTTTTCAAGTTACTTGGATCTCTGTGGTGAGTTACATTGAATTGTACTCTAGTTAGGTTTGACCACTGGGGCCCCAGGTCCAAAAAGCACCCCTAATTCATGTAATTACCTAAGCAAAGCTTAACTTTAAGTTTGTACCCCTGAATTGGGGCCTGGTTTGATTGATGGTCTTTTTGTTTGGTTGATTGGTTGGTTTTTAAGTAAAGGCAACAGTGTCCAGAGGGTATGGGCCGGCTCTTCTTTTTCAGCATTTGTATAAATGCAAATAATTAATGTGATGCTGCAAATAGTTGGATCATTGTTATTCACAAGGTTATTTCTATTAACTGTAAATGAGTCATGTGATTTCCCCATTCCCCAGTTAATTTATTCTTTGCTTCTAAATGAAGGTGTTACAATAGACCAGGTTATGTAATGTGGGAATCAAACAGCCAATATTTAATTTGAATCTCTTCTTGAAGTTCCTTATAAAAATAATTTGGTGACTATAACTCGACCAGCTCTACTATACAATCAGGTTAATGCAATAATTGGGTTTCATGCAGAAAGCTGAAAAAATGTTCTAATACATAATGATAGCTTTTTGTAGGGCATATATTTTGCTATCCCTGGTCGTTTGTATGTTTATAGCTCAGCACTGTTGGAACATTTTATTTTCACATTTATCAAGGACATTTCAGGGCTGAACAAACACAGCAGATTCAGCAGCAGTTGGAATACAACTGCTACAGTTCACCCTTTAGAAAGCTTATGAAAGAGCTGGCACAGTTTTGAAATATTAAAAGGTCTTCTGAAGCCAGAAGAAAAAACTAAAATGTAAAATCAAGGGTCTGGTCTGGCTGAGTGGATAAAGTACTAGCCTTTTATTCCTGGGACCTAAATCTTTCAAGTCAATATGTGGTACAAAATGACCTTGATGATCAGCAGCTAGTAGATGTGAATCCACATCAGTAAAAGTAACATATAATTCACACTGTGACATAGGAAGGAATTGAAGTGTAGTATTGCTATAAGGGAGCACTGTAGTTTGCTTAGAAGTGGACCTGCACCATACCACCTGCTTCAAACCCCTAACACATGGGCCGGTTCAGTTCCCAGTTTGGATCTGGATGTTTCAACTTAGGCTCTGCTGCTCCATCTTAGGTATTTATATGGTCCCTATTACCATAGTATCTGAGCACCTTATAACCTTTCATGCACTTGTCCTAACAACAGCCCTTTGATGTAGGGAAGGACTGAGGTACAAAGAGACTAAGGCTAGGTCTTCACTACCCGCCGGATCGGAGGGTAGAGATCGATCTTTCAGGGATCGATTTTACTGCATCTCGTCTAGACGCAATAAATCGATCCCCGAAAGCACTCTCCATCGACTCCGGTACTCCAGATTGCGAGAGGCGCAAATGGAGTCAACAGGGGAGTGGAAGTGGTCGACTCCCCGGCGTGAGGACGGCCAGGTAAATCAATCTAAGATACGCAACTTCAGCTACACGAATAGCGTAGCTGAAGTCGGCGTATTCGTGTAGCTGAAGTTGCATATCTTAGATCGACCCCACCTACCCCTGCTAGTGTAGACCAGGGCTAAGTAACTACCCTGAGATCATACAGGAGTCATTTGGCAGAGCAGGAAATTGAACCTGGGTCTCCCAGGCTAGCACCCTAAACACTGGGCCATCCTTCCTCTCTGCGTTTACCAGTTTGTGTGACCGTGTGAGCAAGAAACCCTACCACAGAATGATTAGTAAAGCCCTTTAAGCCCATAGGACCTGAGTCTTTGATTCAGTATGATTTTTCATAAAGTCTATAGATAGAAACGACCTATTAGACCATCCAGCCTAACTCTGTCAGTGCAGGATTGTTCCCAATTGCACATTTCTACCCACTCATATTTTAGATTTTAAAAATGATTGGGCTTCCATGCATATCTTTGGGACACAGCCTCAGTGCAGGAAGTTTATGTCACTGCTCCAATCCATTGCTTCCTCCAGGCCACTCAAGGGAGCCAGGGGCTGGATAACAAGCCTGAATGGGGTCCATACACTGCCTCAGTCTTAGGGGTCCTAGCTCCTAGGCACACGCTCAGCATGCAGATCCTCTATCTAGCACACTCTCCTGAGAGTTGGAAAGCAAGCTGCCTAGCCCCTGGGTTCAGTGCTAACCCTTCAGATTCACCCACAGCTTAAACACACTCTCTTCCAGAATCACACTGAGGGGCATGAATCTTTTGAGCTACAGAGTAACTCTCTCAGTAGGCATGTGGTGTCACACAACACATACAGACAGGCTTTGCACAGGTTCCAACACAGTTGGTCTCTTACTTAATCACTCAAGAAGAACACAGAGTACAGATCATTTAGAAAACAACAAACATCTTGGACCCAAAGCCCCTCACTAACCTACCCTTTCCTTGAGAGTCCTTGGGGATCATCTCAATTCAAGTAGATGGGCTGGGTCCCCTGTCTCACCAGGCTGTGTTGCTTCTCCCTTGTCTTCCAGCCCAGCTGGCCTTCTCTTGAAAGGTCTGTGCCCATCCTCTCTCCCACCCAACTTTCCTGTTCCTGTCCTACCACCACCACCTCCCTTTCTTTGTTCTGTGTTTGGTAACTTTCCAGTCTCTCCACTCCCCGCTCCCTTCAGACAAGAGGAAGAAGTACTTCTCATAGTTGGAGCAAGCCCATCTTCCCAAGGTGCTTTGCCTTGAATAAGCAGTGTTTGGGTTCTAAGGACCCACCCTTGTACCTGGTCTGGCAAAGATAAAACATAGCCTTTATGTGGAATCCATAAACATAGACCGAGGGGCATTTACAATACAGCAATTTTCACAGCAACAATTTCGCAATATCGACCAGAATTTATAAATTGGGCAGATTCCCTAAATCATCCCATTTCTCCCTCCTCAAATAAGAGCAGAGCTGGGGTACCCCTCAGGTACCTCAGGGTGGATTTTACACCCCCTTTTTAGATAGCATCTGCTATTACTATTTATTAATTCAGACTTCACATCTTTGGTGGGATTCTGGGAGAGGGTTTGTTTAAGCTACATAGGTATCTTGGGGGTACAAGAGGTATCTTGGGGATCAGCACTATTCACAGGAGGGTAAGGTAAGTCAGATAAGGGACTCCATTTCTGTGAAGCAGTAGAAGACTGAAAACCGATGCTCAGAAAATGTGCCCAGGAGGAAACAGTGCTGCAGACTGCTGAGACCCAGAGAAGCTTAAAAGACCTGGGACCCAGTAGCTGGATTCTCTCACACAAAGTCTGAGTGTCTTGTGACAGTTTAGCCTTATATTTACCCTAAAAATGTCCTTTTTCAATTTTATTCTATTACTCCTAATTATGTCCCTGTGATAGGGCCATGCTGTGAAATCCTGGAATATTAAAAGGCTATTGAACTCATTTGATATGCATTGTAACAGGTTGACTTGCCCCTAATAGATCAGGGCGAGCTGGCTTCAGGCCCCCTGGCCCTTAATCAGACCCAGCTGGGAAACAGGAGCAAATGATTATAAAAAGCCATCTGAGAGGCTCAGCCAAGGAGCTATATGTGACAGATGGGCTCCTGCAGTAGGCTCTGAAACAGAGGGGCATCCGTCCGTCCTCTTTTCAGTATTGAGAAAGGCAAGGGGAAAGCCTCTGGGAGCTGTAGCCCACAGTGGCCAGAGGGGCTGCTTTTTGATTTGCTGTTGGTCTAAGATTTATATTGAAGAATAAAACGGTGCACTGAAAGAAACTTGGGCATGGCCACGAGTCCTTCCTGGGCTGGGGAAACAGGCCAGCAACTCACAGTGTATCTTTATGGGCTTGCTAGTGATTATATTCCTGGCTAAATGGGGCAGGAAAAAAAAAAGCTTCTTGCAGGAACTAAAAATAGGGGTTGGGGGGGGGGAGGGGCGGGGAGTAAGTAATACAAATCTCCAGTACTGAAGCAATGAGGTAACATGACTTTTTAAATTTCAGCCCTTCCTCTTTCTCTCCTCCCTCTCAAGACTAAATAGCACACTGGCTGGTTTGACCTGGTTCAAAGGCCTTGGCAGACAAAGCACATGAAACTGTATTAAATAGCAGCCCCTGAAACGGGGAAAGAGAATTCATCCAATCAGTGACAGGCCCTGAAGGAGTTTAGACCCACCAGGATCTCTGTTTGGAAGATGAGTGACCACCTGGTAAGTCAGGCATACATGCAAGCTGTCTATCCCTTTATGGTATATTTTCTCTGAGATGATTTTTGTTCTGAATAAATAGCACGTTGGTTTATGAGAGCAGGCTGGTCACTAGATATAATCTTGTCTTTTCCCTAGAGAGAACAGACCTACAGGTGCTGAAATGTATTAGACCTGTTGAGGCAATCACAGTGAATGGCAGGGTCTGCAGCCGTAGGCACCAGTCCAGAGGGAGAGAATTGTGGGATTCCACTCTGTAAAAGGTGAGGACTGGAGGCCTGAGAGCACGAGAGGGTCAGATGTGCAGTTAACCCAGGACTGTGACAGCTTTCTCCCCTCACAAGTTTACACTAAAATATCTGTCTCCTTCTCTTGTCACTCAATAAAGCTAGACAAAGGAGCTAAGTGCCCAAGATTAGACATACAAGTAAACTCTGATTAGCTGAATGTTGCGCAGGAGATTTGAAAGATTTGGAAAACTTGAGCTTTCCATAAACAATTTTTTTTAACATAGAAGCGTAGGGCTGGAAGGGACTCAGAGATCATAAATCGATCCCCCTGCCAGGAGGCAGAACCACAAGACCCTCCCTGACAGGTGTTTGTCTAACCAGTTCTTAAAACCCTCCAGTGATGGGGGTTCCACAACTTCCCTTTGTAACCTATTCCAATACTTAAGTACCCTTATAGTGAGAAAGCTTTTCCTAATATCAAACCTAAATCTCCCTTGCCCCAGATTAAACTGATTACTTTTTGTCACACCTTTAGTGGACATGGAGGACAACTTTCCTCTTTATAACAGCCCTTAACATATTTGAAGACTGCTATCAGGTCCCCCTCAGTCATCTTTTCTCAAGATTAAACATCTTGTTAATTTCAGACCAACTCTCCAATTTAGCAAGGCCATTTTGAATTCTTATCCTGTCCTCCAAAGGACTAGCAACCCTTCCAGCTTGGTGTCATCTGCAATTTTATAAGTGTACTCTCCACTCTGTTATCCAAGTCATTAATTAAAAATATCAACTAGTACCGGACCCAGGACAGATTCTTGCGGGACCCCACTAAATATATCCCCCCAGTTTCACAGTGAACCACTGATAACTACTCTTTGAGCATGGTCTTTCAACCACTGTTCACCCACTTTATAGCAATTTCATCTAGACCGAATTTCCAAGTCTGCTTATAAGAATGTCATGTGAGACTTTGTCAAAAGCCTTACTAAAATCAACATATATCACATCTACAACTTCTCCACATCCATGAGACCAGTAACCCTGACAGAGAAGGAAATTAGATTGGTTTGGCATGATTTGTTCATGATAAATCCATTCTGACTATTCCTTATTGTTCGATTATCCTCTAGGTGCTTACAAAGTGATTCTTTAATATTGTTTTCCAGTATCTTTTCAGATATCAAAGTTAGGCTGACTGGTCTATAATTCCCATGGTCCTCTTTGTTCCCCTTTTCAAATATGGGCAAACATAGTACCTATCGCTAGTGTTATTGGACCCGCCCCCCCATCTGCCATGAGTTCTCAAATATAATCACGAATGGTTTTTAGATTGCTTCAGCTAACTCCTTAAATATCCTAGTATGCATTTTGTCAGGCCCTACCAACCTGAATACATTTAACTTATCTAAATATTCTTTAACCTGTTCTTCCCCTGTGCTGGCTTGCATTCCTTCCCCCTTGTTGTTTTAGTATTAATTGTGTTAAGCATCTGATTGCCATTAACTTTTTTAGTGAAGACTGAGGTAAAATGGTCATTAAACACCTCATCCTTGGTGTCACCTATTTTTTTCCATTTTGGATTCAGATGACATATACAAATTCAAATGATAAGAAATGTGGTTAAAATATGTGTTAAAATAAATGAACTTGCCTGTTTCAGCAAGTACTAAGTAATCCCCCTATTTATTATTATTTGTAATACTGTCACCCTCAAAGACCCCAACTAACATTGTGGTAGGCACTGTGCAATTACATGCTAATAGAGTCAGTTTCTGCTACAAAGAGCTTGTAATCTAAGTAGACAAGTAGATCTGGTTAAAGATGATATTTTGAACCATGCTCCTTGATCACACTACATCTCCCATGGGAGTCGATGACAATAATGCATCATGAGAGATGCAGTTCATAAAGGAGAAGGGTGATATGAGACAATTGACCTTCTATTCCCAGGAAGCACTGTGATTGTATATTGAAATCCAAATAGTTCATTTTTGGACAATATAGTTGGTTTTGGATTTTTAACAAAAAACTTTTTCCCACAGAAAGCAGGCTGTTTTTATGTCAAATTTCATTAAGTCGAAAATCCAAATTTCCACTGAGGAAGTTATGATGCAAGATGTTTGTCCAGCCCTATAGGCAAGACAGGCAAAAAGTAAGAAAAAGGAAGTATCCTTAGAGCCGGTCAAAAATGGAACGTCCATCCTATGGGCAACTCTGCTATTTCAAAATTTGTTCAGTCCCTAACTGCCATGAAAAAAGTCAAGATCTTGGAATATTTCACAAAATGAAATGTTGCAAAATATTTCATTTGGACCTTATCAAAACACTTGAGCTTTGATAATCATAATCATATTATAACATAAAAGTTCATCTTGTTCCCCAGGGGGGAGGGATAGCTCAGTGGTTTGAGCATTGGCCTGCTAAACCCAGAGTTCTGAGTTCAATCCTTGAGGGGGCCATTTAGGGATCTAGGGGAAAAAATTGGGGATTGGTCCTGCTTTGAGTAGGGGGTTGGACTAGATGATCTCCTAAAGTCCCTTCCAACTCTGATATTCTATGAATACCCTGAGAGCAAGCAAAAGACCTAGTGTGAGAAAGGGAGCAGATACATGACTAGACATAATGGTGGCCTCGTTGGGATTTTTGCAAGTGGAATTATCTGTGTGTGGCCTTGCTCTTCTTTGTGCCATCTCTGTTGAATGTAACCAGGACTTGTGTATCTCTTGTCAATGCATAAGTGAGAGTAGCAGCCTTCTGAGACCCAAGAAAAAAGTAACAAACAACCTGGATCTGTGTGTCACTAATTCCTTTTTTCCAGTGGAAAATCCAAAATCTGATACCACTCAACATAGGGGCCACAATATCCATTTGTACCATCTTCCAAAAAAGAAAAGAAAAAAGAATCATTCCCTTCCTTGTTTACTTACTTACACCCTTCTAATACTCATAAGTAATTATATTTGTTCCAGTTGCTGTTTAAAATGTCCTTGATTGTCTAAATCATATGCTTCAAATTATTCTATTTAAATTTCTGAGTGTGTAATACACGTGGCAGAGAAAGGAGAGCATGTACCATATTAAGCTTTAATTTATTTGTAAGAATTGCATTTGCTCCTCCTTTATCAGATCTATACTTACTCCTCGTCTGTAAACTCTCCATAAGATTTGCATTTCTCAGCACCTACTTCGTCATGGAAATAGTTAGCTTAATGAATTGAGTAAATAGACTTTACTTGGATTGTAAACTCTTTGGGGCAGGGCCTGTCATTATTGTTCTGTTTGTACAACAACTAGCACAGTGGGGTCTCAGTCCATGACTAGGCTCCGAGGCACTACGATAATACAAATAATTCATAATAAATATGGAAACACAAGTACCAGATCAGAAAAAAAGTAACAAATACAGCCCTGTGTTTGCACATTTGTATTCTCCCCTGCCTGCCGTAATCTCCATTTATAATCAAAAAGGAGCTTTTAAAGTAGATGAATCAAAGCATACTGATGCCCATTTCTGCCCCCTTCGGGCGAACTCATTCCAGCAATTCTCATTTGACTAAGTGCATTGAAGATTTGCAGGAGACATTAAAACTTAGTGGTGTGACAATGTTTTGGAGGTGTATTAGTTTAGTTGGCTTTCACGCTGACTCTGCAGTGATAAAAATGAGATGAACCAGTAGGTAAAATATATATATAGATATAATAACCAATCTGCTTCTCTTCCTACTCATCCCTGGCTTCATGATGCTGAAACTCTCAGTGCTTCAGCCTGGGGAAAGAAATCTTTCCATAATCCTACAAGAGTTTACAATCTGCCACACAAATCAAAGTAATATGGTAATCAGCAGATAAGCACAATAACACATGTGGTGTTAAATGAAGTCTCTTGTTCTCTCATGGGGGAAAAAAGGAGAGAGACGTATTTGTTCAATATACCATTATAAAATTATCGAGGGGTTTTCAAATAAAGCATTTTAAATCCTTATCTTTCACTGTTTGTGAAATTTATTGATGAATAATTTATAATAGTGTCTCAGTGATTCTCCTCTGTATATAAAATGTAATCTGACTTAATTATGTATCATCATAGTAGTAATAATAAAAGAAATAATAATGGTAATAAAAGAAAACCACTCTAGGGATGGCTAAAACATATACTGCTTTATAAAAAGTCCAATAGACATTATATGAATTTATACAAAGTGAATTTTAGGGTTTAAGATGTTTTTATTCATAGAATTGTTTCCAGGCATTTAACTGGCCTCCCACTAATAAGGGAACTTGCACAGAAGATGAAGGAAAGAGATGACTGTCTTTGGTTAAAGGGATAATTGGATGATCATATATAGTTGTTCTGGAATTCAGGTTATTATGGAAATACTAGTCAATCTTCTGGTGTCTAATGTGTTATTCATTGAAGCCAGAGCAATTTAGATTATTTTTGTGTCCACCACATCAATTAATACATTCAACACAGTCTGGTCAATTGGTTTGTTTTTTAATTCAGTCAAGGTCTTTGTTTGTTTTTGGTTTGGTTTGTTCCTTGAACCCGGTGGAGAAGTACATAAGGATCATTTTAAACTAGATCACACCAAGATGGAATTTAAACCCACCTCTCAACTCTGAATCATGAATGTTTTCACTACAAGCACCTCAGAAGATAAGGGTCACTCAGAAACTCAATGTCATAAAGAGGCTAATCAATGGGAAGTAAATGTTTTATCTGAGACCAGAAAAAGGCCTATCAATTTTGTTTAGATCCAATGGCACACATCACTCTTATAGACAGTCTAGTGCTAAATAACAGTAGCAAAAGTGGAAAGGGGCAATTTATGATGAATCTGTATTACAACTGTAATGCCTTTACGAAGATATTGCCTATTACATCTACGCTGATATTTCTAGGGAGACTACAATTTATATTTGCTGTCCTGGGACAGGTTCACAGCAGGGTAAGGATGATGGGCATACTGCACAAATGAGTGAGACAAGGGGTGTGAGATAATATCTATTATTCAACCAGCTTCTGATGGTGAGTGAGACAAACTTTCAAGCCACACAGGGTATGACGACACAGCAATGTAAACCTAGGGTTAATGGGACTCAAGTCAGCTGACCCGTGTCAGGGAACCCTGGGCTTGAGTGTCTACACTGCATTTTTAACCCTAGGTTAAGGATATTCTGACCCGTGCTTGAACTTCAGGGCTCTGGTGTCCACACTGCAGTGCATAGACCTGAGTCAAAGTAACCTCTCTCAGAGTACCTAGCGCCTCACCCCCAGTGTCAACACTCTAGCCCTGTGAATGTGTGGCACTGTGGGAAAACTCTACTGCCCACCATTTTTCCTAGAGAAGGAAGCAGGTTGTTTCAGGGTATTTGGGAGACCCGTCCATGATGCAATCTACTTCTCTGGTGAGCCATCCTTGTTTGGTGAAAGCAGTTTTAAGTGTGTTAAGGTGTAGATCCTGGGCTTTCTCCTTGGAGCATATTCTGTGGTATCTGAGTGCCTGGCTGTAGATAACAGATTTCTTGGTGTCTTTGGGGTTGTTATTGGATCTATGAAGGTAGGTGTGATGATCTGTGGGTTTCATGTACATAGTTGCTTGTAGGGGTCCATTGTTGAAACTGTGCATGGTGTCCAGGCAGAGGAGTTGGTCCAGTAAAAGATATTACCTAACCCATCTGTCTCTAATATCCTGAGACCAACACAGCTACAACTACACTGCCTACTAATTAAATGGCATTTGCATGATGGGTTCCCATTGAAGATCTGATTATCAGCACTTGTTTCCTAAACATAATTGCTTATATCATTAGAGATCAGACACAAAGCAACCTGTCTTTCCAATGTGGAATATCTATGCATTCTGAGCGACAATAATTACAACACAGAGGGCTAAATTCAAAGGGGGTGTGTAAGTTAAACAAAAATAATTTAGTGAAAGGGAGTCTATGCTCAGTTAGATTCCCTGAGAGCTAGTTATACCTATTTCTAAGGGAGTCCATATTCTTCTAATTTATAGTCACAGATATTGGAAGAAGGTATAAATTGAAGAAAGATAGAGGATACTTTAATTTCACCCTCTTACTCTTCTGCCTGGCTCCTCCATATGTAAGAGATATGCAATTTAGACATCAGTAGAGTTGATGTAATTGCTCAAAAGGAGTTTAAGTTGCTGTAAAGGACCCCTGAATTGGATCCATAAATCTAAATTAGTAACTAAGAAGACAAATGTGCTAAAATACCATGATAGAAGCGTAGACCCAAATTTTCAGAATTGACTAGTGATTTTGGGTGCTCAACTTGAGACACCTAAAAAGGGCTTTAGTTTCAGAGGGCAAATGCTCAGCCCTTTCTTTTGAAAGTCAAACATCAGGCCCCTTTAACATATCCCAAGTTCTGCTCCTAAAAATTGAGGGACCCACAATCTCTAATCTCATATGAATATTTCTGTTCAGGTTCTTATACAGCGCTCATCACGGTAGTAACTGAGCACCATCCAGAAGAGCATCTATCATCTGTGACACATGATTCACCCTTTCTTTCTTTCCCATGGTGGACATTGCATAGGGATTTTCCTTTTTAATTATTTAATATTGTAACGCTCATTTTAGATGGCACCCCCCCCAATACATGTTGCTGTATCTTTATCTTAATGTTAAGTTGTTGTCTTGTATGTTATGTTGTATCTGATTGGGAGGTTAATAGGAAATCAAACCCAGCCTGTGTGTGCTGGATTTGGTACTTGCAGTATTGTAATACTCCCTTATATCATTCAAAGGATTGTTTGGAATATATTACATGTGCACTGCGCTCTGTACGGATTCTGTCATGGTATTTTAGCTCTTTCTTCTTCTGGTGATGGGGACACCCCAGAGTATTACTGAGGTGTAGCCCACATCCTCACCCATGGCCTCCCACAACTGAAATACAAACTTTCTGGAACCTCAGAAAAATTTCCAATTTGGTCAGTTGTTTGGGGAGGGACTCACATAGGTTTTTGCATTTATCCAAACCATTTCACCCTAGAATGAAAACTTGCTTTATTTATAATAAGAATGATTCCTTGTAGCCAATGAACACCACACCCTTCTATGCCTATTTATATGTCATTAGTGTTTTGTTGGTACAATCAAGCTTCAGGTATTACATTAAGAGAGAGGTATTACATTAAGAGGGTGGTATTATATTAAGTTTTCCTGAGGAAACTTTTAAATAGAAACACTTTAAGGGTTATATTATAGTCCATGAACAATGGTGTAGTAAGTGTCAAATGGCAGAATGAGCGCACAGTGACTATGCTAATTGCATTTCTGGTATTGCTGCATTTCAAAATGAAACAATATGAAGATAAAAGTGGCATGGAAGAGTGTGCCTGAGAAGGGAGACAAAAAAATACCAAGACAGTCTGAAAGGTCTGCTGTTCCAGAAGGAAATAATTCATCGAGACGTTCATACTGAAAGGGAACAAAATAAGCAGTTTGAATTCATGTGAGTTCTTGTCCTTTGAACAATGCAAAGCTTGTGGAAGCAAATATAGCATAGACTATAAAGTCAGAGTCATGCACTGAAATATCTAGAATGTGCAGATGTTCTTCAGGGTAGGAATCCGTCTATTCTTTCATGTGTTGGGGGGGTGATACTTTTTTAATTTTATTTTATTTATAGTGATGTGAAAAACAACCTGACAGGAAGCAAAGTGCCATCTAAAATGTATATGGAATGCAGGACTTGAAAGGAGAAATAGACCTCTACTTGCAGATGGGAAGCAACTGTATTTTCTTGCCCTTCCCTGCCCACCCATGGTGCCAGCAGCAGTGAAAAATTGAGCAATAGCATACGCACCTGTAGCAATATGAGCACCAAGGGGCGGGTGAAGACTTCAGATTGGGAAGTATAGCTCATGGAATGTTTTATGGGAGAAGAGGGTTGAATAAACAACTAACTAGAGCTTGCAGTTTTCATTTCATTGTGTTTACAAATATCTAGGAAGCTAACTGCACTTATTTTGATACTTATATTTCTTTGGGGACCAATCTTCTGTCCCAAGAAAAGACTATGAAAAGCCACAAACTCAGTGGCACTGACACAGTTTTGCTTCACAAGCAGGGATGCAGAGATAGATATACTCTTCCTGCTGCAGGGCCAGTTTCCGCAGAGTGTAGAAGGGCTTCCTGGGGTCAGGACAAAAGCACCTTCATTGTCAGGAGAGACTGCCAAGGCTAAATGAATCTACTAGCCAAACCCAAGCTCTCTAATAATCAATGCATCCTTGAAATAAGTTTGAAGGAATCACTGCTATTGTTCAGATTCTCATGGGGAACCTACCCATGCTCATGACTAGTCAATGGGAGATTAGTATTGTGGCAATAGTGGATGTTAGGAGTATAAACTGTGCCTTTAAGAACAGAGCACATATTAGAGGGAACAGGACTGGGGCTAGTGAGAACCTGTTGGAAGCTCAAACCAGGCAGGGCAGTGGAGTCCCAAGCTGCCAGGGCAGGAAAGCAGGGGCAGAAGTAGTCTTGGGACATCATTTGGCAGCCCCAAGGGGGTTTCTGTGATCCAATCCATCACACTGACCTGTGAAGAAAGGTTTAAAAAACTCGGCATGTTTAGTCTTCAGAAAAGAAGACAGAGAGGATCTGATAAGTCTTCAACTATGTTAAGGGCTGTTATAAAGAGAATAGTGATCAATTGTTCTCTGTATCTACTAAAGATAGGACAAGAAGCAATGGGCTTAATCCACTGCAAGGGAGATTTAGGTCAGATATTAGGAAAACACTTTGTAACTATAAAGACAGCTAAGCACTGGACGAGGCTTGCAAGGAAGGCTGAGGACTCTCCATCATTGGAGGTTTTAAAGAACAGGTTGGACAAATACCTGTCAGGGGTGGTCTCGGTTTATGTGGTCTTGCCTCCTCTCACGGGGCTGGACTCAATGGCCTCTTCTTGCCCCACATTTCTGATTTCATGATCACTGGACTGAGCATCAAGAGACCAGGTTGTATTTCTGGCTCCGACACTGACATACCGTGTAAAGTTGGGCATGTCTCTTCATCTCTGTGCCTCTGTGTCTCATCTCTCACTTTTCTGTTTAGATGGTAAACTCTTCAGGGCAGGGACTGTCCCTTAGCATGTGTATGTATAGCAGTTAGCACAATGTCAGCTGGGGTCTACTGGCTCTGTTAGAATACAAATTAATGAGATAACAATGTCCTCTAAGTCTCCCTGATACCTTGGAAGTCATGAAAGCGGATGCTGAAAAAGAAGGATAATATTTCCCAGAAGAGAATTCTGGAGCAGGAAGAGAAATATGTTTCCAAGAGAGGGGAAAAAATCTTTGCTTCCACAGTGGCAAAAATTACTGCCAGGCAACAGGCAATGGAATCTAGCCAGGTAGCAGCCCAAAAATAATTAAAGAAAAGCAAAAGAGCCTTCCAGAAGGAATGAAGAGAAGGCACAGATGCTGGCCAAGAGGAGATCAAGGAGTTTATCAGTGTACAGGATAGGTGCCAACAACAGATAAAGGATCATCTTAAAACAGATCAAACCAAATCAGTTAATAATAACCACTGCATTGGAGGACACCTGGAGCATATGAAAAGAAATGGAATTACAGTGTTTAAATGTCCAGACTGGACTGATTAAAAATTTGCACAAAAAGTAGGAAACAAAAAGGAATATCACAGATCAAGGCATGATCCAAGATATAGAAGACAGCCAGAAAGCACTGGCCATCAAACCTGGAGCTTTGTCCCAGAGAGCAAACGGAGAGAGGACTTATGGATTTAAAGAAATTCTTGGACCAGAAAACGTGAGTTTTCTAACTATATTAATTAACAGTATGGGAAGAACCAGAAAAGAAATACACTTCTGTTAAGACAAACCAAAGGCTTTGCTGCCTTTCACCCTCTAATTCCAGGACAGAATGAAAAGGCACAGGCACTCCCATAGGAGATACCGGAGTGTGCCTGCCAGACTAGTACAGATTCCTTCAGAGCTGGTAAGTAACAATTACTGATAGTTCTCAAAAGTGCTCCAGTCATACTGGTTAGAAATAGTTAGCCAGCAACAGTCTAAGGAAGGCAAAAACTAGGCAAAATGTCTGAATCTACTAGACAGTGGAAATCCTTAGCCAGCAACTAATGGCTTGGTACATAGTTATGTGTTAGCAACCCTTCCTGCTGCTACCATAGGCACCGACTCCGTGGGTGCTCCAGCCCCGGAGCACCCACGGGGAAAAATTGGTGGGTGCAGAGCACCCACCGGCAGCTCCCCGCCAACCCCGGGGCCCGCGCCTAGCTCCCCGCCAGCCCCGGGACCCACCGCAAACTCACCTCAGCACCGGGAGACGTTGCGGGGCCCCGCCCCCGACGCTGGGCAACGTAGCATCAGAGTCGGGGGTGGGGCCCCGCAACGTCACCCGGGGGCGGGGCCCGGCATCGGGGGCGGGGCGTCAGCCCCCACCGGCGCAACCGGAAGTCGGCGCCTGTGGCTACTACCACTGTTCTCTGTACCTGAACAGGGAGCGTCAGCCATGAAAGTAGCACTATCAAACTGCCCTTTATTTCTCCCACCCCCACATATGCACGCCCAGATCTAGTCTTCAGATTGTGGAGTAAAAGAGGATGTCTTAGAAACATGGCATCTCAACTCCCACATGTTTTCCTCTAGCGGGTTTTGAACCCATCACACAGACTCACATCAGGCTTCACAAATAGTGCCACTGTGTTTTTGAGAAAGAGAGAGAGAGAGCTTGCCTTCTACAGAACTCGTATGAAGAGGCAAGAAGTGAGTGCCAAATAAGGCTAAGGGTTGGGCAGGTGCCCAAGGCCACCTGCTACACATTCTTAACTGTAGAGCTCTCTGCACATGCTCAGAGATCAGTGTTAGCAGCAGGCCAGCTCCTAGGACAAGTCTACCATGCACGTAATCACCTTAAAAGAAAGCAGGATGAAGGTAAACTCTTAAAGTTTTTGTTGCATTTGTCCCTGTACAGTACATTTAAATGAAGATCAGCAAACAGGTTTAATTTGGTCTCTCTATCCAACAGACATAGGTTAATTTTACTTACAGCGATCATCATTCTTCTTCTTAGAGATTAGATTATACAACTGTGGAACATAACCAGTATCTGCATATTTCTAACATGCCCATCAACAAGGTGCCAGCTGAAATATAGCTACCATTCTGTCTGAGCCAATAGCTGCTCCTAGAGCCCTCAGCTGTTGCCTTGCTAAAAATTCACACTTCATAAAGTAGGCACTAAATCTAGCCATATGTGATTTATTCTTGCGTAAATTCATTTACAGCAAAAAGATTTATTTATTTCCTGCCCTCAGTATAATCTGATTGGCTTTTGTGACAGCTGTAAAGAGTGCTGCTAAGAGACAATCACATCAGACAGAGAACATGCTAATGTAATCAGGGTTTCTATCGGGAAGTGATTTTCACAGATTAGAAATTATAGCTTTGTATGGATACTACCCAAGTTGTCAGCCCCTCTTTCCACAGTAACAGCAGGAGGCTCTGTTAAACTTTAAGAACACTCTTGTCTTCTCATCACATTATATAAAATCAACTTCTAACCATATCTGGTGATTTCCTACAATGAAAGGCTAAGAAGCAGAAGGTTAAAATTCCCCATTTGGCCATCGTAATCTTCTATTAATGATGCAACCTGAATCATGCAACAGAAAGAGTTCATCTGAAACACATGAATCAACACCAAACCCACCCTTCTACCAATGGAACTCTTTCCAGTATAATTAGGTGATCTTTTTTTCTTTAAATGCTTCTTAGAGATTTTTAAAAGGCACTTTAATCGTTAAGTGTAACATTTGCATTCAAACTACTGTACAAAGAAATATTAACAATGATTTTGAAGTTATTCCTTCTAACAGAGAACACAGACTTCAGATCACACAGCACCAGCAAAGATAAAAATGTACACAAAGAGTTTTTTCTTATCTCATTAGCAGCCATTAGAAATCCACAAGGGAAACATAATGACCAGTGGAAAAAAGGGCACAGCAGCCTTGAGTGAACAAAACAGATGTTTAGTGCATATAGATATTATCCAAAACTAGCATCAGACTAGTGAGGTTGGCCATTTAGGGCATTTCCTAGGAAACCATCAGATAACATTAAAATATATTGATTTTAACATAAAAGGAGCTGCAGGGGAAATGGGGTGCATTTGATAGAATTGGGATATGTTTCTAAATGCAGCAGTTCTAATTCCTACCACGGGGGGGAAAAACAAATGTATTTTTTCGACACGTATTATGGTTTTGCTTAAAAGGTTTGAAATGGTTGTGTGTTTCTGTATCTTGACATAACAGCCTTTAACTAGGCAGAGTAGAAAATACAGTGTAAATGCACAGCTTGGGTTTTATTCCACTGTTACAGAAAAAAGATATCTTACAAATATCTTGCAACCGGCATGATACATGAAATTATTAACTTTTTTTTTTTGCTAGCTCTTTGAAGCTGGAATTTTCCAAGTAGCCTAAGGGGGTAAGGACTTTCAGTGGGAGTTGGGAGCCTAATTCCCAGCCTAAATCTTTTTGCTTGGTCACTACCAGCTGGCAATATGTCCCTGGTAAGCACATGTTCTAAATCATGCCATTTATCCTTTTGAATTCCTCATCCATGCATTAAATGGCAAAAGTTTCCTTTAACCGGTGTTGCAAACAATTTACCAGATTGACTGCTATTTTATCATCTAAAATAAAATCAGTAGATAGAGAGATTACTTTGGGACTTGGCCAATGAGAATCTTGCTAATGCTGTTGAGGCTGGCTCTTCCTGTTCGGAGGCAGTCTTTCTCATCCAGTGGACAAGGCATCAGGTTGGGAAATCAGTAGATTTTTGCTATTGACTTGCTGGGTTCTGTTAGATCTTAAACTCTGTGCGTGGGTTTACATATCCATAAACTAGAGATGATGATACTTACTGATCTCTAGCTAAAAGTGCCAAGTATTGTCATTATACTCTTATGAGACTTGGTATGCTTGATTAAAGCCTTCAGACTTGAGGACCTGATGCAACTGCTTAAAGCCATATCTGTGGTTTAGCTGAATCCATAGGATTGGGTTGTCAGGGAAGTATAGGTCTCACTCCAGGGATAAGCCATGGAGGGAGGAAATACTTCTAGAGCATTGCTCTTATAACATTTTCATCTAAACTGAACCAGGAAAAGCTCTGTGGTTTGGAATCCGAGTTGGATCAGGAAGGCTAGGCAGGAGAGAGCTTCTGGTGACCCCACATACACCAGGGAATTGTATTGCATGGGAAATCTCTGCCTCAGTGCACAGGAAGTTTTGAATGGCAGGGATGCGGATGATGGATGAATCCACACTCCCAACCAGTCCCTCCCCCTGCGGATGACAGGGATTTCTGCCTCCAACTTCAAGCCATCCTTATGTGCACAGCCTGGTGAGTCATGGTGGGTGAAAATCACCCCTGTGCAGAGGGCCAGCCCAAGGCCTAGCCACTACTTAGGTGATGCATGGCCCTTGTATGTCTCTGATCACAGGGGTGAATTTCATCCACCACAGTCCTGTCTTCTAATTTGTCCTAAAAAAAAATCTGTTTGTATAACAAACACGCCAAAAAACAAACAAACAAAACCAGCCTTGCCAAACTTCTTTGGATATTTGTGTTTTGTTTTATTTTCCAGATGGAGCACTTCCAAACAACAGCTGCACAGACACTTGTCTGATCATTTAACAAACGGTAAAGGGTTTGATTGATCAGCTCAGATGTCAGCAATTTTGGAATCTGTCTGGGCACCAAAGGAGCAGATCAAGTTGGGAAATGCAAAGGAGGGGAAATTGTTCATTCTCATTGTGTCCTTCTTGCTAAATTACAAGCTTTTTCAGCAGCAGATGATTCACTTCATCCAGTATACTGCCTGTAAGTTCAGGACAATAAAACTGAAGTGCATCTTTGACAATTTAAGCTCAAATCATTTTTGACTGGCAAAGTGTGGTATCATCCTGAAGAATTGATGCTACCATAGCAGCTTCAAATTACAATGTTACAGTGTGTCTAGTCATCAGTTGGGTACGGAGACAGACAAGGAAGAAATGGATAACAATACATGCCTTAAATGAAATCTACAGTTAATTAAGGATAAGAATTAGTTGATTTGCTTGTGTTTAGAATTAAGAGTAAAAAAATAAATTGGAGTCATTTGAGATTAGCACAGGACCCCTATAAATACTGCAACACCTACTACTGTATGTACCATTTTCCTCTTCAGTCCTCTGCAGAATATTTTTAAATGGGGAATTAGAGAAGAGATGCATCTCCCTGTGTGCTTCTCAGCAAACAAAATTTGGAACAATGTGGGATTGGGGTTTTTTTTGTTTGGTTTGATTGGTTTTGGGGGGAGGGGTTGGGGGTTAGAAAACTGGTTTGATGAAATAACTGTTTGTGTTAGGCCAATACCACTCCCTCCCCCCCACTCAAAAATATAATTCCAGACAGGCTGTCAGCAGCAGTTGTCACTCTTTCTTAGTAAGCATTAGGAATGAGATAGCCACAGATGGCCTTCTGTCAGTTCTGCTGTCGAGCGCAAAGTGCTGTAAAAACAGAACCCAAACCCAGCCGTCTTGGGAATAATGACTGAAACTTTTTCCCAGGCTATTGCATGGGGAGAACAGCTTGATCCCGTATGTCCACACAGGAATGTAAGCCCCGAGTTAGTGGGACTCAAGTCAGCTGACCTGTGTCAGGGAGCCCCGGGCTTGAACATCTACACTGCATTCTAAACCTAAGGTAAAGATTTTCTGACCAGTGCTCAAACCTAGGGCTCTGGTGGCCACAGTGCAGTGCACAGATCCAAGTCAAAGTAATCCTATCCCACAGTGCCTAGCATCCCCTCACCCAGTGTCGACACTCTAGCCCTAGGAATGTGTGGCACTGTGGGAAAACTCTACTGCCCACCCTGTTTCCTAACTGTGATGGTGTTATTGATAGGACTCAGGTGCCCATCAGGAGCATGTGAACTGTATCATTAGCTCCTCTGGCGGGCGTGTCAATAGAATGGCTGCTGTTTGAGAAGGCTTTATACTGACCTGCTGTGTAATCTGAGAACTGAGCTCCCCCCGCCTCTAGGCTGAGTCACATTGGCAGGAAAATGCCGGTGTGCACCTGTTCTGAGGATAATTCGGACATCAGTCTCCAGAGCTGTCAAACAATTCAAATGAAACGTTGCAATTCTTCATTTTTGAAACTGGCTGTTCAGTGAAGGTGTTTGTTTGGTTGGCTTTTTTATTTCGTTTTGTCTGTTTTGAAGTTTGACATTAAATGTAGGTTTCAGAGGAAAAACACACCCCACCCCCGAGCCTGACTGCTGCTGGCTATGGAGGGGTGAAGTGCATCCCCATGACTTGGAGTGCCGGGTGGTCCAGCACGCCCTGGGGTTTTCCTTATCCCTGCCCCTGCTGCATCCCAGGAGACAGGAATAAGGAACCCCCAGGGGAGTACTGGGGGGTTGGCTGGCACTCACCGCCCTCACAGTGTATGTTTCCCAGGTGCCCCTGCGCACACAGACCCAGGGAAGGGGCAGAGAACAGACTGAGAACCCATCAGCTGCCCTACAGGTAGAGGTAACACCCAGGGTGGTGGGGATCATCCTCTCCAGGCTGTGCTGAGCCAGGAGCTCTGCTGCTCCCCCTTTCCGCAGGGTAGCTGCTTAGTCCTACCACTGCTCCCTGGCCCTTGCTCCTGGGCTCCCTATGCGGCTGCATGTGCAGGGGTGCCCAGACAGCATGCATCAAAATCTGGCTGTACTCTGACAGGAAGCACATCTCTTTGCAAAAAGCTTCTTCTGATCGGTCTCCATTGAACACCCTGCAGGCTCTCTGATAATGTGCTTGCAGACCCGTGTTTAGCAGACAATGGATTAATGCTAATCTCCCTTTGCAAATACCAGCAGCTCAGGTGTGTCTTCTGTTTGCAATAAAGTGCAATAGACTGCACCACAGATTGTCAGCATAGAGAGGACTAAGGAAATTGCCCCAGGGAAGTCTGGGATATATCTGGAAGACATCTGCGACCCGACCCAGCCTGGGGCCATGCGCACCCAGGAAAGCAATTGGGCTCAAACTGTGGATCGCAGCTTAATACAGGCCCAGAGCCTCCAGCCCTGCAGGGTCCTGGGACCCTAGGTGTAAGCCCTAAGTTAACACAATTGGTGTGTGGATGCAAAGGGGGTCAGGCTTGAGCTCAAGATCATGTCCAGGCTTAAATTGCTGTGATTACATACCCTAAAAGGCCTTTCCCCCTCTCCTTTGTACAAAGGGCTAGATTGTGAGTTGGGCTATATGCACATGCAGGGATGTAAGAGGGCATGAGACCTCCCTCACACACCCTTTACAACCCTTCATGGCTTCCTGAGCCTTGGATCTGGATGTGCAGGAGTAAACAGGGGCTGCATGCCTTCTTACTTCCTCCCTGGAGCAGGTGGTTGGGGAGTGTTAGGAAATGGGTAGATTCTCTGGGTTCCATCTCCCCCCCCCCCCCCCATTGACTCTTGGCACTGAGCCATTGTATTGGGATGTTGTAGTTTGTTGCTATTACATCAATTTCTAACTCCCTGGAGCAAGCAAAGAGCAGGGAGGCAATTGTGTCTCGAGTCAGGCTACTAGCAGGGAAAGATCATACTGCACATGTATAAGGAATCTGGAGCTAATCACTCAGGGATGGCATTGAGTGATCATCAGCACGTTGGCCATTTTATCGAGAATCCCACTCTGCTCTGAGGTTACCTTTTCATAAGTGCAGATTTGAAGGCGCAGTAGGCTGGGGGTGCATCTCACCTGCAGTGCAGATTTGAGTGAGAATGCAGCACACGCTGCTAAGGTTGCTAAAAGGGCAAACCATGGGTGTAAACAAAGTAGGAGTATTTCCATCAGAACCTGCCATAAAAACTAGCCCAGCCACTGAGCAGAAGCTTCTCAACCCGCTGCCAGAATGTGGGAGCAAAGTTGGCTGAACTGGTTCATCCCATTTCCTTTCTATTAGCCTTTCTATTTTAACGGTTATTTCTTCTAAAAAACTCCAACAAACAATAGGCCAAATTCTTCCCAGTTTGTAGCGACTCTGTATTTGAGTAGTTCGACTTACAATCGCAGTATCTCTGAAAACCTCCATGGCCTTCTGGGTATCACAAGCACTGTGGCAGGCTAACCTATACAGAGGAAAGGTTGACCAACTGCTGAAGCAAAGCAAAAAAAAAAAAAAAAAAGCAAAACCAGTTTCACAGTTTAGAGTTGCCTGAGGTTTGAAGAGCTCATGTGAAGAAGCTCCCTGCCTTCGATGCTATGCCATGCCTATTTCTCCAAAATTTTAAACCTCAGGACCTCCAAACCCCATTCACTAAATGGCAAATGGTGATCAGTTGTAGGCTGGAGTGAGGATTCAGTGTAGCATGTGATGTGAGACAATTGAGGGTTTGAAGACAGAGCATATTAATTGTCCAAGACAGCATCAGGAAACAAAATTTTAAAATAATGCTAAGCTTTGTTCCTTTCCAAATTGCTACTTATGTTTCCAAAAGTAGATGTAAAAATTAGGATCCTCTGTGTGACAGGGTTGGGACTCACTACCGCAGCGCCTCCTGCTGTTATGTCCGGGAATTAGCTCAGTTTATGCAGTGTGCCCTCTGCCGGTGGTGTCCCGTCCGTCTCTCTCCCTTGGTTGGTGTCTCAACCCGCATTGCTCCCAGCTTGCAGCATCCTCTTCAGGACACTGCCCTCCGGCAGTGCCCCCTAATCCACTCTCACCCCCTTCCAGGGCGGGTGTTTACCAGCAGTTCTTTTCAGCACCCCAGCAGCCAACCACACCCCAAAGTCTAACCTCTTCTGTCAAGGGTCTGGTGCAGTCTCTTATCGCCACATCCAATGGCTGGGCGTTCATGCAAAGAGGGAAGGGAGGGACCTAGGCCCGCCCTCTACTCTGGGTCCCGACCCAGAGACCCTCAGACAGCAGCCTTCCTGCCCTCCTTCTCTCCCCTTGTCCATCTCTCTTCCTTGGGCCACTTCCCCTTCGGCCCCTGTGCACGCAGCTAGGCTCTTCCCTCAGGGCCTGCAGCCTGGCAGGTCCTGGGCTGGAGTTCCCTTCTGCTCCCCTGAGTCTGCCCAGCGCTGCGCTGTCCTAGGTGCTGGTCTCCTAAGCAGGAGACAGACCTTCCCCTCTAAAGGCCTGGGAGTGACTGACTGTGCCTCTCCTGCGCAGCCCTTATATATGGCTGAGCCTAGCCCTGATTCGCTGACTCTCTCTGCCCTCATTGGCTCTCCACAGGCCCTTTCTGATTGGCTGCCGCCCTGCGCAGCCTCTCTGGCCTGTAATAGCCCATTCTACCATGGGGGTGGGGCGACCGCCCCACCACACTCTGTTAAATGTATTACCAGGCCCTGAGAATTTTACCAGACAAAATGCTTGAGAAGATACAGAAGAGGACAATCCTGCTATGGCTAAATGATAGAGATGAAAAAGACCTATTCAAATTTATGTGATTACCATTCTGTTCTCCTCTGCAAACTTTGACTCTGTGAGCCAGATCCTCAGCTGCTATAAATCAACTTAGCTCCACTGAAGTCAATGGAGATAAAACACTTTACACGGGCTAAGGATCAGGCTGTATATTGGGTTAAAACTGTCAGAAAGCTACTCCTAACACCTCAAATCTTATCCTCCAACACAATTGAGTTGTAAATCAAAAAATAATCTCAGCATTTAACAGGAATATGCAGAAGATAAAATTTTAAAATAATTAACAGTCTAATTTATTAGCTATGTTGTACCGAATGTCCATTAATCACACTAATGTGGGTTCCAGAAGTGCTTCCACTCTCTCACTGGCTTGCTTTTCTTCTTTCTTGACAGCATTAGTAGGTAACAGTTACATTATATAGCTGCTCAGCGCTCTGGCAAGAAACCATTATGTTCCCTGATCATTATTGACATCCTGACATTTGTCATCTCCTTTCATAGCAGTTAAATCTTGCTTTATCTGTAAATGTCACCATGTCATTTACTCATGAAAAAGGGGTCACATTCCCAAAATAGTATACTCCAGTTTAAAAAGAGAACTTGGCTTTATTCACAGTAAGTAATCCTTGGACAAACTTCACTGCTGATAAATACCTATTTTTCCCATGCAGTTGTTTACCTCTCCAGAAACAGATTTCAGGGTTGCATTTGTGAAAATAAAATCCTAATAGGAAAGGGAAATGCTCTGGATAAGAAAAATAGCTGTTTATCCTTTCAGCTTCCTATGTATAATCCACACTGAGTTATTAGTGCTAAATGTACCTGTAGTGCAGTGTAACTTTAATTTGACTTTATACTGACTGAAACCTACTGGTTCACTATTTTTATTAAAGCTTTAACATGTGCTTCTTAGCTGGACTGTATTTCATCCTCTCAAAAAAGTTATTTAAATAATCCTTGATGATAATCTCCCTTTTTTATCTTCAAAGTATATTGCAAAGATTTATTAATTAGTCTCGAAGGCCACCCTGTGAGGTATTAGGCCTTATTATCCCTTAAAATACAGGTAAAGGAAAACTGAGGCAGGGCAGAATAAAGGACTTTTCACAAGGCTTTATTTAGAAGGAGGGAATCAATCTCACAGCCAGAATTAGAATTTTGAATTATCCTGACTTCCTGTCCTGTGGTCAGGCCATCCCATCGTAGATCTCTCTTGCAACTGTGGTTTATTTAAACAAGGATTTGCAATATTTTTAAAAAGACAAGTACCCCTGTCATGACATAGCACACTAGTACTGAAGGGTATGTTATTGAGATAAGCACCATACTTTCAATGGCCATAGAGGGCATGTTGCAATAATTGGGTCTATATATTTATTTTAATGATAAGCTTTATGGTAAATAGTCAGTAAAAGTTTACAAAATGTTACAATAACCTATAACAATAAATGTTAATAGGAAAAGGTGCATAAACAAATGCAAAATTAAATCGGTATAAACAAATATACCTAATATAATTTTGAGAACTGAGTTAATTATGCCTGGTACACAACAAAAAAGCATAAAATCAAAAATTAGTAAAACTAAATTGGTATGTTAAAAATTAAGCTTAATTGGTAATTGTGATGGAATGCGCTATTTTACCCTGGTGTGTGTGGAGGGGGGTTAACATTCATTCTGGGGGGAAATGAGCAGATGAGGACAAAAGGAGAATAAGCAAGTTTTGCCCATTACAGCAGCCATCTGCACCAATTTTTTTGTGCTTTTTTAATTTTGAAAGATGGTCTGACCAGACCCAGCCAAAAACAGGGACTCTCACGACACTGCCACCTAAACTGGCTTTGGCTGAATCCAAATGCCACCTGGGATGTGAGACTTTGTTCCTCCGCCCCCTGTGTCTGTTTGTTTAATAAAAGTTTGGCTTAGCTGGCTAAGACTGTGTATTTTGCAACATTGCTATAAGCCTGTAACCAAAAAGGCAGCTTAGGGTGACCAGATGTCCTGATTTTATATGGATAGTCCCGATTTTTGGGTCTTTTTCTTATATAGGCTCCTATTATCCTCCATCCCCTGTCCCGATTTTTCACACTTGCTGTCTGGTCACCCTAACAGCTAAATGCAATGCTCTAAACTGCCTGCTGCTAATACAAGTTTGTCAGGTTTTAAAATGGCTAATAAAACCATGTGTTGTGGCTGTGTTTTTTACCAGTAAAATTGCAAGTGAAAGTTAATACCAGAGATAGAAACAGCATTTTTTATTTTATTTAAATGAAGTTAAACTGTAACAATTATTTCCCCCCACCCCCCCAAAAAACTTACCATTTTAATACTATTTTTAAAGATTCAAAATGGGAGGGGGGTAATTTTTTTTAAGAAATCAGCAAAAGGGAAGGAAACAAGGATTATGGTTAAATAAAAGCCATCATTAATACTTTACACTGAAGAGGCTTTGTTTTTCCTTCTTTTTTGTATCTGTGACAAAATGGCCAATGTTGGGTCCCACGCTTTTCCTGGCAGGGGACTAAGATGCCACCCCTTACCCCTGCTCTTGGGGCACCAAGGGCTCTGCTAGTGGGCTGGGAAGGTGGTAGAGGAGGGAAGCAGGAGGTGGTGTCTGGGTTTGCTTCTCACTCTGAGCCCCAGTCCCTCTCAACCCTCTGCAAGTTTCTTACCCTCTTCCCCCTAGGGTAGGGCTACCGTCCATTCTTGATGCTGGGACAGGGTCTCCCTTCCTCCAGTTCTCTGGTCTTTCAATTCTCAGTAACACATCTCCAAACTCTAGTCCTCTCTCCTTCCTCACACACCTTGACTGCCTGAAGCAGGGGGTTTTATTGGGTTCCTGACAGGGCTTTAATTGATTACAGGTGCTCCAATTAACCTGTAGCAACCCTCCCTAGTCTACAAGGAACCATGCCTTAATTAGCCTAGGGCTTATATATTTCCTCTCGACCACTCTCCTACTGCTCCCTGGCGTATCACAATCGTTAATACAAAGTTTAAAAATCAGTGGTGTATTTGCCAGGTTCTGAGCAGCCTGAGATCCCCAAACCTGGTCTAGCCCTGTTTAATGTTAAAAAGTAACAGGGTCATGTTAACACTTTAATTGTTTGGGCTAAAAAGAAACCTCCACAGCACTTTCAAAAGACGAGCCTGGGAGCTTTAATTAATTACTCTGCTAGACATTAGAAATTATGGACTGAACAGAGTCACTGGATTTATCGCTTATCATTGTAACCCACTAACCCACCTGTAACCCACTAACCCCTCCTTTTTGTCCTATGACTACAGAGATGTTAACAGGGCACTCTACCTTGATTGGTCCCTTACAATCTATGCTAATTACTTATACTAAACAATCTGTTCCAACTTGGATTTTGCTGTGATGCTGGGAGTTCCTTTCCCAGACCTGTGCATCTCATAAGCTTGTCTCTCTCACCAACAGAAGTTGGTCCAATAAAATACATCACTTCTCCCACCTGCGCCCATATATTCCATCTAGATTAACACCAATGGCCCTACTCTGATTTTGTCACAATTTCTGAAAAATGCCCTCTCACTCCAATTATGGGGCCAGACTTTAAGCTGGCATAAATCAGCATCGACCCATTAGGATCTGGCTCCTGATATTAAAAGGTGTTATGTGAAGAGCTAGTTATTATTATTGTGATGTGATATCGTATATGCAGGTAGCATTGAAGAACATACAAGTTACCTAATAATCACTCTTGGGAGTAAGTGTGACCCTTTTCCATAGCAATAAATAGATGCTCACCTTTGTACAGCACTTTTCATCTAAAAAAATTGTATAAGTTGTATTCAGCATGTTTAGCAAAACAGCAAAAGTTTTCTGAGCTCAGCAACTGCTTAAGAAAGCAAGAGCTGAAAGTGATCCCTTCTAACTAAAAATGAAGGAACAATTTAGGTAAATAATTTAGGGGCTAAGGCCAGGTTTTCAACCCTAGTGTTGAGGAAAGTGCCAGAGGTTCCCTGATGGCCACAAGTAGTCAGGGTCTCAATTCTACATCCCATCAGAAACAGGTAAGTTACAAAACATTGACAGAAACTCACTAGTCAGTAGCCTTTTCAGAGTTTCACTAGGCCACCCAACCCTCATCTTCCAATCTCCTTCATGAACTGCTTCCAAACTTTCACTGCACTCCCTTTTGTTTTGCCATTGCAATGCCACGGCAGTTAGAAGTGGATTAGCAGGAAGGTACCAGCTATTGATTTGTTCTGAATTTATTTGGATACCCATAGACATAACAACCTTCGGGTCATCATTGATAGATTCTCTGAAGCAGCCTAGCTCTTTGGCTTCACCATCAGTCTCAGTAGACAGAGATCTTGTTGCCAATCAGCACCTCATTTCAATGCCCCAGCACCAGCCATCTTCATCCAAGGCACACAGCTGAAAAATGGGGATCAGTTCAAATATTTGGGCAGCACCATCTCGAGTGATGGTTCCCTTGATAAGGAAATAGCCTCCAGAATTAGTAAAGCCAGCCAGGCCCTTGGCCGACTTCAAACAAAAGTCGTTAACCAACACAGCATTCGTCTCTCCACCAAAATGAAGATCTACAGTGCAGTGTCCTAACATAACTCCTGTATGAATCTGAGACATGGACTCTTTATAGAGGGCACATTAAACAGCTTGAGCAATTTCATGTGCTCCCTCCACCCAATAATGAGCATTCATTGGCAGGACAGCATGACCCAATATTAAGATCCTTGAGGGAGCAATCACAACCCGCATTGAGAAAATGCTATTGAGAGCACAACTTAGGTGGATCAGACATATCATCAGGATGGAAGACCACTTTCTCCCAAAACAGATCCTATATGGGGAGCTGAGACAGGGCAAAAGAAAAAAGGGCCATCCGTATATGCTCTTAAAAGATAACCTGCAGAGCAGTCTCCAGGGGGCTGGCATCAATCTCAAAGAACTCGAGCAAATGGCTCAGAACAGGACTCACTGGCAGTCTCTGACCAGATCAGCATGTACCAGGTTTGAGTGGGATCAACGAAATCGTCTTCGGGCTGCATGTGAAAGGCACCACTGAGCTGCATTGTCAAACATCATAGATATGGACTTCCCATGCCCTCAGCGTGCCCAACTCTGTGCATCAGGATTTGGAATTCAGAGGCACATGCACAGCCACAGATGAGAACTGCGACAATATAGTCATCATTGTCAGCGATGGACGACCAACATTGGGATACTTGTATATCTACTTGTAGGACAAAGGCAGCTATAAGATGAGAGTGTTTGGGGGCCAGGAAGCTTTTTAAAGTCAATTTAGTGCCTTTGAAAAATGCAAGGTTGATTGTCCTGGAAATTCTGTTTTACTACTGTTTAGATTTTCTTTTTTCTTTTAATAAAAAGGAATATGATTGAAAAACTGGAGTATTTGTTTTTTCCCCACCAGGCACATGTAACCCTAAAGTACTCTGCATCCAATGAACAACTGTCCTACTCCTTCTCCACAATAGTGGCAAATGGGAAAACAGAATTGTGTGACAGGAACACTTGCCTCTCATGAGTGCCTCCTGTCAGCTAGGTGTGATGCTGCCAACTCTCCTGCCCCAGGCACCCCATGTACATTGTTGATCTTACTAGGTGTGTCTTCAGTGGCTTGGACCTCCGGCCCAGTCACACAGTCTAAAATGGATGTTCCACTTCTGGGGTAGCAAAGAGTTTGACACTCTGTCGGGTCCTCACCAGGGTCTTCAACTCCATTTCTGAGCCTCTTTAAGTCCTGCTCTTCCCTTGGGCTTCCCAATAGAGCCTTGTCCTTCTTGGGTTTAGGCCACTTTGCTAGTAGACCGGGGAGGGGGGACCCAGGCCAACCTATTTCTCTGGGTCCCAGGCCAGGGACCCTACACATAACAGCCACATACTCCTTCCTTCAGTTTGTTGCTGCTGTTCCATGGGCTTTTCCCATGTAGCCCCTTTCTCTTCACCCTGACCTCAGGACTGAGGTTCTGTTCTTCCTCGCTGACTGCAAGTACCACCAGAACCCAATCTCTGGTTCTCTCTTGAGCTCCTGTGGCCAGCACCCTTCCTTGCTCCTCTGGTCCCAGACAGGAACTGACCTGCTCAGGCCCTGCAGCTCCTTTTATCTGAGCATGATGAGCTCTGATTGGCTACTTCTGGGCAGCCTTTCTAGGCAGGCCTGGAGGACCACTTTCGATGTTCCTTTCCTGGGATGGGATGTGGTAGGATCACAGGGCTGCCAGCAGGGGATCTTGCAGGGCCAGGCACACCCTTTGACAAATCACAATAAAACAAACTTTGTAGGAAAATCTGACTACCAAAGTATTTGCCAGTATTTTATGTTTCAAATGCGATATTCTTGCCACTTCTTTTCTAAGCCACTCTTTACAAGACACTTCCAGTCAGGTGATTTAAGGAATATTAGAACACAGATCACCAAAGCTGAAGAATTAATAAAATGGTTGCCATTAAAAAGATAACAGGTAATAGTTTCTGCTGGTGTAAATGGACAGATAACCATTGAAATTAATGATATTATGCCCATTTATAGCAGCTGAGAATTTAACAAATGTTTGCCCACGGCTACCATGCAATAATATCTGAGGAACCATGTATTTCCTGTGCAAAGTATAAGGGGGAACCATGACATTTCAATTATCATTGAGTGTTAAATCTAGGCTTATGATGAGTTTTTAATGGCAACCACTTCTATTGTATTTCCTGGGCACTAGCAACCTCCTTCTTGAATTAGACTTCATATTACTTTTTGCTAAAGAACTGCTATTTTTACAGTTGCTGGGGAGGTCACAGAATAAGCCCCCTACTTTGTAACTATTGCAGTTTAAAGAGTACAGCATGGCAGCATGAAAGAATACTTTAATTGTACAGATTTTTATGGGATTTCTTAAGAACAGAATATGTCTATAAAGCTTCCTGAAAATAGCTTTATTGAATATTCTAAGAACTCTCTACAGACCACTAGGCTTGAGGGATTTTTTTTTCAGAATCTCCACTGAGCTTCTTAAGTATTTATGGAGATTTACTGTACAAATTATATAGAACATCACCCTCCCAAAATTATGGGTAAAACATTGTTTAAAGGATTTGGCTATAATAAGGGCAGAGCTGGTAATGACGATAAAAGGGAAGTGGGCTGCGACTAGGAAATCCTTTTGTGCTGGAGATGCACAGTACAATGTAAAAAACATTTTGGATGAAATCTTGGCTCCGCTGAAGTCGATGGGCATTTTGCCATTAACTTCAGTGGTGTCAGGATTTCTCCCCATGTCTCTGAGTATGGGAATACCTTCTGTACATATCAATCATTCTTCTCAGAATGTGATGACAGATCCTACAATTATCTTCATATTAGTTTACAAGAAAACCTTATTCCTTCTTGTTTCACCTCCCTTTCTCTTTCTTTGCTCTCTTCCGCTGCATTTATTATAACTTTCTTAAAGTTCCTGTTGAATATTTCCAAAAAGTCAAACTTTCAGGAACTCATTTGTTTGAAGCATATTTACTAAACTTTTGTAATTCTGTTTTAAAAATCTAGGCTCCCGCTATTATCAGATGATGAAATAATTATGTTTCCAGTATTCCCTGTGAGGGCCAAATTCACTCATGGTATAAACAGGTAAAGTCTATTGACTTCATTAGGGTGGTACTCACTTATGCTGCTGGGGCCTGAACCAATCCCCACTAAAATCAATGGAAAGACTTGTATTCACTATGAAGGGAGTTACACTGTGCCTTTAGAAAATTTGGCTCTGAATCTTTAACAATGGTATATAATATTAGATACCTGCAATCAAGAATGTATTATTTTTTATTAGTAGTTTAAACTGGTACAAAAAAATCTCCTCTTCTGTTCTCAGCACTATCCCTCTGATATAAGGATTTTTTTTTAATCTCAACTCCATTAATTTCTATTTTTTTTAAAATCTCCTCTTTTATATGTATTTATGGCAATCCAAACTATTGGCTCCTAAGTACCATGCTTTCCCAATGATGCGCCCATTTTAGACCAAGCTTATGCCCCTGATAGCATCTGCTACTGATCACCTGTTTGACCACGCACCTTTCTACTTAAATTTTCTCAAAATATTTGTTCGAACCAAATGCACTCCAGTGACAGGGCCCCTTGTTCAACTGTCGTACTTACAGAAATGTGAACAAGAAAACTGATTTTGGATAAGAGATGCAGAAGCAGGGATAAGCCAGGCTTCTACTGACATCTGGATTATTGCTATGACGTACCCTGCATGCAAAGACATGGCTCACCATGAAATCAAGTGAGTTCCGAGTGACAAACAACAGTAGAAAGAGACTAACCAAATTTTATTTATATTTGTGACAAAGTCAGACCTGACACTTCTGAAAGGGAGGTTGAAGGCAGGTATATAAGTCTTAAATGGTTAAAGGCCTTTTTCCTATTAACTGAAAGAGGTTACCTCAGGTTAATTATGGGCTCCAGAATCCAATTAAGGGCAGTCTGTGGCCTTTACTTTCTTCTTCCAGTGACAGGGAGGAGGAAGGTGCTGGTGGGCTGGGAGTTTGGCTGAGGGAGTCGGAGAGGCTGGCTGGAGAGGAGCATGGCTGGATGCTGGACTGAGGCAGCTGAAGGCAGGCTGGTGAGCTGCTAGCTGGAGGTTTGGCTGGGGCTCAGTGCTCTTGTCTGGCTGAAGATGCTGAGGCTGGGCTTTTGGAGCAGGCTCCGTGGAGGGCTGCAGTTGGACCCCAGCTGAAATGAAGCTGAACGTTGGAACTGACAAGGGAGGGGTGGAGGGGAAGAGCAAGTTGCTTTGGACTATGAAGGGGAAAGCAAGAGGGGATGAGGAATGGTTTCAGATCAGGTTAAAAGGAGTGGGGAGACTAAATCTATCAGGAAAAATGAAAACAGGATAAATGTCAACATTTTATAACTGTCAGATCAGTGACAGAAGGTGTGAAAAGAGTAGATGTTAACCCCCTGAAAATGGTGGCACGGATAAAGCAAAGTGTTGGTGACATACAAAGAGCTAAAAGGATGCAGGATGGAGATCAATTGATAGAATGTGCCCATGAGGAGCAAGCTGAAAAACTTCTTAAAACTGTAACTTTAGGGAAAATGAAAGTTATTTGTCAACTGCCTAGATTCCTGATGGAGCAAGAGGGGTTATGTATACAGTGCTGTGAGGACTGTCTGAGGAGGTTTCCAAAAAGAGCATATGCAAAGATCAAGTATTATTTATTAAATGGCTAACACTCAGGGGAGGTCTACACTATAGGGTTAAGTTGACCTAAGTTACGCAACTCCAGCTACATGAATAACATAGCTTGAGTTGACATTACTTTGGTCGACTTATTGCGGTGTCTACACCACACTGGATCACTTGTCATTCCGGTGGAGTACCGGAATCGACGGGAGAGCAATCTGAGGTCAATTTAGCGGGTCTTCACTAGACCCACTAAATCGACCCACGGTGGATCGATCGCTGCAGCGTCAATCCACGGTAAGTGTAGACATACCCTTAAGATGGGAATCTTCTGGAAAGGATCAAAATTGTGTATCAGTCTTTCTGGGTTAAAATATATCTCTCCCCCCCACCCCAGTGAGGCGCTATAATTATCAAAGGTTTGGACATGTGGCAGTCATTTGTGAGGGAACAATGAAGTGCAGTAAATGTGGAGGAAATCATTCATGTGAGAACTGCTTAGAAGGAACAGAACCTAAATATATCAATAGTGGGGTAAAGCACAGGGCATCATATAAAGGATGTGTAGCAGAGAAAGCTAGAAAAATATAAAACCCCCTCAAAAATATCATATGCAGGGCTAACAAAAGGTACCCGCTGCAGAAAATAGAAAAAGACAAATACACAAGTAAGAGAAAAGATGTAGGAGCAGCAAAACACATATCTGGTCAGTGAGGAGAATATGAGAGGAATGGGAGATGATGTGTTCCTTGTAGTCAGACAAAAGTTTATAGCATTCATTATAGAAGTATTTAACTGCACCTTGCAGATGGGGAAAAACCAAAAAGGATTAAAATCATAGCAAAAGCAGAAGAAAAATATCTAAAGAGAGCCAACTTCTCAATAGACCGCAGTAACACAATTTTAAATGAAGGCAATAATACAGCTTAAATAACATGATCTTAATGATCCTTAGCTGGAATGTGCATAGTTTAATAATGCATGGAAAGGAATTTAAGAAAGCCATCTTTGAAATGGGGAAAAAAGCCCGCTGTAATATGTATGCAAAAAACATGGCTAGTAAATAAATTTATGTTCAGTCTACCGGGATATGATACTCCAGAGGGATCAAGAGGCTACCCGGGGAGGTGGGGGGTGGGGGGGTGTCTGTGTGTCTGAATATTTATAAAAGAGAGACTTAGATATCTTAAAATGGATGTGCAGAAATTAACTATTGAATATAATGCTATTGAGATTCCCACACAGAACAAAAACACATCTATATGAATTTATAATGTTTATAATTCATGTAAAAATAGTTATTTTAGAACTAGAAAAATTAGTTAATGATGTCAAAAACCCACTTATAATTTGCAGAGACTTTATAGTCATAATCAGCTATGGGGAAGTAAGAAAACTCACCTAAATGGTAAATGTTTAGAACAAGTTATTGATATGCATATGTAACCCATGCCTATTTGGTGTGGCACTCTGTCCCCCTCTAGTGCAGTGTTTCTCTCATGTGGCCACCAGGGGCTTTTCATGCAGCCACACCTTCCTGGGCAATGATTGGGGCAAAGTAGGGGCAAAGCAGTGGCCCTTCCCCTGGGGCCACCAGCAGGGTTTGGCCATGCCTTCCCCTAGAACCACAAATGCTGGAGAAACAGGCAGCTGGTGTGAGTTCCCCACCTTTCCCGGGGAGGTGGAGCTCGGGCTTCCAGCTTCAGCCCTGGGGTGGCAGGCGGCGGGTTCCGTCCCCTGGCCACGGAGCTTCGGGCCAGGGCCTCCCAGAGGGGGAGGGGCAAGTGGGGCAATTTGCCCCAGGCCCCGGGCCCCGCAAGGGCCCCAACGAGAATATAGTATACTCACCCGGCGGTGCTTTTATGGACGGGGAGGTGCTCTGGGTTTTCGGTTGCACTTCGGCGGCAGGTCCTTCAGTGCCGCCAAACACACCCGGAGTGAGTGAAGGACCCGCCGCCGAAGACCCGGAGCGCCGCCGGGTGAGTAAAAAATTTTAAAAGGCGTTTAATTAATTAAAGGGCCCCCGAAATTGCTTTGCCCCACAGACCCTCTGAATCCTCTGGGTGGCCCTGCTTTGGGCTCTGATCCTGCCTCCTCCCTCACCCCTGGCCCCCGCTGCTTTCTCTGTCCCCAGATTCTGGCCACACGGTAGCGGGCTCAGTCCCCCAGCTACAGGGTTTCGGGCTCTGGCTGTGGGGCCACGGGATCCAGCACACAGCAGTAGCAGGTGCTGGCTCCGGGCTCCACTCCCATCACCCCGGCCCCCACTACATCCTCTGACCCTGGGTTTCAGCTGTGCGCACTGTCCCCCGGCTGTGTGGTGGTGGGCACCAGGCCCCAGCCTGAAGCCACACAGCCGGGGTGGGTGGCCCTGGGCTCATCACCCCATGCCCATTGCCCCGGCCCCTGCTGCCTCCCCCAGCCTCTAACACCCTCTCATTGCCTCTGGGCCCCACTGCTTCCCCCAGACCCCCATCCATCCCTCCTGGCCTCTGCTGCCTCCCTACCCACCTCCCCATCCTGGGCTTAATTTGTCCTCTGGCTTGCCAGGGCTGAGTAAGTCTGTTGTGAAAACTGATATTTGTATGTTTGTTAATATCACTTTTTGCTGTCTCCCAGCTAGCTGGTCTGCTGCTGTGAAAAGTGATATTACCAAACATACAAATGTCACTTTTCACGTAAAGATTAGAGATAACTGTACATTATTTCCGAGTCCACAAAAAAATCCCTATGTAAATAAATTGCAATGATTTTGACATGTATCTGTGCATATTTAGGAAAAACAAATAAAGTGAATTCAGTATTTTAGGAAAAACAAGAGTTGTTGGCCGCATTCTGAGGCCACCAAACATTTTGTTATGAGAACCCCTGCTAAACCAGCTAAAGATTGATGGGCCTGCTACAGCCTTGGCTAAGAGGCATCTTTCTTTTAGCTCATGCACTAGAAACTTGTGTTACGCTCCAGAGGTCACAGGTTTGATCCTGGCTGATGACACCCAGGGCCTGTTGGCGTTACACATAACTTAGTAATACTGATTACAAGAACACCTACTAAATTTAATTCAGTGGCTGACTCTGGGAATTGCCACAAATAATATAGCTGGGATATTCATAAAGAAGATAGACATTCTATGGAGGGAGAGCTTCGTATTTAAGCTAGCCAACAATAAACGGGAGAATGTTTTGGTGGATAAGGGACTTTTTAAGTGACAGAACTATACAAGTCAAAGTGGGAACATCTCTTTCAAAAACCTACATGCTTACAAATGCAACTCCATGCAGGAGTATTATCAGCCCTACTTTATTTTTCTTTATGATAAATGACCTCCTGGAAAGTATGCAGATAGGAATAAATATTTCCCTTTTTTGTAAACAACTGTGCTTTATGGACTAAGCATAGAAGACTTAAAGTAGACAGGGAAAAAGACAAAGGAGGCACTCCAGAAAATTTCAAAGTGGGGAAATGATTGGAGATTTAAATTCTCACTTGCAAAAACAAAGGAAATGATTTTAACCAGGAACAATAATCTGGAAGAATGGGACTTATTTATTTATTGTGTAAAAATTGAGATAGTTCAAAAGTTTATGTTTCTAGGAATACTGTTTGATAACAAATTAGCTTGGAAAGGTCACATAAAAAGTGTAAAAGTAGAATGACCTTACCAGTACTTATAAGTGTAGCTGGAAACAAAGGGGGTGCAGATAAAAAGGTATTAATGATGATATATAGAGCATTGATAAGACCAGTTATGGACTACAAATGCAAGCTTTTGATTTAGCCTCAAAAACAACTATTGGAAACATGGAACTGCTCTTGGTCCAAGCTCTGCTATTGTCATGTGGTGCAGTGATAACACCACCGGTGTGTGTGCTGCAAATAGCCACTGGAGAAGCACCTATAAATCTAAGGATGAAACTACTAGATCCAACCTTTTGGACAATGATAAAAGGGAATCATGACAACAGAAGTACACAACAGATTTATGAGGATTGCTAGGAGCTTAGTAGAAAAAATTACATGGATTGCCATAGACTTCCTGAGACTATCAGGATCAAAAAATGGGTAAAGGAGATATATAAAAAAGAAAATTGAGAGTACTAAAATTTTGTAGTCATGGCAAATTGAATAGCAACTGGACAGTTATTCCTCATTTGTGGTTTTAGAATTGTATGAAAAAAAATGAGGTAAGGAAAAAAACCCACACATTATTACCAAGGAAATTTCCAAATTTATTTATGAAAAATGGGACCAGTTTTAACGAATCTATACAGAGGGATCAAAAGATAGAATAGAGTGGGTAGAGTGGGAACAGCCTTCTGCTTTCCTAGTCTTGGAATGCAGAAATCTTAAAGACTATTGAATTATGTGACTGTTCTGACGGGTTGAATTAATGGGGATAATGTTGGCAGTAACCTGGATAAGAGATATGCGACTGGCTGCAGCTGTCATTTTATCTGATTCTTTATCAGGCATAAGGACGATCAGAACAGGGACTTCAGGAAGCAGAAATGACATAAATGAAAAAATGTTCCTAACTTCAGAAATAATGCAAGCCAATATCTGTGTAACAATAGCATGAATTCTGGCGCATATCAGACTACTGTACCTAGAAATGAGATGGCTGACAAAGCAGCAAACCATGCTGTAAAAATGAGGCGGTGGATATTAATATACTCTTAAGTAGAGAAGAATTTAAAAGTGTGGTCACGGAGGAGCTTACGAAGGAACGGAAAGAACTAAGCACTAAGGAAACAAAAGGACAAAGATTCAAAAATTGAAGCTAATACTATACTCCACGGTCATGAGAGAAAAAGTAAAGTAGTCATTTTTAGATTGTTAGCAGGTCATTGTGCCTTAAATGATAAGTTCAACTTATTAAAAAGTCATAAAGATGGGCTGTGTAATGTGTACAAAACCAAAGAAACTGTTGATCATGTTCTATGGCATGTGGGCGACATTCAATGGAAAGAAAGTTTCTTTATGAAAAATTGAGTCGGCTCGGAATTAAAGATTCGAACTAAAGGAACTAATTAGAATAACTGAGAAATGGAGCAGTGAAAAAAAAAAGTCTTTCTGTGTTTCCTTAAAAATACTAGACTGAGTGAAAGGAAATTAAAACCCCATCACTTGGCCAAAAATGAATGAAGAAAGTCGTGTTCATAGCTTTATATGATAAGGCTGCTGTGCCAAAAAACAAAGAAAGACAGAGAGAGGCAGAAGGAGGATGAGAGGATGAGAAGCAGGCTACAGAAGGGTTGTATGCAGCAAGGGGGAAAGGCTTCTCTTAGGTAAAAAATGTTTTGCACTATTAGGGAAATCTTGTATTTATTTCTGTTTGGGGGGGGGTCTTGATTCCCAGCATAGCTGGACCTAGAATGGGTTATAGAGTATGGCTGGTGATTGGTAACCAGCATCAGAAGAAACAGTACTCCAGTGGGAGTTAGGAAATGTATTTTTGTTTAAAGAAACCTCTCGGGCCAACCCTATAGATACTGAAAATAAACCAATATTAAGAATTAAACCTCCAGAATAGGGCTGATTTCCTCCTGGCCAATGCCAGAGAAAGAAGCTCTGAGTTTTGACATAATGAAAGAGGTGTGTTGCCACTGATTTGAAAAGATGACTGTATATCTTACTGGTATTCTGGACAACATTAGTGACACACTTGAACAGTGAAAAATGTTCTGCCACGGAAAAATTGGCTAACATGGCATGATAGCTAATGATGGTCTCCTGCTTTGCATGCAAGCTTAATTGGGTTGTTATACCATAGACAGGATAAAGATGGTCCAACATCACAGCAAATGAGATACATAGTGATACCACTATCAACCTATGGAAGAAGGCAAGGGAATTTCTGAAATGCTTCTGAAATACTGCAGTTCCCCCAACAGAAATGCCTTCAGGATAGAATTCAACATTCTGTGGAATTTAGTCCTCTCTTCACCTACACACTTAGCAGCCATTAATCAATGGGAGCCATTCATTCATGTGGAGAAAAGAACAGAACTCTGTATATTAGGGAGTCTGGTGGAGGAGTGTCACCCTCTATATGAACATAAAATGTGTGGATCACACTCCCGGTTGCAGTCCATATTGAAAGTGAATGTGCCGTGGTCATTTGACCAGACTTCTTCAGAGCTAAGTGCAGGAATAGTAAACCTGTGCCAAGTTGTATTAGTAATTCCTATTTTGCTCAATAGATTCAAGTAAAGAGCAGACATCCCAAAAGAAATTTTCTTTGTTGAAAAGATATGTAGACAAGAATTTTTTAAGCAAATCTTATCCCATCTTGTGGAGTTCTGCTACATATTTTGGTCATTGGCTAAAAATGAATGAAAAATGAAGAACTCTGACTGACACAAAAAATGTCAATTAGGCCAAAAAGCAGTTAAAAGGAAAGTGCGAAAGCTTGTCTTTCCCCTCTCCCCACATTTGACTAGGGGTACTACGACCATTTCACACAGAGTTTTACAGCAGAATTTAATGAAGGTAACTGTATATTGTAACTTACCGAATCCTAAATAAATCCCCATTCTGATCCTCTGGGGATTATTTAAAATCCAAATAAACTCTCTGTCTATTGCTCATTCATTTGCCTATTAAATATTTTGGCTGCCTTCCTATTAACATGTCATTTGAAATAGTATTTAATAGAGAATGAGATTAAGCATCACCACAGAGGTCATGCCTAAATCCAGTCATTCAGTGGAACAGCTTGTCTCTCTCAAAGCCAATCTACTTATAACTGATTTTCAGCATCAACATTTGTTGAAGAAAAAAACTGCTTCTTTGAATGATCTCAAGGTCACATTTCACATCACATAACTTTGGGCAGGGTCCACTCACCACTGGTACAGATTTCATTAAAAGCTTTACATTCCAATGCTTACAGCAGATGTTCTACCTACTGTTGTATTTGAGCTAAAAGTCCAAAGGCAAGTTAGAAAAATAACAAGTGATTTATTAAAATCTCAGTTCAGGCTACAAATAGAAGATAGAGAGTACTAATTCCATGTTAAACCACTGCCATCAAACTCTACTCACACAGTATTTCTAAAAGGATATTGAGTGACAATACATTCCACCAATTAAACCCTAGTTAGAAATATTACATCAGAACACTCTCTCACTGTTTTTTCATGCCTTAAGGACATAGTCTGCTGACCTAGGATTTCCATTCCTCAAATTTACTGCAGTTTCATTTTAGATTCCAGGGGTTTTTTCACCTGTGCTGGGAAAGAAACAAACATTTTTGGGGCAAGTTTTGAAAAGCAAACAAAAATCATACAATAGAAAGAAGCCATTTCAAAGCTCGATTTGAAATGTTGGAAGTAGTCCTGGGGATGTATTATTGGGGAGAATGTAGGTGAGAAAATCGATCAAGTTTACTCTTGTTCTGCTGCATATTTCATGGTTTCAGACACAAAGAAACGAATACCCTGCCCAAATATGTTGCAGATGTGTGGAGACCCCTAGCCTGATGCAATAGGCATAATAATAAACAGTAATAAGATATAGGATCAATCCACAGAAGCAGATCTGAATCTCACAACTTCAGTGCATGGGTTGGAATCACTGTTTCCTCTAAGCTGTGTGCATGTGCGCGCGCACACAGATTCTAAACCCCGCGCACACAGCGAAACACTGCATGCACAAAAATTTGCACAGAAGTACATCAGTTTGTATAGAAGAATTTTGCGCACATGGCCTGTATTTTGCGCACACGGCCTGTCAAAAATTAGAGGGAACATTGGTTGGAATCCATACCTGTATATAGACCTACATGGGCAGCCAGCCCCAATCTTTATAATAGGCCAAACCAAAGGATCCAAACACCCACACAAATTTGTGGCATCTGAAATCTCTATCTGGATGTGAACTATACTCCCCAACACAAACTGTATTTGGGATGCAGTTTGCAAACAGAAACCAACATTCTACAGAACCTAGTCATCTCTTTAGGTACACTAATGACATACATTATTATCAGTAGGAGTTATGCATGAATGTGAAGATTCCAGACCCACCTACAGACAACACTTTTACTCTTACAGATCTGAATTATCTCCCGATGAAGTAAATGAAAACCTTCCCATTATCTTCAATGTCAGTTGGATAAAGCCCATAGTGAGTTTCATCCAAGGAGCTGACAGCGCTTGAACAAATTATTAGTTTAAATGTGTATTATATTCATTTACTTATGAATGCTCTGCATGGGTGGGTATGGAAGGCAGCATGGGAGGCAGAAGTAAATGTCAGAATTCCTAAGCCATAGAAGCAGAAATCCACAGAAATGTAATTTTAGCTCCAAATTAGCAAGACAGAAAGAGACTAAAAATGTTCATTTGCACTTAACCTGTTATCCAGCATGACTATACAGCAGGGACAATCAATGAGGATTATTTTTATTTTAAATCTTTCAAGATAACTGTTATTTTTCCCAAAGAATCTGTGAGTCATTTGTAAGGAAGCACTGCCAGAGAGGAGCAAGTTTTATACTGTAAAATGCATTTCTATTAATGAATGTAAAATCTGTATTTCAAACCTAAAGAGAGTTAAAATACTAAACTTCAGGAAAGCCAAAAACAAACAACAACAAAAAATCACGAATATGTAGCAAATAATTAAATGTCACATGAATGACTACAGAAAATATTTGGGGTATAAATTGTCTACAAATGATGCTTGGAAGGAGAAGGGGAACATGAAAGAAAAAAACATAAAATGGGATATGGTGCTTCCCCTGGGTGCTTTTAGTGGGGTAGCAGAAGAAGCACTGCAAATTCATATTCCTTTTGTCCCCTCTCCCTCCTGCCTCTGACAAAATCACTATTGTGCCACAGGTTTATTTCACTTAGCCCCTAAAAAAAAAAAAAAAAAATTCTGAAACACATGTAGTAATCTCACTCGGAGCATTAGTTTATCTTTCAGACAGTATCTGCACCAGGGAATTAAAAACAATAGATGCACAATAAAGAACATTTCATTAAAATACACAACTCCAGCCAATAGCTCATCATAGCTCACTTCTAATCAAACAGCCTCAGAAGCTAACCATTTCCAGGCATAATGGAGTCAGGGATCTTATGAATCCTGGCCAGGGCAGAGGTGTATGGTAATTAAAACTGCTTCCCTGTTCAAACAGTTAGGGGATGTTTAGGGGATTCCACAATGAAACCTTACAAAGGACTTAATTATGCAAGTTACTGAGCTCCATGGCCCTTATTCAGAAAGCACATGCCTGGCTTGAAGTATTCAGGTAGTGGTACAGGACTACTCACATGCTTAAAGTTAAAGGCATGCTTAAAATGCTTTGCAACATCAGGGCCAGAGTACTCATCAGCTTCCAGGACTGGCCCACAAGTTTCATGTTCCCTACACAGGAATTGCTTGTTGTTATAGTTACTGATTTGCCAATCCACCAATCTCTTATATACATTCCATTTCTTAAATTAAGGCAGAGAGCTGCATAAGGAACCATAATAGACACTGAAACAATATTGCCAATCCCTATCATTCACAAATCAAGAGTCACGTAACTAAAAATCATGGCTCAAAACTCATTAGGTTTTTTACAATAATAAATGCTGGCTCTTTGGGGGCAGGGAGGTAGCCTTCTGTTTTTTTCATCTTGTAGCGTGCAACATTTTCAGGCTTTTCTCCACAACCATCACTTCCTTTTAAAGAAAATATAACTTGCACCGTCGCATGACTCCCAGGAGCCAAGGCTTTCAGATAAAACACAAGATATCAGGAGACTCATGATAGAAATAATGAAAGCTGGCAACTCTGCAGTGTAAAGTAAATGTAATAAGTCCATTTCAACTGGCTGGTTGCAAATTTTCAATGTGTCTATGTGTTTTCCTCCTCCAAACCCGAGTTTATTTTACTCTGCTCAGCTGTTTTCCTAAGCTCCACTTACTGAGCTGCCTATGTCAGCACAGGCCGAATTGCAGGCTTTGTTGTTGCTTTCTCCCTCCTGTGTCAGGAAGTGGTGGTTCTCTTTTTGATCCTTTTCTAAACGGCACAGCTTTTAATTCCATCTGTCCAGTCTGCAGCTTAGAAAATAGGAACTCTCTCTAGTTTCTGCCAAATAACCTCTTTTGGATTTCACTTCTTGATGTTGAATTCCCAGTTATAACTCTTTCATGACCACAGGATGTGTTGGGTAGTTTAGATTGCAATTGAATGCCTAGCATGAGACCAAGGAGTCAGATCTTAAGTATGTTGTTGAGGACGATTTATCTGCATGATTCCTATTAGTGTGAATGGGAGTTAGGTGGCTAAATCCCCACACAGCTCATTGAAAACGTATGACTAGACTTCCTTTCTCCATCCAGTGAAGACCTGGTTGCATCATTCATTGAATAGCCCAACATATAGGTACTGAAACTCAGAACTGCTTCTTTTTTTAGTTTTTAAGTAGTAAAACATATTTAAAATACAGTCCGATATTTTGAGGCTTTATTTAAAAATGCAGTATATTAGTAGCCCTTCAACATTTCCAGGTTTATCTAAGACAAAAATAAATGTATCCTGATATCTTTAATATTATCTCATATTATCTAAGACAAAAATAAATGCATCAGTATCTTTAGTATTCTCTCCTACTTCCTCATACTTATGATAGGAAATACCCTGAATATTGCAAATATTGAAGATATCTAACCAGAAACTAGTGTAGCCCATTGCTATCTTTGCAATTGCGAGCCTGAGGCAGATTAATGATAAACTTATAAGTATACCAATAAAGTATACCAATAAAATGTGGTGTTCTTGTAAACTTATACTTATACTTGTACAATGTTAAATAGTAATGGATAAGGTGCTAGTAGATTATATTCAGAATACATAGCGTTCCTGAGTTTTGTAGGACCAATAAAATGTGGTCTTGTACGTGACTTTTACTTATACTTCAACAATGGCTATGAGCAACACACCACTTCCTGCTGTGATCAAATACATGAGGATATCTGAGGGGGGGAGGAAGGAGTTTTTTCGTGGCTCCATGCATAAACTATTACATGGCTACAAGACAGACACACACCAACAGAAAACATTGGCATCAGCCCATATAGCAGCTCATGTCACTCCACACATGGAATGCCACCAACAACAAATGAACTTTGAAGCCAACAGTAGTAGAAGAGTTGACATAACAAATTAAATAGTGGTGATTGGAAGTCAAATACTACTATGACTGAGATACCAGTCTGCTCCCTGAACTCCAGATAGGACAGCCCGTAAGAGTAAAGCCAATGACAGAGATAAGAGATGGAGGGCAGGGACGTATATGTAAATAGTAGCATCAAGGTCAGACACGGTACAAGTATGAGGACAACTCTAATTTCCTAAGAACAAAATGAAGGAACAATTGTCCTCAAGGAATAATCCAACTGAGTACCCCTACATGGATGTGGATGCAAGAAAGACTGGTCGTGACTATGAGAGGAACTGAGTTACTGAAACCCCTCAGGAGTTGGAAAAGGAGATACCAGAATATCTCGCAACACAGAAATCTCCTGGGGGGTGAATGGCAAGAGAAGGAAGAGATTCAAAATAAAACTGCACAAAGTGAACAAGCTATAAAGTTGCCTAGTACTTTCAAAGACTATATCATTAATTGAAATTATTCAGTTTCCATTATAGGAAGAGCGATATTATAAGCATGCTCTATGTATGTAAGTAGTTAATAGATAAGGTGCCAATAGATGGCACCCAAAAATATTTAACATAGTTCCTGTTTTTTGTAAGACCAATAGATCGTGTTGTTGTGCACTGGAAATGGCCTTCATAACATTCATAACACTACTATATATGTGTTCAAGTTGTTTATTTACCCTGTGAAGCGTAGATTTTTTTCTTTTGCTCAGAAAGTCTGGTCACATATATGCAGACACTGTAAGATCTGTAAGATAAAGTGATAGCTTTCCTCACTGTTTCTATTATAAGAACTTTGACATCAGCCCAAATTACCTGTCATCAGCTGTTCAAGACTTTTTTCCATTACTGACAAAACAAATGAACAGCTGTTTGCTTCTTGAACCTGATGCACAGAAAAAGAGACAAACTAATAAAAAAAAGGCAGTAAACAGCAACCAAAAAACATTTTATAAAGGTTCTATGGATAATACCATGTGAGCTAAGGCCTTCTTCACTCTCAACTAACTAAATAGAATAACCTCCTTTATAAAATGCTGTATTGAAAAGCATTCCTTTTTATAAGACCACCATAACTTTCTGCAGCAGCTGCTGAATAATCAATTAAAGATAAAATGTGATTCTTTGTGTTTATAATTCTCTGATAAAGTGTATTTCTGAGCACTGAAAAATGGCAGAAATACCCAGGTACCATTAGAGACCTATTTTTTTTCATCATTTAATACGACATGAGTTTAAATAATTTCTTAGGGTGATCCAAAATATTTTACTGATGAGGGGTTTTTTACTTTCGAAAAAAATATTTTTAAATTAAATACTTCCTTGTGAAAAATATCCATTTCCTTCACAGAATCACAGATGTTTTTATTTTTCAGGTAAATGAAACAAAATGAGAATTTGTGTGTGATGTCATTTCCAGACAAAATATTTCATTTTGGTTTGGTTTCCTAGAACTGAAAAAAATGTGAGGATAGTTTTCCTCTTTTCCTCACCTTTTTTTCTTTTTCCAACACTATTTTTTTCCTGGGGAGGGGAGAAGGAGATAAGGGAAATGGGAAAAAATGAAATGGAACATTGTTTCAAACCCTTAAACAAACCTTTTTGACTAGAAACAAAACTTTCATTTTATTTCATTTTGTTGAAAAATGGAAAAAAATATACAAAATGGTTTTTCCTTTCTTTCACCTTTTTAACTATTGTTTGAACTACCCTAATACTTTCTTCCAGCCCTGCGCAGCTCAGCAACTCTGATGAATGTACACTGGTTCTTTTATTCTTGTATGAAAAATAGATTAATAGAGTCAAAAATGTTAAGGCCAGAGTAGACCATTGCCATCTAATCTTGCCTTCTGCAAAACACAGGCCACAGAACCCTCCTGGTAATTTCATCAAGCCCACAACTTCTGCTTTAGCGATACCTAAAGAAGAAGATCTGCATCCCTTACTAATTGCTTAAGCCATATGTGCTCCTGAAGCTAAACTCTCATTTCAAATTTCAGAGTGGTAGGCATGTTAGTTTGTATCAGGAAAAACAATGAGGAGTCCTTGTGGCACCTTAAAGACTAACAAATTTATTTGGGCATAAGCTTTTGTGGGCTAAAACCCACTTCATCAGATGCATGGAGTGGAAAATACAGTAGCAGGTATATATGCACAGTACATGAAAAGATGGGAGTTGCCTTAGCAAGTGGGGGGTCAGTGCTAACGAGCCAATTCAATTAAGGTGGAAGTGGCCTATTCTCCACAGTTGACAAGAAGGGGTGAATACCAAGGGAGGGGAAAATCACTTTTGTAGTGCTAATGAGGCCAATGCAATCAAGGTGGCCCATTTCAAACAGTTGACAAGAAGGTGTGAGTATTAGCAGAGGGAAATTACTTTTTGTAGTGACCCATCCACTCTCAGTCTTTATTCAGGCCTAATTTGATGGTGTTCAGTTTGCAAATTAATTCCAGTTCAGCAGTTTCTCATTGGAGTCTGGTTTTGAAGTTTTTTTGTTGAAGATGTGCCACTTTTAAGTCTGTTATTGAGGGCTTGTCTTCACTACCCGCCGGATCGGCGGGTAGCAATCGATCTATCGGGGATCGATTTTTCGCGTCTCATTTAGACGTGATTAATCGATCCCCGAAAGCGCTCCCCGTCAGCTCTGGAAATCCACCTCATCGAAAGGCGGAAGCGGAGATGACGTGGGAGCGGCAGCGATCGACTCACCGCCGTCCTCATGGCCAGGTAAGTCGATTACGATACGCTGACTTCAGCTACGTTATTCACATAGCTGAAGCTGCGTATCGTAGATGGACCCCCCCCCCCCCCCCGCTAGTGTAGCCCTGGGCTCAGTCTCCAGGGAGACTGACGTGTTCTCCTATTGGTTTTTTAATGTTATAATTCTTGATGTCTGATTTGTGTCCATTTATTCTTTTGCATAGAGACTGTCTGGTTTGGCCAATGTACATGGCAGAGGGGCATTGTGGGAACATGACGGCATATATCACATTAGTAGATGTGCAGGTGAACGAGCCCCTGATGGTGTGGCTGATGTGGTTAGGTCCTATGATGGTGTCCCTTGAATAGATATGCGGACAGAGTTGGCAACAGAGTTTGTTGCAGGGACTGGTTCCTGGGTTAGTGTTTTTGTTGTGTGATGTGTAGTTGCTGGTGAGTATCTGCTTCAGGTTGGGGGGCTGTCTGTAAGCGAGGACTGGCCTGTCTCCCAAGGTGTGTGAGAGTGAGGGATCGTCCTTCAGGATAGGTTGTAGATCCTTAATGATGCACTGGAGAGGTTTTAGTTGCGGGCTGTAGGTGACGGCTAGTGGCATTCTGTTACTTTCTTTGTTGGGCCTGTCCTGTAGTAGGTGACTTCTGGGTACCCTTCTGGCTCTGTCAACCTGTTTCTTCACTTCACCAGGTGGGTATTGTAGTTTTAAGAACGCTTGATAGAGATCATCTACAGGGTGATTTTCAAAAGTTGACAATCAAGGAGGAGATTTTCGTTAGTACAAAAGAGAAGCAGGTGCCCAACTCTCAGGAAAGTCTCTATGAAATGAACTTTTTGGTCCCAGAGGACAAGTGTCCATATCAGAAACATTACCAATCACATTGGCACTTAGGGTGACCAGACGTCCTGATAAAATCGGGACCGTCCCGATTTTTCTTCATTTGTCCCGCGTCCTGACCGATGCTTGGTTGGGACGTCATTTGTCCCGATATCCGGGCTTCTTCTGTTCCGGCAGGAGAGGGTTTTTTTCTTTTTTTGCTCAACAAGTCTGGTGGGAGGGGATAAGTCCCAATTTTCGGGTCCTCGCATCTGGTCACCCTATTGGCACTACTTAGCAAGTGTGAAAAAATCAGGATGCTGGTGGCGGGTAACAGGTGTCTATATAAGACAAAGTCTCAAATACTGGGACTGTCCCTATTAAATCATGACATCTGGTCACCCTAGCACTACTATGCATCCCAACCAGATAGGCCAATGATGAAGAAGGCATAGAAATTTAACCACTGTATTATATTTTTTAAAAATCTTAGAGATTCTTATATCAAGAACAAGCCCAATGAATAATATCAGCTATCCTTCATGTTTGCTCATATTCTCAGACAAAAAATTTTATTATTTATTATTTTACATGACCCAGAAAAGTGCTTGCAGCATCACAGTTCAGATATAAAGATTAGAGAAGATGGAAATATTATAATACTTTTTTTAAAGATTTTTTTCTTCAAAATTTGACAATTTAAAATTTGGATTATTTTTTTAATTTTTGAATATTTTTTACCAAGCTCTGTAACTGGCCACTAAGTAGAGGAAGAAGGGGGATTTCACAGAATTTTTGTCTAGTTCTTTTTCCATTTGTTTGTAAATTTTGCAATTCCAAAATTGTTACCAGTTCTAAATAAAAGATATAGCCCTTGCCCAAAAGGGGCTGCAATGTAATGTAGTCATTACAGTGGAACAATGAGACTACAGTAAAAGCTGTGTTATCCAGCACTTTACCAACTGGAAAGCTCTATACATTGGCATTTCTGATCTTCATAGAAAGTCCAGTTTATAGTCTGCTTGGCGCGGGGCTGGCAAGCTCCCTACCTGGCTCCGCATGGCTCGCAGGAAGCGGCGGCATGTCCCTGATGTGCCTAGGGGGAGGAACAGCCATGAGGGGTTCAGAGTGTGGGAGGAGGTGCCGACGGGGGCTGCAGAACCATCTCATGGGGGGGGGGGTAACATGCAGAGCCACTTAGCCACGCCTCTGCCCAGGAGCAACAGGTACATGTCACCACTTATGGGGAGCCACCCGAGGTGAGAGAGACCCAGATCCAGCACCCCCGCACCCCAACACCCTGCCCCGAGTGCCCTCCTGCACCCAAACTCCCTCCCTCTTAGTTAACCGGAATGTTTTTACTTACCGGTATCCCCCATGCCGCCAACATGCCGGATAACAAAGCTTTACTGTATTAACCAATAGGTGGAGACTTGTGAGCACAGATGGTAAAATGTTCGCAGGAACTTTATCCAGGCTATAGAACACATGACCAGAGGAGATAATGTCAACTACGACCATCATGATCAGATCTAAATACAATATTGGTTTCTTTGACTTAGATTTTCCTCAATATACTTAAAATAAAAATACAACTGTGATGAGCGCCATGTAAAAACTGAGCCAAAATTGAGGCAACAAAACAGTTTGTGATAAAGTGTGAGGTCCTTGGATCTTTCTGCATCAATCGGGACCCTGTGTACATTGGGAACTATCAAATAATGAGGAGGGGACAGGAAGAGGACAACATGGGTTTACAGCAATAATATTTTGCAGTTGCTCAGAGGAGTCATAAGAGCATTGGCATAGTGGAGTGGGACTTTTTAATATTATATCTATAAGTTTAATAATAAAATTACAAAAAAAATGGCTTTTTAGACTCATTTCCTGTCCCTCATGGGGAAGATAGATCTTCAGGTTGTAATGTAACTATAGGGAGCACATTTCATTGTTCCCTTCCTGATCAATTCAGAGTTACTAATATTAATGAATGCACCTCCATCAGAATCTTCAGAAGAGCTCAATGCCCATTCTTGGAGGCTAGATCTGCAACAGGGCACAGCACCTTGGATGCTGATCTCCATGGAAAATCTGTCCGTAAGTGTCACAATGGGAGCAGGTGAGTGCTTGTGTCTTTTGAAACTATGGCCACAATTTTTGGCGCTGAGCACTTGGGTTCCAGCATTGAAGCTCTTTTGAAGAATTGGCCCCATCAGGTTATTAACGCAGTTTTTACTGTGATACTCTGAATTTATAAATGCCTTCACTTTAGATTGGATTGAAGGAGGCTGTCTGCAGCAAGTGGGCTATGTGACAAGGGCTGCTTGTTTTCTAATTGAGTTACTTTGCTTTGAAAAAACTCAAAGACTTCCCTGACGGCTGTAACATGGAATATAGAAGGATATGGATAAAAGCAAAGAGGCTGGCGGAGTTCAAGACACTGTTTATTACCTTTGAACGTTACTGAATAAAGGGAGGTTGAGCTTTTCTGTGAGGAGAATGCGGCATTCTCACTCAACTGTACTGATTTGTAAGAGTGTCTCTCCCCTTAATCTTATCCTTTTCTCTTTAATCTGTATACTTTACAAACCTTATCTTCTTTTCTGACCCTACCTTTTGAGCTAATCCCAAGTGGCCTATGCCTCTATAGGTCTATTCACTCTTAAAAAGATGCTCATCATTTCCAGCAGTACTACGGGGGTCAGGAGTATGTAGCATCCATCCAAAGGGTTTGTCAGCTGCCACTTCAAAAGACCATGTTATATACCCATTGGAGCAAAGCGGTTAGTGCTAAGATATAATGGAGTGTTTCTTGGGCTTCCTAAAAATGTAGTTGAAAGAAAGAAAGAAAGAAAGAAAGAAAGAAAGAAAGAAAGAAAGAAAGACTTTTATAGTACTCAGAGGGCACATACAATTTCAAGCTGAATTTTATTGATGGGAGCACATGCCTAAGAGTTCAACACAAGTGAAAACAGTGTTCCAGGTGTCCAGCACATCTGAAATCAGGTCACCCAAGACACTATGGGCCAGATGTTCAGAAAATCTCAGCTTCTGCTTAGGCACCTAAATAAAGTAGCCAGATTTTCAAAATAGCAGAGCACATAGGATGCTGAGTACTTTGGAAATCTGGCCTCATATGAGCAAAAGGCGTGCCAGTGACTTCCTATGAATGGGTAGTGGCATTACCAGCCTTCATAGTATTATCACAAGGCTCACAGTGTTTGTGAGAATTTCAGTTTTCATTTAAAAAAATAAGTTTTTAACTTGCATACTTGCAGAGAAAAACTTGAAAATATTAACAGTGAAGGCTCCAAAAAGATCAAACTAAAAGAAACCAATATTTATTTATTGTTTTAAAAATCGTCTGGTTTTTAAGCCAATCTACAAATATTTTGTGACCTGATTGATAATTTTTAAACCTTGGGGTTGGTAATGCTGGTGTGGCTAGAGTCCAAGAGAATGTGGTACCATCTCAGAAAAATATGGGTCATTTTTTTTAAGTGCAGCTAACTGATGATTAGCGTGATTGCACTGGGGCACAAATGATATGCATATAAAGCTAGAGCTGGGCAAAAATTTTCATCTGAACTTTTTTTCATTGGCTCAACCAAAATATTTCATGAAATTGTGTTGATTTCAGTGAATTATTTCAGTTGAGGGGAAAAATCAGAAATGTGAAAATAGTTCATTTTGAAATTTCGAATATATACTGTTTCAGGTTTTCGGGCTAGATTCACAAGTGCACTTAGTCAGCTCTGGCATTCAGAAACCCAAGGAGCAAAACCCTATATCCCCATGGTCAGGACACTCATCTGTAATGTGTGTAGTCCAGGTTCAAATGGGATTTGGTTACGGGTCTGCTAGGCAAGTCTGTTGCCTGATTTGTGAGTGGTTATTGATTTTTAAGACTTTCCAATTAGTCACTGATTAAAATTCTGAGATTTTAAAAGGTTCTAGTCCCAGAATCACATACCAGAGAATTAAGTTCAGTGGCAGGATGGGAACCCTGGCACTCACACTGAGAGCAAATCAAAGCTTTAAACACTTTTATTGGCATAATTAGTAAAAACCCAACCCAAAAGGAATGTAGCTATAATGTAAAATAAAGATAGTGTCAGGCACCATCCCTAATATATACTCCCTCCCTTCTCATGAAGATGTAATGGTGGGAGACAGGCAGTGTTCCACGAAGGCTCCTAATCTGCCTCTGGCATGCTAAATTAGTCCGATGGTCAAGATCTCAAAGCTAAGATGATGGTTTGGCCTATTATAGGGCCAGGTGACAGCCATTAATATTCAAATAAACACCCAGTCTCCTTTGTCCATAATTTACTTCCTCATACTAATAATATTGGGGGGTCCTTATGCTATAGGTTACTATATTAATGATCTCAACTTATTATCATATAGGTCAACTCGTTTGTGGTTGTAGTTTTGCAGATGTTCCTATCGTAAAATATCCAAAGCTGGTATCAGTTCATATTCCTGTGGATACCTGGTATCATTGTACACAAAAATCCCCTAACTGTAATATTCCCAGTTCCCCCATAACTCAGGGTCACTGTTGGGTAACTCACTTATGGTAAGGCTCATAGGTCGCAAAGCCTTATGCTAACTACTTAAGCTAAATATAGGGCTTAGGCCTGTACATTTCTTGCATTACTGCTACACAAAATTCCTTTAAGCTAGCCCTAGAGGCTACAAGTACTCCAGCCATTGGATTATAGAGTATTCTAGGGTGGGTCCTCTCAATCTTTCCTGTTGAAGCTGTTCCACTTTGTACTAAATTCTTAAATATCCATTGGGCCAGAGAGAGTGAGAATGATTCTATATCCTGATGGTTAGAATACTCACTGGGTTGTTGTTGGCGTCCGTTAGTCTCGAGAGACGATGGCTATGCGCCCATGGGGAATGCTTAGTTGATGGTTGTGCAGCGTCTGTTGTGGCTGTGGAGCCCCACACAAGAGTGGCAGTCTCGATTGCATTTGCTGCATTTGAAGGCGGTGTCAGCTGTGGGTTGGAGCCGCTGCTTCCTTTTTCGTTGAACCCGCTTTTCCTCGGCAAGCTGCCGCAGCTTGTCTTCACCAGTTTTCAATCGAGTGGTCAGAGCGTGTCTCCATCTGCATCTGTCCTGGGCGAGCTCTTCCCAGCTGTTGATGTCGATTTGAACAGTCTTCAGGTCCCTCTTACAAACATCCTTGAAGCGAAGGTGGGGCCGTCCTGTAGCTCTGTTTCCGGAGGCAAGTTCGGCATACAACAGGTCTTTGGGGATCCGTCCATCTTCCATGCAACTTAGATGGCCAAGCCATCTGAGGCGGCGTTGACGGAGGAGAGTGAACATGCTGGAGATCTTGGCATGTTCCAGCACCTCATTGTTCGTTATTCGATCACTCCAAGTGATCCCGAGTATGCGACGGAGGCAGCGCATGTGGAAGGTGTTCAGTCTCTTTTCTTGCGAAGCGTAGAGGGTCCAAGTTTCGCTGGCGTAGAGAAGAGTGTTTAACACACATGCACGGTACACAGCGACCTTTGTGTTGATGGTCAGCATGTTGTTGTTCCATACTCTCTGTGACAATCTGGCCAAAATTGTGAAGGCCTTGCCGATTCTACGGTTGATCTCAGGGTCCAGTGAGAGGTTGTCCGTGATGGTAGATCCAAGGTAGGTGAACTGACTGACCACCTCTAGCACATAGTCATTGATGGCAATGCTTGGATGTTCTGCAAGGATGCAGAACTCACTGGGTAGAGGGGAACAATAGGGATTCAGATCAGTGTCTCCCACATCTTAGGTGAGTGCCCCAACCATTGGGCTACAACATATAAAGGGAGCAACAGCTCCTCCTTGGTTGAATGCCATCAGCCCCCAAGTCCCCTTGTGAATCCAGATCTTTGCTTTTGTTAAAAAAATGCCCTGAATCAGAACAAAACATTTTGTTTCAGGCCTAACAAAATGTTTTGTTCAACCCAAAATAATTTTTTCTGACTTTTTGATTCACCAAAACTTCAAAAAAGGTCACTTGACCCGAGCCAAAACAATAATTCCTTTGCACAGCTCTGAATTCAGTGTCATAGTCACGCTAGCACAGTTGGTTTGTATGATACTGCAAATAGGCTCTGCATAATAAGAATAGTATTTTCTGGTTGTCCTTCACAGTACTTTTTATGTCTTTGTTATAATTTTAATCATAGCTGTGGTGACCAGATAGTAAGTATGAAAAATCGTGATGGGAGTGGGGTGGGATTGATAGGCACCTAAATATCTGGACTGTCCCTATAAAATTAGGACATCTGGTCATCGGGTAGGTGGGGCTCGTCAGCCTTGGAAGGCAGCCCACCTAGGAGAAGGAAAACTCTGATTTAAAACCTCTGCTGCCTTGTGGCAATACCCACTCATAGGAAAGGCTAAGGGAGTCAACCCTGAAACCAAATCCGGTGTCGGAGTCCCGATAGCGGTCTGACATTGTCCTCAACGTCATTCCGGCAACTCCTGCGACGCCACTGGTGCCAAGTTGTATCAACATTGTCTTTCCCTTGGATCCATCAGTTGCGTGGAGAGGGGGGTTCTGCTGCATGGGCAACAGCTGTTCCTCCATATCACCCTGCCCTGGCTTGCGCCCTGGAGAGGACACTCCAGCTGGCGCATATCCATCGTCTCTCGAGACTAACGGACGCCAACAACAGCTGTGGAAAAATTCCAGGACTGAGATAATATGTGGCAATCAACTCACCCCCTTCAGGTGCCTGATTTCAGAGAGACCTGCTGGAATCTTAGAAGGTTTTCTTGGTCCATTTCAGACATTAGCTGCAGTTGTTCCCTGTTTTGGTCTGTGTCATTTCACGTTCTCATTAGCTATGATATTGCTAGCATGCAGCATTGCATCAGACTTTTCTGCAATGTGACCTTAAGTGGCCATTAGCTTTTAATATAGCCTGGCAGAATTGAGTGCATACCCAGACTCTCTTTATTAATTCATCATATTATAGTAGTATCATAGACAGAAAAGTACAGAAGGCAGAGATTCAGAAAAGTGAATTTAATAGAGAAAAATAATGTCTGTCTTTTTCTTAGCTGATTGCAGTTTAACCCTTATCATAGCAGTTCATTTTCCCCCTATCTTGATTTCATATTCTAAATTATTTTTCCTCCTTGTTTTTCAGTTTATGTACAGGGCTCAGGGAGACCCACTTGAGATCAACGTTACGAACACAGCTAGTAAGACTGAAAATAAATCAGAAACACAACAGGATGTATTTTCCTAACACTTTAGAGCATTCTTCCTTTAATTATGAAAAAAAAGTGTTCTGCTTTTGTATCATCTGTGGAAGGTATCCATGGTGAACGGCACAACCTTGCCTAACATATTACAGGAATGTGGCTTCTGGCATGAAACAGACACTGCAGTTTGCTGTATTGATTGATTTTCAGGATTTGTGGGGGCAGAAGTGGAATTTGTAAATATGTTGGCAGAACATAACTTTTCCTTTTCACAGATCACAAAGGCACTCATCAGTAAAGTACAGAGCAGTTCCAGAAGCTAAGGGTGTGAGCTATGTAGCAAAAAAATGCTATGTAAATTGCTCATGATGTTCTTTGACCGAAGTATCAGAAAGATGCAAATGAATACCATATTTCTGCACATACAAGCATGGCCATGAGAGATAACAAGCTACCAATATTAGTGGGATTTTTTTTAATTTAGTGGAGAATAAACCATTTCAATTTGGAATCTCCAATGTATACAGTCAGAAAATAAATCCTACTAGTGAATATGAACCACAATGTAAACTATAGATGAGATGGTGGAGAAGATAAACTCTTAAGGCTGAGCATGGTAAAGTCTTATGTTTAAATGTTCATTGCATTTGCCATTTTGCAGGTCAGGTCTTTTCAATAAGGTTGGTGTGCCAGGTCCTTTTCATTCTCACTCATGCTAATATTGGACATTTTTGCTTCCTTTTACACATCTCCCAGAAGCACTCAGCGCTGAAGGAATCCAATGCCATATTTTTGAAAGCAGAACCACAAAAAATATTGAGGCATGTCCTCAAAATGTCTAACTCTGCACACACATATTGAATAATACACTCTGTTTTGCATTCGTGCTCCCTGCATTGTGAGCAAACAGCTGCCAAATTGGACCTGTGTGCCCCTGCCATTGGAGCCATAAGATAAAATGGTTTTCTTGAAATCTCTGCAGCAACGCATTGAATCTTTAAAACAAAAGAGTCAGATACTGATTTTGCAAAATTATGGGTTCATGTTACTCAGAACATATGCTGGACATTTTTTGTCATATTGTTCTGGTTTTTTTACATTAGTAAATTTATTTAGGAAAATGTCATGCAGTCCATAAGCACATAAGAATATAAGAATGGCCATACTGGGTCAGACCAAAGGTCCAGCTAGCCCAGTATCCTGTCTTCCGGCAGTGGCCCCGAGGGAATGAACAGTGATCATCAAGTGATCCATCGCCTATTGCCTATTCCCAAATTCTGGAAAAAAGAGGCTAGGGACACAATCCCTGCTCATCCTGGCTAATAGCCACTGATGGACCTATCCTCCATGAACTTATCTAGTTCTTTTTTTAACCCTGTTATAGTCTTGGCCTTCACATCATCCTCTGGCAAGGAGTTCCACAGGGTGACTGTGCTCTGTGTGAAAAAATACTTCCTTTTGTTTATTTTAAACCTTCTGCCTATTAATTTCATTTGGTGACCCCTAGATCCTGTGTTATGAGAAGGAGTAAATAACACTTCCTTATTTACTTTCTCCACACCAGTCATGATTTTATAGACCTCTATCATATCCCTCCTTAGTCATCTTTTTCAAAGCTGAAAAGTCCCAGTTGTATTAATCTCTCCTCATATGGCAGCCGTTCCATCCCCCTAATCATTTTTGTTGCCCTTTTCTGAACCTTTTCTGAACCTTTTCCAATTCCAATATATCTTTTTTGAGATGTGGCGACCACATCTGCATGCAGTATTCAAGATGTGGGCATACCATGGATTTATATAGAGGCAATAGTTTATTTTCTGTCTTATTATCTATCCCTTTCTTAATGATTCCCAACATTTTGTTCGCTGTTTGACTGGTGCTGCACACAGGGCCAGCTCTGGCTTTTTTGCCACCCCAGGCAAAAAAGCCACTGGCCGCCTCTCTCAGGCTGGGCACCAGCAGGGAGCGCGGCATGCCCGCAGTCCCGCTCCCCCAGCGGGGGCGCCGGCGGGGAGGGCAGCTTCCCCACTGCCCCGGCTGGGGGGCTGGTGGGGAGTGCATCTTCCCCGCGGCCCCGGCCGGGGCACCGGCAGGGAGGGCGGCTTCCCCAGGGCCCCGCAGCCCCAGTCGGGGCGATGCCACTCCCTGCTGCCCCGGCCGGGGTGCCGGCGGAGAGGGCAGCATTCCTGCTGCCCCAGCCGGGGTGCCGGCGGGGAGCGTGGCATGCCCGCCCCCCCTCTGCCCTGGCCAAGCCGATGCCGCTCCCCGCTGCCCCGGCCGGGGCACCGGCAGGGAATGTGGCATGCCCGCGGCCCCAGTCCCCTGGCCGGGGCGATGCCGCTCCCCGCTGCCCTGGCCGGGGCACCGGCGGGGAGTGGGGCTCACCGGCGGGGAGAGGGGCTCGCCCGGGGCTCCGCTGCCCCAGCCGGGGGCAGGGAGTGGGGCTCACCCGCAGCCTGCTGCCCCGCCTGGGAAGCATGGTTTTTTTGTTTTTTTTTTAATTAAAAAAAAAAACAAACCTCAGCGCTGCCCCCCTCCAGGTGCTGCCCCAAGCACGTGCTTGGTCAGCTGGTGCCTGGATCCGGCCCTGGCTGCACATTGAGTGGATGTTTTCAGAGAACTATCCACAATGACTACAAGATCTCTTTCTTGAGTGGTAATAGCTAATTTTAGACCCCATCATTTTATATGTATAGTTGGGATTATGTTTTCCAATGCGCATTACTTTGTATTTATCAACATTGAATTTCATTTGCCATTTTGTTGTCCAATCACCTAGTTTTGAGAGATCCTTTTGTAGCTCTTCACAGTCTGCCTCGAACTTAACTATCTTGAGTAGTTTTGTATCATCTGCAAATTTTGCCACTTCACTGTTTTTCCCTTTTTCCAGATCATTTATGAATATGTTGAATAGTACTGGTCCCAGAACAGACCTCTGGGGGACACCACTATTTATCTCTTTTCATTCTGAAAATTGACCATTTATTCCTACCCTTTGTTTCCTCTCTTTTAACCAGATACCAATCCATGAGAGGACCTTCCCTGTTATCCCATGATTACTTATGAGTAGTCCATGCTACTCATATATGGCCATAATCGTCTTCCATTTAAGAATGCAAATCTTTCTGTTCACTTAAATGAGATGAGGATTGACTCCACAGTCTGGAGAATTAATATACCAAATAGTAAAGTAAAGTTTAGAAATCATTGCTGGGGAACCAAAATCGCTCCTCTGAATCAAGCTGAGGGAATCCATATCTCCTCCCTTCCCAGGTGAATGCCTTAATCACCAGGTTATAAAGTCAATTTGTCTTTCTGGATCAAAGACTATTTATGTATTTATATAAGTGGATCAGCTTCAACAGGAGAGACTGAGAGCAACCAGCTCCAGAATACCAATAGCCTGATGGTTAAGGAACTCACCAAAGAGGGAGGATGATCTGAATTCAAGACCCTGTTCCAGATTGGGGATTCAAACCTAGGTCTCCTACAGTCCAGGCAAGTCCCCTACCCGCTGGGAGAGATGGATAAGGACACACACACACGTATGATCTGCTGGTTCTGAAAAACTTTTCCCTTACCATCAAATTGTGTCAGATTTGTGAATAGTTTCATGTCAACTGAAACTGTATTTTTCAGCAAAGTATTACTCCAAAAAGCAAACAAAAGAAGAAGTTCTAACCACCAGATCTGAAAGTGAGAATTTACCAAAATGCTTGCATATAACCTTTTTTCAATGCTACTAAAGATTCAAGATTTGGCCCATTATTATTAAGTCAATACATAGTGCTACAAATGCACTCAAGTCTTCAATTTACAAAATAGACAAAGACAGTACATGACTAGCAGGATTTAAACAGTAGAAGGAAGAACACACCCTGAAAAACTTACAGGGTAAATAACAGATATATTATAAGAAACTTTTTTGCCCATACTTGCCATACTCTGATGTCAACAGAGAGAAACAAACTAACTCAATATGATTGCACATAAAGGCTTTCAAATAAATTTCATGCTAGTCCTTTTTATAAAAAATGCTATAGCATGGGATAATTTAGGATTCAATCAAACATGTTGACCCAATTTGATTGAAAAATGAAATATCTGCTTAAATCAGTTGTTTTAAGATAGTGCCCTCAGCTTCTTAAAATGAGAAAAATATGTAGCTTATAAATTAAATCACTAGCAAGGTTTGCCATTTAAGAACGTCATCAAGTAGTACATTAATTGAGTTTTCAAATTACCAGGATGTAAATTCCTGGAAACACTGGTCAAAACCAAAAGATGAGTTTGTCTAATATATAAGGCCCTCTTATCTTCCTTTGAAAATAAAATCTGATAAATTGTTAAGACGCAGGGAACTTGAACGATGGCATAGAAACAGATAGCAGAGGCATCTCTTCCCACTCTGCATCCTGCTAGTGGCTGATTTTCTCTGCATAGGAAAGGGAACAAAATGGTAAGAATCTTCTTCCCCACTCCTAAACTCATCAGCTGTTAGTCCTCTCTGGAGTGGAAGGGGAACGAAGAAAGTAGGGATTTTGCTTCTGCTTTTGAGTCCTACCAGTTGCTGCTTCTCTCTCAGATTATGGCTTTTACATATATTGGGCCAGATTTCCAAATGGAGAAATCTGATGTAGCCCTGATTTGGGTAGGTCAATTGTGCCTGGCACTTTTATAGAGATGAAGAGTACAAGGAGCCTTCCCCAACAGTCCAGGCTGCTGCCCTGCCTCTCTTCCTCCACAAAGATCAGGTCTAATTGCAGCACCGGAGGATCTCTCCCATAATTTTTATCTTGTCGGAATTGTAGACATATGATGTCTCAGTAAGTTTTCAGAAGACAACTGTAAAATATGAACAAAGTGGTGGTTTTTGCTTCCCGTTTAACAGTCTTCCCTCTGTTTACTATTGATAAGCATAGGGTACAACCCAATGCCCCCCAAACACCCCTTGCACAATAATCTGGAGATGTGTGGAAAAACAACTCGACTACTCTTAAAATAACATAGGACTATGGCTCTCTCTAAGAGCAGCAGATGATCACATATATTGTTTTGTTAATTACCACCTTGAATGAAGTTATTACCAACCCTCAGACAGAATTAAGTTCATTCAGAAAAATAATAACGAATGCATATGTTGCTGCGTGACACATAATGAGAAAATTGGGGGTCATCATAAACAAAGAAACTAGCAATAGTCATATATTTGGAATGATGATTTTCAATTAGAAAATACAGGCATTTTGTATCTTTCCTCCTACATAGAAATTAGAGATAGAAGAGACCCATTTGATGCTCTTGGGTATACCGCAGTCAGTGAATGATTCTTCTCTATAGTATTGCCTCCAGATCTTTTTGCCACTCACATTTTAAAATGACTGAAGGAATGGGGTTATAAATATTACCCAATTATCTTCAATTTATATCAATATATGCATCAAAATATCCACATTTCTCAGATGTCACTAAAGAAGTCAAGAAATCCAACTCATCTGTTTTTATGTAAACTGTATAACAAATGTACCACGAGGACAAATGGTTATCAAGTGTGGTGTCTTATTGGTATTCAGCACCATTGCTACAGCACAAAGAGCAAATAATATAGAAATACAAGAGACAAAAATAAAAGGGCAACTGTGAGAATCAGGAGGGGAAGCTATTTGTTTTCTGGCCTGAAAGAGTGTTAATTATCTGCTCTATAAATTCTGTTTACAGTCCCCCAGTGATAAGCTACTAATATACTGTTGTGCCCTTTATGGGAATCAGTGATGTCAAACGAACATAAAAATGGCCATTCTAGGCTGGACCAATGGTTCACCTAGCCCTATATCCTGTCTTCCATTAGGGGCCGGTTCCATCCCATTGTCCAGTTCTAGCTTCTGTCAGTCAGAGGTTTAGGGATACCCATAGAAAGGCATTGCTTCCCTGAACATCTTGGCTAATAGCCAGGGCTGTCCCTAGGGGGGTGCAGGCCCGGGGCAGAAGTGACGAATTTGTCTCTTCCGGGACCGACCACACCGGCCAATCACACAGGCCTGCGGGCCCCCCACAAAGCACAGGGCCCGGAGCGGGGGCAGGACAGAAGTGATGGATTCATCTCTTCTGGGACCAACCGTGCTGGCCAATTGCACCAACCCACAGGGCCCCCCAAAGCACGGGGGTCAGAGCAGTTCCCCCGATTCGCCCTATCCAAGGGACCACTCTGCTAATAACCATTGATGGACCTATCTTCCATGAATTTACTGAATTCTTTTCATAACCATTTCTGGTCTTCACAACATTCCCTGGCAACAAGTTCCACCAGTTGACCGTGCATTATATGAAGAAGTACTTCCTTTTGTTTGTTTTAAACCTGTTGCATATTAATTTCATAGGGTGGCTCCTGGATCTTGTGTAACCTAAAGGGATAAATAATACTTCCTTACTGACTTTCTCCACAGCATTCATGATTTTATAGACCTCTATCATATCCCCCCTTAGTCATCTCTTTTCTAAGGTGAACAGTCCAAGTCTTTTTAATGTCTCCTCATATGGAAGTTGTTCCATACCCTGAATCATTTTTGTTGCCATTTTCTGTACTTTTTCCAATTCTAATGTATCTTTCACGAGATAGGCTGACCAGAACTTCATGCAGTGTTCAGGGTGTGGGCACAACACGGATTTATATAATGACAATGATATTTACATTTGATCTATCTTTTTCCTAATGGTTTCTAACATTCTGTTCGCTTTTTGAATACCTCTGCTCATTGAGTGGATGTTTTCGGAGAACAATCCACAATGACTCCAAGATCTCTTTCTTGAATTGTAACAGCTAATTCAGACCCCATCATTTTGTATGTATAGTTGGGATTATGTTTTCCAATGTGCTTTACTTTGCACTTATCAACATTGAATTTCATCAGCCCATTTTGTTGCCCAGTCTCTCAGTTTTGTGAGATCCCATTGTAACTCTTCACAGTCAGCTTTGGATTTATCTTAAGTAACTTTGTATCATCTGCAAACTTTGTTATCTCACTGTTTACCCCCTTTACCAGATCATTTATGGATATATTGAACAGCACTAGTTCCAGTACAGATCCTTGGAGGACCCTAGTATTTACCTCTCTTCACTGTGAAAACTGATAATTTATTCCCATCCTTTGTTTCCTAGCTTTTAAACAGTTACTGGTTCATGAGAGGACCTTCCCTCGTATCCCATGACTGCTTACTTTGCTTAAGAGCCTTTAGTGAGGGACCTTGTCAAAAGGCCTCCTGAAAGTCCAAATACACTATATCAGCTGGATCACCATTGTCCACATGCTTGTTGACCCCCTCAAAGATTTCTAATAGATTGATGAGGCGTGATTTTCCTTTACAAAAACCATGTTGCATGTTCATCTATGTGTCTGATAATTCTATCCTTTACTATAGGTTTTAACTAATTTGCCTGGTACTGAAGTTTGGTTTACCAGCCTGTAATTGCTAGGATCGCCTCTTGAATCTTTTTTAAAAATTGACATTACATTAGTTATCCTCCAGTCATCTGGTACAGAGACTGATTTAAGTGATAGTTTACATACCACAGTTTTTTACCCCAAGAACAGACCCATGGATCCCAGAGTAGCCTTTCTATTGCTTACTTTTGGGTTTCCAAGATGTTGACCTATACATCTGTTCCTATAAGGTGAAAGGAGGGGGGCCCGGCCTAGCAGAATTGCCAGGGTTTACATCTTCCTATGCCCTTGAGGAAACTCTCCAGGACAGACTAGATCTGTTCACCCCTGGGAGCACACAGATACAGCTCTCCACTCCAAGGATTGACACCCAGGCAGTACTTTTCCAAAACAAAGTGTTTTATTTAGTATAACCAACCTTTCCTAATAAAATTAATCTAAACCTAAATTAAAACAGAAACAAATCCCTTAGCACAGGTATATAAGTTAAAGTACCCAAGACCGTAATGTCATACAGTTGGAATTGCTTAACTGATTATGTTCTGCACATGGAGATCAGTCATATGCAGGACACTGACAGCAACCTTAATAAACCCTAAACTTTATACAGAGTAACATAAACATACACACTACAGACACTCATCTTTATTATCCCAAGCATATGCATTCATTAACCCTATTTCTGTTCTATATCCTATGCTATGGTTAGCATGCTTACCCTCTGTAGGCTTCGTTCTCTCTGTTCTATCAGGGTCCTTCTGCTCTGTCCCAGCAGTTCCGCTGCTGCTGGTGGTGTCACCCTGCAGTTCCTTCTGCTTCTGATTTCTTTGCTCTTTTAAGTTTCTTCTGACCTCTTCTTGTTCTCCTCCTTCTTCTGCTCCTATCTTGACTGTCTTTTGCCTGCCTGTTCTCTGCCTTATATACAGTTTCTGGCCTGTTCTGATTGGCTTAGTTTTCAATCCCATCATTAGCATACCTATTCTCCAACCACCTTCAGATCTGCTGTGATTGGTCCATACTTATAGGTCAATCGCAACTGCCAAATCTGGTTGTCAATCAAAGCTGTTGCACAACAAGTTTTAGTATTATGGGATATTACTATTATGGGATGGTGACCCTCACATGTTTTTGGACTGAGTATGGCTGACTGACCCCTCCAGGAAGTTTTGGAGTGACCTCAGTCCATATTTACCCAGCAACACCCCAGCCATAGGTTAAACTGCTTAGAACTGCCATCTCACTGTCCTTGGCTGTGTACCAACACTGATCGCACACTTAAATTACCAGACTTTTAAACTATAAACCATCATCTTATTTCTTAACATATACTTATTTGTTAACTTATGCATCTTAATGTTATGGTCTACCGCTGCCACCCCATTTCTTACCAATTTAATTAATTTTATTTCTGTCTTTCCCCTTTTCAGTTAATGGCGACAGAGCATTGTTTTCCAGTGCTCTGCTTGGAAACAAAATAGAGCAGCTCAAAATCCTTTGTATCAAGTTAGTAGTTCTGCATTTTCATATTTGAGTTCCTTCTGAACTCTTGGGTGAATACCATCCGGTCCTGGAGACTTATCACTGTTTAATTTACCAATTCGTTCCAAAATCTCCTCTAATGACAACTCAATCTGGAACAATTCAAGATTTGTCACCTAAAAAGAACTGCTCAAGTATGGGAATCTCCCTCACACCCTCGGCAGTGAAGACTGATTCAAAGAATTCATGTGGCTTCTCCACAACGGCCTTGTCTTCCTTAATTGCTCCTTTAACATCTCAATAATACAGTGGCTCCACTGATTGTTTGGCAGGCTTCCTGCTTCTGATATACTTTAAAAAATGCTGTTTGTTTTTGTGCTTTTGCTAGTTGTTCTTCTAATTCTTTTTTGGCCTGCCTAATTATATTTTTACACTTGACTTGCCAGAGTTTATGCTTCTTTCTATTTTCCTCAGTAGGATTTGGCTTCCAATTTTTAAGGGAAGTCTTTTTGTCTCTAACTGCCTCTTCTACTCTGTCATTGATAGCACTGCATTTAGCTGCTGACAATCCCTCGGTGTTGGGATGCAGTATTCTCAGGGCTAGCCCAATGGCTTGAACATTGGGGAGCAGAATTGCATCAGGAATGTCGTCTGACAAGTGACTGATAGTCAGCCCTAGAAAGCTCTTCAAATGCAGTCTACTGATTGTATCATCACTTTCCCAGGTATGTATTGAGTACTCTTGGTTGTGTGACAAGAACGCTGATCCATTGCCATTGTAGTCAGAGACATTTGCAACCCACTGTGACCAAGACATTTTTGAATGTGTTCCATCTTTACAATTGCAGAGCAGACCAAGAACTAAATATAGACTCATAGACTCATAGACTTTAAGGTCAGAAGGGACCATTATGATCATCTAGTCTGACCTCCTGCACAATGCAGGCCACAGAATCTCACCCACCCACTCCTGCAATAATCCTCTCACCTATGTCTCAGCTATTGAAGTCCTCAAATCATGGTTTAATATCTTTCTCAATGGACATCTCTTGTAACATGAATTCTACCCAGTCCACCATGGAGTAACCCTAGATAGATATCTCACATCACTTAACCACCTGAGGAAAACTGTGGCTAAGATGAAGACATATAACAACTTTCTAAGCAAATTGACCAGCACTTCATGGGAGTAAGTGCTCAAATTCTCTGATCATCTGATTTAACCCTCTATCACGCTGCAGCCGAATACTGTGCTCTGGCTCCATTCATCTCATGTCAAATTGGTTGACATACAACTATACTCAGCCATGTGCATCGTAGCTGGGACAATTTGACCCACACCAATACTGTGGTTCCCCATGTTAAGCAACATCACTCCTCCACACACCCATCATGAGGTTGCTAGAGCCAGAATGATTGAGAAGATCAGTGCAAACCTGAGCCTACCACTATACACAGACCTCTTCGACCACTCAGTAGCACGCTTGTCATCAAGGCAGCTGTTGTGGGGCCATTCTTTCTCTCCAGATTTCTCTGCGACGTCAATATGGCAGGAAGAATGATCTGCGACTGATGTCAGGAAACAGTCTCTTATCATTAACCTGACTACGAACTGTGATACAGCATGGCCAGAAGGCAGCAGGAGAGTGATCTAGGATGAGGAGAAGCCTTATTCCCTGTAGATTAATTAAAAGCACCTGAAACCAATTAGAGCACCTGAAGCCAGTCACCTGATAAAATCCCCCTGCTTCAATCAGCCAGAGGAGGAGCTGGACCAGAGTGAGGAGGAGTTGGAGCAGAGTGGTTTGGTGGTGGAGCAGAGAGCAGTTTGGAGGAGCTGAATCAGAGTGGTTTGGTGGTGGAGCAGAGAGCAGTTTGGAGGAGTGAAGCAGAGTGGATTGGTGGTGGAACAAAGAGCAGTTCGGAGGAGAGTTTTGAGAAGTGCTGCAGTGGGCTAAGAAGACCAAGATCCTAGGTAAAGGGACACCTGGCTTGTGCAGAGGGAAGGCAGGAAGCCCCACAAGCTGAAGGTCAGGAGAGGGAAGTAGCCCAGGGGAAAGAATCACTGGTACAAGTGGTTCACCTGCTATCATGGGGCCCCTGGGCTGGGACCCAGAGTAGAGGGCGGGCCTGGGTCCCGCCCTCTCCACTCCCCTTCCCTGGGATACTAGTAGGATAGCTGTTACCCCAGTTCAGGGGCAAGAAATGGCACCCTGAAACCCCCCCACAAGAAGAGAAAGTGCGGGACCCATCACAGTAGTGCCGGCAATTTGCCACAGAATGTACCCAGCCATACTTGATTTGATTTGCCACACTGCTCGTGAGGCCTTCTGAACCTATTTGGAACAGGCCAGGGTCAATGTGAAGCCAGCCTTCATGCTTGGGGCCAATGAGAGGCCCCCACATGTGGCTGAGGCCAAAGACAGACAACGTCTCACATCACTGGTGACTTACCAGATTTGATGGTAGTCTGAGGGCTCTGCACTTCACTGACAAGGCTGCTGCTGCAAATTGGCTTGCCAAGTTCCACATGTGTTCAGAAGACTGTTGTTTAGCCATAGTGGCATTATTTTGGTCCTCTTACCAGGTCCTTTTTTTATTTGAGGTATACATTTAATTTGACTCTATTATGGTGTTTTTAAATAGTTTACCTGCATCTTGCAGGCATGTCACTCTTGTGCTTGTTCTTAATTTCCATTTAACTAGCTTCCTCATTTTTTGTGTAGTTCACCTTTTCAAAGATAAATGCCACTGTGGTGGGTGTCTTTGCTATTTTCCCACACTACAAGAATGCTGAATTTAATTACATAATGGTTGCTATTATCAAGTGGTTCAGCTATATTCACCTCTTGGACCAGATTCTTTGTGCCACTTAGAACTAAATCAAGGATTGCCTCTCCCCTGGTGGGTTCCAGGACAAGCTGCTCCATGAAGCAGTCATTAATGGTGTCTAGAAATTTTGTCTCTGCATCTCATCCTGAAGAGACATGTACCCGGGCAATAAGTCAAACTCAGATTCACAAGTTTTATGGCCATTGTGATTACCTACTCTGACACCCTGCACAGCATGGAGTGTCTTCACCAGATGCGCTACAGCAATGCAGCCGCATCAGTGCTACTGTGCCACTGTAGAGTTTCTAGTGTAGACTAGCCCTGAGTCACTCTCAGCTCCTGTTACTGTGGAAGAATTTCAGTGATTGTTTAGTCCAGAGAGACACACACCATGGGTAATGTTACCATTGCAAGCTTTCCACAACAAAACCTGAAACCATATGAATCTAACTGGGTTAAATGAAACTTTCTGTTTCCGGAGAGGCATCTGTTTTTTGGAGACAGTTTGGTGGCTTCATTCTGGTTTTGTAATAAAACTTGGGTCAGCTGGCCACATGGGAAACCTCCTGGTTTAAACAAGTCAGGCCTTTACAAAACATTTTAAATGTTCTTAAATGCACACGAACGGATACCAGCAAATTTTGCACAGCTCTCCTTTGGATTGTTTCCCACCACCCCCATCTCCACTCAGGGCTACCCCTTTTCACATAGACAGGCTGAAACACTGGCCGTTCTCAGATATCACAGAGCGTTCACAAGATTGGGATTCTCAGTCCAAGGGGAAATCTTTGCTTAAACTGAACTCACTAAAGACCAGTGCCCCTCTTTCCCAGACAAACACATCAGGAAGGTAGTTCAGTCCATTTCTACTGTCGCGTGAGGGGGAAAGTGTCCTCCTATTAAACAAAAAGGATAAGGAACTACACAGCAATGAGCAGATAACAGGTTTGGTTGGTATTATACTGTATCATGTGCAAATATACACAAATATTTAAATTCATAAGTCTCCACAATAAGGCTGCACAAGTTGCCCGAGAGATACATCAGCTGGTGAGATGAGATAAGCAGGAACATATAAATAGGTTTTTCACAAATTCAGAATGTAGAGAGGGAGAGAGAGAGTGAAAGCAATACAAAGACACTTCTCAACACTATCAAGAAACTCACCCAAACCCCCTGCTTCTTATTACAATGGCATCAGGGGAGCAGATGACAAAGTGCTAATGGAATGAGGAGACATATCACAAACCTCAGGAGGCTGGGGCAGGGATATACGTTATAGTCAGGTTATTGTGACAGTTTATATGAGACACCAAGGTATGTGCCAGACTTTATCAAGAGAACGGTAATCATTCAAATTGGCATAGATGGAGAACCTCTTCTCTCTCTCTTTTTCTTTTTTTGCAGGCACCTACTAAAAGCACACATTGTCTCTCACACAAGTCACATTAAATAAAGGCAATAGTAAAGCTAAATTTTACCTGATTGGGGGCTATGAAATGCACAGTATATTTACCAAATGTTGTTCAGGTGAAAGAAAGAAAGACAGAAAGAAAGGTAGATTGATACAAATTAACAAATATACAGTTCTTAATGCTATGCAAAAAGGATACCTGAAGAGAACAAACAATATTATCCACTTTACAGATGAATAAAATGTCACTGTAGACACTGACCCATGCACAATGCAATTGATTTTGTTTGGTATCATTCATAAAACTAATGCATCCAAGTGAGTCACAAGTCTATATTTACCATACAAGTAAATAATACAGGAGACAGATAACATCTGTTGATATGGAGCGGGAGGATGTAATACCAGTGAGGACAAATAACCACATGGAAACAGTAAAGATGAAGGAATAAGATTTGATAGTTTTAGGACCTGACTACATTGGGGAAATTTTCTAACTAGCTTAAAAACTGTTTCAAGTTGTAATCTGGATCTGGGCTTTAGGCAGGTCTTGAAACAGGTTAAATAGAAGTAGATCAGGCTGCCTTAAAGCAGGGCTATGCTATGACTCTAATCATGTTTAGAATCGGCTTACTGAAGCCATTTTAAAACTGGCTAGAAAGTGTTCCGAGTGTAGATCGGGCTTTAGAGGCAAAGGGTTAGGCTAAGTCATGGAGAAACAGATCATGGCAGATTTCCCAATGCTTTTTGCTTCCAGTTTTGTGTAATACTAACAGATCATTTTGACCCATTTATTTTTGCGAGCCTATAAGGAATTCTTTAAACATTTAAAGACAACTGATCAAAAGATAATACAAAAACACTGGTGTGCTTGAGTACTAAGTACCAGAATCTGCACAAAATTATACAATTTGGATGTGCGTGAGTATATGCTGAAGTCCTATTTCAAAGACTTGGCTAGGTCCACATAGCCTTACGTTTTCTGCTGTAAAAAGGCAAAAACTGTCAATTTAAAATTAATTGTGGTAATGATATGCTTGTCACCAGATGTTAATAAAACCTTTCCAAACACTGACATGAAGTGTCCAGATTCTCAGATCTTCGGTGCGTGAGTTTTAATTTCAGCATGTGGCTTTTATTTTCTCCAGTGAGTTGCAGTCCCCAAACATCTTGTTGCATTGGCATCATCGTCATCATTGTACATTCAGTCGCAGCCTTCAAGCAAGTTTAATTAGCCTGTAATATTTCCAGAACAGATGTAAGGATTCAAACATCCTATGCAAAGAATGGATTTTAGCTTGCTGAATATAAAGACTGAAATTCAAAACCCTTGATGGTTAGGGCCGTATCATGGTTATATGCTCAACAGTCCCACAGTGTTCAAGAGCAGAGCTGACCTGCAACTGCAAGGAATCCTGCCAATGGAGAGCAAGACTCCATGTGGCGAGCTGGCCCCATGTTCTATGGGGCTCTCTTCCAGCAGGCACCTGTCACTTCTGGTCAGAGAAGTGCCTTCAGTTGATGCTGAGTGAAGTATACACTACCCAGCTTGTGTGCTAGCACTTTTTGGAGTACACCATGTTTCCTCGGGCTGTAGTGCATGACAATGGGAGCATCTCCTACCACATTCATATGCACCATAGATGCATTTTGGGTGCCAGACAAATCCCACTGAAGCACTGTTGCATTTGATTTTGTTGCTAAGTTTTAATTCTTACGCTGCTGCCGATGTCAGGAAATTGCCCTGGGTCATTGCTTATTGTGTCAGTTGAGATGCCAGACAGAATTAAAAAAGTAGAATCTGAATAGTTATTTACATCATATTGAGATGACCTTTTTGGTGACATTTGTGTAAAAAGTCAGATTTAAAGTAATAAATGCTGAAGATCAGCCTGATTCCCCTATTACACTGGTATAATTTCACTTAGTTCAGTGGAGTTACTCCTAATTTTTTCCAGTGTAAATGCAAGGTCCGACATTTGGTCAGGTTAAAAAGTAAAGAGAAAAATACTTCTTAGATATAAATTTAATCATTATTTTTAGTGCTTTTCATCTTCAAAGCCCTTCACAGACAAAGTCATCACCTGATATTCCTGGGAGGTAGTTAATTATGTATTATTTTTAGCTGGTTGGTAACATTGGTGGTATGGAGGCATAGAAACATTCCCAAGGCCGGGCAACTCAATGTCAGAAGTGAAATTAGAATTCAGAAGTTCCTGGCTCCAAGAGCTTGGAACACTAGCCCACTCCACTGCAAACTGTTTCTTTGTAGCGGAAAGACAGGCTACCAAAAAAACCACATTCTTAAATTCCATTAAATATGAAATTCAGAAGCCATAAGATGACACATCAGAATGCGGATTCCTAGGGCATGGATGCACACATTAGGTGCATTTTGGGAGTGGTCACAAAATTCTACCATTTTACAGAGCAGGGATTCACAAACTTCTTCACAGGGTGGACCACTTCTCAAGGGAGATTGTCTCATGGGCCTCCCATCCCTATGACTATTAGAAGCATATTTAGGTGGAGGGTTTTTTTTAGTTTCTTTTAATATAATTTAGCAGCTGGGAAAAAGGAGAGGTGCCATCACCTATGTGATCAGCCATCTCTCTGCAGACCACCAGCAAAGTGCTCTGTGGACCTGCAGCAAGTTATCCACTGACCACAGTTAGGGAGCTCTGATAGAGAGTTCACATTATTTTCAGGAGAACCATGTGCAGAAAGACTGCTTAGGCATGTGTTGGTTTCATTACATGTTGACTCTGAAATCTAGTGCTTGTTATATCAAAAATAGTCCTCTAGGTAACACCTGTTCCTGGGGCAGATCTCATTTGCATGCATGATTACTTTGGCATTTGAAACTATTGTTACATTTCTCGATTTGGCAATATCCATCCCTTTCCCAGGCTCTCTCATTCGGACCCTTCCCACCCTTCTAACCAGATAACCTTATCAAGTACTGTGTTTCAAAATGTGCACCATTCAGGCAAAGAGAAAATGCACTGCGGTTCACATGACAGAGCCATGAGCATATTGTGGTTATGTGTAGAGGGCAAACAATCTGAATGGCAGCAGAATAATGCACCAAATTGCTCTAATGGATTAAGGTGGATACTCTTCTGAAATCAAATTGAAAGCATTTATGTATTTGCTGGTGACTGCCGCTATCTCAAGACAAGAACAGCACCATTAGCTGTTCTTGACATGATTTCATTTAACTTTCTAGGTCTCTGACCTTTCTCCAGTGGTAGAAATAGAAGTGGAAATGTAACGCTAAAGGGGGGAAAATTCATGCAAATAATGACCTTTAAAACTACCAACTGATTTTTTTTTTTACATAAGGAGAGAAATCTGATGATCCAATTATGCAAGTCATTAGGAAAACAATGCTGAATTTTTGTGGCTAATGGGATTTTAAGTTATATTGACAATGAAAACCAATTACACTTTCAAAACTTTTTTCTCTATCTGCGATTGTATTATTTTAATGAAATGGCATGCCAAACCTCAAGTAGCCAAATGAATGTTAATTATGGAACTAGTTGAGGGAACAAGAGAACACTTCTTTTACTGCCATGACCCCATAATTTTTTGAGCCTGACTAGCAGCATAAAATCATTCATTCTGTACTTAAGTTGTTTGACAATGTAACAGTCTTCAATCTCTTCAAAACTGCTGCTTCATAATAACACTGTGATTACATTTTTAAGATACTGATGAGCCAGAACTCAAATCCAGGATGAAAAGACTTCCAAGTTCTGAGAGTATTTAGATGAGGACTCAAATCTTGTAGGTCCAGTTCTATTTTTAATGTTAATTTTTGCTTTAATTGATTTTTCCTATACTCTGTTTATTTTGTTTTTCCAAAAGCCTCCAGTAACATGTAAATTGATATTCCAGATCTTACTCCAAAGGATGACTTGTAAAACAACCAGTGTTGTTAGATAAGTTGGTTCAAACCAGTGAATTGGGCTGATGGGAAATTTTGCAAAGCCACTGAATAACCAACAGGAGTTGGTCATACTGCTACTAGAGCTCTCACTCACTCCATTGTCTTTCATGTGCCATTATACTTGATTGGGAAATACTATTTGCAGGAGGGCAGACTAGATGGTCCTAATGGTCTTTTCTAGCCTTACAAATCTACGAATATATGAAAATCTTACCCAGTGTTTACAGCCACCATATCACACAAGAGTCAAAAGAAAAGGGTAGGGGTTTTGCCGATCTGTGATTAATGCATTTCCTTGCCAAAAAAAATAAAAGAGAATGTCTTCTTTTCATGTATTTAAGATGGCAGCAGCATTAAATGGAAATAGTTTTATGCTCCACTACCTGGCATGTCATTTTTCACTATGAAGGCAGTTATTTGTCTCCCAAATTTCTTTATTGTCTTGTAGGACTAAACATATTGGAGAGGGAGAAGGAAAGGGAAAGGAAAGAATGGTTAGGAAAAAAGTGTAGTCCAGAGCGTAGACCACTAAACTACAAGCCAGAAGACTTGAGTTTTATCCCCATCTTGGCCACTGACCTACTTTTGATCTCTCGGGCAAGTTACTTCTCACCTCTCTGTGCCTTTTCCCCTACCATCCTTTGTCTTTTCTATTTAGATTTGGGGCAGGGACGATCTCTTAGTATGTGTATGCACAATGCTGTACCATGTATGGTGTCCTGCTCTTGGTTGTGGCTTGGAGGTGATACCATACTACTACTAATAAAGAGCAACAGCAACAGAACTAACATCTGACAGTGGTGGAAAGATACTCTATCATGCACACAGCAAGGAAATAGCGAGAAATAAGTATCCAGTAAACCAATTCATACTGGAAGTAAAAATAATTTGCTCTTTCTTTTGTATTTTTCCTCAGTGAGAATCTCTCTGAAAATGCTGAGGTACCATGCTCGTCTGTGCAGATTTGTTGTACCTAAGGTAAGAGGGCTCTGAGCCAATTTAATTAGCCCAAGTATATTTCAAATATCTGTCTCAAAGCTAATTCAGTGTATTATTAGCTAAGTTAAGTCCTTCGTTGCAGCAGTTTATACCTACTCTTGTTGTCAGACACACACTGTATCAGAGAATTATAGGGCCTAGAAATAAAAAAGATCTATTAGATCATCTAGCCCATTCCCCTGTCAATGCAGTGTATTCCCTACAGAATGATATAGCAGAATGATGATCATCCATCCCTGAAATGGGAAGAGCACTTCCAATGCTCTCTTTGTCAGACACCCCCACCCACACACCCACACCAGTAATAGAGCTGAACACTGAGCTATTTGGCAGGTCGCACGCTTATTGGATATTTGTACTAGCTCATCTGCCTCCAAAACTGGCCGTCGCTATCTTGCTTGATGTGTTGTTCCAGGAAGTGTATCACTGTTGCCATGTGCTTCATGAGAAAAAGGAGCTGAATACTTGCTGAAATGGAAAGGATTTGCTACCTTATATATATATTCTGCTGCGTAACAAATAAATAAAACAAAAATCTGAATCTATAAATGTTCTATTATTTTTACATCAAACAGCATTAGAGGCTGAATCCTGCTCCTAGTTATGCCAGTGTAAATCCAGCATGACTCTGCTTAAGTAAACTGACGTTTGCATTAGTTTCACTAGGAAATAAATCAAACCACATCAGCCAACCAGAAGCATCAAGATGGGCTCTTGACAGGTGCATGTGGGAATGGACATGCGAGGAAGGAGTCTTTCCCCCAAGGCAACAAAGCTCCACTGGCCCTTACACACAAGGATTTGTGCCGTGACAAATCCTCAGCTACTGCTTCTCTCTGCCACCTAATTCTCATGCTTTGCCCCTCCCTCACCATGCCACATTTATAAAGGATAGAGCTGGATTTGCCCCACATCGCAGAATTGAACAAAGGGAGGGAAATATTTACTTCACCAACTGAAGGTTCAGATTTGGACATTGTCCCTTGAGGAAGTTTGTCTTGTTGCCCTGCTGGTTGGAGCTGTTTCAGCACAGCAATTTCAGGGTAAACAGATCTACATTGGCACAGGATCTAGTTCTTGATTTGTATTCCTCCTGCAGGCCACTCATGTTTCAATTTGTCATGTGGTATAAAATCATGCAAAAATGTGTGTGCCTATACATTTATATATGTATCTTACACACACACACACACGCTTTGCCACACTTGCTTTCAAGTCAAGAAGCAGAAGGTGAAAGCGGAACTTCCAATACCCTTGTAAATAAAAGAAATAAGACCCATCATTAAAACAAGAGAAATAAAAGAATTAATGTCTTTATCTAGTAAAAGATGTTTCTTTCTAGAAAGGAAAGCAGCATGCTTCCTCCAGAGCACACAACTAAAGGAAGCAAGAGCTCTCCTGCACACAGGTTTTGTTTTCAGGTTGGGAATTTCATACACCACAGCGCCATCTAGTCGAAAGAGACAAAATAGCACCTTGGATAATGCTTGCTGGAAAACAATTTCTAATGCTAAATGTTATGTTCATGAATAATTTGTGACCCTAGATGAAGTTTAGCTTTTGGCTTATTGTCTGATTTTTATTCATATTTGTTTTCAACAGCATAATGTAGCTGAGCAACATTTAAGGTCCCATGGGACAGCTACAGGAACTAACCAACGTATGCTATTTCCATTATTTTTGATCTAAACTCTGAAACTTGAGGGAACGTGAAATTTTATTAAAGTTAATGTTTAAAATCAAATCTACACAAGCTAAGAAGGAAGGTACTGCACATCTGGGGTCGGGCTTGGGTTATGGGGGATTGCAAGTATCAGTTACAAGGTTCACCGAGGTATATACATGTCACATAACCAGCATAGATCCAGATTGCAGTGTGGGAGTATTTAAAGTGTCAGTGGATAAATGGACTCAGGCACGCCAATCGTAGAATGTATTAAGAGTCCAAATCAGTATTGGTGTAGAGCAGAGGTCAGCAACCTTTCAGAAGTGGTGTGCCGAATCTTCATTTATTCACTCTAATTTAAGGTTTTGCATACCACTAATACATTTTAATGTTTTTAGACGGTCTCTTTCTATAAGTCTATAATATATAACTAAGATATTGTTGCATGTAAAGTAAATAAGGTTTTTAAAATGTTTAAGAAGCTTCATTTAAAATTAAATTAAAATGCAGAGCCCCCCCAACCGGTGGCCAGGACCCGGGCAGTGTGAGTGCCACTGAAAATCAGCTCGCATGCCGCCTTTGGCACTCGTGCCATAGGTTGCCTACCCCTGGTGTAGAGAATAAGTACATGGGTGGGGTGCATCCCTCGGTTCCTCAGGGAAGGAAATAGGTTATTTCCCTGGTTGGTGTTCTTGATTACTCAACCTGATACTGACGGTGTCCTGTGATGTGTTCTGTATAGATGTCTCTGGATCACCTGATGGTATCGGACACATTCAGCAAAATCCCAAGGCCTGTACATTTTGGGGTGTTTTGGTAGAAAATGGAGAACTTTAAATAAGCTCTGAAAATAAGACGGCTGTAATAAAGAAAGAAAGACTTTGCCAGGATTAAATGAGGAGTTTTATTTTATTAAGAAAAAAGATCCTATGCTGAATTATATTATTTTTACACTGGTATTTCAAAAACTGAGTATTAGCAAAGGAAGCTCCACACAACGTTTAATTCACCCATACCATCTTGAAGTTTATCTAAATTAAATATCTGATGTGGGATACAAAAGAATTGAAGTCCACAAAAGGAAAAAAAAGATTTTCAAAAATCTAGATAACTTGTCCGTACGTCATGACATTCATCTAAATCAATGCATGAAGTGATCACAGGTCTCCTAAGGGTAGCTCTTCAAAAGGGCACTGTTTCCGTTCTTCTGTTTCTCTATTTTCAGGGCCCAGATCCTGCAAGTTGCTGAGCACGCCCAGTGAGTGGGAATTAACTTTACTGGGAACTGAGATCACTCCACACCTGCCAGGAGGACATCAACCTGCAGGAAACTAGATTGTGTTATGAGGAAGGTAAAGTGACCATATGACCTGGTTTTACTAGGACTGTCCCAGTTTTTCATGTGATGTCCTTCTGGGTGTCCCAGGTTCACCTGAAGTGCCTTGGTTTTGTTTTTATTTAATCAATCAAAATATTTTAATAACTACAAAATTGTTATATACCAAGCAGAATTGGAACCAACAGTACAGTGGAATGAGCATCCGGTGTGATTAACAGTAATTGGAGTGAAGAGTTAAATGAGAATAGACATTATTTTGACAGCTGCAATCTTGGCTGACACCAGTGATCAAATTGGAGACCTCTAGAGCTGAAAGTCTGAGTGTCCTACAGCTTGAGACAAAGAGGCAGACTTTCTCACCAAAACCTGTAACAGATTCACATGGGCACAGAGTGGGGGGAGTCACACATTGACTCGTGGATTACACTGTCAAAGCCGTTCGTTTGTTCAGACTGCATGTTAATGACAAATGTTCAGTGTTTCATGGTAAATTCATTCAGATCACAGAGTTACTGGAAATAATCATCCAATCCAAGAAATATACCAGTGTTGCTATCGTGTCAGAAGTTGGCAGTAGGACCACCAGCATATGTTTTCACATAGTGCACTTTTTTTTGGTACGGGTATTTTGTGAGCCTAAGAAAAATGTCCCCACATAAGAGTCTCTTTTTGGTTTTCAAAAATATGGTCAAGCTTAAAGGAGGGGCTGCTGTGTTGAAGTGGATCATCAGAAACACGGTGCACTTGCTTCATGACTGGTTTCCAAGCACATTCTTTTGAAATAAGACTCCAACTTACAAAATGGAGACTAAGCAGCACATAAGGGCCTGATTCTGATCACACTTACGCTAGCTTTACACAAAAAAAATCCATTGAGCCTGATTCTGCACTCATCCATACTGGTGTAAATGAGAAGCAACTCCGCTGAAATCAGTGGAATGACGCGAATGTAAAACCAGTGCAAATAGAGAATTGGGTCCATAAAGTGGGGAAAATGGCCCTTTCATAAACCTGGCAAACTATAGAGAACAAAGATATAGATAAGTGTTGGGGACAAAATGTTTTTAAACTGCAGGCCTCAGTAGATCTGGTAAAACAGCAAATATGAGATGCTCAAGCCTCAAGTTCCGCACCACTGAAAAGGATGAATTAGTGGAAGAAAGGTCAATTATTTATTTTTTTCCTGACAGACTCAACCCCATCCACACAAAAGAGAAGAAAATAATATTTTCCTAAAGTAGAAATCAGAGAGGGAAGGTGAAGAGACCACCATATTTTTCCCACCAAACTGGAGCTCACCTGTTTCAACAACCGATTTGCTTTTAAGGACCACTGAGTCAGCTTTGCCTCGGATATAGAAAATATAATTGGACGGTGTCAGAGATTAAGAGTGTTGATTTTCAGTCGTAAATCCAATATTGTTCTCTCACACAGTTATTAAAGTATTTTGGGGGGGGGATTTATTTTTGGTGGCGTTTCCTTCCAGTTTAAGGATCCTAATCACATGAACCAAGGGATTAACGGGTTATTTCTTCCCTTTCATTACGTTATCTTTAATGAATAGATTCAATTAATTAAAAAATAACGATTAAAGCTAACAACAAGCAACCAGTCACTATCTGATCATCATCTTCTCCCCCTTTGCAAATGAAGGCTGGACATTTTTTTGTATTAAGTTGCAAGGCGGAACGATAGTCAAAATAACTCATGTAAATCTTTATGTATTATGTGCTACAGTACTGTGCCTTTGTTTGTCTCCAGACAGGAAAAAAAAGGACTCTGGTATAAATAATTCAATAAACCAGTTAAGTGGTGCTATTGTTACCTCTATTTTTCATGCTGTTCTTATTACTGATTGTAGAAAAAAATCAATTAAAAAGAAAGTATTAAAAATAGGTGCACTCTAATTCTTTTTTTTCCCCTCTCCAAATGTTATGAATTTAAAATATTGCAGGCTACAAAGGCCTTACACCAACATCCATCAGTTTGTGGTCCCGCATTGGCACACAGCCTCTCTGTTAAGTATGAGAATTACCAGTCACAAACACTTACATGATGTGTAAAAAGGAGGGAAGGAAAGGGGCTATTTCTCATATTTTACATATAATTTACTCACTAATACTTAAGCCAGAAGGATTTTTTAGTTAAGTCATCACCATCAACTTTCTTGGCTACTGATCCTGTGGGGGGATTAAAGACTTAGGGCTAGATCCACAAAGGGATTTAGGTGCCTAAAGTGGCAGTTTAGGCACCTAAATCCAAATTTCAGATCTCCAAAGCCACCACTCAGTGGCCAGATAACCCAGTAGATGTCTAAATTCCCCTTGTGCCTATGTTTCTGCCAGTAAAGTCTCCATATTTCTACCAGCAGGTGTGCACACAGCTGCCAAACTACTTGATGCCCTGTCTCCAGCAGGATCTTCAGATTAGGCATCTCCCTGCCTAGCTCGTCAACACGGGCTCGTCATCCAGTGGGCTTGCTCAAAGGACCCCCACAAAACACAGCTGGGGAGATGGCGGTGTTCCCACCCTAGAGCCCAGCTGTTAGAACGCTCACTCAAGACGTAGGAGACCCAGGTTCAAACCCACACCCAGCCTGATTCAAAGCAGGGACAAGAACCCCAACCTCTTACATGAGGGCCCTACCACAAGGCTGTAGGCTATCCTAGAGAAGATGCTCTCAGTCTCGCCTGTGGATGCTGTTACATTTTGTATAAAATATTTACATAGTCATTGGGCCAGAGAGAGAAAGAGTGTGAGAATGACTATACTCCAGTAGTTAGGTCAAACCATGTTCTATAATTCCTGCTCCAATGAGTTTACCCCTTAATGTCTTGCCCATTCCTGTATTTTCTCACTTCTGTTTTCAAAACATAGCTATCTCAAGGTTGGGTCGCGCTGACTCTACTCTGCTGTCTTCCCACCCGCTTCTGACATGAGCCCTGTTTCTACAAATCTCGCGTTATTAAAACTAGAGTTAGCCTGAGTTCTGCTCATTTCAGAGGCCTGCAGCCAAATTCCCTTTATCTACTTCCACACTTGGTATAAGCGGGAAGATTTCCTCTTCATTTTTTTCCTTCTGATAAGAGCTGACCTTCCTCTGGTCTGGATGTAGGCATCTAACACCCTTTGAGGAGTGAGGCTTAGGCCGCACCCCTCTCCCAAGCATTTCCTAATGACTAGCTTAGGTGGGTCCCTCTTCAGCTGGCTGACCTTTGTGATCCAGTCCTTAGGTGCTTAACTCTCCCCATGTATTGTACAGGAGCCTAACTTGGGGCTGTGGACTGTACAAGAGGGCAGGGCGCCTAAACATTAGGCATTGCAAAGCTCAGCCTAAGTCCCCTTCGTGGATTGATCCCTTAGAAGCAAATTCAGAGGTGATGCTATAAATTAGAACACCTTATGGCAACACATTCCCCTTATACTCATTAAAACTCCCTTACACCTACATGCATCTACTGTACCAAAGTATAAGGGAATCTAAATTGGTATAATTTACATGTCAGGAGCCTGCAGTAAGTGTAAATTAAAAGTATTCACCATCCTATTTTAATGTATACCTTCTACAGCCCATTGGCATGCAAGCATGCCAATATAGCCTTACTCACTGGGAGAGTGGGTATAATAACTAGGGCAGGGGGAGGAAGAGAGAAGAGGGGGTCTGAAAGTAAAGGAGTCTAAGTGCACAAGAATATAACTTATACCACCATAAGCATCACCTCTGAATTTGGCCCTTAGCATTTAAATTTAATTTCCACCATCATGATAAAAAAATGCAGCTTTTACCTTCCAACTCTAAGCTTTGTAGAATAAAATATAGTGTAGCCAGCCACCCAGGCACCAAACATAATACAATCTAGTAACAATAACTCAAATGTATGTCTTCTTGTCTAAGTCACTTTAGAGACATCCGGAAACATAAAGAGATGTTTTCCCTGAAAGGTAACAGTTTTCTTCCTTTTTAGCTGAAATAAAATTCTGTCCCCATCTCCCCAGGAACAAAAGGTGACAATGAGAGTTTGACAGCATTCAGGAGATTTTCTTTCCACATTAACCTTACCAACAGCTGCACCATAAATACCGAGTATACAAAAAGCCCATTCACTCATTATAGGAGGCACAATTTAAAATCTGAAATTCACACAAATAAATCAGGAGGAAGAGTTAAGGGATCAGATTCTTCTCTAAAACCCATAATGCACAAATTTGTGATGCAGAGTTATTCGCAAGGAATTCTAACTTACACTGCAACAAAATATTGTCCCTAATGTAATACAAAAAGCTTATGAAATATCAATCGCTTGTTTCAGTCATCCTTTTCTTGGCTGCACCATCCTGCTGGCCCAAGCCTCAGGGAGCTCACTGCAGAGGGCTGAGAATCCATGCCTAGTGAGGACCAGGAAAAGATGGAAGAGGGAAGACAATGGAGAGAGGAAAAGCATATCATCCCTCTTCCACACAAGCCCAACAGAAATCCCAGCAGAGGGTTAAGTCAGCCTAAGGGTGTGACTATGTAACCCACAGGCAAGTGTGTGTTACAGGTCCTCTCTGTCTGATCTGCAGAGGATGTACGCCTGTTACAGCACCCAGTTAGAGAACTCACCCGGTTAGTTCATCGTGTAACAAGCCTAGCTTTTAACTCTGGAGGTCCCTGGTGTGGCATCCAAGGTGGCGTTCACCCTAAATACTCTTCTAGGTCCCTTCTCTGCACCATGGAAACCTCTCTAAACATCTTCTAGAAGCTCCAAAGACAGCAGCAGCCACTGCTGGGGAAACTCTGTCAATGTAGCACTGTCAGTGAGTTAAAGGCGGAGGGCAGGGAATGCTCAGGCAGTGCAGAAGCCACTTCGCAGGCCCTGAGGTTCTACCATTCCTGGAGTGGAGCTGAGGTCCATTCCAGGAGAGCAGGGAGGCAAATGCCACCCCATCAACAGAATGTTGAAAGGAAAACTCAGAGAGCAAATTCTAGCTGAGGCATTTGCTCCTTCCTACTCCCCAACTCACTAAGGGGGGAGTGATCTACGCTATAGTTACTTTAGAATTGTTTCTACAAATTTATCAATTCTAAGGACAATACCATCCCTTAATAGCATGTCCCATCTTGAAAATCTTGCACAAGTTCATCAACATAATTTCCTTGCTTGAAAGTTCATGCAGGCCAGTCTCTGAAAGATTTGATCTGCTAGTTACAGCTTTGGTTTCCCCTGCAGAAGCTGGGTTCTTGCAGGGTATACGATCAGAACGTAGATTCATTATACCCTGCCAGAACAGTGGTCTACCTCAGGACGCAATGCTAGCTCTAACATTGTTTAACCTCCTCACAAATGACATCCCCAACACCACTGCCAGGTGTTTTATTTATAAAGACACCACCTGTAGGACAGTATAGGACCAGGATTTCAGTCATCAAGAAGAAGTCCTTAATGCTGATATGAAAGAGATGGCCCAGTATAGCAAAAAAGAGAGACTTAAAGCTAATACCAAAACAACAGGTTCCAGCTGCTTCCGTGTATCCCACACAAAGGCCCACAAATAGTTCAATAATCTTCTGAATGGACACAGGCTGGATCACAGCACAAAGCTTGTGTATCTAGGTGTTACAATGGCCCCTGCTTTGACTTTCAAGGAACAGCTTATCAAAACAAGACAAGAAAATCCGATCAGCAAACTAGTTGGCTCTATCAAGGAGCCAATGCACAGACATGAAGAAAGTCTGGGCCTGATTATGCTATTCTGGGGCAGTGGGGCTCAGGCAGGCTCAGGCTTTGGTCCCCGCCTCCTGGGGTTGTGTAGTAATTTTTATTGTCAGAAGGGGTCATGGTGCAATGAAGTTTGAGAACCCCTGCTCTAAGGGAGTGGTTTTCAGCCAGGGGTATGCATACCCATGGGGGTACACAGAGGTCTTCCAGGGGGTACATCAACTCATCTAGATATTTGCCTAAGTTTACAACAGACTATGTAAAAAGCACTAGTGAAATCAGTCCAAACTAAAATTTCATACAGACCATGACTTGTTTATACTGCTCTATATGCCATACACTGAAATGTAAGTACAATATTTATTTTCCAACTGATTTATTTTATAATTACATGGTAGAAATGAGAAAGTAATAAATTTGTCAGTAATAGTGTGGCTGTGACACATTTGTATTATGTTGGATTTTGTAAGCAGTAGTTTGTAAGTGAGGTGAAACTTGGGGGTACGCAAGACAAATCGGAATCCTGAAAACGGGTACGGTAGTCCGGAACGGTTGAGAGCCACTGCTCTAAGGAATCTCAATATCACTTCCAGGCAGCAAGAATATGCTTCAAACATAACCAATAACTATTCTGTGACAGAGCCAAAAGTCCAGCCCCCCGGTTTTGATCTTCTATGCCATTTCTGGGAAAAGTTTCATCGCTTCAGATGTAGCATGATCAGATGGGCTGCTAATAACTATAAATGGAGCTTTCATGACTCCCTTCTCTGCCACTGTGGCCAGTTAGAAAATGTAGACCACATACTTGTAGGCTACACCCATTGCTAAGGGCTGCCTGGTTCCCTTATGCACATACATAGCAACAAATCAATAGCTGAGGGAAGGATAAGACATTTAGACTAACATGATTGTCTATGTAGATGCAATTGCAATATATTTTACATAAAAAACATAATTGCTTTATATTCCCATTCAACAAAACTAGTTGCTCCAGAAGGATTAGCTGAGTATAAGGGAAGGAGATTTCAGTAAAACAGACTCATCTGACCCCAGGCACATAACTCTAGACTGATATAAAGGAGTAAAAGTATTCCTAATACATAGTTCTGTTTCTGTGAGCTAGAAATGTCCAATATAGCTACATCTCCACCTGCACGTTATTTCTTATTTCATGATTGGAAAGGAAAAAATAAGTCTTACTGCACTGATCCTCTGCAATGGCAGCCCCCTGCACTCACACAAGGCTCAATAAAAGATCAAGAGTGTGTTGGAGGGGAATTTACAAACCCAGACATTTTGAGCTACAACGTGCATTTGAGATCCCTGACTCCATGCCCAGAAAAGTCAGTCTGAATCCTTCCCTTAAACCTAGTGGGCACTGGCTAAGGCCCATGGACTTTACAACTGTGTTGGGATATATGCTTCTGCTAGGAGGACACAAAAGATTCATTGTAATGTACTTTCTGAGGCAATGTTTAATTCTGAGTCTCATGTCCACTCAATTCCCTACTAACAGAAAATAACTCCTTTCTGGGATCAAAGGGGTAGGAGCTGTGGCAATACGTTATTTCCCCTCTGTGTTTTGGTGGTACTGTAAACAAGTGGTCTTATTATTTAGTTTACCCTTCATAGTGCATTAACTTTACACAGCTAAACCAGAAGTTTAGTTCCTTCTTTTCAATAAGTAGAAATTTGTCTCATTTCCAAACAATATGAAATTTAGAACAAACAAATAAAATTGTATTCTTTAAAGTGCTGTTCATTTCTAAAGCAATCCTAAATGAATGAAATGAAAGATAGGGCTAGATAAGAAGTTTAGGGTGCTCTCAATGTGGCAAACATACCAGTGTATAGGAAAGAACGTTTTATAAAATGATGCAGTCCATGTTGGTTTTGACTGTAGTTAAAGGTAAAATAAAGCCATTTTCTGCTTGATTTCAGTTAGAATTGGAGATATTTTTTCAATCTGACCCTCAACAGTCTTTAAGAAAGGGGGGGGGAAAGGCATTGAATGTTAAAATGTTTCCAATTTCAACCCAGTTCCTTCTTAAGTTGGTAGCATATTGGAAAGGCAATGTGCAACTGACAACCTCAGACATAAGAAACTTAATGATGGATGAAAATGAAAAACATCAGGATGCCTTTATATCTAGGAGAATTAGAGTCTTTTAAACAAGTTATGAGTGAAAAAGCTGTGGATAAACTGGATGGTAAGCCAATTAGAAATGAATGAAAAATCTCATTTAAATGGACATCATCTTTCATTAGTATTAGAAAACAATACTTTCTGCATTTTATTGCAGGTGATAAATTCTTTGCGACACCAGAACAGGACAGCTGTTTCATACTACAAGAAATTCTCTCTTCTGCGTAGCAAATAGCCAAAAATGACTAACCTACAATTTGGAATTTTAGTTCCTGGCAGAAACCCTACCTATAATGGATGGGTTAAAAACATGCCCATGCTGTCATCGTAATCAACATCAAAGGTTTGGTCATTTATCTTATGCATTTTGTTGGGTCTTAGCATCTAGAGCTATTCCATCTAGTAATTCATAAATTGTACTCTGGTCAATAAGTTAGGGGGCAATATTTTGGTCTCATCCAGTGAAATGGAGATTACTCACCGTAGCTGTAGGTTCTTCAAGATGTTTGATCCTTAGCTGTATTTCACATATGGGTATGCATGTGCAACATGTACCTGAGCCTGAAATTCTTCAGAGCAGTGTCCGTTGACCCACACATACATGGTAACTTTCCTCGTGTTCTTGACCCCCGAGGGCCTCTCTAGTTCCCCTTCTTACCACAATCCAACAGGATCCATAGCAGAAGGAAGGTGGGAGATAATGGAATGTAGATAGGGATCACATATCTGGAAGAACCTCCAGTTAGAGTAAATAACCTCAATTTTTTCTTCGAGTGATGGTCCCTCTGTGTATTCCACACGTGTGACTAGCAAGCAGTGTCCAGAGTGGAGGAGGGTGCTGGTAGGGGGGAGGAAGCTGGTAGAAGAGATGCATATAGTACTGCCCTCCTACGGCTGCATCCGCAATTGCAGCTTGAGTGAGAGTGTATTAAATAAAAAAATAAATAAATATATGGAGATATGCCTATCTCATAGAACTGGAAGGACCTTGAAAGGTCATTGAGTCCAGTCCCCTGCCTTCACTAGCAGGGCCAAATACTGTCCCCAAATACTGTCCCACATATTGTGACCCAAATGTGTGCACAGAGCTACAGGTTGCTTCTCTGCAAATGTCCTGTAGCGGAATGTTCAATAAAGATGCTGTGGAGGCTGCTTGTGCTTGCGTGGAGTGAGCTATAATATCCCCAGGAGAGGGAAGCTTTGCTAGTTTGCAGCATTCTAAGATGCATCCTGAAACCCACTTAGAAATCTTCTCTGAGGATATGGCCTGTTCACACAACCATTCTGCTATGGCAACAAAGTCTCAGAGATGTTCTTTGTAGGTAGAATGCCAGGGTGCATCTGATGGTAGGGAATGAATTATTTTGTCTGTGGCAGAGGCATGGGGTTTCAGAAAAATTACAAGTCAGTGAACTGAATGATAAGGAAATGATATGGAATTCAGAAACAATCTCGGGGAAGAATTTGAGGTGTAACCTAATGGAAACCTTCTCTTTGTGCAATACTATATAAGGAGAATCTGCCATCATCTCTCCTAGCTCACTGTCCCTCCTGGCTGAAGTTATGGCCACCTTCGCAGACAGGTGGGTCGTGGCACATGTAGCTTTAGGCTCGAAGGGCAGACCTGAGAGTACTGACACTACAAGGTTAATGACCTTTGAAAAGGTCCTGACCAAGGCCTTCATAAATTGAACAGTGGTTGGGTGTGTAAAGACAGAATGTCCCTCCCCCGGAGGCAGGAAGGCACTGATCACTGCTAGGTGTCCTCACAGCGAACTGAGGGCTAGATCTGAAGTCTTTAAGGGGGGGAAATGGTCTAGGTCGGATGATGGGAATGCCGACCGTACAATGCGGATGTTGGTGGCATTGAGTCCAGGCTGCAAAGCGCCACCATCTAGCCTGGTAGCAGGCTCTAGTGGAATCTTTCTGACTTTAATTATGGATTTCCTTGGCAGGGGCAGAGAACAAGTGTTCTATGCCTGACACTCATCCAAACAGCAGACCGTGAGGTGGAGTGAGCCTGCACTGGGGTGCTTGATCTCCCTCCAGCCCCCATCCTGAATTCGAAGATCCTGAAATGGGTGGATTCTGATAGGTGGTAATGCAGACATCATCAGGAGTTCCATGAACCAGAATCATCAGGCCAGTACGGTGCCAGGACAATGACAGTGGCTCTGTTGTGACAGATTTTCTGGACAATTTGTGGTAGTAGGGGGATGGGAGGAAAGGTGTTTTTGAGGTCATCTGTCCAAGAGAGCAGGGGAGCGTAGCCCTCGGAATCGTGGCCTATGACTCCCCTGGAGCATAGAACCATAGACAATCTGGGTTGAAAATGACCTCAGGAGGTCATCTAGTCCAACCCCCTGCTCAAAGCAGGACCAATTCCCAACTAAATCATCCGAGCCAGGGCTTTGTCAAGATGGGCCTTAAAAACCTCTAAGGATGGAGATTCCATCACCTCCTCAGGTAACCCATTCCAGTGCTTCACCACCCTCCTAGTGAAATAGTATCCTAATTTCCTAATATCCAACTTAGACCTCCCACACTGCAATTTGAGACCATTGCTCCTTGTTCTGTCATCTGCCACCACTGAGAACAGCCTAGCTCCATCCTCTTTGGAATTCCCCTTCAGGTAGTTGAAGGCTGCTATCCCCTCTCACTCTTCTCTTCCGCAGACTAAACAAGCCCAGTTCCCTCAGCCTCTCCTCATAAATCATGTGCCCCAGCTCCCTGATCATTTTTGTTTCCCTCCACTGGACTCTCTCCAATTTGTCCACATCCTTTCTGTAGTGGGGGGCTCAAAACTGGACGCAATACTCCAGATGTTGCCTCACCAGTGCCAAACAGAGGGGAATAATCACTTCCCTCGATCTGCTGGCAATGCTTCTACTAATGTAGCCCAATATGCAGCTAGCCTTCTTGGCAACAAGGGCACACTGCTGACTCGTATCCAGCTTCTCATCCACTGTAATCCCCAGGTCCTTTTCTGCAGAACTGGCGCTTAGCCAGTCAGTCCCCAGCCTGTAGCAGTGCATGGGATTCTTCCGTCCTAATTGCAGGACTCTGCACTTGTCCTTGTTGAACCTCATCAGATTTGCTTCCCCTGAGGCACAATACATGGGAGCTTCCTATTAATCTGGGATGCAAAGAGGTCCCATAGGGGAGTGCCCCACTATGTAAATATGTCTTATAGAATTGTGTTGTGTATCTCCCATTCTGTAGAAAGACACCTGCTCAGCCTGCCTGCCTGCCAGGCAGTTGTGAATACCTGGTAGGTATGCAGCCTGTACTGTAATGCGGTTGCTGAGACAAGTCTCAAAGCCTGACTGTTTCCATGCAGAGGGGATGAGATCTCGCTCCTTCCTGTCTGTTCATATAGGCCACTGTGGAGATATTGTCTGACATTATCTGCACATGGAGTGAGTGTATGAGTGGAAGGAAGGCTTTGCATGCAAGGCAGACCGCTCTCAGCTCCAATATGCTTATTTGTTGCCTGGTCTTTCTTGAGGTCCAGGTTCCCTGAGCAGTGTGGTGGTCCAGGTGAGTGCCCCATCCTGTAATGGAGGTGGCTGTCAGGAGAGTGATCTTCAGTATGCGAAGATTGACAGGAGTCCCTATCCTGACATTGCGTGGGTTGGACCAAGCAAGAGAGGTGAGAACACTGGTGGGAACAGTAATATTGGTGTTGATGTGATCTCTGCTTGGTCAGTAGCTTGAATGGAGCCAAGGTTGCAGGACCCTTGAGTGGAGTCTGTCAAATAGTGTTATGAGTAGGTGCATGAAACCATGCGGCCTAATGAAGAAAGATACGTGTGCACTGTAGTTCGCGATCTGCATGTACTGTAAGAGATCAAGTTGTTCATTGCGTAAAACCTGTCTGTAGGATGAAAAACTCATGGACACTGAGTCCAGACTCGCCCCTATAATGTTATTGTCTGTGGGTGACAAAACCGACTTTTCTTTGTTTATGCAAATACCTAAGGTGGTACTAAGATGCCAAAGAAAACCTGTTGCCGACATGATTTCCCAGCCAGAGTGGCCTACTGGGAGCCAGTCATCCAGGTACGGAAACACCATATAGCCCTGGAATCACATCTAGGCTGCTACCACAGCAGAAACTTTTTGTGACTACCCTGGGAGCCGTAGCTAGCCCAAAGGGGAGGACATGAAACTGGGAGTGCTCTTGGCCAACCGTGAGGCACAGGAATTTCCTGTGAGATGGGTGAATATCTGTGTGGCAATAAACATTCTTCATGTCAAGAGCCACGAATCATATTCCCTCCAGAAGGAAGGAGACTATGGATGCTAATGTAATCTTGAATTTCAACTTTAAAATAAAGGTGTTGAGTTGCTGAAGCTCCACAATGGGTCTCCACCTTCCATCTTTTGGGGAGATTTGGAAATATGGGAAGTAGAGCCTTTGGTATTGAGATGGGATGCATTCTGTTGCCCCCACCCCCCTGTGAAAGAGGGATTCTGCCTCTTGTTGAAGAATTACTTGATGAGAGTGGTCCCTGGAGGGGGCTTGAGGAGGTGGTTTGTGAGAAGAAACTCCATGGAGTATCCCGGATGGATAATCCCCAGAAAAGAAACTCCATGGAGTATCCCTGATGGATAATCCCCATAACTCAACTATCTGTGGTGCTCTTGTTTCAGATGTGGGCGAAGAGTGTAAGATGGCCTCCAAAACTGATGGGGGAGGTGTGCAGGTCTTAACAAAAAATGTCAAAAAATGGACTTTCACCTGCAATTGGGAGTAAGCAGAGGTTGTGGCAGTAGAGGGAGCCAAGAAACAGGACCTCTGAATCCTCTGTCATTTACATGGAGGTTCAGGTGGACACAGGTAACATGGAGCGTGAGAAGGGGATGGTCGTGGTCTAAAGGGCTGTCTCTTGTGTCTTCTCTAGGGGGCTGGAGTGTAAAAACTCAGGGATTGCAGTTTGGCTTTTGAGTCCTTTAAAGAGTGAAGGGACTCATCAGTCTTTTCATTAAAAAGACTGGACTCAAAGGGGAGGTCTTGAATGGTATTTTGGACCTCTCTAGGAAACCCAGCAACTGGAGCCACTAGTCCCTGCTCATGACTAGTCCTGTGGCCAAAATTCTGGATGTTGTGTCTGCGGCAGCCCAGAGAGCTGTATTTACTATTAATCTTCCCTCATCCAGGAAAGATTGGAATTGGGCTCGGACCTCAACGAGGAATTTGTCTCTGAAGGACGCTAGCCTGGCATAGGTATTGAAATAGTATTTAGCTAATAGACCTTAGTCATTAGCTATGTGAAATTGGATCCTGCAAAGCAGAAGACCTTCCTACCTACCTAAGATATATAGTCTCTTTATGCCCTTTTCTGCCGAGGTAGATTTTTGGTAGCATGACTTAGTTCTTTCTGTAGCTACCTGTATTACCAATGAATTAGTGGCAGGGTAGGAAAATAGGAAGTCAGCTCTTTCAGCAGGAACAAAGTAATGCCTCTCAGTTTTCTTTAGTGTAGGGGCACAAGATGCGGATGTGTGCCAAACTTCTGTGGTCAGCTCCAAGATAGTGTTGTAATTGGAAGGGCTATTCTGGTCAGTCTTTGTGGCTGTAAAATGTCCAGGAGCCAGTGTTGAAGATCCTGAACCTTTTCCAATGGGATTTGTAGCCCGTTAGGAGCTGCTGCAAAGGGTTGCTTATTCTGATGTTGGTCATCCAGTGGAAATGACGGAGCAACTGCGTCGTCCGGAGATGATGAAGAAGTCCAGTCAGAACCATCGGTATCATCAGTGGAGCCAGTTCCATGATGGGATCCATATGCGACATCTCGCCCGACCTGGATCAGCTCGGGGAGGAAACCCTTTCTTATGGACATTCCTCTATGGGTATCTGTCCTTCCATCTATGAGAGAGACCTCTACACTCATGGGGAACCCTATAGGAGGAGTCTTTGGGCTTCCATGGCAGAGACTCCACTGCAAGGCTCATGCTTCGAGAGACGCTGCTAGTCGGCTGAGGCCAATGTGTTGTGGGGTCTCCTGGGCCTGGGTCAGAGTGGGGCCTCATAGCTTCTTCTATCGGGAACTTTTTATGTTGGCACTCCTGGGCCTGTCTAGTTCTGGGTGGGAAAGATCAACAAATACTGCACTTTGCAGAGATGTATGCTTCACACAGGCAATACAGGCACATTGATGCTCGTTACGGATGGAGAAGGAGTGAGAGCAGGAGATGCAATTCTTGAATCCTGATACTCTGGGCATGGTCCTGGGACTGAGGAGGATTCCCCTGAATAGCAAGGGGCAATTATGCTATACTAACTCTATACTAACTATAACTACTAAGCTAAATTAAAAAATACTTTACAACAAGTTTACTTTACAGGTGAAGCACTGAAGGAGGATACGATTCCAACTCAGGCCGTGTGGTAGTAAGAGAGGAATTGGAGTAAGAAGGAACTGGAGTAAGGAGAGGTGTCAACCCACACCACCTTTTATACCCTTGGTCAAGAACATGAGGGAAGTTACGGCACATGTGCGGGTCATCAGACACTGCTTTGAAGAACATGTGGACTTGGGTTCATGGTTCGCATAAATATACATAGGGACCAGTACTTAAAGAAGAAAATCTAGATTAACTCCACATTTCAACAGTATAACTGAGATCAGATTCTGGCCCACTATATCCAACTTCCTGAAGTACTTTTTAACATGAGCTGGCCATTATATTGGAGACTGCACTCTAATGTGTTATGTTGCTCCAACTCAAAGGCCACGGGGGAGGAAAATATTCAATGTAAGGATGCCATCCCCCCTTCTTTGAATTCACTACAGGGAAGAAAAAGAACAGACTCTAAGGTGCAGCCATAAAAAAAAAAGAAGTTTGACTTTTAAAAATTAAGTGGAAAGAGCTGCTGTGGTTAAAACTCAACAACAAATACGAGAAAGCTTCAATGTGCTTCCCTGTTGCGCGTTCACAGTTCCCACTGTGGCAAATTAGGTAGAGTACAAGTCAATGCAAAAATGTTTCATTTGAGGTCAACAGCCAAGGGAGCATCTAGAGCTTGATTCTTCAACTTTGTGGAGAATGGCTATGTTTCCATTGACTTCAATAGAGCAGGATTGGGTCTTTAAAGACTTGTCCCAAATACTGGAGTCCATTGCAGTAAAGGACAAATATAAGGTCAAATCCAGAGGTATAAGGCAGTTTTTCTCAGGCCTTCCTTAAGTAGGCAAATGACCAATGGGATATGGCTTGCAGAGAAGAACATCTGATTGCAGTCTCTACTTTGTTCTCATCTACACCAGCGCCCTAATGATTTTATGGGGGGGGGAGGTTTACACAGATGTACATGGCAGCAGAATTTTATCCTGAGTAAAGAGACACACGTCTGTGTAAATTGAAAGATGCGGTATTCTCTCTGAGTGCCGCAGTATGGTAACACAAAGCAATAGGATGCCAAGCTGGTGGTCCCAGTGTTAGGTTCAAACCATCTACAAAACACTGGGGTAATTGATATTGCTATGTCATTCAGCATTTCATCATGCTGAAAAGTTTAAGGGTCAAACAGATACCATATACTATCAGAGGGGTTGCCGTGCTAGTCTGGATCTGTAGAAGCGACAAAGAGTCCTGTGGTGCCATAAGACTTTGTCGCTTCTACAGATCCAGACCATATACTATGTGACTGTAAAAATCAACCAATCAATGCAAACTGGACCTGATGATAGTTTTGCAAAAAGCTATTAAAATAAGCATGATCTGTCCTTTCTACATTGACTTTGAGCTGACGCATCTTTAAGTGATTTAAAGAGGCACATATTCTGTCACTTTTACAATTATGGAGTAAGGTATTGTTCAATATAAATTGAACAATAGCAGAATCTGTCCATATTAAATAAGAAGGAATTCAAGATTTTATTCTTCTACATGAGTTAGAATTCTGAAGCAACAAGTTATTAGGGTGAGAAAATTAAATAATTTACAGTGAACGTATACCATTATCCATTGTGAAAATGTGCATATTGCCAATTCTCAATCTTTACCCAACACTTCCTTAGAAAATTATTAAAAAATGCATTCTGCTTTTGATAGGAAATACAAAAGCAGGCTCTTACTAGAACACTACCGTTGGAGTAATGGTGCAAAAATTGCTTTCCTTGTCCACAATATAAACTTACTTTAGCACTGAATGGAAATCTTCATTGGAATGCCACAATGTATTACTTTAATTCCAAGTACACAGCTCTTCACTATTGTCATTTACTAATATGACATTTTCTTGTTTTCTGTGGAGAACATCTAACCTAATGCTAGGAGCACTTACCTGGAATAATTACATAGATCTTCTGGTCCTTGAAGAAGTTCTGTGAGAGACAACAACAACAGTAAAAAAGAATCTAAACAAATTGAAAATCTTTGAGTCAGTGTAAAAATAACAACACATTTTCATGCTCTGAAAGTTAGCTACTGTTTTCAAACTCTGATGCTTCATAAAGCTGCAGTATGAACAGCTGTTCCCCCACACAACAACCCTTTCCTTACCGAGGATACCAGAACAATTTTTATAGTGGGGGTGCTGGGAGCCATTGAACCAAACTGTAAACCCTGATTATGATGGAAACTACTTCAAGCCAGGGGGTGTGGCAGCAACACCAGCCCCCCTAGTTTCAGCACCTATGCCAAGGATGGGTCTAAATTTACCTGGTATATCCAAAATTGATATGGTGAGTGCTCAAACCTCACTGCTTTATAGAGTAGGCCTTGGAAAACACTCTCTCTTAGGTCCTTATATGCCCCCCCTTACTGTAGTACCTGTGTGCCTCCCAATCTTTAATATACTAATCCTCACAACACCTCTAAGAGGTAGGGAAATACTATTTAACCCCATTATACAGATTGTAAACTGGAGGCAGAGAGAGAATAAGTGACCTATCCAAGATCTCAGAAAGAAATGATGGGAGAAATGGTTACAAATGTATTTCCTGGACATTTGGATTCAAAGTTCCCTTATTGAAATAAACAATTTAGCTAAGATTACGTGCTCCGGCTTCAGGAGATGCAGCCCATGGGGAGGAGAGGACAAAGGTGTTTTTATGCCAGCATTATGTCCTTTTGATTCTGGACTGCTCCACTTGGCCAGTACAGTCCCTGATGTAATGTTGAGCCATCAAGATCTGTCCTAATTTATGGCACTGTTCTCTCTGCCTTCCCTTCCTCTGCCCCACAAACTGGGCTACTCTGTAGCAACTAAGAATCCCCATAGCTGCATATGGTACAGGGATACATTTCCCACCCCCATAATGACATTCAGCCTATGCTAAGACTTGCAATGAGGCCTGCGAAGGGCAGCCTATGGCTGTACTTCAGTATGCCTGAGCTGAGAAAATTCTTCTCCAGCCAGCCAAGAGAATTCTACAACCATTTCTATAACACATAGATGCTATTTAAGCATCTAAATCTCAGTGACTTTCAAAATTTGAAAATCGTCACCTTAATCATGAAAGAAATGAAAAATGTGTCAAGAGTGAAGACAGAGAAAAAACAAACAACCTGGCAGACCTAAGGCAGGACTCTGGTGTGTTAAGTGAATTACACCTATGTCACATATCTACATTTGGCACTTATGAAGTCCTACAATTAAAGGATGTTTGCAATACACACAGGGCCATAGGTCTTTAGGGCATCATTGTACCTTTCTGCCAATGCATAACATTCCTAGAGCCAATTCAACCAGCTATGGGGGATAACCCATGCATAGGGGATACCCAGGGGGGACAGAGATGCTAAAGCAGCTCTTACAATACGCTCCTCCCTGTGACTGGTGCAAGGGTTTGTGCCTGGGGGAAAAAGGTCTCCCCATGTCCAGGTAATCACTGGCTGCTCTAACAGGCCATAGGCAGCTGATATTATTTTGAAAGTTGCTCTTGTACCATGAGATGAGAGCAGAGTGACCCCAGGATTGGAAGTGTGCAACAATGGCTCAAAGCCATCCTCCTCCTCCTAAGCAGTGTTGACAGCTTCTTGGCTGCAGCTGACCCTCTGGCCTTTATAGTTTTGTAATACAATCAAGATCTTTAAAAGAAAAGCATCCTCCTGATCTCCAGTTCCATTGCACTGAGCAATGCAGAGCACACTTAGCATATGGAAGACTAATTAAAGCAAAATTCTAATTTTTTATCTTGCAGTTACTGCATCCATACAGCCCCACTGATTGAGCATTAGTTAAAAATAAAATTAATTATGCATTGGTATTTCTCTTGGGTTATCAGATTACTATCTCAGTAAAAAATGATACCTGGTTAAAGACAGGTCAGCTAATAATTAAGAACATTGTGATCAAACTAATGGAGGTCTCAGTAATTCATAATAATGGCATTAATGAGAACAATGACATGTTCAGAGGATATTAATGTATAATTTGAAGAAATTATTGCACTGGAATAGTATCCATTTACATTCATCTAGCCCAACCCATTGTCAAAAATACCCATTATTCTCTTTTGCAGACCAAATATTATAGGCTAATATTTTCTTTTTTATGCAGAAAGATTATGCTTAGAATTTGCTGTCCTTTGAGGAGAGTTGTGCCCCCTACATATTTTTCAAACTCATTACATTTATTTATAGCGAATGGTACAATCGTATTTAAAAAGCGATAAGTGCTCCTGTTCACATTCTTTATCATTGAGAATATCAACTTAATCAGCATTCTTAATTATGTCCTTGAAATGAAAGAAGTTTGCAAATCATTTAGATGTAAAAAAGGGTGCCCAGAGGTCATTTGAACTTGGAATCAGTTCCTGAGAAACAAGCCCTAATTTATAGAAGGTCCTGATTGCTGTTGCCTTACAGAGACCTTGCTGAAACACAGAAAATGTTTATTTACAGCATGACCTTGACAAAGCCCCTACTTTCTGCAAGAAGAAAATTAAAAAATAATAGCTGTCAATGATGCATTAGCATGGAAACAATTCTCTACATTTGGAATCCATGGGCCAAAACCAGCAGTCCTTCTTCAGCCCCTCATTGAATGCCTTTCTTTTAGGGCTTATTCCTGCCAGGGGCTGAGCACTCCTGGAGATTGAGACTTTAGTAATTAATTACCTGATCCAGCTCTTTATGAAGTCAATGGGAGTCTTTTCATTGATTTCAGTGGCACTGGATCAAGCTCTCTATATGCTCAATTATTTTTTTTCCTGCATAAAGACTTCAGGATTTACCTTCAGATTAATTGCTATCTTTCGAGGGGCAGATTCTGAAAATTGCAGAATTCTCTCAGCTCTTTTTGAAATCCATGAGATTCACAGGAGGCGGTAAGCAGCAGGATCAACCTTGTAGCTGTATCCTGCCTTTTGCAGTAGCCATACAATTATGCTAGGAGACTGGATTATGACAGCCTTGTGCAGGCACATACACTTAATAACTGTTCTAGCTAATCTGCACAATTGCCTCAGTACATAGGACACATGGTTCTTAAAAACACTTGCCAGCATGAACAGCAAATGCCTCAAAAATCTGTAATTAAATACATGAAACAGGACTTTCAAAGAAGAAGAAAAAAAAACCTAGGATACAATTAGTATCCTTTAAAAGTCTGAGGTAGAATGAGAATATGAATAGACCAGCTGAGTGAGAAAACAGTAGATCTAGCCAAATCACAAATGAAACTCCAGGAGGATTTCTGACAGATTGCAACATAATCCACCCTGTTTGTTTGCATTTTATTTGTCAGATTATTTCACAGATCATTTTTTAAACCCAACAATTTATATTTATTCCTTTAATGATTTAATAAAATATTAATTATTGTCTAAGTAATGCAATGACATCATGCATAAAAATTAAAAATAATGCATCTGCAATAACCCAGAGGTTACATTTAATGAAACAATGTCCATAAATGAAATTTCATCATGAGTGCTAATGATGTTCATTTCAGCTGAAAGCACTTTGTATTTATTAGTTCTAACAGTGTTCATCTTCAGCCTCCCTAATCAGAATTACAATATCCACTCAGATGAGAAAAGTAATTAAATCATCAAGACATTCTTTCTTAGGGCTGGGTGATTCTGTGGAAACACAACTTTTGTCTGACTCCAGCCCTAAGCCCCCAATGCAATAGACAGAGTGTTTTCTCCTCAGTTTCTAGAGGGCAAGTCTTCCAAAAGCACATACGCTCTAAGGGTCTCTCACATTTTGTGTATCCTAGTGAAACAGTATCTTCACGGTGACGGGAGCACAAGGCAAAAGAAAATCACCCTGAATACCCGCAGACTACATCTACACTCCCATACTCGGGTACTTACAGGTGTATATATTTGCATATGTACCCCATACCTGTGCTGAGTGTCCACATATGCTATCCCAAATACAGGTACAAGCTGTATATACACCGGCACCCACACTGCCGCTTTTTGGTATGCTTGCTTGGCACTAGCATTTCAGGGGTGGTATCCCAGGGATGTGTGTGTCACAGAAGACACTCGAGGAGCTGTCTTGCAATGTGTTTGTTGGGACTGGCTGCTGCCTTCACACATTTGTCTCCTGCTCACCCCTCTCTCCTGCCCTGGACATGGAGCATGTGTTTCTGCCCCCGTTCCTTCTTGCGGCACAAAATACATGTGCGTTGCAGTACGCGACCAGTAGAATCTTGGGTGAATGGACACAGACCTTTTTGACAAGCTGAAGTTGGGTGACTGGGACAGTCACTGCTCCACTGTTAATCCATGACACAGAGATGGCAGGAGACTGCCAGTGTTGTGACTGCAGTCTGCTACTTCTTGACCAGGAAAACCAGCACAGAGTGGTGGGATCACATCAACTTGGGAACTTGGAATGACAATCAGGGACTGCAGAACTTTAGAATAAAGAAACCAACATTCGTGGGCTCTATGGGGAGCTGGCCCCAACCCTACAGTGGCTGAGCACTTGGTTCCCTAGCCCCATACTGGTGCAGCAGCAGGTGGCTATTGCCCTCTTGAAGCTGGCAGTGCATGCCAGAGAGCTACCGGTTAGTCACAAACTACTTTGAGGTGGGGAAGTCCACTGTCAGGCTCACGGTGGTGCAGGTTTGCAGTGTGCTTGCCGTGACCAAAGCTCTGGAAATTACAGCTGGGTTTCAGAAAATGGGGTTTCTGAAATGCACAGGGGACATTTGTGGTACCCACATCCCCATACTTTGCTCAGTGAAAGGAACGAGTACATCAGTCAAAAAGGTTACTGTGAATTCATTCTTCAAGGCTTAATGGATCACAAACACTAGGCACAGAAAAATGTCATGATGCCAGGGTGACAAGGAGATTGGGACTGTACATGAAGAGGAAGGAAGGGACTTTGTTCCCTAGAAACAACATCATTCTGTGAAACTGCATCCCATATTCTTCATAATTGTATGATTACAACATAATTATGATGCATCTGGTACAAGTATATTATATTAACATGTACCTGGACGGGGCAGGGAGGAACAGAAAGGACTTGGCAGTTTTCTGCCCTGGAGAGTTACATGACTCAAGGCACCCCAAAGCCAAAGGGGGAACAAATATAATTTACCCTTTCGTCGCAGGCTGAAGGAAGAGTCCACACAAAAGTAAACAAAAATAACATTTATTGAAACTAGTGCATGGAACGTAACTCTGAAAACAACATTTAAAAAGGAACCATGAAAGTAAACGGAACAGATCAGACTCTGCATGGAACATTAGAATCTTTAATGCCTATGACCCCATGTCCTTAGCCTTAATCTCTCTTCCCCTGTACAACAGGGTGCATGGGGGGAATGATCTGGTGGGGATAAGAATGGATATCTCCTGCATAGATTTTGGAGGCTGGACACATACTTGCCCTAAAGCACAGTCACAGGGTTCCCCCTGAGAGGAGCTGTGGGTGTTGATGCAGGGTATTGTGCCTGGAATCCAGCAGTTCCCTCTACCCCCATCACTGGGGGACGAGGAGGTTTGGATCCTCCACCTCAGCAGCACCCTAAGCTGCAGATGCAGGAGGAGGCGCCAGTGGCTATTTCGGCAGGCAGAATGCAAATCCTTTATACCATCACTTGTACCAGGGACTGCAACATGGCACGCTCTCGCTCCCTTTGGGCAAGCTCCCATTCCCTGTACCACACATCATGCTCCAGGAACTGGATCATATTTAGGGTGACCAGGCAGCAAGTGTGAAAAATCAGGACAGGGGGTGGGGGGTAATAGGAGCCTATATAAGAAAAAGACCCCAAAATCGGGACTGTCCCTATAAAATCAGGACATCTGGTCACCCTGATCATATTTAACTCCTGCCTCTGGAAAAAGTGTTCCTCTCACTCAGCAGCCCGGCCATCCCTTTCCCTCATAAAGTCAACTGATTCTGACTCCTGCAGAGCCTCATGTGTCCTTCTCCATCTGTCCCTACCATCCCTGGGCTGCTGGCCCAGGGCAGAATGGGTTCACTCTCCTCAGCCCAAGGTCCTGCCAATGCACTCACCCTAGCAGCACTGTATTTTTCATTTCCTTTCAAAGCGACTAAGAAATCCCCCCATAAAACATAACTTTGCTGTTGAAGGCCACACTACTGATACTTTGCAGCATTTCAGGAATACAATTGTTTCATTATTCTTCTCTCGGACATCTCATGCAGGGCCCATGCAGGGAGCACCTGCGGAAAATGGTAGGTAGCATGAAATAATAGTTTTTTCACCAGCCTTGCGCCCCCACCCCAGCTAGCGCCGCCCCCCCCCCCCCGCGCAGCAGCCAGCTCCCCCCACCCCCCGTGGCTTCCCACCCCCCGCGGGCCATGGCAGCTTGGCCTCCCGCCCACGGCAGCCTCCCCAGCTCCCAGCAGAGCTGGGAGGTAGCCACGGCCAGCCGCTCCCCAAGCTCTCGGCTCAGCCGCAGAGCTGGGAGGCAGCCGCGGCCAGCCACCACGCCCCTCCCCCCCCCCCCCGGCTCCATGCTCAGCCGTGGAGCCGGGAGGCAGCCGCCCGCCGCCCCCCAAATCCTGGCATCCTAGGCAACCGCCTGGGGTCGCCTAGTGGGCGCACTGGCCCTGATTGGGCTGGTGGGTGCATTTATTTCAGGGAGAACATGAATGGTTCCCAATAGCTTCTTTTAAGGTTGGCCACCATTTGGGGAACATAGCAGTTGTGAAAGTACCAGACTGGAACAGGGGGGTGGCTTTGTCAGATCCCTGCCACAGGACTAGAATCTAGACCAGAGACATGTTTGTACTGCTTGTCACTCATCTTCTTATCACTGAATGGAGGAGGTTGGTGACCTATGATGGTGGACTAAGCACATTAGCACTGCTGTTATACCTTCAGAACTAGCTGGAGTTTCTACTCCACCAGAAATTTGCCAACATATGGTTACAGGACTGGGAGGCAACCCAACTATATACTAAGCTAGCAGATAGAGCCTGCATGGAGGGGGAGAAGTGAACCACTACAAATACCCACTTGTCCCCAAACCAGCCCCTGCAGCTCAGGAGATCCAGCCCCTTCATCCAGAATTTGGCCACAAATCATTAGTAGAAATTAAGGCTAATCTTCAAAAATGGAGAGCCTAAAGTTAGGCTCCTAAATAAGGATGTAGGCACCTAAATAATTGGCTTGTTTTCAAAAGTGTTGAGCAAGCATTCAGCAGCTCCCAAATAACTTTGTCAGTAGAGTTGATCAAAAAATGTTCAGTAAAACGCTTCTTTGTCAGAAAATGCTGATTCACCAAAACCAAAATTGTTTTCAGGAAAAGGTTGGTTTCAATGAATGTCATGGGTTTTTTTTAAAGTTATATTAACAGAGGATTACTTTTTTTTTTTTTTTTTTTTTTTAAGAGAGGAGAAAAAGAAGGTGCTTACTAACTTACTATTTAAATGGTCCAGTTAGGCTTTAAAGTTCATACTTAATTGAGATGAATTTGAGGGAGTTGTATTGCCACCTTTGCCAATGCAGTTTACATTTTAATCCCAGACTGGGTTAAGCAGGGAATCTGAGATGTGATTTTTCAATCTTTACTGTTTTATTTGTATTTCCCCCAAGAAAAGTATTCACTCCTCACTTAAGAATATCCCCATGTCAAGATCTGAGTTTCAAGCTTCAAACATTTTTGCTGTAGTTCTGTTAAAAAAATCCAAATGTGGCTATATATATTTTTCAACAAGAGGAAAAAAGTGTTTTTTCACACTCCCATAATTCAAAAATAGCCAACAGGTTTGCACTCAAAAAGTTTCCAAGATGTATTTTTTTTCCTCAGGCAGAAACCAAGCATGGAATATGTCTAGCTAATAGGCAAATGTTTCAGAAAGATAGCAGCATGTGAGAAGAGGGGGTTATTACGGAAATTATTTTGCAAACTTTACTATGTATATCGGGGTGCTGGAACAATTTGTATAGCAGAGGTTCTGAGAGCCATTAAACCAAATTGTAAACCCTGTATATAATGGAAACCACTTCAAGCCAAGGGGTGCGGCAGCACCCCTAGTTCCAGCACCCATAGTTCCACAATGGCTATTGTGCAGAGAAAGACAGACTGATAATACATCATATCTTTCCCTGTCATTCTGACATCTGAAAGACAAGTCATTGATCTGACATTCAATTTATAGTTTCAGTCCGTTAAAGCTTCATTTTTGATATTAAAATAAAAATAAACTGTTATAAGGACACAATGAATTCTGTGATCAATAGATACCCAAGATGTTCTTCCAAGGCTGACAAATCATTTTAAAAGCAATTGTATCAAGATGCCTATTTTGGATTTTCAGCAATAAAATGTTGGTAATTTATTTTTCTGGTTTTAGACAAGCTCTAACTTTATATTTGTGTTCTGGATTTTTTGTGAACCACTGATAGTGAGTATTCAGTAAATCAGTCAATAAAAATTCACTAGTCAAGCTCTATAACATTTATCCTGGACCACATAGTATTGTTACTATTTCCTGACTGAATAACCTAACCATAGTAAGGTACTTTCACTTCAACTCAAATTTAAATGTGTTTCTTGATTAAGCTAATCTTGATTTAGGGCTCACCACCACTTGTGAATATTTGTACGAACAAAACTTTGGTTGTACAATGTTAGCTAGCAGAGAACAATGAAAGCATAGAATCATACTGAACTGAAACCTATTTGGATAATTGCAACAGATTTTTCACTCTGTTCAATCAGCTATGCTGGTTCATGGAGCAGAATGTATGGTAACTGAAAAATATGTAAATTGCTCTATATTTGTTATGAACACTCCTCCTCCAGATTTTGTTCACAATCTGCAACAGATTGGGCTACCCTGTATAATTTCTCAAAGAATTTGCATCTTGTGCTGGATATAGCGGTCTTATGAGCTAAAACCCCATTTGACTTCAGTGACAGATTCCCAAAGTCACAAAGTAAGTGTCACTTCCCCTCAGCCTCATTTTCCCCGTCTTTAGAACAAGGATAATAGCCAAATCACAAGGAAGTCCTGAGGCATATGTAGTTATTGGTTGTTGAAAGCGTTCAAGATTAATTTTTTATAAATTCACTGAAATATATCAGCTGCCTTGGGCCAATCCAACACAAACTATTGGGGTTGCACTACTGTGTTCTTCTGTTCGAAGAGAGATTCCCAGTTACAGTAATGCCTCCATTTTCAGCACAGGGAACCAGTCTTTAATTAAAAGATTTTGAAATCAATTTAAAATTCAAAACAAGAGGAAACTTTTTGAAATGAAACAACTTGAATGTCAGAGTAGATCGTTGTTATATTTTCAAACACTCGTTTTTTAAATATACGAGTGTGTTTTGAGATCTGGAATGCAGACATTCTTTTTAATAAATGCAGTGACTGTCACTAACTTACAGGATTTGAAATGATCGTATCCTGTCATTGTTTTTAAAGTGTTGGGCCAAATGACAAAGCATATTTTTCTCTTTAAAATGGAAATAAGCTATCAGAACCACAGTAAGATACACATTGGAAGTTGGATTTTGCCTTGACTTCTGGTCTACTCTATTCAGGGTCTTATACTGTGCCCATTATCTTGATATCATGAGCAACCTTGAAAATTGTAAAGCTGTCCCTTTGCCGCAGAAGTTCCATAGCTAGCCAGGCTAAATATATGAATGCGTATTTGTTCTTTTCCATAGATGAAGTTAAGCATATTATATCAAAGAAAATGGCATTCCAGATTTCTTGATGTAGACACAATGGTTCCATTTTTAGAACACTGCATATTTATTGTGCACAGACAGGTGTACCTGCATAGCATACACAGTAAGCCAAAGCAACATTTCATGCTTTTATTTCATAATCAGGCTTAGTTCTTAAAAAGTCTTATTCTAATCCCCACTGAGCAAGTATAAAGAGGGCATCTCATCGCAAATACCTTATTCTTGCAAAGAATAGGTTCATCTAAAGTGCAACAATGAATAAAATATGGGGAACATATTTTTGAAAGGTTATTTTACTGTGCCACCAAGTTAATTTTGGCACAAGATGACTCAAAGCATCTGCAGTCTGAGCAAGAAGAATGAAACATTTTGACAGGCTCGAAACCTCATCCTTTGATTGTTCCATTTTTAAAAATTCCCAATTTAACTCAACCCTCTCTTTTAAAACATGCTCTCTGCCATTAACTTCCCATTAAATCCTAGCATTGAAAACCCCCCACTGTCCAATACCACTTACCTCAGCCAGATGTTGCTAAACCAAGGATGGTTTTGAGACCTTTATCAGACAAACTGCTCCTTCACAAATACCAGAAGGAACGTTAACGTCTCCAAAATGTCACCTTGCTGGGAATACAGACTCAAGACTCTTTTACTAGGCTGCCTTGGAGACACCTTAACATACTACCCACAGTTTATGAGAGTTTGGAATGCAACCGTGTACACTGTACTACAATATAAACATGACCTGCTACTCAGGGAACTGACGCTTCCTGTCCTACCTCTAAGATACAGAATAATCCCCAGTCCCTTTAAAGAAACATTTCTTGTACCATAAAGCTGTCACTGTACTTTTTCTGGTATACATTGTTCTCATCTAATGTATAAACCGATACTGCATCAACCCTCATTTGGAAATATAGGCTCTGAGTCAGCAAAGCACTTAATTATATGCTACAGTTTAAGCAAGTGTTGTGCAATATAGGGATGGAATTACTCATGTGTTTATTGTTAAGCATGTGTTTAAGTGTTTCACTCAGTCAGGGTCTGACAATTTCTTCCTTCACCCATTTCTTCTTCCCAGCTCCCTAGTTTCATTATGTATTAAATGTATATATTAACAAATATTTGAGGAACAAAGTTGTGATGAAAGTTAAACAGCCCAAATCTTGCCCTAAAATGCAGTGGGTCACAGATCAAAATGAGGGTGTAACCTCTGATGAGGGTGTATTGCAGGTCCCTCTCTGTGGCCAATCTGAAGAGGGTATGAGTCTGTTACAACTCCCCGTTTCAGAGTCTTGGCCCTTTAGCTCTCAGTCACTGTTCATGCTTTTAGTTCAAGATCCCTGGTGTATCAGCCAAGATGGTGCCTGCCACCACAGAACTTCTTCTCCTCCACCCCTACCACACGCAAGCTTCTCAGGGCCTTTTGCTACTGCTGATCAATGAGCCTCATGACCTGAAAGATGAGTGAAGCAGATACACAGAGAACAGCTTCATCTTCAAGGGTGCAACTTATTGTCTAGAAGCTTCAACACCTCAATCAATGTGCTTAATTGCTGGTCTGGATGACATTTTGTAATGCATCCTCAAATTCTTCCCTGCTAAAAGTGTTCATGGTTTTTGTAGCCAGGTTCAATAAAAGTGTGAATCTTCCCTCTCTAAGATTGGGTTTCAGCAATCCTGAGCTTCAGAGTCAACTGGCTTCTGCTTCCTAATCTTATTTCTCCAAGCTTTTCAAAGCCTTCTCTCTACAGAGACCAGCTTAAGGAACATTACCCTTTAAATAGCATCTTCTGCGCCTCAAAGCCCATGGGGAAAGGTGTGAAATTTTCCCCATGACTGTAAGCTGTGACAGAAGTCCATTTAGTTGCTAAAGCCTTGGTTCAGTGTGCAGGAGAATTAAGCTCCTTCTAAGCAGGTTGGACGCACCCCTATGGCACCTCCAGCTGGTTTCTCCAGGAATTAGCTCGTCCAGCTCTGGAGCACCCTCTTCAGGCCGGTGATCCTCCTGACTGCTGGCCCCGTGTCCCTCCCAGGACCCCAGTGCCCCTTTAAATGGGGTGTTGCCCCCTGGCAGTACCCCACAGATCTTTGTCTCCCCTCACTGGGGATCCCCCAACCCACTATCCCTACCTTGCCTCAGTCATAGGCTACTGCCAGTCACCAGCTAGCCCCAGTGCCCTGGTGCAGACTGCAGTATAAGCCACTCATCACAGGCAAGGTTGGGTTTGGACCTGCTGCCTCTGTCTAACCTTGGGCTGTCCCCTGCACTCCAATACGTGTTGGGCTTAACACTAGGCCACAGCCTGGGGCTTTCCTGGATGGAGCTCCCCAGCTCCCTTGGCCTTTCCCTAGCCCTGCTCCACTCCAGGTACTCTACTTAGTTCCTACAGCCAGGCCCATCTCCCTCTACAGGCAGAGGGAAACTGTCTGGGCTTCTGGCTCAAAGCCTTTATAGGGCCAGCTGGGCCCTGACTGGGGTGTGGCCCAGCTGCGGCTACTTCCCCCAATCAGCCCAGTGGCTGTTTTCTCCTGCCACAGCCCTTTCCTAGGGCTGTTTCAACCCTGTCAGGGCTGGAGCGGGTAACCACCCCGCTACACTCCCCATTCGTATGGGTTTTTTTTCAGCTGACAAACTGGTTTATCTGTTCCCTAAGGAATTACTTCCTTGTTGGTTCTGGCATTTCTATGGGAGTTAGCCCATGATCCTGTTGAACCTTTACTCAAATCCTCCTTCTTCCATCAAGAAACAGTCACATGCCGGATACACAAAGTACCTTTAAGCTCCATCTCCTTTGAACATAGCCGTTTAAAAGGACAAAGACTGTAGGGCCATTTCCAAGACCCAAATTAGAGCTCTCTGTCCTTATTAGTTATTAGCTGAAGTCTTGGATTAACTTGACTTGTCAACAGATGGGCAAGACTCCACCTCTGCCCATGAATAAGCACTCTAGTCAGGGCATTTCCACTTCTCGATTGGTTGCCTTACAATTTCATCTCGTAGACAGCAGAGGCCACCTTACCACCTAAAGCTTTCCAAACCACTTCTTAGTTAAGACCATCTCCTCTGGGGTACTGCTGACTAGTCATTTGATAATCTGGAATTTTTCACAGGATGGGAGCAGGGGGGAAGACAATTACCCACTGATAATTCAGCTTGTCAGCATCCTTCCTTCTCTCCCATCCTACATCCCTTCCTCATGTTATAGGTGGATCCTGTTGATTTTGGCTTTAAAATTTACTGTAGGACTGAGGTTGGTGTTGGTCTTCATATCCTTTGCCTATTCTTTGCCTTCATGGCATAGCACTCTGTAAATATGGGTAGTCTGCAATTAACCATATCATAGAAGAAGAGGAAAGATCTCAGCCAAACAATTAAAGGTATATCATTTTCTTTTCCTTGTAAAATCTGAGGTCACCTTTCTTATTTTTTCTTCTAAAATTAGAGCCGATAGGTTCACCTAGAAGTGCTCTCCTCTGTGTGCAATTTCTACTTCAAAGAAATGCACAATCCATGGTTGAAGGAATATCTTTAGAATATGACTTATGGGCTGATCTATTAATCAACATGAATGCTGTTAAGGAATAAAGCCATTAAAATTTGGTAATGTTAAATAGCTCCTTTTTTGTAAACACATTACATAGTTCTGTTTGTATTTCATCATTTACAAAGCAGCTAAATAATTATTTCAAGCTAATAAGAATTAGTTTTGAAGTTGTTAGTGTTAATGAGAAATCACTATATGCATATTAGTGTCTCACACAACTAAATTGATACCTCAGTTCACATCAGAGCTTTGAGAATACTATCAAACAAACCAAAATTATTGCTTTCATTTTGTCCCATAACTTGCAAAAAGACTAAACTATTATGGTTTTTTAAACAAAAAAAACAGTATTTCCTGGTGACAAAATAAAAGGACAAATTCCAGATTTAGAAGCATAGCAGCATTGTGTGCTTTTTTTGGTGAAGATTCAATAAAGAAGCGACAGATTAATATGAATTCTATGAGAGTAGTGAGCATGCTGCGCTTCCCAGGAGATTTCCAGTTCCTCACAGGATGAGTCCTGTATAAATATTTTTTCACTCTGTAACAGAGTTCACTCACCACTAGGCGCCTCCTTGTGGCCAGGCGTGGTGTAACTACTTGTCATTGGGCTAGCACCCCCTGTTGACTGTTGCTCCAGCGCTGGTGATTTCTCTGTCTGGTAACTTGTCCAATGACTCAGCCATATCATAGTTCATATCATAGTTTTTAGTCCACTCCTTCTGAGGTCACAGTTGTCTAAACTAAAAATCCAAAACTGTCGTTAGCAGAAACAAAAATCCTGGGGCTCTCCCTCAGCCAGTCCTCAATTCAGCTTACTGTCCCCTTGCTGGGCTCAACAACCATTACAATGGGCTCGTACACCCCCTCCATGGGGATGGTAAGGGAACCCAGTCCCCCCAGCTACTCTGGGTTCCAGTTAGGGTGACCAGATGTCCCGATTTTATAGGGACAGTCCCGATTTTGGGATCTTTTTCTTATATAGGCTCCTATTACCCCCCCACCCCCGTCCCGATTTTTCACACTTGCTGTCTGGTCAGCCTAGTTCCAGTCCAGGCCCTGTACTGCACAGCTTGATAGGAGTGCTAGTGCCAATGTGAAATTCAGGCCTGTATTTTCGCCTGAGATAGTATTTTGAGTTTTGCTTGCCTGTTTGATTTTTGATACATATACATTCTTACTAATATGTAAAAACAAAGGACAAACACACTGTGTATGTTGCTTCTCCTTTGCCAGATGGGTTTGTTAGTACAATAAGAACAGACCAGAGCAGTTAGTGTTACTGGAGTGCACACTTTCTGATTGCCTCAACCCCTATCTCAAGGCAAGGTCAAGCAGCCAGTCGGGAGGGGCAAAGCAGGGAAGGTACAAAACACTAAAAGACCAAAGAAATGCTTGTCCCTGACCGTAGCACAACCTCACTCCTTACCCCTCCCATAGGGTACAAAAGAGGTGAGACAAAGACCCCAGGCCCCGCTAAACAGAACATGACCATAAGTTGTAAGGGGTGAGACTACAGGCATGCATTTCAGGTATAATTATGCCTCCTGAAGAGGTCGGGGCGGGGGAGGACTCTGAAAATCAAGGCTCTGCAGAGTCAGAGTTATGGACACATAACTGGAAACTAACCCCAATAAACATCGCATTGCCTGCACTTCGGACCTTCCGCTTTCTATCTGCGTGACAAGAACCAGGGGAGCAGGTGAAGGCAAAGCCCTCTAACAGAGTTAGGTTAGCTCCTTTACCCATATTGCAGTTTTCCCTGGGCTATTTCCTGTCTCCCCTCTTTACTTCCCAGCCTCTTCCCTAGGCCTCCCTGCCTGGAGAGCTTTCCTTACCCACTCTTCCCTTCAGCTTTCCTTCCTACTCTGAGTTTTTCCCCACAGATTCAGAACCCATAGAGGCCTTCTTGCTCCCTGCTTGGCTCCTCACTTCAGCTGGGCCCTATCAATCAGCATTTAAATCTGGCTCCCTTTATACAGGAACCACCAGATTGCTCTGAGGTGGGGCTTATTATGTAATCAAGGTTGGCTTAGCCCCAGACTCTCCAGCCCAAAGAGTAAGCCACCCTGTTAAACCCTCCACTCTATTCAAACCTGTCCCTTTCTCCTGTACCGGGAATTGAGGGTGCTGCACACCTTGCTAGATCAGAACCATAGTTCAGGTAGATTTAAAAGTGATTCCTTTTTTGCTGTGAAGGAGTACATAGTCTTGTTTTCTCATGCAAATTTTCCATTCTCTTAATATGGGCTATGGATGCCATCTCCAGTCTGCCAACCACCCCATTAGCCACTGATGATGTTGGTTTCTGGTGCCAGCGAACGTGTGGATTTAGATACTGTGTCCTCCATTTATTACAAAGATAGTATGAGAACAAGATAGCAAGCCAAATCCTCAAATGGTATGAATCAGCACAGCACCAGCTACAATAGAACTACCAATTTATACCAGCTGAGCATCTGTCCTCAAAGGAGCATTATTATTCTTTGGGGGCTTCCAATCCTTTTCCTTGTAAAGCTCTATCCCTTGATGTGAGCATTCTTCATTCATAAGCATTTTCATGATCTAGTTGATTTCTTCTCCCCATTCAATATCAAAAGTGTTCTCACTGTATAGTCTAACTATACTAGAAATATTTTGTACATAAGCCAGAAAACTTGCTTTGCAATACAGAAGCCTCCAGTTTGTGTACCTCCCCCAGACTAGGCCTATTTGTGTCTCTACTATGCATCCCACATTTCATTACAAATCTAGCATGGAATCATCAAAAAGGAAAGTACTTGCATTAGGCCATAATATTAGATTAACCTTCCCCAGTGAAGGATTTTTTTATACAGTATAGTTTCTAGTCCTCTATCCAGTTTCCTTGTAAAAGCTCAAAGTAGTGTGAATTTCCACCACTTCCCCTAGAAAACTATTCTGTAGTCCAATAGAACTCACTCTTATGACAGTCCTCCTATATCACCATGAATTTTTCCTGTCTTAGCTAGAAATATTGCAGTGAAAATATGTCAAGTGTGATAGGTTATGTCTTTCTCGAGGGTCACACGCAGGCAGTTTCAGAGTCCCTTCCCCTTCAGAAGTTATTTTCCCACTAGGGAACTTTATTCCAGCTTTTCAGAGTTCTCCACTATATGGCTCTCCCATTTCAGGGGATGTCTAGTCTCTGAGTTTCCTTATAAAGGTCTGGCTTGCCCTTGTCAGCTGTTTCCCTCAGTCACCCTATAACCGCAATCAGCTACTTCTGGGCGCACACACTCATCTCCCAATTCCCACCTCTTCTTGTGCCAAGCTTTCCTTTTTAAGCTTGCTTCTTCCAGCTGTGGCAGATGTCTGCAGGTGTATCTATTTGATAATGGCTGAGCCTAGAGGAGCTCGTTAGCCTTCTCCTGACTGGGATGGGGGTGTGCCCCATTATATCCCCTATGACTGCCAAAAACAATTTCTTCATTCTTCTGGAGGTGTTTATACCCTGCAGCTTTTATCTCCATTACCCATCTTAGTCGTTGCATAACCAAACCTACATGTATTTAGCACTTTTCATCTTTAATCACAAATCACTCCCTCTACCCTCATAACCACCTAGTTGTTCTTATTGGAACACTCTCCAGTGTGATATCACGCTGGTAGTTTTGTCTAACTGCTTCTCAACTACCACAACCAGTCCCTGACATGTACATTTGTGTGTGCATTTGTGTGTGCATGTGTGTGTGTGCCACTTTCCTCAGCTCCCATTGCCCGGGAATGGCGAACTGCGGCCACTGGGAGCTGCGGGCGGCAGTGCCTGTGGACAGTCAATGTAAACACTATCTCGCAGCCCACCAGCGGATTACCCTGACGGGCCGCGTGCAGTCTGCAGGCTGCAGGTTGCCCACCACTGCTATACAGTGATTTCAGGGAGAGTTTTGCCGGAATAAGGACTTCAGGATTGTAAACAATAATGATTAGCAATTTGAGTGTGTGAAAAATATAACAACATATCCAAAATTAAGGGTTCAAAAACCACTAATTTCTCAAATTCAAACTGACACATCCCATTGAAGACAGTCACTGAAATGATGAAATTATAACTTTGGAGGAAGGTTCTGAGAAAGGAAAGAAAGGTCCTGAGAAAGGAGAGTAACAGCATTAAAAAATGACGTTGCTGATATTGGAGAGAGAGCATTTATATAGGTTTAATTAATCAAAATAGCTTGGGAACACCTAAGTATGGGAACACCTAAGCTTGGGAACACCTAAGCATGAAATATTTGTAAATATTTCAAGTAAGTGTTCTTTGTGCAAGTACTAAACTTTATATCTTCCAAATTTAACATTGGCACAATATAGGCATTGCAGACTATAGATATAGATAAATATGTTTTTAAAAGGCTTAGCATAATGATAACTAGCCAGGAAATGTGGTTAGGGAACAAGAGTATATAATCTAAAATGGAATGCTCTTTATATCATTCCCCCTCACAGACTATATGATAAGAAGTGATAAGAGGTGGCTGGAAATCAAAGTGTGCATTAGTGGCTTGGATATTGCCTTTTCTTTCAGGTTTAATAATACATGATTATCATATCCTATATGATGAAGGAACCATTAAAGCCTATACCTGGTTCAACACAGTATTTCTCCCACTGACACGTCTATCAGCCAAGAGTAACATATCATTCAAACAACATTTGTATGTCATCCAGGCATCAGTAGAACCAGCTGTCTAGGGTAATGGAAGTACACAATCATCCTGATGATTTCTGGAATAATCCAAGGGAGATGATGATGATGATTCCCTTTGAGACACCTGCCTCTAAAATGGCTCATGCTAGTTTTAAACAGCCTGTAATCTCACCTTGAGTGACTGCCAGGGTTCATTTGGATCCTTCATGTTTAATATATTATTTAGATTGCATAGTTTTAAGCCTGAAAGGAAGCAATTTAAATTGAAATTAGCAATAGAATGAGAAATTATACTGACAGGCAGTGAAGGTTTAGAGAGTTATTCAAAAATATATCTCTATTCTATGTGTGTGTGTGTGTGTGTGTGTGTGTGTGTACAAGACACACACACATCTCACTAAAAATGCTTACGGAACACCATGGTTGAGCACTCAAACAATAAAATTCCTGAATGAAGGATGCATGTACAACTTCTACTCCTGCCCTTTGCTACATGCATTATGATATAGACTTTAATTATGTCATCATTCATTACTTTACAAAAAGGACATTACGTATTTTGCAACAGTTACAATATGTAAAGCAATTAGTGCTACGACCTTACAGATTGGACTTCTGTATGCAGAGGTAAATTTGGCTTTGGCAGTCAAATAGTCAACCTACTATTTGTGTAGAAGATAATACGTGAAAGAGTCAATGGTCTGGAAACCTTCAGCCCAATAGGTGAAAGTTTCCTGAAGCAGGAGATAATAGCAGAAACACTTTGCCAGTCTGAACTATAGCTCCTACTAATATTTTATGAGATATGGAATCACAGTTAATTTTAAACAGGAGGTGTTTATTAAAGAAAGCTACAAACTATAGACACAAACAAGCTCTCTCAAAGCCTGAGTTCCAGCTTTGCTACTTGTTTATCAGGGACTATATGCTGTCTGGAACTCCATACAGCACCACAAAAATCAATCTGGAGGCAACAAAGGTATAGAATAATAGAAATATTGAGTTGGAAGAAACCTTGAGAGGTCATCAAGTCCAGCCTTCTGTGCTGTGGCAGGACCAAGTAAACCTAGACCTTTCCTAACAGGTATTTGTCCAACCTGTTTTCAAAAACTTCCAATCATGTGGATTCTACAACTGCTCTTGGAAGCCCATTCCAGAGCTTAGCTATGTTTATAGTTAGAAAGTTTTTCCTAATACCTAATCGAAATCTCTCTTGCTGCAGACTAAGCCCATTACTTCTTTTCCTACCTTCAGTATACATGAAGAACAATTATAACAGTTATAACAGCCCTCGGTCTTCTTTTCTCAAGACTAAATATGCCCCCCCCCCTTTTTTTTAACCTTTCCTCATAGGTCAGATTTTCTAAACTTTTTCTCATTTGTGTTGCTTTCCTCTGGACTCTCTCCAATTTGTTCACAGCTTTTTTAAAGTATGGCACCCAGACCTGGACACAGTAGTCCGGCTGAGGCCTCGCCAGCACTGAGTAGAGCGGGACAATTACTGCCCATGTCTTAAATATAACACTCCTATTAATACACCCCAGAATGATATTAGCCTTTTACGCAACTGCATCACCTTGTTGACTCATATTCAATTTATTACCCACTATAATCCCCAGATCATTTTCAGCAGTACTACCACCCGTACATCTTGTAGCTCATCTTGCAGCTATGCATTTCATTTTTTCCTTCCTAAGTGTAGTACTTTGCACTTATCTTTACTGAATTTCATCTTGTTGATTTCAGACCACTTCTCCAATTTGAAAAGGTCATTTTGAGTTCTAATCCTGTCCTCCAAAGTGCTTGCAACCCCTCCCACCTTTGTGTCATCTGCAAACTTTATAAGCACACTCTCCACTCCATTATCCAAGCCATTCATGAAAACAGTGACTAGTTCTGGAGCCGGGACTGACCTCTGTGGGGCCCCACTAGATACACTCTCACAGTTTGGCAGTGAACCATTGATAACTACTCTTTGAGGATGGTCTTCCAACCAGTTGTGCATCCACATTATAGTAATTTAATCTAGACCACATTTCCCTAGTTTGTTTATGGGACTGTCATGTGGGACTCTGTCAAAAACCCAGGGGTGAAAGTAAGGCGGTACGGGCCAGTACGGCATACTGGTAAAAAGTGGCCGCCGGTACCGGCCCCTACTGCCACAGCAGCGCTTTAACGTTGCTGCCGCTTTTGCGCGTTCCCGTTGGGGCCCTGCTGGGTCCCTAACAGCAGGGCTGCCAACAGGAGAGCGCAAAAGGGGCAGTGATGTTAAAGCGCTGCCGTGGCAGCACTTTATTGTCACTGCCCCTTTTACCTTCCCCCAGGCTGCCAATGGGGGGGGAGGGGCAAAAGGAGCAGCTGCCCCGGGGCCAGTGATTTAAAAGAGCCCGGGGCTCCAGCTGCTGCTGCGATAGTGGCAGCAGCAGCCGGAGCCCTTTAAATCACCACTGGAGCCCTGGGTGGCACAGGCCAGGCAGCCTGGAGCTGGCTGAGGGACGCTGACCCCCAGCCTCGCCCCTTCCGCCCTAGGCCCCGTACCAGTAAGTTTCCAATTTTACTTTCACCCTTGCAAAAACCTCACTAAAATCAAGATAATTCACATCTACTGCTTGCCCACCATCTACTAGGCCAGTAATCCCTATCAAAGAAGGAAATTAGTTAGTTTGGCATGATTTGTTCTTAACAAATCCATGCTGGCTATTCTTTATAACCCTATAATCCTCCAGGTGCTTATTAATTGATTATTTAATAATTTGTCCCAGTATCTTTCCAGTTATCAAAGTCAAGCTGATCCTGATCCTCTGGGTTCTCTCCCCCCCCCCCCCCCGACCTGCTTTTTAAAGATAGTTACTATGTTTGCCCTTCTGTAGTCTTCTGGGACTTCACCCATCCTCCAGAAGTTCTCAAAGACAATTGCTAATGCTTCCAAGATTGCTCCTTCAGTATCTTACGATAAATTTCATCAGGTCCTGCCGACCTGAATATATCTAACTTACCTAAATATTTTTAACCTTTCCTTTCCCTATTTTGGCTTGTTTTCCTTCCTCCTTGTTCTTAATTCCCCCTTGTGTGTTGAATATCTGGTCACCATTAACTTTTTTAGTAAAGACTGAAGCACAATAGTCATTAAACACATGAGGCTTCTTCATTTCATCAACTGTTAGCTCTCCTTTCCCAGTAAATAGATGACCTACATTTTTCTTTATCTTTCTCTTGTTCCTAATGTATTTCAAGAATCTCTTCTTATTGCGTCTTATGTCACATGCTAGGTGTATCTCATTTTGTGCGTTAGCCTTCCTGATTTTTTCCCTACATGTTCGAGCTATTGTTTTTGTACTCTTCCTGAGCCATTTGTCCATGTTTTCACTTTTTGTAACATTCCTTTTTTTAATTTCAGGTCATTAAAGAGCTGCTGATGGAGCCCTATTGGCCTTTTACTATTCTCCCTATCTTTCCTTTGCATCAGGATAGTTTGCAGTTGTACCTTTAATATTTTCTCCTAGAGAAACTGCCAGCTCTCCCGAACAACTTTTTCCCTTAGATTTTCTTCCCAAGGGACCTTACCTACCATTTCTCTGTGTTTGTTAAACTCTGCTCTTTTGAAGTATGGATGTGTGTAGTTAGGTCCACATGGAAGAAAAATAGTCCTACTCCCCTCATCAGATGCCTTTTTGGCTATGACTGCTGGAAATCTAGTAATAGCCTTGGGGCCAGCCCTAGACGACAAACCTTGCAAGCAAATGGCGAATGCCCCTTATTGATCAGAGGAGCTGTGTTACCAATTCTTCCAGCTGCTTCTCTCACTCTATGAATATTATCTCTGTATTATCAGCATTGTTCCTCAGAGCACCTAAGCATTCATCCAGGCTTTTTATAATGGTACCCATCACTTTGTCCCAATCTCTGGTAGATGCTAGGAGGCCCACATACTGCATCAGACTGCATTAAATTCTCTATCAAGTGGGGCAAATTGTCACGCACATATTTTTTTATCATAGAGCATCTCCTTCAGATTTACATTTTATTATTACACAATATATTTTTATTTTGCAATCCAGTTAAATTTCATTGGCAGTGGATATTTTTTAGGAAACTGTATAGCCCTCTGGAATGATTTCTTTAAAATGTTTATCCTTTGCACTTTTCATATTTCTGTCAACCTCCGTGGTAACACCTGCTATAACACTCTCCATCCTTGTGTGGTTTGAGAACTGTGCAAACCAGTGTGGTTTGCAGTCTAGACTCCAAGCAACCACCAATTTGTGAGACCAATAGTTATTTTATTTTTTTTGCCTTTGGAAAATAGTATATAGGTAAAAAGAATGAGGAGTACTTGTGGCACCTTAGAGACTAACAAATGTATTTGGGCATAAGCTTTCGTGGGCTAGAACCCACTTCATCACATGCACAGAGTGGAACATACAGTAGGAAGATAGATAGATAGATAGATAGATTAGATACACACAGAAAGAACATGAAAAGATGGGGGAGGTGCCATACCAACTCTAAGAGACTGATCAATTAAGATGAGCTATTATCAGCAGGAGAAAAAAACTTTTGTAGTGATAATCAGGATGGCCCATTTCAAACAGTTGACAAGAAGGTGTGAGCAACAGCAGGGGGAAACTTAGCATGGGGATGTAGATATCAGTTTGTGTAATGACCCAGCCACTCCCAGTCTTTATTCAAGCCTAATTTAATGGTATCCAGTTAGCAAATTAATTCTAGTTCAGCAGTTTCTCATTGTAGTCTGTTTTTGAAGTTTTTTTGTTGAAGAATTGCCACTTTTAGGCTTGTTATTGAGTGACCAGAGATATTGAAGTGTTCTATTGCTGGCACATGATGTCATATATCACATTGGTAGATGTGCAGGTGAACAAGCCCCTGATGGTGTGGCTGATGTGATTAGGTCCTATGATGGTGTCACTTGAATAGGGTTTTTTTTCTCCTGCAGATAATAGCTCACCTTAATTAAGCAATTTCTTAGAGTTGGTACGGCAACCCCCATCTGTTCATGTTCTCTGTGTATATATATAAATACATATTCCTACTGTATGTTCCACTCTATGCATCTGATGAAGTGGGTTCTAGCCCATGAAAGCTTATGCCCAAATAAATGTGTTAGTCTCTAAAGTGCCACAAGTATTCCTCATTCTTTTTGCGGATACAGACTAACACGGCTACCACTCTGAAACCTATTATATAGGTGTCATTTCTCTGTCCTTTTTCGCTTGTGGTTTATTTCAAGGATGGTTGATCAGTAGATTTTGTATATTGTTTTTTACTCCTGAAAATGTTGTTTCTACATTAGTAATTCTCTCTCTGGGTTGTCAAGCTTGTACGTGAAAATCTTTTACTTAAACTTTTACTTGTTTGGGAGAGGAGAAACTCTTTTTAGAGATTTTCAGTTTAACTCCAAATTGATTATATTTTTTAAAAATAGTAACACTCCATGTCAACACAATACATCTCATCCAAAGGTATTTTTTAAGAAAACAAATCAGTGAATAATTGTTTCAACTACCACTGAGGATGAGGCCACCTCTAGGTTGGAACATGGCAGCAGTTTAATAGTGAAGAGCAGCAAATGAAACAGAATGATAATACCAGCTGACCCATAGAAGAAATTTATATAGGCAAAATGTATGTATCCAAACTGGAATTTGGCCAGGAGATGTAAAATATGAAAAGTACCATGGGATCGCTAATGGTTACAAAGGGATTTTAAACCATTCTCTGGAAAGTTTACAGTGACTGGGTGGCTCAGTGTAACATGCTGTGGCCACTGAATCTCAGCTACACACATGTACTGTGACTTTGAGGAAGGATGGTCCTGTGGTTAGGGCACTAGCGTGAGGCTTAGGAGACCTAGCTTCAAGTCCCTATTCTTCCAGAGATTTCCTATGTGACTTTGGGCTTAGTCTCTGTGTTTCTCAGTTTCCCCATCAGTAAAATGAGAATAACTACCTCACGGTGGTGTTGTGAGGGGAAATCATTAAAGCTTATGAGGTGCTCAGGTCTTAGGTACTGATATAGCCCTGTTACTCTAAGAAAGGTGGTTTACACCAAAGAAAAACAGCAATTCTTACTCTCACTTGGCATCCTGCAAACTGTTCACCACTGATGACTTTACTCTCCCTTTCCTCAAAATAGACAGCAGAGCTATATCATAGCTAGTAAATTTTCAGGACCTTATCTTATCCCTTGCATCACAGTACCATGGCAGAATACCAGGAGTTACCTGCATTAGATGAACATGGATGCACAAGAAAATGACTTTATTAAAATACTTTACTCTCTGCTCACTTTGACCTGCCTTGAGGACTAATAAAGAGAAAAAAAAACCCTGAAAATTGCTACCCCGTATGCCCACTTACATCAGCGTAGCAAGGAAAATAACTCTAGGAAACACTAAACATCACGAGGCAGGGAGAGATTTTGTATACAACATAAATATTGGACTTCTATATTTGGACTTCTATATTGTTGTTATTGTTAGATTCTTTACTATATAACCTGTGTGGTAGAATGCCTGTCAGTCTCTGTTGTACCTGAAGGTTCTTGTAAACAAACAGCATTATGATAAATCTCTTGAGTTTCCCAGAGGCACTTTCTGCTGCTCTAAGCCTGAGGTCATTGTGCAGTCAGTCCTGCAAATATTCCCCTTGACTATCAACTAAGGCAGCACATGCCTGTGTGCTGTGATGCTAGAGCGCTTTAATATTAAACTCACAATACAGACCTCCTGGAATTGGCATATTTAGCAAGTTTGTGAAATCTTTTCACTTCTTCTTAGGACTTGGGGGGAAAAGAGTATTATGTGTCAAAATGTCAGTGCAGAGAAGAAACTGTCCCTGAGCATACGCTGTTAGAGAGTAGACAGTTCTGGCATAGGCAGTCCTGCTACTTCTTAGTGATCCACTGATGACAAGTCACACAAAGGTGCTTACTTTCTTTTGGGCTAAAAATACAATGAAAACAATCATCTGTGTCATACGGATTGAATGTTAGGGACTAATTTTTAAATACTGGATTCTAAATCCGTATTTGGGCTCTGAAATGCCTATTCTGGGCATATAACTGCTGATTTATGTGTCTAAATTTGAACGTAGGCACCCAATTTAGGCACTCAAATTTGAAAATTAGGACCATAAAGAAATAAGACCAACATATTAATTAATAACTATCCAGAGTAGATATTTTGGGCCACACTATGCCCCACAGCATCTGTGGTGGAGGGGATCCTTCTTTGTGCAGATGTGCCCCTCCCATATGGAGGGTTTGGTTGGTCAGCTGCCTCTGCAGCTCTGGGTATGTCAACACTGCAATCAGGAGGTGTGACTGCAGTATCTGTAGACATACACAAGTTAACTTTCATCTAGCTAGCAGTGAAGCCAGGTCAGCACAAGCAGCTGCATGGGTTAGCCCTGCCCACCCAGGACCTTGGGTACACACTCAAGCAGCCTCAGCCCATGCTACTGCGGCTTCACTGCTATTGTTACTCAACCTATCTTCACTCTAGTTTGATCAGAGTTAGCAGTAGTATATCTGCAGGTGCTGCATTCACACCTCCTGATTGCAGTGTAGACGCAATCCTTTCCTAGAGCCCCACAGAGGGCTCTTCACAAGTTTGTATCTGCATTGTGGAGACTGAAGGACAAGCAGTGAGTAGACCCAGAAGAAATGGGCATGGAACCACAGTAAGGGGAGATGCACATTGTTAGACACAATGAGTAATTTAAGCTGGCAGCTGCATTACCTTCTTTGTGGAGCTGCCGTTAGAAGGTTTTAGCCATGCCCAGGGTGGGGTGGGAACCCTAGTAGCCTGAACCCAATGGAGCCACACTGCCAAGGACACAGAGGTGTCACAGAAACATGGGGCCATGCCAAAAGCCTGTCCCTCTTGCAGATCTCCCAAGAATTCCTCGGGTCCCTGGGGATCCTCCCGGGGTTAAGAGCCTCCCAGATGCGTGCACTAACCCCTGGGCTATAGGATGGTCTAAGGTGGGTCTTTCTCGGTCCTGCCTGTGGAAGTTGTTCCACTTTCTATAAATAATTACAAAGGCATTGGGCCAGAGAGAATGGTTCTATAGCCTGGTGATTAGTACACTCACCAGGGTGGTGGGAGACCCAAGTTCATTTCCTTGCTCCAGTGTCTATTTACTTACTTCTATACAATGGAGCAGCTTCCACAGGAGAAACTGAGAAATCCCATAGCAGAATACCCCACAGCAGTTCAAATCCCTTTACCACATCAGGTTAAGAGGGAAATTAAACCTAGATCTTCCACATCCCAGGTGAGTGTCCTAATCCCTGGGCTACAGCTTAGTATGGAGGCACCACCATCACCTCCTCTTCTGGCAGTTTTGAGAATCTAGCCTTTAAAAATGCCAGGAAAGAAAATGTTTCAGACCAAATAACCTGTGTTATTCAATCTGAAATTGTCTTTCTCAATTTACCAAAACTTTTCAGAATTTTCAAATTTGGTTTGATCCAAACCAATTTTTTTTCAATTTTTCAGAACCAAAGAAATCAATTATTTGCCCAGCTATACTGAGAGTTTATTCTGTATTAGGCCAATCCCCTCGCAATGGCACAGTTGGCGAGGAATTCTACAAGCAGACTCTTCCCCTTGATCTCCTTCTGTAGATCTTACCATAGAAGGGAAAGGTCTGCCCCTTTGCAAGGGAGCCTTTCCTTGCTTTTTATGAGCAATGGAGTTTATTTTTTATTTCATAGCCCTAACAATCTGGAGTCACATCCTGATTGCTTATTGTAGCACTGACGCTTATGTACTTGGGCAAGCCTTCTAATAACTGTCTCTCTATTCCCAAGGACTAAAACTGAGATAATATTTAGGCTTGGAAGAATTTTATTTTTTTATAACTTCGATGGATATTATCAATGTTTATTTTTAAGCATTTCTTTTCATTTTAATTTAAATTTTCACAATTGCAGGAAATTATGGATGGGTCAGACAATAATTACTTAATGATAGTAGACATTGAGATTCAAAAAGTTAAATCTCTATAACTGTCAATAAACAAATTGTCAAAATCATAGGTCAAAATATACAAAGTAAATAGCCTTAAATAAACACTAATAAGTTCTCAAGCAGCACTTTCCTTACTTTGCCCATATATAAATTGCAATTATCATCAATGAAAATATGTGTTCATTGATTTGTGTGTGTACAATTGACATTTACCAATAAAAATCTAATCCTTCCAAGCATAACAATATTTACATGCCTCACACAGTTAATGTTTTTAGATCCCCTTAAAGATAAAAAGTGTTAGGCAGCAGTATAACTTCAAATTTTTGTTCCATGCTGAACGGTAACTGAATTCGAGTTTTCTGGGGAAAAAAAATGAGTAGGTGTTGCCTTGTTGTTCTGATATAAAGTATTTTTAAATATTGAGTTACAAGAAAACCCTCTCACTTTTAAAGCAAGCCAAGATCTTGAAAAACAATAACATATCACTTTCTACAAATGCAACCAGGTCTTCTTTATTAGTGGCTGTACAACCTTAGCTGTTAAACCACCTGAAAAGCTTTAGGCTAGCATTGCCATTGGGGTGAATTTTCTTTTGCTTAAAATATGAAAATTATTATTTTTACCAGGTCAACTGAGTTGGAAATCTATTCCAATTGTGTAAATAATGGAACTAAGGGTAAGCTTTTCATCACAGTGTGACACACCTTGGGCAGTACATAAGAATGCCTGCTTCATGGCAAAAAAGGCAAACCAAAGACCAACGCTTTTATCTTAACAAAGTAAAATACTCAGGGTAAATGGATGGATGGGCAGACAAGGCATATTAGAAATACCTATAATAGCTGAGTGGCTAAAACAGAGGGATATTGTTCTGGTGTGTGTGTCTGTGTCTGTGTGTTCGTTCTTAAAGTGGAGCTTCACTTGTTTTCTTCAATATTGGAAACAAAAAGCCTTCACGACAAATTTGATCATATGCATTTCCAAAGTTTATTAGCTCAGGCAGATGACGAATTACATTTAAAAGCAGGTGTAGTGAAATTTGTGTGCGAACATCCAGTGCATTTTTGTTTTGAAGGGTTATTGATGCAAGTAGCACGACATTAAAAAAAAAAAAAAAAAGCCTCTGGCTGATTCTTGCTGAGGATTTTTCTTTGGTGCAGCACTGAGAGTAAACATTCAAGTGGAAAAGTTAAACTTAAAAAGGTCCCTCTTACACTCAAAAAGAGAAGAATCAATATCCTTTTTTCAGTGCGCTTTGCAGTTCTGCAGCACTGATTTGATGCACACATGGTGCACAGCTGTTTATTGAGTCCAGGCCTTGAGGGGGATAAGGATGGAAGGGAGAAACACAAATCCCTGCAGAGACCACTTTTTGGGAAGAGAAGGTAGTTGAAATTGGTTACTCGATTATTTTTAGTTATGCTTAACTATCTAAGGTAATGATCTTGCAAACAGATGTGCAGGCAGACTCCTGCATACATTGACCTCAATGGGGGTCTGTCTGTGTCTAAATGTCCATCTTCCTGGATCCAATTGCAACATCAGGGCCTGTATTTTTATTTACGTCTTATTATTATGTCTTCTAGGTTTTTCAGAAACAATACTGACGACTTGCCAATTCTATGGCACCTAATAAAGGTAGGATAGGATTATTCAGAGGTGATTATATTGATTAAAGAAGTTTGTCAATTCTGTCAATGATGATACCAAGCCAGAGCTGACAAGCGAAATAGCCTAATTCCTTATTTAAGGAACATGAGTTTTATATATCTTGGAATGTAAAAGGACAAAGTAATTGCACAAACAGGTGCAAGGGTTTAAAATTGCTAAAGAGAGTATCATAATCCTTCCTTTAAAAAGACGATGAATATTGAAAAATTTTTGACTGGGAAGAGTTTTATAAATTCTTACATACAAAACCAGGGAGTTTTAATTCCATTGTTACTTTCTAAAGCTCTGGTAGTTACAATTATTAAATAATATAGATAAACATTGATTTTAACCTGCCAAATAAAAGACCAGAAATTAACACCCCAGTCCACTTATTAAGAAAATGTCTGCATGATGAGATGAGCCTTGCCACCTGCCCAGTGCATTGTCAGACAATAGAAGAAAGATAGTGGATCAAGACAGAGGTAACAAAAGGAACCTGCTTATGAAGATACACTGCTCACAAACGAGATGATTCCCAGGGCTGCCCAAATATTGACAGTTACAGAGAGGTCAGGCTCCAAAGGGGGACCCCAAACATAATACCTAAATAGCACAAGTTTTCCCATTTGGTGGCAAGATTTGGGATGGTAAAAGCAACTCCCACAGCCAGCAATAGTGATCTCAGTGCTGTATAGTACATTAAAATAAAGGTAGTTGCTGCCTCCATGGGCGTACACTCTAAAGGGTAGACACACAGAAATTCAACAGTGCGGATGTCCTTGTGTGTGTTTCCCCCTTCCCTTTCTTTTATATGACTATAAACTCACTTTTTTGGGTATCTGTCAGTTTGTAAGCTCTTTGGGGGAGGGACAGTATTTTTGTTTTGTATTTGTACAGCACCTAGCTCAATGGCATCCTGTTCCATGACTAAGGCTCCCAGGTACTATGGTAATACAAATGAATGAATGAAATGTTAAGAGGGACTGAAATGAAAAGAGCGCGGTGGTTTGATAAATGGGGATGAGAGAAGCATTCCATATACAGAGGGCAGGGTGATGACGTACAGAATAGTGGGAGGAGATGACCAAGGCTTAAGGCTGGTCTTGCTGACAGACTGGTAGGACCACGGTGGGGGACTTGTAGTAACGCACCTAGCATCCAAGATATAGTCAGGGATAGAGCTGTGGAAGGCTCTGAAGACCAATTAAACTTGATGCAGAGCTTAAGAAGGAGCCACTGGAAAGATTCAAAGTGACATGATCAAATGTATGAGAAAAAATCTTCTGGAGATCTTTGGATTAAGAATGCTGTATAATTGCAAAATATTACTACTTTTCTGTGGTGGCCATCTTCTTACACTGGTCTGAGAAATACTGATTTTAATTAGAAAAATAATTGGCAAATCCAGTTCAGAGCTACTGAGAAGTGTTTCTCAATGTGTTAACTTTCAGATTATGGTGCCGAGCCAAATGGGTACAGGTTTTTCTCTTTTTCATTTAAGCCATCTAAGCTGTAGGTCAAATGTTTGGATAAAGTAAGTCTATGCAAATTTGCCTTTTGTTGTACATAGGCTATCTTTCCCTATTATATTATTTCAGAGTTTTCTGTTAAAGTTATAATGCTCTTAATCTTCTTCTCTGTGATATCGACAGGAACAAGGACAATGGTGGAAACATTCAGCCCTAATAGTTCTGCGGCTTAGGCCGGCACCTGCATTCATCATATGCAAATAGTGTCTGTAACAGGCTGGGTCGTTCTCATTTATTTCAACAAATCTCAAAAGCTTATTTTTAAAAAAATAATCTCAATAGAGGGTTTAATTTTTTTTGCTGCAGTTAATGCTTTTCTTTAGGCTTAAGCACACTGTCCAATTATTATATCAACTCTATCAATCTCACTTCCCTTTAAGAAGTTTGTTAAGTATTTTGTATTTTAAAGTACGCAGCATTTTTCTTCATGTATCTCACAGGAAGTGATCTCTTTCAAACTGCATTTTGTATAATATTCTCCTGTCTGTGAAGGATGCTCACACCCCTGAAGGGTGAAACACCATTGTGGCAGATACCTTAAAACTAAAGTAGATTAGAAAATGGACTCTGTAGATTTGATGGGCCTGATTTTCCTCTCATTAACAATGGCATAAGACCCTTGGCTTCAGGTTTACAACAGCAGAAGAAAAAGGAGAATCAGGCACTGTGTTTACCTTCATTTTATATCGTCAAAGAGACTACGGGGGGTGGTGTCATGGGAAGCAATGAGAGAAATGGTAAGAAAAGGGAGACCCCTCTCTCTACCCAGATCCCTGCAAAATGAAAAGCTAGAACATGTTACAGTCAATGAAGAAAATGTATTTATCCCTATGAGAGTCTTTTAGTGTTTATTCCCATTGCATCAGGAGGATTCTCAAAATCAGCCAGTAAGACCGACGCACTAACATCAGCATTCTCTCCACAGCCAACATCAGCAGTGTGAAAGCGCAGGTCATGAAACACCAACTCCGCTGGGCTGGCCACTGTGTACATATGCCTGACACTCGCCTCCTGAAGCAAGTACTCTTCTCTGCTAAGTCAGGGAAGAAGGGCTTCCGGAGGGCAGTGGAAGCGCTTCAAAGATATACTGAAAGTACACCTTAAAAAGGAAGGCATTAGCGTAACAAACTGGGAGAACTTGGCACAGAACAGAACACAGTGGCGCCACACTATACACCAAGCCCGCTTTGAGAACAGACATGCTCATGAGACAGAAGCGACTAAGGAGGAAAGAAAGGGCACAACACTCCAGCTAACAACTATGTCTGCATCAATAAATAGCTTGTTTGGAAAACCCACTGGCAGTATAGATTATCAAAGAACCAGTTAGCAAAATGATACTGAAATATGACACTGTCTAGTAGTATTTGTATATGAGGACTGTCACTGACAGATAAGTTTCAGTGATGTCTTTTGTATTAACTGTGCTATACAAAAAGTTGTACTAAAATCTTCTGCACATTTTAAAGGTCAAATGGGTTTTTTTTAATGGTTTGGTCATTTTTAATGGGCTCTAATTAAGATGGACAAAGTCCTCCCATTTTAACCCATGCAGACAGAACATATTTGAGTATTCTGGATTCTACAATTAATTGAATTTCATCTGAATAAAGCCCTACTTTTTTTACCCATTTACTTTGTATATCAAGATTCACATTCATAAGGTGAGTTTGGGAATCAGGTGCTGTAATATTTCTCCACTGCAGTAATTTTTAACAGAACATTTGTTATTTATCCAAATGGTTATTTATGCTGTTACATTTGTTCTCTCACAGCTTCAGGATTAGGAAATTAATGCAAAGTCTCCACCTAGTGGCCAAGTATATTTCAGCGGTTTCAAAGAATTTTGGTGCTTATTCAACACACACTTTCAATACCTCTCATTTAATCAAGTCAAAATAATGCATGCCAAGTATTTTGAATCACAAAATAGGAGTGAAAATCTGAGCTGTGGAAAAATAAAATCCTTATTCTACTGTGGATCAGAGGGGTAGCCGTGTTAGTCTGGATCTGTAGAAGCGACAAAGGGTCCTGTGGCACCTTATAGACTAACAGAGGTATTGGAGCATAAGCTTTCATGGGTGAATACCCACTTCTTCGGATGCATACATGCATTTTTTGCATCTGAAGAAGTGGGTATTCACCCACTAAAGCTTATGCTCCAATACCTCTGTTAGTCTATAAGGTGCCACAGGACCCTTTGTCGCTTCTGTGGATACAAAGACATTCACAGCTGCATTTCAGATTTGGTATCTAGTACACTCATTCCCATACTGTACCAGTCTTGCTAGTGTCCTGATAGCAAGACATTCAGGTTTGAGATAGACAGATTTCAGCGATCTTGGGCAGGCAGAGAACCATGGTTTTCTACAAGTGGTAAATGTGATGTCTTGTTGGCGCAGGGTGCAAACTGTAATACTTTACAAGCTTTGCCTGTCAGATGCTCTAAGGAGCAATTTTAACAATAACCTTGGGAAAAGAATGTATTGTACTCCTCTGAACCAAAAGGAAGCAATACAATGGCAATCTAGGAGGAAGATAATGAAGGAACAACAACTAAACAGAAAATAAAATCTGGATTCTAAATGAAGAGAGAAGGCTCTGCCTATGCAGAAATGTTTGGAGGGAGGAAAAGTAAATGGCATGTCCTCATCTCTGTTGAGACCTCTAGGTGCTACTATAATACATATAATATTATGATCATCATTATAGCTACTCCTAATAATAGCTATAACACTAAATAATGTAACTCATCTCTCTTCTGGTACAGATTTACTCCCCGTTGTATATTTATTAGGGCTTTGTCTAGATTTATGATTATTGCCAATAGCACCTAGAGTTTTAATGGAGACTAGGGTCACATTGAACAGGGCACTTCATAAACACATAGTACGGAATAGCCTCTGCCTTGAATTGTACTGTAAACAATCTACTGTAAACAAAGTAAAATTTTCAAAATCACCTAAGTGACTTAGGAGCCTGAGTCTCATTAAAAGTTAGTGAGACTCCGGTTCCAAAGTGCCTAATTCACTTTTGAAAATAGGACTTTGGCTTCCAGGTCAGTTATGTGATTTTGAACATTTTTACCCTGATTGAATACTTGCACTCGGTCAAATTCAAAACTGTGGCAGAGCTGGAAATATTAATTTTAACATGAAATCTACTCTAAAGCCACTGTGAGGAGAAACTGGAATCTTTCCATGCAACCCAAGTAAGGAATGCTGAGTTCATGGAGACCTTATGAACACAGGGACAAAACACCAGGAATGATTGTGAGCTTCCATGTATATGAAGGTCCCTGCTGAGAGAGTGGACAGAGAATTCCTAAGAAACCAAAGGACTGCACTTCCCAGAGCAGCCTGGGAGGGAGAGAAATAACAAGCTAAACAGAGCAGACATAGATGCTGATATGCGAGGTTACTGTGTTAATTTTCACAATTTATATTGCTTGACTTGTTGTAGCGGCACTTCCCCCAGTAGTAATTACACAAGCAAGAGAGGAAACCATTTAACTCACTTTATTGTCGAACCTAGAAGCACAATTTGGATTTGGAGTGTGATTATTGGGAGAGTAAGTGTTGACTGTCCATCCCACAAAATGAACAGGCTCCACCCCAGGGGAGAAAGAGCAAACAGCTCAGGATCCTTTCCAGAAAGGTCAAGGTCACAAGCAACTTGGGAAAGGCTGTGGTCCCTGCTCTGAGAGGTGTCTCAGATAATGAATAGGAGTCCATGCTTTCATAATATTCTAAACTTAGGGCTGGTCTACACTAAACCCCCCTGTCGAACTAAGATACGCAACTTCAGCTACGTTAATAACGTAGCTGAAGTCGAAGTCTCTTAGTTCGAACTTACCTGTGGTCCACACACGGCGCGCAGGCTCCCCCGTCGACTCCGCCTGCTCCGTTCATGGAGCAGGATTACCAGCGTCGATGGGGGAGCACTTCCTGGTTTGATTTATCGCGTCTAGACGAGATGCGATAAATCGAACCCAGACGATCGATTGGACTCCTCCAACGTGACGGGTGAGTATAGACGTACCCTTAGACTAACAAACACTACTGTGCTAATAAGCGATGGTCACATAAACACTACCCTATACCAGAAACCCAAGTACTCCTGTTCTTTTTGCAGATACAGACTAACAAGGCTGCTACTCTGAAACCTGATTCTAAACGTAGGGACACAAGACATCGTGAGCTGCCGTTACACTTGTTTATGTTCTTCCCTCCTGAAACAAACTCCAATAGGGAAACTGGCAGTGAGTTTGCTTTCACTTTTAGCCAGCATTTAAAATGAGCAAAAACAAAGATGTACTTGTGACAGTCTGCACCCCATGTCACCCCTTTTACATTGGATTATGGTAAATCTTGTACAAAGTATGTCTTGTGAGGCAGTATTTGAAAACTCAATTTGCAAATTATTGTCCTTGTAAAATATGGGTGACAACACTCCGTATAAAGTTATAAGATTCTACTGTGTGATATTAGTGAGACATGTTCCAACATGCTCTGGAGGGCAGTCACCCAGTTCCCCAGAGACACAAGGCTAGCCAGATGTCAATGAGATCAAATGGATCATCACCTGATTAAGTGGCCACTCTTTGGCAGGAGAGAAGGGGTGGGCAAAAACTACATTTTGACAAAGAAGCAGCTTCAGGGTCCTGTCCACACAGACGTTCTGTCTCCTGAACATCAGCTGAAGATGATTCTTGCGTGAGAGTAAGGGCTATAAGAGGAGTCAGCAGATGCCCCAAATAATTTCTCCCCTTCTCTCTACCAATGGCATCAACAACACTTGAAGAAAAAAGGAAGCAGCATTGGACTGGGGGGAGATCCTGACTGAAGGATACAGCCAGTAAGACTGATGAAACTTGTGGTGAGATAGACTTTTGCTTTGAAGTGACTTAGCTTGTTAAGTTAGGTATTAGTTGCGTTTTACCTTTTATTTCTTTGTAACCAATTCTGACTTGATTCATTATCTGTGATCTTTTTGTAGCTAATACATTTGTTTTACTTTTTTACCTAAACCAGTGTGCTTGGACTGCAGTGTTTGGGAAACTCCATTTGGGATAACAGGATTTGTGCATATTATTTTCTATTAACAAAATGATGGACTTTATATGAGCTTGTATTGTCCAGGAGGGTGCTGGTCAGTACAAGATGCATATTTCTGGGGGAAAGACTGGGAGTTTTCTGGCATTGCACTGCAGTGTAATTCATCAGTGGCTGGCCATAGCACTCCTACGGTATAGCTGGGAGTGATTTACATGCTGGAGGCAGACCAGGAGTGGTTGCTCTCACAGCAAAGCAATGTAAAAGGCACTCCAGGCTGGAGAATTGAGGGGACACAATTGTCCATCAGTCCAGATTGCATCCTGGGTAATGTCATAGTACGCCTAGAAAATCGTTTCCTTCCAGAGTCTGCAAACAAGACACAAGAGGGGCAAGCTGAAGCAGCTAAGACTGACCCTTTAGAATCACAAGTTTAAACAAACAGTGAAGTAGGAGTACCAGCCCAACTAAAATCCTACCACGCTCTTGTTCCAAAGCACACAGGTAAAGTACCTCAGCATTCAAAGGAAATGTCTCTCCAAACTATTTTTGTCAACTTCATGACACACCAAGTCCACCAAAAATTCTGAAAATTCTTGATAGCTATGCACCCCTTACAAAGCCAGGCCCACAGAGAAGCATCATGCCCCACACCTGCACAGTACTTATTCAATAGGCAGCAAGGACTGTGGAAATTTTCCCAGCATCTCCACATCACAGAATAAAAGAAATCAGGAGCAAAAAACACCTCTCAGGTCAGCTACTCTACCCCCCAGGGATCAGCCCAGGATTGTTCCCTTCAAGCACTTTGTCTAATCTAGTTTTAAATAAGCCACATAATGAGGCTTCCACAGCTTCCCTTGGGATCATATTCTCCATTCTAATAGACCTCATTTCCAGGAAGTTTAAATTATTTTTAAATTTCCTCCCATTACTCCTAGTTACTTATAATTATATTACACTTAATGCAGCAAAACTTATTTGAAATTTAATAAATAGTCTTTCTTTAAAATATCCTTTACCAATATTAATAAGCTTCCATTATTTACAGAGGTTTTTCTTCTCAAAGGGAATTTAATTCTGGTGAAAGGTTCCAGAGTAACAGCTCTGGAGAGCAAAATCCTCTATTTATAGCCACAAATTAGCTAAAACATCAGTGCAAGATCCCCTATAAATGTGACCCAACCAAGAACTAGGTTTTACCACAAGGGAGACAGATTAGATCAGTCTCCAAACCCTTAAATCCAAATTCTCCTTTGCTAAATTTGTCTTTGAGAATGAGACTTTCCTTAAGAATAAGAAAGGAAAGAGTGAGTGAATGAGTGTGTGTGTGTAAAACCACAGGATTTAGAAATACTTACAAGCTGCAAGGGAGGGAGATGCAGCAAGCAGCAGCCTTTTGCAAAATGGACCCTTTAGGGCTGCAGCTGCTTGGCTCAGCCACATTTTAGATTTCCAGCCCCTAGCCCCAGCGAGGCATGCTAGGAAAAAAAATTCTTATAAAAGAACAACCAACCACAGAGTAGGAGAAATTTAGAAGATGAAGGGTTTTTTGTTTGTTTGGTTTGGTTTTGTTTTGTTTTTAAAAAGGATAGCAGGAAGACTGTTTTGGTGTGTTATCTGCCATCATCACTAAATCATATTGCCAATAAGCATTCTATTGTTATGGCTGGTTTAAATAAGAAATGGATATTTGTCACTAACCAATTTAATCCAGGGAAGCCAAGTTTAACACCCCCCCCACAAAAAAAACCCCCAAAACCAACAACCCTCAAAAGGTTCCTAAAGGAAAAAGCAGCAACAAAATACTCTCCCCCTGAAACTGCTGTTGCTGAGATTGTCAAACTCCAAACCTTTCCCATGACTTTGCAATTGCTGTCCCCCAAGAATTTAGGTCAGGAACTGTGCTTGTGTGCAGCCCTCCCAAGGGTGAAGATAGCTTGCTGGAGCTGACTTTATATTCTTGAAGTAGGGTATCCCATCAGAACAAGTTTCCTTCCAAAATGAGAAAAGAAGAAAAACAAAATAGACACAATCTTCCCTAAAGAGATTCTGTTTCTGCATTTTTAGAGTCTCTGTCACGCCCCTGCCCCCATACATAGAAACATAGGCTCTACTTTTGGGGTGAGGGACAATAATTACTCTAAAAAAGATTTACAAGGTTATTATTGATAGCCAAGGCCGCAATCCTTCAAAAATGCATGTTCATGCTTAACTTTATGCACTGGCCTTGATAGATTCAAAAATGGGATTTAGGCAACTAGCTTATGCTTTAGGCACTTAAATCCCAGGATCGGGCACCACTGGTATTCCTGAAACCGTAGGTGCCTATGTTTCTGCTTCTGCACACAGCTGCTCCACTCTAGGCATCCAGAGCAGTGCACAAACTGGGGCATTCCTTACCAGATTGAGCTCCCCAGGCAAGCTCCCACAAAACAGCCAGGGGACTTAGGCACCTAAGCTGTTTCTAGCAAGAATGAGTTAGGCAGATACTAAACTGCATGCAAAATGGCCAGAAGAGATGCTGGCACCACCCACCTTATAACCCACTAGTAAGAGCAGTCATCTGGAATATATGAGAGCCAAGCTCAACTCTACCCTCCTTCTGCAGAGAAGGGAATTGACCAGTTGGGTCTCCCATTGCTCACAAAATTGCACTGGTCTATGGGACATTCTGACGTGGGGCTCCCTCAGTCTTTCCTGTTGAAGCTGTTCCACTGTGGATAAATAATGGAAGAGCCATTGCTCCAGAAGAGCAAGATGGAGAGCATAAGCATGAGAATGATTCTACAGCAGGGGTGGCCAAACTTACTGACCCTCCAAGTCACATACGACAGTCTTCAGAAGTTCGAGAGCTGGGGCACGGGGTTTCAGCCCTGCTCCTTCTGGAGCCTCGAGCCCTGGCAGGGCTGAAGCCGTGAGAATCTCTCCCTGCTGGGTAGAAGCCAGAGGTGATGCGTGACCCCATGTGCCCCCGCCCCAATTTTGCCAGAGTTTGCTGGCCCCACTTGGTCACATGGTGGCGCCAGGCCCTCTCCCTTCAGAGCAGCTGCTGGAGCTGGCAAGCTGGGAGCTGCAGCCACGGGGTGAGGCAGCGGCAAACAGCTGGGAGCTGCAGGGAGTGCTGCTGCTTTTGCTGTTGCCTCTCCTCAGGGAGCTAAAGCAGATCCCAGCTGTTTGCCTCTGCTTCTCCATATGGAGCTAAGACCTGGGAGCTGCAGAGAGGGGCCACTGAGGGTAAGAGGGTGAGCATGCCTGGAGATGTGTGACTCAAGCTGGGGGGGGGGGAACCTTTAAATTGTGCCCCCCCCCCCCCCACCAACTCTCAGCAGGCACCAGTCATCTCTGGCAGAAGCCCCTAACCCCACCACGCTGCCGCTGGACAGAAGCCCTGAGCTCCCCACTCTCCTGCAGTCTAGTAGGCAGAGAATGGGGGGTGGAGCGGGGGGCTCCACAAGCCACATTTTAACTGTAAAAGAGCTGCATGTGGCTCGCAAGCCGCAGTTTGGCTACCCCTGCTCCATAGCTAGGTGGTTAGCACACTCATGGGATGTGGGAGACCCAGTTCCCTTGCTCCAAAGGCTCACTGGAACAGCTTCAACAGGAGAGATTACCACCCCACACCCCCATCAGAATGGAAATTAGGAGTTTAAATACCTTTATGGATCTGGACCTAAATGATTTTCTAAAAGATATGCTCTAACCAAAAATTACAGGCTAGATTCAGGAATCACTGGGTGAAATAGAATCATAGAATCATAGAATATCAGGGTTGGAAGGGACCTCAGGAGGTCATCTAGTCCAACCCCCTGCTCAAAACAGGACCAATCCCCAATTTTTGCCCCAGATCCCCAAATGGCCCCCTCAAGGATTAAACTCTCAACCCTGGGTTTAGCAGGCCAATGCTCAAACCACTGAGCTATCCCTCCCCTATGACCTATACTATGGACGAAATCAGATTAAATTCTAACAGTACCCTTTGGCCTTAAAAATCTATGGGTGGAATTCGGGCCCCTTTGAAGTCAATGGTAAAACTCCCATACATTTAAATGTAGCCAGGATTTCACCCCAAGAATCTGTAAGTTAGATAGAACATTAATCCTCCACTTCTCAATCTTTTTCCGCTGGTTTCTTTAGTGAATTGGTCTTACTCATTTGTCTCCAGCTTTCTAAATAAAGATAAGGCTTGAACAACATTGTACCTGAACAGTGGTGTAATGAAATTTTTTAAGGGAGCAGTAACTAAGATACCAAGCTGAAAAGGCCAGTATGAGAACATGAATAGAATACTAGAATGAAGGCAATTTGTTTTTCTTATCATAGAATCTCAGGGTTGGAAGGGACCTCAGGAGGTCATCTAGTCCAACCCTCTGCTCAAAGCAGGACCTACCCCAACTAAATCATCCCAGCCAGGGCTTTGTCAAGCCTGACCTTAAAAACCTCTAAGGAAGGAGATTCCACCACCTCCCTAGGTAACCCATTCCAGTGCTTCACAACCCTCCTAGTGAAAAAGTTTTTCCTAATATCCAACCTAAACCTCCCCCTCTGCAACTTGAGACCATTACTCCTTGTTCTGTCATCTTCTACTACTGAGAACAGTCTAGATCCATCCTCTTTGGAACCCCCTTTCAGGTACCTGAAAGCAGCTATCAAATCCCCCCACCAATTCTTCTCTTCTGCAGGCTAAACAATCCCAGGTCCCTCAGCCTCTCCTCATAAGTCATGTGCTCCAGCCCCCTAATCATTTTTGTTGCCCTCCGCTGGACTCTTTCCAATTTATCCACATCCTTCTTGTAGTGTGGGGCCCAAAACTGGACACAGTACTTCAAATGAGGCCTCACCAGTGCCGAATAGAGGGGAATGATCACGTCCCTCGATCTGCTGGAAATGCCCCTACTTATACAACCCAAAATGCCATTAGCCTTCTTGGAAACAAGGGTACACTGTTGACTCATATTCAGCTTTTCGTCCACTATAACCCCTAGGTCCTTTTCTGCAGAACTGCTGCCCAGCCATTCGGTCCCTGTCTGTAGCAGTGCATGGGATTCTCCCGTCCTAAGTGCAGGACTCTGCACTTGTCCTTGTTGAACCTCATCATATTTCTTTTGGCCCAATCCTCTAATTTGTCTAGGTCCCTCTGTATCCTATCCCTACCCTCCAGCGTATCAACCACTCCTCCCAGTTTAGTGTCATCTGTAAACTTGCTAAGAGTGCAGTCCACACCATCCTCCAGATCATTAATGAAGATACTGAACAAAACTGGCCCCAGCACCGACCCTTGAGGCACTCCACTTGATACCGGCTGCCAACTAGACATGGAGCCATTGATCACTACCCATTGAGCCCGACCATCTAGCCAGTTTTCTATCCACCTTACAGTCCATTCATCCAGCCCATACTTCTTTAACTTGCTGGCAAGAATACTGTGGGAAACTGTATCAAAAGCTTTGCTAAAGTCAAGAAATGGCACTTCCACTGCTTTCCCCTCATCCACAGAGCCAGTTATCTCATCATAGAAGGCAATTAGGTTAGTCAGGCATGACTTGCCCTTGGTGAATCCATGCTGACTGTTCCTGATCACTTTCCTCTCCTTTAAGTGGTTCAGAATTGATTCCTTGAGGACCTGTTCCATGATTTTTCCAGGGACTGAGGTGAGACTGACTGGCCTGTAGTTCCCTGGATCTTCCTTCTTCCCTTTTTTAAAGATGGGCACTACATTAGTTTTTTTCCAGTCATCCGGGACCTCCCCCGATTGCCATGATTTGTCAAAGATAATGGCCAATGGCTCTGCAATCACATCGGCCAACTCCTTTAGCACCCTTGGATGCAGTGCATCCGGCCCCATGGACTTGTGCTCGTCCAGCTTTTCTAAATAGTCCTGAACTACTTCTTTCTCCACAGAGGGCTGGTCACCTCCTCCCCATACCGTGCTGTGGAGTGCAGCCGTCTGGGAGCTGACCTTGTCTGTGAAGACAGAGGCAAAAAAAGCATTGAGTACACTAGCTTTCTCCACATCCTCTGTCACTAGGTTCCTTCCTTCATTCAACAAGGGGCCCACATTTTCCTTGACTTTCTTCTTGTTGCTAACATACCTGAAGAAACCCTTTTTGTTACTCCTAACATCTCCGTCTAGCTGCAACTCCAAGTGTGATTTGGCCTTCCTAATTTCACTCCTGCATGCCTGAGCAATATTTTTACACTCCTCCCTGGTCATTTGTCCAATCTTCCACTTCCTGTAAGCTGCTTTTTTGTGTTTAAGATGAGCAAGGATTTCACTGTTAAGCCAAGCTGGTGGCCTGCCATATTTACTTTTCTTTCTACACATTGGGATGGTTTGTTCCTGCAACCTCAATAAGGATTCTTTAAAATACAGCCAGCTTTCCTCGACTCCTTTCCCCCTCATGTTATTCTCCCAGGGGACCTTGCCCATCAGTTCCCTGAGGGAGTCGAAGTCTGCTTTTCTGAAGTCTAGGGTCTCTGTTCTACTGCTCTCCTTTCTTCCTTGTGTCAGGATCCTGAACTCGACCATCTCATGGTCACTGCCTCCCAGGTTCCCATCCACTATTGCTTCCTCTACTATTTCTTCCCTGTTCGTGAGCAGCAGGTCAAGAAGAGCTTTTCCCCTAGTTGGTTCCTCCAGCACTTGCACCAGGAAATTGTCCCCTACACTTTCCAAAAACTTCCTGGATTGTCTATACACCGCTGTATTGCTCTCCCAGCAGATATCGGGGTGATTAAAGTCACCCATGAGAACCAGGGCCTGTGATCTAGTAACTTCTGTTAGTTGCTGGAAGAAAGCCTCATCCACCTCATCCCTCTGGTCTGGTGGTCTGTAGCAGACTCCCACCACGACATTACCCTTGTTGCTCACACTTCTAAATTTAATCCAGAGACTCTCAGGTTTTTCTGCAGTTTCATACTGGAGCTCTGAGCAGTCATACTGCTCTCTTACATACAACGTAACTCCCCCACCTTTTCTGCCCTGCCTATCCTTCCTGAACAGTTTATATCCATCCATGACAGTACTCCAATCATGTGAGTTATCCCACCAAGTCTCTGTTATTCCAATTACATCATAATTCCTTGACTGTGCCAGGACTTCCAGTTCTCCCTGCTTGTTCCCCAGGCTTCTTGCATTTGTGTATAGGCATTTAAGATAACTCACCGATCGTCCTGCTGTCCCAGTATGGGGCAGGAGCCCTCCCCTCTTGCACTCACCTACTTGTGCTTCCTCCCGGTATCCCACTCCCCATTTACCTCGGGGCTTTGGTCTCCTTCCCCCGGTGAACCTAGTTTAAAGCCCTACTCACTAGGTTAGCCAGCCTGCTTGCAAAGATGCTCTTCCCTCTCTTCGTTAGGTGGAGCCCGTCCCTGCCTAGCACTCCTTTTTCTTGGAACACCATCCCATGGTCAAAGAATCCAAACCCTTCTCTCCGACACCATCTTAAGTGATGACTATCTTCCATACAGAGTTTGTACCCAATTCTGACCTCATACTAGTGTAATTCAGGAGTAACTCCACTTAAACAGCGTTAAATTACTGTTCCGCTAGTGTAAGATATCTCATTATAAATCCTATATACTCAGGGGGAATTGGTTAATCGACCCAATCAGCCTTTATCTGTCTTTATATAATTAGTAGGGCTTGGCAGGAAACAGTTTTGTGTCCCCTGAGGATTTTCATATTTGGAATTTCTCCCTGACCCCATCTCAAATTGGGATGAAAAGTCAAATTCTTGCAATCTTCTACAAACAAATAAACCAAAACAAATTGGTCTGGGTAAATCAGATCATTTCAATCTTTTTTCTCCACTTTTTAATTTTTTTTACATATAAATTAAGTTAAATTTCAAAAGGAAAAGTCATTTTGAACTGAAAAGCTGAAACTTTTCACTTGGAAAATGTCAAAACCGGATATTTTTAACAATTCAAAACTTTTTTTTGAACATTTACTTGAGTTGTGAAATTGGCCAAAACTGACCCTTTCCAAAGAACAGTACTGGTTTCAATTAATCTGCATTTTTTGTCAAAAAATTCCCCACCAGCTCCAGCAATTAGGTAAGTCTTCAAGCACATTTGGCCTATGTACATTGAGTACTGGACTCAATACATGGCAACTGGGTAAAATTCTATGGCCTGTGTTATATAGAAGATCAGATCTAATGGTCCCTTCTGGCTTTAAAAATCTGACTCTATGAACACAAATATAAATAAAAAGAGTCTGATCCTATGGTCTTTATTTAGACCAAACTCCTATTAAACCCAACTGAATAAATATCGCAAGATCAAGTCCAAAATCTGCAAGTTATTTTTTCTCTTCTAACACCTCAGCACACTGATGGTTTTGGAGCACCAATTATGGCAATATATATATTATACTGGAAAAAAAAACCTCCTGGAATGAAAGAATTGAGGGTGAGATTTTTCAAAAGCACCTACAGGACTTAGGAACATAAATCCCACTGAAAGTCAGTGGGACTTGAACTAAGTCAAACCTTTTTTGAAAATTCCATCCCCTCTGTGTGCGCATATGGGGAATTAGAAAATTTTGTAAACAACAACCGTCTCTCAATTTGTGAATGTAATTGCAAATCTTAAAGGTCCCTAGATTCCTTGCCTTTTTCTTTTTAGTGTTCTAACTGCACTATCAAGTCTATCATGGTTTGTTTTTGTCTTTGTTCTAGAGTTGGAGAGAAAAATTCTCAGGGCACAAACTTTGTCTTTTTGCTTTAATTCAAATACCTTCGTTTTATAATTTACATTTTTTGTTGTTCTTTCACAATGCTAGGCCTGTTTGTAAGATACTGTAGAGATTTAACTTCCCATCTATATTCCTTTTCTATAAACACAGTGTCACCATTTTCCAACATCTACAAGAAAAAGAGAACAGAATTAAAATCAAGCTCAGGAAAGTGGAAAAACAGGAATAAGCATACCAAAATCACATAAGCCACACCATTTAAGATTTGCCTTATGTTCACAGAGCCACCAGATGGCAGTATAACTCAAACGTGAACTATCAGAAACAGAGAAAAAACAAGTCTGTCTAAACTTTGCTTTATAAAACAACATTGCCATACACCTCATGACAAATCAAAAATATGCTAGATAAGATAGTCTATTTTGAAAACGTAGATAATGGAGTGAGATATCTATTTGCACTATTTCAACCAAGATGTTCCCGATTACAAGTATATAGAGTAATGCATTGGGTTTCAAACTGTGGGACACATGAGGTTATAAAGTAAAGGAATAAGAATTCCTCTCACTAGCTGTCTCCTGCTCCAATTCCTGCTACGGCTGCCAGACTGGAAGTACAAGGAGGGATGAGGAGCAAGGGGGTGTGGCCTCTCCCTGTGCAGGTGGTATGGGGGGTATTCCCACCTGCTCGCCTCTCCAGAGGCTGATGCACAGGCACTCACATGTGAAGTAGTTACTCTGCCTGCACAGGCTCTTTCACATGCATTCTGGGGATTGCCCCAGGGCCAGAAGAATCTGTGGCCTGTGAGTAATTCTGGTGGTCCTAGGGGAAGGAGCATGAGGGTCACAGCACATCTGTCTGTGTCTTGCTGGGGCCACCTGCCTGGAGTATGTCCCAGGCCGGGGATGCTTGCAGGCCAGATGCCCTTGCCAACAGGGGCTTCCAGACCCCAGGCATCCATAGAAATAATGTTCTTGGATGCACCAAAAAATAATTCTGGTGCATGGAAGGAATACCGCAGTAAATATTTATCCTGTATTCTTTGTTTGTACTACAGTAACACCTAGGATGCCAGCTAATAACTGGGTCCCGATTGTGCTCAGCCCTGTACAAACATAGAATAAGAGACAGCCACTGCACCAAAGAGCTTACAATCTAAATAGACAAGACAAAGGGCAGGGAAAAGGAGTATTACATACAAGCAGAACGATGGCTTTCAAATGTCATTTTAATGCCATGATTTTTTAAAATTTATTTTGGGGTGGTGGTTTGTTGGGCGCAAATTCACGGAAAAGATAGACAGGGCGGGGGTAAGGAAAAAGGAGAAGTGGAACACAGAGGGTGTGAGGCTGAATTAGAAAGACTGTGAGGGAGGGGGCAGAAGGAACGAGCAATCATTAGAGGGGAGAGAAGATCCAGAGTGAAAGCTGTAAAAATCACTTGTGAACAGTGATGATGCCATCAGTGCCCACCTCCCTACTACAGCTGCAATTCTCCGCTCCTCCCAGCAATGCCTTTCCCAGTGTGCACATTTATCCTCCCACTTTCTCTTCTGTCACTGCCACTGTTTCATACCTACTCCCTCCTCTAAGCCCTCCACCTGCCTATTTTATCACCTTCCTGGTTCCCTTTTCTCACCATGTCACCTTCATGTCTTTTTTCATGCTACCTACCCCTTATGCAGGTATCACTCTCCCTGAAAAACTTGTCTATTTAAGCACATGTTCCCCATTCGTTCCAATTGTTCAGTACACCCACATGTTGCATCTTTGGGTAAACAAATGGTATCTCTGTATGTTGGAGCCCCATCATATTGTAAAAAAATAATTAGCTACTGGAAAACAAGCATTTATGGTAACTATTATATATCTTAAAGATTAAAAAACCCTTCACATTATATACAATGGGATATATTTATTATTTTGCTTCTAAGAACATTTGGAGATCCAATATAGAATTATATCCAACTGCATGCAAAATACAGTGGCCTGAGTGCTTGTTTGCATGAGGGCCATCTTTGAATTACCAGGTCTCTGAGACCCAGATCCACAAAGGGACTCAGCCATTGCAATGCCTAACTTTTAAGCACCTAGGAAATCACCAGAATAGCAATGGGATCTATAAAGCCTGGGTAGGTGCCCAGGCTCTGAGCCAAAGAATGGGATCCACAAACTCCAGCATGCTACCCAGTGGGAGATGTTGATGAGGGAGTGTGTCCTAAGCCTCTGCCCCTCTGATTGAGTCCAACGCCAAAGTGTGGGTTGCAGTGAGGCACCTTTCCACTTGGAATTCGCAGTTGAGAACCCTCTTCTGGAGTATATTGTTTCTTGCAAGAATGAGTTAAGCAGGCACCAACCTTCACATAAAATGACTGAAGGAGGAGAAGGTAGTGGTGCCCTCCCTCATAATTTTTGGTCGTTTTTGGAACAGTCACACAAGATATAGGAGAACCAAGTTAAATTCCCCTGCACACACAATGGGGAGAAAGGAATTGAACATGAGGGTTTACCACCTCTAAGGGGGAGTGCCCTAGCCACTAAACTATGGGATAAGATATTCTAATGTGGGGCTCCTTCAATCTCTCCTTTTGAAGCTGTTCTACTTTGGATAAATATTTAAATAACCACTGAGCCACAGAGAGATAGCAAGAATGCCTATACAGCCTGGTGGTTAGGGCCTCCATCTAAGAAATGGGAGACTAAAGGTCCAGTTCTCCTGTTCCAGTGGCTCTTTGGATAATTAAAGTGGCACAGCTTTAATGGGAGAGAATGAGGTCCTACTAGATCAGATCCCATAAAATAGGTGGGAGAATGCCTATCTCCATCTGGTTTGTGGATCATGCTGGGGTTTAGGCATGAGATAGGCATCCGGGAGCCTGCCTGAGGCAACAGTGCACACACCCAGAACCAGAAACTTTAGGGAACTTTTACAGCAAAAATGTAGGTACCGAGTGAGTCTAGGTGCTTTCAGGATTAGATGGCAACAAAGTGGGGGCTTTGTAGATAGCAGTGGGGCCTAAAACTATGACTTAGATGTCTAAAGCCCTGATATAGGCACTGAAGTTCCTTTGTGGATCTGGCCCCAAGTGCCCTGGATGTGAAATTGCTGAATTACTTACCCTTCCCATCCTTGCTTGGGAGCATCTGTGGTCACCAATTTGGGTTAGTGACATTTTGAAGATCAGTTCAAACAGAAGATTAGCTCAGTTCTGCTACCAAATTAGAGAGGCCTCAAGATCATTTGCAATAAGAGTGAGGATAGACAATTCCACTGATGTTGGTTGACTGACAAAAATGACAAGGCAGTTTAAAGCGTTTTTCCTTATCTTTAGCTTTAAAGATTTGATTTTCTGACTTGCCTTTTTGCTTGACCGCCACTTCCAAAGATCCTTAAGTGCCAGAATTCCGATCTTCAATGGCGAGCCCCTCTTCCACTCTCTCTCCTTCTCACCAGCCCATCATTTATTCTGGCTAAGGACTGAACACAAGTTCCCTTAGGACATGGTTCAGGTTATTCCACTTTCAGCCAGGGAGGATCACCAAAACCAGCAAGAGGTAATTCCCTCTCTAGGGACTAATGCATATGCCATCATAAGGTACTTGTCAGTGGAGTAAACTGCCACTCTCTCAAACATCTCCTTATGAATTTCCACTTTTTAAAAAAGGCACATTAAAATTAGGCTTATACAGTATTATGAATCACTTCAGAGAAGGCCATTTTTATTTAAACAAGATAACAGTTTACACACTTTAAATATATACTGAAAAAAGTTTTCATAAAATAAATGCACGTAATTCTAACCAGATTTGAAATGTTGGTACTTATCCTTTTCCACATCATTTACCAACCACTTAAACCTAAGTGAACCTCAAAACTAAGTTAATTATTCAAAATAATTTAGTCATGGCATGCCATATCCAACACATCATAACTCTGGAGATTTACTATGTGTATGACAGAATGAGAGTAAACACAAGCTGTATTAATATATGTATGTATAAAATATTTGAGCATACTATGTTTTTTCCAACATAATACAACCATTTTGAAGTAATATGTATATATCATGAACAGAAAATTAAACAATTATATTGTATAAGCAATACTAGGCAATATATACAAATTAAATGAATACAATCAAATGATTAACAACAAAAAAGCTCTCTTATGATCAAATTTAATGAAACATAAGCTTCAGTTATATTTAGTATCAAGTCTGGTTAGACACCAATGGGAACATATTCTTTAGGATTTTCAGGTGTAAAAGTATGTCAATTCCTTTCAAATACAAATGCCTGAAAACAAAAGTTGATTTAGTTAAATTCAAATGTTGTATTTTTTCCCTTCCAATACACACAGCACAAATGCCACTGTAGCTGGGATGAAAGAGGAAAATCAATGAGAGCCGCACAAGAATATGCAATGCGAAAGCATGGTCCAACGCACTTACGTATGGTATAAACCCTAAAATTGTTGTAGTCTAGATTTGGACTTAAAGGAGGTTCTCCCCCCGTATTAATTTTTTATATATACATGTTTGAAACTTTACTAAAGACATTCAACAATCTTTACACACTTTCCATTTCTAGAACAGTGGTTGAAATTAATACACATTTGGAACTGCTGTTTTACAATGGTTGTCATTTCTATGCTACACTTATAATATTTGGCTGACATATTAGAATTACATACAAATAAACTGAGAAATTTGGCCACATTAATATTCTAATATTCCAAAAAAATCCAGTAGACCTCCATAATTAACAAACAGCTGTAGACGTGGTCAGGTCCTTTTCAGCTTTACTTAATGAAAAAACCCAAAAACAAAAACGCTGACTTTTTCTTCCTCTAAATCCAAGGTTACATTTGCTTATGAGCACACCTATATTTTCTGAATGAAAAATGAAAACCCAGGGCCAAATTTTAACCTTGGATATGTTCAAGGGAAATGTTCCTTTGTAAAGAGTTTTTAGCATCCTTACATGAGAACTGATATTACAAAACAATCATTTTCTGAAACTGTCCCTTTTCCCCCAGGGAAGAAAAAATCTAAACGTTCTAATATTCATTCCAATATATCAAAGGCAGGGCTAGATTCCATCTGACCTTGTGTGCACGCAGTGTGTAGAGAAATGGGAGTATGTAATTTGCCACACACACACCCCAGGCATAAGGGCCAGGCAAAAGTCTGGTCCCTACTTTGAGTAGGCAGAACCCCATGGCATGGTGCAAATCCATTCTGCCCCCAACTCAAGCTTCTCCCTAAATGGCACCATCTAGTTCTTAAGACCTCATCTCAAGCCAAGAGAAGTCAATGGAAGTCTTTCCATTCAGTTTAATGTGTTGGTTCAGGCCCATATTTACTGATCCTTGTTCTAGAAATAAGAAGGTGTTGAACCTAATTTTAGTGCCTCTTTCCTTCATTACAAAAATAATTGGGTGTCGTGCCTTTTTGTGATAAGCCTTCCTGGGTATATAAAAACAGAAATAAAGGCCACAGTTTGCATAGGCATCAAACGGAAGTAAAACCTATTCGAAATCAGAATGAGGCCTAAAAGCTTTATAATGTAAATAAACGTAACTCTTGCAAACATATATTGCAGAGCTGAGGTAAAAATTCAATCTGTATTACTGTCCTGAAAAACTTTTAACACTGAAGCTTACTTATTATTCAAATATTATTTTGCTGCCACTTCTACTAATTTTCATTCCCCTCATTCTGGTGTTTATGTCAGTAGAGTCACATGTCTCATTCATTGCTTCTGGAGGCAGATTTTCAGTAAGACTTTCTGTGGAAATGGTGTTACATTTATCATCATCTGAAAATTGCATAAATAAATTTTTGTCACACTTAAGTTCATCTTTTGCAATATTTTTGCCACTACTATATGAACTTGGTTTCTTTCTGGGTAGTTTTCTAGAATGTGGTTTAATGGTAGATTTAATTCTTGAAACTGTATCACAGGCATTTCTATGTTTCATATCTGGTGGTTGCTGCTGTGCATTCTGGTTTTCACCAGGCAAGAAACTGCTCTCAGTACAGCTATGTTTTGGTTCAGAAATTTGCAGAACATGATAGCTGTGCTTCACCTTGAAGTTGTGAACAGGGTTCAGTTGGTTTTGTATTGTCAATTCCAACACGGTAGCATGTACTTTTACAGTAGACAGCATGACCAGCTGCAACCAAAGTATCTGCTAGATTATGCTGCTCACGCAAAACATCTACCTCTAGTTTCATTCCAGAACCATACTGCTTAAACTGGAAAATCAGGCCTTGTTTACATAGAAATTCCTGAAACAAGAGTTTAGCTTCATCACTCCAGTGTTCCCCTTTGGCAGGAATCACACCAGATAAGGAGCAAGAGTAAGATAATCGTGGTAAACAAATAAGTTCTTCTGGAACAACTTTCAGTTTATCGATATCTGAGTAGGGAATATATGCAAGAAAGCCATAATCAAGAAACATAAGAACAACAGACTGATTTGAAACTTCTGAAACTTCTACCCTGTTCCACTGTGCTTCCAACCCAAACTTGATCAAACAACTTGCACCAGGAGTCACAAGGTCCCGTGGCAAAGTTGGTAAATTGCCTGGAAGGTCAGAAAGTAGCATAAACAAGGTTTTCATAGTGTCAAATAAATCTTCTAATTGAATGCAGAAGTTTGAAGGATCAGTAACTGTAGTTGCAAATCCAGGGTATTGATTACCACTTTGGAGTAGCGCCCATGTAACTGAATTTATTCTAAAAGACAGTCCAGATGTCTTAGAAGCCACATTATTTGCACTTTCTGTACAATTAGGTTTGTTGATCTTGCTTTGCCCAGAGATCTGATTCAAATATTCCAAAAGTAGAATCCCATCTACTAAGATATCTACTTCCCAGATACAAGAAGATTTCAAGTATCTCAGAAACAGGAGCTTTATTTCACGGTGTGCAATTTTATTTACCACATAGTCACATGACATTTTACCTGCATTTTCAATCCAAATCCATTTACATGATATGGCTTGTTTAGGAATACACTTGATCTCATTACTGAGCACTTTTGTATTATGCAAGGATACCATTTCACGTCTACCACGATCCATGAAGAAAACTAACATTTTCTCCTCACTAACAAGCTTCATCACTTTTGATCGGTACCACTTCAAGGTGTTTTTAGATTTTGTCAAGCATTCCAATCCTTCTTGAATATTTTCTACTGTAATCAAACGGTTTCTCTTTGCTTCTTTGGCAACCATTACATTTAAATACGAAAATGTCTGCACATTTCTCATTAATTTTACATGGAAATTTCCACATTTTGAAATATGAATTATTTCTGCCATTTCTATTTGTCCAGGATTTAGATATTGGTTAGGGATTTGAGAGAGAATTTCAGAGGTGTTTCTAGTCTCAACAGTCTCATATTTATTATGACCTCTAGAGTTCTTCCTTAGTTCTTTAACTTCAGGATCTGCATTTGTGGCCAGAATGTCTTGTTCTGTATTAGTTTCCATATTTAGCATTGATGTGTTCTGTAATATTGAGCTGTCATGTCTCTGCATTAACTCATTAACCACAGACTTTCCATCACAAATTATATCTACCTCCCACTGTTGTTCATGTTGTTGCAAAAATACACAAGTAATTTGTTTATTTACTTTTCTGGAAAAGTAGAACATAACATTGCTGCTCCAGCTTCCGTCAGGATGAGTACTTTTTACTCTACTAAGGAAACAATGGATACTGAACCTTGGCAAAGTTAAGAACTTTCCTTGAATTTTGTAGATTTTTGATGGACTCACAACTGATGTATTACCATAGTCAATGAATTCTACCTCATAGGATTTTCCTGATCTAACTGTTTTAATAACTGCTCTATATAAGAAAGAATCAATTACATATTCTGCTAAAACAAGATCCCCGGCCACAAGTTCATTCAGGTAATTTTCATGGTCTACATTTTTTCCTTCATTTAGTTCTTCTGCAAGTTGAATGATTATGTTTTCATCCCCTGCGAGCTGAATATAGAAACTAGATGGGTTATTTATATTAGAAATGTACCCTGCTAACTGAGAATTCAGCTCAATGTTACGTGGAGGAAGATTGACATATTTGGGTCTATTTACCCTACCTTCTTGTTGACCTGTATAATTTAGTTTGTTGGTGCAAGATTTAGTCATAATATTTGCAGGTATTTCCTGCAAATTGAAAACAGGGCAAAGTAGAGATTCAGGAGTAAATATTCTATCTGCATTTTTCTCTTTGTGTTCCAAAGATATATTCACATTTTTACAAACTGGCTCTTTATTGCCATGGAATGTTGGTAGTATAAAGGGCATATCGCACAATTTTTGTGGAACAAGCACAGTTTGATCTTTATCTTGAAAATCCTCTTGAACACCAGTCTGAGAAGATATATCATGTACTTGAGTTTTTATTTCAGTTTTCAAGGCAATTCTCTCAATATTTTTATCTTTTGTTTTATTACCTTCATCAGGTTTTACTTTGTGTACCTCCTTACTATTTTCAACAGACTGCTCTGTACGTTTCACACGCTCCAATTCCTCTGTGTATTTTTTCCTATTCTCAGACAATAATTGTAGAATTTTCTGATTTATCTGGATATGTCCATCATACAGCTCCACACCAATCTGGCCATCTGACTCTCTGGATACTACTACTGCCTTCAATGGTTTACCCATGAAATTCTCCACAAACCATCTATTGACTTCTACTGGAATTTCTCTCTCTCTAAGATCTGATAGATAACATTCAATGGCTTGCATGGGTGTCAATAGTAAATCTGTGTCATGATCTGGAATAGGCATCAGTTTGTCTCTCACTACCATCTGTTTATTCCCAAAGTCCACAAAATAGGCTAGGAAATAGGATGATGATCCCATGGAAGATGCCAAAGCTCTGTAAAAGAGACCATCTTCAAAATATTTGGCTATGCATAATCGTATTTTGCTCGGGTCATATTCTGAACTGTTTGGTATGTTACTAATCTCTGCAATCTTCTTCATCAATTTGTCTATAATTTCTGTGTTACGATTAAGCTGGCAATAAAATTTTGCAGGGCTGTATACATGCGTTATATATACTTCCTCTTCACTTCCAATTTTTATATTAAAAGATGAGTAGCAAAAACTATACAGATAAATTGATGGTATAAGTGCTTTTGTGAATCCAAAAAATTGGGACTGACCATGACCATGACCATGCTTTATGAGAAACTGCTGTGCACCAATAAATGGAGTCTGTAAATCAACTAAGTTACACAAGCAGTTATGCCTTATGATAATTAGAGCATAAATGACAAAAGTCAGTAGCCCACTGGAAGCAGAAATGAAGTTTCCAAAATCCTTACATGCCTCTTTAGTCCAAATAAATGGGTAAAATTGTGGGGGTTCGTTTATGTTCTTAAGACTACATGTAAAAGCTTGACTTTCCAAAGTTAAAAAATCTGGATGAATAGCTTGAAGATCCTTAAGTAAAACTCTTTCCTGATTACCATAGTCTACAAATATCACATCAACTTCATTTCTGGATACTTGTTGCATAAAAGCTGCTCTGTACCACTTCCCATCCTTGGAGTGTTTTGCAACACAGGCAATCTGTCCAGTTTTATAGGGATTGCTATGCACTTCATAATAACTCTGAATTTGCTCCATTAAATTCATTAGTTCTGGTAATTTGCTTTCCAACTGACAAAAAAAATGGGATGGAGAAATAATATACGAACAGATGACATCAAGAACTGCTCCTGGTTTAAACATTAACTCTTTATAAGAGCTCATAGGCTCACTTCTCTCATATATTACATAATGCTTTTTGGAAAGAGTACTTTCCCAACTTGGAAAAGATTCAAGAGACTCTCTTGCCACAGAAAAAGTGTTTAATAATGGTTTGTTTTGCCTGATATTTGTAGTTGCTGATACTTTACTTTTAGGTATAACATATGTGCCTGGTGTATTTATATATTTTTTAGTTTTGTTTTTTGAATTTAGGTCTTTAGAATTTTTCACGACGTTCAAAAGAGAATCTGGTTTCACTTCCCAGTACTCAGCATATCCAGCCTGAACCATAAGTGTGACAACATCCATTTGTTCCAAGCCATCCATAAATTGTGCATTAACAATGTACTTGTCATTTTGCTTTGCAATGACATAAAGCAAGAGCTGTTTGTCAAATACAACCTTCTTAAAGAAATCAGTTTCTTTTTTAACCCATACATCCTCAATGGGAAATGCATGAGCAAGTGCACAATGCATGGCAAGTGCTGGTAATTTACAAAACTCTGGAAGCAAAGTTTTCACATCTTGAATGGGTACAGTATCTGTATTTCCAAAATCCAAAAAATAAACGTTAATGTTTACACCTTCCACTTCAGTGATAAGTCCCCGATAGTACTCCATGTCTTTGCTATACCGGGCACAGCAGGGTAACCCAGGCTTTGGGTTTTCAACAATCTTATCATAAACTCCATATCTATTATACACATCTGCAATATTTTTCATCAAGGTTTGAAACTCATTGTTATAGTCATTAGTTTGAACCCAGAAGTTCGATGGATTCAACACATATTCAACAAAAGCAACATGAACGGAATCTATTTTCATTTCTACTGTTTTGTAATAGATTGATAAAGAAGGGTCCTTTTCAATTAAGCAGTTTCCCACTTGTTCTGTGTTTCCAATAAAACTCTCAGCTGAAACACAGATCTCTTCATAAGCTTTAATGTCTCCAAGTATATTAGTGACATTTGAACTAGAAACTAGGGAACATGATTGAACTACCTCATTCACCTGTTGTGGATATTTAGCATTAACTTCAGATTCTTCACTATGTAATGTAACATAATACAAACATTCATTGGCATTGAACAAATCAATGCAGGCAGACACAGCAGTCTGTCCTAACAAGGCCTGTTTAAATTCTTTGAGTTGAGAATTTCTTTTTCCAGCTTCACTCTGATCACTGAAACATGACAGTGCACATTGAAATGAAATCATTGGTAAGGAAGTGAATTCTGGTTGAAGTTTCAGAACATGATTGGAAGGCACAGCTTCACTGTTGCCAAAATCCATGAACCAGACCTTTACTTGGTCATCAGAGAGGAGCTGCTGTATCACTCCCCGGTGCCACTGTCCTTTTAGTCTTTTTGCAGCACAGAGAGCTCCAAAACTATCACAAGATGGAACATTTTCCCTACTGACAGCATCATAATGCAAAGTCATTGTTGTGGTCAAGTCTTCTAGACCTTTCTGCCATTTTAGCATCTGACAATAAAATTTGCTTGGACTGATTGCAACAGTTATTTTTACCTTCTCTACACTACCGACAGATAAAGAAGGCAGGAATCTATCCAGAACTGGCTGAAACTCTGGTAGATTTTCAGCATTGCTGAAAGAGGATGACTGTGGCCTTGTGTATTTCTGTTGCAGCAAATCTGGCATTTGTTTGCAAAGGAGCTCTTGAGGTAATTCCTTTAACATTTCTACAATAAGACGAAACGAATCTCCATCAACAAGTTTTCCTAATTGCAGTTCAAGAACATCACTAATGACTTTCGGTACTTCCAAGAGAAACAATTGGTATGGTAAAATAGCTTGCACGTGACCTTTAATCTGTAATCCTATTAGAGAAGAAAAATAATTTAGAGCTTTTGGACCCCATTTTTCCCCAACCGGAAGTATGTTTGCAAAAACACCACACACCATCATTGGAGGCAGTTGAAACAATTCACCACATGCAGAAGCAACATTTATTTCGTTAACTATTAGCACTTTCCCAACATCTATGAGAAACACTTCATAGATTTCTTCTCTCTTTTCCAGCACTCTTCCTCTATGCCATTCTCCATTTATGTCCTCCACCAAACAAAACTCACCAATGCCAATACTTTCCTTTACTTTGGACACATGCTGTATTTCCTTTTGCAATATGTGGTAATCAAAGTCGTATTCTGTCTTGTATTTCCCCTGAAATGTCACGAGCACTTCCTTTGGATGGCACTCTATGTGAGTTATCTTCAGATCCACGTCTAAAAATTTTTGTGATGGAGACAAACAATCCATTGTCTACAAAATAAAAATAAGATCAGTTTTGATAATCATCCAGTTTTCAATTCACTTTTTTTACATTAACCGTATTTAATTTCTTAAAGCAATTTGTATTCAGTATATCTTTGTCCTGGGCTTACTATTGTGCTTTCTGACTGGCTTTATCACCTTACATGGAGCAATCCAAAGTGATCCTCAAAGAGACAAAAATCCCTCATCTCTATTCATTTTTTAACAGACACATTTGCAAAACAAGTACACAGGAGTCTCAGTATTTCTGCACAAGAAGTGGAAGTGACATTTATCTGTCATTCATGTTATCTCTGCTGCTTCTACAACTGGACTGCCTTTCACCCTGCAGGTAGTCTGGAAACATTCCAGGGCTTTAACAGTGGGACTCAGGAGCTGAACCTCACACACCTGACAGCTCATCTGAAGATTTGACTCTGTTGAGAAGACATAAATCACAAAGATTCAATGCTCTGTTTTAACAGCTTTTTTGTAATTTGCACTGAAGTATGGGTCCCCTCGCTCGCCCCCTTCCCCCGCCCTTCCACTTCTTGCTATTAGTTTTATTTGAGGGATTTTTGTTTCCCCAAGACACACATCTCTCTCCCACCTCCCCCTTCCTCCTTCTCCTTCAGGAGGATCAATCTGTGGTCCTGTGCAGTAGTGCTTACCTCTTTTGATGGAATTACAACTTTTAGTATAGCTGCAGATGTGTTATTCTTTATAATGTACTTCCCATTTCTTTTTGGATAAATAATTGGAAGTCACAGTTCTACCAAAGAAAAAAAAAAGTATGTTAATTCTAAGATGAATGCCTCTTTTACTGTACTTACTTGTAGCATTCCATAACATAAGTGGATTTTATTTAAAAAAAATATTTTCACATCACTTTTTAAACAAAATGCTGACCTACATTTAACCAAGTCTCCAAGGTTCAGATTGACTAGAGCTTTATTCAAATTTAATGCAACTGATCTGACTTCACATTCTTTGAATCAGTATCATGCCTCTGCAGTTTCACACCACCACCATCATATGCCTATACACTAAATATGATATTCCAGTTAATAATTAACAAAATAGTCAGATTGTCAAACACATTTGCCCACTGTCCAAGAGCAAGCTGGTAGGAATCAATCCCTGTCCAGCAGAGGCTTAGTTTCTCAGAAACTAAGCTTTACATTTTTAAAAAAATATGTATTTCTAGCTCTTATGGAGGAAGGTAACGTAAGAACACAAGAATGTCCATACCAGTGATTCATCTGGTCCAGTATCCTGTCTGCTAACAGTGGCCATGGCCAGATACTTGAGAAGGCATGAACAGAACAGGGAAATTATTGCGTGATCAATCCTCTGTCATCCAGTCCCAGCTTGTGAGGTTTAGGGACACCCAAGCATGGGGTTTCATCCCAGACCATCCTGACTAAAACCATTAATGGATTTATCTTCCATGAACTTATCTAATTCTTTTTTGAACCCAGTTATACTTTTTTGGCTTTCACAGCATCCCCTAGCAATGAGTTACATGGGTTGACTGTAAGTTGTGTACACCATAGATTTTTATAATGGCATGATATTTTGTCTTAGCTATCCCTTTTCTAATAGTTCCTAACATTCTGCTAGCTTTTTTGACTGCTGCTTCACTTGGAGATGTTTTCAGAGAGCTATTCACAATGACTCCAAGATCCCTTTCTTGAGTGGTAACAGCTAATTTAGAGTGTGTCATTTTCTATGTATACTTGGGATTATACTTTCCAATGTACATTATTTTGCATTTATTAACACCAAACTTCATCTGCCATTTTGTTGCCCACTCACCCAGTTTTGTAAGATCCCTTCACAGTAAGCTTTTATCTTAACTTAAGATAGTTAATTTTGTATCATTTGCAAACTTTGCCACCTCACTATTTACCCCTTTTTCCAATTCATGTATGAGTATGTTGAACAGCACTGGTCCCAGTACAGATTCTTGGGTGACTACCCTATTTACCTCTCGCCACTGTGAAAACTGACTATTTATTTCCTACCCTTTGTTTCCTAGCCTTTAACCAGTTACTGATCCACAACAGGCCCTTCCCTCTCATCCCATGACTGCTTACTTTGCTTATGAGCCTTTGGTGAGGGATCTTGTCAAAGACTTTCTAAAAGTCCAAGCACACTATGTACACTGGATCATCCTTGTCCACATACTTGCTGACCCCTCAAAAAAATTCAAAAGATTGGTGAAGCATGAATTCCTTTTACAAAACCTATAGTGACTCTTTCCCAACATATCATATTCATCTATATGTTTGATAATTCTATTCTTTACTGTAGTTTCAGCTAATTTGTCTGGTACTAAATTATCAGCCTGTAATTAACAGGATCACCTGTGGAGCCGTTTTTTTTTTTAAAAATCAACATTACATTAGCTATTTTCCAGCCATCTAGTAGAAAGACTGATTTAAGTGATAGGTTATGTTTCAGTTAGTAGTTCTGCAATTTCACATCTGAGTTACTTCAGACCTCTTGGGAGAATACCATCTGGTCCGGGTGACTTATTACTGTTTAATTTACCTATCTGTTCCAAAATCTCCTCTATTCAACACCTCAATATGGGACAGTTCCTCAGATTTATCACCTAAAAAGAATGGCTCTGGTGTGGGAATCTCCCTCACATCCTTTACAGTGAAGACTAATACAAAGAATTAATGTAGCTTCTGTGCAATGGCTTTTCTTCTTGAGTGCTACTTTAGCACCTTGATTGTCCAGTGGCCCTACTGATTGTTTGGCAGGCTTCCTGCTTCCAAAGTACTTTAAAAAATTTGCTGTTAGTTTGTGCACCTTTTGGCCTGCCTAATTACATTTTTACACTTGATTTGCCAGAGTTTATGCGCCTTTCTATTTTCCTCAGTAGGATTTGACTTCTAATTTTTAAAGGATATCTTTTTGTCTCTAAACAGCTCTTTTACTCTGTTTAGCTATGGTGGCATTATTTTTGTCCTCTTACTTTGTTTTTATTATTAATTAATATTAATATTATTTGGGGTATATAATTAGTTTGAGTCTCTATTTTGGTTTGTTTTTTTTTACGTTTCCATGCCACTTGCAGGCATTTCATTCTGATGACTGTTCTTTTTAATTTCCATTTAACTAGCTTCCTCGATTTTGGGTAGATCCCCCTTCTGAAGTTAGAAACCCATCACAGTAGCATTTTTGTTATTTTTCTCCCTGCAAGTATGTTAAATATAACTACATTATAGTCACTGTTACTGAGCAGTTTACATTCACGTTTTGGACCAGATCCTGTGCTCCACTTAGAACTAAATGAAGAATTGCCTCTCCATTTGTGACAGGTTTCACAGTAGTAGCCGTGTTAGTCTGTATCCGCAAAAAGAACAAGGAGTACTTAGAAGTGGGCTTTAGCCCAAGAAAGCTTATGCCCAAATAAATTTGTTAGTCTCTAAGGTGCCACAAGTACTCCTTGTTCTCTCTTCATTTGTGGTTTCTAGGATTAGCTGCTCTTAGAAGCAGTCATTGATGGTGTCTAGATTTCATCTCTGCATTCCTTCCTGAATAACCTTGTGAATGTCAACTATTGCAGTTGTCTTCCTCAATCAGAAGACAGCCTACAACACAAAGGTCTGGCCATGCTTCTATTCAACTTAACGGGACATTAATTGGCTAGTTATCCAGTTAGTCACTTTTCCAACTTATTGAAATATTAATAAAGGACCCAGTTCTGCAAAGTTCTGTATGATCTCATCTTTCACTGACATCAACAGCTGAAAAAGTTAAAAAACAGGCTGGGGGAAAATAGAGAAGAGGTTGGATGCAGATGTTGCTTCTTTTTCTCTCTTCTCCCCCCCCTCCTTTTTGGGATCAAAGTCCATTCTCACATTCCCTTTTGCACTACCAAATTACCTCTGCAGGAGAATCTGATAAAGGATGACAACCTGTACTACTACCTATACAGGTTATTGTCCTTATTTACATTGTGACGGGTGGGACTGTAGGCGTGCATTGCAGGTATATTTGGGCCTGCTAAGAAAGAGGAGATGGAAATAGGGACACAGGCAAGGCTCTGCGCAGTCAGAGCTGGAAGGGGGACATGGGGTAAATGTTCTGCGGCACCAGAGATGGGAACGGAACACTGGGAAACAGACTCTGACGGAATGTAAAGTTATGGATATGCTTGCTGGAAACTAACCCCAATAAACACTGCATTGTCTGCACTTTGGACTTCTGGTCTTCTGCTTTCTGTCTGCATGACAAGAACCAGGGGAGAGGGTAAAGGGAGAACCCTCTAACAATTTCTATGGGCCTATGATAAATGGATTATCATGTTTATTACAGTGGTGCAAAGAGTCAACCAGAAACAGAGCCCCATTGGGTCCAGAGCAAGACACATTCCCTACAGAAAGACACTTACAGTCTAAATACACAAGCCAGACAAAGGACAAACCATACTAGCAAAATGAACAATGTATTATCAGTAGGGCCCTACCAAATTCACAGTCATGAAAAATGTGTGTCAGACTGTGAAATCTGGTCTCCTCCAGTGAAATCTGATCTTTTCTGTGTTTTTACTCTATACTATACCGATTTCATGGGGGAGACCAGTGTTCCTCATACTGGAAGTCCTGACCCAAAAGGAGGTCACAAGGTTATTTTACGGGGGTCACGGTATTGCCACCCTTACTTCTACACTGCCTTCAGAGCTGGGTGGCCAGAGAGTGGCGGCTGTTGGCCGGGCGCCCAGCTCTGAAGGCAGCGCCCCGCCAGCAGCAGCAGCACAGAAGGAAGAGTGGTAATACCATACCATGCCACCCTTACTTCTGCGCTGCTGCATTCAGAGGTGGTTGGCCGGAGAGTGGAAGCTGCTGACCAAGGGCCCAGCTCTGAAGGCAGCAGCACAGAAATAAGGGTGGGAATACCATACCATGCCATCCTTTCTTCTGCGCTATTGCCTTCACACCTGGGCTCCCAGCCAGTACCTGCTGCTCTCCATCCACCCAGCTCTGAAGGCAGTGCACGGGTAAGGGTAGCAGTACTGCAACTCCCCTACACTAACCATGCAAAAAAACCCAAAAAAACACACACACTCCTTTTTGGGTCAGGATCCCTAGTTACAAAACTGTGAAATTTCAGATTTAAATATCATTAAATTTATGATTTTTTAAATCCTATGACCGTGAAATTGACCAACATGGACCATGAATTTGGTAGGACCCTAGATATCAGCAATTATCTCTCTCTCTCTCATTATGTGGGGGAAATTAACTATCACAGGCCTTTCTTGTGGTTATTTAAATTATTACCACAGGGAATGTATTCATTTACTGAAAAGACAAACTACTCGTCACATGTAAAGCTTTCTTGTTTAGTGTTTGACTGGATTCAAGATCACTGGCAACGTTCTGTTACTTGGCCCTGGGCTACACTGGGGGGGGGGGGGTGTCGATCTACGATACGCAACTTCAGCTACGTGAATAACGTAGCTGAAGTCAGCGTATCGTAATCGACTTACCTGGCCGTGAGGACGGCGGCGAGTCGATCGCTGCCGCTCCCCCGTCAACTCCACTTCCGCCTTTCACGGACATGGATTTCCAGAGTCGACAAGGAGCGCTTTCGGGTACCGATTAATCGCCGCCAAAAGAGACGCGAAAAATCGATCCCCGATAGATCGATTGCTACCCGCCGATCCGCCGGGTAGTGAAGACAAGCCCTTATAGCGAAAGAAACCTTTGACAAAGGAAAGAGCTGCCCAAGACAGACTTTCTTACTCTAGAAACAGCTGGAAACTGATGACAGGAACAGCCAGAACTTCACTTGCAGGCAACAAACGGCGCCGCCTTATGAAGAAGGGTCTCCCTCTTGAAGCAAACGCGGGAAAGGCTTGGGGGGAGAAAAAAAAAACATGGTTTTTAACCATCTCCAAGGCCTAGCTTCCCGTGCGTGGGTTGTAATGACAGCACCATCCAGGGCCACTGCTCACAGCACAGCTGAGCCAGAGAACCCGTCACCTACCCGTGCACTAAACCCGGCCCCAAGCCAGGCGCCCAGCCCCACATCTGCCCTTTGAGACGGTCGGAGACGACTCGCCCTGCCACGCGTTTAAAGGGCCGCGTCTGCACGTGTCCCCGCCGCGGCTATTTGCGGACCGGCCCAGCCCACGCCGAACTGAAGGCGGGAGCAGGCAGCACGCGCGCCGGACGGGGAACGGGCGGGGCTTTCGCCGGAGGCCGCCGCGCGAGCCGCCACAGCGGTTCTCCCCGCGGAGCCGCGCGCCAGCCCTGGCGGTTCGGCGGCGGGGAGGGGACGTGCCTGAGGCGGCGCGCCCAGCTGGAGCTAACGGGGCCACGCGGCTCGGCACGGGCAGGGCGCTGCGCACGGCGGGGCTGCCGGCGGCCCCAGGGAGCCCTAGGCTGGGGCCGCGCTGGCCGCACGAAGGGTGCCTGGGCGGCTGCTCGCTTACCCGGGCTCGTACGGGCACTGGCGCCTGCTCTAGGCGCCGGGGCCGTAGGGAGAGATCGGTCTGCGGACGCCACCCTAAGCAGGCAAAATGGCGGCGCGGAAGGCGAGATCGGCGTGTGGACGCCGCCCTGAGCAGGCGACGCGACTGCCGGTGCCGGCCGCCGCTGTGAAGGGCGCATGCGCCGTGGGCCGCCCCGACGGCCGCGTTGGGCGGCTGAGGCGGAGCTGGGTGTGAGGCGGGAGGGGGCGGTTGAAGGTTCCTCTAGCTGCGGGAAGGGGGTGCGCTATGGACTCCCTGAGCCACCCCTCCCCCACCCTGTTCACCCACAGGGGTCCTCAGCAGGGCTCCCCCAGAACCCCAGGCCCCTCTCCAGCGTGGGGTCAGGCCAATACCCAGCACCTCTGAGAAGCCACCTGTCAAATGTTCCGCCCTCCTTCTGCGAGCCCATCCTGGGCGTGGGCCACTGCGCCCACCTGCCGCCCCGCGAGCTGCCCCCTTGGGTTCACATTGGCAGCCTCTTCCTCCTCCCAATAATGACCAAAATCCAAGTCCATCCAAAACAAACGCTCTCATCCTCTAATGAGTGGCCGCACCAAGGGAATGGCGAGTTAGCCCACCAAATCCTTGAAGTGCTGTCGGATGCTAAGAACCGTTGTTGGGATGAATTAATCTGTGGATCGTAGTCTCCAAGCATGTGGCCCTCACCTTTGCGGGAGTTGTGTCTGTCACTGCTAATCAGGGACCTTGGTGGACTGTGGATAATAAGAGCTAGCCCTGCCAAGCTTGGGAGAAATTAAAGCTTTCCGTGCAATAAATGGAAATATTCCTATTTGGAAAGCATTGCTAATACAAGCCTGGGGGAGAGATGGGACTATTTGGTCTTGATACTATGTTTTGTACAAATCAGAGGAAAGATCACGCCAACCTGGAGTTAGTTCTCTTTAAAACTCCTGGCCTTTAGGTTATTGTAGTTAAAACATCCATGATAACAAAGTTAAAATATTTTTTAGCAATAGTTTAGTTCCTTAAAATAGATATTTCTAAATGCCCATCCTTAAGCTGCCTAAAAGGATGGAAATGTATGTTTCTGGCATTACTTCATAGTATGACAGTTATTAAATTTGCCTCATTATATGACCATTAATAAACTTGCTCCCTTTCTATATTTTTCCTGTTTTTGCAAGAAGGACAATCCATCATATCTGAACACTTTGAACATGTCTCCTGTGCAGCCTTGTTAGTAGTACATGGTGCATTAATGTCCAGGAAGGAGATGTTTACATTTGATCTTTCAGGATAGTGAAACTCACTAACTCTTGGCTGGACACCAAATTCTAGCCCTCATTTACTTCTAAGTGTTGTACCAACCTGGAAATAGGTCTATGCCTTTGGATTGCCATGGAGATGTCAATTATTTAGGTGTGTGAAGTCATGCCACTTTCCAAGAAGCTACTGCAGCAGCATCCCTGATGGGGCCTGTGGTTGCTTTTTTAAGCAGCTTAAAAGGGCTGAAGTATTTTTAAATGTCTGTATGAGTGAATGGCAATAGAAGCTGTAAAATATGTACCAAGGTCTGATGCAAATGAATAATAGCATTTCCAAATAAAACTAAAACATCTGGGCTAGATTCACAAAAAGGACTTAGGCACCTAACTGCCACTTTAGGTGCCTAAATCCAGAATCAGTCCCTTCTGAGATTCACAACCCCCACCCACCCACACTCAGCTCAGCTGCCACCTAACCCAGCATGCAGCTAAACTCACTCATTGCTTACATTTTTGCAATAAAATTCCCTATGTAAGTGTATTTCAGCCACACACCAGGTGACCGGATGCCTGAACCTTGGAGTGATTCATGCACTGGGGATTCATGCATTTACTGACCCATGGGCCCTGAGCCAGTAAGTGTGCGCAGACCTTGCCTACTGGATTGGGCCTCTATATGTGAGCTTGCCCAAAACAGTTGGGGGTGGTGGCCTCTCTCATAGCTTTTTAGTCCAGTGGTTAGGGATGTGGAAGACCCCAGTTCAAATCCCTTTTCCACCTGAGGGAGAGAAGGGATTTTAACTGGGCTCTGTCATTTCTCAGATTAGTGTCCTAACCACAGGGTCATAGGATACGCTAATGTGGAAGGGCTTCCTCAGTCTCTCCTGTTGAATCTGTTTCACTGTAGTTTTTTTTTTTTTTTTTTTAAAGCAGATGGACTAGGGGACTGGATACTGACTCTTCTACCACTCCACTACCTCCCCCAGGTGGTATGTTCTAACCACAAGCCTACAGAGCCATTCTCATTTGGGATTATTGCTCTCTCTGGCCTAATGATTCTGTCATTATTTAGCCACAGTGGAACAGCTTCAACAGACAAGACTGAGGGAGTCTCACATCATAATATGCCATAGGCCAGTGGTTAGGGCCTGCACCTGAGCAGTAGTGGATACCTATTCAAGTCACCTTTCCCCACATGAAGGGAGAATTTCAACTGGGGATCTTCCACATCCCAGATGAGTACCCTACACTGGATTAAGAGTTATACGGGAAGGCCTCCTTTCCTGGCTTCCTGCTAAACAGCATAGGCACTTAACGCCAAGACAGGGTTTTCAGTGGGAACTGCCTCTTTGCACCCTGGATTTAGTCACCTATGTCTAAGAAAGGGATGGGGTTTAGCACACCCTTTGGCTTGGCATCTCCCACTGTCTGGCTTAGGTGAGGAGCTGCCTAGGGTGAATCCCATTCTGAGGCACTTATCTCTTTCCATTCATTGTATAGGGAGCGTAGGCACTGAACTCAGGCTTTGTGAATCCCATGATTTTCTGGGTGCCTAAAAATTTGGCGTGGCAATATTCAGCATCACCACACATAAGTTTCTTTGTGAATCTAGCCCATGGTGAATGACTCAGATTTGTTATTCTTTGTAATAATCTTCCACAGATAAGAGAACAAATGCTGGTGTGTATAAGAAATGGGGGAAATAAAAATAATCTCTTATTCAAGAACCTTGAATGGGAAAAAAAATCCATTTAACAATAGCTCCAGATATGGAGCTAACTGTTGGGTGAAGAGACTATTTTCTTTTCTAGTGCAGCTGTGCACTGTAGCCAAACCTTTACACAAAAGGATTTCATACATTACAAACTCTGGTAGAAGTTCTGCTGTCTTTATCGTAGGCAGAGATTTGGAAGAGAAAAAAGTACAAAACAACCACACCAAAATTGAGGCTAGAGCACAGGTGCTGGAACAATTTGTGTAGTGGGAGTGCTGAGAGCAATTGAATCAAACTGTAAACCCTGTATATAATGGCAATCACTTCAAGCCAGGAGGTGCTGCAGCACCCCCTGCACCTCTAGGTTCAGCACCTATGGGCTAGTGTACTTTTTCCCACTCTTTCTTTGAAAGGGTCTAATCTAATCCACAGCAACCACTGTGTGGTGCTGATAACTGAGCAGCAGCCACTAGGTGGCAGAAACAACCAAAGGTGGCCCTTAGTGAAATACTTGACAATATACCAGTATTGCTTCAACAGTTTGACCAATGAAGCAATTAAATCAGCCTGTCCTGTCCTGAGTGTATATATGTATGGGGGAACTTAGAAGATCACATTTGCACTATTAGAAATGTTGTCAGATAATTGCTATAATTTGTATTTACATTGAAGCATCTTGATTTATGTACACAATGCAGTTCCCTTTGAAAATATTGTATTATATAATACATTACTCTTGTCGTCACTGTATTTTTGCAAATTATCTGTATATCATCAGTAACCTGTTATTACACAGTTATAAACTCAGCAGTTTATACATCAAAGAGCAGTCAGTGGAAGCCACAACTATGAAATCATGACAGAAGAAGCCAATATCTTCTACTACTATTAAAAATGTATATAGCACTTTACAAGCAATTAATGACTCCTCATAACACCCCAAGCAGGTAAGAAAGTATAATCCCCATTTTATAGATGGGGTAGCAGACAAAGGAGTTAAGTGGCTTGTCCCTGACCACAGTGTAGTAACTGGGAGGAATTCTAAAAGGGATTGTTATTCAGATTATTCTGTTTTACCCTTAGGGCTTGTTTACACACACAAGTTGTGTGGCTTTAACTATATTGGTATAGTTAAAACAGTACAACCTCCTCCCTCAATGTGTGTGCAGTTCTATTGGTATAAAGGTGCTTTATACTGGTATAGCTATTTCCATATGAGAAGGAGAACAACTATACCTGTATAAGTCACCTCTGTACCAATATAACTCCATCCACAGTAGGACTTTTACCATTAAAACTATTTTAGTTTAAAAAAATCACAGCCCTAACCCAAATAGTTACACTGGTAAAACTTATAAGTATACACAAACCTAAGATTTTTGTAGGGAAATTCAGGGAGTGCACGTGCAATGTAACTTTGTCATTTTAAAGGTTAAATGATATGTCAGATGAATGGTAGAGCAATTTAGTGCATACATTGATGATGGGTGATCTAACAGAATGGTGAGTCATAGAATCATAAATTAAGAGGTGGAAAAAGACCTATTAAATCAGCTAGACTGTCTGGTGAGGAGACAGACTAGATGATCTAATAGGTCTTTAGCATCTTTCATTTCTATGATCCACATCAGTTAACCAGGGTGTGGCCCGAAACCTGCAAACTGGTCCATGTGGAAAAACCCTTATGCTCACCAGAGCCCCACTGGTGCCAATGTGGGGGAGGGACCTGCCTGATCAGATGTGCTTGAATGTTCAAGGCCTTAATCTGTACTCTATTAAACCTGTTCCAAAGAGTTTACCTGTGACTTTTGCAAATTCAAAGAAAAATTTCAGGCAATCTTATCCAAATAAACTCTTTGGACTGGGAATTATCTTTGTATATGTTCATATGAGGCCAGATCAACAAAGGGACTTAAGTGCCTATACTCTAAGTCCCAGTTTTAGGCAACACTGCAATCCACAAAAACACCGCTCAGCTGCTGCCTGACACTGTATGCTCCTAAACTCACCTGGTGCCTAAAAATTCCCTGTATGCTCCTAAACTCACCTGGTGCCTAAATATTCCCTAGGTCCCTATGTTCCGCCTCTGGGCATGCACACTGTTGCTTCACTCTAGGTATCTGGGTGCCTATTTCCCACCTTAGCCCCAGTGCGATTCATGAACCCGGGGATGATAGGCGTAGGAGTGACTATGTTATTTGCAAGGCCTGATCCAGTAGGTGTGCTCTGAGCATGCTTAACTCCACACAAAGCACTGGAGGGGGGGAGGAGGAGGCCTCCCTCATATCTTCAGTTTTGTACAGAGATCTCCCACCTCTCAGGAGAGTGCCCTAGCCACTAGGGTGACCAGATGTCCCGATTTTATAGGGACAGTCCTGATTTTTGGGTCTTTTTCTTATATAGGCTCCTATTACCCCCCCACCCCCATCCTGATTTTTCACATCTGCTGTCTGGTCACCCTACTAGCCACTGAAATATCTAGTGATTCTCTCTTTGGCCCAATTAATATTTAAGGTTTCAATTATTTAATTAAAGTGGAATGGCTTCAACAGGAGAGACTGAGAAAGAGGCGCATCAGAATATCCCATAGTCCAGTTGCTAGGGTATTGTCTTGAGAGAGAGGTGATCCTTGTTCAAATCCCTTCTCATCAGACTCAGGAGAGAATGGCACCAGACTCTTCTACTTGCTGGTGAGTCCTGACCACTGAGCTAAAGTTTATGAGGGAAGCTTCTTTCTCTTCCCACTCCTCATGACCGCTTTGCATGGAGCTAGGTGCCTGCATCACTCATTCTCACAGGAAATGTTTAATTGCCTAAGCCATCTGACTCCAGAAGAGAGGTTCCTGGCAGTGGATCACAAGCAGAGATGGGTGCCTCCCTGCAGCCCAGACTTAGGTGCTGAATTACATGAGGAAGTGGGACTTAGGACACACCCCTCTCATCAGCATCTCCCATTGGCTAGTTTAGGCAGACCTCACCTAATGTACGGGCTTTTGTAGAGCCTATTCTTAGACACCTAGCTCTCCCCATTCATTATATAGGGAGCCTAGGCACCTAACTCAGACTTTGGGGCTCTCATTGTGGTTCCAGTGATTTTCTAGGCACCTAAAAGTTAGGTATTGCAATGACTAATCCCTTTTTAGATCCAATCCATGGTGCCTAATGTTATAGGACCACAATCTTTACTGGGCCCTCTGGGTGTGATTTTAATATAAATATAACAGAAAATACATTGGAACTGGAAAAGACTTCATTTGATTAACTCTTCATCTCAAGGCTTGGGTCTGCTGTCCCTAATGACCTAATGGGGGCTGAGCAACCTTAACTCCCACTGAAATCAGTGCTCAGCCCCTTTGAAAATCAGGCCATAAAAGCCTTGGTTCAACCCAGAGCTGTGTGTGGGTTTCTTCCCCACCCCCACCCTTGCAATGTGGGGCTCCAGAGTTAATCATTATGTCTGTCTTGTTAAATATTTCACCTTTTTCTCTGTTTACAAACAGAACAAATGACCTAGAACTACTTTTTGGACATTTGTCATTGGTCATTTGTGTGAAGCATGAAATTGCAGTGCAAACAAAGGCAATGGTCATGCAATGTCTACTTGCTTTTCGTACTGTCAGCTGAGCTAATGGATTTGCTCTGTAATTCTTCAGATATATGTGGCATTTAGCTCCAGTTTTTTAAAAGCATATGACCCTATTCTGATTTCAGATGGGTACCATCAATGGGTGTTCCATCAAGGTATCTGAGGCAGAATTTGCACTCATCAGTTGTCCATTAGTCTTGAAATAAGTTTTTAAATGTTCTCTTTAAAGCTAGTGATTCTCTTTAATTGCTCTCTGGTACACCTTGGATAGTTTTTTAATGCACCATAAATCTAAAATTATGTCTACACTATTGTCCTATAATAGGGCAGACAGTATACTATGGTACTTCAGGAAAAGCATGATACATTATAGCAGTTTTAATTGCCTGCAGGGTGCTGATCCATCTTGGAATTAAAATATGTGATGTTGTCATCAGATACGTTAAAGGGACAATTTCATGAGTGAAATTCTGGCCTTATTGAAGTTAATGGCAAAACTCCCATTGTCTTCAATGAGGCCAGGATTTCAGCCCATATATTTTTAAAAATACATGTGTTACTAATATTGTGTGTGGAAAATAAAAATGGAAAGATTTTCAAAATCTGACTGACTTTTCATCATTTGTCTTGTGGACTACTTTTTGCATTTCACTTCTGCTGGAGTAACAATAATAGATTACGAAAATAAGAAAGAAAAACTTGTAGCACCTTAGAGACTAACAAATTTATTTCAGCATAAGCTTTCGTGGGTTAGAATCCACTTCATCGGATGCATGCTTCTAACCCACGAAAGCTTATGCTGAAATAAATTTGTTAGTCTCTAAGGTGCTACAAGTTTTTCTTTCTTATTTTCGTTTTGCTGACACAGACTAACACGGCTACTACACTGAAACCTAATAATAGATTAGTAATTTTCACATTAAGGCCCTGGTTAAAGCAATCAAATCTGTGCAGATGAACTCCTGTGCCTGAGCCCCTTTGAAGTTAGTTCACCCATGCAGATTTGGTTGCAGGATCGGGGCCCACAGGCGCGGACTTCCGGTTCCGCCCGTGGGTGCCGTCACTCGGGGGCGGGGCCCCGCCCGATGCCGGGCCCCACCCCCGACATCGGGTGACGTTGCGGGGCCCCGCCCCCGACGCCGGGTGATGTTGCGGGGCCCTGCCCCCGACGCCGACGCGACGTTGCCCAGCGTCGGGGGTGGGGCCCCGCAACGTCTCCTGGTGCCGGTAAGTTTGCCGCAGGTCCGGGACGGGCAGGGAGTTGCCGGTGGGTGCAGAGCACCCACCAATTTTTCTCCGTGGGTGCTCCAGCCCCGGAGCACCCATGAAGTCGGCGCCTATGTCAGGGCCTATAAGATTCCATGGATGAGGAGAAAGCTACCAAGAGACAGAGCGTACTCAGCAGCAAGCTTTCTCATTTGGAATCACTCCCATTTGACCCAGACCTTGGCTACATTCAGGAAATAATGTAAATCACACGTCCTTGTCCAGACTTCATTTCCCAGCATTCAGTCTATTGTCTAAGTTTCCCCATCTCTGTCTTGCAAAGTTGTGGTATTTCTGGGCAGATGGAGATTTCTGCTCCATATACTTTACTACTGCTTGCAATCTAAGTTATATAAACTACACTCTGGTCTTGTATATGCTAGGTTTTTAGCCACCAGTACAACTGGATCAGGGCAAAACCCTAGTGCATACACAATTTACATTGAGGCAGCATGAGTTTTACACAGTACAACTTATCTTGGTTTCAAACAGCTACAACTATACAAGTGGCTAAAAACACAGTATAGACAAGGCTCCATGTACTATGGTGCTGGGTGCCACATAAATTCTTGTAATCATATTTTTTTTCTCTGCATATCAGTCTATGTAGCAACAGGTAAGATTCTCTATTGTAGAATCACAAGGCACCATTGGATATTCTTAACAAAATGCTTCACTTATATGCTGAAAATAGATTCCGAAAACTGAGGGATCTAACCATCTTGAAAGTCAACGCATTTCTCAAGAGCAATCCTCAAGCTGCTCCGCACAGATCTTCACTTTAGTTTAGTGAGATGATTAACTCTTTAGTCCCTAGATTAACTCACTCTGGGAAACACACATTAACCAGGTAATGCACTAATGTTTTATGTAATGCACAATCTCACCTTGACATCTTTCCAACTCTGCTGAGACTGGCATTTAGGATAATCAGTATACTGTTTGGTAATAATGTGACCTGCTAGCTTTGCATATCTACAACAAACAGAGTCGATGATTATGTCAGTAAGAGAAGCTTGTCGTATAAAACTCATCTGCACTGCTCTATGGGGAACTTTCATTCCTCTCCATCTTTTGCAGGGAAAATACAATAACAATAAACTATAGTGCTGAAGTGTATAACTTTGCAGATGTTCTGCTAAGAAATAAAATAGCGTTCTACTAATTGATCTGGTTTGCACATATAATCCTCATATTTACATTTTGGAGAAAATCTGTTTTTTGTACAAAATGGCAATTTAGGCCAAAACTTACAAATAAAGAAATTTACAATGAGACTCTACTTTTAGGGAAAGGGAAACCTGCTTTGATAACTCCAGCTGAGAAGGAGCAGAATTGGGGGACAACTGCAACAGTGAGAAAAATGTTATAAACACTGAAAATTGTAATTAAAAAAAATTGTACCTGACTTGAAAGTGTCTCCTCCAATTCCATCTACATCTGTGTACTCTAGTTCTAGATAAGTAACTGTTTGACTAAATATGGATAATATCAATTATATTGAGAATGATTTTCTTTTATGAGATCAGTAAGTCACTCTTTCCACATAACTGCAGATTTTGTGTATAGCACACAGAAATTTGGTGGGTCCTAGCAAACTGTAGAATTATATATTTGATTTGGCTCATATGTAACCTAAATCTTTTGGATATTTTCGTAATTTATCTGTTTTTGTTACTTTATGTGGCCACTAGTACTGTCAGGGTTAAGTTGTATTAATCCTTTCATCACAGCACTCTCAAAATAGTGTTGTTTTTAATATTAAAAGCAGAATAAAACAGAATTTGTTGCTGGAAATATGTTGAGAGAATTTTGCATCCAGACATAAGGGCCCAGATCCTAAAGGGTAGCTAGGCTCCTAAAATATTCATTGAAATCAATGAATGTGGGCCCTTGTGAATATTCAAGCAGGCATAGGGCCAGGCATGCTGCCTATCTTTTAAGAATGAGCTTCGTAAATATTCTCTATTTACTCCATGATAAATCCTGGCTAACAGATGTGCTCGAAAATAGGTGGGATATGATACAGGAAAATCTATTTGTTTGCTTTTTATTCAAATAAAAATGATTATTTTATAAGCAAGGAGGGAGGCAATGTCACATGACTAACAAACTTATAAGACTTGTTACTTCAAATGCTTATACTTTGTTCCTGAAAAGTATACTCAATATATGGGTAAACTAAAAGAGTGCTTTGACACTATGATAATACAAACAAATTAACAATTTAAGAAGGGAAAGAGTCCTCCCTGGTACTTTAATAAAATAAACCCTGCAATTTGGTGCAATCTGATCAATTCCAAAAGCAAAAATCTTGTACTTCAGAAATATTTCTCTGAGTTCTAGATATAAGGCAATCCACAGCAGAGGTTTAACTTTGTCCAGAGATGGGGTGAAACAGAGAAATTGTCCCTCTTCATTCTTTAGTTTGGTGGTAACATTTTAACAAGGGGCTCCCAGTAGCCCCGAAGATCATCACCCCTCCAGCTTATCCTGGCAAGCTGACAAGATCCTTCTTGTCAGAACTAGGTTTGCAAATGATTTTCTGTTAAAGAACAGCACCATATACTGTAATTATGTTTGGATGTTCTCATGACTACCTTTTCATTAGGATTTGTCCTAAGTAACTTTTATAATTTTTCTCCCTTTGAGGACAATTGCAATCAAACAAAACTTTAAAATGTCCAAACAGCTTCCTTTAATAAATTTTACACCATACAGATGTTTAATAAATAAATAAGCTTTTGATGGGGACAGGGAATGATCATTCGTATATGAGCGCCATAATCATGAATCCTTCCTCCATACCTCACTCCCCAAAGAGAAACACCCCCATTTACTTCACTCAGATTATATAGAGGCCCAAACCAGTCAATGTGGGAAACAATGTGAAGAAATGTGATTTAGATAAAGGGAAAGAGGCACCTTGCTCCTTTAGTGCTCTATTTTTCCAGTAAAGGTTGGAGACAGTATTTCAGGCAGATGCTTGTAGCAGTAAAGCAAGCTGTTAAATTCTCAGTGGATATTAAGGCCAAAAGGGATCATTTTGGCTCTAGCCTAACCTTCTGCACAATGCAGGTCATAGAATTTCACAGTTATTCCTGCACCAAGCCGAATAACTTGTGGATGAACTATTTTATAATTGAAAAAGTGTATACTTAATAGTGCTTGCTAATTACCTCACTTGATAAAATAGTAAGTAAATGTAGGGGTATACTAAGGCTAAAAGTGGGCAGGATTCACCAAAATTTGTACCATCTGTTAACTCATTTTAAACAGAAGGGGAGAAGTCTTCCCCCAATTAAGTTAATGGGAGTGTTACCATTAACTTCAGTGGAGCCAGGATTTCATATGGCAACTCAGCCCATGTAATATGAACAGAGGGTTGAACAGAGGGCAGGCAATTCTTCTCTGCAACTATTCCCTGACTAAAGCAACTACTTCCTGGGGTTCAGGCAATCACAGAGTGCAGATCCCATCCCAAGAACCTGGATTTAATTCTCCCATGGAAAAAGAATACTCGGCAACATTCCCAGATGTTCCAACGGGGGTTAGCTCTGCCATGCCTGATGTAAGAGAGGAAAGGTTTCTAAAGGTAGAAAGTACACAATCTCCTCTATCTCTACAAAGGGCATATCTCAACTTCAAATCACATTGGAAGCATAACTAGTTTCCTTTCCCCCAAAACGAAAAAAGTTGGCAGTTCATCAGACAGGCTGGTGCAGAAGCTTTGCATCCTAGCTCATGTAGGAGACTGCAAACAAGGGAGCAAAATTCATCCAAAACAGTCATTGTGGGGCATGTTAGCGATTTTTCTTTCATATGCCCTGTGTCAGGCTGATCTTTCAGCTGAATAGGTCAGTGTGCTCCGGAGTTAGGTATTATCTACTGAACTGAGCCCTAACATGTTTGCGCTGAATAATTGCTTCTTTTTTTTTTTGCGGAATTACGCAACATACAATACTTTTCAAAATATATGCATTAACCATTTATAGCCATAAGCTATATTTTATCTCTTTAATGATTCAAGAAATTTAGGCAATATAAGTTAACCTGAATGTTGCATCACTTAAGAGACAAGCTGCCTTTATTTACCACAAAGTAACTGCCCTCAAAGGACGATTTCATCACTAAGACCTGAGAGCTGGAGCTGGTTGTAACCATTTAGTACAAATGTATTCCCTTAATTCCATGCTATGCCATGCCATGTCAGACTCATGTTGAAAACTTCTATTATAATTAGATGCTGGTTATAATTAGAAGGTTTGGGGTCCAGGTTGAACTCTGAATCAGGGATAGAGGCTGGGTCAAATTGAATGGTCCCAACTCTTCTCTTAATCATCTCATCGCAGAAGAGTTCAATCTTTATGAATAGTGAAACTTGAGATAAACTTCTTCCATCTTGAATGGCGGAGGTTCTTACGAGGTCAGCCCCTTCCTGTGTTATTTCAGCACTGTCAGAACCAAAAAACTGTCCCTTTTGGTTCTGTATCCTACCCAAAGCCATAGGGTCAGGCCTAAAATTTGGAAGACAGTTGACGTTCTATCATCTCTAACTAAAACTATTTAAGGAAAACATCAATGCATAAAGATTTAGATGTTTTGTAACCATTTGAAAGAAATAAGAATAGTTACCTGTTTTCTTGTTTTATTTTTAACCCCCACAGGAGATGATGCAACATAATGCATGCCAATTAAGTTAAGTTTGTTTGTTCAGATGGACTGAGGCCAAATTTCAAGAGCAATTTAATGCCTGATAGCTAAAATAATGACTTAGGGAAATTGGCTTAGCAAACAACATAGCAACTTGGGAGGCAAGGGTGAAATGATAATTTCAAGAAAAGAAATTTAAGGGATTCACAAGCTTCACAAACAAGGCCAGAGAATGTAGGTTAGAGGGTGATGATGCTAGTGTATGCAAATGTTCTCACATTAAATCTTCCTCAGGATCAATATAGCCAGGCATGCCAATCTCAGGGAGTGCGCTTAAGATAAAACCGTAGACTTTATTACGTGATAGAGCAAAATGAATTAATACAAAATGAAATGTGCAACAGTTCAATAAAACTGGGGAGGCTGCCACTTTATTTAGACAAACACATTCTATAACCAGCGTAAGTAGGTCTAGGTTGAATTCTGCCACCCTTATGTCAATTAATACCTTGCTCCATGAGCAATAATAGTGCTTAGTTACTATACATAGGCACAGATAGGTCAAGTCAAAGGCAGAGCTGGGACTAGAACCAGTTTTTTTTGTAAAGCACCAGGTATGGTTGCTGTGTTGCAATTAATCTCAATGCCATGTTATCTTGCTTGGTTTTTGAGTTCTCCCTGCTTTGAATTCTTGTTTTACTGACACAGAGATTTACATGTTGTTCTATATCCATGTGGCTTATTTGCTTTTTGTCCTCCACCTCCCAGGAGAGCTATTCCAGGCCCCAGTCTCCTAATAATTTATATTAATTATTATTAATTATTTCTATAGTGCCACAGTGTGCAAATCATTAAGTGATCATAAAGACACAGACCGTATATTAAGAAACTTACAAATTAAAGCCCTGATCTTGCCTCTTTTACTCACATGAAGATTCCTTATTCACACAAGCAGTCCCATTGATATAAATGTTAATGCCTTGATATTAGAAAAAATAGAGATGAAAGAAGTGGTGAAGAGAGATGCAACACAAAATAAACTAGTTTAGGTTTGGTACACACCCAGTCAGCTCCAGAAGTCAGGCATGGAGGGTAGGTAAGCCTTGTTTATAAAGTAACTCTTGGGAACATGTTAGCCCTAGGTCAACACTCTGAGAGAGAGCTAGCCTGATGCCATATCAAAAGATCAAAGTAGATGCCCAGTTAAGCCCTCAAAATGTGTAATAAATACAGAGTTAGGACCTAAGTTTGGGTATGCACATTTGAAAAATTTGGCCTAAGTTCATACCAAAATCAAGTTATAAAACTAATTTGTGTGTGAGCTACCCAAGCACAAAAGATAAAGCTTCTGAAAAATATTTTACATGGTTAAATAAACCCCCTATAAAAAGCTTTTTTTCATTTTGTTAACTACCTGCAATACTTTTAAAGTACCTGAAATGTAATTGAACTTACCAAGAAACTTTTTAAATGGAGAACAAACATCGGCCATTTCTGGGGAATTTTATATTTCAGGATAAATAGGAGTTTACACTGAAAATACCATCTTAACCATAACTGTAGTAACACTAACAACATTATATCATGTTGCTTTTGAATGAAATATACAATCTAAGCTATTTTGCAGTGCAGCCTGATTGAGACCATAATACTTTTGGGCTAGATTGTCCTTTAACAACCAGCTCCATATAAGAGGTGGTGCATAGCTCTACCACCCCAGAAGCAGCCGTGGAAGGATTGTGCCTAAAACAGGAGGTAAGTAATCTGCTGCTGGCCCTTCCCAGTAGCATTATATTACCCAGTGCTTCAACAAGCGTTCCACCCCTCCCTGTCCACCTCCCTGCCCACTGGTGTGGTGGGAGAAAAATTCGGCTGCTTTCTTACCTCAGATCTGCAGTGGAGATGCAGAGAGTCTGGGTGAGATTGAGGTGGGATGGCTTGTAGGGAGGGGCAATCTTATATCCAATTAGGCCAAACCAGAATCTGGCCCTTTGTGAATGGTGTGTATGTGAACCACTGACCTCTACTAGCGGGAACTGCAACTGCTCAACTGTGTGTCATAGGCCATATACCACTAACAGAAATTATTTGTTGGCTCAAATGATAGGGACTTGTGGTTATAGAAGAGGAGGATTTGAATTCCATTGGCTTGCTATGTAAAGTTCTCAGAGGCAATGGTGTGCATCGCAGTGACAACTGTGAGTCCCTTAAATGGCCATAATATTAATGATATCTGAATAAATAGTTGGTACTGTTTCCCATTCTCATGAGAGTCTTTATCTTGACAGTGAGTGTAAGTCAGTTTTCCTGTATTTCCAGTCTTGTAAAATGTGTAATAATGAATTTATTATCTAGCATACTATGTAAATTACAGGTCTGGGTTCTGCTTGCTTCCTAATTCTCTGCTCTTCACATCTTAATTATCCAATGCAGAATAAGATGGATGGCCTTTTTGGCCACCAGTCATTACTGTAACAATGAAAGGACTGTAGACATTACGTTTCGGATACCACATTCTTGTGACACAGATTGCAACAAGGGTAAAGGTGCATGATTCCCCATAGGTGACAACAGTAGCAATGAGAAGTGGAAACCCCAGAGAGAATTTATTCTCATTATGATCTTCAGATCATGCTCTCTTGGTATTTCCTGGATGTTCTATTTACCATATAGGTCTGAGGAGAAGTGAGAAGCTGTAGATTCAAACACAATATATTAGTTGGTTCAGCCAGAAATGACTTCTGATAAGAATTTGTGAGGATTTTTCCAGCTGTGAAACACCGTCCATGTATAAAAGTATGAGATACACAAATGGCTTAGCAATCGTGCTGACTCTACCACTGTTTTATCAGTGTTGTGTATGTGTGGGTTAAATCTGGTGTCAGTAATGAACCAACTTGAGACTGAAACCAGTGTCTGCCTGTACCTCCTGTTTTTCCCAGCCCTTATCAGAGAAGTTATAAAGAAGTTTGTTTTATCTGAACCCCCGTGGATTATACAGAAGCAACAAGAAATATCCTGCTTTTATTACTAAGATCCCAGATACCTGGACTTTGCACCAAACAAATCTCTGTTGGCTTTAACCTTTGCACAATATCATAAATCTGTTTGCTGCGTGGCAATGAGATCACTGGTTGTTACAGAGCAAAGAACATCAACTGGTTAGTCATGTAAAAATATTCTCTAACGTTGAAGAAACAGCCACTTTGTAGCTATTTCATGCTCTGATTGATTTCAAACCAGGAACCTTATTAATCAAGTAGAATATCCACACCTCTAGGCTGTGTTTTGTCCCCAGGTGGTTCATCCATAACTTACATTGTTGATTCTGTATATGCTTTACAAAGTGATACATCAGTTTTATTCAGGTGCACAAAAGCAACTATTCTCAGGGTAGAAAAAGGATTCAATACATGGTGACTAGAATTGTATATTTATCCCAATATATTCTATGCATAAATGGAGATGAAATTCATTAATTTTGATTTCTTGCTTATACTCTTCATCAACATTTTGAATTTGTATGGGGAAAAATAGGGAAAAAGATACAGGACATTTTTACAAATTTCCCTTTACCATTTTTCAATCAGATCAATATAACAATAGCCATAGCAACAAGAGACAGATTTTTAAAGGGATTTAGGTACCTAAAGTTGCAGATACACGCACCTAAGGTGGACTGTTGCACAGGAGTAAGGGTCTTAACTTCTGTTTAGGCTCCCAACTTGTGTTGATTCCAATGGAAGTCAGGATCTTAAGTCCTTTTGAGCATTCCACCCCCAGTGGGCATTTCAGAAGCACCTAGGTGCCTAACTCCAATTGATTTCACTAGGAGTTCGTTATCTAGGTGCTTTTTGAATCCCACTTGGCAGCTAACTACATCTTTAGGCAACTAATACCCTTGAAAATCTGGCCTACAAAGGGTAAACTGATAGGCCTTTCTCCTTGATTTCTTTATGAATATGTTTTTCTTGGATTAGAAAAAATAAATACAAACTATTAGCAAATGTGTATGACTTGTTTCAGAAGGTGACAGTAAAGGAGGCCGAGAGACACCCAGATTTTATGAACTGCCAGGGTTTGTTTTCATATGGTTTGGATATACGTGATCTATATGGGGACAGAGAAGTTCAGAAGAGCAGCAGTGCCCAGAACTGTGTTCAGTTAATTTTTTGTGAAGACAAGACTTGCATTGTTAAGGAAGATAATCCTGTTGGGCCAAAATTAGCACTGGTATAAGAAAGCACAGCTATATGAAATTGTACCAACCGTACAAGGTCAGAATTGTACCCATTTGGCCCTGAATCTCTTCGTGGTTACACAGGTGTAAATCAGAAGTAACTTCACTGAAGTCAAAATCTTGGTATGAAATCAGCATCATTATTTTCAGTAAAGATAGTGTTGTGGTTGAGGCAATGAGCTCAGATTCAAGACACCTGAGTTCAATTCTTGACTCTGCCACAGACTTTCTATCTGACTGTGGACAAGTAATCTCTATGATCAGTTCCCCAACTGTAAACTTTCCTATCTCACAGGGGTGCTGTAAGCATAAATAAATTAATGCCTGTTACTGAGAGGTGCTCAGATACTATAGTGATGGAAGGACCATATAATAACTTGGACAAATACATATTAAAATAGCTATAATATGATGTGGTATGTTATGGGAGGACGGAAATATACCTGCAACATTGACATAAATGACTAAAATCTAACCTTAGAAAGAGAAACTAACTTAAGTTTTAATTATATTGATGACTAGATGGTGTCATCCAAAACAATAAAAAGGTAGTAATTGAAGGGAAGATTCAGACATTGTCATCAGGAGTTTGCTTCAGATTTACATTGGTATGACTGAGATTAACATCTGGTCCTTACTTTAAAATTGGGAACTTTTTGATAGGCAAGTACTGAAAGCTTGGAAGCCAACAGCCCTGTCAGTATTTGGATCTATATTGTTTTGTCTTGATCTGGGCTACTTAAATTTTAGGTGAGATTTACAAATGTTTAGACAATGGAACAAGCTGCAGAGGAAGGGACTGGAATTCCCATCAGTGGAGTTATTTAATGCTAGATGAGAGACACAAATCTATCAGCTGGGTCAGGAATAATCAAACTAATCATACCATATTGTAGGGGGAAAGCTAGATAAATCACTAGAGGACCCTTCCAACTCAAATTAATCTATGATTTTTTTCTGGGTGTTATTAGATGCTGGTGTATATGAGATGGTTCTGGGCATGTCTTCAGTGAAAACTTAATTCAGGTTATCGACACTCAACTTAGTCCTCCCGAAGTGGCCTAGCTCAAGTGAGAGCAGCCACACTGCAGGATCAGAGGTAGCCTCCTGATTCAATGAGAATGAGGATGGGGGCCAGGGAGATGATAGGGGGGCCAGAGAGGGCTCAGGCCTGTGAAAGAGGGAACTCTGCTTTGCATGAGCTGGGGGAGGTGCTCCTGCCTCTCCTTGAGCTCCAACTCTACTGCCAATGGATCCGGTGGTATCCCTGACCCCCAACCCTGTGCCTACCTTGGGGCTCTCGTCCTGGCAACTCACCTCCGTCCCAGTGTGATGATGCCAGCAGTGACAATGGTGGGATCTGGGCCAGCCCGGGATGGGCGAGTCGCTCCTTGCACTATCAACAGTGGGTGTCAAGCCTGAATGGTGCTGCAACCTGGTGCATGAGATCGCAATGCCACTCACTCTAATTTGCCGTGGCTTTCCCACCATGGTGGCCCAGCCAAATCTGAGTGAGGGGCATTGTGATCCCTGTGCCAGATGCAGTGTGACTCCAGGTTGACCTGAGTTGGCTTGATATCTGTGGGTGCAGTTGCACCCATGGACCCCAGCTAAAGCTGCCCCTGGCATACTGTGAAATAAGACTTAAACCGCTGTGTCCACATGGCGCTGCACTCATTTGTGTGCGGCACAGAGACTTCTGGGGATGTCTGGACTTTCCATTATTCATGAGGTGCAGTAAGCTGGGCCACTATATTAATTCTTTCTCAGTGGATTGTGGGAGAACTTGTTTGTCCTTTCTGGGCTCATGACGAGGAATTAAGGGCTTCTAGCCTTCTTCCACACTACAAGGTGATGAGTTTTTCATGCAAGTTTAGTCTATACCCCTTCTCGGGCCAGCCAACTCAAATAAAAACATCACCATACTTGAATCAAGGGGTTTTGTGTGTGGATGGGATGGGACTCAAGGCAGGGACAAGACTCAAGTTAGAACTTGAGTTAACTTGAAAGTGAAGATAAGCCCTCTGAATGAGAGTGGAAGAGATTCTGAAAGGGGATGGATGTATTGGGCACCAGGGGGGAAATCCTGGCCCCATTGAAGTCAATAGCAAAACACCCATTTACTCCACTGGGATCAGGATTTCACCTTTATTAACAATTTTATTAAAGGTCTGATAATGTATTCTTCCATATGCAGAATATGAAGGCTTTCAGAGTGCTGGATGCAAAAATACCGCAGAATCAGGTAAGTAACTTCCATTCAAGGAATGGAAATAAACTGAAATAAAAATAGCAAGTGAGGGGAAGAGAGGAGTGAACTCCATAGTAGTACTTGTAAGTGATTTTTATTTCAGACTCTTGATATACTGAAAGAAGGTAAAGAGTTTTGAGTGAGTGGTAAAGTTTGTGCAATATAAACCTAAGAATGCGTACAATATAGTTTAACATTCCCTAATGTGCCCTCAAAGCATTTACAAGTGATCACTTTTCTCTCTATCAATGATTTTAATAATCTGCCCCCAAATTTGTTGTCCAATGAATTTATAGTTTTAATTTTGTGTTTACATTTTCCTCAGGTCTATTAACTGTGGGCTCAATCCCACATTCCATACACAGGCAGAACTCAGCTGAAGTCTGCGGGAGTTTAAGATAAGCAATGAATGCTGGGCCAAGCCCTAATTGTAACATTTTGTACTGTCTTTTCTCTTAAATTTGTTTTTAATTTCAAGGCAAATAATAATAATAGTATCCCAGTTTCTAGAAATGTTCTCAGATTAAAATATGCTTTTCTGAAAAGCAATGATTAACATATCCTCCTCAGTCGAAGAGCCAACACAAACCTTTTGTTTTGCAATATAACTAGCATGTCCAAAACCAAAAAAAACAAAGCAAACAAAAAAGAACAACCAACAGCCCTCAAGTCGGAGTAAGGCTTGTGCAAAGCCACAACTGAGCCCTGCAGAAGTACCATGTCCTGATTTTGATCTTATGTAAATATGGAATAACTTCACTGAAGTAAATGGAGTTCACCGGTGTCAAACTGGTGTGGGATGAAAATCAGGCCCTATATTTTTGCATAGAAGTATATGAAGTTTGTACCATCTGCTTTTAATTAATTAAATATTTGAATAGTTGGACTAAAATGGAATTATTCAAATAGTCTATCTAATATGTAATAATGTTCTATGAAATCCAGCATGAATCATTTATCCAATTTCAGTGCTACTCTTTGGTACTCTGTTTAAATAATATATTAGGCAAAACTGCAAAGCATTAGTGAATCTTCTTACATAGCTAAAAAGCTATGGTTTTTTTATATAAATAATGATACAGGCTTATTGATTAAGCTGTCTGCTTTATAAATCACTAAACAAAAACTGACTAATTGAGTTCACATTAAAGCTTGGCCCCAAGCCCCACTCCCAGCTCAGAATTTCATGATTTCGCATGTGAAATTGTGTATTAATTACCATGGCATCTGTCTTTGGCACTGTCTCCCGTTATGTAGAATTTAGGCTTAGTGGGACTGATCTGATAAGGTGGCAGCAGAAGCAATGTACTGAGTATTGATCATACTCCAGCAACTTCCCTGCTTGTCTCATGATCTTCCTTGCATGGGCCTACATACAGAGCATTAAGCAATGCTCTACACACCATGGCTGAAGAGCACCCCCTTGTTTCTCTGGTCTGAGCAATCATAGGAATCTTGACCAAGAGGTAGGAAATGCAAAGGAGACGAGGCTCACGCAACAATGATGAGTGTACATACACTGGAGTAGAAAGGAGGTGAGTAGTGGAAATAGGGAAGGAAGTAGAGGAAGACGAGATCTATGAGACAGGTTGAAGCTGTGCATGGTAGAATTTAAAAATAAGGAGAATAATTCTGAACTGGATGTTCAAGTATATGGGAGCCAATGGAGCTGTCTGATAATGGGGAGTTTGGTGGTCACACTACTTTAAACAGAAGAAAAGAGATACTAAAATAGATCAAAATTATGGAGTGTTTGGTTATGATGACAGTCCAATGATTTTAAGGCTTTGCAGCTTAGAGAAAAGAAGGATATGGAGAATCTTAATGCAGTATATATAGTATGTGATAATGCTAATATAATATATCTAGTGCTTTTCATCAATAAATCTCAATTTACTTCACAGTCTTTAATATATTTATCCTCACAACCCCCATGAGGTAGAGAAATGCTACTATCCCCAATTTACAAAGGGGGAAACTGAGACACTACGTGACTTGCCCATGGTCACACAGGAAGTCTGTGGCAGAGCAGGAATTGAACTTGAGTCTCCCAAGTCCTAGGCCACTGTCCTAATCACTGGACCAAAATGATGAGCCTTGAACAAGAATCTCTGAGCTAATCAATAATTGGCGAAATGTTCCATCATATCCCTGCCTATTACAAAATAACAAATTTCCCCGTTATTGCATCATGTGTGAAATCTAGGGCCCAATCATACAAACACGTACCCATGTGCTTAAGTTTAAGCATGTGCATAAGAGTTTGCAGGACTGAGACCTTAGACCTTGATTCAGGAAAAGCTCTTAAGCACGTACTTAATTGCCATTGACTTCAGTGGGAGATAAGTGTGTACTTAAAATTAAGCATGTGCTCAAACGCAATGACTGAATGTGGGGGCTTTCTATAATCAGGGACTCAGATTGCCCAGAAAAGCTTAAAGAAAAAAACAAAAGAGACCAGTTGTATGTGCTGGAAAGTGCCCCGGCACAGTTTTGGGTAAAACAATAAATACGTAATAGCCAGTACTTGGAACAGGAAGAGGGTGGACAAAATACACCTATATAAAAATTTAAGGGGGGGGGGGTTTGTCCTAATTTTATGCTATATGAACGAAAGACCAAGGAGTGTATTGAATTAAACTTCACACTGTATTGCATATCTCCTGAACTTCCATGTTATCAGGTTAGATGCACAATCTTTATTAGACTGTAATACTGCATGGTGCACGCAGCACGTGCACTGTGTGTGAGACTCTACCAGAAATTCCAGTGTGTACTGTATTATACACGTAGGGCCCAAGGGTGGCACAACTGGGCCCTGAATTTTTTGACAAATGGAATATAATGCCGTAAAGGAAAAATATTGTTTTATATATTCATTGTCATAAATATCCATATTTAACGGCACATGCACAAAGGTACAGAGCTGAGGCTACATTAACTGCATTTCCTGAATTTTGTGTGCTTGATTTCTCAGGTTTGTGTGTGACCGTTTATTACACCAGTATTTTTGGCACAAGAGCAGGAGCGTTGTCCAGGGTCGTGGAGTTAGACAGTCGCCTACGTGCAACACAGAGAAATGTGATCTTACAGGACTGAAGAGAAGAGGCAGACTTCTGAAACAAAAGCCAAAGAGATCTGGGAATGCTTTGTTCACTCTGAATTTAATAATACTCAGTATACTGACTTTGCTGCCTCCTTGTCAAAAGCAACATTTCCTGAGTCTTCTTTAACATTTTATTTACAATATTGTACTGTTCACTCTTCTTCATGGTATCTCCAGGGCCAGCGTTACCACTAGGCGACCCTAGGCGATTGCCTAAGGCGCCAGGATTTGGGGGGCGGCATTTCAGGTCCCTCGGTGGCTGCCCGGGTCCTCAACGGCATTTCGGCAGCAGGATCTTTGGCCACCCGGGTCGTCATCGGCATTTCAGCGGTAGGTTCTTCGGCCACCCAGGGCATCCCCCGGAGACGCCACCTAGGGCGGCAAAAAAGCTGGTGACGCTCCTGGGTATCTCCGAATGGATCAAAAAGAGAGAGTTGATGTCTGCCGGCCAGGGGAACAAATGAAGTCAAAGAATCACTGATTTACATATCATCATTACCCATCAGTGGAGGTTGGTATGGCTTAGGATTCTGTAGGGAAAGATAGGCATTGAACCATGCTCCTAAACTGTGATGAGTTGATCATATAGAACCCTGAATACCAATACTGAACTTTAACTTTATAGCTACCAACAACAACAAATCATGTTGTTTCCCTGCTTCTTATACCTGGAAACCCAGTGTTTTTAGATGTTTAATGCTGCAGCTATTCAGATTTAGAGAAATAAATAGTTAATGATGAGAGCAGAAAATATTCAGTGTAGAAACACTGACCACCAAACTAATGTGTAACTAAAATAAATTTGCCCTTGGTTTCCTTGGCAGAATTTCCAGTACACTGAAATGCACACAGAAGTCTACCCAGCATTCTGTGCTTAGTTGCTATCAAACATTGCCTGAAAATTATTGAAAAATAGCTGTAGTATCTTAATTTTTTTTTCAAACAGAATGTGTTTGTGAATCATAGAAACATAGGACTAGAAGGGACCTTGAGAGGTCTTCTAGTCCAGTCCCCTTCACTCAAGGTAGGTCTCAGGGCAAGACTAAATATTATCTAGGCCATCCCTGACAGGTGTTTGTCTAACCTGCTCTTAAAAGCCTCCAATGATGCCTCAACCTCCCTAGGCAATTTATTCCAGTGCTTAACTACCCTGACAGTTAGGAAGTTTCTAATGTCCAACCTAAACTGCCCTTGCTGCAATTTCAGCCCATTGCTTCTTGTCCTATCCTGAGAGGTTAACAAGAATTTTTTTTCTCCCTCATCCTTGTAACAACCTTTTATGTACATGAAAACTGTTATCATGTCCCCCCACTCAGTCTTCTCTTCTCCAGACTAAACAAACCTAATTTTTTCAATCCTCCCTCACAGGTCATGCTTTCTAGACCTTTAATCATTTGTGTTGCTCTTCCCTGGACTTACTCCAATTTGTCCATGTCTTTCCTGAAATGTGGCGCCCAGAACTGGATACAATACTCCAATTGAGGCCTATTCAGCGTGGAGTAGAGCGGAAGAATTACTTCTTGTGTCTTGCTTACGACACTCCTGCTAATACATACCAGAATGATGTTCACTTTTTTTGCAACAATATTACTCTGTTGACTCATGTTTTAGCTTGTGACTCACTATGACACCACCCCCGCCCCCAGATCCCTTTCTGCAGCCCTCCTTCCTAGGCAGTCATTTCCCATTTTCTATGTCTGCAAATGATTGTTCCTTCTTAAGTGGAGTACTTTGCATTTGTCCTTATTGAATTTCATCCTATTTGCTTCAGACCATTTCTCCAGTTTGTCCAGATTATTTTGAGTTTTAATCCTATCCTCTGAAGCACTTGCAACCCCCCACCCCACCCCCAGCTCAGTATTGTCCGCAAATTTTATAAGTATACTCTCTATCCCATTATGTAAATAATTGATGAAGATATTGAACAGAACTGGACCCAGAACTGATCCCTGTGGGACCCCACTTGTTATACCCTTCCAGCTTGACTGTGAACCACTGATACCGTACTGTCTGGGAACAGTTTTCCAACCAGTTATGCACCCACCTTACAGTAGCTCCATCTAGGCTGTATTTCCCTATTTTGTTTATGATAAGATAATGCAAGACAATATCAAAAGCCTTATTAAAGTCAATATATACCACATCTACTGCATCCACAAGACGTATTACCCTGTCAAAGAAAGCTATTAGGTTGGTTTGACATGATTTTTTCTTGACATATCCATGCTGTTACTTATCACCTTATTTTCTTCTTACTTACTATTTATTACTTACTATTTGTTATTTTACAATATTTATTAATGTATCCATTTCATAAAGGTTGTAGTAAAAGACATGTGTCTTGCTGTCTCTTCAACCATCTGCTAAATCCTCACATGATGAATCAGAATCCAAAACAATCTGGGTCCAATATTTTCTCTTTTTAATAATGCCTCTTTTGTTGTAAATATTTGGCTTCCACATATCATCAGAGCGATCAGAAGTACAAACCTTACGCTAGGGGATGCTATGGCAGCATGGCACATTTGACTGTGTTTTCAGTGAGAGGGATGAGATGTGGTTGGGAACCAAACGGAGCCAGACCAATTAGAACCAGGGGCATGCAAAGCGGGGGAGAGCAATAATCTTCAGGGGCACAGAACTCGTCTGGCCCCGGGGTCACGGTGTTCGGGGGGGGGGAGGAGCAAGCACCTGCCAGATCCAGGTGCGGGGGAGGGACAGAAAGTAAGCTCCTGCCGGAGCCGGGGCAGGAGGAGGGAGGGAAAAGTGAGTTCCTGCCAGAGTCAATGTGGGCCGGGAGGAGGGAAGGAAGAGCAAGCTTCTGCTGGGGGCCAGGAGGGCAGGAAAGAGATAGCTCTTCCAGAGGCTGGGGTGAGGGGGCACAGAATGTGACACCCCTCCCCCCCGAAAAGGGGTCAAAGTGAAATTTCTGTGCATGCCCCTGATTACAACCTATGCGCCAGGATCAATGAATTTCATATCGTTTTTACCTGCAGTCTCCCAGTCTACTCCAATATGGCAAAATGCAGAAAAGATAAGGCCAAAACAACCACTGGTTTTTTCTCACCATCTCTCCCCTTTAACTTGTTTTTTCCGGAGGAGCCACAAAGGCACCTAGAGTTCAAAGCTTTGCGGAGAGCTTGCCTAGGATCCTGCTGTAATTTTCTACCTGTGAACAAAGCCTGTCTACACTGTAACAGGAGGTGCCATTGCAGCTGTGTGAACTTTAATCTAGCGAACAATGGCAACGAAGATCTGACAGCAGAGCCTTCAGCAAAGTCTAGTAATGCAATTAGGCACCTAGGGTCCCCAGGTGGGCCTGTACAGCCTGTGTTGCAAATCACATCTTTGATTGCAACACAGGCATAGCCACAAGCACAAAGGCTGAAATCCTCACTCTGCTCCAGTCAGTGGCAAAAGTCCCATTGACTTTAGTAGGCATAAGATTTCATCCAAAGTGCATAGAGTATTCCTAAATCAAAACGTAAGCAAACAGGCTTCTCATTAAAGAAGTCCCAGTAACATACGAAGCCAAAAGCAGTATTAGTTCTTTGAAAGACAGTGATGCAGTTTACATGCCAATAGCAGACTTGCTTTTGGAGTCTACGAAGGATCCAGATGCCATAGCTAAAACTTCTCACATTCAGACATCTGGGTTCACTGATCACAGTTCAAAGGGAAATAATTAATAAAGAAGAAGTGGTAAAATGATGTTATTTACGTAATGGCACTTAATTTTATAGCCATTAAAAGCAATATTTTTTTTAAATCACGGAAAGTTGGTTTCATGTTGTACAGTGCTGATTCCATTTTTCTCCCTGGAGAAAGTGGAAAAGAACAAATGGAACTAATTGTTTAAAGATTAGTGAAGTCAGAGAGTTTCAAAATGATGACAAAAAGTGAAAAAAATTGACAGTTTTAATGACTTTTTTCTCATTTTCCATCCAGATATACAAAATAGTTAATATTTCCTTATTCAATTCTGTTAGAGTCATGGGGATATATTCAAACCCCCAAGATCCCATGATTTCCTACTGAGACATCACTTCAGTGTGTACTGGAACCTGTCTCTGGGTGCAGTGCTCTTGGCTTTCTCTCTCCAGTGCAGGAGAGACCTTGAACTCTTCAGTTGAACCCAGTTGAAAAGGCTACCTCTACACCTGGAAGAAACTATAAAAGGAGCTGCCTCATCTCCATTTTGTCTTCATTCTGGCTTCTTACCTCTGGAAGAACCTTTCTACAAATGGAAGCTTTGAATAAAGGACTGAAGGACCCATCCCAGCTGTGGATGTACTCCAGAGACTTAATTTGAATTTGAACATGCAGTTTATTCCATCTCTGCAAGCCTGAACCAAGAACTTTGCCATTACTCATTTATACCTGCCCCTGGACATTTCCACTGCATGCATCTGAAGAAGTGGGTATTCACCCACGAAAGCTTATGCTCCAATACGTCTGTTAGTCTATAAGGTGCCACAGAACTCTTTGTTGCTTCTCCTTGTTAATGACCCTTGCTACAGGGAGTCCAGGAGCTGTTCTTCTTCTCTAAGCAAGAAGAGTTCTATGCACTATAAGCAAAAGGTTTGATGGGGAGGGTTATTTATGCTGCTTTTGTATTTTTTCTATCCTTTTTTCACTGGAATGGTGACCCTGCCCAAGGGTTGTGACGGCAACCTTATTACGGGGACTGATAAGCCTGGGAAGTCATCCTCCTTGTCTAATAGTTTCCAATGCCATTTCTCATAATGAAAGAGTTGGTAAGTCTGGAGCAAGTACTCAGCATTTTAGAGTGAGGATACAGGGAACCGTGGAGGTCAGCAAAATCATTTTTCTTGTAGCTATTAGCAGTGATGGTATTTGCTCATGATTCTGGTTTTGTTTTAAGTTCTAGGAGATTGTATTGCACAGCCGCACATTACTGAAGAGATATTCATTACCTGTGAGAAACATTTTTCTAGTTCATATATGACTGACATCCAACACTCTTAGATCTGGTAGTGTCACTGTGCATAAATCAGTGCTGGTTTCTGGTCTGCATGCTTCAAATGTGACCAAGGGTTAATGGCCTTACATTTATAATTTACGTAAGGAGATAACCTTTACATATGAACTTAGTTCTTGTTTAAGGTGAACCGACTGCCCTGGGCAGCAGCAATGCAATCTCCTCCAAATGCAAGTGTGCTTCAGGCCTGGGCTAGAAGGACCACATTTAAGGTGATAAATCTGGTTTGATTTCTATGGCCCATTCAGTGTTTGGGCACGGCCTACCTCCTAAACAATGAGTAAGGGTGCCCAGCAATGGTGGTAGTTTTTGTGGGAAGTTAATTATATGTTTAAAAATATGAGGGTTGTGACATAAACATACAAAAGTCAGAAATAAAGCCCAATTATTTTTCTATGAAACATTAACTTGACCTCTCACCCTCTAACTTCTCCTAAGAGGAAGAGGGGTAACATTTTCAAAAACTCTTGAATGATCAAGGAGCCTAAGTCCCATTGACTTTCAATGAAGCTTAGCCATCTAAGGGCCAGGTTTTTAAAGGTAGTTAGGCACCTAAAGACACAGATAGTCACCTAGTAGGCGTTTCAAAAATATCTAGGCCCATTGGGAGTTAGGATCCTAACAATGTTCATTGGGAGTTAGGATCCTAAATACTTTTCAGAATCTGAGCCTGTGACTATGTTGCTATTGAAAAATGGGGATTAGGTTCCTATGTCACTAGGACACTTTTGAAGATTTCTCCTGAAATGTCTCCAGTGACTGTTCCTAAGGCAACAGGGTGCGTCACATGACTCAGTAGTGAATAAAAAGAACAGGATTACTTGTGGTACCTTAGAGACTAACACATTTATTTCAGCATAAGTTTTCGTGGGTTAGAACCCACTTCATCAGATGCATGGAATAGAACATACAGTAAGCAGATATTTATACATTCAGAGAAACATGAAAAGGTGGAAGTGCCTAGACCAACTTTAAGAGTCTAATTAATTAAGAGGAACTATATCAGCAGGGGGGAAAAAACTTTTGAAGTGATAATCAAGATGGCCCATTGCGAACAGTTGACACAAAGGTGTGAGTGAGGATAGTTAACTTAAGGGAAATAGATTCAATTAACGTAATGGCCAAGCCATTCCCAGTCTCTGTTCAACCCTGAGTTGATGGTATCTAGTTTGCATATTAATTCAAGCTCAACAGCTTCTCGCTGAAGTCTGTTTTTGAAGTTTTTCTGTTGCAAAATTGCCACCTTTAAGTCTGTCACTGAGTGATTAGAGAGGTTGAAATGATTATACACAGTCGTTATGTGTGGGGCTTGTTAAGAGGTGAATGGAAATCACTCTAATTTTATCTAGCCCTGGAAGGCTACCAAGATGCAAGGTACTGAGGGAAATGAGAAGATGTACATTAAAGACTAAGGGAGGGTAGACTGTCCTCTAGAAAGGACAAAAGCAACACAAAGTCCAAAACAATGAAAATTATAAATTTTGCCCTGATCCTTAATGGAATGTAGTAAGGAATGACTATGTATAGGTTACAGAAGGGGGTGGGAGTCAGAACAGCTGGGCTCCAGTTCTGGCTATACCACTGACTCACTGTGGCACCTTTGATAAGACACTTAGGTCAAAATTTTCAAAATTGGCCTCCGATTTGGGGTGCATTAATTGTTGTTCTGAACATCAGTACCTTCCATTGAATGCAAATCACATTTTGATGGTTCCACACTTCCGAAAATCAGGCCCAGAGTATCTCAGGTTAGGCTCCCAAATCCTGAAGCACCCAAAAAGATGGCCACTTTTGTTGGCCTTAACTTGTCTGTGCACTAACATAAGAACATAAGAATGGCCGTACTGGGTCAGACCAAAGGTCCAGCCAGCCCAGTATCCTGTCTATCGACAGTGGCCAATGCCAGGTGCCCCAGAGGGAGTGAACCTAACAGGTAATGATCAAGTGATCTCTCTCCTGCCATCCATCACCACCCTCTGACAAACAGAGTCTAGGGACACCATTCCTTACCCATCCTGGCTAATAGCCATTAATGGACTTAACCTCCATGAATTTATCCAGTTCTCTTTTAAACCCTGTTATAGTCCTAGCCTTCACAACCTCCTCACGCAAGGAGTTCCACAGGTTGACTGTGCGCTGTGTGAAGAAAAACTTCCTTTTCTTTGTTTTAAACCTGCTGCCCATTCATTTCATTGGGTGGCCCCTAGTTCTTATATTATGGGAACAAGTAAATAACTTTTCCTTATTCACTTTCTCCACACCACTCATGATTTTATATACCTCTATCATATCCCCGCTTAGTCTTCTCTCTTCCAAGCTGAAAAGTCCTAGCCTCTTTAATCTCTCCTCATATGGGACCCGTTCCAAACCCCTAATCATTTTAGTTGCCCTTCTCTGAACCTTTTCTAATGCCAGTATATCTTTTTTGAGATGAGGAGACCACATCGGTACGCAGTATTCAAGATGTGGGCATACCATGGATTTATATAAGGGCAATAAGATATTCTCCGTCTTATTCTCTATCCCTGTTTTAATGATTCTTAACATCCTGTTTGCTTTTTTAACTGCCGCTGCACACTGTGTGGACGTCTTCAGAGAACTATCCACGATGGCTCCACAATCTCTTTCCTGATTAGTTGTAGCTAAATTAGCCCCCATCATATTGTACGTATAGTTGGGGTTATTTTTTCCAATGTGCATTACTTTATATTTATCCACATTAACTTTCATTTGCCATTTTGTTGCCCAATCACTTAGTTTTGTGAGATCGTTTGAAGTTCTTCACAGTCTGCTTTGGTCTTAACTATCTTGAGCAGTTTAGTATCATCTGCAAACGTTGCCACCTTGCTGTTTACCCCTTTCTCCAGATCATTTATGAATAAGTTGAATAGGATTGGTCCTAGGGCTGACCCTTGGGGAACACCACTAGTTACCCCTCTCCATTCTGAAAATTTACCATTTATTCCTACCCTTTGTTCCCTGTCTTTTCAGCAGTTCTCAATCTATGAAAGGATCTTCCCTCTTATCCCATGACAACTTAATTTATATAAGAGCCTCTGGTGAGGGACCTTGTCAAAGCCTTTCTGGAAATCTAAGTACACTATGTCCACTGGATCCCCCTTGTCCACATGTTTGTTGACCCCTTTAAAGAACTCTAATAGATTAGCAAGACATGATTTCCCTTTACAGAAAACATGCTGACTTTTGCCCAACAATTTATGTTCTTCTATGTGTCTGACAATTTTATTCTTTACTATCGTTTCAACTAATTTGTCCGGTACTGTCATTAGACTTACCGGTCTGTAATTGCTGGGATCACCTCTAGAGCCCTTTTTAAATATTGGTGTTACATTAGCTATCTTCCAATCATTGGGTACAGAAGCTGATTTAAAGGACAGTTTACAAACCATAGTTAATAGTTCCGCAATTTCACATTTGAGTTCTTTCAGAACTCTTGGGTGAATGCCATCTTGTTACTGTTAAGTTTATCAATTAATTCCAAAACCTCCCCTAGTGACACTTCAATCTGTGACAATTCCTCAGATTTGTCACCTACAAAAGATGGCTCAGGTTTGGGAATCTCCCTAACATCCTCAGCGTGAAGACTGAAGCAAATAATTAATTTAGTTTCTCCGAAATGACTTGATCGTCTTTAAGTGCTCCTTTTGTACCTCGATTGTCTAGGGGCCCCACTGGTTGTTTAGCAGGCTTCCTGCTTCTGATGTACTTTAAAAACATTTTGTTATTACCTTTAGAGTTTTTACCTACCTGTTCTTCAAACTCCATTTTGGCTTTTCTTATTACAGTTTTACACTTAATTTGGCAGTGTTTATGATACTTTCTATTTACCTATTTACTTTAGGCAATGTATTCTTTAAAGAGGTGTCATGAAACTTAATTAATGTTTTAGAAGGATTTGAAAAAGTGAAAATGATTATTGTAATAAATACAGTAACAATACATTTGGCTGAATTTTCTAGGTAATGAAACATCCTTGTGTCTATCCAGAAGTCTACTATAATAACATTTGCAGCTGTGGGTGGGACCTTGCTAGTAGTAATTGTGATGGGTTGGAGCCCCCCTTTTGGAATGCTCTGTGATGTACTGGGGTTTCACTGAGTCCCTCCTACTCCACCAGCCTGGATTCCCTCTCCCTGTTTTGCTGAATTAGGCTCTCCGACCTCTTGCAGCACACACGCACACACAGGTAGGGCCACACCCAGCTGCAGACATAGGCGCCGACTCCGTGGCTCAGCACCCACCGGCAGCTCCCCGCCAACCCCGGGGCCCGCGCCCAGCTCCCCACCAGCCCCGGGACCCGCGGCAAGCTCACCTCAGCACCGGGAGACGTTGCAGGGCCCCGCCCCCGACGCTGGGCGACGTTGCGTCGGTGTTGGGGGCGGGGCCCCGCAACGTCACCTGGCATCGGGGGCGGGGCCCGGCATCAGCCCCCAATGGCGCCACCGGAAGTTGGCGCCAGTGGCTGCAGACACAGACTGAAGTCAGCTCTGTGAAAGAGGATTCACCTAGCACTCACGCGAGCACCCGTTTTGGGGAATAAACCCAAAATAATACTGTCTTGCACTTTATAGAAAAATCTGCACAGCACAAGCTCATAAAAATTCACCCTCTCCCTCGATGTGAAGAGAGATGTGCACAGCTTCTTGTCCCCTCCCTCCCTCCAGGTATGAATTGCACAAACTGGGTAATGTTGGGTGTCTCCCAAATACACACACAGCTGTAATTGTTACATAGTCAATATTTCTAACTTTAGATACAGAAATGATACATACATACAAATTGGATAATCACATTCAGTAAATCATAACCTTTCCAATGAGTCATCTTGCATAAAGTATATCTTAGTTATGCCATATGCATATCATAACCATATTTCAATAAATAATATGGGGTGTAATGTCACAGTAATGATGCCTGGCATGGCTTCCCTAAGAGGTTCATTGTTCAGTCCAGAATCTTTTTTATCTACAGTTTTATCAATTGCAAAATGCTGGTAGATTTAAGTACATAAGTTATCAAAATGTGGTGGTTTGTTTTTTTGCCTTCATTATCTAACACGATTATGGAAAACTTCTTTAATTTGATTCTACTTCTTTTTATCCCATGCCCTTAGCTCTCCGACCTCTTCCTGAACTCTGCTGAGGTCAACTCAGACACAACTCAGAATTGAGATCTTTGGCTTTACCTAAGAAAATATTCTTCATAATAATAATATAACATGACAACTGTAATTACTTGTATTCCACTGATCTAAAAAATATATCCGAATCCCATCTCTGAATGCATTAATCACTGCAAAAAAAAAAACCTTGGTACTTGAAACAGAAATAACTGAAATCAGACATTGGCTTAAATGTCCATAGTTGCTGAGAACGCACTTTGTACTGATATCAGTACAAGTTCAAGATAGGATATTAAAGATGGGCAAAGCCCATACTTACTGATACCACTCTATGCTATCTCCTGTGTGTAATACAAGAAAAACCTGTTAATTGCTGTACTTCATTCCACGGTAGACTTTGATACTGACTAAGCATTAGACAAGATAGACAGTTGCAAGATAATGCACAGTAGAAAGAACTAAACTGCTCAGTAGAAAGATCTAGGTGTTATTTAGGACATCTCATTGTAGATGTTTGCACAGTGTGTAGCACTGATTTAAAAGATGAGTTAAGATCTTAGCTTGCATTAAACAGAGTTTAAAGAATAATGTATAGAATGCATTACTGCCCCCTTGACTAAGCAACAGATAAAATGCAGGGCTTTACAGATTAGCTTTCCATTTGGAAAATAAATCAGTGACACAGAGTCAGATATTTTCTTAGTGTAATTTGTTTATTTTCAAACTGTACCCGTCTTATTTCCCTGGACAGCAGGAGAAACCAATTGCACATGGATATTACCCTTTTTTTCACGTAAGGAACCACTACTTTCTCCCACAAAGCAGCTCTTCTGAGCCTCTGCCTCTCTCCAAGGGCTTGTACAGAATCTCAGCCAAACACCGACTGCTCCTTCTGGGGCACCACACCGAACCTGGCGTGCTGACTGCATAACACAAAGTTTCCTTCCACCCCTCAGTCCCTGAGTTTGAAACCTAGGCACCCCTGTCAATGCCACATTCTCCCTTTGGAAATTATGGTCTTGGTGTGCCAGCCGCCTCCTTTATATCCAGCTGTTCTGCACTACCAAAGGGCCTGAGCAGCTGCTCCTACAGTTGGGCACAATGGGTGTGCTAAAGCCCCCTCCCTTCCCTTTAAGCAAGTCTATGATGATTTTTGCATCCAAGCTTCTTAATAGTGGACCATTCCACTATTACAATATCATTAAAAAGGGAACATATTCTAATGTCACACCAGTCAATGCTACCTTCCACCTTGAATATTTATTCACTTTGGATCTCATTTCAGAGAAGACATAGAGGGGAAGAGAAAATTCCAAAAAGCAAAAAGAAAACTGAGTGGAGACATGGGAAGGTAGATCCTCCACATGGGGAGAATTTAAAAGATTAGGACTATTTTATTTACAGACGAGATATAATGAGAGTAATAGAAAGTAAAATAATGGATGGTAAAGAGGAGAACAAACAGTGAAGTCAAATAGCCAACAGGTATAAGAGTAGCTTCTTTATCTCAAGTGGTCGAGGATTATGTTTTGGCACCAGCAGTACTGGGCTCAGTCCAACAGTCGAGGTTACTTCAAGGTTGTGGCCTGCTGGGGTTGAATTCCTGTTGACCTCAGACACTGGGGATAAACTTTCCCTAATGAGGACTGTATCAAAGATTCTCCAACATGAAAAACTGCTACAGACTGTAGAATAGTTTTCAGCTGCTATGGTGAGTGCAAAACCCAATTGCCTGTGCCCTTAAAACTAGACAAAGGCCTGAAAAATACAAATAAGGAGACAAACCTTAGTTACAGGGGAGGAATCAGTGATTGTCTAACAGGGCCAAGATTTTTTAAAAATAGGTGCCTAAAGTTAGACTCCCAAGTCTATATTTAGAGATCAAAATAAGTGACCTGATTTTCTAAAGTGCTGATGGAGTTTGCTGACTTTTGCTGTCGCTTGCTGTTGTTTAACATCTCTGCTAAACTCCCTTATATCCCTAGTGATTCTGGTGTCACAAGAGAATGGTACAGATTACAGAGGAAATGCTGGGTAACGTGTCAGTAAGTTTGTAGCCAGGGCAGGAATGTGAGAGAAAAGTCTGGCTACCTCAGTGATGGCCCCACTATTGAGAAACCGCTCGGCAGTCTGCATGGGAGAAAAGTCACAGAGAGGTCCAATGGGTGTGGCTTTCATCCTGCTTCTAGGGATCACTGGGTTGGGTGATCCATATGTGGCTTCATCCAGTGGCTGAAATTCACCTCTGCACAGGAACCATTCAGCCTTCACTTCAGACCATAATATGGGGCTTCCAGGAAAGGAGTCTGAACTCTAAGCCTTCTGTACTGGGGTGAATAGGTTCATTCATTTTAAGTAGGGTGACCAGATGTCCCGATTTTATAGGGACAGTCCCGATTTTGGGGTCTTTTTCTTATATAGGCTCCTATTACCCCCCACCCCCCACCCCCTGTCCCAATTTTCACACTTGCTGTCTGGTCACCCTAATTTTAAGTGATATAGCAGGCAAGCAGAATTGCCAGCAAGAGATCTCTATGGAGCATATACAGAGGCCAGCGGCACATGCAGAGAGGCCTGATTGTGTCTGGTAGCAGCCTTGCCACCAATTTGCAATCCTGAGCTCCAAGTGTCACACCAAACTAGGTTGCTCCTGAATCTCTTTGTCTAGTCCACTCCTCATGCTACAAATAACAGTTATACATTGACATTCCTTTGCATCATAAAGTGTATGTTATCCTGTTTGGGGTGAGATGATGCCAGTTTCCTCAAACATGCCAGAAGTAGGCTATACAGATTTTAAAAGAAGGGTTCTCAATTTATATCCAAAGAAGGAACACGCCCAGTTGTGCATCAGTTATTACAGCTGATTTCAACATTTGTTAGTTGCGGTATCATAATTATCTTAATCATACAGTTATTGCAGGACTCAAAGTACATTTATTTTTATATAATGGAAAACACCCTTTGGTTAGTAACCCAAGTGAAAATAAAGTATGACGGTTACATTCTACAACAGTTGCTCAGATAAAGCTTCCACTGAAGCCAGTGGGAGTTCTATTTGTGTAAGATCTTACACACACTAGTAGCCTCATATATCAGATTAGATTTAGAGCAGAGACTATGGAGTAGATTTTCAAAGGCATAAATGGCATTTAGGAACCTAACTGTTGTTTGTGTCTTTGAAAGCCTAATCTTATATCTTCTTGTGTGTTCGTCCATTGCCTGGCACAATGGTGCATCTAGTACTGATAAATGGGTGCAGGGCTGATCTAAATATTTATGTATCTTATTAGTTGAACAATCTGTTATTCTGCATTATTTAGCTGTTAGCCTTTGAAATTAGATATGATTCTAATTTTAGATACAGAATTCCTCAGATCTTTTGGGGTAATATTGTAAAAACAACCCAGAACTTTTCTGAGGATCATATGATGTTGCAATAAGGGGTTTCACCTTTCAGGTTAATGTTTGACATTAGGTATAAATGTAAACTAGAAACTGGTCAAACAGAAAGATTTCTGTGTAAAGAATCCATGGATCTATGGTACAGCTGAGAACAAAGGAATAATCACCCTATGTTTTCAGCAATCTCTTAATTAATTCACTGCATAGTGGTACCATTTTGCCAAAAACTGCAACGCTAATATGAAGGGAACATTAAGCCTATTTCTTACCCTATTCCAAAATAATTCCTTACCAAAGAGTTTAGTCATCAGAAAAAATCAACAGCTACTTTCACAACTTAAGTCTTAAATAATTAGAGTTCAATATTCATCTTAATGCTAACCCCTGAAAAATACACATATCAGAATGAATAACTGAAATGTTAACTACTGCATCTGTAAGCTGACCTCCCATTCCAAGATTAATTTTCTATCCCATTGGAAAAGTATTAAGTTCTCCTTCTATAACGATCAAACGTTCCCTTCTCGCATGTCAAGGACCTGATTCTGTTCTCACCCTCAGGTAAATCATATGTAAATCCACTTAAGTCACTAGAAAACAAGTATATGAGAAGTAGAGAAGTGCTGTTTTCTCCAATAGAAATAAATTCAACCCCTCTTAGAACCATGTCTTATGAATTCAAAGAAAAAAATCAGAATTACAGGAACATAAAAATTTCCATGCAGGAACTGAGTAGTGGTTCCTCTAACCCAGTATCCTGTCTCTAACAGTTGACAATGCCAGCTGCTTCAGAGAAGGATGCAAGAAGCCCTTAAGAAGGCAATTATGGAAAAACCTTCCTCGTCCCCATTTGTCTCTTGTTCATGAAAATTTATATTCTTTCCAAACATTGGATGTCTTCATTATCCCAGTAAACGTCCAGTCCCCCCTCCCTCTTTTTTTTTTTTTTTTAGTTCTGTTATTCTCTTGACCTCAATAATATCTTGTGGCAACTTGTTCAAGAAGCCAACTGGAGATCATGTTTCATTTTTTCAGTTTCTAATTTACTGCCAACTTTCAGTTTCACTGAAGGGTCCCTCATTTTCATAGTGTGAGAAAGGGTGAATAGAAGTGCCTGATCTTTTCTCTGTATTATTAATTGTTTTGTGTGCCTTTATCCTGCCCTCTCCTCTTTGATTCCTTTCTAACATAAATAGTCCCAATCTTTTTCATTTCTCTTGACTGGATATTTTTCCATGCCTCTGACCATTTTTATTGCTTGTGTCTCAACCCTCTCTATTTCTGCAATGTTTGTTTTGAGACAGGATAACAGGAATTGAACGTGGTATCCCAGATGATGACATATCATTGGTTTATATTAATATAATGCCATTATAGAATCATCTGTGCTATTTTCCGTCACACTGCACACCAAGCAGAGGTCTTCACTGAACTGTTCAGACACAGTTATAAACATGTATGTTTTTTGAGTTCTTACAATTAATTTAGAACCCAGTAACATGTATGAGAAATTCAGATTATTCCTTCTCATTTGCATATCCTTGCATTTGTCACCAATGAATTTCATCAGCCACTATGCTGTCCATACACTTTGCTGTATTAGGTCTCTCTGAAGTTCCTCACAGCTTTGCCTAGAGAGATTCAGAGCAGGAGCTAGCAAAGGAACGCTATGCCAGCTCTATTCCTTTTAGCATCCCCCTGCATAGGGATTATCCTTCTGTGGCTAGTGTAAGTGGATTTAAAGCAGCTCTGTGCTGGTGGAGCAGCACAAAGTTGCCCTAAAGCAGGGGAATACCTGGCCCTCTATATTTATTCTCTTTGTTGCTCTGCTTAATCTGAAATAAAGGAAGTGGCCCAGTGTAGGTTGGACCTAGGATTGAGGAAGTGCAAAGGTGGCTTCAAGTCACTTTTGCACTTTCCCCATGCTCTGAGTGGCACTGAGTGCCCTTGGTCCAGAGTCAGGAATGGGATAAGGGGACCAGGGAAGTTCTGAGGGCGAGTGATGGAAAGCAAACAGACCCACATTAAAAACATAAAACACTAACCATTTTCTGTGTGTAAACCTTTAAGCACATAAAAGTTTTCCATGTGGATAAAAGTCTCCACTTCTACCTCCTCCATTCCCCTCTGACATCCATGACCCCCACAGCCCTATACAGCGATGAGAAGGGCATACTCACCTGCCCCGGGCTGCGTGCCATTCACCAACAGCAGGGAAGGTCTTAGCCTAGGAGTCACTGCACTCAGTCTACACCCCTGAAGGAGCCACTGTGCTGGCGTTAGGCTCTCATCACACCAGAGCGCAGGACTGGGGTCAGAGTTGGGAGGAGAGCTCTCTGGGGAGCAGAATTCTGAGGCACTCTGAAGGCAAGGACAATTATCTTGTACTTAATGCAGAATAAGAAACCATTTACAGGAGGCAGGTGCTCTGGTGAGAGCAGCAGGAGTGGAAAACACCCCTAGCAATGGAATTCTGGATAGGATGGAACTGGTGAAACACAAATGAACAGGAGGAGGAGACTACAGTACTGTGGCACCTATGCAAGATTTAGCAAAATCTTAGATATTGGATAAGAAGGTAAGGGAGGAGTCAAAAGTGACACCGAGCTTGTAAGCCTCAGTGACAAGGAGGTCTGTTGTGCTGTACCAGAGAAAGGCAATAGGGAGAAGAGGAGAGGGCATGGGTCGAAAGATGAGAAGCTTTGATAAATGTACCAGCAAAAATATCGAAGAGGAGATACTAGACAGACAGGGGAAGATGAGACAAAGGGTGGGTGGTGAAAGTTCTAGTGTAAATTTGGGAGAGGTGGTAGCTGAGCCCAATGAACTGAATGAGAACAGACAGAAAGACAGTTTAGAAAGTGAATGGGGGCTGGTGATGGAGGAAAAAACCAGAATTTAGAAACACAATTATCTATTTGCCTATGCAAATATGGGATTTTGCAAATTTTATGGGCACAGTTAAAGAGCTAAAAAACTGGCTCCATAAATCTCAGATTTGCTGATCTTGCTGATGTTGCTATCAAGAGAAAAGTATCAGGCTAGATCCTCACAAGCATAACCCCATCAGTTCACTCCAGCAGAGAATCTGTCTCACAGTGTTCGTATTTCTCTAAAAATAACACAATGTTTTTAAACAAGGCAAGGTAAGTTTTATGTTACATGATAATCCATTTATTCTTCAAATTTGAAATGATTGGAGCAACATAATTCTGAAAGTTTTGGCTGTTTCCTACTAAATAAATATGTAGGTGCTCTGTTTACCTTTAGTAAACCTGTTTTCAAAGAACTAAAGAAGGATGACCGGATGGAAGGTTTGTTCCTGTTACTAAATAACATTTGAACAACAGAATGTTCTCTTTTCTTGTCTGACAGCACTAGCCGTTATCAAAAGATAAACTAATTATTTCGTTTATTGCTTATCTTAATTAAAAATGTTAGTTCAGTTGAAGAAAGACCATTGTAACAAATCGCTGTGCTGTAGACAGACTGACATATAAAAATCATCCACACCCCATCTTACGTGAACTAGAATGCTGCTTTTTCAGCTCAAAAACAATGGCATCTACCTCTTGAGCTAACGGACTTCTGGCTTTTCTAGCAATAAGTTTAGGTCTCTATGATCTTTGTAGGTCAGACACTAAGGATCAGATTTTCAAAAGACCTCAGAGCCTGATTTTCCAAGCACTCAGCATCCAAAATTAAAGCCAGATTTTCAAAATAGCTCAGCACAATTGTGAAAATCAGGTCATATATTTTGATGCTTAAACAGGAGCTGAGCTGTTTTGATAATCTAGCTCTACAGGATATCATCATACACACATGCAAAGTGGGTAAATGACAGCATGTTTGTTTTCATCGTCATTCTTTCTGACTATACGAAGGAGTGTGTCTTAGCAAGACTAGTGTGAATTATCCAACATCAGCTAAAACAAACTAATATCAGAGATGGGTATGAACCTAAACCTCAAATCAGGGGAATCTTGTGAATAAGTGTGAATCCAGAAAAGGACATTGTGCTGTGGACAAATAAAGACATGACCATTCCAGATGTCATATTCTCACAATACAACTCCAGAAATGGTTTCCAAGTGAGATACCAATCTTGTTTTTCTGAATAAAGGGATCTCTCTCATATTGGGTGAGATCCTGAAGGACAGTAGTCCACAAATCAATTGCATTATTGTTTTAGCCATATAATTCTTGTAGCTACCTATGTTGATTTCAGAAGCTAATTTTTTTCAAATGTATTCAAATTACATAGAGGGTTGGTTCATTCTAATTAGATGCCTGCTGCTTTCAGGGGTGAAAGTAGGCCGGTGGGGCCGGTACGGTGTACCAGTAAGAAGTAGCTGCCAGTACTGGCCCGTATGCAGCACCATTAAAGCGTGTGTGTGGGCTCCCAGCTGATGCTGCTGCTACTGCAGCAGGGGCCGGAGCCCCAGGCCCTTTTAAATTGCCACCGAAGCCCCAGGCAGCAAGGGCCAGGCAGCGCAGATGGGCTGGCTGGGGGACGCTGACCCCAGCCCTGCCCCTTCCACCTGAGGCCCTTCCCTTCCTCCTGAGGCCCTGCTGGGCCCCCATACCGGTAAGTCTCCTATGTTACTTTCACCTCTGGCTGCTTCTTTATCCAAATTAGCTTCTGTGGGCTAACTCAATTTGTCTAATGCAAGGGATCAAACTCATTCTGTGGAGAGGGACAAATCCAATTTTATTATGGTCCATGGCCTCAGATAAATTTAGAACTACAGATTTCCTTTGACCCACAGCAGATCTCCCGGTGATGTCAATTGAAGGTGTGTGCAAAGATCAGTGGCAAAATATAACCTCTATTTAGTGACACAGCTTTTATTTATCATTTATTATTTGTTCAGTAACTGCCTGGGTATATTTGAAATTCAAAGCTAGCATTATTGGTAGAATGAAAGGACGGGGGAACCCAAGAAGAATCCTGATCTGATATTTAGGGTGGGGCAAGGGAAGGCTAGGACAAGAAGTTTGAATATAATAAGTTAGGCAAGAGGGTAATTTGAAGAGGGTAGTGTTATAATACGAGCAATAAATGAAGAGGACAATTTTTGTAGCAACATTTGAGATGGACTGAAGGGAAGAAGGATGTCAAGGAAGGGCAACTATAAGATAATAGAGGGCCACAACATCCATTAAAACCCTTTGGCAGGCCAGGGGCTGTAACATGGGGGAGGGAGGTCAAATCCTGACCATAGGTGGTATGATGTGGGGAGGGTCCTTGCTACTCATATAATCACGTTTTATTTCCAGGAGGCTGTGCACAAGAAATATATGCAACAACCCTCTACCTTAGATTGATTATTCACTATTCATTATGTAGCCCGAAACAGCCTCTCATAAGACAGTATTGATAGTTGCATAGATGCATGCTTTTTTTATTCTTTCATAGCATAGAGTGTCTTTTAAAGCCAAAAGCAGAATATGCAAATGATATTGGTGGTTCACAATATAAACATTGAGGTTTTTTGGCAATTAATTACCAGAAAGTTATTTTACTGATGAAATACATTTCTATATGCTGGGTGCAATGAAATTCTTCACGTTCCATAAAGTACCCTATAAAACTCTGATATAATTCATTTTTTTTACATTTGGGTTTATGAATAATTCCCCCTCATCCGCAAGTACTTCGCTGCAGCGCCATGCCCTAATATCTCTGGGCTACCTTTAAATCCCTACAGGCTGTACAGCTCTAACTCCCATACTACTTCCTGGGAGTCCCTCTCACTGACTCAGCCCCTCTGGGCTCCCTTTCCATCTTCTGTGTTCTGGGATTGAGCCCTGACTCCCAGGCCACTTCCTTGAAGTACTTACAGACTCTGCTTCAGAGATCCATAAGAACCTCACTTGCTTCCTATGGGTACTCCCCCCACACTGAGCTCTCTCAGCCCTTTTATGAGGCCCATTAGGTATCAGCTGACCCCCGCCCCGCAGTTCCACCCCCTCAGGCTGGGAAGCGGCTAATTAATTATGGTGCAGCTGGGGCTGATGGAACAGGGCTGATTAGCCTAGCCCTTAAAGGGACAGGCTACCCTGTTACAGTGTTACTTTGGCAGTCAAAAAAAGCCAGCCCCAGCCCCCAGGAGGTTAGAATCTAATTCAAAACAAGACACAACAAAAGTGTTAAGCAAGCGATAGGTGCTTGAGCTAATGCTCAGTGAAGTAAATTGGTAGAGTAGTAAATAATGCTAAGGATAGGTCTATTAAAGCAATCTGAATTGCATGTTAATAATAATACAATAAAATAATAATGATAATTAATCATAAAAAAATTATTAGCACTTTTCCTCAGTAGATCTCAAAGCACTTTACCAAGAAGGTCAGTACCAATATCCCCATTTTATGGATGGGGAAACTGAGGCACGGAGTGGTGAAGTTACTTTCCCAAGGTCACCCAGCAGGCTAGTGACCGAGCCAGCAATAAAACCAGTTTCCCAAGTCCTGTGTCCTGTCCATTAGGCAGCACTGCCGGATAAGCTAAGTTCAGCTGAACAATATGTATTTTAATATGGCCAAAAGCAAGTTCATACATCTAGAAGCAAAGAATGAAGACCACACTTTCAGGGTGGGAGACAGCATTCTGAAGAGCACTGACCTTGAAAAAAGGATTTAAGGGTCATGGTGGATAACCAACTGAACATGAGCTCCCAGTGCGAGGTTGTGGCTAAGAGGGTTAATTCTGCTACTCAGATGTATAAGCAGGGGAATACTGAACAGGAGTAGGGAAGTGCTATTACCTTTGTATATAGTGTTAGTGAGACTATTACAGGAATGTTGTGTCCATACTTCAGAAAGGAGGTTGAAAAATTAGAAAAGGTTCAGAAAAGAGGTACAAGAAGTATCTGAGGTCTGGAAAATGTGCCTTCTAGTGAGAGATTTCAGCAGCTTGATGTTTTTATCTTATCAAAAATAAGATTAAGAGATTATTTGTTTCTGGTCTATAAGCACATATACAGGACAAAGATTTCTGATAGCAGATGATTCCTTAGTAGAAAAAGACATAACTAGATCCAGAGGTTGAAAGGTGAATCTAGACAAAGTCAGACTAGACATATAATGCAAACTTTTGACTGTGAGAGCAGTAAACCACTGGAACAAATTATCAAGGGATGTGATGGACTCTCCCTCGCTTGAACTCTTTCAATCAAGCCAATGTCTTTCTAAAAGATGCTTTATAGCTAAACTACAAGACGTGGGCTTGATGAGGGAATAACTGGGTGAGATTCTATGGCCTGCCTCAAGCAGGAGGTCAGGCTAGATGAGCACAATGGTTTCTTCTGCCCTTAAAATCTGTGAATCAGTGGAAGTTCTTCCATTGACTTCAAAAGGTGTTGGATGAGGCTCAAAAGAGAAGGAAAGACAACAGTAATAAAAAATAGATCAAGTGGTCTATTTCACAATTCGATGGTTCAAAATCAGCTGAACATTATTTTAAAAAAATACATGCAAAAAATAATCTCTCTCAATATAGCCATCATTGGTTGGATAATCTTTTGTAGGCATCACAACAGAAAGGGGTCTTTAGGAAGGATTTGAAGGAGGAGAGGCCTTACAAATAAAGTTACTTTGACATGGTGAGTTCTTTGGTCGCCTTCTATTGTTTATCACTGAAGCATTAATAATAAGGCCATATGAAAAGACATCTCCTACAGTAAACAAATATCAAGGAATCGCTAATAAGGTTGTGGCACATTTTAGATGAGTTACCACAATGAAAATGTACGTTATTGGTGCCTCTCACTTTATTCACATGCATACTACGTGCTACAAAATGCTGCAGTTTCCTGATGTATAGTGTTACGCTGTATATAAAGGCTGGATATAATTAATATAATTTAATGATTAAATACATTCTAGTGATCCGATATTAAAAACACTGTTTGGCTGTATGCAGCCTGTTTTAGACAGATAATCTATGAAGCCCCTACTCTTTTTCAAGAACTTTTGATTGACACTAATTTCTAGGATACTTGTCTTTCTTTAAATATTTTTTTTAAAAAGTCATATAATTTGTAATTCTGGTTTAAGATTCCTGAATAAGCAAAATACTTAAGCACATGAGTAACTTTAAGCCCAGGAGCAAGCCCCATAATTCAGTAAGACTATTCACATGGCTAAAGTCAACAACCTTGTTGAATCAGGGCCTAAATCCTCAGTTTAGCTAGGGACCTCTCTAGGGGGTGAAAGGACAGTTCACTTCCCATGGCCCTTTGATCCTTGGCCTCTGGTGGGAATGCAAAGTAGTGCTAGTTACAGTAATGGTTTTTTATGCTGTCAACTTCTGTCCTCTAGGAACTGAATTGAGACTAGTACCCACTAAGGTTGCTTGTAAAAAGGCAACCTATAAGCAAAAGGTTATTGATATAATTATTACTAACCTTAACTACCTGCTCTCTGATTCCTCAAAGAGTCAAGCATAGTAGGTAGCACTTCATTATCCAGTAATGACAAAAGCTACAGGAATGTATGACCTGTTCTATATTTTGTTTAAAGTTCAGTCTACACCTAGCATTGAAACCTGCTCTCTATCTCTTAATGTTTCATTATGACTATCATTTCTGGTAATGCAACGTAAAAGATAGTTTTTCTTCTTCTCTTCCATATATTTCATCAATAACTTAGCAAAAAAAAGTCTCTCTGCCTCTTATCTAAGATAAAAAACAACGACAGCTGAACCAAGAGTATAAAATATTTTAATGCAGATGTTCCTCAAATGTGGTCTGTGATCTCTGGCTGGTTACATGGTGCTAGCTCCTCCTTCTTGTTTCTAATGGTTACATTACATTAAAAGGTATTAAAACCTTCAATCCTTTCCTGATATTACTGTTCCATGTAAGCTATTGGAGAAGATGCCCCAGGAATGTTATATGAGCATGACGGTGAGGGAGGATGGGCCAGTGACTAGGGCACTAGTCTAGGTCTTGGGAGACAGGGATTCAAATTCCTGCTTTGCTACAGACTTTCTGTGTGACCTTGGGCAAGTCACTTAGCTCTGGGCCTCAGGTCCCCATCTGTAAAATGAAGATGATAGCACTTCTCTACAACTCAGAGCTATCTTGGGGATAACTACATTAAAGAGTGTGCTGTACTCTGATAATGGGGGCTATGAAAGTGCCTAAGATAGATAGAAGATGGTTCATGTAAACATGAATGGGAAAGGAGGTGGGTCCACATGTTAATCTCCTTGCTAGGGTCTGGTCACATGTAAACATTAGAGGACTTCAGTCTAAAGAGATCATTGGGGTCTATCAAGTCAACTTTTTGATGCTTTTGGACAGCGTTTTAAACATTCAAATGATGATGGCCTTGAGACCTGTCTTCCACAAAGTGTAACAGTCAGATCTTCAAGTATAAATTGCCCTAACTCCATTGACATAGTCATGTACCAACTGAAGATCTAGCATTCTGTCTAATAGATTTTACCAGACTTAAAACAGGGGGAGGGATAGCTCGGTGGTTTGAGCATTGGCCTGCTAAACCCAGGGCTGTGAGTTTGATCCTTGAGGGGGCGATTTGGGGCAAAAATTGGGGATTGGTCCTGCTTTGAGCAGGGGGTTGGACTAGATGACCTCCTAAGGTCCCTTCCAACCCTGATATTCTATGAATAGTACATCTTCCTCCATAAGCCATGCCTGCTCCTTTCAGTTACACTTAATTACTTGCTAACATTTCTTCTCTCATTTTGGAGGGGAATCTTTCCCTTTTCTTACTTCTCCCCTAAGAGCAAAAGAAGGGAACCATCCAGAGCCAGATGCTTCCTAAATATCCGCACTTCACAGTTCCATAATTTCCTCCCGTGTGTTTACTATTAAAACTAAGATTGCATCTATATTGTGTACAAACATGAGCTATGATCTCACTGTTATTTCAAAGTACATATTGTCTCATCAATATGCCCCCCTGCCCAACAGGGACACCAAGGCCTAAGTGGGTTTCCTTCCCCAGCCATCTGGGGTAAAGAAGAAGAACAGCACTCCTAGGGAAGAAGAGTCCGCAAGCAGAGCAAAGATTTGCCTCAGATGGCCCTGACCCAAAGCCCATTAAAGCCAATGGGAAGACTCCTATTGATTGAAATAGGCTTCAGATAGTGCCATAGAGCTCATGCCAGCATCAGGGCAGAGTTTAAGGTTTAGTGAGGGCTCCCTTGTCCCTGGATCTAGCATTAGGATGGGTACACCAGTCTCTAGGGCCATCAGGCATTAATTGCTCCCTCCTTGCTCATATACCATGGTTGAAGTTGGAGCCAGCCCTCAGGTGAATAGAGACTCCTCCCAGCTGGAGTGACCTTCTCAAACTGCTCCTCCCCCCCCACCCCACAACCCACTACCACTCCTAACCCCACAGATGCCAAGGAAGGGCTGGACTCCCTGGCTGAACTATATCTGCCGTGATGTACTACCTACCTTCTGGTTGAACTGACACTGTACATCATGAGAGTTATGTGAACATGGTGCATCATAGGAGAGTAATCTAGCAATGGAGCCTACCCCACAGAGAAGAGTCAAGTCATGAGATACCTGAATTACAACTCCCATGAGGCACCATGGCAGTTTAGGGGAACCCAGATTATCATAGAATCATAGAATCTCAGGGTTGGAAGGGACCTCAGGAGGTCATCTAGTCCAACCCCCTGCTCAAAGCAGGACCAATCCCCAACTAAATCATCCCAGCCAGGGCTTTGTCAAGCCTGACCTTAAAAACTTCTAAGGAAGGAGATTCCACCACCTCCCTAGGTAACCCATTCCAGTGCTTCACCACCCTACTAGTGAAAAAGTTTTTCCTAATATCCAACCTAAACCTCCCCCTCTGCAACTTGAGACCATTACTCCTTGTTCTGTCATCTTCTACCACTGAGAACAGTCTAGATCCATCCTCTTTGGAACCCCCTTTCAGGTAGTTGAAAGCAGCTATCAAATCCCCCCTCATTCTTCTCTTCTGCAGGCTAAACAATCCCAGTTCCCTCAGCCTCTCCTCATACGTCATGTGCTCCAGTCCCCTAATCATTTTTGTTGCCCTCCGCTGGACTCTTTCCAATTTATCCACATCCTTCTTGTAGTGTGGGGCCCAAAACTGGACACAGTACTCCAAATGAGGCCTCACCAGTGCCAAATAGAGGGGAATGATCACGTCCCTCGATCTGCTGGAAATGCCCCTACTTATACAACCCAAAATGCCGTTAGCCTTCTTGGCAACAAGGGCACACTGTTGACTCATATTCAGCTTTTCGTCCACTGTAACCCATAGGTCCTTTTCTGCAGAACTGCTGTCCAGCCATTCAGTCCCTAGTCTGTAGCAGTGCATGGGATTCTTCCGTCCACAGTGCAGGACTCTGCACTTGTCCTTGTTGAACCTCATCAGATTTATTTTGGCCCAATCCTCTAATTTGTCTAGGTCCCTCTGTATCCTATCCCTACCCTCCAGCGTATCAACCACTCCTCCCAGTTTAGTGTCATCTGCAAACTTGCTAAGGGTGCAGTCCACACCATCCTCCAGATCGTTAATGAAGATATTGAACAAAACCGGCCCCAGTACCGACCCTTGGGGCACTCCACTTGATACCGGCTGCCAACTAGACATGGAGCCATTGATCACTACCCGTTGAGCCCGACCGTCTAGCCAGTTTTCTATCCACCTTACCGTCCAGTCATCCAGCCCATACTTCTTTAACTTGCTGGCAAGAATACTGTGGGAGAATACTGTTGATCCAAGCTAAAAATAAATGTTTTGATTTGGTTCAACAAAACAAAAAGAAATATTTTGATTTGGGAATGTCAAAACTTTTCATTGTGGTCAGAAATGTCAAAATCAAATGTTTTGACATTACTGAACTGAACTTTTGGGAACTTCCCATTCTGAAAAAAAATTGCTTTTCATAGTGATTTGGGAATTTTTTCTCAAATATTGGAATTCCCTATGGGATGGAAATCCTGATTTTTGTCCTCTAATATGTACTTAAATGTTCACAAATACTGCACAGTCCTAAATTTCCTTCATTTAGTTCTCTGAATAATAATGATCATTTCTTATCATTACCTCTCATTTCTTTGTTGTTGTTACCAAACAAGGAGATGAACTCTAAAAATCTGGGCTAACTGAAACCAACAAGAATACTGAATTTTCTAATCCCAACATTTGATGTGGCCTGTCGTGCCTGGATATTGCCAGCCTGTCTGGAATGCATCTGCTTTTTAGCAAGGTGTAAAACAAATTTTTGCCCTACAAAGGACATCCGTAACATTGATTGTTCTGCCTCTTCTGGCCACATGACAGCATGTTCACATTAAGTAAAGAGAAGATGCCTAAATTGCACAATAATCTAATTACTCTCATGTATAAGTACCATTCAAGCCTCTCAGCCTGGATACTAATTCAAAGTTCTGTAGTGCTAGCTTTTCCCAGCAGTAATTTACATGATTTACTTCATTTCTTGCTAACAGGAGGAAACCCCTTTTGTTGGAATATTATCTTCTGCTGTTAAAACTTAGTTAAAGAAAGAAAAATACAATTGAAATGGCACAATCATTTACCACGGATAAATGTTCAGTCTTCTTCTGCATTCTGGGGCCTCAGCAACCCAGACTGAGCCTTCTGCAGAATTGCAAAGAGGATCCAGGACTCTAACCTTTGGACCTTTTGCAACTTGCTCTGAACTTTCTAAACCATTTGGCTCAGCTGCTTGCAACAGACTATATAAATGCAGGTCCAAGTGAGGAGGCTCATTCTCTCCCTGAAACTTGGGTAGAGGAGGTGAAGGAAGAAAGGAGAAGAACTGAGGAGCCAGCAGCAGTAGGGTCCTGTGCTCACCATGGGCCCTCTGCAGCTCTGGCTGCTGCTGCTGTTGCTGCTCAGCAGTGATGTTCTCACTCGTAAGTAGCAATTTATATGCCAGGGCTTTTTGCTCCTTTATGTGCAAATCTGTTAAAATATCAGGGAGGGAAAAATCTATGGGACTATGAATCACAGAATCAGAGAAGCCAAGGATGGGAAAGATGTAATCTATTCCCATTTTGTGATAGGAGTGTTTCCTAAGAGCAGGATCCAGATTGAATCCATACAAGGAAAAGCTGAAAATTTCACCATTTCTCTGGTTTATTTTTAATTTATTTTAGAAGTGTAGCGGTATTATCATCCTTTATTGTTGCCTAGCTGCTTTTCTTTACAGCGGTCATTGTTCACCTGCAAGGAGATGTTGTATAGTATTCTGCAGATTTAGTGTGGGTGTTGCTCATATGTTTTACTGCAAGTGTGATGGGATTTGAGTGATAAAACATGATGTGTCTGGTAGGAGGCACTGAATGTGAAATAGCGATTTGTATTAAAATATGACAGTAGCTCTGTAGTAATTTTGATTCAGTTCAGTAAAGATACACCTGGTATAATTTGGGGGGAAAATGAATGTGGTGTGGTGGAGTTGTAAGGTAACTCCTTCCTGGCCTAGGAGTGTCTGTTTAGATTGTTCAGTGGTACCGTAGTTTGTAAAATGTTTCGGGATCCTTCAAGAGGATAGAACTATGGGTCCAATCCTTCACCATTGAAATAAATGGGTGTTTAGCAGGATCTGGTCCTATATGCAGTTAATGATAATATTGACCCCCAATGTGCCTTTATTGACTTCATTGGAGTTACACTAAGGATATATTTGGTCCTGTACATTGTTACTAGTATTTTTATTGTTATTAGATTACGTGAAATAAGTTACTTTTTTTCTAATACAAAACAATATGAGTCTGATCAGTTAAGTCAAAGAAAAGACTGTGGGCTTTGAATCAGGGCGCATGTCCTTAAAAGAATAAAGTCTCAGTATTCAAACTAACCTTAAGTGAATGCATAGCTTTATGCAATCCAAATATTGATTACATTAAACACATTTTTCAACAGATATGTTTACCTCTGTCATCAATACAGCTGACCCTTACTTATCTACTTTTCGCCAGTCCACAAATTTTATAATTCAGACGCAAAAACTGAGGTCTCCTCCTGCTTCTTAGTCAAGATTTAATAGCAGATAGCAGTACTGAGGTCTCATATAGCAAAGCTATCATTCTTTTTACAAAGGAAATATTACCACAATAAAGTTATTAGTCTACAATTCAATATTTTCATAATTTAAAACTAACCTATAATTGTCAGTGTTGTAAAGAAAGTATATTCTGTGATGCATTTGGTCTGTTTGTCATGTATCAGCTGTACTACTTCCCCCATCACAATGCTTTTTTATTATTATGTTGTACATTTAGTGCCTGATCATACACCATTAATATCAAGGAGCACTTTGCCACTGAGTTCAGTGATCTGAGGATTGGGCCCTTGCTTGCTAATTCACAAAACTCAGTCATTTGCAGTGTTTTTTTAATGCTTGACTTCACCATTTAAGTAGATGGGAATTTTGTCTTTTACTTCAGTGTTTGCAGAACTAAGTCCTTAGTTGTTAGTACAAATCAGTGAGGCCCTACTGTGTCTGCATATCCATCTCTGGACGGTGATGCAGAATGTACATATGTATTTCTGTTTTATTTGTTTGATATTAATAATTTGTAAAAGTTTTATTTTATGCTTTGCTTTTTTACAGACGATGGGCCTGAAAGTGAAAATACAGCTTGCTCAAGTAAGGGTTCTCCCTTTGTATTCCTTTTGCTCTACTATTGTTTTAACTGCCTTTACCTCTCAAAGTTGAGGTTTTTTGTTTTCCATTTCCATATATCCCTTCCTTTAAAATAGATGTTTACTCAGGCAAAACTCCTGCTGACTTCAGGAATTACAAGGTCTCAGGGACTTAGCCTATGAATTTTAAGACTTTTCATCAGCCTGAATAGCAGTGATTGTGGCTCTGAGTTTTAAAAAACTTTCCATACAGAAATACCACATTTATTTGCTTGGTTGATTTTCAAGTCCCATTATTTTGGATGTCCCCTTTCTCTAACTTTGAAGATTTAACAAGGAAATCATATGCATTTCATTTCAATGTACACTGGTAATCTCCCTCCTGATTTACTCCTTTCAGTTATTGCTACACCCAGGTATTTGGCTCAAAGAGATAACTAAATACCTACAGAATACTTTATGTCAATAACTCTATCAGTCGGGATAATAATTTATTAAACCAACCTAGTCAAGAAACAGGAAATGCTGACTTTATGCACAACCTTTGTAATGAACCTTGTTTGGCCCTGACTGCTTGCTTGGATACATAATGTTCCTCTGAAGGGTCAGTGTCCCATGAGTTGTTTTGATCTTTGTCCTTGATGAGCTTTTGCTTTGTCTTATTTGACACTCTAGCACCATCTACGGGTGATCAGGATTAATTCATCCATCTGAGCCAATTCAGAGATTTTTTTCTGGGTTTCACTGTCAATTTCTCAACTTTATTTTCATTTACTATTTTCATCATTATTTATTCCTTTTATTACAGATAAGTTTCATGTTAAACACTGGAAATGAAGCAGTAGTTGGAGGGAAATTATGTCTCCTAGAATTAGTACAACAGATATCAGTATTGTGAGAATTGATGAAAGTATACAAGCAATTATAGTATGGTAGACTGTAAGGTAGCTGAAGTTTACATGTGTGACGGATAGGACTTTATGGGGAGACCATCACAACATGGATAGCCTTCAAACTGTTTGTATGATTGTAATTAATATACTTGGCTGATCAGATTAGTTAAATCATTGGGGATGAAGAAAACTATATCATATTAAGTATTCATTGCTATTTATTGCTATCATATTCATATTTATTAATAATTAAATCAATGGTGTCTGAAATAAAATACATGACATCAAGGGGAAAATACAGACTCTGGAAATCCAAGGAAAGAAACAGGATACTTACAGCAAAATTCTCCTCTCATTTACAACCCCAGTGATGTCAGAGTAAACTCTCGGCCAGATCCTTAGCTGGTGTAAACTGGCACAGATTGACTTCAACAGATCTATGCTAATTTACACCAGCTGAGGATTTGGCTCTCTGGTTTGAAATTGTTCACTTCGCACTTCCATAGCTTAGTCTATCTCATATATTCCTCTTCTAAGATGTATAGCTTGCTTTTAAGCTCGCTCTCTTTTCCCCTCTAAAGCGTGATTCTTGTACCAAAATATAAAGGAAGCAGTCAAAATCCTACCAGATTCTATTGAGACATTCCCTGCTGACATGATAAAATGTGTTACAGGAGCATGGCTGAGAATATAATACACTTCACTGAGCCAAACACAGTGCTAGCATAAAGAGGCAAAACTATTGATTTCACTGGAGTTGTGTGTGCTTACAGCAAGATGAAGTTGACTTTCCTTTCTCCCAAGGATGATCAGGGTTAGTTTCCAATTCTGCCTGCAGACACAATGGCCGTTATCCATGAACAGAATTTGGCCCACCATTTCCGGGACTGCCACTGGAAGATCTCATATCCCTGTGAGACAGTGAACGAAATTTGGCTTTCATCTACGTCTATGTAACCTCATTGATTTTTCATTTTATCTGCAAGCAGAATTCAGTATGCTGTTCGCAGCAGGGACCATATTTTTTGTTCTGTGTTTGTACAGCACCTAGCACAATGGGGTCCTGGTCCATAACTAGGGCTCCTAGGTGCTACCACAATACAGGTAGTAAATAATAATATTAAATCTGAACCTCTTGTGCAGGTAGTAGGGACAGATAGGTGAAATTCCCCTGTGTAAAGAGGCCCAGCACAAGGCCTGTGTGCCACTTAAGTCCTCTGAGCTCTTAGGAGAGGCTTCTAAACACATTTCCTCCTGCCTGATATTATCTCAAAGACTTAAGCAGTGCACAGGCCTGATCTCGGTCCTGTACACATCAAAAAAAATTCCACTAACATAAAAAGGAAGAACTCCGGAGAGTCCATGAACTCAGGTGTGAGTTTGACTCAGAAAAGTATCTCGTTCCCGGAAAACTCTTAGAAACTTTTGGACAGGAGGACGGTTCTTTAGATTCTTGCAGAATTACAGTTAGGGTTTCTGGTTTGGGAGTTCTTTTTTCCACTCCATTTCCACATTTATCTTTGTAAACTTCAATCGTGTGAAATTCCTGGACAAATTGGCTCTTATAGTTTTCTTTGAATTGGGACTGCACGAATTTGAGCTGAACTCTGTCGTTAGCAAGGAAGCAAACACCGCTTTTAAAGAAACCCAATACAGGCTTTTAAAAAACAATCTATTTAATTGTTTGCATAGAATCATAAAAAGGTGGGGCTGGAAGGGATATGGAGAGGCCATTACGTCCAGCCCACTGTGCTGTGGCAGGACCAAGTAAACCTAGACCATCCCTGACACATGTTTGTCCAATATGTTCTTAAAAGCTTCCAATGATGGGGATTGCACAGCCTCCCTTGGAAACCTATTCTAAAACTTAACTACAGATATAGTTAGAAAGATTTTCCTAATATCTAACTTAAATCTTCTTTGCTGCAGATTAAGCCCCTTTTTTCTTTTCCTATCTTCAGTGAACATGGAGAACAATTGATCACAGTCCTCTTTACAACAGCTGTTAGCATATTTTAAGACTATTATCAGGTCCTCGTTCAGTTTTCTTTTCTCAAGACTAAACATGCCCAGTTTTCTTAACCTTTTCTCATAGGTCAGGTTTTTAAAACCTTTTCTTATTTTTATTGCTCTCCTCTGGACTCTCTTCAGTTTGTCCACATCATTCTTAAAGTGTGGTGCCCAGAGCTGGATACAGTACTCCAGCTGAGGCCTAACCAGTGCTGAGTAGAGCAGGACAGTTACTTCCCGTGACTTACATACAACACCCCAGAGCGATATTAAGATTTTTGAAACTGCATCACATAGTTGACTCATTCAACTTGTGATCTGCAATAACCCCCAGATCCTTTCCAATAGTATTACTGGCTAGCCAGTTATTCCCCATTTTGTAGCTGTGTGTTGTATAGTACTTTGCACTTGTCTTTATTGAATTTCATCTTACTGACTTCAGACCAATTCTCTAATTCATCAAGGTCATTTTGAATTCTAATCCTCTCTTTCAAAGTGCTTGCAACCCCTCCAATCTTGGTGTCATCTGCACACTTTATAAGCACATTCTCCACTCCATCATCCAAGTCATTAGTGAAAGTATTTAAGTTTGGAACTATTTAGATTTAATTTTTTTCAATTTGACCATACACACAGAAACCAATGAAAACGTATTTCCATCCATAGTATTCTAAATTTACCAATAGGCAAAGTGGGTCCCACAGGGTTCGGTCCTAGGTCTGACCCTATTCAATATTTTTAGGTTTGACTAATCAATTTTTTAAATAATTTTGATGGATAATATAAATGTTTATTTTATAAGAATAAGAAACGAGCTGCTTGAGAATTTATGAGAGTTTGATTTAAGGATATTTTCTTTGTATATTTTGACATGTGATGTTGACAACTTGTGTTTCAATGGCTATAAAACTTTAACTTTTTAAATCTCAATATCTAATGTCATTAAATAATTATTGTCTAAACTTCCCCCCCTTAATTTCCTGTAACAACTATGCAAATTTAAACCAATTTTTTTTAAATGGCCTAAAACCCATAATTTTGCTAAATGGTGAAAATGTAAATGAAATATTTTTTTTAAAAAATGCTTAAAATAAACATTTATATTATCCATCAAAAATATTTTAAAACTTGATTCGTCAAACCTAAAAATATTGAATAGGGTCAGACCTAGGACCGAACCCTGTGGGACCCACTAGATATGACCTCTCAGTTTGACAGTGAACCATTGATAACTACTCTTTAAGTATGGTCTTTCAACTAGTTTTGCACCTACCTTATGGTAATTTCATCTAGACAACATTTCCCTCATTTGCTTATGAGAATGTTATCTGGGACTGTATCAAAAGCCTTACTAAAATCAAGATATATCACATCTACTGCTTCTACCCTATACTCTAGGCCAGTAAACTCTGTCAAAAAAGGAAGTTAGGTTGGTTTGGTATGATTTATTGTTAAAAAATCCATGCTAGCTATTCCTTATAACCCTACTATTCTCTGGGTGCTTATAATGATATTGTTCAAAAAATTGTTTAAGTATCTTTCCAGGTATTAAGTTAGGCTCACTGGTCTATAATTCCCCAAGTCCTTTTTGCTCATCTTTTTAAAGATAGGTACTATGTTAGCCCTTCTCCTCCTGTCCTCTGGGACCTCATCCATCCTCCATGAGTTCTCAAACATAATTGCTAACAGTTCCAAGTTTTCCTCAAGCCATATTGACTTGGATACATCTAATTTATCTAAATATTCTTTAACCTGTTCTTTCCCTATTTTGGCTTGCATTCCTCCCCCTGTGTTAATATTAATTGTGTTGAGTATCTCATCACCATTAACCTTTTTAATGAACACTGAAACAAAATAGGCATTAAACACCTCAGCCTTCTTGATGTCATGAGTTTTAGCTCTCCTTCTCCACTAAGTGAAGAACCTACACTTTCCTTCATCTTTCTCCTAATATATTTAAAGAACCTCGATTTATTGCCTTTTATGTCCCTTGCTAGGTGTAACTTATTTTGTGCCTTAGCCTTTCTGATTTTGTCCCTACATGCTTGTGCTATTCTTTTTACTCCTCCTTAGCAATTCATCCACATTTCCACTTTTTGGAGAATTTCTTTTTGATTTCCAGGATATTAAAGAGCTCCTGATGGAGCCATATTGGCCTTTTACTATTCCTGCTATCCTTCCTTTGCATAGCTTCATTTATCACTTACATTTTCTTCTGATGGGGCCTACGTTACCAACTGTGCTTACCATTGACTTTAAGGGGAAAAAAAATCTGAGATGCATAGACTTTAAAGCCAGAAGGGATCATTATGATCATCTAAGCTGACATGTTGCATAATACAAGACAAAGGATCCAATAATTTGTGCATCAAGGCCATAATTTCTGTTTGAGCTATAGCACATATTTTGGAAAAACATTCTATCTTGATTTAAAGGCTTCAAGTAATGACAACTCACCATATCCCTTCTACAGATTTATCTTTTTTAAAAAAAGGTATGTACAAAAGCAAAGAAGAAATTAGCCATAGGGATATGCTAATTTTTCCCTCATTTCTGGCATTACTTCCAGTTTTCACAATGCTATCTTGGTCTGTATTGTGATGATCTAAATATGCATCTGTCTGTGGTATTCATAAAATGTATTTGTTTTTCTAATTGCAGAAGATGCAACCAGATTTAAACATCTCAGAAAATACATTTACAACTATGAAGCAGAAATAGCAAGTGGAGTGAAAGGAACAGCAGATTCACGAAGTGGCTCTAAAATTAACTGCAAGGTAAGGAAAGAGGAAGAAAGAACTGACTACAATCAGAAAAAAGATAATGGGCAACATGGGGATTAACAATTGGAAACTCCTCCCCCATATTTTCCTACGCCCTCCATTTCCCTTCCCCCTCCATTTTTTATTTAGTGAATGTAGTGCTTGTGAAATGCACACATTTGACAACCCTGAAGTCTGAAGCCCTTTATTTTCTGACAGAAAAGGCAGTGGCAAGATTGGCAGAGTTGCTTCACTCCACTCTGCCAATGCACCTCGATCCTCACCAGGCTTTTCTACTTCTAGAGAAGAGCTAGCAGAGTTGGTAACTCAGTGCATGGCTCATTCAGTATTTGACATATCTTCTGAGTCTGCCAATAGAAACACTCAACGCTTATCCACTAGAGCCTAAACTGAGACTGCTAATTGATCAATTGATTTCATGCAGAACACTGAATACTTACCAAGTGGTGACAACTTTCAGTTATCATCTTCCTGGGTCAGGACTTGGTATCCTAGGGGTGAAAGGCTCCATAGGCCATTAGCCCGATAACCTATCCTATTCTCCTTCCAACTTCCTCAAAATGTCACATTTCACAATATTACTTCATTAACTGGGTAACTGGGCAAATAGCTTTTGGGTATTACAGTGTTCTGCCCAGCAACTAAATACTTCTCTGTATAATGCTCAAATTTCTTCACAAATTCTGAAGCCAATGTCAAGACCCACACTGCAGACTGCTGGTTTACAGTGAATATGCTAGCATGCAGTATGGTGCGGAGCAAATTTTCAGTGTTTCTCATTTGCCATCGTCATGCTTGTTCTGCTTGAAATGTACTCACTTTTGACACATTCCATATGTAAGAAATCTTATAAATTAGAGGCCTGATTCTGCTCCAATTAAAATCCAAACTATTTTAGCCAAAATATTTCTATTCCAGAATGTCACTGCAGTGCCTTATGGGAGTTGTAGTTTGGGTGCCTTGTGCTCCCATTTTCTTCAACAAGTTGGGCTCCCTGGTTGGACTACTCTCCCCTATTGGTGAGGAAAGGCAGTGCATCATGGGAGTTGAATGGCCGTGATGTATCTGAGGAGATAAAACCTAGCTGGGGAACCCAGTCCTTAGCGGAGAATAGGGACGTGAGCCAACCAAACTACCATTCCCATGAGACAGCATATCTAATTAGAAATATTTTGGGTTTGGAGCATTCATTTTTTCAATGAAAAATCAAAGTTTTCCATGGAAAGCAGACACTTTTTCAACAAAAAAGTCATTCAATTGAAAACCCAATATTCTGTTGAAAAATAGTTTTAACTGAAAATTCTCTACCAGCGCGAAGTGAGGAACTGGTTCCTATCTAGTTTGGTGAAATGGATGGAGCAAGGGACCTGGGTACTTGTTCCAGGCTTTGCAATTAACTTACTATGTGATCATGGGAAAGTCACATAACATGTCTGTCTCTCAGTTTACCCATCGTTAATATGAGGAATATATTATTAATTATTTGTATTTCCATAGCTCTTAGGGGCCCTAGTCATAGTCAGGGACCCCTACATACTAGGTACTCTACAAATCTATATGACCTTCACTCCACCTGGATATTGTAAGATTACTTAAAGCACTCTTCGATCTTCACACAAACACTGCTATACAAGTGCACGGTGCACACAGTGTTACTTTAAAAATAAATTTAAGAAAATCTCCTGTATCTTTAAAAATATGAACCCCATAGTTCTGCAGGAGTGATAGTAAGAGAAGGAGCAAACATGTGCTGTGTATGTTTTCAGGTTGAGCTGGAGGTCCCACAGATGTGTTACTTCATCCTGAAGACAAGCCAATGTACCCTGCGAGAGATGTCTGGTGTGGACGCTGAGGGAAAGACTATCCTGAAAAAGTCAAAGAACACGGATGACTTTGCCAGAGCCATGGCCCAGTGAGCAAAAACTTACTAGAGCCTTTGCTAATAAACCCATCCTTATTTAATTCGGAATAGACTATGACTTCGCAACCTGCCCTGTCCTTTAGAAGGGGTGGTGTATGGCAGTGCCGTCCCAGACTCGGGAATGAACTATGACGCTGAGAGAGCAGGAGGCTGAAGGGAGCTAGTGGCAACTCCTTGATTCAGAGCCGCCTGGCTGTGGCACACATTATGGCTGCATGGGGACAGCCCTGAATTGTGTCACTGAAAGCCTGGGTGTAGCAGAGTTCAGCTCCCTGTCTGATGCTAGAATGTTCACAGCCTGCTCCCTTCTCTCCCTCGTATCAGGAGTGTGGGGAGTGCTGGTGTTGGAGTTAGTGTAGTCCACTCTGAGTTTTCTACCAGAGGAAAGTTCCCCTGAACATGAGGAATTGTCAAATGGCCCTCTCAAGCCACTTTCAGACTACTTTGCTCGGCTTACACAGCACAAACATTAGCCCACCTTAGGGTGACCAGATGTCCCAATTTTATAGGGACAGTCCTGGTATTTGGGGCTTTTTCTTATATAGGCTCCTATTTACCCCCCACCCCCATCCCAACTGTTTACACTTGCTCTCTGGTCAGCCTAGCCTATCTAAGCAAACAGCCCAGGCTTCTCCTACTGACCTTTAATGGCCTTCACAACTTAGCTCCTCCCTACTTACCTGCCCTGGTAATTGATTGTGTCTGACCCCTCTGGTTCACCAGGGAAACCAGCTTGTTTGTCCATTTCTCCACATGAACCTTCACACTTGTTTCAATGCCTCCCTTTATGCATGGAACGCCCTTCCTGAAGAAGTCCCTAATGCTATTGCCCTGTTCTGCACATCACAGGCCATAGAACTGCACCCAGGGATTCTTGCATCAAGCAAAATAACTTGAGGTTGTAGAGCTAAAGCATATTTGTTAGAAAGATATCCAGTCTTGATTTAAAGACCTCCAGTGATGGAGAATCAACCACATTGCTTGGTAATCTGTTCCAATAGTTAATTATCCCTACTTTGAAAACATCACATCTTATTTCCTATCTGAATTTGTCTAAATTCAGCTACCAGCCATTGGATTTTGTTATGCGTCTGCACACTAGATTAAAGAGCCCTCTAATGTCAGAAATCTTCTCCCTGTATAGGTACTTACAGATCCATCAAGTTTACCGTTAGCCTTCTCTACAGTAAACTCAATAGACTCAGCTCCTTAATCCTGTCACTATAAATTGGGTTTTCCAGACCACAAATCATTCTTGTTGCTCTTCACTGAATGTCCTCAAAGTTTACAGCATCTTATTCTTTAAGTGTATACACCAGAACTGAGGTGGAATTAATGGTCAGTAGTTTCCTACTCAGTATTCAAAGAGAAACTAATAATACCAGGTAGACTCATGGATGGGGATAGTCTATACAGAATTGGGGGAAAGAACGAAGCAATATAAAATAATAAGCAGTGAGCCCAAGATCACTATTTCTCATGAGAAAAAGGGAAGAGAGAGATGCAGAAACTGGTTTATTAGGGAATATTTTAAATGACGGTTTAAATTATTTGGAATGTGTGTGTTTGTACAGTCCTTGGCACAATGGAGCCCAATCTTGACTGGGGCTTCGGGGAGCCACATTAATACAAATGAATATGGTAATAATAAATAATTCTATATCTAGATGTACATAGAGCATTTGGCAATAATCAAGATCATAAGCTCTTGGCTAGCTTGTTTTTATTTTTGTCTCACACCTACTGTTTTTTTGGGGGACAGGTATGAACTGAAATTTAGCACTCAGGATGGGAAGAAGGTCCAGCTGTATTCAGAGAAGGATGAACCAATGAACATTCTTAACATCAAGAGAGGGATCATCTCAACACTTATTGTGCCAATGGAAACAGAAGACAACCTAAAAACAATCTCCATGGTAGGAAGCTGAGCAACAGTTAATTTACTTCTTTAACAAATGCAGCAAAACCCACCAAGTGGGCCCTGTCCCGAAGTTCTTACTCAAACAATGGGATTTCAGACTAGACTTGAACTCATTTGGTAACATGAACAATTATGTTAATTTTTCCCGCTCTCCAGGATACCATATATGGGAAATGCGACAGTGAAGTTGAAGTCAAGGATAGGAAAGGGAACACAGCATCAGTTATTTCAATTAATAGAAACCTGAAAACCTGCGATAACTTCAATCCCATCAGAGACTATGTCAGCCCAATTGCCCTCATAAAGGGACTGGTAAGTACAGCCGGGCTTAATGTTATTTAAGAAAGTGCTTCATTATGGTTATTTTAGTTCTTCAGAATCTGACCCTCTGCCTTTGCTTCCTGCCACTAGTGGTAGTCAATGGAAAAATCTGAACTTTGGGAAATGAATATCATCTCAACTTCTTTCACATTGTTCTCACAAATACTGCAATGTGATGTGCTGGGTTTTTTTGTTTTGGTTTTTTTGATTGTTTTTGTTTCTTAAGAGAATAGTTGGGAATAACTGTTTTTATATATATATATATATATATATATATATATATATATAATCACACTTTCCCATGGGCTTAATACTGTCAGGTGTGAGGCACCTTATAAGATCAGGCCCAAGGTTTTCTAGATAGCCCATTAAACTTTATTGGCCAAATTTTCCAACATGCATATGCACATTGCATGTAACCAGCATATGCATGCAAGTAACTTGATATGCATGTGCATGCTGAGGCTTCTGCATGCACCAAAATAAATCCTTTGACAAGCCCCATTCTCAGAGGCACATCAGGGTATTTGTGCGTGCAAGTAGGCTAGGTGCAAACATGCACACACACACACGGGGAGATTTGTTCCTGATACCAAAGGCTCCTGTGCTTATACTTTTAGTGTTTGTTGTTGATGGAAATCTTTACACCATTTGTAACTACAGAGTCCATAGGAGGACTGTGAAGTACATCCACTGTTTTAAAGTGTCTACATTATTCTAACCATTGCAAATTACTTCATAATGATAAGGGCCAGTGCTTAATTTGTGCCAGAGCTTGCCAGGGAAGAGCCTGGGCACCTGTAGGCTTGACAGTTCATAGCTCTGGCACCTCTGGGCTTGCTGCATCAGTTATGAATGTAAAAAATTTACTTGAGCCCTAGCACCTAATTGCTTGGGCCCTGGACCGCTTTCATTACAAATTAAGCACTGATAAGACCATATCCTTTCCTGTAGGCTGTAAGGGCTCAGTCCTGCAGTATATTCTCAAGCAAACACCATAATAAATTCACTGACACTTAGGACAAGATATCTGCAGGAGTGTTGGCTGTGAAGAGACTGCAGGATACGCACTGAGATATTGGCACAGTTTTTCTTTAGACAAGGCTGTGATTTAATTATGAACTAAGGGAGGGATAGCTCAGTAGTTTGAGCATTGGCCTGTTAAACCCAGGGTTGTGAGCTCAATCCTTGAGGGGGCCATTTGGGGATCTGGGGCAAAAATTGGGGATTGGTCCTGCTTTGAGCAGGGGTTGGATTAGATGACCTCCTAAGGTCCCTTCCAACCCTGATATTCTATGATTTTAAACAGCAGCACCACTCCCAATATGCTGTAACTGTTAATGTTGCAGCCCAGTAACAATAGCCATCAGAAAGGTGCTCGTTTCACTAACACAAAATATGCTAAATGTTCCTCAAACTATGTTTTACAGAACAGCCCATTAGCCACCCTGCTCAGCAGCAGTCAATCCTGTCAGTACACTATAGATTCAAAGAGGAGGCATGTGGCTGACGTAGACTGCAGAGAAAAACACCTGTTTCTGCCTTCCTCATACAAGTAGGTGGCATGTTATATATCGTTACCCTTCCTTGGTAAATAGTCATAATGAATGGTAATAGGTCAAATTCTGCCCTGATTTACTGCCCATGCAATGGTGGGCAGGATTCAGCCCAACTGAAGCACAACTAATTCAGCCACAACTAAAGGACTGCGTTTTTCTGTTATTTACTAGAAATCAGTATGGCATGATGGCACAAGTCACGCAGACTCTGAAATTTGTCGAAACCCCCAAAAGCAACAACAGAAACTTTGATGAAGGTAGGTCTGCAGTACTGAAACATTTTTCAGTTTCACCATGGCACATTTCTGGCTTCCCATCTCGGCATGCACTCCTCATAAATCATGTCCACTGACCCAGTTAGATTAGCTTTGTTAAGAAATGCACAGCCACCTACGATAAAAAAAGCAGCATATCAGGGAATAACAATAGTGTGTATTCACCTGCATGTGAAATAATTCTACATATGGGGAAACAAATGCACTATTCAGCTACATCAGTACCTATATAAAACTTTAAAGATCCTGTTATTTTAACAGTAAGGATGCTTCAAGGAGTCAGAAACTAAAATGTCTCTGTGATAGCTTGCTCTTGTGGACAGCGTTGCCTAGTGGTCAGGGTTTAATCCCTTAGATATACGGGGAGCGGGGGGCGTAGGGGAGCCTGGGCCTTCCCACTCCACCAGGCTCCAGCTCAGGGCCCTGTGAGGGCTATCAAAGGTTTGACATCCAGGAAATCCTTAAGGCAACTTCCTACCACCCCACTCTGGTTCAAAGTTTGAAGTCTATGACAAGAAGGTGTGAAGGGGGTCAGCTCAGCACTGGGAACTTCCTCATGGCCGTGCTTCACACAGCAGTGCTCTCTATCTCAATCAGGGCAGCAGCTGCCTCCTCCCGTGACTTGGCCACCTGGCCAGGGCAGTCCCCAGTCTCTCGCCTGTCATGGTAGACTATAGATAGCACAAGGGGAATTAACACAAGCAAATGGAGTTCATAAGAGAATGAGAAGGAAATGCCTCCCTCTCAGGGAGCATCTGAAGCAGGTCCTCGTTAGTATCTAGGCTTGTTTGTCAGCCTGAGATAGAATCTTGGGAAGGGGGACACGGGGTAAAGGCTCTGTGTTGTCAGAGCTGGGAAGGGGGACGCGGGGTAAAGGCTCTGTGTTGTCACAGCTGGGAAGGGGGATGCTAATGGGTAAAGGCTCTGTGGTGTCAGAGCTGGGAAGGGGGACGCGGGGTAAAGGCTCTGTGTTGTCACAGCTGGGAAGGGGGATGCTAATGGGTAAAGGCTCTGTGGTGTCAGAGCTGGGAAGAGTGACACGGAGTAAGGCTCTATGGTGTCAAAGCTGTGAATGGAACACTGGGAAACAGACTCTGCCAGTGTGTAGAGATATGAATATGCTTGCTTGGAACTAAACCCAATAAACATTGCATTGCCTGCACTTCAGACTTACTGTCTGCATGACAAGGACCAGGGGAGAGAGTGAAGGGAAAGTCCTCTAACAGTCGTCCCTTCCCTCAGGAAGTTGTTGTTGGGAGAGGCCCTGCCTTTCCTCAGCCTTTTCCTCAGGAGCTGCAAGTTGCAGGTGCACTCTCTTCCTTGGTCTGCCACCAGTGAGCTGTTCTGCTCCCTTTTAACTCCTCCTCCAGTCTGTTCGTGTCTTGCAAGTGTGGCAGGGCAGGGCTAGTGGAGCCCACAGCAGCTCCATAACTCCTGGTTGCCCAGTGTGGAGTTTGTAGATCACAGTGCTCACAGAAAGAAATAATGCTTTTCCTGTTTGTTAGATAAACTGGAAAAGAAAAGTCTTTCCTTGGAAAGTGCTGATACCAAATCCCTCCGGCACGGGGATGCTGTGCTGAAGGTCCTCCAGGAACTGCAGAAGTTGTCAGCCTCCCAGCAGAACCAGCAGAGAGCAAGTCTTTTTTACAAATTTGTAACTGGACTTAGAGGCTTACACAATGACACTCTAGGGTCTCTTGTACTGAAGATGATGGAGACCTCAAGGTAATATATAAAAAGTGTAGCTCTCGCATTGTGTAAACACAATGCCTGGTAATGTGAAAGCAAATTTAATTCCAGAGGTGATGTTCTCCTGTAAATGGTTTTAATCATAGCCTAAAGTAATATCTTAAATGCTGTAATAGTTGGATATTGGGAAAGACCACTAAGAGTATGTGTGTTTGAGGGAGAGACCGAAAGCTATTTAAATGTTATCCCACAAACAAACAAGTCCAGTGCGGTAATAATTTACTTCAACAGGTTTATTCTTACCTTCCACAAGGTAGTAATATTTTTCATTTTCTCATTAACTGTTACTTTGATAGATATAAATCCTAGTATATTTTCGGGGGAGTAGACTCCTAAGTGTAAATCACACTGCTCTGTATTATATGGGATCAAATCCAGAACTTGTACCAATTGGCCCTCAAATGGTCATGTAATAAATGCTGCACAGCTGCATAATAAGTCTTTATCACAGATGTCAGCAGTCCTCCTGTGACTCCTGCCCTCTCTCCCCGCCCCCTCAGTCCCAGGAATAGGTTACTACTATGAGATAAATTAGATTAGACCTCAGGTAGGCTATTCAGGGAATAGATATGTTAAAATACATTGATTGCAAGCCCCGGTATGAGGTGCTACCACTACCAAATCTCCAGTTGCGGAGAGCAAATTTTTGGAGGTCCAGGATTGGGCCACAAATCTACTGCTCCACCATTTCCCTCCTGGCTGCATTTTATTCCATTTACACCTACACAGAAAAAAGCAGCCTCTATTTAACTCATTATATTACACTGTATCACTGAGGATTGTGATTGGCTTGTGGATGTGAGGAGGGCGAGATGGTTAGAGAGAGAAACATGTGACTACATGTCTTGGGTGTTCTATGTTTGTACAGTGCCTAGCACAATGGGTTCCTGGTCCATGAACTGGGCTCCTAATACAAATAATAAATAATAATAACAGTAATGTAATAAACCTTTTGTTGTCCGTAGCTGGTTATGATTAGTATAATTTGTAAAAATAATATGATTTTAACTGATTTTTAATGGCCATTTGTGTGATATATTTAGAGACACAGAGAGATATATGTATATATCACTCACACTAGAACGCATACAAATCTAGATACAGACACAGAATACCTAGATATAAAAGATATTGATGATACAGACAGGGATGGAGAAGGATACGCCTGAACCAAAACCCCAGTTCCAAACCCTCCTCTGGACTTTGTGGAGGTTTGGATCTAGATTTGAACATCAGGTTGTGGACTAGTCTCTACAGTGGACCTGACTGGAAAACTCTGACTCTGAGACACTCCAAATTTCATGAAGTTCTGATTTGAATCTCAAATCTGAATTTCATGACTCTATAAAAGACCTAAAAACATTTCTCAGTTGTAGAAAATGTCTATCTTCACTTGAATATAGTTGTAACGCACTGGCTGGATGTTTGTTTCTAATATACATCATGGACATATACTCAAGAACATTGGGCTAATGCCAATAATCTCTTTCCCTTTCAGTTCCATCACAATGCAGGGTCTGATTCAGTGCGGTACCCCAGATTGCCTCGGTTCTATACTTCAGATAATAAGAACTGGAAATGTCGATCCTCTGGTGGCGGACGCAGTCACATACAGCCTTGGACTCCTGCCTTTTCCATGTACCAAAAGAATACGGGAAATTCTTAACATGGCCCAGTATCAGCAAAGTCGAGCTACTTTTTATGCTTTAAGCCACGCTGTTACCAAGTGAGTATATGTGCATATAGTTGTACAGAAAAAAAAGGTTAGGACAAACTCTGAAAGCAGTCATTATTTGGAGATTTAATCATTCAGATTACTATGTTTGTGCAAATTGACTTTGAAAAGGATTCAATACACACCTAAGTAAGGTGTTTCTAATGGTTTCTTGTTCATTTCTGTCTTCCCTTAGATTCTATGAAGACCAGAAAACCGTGACAAAGGAAATAACTGATGTTGCAAACTTTATGGAGTCAATGATTGGCAATGAGTGCTCTGGGAAAGACGAGTTAACCTACCTCACACTTAGGGTATTTTAATTTGCCTCTCTCTTTATATGATCTATTATTTTAAAATCACAGCATGCAGCGTAGCATTCTTATTGATTGGGGAAATACATTTATTGCCTTGTTTTCATAATTCACAGGCTATTGGAAACATGGGCAAGGCAATGGAGGTTGCTAATCCAAACCTGAAATCTGCTCTGAAGACGTGTATCAAAAGTGAAGTTGCATCGCTTTCTGTTCAGAAAGCAGCTATCCAAGCATTGAGAAGAATGACTATTACTGATGAGGTAAATCAATCTTTAAGAATTTGTATAGTTCTGGCTCATCTCAGTTGTATGCTTCAAGTTAATGATTAAACAAAGCAGACTTTCTCCATCCATGAATATTTTATGCTATTTCCCCATTATCTATTCCCCTGCCTTTCTTTAGAACCCCTTCCTTGATTTTACCGGGTCTGATACTGCTCTCACAACAGCTTTCTGAGGATATAACTCAATGGGCCAGATCCTTAGCTTGTGTGAATTGGCATAGCTCCATTGTGTTGCACCTGCTTTACACGGGTTTAATTACATGAACGGAGAATTGGATCTGTCCATTGCTATTGAATGGAGTCTTCAATGAAGTAATTACAATGAGGATGTGGCCCAGTGACTTCAAGAGAGTTACCTCTGATTTGCACAGGTTTAATTATAGTGAGAGGAGAAGAATCAGGCTCATTGCTTTTACTGGGTGGTTATTTGTTGTGGTAGTGTTGCTTAGTGGGTAATTCACTAAACAAACACCGGGGTTCTATTCCTGGTTCTACTACTGGCCTTCTGGGTGACCTTGGGCAAGTCAGCCTCTCTGTGCCTCATTTTCTCCATCTGTACAATGGGGATAATGGTACTGACCTCCTTTGTAAAGTGTTTTGAGATCTATGGATGAAAAGCACTGTATAAGAGCTAGGTATTATTTGTATTTGCACTACAGCAGCATCAGAAAGTTTGTTTCAACCACACTGGGGTTGCATCGTGCTAGACACTTTACAGAAATGTAGAAAAAGCCAGTTTCAGCTCCAAAGAGCTTACAGTCTAGAAGACAGGACTGTTTTTCATGTTCTAAATAGTTGTTAAGATGTTGTACATCACCCCAAACATTTCAGGGAATGTTTTTCTTGTGTACTATGAAGGTAAAGTAATCAGAATTACTATGCAATATATATGAAATAAGTGGAGCTGGTTGGGAAATGATTTATTTTTCCCTAAGAAAAATTTCAAGCAAAAAACCTTTTCATTTTTCATCTAAAGTTTTCTTCAGAAGTTTTTGGCCTTTTGTTGACAAAATAAAAAGTAAAAATGTTTTGGTTTTCAACAACCAACAAACAACAGTTTTCATTTTCAGTTGCCAGAAACCAAAATGAATTTCAGTTTTGACAAAAGCAGATTTTATTCATGAAAATTTCCATCAAAACAAAGTTTTAATGAATTTTTTTTACCAGTCCTAGAAATAACGGTCTTCCCTGCTCTATAACCCCAATAAAGTTGCAACAAGGTTACACGGGTGTGATTAAGGGAATAATTTGACCCAACATGTTCCAATCAGAGACTGGCAATATCATCTGCTAGCCAGATTATCAGTGTACCAATGCACCTTTTATTGTTGGTACAGGACCGTGCTGTGCTTCTTAAAGCTTTCCAAAATGCCGATGCTCCAGTTGACAAACGTCTGGCAGCCTATCTCATGCTGATGAAAGGCCCTTCCACATCTGATCTCAACAAGATCACTAGAGCACTCCTAAGGGACAAAAGTGAACAAGTGAAAAGCTTTGTTGCTACCCACATTGCCAACATCTTGGACTCTGAGGAAATAGGCATCGAAGAGTAAGTACAATTAAATTGTACATTGTTGACATAGGAACAAAGTTCTAACCCTAATTGGAATTCAGATGATCCTGTCCTGTGCTTTTTTTCCAAAGACTAATGGTGATCCGAAATAGCCTCATTAAAACAATTTAAAGTCAAAGGGTCTGATAATCAGCTGGTGTAAATCACTGGTTTCAATACAGATATGCCATGTTACACCCACTGAGGTTCTGGCTCTTACCCTTGCTTTTACTACATGAACAAGTGCACAGGATTCACTAAGTACAATCAAGACACGTGGCAGAAGAAATCATTATTGTTTAAAGACTAACTGATATCTGGAATCTTTACTAACGATATTCCAATTAATTTCCTTTTTCTTAGTCTTAAAAACAAAGTCCAAGAAGCTCTTAAAGGATCTCAGATTCCAGCAGCCAATGACTTCAGAAAGTTTTCACAAAATTATCAGATTTCCAAACGTATTTCCCTGCCCGGAAATGATCCTGTCTCAGTCAAAGTAGAAGGAAATCTGATATTTGATCCAAACACCTACATTCCTAAAGAAACCATGCTAAAAACTACTCTGCAGTCGTATGGACTTAGCCCAATGGATATCTTTGAGGTACAACAGATGTCAAATCCTTACACTATTACTCAGTTTTTACATATTTTCTTTCTGTTTGCTTATACTGACTAGCAGTGACTAAATGTGTTATTTTTACAAGCACCAAGATCCTGATCTAAACCCCATTGATGTCAAAAGGAGCGTTACCATTCACTTCAGTGAATCAGACTGGATCAGACTGGCCCTTTCTTGGCACCCATTACCATCGTGTCTGGGAGCATTTCAGGCTTAGGTTGAGTCATTCAAGATCTCATTAAGCGTAATATTCACCCCATGCAACAGCCCAACTTGAAGTGCATGCACCACTAATGTCACACTTGAGCACTCATATTACGGTTTAGGAGGGATGTAAGCAATTCATAGGTCTTGTGCTGATGCTCTGCATGGGGGGTGAATTTCACCCAAAGAGAGATCAAATGCTCCGCTCCCCAGCTGCATGCATGTACCTTCTCGATAGCTTTCTGTAAGTGCAGTGTACATTTTAAAATGTACATTTGTTCACCAGAGAGTCTCTCTGCTGTAAAGCTCCCTAGAAGCAGGGAATCTGTCTCATTACATTGTTTTGTTGTGTTTCAGATTGGCATGGATGGGAAGAGTTTCGAGCCAACGCTAGAAGCACTGTTTGGGCAGAAAGGGTTCTTTCCCGACAGTGCCAGTAAGGCTTTGTACTGGGTTGACGGCAGAGTTCCAGAGCATGTCTCCAAGGTGCTCTTTGACTATTTTGGTTACTCCAAGGATGACAGACAGGATCAGGTACACTTTCGGACTGTTCTTTGGACAGTGTTTTATTAATATTTAGCACACGCATACATCTGTGTGCAGTACTTTCTGGCATGTGTAATGTATTGTATATCTGGAGCATTGCCCTCTCGTGGTTAACTCACAGAAGTTAAAATCCCTAGTTACACCTAACTAAAGGTGATTTTCCTTTATTATATTTCTTAGAATCCTTTGTTTTAGGAACCAAAGTTCCTGAGTTCTGTCTCCAATAAGGGCATGTGTGCAGATCAGTTGGCAGCCATTATGCAATTGTACTAGGTGTATCAAACTCTCAGACTTGTTACAAGGGGATCTCATTTTGTGGTACTTTATGATTGAATTCTCAGGATGTGATGAAAGGAATAATGCTGAACTTTGAAAAACTGATAAAAGAAATGGGAAACAAAGAAATTCCTCAAGCTAGGGCTTACCTCCGAATCCTGGGTGAAGAACTTGGGTACATGAAACTCAACGATTTGAACCTACTGGCAAATGTGATTTTAAAGAGCATTAAAACTCTGCAGGCCATTCCAGAGAAGGTATGTTTCTGAAGTGCAGAATGAAAATATTTGACATTAGGTTTTTCTATCAGATATTTTTATATTTATCTTCCAAATAAAGCAGACATTTGAATGGAGTACTAGTCACTTAAAAAGAAAACTACTTAAAATGTAGTGTCAAAATTTAGCCCCAAAAAGTGTTAATTATGGAGGTAGAATGTACATGAATATTTTTAAATGTTTTATAATATTAAAAAGTAAAGAAAATGTATTGCAATTGAGGGATATTGGGTGAAATCCTGACCCCATTAAAGTCAGTGGGAGTTTTACTGTTGATTTCAGTGATGACAGGATCTTACTCTTCTACCTAATCTGATCCACCTAGGTAATTATATTACACCTATCACCATGTAATCAGGTGGTCACTATTGTTTCCTCAGATTTAGGTGAAGAAATTATTGAATTTATTTTTCTTAAAAGCCAGATTTGGATAAATGTTCTTTGTGAATGTTTTTACTTGTGCCTCATCAAGTAATATTTTTGTGCAGTCTTGGTCTCTGTACTGTATAAGAATTATAGTCTTAAATTATGTGATTATGATTAAGGGATATTTTTAAAAGGTCCTTTATACCTCATCCTAGGATTCATTTTAATGTTACAAAGCCTACATTAATGTACTTCATAATTCAGTGTTTCCTTATTTGACTCACAGATTGTGCAGGCCATCTCAAAAGGTACAGAAGGTGACTTATTTGTTCACTACATCTTTATGGACAATGAATTTGAGCTCCCAACCGGAGCAGGATTGCAGCTCCAAGTTGCTTTGTCTGGAATTGCAACTCCTGGAGCCAAGGCTGGGGTGAAGATTCAACCAAAGAATGTGAGTCTTAATTCCTGTCATGATATTATATTCCCCTAACAAGTGTGCCACCTCCTTTGGGAATAAAGCAGAGATATCAGCAGGTTGTCAAAGATAATACAGAACAATACAGAATATTTCAGAAACAAAGATTAAATTATGAATTACAATGCTTCCAGGTTGTCACTGGGTGAGGGCAATATTAAACTAACAAATTGAACAAAACAAATATTAAAATATACCTGGGTTTTATATATCTATCTAAGATTATTCATCCAAATTAACCCAAGTTAACATGCTCCAGGCCAAACACTTCTGAAATTTGGGGTTGTACATTTTTGAATCTGCGTCCAGATTTTGCATCTGGCCCCTATTTTGGTAATCAGCCAAATTAAAACCTTGAGCCTGAGTGCTCTTCTACATTGGGAAGTTTAGATAGATCTTTGGACCCATACCTATTTGTCAAACCTTTTACTCGCTGGAGCTTAGTATAATCCTCCCACTGTGGAAAAGTCTCTTCTGACTAGTTTTAAATTGCATGAGGCTCTGCAAACAGCCATTTTTATTTCAAAGTCTCTCTGCAGTTGGAACAGCTTCAACTATAAAGCAAGTTCGCTGTCCCTGAGTTATCTCCCCCCATATTTGCTGCTCCACAAATATCACTTCCTTTTTCCTTCAGATTCTATAGTGTGTTTTAGGGACCAAACTTTACTGAATAACAACATTAATTTGATAAATTAACCTACCAATATCTAGATCTAGTCCATCAATAAGAATGAGAACATTACTCCTACATTGATATTATCAGAACTAAATGATGTTCTTTGGGGAATGAAATATATCATTTTGTCTTTGCCCCATAGATGCAAGCAGACTTGGTCATTAAACCCTCGATGGCAATTGAGTTTATAACTCATGTGGGAGTAAACATCCCGGCATTTGCTAGAAGTGGCGTGCAGATGGTCTCCAACATATACCATGAGTCTGGAATTGAAGCCCGGGTTGGTTTGAGAGCCGGACAATTAAAACTCAGCATTCCTGCTCCAAAGACCCCTACCAAGCTCTTCAGCTTCAGGTATTTGGACCTGGATAAGAATATTTGCTCTTTCAAGATTGAATACTCCTTTCCTTCTTGCTTTTTTGCTTCTGAATGATAAATATTGTACTGGATTTTATTTTGATGGTGGTTAGCTTTTTTTGTTTATGTTTTGGATTTCTTTCTTCATTTGTTTGTTTGTTTTTTGCTATTATGGAAAATGACTGCTACTGTAAAGCTAGGATAGCTTCCTTCTCGGTGTAACGTAGTAGTCAGAGCATAGAATATCAGGGTTGGAAGGGACCTTAGAGGTCATCTAGTCCAACCCCCTGCTCAAAGCAGGACCAATCCCCCAAATTTTGCCCCATATCCCCAAATGGCCCCCTCAAGGATTGAACTCACAACCCTGGGTTTAGCAGGCCAATGCTCAAACCACTGAGCTATCCCTCCCCCCCACACTAAGGCCTGGGAGTAAGGCCTGAAAGATTCCTGAATTTGTTACTCACTTTCATAATATTTGCCAAGACACATAACCTGTTTATGCCTCAATTTCCCCTTTTATAAAATGTTGGTAATAACAATACATATCTATGTGATGAGGTGATAATTAATTAGCATAATCACTTTGAGATTCTAAGATGAAAGGATCTGTATGCATGCAGGTTATTTATTATATAATAATTATTAATAAATAATGTTATCATTTTCTCCCTACTTGCTATTTCCAAAGCCCTGTGTTACTTAAGGTGGTAATAAGTATATTTTTTCAGAAGGTTTTCACTTGAAAAGTAATCTCATAAATAGGAGTTATCAAATAACGGTAATAGTTAGATATATGTCTTGAGAATAACTAGACTTATTTTTCTTCTCCAGTAACACATTACATTTGGTCTCTCCAACCAAAACTGAAGTGATTCCACCTCTGATTGAGAATAGAGAGTCATGGACGTCTTGCAAACCTTTCTTCGTTGGTCTAAATTACTGTACTAAAGTAGCTTACTCTAATGCCAGCTACACAGATGCAGCACCATACTACCCACTGACTGGAGAAACCAGGTCAGTCATGTCATCCTTGACTGTATCTATTTTTTGTCTATCCCACAAAAGTCAACCGTCCCTATTATGGCTGCAGTACATATTGCTTTTTTTCATGTACTTTAATAAAAGACAGGCAGGATCAACTCAGAAACAAGATGGTTGGGAATTGGAATGATTTTTACATTTTGCTATACTAATTGGATTTGTTAGTTACTAATATAGGTGACCTTTTTCCCATTATGAATTCTCTAGGATGGAAATTGAAATACAGCCTACAGGACAAGTACAGGAATACTCTGCAAATGCTAACTATGAGCTACAGAGAGAGGAAAATGACCTGGTAGACACACTGAAATTTACCACTGAGGCAAAAGGTAAGAATCTAAAGAACAATCAGACTTAGCTCATCTTTGAATTGTGACATTGCCATTAAGAAAAATCAGATTAGCAAAATTAGCATTGGTATTTACAAAGTACAATACAAAACCTGCAAACGCATGTCCTCAGTTTTATGTACATGGGTAGTTCCAGGGCACAGGTGTTTGAAGGACCATAGCTATATTTTGTATCTCAAAATGTTTTGCTGTGTTAAATAATAAAATTACATTGATACATGAAAGCAATAAAGAAGGGAAATTATGAGGCACCATATAAGCAAGAGAAAAGATACATTGTTAGGTGAAATATGGAAATAAATGGTTAGTCAATAATGCACAGAAATACTGAAAATCTGTTACAGAAAAAAAGAGTTGCACCAATATCAAACTGTATGGAGAGACAAACTGAAGATCAGTGATAGATAAAGAGAGAGAGCAAGCAGAGAGGTAACACTGCTCTACAGCCAAAATGCTTCTGAAATAAATGTAGTCAAACTTTACTAATTCTGGGTCACTGAGAACGAAAATGATGCTTAAAATTGTTGATTGGCTCTAGTTTTCAAGAGATGCTATTGGGTCAGTATATACGACCCTTGACTTGGGAATGGCGGAGGATAAGTGAGTTATAAAGGGAAGGGATCTCAATTTAAACCAGAAATGACTAAAATACATCTTTGACTGGATCTATGAATAAATCTATGACTGGGTTTGGACAGTACTTGCTTTTTAGGCAAAACAATGAATGATGCAATCTGAAGCTGGTATTGCATCATGCATGATATGAATTGCATCATGTTATTCCTAGAAGTCATGGATGATGCAATCATAACGAAGCTTACATCACTCTGCTGAACAAATTGCCCTATATCAGCTCTAGAAATCATACAGTGTCATGCTCTCTTATTTGTCAGTGTTTGATTTTGCAAAGGGACACATTTCTGTTTAGCCAAAGTGAGCAGAGATGCCTCGTACTTGTATGAACAGTGCAGATAACTTCTGCTATGTTTGTGGTGAAGTGACTTTTGCATCACAAAAGCGCAGTATAACCACTATGGTTAAGAAAGCCTATCACCTTTAGTTTGGCTGCACAATTGGAGATCAGGACAAGAGGTGGGCCCCACACATATGCTGCAACACTTGTGTAACAAATCTTCGCCCGTGGTTGAACAGGAAAAGGAAATCTATGCCTTTTGCAGTGCCAATGATTTGGAGAGAGCCAACAGATCATACCAGCAATTGTTACTTCTGCATGGTGCCTCCAGTTGGGAAAGGTGTGTCAAAGAAGAAAAAGTGGACTCTGCATTCTCCAAACATTCCATCAGCTATACGCCCAGTACCCCACGGAGAAGGACTGCCGGTTCCTGATGCACCAGAATCATTCTCACTTGAGTCAGATGAGGAAGAGGATGAAACTTCTGGTCCTGAACCATCAATGTCACAGGACCCACATTTTCTCCCATCCTCCTCCTCTGAACCACACCTCATAACACAAGGTGAACTGAATGACCTTGTCAGGGATTTGGAACTACCCAAGAGTAAGGCAGAGCGTTTGGGCTTCAGACTACAGCAGTGGAATCTCCTGGCAGGTGATGTTAGGGTTTCCATGTTCCGTGACCGTCAAAAGGATCTTGTCCCATTCTTCTTCATGGAAGGTGATCTTGTAGCCTGCAACAACATCGATGGTGTCATGGCAGCTCTCAACATCGTTCACGATCCAGATGAGTGGAGACTGGTCATTGATTCATCGAAGACGAGTCTTAAAGCTGTTTTACTGCATAATGGCAATGTTTTGCCATCAATTCCACTTGGTCATGCAGTCCATATGAAGGAAACCTATGACAACATGAAACCACTTTTGAGGTGCATAAACTATGACCAACATCAGTGGCAGCTTTGTGGCGATGTGAAGGTTGTTGCTCTCTTGCTTGGTCTGCAGACTGGATACACAAAGTACTGCTGTTTTCTCTGCGAATGGGATAGTCGTGCAAGAGATTCCCACTACATCGAGAAAGATTGGCCACTCCGACAGTCATTGGAGCCTGGGAGGAAAAGTGTTCAGCATCCACCACTTGTTGAATCGAGGAAGATTTTGTTACCACCCTTACACATCAAGCTGGGTCTAATGAAGAACTTTGTCAAGGCCATTGACAAAACACAAGCAGCTTTCAAGTACCTCCGTGGAAAATCTCCAAGGTTAAGTGAAGCTAAGATAAAGGAAGGTGTCTTTGTTGGTCCTCAGATTCATGAACTTCTTCGAGATGATGCATTTGACCATGCACTGCGTGGCAAGGAAAAAAAGGCATGGAAAGCCTTCCAGTTAATGGCAATAAATTTTCTCGGAAACAACAAGGCAGACAACTACAGGTTGTTGGTGGAAAACCTCCTCAAGGCATACAAAAGCCTTGGTTGCAACATGTCACTAAAGATACATTTTTTGCACTCTCATCTAGATTTTTTTCCACCGAACTGCGGAGCAGTGAGCGACGAGCACGGCGAGCGATTTCACCAGGACATTGCAACAATGGAGAAACGCTATCAGGGCAAATGGAGCCCATCAATGCTTGCAGACTATTGCTGGACAGTGACAAGAGATGCTCCATTTAATGCATACAAGAGACAAGCCAAGAAGCGCCGAGTAGACACTGAATAGGACTAAACTATGGACATAGTAGTTTTTTGCCTTTTGTTTCATAATACATTTTATTTATATAACCCCTTTGCTGATTTTTAAAGTGTTACATAAACAGGACAGGTGAAATAGTATCATGTAAAGCAACCATAAACACATGAAAAGACCTAGGTTTACAATTTATGATTAAAACTCTACTATCTACACAATATACATAGACATAAAATGTAAAAACTTAAATATCTTAGAAACAGTAGCCAATCAGTTGTTTTAATTGTCATATTTGAATTCAGCACATCAAAATACATACTAAATAGCACATTTTATCTCTGAAGCAGACGACTTCTCAAAAATTGTAGACCAGTGAATTAGAGACAATATAGCATCTCCAGTAGGTTGGATGGAATCCCTAGAAATCTGAAAGAACAAGGAGAGCAAATTTCAACTTGTGTACTCAAATTGTTCTCTTCACTGTCTGCTTTAGATATTTGGGGTAATGCTATTTTCAGATGCTCATTTTTTTCATCCTTTCTTCTATAAAAGCCTAAAAAGACATCATTAATGTTGCATTTTTCAGGTGTAAGACAAAGTGAGGCCACGCTGACCTTCAGATACAACAGAGACAAGAAGATTTTAACCAGTGATGTCCAAATTCCAAATTTTGATATTGACTTTGGTACCAACTTCAGAGTCAATGATGAATCCACTCTGGAAATGAGGGCATATACCTTTATCTTAGACATCAGTAACAAGAAGATTCCTGAAGTTACACTTACTGGCCGCATAAGGTAATCCTGAGATCCTGTTAGGCTTTCTGAATATTTTGAAACTAGGTAACTGAATATTTTATTAACAGTAGGGTTTTCAGGAGTATGTTCTTCTAGATCAGGGGTCGGCAATCTTCGGCATGTGGCCCATCAGGGTAATCTGCTGGCGGGCCATGAGACATTTTGTTTACATTGACAGTCCGCAAGCATGGCCCCCTGCAGCTCCCAGCAGCCGCGGTTTCCCGTTCCCAGCCATTGGGAGCTGCAGGAAGCGGCACGGTCCGGAGGGACATGCTGGCCACCACTTCCCACAGCTCCCATTGGCTGGAAACGGCGAACTGCATCCACTGGAAGCTGCGAGGGGCCGTGCCTGAATATGGTCAACGTGAAAAAAAATGTCTCGCAGCCCGTCAGCGGATTACCCTGATGGGCCGCATGCTGAAGGTTGCCAACCCGTGTTCTAGATACACAGAGATTGTCCATCATCTACATGCACCATGTGACTTTTCTCTCTCTTTGTTCAAATCCCTCTTTAAAACACACTTCTACCATAAAGCCATTCATCTATAATCCACCACAGATAAATAAAAAGAAAATAAGTATAATCCAGCTTCAGAATGGATCCTTTACACTATATATGGCATATATAATTTCGGTTACAAATTCTTTGAGGTAATTCCCATATCTTCTGTTATACTGGTAGAGTGTCAAGTGTGCCATTGGCACTCAATAAATAATAAGAATAAAAACATCACAGAGGTATCTGTGAGAATCCCCACTCTTCATGATAAGAATATTTCCTGTAGCATCTATGGAAGAGTTTATAATTAATGGCAGTTTTCCCTTGATCCTAAAATGATCTGCCTCACAGACCCACAGTGAAGTGAATTGTTCACATTCTTTAATACCATTCATTCTTCAACAGTATTCTCTTATCTTGATGCTGCCCCATGGATGTTCCTCAGGCAGAATTGCTTTTAACACCAGTGGCATTAACAAAGTTCAAGTACCTTGATTTCCTTTCATTTACATCAATGTAAAATCAGGATTAAGTCTACTCAAGTCAGCAAAGTTACAAAGGTGTACAATGCTTAGGCTAGAGGAAGATCAGACTTAGTAGTAGACTATGGCCCGTAGAGGGCCAAATGCTTAGTGTTTACTCAGTTGTTAGATAAAACTACTATTGATATCAATGGGAGTTTATCCTGGACAGAAAGAGCTCCACAATAGTAGTATAATAATTTTCCTTCATCAGTGCATTCCCAAGGAAATCAATGGGATTTCAGAGCACTCAATAACTCAAGGGTCAAGTTCCTAGTTCCAAATAAACCCATTCTTTGTACCACCCAGAATTCCTTTTTCCAGTTTTAAATGCTATAATTGCTCCTGAAAAAGTTCCAGCCATAGTATAGCCAAACAGATGACATTCACATTTGCTACTATTTTGCTTTCACAGATATGATGGAAAGAAAGATGCAATGCTGGGAGGTGTCATTTCTATCCCTCGCCTACAGACTGAACTTAGAACTGAAGCATTGCTTCATCATTCACTGAACAGGGTTTCTCTTCAGATGGACTCATCTGCAACAGCTTATGGGAACTCGATTTCAGAGAGAGTTGTCTTCCGATATGGTATGGGCATTTATCATGATGTAGAAACTTCACCCATATGTGAAAACCATATATGTAATCTCCTGTTGCATCCGTTATCTAGTACATCTCTGTACACAGTGAGCCATACAAGAGTAATGTGATTTTGTTAATTTTTATTCTTTACCTCCCCCCTCCCTTGAACTCATGATTTTCAGATAATGAGAAGATTGAACTAGAGTGGAATTCTGGCACCAGCACGGCGGTGAAAAGGATGTCTGCCATCTTCCCTGTTGACTTTGCAGACTACCCGAAGGCTTTACAGAAGCATGCCAATGAGCTGCTGGACCGGAAAGTTGCTAATACAGATATGACATTGCGGCACATTGTCTCACAATTCATCATGGTAAGTGTGAATATTTATTCTAAAAATATTACAGCTTGATCATGCAACCCCAAGTAGCAGTCCAACACATTTTACTGGGGCTACTTGTGTAAATAATCACTAGTGTGTGTAAGAGTTGCAGTATCAGGTCCATGTGCTCCTCTCCAGAAAAGCACTCAATCGTGTGCTTGACTTTAAGCACATGGGTAGTCCCACTGGCTTAAAGCTAACACTTATTTCATACTACTCTGGAAAACACATCCACTGTGTCATTGCAGGCAACCCGTACCTGGCTGCAGAAGGCATCCAAGAATGTTCCTTATGCCCAAACTTTACAAGAGAAGCTAAATGGACTGCAGGAACTGAACATTCAGACAATGGGGCTGCCTGTTCTTACCATTCCAGAGGAACTCTTCCTGAAAAGGTAAACGGAAGAATAAGAACAGTCACCACAGTGAACTGAAACTGGAAACTTGTTCATGTATTTCTTATTTAAAATACTATTGGACCTTGTTTAAGACAATAGCACATAATGACCATAACAAAGTATTGTAAGAGCAGAGATATATAATTATGTTTACTAAATGGCATACATAGTTAATATGTAGGGGTTGATCCTCAGCTAGTGACATTTGCCATAGCTCCACTGAAGCCAATTTACACCAGCTGATGATCTGGCCCATCACATATAAATATATCATACACTCCATATCCCTCAGCAGAAAATGAATTGTTTTTCCTTAGGCTTTCTTTCACTGTGGTAACATCAAGCTCATATTAGGAACATTGCTTTCAGTCTATTTGTGGGCTGAATATGGGGTGGGAACCAAGTGATCTTTCTCCTATGGTCTTACCAACTATGCCCATTATTATAATACTTGGTAATTCTGCTGCCCTACGCTACATTTTTGTTAACCATTTCAGATTCAGTGCCTCTGGCTTATTGGCCATTTCTTAAAAATCACAACTTTGTATTTGGGGTTCCATGACTTTCAGATTGCTCCTTGGTGCCATTCACTTCCATTCAACAGCACACATTCTGCCTAGCTAATCTAATTGTCTTGGAGTTTGCACCATACTCACCCCTGTGGCATCTGACTGCCATTTAGGACCATATCTTATATAACGTATTTTCTGATGCCCTAAAGGTTCTAATACATTTCCAATTCTTGTGCTTCAGTAAAACTGTTTTGTAGACAGTCAGATGTGCCAACGGAATTTGTCAATATTTTCTCCAATTTTGGAGTGGTCCTTATTGGCATGTAGAGAGCAACAAACTTAATCAAGTACAGCTGATAGAATAATTCATTCCAAATAATGCTTCTGAATATAGCCATTTTTTACTGTTTGCAAATTATTTACGAATCAGTCTTGATTTCAGCAAATGTATCTATTATTTGTTAGTATTCACAGAAAAGTTTATGCAAACAATTTCAGCCTATGGGTGTTGGAAACTGTTCACTTTGACTATATGGTATTCATTATTTGTGCTGTGCAATGGATCATTGAATTATGAGTATTAATATTCTGGCAGCATATAAAGATTCCAACCCTAGTTGTCCTAGCCACAGAGCACACATAAAATACCAGACAGTCTCTGTCCCAAACATCATATAATCTAAAACTAGGTTAGAGAAACAGATACAGACAAACAGCAACAAAAAAGAACTTGCCAAAAGTACAGATCTTGTAAATTACAATGCAATTTCTTCTAATTTTTCCTCTATGCATAACAATATCCCCCACTACCACCAAACTTCCCTATCTACAGCCACCAGTCAGAGTTTTTCACAGTCACATGGTATTGTTTCTGATACCTGATTGGATGGTTGTAACTTTTTAAGAAAAAGAATAGCAGGTACTGAAAGATGAGTAATGAGTAGTGTATAATGATAAACACACTTTCCAGTATGAATTTTTGGATGAATAAATAATGTCTTCTAAAATTAATTACATATTGAGATATGCAAATAACCAGCAGCTATCATAGAATATAATAAATAAAATAATAATAATAATTAATGAAGCCCTTCATGTAACACTCTACAAACATATCACTTTTATTCACAAGAATATGAACAGATCCCTTTTTCTACTATTCCAAATAGCATATTGCATAAGTGTGGCAATGACATCAGAGAAGAAGGGCTTCAAATCAAGAGATGCCATTTGGAGCACTTAGGGCATTGTTCTGGGAGTTAGGAAAGTGGAGTCATTTTTATAACTCTGTTAGAATGTGACCTTGGTCAAAAGACTTTTTCTGTCTGTGCCTCGGTTTCCTCATTTATAAAATGCATATTATACCTTCATCACTCTGTCTCTGACACCCATTCCCATACCAACATCTCTGTTCATTAATGTTCATAAAGCAAATTAAGGTCCTCAAATGGCAGGTGTAAAGTATTAATTAGAGTAGAAAATCAGGAGCAAAATAAGAGTCTTGTGTTTAACTTCCTTGGAAAAAATAATTAGAGAAGCAACCAGCATGGTCTTGTCAATTTATCTTTGGGGGAAAAGATCTAGTCCCTGCCAGTGACATTTTGTGTGGTGCTGGCCCACTTAATCTCTCAGTCTTCCTGTTTGTAAAATGGGGATATCAACACTTACATACCTATCTGCATAGAGGTTTAATTAGTGAATGTATGTGGAGTGCTGAGGTCCGACTAGATAATCATAATGGTTCTTTTTTCCCTTAAAATTAATGTATCATTATTATTAATAACTACTACTTTGTGTGTTTCATAGAGTTTTACATAATGATAACAGTAGGTAATGTTTGTGTTACAGTGATGGCCGGATCAAATATATTTGGAACAAGGACAATGTTATAATTAACATCCCATTGCCATTTGGCGGAAGATCATCGCATGATATAAGGCTGCCAAAGACTGTAAAAACACCTCAGTTGGTAATGGAATCAATTGGAATAAATGTGCCATCTCAGGAGTACCGACTTCCACTATTTACTGTTCCAGAGACCTACCAACTTCGTGTGCCTTTACTGGGCACTTTAGAGGTCTCCACAAATGTATACAGCAATTATTACAACTGGTCTGCATCTTATACAGTGGCTAACACCACAGAGAATGTTTCCAGTATGAGAACTACTTATCTGATGAAAGCTGATTCTGTTTTCGACCTACTTTCATACAATGTGCAAGGTAAGAATTTGTGTTAATAGTGTTACACTTTTAAATCTACTTTTTAAATGTCTATATTGTTATATGTACCATGAAAAGCACATTCGTTTTCAAACTGTTTATTTAAAAAAATGTTTGAGTAAACTCAAATCTTTTCTTCTTTTTAAAATATGTAATGTGAAGTTTATGTAATTAGGTGCTAAAAATAAATCCAGATAGTTTAATAAAAATCTCAGATCCAAGTTTTCAAAGGGACCCCCACGCAGCCTCTGCAGCCTTGATCCTGAAAACACTTAAGCATATGAATAGTCCCATTAAGATCAGTAGGAATCCTAAATGCTTGCAGAATCAGAGCCTATATTAGTATTTACAATTATTTGTGCATGCAATTCAGGTAGCTAGATCACAAACACTCATTTATGTGCACAAACAGTTTTGCACGCAAATATGCAGGTGCAGTTGTATTGCTATTATTATTGTTGTTAATTATTTATACAGCACCATAATCTGTGTGTATGTGTGCCTATATGTATATATACAAAAACATATATGTATGTAAACAAAAACCTTGCCCTGAGGAAATCACAGCCCAAGGATCTGATCTTGAAAGGAGCTAGATGCCACAAATTCCTATTGAGTTAACTCAAACTCCTATTGAGAGGTCAATGGGTGCTCTAGACAGTTAGCTACTCCAAGGATTAGGTCATGAAACTGGGATTTTCAAAGGGAGCTAGGCACCTAAATCTAAATTTCAATGGGAGTTAGCTGCCTAACACCTTTAGACTTTTTTGAAAATCCCAGCATGAAGCACAATAAAGATGAAGACAATGAAAGAGATGTGTCATGAACACTATGATTTGGATGGTTTGTTTGGCACATAGTTTGTTCATTTCAAGTTTAAACAATGGTATGGCCTATTTCATCTTGTAGATTTATATGTAATATCACAATGAGAGTTAATGTAAAGGCTGTTTTTGAAAATGTAGCCCCAGATATCAAATATCCAGTATTAAAGAAATGTTTAGTATTTACTTTACCAAAACAGTGTTTGCTTTTTGAACAAAATAATATGCAATTCTGAAAGCTTAATGATATACATAGTATATTATTTTGTCTTGGAAATGTAAGATATTTATTATATCTTTTGTCTTCCCCCTTCCCTATCTCCTATTCCAGGTTCTGGAGAAGCATTTTATGATCAGAATACATTTGATTGCACATATGAAAGTTCCCTACATCACAGACTCCTAGATTCAAATTTTAAATATATCAGGACAAACAAATATGAACCTACTCTCACTGTAAAAGAGACCATTTCACTTACGGCATCTAGCGCTCTGGGCACTCAGCTCTCCTTTTCTACAAATACGGATTTCAGCCAGAAAAATAATCTGAATACCAACAAAGTACAAATGGAAGGGGAGCTAAGAGTTGCTTCAGCCTTTGCTAAAGGAATTTACACTCTCTCAAGCACCTATAACAAAAACAACCAGGAGTTAACTGGGAAATCCAATCTGACGTTTGACTCGTCCTACCTTCACGCTACCAACCAGATAACTGGCAAGCATACTGGTGATGTACTGTCAGTCACTTCAGTCTCTAATGTTCAGAGTGGTATTATAACAAACACAGCTTCACTGAAGTATGAAAAGAGCCAGCTGACTGTGACATCGGAAACAAATGGAAGATACCAAAACCTTGCGGGTCACAACAAGTTTGAATTAATTTTGGCAAAGCAGATGGCTGCAGTTCGCTCTGAATGCCAAGCAACTTATGAAGAACATCGGTATTACACCCTCCTTTCAGGTTCCCTTAATTCCCAGGGTCTTGAACTAAATTGTGATGTTACTGTGAATGGTCAAAGAAACCGAGCAGCACATAAATCTACATTAAGGATTAACCAGGATGGGTTGGCCAGCAGTGCAACCACAAACCTGCAGCTTAATCCACTAATGTTGCAGAAAGAAATGAATGCTAGAATTGATGCTTCTGGAGGTACCTTGGCAGTTACTGCTAAGGGACGCTATGGTAAGCACAATGCACAATTCAGTGTAGATGGAAGAATGGCCCTAACAGAAATAGCACTAGGAAGTGTATATCAGAGCACAATTCTGGGCATGGACAGCAAAAACGTCTTAAACTTTAGAGTTAATAGAGAAGGACTCAAGTTTTCAAATAACTTGATAGGATCATACAAGGAAATGAATCTTGAGCACGTGAATGAGCTGAACATTCCTGGGTTATCCTTAACATTTACTTCAAAATTAGACAATACCATCAGCTCGGACAAGTCCCACAGGCATTATTTTGACCTACAACTGCAGCCCTATTCCCTCACAGCTAAACTGAACAATGACTTAAAATACAGTGAAACTGATGTAACCAACAAAGCACAGTTACGACTGGAGCCACTGAAGCTGACGCTGACTGGTAATGTGAGAGGATCCTACAGAACAGATGAAGTGAAACATACATACGCCATCACTTATGCTGATCTGGCAGCAAATTTTAAAACAGACACAGCTGCAAAAATTCAAGGCACAACACTCACCCACAAAATTAACCTGGATGTTGCAGGGCTTGCTTCCTCAATTACTATGAATACAAACTGTGATGCAAAATCCCTGCATTTCACCAATGTAGTACGTTCTGCTATGGCCCCATTTACTGTCACTGCTGATGTACACACCACTGGTGATGGGAGACTATTTGCTATGGGAGAACATACTGGACAACTGTACAGCAAATTCCTGTTTAAAGCAGAGCCCCTAGCTTTCACTTTCTCCCATGATTACAAAGGAGATACCAGCCATGGCCTAAGTACTGGAAAAAAATACACTACATTACTCGATAACAAAATCCGTATGCTTTTCACTCCATCTGAGCAGTCAAGTGCCTGGAAATTGAAGAGTCAAGTGAACAATAACGTATACACACAGGACCTCGGTGCTTACAATGATGCAGAAAAAGCTGGTGTGGAACTTAGCGGACAAGCTTTAGCAGACCTCAGTATAATGGACTCACCAATTCAAGTACCATTAATGCAGGAACCAATTAATTTAATTGATGTTTTAGGTCTGAGGGATGCCGTGCAACAGCCTCAAGAATTCAGCATCTCTGGCTCTGTGAAATATGATAAGAACAAGGACGAGCATGTTATCAACCTGCCATTCCTAGAATACCTGCCCGCTTACTTTGAACAAATCAGGGGTGCGATTCTATCCACACTGCAGTCTATACAAAGGTACTTTAAAAGCATAAATATAGATCATTATATGAGGAAATACAGGGCAACTATGGATAAGCTCCCACGGCAGGTTAATGACTACATGAACAAATTAGATTTCAAAAGCAAGGTTAACGGCATGAAAGAGAAATTGGTTGCTTTCACAAAGGACTATAGAATAACAGCTGATGACCTCCAAAGTGCACTGGAAAATGCCAGAATCAATTTGCAGGAAGCACTGTCTCAGCTGCAGATTTACCTGATACAAATTGAGCAACATATCAGATATAATTATGATCAGTATGACATTAGAACAGTTATTGAAAAACTGATTGACCAAATAGTTGAAAAAATGAAAGTTCTGGATCAACAGTATAAAATCAGTGCAACGATGATTAACACTATTCAAGACTTACAGTCTGTTATTGCTCAGTATGACCCAAGTGAAATAGAAAGCAGTGCCAAAGCCTGGATTCAAAATATGGATGCTGAGTACAAAATCATAGCTCAGGTACAAGGAAAGCTAGAAGAGCTCAAGAGTCAGATTCACAATATTGATGCCACACGTATTGCAGAAAATTTGAAACAACAGGTACAGGCTGTTGACATTGAAAAGCTTTTAGAAAAAATCAGGAGTTCATTACCAGTTCAAAAAATGAATGAAATTATTGAGCAAATTAAAGATATTCTCCTAAATTTGATGGAGGATTATGAAGTTGCTGAGAAGATCAGTGCTTTCCGAGGCAAAATGCATGACATAATCATGAAGTATGAGATTGACAAGCAGGCTCAGGTTCTAATGGACAGGATGATACAATTGTCTGACCAATATAAAGTGAAAGAAACTGTCCAAAAGCTAACGGTCTCCCTGAAAAAAATTGACATAAGATCATTCTTTGATAAAATTGTTAGTATTATTGATGATGCTGTCAAGCAAGTGCAAGCATTTGATTATCAGAAATTGATGAATGAAGTCAACAAGTTCCTTGACATGGTTATAAAACAGCTAAAGTATTTTGACTATAACCAGTTTGTAGATCAAACAAACAACAAAATCCGGGAAATTACCCACAAAATCAATGATGAAATCAGAACCCTAGAACTCCCACAGAAAGCAGAAGCATTAAAACAATATATGAAGGAAGTCAATGCTGCGGTTTCAAAATTCATGGAACAATTACGAGACACCAAGCTTACAGCCGTAATTGATTGGTTCAGGGACCTCCTAAATTCAGCAGCGTTTGCTGATCTGAAAATCAAGCTAAATGAAAACCTGGAAGATCTACGAGACAGGATTTATCAAATGGACATTCCAAAAGAATGCCAGAGATATCTCCAGAAGGCAAGCCAGTTCTACAATACCATTGTTGCGTATATTTCTGACCAATGGAACATTGCTTCTAAGAAGATTGCTCTTTTAGCTGAGCAGTATGATGTAAAAAACTGGGCTGAAAAAGTGAATGTGTTTGTTGAAACAGGTTTCAATGTTCCTGAAATCAGAACCGGCATAGTCAACATACCTGCCTTTGAAGTCAGTCTCCGAGCTCTCCGGGAAGCGACATTTGAAACACCAGATTTCATAGTTCCATTAACTGACCTGCATATCCCCTCTTATCAGATCCACATAAAGAAACTTAAAGACATACAAATTCCAGTCAGGTTCACTACCCCAGAATTTACTATTCTAAATACCTATAAGGTTCCTTCCTATACAATTGACCTGAATGAAATCAAACTGAAGATTGTGAAAACAATAGACCAAATGATGTCCAGTGAATTTCAGTTGCCAGTACCTGACATCTATTTTAGAGAACTAAAGATGAAAGATATGCTTTTTTCTGACATTTCTTTCCCAGAAATTCATATACCTGAGCCACAAATACCTGAATTCTTGATCCCTAAACTAAATCTAAATGAGTTCGAGCTTCCTAACATTCAGATACCAGAGTACCAGCTGCCACGTATTCCACACACAGTCACTGTCCCTACATTTGGCAAACTGTCTGGTGCTTTCAGAATAGCTTCTCCATTCTTCACACTGTCCACCCTTGCTGGCATTCAGAACACTACAGCTTCCGTAAACAACCCAGAATTTGTAGCCACTGTTTCAGCTCAAGCAACATCCAGATTAGATTTCCTTGCTTTCACTGTGAACGCAGATGCACGCCTCTCAGCCCCTGAGATGCAGCAACTGATCCTTAAAGAAACCATGAAGGTCACCCATACACTCCTTAAAGTTGATCACAACAGTGAAGTGATATTTTTAGGGACTTCTGTACAGGGGAAAGCTGAAACTACTACAAGCTTACGTACTACAAAGAATTTGATAGAAGTACACAACAACTTACTAGTCAAGCTACAGAGGAAAATTTTGATGCAGAGCAAGACAACATATACTCACAGACTGAACATTCCACAAGCTGATCTCTCCAGCCAGGCTGATCTGATGAATGACATGATAACAGAGGTAGAAGCAGGACACATATCATTTACTTCCAGTGGTAAAGGAAACTGGAAATGGGCTTCTCCTGATTTCTCCGATGAAGGCACCCATGACTCCCGTGCCACTTTTACGATTGAGGGACCCTTTATTGCATTTGCTGCCGAAAACAGGATAAATGATAAATACTTGAAAATCAACCAGAAAGTGAATTATGAATGTGGTCTCCTAAATTATGCAACACTTCAGCTTCAGTCTGAAGTTGAGTCGCAGCACGTGGGTCGTAGCAGTTTAAGTGTACAAGGCACTGGGCAGCTTGCAACAATGAAAGTAGAAATAAAAGGAAATCATGTGGCGAAGCTCAATGGGAGAGTTGCTGGAACCATAAATAATACCGTTGCCTTTTTGGTGCAACCCTTTGAAGTTAGCATATTAACAAACAATGATGGAAATGTGAAAGTTAGTTTTCCATTTAAGCTGACTGGCAAAATTGAATTTCTGAATAACTATGGTCTGGTGCTCAGTTCCTCTGTTCAGCAAGTCCACTGGCAAGCTAGTGGCAGGTTCAATCAGTACAAATATTCCCACAGCATGTCTGCTGGGAACACTGAAGACAGGATTGAAGCTCATGTGGGAATGAATGGTGAAGCCAACCTGGACTTCCTAAATATTCCTTTATCAATTCCTGAACTTTACATTCCTTATGTTGGAATCAAAACTTCTCAGATGATGAAAGGGTATTCACTGTGGGAACAGACAGGCCTGAAGGATTTATTGAAGACTACAAAGCAATCATTTGATTTAAATCTGAATGCCCAATATAAGAAGAACAAAGACATGCACTCACTCCCACTTCCCTTAAAAGAAGTGCATGAAGCAATTAATCAGTACATCATCTTCTTCAACAGACATTTTGAGAAAGGAAGGGACAATGCATTAGATTTTCTCACCAGTTCATATAACAAAGCCAAGATAGAATTTGACAAATATAAAGTAGAAACTTCATTCAACAAACTACCACGGACTTTCAGGATTCCTGGCTATACCATTCCCATTGTGAACATCGAGGTGTCTCCCTTTACAGCAGAGCTGCCAGCATTTGGTTATGTGATCCCCAAAGAAATAAGCACAACAGGCTTCACCATCCCACTTATTGGATTTTCGGTACCGTCTTACACATTAGTCCTACCGTCGCTGGAGATGCCGGTCCTTCATGTCCCCAAAGATCTGCGCACACTTACGCTTCCTAAATTCACAGTGCACAGCCCATCAAACCATATCTTGATTCCTGCCTTGGGAAACATTACCTATGACTTTTCATTTAAATCCAGTGTGATTACCTTGAATACAAATGTTGGGCTTTTCAACCAGTCCGATGTTGTTGCTCGCTTCAGTTCCTCGTCTTCTTCTGTCATTGATGCACTGCAGTTTAATTTAGATGCTACAACAAGCCTGACGAGGAAAAGGGGTTTGAAACTGGCCACAGCATTGTCCCTGAGTAATAATAAATTTGTGGAAGGAAAGCATGACAGCACTGTTAGCCTCACAAAGCGGAACATGGATGCTTCAGTGACAACAAATGCAAAGATCAACATACCAATTTTTAAAATGAATTTCAAGCAAGAGCTTACCGGAAACACTAAGTCCAAGCCTACTGTTTCCTCAGCAATTAATTTAAATTATGATTTTGATACTCTCAGATATGGTGCCAGTGCTAAAGGTGTAGTTGATCACAAACTTACTCTAGAAAGTCTTACATCTTACATTTCTGTAGAGACAGCAACAAAAGGAAACATCAATGGAATGTTATACACCCAAAATCCATTTTCTGGGATGCTAATCCATGAAGCAAATACCTACCTGAACTCTAATGGAGCTCGCTCCTCAGTCAAGCTGGAGGCTAACTCTAAAGCAGATGGAATCTGGAATGTGGAAATGACAGAAAAAGTTGCTGTTGAAGCATCTACACATCGTGTTTATGCAGTCTGGGAGCACAATGGGGAAAACTATGCACAATGTACCCCTCTTTTGAGAACTACAGGGACTCAGAGCTGCAGAGTAACCTTAGAACTGGTTCCTTGGAGTATGTCAGCATCTCTTCAGCTACAAGCTACTCAACCAAATTCCTTCCTGGACATAGCTTCAGTTAATCAGGAAGTCTTAATGAACATCAACACTGAAAACCAGAAACTTGGCTGGAAGGGTGAAGGCCAAATTCAGTCATTATCTCTCAGTCATGACATGCAGTTATCAAATGAAAAATCAAAGGCACAATTTGACATTTCTGGATCTTTGGAAGGACACGTCGATTTCCTCAGGAACATTGTGTTTCCAGTTTATGAAAAGAGTTTATGGGATATCTTGAAACTGGACCTCACTACCAGTGCTGACATGAAGCAGTACTTAAATACTTCTGCATCCATAGTTTATACAAAAAGTGAATATGGTTACTTTTTCCCTATATATGTGAACAGACTGGCTGATGGCTTCACAATCACTGTTCCTGAGATGCAACTAGAAGCTCCAAATCTAGTTCTCACAACTCCAGAATTTCAAGTTCCTTTCACAACTCTGCAAGTTCCATCATATACCATTGACTTGCTCAATATAAAAATTCCACACACGCTAAGCATAATGCCTTTTGACATCAATTTACCCTCACTGCCAAGAATGAGATTCCCCAAAGTAGATGTAGGAAACAAGTACATTACACTAGAAGAATATACAATTCCTTACTTTGAGGTGACAGTACCTCAGTACCAAATAACTCTATCTCAGTTCACTCTTCCAAAAAGCATTTCCCTTGGTAATCTGTATGTGGATCTGAGTGAAGTGGCTAATAAGATTGCAGACTTTGACTTGCCAACAATTACAATTCCTGAGCAGAAAATAGAGATCCCACCTCTCAAAATGTCCTTGCCTGCTGGAATTTATTTCCCTGCATTCGGTGCTTTGACTGGATCTTTCAGAGTTGCTTCACCATTGTATAATGTCACCTGGAAAACAGACCTAAAAAACAACAAGGATTCTTTTACATCTTCCATTGATTCTACCTCCAGTTCAACACTACAGTTCCTGGAATATGACCTGGAAGGTAAGATGAACTTTGGAATTTCATACTGCAAAATTTGGGTTGAAAATGTTAACATTTTTTTCCAACATTATTTTGTGTTTGAAATGCAGTTTTACTGTGAAAGAGGGATCCCTTTTCCTTCTCTATGATCATTTTAGTGACAAAATAACTTTATATCTTCTCACTCCTCTTAGCCCTGTATAGCCAATACAGCTAAAAGAAAGAGAGCTAGTTTCTATTCCTTCTTGCACATCATCAACCCATTTATTTTTAGTAAGTCTCAATTAAAGGTTCAATCTTTTACACCTGTACAAATCAACCAACAGCTCAGAGGGTTTCACAGGTTTAACTAAGGGCATAATTTGTTCTGTAGCAATCTTTTCATTGACTTGAAAGGGCTCTGGATTAGTGAGGCTCTATCAGTGGTGGTAATGCAGAATCCAGCTTGCCTGATCCTAGGCTCAGTTTGTAAGGCTGGCAGTTAAAAAAATACCCATCTTTTTGCTTGGAAACTGAGCACATTTGATTTTAAAATTATTGAAACACACACTTGGAATGCCACAAAAACATTTTTAGAGCCACTTTTCTGAGCACCACCAAACTTCAGAGTTATAGTAAAAACATGAGGTAAATTAAAAATGACATGCTGTAAAAGAGAAAACTCAATTTATGTTCTGTATCAAGGGCAAAAAGCAAAGCAAAATGGCCTTTTATTGCAGTAAAAGACATGAAGAAGGAATTGTAAAATTCCCTATTTTTATTTCCCTATTTCCCCCTACTTATCTAGCTACAGTACATATCTTGCATTTTAAAATGTCTGGGACAAAACAGATACATGCATGTCCTTTTGTACTTTGTATTGTGGGCATCTAACTTCTTACCACACACCGGTGTGTGACTGTGGAACCACAGTGGTGTATCCAGCTGAAATACAGAATACCATGTGATCTGTTTTCTGCAGTGATTCCAGAAATTCAAACAATCTCTCTTTTGCAGCTGTTTCAACTGGCAAATATGAAGGTGGTTTGTCTGTGGCAAAGACAACAGGCAGCTTTTCACATCGTGACATGAATGTGGAGTACAAGGAAGATGCGATTATGCAAGGATTTAGGTAAAGATTTGTTCAGGTGACATGGTTTATAATAGACAAAATGACAAGAGACAGATTTGGCTTAGAAACCTAAGTCCTACAAAGTGCCTTGTGGTAATTATAAAGAATAAGTATCCTCCCTTTGCTCCCTGGGCTACCCCTCACCACTCCACTCCCATTAGATAACTGGGAAGCTGGAAAGCACTCTTTTCAAATATGACTGTTCTCAATAGCCTGCCATTTCACATAACTGGTGAGATGTAACTAAGGTTTTCATATAATCAGAGATCCTGCTTTTCAACACAGCCTCCACTGAGGCTCTCTTTCTGTGAGCACAAGTCATTGGAAGCCTAATTTTCACCCACAATTATTTATGTTCAGAATTATAGTGACTTGGATGTCCAATCACCTGATTTCATCTGCAGATCAGGGGCTTAGTAACAGGGACTGCAAGCAACAATAACTAGGGGCACAAAATTTCTACCTACACTTAGGGTACGTCTAAGCAATCGATCTTCTGGGATCGATTTATCGCGTCTTGTCTAGACATGATAAATCGATCCCGGAAGTGCTCGCCGTCGACACCAGTACTCCTGCTCCGCAAGAGGAGTATGCGGAGTTGACGGGGGAGCCTGCCTGCTGCATGTGGACCTGCGGTAAGTACCTTTTAGTTTGAACTAAGATACTTCGACTTCACCTACGTTATTCACGTAGCTGAAGTTGCGTATCTTAGTTCGAACCGGGGGGTTAGTGTGGACCAGCCCTTATTTGTGCCTGCAGTACACAGATGGAAAAAGAAGTAGTCTACTTTGTAAAAATCTGACTTTATAAGCCGTAAGAATCAGCTAACAACATTAAGGGCCTATTTTGCAGTCCTAATTCAAGCAAAATTTCTGACCAACCTCAGTATGGAGTTTTGCCTGAGAAAACAGTGTAGGATATGACCCTGAATTTGCATATGTCTTAGTCAGAGTCCCAAGATAAAATGTTGATAGTAAAACTCTTAGTTTTCTTTTGCTTGCTTTGGCTTTGTTTATACTTTTATTAATCACGAGAGATACTGTAAGAAAACATACTGCAATATGTATTTCTTTGGGATGCTGTAGTTTAGCATTCATTTGTTTCTTAAACACTGTTTGTTCTTGGTTATATCAGAGTCTTGGCCCACACGGCATCACTAAAAATCATCAGCCCAACCTTTACCGATGTTCAGATGCGTTATTGGGGAGATAGCCACAGGATCTCCTCATCGGTATCTTCACCTTCTGTGGGCACTCTGGGTTTTCGTGTTGAGATGGACACAGATATTCTTCGGGGGAAAATTTACTACCAAACTCAACAGGTAAGCAAGGCTTGAAATGAAGCAAAAAGACACAACGGGGCTTGGTTTTTTTCCTTTTAAAGTGACTGTAGTGCTTACTAAAGGGGCTAGAGTGATAGTTTTGATAACTGACCTCTGTCCAAGGAAAACATACCATAAACCCTGCAATGTGAGCTTCCTTTACTCCATCCAATCTCATCAATATGACTTAACCCCAGTCTGGAAGTAATATCTCTGTTAACACTTTTAGAGGTAAGAAAATAGTTCAAGCTCCCTACCTATTTAGTCTTGGCAGAGCCTTGAGATCAAAAATATGTATCCATTATGAAGCGGACAGAGGGCATCAAACTAATTGCGTATAAACCACTGTACAACCATCAGATGACAGTAGAAGCCCTATTTTATGAACTGAGGATTGAGCAGTTACAGTAGGCATGCTGCAAAAGTTGCTCTATGATGCACTGCACTACACTCTATTTGTCCTTCAAATCACTGCAAAGCAAACTCCAATGCATTGAACGCATGGGAATGTGAAGGGATGTCGATTTGTTCTTCATTGACATCTTTTGTTATGTATCAGAGGGGTAGCCATGTTAGTCTGTATCCACAAAAACAATGAGGAGTCCAGTGGCACCTTAAAAACAAAAAGATTTATTTGGGCTTAAGCTCGTGGGTAAAAAACCCATTTATTCAGATGCATCTGAAAAAATGGGTTTTCTACCCACAAAAGCTTATGCCCAATTAAATCTGTTAGTCTTTAACGGACTCCTCGTTATCTCTTGGTATGTGATTTTTCTTCTGTTGGAGAAAATGGATTGTATAACTGGTCATATGTAAGATCGGTGTTCGTAAAAATTGAGGTTCTACTGTACTTGTAATTACTGTAGAAATGGCCCAAAGTAGAACCAGCAACCTAGAAGTAATGGTAATGAGAAACTGAGCCTAAATTCCAGCTCCCTGTCAAGGGTCTTGTGTGGAATCATTAACACACCTCAGGGTATATTGTGAGGCACAGAGCTAAAAGCCACTTACTGGGTTTGGCAACAAAAAATGCCATTCCTGAGAATCAACCACAATAACTTCAAAATTACAGACTTAATATTCCAAGATTGCAATACGTTAATTTAGGTATCACATAAAACTCACAATTTAACTTGTGTAAAATTGAAATCAGGGAAATGTATTTACTTTCTTAGGGTCTGATATAGCAACCCTTAATCATACTGAGTAACATTTACGCTTGTAATCTTGTTGATTTGAAGCATTGGAGGATCACATGCTTGTAATGCTTTTGTAGTAAGATAGTGGATCTCTTTCAATTCATCATGTAAAATAATTAAATAGAATCTTAACAATAGTATGACAGGATCTTAGTGAATGAGCAGAACTGACACCTTTCCAAGTAATTCTTGCATCTTGCTTTGATACAATTAACAGGTGATACAAAGGAATCAGAAAGATGTTATAAAAAATAACAAGACCAAATTCTGCCCTGATTTACTTTCTTACTCCACTATTTTTAGGTGTAAGGACAGAATTTAGTCCAATACAGCATTTAAAGATATGTAGACACATGATAGACAAAACTGAGTTTATATTAAAATTAATTGAATGTAAGATAAGAAAATGCATATCTGAAATCCCTCTATAATTTAGGGTCATGTTTTTAGAACAGAAGTAGCATGTAATAATATTTTATTTGTTTGAATTGGAATCTATTTTTTCACTTATCCTGTTTTGGATTTTCAGTCTGCCTCTCAGAAAGAAATTGACTTATTAAAAAGTGAGATATCATTCAAGAAACCTGACCTGATTCAGATCAAAACTAACTGGAACGATGCTGCTGCTACAGACATGCTGAGTGGTCTAAAAGAAAAAGTACCTACAATTACAGGGGCGCTCTATGACAATATTAACAAGTACCATCGCGAGCATACAGGGATGGAAATCAGTGCTGCCACCCTAAAGCTGAAGAACATTATGCAAAACAAGGCTGACAAAGTATACCAATTAGCCACAAGAAAAATAGATGAAATGGATCTTCACCTCCGCACAGCTGCCGGCCAGGCCACTGGGAAATACCAAGAGATGACAGTCAAAGCTAAACAGTTATATCAAGAAGCAGCAGATCAAGCAGACCAGATTGACTACCAGCAAATAAGAGCAAAGATTTTTGATGCTACAATGGATGTAATAAGGGAATACCACAAGAGGGTAAAGCACCTGATTGACTCAACCATCAAATTCCTGAAGATCACAAAATTCCGGGTCCCTGGACTGGCTGACAAGTACACCGGTGAAGAACTCTATGTAATGGCTACAGAGGAGGCAGCAAAAGCTACTGATCTATGCATTTTAAAAATGCAGGAATATTTCGACGTTTTGATTGCATTTGTCAATGAGATGGAAGTTAAAGTTCCTGCTTCTGACAGAATTGTCAAAGGCAGTGAGGTGCTTGATCAAATTAAAGAAATGCTAAAACATTTGCAGAACCAAGCCAGACAGATATTTGCTACTCTTCAGGAGGCTGACTTTGCAGAAAAGCTTAGGCAACTGAAAGAATTAGTGCAGCAAGTTTTCCAAAATGTAGAAGAAATTATTAGAAACTTACAATCGAAAAACTTTGAAGAGATTAAAGTTCAAGCACAACAGATGTACAGTGATGCCATCAACTCAGACTATGCAGAAAAACTGAGATCCTTGCCAGAGAATATTAAAACACGCCTTTCTCAGTTAAAAGACGTTAGCCAGAAGACATTTCAAGAGATTTCAGAGAAGCTACATCAGATTCTTCTATATGTAAAAGCACTGCGAGAGGAATATTTTGATCCAAGTTTAGTTGGGTGGTCAGTCAAGTACTATGAAGTGGAAGACAATGTGCTAGATTGGTTAAAGAATCTAGTGGATGCTCTAGTGAACTGGCATGCCAAATACATTGGAGATACTGCTGACTTGGTTTCACGTCTGACTGATCAAGTACGAGAATTTGTGGAAAACCATGGGCAGAGGTATTATGATCTGGTTACTGATGCTGATGGAAAAGGAAAACAGAAAGCCATTGAGCTCTCTTCTGCTGCTCAGGAAAAGATCCAATATTGGTCTGAAACTGCCAAAAAGAGTTCTGCTGAATATAACAAACTACTCAAAGTGAAAATACAGGGTGCCCATGAACAACTCAGCCAAGCCTATGAAATGCTAATTAGCGCGACACAACAATTAATTGATCTGACTATAGAAAAGTACTCTACATTCCTCCAGTACATCACAGAGCTTCTCCATCATCTTGAGAAAATGACAACTGATAGCATAAGGCCATACATAGCTGTTCGTCAAGGAGAGCTTAGAATAGATGTGCCTAAACCATTTGACTGGCAATCAGTTTATCAAATGCCCCAATTATATGAGGAGGCATACAGAAAAAAATTGGAAATAACACGCATGTTGATTCAGAAAGGCATGGACCAAGACTCCAAGACATGGATAGAATTGCAAACATTTATTGACCAGCAGCTTGCTGATGAGCAACTGAATATTCAGCAGATTATGGAAAATATACAGCAGCGCATAAAAACCTGAATGGACATGTAGAAGAGCAAAAATCACAAGTTTGTATCACACTGTATTTAAAAGATGACAGCAATCAAGATATTGGAACTTCAGGAAGATACTGTCTGAGTTTGTATTTGTAAATGAAACTGAATAATCTACAGCAGGTTAATGTAATGTGCTTCAAAAGCCAATAAATGAATTCTTTATTACATTTTTGTGTTATTCATTATAACCAGTTTTACTTGGGACATGAGCCTGATCCATTAGGAACAATGGAAGCCTTTACATTGACTTCACTGTGTGTTGGGCCAAGTCAATATTGTACAGTAAATTTTGTAAATAGTCACGAAAGCTAGGGTTTCAGATAAAGGTCAGATTCGTGAGCCTGTTAAAGAACAACTTGGAAATACAAATGCAATGATTTCAAAGTATAGAAATTAACCACAAAAATACCCTCATAGTTATCTCTCAGAGAAAAAGAAAAGGAGATGAATATCTGCACTGCAAACAAACCAAAGAAGAAAGTAAATAAATTCTGGGAATAAAATCAAGAAGGAAGAATTCAAATAGTTTCCTCCACTAAATTACAAAAATTAATAAATAAATAAATATATAATGCTTTGTTAAAAACAAATCAAACACAACACATGTATCTAGCAGTATTATTTAGAAAAATAGACCATGAATTTCAGGAAAAAAATAAAATATTGTTCTGGGCTAATTTTGTGACCCCGAAATTTAGGGATTTTTCTGATTTTTTTGCGCTGCAAAATTTTAGGTTTTTCATCAAATTGTGTGACTATTTTATTCCTCACAAGTTTTACTGCCAACATTGATCACCATAGGAGTCAAAGGGAGTTTTACTATTGTCTCCCATGGCCTTGGGGTCAGGCGTCATATAAAAGAAACGCCAAAATTTGAAATTTCAACTAAAATGCTGGAGTCTTCACTCAAAAATATTTCCATTTCTGAGAGGAAAATGTGTGGACATAATTTTTTTTCAGGTTTATATACAGCTGTTAGAATGCTATGTAGAATGCCCAGAAAAGGCTCAGAAAATGAGCTTTTTGCTCCTTGTTGCCTCATTCAAAATAAACTCTTTAAAAATGTCACTAGAAATTGTGTGAGTATGTTTATTTTGGTGTAGTTGGTACATCCCGGGTTTTTTTCTGTTTATTCATGGGAAAGGGTGCTTTTATATGAGGTCTTGTGTAGCACACATTTCTCATGTGCCTCTACACCACCGTGATCTGAATGCTTTTGGAGGCAGGGTTCATTCCATGGTGTAATTGTGAGCTATGCCATTATCAGATACCATTAATAATTATACCATTAATAATGGGAATCAGATGGGCAAGACTAACCCAGAGAAACAAAGATTCAGCCACGTCCAATCGAGTGCATACATCTATCCGGTCATTAGGAGGAAAGACTGACCCTTGGAAAGTAAAACTACCACAGCTGTGTCCACAGATCCAGTGTTCCCAGGGATCTCAGTCATGACAAGTAATGCAGTGATGCTCAGCGAAAGAGCTGGATTGTGAACTGTAAAAGGAGTTCTTACTCCAAATAGGACTAATGTAGCATCCGGACACCTTCCTGCCTCCCTCGCTTCCTGAGAGTTGGGAAGAACATTTCTGTAAGAAGCCCTTTTCACGACATCTACTGAGTGCCTGAGTGCAAGCAGACTTTTGATTCAGTCTCATGACTCTGGCTTCAAGAAGCCCTTCCACATTCATTTATAAGGAATATCAAGCAAGTGGGTCACCTGATCTTTATTTTACCTCAGATTATCTAACCCGTCACACCGACCCCCAAAATATATGAGCCTAACCAGATTTTCCAAACACATCCTGAACCTTGCCACCCTCATAGCAAAGATCTACAAGACAAAAGGCAATAGAAAAACATCAACATCATAGGAATTGAGCGGGGAGGTGGATTTAAACATTTGTATCCTTTTCTTTTAGTTTTCTTTCCTCTTTCTTCCTCGTGCTTATTTATTTCTGTCTATCATCTATAGCTCTTGGAAGGGATAACAATGCTACAGAAGGCCTAGTATGTCAGGGATGAGTAAACTGAATAATACATTTGCCAACTAACATAAATACTGGCTGTATTTGGCAAGACAAAAGTTTCCTAAGAGCAAACACAATAGTTTACACACCAAACTGTGCTGAAAGGTTAGAGGGTGGTTTCCAAGTCTCATAACAGCATTGCAGCCAATGGATTAAAATTCTCAATTATGTAATCTCTGTGGTAGCCATTTTGCAGTCATTCTATGGTTGGTTTAGGGAGTGTCTGGAAGCAGCATGCTGCTGTCAGAGAGGAGCTCTCACTATAACTATAAATAGCATCAGATTTCCACACCCAAAAAAATCATTTTGAACACTTTGTGTGTGTGTGTGTGTGTGTGCGTACACAACAGGAAGAACAAACCAATTTTTCCATACAGTTACAGGTTACCAGCTGAGGATAACTTTAAATTCTGTGGCTTTTTTTTTAAGATTGTATCAAACTTTACTTTTATTTCCTGTGTGATATTTTACAGAATTTTGAACTAAACCACAATTATTCAAATTATGGTACCGTTTGCTCCATTTATGAAACTTTAGCAATATAATCCCTTGAAATATTAGTACTCCCATCCTGTCCTTTTTTTGAGCTTAGTTTTTACATTGAGAAATTAGATATTTCATTAAATAGCATTATGTGGGAGATACATACCAGGAATGAACAGCTATCTGGGACTCAATGACATTGTTTCTCTTTGCCTATAGTTTTTTATTATCTGAAGTCTCATAAATGCTGAAGGGGCTTTTCTTTATAATTTACAACAAGTATTAGACAGAGAGCAGAGTTGGTTGTAAAAGTTTAATTAAATAAAATATTTTACGAAGAAATGCAGAGAACAATATGCTCTGCTCTCAACCAAGTCATCATAGAAATAACATTGACAGGAAAAGTTTCAGAGTAGCAGCAAGATAGCAAAAGTATTCCAGAACTTTAGGCTGTGCAGTGTAACCTAGAAATAGCTTTAAATAAGGAATATAGGAATACAACTTTATAGACCAATAGCCCATAGAATATAGTATCTGTCTCTGGCAATTTGATTGGGATCCATCGCTATGATTAGGCGACACCTTACAAGGTTTAAGTTGAGAGAGAAGGTGGGTGAGGTAATATCTTTTATTAGACTGCAGACAAAAGGTCTAAGATGAGACGTAATTTCTCAGTAAAAGAGACCAAACTCCGTATTACTCTGCTGCCTGAAAATATATCAGTCAGGTAGGAAAATACAATGTATTAAGGGGAATTCTATGTTTGTTCTGGGCATGGGACTCCTACTGACACCCAGAGTTGGTTGCATTTCACTGATACAGAGCCAAATCCTGACTCACTTAAAATCAATAGCAAAACTTCTGTTGGGTTTAATGGAGCTAGGATTTGGCCTGTTGTGCATGTATAATTTGAGAAGCACTTTGGGATCCCACTGTTTGAGAGAAGTTATATTATTATACTGCATACAAACATCTAGGGAAAGAACATTCAGATTGAAAAGTCATGCAGTCACAAGTCGAGAAATGCAAGAATGAAGATTGCCTGTGCAATGTTAATTTGGCCCCCTTATGCAGTCATATTATGAAACATGTCACAGTTCAGGGCAACTGTACCTGTATTCCCTACTACTTCAATGGCGCCCACTCTAGCCTTCAGGCTTCTCAGACATCACCTCCCATGGAGCAGAACACCATCATACATAAACCATTCATTGCAAACAATGGACCCCTGCATGATGTTGCAATAGTTGTCACCTCTCCTCCAAGGAGAAGTTACATACAATCCCAGTGCACACTAACACATAAACTTAATACCATAAGGACTTGCAAGGATATTGCAGGAAATTGCTATATCTGTCACAGTACAGTCTTGTCCAATATCACATAGGAATTCCAGGAATAGACCCAACTCTCCTGGGTTCTTCTCCAGTGCCGTCAATACCAGAAAATATCCGTACTCTTCGTTCAACTCTCTGCCTCTTGTGCACTGAATTAGAGTCTGCTTGGGCCTAATTTTTAGACCTGACTCGGACCCAAGCCTGAGAAGGTCAAGTCGTTTTCTGACCTAACCTCAATCCTTCCTGTGAACCTAAGCCAGCACCACCGCCACTGCTGCCTCTTGCCTGTGGGAGACTATCCTCCCCCTACCTGTGAGGTTTGTGCGCACCAGCAGCTGCATGCCCAGCTCCTGCTGTCTGCCCCCTCCGGCGGCGCTGTGTGTGCTGCAGAGTGAGAGGCACTGCTGCTCCTCGGCACACTCACTCCCCGGCCACAGCGCAGCAAGCTGGCTGTGGCCAGCAGGAGCGGGGCATGCAGCCTCCTGCAACGCCATGAGCGGGAGGAGGCGAGCTGACCCAACCCGAGCCCGAAAGAGTCTGGTTGTTTTTCCACCCAGGCACTTGCAGTCAGGTCCCATCGGGTTCAGGTTGGGTTGTAGGGCTCTACACTGAATGGCGCTGTGCTCTATGTGCTCATGTAATTAAAGGCACATGACATGGCTGAACCCTGTGGTGAATGAGTGAAGAACACTGGAATTATGGGAATTCAACCCCTCCCACCCCATTTCTCAATTTATCGTAGTTACACGGTATCGCTGCATAGTAAATACCCTCACATTCTGGCTGAACCTATGACAATATAGGCCCCGATTCCACTCTCAGCAACATAGATGTAACTACCGCTGATCTGAACATTTCTTACCAGTGTTATAAATGCCATGCCAGCACCTAGCAACTTCCACATTGCATTATACTGCTAGCAACACTTCTGTGAAGCTCACAAATACTAGCCTTCCCTTAAAGAACCATCACCTATGTACACATTCATGACAAATCAACTCTCAGAACCGCCATGGTACATGCATTGCCAAACAAAGAAATTACATAGTATTATTGGCTCCCATGGTCTACCATTCTCCCTGTTCCTCTGGGTTTGTAATCATAATATGTCAAGCTATATATTAACCTGGGGCCAGTTCCTGCAGAAGCATTCCTTCATGGCAGTAATATTCCTTTCACCGGCACTACTCACATGTGTAAACAGGGCTGGATTAAGGCAGTTTGGCATTCTAGGCACGACACAACACAGGGCCTCCCTCAACTCCATTCCCATGTCCTGCTCTCACCTGGAGAGGCAGGCATACCCACTTCCTCCTGCCCCAGGAAGCAGGAGTGGCAGCAGGGAGTGCCTCAGTGTTTATCCCAGCTGCTAGGGACTATCTGATGGGGTGGGTAAGCCAGGCCTGCTATGTTCTTCATCGGCCACTGACAGTGTTCTCTGCTGCAGTGGTCTTGACAAAGCCCCAGGGAATTGGGTTTTGGAGTTAACATCCTATTGAGATGCATAGAGAGTTCCCACTTTCCTGAGCTATTGTTTTGGGCAGCTGTCCCTGCATCAGACAGACTCAGGATGTATTTTCAAGGTTTTCCTCATGACCGTGTAGGCTAGAAACTTATTTTTTTTAAATGAAAGCTGAGATTCTGCCTTCATCATATGCCTCCAGGAGCTGGTGCCCTAAAGAGGTGCCTATAGAGCATAGTCTGGCCCTGTGTGTTATTCCTGTATGAGTTTGCATAATCTAGTCTTTAGAACGTAACCATTTTTCTGCCTCTCCCAGAAACCTTAATCCCAATCCTGTTCCTCATGTATTATTCCCCTTTACACCTATTTACATCTATCCTGTAGATAATATTGGAAAATACATATGTGGGAACTGGAATGGTGGTCTAGTAGATCAGCCACTGGACTAAGTGCGAGGGGGTGTGGGCTCAAGTCTTAGCTCAGCCACAGACTTTCTGTACAACTTTGGGCAAGTCACTTAACCTAGCCTGTGCCTCAGGACCCTGTTTGTAAAATGGAGATAATGCTTCCCTTCCTCAAAGGGCTGTCATGAGGATAATGACTGTGAAATGCTCAGGTATGTTGGTGCTGAAGGCCAGATAAGTAGGTAGAGACACGGTAATGACAAGAAGAAATCAGTAGTTATACGGGTTTATCTCTAGTATCATTATGTTCATTGTTCTAGAAACTTGCATTGGTCTTCATGTGCAAAATCAGTCAGAAACTCTCTATTTAACCCCATCCCCCATCACACATACCAAGCATACAACATATAAAAAACTCCCGCCGATAAATGATCCCAAGGAATGGCCTAAACAGCTGCTAGGAGTTAATTTATTTTGTGGTTTCTCCATACACTTTTAACTTTGGAAATAATCTGCCACCCATTTCACTTTTTGGCTGAAGCATAATGCACCTTTGTAAAGACACCAGTCTGTCTAATAGAGATGTTTCTTTTTAGTCCGGGATTTCCCCCCACTCCTAGAAATAACAAACAGCTATCTCATTTACCCTCCACAAAATGCTGGCCACTTACTGTGTGTAACTAAGCCCCATTTCATCTGGTTTAATGTTTAGCATGGCATGCAAACTAGTAGATTACAGGGGGCAGATGATTTATTTAATAAGAGGTTTTTTTCCATAAAAAAAAGCAAAGTCATTGCAAAAAAAGCTGTGTACGATGTAAAAGCACAGCCTGCGATGACTGACACAAAAAAATTCTGCAGCATATATTGGTAATCCTGATGCTAAGATTAACTGCTTGACCTCCTCTTCCTTTTCCTCCATTACTTTGTGTCTTGACCCCCCTTCTCCATAGCTCTCTTCTAGGATTATTGTTCATTGCAGACACCCTACCTTTGGAGTGAACAATTCCCATCTCCTACAGCCACATAGAAACAGCAAACCCTGATGTCCACCACAGAATATAATTATATAGTAGATGCACAGTTTGTTTTCCTGTAGCTAAATTAATGTCAGCATTTCTATTAATCCAGACCACAATGTTTTTCACAGGGGACAATGAGGGCTTGGAACGTAGCTATAAAAAGATAGATCATGAAGTATTTTCGCACACATGGGCTGAGGTCGGGTTTTTTTTACCATCCTCTCTTCCCTAACCCTATGCAGCAACAATCACCACCATCTTTCAGCTACTGAAAGGATTCCAAGTACGGAGTGTTAGTCGTTTGGGGCCCAATCCTACAAGCTGAGGATGCTCAGCATCGTTCGGAAACATTTCCAGGGTGGTTGTTCTGTAACAGGGACGGGCGCGTTAAATAGTGTGGGGATTGATGAAGTAGAAAGAATTCAGTGCATTTTGGTAAGAAACAAGGCATTTGCTGCTGGTGTTAATTAGCTGGAGTTTTGGAATTAATGGTTTCACAAGGATATTTGGCGTGCAGATTTTGTTTGTTTGGGGGTTGGGGGTTAAATCTTGCCTCATACATATGCAGAGAGGAAAATTCTATGTAGCTGGAAGAGTTTTTCTCTTCCTTTGACTAAGCTCTTTGTGATAAATTGCCACACCAGGACAGAAAAACCACCCATCTGCTTCAAGAGCCTGGGGTCATACCTTGGCCTTGGTTGTTTCGAAGGAGCACAAAGCAGCCAGAATGCCACTTTAAAAAAGTATCTCTGGAATCCCCTGTGATAGGGTAATCACTGGGTGCCACAAAGCTGGTGTAGGCACCTCTATCCCACCTGTTTCTCTGCTCTTTGACATGGGAGGTGGAGGAGTTCATTGTGTTCTGCCAGATCCTGACTCACCACAGTCCCTGGATGCAGGTGGCATAACTTAGAGGAGCCCTAAGGTTGCTCTAAGTTATACCGGGACAGTTTTAGCTCTGGCGAGTCCAGTATCAGGGAAGTAGAAATGTGGTGTAGATGCACCTTGCCTCCAACACTTCCTCAACTATGCCAAAGACAATCTCAGCACAGCTAAGGATTGAACTCGCTGTGTCAGAGAGAGGCCTATAGCTGATACGTTTCTCATACGTTCCTTCCTGACTCATGCCAGTGATCATCCCTGAAGCATGATCACTGGTGATCCTTGACATATATGTGCCATGTATCACTGGAACTATTTAATTATTGTTCGCATCTAACTGCATCTCTCTCTTCAGCTTGACATGTTTTCAAAAGATCCTAGACCCCACTCTAATTGAAAAGCATGAAAAAGTGACCATCGTAAAATGATTTTTATGGGTACAGATTGGCTCCCACATCACTGTAATTTATCTTCAACACATGTAGTAAACTGCTTTTGGAAAAGGAATGCTCCTTAAATGTGATCTTTTGTTTTGACATTATGCATTCCTACTTTCAACTAGATGCTTTTGAATGATTAATCTAAGAATGTTGCTCTTGCAGTCAACCAGATAAGGCGTCTTTGGAAGGAGGAGAGGGGGAATGTCTACAATTATTTGGCTAAAGCAGTATCGATACTTTATGAAATTGTGCCTTTGTTTTGAAAATAAACACATAAACTTGGCTCCAAATGAGAGTTATTAGAATTTGTTTCCACTATTAGAAGAATTAGAGTAGGCCTTCATCTAAACGCATCAATGACTAAAAGCCATTATGGATTTCAACTGGTCACCATTTATAAGTCATCATTTACTGACAGTTACCACAAAGGGCTAGCAGAATCAACCACAGTTTTCTTGTCTACTTAGAACAGGTTCCTGTGGTATGGTATGTGTGTTAATGGTGTATTAAGTAGATGGACTTTTTAATTGCCTTCACTTCAGTGAATTTTGCAAATCAAAAAGTGCAAACAGGTACATTAAGAAAGCAAGGAAACTGAGCAACATTTTCAAAAGCACTCCGCATTTGCCAGTTAATGTGATTGTTGAACATATATTCGAAGGGCTCTATTCCTCTTATCTCACAAAGAGCTCTAAGCTAGCTGTGTCTTTTCTTACATTGCTGGTTGGCTGCATACATCACTTCCAATTCTGCCCTTAAAACAAATGGTCTGTCTGGCGTAACAGCAGTGGGAGTTTCCCAAAATTCTACCCTTTGATTATGCCATTGATCCAGCTGTGGTAGGAGATATCAGATGCATATTTCTGCTAAACATAACTAGTTTGCAGACCATTCCTACATCCATCAATTAGTTTCTCCTTGTGCATTTTTGTGCTTAACATGTGCTTTGCTCTGGCTGTCACAGAGCTAGTCAATTCTGTACTGACTATAACAGAGAGTAATGTCATATATCTAATGAAGGGTGAACTGGGGAAGATATAATAAGAATTGACCTTACCCTTTCCCGACATTTGAACTTAACCCTAAATATGTTTTGCAAAATAGCACTTCAACCCTTAGCTAACTTATTTTTTGGATCTGGGTGGGGTAGAAGTCTCCATATTATTATTATTTTATATGTGTTCCAGTGACACCTAAAGGCTCTGAACAAGATCAGGTCCAGTAGCAAGATCTCTCTGAATTTGGTATCAGAACTTGCCTTTTCCTCAGTTTCCTGTTAGTACTAGTCGTTCACTGGCTTCCAGCACTGTCAGATCTCTGGAGCAATGTAGCCCCTTGCCTAAATCCCAAAGTCCTGGCCTTCTGGAGTTTAACTCAACGTCTAACATAAACCCCAAAACAACTGTCTCTCCTCCCCCACCCAGACTCTTCCACTGGGCAAAACCTTTTCCTCTGAAGGTCTATCCTCTGTCACCTTGCTTTTGTTCATTCTCCAGGGCTTTAATCAGTCTGTTCTCCCCTCATATGCAAGGGTCACTGTACTTCCTCAGAGAGTGGCCATATGGGGGAACCCATACTCATGCTCACCCTCTACTATGGGTTCCATAAACAACTGATCTGTTTGCCCAAAGTACAAAACTACCAGGCTGGTATGGTGGTGCGTGCCTGTAATCCCAGCTGCTTGGGAAGCTGCAGTTGGCGGATCACTCAGGAGTTCTAGGCTGCTGTGCACTATGTCAATTGGGTGTCCAGTGCTACTGACAGCTTGGCCAGCAAGTAGTTGGAGGACTGGCTAGACCAATGCATCTGATTTGTTGTGATCAGCACTCTCTCTGTGAGGGTTGATGGACTGATCAGTGAAAGTGACAAAACTGCCTTGCCTTCTCCTTCCCAGGGCATTTTTCTATACACTGTCCATCCAGGGCTCTTCACCAGCCCTTTCCCAACTAGCCTTTTGCTCTCAATTAAATAATGACTCCCAAGTCTACTTTCCTTAGACTTAGGGTGACCAGATAGCAAGTGTGAAAAATTGGGACAGGGGATGGTGGGTAATGGGCGCCTATATAAGAAAAAGCCCTGAATATTGTGAGTGTCCCTATAAATCGGGATGTCAGGTCACCCTACGTAGAGTCTTCCCTAATTGTCACTAGAATTGCTTTCAGATCTACCCTCCCTTGCTGAACTCAGTTTTCTCTTATCTCCCAGCTGGCCTGATGTAAGCAGATGATTTTTGTCACGTGTCTACTCTTTAATTCCCTTCACCCAGTGAGATGAGTTACACCAGGCACAAGTGAAGCTGAACCCAATGAGCCAGATCAATCTGTGATGGACCTTCATTGTGCTACATATTCAAACAAACAGTGAGAAACAGTCTTTGCCACAAAAGCTAAGTCTAAATAGACAAGACAAAATGTGAGAACAAAGAGGGGTACAATGACGTACACAGATTTACACAACCAATCCCCTATGCCCTAGCATCTGAATAGTACTGTAGTTCTCCACTTTCAGGTTTTGGCTGGGCTTAATAGAAGGTCTTGAAGTACTGCAGGAGAGGTTATTCTTGTGGTATTTTAACTGGAAAATCATAAAAGCAATTCATGAGAGTAAAAGAGTATTTTGAAATGTCCAGGTTGGTTTCTAGAGCAAAGAGATTTGTATAAGTCCAGATAAGCTTTGGACAAGCAGCCAAACCTAGTGATGCTGAGTAAAAATGTTCTAACACTCCTAAGTGACTTTGAAGCCCATTGAACGTCTTAGGCACATTTGAAAAGTTGATCCACTTAACATAACTGAACTCAAACGCTGAATCACTTGAAGTTGGACTGTCTCTAATAGCAAGTGTGATCACCGTTTTCTGAGGAGCATACACTGTTTTCACCTAAAACTGTAGAGTGCAAACATCTTAGGTAACATAGAGGAATCATAAAATCATAGTCACTAAGGCAGAGCAGTATGATTCATAGCAAGTCAAGGTGGAACTTACAGCTGTGAGAACCTTCTTACTTGAAAAGACTTCAGTCTGTACACTAGACAACTAAGGATCTTTCCGGAAGGCTGTATGTCTTCAAGGGCATGGTGAACTGAGGGATGCACAGAGCACTAGCTCTGTGGATGAGGGAAAAGCAATGGACGTGTTATTCCTTGACTTTAGCAAAGCTTTTGATACGGTCTCCCACAGTATTCTTGCTAGCAAGTTAAAGAAGTATGGGCTGGATGAATGGACTACAAGGTGGATAGAAAGCTGGCTAGATCGTCGGGATCAACAGGTAGTAATCAATGGCTCCATGTCTAGTTGGCAGCCAATATCAAGCGGAGTGCCCCCAGGGTCGGGATCATTAATGATCTGGAGCATGGCGTGGATTGCACCCTCAGCAAGTTTGCAGATTACACTAAACTGGGAGGAGGAGTAGATACACTGGAGGGTAGGGATAGGATACAGAGGGACCTAGACAAATTAGAGGATTGGGCCAAAAGAAATATGATGAGGTTCAACAAGGACAAGTGCAGAGTCCTGCACTTAGGAAGGAAGAATCCCATGCACTGCTACAGACTAGGAACAGAATGGCTAGGCAGCAATTCTGCAGAAAAGGACCTAGGGGTTACAGTGGACAAGAAGCTGCATATGAGTCAACAGTGTGCCCTTGTTGCCAAGAAGGCTAACGGCATTTTGGGCTGTATAAGTAGAGGCATTGCCAGCTGATCGAGGGACACGATCATTCCCCTCTATTCTGCATTGGTGAGACCTCATCTGGAATACTGTGTCCAGTTTTGGGCCCCACACTACAAGAAGGATGTGGAAAAAATTGAAAGAATCCAGTGGAGGACAACAAAAATAATTAGGGGGCTGGAGCACATGACTTATGAGGAGAGGCTGAGGGAACTGGGATTGTTCTGCAGAACAATTCTGCAGAAGAGAAGAACGAGGGGGGATTTGATAGCTGCTTTCAACTATCTGAAAGGGGGTTCCAAAGAGGATGGATCTAGACTGTTCTCAGTGGTAGAAGATGACAGAACAAGGAGTAATGGTCTCAAGTTACAGAGGGGGAGGTTTAGGTTGGATATTAGGAAAAACTTTTTCACTAGGAGGGTGGTGAAGAACTGGAATGGGTTACCTAGGGAGGTGGTGGAATCTCCTTCCTTAGATGTTTTTAAGGTCAGGCTTGACAAAGCCCTGGCTGGGATGATTTAGTTGGGGTAGGTCCTGCTTTGAGCAGGGGGTTGGACTAGATGACCTTCTGAGGTCCCTTCCATCCCTGATATTCTATGATTCTATGATTCTATGTGATAGATAGGACTCCAACCAAAGCTCTCTGGTCTTGTTACTGGATGGGTGTACCTGGGAGAAGAAGAGTCTTCTTCCTCTTTCTTCTCCCCACACCTAGGCAACTTAAGGCATGGTTTAGTCCTCAGTGATTTGAAAATTTGGACTCAGTTATGAATAGCAAAGATGGATACCTAAATGGATGACTGTACAGAACCCATGTCTTCCCGTGTGTCTCACAAATTCACATGATGTCCCTTGTAGAGCTGGGCAAAAAAATAATATTTTTTTAGTTCACTGGCAGTTCCTACAATCAAAAAAAGTCTGTTTGACCTGAAACAAAAAGTCCAGTTTGGGTCAAACAAAACATCTCGTTCAGTCCAAAATGCAGGCCTAGAGTCAGGAGGGAGTAGTAGGGAGAAGGATTAAGTTAAATAGTAATTGGAGCAAGGACATGACGTTGGGTCTTCCATGTCAGGTGCGTGCCTGAACAACCATGCTATAAAGTCTTTCTGACTTAACTCTCTCTCTAGCCCAGTGAATGTTCATGTATTTTATGCAAAGTGGAATAGCTTCAATGGGAGAGACTGAGAAAGCTCTCCCCCCGATACCTCATCTCCCAGTGGCTAGTGCACTCTCCTGCAGTGTGGGAGACCCATATTCAAATCCCTTCTCCACATTAGGCAGATGTGAGAACAGAACTTGGCTTGGTTGACCCACATCTTCGGTGAGTGCCCTAACCAGTAGGTAAAACTTAAGAGGTGGGGACCACCTCCTCCTCCAGCCATTTTGTGAACCTAACCTGACATTTTTCTTTCTGGCTGTGATTGGGTGACTACCCCACATTCACCCTGCAGGGTTTAATGTAGGCCACATGGCCACCGCCTAGTGGGTCCCATTAACCCATTAAGCAGCTGATTAAGGAGACTCAGCTGGTCAGGAATCGGTGGGGCCTAAAAAGCCCAAGAGCTGAAAGGAAAGGAGGCTGTTTGGAAAAAGCAGACAATCCCAGGAGAAAGGGAGGATTGAGTGGAGATTGCAGTCACTCCCTGGGAAGAGAAAGGAGGCTTTTGGGAACTGGTAGGCCTAGGAAGAAAAGGGAAACCAGTAGTAGGAAGCAGTTCAGGGATAGAGCAGTGAGGCCAGAGAGAGAAGGTCCAGACTGTTGAGCTGAGGGTCCCGGGGCTGGAACTTGGAGTAGAGGGCGGGTCCAGGTTCCCCTACCAGCCACAGGGTGAGTGGCATCAAGGCAGTGAGTGAGAGGATTGCCTAGGACTATTGAGGGCTAAACCTTCCTTGGAGGTGGGGGGACACGGTCAGTGACACAGCCAGAGGACCGAGCCACAAAGAGGATGCTCCTGAGGCTGCGAGAGGAGCTGCGGGCAGGCGGAGTGACGGTGTGCAAACTGCAGACGGGGGCGTCAGCCTTGAACTAATCACCAGAGTACCAGAAGGAGGTGCCAGTCTGGTGGTGAGCAGTGTGCCCTGTGACACTGGACAAAACTATTCGGTAAATTCTTGGCTCATCTGAAACTGCATGTTTCAGAAAAAAAAACTGTGTGTCTGAAAATTTCGCCCAGCTCTAGTGCCCAACCATTAGGTTTCGTATTCTGGTCTCTGATTTTGGGAGTGTAAAAGCTCATGTAGCTTGACAGTTTCCTATTGGCCACAAAGATATACACGCTTTTATATAAAACATATTCAAACACTGTACAGTACTTGGAAGTAACTGATAGTCACGAAATCTCCTCCACAAGTCCAGATCTACATTTTTCAGATGACTGCTGGAATGTCTGAGTTGGAATGAAAACTCACACTTTCGGTCAAACCAGGCCCACTGTCAGGAATCTGGACTGCATATGTGGAGTAGGTGGTGGTCCTAGAATAGACGGAATACTTGGAAGAACAATAAAAAGAGCTTTTCCAATACAATACTTACTATGTACTGCAATTTGCCGTCTGTGGCCAGGATTTGGCCCTCTGTCTGGTATTTTCCCCATTTGTGATCTCAGATATGTTGCTGTGTAGAAGCATGAGGAAGGATTGAGGCCTGAATGCATGACACTATCACAATGCACTGCATCCGAGGGTGCTAAAGGAGTTGGCCGATGTGATTGCAGAGCCATTGGCCATTATCTTTGACAAATCATGGCAATCGGGGGAGGTCCCGGATGACTGGAAAAAAGCTAATGTAGTGCCCATCTTTAAAAAAGGGAAGAAGGAAGATCCGGGGAACTACAGGCCAGTCAGTCTCACCTCAGTCCCTGGAAAAATCATGGAACAGGTCCTCAAGGAATCAATTCTGAACCACTTAAAGGAGGGGAAAGTGATCAGGAACAGTCAGCATGGATTCACCAAGGGCAAGTCATGCCTGACTAACCTAATTGCCTTCTATGATGAGATAACTGGCTCTGTGGATGAGGGGAAAGCAGTGGATGTGCTATTTCTTGACTTTAGCAAAGCTTTTGATACAGTCTCCCACAGTGTTCTTGCCAGCAAGTTAAGGAAGTATGGGCTGGGTGAATGCACGGTAAGGTGGATAGAAAACTGGCTGGATGGTCGTGCCCAACGGGTAGTGATCAATGGCTCCATGTCTAGTTGGCAGCCGGTATCAAGTGGAGTGCCCCAAGGGTCGGTGCTGGGGCCGGTTTTGTTCAATATCTTCATCAACGATCTGGAGGATGGTGTGGACTGCACCCTTAGTAAGTTTGCAGATGACACTAAACTGGGAGGAGTGGTTGATACGCTGGAGGGTAGGGACAGAATACAGAGGGACCTAGACAAATTAGAGGATTGGGCCAAAAGAAATCTGATGAGGTTCAACAAGGACAAGTGCAGAGTCCTGCACTTAGGACGGAAGAATCCCATGCACTGCTACAGACTAGGGACCGAATGGCTGGGCAGCAGTTCTGCAGAAAAGGACCTAGGGGTTACGGTGGACGAAAAGCTGAATATGAGTCAACAGTGTGCCCTTGTTGCCAAGAAGGCTAACGGCATTTTGGGCTGTATAAGTAGGGGCATTTCCAGCAGATCGAGGGACGTGATTATTCCCCTCTATTCGGCACTGGTGAGGCCTCATTTGGAGTACTGTGTCCAGTTTTGGGCCCCACGCTACAAGAAGGATGTGGATAAATTGGAAAGAGTCCAACGGAGGGCAACAAAAATGATTAGGGGGCTCGAGCACATGACTTATGAGGCGAGGCTGAGGGAACTGGGATTGTTTAGCCTGCAGAAGAGAAGAATGAGGGGGGATTTGATAGCTGCTTTCAACTACCTGAAAGGGGGTTCCAAAGAGGATGGATCTAGACTGTTCTCAGTGGTAGAAGATGACAGAACAAGGAGTAATGGTCTCAAGTTACAGAGGGGGAGGTTTAGGTTGGATATTAGGAAAAACTTTTTCACTAGTAGGGTGGTGAAGCACTGGAATGGGTTACCTAGAGAGGTGGTGGAATCTCCTTCCTTAGATGTTTTTAAGGTCAGGCTTGACAAAGCCCTGGCTGGGATGATCTAATTGGGTTTGGTCCTGCTTTGAGCAGGGGGTTGGACTAGATGACCTCCTGAGGTCCCTTCCAACCCTGAGATTCTATGATTCTATGATTCTATGAATTATGTCTGGGGAAGCACAGAGCAAAGGGCTGGTCCTCGTGTGGTGTAAAAGAATCTAAACAGAAGAAAAGAATCATTTTGTCCAAATAGCCAAGGGCTTACTCTTGAGAGCACTGCCCCTTCTTGCCATGAATAGACAGAGCACAGGTGCACTCTTTTAATGCTAGTGATATTATGCCTTGCTGCTCCTTTCCCCTCATTCTCTTTAGAGGGGTGGTGTGAAAACAATCTGAGAATCCATGAAACAAACATGAAAGCAGCACAGCAACATGTAAGCTGACGATCAGCTTTTTCTTTTCCTTAAATATTCTTCCTTCCAAACACAATACATTGTCCTCTGAATTTACAGTCAGTATAGTTCATTTTTATTACATTTCCACAAGCAGCACTGAACCATGTCAAAAACTTGTCACTTTCAAAGGAAACCCGCAAGCCACAGGCTGTTTTCCTACTGTTCATGTTTGCATCCAATCTGCCAAGGGCAGGAAGAGTCCACTACCTTACCAGCAAGTTGGTTTGGGTTTAATGTTAAATGTGGTTAAAATAGCTTCATTCAGATTTGGAGCAATGCTGACTCAAATTAAGGGGGGCGGGGAATCCAAGTACAATATATCTTTGAAAAAACAGCATGACTTCCATCACACTATAGTCAACATTAATAAGGAGATAGCCCTATAACCTATTGTACACTGATTCATGTTACCAGTACCCTTAGGACTTTCAGTCATCTGGGGCTGGCAGTGCTGCAAAACCCATATTAGGCTTTGCATGGAGAAGAGAAAGGATGCCGTTTGGCATCCCTGGTAGAGCAGATTGTGAGGTGGCACCTCCCAGCAAAAGATATTGAAGGCTGTTGCAATGAAGTACTAAGCAGAATGTCAAGTATCAGAGGAGTAGCCGTGTTAGTCTGCATCTGTAGAAGCGACAAAGAGTCCTGTGGCACCTTATAGACTAACAGACGTATTGGAGCATAAGCTTTTGTGGGTGAATACCCACTTCGTCAGATGTATCCGACGAAGTGGGTATTCAACCACAAAAGCTTATGCTCCAATACGTCTATTAGTCTATAAGGTGCGACAGGACTCTGTCACTTAAGCAGAATGGTATGCTTTAGTCAATGATTTGGAAGTGAGAACCTCAACTTGTTGGCATAAATTATTACTTGGATTAAATCTTAGTAAGATGTTTGGATATCAGGAGCAAGGCAGTAGAGTAAGAGTGATCTCGAAGCTTGTCTAGTGCTCCGCGTTTAGTACTAGTTATTACCACATAATACACGTACATTGAGATGATTTTTCAGTGTCCAAAATGAATCTCTCAGACAGCCTCCATCAGCTTTTAGCCATCAACTCATACCGGAACCATGGAATGCTCCCTATGCTCAGGCCTCTGCGCAGAAGAATGAGTTAGACTAATGGAGGAGTAGGAACTGTGAGGCTGATGAAGTGGAGGAAAGCTGATTGACTAGAGCTGTGTAGTAATCCAGAGTTTGTCCATCACAAAATTTTGGTTGTTATAATTTCAATGATTTCGTCCAATAAAGAACTGTCTTTAATTTCCATAATTCCAAGGGAAGTGTGTGTTCATTTCCCAAATGTACACCTTCTTTATTGAATATGAGTACAATTTTCACCTGCCAAATTGGGGAAACGTGTTTCATCAGACTGAGGAGACAGAAAAGATTGGAGAAACCAATATGTTTTCATTTTTTACAAAACCATGATTCCTTTCACCAGTTTGTCCATTGCTGCAATATTTTTCATCTCATTCAGACCAACATGCTGTCTAAGGCACGTGTGAGAAATGTCAGGATTAGAGCGAAGAGATGAAGAGGGAGAGCCCCAGCTCAGTTAATGGCAGGCCAGGGAAGAGAGCAGACCTTCAGCGCTCAGCTCCTGAGGAGAGGGCTGACTGATGGCAGGAGCTCCTCAGCCAACTGCTACCCGATCACCTCTCCTGAGGAAAGGGAAGCCCAGATACAGATGTCTCTTGAGAGGGAAACATTCCCCTTTATTACGGTGAACTTCGGCTGGTGTGTGTGTGTGTGTGTGTGTGTGTGTGTGTGTGTGTGTGTGTGTGTGTGTGTGTGTGTGTGTGTGTGTGTGTGTGTGTGTGTGTGTGTGTGGTTGTTTGTTGACTACCCTGGAAGGAGAGAGACTTTAAAGTGACCTGGCCAAAGGGACAAGTCAGGAAGAGGCAGACCACTGCAGGCCAGGATTCATGGTCAGCAGGATATACCTGATGGGAAGAGAACTGCTACACCATGCCCGGCCACAAGGAAGTACTAGTGGTGAGTCAACCCCTTCATGGGGAGGTTCTTCACTACCTCATGGCAGCGTCGCTTCATCGGGAACCGTGTGGTCCCCATTGGCAGCTGCACGAAAACCTTGTAGTCTTGTTGTACTGGCCACAGCAGGAGTTATGACTGGTTCAGCCAGCACTGATGTGCAGACAGGTTTCCAGTCAAAGGAGCATGCTGCTCCGCATTCCCTATCCTTGTCTTCACTTGTGAGCAAGCTAGCCCCTGCAGCATGGAGGGGCTATTGCACTGTCTGGGAGAGCATGCAGTACAGCTTCTCCTCTTCTCCCACCTTTTTTAGCATTGTTCTGTACCGATCTAGTTATCAGTCTGTCCTAGATCTGTGCTTATTGCTGTAGCATCAGAGTGCTGTAGCATAAGATGCAGCACATAGCAGAAGGCAGCATATAATCCTGTAAACATAGCAATGCTCAGCAACCTCTGGAAGAGATCAGGACCAGTTCATACAATGCTAAAAAGCCAGAAACTTCAGTGAATTGCTGGGCCATGAAAGCTTCACCTGTCCCGGAACAAGTGTGTTTATTGCTTATGTTCCAGTCCCATATAGTATGGTGAACAAGATGACTGGGACAACTGGTGTAATAACTTGAGCACCTAGGGCCTTTATGGTATCCCTGGGAGTAGTATCTTGTATGTTCCCCCTACTCACGTTTAATAGGAATCCATCTTTTATTCCACTAACTCCTTCCACATGCACTTACCAGTTCTAGGTAGATTCCCTGTTCCCCCTCCAAACAGAGAAAGGAGTTTGGGACAGGTGTGTAAGCATGTATAAAATAACCAGATTGCATGTTACATCTTGGGTCTTTAAATGGGTGGCCCAACCAAATAGCTTTGCACAGAGCCTTTGAGTTGGCCCTGAAACAGTTTCCAAAGCACAGTCAATTGAATGTGATTGAAAATACTGCTGCTGCCATCATTCAAGAAGCACACGGTATCAGAACATTGAAACAGTGGAATAAAATGTTCCCTACTTTATTGCTATAATGATATCCAGCTTAACATCTATGACTTTATTAGTGTGAAGGATCCTGGCAAAGTTTAAAAAGCTTCAGCCGAAACATTGCCGCTCAGTCAGATGATGGCACTATAGACAAAGTTCCACCAGCAACACTCCACACTCATTAAAATGTGTGTTATGCCGTTCATTATTCTGGTTTCATTCTCTGTACTGATTTTCCCCTGGTTACCTGGTTGGAAACTGTACCCCCTGATAATTCATACACTCACACAGACAGCCTATAACAAATGTTGCTAAGAGAAGGACTGCCACCTGTTAAGAATCCATGGTTTGGGGATGCACTGAAGTGTGCTCTTTTCCCACACTAGTATTTTAAAAGGTTATAGATCATGTGTGCATAATAGGCAGAACATTAGGTCACTTGTCTCACTTACAACAATAATCCATTTTGATATGGGTCAGGTTGACACAAAGAATCCACCCATACCAGGTCTATTGACAAAACTGATCCCTTTCCCCCAAACTAATGAAATTTTCAACTAATGGGTACTTAAGTTAATAAAGTGTGCCACACATCTGCTAGGAGCCATTTGTAAAATAAAGCACTGGAGTTCAATTTTGAGATCACTGACATAGTGTTTGAGTGGCATCCCACAGGGACACAGCATGGCACCAAATTAAGGAGAGTAACACAATAAACGTGTGAGAAATTATGTTAGTATATAAACAGTAAGTGAGAGCGACTCTTTCTTTAAAGGAAGCATAATGCTGTTTGGGGTTCACACCATCACTAATGAACTGAGCAGGCCAAATCCTGGTACCATTCCCCCTCCACACCCACCCCCCCGCCAAAGTCAATGGGAGTTTTGACAATGACTTCAAAAAGCCTAGGATTTGGCCCAGTGAGTTATTTTCAAGGAAATTGGAGCACAACTATTCTTAGAGCTAAAAACATCTTTTCAATGTGTATGTCAAAAAATCACCATTCCATGTTACACAGGTCATGGCATGGTGAGGATAATAGAGAACAAATATTTCAATAAAGCTAGGAAATGGTGGGAGTTTTTTTAAATTCCTGAAATTTAGCCAGCCCAGTACAATGCAAGCCGAACATCACATTAACAATAATGAAGCCCTACGCCTTTGCAGCACTTATGAATTGAAAATATGTCCACATGAGAATTAAAGATAGTCCTGAAGGGCAGCCTGAATTTGATTTCTCAGCTTTTCAATGAGCTACGGCACCTGATCCTAGCCATAGAATGGACCAGGATATCAGACTTTAAGATGATAACTTTACTGACTAAATAAAAGCTATTACAGATGATCAATATTTTTCAAATGTTTTTTCACTAGAAAAGGGTCTTGTTTAAAAAACATTTGCTTTTATATTTCATTTTGGATATTGGATGTTTAATATATTTTTTAATAGAAAGCATTACTGAGAACTGAAAAAATTGATACCCACTTAACACGTTCGGTGTTTTCTGTTAACTTTTTTTGGAGGTTTCCGTGTAGTAGCCGTGTTAGTCAGTGTTAGCAAAAAGAAAATAAGAACGAAATACTTGTGGCACCTTAGAGACTAACAAATTTATTTCAGCATAAGCTTTCGTGGACTACAGTCCGCTTCGTCGGATGCATGGAATGGAACACACAGTGAGAGGATATTTATACATTCAGAGAAACATGAAAAGGTGGAAGTAACCATATCAACTGTAAAAGGCTAATTAATTGAAAGGAACTGTTATCAGTAGGAAAGAAACTTTTGAAGTGGTAAGCAACATGGCCCATAAGCCAGCTACAGGTTTTTACTTGCACTGCAGACTTTCATGTGTAGATAAGAGTCCTTTGCAAAGGAGATGAGTATCAGTATGCCTGTTTTTCACAGGTGGGGAAACTGAGGCACAGAGCGATGAAGTGGCTTCCTCATGGTCACCCAGCAGGCTAGTGGCAGAGCCATGAATAAAACCCTCATCTCCTGAGCCCCATTAAGGACTCTTCTTTTTTAATCTGATTACCTCAGACCATTTTGGCCCCGAGTGAAAACTGCTATACTTCTCCTGAATTGGAGACATTGTACCTTGAACATTAGCAAAGTCTGCACCAGCTATCATAGAATTGTAGAATAATAGAATCTCAGGGTTGGAAGGGACCTCAGGAGGTCATCTAGTCCAACCCCCTGCTCAAAGCAGGACCAATCCCCAACTAAATCATCCCAGCCAGGGCTTTGTCAAGCCTGACCTTAAAAACCTCTAAGGAAGGAGATTCCACCACCTCCCTAGGTAACCCATTCCAGTGCTTCACCACCCTACTAGTGAAAAAGTTTTTCCTAATATCCAACCTAAACCTCCCCCTCTGTAACTTGAGACCATTACTCCTTGTTCTGTCATCTTCTACCACTGAGAACAGTCTAAATCCATCCTCTTTGGAACCCCCTTTTAGGTAGTTGAAAGCAGCTATCAAATCCCCCCTCATTCTTCTCTTCTGCAGGTTAAACAATCCCAGTTCCCTCAGCATCTCCTCATAAGTCATGTGCTCCAGCCCCCTAATAATTTTGTTGCCCTCCGCTGGACTCTTTCCAATTTATCCACATCCTTCTTGTAGTGTGGGGCCCAAAACTGGACACAGTACTCCAAATGAGGCCTCACCAGTGCCGAATAGAGGGGAATGATTACGTCCCTCAATCTGCTGGAAATGCCCCTACTTATACAACCCAAAATGCCATTAGCCTTCTTGGCAACAAGGGCACACTGTTGACTCATATTCAGCTTTTCGTCCACTGTAACCCCTAAGTCCTTTTCTGCAGAACTGCTGCCCAGCCATTCGGTCCCTAGTCCGTAGCAGTGTATGGGATTCTTCCGTCCTAAGTGCAGGACTCTGCACTTGTCCTTGTTGAACCTCATCAGATTTCTTTTGGCCCAATCCTCTAATTTGTCTAGGTCCCTCTGTATCCTATCCCTACCCTCCAGCGTATCAACCACTCCTCCCAGTTTAGTGTCATCTGCAAACTTGCTGAGGGTGCAGTCCACACCATCCTCCAGATCGTTAATGCAGATATTGAACGAAACCGGCCCCAGCACCGACCCTTGGGGCACTCCTCTTGATACCGGCTGCCAACTAGACATGGAGCCATTGATCACTACCCGTTGAGCCCGACCATCTAGCCAGTTTTCTATCCACCTTACAGTCCATTCATCCAGCCCTACTCCTCAGAGCCCCACCAGCCTCACCCCTTGGTGTCACCGCCAATCTGCCACTCTCAGAAAGCTGCCGCCCTAGACAGCTGCCTAGCCGGCCTATAGCCTCTGTATGGGGGGCGGGGTCAGCCCCCCAGCCTGGGTGGCTTTGTGCTGCCCATTAACCAGGGCTCTACAGACTAAAAGCTGGCCCCTGCTGCTGCCTGGATGTTGGACTGTTCTGCTCCCAAGGGGTCTGGCCACAGGGCCCATCAGCCTCTGCAGTCCCAGGCTGGGATCTGCCCAATCAGCCTCCAACCCAGCTGCATGAGGTTCAGGGGTGGAAGTGGCAGAAGTGGGGGAGATGCTGGTGGTCTGCTGTGAACCCCTAACAGAGTAAGAGGGGGACGGTGGACTGAAGTTTTTCCTAGGACAGGGCTTGTCTTGAGTGGCTGCTGCACATTATTATTTTATTACTACTATTTATTAATTCATTATTATTATTATTATTTATTATAGTAGTTGTTCATTGGTTGGACTGTGCGCCATTTTCCTGTGCACATTGGCAATGCTCTAGCACTTGGAATAACTGTTAATAAACACAAATATGTAAATAAAACAACAACAACAGCAACAAAGTTTTATGACCTGTTCTCAGGGTTTATACTTTGAGTTGGTTTCAGCAAATCACATATTTGTTCAAGGTAATTGAAAACAGAGGCATTTCATGGAAAGCACAAATGGGGAGAGGGGAGGAGGGACTAAAAGTAATAGAAATGTGAGGTCAGTTTACTCTAAGGTTGCTATTTACATTCTTCCCATTCAATGAGATGCAATAGGAGTGGATTGGGCTAGATTCAGGCTTTGCCGGCAGGCTCTTGGAAAGGCCAGTGCACATCTGTGCCACTCCACCAGCAGCACAGCAGAGGAATCATGCTTCTGGGAGGCATAGTTCTATCCCTACTCTCAGGTCACACCAGGAGGCTAGTAATTGGCTGCAGGTCCAAATCATCAGTAATTTACTGTCCTGCACTGTGCCAGCCAACATGTTGGTGGAGGAGAGTCAAGGCTCCACCTACTTCCTATCTCATGGCTCCTTATTTATCTGCTCATGGTAGGCGTGGGGGGTGAAAATCACCCATTGACTCTTGCATGATCAGTCCCAAGTTCTGGTTAGCCCATGCACAGCCATAAGGGGTGCTCTTAGTGCCCATTAAGCGCTTGCACGGGCATGCAGTCCAAATGATAATCGAGCCCACAGTAAACAAATGAAAGAATACTACTTAAAGTGCGTAGCACACCCCCTGTGTATTGTATCGAGATTGCCTAGCTGCCCTCAATGGCGATTTTTTTTCTGTGTTTCTAATGATTCCCTCTGTCATTTATTGAGAATTACTATTTACATAACTTCATTTTGCACTCTTCCCTGCACTCATGAGGGTCTCTGCAGAGCTAAGCACATGGGTGGTCCCCAAAACCTGGTTTGTAAGGTGAGGGACAGGGAAGGGAAGGGAGGCATCCATCCGTTATTCACACAACGCCTGAGCTCAGTAGAGGAGCGGGGCCCTGGAAAGACATGTGCGGTTTGGGGTAGGATGAGGGAAAGCCATCATTCCCTTTAGTTGACTGTGGAGGTGCTACAAGAAGGTTACTTCAGTCCCATGCAGGGCCTTTAAACATAAGGGGTGATAGAAGGATCGATACAATGGTGTGTCTGCTATGTGTCACCCTCTCCTCTTCACTTCCCATCCTCTATGCACGGCCTTGTGGAACAGAGTTCTGGCCGATGCAGGGGAATGCATTCCATTTATAGCCCCTCCCATTCAGCTCCTGGCCCCTCTTGTGCTGTGAAATCATAAAGGAAGGGGCTTGTCTACATGGTGCATTAGCCCACCCTAGAGAAGTGTAAATTCTGGTTCACGCTAGCGTGTCGTGCACTAAGTGGCCCTTGCAGACCTCGCTGGCATACGCTAGAAGTTTCCTCGTGTGTGTTAGTATAGTCCCGTTTCAAACCGTACCATGTTAATCCACGTGAGGTAACTTTTAGTGCACAACCGCTGGGTCCACACTGACTAGTTAGTGAATGACCTTTACATGCCTGTAGTGCAGATTAGTGCAGCTGGTAGACAAGCCCTTATAGTTTATTTTAATTCTTATTATACAAAATCCTCTATATCAATGCCCTGTCTTCTGCTTTGTGCAAACTGAAACCTGCTCTCACATTCTTCTTGGCTTACAAGTTAACAATGACAATCAAATTTTGGTCAGTCAAGAACTACTGTAGATATAGGCAGACGTTGTTAGCAACTGAGGCCCTCTTTTAAAAGTCTAATTAAATTAGACTCAAGCAGGTTGTGCTTTACTGAGCTACTTTGCCAGTTATTTGAGACTTATTCTATCTTTGAGATGTCAGAGAGGCACAAAACTACAGCGTAGGTATGTAGGGTGAATATTTAGCAGAAAGGGAAGCACCATTCGTTCATCTATTCTTCACTCTTATTATTAACCATAAGCAAAATTGTTTATTTTGGGTTCAATTATCACTCAGCAAGTGGGTGTCCTTTTATTCCATTTCAAACAGGGATTTGTTTTTCAGTCTCCATGAATCATATTAACACCAATTAATATCAATAACTTGTTTTTCAAACATCATTTCAAAACAGTATTTGCCATTTAGTAATTCATGTCAAATAATTTAGCATGTTCATTTACAGGTGAACATGTGTCCACAGATCATACAATACATCCATTTCCACATCTGGCACAAGCTTGTAGGCCATCTCAAAGGAGAAGCCAAGAACTGGATAGGCTGGAAACTAAACTACTCTCTGACCACTAGAGATTGTGCAACCTAATTCATCTCTCGTTTTACACCAATTTTCTAGTGGTGTAACTCCACTGATCTCAGTGGAATTAGTCCTGATTTAAACCAGTGTGAGAACATAATACTTAAAGCTAGTGCATGGCAAGTCAGGGTGTAAATCTACAGCGCACTAGCTTGTCGCGCACTAACTCATCATATAGACAAGCTCTTAGTAGTTTTTTCAACCAAAGGGCTTGAGTCTTCTTTCATTTACTCCTGTTTTACACTCATGTAACTCCACTAACTTCAACAGACTTACTCCTGATTTGTACCACTATAAATGGGAGAAGAAGCTGGCCTACAGGACATAATTCTATCATTTACCCAGGTTACCCACTGATGTCTCAGAGAGTTGCATCTGGGCAAATGAGGTCACAATTGGGTCCATAGTGCTTTAGGCCAAAGCCTCTTGTCAGTATCTAATCTGGGGATCTGCAACAACACAAAGGAATCTTCCCCTCCAGGCTCCAGAATGAGCCAAATCACTCCACCGCTCGATTCCTAGCTAATATTTCAAAGTTGTTTTTATTTCAAAGTGTTCAAAATGTGTTTGTTTTTCATTTTTGCAAAAAAAATTGTGTGCTCTTTTTTTCAAAAATTGTATCCAAAACACTGACAAATTAGCTATCAACATTTGTCACTTCTCAAAAGCTGGGGTTTTGGTTAATGAAACATTTCAATAATGTTTTCTAACATTTCTTTTTTAAAATGGAAGAAAAGGAAGAAATCATTTTGATGGGGAAAATGCATTAGAAAGGCTATTTATCAATGAAAAAATTGGTCCAAAACCTTTTGAACAATTCTCTTATCAACCGTCTCTTGTTGAAGAAACAACTGCAGGACAGCAATGGAACCTCTAGCAAAACACCACCCCAGGCCCATTCTGCCACATCCTCACTGCTACAGCCTAAGGTTAACCCAGTTAGCAACAAACAGTTGTGTCTTGGAAGAAACACTGGTGTAGTGTTGACACTAGAATTTACCGTCATGACAGGTAGGGACACTCACAACTCTGATACTCCCTTATACTCAATAAACCCTACCAACCAAGGGGGCACTGTTCCCTCTAAGCTGTGAAGGTGTGCACGCACACACAGATCCTAAATCCTGCGCACACGGCGAAACACCACGCGCACAAAAACTTACACAGAAGCACAACTATTTGCACAGAAGAATTTTTTTGCGCACATGGCCTGTCAAAAATTTGCACAGAAGAAAAATTTTGCACACACGGTCTGTCAAAAATTAGAGGGAACATTGCAGGGGGGGGGGGCGGAATTAATACAATTAAATTTGAAAAGATAACTACTCCAAGCAGAGTTTTGACCCTTAAAGGAAAAGTATCAGAGACTCTGAATTCCACTATTGACTTCACTATTGCTAGTGATTTTATGTGGAAGGTGGCTTAGATATTAAAGTGATGGGTGGTAGTATAAAACTGATCAATAGATTAGACAGAATATAAATTAATTAACATATATTAAAACACAATTAAAATCCAAGTGTAGAGCTACCCTATCCTAAGATTGTGTGTGTATAGTTTTTTGTGTGTTTCCTTGTGTGTGTGTGAACTTTGAATTGTGTGCACACATCCTTAAGCAGAGTATCTACCACATTTAATGTTTTTAGTAATTGGGGAATATTTCCTATAGGAATAATAAGGAAAACAGAACTCCTAAAAACATTTTCCAATGTGTTGAATATTTCAAATTTCAACCATTGTCTGTGTGTGAAAATCAAGCCAGGGATGCACAAAAGTTCATGAGACCCTTCCATACACATTTGAAAACCTGTCCTGTTATTTTAACCCAAGAGATTACAGGAGTTTCCAAACACTTGATGATCTCTCATGTTATCTGTGTTGCAGAACTTCGGAACAGTAAGATAAGTTAACTGGTGCAGTTGCAGGCACATGGGGTAAAACACCTCTCCAGTGGATCCCCATATCGCTAGCATGTCACTATTGTATAGAAAGCCCATTGGAATGTCTGCACTTCCAAGAATGCAGCCGTGTTGCACTACCACACAGAGACAAGAGCAGAATCCAACAGAGAAGCATTTCAGTATAAAGTTTCAGCCTTCAATTACCATTCTCTGTCTGATCATGTTTGCAGGGGCTGGGGGAAGGAGGTGAGTCTGAGGACCTATGGATGCCTCTGGAGGAGGCACTTGAACACATCATGACATTTGGAAACTCGCACATCATATTTTTTCTTTTATTCCCCACTGTGCTTAGATAGCTACATAAGCATCAGGAAACACCTACGCTTACTACTTTTTTGTTAAATGCCAATACCGTGCTGCGTTCTCTGCATGACACAGAACGAGGCAGCCTCATTTCCTAGCTGCTTGCATCCTAAACAGATAGATTATATATAGATATAATAACCACATAGCCATATATATTCTCACACCACATAAGATATAGATAGATTTAAATAGGGACTAAGTGGATTCAGAATTACATCTGCTATTTGAAAATTAAGAGCAATTAGGATTTCACTGAGTCAAAAAGGGTGCACATGGTTAAGACATGCACTTGGCAGACACGAGTAGGAATTTGGATCAGAATAGCTCACAGTCCAAACACACAGGTGCTCCAAAGAGTGCACCATTCAATTATTTAAACATAAACCAAAGGCTTTTAGAGAGTAAAGAGAGGGAACAAATATACACCGATGAGTAAAAATAGTAAAGGCAGATTTTGCAAGCAACATACTAAATGTCCCCAATCATTTGCACTGTTTAGTGTCTCTGTGGTTTGTCCTGATTTTTACTCTTCAGTCAGTAAGGATATTTATAAAAAAACATTATGTGCCCAGCTCTCACACATGGGTGGCTCCTGTAGAGAGTGAAAAGGATAGAGCAGTATTAGACAACAGCTACATTATAACTTTTGCAAAGGAAGGGATTTTGTAATAAACAGGGAATATCAGATACAGATGAGAAATAAAAAAGTAAAGAGCCCCCTTCGGTGTCACCACATACGTGATTAGAGAGACTTAAAGAATTTCCAATAGACTCTCCAAGCAACTGAGTGTTGCTTCGATGGTATGCAGTCAGGTTGTATTTGTATTCAGAAATTCCAGCTGTATCAGTGTACCCAGTGTATTGAATATTTGTGAGAAGAATTACACACAATTCTGTTGATAAAAGAAATCAAGGGACATTTTCAAGGGAGGCAGATTGCTGTAGGTGATATTGTTATCTTCCAACTTTTCTTTCCCTTTGTTCACTTTTATACTTCAGTGAAATTAGGATAGCAATATAATCATAAATAAGTTCTACATTTAAAATAGGCTCCAGAAAAATCTAGTTTACATACAAATGTATTTGTCTGGGAATAAAATAAGCAAGTAGTCTAGTGACGAAAGCAGAACAATTGTCCTATATCTGACAGGTTTCAGAGTAGCAGCCGTGTTAGTCTGTGTCAGCAAAAAGAACAGTAAGCAGATATTTATACATTCAGAGAAACATGAAAAGGTGGAAGTACCTATACCAACTTTAAGAGGCTAATTAATATATATATATATTAATTAGCCTCTTAAGTTGGTATAGGTACTTCCACCTTTTCCAGACAAATACATTTCCAACATGAAAAGTTGGAAGTACCTATACCAACTTTAAGAGGCTAATAAATTAAGAGGAACTATATATATATGCCAACTCTATATATACCAAGTACCTATACCAACGTCAAGAGGCTAATTAATTAAGAACTATATATATATAGTTCCTCTTAATTAATTAGCCTCTTAACGTTGGTATAGGTACTTCCACCTTTTCATGTTTCTCTGAATGTATAAATATCTGCTTACTGTGTGTTCCATTCCATGCGTCTGATGAAGTGAGCTGTAGCCCACGAAAGCTTATGCTGAAATAAATTTGTTAGTCTCTAAGGTGCCACAAGTAATCCTGTTCTTTGTCCTCTATCTGCTACCAGCTCACTCTGGGACCTTGAGTAAGTCATGCTGAACCTCTCTATGAACTAATTTAGCCATCTGAGAAAAGGGTACAATATCCCCAAGCTAGTTTCTTTTCCAGATTTCTCATTCTCAGGTCCCAAATAGCTCCCCCCAATGTACACCCATTCCACACACAATCTTATCTTTGTTGTCTTTTCATGGTGTTGGGGGATTGATGGCTTGTCTTGTCTCACCCCCGCTTTCTCCTGGGACAAGTCCCTGGGTCCATCAGGGTTACTGGGTGGTGGCTGTTGCTAGATTGCAACTGGGTGGTAGCACATTATCCCTCTCCCCCAGCAACAAACCATAACAGTCTTACAAGCCATAGGTCTAAGGCACTGCAATGGACATATTAGAGTTGGATTTACTCAAGTAGTCAGTTCTGGCACAATTCTGATACCACAATGTGAAGACCATGGAAATTTCAGTGAAGGCAGAGTTAAGCTGAGCATTTTTCCCATTCATCATCTTTTATGCTTATATTTTAAAATAATATTTTATATATTTAAGCCCCATGTTTTCTTTCTAGATCTTTTACATTTTTCTGCAGTCAAAGAAGTTGATAGTTTCTTAATAGCTGATATTATGATATGATAGTCTCTTAATGGTCACAAAAGAATTAACATATAGACTATAAATGGTTACCTAGCTTCAAAAGTGGGAATCCACATCCTATAAACAATCCAGAGAGCTCCTACAATACTTATTTGGGGTTTGGATGGAATGTCCTATGAGGAAATACTATGTTTAGTCTGGCAGAGATTTACTTGAGAAGTGGCTGCATAATGGTATACAAAATACAGACAAGTTAAATCTAGACAAAGGACAGTGGTATTAGAGAACCTAATTTCTTCAAATACTGTAAGATGATTAAAGTAAAAAAACAACCAGATCTTACACTAATGAACAACCGCTGGTCTTGTGTAGCCCTTCAGTCCTTTAAAAATAACAATGAGAATCGCAGAACAATTAGTAGAACAAATATTTGTTCTTACAAAAAACATATTGAATAGATTTGGAACACAGGAAGCAAGTAATTATTAGAATCAAAATAGGCTAATGTTCTCCCTATGCTATTTCTAAAACAATTTGAGTTTCACTATTAGTATGTGTATTTAACATATCATTTTGAATCTCGTTACAAGTTATTTGGACTACATTTAATAGGATTATTATTTTTGGCATTCATGGTCATGCAATGTCTATAAACAATACTTCTGAACCCTTTAATACTAGAAATGGCCAGATGGTGTCAAGAAATGAGCAGATCTTTTTGTATTTTGAACAGTGTATTTATGTCATGCTTTTAATTTTTGGATTTCTATCTGCAGCTGGTGGCATGTGTCACCACTGAAGTGCTATGTATCTCTCTAGTTGCTTACCTAGACCTGATCTCCATAGGATCTGTTTAGCCGTCCCTTGTTTAATGTCCTTATGAGCCATGATACTATTCAACAGCTTCCATGGTTATTGTAAGATGGCTCTGTTTTGGGAGATTTTCTGGAAAACTGGTGGATAGGAAGTTGACAGCCATTAGAAGATAGACCAAAACCATCAGAACTCTTTTCATATAGGTGTATCCTGCCCAGAGAGGGGAGAAGCAAGGGAATTATTGTAAACCTTATACATGTTCCTCAACTGTACTTAGCCAAAATGGCTCTTTTCTGTATCCATGCCCCAGCAAACACTGTGAGGAAACTCCATCCTGTTCCAATAGAAGTAGATTCTGTGCTGTGCCTCCTGAGAGAAGGTGCAGACAAGGGGCAAGGAGCGGGGATGGCAAAGATGGTTGTAACAGCCTCCAGTGTAATTTAGAGCAGCCTTGAAATTTGCTTTAACTTATAGCAACCTCCCAATCGCTGCCTGTAGGCTGCACCCCAAATCCTCATTTACCCAACACTGGAGCCTGTGAGGTGGTCGAGGGACATCTACACAGAACACATCACCGGACATTGGCAATACCAGGAGGGATGAGCTGGAGTGCTCAGTCAGGAAAGTAACTGAAATACTTTCCTCATGGATTGTACTTTCTAAATGGACACCCTACCTTAAATTCTCAATTACTGAGGGACAATCTTCTCTCATTGCTGTATTTGCTTTCCACAACCAATCTCTGTATAACTTTTCATAAATGATGTACCTGAATACTTGGATGCTAATATCTAAACTGTATTCTTAAATTTATTCACCTAAATTTGGGTTATTTCTGATTATGCACTATATGTATCTTATGACTTTAAAAACAAACTTTGTATTTGTGGATAACCTAAGCACTATACCAAGATGTACAGACACTCTTTTCTTAACCTGTGTACTATATAATTTTTTAATATTAGCTTTAATAAAAATTTTCAGTCTAACCTCTTCCATCAACCCTATGCTAATTCTGCATCAGAGGCAGTATCCTCTGGCTATCTGTGTCTCCGTTATGGCCCACAGAAGAAGCCAGAGAGGTATATGGGAGCTGGCACAGAATAGGCCCCTTATTAGCTGCCAGTAAGAAACGTTCAGAGAATTGATGCCTATGTAGCCATGACTGCTCAGATCGGGTGGGGTGAGATGGCTGCTGGGAAGGCTAGGAGGGGCATTTAAAAAGAAATTGTGTTTTTTTTCTGTACATTTCTGCCTAGGTTCTTACACGATGCCCATCACTGTGGTATCTGAATGCCATGGACTGCTGCCTCTGTGTGGAGTCATGCGAGAAAGATGCTTTGGCATAAGAAAGAAATTTTGCACTTTAACTGGCAAAAATAATGTTGCTATGCAATGACAGGGGAAACAACTTCTCTTTACAAAAATGATTGATCAATACTGAGTAGACAGTTCGTTTACATTAACTTGGCATGTATTTATCACCACCCTGATTATTTGCTGTTATGTTTTGACATTCCCTCTCCTTTGTTTCTTTGTCTTTTTAAGTAATGAGCTCCTTGAGCTTGAGTGTCTTTGTCTGTGATTGCACAACAGCCCACTCTAATACGGTCACAACAATGACTGGGCACTACAACACTGTAAATAATAAAATAAGAATTGAGCTGTTGAAATAACATTGTTCTGCCTTCAATACATTCAATTGTACCTTCATAGGGTAACTAAACAGTAGGCTTAGTCCCACAGGTCTGAAAGAATTCATGAAGGAATTTCTAACCACTTCAAAGTAACAAAAGAAGCTGCCAGTTTGGCATGTAAGGATACACCGGGTGCCCGGTAGAAGTAAATTCCTTGTTAGAGGCAGACACTTCAATTACACAGTGGCAAATTCTACAGCAAAGGAGTTCTTAGTGCACACGGAAACCAGAAGTGTACAGAAGGTAATAGGGCTTGATTGTGCAAGATGCTGAAGAATTCCTGCCTTAGACTTTGCACAATTGAGCCCTACAGATACATTTTATATATGGAGATATGCCTATCTCATAGAACTGGAAGGACCTGGAAAGGTCATTGAGTCCAGTCCCCCGCCCTCACTAGCAGGACCAAGTACTGTCCCCTGACAGATTTTTGCCCCAGATCCCTAAATGGCCCCCTCAAGGATTGAACTCACAGCCCTGGGTTTAGCTGGCCAATGCTCAAACCACTGAGCTATCCCTCCCCCCTGATTTCCCTGCCTTCTCTCATTTACTCAGGGACAATAGAAATAACATATATTTATACAGTCTTTCATCCTAAAACAAAACAAAGCACTTTACAAATATCAACTGAAAACTATTGCCCATAGCAACACTGTACAAAAGTTTAGGACAGGACGTAAAGAAGAATACTATATCCAATTGAAACAACAGGGTAGTCAGAATGTAATTATGCACCCAGGAATTGGCCAAGAACACCGGGGTTAAAAAACTACTTTTGACAACAGCTTGCAAATGACAGCTGGTGGTCAGGACTAGCACTGGTTGAATTTTCCTATGAAACATTTTTTTTCATCAGAAAATGTTGATATGTCAAAACCAAAACTGTTTGTGTGAAAGGGTCGGTTTTGACAAATCTCCTGATTCAAGAAACTATTGATTAAAAAAAAGGTTTTTTGAAACTATTTAATCAACCCACTTTGACATTTTTGAAACAAAATGTTTCATTGTTTTGATTAAAACAACATTTTTGTTCTGAAATGTTAGGTGATTTATACTAAAAAAGTTTTTTAAAATTAAAAGGTTGAAATGAAAAGCTTCAAAACTATCTAAATGAAATGTTTTGATTGACCCAAATCGAATTGTCTTTTCCAGATTATTGTTCTGAAAAAATATTTGAGATTGAGGTTTTGAGTTTCATCCCATTTCAGGACAGGGAAAAATGCTGAAAACTCTCGCAGGACAGTAAAACCATTTCCGACTTAACGCTAATGATGACTTTGGTTGTCCATGTAATCTTTAAAATGGCACAGAACCATTGCAAATACTGGACTATTTGTTGAATGTTAACTCAGAAGAAAATGTGACACCTGCTGAATCACCAACCTCACTTCCTGAAGCACTTCGACATTTCTTGGAAGTCTCCCTTCCAAGCACTGGTTTGGCCTGGATCGTTTTAACTTATGAAACAAGACAGGAGCGACAGCATAATTCACAACACAGGCTCATAGGTTTTAAGGCCAGAAGAAACGACTATGATCATCTAAACTGACCTCCAGACATGAATGTGTATAAGGCACTATCCCTTTTAACCCCATGTCCTCATTTTAGCCCCAAAACTGGAGATAAATGAAAAGAGGTTTGGAAGATATCTGGTCATTGTTTGGGAAGAGTTGGAATCCAGTTTGTTGTTTAATGTGTTTTTCTACTTTCCTTGCAAAAAAGAGAGATCATGAAACATGATTATTAAACCATGTGCCTGCCTACACACAGTTTTTCTACCAAGATAACCAAGTCTGAAAGGGCCAGAACTCCAATGACGAGAAACGTCTAATTCCCATCAATTTCCATAGAGAGAAAGCACTCTATTACAGAGAGTGACACAAAATCCTTGGTGGAAATCTACTAAGAGCTCCCTCTGCTTCTGCTGGCCTGCTCCCTTTCCCAGCAATCTTCTACCATCCTCAGTGCTTCAGACGGAGACATACAGTTTCAAGGGTCTTTAGGGGCAATGGCATGCTCAAGACTAATTCAGAGGGATGAATTGCAATACCAACACCAAACAATCCCTACTGGCAGTGAACACAGCAACTTAGTCCCTCAGGTCTACTAGCAAGACAAGCAACACTGTATTAAAGGGAAATGTGGCCTGAAGAACTCAATCTAACCTTCAGTAAAACCAGCTAATGTGCCAGAAATCCATGAGCTTGAGTTTTATACATGTTGGTAATGTAAGAGAAAGTCCTCAGCAACAGGCAAGGGGCTGCCAAGAGGCATAAAGTAAAAATCATAGTTTGCCGAACAGTTGGGGCCATTCTCACACTTTCTCTTTTACTACAGCAATCCGTTCCTTACAGTGTTTCATTAGATTGTAAAACAGGGTTTCCCCAGGAGAAGCTTTTCCTTCAGGCCAAATACTGTTCCCACTTATAGCACTGTAAATCCAGAGCAATGCCGTTGAGTTACATGACACTGAAATCAGTTGCACAAATGCAACTGAGGACAGAATTTGGACCATCTTCATGTTCAGAAGTGATCATAGGCAGATAGAAAGATTTCTCCTGCCTATACTCACCTTTTCCTGCCTTGATCAAGCCTATCCAGACTCCTCCTGAAGTTTTTAGTAGCTAGATGTTAAGTAAATATATTTGCTCATCCTCTCTCCTCATTTCAATTTCAAACACAAGTACAGTAATATGTTCCAAAAAGACCTCATAAATTCAGGAGACGGTCAAAAGTCAGCCTGTGTTAAGACCTGCCATATTCTCAGCACAGAGGGAAGCTGCCCCTTGCTGATTGAGGCAGTTTTTAAAAAAAATTCTGCTCATTCGACCCTGAGATCTGGAGAGGGATATACTATTCATAACACAAGCCCAGCTTTTACAAGACCTGGCGAGACACAAGAGAGCCAGCCAGCCTTTAAAGTGGACAGTCTGTGTTTTCAGTTTATGTTGTCATTCAGTGAGAAAGAAACATGTCAGTAGTTTTCAAATGAACCCACAAGTCACAGGGTCTGGATTTTACAGGCTTCCATAGACAGCTGTGATTTCATTAATGAGTCACATCATTTTGATTTTCAGAATTATGCTTTGAGAGTGAGATTTCTTCTTGCTAGTGCAATGTATGTAGCTTCTATTTTAATGGACAGTGAGTGGCACAGCAGAAATCATGCTTGCCAGTGCTTCTATCGCTTAAAGTCACTGTGCACACCTGGCTGCTCTTTGCAGAGAGGAACTGTGCAAAAAATCTTCTTTTTGGAAGGGGAGCGAGTAAGATTTTGTGGGTTATCTGTAAAGTTACAGATAATAGATACCATTATATAGTAAATACTTGCCAATGCCACTGTAAAGATACCCCAGTGCAGTAGAGCTGGCCAAGAAAATGTCATCATAACAGGTTTCTGCTGGAAAATGCCATTTTGAAGAAACTGAAAATTTTCCAAATCTATCCATTTTGATTACATTTTGTTTTGAAAAATAATTGGAAACAGCAATTCTGAAAAAGTTGAACCATCTCATTTAGACATTTTCAGAATAAAGAAAGTTTCCATTTTTCATTTCAAAATGACTATTCATTTCAAAATGTATTTTATATAAAAAATTTCAAAGATTCAAAAAGGTCAAAATATAAACTAAACATTCTGATTTTATAAAAACTAAGCATTTCAACTGATCTGAAACAATTTTTTAAAAAATGCTGTTGAAAAAAAATCAAAATTTTGACTTTTTATCCCAATTTGGGATGAATAAAATCCAAAAATTTCTAAATTTTTCATGGGACAGAAAATTCATTTTCAAACAAGCTCTATCGTGTTACAGCAGAGGACCCTGAGATATTTGGGGAAATAGGGTTTATTTGTAGAGGAAATACTATAGTAAAGTCACTACTTTTGAAATATATTTGCAGTACAGTCTGTACTGGAGCTTTGTGCATGTTATTGGGTCTGCACTACAAATTCCCTTAGAAGATGCAGAGAGTCAGACTCTTAGCTTGTGTAAATTGGCATAGCTCAACTGAAGATCTCTGGCCAAGAGGTTGGTATCAATGTATCTGGCATCTCTTGAATGCTCCAGTTCCATCTTGCAAGACCATGACTCTTAAATGACCTCTCCCTGGGAACTTATTAAGAGTGACTTTAAATTTTTCAAAATTGTGATGAAATTTTGAAATAAAAAAATTGAGGGGGAGAGGAATATTTTAGGAAATAAACATGATCATTTTTTTCACAACTTTTCTCCCCCGCCCCTATTTTTCAACCAACCGTAGAGCTGGTTGGAACTTTTAGAATTTTGAAATTTCTAATTTAGAGGGGAAAAATATATATAAAATCATATTTTTCCTATTTTTAAAAAACAGCTCCAGAACTAATTTAAACACTATTTAGACTGAAGCTTCATTTGTATCCTGCTTTATTTAGGCCCTTATACCACACCCATCATCACCACTTAATAGGCATGCTCTGCAATATACACCGGTTAAGCCTCCTGTTTGTCCCAGGAAACTCCCATTTCCATACACCATCTCCAGGGCTCCTGAATGGCTGTTTGAATCTTTCAGGTCATAAAGGTCAGGCCTGCTGCCTAGAGCATTGACCCCACACTACAGACACCATAGAGGTTTAGATAGCCCCCTAGAGTTCACTGGATGGGAAATACCATAGAAAGAAAACCAGTTCCCTACAGTGGGCATTCATTCCTGTCTGGGCAATGGCATTCTAGAGAACTAGGCATCTCTCTCATTACTGTGGCCACCACTCTAGGCACCTGGTGGGACGTCTATGATCCAGGAGATTCAAGCACTCCCTGATAGCTGAAATAATCATGGGAAGGAGACCCCCTGCTGCTCAGCCTGTCACCTCAGCAGTCACGTCTCCCACACAATGCCCACGACGAGCAACCGCCCTTTTGGGAGCAGGGGGGAGGATACACTAGGCAGGCACCATGGGAAAAGGAAATTGACCTGAGGCCAATGTTGTACCTCCACCTAGCCCATGTGCTGTAAGCGTCTCAGCCCCTCCATTCTTCTCATTCCCAGCCACACGGCAGACCTCCTCACTAACCCACCCCTCTGCACCTCTCCCACCTTCTCCAACACTGTTGTCGGCTCTTGCAATTTTATCTTTCGATAGCTGGTGCTTTTCTTAAAGCCTCAGCTCTGGGAATCATGTAATTACATGAGAATCCCAGATTTCATTTTTTTAAAAAAAGAAATCCGGTAGAGTTAGGGGGCTAAATACCTTTCAGAATCTGGCCCTAAGCTTCTAGCCATCTTGGTTGCAGACACAAGATTGAAACCATGAACCCTAAATGCTATAACAAAAGACAAACAAAAAGAACCCCACAGCTGTTATTTTTTAAAAAGCCAATGATTTTTAAGCTAATGTCATGATGGGGAGGGCAGCTCACCTCCCTATCCATTCTGATTCCTCTCCCCAGTTTCTATCCTAAACCTCCACTCTCCCCCAACCCAATCTAAAATGAATCTGCAACAGCAACATCGTTGTTCTCACCTCTTCCTCCCCATCTGCCCCTCTGAATTTTATGATGATAAACAGTTAGGCGGGGAACTGACTTCTCCCGGTATGAGAGTTTGGGAGGTAGAGGCCTGATCTAGCACAGTGATAGACTGTAGCTCGCAAGCCTCAAGTGGGTCTTTAATGTGTCTCCTTCAGGTCTTTGCAGCACATGATATTAAAACACTGTGTGATTTAATTATTAACCAATCTAAGTTATTAACCAATCAGGATGCTCTTACTATTAACCAATTAAGTTATCGACTTGCACTAAGTTATTGACTTAATTGCTGTGAGAATAAACTAAATAGTTCCCCTGTCATACTGTTTAAATAGGAATAGTACTACCGTAAATGAAACCGTGACTTCACAGGGCTGCGGCTCTTTTGGGTAATGGTCACTAATTTGGCTCCTGAACCACTGAGGTCTGAGTATCACAGATCTAGCAGGCGGGGTAAGATAACTTTGGGGAAACTGCAGTGCTATCACTTTTACATTGTGCATGTACAACTTGATGTCACTTGTTCAAAGGAGAATGCACATTCATCAGGTGTGCAAACTAGACCATTTCATCATTTGCCCACAATCTCCAGGTTTCTGGACCTTCATCCTTGACTCTATGGCTGTACACCGCCAACACCAAGTGTGTAAAAGGAGCTTAAGCCTGGTATTAAGTAGATTGTGCATCACATAGGTTAGATAAGTTGCGCTTAGGTCCCAAGGTGATGGAAATAACAGAGTATTGTCTACTTAATTTTTAATCATTCAAATTTCAGAGGAATAAATGGAATCGAAGAGATCATTTTGAAACATATCTTCATTTCTCAATAGTTCATCCACACATGTAGGTCACAGGTCAACAGCTATTGCTAATTTTTTTTCTGGAAACTGGTGGAATATTCTAATGAATTTATGAGGCAACAGTATTAAACTTCTAGTCGGGGTGTCAAAATGCACATCTGATTTATCTAGCATATCTGTTTAGATTTATTAGGAACTGGAGAAGCTTTTAGGATAGGGGGAGCCTATACAGGAAGGATGGGCTCCACCTAAACCAAGTGGATCCAGACTGCTGGCACTTAACATTAAGAAGGTTGCAGAGCAGTTTTTAAACTAATAGACGGGGAAAGCCGATTGCTGCAGAGGAGCACATGGACTGGACAGAGACTTCTCTTAGAGGACAGTCTATTGATAGAGATTCTCTAGGCTTCAGTCAGGAGGAGAGGATGAAAGAGGATAAAGAGTGGGTCAGATCAGACGAGAAACATTCACATAAAAAAGAATGACACAACAGAAAAGGGCAGACAAATAAACAGTGACAAGTTTTTAAAGTGCTTGTACACAAATGCTAGAAGTCTAAATAATAAGATGGGTGAACTAGAGTGCCTCGTGGTAAAGGAGGATATTGATATAATAGGCATCATAGAAACCTGGTGGAGTGAGGACAATCAATGGGACACAATCATTCCGGGAATACAAAATATATCGGAAGGACAGAACAGGTCGTGCCAGGGGGTGGGAGAGGGAAGAAGTGGCACTATATGTGAAAGAAATTTTAGAATCAAATGAAGCAAAAATCTTAAATGAATCCACACGTTCCATAGAATCTCTATGGATAGTAATTCCATGCTCTAATAAAAATATAACAGTAGGGATCTATTATCAACCACCTGACCAGGACTGTGATAGTGACAATGAAATGCTAAGGGAGATTACAGAGGCTATCAAAATAAAGAACTTAATAATAGTGGGGAATTTCAATTATCCCCATATTGACTGGGTACATGTCACCTCAGGATGAAATGCAGAGACAAAATTTCTTGATACTTTAAATGACTGCTTCTTGGAGCAGCTGGTACAGGAACCCACAAGGGGAGAGGCAATTCTCAATTTAGTCCTGAGTGGAGCACAGGATCTGGTCCAAGAGGTAACTATAGCAGGACCACCTGGAAATAGTGACCATAATATAATAACATTTAACATTCCTGTTGTGGGAAGAACACCTCAGGAGCCCAACACTGTGGCATTTAATTTCAGAAAGGGGAACTATGCAAAAATGAGGAGGTTAGTTAAATAGAAATTAAAAGGTACAGTGACTAGAGTGAAATCCCTGCAATCTGCATGGACACTTTTCAAAGACACCATAATAGAGGCCCAACTTAAATGTATTCCAAATTAAAAAACAAAGTCAAAGAACTAAAAAAGAGCCACCGTGGCTTAACAACCATGTAAAAGAAGCAGTGAGAGATAAAAATGCATCTTTTAAAAAGTGGAAGTCAAATCCTAGTGAAGTAAATAGAAAGGCGCATAAACACTGCCAAATTAAGTGTAAAAATGTAATAAGAAAAGCCAAAAAGGAGTTTGAAGAACAGCTAGCCAAAAACTTTAAAGGTAATAACAAAATGTTTTTTAAGTACATCAGAAGCAGGAAGCCTGCTAAACAACCAGTGGGGCCCCTGGACGATCGAGATATAAAAGGATCAAGTCATTGCGGAGAAACTAAATGAATTCTTTGCTTCAGTCTTCATGGCTGAGGATGTTAGGGAGATTCCCAAATCTGAGCCTTTGTAGGTGACAAATCTGAGGAATTGTCACAGATTAAAGTGTCACTAGAGGAGGTTTTGGAATTAATTGATAAACTTAACAGTAACAAGTCCCTGGGACCAGATGGCATTCACCCAAGAGTTCTGAAAGAACTCAAATGTGAAATTGCGGAACTATTAATTAGGGTTTGTAACCTGTCCTTTAAATAAGCTTCTGTACCCAATGCCTGGAAGATAGTTAATGTAACGCCAATATTGAAAAAGGGCTCTAGAAGTGATCCTGGCAGTTACAGACCAGTAAGTCTAATGTCAGTACTGGGCAAATTAGTTGAAACAATAGTAAAGAATAAAATTGTTAGGCACATAGAAGAACATAAATTGTTGGGCAAAAGTCAGCATAGTTTTTGTAAAGGGAAATCATGTCTTACTAATCTATTAGAGTTCTTTGAAGGGAACAACAAACATGTGGACAAGGGAGATCCAGTGGACATAGTGTACTTAGATTTCCAGAAAGCCTTTGACAAGGTCCCTCACCAAAGGCTCTTACGTAAATTAAGTTGCCATGGGATAACAGGGAAGATCCTTTCATAGATTGAGAACTGCTGAAAAGACAGGGAACAAAGGGTAGGAATAAATGGTAAATTTTCAGAATGGAGAGGGGTAACTAGTGGTGTTCCCCAAGGGTCAGCCCTAGGACCAATCCTATTCAACTTATTCATAAATGATCTGGGGAAAGGGGTAAACAGCGAGGTGGCAAAGTTTGCAGATGATACTAAACTGCTCAAGATAGTTAAGACCAAAGCAGACTGTGAAGAACTTCAAAAAGATCTCACAAAACTAAGTGATTGGGCAACAAAATGGCAAATGAAAGTTAATGTGGATAAATGTAAAGTAATGCACATTGGAAAAAATAACCCCAACTATACGTACAATATGATGGGGGCTAATTTAGCTACAACTAATCAGGAAAGAGATCTTGGAGTCATCGTGGATAGTTCTCTGAAGATGTCCACGCAGTGTGCAGTGGCAGTCAGAAAAGCAAACAGGATGTTAGGGATCATTAAAAAAGGGATAGAGTATAAGACGGAGAATATCTTATTGCCCTTATATAAATCCATAGTACACCCACATCTTGAATACTGCATACAGATGTGGTCTCCTCATCTCAAAAAAGATATACTGGCATTAGAAAAGGTTCAGAGAAGGGCAACTAAAATGATTAGGGGTTTGGAACAAGTCTCATATGAGGAGAGATTAAAGAGGCTAGGACTTTTCAGCTTGGAAAAGAGGAGACTAAGGGGGATATGATAGAGGTATATAAAATCATGAGTGGTGTGGAGAAAGTGAATAAGGAAAAGTTATTTACTTGTTCCCATAATATGAGAACTAGGGGCCACCCAATGAAATTAATGGGCAGCAGGTTTAAAACAAAGAAAAGGAAGTTCTTCTTCACACAGTGCACTGTCAACCTGTGGAACTCCTTGCGTGAGGAGGTTGTGAAGGCTAGGACTATAACAGAGTTTAAAAGAGAACTGGATAAATTCATGGAGGTTAGGTCCATTAATGGTTATTAGCCAGGATGGGTAAGGAATGGTGTCCCAAGCCTCTGTTTGTCAGAGGGTGAAGCTGGATGGCAGGAGAGAGATCACTTGATCCTTACCTGTCAGGTTCACTCCCTCTGGGGCACCTGGCATTGGCCACTGTCGGTGGACAGAATACTGGGCTGGATGGATCTTTGGTCTGATCCAGTATGGCCATTCTTATGTTCTTATCTGTAGTAACGCTACAGCCGTTACACACAGCCATGAATGATGCATTAATATCTACAAATCAGTGTTCAAAGCAGTTTGTTTAGACGTGTGCAGAAGATGAGGTGTCTGAGTAGATCCCAGCCTGGACAAAAAGTTTATCTGTTGCTCTACCGAAGACAAATGTCATTGCTACCGCAAGGTTCTCCTCTGCCATGGAAATTACTTAACAGTTCAGTTGTGATACAATTAAGCTGTGAAAATATTTCCCAGTCTCTTGAATCCTTGTCTACACAGTTTGGATAGCACAGGCTCAGTCCATTGAAAGTAATGGAGTGAGATTTTCCACTGTGTTCATTTCATTGGACTGGGAGTGTAATTACATTTTGGGGAAGATAAATCGTTCTAGTATAATCATTTAGCTCAACAAGCTTTAACCCAGCAGAGCACGCTGGCATCACCTACTTATATAATAAATATATGTCTAATAAATAAATGTCTAAAAAAGCCTTCATGGCAATAGGATCACATTAGCAGGGGGTCAGGAGTTTATATCAATGCCTGTTAGAGCCCTCTCCAAAGCAGTAGGCTGTTTTCAGGTCTACTATGGAGATTTGCTTTCTTACACAAGCGAATGTGGTTCACCTCAAGGGAAAAGAAAACAGATCATCTGATCCTTCACAGTGGGTCTGCACGCCACACTGCTAATCATGAAGAAATCATGGAAATACACCAGGTGTAAGGCACCACAGTTTAAATCCAGCAGAACTTTCCCTGTTGCAGCCTCTGGGGAGCAGGTCCTTCAGAGGATAATAAAATCTTAAAGGAAAATGCAAAAACAAAATGCAGAACGATCAATTAAATAAAGGGCATCTGTCCAAGAAACCTGTAACAACTCTATGAAATGTGTTTTCAGCACCATAATGCACATTTTCTGTTTTGTTTCACAGCAAAACCATTACATGTAAGTGTTGCCTTTGAAACACCAGAAAAAAACACTGATGAATGTTTCACGGTGGACCAAAGGTTGCCAAAACTAGCAGATTTCTGTTTAGAGACCCTCACAGTGAAATCCCTGTGAAGTAGCAGAGCTTGAAGAGTAATTAGCCACAACCATAACAAAACAGTGAGCTACTCACCACTCACATCTCTATGACTTCTCTGTTGTTTTAACTGTCATTGGTCTTGCTGGCAGTTGAGAAAGGATTATCCATGAAAGAATCACTTCACATAGCATCAGCCAATGTAACAAGACACAGAAAGGATATTTGTAATGTATACTTATAACGTTTTGAAACTAGTTTTCACCATTGTGCCTGTTCCCATTCTTTACAGCCTTCTTTACAAGCAAAATTTACTCCCAGTTAAATTCCACTGACTTCAATGGAGCTACATCAGGGATGAATTTGGTCCCTCATCTGTCATCAAAATCATAATGAGGAATTAACTCGAGTGGTAGAGACGAGTGCTCATGTTCTCTAGGCTGGGGGGCGGGAGGGAAGAAACTTTCCCTTCTCTTTTTAGGCCAGGGGTCGGCAACCTTCGGCACGCGGCCAATCAGGGTAATCCGCTGGCAGGCTGCGAGACATTCTGTTTACGTTGACTGTCCGCAAGCACGCCCCCCCACCCCCCGCGCGCAGCTCCCAGTGGCCATGTTTCACCGTTCCCAGCCAATGGGAGCTGCAGACAGCGGCGGCCAACACGGAGGTTTTTTCCTGGAATTCTCTCATTGCACTAGAAGTGGATGCAGCTCCACCTGTGAGAGCAACAATGGGAGGGGCGCTAGTGGAGAACAAGCCACAGCTGTGTTAAGCCCAGGGTATAAACCAGGCACTAAGCTGGTTGTACATTAAATAAACTTTTACTGTGCTTTTAGATCTGCTCTGAGGAGTGGTAAAAATGTTAGTAGCTGACCTAAATTAGGTTTCCCATGTCTGCTAGCAGCAGTAGTGATACACTGGTAATAAGGCACCAGGAAAAAAAGTTCAGTGCAGATGCAACCTTTGTTTAACTTCTCAAGAAAGAAGATACCGTATTGATGGACACTAGAGAGAGAGATAGCATTTGCATAGCACTTTTTCATAACAGTTCATCATCATCACATATAAAGGGACTGGTGATTTCTTTCTATATTGCTTTATTGATGCTTTGTTTTACCCCCCAAAAAGTTGTAAATAAAGTAACCTGCACCAACTCTTCACCTCCATCAAAAAATAAATAAAACAAGAAACAAAAACCAGCAACACTTTATTCAATTATTATCATTAATAAAACCTGCAAAAGTAACCTGGGCTTTTATGTTATCCTTCCAGTTTCCATAAAATAATACTGTCAGTGGTGTTACTCTTCATATATTGTAACATGAATATCTAGAAGTTATATTACAGATATTGTATAATTAGGTAACAGACCCATGTTGAATTTCTCCACCCATGGAGATGTTTGGATTCAGGGATTTGGGTTTCTTTTTATCCAGTCCTTCACAACAATCCAGTTCAGAGCATGGATCCAGTATTGAAACTAAATCTAAAACTAAAATGGAGAGGTTTCCACCATTTCTATCTCCCTCCATCACCCTCTGCCCCATGGCACCTTTTCTGGTTATGTTCTGGGATGGGGACACCAGAGGCCGCCAACCGCATCCTGAGTTCTTCAAAGGAAAGATGGCAGGAGGGCTGTAGTCGCCAATCTAATGCCCTCACACTCTGCTCTCCACTTAGTATGTGCTGTTCCCCACTGTACTCCAGGTTTGTGGGTGTGTTGGGGAGGTGCATCAGGGAAAGCTGTTGATTCCTGCTGGATTAAGCTGAGAGCATGGGCTACTTGGCAGGGCCCCCAATAGGCAGTGAGTGGAAGCAGACAGCTAGTGCCCAGCTGAGAGACCCAGGTGAAGAACGGAGGTTTTAAGTGCCTCCTTCCAGAAGATAGAAACAGTCAGTGGGATCCCGGGGGGAAGGGAGGGTTTTGGAGATAAGGTCTAATGTCTTTTTCTGAGCATGGAAATTAGCCTTTTCTGGAGTTTTGGTCTGGAAACAACATTAGCCTGCACGTTCTTCATCCAAACACAGACATCCTGGTTTCTGCCTATATTGATTTGAAAGATAATTTTTAAAGAATTGTTTCTACACAAATAGCATGGAAGCTGCAATGCGCTGTGTCTCCTGCATCCACACCTTCTGAAACTCTTACCAATGTGAGCTTGATTTTGAGATTAGTTTGAGCTTTATTCAATGAGAAGCGCAGTCAGGAAAGTAACACTTTCCTTATGGATTGTATTTTCTAAATGAACAACAATCCTAATTCTCAATTATTGAGGGACAATCTCCCCTCATTGATATATTTTGCTTTCCACAACCAAATCTCGGTACCACTTTTCATGAGTGATATAACTGAGTATTCGGATTCTAATATCTAAACTGTATTGTTAAATCTATTCACCTAAATTTGGGTTATTGCTGATTGTGTACTCCATGTATCATATGACTTTAAAAAAACAAACTTTGTATTTGTGGATAATCTAAGCACTATACCCAGATGTACAGACATTCTTTTCCCAACCTATGTATTATATAATTTTTTTAACATTAGCTTTAATAAAATTTTTAAATCTGAGCTTGATTTCCTGGTGAAATGTTTGCTCCCCCAGTACAGTAGTGTCTTTAATAACCTCATCCATCAGTGTCCATCAACTGTTGTATCCATCGTCTGAGGTGTACTGAATCATAATTTCCATTCTACTTCTCTTTCTCCATTACAAGCTTAATTAAAGCTACAGCTGGTTGGAAAAATTCCTGCAAAACATTGTTTCATTGGAATTGACCAATTTGGCAACATTGGACTACTTCGCAGAGGGAATCAAACTTTGCTGTAGTATCGAAAGAACCCAGGAGAGTTTCCTACAGGTAACCTACCTGGTTTCTGACAGCTTGCCTGCCCAGCTCCTCAGTAGCTCGCACGGTGAACTGCTGAGGAGCCAGAGCTTCCATGGTCTACAAATACAGATGCAGGGCAGCCAGTCAGTGCTTAATTTGTGCCAGGGCTTGTCAGGCTGAGCCCCAGCACCTCAAGGCTTGGTTGTTCATAGCCCCAGCACTCTGGGCTTGCTGCATCAGTTATGGAAGCAAAAAAACCGCTTGAGCCCTGGTACCTCTTTCATTACAAATTACGTCCTTCCTCCTTGTAGTGCCCTTTTGTAATGTATCTGAAAACAGTGATCATGTCCCCTCTCGGTCTTCTCTTCTCCAGACTAAATAAAATACATTTTTTTCAGTCTTCCCCTTAGGACACGTTTTCTAGATGTTTAATCATTTTTGTTGCTCTTCTCTGAACTTCCTCCAATTTGTCCACATCTTTCCTGAAATGTGGCACCCAGAACTGGACACAATACTCTAGTTGAGGTCTAATCAGCGCAGAGTACAGCAGAAGAATTACTTCTTGTGTCTTGTTTACAATACTCCTGCTATTACATCCCTGAATGATGTTTGCTTTTTTTGCAACAGTGTTACACTGTTGACTCATATTTAGCTTGTATCCACTATGACCCTCAGATCCCTTTCCACAGTACTCCTTCCTAGGCAGTTATTTCCTATTTGTATGTATGCAACCTATTGTTCCTACCTAAGGGAGTACTTTGCATTTGTCCTTATTAAATTTCATCCTATTTACTGCAGACCATTTCTCCAGTTTGTCTAGATCATTTTGAATTTTAATCCTGTCCTTCAAAGCACTTGCAACCCCTCTCAGCTTGGTATCATTGGCAAACTTTATAAGTGTACTCTATATGCCATTATCTAAATCACTGATGAAGATATTGAACAGAACGAGACCCAGACCCGATCCCTCTGGGACCCCACTCATTATGTCCTTCTAGCTTCACTGTTAACCACTGATAACTACTCTCTGGGAATGGTTTTCCAGCCAGTTATGCACCCACCTTATAGTAGCTCCATCTAGGTTGTATTTCCCTAATTTGTATATAAGAAGGTCATGCAAGATAGTAACAAAACCCTTATGAACCTCAAGATATACCACATCTACTGCTTCCCTCCTATCCACAAGGCATATTACCCTGTCAAAGAAAGCTATTAGGTTGTTTTGACATGATTTGTTCTTGCCAAATCTGTGCTGTTACTTATCACCTTATTATCTTCTAGGTGTCTGCAAACTGATTACTTAATTATTTCCTCCATTATCTTTCCAGGTACTGAAGTTAAGCTGACTGATCTGTAATGCCCCCGGTTATTCTTATTTACCTTTTAAAAGATTGGCTCTATATTTGCCCTTTTCCAGTCTTCTGGAATCTCTCCCATCTTCCATGACTTTCTGAAAATAATTGCTAATGGCTCAGACATCTCCTCAATTAGCTCTTTGAGTATTCTAGGGTGTATTTCATCAGGCCCTGGTGACTTGAAGACATCTAACTTGTCTAAGTAATTTTTAATTTGTTCTTTCCCTATTTTAGACGTCCAATCACTGCTAACCGTTTTGGTGAAAATTGAAACAAAAAAAGTCATTTGGCTCGTCTACCATTTCCACATTTTCTGTTATTGTTCCCCCTCCCCTCCCTATTGAGTAACAGGCCTACACTGTCCTTGGTTTTCCTTTTGTTTCTAATGTATTTGTAGAATGTTTTCTTGTTACCCTTTATGTCTCTAGCTAGTATAATGTAATTTTGTGTCTTGGCCTTCCTAATTTTGTCCCTACATACTTGTATTATTTGTTAATATTCATCCTTTTAAATTTGACCTAGTTTCCACTTTTTGTAAGACTCTTTTTTGAGTTTCAGATATTGAAGATCTCCTGGTTAAACCACGCTGGTCTATTGACATACTTCCTGTCTTACTTATGCAGTGGGATAGTTTGCTTTTGTGCCTTTAATAATGTCTCTTTGGAAAACTGCCAATTCTCTTGAATTGTTTTTCCCCTTAGATTTGCTTCCCATGGGATCTTACCTACCAACTCCCTGAGGTTGCTAAAGTCTGCCTTCTTGAAATCCACTATCTTTATTGTGCCGGTTTCCTCCTACCATTCCTTAGACTCATGATAATTTTCACCTAAGGTGCCTTACACTTTCAAATTCTCAAACAGTTCCTCCCTATTTGTCGAAATCAAAACTAGAACAGTCTCTCCCCTAGTAGTTTTCTCCACCTTCTGAACTAAAAAACTGTCTCCAAAACATTCCAAGAACTTGTTGGATAATCTGTGCCCTGCTGTGTTATTTTCCTAAAAGATGTCTGGGTAGCTGAAGTTCCCCATCACCACTAAGTCCTGTGCTTTGAATGATTTTACTTAATATACTAGTAGCATGAATGTGAAAAAGAATACACATTCCTGACTTCTGGTCAACAGAAGTTTACATACAAGCTGACAATTTTTTCAGATATTTAATTGTCTCTCTTTTTGAATGTAAGCTCCTGGAGGCAGAGTCCATGTACACTGAGTAGCTCAATAAACAATAAAGTGATAGTCTCTAGAAATCATAGTGTTTCCATATCCTCCAATAATTACAGTAATCAAAACATCAAATGAGAAGAACAAAAACAGCTCCGTAGAAGTTATGACTTGAGTAGCACGACTTCTTGTTACATAGATATTTAGAAATATGTGATTTTTCCTTTCCCTCATTCCCAGTAAAGTGGAACTTCAGAATAGAACAGCTTTAACATTACACAGAAACTTGATGTAAGATTTCCTGACACTTATATGAACCTGTATCCTAGCATGCATCATGTATATGATAAGAATTATTAAAATGACCAAATGTAGTTAAGTTATGTTGCCATGGTTCATTTGTGTAGATGAAAGAGTAACATTACTCTTTTTACTATTACTATTTTGTTGAATTTTGCCTTCCTTTCTGTCTCCCATTTTTTAAAGTCAGCTGCCATCTTGGCCTCCCTGCCCACCCTTTGGATAATTTAGTTTTTCATTAATTTCTATACATCAGGAGAGCATTCTTGGAAAAATGCCTTTCCCACCAAAACTACCCACAAATTGCAAAATCAACATTGAACTATATTGTAGCCATTACTCCTGTGACAGAATTTGAACCTAACATCCTCTGAGCCAAGGTACTGAGATAATTTACTCACTCTTTACAAAAATAAAAGCCAGCAATGTCTGAAGGCATAACTCTCTTCTTTGGGCTGCAACAATTATATGAAATGGTTTCCTTGTCCGTTGCAGGAACAGTAGTTCTTTTGACATCACCATTTTTTATAATGCTGTCAAATATTAGCCTAAATGAAAAATTGGGTCTCTAATTAGGCTAACTGGAAATACTGCATTGCCTAACCTTAGTATTATATTTTCAGGTTTGTTTACTAGGAAGTGTTGCTGGCTGATTTAGTTAAATCATCATCTCTCTCTTTAACTCTATATGGGCTATTATTTTGCTTTCCTTCCTATCAGCAACTCATATTCTCTAACACTAGTATGCCACATTTGGTTAAAATCTGTATTTCAATCAAGCTTGTTTGCAGGAATTTTGCAAACAAGAAAAAGGGCTAATTTTGTTGAATGAATAACAGTTATAGCCACACACTCCCTCCAAAGACTGCTGGTCTCTCCAGTCACAGGATCCTCCTTGCCTAGTCTCTTCAAATAATACTTGAAGCAACTGCTTCTTTCTAAAGCATAATCACCAACAGGAACAGAGGCAAGCAGTGCTGCAGATGATAGTTGTACCTTGGAAAGTATCTTGTTTCTTCAGCGGGATGTAAACAAGAAAGCAAGGTATCTGATAATACGTTCACTAAAATCCACTTCTTTTACAGACTCTGCAGAGAAGACCATGCTCCTACAACAGCCTGGAAAGGAGAGTTAATATGATGTATATCTTGAGAAACAAGCAACCTTGTCACCTTATTTCATATAGCCCAGCTTCCTCCTTGTCTAGTCATTACTTGCTACAACTTCTCATCTTACACCTAACTTAATGATAATACCTAACTTCCTTTACTACTCAATATCTTCAATTAGTATAATTATCCTCATTCTATGGATGAAGAATAAAAGGCACAAAGAGGTGAAATGATTTGCCTTATGTCATGCAGCCAGACAGTAGTACAGCCAGTGTCCCTGCTCCTAGTCCAGTCTCCCATTCATTGTGTCCTTTTGCTTGTAACATCCTTGGGGCAGGGACTGTGTCTCTGTTCCCCTGAAAGGGCCATGCTTATCTATAACACTGTGTAGAAATATTAACTAATAAACAACAAAAATATAAAAAATAAAAACATTTTGAAAAGGGCAAGATTAGGCTTTATTACAGCTAAACTGTGTTTAAAAATAGCTGGGGAAAACCTATATCTACATATTAAATACATTTTCTTTAAAAACCATTGAGACTTTTACACACTGCAGTTCTCATTTATGTAGCCAGAGGACAACGCAAAGTGATAATTAGGTGCTAAACTCGAGCCATATTTCTACAGATAGCCCTCCTGACAGTCATTTAACACCTAATCAGGTGTTAAAGGTATAAATTATGGGGTTTTCAACAGCATTTAGACCCTATATAAATTATAAAATAGCTTTAAATTAATAGGATTTGTCTATATGTGGGAGCTTTACCAGTTATACCAATATGGCTATAAATGTAAAGTTTACTGGTATAGTCCTCATATGACACTCTTATTCTAATATAGAAGGTTTTATTTCTGGTTTAATTTAACCCCTTCCCAAATGACATAAGTTAAACCAACAAAGCAAAAAACCAACAACCCTATTCTTATATCAGAATAAGGCCGAATTTTAAAAGTTTTGCTGGCATAGCAATGTTGGTTAGGAATGTGAAAAAAATCGCCTCCTTAACCAACATAGTTTTGCCAGCAACACCTCTTGTATAGATGCAGTTATACTGACAAAATTACTTATTTCATTTGGGAAACTGGTATAAGCTATACCAGCAAAATAACTTCTGGCAGTACAAGCTGCATCACCAGGAGAAGGGCTTATCAGCAAATGCTTTCTAGTGCAGACAAGGCCTAAGTGTGTCAACACAGGTGGTTATACCAGTATAATTATATCCATTTTGGGCGTTGTCTACACTACACAGTTTTGTCGACAAAAGTCAGCTTTCGTCACCAAAACAGTGGAGGTGTACACACTGCAATGATCCTCCCACCGATTTAACTCTTGCTACGCCAACAAAATAAGACCACCTCAACAAGAGGCGTAGAGCTTTTGGAGACAAAGAGAGATCGACGCAGAGTCAGTGTAGACACTGCACTTGCTTATGTCGCTATAAATGGCCTCCAGCAGGTGTCCCACAATGCCCATCCTGACTGCTCTGGTCAGCAGTTTGAACTCTGCTGCCCTGCAGCAAGGTACACAGGCATCCACCCCTCCCCCTTTAAAGGACTGGGAATTTTTGAAATTCCACTTCCTGCTTGTTCGGCGTAGGCAGCTCACATTGCATCTTCCCAGCTGACCACGGCAGCTCCATGCAGCAAATGCTCTCCTGCTTGGAGTACACCGGAGTTGTTGGATCTCCTGGGTCTGTGGAGAGAGGAGGATGTGCAGTCCCAGCTCCGTCCAGCCGTAGGAATTTTGAAACCTATGTTCAGCTTTCTTGTGGCATGTTGGAGAAGGGCCACAAATGGGAAATGCATCAATGCCATGTGAGGATCAAAGAGCTAAGGCAGGCGTACCAGAAGGCAATGAAGGCAAACCGTCACTCTGGTGCTGTGCCAAAGACCTGCCGCCTCTACAAGAAGCTGGACACTATCCTTGGTGCCTACCCCACCTCCACCACCAAGAGCCCTGTCCGTGGATACTTTGTGAGGGCTGGAGACAGGGGCCAGCAGACTGAACCCTGTGGTGGATGAAGTGGAGTTGGAGGATAAGGTCAGACAGGCACCAGGATCATCTAGTAGTATGGTAAGCCAGGACCTCTTCTCGAGTCTGGAGGATTCAAGCCAGTCCCAGCAGTCCTTGTCTGGCATGCATGATGCAGGAGAGGGGAGCTCTGGTGGGTTCTCATTTTGATTTCATATTGCTTGGTAACATGAGGTAGAGCTGTCCTTTCTTTCACTTTATGTGCTAGAAGTGGGTTAAGGGAGAGAAATGTACAAGACTAGAAGTGTTTGCATCTGTTTCCCATTCCCTTATGCAGCTACTCAGTGGGAGCCTGCGGGAAAGTTTGTTAATGTACACCGAGATTTCACGGGAATCCTCCAGAGAGATCTCTAGGAAACTTTCCTGGAGATATTCACCAATCCTCTGCTGAAGGTTCCTTGGCAGAGCTGCTTTGTTCCTTCCCCCGTTGTAGGAAACATTTTTGAGCCAATCGGCAATCACTTGTGCAGGGATCAAGGCGGCACACAGGCGAGCAGCATAGGGACCCAGTCTGAAGCCACATGCATGCAAGATATGCATCCTTATTTACCCTCAGAAATGAGATATCAGCTTCAATAACCCCTGCCTGTGGAAAATGGTGGCAGAATTTACAATAGCGTCCTTATTCGCTTGCAGTGATCCCCTTAAATAAACACCTAGACCAGTGGTTCTCAACTTATTTACCTATGTGGGCTGCATATGCAGCTCTCAGTGTGTAACGTAGGCTGCATCCCACACAATATATATATCACCTGTACGGCCCTGAGGATGTCACATGGGCCACAGCTGTGTGCTGATTAGGCCGCAAGTGGCCCCTGGGCCACAGGTTGAGAACCACGGGTCTACACCCTTTGCTCCATTTTGGACCTCTCCCCCCGGGTCAAACTCACCACGTTTAGGGTACTCGCTGATCTGTGCGCTTTCCAAGGGAGAGGGGGAGAGAGGTGTATTTAACTATTATGATTCAATGCTGTGAGGGCACTCACAATACTACCTCTGTTTCTTGTGCTTCTGCAGATGTGCCCTTGAGGAGAACCTCTGTTAGTCTATAAGGTGCCACAGGACCCTTTGTCGCTTCTACAGATCCAGACTAACACGGCTACCCCTCTGATACTTGAGGAGAACCGTCTTTCACCCTGGCACAGTGCCTCTGTTAGATTAGGAGGTGACCCAGGACGAATAAAGATGACATGTTTAGGGAGATGCTCCAGTCATATAATGCCACGGATCATGATCAGTGGGCATGGAGAGAGACGATTAACGTAAAATTGAAAATAGATAGCTTGGAAAGTAAGCAGGGCCAGGAGTGAGTGATAAAACTGATGGAGGAGCAAAGAGAGATGCTGAAGTCCCTGATTGCTTGCTTTCCCCTGCAGTCTATAAATAAATGTGCCATGCCCTCCCCAAATCCCCCACACATATTCCTTGCATGTTCCCTGTTGCAATGCCCCTTTAACTGTGGCTGCTGCTGGAATTCATACATTGGGACAATTGGCACATTTGCAGACTACAAATCACCCTCAGGAAGCAATCACCACAGGGGTCATTCCAGGCAGCAATTAACAGAGCCTGGCTGAATGCATTAGATAAAGACACATTACTGGGGCTCATTGTCAAAATGCTGATTCAAAGCCTCCCTGATTTGAATAGCCCCCCTTAGTGCCCCTCTAATAGCTCTGGTATGTGGTTGCTCAAAATCAGCCTTGATGCTGCACCCCTGGTGAAACTTTTCCCCCTTAGCTTCACAAATGTTATGCAAAGTACATTAGGCTACTATGACCATGGGAATATTTTCCTCATTGGGGTCTAACCTGCCATAAAGGCAGTGCTAGCGAGCCTTTAATTTGACAAATGCACATTCAACGGTCATTCTGTACCTGCTCCATCTGTTGTTGAAGCCCTCCTTGCTGCCATTAAGGTTTCTGGTGTAGAGCCTCATGAGCCATGGGACTAAAGGATAGGCTAGGTCTCCCAGGATCACTATGGGCATTTCAACATCCCCCATTAGAATCTTCTGGTCTGGAAAGAAAGTCCCTGCTTGCAGTTTTCTATACAGGCCAGTGTTCCTGAAGATGTGTGCGCCACACACCTTCCCTGACCATCCCACGTTGACATCAGTGAAAAGACCCTGGTGATCCACAAGTGGCCTGCAATGCCATAGAGAAGTAGCCCTTTCTATTGATGTACTCTGTCGCAAAATGGTCCAGGCCAAAACTGGGATATGCATGCCATTTATCGCCCCACCACAGTTAGGGAATCCCACTGCCGCAAAACCATCTACTACTTCACGCACATTTCCCAGAGTCACAGTTCTTCTTTGTAGGATGCAATTAATGTCCCTGCTGTGAACACAACCCCCACAGTGGACTCTTTTTGATGTTCTTGTACCACAGGGCAGGGGCGAGCTCCACACACAGTTCCAGGAAGTTGGCTTTGTGCAGCCGAAAGTTTTGCAGTCACTGCTCTTCATCCCATACCTGCATAATGATGCTATCTCACCACTCAGTGCTTGTTTCCTGAGCTCAGTAGCAATGGTCCATCCTGTGCAGCTGCTCCGTGAATGCCGAAAGTAATCTGAAATTGTTTCTTTCCATGGCACACAACAGGGTAGGCACCCAGATTCCTGTTCGGGTTTGCAGTTCATGAAATACTGCAGGATCAGCTGCCTTGTGTTCATAATGCTCATCACAAGACTGGTAAGCAGTGCAGGATTCATGCCTTCAGGCAGAGATAGCGGGTGCACAGTTTACAGTTGAAAAATGTTGAAAAATGGTGTGAAATGTAGTCAGAAGCCCATGGAATGATAGGAAAGAAAAAACTGCATCATGAGACAGTGAGCCCGCACCCACTATGCACTGCAATCCATTCCCCCTTCCCACAACTCCTAGTGGCAAAAGATGGTGAGTTGCACAGTGGGAGAGCTACCCACAGTGCACTGCTCTCTCTCTTGATGCGAGAGTACCAACTATGGATGCACTCTGTCAACACAAGGAGCACTGTGTGAACATGCACAAGTGATGTAATTATAGCATTTTATGGTCGTCGGCATAACTTGCATCGACTTAACTCTGTAGTGTAGACATAGTCCGTCATTTCATTAATAGAAAATGATATGCACAAATCTTGTTATCTCAAATAGAGGTTCTCATACACTTCAATCCTAACACACTAGTTTAGATAAAACAATAAAACACATTTATTAACTATAGAAAGAAAGATTTTAAGTGAGGCATGAATGTCAGAATTGGTTACAAAGAAATAAAGGGTAACATGCAAACTAATACCTAAATTAACAAGTTACGTGAATTTAAACCAAAGAAAAGTGTTTCTCACCACATGCTTACAGCAATCTGGCGGGATCTTCCAGCCAGAAACCCTCCCCCAAGTTCAATGATGTGTCTTTTGTCTTTCAAACATTGTTGACGCAGTGAGTTGAAATGAGGGGAGCGAAGTCATTTGGGGCCTCTGTTCCTCATTTTTACCTTTTTCTCTTCTTTAAGAATCATCTCCAGCTGCAGTTCAGGTGACGGCCAGTCTGTTTACATGGGAACCCTCAACTGTTCCATTGCCAATATATAGTTCTCACTCACACCCTTCTTCCTGCCAACACATGGCCGCTTAACCAGGTGATAGTCTACCTAGTTCAGGTGTTGGCTAGTCTTGTCTCTGGGGAATTGGTGTTAAGCTGTTTCCTCAGACTTGGAACATGCCCTATGCAATAGAATTGTATAACTTTACATACAATGTTGCCACACATGTTTTACCAGGATAATAATGTCCAGCAGATTTTGAGTTTTTAAATAATACCTCACAAGGTATACTTTGTACAAAATTTATCATTTTATAAAAAGGGTGAACATAAAAGTAATGACTGTCACACTGTCTTTTAGCCTTTTCCATTTCTTTCCTCACTTTTGTAAGGGTCTGTTACATTGTACTGTGACAAAATGGCTGATGTTAGTATGGTGGGTTCTGCGCTTTTCTTGGTGGGGGGCTAAGATGCCACCCCTTGCCCCTGCTCTTGGGGCACCAAGGGCCCCTCTAGTGGCCCAGGAAGGTGGTAAAGGAGGGAAGCCGGGGAGGGGTCTGGGTTTGCTCCTCACTCTGAGCCCCAGCCCCTCTCAACCCTTGTGGGTTCTTACCCTCTTCCCCCTTGGATGAGGTACCTTTAGTCCTTAGACGCTGGGGAAGGGAGTCTCCCTCCCTTGCTGGGGCAGGGTCTCCCTTACTTCGGTTCTCTGATTGTTCAAGTCTTACAGCACACCTCCAAGCTCCAGTCCTCTCTCCTTCCTCCTCCCCCCATCTGCCTGAAGCAGGGGGTTTTATTATGTTCCTGACAGGGCCTTAATTGACTGCAGGTGCTCCAATTAACCTGTAGCCACCCTCCCTAGTCTACAGGGAACCATGCCTTAATTAGCCTAGGGCTTATATATTTCCCCTCTCACACTCTACCACTGCTGCTCCCTGGCCCTCCTGTATCACAGTACATATTACCCATATCCGAATACTGGGTATATACAACATTCTCCAATGCTGAACAATGGGCCTGAGTCTCATCTCCTTTACATTAGTTTTACAGCTCTTGTGTAACTCTATTCACATTAGTGGATGCCTAATTTACACTAGGGTAAGAAGCGAATCAGGCCCAGGATTTGCAAAATCCATGTGTTCAAGGGTATATGTTTAGTGGTAGTGTGATGGGGCATGAGGCCAGGTATAAAAGGGAGCAGCCCAGTTCATTTGGGGCGGACTGCTGGAGAGGAAGGGGGTGTGCTGCAGGCTCCTGCTGAAAGACCGCCATGCCATCACTTCATGATGTGGAGGCCAGCCAGATGGCAGTGACCCACGACCCCCAGGTTCTGGACACCACAGAGGGAGGAGGGACCGAGGGAACCATGAGATCACAAGCTGTGGATAATTGGGCAGGAAGTAACCCAGGGAGTCTATGTGGGGCGATGGTTAGAGAACCGGAGACTAGCTCGGCAAGTTTCGGCCGGATCCCTGCGGAGATGGTGGTGGGCAACCCTGCCACCGACAGTGCCCTGGGTTGGGTCCCAGTGGAGAGGGAGGGTCCGGGTCCCTCTATCCTGACCACCGCCCACCCTGGGGTGGCGGCCCACCTCACCAGCTCTATTGACTTTGGCCTCTAGGCCACACCGTCCTGATTGTGAGGACATCTCTACTGACTCTAGCCGCTAGGCCGCACAGCGCTGATTGGGAGGGCCACTCTACTGACTCCGGCTGCTAAGCCGCACAGCCCTGATAGAGGGCGAGTAGATTGACTTTGGCGGTTAGGCCACATTACACTGACACCCAGAGGGGTTGCGCAGACTTGGCCACGGGCCCCATCCCAAAAGGGAATGGGGCATGCATGATCCGCAACAGATAGTCATAGTGTTTTGGCCCATTTTATCCCATTTCTGGTCCAGCTTGAGGTATTTGGACCAGATTCTCTGGTATGCTACATGGACTTCAGGTCATGTAAATGGTTTGAAATGAACTTAAACAGGCCGGAGATTGCCCTGGAGGAGTCTTCCTGCATATGGAGATTCTCTCTAGGTGAAATGCAGTGTAAGGGGAGAAGGGGACGTGTCGTGCTGGGAGTGTGGGGCAGTGGCTGGTGTTGTGGTGAACAGAGCGCCACTATGCCTGAATCCCCACTAGCATGGAGCTTATGCCAACAGCATAATATAGAGTAGGCCCCTACTGCTCTAACCTGTGACAGGGCTGAGTATTCAAGGATCAAGGCACTGAATCCATCTCCCAATGCCCGCTGCTGTCCACCACATGAAAATCAGGGCCAGTCCTATTAACTATTAGGATACGCAATTCAGTGGCTGACCTTATGAGAATTACTCACTTAGCCTTCACTGAAAGTAACAGAGCCAAGCTCCATACAAATATACATTTATACTTCTATAGCTGCGTTGTCTTTGATAATCAATGCTCCCCTTGGCAACCAAGGCATCTCACATACTGTAAGTCGTCTGTGGAGAAATGAAAACAAACAGTTAAGGAGCAATCACTTAAGAAAAACTCTTTCAACAAAGCTGGACCAAATGGCTTCAAGCTCATCTTTCTCTGTAAATAAAGTGGTGAAGAGAATGAGATGTTCAGTGAAGTGCTCAGGGCCAAAAGACATCCCGACAAGTCAAACAAATGTAAGCACATTTAGAAAATGTTTAAAGTAAGGAAACTATTCCAGAAATACCCTCTTTCCCTATCCTTGTCCCCCATTTACTTGCATTCCTCAGGAAAAGCACCATATACGTTCACACAACAGGGTTTTGCAAGAATATTCATTCTTCATCAAAATAGAAGGAAACATTTAAGATATAACTTGTACTACCTACTATGCAAATGTTTCAGCTCTGGATATCATGCATAGATACAATGCAATGATACAAGATTTATGCACTCTGACACAAGGGAATCACAATGCCATCCTCAAAATAACGGAGACCACAAACATTCCAGAACCCAACACACAACAGCCTGCAGGTCGTTAAAAATTCAGATCCAACTTTGTGGTTCAGACCTCCATCACCGATTTGTCGTTCCTGGTTGATTCTGTAGTCCAATGATGCTACATTTTGACATCACATTCATTTTCATGGGAACACGATGTTAAGTCATATGAAGATTGATTATTTATCATTGATATTGACATTGCACTAACAACTAAACACTCCATTGTGCTAGGCACTGGGCAAAAATATAGTAAATGACAGGCCTAAGGTCTAGAATTTCACTGAAGAATAAATGAGAGGGATCAGTTGAGAATTAATTTGGCTATGAAAGTAGTGTGGTCTAAAGGACTGGGGTCTGACCTAAGACTCAGAAGACCAATGTTCTCTTCTTCCATGTGCACGTTGTTAGCAGCTTTTGGCTCATATTCAATGTTCAAAATTGTATTAGTTAGTTTCCTGTTGTAAATACACATGAGAGTGTGTATTCACCCCAGAGATCTCAAGTCCTTACTTGCTTCTAAGGCTACACATGTAAGTTTCACTGATTTAACAAATTGGCTTAAAAACTGATTTTGTTACCTTGGTGCAACTTTGTTCATGGACTCTCTTGTATCAGTTTAAAACTGGTTATATCGGTTTAGTTTGTCCCTGTAAATTTACCGAAATAAACCAAATTTAAACTCATAGAAGAGTGTCCATATACAAAGTTGCACTGGGTTAACTAAAATACCTTCAGAATCACACTTTTAGGCAAACCAGTGCAACTCTGTGTGCAGACCAGGCCTAAAAGTTTCATTCATCCAAGCATGGAACATTAAAAAAACCTCAGAGTTAGAGGACCAATCACATACTCTGACCAGCAACTTACAAGTAGCAAACCGTCCAAGCAATAATCAGAGTGAACAGTTCACAAGCCAACAGGCAGGAATATGTTCACTTATAACATCCATTGACCAATGAGCACATTCATAAAATTGAAGGAGACACATTTGATGAATATATTATTTCCTGCAAACAGTTTGCTCATTTTAAATCCCGGTTAGTCTTCTACTATAAGGCAGACAACTGTCTGTAGGAATCCCAGTGTCATACTGGCTCATATCAAGAGCCTTGACAGTTAAGTACTATACATGATTTTACAAAGAAGTGGAAAATTTGATAATACAAATAGTAATCATATCAACAAATTGCATTTTAACATGGCCAAATACAAGATCATACAAAGAATGTAGGCCATACTAATAGTATCTGGGGGACTGTATCCTGGACTTTGAAAATGATTTAGGAGTTATAATAGATACCCAACTCAATATGAGCTCTCAGTTCAATGATGGGGCTAACAGAACTGAATCAATCTTTGGATGTGTAAACAGGGCAGTTTCAAATAGGTGTATGTCATTGGTGAGAACATTATTGTAATACTCTGTACAGGTCTGGTGTTCATAAAAAGGATGTTGAATAATTGGAGAAGGTTCAGAAAAGAGCCAAAAGAATGATCCAAGGACTGCCTTACAATGAGAAATTTAGAAATATCATTCTAATCATAAAAGAGAAGTTAGGAAGTGACTTGATCACCTAATTGCCCTTTGAAAGTCTCCCCCAAGGAGAACAAAGTATCAAGTGATGTGCCTGATTCTCTATTACTTGAAGTCTTTAAATTGAGACTGGATGTCTTCCTAAAAGGTATGTGCTAGTTCAAACAGAAGTTATAGTGTGTGATCATAATGGGCCTTTCAGATCTTAAAATATAGGAATCTATTAACCAAAACCACCTAGAATTGAACAGGGGACCTGACACAACCAGGTTATGTTTTCGGCACTGATAAAATACAGAATGCCTAATAAGACATACTTTTCACACAATGACATCTCCTCAAGTGATTTAAGCAGCACATATTTTTTGAGAATATGGACCCACTAGCCAGACTATATCACTAGTGTTACTCTCTGAGTTTCGGTATGTGTATTTTCTCTTGCTCAACCTGCTCCAGACCTGGCAGAACTGATGGCATTTGCAAACAGTTTCTGTTTTGCATTACTGACAATTAAAAGGATAACAATGTAACCAAGACTGTACAAAGCAAAACCGTCAGTGAGTGGCCTTTCCATCCTTTTACTGGGAAGTTGCGATGGCAACAGCTCAGATGTGGCAGGTATGGTGAAAAATGTGCTTTGCTTTTCCTTAATATTGTGATGTATTGTTGTTCTATAGGCTTCTTTTTACTGAACAGTAGAGTACACAATAGAATGGAAATATACTGGAGAATGGAAGAGAGGTACCTAGTGTATCTGCTATTGCAATGATTTCATGGAGCTATGCTGATTTATATCAGTTGAGGATCTGGTCTACTCTGTTATGTCAAATTGACTCAAGAAACTCTCTGTCCCATTTTATCTTGAAATGCAGTTATTTAATACTAACAATCCGAACATTTCTTAGCTGGGGAATAACAGCACATTAATACTATCTCAATACTTCCCGGACAGTGATCATGCCTAGAAATTCGCCAATTGCCTTACGTTACAAAATAATGTTACCTCAATGTTTACAGTGTTCTATATAGGGAAGCAGAGAGACACTGTGAATACTGAGATAAATTTCATTTATTTATCTAAGGCAGCATTTCTCCATCCTTTACATATCAGAATCCCCTTTTTGCATACCATGACCGTTGCTGGGTTCACCTATAGTCAGAACACCCATTCCATTTAGCAATATGGGAAGGTCATGACCCCTTAACACCTCTTCATGACCCCTGGTGGTTTTAAGCCCCATGATCCAAGGCAAAACAGATATGTTTTTAATGGTGAACAGTATATTTCACACCCATTTGCGTAGCTTTAAATATTACAGAGCCTCTTATCCCTAGTAGGCTATGCTGAATGGGAACTAGGCTATAGAAATATGTTGGCAGGATATGGTCAATATTAATTAGAAAGAGGTCCAAACCAAAAATCTGCCTTAGAAGGACAGAAGATTTGGGTTCAGACTGAAGTTCACAGCTGAAAGTTTTCTCTAGAACACATCAAATCTGACACCCCCAAATGTTGGTAAATTTCAGATTTGCATTTGGGTTTCAAACCCTTGCATTCAGGAGTGACTGGATCCAGGATTCTAGTTCTGTCCATTTGCAGGATAAAGGTCCTGATTCTTCTCTAATGTGCACTGGTTTTACATTGGTGTAACTCCATTGACTTTAGCGGAGTTAACTCCTAATTTACACTGGGGTAATGAGGGGAGAATCAGGCCCATAAAGTGAACATAACACAATTGTAATGTAGTGAAATTAAATGTCTTCTAATCTCTTACTGTAATTACAAACCTGATCCTTGCTCTATGGTTTATTTTTAGGAGCTACAATGGTTTAGATTTTATCTACACTATTTACTATGCTGCACTATTGAATGAAATAGAGAAAAGAGATAGTTTTTCTAAGCCACATATTTAGTACACTGATGCAGTGTATAAACTCTGATCACTTGCACTATGTTTAGGAAGTCACTAAAAATAAAACGTTACTTTTTAAAACAATTTTCTTTCCTTCATAATTGCCTTGTTTTTGAATTACATTAGGACTAAGATTTGCAAGAGTGACAAGTGATTTGGGATACCTCAGGGTTTGTGTGCCCAACTTAAGCCACTTTAAAGGGACTTGATTTTCAGAAAACACTGAATACCTCCAGGTATTGCAATTTGACCAACCAAAATCTGAGGGATCCCAAAACCACTAGTCACTGGAGCTAGTCAAAATTTTTCCATAGAAATGATTTTCTTGGGGGGAAATGAAGTTTCCAGAAAATCTAAATTTGCCATCAAAATGTTTTGATTTTCCATCAGGAAAATGTAAATGATTTCACATCAGGTTGAATCAACCACATTCAGAATAAATCATTTTTGTAACAGACCTGAAATATTTTGTTTTGAATCAGTTCAACTAAACATTTTGCATTTCTTTATTAGTGCTGTCTTATGGGAGATGTAGTTCAGGTCTCTATTCTTTCCTATTGGCCAGGCTCCCTGGAAGGCTACATCTCCCATAATGTAATGCAGATTTGGGGAGAATGGGGTATCAGGCTCCTGAACTACAACTCCCATGAGACAATGTGTCATTATGGGAAAATGAAGTTTTGTATTGAACTGACTCAAAACAAAGCATTTCAGGTCAGTTCAATAAACCAAAACAAAACATTTCAATTTTGGGAATTGAAAGAATGTGTCAACATTTCCAAATCATTTCCACTATTTCTAATCTGCACAAAATTTGGAAATTTCAATTTTTTGTCTCCGTTTGGAATGAAAACAAATGTTGAGATGCCAGAATTTCCCACAGGACAGAAGTTCTGATTTGTGCTCAGTTCTACTACTCACTTTGGAATATCTTGGCCTAAAGCAATAATCATGGCAAGAACGCCACTATAGGTGACCTTAGCATCATTATCTACCAGTGTAATGCTTCTCTGATAATTTTACCATAACCGTACAGCAAATATATAAAGAATCCCAAGCAAAGCAGGCCTTAGAAATCAGGAGCTGAAAGCAAAGAGTAGCCTTGTTAAGTAAGAACCATAAAGAGAAAAAAACCCTTGGAAGGGCCAGGAAGATTCCATAGTGCACAAAATAGAAACACGCCGTCTATAGTGGATCTATCAATCTATTTAAATGATAAATTATTTTACAATGGGCTGGATTCACAAAAGGACTTAGGCACCTAATAGCCACTTTAGATCTCTAAATCCCAGAATCAGGCCCCACTGGAATTCACAAAATCTCCACTTAGCTGGCCCCAAAACCTGGAGGCACCAAAATTTGCTCAGTGCCTACATTTTTGCAGTAAAAGGTCCTTGGGCTCTTATGTTTCTGTTTCTGATTCTGAGCATGTGCACTGCATCCTCACACCAGGCATTGGGACACCTCACCCCAGGGTGATTCATGAACCGGGGTAAGACAGGCATTCCTCTGCCTAACTCATCTGCAGGCCCCAATCCAGTAAGTGTGTTCAAAGTGATCCAAAACCCCGGTAGCTGAGTTTACACAAAGCTCCTGGAGAGTGGGAGGGATCTCCTTCATAGCTTTTAGCCCTGTAGTTAAGGTGCTCACCTGGGATAGGGGGATTTCTGGTTCAAGTCCCTCCCCCCACATCTGAAGGGGAGAAAGGATTTAATCAAGGATATGCTACTTCTCAGGTGAGTGCCCTAGCCACTGGGATATGGGATAGTCTTACGCAGGCCTCCATCCATCTCTCCTGCTGAAACTGTTGCACTCTGGATAAATAATTTTTAAAAAATCATTGGAATGGGGGGGAGGGGAAACTAGATCCTGGGTCTCTCCACTGAGAGCTCTAATTACCAGGCTATAGGGTCATTCTCTTGCTATCACTCTCGTTTCTCTCCCCACCTAAATGAGTCACAGTGGAACAGCGTCAACAGGAGCAACTGAGGAAGCCCCCATCAGAATATACCATTTCCCATTGGTTAGGGCACACACCTGAAATGTGGTGATCCCTGTTCAAATCCCTTCTTCCCTCTCAGGTGGAGGGGGGACTTGAATTGGTGTGTGGGGGCGGGGATGTCTCCCACATCCCAGGTGAATACCATCACCAGTGGGGTAAGAGTTGAGAGAGCTCCTTCTCTCTTCCCTCCCCCACCTGAAAAAAGGTGTAAGCACCTAACTCCAACACAGGGTTTGCAGTTCAGAATCCCAAGCAGAGGAAGGTGAGAGGGGTGGGGCTTGGCTTGGCATTTCCCATTGGCTAGTTTAGGCACCTCCCCACCTAGCATGCTGGCTTTTGTGAATCCCATTCTAAGGTGCCGATCTCTCCCCGTTCACTGAATAGGAAGCCGAGGCTCCAGACTCAGGCTTTGGGAATCCTAGTGATTTTTTAGGTGCCTAAAAGTCAGGCATGGTGCTCAGCATCACCGCAGCTAATTTTCTCTGTGAATCTAACCCAATGTGCTTCCTTCTGATCACTGATTTCTTCTGTTATTAATCCACCTGCATCAAAAAGAAACAAAAAAGGAAGAGGTCGTAAATCTTCCAGAGTTGTCCTCCTGGACCTAGGATGAACTTTGGTCAACAAGCAAGTCAGAAGCTTGCTCCACTAGGGACTGAGAGGCTCAGTTCAACTCCCATTGAAATCAATGGAAAGACTCCATTTGAACTGAGTGGGAACTGGACAAGGACCTAAATGAACAAAGGCTGTTATTGCACAGACTGAGTGACGTTAAGTGTTGCCTGAGGTTTTTTTTGATTACATTAAAATCAGTGCTTAAATCACTAAATTGTGGAAATTTCCCATTCCACAAGTAAGCAAATATTCTAAAGTATATATATTTTACTTAGCAACCACCACACAAAAATATACAAGGGGGGAATCTGTTAAATCCAAACCCTCGCTGCGTATAAAAATGTGTTCTTTTGACAGGTCTGTTCCTTTAATAGGGTTTCATTGAAGAGGGTGCTATTGTTTTATAAAATACTTTGTGGTTTGGTATGTAAAATATGCAGCCGTTTAATATATCTCAAGTAGTTCAATTTTGCATTGTATTTTAACTTTGATGCAGTATAAGTTTCTCTCCAGCAGTTCTCTCTGAAAAGGCTTCATTGTCGTTCTCTATATATTTTGGTTGAGTACTTGGAAAATGTCTTCTTTGATCAGATTTATTTCTTTAAGTATTTGTGTGTGTGTACCATTCAGATAGATAATATATAGGGTACAATTAATGTAAGGACTAGAATAGCTCACAGGATTGGTAACAACAGGTTGATACTTTCACCTCTAAGTCATCAGTTTGAATCCAATCCTAGTGCAAAGTAACTTACAGATGTCAATGGCTGTTTGGCAACATAGGTGAAATGTCTCAATCCATTTCCTAAAAGACAGGTCACAGCAAAGTCACTAGAACTGGCATATGCAATTGTGATGGCTGACACACCTGAAAAGAAAAATCTGCAAGTCAAAAATGGGAACTACATCAACAGCGGAATCTTTGATAACCACTCATGTCATTAATCAACCATCTCACATAAAATGCTACCATAAACAGATCAAAGAAGAGCCATCATATTTTTAAATGACCAAACAGTGAGAACCACAAACTTTGAAAAAGTATATGATTGCATTGAATAAACACAATTGTTGATAAGAAAGTCAAGCATGATCAAATGAGACCCTACCCCCAAAGGAAGAAACTGAATAACACTATTCAGCTACACTAATTTAAAAGGCATATACAGAAAAAAAATTATCCAATCAGTATACTATGGAGGAGCTCAGATATAACAGAGATAGATGACCTTTTCAAAAAAAGGTAACTATGGCGCCAGTTATGCAATGAAGTCACTGGGACCTTAGAGTGTGTTTAAAGTTAAGCATGTAATTACATGGGGAAGTTCTATGGCCTATGTTTATACAGGAGGTCAAACTAGATGATCACAGTAATCCCTTCTGGCCTTGGAATCTATGAATCTATGAAGTGCATTGATATCAGAGCCCTAAATTCTATGTCAGGCTATTCTCAATGTATCCGTTTCTTCGAAAAATTAATGCCTGATCTATACATTTTTGTACTGGTATAACTATGTTGATTAGGGGTGAGATTTTTTACTAATATAGTCAAGTATCAGAGGGGTAGCCATGTCAGTCTGGATCTGCAAGAGCGACAAAGAGTCCTGTAGCACCTTATAGACTAACAGATATATTGGAGCATAAGCTTTCATAGGCAAAGACCCACATCTGGCAAAGTAATTGTGAATAACTTCTGCCCACGAAAGCTCATGCTCCAATATATCTGTTAGTCTATAAAGTGCTACAGGATTCTGTGTCAGATAGCAATCGATCTTTTTGGGATTGATTTTTTGCATTTAATGTAGACGCGATAAATCGATCCCCGAACGCACTCCCCGTCGACTCCGGTAATCCACCCCGACGAGAGGCAGACGTGGAGTTGATGGGGGAGCGGCAGCAGTTGACAATTCAGCGTCCTCACGGCGAGGTAAGTTGAGCGAGGTACGTTGGCTTCAGCTACGTTATTCACGTAGCTGAAGTTGCGTACCTTACATCGACCCCCCTCACCCCTCCGCCCCCCATAGTGTAGACCAGTCCATATAGATATACTGGTACAACCCCTAATGTAGATGCAGTTATACTGATATAAAGGTGCCATATATCAGTACATCTTATTCCCCTTCCTACATGGGAATAAGTTATATGGCTATAAGCACATTAATACCCATATAAATGTGTCTACAATAGGGAGGGTTGTACTGCTTTAACTATACGGGTATGGTTAAAGCAGTGCCATTTTTGTGTGTGGACAAGCCCTAACTCAGATTATAATCTCAGCATTGTCTTAATTCCAAAATCAAAGAGTGGTTTACTATTGACTTCAGCAGTAGCAGAGTGAGGCCAGTGCTGAGCAGTTCTGAAATGCCTGTTCACAGAACCTAGACACTTGGTCTGCGTCCATGTGGAGGGAATTTCACCTTAAATGCATAACAGGTTATGAAAAGGAAACGTCCAGCTCTTTATTTGCAGAATACATCTCTTGTGTGACTCCACTGACTTCATTTTTGCAAGGTTTAAATGTACATCATTTTTTCAGCTGGAAACACTAGACTAACAGATCTCAGGCAAACTTGTGTCTTTGCAGAAGTTATTCACAATTACTTAATCCAGCTACATTTTGTCTTGTGCAAGGTATGTTGGGTGCCCAACCCAGTGACAGCAATGCATTAGAAGAACAGGTGGGTACCCTTCTTGGTCACTGACTACATAATAATATGGTAATAGTATTCGTAATGATCATATATTGATGCCATGATGTTGCCCCTTAGTTCCTCAAGTATTATGCTTTTCCCATGTATAGAACCCCAGTTTTTGTGTAGCCATAACCATTGTTCTATCTATCAAAATAACAACTTCAAATCTACATTTAACAAGAGATGACCTATTTGGTGTTTCACTCCATTTTCTGCCAGTCAGGGCTCTTAAGTGCTACACTGAATCATAGAATCATAGAAGATTAGGGTTGGAAGAGACCTCAGGAGGTCATCTAGTCCAACCCCCTGCTCAAAGCAGGACCAACCCCAACTAAATCATCCCAGCCAGGGCTTTGTCAAGCCGGGCCTTAAAAACCTCTAAGGAAGGAGATTCCACCACCTCCCTAGGTAACCCATTCTAGTGCTTAACCACTCTCCTAGTGAAATAGTTTTTCCTAATATCCAACCTAGACCTCCCCCAGTGCAAATTGAGACCATTGCTCCTTGTTCTGTTATCTGCCACCATTGAGAACAGCCTAGTTCCATCCTCTTTGGACCCCCGTTCAGGTAGTTGAAGTCTGCTATTAAATCCCCCCTCACTCTTCTCTTCTGCAGACTAAATAAGCCCAGTTCCCTCAGGCTCTCCTCGTAAGTCATGTGCCTCAGCCACCTAATCATTTTCGTTGCCCTCTGCTGGACTCTGTCCAATTTTCCCACAACCCTTCTGTAGTGGGGTCCAAAACTGGATGCAATACTCCAGGTGTGGCCTCACCGGTGCCGAATAGAGGGGAATAAACACTTCCCTTGATCTGCTGGCAATGCTCCTACTAATGCAGCCCAATATGCCATTAGCCTTCTTGGCAACAAGGGCACACTGTTGTCTCATATCCACCTTCTCATCCATTGTAATCCCCAGGTCCTTTTCTGCAGAACTTCTCTAGGTCCCCAGCCTGTAGCAATGCATGGGATTCTTCCATCCTAAGTGCAGGACTCTGCATTTGTCCTGGTTGAACCTCATTAGATTTCTTTTGGCCCAATTCTCCAATTTGTCTAGGTTACTATGGACCCTATCCCTACTCTCCAGTGTATTTACCTCTCCCCCCAGTTTAGCATCATCTGTGAACTTGCTCAGGGTGCAATCCATCCCATCATCCAGATCATTAATGAAGATATTGAACAAAATCGGCCCTAGGACCAACCCCTGGGGCACTCCGCTTGATACGGCTGCTAACTAGACATCGAGCTGTTGATCACTACCTGTTCAGCCCAACGATCTAGCCATATTTTTTATCCACTTTATAGTCCATACTTTTTTAACTTGCTGGCAAGGATACTGTGGCAGGCAGTATCAAAAGCTTTGCTAAAGTGAAGATATATCACATCCACCACCTTCCCTATATCCACAGAACCAGTTATCTCATCATAGAAGGTAATCAGGTTGGTCAGGCATTACTTGCCCTGGGTGAATCCATGTTGACTGTTCCTGATCACCTTCCTCTCCTCCAAGTGCTTCAAAATGGATCCCTTAAGGATCTTTTCCATGATTTTTCCAGGGACTGAAGTGAGGCTGACCAGTCTGTAGTTCCCCAGATTCTCCTTCTTACCTTTTTTAAAAATGGGCACTATATTTGCCTTTTTCCAATTGTCCGGGATTTCCCCCAATCGCCATGGGTTTTCAAAGACAATGGCCAATGGATCTGCAATCACATCAGCTAACTCCCTCAGCACTCTCAGATGCATTAGATCCAGACCCATGGACTAGTACATGTTCAGCTTTTCTAAATACTCCCTTAACCTGTTCTTTCACCACTGAGGGCTGCTCACCACCTCCCCATACCGTGCTGCCCAGTGCAGCAGTCTGGGAGCTGACCTTGTCTGTGAAGACCAAGGCAAAAAAATCATTGAGTACTTCAGCTTTTTCCACATTATCTGTCACTAGGTTGCCTCCCCCATTCAATAAGGGTCCCACACTTTGCCTGACCTTCTTCTTCTTCTTGCTAACATACCTGTAGAAACCCTTCTTGTTACCCTTCACATATCTTGCTGGCTGCAACTCCAGTTGTGCATTTGCCTTCCTGATTATACCCCTGCATGCTCGAGCAATATATTTATACTCCTCCATATTCATCTGTCCAAGTTTCCACTTCTTGTAAGCTTCCTTTTTGTGTTTAAGCTCACCAAAGATTTCTCTAAGCCAAGCTGGTCGCCTGTCATATTTGCCATTCTTTCTACACATCGGGATGGTTTGGTCCTGCGCCCTGAATAAGGCTTCTGGTGCAATGGCATTCATGCTAAGAGGATTCCCTTCCACTCTGTGGAAACCTGCCACCTTGAAATGACATGTTACTCAGGAGTGTCATTGCCAAAAAGCAACATCAGCATCTGCAGTAGCCACAGAAGCATCTTCTGGATGAAAACTCATCATATTTACCTCTACGTATATCAGTCATTCTGAGACAGTGTTCAGGCTCTTTTGGGAATTGAATGAAGCCATTTTGAATTTTGGCATTTTGAATAAAAGCTGAAAGAAGGTAATTTAAAGAAAGCAGATATAGGCCGTGATTCTGCAAAGTACTTAAGCACGTGCTTAACTTCCAGCATATGGGTAGCTCTACTGAAGTCATGCTTAATTAGAATCATAGAATCATAGAATCTCAGGGTTGGAAGGGACCTCAGGAGGTCATCTAGTCCAACCCCCTGCTCAAAGCAGGACCAATCCCCAACTAAATCATCCCAGCCAGGGCTTTGTCAAGCCTGACCTTAAAAACCTCTAAGGAAGGAGATTCCACCACCTCCCTAGGTAACCCATTCCAGTGCTTCACCTCCCTCCTAGTGAAAAAGTTTTTCCTAATATCCAACCTAAACCTTCCCCTCTGCAACTTGAGACCATTACTCCTTCTTCTGTAATTGCTTTTGCTGAACTGAAGAAGGACCAAACTACTTTTTGTTTCAGCAAAGGGATGCAGTAGTAGCTCCGATTCATGTCAGTAGACTCATAAAACCTGATTCTCCTCTTGCTCCTTTGAGTCACAGTATGATTCCCAATCCACTCCTGGAGCAGTGTGACAATATGCTGCCCAGGCTATAAGGTAAAGTCACGATTGAGCTAACTTAAAGTGCAGTTTGTTTGAAAGTGGACAATTTTCTGAGCTCGATGCTTTTAGAGTAAGTGGTTTCCATTGCTGAACAACAATGCTATCCTCTTTTCATTTGCAAATATCTGTATCTGCCCATGGGCCACCTTTCCTTTTAGCTGCTGAGTGTCTTCTTGACAACATCAAAGGCTATTCCCTAGCTTCCCTCATTGCACTCTGTTCTGCAAGACTCATTTCACAAGTAACCTCATGGCGCCATTGACTTCAATGAGGCCAGAATTTTCACCCTCAATAATTAGATTCAGGAGGATAGAAAGAGGACAAATGACTTGAAGGAGGTGATGGGTTTAGGGAGAAAGCAACAGAAATGAAGACAGTGGATGTGATCCAAATTAAAAGTGAACCTGAATTTAAACCTAGAGTGGAATCAAAACTGCCAAGAAATTAAAGTATGTTCTTTTCTTTGGTTTTGGGTCCTCTTTCATCTTAATGTTGTTATTTATGGTCAATATTTAAGCAATGCAAAAAACCAAAACAAAATAACTAAGCAGTGCCTGTTTTGAACACTATTTTCCACTGACCTTCAGTTCTTCTACCAACTGCAAAATAGAAAAGGGCTGTTCTTACCTTTCTAATCAGACATGATTTTGACATACTGCTTCCATCTACTTGTTAATGATTTTCCAAGCTACTCAGCTTGATTCTTCACTCCCTCCTGAGTATGAAAGCTTTATTGTTCCCTGTTAACGTTTCTACCATCCACCCCTCCCCATCCCAAGCTTTGGCACAAATGGACTCATTTGAGCTTCTGTGTGAAGACCACCTGCAGCAGACCTTGAAATGACTAACATGGAAGCAGACTGAGATTCAGCTTAAAGCCCAGTTTCATATCTACTCTACATCTCTCGCTGTTTCTTACACCAAAAACTACTTCATTTCCTATACCAACTGCTAAAGTAATAGTCCCAAAAGAGGGAGCAATAATTTACAGCAACTCTTCTTAATACCCAAACATTAATTTTATTTATTATGCCAAGAATGAAATTTACTTGAGACATAGTCAGTGATTGGCATCTTTGGAGGAAATATGGTAAATTACTCAAATATATGGACATAGCTGTAGAGATTTATAAAACATTGCCTTGAATGGCTATAACATGATATATGACTAGTGCTGAGGTCATGTCCAATGTACGTTTTGCTCATTTACTTTTGCAGGTGGGGCTGAAACAGTTGCCAATTCACAAAATGAGGTTTAAAAAAATAGATTGAAAAGTAGATTTGAAAAGTTAGATTAAATAGTGTTACTTCTTAATAGCGAATATATATATATGTATATACATCCAGGCATGATAAAACCCAGTTTTTGACTGTTTGAAAAATAAAGAATAAATTAAAGGACCTGATCCTGCAAACACTTACTACTAGGTACGGTGCTTATTATTTGAGTACTCCCATAGAAATCAATGGAGCACGCTCAGTAGAAAGTAATGGGACAACTCACAATAGTAAAGCACTGTGTCCAGCAGTGTTCACAGGATCAGAACTTAAGAGGCCTGATTCTGCAAGACTTACTCAGGTGAAAGGTCCACTGAAAGCAATAATATTACCATGGATTTGCTACGGTGTAACTGAGACCAGAATTTGGCCCAATGGGACTCCTCATGCGTGTGGCCTCCAACTAAACAGATATGAAACATCTTCTACTTTTCAAGCTTCACACACACAAATGCATTGAGGGAAATGGATTTAGCAAGTGATGTGTTTTGTTTCTTTGTTGGAACACATTTGGACTGCAAACTCTGGCTCTGTTTTTCTTGTCAGTGCTAGGGAGAAAAGAGAAATGTAAGGCTATTTAACAAGGATTCAGAATATGACTTGCCTACTTTTTTTTCTTTAGGAAAAAAACTGGGTGATGTTTAAAGTCCCTAAATCACAAAAGGCATATTTTTAATATCTTGTACTAGGGATAACCTTTTTAATAGCACTGGAAATCCCCATGTACTACATCTAGGTGTATCTAGATGGATTGCTTCCATATGAATACATTTTCCTTCACCATTTTTCATTCTATTGTACATATCTGTAACGTATGCTTTTTATAATGAAGGACTACTCTTAATAACCTTGTATTTATTTTATTTTATTTTTTTTAAGAAAGAGCAGATGTGATGAAGTGAATGAGAGCTATTGGTTTAATAAAGCACAGTCATCTTCCCTCAGATGTTACAATAAACCAGATTAGATAGAGCTCTAATGGAGAAAGTTCGAACGTTACTTCTACTGTTGATAAATGGAGAGAAATTTCATTTTTTCCTTTTGGTGTATGCTGTGTATATGTGTGTATTTAATTGTTTAGAATTGGGCACTGTGAGGAGATGAAACCAAAGCATCCCTAGATCTTAAAATGGCCAATTATACAAACAATGTTTTTTAACTGACAACAATAAGGAAGTGTAAAGTGATAAAGTCCTTTTTTCTCCCCAATTAAATACTTTTCATGAAGGTCTTGAATATATTTCTCTCCATAGTGTCATTCGAGTAATAACAGAAAACTTGGTGTCACGATGGAAAAAAGACATTAGAACTTTTTAGGGGTGGAGAAAGGGGATCTGCGAATGTACATCAAAGAGAGGGTCTTGTTTTTCCTTCTATTCCCTCAGTGTTTCCATGAAATCTAAGGCAATGACATCACAACAAAACAACGTTGCCAAGATATACTATACAAAAACATGTTTTCACATGGTTACATTTTCTGCAAATTATAGCTCTTGGAGTATAAATCAGAATAATTGTTTAAATCAGAGTGACTGTTGAAACAGATTTACAGAGATCAAATCAAAAATGTAATAATTCTTGTGGTTTCACTAATGCTCAGAGCACCAAATACTTCTAAAAATTTTGGTTGTCAGTTATATATAGTGTTTACATTAACATGCTGCTTGAACAGAGAAAATATATATATTAAGATGAAAATGTGAATCCAGGGTTACAAGAATGTTTCTGAAACAGCTAAGTCATCTTGTTTCAAGTAAAACCAGATGTTTGCTTAAAGTGAAAGCCAATCATTTCTTTTAATTATGTTCACTGGTTAGGCCACCAGGAATATCCATATGTGCACACAATGATCCGATTAAAATCAAAGACCTTATGATGGAGAAAGCAATCAACAACTGAAAGACCACCAAATGATATGCAATGCACTGATCTGGATTCTACCCTGTATGTTTGCTCATTTTCACTCAGCAAGTCAAACCAGAAAGATATTGCTAGAATTCTTTAAGACAGTCATGTGTGAATTATAACCTAGGTTCCTACAATAGCTTCAGTACTAATGGCCTGGTAAACAGTGCCTCCAACCCAATTAACCTGGATTAAATGTAACTCTTGACACTGCACATAGCCAAAACTTCCACAAAGGTTGAATGCACCATGTACTGTAAGGGAACTGCTGCATCAAAATCTGTGCTCTCTTCAGCTTTTAGAAGATGTTATATCTTGGTGATCTTGAGAGGGAAAGTAAGGTTAGAAGACTTGTACAGTACTTCATATTAATACTTAAGAAGGAGAGGGGTTTCACCTCCACTTGCTTTGCAGATGTGCCTCGTGTGGCATAGCATTCCTTTCTCTGACATTTATGATATTCATCTTTTGGGGCTGGGCGTGTTTACCAGGAATGCTGGGCAACTTTAACCCATCTTATGTTGTTTTCTGTGCTACTTGGGCCTAATATATTCTGTCAGAGACGTTCTGACCTTCCTCCCCACAACTAAGTCTTTTGAGTAGATAATAAGGAGTCCTCTGTTCCAGTGGTTCTCAACCTTGCCAGACAACTGTACCCCTTTCAGGAGTCTGATTCATCTTGCAAACCCCAAATTTCCCCTCACTTAAAAACTACTTGCTTACAAAAATCAGACATAAAAATACAGGTCACAGCACACTATTACTGAAAAATTGCTTACTTTCTCATTTTGTCTATATGAAATTTTAGTTTGTATTGACTTTGCTAGTGCTTTTTATGGAGCTGTTGTAAAACTAGGCAAATATCTAGATGAGCTGATGTACCCCCGGAAGACCTGTGTATACCCCCAAGGGTATGCGTAGGGAACCACTGCTCAATTCTATTATCTATAGGCTTTTATACTGCACTCATCACTGTAGTAGCCAAGTGCCTTCCACTAGTGAATTAAGCAATGAGATTAATATCGGCCATGGATAACTTGTTCTCGCCTCCTCTCCCCTCCTCCATCACACTGCAGCATCAACACAAAGACACTCCTTGCTGCCGTTGCTCTTCTTTCATATTACAGGAACTCCTCGCTTAACGTTGTAGTTATGTTCCTGAAAAATGCGACTTTAAGCGAAACGATGTTAAGCGAATCCAATTTCTCCATAAGAATTAATGTAAATAGGGGGAATTAGGTTCCAGGGAAATTTTTTTCACCAGACAAAAAAACTATATATACACACACAGTGTATACGTTTTAAACAAACAATTTAATACTGTATACAGCGATGATGACTGTGAAGCTTGGTTAAGGTGGTGAAGTTAGAGAGTGTGATATTTCCCAGGGAATACCTTACTGATAAATGATGAACTAGCTTTTGGCTGAGCCGTCAAGGATTAACACATTGTTGTTAATGTAGCCTCATATTCTAAAAGGCAGCATGGCAGACAGAGACACACACCGTGTGTGAGAGAGAGATGCACATTGCCCCTTTAAATATGCTGACCCCACTCTTAAGTACATTGTCTTTTTAAGTGGATCAGGAAGTTGAGACAGCAGCTGCTGCCCCAAGCTCTCTCTGTCTCTCTCAGTCCGTGCCCCCACCCTGCTCTGAGAAGGGGTAAGTGGGGTGCAGGAGCAGGGGGGAGGGAGACACCCTGACATTAGTCTCTCCCTTTTCCCCCTCCTCTCCCCACCCCCCCCACACAGCAAGCAGGAGGTTCCCAGGAGCAGCTCCAAGGCAGAGGCCAGGAGCAGCACATGCAGTGGGGGGAGGGACAGATGAACTGCCAGCAGTTGATAACCTGCTGATAGGGGGCCTGCCGGTCCACCCTGGTTCCAAGCCCCTACCAGCTAGCTCCAACGGGCTGCTCTTCCTGCAAGCAGTGAACAAAGCAGGCTGCTACCAAATGACTTTATAAGGGAGCATTACACAACTTTAAATGAGTATGTTCCCTAATTGATCAGCAACTTAACATCGAAACAATGTTAACCGGGGCGACTTTAAGTGAGGAGTTCCTGTAGTCCCAAATGAGAAACTAAAATACAGTCATTCCTTCTGAGAAACTGAGTTAAAATTTCTTCTGCTAGTCCTACTGACCACACAGGTTAAGTTTGGCCTATCAAGTAACCAGAAACTATACCATGCAACATATGTAACCAATCACAGCCAACCAATCCAGGTAAAAATTCAAAGAAGTGATGTCAAAACATGCCAGAAAATGTTGAATTGCATTTTACATTGAAATGTCATAATAAAATCTTGAAAAATTGTAAAATTATTCCAATTTCACAAATATTTGATGAACTTGAACAAGAGGTAAATTTCATTTATAGTTTTCTGTGAATCCTTCTCCCAGCTTGTTTCACTGGCCAGATGAACTTAATAGTTGACAAATGAATTGATGATATCAAAAACTATTTAGGTTCAATATGTGATCAAATAAAATTAATCGATGACATGATATAAAGGAACCACCATTATAGCTTTTAAATAAAGTAAGTTTTGTTGAAATGATGTCAAAAGAACAATAGGCACATGAGCTATTCTTATAAAACAAATGAGTATTCAATAATCCCATTTAGGCTATGCTCTACAGGTAATGTTAAATGATAATTGAAGTACTGTGTGATTTATGGAAGTCAGAAGGAAAATTACTCTAAAAATATCTAGACTTAGTACTTATAACTCTCAGCTCCCACTGTCCCAAAGGGCAACACTTCAACAATCACCATGACTCAGTTGAAAAGATCTTTGGCTTATTTTTGCAAAATGTTTGCTTGACTTCTTCAACTGCATCTATTAAATGTGCTTAGGTCGATAAGATAACTGACTATGCAACAGTGTAATTACAGCATCAGTCCACAATAGCTGTGATATTTTACAACATACAACACATTCAGAAGTCTTGGAGAAAAAACATCCAGAAGAATTAATTTCCATCAACATTGGAAACTCAGTGTAAATAGATTATAATGTATTTTTATCTTATCTGTCTATCTTTATAAACACAGTCTATAGTAAGCTCTTTTCTGGCTATGAAGCTATGTATCAAAGTTATAAATAATGTATGTAGTAAGTAGAGCTAGTCAAAAAATGAAAACCTATTTTCACCAAAAAAAATCAATATCAAAGCTGTGGTTCATTCCAACATGTTCAAAACAGACCCCCCTTCCCCCTCCCCCGACCTCTCCCCTTTTAAAAAAAAGTCTGCATTTGTTTTACCTTTGGTAAATGAAAATATAATAAATTTCAGCAATAGTTGGTATTTTATTACATTTTTAAAAACATTCAAAAAATGAAGGCAATTATTTTATTTTATTTACGGTAAAGGGCCATTTCTGATTTAAATTTTTTTTGTTCAAAGTAATTTTGTCCAGTTCTAATAGTAAAGCATTACTGTATATTATGGATTTGAACAATCAGCTTCACTCCCCAATGGTATGTGACAGGAGAGTCAGGATTCATATTCAGTGAAACAGCAGTTCAGATGAATAAATATTAACACTACAAATTTCTATAACACCTTTCCTGAAAGCAATTTAAAAATATTTTGTGCAGCAAGTATTATCAGAAGCATTTTTATAAGTGGGTAAATTGAGGCACAGAGACTGTAGTTCCAGCATAGTGATAGTCTGTCATAAAGTACACAAGGCTTCATGAGATATACCATTCCAGACCCTGTAAGCACCAATAATTGACACTGTATGACCACATGTGGAAATGTATTTTCCTAGCAATGGGAATTTGACCATCACACTTCCACTCCAGCATAAATACAAAGCAATTGGAAAGCAGCTAAAAAAGGGCAGAAACTTACACAATGGAACAATGACTGTTTTATTGACATAGTAATCCAGCATGGGCCCTGATGTGGTACAGAATAAACTCCAGCTGCAATGAGGAAAGACTTGTTTCTCCCAGAGAGGGGGAACCACCCTCAAGGTCTGATTCATCTCCCAGTGTAGTACATGGGAGCCTTTACATTAATTTCCAGAAAGATGAACCTGAGTACTAGTTATTAGCTATTCCTGGGTTCGTGTGACATAATGATATGGCAGCAGCATATGGTGGCTAAAAATAGTCATCTATTTAATAATATTTATGTATCACAACTGAACACCAGCCAAGTACAATTTCATCAAATGAACTGTTTAAACAAATCTCAGCACTTTCATAGACACTTATTTTAGGTGATAAAGTGATGACAATGATGATGCTGATGATGGATACTCACATTGATGTTGTCATACCAGGACTCAGCAAACACGTTAGGTGAATACATATAAACGAGGTCAGACCAGTGCAAGAACCGCAAACACAGTTACATGTGGGACAGACAAGATTGTCCATGACCATTGCAGGCTGTTGTATCCTTGCACTGTTCACGTTCTTCACAGGTATTAATGCACCTTGTTTCAAAGCAGTCAACGGTGATATGATAAATCTGCCATAACCATGCTCTATCATAGGCTGTTACTTCACAATTGCTGGGGACAACCTGACATGCTTTTAAATTTGACTTCAGTGTGTCTTTATATTTGTACTGGCCACCATGAGAATGGGTGTCTGGCTTTAGCTGACCATAAAATATGCTCTTGGGTAGTCTCAAGTCAGCCATACAAATCAGATGCCCCGACCAATGCAACTGAGGTTTTATGAGAATGCTTTGAATACCAAACATCCAACAGCGATTAAGGATTTTAACACTGGGAATCTTGTCCCACCATTTGACCCTGCAAACAGACTAAAGAAAGTACATATGAAATTGATCAAGTTTCCTAATGAGGTGGTGATATGTTGTCCATGTCTCACAACCATATAAAAGTGTTGTAAAAACACAACTGCCCCATCGACATTTGGTTTAGTACTTATTTTTATGCCCCTGTTGTTCCATGGGTGGTTTGACAGCATTCCAAATGTAGAGCTGGTTTTGGCTTTGTGATGGGTAATATCATCAGTTGTTGCATTCTCTGACAGCATAGGTCCTATGTTGCAAAACTTCTCCACAGACTTGAAAAGGTCATTGTTGATCTTAATAATTGGGTAGACATGCATATCCCCTAGCACCAGTTGGTACAGTACTTCGGTTTTCTTCAGGCTGACTGTGAAACCAAAACAACTGACTACACAAATGAAATCATCAGTTATAAATTAGATGTCATCAATCAAGTGAGAAATCAGTGCACAGCCAATAAAAGCTCCTTAATGTGTAGAACTGCCACTTCTGTGGGAGCACAGAAGTGTTGCAGATTGAACTTCTTCCCAGCAGGGTGGAACTGGATAGATACTCCTCCGTCAATGTCATCAAATCCAACCATAAATACAGCCCCAAAAAGGATGGAAAAGAGTATGGGAGCCAGCACACAACCTTGTTTTATGCCATTGGTGACCAGAAAGGGGTCCGATATCTCACCATTCTTCACCACTCTGGCCATCATGCTATCATGAAAGGACCAAATGATGACCAAAAGTTTCAAGAAACCCTCACAATTTACAGTGTCAAAGATTTAACTAAATTGACCGACACCATATAAAGACTGTGGTTTTGCTCCCAGCTCTTTTCCTGAAGCTGATCAGGTGTGAAGATCATGTTTGTAGTGCATTGCCACACCAAAATCCACATTATCGTGAATTACAGTATATTAAAATCATTGTAATCACCTACAAGCTGTCTTCACTAATGTCCCAGTTTAAAGACATTATGCCTCACTGTAGCTTTGTGGATGAAACTGTCAGCAATCTTATTTACATCTAGTTCCCTGCTATGGTCTTGATGCACGTTAAGGACAGCTACATTATTCAGTTGCATCTGTCCCATTGATGACTGGAGATAATTTTTAAGTCCTCTGAAGCTGGAGAATGAGTTCAGCATGATACGAGCACAGTGAGAAGGAGTACTCCAAATGACTCCAAGATCTCTATCTTGATGGGCAACAGCTAATTTAGGCACCATCATTTTGTACGTATAGTTGGGATTATATTTTGCCATGTACATTACTTTGCATTTAACATTGAATTTCAGCTCCCATTTCATTGCCCACTCACCCAGTTTTGCGAGATTCCTTTGTAACTCTTTGCAGTTTGTTTTGGACTTAACTATCTTGAGTAATTTTGTATCATCTGCAAACTTTGCCACCTCACTGTTTACTTCTTTTTGCAGAGCATTTATGAATATGTTCAACAGTACACGCTGCTTGGGGACACCACTGTTTACTTATTTCCATTCTGAAAATGGACCATTTATTCTTACCCTTTGTTTCTTATCTTTTAACTGGAGTACCTGGGAATTCTTTCAGTATCATCTAAGGTTTCAGAATAGCAGCCGTGTTAGTCTGTGTCAGCAAAAAGAACAGGATTACTTGTGGCACCTTAGAGACTAACACATTTATTTCAGCATAAGCTTTCGTGGGTTAGAACCCACTTCATAACCCACGAAACCTTATGCTGAAATAAATGTGTTAGTCTCTAAGGTGCCACAAGTAATCCTAGGTTACAGTGTAGTAGCCGTGTTAGTCTGTGTCAGCAAATCCTGTTCTTTTTAGTATAATCTAAGGATCCTCAGTTTAATTTAATGACAAGCCTTTTGTTATCTTAATTACCCTGCCTCTGTTTATAAACAAACACTCTGTCCCAAGGGCAGAAGTTGTTAGCAGCACAGAACTCATTGCATTCCACACTCAAGTTCTGGTTCCTGGGTGCTGAGCACCCACTGGTTTTTTTTCTGTGGGTGCTTGAACCCAGGAGCACTACAGAGTTGGCGCCTATGCCTCCTTCTTTTCTCAGGACTAACAATGCCCAGCTTTTTTTAACCTTTTCTCATAGGCCATATTTTCTAAACCTTTTATCATTTTTGTTGCTCTCCTCTGGACTGTCTCAAATTTGTCCACCTGAAATGTGATGCCCAGAACTGGACACAAGTATTACAGTGGAGGCCTCACCACCGCTGAGTCAAATGGAACAATTACCTCCCATGTCTTATATACAAATGTGATGCTGGCACACCAGATGCCAGCTCATGCCAAGGGCCCCATGTCTCAGTGGAACACTGACAATCACATAGCTCACCTGTATTGTTAAAATAGGTATTAGAATTATTAAAAAGTGATTAGTGTTTAGACTTTATTGAATGCTTGTAAATTGCCACATGCACTAATCTTACTTCTAATATCTGTATCCTATATCATAAGGTAATATTTAAACATTTGTATTATAAGCCTCTGACTGTAAATAACCAGACAGGAGAGAGACATCAATTAGTGTAATTAATGCTGATCTCCAACAGAAGGTGGTATGTCCTGCCCTACAAGGAAGGCCCATCAACACCAAACTATTGTGAAACATTAAAGAGGATAACAGACTATTGACTGCTGCCCCACTCTCATGGAAAGGGGTTGTGCAAGTGAATTCCTTCTATGAGCTGAGTTTGCAGCTCAAAGCACAAGGGAGGAAGGGAATAAAAAGCCCTAACAAAGAGGAACTGTGTCTTTATGCTGCTTTGACTCTGAGGACAAGGATTATTAAACAAGCAAAAAATCCCCAGTGCTTAGTGTGGGTTAGCCCTATTGGACATATAGAGCTTCCTTATTATAGAAGCATCTGTTATTTTTTTGAAACTTAAGATTGGAACTCATTTGTGTGTATGTAAGTTTACACGGCTTAACTTTGTAAATAACGGTCTTATTTCCTTTTCCTAGTTAATACATTTTTAGATAGTTTATTACAGGATTGGCTACAAACATTGTCTTTGGTGTGAAATCCACAGTGGACTTGGCCAGCAGTAAGTGACTGGTCCTTTGGGACTGGGAGTAACCTGAATATTGCAGGATAAGGGATCATTTATTGCAAAAAGACAGGCTTACCTGGGTGGCAAGACAGACTGAAGTACCCAAGAGAACGGTCTGTGACTCCATGTTAAGGTTGTTAAAATGTCTGAAGATTTTATACTTGATAATTGATTTGTGAAATCTGTGTATGGAACTCACAGCCAATTTGAGGTTTGTGTCCCGTTTCCTATCAGTCTGCCTTGATGTTGGTACTCATGCTTTTTGAGCCACTGTAGGACAGTTTGACAACACTACTACAGTGAATACATGCCAGAATGATATTAGCCTTTTTTGCAACTGCATCACATTGTTGACTCTTTCAATTTGTGATCCACTAAAATTCCAGATCCTTTTCAGCAGTACTAATATTTAGCCAGTTATTCCCCATTTTGTAGTTTTGCATTTGATTTTTCCTTCCTTAGTGAAGTATTGTGCTCTTATCTTTATTGAATTTCATCCCTGACAAGGATTGTCTGCCTTCTTTGGATGATTAGAGATCTCTTTGTGCAGGCATTTGATAATCTTACAGGTCTGGGTGAGCAGCCATCCTCAGGTATGTCCCAAAAAGCGTTCTATTCTTTTTGACCACAGAGCTCTCTGCTCTAATCAAGAGTATTTTCTGCTGTTTCTATGCTGAGAACCTAATGATGATTGGATAGCTTTAGCTGTATGGAATTCCTACTGGTACTCTTCTCTCTGATGGTCACAGCCTGCCCATCATCTTCTGCCTCCAGCCACGTAGAATACTGCTGGTCCTCCTGCCTCTGTAGTTAAGAATTGCCAGTTCTTGTCTTTGGTTTCCACTCTGATTTCTTAGTCCCCAATTCCTCTCTTTATTGAATCTGAGGCAGCGAAGCTTCCTAAATCTGGTATTCCAAATATACTTCAGGCTCTCTGATGCTGTGTAGTGTCAGTACTTGTCTTTCCAACCATAAAGCTTTTCTTCCAGCATAGCCACCAACTTTCATTTCATACACAGGAAGTCCCTTCTGGATTTAGAAGCCAAGGGAAGCCCAAGGACAGGGTAGACCTATTACTCAATGAGGTGGGAAAGACAATAACAGAAAACACAGCAATCGCTCAAGTGTTAAATGCCTTTTTTGTTTCAGTTTTCACCAGAAAAGTTAGCAATGATCAGACAGCTAACCTAATGAACTCCAGTGTAAATGGTGTAGAATCTGAGGCTAAAATAGGAAAAGAACAAGTTACTAATTATTTAGACAACTTAGATGTCTTCAAGTCAGCAGGGCCTGATGAGATACAGCCTAGAATACTTAAGGAACTGGCTGAAGAGATCTGAGCCATTAGCAATTATCTTTGAGAGCTCATGAAGGATCAGAGAGATCCAAGAGGACTGGAAAAGGGAAAATATAATACCTATCTAAAAAGAGGGAATAAGGACAACCCAGAGAAATGTTTATCAGACAGCCTAACTTCAGGACCCCGGAAAGATAATGGAGAAAATAAGCAAACAATCAATTTGTAAGTGCCTAGAAGATATTAAGGTGATAAGTAATAGTCAACCTGGATTTCTCAAGAACAAATCATATCAGATCAACCTAATATCTTTCTCTGACATGCTAACAAGACTTGTGAATAGGGGGAATCAGTATATGTAATATCTTAAATTTAGTAAAGCTTTTGATACTGTCTCACATGACCTTGTCATAAGCAAACAAGATAAATATAGCCTAAACAAATCTACTATAAGATGCATGCACAACTGGTTGGAAAACCATAGTCAGAGTTATCACCATACCAGAATGGCTCACCGTCAAGCTGGGAAGGCATATTGAATGGAGTCCCGCAGGGATCAGTCCTGGGTCAGATTCTATTTAATATCTTCATGAATGATTTGGGTAATAGTATAGAGAGTACACTTATAAAGTTTGTGAATGACACCAAGCTGCGAGTGATTGCAAATGCTCTGGAGGACAAGATTAGAATTGAAAATGATCATAGAAAACTATAGAAATGGTTTGAAATAAATAGGATGAAATTCAATAAGAACAAATGCAAAGTGCTCCACTTAGGAAGGAATAATCAGTTGCACAAATACAAAATGGGAAATGACTGCCTAGGAAGGCGTAGTGCAGAAAAAGATCTGGGAGATTATAGTGGATCATAACCTAAATATGATTCAACAATGTAATACTGTTGCAAAAAAAAAAACCCAAACATAATTCTGGGATGTATTAGCAGGAATGTTGTAAGCAAGACACGAGAAGTAATTCTTCCGCTCTATTCGGCACTGTAGTGAGGCGGAGTGGCCTCCCTCCTCCGGGGTGAGCGAGGGTCCACTACACTCCCCTTGCAAGGTGGAGCCTAGGTCACCTCACCCTCCTTGCCGGAAGTACAGGGGCAGAACCTGCAGAGGATCCCAGCTGTGGACATCCCAGCTGTGCCTTAGAACCACCTTCTGTATTTCCACTCTACATTTTAAAGATGAGTTAGCAGCCATCAATGTCTCCATAACACACATTTTAATAGTTTCATGATACTCATTGTACTACAAAGTGACCCCTCCTCTCAAATAGTCTAACGTGAAGTGTGCTGAAGTAGCAGAAGAACTCCCATTGACTTCAGTGAGCTTTCAATCAGGTCCTAAATTTCTAATGTGTTTTCTATTTCTAGCAACTCTTTTTTTTCTAGAGTATGAAAAAAGGCATAACTTATTCTAAATAAACAACTGTTAATGTTCCAGATGCTCCTTCATAATTTTTAAACATATTCACATAGCAATAGAAAGGTGTACTGTGCATTAAAATGTGCATTCAACCACTAGGTGAATGGGTCAGATTACATGGACTCAAATGCATTATGAAAATGATACACCTTACCTTTCCTTCACTACATATGCAGGGCCGGCGCTACCATTAGGCAACCCTCGGTGGTCGCCTAGAGCACCAGGATTTGTGGGGCGGCGTTTCAGGTCCCAAAGCAATAACCTGGTGTAACAGATCACTGACTCAGCAATGCGGTGCCTCCTGCCGGTCGCTCTGGGAATTAGTTCTGTTCTAGCCATGGAGCGCCCTCTGAGGGTGGTGTCTTGCCCGTTGTCTGCTCTGCTGTGCTGTTTGGGACCCACGTTGTTCCCTGGCTTGCGGCATCCTCTTCTGGACACAGCCCTCTGGCTGTGCCCCTACTCTATTCTCCCCCCTTTCAGGGCGTATCAGCAGTCCTCAATCTGCACCTGCCCTCATGGCCACCTGCCACCCCAAAGTCTAGTCCCTTGCCTCAGGGACAAAGCACACTCCATCGGCCATGCTCCTCCATGGTAAGATGCAGTGTAAGGTGGGAGGGGAGGACCCAGGCCCGCCCGCTACTCTGGGTCCCGACCCAGGGATCCTCTAGCAGCAGCCTCCCACTGCCCTCCTTCAATCCCCTTTTCTCCCTGTGTACCTTGGGCCACTTCCCCTTGGCCCGTGCACCTTCTTGGTGCTTTTCCTCAGGGGCCACCGCTTGGCTGGTAACAGGCCAAAGCACTCTCTCTGCTCCCCTGAGCCTGCCCAGCACTGCTCTAGTCTAGGTGCTTTGTCTACAGGGAGCCAGTCCTTCTCCCTTGCTTGTCAGGAAGAGACTGCTGTCTTCTCTGCTTTGCAGCCTTTATATAGGGCCCAGCTTGACCCTGATTGGCTGCCTTTCTGCCCTTCTCTGATTGGTCGGGTTCTGCACAGGCTCCCTCCAGCCTGCTTTAACCCCTCCTCTGCCAAAGTGGGGCAACTGCCCCACTACACCTGGTTATAAAGCCTTCAGCACTTTGGAAACTCCAACTAGTACAAAACAATGCACAGCATCTCCCCAGCAACACAGGCTATTCCAAACACATCAAACCTATCCTCCTTTGTCTACACTGGCTTCCCACTGGCAAACTCATCTGTACGGAAAACAGAACTTTCTCCAAGCATGGTCCAAGACTGTGGAATGAACTCCTCCAGGAAATAACAAACCTCACAACTTTCCATTCCAAGTGCAAGGCACATTATTTGACCTGTCCTCTCTAACATGAACACATAACAGGTATATTTATATAACAAAAGAAAAAAACAAACAAAAACAAAAAAACCCAATACACTGCCAAAACAAGAGACTCCACTGCCCATGTTTCTCCCCATAGAGAGAACAAATCAGATGTGTAGTCATGTGGCTTTATGCTCTACTGGAAGATGCTCAGATACTAGGTTGATAAGCATGGTATAAGAACCTATATAGAGTAGTGGACAATTGGTGTACTTCCCTGGGGTCTAGTTTATAGGGCACTGGATTGGAAATCAGTATACATACGTGTTGATCACGGCTCTCCAACTGACCAGCTCTGTGGCAAGTCACCTCACCTCTCTGTGCCTCCATTTCCCCTCCCATCTTTTTTTTTGGGGGGGTGGGGGTGGTATCTCATCTATTTAAATTGCAAGTTCATTAAGACAGGGACTGTCTCTTGCTACAATATTTGCACATTTGGGCCCTGATCTTGGCTGGGGCCTCTAAGACCCACTGTAATATAATAAATAATAATAATACTCAGGTGGCTGAAGGCACAGACATTGCCTCACAATGTCACTAAACATCACAATGAACCCTATGTAGTATTACTATGCTGTGGGCTAAATTCTGCCCTGACCTACATGAACATAACTCCCACTGAGATCTTTGGGAGTTGTGTGTGCACATCTGAGGGCAGAGTTTGGGCCATAAAGTTTAAGTATGAGCATCTGGGCACAATTTTCTCCACTGAACAGAATTCCAAGTTTCTGTAACATCTGCTGTGGGAACTATAAGGATTTTATATTAATGTTTTACACTGTGTTAGCTATAATCGCCTACTTTTATGGGGCAAGCATAGTCATCTCCACCTGGTGATTTTAGTGACGTGATTTTACTGATGTGGACACTAGGAACTGGACTGAGACCATCAACTCATTTCATATGGGCCATTGAAGAGCTATCAGATGGTAATGACTTTAGCTTGTGACTTGCAAGTGACCTAGGCATTGTGCTTTTTTTCCAGCAGAACATCCTTTTCAGATAAGCTCTCATTCCTCTGTTGGGAGTCAGTAAATCCCACCACTTCATATTTTTGAAATTGTTTGGCTAAGATAACAACTGCACTGACACAGAAAAAATACGCTTAAGTGTTAGCAGTTTGTGTATAGGCATTTCATAACGGGAAGGATAATTTATAAGAACATAAAAATGGCCATATGCATCAGACCAATGGTCCATCTAACCCAGTATCCTATCTCTGACAATGGCCAGTGCCAGATGTTTCAGAAGAAATTAACAGAACAGGGCAATTATTGAGTGATCCATCCCCTGTCATCCAGTACCAGGATCTGGCAGTCACAAACTTAGGGACATCCAGAGCATGTGGTTGTGTTTCTGACCATTGGGGCTAATAACCATTAATGAACCTGTGATGGGGTGCACCAACCCCACTCTGGGCCACCGAGGGCAGGCCAATCATGTGGGCCCAATCAACCACACCTCCTTTCCCCTGCTGTGCATGCTCCTGATGGAGAGACCACATGAAAGGAGACAGTCCAGGTCAGTCGGGGTGGGCAAAGGAGGAGGAAGGATGTAACTTGCTGACTCCTGCGATGATCCTGGGAGTAGAGCCCGAAGACCCGGACCACTCTCCAGGTGACTCGCTGGTGGTGGAGACTGCCGTGGAAGTCACGCCACCGCCCGCTGAGGAAGCTGCTGACCTGTTCTGCATCCCAACACAGAGGGAAGTAAGGCCTATAGGTGGTTGGTTTGTTTTGCCCCACCCGGGGCCATAGACTGTTTGTCTGCTTTGCCCTGCCCAGGGGCTGCAGTCTGCTTACTGCTTTGTCCCTGCCAGGGGGTTAATTCCCCCGTGTAACTGCCTGCCCCAGCCCAGAGGCTGCAGGGCCGCAAGACTGTTTGTTCGTTTTGCCCAGACAAAGGGCTCCAGACAGTTTGTTTTGCCCGTCCAGAGACTACAGACTATTTACAGAGTGAGAGGGTGCACCAGACCTACACTGGGCCAACGGGGGCTCCCTAGTTCAACGCACGGAACTCATCACAGAACCTATCCTCCATGAACTTGTCTGATTCTAGTTATACTTTTGGCCTTCATAACATCCCCTGGTCGGTCCACGGGTTAATTGTATATTGTGTGAAGAAGTACTTCCTTATGTTTGTTTTAAACCTGCTGCCTATTAATTTCATTGGGTGACCCATAATTATTCTGTTATGTGAAGAGGTTAATAACATTTCCATATTCACTTTCTCCACACCATTCATGATTTTATAGACCTCTACCATATCTCCTCTTACTCATCTCTTTTTTAAGATGAACATTCTCAGTCTTTTTAACCTCTCCTCACATGTAAAAAGTCCCATACCGCTGATCATTTTTGTTGGCCTTCTCACTATCTATTAATATTCATTTAATTAATAAAAGGGCACTACTTTAAAAATTGTGTGACTGTTACTGCAAACGTCACCATGCTATTTTACCTGTTTATAACTTTTGATTTTTGTTGATAATTTTTACAGTAAAGCACATGCTTACATTCTGTCCTGAATTAGGGCCTAAATTATACAAAACTGTGTACCATAAAACACAGATGTACTCATTAACTAATGAGAAATTCTGGTTCTCTCTTCTCATTTGGTGAGGAATATTTTACTTTTCCTTAATCTATAAATTTGTTCTTCTATAAAACAATATCTAAGATTTCATAAATAAATGTAGTTGCATTTTTTAGCTAGTTCTCACTCAGCACCCTGTGGGAAACTGGTGAATAACAAGTGAAATTTGGACATAATTTTGTGGAATTTTTCTGTAATGTAGTGATATTTTTATGATATATTGTGATGATGATATACATGCTTGTTCATAATTCCTTACCTAAATCAAAATGCTCTGGTGTTATCTGCTGTACACTCTCAGGCAAGTCAGCCCAGCAATACGGCAAGTAGGGGCTTCTGTTTAGCTACATCAGACAGGAAAGTAAACAGAAGATTTAATGCAGACTCCCTTCCACATGTCTAAGTCTTTAAGGGTATCTAAGGGCATCAGGCAAATTTTGTGAGCCAGATTCTCAGAGCTGTTCTGGTTTACACCAGCAGGGAATCTGGGCCCATAGCTCTAAAGATCTGATTATCAGGCGATACATACCTTATCTGCTTGTCTGTCTCAAAAGTAGTATACAATAACCTGAAAAAAAAGCTGTTTTAGTCAAGGTGCACCAACCTCTAGAAGAGTCTGTGAAAAAAGTCAGTATGCTCTGACCTAGTAATAAGCTTCAAAGAAGGGACTGTTATCCTCATAAAAGACAGGTGTGGACATATCTGAGCAGGGTATGTAGGGTGGAGCTTAGGTCATAATCGTCACCCAAAGTTTCATAGAATCATAGAATCTCAGGGTTGGAAGGGACCTCAGGAGGTCATCTAGTCCAACCCCCTGCTCAAAGCAGGACCAACCCCAACTAAATCATCCCAGCCAGGGCTTTGTCAAGCCTGACCTTAAAAACCTCTAAGGAAGGAGATTCCACCACCTCCCTAGGTAACCCATTCCAGTTCTTCATCACCCTCCTAGTGAAAAAGTTTTTCCTAATATCCAACCTAAACCTCCCCCTCTGCAACTTGAGACCATTACTCCTTGTTCTGTCATTTTCTATCACTGAGAACAGTCTAGATCCATCCTCTTTGGAACCCCCTTTCAGGTAGTTGAAAGCAGCTATCAAATCCCACCTCATTCTTCTCTTCTGCAGGCTAAACAATCCCAGTTCCCTTAGCCTCTCCTCATAAGTCATGTGCTCCAGCCCCCTAATCATTTTTGTTGCCCTCCATTGGACTCTTTCCAATTTATCCACATCCTTCTTGTAGTGTGGGGCCCAAAACTGGACACAGTACTCCAAATGAGGCCTCACTAGTGCCGAATAGAGGGGAATGATCACGTCCCTCGATCTGCTGGAAATGCCCCTACTTATACAACCCAAAATGCCGTTAGCCTTCTTGGCAACAAGGGCACACTGGTGACTCATATTCAGCTTTTCGTCCACTGTAACCCCTAGGTCCTTTTCTGCAGAACTGCTGCCCAGCCATTGAGCAGCTCAACACCCCCCGTCCTCAAATTAGTTATTATTACTACAGTATTTTTAATGTATTTGTAGCAGCACCAGCTAAGTGCTAGGTACTTTCCAAATCCCTGCTCTGAGATGCTCACAATCTAAGGACAGATGGCTAGACAGAGGTATGGGGAAGTTGAACAACAATATGCAATTTATATACAAAAGTCAGCTTGATTGACTTCAGGCATCATGGCAGGAGTGACTTTTTTTGCAAGGGACTAAAAAGAAGACAGATAAGAGGCCTTTCAGTCGAGCTCAGGGAGGTTCTACTATGTATGGGGGCTGTATGGAGGAAATCGCAGAGACTCAGTGTTTGCTAATGCTGTGCAGAAACGTATCTGGTCACATGGTGCTTTCTCTTCAACTTGTTCCCAGCTGCTTCTACGGTGCCCAGTGGAACAGAAGCAGGAGCCAGCCAAATGGCCTTTCTTTGCTAAAAGGGAACCAGGATGAGGACAGGAAACAGAAACAGTTCCTAGAGAGGAGAGCCACCAGTGGGAGAGGAATTTCCAAAGTTGCAAGAGAGAAGTGAATGAGGCAGCCACGCTGTACATTCGTGAGACCAGGAAAAGGTAAGACTGAGAAGTGGGCAGCACATCTAGGGTAGAAGGGAACCAAACAGAAAGAAATCATGCACAAGGGGAGAGAAGGGCCGAGCAATGAGACAGCATATGCAAGGGAGGCACAGAACTGGGGAACAGATGGCCAGGGAAGCATCTGCAGAGGAGTAAGGGGAGAAAGAGCAATGGAACACAATGGAGCAAGAAACAGACAGTCTGATTAACAATGTTTTTTCTAAAAACACAAAACACTTGTTGCATTAAAGACAATTAAAAGCCTCAGAATGCTTTCCCAGCTTTAGTTTTCCATATAAGCAACTGTAGTATTGCCACAGGCACATTCTGCAATTGTAAATGGAAGGAAGGTGGGTCCACAAGACATTCTCTCTCTCTCTCTCTCTGTTAAGATGAGGTCCGCCCTATGGAAAACTTTTAGTTATATACAGAAAAGCGGGCAATAGATTTCAGTGAGAAAATGGGGCTGGGGCATTCAGAGGACTGGTTACAATGAGCTGCAGAGCCTTTCTACTCTAGGTCACTGGTTGAAATTTCTCAGGTGGGGTTCATCTTTTAATCAAAGCTGGCTTACCCCCAAGCTGTCCAGCCCAAGGGCAAGCCACCGTGGTACAGATGTGGTATAAGAACTGGAACAACAATAAAAACATTATGCATTAATACATTTTATTTCTGTTTATAACTTTTCACTAATCAAGCCTATTTAGTGGAACAAGGATCTCAGTCTCTATTTGCAGTGTAGAAGTGTATTGACAGATTAAATCATACTATTTCACGTCCATATAGTTTTTTCACAGTCTGATCCTACTCCATGAGTTTAGTGTCATGGATCCACTGATGGTTCTGTGGACTCAGTAGTTATAACTTTTGGTCACTGAAAATGATTTTCTTCATTCATACTGACATGTGGCTGTCAGGATCGTAACTAAATCCTAACAGCTGTAAAAAATGCATTCACAAATATTCATGAATATTATTTAGTAGCAACTGCATGAAACTTTTTATTTGTTTTCTAGAACCACTCTGACAAGTAGAGCTTGTTGAACATTGCAAAAACAGGTTTTATGAGGATTTGTTCCAATTCCAAACAGCTGTTCAGTTCAACTATGTTTGTGCAATAGTTTTTCTTTGTAGAAATGTTTGGGGAAAGGCTGTTCTTTCCATGAGTACCTTTATTTTCATGTGAACAAGGGTATTCAAGTGAGTGTGTTTATATACACACACACACACACACACACACACACACACACAGTTGTAACACTTGTATTTTAATACCTTGTGGGTTGCTCTTCTGGGTGAAATTCACTTGTAAACACTCAAACATATATACACATATATAAATATAATGTCCAAGAAGAGTGGTTGGGAAAATATATTCTTGGACGGTATGAGGGGAGTGGGCAACGTGGGACCAGTGCATTGATGTTAGACATGACTGTACTGCTGTACTAACTCATCAACACCCTGACGGTGTATTTGGGTGCCTTGTTCCTCAAGGGCAGGCTGAAAACCTAGAGGGTTCACATGAGTCTTCACAATAGAAATGACCTATTATATAAATCTTACACAGACCCCATCACTATGGGAACTTACCCTTCCTCCTGCTCATGAAAATTTTGGTAATCCAATCAGGAATCTTGGGTTTGAACACCCCCCTTCACATAGGTACAAATAAAGCAACCTGTGTGCAAATGAGTTATTGACATTTCAGACTCTTAATTTGGTACCACATTTTGAAGTCAATGGGATTTAGGCTCCTAAGTGATTTAAGTGCTTCTAAAAATGGGACTCAGACTCCTACCTCACTTTGGTGCTTTTGAAAATTTGACCCATGATCACTGACCCAAATATGTTATTATCTATGGACAAAGGTAAGAGATGGGCTGGAGAAAAATACCTTGATCTTAATGATACCATACATCTTTTTAGTGCCACTGTTTTGTTTTGTTTTTGTTATTAGCACATTTTTGGAATTATTTTGACTGGAATGAAAGGTGTGTTGTGAGAGTGTTAGCTAACACATTGTGAAAGTCTAATACAGACAAGGCAATGTGGACTCTTAAACACATTCCAAGTTAATTAGGTTGAAGCCGAAGGAGGGGTATAGATTTCAATTCAATCAGGATAGGATGTGTAAAAATTCTGTGCTGCCTTGCCTACACTAGAGATTCCGTGTCACGTGTGTTAACTAACACCTTCTACCAACATACCTTTCACCCTAGACAGGACAAACTTTTAGTGAAGAGGACTAGGACAGTATGGTATAATTCTTAAGGTATGCTTTGATATATTTTATAGTGCCCAGAGGCTCCTATAAAGATCGAAGTCCCATTGTGCTTGGCACTGTACAAAGACTAGTTAAATGTCTTAAGTTAATATTCCAATAGCACATTATCATTATAGTAATAACCATTAACAACCACTGAAATTTCCTATGTAACATATAAATCAAGAGCTATTGTCTTATCTAGGCTTGGTGCATTTCACACAATGAAAAAGGTAAGGCTCCATTAAACCAAAATGTACTCGTCTCATTAATTGTGAACACAAGCGAAGGATAGAGATGCTGAGAAAATAATGAAGTGTTATGAAGAGAAGTTGCTTTAAACATGGTAACGAGGCGAGAGAGCCTGCAAGCAGATGGTCTTCTGGTTTCTCATTTCAGAGCTACTGTAAACAGGTGTTGAAAAAGCCTTCCATCCTGCTGATGCCTGACTGTGGAGAAAGCAGCCCTTTGGGAAAACCACAGCAAAGAGAAATGACAGCATATTCTGCCATTTATCAGTGGGAAAAGTTCATAAATGCAGCTCCTCTCATGGAACTGATTAATATTTCAAACAAATGCGTACCACACAAAGGAAACATTGCTATTTGCAGCCAGGCTATAAATTACTGCAGATAACTCAAGAGACAGGTTTGGGAAATGAGCAACACTTTGCACAAAGATCTGGATGTCTGCATCAAAATGGTCTATATTTACATTCTAGCATATCTGTAACATCAAACCGAGCCAGCCATTTCAATTTAGGTACTGTAGTTCTGAACTTGTTGGATTGCAGCCTTTCATGTTTCATCCGAGGCCTCCCTAACACTCCCTCCAATGCGCACACACGTTGCATATGCTCTTTAGAAAATATAGAATTGATCTGCCACACAATAAATATGAAAAATCAGCATGAAAAATTAGAGGGATTTGGTTGATTCCCTCCTGCCCCTTTCTTTATTTTATTTTCAGTGTGGGAGAGGGTGTCATGTGGGGAAGACGGGGCAGGAGGGAGTGGAGAAAAGAGGGGGAAGTATGAAGTACTTTAAGCCCGCCCAGCATGAGTTCTCCCAAGTCTAAAAGCCAGATGAGGTTCCAAGGATTGCTCCTCCACATTCATTCTGGCAGACTCCATTTTATTTTGATGACCCTCCTCCCACACTCTAATGAGCACACAGGGGAAAAGCTCACTGGAGAGAAGCCCAGCTCTTTTACTGTATTAACAATAGGAGTACTCAACTCAGAATGGCTATGCTCAGGCTTCTGGAAACATCTATTCACACTGGACATACTCAGAGGATTAACATTAGCATAAATCACTCCCATAGCAACACTTCATCGCTTTATTTGTATAATAAATGCCATATCTAGGATATTTACTCTTACAAGTAGGCTTGGAAGGATTAGATTTTTATCAGTAAATGTTGATTTCACTGCACACACACAAACCCACACAAATGGAAAAATATTTCCAGGGATAATAATTGAAATTCACAGGTAGGCAAATAAAGAAAAATACTGCTTGAGAACTTATTAGAGTTTGATTTAAGGCTGATTTTTGTGTATAGTTCGATATGTGATGCTGATGTTTGTTTTAATGGTTATAAAGCTTTAACTTTTTGAATCTCAACCTCTGCTGTCATTTAATAATCATCTGACCCTCTCATAATTTCCCACCATTGTGAAAATTTAAATAGATAAAAATAAAAATGGATATTACTCATCAAAACTATATAAAAATCAAATTCTGCCATGCCTACTTACAAAGCATCAAATATCTGAGTGAGAGAGACATTGTAAACCTACCCTGTTTGTCCAGATGTCTAGGTGATTTATATATCCATTTTACTTGTGTGTACATTTTAATTAATTACAAAGGACACATCATCACACTATGCATATCCCTATCCCTGGATGTCTAGGATATCTGTCTTCCTTTTACTAAATTTTCAAAAGTGGTCACTGAGTTTGGTAGACTCTGGTTTTGAGGGCCCAATTTGAGAAACTCTTAGTCAGATTTTCAGAGTTATGGACTGCAGCTTGAGTTATGGGCACTCAGATACCCCAACATTGATTTTTATTGGGTACTGTCACAGGGCGGGGTTCCCTCGCCCTGGATTCTTACTGCAAACAGGCTTCAAACACACCACTGGCAAGTTCAGCATCAAGTGCTTTATAAATATTTGTTCCCCACAGTGCAAGACTTTTCCCCAAGTCATTACCTACTACCAAAGAGGGGGAGAGAGCTCAGCTCTCTGAGTTCTTAGGCTGTCTGCCAGCCAGCCAGCCTTAGGCTACTCACACTCCATCACAGGAACCCCAAAAACTGAGGTACCAAAACTTAGTAGCTGCTTTTGCAAATGAATAGCATACTCCTTAGAGCAGAAACTACCTTTATTTTTGTGTAGGGAATAGCAGAGGCCATACTACACAAATAATGATGACACATTGGGCCTGGTTTTCCTTGGAATGAATCAGAACTAGTTTCTCTTAAGTCAAGAGAATTACAATGGTGTATCTACAATACTTAGTCCTGCCTCAGTGTAGGGTACTGGACTAGACGACCTATCGAGGTCCCTTCCAGTCCTATGCTTCTATGATTCTATCTGACGTAAGTAAATAAGAATCAGGCCCAATAGGTAATGGAATGGACCTAGAAATAAGAATGTTTCCCATCCCTACTGGAAGCCTCAGATAATGAGGACTGAGGAAGGAGTGGATATATTTCCAGAATAGGTGTCACTGAAAGCTAAATCAAGCTTGTGGTATCTTTTGTTTTTTGTCTTTAATATGGGTTTGATCTCTGGTTCAAGGAAGTTCAGGGAGGAGCAAAGAAACAATAAGAAGGCTGGAGAGGCTGACTTTTAAGGAAAGAGTTACACAGATTAAGTATAGGCTAAGCAAAGGTAGAGGAGGAACATGATCACAATCTACAAATATTTGAAGGGTATAAATACCAAGGAGGAAGTAATTATTTAGGCAAATAAAAGGAAGTAACGGGATGGAATTGAGAAGAGCAAAACTCAGGCTGAACATCTGGAAGAACATTCTGATGTTGCAGTCTATTAGCTGGTGGAGTGAAATGAGGCAGCAGCTCCATCACTTGGCTCATTTAAAGATAATTGGACAATGAGGACCTGACCCAATTCCCCCTGGAGACCATAGAAAGACTCCCTTTGATATACACAGGTATTAGGTGAGATCCTAAGCATATTGTAGAGAATAACTCCTGCAATGGCTGGGGGATGAACTGAATGACCAGTTATCTCACATGACTTTGTCTTATGTGATTCTCTGGTTTGTCCATTTGTATTTTTTGCCCATTTCAACTTTTGCTCATTTCCACTTCTGCGACTAAAGTTCCTCTTAAACCAGAATTTATCCCTATCAGCCTGACTTTCTTGGTTCTTATTTGGCTTCCAAGTTACTTGATCCTTTTTCTAATATCTGGCTCCTCATAGTTTGTTCCAGTTTTCTCAGCCTAACAGTCAGAAGTATTCATGCATCCTTCCAAAATTATAACTTTGATCTGCTTGCTAGTCTTCTCTGCTAAAGATGCAGGAACTCTGTTTGAATAAACCATCAAAGGGCATGTCTACACTTTGAGCTGAAGGTGTGATTCCCCACTTGAAGCTGACATACCCGCATTAGCTCTGATCAAGCTAGCGTGCAACAAACTAGAGTAGAACTGTGGCAGCACCACCAGCTGAAGTGGTGGCCATACTGGGTCAGACCAATGGTCCATCTAGCCCAGTATCCTGTCTTCCAATAGTGGCCAATGCCAGGTGCTTCAGAGGGAATGTACAGAATAGGGCAATTGTCAAGGGATCTATCCCCTGTCATCCAGCCCCAGCATCTAGCAGTCAGAGGCCTTAGGAACACCCAAAGCATGGGGTTGCATCTGTGACCATTTGGCTAATAGCCATTGATGGACCTATCCTCTATGAACTTATCTAATTCTTTTTTGAACACAAGTATATCTCCTCAAGCTGGGAATCACACCCCCAGTTTAAGGTGTAGACGTACAAAAGACCCTACAGCATTCTTGAAAGTCAACAAACTCTGGCTTTATCAGCGTAATGGGGAAAGTGAATTCTAGAATCAATGGGACCATGCTGAAAATGTCCTTTTCCCCATACACCTGGAGTTCAAATCCAGGAACTGTTAGAAAAGGAGCATAATGAGCCTTGTAAGACTTAATGACCTCATAATAAATATTAAAACTAATGCCCTACAAATAAACATCCCAAGTCCCTCCATCATCCAACCATGAAAAGACCAAGAACCACGTGGCCAACAAATGGACATTTTGTGGGAACAATCAGGGAAGTGATTTCCAGCCAAGGAATGTATTGCTAGCATCGCTTCTCGTTCACCAGGGAACTGCTAGCTGGGGTGCCTCCAAGACAGAGAGAGGGATTTTATTAGGTGGCCACTGCCAAAAGCATTTGGAGCTTCACACATCATTTGGAGCTTCACACAGCATTTGGAGCTTCACACATCAAAACCAATACTTTCTGAATGGAATTTAAGGTAACTGGTGGTCAGTACAGATGTCAGAGCATCCATGTCATCTGCTCTGTATAGAAAGCACCACTTAACAAGAGGACAACCACATTATGTACCAACCTAAATCATTAAATTAAATATAGCCCCATGTACAGCATATTGCGATAGTCCCGTGTCGAGATGACAATACTGTAAGTGTAATGGTACCCAGGTCTGCTTCTAAAACCTTCTACAACCTTCTGACCAAGCCTAAAGGAAATAGTCTTAGCAATAGTTGCTAGCTGGACATTCAGGATCTCCTAAGGCTACGTAAAGCAGAAACATTAATAAATAATTATGGGCTGGAACCAAAATCAGGGATATGAACAGCCAAAAATTCAAACCCACAGACAGATTCCAATTTTTCAAATGGCCCTTAAAATAAAGGCCTTTAAAATAGGCCAAACCAAACCCCTACATTTGAATGCCACTAAATTCACTGTGTGTACATGAGGGGGGTAGATCTGGCTATGAATTCTGCTTTTTGGTAACAATTATTGATAGCAAATATTGCTTTTAAAACACAATGCCTTCCTTTATTTTGCCATACAAATGAACAATAATGACACAGTCTCTGTGTCAACCTTTCTAGGTATATTTGGTTGGATGAAACTGATACCAATAAGGTGGAATTAGCTTCAAAAAGTTGAATCCTCGGGGGTCATGCTGCTTGTGTGAATAATTCACTATTAAAGGTGTATATGTTCTCTCTCCTTTTTGTCTTTTCCATTTTTGACCAGCTGTTTAAAAGTTGATAGCATAGTAAATATTACTGTTTTTAAATAAGCTCCATATCTGAAAACTGGCATTTATATGATTATTGGACTTCATCCTGACTTGATATAAAATCTGTGGACAAATAATGGACTTCATGAAGAGGCCACAGTTTAAGTGGGAACACCCTTGCTTGTTGCAGCAGAATGTCACACACCAGGGGTGGGAAAACATCAGATCTTGCAGGGATTACTGAAAACTGAATACTGTAAGGATGGTTGGAATGCATGCAGGAACATTTGCTCCCAGAATAACATAGATTCTCCTGAGTTGGTGTTATGTTGAGTCTGTCATTACATTGCAATACCTGTAACTGCCTTTTCCCTCCCAGGTTACTCTGGAACAGGAAACTCACACTTGTTGCCTGGGTGCCTTACATCATTAAGGAGAATGGTGTTCGTGGGGGCGGTCCCATCTGAGAGGGGGAATTAGGTGGGAATGCTCTAGTCACCCCTCTGCAGTAGCCCTCTTCTATGAATATTTATAGTTAGCGGTGCCTCTACCTGGATAGGCACTGCATACGGCTGTGGGCATACCTCGGTTGCCTTCAAGAACAAAAATATAAATAATAGATCGTATGCAGGCAATAAACACTCAAAATAAATGCAACACAAATGTTTCTAAACGTAATCCTAACAACATACAGTAGAAAATGCAACAGACTAACACAGGTTAAGTTATTATCCCCATAGCAGATCAGTAGGTGGCACTGCAATAGCTCAGCTAATGGCTGCAGCTTTCTACAGCAACATAAACAAATTTCTTGGCATCATACACAGATCCATCCCATCCCTGAATGCACACTCTCCCTTAAGATTATAGCCCTCTCTTGTGTTGGCACACTGAGTGAGCAAGAGTTCAGGCCAGCACTTTGTAAATCCGGCAAAGGCAGGCCAAGTGAAACAAGAAGGAGTGAGGCAATTTTGTATTGTGACCAGCTTAGGTTGCACAGTACAAGTTGGCAGTAACAGTTGTTATATTAGAGAGCAATAACCCAGGGGTAAGTCACTCTTTCCTCAATTGTCTGTAAGCCAAATTCAGATCCGCACGACCAAAAGTCTCCAGCTTCTGCTCTCAATGTGGAGAACGCATCCATGAGCTAGGGCTTAGCACTAACAGGTTGTCAACTGTAGTGTAGCCTTAACCCTAGTCGTGTGTCTTCAGCCCCAGCAACTCAACCCCAGGACTCCATCACAGCTTCTCCATGGCCCACACACTAAAGGGAGCCGCAGCTCTGTTCCAGCTCTCTGCCCACAAAATGGAACCCACCAATGCCCTGCCTCTGAGCCAGGAAAGTCAGTCCCCCACTGCACCTTGGGGTTTGTAGTCCTTCAAAGTCAGCATATGGTAGGTAGAGGGCTGTCTGCTCAGAATACCTCTGAAAGGATTCAGAGGCTCCTCAGACAGGGGGACAATGTATAAATATCGTCACATCATTTTCAGCTTCAAACTTTGTGCCTGTAAATCAAATCTGAACATGTAGAGATTTGCCTATCCCTGGTGGTAATAAATCTGTCTTGTCTTTAGCATGCCAGGTATTCCAGGACTGAGTGCCTCCTTAACAAAGACAGCAGCGAATTGCACTGGATGTGTGTTGCAATTTAGTGATGTGAACATGGCCATCAAACTCATTTAACGTGCAGCTAAAAGTAAGATTTGCAATCAGCTTCTGGAGGGGAAGGGCTAGTATATTACCACACTCTGCTGCCATCCCCAACCCAATGTATCAGACCTTTTTTTTTTAGAAGGAGGCATATTCTACTCTCAATTACAACACCCAAAGAATTGCTTGTGTATACATGAGAGCAGAATATGGCCAAAGACCTGCCTCTGCAGTTTCAAAGATAATAGAAGCCTCACAAACCTGTCCTGAAAAAGAGAGAGAATTCTTCTTATTCGGGGCTCAGTTATGACCCCAACTGTGTGCCCACAAAGATGGGCAAGGGCTGTGAGGAGCCCTTTTACTCCCCCACTGCTGGGCAGCTCCCCCACCCACGTAGGTGAATGGGGAGTCAGTTGGCACGAGCATGAAATGGGCAACACCTGACCCCATAGCATGCCAGCCATTGTACTGGAAGTGGCAGAAAGAAGTAAACTGTGTCCAGAGAAGGGCTAGCACAGTTTACTTGTCCCATGGAACAAAGGGGAAGCAGGGCCTGAATTGGGACAATATTACGTGGGTGCTCACAAAAGTTTGAGCAGAAATGGGTGAAAATTCTCCCTTGTTGAGTAGAGAGAGGATGGGAAAGAGAGAGAGAAATCCTTATGTGTCTGTCTTAGGGGGTTCCATAGCACCCCTGTGGAGGGGCTTGTTCATGACTGCATACGTTGTGCTGTGTTGAGACTACCAGTGAAAGTGGAACAGAAATCACTCAGTCTCTTTCTGCTGGAATTATATACTGAGCTCAGATGGTACCCACAATCTCTTCACAGACTAACGGAAGCAAATATAAGCCAACAGAGCACATCAATGCCTGCCTGTATCTGCAGAGAGCCTGAATGATGGCTCTGAGAGGTCTGAGTACACCATTCATCTCAATGGGCTGTTAGCTCAGATGCCCACTGTTGATCATTGAACTGTCTTGTCAACTATTTCACCATTACCTCAGTGTGGAACAAGGGACGGGTCACACAGGAGGGTGATTCTGGCAGAGGACATGCTGCAGGGGGGAGCAGCATTACTGGTGTGAAGGAGGGAAGTGATGAGTGGGATTGCTTCAGGGAGGAGAGGACTTGGTAGCCCCACTGAAAGGTCAGCAACAGACCCACTGATCAGCCCGGCACTCCTGATCTGCATTCTAGCACCACAGCTAACCCCCTCTACCTTCCCTGCATAGGCCACTTAGGCCATGGATATGCAGAAAACCTGGGACAAGTGGACAGTGATGGGGAATAAAGGGCTAGGGCAATAGGGAACACAATCTAAGCAACCCTCCTTCCACAAAGCACGATCCCTTCTCTCTTCAGTATCCTGCTCCCCACAGCCTCAGAAGGGCAGCTTTTGGGAGTCCCGGGCCAATAAACTTCCCAGGGTTCATTGGAGCCACTTTGTTAAACCATGGGACATTCATGAGGCTTAGAGGCTGCCTTAGGACTGCAGCCTAGACCTCTGCTTGTCAGAGGAATTTCTCTGACAGTTCCCCCTCTCCTGTAGCTTTCAGGGCCTGGGAGAGTGACATCCAGAGAGCGGAAAGCATTTCAGCAAAACATTTACTCATGCAAAAAATGTAGCAGGAAACACTGCATTTGTATGGAATGCCCGTGAACTCAAACCAATGAACATTTCAGTTCCTCTATAAACATTTCAGCCAGCTCTATGCAATATACAGCTGACACCTCCTTCACTCCAGGAAGCACTAACCAGCAACAAAGGTTTCAGTCCAAACTATTACATTAGTATAACAACAACACATGAGTGTTGTGCTAACTCCCAAAGTACTGCTCATTACCACACCTGGGAGGAGGGTTTGAGCTAAGGGCGCATATATCACAGAGTAAGGAATCTTAGGGGTTTCCGGAAGTGACCGAGGGAGCAGATAGCTGGGGAAGGGATTCACTAAGTGATAACCACAGGTAGGGGATTCCAGAGTCCTGCTATGAGAGTCCAAGCAGGATTACTGTAGTTCAGGCTCTGGAAGTTCACTTTTCCCCACATTGGTGAATTTTCAGTAGAACCTGCACTTTTCCAGGTTTTTTGAGGCCTGTCCTTTACCACTCTAAAAAGCAGTGGGGGTCAACTCAGTAGAGGGAACAGTGCTAGCTTTCCAACCTGGCAGCCTCCCTTTCACCGCACTGAAGCCAAGTACGCTGCCAGCAAGTCCCAGGTGTGTGCCACATGAGCAGGTGAAGAAAATAAAATATATTTATGTGGGTTGCGTTGACAGTTCTGAGTCCATCTAAAGCATAACACACGACGAGGAGTGTGGTTATCCTGGGATACCAACATTCCTCATGTGCACTAACGGGCACAAATCCAAAGGCACAGTGCCTTCATGTTCTTGGAAAAATCTACGGGCCCTCTACTCTTTCGCATGTTTTCTTAGTTGATTTTTTTTTCTTTTAAAATGCAGCGGGGGGTGGCGGGAGTTTAAGATTTAAGTGAGCAACAAGGAACTATTTTATGAGAAGATTCAATCACCCACTGGTTTTACATCATTGTAACTTCAGTGGCGTTGCTTCTGGTGTATACAGGTGTCAGGAAGGTCAGAATAAGGCTCCTGGAGTTCTTTAAAAAGTATCAACTAAAACTTTTTAAACCTAATATTTAAATTACATATGGCCCAATGAAAGAACTCCAGCATGTCAGCTTGCTGCTATGCCTGTATGCACTACAGCAGGGGAAAGATAATGCATAGCACATTTAATGCTCAGCCAACCATAATAAGGTGTTTGAGCAGGACTCTGTGTTGATAACAGCCAACAACTCTGTCCTCTGGAGGTCAGTCCATTTATTCTCATTATTCACTGTCCCTTGAACCCAAGCCCTTTTCTTGGCCAAGTGGAAACTGAACCAAGGAACTGGAATAAATTGATAAATTAAACAGTCATAAGTCAAGGAGCAGATGGTATTCACCCAGGAGTTCTGAAGGAACTGAGATATGAAATTGCAGAACTGCTAAGTGTGGTATGTAACCTATCGTTTAAATCAGCTTCTGTACCAGATGACTGGATGACAGCTAATGTAACACCAATTTTTTTAAAAAGCTCCAGAGCTGATCCTGGCAATTACAGGCCGGTGAGCCTAACTTCAGTACCTGGAAAATTGGTTGAAACTATAATAAAGAACAAAATTATCAGACACATAGATGACCATGGCTTCTGTCAAGGGAAATCACTATTCTATTAGAATTCCTTGAGGGGGCCAACAAACATGTTGACAAGGGTGATCCAGTGGACGTAGTGTTCTTGGACTTTCAGAAAGCCTTTGACAGAGTCCCTCACCAAAGGCTTTTAAGCAAAGTAAGCAGTCATGAGATGAGGGAAGGTCCTGTCATGGATCAATAACTGCTTAACAGTCAGGAAACAACGGGTAGGAATAAATGGTCAGTTTTCAGAATGGAGAGGAGTAAATAATAGGATCCCCCAGGGATCTGTACTGGGACCAGGGCTGTTCAACATATTCAAAAATAATCTGGAACAAGGGGTAAACAGTGAGGTGGCAAAGTTTGCAGACAAAACAAAAATACTCAATAGTTAAGTCAAAAGCAGACTGTGAAAGAGTTACAAAAGGGGATCTCACAAAACTGGGTGACCGGGCAACAAAATGGCAGATGAAATTGAGAGTTGATAAATGAAAAGGAAGGCACACTGGAAAACATAACCCCAACTATACATACAAAATGATGGGATCTAAATTAGCTGTTATCACTCAAGAAAGATGTTGGAGTCATTCTTGATAGTTCTCTGAAAACATCTGCTCACTGTGCAGTGGCCATCCGAAAAGCTAACAGAATGTTAGGAACCATTAGGAAAGGGATACATAATAAAACAGAATATATCATACTACTACTGTATAGATCCATGGTACTCCCACACCTTGAATACTAAGTGCAGTTCTGGTTGTCCCATCTCAATAAAGATATATTAGAATTGAAAAAGGTATAGAGAAGGGCAACAAAATTATTCAGGATATGGAACAGCTTTCCTATGAGGAGAGATTAAAAAGACTGGGATTTTTCAGCTTGGAAAGAAACAACAATAAGGGGAGATTAAATAGAGTTCTATAAAATCATGAGTGGTGGGGAGAAAGTGAATAAGGAAATACTATTTACTCCTTCACATAACATGAACCAGGAGTCAAGCAATGAAATTAATAGGCAGCAGGTTTAAAACAAACAAAAGAAAGTATTTCTTCACACAACACACAGTCAACCTGTGGAACTCCTTGCCAAGGCATATTGTGAAGGCCAAAACTATAACAGGGTTCAAAAAAGAACTATATAAATTCATGGAGGATAGGTATATCAATGGCTATTAGCCAAGCTGGTCAGCGATGCAACTCCATGCTCTGGGTTTCCCTAGCCTTTGACTGCCAGAAGCTGGGACTAGACCAGTGGCTCTCAACCTTTCCAGACTACTGTACCCCTTTCAGGAATCTGATTTGTTTTGCATACCCCAAATTTCACCTCACTTAAAAACTACTTGCTTACAAAATCAGACATAAAAATACAAAAGTGTCACTGCCACACTATTACTGACAAATTGCTTACTTTCTCATTGTTACCATTTATTTGTAAAATAAATCATTTGGAATATAAATATTGTACTTACATTTCAGTGTATGGTATATAGAGCAATATAAACAAGTCATCTGCATGAAATTTTAGTGTTTATTGACTTCGCTAGTGCTTTTTATGTAGCCTGTTGTAAAACCAGGCAGATATCTAAATGAGTTGATGTACCCCCTGGAAGACTTCTGTATACCCCCAGGGGTACATGTACCCCTGGTTGAGAACCACTGGACTAGATGATAAGGGATGAATCAGTTGATAATTGCCCTGTTCTGGTCATTCCTTCTGAAGCACCTGGCATTGCCCCTGTCAGAAGACAGGATACTGGGATAAATGGACCATTGGTATGACTCAGTATGGCTGTTCTTATATTCTTATGAACCGATTCACAGGGTACATTGGCCATCACTTACCTGGTGACTCCCTCAGATTCTGTAGAATTGGAGTTTTTATTTTAAAAAAATTAAGTGCCAGTACCACAAACAGATATGCCGTTGAAGGCACTCCCACTCCCACATAGCATCGATGATGCCTATGGAACTCTGAGTAGGTAGGTAGGTAGGTAGATTATGCCTTTATAATGAAGACTTTGTTCATCACTTTGATGTGATATTAAGAGGAAAAAATTCTTTACTGATTGTAGCTGAGGGAATTTGCTATAGCTGGGATTGCTATTCCTTAAGAATTATCAATAACAGAAATAAAGGGAAATTACAGATGAAACTGTTGGTGCTAACATGGGGTTTTGGAGTTGGAGGCAAGGTTCTTTGTCACCCATAGAAAAAATTCTTAGAAAAAAAATGTATTGTGATTTTAAAAACCTGCTTGAGTCACTGTGTTTCCAATATGTTTACTGATGTGTGTGTGTGTGTGTGTGTGTGTGTGTGTGTGTTTGGTATTGTCTTTATCGAAAAATGTATATTAATTTCTATTACAGAAAGGGGAAAAATTCTAGTTTTAAGGTGAACAAGGGAAAATAATGTCAGCCTCTTACGCTTTATTGACATCTTTGCTTATGGAAAGAAATATCCCCTTCTTTAAGTGGATCTACAAAGTGCACAAACTATGAATCTAGAAATGTAACTGTTTTAGAAACATGAAACAGTCCTAAAGCTGAAGTATAAAATTCACGTTGGAAGGTAGAGAGCTGGTGGCTTAAAACCAAAACAAGTTGTTAGTTACATTTTTTTTGAACGTGCATTGGCTGTTCTACTGTGTAGATTGTTACTATCTTGAGCATTTTTAAAATATTTCCCATTAGCCTTTATTTGATATTTTATGCTTCCCCTCATAAAACCTTTAAATGGATTAATTGTGCCTGTGATGTTTTTTTTTGTAAGTACAGCTGGTCTTCCCTCCAATTTGTTTTATAATTGTGATGTCTCAGAGATATCCTTGTAAAACCGAATGGTGGATCTACGAACAACTATTTAATTCTCAAAAAGGAAATCTAGATTAACGTTATTCAGGGAAACATTTCAATAATGTTTGAGGTTTATAAAACTTTAAATGAAGGACTTTAAAAAACAAACAAACAGGTACTGCTTTATAGGTAAACAATGATAGTCCTGGAGTTTCTTTAAAGAAAAAAATATCACAGTTCTGTTAAAATAGGATGAACAATAAAACCAATCTCAAAGTGTAAGAGTAATACAAATTCGTTTAGGAGCTGTCATGCTGTACCTCCTGCGAGTGCTATATTTCAGGATTATTTTTCTTATTAGTTGGAAAGGATGGGTGAAGTTTCAGACCAAAGCAACTGCTAACTATAAAACCAGATCAAAAAAGGTTTCAGTTTGAAAGAGCACCTTTAAAGTCTGTTTGTGAGATACACTGTTCAGCTGTTAAATGTCTTGTAAGTTTTCCAAGAACTTTAGTGAGCTTTCTTCATAAAATCTATATTATTTTCATTGAAGATTAATGATAGGCTTATTAAAAAAATCAAAAAGTTGGATAGGTTTTCTGTTATTATAAATAAGGGTCATCACACTACATTACTTCGGAATGTTTTTATAAGTTCTGTTGGTATAACTACAGTTGTTTTTTTGTTTTTTTAAATATATGGGCCTATTTTTTCCAGTCTGTTTTTTCATTTTTAAAGGAGACCGTCTATTTTTTCCTTTTCTCTGCAAGTATATCTAGCACTGGCAAATATTGTCAACCTTGCAGTCTCATTGAATCAATTTTCACTATGATTTAAATGCTGAGCAACCATGCTAAATTCAATATGTTTGCACAGGTGTAAGTCAGGGAAGGATTTTGCCCATTGACTGAAATAGGGCTGCCCCAGGTGAATGAGAGCAGAATTTGGCCATGTGCGTTTGTAATTGGAATGAGGGAAATTAGACCCTGGTATTTCATTCTGATGTCTGCAGATGGGCTGCTGGACTGCGCTGTTACCTCTCTCTGACCAGATCGATCACAATGCAGGATTAGAGCTATAGAGGGCAACAAACACGCCAGTGTGCATTCATAACCCAACCCCAAAAATGATAAGGTTGCCAGGTGATAGCATATGCTCATTGCAATAAAATAATGATGTGTATGACTGCTGAGCCCAGTCACACCGAAAGTGGCAGGGTTACAAAAAAGTATACCCTGTCACATGGTAGTGGTTAATATCCACTGACTCTAGTGATTACTGTTATATCTTTCTTTCTGCTTTTGGAAATCAAATGCAAATACAAGATAGCATCAAACCACAACAATCACAACCATATAATACAGCCAAGTAATAGAACACACAAATAGAGATGTCTAGGATGAAGGTCAGGTTAATGACCTAGACCCCTCTTTGTTCTTCACACACATACACCATGACAGATGAGAGGATTATTCTGTTTTTTACTGAACATCAGTCCATTGCTGCAGTCTCTATCTGTTAGTCAAGACAAGTTTTGTATAAAAGGATAAGAACAAGCTTTTCAACAATGACTAGCAATTTGGGGTGTATCAGTTGTGATTACCCAGCTTGACACACTGTAAAGACGTCTTGTTTTCAAAAGCAAAGAAAATCAGGCCCTGTTATGGGGTCTTAGGTTTAATACCCACAAACTAAGGCACTCAAATTCATTAGTCACTTTTGAAAACCTGTAGTGTACCTAGACACCTTTTTAAAAAAAAAGTTAATTAACTGATTACAATGGTATATATAATTTTAAAATCCAAATTAAAAACATGTGGCACAGCTGCACAGTTGCCATTTATAGTTGGATAGCTCTATGTTCTCGAAGAAATGTATTTTAAAACAAGGGCTTGTCACTTTTACAATCAGGAAAGGCAGGTTACTACAGTTTTACTCATGTCAGGCCTAGGAACTCAGCTGGCCCATGGACAAACTGCTGCAAGGATACCAGGATTCTGTTGCCACACATTTCTTTGGAGCTGAAGTCAATGGAGCAACATCACTTTACCAGTGATTCCACTATGCAAGGGAGCGAGGAGAAGTGGCAGATGTGCTGCAGGGACTCCCTATGCAGTGCTGCATGTGGAGATTGGAAGTGGGAGAGCAGCAATGGGGTGAGGAAGAACTGGGAATGAGAACAGAGGATTGACAGCTACATGAATTCTCCACTCCTTCCCTGCACTGGAATGAAAGCACTGAAGACATGAAGGGTTCTCCTCTACCTTTAGCACAGAGAAGCAACCACTAAGGCGCTGCCTTTTTGCTCTATGACCTCTGGAGTGGGGGAAGATTCCTCCCCTTTTCCCACTCACATGATCCCTCAGCACCCAGACAAGTAATCTGGGCTCTTCCCTGGGAAAATGAATCTGGCCTACAAGCACAAAACCACCCCCTCCTTCCCCTGATCTACCAGGTGTCTGCTCATCTTTAGATACTGGGGCTACTTTAATGGTGAACCATTACGTGGAACCTTCCTCTGAAGTTATTTCTGCAAACTTTCTTGTTGAAACTAATCTCTTGCATGCTGGAGATCATTGTACTGCTTGATATTACTTGACTCTCTCCAGTAGACACATTTTCATCTCTCTAATACCTTGTTTCATCAGTAAGCAGCACTACTGGAGTTTTTTGTCTTTGTTTTTCTTTTGAAGTGAGAGGTCAGATTAATAACCTGGACTGTGAAGCCTTCTAGATCCCATGAAAAAGTTACAGTATGAGCAGAGGCCATGCAAGCTTTGCTCACACTGCCCTGTTGATGTTCCTCAAAGGTGACCTGCAGGCATAGCTGCCACCACATACAAACACCGATGGAAGCGGAATGGAGACTATATGAGATCTATCTGTGCTAAGTGAGACATCAACAAAAAAAGAACCCAGCACAAGAGAAGAGGTGCCTTGTGGATTTCACAGTCTTCTGCTCTTCTGTCTTCCCTGCTTATAGGAATTCTGCTCCCACAAGTGTAAAAATAGCAAGGACACACTCACTGCCCCAAACAGCTTCTAGTCAAAGGCTGGGATTTCCAAAATGGACTAAGGGAGTTAGGTGCCCATTTGAACGTCAATAGGAGTTGGGCACCTAACTCTCTTAGCTCCCTTTGAAAATGCCCAAATTTCAGACAAGATGCAACAAGGTGACAAGACAAATTTGAGGCAAGATGCAATTATCTTCTCCCCTGCCCCTATGCCAGGGGCTATGTGTGTCTTTGCTTTTTCTCCCCCCTCCTAAGTCCCAGATTGGAAGTGACTGGCAGGCAGCTTGTGCCCAATCTCTGTCTCCCCACACACCATGGAGCAGGCTTGGGGATGCAGTGTGTTAGGAGGGAGGATAGACGACTTCCCCATAATCCTCTCTCTCTCTCTCTTCCCCTGCTGGCTTAGCATCCACCCCTGAGCTGTTAGGTGTCTCTTAGCAGGGAAAGCAAAGAACAACATTTTAAGTGCCAAAGGTTTTTCTGGTTTTATGATTTTCTCTAAAATCAATAGGGTTCTACCCACGGAGGCCTAGAATGTTCCCTGAAATTTTGGAATTGATCAGTTGCAGTGTTCATGAGAATATAAGAATGGACATGCTGGGTCAGACCAATGGTCCATCTAGCCCAGTATCCCATCTTCCAACAGTGGCAATGCCAATCACTTCAGAGGGAATGAACAGAACAGGGTAATTATCGACTGATCCATCCCCGGTCATCCAGTCCCAGCTTCTGGCAGTCAGATGCTAAGGGACACCCAGAGCATGGGGCTGCATGCCTGACTATCCTGGCTTAAAGCTGTTGATGGACCTAACCTCCATGAACTAATCAAATCCTTTTTTGAACCCAGTTATACTTTTGGCCTTCACAACATCCCCAGCAATGAGTTCCACAGGTTGACTGTGTGTTGTGTGCAGAAATACTTCCTTGTGTGTGTTTTAAACTTGATGCCTATTAATTTCAGTGGGTGACCCCTGGTTCTTGTGTTATGTGAAGAAGTAAATAACACTTCCTTATTCATTTTATCCACACCAGTCATGATTTTATGGACTTCTATCATATCCTACCCAGTCATCTCTTTTCTAAGCTGAAAAGTCCCAGTCTTTTTAATCTCTCCTATTATGGAAGTTGTTCCATACCCTTAATCATTTTAGGTGCCCTCCTCTGTACTTTTTCTAATTCTAATATATCTTTTTGGCGATGGGGGAACCAGAACCGCACTCAGTATTCAAGATGAGGGCATACCATGGATTTATATAATGGCATTCTGATATTTTCTGAGTTTTTATGTATCCCTTTCCTAATGGTTCCTAACATTCTGTTAGCTTTTTGACTGAAGCTGCACATTGGACAGCTGTTTTCAGAGAACTATCCACAATGACTCCAAGATCTCTTTGGTGAGTGGTAACAGCTAATTTAGACTCCATCATTTTGTATGTATAGTTGGGATATTTTCCAACATGCCTTACTTTGCATTTATCAACACTGAATTTCATCAGCTATTTTGTTGCCCAGTCACCCAGTTTTGTAAGATCCCTGTGTAAGTCTCCACAGTCTGCTTTGGACTTAACTATCTCAAATAATTTTGTATCATCTGCAAACTTTGCCACTTCACTGTTCACCCCTTTTTCCGTATCATAGAATCATAGAAGCGTAGGACTAGAAGGGACTTCAATAGGTCATCTAGTCCAATCCCCTGCCCTCAAGGCAGGACTAAATAATAACTAGATCATTCCTGACAGGTGTGCATCTAACCTTTTCTTTAAAACATCCAACAATGGAGATTCCAAAACCTCCCTAGGCAATTTGTTCCAGTGCTTAACCACCCTGACAGGAAGTTTTTCCTAATTTCCAACCTAAACCACCCTTGTGGCAATTTGAGCCCATTGCTTCTTGTCCTATCCTCAGAGGCTAAGGAGAACAATTTTTCATTCTCCTCCTTTTCACAACCTTTTATGTACTTGACAACTGTTATCATGTCCCCTCTCAGTCTTCTCCTTTCCAGATTAACAAACCCAATTTTTTCAGTCTTCCCTCATAGGTCATGTTTTCTAGACCATTAATCATTTTTGTTGCTCTCCTCTGGACTTTTTCCAATGTGTCCACATCTTTCCTGAAATGTGGTGCCCTGAACTCGACACAGTACCCCAACTGAGGCCTTATCAGTGTGGAATAGAGTGTCTTGCTTACAACACTCCTGCTTATACATCCCAGAATGATGTTCGCCCTTTGGTTGTTTTTTTTTGCAACAGCATTACACTGTTGACTCATATTTAGCTTGTGATCCACTATAACCCACAGATCCCTTTCAACAGTACTCCTTCCTAGGCAGTCATTTCCCATTTTGTATGTGTGCAACTGATTGTTCCTTCCTAAATTGAGTACTTTGCATTTGTCTTTACTGAATTTCATCCTATTTACTGTAGACCATTTCTCCAGTTTGTCCAGAGCATTTTGAATTTTAATTCTATCCTCCAAAGCACTTGCAACTCCTCCCAGCTTGGTATCATCTGCAAACCTGAATATGTGAACAGCATTGGCTCCAGTACAGATCCTTTGGGACCCCACTATTTACCTCTCTCCACTGTGAAAACTGACAATTTATTCCTAACCTTTGTTTCCTAGGTTTTAAACAGTTACTGATCTATGAGAAGACTTTCCTTCTTATTCCATGACTGCTTACTTTGCTTAAGAGCCTTTGGTGAGGGACCTGGTCAAAGGCTTTCTGAAAGTCCCAGTGCACTATATCAGTTCGATCTCTCTTTTCCACATGTTTGCTGATACCTTAAAAGAATTCTAATAGATTGGGGAGACATAATTTCCCTTTACAAAAGCCGTGTTGACTCTTCCCTAACATATCATGTTCATCTATGTGTCTGATTCTGTCTTTTACCTTAGTTTCAACCAATTTGCCTGGTACTGAAATTAGTCTTACCAGTCTGTAATTGGAGCCTTTTTAAAAAAATCATTGTCATGATAGCTATCCTCCAGTCATCTGGTACAGAGGCTGATTTAAGTGATAATTGACATACCACAGTTAGTGGTGCTTCAATTTCATATTTGAGTTCTTTCAAAACTCTGGGTGAATACCATCTGGTCCTGGTGACTTATTACTGTTTAGTTTATCAATAAGTTCCAAAACCTCCTCTACTGACACCTCAATCTGTGACAGTTCCACAGATTTATCACCCGAAAAGAATGTTTCAGGCGTGGGAATCTCCCTCACATCCAATGCAAAGAATTCATTTAGCTTCTCTGCAATGGCCTTGTATTCTTTGAGTGCTCCTTTAGCAGCTTAGTCATCCAGTGGCCCCGTTGACTGTGTGACAGGCTTCCTGCTTCTGATGTACTTAAAAAAAAAAATTCTGTTAGTTTTTGTGTTTTTTGCTAGTTGCTCTTTAATTTTTTTTAATTTTTTTTGGCTTGCCTAATTATACTTTTACACTTGAGTTACCAGAGTTTATGCTCCTATTTATCTCAGTAGGATTTGATTTCCAATTTTTAAAGGATGTCTTTTTATCTCTAACTCCCTCTTTTATTCTGTTGTTTAGCCATGGTGGCATTTTTTTGGTCCTCTTACTGTGTTTGTTTTGCTTTGTTTTATTTGGGATATACATTTAGTTGACTCCCTAGTGTGGTGCATTTTGCAGGCATTTCACTCTTGTGACTTCTTTTTTATTTCCATTTAACAAGCTTCCTCATTTTTGTGTAGTTTCCCTTTTTGAAGATAAATGCCACTGTGGGTTTTTTGTTTTGCTATTTTCCCCACTACAAGGTTGTTGAATTTAATTACATTATGGTTGCTATTACAAAGGTTCAGCTATATTTACCTCCATAACCGTGTGTGCCACTTAGGACTAAATCCAGAATTGCCTTTCCCCTCGTGAGTTCCAGGCTTAGCTGCTCCAAGAAGAAATCATTAGTGGTGTCTAGAAACTTTATCTCTGCATCCCGGCCTGAGGTGACATGTACCTAGTGAATGTGGGGATAGCTGAAATCTCCCATTATTATTGAGTTTTCTGCTTTTGTAGCTCTCTAATCTACCTGAGCATTTCACAATCACCACCACTATCCTGGTCAGGTGATTCCTGGTTATCATATTTCTACTGTTATACTCTTACTAGTCAAGCATGGAATTTCTATCCATAGTCAGTGGTAAAGTTTGATTGATTTAAGATTTTTACTATATTTGACTATGATTTCTCTCACATATACTGACACACCCAGCAAACAAGCAAACACACAACAACAAACAAACAGACAACAAACTCACCCCAACAGTCATGTAGTTGTTCCTCCTTCACCTGGAGAACATAAAAATGGCCATACTGGGTCAGATCAATGGTTCATCTAACCCAGTATCTGTGACCATGCCAGATGCTTCAGGGGGAATGAACAGAACAGGGCAATTATTGACTGATCCATCCTCTGTCATGCAGTCCCAGGATCTGGCATTCAGAGGTTTAGGGATATCCAGAGCATGGGGCTGTGTCCCTGACCATATTGGCTAATAGCCATTGATGGACCTATCCTCCATAAATGTATCTAATTCTTTTTTTAACCCAATTATACTTTTGGCCTTCCTTGGCATCCCTGGCAATGAGTTCCACAAGCTGATTGTGCATTGTGTGAAGAAATACTTCCTTACATTTGTTTTAAACCTGCTACCTATTAATTTAATCAGGTGACCCCTGGTTCTTGTGTTTTGTGAAGAGGTAAGTAACACTTCCTTATTCACTTTATCCACACCATTCAAGATTTCATAGACTTCTATCGTATCCCCCCTTCATCGTCTCTTTTCCAACCTGAACAGTCCCAGTCTTTTTAATCATATGGAAGCTGTTCTGTACCCCTGACCATTTTTGTTAACCTTCTCTGTACCTTTTCCAATTCTAATGTATCTTTTTTGAGATGGGGTGACCAGAACTGCACGCAGTATTCAAGATGTGGGCGTGCCATGGATTTATATCGTTGTATTATGATATTTACTGCCTTGTTATCTATTGCTTTCCTAATGGTTCCTGAGACAGGATGTACCAACCCCGCACTGGCCCAGAGGGGGTTAACCAATCACTTTGGACCCAACAGGCTACGCCCCCTTGCCCTTGCTGGGCATGCTCCAGGCAGGGCCAGCCTTACACCAAATGGCACCACAGGTGAGGAGCGTCTTTGGCACCCCCACCCCACTCCCTTTGTTAAACTTTTGAATACCTTATTTTTATTGCATTTGTAGCCCATTTCATGACTTTGATATGTGATTTGCATGCATGATTTATCCCTGTCATATAAGATGATAAATTTGCATGCTAGGATCTGTAAACCTGTATTTATTCATACCCTATATAAATAAATAAAAAGTTTCCTCTAAGCTGATAGAAACTATTAATTTTAAGAATAACTGAAATGTACTAACATCAAGAAATTGAACTGTGCACCCACATTGGGTGGACCAGTATTAAATGGTGTTACAGCAGGTGACAGCCTTAGAATGTTAACCCTAGTCCTTTAGTTCAAAAGGTTGCTTTTCTTACCTTTGCCCTCACGAACTGAAACACAGCATCAAAGTGATCCAAAGACTGCCCAATGGCATTTTCAAGTAATAAAATAGCGATGTCAAGTAATGTCAGTCTCTCATCGGCCATCGTTGATCAAAGATATGTTTTAATGATCTTGAGCTTCAAAAACCTGCACTCACCACTTGTGACTGTGATCGGCAGTGTGAGCAGGATTCTCAAAGCTCCACATATTAGGAAAAATGTCCTTCAGCTCTGCATCCTGAATGAATTGGAGAGTTTTGAGTGACGAGTGCTTCCCATGTTGCAAAATGCGACGGATGTTGTTCAATTTGACATAGAGGTCTTTATCATTGACATCCAAAAATACCCCATGAGTCAGTGTCCAATGAATGTCCATACAATTGTTCAAGAGTGTTTTCCCATCTGCCAGCAGCTTACTAAGGTCATATACCCCCGCCCCCCACCCCCGCCCAGGACTTTTCATGGTACTTCATTTGTCCAAACCTTTCTTCGATGGACACTCAAGCAGTATCAATGAATGAGCAAAAAAAAAAAAATCTCTTGAATTTTAATTCCGATCTTCCCATAACCTCATCTCTTCCTTCATAATCAAACTGTCTCTTCTTCTGATGAACACAAGTTTCCTTGACGACCGATCAACTAAGTTTTCCACCATTTCTTTGGAAGCAGTGATGACTTCTTAAAATCCATTGTCTCTGTAAGCCACAATGAAATCAAGGCAGCTTCTGACTCAAACAGTACCGGTCGCGATGTCCATCGACTGAGTTTGTAATGCCTTGCTTACAACATTTACTTGGAACAGGATATCATGCCAAACCACAACTGAGACCAGAAATTTGAAGTCAGTGATCTGGTTTGCCAGGCTTTGTGCCTCGCGTCAGATTCCAGCCTCGGCTTTACTTGACTGTGCCAGTTCCATCGAAGCATCATAAGCCTCAGTCACTTGATACCTCACTGGCCTTACGCTGTCAATGCAGCTCTCCCAGCGAGTGTCACTTAGCGGCTTCATGGTCAGATCTGTAGCATTGTCCATGAGGATCGTCCACCTGGCAGTTGGAAAACAGGATGTGCATCCTTTTCAGTGCCCAAAGAGAGATACTGAATTTAAAGACGATGACGCTGCATCTGACACAACCAGGTTGAGGGAATGGCAACCTCAAGCACAAAGAAAGCTTTTGGATTCAGCACAAGGATCCCTGCATGGACGTCACTGTTTCTGCCCTTCATGTTCATGCCATTGTCGTAGCCTTTGCCGCAGCAGTCCTGAAGCTTTATTTAGTTCTCATGCAAAACGTTCATAAACCGTCCCGTTTGGCCTTTTCCAGTACAGTCATCCACAGACCGGAAACAGATAAAGTGTTCCTTTCCTTGGATACAGGGGTTCCCATCATCAACAAATCGTACTGTAAATGACATCTTTTCACTGTGACTAATGTCGGTGGTGCGGCTCATTATTATGGTGTAATACTTCGCTTAGCCAAGCCACACCAATACATTATCAATAAAGCTGCGAGTCTGTCACGGAGGTCATGGAAGTCATGGATTCTGTGACTTTCTGTGACCTCCGTGACTTCTGCAGTGGCCGGTGCTGGCTCATGGACTGCCCAAGCCCGGCAGTCAGCAGCAACAGCTTGGATGTGTGAGGGGGCTCAGGGCTAGGGGAAGGAGATTGAGAGATGCAGGGGGCGCACCTTGGGGTAGGGGGGTCCCTGGCTCCCACTGGCATCGCCCTGCAGCTCCTAGGCAGAGAGGCCAGGGGGCTCCATGTGCTGCCCGCACCCTCAGGCCCCGCCTCCACAACTCCCATTGGCTGAAGTTCCTGGCCAAAGGGAGCTGTGCAGCTGGCGCTTGTGGCAGGAGCAGTGTGCGGAGCCTCCTGGCCCTTCCGCCGCCTAGGAGCTGCAGGAATATGTGGAGCTGGATAGAGAGCCCCTGCCAGCCCTGCCAACCTGCCCCCTGCACCAGGTGGGGTCCCAGGCCACACACTGTGGCCCACCCCTCCCCCCACCAGCACCAGCAGAAGTCCTAGGTAGGGTGACCAGACAGCAAATGTGAAAAATCGGGATGGGGTGGGGGTAATAGGAGCCTATATAAGAAAAAGACCCCAAAATCGGGACTGTCCCTATAAAATTGGGACATCTAGTCACCCTAGTCCCAGGCCTCCTCTCCCAGCACCTGTGGTGCCCCCGGACCACCCCCCTCAGAGCACCCATGGCCCCCCACCCACATTTTAATTAGGAGTATAAAGTAAACGCAATGGACAGGTCACAGGCCGGGAATTTTTGTTTACTGCCCGTGACCTGTCCATGACTTTTACTAAAAATGCCCATGACTAAAATGTAGCCTTAGTTATCAAGCACCTTCCTTGCTGTAAGGTCAATCGATTCATTCTGAATTGTTTTGCTGCAGTCATGGTCCATAGCTTCTTTACGAACTGCTCAACATTGATGCTCATGCATGACATCATTGTATTTCCCAAGGAGCTCAACCAAACCAAGGAAATTACTGTGATGTTCAGTGAACAACTTACCCGATGAGCCCTAGAATACCAAATTATTCTTTGCAAGGAAGAGAGTAATTGAGATCAGATGCTCGAGCACATTCCTCCAATGCTGGGTTTCTACATTAATAAGGCACTGGTTTTCTTCATCTGCATTTCTTGGGCTTGAGCCTGGACTCAACCACCATCCATTTGGAGTAGGCCATAAAATGGCCGGGTGGCTTTTCATATTGTTTCAAACCATCAGCTAAGTTATGCCAGTAATTGTAGCTGGAAAGCACAAGCAACAATTTGGCATTTTTGTCAAATATTTTGCAACAAAGCAGAACACTTTGTCAGTTGATTTTGAGTAAACTAGCCAACGCCAATTCAGTTTCTCACCATTCTTGAGCATTCTTTCATAGTATGACTTTGAGAAGTGTTGCTGCTCCTCATTAACTGGAAATGTCGTATCCTTCATTTTGCTCCGCCCATTCAAAATTGTATGATCAATATCAGCAGAGTTTAGGATCTCCAGCCATAAAGCAGGGTCTGATGTATCGATTTGTGCTGTACAATTTTTCTCACTGCTATTTCTGTCATCATGAGAGGCTGATTCTTCTTTATCGTTTCTTTCCTTTTCATGTAAACCAGATTTTTCTTTGTCATTACTCTCCTTTTCATATGAGCCACATTCTTCTTTATCATCACTCTTTTTCATGCTGCCAGGAAATTAGGACAATTCTCCATCACTTTCCTCACATTTCTATTCTTTATCTTCAGGTAAATCTGCTAATTCCTTAGTAATAGGACTTCCATCATTTACACTTTGCTCCTCAATTTCTTCTGTACTGGGATGATTACTACTGACTAAAGCCAGGTCTATGCTGTTCTGTTTCAGATATTTTCCCATCAAATTTGCCCTTGTTGCAAACTAGATTGCAATTGAGCTTTTCGCTTCCTATACTGAGCTCCTAAAGGCTTCTTTGGGGGAATCTTTTATTTTCTATGGGGGGTGTTACGGGGTGCAACTCACCACTGCGGCGCCTCCTGCTGGCTGTCTGGGGAATTAGCACTGAACCCTCTGCTGCTGGTGTCTCACCCACTGTCACCTCAGTTCCTGGACTCACGTCACTCCCAGGACCGCGGCGTTCTCTTCATGACACTGCCCTCCAGCTGTGTCACACTCCGTGTTCCCCCCTTCCAGGGGAACTGCAGTCCACTTCGGGTCCTGGCCCAGGGACCCTATAGATAACAGCCACTTACTGCATCCCCTCTGACTCCTCTGTGGATCTCCCTGGGCCACTTCCCTATGTCCCCAGCACCTCTTTGTCCTAGCCTCAGGGCCTCAGCCTGCAGGTGTAGGAGCACACAGGAGCACCTGTAGGCAGGTGTAGAAGCACCAGCCTACATCACTGCTATGTCCAGGGTGCTTGGTGCCCTCAGCCTGCAAGGCAGCCAGTCTACCCCTTCCTCTAGCTCCAGGGAGTGACTCCCTCTGCTTTGCCCTGCAGCCCTTCTTATATTAGCCTGCCAGGCCATGATTGGCTGCTCCTCTCAGACCCTTTTTAATTGGCTGCCTTTGGTGCAGCCTCTCTGGGCTGCTTTTAACCCCTTTTCTGCTTGTGTGGGGCAGGTGCCCCACCACAGGGGAAACAGACAGTATTAGGAAGAGCAAAAGTCTATGTTCTGCAGTCTCAGAAAGTCATCAAACATTACGTGTTAAGCATGGCAAAAGAAATAACAGTATTTATTTAATATCATTGTGTAGTTAGGGGTTCGATAGATATCTCTGGCATCTTATTAAATATGTCCTTTATTAGTTGCTACTTACACTCTTCAAGTCTTAAAACACAAGTACACTTTCACAATTACACAATAAAACATCACAGTTGGGCTCTCACTTTTTTCTTATATCTCACTGACTGACTGGTGACACCTCGCCCTTTATATACCCATGAAGGCATGGTTCACTGCATTCTACGAGGTTCAAGGAAAATGTAGTTCTCAGAGAGTGTGGAAGGTTCCATGAGATTCTACAAAGGTCCAGAGCACTCAAGGAGGTTAGTGAAAAATGAATCCACATACGGAATACCTGAAACATTTTTCTTCAAACATTTTATTTTCCCTTTGGTTGCTAGCAACAAAAACAGCCCCCACAAGCCTGGCACCTGGGTTGTCAGCCCCTAAATCCAGCCCTGGGTTCAGATGGAGACAGGATATAAAAGGAAGCAGCTCAGCTCAGTCGGGGCTGACAGAGGAGGAGACCGGACACATGCTGCAGGCTCTTGCTAGGGAGCCACTGGAGTTCCAGACTGCAGAGGCCGAGCACACTGAGGGCACTGCGAGACCCCATTTGACTGTAGACAGCAAGGGAGACGGATGGCTGCTGCCCCTCGAGGAGCCACCAGAGCTGGGAGCAAGGGTAGGAAGCAGCCCAGGGAATGCCTTTGTTGGTATGGAAACCTGAACCAGAAAACAGGGTTACCAGTCTCACAGGGCCCCAGAATGGGACCTGGTGGAGTAGGGTGGGCCTGGGTCCTCCTCCCCATCCTGCGCCTACCATGGGCTGTGGCAACTGCCCACAGTATTATGCACTGCTGCCTATGACTGTGGGTGTCAGGCCCTGCTGCCTGGAACTAAGATACTGGCCATTTGGCCTCACTGCCCTGAAGGAAAGAGCAACTCTATTGACTCCAGCCATTGGGCCTCCCTGCCCTGAAGAAAAGGGAGACTCCATGGATGCTGGTCAGTGGGCCTTGCCTTCCTGAGAGGTATGATGGCTTTGCAGATATGTGTAATTGGGAGTCACCACTGCTGAGGGGGGGAGCGACCCGTGCGTTTTCCCTTGCTGCGAACTGACACCCCGCGACAGATCCTAACATTCTCTTTGCTTTTTTGACTGCCACTGCACATTAAGTCGATGTTTTCAGAGGACTCTCCACAAGGACTCCAAGATCTCTTCCTTGAGTGATGACAGCTGTCTCCCTTGCAAAACTCCCGTTTGCTACTTCTGTTCATTTGCACCTCTGGTGCTTTAATCCCCTGTGCTCCCTGACTTAGCCCTGAGTCCAGAAGTTATCACGTTAAATCCAGAAAGGCAAATGGAGAAACATCATTGAATTGAGTGTAGGAGAGAAGTACAGTACCATGAAATAGAGAGTAGGGTCTCACTTCACTCAGCCAATTGTCTATAGTACTGTAGGGATTAGTGGCCCCAATCAAGATCATTACTCTTTGTGTTGTGTGCTGTACATAATCAGAGATAGACCCTGTCCTAAAAAGATTACATCTAAATAGACAAGATACAAAAAGAGTAGAAGGAAGCAAGTATTATTATCCCCATTTTGCACATGGGGAACCGAGGCACAGGAAGATTAAGTGACTTGCCTGCAGAGTCTAGGGCAAACCTGGGAACTGAACCAATCTCCTGAGTCCTCATTTCAGAGCCTTACCTACCAAACTCTCTCCCCTGTCTTTGCTAAGCTCTATTAGCGCTCCACACTCTTGTCAATAAATCCAACATCATTTTGTTTTTAAAATTAAATGAAGTAAAAACCAGTTAAACTAACACTTATCATGACCCTGCTCTACACTATCAGTCCATAATCAACCCCCTCGACCCTTCAACATAGTGAATTGCAATGACACCCACTACATCCTCCCAGTGCCTCTCTGTTGAGAGAAAACACCCTCCCATTTGCAGAAGCTCCTATCTAAATATCTCCACCTAGTGGGGGGGATTTGATAGTAGCCTTCAGCTACCTGAAGGGGGAGTTCCAAAGAGGATGGAGCTAGACTGTTCCAAGTGGTGGCAGATGACAGAACAAGGAGCAATGTTCTCAAGTTGCACTGGAGGAGGTCTAGGTTGGATTTTAAAAATATATATATATGGAGATATGCCTATCTCATAGAACTGGAAGGACCTTGAAAGGTCATTGAGTCCAGTCCCCTGCTATCACTAGCAGGACCAAGTACTGTCCCTTGATAGATTTTTGCCCCAGACCCTAAGTTGCCCCCTCAAGGATTGAATTCACAACCCTAGGTTTAGCAGGCCAATGCTCAAACCACTGAGCTATCCCTCCCCGCTAAGAAACACTATTTCGCTAGGAGGGTGGTGAAGCGCTGGACTGGGTTACCTAGAGAGGTGGTGGAATCTCCATCCTTAGAGGTTTTAAGGCCTGGCTTGACAAAGCCCTGGCTGGGATGATTTAGTTCGGGTTGGTCCTGCTTTGAGCAGGGGGTTGAACTAGATGACCGCCTGAGGTCTCTTGCAACTCTAATCTTCTATGATTCTATGATCTCCTCCACAACAGATGAGTTCAAGAATTCATTCCTGACAACTCTGGATGTTCCAGGGATCTGTGAAGGCATGTTAAGTCTCTGCTCTTGGACGCTACTCCACTGTGGAAAGGGGTGGAGGGCTCTGCCCCACTTCATGTCCTGAGGAATGGGTGCGGGAGCCTAAAAATCTATGGGTCATCTTTGGGCTCCGGCCCTCTGGTTATGCCTATGCTTGGACGGGTGAGTACGTGCTTTAAGTCAGCAACCCAATTCAATCCTCGCCTTTCAGCTGAGAATGCCAATTATGATGGTGTTTTTTGGAAGCTAGAAAGCAGACTGATGTCACACAAACTATCATCAACTCTAGTCACAAAAGCACCAAACAATCATTTTTAGTCACCACCAACCTGGGCCAGCTTTGAACTGCTGACCAAGATGTGAAAGGCTTTGTATCCTATTACCAATATTCTAAATCTTCCAACCTCCCCTAAAGCTCTATTTTTTGGATTATTATGTAGGAACAATAACAGAATATCCCATAAACAGGTTCTTTAGATATTCAAACATGTCAGGTTGTACTTTCTACATTTCCCAACAATTGTGGAGTAAATATTTGTTAAATGAAGTATTTTACATCTGTCTTGGACCAAAGCGATCTGTCTGTCAGTAATACCACTGAACACTTGTAAAAGTATGCCGGCCATTACAGAGTTATGCATTCTTGGCAAATGCCGTCTTTGAACTCACAGTACTGAACTGCCAGTAAAAAATAGGGTGTTTTTTTTTAATCAACTGGATATCTTTCAGTTATACAATCGTTGTCTGTCAGAGAAGCAGTTGAAATAGATAAAAAAAATACTATTTTAATTTCATACTAAATGGCAAGAGGTTGACATTTTTTTGTCTAGCTCTCAGAGCCATTTGGTGTAGTTCAACAGAAAAAAAAAATATTGCATGAAGATCAAAAGGAAAAAACATGTATATTTTCCTATGAAAGGCAGCCCATGGTTCTTGCAGTGGGAAATGCTTCATAAGAACGTAGAAGTGGCCATACCAGGTCAGACCAATGGTCCCTCTAGCCCAGTATCCTGTCTTCTGACTGTGGCCAGTGCCAGATGCTTCATGGGGAATGAACAGAGCAGGGCAGTTTATTATGTGATCCATCCCCTGTTGTCCAGTCCCAGTTTCTGGCAGGCAGTTCTTCATTTCTTTCTCATACATGAGAGCTAGTCCTTCATCTCATCATTATGTTCATCTGCAGCCAAAGAGAATGGAGCTGGAGGACAGGGCTGACCAATGTTTTCATAACCCATTTTACTCCTATACAACATAAAACAGTAAAAAAACCAAACCCATAAATAAAAACTGTGCCCTTAACCCCAACCGGTTAGAATAAAACTGGCTGGCTTAATCTAAAGTCCTATCTTACATACACATATACATCCCTTACTTAACTTACATTTAAGGTTGCTCAGATGTATTTCCCATCAATGTACTCACTAAAATCTGTGAAAATACAATTTACAGTAATATTTACTATTATCCAATACACCCAAAAACCATCTATCTTCACAGCCACACAAAATAATACACATCCACATTCCTGTTTTAGATGCCACACTATATTCATTTCCAATACAAATCTATACCACCCACCATCCGCACAAATAAAATGTACACCCTTAACTGCAACCAGGTAATTTTCCCCTTGATGAAATACTCTTTGAACATTACAGATGTACAATCTCCCCACCTCTGGAATATCTTCAACTTCTTAACTCTTTCATATAAAATATTTACTAAACATATATTGTCACTCAATTTCTAAAAGCTAATTTCAACTTTATTCTTTTGTATTAAAATAGAACTCAGTGGTATTTACTTCCAATGAAAACACTTCCTGGCCTCTTTCTAATTTACTTTCTACACTCAAAATTCTACATTTCCCACCAGTGTGAGTATTTCAAGGTCAGAGCTCAGGTTGTATTGTAAGTTTCTGTGCTGTGCATGGTTGTGATAGGTAGTATGTGAGTGGTTTGGATGCTTGGGTTTCCTTAGCTAGTGATGTCCTAAATTATTACTGATTGCACTGATGGGAAATGCAGTTGAGCAACCTTAACTGTAAATTATCTAAGTTTTTGGTGGGGGAATTTCTTTGTTTATTTAATATATAGACGTTCCTCTCCCCTCTCTATACACCTTTTTTGAAGAGAGGCATTTATTCCTAGGAGATAGAACTTCCCCAAATAATTCTGAACAGAGATACCACTTCTTACTGGAAAGTCTTTCAGTTTCCATCGTTTAAAACAATAAACTGCTTGATCTGAATAAAGTCAATGTTGATGAGCATTGAACATCATGGAACAACTTTTTCCTTTATTAACTGGAAGAGTTTTTAAAATATTTTGGCTCACAATGTCAAGAACTTAAATAAAAGCAAAGTGTGTCAATTTTCAAGTGAATACTGAATGTGCTAGGCACATTTCAGGTGGCATTTAAAAAAAATGCAGTATACCAATAAAAACAAAGGAGTGCAAAAGTCAAACAAATTGACATTTTTTAACATTGATATATTTCTGGATGCTGGCCAGTTTTAATAATCTTACCTCTGTTTAAATTAAAATATAGTGTCAGCTTTTAATACAAACCCTACATGGGCTGCAAACTCACAATATGTATTAAGTCTAAAAAAATCATCATCTATCATTGCACTATTTCAGCAGTGGCAGCTGTGTATTTTTAAAAGGTTCCTATGAACACAGATCTTACTTTAAATGTAATACTATGTTATATTACTCACACTTGAACTGACCTTCATAAATATCAAATCCTTACAATCATAAGTCCTGACATTTAATACTTTCCTGCAGGGCCACGTTACATTATAAGGTCACTTGTCATTTGCAGCTTTTAGAGAGACTTATCATTTTAATGAAGACACTAACTCAGACACATATAGTAATGAAATAGTGGATTAGCTTACTCCTCTTACTGCAGCTTAGCCAACACCCTATGTAGGATCATACTGAAATAATTAAAATTGTCCACACTAAAATTGTTCATTGCCTACCTGTACTAATAAGCTGCAGGTGCTTTGCATTGTTACCTCAGAAAAGAATACCTCTGGTGGTGCTATTGAAGCCCTTCCTGTTAAGCCAGGATGAGACTAAAAATGCTGCCCCATTTGCCTGCTTCACTCAGTGCAGGAAATAAAAAAAAACAATTGCCCTCACCCACTTAGTAAGCTGCCTAGGTGTCAGTTTCAGATAGAGGCAAGAATGCATTGAACACTGAGTTCCAGTGTGAAATCCTGGCCCCCCTGAAGTCAACGGCAAATTTCAATTAATTTCAATGGAGCCAGGATTTCACTCCCAGTGATCACAGAGCCATAGCAAAGTCTATAACAGAACCATGGCAAAATAAGAAAAAAATTGGAAGTCAAGAAGGGGAAGGGGAAGAGTTTGTAGGTATCCCTTTCAGAGTTCTATATGTCCCCCTTTCTCCTCTTGCGGGTTTTGCCCTTGATCATTTAGGGACATGTATATATTGTTTGTATTTATTGATTGTCAGTTAATCATTTATCTGATTAATTCTTTATCACCATGTTGCTGCTCTGTCATTGAACACAAGGAGGTGGTTACTAGAACTGATTTGTACATACTCCCACACTAATACATGACGATGATGATGGGCCTATTCTACATATGAGCCAGAAGGCAGTTGTTTCCCTGTGTCCTGGTGACCAGAGCAAATGTCCAACACACAGCATTCCTACAGCACAGCCAGGGCCTGAGAAGAAGGCCTGGGACCTACAAGGAACAGACTGTGAACTGCCCTGACATCCAGAGACACTGTTTGTGATGTTCCCTGCCACAGAGCAGGGTGACGTGTTTTCCTTTAACCTTTCCCATTTTTCCTTATTCTTTTTAAAATTAATTGTTGATTAAATCACTTGTATTTGTTTTAAATTGTATGTAATTGTCAGTGGGTCAGGGAAGTGCTCAGTGCAGAGAGAGTACCCCGGAGTGGGGACACCCTAGCCCCTGTCCTAGGTGACCACAGCAGGATTGGGGGTTGAGCCCCCCAGGAATCCTGGGCCCAGCCTTGTTGGGGTTATGAGGACTCGGCCAGACAGGAAAGTGGAAGGGGAGTCCTCAAGGGCAGGGAGGCCTCTGGGTAAAGGAAGTGGGAGCGAGGACTCAGATCCTTTCGCTAGCCCACTTCACCAGGGTAGTGCAGAAGCCAGGAAAGTTCCCCACAATAGTGGGCCCATTCCCCCACTTACATTAGTAAAAGGCAGGTACATGTGTTAAACAGCATGTTTTGACACCATGAGCACATCACCCAGATGTTCCAGGCATTGCACTGGCTTCCCACATCATTCCAAGTCAAATTCAAGGTCCTGGCCTTGAACTTCAAAATCCTAGACTCATAGACTCATAGACTTTAAGGTCAGAAGGGACCATTATGATCATCTAGTCTGACCTCCTGCACAATGCAGGCCACAGAATCTCACCCACCCACTCCTGGAATAATCCTCTCACCTATGTCTCAGCTATTGAAGTCCTCAAATCATGGTTTAAAGACTTCAAGATGCAGAGAATCCTCCGGTAAGTGACCCGTGCCCCATGCTGCAGAGGAAGGCAAAAAACCTCCAGGGCCTCTGCCAATCTACCCTGGAGGAAAATTCCTTCCCGACCCCAAATATGGCGATCAGCTGAACCCCGAGCATGTGGGCAAGACTCACCAGCCAGACACCCAGGAAAAAGTTCTCTGTAGTAACTTCTAACATCCCATCATTGACCATTGGTCCTATTTACCACTGATGGCAATTAATTGACCCTTGACTAAGATCATGTTATCCCATCAAACCATCCCCTCCATAAACGTATCTAGCTTAATCTTGAAGCCAGTTAGGTCTTTTGCCCCCACTGCTTCCCTTGGAAGGCTGTTCCAGAACTTCACTCCTCTGATGGTTAGAAACCTTCGTCTAATTTCAAGTCTAAACTTCCTGATGGCCAGTTTATATCCATTTGTTCTTGTGTCCATATTGGTACTGAGCTGAAATAATTCCTCTCCCTCCCTGGTATTTATCCCTCTGATATATTTAAAGAGAGCAATCATATCTCCCCTCAGCCTTCTTTTGGTTAAGGTAAACAAACCAAGCTCCTTGAGTCTCCTTTCATACGACAGGTTTTCCATTCCTCGGATCATCCTAGTGGCCCTTCTTTGTACCTGTTCCAGTTTGAATTCATCCTTCTTAAACATGGGAGACCAGAACTGCACACAGTATTCCAAATGAGGTCTTACCATGCCTTGTATAACGGTACTAACACCTCCTTATCTCTACTAGAAATACCTCGCCTAATGCATCCCAAGATCGCATTAGCTTTTTTCACGGCCACATCACATTGGCGACTCATAGTCATCCTGTGATCAACCAGGACTCCGAGGTCCTTCTCCTCTTCCGTTACTTCCAACTGATGCGTCCCCAGCTTATAACTAAAATTCTTGTTATTAATCCCTAAATGCATAACCTTACACTTCTCACTATTAAATTTCATCCTATTACTATTACTCCAGTTTACAAGGTCATCCAGATCTTCCTGTAGGATATCCCGATCCTTTTCTGAATTGGCAATACCTCCCAACTTTGTGTCATCTGCAAACTTTATTAGCACACTCCCACTTTTGGTGCCGAGGTCAGTAATAAAAAGATTAAATAAAATTGGTCCCAAAACTGAACCTTGAGGAACTCCACTAGTAACCTCCCTCCAACCTGACAGTTCACCTTTCAGTATGACCCGCTGTAGTCTCCCCTTTAACCAGTTCCTTATCCACCTCTCAATTTTCATATTGATCCCCATCTTTTCCAATTTAACCGATAATTCTTCATGTGGTACTGTATCAAATGCCTTACTGAAATCGAGGTAGATTAGATCCACTGCGTTTCCTTTATCTAAAAAATCTGTTACTTTCTCAAAGAAGGAGATCAAGTTGGTTTGGCACGATCTACCCTTTGTAAAACCATGTTGTAATTTGTCCCAATTGCCATTGACCTCAAGGTCCTTAACTACTTTCTCCTTCAAAATTTTTTCCAAGACCTTGCATACTACAGATGTCAAACTAACAGGCCTGTAGTTACCCGGGTCACTTTTTTTCCCTTTCTTAAAAATAGGAACTATATTAGCCATTCTCCAGTCAAACGGTACAACCCCTGAGTTTAGAGATTCATTAAAAATTTTTGCTAATGGGCTTGCAATTTCATGTGCCAGTTCCTTTAATATTCTTGGATGAAGAATATTATCCTCAATGGAGAGGGCCTAGGCTCTCTTGCCAAAACATGCTGCAGTCTCTTCAAGACTAGCACAGCTGCCAGGACTGTGCGCACTGCCTGGGAGCCCCCCAGAAGGAATTCTGGCTACGTCCTAACATGTCTGGCTGCAGTGCCGCCCCTTTAACATGCCTTATGATGCATAAGGCACAATCGAGCTCTCAGCAAGCTGCACAGTGATGTGCTTCGATAATGAGGAGAGACTGCGTGTTTCAATTGTCAATGGTGATTGATAGCTTGGTAATGGTATACAGTTGCCAATAAAGCATGTGAGTTTTGTATTTGAAACAGTTTTCAATGGAATGTATTTATGGCCACTTAGCATTCAGGAAACCATATCCAGAAAGGCTTGCTGCATTACATTATGAATGCTTTATGTAGCACATTAAAAAAAATTGTCAGTCCAGGTAAAAACCGACTGATCCTCTAGTCTGTAGGTTCTCAAAGAAGATACCATATATCCTTTACAAGAAGAACCACAATATGTCAGAACAGAGGAAAGACAAGTAAACTGACACTGCAGTGTTTACTACAGTACTTGTTACAACAAACCTCATATTCTCTATCCCCACGAGGAGTTATATCTCCCATAAAATTTGAATAAGCGCATTAAAAACCCAATTTAGTAGAGAAACAAAATATTTAATAAAGCTGAAAAAAGATGTCCAGGTTCAGAATAACCATCCATTTGAGTTTACAATGTGGAAATTCTGATGACAGTTTATTTTAAACCAGGTTGTTCACTGTCATGCATTATTATTTGCATTCAGATGTGTGAGCTTTGCAAAATGAAGGGAATAAATTGTATATTAAAAAAACCACAATATGAAATGCTGTAAAGAAATGTCATGCTGCATCACCATTATTTATTAATATATATGCATTGTGTCAATTATACAATTTGAATTCCTCTGCCTCCATATTGAACTTTGCACTATAGCTCTGGGACAGGTTTGTTCTCCTACTGTAACGAATAACTTCTCAGGGGTCATGGTGGATTCTACATCAGTGACCATTTTAAAATCAATATTAGATGTTTTTCTAAAAAATAAGCTCTAAGAATTATTTTGGGGGAAGTTCTATGGTCTGTGTTATACAGGAGGTCAAACCAGATGATCATCTTCTTTGGAATCTATGAATATATCTTATTCATATTAAAGATATTTTTAGAGACTCTAACATTAAATGTCATTATCAAATTATACTGTTTGGTGTGTCCCACTGTTGTAGGAGCAAATATGGATAGAAGGGGAAAGGTCTAGAAGATATAAAGAGTTTACCAGAGAAGGAGAGTAATCCTCCACAGACAGTTCAATACAGAAGCAGAATGTTATGAGAAAAGAAAAGAAGAAAAAGATAAATATGAGAAAAAATATAATGGTACAGAAGTTGTATCACTTATCAGGTTAAATTGTAGGTTGTAAGTTAAATTCAATTTTTCACCATTAAACAAATAAAGGTAATGCTAAGTCTGTAATGAATATTTCAAGTTCTTTCCATCAAGGACTGCCATTTCTGATAAGATGTTATAATTATCTTAATTGTTTGAAGAAATTTCCCCTTTTGATAAACCATTTGGCTAAGCCAAAGAAACCAGAGTCTGAGGATGTGTAGGATTTAATGCCACCTTTATTATTTCTAGAATGAAATTTTCAGGTGGTCAAGAATAGCCACATTTAAAGTAAAATTTATTGGTCACAGATTTTTCCAAAATCCTTTCACCTTAAGGCAATCTCACAGCATGTGTGTCAATGAACCAGAGGTTTTGCTGCACCTCCTACATTTATCATCCTCTTTTACGCCTTAGATAAACATGAGGAGGTACTAGGATGATCTTCAGCTGAATCAACTGTAACTCTAAGTCAACTGAGGATTGTTTAATGTTACAGCCAATATTATTCCACTAGGATGCAGCTAAAGTGGCTCTCAACTCAGTTTCCCATGAAGAGTGCAATTTATCCAGGCTTACTGCTATTGCCTTCATAAGGTAAGAATAAAGGGTAAATTTTTCAAAAGCCCTTATGTGATTTGGGAGCATAAATTCCATTGGCTTTCAGTGGGACTTGGGTGGCTGAATCATTTAGGCCCAGATCCTCAAAGGCAGTTAGGCATTTAAGTCTCCATTAAATCAGTAGGAGTTAGGTGCCTAAATACCTTTGAGGATCTGAGCCTTAGGCACTATTGAAATATTTACCTATCATAAAATGGAACTAACCATGTGCTTAAAGTTAAGAGCATGCTTTGCTAAATTAGGTCTTAAGAACTTATAAAAAAAGACTTTAAACATTCTCCAGCCCATTCTCTTTCCTCTAATTTTTTTTTTACCCTGCACAACTGGTAGTGAAGTGGGGAGCTGACATTTTTGATCACTGCAGAGGTCTCTGCCAAGTGCTTTATTCATGCCCAGGTGTCCACACCCCCCACCCTTGTTCTGGAGTGCAGTAATGGCTTTGGACAAACTGCTGGGCACCACACAAGGATTTACAGTAGCACAGCCTAAATATTATTCATTTAAACATATACCCCTAGATCACAGGAAAGCAACGCTGGAGAGGTTTCTTTCTCAGGCTGTTCCTAATATCAGAACAAGCTAGCAAGTACTTTTTATATACACATTATTGCCAACCCCTCCTTTACTAGCTACACTGGTGCTCAGTATCTTCTGTTTCTAATCGTTGTGGCCTTTATGATACTGTACTTAATGAATTATGCTTCTCAGGAGGAGGTCAGTGAAAGAATTAAGCTGAAAACCCCTAACAGTGTTGTTGGCCAGAAGCCAGCTCTTTCGAGGCTGTGTTTCTGCATGAGGCCTACCACAGCTGGAGCGAAACGACTTGCAGGTGGCTCAGTGGGCAGCAGATCACACAGTACTGCTCTGTCCGCCCCTCGACAGCAAGGAGGGAGTCACCTACGCCTGCCGTTGGTGGCTGAAAATGTGCAGGAAATGTCTGACAATCTTGATTAAGAACTCCCAAGCACTGAACTTTCCATAAGGAGAAGGCACACTCAGATCTCTCTTCTTTGACATTCTAACTTCCAATTTAAGTTCTACTTAGGGTCCAGAGGAAAATGCTAATTCTTCTCTCTGCGATGTATGCAGTACATGCATTTGCAAACTTCATATAGCACACTTCGTACTCATACAGCAGATCGGAGACTGGAAATTATGTAGGTATGTGGGATTTTTTCCCCCTGAGAGATTTTATAGGTTTTATTTAAAAAGTAGCTGAAACATACTAAATGATTTCCTGAGTTTTTAGAAACTATTCATTTTAAAATTATCTTACCAGATGCATAGCACATGAGTAATGGAAAATAATGGTACATAAACTCAGAGACAGTGTGGTATAGAGGATTGGGTGCACTGGACTGGGACTCAATAGATCTACATTCTATTCTCTGCTCATGATCTGCTGTGTGATCTTGTACAAGTCACTGTGCTTCTCACCCTTTGTCTATTTAGACTGTTAGCTCAGCAGGGCAGAGACTGTCTCTTACTTTGTGGAGACCCCAACAGAGCTCATGTTCCCAGAGCTTGCACCTTGAGTGCAGGTAGCAGGAGTACCCAAATGTAGTGACTGTTCTATGAGAATAATAACTTCTAAAATAAAACACAAAGCTTCTCCGAGACACATTCCTGCCAGGACAATTCTACACTTTTTCATGACTTTCTGACCAGGACAAAACACTGTTTTCTGTAAAAACCAACAGAGACAGGTCCACAAAATAGGGCCATTCCCTACTTTTATTTCTAAAAGCTGAGATACATGGTGTTGTCCAGTGATGGTGATACAGAGGGGCTGGTGGGCAAGAGTCAGGGTTTTTTTGGTGAGAGGATGCCATGAATCAGTAAGTTTGTGATCAGATGGTGGGTGGCTAAATGTTTTGCAAGCCTAGCAAAAAAAAATGCTAAGGCGAGCCCTGGACTCCAGCAAACCTCTTTCCTCCTGTACCTCCAGTACTGATGTTCCAAGAAAGATATAGCTCACGTGACCCTGAGGACAGGGTCTTAAAAATTCCCAAATCTTGCCAGCCTAGCTCCTTTTAATCCCACAGATTGTTCCCACTCACCCTGAGAGAATAAAAGGCTAGTATAGGGGTAGGCAACCTACAGCACACGTGCCGCCTTCGGCACGCGAGCTGATTTTCAGTGGCACTCACACTGCCTAGGTCTTGGTCACTGGTCTGGGGGCTCTGCATTTTAATTTAATTTAATTTTAAATTAAGCTTCTTAAACATTTTTAAAACCTTATTTACTTTACATACAACAATAGTTTAGTTATATATTATAGACTTATAGAAAGAGACCTTCTAAAAACGTTAAAATGTATTACTGGCACACAAAACCTTAAATTAGAGTGAATAGATGAAGACTCGGCACACCGCTTCTGAAAGGTTGCCGACCCCTGCGCTAGTAGCTTGATCATGCCCTCCTATTCCTTATTACTCATGCTTATCTAATCAGGAAACAGAAAGAATAGCATGTGACTAAGGTGGCCAATCACACTGTAGCAATAAAAAATGATGAGTAGGGTTAGCAGAGACCTCAAACAACCCATAGGCAGATATTTGTTCACTGAATAGTTACAACTAATAAACAGATTCAGAAAATGCTAAATCCATTTGTGAACCATTGGCTTAAAGAAAAGGGACAATATTTGTCTAATTGGCCAAACTCTAATAAGAACCTTGGCGTGCTGGCTCCAACATATCCTATTTATCCACCAGACAACATGGAATCTCTCCATTTCCTCCACTCACTGCAGACTTTGACAAATCTGCAAACTAAACACAGCCATGAAACAGATTCAGAGGGACCCGACAACCAGCTCCATGCCCCCACAACAAACTGAAGTTCAAAAAGAGCCAGGAAAACCAGCATCATTAGTAGGCACTTTAATTTCTTATCTTCATCTTGCACTGCAGTACCCATAGTGAAATAGATGCAGGGAAGTGCATGGGGATGAATGACAGGAAAGTGTTAATGGCACAATGTGCGCAGCTTAGGGTCCTCCGTGCCTCCCAGCTGGTCTCTAATCCCCATCCTTGCACCTTGATCATTAAGGCTAAATTTATTGCATTTTAAATTAAAAACATATAATGAGGAACATACCGGCTCATGTGCGTGGTAGCTCTCATTCCCTATAAATTCCCACTACGCCTAGGAAACTGTGGTTTGTTTTTCTGTGTTGCTAATTGGTGAGCACAGAAATTGCTAGCAGGTTTTCATCTCTTGAATTTATTTACCATCATGGAAGAGGGGGGAAAGTCATTCCTCTGGCAAAGGGGGAGAAACTGGAAAGATTATATTATTTTGACCTTACATTTGAGCTGACATACAGCACAGTACTAAATCAATGACTTGGCACAATAGACAGGATTAGCATGGAGGGTTATGAGCAGTTTTGCAGCACCATGGCTGTCCTGTTGCTACCAGTGGATGTCAGTAGAGGCACCAGTTGCAAAAAAGCCAAATGTAAAAAGACAACTGCTTAACTGAGCACATGCAATGCAAAATCATATCTACTCCAAAAAACCAGTCCCTCCAAGCTAATGATTTAGGACTACTAGCAAGCAGTAGTACATGAAAGGATGTAGCAGAACTGATCAGGTTGCACGTAATTCTTTATGCTTTCACCTTACAAAAGTAATATTTTTTCAGTTAATTTAAAAACAATTCAGAAAGTCAGGAGGCCCACTGTTGGAAAAGTAGTGATTCTGGACAACAAATTAAAAAGAAGTGAAACATATATCATCTGCTTCTCTTCTGGCTGTAGATCAGCCACTGCTCAATGAATACTTAAAAGCAACAATAAAACGCTATGCTCTCTAAGTATTGCTTTGCAGTGATTGGACTGCATTCCTTTAGTAAAACAAACAGTCCCCATAAAATAAGCACAGGCTATTTGGCTAAACTCTAACTATTTTATCTAAAAGAACAAGACAAAAACCACACCAAAATGTCAAGGATTTCCTTTGCTAAATTATAGCCCGTCATCTTGTATAGCAAACCACTGACCTCACTTCCCAAGTAAACATTCTTGGAAACGAATTCATTGATAAGAAGGATTGAACTGCCCATTCAGGGACAGATCCCAATGCCCTTACTCGTCCTGAATAATACCTTGCTCTACTCATTCTGAGAGACACTACTCAACATGAATTAGGGTATCAGAGTCCGGTCCAACATGTTTTGTTCTTAAGGGATCCCATCAGGGAGAATGACAGCGAACTCTCACCACATGGACCATCTTACCACAAAGATGTAATTCTTCTATCCACAAGGCAAATAACATTCTTTTCCATAGCATAAAAATAGTCAGGATGTTAAGAGTAACAAGAAGGGTTTCTACAGGTATGTTAGCAACAAGAAGAAAGTCAAGGGACATGTGGACCCCTTACTGAATGAGGGAGGCAACCTAGTGACAGAGGATGTGGAAAAAGGTAATGTACTCAATGCTTTTTTTGCCTCTGTCTTCAAGAACAAGGTCAGCTCCCAGACTAATGCACTGGGCAGCACAGTATGGGGAGGAGGTGACCAGCCCTCTGTGGAGAAAGAAGTGGTTCAGGACTATTTAGAAAAGCTGGACAAGCACAAGTCCACAGGGCCGGATGCACTACATCCGAGGGTGCTAAAGGAGTTGGCCGATGTGATTGCAGAGCCATTGGCCATTATTTTTGAAAACTCATGGCGATCAGGGGAGGTCTCGGATGACTGGAAAAAGGCTAATGTAGTGCCCATCTTTAAAAAAGGGAAGAAGGAGGATCCGGGGAACTACAGGCCAGTCAGGCTCACCTCAGTCCCTGGAAAAATCATGGAGCAGGTCCTCAAGGAACCAATTCTGAAGCACTTAGAGGAGAGGAAAGTGATCAGGAACAGTCAGCATGGATTCACCAAGGGCAAGTCATGCCTTACTAACCTAATTGCCTTCTATGACGAGATAACTGGCTCTGTGGATGAGGGGAAAGCAGTGGACATGTTATTCCTTGACTTTAGCAAAGCTTTCGATACGGTCTCCCATAATATTCTTGCCAGCAAGTTAGAGAAGTATGGGCTGGATGAATGGACGGTAAGGTGGATAGAAAGCTGGCTAAATCGTTGGGCTCAATGGATAGTGATCAATGGCTCCATGTCTAGTTGGCAGCGGTATCAAGCGGAATGCCCCAAAGGTCAGTCCTGGGGCTGGTTTTGTTCAATATCTTCATTAATGATCTGGAGGATGGCGTGGACTGCACCCTCAGCAAGTTTGCAGATGACACTTAACTGGGAGGAGTGGTAGATATGCTGGAGGGTAGAGAAAGGATACAGAGGGACCTAGACAAATTAGAGGATTGGGCCAAAAGAAGTCTGATGAGGTTCAACAAGGACAAGTGCAGAGTCCTGCACTTAGGACGGAAGAATGCCATGCCCTGCTACAGACTAGGGACTGAATGGCTAGGCAGCAGTTCTGCAGAAAAGGACCTAGGGGTTACAGTGGACGAGAAGCTGGATATGAGTCAACAGTGTGCCCTTGTTGCCAAGAAGGCTAACGGCATTTTGAGCTGTATAAGTAGTGGCATTGCCAGCAGATCGAGGGATGTGATCGTTCCCCTCTATCTGCATTGGTGAGGCCTCATCTGGAATACTGTGTCCAGTTTTGGGCCCCACACATGACATATGGGGGCCTCCCCCACATGACTTATGAGGAGAGGCTGAGGGAAATGGGATTGTTTAGTCTGCAGAAGAGTGAGGGGGGATTTGATAGCTGCTTTAAACTACCTGAAAGGGGGTTCCAAAGAGGATGGAGCTCGGCTGTTCTCAGTGGTACCAGATGACAGAACAAGGAGTAATGGTCTCAAGTTGCAGAGGGGGAGGTTTAGGTTGGATATTAGGAAAAACTTTTTCACTAGGAGGGAGGTGAAGCACTGGAATGGGTTACCTAGGGAGGTGGTGTAATCTCCTTCCTTAGAGGTTTTTAAGGTCAGGCTTGACAAAGCCCTGGCTGGGATGATCTAGTTGGGGTTGGTCCTGCTTTGAGCAGGGGGTTGGACGAGCAGGGGGTTGACCTCCTGAGGTCCCTTCCAACTCTGATATTCTATGATTCACCACCACCCCACCACGCTCCCTCAGGCAGCTGCTGCGCTGCCCTGAGCAGTGAGCCAGTGAGGCCAGCTTCAGCCACACGAGAAGCAGCTCCGTTCCACACCCTGCCAGGGCCCAGCTGCCAGGGAAAGCAGTTGAACATGCCGAGGTGGAGGCGCAGTAGGAAAAGGACAGAGCTCCTTCCCGTAGGTAACGTGAGGCGGGGAGAGCGCGGCGGCCCCGGGCTGGGTGCAGGGCAGGGCAAGTCACGGGGCAGAGAAAACACATGAAGCAGCCACGTGTCCCCTTTAAGGTTGTGTGTGCCCCTCTTCCCCCCCACCCCCCAGTATGGGGAGGCACAAGTCATCTGTGAGTGTAACTATACTGAAAAACATTTTCTACTCTTAAACGCTGTTCAGCTAATAACTATAAATCAATACAGCCCTAACTCATCACGGTATTAATTTAGATGGAATAAAGGGTCCAAGAGTCAAAGGTGTTGACATGACATGACCTTGTCACTGTCCAACATTAAAAAGTACTAAACAAGGTCTGAGGTTTGGTACACAGAGACCTCAGTCTGCTTAGTACCATGCTTAGTACCAAATCCTTTTAACCTTTTCTCAAAGATACAGACAAAGAAGGAATAACTGTGAAAGCGTTTGAAATATAAAATATTAAGGAAGGCTTTCATTTTAACAACATTCCTTGTTCCCTTTCTCTTTAAGTGGAGAGAGTTTTTAGAAGGAAACCCCCCTTGTCTGACAGTCTCAGAGATGCAATTACAAATGGTCATAACTGTGTTTTGGGGGTAAAGAGAAGTTAGTTGTGATGGGCGAGAGCTGTTGTGATTGCTGTTGTTGAAATTCAGTCCTGTTTGCTAGAAGACAAAACAAGACAACCACACTCAAAAGTGAGTGTGTGGCGGGGAGAACAGCAAAAGGTAGAAAATGAAGTTTCTGGTGTTGACTCTCACTTGCAACCTCACTCCTGGAAAAACATAGGCACAACACACGGTCTCGTCACTCTCTCCGAGACTTGGCAAACTTGTACCAGCACTGGGCTATTTAGGGTACTGGAATTAGCTGTCTTTCTGGTAGGAGGCTTACAGCAGTTTTGCAAAAATATATATTCTTAGCTAGCTAAGCCAGACTCTTATTAGACAGAAGGCAAAAGAAGACAGATAGGAAAGAGAAGAAAAGGTTCATCAGGCTGACACCTGAACCCATCAGTCCTTCCCTGCCCCCTCAGGGCTTGTCTTCACTAGCCGCCGGATCGGCAGGTAGCAATCGATCTATTGGGGATCGATTTATCGCGTCTCATTTAGACGCGCTTAATCGATCCCCGAACGCGCTCCTCGTCGACTCCGGAAATCCACCTCGGTGAAAGGCAGAAGCGCAGTCGACGGGGGAGCGGCAGCAATCGACTCGCCGCCCGTCCTCACGGCCAGGTAAGTTGATTACGATACGCCGACTTCAGCTACGTTATTCACGTAGCTGAAGTTGCGTATCGTAGATCGACACCCCCCCTCTAGTGTAGCCCAGGGCTCAGACTGGAAGGCTGATTATGGCATAGGTGGGGCTGGTTGAACTGCTCTGGCTGGGCCAAGGCATCCTGCCCATTAAAGAGGCAGGCCACCCTGTTACAGAAACGTTCTGGGTTTTTTTATTTAAAACAACTCTTCCTTCCAATTTTTTCTTCAATTTTATTTCTATACAAAGTTTAAAAAGACCCAAACAAAATGGAACATTTTGTTCAACCTAAAATTATTTTTTCAACTTTTTAATTTCACTGAAATATTCAAAAAAAATTCCTTTCAGGTTAACACAAAATGATTTTTTTCCAGGTTGATGTCGAACTGAAATATTGGTTATTCTCCCATCTCTAGCTGTGTCCAGAACAGAACACAGTACTCCAGGTGGCACGGACAAAGGGTCTAGCGGAGCTGGACAGAGAGTCTATTGCTGCCCTCCTTTGTGATCAGTGCTGCTGCTCACTAGGCTTCTCTGCCCCCCGCAGGTGAGTTCTGGATTATTTGTCTCCCATGTCTTTTAGCTTTACATTATATCATTGCTCTGCAGATCTAAACCTCTGTACTCCCTTCACAGGCACCTTGATGTATTGGTCTCTGGTCTTTTGTTTCTTTGCTTTCACTTGGCCCCAGAAGAATCTCTGAAAAGCTGAACTGTGTCAATCCTGTATTAAATTCTCTCTTACAGTCTCTGAAATAAGTCCTGACAACAACAAAAATCTTCCTTTGCCGGTATCCCCCATTCAGATGCCTTTTGACATCAGACAGGCTCATCAGCTTAATTAAAGACTTCAGATCCCACACCCAGATGCCTTAACTTTGCACCTTTTCTCAGACTACCCCTTTATTTTCTCTTTCTCTAAACATAGGAAGCAGCCATTAACACACATGCAGGGACAAAGGTGATAGAGAAGGGCAATGACTGTCAGCTCCTTAAAATCCAATTATTTTGCCTAACTTTCCAGTACCTACCTTCCAGTGGTTAGGGAGCTAACTTGAGACTCAGGAGAAAGACTTCAGGTATGACCTCAGGAAAGTCACATACTTTCTCTGTGCCTCATTTTTCCCATCTCTCATGAGGTGATAATAGCAACTTCTATATCACAAGAGTGTTGTAAGGAAAAAAATGCATTAAAGAGTGTGAGGCACTCAGATATACCAGTAACAGGGGCCACAGAAGTGCCGTAGATCAATAGGCTAAGATTTAAAAGACAGACAAGTCTCATGACAGAAAAAAAGAACAAATTTTTTAGTCAGCATGAATCATGGGAAACCTCTGTGGAAAAATACCAAAAAAAGAGTTGCTAAAAATGACAAAGAAACCCTAAGTGAGTCTACCTTCAACCTGTTCATCTGAAAGACTTTCTTTCTCTTAGCCTTGATAGCTCAGCTGGATTCATTGTTCCTTTTAAGCAAATGAAATTTAACAACAGATTTACCAGATCAAAATATCAAGGAGATTAAAACTGCATTGTTCACGATGAGACATTTTATAGGGCGTTTCCCATCATTATCTTCAGTGTTACAGTAATTTAACACATGGGATAATATCAACTAATAATTCTGGCCTCAAATACTGTTACTTTATGTTTTATGTATCAGAGGGGTAGCCGTGTTAGTCTGGATCTGTAGAAGCGACAAAGGGTCCTGTGGCACCTTATAGACTAACAGAGGTATTGATACAATACCTCTGTTAGTCTATAAGGTGCCACAGGACCCTTTGTCGCTTCTTTATGTTTTATGAAAGTTAATTGCATCTTCAAACATTGTCAGACAAAGTGCTGAAAAATAGGGCAGATTCCTTTACAATGCAGTTCTCTATTCATTTGACAACCAGTCCATGCTAGACCAAGCAGAACTTTTATAAAAAAAAAATTGACACAGCAGGTGTAATTGAGAGTTCAGGGAACAAAAGGGTGCTATCATTTTATAATAAGAGCTAGCCTCCCATAGTGACCTGAAAAGAATGTGGCCTTTGAAACAGCTTCAGTAGAATTAGTAGCCTTTTAGAAAATATGACTATTGTTCTGAATTCCACTTGCAAATTTAATTTGCCCCCTGTTATTCTCAAGCAAATTCCAACAGAGTTTTATTCCATAAAATCTGTGTAGATACATGAGGAACACTATTTTAGCTCAGGAAATTCATGGGTCTTTTGCACATACAGTTATCTATTTATAGTGTTTATTTGTCTCTCTATATGTAAAGAGAGCAGTTGCAGATATAATACATGATCAGATTCACATACTATATATTGAAATCGTAAGTATTCTATAAACATATACATTGTAGGACACTATGAAATGCTGAATTATGTTTAGACAGATAAGCACATGAAATAAAAAGTCTTGCTCATAAAAGCAAAGGAATTTGAAAGCTAAAGTTCAAAGGCAAGGCAAAAAATGTCCCTTCCTAACATATTAGATAGATATGATGTTTTAGATCAGACAGCCTGTATAATATCTACCCTACACTAGTAAGCCAAAAGTAGTTACTTATGAATAGAGTTTAACTTTTAATTTTCAATGTCTTCGCTTTGATAAGTTTGAATTACGTGCTTAGAGTTAAATTCATCCATGGTTTAAGCAGAACTAACTTGTCCCTGGTATATGTGGGTAAAATGCAAGTGTCTTTCCGCAGACACTGAGTAGGTAAACATTGGCTACAGAGTTTCTGATACACATATTATAGTCAGAGTGACTGATTTAGGAATATACTCCTAGTTATACTCCTGTTATAGAGGATGCATCATCCTCTTTCAGTTGTCTTAGTCTCTCCCAAAGGCCACACAGAAATAACCCCATAGTCTTGTAACACATTAGCATTCATGTGTTGAAAACAACATATTTAATTTATGAAACTGACACATTTCAATAACAAACAGGAGATGGAACATATTAAACATAGCCCTATACTTGATACAGTCAATGAATAACCAAATCTACCTATATGGAGTATAGAATGTTGCTGTTCAATTAAATATATCAAGAAAAGGCTGAGCTTTGTTATAAGTAAAGGTAAAAATTACTGCTATAACTTTTTTTTTTAGGGCACTGGCTGGCTAACCATTTTGGTCATAATCTGTATAGGTTTGATCCTATTTCTTACTACAGATTTTATCTGTCTACCAATCTATTTAGTTTACCAATGACATTTAGTCACTTTAGATACTGATATTGTTTGCTAAAAATAACACAGTATTAAACTGTAGGAAGCATGGAAATATGTGAAATTAGGCAATAAAAGTTACACCCATTTAAACATAGAAAAATTGATTTTGAATTTGGTTCCAATCAGTAGCGTAGGCAGGTCCGGAGCACGGGGGGAGTGGCGCTATAAACAGGCGCCTCCCAGGGCTCCCCCTGTACTCAGCCGGCGGTGCCTCCGGCGGCGCTCCAGGTCTTCGGCGGCACTTTGGCGGTGGGTCCTCACTTGCTCCGGGTCTTCGGTGGTACCCACTGCCGAAATGCTGCCGAAGACCCGGAGCGCCACCAGGTGAGTATAAGAAGCGGCACTTAAAAAGAAGGCACTGCTTCCTTTTTAAGGCGCTGCTTCTGCTCATAGGGGGAGCAGCCGCTCCCTCTGCTCCCCGCCGGCTACGCTACTGGTTCCAATTTTGGTCAAATGGTTGGATCCATTTAGTCAAATCAATTCACCAATCCACAACAGCAATCAAGTTAAAAGTTTCCTTGATTTTAGTCAGCTTTTCTACACTGGTGAGCCCTCATCAGGAGTATTGCATCCAGTTTTGGGGCCCCCACCACAGAAAGGATATGGACAAATGGGAGAGAGTCCAGCAGAGGGCAACGAAAATGATTCGGGGGCTGGGGCACTTAACGTGCGAGGAGATGCTGAGGGAACTGGGTTTATTTAGTCTGCAGAAGAGAAGCATGAGGGGGGATTTGATAGCAGCCTTCAACTACCTGAAGGGGAGCTCCAAAGAGGATGGAGCTCGGCTGTTCTCAGTGGTGGCAGATGACAGAACAAGGAGCAGTGGTCTCAAGTTGCACTGTGGGAGGTCTAGGTTGGATATTCTGAAACACTATTTCACTAGAAGGGTGGTGAAGCACTGGAATGGGTTACCTAGGGATGTGGTGGAATCTCCATCCTTAGAGGTTTTTAAGGTCCGACTTGACAAAGTCCTGGCTGGGATGATTTAGTTGGGGTTGGCCCTGCTTTGAGCAGGTGGTTGGACTAGATGACCTCTTGAGGTCTCTTCCAACCCTAATCTTCTATGATTCTAAGAGCTTTCATGAGGTATAAGAGGAATACTGTATTCAGCAAGTGTAATTGTGTCTAGGGACATCATATTGGCTTGGCTATTTACTATCCAAAATAATTGACAGTAATAGAAGTGAAAAAGAATGTGTTTTCCACAAATAAATAATGTTTCAGATTATGTTTGGTCACAATAAGTCACGTCATGTTATGTCATCTTGTCATGTCTGACAAGATGTAAACAATTATGGCATGACACAGCACATCAGAAATCAGAAAACTGAAATACACACTTTTTAAAAAGGAACGTCAGGTCCCTGCAAAATCTTTCCAAGTGGCAAATATGCAACCAAAATGTTTAAGGGCTAATTTGGGAAGGAACATATACTACTTCCTCCCTTGTCTATTGAATTATTGGGGGTAGGGGACAGGAATCTGTCAGCAGGGGAAGAAGAATGTGAAACTAAGGGCATTTAAGTCCATGAGAGTTGCCTATGTACGGACTTACCTTTGTTTTGTTTTCTGAACAGATACATAAAGCAATGTACTGGTATATGTGTATATCTTTCTATCTAGATTTTTATACCGTGCTACATGGGATTTTAGGGTTTGGTTCTACAATGGCTTATTGAACATGTATATATTCTCTTTTATTTAGCCCCTCTGAGGTCAATAGAACTAAATGTAGGGGTCAGAATACATGCAGAAGTAAGGGTATGCAGGGTTAAGACCTTCAGTGTTTGTCAGGTATGCCAGTTTGCGAAAGTTCTCAGTATGAACTAACATATACTCTTTGACAGAGTTACAAGAACTGCTGAGAAGTTCAGCATGGAAAAAGGAGGTTTCCCATAGAAAAGCTAGTTTAAAATGAGGTGTATTGATGCTAGGAAAAAAACAGAGCACTAAAGTGGAACTAAGAGCCTTTTTGTAATTCAACCAGATTTCAAACAAAACAAAATTAGTTTAAAATGCATCTTATATGTATATTCTATAGATATATATTCAAAATATGCCCAAAATGGCTATTTTTTTATTTTTAGCTATAAATGATTATAACAGCATAAACAAAGGGCAACTTTCCAGATCCCTGATTGAGCAATGATTAGCCCCATGCATTTTTTCTAACTAGATCATTACTCACTCAGCACTGGAATAATACTAAAACTGTGGAGATTTGGCTCATAATGCTCAGGACACACAAAAAACTAAAAGGTAATTTTTAATAATGAGAATCCTTTTTTCATGTTCTTCACTAGGGACGATAGATGTGTATGAACTCAGCCAAGAATCAGGCTCCTGGTTAGTGTTAGCTCTTGAAATTTGGTAAGAAAATGAAAAATAATTATATTGTATCTACTGATTCCAGTTTCTGACAGTTGTGTATATTATTTGGATACATGACAGCATGATAGTTTTGATGTATGTGAAAGAACATGTATTAGAATATATAGCCTAGTTGCAATCATTTTTGAATTGCGTAGTATAGGGCTTGTCTACACTGGCAAGTTTTGTCACCAAAAATTGCCTTTTGGCGATAAAACAGCGATAGCATACACACTGCAATGTGACTTAAAAAAAAAACGCCTAGTTTTGGTGACAAAAAACTTCCACCCCTGCAAGAGACTTTTGTCTTTTCCTCTCCCTTTATTGTCGACAAACAGCCAGTGTAGACAACACAGCTTTTTTTTTTTTCAATCTTATTGAATTTTAAGGCTGATTCAGCAAAACTGGGATGCACAAATGGGGTGCGTATTGGATTGCAGAGGCCAAGATTTTCAAATTTGCCTATGGTACTTGAATGCCCAAGTCCCATTAATATTAATGTGAATTGCCCATCCGCTACATTGATCTAAAAATCTCAGCTGTGCTGTTTGCAATACAAGAGCACAGCTTTAGGAACAAACATGGACATTTTGGTCCTGTTGCAAAGCTCACTGAAGCCAACGGGAATCAATGGAAACACTCCCATTGACTTCTATGAGTTTTAGATCAAGCTGTTGCTAGGTAACATGCCATTTACTTTGAACAGCTAAAACGTGTTTACATAGACATATGATAATTGGATAATCTCTGTAAAGTGCTTTAAATATGAAAACCTGATATATTAAAGATAAGGGAGGAAGGGAAGGGAACAGAGAGGGAGAGAGAGAACAGGGATTATAGCCACCTATCATAATTCAATGCATCAGATAGAAAATGTATTCCTTTTTTATCAGTTAAAATGGAAATTGATACCGACGCTGCAATTTTTCTAATTTCAGAGAAGCTGTACAGACAATAATTCTGGAAAGTTAAGCTGATGCACCACAGAGTTTGTTTAGACCATATCAAATAGTATTTAAATTGCACAGGTGTGGTCTGAGAGTAATAATTGTTCCAAGTGTGATCAAGCATAGGGAATCTAACCATGTGTTGTGCTCTTGGCTCTTGTGTGATGGTTTCTCAGGACACTCAATACTGTAGGTCACCGTGCAACCCTCTGCCTCAGAGAGAAAGAGATTTGCTGATGCTAAAGTGGATGACAGGTCCCTGCCACCCCAGTCTGTCAGCTACTTCAGACAAACTTCTCAAGACTCTGCTGGTTTTACTTTGCCTTGCAGTTAGTCCTTGGTGTATTCCCATTCCTGAGCCCCTAGAGAGCCTTCTCCCTGAAGTGTCCAGCTCCTGTCACTGGACACTCACAGAAATTACCCAGTTTGCTATCTCCAAAGAAACCGTGTGCACACCAGCTTGGTTGATTCAACTGAGAATTCACACTTTGCTTAATATTGCAGCACTGAGATGAATTTATAATAAAACAAGAGTAAGCTTTTTTTAACAGAGAAAAAAGATTTAAGGGAAACTGAGCAAGGATCATGGAAACAGAATTGATTAAAAATAAAACAAAAGTATAGCATGCTTGTAAAAAACTAAACATAACTTCATCAGGCTACAATCCTTGTCTAAAGAAAAATTCTCACCTAAAGCAACTTCTCAGCATCATTAGCCCCCACCCAAGCCAGGATCCAACTTTCATGGATGCAAAGAAGTGCCATCCTTTTTGGTTTCTCGTGATGGACAATAAAATGTCTTTTCTCCTTGCTTCTTATAGTCCAGTAAACCTTTGAAATGTATTCTTGCTGTTTGTTCTCCGGAGTGTTGGTGCTCATCCTGTCTATCTCAGATGCAAATGTAGTCTCCATTGTGTTTGGCCTACCCTGTTTACTTTACATTGGCGATCAAGGTAGACAGGTAAATCAACATTCCTTTGCCTGGGAAAAATTTGTTTATCAACACTGCCTGGTTACCTAGTTTAAATATATTTTTAATACATACATACAACTTTTTGCATATCACTCGTACATATACAATGCTTATGATGACCAGTATGATATAAGCTTTTATTTGATTCCTTACACAACAGTCTTTATAGATAAATATTATGACATCAACATGTTAGGTGTACTGAGTTGGTCAGGCCTAATAGGGCTCATAGGGCCACATCTTGTGTATCCATTATTTTATACATGATGAATGAGGATGTGATAGGCCAAATATCCCTCAATTAATATAAATATGTTCAACTACCACAGCTAGATTTAAGAAATGGCTGTTCCCAGCTTTCACCAGGTCTGAAAGACTAATGTTACAAGTGATGGACAAAATCAATCTTCAGTCCTCAAGACTGGTGCTTGGATCTGTAGCGATTATCTCAAATAACAGCAATTTCTAGAGTAAACAATGACTAAATCTGTAATCAAGTAAGGATTATAGAATTGGGCCCAAAATATAAGGACTAATGATGTAAAGTATGAATCCCTGACCCAGTATGAAAACCCTGAAAACCCAGGATTTGTTTCCATTGTTAAAAGAGGGACAAAAGTTTACAAAACTAGATTTGTCTCAGGTTTACCAGTCATTGGAGTTCTTGATAATACATGATCATTAATATGCATAAAGGATTCTTCTGCTATAATATGCTTCCATTGAACATGACTAGAATTCTGGTTACAACTCAACTTAAAATTAAACAAACATTACCGGATTTGAGTGGGGTGATATTTTTATCCAGGTGCAAATGCAAAAGCTCATTTAAGAAGACTGGAATCTGGGCTAAAGTGGTTTAAATTATTTCAAAAAGGTAAGAAAAAAGGACAAATGTTCTTTTTTCCATTCACCTAGGCCATCTGAGTGATGTGGAAGGCTTAATGCCTCTCACAGAGAAATGTAATGTTGTGTCAAAAGTCATTGTGCCTAAAGATGCCACAGATCCTCTCTAAGGGTGACCAGATATCCCGATTTTATAGGGACAGTCCCGATATTTGGGGCTTTTTCTTATATAGGCTCCTATTATCCCCCACCTCCTGTTCCGATTTTTCACACTTGCTGTCTGGTCATCCTAAGAACTGGCTAATTATCATGGAAAGTCTAAGGGTACGTCTATACTTACTTCCTGGTTTGGCGGGAAGCAATCAGTCTTCTGGGATCGATTTATCGCGTCTTGTATAGACGCGATAAATCGATCCCGGAAGTGCTCGCCGTCGACACCGGTACTCCTGCTCTGCGAGAGGAGTACGCGGAGTTGACGGGGGAGCCTGCCTGCTGCGTCTGGACCCGCGGTAAGTACCTTTTAGTTCGAACTAAGATACTTCGACTTCACCTACGTTATTCACGTAGCTGAAGTTGCGTATCTTAGTTCGAACCGGGGGGTTAGTGTGGACCAGCCCTTAGAGATACATACAATTTGTCTACATTAAAAAAAAATCTAACAACACAGTTCTTAGTAGCTGGCATTGGACTAAAAACTGTAACAAGCTATTTGATCAGACCAAAAAGTTACAGACACCTGCAAGGGATTTAAAAGAAAGTATGGCCCCAAGTTAGAACAGCTAGCATGTGATGCTTCAGCTGTAGGTATAGATGAAAACTTATCACCTAAAATAATATATGGGATCAAAAGACTAATTGCTTCCAATTCCAGGACCTTTGCTCAAGCATATGAAAACAAGACTCTCCTGCTGACTATTATATTTTGGAATCAGGAAATTCCAAGTTTCTCTATTGGAAGAAGTTACTTTGATTGCAGAGCGCAAGCCTATTGTTCAAATTCTTGGACCAGAAATTGATAACCTGGCTGATACATTATAGAAACGGACACTGAAGCTAACCTCTTCTCACTGCAATATCATGTCTAAGTTATCTGAAAACCAAAGAAAGCTGCATTATCCTGTTGTCCATTTGAGATGAAAAGTTCACCTCAATGCATCCCTTTCTCACGATCTCCTTTTTTGGAACTATTACCAAGTACCCTGGAATCGGCGGCAGCAGAGATGGAAGAAGGCTGTTGGCTTGATTTTCTGTTGCCCTGCAGCTTATGCTGTCTTTTTAAAAACTGGGCAAAGCGGACATGCAATGCTCCCATCCTGTACTGGAAGTGTCTTACCCGCACTTTGCACTGCTGTGCAAGGCACAAAGGTGCAGGGCAATGCAAAGTCATCCTCCTCCCATTCAAAAAGATGCAAGCCTGTATGTATACATTGGTTGAGTCCTCCTGCTCTGCAGCAGCCACAGAATAGATGCTGCAGGGGCTAATACTGCAGCCAGTGACTTTAACGCCCTTCCAGATTTGTGCGTTAAAAATGTGGGAGCTGAGCAGGGGACAGAGACATGGATAGCATCTGGTCCTCGGTTTACTTCCCATAACACCTGCCTCTGTACCCACCCTGTAAAACCCAAATGATAGGGCACCTGTATGGTCATGGTTAATGGAGGTTAGTGCTGTAGCTATAACAAACCCTTTTTTCCATGCAGTGAGAAGTGTAACTACATTTCAGTGGAGTCCCCCTCTGACCACGGTGCTGGAATTCTCTGGCCCCTATTATTTATCATGAAACATGAAAAAAATATTACATCCATGTTACAGCAGGATTAAAAGAAATTAATTTTAAAAGGAATTAAATAAGATGTGGTACTCATCTGACTGGGAGCATTGCGTAGATCGATGTGTGTGATGCTTTGGAATTGGAAAAGGTTCAGAAAAGGGCAACAAAAATGATTAGTGGTCTAGAAGGGCTTCCGTATAAGGAGAGATTAATAAGACTGGGACTTTTCAGCTTGGAAAAGAGGCAACTAAGGAGGGATATGATAGAGGTCTATAAAATCATGAGTGGTATAGAAAAAGTAAATAAGGAAGTGTTATTTACTCCTTCCCATAATACAAGAACAAGGGGCCACCAAATAAAATTAATAGGTAGCAGGTTTTAAACAAACACAAGTATTTTTTCACACAACGCAGTGTCAACCTCTGGAACTCCTTGCCAGAGAGAGTTGTGAAGGTCAATACTATAACGGGGTTCAAAAGGGAGCTAGATAGATTCATGGAAGATAGGTCCATCAATGGCTATTAGCCAGGATGGGCAGGAATGGTGTCCCTAGACTCTGTTTGCCATAAGCTAGGATTGGGTGACAGGGCATGGATCACTTGATGATAACCTGTCTGTTCATTCCCTTTGGGGCACCTGCCATTGGTCACTGTCAGAGGACAGGATACTGGGCTTAATGGACCTTTGGTCGGACCCAGTATGGCCGTTCTTATGTTCTTAATAGTGCCCTCTGAAAGTTAAAACATTTGTGGGATGCAACAGAGTCACTATGGTCAAATTTAGATGTGACGTAAATGGTGGTATAAGTAATCCACTGGCAAGTGAGACTAAATTGGTGCAATTTAGACACCATAGGACAAATTCTCTATTGGTGTAAATAGTCTAAATTCCACTGAAATTAAAGGTGCTGTGTCCATTTACAATTCAAAGAATTTGGCCTCAGGTAAGCAGTAGAGTAAGTATGAGGCAGCAAAAGCAACTAACAGGAAAGTGTATGGCACTGCAATAAAAAGCGGGTCCCTTTCTATTTTTCCTTATACCACTTAGATCCTCTGTTGCTTTCCTGCCTCAGCCCCACCTTTCGCCCAATCAACATGAAAGTAGCATCAGCTTAGCCTCACTTTTACACCGCCATTTATTGACCCAGTGTGCAGTAGCCATAAATATTTTTTAATATCCACCTAATGAATCCGGATCATGTAAACTTTCCACTGACTGACGGCTGCCTATGTGCCTTACCTGACTACAGGGAATAGAGTGGAAATCCATCAACTTCATGAAAAAACTCGCACAGATACAGACAGACATCATCTTCCTTTCCAACTGCAAACAGATGGACATCATACCAAAAGGACTAAAGGTAAAAAATCCATTACAATCTACTTATCACATAGACTATGCTGAGAGATTGTGTCACACACTGTCAAAGAAACTGCGAAACCACCTGATCAACATCCTATACAGCAAACAGGGAAAGATTAAGACTGAGCTCTCAAAACTGGATACTCTTATGGAAAACCAACCTTCCACACAAACTTCTTCATGGATTGACTTTACAAAAACTAGACAAGCCAGTTACAACACAAACTTTGCTTCTTTACAAAAGAAAAAGGACACTAAACTATCTAAACTGCTGCATGCCACAAGGAACCACAACAGTAGTTCCCTTACCCCACGCAACAATATTGTTAATCTTTCCAGCTATACTCTCAGCCCAGCAGAAGAATCTGTCCTATCTCGGGGCCTCTCCTTTTGTCCCTCCAGACCCACGAACATGATACAGTTCTGCGGTGACCTAGAATCCTACTTTCGACGTCTCCGACTCAAAGAATATTTCCAACAGACCTCTGTACAACATACTAACCCACAGAATCCTTCCTACCAAAACTACAGAAAGAAGGATTCTGCGTGGACTCCTCCTGAAGGTCGAAACAACAAATTGGACTTCTACATAGACTGCTTCCGTCGACGTGCTCGAGCTGAAATTGTAGAAAAGCAACATCACTTGCCCCATAACCTCAGCCGTGCTGAACACAATGCCATCAACAGCCTCAGGAACAACTCTAACATCATAATCAAAAAGGCTGACAAAGGAGGAGCTGTCGTCATCATGAATAAGTTGGAATATGAACAAGAAGCTGCCACGCAGCTCTGTAACTCCACATTCTACAGGCCATTATCCTCTGACCCCACTGTGGAGTACCAAAAGAAACTACACCATCTGCTCCAGAAACTCCCTGGAAAAGCACAAGAACAAATTTGTACAGACACGTGCCTAGAACCCCGACCAGGGGTATTCTATTTGCTACCCAAGATCCATAAACCTGGAAATCCTGGACGCCCCATCATCTCAGGCATTGGCACCCTAACAGCAGGATTGTCTGGCTATGTGGACTCTCTCCTCAGGCCCTATGCTACCAGCACTCCCAGATATCTTCGCGACACCACTGACTTCCTGAGGAAACTACAATCCATCGGTGGTCTTCCAGACAACACCATCCTGGCCACTATGGATGTAGAAGCCCTCTACACTAACATTCCACACAACGATGGACTACAAGCTGTCAGGAACAGTATCCCCGATACTACCACGGCTAACCTGGTGGCTGAACTTTGTGATTTTGTCCTCACCCACAACTATTTCACATTTGGGGATAATATATACCTTCAAGTCAGTGGCACTGCTATGGGTACCCGCATGGCCCCACAGTATGCCAACATTTTTATGGCTGACTTAGAACAACGCTTCCTCAGCTCTCGTCGCCTAACACCCCTACTCTACTTGCGCTACACTGATGATATCTTCATCATTTGGACCCATGGAAAAGAAGCCCTTGAGGAATTCCACCATGATTTCAACAATTTCCATCCCACCATCAACCTCAGCCTAGACCAGTCCACACAAGCGGTCAATTTCCTAGACACTACTGTGCTAATAAGCGATGGTCACATAAACACCACCCTATACCAGAAACCTACTGACCGCTATACTTACCTACATGCTTCCAGCTTCCATCCAGGACACACCACACGATCCATTGTTTACAGCCAAGCTCTAAGATACAACCACATTTGCTCCAATCCCTCAGACAGAGACAAACACCTACAAGATCTCTATCAAGCATTCTTAAAACTACAATACCCACCTGCTGAAGTAAAAAAACAGATTGACAGAGCCAAAAGAGTACCCAGGAGTCACCTACTACAGGACAGGCCCAAAAAAGAAAATAACAGAACGCCACTAGCCGTCACCTTTAGCCCCCAACTAAAACCTCTCCAGCGCATCATCAAAGATCTACAACCTATCCTAAAAGATGATCCCTCACTCTCACAGATCTTGGGGGACAGACCAATCCTCGCTTACAGACAGCCCCCAAACCTGAAGCAAATACTCACCAGCAACCACACACCATACAACAAAAACACTAACCCAGGAACCTATCCTTGCAACAAAGCCCGATGCCAACTCTGTCCACATATCGATTCAAGTGATACCATCATAGGACCTAATAACATCAGCCACGCCATCAGGGGATCATTCACCTGCACATCTACCAATGTGATATATGCCATCATGTGCCAGCAATCCCCCTCTGCCATGTACATTGGCCAAACCAGACAGTCTCTACACAAAAGAATAAATGGACATAAATCTGACATCAGGAATCATAACATTCAAAAACCAGTAGGAGAACATTTCAACCTCCCTAACCACTCAGTGACAGACTTGAGGGTAGTAATTTTGCAACAAATAAACTTCAAAAACAGACTACAACGAGAAGCTGTTGAACTTCAATTGATATGCAAACTAGATACCATCAACTCAGGATTAAATAGAGACTTGGAATGGCTTGGCCATTACGTTAATTGAATCTATTTCCCTTAAATTAACGATCCTCATTCACACCTGTGTGTCAACTGTCCACAATGGCCATCTTGTTTATCACTTCAAAGGTTTTTCTTCCCGTGCTGTTATGGTTCCTCAATTAATTAGCCTCTTAAGGTTGGTATACGCACTTCCACCTTATCATGTTTCTCTGACTGTATAAATATCTGTCTACTGTATGTTTCATTCCATGCATCCGATGAAGTGGGTTCTAACCCATGAAAGCTTATGCTGAAATAAATGTGTTAGTCTCTAAGGTGCCACAAGTATTTCTTTCTTTCTTATTTTCTTTTTACTTCTAGAACTGTACCTTAGGGAAAGAAAAATGTGTTCTTAATCTGAGAGAGTTAACACATGGTAACTAGCTTGACGTAAAAGCCTGGTGAAGACAAAGCTGTTTGTCGTGTTCACCCAAGTTAGCAGGTTGAGTAACAGACTATGAGAGGAGCCTAGTCTTTACCTCGACATGCTACCTTGTGTGAAAACAACAAACTGCCTTGTTTTCACAAGGGTTTTCCCTCAGGTTTGTTAACTTGAGTTAAGAACACACTTTAGTTTCCCCATTGAAGACAAGACGTAGACGTGAAAGGGCTGTTCAGCCTCACTCTAGTCCGACTCCTGACCCTGGCCTCTCTGCTGAGACTACCAACAAGGTTGCCCTGATAATTTGAGGAGATTTACAGATCCAGGTATTTCCCAGCATACTCTATTTAAAAACATGATGGTCCTGATTCTCCTTTCATTTACCCCAGTGTAAATCTGCAATGACTCCACTGAAACCAATGGAACAATACATTGTATACATGAGTACAGAATCAGGCTGTGTTCACTGCTCAAGATTCTCCAAGTGATTAGTGATTCTGAGTGTCTTAATTTGTAGGTGCCTAAATTGAGGTACCTTAAAGTGAGCCTGATTTTCAGAGGAGAAGGCTCAGCACTTTCTGAAAATCAGACCCCTTTAAGGTGTCTCAGTTGGGTACCCAAAAACGGAGGTATCCAATATCACTTTTGAAAATCTGGGCCATATTTTAAAAGGATGTGTCGGTCTCTGAAACAGATGCAAAAGCAACGACCACTCATGTAGTTTGATGTTTACAGATTCATCAATCAAAAAGAAGCACTTTGATCACCTGACACAATTTAAACACCACACTTGATATCTGACACCAGGCCAAGAGCATGCAGATCTAATATATTTTTGGCTCCTGCAAATTTATTTTAAAAATATAAAAGAGGGTCAGTTATTAAGAAGTTGATTAATATGTACCCTGCTCAAACAGCCTTGAACATCTGTGTATTAAATTCATTTATTAAATTATACCAATCTGTATTTTAATGAGTAAAAGATACTTATTCTGCCATCCATCAAAATAAACTCAGGAAATACTTAACATTATAATCATTTTTCTTGTTTGAACATGAGTTATGAAATATGAATCCTGCACTAAGAATGCTGTACTTGCCATTATGATCAAATATGTTTTTACAGGTGCACCAAATATTCCGTTTTCCTTGCATTCTCAAACTGTTGAAAATATAAACCATGTTTTATATTTCTTAGGTAGATAATATTGCCTTTTCCCCCCTCACATGGCACCCATTATTAGTGAGTTATTACCACGTCTTTTTTCATACACACTGCATATCCTAAAGTTGCTTAGTAATGAAAATACAGATTTATGTAACATCTAGTGTCAAGTAACATTTAGGGCACACTTTAGTATTGAAAGGTTTGGGGCACTAATAACATTCAAGTGCATGTTAATATTACCAGATAAGGTGTATACAATCTATAAGGTCAAGTTCAGTCTTTTACCACTTTCCTTTTTTCTTGTTTGAGGAAAGTCCACTTTTAGACACAACCAGGATGACATGTGTGTGTACTGAAGTTGTGCTGCTCATTGTTCTAATAGCTGTAATTTTTATTGCCATTTTTCCCCTTTCTTATCTTCCAAAAAAACCTGGCAGAAAGTCAGCAAGCCCAGCTGGAATAGCAGGTGAGCTAAACTTCAGACTTCTTCACAATATCAGTTTGACACCATATCAAACACTAATTCGAATCATTTAAAATATTTCTAACATCTTTTTTTTTATTTTGAAAGGGCAGTCATTTAGGAAAATAGAGTTTAGGCCTGGGAACCAGACACTTAAAGAAAATAATATCTGATAATGTAGAATGAAGAAGGGTAAGATAGATGACTCTGGGGGGAACAGACCAGCTGGTGTGAACCTGTAGGCCTCTATTGACTTCAATGGAGCTACAAGAATTTGCACAAGCTAAAGATCTGGCTTGGAGTTTCAGATACACAACTCAAGCTAGCCATATCGGCAAGCAAGACCCCAATTCTGCTTTCACTGAAGTCAATGAAAGCTTTTCCTTTGAGTTCTATGGGAGCACGTTCAGACTGTAAAAGAATGCATCAACAGCAGAGCCAGCACACCATAAAAAAGCAATCACATTCTGGAAAGTAAATATAACCCATATTTTACCCATTTTTCCAAAACAAATGGATGAGGGAGAAAAAAAACCACTTGACACTTTATTTGTTCGGGGGGGCAGGGCGGTGGGACCCCTTCATCAAAGCAATCGCTTTGTACAGTTGCAACCAGAATTTAAATGGCCACCCTGCCAGAATTCCAGCTGTGACAGAGTCAATCCCTTTTATGGGAACATGAGAAACAGCTGATGTGAAGGGGGACAAAAACTGTAAATCGAAGTTCCAAGGCGAGTGAAACAGAGCAATAGCTCTGTAATGGCAGGGTGATGCCCAAACAAAAGTGGTGACAGGAATGGAACAAAATTAATACAATCATAACTTGGAGAGAAAATTGGAAATCTAATCTATTTAAGAAGAACTCTTCCCACTCCTATTGTACTTGTGTATCTACTCATCTTTTTTCTATTTAACCCTGTAGTGAATCTCTTTTCCAAAACATTTCTAATTGAAATACCCACTATTTTTTCCTCCACCTGAAAGTATGCAAGGTATATAGATTCATAGAATTTAAGGCCAGAAGGGACCATTATGAACATCTAGTCTGACCTCTTGAATACACAGGCCAAAGAACCTTGCCCAGTAACTACTGCATCAAGCCCATACCATATGTTGATCTATAGCACATATTTTTAAAAGACGCCTAGTCTCGACTACAAGTGATGGAGAAATCACATCCCAAGGTGTAAGTTGTTCCAATGGTTAGTTAAACTCACTGTTAAAAATGTATGCTTTATTTCTAGTCTGAATTTTTCTAACTTCAACTTCTAACCAGTTGATCTCATTATGATGACAGATAAAAAACATTTTCTTAAAATATCTATTTAAAATGTGCCCATCCCCTGCTCTTGGCAAATGTACAAATCTTCAGCATCCAAAAGAAAATGTTGCAGCCTCCTGGCAAAGTGGAACTGACAAAAGCTCTCTTGGTCACTACCACTACCTTGCCACCCTGAAGTAGCTGAGGATCTAGTAGGCCCCCTAAATTGCAAGCCTACATTCAAAGGGCAGACAAACTCCTCCCACAGGAGGCAACAATATCATCTCTGGGCTTGTCTGTACTAAACCATTTATGCAAATAAGTCACGAGGAATAATTTAATTAATCAGATTATCCTCTTTTGCTATGTGCATGTTACAGTGTCTTTGACTTTATTCATTGTTTGAAATTATTCTCAGTTTCTAAGCTTTTATTCTGTGGATTGGTTGGAAATATTCAAAATTCAGGGTCTGTTATTTAGTTGTGATAGTCAACATGGCCCACATGGATTCATATCAAAATTCAAATATTAATGAAATTTCCCCCCCGGTTATTTGACCAGCTCTAATAAATGCAATTTAGATAGCAAGAGGTGCTATAAGAACTCAAGCCCTCATCCTGTGATTAACTCAATGTGTGGTGATAACTGTGCCCGCGCAGACCGCAATTATCTTTACTGGGGTTCCATGTGAACACAGGATTCAGCTAATGACTGAACAGAGAATTGCCAGAAACCTCAGGGATGCTCTAAAGTGCTGACTCAAGGCATGGAATTTCTTGTTGGAGGTGCTGTTTGCTGCAGGTTTCACTGTATGTTTATTTCAGGCATAGATCATTCCTTTTATGGAGTGCAAGGAATATATTGATTAGCAGAATATTTTATCATAAATTAAGAACTAGCATAAACATGTTTTTTCGATGTTTGGATTAGTTTGGTTATTTCCTCCCTCTCTCCATTCCCTCCTCCCCACCCCCCCACCCCCCCGCCCCCTCGAGTTAGCTATTCTGCTCTTTCCCACCTGGCCAAAATCTGGAAGTAAAATTCTTTACACCTGTGGTTACATAGATTCCTTGACTGTCTGCCATCATAGGCAAACTCAGACAGAGGGAAGTTTTACTTTTGAGTGTGGGTGGCCATGATGTTCATATGAAGAATCAGCAGAAAGGATATTATTTTTTTACTGTAAAGGAAGTCAGAAGGCCCCAGGATACATTTTTATAGGAACAGTTTGTTAAAAAAAATTAAATTAAGACAATAAAATGAGAGAAAGAAATAATAGTCTGAGTGCTTGGCAGTGCTCCACAGACTCACCAGCTGTTAAATGGACAGGCAGAGTGGAGCCATTCAGGCCATAGCTTGTAGCCTGGAGAACTTGGACTCTTTATCCCCAGACAAGAAACCAATTCATTTCCCTCCCCACCCATTACAAATATGGTTTAAAATAGTATTTTGAGTTGTGTGTGTCTGTAATACTATTCAGGCTAATGATAATTACTGGATATTATTACTCTCAAAAATCCATGTAAGGTAAATCTACCTTGGGTATTTCTGCCATTTTGGTTCTACAGGCCATTATTATTATTTGTATTACTATAGTGCCTTGGAGCCCCAGTCATGCACCAGTGTGCTAGGTGCTGTACAAACAACAAAAAGACAGTCTCTTAAGCCCTAAAGAGCTTATGAAGTCTGTGGGAGTTTTGAATGCAGAAAAAAGGAAGGCCCAAGCTCTCAGTTACTAACTACAGGGATACTGAAATCACAAAAGCTATTAAATGTTGGTTTTTCTTGGTTGGTTGGGAGACCTGTTTTGGGGGTGGGGTGTTCTTTTTAATTTTAGTTTGAAAAATCTATTATATTACCAATATTACCTCTCCTTCCCCTTACCTCCACCCCTAGACACAACTGCAGATCTCCACCACTTAAGCACGGGCCTTTACTAGCCAATCCAGAAGTAGGAGTAAGGAGCTTCTGACTGAAATTTGCAGATATTAATTGGGGAGGTATTGAAAACCTTGGTGAGCATAGAGAAATAATACAAAGATACTGATATTAGAATCATGGGGAAAAAACCTAAATCAACAAGATTCAGTCTGGGAAAATGCAATCTAATACATCTTAAGACAAATACTCCAAAATAGAGACATTTAGTTCAATCTTAGGGAGATACCTAGAAAGCAACAATGCTGAAAAGACTTGGGGGTTAATAATGAACAACAAATTATATTTGAGTTTGCAATGCTATATAGCAGCAAAAGAGGCAAGTGTAGTTCTGAACTGCATGTACAGAAGAAGCAAGTCAAGGCTAGTAATTTGAGAACAAGATGAACAACAGATTTTTCAGTTCTTTGGAAATTCGGAAAAATAAAAAAAAATCCTTTCTGGTTGGACCAAAAACAAATATTTTTTAAAATTATTGGCAAATCTAGATGTAAAAAAAAAAATACTTAAGGTTGAACACACTGTTTTGTTCAATATAAAACAAAAAGTTTCAGTTCAATTGTGAGTATTTTAAAATGTTTTTGATTTCTTTTAAATAAAATTAAAGGACATTTTTAAGTTTAGGTTGAAAATTTTCACCCAAATCTACCGGTAACTATCTTCTCCATTCATCTCCTAGAATATTGTGTTGAGTCCCAAGTACCTAAATCCCTGAAAGATATTAACAACTTAAAGGGATCCAAGCATCTGGAGCAACTGATATACAATGAATAATTTACCCATCTAAATATATAGAGCTTGGCAATGAGAGGACATGACAACCCTCTAAAATATTTGAAGATTTTAAACACTGAGATTGTAGAATAACTATTTATGGCGATACAAGTAGTTATATCTAGCTGTAATGGGATGACTTAAGAAAGGGAAAATTTAGCTTGAATATCAAGGAAAAATAAACCTTCGTGGGGGTGAGATCTATCCACGTGGAATAGTGTCCAATGGAAAACTGAGGAAACTACAAAATTTGGGACATTTAAAACAAGACTGGACAAACTATTAAGAATTACTTTGCAGGAATAATTGCATAAAGAAATTTAAGAACGGCTTTAGGTTACAGCCAAGTTCCACCCCAGAGACAATGAATCAACTGCTAAACAAAAATCAAGAAGGTGAAAAATCCAGAGATGTGATAAAAGAGAAAACAGACTCAAACTCTAAAGAATCTGTCATTGAAACCAGCAGTAATGCGAACTCTAACAGTGGCAGTAGCAAATCCAATAGTCCCAGTATTTCTCCATCAACTAGTAGTAGCTCTGAGCAGAAGCGAGGGCCAGAGGTAACCTCTCAGGGTGTACAGACATCTGGACCTGGAAATAAACAAGACAAAGAGGATAAAGAAAAGAAGATACCGCTGAGCAAGTTAGGAAATCAACACTTAATCCCAATGCAAAGGAGTTCAACCCTCGATCTTTTGCTCAACCCAAGCCTTCTACTACACCAACCTCATCTCGTCCACAAGCTCAGCCTAGCCCTTCTATGGTGGGTCATCAACAGCCAACTCCTGTGTATACTCAGCCTGTTTGTTTTGCACCAAATATGATGTACCCAGTTCCAGTGAGCCCAGGTGTGCAGCCTTTGTATCCTATTCCCATGACTCCTATGCCAGTGAACCAAGCCAAGACCTATAGAGCAGGTAAAGTACCAAATATGCCACAACAACGCCAAGACCAGCATCATCAGAGCACCATGATGCATCCTGCCTCAGCCGCAGGCCCCCCTATTGTAGCTACACCACCAACCTATTCAACACAGTTTGTTACCTATAGTCCTCAACAGTTCCCTAATCAGCCTCTTGTGCAGCATGTGCCACATTATCAGTCTCAGCATAAAGAAAGACAGTCAGTAAAGGGTTGTCAGGAGCAGCACAGATACTGTAGCCAGGACAAAAGATGACTACAATCGAAAGATGTCATATACTAATTTACCATGAAATGTGTCTTAAGTGATCACCAAAAGGATCAGCAAAAATTGATTATCTATTAAAACTCGTTTTCAATGAAATATCAAATGAAATTATGCCTTGGAGATACTTGACAGTAGACTCTAAAGACAAAGGTTTAGGGGATTGTTTATGGGGGGCGGTCCTTAGTGCAAAGTTTAGGAAGGAAATAAGTATTTCTGTTTTCACTGCATTCTTCATCAGTTGTATAGTATATTGCCTTAGGCAATGGATACATTGACACTAATTATAGTTTGCATTACTATTCAGCTTCATTCACTTCTGCAATTGGTTTTGGTGCTGACATGAAAATAAATGAATACCAAAATATTTAAACAAATGTTTTGTTTAGTGGAGAACGTAGTCATAAATAACATTCAAATGACCTAAAAAGGCAGATAATCTTCTGTTGCTGGGTTGCTTTTCATCAAAACCCACAGTGTGATTCATGAGGAAAACGATCAAAACAATCCAAAGAACTCGGAGCAGCTGTCCCTAAATACCATAAAGCTTCACAGTGGATATATCTGCAGAGAAATTTTAACCTCAGAAAGAATATGGGAATGACCAAGAAACTTACACCACATTGAACAGAAAGGCCTGATGGGAGCTTCACAGAGATCTCAGAACTGTATGTGGCAAAACAGAAGACCCCAGAAAAAGATATTTAGAGTGGATGTCCATCAATTGCTAAATTAAGCCATTGGAATTCTGTAAGCAGCATTGGGGTATCACAACAGTGCATAATCACTTGTGTGTTTTACAACTATGAAGCCACAAAAAAACCACCCCCACTTTCCCTTTGAGCTAAGTACACTGACATGCAAAGCCCATTTTGTAACCCAGTTGGAATTTGCCACTCTTAATCCAAAGAGTGAATTTTATTCTGATCAGCCCACATCAGCTCTTCAAGAAGAAGACCGTTAGCAAACCACGGAATAAAAAAACTAGATGTAAATCTCTTCCCACAAGCTGAAAAACTCATGGTCAGGTCAGGAGAAGAGATCCAGTGGCTGGACTCTGAGGACTCACCTGCGGCTAGACACAAAGATTTATCACTGATAAACACCTTATTGACATTTTCTTTTAAGCCCCTAAACAAAGACTGCAGCAACATCGGAATAAAAGAAGACTTGTAAAACTACACTGCACTGTATGAAGTTTTTACCTGTCTTAAAAGGCATTGCAAAATGTCAACTGAGCTAGAGAATATATCCACATATTGGTTCCATATGATTAATAACAAAGACTTTTAGATAAGTATCCTCTTTTTACAAAGTCATGACTTGTTTATTCTAATGTAGATGCTACCCAGAAAGTACACAGCTGAATTATACATCCTGTAAATTATTTAGCTGTATGATGTTTGCAGGGTTGTTGTAGCTATGTTGGTCCCAGGATATTAGCGAGACAAAGTGGGTGAGGTAATATCTTTTATTGGATCAACTTCTGTTCCAATATGGATATTCTTCAAATGTATGACCTGAAGAAGAGCTCTGCGTAGCTTGAAAACTTGTCTCTTTCACCTAAAGAATTTGGTCCAGTAAAAGTTATTACCTCACCCACCTTGCCTCTCTTAACTGTATGTGTAACTTTAATACCTTTCACCTTAAACAATAGGAAAGAAATTTGAGACTGGAAAATTCATTACATTAGTTCAGCATAGCACTAAAATCATAGAATCATGGAAGAAACCTCAGAAGGTCATCTAGTCCAGCCCCCTGCTCAAAGCAGGACCAATACCCACTAAATCATCCCAGCCGGGGCTTTGTAAAGCCAGGCCTTAAAAACCTCTAAGGAAGGAGATTCCACCACCTCCCTAGGTAACCCATTCCAGTGCTTCACCACCCTTCTAGTGAAATAGTGTTTCCTAATATCCAACCTAGACTTCCCCCACTGCAACTTGAGACCATTGCTCCTTGTTCTGTCATCTGCCACCACTGAGAACAGCCGAGCTCCATCCTCTTTGGAACCCCCCCTTCAGGTACTTTAACAATAAACTGTGTTTACATTCAGTGAAAAGACAGAAGAAAAAGCAGATGTGCTTAACACAATTACAGTCCAGAGAGAACATATGATTTGTAGTGTCATACAAAACTATCATTTTTCAGGCAAAGAAAAAGAATCTTGAATTAATGAATATGATTTATAAAAGAAAGAGTATACCACTATTTTAATATTTGGTCAAAATAATAAAAATGTTTATAGTAAACCAAGATTAGGGTTATAAATTGCCTGTAGTTACACCTACTAGTAGAGTTGAGTAAATAACTGATTTTTATTTTATTTTTTGGTTCCCTGGCAGTTCTGGGGAAAAAATTAAAAGCGGTTTAAGTGAAGCCAAATCAGAAAATTCCAAAAAACTGCAGTGGATCAAAGTTTTGGGTTGAACTAAACATGTAGGTCAGGCCAAAATGTTTAGTTTCTTGGCATTCCCAAAGGGATGGATTCACAAAATAGTTAGGAGGTGGTGCTGCCACCCTCCCTGTAACTTTTAGCTCAGTGGTTAGGGCATTCGCCTGGGATGTGAGAGACAGGTTCAAATCTTCAATTTGTCAAGTGGTTGTTTTGTGAGCAGTATAATTATTCTGGAATAAAGATACTTTTTGATTCTGGGATACAGTGTCCACCCAGGAGAGTTATTTCAGAAAACCTAGATTACACCAGAATAGATATAGCAAAATAGTCATTCTAGAATAACTATATTGGTCAATTATCCCCCCTCCACGAGGCAGAGAAGGCCTTACAGTCACTGTGTGTGATGTGTATGTATAAGAAAATGACTTGACTATGAATTACTGTTATTTAGGAATGCAATTTTTATTTGGATCAGTAGTACAGTAATTAAGTAGTTTAAGAAACTTCTAATTCATGTAAAAATCCTGATCCTAATGGATGGATCCATACTTCTACATTTGGATCAAAATCACCTCCCTAAATTGTACAGAATTTAGCAGTGTCGTAAAATTTTGAAATATTTTGTAATTTCATTTATTAAAGGGTGTTAACACCTGCATTAAGTTCATGCATTTAAACATTGTAAACAATATTGTACAACCATCTTTATTTTACTTTCTGGTACTTTATTAATTTATTTTAAGCTTCTATTTTTGATTAGTAAATGTATATAGTTCTAATTTTCTCAAACCTGTATATTAGCAAAGCAACCAAAAATCCAAGAAATTTATCAGAAACATGGTATGGATAATTGATTAATTAAAATCACTGAACCAATGTGTTTTGTACCGCACCTTCTCTAATATTCTCACATTGCACATGTTTTGTTCATTCATCCTGTTTTATTTAACTTTGTAGTTTATTTCTTTTATGGGCTGCACACCACAAACAATTTTCTGATGCTCATTTACATAGAATGAATATTTACCCTCATCCCTTGATTTGTGCACTTCTCTTCTCTTCTTTAGCTTGATGGGGTTGCTAAAATTATAAACCATAACATGGCCTGGTGATTGGTGCTGAGTGCTTTCAGAAAGATTGTGTGCTTGTTAGAACTGAAATTACCATTTGTTTCAAAACGTTCCAAGGAATGATTGCCCAGTGAGATAATGTAAGTTGAGTAAAGAAAACTTCAAACAGAATTTAACGACAAAGGCATTGGGTGGTAATGCAGAGTGACCTTGTGTATTTAACAGAAATATGATGCATTGAGTGGGGAATCCTAGTTTGTGGAGTGCAATAGTAGTCTTCAAAAACACTTTTCTTGCAGTCACATTGACACTATCATAAAAAACCCAGTAGTGGTTACAATTCATGTTTTTAAACAGTCCCAGCAATTTTTTTTATTCAAGCTCAAGTCATTTTCAGATCAAGATACATTATAAAAATAATTAGGCACAATATAAAGATCAAACTGATATATAGTTTAAAGCTTTTCTTTAAGAGCCTGTGGTTTGGACCACGTTGAGGTATTATCAATCATGCCTTTACACAAAAATTGCTCATAGATATTGAGCCTGATTCAAAGCCCAATGAAGCCAATGGGATCTGGACTTTAGCTTTTAAAAAAGAGAAGAAAGAGATGTTATTATAAATAAAATGTTTATGTAGAATGAACTCTATGAAAGAATCCAATTATATCCAATAATAGAAACTTATATATTATGCCATATATTAGTAGTTATGATGAATAGCTATTCCCTTACCTCCTACCACATCTCCTGTTCTTTTTCTCTGTATTTTTGGTGCTATCCTTTTGAGAAAGTTAGGATGGTATTTGAATTTGATGTTTAAATCTGTGAGTCAAATTCATTCCTTGGTCAACTTAATTTTACTTTTTGTTTCTGTTGTAGCAGCTAGTAGCTCCAGCCCTATTGTGCTAGGTGCTGTATAAACACATAACACAAGACAGTTACTGCCCCCAAAGAGTTATAAACTAAATTTAAAATAAGAGAAAACAGGGTGAATGCAACAGACAGGGGATTGCAAGGTAACAATGACAGCATGGGCCACATCCACCATGACTGAATTGGCTTCGTTAGCACTGAACCCCAACTTGGTAAGGCAACTCCCATCTTTTCATGTGCTGTATATTTAAACCTGCCTACTGTTATTTTTCACTCCATGCATCTGATGAAGTGGGTTTTAGGCCACAAAAGCTTATGCCCAAATAAATTTGTTAGTCTCTAAGGTGCCACAAGGACTCCTCGTTGTTGTTTTTTAAATGACACAGTAAAGTGCAGAAGTTACTCATTAATAGCTGATCTATAGAAAGACATACCCTGGCCAGGGGCAGCCAGAAGCAGTCATTACAGGGAAAATCCAGCTTCAATCTGTATCCCTAGGCTGGAGCATGTTCAGTTACTCTTTGGGGATGGTGCATGCACACTCTGGTCAGCACCAGGAGCTGTGAGGGGATGGGGCATGCTCAGTGAGGATGGAATCTTTGGAGATTTTACTTGTTAAGAAATAGCACATCTCTACTGAGCACGTGTGAACTGTACTTTTTCAAACTTGGCCAAATTTAGGCGCCTTTTCATTGGGACAGCACAAGACTCATGCCCGACACTAGAGCATGATAAAGAAAAGATCTCAAGCATTTTTTAAACATGGGCAAAACAATGTATTTTTCTCTGCCATGATTCTCGGAAATGATTGAACCATTCTGGGTGAAATTTTCCAAAAAAAACCCATCCAGCCTGAGGCAGACATTCAGCATTGAAAATTTCAGCCTAAACAATTACAATTTGACAAAGTTAAACTAGGGGGTGATAATGGAAAGTATCACACAACCTTAGTATGAGGTACTTCAAGCTTGGCCTATAAACCTTTAAACATGCTAAAGTTTCATCTGTAGTCTCATTAATATAGCCCCGTTTAGTTGCGGCCCAGGCTGTCGCCCCAAGGCCCAGAAAAGGAAGGAAAGGCAAAGAAAAAAGAAATGAGATGCAGGCCATTTCTCTTCCCCAGTGTACCAAGCATCAAAACCTGCTTTTTCCAAAGGTTTTGGAAAATAATTCCAGCACACAAAACATAGTTTGTTTGCTTCAGCCAAGAGAAAAAAAAAGCTAATTTACAACATTTCTTTTGGGCAGTTTTTCAGTTCTTCCTTGCTTTTCCACCTTATGGCATGACTATAGTAGGCAATCATGTCCTCTTCTTTTCCTCTCAGGGCCTATCCCTTGACATTCCACTGGCTCCTTTACATATCACTCTTTTAATTAATCTCCAGTAAACCCATTGTCTGCCTACCTTCCTGTGTAACACAAGCTGCTTTTATGTTCTTGTTATATATCTTTGTCATTTCCCCCACTGTCCACCCCCAAAATACAGACGTGAACTTCTCCTCCATGAAGCCAGAAAAAAAACTGAATGTTTTCCTGTTTTAATATATTTTAAAATATTATGAGAATTTCAAAAATGAACTTCAGGTAGGTTTCCAAAACACCATGGGAAAATCCTGTGCCCGCGAAATTAATTTCAAGACTCCTGTTGACTTCAGTGGAGAAAGGATTTCACCTCAAAACTTTAATATTCCTTTTCTGATTTTTACCAAATTTATAGGAAACACTCTCTCTTGGGATAAGATGCAGTATGTGAAATTCAAGGAAGATCAGCTTCCCTCTTTAGCCAACGTAGGGTGGTTGAAAATCAGACATGCATTGATTTCAAGAGGGAACCATTGTGATAATCTAATCTGACCTTTAGCATAACTCAGGAAATAGAACATCAGCCACTACTTTCTGCATCAAACCATAATTTGTGTTTGAGTGAGAGTATATCTTTTAGAAAGACATCCTGTCTTGATTTAAAATCTTCAAGTGATGGAGAAGCCACCACATCCCTGGGAAACTAGGTTCCACTGTAGAAATGGAGTGGCTACCATCTGGCTGCAATGTCAAGCCAGACATTCAGTCTATTGACTTCAGTGAAAGATTCGCCTGTATATGGACTGAGAAAGAAGTTCAGGATTTGGCTTATATATAGTAGAACAGTCTCTGTGGGGAGGAAGAGTGATCTGGATTAAAGGCTTATATAAATAAATATAATGTAATGTAACTTGTAAATATTGCTTCCATTATTTACCAGAATGCCAGGCGGTAAACTCACAGTTCCTTGCTGTTTTAGATAAAACATAAGAAGGAACTGACTAAAGGATACATTTTAATACCTAACTGCCAGGGAGAGTTAACACAGTTGCACCTATAACAACATTTTTATTAAATCTTTATTATGTTGTATTAAAAAAAGTCCCCTCCGCCCTCAGGTAGTTGGTTGATGCCCAGTTTTCAAATGAAATATTTATGAAGTTCTTTGTTTAGAAGTTTAATTGTATCTGTAAATTACTTTCATATGTTTATAGTGCTTTAGCCTCCAATATAAATGCCATATGATGCTCTATCATACTGTCCGGAATAGTCATTATGCATTTCACCATCACAACTGTTATATAACAATAAGCAGAAAAAAAGGACAAAAGGATAACTAAGTTAAAACAGACCCTATACATACTTATTTAGTTGGTAATACAGATCATATCTGCAGCAAAGTGTGCTTCTAATCATGTAAAGTTGCATAGTTATTGTAATACTTTCCATACTTAAACTCTCAGACAATTTATATTACTATAAAAAAGGATACTAAAACTCACTATGCATTCACCCTCTCCTTTCCATTTCCATGTCATAAGTTGGGGAAGGATGATTTTGTGGATAAAGAGCAGGGGTAGAATCAGAAGATCTAGGTTCTTTTCCTGGAACTGTCACAGATTTCCTGTTTAAGGGTCAGAGAACCCCTTCCAGTGGTAAAATTTGTTAGGGGTAAGAGAACTTCACAAGGCCATGTTACTTTTCCGGTTAATGGATACAATTTTCAAAAGTCCCTAAGTGGCATTTTCAAAAGTGGCTTAGGTACTTTTGGCACCTAAATCTCATTGAAAATGAAAGGGATTTAGGCTCCTAAGGGCACTTAGGTGTTTTTGAAATTTTTACTGAGTGCTAACATGCAGTCCGCCAGCCCTGATTCCACTACCCACTATCTACTAGTAGTCTGCCCAGCCCCCGTTCTGTAAGGCCTAAGGAAAAGGCGAAAGGATGCCTGACATCTCCTATAGGCCGTCTCTATGGTTAACCTTCCAGGGTTCTATGCCTGATTAGAGATCACGCCTTGAGGTCCCCACTTCAGTCCTCCAAAACTTCAGACATGTAGATTATTCACCTCCAGAGGTGTAGTGCCCAGTCAGCCCACAGAGATAGTGCTATGCATAGTGTGACACCATACAAATTATCCCAACACTGCTGGGAAGGATATCACTCTAGTCATGCATCTTTAGCTTTAGGCGGGTTGGGAGCATTTAGAGGGAGAGAGTGGGAGAGCCTAATGGGACAAATTTACAGGTAGGGAGAAATTATGGGTTCACAGAGAGGAGAAGTGGGGAACTAATGGGTTTGGGGGATTTCAGAGAAGAAAGGTTTGACGTGCAGGGTTTATTTATAATGATATAGCTATTGAAATACGCAAATTAGGCTATGATGTCATTTGCATAAAGTTGCTAGATTTTCCAGACCTATTACCTTAACAGATGCTTTACAAAACCTAAAAGATGAACCTACAGGGTGAACATCAGTTCACAACTGTGGAAAACTGTTGTTTTTGCAGCCTGACAAAAAATAACTCTTCACCAACTTAACAGATGGTCAGCATATGAATGAAAGTAAGTTCTCCTGCCCGCCTCAAAAATAGTAAATATGTTTCTGTTACTTTTGCTTTCTTGGCTGTAAATTCTTATCACATCCAGCTGCTGGCAAAATGTTCCCTCCACTTATTGAAAACCCCACCTGTTCCCATTTTTATTTAAACAAACAATAACATGTGAAGCATCATTTTAAGGTAGCAATGAAAATGTTATGTGGAAGACCACAGTTTTCCTATACTGTTATGCTGTGAAATGATACAGTTTCTTATTGTAACTGTGGTTCTTTAACAGAGCCATAAGGAGAAATTTTGGCACCCGAGGCAGTCAGGGCCACAGGCGGGTCAGCTGCGGGACCGGCGGCATGCCTGCGGGAGGTCCGCTGGTCCCGTTCTCTTCGGCGTACCCTCCGCCGAATTGCCGCCGAAGCCGCGGGACCGGCAGACCTCCCGCAGGCAAGCTGCGGCGGCTTTGGCGGCGGGGGAGGAGGGGGAGGACGGACCTCCCGCAGGCAAGTCGCGGCAGCTTCGGCGGCGGGGGGGGGGTGGAGGGGGAGGACGGACCTCCCGCAGGCAAGCCGCGGCTGCTTCTGGCAGCAGGTATTCTGGCCGGCGGGGGCACCCCTGACTGCGGCCTTCTGCGCCCCTGACTGTCCTGTGCCCCGAGGCGAGTGCCTCACTCGCCTCACCCTCGTTACGGTTCTGTTCTTTAAGATGCAATGGAGACATGTATTCTACTTAGGTGTGTGAACACCCAGCATTTCCTATCAGTACCCATAAAGGGGTGGCACTTGTGCCTTGTGGCCATCACCCCTCCCCTGGCTATATGAAGCGGTGCAACTCCAACCCCACTCAGTTCCTTCACACCAAACACCCAGAGACTAGACTCCAAGACTGAGGGGACAGAGGGGGGGTTGTGGAATATATGTCTGTATCACATCTCAAGATCGTTGAGAACTTGAAAGTAGAAGGCAGCTTGGCCGAAAGTGATCATGAAATCCTAGAGTTCACAATTCTAAGGAAGGGTAGAAGGGAGTACAGAAAAAGAGAGACAATGGATTTCAGGAAAGCGGATTATGGTAAGCTCAGAGAGCTGATAGGTAAGGTCCCATGGGAATCAAGACTGAGGGGGAAAACAACTGAGGAGAGCTGGAAGTATTTCAAAGGGACACTATTAAGGGCCCAAAAGCAAACTATTCCGCTGGGTAGGAAAGAGAGAAAATGTGGCAAAAGACCACCTTGGCTTAACCATGAGATCTTGCAAGATCTAAAAAATAAAAAGGAGTCATATAAAAAATGGAAACTAGGACAAATTACAAAGGATGAATATAGGCAAACAACACGGGAATGAAGGGGCAAGATTAGAAAGGCAAAGGCACAAAATGAGCTCAAACTAGCTACAGGAATAAAGGGAAACAAGAAAACTTTTTATCAATACATTAGAAGCAAGAGGAAGACCAAGGACAGGGTAGGCCCACTACTCAGTGAGGAGGGAGAAACAGTAACAGGAAACTTGGAAATGGCAGAGATGCTTAATGACTTCTTTGTTTCGGTCTTCACCGAGAAGTCTGAAGGAATGCCTAACATAGTGAATGCAAATGGGAAGGGGGAAGGTTTAGAAGATAAAATAAAAAAAGAACAAGTTAAAAATCACTTAGATAAGTTAGATGCCTGCAAGTCACCAGGACCTGATGAAATGCATCCTAGAATACTCAAGGAGCTAATAGAGGAGGTATCTGAGCCTCTAGCTATTATCTTAGGTAAATCATGGGAGACAGGAGAGATTCCAGAAGACTGGAAAAGGGCAAATATAGTGCCCATCTATAAAAAGGGAAATAAAAACAACCCAGGAAACTACAGAGCAGTTAGTTTAACTTCTGTGCCAGGGAAAATAATGGAGCAAGTAATTAAGGAAATCATCTGCAAACACTTGGAAGGTGGGAAGGTGACAGGGAATAACCAGCATGGATTTGTAAAGAACAAATCATGTCAAACCAATCTGATAGCTTTCTTTGATAGGATAACGAGTCTTGTGGATAAGGGAGAAGTGGTGGATGTGGTATACCTAGACTTTAGTAAGGCATTTGATACGGTCTCGCATGATATTCTTATCAATAAACTAGGGAAATACAACTTAGATGGGGCTACTATAAGGTGGGTGCGCAACTGGCTGGATAACCGTACTCAGAGAGTAGTTATTAATGGTTCTCAATCCTGCTAGAAAGGTATAACGAGTGGGGTTCCGCAAGGGTCTGTTTTGGGACCGGCTCTGTTCAATATCTTCATCAACGACTTGGATATTGGCATAGAAAGTACGCTTATTAAGTTTGCAGATGATACAAAACTGGGAGGGATTGCAACTGCTTTGGAGGATAGGGTGATAATTCAAAATGATCTGGACAAATTGGAGAAATGGTCAGAGGTAAACAGGATGAAGTTTAATAAGGACAAATGCAAAGTGCTCCACTTAGGTAGGAACAATCCGTTTCACACATACAGAATGGGAGGAGACTGTCTAGGAAGGAGTACAGCAGAAAGGGATCTAGGGGTTATAGTGCACCACAAGCTAAATATGAGTCAACAGTGTGATGCTGTTGCAAAAAAAGCAAACATGATTCTGGGCTGCATTAACAGGTGTGTGGTGAGCAAGACACGAGAAGTCATTCTTCCACTCTACTCTGCGCTGGTTAGGCCTCAACTGGAGTATTGTGTCCAGTTCTGGGCACCGCATTTCAAGAAAGATGTGGAGAAATTGGAGAGGGTCCAGAGAAGAGCAACAAGAATGATTAAGGATCTAGAGAACATGACCTATGAAGGAAGGCTGAAGGAATTGGGTTTGTTTAGTTTGGAAAAGAGAAGACTGAGAGGGGACATGATAGCAGTCTTCAGGTATCTAAAAGGGTGTCATAAGGAGGAGGGAGAAAACTTGTTCATCTTAGCATCTGAGGATAGAACAAGAAGCAATGGGCTTAAACTGCAGCAAGGGAGGTTTAGGTTGGACAGTAGGAAAAAGTTCCTAACTGTCAGGGTGGTTAAACACTGGAATAAACTGCCCAGGGAGGTTGTGGAATCTCCATCTCTGGAGATATTTAAGAGTAGGTTAGATAAATGTCTATCAGGGATGGTCTAGACAGTAATTGGTCCTGCCATGAGGGCAGGGGGCTGGACTAGATGACCTCTCGAGGTCCCTTCCAGCCCTAGAATCTATGAATCTATGAATCTATGAAAAACCACAATTACAGTAAGTAACCATGTCTTCTAATAGATGCAACCATGTATTTCACGTAGGTGACTCACAAGCAGTATTCATGGGAGGTGGGGCTCAAAGTCTATTTAAACAAGAACTGCAGGACCCCCCTACCAAAGCTGGCATCTGCTCTTGATGCCATGGTAATGGTATAATAGTTTGTAAACAAAAGTATCGACGACCACACAGCAGCCCTGCAATTCTCCAGTTTTGAGACATCACTTAAGAACACTATTGACATAGCTTGTGCTCTTGTAGAAACTGTAGAAGGGGCATAGCTGAAGCTGTTTCATATGCAGTCTTGATGCAGGAAGTTATCCACTTAGAGATCATCTGTGAGGAAACTGCCTGTCCTTCATATGGTCTGCATATGACACAAAACAGATGAGGCAAAGCCCAAAAGGGTTTAGTCCTGTCCAGATAAAAGACCACACATGGTCTGATGCTTAATGTGTGAATGTGCTGCTCCTCTGGAAATGACTGTGGCTTAGGAAAAAACACAGGCAAATATATCACCTGGTTTAAATTAAACGGAGACCATTTCAGACACAAATGGTAGGTGCGGCCGCAACATCACTTTGTCTTTGGAGAACTGAATGTAAGGAGGCTCTGCCATCAAAGTCTGCAACTCACACTCCCTCCTTGCAAATGTTATTGCCAAAAGGAATGCGTTTTGACATGAGAGGAAAGGGGCAGGAGAGGCCAGTGGCTCAAACGGAGGTCCCATCAGAGCCGCTCAGACCATATTAAGGTCCCACAAGGAAACTCGTTCTCTCACTGGTGGGCGGAGATGCAGGATTCCTTTTAAGAATCTCCCCTCATGGCATTTGAAAACACCAATCTTCCATAAATGGGTGGATGAAAGGCTGAAATCGCCACTGAAATCACCCTCAACTAGCTAAGCATAAGACCCGATGACAGAAGGTGCAACAAACCCTCTAAGATGTTTTAGATAGTAGCCATTGTTGGCTGAACTCCGCAAGCAAATGACCACATTGATAAACGCTTCCATTTTGCCAAATAGGCCATCTTGTTAGAGTGTTTTTTGCTACTGAGGAAGACCTGATGAACAACCACCAAACATCACTCTTCCCCCTCATTCCACCACGGAGCAGCTAGGACAGTCTGATGAAGTCCTCAGTGCTGAAGCAAGCCGCATGGCTTTTTCAAGCAGGTGCTGCTTTCGGCAAAGGTCCCTAGCCACCTAGGTCTGTTTCGTGAATCATCTACAAATCGAACACCACTCATTGACATGGCCCTCACCCAAGCAAAGCAAGCACCACATGTGGGGATCGCTGTTGGGAATTGCTCCCCCACACAATGGACAATGTATAAATCCTGGTGGGGGCACCACAGGGGAATATTTAACTAAATGCAACTAAGATTAAATCTAACTAACACTAAGGGTACTAACTATATACAACTAGAAAACACACACTAAAATAGTGAGAGGTTGCGAGGCTAAGACCACATAGAGCTTTGACTCCAGCCACAGGACAGTAAGAAGGAAGTGAGGAGGTCAGGCCAGTGCCCTGTCATATAGCCAGGGTGGGGCTATGGCCACAAGGCACAAGCATTGCCACCTTACAGGTACAGGTAGGTAAAATTCTCCAACTCTGGTGCACTGAGCTCACGCACACCTAGGAGCATGCATCTACTTAAAGAAGAAGTAAAGACTAATGTAAAGCGGGGAGGGGGAGTTATTCAGGAGGGTATGAGTGAATAGACCAATAATTGAAGAGATGAAAACATTTATGTGATACTGGATGAGTTGGTTGATATTTTGTGTATGAAACTTTTTACATCAAAAAAGGCTTTTTGCAAAAATAAAACTTTTTGCAAAACATTGTTGACATCAAAATTTTCATATTTTTTTCAAAAATTTCCATGACATTTTATCACAATTTTTATTGCAATTTTTTAAAAATCTTTATTGAAATTTTTCATTTACCAAATCCCTGGTTTTCCTTAAATAAGTGGGAGAGGGGAGGGTAATGGAGAATTGGTAAACAAAAGGCTTCTAAAATAATTTTTAAAACATTTAAAACATCAATACAATTTCAATGTAAAAAATCAGCTAAATAATCGTAAAAACCAGAACATAGGTCAACTTTGCATTTTCCCATTTTCACCCAGCTCTAATACTGGACTTGAGTCTCCTCTTAATCTTGTTTTACATTGGTGTAACTCCAGTCATTTTGATAGACTTACTCCTTCATAGCACTGAGAAGAAAATCAGAACCATTACATTAAATTCTTTACTTTATATGCAATTTGGTGCTTTTGCTTTGCCATGGCTGGTGGTTCCAAAGAGAGAGAGAGAAATTTTCTAATGTGTCCTTAATAATATGATAAAGGTTTTCTTTTTGGAAAGAGAGTCAATATTTGTCCTCCTTGGTTTGGCTTGTTTCACTTTAAAAATCAGTATTTCTGGTTAAAATGGTTCTCTTCTTTGTTGGCATTAGTTTTGATTGGATTGTAAAAGATGGTACAAAAGATTTTGAGTTCATGTGACTGAAAAAATACACTCCTTCACTATGCTGTCTCGAAAAAAATCTTTTTGAGAGGTTTCATTTATTTATTTTGGCTACTTGTGATTCAAATTCAAAAGAGGCACAATCATTAGTCATTCTACCAGTCATTCCAGTTTGCATTGGTTACAAATGAAGGTAAAAATGTAATCACAGAATAACACACATTTGTTCCTCTGTTTATTAAACATCTCACAAATATCCTTTTGTCTTCCAGGCCTCTGAGAAAACCTAAAATAAAAAATAAGCCTATCTAGCTAAGTCACTTGTAATGGTTTGTAAGCTATTTAACCTACTAATATTTTCTTAACAGCATATCAAGGCTGGAGAAAAAAATTGGTTTGTTTGAGGCTACAGACAAGACGAAAATGAGGTTAGCTGTTTTCAATATTTTATGTTGTGTTCCTTTTTCCTTTAAACAAAAGTAATTGTTTAGGCTGTTCGTGCATTATGTGAACGAGTAGTTTATATTTATTACAAAACAAATGTAAAATAATCTGTTGCACTTATTGTTATGGAATTCAGTCCTTTGTGTTTAGAAAAGAAAGAGCAACTACAGCCCACAGACCCATATCCAATGCCCATTGAGATCAATGGGAATCTTTCCATTGAATTTAGTGGGTGTTGTATTGGACCCTATATTGGCATTGAGGCTGAGATTTTCAAAACTGCCTAACGGGATCACTGGACAGCCAATTCCCCACTAAAAGTAAAGGGAATTGGGTGTCCAAATCTTCTAAGTGGCTTTGAAAATCATAGTCTAAGGTTTTCTGAACTCTTCTATAAATTAAGTCTGGGTGTGGTGCAGAGGGGTGAACAATAATAGATCCTGGGTTCCAACCCACATGCACACATACTTGTTGGCCAGACTGAATGGGAGATCTAAACTGCATCATATCAAGGATGGTAGTGTCTGACTGTCCCTTCCCCATTAATAGTAAGAAGGGAATCACAATTCCTCCCCAAGGCCACTCTTGGGGTGGAACTGCTACACACTAGCCCTTGTTCTGGGCTAGACTGTGCCTTAAAGGTCTGCCCTTAGTGTCCAACGAGTTAGATATTCTCCAGCTAGCATAGTCAATGGAGTTTGTCCATCTGATAGCTCCAGAGCAAGCAGTTTGCAAGATTTACCAGCCTAACTTTTTTCCTTGTTTTCTTAATTACCTCCCACCCTCTTTTTTAACACTTTTTCCCTTTAAAAAGATTGGGAAATTAAATGGAGAAAAATGCATCATTTGGCCAATAGTCTCACACAGTTAAAAATCACAAACAATAAGGAAATGGAAGTGTTAAGGTTCCAACAGTAACATTGACTTGGCTAAATTTTGCAACATAAACTTTGCATTAATTAAGTCTTTTGAATTTGACTAAAATAATGAGCCTGCTCATTTAGAGCAGCATTTGCTTGCATCCAACCATTTGGAAATCCACATAGAAGAGGAGATTCCAGGTTCCTAAAAGGAACAGGGGGAAAGACAGGGGTTGGATGGTGAAAAAATTGCTACTGCCTGCCTCTTTCTTTTCCCTTGAGTTTTCCTCCATATTTTTTAGCTATCCTGCAGTGTAAGAGTACTGATGATGGTACTCCCATCTTAACCCTGAATTCAAATCAGATAGGTCAATGCCCTTCTACATTACTTTATTTTCTTTGCAATTTATTTGGAAAAAATATTAGTTCAATTACTATGTCGGTTTAGTTTTTCCTCCAAAAACAGATTGGCCCATTTCTGATAATGTGCATGTAACCCACTGTTCAGTATGTTACAGTTCCCCCTCTATTCCTTATCTCCAGAGGAAAAGATTCTGCTGCAGAAGCGAGTTAGGTGAGTTAGTCCTTTATCTCATGCTGCAGATACTCATGACCTTAACTCTGGAGGTATTCAGTTATGTGTTCAGATGGGCTCATTCGTGGTAGGGTATGCAGTCTTCAGAAACCATATTGTAAGGCCAAGTCTACCCTCCAAACTTTTGCCATCATAGCTATGTTGGCCAGGCATGTGAGGTGATGTCATCTCTGATCAACATGGCTATGCTGGCAGTTTTGCTGATAAAAGATGCATCCACACTAGAAGTCCTTTGCTGGTATACTATACCAGTATACTCCAGCAAAGCCTTTCCAGTGCAGACCTAGCTTAATGCTTCATCCAGATAAAAAGAATTTTACGCTTAGTTGATCCCTGTTTCTTCACTATTTATGCCACTTAGTGGTAACGTGATTGTTTGGTCTTTTGAATCAGATGATCTAATTTCAAGGTTTTGTTTCTTACTTTGCAATGTGTCCTTTGGATCCAAATTGCTTGCTGGGATTTCCACTTCAGCCATTTTAAAAGTTTGAGATCATTACTGGCTCAGCAGGAACTAGGAATCCTGGTTCATGCCTCAACAGCAAGAGTGGATTGCCACAATCCTGTTTTATGTATAGGCCTCTTTGCTAGACCTTTGTGTAGCCTTCAGAATACACCAGGTTTAGCATCTATATCATTCCCTACAATTACAATGTTTTAACACATCATGTCACTAGTGTGATATAAACATAATTGTGTGCCCTGTGAGGCCTATGTATTTTGCCATTACTGAGGCCTGTGTATGAACACAGCCACATTTTACTCAATAAGATTTGACTGGATGTAACTTACTTAGAATTATGTTTGAAATACAAACCATGCAAACCCTGCCGTCTTGCTCATCTGTATTAAGTTACGTGGTCGATAATTTGCTAAACAAAGAGGAAACATGGTCTTTGTCTGAACTTTAAAATGAGTCATCCTACAAATATAATAGAGAACAAGATGGTTTTGTGGGCTCTGTTACATAGTAATAGGAATTTGTTTCCACACAATGTTTTCCATGTTGTGTACAAAAAACTTGACAATGGTCTAGGCTGCTGGTGTGGTGAGACCACCTTCCTATCATGCTGGCCAATGTTGTTTCACTATTTCCTTGCAGTCCCCCATCTGGCTGGCTGTCCGTCCATTGTCTCTTGTCTTGGACTTAGATTGTATGCTCTTTGGGGAAGTGACTGTCCTTTGTTCTGTGTTTGTACAATGCCTAGTACAATGTGGTCCTGGCCCCCATCTGGGGCTCCTATGTGCTTAGATAATAGAAACAAATCAATAAAGGTTGATACTTCCCCTCATGTTCAGTCTGATGGGTTTTATTACGAGACTCAGAACACTCAGAAAAACTATTACTGTAGATCATCTTTTCCATCCTGTTTCTATACAGAATTGTTCCTTACAGTTCATATAAGAACATAGGAATGGAAGGAACCTCCTGGCTGTCTGTCCAGGCCCCTGCTATTGCAGACAACCATGTCATATAGTCCCATTCACAAACATATTCAGTCCCATCTTAAAACTATTTAGATTTCTTTCCCCTACTACTCCTATTAAGAACCTCCCCGCTCTGGTAGTTAGAAACCTTCTTCTACATTCCAGGCTAAATTAATTCATGGTCAGTTTATACCCAGTAGCTTTTGGGCCTACAGAGCCCTTTAGCTTAAATAGCTCTTCTCCCTCTCTGATGTTTACTTCCCTGATTTATTTACACAGAGCAATCATATCTCCACTCAGCCTTTGTTTTGCTAGGCTAACCAAGCCAAGCTCTATAAGGGCCAGATTGCTTCTGGCCCTGGCATAGGAGTATGGGGGTGACAGGGTGCAAGCAACTTTGTCCCACTCTTTTGCCTGCTGTGCAGAGCCAAAAACAATGGTAGTCACTGCTCCCTTGCTATGGTGCAGGGAGATGGGCATGGCCCTTCCTACCTATTCTACACTGGCCCTAGCTTAGCTGTCACATAACAGTTTATTATTTCACCATATAAGAATGTCCATCTGAGAGAAAGTTTTAAAACATACATAGGTTGTATCTAATGAGGCCACCCAGCTCAGCAAATAAAGAAAACATACCATAATAGTCTGCCTGCTATGTGAGTCACATTAGTGGCTCCAAGACTTGATTTTTAAAATGGCCCTCCTAAGTAATACAAAAGGGGAAACAAATGAAAAAAAAAACCTACCCCAGCTCTCCATTTCACTTTTGCTTCCCTATTTTCCCTCAGATTTTAGCCCATATGTTAAAGACCAAAGTGGATTTCTTGAGTTAAGCTGTTTAGATATAAACACATGGAAATAATAAATACCTAGGACATTAGCTTGCATACTTCCTTAATGTATGCATATTTCTCCCCAATTTTCCACATGAAATGAGACTAATTCACTTAATTTTCTTGGGATCCACCCTCTGTCAGATTTTCCACAATTTTGTATTAATCCAGCAGTTGATTAATACCTTCAAGAGGTATTGTGGACACAAAAGTCTCATAGGTCAGCTGTTCATCTTGCACAAACCAGCATATTTCCATGGAAGATAATGAAAATGTGCCGATTTACACCAGCTAGGGATCTGAAACCATGGCTCTAATGGCATGTCTGTGGATGTTTATCTCTTCAAAGGAACATTTCATATATATAATATAAAATGGCCCATATTCTGCACTCAGTAACACCTTTGTAAATGTAAAGTAACCCCATTGATGTCAAAAGATTTTCTCCAGATTTACAACAGTAGTGGAATTTGGCTCAATATATACTGTCTTTCTTTTGGATTTATAGAGCAAAAGCCAACATGACCTTTCTGGTTTACTTCCCTTTTTTTAGAAAACATGACCTGTGGTGTCTCAGTTCTTGCACAGCTTACGCCTGCAAAACTTCCACTGACTTGCAGTATTCTCTGTAACTATTAGGCCTTCCAGGTCAGACCCAGTACATCACTGATAGCAGAATAGTGCTGGCAATAGGATTTGTTAAGCTCTGCTCACGCTGCTTCACCAGTGGTTTCCTCTAGAAATGTAGGATGAAAATATTATAGGGTTATGCATTAAATGCTGGCTCTTGTTATCATTACTTGTGTGATAGCATCATTCACTTCCATGGGACTACTTGCATGAATTAGTCAGGCAAGTTTGGACCATGGAGTGGTGCTGGGTGGGAAACAGGTTTACTATCCCAAGAATATTTTAGAGAGTTCAAAAATTTTTACTATTCCGAATCAGTACAAAAATTCAAAATCTCTGAAATGTTGATGAATCAAAAACTGAAAAAAAAAATTCAGTTCTGGTCAATCAAACCATTTATTTCAATAATTTTGAATAGTTTTGTTTCTATTTCAACCTTTTTTTAACCTTTGTTTCAGTCTGATTGGTTCACATTTTGAAACAACATCATTTTGAACTAGAAAACTGGAATTCTTTGTTTCAGAAATATCAAAACAAAACCTTTCAACAATTTCAAATCCTTTTTCTTCATATTTCTTTGAGTTGGGAAATTCATCACAACTGACACTGTTTTCTTTTGACAAATCAGCACTTTTCTATGAAAAAATTATTCATCGAAAAATTCCCAACCATCTGACTGAGTATTGCTTCTTTGTTTGTTTTAGTTTTAATTTCTTAGTAACAAAGTAATAGATTTTTGTAAGTTGGGCTGGGGAAGGCGGGGTCAGTCAGAATAGTCTGCAGAAGAGGGGGGAGGAATAAGGGGATGGGCATGTGACTGAAGCACTATGTATTCCAGCTATCCTGGGCCAAGAGAGTAGCCCATAGCAGCTTTGGAAAGCCACCATCAATTAGTATTTGTATTTTCCACTCCAAGCGTCTGATGAAGTGGGTTTTAGCCTACGAAAGCTTATGCCAAAATAAATTTGTTAGTTTCTAAGGTGCCACAAGGACTCCTCGTTGTTTTTGCTGATACAGACTAACACGGCTACCACTCTGAAACCCATCAATTAGAGTAGTCTGACAGGCTACTCTAACTTACACTGGGGACCAGGCAGATCCTCAGTAAAGTTGAGAATTTGGAAGATAAAAAAGTACCTTAAAGCCACCTTTGTGACACACTTTAGGTTGTGCATCCTAAAAAGCAGAGTTCAGAATTGCAGCCGCAAGCCCTGATACCAATAAGCCACTGCAGCTCTTTGCATTCAGCTTCCATTTTCAGTCATAGATTGTATGGAAAGAAGGGACCATTATGATCATCTAGTCTGATCTCCTCCATAGCACAGGCCTTAGAACTTCACTCAGCAATTCCTGCATCAGGCCTAGTAACATTGGAACTAGAACATATTCCCTTACTAATCTGTTTCATTTGCTAATTGCCTCATTGTTAAAAAAGTGCAACTTCCTGTTTTAATTTTCCCACCTTCAACATCCTCTCACCAGGTCTTGTTATCCCTTTTTCTGCTAGATTAAAGAGCCCTGAAATAACAAATATCTTCCTACTTTGTACGTACTGATAGACTGTAATCAACTCACCTCTTAATCTAGTCTCTGAGAAGCTAATTAGAATGAATTCCTTTATTTGCTTACTCTCTGGCATGTTTTCCAGATCTTGAATCATTCTTATGACACTTCTTTGAGTTCGGATTTTTCACCATCCTTTTTATAGTGTAGACATCAGGACTGAACACAATATTCCAACAGTGGTCTCATTAACACTAAAGTAATATCATCAAAACAGATAATATCCCCTTGGTGCTCCTACTTGATATTCACCTGTTTAAACACCCATACAGTTGGTACCAGTTCAATCCTGAAAGCTGCATCTGTTTGGTTTAGCTAGCCCTGCAGTATTTCGTGTTTGCCACCATGGAATCGTCATTGCTCATATTACTTTACTAGTGATTTTTCCATGTAGGAGATTCCCATTGATGTTTATTTTTAGGCATTTACCTAGGCTTAAGATAGTATTTTCTTCATACAGTACCTCCTTTTTTCTGTGATCAACTGTCAATGGGAGTCTTATCTCTCTTCTCCACCATAACCTTGAAGGTTGTTTCATGTAAAAGGCTATAAAAATGTTAGCATGAATTAGCTGCATCAAGGCCTTAATTAACCAATCAGTTGCAAAGGACCTGCTTTCAGCTGAATGGCTTTCCAATTGCTTCAGTCTCTTCTCTCATTACTTTTATTAAAAACAACACACTGCACAATCTATTTGGCCACCATAAATTAATCATGCAGGTAGCAGACAATGAATTAACAGATTGCCACTCAGGTGTTTTGACATCGTCCCTCCATATGATATCTTTGGAATTACAGTTATGACTTGTAGGTCAACTGCAGCATAACCAAGTTGGTCAGATCATGTTTCTTTTGCTGCTGTTCAGTACTCTCGTGAATGGGAAAAGTGATTCTGCTCTACCTGATGTTCATTTACTGGATTTTAATAAGCACAGAAAGCAACTTTCAATAATTATGATCCACGGGAACCTGGTAAGGACTTCCCAATAATATTTATGTGGCTGAAAACAAAGTGTTATATTATTTATTATTTTAATCCACTTCAGTGGAGCAACTACCTCAGAGGGTAACATTTTCAAAAGTGACTTGGGCACTTAGCACTTCCAGCACCCTTAAAGTGCCAGCTCACCCTGTGAAAATACCCCTCCCAGCAAGTACAAACTCAAGCCAGACAAATTCAAATGTGAAATAAGGCACAGATTTTTACCAGTGAGGGTGATTAATGATTTGGAAAAGAAGCTAACAAGGGAAGTGATGAATTCTCTTGATGTCTTCAAATCAAGACTGGATGCTTTTCTGGAAGATATATTTATCCAAACACAAGTTACTGGGCTTAATACAGGAGTAACTGAGAAAATTTAATTGTCTGTTATTTACAGGAGGTCAGACTAGATGATCTAATGGTCCTCTCAAGTCTTAAACTCTGTGACTAGGAGGGTAGGACAAATATATCTGTCACCACTGGATAAGGGCATCAATTAACTATTATCAAAGTAAAGCTCAGCAATGAAGTGGTGAAAAACTTAAGCACTCTTAATTAGGTTTCATGGTTCACTTGGCCCATCCCCCTTTAAAATAAATAGGGGAAGTTTTCACCCCTCATGATTTTACTGCATGCATTTTATTACAGATAATTAACTACATAAATCACACACAGAGCTAGGACTAGCATTCACAAGGCAATGGTGTTTAACGCGCCAAAGCATTGTTAAATCTATGAACAAATCCCTCAAAAAGAGCAATTTACTTTATGCCGATCCTGATTCTGCTGTGCTTGAAGTAGAATGTGCGTACTGCATCTGTATTTAGAGAAAGCCACTTATTTTGAGCCTTAGAAATATTTTGTACTTCACTCAACTCATGCCAATGAAAAATGTTTTGGAAGGTCAGGCACCTTTATTTTTATTTTATTTAGTTAGTTATGTATTTTTGTATCAGAAATTTGAACCTCTTGACATAGCCCAATAATGTTCCACCAAAATTTTAACAAAGGTGCTCCCTCAAAACTGTTTACCCGGTCAGCAGTGCATTCAACATTCTCAGGATCAACTATTCTTTCATTGTAAACTATTCTAAAAAGAATCCACCAGTGACAACGTTCACCGTTGGTTCTTCCATTTTAAAAAAGTCAGTTTTATAGTCTTCTCCCAAAGTCCCCAAAATCCATTGATTACATATTCTTCCCAAGTTTATCAGTCCTTCCACTCCACCACCCAGTACCTCCTCGTATCTCACTGAGCCTTATTTAGGTGGATCCTTTAGTTGGAAGCTGCTGCTCAAAGCAACAGCCAAGGTGGATGAGGAGTTGTCCTGGCCACTACTGGCAACACTGGGGGTAGATGGGTTACTAGCTGAGAAATGGTTGGGTGGATGGGGAGTAGGTCTCCTTTTGGTGGTGGGTTGGGTGGTCAGGTGGGGAATAGTACTTCTTTGATTCTTGTGGTGGGCATGTCTCCCCTGACTGCTGGAGTTGTTGAGGGGGATTTGGGGACAGCAAGTCTCTCCTGACTGTTGGGTAGACAAATAGGGTCCCAGGATTCCTGGCAATACCAGCTCTTCAGACACCAGGCTAGGGCAGGGTGGGGTGAGAGACAGGTGACAATGGTTATAGAATTACTACTGGGAAACTCAGGCCCCTCTCCTCTCCTCTTTCTCATGTGTTAGAGCAGCTCATGAGGAGTCAGGAGGTGGGGAGAATATATGGTGTATTTCCATACACACCTGGAGGCAAAGGCAAAGAATATTGGGTGAAGGCTGAAAATTTTAACAAGCAGAGCACTTAGGTTTGGATTGTGAAGTGAATTTTTGCCACCTGCTCACAAATGTAATGGATTCCTGTTCAACATGGTTACAACACTGTGAACAGAGCCAGCCTAAGGATTGTAGGGAAGGTTACTTAGTTCTTGGTTGGACACCCCAAATTTAACCTACTTATTTTACATGAAAAGCATGTGAGCTGGGAGTATTTTTAGTTCTCACCGTCCCAGCTGCATGTTCCTTTCACTCTTAACAAAGAATCTTGCCTCAGTTTGGCTGAGAAGGATATGATTGCTCACTATGAATACATTAGAATCATAGAATCATAGAATCTCAGGGTTGGAAGGGACCTCAGGAGGTCATCTAGTCCAACCCCCTGCTCAAAGCAGGACCAACCCCAACTAAATCATCCCAGCCAGGGCTTTGTCAAGCCTGACCTTAAAAACCTCTAAGGAAGGAGATCCCACCACCTCCCTAGGTAACCCATTCCAGTGCTTCACCACCCTACTAGTGAAAAAGTTTTTCCTAATATCCAACCTAAACCTCCCCCTCTGCAACTTGAGACCATTACTCCTTGTTCTGTCATCTTCTACCACTGAGAACAGTCTAAATCCATCCTCTTTGGAACCCCCTTTGAGGTAGTTGAAAGCAGCTATCAAATCCCCCCTCATTCTTCTCTTCTGCAGGCTAAACAATCCCAGTTCCCTCAGCCTCTCCTCATAAGTCATGTGCTCGAGCCCCCTAATCATTTTTGTTGCCCTCCGTTGGACTCTTTCCAATTTATCCACATCCTTCTTGTAGCGTGGGGCCCAAAACTGGACACAGTACTCCAAATGAGGCCTCACCAGTGCCGAATAGAGGGGAATAATCACGTCCCTCCATCTGCTGGAAATGCCCCTACTTATACAGCCCAAAATGCCGTTAGCCTTCTTGGCAACAAGGGCACACTGTTGACTCATATTCAGCTTTTCGTCCACCGTAACCCCTAGGTCCTTTTCTGCAGAACTGCTGCCCAGCCATTCGGTCCCTAGTCTGTAGCAGTGCATGGGATTCTTCCGTCCTAAGTGCAGGACTCTGCACTTGTCCTTGTTGAACCTCATCAGATTTCTTTTGGCCCAATCGTCTAATTTGTCTAGGTCCCTCTGTATCCTGTCCCTACCCTCCAGCGTATCAACCACTCCTCCCAGTTTAGTGTCATCTGCAAACTTGCTAAGGGTGCAGTCCACACCATCCTCCAGATCGTTGATGAAGATATTGAACAAAACCGGCCCCAGCACCGACCCTTGGGGCACTCCACTTGATACCGGCTGCCAACTAGACATGGAGCCATTGATCACTACCCGTTGAGCACGACCATCCAGCCAGTTTTCTATCCACCTTACCGTCCATTCATCCAGCCCATACTTCCTTAACTTGCTGGCAAGAACACTGTGGGAGACTGTATCAAAAGCTTTGCTAAAGTCAAGAAATAGCACATCCACTGCTTTCCCCTCATCCACAGAGCCAGTTATCTCATCATAGAAGGCAATTAGGTTAGTCAGGCATGACTTGCCCTTGGTGAATCCATGCTGACTGTTCCTGATCACTTTCCCCTCCTTTAAGTGGTTCAGAATTGATTCCTTGAGGACCTGTTCCATGATTTTTCCAGGGACTGAGGTGAGACTGACTGGCCTGTAGTTCCCCGGATCTTCCTTCTTCCCTTTTTTAAAGATGGGCACTACATTAGCTTTTTTCCAGTCATCCGGGACCTCCCCCGATTGCCATGATTTGTCAAAGATAATGGCCAATGGCTCTGCAATCACATCGGCCAACTCCTTTAGCACCCTCGGATGCAGTGCATCCGGCCCCATGGACTTGTGTTCGTCCAGCTTTTCTAAATAGTCCCGAACTACTTCTTTCTCCACAGAGGGCTGGTCCCCTCCTCCCCATACCGTGCTGCGGAGTGCAGCCGCCTGGGAGCTGACCTTGTCTGTGAAGACAGAGGCAAAAAAAGCATTGAGTATACTAGCTTTCTCCACATCCTCTGTCACTAGGTTCCCTCCCTCATTCAGCAAGGGGCCCACACTTTCCTTGACTTTCTTCTTGTTGCTCACATACCTGAAGAAACCCTTCTTGTTACTCCTAACATCTCCGGCTAGCTGCAACTCCAAGTGTGATTTGGCCTTCCTAATTTCACTCCTGCATGCCTGAACAATATTTATATACTCCTCCCTGGTCATTTGTCCAATCTTCCACTTCTTGTAAGCTGCTTTTTTGTGTTTAAGACGAGCAAGGATTTCACTGTTAAGCCAAGCTGGTCACCTGCCATATTTACTTTTCTTTCTACACATCGGGATGGTTTGTTCCTGCAACCTCAATAAGGATTCTTTAAAATACAGCCAGCTTTCCTCGACTCCTTTCCCCCTCACGTTATTCTCCCAGGGGACCTTGCCCATCAGTTCCCTGAGGGAGTCAAAGTCTGCTTTTCTGAAGTCCAGGGTCTCTGTTCTACTGCTCTCCTTTCTTGGCCATGAACAAATTCAGGTTGGAAATTAGAAGAGGGTTTCTAACCATCAGAGGGATGAGGTTCTGGAATAGCCTCCAAAGAGGAATTGTGAGGGCCAACAACTTAACTAGTTTCAAGAGAGATCTGGACAAAGTTGTGAGTGTGATTGTTTGATGGGATTGCTTCTGATGGTAGGGGGTAGAGCTCAGCAGCCCACAGGGTCACTTCCACTTTGTCTTATGTTCCTAAAAGCTCCTCCTTCAAGGTTTCAGCTGACCCCCGGCAAGAGTCAGAAAGGGATATTCTGATGCCCAATATTTATTTTATTTATATTATATATGTGTGTCTGTCTGTATGTCTGTTTGTCTCCTTCCTCTGAAGCATCAGGGATGGTCACAGCTGGAGATGGCACATTGAATGGGGAGGGTCAGGAGTCTCTCTCTTCTCTCTCTCTCTCTCTCTCTCTCAGGTGCTTGGCTGGCTGGTTCTTGCTCACATGCTCAAGGGGTAACTGATCATCATATGTCAGATCAGGAAGGAATTCTCCCGCGCTCCCAGCTCAGATTGGCAGTGACCTTTTCGCCTTCCTCTGAGGCATGTAGCAGTGGGTCCCTTGCCAGGATTATTTGGGTATATCTCATGTAATCATTTGTCTGCCATTGTGGAGACCTCAGGCACTTACACACTTCAGTCCTATTTTCTTACTAGCACATAATAGACGAGTCTCCTGTGGTCTAATTTCAGTTGTTGGGTTTAGTGTGCAGGTGTAGGGTGAGGTTGGTGACCTGTGATATAAATGATCTGCTAGTCCCTTCTGGCCTTAAAGTTTATATGACTAGGTTTTCATGGCTATCTTTACAAGGAAGAGGCTAGAGCAGAGATTCTTAAACTGTTGTCCGTGAGCTCCATTCAGGTGGTCCGCGGATAGTTCCCTCTAAGGTGCGTGCCTGGGTGGCCACAAACAAGAGAATGAAGGGCCACCCACCTAATTAGTGGAGCCAAGCAGGCGTGGCTCCACTAATTAGGTGCCTTGACCCTGGAGTAGACGCACATATAAGGTGAGGTGGTGGCCTTGTGGGGAATAGGGGGTAGGTGGGAGCGGGCAGTGGATGAGAAGAGGGGGTGGAGGGAATTGGGGAAATGCAGGGCTACAGCAGCCAGAGAAAGAGATGACTTTCTCCAGCTCCAGGGCTGTGGCTGCCAGGGAGAAACGGCCCTCCTTCCAGCCCTAGTTTGGGGGCTGCCATGGCGGGGGAGAGAGGGAGAGACCCCGCTCCTTCCCAGCCCCAGCTCGGGGGCTACTGCAGTGAGGGAGAGAGAGCACATCCATCGCATTAGAAAGGTAAGACTACTGATATTAAAATATGAGTTGTGCGCTTTTATTTGTAGAACAAAAAAACATTAATTATTATTACGGTTTTTTTATATCGTGCTTTTATCCAAAGCACTTTACAATAGTTAGCGAATGGTACAAACAACATTTGGAAAGGTCATTAAGTGGTTCGACGAGACCCTCAGCAATTTTCAAGTGGTCCGTGAAAAACAAATTTGAGAACCACTGGGCTAGAGATTAAAAAAAAACCCAGAAACTAAGATTCTCCTTTAGATGGCTCTGATGCAGTCTCTATTAGCAAACAGCATAAGTACAAGTGCACTCATTCACACACCCTTAAGTGTTCAGTAATACAACAGAATTCTTCAGACTTCCAGCATCTATGAAGCACCTGACCTTGACAATATTTCATCAGAACTGCTAAAGAGTGGAGGCCCCAATTTCGTTCACTGACTTTCCAGAGTTATCTTACAAGTTTGGGGAAACAGTCACATTCTAGAAACCTGGAAAAGGGGCTACAACATCCCTTTTTTCAAAACAGAAGAACAATCACCTTGCTCAAATTATAGGGGAATAATGCTGCTGTCAGTCCCAGGGACCATGCTACTGAACCAGCTGAAATACTGTCTCAATCCAAAAATGAGAAACAACCAGTTCTGCACAGATCGATCTACGATCCATGCAGCATATGCTCTGCACAATGTCACTGAAAAATTATTAGATTGGCAAAACCAAGTTAACACAACGTATATAAGGCAGGTCTACACTACCGCCTAAGTTGATATAACTTACGTTGCTCAGGGGTGTGAAAAAGTCTGTCCGTCTCCCCTCCCCCGACCGAGCGACACAAATTTTGCGCAGTCCACACCAGCATTTTGGCAGTGGAAGGTTTCAGTGTGGTAGCCATGTTAGTCTGTATCAGCAAAAACAATGAGGAGTCCTTGTGGCACCTTAGAGACTAACACATTTATTTGGGCATAAGCTTTCGTGGGCTAGAACCCTCTTCATCAGATGCATGGAGTGAAAAATACAGTAAGCAGTATATATATTACAGCAGTCCTTTTGGTATGATATCCATCTGTTTGCATTTGGAAAGGAAGATGATGTCTGTCTGTATCTTCCCGAGTTTTTTCATAGCTTCTGCTTCTCACCGAGGTGGTGTAATTATGCCAACGGGAGAACGTTGTCCCATCAGCATAGCGCGTCTTCACCAGATGTGCTACAGCGGCGCAGCTGCATTTGTGCAGCGACACCGATGTAGCGCTATAGTGTAGACTTGCCCTACGCTTTCCGGCTGCTGTTGTCTGAGTGCATCAATCAGTGTTGCAAGTACTGCTACACCAGTATGGGATGCCTGATAACTTTGTGAGCCTAGCAGAGGAACTGTACATGGTACATTAGCTGTGTGAGGGTCAATGGTTGTATTACTGCCTGCTTATCACCAGAATCAGGAGTATGCCAGAGATTCAGTCTCTCACCTATGTTATTTCATGTTCTAATAGACTATCTGATGACAAAGCTGACTGAGGCCAAAGCAGGAGGTGTGAAATTTAAAGATTCTTCTTTAGAGCATCTCAAGTATCCATATGATATTGCCTTACTTGGAGAGACTACTGACCAACTAAAGCTAATGCTGGAAGAACCGCAAAAAAGCAGAATCTAAAACCAAAGCTAAGCATGCCCCCTATAAAAATGAAACATGTAGATGGCAATGATATTGAATGAGAGAATAGTTTTATCTATCTGGGCAGTCTTTTGACAGCAGGAGGTTCTGTACGCGAAGAAGTCACACATCAGATCAGTCTTGCATCAATGGCATTTCAGCATCTTCAAAGGCCCCTGTTTGGGCAGCAGAATGTCTGTGTGACAGCTGACATACAAGTGTTCAGTGTGGAAGTGATGACTTTTCTGATACATGGAACAGAAACATAGCTGTTAAAAGCAGCTGAGGAGAGGAAACTAAATAGTTTTCAGTGCCAAAAGGTATAGCATATTTTAACATCCATTGGTTTGATTTTGTCACAAAGGAGGAGATACTTGCATGATCCCAGCAAGTGGCAGTCTTGCATCAGTTGAGAACAAGATGACTGAAATGGTGGGGTGATGTTCAACGCGCAGAAGAAGGTATGCTTTTACAGAAGGTTTATAGAGCTGAGGTTGAAGGAAATAGAGCATGAATGAGGTTGGAACATGCAATTTTGAGGGATTTAAGAAACCTAAATCCTCCCATACTGACTCTTGCCAAATGAATACTTGCAAGGGACTATTCAAGAAAGAAATCTATTCTACACACCAGCAGAGCTACATCATAGCCATGTGAATTTGCTGCTGCTGCTGCTAGCGTCCATCCATAACTATTCTCTCCCTGGAACAAGGCATGATGTATTCATTCCCATTGGTGACTAAGATCATTCAAATGGAAGGTTGGCTAAATTCTGATCTATACTGAATAATAATAATACTAGGACTCTCACCAAACATTTTTTCACCTCCAAACCACTGTGCAAACATTAAAACAAGTTGCTGACTGCCTCCTTTGAGGTTCTGGGTGTCCCATGAACTTGGTGGGATTGCAATACTCACTGACTTAAAGGAGCACTAGCTCTATTTAAGTAAGCCCCAAAGTGCCCGCTAGTTATGGGTGCCCAACTGGCAATATCTATCACTAAAAATTAAAAAATGGGCTTCAGTCATGGGTGTCTTTTATTCTTGAGACACCTAACAACTATATAGCAAAATCTATAGGAAGCCAGAGCACTAGAATGCATGAATTTCCATATGTGCTGTTATGTTCAAGCACAAGAGATCTGGAACAGCACCTGTCACTCAAACAAATCATCCTGTCTTTTCTGTCTGCAGTTCCTCCATTGTATTACAATGCAGTTGAATGGGTACTATCCAGATAAGTGCTCTGCTATTTTCATATGACACAGGACTTATTGATACCAGCCTGTTATCTGTAAGTAACATTATGTTTTTAAATTGGACATTATGGGAACCATGAATGTAACTCAAAAGATGCTTAACAATTTAACAAAATATAAACCACTGACTTCTAGATATAATAATAGGCTAAATATCTACAGTCAGCCATGGTTAATCAAAACCAGTTTGTAAACTTCATTTTTATTCAGGTCAGCCAGTCAACAGTACATGTAATGCATACTATAAAACTGATTTAGGGCTTTTGGACACCCATGCATCTACATAAACCGAGTAAGGATTAAACAGGTCTGTCCACTCATAAATTACAGCACATTGTTTTTAACTGAACAGGACAAAAAGCAACATGCCGTGAACCATCTACATCATGCTTTTCATCCTTTGACCGATTTCCCAGTTACTCTCTCAAATTATCACTCCAATTCCTTCTTTGTTCATCCTTGTATTGTTTCCATATTACTGTCCAAATCTGCCTCCAAAGCTACTAATCAAAAAAGGCTGAAGCAAGGAACATTGACCATTTGATAGTTTGCCCAACATATTAAAAATATGAGTTTGACATCTTGCAGCGTGTTTGAACAATTGGTTTGCAAAATTAAATTAATTCCGTTGTACACAATAACAGTTTAACATATGCTGTGAATCTTGTACACAGATCAGAACTTTGGACTGTTTTTTCTACAGCTGTTAGTTTGGAATCTTACTGCTTTGTGTTACAATCCCATCAGATCTCATAGGATAAACAGGGATGGGCGAGGTCATTGCTTGGTTGGGATACTTACAAAATACACCTAGATGTTTTAGGAACTGATGATGATATTAAGTAGGTAGTGTTCTTCCTTTTTCAGCCAGTAGTGAAGCTCAGCACACCAATATAGTGTTAAGGAGGCATTATGCTTTCAGAGATACTATCTTTCTGCTCCATCAAAATGGGCCATGCTGTAAGTCCCAGAAAAACTGTTAAGCATGTATAGAATGCTAAGCACCAGTAGTCTTGTTGAAATCAGTAGGAAGGCTTAAGTGAATAACTTCTTACCTGCATAAGGGGTTCACAATCTGACCCTATATCAGTAGCATATATTTTATATATTGAACTTATACAAGATAATATATTCACTCACGTGAACTAACATGAAAGTGGTCTCTCCCATATATTACATCACATTACATAGGTACCATATAGGAAAAGAGTGTGTGATATACAACTCTCTAGGTACATGAAACACATATGGATCTGATTTTCCACTTTGTTACATCAATTTTACACCACTGCAACTCTAATGAAGTTACACCGGCATAAAATTGGTGTAATGAAGTGGAGAATCAAGCCCATATGTCTTTTCCACATGTGCCAATTTATGGACCAAAGTGGTTTGAATAAGTTCACTAAATATCCAAACTCCTTCAGAGTTCTATGCACATCGTACCTCTGGAAGGAGCTTCTCCTACTTCAGTACAACTTTTTCTTCTTAAAGACAACAATTGTTATTTGTTAAAGACATGTCAATAAAAATCATTAAAAACAACAGAAAGAGTGAGATGATTTGTGACCAACTGCACACTTGAAACAAAATGGCACTTCCCCAAACTTACTCAGCTGAGATTAAAACCCCTTTTGCCTGTCTAAATAAATGGCTCTTTATGTAACTAAAAGTGTAACCTATGGTCTTTTGTGAATTCTTTGTAATTTCACTGCACTAGGTTTCAAGTATTTTTGCTGGCTTCTTTCCATCTAGTACACCTGTGTGTTAGCAGAACAATATTTTATTGCAATATGAAATTAGTTAATTTTGTTTGATTTGGATCTGGTGTAAATTCTGAAAACATATAAAGTGTATATTTATGTGCTGACCCAGATACATTAATTGAAGTAATTCCACTGGTGGATACAACATTTTCATCAGCCAAAGATAGGGCCTAATCTCTAAACCTTTACTCACAAGGGTAGATCCACTGACCTCAACTAGAGTTTTTGTATGAGTTAAGTTTCTGTGTGTGTCATATATTTGTAGGTTGTAAGATCAAATCTTTATGCAACCTACTGGAATATTTCACTAATAAAACACTTCAATTATGTTTGCTTTTCTGACAAGAGAAAACATTCAAGAAGAAATTATGTTCACTTTGTGTCTTGTAGTTTTAGACTGTAACCCAATTCTAGCTACACTTCATACATCTATTCACTCATACTCTTTCTGGCACGGTTGCCTTTGAAAAAAATCTTCATTTATTTGCTTTGATGAAATGTTGATTTCAGAAAGTGGAGGTTAAAATGTTCCCAAGTCATCTTTTTATATTTTAAGTTAAAAGCCAGTGAGTGAAAAATGCAGCCAGCTAGCACCTTTTATTTTGAAAAAGAGCAGTTTGGATTTTATATAGTTCCACAAACTGGAATAAATGGTCGCAACTGCAAAGTAATTAAAAATAAGTTTCAGATATAACTATTTACATTTGTGATGGGAATACCTATGATTACCAAAAATTAATCTATAGGGCCACAATCTCCGCTGGTGTAAATTAGTCTCACACCATGGGAGACAAAGAGCAATGCCAATTTAAACCAACAGAGAATCTGGGTCACAACTGGCATAGCCTAGAAATTGTACTTATAAAGCAAATAAGACAAATCAGGTTGAGGTTCCCCCCAAAGAAATACCTAAATACCAAAATTACCATGACAAATCGGAGATTTTATGGAAAATGAATTTGCCAGTTGCATATGGCATAATCTTCAACTACTTACTAATAGTCAAGGAAGAGTTCACATGTAATCACTTAGCATCCTCAAATCAGACATCCCATGTGCCAAACTCTTTGGAACAGGGACCACGTCTGTCTCTGCATTTTTAAAGCACCTTGCACTGTCAGCCTCATTTGGAGCCTCTGACACTTATACAACTCTGCTGAACCCAAGCAACTTCCATGGGTGTTGCAGAAGGCAGGATTTGGCACATAATATATCCGTCCTTCCTCATTACATTGAAGATTCTTGTCTTCACTTTCAAAGTTCTGCACAACTCTACCTTTTGCCAACATCTTGGTCTCATACTCATAGATTCACAGATTCCAAGGCCAGAAGGGCCTTTCCTATAACACAGGCCATAGAACTTCCCCAGAATAATTCTTCTTTGAATTAGAGCAGATCCTTTAGAAAAACATCTCATCTTGATTTAAATATTGCCAGTGATGGAGAAAACACCACAACCCTTGGTAAATTTGTCCAGCACCACATTTCACGCTCTGCTTGGAACCTGATTCGAAGCCCATCAATGAAAAGACTCCTATTGACTTCAGTGGGCTTTGGATCAAGTCACTGCTGGGGGCTTTGAAGTGAGGGGCCATATTTCATATATTTTATCACCAACCTCCCACACCCCAATGCTACCTTACTCATTAGGATTACTCATAAAAAGAACAGGAGTACTTGTGGCACCTTAGAGACTAACAAATTTATTTCAGCATAAGCTTTTGTAGGCTATAGGTCACTTCATCAGATGGCTATAGCCTACAAAAGCTTATACTGAAAGAAATTTGTTAGTCTCTAAGGTACCACAAGTACTCCTGTTCTTTTTACGGATACAGACTGGATTACTCATGTTTCTCACACAACCAATCTACCTCATGGCTATGTGGGAGTTGAGTGAGCACTTCCAATATGCACAGAATATGATTCCAATATAAGGCTGGTTTTGCAGTGTTATGTTGTTGTCATTTGAAGAGCCAAAGAGGAAAGAGTCTTAATACTAATGCTTCTGGTAATAATAGGTTGCATTTACATAGACCTGTACATTTTCAAAACATCCTACAAATACTAATTATTCTGGCCTCACGTTTTCCTCAAATATACAGGTGCCACCAAATTTCTTATAAGACACTATTCAATAACATAGCAAAATAACAAAAGCCTAACAAGAGGTCAGTGAATTAAAGATTGCAGCCCACCCCGAAAGAAGAAAGAAAATGGAACGAAATATGACATACGCTTTGCAGAACACAAGATGTTTTGATTGAAGTAATTTTGATTTAACGGAGGCTCATGTTACATGTCATTTTAATAGTGCTGCATACAGCACAGACACTATACAATACAAAAGATATTGTATGTTAATGGAAAGCATTCAGAATTTAAATAAGATAAGAAACAGACATCTTTAAATTCATTCCCAAATTTTGTTCCTTCCTCTTTTCTTTTTATTCACAGCTTGAGACTCATTGTCCAGATCCTCAGCTGGTATACATCAGTATTGATCCCTTTACAGGTGTAAATCAGCAGAACTTTGTCCAAGTCAATGGAGCTATGCTAACATATACAAGATGAGAATCTGGCTTATTGTATCAAAACTGTAGCAACAACATCAGTTATGTCTAATGGTGGATGGAGCAGATGTTTCCTTCCTACTCACAATTTTCACTTGACCATTTTTCTGATTTTTATTAATAAACTCAAATATGACATCAAATGTTATAAAAAACAGCATGGGAAAGTGTCTTGTTTCCATAAGACATTCTAATATCTCTTTCTTATTTTAATTTACTTCTGAGAAGTACACAACATCTTATTGTCCTAAATAGAAGCAACATCTGTTGAAATCCTATACAGTTCATTGACTGGGATCACTGATGAAAGCCAGCATTGGTGTTCACCAAAACACTTCACTGCGGTCAATTTAAAGCAAAAAATTACCCCCCCAAAAAAAGTTTATTTTTTTTAAAGAAACACCGGGAAAAATTTCCAAGGCAAATAGACAAGAAAAATTAGTGACTAGATTTCATAGGATCATATTGGTTGGTAGACTAATATACTGCTGATTGCATTAGTCTTATTTGGTATCACTTCCTTCTCCTTGTCTGGTCTTTCTTTTTCTAGTTTTGTTTTCTATATGTTGTCACTGCTCCATAACAAAGAATATCTTTGCAGGGCACAAGGTATAAGGACAATGTATGTTTATATATACACATGTCCTATAAAATGTACTTATGAGTAAAGCTTGTACTTTGTTTTAATATGTTCATTTATTACAATTATTCTTACAAACCTACTTATTTTTCAAAGTTTGTATGTACAAACTCCAACCAATAGCAAAAAAAGTCTCAGAACACATGCCCATCATTTGATATAATAAATTACTCTTGAAATTTTCTACTCTGAAGTAGAGAAACCAACCATATGATATTATTGCTGTAACTCTTATATTCCTCACTCCATCCCCTTCATAGTATTTATTCCCTTCCCACACATTATGTCACAGCTACATTTAGGGTGAAACTTTCAAAACCACCTATCTGGCTTAAGTGCTTAAGTCCTATTTTCAAAAGTGACTTAGGCATGTAGGTCCAGATCCTCAAAGGTATTTAGGTGCCTATCCACCTCTTCAGGTGTCCAATTTCACCTTTTGGCACCATTGTAATTCTGAAAATGGCTATTCAGCTGCTGCCTAACCTGGTACCACCTAAGACCCCAACACACCTAAAATTTCTGTCATGAAAGCTCTGATGTTGCCCCAGCTTACAAGCTGCTCAAAGCCCTAGCTCAGGCTGAAGTTCCTACAAAATATTAGCCACTAACCTTAGTAAACCATGCCTTTTAAAGACTCTACTGCAAATAACTTAGCTTTCCCTCTGTAGCAGCCTTCTAAATACTTTACTCTGCAGCCCCTTTGAAGGAGACAGCTAGCACCTTTAGTTTAGTATAAAAGGTTAAAAAGAAGCTCTTGATGGTCACCATGGATTTATTGAAACAGCTTCCCATGTAATTGATATATATAAACTTTGCAGAAGTTGTCTGAAATAAATAGCAGAAATGGGAAAATATTTTAAAAAGCCATAGATCTTGCCAACTCAACGCTAGGGCATTGTGACCGTGAGTCTGGAACTACAAGAAACAAGTCATAAACCTCTGAACCTTGGAATTATGAAATCTGGCACAAAAAAGGCAAAGCTAAGCCTATCGTCTCAGCCATGGTTGATACTTGGGGTGTATTTCCTGCCTCTTCAATGGGAGTATATACAGAAATGAAGCACTTTGAGTGGAGATAGATAAACAGTATTGAGCTGCAGCAAATAAAATGTGTGATACAACAAAGAAAATAGGAAGGATGAGGAGGAGTAATACAGATGGATAACAAGTAGATGAAGAAAGTGGGAAAGGAATGCATGAGAGATGATCACTTCCCCCAACCCCTTGACCAATATTCTTAATTTTGTTCTTCACTTCATTCCACATTGGGCTGTGCTCAGACATAAGGAAAAAGAGTGAGCGAGGACTGGCACTGAGAAAAAAAGAAGACATGAAAGGAAATGAAGAATGGAAGGAAATGAATGTAGCAGGTGCTAGAGAGAAAACAGTATCAAGAAGAGAGATAGAGGAATAGTGACTGGTAATAGGAAACCAAGGAGAATGAGGAATGGAGAGGGCAAAGAACTGGAATGGAGAATCACAGCAGAATGACAAAATAGGGGTAGAGGGAATGATACAAGGTGAGAGAGAAAAATGCCAGAAGGGGAACAAGAGGACAAAGGGAAATGGAGAGACTTGAATTTCATGGAGGGAGGAAAAAAACGTAAGTCCTGAAAAGGAAAAGAGAAGAAATCATGTGCATTAAAAAAGAAGACAATTAAGAAGCACAAAGTGAAGAATACAAAGCGGAATGAGTGGGAGTAGACAAGAGGATTGGTTCATTTAAAGGGAAGGAAAAATTGTTAATTTTACTCTCAAAATTCATTTCAGGTGGCCTGGAAATGAACAGTGTTTAGAATGTGAACAGAAAACTGTTTGAAGGACCATTAAGTAGAGGGAAATTATATACAGAAATGTATGAAATTTGGGAGCAGGGAAATGTCTAACCTGCCAAGTGTCACTCATCTGTGATGACTCTCTCATATATGCCCTTGCTGTTTCTCTATCACTCATCCCTGCTGAAATATAATTCATAAGCCAGGTGATGCTGTTGGGAGGGGAAAAGATTTCTCTTGCAGTTCTTCCTCCTGGCTTCCAGGCGCTACTGAGCAGGCTGCCCAGGCTTCTTTCTTATCCTTCTGTGTTCTTTCTTATCCTTTCTTATCTTATTCTCCAACCTCCCGGCCCCACCATGCTACCTAAGCTTCCTCACCTCCCCTGTGCCTAACTGTACAGCACAGTGGTGCAGAAATTGTAGTGGAGATAGACAGTGGGAGGATGTGGAGGAGGTCCCCTGTACTAACTGTCTCATATTTGCTTCCCTGATGGCCTCCTGACCCTGAAAAATGTCTAGCCCTAGAACATACTATATGCCTATAATAGTGGGGATTGTACTGAGGCTTTCGGGAAAGGGACTGAGGAAGATTCCCATAAATGCAAGCCAGAGCAGTCTAAGTCTTTAGCAAACAGAAGAACAGTGGTTGCCGAATACTAGGTACAATAGGATCAGACAAGGCTTTGAGGAGTGATGGAGGAGAGAGCTGCCTAAAATTAAAAGGAATTATGAACAGCTCTGATACAGAATCTATTCATGTAACACAATTGCTTGGATCAGTCTAGGAGCATATTCCATTATAGAGTTATGAATGGCTGGCATATTCTATGACATGGGTGATATGATTGGAATAAGTGGGTTGAACTCAGCCAGTGTGTGTATAGAGTCACACGTATAAATATTTGCCTTGAAGAGTTCAGTGTGCAACATTTCCTGTTTTCAATAGCAAGCTATAATATTGTACTATGCTATAGATTTTTAACCACAGATTTTTTTCCAGAATGTTGTGTTTAATGTTCCTCATAATAGGGAGAGCAATGTAGGTACAATATTTTAGCAATGTTTCAACTATTCTTTTTAAGGAAATACGGGTGTTGTTTCCTGTATCTAATATTCTTGCAACATAACATCTTTTTTGGGGGAAAAATGTGTCTCTTAGCTGTTAGCTTTTCCTTGCCCAAGAAAATTGTTGGTTTTCAAAGTTTGTCTGGCTTAAGTCACAAGACAAAGGAGGCTGTTAAGTGCCTATGTCACTTTTGAAAATAGAACTCAGATGCATTTGCTGGTCTCAGTAGAGCCTCTGGTGGATGTTTTTTCACACCACAGAAACACTGTGCAGCTGTAGCCTCTGCATAAGACAGTCCTGCCACTCTTTGTAGACCATTAGGGAAGCTCTATACCCTGAATCCAGCTAGTAATTTTAATTTCTTCTTTCCAGGAGCACCTCAAATGTTATTCTCTATATGGGGTACAGTCTCCACGCATTGTGTACATGTACTCCTCTCCTATTACTTAGGAGTATTGAAAGAATATGCCTTTGTCTTACATTTTAAGGTGTTGATAATGAAACTGGATCTTGTTCATGATAGATGTAGGTAGGAACTTTTGTTTTAGCATAACTATAGCTCTGCTAATATTTGGGATTATTTTTCTCACTTGTGAGAAGTCACATCCCAAGTCAGCTAGCTAATTAAGGCTCCACTCCTGCAATGAGCTCTGAAGAAGTCTATGGAAGTTGGGTGCCTGGGTGCATCTTTAGATGGCTGTATACATTGAAAAATCTGTCCCTTACTGTTTCCTATGGCTGTGGGTGATGGCCTTGAATAACCTTGTGAAAGTAAAGGTTTGCAAGATTAGGACTCTAAAATGTTTAGGGGCTCCTTCTGGATGAAAAGAATTTTATAACTGTAAATAAATTTGCATAATTAGATGGTTTTGGTAAAATATCTAGAAGCTTATAGGTAAGAATAATTATGAAATGTTGGTGTGTTGTGTTCTATTTGGTATTGTTGTGAGGTGGTGCAATTATATGCCAAATGCACAGAAAATCTTTTTGGTTATTATATTCAATGAACAAAGTTTATTTTCTAAACTGTTCAATATATGTGAAAAGAATTAATTAATCTTTTCTTACTAGGAGTCAGATTTTCCTTAGCAAATATCTATTGCCAGCTGTGCATGCTCCAAAACTTCTTTCGTAAGAAGTCTTTGATACCTAAAACCAGAAGATTAATATGGTAATTTCTATTGTATTTTATTACCTCTTATTCTCTTTCATTCATCTGTACCTGGCCAGTCGTGCAGTCTCTGCACAGGTAAAGGCAAGAGCATCTAGAAATCACTACAAGATCATGCTTGTGATTAGAAAATAAGAATTAGTGAGAATTCACTGGCAATTAAAAAAATACAGCCGATCATTTTTTGGTGAATACATTTCTTGGGGTTTTTTTGTTTGTTTTTTGTTTTGTTTTTGCATATCTACATTCTGGCATTTCAGCACTTAATTTTTTTTAAATTCAAACAATCTTTAAAACAAATAACGGTGATTTTCAATACACTATTTATTTTACTATATATCATAATTAGTATCTTTTATTAATGACTGCACATTTACCAAGAGGAATTTTTTCCCATGCAAATCAACTGATGCAGATCCAAGCATCCCCTGCACAGAGCCTGCAGAAAATCTTTTGCACTTTATGTACAAGACCTACTCAAACTCAAAGTAACGTGTGCAATGCTGAATTCAAAGGCACAAATGCCAGGAACAACAACTGCACTTCATCAAACCCAGGAAGAAGTAATGAGACTAGAAAGGGAGATTTTCCAAAAAATCAGAGTTTTTATTTCATCTGTAATATTGTTGATAAATTGAAATGCCACCATGTGAAATCCCAAAACTTTTTTGGCTAGAAAGGGAATCATACTTATATAGCAAGCCTGGGTTACAGTGGCTTGCCAAGCTTAGATCATGTACAGATTAGTAAGGATATCTTTTAATGTCCTAATGATCTCTTAATGAAATACACTTATCATCTTATGATTTGGTAAGGACTCATTGAACATCTTTCATATCATAACATCCTGTTTAAAGCATGTTTCTTAATAATAATAAGCGCATACACAGTGCTTTTCTTCTTTGAGGAACTTTACAAACATTAACCAATTGGTTAATGATCTAAGCACCCATCTGATGGCATGTACTATTTGTCTGGGTTCCAAGACACTCCTGGCAGCTTAGCTGAGGCCTGACAGGTAGAGTCCAGACCAGAAAACTAATTTTACCTATGAATTCTAGAGCATCCTACAACAAGGCAGGAAGGACATGCCATGGAGTACATTAAACCAAGGTTATGGCCACTTTGTACAAAGAATGTTTCACATGACATACAGAAATAGAATATACTTTTAAAACGTATACAGAACTTTACACCTACATGAGTTCCTCTGTGGTGGGGGGAGATGGGACAGCCTAGCAAATAAGAACAAAACTGGAGATCATCCCTTCTTGACAAAGGCCCAGATCCACAAAAGTACTTAGAAGCCTACATTGCAGTTTTAGACTCCACTGCGATCCACAAACCCCACATTCAGGTGCCACCAAACCCTGCAGACACCTAAACTTGCTCAGAGCCTAACTTTTTGCTGTTAAAGTTCCCTAGGTGTCTAAGTTTCTGCCTCTGGGCCCGTACACTGCTGCCTCATGCTAGGCACCTGGGCACTATTTCACGCCTAAACCATAGTGCGATCCACAAACCAAGGGAAGATAGATGGACAAACTCCTATCTTCTTTGCAGGGACTGATCTAGGAGGTGGCCTCTGTGCACAACCTACTGGACTGGGGCCCAATTCAAAATCCAGAAGGAGAAGTAGATGGTGGTGGTGCCACTGCCCACCTTATAACTTTTAGCCCTGTGGTTAGAGCATTCATCTGGGATGTGGGAAACCCAGGCTTCATTCCCCCTCTCCCTAAGAGGTGAAAGGATTCCAATAGGGGTCTCTCCTCACCGAAGAATTATCTAACCACTGAGCAATGGGATGTGGGGCTCCCTTAATCTCTTCCATTGAAACTGTTCCACTATGGATAAACAATTGAGAACCATTGGAGCAGGGGACTGGACCTCTGGTGGGTGCCCTAATCACTTGGGTATAGAGTCTCTCTCTCTCTCTCTCTCTCTCTCTCTCTGGCACAATGACTACTTATACACAGTGGAATAGCTTCAACAGGAGAAACTGAGGATGCCCCACATCAGAATATCCCATAACTCAGTGGTGTTAGGTTACCATTAAAATTAACTAAAACCCAAAGCCAGAAAACCAGAGCACCTCAAAATTTGTAACAGGAAAAGCATTGATCAAACTTGGCTATAGAAAATTACAAAGGTTTTGGACTTGAAGTAAAATAAAAATTCCCTCATAAATTTGTGTTTGCAGAAGATAAGAAATGTTGACATTAATCATAGTGTGCTCTCCAAAATACCGCCACTAATAGATGAAAGGGGAGGATAATATACGCATAGTAATCTATAGCATTAAAATGAAGGATTGCTAATGATAAGATTACAAGCTTTGTTAACTATATTTTTAATAAATTGTGGTTATGGATAGTGAGTAAGTGGATATATAAGGTATAGAATCATAGAATCATAGAATCTCAGGGTTGGAAGGGACCTCAGGAGGTCATCTAGTCCAACCCCCTGCTCAAAGCAGGACCAATCCCCAACTAAATCATCCCAGCCAGGGCTTTGTCAAGCCTGACCTTAAAAACCTCTAAGGAAGGAGATCCCACCACCTCCCTAGGTAACCCATTCCAGTGCTTCACCACCCTACTAGTGAAAAAGTTTTTCCTAATATCCAACCTAAACCTCCCCCTCTGCAACTTGAGACCATTACTCCTTGTTCTGTCATCTTCTACCACTGAGAACAGTCTAAATCCATCCTCTTTGGAACCCCCTTTGAGGTAGTTGAAAGCAGCTATCAAATCCCCCCTCATTCTTCTCTTCTGCAGGCTAAACAATCCCAGTTCCCTCAGCCTCTCCTCATAAGTCATGTGCTCCAGTCCCCTAATCATTTTTGTTGCCCTCCGCTGGACTCTTTCCAATTTATCCACATCCTTCTTGTAGTGTGGGGCCCAAAACTGGACACAGTACTCCAAATGAGGCCTCACCAGTGCCGAATAGAGGGGAATAATCACGTCCCTCCATCTGCTGGAAATGCCCCTACTTATACAACCCAAAATGCCGTTAGCCTTCTTGGCAACAAGGGCACACTGTTGACTCATATTCAGCTTTTCGTCCACCGTAACCCCTAGGTCCTTTTCTGCAGAACTGCTGCCCAGCCATTCGGTCCCTAGTCTGTAGCAGTGCATGGGATTCTTCCGTCCTAAGTGCAGGACTCTGCACTTGTCCTTGTTGAACCTCATCAGATTTCTTTTGGCCCAATCCTCTAATTTGTCTAGGTCCCTCTGTATCCTATCCCTACCCTCCAGCGTATCAACCACTCCTCCCAGTTTAGCGTCATCTGCAAACTTGCTAAGGGTGCAGTCCACACCATCCTCCAGATCGTTAATGAAGATATTGAACAAAACCGGCCCCAGCACCGACCCTTGGGGCACTCCACTTGATACCGGCTGCCAACTAGACATGGAACCATTGATCACTACCCATTGAGCCTGACCATCTAGCCGGTTTTCTATCCACCTTACCGTCCATTCATCCAGCCCATACTTCTTTAACTTGCTGGCAAGAATACTGTGGGAGACTGTATCAAAAGCTTTGCTAAAGTCAAGAAATAGCACATCCACTGCTTTCCCCTAATCCACAGAGCCGGTTATCTCATCATAGAAGGCAATTAGGTTAGTCAGGCATGACTTGCCCTTGGTGAATCCATGCTGACTGTTCCTGATCATTTTCCCCTCCTTTAAGTGGTTCAGAATTGATACCTTGAGGACCTGTTCCATGATTTTTCCAGGGACTGAGATGAGACTGACTGGCCTGTAGTTCCCCGGATCTTCCTTCTTCCCTTTTTTAAAGATGGGCACTACATTAGCTTTTTTCCAGTCATCCGGGACCTCCCCCGATTGCCATGATTTGTCAAAGATAATGGCCAATGGCTCTGCAATCTCATTGGCCAACTCCTTTAGCACCCTCGGATGCAGTGCATCCGGCCCCATGGACTTGTGTTCGTCCAGCTTTTCTAAATAGTCCCGAACTATTTCTTTCTCCACAGAGGGCTGGTCACCTCCTCCCCATACCGTGCTGCGGAGTGCAGCTGTCTGGGAGCTGACCTTGTCTGTGAAGACATAGGCAAAAAAAGCATTGAGTACACTAGCTTTCTCCACATCCTCTGTCACTAGGTTCCCTCCCTCATTCAGCAAGGGGCCCACACTTTCCTTGACTTTCTTCTTGTTGCTAACATACCTGAAGAAACCCTTCTTGTTACTCCTAACATCTCCAGCTAGCTGCAACTCCAAGTGTGATTTGGCCTTCCTAATTTCACTCCTGCATGCCTGAGCAATACTTTTATACTCCTCCCTGGTCATTAGTCCAGTCTTCCACTTGTTGTAAGCTGCTTTTTTGTGTTTAAGACGAGCAAGGATTTCACTGTTAAGCCAAGCTGGTCGCCTGCTATATTTGCTTTTCTTCCTGCACATCGGGATGGTTTGTTCCTGCAACCTCAATAAGGATTCTTTAAAATACAGCCAGCTTTCCTTGACTCCTTTCTCCCTCATGTTATTCTCCCAGGGGACCTTGCCCATCAGTTCCCTGAGGGAGTCAAAGTCTGCTTTTCTGAAGTCCAGGGTCTCTGTTCTACTGCTCTCCTTTCTTCCTTGTGTCAGGATCCTGAACTCGACCATCTCATGGTCACTGCCTCCCAGGTTCCCATCCACTATTGCTTCCTCTACTATTTCTTCCCTGTTTGTGAGCAGCAGGTCAAGAAGAGCTTTTCCTCTAGTTGGTTCCTCCAGCACTTGCACCAGGAAATTGTCCCCTACACTTTCCAAAAACTTCCTGGATTGTCTGTGCACCGCTGTATTGTTCTCCCAGCAGATATCGGGGTGATTAAAGTCACCCATGAGAACCAGGGCCTGTGATCTAGCAACTTCTGTTAGTTGCTGGAAGAAAGCCTCGTCCACCTCATCCCCCTGGTCTGGTGGTCTGTAGCAGACTCCCACCACGACATTACCCTTGTTGCTCACACTTCTAAATTTAATCCAGAGACTCTCAGGTTTTTCTGCAGTTTCATACTGGAGCTCTGAGCAGTCATACTGCTCTCTTACATACAACGCAACTCCCCCACCTTTTCTGCCCTGCCTATCCTTCCTGAACAGTTTAGATCCATCCATGACAGTACTCCAATCATGTGAGTTATCCCACCAAGTCTCTGTTATTCCAATTACATCATAATTCCTTGACTGTGCCAGGACTTCCAGTTCTCCCTGCTTGTTCCCCAGGCTTCTTGCATTTGTGTATAGACATTTAAGATAACTCACCGATCGTCCTGCTGTCCCAGTATGGGGCAGGAGCCCTCCCCTCTTGCACTCACCTACTTGTGCTTCCTCCCGGTATCCCACTTCCCCACTTACCTCGGGGCTTTGGTCTCCTTCCCCCGATGAACCTAGTTTAAAGCCCTCCTCACTAGGTTAGCCAGCCTGCTTCCAAAGGTGCTCTTCCCTCTCTTCGTCAGGTGGAGCCCGTCTCTGCCTAGCACTCCTTCTTGGAACACCATCCCATGGTCAAAGAATCCAAACCCTTCTCTCCGACACCATCTGCTTTGCCTTGCATGAGTGTATTTTTGTTAATTTCTCATTGATATAATTTGTTGATTTGTTTAAAATGATATTGCTAACAAGATAAGTAATGTGCCGTGTTGGAAGATTTAAGCAAGAGATACAAACATGCAGTGATGAACTGCAAATTCAGCAGGGAAAATGTGGACATTAGGTAACTGAAGCTTGCACATGGGTAATGGACAGGTTATGTAAAAATCAATAGGTAATGTGCTGAATGCTGATTGGAGGAAAATTAAGTAATGGCGAATGTGAAAATATATGAGAATACAAATGAAAACAAGTCCAAAACTGGCAATATGCTGGACCAGAACTGTAGAACGAGGCTGAAGTGCCAAACCAGGAGATTAGGGGAGGTGACAACCATCAAGAAGGAAGGAAGGTCTTTTCGGTACCCCAGAATGTGGTAACTTGGGCCTATTTATCTATTCTGTCTTGTTATTACCTATTTACCATAAATGTATGTCCAGTTACTGGAAGTGACAATAATTCTATCTGAAATTGTATTCAATGCAAAATCTGCTTAATCCTAAATTGGGTAAAATGTGACACAGTTTTCATTCTACACTCCCCACAGTGGTTACAGCACTCTCCTGAGAGGTATGGGGGATCCCAGTTCAAATCCTTTCTTCCCATCAGGCAGAGGGAAATTGAACCTGGGTCTCCCACTCCTAAGTGAGTGCTCTAACCACTGGGCTAAAAGTTATGAGGTAGCACCACCCACCACCACTTTCTGCCATTGTGGGTGGAGTGAGGCGGGTGCCTAACTTATTCCCATAAGAAACAACCTGACTCCAGGAGAGGGTTCCTGGTTGTGATTTGTAAGCAGGGATAAGTGCCTCCCTCCAGCCTCCAGAACCTTGGTGACAAACTCAATGAGAGGGACAAGACTTGGACACACCCCATCTCACCAGCATTTCCCACTGGCTAGCTTCAGGAGCTTCCAGCCTAGCATGCAAGCTTTTGTGGATCCCATTTTTGGTGCCTATCTCCATGACTGTATAGAAGATCAGGCTCCCACCCCAGACTTTGTGGATACTAGTGAATCCTGGTATTGTCCCAGTGATCTTCTAGGTGTCTAAAACTTAGGCATTGCAAGCTCAGCGTCAGAATGCCTAAGTCTCTTTGTGGATCTGGCCCAAAACCCTACTATTTTCATTTCTACCTGAGCATCCAAAGTGAGGACTTTTCTACTTGAAAGCAGAGCCAAAACTGCTTGCAGCTGAAACAAGTCCTCTCATTACTCCACACCAATGAGCCGCAAGGTCCCATTCTGGCACAGACATGCCACAGCTGGATCAGATGCAGGTTTGAGCATTTATGACCAAAGGACCCCAAGAAAAGAGTCTAAATAGGGAACCATCAGGGCTGAGCTGAATTGCTCTGCTTATGAAGTGAGACAGTCTGGGACTGTATAAGAGAAGGAGAAAGGGCACAAGTTGTTATCTGTTACTGAGAGGACACTCTTCCAGCATGAAAGTCTCATGAAATCTCTCTGGACTGAACAGGTATGGCATGAACTGACCACTGGGTGAAAAACACCTTATTAGACAGGAAAGGAACTTATTAACAAGTATAACCTGTAGATTGTGTTTTATATTTTTTCTTTTATCTGTCACTATGTTTCCATATCCTTATATTTTGCTTTTATATGAATTTTTATCTCAAGCTCTGTTAAATAAACTTCAATTTTGTTTTACTAGAAACACATGCAAGTACCCCATGTTAATGAGAGCATTGAACTGAGATGAAAGCAGTGAACTGTGGTGCACTGCTTCCACTGAGGCAGCAGATCAGTGTACACTGCAGGTGGCCAGAAGCTAAGGCACTGGGCACTCAAGTGTAACAACGTGAGGTGTCTAAATCACTAGTCTGTACAGGGAAAGAGCAGGACTCACAATCGCCCAGTGTGGAGTGTTTGTGTTTCCTGCTGCTGGTAGTTCAGGGCAAGTTTTCCCTGGTAGGCCCAGACAAGACTCCTTCATGCTGTGAGCAGGTGGTAACAATTCACTCTAGATAACATACATATCTCCGAAAAGTGTCAGACCCCAATAAAAATGGACCCATATGCTCGCGTAGTTTCATTATAATTGATACTTAGCTGTAGAGGGGTGAAGAGAGGCTGTAGCTGCGGCTGGCTAATCCACTAGGCCTCACTGGCTGGCAGACATAAAACAGAAGGGGCCTGCTATAGCTTGGAAAGACTCAAGTAAAATCAGAGTGTACAGACAACATATTCTGGAAAGGGAGGTTTTCAAAACTGGGATCTGTTTATACCAGAAAATGTGGAGAACTTTCTTTTGTGTTGTAGAGTTACTCCTTGCCAGCATAAGTCTGTGGTAGGAGGAAGGGCTAACTAACTGACAGGAAGGTGAGTTAAGGGACTTGGATTAGATTTCTGGCCATGTCACAAAATTTTTGTGACCTTGGATGAGTTGTCAAAGGTGGTAATTAATTTTGGAGGAGTTGTGCTTTTAGTGTGTTTATGGGGAGGAAATAGTGAGCATTTAAAATAGGTAATATAAAATTTTTATATTCTAAACTTTGGCTAAAAAGCCCATCCTGGTTCCATGATTAAAAAAAGCAATTTAACAAATGGAAAAAAAGGGGAAATAGATAGCAATGAATATAAATGAGAAGTTATGAAGTGTAGAAAACCAGTAAAGGAAGCATAAACATCAGGATAAGATCTGTTGCTGGCAGGACTAAAGTGTAAAGGACCAGGGTGTAGGCAGTCTGGCCTAGTGGTCACAGCTGGGCTGGTGTCACCAAGCCAAGGACAGCCATGAGTCCGTAGTCAGTGAGCAGGTATCAAAGCAGTTGTAAGTACTGAGATCAATAAGCAAGAGTCAGGCTGGGATTGGAGACTGGAAATCAGGAGTAGCTACCACGCTGGAGGCAAACCTCTGGGTGGGGTCGGAGACTGGAAAGCAAGGTGAGGTCTGGTGCTGCAGCAAGCCAGAAATCTGTGGTTGCCCAGACAGCTTCCTGGGCACCATCAAGGTTAAATAATTAGTGTGGGGCAAATCAGAGGGCTGCAGGGTGCTGTCACTCTGGCCCCTTCAGGCAGTACCTCTTGTAGTATGCTCTTTGGCTGTGGCTCTACATGGCTTCCCAGTGATAATGTAAGGTACCCCAAATTCCACTGACCCAGGTTCTAGTCCTGTGGATCTTTAAATTATCCTCTCCCTTTAGGGGTACCCTTCTTCTGGGTTGGCACCAAGCCCCATTTATCCTGATCTTGATGAAATCCTTTTACCAAGTCAGGGGCATGGACATGGGGAGCAGTTTCCCAGGAGCACTCTTAGGGACCATTGCCTTTCCAGTCTATGAAGTAGGGAAGTTTTCCCCTCTACAATCTATAATAGAGGATAGCCTGGACTATGTATCTCTCATGCCTGTGGACCTGGACCAGTGGGGGCAGCTGTTAGGACCAGTTGGGAAAAGGGTCCTTTGTGTAAACTTCTAGAGTGATATGTGGAAAACAGGATGTATCTTAAGGGAACAGGAAAGATGTAATCTGAAAGTGATGGGACTGATTTCCTGACAAATCCAGAAAGGTCTGAGGAACTGATGGTCTAGCTTGTGGGACAGCCTGTTTGCATGGAAATGCTTTCAGATGAACCAAACCTTTTGCCCCAGTGCAAAAGGTGGGCCTTCCTGGTGTCAATGGCCCACCTATCACTTGTAGTCCTTTTTTTCCATGTTTGATGTGGTCCTTAAACTCCTCCTGGATGCACTGAATCCACTGGATCCAGTCAGTGACTGTTGGGTTCAAGGAGGCTGCAAGTAAAGCCAGATGGAAATGAGGGTGGAACCTATGATTTGCAAAAAATGGACTCTGCACCATGAGGTGTGGTCAGTGTTATACAAGAATACAGCACAGGGTAGGAGGGAGGACTAATTTTCTTGATAGAGAAAGCAACTTAGGTATTGCTCCCCTATTTGATTCACTCTCTGTCTGCCCATCTGCCTAAAGATGATACACAGAGGAGGTAAAAGTGTGAACGTGCACTGACCGCAGCATTTTGTGCCAAAAGCCTGAGACAAACTGTGGGCCTCAGTAAAAGGTGATACGGTCTGGAAGCCCATGGAGATGGATAACATACACCACCGGGATTTGATTGTTTCAGAAGGGGGCAGGTGGTCTTGGGAAATAAAGTGCACCATTTTCGTCAGTTGGTCTACACTGGTCAAGACCACGGTGTGGCTAGAGTCTGGGAGTTCCACTATGAAGTCCAAGATAATCAAGGCCCAGGGATACTAGAGTGCCAAGGAGCTTAGCAAATGGCATCTTGGTGTGTGCACACAGGTCACAAGTGTCAACATTGTCCTGGATTTTGCCTCATATACGAGATCACCTGAACAAATAGGAAGCTGTGCAGAAAGTGTTAAGGCAGCCAATGGAGTGTCAAGGCAGAGGTGAAGCATCTCCAACCAGGGATGCCCCGGTTGAATATATATACACCTGTCGACATATGTGACTCCATCCTGTATGGAGCATTGCATTATGGTTCTGGTTTGCTCATGTTGTTCCATCACTTCCTGGGTTGAAGGGTCATCCTACCAGGTGGATCAGATTAGATCCATCAGCTCTTGGTGTACCATGGCACTAAGGAAGTTCCAAGGCTTTAGGAGACTAGCTGATTCTTTGGGAGGAGGGATAGCTCAGTGGTTTGAGCATTAGCCTACTAAGCCCAGGGTTGTGAGTTCAATCCTTGAGGGGGCCATTTAGGGATCTGGGGCAAAAAAAATCTATCAGGGAACAGTACTTGGTCCTGTTAGTGGAGACTGGACTCTATGACCTTCAAGGTCTTTCCAGTTCTAGGAGATTGGCATATCTCCATTTATTTTTAGTTAGGCTCCTCACCCTCTTGGTAGCATTCCCCCTTTTAGGATAAGACATCACCTTTCCCACATTTGGGTGATGATGAAGTCAAACAGAGAAGAATAATGCCCACTTCAGCTTCTTTGCTTCAAGTCTTGAGACTTATACAGACATTAAAGGTTTTTATGATCAGTAAAGACTTTCATCAGGGGCAGGGCTCCCCTGAGGTGATGGCACCACTTTTCGAAAGCTGATTTAATCATAATCAGTTCTTTATCTAGTATTTTATAATTACATTCTGTGTGGATGAGTTTTCAGGAGTACTACACTCAGGGGTACAGCACTTGTTCTGGCCCATGCCTCTGAGACAGTATAACCCCAATGGCTACATTGGATGAATTAGCTTCCGCTATGAATGCCTGTCATTAAGGCTGTGCTTCCATAGTCTTTCCAGGATGAAATGGACATGGTAACAGTGCTGCTCGGGGTTCACTGAAAACACAAGAATGTCATCAAGATAAATGACTACATACAGGTCCAGGATGTCTCTAAACACACTGTTCACAAAGTGCTGAAAGTTTGCAGGAGCCTTCGTCAGACCAAATGACATTACTTAGTAGTCAACATTCCCTTAGGGGGTTTGGAAGGCAGATTTCCATTTGTCTCCTGCCCTAATGGGCACTAGATTGAAAGCCCGGAGAGAGCCAGTTTGGTAAAAATTCTGGCAGATAACACATAATCTAACAACTCCAAGGTTAGGGGCAGGGATACCATATTAGCATTCCATTATTTTTCTTAATGAAAAGGACCAGAGACCCCGCTAGGGAAAAGGAGGGTCAGATAAAGCCTTTGGCCAGGTTTTCCTGGATGTATGCACAAAGGGCTGCCAGGTATGGCTTGGACATTGCATAGATTAATCCAGCAGTTCTCAGACTGTGGGTTGGGATCCCAAAGTGGGTCATGACCGCATTTTAATGGGGTCACCAGGGCTGGTTTAGACTTGCTGGAGCTTGGGGCCCAACCCAAAACCCGACGGATTCAGTCCTGGGTGGCGGGGCTCAGGTTAGAGGCCCCCTGGTTGGGGCTGAAGCCATTGGGCTTCGGTTTTGACCCCTTCCCCACTCGAAGCAGTGGGGCTCAGGCTTTGGCCCCCCACCCGAGGCAGTGGGACTCGCGTGGGCTCAAGATTCGGTCCCCGCTCCTGGAGTCATGTAGTAATTTTTGTTGTCAGAAGGGAGTCGCAGTGCAATGAAGTTTGAGAACCCCTGGATTAGTTCATGAGGGGCAATCATAGTGTTGGTGCAGAGATAACATGTCCTCATTTTCCCCCCAAAAGCATCCACATAGTCCTGGTACTTATCAGGGATATGGGGACTCAGACATGGGAGTGATTCCTTTTGTCTAACTGCCACCATCCAGGGTTCCCTCACAGGTGCTGCCATCTCTGATCAGGTGCAGTAGCTTGGATCTGGAGGGCTGGGACCAGCAGCATACATCCAGACCCTTTGGCAACATTCAGAGGGGAAGCTGATTCTCTTCTCGCTAGGAGATGCAAGGGTTGTGCTGCTCCAGTCAAGTGAAGTTGAGAATGAGGGTTGTAATGGAATGTTAAACCTAGTTCAGCCACTAGGTGGTGCTGTGGTTAAAATATCTTATTTAAACAAACCTCAGTCATACCTGGTAGAGCATTAAAGGATCTTATGATGAACACATCTGGTGTGTATAAGCAAGCTCTGTAGCCAATCCAGACATCCATTTCTGGTACAGAAGCACATAGCCAGGGGAAAGTGTAGAGAACAAATCACACTGAACTGCTGCACTTCCCAGCATCCCTGGAGTATGGCCTCTAGGGGTACTGTTTCCTGTGTCACTGGACCACAGGATAGGACTGACCCATCTATCATCTTTACAAGAACTGACATAGGCTTTAACCAGAGGGATTGGTTTTGGCACTTATGAAATTATTGGCGGCCCCAGAATAGATCAGGGCCCACTGAGGAGGGAAAACCAGTTGGCCCTATCCATGGTATGTATAGCTCTGAATAGTATTCAACGCAATGAGACAACTGCTTGCTTTTATCTGTAATGATTTCACCGCTGTGTGATTTTAGAGGGGCAACCTTGTTGACAGTGGGACCGAGAGCTTTCTTCAGGCCGTCATACATGACTTTGAGGTTTCCTGAGTCTGAGGCTGTCTGTATCTCTTCACAGAGATTGATCCAGTGATGATTTGCACAGCATCTACTTGCTTGCTGCACCTTGTTTTTTCTATGTTGAAGTCTCACTTTGGTGCTGTCTGTTGGCTTCTTGTTGTGTTCCAGCTGGACTGTGTTCTTAATGTTGATGAGAGGTAATAGTTCCGCTTCATTTTCTTCAAAACAATCCTTTTTTGATGGTCTCTTTCCCCCAAATGTAGCTAAAGCTGTTTCATGGATTGTTGTTGTTAAATCTTCCCAAAATTCCTCTGCCTTCTCTGGTAATGACTTCCCATGCATACTAAGTTCAAAAGCCTTCAAAAAACTCCTGGCATTTCCTCTGGTTTTTGGTGTTAATAGCATTGATTTGGGGCTTAATCTTCACTTTGTTAATAATCCAGGAGTGGCCAGTGTCACAATCAGCACTTTGGAACGTGTGAGTGTTCTGCCCTAAGGGTAGGTCTTTCCTCCTGACGAAAACAAGGGCTAATTGGTGCCAGTGGCCTGATTGTGGATGTTGCCATGATACTTTGTGGCGATCTTTTCCCGTAAAATATGAATTGGTAATACACATTTGGTTTTGGGTGCAGAATTCAAGAAGTTGTTGGCTGTTCTCATTCATCTTGCCAATGCCAAAATGTCCTAGGCAATCTGGCCATGAATTGTTGTCTGCACCGACTGTTGCGTTAAAATCACCAAGGAGGAAATGTTGATAAAGGTAACTGCACAGATGTAATATTCTTCTACTTTAAGGTGTTTTGCATTTGTATTGCAATATTGTCAATGGGAATCATTATCAAAAAGGGTATTTCAGTGGGGTTCTGCAGAGCCTAGTTCTAGGCTTGATGCTCTTCAACATTTTCAAATAGTGATCTGGAAATAAATATAAAATCAATGCTGATAAATTGTAGACACAAAGATTGGTCATCTACAAATGGTAAATAAGGACATGGCAGTCATAATGAGCTATCTGGATCTCTTGGTAAACTGGGCCTATTCAAACAAAATGTGTTTTAATATAGCCAAATGAAGAGTTAGGAATCATAGAATATCAGGGTTGGAAGGGACCTTAGGAGGTCATCTAGTCCAATGCCCTGCTCAAAGCAGGACCAATCCCAAATTTTTACCCCAGATCCCTAAATGGCCACCTCAAGGATTGAACTCACAACCCTGGGTTTAGCAGGCCAATGCTCAAACCACTGAGCTATCCCTCCCTCCAGTCCTCCCCGCAATAAGGGGCTGTAGCGGGGCAGTCACCCCACTCCTGAGCGAAAAGCCTAGGCTGATTGGGGAAGCAGCCACAGCTGGGGCCACTCGCCAATCAGGCCACAGCTATCCCTATAAAAGGGCTATGAGCCAGGAGCTCAGGCAGTCTCTCTCTAGTTCTTGAGAGAGAGGGACCTGGCTGCCTGGGAGAGAAGGGTTCTGGAGACAGAGCCATGCTGGGGAAAGGGAGGAGGAGCTGGGGAGCTCCAGCCTGGCGACTCCCCAGGCTGCAGACATTGTGCAGGGCCTAAAGAAGGCACTGGGACTGCAAAAGTGCAGTCTAGGGTTAGGCACAGGCAGCTGGTCTGACCCCCTTGCCAGTGATGAGTGGTTTACAGACTGCAGTCTGCCCCAGTGAGCAGGGACTAGATGCAGACTGGCAGTAGCCACTGAGGCAAGGTGGGGACAGAGGGTTGGGGTTCCCCTGGCAGGGGAGACCCAGATTGTGGGTTACTGCCTGGGGGCCCAAAAGGGTCACTGTGAGGGGGCAGCACTCCAAAGTAAAGGGGCACCGGGGCCTGGGAGAGACACGGGTGCCAGTGGCAAGCGAGACATTGGCCGGCAGAGGATGCTCCAAGGCCGGTGAACAGCTAATTCCCAAGATGACCGGCAGGAGGTGCCACGCCAGTGAATCTTGCTTCACTACAGGGGCATGCCTACAGAATGGGAGATTGTATGCTGGAAAGCAATGACTCTGAAATGGATTTAGGGGTCAATGTGGACAAGAAACTTTTAAAATGATGCTGTGGCAAAAAAGGCTAATGAAATCCTTGGATGTTTAAACAAGGGAAGTGACTTTACCTCTGTGTACAGCATTGGTGAGACCAATACTGGAATACTGAATCCACATTTTTAAAAGGATGTTGAAAAATTGTAGCGGGGCTAGAAAAGAGCCACAAAATTTGAGTGCTGGAACTTCATAGATTCCAAAGCTAGAAGGAACCATTTTGATCATTTAATATGACCTGTTGTATACAGGCCATATAACTTTTCCAAAATAATTCCTAGAGCACATTTTTTAGAAAAACAGCCAATTTTGATTTAAAAGTTGTCAGTGATGGAGAATCTACCATGACCATTGGTGAATTGATACAATGGTTAAGTACTCTCAGTGTTGAAAATGTATGCCTTAGTGCCAGTCTGAATTTGTCTAGATCCATGTTCTAGAGATGGGATCATGTTGTACCTTTTTCTGCTTCATTGAAGGGTTCATTATTAAATATTTGTTCTTCGTGTAGATACTTAGACTGTAATCAAGTCACCCCTTAACCTTCATGTTGTTAAGCTAAATGATTGAGCTCCAAGTCTATTGCTCTAAATCAGATGAATTAAGAAAATGCCTTAGGAGTGAGAAACTCAGACTGTTTAGATCATCAAAAAGAAGATTGAGCTGACTTGACTAGAGTCTAAATACATTCATAGTGTGAAAATACTGGGTACTAAAGAGCTCTGTAATATAACAAGAACCAATGGTAGAAAGTTGAAGCCAGACAAATTCAAATTAGAAATTAGGTACTAATAGCAGTGAGGGTGATTAACCATTGGAACAAGCAATCAAGTGACTAGGTGGATTCTCCATCTCTTCAAATCAAGATGGAAGATCCGCTTTAGCTGAACACAAGCTTTTGGCTCAGCACAGGAGTGACTGAGTGAAACATAATGACTTGTGATATACTGGAAGTCAGATTAGATGATCTAATAGTCCCCACTGGCCTTTAACTTCTATGAACTATAGACCACTGACAACTCTGGACTTTGCTGCAGCAGTTATTGGGCTCAATGAAGTCAGTGGCACTAGGACTGGAGAGTATTTAGGGACGAGCAAAAGTGATGGGGATGGAATTGGAGACAACATGTTTCTGCCTAACTCTATTACACAATAATTTTAAGGATTTGGGTAGTAAGATTTTTTGAATCCTTAAATGTTACCGCAATGCTCACATTGCTTCTGCACTGATGTCTAAAATGGAAAATGTATGAAAATCTTTGGAATCCTCTTAGACACTTCTCATTTTCTAAACAGAGTAGTAGATTGATTAAAAGAGGTTCCAGAAGAATGGGTATATCCTTTCCTATTCTCTATCGGGTATCAGGGCTGGCTGTAGAGTCTCATTGGGCTGGCAAGTGGGTATTTTGGGGGTCCTGGATGTTGCTGTTTAAAAAACAAACATGGAGCTGTCAATTGCAAAAATGACTTGGCAAATAGATGGGAATATATAGCCCCATCATTGTCACTTCCACTGCTTAATATTGGATAACTTTGTACATATTTTGGCCTCTCTAACAATAATTTTTGGGGATTCTGAAGATCGTTTGGGGGTGCAGCTGCTCCTTTTGCCCCCCAGTAGGGTCAGACCTGCCACAAATCATCACATGCTGCGTAAAAGCCCAGTCTTTCTCAAGATATTTCCCTAGACTAGTAATGACTTATTTTCAACATGCTTTGTGTCTGTTTGCTTTTGAGGCACTACATATAAAACTTCATCTTCTCTCTACATCCCTTCTGCTCTGTAATGATGACAGCCTTTATACTCTCCATCTCCTTCTAACCTAAACCTCTCTGAGCTTTCAATGCTACTAGTAGACCTGGGGTGCTCTCAGATGTTTGATGTGTTCAATTAGTTGTTTTAATAATGCATTTATGAAGTAATATTAAGTGAATCACTGGCTTTAAAAAGAATCCAATATGGAGTATAAGAACTATTGATCCTTGGACTCCATCTTTGAAAGTGGACTTGTTTACCACTAAGACACTGGAGTTCCCTGGTTCAAACCGGGCAGAACCAGCTTTTCCCACCAGAGCCAGCCCCCAACATTCTATCCCCTCAGAGTTTTTTCCCGCCAGAGAGGCTATAAAAGATCGTGTTTGGTACCTGCGCGGGGCTGTCCTTTCCAGCGGCAGCACGCATACAGTCGGGTCTTCTCAACACTCCCGAGCTAGAGAGAAGAGTACCATCTATCCTGCAGTGAGGCTGAGGAAGGAGAGGCCTGCCATCACCACCCTCGCCACAGTGAATCGAATTTACCATCTTACCTGTGGAGGGTCCTGCTTTCCTGGTGTCCATCAACCCAAAGGGTCTCCCTGCCAGTGACAAAATCTAACAGTCATCTGGACTCCCCGGTGGTCCTCTTTGAAGATTCTAAGTTAGCCGGAGAGTGGAAGGTCCTGGGCTTCGCACCTATGAGTTGTGTCCACTGCACCTAAGCAGTAGGAAAGGTTTCTGAATTGGAGTAGCATTTATTGTTTTTCCAGATACCAAGGAAGGTTTATGGGTCTGAGCTTCAAGCTCCAAAAGCCAGTCACCATACATTTATGTTTGGGTTTCTTCCCATATTTTTACCTAGTTTTTTGTACTTTACCCTTAATACATTTACCTGTGGTTGCATCACATTACCTTGTCCTCTCTTTATTTTCATTACCTCACACAGGGAGGGAGGGACATTTTATTGCAAGCTAAATCCTACCACTGAAAGACACAGGAAAGAGTTGAGTCTGCCCTTCTGGAAAAAGGGGGTTTCCTCTTCTATTTCCCCTCTACCAGCTCTAGAGTATTCCTTTATAAAGCGTTACCTTATTCCCCTTGAGGTAACATTTTGGCGACCACTGCTGGACTCTCTTGGGATTAGCTATCCCGTTTGAGTCCTGTTAGGGGTTTTTTTTTATTTGTGACAGTGACTGGAACGGTCTAACTGACTCAGGGAGGGAATCCTTTTTGGAGTTGGAACTGTGCCTATGACCCCCCTATGGAATTACAATCTGAGGGAAGGCACAGCGTCTGGGTGAGAGCCCCCCATTCCATACTTTCTTGGGCAAGGGACGGGATTTATTCCACCCCAAGAAATCCTGTCATTGGTGATAAAGGTTGCAGGGACGCCTGGACCCCTACTGAGAAACAGGTAGCGGAGGCTAGCTTACTAGCGCCGTTAGTGTCCAACTGTTAAGGTCGAACACGGAGTGGTACCAGGCCCCGAAAGGGTTGCTACTTTTTCTTTTGGGCAGGCAATAAGTAGTAGTGGAGCGGCTAACACCTTCTCCCAAAATTCGGGTTGCTTCTGCCTAGGCCTTAGAGCCGCGACAATTTGCCAGACCAGCTCCCGCTGTGTCCTTATCCGGAAGCGGTCTCTTTCTCTAAGGCCCCTATCCTTCAGCAGTGTAACCTTTTCTCCTGGATTGAGTAAGCAACGCAATATGGATCGTGTCTTCAGCCTCCCAGGGTGGACGACCCAGACCAATAAAAATTCAGTAGACTACAGTATTGATCTATTTGGGAAGGGCAGAAACCCATGGAAGATACAGTCAATAGCAGGAGTTGACTCCTTAGATAAGTTTTCAACACTGTGGGTTAGGTATTCAACCAGCAAGCCTCCCCCTAATAAAATGGCATGTAAGTGTGCTCTTATCTACGGCTTGGCCATGGTCAGCCGAGAACTAAACTCACAAGTACTGCTACTTAAACAGCAGACAGACCAAGCAGTTGAAGAGAAGCAACAGCTAAAACAGCAATGTGAAAGGCAGGCTGCAGAAGAGCAAGCAGCAAGTGCCAAAATAACGAGCTTAACTTTACAAGTCTCCCAGCTCATGCAACAGCTGAGGGGTTTAAACACTAGGGTTCCTGCTGCAGAGACTGTTGCTGAGGTAAAAAGCAGGGAGCTCCAGGAGTCACAGGCAGCTGTGCGCCAGCTCCTGAAGCAGGCCTATAATGCCAACAAAGGGTCTGTTAACCATGCGGCGTGTAATCGGCACATTGAAAAGCTGCAAAAGCAGCTGCAAATAGTGAAAGGTTTGATGGGTGCAATTGAAACAAATCCTTTGGCTGCTTTTAGTTCTGGGTTAGATCCAGATTCAGAGACTGAGGACTTACCGCCAAGGTACTCAGTGAGAAAAGGGTTGGAACCCTCAGCACCTCACAACTTTGAGGAAGCCATGCCTGTAAATAGCAGAAGCCCATTGGCCCCTATCGTTACCACTGTGACTCAATATGATAATGATAGCCCCCCCCCCCCACAGTAAAACATGAAAGCAGAGCTCTCACTCCTGAACAAACCAGAGCTTTGGGAAAACAAATGGGCAAGATTGTCAGCAACTCCCAATATCAGCCAGGAGGATGTAATGGCCATCCTAAGGAAGTGTATGTCATCAGAGGATTTCGTTGCATTACCATATGGTACCAAAGTAACTACAAATACTGACAAGTATACTATATATGTGTGTTATGAAATTATACTTTCCTTATGAAAATGTGATGGGTAAAGCGTATGCTGAAAAGCAGGTGCCGGAGGAACGTCCGGAAAGATACCTTTTGTGGAAAAAGCTGTTATTTTGGCTGGCTGGTTTGGAAGTTAATAATGGTGGTGTAATCAGCTGAGGTCCCTGAACTGAGGGAGCTTTATGTGCAAGGTTTAACACCCAGTATAAGATTGGGAATGGGTCCAGTGGATGTTCATGTAACACATATGCCTGATTTGGAAGCCAGGGCCAGGGAAGTGTATGAGTTGCAACAGTTAGTTTATCCTGTTGGAGGGGCTAAGAAAAAGGTGTCAGCCTTTAACAATAAAGCATCTTATGATAAGAGCCAAATAAAGATCAAATACAACAACAATTTAAAGCCCCAGAATTCAACAACAAAATGTTTAGTGGCTCTGCTGAGGAGATGAAAATAATGAAAAAGGTATTATTAAAGAGGCTCAGTAAGTATGAACCATGGGACAATCTCGTAAAGCAAAGATTATCAGCAGAGGACATATTCCTGAGACTAGCTCAGTATGAGTCAGGACAAGGATCAGCAGGCAAGAAAGGAAATGGTCAAGGTTCTCATGATCCTATAGCATCCACTTCACTCCACTCTAATTGAGGTGGCCGAGCTTCCCAAGCCCCTGGGTTTGTGGCCCCTTTTATTAATGATTATTGGGGTAGACCTACTGTAAAAATTAAACTGGAGGGAAGTTTCAGAAGCATTAGGCAGCAGGCATTGGTAGACACTGGGGCATCTACCAGCCTCCTTTGTACCCAGGCAAATTCTATTATAAGGACTATTCCGGTAAAAGACATTAAGTCTCTCCTATTTTATAATGGGAAGGAGAGCACTATACCTTTTTCAGAATATATCACTTGTTCTATAGGACATCTGTCCACCCAAGCTTCTTTTGGTCTACAACAGCTAGATGGAAGTGGAATTTTGGGAATGGATTTATTGAGGAAATTTCAGGTGGTAGTGGACTTGCCTAATAATATGTTATGTTGAGTTGAAGATAGGGAAGCAGGTCTTGTAATTCCCGCAGCCCATACAATATGTGCTGTCAAAACACCTGAAGAACTGGTTCTTCCTGAGTGGGAAAGGGACATTAAAAAGATCACAGAAAAGCATCTTGCGGTCTTCGCTCCTAACAGATTCAGTTGTGGGAAAGTGGAAGCTTCTGTTACAGTAGAGGGACCTGATCCTAACCCATTGAGACAGTACAGATATTCGATCGAGTCAAAGGAAGGAATTAAACCCACTATTGATGCCCTTTTGGAACAAGGAGTGCTGATCCACTGTCAAAGTACATGTAACCCACCCGTCTGGCCTGTCAGGAAGGCAGATGATAAATCGTGGAGGCTTACAGTGGATTACAGAGGGATAAACCAGGTTACCCCAAGATTGGCTCCTGTAGTGGTAAAATTCACTGAGCTGATGGCTTTAATCACGGAGGGTGCTTGTTGGTTTTCAGTTTTATATATTTCAAATGCATTCTTTTCAATACCTCTCCACCCCTCCTCATTTTACAAGTTTGCTTTTACTTTTGATGATCAACAGTTAACCTTCACCAGGGTCCCACAGGGCTATCATAATGCCCCGAGCTTGTGTCATCGAATAGTAGCCACTCTGTGGAAGAACCTAACTTACTCTAACAACATAATAAATTATGTGGATGACATCTTAATTGCCACACAGACCAGGGATGAAAACTGTGCTGCGTTAGATGAAGTGCTAGAAATATTGAAGAAGACTGGATTTTTAATAAATCCTAGTAAGGCTCAACTTGTCCAGCAGCAAGTAACATACCTCCGAGTTCAGCTTTGACCAACAGGGAGAAAACCAGATATTTCAAGGATAGAGTTCATATCCAAGCTGCCTGCTCCAACGGATGTGAGCACGTTAAGATCATTCCTTGGACTAGTTGGATTTTCAAGGGATTTCACTGAGAATTACAGTGAGAAGGCTAGACCTCACTATAAGCTCTTGAGGGAAAAATCCGCAATGGACATGGGGAGACGAAGAACAACAAGCGGTCATAGATCTGAAGCAAGTCCTAATGACTGCACCAGCACTTGCCTACTCACAAGTCAACCAGCCCTTCCACCTGCAGTTGACAACCACCAAGACAGCTATTAGTGCAATATTACTGCAGCACAGTGGGTCCTCCCTGAAACCAGTGGCATATGGATCAAAGGTTCTCTCTGAAGTGGAAAAACAATTTACAGTGTGTGGGGGAAAAAAGTGCTAGCATTAGTCTGGGCGATTTCCCATTGGGAGTATCTCATAGGAATGGCCCCTATCATAGTGAAGACTACTAACACACCAGTCCAGTATGTGATATCAGGAAAAGCTAATGCCGGGCAAGTCAGTCACCCTATACTTGCCAACTGGATGCTTGCTCTCTTGAACAAAGAAGTACAAGTGGAAAAGATCACCGCACCTATTTCTGCACCTTTCGCACTATGTCCTCCAATATCTGAGAAGTCATGTATGGTTAATCATGACTGTCCTTTACCCATAATCAAAGCTCCGAAAATTGTATCTCCCTTTAAGCTCGAATCATGTTATGAAAATGCAAAATCCAGCAAGAGGGAACTATGAGTAGTTGATGGCAATAGCCTTTTTAAAGATGGAAAATCTGCTACAGGATATGCAGTACTTCATGTTGCATCAGAAAAAATTTATCAAGGGACTATACCACATCATTCTGCACAAGCGGCTGAGGTCGTAGCCATCATAGTGGCTCTAGAAAACGCTGAACCTACAGCTAATATCATTATTTGCATGGATTCAGATTGGGCTATGAGAGCTTTGCTCGACTGGATGTTGGTATGGAAACGAGATATGAAGACTACTGATAATCATCCAGTGGCATATGCTGGCTACCTGACGCATGCGTGAAGCTTAGCGGAAGCTAGGAAGGGAGAAAAGTATGTGTTCAAAGTAAGAGCTCACAGGAAGAATCAAGCGGAAATATCAATATTGAACAGCAGAGTGGATAAGTTGGCAAAACAAGTGGCAGTAATGGGACCTGAAATGAGATGGGACAAGGTGAAAGCTACTATTGATGCTATTAAGCCAACGGACCATACGGACCACCCAGATATAGTGCAATTACAAAAACAAGATCCTGAAATTAAAAAGTTGCTAAAAGATGGCAAGTACAAAACCTACCTCATTACTAGACATGCATCTGAACTAATAATGGCGACAAAGGATAATCCTGAGAATGCTAGTAAAGACACCTTAATTCCGATGTTAGTTGTTTCTAGCATATTATGAAGAGAATTAATCCAATTGGCTCACCAACAGGGACACTTTGGGCTTCAGAAAACTCTGCAAAGACTAGCCACGGTGAGTTGGTCTGAAATAACTCAGGATACAGAGCATTTTATCAATAACTGCTTAAGGTGTGTCCACAACAACCTTGACATAAAGATAAGAAAAGGGCTTCTGCTTCACCAACCGGTGGATGGCCCATGGATTCAGGTACAAATAGATTATATTGGTCCCCAAACCAACCGAGGAAATCTATACTGCTTAGTATTAATTGACCCCTTCACCAAATGGATAGAGGGGTACCCAACCAGAAATTGCACCGCCAGTACTACAGTGAAGATACTATTAGAGACCACACTTAGTCGATTTGGACTACTCCAAATCATAGGCTCGGACCAAGGCACACATTTTACTGAAGAATTGACCAAGCAACTGTGCATAGCATTGGGAATACGTCAAAGGTTTCATGTAGCAGGTCACCCCCAAGCTTCTGGCCTGGTAGAAAGATCGAACCGTACTTTTAAAAACTGCACTTGGGAAAGTAATCGATTCGTCCGGGAAAAACTGGAACAAACATCTACCTCTTCTTCTGATGGCAATTAGATCTACAGTAAGTGTTCATGGATTCACTCCATATGAAGCACTTTTTGGAAGGCCTATATGAACAATGGTGGATGCCAGGAGGGGTGCCACCGGACGAGTACCACCCCAGAACTGTGACTGACAATTATATAAAATCGGTTTTAAATACTATATCAGGGGTGCAGAAAGCTGTTGTGGTTAACCTGAAAGGAAACATCCACAAAATAGACCAAAGGCTAAATAACAACTTGAAGCATGTTGAATGGAACATAGAGGATGAAGTTCTGTTTAAGTATTTTTCAGAAAAAAATCATCCTCTGAGTCCTAGATGGGTTGGGCCAGTAACCATTCTTAATAAAACCAGCCCGACAACTTACTTGCTGGAATTAAAGTCTGGAAAATGTAGAGTTCAAAAGTGGTTCCATAGCTCACAACTAAAGGCATGGAAAGGAAATGTCCATACTGATCCATCTCGAAGAGAAAGTAATAAGAAAAGTGATTTAAAAAACCACCTTGAATTAATAATTCACATTCTCATGTCTTTCCTTTCACAGGTACCATTGGAAGCATGAGTGATCCCAGAAAACTTCTACTGTATATAGTTATAATATGGCCATATCTGTGGGCTAGTTACAGTTTAACCATTAAAAAGAATGAACAATGGTTCTGCAAAGTCAATGACAGCCTACTTCACAAATGGAAGATTCCCATTTTTGAACACGGAAAGGTTACAAAAGGACAGGAAGAACAGAAAAGTCCCGAAGGAAATTTTTTATGGTGAGGATTATGATAAGGATGGCAAGAATTATACAGGAGGTGTTCAAAAAAAATCTTAAGCAGATCAAATGAGACCAAGGGTACCACTTGAAACCCCGACAAAGCCATTTTGAGAGGAAGATATAAGATCACATGAAACAACAAGGGGTGCCACCAAGGGTACGCATACCTTTTTAGATTTGGAATGGGCAGAGGACGACAAGATGTGCCAGTAACTAACGTTCCTATCACACCAGTAAAGTGGATCATACGAGACAATATAATGGTTGGTTTGGCCACTATTCCCCTTAAGGTAACATCTAGAAGCTACACCTTAGACCTTGTGTGGGGACAGTGAAAGACAACACAGAGACTGCAGTGGCCAAGAGGTTCCCCAGCATCTGCTGAAATCACTTACAGCTGGGTTAAGTGGTGGAACCTCAGAACATGATATCATGGGAGCAGCAAGTAGCAGCAGAGAAACAGAGGCCAGCAGCAGCTGCAGAGAGCAGCAGCCTACTGTGGTAGAAGAGAAAGCAGCAGCAGTAGTGGCCAAAGGCAGCGGAGAAGGAGCAGCATCCTGTGGCAGTAGGATGGCAGCCAGCAGCAGCAGAGATAGCAGGAGCTGTGAACTAGCTACAGAGGCAGCAGCAGAGGCATTGCTTGATGTCCCCTTACTCCAGGAGTGGGAAGTGAATCCCATGAATTCACCTCTGAACTCTGGGTCTTCACTAACCAAGGACTGACAACTGTGAGTGGGGCAGACCAAAAGAAGAGAGGAGTGATGTGTTAAAGGGACACTTGTTCATCAGATTTTCCCATTGCAAAGGTCACTGCCCACTACACTGTGGGGTTGGGTTTGCCTATGGTCACATGCTTTTGAATGTGGCTGTGGTGTTTTCCCAAATTAATGCTTGGTTCCCTTTCAGTAAAAGTGCTCTTTTGTTATACACCAGACTCAGTGGTTGCAGGTGGGAAAGTATTCCTCTTAGAAGCAGCCAGGGGTGATGTTAAAAGTTTTCCCAGATTACCGGGGCGGGGGGGGGGGGCTTAACCTAGTTCTGTTTGTATTGTTAAGCGGAACCCTTACATATTGAACCAGACCCTTGTTTCTGCTGACTACACCTGACAGAAGGGTTTTTATATTTTTTTTATAACTGAGATATGCCTATCTCATAGAACTGGAAGGACCTTGAAAGCTCATCAAGTCCAGTCCCCTGCCTTCACTAGCAGGACCAAGTACTGTCCCCTGACAGATTTTTTTGTTGTTGCCCCAGATCCCTAAATGGCCCCCTCAAAGATTGAGCTCACAACCCTGGGTTTGGCAGGCCAATGCTCAAACCACTGAGCTATGCCTCCCCCCTTTATAGTCACTTGATGATTATCTGTTCTGTTCATTCCGTCTGAAGCACCTGGCATGGCCACTGTCGAAAGGCAGGATACTGGGCTAGGTGGACCTTTGGTCTGACCCAGTATGGCCATTCTTATGTCAAGCATACTGACAAGTGGATCTGGCAAGCATGTGTGATGGCTATAAATATACTTCTTTCTGCCTCTGAGGATGGCAATTGTCTGCCCTGTATTCAGACGAAGTGCCAGTCCTAGGAGAATTCTGCAAAAATCTCACAGCCGTCTCTTAAACTGAATTCTTCAATATATGAAAATAGGGTAATGACAATATCTACCCACCAGATAGTTAAAGACTTAGAACTTCTGTATATTACCCTGCTACCACTAGGAAAGGTTTGTTTCATGTTCCTTGGGATTCAAAATGATTTTAAGAAAAGCCCAGTAATCTATAAAGTTAATGGACCAAATTTATTCTTGCTGTTACATGGTGTAATTGATGCAGCTAGAAACAGAATTTTACTGTTACCTAACATATTAGCTTTATGTACACTTAAAATTGAAGATGTTATGATTAAAAACAATAGGTAAATTGCGACCAAATTACTTTTTTTGAACAGCTACGCTGCTTATAAGTTTTACACCTGCTTCCATAGCTTCTTCAGACAACTTCAAATTGTCGCTTTTCATTCCAGCTCAATCACCTCATTTATGTCAACAATTGATCAACAGATTTTGATACCATATTTTTTAAAGTCTGCTGGAAGGGTGTTTGTCTATTTTATCACTCCTGAAACCCGGCTATGATTCACTAGTTCAGCATTCTTTATATTGTATTAGGCTTTTAAGACACTGTGCTAAAATGCTGAATGGTACAGTATACTCTATACTTCTATATAACAAGTGGATTAGTAATCTATTTTAAGAGCAAGCAGCTCTCCAATTCCAGTCCTGATTCACTCTGGCCTTGGTTAGCCCAATTTACCTTCTTGCCTCAGCTTTATCTCAGACTGTAAAGAAAAGGTAGTATCCTACTGGACAGTGTTGTCCAGAGGATTTTATAGCTTGCTATAAAGATGAAAAATGTGCATAACTGCTAAATATGATAGCCAATATTTTCAAAAGTTAGTTATAAAGCTTGTCTCCCAAATCCATCTGACAATGTGACTTGATTTTCAAAACTGCTTAGCACCAAACAGTTCTCATGGATCACTGATGCTCCCCATTTTTAAAAAATCTTGTCTCATTCTGCTTAATGAGCAAACTTATCTATCAGAAAATAAAACTCTGACATTGTTCACACAAACTGCACTTGCATTTATGTGCATTAAGAATGAACTGCAGCTGCACATTTTTCCTGTAAAAGGGAGATAACCCTTCTGAAAATTTACCCCTTACATTAAGGCATTGTTATATCATAGGGGTCGGCAACCTTCGGCACACGACCCATCAGGGTAATCTGCTGGCGGGCTGCGAGACATTTTGTTTACATTGACCATCCATAGAAACGGCCCCCCACAGCTTCCAGCGGCCGCAGTTCGCCATTCCCAGCCAATGGTAGCTGCAGGAAGCAGCAGCCAGCACATCCCTGCAGCCCACACCACTTCCTGCAGCTCCCATTGTCCGGGAACAGCAAACTGCGGCCACTGGGAGCTGCAGGGGGATCGTGCCTATGGTCGGTCAATGTAAACAAAATGTCTTGCAGCCCGCCAATGGATTACCCTGATGGGCTGCGTGCTGAAGGTTGCCAACCCGTTATATCAAGACTAGTGCTGCTTGCTATGATCAGAAAAGTGCTTACACTAAACCAGCACCTTTCTACTCTGACCTTCTCCATGAATGCTGGGTCATATGTATTTTGTTTACTGCCCTCTCCTATTAGTATTAGTGTTGATAATTCTTGTGATGTTTTGTGGTAGTCTTCCAGCTACTGGAGCTGTGTGACTATATGAGAACCTCAGCTTTCTTTGGGGGGAAAAAAAAGAGTTTCTAGCTCTTGTGGTTGGAGAAATGTTTAAAAATGTGAACGCTAAAAGACTTGAAAACTAGAAGGAAAATACAAACCCATAGTTATTTATAATCTCATAATTTGGGGGGCCCTGACTCATTTTCAAATGCTTGGGGTTGGCAATGATGTAGTAGTGCAAGAGAGGCAACACAGCTCTGAGAAAGTGAGAAATTATTTCCTGTCTTGTTCATCAGAAGAACTGTTGTCAACTCCCTGAATGCAAAATCGTTAGTGCTGGTGAATGAGCCAAAAGGGATTAGCTGTCTGATTGTAAGTCATTCTGCATCAAGCAAGGGGTGTGCTTAAGTTTAATATTGGTGTTCAGTGTTTTCCAAGATACTGTTAATCCCCCTGGGAGCCCGTGATTAGGGCCCTAGCTTGGGATTTGAGAGATCCAGGTTCATTTCCCTTCTCTTTTGAAAGTCCCACCAGGCACCTATCTGCATCTTTAGGTGTTTAAAATACATTTAAAAATCTGACCCTTAGAAAGTGGAGACACAGAGAAACTATCTTGAAAAAGGAGATGCTTCATAGGACTGTTGTAGGGATGACTACATTAAAGAATAGGAGGCACTCAGACTATGGTGATGGAAGCCATATAAGAACTTAAAATAAACAGGTTGATTCATTGAACTGGCATCAAGCAAGATAGTGTGGTGTGCTCATTAGTACTTTCACTCTCCACAAGCTGAAATAGTATGGAAGATGTGACGGGCTCGGTCACAGAGACCCCCTTGGGGTCACGTAATTTGCTGAGATTACCTCTGAGCCCATTTTCCCTGCCAGCTTGGGACTTCAGAACCCTGTCTTGTTGAGCCAGATACACTAAACTGCTGCAACACAGACCCAGGGTCTGAACCACACACCCAAAGCTGCAGACTTAACTGAAAATGGCTCAGCAAGTACTCCTGTCTCCAGCACCCAGACACCCAGTTCCTAATGGGATCCAAACCCCAAATAAATCCATTTTACTCTGTATAAATCTTATACAGGGTAAACTCATAAATTGTCCACCCTCTATAACACTGATAGAGAGAGATGTACCGCTCGTTGCTCCCCCAGGTATTAATCACTTACTCTGGGTTTATTAATAAACAAAAGTGATTTTATTCACCTGGATCACCTGGATCGATCGGACTTCAGCTGTCGTTAAGACTGCGCCGATCACAACACGTCTGCCATTCTTCTCGCACTCTTGCCTTTCTTCTCTACATTCGTCCGAAATGTTTAATGATGTCATCTTCCCATCTTCTTGAAGGCCGACCGGGGGGGGTCTTTTCTGTTCTCGTGGGTACCACTCAGCAATGATTGTCCACCTGTTATCCGTGAGCCGTGCTGTGTGGCCCGCCCATTGCATCTTGTTATGTCTGCTTTCCACGACAATATCTTTCACACCGTTGCGTTCTCTGATGATTTCATTTGGTATACGATCCAGAAGGGAGATTCCCAACATAGCTCGTTCCATTGCCCTTTCAGCTACCAACAGCCGTTGCTCTTCTCTCTTTGTCAGTGCCCACGTTTCACTGCCATACAACATGGCTGGCAGCACTCCTGAATTGAAAATATTTTTACGTATGGTCTTGTCAGTTTTTCCTTTGAGGACATCCTTGATGGAATTAAACGCACACCATCTTGCCCGAATCCTTCGCGAGAGTTCTCCGTTCAGGTCTTGGCGCATATTAACTTATGGCCCAAATATATGTACTGTTCCACTTCTTCGATGTCTTCTCTTGTTACCATTATTCGGGCTTTTCGTAAGACGTCTGATCGCATATATTTTGTTTTGCAGCGGTTCATTTTCAGGCCGACCTGACTACTTTTCTTGTCGAGTCTTCGTAGCATGCTCTGCAGTTGGTTGGTGCTTTTGGCAATTAGTACAATGTCATCTGCAAATCTGAGATGAGATAATCTCTCTCCGTTTATGTTGACACCACTCCTCCAATTGATCTTGTTCATAACCATTTCGAGGCAGGCGGTGAATAGTTTCGGTGAAATTGTATCTCCTTGCTTTACGCCTTTCTCGATTGGGATGCGGAGGGGAGTTTCAAGGAGAGTAATGTCTGTTGTACATCCAGTATTCGCTTCCTTCAACAAACTAATGTACTGCGTGTTAATGCCCTGCTCTGCGAGCACCTTTAATATTGTGTTAAACTCAACGCTATCGAAGGCCTTTTCATAGTCGACAAAAGCAATGCACAGCAGGAGTTTGTATTCCCTCACTCTTTCTAGGAGCTGGCTAAGGGTAAATATATGGTTGATTGTACTGAAATTTCTTCGAAACCCTGCCTGCTCTCTCGGCTGTTATTCATCCAGACTCTGCGAATGTCAATTCGTTATCACCTTTGTGAAGAGCTTGTAGATGTGAGAGAGCAGGCATATAGGGCAGTAGTTCTTAAGATTTTCTTGATCACCCTTCTTGTGCAGCAAGATGGTATTCGACTCCTTCCAGCTTGATGGTATTTTTCCTTCTTCAAGATATCGACTGAAACTTAAAGCGAGGGCCTTCCAAAGTTTTTTCGCCTCCTGCATAAATCATTTCTGACGTTATTCCATCTTTGCCTGGAGCTTTTCCCTTCTTCATCTGGTGTAGTGCGCTTCGGACTTCGCTGATGATTATTGGGGGGACGCGTTCTTCTGACTCTTCGAGGGTTGGGAGCGGGACGTTGATTCTTTATTTGAACAGTTCTGTATAGAAGTCCTTGCAGACCTCCTCCATCCCTGCTCTGTCGATTACGGTCTCTCCATCCTTGTTTTTCAATGCTGTTACGCTCAATCTATACTGCGTCAATTCCCGCTTGCATGTCCTGAGGCTCTTGCATGATTCCGCTGTTTTAAGGAGCTTTTCTTTCCGGAAGTTCTCGAAGTTATCCTTCAGTTTTTGCCATATAAGCTTGCACAGAATGGAGTACTCGAGGTTGTTATCCGAGCTCCTTTTCATGTTTCTCCGCTTCTCCAACAAGCTTTTCGTTTCATTCGAGATTCTTCCCTTCGCCTTCTTCAGCTTTTTAATTTCAGCTGCCTTTATGCAACATCTCAACTTGTCAGCAAAGATACTATAGTCCTCATCACACTTTTCCATCTGGCTCCAGTCAAACCCAGAAATTGCTTTTTTCAGCTTTGCTTCATCGAATGTCTTCGGCTGCTGTTTCCTGTTTGCCATCTGTAACGCCTTCTTTTCCACCGCTTCGTCGAAAATCAACTTCGCTCTAAGCAGGCGATGGTCACTGCCAGTGTTGAATGGCTGCACCACAGAGACGTCTTGAACGATGCGCCTTTTATTGACTAAAATATAGTCGATTTCATTCTTACTCTTCGCGTTTGGTGTGATCCATGTCCACCTTCTTGAGATCTTCTTTTTATACCAGGTGTTTGCCACGTACAGTTCTTTCATTTCTGCCATTGCTACCAGCCTCTCTCCTCTTTCATTCCTTTCGCCGCTGCCGTATCTCCCTATGAACTTTTCGCCAGCTTTCTCTCGCCCGACCTTGGCGTTGAAATCTCCCATCGTGACAGTGTAAGTGGACTTTTGTGCGAGAGCTCTTTCAAGCTCTCGGTAGAATTCTTCCACTTCTTCGTCCTCACTTGCACTTGTGGGAGCGTAGGCCTGGATGACCTTGAGGGTAGCTTTTGACTGCAGCTGAAGATGCAGCACACTGATACGTGATGATGTTAGCTGGCATGATATGACTTTCGAAGACCAATCTTTATTGACGATAAATCCAACTCCTCCAACATTTCTAGCGCCATCTCCCTTTCTGAGCTTCACAGCACTTCCATCCTTCCAGTTGACTTCCAACTCCTTCTTTCGTCGGGTTTTGCAGACACCAAGAATATCGCATTTTATCCTTTTCTTCTCCTCCATCAGATGGTTTAACGTTTCCTCCTTTGCCAGTGACCTACAATTGTAAGTACACACAGCAAGGATTGTCCTTTTCCATGTTGGCCTACCACCTGACATTTTTAGCAACCTCTTGTCGCTCAATTTCCACTCCGCCACATAGAACATGCATTTACTCGTGTTGTTTTAGCCGTTAACTTCAAGCCAGCCCACTGGCTAGGTGGGCAGGCATGCGTACCTCCTCAAGCTTAGCTAGCCTTCAACCTCTAAGGAGAAGGAAAAGCGCTCTTTCCTCTGAGAGAGCAACCCTCCTCCCTGGACTGGATAGTCTGACACCTTTGTAGCATGGTAAAACCTACCAGGGCATACGGCCCGCTATCATAGCTGTCAGACGGCCAGGGTCACCTCTGCACCACGTTGAGGCACTGAGGTAGGATTTTGCAGCAGTAGCGATTTTATTAAGTATAAAAAGTAGCATTTAAGTGGTTCCAAGCAATAACAGACAGAACACGGTAAATTACCAAGCAAAATAAAACAAAACACACAAGTCTAATCCTAATACATTAAGAAATTCCATACAGGGAAATCTCACCCTCAGAGATGTACCAATAAGCTTCTTTTACAGACTAGACTCCTTCCTAGTCTGGGCTCAATCTTTTCCCCTGGTACAGTCCTTCTTAGTTCCAGCTCAGGTGGTAACTACGGGATCTCTCATGACTGACAGCCCCCTTTGTTCTGTTCCACCCCCTGTTATAGCTTTGGCACAAGACAGGAATCTTTTGTCTCTCTGGATCCCTACCCTTCCTTTTAAATGGAAAAGCGCCAGGTTTAAGATGGATTCCAGTTCATGTGACATGATCACATGTCAATGTAAGACCTTCTTCATTCTCTAATAGCTGGAAGACACGTACATAGGAAGGCTTGCAGGTAAGCAAACCCATTCACAATTCATTGATTCTGAAGCACCCTTAATATCTTCCACTTAACATGTTTACATCAGTAATACAAGTTTATATCTTATTCTCCTAACTCCAGACATAGAAATAATACATACAAACAAATAGGATGAACACTCAGTAGATCATAAGCTTTGTAATGATACCTTACAAGAGACCTTTTGCATGAAGCATATTCCAGTTACATCATATTCACACTCAAACATATTTCCATAAAATATATGGAGTGCAATGTCACAAAACAGACCTGTTGCTGTATTACTTCCAGCATTTTAAATGGCTTCATGGAATTAGGTGGGTGAGAACTCAAGGGGGGCGAAAAACAGCCAAATAAACCGAGCCTCTTGGAATTTGTTAGTTGAGTTTTGAATGTAAATGCATAGTCCAAATAAAAAAAAATAATATTAGTTGAAACTACCTTTCTTGCCATTTTTCCCCACTGCACAATGTTAGGTAAACACAAAGATTGCCAGTTCAGTTTATATAATTGTTGTACGAATAAACTCTAATTGTACTACTATGTTTTGAGTAAAGCAATTTTCCAGTCTCCGCTGACAAAATGGTGAGGTTGTGGTGGGTGGGGAATTGGATAGTGAAAAGAAGGGAACATCCTATTTCAAATCTTCAGTGAAGAATTGGTTGCAGCAAAAGGAAATGCCTCCAGCAAAGAGCACAAGCAGAAAACATGCTGATTATTTACAACTTGCATACCCTGGACCCAGTGCTTAATTTGTGCCACGGCACCTCTAGGCTTGGCAGTTCACAGCCCTGGCTCCCGGCCAGCAGCCACCAGTCGCCCAGCTCTGCAGGCAGCGCTGCCACCATGATGTCACCCTTACTTTTGCGCTGCTGGTTCAAAGCTGGGTGCCTGCCCAGCAGCCACTGCTCTCCAGCTGCCCAGCTTGAGCCCTGGCACCTCTTTCATTACAAATTAAGGACTACCTGGGCCTCTTCCAGCCATGTGTTGGGACCTCACTGTATTGTGCGTTAAACTTCAGGCAATATATAGTTTGATACCAGTGAAGAACTGGAAAATCTGATAAAATTCTTGAACACCCACATTTTATTGATATACAAGTTGCATATCAAAAATGGTGGGGGAGGAGTGTCCAATGTGAGGTTATTCAATTCCAAGCCACTGATTTCTGAGTCTGAAGTAAGGAGTGCTCAGTTTCCATTCTTTTTCTTGGAAGCTTCAGCAGGGCAGAATTTCATAGAACTGACCCTGCCTTACTTTAGCCATCTCCCTCATGTCTGTTGAACGAGTCTCCCCGATGAAGTGAGCAATTTCAGGAGATCTGCTAGCAGGAAATTCCTTTCAGCAGAGTTGTCAGCAATGGAATGATTTGTCAAAAATATCCTCCCAGAGGATTTCATGGGCAGGAACTCTGTATCAGTGGATTTGAGAAACTTTTGTGCTTGTACTTGCACAAGACCTGTAGTTCCACCTCAGGTTATATACAGGGTCATCTTCAGACATTCATTTGTATGGCACCCTAAGTAGGCCCAACACATCAAATACAGGCCTTCCAGTTCTATACTACATACATATATTAGATATAAGAACCAACTTTATCTAACAGACACACTCTAATTTGTAAATTGAATTAAATTCGTTGTTAACCAAGGACATTCTCTTCTGTCCCATACTTACATAAACTTCTTATTCAAATAAGCTGTATTTTTAGGATTATTTCCCTGAAAACCCATTGTATCCTGAATCCAAATGGTAAAATTAGGGTTAAAAATAGAAAATGGTTTTAAAAAAAAAAACAACTTTCCCCATGTGGCAGCCACAATCTCACCTAAGGGTTTGCTGATGTTCTACTACATACTAGAACTTCAGGTCAGCAATGATTCCGGACAGCCAGCAACCTTGCAAATAAAAGGCCTTCAAACATGGAGGGCCATCATGGGCTATTAGTCAACATGGTAGAGGATACAACCCCATTCTCTGGGTGTACCTAAACTTCCAACTGCCAGAAGGCGACTGGATGACAGAGAATGGGTCACTCAAAATAGCCCTGTTCTGTTCACTGCTTCTAATGCATCTGGCACAGGCCACCAGTGTTCCCTCTAATTTTTCCCACACATGTGCAGAATGAATTTTGTTATGTGTACCAATATGGAGGGGATGTGTAACACATCCCCTTCATATTGTGAACATAAAATTCATGTGGTGGAGGTGGGGCCGAGGGGTTCGGAGTGTGGGAGGGGGCTTATGGCTGGGGCAGAGGGCGTGAGGGCTATGGTTGGGGGTGCAGGCTCTGAGGTAGGGCTGGGGATGAGAGGTTTGGCGTGCAGAAGAGTGCTCCGGGGCTACTTAGAGTACTCCCCACAGTGTTTTCTCCCCACAGCAGCTCCAGGGCTGGAGCCACGGGATAGCTGCTCCTCCCCGAGCCGCGGCAGGTCAAGGCCGGGTGAGGGGTGCCCCAGCTGAGCCAGGTCCGGGCCGGGGCTGGGGAAGGGGGCACCTTGCCCCAGCCGCAGCAGATTGGGGGCAGGGCTAGGTTGGGGCCCGGGAAGGGATGCCTCTCCCCCCAGCCACAGCAGGTCCCATCCGGGTGGGTTCCCTGAGCACCTGTGCGGTGCTAAATAGGCTGCTCCACAGCTGTGCAAATGCGCAGCTCACAGGGAACTTAGCTGGCCACTGTCAGAGACAAGATACTGGGCTAGATGGACCACTGGTCTGACCCAATATGGCCATGTCATATTGTAAACAGTGTTGTTGTTCTTAAAAAAAATCAGTGTGGATCTTGAAAGAAGAAGCTTTTCAAAATATTTATTGAAGAAGGGTTCTCAGAAAGGGATTCTGAAGTGAAGATCAAAGACTCCACTCCATAAGCTAGAATAGTATTGCTGAAATAGATTTTGTTTGCATCTGTCTCAGGGTGATACCCAATACACTAGGACTCCATTTAGAGTGAGACTGATGTGGGCCATAACAAGTACAGAGCTGTTAAGCTATTTTCTGTATTCTTAAAACTGAAACATATCTCTGGCGAGGGAGTATGCAAGCAGAGTTCTAGAACTGAATATTGCACCTGCCACTGAGTAGACCAGTAAGATCAGCTTACCTTAAAAAGAGAGCTCGTCTTGCTGGAGGGGCCATAACCCAGTTTCAAGGAAATGACTGGAGAAAGCCAGAGGGAAAGCCTACCATCTTCTGAAGTTTGTCAAGGACAAAGAAGGATAATGTTATAATAAGAAAGATGGGGAACTTATGCTCCTCTGAAAAATACCTGCACAGAGAGAATTCTGAAGGATGCCATGTAGCAAAAGCCAGTCAGTATAGCTAACCTGAAGGGAATACAAGAATCCCTATGAAATCAGAATGTCATACTGATCCTGTCAAAACTTGGAGGCAGTACTGAAATCCAGAGGGAAAGACAGAAGTCTTGTGAAGTCAGAAGACAAATAAAAGAAAGACTGTAGAAATCAGCTGGACACAGCTAGACATAATGAACCAGTCAGTCTACATGTCTTAATTGACACTATATGAGAACCAGAAGTTCCACATAAGAGCAAGCTCTTAGAGAAGATCAAGAGACAGAACTAACCAGAGGGAGCACTTGCGACTCTTGTGGAAGAGAGCAGTTCAATGCTCAGAGGAAGCAAATGACCTACAAAAAGAAACTGAAAAAGGAAATTTACTGCTTTACTGAGCTCTGCATGCCTAAGCACTTATACTGTGCCCATCACATGATTATGTAACTTCACTCAATATCTGTCTCAACTCTGAGTTGAACTCCTTTTCTTACCAGACTCTTTTCTGAGTTCCATTTCTTTGTGGACCCTTATCTAATATGGTCTGGTTATTTAAGGTGAAAAAATGTTCCCTGTAACCATAAACAAACAAGTACTGGTTATGGAAACAATACATGGGGTTGCATGTTTTAATCACTGGAATCACATTGCAGTCTGGCAGTAAAAAAAAGTCTGAATTCACAAGAGCAAGGACACATTGTGGTGGGTATATAACCCTCAAACAGGCTAAGGCACTGTGGGCCCAATCAACCCCACCCTGCTATACCCGTCATGTGGCATGTGTCAGAGTGGAGAGAACTAAAAAGAGAGGGCTTAGGTCAGTTGGGGGATCACCAGGAAGCAGAGCAGACCTCTGCTTCTCCCTGTGTCCGGGAAGCCTGGTTGCAGCCAGGAATCTGAGGGCAGGCCTACGCTACCCACCGAATTGGCAGGTAGTGATTGATCTTTTAGGGATCGATTTTCACATCTAGTGTAGATGCGATAAATCGATCCCCGATCGCTCTGCTGTCGACTCCGGTAATCCACCCCGGTGAGAGGCGGAAGCGGAGTCGACGGGGGAGCAGCGGCAGTCGACCCTGCAGTGTCCTCACAGAGTACCAGGTGGGGTTACCAGAACTCTCCCACTCCTTTTAACCCCTTCTGGACCCAAGTGGAATTAATACACCCCATCATACAAATAAACAAAATATAGAGAATAAATTCATACGTTTAAGACATGAATGGAACAGAGAGAGGTTATTTTGACTTTAAATCTACTGGAAAACTTGAACCAAAGTTTTATTACAGGAGGCCTTTGCTGCATATTTGTCAGGACCAGGACATAGGCTGCCTGTGTACGCTGAGCTGTTGGGATCAGGAGAGGAGTAACAGGGTCAGAATCAAGCAGGATCAGGCTACCAGGAAGTCAGAGTCAAGCACCAAGTTTCACACAACTGGCAAATAGAGTTGGGGACAAACCAGGCTCAGAAGCCAGAGTCTAAGGTCTACCGCAAAGCAAGATCTGGAGTAGAAGCAAGCAGGCAGTCTGCATTATTGCTCAGACATGACCATTCTCTGACTTCCTGGTTTATATACTAGCATAAGCGAATCAGTGGGCTGTGGGAGGGCCACCAGTGAGGCCCTGCTGGGGGCTACTTCCTGCAGAGCCTAGTTTCACAGGGTCCTCCAGCAGAAATCCACTCTAGGCTTCCAGAGGTAATGCATAAGCGTCCCCTTCTTCTCCCCTCTCCCCAACTCTCATAGCCCCAGGTTCCAGTCCTGTGAGGTTTTTACAATATCGATCTTAAGGGGAAAAATATTGTCTTAGTCAATCACATGACTGGGTGAATAAAAGTGTTTGGAACATATCTAGTTTTTCGGTAGCATAGAATTTCACTGTCACATAGTCAGGGATCAGGATTAGAGCCAGAATGGTTGCCAGGAGCTTTACCTTCCTGTGTCCATGCACAGTCACCGCAATAACAGTCCATGAATACAAAAATGTATAACATGAGCAAAGTTAAGCATGCACATGTTCTCAAGATGAACTCCATGGGTGAAATTCACCATTGTGCAGAGGTTCAACATAAAGCTTATTCAACACTTAAGCATTCAAAGTGTGACTTAAGCAATGCTTGGGTCTTGTGCTGACCCTCCATGTAGAGGTCATGTCAGCACCTGAGCTCAAACCTGCACTTAATCAGAACATCTCTGATGAGAACTCCTGATTGTGGGGAACACTTCTGCCCACACCCGAATGTGATTTATGGTTTCAATCTCACAGTATGATCCTCATTGTTCAGTTTTAGATAACAATGTGTTGGGCCAGGGAAGAAAATAGATCACGATTTGGATAGTTCTCAAACCTGTTTAAAAGTAGAGTTGTTTTCAAGACATGCAGTAATTCAATGTCCTATTTCATTCTGTAGTTCTCAGTTATTAAATACAGAGCAGTTAAAGTGTGAGTTATTCCAGTGCATGCAGCTGCATGAACAGTCATCTCCAGATATGTTTTATGCTGCTGGGTGCTTTGAAGAACCAAATGTCTCTCCAGTAAGTTTTACCAGCTATTTTCTCATGTGTTTAGCCAGTTCTAGCTAATTCTGTCTGTTGCTCTCCATGTATGTGCACTTTTTTTCCCTGTCTATGCTGTTTTAAAACTTATTTCCACTCATCTATGGGGCAAGATTAACAAAGACACTGCCATCTGTTCCTAGACAGAGTTTTCTGTCATACAACTGTTGACATATAAAGGGTAATTTATATTTTAGTTGGACACTAATTGTGCTTTCTTTGGATTAAATATTTTAAACTGAACTATGAAAATAGAGTTAAATATATAGGTCACAGCAATTATTGCATTATTTACATTACTAAACTACAAACACACGGCCTATGGCCCCCAGGGCCCTGGCCAGAAGAACCCATCTCCCATAGATTTATTTGGTGCTTTGAGATACTACCAACAAACTTCTAAAACTTTTCCGTATGCCACTGTGCCTGTGGTTCATTGCCAGGAAAAATATTCAAGGCCTATCTGTTTGGACGCTAATATTTCTCAAGCTTTCCTTGGTATCGAAGCACATAAAACATACATATTTAAGGCCTGGTCACAGTGAAGTCATGCAAAACACTTAGCAAACAGGATTGAACCCTTAAATAACTACACTGTTTTCATAGCATACATTTTGTGCTATCATTGTGCTAAATAAATGTGTTCATTTTGGAACCAACCCAACAAAGCACTTAAGCATGTGATTAACTTTAAGCATGTGAATACTACTACTGGTTTCAATGGAACTACTCACACTTAGATGTAAGCTGTTTTGGCACAGACCATCTTTTTGTTCTGTTTTTGCGGAGCTCCTAACATGATGGGGTCCTGATTCATGACTAGAGCGCCAAGTAACTACAATAATACAAAAAAATTAATAACATGAGCACAGTTAAGCATGCACATGTTTGCAGGATTGGGGCCATTGATTTCAATGGGACTACTCGTGTACTCTAAAGTTATGCAAGTGCTTAAGTGCTTTGGATCAAAGCTTTAAATATTTAAAAAAGACAAGCAAATGAAAGTGATATTACATATATGAAAGTTCAATCCCCTAACTTTCATTTCAAAATCCCTGGAGCTAACTTTAAGTTCATGTTAATGTAGAAAAACACACAAAAATATTGTTACTACCATCATTCGTATAACATGAAATACTCATTAGAATACAAACTTGTGGTGTACTCACATATTGATACTGTGTAGAGAAAGCTAATTGCCACTGCATCAAATTCTGTTTTCTCCACAATGATGTGGAATAAGAGGTCATTCCCACTTAATGTTTCCTTTTCTTATTTTAAATTTCTGAATTTTTGTCCTGTGAAGGTTTTGGCCTTATATAATTCCTGCACATTCCATCACTGGGACTGTCAGAGTTGTGTTGGGAAATTATGAGGCAACAAATTTTTGAATCTTTCCACTGCTTCTGGGACAGGGATCGGCAACCTTTGGCACGCAGCCCATCAGCAAAAGCCGCTGGCTGGCTGGGACGGTTTGTTTACCTGCAGCATCCGCAGGTTCGACCGATTGCAGCTCCCACTGGCTGCGGTTTGCCGTTCCAGGCCAATGGGGGCTGCGGGAAGCAACATGGGCTGAGGGATGTGCTGGCAGCTGCTTCCCTCAGTCCCCATTGGCCTGGAACAGTTTGTCTCTGACCTGCAGAGGGCTCCCCAGAGCAAGCTAGTCTTGCTAACCCCTGAAAGGACACAAATACAGCCTTCTGCTCAAGGGTAGACACACAGAAGCAGAAATGCTTCGAAAACAAAAGAATTATTTATTTAAAAGAAATAGGAAGTTACACTAGGTTTAGTAAAGAGAGGATATATATAGCACAATAAAACACAATAGATATACCAAGTCTACTACTTTCCCCCACTATCCACAAGGCTTTTTATTCTGTCAAAGAAAGCTATCAGGTTGGTTTGACACAATTTGTTCTTGACAAATCCATGCTGACTGTTACTTATCACCTTAGTATCTTCTAGATGTTTGCAAATTGATTGCTTAATTATTTGCTCTATTATCTTTCTGGGTACAGAAGATAAACTGACTGGTCTGTAATTCCCCGGATTGTCCTTATTTCCCTTTTTATAGCTTGGCACTATATTTGCCCTTTTCCAGGCTTCTGGAATCTCTCCCATCTTCCGTGACTTTTCAAAGATAATCACCAATGGCTCAGGTATCTCCTCAGTCAGCTCCTTGAGTATTCTAGGATGCATTTTATCAGGCCTTGGTGACTTGAAGATATCTAGTTTGTCTAAGTAATTTTTAACTTGTTCTTTTCCTATTTTAGCCTCTGATCCTACCTCATTTTCACTAGCATTCACTATGTTAGATGTCTAATCACCACCAACCTTTTTAGTGAAAACCAAAATAAAGAAGTCATTAAGCACCTCTGCCATTTCCACATTTTCTGTTAATGTTTTCCACCCCTCATTGAGTAACGGGCCTACCTGTCCTTGGTCTTCCTCTTGCTTCTAATGTATTTGTAGAATATTTTCTTGTTACCCTTTATGTCTCAAGCTAAACTGCTCAATTAATTTTAATGGAAGAGTATTGTGGGAAAATTAGGAGAGGTGATTTGTAAATAAGTATGATTTGTAAATAATTGGATAATTAATTGGATAACTAGTAATCATAGCTGGTTAGAAGAAAAGTTAGTGAGTAGATTAGTTAAGAAATATGGTACATAGCAGTGTTTCCCCTGGTGGTACGTGAAAGGGTTTCAAGGGGCACGCGGGATAATTTATTTTACTTTATCATAGTTTTATTTTAGCAGCAGAAAACAATTCACTAAAATTTAATACATAAGAATGGTGTACACTTGTGCAGTAGAAATACACACAGGTTTACATTGTAACTAATATGATAACACATTCAGTAACATCTAATAGCACAGCAGAGCCGACGCAAACCACGCGTGTGCGTTACCGCAGCTCGGGCAATACACTTGCCTTTGTGGCATGCGCAGAAGTCATACTGATGGATAAAAGATAAAAGTGAATAATTACTCGTAGTAATCAAAAGATCGTAGCAAGTACGTACTTGGTGTGCAGTAGCGGCGCTAGGGTTTTTGCCGCCCAAGGCAGCAGCGCGCCTCCGCCATAATCAGCGGCGCTTCGGCGGCAGTTCCTCTGAGGCAGCGTTCTCGGCGGTGTTTCGGCGGCCGCTTTTCTTGCCGCCGAATCGCCGCCGGGAAATGAGTCGCCGCCGAAATGCCGCCCCCCAAATCCTGCCGCCCTAGGCGACCACCTAAGGTCGCCTAGTGGAAGCGCTGGCCCTGTTGGTGTGTATTAATATACAAAATTTCTCTCTGTTTGTTTTTGTTAAACCCATTTACAATGGATCGCTGGCTAAAAACGGGAAGTTCGAAACGTACAAAAGAAAATTATGAAGGAAATACAAATGTTAGTGATAATTATGCCGAAAAATGAAGTGATATGGCTACATCAGACAATTGTGACGACAAAATTAGTGAACCGTGTGAACTATCTGTAAGTTTATTGAACGTATCAGCTGCAAAGAAAACAAAAAGAGCCCGCAAATATGTTGAATATCTTAAACTAGGATTTTCGTCAACTGGCGATGAGCCTGTTTCACTATGTGTGATTTGTTACGAGACTCTCACAAATGATTTGTTAGGAGACTCTCACCCTGGGGCAGGTCCCAGACAGGACACCTTCGGACACTGTTAATCACTGGAAGGTAAGGTGACCAGATGGCCCGATTTTATAGGGACACTCCCGAAATTTGAGGCTTTGTTTTATATAGGCACCTATCCCCCCCCCCCCCCCGCCGCCGCCATCCCGATTTTTCACACTTGCTATCTGGTCACCCTACTGGAAAGGGACATGCAGGTTGCACCAGCGGGCTTTCTGCCAGGGGCTCCTCACAGGGGGTGCCGGTGCCCCTGGCCTGTGCGGAGTATGCAGCAGGGTGCCAGGTGCCTGCTGCTCTCCCCCAGGGCTCTGCCAGCCACCCTGGGGACCCCAGGGACCTAATTCCAGCTGCCACCAGAGCGCCCTGGTGGGACGACGGGGGGCGCCGATCCCGCCCAGCGCCGCTGGAGAGACGCGTCGCGCGGCCGCGAACCAGCGCGCGCCCGGCTTCCCCCGCCCCGGGCTCTGAGCCTCCGCTGCCGGGCGGAAGAAGCCGGGACGCGCCCTCCTTCCGCCCGGCCTGGCAGACGCTGCTCGGCAGCAGGCGGCGCGTGCAGCCCAATGACCACGGACATGCTGGGCGCCGGGGCAGGTACGTGCGGGGGGGGTCCGGCCCGGGGCTTTCCATCCCTGCTCCCGGGCGGGGCGGTCCGGTCCGATCCTCTGGCTGCTGCCCAGGGCTTTCCTGCTAGGGCGGGGCCCTGACCCCGGCCTCCCGGCGGCGGCGGCCAGCCGTGCCGTGCAGGGGGATAATGCAATCGGACTGCCGCCTGCCAGCCCGGGAGCTGCCGGGTAGGGGACCCTGCAGCGTGGTCAGAACAACGCTGCTGTTGCATTGCGTGCAGTGTATTCTCATACAACAACGGTGCAAAAAAAAATAAAAAATACTAATTGTAGCACAGTATTGCGTACAACAATAGTGCTGGAATAGTACATTATAGAGTAATATTGTGCACAGTAATTCTTGCACAATGATAATGCAGATATACTACTTGTAGAATAATACTGCATACATTTCTCATGCTATAACAATATTGCAAGAACTAATTTTATGCAGTTATGCATTCAGTAAAATGAATGTAGTAATAATGTTACCAGTTGTAATATTTTTCCTGTGATATTACTAATTCTCAGGTAAAAGCTCTCAGAGTATTTGTTATGTAAGTAGTCTCTTAAATGTACATGATGCCTCTGTAAAACAAGTAAGAAGAAAAATTCCATGGCCCAAGTCCCTGTAAACAAAAGATGGGACTGACAAAGGGACTTAGGCATTGCAATGCTGAGCATCACACAGCATTTTACTTTTAGATCCCTAGAAAATCACAGGATCAGCACAGATCCACTTAGCCAAGTCAGGAGCCTAGGCTCCCTCTACAAGGCTCGGGGAGAGAGGCAACTTAGAACGCAATGCACAAAAGCTTGCTCACTAGGTGTGGTGCTCCCTGAACTAGCCAATGGAAGACACCAATGACAGGGATGTGTCTTAAGCCAGTAGTTCTCAACCAGGGTTATGTGTTCCCCTGGGGATACTCAGAAGTCTTCCAGAGGGTATATCAACTTATCTAGATATTTGCCTAGTTTTACAACAAGCTACATAAAAAGCATAGCTAAGATGATATCCCTCGGCCCACGCCGCTTCCCGTGGTCCCCATTGGCCTGGAATGGCGAACCGTGGCCAATGGGAGCTGCGATCGGCCGAACCTGCGGATGCTGCAGATAAACAAACCATCCCGGCCCGCCAGCGGATTTCCCCGACGGGCCGTGTGCCAAAGGTTGCTGATCCCCGAATTAGTGCATGAGTCCTGAAGTGGAGGCAGGTTTGTGCTCAAAGGGAAGGGCAGGGAGTGGAACATGTAGTAAAAGAGAGAGGGAAGAAGGCTTCAAATAGAGGATAATTGAGAGAGGAGGAATGAAAACTAAGGTTGAGAGTAAGGGCCGCATTCTCTTTTCCTGAAATAGGAGAGATTGATTTGCCACCAGGAAAATAATTGCTAATGAAGAGGGATGGAAGTTAAGCCCAAAGAAAGAGTTAAATTGAAACTTCTATAACTCTTCAGTATGATAATTGCTTCACCTCTTGGTACTCCTTGAAAACCACCATTCCCTCTTAAGACAGAGTGAGAGAAGAATTGTCTTCTGTCCTTTGTGCTCCGAACTTCCTCCCTTTCTCAAAGCATTGACCACTCTTTCACTCAGATCTCTCCATCAATCACTTTTCTCTGATAGAAACTTTCATTTCTATTTCCCTGTAGAAAAAGTGTTATCTTAAATGAAAAACATACACTGTCTTGAAATGTGGCCATCGTATGATGGTGATTGGAGCATTATTTGGGCTGAGGGTGAAGAGGTAGAGGCGTGTGTGTGCTGGGGACTGAACTGGGGTGGCCAGAGCTTTGTAGAGTCCCTGTAATGGGAGGAGCCCAGTGGTTGTGCCAAGATATTGGTATTTAAAGGGCTTTCCATCAGTACAGCTGGCGTGGGGTGCTGAAGAGCTGAGTCATAGATGCCTGGGCTTGAATATATCACACCCAGGAGCAAAGTCGTAGGAGTTGAGAGTCTCGTTGCCAAGATAGTGGCATGTCAATGACTCCCAGTGACATTACTGCCTTGAAGTCCCAAGGAAACCCTTCAAGCAACAGTACCTTAGTACAGAAGCACTGAACTACTCCCTACTTCAGGCCACCTGCTCAACTGCAATATTGCTACATACAGTCTCCCGTTGCCCCCACCTATCATCAGAGCAGATAACTTCTCTCCTCCACCTCTCATATACACCACCCTCTTCAACTCATATCCCGTTTTTCTCTCATCTCTATCATACACAGCCCTATTTGTTATTTGTATAGTGGTAGTACCTAAAAGCTGCGGTCATGGAGGCCCCAATGTGCTAGGTGCTGTGCTCCCTCACAGCTTCACTTCCTCTTCCCATCATTCCAACGCAGATGTCCCCCATGCTTCTCTCAGGGCCCAAAGCAGCCCCACATGATCCCTGCTACTCATCATCCTCCCTGTCACAGGGTGGCGGCCCCTCTCTATGAAGTAGGTCCAGCATCCCTGGACCAGAACAGTTCTCCCATTCGGCCAGCTGAGAGGGCGGGCTAGCCCCTGGGGTCTATGGAGTATTAGAGACACAGCTAGTGAATCAGAATCAGTGAGGAAAGGGCAGCTGAGAGCTTCCAGTGACTGTTTGAGACCTAGGAGAAGGCTGAAGGTAGCAGGGCAGCAAGAGTGGTCCCCAAGTCAGAAAACTAGAGATAGAGGGATGAAGGCAGGAGGACCAGTAGCAGAGGGAGATGCCTGCTGGTTCTAAGCCAGAGAGCTGGAACCAAAGGCCAGAGAGGGCTGAATGAAGGGCAGCAGCAGAAGGGTTCACCTGCTGACCTCTCCAGGGAGAGCTGAATCCAGAGAAACTATGAGAGGGCAGGAGGGGTAAGGGATGCTCCCCTGGCAAGGAGGGTTCTCATTGGGAAAAGTGGGGTTGCACTCCGGTTGGAAGCGTGAAGGTGGCTGTTCAACAAGGACAGGGGAGGATTGTCAGAGAGTGTGAGCGTGTTTGAAGATGCCGGTGTGTGATGTATGGGGTGTTACTGGATGAGATGTTGGGTGATCTTAATGACTGTTTGCACTGGGGTGAGAAATGAACTATATGTGTTGAGACTTCATTCAGGATTAAATTAAATGTGTCTGGTAATAAACTGTGCTGATGGACTAGAGAATAAGCTTGCATGGAGTTATTGGGTTACCTGAGAGGGGAAACTGAGGCACAGATGCCTGTTAGGCTGCGTCCTGCTACAGAAGGGTGCTCCAGATGGGGCTGCCCAGTCACACTCCTCTCCCATGTTTAACTCTTAAACGTTTAAACCAATTGACTCTGATACGTACTGAGTCTGGGAGGGAAGTAGGATGGGCATGGTAAGCAGCAAGAATAAGCCCGTGTTTGGGGTGAGAACAGAAATATGTAGGCTGTGGGTGGCAGAAGGGGAGTTATTTGAGGTTTATGAGAAGGGTGCTGCTTATTTCCTTGCTTTTCATGGTGTGTTTGGTTGACATGTGGTGTCAAATTATGTTGTATCCCACACACACAAAAGTTAATCATTTTTATTTTATTTTTATAAGTCTTTCTTCATAAGTACAGCTCCTCTTGTTGTCATTGCGGGACTGAAAGCTGTGCAGAAAGAAAACCCCTATTTGTCCACAGGCAGCAACAATGTGAGCTTCCCCACTCTGCTTTGCCAAAGTGCGTTTGTGCCCATTCAAACATTGTTCTCTGCTGAGACTGTCCAAAGGGAGCCACTGGTAGTTTTTTTTCACAAGGACATTTGTTCACAAGAACTGGAGTGAGACCAGCTACTCATTATGGCCCTGATAGTAATGGCTTATTTCATTCACCACTGATCTTGGTTGGATGTGAACCAATAATTGAAAGGTGAAGAATTTGTATTTGGTTGAAAATCCTCTGAGTGATTCTTGCAAGTTAAGCCTGCAACCAAGTAATGGCATCACATAGCAGCTTGACTGTTATATCAGAAATATCTCCAGATAGAAGGGCAGTTACTATCTGTGGAAAGGGAGATTGCTAAGGCATAATTCTTATTTCACTTACACTATTGTACCTTCAATCTAGTCCAAATTACATCAGTGTAAATGGGAGGAGAACTGGGTAGATAGTAGAAATGACAATCTCCTCTGGTGGGTAACTGGATGCACTGATTCCCCTAAATATTATAATCTGACATCTAGAGACAGTGAAGTCAATGGAGCAGTCCTGATTTATGACAGCTGAACATGTAGCCCTGAATTTTTGTTTTGTTTTTACAGGACCAGGTTTAAAAAAAAACACACCCAAACATCTTTGCTGATGATATTTTTCAGCAGTTTGTTATGATTTATCATAGGGGGGGAAATTCAGCAGCCTGGAGCTAAAACCCTGGGCTCATGCAATATTATTACTGAGGATTGTTTCACAGGCAGTTTTTATTAGATACTAATTACAAGTGTTTGGTATAAATTCTTATGTGCTATAAAATCGAAGTCCTGCTGTATTAAAACTATAGCAAGAAAAGGCACCTTAACCAGCAAGACATGTTTCTGGCCTATCAATCCAAACTAAATTTGTTGCATTCCTTCATTTTTTGTCTGATTTATGAACTGATCCTTCAAATCTTATTCATGTCAGTAGTCCTCATTCATGTCCCGTTGGAGTTCTCAAGTGAAATTCTGGCCCCAGTGAAGTCAAAAGGAGTCTTGCAATTGACTTCACTGGGGCCAGAATTTCACTGCTCCTATGAGACTTACTTCTGTGAATAAGATATTGTAGGATCAGATTATATGGAAACTCTTCAGAACAAGGTAGTTAGACCAGATTTTGAACTCTGTTGCCCATGTGTAAATCCCAGCTAACACCACTGACTTTCTAACAAAGCAACTACAATTTACTGAAGTTTGTAGATTTTTTGAGTATTGAACAATTTAATAAAGCAAGGGTAATGCATCCTTTATTTTGACGATCATTAGGTTTAATTATTTATGTACTGGTCACTCGGTTGCAGAATATTTGAAAATAATGCAGAAGAATGAGACATTACTTGAGTTACTCTGCTATTGAAGAATGGGGAGGAATTACCATTTCTATTTGCATATTTGCCAAATGTTGATTAGCAAGGATCTGCTGTAATTAAAATATAAGTATATTTGTCCAAATAAATTAGCAAAGTTATTGTGCAATATCCTTGTTCCACTTCCCCCACTTTTTCATAGATTTTGCAAAATTCAATAATTTGCAAAGGGACTTCCAATCATTACTATGAATTTGTAAGATCTGTTTTATTTCTTAATGATTAAGTCAAACCCTGAACATTTTTTAAACTGAACCGTTTTTTAAAATTGAAATTGTTTTTCTTCACTCAAACTCTTTTGGTCTTATGGAGTTGCTTATTGTGTCTTGCAACTTTATTTTAGAAAAATGTGTATTGGCACAGTTGTTCATTTTAAAATAGGTACATGCAAAGAATTGCACCAACTCACACTATAGAGGAGATGTAAGAAAATGACTGGGCAAATCAGGTTTTGGTCCTACCAAATCTGTTAGGGTTCCTTAAAGTTAACTGTGAAACAAAAACAAATAAGTGTTGACTGTGTCTTTCACTGCACCTTGGATACTTAAAATCAACTTCATTATCTTTTGTGGGTAAATCAGGGCCTGGTGTTGGGAACTCTGGGTTCTATTTGTGTCTTTTAATATACGATTCTTCTGCCCTTTAGAAAGTCATGTCTGTCTTCTATTTTACAGAGAAAGAAACTAACACCACTCACGTCCCATGGTTGCTATGAGGCTTAATTCATTCATATTTGTAGAATGCTTTGAGATCCTAATATAGAAGATGCTGTTTGAGAGTAAAATGTATAATACATTTGTAGCCCCTTGGGACTTCATGCTTATCGCTGTGCTGCTTAACACACCCACACAGAAATTCAGGACAGCAGTGGGGAATAGAGCTCAGATGCTATTGCTGCAAAAGTATGCAGGCCACCCATACCCCCTGAGCTACCAGAAACGCTTCATTAATGCTATTTAAAAGAAAACACCGCCTCCCCACCCCGTCATTCATTGCAATGAAAATTTAATTTGCTTACAGTCTAGTTCTGGTGGAACTCTGGACCTCATAATCTGTATTGCTGACTCATTGTTTCAATTTAAATTGCAGCCTACAATCTGTTTTTCTACTTATTACCCTTGTTTTCTTTTGATATTATGCTTTATATACAGTATTTTGGTACTCTGAAACAGCACTTCATGAACATGTCAGTAAATTTACATTTCTATCATCACATACACCTGAAAGAGAAAAAGTATTTTTTTTCCTCCATCCAGAGCTTGGCCTTCTCTATACACAGTCTGAACTCTGATTTAATTAAAATCCAGTTTAGAAATTGATGTAGTTAAATTGGTGCAATGCCCCTTGGTATAGATATTCTTACTTCAAATTAAAAAGTGTTCACACAAAGGGTAGCTGCACCAATTTCACATAAATTGATGTAGTGCTTCAACTGTGTTTAGACCCGTCCTTAATGTTTTAAGAAAGGCCTGAGATCTGGATCTTAGATTAGAAGAATGTAAGGCCTAAACTAATGCCCATTGAAGCTAATGATAGTTTGCTCATTGATTTCAGTGGGCCTTTGACTGGGCTCTGTTGTATTTCAGTGGAATGTATAGGACCAGCATTAAAGGTATTAACATGACTCTGTAACTGTCCAACATAACCACGGTTCAGCATTTGGTATACACTACAGAGACCTCAGCCTGCTCAGTGTCTTGGCAAATACACCATTAAAAATATTTTAAACCCTTTATTAAAGATACAGAAAAAAGAGGGAGGGGAGAGAAAAGGTTAAAGCATTTGAAATATAGAGTATTAAAAGTAAGGCTTTTATTTTAACAATATCCCTTGTTCCCTTTCTCTTTAGCTGGAGAGAGTCTTCAGATGGGAAAAAACCCTTAGCTGGTAATAACTGTCCTTTTCAGGGGGAAAAAGAGAAAAAGTTAGTTGAGATGGGCTGAAACTGTTGTTATTGCGGTTGTTGTTTAAAGTCTGATTCCGTTTCCTGGAAGATAGAACAAGGCAAATACACATAAGAGGGGAGAGAAAAGAGCAGAACAGCAAAGATAGAAAATGCAGCTTCTGCCTGTGGTGTTGACTCTTTGTAGCAGCAAAGGCGTAGTAAAATACAGGCACAGTGCATGGTTTTATCAGCCATTCTGAGACCTGGCAAACTTGTACCATTATCGAGCTATTGAAGACATTGCTTTTAACTGTGTCTTTGGTCAGAGGCTTACAGCAATGTTGCAAAATATACAGGCTTTTTTGGCTAAACCGGACTTCTGTTAAACAGGTGGCAAAAGGAGAGAGATAGGAAAGAGACGAAATAAGGTGGGGAAGGAAGGGGATACACAAGGTGGGAGGGTGGGGAGAGCGACTAAACCTCACATAGTCAAGCACATGGTCAACCGATCTGGTCAAGATCTCTCCTGGGATTAGGATGATGAAGGGCCAGTGACGTTATGCTGAATCCTGTGGTCCCAGGAGATGTTGGGGGATGAGGTGGGCAGTCATGATGGAAAGCTCACTCCTTTCTATTCTTTCAGTTGATAATAGTTGCATTCACCTCCCAAAGTCTCTTCTTTTTTTAAAGGACCCCAAAAGGGAGTGATGGCTGGAATTGCCCTTCCCTTCATTATTTTGTTCACCTGTTAGGCCTCATTTCCAACTCACCATATTTGGTTCCTGGATTTTCAGTTCCACGCTTCTTTTGGTTGCCAGACATCATCTTAACACAGTCCTGGAGTTATCTCAATAGGCCTTTTCGTTTCATTCAGTCTTTGTCTCGCTTGTGCACTTTTTCCCATCAACATTCATTGTTATAAGTAATTGTGACACTTTTTGAACTTTCACGTTTTTCACAGTTGAGCTTATGTTTAGGGTAAACTTGTAGGCCCATTTATCACAGTATCCCCTGTGATGGTTCTCAGGGTACCCAAGACTGAGAGTCACCTTGTTACTTCCCTGCCTATAGTATGAGATGGTCTTGCTTGTGCTTAACTGGGTGTTGGCTCCTTGACACCACCAACCTGTTAATCACCCAAACACACTCTTCTGGGCTATGCCAGCTCTTTCTTTGCCTTCTGGGTTAACAGGGGGTGCATTCCATCCATGAGTTCTTTTGAAGTGTTACCCTGTAGTGTTCAGCCCCTTCTCCACTGAACACAAATACCAGGTCTGCTGTCTCCAAAGGACCACTATACACATCAGCTTGTAGAATTCAGCTCAGGATCATCACCTTGCTTAATGTTACAGCACATAGATATATGAATAGTGAAAACAAGAATAAGTTTATTATTAAAGATTTAAATGTTAGTGAGTCAGAATATTGGCAGCAAAGGGTTGCATATAAAACAAAAGCATAACATGCTTTCTAGAGACTAAACTTTAACAGGTTAACCTCCGATCTCTTTTATTTCACCCCCAAAAGTCCCCTGCAGCATTTTGACCAAAGATGGCTGATATCCCATTTTCATCAATGTAAACACATTGCCCATTTACTTCGTGACTGTAGGAAAAGAGCGTGTTGTCTTTGCCTTCTACTTATACTCCCAAAAGTTTGTCTGTACATAGAGACAGTATAACCACCCAGGGCGTCTTTTTCCTGAGTGCTCCTTGTCTGTTGACATCATATGTAAATAGGTATCCATTATGTTAGTTTTCAGTGTTTGGTTTACATCTGACACAGAGAGAGAGGTGAATAAAGATCTCTTGTCTGACAGAAAACCTGTTTGTTTGTTTGTTTTTTTAATTCTTGTGGCTCATACCTTGATACATTTAAGACCTCACATGGCATTCTTTGGTGAAGCACAATGTACATACCAGAATCAGGCCATTGCTGTAACCTCTTTGCCAGTTGGTATTGAGGGTTTCTTGGGTCACAGCCCCAAGTGATGATATATGTTTAAAATAACGTTGAAACAAGGCCAGGCTTATGACTTTACAAGTCTTTTGGTTTGACAAATGCACCTGCCACTTCTTGATAAATGATCCTTTTGGCAAACATTCACGTGTGTGTCATAGTTCACGTTGATGACATTTTTATTCATAACTAGTGAGTTGATGAACACACACGCCTTTTTGACTAATATTACAGATGTGTCTAGAGGTGAACAAAAGCTCCTGGTTAACAAAATTATCCAGTTCCCAGGTGACAGTCACTTGGATACTAGAAAGTTTCTAAATCATGAATATATGTATTGGTTGTTATATTCATGTGGCCTTTATGTTTTCATATTATAGCGTATGGTTTTCTTTTCCATTGCTGTATTCAGACAATTTAAAGAATTAAGAAAACACCTTGAAATTACATTTGACACAGGTACATAATTTGAACAAGCCAACATAGCTTTAGATGATGAAGACCTTTTTTTGCCAGACTATTCCCAGACAAAAATGACATTATAGTGGAAATAAGGTTGAGGATACACACAAGGCTGGGAGGCAGGGTACTGGACTGTGGCCTAAGAAATGTGGATTATATTTCCAGTTTGACCATTGATTGGCTTTGGTGTTGGGCAAGTAACTTCTCCGATGCTTTCCTCTGCCACCCTTATCTGACTTGTCTATTTAGATCATAAGGCCTTCAGGGTAGGGACCATCTTTTACTATCTGTTTGGACAGCAATCACCACAATGGGGGCGGGGGGGAGGGGCCTCTGATCTCAGTTGGGCCTTACTTGAATACAAATTATAGATGATGATGGTAACACACATTAGTATGTCATGCTGATACCACCTCCCATTCTGTGTTTAGTGAAACTGGTAGGTTAGTCTTATTGAGCCTGTTATGGGGTTCACTCACTGTAGGTCGAGCATTGGGGAGTAGCTCTTTCCAGGTGTGAGACCCCCCTCCTGCTGCTCACTGCACTCCTGGCTGCTGCTTTCTCTCTCACTCTCTGAGGCTGTGCACTCCCTCTTTGTGACTTGGCCCTCCGTTCACCACACTGTGCGTTTCCCCCTTCCGGGGTAACAAAGGCCTTCCTTACCAGCAGTCTTAGGTAGTCTTCCCAGTCACTGCTCCATGGTACCGCTTCCCCAGTGACTGGTAGGGGAACCCAGGTCCACCCGCTATTCCGGGTTCCAGCTCAAAGACCCTGTAATGAGCAACTGAGGTCTGTCCCACTCTGGACCTTACAGCCTTTCACCTGAGCCTTTCCTAACTTCCCTCCTTCCCTGGGTTTGCCAGACTTAGAACTCCCTCCTCCCTAGGGAATAACTGTAGGCTACTTGCTTCTGTAGCCCCAAACAGACCTCCCTTCTATTCTGCAGAATACTTCCCTGCAGCCCCTCTCTGCTATCAGCTCCCTGGCTTTATAGAAGCCCTGACTGTTGCTGCACAGGTGAGCTTCCCCTAATTAGGGCCTTTCTCTCAGCCTTAATTCTTCCAGTTTGTAGCCTAATAGGTTAATTGGCTCAACTGGCTTCCATTAACCCCTTCGGGGTACGCGTGGGCTGAACACCTCATCTGAAAGCTGCAGAGAGTCATTGTTGTTCATATTGAGATTAAAGGGGGAACATAATTTTTACTACCCTACCATTGTTGCATGTACTGTAATGCCTAAGGGGGGAAATATTCTGTTTTTCTTTTTTTTTCCAGTTTGTTTTTAATATGCAGTTGTGCCTAATCAATGCACTGTTTCTTTCCTTTTAGACAAGGATCTGCCCATTACAGCCACCTGGGTAGAACCTTGCTCCCACACAGAGCCCCCTGGAGTTCCATGGTCTGCTTGCTTGGATCTGAATGCAGGATCTGGTTCTTAGCTAGTCAGTTTTCCCCTGTTAGTTTTGTGCTGGGTCTTTCCACTCAGTTTCAGGGGAGAGGAAAACATTATTTAAAAAGTTAGGAATATGTCATGTAAAAACCGTAATAACTGACAAAGGGAACTCAGAGACCGAAGCAGTAACTTAAAAGTACTTAAGACCAGAATTGATGCTGACAGCTTCATTTTAACGGTGATGTTGTGTTACTTCTGTTACTTTGTCAGTAGCGTCCACTTGCAGTCATGTCTTGTCTTGTTATACAACATGTAGCATCTTCAGTATTAGAGTCTTCCACTTGTGGCTCTCAAAGCCACATTTGTCACAGCTCTCCTTAACTCTCCTTATCACCATTTTATGGTGTGAGAAACTGAGGCATGGATAAGTTACTGAGTGATTTGCCCAAGAAGTCACACAGGAAGTTTGGAGAAAAGCATCTTTTGTGTATTAGCATAGAACCCACTGTCTTACTATGGCCAGAGTTCAGCAAGGTCCTTAAGCACATGCCTAGCTTTAAGCATCTAAGTCAGTGGGGTTACTCACATTGTTGAAAGTTTATCTTGTTGAATGAGGACTTCCTACTCCTGTTTTAGTAAATATAAAGTAATCCTTCTGTTACCTGTTTCCTGCTATTGGACCAAATGTAAAAACTGTAAATATATAGCTCTGGGGGTGATTTCTCCTTGTCCAGAAAACCCCAGTCAGTCTTTGCACTAGCAGCTTTGCAATATGGGATGTATTGCAAGATGGATGGACCCAGAGGTGTGGCAGGTGTAACGATTGTACTGTGTTATAGCCTGATTGATCAATGTATATGTCAGAGTCATGTACCCCCAGTGTAGTGGCCTCTGTATCTTTGTATACAAATGTCTACACTATACTAAAGCAGCGGTTACTGAATCAGGTCGTTGTTTAGTTGAACACTGGTGATGGGAACTGGGTTTCTTTGGTTATTTATGGTTTAATGATGGGGTGTGTAGTGCTGTGGTGCTAATTATACATAGATATTTACTGATATGTTATAACAGCCTCTTGTTCTGTTTAGCAGAGAGCACGAGACCAGGATCAGAAGAGCAGGTCCCTCTGTATGAAGAATTTATTTACTGTTGTGGAGCTGCTACTCAGGTCTTAAAGTGTGGGCCCTGGAAAGACCTCTTGGAAACTGAAAGTAAAACTCTCCCCAGGCTCTTATTTCTGATTATTCCAGGTAAGTTTAGAAAAAATGCAAAGCTCTAATTAAAAGAACACCAGCAGGTTAAAATTAAATATGACAAAATTACCCAGTATGTCACACAGGGAGTTTGAGGTAGAGGCAAGAATAGAACTGAAACTCCTGATGCTTTAATCACAAAATCATCCTTCATCTGGTTTCTTATGATCTGTGTTACAAGTAATGCTTTACATGAATAAAACTGAAAATTTACAAAATCTGATGTTCGTATGCTGTTCACTTGCTTTCTGCATCATGTTTATCTTGAACAGTTGACGCAGTGGGGGCAGTTTTGCTTCTCTTCCTGGTAAGTTTCACTTTGCAGCTATTGTCCTTAGGGTAATGATGCCTCGTCAGCCTTGCACACATGTCCAGTGGATAGTTACATTCACAGGGAAGAGTTTCAATTGCAATTTAAAAGAAAATAATTGATGACAATAATTTCTTCTTATGTGAGCTTTGTAATAGACTTCTTTAAAAAATCCTAGATTTTGAGTCTAAACTACCCTTTAAATTAACTGTTCTAACAAATATCCAAGATTATTACTTAAATTATTTACATTTTATACAAACAAAACTGTTAACACTTGCCAGATTAAATAGAGTTAAAATTTAAGAGCCAAAATCTAGCTTCATTGAAATCAATGGGAGTTTTGCCATGACTTTAGTGGAAGCATGAGTTTTGATACATTTAACTCTCTTCTCTCCATCACAGTACTGTACTTTAGAGATAATGTTAATTGCCTGAGAAACAGTGAGGCAATGAATGACCCTTCTGGTTTTCCAGTTCCTTTTCATGTGTTTGACTAAAAAACCTGTTTATTTGTAAGTATACTCTGGTGCTATAAATAGCTACTCAGGGGCAAGTCAAAAAAATTAATAATTGTTTGGGGTATGGTGTGTATTTGGACACAAGTTGCATCCTTAAAAATAGATGCCCTGATCTTATTTCAGTGGTAGTTGGCCTCTTAGCATCAGGCCCGTAAATGTTAGTTGTGTGAAAATACATTAAATATGTATTATTTCTGGACTGTGATTGATGAAAATCATATTGTATATTAAAAACACACACTCAATGCCTTAAAAATGTTGTGTCCATTTCTATAGCAAAAAAAAGCATGCGGTTTCCATTGTTGGATTCTTATGCAAGGTTTTGGAAGCCTCCCCAAAAGTTGTGTGTATTTGATATTTCTGGGTATATGTCTTTGGGACTTGGCACTACATTTTGTGATACCTACTGGAGTTGGATGATCATGTCATTTTAACACTTCAGCTAATGTTAAAACTATCACTATTTACCAATAGTTGAGAAGTACTGCCCCTAATAAATAAAAATCAGATGTGGCCACCTTTCAAGGGAACAACTGGTGAAGTAAGCACCAGTTAACACAAATATGGGTGGCAGAATCTGTTCCTGCAATGACCTCTATATGGGCAGACCCCCACTGAAGTTAGCAGAGTTCTTCAAAGGAGCAGGATTGGGACCAAAGTCTGTAGCATGCAGTCTGCTTTCAATGGATGTACTTCTGGAAGGCCAAAACAGATCTGCTGAATTAAATAAGTGTTCTCCCATATTGTAGATGCTTTCCTGAACATTGCTCCTGCGTTCAAGTGGTGAAGATGGGGGAAAAATTGTTATGTGTGAGGCAGTGGAGTGGCAGCACTACATAGATATAATTTCCGAGAGAACCATTCTGCAAAAACTTTGTAAACGTCTTTTGGCCAAACAAACACCCAGAAGGAGCAGAAGTGAAATGTTCATAGCAACATTTGTCCTTGCGGTCTGGGAGCCTTTACTAACAGCTGATTCAAGTTTTTGCTATTTATTTTCAGTACAAATTGGAAGTTCCCCTGACTGTGAAAATATTTTAAAAAAACCAAAAACCCATGTTGCTAAACAAAATGTTGGACTAAAGAATAATGAATGATGGTGAGGGCATTTCCTGGCAGTGAGTAACCAGCTGGAGGAGCTGAGAGCCCTTGGCTCTCCCCCAGTCCCATAACCAGATGATTGTTTTTTCCCTTTTCACAGTTTATAGTAGCAATAATGACCTCCCGGTTCCTAGCAATTAACAAAGTACCTTCTTATGTGTTAAAAAGTTAAAAATTGAATGACACTTCACCATGGAGTCAGTGATCTGTTTACAGGGCTAATCTTTGCTCTAGCAGTTAGCAGCTGTAGAGTAACCAACCAAGATTTGATTCTGGTTAAGTATGTATGTATTAATTTCTCTTCAGGTGATTGTTAATTTTTTTTTGACCTGAGATGTTAAATATTGACTGAAGCAAAGCAGCTGTCAAGTTTTTCCTCCGAGCACTCAAAAGTTAGGAAATGCCGGAACTAAGGTTTCCTGTGCAACCTTCTTTTGGCCCTCTTGTGAGTAGTAGTATGACTGTCTTTAATTACGTGATTATATACTATTTTTTCCAAGCCCCTTTTCACCCCTGCTACTCCTTTCCCCTTCAGCACTAGTCTTAGCCCGTCTCATTCCTCCCCTGTTCCCATCCGTGTTCCTTGTCCTTTCCCAGCTCCTAGCTAGATCAGGAAATACTTTCCCCTCCCATGAAACTTTTAGATTTTTCAAAAATGTTCCCATTCCACATCAGAATGAAACCAAGACATTTCAAAGTTTTTCATGAAAAACCAGAGAGAGATCTGCCCTAAAATAGCCAGAGGTTAGGGCACTCACCTGGGGTGTGGGACCCTCGGGCTGTGCTGGGGTGGGTTTTAACCAGCAATTACATCCTGGACCTGGAAAGCCTTTCCCAAGTTTTTCGGGTACATTCCCGTGAAGAGTTTGGGGCTTTGACAAATTAGCATTTTATGACCACCCCCCACCCCCGAAAAAAGTTTTGTCTGAAAATTTCCAACCAGCTCTATTCTTGACCCCTTTCCCCACCAGCTCCAATTTTCCTCCTGTGCCATTCTCTCACCCCTCTGCATACGAGTCAAGGTGTTTCCTCTTCTCTGCCTGGGCACTGGTAGGGGGAGCACTGAGTGCACAATCAGCCTGCTCTCCATTCTGGCACCTAGCCCCAGTCCTGCACACAGCAGCGGAGAGGAGCAATTGCAGGAGAAGCCCTGCTCAGTGCTGGGATGCTACATGTTCATTTGGTCTGTGGGGATGGTGCATGTACCATCTGGTTAGCATATAGACACTGGGAGAGGGAGGGCACATGCTTGGTGCGGACAGAACCTTTAGAGAAACTGTCCTCCAGATTCTTAATACTGAACATATGCAAAGTGTAGTTTTTTCAGAGTTTTATAATTAGGAATGATTTGGGCTCTTCTTATTTAAAAAAAAAAAAAAAAAAAGACAGAAAAAGGCACATCGCTAACACCAGCATGACCCTCCTGCCAAATTTCAAGTCCCTGCTGCAAAGCCTGGAGGCTCTAGAGTTTCTTGCCAAAACAATTGTAAGGTAGTTGTAAGGGTTTTTAACATGGGCAAAACAACAACTTTTTCCCTCCCCTCATTCTCGGAAGCAGCTGAACAGTTTTAGCTGAAACTTTCCAAAAAGTCTGGAAAGTGCCTTAGGCTGATGACCGACATACAAAATTTCAACCCAAACAGTTTGGCAAAATTTTATATGTATGCAACTGAAAACAGTCTTATAATTAAAAGTGTCAGGCAACTTTAACTATAGATATTGCTGCGTGAGGTGCCTATAATAGGACTCCGTATTATACAGATTATTACATTCTGAATGTCTACCTGTTGACTCTTGTTTGTACCTCCGCTAGCACAGTGGCCCTTGATCCATCATTTACTACAATACCAGACTTGCCAATCCCCAGTATTCAAAAATCATGAGTCAGCCCTCCTTTCACACCCCACACCCCCAAATCATGAGATCAGCTTAAAAATCATTAGATTTTTTTTTTTAAATGGGTTCTTTTGATTTGCCTTCTGATTCTTGGGCCTTGAGGTTTCCCACTGTCAAGCATTTCTCTCCAACCATAAGATTATTTTTTTTAAATGAACTGAGATTCATCCCTCCAGGATCTAACACCAAACATTGTGAGAGACATGGTAAAACCATGAGAATTGGTAGCACTGCAGAAATAATAATCTGAAATATCTAGAAATCTTTCCATTATCGCTGTAAACTTTTAAGAAATTTAACAGTTTTCCCTTTGTAATTAACAGTAACAAGCTGGCACTGTTAGCATGAAATGTCCCAGTCTGGTAGCAGGGGCTAATGGAATGATGTTTTGGTTCCTGAAACTTTTCTTGAAGATTTTTCTCAAAATGTTTAGATCTTTTGGTCTTTCAGTTTTGTTTTGTTGTTGTTTTTTTCCCACTCTCTACTGCTTTTCCTCTTTTCTTCTTTTTCATTTTACTGTTGGATGCAATAGAATAAATGATGTCCGGGTTTTTTTTCTTTTTTTAACAAACTGCAAGTTGTCCAAAGTTGAGGACACTTTCAAAAACCACAAAGCTGCAAAAGGAAGAAAGAAAATGAAACAAACAAAATTCCCCGACATCATTCATTCTGTTGAATTCAGCAGAAAAACAGGTGTGAGGGTGGGGGAGGGGGGAGGGAAGAGGGGTAAAAGAAGAAGGGACAGGAGGAAAGAAAAATGTGTGTGCAGGGGAATGGCTAAATTTTTCATTTCCAATTTATTGAAAAACATTTTTAATTTACATTTTTGTTTTGACTAGCTCTACTTATAACTTTTCCTCCCTGAATTATTGTCTTTATTTTGTAGTTTATAATGCTCTAATAGCAATAATTTACAATTCTCTCTAATGCCTTTCATCCAAGGTTTTAAAAACATAAATTAACATCACAAAATTCTTGTGGGAAGTTTATAAAATGGTATTATATCCATATCATAGATGGGTAAACTGAGACATGGAGAAGTAAGTCAGTGGCAAAGCCAAGAACAGGACACACACCCCTTGCTCTGACCACCTGTTTAATGTAGTTTAGCTGATTTAATGTAATATCACTTTTATTTTTCATGACTCAACTTTTCTGTCACTGTAAGTTTTCTGCTTTGGTGTTGGCCTATGTATATAATTCAACAAAAACTCTATTGACTGTGGAACATCTAAGACACCGGAGCAGGCCTTGAGAAAATCTGGGATCTCTGATCACCTTGCAATAAATTCCCAGACATAAACATTCAGAATTAGGTGGGTTCCCCACTCCACCCCGTTCTCCCTCTAGCTTTTGTAAACTGAGTCACAAAATGATAAATAATTATTTCCCAGCACTGGAGTTTTCACACTTGAAAGGTTTGTATTTATAGTTCTGTTCCTTTTATAGGGTGAGGCAGTGCAAGAAAGGGTGGCTGAGTAGTGGGTTGATGAAAGGAAAATCCAGGCAAGAGCTGAAGGGTGAGTCTTGCCCCAGAAGCCGAGGATGTGGAGCCAGGCACTCGCTGGTCTGAACCGAATATAGTTCGTTCTAATGTAGATGATGATTCATTGTTCTGCTTATTAGAGTGATCTGGTGCATACTTTTCCAGTCTAATAAATTTCAAGCATATGACTTGTTTTATGTGTAATCAAATCAAACTGTTTTTAGCATACAGAAAGGAAAGATACCAAAATGCTAAGGACCCTGCTCCTGCTCCCTCTCCCACCAGAGTCAATGGCAACAGGCCCAAGCTTTGCAGGGGATTTGGGAATATGTCCTGTATATTTATTTCCTTTTCATTATTTAATCAAAACCATACATAAAGGGTCAAATTGCTCCCAGCTTTGACTTGTAAATATGGAAGGTGATTCAAAAATACTGCCTGATCCTGCACTCATTGAGGTTGATGGCAAAGGTTTCATTGACTTCAGTGGTGTAGGATTAAGCCCATGGACAATGTCTTACAGCTGTTAAAATGCATAGACTTTAGTGGAGTTAATCCTAATGTAACCATGACCAGCTGATGTATTTTTAAATAGGATTGTCCTTATTCACATTTGGTGCAAAATTTGTTTAACATCATGTTAGTTAGAATAGGTTAGTTAACGCGTTCTCTAACTCAGTACTTTTCCCCACTGTAGGCAAAGCCTGGACTGTTTTAGTATTAACACTTTTACTGCAGTATACTCTTCTGAAAAAAGGCACGATTAGATGTAGATTCTGCAAATGCTTATGCATATGCTCAATTTTACTACCATATACCTGTCCCATTGAAATCTGTGAGATTCATAATAGTAAAGTTTATGTATATTTGCAGGATCAGGGCTATAGCTCATTCTAGGGGATAACATCAGACAAAGTCATGAAAATTTATTTTTTATTTCGCGGTGTTGGTTTAGTGTAAAATTAGCAGTGGCGTGTACAATCTACAATAGCAATATTTAACATCATTTGGCTTAATTGAACTGGGGCCCACAGAGTTTGATGGAAATTTCTTGTTCTAAGAAAATCTGTCTATTTATGTCTGTGTATTTATAAAACACGCAACTTAGTAAATAAATAGAGTACAAACTTATATAACCTCTATGCTGTTTAGCTCAGTCTTCACAAAGTTTTCCTTACATTTCATTTCAGGAGTACTTTGTAATAGCTCCATTCCAAACATCCTAACTCTTGATTTCATTGATGTAAATAGGGCCGTTTTGTCATCTTTGTGGTTTTATACCAGGAAGTTTAGTTCATGGTTGATAACATGTAATGTAAATCATAACATTTTTTGTGGTAAGGTGTGCTTGCATAAGTTCAATGCATTAATATACAAGAATCTTTTCAGATTTTTATCCTTTGCTGTGCATGTAGAATAATCTCTTACTTGCCGAGTTTCCTGATCTGCTTGCTTGCAGTTGGATTGCTTCTAGGATATTGGATCATCATATTGTTTTACCAATACATGGGGTGATTTGGTAGTATTAGATTTCTTTTTTCATTGTAAGGTTTAGCCTTTTAGGGAGCTCTTCTTAATCTAAGACTGTCACATGGCAGCTGCTTATGGTTTTCTGTGCAACAAAAGATTGACATGCACTGCAAAGATGTTTTGTGGGCTTATATCCTCATTCTGCCAGCACTTAGGGGTGTGTGTAATTCTACTTATATGAGTAGTCAGTGGGAATATTATTGTAAGTAAAATTTAGGTGTTTGCAGGATTGAGGGCCTTAGTCACTTGTCATCCTCAAAGTAAAATGTTTTTAATTTTAGTAAATTCTCATTTAAAGTGAAGTACTTTTTAAAGCCTTCACTTCCATTCAATACTGTACAAAAATGGAAATATATTTCAATACGATTTGAATAACCTTTTATTTTCACTTGCTGCGGATTTCAACTTGTCAAAGAAGAAAGGGTAAGGAATATCAGAGATTGCTGGTTAAAATCCAGTCAGCTGCTTTCACAAATTATTCATTATATGAAGGGCTTATTACAGTTTTAAGGGAAATTTGTTTTGTTTTTTTTAAATGACTACATAAATAGATGTTTGTATTAGAAATTAATTTGTTGGACCCATGGACTCTAAAACATGATTTCTTGTTTTTTCACTCCTATTAAGATACGGGAAAGCTAGGTCTGGAATGTGAGCCCCTGACGTTGGTGAGCAGTTACTTTAATGAGTAGTTTAATTGAAGTCTACTGAAGGAGCTGCTTCCTTGAATAACTACTCACCAGTGTGAGCAGGTGCTTTGTAGTCTGACCGCTAATGAATTAAGTTCTATTTCCTGATTCAGCAAAGAACTTAAACCTGTTTAAATCTTTTTTGTTCTTCAGTAGGCCTTAAAGATGTGTTTAAATGATGTTCTTAAATTTTAAGCATATACTTAAGTGCTTTGCTCAATCTGGGCTGAATACTGCTCTCTATCATGTGGGCTGAGTCCTACCGAGGTTTACTATCAGACATAGTGCTTTCTGCTGTGAATAGTCACAGTGAAGTCCAGGGGAAAGTATTTGTAAGGTCCCTCTGATCCTACAGCTTTGGATGTGAATGATCATTCTCTTATTAAAATCAGAACTGGAGGCCAGAATGTGGCCTTTATAAACTTCCTCTGTTAAGAATCTGTTGTTCTAGCTACGTGTTTTGTACAGTCTCTTTAGGAGGTAATTCTGTGTGCCATTTCAGTTTATTCTTCCTCACAGTCTTGCAAGTGGCATTGTAAATCAGCAGTTTAAATCTTTAAATTGGTATGTAAAGCTTTGTAGCAGCTTCTTTGTTGTACCTTTTCTAATTTTAATAGTTTAGGGCTAGGTTCTACCACCATTACTCATTGCTGAGTAGTACCTCTCTATGCTAGTCCTCTGGATTTCACTTGGACAGCTCACTTGGGGCATGATCCAGAGCCCATTGTAGTCAGTAGAAAGACTCCAGTTGTCTTTAGTGCACTTTGAATCAGGCCCCTGTCATCTCTGATTCAGCAAGGCACTTAATCACATGCCTAATCTTAAGCATGTGAAGAGTCCCATTGAAGTTAAAATGTTTTTTCTCAGGTGATTAAAGTTAAGCATGTGCTTAAGTATTTTCATCAGTCAGGGCCATAGAAAAGTGAATAATAATCAGGGTGAGTAAGGGTGGCAGAATTGCCCCTTCGTGCTGTTCAGGGGTTATATTAATATTTTTTTCTTGAGCATTTGTTGTTCTGACCACTGTCTGTACAATCAACCCTCGGTGTTGAGCGATGAAAGTGAAGTTTCTCTTTCCTTCCTTTCAGAGATTGCTACAGGAGCACTCACAGTCAGATGTTTATTGTTCACAGTTCTCACCATATGTTTTACAGACACCATTTATTACAAACCAAACAGAATTAACAACTGATAATAAGTGAGTCATGATTTTTGAATGTAGTGTTGACTGGATATGCCAGAAGATGGAGCTGTTTGAAAGATTAGCATAAATATGTTTTATCGTTTTGGGAAACTTTTTTGCTGCAAACAAAGAGAAAATCGTCTCTGGAGTGCACTACATGGGGTGCAAGCAGTCACTGAAGGCATATATAAACTTAAACTCTTTTGGTAATAGCTTTACTTCATGAAAGTCTGTTTTCAGACATTACCAGTGGAGTGTAAGGAAACTGAATGTAGCAGAATGGTTGATGGGCTTCAGGCTATTTTATCATTCCAGACGGACTCCTTCCTTTATTCATATTGTGCCTGCAAAAAAGCTTCTTTGCAAAGCATGTCTAATCTATACCCCAATTCTCAAGTGTGGTATCTAAGTTGTAAATAACAATGTTCAGTGACAATTAAGTAACAAATTAAAAATAAAAACATAATTCCCCCAGTAAAATAGAACAGTAATGCATCTCTCCCCTCCTCCAAAGGCATCTGCACTGCTGATCCCTAGATTGGACTATCACCCACGTTCTCATGAAGCTGTAGTGTAGTGTATTGTCTGACTTTTTTGTAGTAGTAGCAGAAGATCCTTGGACAACAACAGATACACTAAAGGCACTCAGTAAAAATAGCAGTAATCACAGTCCTTTGTGCTTCAACTACTCAATCTGTAAAATAGGGATAATAATTCATTTGTGTGGTTGAGTTAAATAATGTTTGTAAAGTGATGTTGAGATTCTCTGATGAAATCTACATAAGTGCAGTTGCTGTTGATGTTTAAATAACTTACGGATGCTTTGTGTTTACAGGGTAAAAGTAATGTCCTTTTCTGTTCCGATTTTTATATCTTTGGCTGAGTAAAATGTGAGGCCAAAGGACCCAGCTTGTTTTTATATGGACATGTGCTATCTGATCTCTCAGCACTGTGCTCTCTGTATTTACCCTAAGTACTGACCCCTCTTACTGTGATATCCAAGTGCCTCACAATCTTTAATGTATTTATTCTCACAACAGCCCTCAGAGGAAGGCTATTATCCCAATTTTACACAGGGGAAACCGAGGCACAGAGAGACTAAATGACTTGCCGAATGTTACTCAGGAAGTAACATTCGGCATTTCTGTGGCAGAAAAAGGTCTCCCAGATTAGCACCTTTACTGCTGATTCATCCTTCCTGACTGGCTATACTGCTGAGACCACCTCATAGATATCCCATCATAAAACATGGCTGACTCAGCTCCTAAACCTCAGTTCTTTTAATATCCCTCTGAAGCACCTGGCATTGGCCAAAGTCGGAAGACAGGATACTGGGCTAGATGGACCTTTGGTCTGACCCAATATGGCTGTTCTTATGTTTTTTCCTTCTGGTACTTTTTTGGTGGTTACTGCATACCCAGAAAATTATGTTAGAGACTGGCAAGAGGATTCTCCACACAGTAGAGTTCAGGGCAGTTAGTATTTCTGCTGTGATTAATCTGCTGAGCTGTCATAGATTAGCTGAGGGCAGTGTGATGAATCTGCTAAGAATTAATCTCTTCTGCTGTGCGGGGATGGATGATGACTCTCCAGAAGCAGGGAGGTTCCATGCCATGTGGGGAGAAGTGGGTCACAAAGGGTCTGGTGCCCCTGGGAGGAGTGTGGCATTTGGAAATAGTTCGCATAGTGGGGCCAAGCTGATGCTAGATCAGGGATCTCAAACTCAAATCACCACGCGGGCCACATGAGAACTAGTAAATTGGCCCGAGGGCCACATCACTGAAACCTTTTCATACAATGATACAAAAGTATAGTCAAAAATGAAGAGTAATATAGTATTCTATTAAAAGTCAATGTATTAACTTTTTAAAAACTGTAATGCAAAGAGGGGTTTTAATAAAATGTAAACACTCAGTAATGTTTGGAGCTTGGCTGCCAGTGGAGTCGGCGCCTATGGTGGGCCGCAGGAAATAACTCCGCGGGCCGCGTGTTTGAGACCCCTGCGCTTGGAGCACCGACAGTATTTGCCTTGGAGCTTGTGGTGCAAAGAGCACACTACCAGACATCTAGACGGGATGGTGGGGGGCACTATAGCACTCCAGCATCTCACAAGAAGGCAGTGATTGCTCCAGTTCCACCATCCCTCATGGCTTCTGCCAGAGAAGGTCACGTTTCCACCCAGGGCTCCAGAGCAGTTCTGCTAGTGGATGCTGAACCTAGTACATGACGCACTGTGGGGCACCAGAGAGGTTGAGACCATATTATGCAGCCCCAATTGCGCCTTAGCAGGCTTCCTGATGTTTGTGGGCCTTAAGAAAGTTGGGGTAAATTAAGTCCATTGGCTCTAGTGGTTTTGCTGATATCAGAATGTGCCTCTTCGTGTGTACTTTAAACATAACGTGCCGTTACTAGTACTGCGGAGGAGCGAGAGGAAGGGACTGGTTGACAATGGGAAAAGAACCCCTACTGTTCTCTGGCAATTTTGATATTTGTACTTAAATGAAACAAGCAAAGGGAACGGATGACTCAGCAGAGTCCAGTGCTTCAAGTTAATGACCAGAGTATTCATGCAGGTAAAATACCCCCTGGAGAGCAAAATAATTCTCCCCTCCCTCCCCACCCACCCCCCCCCCCTCCCCCAGCCTTCCCACAATTACAAGTTGAGGGAAATAGATTAGTCAAGTTATTAAGAAGTAATCTATTAGTTCTCTGCTATTGTGACATACAGTACAGGTAGCATCTTGCTGATTCCCATGCTGACTGAGATGCATTACAAATGACTGAATTTTGCAAACTTATAAATGAAGGGAAACCGATGACGACAACAACAACAACGAAAAGCCAGGGTAATTCTTCCTTCTGCCCCCAAGGAGCAATGCTTCATCTTTTATAAAGATACACCATTAACATGGCGCATATTAAACCTCGCTAACTGATAGCTCTTGAAATGTAATTGTGGACGAGGAATCACCATCGAACGGGTGTGTTTCTAGTGGGGTCTCACAGTGGTTCTTGGACCTATGCTGTTTAACGTTTTAATTACTTATCTAAAAGAAAACATAAAATCATCACTGATAGAGTTTGCAGATGACACGCACATTTGGGAGGTGATAAATAATGAAGAGGACAGGTCATTAATTCAGAGCAATCTGGATCCCTTGGTAAGCTGGGCTCAAGCAAATAATATACATTTTAATATGGCTAAATGTTAAATGTATACCTCCAGGAAAAAGGAATGTAGACCATACTTACAGGATGGGGGACTCTATCCAGGGAAGCAGTGACTCTGAAAAAGATTTGGGGGTCATGGGAGATAATAAGGATTGGTCTTCGAAAGTCATATCATGCCAGCTAACATCATCACGTATCGATGTGCTGCATCTTCATATGGAGCCAAAAGCTACCCTCAAGGTCATCCAGGCCTACGCTCCCACAAGTGCAGGTGAGGATGAAGAAGTGGAAGAATTCTACCGAGAGCTTGAAAGAGCTCTTGCGCAAAAGTCCACTTACACTGTCACGATGGGAGATTTCAACGCCAAGGTTGGGCTAGGGAAAGCTGGCAAAAAGTTCATAGGGAGATACGGCAGTGGCGAAAGGAACGAAAGAGGAGAAAGGCTGGTAGCGATGGCAGAAATGAAAGAACTGTACGTGGCAAACACCTGGTATAAAAAGAAGATCTCAAGAAGGTGGACATGGATCGCACCAAATGCGAAGAGTAAGTATGAAATCAATTTCTGGGTTTGACTGGAGCCAGATGGAAACGTGTGATGAGGACTATAGTATCTTTGCTGACAAGCTGAGATGTTGCATAAAAGCAGCTGAAATTAAAAAGCTGAAGAAGGCGAAGGGAAGAATCTCGAATGAAACGAAAAGCTTGCTGGAGAAGCGGAGAAACATGAAAAGGAGCTCGGATAACAACCTCGAGTACTCCATTCTATGCAAGCTGATACGGCGAAAGCTGAAGGATGACTTTGAGAACTTCCGGAAAGAAAAGCTCCTTAAAACAGTGGAATCACGCAAGAGGCTCAGGACATGCAAGCGGGAATTGACGCAGTATAGATTGAGCGTAACAGCATTGAAGAACAAGGATGGAGAGACCGTAATCGACAGAGCAGGGATGGAGGAGGTCTGCAAGGGCTTCTATACAGAACTGTTCAAATCAAGAATCAATGTCCCCCTCCCAACCCTCCAAGAGTCAGAAGAACGCGTCCCCCCAATAATCATCAGCGAAGTCCGAAGCGCACTACACCAGATGAAGAAGGGAAAGCTCCAGGCAAAGATGGAATAACGTCAGAAATGATTTCTGCAGGAGGCAAAAAACTTTGGAAGGCCCTCGCTTTAAGATTCAGTTGATATCTTGAAGAAGGAAAAATACCATCAGGCTGGAAGGAGTCGAATACCATCTTGCTGCACAAGAAGCGCGATCGAGAAAATCTTAAGAACTACTGCCCTATATGCCTGCTCTCTCACATCTACAAGCTCTTTACAAAGGTGATAATGAACCGACTCTCACAGAGTCTGGATGAACAACAGCCGAGAGAGCAGGCAGGGTTTCGAAGAAATTTCAGTACAATCGACCATATATTTACCCTTAGCCAGCTCCTAGAAAGAGCGAGGGAATACAAACTCCCGCTGTGCATTGCTTTCGTCAACTATGAAAAGGCCTTCGATAGCATCGAGTTTAACTCAATATTAAAGGCGCTCTCAGAGCAGGGCATTAACACGCAGTACATTAGTTTGTTTAAGGAAGCAAATCCTGGATGTACAACAGACATTACTCTCCTCGAAACTCCCCTCCGCGTCCCAGTTGAGAAAGGCGTAAAGCAAGGAGATACAATTTCACCGAAACTATTCACCGCCTGCCTCGAAATGGTTATGAACAAGATCAATTGGAGGAGTGGTGTCAACATAAACGGAGAGAGATTATCTCATCTCAGATTTGCAGATGACATTGTACTAATTGCCGAAAGCACCAACGAACTGCAGAGCATGCTACGAAGACTTGACAAGAAAAGCAGTCAGGTCGGCCTGAAAATGAACCGCTGCAAAACAAACTATATGCGATCAGACGTCTTACGAAAAGCCCGAATAATGGTAACAGGAGAAGACATCGAAGAAGTGGAACAGTACATATATTTGGGCCAAGAAGTTAATATGCGCCAAGACCTGAACGGAGAACTCTCGCGAAGGATTCGGGCAGGATGGTGTGCATTTAATTCCATCAAGGACTCCCTCAAAGGAAAAATTGATAAGACCACACGTAAAAATATTTTCAATTCAGCAGTGCTGCCAGCCATGCTGTATGGCAGTGAAACGTGGGCACTGACGAAGAGAGAAGAGCAACGGCTGTTGGTAGCTGAAAGGGCAATGGAACGAGCTATGTTGGGAATCTCCCTTCTGGATTGCATCCCAAATGAAATCATCAGAGAACGCAACAGTGTGAAAGATATTGTCGTGGAAAGCAGACATAACAAGATGCGATGGGCGGGCCACACAGCAAGGCTCACGGACAATAGGTGGACCACAGTCATTGCTGAGTGGTACCCGCGAGAACAGAAAAGACCCCCTGGTCGGCCTCCAGGAAGATGGGACGATGACATTGTTAAACGTTTAGGGCGAACGTGGAGAAGAAAGGCAAGAGTGCGTGAAGAATGGCGGACGTGTTGTGATTGGCGCAGTCTTAACGACAGCTGAAGATCGTTCAATCCAGGTGGTAGATAATCAGCTGAACATGAGCTCCCAGATTGATGCTGAGGCCAAAAGAGCTAATGCAATTGTAGGATGCATAAACAGGAATCTTAAGTAGAATTAGAGAGGTTATTTTACCTTTGTATTTGGCACTGATGCAATTGCTGCAGGAATTCTGTGTCCAGTTCTGGTGTCCACAATTCAAGAAGGATGTTGATAACTTGGAGAGGGTTCAGAGAGGAGCTGAATCTATTTAGCTTAACAAAGAGAGGGTTAAGGGGAGTCCTGATCACAGCCCCCAAGTACCTACATTGGGAACAAATATATAATAATAGGCTTTTCAATCTAGCAAAGAAAAGCTATAACATAGTCCAAGGGCTGGAAGTTGATGCTAGACAAATTCAGACTGGAAATCAGGTGTAAATTTTTAACAGTGAAAGTAACTATCCATTGGAACAATTTACCGAAGGTCATGGTGGATTTCCAATCAGTGACAATTTTTAAATCAAGACTGGATGTTTTTCTAAAGGATCTGTGCTAGAAATTATTTTTTGGGAAGATCTCTCCTCTGTTATACAGAAGATCAGACTAGATTATAACAATGGTCCCTTCTGGCCTTGGGGGGGTCTATGAATTTCTAGACTTTTCTAAGTCATTAGGAGGGAGGTTTGTGCTCTTGTACCTATTTTCTGGGCCAATTTATAATATTTTAATCAAAACAATGTGCTTTCTCTGATCGGCACTTCCACAGTACAACCACAGGTAAACTTAACTTGCATAATTATAATGACACAGTACTCACTTTGCTAAACCTTAATAAGCTTTGTGGTGTGGTGGACAGGTAATGGATTGAGAGACCTGGGTTATGTTCCTACTAATGCCATGACTTGTTATGAGTCCTTGGGCAAGTCACTTTACCTCTGTTTCCTCATGAGTAAAATGGGAATAATTACACTTATCCTCTTATATGAAGTGATGTGAGATCTACACATGACAAGCACTGTATGGGCTTCAGTGGAAAGACTTCCATTGAGTTCATTGGCTTTTGGATCAGGTCCTAAGAGCGCTAAATATTTGAGTAATACTGTACAATCTGACTGTTGCTGTGCTTTCTTCCAGCTGAGTCATCACACCGGCTTCCACTGCGTTTCAAGAAAAGAAAAAAAATCTTTAATTAAAAATAGGCTATGCATATTCCATGCTTCCTTCTTCCTCCGCAGAGAGAGGCCTATGTCAAATCTGAGTTTGGGATGCTACTTTTGTTTCCTTCCCCAGTGCTGCAGAAATCCTTCTGATGGAGCCCTGCAGGGATTGGGCTTTGTCAAGTTTGAGAGGGCAGGGCAGTGACCAGAAGGGTGAGTGACATCTATGCTTTGGCAGGTTCTCCCTCTACCAAATCAGAGGGATAGACATTGAAAACGTAATGCATTTCCTCCCTCTGCAGTTTGGATTACCCCTGCCAATGAAGATTGTGGAACCTTTTGGAAGGATAGCTCCTGCAGGATTGGCTGGGCAACACAGCAGAGACAGGAGAGGGAAAAGCCCCTTTGTTATAATATAAAACTTTAAGAATTTTCGAGCCATCTTTAGCCAGAGAGATGTTTTTTAAACAATGTTATGTTTCTCATCAGTTTGCCCATAAAAGCAGAAGGAAAGGAGGAAACTACCTGCTGTTAGATATGGCTGTGGAGGGAATTCAGTTTTGGTGGAGTCAACATCTTGCATACATAAGAAGTTTAAAATGTTAGTAACTGCAGCATCAGTATATAATGTAGTTCTTCCTTCCTGGTCACTCCCATTATTTTTTTTAAAATGTTCAAATTGTGAAAAACTGAGCAAGCCAAAAAGTCAAAGTCAAAGCTGCCAATCTGTTCTTTCCTTCTCCTGTACCTGTGTGTTGCAGTGCTCTCCAATGAGGATGCTAGGATATATAATGGACAGCCACTCCTTAGTCATTCCTAAAGAAGTAAAAACTCATAATAAATAAACAATAACTTGCATTTTCATCGTGTGTTTCCATCTCTCAGTTTTAAGTTTTAGTGCCCATTTCTAGTACCCAGGCTTCATCAGGTCAAAGGACTTCACAAGCACTAATGAATTTAACTTTGCAACACTCTTGCGTGGTAGGGCAGTATTATTACCCCCATTTTACAGATGAAGAAACTGAGGCACGGAGAAGTTGATTGAGATGAAAAAGGTCACTCAGGAAATCTGTGGCAGACCCACTAGTAGAAACTATCTTTCCCCCAGTCCTTTGTCTGAACCACTGATGTCAATGGGAATTTTGGCTGAGTTGAAAGTCAGTAAGAAATACAGGTGTGAGTCCATTATTAGACTTTTGGGAGCAAAGCCGAACATATTATCCTTTCTTTAGGACTCAGGAGTGAGAAAGGATGTCAAATTGCCTTTTAACATCTCTGTAAAGTGCCGTGGTCCCTTGAAAGTTTTGAATATCCCAAAGGAATCTTCTCTTTTTTTTTTTTTTTTTTAAGGAATGCAGACATAGTTTTTCTAATCCTCTTCCATTATTAACGTTAGTCCTTCTATGCATGTGCTTACTTTATGTCTATAAACTGGTTTATACTGAAACTATCAAAAACACACACACTTTTCAGTTTTTGTCATTCAGGCCCCTGGTACGAGGTTGGGAGACCTTCAGTTTACATTTGAAAACTTTAAATTCAAAGATGCAAAAATATTGATTGCTTTCTCCTCCACCTCCACTTAACCATGAATTCCACACCAGTGGTGGATAAAATCATAGAACCATTTGCTATGCAATGTATCGTAGTCAAATAATATTGTGAGTATATTGTTTTTTAATGTTTTTTAGCCATAACTTCATTGCCTTATATTTCTCTCCAGTGAATTGCATAAGAGTTTGTCTGCCCATTTGTAGTTTGTCCAACTCCATTTGGATTTCTCTTGCCCTCTTTCCTTATATTTGCTGCCTCCAGTTTTGTTTCATTGGGTTATTTTTTTCCAACTTGCTCCATACACTTTATTACAAAGTATTGATACACTGTATAACCAGATTCTGCCCAATATTAATTTTTGTGCCATTCGTGAGTCTCTTTTCTTCATTTCATACCTTTCATTCCCAAGAAGATTGATTTCCCCTTAGATCTGATTCTGCTTCATTAAAGCCAGTGGCAACGCTCCCATTGGCTTAGGACCCAACCAAGTTTGGGAAGACTGCCATTGATCTTAGTGGATTTTGGATCAGGCCATTTGAAAGGAGTAGGATCTAGCTACATCCTAAGTAACACCCTACATCACATTTACTGGCCTAATTTTATCTTTTGTGTGATGATACTATTTTAAAAAACAAACAGATAAATCAAGCTGAGTTCTAGCTTTGAAGTCAGTTACTGTGCTTTTTGGTCGGGGACTAGTAAACCTAGAAAAGATTGTTTGGAAATGTTTAAAGGGCATTCACAATTAGTCATTTCAAATATTTTTCCAGAATGCTACAGTAGAACCTCAGAATCACGAACACAAGAGTTACGAACTAACCAGTCAACCACACATCATTTGGAACTGGAAGTGCAATCAGGCAGCAGCAGAGACCCAAAAAAACAACAAATACAATACTGTGTTAAACGTAAACTACTTAAAAATGAAGGGAAAGCAGCATTTTTCCTCTGCATAGTAAAGTTTCAAAGCTGTATTAAGTTAATGTTCAGTTGTAAACTTTTGAAAGAACCACCATAATGTTTTGTTCAGAATTACGAACATTTCAGAGTTATGAATAACCTCCATTCCCGAAGTGTTTTTAACTGAGGTTCTACTGTATAAGGAAGATTAATCTCATAACGTCACAGGCTGATCATTGTCCTTCAGAGAATAAAATAGAAAAGTAATTGGATTGCCTTAAACAGACCTCAATACAGGTTGACTAATGTTTATTTTATTTTTATTTTTTTAATCAAATATCTGGGTTGTTTTGTTGTTTTTTTGGGTTGTGTGTTTTTTTTTCTCTTTCATTATCTTTGCATATTATCTGACTCAAAAAGTAATACAGAAACTAATATTAAAAATACCATGGTCATTCAGCAGGGTGCCTTGCTTATTTGAAAACAAGACTTGAATTTGACATTGTAATTTTCCTATTTGAAATCTAAAACAAGTTCATTAATTTCAAGGAAAAAAAGTTTATACTAGGATTTATTAAACCTGTTTTCCCCTTATTCTTGTGTGCATAAAAGAGCATTCGTCCTGGGCCAGGTCTCCAGCTGGTATAAATCAGGGTAGCTCCATATTGAATGTTGCGTTTGCACCTCATGAGAATCTGGTCCTATATCTTTTTATTTAAAATACATAGTACTATTTAGTGTCACCATCTGACTTTTGAGTGTTTACATATTAAGTCATTCAGTGGCCCTTTTTGACATCGTCATTCCGCAGTCTTGCTTAACAAACCTTTGGCTGTACCAAAAAACATAATTAAATGTTCTAATTTGTTTATTTGCTCTGGAGGGAAAAGAAAAAAAAAGTGAATAAAGCTTAATCCATGGGAAGTTGTGGCTGCCACCTTAAGAGACTGCTGCATCCTGCTAAACTTTTATGTTGTCCGTTTGTCAATCTGATAGCTTCCTCTTAAATTTTTTCTGCCTCTAATAAATATGAATTAGGAATATTGAAAAAGTTTAATAAGGAATCAGTTTATTAATAAATTTACATCCCATGACTTGCCATGTTTATGTACATTTAAAATCTGGGTGAGTTGGAGGTAATTATTGAAATATGACATTGCTCTTGATAAATGTAATGCACCTCTGTAGTACTGCTTCCTAATGTCTATGTCCAAAGGTTTTGCAGAGGCACATCTGGGATTTCAAACTTTAATTATCTGTAGCCTACACTGGTATATGCTCTTATTCATACGTGGAAAATCAGGATGCACAGTCCTGTTGCGATTTCTAGCCCTCAGTCTGTGGAATTGAGTAACAGGTACAGTTGGTTAGCTGTTTAGATTCAGGCATGTTAGTGAGGCTGTCAATGAGATCTCTCACAGGACAGTACAGACCTGATTCATCCTACAGATGGAATTTAAATATGTATGCTGCCTGGGGTGACCAAGTGTCCGGTTTTCGACTGGAACACCCGCTTGAAAAGAGAACATGGCGCCTCCAGTCAGCACAACTGACCGGACCATTGACTGTCCGGTTGACGGTACTGCACAGTGGGGCTGGCAGGCTCCCTGCTAACCTCCATACCGCACAACTGCCGGAAAGCAGCCGGCATGTCCCTCTTCTGGCTCCTATGCGTCGGGGCAGCCAGGGGGCTCCTCACACTGCCCCCACACCAAGTGCCACCCCAGCAGCTCCCATTGGCTGGGAACTGTGGCCAATGGGAGCTGTGGGGGGTGGCACCTGTGGACAGGGCAGCGTGCAGAGCCACCTGGCTGCGCCTCCGTATAGGAGCTGGAGGGGAGACATGCCGCTGTTTCTCAGAGCTGCTTGAGGTAAGTCTGCACCCCTGACCCCCTCCCGGGCCCCAATCCCTTTCCCCAGTCCTGATCCCCCTACTGCCTTCTGAATCCCTCGATCCTAGCCCAGAGCACCCTCCTACACCCAAACCCCTCATCCCCAGCCTCACCCCAGAGCCCGCACCCCGAGCCAGAGCCCTCATCCCCCCGCGCCCCAATCCCCTGCCCCAGCCCTGATCCTCTGAACCCCTCAGTCCCAGCCCGGAGCACCCTCCTGCACCCCAAAACCCTCATCCCCAGCCCTATCCTAGAGCCCGCACCCCCAGCTAGAGCCCTCATCCCCTCTCGCATCCCAACCCACTGCCTCAGCCTGGAGCCCCTTCTCGCACTGTGAACTCCTCATTTCTAGCCTCACCCCAGAGCCTGCACCCCCAGCCAGAGCCCTCTGAGCCAGCCCAGTGAAAATGAGCAAGTGAGTGAGGGTGGGAAGAGAGAGGGAGAGGGGGATGGAGTGAGCGGGGGCAGGGGCTTGGATGGGGTCTCGGAGGAGGGGTGGGGCAGGGGTGTTCGGTTTTGTGCAAGTAGAAAGTTGGCAACCCTAAAACTGCCCACTGTTCTTTGATTACTTGCCATGTGGGTTCCACATGCCTCTTCACACACAAAATACCCTGATTCTTATAGCTATCAGGGCAAAAAGTCAGTATGTTAAGGGTTCAGGAGGGGAAGAAGTGGGGTTTGGGGAACCTCAGGGACATAATAAGCTGTGTTTACAGAAGGTGCCTGACAGAATCCTTTTGAGTTTTCCACTTGTCTGTAAATGTGGACAAGTGACTGTAAGTGCAAAATGCAGATTAGGTCCCGTTTACATAATGGAGGCAAAAACTATACGATGCTCTTCAACCGAGTTCATAGCGCCATAGTTATGGGTCAAAGTGAAGCCCACTTGTGTGTGTTTCTGCTTAAGATACTTGCAGTTGTATGTGCACACAGGTAAGAAATGAAAGTTAATTGACGAGCTAATTATGATGATCATTTGTATAACTATAATATATATTCGATGTATCTTATTTGCAAATACTTTGCCCAGCATGTCACGGAAACCTATGTTTCCCTTTAAGGCCTGGTCTTCATTTGTTTGAGGTGTATGTCAGCCTCCTTAAGCCTTTCCCATGTGTGAGAACATCATTGTATTCTGTATATGCTCCATTTAAATCCGTCTGACATATATGTGGGCTGCTTTCCATGCATGAAGATAAGCGAGTTACATCTCTGCCTTCCTTGGTTGCTGGACTGCAGCCAAGGGCAGATTAAGTTTCTGTGAGCACTTTGTCATTGTGATTCCTCAAGTCAGAATTGGGAGCCATGGCAGCCCTGGAAGGGGGCAACTGGAATCCATGCGACAGAAATGAAATCTGTGGGGTCCTGCTGTGTACCTCAGATTTAAACTTTCATTGATGGTTGCTCGTTTCAAAACCAGTCAGCATTTTGATTTTGTCAAAGCAAATTATCGCGTGAATCTTGTTGCGAAAGTTGCGAGTTCAGAAACTGGAATGTTTCTCAAATTAAATCTCGGGCAATTGTTGATTATATCTAGCAGTTCTAGAGCTCTTTGTAAATCCACTGCTGCCAGTGTTGCTCCCTTCATTTATTCAGAGAGCTTCTCTCATTCTCTATGCTCTCTTCGCACTTCCTTACACCCCGTGGGTCAGATTTAGACCTTGTGTGTATATAGGAATCTCCAAACTAAATTGAACCAGTGGTTTAGCTACCTCAGTATCCTGTCTCCAACAGGGGCCAATACCAGCTGCTTAAGAAGAAGGTGCAAGAAACCTTATAGCTGACGGTGACGGAATAACCTGCTCAGACAGGGTGCTAGGGTAGTATCCTCGGCACTGGGCATGCTGCAGCACAAAGAAAGGTGCAGGTTCAGCTGGGAGCAAGTAACCAGTTTCTATTGGGGGAGGGGGACGGGTGGTAATTGTTGGGCTAATGAGACATTTGGCTCAGTAGCTGGGTGGAGATATATAGATATAGATATAGATATATAGATATATAGATATATAAAACAACTTAATTAATTTGGGAGGAACCGGAAGTTATGGGGAGCTCAGTGGATGAGCTGCTGGAGGAGAGAGAGGGCTATGTATAAGTCACTTCCTGCTGTATATTTGTGTCATGTTCTGTTTTGTTTGGGAACCGAAGAATAATTGTACACGTGGTGAAAATTTCTTTCCTAACTTCAGTAAATTAGAGGGTGGCTTATACCTTGATGCAGAGGTATTTATACCCCTTCCAAAACTGTTCGAGTTGTTTTGTTCTGTTTTTTACTCTGTGCTCCCCCTGGAGTAGTCAGGTTTCCCTATGTTGGGAAACATGAGTGTGAAGCCAGATATGTTCCTGAGTTACCCCTTTTTTGGTGGGAACTGGATTGTGCAGTAGATGGGCTTGTCTATACGAATGCCTAGTTCTTGGCAAATGGGTGTAAATCTACCCCTCGCTAGTGTGTCACACACTAAGTGTCTGTGTGGACCCTGCTGCCCTGCTTTAAAAATTCCATAGTGCGCTTAATCAATTCCTGTTTCATAGACAAGCCCTCTGTGTGTTGTTTTTGTGTCATGTGCCTACTGCTATATTTAATAGTACACTCATTTTTTTACAAACCTAAACATTTCACTTTTATATTTATTGGTACCATGGTTTTGAGAACGTTGTGAGTTCGGCAGTAAATCTGGGGATTATTTCAAAGTATACGGGGCTATCTGCTACCGCTGTTTTCCCGACTAAAGTTCAGGCTACAATAAAAAAAAAAACGCAGAAAAATTCAAAATGCTTGAGTATGATAGACCCAAAAGCTACCTGTCTTTGCTGCACTGTGTGCAGGGGCTATGGTGACTTTAAAATGAACATTATTATTTACTTATAGTTTGAGCACAAAAACTTCAACCACATAATTAACTTGGATGGTGATACTATATCTAGTTCCATACTTCCTTACTATATATATAGCTTGGTTCTTTTGTGTGTGTGTGTGTTTAAACAAACCTAAAGTTTGCCTCTGTGTAGCTTTCCAGAGGAACTGTCAAGTTGTGTGGCAGCATTTCTATTGTTTATCAATGAAACATGGGGGCAGAACTCCGGCTGGCATAAATTGGCGTACCTCACAGCTAAGTACCTTCATGGGGAGAAAATACCAGATACTCAAGGGCTCTTTAATCTAGCATAACAAGAACTCATGTCTGAAAGTTAAAACCAGACAAATTTAAATTAAAAATAAAGCACACATTTCTAACAACGTGACTGATTAACAATTGGAACAAATTACCAAGGGAGGTGATGGATTCTCCATCCCTTGGTATCTTTAAATCAAGATCGTATGTGTGTCTGGACAATATGCTTTAGCCATGCAAAAGTTTATTGAGTTAAATGCGCGGGTAAATGGGTGGAATTCTTTGGCCAGTCTTATATAGAAGGTCAGACTAGATGATCTAATAGTTCCTTCTGGCCATAAATCCTATGAAACTGTGAGTTTATTACCACTCCCCCAGTTTTCGTGCCATCTGCAAACTTTATCAATGGTTTTGTTTTCTTCCAGGTCACTAATAAAAATGTTAAATAGCGCAGGACCAAGAACTGATCCCTGCAGGACCCCACTAGAAACACCCATTAGGTGATAACTCCCCATTTTCAATTACATTCTGAGATCTATCAATTAGCCAGCTCTTTATTCGTTTAATGTGTGTCAATTTTATATTCTGTTTGTTAATCAAAATGCCATGCTGTACCCAGTCTAACACCTTACGGAAGTCTAAGGGGGGAGGGATAGCTCAGGGGTTTGAGCATTGGCCTCCTAAACCCAGGGTTGTGAGTTCAATCCTTGATGGGGGCCATTTAGGGATCTGGGGCAAAAATCTGTCAGGGGACAGTACTTGGTCCTGCTAGCAAAGGCAGGGGACTGGACTTGATGACCTTTCAAGGTGCTTCCAGCTCTATGAGATAGGCATATCTCCATATATTATTATTTTGGGGGGAGGGATAGCTCAGTGGTTTGAGCATTGCCCTGCTAAAGCCAGGGTTGTGAGTTCAATCCTTGAGGTGGCCATTTATGGATGTGGGGCAAAAATTGGGGATTGGTCCTGCTTTGAGCAGGGGGTTGGACTAGATGACCTCCTAAGGTCACTTCCAACCCTGATATTCTATGATTCTGTGATAAGTATTCCCATGAACAGTGTTTTAGGTGACTAAACTCACTCGGTGCCATTTATAATCAAACTTGTAATCTAATCCAAGAAAACAAAATCAAAATATTTGTTTCTTTTGTGTTCACTCCTTATCAATAATTGATTTGATATTGAAAATATAAAAACCATAACAAAGAAAGCACAGTTGGGGACATCTGCTTAATATGTACTTCTCCGTATTGATTAATCTTTGGAACTTGAAACTGCTACCATACATGAATGATTCAGTTGCCCTGAGGTGGCTGAGAAATGTGTTGCTCAAATAAACTTGAGTACCCTGCAAATGGTGAAAGTTGATACAGCATATTGCATTCACTCAGGGTTTCCATTTTTCAACAGTTACTTGCTGAGATAAAGAAATTGAGATATGCTGCATGGTTTTTGTTTTGATGCTATTGGCAAATCTGTAGAATGGACAAATGAGCAGTAGTGCATTGCTCCAGGGGCATTTACCATTGTGATAAACTTGGCAGTTCATCCCACAAGGTAAATAAAATTTAAATAGTTTAATTTAGATAATATTTTGGTTACAACAGAAGAACTCCTAAAACTACATGCTTTGGTCACAAACCAGTGCTCCGTCTAAAACCCATTTTCTTTCATTGGTATGATACTCCTGCCTAGGAAACATTTGTTACCTTTGTCATTGTGATGCATGGAAATGCTTTGCTTAGATTCCTTTTGCATTAAAAACAACAGCCCGGTCCCCAGAAACCCCTCCTTTACTGACAGACACCTTTTGTGTCTTTCAGACTGACATGCAGAGCTGCTGAGCATGATGCTGGGGTGTAAAAGTTTGAAATACAATAGGCAGTAAACTCCACTAGGCTTGGGGATTGTAAATGTTACCCTTAACTGGATGCTTAAATTTGTCTACAGTGCAGCTAGGAATGTGCTTCCCATTGTGGGTAGACAGACACATTTAGCTCTGCTTGAGCTAGCATGCTAAATATAACAGCATAGCTGGGGTATCATAGGTGGCAGCTCGGACTAGCCACCGGAGTACAAGCCCACCCGGACCCCCTGATTATGTACTTGAGCAGGTAGCTCAAGTTACTGCCTGTCCTACCCCAGTTATACTGCTATACTCAAGCATGCTAGTTTGAGTAGAGCTAGTGTGTGTCTGTCTACCCATGCTCGGATTGTAGACATACCCTGTGTTTGTCCGTCTACCCAGCTGCATTGTAGACATACCCTTAGAGGCTTCCATTTTGCACCACTTCTAAGGCTTCGTCATCGTAGCTTTTTGATCGTGGGTGAAGTGCTATACTCTACTGTCAGTCACTCCCAATTTGCAGCAGTGTAACTCCATTGGAACGGAAAGCTCAGTAAGCAATTTGCTTATAACTATTCTTCAGTTTGCTATGGAATTTCTCTACACTGCTTTTTGTTGGTTAAAACCTTGACATGCTATTGATTTCTCTTATTAAGAAGCTCACTTTGTGGCAGTGGTTCTCATTTCTACCCTTTCAAGACATTTTTAAGTATCAGTAATCATTTTAACAACTGACTTACAGTATTTCTTTTATCCTGAGCAGGTGCTTATAATGAGGGTTCGGGGTAGGGCACAGTTGCCTGCTTTTTATCGGTCATTTATCTCTCTTCCCTGTCTAAAATAAACTTCAGGTAGCAAGCCATTTATCAGAAGATAGAAATCTCCTTTGCCTCAGAAAGGTATTAGTCACAGGTGCCGTGAGCTCTATAGAGGATTTCACACAAAGCCTGACAAGTACCCTATAAACACTTCAAACTTTCACTATTCTTCAGCGGGTGACTGAAGCATGAGAATACTTTCATACTAGCTGCCCTAGTTGATGATGGGCAAGAATGTGTAAAAGCTCTGGACATTGTAAGATGGTTTTTTCTCTTTGGTTGGTTTTGAGTTAATAAAGAAAATAGAAACTGGTTGAAAATGGATGTTGGAAGCATTCAGAGAAGAAAATATCTGCTTTGAGGTTAACTGGATTCCTTGACCATAAAACACCTTAATGCATTGTATTTCAGAGTTGAAGTATAATGCAGGAATATTTCTCAGTGACCAGATACACTAGATCTTTGGGTAGCTACTTTCATCTTCCATCTTGCTGAAAGACAGGCTTCCTTTTTTGTAATGCGAGTTCAAGATGCTTGTCAAGTGGTGCCTAGAGTCCTTTTCAATATCTTACTACCTCTCTACATGAAGCATTTTTAAGGCGTGCTGTATAAGTAAAGCATTTCTGTGGTATATATTTTTGCATCTGTTTTTATTTTCACATAAATGTTTAATCAAAAATCCAATTTTTTTTTGTTTTACTTGACACGTACTATGTAATTCAGTTGTATCGAATCTAGACATTTAGAAATGGACACATTTTTAACTGTTCCTAATTAATTTTTTTCTAGGTGCTAATATAAACCTTGTAGTGCTTCTCTGATTATCTGTTTGCACTGTAATTTTGCTAATGAACATCATGGGCTTGAATACATAAAATAGTGTTGAGTGAAGTCTGTTTAGATTTGTACAGTTTAGTAACAATACACTTATTTTTAGAATAGTAATTCTATTAAACCTCAAATAATCAGACCTAGCACAAGCAATTAGCTTATAGATAAGTGAAGAAGAAAGTGCACATTCAACATATTTTCTAGAGAACACCTCTTTGCAGGGCACTGTATTTACTGTATAATACCTGAAGAATAAAAGGGCTAAAGTGAGAAATTTAAAATAAATGAAAATGTGCAGCACAGAAAGAGGAGGTGAAATTAACTTAGATCTGATCTACACACCAATTTTTGTACCTGTATAACTATTTTGCTTAGGGGTGTGGGTATTTTTATCAAAATAATTGTAGTGGCACAAACTTTAGTGTGGACACAATTATGCTGATATAAAGGAGCCTTATACCAGGATTATTTCCCTTCCGGCTCCTTTATACTAGCATAACTGCATCTACGCAAATAGGGCTGTACTGGTATAACTGTACTGCTGTAGTTAATGCTGTACAATTTTTGTGTGCAGAGAAGCTCTAAGTGGTGTTTTGCTGATAGCATCCACATTTCAAGTGCTACTGAAGGAAGACTTGCTGATATACCCTTAATGTAATGGTGCACTCTGCGCCTTTTTAATGGGTCTTATTCTGAATTTCTCAGTCAGTCACCAAAGTCTGGGAGTTTAGCCTGAGAAATGGAATTAGTGAATATTGAGTATGGGTTTCACGATATGTCCCTAAAAACAATAAATATTGTGAATGGAATTTTCAAAGGCCCCTCAGGGAGTTAGGCATCTAAATCACATTCAGTTTCAGTGGGAGTTAGTCCCTTGAAGAGTTTGAAAATCCCAGCCTGTATTTTTAAATAAGTATTGGTGAGAATTGAAAAAATATATTATGGTGCTTCATCTTGAAATATACTTGAAAGCTGCTTCTAGTTTATAGGCATTGAGGTGCTGCATTGCCATCTCCATGCCGCTACGTTTGTCCACATAACACAACCCTTTGTGTGAAATGATTATGTTAATATAACACGAAGGTTGCAAAATTAATCACTGAAAAGGCAGGAAATACCACAGACGAGGTTGCATGCACGGCAGATTTCATGCAATCTAATGAGCTGCCAGTATGGACATGGTAGAAAAATGTCACATTCTTTTACTGGACCAAGAAATACCTTCACATTCCCAGTGTGACACACATCAGTTTTTAAAGAGATAAAGGAATGTTATGAAGTTTCAGAGAATGGAGTAGCAGAACCTCTAGTATCTACATCAGTGTGATATGGAGAAATCATTGTGATATTTGCATTCTGCACTCACCAGAGCTAACTTTATACTATCATTGATATTTGTTAATACATAAAATAGGTATAATTTATATGAGTTTTCAGACACTTAACAGAAATCAAGAGGATGGACAGGGAAAGCAGCTTGACCTTCAATGGAAAAATAGTTATTGCTTTCAGTGTGGGTAGCAGTGCACTTTTCATTGTGGTTACTCTCCCAGCTTGTCAAAATATACAGTACCCATGGTCAGTAGAATTGAAGCAGTTTGGTACTGTAGTGAAATAAAGTGAACATAAATATAAAAATATCAGCGGTATGAGACATAAGAAAACACAACAAATGTTTGCTTTATACAGAACTGCATTGTAGTTTGTCAGTTATTGTAAGATCAACATGAACACACTGGTGTTTTCTCTTGTCAGGTAACCCAGGACTGGCAGGCTATTACAGGACCTTCGTACGGGCATTATACCGTGGACTAAACCGGCGGTATCCAGTTTGGGTTGTGAGCCATGCTGGGCACTGCAAGCCCCCTAATGGCATGGGAATGACGGAAGGTACTGTACTGTAATTTGTAAACATACACACATTTTACCATAGCAATGATTTGTCCTGCAAAACCTGTTTATTAATAATATCACTTAACACTTCCATGGCACTCTTCATCTTTGGAATGCCCTGCAGACATTCCCTCAGAACAGCCTTGTGAGGGAGAAAGTACTGTGAGTGTTCTTGTTATAATCTGTAGGCTCCTCCACATGAGAGAGTTGCTGTGGGTTCACTGAAACTGATTTTAACTGATTTTAGTTTTATTGTCGCAAGGGGTGTGGACACTCTTAGTTCAGTTTAAAGCAGATTTATCTTGGTTTAGCATAAATCAATGACGGATGGATTTAAGGTCATTGGAAATATTTTGGTCTGAAACCAAAATTAAAATGTCTATACGTTGATTTGCACCGGTGTAACTAGTTTTATCTTAAAACTTTTTAAATCCATCAGTGCAACTTTGGTGTGTAGACAAGACCTTTGTCTTATACATGGAGGGAGGGGCCAGGGAGAAGGAGCAAAGTGAGGCTGGCCACGGCCATGGAAGTAGTGTGGCCATATCCAAAACCCAGGACAAGGGTTCCTGGCTCCCAGGCCTATACCTTGACCACTAAATGGTACTTCTCTGGTCTCAAATTACTTTCTTAGCTCTTAGACAACCCTGAGCATTTGCTCTTTGCATTTACACCTGCACGAAGCAATTTTCAGGATCAGGGGCTTAAGAGCAGAAATGTTTAAAGTAACTTCCCTTACCATGGCATTTTCACCTCAGCTTTTGAGCCTTAGTATTTGCTTCTGTAATTTCAAGGTTGAAAGTGAAATCTGAAACCTAATGGTGTTTTTGTCAAATTGCTACTAATAATTCTGGTAAAATGTCAAACTCTAAGCCAAACATTAACACTTTGGCAATGGGAGATGAGAATTCTCCATGCTTCCAACTACTAGACATACCATAATATATGTTAGGATCTGCACTTGCTGGTAAGCCTGCAGCACCATGGAGTTAATCAAAGCATAGAAAACTGTTGAGGGATAGCTACAGAAAAAAAGTAATGAAACAATGCAAGGTTTTAGTGTAACTTTTTGTTTATTTAATTAGGAGCAGGAAGTTCAAGTCCTGTCAGTGTGAATTTAGAATTTATCTAAAAATATTCCTCAGGCAGCTTTTTCAAACTAGTCTTCTAGGAAATCCAAAAATTGTAATGATTTTTAAAAATTTTGTATTACTAAACTGATTTCTTGAGTAGGACAGCAAGCTACTCTCTGTGATAACACATTAAGAATGTAACAACAAAAATTCAGTTAATTTCTTATTAACCCATGGGAAAATGCTAAACTAGCTAGACGTCCTCGAGTTATGTCTCATTATCATCATAAATTGAGTGCAATTGGGGGAACAGATGTTGGTCAATGTGGGGAAAAAGGAGGAGAAGAGGAAATAATAAAAAAATAAATTTTGAGGTATTAGGAGCTGATCCCCTTTCCTGAATTTGTTTATTGCAACAAATACAGTGAACTAAAGCATGAATTAATTGCAAATGCTTTATCTGAAAACTGCAAACTAAAGCCTCAAAAGATGGAATAAGAAAAGAGGAAACCAGAATGAATCTCTAAAAAAATCATTTGCGTAATGTATCTATGAGGTGCTGCAGTGTGAATAACCTACCAAAGTGCCTTAAAGAGTCAGTACAAGGAAAATGCAGTCAGATCACACCTGCAAGTGTACAGTGCAAAAATATAAAATGCTCATGTTACGCAATAAGCTCATGTTACGCAATACGCAGCTGAAAACTGAGGGAGGTGGGAAACCTCAGAAGAATGAATTTCCTATTAATTTGTCAGGATGCAAAAAAATATATAGTGTCTTCACTGCTGTGTAACACATCTGCAAGCACATTCCTCTCTCAGCACTAGGGTATGGGTGACTTTTCCAGTTGATACTGAGTTTGACATAAACATCCCTGCTATTTCTTCATTGTCTTCATCCAGTTTGCAGAAAACAATATTTTATATTAACTTTGCTCTTTTCCAAAGGGGTCTAAAAGCCCATTACAAATAATGAGGCAAATCCTGATTTCCTGTGTAAGGCTCAAGTAGCAGGGTGCCTTGTTTGGCCAAGAGGAATGGAAGTACTCTCTGTAGACTGTGGTCAAAGTGGCTGCAGTCACCTGTATGGTATCTAAATCTTCTCCGCCCCTCACAAAGGGGTTTGGCTGGTGGATACAGGTGATGGACCCATTTTCTATGACCCTCCACCTCTCATGCCTCCTACGTCAGCCCCCAACATGCATCTTGCAGCATTCTGGATGATAAAACCCCTGAGGAACACAAATCTATAGGCACAGTGGGAACGGATCCTGCTCTCTTCTGCTGTTACCTATTGGGCCCTGAGTTTCTGGAGAGTGAAGTTCTAGAAACAGAATTTGAGCCTATATGAATGCTGCAGGAGGATGGAAACCAGGTGGATAACTGACACACTACACAACAATGGCGGAAAAGGAGAGTTTGCCCAAGAATACTAGGGCTCAGATCTTTTTTTCATGGTCTCTTTCACATCCCCAATAAACACCAACAACCTCTGGTTTTAAGTTCTCATTTGAAAGACCCACACAAAGAATTTCAGAAAACCCAATTTCAGTACTTGGGAAGGGTGAAAGGATAAACTGATTATGTTAGTAATTAAATCTGTGATTCCAGAGTCTTTCAAATCTGAGCCTTAGAGCAGTAAAAAATGTGTTCTTTCCAAAACCTCACGCATCCTCAGAAGAAAGGAAGCTCCATCTCCTTGTTGCTCTGTGAGCCTTGGCCTTTTACATGTAGAGAACAAAGTCTACCCGAGTATTTGTCGCCTTAGTGGAAAGAGATGGTGGTCAGGCTGTATCCTCCTAAAGAATCTCATAAAGGATCTAAGGCTGTATTTTACTCTGCTGTCAGCTGTCTAATCTTTCCCCCCTTCATGGGGCAAGGCCCCATTCCACAAGAGTGCAAGCAACATCTATGGTATTGTTTCAAGAAGTTCATCTACTTGATATCTTACATGTTTGTAAGACTTTATGCTTTGGTGTAAGATTCCTCCGTTGATGTATCCTTTGGAATGGTGGTCCTTCATTCAGCTCTGCTGCTTGTGTCCTCACACCCTCCTCCTACTTGAATACTGCTTGTCAGTCACCCATAAGGACCAGTACTTGAAGAAGAGACCTTATAGCAATTGAAGGTTCTTTGAGATGTGTGGTCCTTGTCTGTGTTCCGCTACCTATCCTCCTTCCCCTCTGCTTCGGACTATCTTTTGGTTCGTGACCGAGAAGGAACTGAAGAGGCTGTCGGTCTGCCCCTTCCTGTATCTCCTAGGTCAGGGGCACAAGATGAGTGAGGACGCATATGTGGACCAATGGACACTGCTTTCACAATTCTGTGGCTCCCGGCATGTGGAGCGCCTGCCTATGCCCAGTGGAATACAGATAGGGGCCACACATCTTGAAGAACCTCCAGTTACTGTAAGGTAAGTAACTTTCTCTTCCCTTTTGTAAGTTTCATTCTCTGTTTGTTTTCCTAATAGTCTAAGGAGAGCCAACGGATGCACCAGTATTCTGTACTTTCGAATAAGAGACACCGATGGTAACAAAATTATTGTTAGCCGTGCATGTTGCTTAGCAATCTGATTGTGAATGGGATGTTAAATAACTCACCATTTGCTACTATGGCTTCATGTAAAGCAGTAATCATATGGCACCTGGTAAAGAAATTTTCTCCTGTCATCCTTGCCTCCTGATATGGATTGAAGAAAAGAGGCTTAGCACTCACCAATTTGCGTGATGCCCCCTGTTCGGAGGTAGATATGTTGAGTTTTAACTGATTTAAGTTACATGTTTCTGAACGTTGAGTTTATCAGCAATTCAGTATTATTATTCTACTTTTAGCAACCAGGTGTGCATAAATTATTCATAATTTTGACTTTCACTTAGCCAAAAATCAGTCTTGCCCCTTAGTCAAAAAGAGTGGCTCATCTTCCACCTCAACTGTTATAAAAATCCTTGTAGGCTGAACACTGCTGTGATTGTTCACTATATATAGCACCTGATGCTGAAGTGTTTAAAATTGCAAAAAGGAGAGCAGCTTATGAGCACTTTCTTGGACACTCTGTTTAAAAATCAACATAATCTATATATGCTGTATAAACGTTTGCAGAATCTTAAAGGTGTTGCTTTTTCCTTTGCAGTGCCTAATATTGACACTTTGACTCATAGTTTTCCTAATAGTTAATGTGCTTGAGTCAGTTTCACACAGATGCTACCTATGAACGGCTTCTTTTATAATGTCATAAACACTGACTACTTGTTTATCCTGGCAGTTTTGTCTGCTACGTGAAATGTATTATGATTTTATTGGTGACTGCCTTTATGAGCTGTGAGTATTTGGACACCAGTTGGTTAATTTCAATTTAAAATACAGGTTTGTAAGAAACAAAGGGGAAAAAAGTATGAACCCAAACAGATCATAATTCAGATATGTCAATGTCTGCCTTTAATTTAAAATAAACAGTGAAAGTATACCCATAATTAGTTTATTTGTCCAATTTGTAGGGCTTCTTTTAGCATGTCACTATTAAAAGGGATTTGCATTACTTTTCTTTGACATTTCCGGTCACATTTTAATGAGAAATGTAATCTTCTACAGCTCACAGAGTAACATGTTAGGCATTGAGAAAGTTTATTTAAACTACAAGTTAGTGCTTTTCCTATAAGAGGCTTTTAAAAATACATTGCAGCTCAATGCCCTGGCTGTCAAAACAGAGGCTACTGCCTGAGAATGGATGTCAGTTTGTATTTTCATAGGGATTAAATAGGTGGGCCTTTGAGGTATTAGCAAGACTAAATGCGGGTAATGATGGTGTATAACTGGCATTTAGGGAGCAAATAGAGTAAAAATGTGCAGTGCTTGGTATATGGAAAATGTTTACTCTGAAAAGGAACAGTGGGCAATTAAGAAAAGAATGGAGGGAAATGGTTCTCCGGGAAACAGTTAATTACTGAAAGAGAATAGTATAGATACTTTAGCGTAACTTTGTAAACGACATGTAATTATTTTCAAATAACTTCCTTTTTAAAAAATTACAAAAATTCACCAGAGACGCAAATGGGGATTGCTTGAGGAATGAGGTACCACGGCACATGAGTAAGTTGTGGCAGAAACTGGCTCGGTGTTTAGACCTTGAAATGTCCGTGCTGCTACCAAGAAATGCAGCCTGATTCTGATCTCCCAACATTGTAACTCAGGAGCATCTCCATAGTGTAAAACCTATTTGAGATCAGAATCTGGCTTAAAATAGTCTTTGCAGTCAAATTCCTCCTCCGTTATTTTTCTTAAAATGAACTCATATTGTTTAGAAAATGAGAGAGGCATTCATTTATTTAGAAATTGAATACATGCCATCTTAAGTAGTTCAGTGGTCTTTTGTTTACTTCGTTATAATTATTATCCCCATTTTACAGGCGAGGATCTGGGGCACTGAGTCTTGCCTAAGGTCACGCTGGACGTCTGTGGAAGAGCTGGGAATTGAACCAGATCTCGAGAATCCCAACCCATTGCCTCTGCCTCTCCTGCATGCAAAGTGCCCATAGTGCTCCATAAATAATAACAAAAGGTGCAGACAGTATCAGGGTTGGTAGGGAAAAAGTCTCTTCTAAAGCATTCAAACTAGGTGCTTGTTTGTTCTTTTGAAACACTCCACTGTGCTTGGATTTTAACCCTGTCTTTATCTCTACATACATTTGTATAAATAAAGTAGACACACATAAGCAGCCGTGCATTACAATTGCGTTCCACAAAGGGTTTTGATGACTTGATCAACAATAAGGAATACAATGTTCCAGGCCAGAATATGAATAAAAATCCAGTGTTTCTTCCCCCAAAAACCCCAAATGAAATTGTCTTCTACAGATACTTTTCTATGTTGCATTATAAGGTCAGAAAACTTCCATTTGAATTTTAAATCTTTAGCTTTTTATTATTGGTTTATTAATTTATGGTAGTACCCATAATGTGTTAGGTGCTATAGAAATATAAAGGAAGGTATGATCCCTCCCTTAACAGGTTTATAATCTAAGACATAAAGTAGACAGACCGACAGGTGGTACACCAAGGAGGTAAAATGGGCAAAATGGTTATTGGTAAAACAATGTCTGGTAGCCTATATATATAACCATTATGTTATCTCCAGTCAGCTATTCTATTGAAAGATGAAGCTAGGCAAATTCAGACTGTTAAAAATAAACATTATTTGTAGAGTGTAATTAACCATTAGAGCAATTTACCTAGAGATGTGCTGTAATATCTATCACTATATATCTATGAATCAAGATTGATTGACTTTCTAAACGATGTGCTCTAATTAATCCACATGTTATGGGTGAAATTCTTGATGCAGGAATTACTGGATGAAATTCTATGGCCTCTGTTATGCAGGAAGACAGACGAAATGATCATGATGGTTCCTTCTGTCCTTACAGTCTAAGAAGTGATGATCAGTCAGTTAATTTCATTTAGACATCATGGTGGAAGAGAGTATTCATGAGCATGTTAAGGGCTGAGCCAAAGCCCTTGAAGGTTACTAGAAATCTCTTCATTGATTTCAGTGGGCTTTGGTTCAGGCCCTTAATACGGAGAGGGTAGTGGCCATGCAACACATTCGGAAAGTAGGTTGCATGCTTAAGTGGCAGCATGGAAGAAGGCCCAGGAAAGGGTAGTGGGAGAAGCAGACAAACAGCAAGTGAAGATATGGAGAGCTTCAGGTTACATCGTCCAAAATGGTAACGTTCTTATCAGTGTAAAACACTGACAGTGAAATGGCTATGTATGTTCTCTCTCATTCTGTGGGGACATTTGGAAACTCTGTGCTATGTTGTTTCTTTGGTTAATTGCCTCTTGGCTCTTTTTTAGGATTTACTACCTGACAAAATGGAGGCTATGGTTCCATTTGCAAATCCTCTCTGTGTAGCTAACATTGGGACAGATTCTGCCTTCAGTTACAATGATATAAATCCAGATTAACCCTAAATGAAGTCAACAGAGTTACTCTGGATTTACACTAGAATAAATCAGGGCAGAATCTGGCCTATTGTGTAATATGTTGGATCATTGTTTGTCTGCCAGATGACACAATATGAGGGTGTGCATGAATGCCAGAGAAGGGCCATTCATTTGTATAATCCTATGATTAACTATTCTGCTAGGAAAGTGACTAAAATAGTAGTCTGAAGAAGACAAGGAACACTGTGTGCTATAATAAGAGGGTTGCATATTATTTTAGGACAGTGATTCCCAAACTGTGGTCTGTGGGTCACTGGTGGTTCCCAGGCACTTGCTGGTGGTCTGTGGAGAGCTGGTAGATCAGGCAGTGTTGGCTCTCACACTTGTTTCTACTTGCTGAGATGTATTAATGATAGCTAAGAATACATGCAGTACTTTTCTAATAATATTTTTGTGTGTGTAAGCAATTACCATGGCGGTCACTATGCCACCGCTAATGGGACTGTGGCCTGCACAATGGCAAATGTCAAGGGAAATAATCCAATGGAAATGTCATATTACAGGGAAATCTAAATGGTAACTCAGTTGTAATAGTGACTAACTAACTTTGCTCTCATTATTGTCTCTGTATAAGCAACAAGGAGGGAGTTTATGTGAAAGGGTATGAAGTCAGAGTACACTGGCGACCTTATGGTTTTTAACTTATTTGGAAGCATGTCAAATGTTTTTAATGCTTGTTTTGAAAAATACTTTATACCATCTCTTTGGGGTGACTGGGTGATATTGACAAATTGTGGGTCCAGTGTTGAAATAAGTCAGCTCTAGGTCTGTGTCTATGGCATTTTTCTAGACAACCACCTGTGCTTCAGCAAAGAATATATTTGAGATGCTAGATAGCAAGTGCAGTATTAAAGGGGTTTAAGGTGTGTGATTTGCGTACTTAGTGAGCAGAAGACAAGGAAGTAGCAGAAGAAGCAACTAAAGAGTGTAAAAGTGTAAGGCCTTGTCTACACTACACAGTTTTGTCAACAAAAGTCAGCTTTTGTCAACAAAACAGTGGAGGTGTACACACTGAAATGTTCCTCCCACTGATGTAACTCTCCTGCTATGCCAACATAATAAAACCACCTCGACGAGCGGCATAGAGCTTTTTGTGACGTAATTATAGTGACACAGCATCAGTGTAGACACTGCGCTTGGTTATGTCGCCCTAATTGGCCTCCAGGAGGTATCCCAGAATGCCCATCCTGACCGCTCTGGTCAGCAGTCTGAACTCCACTGCCCTGGAGGTACACAAGTATGTTCCCCTCCCCCGTTTAAAGGCCCTGGAATTCCTCTTCCTGTTTGCTTGGCGTGCACAGCTTACATAGCATCTTCCCAACCGACCATGCCGGCTTTCCACAGCAGACTCTCTCCTGCGTAGAGCATACCAGAGCTGTTGGATCTGCTGAGTCTATGGGGAGAGAAGGCTGTGCAGCCACAGCTTCGCTCCAGGTGTAGGAAATTTGATACCTACAGGCTGATTGCTAGTGGCATGCAGGAGAAGGGGCACGAGAGGGACACACAGCAGTGCTGTGCTAAGATCAAGGAGCTGAAGCAGGTGTACCAGAAGGAAAGGGAGGCCAACCGTCACTGTACTGTGATGCAGCGCTGTGTTGCAGCGTTCCCACCTCCACCCCCCAAGAGCTCCGTGATGCAGCGCTGTGATGCAGTGTTCCCACCTCCACCCCCCAAGAGCTCCGTGGATACTTCAGGGGGACTGGAGGCAGTGGCCAGCAGATTGAACCTCGATGACGAAGTGGTGGATGAAGTGGAGCTGGAGGACGATGTCGAGCAAATGGCAGGGTCATCCAGTGGTGTGGTGAGTTAGGACCTCTTTTCCACTCCAGAAGGGTCTAGCCAGTCCCAGCACTCTGGCTCTGGGATGCAGGATGGGACGCTCCGGTAAGTGCTCATTTTTCTTTGATACCGAACGGTGAAAGGAGTTTGATCTCTCCTGTACTTTGTTGTATGGTAGAAGAAGAATAAGGGACAGAAACTAACAATGGAGCCTTTGCATCTATGCAGAGGGTCCATGGGGGGGGGAAGTTTGTTAATGTACACAGGGATGTCCCTGGAATCCTCCATAGGGATCTCTAGGAAATTTTCCTGTAGGTATTCTACAATCCTCTGCTGAGCGGCCTTGTTTCTCCCCCGCCCCCCCCCTGCATAGGAAACTTTGCTGCGCAACCCAGCAATTATTTCTGCAGGGACCAGAACAGCACACAGGTGAGCAGCAAACAGAGCCGGTCTGAAGCCACATGCATGCAGGAGATGCCCCCTTGCATCTGTCAAAATGCTCCTTCAAAGCCCCCCTGATTCGAATAGCCTCTTGCTGCGCCCCTCGAATTGCCCTTGTATCTGGCTGTTCAAAATCAGCAGTCAGCCGATCAGCCTCAGCAGTCCACCCCAAATATTATGTAGAGTACAGCAGGCCACAATGACCATTGGAATATTTTTCTCATTGAGGTCTAGCCGGCCAAAAAGACAACACCAGGGACCTTTTAATTGTCCAAAGGCACATTCAACGGCCGTTTGGCACTTGCTGAGCCTGATGTTGAAGTTCTCTTTGCTGCTGTCTAGGTTCCCGGTGTAAGGCTTCATGAGCCACTGGAGCAAGGGGTAGGCGGGGTCTGCAAGGGTCACTGTGGGCATTTGCACATCCTGCATTGGGCTCTTCAGGGCTGGAAAGAAAGTCCCAGCATGCAGTGTTCTGAAAGATGCATGCATCATGCCCTTCCCTGACCACCCTGCATTGATGTCAGTGAATTGTCCCCGGTGATCCACCAGCGTCTATAAGACCATGGAGAAGTAGCCCTTTTGGTTGATGTACTCCATTGCAAGATGGTCGGGGGCCAAAATAGGGATATGCGTGCCATCTATGACCCCACTATAATTAGGGAATCCCATTGCCGCAAAGCCATCAATTATTCCCTGCACATTACCGAGAGTCACAGTTCTTCATAGCAGGAGGCAATTAATGGCCCTGCACGTTTGCATCACCACAACCCCCATGGTGAACTTTCCAACCCCAAACTGATTTGTGACTGACCGGCGCCAGTGTGAAGTTGCCAGTTTCCACATGGCAATCGCGACTCGCTTTTCCACAGTGACGGCAGCTGTTATTCTGGTGTCCTTGCGCAGCAGTGCTGGTTCAAGCTCAGCACACAGTTCCGTGAAGGTGGATTTGTGCATCTGAAAGTTTTGCAGCTACTGCTCTTCATTCCATACCTGCATCGCGATGCAATCGCACCTTTCAGTGCTTGTTTTCCTAGCCCAATACCGACAGTCCACTGTGGCAAGCCGCTCCATGAATGCTAGCAGTAACCTTGAATTATTTGTTTCCGTGGCACACAACAGGGCAGGCATCAGCCATTCACACTCTTGTTTCACAGCTCATGAAGCACTGCAGGACCAGCTACGTTGTGTTCATAGTGTTCATCACCAGACTGGTGAGCAGCTCAGGATCCATGCTGTCAGGCAGAGATGATGGGCACACAGTTCACAAGGACAGTTGAAAAATGACTCAAAACGAAGTAGGAAGCCCACGGAATGATGGGATGGGAAGAACAGCATCACGGGACAGCGAGCACGTCCGTATGATGCACTGCGACACAGGGTGTTGAGTTGCACAGAGAGGTAGCTACCCACAATGCAACACACTCTTGATGCTAGAGCACCGACTGTGGACGCTGTCCACCAACACAAGGAGCGTTGTGTGGACGTGCACAACCAATGTTACTAAAGCGACTTAAACGATCATCAACATAACTTACGTCAACTTAACTCTGTAGTGTAGACATGACCTAAGTTAAACTACAGTGCCTAGACACACACACTTAATTTATGCCTGTTTACAACAACTTCTGCCCCCTACGCATGCAAATTACATCAGTTGAGACCCAGATAGATTCCCTTACACTAAGATATATATCTGCAACTTAATTTATCGCTCAAGTTAGCCTGCAAAATTTGTCCCCCAAGTTTATATTAGGACAGTTTTTTCTTTTCTGATGTTGGTCATCATGAAAGCTGCTTATTCTTAGAATTATGGGTAGCATTGTGTACAAAGAAATGCAGTCAGGACCCAATTCTCAAGTAATGGCATCTTTTGGCTATGTTAAAGAAAGAACCAAATCATGAACCTGCTATCCAGGCAGAGTTAGGCAGGCTTCATTTGCAAGTGTGGATTTTAAATATAGGTAGACATTGAGCTTCCTGTTTATGTAGCTAGTTACTGCAAGTGATGATTCACTTTGAGCCCCTCACACGGGATTCGTCACCAGTGAGCTATCCCACATCAATGCCTGTGCAGAGGAACTGGTTGTTTTCTCAGGACAGGGCAGGAACTGCCTCAGCACAGACTAGTCATGCTACTACCTATCTCGATGCTGCAATCTCTGTTGCTCAAAAAGCTTCTACTTCTCAGCCTTTTGAGGACGGTTTAAATCCAAGATGTACATCATGAATCATTAGTATTGATATCAATGTTGATATTTTTGTCATTGCTTAGCAATACTTATATTTCACTTTAGGGTTTTATTACTAGATGCCTATTTTAGGGAAACAAATGTACATTTCATTTTATGAACCCACTGGAATGTATTAAATTGAAATGCGTGAAAAGCAAATAGCCCTAGAGATGCTGCAATGTTTTATTTACTGTGACTTTTTTTCCTTTGAGCCGCTTGCAGTAAATTATTAATAAAGGCCCTGATTGAGCAAGGTACTTAAGCACATGCTGGACTATAATCATGTGAGTAGACCTAAAGGTGATTCCTGGCACCCAATTAAAGTCAATGGCAAAACTCCCATTGACTTCCACAGAACCCCTTAGATCTTAAAACTAGGCAAGTGCTTAAAAACCTTGCTCAATCATGATGAATGAAATGGAATTTTGCAACATGCATCAAGGAAATATGTATCTACATTTTCCTGTTTATTTTCTTAGCATCCCACCCAAACATTTAGTAACTTTAATGATAAAGCCCAATCTTACAGTGTTGTGTGTGCAGTTATTTACTTATTTGAATTGAAAGGCTACAGACTTGCTTCAGATATTATTTTATATTCCGTGGACTTCAATGGAGTTATGCCCAATTTTTAATGGTGTGAGAAAAGAATCTGACTGCCTTCACTTGTATTGTTTCCATGTGAAAGATAGTTTCTTTGCTTTCTTGAGCTGTCTATGTCAAGGTTTTCTACAGTGTCCATCACTATAGGGCTTATTTCTTAAAGAGCGTCCACTGGTACATTTCTAATGCATTATTCAATATTTCACTAATACTTTTTGTTAAAATAAACCTGCACTCTTCATCCCAAATTACAAATGAGCTTAGTATGTTTGTTTTTAAAGAATTGTTTTAAAGTGACAATTGCTGAATCCCTAAAATACTCATTGAGATTCTTGTGTAGAAAATAAGAGGCATGTTAAAATTTGTTGATATCCACCTATTGCGGAGTTTAAACCCTTCACTGACTGCATTCCATGGAGCTTTGGAGCTAAGTTTTAGGATTGTTTATGGATCTTTTTCAGCCTTTCACCCCATGAGATAGGTATGTTCTCCAGCTGATACCATCATCTCTAATTAGATGCAGATGGCTGTTTGTGCATGCACAAAAAAATTTAAACCCTATGGAACCCCATGAAAAGGTAACATTTGTGTCTTTGGTGTCCTGCCTTAGAAAATATGCCTCAGTTCACTGAGTTGAGCAACAGTGTGATGTTTCAGTATATTTTGTTTGTGCCTTTACTGTCTTCTTGTTGTTTGTAAATGGATTAAGAATGAAAGTTGGTTTAAATATAGTAAACAAGAGATTGGGGTTGGTGAGAGAGCATGTTGTTTCATTTTGATTTTGAGAACTTTCTACTGGAAATCCAAGGCAATTGGACAGTACATTTTACATCTGTAAGCAGAATGAGCTTGGACTGTCCCCATTACTCAGAATCATTTCATGTGCCTGAGATACACTGTATGTGCTTTTGTTGTGATTATTGTCTCTTCATTCCCTACGCAAGCTAAGTTTAAGATAAGAATCATTCACCATAGAAAGTTTCTATTTCGTGACTAGGACATTTAGATTTTTTTTCTGTTATCTGGCAGGTTGGCACTGGGAATAAATAATGTTATAGAGACTTGCTGGCATCAGTTCAACAACTGCTAATGGTGGTTTTCTTTTTATTCCACCTGATCTACAGTGTCAAGAACCATTACAATATGAATTTTGGAAATCTCAGTCTGTTAGTAAAACGAAAATAAGAAAGAAAAACTTGTAGCACCTTAGAGACTAACAAATTTATTTCAGCATAAGCTTTCGTGGGTTAATACCCACTTCATCGGATGCATGGAATGAAACATACAGTAGACAGATATTTATACAGTCAGAGAAACATGATAAGGTCGAGGTGCATAGACCAACCTTAAGAGGCTAATTAGTTAAGAGGAACCATAACAGTAGGGTAAGAAAAACCTTTGAAGTGATAAACAAGATGGTCACACAGGTGTGAATGAGGATCGTTAACTCAAGGGAAATAGATTCAATTAACGTAATGGCCGAGCCATTCCAAATCTCTATTTAATCCGGAGGCAATGCAACCTAGTTTGCATATCAATTCGAGTTCAATAGTCTGTTAGTAGTTTTTGTTGGTAGTTATGTCTATGAATATAAATCCATAACCTGTGTGTGTGTGTGTCTTGGGGGTCATGGAGTTGCAAATTAAATTCAAATGTGGACCAATGCAAAGCATGCTGGAAGGAGTAACTCCAAGTAACAGAGAATTGACTGCATCCCTTGGTCATCTCTTCCAATGATTAATTACTCTTACTACTAAAAACTAATTAGATAAACTACTAAAGGGGATTCCTTTAGAGCAGCGCTGTGACATATTGGCAGCAGGGCTGCTATCAGAGGATGCAGGAGGACAAATGGAAACAATGTCCGAGGCTCAGACTGAGCAGGTTGATATTGCTGCTGTTTTTTTCCCCCTGATGCTTGATGGAACTACTACTAATATGCCTGAAGTTACTTGCTTATGTGCTTTGCTGAATCAGGGTTTAGGATTACATAAAGTTTTTAAGGCATACAATTCTGTTGTGCATTAGCGCCTATAATAAACTTCATTTGAGTTGTGGTACTGCATGATCAGAAAAAACCCAGCGCTTGACTTCCGGGGTCAGATAACTTTGCATGACTGGCATTTAACAAGCAAACATCCATTAGCTTGCATTCAGAGCAAATTGAATCTGGAAATGCCATTATTCTAGCCACTTTTCATAGTGAAACTGTACTTCAGAAGTGTTTCTATTGAAGCTATGCTGTCTGTCTCCACAAACATCTCCGTAACACGCAGAGTGTTTGGAGATGGAAGAAGGACAGCCCAGTGGTTAGAGCACTAGTCGGAGACATGGGAAACATGCCTTTATTTATTTGCTCTGCCACTAACTTCCTGTGTGACTATCAGCAAGTTACTTAGCCGCTCTGTGCTTTGGTGTCCCCGCCCAGGAAAATGGGGATCACAGCACTTCCCTAACTCAGAGAGATACTGGGAGGATACCTGGCAACGAATGATGAGGAATCATCCCAAAAAGGTGGAGGAGGAGAAGCCATGTAGTCCCAAGGCTGGGAGGATTGCAGCCACCACTCCCAGGTGGAAACGTAGGGTAGTGGTGGTTGGTGACCCTTTTCGGAGGTGGAAGGAGACACCCATCTGTCAGTCTGACATGGCATCCCAGGAGATATACTGCCTGCCAGGGGCCCATATCTGAGATCTTATTGTAGGATTGTCGATGATTATCCGGCCCTCTGACTTCTACCCCATGTTACTCATCCATGTGGGCACTGATGATATTGCGAGGTCTGAACCTGAGCAGATCAGAAGTGACTACAGGGCTCTGGGAGTAAGGGTGAAGGAATTGGGGGTGCAGGTGGTGTTCTCTTTGATCCTGTCAGTCAATGGTAGGGGCCCAAACAAAGAGAGATGCATCCTGGAGGTGAATGCCTGGCTGCGAGGATGATGTCACCAGGAGGGCTTTGGCTTCCTTGACCATGAGATGCTGTTCCGGGAGGAAGGACTGTTAAGCAGAGACGGGGTCCATCAAGGAAGGGAAGGTGCATAAGGACAAATGCAAAGTACTCCACTTAGGAAGGAACAATCAGTTGCACACCACATACGTAATGGTAAATGACTGCTTAGGAAGGAGTACTGAAAAAAGGAGTCTGGGGGTCATAGTAGATCACAACTAATCATGAATCAACAGTATAACACTGTGTTGCAAAAAAAGCAAACATCATTCTGGGATGTATTAGCAGGAATGTTGTAAGCAAGACACGAGAAGTAATTCTGCTCTATTCTGCACTGATTAAGCCTCAACTGGAGTATTGTGTCCAGTTCTGGGAGCCACATTTCAGGAAAGATGTGGAGAAATTGGAGAAAGTCCAGAGAAGAGCAACAAAAATGATTAAAGGTCTAGTAAACATGACCTATGAGGGTAGATTGAAAAAATTGCGTTTGTTTAGTCCGGAGAAGAGAAGACTGAGAGGGCACATGATAACAGTTTTCAAGTACATAAAAAGTTGTTACAAGGAGGAGGGAGAAATGTTGTACTCTTTAACCTCTGAGGGTAGGAAAAGAAGCAATGGGTTAAATTGCAGCAAGGAAGGTTTAGGTTGGGCATTAGGAAAAACAGTGGTTAAGCACTGGAATAAATTGTCAGGGATGATCTAGATAATAGTTAGTCCTGCCATGAGACACGGCTAGATGACCTCTCAAGGTCCCTTCCAGTGCTATGATTCTATGATTAATGTACTAGAAGCACCTCACAATCTTTAAAGACTGTGAGGTGCTCATATGCTACAGTATTTGGGGAGGGGGTGTCAGCTAAACAGGAGGAATTTTCAAAGGTGCTCAATATCCACCTAATTTTTTGCTCCCAGAGAAGCAACGATAAAACTCCCAGTTAGTTGGGCCTATGCTGAGCCCCTTTGAAAATCCGACCCGAAACTTCACCTCTTTAAAATTGCAGACAACTGAATAGCGGCCTTAATTGAATTTTTAAAGTAGCCGTGAAAGTCCTGAAGTGATGTAAATGAAACTAAGCGTAGCTAACTAGCTACTTTAATGCAGTTAGTATGGTAACTGATTTAGTTAAGTATATGTTCAATTCCTTTAAATACTAAACTTGGACAATATTATATTAATAAAATCATACAGAAAAAAGGCTAGTGGTTTAGTGCTCTCATTCATCTACATGTATTTGCTATTAAGACACGTTTGATAATCCTGTCTTTTAAGAAGATGCCTCCAGTAATAATAATGGATCATGCAAAAATTAGTTATACAGTATTGTATCTGGTCCTTTTTATCAGGGGACCATCAGCTGCCCTTGCAGGTGATGCATTTTCCCCCCTCTCTCATTGCTATTATTCAGTATTGGTGGGATGGTAAAGGAGTCTCTAAATGCCATAGCTCAGATCCTCAGCTCATGTAAATTGACCACTGACCTCGGTGGATCTATGTCAGTTTGTACTAGCTCACAGTGCTTCAGTGATGATTTTAGCTACTGCCGTTAAAAAAAGTTTAACTCCAGTTCTCCGCTATGACTAAGTGGTGCAAATGGTGTAGCGTGTCAGACAAAGGGAGCCAGCTCTGGGACTCCCTGATTCCTGGCCACTGCACCCCTAAGGTGCCTGCTCTAATGCTCACTGTTGGCGTAAGTGGCACAAAGTGAATTGAGCAGACTACAGAATCTGGCTATCGGGTTTCTATCTCCCTTGCTTTATACTTTGTGTAGTCATTGATACTTGTGCAAAGTGAGAGGGAAAACCCCTGTTTTGATTTGGTAGCATTTTACATTCATTTTGCATGGGTTTAAATGGCTACACATAGTGCAAGGCAGTGGAGAATTGGTGTCTGTGGGTGAAATCCTGGCTCCATCAAAATCGAAGTCAGAATTCCCATTTACATCAGTGGGGCTCAGGTTCCACCCTGTAGCTTATTTAAACAATGTGGGCTTATTTATTGATGTTTTATCAGCCTTCTGTGTATGCCATTTAAAACAAGGAAGCATTCCAACCTTCAAATTATTATGCAGCTTTGGGAAACAAAGCAATTTATGTCAACAATCAGGACAGTGCCATATACATTCTTCTACTGCCAATAGTGTTAAAATAAGGTAGCAGTGTAATCGAGAAGGTTGCCATCCTGTTACCAAGAATTCAGTTCTTCTTTCATCATTCATGAAGAAAGAGCTGGTGGCTTTCAAGTGTCTGCAAAGATTCTTAGTCCTCTATCTGAGCTATATTGCTACAGGTATGGCAATGCGCCAAATGCATTAGGATGGATTTATTTTTCTTGGAATTCTGCATTATGGCAGAAAGAGAGACCTTTGCTACTGTTGCAAAGTTGATCTTTCGTTATATTTAAATAAGGGCTTATTTTTGTTTTCATTCTACCCAGGTGAGGTGTGCTACACAGAGCTCAGTTGAATTCACCTATGAATCACAAGCTGTAAATCTGTAACAGGTTTGTGATTGAATAAAACAGTCTGCATTTGCACATTCACATAAGCACACACTTCCATGGTCATGGTTCACTGCAAACTCCTAGGCATTCCCTGTGGTCTTGCAGAATCACAGTCTATTATATAGACAGAGCATTACTGACTCTGATCTTTGTTGTCCATGTCACAGGTCCAAAGATGAGCATATTATTAGAGTTCTATAAAACACTGATAAAAGAGGTGTGTCAGCAGTAGCTATGCTGGCCTTGAATCGACTTCCTCTTGGTCCGTTGCTAGTTTCCTGTCTGTCTTGTTTAAAGTTCAAATTCTGTGTCTTCCCTTTATAAGCACTGCACAGTTCAGCTCTACCTGAATCTCCTCTCCTTCATCCCTGCCTTTACCCCTGTGGTCTTATCTTCTCATGGTGTTGCTGTCCTTGCCGCCTTTTCCCATTCTCTCCATGACTCCTCTTATTCCACTCCCTCACGATGGAGACTCGTCTTTTTTCTCACTTCTGCTGTCTTGTTTTCCCCATTCAAATCCAGCCTGCATACTCACACTTTTCACTTTCCTTTCTACTCTTGGGCTCTCTACCCCTCTTCCCATCCATTCAAACATATCAAAGCTTATAGGCTTTGTTCTTTATGGTCAGATTCTGCTAGTCTTGTTTATGTTTGCCTAGTACCTTATTTACTGAGTAACCCCATTGACCCTGTCCTGAGTAGGGGGAGGGATAGCTCAGTGGTTTGAGCATGGGCCTGCTAAACCCAGGGTTGTGAGTTCAATCCTTGAGGGGGCCATTTAGGGATCTGGGGCAAAAATTGGGGATTGGTCCTGCTTTGAGCAGGGGGTTGGACTAGATGACCTACTTAAGGTCCCTTCCAACCCTGAGATTCTATGATTCTAATGCCACTCATGTTACTTTTTTTTGTTTTAACCTTTATCTGATTTCCCCCCTCTTTCCTTTGTGTTGTCATCATGTACTGTCTGCCTAATTTAGGTTACAAATCCCTTGGGTTCAGGGATAGCCTCTGTTTTATTCTCTGTAAAAACAGTGCACAAAGTATTAGAATTAATAATAGCTCTTGGATGGAAGTCACTATGGAAATACACTACAAGGTGTTATTAAAATGGACTGTGGGCTGAAGTTTTTCTGCCTTATCCTCAGTCAGTGATCAAACTTTGCCTGAATCTGATGGCAGAAATTTCCCTTTGTAAAACTGGAAGATATTTATGTCTCGCCAAATATTAAATGATGATTATACCACTATACATCTAAAGAATTAAAGAAGGAACACACCATATTGTAAGCCTCTGTCCAGGAATGCTACGTTACACACCTCAGGCTGGTGACACAACAGAACTAAGATATCAGCGAAACAGTTTTCTTCTTCTAAAACTGGACAGTACTTATGTTGTCGAAATATGCAATAAAAATAAGACAGTTCCTAAACGAAATGCATAAGGTAAGAAATGTACTAGATTGATGCCTGCCAGAGTCCAACTCAGGAGCTAGGGCTGGGAGGACTTTTGGGAAGAGCCTTTTACAGCACAATCAGATTGCCCAGCTGAAATATGGCCTTTCTCTGTGAGAAACCAAATGATGATGGCTTCTGCGAAGCAGGCGGATCCTCCTCATCACATGGAGGAGACTCAGCGAGTTAGTGATGCCAGAAAATTGAAAGATTTCCACCATGTGACTTCCTCATTATTATTATTATCATTGTAATATATGTGATATATATGTACCTGGTGAACCTTGTAACTGATAGTTGCAATCCCCCATAACCCAACCCCAGATGTACAGTAACTTCCTTCTTAACTTGTGTAAATTTGATTTTAAACATTAACTTTAATAAAAAAAATAAATCTATTATTTGCATTGTGGTAGTCCTGAGAGACCCAGCTGAGGTCAGAGCCCTATTGTGCTGGGTGCGGTGTGCACATAGTCAGAGACAGTTCCCATCTTGATGGTCTTGCTGCCAGCCTTCATCACTGACTTGGTTACATCTTTAAACAAGCACTTTCCTGCTTTCTCTCTTGCTGCCCCTCATATATGAGAAGAGCTCTCTGTAAACATCCACAAAGCTACTTCCTTCTCCTCCTTTGAATCGCTCCATACTGCTCGCCTTTTCTGTGATGCCTCTAAAGAAACACGATGACTGTTAGGCAGCTAGTGTATTGAGACCACTGCATATTATGGTGACCAATATTGTCTCCTTATGTTCCTGTTTGTCTGTGTCTCCACCTGTTGTCTTTTGTCTTATATTCTTAGGTTGTACATTCTTTGGGACAACGACTGCTGTGGGGTTTTTTTGTCCTGTTTGTAGAGCAGGGACCTGTTCCATGACTGGTGCCCCCAAGTGGTATGAGTAAAAAGTCAGGATGAAATGAAGTATGATTGTCTCCAAGATGAAGAATTAGTGCACACGTAGATCAAGTGACTAGCTCATGATCACACAGGAAGTCTGGCAGAGCCAGGAATTGAACCCAAATCTCATGTGTCCCAGTCCAGGGTCTAGAACCACAGGCTGACTATTCGAGTTTTCCCTCCCCTGTACCATTCATCCCAATTAACCTTCAGAGGTCAGCATAAGCTGCAGCTTGATACATTTTACAGGCATCTGAAAACAAAATCATAAGTGGCTTCTGTGGACAGTTTGCAGAGAACAACGTTCACTCAAAATGCCATTGGTTCATGTACACGGTTGGAACTCAAAGCAGCATCCGTTAGCAGCTGATGCTGAAGGCCGACCAAAATGTTCCAAGAGCAGACCTCTGTCTTCACCCACTGGAGGCCACTGTGCTGAGTAGGCGGAAGGCTTCCTCTGGTGTCCATGTAAAACAGAGAGAAGCTCTGGCAAGGGAACACAGGCAGCAAGCAGTGAATTGGCAATTTCCCAGCAATAGCATCTGTTCCCTCTGTCCTCCTCTATTGCTGCAACAATAACTGGAAGGCGATTTGCGGGAGGGGACTGATTCATGATCGGTTGAAGCCAAACCAAGAGAGGGGTGGAGACAAAAATGCCCAGCCACACATAAGCTGTACAAAGAAAATGTGGGGCAAAGTCCCATACCTCTAAGGACCAGAGGGGAGGGTAGAGGCATTCTAAAATTGTTGAGGAAGGGGCAAATACAGATCTGTTGTACTCATCTGAGTTCCATAAAGGCATCAATGGGGAGTATCAGCCTGGTGTTCTTTTGTGAGATGGCAGAGAAGATAGCAAGCCACTGGGCCTTCTCCCAGGAAGACTCTTACTGGTAGGAGGAAGCTTTTTTGGAGGTGGGGAGTTGTATATGAGTGTAGGATTGATTGAGGGATTCTTCATGGGATTCTTCATTGGAATTCTGATGAGTGTCCATGCCTCCTACTTCTAATTGTCTCAGGCCTCATTGGCCCTCCCAGTACTCTTTGAGGTAATTTTATATTGGCAGTTTGGTTTCATGTGTACACTTCAGCTCTTCTTACAGTGCTGGTGCTTGCCTGCCCTCCTCCTCACCAATGTTTATTTTATGGCCTTGAAAGCTCTAGTAAATGTTTAGGTCCTGGCTCCCCACTGTCCTGCACCTTATATAGTCCTATAACTCTTGTGCAAAGTGGTGTAAAATACAACCATTTCTTATGTTAGCATTTTATACCCACATCACACTTATTTTATATGCAGGTAAGTGATTATGCAAGGTGTAGGGAAGCACAGAATTGGATCATCAGAACATATGTAACAATACCTGTATTGACTTCCCATTTGGGCACTCATGGAGACTTAGTGCTCCAAAAGTCTGTGTTTTTATCTCTTAGGTCTTGGTGTTCATCTCGGCAGAAGTAGCTCTCTGCTGATTATTGCTTAGAGAAGTTTTGGGTATGCAGAATAAAATAGACACTAATGTGTATTCCTAGTTAATTTGTTTGCTGTAATTAATTTTTATTTTAAAAACAAATCTTTTTTTACTGCATTTGTTGTGATCATGCAAATATGATTTATTTTTAACACAAGACCCATTGAAAAACAAATTAGGCATTAAAGAATATTATTGCAGACATGGAAAGCAAATATTTGAGAACAAAATACAGATAGTCAATTTTATAAATTAGGATTTGTGTTATTTTTCTAATAAAGAAAATAATGCACATGAATCACTCCAACAGCCTGAGAAAATGGCAATTTATTTGTGGAGGATACTTTTACAAAAAGTAATTACTCCAATAAACACTAATGAATAGTACGTTTATCTTAAATGTCTCATGAACAGTTCCCTGGGGGAGGAGGGCCCAGATTAAGGTAAGATCTAAAGGTTAATCTAAAACACAATGCTTTAAGAACTTGTTCCTAATGTCAATAGGGTTTTTTAAAATATTTATTGAACATACTTTAATGCTTCCCCTCACCCCCTCCATTACTTTGGCATTTTACAGTTTGCTAATATAAATTAGCTAGGGTTCAATAATGAAATTGGGCTGGGGTAAAGCGTGCAGGCTTTAAGTAGTAGATCTATGGGGGATACATTTTCCAAAAATGTGTCTGTATTTCACGTGCAGAGCAAAAACTGACAGTTCAGTTTCTGAGTGCACAGTTCCATGGCTTTTAACATTTTTATTTTGGGTTTCTCAGTGGCAAAAAAAAACAACCTAGATTCCACGGCCAGAAGGGATCATCGTGATCATCTTGTCTGACCTCCTGTATAACACAGACCACAGATCTTTCCCAAAACAATTCCTAGAGCACATCTTTTAGGAAAATATCCAATCTGGATTTAAAACATGTCAGTGATGGGGAAGCCGCCATGACCCTTGGTAAATTGTAATAATGGTATGACTAAATAAGAGCAAGAGCAGTGGGGTGGGTTGATGAGAAGGGAAAGAGTTAGGGTCATCGACCCAGAGATCTAATTATGCAGCCAAACAATGCTGATGTATTTCCCCATGTAATTCATATTTAGGGCTACTGTGGGGGGCGGGGAACTTAACCCCTCGCATATATTTCTGTTCCATAGCCAATCATCATCACAATCTTAGCGTCCTTGGGTTTCACGTTATCCCAATAGGAGCAAAGAAAAGGCAGTCCCAATGTTAGATTCTCCTCACACTAGACCGGTTAATAAAGCATGGAAAGGGGAACACATTGAAACATTCAGAGAGAGTGGCGTTGACGTACATCCCTCTGAACTTCTAGAGAAACTGTTCCTCTCTGAAACTCAGTGGCTCTTGTAACACAGCCCTCTGTTATTTTAGTATATTTGAAAATAGATGTCTCTACTTATGCTATAGGAGGACCTATTTCCAAGTTCTTGTTTCCCTTCTTACAGTGATGAATTAACCCTTTTTCATCTTTCAAAAGTAGTACATTTTTTCCTCCCTGATTTGGCAGCCCTCCATCACAGCTACGTTCTCCTTGATCCATGCTACTGTTGACCTATAGGAGTAAGACCCTTCACCAGAGCCAGACAAAGAATATGGGAGTCACTGCTAGTTGAAACACCTCAGCATGTTCAGAGCCAAATGTAAACTCCACCTATTTGCCCACAATAGTATCCTCCATTTCCACAGAGTCATTCGCTAAACAAAAGCCAAAGCAAAAATAAAATCAAAGCCTGCTTGATAGGAGGGAAGGAAATGAGAGAATATCGTAATCTTTGGAAAAATGGGAAGTGCTCAGTGACAAAGGCCATATACATAGACTCATAACTGAATAACATAACTGAGTGGGTGGCTGAACTGGTTGATCATCTTAACAATAAAGTAACTGATAGCATCTGCTTTTGTAGATAACATATTCTTTACTCTTCTATTTTAAAAAAACTAAAAGGTAACTTTTCTCACAAGTGGCTGCCTCTAGCACTCCACCAGATTATCTTCCCTTTATTTCAAAGGAAAGTCCTCATTGTGTCTTAGCAGACCATGACTAAAATTTTGGGGTTATGGAATTACTTTATGAAGTCTTCAACTATGATTAAACATCCTGGGCCAGATTTCAAAGTTTGACCCTGACAACTGCACGGAGATATTCATAGGTACCCAACTTAAGTGTTCAAAATCCTGTTGCCTAACTGGCCATGTTGCATGAAAGTCCCTATTTGAATGCACACTTCAGGGATTTACATGCAGAAATTAGGCATGTACAAAGGTAAGTGTACGATTTCATCCCTGCAAATCTCACTCTCAATGTCTTTTATGAGCAACTAGTTTAAAAGAGATCCAGGAGCTTGTAGACTTTGTAATGATATGTCCCTGTTTATGGTCTCTGTGTCAGTCTCATGGGAGTTGTTACTGTCTGCTCATATAGCTGTATTGATTTTCTTCTCATCTAATTTCACTCACATACAACACCACCTCCTTTCCCCTTCCAAAAAGGGTATTTCTGTCAAACCCAGAGTCCCATTCTTCTTAGCAAGGTTAACCAGACAACTAATCTCTGAACAAACTCTTGAATTTCATCTATCATTGTTTTCTGACTCTGGGTTTAATAGAGGTCAGAAAAAGAGATTATTTAAAGCGATCACAAGCTTATTTTTCCAAAAGCACATCAGTAGATTAACATTTTGCCAAAGAAAATAAAGAAATACAGTATTTCTTTTAATACATTTCAGCTAAATAAAGTCTTAAGACTACATGCTTGGCTCAGAGAGGGTGTATTCAGCATAAGGTACAACTCATGTAACTTCTGCTATCTAAAAATTCAGTTTAAATGAGCTCCATTTCAGCCATGCAATTTATTCCACACCTGAGGTGAAGTAGCTCGTCCTTTGCTCTCTTCTCTGATGTAGAGCCATTAGAGAGGGAACTGCCAATGTGTTTGTGCAAATCTATTTGCTTATATAAAGATCCCATTTAAACATCTCCACCCAAGAAATTCATGTTGATTTTGGACAATCCCTGGATGATTTTATTCCATAAAAATAAATAAATAATCATATAAACTAGTGACACGACCCTGCTCCCATAGATTTCATTCCATTATAAAGGTAACATTTGCACTGGAGAGACATTTTGAAATAACATGAGACAAGGACAATTTTATATGGGGCCAAAAAATTAAAAATAAATGTAAATATATATGGGGATACATGATGATGTGGGATGGTATGGAAGTCTTGGAGTTTGGAATGTGTGGATTATTCATGACTGGCAAAGCCGCGAGTGATTTCAGCATCTGCCAATAAGGGTTTTATGGGTCCAATCCAGTAAATTTCTTATTTGTTCAAATGCTCTTAACCATTGATTTGCGGCCATTCTTATTCATCTGTGAAAACAGCTATTGAAATCAGCAGGATTCCACACTGGCGCACATCTGCTTGTGGGATCAGGGCCATAGTTATTTTCCATGACGAAAGTAGTTTCATATTTCTCTCTTGTACTATTATGTTTAGAGATGAAAGTTACTAGAATAATCACTGCTGGTTAAACAAGGGAAGAAAATCTCATAGTTTTGAACTGGTTTGTTCTATAGGTCACAGTCTTGCCGTCCGTAGTTCGATTTTCTATTGAAATTAATAGGTGTTTTACCTGAGTAAAGAGTGCAGGATCAAGGCATAATCTGTAATTTATTGAAAGTTATTAATCATAAATTTATTGTATTTGAGTCCTAGGAAACTCCAGTATATGCTTATCTTCCCAGGCAATGTTGGTCATACTTGTGTAATTTGGCTTCACAATATACCAGCGTTTGAAAAGAAAAGAACATGCGTGCCGCCTAAAATTAGACATCTAAATAAGTGGCCAACCTTTTAGTGGTTCTGAGCAGCCACAGCTCCTACTGAAATTGATGAGAACTGTGGGTACCTTAGCATCTTATAGGCCATTTATTTGGGTGACTAAATATGGAATTAGGTGCCTTTCTTTGGGAAGGCTAGTTTGAAAATGTTGGCAATATGTTTGACCATCGTTGTTGATGTTGTGTGTATTACACAAGTGTTTTAGTATGTCCATTGTGTCAGGTAATGTACATACACATGGTGAGCAACTTTCCCTGACTTGAAGTTTGTAATGTAGAAAAACACAGTATCTGAACCCCAACTGCTCAAAAATCATGACTCATGCCCCACAGAAAATCATAAGATAAATGTATTATTATTTTTTATGCATGTTTTCTATTTGTTGTCTGGTTTTTTTTGAGCTTTGTAGTGTACATATTTTTGAGCTTTTCTCTACAATAACGAGAGTTACAGATTTATTTTTATTTTATTTTATTTTTTAAACTGAAAGCTGAGATTCCCATAAAATCACTTCTTTCTAGGTACGGGGGCTTTAAGTAAAACGTCTGATATTACAAGACTCAATAAAATCCAGAGAGCTAGCAACACAAGACAAATAAAGGATGGGGTCAGAAACAGGCTTATAAAGGGAAACTGATTTGCCTAAGGTCCCGCAGTAGGTTAGTGGAAGAGCCTGGAATAGAACTCAGGTCTATTGAGTTCCGGTGCAGTGTCCTGCCCTACCCACAGGCCAGGCTGCTATTCTGAATCTGACGTGTCCTGTGTGTACTTTTACTGAGATGAGTGAGGCGGCCAGCTATCTCCTGCATGAAGTTAGGCTGCCGAATAAACAAATAAAACGTCGTAAAGACAATTTTTGCTAAAAACAGAAATTAAGATTAAAAACAATGTTTTGGCCTTAGGCCTTTATTTGAAGTTTTGGAAAACAGAACAAGCTTTTTCATTTTCCATTACCTGCAGAAAGCCTCATAGGCAAAACATTGCTTCTCATCTAATTTTCTGTCCCTCACATGTGTTTTAATAAAACCTTTTCTTTCTTTTTAATTTAAAGCAACCTAATATAAATCATACCAGGACGTGACCAATAACAGTTTTACTAGGAGTGTTAGTTTGGTTGAACAAAGCCCTTTCTGTGGCAAACTCTGTGGTAATTTGCTTGAGATTTGGGAGGAGGGGAAGATATTAGGATACATTATTTTCTTTTAACAATTATCATTTTGCATCAAAAGGCCATTTTATATAGGCAACCAAAAGGTAGTCTAGTACAGTACCAGCTCATTCCATCTAGGAAAGTGGCTACTGTATGCACAGTAGCTACAGTATATTAATGTGAAAAAAATGTAGTATTTAAAACTGCTGATTGTGATTGGCAAGAAATTTACTGTATGTGGATTTAAAGCTTTGATGGCAGCATTAGCAGTATTGTGGACTAGATTCTCATTTATGCTAAGCCCCCTTTATTTTGTGGAAAGGGCCTTTAAAGAGGGTATAAATGTCACTTATTCTATGTATATTATTGTAAATGAGAATTTGGCCCTGTCTACGTTTCTCCCTCTCTCTCTCTCTCTCTCTCTCTCTCACTTTGTTACTTAAATATATCTCAGTGCCTCACAGTCTTCAATGTATCTATCCTCACAAAACCCCTTCATGGTAGGGAGATGCTACTATCCCCGTTTTACAGATGGGGAACTGAGACACTTGCCTGGGGTTACACAAAGTCTTTGGCGGAGCAGAGAATTAGCAGTGGGTGAAGTCTAAGAACTTGTGTAAATTTTATTTACAAGTCTATTAAAGTGGACTCAAAACAATCTGTGTATGTCTCTCTCTTTGTGCGTGCACGTACGCCTCCGTGTTTTTAAATGTGAGATTTTGGTGAGGAGCGTGGGGTTGAAGAAGTGGATTTTATATTATACAATGATGGCCCTAAGGTTCATTGTCATTCTGACCTTTTCTGGAGAGAAGTTCCACAGCTGTGGTCTGTTTGGAGAAAAAGTTCTATCTTGCGTGTGTTAGTTTTGATCCTGAGGTTGCTGGTTCCATTGTTCATGTGGTACACCGCTGTTGTGGTAGGTCGTGATCACACAAGGTAAATTGTCCCTGAGGAACCTGAGTCAGTCCATAGAGTACTTTGAAGATCAGGACTGAAGCCTTGAATTTGATCTTGAATTGAATTAAAAGCCATTGAAGAGAGAACATCGGGCTGGGGTGTTGTGCTCTCAGCTCCCTGGGTTGCTGAGTCCTTTCCTTTCCTCAGTTAGACACAACATTTCACATCCTGTGCAGGTCATAATGAAGGTCTATGTTTATCAGTGGGTGATCACTCAAAATTACAAATTATTTTCATTTAAGAGAGTTTCCTAGAGAAGTGGGGAGAGATGAGTTAGTGGAAACACCCTTAAATAAAAGAATGTGTATTTGTTTTATTTTTCAGACACGGATATTAAAGAACTAGAGGATGTCTTTGGACTTCACGGACAAATTGAGCACAAGTTGGACTTCCTCAGAAAGAATGTGCCAAAAGATATGAAGCTTGTGCTGATTGGTCATTCAATCGGTTGCTACATCACCCTTGAAATGATGAAGAGGGCATCGGAACTTCAGGTATGTCAGCCTTGGGGAAGGGAAGTTGTGTCGCTCAGCAGAGCATCCCCCACGCTTAGCATTTGCTTAATCAACAAAGACGATAATCAGATTCCACATCCTTTGTGTAGAAGCAGCATCCCCTTTACTCTCAGACCAAGTTCTTATTAAAGTAAATGACATTCAGTTACTTTTCGTGAGTGTCTGACTCCAGAAGAGAGGAGAATGATACAGAAATATATGATCTGATTTTTCCACTGTAAAGCACTGTGCGTAGCAATTTACACGCCTGCAAAGGAGGTCTGGGGAACTGCTGCCAACTCAGAATAGTAGTAATTCCCTATCTGTGAGATGAGGTAGGTATTTATGCAGGACTGATCTATCTCAAAGGATGCCATGAACGTTAATTAACTTGAGTAATCTGGTTTAGTAATTCAGTAGTAAATGTCATTATTGGCAATGATGCAATCTGATATGTTTACATTTTAATAACATTATGCAATATATAATTTGAATAGAAGATCACATAACATATACGCTGCTGCATGTCATGGATAAGGTGTTTTATTTTTTATTAAAAGGGATACTGCTAGCCAGTTTCAGGATCAACATGCACCTAATTAATGTGTTTCGAAAAGCCTATGGTAGGTAATACGTGTCAAAATGTTTTCATAATTTTTCAAAATTTCCTTGAACATTTATTTATTATTTAAACATCCACTGTCAGTGCCATGAATTCAAATAATAATCAATAGAATAATAGCCTAGTAAAATGAGGACCTGATTCAGTCTCTAATTGCTACTGTAATATAAATGATTAAGAATCAGAATACTTAGGGCTTCCATAGTGCTTTCATAACTTCGGAGCAATTTGCAAACATTAAACCTCACAAAATCCTAGTAAGCCAGAAAAGTCAATATTTTCATTTTACAAAAAGAGAAACAAAGGCACAACACTTAACTGATTAGCACAAGGTTAGAAGGAGGTAGTGATGGTACTCAGATTGAAATTCCAGAGTTCCTTGCTAATAATCCTGTGCTGAGACCACTAGATATTTGATATCTGCATTGTGTTATTGCATGAGAACCCAAAACTGAAACTAGCTAATAACAAAAATTGACATTTTTTAAGGAAAGTGTTATGGATCAATCTGCTCTTATTGTCTGAAGATGAGTAAAATGCTAAATGTAAATGAAAAAAGCATACATTGTGAAAAATGAATTAGAGATTTAAAATGATTTAATTATATAGTGTGTCAGTAGTAGTAGTTAAGGACATTCTTTCTTTTTAAATGAAATACAAATGTACTAAAATTCTTGCTTTTGTGGCTTAAACCTAGTTTAGGCAAAGAAGTTTGTATGTGTGAGAGGGGGAAGATCTCGTATCTGATGTTGACATTTTCCTTTATATCTCAACATTTTCAGTGAGCTCCTTTGTGTCTAATTTTTGCTAGATAGCAAATGACTTCAGACAGGGACAGTGTCCTTCCTTTGAATGTGAGTGCCTAGCATGCTGTCAACACATAGCATTAAATTATAAGAATTAATAATAGTGAGATTCTTTAGTTCCCCTCCTCCAAATATTCACCTCTTCTTTTATATTAACTTCCTTCCGGGACAGGAGGGTAAATGCAATGCATATAGATATATATATATATAATCCATTCTCTTCTTCATAACCATTTCCCCTGCCATTCAAGCCTTTCCCCTGCCTCTAAAAGAAACAGCAGTTTTTTCAAAAACTGAAACATTAACTTAACCTGATCTATTTCCACAGGCATAATTCATTCTGTGATTATAAACAAAGTTTTCTGAAGGAACTTGTGTAACTGTTTTTTCTTTTCAAGAAGGGAGTGTTCTAGAAAATATCATGTGCAGTAATTTGTCCAAAAATATCAACTTTTCTTTGGTCTCCATATGTATAATTTTTATTACTCAAATTGTTTTATCTGGTTTCCATTAACTATGAATTGTTGAGTAATTTTTGTTACACCTGGCCCAGTGGATACTGGCAGCATGATATTTGTCAATGTGTTGAAACTTAGATATCTTTAGGACACTCTGAAACTGCACTGTGCAATGTGTGCTTGAAGTTAATATATGACACGCTACATTTAAGATGCATTTAACAATAGAAAAATATTTGTGTAAGCCAGAGTGTTGTGCAACCTTTGTCCTTTTGCCAAAAATAAGTTAACTGTTATGTTTTATAACGTATGAAGTGTGATAATAAGAAACTTGTGTTTCCATCTCCCTTTTTATTTTTACTGGAATATTTGATTCCCACAAGATTTCAAGCACATATGTGTAGTTTAGTAGCTCGATCATTTGGTTTTATTTTTGTATAGTTCTTTTGTGATATTCCTTTATTATATAAGTTTTTGGTTTGGTCTTAAATTCACTGCTTTTTATGAACCTTTCATTGCTCATGTTTTACTATTCTGATCTGGAACTTAACGTGTTGTATATATTCTAGCAGTTCACTAGTTTTTATATCCTTAGTGAATATTTAGCAAGTTTAATTTTGGGTACTTCGTTTAAAACACTGTCATAATCTAACCAAATATTGTCCTCTTTATGAACAGTGAGAGAAACCTGATAGAATATACTGGCAGGCATGAAAGGGAAGAAGTGAAATCTCAGTAGCATTATCCTTCTGCCTCTCTTGCACGCCTTGGTTGCCCCTCAGCCAGAACTCTGGAGGCTTTAAGCTGTGCTAGAGTTTGACATCAGAGCTAGGAATAGGATGGGGTTATTGTCAGGGATCACCCTATCACCACAGCAGCATCCCCTGCTGGCTTCAGTCCTCTTGTCAGAATTCCAAGTAGGAGTTTCTCTCTGTGTCCATTGTGTGACTGCTACTGTGTAGTACGGGAGACTCTGCCAATGGTATCTCCAATGAGAAAAGGGGCAGTGCAGGGGTCAGAATGACCCTCCAAAGGACTGCATTTTTCCCTTTTCTCCAGATGCTGAGTATCAGTATAAATGGACAGACAGTTAGATGAATGGCCTGGTTTATGGGTATGTATTTAAGAATAGTCAAAGAGTACCCAAAGCAAGGAATAGGCTTTCCTTGTTAATGGATGTACGTATAAGTCTAAACAAATAAATATTTTTTTGAATCCTGCTAATCTTTCGGCCTCAGTGATACCTTGTGATGGTGAGTTCCACAGGTTAATTGTGCACTGGGTAAAAAGAAAAATGTGATTCCTTTTAGCAGTTTGTTCTGCTGCCTCTTTTTATTTATTTGGATGTCCTTATAGTCTTGTATTAGGGGAGAGAGAGAAAATGGGACAAACAAGTTTACCTTCACTGTCCAGTCATTCCTTGGTGTTCATAGATTCTAAGGCCAGAAGGAACCACCATGATCATTTATTCTGACCTTCTGCATGACACAGGCAATAGAACTTCTCTTTGAACTAGAGCAAATGGCTTTACCGTGACCCTTCTTGGTAGTCTTCACCAAACAAAACAGACCCTGTGTGTGTGTGTGGGCATCATTGACTGAAAACATTGTTATCCCATTCCATGTGCAAATTACACCCAGCTCTTTATCCTGAGTGGTTACTGCTCATTTAGAATCCAGCAGCGTGTCTGAGTAGTTCAAATTGTTCCTTCCCATGTATCTTGCGTTACATTAGTCAACACTGAATTCACCCATCCTGATGCAGTCCAATCACCCTGCTTTGTTGAGTCCCTCTGAAGTTTCTCCAGTCTTGACTAACTTAAATAATTTTGTGCCATATGCAAATTTTGTTGCAGTTCATCCCCTTTTTCAGCTTGTTAATAAATATAGCAAACATGGCTAATATGGATTGTTGGGCACCTCACTGTTAACCTTTTGCCATGTTGAAAATTGATCATTTATGCCCATTCTTTGTTTTCTGTCTCTTAACTAGTTTCCAATGCATGAGTGAACTTTGCCTCTCACCCCATTATTAGTTACCTTTCTTCACAGTCTTAGGGACTTAATAGTCACAGAGTGAGGAATTTTATCTAAGACTTTGAAAATCCATATGTATCATTTCAACCAGATCTCCTGTGTCCATTATTTATGTATGTATTTTATTTATTTTTAACGTGTCCAGAAAATCAAGTAGATAGAAAGGCACAATTTTCCTTTACAAAAGTCACTCTCTGATTATTCATGATCATATTATGCTCATATAGATATTTTATCATCCCTGTAGCGGGGTGGCCCACCCGCTCCAGCCCTGACAGGGTCAGAATCAGCCCTGGGGGAAGGACTGGAGGGCAGGAAGGAAAGCTGAGCTGATTGGGGGAAGTAGCCTCAGCTGGGTGCCACGCCCCAAACAGACAAGCCTGGCCTTATAAAGGCCAGGGCAGCCAGGAGCTCCAGAGACTCTCTCTGCTTCCAGAGAGAGAAGGGCCTGGCTGCCAGGTGCGAAGCAGGGACCTGAAGTGGTGCAGGGCTGGGGGAAAGGCTAAGGGAGCCGGGGAGCTCCGGCCTAAGGAAACCCCAGGCTGCAGGCCTGGTAAGGCCAGCCCAGGTACTAGGGTTGCAGGGGCAGCACATGGGTAGGCAGAGGCAGGAGGTTCAAACCCCCTTTGCCTATGATGAGTGGCTTATTCTGCAGTCTGCCTCAGTGCATGGGGCTAGATGGGGACTGGCAGTAGCTATACACTGAGGCGAAGTGGGGATAGTGGGTGGGGGGGTTCCCCTGGGAGGGGGAGACCCTAGGATTAAGGCTGTGGGGTACTGCCAGTGGGGGCAGCACCCCAGAGAACGGGGCACCAGGTCCTGGGAGGGACACGGGGGCCAGAGAGTGGTCAGGCAGATCACCGGCCTGCAGAGGGCGCTCCAGAGGCTGGTGAGCTAATTCCCGACTGAGACCGGCAGGAGGAGGCGCCGCCTGGTGAGTCCGAGACCTGTTACAATCCCCTTTAATTTACCTGGTCCTGAAAGAAGGCTTATTGGCCTACAATTCCAAGGTTGTTACTATCTTCTTTTTTCTTTTTCTTTTTTTAATAACAAGATATATATTACCCTCCATTCTTCCAGTTTAGGATCTGCCTTTAAGCCCAAGGAATCCAGCAGTTCTTAAAGTTCCTGAGAGCATTTAAGATTAAAATCAAATTTGGGCAACCAAAATGAATTCTTTCAAGTGGAATCTTCTGTATCCAGAGATTGGCCAGTCCAGCTGCCATGCAAGACAGAAGGCCTGGTGTCACCTACATACCCTTTTTTTTTCTTTCTTTCTTTTTTTTTTTTTTTTTTACCCTTCAAATCTCAGTCCCTCCTTCATATATCTTTTCCTCTTGTATGTGCCTGCCCACAGCCATTTTGTGACACATTTCATTGGAAGAGGACACCTTTGCCCATGCCCCTTCTGATGAGACCTCCAGAACCTCTTTAGCCTTTTCCACTCTTAGTGGTGTAGGGTTTTGCACTCTCTTAAGGCAGACTGTAGCAAATTGCCTGTACAACAAACTTTATTAAAAAATAGGGAGAAAATCATAGTAAAAGAAAATAAATGGTTTGCATAACAATATATATAGATAGATTTGCGCTCATAAGCTAAGTGAAAGCATCAGTTAGAAATAAAAGAAGCAGATGGGGAAAACAGCAATTAATTTAAATTAGAATTCAGTGAACTTAAATTAGAATTTAAATTAGAATCTATAAAGTATAGAAAATTGGGAAGCTGAAGATACCGTGCACTGCTACAGACTATGGACGGAGTTGCTAGGCAGCCGTTCTGCAGAAAAGGACCTAGGGGTTATAGTGGACCATCAGCGAGTTACCTTAAGTGCCTATACACAAATGCAAGGAGCCTGGGAAACAAGCAGGGAGAACTGGAAGTCCTGGCACAGTCAAGGAATTATGATTTGATTGGAATAACAGAGGCTTGGTGGGATAACTCACATGACTGGAGTACTGTCATGGATGGATATAAACTGTTCAGGAAGGACAGGCAGTGCAGAAAAGGTGGGGGAGTTGCATTGTATGTAAGACAGCAGTATGACTGCTCAGAGCTCCAGTATGAAACTGCAGAAAAACCTGAGTCTCTGGATTAAGTTTAGAAGTGTGAGCAACAAGGGTGATGTCATGGTGGGAGTCTGCTATAGACCACCAGACCAGGGGAATGAGGTGGACAAGGCTTTCTTCAGGCAACTAACAAAAGTTACTAGATCACAGGCCCTGGTTCTCATGGGGGGGACTTCAATCACCCCGATATCTGCTGGGAGAGCAATACAGCAGTGCACAGACAATCCAGGAAATTTTTGGAAAGTGTAGGGGACAATTTCCAGGTGCAAGTGCTGGAGGAACCAACTAGGGGCAGAGCTCTTCTTGACCTGCTGCTCACAAACAGAACAATTAGTAGGGGAAGCAAAAGTGGATGGGAACCTGGGAGGCAGTGACCATGAGATGGTCGAGTTCAGGATCCTGACAAAAGGAAGAAAGGTGAGCAGCAGAATATGGACCCTGGACTTCAGAAAAACAAATTTTGACTCCCTCAGGGAACTGAGGGGCAGGATTCCCTGGGAGAATAACATGACGGGGAAAGGAGACCAGGAGAGCTGGCTGTATTTTAAAGAATCCTTATTGAGGTTGCAGGAACAAACAATCCCGAGGTGTAGAAAGAATAGTAAATATGGCAGGCGACCAGCTTGGCTTAACAGTGAAATCCTTGCTGATCTTAAACACAAAAAAGAAGCATACAAGAAGTGGAAGCGTGGACAAATGACCAGAGAGGAGTATAAAAATATTACTCAGGCATGCAGGAGTGAAATCAGGAAGGCCAAACCACACTTGGAGTTGCAGCTAGCTAGGGATGTTAAGAGTAACAAGAAGGGTTTCTACAGGTATGTTAGCAACAAGAAGAAGGTCAGGGAAAGTATGGGCCCCTTACTGAATGAGGGAGGCAACCTAGTGACAGAGGATGTGGAAAAAGCTAATGTACTCAAATGATTTTTTTGCCTCTGTCTTCACGAACAAGGACATCTCCCAGACTAGTACACTGGGCAGCACAGTATGGGGAGGAGGTGACCAGCCCTCTGTGGAGAAAGAAGTGGTTCAGGACTGTTTAGAAAAGCTGGACGAGCACAAGTCCATGGGGCCGGATGCACTGCATCCGAGGGTGCTAACAGAGTTGGCTGATGTGATTGCAGAGCCATTGGCCATTATCTTTGAAAACTCATGGCAATCGGGGGAGGTCCCGGATGACTCGAAAAAGGCTAATGTAGTGCCCATCTTTTAACAAGGGAAGGAGGAGGATCCGGGGAACTACAGGCCAGTCAGGCTCACCTCAGTCTCTGGAAAAATCATGGAGCAGGTCCTCATGGAATCAATTTTGAAGTACTTCAAGGAGAGGAAAGTAATCAGGAACAGTCAGCATGGATTCACCAAGGGCAAGTCTTGTCTGACTAACGTAATTGCCTTCTATGATGAGATAACTGGCTCTGTGGATTAGGGGAAAGCAGTGGATATGTTATGCCTTGACTTTAGCAAAGCTTTTGATACGGTCTCCCATAGTATTCTTGCCAGCAAGTTAAAGTATGGACTGGATGAATGGACTATAAGGTGGATAGAAAGCGGGCTCAACGGGTAGTGATCAATGGCTCCATGTCCAGTTGGCAGCCGGTATCAAGTGGAGTGCCCCAAGGGTCAGTCTTGGGGCCGGTTTTGTTCAATATCTTCATTAATGATCTGGAGGATGGCGTGGACTGCACCCTCAGCAAGTTTGCAGATGACACTAAACTGGGAGGAGTGGTAGATACGCTGGGTAGGGATAGGATACAGAGGGACCTAGACAAATTAGAGGATTGAGCCAAAAGATAATTTAGTTGGGGATTGGTCCTGCTTTGAGCAGGGGCTTGGACTAGATGACCTCCTGAGATCCCTTCCAACCCCTGATATTCTATGATCAGAGAAAAATGAATGGCTGGGAAGGCTAAGGCCAATAAAGAGCAGTTTTAGTGTATTAGAAACAACAGAAAACTTAGCAATGGTTTAGGCCCGTTATTAGATGGAGATGGTGAAAAGATGCAGAAAAGGCAGAAATGTTCACAAATATTCTGTATTTGGAAAAGCAGAATGTTGTGCTTGTATCACATGAGGATGATGAAGTACTTTCCAGTCCATCAGTAACCAAGAAGGATGCTAAACATAATCTACTAGGGATAAATATTTTAAAATCTGAGGGCCCCGGTAACTTGCACCCAAGAATCTTAAAAGAGCTGGCTTAGGATCTCTTATCTGCTAATGTTAAATCAATATTTAAAAAAGGGAAAATGGGATGACCTGGGTGTGAAATCATTTCCAGGCAAAATTATGGAAAACCTGATAGAGTTTTATTCATAAAAAATTAGGGCTGTTGATTAATCGCAGTTAACTTACGTGATTAACTAAAAAAAATTAATTGCGATTATTTGCAGTTTTAATCGCACTGTTAAACAATAGAATACCAATTGAAATCTATTCAATATTTTGGATGTTTTTCTACATTTTCATATATATTGTATTCTGTGTTGTAATTGAAATCAAAGCATATATTATTTGTATTACAATATTTGCACTGTAAAATGATAAAAGAAATAATATTTTTCAATTCACCTCATACAAGTACGGTAGTGCAATCTCTTTGTCGTGAAAGTGCAACTTACAAATGTAGGTTATTTTTGTTGCATAACTGCACTCAAAAACAAAACAATGTAAAATTTCAGAGCCTACAAGTCAACTCAGTCCTACTTCTTGTTCAGCCAATCGCTAAGACAAACAAGTTTGTTTACATTTACAGGAGATAATGCTGCCCTCTTCTTACTTACCGTGTCACCAGAAAGTAAGAACAGGCAGTTGCATGGCATTTTTGTAGCCGGCATTGCAAGGTATTTACGTGCCAGATATGCTAAACATTCATATGCCCCTTCATGCTTCGGCCACCATTCCAGAGGATACACTTCCATGCTGATGACGCTCATTTAAAAAATATTTGTTAATTAAATTTGTGACTGAACTCCTTGTGGGGAGGATTTTATGTCTCCTGCTCTGTTTTACCTGCATTCTGCCATATATTTCATGTTATAGCAGTCTCTGATGGTGACCGAGCACATGTTCATTTTAAGAACACTTTCACTGCAAATTTGGCAAAATGCAAAGAAGGTACCAATGTAAGATTTCTAAAGACAGCTACAGCACTCGACCCAAGGTTTAAGAATCTGAAGTGCCTTCCAAAATCTGAGAGGGATGAGGTGTGGAGCATGCTTTCAGAAGTCTTACAAGAGCAACACTCTGATGTGAAAACTACAGAACCTGAACCACCCAAAAAAAAAAAAATCAACCTTCTGCTGGTGGCATCTGATTCAGATAATGAAAGTGAACATGTGTCAGTCCACACTGCTTTGGATTGTTATCGAGCAGAACCTGTCATCAGCATGGATGCATGTCCTCTGAAATGGTGGTTGACGCATGAGGGGACATATGAATCTTTAGCACACTTGGCACGTAAATATCTTGCGATATTGTTGGTTTCTTTCTTCGGCTGAACAGAACAACAGAACTCCACTGGCCATCACTTACAGTCCTCAGCTAAAACCTCTCCAGCGGATCATCGGTGATCTACAACCCATACTGGACAACGACCCCTCACTTTCACAGGCCTTGGGAGGCAGGCGAGTCCTCGCTCACAAACAGCCCGCCAACCTGAAGCATATTCTCACCAGCAACTACACACCGCACCATAATAACTTTAACTCAGGAACCAATCCATGCAACAAACCTCGATGCCAACTTTGACCACATATCTACACCAGGGACACCATCACAGGACCTAACCAGATCAGCCACACCATCACCGGTTCATTCACCTGCACATCCACCAATGTAATATACGCCATAATGTGCCAGCAATGCCCCTCTGCTATGTACATCGGCCAAACTGGACAGTCCTTACGCAAAAGGATAAATGGACACAAATCAGATATAAGGAATGGCAATATACAAAAGCCTGTAGGAGAACACTTCAGCCTCCCTGGACACACAATAGCAGACTTAAAGATAGCCATCCTGCAGCAAAAAAACTTCAGGACCAGACTCCAAAGAGAAACCATAGAGCTTCAGTTCATTTACAAATTTGACACCATCAGCTCAGGACTAAACAAAGATTACGAATGGCTAGCCAACTACAAAAGCAGTTTCTCCTCCCTGGGTATTCACACCTCAGCTGCTAGAAGAGGGCCTCACCCTTCCTGATTGAACTAACCTCGTTATCTCTAGCCTGACCTTTCCCTGCACATTTATATCTGCCCCTGGACATTTCCACTCTTGCATCCGACGAAGTGGGTATTCACCCACGAAAGCTTATGCTCCAATACGTCTGTTAGTCTATAAGGTGCTACAGATCCAGACTACACGCTACCCCTCTGATAGTTGGTAAATTGGAGTGGGTTCAGAGAAGAGCCATGAGAATAATTAATGGTTTAGAAAACTTGCCTTGTAGTTATAGACTCAGGGAGCTCAATATGTTTAGTTTAACAAAGAGAAGGTTGTGAGGCGAGTTGATTACAGTCTGTAAGTACCTACACTGGGAACAAATATTTAATAATGGGCTCTTCAGTCTAGCAACCAAAGGTGTAAGACGATACAGTGGCTGGAAACTGAAGCTAGACAAATTTAGACTGGAAATAAGATGTCAAGTTTTAATGGTGAGAGTAATTTAACTATTGGAACAATTTACCCTGGGTCGTGGTGATTCTCCATTACTGACCATTTTAAAATCAAGATTGGATGTTTTTTTCCTAAAAGATAAGTCCTAGGAATTATTTTGGGGGTGTTGTATGGCCTCTCTTATATGGGATGTCATACTCACAGAATGGAGGACTGTATCCTGGGAAGCAGTGAGTCTTGAAAGAATTTAGGGGACATGGTGGACATTCACTCAACATGAACTCCCACAGTTGTGCTGTGGCAGAAAGGAATAATGTAATCCCTGGATGTATAAAAAGGGGAATAATGAGTAGGAGAAGGGAGGAGATTTCACCTCTGTATATGTCACTGATGAGACAATACAGGACTACTGTGTACTGTTTGAGTGTCCACATTTTAAAAAGGATGTTGAAAAACTGGAGAGGATGCAGGAAAGAGCCACCAAATTATTCAAGAGCTGAAGAAAATGCCTTGCAGTGAGAGAGCTCCTGGTGTTTAATTTCTCAAAAAGAAGATTGAGAGGTGAATCGATTGCACTCTGTCATACCTACTTCTGTCTCCACACACAGAACTGTTCTTTTTGTTCCTCAGTAACAGCCTGAATCTTCTTCCGTTGACGTCAGTGGCAAACTTCCCATTGACTTCAGTGGGAGCAGGATTGGGTCCTAAGAGAGGTAAATAACAAGTTAGTCAAAATTCCTTTGCCAAGTGATGTATTATGATACAAAATTCAATCCACTGACCCCTTGAGTTAATAATTTAGATTCAATTGTGTTGAAAGCCTGATTATGAAGTTGGGAAGTATTTTCATAATGACAGGAAAGAAAGAAGTCACCACAATATTAAATAAGGGTCTCTTATGAGAAAACAAAATTCTTTAGTATAGAATTGCTGGAAATCCAAGAGGGACTACGGGATCAAAAGAGGAAAATTTATTAACAATACATGAACTGCTAGAACTATCCGTATGTGAGTGTCTGACCTTCGAAATAATGAGAGAATGTTATCAGCAACATGGAAGGATAGACGGAAAGAGTGTAAGGGTCATGAGGTTTTTATTTTTCTGATGAGATTATGACCTGTGAACGTAAGCCAACAGTCACGTGGTGCCATCATTATAGAAAACACTTTCTGAAAGGAAACTTTAACTTAGCCAGTGTAAGAGTTCTTTGAATGAATCATGTAGTTAGAGAAGTAGCCAGCAGATGAAAACCTGCGAAAGAGGCAAAGCAAGCTCATGACTGACAGAAAACACGAACACGGGTTTTGATCCCACTTTTGAGGTTTTCACCTCGTACAAGGGGTTTGTAGTCACTGCATAGAGTCTAATTCGGTTATGGTAATCATCACTTACAGTAGTCAGTTGTAAGGATCACTTTCAGGAATCTTAGACTGCATTGACAGGTTTGTTTTTGATTGTCAGTTACAAAGCTTCTATTGCACTCACAGAACCCATCTATCTCTGCCCTGTTTTCTGCCTTTTGAACAGTGTCTCTGCCAGGAGCAGGCCTCTCTAAGACTTAAAGCATGGCAAAGAGTCTGAGTAAGCATTTCCCTAAAAAGAAGCATCTCCTCTTATGCTGGGGGAACATGCCAGCTGTGCTGTGTAGATCTGTGCGTCATGTGCTGGAACACTGGCATGGGAGAAATAAATTAATAGATTTTCTTGGCTTACACAGCTAAACAAGGACCATAGCTGATAGGTAAGAAAGAGACTTGATCATCGGTGCTCAGATACCATAGTGAAAGGCATGGTCTGAAAATATAGGGTGAATGGGTAAGGAGACTGTAGTTTCATATTGATTTTATGTTACTGGAATGTTAAAAAACAACAAATTAAGGAAATGAATGGGGGGGGAAGAAAGCATCAAATGAAAAGGAAAAACAGAAAACAATAAGGAATAGTTTAAAACAAACCCACAGAATTGGGCAGGCACAGAATTGTTGCACAGATCAAAGTAGAAATAATATTTAACAAACAGTTCAAGAGGGGGGAATTGTATAAAATAGCAAATAAAATTGCAATTGAAAAACGTAACAAAACATAGTGTAAAGGTAGACAAAGGAAAGGAGTATTTTTATAATCCTTCTCTCCATCATGCCAGCTAAATTCAACATATTTTAAACCATTAATGTTCGGCTCCTAGTACCCATCCCCTTCCCATTGTCAGCAGCCAGTAGGAAAATAAATGAGGAAAAAGGGGGAGATTACAGAAACTAATACAATTTGGCCCTGATTCAACAAAGCACTTAAGCAGAGACTTAGGCACATGCTTAAGTATATTGCTGAATTGGAAACTTTGTATTCTATCTGTCACTTGTCAGCCATACGCGTTATCAAGTCTGTGTAAATGACAAATATTTGAGAATCCTTGAGAGAAGGCGCAGGTGGACTGAGCTTGTCATTACACTAAAACTTAGTACAGATGGCGACCAACTATCACATCTGCAGATGCTGCAAAATCTCCTTTGACAAAGGTATGAGGAGTATATTCTCCCACAGAATTCAGTTTGTTTATTTTGTCCATAAGCAGCAGAATAGCTGTGCTGAGAGGAACAGACATTCAGCCAAGCTGTGAGATCCTCGTGCAATCCTTCATCTATCTGGAAATAGCAAGAACTAATGTTAAATGATTTATTAAATCTTCCCAAATATAACAAATAAAATGTTAAGATCCTTGAAGCATCTAGGGAGTAAAAGCTCCTGCAAAGGTTTATGGAGGAATTTGGACAAAAATTATGGAAGATGAGGGAAAACAACCTACATATGAAAATCCAGGGCAAACATAAAGCTATCCTATTTGGGGAAAAGGCAGAAAGCAAGAACAAGCTATAGAGAGCTCACAGCCAGCGAAGACTTCTTAGCGAGAGAGCACCTGCTGACCAAAATGGATAAATGTATGAGATCTCTCAAAGCTAAATTAAAATCCCACAAGAACTAAGAGACCTTTATAAGTGAAAGGCAAACAGCAATATGACATGGATGAGAATATTAGTAGATTCAACAGACTCCTACAGCCAAACACTTTCAATGGTACTAGATAGCAGATTCTGCGACCTTAATGGCCTCAATCCTACTCCCTACAACTAAAAAACGTGTCAAGGAATTTGGTGTGTTTTCTCATATTTCACAATCAGCAGTCATGCAGGGCTGGTTATGTAAGCGTCAGTGAATACAGATTCTCTCTGGGTGAATATGCATAGTCCTAACTCATCCCAATTACCACATTCTCCATATAACTCTCTCCATGACAAGACTCTCTCCCTTACAAAGGAATGAAAAAATTGCAGTCAGATGACAGAAGAATGTGAAGTCAGTGAACGCCTCCGAGTATATGAAATAATTTCAGAGGACTCCAAATGTGGCAAGAGATACACAGACCTGTTTAGAAGAGAAACGAATACATACTGATACTATACGTTACCAAGGTAATATTCCTAAGGATGGAGTCAGAGAGCCAAATCTATCCCTAGTGCTTTCATTAGGGATAGGTGTGGCTCCAACTCCTGAGACTCCTAAGAATAACACCCAGAGCTGAAATTTCTATCCTCAAAACCAGAGTCACATGATCCATTGTCAGTCAGGAAATTAAGCCTATTGAGAACAATTCTCACCTGTTCCCTATGGAGGTGTAAGAACGTTGCATAGCAGCTCACTGGTGTCCTTAATGCTCTCAAATTCTCTCTCTGGGTGGGGAGAGAAGACTTCATTCTGATATATAATGCAAGCATTAGTCACTAAACATAGCACAGGCAAGAGCTCACAAATAAACTTGTGGCCAATTGTATTTAACTGCCTATTATTTCAATTATGCACACTGGTATATTATCTGATTTCTTCTAAAATGGGACAGGAGGATGTTTGCTTTAAAATTTCTAAAGAATTTAAACCAATGCTGTTGCCTAAAGATTTGCACTTTCTACTGTGGCAAACTATAGCTCAGAGAGCTTTAAAGGCATAGGTCTCCTTTCTATTTGAGTACTGATTAAAATGCTAATTTGGGGTTCTCAGTAAGTGGTGCTCTGCCAGTGCAAAGAGAACTACTTTGTAGCTCCAGCCACGTGCTTCTGGAGGCAGGAATACACAGATTTTGGCCTGGTAAAACCCAGTTTTGTCATCCCAACTCCCAGGCTTCCTGCTTTAAGCTGCTTCTGCAGGTTTGGAGTTTCCTTCAGTCTTTAGATTTTCCACCTTTCCCTCCTCTCCCATGGTGAAGGGATTGCTGGGTCATGGAATGGCTGGAGTATCCTTCACAGGGTGGCTCTAAACCCCAGCAAGAGAATGTTTCCCTGTATATCTGCACTAAGTTTGCCCAACTCGCAGTCAGGTTACTCAGACTGGGCATTAGGCAGCGGGTTTGTCCTTCATGCTATCCATACAGCTGACTGGAACTCAATGGCTGTTTGTTGAGCGGCAGTAGTACTTACTGTATTCTTAGGTTCAGTTCTCTGTAGAGCCTCTAGTATGCATAGGTATCTACTATCTAAATCTGTTCTTGCCTGGAACTGGGTAGCTGGCTAAAAGCAGTGGAACGTAAGGGGCAAGTGACCATGTAATAAATTTCAGTATAGTTTGGAAATACTAACTATTAAGACTAGGAGTATGTAGAACTCTTAAAGCTTGATATTAAGAAGGGATTACCTGCTTCAAGTGTCCCTTTGTTGTACACTCTCTGGGTCTTGGCTGACAAGATCTTAAACTTCTAACCCAAATCTCACTGTCCCCCCCTTCCCCCCAAACATAAAGTAAAGAGTTGGGGTAATCTTTGGGGTTCTTCAGACTACTTGTCAGGAGTTCCTTCCTGATTCTGTGTTCCAAAGAGGGGTTTCTTAAAATTAATCTTGACTTAGAATGATTTGTTTTATTCTCCTCACTAATATTTCAAGCTATGTTTCCATTACATATCACTAGAACACAATTGCTCTGATTATGCACATGGAAGCTCCAGTTCATCATGTCGTCAACACTTGAGGTGAGCAATTTAGTCCAGTATTTGCCTGGTTGTGTTCAGCACCAGAACAAAATAAATGTAGATAGAAAAGCAATACGAAAATGAAGATGGCAAAATGATTGTAAATGAGTGGACAGAAAAAAAAATATATATTTTTTAAAAGTAAAATAGAGACCCCTCATGTTAAATCCATTCCTCTTGCAATGCTCTGACAGAAGCAGATCAAGAAGCACAACTATATGTCTTATCACCTAGCTCCTGCCCACCTCTGTTGGAAACCAAGAAGGTAGTCCAGGGGAAGGTTCCAATAATGTGGAATTAGAGTTAAAAGGATATGCGTGTTTTAAATAAATTTTGAAATGTTAAGTGACTAGTTCCTGGATATTGCTCTATGCCTACAGTTGAAGACAGTTACTGCTTTCTAACCTACGCTGCCAAACGTCTCTTCTTGAATGATTTTTAAATTGGTGAAACAGCTATTCATTCAACCTGTACCCTATCCTGCCAAGTTAGCGAACACCTCAGTTGAGTGCCCTTGAATCCCCGTGCCGTACTACTCAGAACCTTGCATGATCAGGTCCCAAGTTGGGAAAACTTATAGCTAACAAATCTTGAAGATGAAATTAAACTGATATCTCACATGGTGGTAATAAAAGACAAAGCTTGATGCGTTAGGTAAAGGTGGTGCTAAATGCCAGGAATAAATGTGTAAAACAGATTAACAGAAAGCTACAGTTGTATCCGTTAGAACATAACTAGCATGGGAGAACAAGGTTTTGTTTTATCCCTCATAACATTTTTAAGAGTTAATGTGCAAGGTTCTGCATAGTAATCTGTTCATTAATTTACATCATCGGGCTGCCTTTGGTAAGAAACCCTGGAAAAAATAGAGAGAGGTTTCTTTAAAAGGACTTCCGTGGGAATTGTCTTAGGCCTGGTCCACACTAGGGGAGCGGGATCGATCTAAGATACGCAACTTCAGCTACGTGAATAACGTAGCTGAAGTCAGATATCTTAGATCAATTTTTTTAAAGTACTTACCCCGGTCCACACGGCAGCAGGCAGGCTCCCCTGTTGACAGCGCTTCCTCCACTCGCCGAGCTGGATTTCCGGTGTCGACGGGGAGCGCTTCTGGGATCGATTTATCGCGTCTAGACGAGATGCGATAAATCGATCCCAGAACATCGATCACTACCCGCCGAATCAGGCGGGTAGTGTAGACTAGCCCTTAGATTCATAGACTTTAAGGTCAGAAAGGACCATCATGATCATCTAGACTGACTTCCTATACATTGTAGGCCACAGAACTTCATTCCTATAATAGACTCTGGCTGAGTTACTGAAGTCCTCAAATCATGGTTTAAAGTCTTCAAGCTACAGAGAATTCACCTAAACTTGCAAGTGACCCAGGCCCCCTGCTGCAGAGGAAGGAGAAAACCCCCCAGGCTCTCTGCCAATCTCACCTGGGGGGAAATTCCTTCCTGACCCCAAATATAGCGATCAGTTAGACCCTGAGCATGTGGACAAGACCCACTAGCCAGACACCTGTGAAAGATTTCTCTCTAGTAACTCAGAGCCTTCCCCATTCTCTTCACCCTGTCCACTTTAAATTACAACCTCTATCACTTCCTGTAATCATGGCTATGGTTCACTTCTTTGTGTGTAGAAGCAATGTGATAAGCAAGATTTTGTGTGTGTGTGTGCTTACAGTGTAGAAACATTGGAACAATACTGTTAAGAGCCTCTTAAAATGTAATTTTTGAAAACATTTATGTTTGTTGCATTGCTAAGGGAAACATCTGATTTCAAATAAATCTAAAAAAAAATCTGGAATATTACAAGACACTGAAATAACCAAACATTAAAACAGAAAAGGAGTAAAATAGGAACTGAAAACCAGAATCTGTGATCACTCATCAAAAATCCAGCTTAAACCTAATAGTGAAGGGGAAAAGAAGACCTGAAAATAAAAAGGTCTAGAATGACAAATGACAGAACAGGATGTATTAAGGCCTGTAGATTTTTACAGATTTGTTCATTTTTGATCTCCAAATATTTGGATCCATATTTTAATAACTAAATCAGATACCTTCATTTTTTGTGGAATTATCCTAAACGCAGAGCACAAGGCGGATAAATGTGACAAACAATTAGAACTTTATGCCCAAGATTTTCAAAAGAGCACAGCACCCAAAATTGCAGCCAAATTTCCAAAAGAGCCACCTATCCTGGGTAATGAGCCTTTTTGAGAAGAGTCACAATGGGAACTGCTGGGTGTTGAGCTCTTTTGAAAATCTGGCCCTATATCATAGAATCATAGAATCTCAGGGTTGGAAAGGACCTCAGGAGGTCATCTAGTCCAACCCCCTGCTCAAAGCAGGACCAACCCCAACTAGATCATCCCAGCCAGGGCTTTGTCAAGCCTGACCTTAAAAACCTCTAAGGAAGGAGATTCCACCACCTCCCTAGGTAACCCATTCCAGTGCTTTACCACCCTACTAGTGAAAAAGTTTTTCCTAATATCCAACCTAAACCTCCCCCTCTGCAACTTGAGACCATTACTCCTTGTTCTGTCATCTTCTACCACTGAGAACAGTCTAGATCCATCCTCTTTGGAACCCCCTTTCAGGTAGTTGAAAGCAGCTATCAAATCCCCCCTCATTCTTCTCTTCTGCAGGCTAAACAATCCCAGTTCCCTCAGCCTCTCCTCATAAGTCATGTGCTCGAGCCCCCTAATCATTTTTGTTGCCCTCCATTGGACTCTTTCCAATTTATCCACATCCTTCTTGTAGCGTGGGGCCCAAAACTGGACACAGTACTCCAAATGAGGCCTCACCAGTGCCGAATAGAGGGGAATAATCACGTCCCTCGATCTGCTGGAAATGCCCCTACTTATACAGCCCAAAATGCCGTTAGCCTTCTTGGCAACAAGGGCACACTGTTGACTCATATTCAGCTTTTCATCCACTGTAACCCCTAGGTCCTTTTCTGCAGAACTGCTGCCCAGCCATTCGGTCCCTAGTCTGTAGCAGTGCATGGGATTCTTCCGTCCTAAGTGCAGGACTCTGCACTTGTCCTTGTTGAACCTCATCATATTTCTTTTGGCCCAATCCTCTAATTTGTCTAGGTCCCTCTGTATCCTATCCCTACCCTCCAGCGTATCAACCACTCCTCCCAGTTATCTAGTAAATGCTCAAAATTCAGTGTTGAGGCATGCTATGTATGTCTGGGAATTGTTGTTTTTCTGCATTTATTTTTTCATAGAAATCGAATAGAGCCAGCATTCTGCACTTTTTATATGAAATTGAAATTGATTTAAAGAGAAGGGGGAAAAGTCAATTAAGACACAATTCTCCCAGGCACTAAAAACACAAACACACACACACACTTTATTTTAATGCTCCTGGAGCGTAGCCTCTGAGCATATGGGGCGTGGCCATTTCAGTGTGGCCAGTGAATCCCCAGGCCAGACCGTGTGCCTTGAAGCCACACGTGAAACCATGATTGCTTCTGCAGCCCTGAGGCAGCACCAAAAAGGTGGCACTGGTGCTTCATGCACTGCCCTTGAGACCCATTTCACACAACCCATTTAGTTAAGCTGTGCACAGGGACCTGGACAGGATCTTCTAGCCAGTAAGAATCTTTAGGATGGGCATAATACTGTAGATAATTCTCTCAAGGTGTGCTAGGATGTTGCACTAATAGTACTGTAAGATGGGAATCGGAGAAAAAAATATTAAGATTGTCCACATCTGCTTATTACTGAACATGCTTCATTGATTAGGAAGAAAACAAGCATGGCATAGCGAAGAACACAAAGAATTGATTCCAAGATTAAATGTTACAAAGTGTCAGGACACATTCAATTGTATTAATCTCTGTATTAGTGAAAAAAGAAAATAAGAAAGAAAGAAATACTTGTTGCACCTTAGAGACTAACAAATTTATTTCAGCATAAGCTTTCGTGGGTTAGAACCCACTTCATCGGACGCATGGAATGGAACATACAGTGGACAGATATTTATACAGTCAGAGAAACATGATAAGGTGTATTATTGAAGAAACACTTCCTTGTGTTTAAAGAGGTTTCTGAGGTTCTGCCATGGAGGCTGGCATGTTCCCACTTACCAGCAGGAAGCAAGGGAAACTCGGGAACAAACTCATTCTTCATAGAAATCAGTGAGAAAAGATCTGGACTTCGAATGTTGCATTTAGACAGATTTTAATATATATTACTGAAAATTTTTCAGGTAAATGTCATTTTGTTTTAAATTAACCTTGTATTTCTTTCCTTTATTGCTACCTGATTTCTAAGAATTTTGGATTACCTTGACCTCTTTCTTTTATAGATCTTAAAGCCACAGGGATAATTAGGATTCTGTAGTCTGGCAATCTGCAAAATACAGGTCATAGAATTTCACCCAGTAATTCCCGTATGTATTTATCTATGATACTAACATGGCCCCCACCCCTCTGGTAGGTGTCCTCTGAGCACAACTACTAGATCAGGCCCCGCATGTGATGTAGGCAGCCAAATGCCTGTCTTCCCCTTGTTTGTGAATTGGTCTAGGGATTAGGTGTCCCAGGCTTCTAGAGGGAAGCAGCAGTATGCATCCTGGGAGGCAGAAACAAAGGCTCTGAAGGAACTTTTGGCAGCTAAGCTTTTTCAGAAAAGTTTGCTTAGATGCCTATCAGGTTCAGCAAGAGTTTTGTGAATTGCAGTAGAGCCTAAATCTGGGGTTGTGACTCTGGTCCTTAATGACTTGTTTAAAGTCACTCAAGAAGTCGGTCACAACAGAAAATTGAACCCTGATTTCTCAAGACCTAGATTAAAATCTTAACCGCTTCACGATACTTCCTTCTAGCAAATCCTATAACTTGTGATTGAAATAGAGCGTATGTTCTAGAACGATATCCAGTCTTGATATTTTGGATTCTGACCTCTTCTGTCCCTGCTTCTTCAGCTCAGTATTCTCTAAGGGTAAGTGGGAGAAGGTAGTACTAATGTCAGACTTGAGAGAGTGATCAGAGTAGGCAAAATCTAGTGCTGAGGATGGGTGGAGTATTGAACTTAGGCTGCCAGGGGGAGTTTGGTCTGGGAGAGCAGTTAGGTCTACTGCGCCGCAGAGACAGAGTAGGGGAAACACATCAAAGGAATGCTGTCTCTTGGGAAGGGGGGCAAGCTGATTATCTTTCTCTGAAATTTCTGAGACAAGGTGGGTGAGGTAATATCTTTTATTGGACCAATTTCTGGTGGTGAGAGACACAAGCTTTAGAGCCATACAGAGCTCTTCCTCACGTCTGGGAAAGATACCCCCAAGTGTCACCACTAAATGCAAGATAGAGCAGATTGTTTAGCATAAGTAGTTAGCACATATTCTAAGGGACAGTTCAAGGTAGAGTGGCCTGTTAACACCTCTGCAGTCATAGGTCAAAAGAAGGGGTGAATGGGTTACGATTATTATAATAAGCCATAAATCCAGTGTCTCTCTTCAGTCCATGATTTTTAGAGCTTATCTACACCACAGTTTTGTCAATGCAAGATACGCCGACAATCAAAAAACGGTATAATTATATCGCTTGTGCATGTTCACACAACGCTCTTTCAGTCAGCAGAGCATGTCCACAGTTGGTGCTGTAGCTTCGACACAGAGAGCAGTGCACTGTAGGTAACTATCCCACTGTGCTACTCACCACCTTCTGCAGTTAGGAGTTGTATGATGGCAGAATGGATCGCAGTGCATCGTGGATGCGGGCTCAATGTCCCATGATGCAATTTTTTCCATTCCATGGGCTTCCAACTTCATTTTGTGGCATTTTCAACAGCCCCTGTTTACTGTGTGCCCACATTGTGTTCTGCCTGGAGCATGAATAGGGACTTCAGCATCTCTGTTTGCTCCTCCATCACTTTTCTCATCTGCTCCTGGTCCTTCACAGTTCGCTCCTCGCTCTCCTTTATGTCCTGCTGTCTGTTTTAAATTTTTTCTTTACAGTCTCTCCCCACTCCCTGCGTTCTCTTTTTTTCAGCCCCAGAGGATTGGAGCACCTTGCTCTGACTTGGTCGCTTCCTTATTTGATAGAGATGCTCCGCTGGTGTGTAGGGGGTTCCCCTGAAGGCCACATCTGCAGACGCACAAGAAAGAATAAACAGAAGTATGATTGTTAGTTCACGCACAGCATTGAATCATTATAATAAAATACACCTCTTTTTACATACAGATCATTTTCTCATTGTCCCTTGGCAAGCACACATCTCAGTGAACACCCTAAATAGCATGAGTTTGGCCCGGGGCCAGGGCTGGGCAATCAAGATGGGGTAAAAGGTCCAGGTGGTTTTTTAAGGGGATCACTGCAGGCGACTAGGGACAATGTTGTAAATTCTGACATAGGCAGGATTTTCCTCAGGCATGGGTCATTGAAGCCAATATCTCACTACTGAGGTTAAGCAAGGGTGCATCTCCTGTATGCGTGCAGCTTCAGATCTGTCCCTATGCTCCTCACCTGTGTGACACTTTGGTCCCTGCACAAGTGATTGCTGACTGGCATGAGAAAGTTTCCTACAATGGGGGAAGGAACAAAGCAGCTGTGCCAAGGAACCTTTGGCAGAGGATTGGCGAGTACCTCTAGGAAAGTTTCCTAACGATCTCTCTGGAGGATTCCCGTGAAATCTCGGTGTGCATTAACACACTGTTCCGCTGCACTGCTTAGCTGCACAGGGGAATGTGAAGGACACACAAACACAGCTAGTCTTGTACATTTCTATCCCTTCGCCCACTTCTAGAATATACAAAGCAAAGGACAGCTCCGCTGCAATTAACCGAGGAGCATCAACTCAAAAAAGATCACTTACCTGTGCCCTCCTCTCCTGCATCATGCGCACCGGAGATGGAATGCTGGGACTGGCTAGATCCCTCCAGAGTGGAAATGAGTCTTGACTCGCTGCGCCACCTGACGACCCTGCTGTGGGCTCCACGTCATCCTCCAACTCAACCTCCTCGTCCACGACTTCATCCTCGGGGTTGAGTCCATTGTCTGCTGCCTCCAGCCGCACAGAAGTATCCATGGGGCTCTTGGTGATGGAGGAGAGGTCATGGCCGAGGATGGCATCCAGCTCCTTATAGAAGCGGCAGGTCTTCGGCGCAGCACCAGAGAAATGGTTGGACTCCCTTGCCTTTTGGTACGCCTGCCTCATATCCTTTATCTTCGAATGGCACTGATGTATGTCCCATAAGTAGCCCTTATCCAACATACCACGAGAAATCTGACCATAGATATTGAAGTTCCTACAGCTGGAGTGGAGCTGGAATTGCACAGCCTCCTCTCCCCCACAGTGCCAGCAGATCCAACAGCTCAGGTGTGCTCCGAGTGAGGGAGCATTTGCTGCGTGGAGCCACCATGGTCAGCAAGCAGGAAGTGGAATTTCAAAATTTCCTGGTCCTTTAAAGGGACAGAAGCCTATGTATCGTGGTGCAAGGCAGTGGAGTTCAAACCACTGACCAGAGCGTCAGAGTGGGCATTGTGGGACACCTTCTGGAGGCCATGTAAAGCGACATAACCAAGCGCAGTGTCTACACTGACACTTTGTCGATATAACTTTGCTGCAAAAAGCTCTACGCCTCTCATCAAAGTGGCTTTATTTTGTCAGCAAAGCAGGAGAGTTTTGTCAGCAGAAGAAGCCTGGCAGTGCGTACATTTCCACTGTTTTGTCGACGAAACCTGACTTTTGTCGACAGTACTGTATAGTATCGATAAGGCTTTAGTGTCTAGCAGAGTTATGAATTTAAGCTCCCAGGCTTGTCGTTTGAAAATGTTGTGCAGGTTTCCTTTGAGGATGACGACTGATAGGTCAGACAGAGTGAGCGCTTTGTGAAAAGTGTTCACCCATGGGTGATAGGGTGTTTTTTGTCTTTTATCATTTTCCTTTGTGGGTTCATTCGAGAGCGTAGTGATTGTCTGGTTTAACCCACATAGTTGTCGCCAGAACATGTAGTGCTCTGGATGTGGTAACACCACTTGTGATAGGTGTGTGTAGGATCCATTGATCTTGAAAGGTGTGTTGTGGGGTGTTGATCATTGTAGCAGTGAAGATATGTCTACAGGTTTTGCATCAGGATGGCATCCAGGATTTGGTGCCACTTCCATATTAAACCATAAAATAATAAAATATAAGTTAAATTAAAAGAGAAATGTATTTACCTTCAAAAATAATTTAAAATACATGCTGAACCTTACCACAAAAATGACAATATAAGTCCAAAATTTTTTCCTTTAATTCCAATGTAATATTATTTAATTTTTAGCACCCAGTTGTTTGCTAGGTACTTAACTGTAAGCTCTTTCGGTCAGGGGGCCAATTGTACTGTCATATGAAAACAGAATGTCAATGTGCAGTGCATTTCTTCCTCTGCCAACTTATCTTAATTCCTGCCTGGTAGCAGGAAAATAGAAGCCTCTGTTGAGTAAGTGCTTTTTTTCTCCCCTCTTTAAGTGTACTATTACTTTGTTTTGCTTTGTTTCAAATGACAATTCCTATTGTTCGGACACAAGACTAGTTAACTCTGACATTTTGAAAAACACTAGCATTTTCCCTTAATGTGGAATACAGCCTGAAATATTCTTTTAAGTGGAAATCCAGAAACCACAAATGTATTTAATGAACTTGTTAACTTTGGAATCATGTGTGAAAGTTCAATTAACGCTAATGAAAATATGCTTCTAATAACAGTCATAGCATTTCTAGTCACTGGAAAATTTCTAAGCACACTCCATTTAATTTCAGCTTCTGCAACGAAGCATCACCCTTTATAGAAGTGGAGTGCACTGAATCCTAATTGTTCTTGAAAGCATTAGCTTGAATCTCTCCCCTTTAATAGAATTTATAGAGCCTTCTGGTGACAAGTCAAAGTAGGCATTTTCCTGCAAAAGAAAGTACAAAATCAAGGTTTGATAAATCTTAAAAGTTAAACAGTGGATTTTTAAATTGGGACGTATAGAGTTCAAACCTTTTAGTAGGTTATTCTTGTTTTCCTAGCTTGGGCAGCAAAAAGTGAATTCGGCACAAAAGCTTTGTGTGGCTGACTGTGATTTTAATTCAAACAGTGAATTTAGATGTGCTGTTTTAGCCTGTGCTGCACCTTTTCCATTTAACCGTATAATTGAAGGTTTGAGTAATCTGTAAACTTGCTTAGGAAACAAGCTTATATTTTCCCCTCTCATGTATGCAATGCTTGCAGTCCTGGGAAAGTCAATGGAGGGGTGGAAAAAGCAACTTAACGAGCTCAGTTCATTCCTTCCTTTTTCTCTTTCAGGTGCTGGCAATGTTGAGGGTGTAAACTTTGTCTTAGTCCACAGTCCATGCTCTTGTTTTCTTTCTCCCTAGAACAAACTGCTTGAAAAACAGAAAATAGCACACAGTTCTGGTTTTTAACCCCCTTTCATTCTCTATGCACACTTCCTGGCTCTCTCGCTCGCTTGCTCTCTCTCATCTCAGCATTTCACAGATTTCACTAGTCAGGACTTGTTTTGCCCTTTGACTGGAGAATAAAACCCCATGCCAGTTAAATTTAAAAAATATCTTAATGTACTACGCTCATTCTTCTGTAAGATCTCAGTTAATGTTTTCTCATAAGCTTGCTAAACTTCATGCCTGAAAGAAACTAGTGATTTTGGGTGACCAACCTCAGCTGGGCCTGATCTTCAGGAAGTGTTGCACACCTGCTCTCTGGAAATCAGGCCCTTTCAAGATGTCTCAGTTTGGGCATCTAAAAACTGAGACATCAGAATCATTGCTCATTTATGGAAAATCTTGGCCTACATTTCTTAGCTGCTTCAGGAGATTCAAATTATAGGGCAGTGATCCCCAAACTTCTTACGTTGCACCTCCCCTTATCCCTGTACATACCCTCCACTTGCCCCCCACCCCTGCCACAGGAGCTGTGGCTGGGAGCAGGACTACAGTCGGGACCCAGGCTGGGGCTGGAGCCGCAGCTAGGCCGGCAGCCAGGGCTGCGGCTGGCAGTGGGGTTGGGGCTGGGAGCAGAGCCATGGCCGGGGGCAGAACTAGAGCAGAGCTGGGGGCAGAGTGGGGCTGGGTGACGCTCCCTCCCCACCCCTGTGCGGGCTGGCCTGGACCCTGCTGCACGCCCCCTCCACCCCAATGTTCCCTTACACCCCACAAATTGGAGGATGCTGTTATAGGGTCAGGGTCTCCATTGTCCCTAATTTTTTGTGTATTCATTTACACCAGTATAAAGTAAATACATTGCCATTGTGATTTATTAGTGTTTTACACTCTGCACTACACCTGGTACTGGGCAACAAAGAATCTGACCCTTCATGTTTTCTTCATTTGGAGCCATCGCTCCAGTGTGAGCATTAAGGACACACCGTAGGTTCATCCCAAAGAGTAAGTCTACCAGAATATAGGTTGCAGGGATTGAATTTACCAGTGCATATACCTTATGGGTGCCTTGCAAACACAATGAAGTGATCTTGTGGGAGTGCTACACTATCCCACCCCACTTTTCAAAATGAAAATGGAAAGAATGTCTCCTGGAAAGTGGCAGCTGCTTTTTGACATTCGTGTAATGGGAGAAGTGAAAGCTTTATGGTGTGTAACTGTGACACTGCATTCCAACATAAGCTTCTCTCTGTCCTTCTTTCAACCAATAAACCAATCTTCCTCCCTTTTCACTCTCTCCCCTCCTAAACTTCTGCTGTTTATGTGTTTTAATCATAATAGCAACAAATCCTTCCCTGCCGGCATTATCATACCGTTACAAATTTTGGCTGTCGCCTCTGGCACTTTCCTCAGAGTCAGGATGATATTGCCCGCTTTGATGGGACTTAATTCTGAGTGTAAAATACTGCTCTGTCAGTGAATATTTTCTACATTAAACTTTTCAGTCCAACAATAAGATACAGATTTTTTGGGAGAACAGTTTTCTCATTATTACCAAAACCCATAAAAAGCTTTTTTAAAATGTTTTTAGGCGAGTTTTCACAGTTACCCAAATATTTATAGTACAGAATAATTTGCATTTCAGCCCTGCGAGACTTGTAAATGTAACATACAGTCTGTGAGTTTAATATTTGTAAAATACATACTTTAATAATTCACAAATAGTTCTGTATATAGTGTTAGCCCATAGAGTATTAACCAAAGGAGAAATATTTTGTACTGTCTATAAATTGCATTAAGGGTAGAACTCAAAGTTGCATAGTGCAATTCCACATTCCATATGGCAAAGTTCTTGTTATGAGTAGTTGCTTTGGGGCGGGGGGGGGGGGGAAGCAACCAATTTCAAAATACAGATGACCATTTGTTTCCTGTTAAATTTCCCACATATAATATTCTTTCCCTCCAGATTGACAGAAAATCAGATTAAAGTCAGTGGGAACTAATCTTTTGAGTAAGATTTCAATCTTTGTCAGTGCAATTTCCTACCCATGGGTGATTAGTATTGGGATACAAGTTTTTTCCCTTGGGCTACAGAATCCAGCCCTCATCCATTGTAACCAAAGTCTTTGCCCTGTGATGTCCTATGATGACCCATGTGAAATGAGTTGATGGTCGCAGTTCACTTTCCATTAGACAGGTGTCCACATTGCAAATCCATTGCCATAGTTGGCATTGACAGCCTTGTCGGGAGCTGCATCTGAGAGCCCAGGGACTCGGAAACCGATTCAGAGCCCACTGACATCAGCATAGACTGAAGTACTCACACCTCTACAAGAGGTGGTAATTGAGCGTGCGCAAAACCTGGTTTGCTGCTGCCTCTTCTGTACCAGTTCTGTGGATAAAGAGAAGATCTTTGCCTCTGTTGCTGTCAGCCTCTTGACTTGGGTGAGCTCTGTATTGACTATAAAATATCCTAGATGGTAAGTCCTGTATTCTCCTGGTAGATTATTCTTTTAAATATATTTTATTCATATCGGTCTTGATTCTGCCCCACTGGAGTTAATGGGAGTTTTGCCACTGATTTCGATGGGAGCAGGATCACACCCATAACCACCATACGAAGAGTTGTGTAGCATCGGAAGTACCCCACGGAACCGTAAACTCTCCAGTGTTCTGATTACAACTCGGCCATGCAAAGTTAATACACATTTATACTTACTATTATTCTGTTGTGATTAGTCATACTGGCAACAAGTAATTCTCTGCTCTGCTGTCAGAAGCCAAAATGAGACAGTGTAAGATTTCTCTGCCTCCAGCTTTCTTGCCCCGAAAGACACATCGATACTGATGCTCATTTAATCTTGAATCTTCTGTAAGATGACTGAGCTACACAAAATGGATGTTTCATAAAGTGTTAAAAATTCCATGATAATGTAAACAGAAAAGTCCAACGGTATTCAACAGGTTTGGTGCAAAACACGACTTTACAAAAGTATTACCCTGGTGTTTGGGGAATTTAGTGTGGATATTGTGGAATGTTTTTAATAATGGTATGAAAAACAGCATAAGAACTAAAACTCCAGAGGCATTTACAGTAAGGCCTCTTAACACTGTCAGAGCAGTAAATAAGAATCAGGACCCAGCTTCCAACCTTCATAACCAGATTCACATTTACACTAAGGCAGCAGAAAGTGACCTTAAAATGGCCATAAATTGTTTATCTCACCTTAGCGGAAACGAGAATCAGGCCCACAGAATTAAGAGCTGGTTTTCTACCTTAGCATGTCGTCATTGTGTGCTGCACACTATTTATCATTCTACTGAAGAGCTGCAGTCTAAAATACAAATACCTTTTAAAAAAAAGTTTGCCCCTGAGGTTTGTTTATCCATATGGAACTGCCAGGAAGTACTGTAGGCATAAGGCATTAAAGACACACTTCAAATAAAACTGAATAATCTGGTGATGTTCTTCTTTGTGCGTCCTCTGCATAGTCCCAGTCTTGGTGTTGCACCAACCGGTTCATTCTGTGCAATAGAATTCTAGCTGTCTCACATGCCTCCCTCGCCCCTCCCCTCAGTGAGCATTGAACATTCCAGGGTGAGAGTATAAAAAGGATGTGGAGCTCCAGCCAGCTCAGTTCCTTCCAGCCGCAACCATCTGAATGGATTAGGAACCACTCTGGGGTGTTCCCGGACCCATAGCTGGTTTGATTTTAGAGCTAGGTCATAGTTTGATAGTCAGTTAAGTAGTTTTAATATTAATATTAGATCAGAGTCATTATAAGTTCTTTGGTGAAAGGAGGGCGGAACCGAAGAATAAAACCCGGATTTAAAAGGTGCGTGTCATGCCTGTCTGTGTTCCCAGTGTCTGACACACATGCCTGATGCCTGGCATTTTTAGGTGAGGGACACTTACTGCAGAAATGCTTAATTTGCTCAGCCTTCACAATATGAGCAAATCAGGAGAGGCAGAACAGGCTTCAAACAATTTTACCACAAGCGGCTCAGTCAGCGAAACTGTCTGGAACCAGCAAAACTGTCTGTGGGTGGGTGAGATTCTATGGCCTGCATTGTGCAGGAGGTCAGACTAGATGATCATAATAGTCCCTTCTGACCTTAAAGTCTATGAGTGTATGGAACCGTATGAGTGCAAGGTTCAGAAAAATCTCAGAGACCAGCTTCAGCTCTGTGAAGTTTTAGGGTTCAACCCAGACCAGTAAGGGGCTGTGTTACCACCTGACCTGTAACCCTGGGTGTGTTAAATGCTCTGTTGCTGTGGCTCAAGCCCAAATTCCAACAGCCAGAAGACAAGTGTGCAGTTCCAGAGTGTCTGTGTGCTGTGAAGCCCTGGTTTAATGCTCTGACCCCAGCATCACAACAATCTGGGGTACTACTTGCAGGATGACCCAAACGCACTCCCGATCCCAAATTTTCCCCAAACCATCTTCCCTGAAGTGCCCAGCCCTCTCCTCGAACATTCAGAGAAGTAATAAAGGAGCAACAAATCTTAAAGAGACAAAAGTGCAGCTCGTTATTTTAACTACAGTTAATAATCTCTTCAATTCAAACACAGCACTGGGTGGTTTAGAGTAAATGTAAAACAAGCTTATTAACAAAAAGAGGGAGGTTTTAAGTGACTTCAAGTAAAAGGGATAATGCCAAAAATGGTTACAAGCAAATAAAAGTAAACTGCTTTCTGGTATCTAGGACTTAACAAGCTACCGTCTGTGTTCAAGGTAGATTGGTGAGAAATTTTTCTTCTTTCCACCCATGGCTGACATTCTCCCAGTCAGGACCTTCCACAGAAGTACAAGGCGCTAGTTTCCCTTTTCTTCCTAGGTGAAGGATAATGTAGGGGCATGCTGCCCCTCTCTTTGTAGTCCAGTAAACCTTTGAAAAGTCTCTCTCTCAAAGTTCATTGACCCTGCTTCAGTAGGCAGGGTGACCTCGTGCTATTTTTCCCTTCCTGTGGACTTCCCAGCTCCCTGCTGATTCATATGTAAATGGGGCTTCCAATGTTTTGATTCCATAATGCTTGCTTTACAATGGAGACAGGTAGATAACTCCCTTACCTCATGTCTGGTGGAAAACCTGTTTTCCTCTGTGTCTAGTCACAGACTTTAAAGCATAATATTGAGTATCCATAATTCCTTGGATACTGTTAATGCATACATTTCACAATGATATTCATCACCAGTGTGTCAGAGGCTTTCAGAGAAGATGTTACATGATGATACACTTTTATAATACAGTAATATTGCATTCAGTCAGTTGATTAATTTGTTTAGTGTGTGAGATTCAGACCTCCGCAAAAGCTATCTCCCCCACTTACTAGGTTGATGGCTTTGTTTACCATTTCCAAGGTGGTCAAACAAGCAAATACCCATTCTTTTGTCTAGGGGAGACTGTGTGTTACTTAAGCATATTAATGATTAGTGAGTTATTAGTTTTTCAGTAGTATGTTACATGCCACCTTTGGGGTATATATTATGACAACAATGTGTCAGGTGTTGTGAGTGTGTCAGGCCTGAAAAGATATGCTGACACAGTAGTGGACCATCAATGGGCCTCTGTGTCATAGGCTCTACGCAAACTCACATGGAAAGAAAGATAAAGCCTCTCCCTTGATACACAGCACCAAGGGGTCCAGTAGCAGGAAGGATCCAAAGAGGAAAGCGTTTCCCACTGTTGTGTCAGCCTCTGTTTCTAGCACCAATCCTTTTCTCATGGACTCAGATATTATGTGGGGCATGAATGCTCCATTCTTGTTGGTGTTAGCCTCTTTAAAAAGAGCCGATCCACAAGAGGAGGATCTACCTGGCTAGAGGATCTTCAAGGAACGCACTGTGAGAACAGTGTCTCGTGGTAGAGGCAGGAAACTTTCTTCATGTTGGATCCAGTTTCTGAAGACTAACACTAAGGAACTAATGGTTTGAGGGAAAGATAAAGATCCGATAACAGATATTGACATGACACTGCAATAAATAGTAGTTACGGCACAGGTACTTAGATTGTGTCTCTCTCTCTCTCAGACTCTGTTGGTGATTAACCCAGGCATTGTGATTGAGCATCTCAATTGGATGCTTCCCTGGGGAACAGAAGGAGAGTTGAGGAAGTCAGGATTTTTCCATTACTCCCACCCTCCAACACTCCTGGATCTCCAGAAAAGAATTTTGCTCTATTCTACTTTATTCAGCATGGAAGATGGATATCTCCAGGTCCATCCGAACCGATCTGGCTCAGATCGCAGAATGGGTGCCGATCAGAGGTCAGATCTGGAAAAAGACTGTTACGAGCAATCTCATACATCTGCGTCAGAGCTGTATGGACAAAGATATTTCCATCTGGCTTCAAATATGGGCTTTTGGCTCCTTGGGCTCAGTGGTCTCTTTGGCCATCTCCTGCTCCTTATCAAGATGTTACTATGTATGGGAATATAATTTTACCGATGCAACACTGAGAGGGGTCACACTCCCTTTATTGGAAGAATTGCTGTTGCTGGTTGGAACAATCTGGAATGCCCCCTCAGCCTTTCAGCCTACATCCAAAAAGACTGTACCAGTTTCCTCAGGAAGGTCTTACATACTCATCCCTCTACTTCATTAGTAGAAAGGACTTCACTACATAAGTCAAAAGATAGGAAAGTTCACTCTATCCTTCTGATAAAGAAGGGAAAAGGCTGGATGTCTTTGTGAGTAAAATATTTTCTTCAGCTTCTTTATTAAGCATGTGAATAGCAAATTATGAAGCTGTCATGGCTAGATATCAATGTCATTTATGAGAGGGAAATGGTAACATTCCTGAATGCTCTACCGGAGGAACAGAAAAGATTAGCAAGTGCGCTTTTAGAAGAGGGGCAAAATGAGGCTAAATACTAATTTGAAGCCGCATTTAACTCTTCAGAGGCATCAGCTAGAGCAATAGCTTCAGCTATTGCATTAAGAAGACATGCTTGGCTGAGATCAGTGGGCCTTAGGAGACAAGGATGAAAACTGAGGAACTTCCTTTTGAAGGAAATGGTTTAACATACAGGCAGATGATGTGCTAGAGAAAATGAAGAATGTCAGATCTACAGCTAGATTTTTGGAGGAATTTAATCCAACAAGATGATCATCTTCAGTTCCATTTTTCCTGTATCAGAGACAATACCCACTTTCTTCATTGTCGGTTCCTTGCTCTTATCACCAGCCTCAGCAACATTCCTACCAATAACACCAGAAGACGTCATTTAAACCTCACAGGAATAAAGGGAAATCTCACTCCTCCAAGATCTCAGATTCAGCAGAAGGACATTAGAGCTACCAACCAGTCTTGTTATCCCTCTGTTTGGGGACCACCTGCCTATTTTTGCCATCAATGGGAATTAATAACATAGGAAAGGTAATTATTGCATGTGGTTATTCACTAGAGGTCAAATCCCTTCCTCCCACCAACCCCTCCCTTCCCACCATCCCCATTTTATCATCAAGCAAAGAACTGGCTCATTTGGGTTTTCTCAGAGCGGAAATTCAGTCCCTATTATAACTGGGGTGATAGAGGAAGTACATCACGAATACACAGAGGGATTTCCATTCATGTCGTTTTCTAATTAAAAAAAAAAGATGGGGCTGTCACCCTCTTTTGGATCTCGGGAGATTAAACACCTTTACAAAACATTTTTGTTTCCTCATGTCATCTCTAATTTCTATAATCCCTTCAGGATTGATTTGCAGCTCTGGATTTAAAAGATGTGCATTTCCGCATTTAATTATGGCCACATCGTTGAAAATATCTCTGTTTCATGGTAGGAGAAAACCATTTTCAGTACAAGTTCCTCCCTTTTGATTTATCTACGGCCCTGAGAGTATTTACAAAATGCCTTCTGTCATAGCAGCATATTTGAGAAAACAGGAGATTTATTTATATCCTTGCATAGACGACTGGTTAATAAAAATGTCATCTAAGGAGGAGATCCTGTTACGTATAAAACAAATATGTTTAATTTTTGCCAAAATGGGATTATGCATAAATTCAGAAAAATCACTCTTAAATCCAACTCAAAGGATCCCTTTCATAGGGGCCAAATTGGACTTAACTGTAGCAAATTTCTTTCTCCTGGAAAAAGGTTTATAAAAACAAAATGGTCTTTACAGTTTCCTCAGCAGTCAATACTCTTCCTCCCCTCCCCCTCTCTGGTTAATGGGTCTCTTCGCATCAGTCTTTGAATGTGAGGTCTGCAACACTAATTAGCAAGAAATTACAAACAAGGCACAGACAATACGCATTGTAAATTGGTAATTCCACAGCGTGTGTTAACAACAGTGACGTGGTGGACATGCAATCTAAATGTGATGAAGAGTGTGCCATTCAATTTGCCTCTGCCACCAGTCATGCCTCTGATGCATCTACTCCGGGATGAGGAGCCCACTTAAACAGCAATCTTGCGGTCAGGCGGCACTGGTCACCAGGAGAAAAGAAACTTATCAGTGGGTTAGAACTGAGACCAAACAGGCTGGCTCTCAAATCATTCCTACTTCAGGTCAGACAATGAGTTGATCAGGTGCCAACAGACCATATGACAACATTACATATGACAACTTTGAGCAGGGGGTTGGACTAGATGACCTCCTGAGGTCTCTTCCAACCCTGAGATTCTATGATTCTATGATTATATAATCCAAACAAACTAGGTGGGGCTCATTCTCTATAATTGTCCAAAGAGGCAAGGAATCTTCGGGATTGGTGTGTAGAACAAAGTGTTCGCTCAGTAGTGATTGATTTGCGTATCAGGAGAAGAAAAAACCTTTGCAAATCATCTGAGCAGATCAACTTCTCAAATGCACAAATGGTCTTTAAAAGACAACATGGTAACACACCTTCTTCAGGTGGTGAGGAAAGCCTGTAATGAATCTTTTTGTATCCAGCAGTAACAGAATGTTAGAAATTTTGCTCAAGGCCAGGCAAAGACAGAGACCCAATATCAGATGTGTTTCTGATAAGTTGGGGTCAAGGTCTCATGTATGCATTTCCCCTCATTCAGGGAGCGATAACCAAGATAGAGCCAGGGTAATTTGAATAGCAACAGCCTGGGCCAGATAACAGTGGTACCTGGACTTGCTTCACATGTCCAGAGGGTTAATCAAACCTCTACCATTAGTACTTGTTGACATAAGGGAAGGTCTATCATCTGGATCTTCAGTTCTTCATTTAATAGCACGGGGAATAAAACTCTGGGATTGTTAGAAAAGTCTTGCTCATTAGAATCATAGAATCATAGAATCTCAGGGTTGGAAGGGACCTCAGGAGGTCATCTAGTCCAACCCCCTGCTCAAAGCAGGACCAAACCCAATTAGATCATCCCAGCCAGGGCTTTGTCAAGCCTGACCTTAAAAACCTCTAAGGAAGGAGATTCCACCACCTCCCTAGGTAACCCATTCCAGTGCTTCACCACCCTCCTAGTGAAAAAGTTTTTCCTAATATCCAACCTAAACCTCCCCCTCTGCAACTTGAGACCATTACTCCTTGTTCTGTCATCTTCTACCACTGAGAACAGTCTAGATCCATCCTCTTTGGAACCCCCTTTTAGGTAGTTGAAAGCAGCTATCAAATCCCCCCTCATTCTTCTCTTCTGCAGGCTAAACAATCCCAGTTCCCTCAGCCTCTCCTCATAAGTCATGTGCTCCAGTCCCCTAATCATTTTTGTTGCCCTCCGCTGGACTCTTTCCAATTTATCCACATCCTTCTTGTAGCGTGGGGCTCAAAACTGGACACAGTACTCCAAATGAGGCCTCACCAGTGCCGAATAGAGGGGAATAATCACGTCCCTCGATCTGCTGGAAATGCCCCTACTTATACAGCCCAAAATGCCGTTAGCCTTCTTGGCAACAAGGGCACACTGTTGACTCATATTCAGCTTTTCATCCACTGTAACCCCTAGGTCCTTTTCTGCAGAACTGCTGCCCAGCCATTCGGTCCCTAGTCTGTAGCAGTGCATGGGATTCTTCCGTCCTAAGTGCAGGACTCTGCACTTGTCCTTGTTGAACCTCATCATATTTCTTTTGGCCCAATCCTCTAATTTGTCTAGGTCCCTCTGTATCCTGTCCCTACCCTCCAGCGTATCAACCACTCCTCCCAGTTTAGTGTCATCTGCAAACTTGCTAAGGGTGCAGTCCACACCATCCTCCAGATCGTTGATGAAGATATTGAACAAAAAGAAGTGAAAAATGTGCTGATAAATTCAAGGAAAGAATCCACATAAAAATGTGATGGTCATAAATGGAAAAAGTTTTTATTGTGGGTGTCCATGTATGATATAGATCCTTTTATAGCACCAGTTTGTTACATACGGGATACTTACTGTATCATGAGAGTGGGTATTTTATTATCTTCAGAGAAGGTTCACCTTTCAGCTATAGCAGCATACCATGACCCGTGGACGCTAAATCGGTCTTTTCTCCTGATGTAGTTAAGAGGTTCTTAAACAGTCTTAATCTCAATCAGGCATCCTACAGCATTTTGGGATTTGAACATAGTGCTTTCACAGTTGATGAAACCTCACTTTGAGCCTAGGGAAACCTGTACATTGTTCCATCTGGTCTATTAAGATTGTTGGTTTTGATAACTATTACTTCAGCAAGACATATAAATGAATTGCATGACTGATCCACCATTAACTGTTTTTCATAAACTAATTCTTTGTACACATCCAATGTTTTTACCAATGTTTTTACCAAAGGTGTTTTCAGATTTTCACATAAACTCTATCTAGATGGGTTAGACTATGTATTAATGAATTTTTTAAATCGCTAAATTTACCTCACCCTGAGTAAATTAGGTCATAGTCTACTAGATCAAAAGCAGCCTCTATAGCTTTTTCTAGAAATATTCCTTTAATAGAGATATGCAGAGCGGCAGGATGGAGTTCAGTCCACACTTTCACTAAACATTACTGTTTAGATTTGGAACCTGATGCAAAATTTGAGAAGGAAGTTTTACAGTCCTTATTCAGTTAGGACTCTGTGATCCCACCATCCCGGACCTAAATTACTCAGTAGCGCAGCCAGGTCCGGAGCTCAGGGGGAGCGGCGCTGTAAAAGGCGCCTCCCCCTGTACTCACCCGGCGGCGCTCCGGGTCTTCGGCGGCTCACTCCGGGTCTTTGGTGGTACCCCGCGCCAAAATGCCGCCGAAGACCGGGAGCGCCGCCGGGTGAATGCAAGAAGCGGCACTTAAAAAGAAGCAGCGCCTTTTTTTAGTGCTGCTAAAAAAAGGCGCTGCTTCCGCCGCTTCTGCTCAAGGGGGAACGGCCACTCCCCCCCGGCTATGCTACTGAAATTACTGCTTGTTAATCTATCCCAAGAGTGGGAATATGCAGAGGATACTCAAAGAAGAAATGAAGGTTACTTACTTGTAACAGTTCTTTCTGATGAACTCTGCATGTTCACACACCCTGCCAACCTTTCCCCCCTGCTTCGGAGTCCTACTTCCAAGGAACCTGGAGCCATGGGGGAAGGAACTGAGGTGGCTGGAGTGCCATGCCCCTCTTACACCCTCACTCTGAAACATTCAGCATTCACTGAAGAGAAGGACAAAGGAAGTGTGTGAGCGCTCCCATGGCTACTACTAGCTAGAATTCTACCATCCAGCCTTCACCAGTTCCGGAGCATCTCAAGAGTGTGAATATCCAGAGTCCATCTCAAAGAACCCTCGTTACAAGTAAGTAACCTTCATCTCTGTGTGGATCATTTCAAACAGATGTATATTATATTTATTTAATTATTTAATATTATTTATTATATTTATTATGAATTATATATATTTATATTATATTTGCTATTTATATTGTCGCAGCATATTGACATGGCTATGATGTAGCCGTGGTGGCACACACAATGGACTTCCATCTCAGATGGTCCCTTCCAAGTCATTTTTCTTCAGCAAGAATCAGTATGGGAGGATTTAGGCTTGTTAAATCTCTCAAAATTGCATCAACCTCATTCATGGTCATCCTCGTCCTCTACTTTCTTTAGCCTCAGTTCTATAAACCTTCTGTAAAAGCGTACCTACTGCATGCTGGACATGACCCCACCATTGCAGTTATCTTGTTCTCAGCTGGTGCAAGACTGCAACTTGCTGGGTGAGGTGGATTCAAAAAGGATATTGTATAAAAATAGAACCCTTACTTTTTCTAATACTTCATGAAAATGAAGTGTGTGTGTGTAAGAGAGAGAACGCAATAGGACATTTTCAAAAGTGGTATAATGTATACCTTAGCACTGGGTATAAGACTAGGGTTGCCAATTTTCTAATCTCACAAACCCAAACACCCTTGCCTTGCCCCTTTCCTGAGGCCATGTCCCTGCCCCTTCTCCGAGACCCTGCCTCCTGCTCACTCCATCCCCCTTCTCTCCGTTGCTCGCCCTCCCCCACCCTCACTCACTTTCACTGGGCTGGGGCGGGGGGTGGTTAGGGTGCGGGAGGGGGTGTGGGCTCTGGGCTGGGGAGTGAGGCTGAGGGGTTCGGAGTATGGGAAGGGGCTCCAGGCTGAGCCTGGGACAGGGGGTTGGGGTTCAGGCTATGGGAGAGAGTTTGGGTGCGGGATGGGGCTCAGGGCTGGGTCAGGAGATTGGAGTGCGAGAGCGGGTGAGGGGTATGGCTCCGGCTGGGCAGCACTTACCTCAGGCAGCTCCCGGAAGCGACTGGCATATGCAGCTCCTAAGATCAGGGGCGGCCAGGTGGCTCTGCGTGCTGCCCCTTCCTGCAGGCACCGCCCCCACAGCTCCCATTGGCTGCAGTTCCCAGCCAATGGGAGCTGCGGAGTTGGTGCTCAGGGTGGGAGCAGTGCACAGAGGCCCCCTGGCCGCCCCTGTGCCTAGCAGCCAGAGGGACATGCCAGTTGCTTCCGGGAGCCACACAGAGCCAGGGCAGGTAGGGAGCCTGCCTTAGACCCGCTGCACCGCCGACTGGACTTTTAGCTGCCTATTAAAATCTCCCAGATTGGTTTCAGTAGCCACCGGGAGATCAATTCCGATTCCGGGAGACTCCCGGACAATCCGGGAGGGTTGGCAACGGTATGTAAGGCAGTGTAAATTAGCATGCCCTAATGTACTTGAGGAATGTGTACATTAAAATAGGTACTTTAACTTGCAACTTCTTAAAGCCTCCTGTTAGTTGCTTCTCCTGCTAAATTCCTTTCTTCCTACCTCATCGTTTATAAGTTAAATCATCCTAGATACCCTGCCAGACTGAGGGGCAGATGCTCTATTCATGTAAATTGTCATCACTTCATTGGCTTCAATGGAGCAATGACTATTTACATCAGCTGAGGATCTGCCCTCGAGTCTCCAGCTTGCTTCCCAGCCTCTAAAAAGTACTAGCCTCGTGGCTATCACCCATTCATGTCTGAAATGTGGCTGCCAGGAATATATTGCAGCAATAGGTTCCACAGGTGGAGAGTGTTCCTGCATGTTTGTAGAAGACAGGTTTTTTCCCCTTTAGAAAATCAGTGTAGCCTGTATATTTCACCAGTTTGAAAGTACTGTTAAGAAAAGGGAGAAGGGATGTATGGCAACACAGAGTGATTCAGTCTCATAGAGGGGGTAGTAATTTTAGGCAAGAGCGTAAGCATATCTCTAGAAGACAATATGTGCTCTTGGAGCCCATTTGAAGAGGATAACTTTTAGGTCTTTCAACAAAATGTTATGAATACCATCTCTCACAGTGTACATTGGAACTAAGCAACACACCTGGCTAAAGATCCCTTGTAAGCATGCCCAATTAAAAATTGAAATGGACCTGAGCTAAAAGTTTGAATACAGGGATGTTTGAGTCCATTGTTTTGGTCTAGCCCATTATACGAATAGGATGAGCTGCTGAGTTTAGGCATGGCTACGAACTTCCCAAAGTTCTGAGGTATTTGGAGCTCTCTCTAATTCAAAGTATTGGGGCCAGATCCTTAACTGACGTAAAATAACGTAACCCCTTTGAAGTTAGTGGAATTGTGCAGATTTACAGCAGCTGAGGGTCTGTCCCGGGTGGGTCGTGCCCGCCTCTGAGAGATACCTGAAGGATCCGTCTCTTTCTCACACTTTGGCAACACTTGCACAACTTGTTATGCCAATAAAGCCTCGTTGAAGTTGAACTGACTCCAAATTAGTATGCAAGAATGTGACGCAAGTATCTTTTAAATATAAAAACATGACGCTAAGTATGAACAAAGGAGAATGCATAAGATGCCAAAAAGCAGAGACATCCCTGACACTGGACAAAGGTAAACGGAAGGCAGCACTCAAACAGGAAACAGCCCTTGTCGCACAGCCAGCCTGAGCTTAGAATGCATATGCAACACAATATGAAGGTAATATTGTTTTGTTAAAAAATGTTATGAATTCCAAATGGCTTTGCTTTGCAGATCTCTTGAGGAGACATTGACTGGGGCCCTGGCTACCTTCTGCCTCAGCGCTAGCTGACTATTCTGTAGATTGCCCCATAAGTGACAGTCCTGTTGAACAAAGAGAAGTTTGTGAAGACAGCCATGTCAGTGTAGCACTTTAAGGAGTCAGACTCTTGTGTGTGTGTTGCAAAGAACAGAAGGCATGGGTGCATGCTTTTTAAGCATAGATAAGAGTCAAAAGAGTGACTGAAAAAATATAGTATATTGTTATTGCCCATATAGGTTCCCTGTTTGGTACACTGTATCTTCTGAGTTATATCTGCTTAGTTTATTGATGGGGGATAACAAGGGAGAGGATTGATGAGCAGCACTTCATTGAACAGCTTGGCAGCTATAGCAAAGCAATGAGGATCATTTCAAAAGTGCGTATCATTAATTGGTACCTATAACTAAGGCAAATTACAGTTTTCCACCCAAAAATCTGACTTAGAAGTGTCCCTGGAGCTGCATTTATTCTGTTTTATGCAGCAAAAATGGTGTAGGTTAAGTTTTGCAGAATGTATAAGGTAGAAAATACAGCACCAGGTTTTCTGTCTGTCTGTTTTTGGTGCTTATCTGACACTCATCACCATAATCTGAGCACCTCATACAACAGACTGTCCTTACTATGCTGTCAACTGAGAAAATGTGGCAGGAAAGTAACCAAGGGTAAACATAGTCCACTGAGATGTCATTCATGATCTCTCTCTTCTGGGCATAACCACACTGCAAAGATTCTGTCATCTTACTGTAAAACCCAAAGGTGTTTTCAGAGTGCAGTTTGTGTGGTAATAGCGAACACAAGCTAAAATGAAATGACGGAAAAATGCCACCCGGTTCAATTGACCAGGCTGCTGTGCTTTTAGTCCAGTTTATTAATGTATATGTCTTTATGATGGATCACTTGATGATTACCTGTTCTGTTCATTCCCTCTGAAGCACCTGGCAATGGCCACTGTGGAAAGACAGGATACTGGTCTAGGTGGACTTTTGGTCTAACCCAGTAGGGCCATTCTTAAATTCTTATATCTCAATGCAGTGCAGTTATAATCAGAAAATTGAGTATATTGAAGGCATTATGGGTTTCCATATTGCTTCTCTCTCTATGGCTTCCTGCTAAAATGTACAGTTTTCAAATTTAAAAAAAAGGATTATTCTGACATCTCCATGTGGCATATGAAAAGGTGGTTTCTTTTTCACGTGTTTGCTCATGTCCATTCCACATTAGGTGTGTGTGCTCGCCGCATGCACTGGTGCTGGAAGTTTTTCCCTCAGCAGTATCCATAGGGAAGCAGTTCTGACGCCCTCTGGAGTAACGCCTGCATGTATAAGGGGTGGCGCCGGCTCCCCCCACCATCAGTTCCTTCTTGCCACCAGTGACGGTGCACAGAACGTTCGCTGCTTACTAGCGTTGCTTAGGCTTCATTCGTACAAACTAGATTTCCTGTTAAGTTAGTGTACAAAGTAGTTGAGTTAGTTAGCCCTTAGCAGTAGTTAGAGTTTTGTTAGTCCTGTTGTGGACTCAGCCAAGGGTCGAGCATGCCTCCGTCCCCAGGCTTTAAGCCCTGCGATCGCTGTAAATGGCCCGTACCCGTGAGCTATCCACATAGTAGCTGTCACAGGTGCCTCGGTGAAGGGCACATAAGTGATAAGTGTCGTATCTGCAAGTCCTTTAAACCTAGGACTAAGAGAGAACACGAGATCGGACTCAAAGCTCTCCTGATGGAAAGTCCGACTCGACACCCAGCACCACGGCATTGGTGTGTAGTGCTCCGCCGGTGCTGTCAATGAGCTGACCCCAGGCCCTGGCCAAGAAGGCCGGTAGGGGACGGTGTCCTACTCCCCACAAGGGGAAGGACGGGACTGGGGGCAAGCTAAGACGCACGCTGGACAGCTCATCTCCCCGTTGGGAAGTCGGGCCTCAGCTCATGTCAAGTGATGCAGCCCAACGTGTTCCTTGCCTGGAAGGCCAGACAGAGAGGCGGGCCTTCATCAGCTTCAGGTGCCATCGACGTTGAAGCAGTCCAGGCTGCACAGGAGATCCTGACGCTCCAGGTGCCTTCCACACTGACTCCGGCAGTGCCCAGGCCTCGGGGTAAGCCCACTTTGGGACCTTTCCGTCCACCCTCGCCCCAACAGCACCGCTCCCCAAAGCTGGGGCTGTCCCGCTACCGTTCACCCGCTCAAAGCCGTCATGCCTCATAGGGATGCAGACGCATCAGAGTCCTCTACAGTCACCGGACCCTGGGCACTGGCAGCGGGATTTGAGGCGGACCTTGCCAGTTACCTGGCACAGACCCACGGTGGCACGTGCTCCCCAGCAGGAACGTTGAGACCGGCCTTTCACGTCGCTGGAACGCCGTTACAGATCCTGGGAACAATTGGAAGACCTGAGCCGCAGGCCCTGCCAGCGATCCCTGAGACGGGGGAGATTCCCCCGGTGCCTGGCCCGCAATACCTCCAGGTCCTGCTCCTCGTCCCGGTACCAGTTTCGAAGTGCGAGGCGTGGATCGCCAGTCTTCCGTCGTGGCTCTTCCTAGTGCTGCCAGTCACCAAGGTCCCTATGGAGGCACACATCCCGCTCTGACCAGTCCTCCACTAGGCGCGACCGCGATTATTGCCAGGCACGGAGTTGCTGCTCCAGTGAATCCTGGTCACGGGTAGCAATCACTCCGGATATGGCTCCAGTACGGAGCAAGGCTCCACATAGGCAAGGCAGCCTCCAAGACCCTCAGTGCCACCTGCTGCCTTTCCTACTTGTCCTGGAAGGTTGCTTTCCTGGTGGTGGTGACGTCGGTGAGACGGATCTGAGAGATTAAGGCCTTGACCTCGGAACCGCCTTACACAGTGTTTTATAAGGACAAGGCCCAGCTGCGGCCCCACCCAGCCTTCCTGCAGAAGGTGGTATCTTCCTTCCACATGAGCCAGGACCTGTTCCTGCCAGTGTTCTGTCCCAAGCCGCACAAGACTGCTGAGGAGAGACATCTGCACAAGCTGGACGTCTGGAGGGCCTTGGCTTTTTCCTTAGAGCGTACCAAGCCTTTCTGTAAATCGATCCAGCTCTTCCTCACTACAGCAGATAGGATGAAGGGTCTTCCGGTTTCTTCACAGAGGATTTCCAACTGGATCACCTCTTGCATAAAGACCTGTTATGAGCTAGCAAAGGTCCTGCTGCTGCCGATCCTCAGGGCCCATTCAACTAGAGTGCAGGCGTCTTCGGTGGCCTTCCTGGCACACTTCCCGATCCAGGACATCTGTAGAGCCACGACATGGTCCTCGGTCCACACGTTCATGTCTCATTATGCCATCACTCAGCTGGCCAGAGACGACGTTGGGTTCAGCAGAACTATATTATAATCTGTGCAGCCGTGAACTCCTACCCACTTCCACGGGAACTGCTTGAAGTCGCCTAATGTGGAATGGACATGAGCAAGCACTCGAAGAAAAAAGACTGTTACCTTTCCATAACTGGTGTTCTTCGAGATGTGTTGCTCATGTCCATTCCACGACCCGCCCTCCTTCCCCACTGTCAGAGTTTCCGGAAGGAAGGAACTGAGGGTGGGGGGAATCAGTGGTGCCCTTTATATCATGCCATGTGGGCTCCACTCCAGAGGGAGCCAGAGCCACTCCCCTATGGATAATGCTGAGGGAAAAACTTCTGGCACCGGTGCGTGTGGCGAGCACACACACCTAATGTGGAATGGACATGAGCAACACATCTCGAAGAACACCAGTTACGGAACAGGTAACTGTCTTTTTTTCTACTAAAACCACTGATACAGATTCCATATTTGTTGATGGTAAAAGTTGATGCTGAAACTGAATCCACCTCTTTCTTCTGTATGTGAACTGGCTGCAGTCTTAACAGAAGCAAAACGTTGCTCCTTTTCCATAAGGTAACAAGTATGGCTTGAAGACAACAGAGGAATGAAGAATGCTGAGTAAGAACAAATATTTTGTGTATAGTCATATTAACTATTATCATTACGTATTAAACACCCTGTTTGAGTTTTCTGCTGGGACTCCACGTCTGTGTGTGCAAAACTGTGGAACTACATACATATGCCTGTGCTTTGTGCAAATACATGTGGGTTTTGTGGGTGCAAAATCTAACACTCGTGTAGGTGGCAGAACTGTACAATTAGGAGTGCTGGTGTTTACACCTGCGAAGTATGTGTGTAGATATGTGCATGACAATTTTACATGCACATAAACGGAGACTGAACATAAAGTTATAAGGCATTTTGACTGTGTGTGTGTGTAGCATGGTCTCAAAAGAAGTGTGCACTAATTCTTCACTCTGTTACCTTGGTTTTATTGCCAGTGCATGTTAGTTAATGGAGTTATAACTGTAAAACCCATGTTAATGACATAGAGATTGTCTCTTGAACTATACACTGAAATATACTAGAGTTCACAAACTACTTCTAGACAATTAGAATTTGATGCCTTTACATCCTGAAATTATTTTACTAGTTATTCTCCACTGTACTCCCTCTTATCTGTTTCTTAGTCAAATTATTCATTTTTTCTCTCTATGAATCTTTCCTCATAAATGAATCCATTCAGCCCCTTCATCAACTTTGTTGCTTTTACTGAGAACTCCTTTTTACAGGTTTTTTTTTCTTTTACATCCTGTTACATATGTATGTTTCAATTGCTGTTCACCATCACCCTGGGCCTTTTTCAGCAATATCACTTTCTAGGTTATTCCCACCCATTTGTGTTTTGGATGATTTTTTCCTATGGTTATTAAGGATAGTATTCTACATTTGCCAATAAAATGACAACATTGTTCATCTGTTTTAATGTCAGAAATAGCCTACAATTATTGAGGAAAATATATAGAAATTAAAATGAAATATAATAGATTAGCAGACACCCTGTCTCAGAGATAATAGTGCTAACCTTCAGTTTCTTGGTTGGTATGCATTAAATAGCTTACAAATGTGTTTGTAAAGTGACATTTATAAAAATCTTAGTTACTCATGGCCAGAATCCAGACAAATGCTCAATTTCTAAACTTATTTCTTTATGTATGTACAGTAGCTGCAATGCATTATTCAGAGCTTTCAGAATTCTTCATAGTGCAATAACTTGAAGGGCTGTGTTGCTGAGTATTGTGTCCAGTGGCTAATAAAGCTATCAAAATAGTCGGAGGCTATTTCTAAAGGTAAGACTCTTGGATATGCTATGGCCAGATCTCACTGAAGCTACAGTGCAAACTGAGAACCATGGACGTAGAGGATGGAAAGCAACATGGTCCAACACTTCCGCATCCTTGCAATTGTATATAATAGTGTGGGAAACACCCACCCAAGTGTTAAAGAACGGTCCCTAATGAGCGCTCCAGCGCATGGAAAAATCTGTGATATGTCTTCAGCAATATGTCATAAGGAAAATTTCTTCCCACTTTTGGCCATCAGCTTAATCCTGTGCAAATGAGCAAAACTTACTGAGGTTAAGTGTTTAATTGACGCTTTACCTTGAGCCAGGGGTGGCCAACCTGTGGCTCCGGAGCCACATACGGCTCTTCAGAAGTTAATAAGCGGCTCCTTGTATAGGCACCGACTCTGGGGCTGGAGCTACAGGCGTCAACTTTCCAATGTTCCTGGGGGTGCTCACTGCTCAACCCCTGGCTCTGCCACAGGCCCTGCCCCCACTCCACCCCTTCCCACCCCCTCCCCCGAGCCTGCCATGCCCTCCATTCCCCCTCCCCCACAGAGCTTCCTGCGTGCCATGAAACAGCTGATCAGGAGGTTCAGGGAGAGATGGGGAGGCGTTGATTGGCAGGGCTGCTGGTGGATGGGAGACGCTGGGAGCAGGTGGTGGGAGCTGCTGGGGGGGCTGCTGACTTATTACTGTGGCTCTTTGGCAATGTACATTGGTAAATTCTGGCTCCTTCTCAGGCTCAGGTTGGCCACCCCTGCCTTGAGCTATCACCATCCAATGAATTGTCTGTTCTTTTCTCTGAAGTTTCAATGATGTGTATTCTCTGGAGAAAAGAATAACAAGCAATAATTTTCTCTCTGAGGGAAAAAGCCCTCCTTGTTGAAGCTAAACTAATGAGAACATCCACAGTTACAGTGGACAGGTTTAAAAAATAGGGATGTAAACTCTCATGTCTCAGGCCAGAAGACAATGAATAATTGACAGAAGTTAGGAAAAAACTTCATCTGGAAGCAAACTATTCCATCATTGTCCATTGTAAAGCTTCTTGTACCTTCCTCTGAAGCTTTTGGTACTGGCCACTGTCTGAGATAGGAGACTGGACAAGATGAGTTACTGGTCTCATCCCCTGTGATTTGTCGACAACAGATCCTGAAATTCCAAAACAAAATATCTGAAAGCATTCTATGGATACAAGGAAACTACTTTTATTTAAGTTTATAATTAGAGATGGACCCAAATCAGAGCTTCAGTTCCAAACCACTTGTTAATTTATTTTATTCATATTGATAAATCCCTAGATCTATATAATTATTTATTATTTAATTTCTAAGTCCAATCCGAAATCAGGAAGAGCCTATTTTCTGGTTCCTGTTCAGATGTGACCAACATCTGACCATGACTCTGCCTTGAACAATGTACCCTTGCCTCAGCCCAACTAGATTCAAATATTCTCATCAGCGATAGGAGTACTGACTGCGACAGCCTCAGTACCTTACACAATGAATACCTGTATACAATAAGAAAGATGGTATGTATGGTTAATCTTGATAGAAAACTTATTTGGGAATTTATTTGGAGGCCTTTTCCAGGTGGGAAACTTGCCTCTTACCTCTGTGCTATAAATCTTAGCTATCTTATACAGCTTGACTAATTGAAACTTTTCAGGTTGTCTTTGAGAGTTGGGTGTAGGGGGGAAGTAGGGAGTTGTGCTAAGGTTCAGCTGCAGTAGTGTAGAGCAGTTGTAGTAATGTTAGGAGACCCCTTAATTGAGGATGTCTATACCCCAAGGATATCCCAAGAGGTACAATCCATGGTCTCCCTTCTGTACCAAGAGGGAAGTTGAAATGAAACCAAACAGTATTACCTTCTAGAGGAACAAGAAGAGAGACTGGGTGTATGACTGGGAATGAGTACATTTTATAGAGTTTAAGGCCAGAAGAGACCCCCAGATCATTTAGTCAAACTGCCTGTATATCACAGGCCACTGACACCACCCAGCACCTGCTCACTAAACCCAGCAACTAGAATTATGCCAAAGTATTTAAGCCCATTACATTTTGATGGTTTTGTAACTCACTTGGATTATTTAACAGTGATAAATGTTTTTTGTTTCATAGAAACCTTTACTGATTGATTTGAAAAACAAACAAAATGCCTGTACTCGGATGAAAATGATCTGAACAGATTTACTTTTGGATCAGTTGTCATCAGAGTGCAGTTTTGTTGATCTATTACCATGTAGTGATAACCAGATATGATTGTGGGATGGTGGTGGTTTTATTTATTTGCATAGTGGTAGAAGTATACTGGATGTTTCACGTAGGCCTGGAAGGGATGTCCTGGGTCATCAAGTTCAGTCCCCTTCTATTGCAGGCAATCCCATTATATAATCAAACACATATAAAAGAAGGCCCCTGCAAACAGAATTTGCAGTCTAGATAATTTGGGCTCCCATCTTGCAAACACACATGCTTAATGTTATTCATACAAGTGATCTCATTGACTTGAACTAGACTATTTACATAAAGAACATGCATAAATGTTTGTAGGATTGGGCCTTAGTTGCCAATTACTAATAATACTCAGTACTCGAATAGTGTTTACATTTTAAAATTCATTACAAACATTAATTAGCTCTCATTGCACTCTTATGATGGTTATTATTATAAGTGGCACAAGTGGCAACACATAGTTTGCCCTACGCTTCCCATTATATGAACTGTTTTCATTTGCTTATAACGTCACCTAACTTTAATCATTCAGATTGAAATTTTCCCTAGTGGTTGTCTATCTGATGCTGATTTTTTTTTATTATTATTCAGCAAAAAGGGTTCTGCCATTTCTGAGAATGAGATTAGGGAAAACAGTTTTGTCTTTCTTAACAAATTGGTTGTAAGAATTTTTTTAATTCTACCACCTCCAGACTTCCTAGCAAGGACTTGAAATTTGGCTGTGGGGTTTCCCTAGTGTCAGAGATATGCGTTTTGCTCTTCCCATGAAAAATTATTTGGATTTGGCCAAATTATGAGCCTTTGAAAAAAAAATCTCAGTTTGTATATGCACCGGTTCCCCTCACCCTCAGTTCCTTCATGCCGGAAACTCTGATAGTGGGGAAGGAGGGCGGGTCGTGGAATGGACATGAGCAACACATCTCGAAGAACACCAGTTACGGAAAGGTAACTGTCTTTTTTTCTTCGAGTGCTTGCTCATGTCCATTCCACATTAAGTGACTCCAAGCAGTTCCCGTGGAGGTGGGTAGGAGTTCACGGGTGTGCAGATTGTAATACAGCTCTGCCGAACCCAGCATCGTCTCTGGCCTGCTGAGTGATGGCATAATGCAGTGTTCTTGTAGCCATGCTGGTCCCACAATATTAGAGACTTGTTAGTCTAGCAGCTAAATTCTCTGAAGATTCCATCTGCACTGAGCATGCTCATGTCCTTCACTATGTATATCAGTCTGTATGTATACCATCTGCACAGAGCAACTGAGCAGGCTCCATCCCAGGACTTCAGGGACTGAGCAGGACTTTACCTGCAATTGCTGCTCTAGGCTACTGTCACACAGAACTGACAGCAGCAAGACCGTCTCTCCTGTGCTCTGTTTCCTCTACCCCTGGGCAGCGAGGAGGAGGAGGAAAGCAGCCTGATTTAGAATGCGGAGGGGTGAGGAATTGGGATGGGTGTCAATGTGTGATGCTTCCCAAGGGTACCCAGAGTTGCGAGGAACCTTGCTACTACCTGCCCTTAGCATGAGGAAGCCTTGTCTAGGCCTGCCAGGGATCAGCTCCCTGACTCCACCAGCCACATGCAACATAAGCACACCCCTCTCAGCCAGCACAGGCTCTGCTGTCCCTCTGCAGAGGTAAGCCCACTCCAACCCCCAAGTCCTCAGAGCATCCCTCTGGAGTGTCCAGCTCCTGCTCCACTGGACTCTCACAGATCTGCAGTTCCCCAGTGGGACACTACACACCAGCTGATCCCAGTGGGACACTACACACCAGCTGCCCAGTTTCACCTCAGGAGCAGTGCTTCGCCCCACTCACAGCACTTAGATGTGTTTATAGTGAAAACAAGTAAAAGTTTATTGAATAAAGAGCAGAGATTTGAGAATAAGCAAGTAGAATTAATGGAAACATGTATATATGATTTGTAGAGCCTAAACTTAACTAACAAGACATTCCCCTGACTTATAAAGACTGGCTCACCCAAAGTGTCTCTCCCAGCATTAAACAGCCAGCCCGGCTGTAATCCTCTGCTCATAGGACATGACAGCTGGCAACTTGTCCCCTCAGTGAAGGATAACTGGGTGGAGCTGTGCACCCCCAGATGTAGATCTGACCAGCCACAGTCTTCACTTGTTTTTTCCTGAATAGACTCTGACCTAGAGTCTTTGCAATCACTTGACTAGCATTTTGCTAAGATTTAAACAGGAGTTCATTGTGAATATACAATACTCAGTCTACATGTAGCCAGACAGGTAGATAAGTGTCCCTTGTCTGAAAGAAACTTGTTTTTCACCTTCTGGTAACCAGACCCAACTCACGGACCTTAAAACATTGGTCACCAAACTGGGGGGTGCACACACACCCCGGTGGGGCCTAGAGGGAGGGGCGTGGAAGAAGCGCCACCCAGTCCCGCTCTGCCCCCACTTCCACTCTGGTCAAGCCCCAGCTCCGGCCTCGGCCTTCAGGCTCCAGCCCCCGATCCCTGCCACGGCCCCAGGTGCAGCCCTGGCCTTGGCTCCTGGCCCTGGCTCCGTGCCCAACCCAGCTCAGCTCCCAACTGTGACTCTACTCCCACCCCAGCTCCCACCCACAGCTCCTTGGGGGCATGGATAGATTTCATTACCGGTAAGGGTGGACGTGACAGAGAAAGTACGGGGACTACTTTCTTAAGAGCATGATTTTCAGTATATATACACAACTCCTTAAATATTATCCATCTATGAGTTTTGCAATGATTACGATGACCAGTGTGACACATTCTTCCAGGACACTCTTTGATGAACGTTATGTAGAGACCAGAGCCAGAGGATCCCAATTGCGTTGTGCCCTCTGCCAGTTGGCACCAAGAGGTTCCTGGGACACACTAAGGACATGGGGAGAGTGGGTTGCAGGAGAACCCACTAGAGGGTGAGGAAAAGCAGGAGGTGGACAGTAACAAGAAGGGGAAGGGAGACAGGAGCTACTGAGGACAGGAGCCAGAAGGCTGCATAAGGGCAGAGGGAGGGGAGAGGTCTGGTGGGTATAGAGTCAAAATATGGCGGGGGGGAATAGGAGCAGATGTTGGGAGCTGCAGCAAGGGCAGAACAGGAGCAGAGGGAGATGGATACAGATGTGGGTGGGGAGTCAGGGACAGAAGCTTCTGATCACTAGACCATGCTCACCTCCAGATCCTGGAATGGAACCCAGGAATCCTGAGTTCCTCTGTTGTCAGCAAATAGCTGAGAAGGCTACTGGCAAAGTGTGTATCTTATTCTTCTCTTGTGCCTGAGCCTCATATTATTGTTACCAGTTATTCTATTAGCGGAAGTGGTAGAAGTCAGTTCTGAGGGTCTAAAAGTCCAAACTCTGCTGATGACCCATGTTAACATACTTCCAGGTGATGGAATTTCTGATTTTTCAGTTAGTTATTTCCTATGTTTTCTAAAGAAAACAATGTTAAAAGAATATTATGCTTGCAAAGTTGAGTACTAAAAAGATAGAAAATGCCAAACTTAAAGTTGCCAATGCAAATAATAGCTGGTAAAATTTGCAGATGACACATAAATTGCTGAAGAGAAAAATTAATGAGGGGGAAAGGTCAATTATACAGAATGACCTGGATCACTTGGGCTCATTTGAACAATATGATGGTACCCAGGATTGCAAGGTACCTTATTACTCTCTGCTTGTGCTTAACTGGGTGTCAGCTCTATGAATCCACCAGTCTGTTAGCCACCCAAACAATTGCAGGTTAACAACAGATGTACCCCCAACCCCTTTTGAAGCATTCCCCTGTAGTGTCCAGCCCTTTCTCCAGTGAACACTCTCACAATTACGAGGTCAGCTGTCCCCAAAGGGACTGCATCCACATCAGCTTGTATGATTCAATTCGGGATCACTGTCTTGTTTAACACCACAGCAGTTAGATATATTTGTAATGAAAAATACGTTTATTAACAAAGAGCAGAAATTGAAAGATTCAAGTGGACAATGAGTAAGAGTACTGGAAAAAAACATAGTTGCATACAAAACAAAATCAATACATGCTTTCTAGAGACTAAACTTAACAGGCTAACATCCTGTCGAGAGCATTCTTATCTCACCCAAAGCCTTTTGCAGCATTTCCAACCAAGGCTGATAGTTATATTGTTTTCATGAATGTAAAAGTGCTGTCCATTTACTTCCTAGGCACAGGATAAGGGGGTATCTTCCTGGTCTCCTACATATACCCCCCAAAGTTCATTGTCTTTGCACACAGCCAGGCTAACCTCCATAGCTCATTTTTTTCCCATGTACTCCTTTCCTGTTGACTCCATACGTGAACTGGGCTTCCACTAAGTTGACTTACAATGCTTAATTTACGTATAGACAGAATGATACACATATTACCTCCTGTCTGGAAGAAAATCTGTTTTCCTCTTTGGTTGGTGGCAGATTTTAAAACACACTTTCAGTAAATATGCACAACTCCTTAAATATCATCTGTACATACATCTTGCAATGATTACGAGGATTGGTGTGACATAAGCTTTTATTAGAGACTTCACATGACCCTTTTTGGCAAACTAGAATGAACATGCCAGACCTGGGACATACGTGTAACCTCTGTGCCCCCCCTTCTGTGCCCCTTTGTCAGCAGGCATTAAGAGGTTCTTGGGTCACACATGCATTTTAATACAGCCAAACATAAGGTCCTATATCAAGGAACACATGCTCATGGATAGCAATTGATTTTTTTTTTAAAGAGAAAAACTTGGAATTTTTAATTTAAATTAAATACAGGTTTATTTAAATAAACCTATTTGAATTTGACATCTTATGTTAAGGCATAAACTTATTTTCATAAATTAAAATCATTTAAATTAAATACATAAAATAATTTTAAGGAGTAAGGTCTGATGCTGAAGTTTTAAAGAAAGTCACAGCTCTGAACTGGCGGAAGTTACTGACTAAGCCCCTGGAATCAGAGTTTTTTGACGTGCAAAACCAGCTTTTGGCAGCAGTAGCCTCTTCTGCGGGTGTAGAGAAAATATTTTCTTCCTTTCATTTTTTTCAGCTAATTCAATTCAATGACTAATTCAAAGTTAAGAAACAAGCTGGGAGTTGAAAAGCCAGAAAAGCTTGTTTTCCACTTCCAGTTATAAAAATTAAATGTGAGATGACCTCTTCTAGTTCTAAAATCTTGCAGAATGTGGTAAAATCAGTTTAATTCACTAACTTCAAATAAAACTTTAATGTATCAGTAAGTTTTAAATGCAAAACATATTTTGATAAACTTTTTAGTAAACTTTTTTCTTGCGTATCTACCATATTTAAGTTAGTTTTATTTAATAAAAAAATAAAATGATGTTCTTGTACATTTTTAATTGAACTTCCATCTAAAAAGTTTGACATAAATCACAAGTAAAAAATTAATCTAGTAAATAAAAACTGCATAATTCACCATTTTCTAACATAATATATGTGTAAAAATTAAGAATCTGAATAAATACAAGTAGGGCTGTCAAATTATTTTTAAAATCGCAATTAATGGTGAGATAAAAATAGTCATGATTAATTGCAGTTTTAATCACACAGTAAAACAATAATAGAATACCAATTTAAATTTATTTAGGGCTGTCAAGCGATTAAAAAAATTAATTGCGATTAATCGCGTGATTTTAAAAATGTGATTAATCGTGCTGTTAATAAAAGAATAACACTTATTTTTGTATGCTTTCTACATTTTAAAATATATTGATTTCAATTACAACACAGAATATAAAGTATAGAGTTCTCACTTTATATTTATTTTTATTACAAATATTTGCACTGTAATAAACAAAACAAATAGTATTTTTCAATTCACCTAATACAAGTACTGTAGTGCAATCTCTTTATCATGAAAGTTGAACTTACAAATGTAGAATTATGTACAAAAAAACACCTGCATTAAAAAATAAAACAATGTAAAACATTAGAGCCTACAAGTCCACTCAGTCCTCCTTCTTTTTCGGCCAATTGCTAAGACAAACAAGTTTGTTTACATTTAAAAACATAAGAACATAAGAATGGCCATACTGGGTCAGACCAAACGTCCATCCAGCCCAGTAACCTTTCTACTGACAGTGGCCAATGCCAGGTGCCCCAGAAGGAGTGAACCTAACAGGTAATGATCAAGTGATCTCTCTCCTGCTATCCATCACCACCCTCTGACAAACAGAGGCTAGGGACACCATTCCTTACCCATCCTGGCTAATAGCCATTAATGGACTTTACCTCCATGAATTTATCCAGTTCTCTTTTAAACCCTGTTATAGTCCTAGCCTTCACAACCTCCTGCTTTAAACCTGCTGCCCATTAATTTCATTTGGTGACCCCTAGTTCTTATATTATGGGAACAAGTAAATAACTTTTTCTTATTCACTTTCTCCACACCACTCATGATTCTACGTACCTCTAGCATATCCCCGCTTAGTCTCCTCTTTTCCAAGCTGAAATGTCCTAACCTCTTTCATCTCTCCTCATATCGGACCCATTCCAAACCCCTAATCATTTTAGTTGCCCTTCTCTGAACCTTTTCTAATGCCAGTATATCTTTTTTGAGATGAGGAGACCACATCTGTACGCAGTATTCAAGATGTGGGCGTACCATTGATTTATGTAAGGGCAATAAGATATTCTCCATCTTATTCTCTATCCTTTTTTAATGATTCCTAACATCCTGTTTCCTTTTCTGACTGCTGCTGCACACTGCGTGTATGTCTTCAGAAAAGGATCCACAATGACTCCAAGATCTTTTTTCTGATTAGTTGTAGCTAAATTAGCCCCCATCATATTGTATGTGTAGTTGGGGTTATTTTTTCCAAAATGCATTACTTTACATTTATCCACATTAAATTTAATTTACCATTTTGTTGCCCAATCACTTAGTTTTGTGAGATCTTTTTGAAGTTCTTCAAAAAATGTGTACAGGAGATAAATGTTGCCAGCTTCTTATTTACAATGTCACCTGAAAGTGAGAACAGGTATGCGCATGGCACTGTTGTAGATGGCGTTGCAAGGTATTTACATGCCAGATATGCTAAACATTTGTATGTCCCTTCATGCTTCGACGCACCTTCATTTTCATCATCTGAGTCAGATGCTACCAACAGAAGGTTGATTTTCTTTTTTGGAGCTTCATGTTCTGTATTTTCTGCATCATAGTGTTGCTCTTTTAAGACTTCTGACAGCATGTTCCACACCTCATCCCTCTCAGATTTTGGAAGGCACTTCAGAGTCTTAAACCACCCTAAGTGCTGTAACTATCTTTAGAAATCTGATATTGGTACCTTCTTTGTGTTTCGTCAAATCTACAGTGAAAGTGTTCTTAAATCAAACAACATATGCTGGGTTGCCATCCGAGACGGCCATAACACAAAATATATGGCAGAATGCAGGTAAAACCATGCAGCAGCAGACATACAATTCTTCCCCAAGGAGTTCAGTCACAGATCTGCAGGTCTCAAGTAGCATTTCTAGCTTTTGCAGTTTTTCAAAATCACTACCTGTTGGCACTGATAGATTGTGCTTTTGAAGAGCGAATGTGGCTGTGATAGCGACTTTATTTCTAAGCAGGCGCTGACCCATACCCAATGTGGAGTTCCATCTGGTTGAAATATCTTGTACAAGAGGTTCTGGTTTCTGCCTATTTGCAGCTTGTTGTATTTCTAACTCTGTACTGTTAGCTGGACTGTATTTGAAATGACCCACACATTTTCTAAATTTTGCCAGCACATTTTCAAAATCACTGTCACTGAGCGCTACTATAATGTCTCTCTTCAGTATGTGTTACTGTTAAAACAAACTGCAGTGTCCATGCAGCATCAGTCAGGTGTGCTGTGACTTCAAGATAGCTTTGATTGCTCAAGGATGTCCAGTGATCACCAGTCAAAGCAACAGCTAGTGCATTTTCAGAAGCTCCAAATGTGTAGTCTGCTCATTGTGATATACCGTATATACTCGTTCATAAGCCGAATATTTTTGGTAAAAAAGTGAAGCATCAAAGAGCAGAGGTCGGCTTATAAATGGGCCTACACCAAAATTTGATTATTTTAAACTCTATGGAATTATTTAATTGAATTGAATATCTAATACATTGTCGTTTTGTTTACTTGGAGCGCCCACAGGCATGGAGCCCCTCAGCTCCCTGTGGCCGCGGTTTGCCATTCCCAGCCAATGGGAGCTGCGGGAAGTGGCGCCACTTCCCGCAGCTCCCATTGGCTGGGGACAGCAAACTGCGGCCACTGGGAGCTGAGGGGCTCTGTGCCTGCAGACGCTCCAAGTAAACAAAATGTCCCGACCTGCCAGCAGCTTACCCTGATGGGCCGAGAGCCAAAGTTTGCCAACCCCTGAAATACAGGGTCGGTTTATGAAAGGGCCATACAGTTTTTGCTATTTTTACCTATCCATCTTGGGGGGTCGGCTTATAAACGAATGGGCTAATGAACGAGTATATACGGTAGGTCATGTATTTGTGTTGCAATGGGTCCTCGGGAAGGCAAGGTGTATGACTGATTGGAAGATGCAATTTGAATAACATCTCTTTGCCCTCTGTCATTTACAATGTTAAGTGGTCTGCAGTCCATAGCTATCCACTTTGCAGTAGCATTGGTTACGCTGTTGTACTTGTTTGATCCATGGGCTTGCTGCGATTCTGAAACTCTGTAAGCGTACTCTGTCACGACTGGTGGGATTCATTTGCTGTCAGTGGGTTTTCTGTAGCACAAGAACTGGAGGCAAAGCATATTTAGCACATAGGTGGTACTGCAGACTTGAAGTACTTCAATGGTATTGGAACTCAGCTACAGATAACAGTCTTTTTATCCAGAGAACCTTCTGGAAGTTTTTAAAAAATAAACTTCCCATTCAAAAGACCTGAACTTTTGCTGCTTTGCTCCATTAACTTTTTCTGATATTTAATCACTCTAGATCAGTGGTTCTTAACCTTTACTGCAGCCTGCACCCCTTTGGTTCTCAAAATACGTTCTCGCACCCCTTATCAAAAATCGTTGAAGTAGGTCAGATTTACCGTCTAAAAAAATCTGGTATGTTTCACACCCTCAGAAAGGGCATCTCTCACCCCCAGGGGGTGCGTGCACCCCAGGTTAAAAACCACTGCTTTAGATCATGAGAACACAGTAGAACTGTGCCAATGTTCGCCAAGCAATGAAGTACAGTAAGTGAAGATGGTCAAAACAGAGGTCTGCAATTAACGCTTGTTAAAAAGAAGCGTTAATTTGTTTTGTGTTAATCATGTGTGTTAACTGCAATTAATGACTGCCCTAAAAAACAAAATAATTCTACATTTGGAAGTTGTACTTTCACGGTAAAGGGAGTGCACTACAGTACTTATATGAGGTGAATTGAAAAATACTGTTTCTTTTTATCTTTTTTACAGTGCAAATATTTGTAATCAAATAATATAAAATGAGCACTGTACACTTTGTATTCTGTATTGTAATTAAAATCAATGTATCAATATATTTGAAAATGTAGAAAAACATCCAAAGATATTTATAACAACTTTAAATTGGTGTTTTATTATAGTTCAACGGTGCGATTAAAACTGTGATTAATTGTAAAAAAATTTAATCTAGTTAATTTGTTTTCTTTAATCACTTGAGTTAACTGATTAATTGACAGCACTAAATATAACTTAACCTATATATAAGATCGGCCATGCTTGGTCAGATTAGTGGTACATCTAACCCTGTATCCCGTTGCCTGACAGTGGCCAGATGCTTCAGAGGGAATGAATAGAATAGGGCAATTTCAAATGATCCATTCCCTGTCATCTAGTCCCCACTTCTGACTGTCAGAGGTTTAGGGATACCTGGAGCATGCGGTTGTGTCCCTGACCACCTTGACTAATTGCCATTGATGGACCTATCCTCCATGAACTTATCTAATTATTTTTTGAACCCAGTTGTAATTTTGGCCTTCACAACTTCTTATGGCAATGAATTCCAGAGATTGACTGTGTGTTGTGTAAAGAATTACTTCTTTTTGTTTGTTTTAAACCTTCTGCCTATTAATTTCATTGGGTGACCCCTCATTCTTGTGTTGTGTAAAGGGGTAAATAACACTTCCCTATTGACTATCTCAACACCATTCCTGATTTTATAGACCTCTATCATATCCCTGTCAGTCATCTCTTTTCCGCACTGAACAGTCCCAGTCTTATTAATCTCTCCTCATACGGAAGCTGTTCCATACCCCTAATCATTTTTGTTGCATTTCTCTATGCCTTTTCCAGTTCTAATATATCTTTTTTGAGATGAGATGACCAGTACTGCACTCAGTATTCAAGATATAGGCATACCATGTGGTTATATAGCATCATTATATTTTCTGGTGGATTTTAATAGATTGCTGAGGCATGATTTCCCTTCACAAAAGCTGTGTTGACTTCCCTAACATAGTGTGTTTGCGCATCTGATAATTCTGTTCTTTATGTAGTTTCAACTAATTTGCCTGGTACTGAAGTTAGGCTTACCAACATGCAATTGCCAGGATCACGTCTGGAGCCTTTTTTAAAAATAAGTGTTACATTAGCTGCTCTCCAGTCATCTGGCTCAGAGACTAATTTAAGCAATAGGTTACATACCACAGTCAGTAGTTCTGCAGTTTCATATCTGAGTTCCTTCAGAACTCTTGAGTAAATACCATCTGGTCCTGGTGACCTATTACTGTTTAATTTAGCAACTTGTTCCAAAACCTCCTCTACTGACACCTCAGTCTGGGACAGTTCCTCAGATTTATCACCTGAAAAGAATGGATCTGGTGTGGGGATCTTCCCCCACATCTTCTGCAGTGAAGATCGATGTAAAGAATTAATTTAGTTTCTTCTCAATGGCCTTGTTTTCCTTGAGTGCTCCCTTAGCACCTCAATTGCCAATGCCACACTGACTGTTTGATAGACTTCCTGTTTCTGATGTATTTTTAAAAAAAATGCTGTTAGTTTGTGTGTTTTTATCTAGTTACTCTTCAGATTCTTTCTTGGCCTGTCTTATTATACTTTTACACTTGACTTGCCAGAGTTCATACGCCTTTCTATTTTCTTAACTAGGATTTCACTTCCAATTTTTAAAGGATGCCTTTTTGCCTCTAACCACCTCTTTTACTCTGCCGTTTAGCCAGGGTGGAATTTTTTTCGTCCCTCCCCAGTGGCGTAGTCAGGTTTAGAGCACAGGGGGAGCGGAGCTAAACAAAGGCGCCGGGAGCAAAAAGCGTCGGGAGCAAAAAAAGGCACCAGGAGCAAAAAAAAATGCTTCACTCCGGCTGCAGCGCAGGAGCAAAAGGCGTCAGAGCACCAAAAAAGGCGCCGCTTCTGCTCAGTGGGGGAGCAGCCTGCTGCCCCCCGGCTACGCTACTGTCCCTCCCCCACAAAAACCGCTGCAAGAGTAAAAATAATGCAGGCAGAAGTCCGGCAGCAGGATGTGGGCTACCTAGTTTATTGCACTGAATGCCACATGTGCGATTACCTGCCTTGTGGGTGCAAGCACAGTGCAAGCAGCTCATAGCCCTGAGAGACCAAGTACAAGCTCTTGAGGATAGAGTAGCTGAACTGGCATTGGAGGAGGTCAACCAGGCTCTCGGAGAAAGCAGTTGAGGTGGACTCTCTTCCTGATAATGTCTACGGTTAGAAGAATGGTCTTGGGCCTTGTTGAGGGGAATGCAGGGAAGGGGACTCACAGATTTCCAAGTTTCACAGAAAACCGTAGCACATGCACACTCGTTCACATATAGGGGCTGAGGTTCACCCACACACTGAGTGAATCCAAGGCTGGATGTCACACAGCTCTGCATTGGGATCTGTTGCCCTTGCTAAATCTAGCCAGCAAAGAATTGTAGGTTTGCATCTGGGTTGGGGGGTGAATTGTTGGGGGCCCAGGAGCATCCCTAGGCCTAATGCCATATGGCAGACATCTCAGAAATTGTCAAGTGTTTTTACATCCAAAGTTTACCTGGTAAACTGGGATTATGAGCAATTTGTATGTCAACCACTCTATCCTTCGCTAAGGGTGGTTTGCTTTTATGCCTCGGTGTTGCACCTTCGGCACAGTTGTCTGAATTAGTGTATATATGTACATTTTTAAAAAATTACTGTCCAGAACTTGTAAATACATTTTCATCTTTGTCTAAGCACTTTACTGTATGGTGCTATACTGCTGCCTTCACACCACTGCTCCCAAGCGGAGTACCGATTTGCTTGCGGGGAGAGAGTTTCTTAAAAATGCATCCAGACAATCAATTGTTGTCTTTTACTAAACTCCCCAGATGCTAGGAGATAAATTCTGCTTTTGAGAGTGTTTGTGTGTCTCCCGCTGGAGCTGTGTATGGGTGACTTGCAGGGCTCAGAGCCACGCATGAGTGCATTTTCACTCTGATCCTGCCAATAGTTATTGCTGAGCATAGGGAACGCTACCCTGAGAATTCCTATAACTAATCACGCCAGTAGGCCCTGTGATGAGTCGTGGATTAGTCTCTGAGCTCTGAAAACTGAGTAACGGTGACAGACTCTTTACTCAAGTGGCCCTGGCAAGCATTGCCATCAGACAGTTAAATACACGCAAAGAAGTTTACATTTTCTGGGGAGCAAAAATTCCTTAATCCCATTAGAAGAGAGTCAAGTGTATAATTTACAGTTTTGACACTGACTTCCTAACAGTGCATTTCCTGAGAATTGCATAGTCTAGCTAGTTCAGGCTCACTTGTGAAACAATTTATGCTCTGCATGAGGTCGCTATTCATGTGCCAGTGACTTCCATGGAAAATTCGTGCAATGTGCCTCTTTCTGTCACTTACGCTAAACTGTTACTCATTAACATAGGTTGCATGCTGTACAATGAGAGATTTGGGAGGGGGAGAATAATGAAAACGAGGAGGATCCGGTACCAAGATGGAAACTGGGCTATTAATAAATGCAAAATATAGAAAATTTTAAATTGGATGCATAAAATACATATGTCCTAAGAGATCGTCTTGCCCCATGTAACAGCACGTACAGACGGGTTACATTTGGTAACATAAGAATCTATTTGAACTAACCAACGACAAGAATACACACTGGCACTCCTGAACAGTACAGCCCTCTTTCCCTCCTAAGTTTGGATTAATGACACAAACATGCTTTTTCTCCTTCAGATTCATAGAATCATAGAATCTCAGGGTTGGAAGGGACCTCAGGAGGTCATCTAGTCCAACCCCCTGCTCAAAGCAGGACCAAACCCAACTAAATCATCCCAGCCAGGGCTTTGCTGACTTTGTACTCTAGGAGTTCCACTTCTTCGGGAGTGTGATCTGGTGGTTACAGCAGGGGCCTGGGAGCTAAGATGCCTGTGTCTGTATTCCTGGCTCTTTCTTTTATACAGAAAATACCCTTGAGCAAGTTACTAAACTTCCCTGCACTTCGGTTTATCCATCTGTAAAATAGGTATAATGAGTAAGGATAAGATTCTGTCATGGAGGTCACGGATTCTGTGACTTTCCAGGACTTCTTCTTGGGCAGGACGGGAGCCGCTGTCAGCACCAGGGCTGCCGGAGGAGCAGCCCCCAGGCTATCAGAACAGCTGGCCAGCAGTCAGCCCTGGGGCCACCAGAGCAGCGGCCAATGGCCAGCCCCAGGGCCGCCAGAGAAGCAGTTCCAGGGCTGAAGCAGCAGTAGAGTTAGGTCAGCACCGCTGGGGCTGGAGCAGTGGCAGGTCTGAAGCAGCTGCCGGTGGTCAGCCCTGGTGCTGCAGGAGCCACCAGAACAGCAGCCAGCGATCAGCCCTGGGACCACTAGAGCAGCGGCTAGTAGCCAACCCCGGGCCTCCAGGAAAGCGGCCACCGGACTAGCGGCTGGGGTTGGGTCAGGCTGGAGCAGCAGCACTCAGCCCCTGCCACAGGAGCAGCGGTGAAGCCCTTGTAGTGAAATAATTTTTAGATATTTGTATCTTTGTTCACAAACTTTCCTGTTACCTTTTTTTGTCTTTATTCTATTGTTCCCTGTCACACAATACTGTGGTTGCGACAAAGGGTCCTGTGGCACCTTATAGACTAACAGAGGTATTGAAGCATAAGCTTTCGTGGGTCAATACCCACTTCTTCGGATGCAAGCAGTGGAAATGTCCCACTGCTTGCATCCGAAGAAGTGGGTATTGACCCACGAAAGCTTATGCTTCAATACCTCTGTTAGTCTGTAAGGTGCCACAGGACTCTTTGTCGCTTCTACGGATCCAGGCTAACACGGCTACCCCTCTGATACTTAATGCTGTGGTTGTACTTATCTAATGTGAAGGAAAATGGCTAGCTAATATAACTAACAAAATACTGACATTAAATATACTGTGCAAGGAAAACTCATTTAGAGCATTAAAAATCTTTTTATATTCAGAGAAAATGACAGTATCTCAACCGTTCTTGTGTGTAGATTTCAAATGAGATTGCAAGTGTTTAAAATATTGACAGAGAGAGCAAACTGAATTAGGAAGTCTAGAAAGTCTTGCTTTGATGAGAGAGAAACATAAGAAAAGGTCTGTTTTGTCATGTGCTTTAACTTGGATACCTTCTCTGCACAGCTGTGTTAATAAAGTAGGGTATATTTCCGTGACCCTAGGGATTTTGCCTGCAGGTTCCTACATGCTGAGTAAAAGAAATGTTGATTAATGTGACACTCTCAAGTCAAATGTGGACTGTAGATTACCATTAAGTACATCATTATGTTATCTTTGAAAAATGTAGTTGGTTTCACCTGACAGATAATGGCTTTTCCTCTGCCAAGGCAACAGATGAATAATAAACTAATACATGGGATGAACTAAAATATATCAAAATAAGTGTTATTTTTGACAGACAAACAGCCTTTGGTTTCCACAAATTCTTGAAGGAGTCAGTGATCTATTAAGAATGCTTTCTGAAACTTCCTTACTGTATTTCTTTCCAGTCTTGTGATTTCAAAGTATGCCTTATTTCTACATGCTAATGTTTTTTTTATATGGATCGATGATGTGTGGCTGCAGAATCTGCATGTGAGTTTCAGTATCGTACTTGGATACAGCTTTACTGAACATGGGTCACTGTAATGGATCAGTTATAAAAAGTAATGGATTGCTTCCTGTTTCTGCCCAGCTGATTTGATCTCTAAGTTCATTGTAAACTGTGAGTTACATAACTGGTATGGAATCTGAGTCCTACATTCTTATGGTTAACAGTGATTACATTAACTGTTTGTACACCCCAAATAATTTAAAACAGGTTCTTCAGCCAGAGCCAAACAAGCTTCAGAATATTTCTGCCTTAGAAGTGGAAGTGAACCGCAACCGCCATTGATTCTGTCACTAACATAGAGTGAGCCAACAAGTCATTTCCGAGCCAGTTCCAATTTCTGACAGTATGGGAACCACAGTTTTGTCAATGGACTAGAACATTGCTGTTTTCAAACTGCAGCATCTCCGTGAAATGATATACACAGAGATAACTTGTCCATTTACAGCCAAGCTAAACAACTGATGAAACCTGATGGGCTTAAAACAGAATTCACCTACTGTGGCAAGTTAGGTTTCCTCTTTGAGAAAAAAAAAGTATCACAGTCCTTTTTATCACTTCAGTATCTGTGCATGTGCTCGCACACTCTTCTCCCTGCTCCCTCTTCACACACATACATAAAATTTTTTACCTGGGTGACTGAATTTGCCACTTAAATAAGTGGCCTGATTTCAGATGAGCTGAGCATCCCTAGTTCCCATTGGCTCCCATGGGCGGTGTGGGAAATGTGCACCTCTGAAGACCACGTCACTTATTTTGGTGCCTAAAGTTAAGTGGCACTCAAGTTTTAAAACACGGGTGTTAACCTATCAGTACTGCAACTTACCCCTCTGTAAAAAAATAAATAAATCAACCTCAACTTCTGATCTCTTCCCCATACATCTAGAAATTGTAGAAACATCAGTAAAATAAGCCCTTGCATGTGCATAAATGTGTGATACTAACCCAGCTAGTTTAACTGTGTCTATCAACACCAAGCGGGGTATCGTTGACCTCGCCTAATTTATGTCGCAGTAAAACTAGAGTGCCTTGTTTTCACTGAGGTTTTTATCTCAGGCTAGCTCATGCATGTTAGTTACCCCAAAGTCAAAAATACACCTTCTTTAGCAGTGAAGACAAGCCCGGAGTCTGTCTGTTTCTCTCTCTGGACCAAAAACCTTTTAGATAAAATTCTGTCAATACAGAAACTCCATAAAACATTTTGGCTTAGGTGAAATGAAGGTTCCAACCAGCTGTATTTATTTTTTAAGTTGGCATCATCCCTCGTAATTTTTGAAGCTGTTTGCACTTTACACTCTCCCAGGTAGATTGTACTGTTTGCATTTTACTCTCTCTTGGAAAGTCAAGCTATGGGAATAGAGAAGCATGTTTTGTTTATACATAGTTTACAGGCAGGATCAGTTTTCATTGTTTTAGACCAGTAACCAAACGCTGAGGATAGCAATTAATATTGAATGAACACATGAAGCCAATTGTAGCATTCAAAGTAATGCATTTATAGACCTTGCCTGAAAAAAACCTTGAAATTAACCTGGCTGTGTGATATGAAAAAGAGATTTACTGTTCTCTGCCCTGAGGGGTCACTCTTGCCCTTACATATCTAGTTTCCCTATAATCTGTTTTTATAAAATCTCCTATTGACCATGTGTCTGAGCTCAGGGATTACATTGTGACTGATAGCATCACTGTATTCACACCCTACACATTATTGTAATAATCTTTGTGCGAAACATGCCTGGTGAGGTATCATTTAAAACGAATAAGTCACTGATCATCAATATTCTTGCCTAATGTATGTACGATATGTGTGTTAAGAGTTGTGAACATAAGCTGAAATGATGACTAAAAAGTGTTTACCAGACAAGTCTGGGAAGGGGGTAAACTGGTTTCTCAAAGACAAAGGACAATCTGATGCCTCTAACCTGGTGCCATCAAACTTGATTGGCAATAACCTGTCAAGTGTCCATTCTTTGGCAACAAAGCAAGGCAGGAACAGATTGTTCTGCATTCTAGCAAACAATATGGAACCTCTTTCACCACAAAACTCCATGTCTCTGTCCTCACAGCTGGAATAAACTTTATTTAGGGGTAACTCCCAGGAAAATGCATTTCAAAACAGTGAGTGGACTATAAAACTGGGGGCAAAAACACCCCAATTTCTCACTCACTCACCTAAGAAGACAAAGGAACTAGCCCTTTGACTTTGGGGGGAAATCCTGACCTGAGAATTTGGTCAGCCATGTTGCTGGGAACCTGGGGTAAGGATTTTACCTTGAACCAAGTCTAGCTTGTTAAAACGCTTTGTAGTAGCTAAAAATTATTTTCATTTCTCTTGTAACCCTTTCTGACTTTAATACCTGATACTTGAATTCACTTAACATCCCATCTTCTTTTGTTAATAAACTTGTTTTATATTTTAATCTCTAAACCAATCCTGTGTTGCATTTAAACTGAACTGTCTGGGAACTCCAGTTAAAGTAGCAAGCTGTTGAATATTGACCCTTTATAGGGACAACAGACCTTTAATATCTGAACAGCCCAGAAGAGGGCTGGATAGTGCAGAACACTATCTAATGTTGTGGGGGATAGCTCAGTGGTTTGCGCATTGGCCTGCTAAACCCAGGGTTGTGAGTTCAATCCTTGAAGGGGCCATTTAGGGATCTGGGGCAAAAATCTGTCAGGGGACAGTACTTGGTCCTGCTAGTGAAAGCAGGGGACTGGACTCAATGACCTTTCAAAGTTCTTCCAGTTCTATGAGATAGGCATATCTCCATAATTATTATTAATTATAACACATATTCTTGGAGAAAATTTGGAACTGGGAGTGTGTTGGGGCCACCCCGTAAGTAGTAACCCAGGCTGGTGGAAGTTTCAGAGTGTGACTGGAAGTTGTGAAGTCAGAACTTCTGGGCCAGGACTGTAGCTCTACACAGAAACTCAGGGTGTGACCAGCATGCAGTCTGGATGTTTGTCAGTGGCCCAGCTTGGGATGTACCAAAGCAAAGCATTATCAGGCACCCAGGTGATGACACAACCTCTCACTGGTCTGGATTACATCCTGGAATGTGACATACATGTACCTGAAAAGCTATGCACTGAGAGTATTAGACACCAGATCTCATAGGCAGTGGCAGTGGAAACCTCCCCACACTTCCCTGCTAATATTGATCTGTTTTGGAGGGACATATGGTGAAATATAATCAGGTTGTATACCAGTTCATTTCTTGGCCTCCCAGTTCATGCTACCAGCAAGGTTGCCAGTTGCTTCTATTAGTGATATGCACACCACTCAATTAGGAACTGGACTAGGAAATCAGTCCATTTCATATATACCATGAAAGAGCTGACAGGTAGCAAAAACTTGCAGTTGCTATCAAGATTTATATTGGACACCAAAAGGTGTAAGGATCTGCATCCTATTCCAATCCGTTGAACCATCCAGGTCTTTGAGCCTTAGATATTTAAGTGAGAAGTTGATGGCGAACAGGCTGGCTGGCTGGGAACAAAACCAGAGAGAAAAAATCTGTATTTAAAATTTCACATTACTTACTTTTAATTGAACGTGCATAAGTCATTTCTAGTGTTGAAACAGTGCACCTTCACAGGATCTTTCAACAGAGGACCATAAAACACTTTATATTTTATTATCATGACACTCCAATAAAGTGTGAGAGTATAATGACCGTTTGACATATAGGCAAACAGAGGCGTGAAGGGTTAAGTGACTTGACCAAGGAGATTCATAGAGTCACTCTCACAGTCTAGACTAGAATAGAACATAGGAGCCCAGAATGTTTGTCCCCTGCTCTAACCACTAGACTTACTACCTATTTATGTAATAATATTTTCTGTGTGTCTTGGTTGATTTGGTACCATGAAAAATCTGTTTCCCAAAATAGGAAGAATGATTTCCTTACACTGAGGAACAAGTAAACCTGTATGCTTTAGTTAATATTGATAATAGAAATTATAATACTTAGCACTTATACAGTGCTTTATATTGTCAAACTGCCTGACTGACATTTAAAAGCTGTCTCTGCAAGCTTTAGTTATTTTAATAGCATAAAACGTATTCATATATTTGGTTCTTCTAAGTGGATTCTACTAGTGTAAATGTAATATTCTGTATATAGTGTGAGATGTGTTCTTGAGACTTCAAAATATTAATAAAATATCATAAGTGCGGTAGATGTTAGATATTTGCATTCTGATTAGTTGCAGTAAGTATACGTTCAAAGTAAAGGTAAATGCAGATTCTGCATGGAACAGAAGCAACATATTTCTCCTATGAATATTTGTACCAACACAATAAGAATTTAACTCATCATTTATATTTTTGTCAATTTTATCCTCATGTTATCTGCAAGTAAGTTAAAATTCAATTGTGTCTTCAAACAAATCTGGGACTCTAGATGCTAGCAGAGAGCTAATGAACAGTTGATGAGTGGTTGAGAAATGCATCTATTTTAAAGCTCTCTTTCTATTATGTGCAGAACACACACAAAAAGAAAAAGAAATGTGCCTTAAATCCCTCATAGCTCCACCTTTTAAACTTGATAAAGTACAATTTTTAAAAAATATATATATCAGTAGCAGCACAGTACAGGAGAGTAAGGGACATAACTACTTTCTAGGTTTTTCCTTCTCTTGCCTCTAAGCTTTAGCAACTTCTCTCAAAGCAGCTAATCCTGTATCTATAAACTGTAATGTCATAGGATTAATGTGTGGCTGAGAACATGGGTCAAATCTGCTTTAGATCACAGGAGTTTGAGTTCAGCGCCTAGCTGAAATATCACAAAACTACCACATAATTTAGTACAAGTTGCATTCCTATACACCAGCTGTTGGTTGCCTTTAATAAAAAAGAGGCCCAGAATTGATTTTCACTGAGAGTCTATTTTTCTTTGTCTGAAATCAAGGTAGTCTCAGCTGGAAAAGTGTAGGGAGTTCTTAAAATGTTTGCGCCTTCAACATAAATAACCCTTTCAAAGTCCTATCTTAAATATAGTATAGAAAATATATTGTCACCTATTATTGGCATTTTCCATATTTCTTTTGTTACCTTATAAGGCCCTGATCCTGCAAGTTACTCTGCGTGGCTGGGCCACCAAATCATAACTGAAGTCAGTGGGGCTCCACGTAGGCTAGGCATCTGCCCTTGCAGAGCAGTTTGCAGGATCTAGGTCTAGTAGACTGGGAAGATAATTCATTTAAAAACAAAATCCCAGCCTAAATCGTACAATATGTGGAATAATTAAAAGAATCCTTGGAAATCTGGACAGTCTGATAACTGGGCAGAGGTAACTGCTTGCCTCTTCTGCATTTAGGCAGAGTACGTTGTGAAACACAGCAAGTCTCCCATAATCACCTAGCACTCTAATGTCCATAATATCTTTGGCTTAGTCTGCCTCCTTCATACTGCTACCAGCTATTGCAGTTGTGTATCTTTACAGGTGTTTCCTAAACGAAAGCTCGTGTGATAGTCCAAGGTACTTGTAAAGGGAGTAACATCTCACAACAGATTTCTGTACTATATTCTCTAAGAATATTTATACCAGCTCCTCAATAAAATAGAATTTAAAAATAGGCACAAGTTAAATGTTTCCACTTAATGGTTGGTTCATATTATTTTTTCTTTTTAGTCTGAGATCAGTGTTTTTTCAGTCCTTCTGAGCTAAAATCACCATGCAGCTTAAAGATCCATATGTTATAGTACAATATTGTGGGCTGTATTATGCAACATTATACTAGTCCCAATAAATGTGTTATGTCCTAGCACAGTGGAGTCCTGGTCCATGACCATGGCTCTTAGGTGCTATTTATTGATAATACTAATAAATAACTATAATAATCTTGTTTTAACTGTAGTTATAGCCCCACTTTACTATGGTTTGATCAACCTTTCTGGAGTTGTACTACCCACTGAAAAGACCATGATGTGATAGCTATGATTTTGAAAAATCAGTTTTCGCCTGTAGGAAACAATAAAATAAAATCATTAGAATAAAAAACCTGCATAGACACACAAAAAATGACTTTTCCTGTGTACTGCCCTCTTGTGGTATCACCGTCATCTCTACGTAACAATTCACTTTGTTCAAAGCATCGGGCACTCGCTTCTAAATTGTACTTCGAGCCCGATCTGGCAAAGTGCTGAGCCCCTCCAACTCCCACTAAAGTCAATGGGAGTGGAGGCTTCTCAGCATCTTGCAGAATCAGGCCCTTATGTGCTCCCTCCGAAAAAAACTGGCGTTCCATGGCGCACCTAAATATCTTTGCAAGTTAATAGTGTATCTGACAAACTTCATTTCACATAAAAAGGAGCCTCATTAAAAAAAAAAAAATCTCTCTTCCAGAATTTGATACGGTGCTAGAGGACTTTCCTGACCGTCTCTTTCTCCTGGCTGTACAGGTTCTCCGCTCTGTGCTGCTGTTTCCAACAATAGAACGCATGGCTCAGTCCCCGCAAGGCAAGCTGCTGACACCTGTGCTGTGCAAGCTTCGGTACATTCTGTACATGCCAGTCTACCTGCTGTCATTTCTCCCGGAAAGAGTCAAAACTTCCATGGTGCGATTTGTGCTGCGAGGATTGAAATGTCCCGACGAAGCTTCAATAGTTACCTCCCTAAATCTCTTCAGTGTGGATTGTGTGGGTGAGCAGAATATTTTTTTTTCACTATATCTACTTTTTATCCTACGGCTTCAACAAAGGAGTGACCTAGCATGCTGTATAGGGTATGAGTCTTTAAAAATGAACTTGATGTTAAAACAGGAACAAATCTCTGAACAAAATTTTAAAGAGAGGCAGGATTTGTATGTGTCCTGAAGTCCTTTTCTCTTCTCGAGTTAAGAATTCTGGAAAGGATACAGGGAAATTTGAACCTGGTCGTAAAATAGTGCTCTGAATAGATCCATAAAATGATCCACAATATTTGGAGTTTTAAGGACCTTATCAGAACCGGGGAGTGAATGAAGTGGTTGGATGTCTTGAAAAATTATTTTCTTAAACGGAGACTGTTAGGTTAAAAATTATATTTTCCCAAAAATATATTTAAAAAGAAAAATCTTTACCTGTACTATTAACACCTTAAATTATTAAAAAGAGTGCATTTTAAAATATAATTCACTTTACGCCTTTTGAGTTTTTGTTTATTTTTTTCACTTCATGCAGTTTGGACAATGAAAATTTGGACATTTGACACTGATGTTCGTTATAGTCAATTTTTTTTCTTTCTGGCTGTAATTAACGTTATAAAGTCCTTAGCGGGATGCTATTAAATGCAGAAAAGAAAATCCTGCTGACGTTTACACACAGGAGTAATTTTACATCCATGAGGAATTTTATTGATGCTTTACACGTATGAATTTTAAAATTCTCCAAAGAAAGGCAGAAAATCAAAATTCTTCATATGTTGTGGCATGCTATAAAATAAAATGCATATATAAACTTTGTACATCTTCTATAGACAAAAGCAGCTTTCAGGTAGGGAATTATTCACCCAAATTCTGCTGAGCATTCCAAAATGAAAATCAAAGTACATTGTGGTGTTTTCCACACAATTTCAATAAATTAACACTTGAAAACACTTTGATATAGAAACTGATATGCGGTGATCAAAAGAAGTGAATTTTGATTTTGTTATAGTAATCTTTTAGAGACATTCTTATCAGACACCTCTAGACTTCCCAGTGTGTCCTGCCTTCTAAGAGATTGCTTAGACCCCAGTGCTGCAAAGAGCCGTGCCGGGGTAGACCGAGTCCCACTGCAGTGCAGCTCTGTGCCAGTGGAAGAGTCTGCACTCGATCATCATTCACAGGATCAAGGCCTTAGATCAGGGGTCTCAAACACGCAGGCCGCGGGCCGCAGGCAGCCCGCGGAGCGCTTCCCTGCGGCCCGCCAGGCTCCCCGCGCCCCCACCCCGTCCCTCCCACCCGAGTTACTTTCTGAAGTTCCGCCACCAGAACAGCTCTCTGGCGGCTTCGCAGTTTCTGGGAGGGAGGGGGGAGGAGTGGAAAGCGCGCACACAGGGGAGGAGGGGGGGAGAAGAGGTGGGCCACCAGGCTCTCCCCGCCCCCCCTCCCAGTTACGTCCTATGGCCGCCAACTCCCCTCACCCCCGCCCCCTCCCCCAGTCACGTTCTGTGGCCACTAAGATCTCCGTTCCCTCCGCGCTGCTCCAAGGTTCTCTTTTTACCCCCAGGCAGTTCCCGCCGCCAGAACAGCTGTCTGGCTGCTTCGCGGTTTCTGGGAGGGACGGGGGAGGAGCGGGGAGCCACGCGCTCAGGGGAGGAGGCGGAGAAGAGGCGGGGCCTAATGGAAGGGGTGGAGTGGGGGCGGGGGCAGCGAGGGGGCGGGGTCAGTGATGCGGCCCTCGGGCCAATGCACTAGTCCTCATGCAGCCCTCGTGGTAATTTGAGTTTGAGACCCCTGCCTTAGATCGTAAAGTGTCTGGACAGGGAATGTCTTTGTTGTCTGTTCTGGACAGTGCCAAGTGCATTGTCCTCAACAACAAATTGTAATATATAGTTCCAAGTAAGCAGTTAAGTAAATCAAGTGATAGGGGAATGGGAGTACTTGGAACCTCATAGAATTAGGCTCAGAGTTACTAAGCATTGTTCTCTAGGTAAGGGGCATGTCGTCTTTTACAGGAGTTATTATCAACTTAGGAAGTAAATATAAGGTCACAGTATGTTTTTGTGTTCCTTCCCTCAGTACCCCAGCCATGGCAAAACACAATTCTAGGATGCAAACATCTCTGTATTACAGTAGTTTACATCGTGCTAAGTGCACTAGTTGCTTTAATTTATCTAACATCTTCCCATGCAAAGAGACGATTCAGATATAAGCAGCCAAGGATGTCCAACCTTATAGCTTTAGGACATGCTCCTCAGCTGGTGTAAAATTGGTGTCGCTCCATTCACTTTATTGAGTTAAACCAGGTGAGGGTCTGGCCCTCTGAAGCCAGTCTTGCAAACGCTTACGTAAGTGGGTCTTACTCATGTGACTGTTTATTGGGCCGCGTTTTTAAGCAGAATTCCCCATTGATTTCAGCAAAGAGTACTGTTTGGAAACTGATGGCACTATGTGCCCCATTGACCTCAAAGGAACTACATGCATAGGTTTCTGCTACCCTTGCAAGTTCAATTTTACAGGATCAAACCCGTAGGTCTTTTTTGAAGGTTCACAAACAGGAAAAAAAGAAGGATCATAGTATGGTCATCAGTTCAGCAAAAATATAGCTCAGCAATCTGGCCTATTTAAATCCTGTTGTATGTAACTACTCATCTGTAAACTAGTGTACATCTGTAAACTGTCATATATGTTGTTCTGATCGACTCCCCTGTCCTTTTAATAGCTATTAAATAAGCTTCAAAAATGTTCTGAAAATGAATTTGTTTCTCCTCTCCAGGAAGTATGTGTCGACTCATTAAAAATACACATATTACCTTTGGCACGTACATCTGTTGAATTACTGCAATTGCAATAAAAGCTATGATTAAGGGCAAGAAAAAATGGTAAAAGTTTCCTTAAAAGTAATGTGTCCATTAAAACAAACTAACCTGCCAGGGATTTGTTACCACATCCAAAGCTTAGTCACAACAATGTGTTTTCTCTCCGCTGAAAGGAAATGAGATTTATAAAACTTAATTATAACAAGACTTTGAGTTCCGATCCTGTTTTCACTAAAGTCAAGAGTAAATCTCCTTTCAGATGGAGCAGAAAGAGGTCCTCAATGAGAAGAGTCAACCAAAAAGAGGAGTGTATGGAAATAGGAAGGTTACATTCCTTTTTGCCCACCCACTACTTATTGAAAATATATTTGCCTCTACATGTGATCTAAAACAACAGTTTGTTGTTGTTGTTATTATTACTATTATTTATTTATTATTTAGGAACCCCAGTCAAAGATTAGGGCCCCATTGTGTTAGGCATTGTACTGACATACAGGGATAACAAAGCGATAGTCCTTGCTCCAGGGCGCTTACAATGTACATGCAGACAAGAAGCAGCAAGAGGACAAACAGACAAGTGGGCAGGGGGAGGGTGGGAGAACAAGATAACAAAATAATGTACCTATAAAGATGCAATCTGTAGTCCTGAAAGCAGTTTGCTAAAGACTGACTCCAAATAATCAAAGACTTACAATGAAGTATTTTTGAGGAAAGGCATTTGAAGCAAAAATGTTAGAAACTGCAAACTCATTTTAGGATTTGGAACCAAGCGTTTCAGACCTGCACTAATGAAGAGACAGAAAAAATGTTACATGGGACTTTATTGGCCTTGCCATTATCTGAAACATAGACAATCATTAGGTTCGCAAGTAAAAATGTATTTGTAAATTCTCATACCTAATAAAAATAATGATAATCTAAAACTGGCCTTGTTCTTCAGTATTGGAACATTTATGTCACTTTAATGTTTTGAAATCTAAAAACATTTCTTCTGTGACATGGAAGTATGGGGTTTATGGTGACAGTAAACCACTCTATCTACATAGGACAGGATTTATTGTCCACTAGTTTGACTGGCAAACTTCCTCCATTTGTTTCTGTAAAATTTCCACAAAAGCACAGACATTACATAATGGGTAAACACTGCAAGGCTTTTTAGAGAGGCAGGCTTGTAGGTCAGAGGTTAACGTCTGGATGACAGCGAAGATACAGATAAGCACAATAGCAAGAAAAACCTCCAAATGGCCCATATGCACGGTCATCCTTTGTGATCTTGAACCTGTGACTTCTCTTGAGGAATCTCCCTGTTTGTTTAACCTGTTTACAGGCCAGGGGAGTAGCTAAAATGTGTGGAGGGGATAGTTTGCTTTATGGGGTTTGGAAAGGTTGGGGAGGAGTGAAAAAATCATAACTTGGAAAACAGCATTTGAAATTGTTTTAAAACATCATAAAAATTAAGAGTGGAGACAATAATCTTCCGTTTGCTATATTCTAGAGGTCTGTGAGTGGATATAAAATGACATTGAAATATACTGAGCCACAGTGTTTAGATCCAAATCAAAACTTCTCCAAAGTTTGGAGCCTTTTGGATCCAGGATTTGGGTTTGGCTCATTTATAAGGTAAAATTTGTCAAAAGTGTCTTAGGCATTTGAAGGTACAGTAGTTAGGCAATTAGGTTGTTTTGAGAATTTTACTCCTGGGGGCAATTGGGACGTTTGAATGTGGATCAGGGAAAGTTTGGGAATGCTCAGATCCCAGGATTTGTTTTTGATCCATCTATCTCTTTAAAACAAAGAGACATTAAATAATGGCATATTATCTACAGATGGTTCATTTTGTTGCATTCAGCAGAAAATAACATGATGTGATTATTCGGAAAAGCTTTACCTTTATTACCAGTTAGGGAAGCAGGACATTTAGTGGTTAGAGAGGACTAGCTGTCAGGACTCCTGGGTTCTAACTGCAGCTCTGCCACTGACTTGCTGTCTTATCTGAACGAGTCATTTCCCCTCTCTTCCTCAGTTTCCTTATATATCAAACGGGAAGCTTCCTTGCTGGTAATGTTGTTGGAGCACTTTGAGATTAAAACATTACAGAAGTGCTAATTGAATTACAGCACCCAGTTCAGCCTGCCACACAAGAGTATTGTGAAAATGATTTAACACCCACCTTTCCCAGACCTTTTTTTAATTTTAAATGTTTTAGAAAGTATATTAGGCAGCTCGTTTACAAGTCTGTCATTTTACATGATGAAATACAAATACTTTCCCCTTCAATTCTCAATGACAGTTTTCAGACTTAGGAACCTAAAATTAGGCACCTAAATTACCTTACTTTTAAGCTTTATCTTTGCTTTGAAATGAAGACAGTAGCATTTACAGAATGTATTTGTTTGCATTGAAACGACAGTCTTAACTCCTAAAAGATTATGGGCCAAGTCATCATCTTGTAAATGGACACAGCGCCGCTGAAGTGCACTGATCTGCCCGTAACAGTCTGGAAACTAAAATCCTCTGTACAGTTACGAGGGTGTTGCCTGCAGTGTTCTGCTAATGTCTTTCACCTTGATTCAAGGAAATAGTTTTCCTGTGATGATGATGGTGATGGTGTTGTTATTCATTACTTAAGGGCCTAGAGCCCCGATCACGATCAAGGTCCAGTTGTGCTAGTCTCTGTACAGACACATAGTAAGAAACCGTCCTGGCCACAAACAGACAAGACAAAGAATAAGGAGGGGAATCAAAAGTATAGTGAGTCACCCAAGGTCACATAGCAGGGCAGTTTCTTCGGATAATACTGTAAGCCTTAAATAACCCATTCCAGAATTATAATGGAGAAACCTTTCCAACATTTGCATTTGCCTTGATAGCCAGAGATTCTGAATTTTAAAGGTGAAGTTTAGTTTCAAGTCAAGTCAGTGAAATCAGCATCTTGCCTGCATGATTAGAAAGTTACAGCTGTACAGTATGGACCAGATTGGTACAGCCGTACAGTGGGAACCAATGTGGCCATGGAGAGAGGTCTCCTCCCTCTTTCCCTTCCACCCTAGTGCACTCACGCAAGTGCTAGTCACAGTGGCAACCCTTAGGCTTCTCTAAGGGCAGGCCTATGCTTACAGTGGTGTGTCGAGCACAGACACTGCACATCCAGCTAGCGCAGGTATAAACAGCAGTGTAGAGAGTGAGGCACTGCTTAGGTGAGTAGAGTACAGATATGCCAGCACCCTGTGCGTATGTACCCTAGACGGCTCTGTAGGTGTCCAGGCAGTGCCTGCCACGTCTACACTGCTATTTTTCACAGTGTAGTGTCCCACTGCCTCCCTGCTGCCAGATCCTTTCCCTGCCACGGGGAAAGACCCTGGTAGAGGGGAGGCAGTTAGGGAAAGGCTCTGGCAGTGGGGAGCTGCCAGTCTTTCACTGCTGTGCGTAGCAGACACCACATTGTGGACGCAGCCTCCCTTTTGCCTCTATGTATAGCTACATGTACTCTGCATGCCACAGAGCTTACTGTAGTGTCGGAGCTGATGCTAGACAAATGGGACAGGAAAGTCTCAGAGTGGCACAGTATCTGATCTCCCTCTCTTCTTCCCTTCTGACTAATGGGGGTTAGGAAAGGACTTTCCCTAGGAGCAGATTATTCCATCCTGGCCTACTGCAAGGTGTCTTAAACTTTTCCCTGAAATCTGCTGCTACCAAATACCGTCAAGAGACAGCCCAGTGGTGGTCCACTGGGCTGACCCAGAATGGCAAATCCTATTCTCCTTTGCTCCTGCGGTCACAGAGCCTCCACAAGCCCTTCTGTGCTAGCACAGTTGAGCCTCATACGGCATGACATTTTCAATTATTATTGTAATACGTATTTTTGCGAGGCACTTAAGAGAGTGTTTCCTTACCTGTGGAAATACAGTAATATTTTATCACCTGCCTTCCAGGAAAAGGGGCCAAAGAATAACAGCCTTTCATATTTTCTTGCTTCCTCTGCTACTGTTTATTTTCCTGTGCGATGCCTGACTAAAATGTTTGCTTAATGTTGTCAGACAACTCACCTTCCCTAGACAGCACTTAAACACGGACGGAAAAATCCCACATCTGCTTTATTCTCTCTCTGAGTGAACTAAAGTTTTCCCAATTTAGGAATAGGATGCTCATATTAAATTATTGGAGGAAGGTGAATGACTTTTATGTATTTACAGTCCTATTTATTTTTTAAGTCACTCTGCTTTCTAAATGTACCCCACTTCCAAAGGAAAGAGATAAAAGTTTAACAAGGGCATTTTATTACTTGTAAAAGCTTTTATTTTCCTACAGATGCCTGTGCATGCATGCATGCATATATATATATATATATATATATTCCCATTTGGTTTATTTTCCAGATTTAGTATTTTTATTTTTTAAAGAAAAAGCATATTAAATACTGTCAGTTTTATTCCCATCATAAATATTACTCATAGGTCTTGAATGTTTTGATAATGGGCCTGTTGATAATGTCCAAGAAGTACACAGCACAGTTGGAGATTTGTTTGGGGGTTTCTGTATTCACCGTTGCTGGGGTGTCATCCCTGGGAACTGAGTTAATTTGACAAACTTGTGTTGAGTCGGGCGACACACAGCTAACAGACTGGAAGTGGGAGAAGAAAAACCTGCAGCATGGAGGAGGTGTTGAAAATAGGTATCTGCTGGTTAAATGCTAGCAGCTGTGGTCACTTTGTATGTTAGACAGTAGCAGTAGTGACAGGTATCAGCATAATGGGGTTTTGTTCATTTTGAGCCTGACCCAAAGCCCACTGAATTCAGGGGAGAAACTCACACTGATTTCAACAGGCTTTGGAACAGGCCTTTTCCTGTGCCTCTCTCAGTTCTACGAGGGTACATCTAGAATAGAGTTTGTGGTCGTGTTGTAACTTGAGTTAACTGATTGGCAATTAACTTGATTTAGGTAACGGCTTTGACAGTTGACACTCCACAAATGTTTTCTCCAGGGCACAAACATGTACCGCTTCCTTTAGGGTAAAATGGTTCCAACAAAGCTAACAACACTCAGGAGTAAACCACAAACATTTGTATCCTGGAGTAAACATTTGTGGGGGTATCTGGATGAGCATTTATAAAGGCGCTACCTAACTCGAGTTAAATACTGGTCAATTGCAACAGGCCCCCAAATTCTAGTCTAGTGACACGTTAAAAGAGTATTTAAGCCAGCCTTGCCATGTGTCATGAGTGTAGTTTTGGAAGGGGTGATCTCAGTTACTGCTAATTGCAACAATCAGGTGAACAGGTATTTGAAGACATGCTAATTAAATCCCCTGTGCCGGAGTGGGAATTCACCTCCTTGGAAAGCAAATGGTCCAAGCGCTGCCCTCCATCATGGTTCCATGAGGAAGGGTCTACTTTAGGCCCTGATCCACAAAAGCATTGAGATTGACGTCAATGGAGCTACTCCCATGCTGAAATACTTGGCTAGAATGGGGCCTTGATTCCCATCAGAGCTCTGGCAGGAGCCTCTGCATGGAGCTGCTAAATTGGAACACACTCTGCCCATCCTACTTTGTAGCCAGCCCTACCTCCTTTTGAGGTCCTTTCTGTGCCCTTCCTACACAATAAGTGAGGTTGCAGTTGCTTTCCACCATTAAAACCTAGACCCTCTACCAGAATTTCCATCATCAGGGCCGTCTGGCAGAGTATGCGAGAGATTAAACTGGAGGTGCGTTTGATTGGTTAAAACTCAGTTCTCTCCATCAGTTGAAGTCAATGGGAGTTGAATCCAAGTAACTCAGAGCAGGAATAAGTGTACTGATATTTCAGTTTCCGTCACACACCCCACCCAGGCTGTGTATGCCACAATGCACAAAGCAAATGAATATCTTTCTCGCTCCCTGACAAGGCATCCATTGTTTGTTAAAGCACCTGGATATAGTTGTTGAATAATGTTTTGTTTATTGTTGCCTTCAGCCCTGCTGTGCTTTTTTTGAGTGCTCCCGGCTAACTTTCGTGTATAGTTGTGGTCTTGCTATAACTTTAATATCGAGCAGATTGGAGAAGACGTTTATATTAAATGCAGCTATTATGCGTGTGTGGGGGGGGTTATTATTATTATTATTCTACACTAATTAAACTGTTTTCATTTGAGACCCATGTTTAAACCAGCAAGGAAGCCAAAGCAAACGTTTACATCATGTAAATCTCCAAACATCAACATTTTTTTTACTTTTATTTTTTTCTCATATCCCTACTTCAGTCATCCCTGGTACTAAACAGTTCCTTCTGTTTGATGCTTTAAACAGTAAATTATACAAAATTTCCAAGATTGCTGTTGGCAATAATTACAGATAGAAAATATGTTTTCCCCTTAGGAAATTACACTGCTGTTTGGTATTATTATTTCTTACCACCGTGTTCTGAGCTTTTCTAAGGAATGACAGAGATTGCTTCCTTGGGAGCAAAGGATAAACTGGAAAGGAAACTAGTGTTACACTCCTCTGAAGAACCTTACAATAAGATGGGCAACTTACCAGGAAAAAATGTGACCAGATGGTAGTACATTCCCTGAGGAAAACACATTTTCAAAGGCTAAATCTACTCCTTGCAGGTCATTTCAATTTGAGATGGAAACTCAACCTAAATTTGATTAATTACACTGCAATTTGGCTAATACTGTCTCAGTAGTGAGAGGACATTTAAGAGACAGGCAAACCGTAATATGCAAATAAGCTACAAAGTACAAATGAGCGAGGGGGGCTTGTGTTTCCACCCCTTCAGAAATAATTTTCATACGTCGGACTCTAATCGTTTTTTCTTCTTTCTTAGGGAAAGTGTGGCCAACAATCCAGTGCTTATGAGCAACTTGGTGTTACACAGTAATGGAATCTAGAGACAAACTGTAAACTCTTTGGGGCAGGGATTGGATTTAGCACAATGGGGCCAGAATCCTGGTTGGCGTCTCTGCATACACTCTGAATACAAAGAATTTATAATAACAAAAAGACCTAGTCCATCTCCAAGTCATTGCAGGATTTTCCGCTTTTGTACATTTTCTAGCATATTGTTCATTCTACCTTTAAGTATGCCAGATGTTGGGAAGTACACTTTCAAGAACTGACTTATTTAAACATATTTCTTGTAGAGTTTGCAACAATCTGGTGTTATGAAATGATCACATGGCCAGTCAACCTTAGTAAGGGAGGCTTCTGAGAAGCATCATGGGGGAGGGAGGCTAGGAACTTTTGAGAAGGCTCTGCGGGCATCCCCTTTATGACATTAGACTTGAATAGGAATGTATCATTGCAGACTTCCATGTACGTAGTACTGCCAGCACCTAAGACTGTGGGGCCCTGATCCTGATGGGTGCCTTTGTACACTAATACAAAAAATAATACATATAAATGAAGTAACTCCTCCCGCCATACAAAATCAATTATTCCCAACTTCACGTCAGCCCTTCCCCTCTCCCTAGTTCTTACAGGCTTCCGCAGAAAGCTGTTCAGTCAGTGCTGATCACTTTCTGTCTCTAAGGCAATACCATACATTTGTATTGTTACCCTAGCACCTTGGAGCCCCAGTTATGGGCCAAGATCCCATTGTGCTAAGTGCTGTACAAACAGAACAGCTGCAGAGAATAGCTGCTAAACATCAAGAAGTGATCATGTTGACCCAATAGGTTTAGACCCAGAAAACTAGCTGTAGCCACTCTTGTAAATCTTTACCTGGTGGGACAGAAATTATATTCTTCTCCCCCCATCCCATTTGGGTCTCTTGTAGCTCCGTAGACTGGCCCAAGAAAGACGGGGACTCTCATTTTGTCTAGGTTGATGGAAGATATTGCTGAAAAATTAGTTCAGAGTGGGTTGGTCATGGATGAACGTAAGTTTCTCATGCTAACCGGTACAGTATTGTGTTGCTAGGAACAGGGAAATTGCCAGACCTGATCAGACCAGAGGTCCATCTAGTTGAGTATCTTGCCTCTAGCAAAGGCTAGGTGCATCTGGGGAAGCTGTAAGAAGCCCATGGAAGGTGGATATGGGATAATCCTCCCCTCAGCATAGATCTCAAAGGGTTTGTCTACACAGCCCACAGCAGTGAGTCTTAGAGCCTGGTTCGACAGACTCGGACTCACACTACGGTGCTAAAAATAGCTGTGTAGATGTTCGGGCTGGAGCTGGGACTCTGAAGCCCAGAGACAGAGGTGGGCTTCAGAACCTGAGTGGCCCGAGCTGTAGCGTCTACACAGCTAACTTCAGCACTTCGCGAGCCCATATCTGTTGACCCAGGCTCTGAGACGCTCCCTGTATAGACATACCCTAATAGTTAGAGATTGGCTTATGCCCTGAAGCACAAGTTTTAATATCCCTCCCAATATTGTTGTTGCCGTTAATTACGATATCACTGGATGTTCTTTGATATCCATATAATCATCCAATCCCTTTTTGAAGCTTGTTAAATTGGCCTCAACAACTTCCTGTGGCAACGAGTTCTACAGTTTAATCAGACACTGTGTGAAAAATATTTCCTTTGATTGGTTTTGAATTTTCCACCATTTAATGTCATTGAGTGTCCCCTTGTTTTGTGTTAGAAATGAGTTGGCAGATGATTACTAGAGCTTACTGAAGGAAGCTCTGCTAAGGCCTGGTTGTATTTCAGCTCGTTATTCAGAGGTAGAGATGATACTGAAAGGGGAGGCGCTGCAAATGCCAGTGAGGACAGCAACACAATACAAAAGGCTAGAAATGCAGGCAGCAAACAATGAAATACGATTCAGGCTGGAAAAATGCAGGCTAATAAAGTACATCTGTGGAAGAAAAAAAAGCCTTATGTCACGGAGTGTGGGGGAGTCAGGTCCTGCACCCCTCTTCCCGGGATTCAATGTGACTCTCAGCCAGCCAGTAGAACAGAAGGTTTACTAGGGTTGCCAGGAAAGAGTCCAAACAGAGCTTGTAAGTATGACCAGGACCCCTCAGCTGGGCCCTTCTGGGGGGCAGGGAGCTTAGACCCCAGCTCTGGGGCTCCCTGCGTTTCATCACCCAGCTCCAAACTGAAAAACAACCAGCCAAACCTCCAGCAGGCTCTTCCCCTCCCCTGGGGCCCCTCCTCTAGCCTTTTACCATTCTCCCAGCCAAAGGTGTCACCTCCCAACCCCCGACCTGGCTCATGTTACAGCCCCAGGTAAAGTCTCACATTCCCAATGCAGCAGGTCCCAGGGAACCTCCCCGCCAAGCCTCTCAGGTCAAATCCATCTCGCTCCCTACTCCGTCACACCTTAACACACACTTAGTGGAACGAGGCGGGTATCAGGAAAGCAGGAGTGCCAGAAGTGACTGGGAGTGATAGTGGGCAGCAATCTGATAGGAGGTTGCCATGTGATATGGTGTCAAAATACCCAATGCAAAAACACCATGTCATGGAGCAGGCGGAAGACTGGAGAGTATAGCACAGGGAGCAAGAGCTCGAGTTGCCAATTTCCAGGAGCTGGAGTGTGCCCGGCGTGGGCAGGTGTGTGAATGAGACGGGTCGGGGATGAAGTGGCACAAGAAGTCTTCCCTCACCTCTGCTCCTCTGCACACGTAGTGTGTCTGAACCTGTCTGGCGAGCAATGACACTAGCTTCCCAGCAAGGAGCGTGGGGAGGGGAGGGCGGTGGCCCCTTTCCCCCTCCTCCTGAGCCTGTGGGTCTAGCCCTGGGGGGGTGGTAGAACCGCTGCTGTGGGGGAGTGCTGCCGAGTCCGACAACATTTTTCCTGATGCTCCTGCTGGAGAGTAGCTCCTTCTGGTACTCCCTTGCCTGGCTCCCACCAAATGCAGCCGGGAGGTCTCACACACAATTGGACCCAAATATTTCATGTGCCCATTAAAAAAAAAAAAAAAAAACTTTCAGGCATAGTGTGGGTTGTCCCCTCACTCTCGCTATTGGTTAGTACAAGCAGAAGCTCAAACTAAGGAACTTCCAACAGGAGTGGCTCAGCAGACTAGGGCTTTCATCAAGCCTGTTTCTGAGCCACCTCCAGATTTGTGAGCAGCATTTGCTTCCCGGGCACCAATAAATTGCCTATCAAAGTTGCTTTATTCTCCCTCATTACTGACCTATAACATAACTTTGACCCACCTTTAATGAGCAGAATTCATAGGCTCAGTCAGTCCTGTAGGCAGGAGGATAGTCTGAGCAGAGCCAACAAGCGTGAGGGGAATGAAGTGCTCTCTAAAGCATGGGTAGCTCTGTGTATTCTCACATTTGCTGTAGCCTGAAGAACAAATGGTCATGAAGACAACCAGGGCTGTCATTTTTTGTTGGAAAAGGAGTCTTCATATTTATTTCCTTAATTGCTTGGTCAATCAAGTGGAAAACAATTTTTCATTGGATCTTCTCTATTGTTCCACTAGTGGGACATTGCTTTGTATCTATTTTTTATGTTACAGAGGACCCCAGATGCTTGGGCAACTAAGAGAACACAGTATTGTTTTTACATTACTTTATTTACATTGCTAAGTGTTTACTACATAGTGAGACAATGGGGACAAGAGCTAAAGTCATGGCATCTCAAAGCGCTGTTGTTTTTTACCTAATTCAGGGCTCACATCCGTCTCAAAATGTAACTAAGTTTAAATCTGAAGTGCTGCACTTTTGTATTCATAAATTGGTTTGACGTGGCTAGACCACATTTGTTTAGACTTGTTTTTTCGTAACAGACATGTTTCCAACTTGCCGTGCATCCCCACAAGTAACACAATGTGGCTCTTCAATTTCCAAATGGAGTTTGCAATTAACTATTCCTGCTAATACAATTTTCCTGTTGCAAATCAGCAACCTAGTGGTATTTGCCGATTGCAACATTCAGTCAGTAAGCAAAAAGCTAGGGGATTTCAAGAAAACACGCACATTCCGTTCAAACTGAGGAAGTGAAGTAGAAGGAAATCACTAAATTGCTTGGTATGTCACATATAAACTGAGTAGCATCACGTGTCCTGCCTGAAAACTAGCACAGGTTTTTATGTTTTAGGACCATATCTTCAGTGTCGCTCCATTGACTACTATAGAGCTGCACTACAGATACACCAGCAGAGGATCTGGCTCTTAAACCTGAGAAATAAGTCAGGCTGCTGGACTTTGGGTGCCATCAAAGCAGGGGAAATTTTTTATTTTGGACTTTACTTGCCTTATTGTATATTGAACTCAGTAGATACAGATATTCATCTGACAATTGGTTAATTGAATCAGCATTAAATAACCCGAAAGACTGAAAAGCTTGATTGATTTCAGTCACTATGGTTGGTGAAAATTTAGCCGATGGATATTAAACCCTTGCTGTGACACTTTGGGTTAAAGAACTACCAATGATATAAAGCAGTCTTTTCTTTTCTGGGTCCTTGATTTGAGTCTAATCCGTGTTCCTCTGTCACAAAACCACCATGAATAAATCAAACACATTTTGGCACAGTTAGCCGTCTCTGCTTAGCAAAGGCCTGAGACTAAATTGACACTGATGCTTAATCACCTCTAATTCATGGAGAGAGAGTGATCCTTCCAGGTCAGGAGAAAGGTCATTGGCAGGATCATGTGGAGAAACTTGCGCTGCAGTTAACTGCACTATACCTGACCTGTGAATAAATGAAGGACTTCCATTTTCACTCCTGCCATTGCCTTCACCTTTGCAGTATGATGTATATAAAAGATATACATATCCAAAAAAATGTAAAGAAAATAGACAGGATTTACCAGTTCAAAATGGCTTTACATTTTAAAAGTGAAATGTAATTTTTAATGATAACTTTATTATTAGCTTTGTGGGTTTTTTTAAATTAAACCCTAAAGTTTTGGTTCTGAATATAAAGGGACACCAATAACTTGCAAAGTAAGCAGTTTAGTAAAATATATTAAAAATTATTTCAGGTATTACTACAGCTGTCTCCAATCACCCCTGCCAATTTCTGTGAGTTTATAACTACTTTGTCCAGTTTTTAAAAATGTTTTTCGCTCTGATTGCTATGTGAAAAACCCACATAATCAAAGGAAATTGACAGAGGTCCTGATCCTGCAAAGACTCATATATTCTTAACTTTATACTCTGTGAGTTGTCTCATTGAAGCTGGACAGGCATGCAGGAGTGAAATTAGGAAGGCCAAATCACACTTGGAGTTGCAGCTAGCCGGAGATGTTAGAAGTAACAAGAAGGGTTTCTTCAGGTATGTGAGCAACAAGAAGAAAGTCAAGGAAAGTGTGGGCCCCTTGCTGAATGAGGGAGGGAACCTAGTGACAGAGGATGTGGAGAAAGCTAGTGTACTCAATGCTTTTTTTGCCTCTGTCTTCACAGACAAGGTCAGCTCCCAGGCGGCTGCACTCCGCAGCACGGTATGGGGAGGAGGTGACCAGCCCTCTGTGGAGAAAGTAGTTTGGGACTATTTAGAAAAGCTGGACGAACACAAGTCCATGGGGCCGGATGCACTGCATCCGAGGGTGCTAAAGGAGTTGGCCAATGTGATTGCAGAGCCATTGGCCATTATCTTTGACAAATCATGGCAATCGGGGGAGGTCCCGGATGACTGGAAAAAAACTAATGTAGTGCCCATCTTTAAAAAAGGGAAGAAGGAAGATCCAGGGAACTACAGGCCAGTCAGTCTCACCTCAGTCCCTGGAAAAATCATGGAACAGGTCCTCAAGGAATCAATTCTGAACCACTTAAAGGAGGGGAAAGTGATCAGGAACAGTCAGCATGGATTCACCAAGGGCAAGTCATGCCTGACTAACCTAATGCCTTCTATGATGAGATAACTGGCTCTGTGGATGAGGGGAAAGCAGTGGATGTGCTATTTCTTGACTTTAGCAAAGCTTTTGATACAGTCTCCCACAGTATTCTTGCCAGCAAGTTAAAGAAGTATAGGCTGGATGAATGGACGGTAAGGTGGATAGAAAACTGGCTGGATGGTCGTGCTCAACGGGTAGTGATCAATGGCTCCATGTCTAGTTGGCAGCCGGTATGAAGTGGAGTGCCCCAAGGGTCGGTGCTGGGGCCGGTTTTGTTCAATATCTTCATCAACGATCTGGAGGATGGTGTGGACTGCACCCTTAGCAAGTTTGCAGATGACACTAAACTGGGAGGAGTGGTTGATACGCTGGAGGGTAGGGATAGGATACAGAGGGACCTAGACAAATTAGAGGATTGGGCCAAAAGAAATATGATGAGGTTCAACAAGGACAAGTGCAGAGGCCTGCACTGTGGATGGAAGAATCCCATGCACTGCTACAGACTAGGGACCGAATGGCTGGGCAGCAGTTCTGCAGAAAAGGACCTAGGGGTTACAGTGGACGAAAAGCTGAATATGAGTCAACAGTGTGCCCTTGTTGCCAAGAAGGCTAACGGCATTTTGGGCTCTATAAGTAGGGGCATTTCCAGCAGATCGAGGGACGTGATTATTCCCCTCTATTCGGCACTGGTGAGGCCTCATCTGGAGTACTGTGTCCAGTTTTGGGCCCCACACTACAAGAAGGATGTGGATAAATTGGAAAGAGTCCAACGGAGGGCAACAAAAATGATTAGGGGCCTGGAGCACATGGCTTATGAGGAGAGGCTGAGGGAACTGGGATTGTTTAGCCTGCAGAAGAGAAGAGTGAGGGGGGATTTGATAGCTGCTTTCAACTACCTAAAAGGGGGTTCCAAAGAGGATGGATCTAGACTGTTCTCAGTGGTAGAAGATGACAGAACAAGGAGTAATGGTCTCAAGTTGCAGAGGGGGAGGTTTAGGTTGGATATTAGGAAAAACTTTTTCACTAGTAGGGTGGTGAAGCACTGGAATGGGTTACCTAGGGAGGTGGTGGAATCTCCTTCCTTAGAGGTTTTTAAGGTCAGGCTTGACAAAGCCCTGGCTGGGATGATCTAGTTGGGGTTGGTCCTGCTTTGAGCAGGGGGTTGGACTAGATGACCTCCTGAGGTCCCTTCCAAGCCTGAGATTCTATGATTCTATGATTCTATGACTACTTACAGTGTGTCAAGATAAGCATGTGCGCACATTTTTATAGGATAGCTCAGTGGTTTGAGCATTGGCCTGCTAAACCCAGGGTTGTGAGTTCAATCCTTGAGGGGGCCATTTAGGGATCTGGGGCAAAAATCTGTCAGGGGACGGTACTTGGTCCTGCTAGTGAAGGCAGGGGACTGGACTCGATGACCTTTCAAGGTCCTTCCAGTTCTATGAGATAGGCATATCTCCATCATGGCCTAACCGATTATGCAGAGGAAACAATGAAGCTGGCTGTGCAGAAATCACTGTCATGTATACACAAAAAACAAACTGGACAAGTAGAAATATAGTTTGAGGGAGGGCGTTGAAGGGGTGGCTAACTTTTTTCTTTTTTAATACTCTTGGATATTACTTATAACAAGCGTAGGTAAAACAAATGTCAGACATAAGTGTGTTTTTTAATTTTACAGTGCGCCCCTTTAATGTCTGTAAAATATGTAGGAGGCCAAAGCTCTCAATTTCAAAAGAGTTTATCTCCCATTTAAGCACCAAAATAAGTGGTCAGAGTTTCAAGAGCCTGGTATGTTTCATGTTGATCTTCTTTGAAAATCTGGTCATACAAGTGCCACGATGGGAGCCTCTGAGTGCTGAGCACTTTGGTAAACCTGACTTTTTTTAGGTCCCTAAATCTCAGCCGAGGCCTTGTCTACATGAGAAAGTTGCACCAGTGAAACTTAAATCAGTTTTTTAACCAGTTGAGTTACGCTGGTGCAAACCCCTGTGTAGAGACCTTTATTTCAGAGTCAGAGTGGCTTATTTCAGTTCAACTTACATCAATTTCGAATCGATTTAAGATAAACCAAACTAATCCTGATTTAAACCAAAATGAGGCCCTGATCGTGAAAACACACAGGTTCTTAACGTAATCACTGTGAGCAGTCCTAAGGCTTCTAATGATAGCAGAGTTAAGCACATGTATAAGGATATGCAGGAATCAGGGTCTAACAGTATCCACAAAGCCTTTTGCCCCAGTTTCACTAAATCCATTTAAAATTGCACTTTAAGTTAAACCAATGCAACTTTTCCATGTAGATGAGCCCAGACTTTGGGTGCTGTTGAGCACTTGAAAATTTGGCCCTAGGACCTGCTATTGCAGGGCATTTTAGTATTCAGGACAGCTTTTACATTCAGTCCTCTTGTACTTGCTCTCTGTATCGTGTAGTTTGTGAGGCAGTAGTGGGCATTTTTAAAGGGACGTGGTCAAGTTCACAAACTTTATTACTGTTTTTTTAATTATTTTTTATAAATCCTAATTGATGGTAATCTGTGCTTATGTAATGCTTTCCTTCCAACTATTTCAAGGCTTTTTACAAACGTTAACTAATTAATCCTCACGCCACCCCCGTAAAGCAACCCTGTATTATTATCAAGTTTTTACAAATGGGGAAATGGTGGCATAAGGATTTTGTGACTGCTCCAAGGCCACAGAGGAATTCTGTGGCAGAGATGGGGAGATAATCCAGACCTCATCCAACTCTTTATCTAAAAGATCATTATTATCTTTCACATTACTAAAAGATATAAGGATTTTTTTAAAAACATGTTGTTGTTTAACTTTAGTTTGCCTTTAATAAACCAAATTTACCTGAACTCAGACATGCAATTTATTTCTGAGTGGCACTGCTCATTCAGTGTTTCAAACTGCAACTTGGATGCAAAGGTCACAACCCCGATGTAACATGGACACAGTCCTAAATTAGCGGCATACTTCAGGTGATTACCCCAGGCTCCGATCCTGCAAAGACTTATGCACATGCTTAACTGTGCACACTGAGTAATCCCATTGATTTCTATTATCAGAGGGGTAGCCATGTTAGTCTGGATCTGTAGAAGCGACAAAGAGTCCTGTGGCACCTTATAGACTAACAGACGTATTGGAGCATAAGCTTTCGTGGGTGAATACCCACTTCTTCAGATGCATCTGAAGAAGTGGGTGAAAAGCTTATGCTCCAATACATCTGTTAGTCTACAAGGTGCCACAGGACTCTTTGTCGCTTCTATTGATTTCTATGAAATTACTCACAGTGCATAAAGTTAAGCATGTGCATATATCCACATGATATGGGCCCTGCTTTGAACAAAAGAGGTACACTACACTGTGCTTGTTTACATCATACCAGAAGTCAGGACAAACAATAAGTATTGTTCCAGGTTACAGGACTCTAATAATGATTGTAGGCAGTTTCATAGAAATTTTCAGACAGAATAAGCCATTTGGCTCTTGTCTCACACCATCCTAGCTGCAGAAGTGGGTGACATGTGACCTCAGTGGGGAGCCTCCCACTGACCAATTTGACAGAAGATTTCAGAAATGTTCATTAATTTTGTGTGCCTCAGATTCTGGGTGTCCAACTTGGAGTCAGATTTTCAGAGGGGCCAAGCACTCCGCTCCCATAGACTTTGGTTAGAGCTGGATGTTCTCAGAACCTGTTGAAAATCAGGCCTAAAGTCTGGCACAAAATTTAGTGGATACTTCGGAATAAATTTATTTGAAAATAAAGCTCAGTGTTCTTCTAGTAAGGAAACAGGACAACATATCAAGGTTAGCAGAGTACGGAACTAGGAAGCAGTGGCAGAGAGAGATTTCTCCCTGAACTTTATGACTTTGTTTTTGAGAAAAATATCACTGTAAAGGATCCCACTTTGTCATATTGTAACAGCAAAGGAAAGAGAAAGCCGCTGATCCTGCTATAAAACAATATATCTGTACACCCAATTTTATTCATTCAGTAGCCACTTCACAATATAAATATTTAATAAATAAACAGAGTGCAGTATTGACGGTACATTATTTTAAAATGTTGGGATTTTCCATTTGATTTAACCAGTTAATGGAAGTATGATCTACCTCACAACATTCTTTAAGGCTTCGATGCTACCCTTTGTATATGCGCATCTTAATTTTATGTCCACGTGTGGATGAGGTCACTTCAATGGGACTACTTGCATGCATAAGTCTTTGCAGGATCACACCTTAGATTGTTCCAGGGTAGTAAGATGTTATTAAAGATGTCCATGTCTGTTGTACATCTGTGCTGTGCATGTATTTCATTGCTGCAGTATATATTTATACCTGTACTACTGCATTTAAACTACGAAATAGAATATTAATTATAAAAATATTTTAAAACTTTGTATTCCATTATTATATTGGTCACCGAAGAAATAGCAATAGGAAGTTGTTATCAGTTTTTATTCTCACAAGAAGTTAAGGGGCTGATTTTCACAAGTGCTGAGCACCTACAGTTCCAATTGAAATCAATGGGAGCTGTGGCTACTCATTATCTTTTAAAGTCCAAGCCCCAGGCATTTTTACTTGGTTGTCCCCTGGTAGAGAGGGGTGGGTTGGGATAGAGGTTTGGGGGTGTGCTTTTAAATAAATGATGAATATTCATCATTCACCCAGTACACTGATGTTTTCTGTACCCTTTCCTTTTCGGTTGAGCATTTGAGTTATTTTCAGGTTCGATTTTTACATAAAAATCTGGAGAAGTTGCTTTTTTAAATATCACCACTGGCCCTGATAAAATAATAATTTGGAAGAGGAGTGAATTTCACGGTGCACTCCAAAAGCATTGTGTTTAAGAATTTAGGAATTGCCAGACTAGATCAGATCTGAGGCCCATCTTGTCCACTGTTCTGTCTCTGACATTGGCCAGTGCCAGATGTTTCAGATTAAGGTATAAGAACCCCTCAGTATGCAGATGTGGGGTGATCTGCCCTCTACATTAGGTCTCTTCCAGATCTCTAATAGTTAGAGACCGGCTTAAGCCCTTATGCATGAGGTTTAACATTCCTTGCACCAAAAAAAATGGTTATATGTTTTCCATATAAATGTCCAATCCCATTTTGAATCTTGGTAAATTCTTCGCCTCAACAACTTCCTGTGGCACTGAGTTCCAAGGTTTAATCACACTGTGTGTGGGAAAAGTATTTTTTTAAAAAAGTTTCCACCTTTTAATTGCACTGACTGCCCCTCTTGTTCTTGTGTTATGAGACAGCGAAAACAGAAGCTCCCAATCTACCTTCTCTATACTATATTTCATATATTTGTATCATGTCCTCTCTCATTCATCGCCTTATTTAAGTGAACAATCCCAGTCTTCTCGGTCTCTCTTTGTATGATTTTTTTATGCCTTAGATTATTCTTGCCACCTTTCTCTGAATCCACCTAGTTCTGCAATACCCTATATCAGATGGGGTGACCAATACTGCACACAGTATTCCAGATGAGGCTGAACCATTGATTTATATAAAAGACATTTCAGTATTCTCTGTATTATTCACCATCCCATTCCTTATGCAACCTAACATCTTGTTTGCTTTTTTAACTGCAGCTGCACACTGAGCAGAGGTTTTCATTGAAGTGTCTACAGTGACATCCAGGTCCCTTCTTTGAGCTGATACTGTTCAATTAGAACCGTGTAAGGTGTCCAAGTAGTTAAAAATTTTCCTCCCCACATGGATTACTGTGTATTTATTGACACTGAATTTCATTTGCCATTGCGTTGGCTTTTCACCTAACTTGTTTAGGTCTGTCTGAAGTTCCTCACAGTCTTGTCTGATCCTGACTAACCTAAATAACTTTGTGTCATCTGCAAACGTTGCTACCTCACTACTCAGTCCCCTTTCCAGGTCATTAATAAATTTATTAAACAACACAGGACCTAGTATGGAACCTTGAAGCAACTGCTGTTAACCTTTTGCCATTTAATCTTACCCTTTGTTTTCTGTCTCGTTGCCAGTTTTTGATCCAGGCAACACTTTGCCTCTCATGCTGTTACTACTTATCTTCTTTACTAGCCTTTTGTGTGGAACTTTGTCAAAGGTCTTTTTGAAGTCTAAATAAATTATGTCAACTGGTTCTCCTTTATCCACTACTTCATTGACGCATTCAAGAATTATAAAAGATTAGTGAAACATGATTTTCCTTTTCAGACTCCATGTTAGTTAGATACCTTCCAGGTGTTTTTAATTCAGTTTTCAGTTATCATTTCAATCAATTTACCAGGTGCAGATGTAAGGCTTACCAGTCCATAGTTCCCTGGTTCACCCCAGGGTCTTTTTAAAATATAGATACAACACTTGCTACTCTCTAAATCTCTGGAACAGTGGCTATGTTTAATGAGATTGCAATATTTTTGTTAGCAATTCAACCACTTCTTATTTAAGCTCCTTCAGAACTCTTGGATACACCATCTGGGCCTGGTGACTTATACTTTCTAAATGATCAGTTTGCTCCAGCTGTAACTTTTCTGGCACCTCCGACTCTGAGCGCATCTCATCCTTATTACCAGAAAAGGTCCGAAGTAAGAATCTCCCCAACATTCTAAATGATAAAGGCCAGGCAAAGAAATCATTTGGCTTCCCAGCAGTGTCCTTATCTTCCTTATTTAGCCCTGATGGTCCTGCAGGCTCCCTACATCTATTGCAGGCTTCCTCCCTCTGATATACTTAACGAATCTCTTGTTCTTTGTTTTTACATCTTGAGCTAATTATGTTGTGGTCACTGTTACTTAGTGGCACAGCCACTGTCACTTCTTGATGAGCTCCTATGTGTTTCCTGAGACACCAAGAATAACCTCTCCTCTTGTGTGCTCTAGAACCGGCTATTCCAAGCAGTCACTGAAAGTGTCTAGTGTTAAAGTGTTAAGAAATTGTTTCTCTGAACTGGCCTGTTGTGCTGTTTAACCAGTTTATGCGGGTAGTTGAATTCCACCTTTATTACCATATTGCTAGATTTTGCTGCCTCTTTGTCAGGGCCGGCTCTAGCTTTTTTGCCGCCCCAAGCACCAAGCTGCCAAAGAAAAAAAAAAAAAAACGGCCCTTCAAATGTGCCGCCCCAGGAATGGCCGGAATGGCGCCCCTTCAGCTGTGCCGCCCCAGGCATCTGCTTCCTTTGCTGGTCCTTGGAGCCGGCCCTGCTCTTTGTAATCCTTCACCGTTGTGCACTCAGTTTCTTTTTCTTGATCCAGAGGCCGGTAGTGTAGCCCTACTGCTATATAGACATTCTCACAGCTCGGGGTTTGTACCCATATCGATTCTACTACATTTCCTATTTTTCAGTGCACTTTAAAGCCAATGTGTTCAAAAATGGCCTCTGATCTGAGATGCCTTCGGCCTGATTTTCAGAGGTGCTGAGCAGCCACTACTCCACTGGGAGCCAGCCCCGGGGAGGGACAGAGGCAGGGAGGCGTTGACTGACGGCTGGCACTACATCCCGGGCCTGCGCCAGCTACCGTACCACAACAGGGAGTGACACTGCCCCCCACCTCAAGAGTGAGGCCTCAGGTACCTGCTCCAGTACCACCCTGGTATCCTTCCCAGTACTCACATACCCCTGCAGCGGCCCCCCCAAAGACTCCCTCCCAGTACACACACCCCTCCAGCACCCGCAAATATCCCTCCCAGTACACACACACATCCCTCCAGCTCCCCCACCAGCACCCTCTCCCTCAGCAGTGTCCTCTTTTGGGGAACCCAAAATATGGTAACCCTAAAGGTGTCTCATTTTGTGCACCCAAAATCATCAGTCGCACATGAAAATTGTAGCCCAAGGCTAGGATTCTTGCAGGAGCCTAAGGGAGTTTGGTTCTTAACTCCCGCTGAATTTCGGTGGGAATTGGGCAGGCCCAGACGCTTCTTTTTGTCGTGCAAGTGGTTGCCTCTGCATGCTTCTGCGCTCCCTGAAGAGGAAAAACACTCTTTGCAGGCGAGAACCACAACAGCAACCCAGTATGTCTCAACAGAACCCATCAGTGAGCAATCTGTCACCTCCTAAAGCAGAGAGATGGGAGAGGGGATTGGCTAAGGTGGGAAGAGGGGAGACAGGAGACTCTAAATAGGCTGCAGGCAGAAGACTTTTTAGATTTCTGCCCTTGCCCAAACTCAGTGTTGCTGTCGCTGTTGGGCTGAGCTGAGAATAGGAAATTGCATGCGGTATCCCTAGCCAGATTGTCAAGTTCCACATTGGTGGTCAGTAATATTTTTAATATATGTAGCCCTGTTCATCCCAATCCCAACAGGCTGGCTTCTGGTGCTCTTGCAAATTAATGGCAAAACTCCCATGGACTTAAACTGGAGCCAGATCAGACTATACAGAAAACACTACTAGCAACCAACCACCCTAGGGGTGGCAACCAAGAAGACATGGTTGGGAGGAGGGGCCATGGCCAGGTACGCCATGCTAAATCCACAGAGTGTCTCATGGGGTCTTTTATGTCCATACTGAGCAGACAGCACCCTGTTTTTAGAAAGTCTCTCCTGAAAAACCAGCAGCCAGCGTAGTATTAGCCGTCATGAATACCTGACCATTCCCGCCTCTGGTGAGGATTGCTTCTGACAGCCAGACAGCTTCATGTAGAGTCTGTGTTTGGGCAGTACCTAGCACAAAGGGGTCCTGGGTTGCAATTGGAACCTCTAGGCACTACCAAATCCATATAATAATCATCATCAACATTAACATCAACATTAACTCAGAATTATCTAACTTACGGGAGTATTGAGAAAATAAATTACTGTATATATTTGCAAAGTGCTTTGAAAATGAAAAAATGCTGAGTGCTGAGAATTCCATCCATTACTTCTGATTATTCCAAAAGAGCATACTAAAGATCACACCGAATAATATAATAATAATTAATTAATTAATTGCACCTTTTTCATCACAAATTTTGGTAGCCCTCTCAGAAAGTTGATAGCAAAGTGGCTGCGTCTTATGAATAGTGAAAAGTGAATTTCACTGAAAATTATCTGATATGTTGCTTAATGTTTTAGGGCCCATATATTAGTTCTGCGAACGCTTTCTATCAGCTGTGTTGCTTTCCGTGGATTGCGCAGGATAATAAGTGCACAGCCGGTAGTATTTGTTTGCAGGATTGGGCCCATAGCTTGCTGTAAGTGTAAGAGATTTGCTTTCTAATTGCATTATTGTGCATTTCTTTTTCTGCAGCGAATGTCCTGTATATGGCAAGCCAGGAAATGATGAAGGTTGTGGAGAGAGACAGTACAACTATAAAACAAAATTTAAAGAAGGTAACCATTTAATCGTCAAAGTTTTGTGAGATGCCTAATCACTTGGGGACAACTTCTGTATTCAGTTACACCACCAATGTAAATCCAGAGGAATTCCACTGGGCCTGATTTTGATTTCAGACCACTTTTACACCAGTGTAATGCCATTGACTTCAGAGGGGTTACTTCTGATGTACACCAGTGTAAAAGAAGACTCAGACCTGTTGACTCTAATTACTCTGGCTTTACACCACTGTAACTGAGAGCAGAATCTGGCCATGATATTTTCTACTTAAGATCAACTATTATTATTAGACTAGTAACTGAAAACCCATCCTATTGCATAGGTGTAATTCCTAAAGTTGTGTGTAAAAAAGCTGAAAATATCTGAGAACTTAAAAATCGGACTGTAACAGACCACAAATCCCAGTGATGATTGAACCTGATGATATGCTAAACAAAAAGAACTCTCAAACATACTTGTAGCTGTATTTGTCACTTCACAGAACTCAGGAAACATTCTAGGCTTCAGAGTGATGTTTGGGGTTGTTGTGTCAGTGGTTGTGTTGATTTGTGTGTTGGTTGCATTGTGCTGGGAGAATTGTGTAGATTGTGTGGATGACAAAGCGAGGGGTGTGTGGTGTGGAGCTATGTATTTGGGTTATTGTGTGTACTGTTTGTGGGTATAGGTGGTTGTGTTGATTTGTGTCTGAGGGGATTTATGTTGATTTGTGTGGGTTGCAGTTGGGTGCACAGGTGTGGGGAATTAGGCCAAGAAATCCACCATCTGGGCAGTCTCCCTCACAGAACCAATGAATTTGTTCCATGCAAATAAGCTGTAAAGTAAGTGTGGTGATTGGTTGAGTTACCTCTGACATCACAATGGTCTCAAACTCTTAGCCCGGCATAGATACATGCCCTGCTGTCCCTCAGGCAGTGGTTCTGGAACAATTTTTATAGTGGGGGTGCTGAAGGCAGAAACCATGTATGCGGGTTGTTATTACTACTTCAAACCAAGGGGTGAGGCAGCTCCCTCGTTCCAGCGCCTATGCCCTCAGGTGTAATTTGTAAAGTCAAAATGGCAGAGAACTTAAAAATTGGCTAGTGACACACTGCAAAATCCAGTGACGATTGAACCTGGTGATATTCTGAATAAAAAGAGCTCTCAGCCTTGTTTGTAGCTGTTTCCAGTGCTTCACACTGACTCTACAGACATAGTAGGCCTCAGAGTGCCGATCCTGGAAACTTATTATATAGAATCAGATTCTGTGGGGCTTGATTTTCCACTGCACCTGAAACAGCCCAGGCACAGTGCAAAGGGGTCAGGGAGACAATAGTGACTCCCTGATCTTCAGCTGCTTGGCCCTGGTATAAGTTAAGGCCGAAGAGGGGCAACTTTGACTTACTCTACTGAGGGACCTTACACCAATGGAAAATCAGGAGTAGCAAAGACTCGCTCAGCCATGCCTCCTCCCTTCCCCTTGCTTTTCACACTCTCCCTCCCTGGCCCTGCAAGAGTGGTTTCCAGCACTTGACACTGGCAGAGATTCCCTCTCCACAGGGGGGGAATTCTCCAGTGTAAATCTCCAGCTACTGTAGCTCAACCTATGCCATGCAATGTAAGCGGGGCAAGGTGAACTTGCCAGATCATAGAATCCAACCATGTGTATTTTCTGTCAGCTGGTGAAGGTTAGATTTTGATTTTGTGTGTCACTTTTCTGCTGCGTGCTTCTAAAGGCATTTTAATATTTTGAGCACTGGAAATAAAATGCTGCTAGTTGATGCTTGGTAACCAAAAATCTCCACTTACAGTCAACAGCAATGCTGTCTATCATTCCTTTCAACATAATTATTCCCCTAAACTGCCCAGACAGTTTTGACGTGGATGCAGATAGAGAAAGTACAAGACGCAATCTCAACGAATCCTGCAAAAGAGTATGCTCCCGTTCTGATGTTCAAAAAAGTTGCCATGACACTCTCATCATGCAGCACTGGGCTTTTATGATTTGATTTTATTTAACTCTGCCTTTGTGGGGACGGACAATTGTCCTGTCTCCCTTAGAGAGATTCTTAAAGAAGAAACCGAAGGCCTGATCCTTGCAGGTAGTCTCATTGACTTGACTTAAATAGAGCTAATCATGCGCTTGGTCCAAAGATCATTAAAGCCACTGGAGACTCCCACTCATTTCAGTGTGCTTTGGATCACACCCCATGTAAGTAAAGCTTTGCAGATTACAATGGGACTGCTCGTGGTAATAAAGTTAAGCAATTATTTGCAAGATTGGCCCTTCGGCACTTTTGGAAATTTTACCCTAATCACATGCTTAACTTTAAGCACATGAGTAGACCCATTGACTTCAGTGAGACTGTCGATGTGCATTACGTGCTTTGCTGGGTCAGAGCTACAGTGCTTATAACTAGGGTCCTACCAAATTTCTTGTCCATTTTGGTCAGTTTCACAGTCCTAGGATTTTAAAAACCGTACATGTCATGATTTCAGCTATTTAAATCTGAAATTTCACGGTGTTGTAACTGTAGGGGTCCTGACCCAAAAAGGGGTCACAAGGTTATTGTAGGGGGGGTTGCGGTACTGCTTCCCTCACTGCCACACTGCTGCTGGCAGTGGCGTTGTCTTCAGAGCTGGGCAGCTGAAGAGCGGTAGCTGTTGGCAGGAAGCCCAGCTAGGAAGGCAGAGCTGCCGCCAGCAGCAAGCACGGAAGTAAGGATGGCAGGGTATGATATTGCCACCCTTGCTGCTGCCTGCAGAGCTGGGCCCTCAGTCAGCAGCCGCCACTCTCCAGCCGCCCATCTTGAAGGCAGCAGCACAGAAGCAAGAATGGCTCGGTATGGTATGGTATTGCCGTGCTTACTTCTGTGCTGCTGCTGCTGGGGGCGGGCGCTGCCTTCAGAGCTGGGCGCCTGGCCAACAGCTGCTGCTCTCAGGCCACCCAGCTCTGAAGGCAGCGCAGAAGTAAGGGTGGCAATACAGTGACCCCCTAAAATAACCTTGCGACCCCCCTGCAACTCCCTTTTGGGTCAGGACCCCCAATTTGAGAAATGCTGGTCTCCCCCGTGAAATCTGTATAGTATAAGGTAAAAGCACACAAAAGACCAGATTTCACAGGGGCAGACCAGATTTCACGGTCCGTGACGCGTTTTTCATGGCCATGAATTTGGTAGGGTCCTACTTATAGCTATGTAGTTCTATTGAATTCAGTGGGACTGCTCACATGCTTCAGGTTACACGCGTGCTTATTTCCCTTGCTGAATCAGAACCTATGATAACAGTTTGCAGGTGCCTTTGTCTGCTGTAGTAAGTGTTTTTCTTGACACTGTCGATCTATGCAATGCCTTGGCATGCAGGAACCTTCGAAAACCTGAATTAACTTTGTTTTATTGATTCCATTGTGTCGTCACACTTCTAAAATGGCAAATGTACCCAAGAAAATGAAACGTTGAGGCGAGGTGAAAGGCAGCTGGCAAGCCGAAGAAGAAGCAGAAACAAATGTGAGGTTAAATGCCTCTTTTTTTTTTCATTCTTCCTTCTAGTAATTTCTGGGAATGTGAGAATTAGGGGGAAAATCTGAGTTGGTCTTAAGTTAAATTGGAAGTATATTGACAGTAAAAGTGGGTTTAATTTATAAAGGTTGGAAGTTTATAAAAATAGGAACTATAGTCCAAGTTGCTATAGAGTTGGCAAGTTGTCGCTTCAAAAAATTTATACTGGTTTGTAGTCAGTGTGATCATAAGTTAAAAGCCAACCTTAACACCTGAGTGTGCCAGCTGCTGGGAAATAGGAAAGTTATTTCTGGATCATATTTTCATGTTGTGCTCTGAAGGAGAGGGAAGAAGAGACACTAAATTATTCCAGTCTCTCTCCGTCCAGATTTAAGTGTAATTCTTACTAGTTGGGGAGCAATACAAAATATGTGTCTCTCCAGACCTAGGGTTCCCAGTCTAACAATGCTAATTGGTCAGATGTGTGTTTTGTGGGGGTTGGAACATTATTTGGGTCATTAGTTGAGGCATTTCACTTGCAGACTTCTAAAGAAGGAAAATACGCACATTCAATGGCAGTGGCAAAGGAATTGTATGCAGAAAATAGAGATTTGCCTTTTTCCCATATAATGAGGGTGGATTTTTTAAAATAGGGGCATGAACATTGTTAATGAAAACCAAGCAGTGAGTGAATCTCCAATAGGCTCGATATTGCAGCACCCTCAAGAGTTATGTTAATTACAAAATCCAGACAAATAAGGTAGGGTTTAGTGATGCAAGACTAACTTAGCTATGGGGGTTAATTATTGTTAGCTGATTATTCTTGAGCCAGCTGAACTGAGTTCCTTCACTGCAATAACACCTACTCCCTTTCCTAACAGAAACTGGAAGCACAGATACTGTACTAGAGGAAGTTTATTGTGATTTTTACAAAAAAGGAAGTGTGCTGTAATTCAATATTGGTAAAAGACAAATCAACACTGAACATCACAATCTTTGCAAGTGTAAGGAAAAGTCAGAAGAAAGGGTAAATGGCTGTAGCAGATTTTCCACAAGGTAGCTGTGATAAGCCGTAACATTACTGTAGAGTGTCCCCAAATTATATTTAACTCCTTTAAGTATATTCCTGGGCTCGTTTTAAGGCCTGGTCTTACTTATGACTTATCTTTATTCACATGAGCAGTCCTGTGGCCATCAATGGGAATGCACTCTTTAAAAAAACTAATATCTCTGCTTCTAGGGCTTCCAAGAGAAGGCATTTAGTAAATACTTGCACTCCAGTTTTATAGAAATTCTCCCAATTTTTGTCCCATTCCGTCACACCCAACGTGCAATAGTTCATGGCTATTTTTTCCTGTAGGACCTGATCCAGAGCCTAAGCTCCAGCCCAAGCCTGAACATCTACACAGCTATTTTTAGCACCATAGTATGTAGACCCGGGCTCTGAGACTAGCTGCTACAGGATCCCGCTTGCTGTGTCGATGTACCCATAGTCATAGATGAAGAAAAATAGAGCCCAGTGTTATGAGCTGAGAACCAGGTCAGTTTCAGCTTTGCTCTGCCTGGCCTGGCCTTTGTCACTGTGGCTCACAATGGGCTAGATCAGGGGTCGGCAACCTTTCAGAAGTGGTGTGCCGAGTCTTCATTTATTCACTCTAATTTAAGGTTTTGCGTGCCAGTAATACATTTTAATGTTTTTGGAAGATCTCTTTCTATAAGTCTTTAATATAGAACTAAACTATTGTTGTATGTAAAGTAAATAAGGTTTTTTAAATGTTTAAGAAACTTCACTTAAAATTGAATTAAAACGGAAAGCCCCCCAGACCCGCCAGGACCCGGGTAGCGAGAGTGCCACTGAAAATCAGCTCACATGCCACCTTTGGCACCCGGGCCATAGGTTGCCTACTCCTGGGCTAGATGCTGCTGCCCTCACTCATCTTTCCCCTTCAGTTGTCGTGTTGAAGTCAATGGAACTGCTCGCCAAGGACCAGACTTTGATATCCTTACTCAAGTTGAATGGCACCCTACTCCATGGCAATCCCAATGCCATAGGGGAGGGAAGGTTCTGTTGAATGTGAGTAAGGATATCAGAAATCTGGTCTGGAGTGAGCAAGGGTGGCAGAATCTGGTCATATATTGCTAAAACTTCAACAGCGGTTTTCAAATCCTTCGTTTTTTATTTTGAAGTTTGTAGACAAACTTCGTTATGAGATTGCATGGTACTGACATGGCTAAATATATATTGCAAATCACTTTATTTAAGCTTTTAAAAATTATCTGTATTATGTAAAGGGCTGTTCCAGTCTCCCTTATTTATGGACAAATCCTATACATCCTTTATTAAAAGCATATTTTTACCCCATAGCCTTTGAGTCTCAGACACTGTAAGTAAATAGTTCTCTGTGTGATCTTTGGTCCACATGCATAGTTGCCTTTAGCATTATTAACAGATATTTTTGCATGAGGTTGCACTGAAGCAAAGAGAGAGCGAACAAACTTCCCTGTTGTCCAGACATATACATTCCATAAACCCTGATGGGGATTAGGCTTGAACACCAAGGAGTCTACTATACGCAGTGTATTCCATAGCATGAAACATATCACAAATGCAGAGGAAACACATGGCCTACGGAATCATATGCTAAATAACCACTTGTACAGAACCCACTTTTCAGAACTCAGCACCTTCATCACATTGAAAGCTGGGTTTCAGTTGCCTTTCAGCTCTCAGTTTTTACAGAGAAGCTGATTGTATTTATTTAGGTTTCACAAAACTTAGTGCTTTCCTTAATTTTTTTTTTAATCCACACAAATAATTAAGATCTTAATTGAGCTGTCCCTTACAACATTACCACAAGCCAGACAAGTAACTATTGAAAAATAATTTCCTGTGCTGCAGATCGACAACCAGCCCATTTGCAAAGTCCCAGCAAACAAACAAAAATTGCTTTACAGTGTGCCTGGAAAGTTAACAAATCTGGGGTCTGGCAAAGCTAGCTAGGGAGTAAGGTCCAAAGGCTTTGCCATCACACCCATTGATCTCAATATCGCAGGGAGGGAGAGGCGATGTCTCAGAGAACCAGGTCCCAAAATGTTTAGAGTATTATAGGTTAAAACCAACACTTTGAATTCCACCCAGAAACGGATTGGTGAAGCCAAAGCACTGCTGAGGCAAATCCAAAACTGGAAAAGAGCATCCCAGACCAATCCCTTTCTGTCTCATTTACATTATGCTCCTGGCAGGAGGAGGAGGCACTTCCACAAATCAGTTTTTATACATCTTGACTGAGACAAAAATTAATCCTGGCCTAACCAAGTTCCACCCAAGAGCAATTTAGACTATTGATTAGTTACTATGGAGAGACCCTTCAGGGAGGAACGCGGCTGCCTTATCTATTGAATGCACGCGGGAGTAATAATAGAGTGAGTATTTCTGACATCAGGATTTTTCAGTGAGGATACTCATACTATCTTGATTGCAGTGGCACATGTGTACCAGTTTATATCCACTCAGAGCCAATCTCTCGTTCCGTGCCATCAGTTGGAGTAGTGCTTGCCCAAGGAGTAGGGGTCTAAAGTTGTACACTATGTTGTGTACCAAATTCCAAAAAGATAAAGGAAACTGTGTTTAATCCAATGGATATTTTTATCTATTTTTGTTTATTTGTTTGTTTGTTTTCAGTATTGACCTATGAGAGCCATAGAAGAGTCATAAGGAAATTCCAGTCTCAATAATTTATACTTTTTTTGAACTGTCATACATACTAAAATAAATGCCAATAGAGTCAACTGCAGGAAATCTTTACTGTTTTCTTAGAAACTCTTTAAAATGTAAACATCCTGTTGATATCAATCTCAGATTCTCCTAGTGTTTACACAGCGGCTGCTATCATTGTGCCGGGTCTGGCAGAGGAGCTGATAATACTGTATGCAGACAACATTTAAGGAGTTAAGGTTAAAAATACTTAAAATAACTTAAGAGTAAAACATCGTACAAGAACATGGTATACTGTACATTGTATTACTACTATATATCAAAAAATTCATCATTAAGGTTAAACATAAACCCAAATACTTAAAAATATTGAAATGTGCAGTTAAAACCTTAACTCTGTCCGTGTGGAGAAATTCTGAGAAAAAATAGACAGCTTTGTTCATTCACAAGCAACAGGTGCCTCTCATGAGGGATCACATAAGCTAAAATGTCTTACCCACAGGATTACCAACTCTCACAATTTGATCATGTCTTGTGATATTTGAGGTTTCTCTTAAAGCCCCAATTGCTAAATCAGGTTATTACCTGAGTGTCTCAGCTTTCATTTTTTTAAAAGTAAGTGTTTAGCTCTCATGGTGTCAGCTACAAAATGTGAATCCTACATGTTCCAAGACCAGAAGGAAAATAATAAGAATCCCAAATTTATTGTTTTTTCCCCTTAAATCTCACGATTTTTTAAGCCAGTCTAGTGGATATTGGGGCCTGACTTGTGTTTTTTGAATGCTTGGGTTGGCAATAGTGTACTCATAATGGTATAGTGATTGTACTGACTCAGGTCAACTCTACAGCCACACATGGGCCAGAGGAAAAGATGTATTTTACAGATTCCCAATTACACAAATAGCATACTGAACGCCAGCATTCCCCACTCTTGATGAAGAGTCCATGTGCCTCCAGTTACTCATGTTTCGTTAATTACAGAGCTACTTAATCTAAATGCAGTAAAACCTGCCATAGCGACCACCTCTGAAGAGAGACCAAATGCAGAGGCCATGGAACGTTTTCCCCCTATAATTTAACTGTGAAGAATCTGTGAAGAGTAATAACCTGTCATCTGTGACTAGCGACCACATTACCGTACTCCCTTCCATAAAAACAAACCTGTAGGAGAAACCAATCTTCCTTACTTCTGTGCTGCTGCTGGCAGCGGTGTTGTCTTCAGAGCTGGGTGCTTGGCTAGCCGCTGCTGCACTCTGGCCACCCAGCTCTGAAGGCAGAGCAGAGAGCAGCAGTTGCTCGCTGGGTGCCCAGCTCTGAAGGCAGTACCACTGCCAGCAGCAGTACAGAAGTAAGGGTGGCATGGCACGGTATGGTATTGCCACCCTTACTGGCAATACCCTGGCACGGCCTTCAGAGCTGGGCGCCCATCCAGCAGCCCCAGCTCTGAAGTCAGCGCAGAAGTAAAGGTGGCGATACCACAAACCCCTTACAATAGCCTTGCAACCCTCTTTTGAGTCTGGACCCTCAATTTGAGAAATGCTGTGTACTTTTGTATACTCTGCTGTACTGCTGTATTAGTAAACCCACCAACAGATTTTAAATACAGTACAGTACTGTATTGTATACTGTATGTAATGTTCATTCAAAAGACGATTCAAGTTAAACATGAAACATGGGTAACAATAGTAGCCTTTTTCTACATCGTAAAAGTGCCCATTTTACAGCAAACCTTTGAAGAGAGACCACCTCTTATAAGTCACCACTTTTGAGAACTCCCATGAGGTGTCGCTCTTGGCAGGTTTTACTGTATGCTGCCTAGCGGTAAAGAAAGTCTTTTCCATAAAGTGTTAGCTGCAGTGGAGAACGTTGGTTGTCAGTCACCAAATTGTACGGAGGGACAGAGTAGCTGCAGGCTCTATAAGCAAAAGAATTGGGGAAAGGAGTAAAGGGCCATGAAGTGGGCTAGAGCCAGGCGATTGATCTTAAAAGGAAGGAGGGCAAGTCTGAATTGCGGAGGAAACTATTGTTATTCAAATAAGGTCTGAATGAGTTGTGATTAGTGACAAAGTTCATCTACAGTTTTCTTGGCAATGTAGTGTGTAGGTGAAGAGTTCCACTGTTTTACCCTTTACGGAGAGAATTTCAAAGCTATAAATGACAGTTAGATACCGACCTCCCATTGACTTTCGTTGGTGCCTTACTTCCATGTGTGCCTTTGAAAATCTCCTCCCCCGATTGTGACCCACATTTTAGATTGTATGGCACAATCCATTCAACACCTGGATTCAGGTAGCAGAACTGACTATCAGAAAACAAATTTGGATTTTAACAAAGTTCAGGAATTTCTAATTAGAATATTTGTGAATATAAATTTTATTTATATTAAAGTGACATGGCTGGTAATCCCACCTGTTGTTATGATTACATAACACTGCCCATTGCGAGACTCTGTGTTCAGTTGCTTAGTTGTGTTTATGTTAAACACATGTGCGCGCGCACCTAGATCTATAACTTGTACGAGTTATGAGTCCATTAAAGACATACAGTTCTGATACAGCCATTATTCCACTGTATCCAAAATTTGAGTTTGTGAGCTTCAATGAGAGGAAATAAAGGAGACACAAACATGTAACATTTTGTGAAATGCCATCCATAATGAAATGTTGGCCCCTTGCCCACCTCTACACCAGTATACAATGAGGTGCATTTATTTCTATTTCAAATTGTTGCAGAATCGTTTAAAATTAAAACAATTGAAGCTTTTTTGTGATTAAAAACAATCGTGTTTGTCTTCTGATTTGTTTGTGTTGCTCAGTTATGCGCTGAAGCTCAGAAATGAAATATGCAACAAATGTAATTAATGTAATTGGACCAAGCTGTACATGTGACCCATTGAGAAATCAACATATTTTTCATACTTGCATTCAGACATTTTAGCACAAAGCATCATTCTTGGACCCATTCTTGCACATTTTCAAAATCTTACAACTTTGCCGTCTGTAACCCCTTGTAAAAGCTGGTTATGAAAATTTGAGATGATGCCGGAAGGGTTGTGAGATGATTTCTAAGAAAGAGACATTTTCACTTTCCTCGTAGAGAGGAAGATGGTCCATTGGTTACAGCATTAATTTAGGACTTCAGAACCCTGGCTTCAGCTTCCTGTTCTGCCAGAGACGTCATGTGTGACCTTGGACAACTCATTTACTGTCTCTTAGTCTTAGTTCCCCATCTATAAATGGGGATAATACCTCACAGGGGTGTTGTGCAGATAAATACATTAAAGATTGTGAGGTGCTCAGATACTATGAGAATAGGTATGGGATAAGTAGATAAAATAGACAGACAACATGTAGCATGTTTTGCACCAATTACAAGATCCAGTTCCAACCTGATGATGATGAGGTAGTGTTTACCAGCAACACATAATAGCTAAAAGCAAAATCTCCTATCATTTTAGACAAAACCCTGGGCTGCAAGGCAGCTGGGATGGGCTGCCAAGTCAGTATATATGTACCACACAGAGATACGCCAGTAGCTATGCAGTACAGTGATTGGCACCTTCTAAATACCTACATTAAATCGAATAGGATAGATCCTTTGATTTCTGGACCTCTGTAAGCAGAAACTTCTAATCTAGAAATGAATTAACTCCAGACACACAACTGGTTGCTCCATAACATTCTGGTGTGCTTAACATGCAGATTAAATGAGATTGAATCCAATATATCTATTTTTCTTGTCCATTTTGGACTAGGTAAGTGATGAACAGACCCTGCCATTTGAGCCTCGTACTGTACACTTTAAAAATGTAATGCTTTCTAAGGCTCGATCCTGTAAAGGGATAACTCGTGCAACTGAAATTAAGCACAGGCCTCGGTGTTTGCTACTCAGGATTGAAATTAAGTTGATGTTTTTGGTGTGTAGCTGTTGCGGCATTAGTGAGTGATGGGACCCCAAAACGTCTAACCACTGTCCCGTGGGGCGTAGTTTGCCCACCTCTGATCTAACGGGTTTAACAGGGTTTTCAATCTCAAATAATAATGAAAATCTTCGCCCTTATTGAGCACTCGTCCAGTTGATTTCAGAACACTTCAAAGTATCATTATCCCTAGTTTTGCAGATGGGGAAACTGAGGCATGGTGAGGTGAAGTGATTTTATCATGGTCAGTCGCAGGACTGCTGGATCATTCCACGTCACCTAATTTCTAGGATTATGTGTGGTTCCTTTATTTGACTATTGCTCCCTTCCTTCCCTTTTCAAATGAATGTTTTCTCTATGCTTTGATTTCTAGCTGATTTTTTATTATGGAGTTGCAGACAACTGGTGCCCACAACAGTATTTTGAAGAGCTCAAGATGGATTTTCCGGATGGGGACATTCGGCTCTGTGAGGAGGGAATCCGCCATGCTTTTGTCCTAGATGCCAGCAGAGAGGTGGCGGCCATGATTACAGACTGGTTACAAGACATTCTGACCAGATTATAAACTCTCATTCAGTGAAGAATGACAAGGAAAACAAAGTTACCCTTTGGTGAATGTGTAATTCTCTGTCAGAGTCTGACCCTAATTTTTCTGTGCATTATAGATTATGGCTTGTTTTCTACTGAGACGTCTTACAGAAGGATAAAGTCCCACTGACTGGTCTAAAGTATAGCTCCATCGGCACAATAATATTGGATCCCCATGCTGTACCAGCAGGGCTCTACAAGGCAGTTCAGGGATTCTGTCAAATATAGAGCAGGACTTTGCAGAGTATGAAATATTTATCAGCTGTTAGCACTGTCCACAAAATTGGTATGAGAACCACCAAGACATCCCTCTGGACATATGGCTGGTAAGTGCTAGAAGTGCTACAAGTTCAAAATGAGAGCGGGGAAAGGACAGGCCCAAGGTCGGAAGTGTCAAAGTGGCATGTCTCAAGTTAAATAGCTAAATCCATATTCATCCACTTATATAAGGGGTGTGGTTCTCAGAGGTACTGCGCACCCACTGCAGTCAATGGGAACTGCACGTGTTCAGCACCTTTAAAAAATCAAGCCACTTTTGTCGTGTGCCTAAATATAGATTTAAGTCCCTAACTCTAGAAGGATACAAGATTAAGACTTTTGGCGCAAATGCACAAGTTGAATGAATTCACAGTCAGAGACTGGCCAACATTTCTGTCACAACTGGATGTGCATATGAAGTTTCATGAACCAGTTCAAAACAGATAGAGCCAGATCCTCAGCTGGTGTAAATAAGCATAGCTCCATCCGTTTGTCAGTTTGTACGAGCTGAGGATCTGGTCTTTACTTATTACATGCATTTCATCATCATCATGCACACTCCGCCCTTTTATTTCACTTCAATCTAGATTGCAAACGGTGCAAAAAAAAATCTATCGTTTGTGAAAATGACTCAAAGCTCAGAGTGAAAACTCTGTAGGCATTGGGAGCAGAAATTGCCAAGAGAGACAGGTGGAATCAGGAAAAGCGTCCTAACAGTGAGATTGTGAAATAGTCTCTCAAAGGAAAAGATAGACGCCCAAACCCCGGAGACACTTAAAAATAGAAAAAGCACTTGATAATATAGTGTAAAGGAGCAATCCTTTCCTGGCAGGGAGATAGATGACCTAATATGTCTTTTTCATCTCTGACTTGTATAATCCATTAAGAATTTAAACAAGGCACTAGGGGAGATGATAGGGAAGTCCTGTATGATGCAGGAGGTCAGACTGGATAACCCAAGAATTCTCTTCTTGCTATTTTTTATATGATTACACACACGGTCATTTCTGTTGAAGTTCCTTTGTTACTTTCTGGTATTTAAAGGCAAACTATAGCAGAATCCAATTTCCAGATTTTTGTGGACTTGTCTTCAGAACTCTGGGATTGTATAACAGCTGGCACACCAATGAATTTACGGATGATGTTTGTGAATGATGTTAATGAAACAGAAGATGATGCTTCAGGTTGGAAATGTTAGGCAATCTGTAGTGGCATAAGCTGAATGTGTGTGAGGCAATTGTCCCAGACTGTTCTGTGAAACTAACCTAGTCATGGTTAGTACAAGCTCATAGAAGCTGCCTTCCCTCAGCAGGACCATAGTGGCAATAGAATATATGTTGTTGCCTTATATGGTCATAACAACAGAAATCACTGTGCCCAGTTTTGAAATCTACAGTTATATGTGTGGCCAAACAGCCCCAGATGCTGCTATACAGTCGTTTTAGATGTCCTTTCTGCTGCGGCTTCTGAACCCATGTGCTGGCATAGATACTCCATGTGCAGGGTGAAGCCTCTATATGTATGTTAGCAACACGTCAGCATTGAGTTCAGTAGATTCTTCTGTAATTACGTGTTGATATGATTAAATAAAATGTTCGTTCCTTGCAGTATATTGAATCGAATAGCTGGGTATGGAATCGGTTTGTAAACATTCAGCTGTGTTAAGTGGCCTTTCTAGAGGGAGAAAATCTTGCCGTAACAAGAGACTCCAAGAAACCGCTGAAGCATGGAAACTGAAAACCTATGGTGTACTCTTGTTCACAGTGTATTATTCATATACAGAAGATGGGGAACTGACTTCACAATACATGAACTTTGTGTGTTCTTTTTATATTGTTCCTCTCTTGTGCCCTGTTAAACGATGATAGTAAATCCCACTGAATCCACTGAGACCTATCATGTGGGTAGAGATGGTCAGTAACAGCCAGATCTGCAGCTGAATAATCCCTTATGACTTTATTAAATCTGTTTGCTCTAAGGCTAATGAGAATTTTATGAATCAATCAATTCCTTCCTCTTGGGAGTTGATTCCGCATGGTTGAAGTCTGGAAATACGCTACTCTGCTCAGTGCTAACAAAAAGGGCCCTCGTTTTTAGAAGGGCTGACCTCCCTCTCCGCCCCGCACCTCTTGTTGAAGCCAATGGGAACTAATCAGCACCTCTGAAAATCAAGACTGATCTGATCTGCAGTATGAGAAATATTATTCTTTTCACGCAGAGAGCAGCAAACTTTTCACCAGGAAAATCCAACTCCTCTGGTGCTAAGGGGTTAGCCAAGATCCGAGGCACAGAACTTCAAAAGAGAGCATGGGCCAAACATGCCAGCTTACCGTAAGGATACAGTAAAACCTTGCTAATTGGCAGTAATGACTGGTGACCGATTGTAAATGAATTAATTTTGTGAATTGGGCCCTGATCCAGTCAAGCACTAAAGCTCATGTTTCACTCGTGAATAGCCCCTTAACTTCAACGGGACTTCAGCTGATGCTTAAGTGCTTTGCTGAGTAAGTATGAGATGTTGCATATCTAACGTTAAGCACAAGGTAAGTGTTTTGCTCAATTGGGGCCTTTTGGAGAAAGTGAGCAAACGCAGTCAGAAAAGTACAAACATTTCTAGCAAAATGTACTTGTTTGTATTTTGACATCAGTTATTTGGTTTTAATTATCCTACTCCATAACCTAGTGCCTGCAGAATTTTCAAAAACTACCACCTGACTTAGGAGTCGAAGTCCCATTTTCAGAAGTGACTTAGGCACATAGAAGCCTACATCTCAGTGAAAGTCAATGGATTTAAGCTCCTGAATCACCTAGACTATTAAATCTTTGCTGCCGACAGCACCTCTTTGTATGAGTTATAGGGTCTGGGGGGTTAGTGAGGTTCCGTTATATCGGAGAAGTTTGCCTGATATATGTACAGCAGTTATGGTGGAGATTTTGCACTGGGACATGAAGCTAAGCAGGGAGGACAGCAGAATCTGTCCTCTGCAGTTGTTCACATTTACCTATTTAATTTTTCAGAGAATCAGTTCAGATTTACATCTTTTCTTCCCCACCCCCAACCCCCCCGAAGCCTAGCTAGCCTGCGAACAAACACTCTGAACAAGAGACAAAGTTTTATTGTTAGCACAGTTGCTCAAAACATTATTGGATTTGTGTAAACCCACTAGACCCAGGAGTCTGTCATGTTACTCTCAGTGTCACAGGTCACGCTCAGGCTCACAATTACAGTGAGGTTCTGAGTCTCTTCACTCACAGCAAAACGTTCTCTTTCTCAGCGATTAGACAAAATAAGAATCCAGGGAGAGTTTGCGAGTGATCGGGCACCATTAAAGCAGCATCTATTGCTAGAACAAACTGATGGGATTTTAGTAAAAGCAAAAACTGTAGCGGCAGTAAATACAATCCAGTTGCCAGAAGCGATTGTTGCTCAAGGCAGCATCATGCAGAAGTTATGAAACAGGACAATGCTCATGCACAAGTGGGACAGAGGAAGAAAAAGCCACTGCCTTTGCCTTGGGAGAGCCTCAATTAGAGATTATTTTCAAGTGTTCAAACTGATGCTAAGTGAACTGGATTTTTCCATTTCGTATACTGCACAAAAGTACTTGCAAAAAAATAATTGTGCTGCGGTTTCCTACCAGTTTGCAGAGGCTAATAAATATAGCATGTTGTTTAAAACATATGACTCAGTTTTCAATGTGCAGTTTGTTGTTCAAATCCTTGCTGAAAAGTTCTCCACTACCCTCTATGAAGAAACTCAGATTGTAAATGACAGCTGGGGAATGCTCCTTATTTTTCCTATTCACTAAAATCTCGATCTAACGTCCTTTAAAGCCCCCAACCTCTCAAATACACTACACTATACCCAATCGTCACAAAAATCCTTCGGTATGCAGGCCACATGGAATGGAGTTTGGCGGGGGAGGGGAAACAGAGGCTTTCCCAATGCCAGTGCTCAGTTTCTCATTTTTATTGAAGAGGGAAACCTTTTAAAATTTCCAACAATGTTTTTGTGCCAACTACACTTATTAGGGGGAATAATGTTCACAGTTTGGGCTGTCTTATATAAATGTTCACTTCATCTGTCGTTCCTTCTGTATGGGTCCCTTCCCTTTTCACTAGCAAAACAGGTGAATCTACACATAAGAGATCAGATAAGTGTGAAAGTCAGAGAGATGTCAAGTGCAGATTATTGGTCAAGGACCCAATACAGCAAATCACTTAAGCATGTGCCTAACTTTAAGCATATGAATCATTCATATGATCATTCAAGTGCTTAAAGCCCCTCTGCCATGTACATCGGCCAAACCAGACAGTCTCTACGCAAAAGAATAAATGGACACAAATCTGACATCAGGAATCATAACATTCAAAAACCAGTAGGAGAACACTTCAACCTCTCTGGTCACTGAAAAACAGACTTAAAGGTGGCAATTCTGCAATAGAAAAACTTCAAAAACAGACTCCAACAGAAACTGCTGAACTAGAATTAATTTGCAAACTAGATACCATTAACTTCGGCTTGAATAAAGACTGGGAGTGGCTGGGGCATTACACAAACTGAATCTATTTCCCCATGTTAAGTATCCTCACACCTTGTCAACTGTCTGAAATGGGCCATCTTGATTATCACTACAAAAGCTGATAATAGCTCATCTTAATTAATTAGCCTCTTAGAGTTGGTATGGCAACTTCCACCTTTTCATGTTCTGTGTGTATATATATCTTCATACTGTATGTTCCATTCTATGCATCTGATGAAGTGAGCTGTAGCCCACGAAAGCTTATGCTCAAATAAATGTGTTAGTCTCTAAGGTGCCACAAGTATTCCTCGTTCTTTTTGCGGATACAGACTAACAGGGCTGCTACTCTAAAACCTGACAGTGCTTAAGTGCTTTCCTGAAGTAGGGCCCAGGATAGGTGGCACCATGTAAAAGTCCTTTTACATGCTAATCTTTCTTATCTCTAACTTACAGCAGACATGAGTGAAGATTTTAAGAGAAAAGGAAAACAAGTTATGTGGCTCACCAGATGGGGGTTTCCTTCTGTTATCATAACCCTATGGGCTTGCACCAGGCAATTTCCAAAACAGGACAGAGCCAAACACAGCAACATTCCTTTGGAAATTTCCACTTTGTGGGAAAGAAAATTGAAGTACTTGCATAAATGAAACAATGCCCAGGTAATATTTAACCAGTGAACATAGACTGAGCCGTACCTCCTGTGCTGTACTTTGTACAAAAGCCCTCCTAAATCATCTCCCCAAACATCTCTTGGAGCTCACTAAAATGTATAGAACTGCATGGGGTATGACAGGAAACACTCCAGTTAAATCTCTGCATGGGTATAAGAGCCTGATCCAAAGCCCATTAAAATTAGCTGCAGTCTGGAAAATGCTAGCATTGTAAGAGTTAAATACTTCAGGCAGACCTCTAGTGTCTGATCTGCATATGTTTCTCTCTGCCTTTGAAAAGAGATGTTGGTCTGTTGTGAATGAAACACATATCTGATGCCTTTCAGGATTTTTCCATGCTCCCAAATGTGCCTTTCTCCAGATAAACATGCTTAGAATATTGTAGATGGTAGAGTTTAATAGGAGGCATTCTTAGTAATACACCACTCTTTCATCTTGTGTAAATCACTTAGCTGGTGTCCATTTTGTGAACACAGGTTAGAACAATTCATTCTCTCCACCTTGATTTTTCTGGCAATTGTGTTTATGCAACTATTTCACCCAATATAAATGTCCCACTGAAAACGCATGCAGCAAAGATTCTCGCATAGATATTGGACAATCCCTTAATGAATGTAGTCCCCATAAAGGAAAACAAATCCTACAAAAACCTTTCCTAACTCATGCATCCCTTGAAATTAAAAGTTAACTTTAAAAGCGTTTTTTAAAGGGCTTTGCCAAAATAGCGTTTTTATTGTGTATAAAAGGAGCCTGACATTTCAAAAAATAAAAATGAAGAAAGAAGAAATAATGAAGGGAGACCAAAAACCAAAGGATGCTTAGTTATAAAAATAACTTAATACAAAATTTTCTGCCTAAATAATATGTGATCTAATGTCTGCAAACTATCACTTGAGCTGGTTAAAAAATCCCCAAAGCAATTCATTAATTTTTTTTTCCAAAATGTTTCCTTTTTTTTCTCCAAATTTTGAATTCAAAATTTCATCAACATTTTCAAATTCAGTTTGTTTTGATCATATATTTAAATTGTGCATATTTGTTACCTGGATATCATTGGCATTGTATGTGTGTGAAAAATAAATTGCAGAGCCATGTGATGGATGCAGTTGTCAGTCACGTTTTATTGTGTCACCTGCACTCTGCCCCCTCCTTTGGGTCAGCTGCTAACATTTCTAGACTCTGAGCAGTCTCAGCCTTTTGTCAATCAGCCATAAAGACATTTCCTTCTTTCCCCCTTCCTACTCTAACAGGTGTCAAGGCTTGATACTGTGAGGTGATAATCATCCTAGGCCTAATACATGTAGGCACATAACTTCATACCAGGGGGACTACTTGTGCTTAAAATTAAGCATGTACTTGGTCATTTGCTCCATAGGAGCCAATGTGATTGGCACCTTGCAGGATCAAGCCTTCAGTGAGAGCATGACTTGGCCTAAGGTTGGTAATGGGTGATGGGGAAAAACTCAGTTTTACTCTCAGGGCCTTATTTTCACTGACACTCATGTAAATCAAGAGTAACGGCAATGAAATCACAAGAGTTACTCGGGTGGAAAACTCCTGTAAGTGGGAGGAGTATCCAGGTGCGGAGAGTCCAGTTCAAGGGTGGGATTTTCCAAAGTGCCTAAGAGCATTAGATGCCCAACTCCCATTAAAAGACAATGGAGTTGGGCCCTTAACTCCTTTTTTGCCACCTTTTCTCATACCTGGCTAGCGTGTGCTCTCCAATCTGCCCTGAGTAAGAGGTGGGGTGTAGTTACACCACCCAGAGCACACAAGATGACCCCTCACAGGGGTCATCAGAGTTTGAACAGGTGACATTCAGCACCACAACACAACCATCTACTGCTTGAACTAAAGGAGTAATCCCTTTAGACTCTGAGCCACTTCCCGCTAAAGTCAGTGGAAAAGCTCCCATTGATTTCATTGGGAGTTGCCGGTCTAGTAGCCAAAGTAGGTGGGCCGTTATTAGTTGCAGACCAGACAGCAGGGATGTAACACACACTCTGCACATAGAACAGAGTTTGGATTAGAAAGGAAAAAGTTAATTTTACACTGCATTTGTTTTTGCTTTTAATATCCTAGATAAACCAGGAAGTGCAGACGCTTTAGCGATACAACTAGAGCAGTGAAGGACGTTCATAACCAAACATACTCCATTTTTCAACACACAGAAATCCTCAAAAGGAAGAAAAATTTTCAGAAAAACATATCCATAAAATATTTAATAAACTTAGCTGTACAAAATATTAAAAAGGTTAATGAAGAGTATACAAGAATGCTTATTTAACAAATATATACTGCTATAAAATATATTCAAGAAAATATAGATTGCTGTTTACAGTTCATTTACAATTCAATATGTACAATTCTATTTAAACTTTAGAATACATACACATAATGCATTTACACCATCAGTTACAGAACTATCTTCGGTAGAAACATGTCACATAGTCAGACCTGGAAAAGGGGAGCAAAATTAATGTATAGTTTTGGAGGCATATACAGGGATATGAGAGAAAGTATTGTTTTCAGACACAAGAGGTACATACTGGAACAAGGAACCCCCAGGTTGTTTTTTAGGTCTTCTTTAATCAGAGAAGAAAACATATAAATAAAACTATGGCTGATCAAGACAGAGTCTTTTTTTGTTGTAGGAGCTGCAAATATTGTGTTCTTACTTGAAAGAATGCAATTGCAATGGTAGTAAATTCAGTAATGGAGCAGGCTTGGATGAACACGTTCTGTGAACATTTCTCTTGGGGTCATTAGAAATATGGAGCAGGTGCATGGGGTGTTTTCTGCAAAAAAATGCATCAAATTCTTGCTAAGGGAAAAAGTCCAGAATTTAAAATATGTAACAGCATGAAATTTGCCCCAACATTTTCAGCTGAAGTTGGTAACAAACAGACTTCAGCCACTTTTATTCCAAAATAAGTGTCCACACACAGACCCACACCAAAAATAGCTAAATTGGTTTTAGGGAACAGATTTAGTTAAATGGGGGAAGGCTTGTGAATAAACCAGCCCTAAGTGTATGCTTGGAAATGTTTTCCTTTGTTCTTTTTAAGTTAAGAGGGAGAAAACAAATGATGCATTGGAGAATCCCACCTGACTTTCCAAGCGTATAGGGCATATGGGCTTTCTTGAAGTTAAAAGTAAAACTCACAGTAGGGCCAGGATTTTAACCCATGATCTGATTCTGATCATTCTTACGTTGGTATAAATCAGGAGTAACTCTGCTGAGGTTAATGGAGGTACACCAGGGTACAACTGATGTCAGATCAGAATCAGTTCAGCAGAGCTATTCATCCCTATTCAGCAAAGCACTTAAGCGTATGATTAATTTTCAGAACATGTTTAAATCCCACTGACGTCAGATTGCTTCAAAGTTTAGCATGTGCTCAAGTGATTTGCTGCTCAGGGTCCTAGTGTTCTGTTTAGAATGCTCTGGGAGTTCTAACCCACCCTCTCTCTTTGGTTATGAGAAGGCTTCCACACCTTGAAAAACCAGGCCCCCAAACTATAAAAATATACTAGAAAGTAATGATGAAGAAACACAAGGAACAAATCCAAAACATTGAAAATAAAATGCTGTTCATGACTTTGGGCCGTTACTGAGATCAAGGTTTGGTTTACAACATTCAAAACTAAACTATATAAAGACCATCTAGATGTGCAATACTATTTTTAATTCCCAAATTTCTACCCTATTCCATCTGGTCATAGTTTCAGTATACTGGTAAGCCTGATTCTGATCTCCTTTGCACCAGTCTGAGTCAGGCCTGTCAGCAGTAAAGTAAATAAATTGACACTTATGTAAAACCACTGCAGGTGAGGCGCAAATCAACCCTAGTACCTGTGAATAGTCTTTAAGTATTAGGCTGTAAAAATACCTTTAGAGATGTAGAGCTAGATCCTCAACTGGTGACTTACACCAGTGGAAGATCTGACTCTTAATTTTTTTAAGGTCCACAACAGGCAGACTTGCACAGGACATAGATAGCTTTGCATACTATGCATTGACTTGTGCTTAGTAATGCACCATATTATGGATAAAAGAGACTGAATTCAGATTATTTGTCATAGAAAACATAAAACTGCTTAGGCTACAGTGTAACGTGTAACAGACGTCAATCTTGTTATAATAGCCTAGGTTTTTATCAGTGATTTATTTGCAGAGAGGTAAGCCACAAAAATTATTCCTGACCCATTTCATTGGCTCTGAACAGTCAGTAATGTCCCATCGGGGGGATATTTGTTTTTCCCTCCTCCCTCCATGTATTTTTCCATAGTTTACATCATCATTCGCTGGTAATATGATGACAGCAGCTTGGGGCCCTTGGCAGCTGTTTCCTCTTCAGGTAAATCACTGAGCCAGATTCTCAGCTGCTGTAGCCATAGTGGTTCCCTTGACTTCAATGGAGCTACACTGACTTACCCCAGCAAAGCGTTTGGCCCAAAGGGCTGACTGGTCACCTTTTCAGTACTAGGGATTAAAGAGAGGTCTGTACAGTCACGCTGGCAGAGTGGAAAGGCAGAACTTGGCATTTTACAAAGGCAAGCATTGGGAGCGCTCAGACATTATTCGAACTTGATGTGCTACTGCAAAGCAAAACATTAAACCCATTCCAACCTCAGTTATAGGAATGTCATGGGGATATTGACTAATTTGGTATATTTGGCCTGTGGGGGGCTGAGTCAAAGCCAATGGAAGTCAAGGGGGGTCCTTCCATGGGCTTTCAGATCAGACCCTTGGGTAGCTAGTGGGAGCTGGGGAACACGACCCTATTTTGAAGAACAGGGAGGTTTGAACAGTACAGTATTCAGATTGCTATTGTTTTCGCCTTTGCTCAGACTTTTTTTCTCCTCAACACAGCCACATTGTCCCTATGAAAATAAAAGAATAGCCACTGTTATTACAGCACTGGCTACAAGGGCAACAGGAAGCCACCATGTTTCCAGATGGACTCGCTCCAAAGTAGGTACCTACCCTTCATCAATGCCACAGCTATTAGCATTTATGATGCCTGTGTCAGGGAGGCACATTAGAAGTGGAGTTAGGTCTTTTGTGTGTGAATTTTAGTGATTTTAAATGAAAGGTAGATTCCTCACTTCTTTCAATATTACACGTGAAAGTGCGAAACCAATCCTGCTTCTATTGAACTCAATGGTAAAACTCCCATTAGCTTCAGCTGGCGGAAGCAACCCTTAATTCATCACATCAGGTCTCCGGGCTGATTCAGCACTGTTAGTCCAATTGTAACTCCATGAAATGGCATGCAAGTGGAGTAAGAGAATGGTGAATCAGACCTCCTTATCTCTGATTACCTGTAAGGCCTCAGTCCCGCAAATACTATGCATGTGCCAAACTTTATGCATGAGGATCTCAGTGGGACCACTCAGGTACAAAAATGAAGCATGTGCCCAAGAGCTTGCAGGCTGGGGCCTAAAGCTCTAAATAGAAAGATGATTTGTTTGCTTTGGAAAGTGAAAGTGAAGAATACAGCAAAATATGAACATTACAGAGCATCCAATTGTCTTTTTAGTAACACTGGGGAGAGAGAGAGAATGACATAATCAAGCTGAAAGTGTGCAAATATCCACAATATTTTTGTCTCAGTATCACATTTCAGTATTAGACAGGCTGCGAGGAGCTTAGACTATGTGCACTCTACCACTTATGTCGGTATAACTTATGTCTCTTGGGGGTGTGAATAAGCCACCCCCCTGAGTGACGTAAGCTCCAGTGTGGACGTAACTACTGCCGCTCACGGGGGCTGGAGTAAGTAGGTCGACAGGAGAGCTCTCTCCCATGGGCTTAGAGCATCTGTACTGTAGTGTAGCCATAGCCTCTGTGTTTTGTTATTACAGTGCATCTGTCCATTTCTGGTTCTGGTCATTAGAGAATTCCAGGCATCGTAGAGATAGCCAAAGAATACATTTTGGGCCTGAATTTTATCTACCTACCCCACTGTCAACTAGGAATAATTTCGCTGAAGTCCATACAGCTCTATCAGTGTAAAACTGCTGTAAAATACGAATCCGTCACTACAGATTTTTCCACTAAATCTTTGTCTGTATCAGTGATTACACCTTTTCCTTCTAAGCTTGTCTTTTCTATTTCACGTAAAAAGTTTTTATTATAGTCTTGTTTCTTTAAGAACATTTTTAAAAAATCTGTGAGAGGAAGAAAAAAGGTTTAAACATTCTGGAAAAAGTGATTTTTGCCAGTAATCAGCTTAGACATCGTAATGATTAGCAAGTTAACTTTGGCACAAACCCATTTTGCCTTCAACTATCCCGACCCTGCCATTCCACAGAACACATGTGCCTGTGTACACAACAATACTCCTGAGGTTTTAGGACCCCATTCAGGAATGTACTTAAGCACATGCTTAAGTTCCGTTGGCTTCAATGTGCTTAAAGTTAGGCACATGCGTCAGCATTTTCCTGAATGCAGAGGCTTCCCTGAATTCGAGCATTAGTGCCTCCAAATCAAATGGTAACAATTTGCAAGTTTCCTCTCGCCTTTGTGAATTATATCCCATGGAGGGGAGAATGGAGCCAACAAATTGTAAATACACAGTTCTTTTCAAATGCTTAATATTTCTAGCTTAGCTGTAATTATATCCTGCAGATAAAAACAGTGCTGAAGGTCAAATAAATCCTGCTGTAGAATATTCTCTGCATGGAAACTGTGGCTTTTTTATTGGAAAGGTTGTATAAACACTGAAGATTGAGAACCTGTAATTATCCATTGAAATTACTCTAAACCTACTGAAGTCACATTTGTTCATGTTCATACTCCACTATCCTATTTATAATGCTTAGACGTGCCCAAAAAGTTAGCCCAGGCAAGAAGTATCTGATCAAAAAGATATTCTTGCTTGACTGTTTTTATTACTTCAAATGTTATTGTTGTGGCTTTCATTACAAGGAAAATGAGAGGACCAGTGGTTAGCGCATTGGCACTGGACTTGGGAGAGATGGTTTCAATTCGTGGCTCTGCCACAGACTTCTTCCATGACCTTGGGCAAGGCACTTAGTCTCTCTCTGTGCATCAGTTCTCCACCTGTACAATGGGGATAATATCACTGCCCTACCAGGCAGGGGTATTGGGAGAATAAATACATTAATGACTGTGAGGTGCTCAGATACTACAGTGATAAGGACCACATCAGTACCATAGATAGTGATTCTTCCTAGCACACAGCTTGCCTTGATGTATGTCGTTAGCTGTTGTAGCTATAAACACTGAGTGAAAGCCAGGCCATTCAGTATTTAAGTCCCACTAAAGGCCTGAGGAAATTGAAACCTCAGGACTTGGGTGGGACATAAGTGACACAGAGGCCTTGTGCAGTCTCTCTGCACCAGGGGAATTTCACCCTCCCCTTTAGAGTAATGGGGGCCCCGGGAATGCAGGATCAGCACAGGCATGTCATTTTATCTTCAAATATTGCCAGGGAAGGATTGTTAGGGCTCTGGGGATAAAATGGGTTTTAGGTCCCTATTTTCCAGAGGCGATCAGCAGATTTTCCCTGGCTGCTTCCAGTATTTTGCAGCTGCTTTGGAGTGATGTTGTAAAACTCTACACACAGAGACGGTTGGCAACAGGTTGCAAACTGGTGAACTAAGGGAACAGAACTCATGACCTATGGTTCCAAAATCGGCATCTACAGGAATAATGCTCAGCAACGCTCCCTCCACTAGAAGACAGTAGTGCATTTATACACACACACAACTTATCCCAGCTCCACTTTATCCTATTTCTGCCTTCCATGCCTTCTTTCTGGACTTACACCTGGGATACATTTGACCCCAGGGACCTGATTTCTATCCCACTTACACCTGCCTTTTGCTGATTAACTGCAATGGAGTTCATCCTGGCTTATACTCATGTGAGTGAAAGTAATATTAGGCCCCAAAGGTGAAATCCTGGCCCCCTCAAAGTCAGTGAGAGTTTTGCAATTGACTTCAATAGAGCCAGGATTTCACCCTTGGTGTTTAAATCCTGCATCTATAGAGCAGGCATATGGAGAACAGTCACAAGGAGCCGTGGCCTCATGTACTTGCAGATCTTACTGTAATTTTCAAGAATATGTATTTCACTCTCTCTTTACACCTCTGTGTTGTAATAAGAGATATTCCTGTTGAGAACAGAAATAATTACCCTGTGCAAAATAGTCGGGTGCCAATCCAGAGTAATGCCATTACCTGCAGTGAAGTCACTCAGGATTTACTCCAGTACAACAGAGAACCACTTCTAGCCCGTTGAACAAAAATATTAACTCTCTTTTCTTGCTCCATGCTTAGAACATGAGCATTTTTGCAGATCTCGTCTTAATGAACAGATCAAGTCCTGGCCTTCAATGAGGAATACAACAATATGTTTCTTGTTGCCAAAACACACTGAAAGCTCTTCTGATGCTGCAGAAAGTCAAAAGGAATTGGATTCTTCCAAAGCAGCAACACTTTCAAATAAAAAGATAAATGTGTTTTTGTTCCCTACTTTTTCTCGCCCAGTGATTGCTATTCCGGTGAAATTCTCCTAACAGTTTGCCCACAAAAAAAGAGGACAGAAAAGCTTCTTTTCTGAAGGATGTGAGCTGTAGTTTTCTTTGTCTAAAACCAAATGCACCTACCTAACAGAAAGGCAGCCACAGACAGCAGATTGGTGACTGGTTCTAATAGAAACGAACAATGGATATCATCACAGCCCCTCTCACTGTGCCTTAAACTCACCCTATTTTTTTAAATGTAGTGATCATGAAAGATGCCAGACAGAACTCAAGAGACTAAATTCTACTGTTTATCCACCAACTAGGCAAAGTATTCACTACGGGCAAAACAATGCAGGTTTTCACTACACTGTCCAGCCAAGGCATTTCAGTCTATTTTAGGGTGTGTCTACACTGCACGGTAAGCCTGGGCTTTGACTCAGGTTTGAGCCCAAGCCCTCCTTCTGTTCATACAGAAATCAGTCCAGGTCGGGTCAGCAGAGCCCAAGTCCCACTGTGACTCAGGTCCAAGTCCTACCATTTTGCAGTGTGGACACAGGTCAAGCCACAGACCCGAGTCGGAGGGTCTGAGTAGTGCAGTACGGATGTGCTAGCATGGCTGTGTGACCTAAGTCCAGCAATTGTAAACCCAGGTTTATAATGCAGTGTGGATGCTCAAGCATGGGCTTGGAAATACTAAGTCCTCAAACCCAAATCCCACTTAGTGTGCAGTGTAACCATATCCTTACATTTTTCTACACCTGTTGCCATAGTGTTTAACCTTGTTCTGGAGGGACCATCTCTAGTATTGAGAAGTGAGATCAGTTTCCAGGGCCTATTCTTTCATTGCCAACAAGAAATGTCAATTAATGTCGCTTGTGGCAGTGCCTTTGGCAATACAGACCCTTATCTGTTTAGAAATTGGTTAGAGTCTACCAACTTCTTTGACAAGGTAGCAATCAGCTGGCAGTGACTTCCTGTATATGTATATAAAGCTCAGCGAGGTTTGAACCAGCTTTGAACTGCCACCACTAATATTTTTGGAAAATAGAGAACTGGGGGCGGAAAGTGTTTGAGCAGTGGGAAAAAATATCGAGCAGCCAGTAGTGATTGAAAAATTAGGCACTTAAAAGTCTCAGAAACATCGTCAATTACATGATATTTCCAGGACAAATTACTACAGAGAAGTTCATGTCAGCCTCCTTGCTTTTAATAACTTCTCCTAACTTTTATCGTTAATAACACTGAAACTTGAAACAAACCTGTGAACTCTCCAGCTGACCTTTACTGAAGCACTTGCCATTCCTTATTCTCATGAAATGCATTTCACCTGGCTAGCGTTATTTACAAGCCTCAAACCACTGAGAGTCAGGTCCAGCTGAAAAAATCATGAAATCCAAAATAGAAAACACATACCACACACCACTGGCAAGGAGTCAAGTCTTCCTCTACACTGTTAACCACTGTGTCTTGAAGTAATATCATGATTACTTCAAGAATATGCCATACTTAGCACTTGTTTACATTCATTCTGATGTATGGAGCCAAATTGTCCTTTGTTAGTTATACTGGTGTAAATCCAGAGTAGCTCCATTGAAGTCAATGAAGTTAAATAAGATTTACATAGAGCAGAATTTGCCCCACTGAATCTTAGCTTTGCAGACTTAAAGGACCAGATCCTCAGGTGATGTAATGACAGACCTATGCAAACTTATACCAGCTGAGGATCTAGCCCAGAGTCTGTTTCGTTATTATTAATATTGCCTGGTTTATTCTCTGTAACTCTATTATCTTCTCAGGGTATTTGTTATAATTAGAGTTGAACCCAAACCAACCTTGTAGATCCAAACTCTTCTGAACTTTGAAATAGTTCTTTGAGGTTACTCCCTCTCTCTACAATAGCACAAATCAAATCAGATCCAAACACCCCGATCTTTGGGAAAGTTTGGCTTCAGATCTAGACCCAAACTTTGCCGCTTAGACCCATATATAGTTACAAAATTGATTTAACTCCTTCAAAAGCAAACTACTGTAGCTACCAAGCATTGGTATTCATTTGGCAATATTTTAGCTAGTACTAGAAAACATATCATATTTTCTCAAAGACCTATTAAATTGCCACAAAGATATGCAAATAAGATTCTAATCTCAGCCAACAGAGCTAAGAAATCCAGTATTTGTGGCCAACTGATGCCCTCTATTGCATAGATGTAACAGAGGCCAATGTCAGATCCATGGTGTCCATTTCTGCCCTTTCATTGAGGCATGAGTATCTCAGACTTAAGAGCATAAGTGCTATTCAGGTCCTGGGTTGCTTACATTACTTTGAAGTAGTACTAAGCGCTTCTATTTAACTATAGAGAGAGAGCGGGGGGGGGGGGGGGATTAGGCTCTGGTTTAGTCTCTGACAAACCTATATGTAGCCACAAGCAAACTGTTCACCTTTTATGGTCAGAGTGTAAATATTAGTGAATGTTTCACTCAAGTGTGTTTTGGCCCCTGTGTGAGTATGCCAAAATGGGACTCAAACTGTTTATAAATCATTATAAAGGAATTGGCTAGAAAAACAAAAGGCCTAATTAAATGGTTGAATTTTCTCTGAGGAACTCCACGATCCAGAATTTAAAACAGGTATTTTAAGTCTTTGGCCCCGATTGTGCACTCATGTTGGTGTCCATCAGAAGCAACTCCTTAAAGTCAATGGAGTTTCATAGATTCGTATATGTTAAGGAACCGTTATGATAATCTAGTCAGAATTCCTGTATAACAGAGCAGAGAACATCATGAACATATCTCCATCTAGCCCATACCTTCTGAGTTATAGCAGATTTTTAGAAAGATATTCAGTCTTGATTTAAATACTTCACCCGATGTAGAAACCACCGCTTCACTAGGGAAATTGTGCCAATGGTTAATTACCTTCACTGTTAAAAATTTGCACCTTCTTTCTAGTCTGCATTTGTCTAGCTTCAGCTTCCAAACACTGGATCTCATTATGCCTTTTTCTGCTAGTTTAAAGAGCCTCCTCCTTTGGGAAATCTCTTCCCCCTGCAGGTACTTGTAACCTGTGGGGAAGTTACTTCTTAACTTGAATGGACTAATAGATTGAGCTCTTACGGTGAGACTTAAGGGAGGCTTCCCAAATCTTGAATCATTCTTGTAGCTTTTTTTCTGAATCCTGTCCAATTTTTTCAACAAGTGTAATTTACACTAATGTAAAACCAGAATCAAACCCTGGGAATTTATCCTCAGCCCCACCAGTGCCCTATAAAGTCAAGATGTGATTGAAGCTTAATGGGAGTTTTGCCTGCAAAAGGGCAGCAGGATGTGGCCCGAAGTCTAGTTTCTATCCCCTTAACCCAACAAGCAGGTTCTCAATAGTTAAAATTCTTCAGCGGCTCCTTGGCAATTTGTCATTTTTGTTCCTGATTATGTGTCCGCTATTCAGCACATAATTGAGAATGAATAGTATAATGGCAAAAAGGTGCTTACTGATGTGAGTAGCCCCATTTAAATTGAAGAGACTGGGTAAGTTTTGTCCCATTGCGGGCAAATCATTTGCAAAGTTACATAGTTTGGAAATTGTTGCAATTTTAAGAGATCATAGAAAGCATCTCAAGCCAGTCAATGTCGATTTCTTTTACGTTCATTACACTTGTGTCAGTTCCACCTCACCTGCACCATTGTTTGAATAGGTCAGTAAGATGCATGGGCACGATCCACCTATCACTTACATCCGCTTTACACCAGTTTAACTCCATCGAGTTACTCCTGATGTACAGTGGCGGGAGAGCAAAGTACTACTAGCCTTTTTCCGTTCTATACCACCGTATGACAGATACTTGGGACCAGAATCTGCTCTCATTTAAATGGGTGAAAATCTGGAGGAACTCCATCCACTTCCATGGAGTGACTCCATATTATCACTTGTACAAAAGACATTGTACATTGATGTGCATACAGTGCGGTGTGGGGGTTAAAATGATTTAAACCTAATAGAGTATATAGAAAAATGCTTCAAGGGTCAGAACTGATGCTCCTTTTTCTCAAGGTAATTTTTTACAGCCATGTTACAAAATCTTGAAGAATGGAGTGAATCACAGGGGGCCCCATGGCCTAGAATGTTGGTATAATCTGGGTGGAGGGGGAGGGGGCAAAAACTGTAGTTTGTGTCAACAGAGATGTGTCAAAACCTAATGTCAACAAGCAACCTGAACAGACGCTGGGGCAGTTTCAACAAGAAAGAAAGAAAGAAAGAAAGAAAGAAAGAAAGAAAGAAAGAAAGAAAGAAAGAAAGAAAGAAAGCCTGTATTATTACCACAACGGATTCTCCTCAGCTGACCTTCTAGACTGGGCGGGACAGCAAATGTTTGGGTAAGTATATTAGAGCTTGATTGTAATTCCAGGAAAAACAGTCATGGACTTTTCCCCCCTATTAAAGTGCCCATTTGTGTGATGTTTCAGCACAATATATAGGATCAAGTTGGGACGCAAATATACTGTCTCTGGGGGCAGCCCGTAGCACCCAGGCAATGATCCTACTTCCAATGTCCCATCTTTTCCATGCACGTTAGATACCGTATGCAGAGTGTTAAGTAGCAGACCCAGGCTGCTTAGACACAGCAGACCGTGCGTCTTCAGGAGGGCTGTAATTCATCCTCCTTTACAGATACACACCAAATATATATATATAGAATAGGGCTGGCTGCTGGGATAACGGGGCTGCAGAAATTGCTACCTGCAGCCGCATGTTTCCACCACCATGTCCTCGTATTGTTTGTAAACCACGTTGTTCCCGGAGTCTATGTAGAGGATGCTGATGGGGCTGAGTTTGGAAGGCACGCAGCAGCTGGGAGGAGTGGACTCGGGGTCCATGGAGTTCATCAGCGTCTGGATGATGGCGTGGTTGGTAGGCTCCAGGTGGGACCTCAAGGGGAAATCGCAGATCCCCTCGCAGTGGTACGCCTCGTAATCCAGCGGAGCGATTATCCAGTCATCCCAGCCCAGCTCCTTGAAATTAACATGCAGGGCCTTCCTGCTGCACCGTGTCTTTGCCTTCTTGCCCTGCCCCTTCCCCCCAGCCCGGGCGGCGAGTGTGGTCCTGCGCCTCCTCCGGGGTTTAACGGGCGTCTCCTGGCCAGGATCTGGGGGCTCCAAGAACGGGGGGCTGCCCAGGGCTTTCACCTGATCCCTGATCTCCTGGAAGAGATTCTCCTTCCTCTTGCTGTGCGAAAACGCCACCAGGAGGGCGCTCTCGTGGGGCTGGGGCGGGGGCTTGCTGAAGCCCAGCTGCCCAGGCGGCAGCGGCCTCCCGGACTGGTCCGACACGACCCTCAGCATGAAGCAGAGCCGCTGGCCCAAGCCGGGTCTCCCTCTCCCGTCCCGCATGGCTTCCCACACGTCGAACACCTCCCAGCGGGGCGAGCCCGAGTCGAGAACGTCCGCGGCCCGGGAGTCCCACAGCCGGGCCGGCCGGTCGGCGCCGGGGCAGGCGGCGAGCAGCAGGTGGTGAAGGGCTCCCTCCCGGGACAGGGCTAAGCTCCGGTTCGCGGGGGGCATCCGGAGGATCCGGAGCTCGGCGCCCACCACCTCGTCCGTCTCCGGCAGGCTGGAGACATCGAAGAGGTACGTCTGGCCGGCCTCTGCCGGGGAGTCGTCTGGAAGAGAGAACGCAAAGGTAAACTGAGGCAGGGAGGGAGATCCTGGATTACAGAGGCAGCGGGGGTTAGCTCCAGCGAGGGCCTGCTGGGGAAATGGGGTGGGCAAACGACCCCTCGCTGCTGCAGGGGCCATCCCGGCTGGGCACTGGGTGGATCGAGCCGCCTGCTTTCAAAGGAGGGGTTGCGTGTTCCTTCCACGCGGCGCCTTTCCAGCGATCGCGGAGGCCTTGCGCGAGATGGGATTTTTGGAGCACGCGCTTAGCCATCGACCGGGCTACCCGGGTGCTGCAGCGCCCCGGGGGAGCCCCCGGCTGCCTCGCCTCGCGAGTGTGGGACGAGCAGCCACTGCAAGCCCCGTGAAAAGTCTGGAGCGAAAGCCACAATCTGTAATTCGATGCCCCTTCAGCAGGTTCTCAAGGATTTAGTTTCTCCCCCCTCCCCCCAAATGCCAAGTTAAACATTTTGAAATCCGTCAGGGCAATTTAACTCGTATCTAGCTAGCTAGAAAAAAGGATGTAACTTGAAGTGTGTGTGTGTGTGTGTGTCAGACTGAAACCCAAACTCCTGTTCCAAGCCACACTTGACCATTTACTGTGAGGAATTAAAGGAACTGGATGTGAAGAAAACAAAATTAAAAGGAGGGGGGAGAAAAATAAGGAGATGGCTGTGATCCCCTAAGAGTTCACCCCCCGCCCCAACTAGAAATCTGATCCTCAAATAGTGCCAGTTCTGAACCTCGCCTCGCCACTTGCTGGGCCAGTGAATATTGTCCTAGCAACGAGGCCAATTGTATGAGGTATTTGCGCATTTATATCTTTTCTTAAACTGAGGACGACTGATTCCAAAACCAATGTCCCTGGCAGCGGACAGAAAATCTGAGCATTGCTTTGATTCACCGTTGAAAAGGAGGAGAATCCCTGGTTCTTTTCTCCAAAGAGGGAAAGCAACCCATTTTGGTGCGGTCTCTGATACAGTATTTTTTTTTTCTCATCGTCATTTTCAAAACAGATTTAAAATTCCTGCGAGAGGCAGATAAGGCGATCCCTTTGAAGAGCTCATCTGGTTTCGTTTTGCTCTGAAACTCCCAGATACTGTGCAGACTTTCCTCGGCATTAAGCGATTTGCGCTCGCAGCCCGGGACACAGCGGCTGAGCTGCAGAAAAGTTAGCTCGATAAATATCAGATCGGAGGCTTATGGGGGTCTTTGTTGCGCGTGATACGGGGAAGGATTGGTCATTTAAGCACGATCGCTGAGTGTTTCCAAAGGTTAGGCCAGCGGGTTTTAAGTAGAAATCCTGATTTCCGTTTAAAAGCTGATAGCGCGGCATGGCCTATTGACACACAGATTTCAATAGTAATCATACTTGATTAATAATTAAGACTAGAACGGTGATATTTATTTTTAAGCAAAACCTCCCAATGATTTTACCGAAACAGGCGCAAAACTAGGGATGTCTATTTATGAGTATTTTCAAGGGCCTTCTGGTCCTATATCTAGGGAAGCCTAAAATGTGTATTTTAGTTCATGTTAAATAATATTAACGATGATATTCCTATTGTTATATTTTATTTATATAACATACCAGATTATGTCTTTTTTTTCCCAAGCCGAACTCACGACAATATCAATGGGAAATCAATGGCACTATTTTATCCAGTAATAAATAATAATAGATGCACATCCGGATTACTGTTTAACAGGAGCTAATGTGTACGTTTCAGGCTTCCCTAAGGAGACTTGGCCACCTCAGGATATAGAGTTGTAGAGTTTTGTAGCTGTATGTCAGAATATAAAGTCAATAAAATAATCTGTTTGTCAGAATAAAACAAGGCGTTTTAATTTGGGCATTGACTCTCCTCCTTAGGAGCCATTTAGCTTCTTTCATTTGACAGTCACCCTCCAGCAGATCTATCTTCATTAGGGGAAATTGCATTTGCTAGATACCAACTAAGTCCAGGCAGCAATTCCTGAGCTATCTTTAGAGTGTTGCTGTGTTGAGCTCTTTAACTTGCCACGATTTTTAATATATATATATAAAAACTTTCAGCCTGATCTAAATATATTTTACAGCCCCCGCTGGTCCGTTTCAAACTTCCTAGACCCAGTCAAAACTGTAATTTCGTTACATCATAAATAAAAATTAAAGCGCTCTCTTTTTTATTGGAAGCGGAAGGCGTTTAGCTGCCCTGCTCGGTGTTTATGGAGCCCACCCCAGTGCAATACATTCGCGTGTAATATACCGGGACCAAAACGGTGCCGCCGCTTTGGGTGAACATCGATCAGTTGACGACATTTAGCGACCAACTTTCGTTTCCTCGGTGCAAACAGGGAGCTGCTTATTCGAACCCGAAGCATCACCGATTGCAAGCGGTTGTGACTTGTCCATTTCAATCCCCAGCCCTGTTGCTGCTCTAAGGAGGACCCAGGCTCCCCCGGCACCACCCCCATGCCACTGCCCGGGGTCTGCCTTTCCAGCTTCGATGAGTTACATTTGTCTCCATCTCCGCAGCGATGACCGCAGCGGAGATTAACACAAGCCAGATGACAAATGCAGCAAACCCAAAGGTCTGCTGCGATCCCTGCCTTTCCGAGCTCGCCCCTGGAATCAGAGACGCCAATACGAATAATAATTAATAATCAAGGGGAAAGGAGCAAGCATCGGCCAGATACTCACCCACGGGCCAGCTGGCCGCCGGCTGGAGAGACAGGGGGGCAGACACCCGCACACCAGGGCTGCCCGACCGCCAGCCCCAAGCGCTGGCGAAGCGGGGCGAGTCGCTGCGCAAGGCGCTGAGGTCTGTGGCGGTGCATGGCGCTGGAGGAGGTGTCCCACCCGGGAAGGCCGTGGCTGGAGCTGGGTAGCAGGTCAGTCTCGGGGTGGGGGTGGGGGATCAATGTGCGCCTCCCTAGTTTCCTCCTTGGCTAGCCACGGGGGAGTCTGGGAGACCCTGGGCCCTTTCCCGGCACAGCCTGGAGGAGAGGAGGCTGTGCCCCCTTTTACTCCCCTCCTCCCGCGGCCCCCCGCCTTCCTCCCAGAAGGGGAGCCGCAAGACAGGGCCCCCCGGGATCTTTGACGCCTCTTCTTTCTGCCTCCGCCTCTTTCTCCGGCACACCTGCCTCCTCCAGCCCCGGAGCTGGCCACTCTCCTTCCCGGGCTGGCAGCACATCAGCGGCCCTCCAGTGCGCCCACCTCGCGACACGGCGCGCTCCCTTCCCTCTAGAAGCCATGTCCACTCGCCGGTTTACACGGATGATCTGGGAAAGTGGGGCAGTGGGTGGATGGGGGAGAGGGCGGAGGATTGAGTTTTTCGTCACCCCCCTCCCCGGCCACCGATCCAGAGTGGGGGGGGGGGGACGGGGACGGGACGGGGGGCAATCGGTGAGACACAGGAAACCTTGAAATCTTTTCATTTCAATAGCTGCTTAAAGAGCCGTGCTGGTTATTCTGGGGGTTGTGTTCGAAACACCTTGCCCTGGAAATAAAGCGCGAAAGGAAACAGATCTAGGCAGATACAGCTGTTAGACTAGGATGAGATAGACTCGGTTAGGATTAGAGTTACATAAATCTATTAGATTGGGGTTAGGTAGATCAGGATGCCATTAGATCGCTCAGATTAGGAGCAGAGATCTCAGGATTAGCTCGAGTTGTTAGATTAGGAGCAGAGAGCTCGGGATTAGCGCGCGCTATTAGATTAGGAGCAGAGCGCTCGGGATTAGCTCCAATTGTTAGATTCGGAGCAGAGAGCTCGGGATTAGCTCGATCTAGTAGATTAGGAGCAGAGAGCTCGGGATTAGCTCGAGCTCTTAGATTAGGAGCAGAGATCTCGGGATTAGCTCGATCAATTAGATTAGGAGCAGAGATCTCGGGATTAGCTCGAGCTGTTAGATTAGGAGCAGAGAGCTCAGGAGTAGCTCCAGCTGTTAGATTAGGACTCCAAGGCTCCGGATTAAACGACCTGTGGATTAACCCGTTCCGTGGCCTGACACAGCCCACGTCCCTTGCCCTCTCTTCTGTGAGACCCCAGCTGTCCCACTGGGCACACCCTGAGTTTCATTCGCTTGCTTGGTGAGCAGAGGAGCGGCCCCAGGCCAGGGGAGCCCGCCCTGCTCCCCCCCTTCCCCAGGGACTCTGCCTCTGCCCGGGCCAAGCGCACAGGTGCCTGCGCGGCTGCTCCAGCTGTTCCTCCACGACTCACCTCCGGCCGCCAGGTCCGCGAAGCCCGTGACCGTATCGGCGCGGCTCCCGCCGCTGCTGGCGGCTGCCCCCGGCGGCTCGGGGGCCGACAGGCTCCGGTAGAGGGACACCATGTACTGGTGGGGCACCACCGTGCCGTTCCGCAGAGCCCCGCCGCCGCGGCGGCCAGCCTCCCTCTGCCTCGGCAGCCTCCCCTGCGAGGAGGAGGCAGAGGCGGCTGCGAGTGGCCCAGGGCGGCCGGCTCCCGGAGAGCCCCTCACCGCAGCCGCCTCCAGCCCGTCCCGGGGGCGGCAGGCGCTCAGCACCCACAGGCAAAGGGCCGCAGCCGCCCTCAGATCCATGCTGTCAGCGGGCTCCGCTCGGCGAGGAGAGCGTTGTGCAGGGGCTTTGATGGCTTTGGAAACTCCCCGGTTGCTTTTTAACATTGTGTTAATCAGCGAGTGAGAGCCTGAGCCCCCTGCACAGCGCCCCCTGCCGTGCTCTCTGGGGTTAGCGCCCCCCCACAACACACACACACCTTCCAGCTCTCCTACCGCCCACCCTGCTGCTCCACAGTATATTGGCAAACGCCAAACGGGAGCCCCAAACATTTAATCATTTATTTTTCTTTTTAAATTCCTCCCCTTCCCCCCCCCCCGCCTTTTCCTTTGGAATCCGTCGGAAATAACGCGACTCTGTTATGCCCCGGGCTTTGCACGAACGCTAATACTTTGTTTCCAGGTAGGCAATATATTTTTTTTCACAGTTGGCATTAATCCTTAAAACTAGCCAGATCCCGAAAAGTCAGGACAGGAGACTGTGCAATGAACAGAAATGTGAAGAAGGGGTTTCACCGAGGAACTGGAGAAAACCATGTTTCCCCAAAGGGTGACACGCATTAACCAAGGGTGGGATTTTTTTCAATAGTATTTATTTGATTTATAAATCGTGGAGTAATTGATTTTAATCGGCTTTTAAAGTGGTTTCTTATTTTTTCTTTTCTACTTTAATCCTGATTTTGGAAAAGACTAATTTTTTTAAATATGACAATATAACTGCAGATAGAAATGTTATAATAGCAGCAAAGGGGCTGAGTGTTTAGAAGAGAAGTAGAAATGTCATATTAAAACCCCAGACTATAAAAGAATAGGAAATAAAGTAGCAGAAACTCTTGAAAATAATATAGTTTTTACCAATTGAAAAGTAGAACAATGCAGTGTTTTAAATACAAAATGAGGAGAGACTGCTGCATTGCAACCCTGTGAATCATTTATTTTTCTTTTTACTAATATTGCAGATTGTATAGTTTTTTAGAAACCACGTTAAACAACAGGAGAAGGGGATCATTAAAGAAGCATCTTGCCGCTTTCATTTAGCGTTAGACTTGAGACTGGCCCAAATGCAAAGTAGAGGTTGTGATTATTTAAAGTGGAGATAGTTTATCTTCGTTTATAATTCTTTCTTGAAAGACAAAAATAAAGCAAAACAAAACTTAAGTCTGCATGAGTGTGAATGTTTTCCCTTGTACCGAGGGTTTCCTTGGTAAAATTCAGATGTTTCCTTGGATCCTGATTAAAATAACAAACTGCAATATTTACTAGGATGTTATTTCAAGTTTTCTTCAGCGGCTTTCTGGTTATGTCTGTTGCGATTTCTCAACAAATACAAAAACAAGAGCTGCAAAGATTTATTTAAGGAATGTAGGTGTTTAGCCAAACCAAACACTTTTCTCCCCCCAAACAATCATCTATCAAGAGCATTTGTCACTAAAGTATTTAGGATTTATTCAAAAAATTACAGGTGCTTTGTCACTATATTAAAAGCAAATTTTTATGTCTGGCAGCTAGATTTGTTCTGTACTTACAAGTAGCATGATGCAAGAGAAACAGTTCCAGTGACAACCTCCTGATGAAATTATAGTCCGTGCTAAATAAAGTACAAAATCGCCTTAAAACGGGACTATGTATACACTACTCTGATACTGCATTGCTCTCTGCATCGCTCGCTGGGTAATTCAACAGCCACTGAGAATAATAGTCCAAAAAGGGGGAAAGAGACTTCGTTAACTGTTTTTCGCCTGCGAGCCACTTATCATAACGGGACTGCGGCGGTTTCAAAAGCGAAAGGTCACTTTGAAAAGCATCTGTCAACATCCTTCATTGGCTGGCATAATCTCTCTGGGGTTTGGGTCGAAAGCTTTGTGTCTCCCCCTCCCCCTTGGCTTGTTATACTTTGTCTTTTTCCTGTAATTACAAAGTCGGGATAAACGGTTGATTTGGAAGTCAGGGGAAAGTGTCCGTCCCCCCTCCCCCGCCCCCCAGGCGAGGTCTCCGGCGCTGCGGAGTTCTGTGGGGGTGTGCCCGCGTGTTGCAATGCCAGGGTGTTCTTTGTCCAGACCGACAGAACAGAAATGCCTTAGAGCAGTGCATAGTTTTGGTTCAGTGTTTCTGGATCTGCCAAGCGGGTTGCAACGGCTCTTCCATAACGTCAAGAGGATTGTGTGTCGGTGGGGGGAGAAGGTTTTTTTTTGGGGGGGGGGGAGAGGGGGACTGCTAAAATATTGCGATGTATTAAAATCCGCCAGGCGCAGCTCAGGAAGGCGGCGACCTTTGCGGGCATTCACTGCCTTAGAACAATGTGCATTTAATACACGCACGTGGTTAAGTCCCTGAGTAACTTCGGCGTGTACTGTCTCCCCAGCAGCAGGTTAGAGGCTGGGCCGAGCGATTGGTGCTTTGGGTGGCCCGGCCGGGGTGCCAGGGGAAGCTCGTTTAAATCCAAGCCCCGCCTCTGAGCGCAATCCCCGGGTGTCTGCCGGCTGGCGCCCAGCCTCACACATGCTTTCCGCCTCCCGAGGTGTTTCATTATCCCAGCGCTTCTGGCTTTCGGGGAGATCCCACCTTCCCGTGCGCTCGCTCCCTCGCATTAGCGCGCCTGCCTTGGCCGGGCAGCGCGGGGCGGAGCTCGGCTCTTCCCGGCGTGCGGATCACACGCCCAACCCACGCCGAGAGAGCCTGGACGCCGAGGTCAGAAGGCCACGCAGACAAATCGCGCTGTATCGGAGTCCGGGGACGGGTGGTGGTGAGGTGAGACCCCCAGGACTGGTTTCTAATACGAGGAAAGCAGCGATCGCTGCTCCAGTCATTTAGTCTAAAGGATTCTCTCCTGGATCGAGAAACAATCCCTCTCCTCCAGGAGGCAGGGGCCTCCTCTCTCCTTTTGCTCCCTGGGCTGCAGAGGGCGCCTAGCTAGTTCCAAGGGACCGACTTCCAGGGGGGACGAAGCTGCTCCTTGTCCTTTCAGCCCCAAGGTGAGGGAGCGAGACTTACCACGTGTGGGAATTTAGCGCTTTTGCTCCATTCATTGGAGGGGAGGGATAGCTCAGTGGTTTGAGCATTGGCCTCCTAAACCCCGGGTTGTGAGTTCAACCCTTAACGGGGCCATTTAGGGATCTGGGGCAAAAATTGGGGATTGGTCCTGCTTTGAGCAGGGGGTTGGACTAGATGACCTCCTAAGGTCCCTTCCAACCCTGAGAGTCTATGATTCTATGCCAGTAACACCCCACCCGCCCCCATTCAACAGTTCCCACTGCCTGGTGTAGCAAAGTTCTAAGGATCCACGTCAGAGGCTGACTAATTGAGAACCCACTGTACAAAACCCTCACTCAACCCAAACCCAGTTAACTGATGAGTTTTTAAAACAGCGGGAAGTCTCAGGGTTAAAACAGAAACAATATTCACCCTCGCTCAGTGCCATTGAGAAACGGGCTCTGGCAAGGTTTATTGAGAGATTTGACTGTTTATTTGCCTGAGTTCATCATCTGCCTTGTTGTGTTGCTGCCACATTACTGTAACCAAAGAGCCACAGACTTTAACCAGGCTGTGTGGCTCATGGCTTGTTTATCATCATCATCATTGTAAATAAAAACAACGGAAGCCAGAGTTGCTCGGGGGGCGGGGGCGGGCGGAGGAGTGATTTAAGCAACAGACAGATCGGGTCAGTTCCCCAGATGGTGTCTCTCTCTCTCTCTCTCTCTCTCTCTCTCTACACACCCCACCACCACCACCACCACCCCCCCAAGCTAAGGGATGCACATTGTAAATCCAACATTCTGTCCTCTTTATCAATTTGCATCTATCAGAGGAGCAAAAGTGCGGAGTTTCCCATCTGTTCTGCATTGCAGTGTCGGCTAAATCCTTTTGGGCTTTCTTGAATTTCCATCAGCCCAGCCCAGTCCAGCTGCAGGACCTTCCAGAGCTGCAGTGGCCCAGAGGTTCCTGAAGTGCAGCCTCTCACCCTCTAGCTCTTTCCTGCTCCTTGGACAGATCTGCTTTCCTTCCTTTGCTAGGAGTGCAAACTTTTTGCGCATAACTTTGTGCTGGCAGGTGGCCACCCCCACGAACCCCCTTCCAAAGCCCAAATTAACACACGGCAGCAGCAGAAATTGGAGAGGAAAGGCCACAGTTTTATTTTACAACTCAATTAGTGAGTTTATACAGAGAGAACACCCTTGCAACCAGGAGAGATTTTATATCCATTGGACCTTGCCAGCAAACAGATCTGTTCCAATAGAGAATAACATCTCTTTTCATTTGAGGGCACTCTTAGTTGCCAATCATACAAAGATCTATCCCTCCCCTTAGCCTGTCACAGATCGAAGCTAAAGATAATGGGTCAAATCCTGCCCTGATGCAAACTAGATGAAGGCAGAATGATTGCATCATTGTTTAGCTTCAATAAATGGCCACAATCTGGAGCACATAAACCAAGATGTTCTGAGGCATTGTCTCATGCCTAACCGGGTAACCCCTCCTCTCTTCATCAAGCTACCAAGTGATTTAGCCGGAGTGAGGGTAAGGAATTCTTGTTGAGCCTGGATTTATGTTTATAAACATTATATCAATTGATTCTCTTTCCTCTAACTCCCTCACTGTCCTTGTTTCCCAGAGATTTCGCCAATCTGCAGCCTCTCCCACCCAAACCCACGGCCATTCCTCAGAGGAAACATCTCCTGTTCTGACCTCACTCTCACCTGTGCTGGCAACTCTCCGACTGATTGAACATTCTCTCAACCACTCCATCACAATCTCACTGCGCTCTCTAGCACCTCCACCCCACTTGATTGATTTGAGCCCTCCTTTGCTGACTCAGCTCCCACAACCCTGAGTCTTGATCCCCCAAATGCTACTCTGGTCCCCGCCTTTAATCAATTTGCCCCTCTCAACAACACACACTGTAGTGAAGCAGATGTTTGAGGCTGGAGCAGATGGCTGCTCCATTACTTAGGGCCTTAGGACTGGAGCCCAGAAGAGGGAAAAGACATTGTCTCCCCTATACCGCAGTATTTCCTGGATGGGGACAACCCTGAGGCACAGGGTGGAGGATTATTTGCAGATCCCAGTGAGAGGGTTGCACTGATGGAAGAGCTGTCTATAGAGGCTGTGTCCCGAGGGAAGAAAGCTTGGCTTTTGGTTAACCCCAGAAAAGGAGGTCTTTTGATTTGACAACAAGGCCAAATAATAAAATCACCCTACCAGCCCAAGGAAGACTATCTCCCAAGGAGAGAAACTGAGGCACCAAGGAGAAACTGAGGCACCAAGGAGAAGCTGCACATCTGACATCGGAGTGGTAAGCCACATCCTCACAGCCCTATATCTCCACACATGTTGAGATTTCCTGCCATTAGCTGCTATTAATGCAGTAAACATAAGCAGCATTGACATTACCCTTCAAACCTCATAAGCCAAAATGATTACCACCAGCTAAGCATCTACTTCCGTACTACTGCATGGACAGCTCTGCTGGCAATGGAGCAGCATCATCGTTTTGTGTCAAAAATCTGCCAGTGCCTCTTTTTATCACTTGTTTCAACTAAAAGCTGAGCTGCTCTCTTAGAAAAAAAATCGACCTTCCTATTAGCTACTGATTACTAGATAAAAATAGGCTGAGGGCTGAACACCTTACTAGATTGCACAAGGCATCGTGTTCCCTCTGTGAGCGTGTTAAACTGATGAATAGCACCAATAAAACATCACAAGTAAACTTCTTGGCGAAGGCCGCCAATTTACAGAACAATCCTTCGTTCACAGAGCAATCAGAATAAAGTCATGTCTTCATGGGGAAAAAATGTTTTTACATCAAGATGGTGAACTCAAGGTAGCTGTCTCCATATAAATTCCTAATGGAGACAAGGCAGTGTCATTTTTACCTCGATGCAGCTAGTCAAGGTAAACCCCAGGTAGGGGTACAGCATAAATTACACTGCCTTGTCTCCATTAGGATTTTACAGAGATAGCTGCCTTGAGTTCTCCATCTTGATGTAAAGACTCACCTATATTTTGCATTAAAGACATAGCTGTGACCCTAAGCTCCCCTGTGTTCACACCTCATATGCTACTGCAATGAGGTTAGTACAAAATGTGCCTTGTTCCAAGGTATCCTTTGAAAACTAATAGGCCACTGGTCCTTAATATCATTGTAAAATGCACGCGTTAACCTTATCAGTGATGTTATGAATTCCCTTTTTATAATGAGAACCCATATAAGGAGACAGCCTAGCCTACAGAGGTGATAAATTGCTCTCTCCTAGATAAAGGAATGTGGGTTTACCTCAATTTACAAAATAGCCATAAACAAAGCTATCAAGCAAACAAGCAGGGGTTGTCTTGAACCTGAACTCGAGAGACAGAAAATTTACCTGGCTTCTGCACCCCAGAGAGACAAAGGAGACTGAATCCCAAGGAGGCCTTCCTAACTTTGAGAACAAAGACAATTCTTTGGGACTATAAGGGACAGAGAGAGTCTCCATCTTTATCTGTCACCTAAGAAGACAAGAGAAACCAGCACCTTGTCCGTCTGTGGAAGGTCCTAACTGAGCCAGCCAGCCATGCTGGACAAAGAATAATTGGCGAGAGAAACCATCTTAAACAAAGACTGTATCTTGCTAGATTACATTTTAGACGTGTGTTTTTACTTTCGTTTGCTTGTAACCATCCCTTCCTTTATTTCTTGTACTTGCCACCATTTAACTCAGGTCCTTTTGCCAATAAACTTGTTTCACTTTGAATCCAAACCAACTCAGTGCTGTGTTTGAGTGGAAGTAATTGTTAACTCCAGTTAATGTGGCAAGCTGCTGGGCATGGTCTCTTCAAAGGAGCAAACGAACCTTATTACTTATCTGAGTGGTCCAGGAGAGGGCTGGACACTTCAAGGAACACAGCTTTGGGGAAATTCGGGCCTGGGCGTGTGTTGGAGTCACTTGGTTAGTAGTAAGCAAGGCTCATGGAGACCAGAACGTGGCTGAGGTGTGACAAGCAGGCTGCTGGAGGCAGAATTGCTGGACCAGGGTTGCTTATCACACAGACACGCAGTGTGTGCTTGTACACTGATAGTGAGATACAGCAGCAAAGCCTCTCAAGACACTTCAGGGTTACAGGACTAGCACTGACAAAACCTCTCACTGGGCTGGATTGCACCCCAAAATGTGACAATAGCCAGCAGAAAAATTTTCAAAGGATGACTACACCCCCTTCTAGAACATCTAAACTTTACCCTACGTCTTGCTCTGTTCTCCAGCCATCATAGCTGGTTCTGGCAAACTTTCAACACTTTTCTGACTATAAGGGGTTTGGTTGGGTTCTACCCCATTTAACTTGGCAAAGAACGGCACTTCTACTAGCTGTAAATAGCCACTAAAAATAGCCACTAAAAAGGTGTGAGTAGCACCCCATAGCTACTGTAGCTATAGAACAAAAGACTCGTGGATGTGGTTTGTTGGGCTAATACAAATCTTGTGAAAACCTGTAAATCAAAAGAAATTGTAGGAGGTCCTTGGAATAAACTTTCTTTGTCTTAAGGACATCCTGGATCTGTATCAGGACAATTATTCAGAGGCTGTTCTTCAACATCTGGCACCAGCAATCTGAAACAAGGTCAGTGGAAATAATGAGAGTGCATAATTTGACTGAGTGCCCATCTCATTTTAAAAGAAACACGTTCAGCTGATTGTTCTTTCACTAAACTTCCACCAGGCTGTCTGAACAGAAGATGCCCTGTCAGTATTTCAGCTGTTTCTGTCCAAAATCACTACTTCCAAAACTATCGGAAATGACTCAAGGGACATGATATTATGAGGTTTGTCTAGACTACAATTTCTGGTCAGGTTGTAAGTAACACGATTGCAAATGGTCATATAGACCCCTGCAAATCTTTATTCACAAACATTTTTTCCTTGCCATGGCTCATTGTCCTTGCCTAGGACTCAGCCATGACAAGGTACAGATGTTGGGGAGTGTCTACAATAGAATTATGTTAGTTAACTAGAAATCAGATAACTCAAGTTACCATCCCAAAAAATCCTCCTTTCCTTATCAATTTTTGTTATACTTCAGCTCACTGTGAACCTTGGAAATGAGCACCAAAACATTAGCACATGGATCTGAGGGAGGGAACAATCATGCTGTGTTGGCCAGAAGAAGCCGCTACTGTACTCTGCTGCAGCCCTCTAAACTGACTGGCAGCATCTGCCTTTCACGGTCTTGGCAAAATGATTTGTTCTAACATACTATGAAGCTCAGAGGCACCCTCAGAAAACTCACTGACTAAGTTTAGCTCACGTATTGATGACTGCATTCGTTTCAAATATACCTTATTGGCCTTAAGTCCTTTTAAAGGCAACTTAACTTTTTGAAGATTATTCACAAGAAACAGAGATAGAGCTCACCATTTCGAATGTAATTAAGTGGTCTATAATGAAGTTCAAGTAGCTCTGAGGAATATATGAACCACCACCTGTGAAGCAGACCTATACCTCTCCCAGTTCGGGAAACCCAGCAAAGAATAACTGTGCCCACTGCTAATGGAAATTATCAACCCCTCTTCCAGGGAGGTTACCCTGCCAACTCCATTGACAGCACAATAGTCTGCTCCAACCTCTAAAAGTTAACATAACACAGAAAACTTATTCAGCTATCCTCCCATCTTCAACCTCCCGTTGCTAGACATAATCATTGGAAATGCAATTCAACCAAGCTCCAGCATGTGACACCTGCTGACGTCCTGGGTCCCTCACCAGCATCCTTTAGTCCAGGACAGAATTAACTCCTCATGGCAATTGACAGAGGACATAGCTCAATGCTCATACTAGTTGGCCCCTTTGACACAATCAGCCACAAGCTATTGCTGACCCATTTATGTTACTTAGCTGTAGCAGACAGCACAGCGGTGCTATGGCTCCACTAATTCCTTCTCTGGTCTTTCAAAATCTGAGTTCCCACCCTCCAGCCACCATCTCGTCTCCTTCGGATACCCTACCTCTCTGTCACAGGGGGGCTGGCCCCTCTATGAGGAGTTAAGGCCCCATCTTCTTTTTCTTGTGTTTTATGATGAAGCAGATTCACTTGCTGAGTCTAAGACGCAAGCACTGGACACTGTAGATAATTCAAGTCTTTTACCTTTCCCAATATTCTTAAAGAATTGCACAATGACTTTTTTATCGGGCCCCCATTTGCCTGGTGCTCTTACTAGGTATTGCAACGAAAATGTTTAAACTTTAAGTTTTTCATATATACCTCTTTCGATGGTATACATTGGCACCTCCCCGGAGATAATCTGCTGTTTCTTGGACTCTCCACATCCCATGTAATCCATCTTTATGTTTGTTTATTAGAAACAAATTACTATTTAAACCACACTGGCCAGCTAAAATTTTCAGTAGAGCCACTTCATTCTTTCTGTCTGGGCCTTGGAGTACAGTAGCATTTTCGATGCAGGCATATGTCACAGAATCTTTCTCCTGTCGTTTCTTTTGCCCATATTTCCTGCCATTCCTCTCTTAACTCATTTTTAATTAGATTTTAAAACTCCACTTTACTTAAAGGGATCTCTACAACAACTTTCTCATGTTTGACAGCATTTTTGCCATTTTGTCTGCCAGCTCATTGCCTGCTATCCCTGCATATGCTGGGATCCATGCTGTTCCTTTGATTACACTGAACTGCGTCAGTTCTGTTGGTAACAGCAATATTTCATTAAGCATATCATTGCTGCTGGCTGAAATGCAACTTTTTTAAGGAGAACGAGTCCATTTCAGCCCACTGGTAAGTAACGAACTGCCTAGGTGACTGGTTGGCAACCAATTGCCTAACGAGCCCATGGACCTTCTCAAAGGCTGCCAGAGCGCACTTGGAGGAAAGTATGCCAAGGGAGAGGCGCTCCCAGGGAAAGGGGCTTAGGGAGGGACCTTGCAGCAGGAGCCCCAGCCAGAGAGGAGCTGTGTAGTGCTGTGGGAAGAGCTGCAGTCAGTAGGAAGGCCCTGCAGAAGGCCTGGCTCTAGGGAAGGAATCAAGGTTGAGTGTGTGAGGCGGGTAAGGGCCTGGGCATGGGATTGATAGACTCAGGTGGGACTGATAAATACAGATGGAGCCTGCTTCCCTGCTAAGATGCCAGGGTGAAGGGCTGTCTTGTGTTACTGGTGAACTTTATCAATAAGTCAGACGCTCAGAAGGGGGGCTCTGTTCAATACATAAAAGCCTCGGTGAACTTACTGATGACCCACTCGGGCAAACGAAGGGAGGGCACAGCTGCAGCACCACAAGGGGGCGCATAAGGATGGCACGTGCCTTTTACACTCCTCCTCCACCCTGCCTTCCCGTGGTCTCCAGTCCATCCAAATCTATGACTTCTCTGTAACTCTCAGTTCCCTCCTCCCTGCCCTCTCCTTAGTTGCCTCTGCAAACCTAGTTGATGAATCCCTCCATTCCACTGTCAAGCCCCGTTCTCCCGCCTCAATGCAAAGTCTGTCCCACTAGCCCCCACCCCTGGCTCACTCCTAACATCCAGTTCCTATGCGCTTGCACTGCGTATCCCTCCGAGGAAAGTCCTGTGACTTCCTCCACTAAAAACGTATCCACTCCTCCTTTGGCCCTGCTGTGTTCCTTGCCAAAGAGCAGGGCTTTTCTGCTCTAATTCACTCCCGTGCTCACAACCCTGATCAGCAATTTTCAGCCTGTAGACAAGCAGTTCTCAAACTGTAGGTTGGGGACCCCAAAATGGGGTTGCCAAGGCTGGCATTAGATTTGTTGGGGCCCAGGACCAAAGCCAAAGCTCCACCACCCAGGGCCAATGCCTGGGGTGGAAGCCTTTGGGCTATGGCTTTGCCCCCCCAGGGTGGTGAGGCTTGGGCTTTGACTCTGGGCCCCCTGCCCAGGGCGGTGGAGGTTGGGTTGACTCAGGCTTCGGCCCCCCCTCCTGGGGTCACGTAGTAATTTTTGTTGTCAGAAAGGGGTCACAGTGCAATGAAGTTTGTGAGCCCCTGAACTAGACAGAGAATGTCATCACTTTGCTAGGCAAGTTTTCCCCATTGCTAAAGAAACTCTACTCTGACATCCCTGTCAACTTTCCCAAAGGCCATTACCAATAATTCCCACATTTGAGAGAGTTTTAATGACAGCCACACAAAAAAGAAAATCCTTTGATAAAGGGAGGATTTTACCCATTATCTGTATCATCATCCCGTTCATGAAATGTAGCCAGTCTCAAAGAAAGACCAAGTGGCCACGCAAGCTAGGGATGTGCCCTTAACTGTGAAATATTAGTGATATCGACTTGAATGAAGCTATGAAAAGTTCACAGAACAAAGAGAAAAGGACTGAGTGAAGTAGCAATCTGCCTTTTTTCTCACTGGGGCATCTTATGGGATCCCCTACAGGTCAGTATTTTAATATGGAGGGTCACTCTTTGGGGACTTCTCTTTTCCTGTGTTCTTTTCTGTCCTGACCTCTCATTTCCCTTTCCTAGTATCTTTATCCCTGGGCAAACTGCCCATATTATCTGTCTCATGCCCTGGGCCTCTGCCTGTTTCAAAGGGTGAGTTACAGGAGAGGATGAGGAAAGGGAAAAGATCCCTTCTCCACATAAGATGAGGAAGCATCCCCGCCTCCCTCCGCCCCCAAAGAAATAGCATCTGGAATATTATTAGAGGAATGTTTGCCATTGCTGTAGGTTTCCTTTACTGGAGCATAACCTTAGCTCATGCACAGGAAAATGGCACCACCTGCTGGTCAATGAACTTATAGTGGTTAAACTTTTAAGGACAGGGTATCTTCCTTCAGCTGTTTTGCAGATTCATGAATATGGAAAGTCCGAGCAGGATGCAAAGTGTACTCTTGTTTCACTGGCCTTATTTGTTTTGTGAAACTGCTTAGCCAGCTCAGTGGTATATGCAAGAGATAGATCAGTGACTGGGTCATAAAATGAATCACAGCAAAGATTTAATGTGGCGTGTGGGCACATTCTTTCCATTCTTGTCAGACTGTCAATGGGAGTTTTGAGTATTCAGGGAATGCGGGTCCAGACCCATTTTATATAGCCATTCTATATGGGCCCGATCCTGCATTACACTTTATGGCAATGTAAAGGGGTCTTAAAGTGGATATAAAAGTAATTTACACCCACTTCAAGGCTCCGTTGCACTGTCACAACTGTGTAAAGTCACCTTAGTGTAAATCAGAATCAGGCTCTTTAGCTCTCTTTCTGTCTCTAGCTGGAGACATAGTGTGTGTGAAACACTGATATATAAAACAGGCCCAGTTCTGCATTCCTTGCACGTGCAGAGCTCCCATGCACGAGCCAATGGCTGATATATCTGCACAGACAGAGATATATTCATACGTACAGACATGCATTTGGGTATGTGATGCCTTATTAACAAGGACCGATCTCTCTCCTTTTAAAAATATATCCATACACGTACATACATTTCTGGATATGGGATGCCACTGGGAGTGGCTGCAAGCTGAGGGGGTTGCCTGGCCATCAGTATGTAGATGGCACAGTTCCCATCTCTCCTGCCTGTGTGACACAAGTGGTGTATTTACTTTGCCCTTCCAGTATCTACCCACCTTACTCACAGGAACAGTCCCACTGGAGTCAATAGGATTGTTTGTGGGGTAAGGTCAGAAGCATTTGGCACATAGTTACAAACTGGGAATTGCTAAGGTAATGAAAAGGAAAAACGAATCTCTAAACTGAACATTGGTCTATGCTAAAAAAGCACTTGCGCTCTTTGAAAAAACCTCCCGATTGTTAGCTCTTCAAGTTTGCAATGTGTTGTGAGTTATTGCGGTTCTGCTAATGCAAAGATCTAACAAATGAGGTGGGAAATAAAATAATGCATTTAAAGATCCACACTCCATGCATATTATCCAAGTGAAACACTGAGCATAACTGATCTGATCAGTCCATATATAAAACTCAGCGATTGAAGTTGCTGTTTAAGATCCCTTCCAGTCCTACATTTCTATGATTTAATCCATTAACAAATGCTTTACACTTCTTGGAGAAGGGACATATACTGCCTCTCTTAATGGTTCAGGCCCTAACACTGCAGTCCAGATTTAGACTCTCCTGTCTCTGGTTTTCCAGTTTTAATAATAACAACTGAAAGGAATAGTCAGATACCAAAGCCAATTAAAACCCTGCCTACGGGCCAGATTCATCCCTGCTGATTTAGGGGGGTGCAAACTGCAAGTGAATCTGACTCTATGTCTCCTGGACACTGCAGTAGACAGTATTTCCTTAAGAAAAGACCCCTTTACTCTAGTCCTGCACAGTAACTCTCCAGCTGGTATGAAGTCAATCCAAACCAAAGTATCTGAATGCCATTTGCCAACACAAATGCTGTGGTGTTGACTTAAAACAGGCCTTAGATTTCCAACATTCATCCATGCAAGTAAAATGGTATTCCATCAGTTCCTTTAGACACTTATTTTTAAGGATGGGCTTGAGTCTGAGATGCCCGGTGAGCAATGGCGTGCGTCTTGGGGGAGAAAACCAGCCTGCGTGGTTGGATGCACATGGGTGAGGTTCAGAGAGGACTTTTCAAGATGCAGCAGGTGTGCCACTCCCAGGAGCTCAGTATTTGACCCAACATGTTGAATACGAAACAAGGTACCTTGGAGAAAGTTTTCCAGTAAATAACGTGACTTTCAGGAAAAGAGGCGCAGCCAAATATTTCACATTCTTAATGGCTCAGTCCAAAAATCTGTTCTGAAAGACTGAGCTGATCAGGCTTTGTTGCCTTCAGATCAGGACAGTTCCACATTAGTGAATCATTCAGTGGGACATCAGGGTGACTTATGAACAGGTTCCCTAGTTTTGAGCGGGGGTGGAAAGGAGGAGGCATATCCCACGCCCTACCAGTATGCTGGGACATTGGTTCAGTACTGATGTAAGACTCAACTGTAGCTTTGCCATGAGCCTTAAGCGAGGGACAGTCTATAACTGTGCTGCCTCAGGGCTGACCGGGAACTCTGAGAGTCATAGAGTGGCCTTCGTTGCTCCAGGAGAGAGGGGGGAACATAGAAGTAATCTATTAACCCAGTATCTGCTACTGATTACTTCCTCTTGTGACCAGGGCTTGCTGGCGCATGGGAAGGACAGGGGCAGAGGTGAGGCTCTGTCTACTTTTCATCCACAGGAGTTACTACCCCTGCTCTCCCGCCCGCTGCTCCCCACAATAAAGGTGTAAGGGACTGTCTTATTCAGCCCTTGTACAGGTGCATACGCTGATTCACTGTCGCATTCTTACAGGGAAGAGCACCTTCTGAACCACCAATTTATCTCTGGGTCTTTCTTTCATAGAATCATAGACTCTCAGGGTTGGAAGGGACCTTAGGAGGTCATCTAGTCCAACCCCCTGCTCAAAGCAGGACCAATCCCCAATTTTTGCCCCAGATCCCCAAATGGCCCCCTCAAGGATTGAACTCACAACCCTGGGTTTAGCAGGCCAATGCTCAAACCACTGAGCTATCCCATCTAAAAACAGATAGGGGGCTAATCCACCTTAATGTGCAGCATGTAGGTAGTCACCGTGATTTTGTTTTCTATATACCTACACCTATAACAGTCTAGAAGGCTGCTGTCATGTTAGGGGGGAGAACAGTCCCAGCCTATTACAGACCAAGGACAAACAATGTGCTTCCTTGTGAAGACTTGTTTTTGTTCTTTCTTCTTTTGTTGTTTCCCGTAACCTCAAATAACATTGAGAACGAAGGTGTAAGTTTGCTCTTTGTGCAGGGAAAGCTTGCACAACCTAAGAAGATCAATGCCCAAGGTGTCTGTGATGCCATATACATGTTACTGTCTTTGGTTGATCTCTTTCCCTCTAAAGAGACATGTACACATGCCCAAACAGAGCTGTATTTGTCTCTGGGATGCCACTGTGGGAGACCACAAGATGATGTGGGGGTGCATTGCCATCAGTACGTAGATGATATGTATTTCTACCTCTCCTCTCACAGTCATGTATAATTGATGGGTAATTCTAGCCCTCGCTGGCCGTCTCTGGGAAATGAGATGATGATTGCGATCTAGGTCAAGTGTCCACCCAACACCACCATAATTAGAGCTCTTCAAAAAAAAAGGCAAAATATTTAACATTTTTGAAAATTGTCCCATTTCCCCCCCACGCCCATTCAAAATGTTGAATGTTTTCAGATTTCAATTTCAGTCAGCTCGAGAGTTAGTTAAAAGACGAGGAGAGGCAGAGCCAGCTCCAGGCACCAGCTTTCCAAGCTGGTGCTTGGGGCGGCATCGAGAATGAGGTGGCAGTCCGAGTCCCGCAGCAGCAATTCGGTGGCAGGTCTGCCATGCTTCCCGCCGCCAAATTGCCACCGCAGGACTCGGACTGCTGCCCTATTCTCGCCCACCGCGGCGGCAATTCGGCGGAGACTGCTTAAGGCGGCAAAATTGTTAGAGCCACTCCTGAGGAGAGGGGGGAAGGATTCCTCCAAAATGTTATTGAAAATGTTCCCAATTAAAAAAAACAACCCTCAATAAATGAAAATGGGGGGCGGATTGTAACCCCAGTGGGCATTAAATCACACTCTGATGGGTGGGCGCAGCAGAGAAGCTCAGAGTTTGGTGGGCTCGGACTGCATGTGCCTCTCACTCCTAGAGGCGCGCTCCCCGGAGCAGGCCGGGAGTGCACTTGTGAAGATTCCATAGCTGCTGACTGTTCTTTCACCTTTCATTGAATTGCGGGATTCACCTTTCACTGCATTAGTTTAAAGAATTAATCAGCCCAGACCCATCGACTAGCCTTTTGCTTCGCCTTTTATTTTTTCACAAAAAAGTTCCATCAAACACAGCTGCTGTTGAAAGTAATATAAATAATTTAATGCATTGTAAGAGCTGGCTTTATTAAACTAGGGCAAACCATGAAATGTGATATCTTCTACTTTGCTGGATACTATGAAATTTGTCCATGATTTACATAGGACCCCAATGCTTAGCAGAGACAGGGAGTTTTAATTCCCGAACTATAGCAGGGCAAGTGGCAGGTTTATCTTTCAACAGGGATTACTTAGGGTTTCCCCATGATTGTTCCTGACATGTCACTCATCATATTACAAGCTAATTGTCTGAAGGGGAAAAAAATACCAGGGATAATGGAGAACGTGATATAATTCTCCTCTCTTCTCCCCCGAATAAATCTATCCTGCGTTTAGAAGGTGTGTAGGTTAAAAGGCTGCCTTGACAGGCTATCAACAGCCTTACCACATCATATAACAACAGTGAACTTTAAATCTGCCAATTCAGCTACCTTTGAAACTCACAGAGAACCCCAATCCTAATATAAAATCTCCGACAGGTTCACATCTGGGTTCTGTAATTGTCATCCGAAAACAAACAGAGGTATAAATGATAGAGTGACTGGTCATCTCATTGGAATCCTATTACCCCAGCACAGCCTTTTCCAATAATTAAATAATATTGTATTTCTCTCAATATGATCTAGGCCTAAAAAACGTTTATGTTCAGCTTTTAAATTGTATTTTCATAGCCAATTTATTTTGTTTTTAAATATGCTCCTATGTTCTTGATTTTTTCCATTTTATTTACTATACCCTAAGTAGAGCTCTGATTTCTCCACGTCCCACCATGATTATGAGCAGAGCTGTTTGCCAGGGATTTGAAATTTGGCGGACTAGTCCCCCTGGGCTTATGAACTCACTGTTGTTCGCCTGTTAGTTTGGGGGAGATTAAAAGCAAACCTGAAAGCTGCCAAGAATCACACCCAGCTGCTGACGAACTCTGGAATTCCAACTGCTGTGAGCACAGCAACTAAGCAGAGCTATTCCCTGCATTGCAGAAGAGAGAGAAATGTAATGCTCGGAATGAGATCACCAGGTCAAAATCGTGCTCTGATGGAGTTTCTCCCCCTGCTGCCCCACACTGTCTGTCTGAGGAACAGAGGAGGATTAAACAGTGGGGCTGCAGTCACTTATACTGAACTGAGCAAACAGAACTGGCTGTAAATCACTGAATGTTTTTAAGGGACTTGGAGAGGTTTTTTTCCCTCTCTTTACACATTTGTGTGAATTCAGTGCTTGTGTATGACGGCAGGTTGACAGGCCTGGAGATTGCTGGCTGCTAGCAGGAATGGCAAAAGCAGTTTCCATACAAGCGTTCCCCATATGTCCCTCAACTATCTATTGAGGCAGGGATAGTCACCACAGTCTATGCGGCACGGGTCAATTGCTGGAGGATTCTCTGCATCCTGAAGTCTTTAAACCATGATTTGAGGACTTCAGTAGCTGAGACATAGATGAGAGGACTATTGCAGGAGTGAGTGGGTGAGATTCTGTGGCTTGCATTGTGCAGGAGTCCCAGGGGGGCCGTCGGGGCGAGAAGCAGGAGGGGTTGGGGCCGGGCCTCGCCTGGCTGTTTGGGAAGGCACAGCTTCCCCTAATCGGCCCTCCATACGATTTAGGAAACCCGATGTGGCCCTCAGGCCAAAAAGTTTGCCCGCCCCTGTTCTAGAGTATGTGTCCCTCATGTAGGCTGTATCCGGGTGCTCTCTAGTGGACAGTAAAAGTAATCAAGTGGAAAGCTCTGTTAATGTCCATTTTACCTAAGCCAACCGATCCACTATCTTAGCTGCATTTCTAATGTCTGTGCTATCTCTGTGCTATTCAGGGTGGCTAAATTCTGGGGGCCAGCTGACCTGTATACAGCACACGGGGAGGATGACAGAGTGGCATAAAGCTGCCTTTCATGTGAGCTTTACCGTTTTATACGACCTCCTTCCCCGCACCTCAAAGAAATAATTTCTCCTCTCCCAAATAAAATCAACCAACCAGTTTGGGGTTCCTCTCTCCCTCCTCCCCATTGATGCCCTGCTGCAACACCTACGGCTGCGCCTCTGAAACGGACCAGTCCGCCTCCTTCCACTCTGCTCCCTGTCTCTCTCCTGCCTGAAAAATGCCAGCTGATCTGATCTGTCCTGACCTTCCCGCTTCCTTGCCAGGTAGGGGGAGAAGAGAAAGATAGGGGGGAAATTGTAGTGCCCCCACCCCTTTTCCCCTTTTGTCCCTCTTCAGAAGGTCCCAGGGCCCCACGCCCCAGTGACAGGCTCCTACCTATGGCTCCTTGAAATCAGAATTCGGCCAGCTCTTCATTCCCTCTGCCTCAGCAGCTGTTGCCCTGCTGGGGGCCCTGGTCCTGCTCCTGAGGTGTAGGTGAAGCTCTGCACTGACACTGCACTTACACTCGCACGTAGGGACAAATCTATTTTTAGCCCCAGAGAGAATCAGGAAGGCAGCCTCTGAGAAGGTGCAAGTCTCAGCCCTGCTTTATAGGAGCCGCTCTTAGGGGCTAGACGTCGGTAGCCTCACCCTACATGGTGTGCCCTCTACGGGCCTGCTATAGTGAAGCTGTCAGTAGCTGCCAGTCCCCTCCCTCCCCTGGCTAAACTCTATACTGATGCACTGAATAGGCTAGAGATTTAACCCGTAGGGTATAACTCCATTTGACGCTACTTACAAGGCACCAGAGGCTCCCTTTGCATTGGGGTGATCCTTCCAGGGCCAGACACACCAACGTCAGGGCTAGATTGTGCTGTTGTCATAGCAAAAAGCTGCAAAACATCAGACCCACCTGGTTACTTAAACTCCTTTAATATGAAAAGTAAGGTTGAGATTTTATTGTATGAAAAGCTAAACTGCAGTCAATTCAGAGCTAAAGTTGCCTTCCAGTAAACTTCAGTTGCCTCCTTTGTGCATATGACACTGGCAGGACAGGTGCTAGCTATCTGAAGTGGCTCACAAGTGTGAGTGCTAATTTCAGGTCAGACTGTCAGCAAACAGGGCAGACACCAGAGATAACGCTGGCAGCCAATTTCTCTAGTAAACTAACAAAAGATTTATTAGCTAAGAAAAGGAAATGAGAGTTATTGAGAGGTTAAAGCAGGTAAAATATTTTAACAGGTGAGTCAAAATGTGTAAGTCCAAAATGTTGACAGAGTTGTAGTAATCGGCTAGATTTCCAAAAGTTCCTCAGTGTTACCCAGGGTAATTCTAGGGATCTCTGTCTGTTTGTTCAGTATTCCACCCTGTTAGAATCCAAAACAGTTCAGAGATACAGGATAGATCCTTGGCTCCATTTGTATAGATTCTTATACCGTCTTTCCATGGAAGGCAATCTGGCAGGTGTTTTTATTCACAGCACAGGCTCTTCCTTTGTTGATTAAATGCAAACAGAGTCTGTGAATTTCCATTGTCGAAGATAGTGACCCAGGCTTTAAAGTTAACAACCTTGTACATTTCCAAGGCTCCAATCTCGTGTGATGAGTAAACATAATGTAAACACAATGTGATAGCCAGAAACAATCCTTCATTAGGTTTCATGAAGTTTACACCTCCAGTACATTCACATCTTAACACTAACACACACTTTAATCTAGGGATATCTAATAACTGGGTATACATAATGTAATGTGATAGTAAATGACAGGGGTTGTACCTAAACTCAGGGGTTGTACCGTTTGACTGGAGAATAGCTAATATAGTTCCTATTTTTAAGAAAGGGAAGAAAAGTGACCCGGGTAACTACAGGCCTCTTAGTTTGACATCTGTAGTATGCAAGGTCTTGGAAAAAATTTTGAAGGAGAAAGTAGTTAAGGACCTTGAGGTCAATGGCAATTGGGACAAATTACAACATGGTTTTACAAAAGGTAGATCGTGCCAAACCAACTTGATCTCCTTCTTTGAGAAAGTAACAGATTTTTTAGATAAAGGAAACGCAGTGGATCTAATCTACCTCGATTTCAGTAAGGCATTTGATACAGTACCACATGAGGAATTATCGGTTAAATTGGAAAAGATGGGGATCAATATGAAAATTGAGAGGTGGATAAGGAACTGGTTAAAGGGGAGACTACAGCGGGTCATACTGAAAGGTGAACTGTCAGGTTGGAGGGAGGTTACTAGTGGAGTTCCTCAAGGTTCAGTTTTGGGACCAATTTTATTTAATCTTTTTATTACTGACCTCGGCACCAAAAGTGGGAGTGTGCTAATAAAGTTTGCAGATGACACAAAGTTGGGAGGTATTGCCAATTCAGAAAAGGATCGGGATATCCTACAGGAAGATCTGGATGACCTTGTAAACTGGAGTAATAGTAATAGGATGAAATTTAATAGTGAGAAGTGTAAGGTTATGCATTTAGGGATTAATAACAAGAATTTTAGTTATAAGCTGGGGACGCATCAGTTGGAAGTAACGGAAGAGGAGAAGGACCTCGGAGTCCTGGTTGATCACAGGATGACTATGAGTCGCCAATGTGATGTGGCCGTGAAAAAAGCTAATGCGGTCTTGGGATGCATTAGGCGAGGTATTTCTAGTAGAGATAAGGAGGTGTTAGTACCGTTATACAAGGCATTGGTAAGACCTCATTTGGAATACTGTGTGCAGTTCTGGTCTCCCATGTTTAAGAAGGATGAATTCAAACTGGAACAGGTACAAAGAAGGGCCACTAGGATGATCCGAGGAATGGAAAACCTGTCGTATGAAAGGAGACTCAAGGAGCTTGGTTTGTTTACCTTAACCAAAAGAAGGCTGAGGGGAGATATGATTGCTCTCTTTAAATATATCAGAGGGATAAATACCAGGGAGGGAGAGGAATTATTTCAGCTCAGTACCAATGTGGACACAAGAACAAATGGATATAAACTGGCCATCAGGAAGTTTAGACTTGAAATTAGACGAAGGTTTCTAACCATCAGAGGAGTGAAGTTCTGGAACAGCCTTCCAAGGGAAGCAGTGGGGGCAAAAGACCTAACTGGCTTCAAGATTAAGCTAGATACGTTTATGGAAGGGATGGTTTGATGGGATAACATGATCTTAGTCAAAGGTCAATTAATTGCCATCAGTGGTAAATAGGACCAATGGTCAATGATGGGATGTTAGAAGTTACTACAGAGAACTTTTTCCTGGGTGTCTGGCTGGTGAGTCTTGCCCACATGCTCGGGGTTCAGCTGATCGCCATATTTGGGGTCGGGAAGGAATTTTCCTCCAGGGTAGATTGGCAGAGGCCCTGGAGGTTTTTTTGCCTTCCTCTGCAGCATGGGGCACGGGTCACTTACCGGAGGATTCTCTGCATCTTGAAGTCTTTAAACCATGATTTGAGGACTTCAATAGCTGAGACATAGGTGAGAGGATTATTCCAGGAGTGGGTGGGTGAGATTCTGTGGCCTGCATTGTGCAGGAGGTCAGACTAGATGATCATAATGGTCCCTTCTGACCTTAAAGTCTATGAGTCTATGAGTCTATGACAGATTATAGTAAAACAATAAGATTATTTCTTTGATATCCACATATAAGTGAATTGGTCTATGGATACCAGTACACTTAACATTTCTTTGATATTCATCCACAAGTGAATTAGTCTATGGCTTTGATCTGAGCTGGCCTGTCAGCATCACACCTATGTCTCAGGTGGACACTGACAGATTCATAGATGGAATCTCTCTGGCTCACTTGTGGATTAATATTGATAAAATAGGTGTTAGCATTATAAAAAGTGTTTAGTCTCTATTGAGTGCCTGTGAATAGCTGCCTGCATTAATCTTACTTGCCATATCTGTGTTTTGCAGTGTTATGTAGTTTTTGAGCAATTGTATTGTGAGCCTCTGTGACTATATGAGTCGCCAGACAGGAGACTCATTAGTATGAAGAGCTGCCCTTCTTCAGAAATTGTTATGCCCTTCCAGAAAAAGGAGCCCCATCAATACTGGACAGGCTATGGGTAGATTTTACAACTGGAAACTCCCTGCATCTGGACTGAGAAACTGCTAACAAAAGGACTAAAGACTCTTATTGCTGTTCTGCTCTCCGACCTGTGAAGATGAGTCATGCATGTGGACTCCTCCCATCAGCAGGGTTTGCAGCTCAGAGCACATGGCAGGAGGGGGATAAAAACCACAAACCAAAAGAACAAAGGATCACTATGCTTCTTGGTCTCGTGGTGGGAGGAGCAATGTGTTTCTAGGCATAAGCATGAGATCCCCAGCTATTAGCCTGGGTTAGCCCTAAAGGACAAAGAGAGCTTGCTGATTATAGAAGCCTATATTACCTTTTGAAACCTAAGACTGTAACGCATTCATGTGTCTGTTTGCTTGTTTTAAATACAAATACCTCTCTAATTTCCTTTCCCTATTTAATAAATCTTCATACAGTTTGCTATAAGATTGGCAACAAGCGTTGTCTTTGGGGTGAGACCTAAAGCAGAATTGACCAGGGGTAAGTGACTGGTCCTTTGGGATCAGGAGTAACTTGTAAACTCTTGTGATTCTTAGTGTAAGGGACAATCTATCACATAGATATACTCACCTAGTTGGCAAGACAGGCCTGAGACCCCAAGGGGACTCTCTGTGTTAAGGCTGTTAAAGAGCCTGAGGAATTTGCACTTGGTTGGTGAAATCTACGGCCACGTCTACATTACCCGCCCGATTCAGCGGGTAGCAGTCGATCTTTTGGGGATTGATTTATCGCGTCTAATCTAGATGCGATAAATCGATCCCAGAACACACTCCCGTCAACTCCGGTAATCCACCCTGACGCGAGGAGGAAGTGGAGTCGACGGGGGAGCGGTAGTCTTCGACTTTGCAGGGTCCTTACATCGACCCCCGCCCTCCCCCGTAGTATAGACCAGCCCTAGGTTTAGCACTCACAGACAATTTAGGGTTTCTGCCCTGGTTTTTAACAGACTGCCCTTAGGTTGGTACACATGCTCTTGTGTCACTGCTGATAGCGTCACAGTGCACGTGAATCACCATACCAGTAATTGCCAACCCCAGGTATTCAAAAATCAGGAGTGACCCACCCCCCCACTGCCCAAATTACGAGATTTTTTTAAAAATAAGAAATGTGGGGTTCTTATTGTTAGCCTTCTAGGTTTTGAGCTTTTAGCTTTTAGATGAGGGGTGGGCAAATTTTTTGGCCGGAGGGCCACATCTGGGAATAGAAATTGTATGGTGAGCCATGAATGTGCACAAAATTGGGGTTGGAGTGTGGGAGGGGGTGAGGGCTCTGGTTGGGGGTTCAGGCTCCAGGGTGGGGCCAGAAATGAGGAGTTCAGGGTGTGGGAGGGGGCTCCAGGCTGGGACAGGAGAGTGGGGTGCAGGTAGGGGTGAGGGATCTGACTGGGGGGGTGCAGGCTCTGGGGTGGGGCTGAGGAAGAGGAGTTTGGTGTGTAGGAGGGCGCTCCAGGCTGTGACTGAGAGGTTCGGAGGGCAGGAGTGGGATCAGGACTGGGGCAGGGGTTTGGGGTATGGGAGGAGGCTCCAGGGCCGGCACTTACTTCAAGAGGCTCCCGGAAGCAGCGGCATGTCCCTTCTCTGGCTCCTACATGGAGGAGTGGCCAGGCGCCTCTGCGCGCTGCCCCTTTCACAGGTGCCACCCCTAGGGTGACCAGAAAGCAAGTGTGAAAAATCGGGACAGGGGGTGGGGGGTAATAGGAGCCTATATAAGAAAAAGACCAAAAAATCGGGACTGTCCCTATAAAATCGGGACATCTGGTCACCCTAGCCACTCCCCCACCAGCTCCCATTGGCTGCAGTTCCCGGCCAATGGGTGCTGTGGGGGCGGCACTTGGGATGGGGGCAGCATGCAGAGCGGAGCCCCCTGGATGCCCCTAAGCGTAGGAGCTGGAGGGGGGACATGCCACTGCTTCCAGGAGCCGCATGGAGTGGCCCCCGACCCTGCTCCCCGGCTGGAGCACTGAAGCAGGGCAAGCCCCAGACCCCATTCCATAGCGAGAGCTCGAGGGCTGGATTAAAACAGCTGGCGGGCCGGATCCGGCCCTCAGGCTGTAGTTTGCCCATCCCTGTTTTAGACTCTAGTCAGATTTTCAAACTTTTCTCTGCCTCCATGAAGGCTAGAAACTTGCTATTTTATTTTTTAAATGATAGTGGAAATTCTCACCTAATCACTTGACTCCAGAGGCGGGGTCTTTAACAGATATTGTGATAAGGTGATTTTTTTTTATTACGTGAATCCCACTACATGTATGAGTAGATATAAAATGCTACAAAGAAAAGGATACACAAAAGGTTCTTGTTTCTTCCAAGATATTTAGATCTGTTGTTTGCAAAATTGTGTCATGTTGTACTGTTTTCAACAATGAATTCAGCTCAATGTTAAATTAATTCTCACAGATGGAGATCCATCTGTCAATCACACATGCCTCTGTAATTTATCACACAGATACCACCGCCCCGTGGATGTGTGTATTTTAAAATCTCAATATTGCTACCCTCAAGCATTCAAAAACCATGAGTCAGTCCCCCCAAACCCATGGGATTTTCAAAAATAACACATTTTGGGTTCTTTTCATTTGCCTTCGGGTACAGGAGCATTTAGGAGTCATGTTGTCAAGCTTTTCTCTGAACCTGTGATGGCTAAAATCTTGCCTGTTTTATTTTAAATGAAAGCTGAGATTCTCACCTAATTGTGTGACCAGGGCTTTATGTGAAAATGCCGAATAGCTAGAGATTTGCACAGATTGGCAATGCTGAACTATGGAGAGTGATACGCTTTCCCTTCCCCACTAGCTGGGTTGCAGGTGGCTGCGGCTTAAAAGAGGCTAGGGGAATGGAATGTGACCCAAAGTCTTCTTCTGGGGTATGGAACCAATTATGGATCATTGTAGCAGGGAGTGGCAGTGTTTTACGAGGGCTCTGTTGGATTTTTGACACTATACCTCGTCTATTCAGAAAGCCTTGAGGCTGCAGTGTATTAGGGTATCACCTTGTGGTGAAAACATTAGGAACACTTAGATAAGCAGATATTTTATACAAATTGTTTAATGAGCTAGTTATGGACATGGAGCTGCTCTGTACTAATTTATGAATTGAATCTAATCCTCAAATAGGAGTAGAGAGTTATTTACCTCTGTATTGGCACTGGTGCAACCGCTGCTGGAAGATTGTGTCTAGTTCTGATGTCCACAATCGAAGAAGGATTTTGATAAATTGGGGTTGGGAGTTCAGGGAAGAGTCATGAGAATGATTAAAATATTAGATCACATGCTTTATAGCAATAGACTCAAGAAGGGCAATCTATTTAGCTTTACAAAGAGAAGGCAAAGGGTAACTTGGTTACAGTCTGTAAGTACCTACGTGGGGAACAAATATTTAATAATGGATTCTTCAATCTAGCAGAGAAAGGTATAACATGATCCAATGGCTGGAAGTTGAAGCTACACAAATTCAGACTGGAAAGAAGATGTAAATTTTTTAGAGTAACCATTAGAACAACTTCCTAAGGGTCATGACTGGTTCTCCATCACTGACAATGTTTAAATCAAGATTGGATGATTTTCTAAAGATCTGCTCTAGGAATTATTCTGGGGAAGTTCTATGGCCTGTGATATGCAGGAGGGCAGATGATGATCACCATGGTCATGTCTGGCCTTGGAATCTATGAATGAATACTGTATACTTACCTGGTGTGACACAGTTAGACTTGACAGTTCTGAAAGGGTGGCTGAAAGCAGCTATATCAGTCAGAATGGTTAATGTCCTTTTTCCTATGAAGTGAAAGGGGTTACCTTAGGTTAATTATGGACACCTGAGTCTAATTAAGGGACGCCTGTGACCTTTAAAAACCTCTTCCAGTGAGAGAGAAAAGGGAGGAGGGATAGGAGAAGCAAGCTACAGAAGTGGGCAGTTAGGGAAAAAGGCTTATCCTAGCTAAAAAGTTGTTTTACCCTATAAGGGGAAATCTTGTGTTTATTTCTGCTTGGGGAGGGGGCGTAGCTGGGCCCAAAGAGGGTTAAAGAGGGTGGCTGGTGATTGGCATAAGAAGAGGCAGTACTCCAGTGTGAGTTAAGAAATCTAATTATTTTTGTTTTGTTTAAAGAAGCTCTCAGGCCAAACCTAGGGCCTACCCTGTAAATAAACCAATGTGAAATATTAAATCTCTGGAGCGGGACTGATTTATCCCAGAACCCCTCAATGCCAGAAGGAGAAACACTGAGCCCTGATGTGACAAAAGAGATGCGTTGTCGAACTGCTTATTGGGAGGTCTAGCGTATGAATGTATTGGTTTAATTTAATAGGTGACTGTAAGGAAAAACAAGCAGGAAGGCAAAAGAATGGCCTGAGATTAGCCATGTCTCGGCAAACACTTGAGAGTCAGTAAGAGACAAAGCCAGGACAGGTAAAGTCCTGGGAATGCAGAACAACAAAAGAACTATAGTAGTTTCAAAAGGGACTCTCTCTCTCAATGTGGGTAGTTGTTCAGGGGAACCAGACTAAGATGCAAGCACCTGCTGGGGTATATGAAGAAGTCAGGCCTGTTTAGGTTACCACCAGGAAGATTGTAAGTAATATGTAATACTGTTGTGCAAAAAAACAAAAAGCAAATATCATTCTGGAATGTTTGTAAGGAAGACACGAGAAGTCTTTCTTCCATTCTTCTCAGCACTGATAAGGCCTCAGCTGGAGTACTGTGACCAGTTATGAGCACTGCACTTTGGGAAAGAGGCGGAGAAACTGGAGAATGTGCAAAGGAGTGCAACAAAAATGATCATAGCTCTAGAGGAAAGATTTCCTATGAGGAAAGATTGAAAAAATTGGTTTTGTTTCATCTGGAGAAGAGAAGACCGAGGGGGGACAGGATAACACTCTTCAGACATGTAAAAGGGTGCTATAAACAGAAGGATGCTACAAGGTGCCGGAACAGTTTTTATAGTGGGGACGCTGAGAGCCATTGAACCAAATGATAAACCTTGTATATAATGGAAACCACTTCAAGCCAGGGGGTGCGGCATCACTCATACTTCCAGCACCTATGGGATGATACTTTGTTTTCCTTCAGCACTGAGGATAGGATAAGAAGAAATTAGCTTCTATTGCGGCAAGGAAAATTTAGGTTAGACATGAGGAAAAACTTCTTAGCTATAAAGGTAGTAAAGCACTGGAACAAATTACCTGGAATCTCTGTTACTGGATGTTTTTAAGACCTGGTTAGACAAACACCTGTCAGGGATGCTTTAGATCAGGGGTTTTCAAACTCCGGGTCGCGGCTCCGCAGGGTTAGCCGCTGGCAGACCAGAGATGCTTTGTTTACCTGCGGCGTCTGCAAGTACGGCTGATTGCAGCTCTCAGTGGCTGCAGTTTGCTGTTCCCGGCCAATGGGAGTTGCGGGAGGCAGCGTGAGCCGGGCCGCCACTTCCCACAGCTCCCATTGGCTGGGAACAGCGAACTGCGGCTACTGAGAGCTGCGATTGTCTGTACCTGCGGATGCTGCAGGTAAACAAAATGTCTCCGTCTGCCAGCGGCTAACCCTGCGGAGCTGCGACCCAGAGTTTGAAAACGCCTGGTCTAGATAATATGTAGTGCTACCTCAGTGCAGGAGACTGGACTAGACCTATCAAGGTCCCGTCCAGCCCTACATTTCTATGATTCTAAAGACATGTGTGTGGACTTGTTTTACAATTCTTGTTTCTCTAAATGCTTTGCACTGATAAATAAACAATACGTGGTTTAAGGAAGACTGTTTGGTAATGATATGCACCACTGGTCACAGACTCCCGAAGTGAAGAATCACAGTCAGACCATCACTTGCTGGGTAAGAACAGGTCATACACAGGGTACTGTAGCCCAGGGTCCAGTTCAGGAGTGGGTGACCATGAAGTGCAAAATTCCACCTCGGAGAGGTAAAGGCACAAAGCCTAAGCCAAGAGAGGGCGCACCCACAAAAGTGCAACTAGCCCTGTAACCATGATGCTAATCTGCGTATTTGTATAGAATCATAAACCTCAATTTTTAAAAAAAGGAAAAAAAATAGAATATTAGGGTTGGAAGGGACCTTAGGAGATCATCTAGTCCAACCCCCTGCTCAGAGCAGGACCAATCCCCAATTTTTGCCCCTGATCTCTAAATGGTCCCCTCAAGGATTGAACTCACAACTCTGAGTTTAGCAGGCCAATGCTCAAACCACTGAGCTATCCCTCCCCCCTAGTTGGTAGATTTAGTGCCGGTGAAAGATGTCAGATTGACAGGCAGTGGGAACAATGTCACTTGCAGCTCAGCAGCCTGCTAACCTTTCCACACATATTGCTCTAGTAGCATGTCTCCAACCTGACCCGTAGAGACTCAGCCTCTTGGGGCCGCAGGGATATTTCAAGGCAGGTCAACACTAAAAATGCTGCATCGGCGCAGCTGCACGGATGCAGCTGTGCTGCTGTAGCGCTTAAGTGAAGATGCTCCTATGCTGGCAGGAGAGCTTCTCCCATCAGTGTAGTTAATTTACCTCCTTGAGAACTGGTAGCTATCTTGACCGGAGAAGCTCTCCCGTCGACATAGCATTGTCTGCACAGGATGTTAGGTTGGTAAAACTTCATTGCTCAGGAGTGTGGATTTTTCACACCCCTGAGCAACTGATATACATCTGTTGTGTAGACATGTCCTCAGTCTCCAAAGCCTCTTTCAGCTTCAGATCCCTCTGCTGAGTCCTCCAACAGAGGTACAGGGCATTGAGTTTGGGATTGTTTTGGTTGGTGCTCCAGGGTGATCTGCTCCAACGTTAAGGAAGGTGGGTGGTGGGGGTAACTTAGTAACCAAGTAATCTGACTGTTACAAAGCAAAGTAAAACTACTAGATGTTGTAAATACGTGGTGTCCTCACAAGTGAAATTGCAGTAACAAATAATATCATTTACATTGTTTGAGGCCTTGGACCAAAATAGTGATGAGTGTCCCTATAAGGTACAATTTGGACATGAAGGACAAAACCCTCTGGAGTGGCCCCACCCCCAGGCCGGGAGGGAGAGGCATATTTAAAGAGCCTCCATGCCTGCAGGAGGAGCAGCAAGGGGGAGCATAAGGGGCAGATGTAGGGTTGAGGGGGCACAGAGTTAATTAGTTGGTGTTTGGGGGGAAATTTGGAATTTCTGCACCGTCAGGCAGCATTTGATGCAAATGTGCGTAACAAACATTTGTAACTTCATTGCAGCTGAATCAATTAGCAAATGTCTCTGCAGTGGGGGCCACAATAAAATTACTCAGGATAAATGTGTGAGAGTTGCAGTATTTGCCAACTTCTAGCAAAAATCATAATCAGCGTCCAGCACACACACCCCCTCCCAAAACCCCAGGAGACTAAAAATATAATATGTTTGGAGTTCTCTTTGTTTGACTTCTGGCTTTTGAACCATTAGGGTTGACGTTTTCAAGCTTATCTCTAGAGCCCTGTGTTTTTTAAAAGAAAATAAAGGGAATTAAAAGGAAAAATAACCCATAAAACAAAAATGTAACCTGCAGCAGTGGCTCCTGTAGCATAGGGCTGGGCCTGGCTCCCTGCTCCAGGTGTTGTGAGCTGGCACATGGGGTTGCAGTGTTGCTCACTTAGATTTGCCCTGGTCACCACCACCCCTATCATGATGGAGGGGCAGCTGGGCCAAACCTGAGTTGCAATGCGGAAACCTTGGAGCTGGGCCCAGCCCAGCAGGACAGCAGCAGTTCCTATGGAGTGAGTGCAGGGTGGGCTTGCTCTGCACTCTTCTCTGAGGGGAAAGACCTGACCTCCCCAGGTCTCCTACCCCCAGGGGCAGGACCCAATGTGCTCTCCCAGGCACCTCCCATGTTAAAGAGTAATAATGTGAAGAAAAGAATAAAATAAAATAAATGGAGATATACCAATCTCCTAGAACTGGAACGACTTTGAAAGGTTATCGAGTCCAGTCCCCTGCCTTCACTAGCAGGACCGAGTACTGTCCCCTGACAGATTTTTGCCCCAGATCCCTAAATGGCCCCCTCAAGGATTGAACTCACAACCCTGGCTTTAGCAGGCCAATGCTCAAACCACTGAGCTATCCCTCCCCCCAAAAAGTAAAAAAATTTAAAAGAATTTCATAGGGCTGTACTTATCTCCACAGCCACAAGGGCTAGACACTTTCTTTCATCTTTTTTTTTAATGAAAGCCGAGATCTGGGTGTATTTGCATAACTTCTGGGTCTTAAAAAACCACCAACTATGGCAAGAAACGGCAAATTGCAGCTGCCATATACACAGTGGTGGTGACCATGAGGAGTTCAAAACTTGGAAGATAGGCAAAATAGAGGAGTCACTCTTAAAAAAAAAAATCATGACTGCAGAGCAATCTGATGATTTTGTGGGGCCTGCTTCATGACTTTTAAACTGTGAGGGTTAGCAATACTGAGAAAGGCACTTCATTTTTTCAATGAAAGCTGAGAAATATTGTACAACTCACAGTCCCATCATGAGAGTGGGCAACACTGGGCCTCCTTGACTGACAGATAGACACAGACAGACAGAGGCACACAGGTGATCCTACCAAGTCAAAGATGAGGCAGTAAAGTGAAGCTTTCACAGCTGCCTGTGGCTAAACAATGGACTTCAGTCTCAGGAGTGCCAGACTGGCAACCTTCACCACCACTATTTTTTGTTGATACAATTTGGCTGACTTTTAAGTGCTGTGGGGAGATGCCTGAGCAGATGTCTGCTGTTCTAAGATTCCAATCTGTTCTGTTTTTGCTGTCTCAGATGGCAAGGTGCCAGCTCCTTATCGATCTAAATAAATTAGATTATTTAGGAAATCAGCCAGAGATAAAAATGCTGCTAAAAGAGAGACTCAGCCAGACATGTAAATATTTGGGGTGTGCTTGTGCTTTCCATAGCTCCAGCGCAGAGCTTTGTAACCCTTACTACACACAGTAATTTCCAAGTGTGATCCTTGGAAAATCAGTGTTCTCGGGGCTGGGTGTTGTTCGCAAGTCTGTAGCATGTGGGAGCATTTCAGCCAGCTGCCATTGGGCTCATGTCGAGAAGGTTCCAGAGGCAGAGTGGTGGCACTTCTCCTGTAGATAGGGAAGGGTTGGTAGCATCAAATGAGAGAAAATATTTGTAGTGGCATAGTGAGAGACATCAACAGCAAAGAGCAGCATAAGGCAGGACCAGCGGGAGGTGGGAAACAGTAGAAGTGAACCCAGAGGTCGCACTTTTCTAGGCGCAGAGAAACTGGCAGATGGGAGAAGTTCAAATAAGAAACCAGCAACTGGAAACTGTGTTCTCTCCAAGGTGCGTGTCTGCCCGGCTGCACAGGAGCCCATCAAGGGCTGCGCACCTGACGAGGAGATCCACGCAGGCACGCAGTCATAGGGGCCTGGAGAGGAGAGAGGTTTAGGGTGAGGTGGGGAATAGGGAGTGGGCGGGGAGCTTGGGGTGTGCAGGGCTGCCATGGCGGGGAGAGATGCTTCTCCCGCAGCCCCTGCCCCAGAGCTACTGCGGCGAGGAGAGGTGCCTCTTCCCCGGACCCAGCCCCGGGGCTGCTGCAGCAGGGAGAAACGCTTTCCCCGGCCTCAGCCCTGGGGTTGCTGCAGCGGGGAAAGATGCTCTCCCCCAGCCCCAGGGCTGCTGCAGGGAGAGAGGGCTTGGGGGAGTCCTCTCTCCCCACCGCAGCCACAGAGCAGCCTGCACCCCAAACCCCTCATCTACGGCCCCACCGCAGAGCCCGCACCCCCAGCCCAAGCCCTCCCCCCCGCACCCCAACCCTCTGCCCCAGCCCTGAGCCTCCTCCTGCACCCTCAACCCCTCATCCCTGGCCCCACCCCAGAGCCCACACCCCCAGCCAAAGCCCTCACTCCCCAACTCCAACCCTCTGCCCCAGTCATGAGCCCCATCCCACACTCCAAACCCCTTTGCCGCACCCCCTCCACACATCATCTCCATATTGGTGCACATAACAAAATTCATTCCCCACATGGATGGAAAAAAATTAGAGGGACCATTGCCTGGGAATAGTTGCATATATGTATAGTATGTGTGACTGTGGTGGGTTTTTTTTTTTTTTTTTTTTTGGAGGGGTGGGGAAGGATGTATGTATGGTTGGTGTGTTTCTTTCAAAGAGAGAAAGTAAAGGCTTGATTCTGAAACCATTGACATCCGTTACTAACTTTATTGCCTGGCTAGTATGAGTTTGTAAAATCAGGCCTCAAGTTTTAATAACATATTTTTGGCGTTATTTCATTTCTACAGAAGAACAAAGACTCATGGTACAGTTTGTGTTTTCATGAATTTGGCTACTACTGGTGCCAAACAAAAGTGCATCTAGGTCAGGATCAAAATGCTCCTTTTGTGCTGAACTGCAAATCGTTGCAAACATGGCTGAATCACCTGTGCTGGCAATATTCTGTATCTCATCAGAGGGCAAAGGTTATTAAGTGGGGGCATGAATCCTTCAGTGACAAATGTATTGAGTATCAGAGGGGTAGTCGTGTTAGTCTGGATTTGTAGAAGCAACAAAGGGTCCTGTGGCACCTTATAGACTAACAGAGGTATTGGAGCATAAGCTTTCGTGGGTGAATACCCACTTCTTCGGATGCAAGCAGTGGAAATGTCCAGGTGCAGATATAAATGTGCAGGGGAAAATATATTTAGAATAATTACGATACATTTTAGCTAGTGGATTCTTTTATTAAAGGTAACGACACTGGGTGGCACCATTACTCAGATTTGTAAAGGCATGCAGAGGGAACTAGTTAAAGTACAAAGAGAACAGACGAGCAGCTTATTTCAGCGTGTGACATAGGAATACAGACAGTTACCCCAGTGTGAGATGACTATTTCCAGTATACCAAAAAGCACACACAACAGAGAAGAATTTGTAGGGCCACACTTTGAAAACAGCTCAGAGAAGCTGTAGTCGTGGCCGAGTGGTTAAGGCGATGGACTAGAAATCCATTGGGGTCTCCCCGCGCAGGTTCGAATCCTGCCGACTACGGGTTTCTTTTGGCTGGTTTTCCCCTGTGTGATTGAAGCAAACGCCCCTCCGGCTGCTCCGGAAAACAGGCCAGAGGAGCCGGGCCAGCCCAGCACGGAAGCCGGGGAGCGAGCTCGGGCCGGACGCGGGGACTCTGCCCGGGCCGGGGGCTGCGCTGTGCGGGGCGGCAGGATGCAGCAGGGCGCGGCGCCGGCCGTGCTGGTCACCAGCAGGTGAGGCGGCCCGCCGGGCGGGGAACTTTCCCCCGGGCCCGCACCGGCGCGCGGCAGCTGCCGCTTCTTTGCCCGGGGCGCCTCGCTGCTGCGGCCCCGGGGACTCCCCTGCTCCCGGGGGGGGCTGCGGCCTGCGCCTCCCCTCCGCGGGCTCTGCCCCGGCCGCCTGGCTCCGAGCCTGCCGGGGACTCGGCCTTGGCCGGACGCGGGATTTGCGGGCACTGCCGGGGGCTGCAGCGCCCCCATGCTGGAGCCCCCCCCCCCCGCCAAGCCAGGGCCCCCTCCGCCGGGCGCGCTGCCTACAGCCGCCCCCGGGCCAGTCGCTCTGCGGCCGCGGCAGAGCCTGGTGCACCCTCTGTGCCGCCGCGCTGGGGCCTGGGCCGGGCCTGGCTGCCAGCCCCGAGCTGCTGGGCTTTCCGGGGAGCCGCTGGAGCTCTGCCCTGGGGGGAGCAGGGGTTGGGTTAGGCAGCACCGGTGGGGATCAGCTGAGATCCCTTCCCACGGCCGCCAAGGGGGCACTGTGGAGGTGGGTGATGATCTGAAGGCGATCTGACCACCTAGCCGTTCTGAATTGCCTTCCCACCGCCCCCTGAAAATCTACCAGGCCAGCTCCCTGCTCTGAGGCTTTCTCTTTCTCAGATGGCTGTGGGCACGCCTGGGAGGTTGTTGTCCCTTTACTGGTATCCGAAGTTATGGGCCTGGCAACAAACTCTTGAACTTGAAAGGTTTTCGCGCTGACACTTGGGTTTTGGGCTCTGCAAGTGGGAAACAGAACTATGGCAACAATCCATCTGTGTCCGCGCAGCAGGACTCCCTTCACATTGGCCTGCCTCTGAATGGCTGTGCACAGGCAGGTACAGCCAGGCGAAAGTTTCTGCAAAGCCTGTTATGATGCTGGATGGCATTGCCAGCAGCCAGCACTGCCTTCTTAATCTGTGTAAATTAATCCATTTTAATTTCTGGCCTGCTAGGAATTCTAGATGTGAGATTACAAGTGAAAAATGTGTGGCTTCTCTTAAAATGTTCGAGGTTCTCTGCAGCTGTAGAGTACAGCTATCTGTCGCTATAGAGTAGTGTATACATTCATCAAAATTATTTATGTATAATCATGGAGCTGGGAAGGGCACAGGCTGCTTTATGGTCTTCTTTGTGGCCGTAGGTAATGCACCTAAAACAATTTTACAAATGTGTGATTAGACAAATAATATTCTGAAAGTAAACATTGCTCACTCTTCAGTAAGGGCCTAATCCTGCCAGCTGCTGAGGGCATTTGGCTGCTCCTCAGTCAAGAGGATAATAATAATTAATAATATTAACCTAATTTATTATTACAAGAAAAGTTTAGAATTTGTAGAACGTAGCAAAAATTGCTGAGTTCCTCAAATTGTGGGATTGGCATGTTTGTTTGCATGCTTGTTGGAGAATAAGTATGTTTCAAGGTATGAGTATGTACCAGGTACAGTAGAAATACCATCTTTTTGTTCTGTGTTTGTACAGCACCTCCCACAATGTGGTCCTGATCCATGAGCAGGTATCCTCGCGCAGGTATCCTCGTTGCAACCGTACAAATAATACATAAATAATCTTGTAAATTAAGTATAGGAAAAAATCTGCATGTGCTTTTGATAGTACCCATTATCAGATGTGCATAGACCAGCCTTCATCTTTATTTCTGTTTATATTCTACTGTAAGCATGGTGCTAGTTAACTAGGCAGTGTACCTAGTGGCTTGAGCACTGGTCGGGAGCATATGAGACCTGAGTTCTGTTTGTGGTTCTCCCACTGACCTAGTGGGTCATCTCCATGCCTCAGTTTCCCCATCTGTAAAATGGGGTTAATGATACTGCCCTCCTCTGCACAGTGCTTTGAGATCTACTGATGAAAAGTGCTATATAAGAATTATTATTATGTTCTATACGTAAAATACATTACAAGGGGAGTGTTAACTAGTGGTAGGAGATTAACAAACACAACGGATTAACGTACATTCCTCCCCCTTTGCTCTTTGGCTGTTGCTCCATCACCCGCCTCTTTTCAGCATAACTCCAGCTGCCCTCCACTCCACTCCCCTTTCTTTTCTCATCTCCCTTCCTTTGTTTTTCCTTTTAGCCCTCTCTCCCTTCCCTTCTCTTCTCTCCCACCCTTTAATGGATATAATAAAATGTAAAATCAGCAAAACCCCATGAACATCATTATGAAAATCAAAATAAACTAACAAAAAATCATGGCACTAACATGCTGTTTGTGAACCATCACTCTGTTAGCTCCGCTTGTATGTTCTATTCCCTCCCTTGACCATCACTCTGTTAGCTCCGCTTGTATGTTCTATTCCCTCCCTTGTATGTCTTGTCTAGTTAGGCCCCGATCCTGCCATCATGCTTGCACTTAGCTTTACTGATAGCGGCATCATTTCAAAAAAATTATGGAAGGGGGAGAGCGAGGCTAAAGTTGTGCCAGTATGTAGAACATTATATGTGATTATATCATGTCCGGCAAAGTCTGGGCAGGATAAAGTGGACGATATATTGGCACATATAGACCCCTGACAAGTCTGTGGGGGGGACCAAGGTCTGGTAGTGGGCAACTGCATCCCTTGTCCCATAACAAATGATGCCCCTGTTTACTACTGTGAGTAGTCCCACTGATAACAATGGAATGACTCATGGTAAAGTTTAAGCATTTCTCTAAGGTTGCAGGATCGGGGCCTTGGATTGTAACTCTTCTGGGCAGGGATCGTCTCTTACTCAATGTAATTATAGAAGGCCGAGCATGGTGGGGCCCCTGAGTGCTACCAACATTCAATTAATAACAATACTGATAGATCCAAAATGTCCTAGGGACATTCATTTTGAAACTTAGGTAATTCAGAAACTCTAAAATCACTTCAGGTAATGCCTGAATTTCCCTGCCAATTCTTGTGGTTTTAGGGTCACATTTTCCTAATTAAAAATAAAGAAATAAATGAAATTCGCTCCCCTGTTACTGTGGGAGAGATTTGCCCAAATAACAGGGAAACTGCACATGGGAAACAATGACGATGAAACTGACCATACGCAAAGTGCTATCAAAAGCACAAAGTTAACAAACTGCAAACATAAATATCATTTCCCTCTCTAAACTCTTTCAGTTATCCTAATCTTAGCTGTTATTTCTAACAATATGAAAAAAGCCCAAAAATCAATGTGATTTTGTTTGGGGGGTGAATAGCCCTTTAAGAACTCTGATTCAGTAACCCTTGTAGTTCAACTAGTGTTTTGATCCCAATACATTTGAAATTAGTTGCTATCTTAATATACAAGCATGTTGACTGGCTGTTCATTTAGACAAAAGAGTTGTTCCACGGACTGAGGAAGCTGGAATAATGGTGGATGGTTTGTCAGTACATTTTCCTTTTCTTATTGTTGGGGGTGGGGAGAGGGAGAACAGATCTCTTTATGAATCTGCAATATAGGGATGTGTCTAAGGATTTGTTACCAGAAACAGAACTTAGTCAAAACTACCAGCCTGCTGAACTGTTGACTAACTCTTATGCAATCTGAGTGAGTAAACATTTGGGGAGTGTTGTCTCAAACATAAATCTATATTTAAAACAAAACAGATTTTACTGTCAGATGTCCCTTACTCAGCATTGTTGGCTGCCATTGATGGAGAAGACACTCCAATTAACAGCCGTAATTTATATGCGAGCAAAGCAATCTTTTGTGCATTCATCTAAGCAGTACGCGCAAAATTCTGTTTTCTTACATCAGGACAACCCTGGAAAAGTCCGTGCACCAGTGTAACTGAGAACAGAATTTGGCTTGATTTTAAAATGAGTCTTTGCCAGTGTTCAGAGAAAGAAAAGGGAATTTGGACAAGACAGAAAACCACATAAAGCATATAACATTAGGTACCTAAGGTAAAGTCCTGGCCTCAGTGAAGTCAGTGGGGCTAGGATCATGTTCCTTTTCAACACGATCTGCAAAGAGGGGTGGGTGAGAAATTAGACTAGTGTGCTTGGTTTTTTTTATGATTTATAAAGAAACCTCAGTCTTTTTGTTTAAAAAAATTAATTCAACTTGGTTTTTACATTAGAAATTATGTCTTGTCTACTCTGGAAAACTCATCCATATCTAAAGAACTAGTTCTATTATGACATCACATAAAAGCACACAGGGAAACTTGACATGTTGAGATGGGGAGGGATTTGTAGTTAGATTATTTAAAACTATTTCGTTTCTGGGTTTTTTAAACACATTTAAAACTCTAATACCTAATGAACACTTGGAAAAAGAAGGTCTTTGTTGAAGATTCCACAGCCTGCCTGTAACAACTGCGGTGTGAGAACTTATAATAAACACCTCTGAGCCTCAAGAAATTTTTAAATAAATCCAGGGAAGACCAGATTTGTCATTCCTGTTATTTGTAAGGGTAAAAACAAGCAGAAAAAAACATTTAATTAAAAAGAAACTTGAATTTTTAACCCCACCCCCCCCACCCCTTTTCATTTCACTTTTAAAAAACAGGCAGGGAAAGAAACACAGAGAGATGCATGTTCAAATAATATTTAATGCTATTGATTACAAAAGCGCCACTTGGTGGACCAAATTCCTTTTTGGTAATAATGTAAAGCTAGAGTTACACCAACAGTGTCAGTGGAATTACTGTAGATGTACACCGGTGAAACAGGAAAACATTACCATATCTGTGCATAGTGTATTATCACTGGTTGGAAAATAAAATACTATCTGTTTTGTTTAACACAAAGTTTTCTTTGCCCCCTATAAAATGTCTTGCTTTCTACCAGTGAACATGGGGTGTAATGGGATGCTGGCATTCCCTCTTCAAAAATATCACAGATAATTTGGGGTAGCTTCTCAGATATGGAACGAGATGGGAGATAATACTGTAGATCCTAAAATGGCAGAAGAAGAAAACAAGTTGGAGTGGGACTAAATGAGCATATTGACTATGTTCTTATCTAACTTTTTAAGCACTTTGGAAAATGTGTGTATGTTGAAGCATCTGCCAAATAATTTTAATTTCCTCTTGTGTAAAACATTACCTTTGATTTTACTAAGCTAGGTGCCACTGCTCAGTAACATTTCCTTGATCTGTTGGACTTTAACATTTTCAAACAGTTTAATCTTTGTCTCTTTTTCTCTTTCAACAAACATAGTTATCGGTGCGTTATCTGAGTACTGTACATAGTCTTAAATTATGAACATTTTGACACTAAAATATTGTTAATTGCTTTATATTAAACCTTCTTAATTTATTTTGGCAAACTGAGACAGGGCCCCGTGATCTCATTAACATAGCTTTCTTTTGCCTATGACATGATCCCTTTTTCATTAACTTTTAGGACAGTGGGTAATCTTTCACTGTACACTCTTATCTGAAATATTACTGCTACCATCTGGGTCTTTGTCTACTTAACATTGGTAAAATTCTTCTCTGTATAATACTTGTGCTTTTCTTTCTTTTTTTAGAGTTATGTTGAAAAACTAATCATGCTATTTCTAGCATCAACTTTGTATGCTTACATTCACGGTATTGCTGGTTTCTGTACAGCACTTTGGCATAACTGAAAAATGTTATCGAAATGAATTTCAAATGTAGGGCCAGATCCTGAGCTGATGTAAATTGGTATATCTCTATGGCAGTCAAGGGAGCTACTGCAATTTACACCAGCTGTGGATGTCCTCCATGTATATTTTTATGCATTGTGCGTACACTTCGTGATACAGCACATACACATCTAGCCATTCTTTTTCTCCCTTCTGAGTTACAGTGTTTTACTTAGGGCTTGTTTAGATTTGAAAAACTACAGTAGCACAGCTTAAGTGCTTCAGTGTAGACACTCACTACAGCAGTGGTCCTCACACTTTTTCCATTGTGCGCTCCCCCCCTTACCTATAATGGAACCTGTCCCGTCCCCCCCTCCCCCCCCCCCCCCCCCCCCGAGCTGCAGCCGGGAGCGGAGCTCGGGCTGGGGCCGAAGCTGGGGGCTGAGTGCTGCTCCCTCCCTGGGCTTTGTGGAGGCTGGCCCAGGCCCCGCCGTTCCCCCTCCCAAATATGTCTCTGTGCCCCGCTAGGGAGGCGCATGCCCCATAGTTTGGGGACCACTGCACTACAGCGATGGGAGAGATTCTCCCATTGGCATAGTTAATGCACCTCCCCGAGAGGCAGCAGCTAGGTCAACAAAAGAATTCCATCGACCTAGCACTGTCTACACTAGGGGTTAGGTCGGCTTAACTGTGTTGCTGGGCTGTGTGGATTTTTTACACTCCTGAGCAAGGTAGCTGGGTTGACTTAACTTTTGAGTGTAACCTGGCCATAGAATTACAGGCGAGTCGCATCTTAGGCGCATTTAACATGTGCGAATTCAGCTTTGCGCGGTTGGCAAAACCAGAAAAAAAAAGAAAAATAACTATTTAAAAACTGAATCGGTACTGCGGGCGATTGCGTCCGCCATTCAACTCAATGGCGTTTCACTATACGCGGTTTTTCGCTTTACGCGCGAACCGCAGAACGGAACCCCTGCGTAAAATGAGACTTGCCTGTATTGCATGTTGACCTACACATAGGTACAGCCTTTCTGGGACTATCCAAACAGCTGGAACAGAGCACCCTGGTGTATACTCTGGAATTTGTAATGTTAAGGAAAATACTGTACTGTACTCCACTATTTAGTGTACTACTTCCCCCCCGCCCCAAGCCTCCCTCCACAACAAAACAGTAATGAAGGAGCTTGAGAGCACTATCATATTCACATTAGAGAAAGAAAGCTCATTGGCTAGGGCACTTATCTAGGACTCAGGACATCCAAATTCAATTCCCTTCTCTGCCACAGACATCATATAAAATGGGGAGAATACCTCCTAGGGGTGTTGGGAGGGTATAGACTGAGAGGCACTGAGATACTATGTTAATGGGGCCATATAAGTACCTAAAGTAAATAACTGTCTGCTACTTAATCTGTCTAAAATAACTTACCCTTGCCTTTTGTCCTAATGGATAGGAGATCAAGGTACAAATTTATATTGACCTACCACTGAAAGCTAGACACATCTGAGGTAGCAACTGTTTAACTAAGCACGGCAACAGTGTACAATGATTAGAACAGGAAGATGAATGATAGTCTTATTGGAAAGTGAATTGGAACATCTTTCATGTCAGGTGGATGCCTGGTATCCTCACTGTTCCTATTTGCTTTTGAAATGGTGCCGTGGTAACTTAAGATGGTCACTGTGGTTCTTTTTGGAAGAGGAGGTTTTTTTACCTGGGAATAAACAACTTATATTAATAATATCCAGCATCAGCCCAGCTAAAGTTTGAATCAATTTCTGATTAGCTGGTAGTTCTCAACTCTCTTCTTCATCTCAGCTGCCAAGTTCACTTCATGAGCTACAGCACAATTCCAGTGATCTGAAGAAACCTCTGAAGCACGTAAATCGATCAGTGTAATAAGAGGGAGGGAGACACTTGGAAGGAAGCAAAAAGAATTATGAAATGTAACCTGTTTCCAAACACTTGGCCATACTGGATAGCAATACTTAAAACAGAGGCCAAGCTTGCAAGTTGCAGACAGCTGTTGTTTTAAAACCTACCTAGCAATGTGTAATCCAGTTCTTCCGCAGGCCCAAGCTGTCAGGGTTCCCTCCCCACTGTGAACTCTAGGGTAAAGACGTGGGGACTCGCATGAAGAGCTCCTAAGCTTGTTTCTACCAGCTTAGGTTAAAACCCCCAAGGTACAAAACTCCCTGCACCCTGAGAAATGCTTCTCTCACTGCCTGCTTTAAACAGGAATCTGGGAAAGGAACCACTTGAAGTTCCCCTTCCCCACAAAATACCCTCTCAAGCCCGTACACCCCCTTTCCTGGGAAGCTTGAGAATAATCTCCTAACCCAGTTGGTTACACAGTGATCTAAAAACACCCCCCCGGGGTTTTAGAACCATAGAAAACAGTCAGCTTCTTAAAAGAAGGATTTTATTAAAACAAAGAAGGTAAAATCATCTCTGTAAAATCAGGATGGTAACTATTTTACAGGGTACTCAATTTCCAAACTCAGAGGGATTCCCCCTCTGGACAAAACCTTAAAGTTACAGAAAAAACAGGAATAACCCCTCTCTCTAACACAGGGAAAGCTCACCAAGCAAACCAAACAGAAACCTACTCGCTATGCTGACTAAACTTACTTTAGAAAAGTGAGGTTTGGTGAGAAGATGACTGGTTGAGGAGATTGATTTTCTGCAGGTACTTCTTGTCTTCCAAGATCACTCTGGCTCAGACAAAGAGCCACACACACCTTCCCCCCTCCCAAGATTTGAAAGTATCTTGTCCCCTTATTGGTCAGATGCCAGCCAGGTCAGGTGTCAGTCTGGCTACCTGCATTTCTTAACCCTTTACTGGTAAGAGGATTTTATAGCACTGCATCCGACCCTCTCCCCCTTCCCTTTATATTTATGACACAAGCTCTATCAAAATACTAACTTGTCAGTAGGTCTGGGTTTATGATTTTTGGACCCCATGTAGAGGCAGGGTCCCAAGCTGTCAGAAAGGGAATGGGCCTGCTGATGTGCTGCAGAGTTGAGGCTTTGTCTTCATTGCCGAAAGGGAGGGGTGTATGTGTTTGGTCTACACTAGAGACATCCAAGCCAACCTAACCCTTGGTGTAGACAGTGCTAGGCTGACGAAAGAATTCTTCTGTTGACCTAGTTACTGCCTTTCGGAGAGGTGGATTAAATACAGTGAGGGGAAAATCCCCCCATCACTGTAGTGATTGTGTACACTGAAGCGTTACAGCGGTGCAGCTGCACAGTTTAAAGTGCAGGCATAGCCTGTGTGTGTGTTTTACAGTGAGATAGCTATTATGCAATAGTTATGTCACTGAAAAATCTTAGTAGAGACAAGGCACTGTAGTTTTTACTGCAAGGTAGCTAGGTGAGGTCAGCACTGCACTCCCCACCCATGGTTGACCTTGCTTAGTTGCCATGGTAAAACTACAGTGCTTTGCCTCCACTAGGATTTTATAGTAGGATAGCTGATGCACTTTAGTTATACCATGGTAATAACCCACTCTTTTTTTATCTGTAAAGACAAAACCTTAGTCTGATTCTCTCTTTGGCTCTCAAGCACATTGTCCACATTGTGTCTCAGGCTCTCCCTGCTTTCAAGCAGATTCCTGTTTTTCCTATCAGTGCTCCTTATTCCCTGCTTACTCAGGCAGAACTCTCCAGGTTAAATCCTGGCCCCTTGAAGTTAGCGGCAAAGCTCCCAATGACTTCAATGAGGCCAGGATTTAACCTTCAGCCGTTACTATGGACTTTGCCTGAGTACGGAGTGTTGCATAGGTCTCATGTGAATTTTAGCCAGATGCAGCTCTGCTTATACCTTGAGATGTAAAATCCAGGGCTCCTATTCTCCTGCCCCAGAATATGAGTAACTTCCACTGTAGTTGTAGAATAAATATAAAATTAGAGAATTAAAGTTAGCTCAAGTTTAGTTAAAGAAATATGTGTTATAAAAAAGGCCGTGAAAGTAATGTGTTATAAGGCGAGAAGGAATGAAGTAGGGAGGATGTCTGGTTCAAAGAATCACTAATGAAATAAGGGGAAATTTCTAAAAAGAAGGGCTCTGACTGATAGGGGTGACTGCAGAGGCTTTAAATAAGACAAAGAGAATTTGTTGTAAAAAGAGCCAACTTGAGCTTTCCCACCCCACATACCAGTGTTATCTCAAACATTGGGGCCTATGTGAATGCAGGTGCAAAGGAAAAACTGTTGGTCAGCAAGAACGAAGGGAAGAGATAGGGAGGAAAGGGCTTAGGGAGAAACGCTGTTGTAAATCTTATCTGGATTAAGACTGGAAATAAAAGTGAACTGTCTCAAATTGGTTTTTAGCTGAAGTCAGTAATTAGCAATGACATCGCCTGTTTGTTAAGGGGTAAAACTAGTAAACTCTTAAAGGGTTCATTGCTAATACCTGCTTGACCATGTTGGAGCCGACCAATATGGGTCTAAGCACCACTGGGCTTAGCCCTTTTTTAAGTATCTTGATCAAATTCTTATAAATGTTTTGCTACTGTTTGGATGCAGTAAATTGCTTATTATTTATTGCTTATTTTTTGGGCTTTTTTAGGCATGTTTAGAGCAATTGTATAAATACCATTTGGCCTTTGGATTTAATACAGGAATTTATGGTTAAATTAGTGTCATGATAATATCCTGCATAAATAATAAATATTTCCAATAGTAGTCAATGGAAGTTGTGTATACCAGAGAGGACGATCAGGCCTAGAGGTCCACTCCCGTAATTCACTGTGGCAACAAACAACCTTTGCAGCAATAATAATTTTGGTTGCTTTGGCCCCTGTGGTGTTTGTAAAGAAAAAGTATTCTAAGATATCTGAGCGTTCGAAGCAGAAAATGACAGTTCAGCCAAAGAGGCTGTGGCTGATGGTCCTTTCTCCATCTCATCTGTGGGTGGAGCAAGCAGAAGGTAAGCAAATGGCAGGTAGTTCATTTATGCACATTTAGGCGATGTGGCTGTGAAAATCTGTAGACCTGCCTGTGGTGATTTGAATGCTTTGGTTTACTGGAGTTGCTGTTCCTTGCAAAGGGTGCATGCATTTTAAATAAGAAACAGAGTAATACAAGGTACAATAGAATGAATTTCTCAGCAGAATAGAGGATGATTAACCTTTTTACAGATAACCTCAAATAATGTAAAGTTAAAATTTAAATTTAATATATATATTTAAATGGGACTCAGGTGCTTCTGAAATGGGAGTTAGGTGCTGATCTGCATCTTTACGTACCTAAATACTTTTGAAAATATGACCCTTAGGCTAAAATCCTGTGGAGGTTAGCAACATACTGGAGAAGTTTCTTTTGGCTGCAGCAAATTTAAAGTTTGTGATTAAAAATGAATGCAAAATACTTTTCAGTCCTGATGCTGAAGTGTGTAAGTTTTGCAGTGTATCTTGTTAAGCTTAGTATAGTCAGTGCTATTTTAAAAACTTATACATTACATAAGCAACATTTGTTATTTCTTTCATAGCATAGTTGGTGGTGTCATTTTCACTAAATAGCAATGGTTAAAGACCAAATTTACTTCTAGCTCCAAAGCCTATTAAAATGGGAGTCTTTTCATTGTGTAACCCTTCTGCCAGTCAGAGTCAGCAGCAACAAGGGCCGGGTTCCGTATCTAGGGGTTCCATTCCAATAACACAATGCAAAACCGGCTCGAGCCCCCACCCAGTGACCTGGGACAAATATATATCACCCCCCCCCGGGCGCCTCTAAGAGGCAATACTTCCCCTCTCGCAAGCACAGAGTCTGAGTGTAGAAAAACCTTTTAATAACAGAGAGAAACGATGCGGCAGTTTGCTGGGGAAATACCACATCTAGGATTTGTAAACCAAACTGTGAACAACGACCCACCCCAGCAAATTGGCCATGTCCTTTCCCTTTGGTTCTTGAGTCCAGCAACCCCCAAAATCACCCAAAGTCCCAAAAGTCCAACAACCCAAAAGTCCAGACCCAGAGTTCAAAAGTTCATCTGCAGAGTGTTACACCCCCTCCAGTCTGGGTAAAATTGGGGAGGGGAGAGGTAAGGGGCACCTTACGTGGCTCGAAGCTGATAGCCCCGTCCCTTCGTGGGGCCTCGCTCGGCTCGGCTCGGCTCGGCTCTGCTCTGCCATCCCACGAGGCACTCCGCTCAGCCGTCTCTCAAGCCGCTCCAGCTGTCCCGCCAACTGTTCCGCTCCGCCAGCAGCTCCGCGCCGTCAGCCGGCCTGCAAGTCGCTCCGGCTGTCCCGCCAACTGCTCCGCTCTGTCAGCAGCTCCGCTCCACCAGCCGCTCAGCAATAGATCTTCTGGCTCCCCCACTACTTAACACAGTGCTCAGTGATTTCAGCTTTTAACAACTTCAGCTTTTTAGTGATTGCAGCTTGTAGTTAGGGGAGCCTGTGTGCTCATTTGCACACTTAGTCCAGAGTAATTCCAACTCAGCAGCCTGTGATTAGACTCCTAAGGAACTCAAAATTAGCTCTGATATTCCACAGTGGAGAGAGAGAAGGAAGTGCAATTGACATTTAGGACCCTCAGAAGAGGCCCATGTCACCAGATATAAATACCTGTCCCCACTCTCTCTCAATTCACTGGGTTTTGGAATCCATGTCCCTCACCTAGCAAGTGCTGCTCAGCTAATGGTGAGGCCCTTCATCATAACAAAAGCCCACTGTCCTTGATTCCCATAATCAGGGTAACAACACTTTATTCTTCCTGCCCCAATAACAGAGAGACTGGGGCTCCCACAGCAGTCAAAGTGACCATTTGGGCAAGTGGTCCATCATGCTTTGCAGGGTGGGTGTGTCCATGCAAACAAGATTAGCCCCTGACATCCCTTTCCACAACTCACCACCAGATGTCAGGGTAGAGCTCATCCTGACTCTGCTTACAATTGAATTCAGTGGACCTTTGATCAAGTGTTCTTTGAGGCAATCAATAAAGGTGTTCGCGTCAGTGCGGTCTGTGTTTGAACCGACTTTTTGTTTTCATTCGTAGGCAAGTTCAGAATGCTCACACAGGGATAGACTTGTCAGTGCCAGAGTACCAGGAAATCCGTGGGAAGATGATGTCCGGCCATGTGGAATATCACATTGTAGCTGTTACCCGACTGGCTGCATTCAAATCAGCAAAGCACAAACCTGAAGATGTGGTTCAGTTTATGGTAAGTAGTTAATCATTGCTGTGTTAGATAAAGAAATCTTTTGGGTTTTTTTCTCTCTATCAGCGTTTGTTATTTTTATACTGTTGTAACATTACATGTTTGATCATATTCACAATTTTCAATATGACAGTGCAGTCTGGGATGTTACAGAAATAACAATACTTTGCATCTATAATTGTGCCTTTCAGCCAACCATTTCAAAGCACTTTACAAAAGTAGATGAATATTATCTCCACATAAGACATGGAGCACAGAGATTTCCTACCCTAGCTTCAACATCCTCTGAGGCTACCTATGCTCCCCAAGCTGTTCTCAATAAGCAATAATGTGATTTCTTGAATTTAATATGTACTCTACAGTGAGATTGGTCTAATTCCTTGTATTGTTAGTCATCCTGGCATTTCACCCTTCCTGGGGAAGTAAGTCATACAGTAAAGCTGATTTATAGGAATGGAGTTTTATCCCATCAGATATTTTTTGCTCAGTTGTCCCCCAACTTTGTTGGAAAATAGTTTGAGCATGTGGAAGTAATTTTAAACCCTGAGTTTGTAGGGTGGTAGGGTATATGCTTCACGTTGGTTTACTGTTGTTGTTTGTATTACCATAGCACCTTGGACTTAGTCGTAGAATAGGACTCCATTGTGCTAAGTATTGTACAAACACAGAACAAAAAGATGGTCCCTGCCCCACGGAGCTGACAATCTAAGTATAGGACAGGCAGATGAGTAAAATGAGACATTATTGGTTAGTGTGACAGGCAGTGGTCTCAGCACACCAGCAGCCTAACCATTGTTAAGTTTTTTTGTAGACATCATGGCAAAGAAGAGTTTTGAGAAGGGTTTGAAGGAGAATAATGAGGTGGCTTTGTGCATGTTTGTGGGGAGCGCCTCCCAAACATGAGGGGCAGCAGGAGGAAGCATGAAGGTGCTAATTTGAAAATGTAACAAGTGGGCAGTGGAGTCAGAAGTTGACCTTTTGACAGTGAATGAGAGATGATAGATAGGGTGGGGATACGCTGTGAAGGGCCTTGAAAGTGAAAGCTTATGTTTGATGTGACAGAGAAGGCGGAAGCCAATGGAGGGAATTATTTTGGGGAATTTTGGCCTGCATTATATAGAAGATCAGACTAGATGATCAAAGTGATCCTTTCTGGTCATGGAATCTATGAATCTCTGATTCAGGGAGATGGTGACACGAACAAAACAATGGGATAGGAAAATGATCTTTGCAACAGCATTCTGAATAGACATGAGCGGGGCAAGATTGCATTTGTCGAGGCCAGAGAGGAATAATCAAGACCTGAAATGATAAAAGCCTGGATGAGAATTTTAGCTGTGTGGATGGATAGGAAAGACTGCATTTTTTGTGTGTGTTAGCTGATGTATTCAATAAAGGGAGTATTATCTGTAGTTAGTCAATTGAACTAATTGTTTCTGGTCATCATGTCCTTCAAGGTTTTAGAAGTAGTAAAGCTCATCCTCACACACTGAGTTTTTATTCATAGGTTGGAAGAGGAAAACAAGCTTTCCTGATTTTTCAACTCCAAATTGGTTTCCTAACTATGAATGAACAAGTCATTGAACTGAACTAGTTGAATAAACTGAAATGAAGAAAATAATTTTTCTGCACCTGAAAAAGAGGCTACTGCAGCCGAAAGCTGGTTTAACACTTCATAAGAATGTGACAGTGGAGTAACAGCTTTTTATTGACTTGTTCTACAAGATAAACTGTGTGCATATAATCAAAACTAGTTTAACAAGGAAGACATATTTCACTTACAAATGTGAAATACTTAGCCCTACCATTTATTTGATTTGAACAACATAGCTTTACCTATTAGCCTGCAGTTTGCATGTGTGTTGGTTTGCATAGCATTTGGTATCAGTACATTTAAAATGCAGTGTTCATATTGAGTATCAGCACAGCAGTTCGCTTCCAAGATGAGTCTTCAAATCAGAGTCTTTGTGAATCTGAAGTTATTTAAACACTTCCGTTTGTAAAGCACTGCTGATTGTAGTGTGGGCTGTAGATAAGCATTAACCTTGGGGTCATACTTGCTAAACTAAAGGAAAACTTGTCTGTGTTTCCTTTGAAAGTTCAGAATGTTCTCAGTATATAGAAACAATGGAGTTGCTTTATTTTTAAAACTGAATCATAGCTGCCATTGAGAAGGTAAAGCTTAATTATTGCACAGAAACTGCCATTTTCTGGGGCAGAGATACACCGGCTTCTCTTATCTCAAATGCGGTTCTACTGCTCACACTTTGTCTTTCCAGAAGTAACAGTCCTCCATTGCTCCCTCCCCTTTTAGAATGCACCCAGCCGTTGATGTTTTATTTGATGTATCAGCCTAATACTCAGTGTAATTACTTATTAGTTCACAATTTAATTTGCTGATGAAGTTTATTAAATGCTAAAAGAACCCTGCCCTTACTGTCTTGTTGTCTTACATACAAAATGCAGCTTTATTATGTATGCACCACACACACTAATAGTTCTTTGTCTCTCTCATATATGTGTGTATGTATATTTTATCTATGCATGCATGCAAATTTTGGCAAAAAATCTCCTTGTGACTCAGTATCCCATCTGTGAATGGGGGATAACATTTCCCCACTTTAGAGGGATGTTGTGAAGATAAGTTCATAGTTTGTGGAGCACTCAAATACTTAGGTGATAAATGCAGCTGAAAAGCCCATGGGGTAATAAAACAATTCCACACTCAGTGTAGCAGTTGGTTGGTGTGCAGTAAAATAAGACGTGGGGCCACATGTTGCTGAAAAGAAATATTGAGCATCATCCTATTTGCATTTAATGAGGCAGGGTGGAAAAAATAGCATGTGACCATGTAACTATATCATAATAGGTCACAATGCCAGGCCTCCATTTTCTTGTAGTATGAAAAAGTGCGTTTTAAAAATGGAAAACACAGCTCATTTTATAGTATTTTACAGTATGCACATTTGAAGAGTAGTGCTCGGAAAGCTGTTGGACAATGAGTTAAGGATACACCATGTCTTCTGTACGCTGAAATCCTTGTGAACAAAAAGCACAAGAGCCTGAGTTTGGGACGAGGGCTTTGTTGTGGGGCGTGTCTGTCCTATCGTGCCCCCAGCTGACCTAATGAGGCCCTGCAGGCACTCCCTGCTCCAGGGGCCCTTAACAACTCGACACAGCCCAAAGGGGGTTGTAACACAAAATTCCCCTGACTGGGGTACTACTTTATTAAAGCCAAATAACCTTGAAATAAGGTCTCTCCCCGTGGGATCGGGGGCAGCACAGCCCTCCTCCTTCTTGGGGCTTGTCGTTTCAGTCCTGGGCTCTCTGGCCAGAAGTCTTTCCCTTTGGGCTCAGGGGTTGCACAGCCCCCCTCCTTGTGGCCTGTGGTCTCTGGGAGTTCCTCTCTCTTGGGAGAGGTGGTCTTTCTGAGAACACTTCCCTGAAACTGAGCCCTGAAGGCCTTTTATCAGGCCCAAATGCACCTTATTCAATTAACTGCCTACACGGGCTCTTTAAATTAGCTTCTCACAGTAGCGGGGGGAAGGAGGGGAGAGATACTTAACTTCACATACATCTTGATGACTTCACTGGGATTCCTCATGTGTATCACTTGTAGGGTTGGAGCCAAAGTTTCAGTCTCCACCTTGAACTTCCGGGCAGTTTTCTTACTCTTCCAGCTATTTCAGCATGTTTTTATTCATGATAAATGTATTTATGTGTTTCTAGCAACACAATCCTACTTCCTAAAGTGCATGTTGTCTTTTCAAAATGAATGTTGTAAATAGGACCCCAGTCATACAAATAAATTTATGCTTAGCTTTATTCACATGAGTAGTCTCTTTGAAGTTGATTAACCAGAGCCTTAGATGGTGTGAATTAGTATAATTCTATTTAAGACAAATATGCCATCTGAGAATCTGGCCAAAGGATACTACTCGCTTGAGTAAAATTAAGCACGTGTATAAGTGTTTGGAGGATCGGGGCCTAGAAGAATCATAGGTAATAGGAGAAAATTGTTTGAACCACACGTTACAGATTAATAGTATTGATTTTTATTTATTTGCTAGAATAAAAAAATATATTTTAGATATTTAATCCTGAGTCTGGTACATGAGAGACTATTCCAGCAGAGGGCACTTAAGCACTGTCTCAAATTATTTTGCATGGTGTAATAACATGCAGACTTTCAGGTAGTAGATTAGTATACTTGGGGTAGAGTATTTAGCACATTCTGTATTCTGTATTGTACATTAAGATTGGTTGTTGTGGGAAGCCCACAAGGATTTTCAGTGGCTTAATTAGTAATAGTGTACAAGGGTGCACATTTGCTCTAAATTCAATAGCGTAATTAAACACAAATCGAGATTTATGAATAATTTGCACATTTGGTTTGCACAGGAAGATTAACATTTTCTGTGGTGAAGAGAAAAAAAGTAATATTTAAGGGTTTTTTTGTCTCATCCCAATACTCAGTTTTGAATTTGTGTGTAATATTTTGGGGGGTTGTTCTATGGATTAGTTGCTCTTTCATATTAGTTTAATACATTAACTTGCTACTTATTATTACAATTAATTCTTCATTTGACATATTGTGCACATCATTGAAGAACAATGTCTGTTCTTTTGGAGAAGAAACAAGGAATCTCCTGTCCCCACTCTATGTCTACACTACAGAGCCTATGCCACAGCCCCCTAGTGTAGACGCAACATATGCCAACAGAAGGAGGAGTTCTGCCGGTAAAGTGTAACCCTTTGACCAATGGCCTTAGGCAGCAACAAGGGCCATGTCCTTATTTTAGAGGATTCTCTACTGTTTCTTAATTTTTGGCTTGAACATCCACAAAGTGATCACTACCTATAACCACTCTGAGTACCTTTGCTAGACAAATCTGTACCACTTGCAAGCGCAGACGTTTAAACAAACAAACTTTATTTGGGGGGGAGGGGTAAAGGAGAAAAGGGAAAGGCCAGGTTGAATGGGACAAATATTGACAATTTCACGCCTTCCACCACTGTTTACCCCAGGGTGCATAAGTCACAGTCCCAAACAATTGGCCCCCGAATGGCTGATGCAGTTTGTTCTGCCTTCCAGCCTCCCACTCTCAGTTCATAGTTCCCCAGCTTCCACATTTACAGTTTGTCATTCCAAGAGTTCAGGAAAATCAGAGTCCCTGTTTCGTAGGCAGCTCGGGGGCTCTACCACCCGTCCTGCTTTATTGATTTCAGCACCTAGGACAGGCAGACCTCATCAGAGTCGCTAAGCTGACACAGACTGTTGCTACAAATTCCTTGGCTCTCGCTGTAGTGTGTGCTCTGTTGCTCTCACTCTGCTGCTGGAAGCTGTGACCTGTGGGTGAAACCAACTGCTGCTTTTCTTTGCCTACTAGGTGCTATGGCTGGGCCCATCTCCAGCTTTGCTTTGCCTGCTGCTCAGATGACCAGAACTGCGGCTGGGCTCTGGCTTCTGCTTGCCACTGGTAGGAACCTTTGGTGAGCTCTGCTCACATAAGGCAAGGACAGGTCTTAGCGCAGCAATTTCAGATACAAGGGTTTCAGTGGGTTTAAGAATCCATCAGAGTCCCTACCACCTAACAAGGTGTTCCCGGCACAGCACAGCATGTCCAGCCTTTGTACAGCCATGTCCTATCCCCGGGGTCTGTCTGTCCCCAGACTCTTACTCCACCCCGGCAAACACTGGTTTAATCAGGGTGACTCCCACCCAGTCATTGTCCAGGCAGGTGGGTTCCCAGCAGGGTAATCTCAAAAATATGGGCCCCAGTACAAAACTTGGTCAAATTTTACCCCCGTGTTCCCAAACTACCTGTTGTTTATATGTAAATGAGATACTGTCACTCGGTTGACTCCCCTTGCTGTCCAGCAGATAACAGAGAACACATTGATATTTAAATGAGGTACTGCCTCACTCAGTCTTCTTTGTCTGGCTGAAGTAAATGTAGAGCAACAACTATAGTTTTACATTAAGATGGTTAAGCCAGATAATTGTGTCTAGAGTAGCAGAGTGTATTGCTGTGATGGCTCCTTCGTATTTGTGGGCATTGAGTTGTTGTATTTTCCGTGGTCTGTTCTGTGTGACCACAGTTGCACGGTAGAGCGTCTTTAATTTTCCATTTGTGCAGCAAGTATCCATATCTGCCATGGTTTGCACGGATATGGTTTAGGGTTGCCCATGAGCTTCATGGGAGACCGAAGCCAGGGATCTTCCACACCGGGTCTTTCACAAGGTGTTTATTTGTGGCTTCTTGGGAACTCCATTCGTCTTTCCAAGCTTCATCAGGGTTGAAGTTGCATTGTGGAAGGTTAAATGCATGGGTCCAAAAGGGCTTACGCGACTACAAGTGGTGGTGAGGGATGTTAAGGTCCTGGTGGATAGGAAGACATTCGTTTTCCCCGATCCACTGGAATTCCCAAAGGATTGCGGCATTGCGGTGAATGGTTGGGGGAGCAATGTGCGACAGCACTGGCAGCCGCGGTGTTGGGTCGACTTGAGGGTTCCAGTGATGCACCACATTGCAGTGTTCAGTTGGACATCAACAAGTCGAGTATGGCTACTTTTGGTACATACCGGTGCACAGTACTCGGCTACGGAGTACAAAGGGCCATCGCTGATGTCTGTGACACTGATGCTCCCCAGCTTGCTCTTGCCAGTTTCTGGACCAGGTTGACCCTTGGTCTTTGTCACTCAGTGAGCTCCCCTTCCTCTCCAGCAGATGGCATCAGAGAACTCACTCAATTACCTCCCTTCACTCATTGGTTTCAGGTCACAGAGTTTACAATAGGAACACCACCTCCCCAAGCAGCTGATAGGTGCTCTCCTCTGTTAGCATAGCTGCATCTACTCTGGGCTTTTTGTTAGTGTAGTTATGTCAGCTAGAGGGCGGGGTTTTCTACATAGCCTCTGACCGACATAACTATGCCGGTATAAATTTTAAGTGTAGATCAGACCTCTCTCTCACAGTCACATGATTTTGAAAGGGATTCTGGTATGAAACCCTCTCCTGTACCCTTGTGGCACCTAGCTAAGGATTAATCTGTAGTGACTCCAGAATACCAGTGTGGCCATTCCTTCTTCCTTTCACTTTTTTGCTGATGCTGTTTATTGAAAGGAGTATCCATCTTTTCTTGGTACCTCTACTACCTGGGTGCTCATGTGCATTTAGATCCCATCTACAGACCTGCCCCTGGAGTGCTTACAGGAAGTGAGTCTAAAATCCTAGTCAATCACTCCTCTGGGCTTCCCGGTGTATTCTGTCAACTCTTCTTGTCTTGTTTAGGTTACATGCTCTTTGGGGTAGGACTACTAGGGTTTCATTATTCAGCACCAAGCACATTGTGAGCACTATTCAAATAATAAATAATAATATAAAACTTTTAAAACTCACCACCCTGCTGGATGATAGTTCCAAGCTGCAGCATAATATTAACCTGAGGTTATTACATAAGTGCCCTTGGTAAATCTCTGTTTCGGTTCCTTTCTGCTTCTGTGCTTCTGTTCTGCGGACTTTCTTTTATCCTGGTGCCAGTTACAAATGTTTCGTTCTCCTTCCTGTACCCTGAGGCATGGAACCTGATTCTCCTCTCATGTATTCCAATGTAAATTGAGAGTCAGTCCTTTGAAGTAATTGGAGTTACATGGGTGTAGAACTAATAATAAATTGCAGGAGAATGAGGTGCAAAGGGGTTGGACTGCAGAAGAGGAGCTGGTGAATAATTGCTAGACAAGTAAAGCATTACTTTTTTTAGTTACTTCAAACTCTCTAATTGCATCTATCCACATAGATTCATAGATTTATTTTTTTTAAGGCCAAAAGGGGCCATTCTAATAATCTGCTCTGTCCTCCTGCGTAACCGTTCACCCAGTCATTCCTGCATCAAGCCCATCATTTCTCTTTGAATTAGAGCATATCTTTTAGAAAGACATCTTATCTTGAATTAAAGAATTCAAGTGTGAAGAAACCATCAGATCACTAGGCAAGTTGTTCCAGTCATTAATTACCATCACTGTAAAAATATGTGCCTTATTTCTAGTCCGACTTCCAAGCATTGGCTCTTGTGATGCCTTTTCTGCTAAATTAAAGAGCCCTCTACCATCTGAGATCTTCTCCCTATGTAGGTACTTACAGATTCATAGATTCGAAGGCCAAAATGGACCATGGTAATCATCTAGTCTGCCCTCTTGTGTAGTACAGGCCATAGAACTTCCCTCAAATAATTCCTAGAGCATATTTTTTAGAAAAACATCCTGTCTTGATTTAAAAATTGTCAGTGATGGAGAATCCACCACGACCCTTGGTAAATTGTTCCAATGGTTAATTATTCCCACTGTTAAAAAAGTACATCTTATTTCCCCGTCAGAATTTGTCGAACTTCAACTTCCAGTCATTGGATTGTGTTTATACCTTTCTTTGCTAGATTGAGGAGCCCCTTATTAAATATTTGTTCCTCATGTAGACACTTATAGACTGTAATCAAGGCACCCCTTAATCTTCTGTTTTGTTATGCTAAATAGTTGAGCCCTTTGAGTCTGTCGCTGTAAGACATGTTTTCTAATCCTTTTATTGTTTTTGTGGCTCTTTTGAACTCTCTCAAATGTATTAACATCATTGTTGAATTGTGAGCAGCAGAACTGGGCACAGTATTCCAGCAGTGGTCACACCAGTGCCAAATATAGAGGTAACCTCTCTGCTCCTACTTGTGATTCCTACTTATGTATCCCAGGATTGCAATAACCATTTTGGCCATAGCGTCGTACTGGGAGCTCACATTCGGCTGATGACCCCCAAATCTTTTTTCAGAGTATTTGCTTCCCAAGATAGAGTCCCCCATCCTGTAAATATGGACTACGTTCTTTGTTCTTAGATGTGTATATATAACCCTTCTCCTGTTCACCATCCCAGTATGGAATTGTTTAAGATAGGGCAAGTGTGCATTACGGCATTATACATATCTTTGGGGCACTGAGGTTCCTCAGTGTGTTCTGCGTTATGTGCCAGTATGTATTCATCTCAGATCCACTCAGACAAACCACCAGGAACAAAGTTTTATTCTGTAAGGAAATGCAGAACAGGATTACAATCCCTCCGCCTCCTCTCCACCTGTTTTATGTTCCCAGCCTCAGTGCTAAAATTTCCTTCTGGGAGGGCAGAGGGTGCTTCCTGGCAGAAACCAGGGAGTTCTCCCAACATGCAGCAGTTTGTAGTCCACAATTTGTAGTTCCCACCACTGCTGCTGAAGCACGCTGGACCTTGGGCTACATATACCTTTGTATTTAGCCAAATTCAATGCATATTGATTGCTTGCGCCCAGCTAACCAAGCAAACCAGATTGCTCTGATCTGTTCTCTTCATTATTTACCCCTCCTCCAATTTTTGTGTCATCTGCAACCTTTATCAGTGATGATTTTATGTTTTCTTCCAGATCATTGATAAAATTAAGTAGCATACAGCGAAGTACCGATCCCTGAGGGACTGTATTGGAAACACACCCACTCAATGACCTTATAGCCCTTGATCAAGTCACCTCTTACCCTTCTCTTGGCTAAATTAAATAGCGGTAGCAACAAGTTCTGCGGTTCTGTGCTGGTTATCAGGCACATTAGCAAATGCGGCAGACATTCAGGCACCAGCAGCGTAGAGCAGCTACCTACCAAGGTTGGCAAATCTGCCTTAAAGAGAAGCAGCAAACGGGGGAAAAAGATCCCTGCAGCTTTTTCCATTAGGATGCTAGCCTGGAGAGGTTCCTACTTCCTGACCTTTCTCAGGGCAGGCAGCAAAGAGTCTGTTTGTAGCTGAATGTTAGGGGCCTGTGCTTTCAAAGAAGAATGTCTCAAGTTCTGATCCTCTGTGTGCAACTAGCTGGTGCCCATGCTGTCTGACTGAATACTGTGCTGGATTTTTATTTCATTACAGTAGGGGATGACAGTCGTGCTGTGTGGTGAACTACAAAGTTGACAAGCTGACACCAGGCCAGATGGAAAGCTTTTCGGTACTGCATATTTTACACTGAGGCATCCAGGGGAAATGTTTCATGAAGCATAACTCCCTGCATGTTTGCAGTCTGTCCTTCACTCTCGCCTGTTCATAAACTAATCCAACATGCATATTTCATTACAGGTCTCTAAGAAGTACAGTGAGATTGATGAGTTTTACCAAAAGCTGACTGCCCGCTACCCACAGGCATCTCTTCCACCATTACCCAGGAAAGCTCTGTTTGTCGGGGAATCTGATATCCGAGAACGAAGAGTGGTGTTCAATGACATCATGAGGCTCATCGCCAAGGATTTGGAACTAGCAACAAGTCCTGAATTACTGGAATTCTTAGGTAACGAAAATAATTATATTGCAAACGCATGAATGCACACGTACATACACACACACACCTACCTGTTAAAACGACATAAAGTTAGGAAATACTAGAATTAAGGTCTCCTGTACAACTTTAATTCAGCACCCTCTTGTGCATATGCTTTATGCTACAATCTTTAATGACATGATCACATGCTATTTGTCCCTTGCCTCATTCATTGCACAGGATGGACGTACTCTGGAGATGAATGCGGGCTGCATATTGAAGGAGGCTGTTGTCTATAGATCGTGCTTTATTTGTTGCTGAAGTTGGAAGATGTGTAGTGAAAGAGGCAGGGGGTTTCAGGATGAGAAAGAATGATCTCATGGTCCAGGCAGTTGGATGCCACCCTGGAGAATTGGATTCTGCTCCTGCCCCTAGCCGCAGGGTTTCTGTGTGATCTGCAGAAATGCTGAGCACTCACAGCTGCAACTGAAGTCAAGGGGAGCTGTGCCGTGAACATATAAAATGCTTTATAATGCTCTGAAAAAACGGGCCCTAGGCATCTCAAATTGGGCGTCCAATATTAATGAATGCTTTTGACTCTAATCTCTCTGTGCCTCCGTTCCCCATCTGTAAACGGAGGATAATACACCCACTTTCCTCGCAGAGGTGTTGTGAAAATCAATCAATTAATGTTTGTGAAGCACGTGGATACTACAGTGATAAATGCCATAGGCAAGCCCAGGAGGAAATTAATAATTCTGTCTCCATGGTAGGATTTGAACAGTGTGCAATAAATAAGGTCAGGGGCCACATACTGAACAATGAGGAGAAAAGACAATATTGAATAGCTGCTCACTAAATGAATGAAGCAGAGGGTCCTGTGGAAAATAGGATGTGACCAATTAATTAAATACCATTTCATAATGCATACTCCTAAGGGGTAATCTTAATTCTGGCATTTCCTACCTTTGTGGTGTTTGACATTGCAACCTTAATAATGTTCTTATAACACAGTATTTTTGTGTGTAATTTTCTAGGTTTTTTAAAAAGCAAACTGGAAAAAATTAATTCCATCATGTGGCATCAGATTGATACCCACCTGGATTATCGGAGGAGTCGGAACCTTTACATCCACTGCACAGACATCTGCCACTTGAGCTAACAGAGTAACTGATAGCGGTAGTAGGCCCTTATCCTCTGTGTGGACCAGCACTAGAGGGGGATGCAACACTTTGCCAGAGGCTATCACAGATATTTTCTGACAGCAAGGAATGCTGAGACTTGGGAAGCTTGGGTTCCATTCCAGGTTCTGGAGTGGTGCATGCTCTAATGCAGACGTTCCCAAACTTTTCTTATTGCGTATCTCCTTCCAGATCTACCAGCTGTCTGTCTGCGTACCCTTACCCTTCTCATCACTGATACTTTGTGTGTTCTTCTCAACACTACCTGCCTTTAGCCATCTGTCCATATTTCACTGTTACGTACTGATATATTTATAGTGCAACGTACATAACCAAAATAAATCCCCTTGACTAAGTTCTGAGCTCAGTTAGACTGGACAGTTGCTGGGCAACTGAACCCACACTGTACGGTGGTTGGAGATGAGGACTGTACGTCCGTGTCTCTGTGTATCTGTGTGTTCTCACTGGTATATCTTGAACTAAATTAACTACCGTATTATATATAACAAATTTCCACAGAGTTTTAAAGCTTCATCTGAGAAGCCTGTTATGAAAATGCAATAAATAAATTAATAAGTAAAATCCATCATTATACCGTTTCTCCCACGTGCTCCCCAGAGATGTCTTGCGTACCCCCAGGGGTATATGTACCACAGTTTGGGAACCTCTGTTCTGGTGGGCACAGTATCTTCTACCCATTTTAGATTTTTATTTATGTGTGCGAATTGAAGAATTGCACCACATACTTATCGCAACTTCATTTTTCATGCAGTCCAGGATTGTACTTTTAGTTTTCACTCTCTGATGGGGTTTGACCTGAGAGCAGCCCAGATCTGTTAAGTCCGTATCAAATATTTCAGATCTAGAGGTGCATATAATGGCATATTAGTGGGTAGGGGGAACTAACTCTCCAGTCCAGATTGCTGGATATAGTTGACAATAGCTGATTGGAAAGCTAGGAACACATTCCCCAAGCCTAACTATTGAGAACAAGCGGAAGAAATTGACAAAAAAAAGTATTGCTGTGAGTTTAAATTGGCATGCTCAGTTCTTCATGCATTATTGTTTTTCGCAGGGACAAAATCTACTAGTGTCATTGACTTGAAAGGTAAAAATGTTCCTGAGGAGGAGGAGGAAGATGAAGAAAATGAAGAGTTAGATTTCTTCAAAGAGGAGAGGACATCCGACATAATCTCTCGGTTTGGGTTAGTAAAAGATCACGATGCCGAAAAAGAGGAGGAAGAAGAAGAAGAAGATGTAGATCCTCTTGGCATAATCAGGTATGACTGTCTTCTTTCTCTGTTTATGCCATTTTTATGTAGAGTATAAGGGCCAGGTTTCACTTACACCATTGAAGTTGGAGTTGCAACAGTATCAACCCAGTGCAGAAGCATTTTTATTATGGTGTCCACGTGTGGGCTTTCCCGTTCTTCTTCCTGACTCTGAAGAGCTCATATGATCCTGAGCATAAGCAAAAGTATCTGGAGACTCTGAATAATTAAATCAAGACCTGCTTAGGTAAACAAACCTAGTTACCTACTTATCTTGTTATTCTAAGGCAGTTATTTTCTTTATTTAAATCTAAAATCCCTCACTAATTCCCAATACCACTTGTAAGTTGCAACAGAAGCCCTGGGGCTAAATTGGCTTACCTCTGTAGCCAGGATTGTCAGCAGTGACAACAGCAATATTGTGGATTGTCAGCAGTGCCCAACATGAGATACTTTAAAGGATCCTGATATTCAGAAAATGCTAAGCACCCTCCTCTGAAAATCAGGCTCCTTTAAGGAGTGTCAAGTCAGACACCCAAATCACCAGTTACTTCTGAAAATCTTGGGTTAGGACTTTAACACTGCTCTGAACTGGTTCCTCCCTAGGATGCCGACATGGTATGGACCTTTCCTTTTACTTCTCCTACTTAAATCTGAACGTGATTTAACCTAAGGTCATTCCCAAGCCTGGGTCTCCCACGTTGCAGTCAGGCCAAGCAGAAATGTTTAATTCTGGAAGCTTGTTTTAGAGTTCATTGCCACGATTAGAACAAGTTACAATTACTAACTTTCAGACATTGTTCTTTTTACTTAGTGTATTTCATTCCTTGATTGTCATTGGAATATTTTAACTGTTACTCATTTAGCAATTGAACAGGTTCCTTGCCAAGTGTCTAAATTATTTCTTGGGTTTTTTTAAAGATGGATTTTTAAAAAATGATTAAATTACTGTTTACAATGAGACTCTAGGTATAGCAATACTTCCCACAAAATGATCCTCAGCTGGTCAGTTTACAAAAGAAGCTGTCCTTTTTTGGATAGGAAAATGATCTTTTGAGTTAGAAAATGTATTGTTGGATTTTCCACCAAAGAATTCACAGTGCCAAAATAAACAAGAAGTTTGCTTTCCTGTTCTGTGGTGGTTTGACTTGTATCTAAAAGTCTGAATCTTTTGATCTCTTTAGTGTATTGAGGGATGAACAGATCTGGCACTTAATCCCCATTTAGCTTCCTGTTCAACACTTCCTACCAAAGCAACATTCTTGTTGAAGTCAATGAAGTTTTGCCTAAGTCAGAGCAAATAAGGCACTTAAAAATATGTACTTGGCTACAGTGGGAATCTCTGCATTGTTGATGAATTTTTAAAAAATCAAATGCTTTGAACAATGAAGTCGAGTTTAACAGGTGGCTGTTCTGGCATCCAGCTATTCTGGTACTTTTTCTTTTAAAAAGTTGTGCACAAAGCACCAATATTAAGAGTGTTACAGAAATGTAAAGTTGAAATGATCAGCCTGCTGCTACCCTGGTGTAACTCCACCAGCTTCAGTGGAATTAACTCCCATTTTACACCACGGTAATGGAGATCAAAACCAGGCCTCATGTCTTGAGCAGCTCCTTTTGTGCCTACATTATTGATCTTATGCTAGATATCTTTATTTATTATTATTTATTTGTATTACTGTGGTACTTAGAAGCCCAGGCCCCCATTGTGCGAAGCGCTGTACAAAAACATAAATAGGTGCTGAACCTGGCTTCAGGCACTCTGCCGTAATTAAATTTCACAGTAACATCTCAAATAAAATGGCCTGGTTTTTACCACTATAAAATATATAAATACCAGCCAATTACTCCCCTCCCCCACAGCAAATAGCATCTGTACATGTTGATAGCCTGAAGATACACCTTTTACAATCTCCCACTGTTCTGGGTCTCCTGTAAATGAACTATGTAAGGTCCAGAAAGAAAATCCAGTCCCTGAGATGAAGGCAGATCTTTAGCCTTAATTCTGGAGTTTTCTGCCCTTTGTCAGTTGCAATGTTTTATCTGCACGTGTGAATGTAGAAGTCCAGTTGGCTCTGGAGTAGTTATGGTCCATAGAGTAAATGTACAAGTTACTTTTTCGGAGGTGGATTTTGCAAACTTCCTAGATAACACTGGCTTCTTCATATATTAGGGAAAATTATCATAGAATCATAGAAATGGAAGGGACCTCGAGAGGTCATCTAGTCCAGTCCCCTGCACTCAAGGCAGGACTAAGTATTATCTAGTAGACCATCCCTGACAGGTGTTTGTCCAGCCTGATCTTAAAAATCCCCAATGTATGTGTGCAACTGATTGTTCCTTCCTAAGTGGAGTACTTTGCATTTGTCCTTATTGAATTTCATCCTATTTACTTCAGACTGTTTCTCCAGTTTGTCCAGATCACTTTGAATTTTAATCCTATCCTCCAAAGCACTTGCAACCCCTCCCAGCTTGGTATTGTCCGCAAACTTTATAAGCGTACTCTCTATGCCATTATCTAAATCATTGGATATTGAACAGAACCGATCCCTGCAGGACCCCACTCGTTATGCCCTTCCAGCATGACTGTGAACCACTGATGATTACTCTCTGGGAACGATTTTCCAACCAGTTATGCACCCACCTTATAGTAGCTCCATCTAGGTTGTATTTCCCTAGTTTGTTTATGAGAAGGTCATGCGAGACAGTATCAAACGGCTTACTAAAGTCAAGATATACCACGTGTCCTGCTTCCCCCCATCCACAAGGCTTGTTAGCTTTCTTTGACAGGGTATCAGGTTGGTTTTACCAGATTTGTTCTTGACAAAGCCATGCTGACTGTTATTTATCACCTTATTATCTTCTAGGTGTTTGCAAATAGATTGCTTAATTATTTGCTCCAGTATCTTTCCGGGTACAGAAGTTAAGCTGAGTGGTCTATAATTCCCCGGATTGTCTTTATTTCCGTTTTTATAGATGGGCACTAAATTTGCCCTTTTCCAGTCTTCTGGAATGTCTCCCATCTTCCATGACTTTTCAAAGATAATTGCTAATCACATCTTGTTTTTTATTTATTGTATAGAACAGAGGCTTGAATACCATAAACCAGGGGTCTCAAACACGTGGCCCGCGGGCTTATTTCCTGCGGCCCGCCAAGCTCCCCTCCCCCCGCTTACCCTCCCCCCAGCACGCCACGTCCCCGCTCCTCTGCTTACCTCCAGGCGCTTCCTGCTTAGCGCTTTCCAGGAGGAAGGGGGGAGGAGCAGGGAGCCGTGTGCTCAGGGGAGGAGGCGGGGAAGAGGTGGGTCAGAGGTGGGGATTTGGGGAAGGGGTTGGAATGGGGGTAGGGAAGGGGAGGGAAGAGGTGGGAAAGGGCGGGGCCTCATGGAAGGGGTAGAGTAGGGGGCGGGGCTGGGGGCAGCAGGGGGTGTGTGTCAGTGATCTGGCCCTCGGGCCAATGTACTAGTCCTCATGTGGCCCTCATGGTCATTTGAGTTTGAGATCCCTGTCATAAACTCTGTCAATATATCTGCCACGAAGGAGCAGAAAAAGCCTAGGTTACAACCAAGCAGCTCAAACCATCTTAAAGGTGTTAAACTGTGTCTAGACCAGCATTAAGGGGGGGCTTTGAAACAAACAAAGCTAACTTAATTGCGCAACATAGACCCTGGGTGTGCAGTGGTTGTGCAACATGTGAAACTAAATTGGGAGGGAAGGCAATAGAATAATAACAAAGGGAATGACTTTTGAGTGGTGAAGGCTGATGAAGGGCTGCAGATGGGAGTGATGAGTGTAAAGAAGTAACGATGAATATATTAAAAAAATACTGAAACAAAATCATCTCTAATGCAAAGTATTCAGCATTCCAAAGGCAGACAATTATGGTGCTATACGAAAGGGTCATAAAAAAGAAAGATAATCATACCCAACATCTCATACTATTTAAGGGTTTTTAGTCAGTGAAAAACCTTTGAAAATATGCAAAGTCAGCACTGCAACAAGATTATCAAGTCAGCGTGGCAGACGTGGACAAAGCTGACGTCATTGAATTGTGTGTAGGGCAGAATGGTTTTCTTGGGTCAAGATGTGAAATGCTCCAATACCACAGGCCTCCATATGCCGTCAGCATGCTTGGTAGCACTTTTACTGCAGGGCCAGAGGCTGTGACTTGAGTTCATACCCAGTGTTGACATGGCAGTACTGTACCAAATGGTACCACTGTTAAACATGCCATGTTTTGGATTAAACTTTAAACTAAGGTCCGTTCGCTGTATCTCTGGTCACTATCCAGTTGGAAGCTAATAACAATCTTGTACTTTTCAGTCTGAGAAGGGATAACCCCAGCAGTGCTGACCCCCTCTCAATGTTGCAAGCTGTGTATAAGCTATTTCTGAATGCCTGGTGGATGACTCATTTACACAGGCAATTGCTTCTGTACTACATCTTTTTAAAGCTCTCAGTGGAATATAAAATGAGCTATATAAACCTGAATTTTGTTCTGTTATGTGTGGTTTTATGGCCCAGATCAAACTGTCACCTCACTTAGGCTTTATCTGTTCAAAATGTTATCCTAGTCAGAGGTGGTTCAAAATCTGTAATACATTTTTCTGATAAGGTTATCTGTTCTATACACTGTCTTGTTTTCTTAAGACCTGTTCCTGACTTGAATGATGCTCCCCTAATTGCGGGATGGAGTGATGTGTTTTTTTCCAAAACAAATGTCTCAAAGGAATACATTTTTTCCCTTTGTCTTCTCTCCCTTCTTTCCCACCCCTGCCCATCATGGTTTGGAGTTCTGTTATTCTGGTACACTGTTCCTTGCCATGCAATATGTTTATCATTGGTAGCTGTACAAATCTCTGTACAGAATTTGCAGGTCCTTCCAGAGCGGACACTCTTAACACTGGGAGCCTAATCATTCAACCCTTGCTCATCCAATGGAGGACTGAGCCCACGGGGTGCTTTATTTTTGTTGCAATGATGCATTTTTAGCTATGTTTTATTCAGTTTTTCAGTGTAAATTATACAGAACTTGAGGTCCCATTGTGATGTCATTTGCAATGCTTCCTTTTCATGTTTAGTTTTTTTCTCTCCTTTAGTGAGGCAGGCACTTCAGAATCTTACTCTAAGATTTTGTGATTCCGTCTTAGGCTTTGTCCTTACTGACCAAAAAAAAAAAAAGACGTGTTTTTACTACTTTTACCATGGGTTAACTAACACATGTTAGCTGTCCTGCTGTAAAATTCGAGTGGAGACGAGGCTTTTGCGGCAAGGAGAACTAGGTGAGGTCAACCCCTAGTGGGGTATAGAGCTGGAAAGCACTGTAGGTGCCTTGTCTCCATTTAAGATTTTCCAGTGAGATAACTGTTACCAGTTTGTTATCTCTCTGCAAAGAATCCACCTTTGTGCTTTGTGACAGTGAAGACAAAGTCTTACGTGAAAGACTGGGTACAACTTGGCCCCACAACAAGGTGGAGAAATGGCTAGTTTTATATTGACTGTGTATTGAGTTTCTCTTTAATAAACAAGATTTTCCATCTTTTCCATTTATTGCACATTTGAAAAGTATATAACAGCGACATCTGCTGCTGCTTTTCCTGTAGGAGACTTTAACTTTGGTGCTTCTGATTTTTTTTTTTCATTTTTTTTTTTTGGTGCTTAACCATACTGGCGTAATGTTTTAACTTGCATACATGCTGTATTTGAAATGGTATAGCACCCTTGTGGTTTCTTAAAGTACTCATGCAGTCAATTCTAAAATGTTGCAGTGGCTTATAATGATGAAATGGTGGTTCACCAGCTGGGTAAGGATCAAGGCAGAAAACAAAAATGAACTTGAGGTCAAAGACATTGAAAATCTAGGGTTGTTAGAGTCAGATGGTGGTGATAGTGGCAAGGCATGAGTGAACATTTCATGGTGATCAGGACACTATAGAGAGGATATGGACAAATTGGAGAGAGTCCAGCGGAGGGCAACGAAAATGATCAGGGGCCTGGGGCACATGACTTACGAGGAGAGGCTGAGGGAACTTGCCTTGTTTAGTCTGCAGAAGAGAAGAGTGAGGGGGGATTTGATAGCAGCCTTCAGCTACCTGAAGGGGGGTTCAGAAGAGGATGGAGCTCAGCTGTTCTCAGTGGTGCCAGATGACAGAACAAGGAGCAATGGTCTCAAGTTGCAGTGCAGGAGGTCTAGGTTGGATATTAGAAAACACTATTTCACTGGGAGGGTGGTGAAGCACTGGAATGGGTTACCTAAGGAGGTGGTGGAATCTCCATCCTTAGAGGTTTTTAAGGCCCTGTCACGGAGTATAGGGGAGTCCGGCCCTGCACCCCTCTTCCCCGGATTCACTGGGAGTCTCAGCCAGCCAGTAGAACAGAAGGTTTATTAGCGATGCCAGGAACACGGTCCAACCAGAGCTTGTCAGTACATCCAGGACCCCTCAGTCGGGTCCTTCCGGGGGGCAGGGAGCTTAGACCCCAGCCTGGGGGCTCCCTGCATTTCACCCCACAGCTCCAAACGGGGCAGGGAGGCCAGACCCTGTCTGCCTCTCTCCCCTCTTCTCCGGCCAGCTCCAAACTGAAACTCTCCAGCCCCTCCTCCCCCTTTGTCTCCTTCCCGGGCCAGGAGGTCACCTGATCCCTTTGTTCCAACACCTTCATCTCTCACCTTTGCAGGGGAGGGGCCGGGCCATCTGTTGCCAGGAGACAGGGCCATTCTCTGTATCCAGGCCTCTGCCCACCCCTGCCTTCTAGGGCTTTGTAACAATCATGCACTGTCGTCCCACCACCTAGATACTCAAGCACTGCATAGGGGAAACCGAGGCACCCACACAGTACTCAGGGAAACCTTAACAACAGTCCTAGTTCGTCACATCTCTCCCCCCTTCGAGACCGAACTGAGCGGGGTCACTTTAGCCAGTGACCTTGGGAAGTTCGAACCTGGTCACACCAGGCCGTTCCAGTTCCACGTGCTCCCTTAGGTCGGGTGGGCTTGATGGCACCCGCAGGCCGCATGTGGGAAGGTTTAGGCGGCCCGTGCCCTTTTTCCATCCCAAAACCCCTGGGGTTCAAGCTGAGATCAGGTCTTTTCCCAGCGCTCCAGTCTGGAGGGCTGTAATTCGGGCTCTCTTGGTTAAGAGCCTCCCTCTTGATCTGGTCCCCTCTCTGACCACGTGTCTGTGTCACCAGCAGCTCGGCATCGGCCCCTTTTCCTGGATGCAGCCACGTCGGGGCGGGGTGGTGAATATACACCGTAAAGCGCCACCCAAATAGATCCGGCTGCTGCTTCTTAAGGGCCTGCACCATGGCCAGGCATTCCCTCTCTATGGCCTGACCGTTCTGCCTCCAGGGCAGCAGCTCCTTGCTCAGATACCCGATGGGGTGTCTCCCCCGCTTCGCATAGGCCTGCATCAGCACCGCGCCCAGCCCTGTGTCTGAGGCTTCGGTGAACACTGTACAGGGCTTGGCCCGGTCTGGGTTTACTCGATCTATTGGGCCCTGGATTAGAGCCTCCTTCAGCGCACAGAGAGCCCTCTGGCCCTGCTCGGTCCAGACTGCCTCGTCTGGCTTCCCCTTCTTACCTAGCTCTGTGATGGGGGCAGCTAGGGAGCTAAAGGGGGGTACAAACCTCTGGTAGTACCCCGCCATCCCGCTAAAGGCCTGGACCTGTTTCTTGGTCTGGGGAACAGGCCAATCTCTGATCGCCTCCACCTTGGCCAGCCCTGGGCTGTTGAATGACTGGTTCACCTCTAAAGCCAGCCTGTCCTTGGCCTCTCTCTCCAGGTTCTGGGCTCTTTTCCCAGTTACTCTGAATGGGGGACACCTGATGGGAGGATGGGCTCCCATCTCAGGGGCGAGATCCATCAGGGGGTCTTCCCCCTTCTCCTCCCAATCGTCCCTTACCGGTTCTAGGGGTCCCCTTACTCTCCTCCCATACCACAGCTTGAAAGGGAAGCCCCCTGGTGATTCCTGGGGCACTTCCCTGTGCCATCGGTGGGGCAGGTACTTGTCCCAGTCCTGTGGATGCTGATTTATACAAGTCCTCAGCATCAGCCTCACGGTCCCTTGAACTCTCTCCACCAGCCCGTTGGACTGAGGGTGATATGCAGAGGCCCAGGTGGGCCAGACCCCACCTTTCTCCCACATGCCCCGGAGCCGGGCTGAGATGGCCTCGGATCCCTGGTCTGTAAAGACCTCGCTGGGGACCCCCATTCTGCTGAAGATGGTCAGCAGCGCGTCTGCCTCGGTGTCTGCCCCGGTGGAGGACAGAGCCACCACCTCTGGGTAGCAGGTGGCGAAATCCATCACCACCAAGATGCATTTCTTCCCTGACCAGGTTGCTCTGCTGAGGGGGCCCACCCTATTCATAGCCACCTTCTGGAAAGGTTCCTCTCTGATGGGCAGGGACCTCCAGGGATCTTCTCCCTTACCCTGGGCCAGGTACAATAGCCGGTGATGATACTTCTGGGGCCCCACCGGCTGCCTCCTGATTCCCCACAGTTCTACTTCCCCTTGGGGAGCCCATTCCCGGCACAGGAATCCCTTCTCCCACAGGGATCTGTCTCTGCAGTCTTCCCCAAGGGGGTTTGCAGCGCTGTGGCCAGCAAGTTCCCTTAGCTTCTCCAAGGCGGGATCCCTCTGCAGCTCACTGGCCAGGCCTGGGGTCACCGCCCCACTGAGCCCTGTCTCTGGTGGCTCCCTCCCTGCCGTGGAATCACTTCCCGGCAGCACCTCTGGACCAGGCAAGCCTGGTTGGCAGCCGTCCTGCCCTGCCTGTGTGTCCCCCCACTCAGCTGGGGTCTCTGCTCCCCCGGTGCTCAGCGCTGCCCTGGCTGTCCCTGTGGGGCCAGGCAGCGAGCTCGCTGCTTTGCTCTCTGCATCAGAGATTGCCTGAGCCACCTCTCCATTGTGCAGGGGGGTGGGGAGCATCTCTCTGTCCCACCCCGCCCTAGGGGTCTGGTTACAGGCAGGCAGGTAACCGGGGCCTGGCAGCTCCTCCCCCCTGCCAGCCAGGCCATTTGCATTTTCACTGACCATTTCCCTCTTAGCCAATTGGTTCCCTGAGTTCAAATTCAAATCCTCGGCCGTTACAGGGCCAGGGCCTGGATCCTGTCCCAAAGATACACAGTCACCCCCCAACAGCACCTCACTGCTGATATCCTGGAGAACCCCAACAACCAGCCAGCCCGACCCCTCCTGGGTCTGCACCGGGATCTGGGCCATAGGCAGGGCGAATGGGTCCATCCCTGGGACCCTCACCCAGGTCACACAGCCCCTCAGCATCTGGTGGGGGTGCACCACCCGGGGCCTGACCACAGTTCTCTCTGTCCCGGGATCTCGCCACCCCAAGAATGTCTCTCCATTGACCATCACCTTCCACTCCCACTGGGGGTCCATAGGGCTTGAGTCCAGGGCCAGGAGTGGAAATCCGTCCACCATCCCACCCATCTAGCTGGCGGAGTTTATGGCCTTGGGACCCAGCAAGGGGGTTAGATCCCGGGGCTTTTCCGCAGGGTCTCCCTGGTTCCAATCACCAGCCTGCTCAAAGGCAGTGAGGTGGGCCTCCACATCCCCACCCTCCTTAACCAGGGGCAGCAATTTAGGATTGAGGTTCCCTGCGGAGCTGGCACCCCGGGATCTATCCCCACTTACCCCTGGCCAGTCCCCTATGCCTCTCCGTTCCACCACCGCCAGTTTATGCTGCTGCTTCTCCTGTAGCCCTTTCCCAGGCTCTCGCTGTCTCTCACAGTCCTCTTGCTCTCTCGGACTCAGCTCCAGTCCCATTCGTCTCCGATCCCCTGCTGGGGAACCCGATCGTGAAGACCCCCGTCTGGTTGGGGACCAGACTCTTGGGGATGCCAGGCTACCGCTCCAGCTGCTCCCAGATTCTGCTGTAGCCCCATCGGGGTCAGGACTCTGCTCCTTAGAATGGTCATCCTCCTCCAGCTGCACAATTAGCTGGGCTTTAGTGAGCTTCCCAATGCGTATCCCTCTCTTTTTGCACAGGGTTACAATGCTTCTTTTAAGGAGAAAGCGATATGCCATCACTTCACTGCTCCCAAGTTGCTGTGGATTCGCAGGCCTGTGTGCTCTTAGCTCCCCACGGTTTCCAGGAAGAACCCCAAGTGTGCCAGCCCTTCTCCAGGTCACCGCCTCTTTGCCAGGGTCGAGCCGCAGCTCCTCCGCCCCTGGGACCACTCACGGCACCCCCAGGGGAACCCTGTCACTGCAAAAATCCTTCTCTCTCCCAGGGCCAAGCCGCAGGCTCCTCCGCCCCTGGGACTGCTCACTGCAGCCCCCAGGGGGACCCCATCATTGCACAGTCCTTCTTGCTGGTCACACACTCCCAGGGGTTAAGCGTAGCTCCTCCGCTCCCCGAAACCGCTCCTCTGTGAGCCTTCAGCACGCCTGGTCCTCGTTAGCCCCCCTTCGTTCTACTGCTCCCCAGTTACTTACTGCAGGAAGCGTCTTCCACGGGGTGCAGTACATCCCACCGCTGCCACCAGTTGTCACGGAGTATAGGGGAGTCCGGCCCTGCACCCCTCTTCCCCGGATTCACTGGGAGTCTCAGCCAGCCAGTAGAACAGAAGGTTTATTAGTGATGCCAGGAACACGGTCCAACCAGAGCTTGTCAGTACATCCAGGACCCCTCAGTCGGGTCCTTCCGGGGGGCAGGGAGCTTAGACCCCAGCCTGGGGGCTCCCTGCATTTCACCCCACAGCTCCAAACGGGGCAGGGAGGCCAGACCCTGTCTGCCTCTCTCCCCTCTTCTCCGGCCAGCTCCAAACTGAAACTCTCCAGCCCCTTCTCCCCCTTTGTCTCCTTCCCGGGCCAGGAGGTCACCTGATCCCTTTGTTCCAACATCTTCATCTCTCACCTTTGCAGGGGAGGGGCCGGGCCATCTGTTGCCAGGAGACAGGGCCATTCTCTGTATCCAGGCCTCTGCCCACCCCTGCCTTCTAGGGCTTTGTAACAATCATGCACCGTCGTCCCACCACCTAGATACTCAAGCACTGCATAGGGGAAACTGAGGCACCCACACAGTACTCAGGGAAACCTTAACAACAGTCCTAGTTCGTCACAGGCCCGGCTTGACAAAGCCCTATCTGGGATGATTTAGCTGGTGTTGGTCCTGCTTTGAGCAGGGGGTTGGACTAGATGACCTCCTGAGGTCTCTTCCAACCCTAATCTTCTGTGATTCTATGATACTTCTGGCAAACACGTCCGTATCATTGAAATGGGCTACATCAGTATCATGCTGAAATATTTCAAAATTAAATATTCCACTAAACCTCTGAAGGGAAAGTTATGGCATGTTTGTATCTGAGGGGCAGGGACAGGATTGAAAAGCTGTTTATCTGCAGCCAGAACCTCCTACATAAGATTGATAAGCACTGGAAAATCTTCATTCTGCAGAGTAAAAGAATATAATTTGTCAGCTGCTTGGGAAGAGGTTTATTTGGGGTGAAGTGACACAAGGAAAGTGAGACTCATGGAGCATTCTTATGTCTGCCACATGGGTCGGCTTTCTGTCTCCAGTGGAGTCTGATAGGGGTTTGCTCTCTGCAGGTATGCAGGCAACAGGTGATTTTAGAATTTTTTAACCTTTCTTTTCTGTTGCAATGGGGAGTGTTTCTGAGGGACCAATATTGGACGTCTCACTTTGAAACTTTACGCAATTAAGTAAGTTGTGGAACCTCCTTCACTGGAGGTTTTCAAAAAGAGGCTGGATAGCTATCTGCATCTTGGATCCTGCATCTTGGCAGGGGGTAAAACCAGGTAACCCTTGCGTCCCTTCTAACACTATGATTCTATATTGGTTTGTTATGAGGGGCATTTCAGTATTTAAGATACTACATAGAAAGATTAAACAGGTATTAGGTAACTAATAAGATCTGTAAAGAACTGGTTAGAGGGTAGATGTCAGATTGTTGAAGGTGTGCATTCTGTGCTGAATTTGATGGGAAATGGAGTCCCACAGGGCTTTGAATTCAGTACTCTTGAATATTTGTATTAATGGTTTAGTTTAGCCAAAGCTACCAAGGGTAAGAGCGTTAAGTTTGCAGACCATATTAAATTAGAAGGAGGAGTTAAGACATCAAGAGATGTAGCTACAGTAAAGGATAATCTTGATAGATTATCAAAATGGTCAAATGGAATGTAGCATGTCGAAGTTCACTTGCATCTGCTAGTAGGGTTGCCATGTGTCTGGTTTTCGAGCAAAATGCCCCGTCGAAAAGGGACGCTGGCGGCGCCAGTCAGTAATGACAACCGGGCCGTTAAAAGTCCAGTCGACGGTGCTGCAGGTATAAGGCAGGCTCTGCACTCCCATTGGCCGGGAATCACTGCCAATGGGAGCTGAGGAGGCGGTGCCTGCGGACAAGAGCAGTGTGCGGAGCCTCCTGGCCTCCTCCCCCCCCCCCCACCCACTGCCTAGGAGCCGGACCTGCTGGCCGCTTCTGGGATGCAGCACGGTGCCAGAACAGGTAGGGACTAGCCTGTCTTAGCCCTGCAGCACCGCTGACTGGGAGCCATCTGAGGTAAGCCCCTGACCCAACACCCTGCCCTAGCCCTGAGCCCCGCCCTGCACCCCAAACCCCTCATCCCTGCCCACCCAGAGCCTGAACCCCAAGCCAAGAGCCCATACCCCTTCCTGCACCCCAACTACCTGCCTCAACCCGCAGCCCCCCCTGCACTCCAGATCCCTGGGCCCCACCCCTCAGCCTGGAGCCCCCTCCTATACCCTAAACCCTTCATCCCTACCCCCAGCCTGTACCCCCTCCCACACCCCAACCCCCCGCCCCCCTCCCCAGCCTGGAGCCCCCTCCTGCACCCCAAACCACTCATCCCCAGCCCCACCCCAGAGCCCGCAACCCCAGCTGGAGCCCTAACCCCCTCCCACACCCCAACTCCCTGCCCCAGGCCAGAGCCTCCTCCCGCACCCTGAACCCCTTATTTCTGGCCTCACCCTGGAGCTTGCACCTGCAGTTAAAGCCCTCACCCCCTCCCGCACCCCAACCCCCCAGCCCAGTGAAAGTGAGTGAGGGTGGGGGAGAGCGAGCCACCAAGGAAGGGGGAATGTAGTGAGTAGGGGGCGTGGCCTCATCCAGGGGCAGGGCAGGGGTGGGGCCTCAGGAAAGGGGCTGGGCCAGGGTGTTCGGTTTTGTGCGATTAGAAAGTTGGTACGCCTCTCTGCTAGGCCTTGTCATCCCTGCTGCCATCAGGATTCTACCATTTTGCAAAAGTTGTTGTTCCTCAGGCCACTCATTCCTCCTGTCCCATTCTCCTCCACCCGCCCCTCCCCCCCACCCCGTTTCCTCTCCCCACACACATGAACCAGTCCTTGAGTTCACAGTTGTATTTGGTCCTATGTTAGTAGTTTCTTATGTGTCTTTGGTAGGGTGACCGTATTTTCCCAAAGGGAAAACGGGACACCCCCATGCTGGCCCAAGCCCTCCCAGGGGTCCCCCAGCCCCCATGCGCTTGGGCTGGCTCAAGCCACCCTGCCGCCTGCATGTGAATCCCTCCCCGATCCGACCCCCACCACCGCTTGCGACCCCCCCCCCCAACCTTGTCCAAGCCCCCGTTGCCTGCCTGTGATCCCCCTGCAGTCCCCTCCACCCCCTGGGGATGGTCTGACCCCCCCCTTCACCCCTGCGTGTGAGGCTGGTCCCCTAAGCTTGCCCACCGCCTGCCTGCAAGGCTGGTGGTCCAAGCCCCCCCGGCTCCAGCACACGCAGGGCTGGTACTCCGAGCCCCCGCGTCGCCCGCCCACAGAGCTGGTGGTCTGAACCATGCCCCCTGCCGCATGCCTGCACATGGGGCTGCCTGAGGCCCCCCTTTTCCCCCTGCATGCGGGGCAGGCTGGCCAGCCCGATCCGCTGGAGAAGGCAGCAAGGGAGATTCCGTCGCGGGCGAGCACTGGCAAGAGCAAAGCGGGGGGCATGGCCGCTTGCTGCCCCCCACTGCTGCCTCTGTGCTGCGATCCCAGAAAATACAGGACAATTTGCCCATATTTAACAAAAAGTCAGGACATCTGGAAGAAGGCTTAAACACGGGACTGTCCTGTTAAAAACAGGACATCTGGTCACCCTAGTCTTTGGGTGTATGATCTCACCTCTGAATCCAGTTGAACTCTCCCACATCAGCAACGACCCCTTCTACCAGGACACTAGAATGAGGAACAGGGGTCAAGACAGCAAGGAAAGGGGAAGGCCCATGTTACACGGTGGTTGTTTAAATGTACTTTGGACAAGAAAAACAAGCATAGGAGAACTGTTTTCAAATGCTGTCTTTTCCTAGCGTGCAGTTGTTGTGCAGTGTGTACATCGAGGCACACAGCTGTGAAGCCTTTAGAGTTCTAAACAGGCAGATCTTTATTTGCTGTCAATTGTTGAGTCACCAGTGAAGGTCGCAAACCATGCTTGGACATCACTGCTGCCAAGTGACACAAATATTTGTGCTGATTCCAATCCAGTTGCTCTCGGAACTGCAACTTACAAACCCCATGAAGCAACCCTTCCGTTCCTCCTGTCCATTCACTCTTCTTGTGAAACATTTTAGGGCAACAACCTGAAGAGATTTTCAAATTTGAGAAAGTGGCTTGGTGCCATAGCTCGTTTTTTTAACTGCGGCGTGTGTATTGCTGATCCGGAGCGGGACTGAGCCACTCCCCTCTAAGCCAGCTTCCTTTGGCTTTATTTGGAGCCTCAGTTCTCAGCCTCATGGGATCAGTTCTAAAATCTCTTTAATTAAATGAGAAAAATACCTGTGGCACCTTAGAGACTAACAAATTTATTTCAGCATAAGCTTTCGTGGGTTAAGAACCCACTTCATCGGATCCATTCCATGCATCCGATGAAGTGGGTTCTTAACCCATGAAAGCTTATGCTGAAATAAATTTGTTAGTCTCTAAGGTGCCACAGGTATTTTTCTTGTTTTCTTTTTGCTGACACAGACTAACATGGCTACTACACTGAAACCTTTAATTAAATGGTTTCTTGGATAGGCTCCCCTGCTGTTTTTAAAAGTCTGACATAGCATTTCTGTTCCCTTTCAAACCTAGTAGATAGGAACATGGGAGAGGAGCTCTCATTCCTCTAGGAATTTTATTGCTATAGTTTATCTGTATGTCTGTTGATACAGATTGATCTGTGTTTCAGCTGTGTTCATTTCTTGGACACCCCCTTGATTCAGACCCCGTCATGGGCTTCCCCTTTCCTTCTGCATCAAAACTGAGACCCTTAAAGGCTTTGCACAGCCTGATTCCCACCTGTTTCATCACCTTCTGTTCCTTGTTTGTCTTTCTTTGCTACATAACTTTTTGCCCCCATTATGCACTCTTCCACTGTTTGTTTCCCTGTGGCCTCCTAGATCTGGATCCCACTCCCTGACGCAGTCTTTCATTCTTGTACATCGTCCCTGCTTTAATACACTTTGTCCATATAAACCCTCTGGGGGAGGACAATGTAGATATAAAATATAATAGAAGTATCTACGTTGGAATTTGTTGCAATAGGTACCTCTGCTTTTGAAAAAATTTGCCATGAGATCTTCAGTGGATCCTGTTCCTTGTTTGTAATATTTGAACATAATAAACAATAAAGTTTGCCACATACTTTGTGTGTATATAAGAGTGGGGGTGTGGAGATTATTTCAAAACAAACAAGCAAATCCTGCTTCAGAACAAAACAGAGTTGAGCTAATAAGCCACATGCTAAAACCCATGGCGCCGTCACTCCACTTCTGGCATTGCTTGGTCACTCAATAATTGCTGCAAGGGTCAAAAAGGGATTTTTCCTGTCCAAGCAGAGCATGATGTAATTGGTGTGGAGTGCTATACAGGGGGACTGGATGGCTCAGGAACTGGGTCATGGGTTATAGATAGGGCCCTACCAAATTCACGGCTGTGAAGAACGCGTCACGGACCGTGAAATCTGGTCTCCCCCCAGTGAAATCGGGTCTTATATGTGCTTTAACTGTGTACTCTACAGATTTCACGGGGGAGACCACCGTTTCTCAAATAAGGGGTCCTGACCCAAAAGGGAGTTGTGGGGGGGGGGGGGGGAGGATCACAAGGTTATTTTAGGGGGGTTGCGGTATTACCATCCCTTCTTCTGTGCTACGTTCAGAGCTGGGCGGCTGGAGAATGGTGGCTGCTGACTGAGGGCCCAGCTCTGCAGGCAGCAGCGCAGAAGTCAAGGTGGCAATACAATACCCTTCTGTGCTTGCTGCTGGCGGTGGCTCTGCCTTCAGAGCTGGGCACCGCTCTCCAGCTGCCTAGCTCTAAAGGCAGAAGTAAGGGTAACAGTACCGCAACCCCCACACACAATAACCTTGCCCCCCCCCCCAATCAACTCCTTTTTGGGTCAGGTCCCCAACAGTTACAACACTGTGACATTTCAGATTTAAATAGCTGAAGTCATTAAATTAACAGTTTTTAAAATCCTATGACTGTGAAATTGACCAAAGGGGCCCCTGAATTTGGTAGGGCCCTAGTTATAGAGCCTTTCCTCTGTGAGTCCTCTCAAACAGTGTTGCTGTTGGATGTGCTGAAGAACCAACCATCTTCTGTAACTCATGCCCCCTGTAATGGTTTCTTCCTCAGTATAAATATGCTTCCTGAAGGTCACAGCTCAAGTCTGGTTAGGCACCTGGATTTGAATTTGGGAGTCCCTGACTCCCACTCCCGTGTTCCAGCCACTGTTGCTCATTCGGGATATCAACTTTGGCAGCCAAATGCCAAAAGAAAAACCGTGAATAAGAATTCTGATTTGGATGCCAGAGCACTCAAATTGGCATTGAGGTGCTAACCATGTAGAGAAATGTCTGCTCTATGATCATTTAGGAACCTAAAATTGGTCTCCGTGTATTCCTTTTTTTCAGATATAACTAATCGCTTTCCTATTCCTGGGACAAATTTCAGTTTTTCCTCTGTCAGCGAGGGACCAATATTGGAGCAAGCTTTTAGCGAGGGGGCATTGTGCTGCCACATGTGCATCTTTTGATCTATTGTTAAATTTCTGGTTATAAAAGATCCTCTGGTCATTATTTCCCAGGCTCTGGGGAGAGTCGCTGTGTACTTTTAAGCAGTTGCCCTATTTTAGCACAGTGGTATGTGCATTTCATAGATGGATGGAGTTATTCCAAATTTATGTATGTAATTAAAGTTTGTAAAGCACTTCAAGATCCTTTGGGAAGGAGTTTAAGTAAATTATTTTTAGTATGCTTCATTTTCCTTCTGATTAGACCCCTGAATATATTTGGTAGTGCTTATAAATAGTAATTTTTTGTATTTATATAATCTTTCTCATCCCAGAGGATTACAAAGAGCCATCAAATTTAAATGGCACTCTGTATAGTGTGATCTCTTCATCCAGAATAAAAATGCAGTACCTCTGGGGTAGAACACAGTGATTGTTTACTACTTTATAGCACCCCCACATTGCAGCCTAGGAAAGTAAGTGGAGAATACCTTATCCAAGGGAAATGCTGGGAGAATGTAGATTTAATAGAAGTATCTAAGTTGGAATTTGCTACAGTGCGTACCTCTGCTTTTGAAAAGATTGCCATGAGATCTTCAGTGGATCCTATTCCTTGTTTGTAATATTTTAATATATAAAACAATAAAATTTGCCACACACTTTGTGTATAGAAGAACTGCAGAGAACCAAATAACATCAGTTAATAAAACTGCAATAATATTACCACTAGTTTGAACAGACTGTTAAATAATTTCTATAATCCTTTTGGCAAATCTCTCTGTTGTTGTTTCCCCCCATTCTGTGGTTCATTCTTCTTATTTAACAATAATATAGAGAGTGACCTGTAGCCATGTGGAGCAAAACATAACACGAAAGTCAAGCAGAAGCTACAGAAAACAGCCTTGCAAGCATAGAGGACAGGTCTTAGGCTAACTGATGTAAATATGTAGAAAGCAGCAGATTCCTTAAAAGCTGTGCAGGGTAATTTCACAGCTAAAGAAAATCCAAAGTCCCTTTATACTCCAGCTTTGTTATGAGAGCCAAGCATGATGTAATTGGGCAGCTTTTAAACATGCTTTGTCTCATGGGCTTTAGCATAATGGGTTGACTCAAGCCCTCAATTAGAATTTAAAAAAAAGCATTACCTCATTGATTAGCCTGATGTCTGTATTGAGCCACAGGAAATGTTTAATCAATAGATCTAAGGAACTGCTTTGTAGAGGAGACAAATTGCTAATAGGGGATGAATTTCAGTTACCTGTTGTTTTCTATTTAATGAATCATTTCTATTTAAATGAATCATTTCCTTTGAAAGAAGCCTGTTTGTGGGAGTGAATGTTCCTTCAGTTTAAATCCCCATGGCAAATCTTGCATCCCCATCCATCTGAACAATTAAGCACCCAACCCAACAGACTGAATGTTGGTTCTATGGTCTCCTGTCCCAACATACCTGCTACAAAGATATTTACCCTATTTAAAAGGACCAAAGAATTGGCCATTGCAAAATGATTTTTGGGAGCAAACCATAAAACATTTCCAGAAGTGCCATTAATTGTCTGGTGTAACTATACAGTTATTATCTGGTACAAATTAAAGCAGCCTAGGATCAGATTCTCCTGTGGTCATTGGATTGATCTGTAGTCTGGTAACACACTGTGGAACTTTTCCCATCTAGATTGCCAGCTCCAGGAGGAAGAATGGCCTTGTAAAAGTACAGAACTGGGAATTGGCAAATCTAGGTTCTGCTCCTGGATCTGGCACAGGGTGATCTTGGGTAAGTCATTTAACAGCTGTATGCCTTGGTTTCCCGATGGGAAAACAGAGGTTAATACTTACTTTGTAGGCGGGTTTGTGAGGCTGAATTCATCTCAGCCAAAATCTTTGAGATCCTGTAATGGAAGGCACTCTAGAAATGCAAAATCAAATCCAGGCTGTTGTTAATGATGATGAAGGGCATTGAAGTTCATGGGAATCTTTCCATTAATTTCAGTGGGTTTTGGATCAACCTCCAATGCTTTTTCACGTTGAGTGGAAAATCTAAAATGAACGGCCAGCCTCTGTCCAGATCCTAGTAGATGGGTGTGACTGTCATTGAAAACTACCACAGCCATGACGAGCACCCCAGTGGCAGTCTCAGGAGAGAGGACAAGGACTGATCATGTGTGAAGCAAGGTCAGGGTTGAGGAAGCTTGACTAGCAGCAGGCTATGCTAGATGTCCTGTGACAGGGTGGGACTCACCACAGTGGCGCCTCCTGCTGGCTGTCCTGGGGCTTAGCTATGTACACCAGTGCGCCCTCTTCTGGTGATGTCTCGCCACTATCGCTTCTGCTCCAGGGACCCACATCACTCGCAGGACTGCAGCGTCCTGTTCAGGACACAGCCCTCCTGCTGTGCCACACTCTGTGTTCCCCCACTTCCGGGGGACAGTATCGCAGTCCCTCAGTCCAGCCACTTCCTCAGTGGCAAGTGGGAGTGGGAACCCAGGCCCGCCCGCTATGCCAGGTCCTGGCCCAGGGACCCTGCAGATGGCCAGTGCTTGCAGCACCCCCTCGGACTGCTCAGTAGATTTCCCTGGGCCACTTCCCCGCAGCCCCAGCACCCTCTTTGCCCTTGCCTCAGGGCCTCAGCCTGCAAATGCCTGCAGCCCACCAGGAGCTGCCTTTAGCTCCCTGGGTCTCTGCTTGCAGCACTGCTCCATCCAGGGTGCTTGCTGCCTTCAGACTGTAAGGCAGCCAGTCCACCTCCCTCCTCAAGCTCCAGGGAGTGACTGAAACTGCTCTGTTCTGCAGCCCTTCTTATATGGGCCAGCCCGGCCTGATTGGCTGCTCCTCACAGCCGCTCTCTGATTGGCTGCCTCCTGTGCAGCCTCCCAAGGGCTCTATTAACCCCTTAGAGCCCAGTGTGCGGCAGGCGCCCCATCACACCTCCCAATAGTTCAAGATGTTTCGTGAGCACTAAAAGGAAAAATAAATACATAAATGAAAAAGTCCCCAGGTGAAATTTTAAGGCTTTTATTCTAACATTTGAGTAACTGTAGGCTGGGAACACAGTGTTTGGTAGGACTTAGGACAAGAAGCAGTGGACCAAGTGCACAGATTGAAATCATTTGCTAAAATCCCTCACATAAAATAACTAAATTCTTGAAACAACAGTCCATTTATTTGAATCTGTAGTAGGTTTGCTGCCTCCAGTGCTGCTTTCCCTCGCAACTTTGCTGTTAGCCAAACATGGTAGCTAAACTGGTTGGAGCAGCCAAGCAAAAAGACAAATTCCAAATCGATTCTGTGCCCTCCTTTGTTGAAACTGCAAATATTTTGGTCTGGAATAGTGTTTACTTAGAGAGTCTTGAAAGCTTCCTTGAACACACAGCACTGTCTCTTGACCTCACAATAACTTTACAAGATTATCTCAATCCATTTGCTAAAAAGGTCTGGTTTTTCAATTCTGTGACAGGTTTGCTGCTTGGCTATACTTCTAGCATGGGCCGGACCTGAGTGTAATGAGCTTGTCATAGAAGTTGTCATAGGGGGATAGCTCAGTGGTTTGAGCATTGGCCTGCTAAACCCAGGGTTGTGAGTTCAGTCCTTGAGGGGGCCATTTAGGGATCTGGGGCAAAAATATGTCAGGGGACAGTACTTGGTCCTGCTAGTGAAGGCAGGGGACTGGACTCGATGACCTTTCAAGGTTGTTCCAGTTCTAGGAGATTGGCATATCTCCATTTATTAAAGTTCTTGTCCGGGTACCACTTGAAAATGAGGTTAAAGCTCCTAAATCAGTTAGGCATTGTAATGCTGAGCACAAGTAATGCCTAGATACCTTTTGAGGATCTAGGCCTTGAGGTCTAAATTCAGCTCCCACTGAGTCATCCCATTTATTTCAAGGGCAATTAGATTTAACCCTCCATTGTTATTATTTATTACTCGTATTCCAGTAATACTTAGAGGCCAGGGCACCATTGTGCTAGGCTCTGTACAAATATTATAAACAAGCAGTCCCTTCCCAAAAGAGCTTACCGTCTAGTTTATAAATTAAGTAGAGAGAAGGAAGGGTGGTCCAGTGAGTGCTGGGGGCACCAGCCGGGAACTCTGGAGAACTGGTTTTAGAGCTGGATGGAGAAAGATAATTCCATTTCATGGAGGATTTTGCTATTTTGTATTTACAAAAAAAAAAAAAATCTCTGCAAAAGGGGTCCCTCACTTGAAGGCAATCTGCTCCAGAGCTGCAGACCCTGGCAGCCTGGGCTCTTCAGTCTGGGCTGCTGAGAAGCCAGGCAGGCAAGCTAACAGGAAACCAGCCAGGTTTCCATAAGAACCTTGGATGGTTTCTAGAGGAACTTTGTCTAAATCGAACCATCTCTGTTGAATGTTTTGATTTCAGTATGAAAAACTGCATAGTTGCTATTTCTCCAACCAGTTCTAACTGGTTTCAATTCTCTGTTCTGTCACAGACTTCCTTTGTGACTGTGGGCAAGTCACTTAGCCCCTCTGTACCTCAGTTCTTGTCATGGGGTGTGCACCCCACACAAGGCCTGAAAGGGTTAAGGTGGCTAGATGGGCCAATTAGCTGCAGAGGCTGCACCTGGAGGATGAGCCATGGGGCAAGGACTAATTAGAGATGAGGCACAGGAAGAGGAGGGGCCTGTATAAAGCCCAGCAGCTGAGGGCAGATGGGCGCTGCAGAGAGTGAGGCTGTAGTCACTTTCAGGGTGAGAGAGAAGGCAAGGTAGGAAATAGCCCAGTGATCTAGCAGTAAGGTTCAGGACTGTGCAGACCTTGGCTGCTTGTTGTAGGGTCTCTGGGCTGGAATCCAGTGTAAAGGGTGGGCCTGGTTGCCCTGTCAGGCTCTGGAGAAGTGGGACCATTAAACGTGAAGGAGAAGACTGCCTAGGTCAGTGGGCCCTGAGACACTTTGGTATCCCAGAAAGGAAGGACTACGGTGATCTGGCCGGAGGGCCAAGCCACAAAGCGGGTGAAGCCGAGTCCTGAGAGAGTGGGGGACAGAGTGAGTGACAGAGTGCAACTGCAGGAAGGGTCATCGGCCTGACAGAGCTAATTCCCAGACATGGCCAAAAGGAGGCGCTACAGCTGTGATTAGGGCACCCTATGACGGTTCCCTATGTGTAAAATGGGGACAGTACATTCCTACCTCCCAGCGTGCTCTGAGGATAAATACATCAAAGGCTGAGGCACTCAGATGCTGTGATAATGGGGTCAGATGAGGAGGTAAGATACATAGAAGTGGTAATCATTTAAATTTACGTGGGGAAGTCTGAATTTTTAACTGATCAGAAACACTTCAGCTTGCGGATCTGGATATGGAAATTTTGTTGATTTTTAGCAGAAGTTCATGTAATTTACCTTGAATGAATGACATGGCAAGAATAACCGCTAAAACAAAAACTAAACGGTGTAGAATTGTTTTTTGACATCTTTGCTCTTTTTCTCGTCAGCTTTTATTCCAGATAAGGTTGGTTCATTACATCAGGGTAGAATAATCATGTACTTTACTGTACGGTGCCTTTCGTCCGAAGGATTGCCAGGCATTTTATGAACATTAGTTAATTTATAGCACCCCTGTGAGTAACAGTAGATGAGCGTTACTGGGCCAGATTCTCCACTGATGTAAATTTGCATTGGCTGTAGTGGCTGGGCACCAAATTACACCAGCTGAGCTTCTGGCCCATTATCTCAGTTTTGCAGGTGAGTAAACTGACCAGGCACTGAAAGGTCACACTACTTGCCCAAGTTCACACACTGAGTCAGCAGCAAGGAGCTCTTCCTGAGCAGGCCCATACACAGCCGTAGGCCTCTTTCCACCTCACTCCCCAGTGCAGAGATCGCTTGGGATTCAAGTGCTTGAGGTTTGTACTTGTGGGTCCATGAAAACTTATTTGTGCTCCCTCTCACACACACATGTGCTTCCTGTTGCATCTAATCTCCCCCCCCCCCCCCCCCCCCCCCCGCCCCCCATCCTTATCCCCAAATGAAGGAAAGGGCGGGAGGGAGCCTGCAGCGAGAGACCATAGCACGCCATCAGTTAGCTATGTGGGAGCAAGGGGAAAATCCTGTAATAAATCATATGGCTGTATCAGTCGCATGTTGTATAAAATAATAATTCTCTGGGCATATGGAACCATAGAGGCCTTGCTGAGCTGGTCTGTCTCCAAGCGCTGCTGGAATAGCAAGTGTTCCTGCACATTATCTGATCCTGCGGAGGTTATTGTCGATAGAAAATATGTTTAGAAATTGTGTTTTAGGAACTGTGCCATGAAAAACAGGCAAAGCATAAAATACAACCTACAGCTGTTCCTTTCTGATGTGTTAAACAAAACTCTGGGTGGGCTCTGTTGGCGCTAAGATGGAACTCTTTTGCTTCCCTCCCGCCCCCGCAAAGTGTGACTTCTTCCTATCCAGATTTATTATTTGATTATACAATTTGATCTATAGAGAGGACAATAAATCCATTCTGACTTTGAGAGGTTAATTACAAACTGTCGTGTGGATATTCATTTTTCTTTTTGAAAGCAGTGATGATTACTATATATGCCCTTTTTAACCATGGTTTTGATATTTTCACATTAAACTGAGACTCCTGTCTGGGACTAGGTGTCTCTCAGCCATCAGGAAAGGGATGCAGAGCCCATTATGTTAACACTGTGTGTTTGAAGCTAGCCCAGGCCCAGTGACAGATATTCACTACAAAGCACCATAGCAGGTTACACACTTAGCAGAAGAGAGGCCAAGGTGCTGAAGACAACTTACCCCTAAAGTGGTCCATTCTGGTTAGCACTGAGCAGGCTGGTGGAGCAGTATGGGAAGTTTGTACTGACTGTGCCTGAGGTATCTGTTCGATGAATAAATAAGACACAGTCTCTGGGTCTGTCCTTTGGGTGTTTTACAGCCATGCTAAATTAACTTTAAAAATACTAGTCTGCTTTGGAAATCACCAATAATATATTGCAGCTGGAGCACACAACACACCTGGGAGGTAGGTCATGCTATTGTTATTGTAGAGGTGAGTAACAGTCACCAAGATAGTGACCTGTCCAAGGTCTCACAGGAGTCCATGGTGGAGCTGGGAGTCCGATGACTAGACAGACATTTTGAGACTGTAGTGTTAGACGCTGTCAAGGGGGTTGAAGGTTGGGTTCAGACTTCAGATGCACTTAGGCCTTATGTGCTTAGGCCTGAGTTCTACAAAATGTTTAACTCTAAGCATGTACTTAAGTGTTTTGCTGAGCAGGGATGAACTTAAATACATGTTTAAAGGCCTTAATGCTGGTGAGGACTGGGCCCTGTTGTACATGTCATTCACTTTGTAATACAAGGTGCTGTTTGCAGCATTCTGTCAGCAGTACTAACCCTTCTGAGGAGGCAATGATGGTGCCTCACTCATTACCTGGAGAAAATGTGGGCGCAATGGCCAACTGGAGAGAGGAAGCAAGGAGGCTAGGCTAGTAGCATCAGTACTGGAGAATGGAGTACTACCATAACCCATTACATTGTGGAGCACTGGCATTTGGCTCTCATTCTTAGGGCTTTGTACACAGGGTATTCATGAAGAAATTAGTGTGAAATAGCTAGGATGTGAATTTAAAGCACAGTGGATATTCCGACTAAGTCTCCATGTGGACACTTATTCCACACTTATTCCTTGGCGGGGAATCGATCTAAGTTACGCAACTTCAGCAACGTGAATAACGTAGCTGAAGTCGACATACTTAGATCTACTCACCGCAGCGTCTTCACTGCAGTGAGTCGACTGGTGCCACTCTCCCGTCGACTCCGCCTGCGCTTCTCGCGGCAGTGGAGTACAGGAGTCGACAGGAGAGTGCTCAGGGGTTGATCGCATCTAGACTAGATGCGATAAATCGACCCCTGCTGGATCGATCCAGTGGGTAGTATAGTATAGTAGTTAGTGCTTTTGTGCAGTTTAGGTTGAATTATTCTTCATTTAAAGGCCTGATCTTGCCAGATGCAGAGGGCAATCAGAACTTCATCAAATAGGGTCCTATAACTGCATATTGCAGCCAATTATCCAACTATTGTGATTCCATATACAAACCTCATGTGCGCATGTCCTGAAATTATTTACATGCAAAATGCAAAAGGTTTGTGGGTTGAGAAGTCAGAACACTTAGTGTCAGAGTCACTAATATATGAATCTAATTCTAAGGCTACATCCACACTACCTGCCCGATTCGGCGGGTAGCGATCGATGTTCTGGGATCGATTTATCGCGTCTCATCTAGACGCGATAAATCGATCCCAGAACCGCTCCCCGTCGACTCCAGAACTCCAGCTCCGCGCAAGGAGTAAGCGGAGTCGCCGGGGAGCCTGCCTGCTGCCATGTGGACCAGCGGTAAGTACCTTTTAAAATCGATCTAAGATATTCGACTTCAGCTACGTTATTCACGTAGCTGAAGTTGCGTATCTTAGATCGACACCCCCCCCCCCCCCCCCGCAGTGTGGACCAGCCCTAAGAGCAATGAGTCAGTAAGTTGTTTTAACTATTTCAATCCTTCCTATGCCAAGAAAGGAAAATGATAAGCTGTCCTCCCTGCATGGGCAGAATTTTAAGGAGGGTGCATGCCTGGTTTGAGAAGTGTAGACTTATCTCTGTATTTCCTCAGTTTTGAACATGTGAGGGAGGCTTTTTCCCCTCTAACATGAATTGATGCATCTATACATGCAATCTTAATGAAGTCTTGTGTTTGAGAAATAGAATTTTATTCTTGCATTGGTTTTATTCATGACACTAGGGGCCCACATACAAATTATTTCTAGGATCCATTGCATGGATATTAATTTTTTTAAGTCCTCACTTTTGAGGTGACCAACTGCTGGTGTGTGCTGTTCTGTCTACAGTCACACCATCACTTAGCTTCTACACTGTTTGTATGTCTTGCTTTATTTTGTTTCCTGCGGAGCCATTGCTGGGTTTTGGCAATTGGTTCATTTTATCTGGTGACACAGCAGGCAAAACAATAAAGAAGAAAACTGACCCATCTGAAGTGTATGTGGTTGAGGTGAGGGCAGGGAAGACCAGTCTAAGCCAGGTGCTTTCTGAGGTCATATCATCAACTAGTCAAGGTATTATACCTTTTAAATGGTGTAATTTTGTCTACATATACTACCTAGCTGTTGCTGGAATTTGTCCACTGCCTTAGTAACTAGCATTTGTCTTGCTTATAACAAGCTACTGAGATGTGGTGTAACAGGTATGTCGGGGAAGTTTTAGACTGGAGAATCACTTGTACTTTGCCAGAGGACGGGGGTGGGACTGTGTATATACCTGGCCCAGAGGAGTGGATATCTTGAGACCAGACATGCCAAACCCACACAAAAAACCCCCGCAAAAATTGAGCTTGCTTTTGGCTTAACTGGCTTGTGAGTTGCTTGTTGGCTAGTTTTTGGCTTATAGCTTGCTTCTTGTTTGGCTTGTTGTAGCTTGTTGCTTCTTTGTTTTTGGTTGGCTCCCAGCAATGAGGGGGAGAGAGTCAGGGGTGCACAGCGGGCCCACCACAGTCCCAGACTGCACCCTGGGGGGATCTAGTCACATGGAGTGTTGGGGCTCTTAGAGATTGGCTTGTTTTGGCCTTGTTTTGAAATGGGATTAGCTTGATTTTTGGCTTATTGTGAAAGTTGGCAACTGTGCTTGAGACACGGAACCTTCCAAGGAACCTCAAAGGCTAGAGTGAGGGTTGGCTGGGGTGGGAGGAGTAGAAGGAAACAGGCCCTTTTCTTCTAGGCTTCTCGGTTCACTTTGTACACACAAAATCAGAGATCTGCCCATGTCCCTGGTTCTCGTGTCTGCTCAGCATTTGGATGCAGTAGTGATGGAGCAAACTTCGCAGCGAATTCAGCTGAGGCGGCAGCACAGTGGGAATCTTGTCTCTTATGCCAATGAGCACAGCGTGTAACAGAGGGGCTGACAAGCATGTGCAGCAGGATCTACTGTGGACTGCCAGGAGATGAAGTGCGCTGGATGATTAGGCAGCATGAAATTAAACCCCTGCAAAGCAGTTTCTAAATGATTAAGCGCTGCTCTTCCGTAAGATTAGCATCCTGTATTTAGGGCTTGATGTTCAGAGGTGTTGGATTCCTGCAGCTCCTATTGCTTTCACTTAGAATTGTAGGTATTCAGCACTTCTGAAAATCAGGCCCTCGGTTAATTTCACATTCAAATAAATTCCTTGATTGACTGGTTCTGAAAAATTATTCAGATATGACTCTAAACTAGAAACAACTGTTATTTATCAGTTTTTCGCCATTTCATTGTTCAAGGAACGGGTCACTAACGCCAGAAATGATTGCTGTTTGCATTCATCACTGTTAATTTTTAGAAGCTGTAGTAATCCTACTCACTGATATTAAAGGTTTCATTAAATTTGATACCGTAAATGCACACATGTGGAGGCCTCTGAATTTCAGATTTTCCCAACCACAATCACATTTTCCAGCAGCGATATGTGACGTACAAAGTGAAATCTAAAGGAGGTGCCAGAGCAGAGCCAAGCCAGAGAGTGATTGCCCAATGTTTAGATTAATATATTACTATAAGCTGTTTATATGTGGAACCTTCCTCTCTCTTCTTGTGTCTGCTGCTCTGAACCTCTCCAGTACACAGTGAATACACGTTTATTAGGTGAGGCGTTTTACATTCTCTCCATATCAACTTAATTGACATAGATCATAAAGCTGCTCTAGACATTTCAAAGAGGAGGATATATAAATTGTAAGGTTGGTTGGATTTCATTACGTTAGTCACTCCTATTTTCTTGTATATTATTTTTTTTCATGGTTATATATGTATACAGCACGTGTACAGTGCTTTACAGATGTGAGATGCAGTCCTTGCTCAAGAGTTTACTGTCTAAAGGCCCACACTTGGAACAGTTAGTGATAGATGTAAGTTAATGGATCTGTGTTTGGGATTAAAACATTTGTGAATAACTCCTGTGTGGAGTTGGGCCTAGAGCTGGTTGGGAATTTTTTTGATGAAACAGCTTTTCATCAAAAAATGCCAGCTCATTGAAAGTGAGACTTTTTGCAGGAAAGAGTCTGTTTTGTTGAAGCTTTAATCAGGAAGGTTTCTCAGATCCAGGGTGGAATTTTTGGTCAGAGAGCGAGAGAGAGACCCCAGAAAACCAACAGCTAAGTGTTAAGGCACTCACCTGGGATATGGGGAATCCCAGGTCAGATCTCTGCTCTGCCTGATTGAGAGGAGGGACTTGAACCAGCTGCAGAGGAACACCAAGAAGGCTACATCTGTAGTGGCTCTGGCCACAACAGTACCCCTGCTGCCCAGAAAAGGCAGACCAAAAGATTTTGTTCTCCCTGCCTCGTAAGGCAAGAACAAGGATTTGGACATATTCAGTATAGTATGTCTTTATATCGGTTACCTTTATCAGCCAAATTTGTAATATCATTAAAAACAATATCATGTTTGTCTGACAAGGCTTTTTTTCCATAAAACCATGTTGATTGGTATTAATTATGGGACCATCCTTTTAATTCTTCACTGATTGCGTCGCTTATCAGTCTTTCCATGATTTTATCCAGGATTGATATACCTAACCGGTGTAAAGATACCCAGGTTGCCCCATTTAACCTTGTTACATATTGGCACAATATTAGCTTTTTAAAAAATTATCCCTCTGGAACTTACCCAGAATTCAAAAGATTGTTAAAATATCAACATCAGTGGTTCAGAGGGCTTCTTGGCCAATTCTTTTAAAAGTCCTGAATACAGTTTATCCAGCCCTACAGATTTGAAAAATTTTAACTGTAGCAGCTGTTGTTTTAATATCAACCCTAGTTACAGTTGCAATAGGAAGTATTTCATTATCACTGTACGCTGTGAATGTGTCATCCTGATATATTTTGAAAATTTTATCTTGTTAGCCTTAACCTTTAAACCCTTGATTTAGCCCATTCCAAATGTCTGGACTGGTCTAGGAGATCCAGAAAGAAGGGAAAATATTTCCTAACTGGCAATTTTCTTCCTTTGAGATCTCGTATACCAGTCCGGGTTCCTTCCCTATGTAAATTAGTGCCTGTGTAGATTAAAATCAGAGTTTTCATGGAACTATTCATATTTATGGTTAAAGATATTGTTTATTGTATATCAGCAAAAATAGTTTCACTACAGTCTGTTGGAGGTCTGCTTTCAAATGACATAGGAGTGTAGCGTCATTAAAAGCTAAGGGCCAGATTTTCAGAAGAGCTCAGCATCCAATGGTTTCTATTCAGAACAATAGAAACTTCTGGTTGCTGAGTGCCTTAAGTACCTGGACATGTAATTAGGTTCCTAAATGGGAGCTGAACTCTTGTAAAACTTGCCCTTAATGATTTGTCTCCATCTATTGGTTGGTTGGAACTATATAATCCAAGAGCAGCCTGGTCCAAAGATCTCAGAGAAGGAAATTTTCCGAACTTGATAATTTTCTCACTAAAAATTATTTCAAATCGAGGGTACTTTTCTACCTTGTATAATGTCTTCTCTTGCTTTTTGAGACCCTGAAAGCATTTCAATCACTATTAACTGATTTTTCTGCCCTGGTGTCTGCAAGGAAAGGCCGACTCTGTGAGGTGAACTTGCCCTACAGCAAGCGCTTGCCAACATTGCTTAGTACTGAGCAGTCACACTGTGTTGAGCTAGCTGGCTTAGATTTCCCATTCGGCACCCCTCCTCCCAGGCAGATGAGAGTGACCCTTTTGTCTTGTCTGTTATCAGACAGCTTTGGAAAATGAACACCGTTGGAATAGAGAGAGCAGCAGATGACATTTTGTTTTCTGTGTGAACCAATGTGCGGAGGCTCTTTGTTTTACAGCAGTGGTTTAAGCTGAAGAACTGTTAGTATAGTACCACTTGAGTTGTTCAAGCCTGTTTTCTAAATGGAGATTGAGATGCAGATTTATATTAATTATCTTTTCCCTTTAAATTATGAATTTGAGTGCTAATCCTAACATGTTAATGTAATTCTTTCATATAGTACCAGAGCTTTTTGTTTCCTGAGTGTATTTCGGAAAAAATCATCGCCCCGATTTTCAAACCGTGTGAACAATCCAGGCCCGTTTGTGCACTAATTTGCAATTGTGTGTGCAGTCTCAGTAATTGTGTTCACAAATATATATATGCATGCAGGTCTGAAAATCCTGTCCTATGGGTTAGGAGTGTCCCTGATACAGCTCTTGAAGTCACTTGTGTGAGTGAGTTGCTACACCACTGGTCCTTTTGTGAGCTCCTTAGGTCTCAGGCCTCTGGCTGTTATCTTTCTGAGGGCTGAGACCAGGAATTTAGGCCGTAATTCACGTCTGCCTTCAGTTCAGCACCTGCTGAACTGTTGTTTTCTCTTGTTTCCCTTGTTTTCTCAGGGGCAATGACAGGATTAATCAGTGACCAGTCAGCCAGCTTCCTAAAATTGTGTTGGTCCCAGGATTTCAGTGGCACCAGACCCTGCCAGAACAACAGATGCAAAACCTACAGTTACATCCCACCCCCCACAACACACCTTTCAGGATCCCCGGGTCCTACATGTGCCTATCACAACATGTGATATACCTCATCCAGTGCACTAAATGCCCCAATAACAATTGTGTGGGTGAACAAGACGATCACTACGCTTTTGCATGAGCTCACAAAAAAAATTGATAAAAGACAAAACAACAGTGCATCACCTCTGGGTTAACACTTTTCTCAAAGCGCTCACTCTTTATCTGACCTATCCGTTCTTACCCTCCAGGAAAACCTGCACAACACCTTCAAAAGACGAGCCTGGGAGCTTAAATTCATAATGTCGCGAGACACTAAAAACCATTGCCTGAATAGACACACTGGATTTGTGGCTTAAAACAGCAATCTGTAACTTCCCCCCCACACACACACACACACACCAGTTCCCTTCCCCTTTGACTGAAGAGGTGTTAATGGGCCACTTCTGTTCCACCATGTATTTAGCTGTGACCCTCTGAGTACATTTCCCAGACCTGAAAAAGAGCTCTTTGTAAGCTCGAAAGCTTGTGGCTACATCTACACTACAGCACGTACAGCACTGGTAGTGCTGTCTACACTGGCGCTTAGGTTGATGTATCTTATGTCACTCAGGGGTGTGGATTATTCACACCCCTGAGTGACATAAGGGCATGGCTACACTTGCAGATGTAGAGCGCTGGGAGTTAAACCACCTTCGGAGACCACAGCAGGGAAAATGCTGCCATGTGTTCAGGGCCAGCTCCAGGTGCTAAAGAAGCAGGGGTGCTTGGGGCGGCCAATGCCAAGGGGCGGCAAGTCTGGGTCTTCGGCAGCAATTTGGCGGCGGGTGCCTCAGTCTGTCTCGGAGCGAAGGACCTGCTGCCGAATTGCCGCCAAAGAGTGGAGCGGTGCGATCGCGCTGCCGCGGCTTTTCCCCCCCCCCCCCTCCGCTTGGAGCGGCAGCAAACCTGGAGCCGGCCCTGCATGTGTTTACACTCTCAGCTGGAAGCTCACTGGCATGGCCACATTAGCAGCTCTTGCAATGCCGCAAAGAGCAGTGCATTGTGGTAGCTATCCCAGTGTGCAAGTGGCTGCAAAGTGCTTTTCAAATGCAGGGGTGGGGGTGGAGTGTGACAGGGAGTGTGTTGTGTGTATGTGGGGGGAGAGAGAGTGGGTTTTGGGGGGGCTGAGAGCGTGTCAGCATGCTGTCTTGTAAGTTCAGACAGCAGCAGACCCCCCTCCTTCCCCTCACACAACTCACAACAGCAGCATTCCACACTAATGGTTTGCTTTGTCCTGGAGCAGATAAGCAGCCGGCTGTCAGAAACGGAGCTTTGAAAGGGCATATCCACATTCCCGCAGCTGATTTCAAAACAACAAGAAGAGTGACCGCTTGACTTCAGGGTATTATGGGACGTTTCCGGAGGCCAGTCACAGTGCAGTAATGCAACACCTTGTTCACATTGACGCCCGGGTGTTTCAGCCGGAGCGCAACAAGCTTTATGCTTCTCGTGGAGGTGGATTACCAGGAGCGCTCCAGCTGCAGAGTCCAGGCGCTCTACGTGCCTTGCCAGTGTGGACACATTGGGAGTTAGGGTGCCCGGGACTGCTTTAGTGCGCTCTAATTTGCAAGTGTAGCCAAGCCCTGAATTACACCGAAGTAATCTGTAGACAAAATCTGTGTCTCTCTCCCAACAGAAATTGCTCCAATAAAAGATACTTCCTCACCCACCTTGTCTCTATAAACTGCAGATGCAAATAATAGTGCCCACAAAAATGGATTGAAAATTTGGCCCTAAATGGTTACACAGATGGGTTTTATGTACAGGGTTTTATACAACAAAAAGTTTTAGCATTGTTGAGTCTTTTTGAAACTCGTAATCTTCAAAATGTCTTAGCTTGATCTCTGAGAAAGTTCAGTGGCCTAATTAGTGGAACTCAATAGGGGTGAAATCGGTAAGGTCAGAACTTTAATAAGGGTATATAGAAATTATTCTGAAACTTTATGTTCAATTCAATAGGTTATCTTAGCGCTAGGGATTTTTTGGGACCGCCTTATAGCAGAGGTAACATTTTTGTGTTCAATCCCATGGAATGTTCCCATGAAGCTATAGCATGCTTCAGGGCTCCAGGACTCTTTCTACATGAGTCAGTTTTCTAAGTACCTGTGACCAATGAGTGGCATGGCTGATACCAGCTCTATAAGCATTGGATCCTGCAAGCTGCTGAAAGAAGTGCAGAGAGCCAAAGTGCAAGTATTTGCTCAGCCTTTGTGCAGAGAGGTCATCACATAGTATGAAGAAATATGCACAGTGCTCAGCATTTCTGCCTGAACTGTGAGTACTGCTGTGTAGGAAGAAGTGTATGTGTGATAGGACAGGGCTGAGCACAGGGGCTTAAGTGCTTCCCAAGAAATGTAAATGATATGGGTAAGAGCCATTTTTAGGAGCGTCCATTAATCCTACTGCCAGTCAGATGCAGTGTCTTCTTTAAATAACCTTCAGGTACCAGATACCAAGGTGATGAGTGTAATGTAGATAGATGAGTTGTGTGAAGGAGAAATTAATAACTGAGGCAACCCTGGGGTCCAGACAGAGAAATGGTTCTGAAGGTTCCCAAGGATGGCAGAGCCTGCCCAAAAGTGGGGGAGTCAGGGCCCAAGCGCCCCATTTCTTCCGCCCAAGGCCCCACCCATGGCTAAGACGCAAGCTGGAGAGGGGGGCTGAGAGCAGCCCCTGGCCCGTGTCCCCACCCTACGGGCCCCCCGTCCAGGGCAAGTGGAGGTTCCATAGCGTGGCTCCCCACTGCTGCCTGCGCAGCTATTACCACGGACGGGCTGCGGCCATCCCAGCCAGAGCCGGGACCAGGTAAGAGGCACGGGCAGCTGTGAGGAGCTGTGGATCCTCTTGCTCTGGGCGGGGGGTGGCAGGAGTAGAGACATTGCCTGGCCGGGGGGAGGCTCAAGGGGAAGAGGAGGGGTGGAGCACCTGCCGAATCAGACCCATCCTCTTTCCAAAAGTGGGAGGGCCATGGCCTCCTGGGCCCCCCTATTCCGGCGCCCCTGAAGGTTCCCAGGGAATAGTACTCTCCCAGCCAGCTGCTTCATTCCTCATGACACATGCTGGGTACAATGTCTCTTTTAACCACTCTCTGTTCGCTTCAGCTGACCTCACTTGTTGGGTCATGAGTGACCGAGCCGCCTTACTGGCAACTCCTTGTTCTGCGCTCCTGTAAGACTGAACCCTGTATTTGTAGCCCTGCAACATTTATGCACTCATGTTTTCCCCTCAAAATAATCTTATTGCTATTGCAGTGGGTGGCATGGAACCGGTCAGCTAAATACAGAACTATGGGAATCTTTTCTGGCTTAGATTCTGGTCTCAAGAAATCCACGTTGCTGGTAAACATGAATCACTTGGCAGTTCAATGCTGGTGTCCTTAGAAGGGCAGTAGGATGAAGCAGATCCATCATGAAGAAATAGCCTTGTTCATCCTGGTAACATTTAGAAAATGCCGCAAGTCACTTTCTGTGCTCTCAGTCCTGGGCCTTGCAACTGTCCAGTGATGTATCCTGGCAAGACTAAAAATGACCAAGTGTAACTGGGATAGTTTCGATTGCTAGACTAAACAGAGGATTATCAGCAAGTCTTTGCAGTTCAGTTCATTTTCTTTAATACACTATTCACTGTGACAGTGTTATTCTGGCTCTACTCCCTTCCCCTGCAATTTCCTGCCACTACAATGCTCTTAAATGCCAATACTCTCAGAGCCAGATCATGAAGCCCTTCCTCATCTGCTGACTTTCAAAGGGACAGCTTGCGCGAGTACCTGCTTTCCATTGGAGGTAAGGGGTTCGCAATCTTAACCTTGGAATGTTACAGCTGAGATTTCCTAAGGAGCTTAAGGGAGTTAGGTGCTCAAATCCCAATGATATTTTGGCATCTAACTCCCTTAGGTTCTGTTGAGAATTGCAGCCTGCATGTTCAGAGGTTATAAGGTGCATTTGAGACCCATCAACTTCCATTGACTTTATCTGAGGGAGTTCAAACAGCTCTCCGTTTACATTGACTTTAGCGGACTCGACGTCTTGCAGGAGTTGCTTTCACCAGCTTCCGAGTCAAACTTTTTAAAAGAAAAGCAGCAATAAACTATTCCTCCCATGCCAGTGATGGCTTGGGCACAAATACGGAGTGAATGGAGCTCTGCTGGTTTACACCAGCTGAGGATCTGGCCCAGAAAAGGTGTGTGCCATCTAATTTCTTCAGGAGGAAATAATCATTTTCTGGAAGCTTCCTAATGATCCTCTCATCCCCTGGAGGTGCTCTCTCCAGATCAGAAGTAAAACACATTGATGGGACAGTGCTTGAAAGCGCTGTACAGTACCTGTTTTGAGGCTACAAAGATCTTCACTTTCTGCAGCTGTTAAGCCAGTATTTAATAACTGAGCACTAAAATCTGCTTTTAAAAAAAGGAAAGTCCCAGCACAAATGCACAATAATAGCAAAAAGAAAACATAACATCCAACTGGCTAAGTAAATTTCTCTCTGTGGCAATGCACCTGATTTTTCATCTTCACCCCTGCTGTAATATTTGAAGGTCACTTATATGGAGATTGAAGGTATATTTTTCTGTTGTGCCGTGTTGTAAGCAATTGCGGGATGGAGAAGAGCTGCCTCTAGAAATCTGCCTCAGGATGTTTCAATGTTAGAATTTAAAATGTGCATCTCTCCAGTGTTTGCCTTCTTAAAATCATAACGGAACAAGTCGCTTGGCAATAATAGCTGAAATGTGACTAGGTAATTGAATGAGGTGGATGGATGAATGGTTGCATCTAGTCAAATAAAGGGAAAAACTGAAGCTGAAGGGCATGAAAGAAAGGATTACGGAAACCATGCAGAACTATGCAACTTTTACTATACTATCACCCTGGATTGGGCAGAGAGGTACAGAGATTGGGCAGAGAGGTGGAAAGAAATGTACACATGAACTCCACTATCTACTCACCTATGTCCTAAGGGTGGCCATGCTGTTAGAAGGCTTGCGTATTCGGAGAAAAACGGGCTCTTTGTGACTTGGGAAAGAGAAGTTAACAGATCTGTCCATCAATCTTAGGTACCTATATGGCCCCCGGCTCTGTAGTATCTGAGCACCTCGGTCTTTAATGTATTTAACCTCAACACCACTGTGAGGTAGGAAAGCGCTGTTAGCTCCCCATCTGCAAAATGGAGATGATGCAGAGAGATTAAGTGTCTTGCCCATGGTCACACAAGAAGTTTGAGGCTGAGCCAGGGTATTGAGTCCAGGTCTCTAGCTAACACCCTAACCACAGGAACCCTGCCGTTCCTAATCACTGTAGCATCTGAGCACCAAAACACACGCTGAATTTGTTGCCATTTAAAATTGTTTAGCAAGCTGTTTAGCGATTGCTTCCTTGTCACTTCCCGTCAGTATGGTACATTTCCAAAACATTCAGTGGTTAAGCGTTATATATTGATCTTGTGTAGTCATTTAAATTGCATCTTTTGCTGTTGCTAAGAGATGAAGCAACAACAGGAACATGCTATTCACCAGGGCTTATGTTTTGTTGATAATAAACTCTTACGAAAAGTAACCGGACTCTGCTTACCCTCTGTGTGTGGCTGTAATCCGGTGAGTATTTTACTGGCCTGCTTAACGTGACTGGAATGCACTTGTAATCTCTTTAACTTTATTGCCTTGTTTTTTTGATGGGAATAGCATTTTAAATGCTGCTAATTGGTTTTACGATAGACTGAAACCTGACCTTGTACTGGGTAAAGAAGAGCAGATCTTTTAGTGCAAGAGGTGCCTGTTGGAGGTGCACTGGTACCTTGCGAGGACATGGCTGTTACGCTTGTAGGCCCAAATATCAGGAGATTCTGTTCAAATGATTTGATGCCCTAATGAACAGGCATTCCCTTGTTTTGAATTAAATTCTCTCATCCAAAGGTTTCCTCCCATTTTCTCTGACTCCCCACATGCCGCCTTCTCTGTTGAATTTTTCCCTTTGTTACCTCAGGCTGCATTGCTGTCATGTGTGATACCTCACTATGAAGGCCGTCTTAAAGCTTCAGCTAATACAGAGCATGGCTGCCCATCTTCTGAGGTGGTCAGTGGGTTGTGAGCATGTCACCGTTGTGCTTCTCGCTCTGCCATGGATGCCTCTAAATGTTTGAGTGAGATTGCTACAGAGACTAAAAGGATGTGGGCTCATGGGCCTGCCTCTCCCTCAGACAAAGGTGGTGCAGTTCCTGGAGAAGGCCCCCAAGGTCAGATGTCCACTGCTGGGGGTGAGTTTGCAGTGATAAAGTTTCTGCTACCTTCTCTTCACCAGTGAGGTACACAGGCCTAAAAGTAGTAGCCACTGGCTGGGGAGAGAGGCTCACAGGGATTTTTTTAAAACACCACACAGATTTAACCAGTGTCTGCAGCATGGCCAAATGGGTCCAGGCCATTCTGTGGATATCAAGCCATTCTCTTCCTCTCACCTATATTTCAATGGTGCTGAAATGTATTCAGGAGTCTACCATTCTTATTCCCAGACGAATGAAAAGTCCTGAAAAGGAGGAGAAAATTGCAACCAAATGTGATAATATTGTAGTTTTTAATATACATCCTGCTTCCATTTCCGGCTGAATTCCTCGATAGTTCTTGTAACGTAAGAAATATCAGCTGAATTTCTTTCTTGTTTCTTGTACTTTTAGATCTAAAAAACCTAAGAAGCCCGCTCCTCCTGCAGCCAAGGAAGACAAGCCCAAGTTAACCATTTTTGATGAGGAAGTAGATCCTGAGGAAGGATTATTTGGCCCAGTAAAAGATTTTTCATCTTCCAGTTCCAAGAAGAACTCGTCAGCCAAAGAGAGTAAATATGTTCCATTCTCCATTGTGTACAGTTAGGTTGTGGTCCCTAAAGCTTCTATAAGGCTCTTATATTTAAAATGGAATGGTGCAGTGCATGAAACTTGGGTTTTGATGTAGGAATGTTGGGCCAGACCTTCAGCTGTAAATTAGCTAGCCGTGGAAATAAACATGGCTTGCGGTTGCAATAGCTATACACTGATGGGTGAGTAGAGCCAGTAGCTCCTGCTAGTGCAATGTATCAAGAATGTATTTCCTAGCGCTCTGTAGATTTTTACTTTGGATATGGAAGACTTTATAAAAATACATTTTCTATAGGACGTTTCCTTTCACCCACACAGCTTGATTCCCCTGCTAACAGTAACGGTGGGGATGTAGTTGAAGTTTGACTAAAGCTTTCTGATGATTCAATCTTTAGATCTGAAATTATTTGAAGACCCAGACCTCGGTGGGACTGTTAAACTAGGCGACTCTCTACTGCTGCCAACGGCCTGTGAGAACAAGGACTATGCGCTAAGCACCAGCCTCAAAGAGGACGCAGAGGAACTATTGAGGTATTCATCTAAAACGCGTCCTGTGGTAATGATGTCCACTAGGCATTCTTGAGCAGGAAGCAATTTAGATCCCAAGTCCACAAACTCCAGGGCAAAGCTTAAAAAACATTCGGTGCTGAAAGTGAATTGACATTCACACTAACCAAGACAAGGGCAGGTGGTTTAAAAGCTTGAAAATCAAACACAAAACATCTTTATTAAAGCTTAACAATAATGGGCACTGACAAACAGTAGCACCTTTACTTTTTCAAGGTGCTTTACAAATAATCCTCAGGAGGGTGGATGGGTAGGTCAGCTCTCCATTTTCCAAATGTGGAAACGAAAGCAGTGGAGTGTCTTGTCCAAGGGCAAAGAGGAACTCTGTTTCAGAACTGAGATTAGAATTTAGGTGCTTATGGCTTGCACACTGTGCTCAAGCCACTAAACTGGGCTGCCTCTTTATTTAGACAATGTCTCTTATGACATTCATTTATATTTTAATCAGAACTATGCAAGATCTGGATTATCAGGAGGCTCTGAGGTAGGAGGAAGCATTCATGAACATGCCCTCTCTCTATCTAAAGTACTTAATATGGCCCCAGTTACCACAGTATCTGAGTGCCTCTCAATTTAATGTATTTATCCTCACAGTACTCATGTTGAGGTAGTTTTGCTGCTCTGATCATTTCTGTATTATAAATAAGGAATGAAGGCTCAGAGAAAACAAGGTCACATGGGAAGTGTGTGGCAGTGCAAGGAGTTGAATGTGGGTCTCCTGAGTCCCACGCTGGGACCACCTTTTTACTTATGCTATTAGTTACTATCCAGCTTTTTAGTATCCTACGTTAGTAACCAGTCCTGAGTAGAGACGAAAGAATTCTGGTGTGGGGTCTTAATCCCTGCGAACTGGTAGTTTTGTAGCCTCCATTGTTTATACAAAATGCCTTAGTACTAACATATCACAGCAGAAATACCTGGCTTAATTTATGCAGAGGCTAAATTAGGTTTTATGCCATCTCCTCTTACACTTTGGGGGCACATTTGATATTTATAAGACACGAGGTGGCAAGACATAACTTGATTTACTGACGTGGCATGTTGGGAGTGAACATGCACATTCACAGCTTTTCATGTCCGCTTTATCCTGTGCTAATAATCTAGGCATAAAACGCTTGACCCAAATTGCTCATATGACTAGAACAAAAGTGCCTTATTTAGTGCAATTCCCTCATCAGCCATGAAAGCAGTGGGAAGAGCCCACTTTGTCATATTAATGCATTTCAAACTTTGCAGTCTCCCCTGCTCAGTTGCAGTGAAAGAGGCCCCTGAAACCCACTCTTTGACTGGCAGATTATGCCCTTATATAGATTTGGTGTTGAAGAAGGTAGTGACAGTGGATCAATTGTCAGAGCTGGTGATAATGAAAAAAGAGGGAGAAGATACTAATCCTTTAAGTTATGGCTGTTTTTCCCCCTGAATTGTCACGGTGCCCGTATCAATGCCTTCAGCAACTGGCAATGCCAACATTCAGTTGGAAACGAGTAGGTGTAGCGCAGCAGAAAATCAAGTGCGACCCAACTGGAAAATGGTGCAGGAATCATTCTTGCTCTAGAGAAAAATCTTATCCGTGGTAGGGATGTAGAAAGATAGTGCCCTATGGATATAGCAGAGAGCAGGTAAACTGAACTGAGAGAAATAGCAGGAGTAAGGAAAAGCTATTAGAGGAAGAGAAATAATGAAGGATGGAAATTAGCAGAGGACCTGAAAAATATAGAACATGGGGAAAAAGAAATGTTGGAGTCTGATTATGGACATGATGGGAAGCAAAATAGAACAGAGACTATGTGAGGTGACAGATAAGATCCTGCTGGCTTAACCTAGTGGAATTCTTCTTTTTGCCCCAAAGAGAATGTACCTGTGAAGCCAGAAGCCTTGCAGCTTAACTTTCACAAGTAGTCACTGATTCTGGGTACCTCAATTTTTGATGCCGAACTAGTGACACTTATGGCCTGATTTCCAGAAGCACAGATTATCTACAGCTCCCATTGCACTCCACTGCACCTCATGGCACTTATGAAAATCCAGCCCCACATTGTCTCAAGTTGGGCACCCAAAACTGTGGCCCCTAACAGCAGTGGGATTTTTTTTTGGGACAAAGTTTGTGTTAGAGTTTAAGGAACTGATATCTGTGTAAGGATCTAATGAAGGGTGAAATACTGAATTATTTAAACAGCAAAGACCAGAGACGACTCAGTGCACAAGTGGTCTTAAACTTAATCCCCATTAGTTCCAGAATTCCAATCGGCCCATCCAGATGCATCAACAAGCATTGTGTCCCAGCTACGGCGAACCTTGCTGGAGCCTGCATACTGGGGTAGGGACAGAGGAGGCCAGACAGGGATCTTAATATATGTCTCTCCAAATCCATGTAGGATATAAAATATTTGTTAAAGGGACTTTCCTGAGCCTTCCCCCAAATCATTGTTCCCCAGTGGGGATAGGGGAGTCTCTGTGACATCACAATCCAGAGCATCACTTTGGAAAAGGAAACTCCACAAGGTGGGATATGAAATAGTGGGAAGTACGGTGGAGAAGGAAAGGGGAGGAGAGGTTAAAAACCACATGAGGTGAACAGCTCTTTTGCCCTTGTTATTTAGTGCATGCAGCACACAACATACACTTAATATTGATCTGCAAGTCACCTTTGAAGAAGGCATAGTTGTCTCATCATATTATATATACGGAAAGCCCTTTTGAAAACCCATTTTACAGAGCCTAAACGCAGGGCCTAAAACCATCTACGAGTGCCCCTTGAAATGAAAAATGGAGCAGAGGAAGCCTGAAATCAAGTCAGCACCATAACCTAAGTGAGGTCCTGAAGTCAAGATCCTTGCAAATAGCTTGCCTTAGATCAAACAGATGCATTTAGTGTAGGATAGTATGATTAAAGGATATACTGTACTAAGCACAAGCATAAGTGAAGTATGACTGTATTCTAAAACTCTGAATACCAACAAAATATCCTGATTTCCCCCCCTCTGGTAGTAACCACTAACTGAGATTATGTTGAGGACGGCTCACACATGCATGCCCAGTGGTGGAGTACTCAAGACCTTGCCAGTACATGCCCGCTTATCTGAGATTAGATTTTAGCCCTAAATTGACTTCTTGTACAGCTTGGGGTCTGTTCTCTTGTGAACACCAAGGGATTTATCCACATAACTTTCCCATGAATCAAGAGAACAGCAGATCCCTTGTTTTATGCTTTATTACACTAGGCGAGTAAACCCAATGCCCTCGGTATATGTATGTAACTAAACGGACTGCATTGGGAAACCCCCTTTGAGGTTTCTACTACCTGCAGGTGCTTTCCCACTAGGATTGTATGTCATAGTCAGACTATTGTTAATATGGAAAATGATTATGATTTAAAGAGATTAATAGTTCCTGTCCCACGGCGGGCTTTGGTCCCAGAGAGCAGCTGCTGCTTTCTTCTCTTGTGTAGCAGTAACTCCTAGTAAACATCTTCCATACATTGAAGAACCCAGAGGTTTGTAGAAGGGGGAGGAGACTGCACTTCAGTGGGAGCAGAGTTAGGCCAATGTTTGAAGGACTTCCCCAAGATATTTAAATTACTGATATAAGGTAACTTCCCACTCACCTAGTGCTGTGTCCCAGGCAGCTCAGCAATTCACTGGCACTGGTCAAAAAATGTCTTTTTTGTTGAAAAATGTTCAGCTAGCTGTACAGTTTGTCTCCACTGTCTCATGCAGGGGCTGGTGATATGTGTCAATATCTCGTGCTAGTTCCTCAGCAGGGCTAGTGGTTTGCCACAGAAATGTTTGCAAAAAATCATGACTGAGTCACGGCAAATGTTGATAAAATCATGGACTTGATTGTTCCATGGGTCCCTCCCCCATAGTGACTTGTGATGCCCTATCTCCCATACTCCCTGCCCCTCACTTATCATTGTTATTTTTTAGCAGTGACAATACCTCGGTGCTTGCAGGACACAAAAATAAAGTCAGCCTCAGCCCTGACATACTTACAGTCCTGCTCCCCTCTGAAAGTGGAGCAGAGACCTCTTTCCAGCCACCTGGGGTCAAGGTAGGAGCAACAACAGATCCTTCAGTGGGCCAGGGATGTCGGGGAGAGGAGGAGGAGGCAGCCCTTCAGCCTTCTGTAGGGGGCCTTGTAGTAAGAAGGTACTTGGTGGATTCTGAAAAAGCACCAGAAGTCACCCCTGTGGAGGATGTGTGAGGTGACCCTTATGGAGGACACCTGAGGTCCCAGAGAACTGGAGTAGGGCAAACATGGTACTTATCTTTAAAAAGGGGAACATAGAGGACCTGGGGACTTATAGGCCAGTCATCTTAACTTTGATACCTGGAAAGATACTGGAACAAATTATTAAACAATCAATTTGTAAGCATCTAGAGGATAATAGGGTAAGGAATAGCCAGTTTGCTAATAGCTATTTCTCAAGAACAAGTCATACCAAATCAAACTAATTTCCTTGTTTGACAAGCTTACTGGTCTAGTGGATGGGGGAAGCAGTAGACGTGATGTATCTTGATTTTAGTAAGGCTTTTGATACAGTCCCATTCTACAGTGACATTCTAATAAGCAAACTAGGGAAATGTGGTCTAGATTAAATTACTATAAAGTAGGCACACAACTGGAAAACCATACTCCGATTGAAAACAATGAAAAGTCCTTGTGGCACCTTAGAGACTAACAGATTTATTTGGGCATAGAGCCTTCACCCCCTCCCCGCACCCCACTCCCCCACCCCAGCCCGGAGCCCCTTCTCGCACCCTGAACTCCTCATTTCACGTGATTAACTCAAAAAAATTAATCACAATTAATTGCACTGTTAACCAATAGAATACCAGTTGAAATTTATTCAATATTTTTGGATGTTTTTCTGCTGTTTCAAATATACTGATTTCTATTACAACACAGTGTACAGTGCTCACTTTATAATATTATTTTTATTACAAGTATTTGCACTGTAAAAATGATAAACAAAAGAAATAGTATGTTTCAAGCACCTGGCATTTGCCACTGTCGGAAGACGGGATACTGGGCTAGATGGTCTGACCCAGTATGGCCATTCTTATGAGAATGGATGGAACTGCTGTGGCCAGATCCAGCAATGAGGTATAGTTCCTTCATGCCCAGTTGCCACCAGCAAAAAGGGAAGAAGGTTATCCTTTCTCTTCCAGAAGATGCACTGCAAGGGGTAACAGGGTGTAGCATGCCCCATGGCTCATCCCTCTCGAGCATGGGGGCAGAGGGAAGGAGCCCAGGCTATCATGAACAATCCTACACGGTGATACAAGATTGCTGATTTGTGGGTGCAAATGGGTTGGGTTGGAATTTACTGAACCCAGATTCTTAGTATTAGGTTTGGGGATGGACCTAGGTCTAGTTGCTGCTTATAATATCCAGCACCTGCCGTTTTCATCTGGCTATCCATAGTTCTGATACTTGACGCTATGGCTCTTTCTGTTTCATATTAAAATTCACAGGTTTGTTTTAATATTTCCTTTTGGTCCCAGTCACTGCTTTAATGTCAGTCTAATAACTCTTCATCTGATTTAGTGCTACATTTTATGCAGGTAATAGTAGGCTTGCACTCCAAGCCATGCTCTATTTGTGTTGCTAAAACTTTCAAGCTATGGTATCCCAGGTTCCACTTGTTTCCTCCATCAGCCTAGTGACTCATTATGCAGATGTGCAAATTCATGCACCAGGCAAAGCACGGCGCCGTCTTAATGCAATCAACTTCCTGTGCCTCATTAATCTAAATTGTGACTGTCCAGTGTGACGAATAACATTTTTGACGGGAAAAACAACACAGTACGTTTTCCTGAGAACATTGTGTTGGGATTGCAGCCTGAATAGTGGCGCAGCTGCAAGATAGAAATGTTGTGTAGACACTTCCTATGTCAGTGGAAGGGGTTTTTCACTCAGCGTAGGTAATCCACCTCTCTGAGAGGCGGTAGCTAGGTTGACGGAAGAATTCTTCAATTGGCCTTGCTGCATCTACCGTGGAGGTGCACAAGTTGCAAAATTTTTCTTTGCCCTGAGAAATGTAGCTAGGTCAATTTAATATTTAGGCATAGACTAGGCCATAGACGGGGGAAGATTGATGTACTGGAAGTTCCATGAGGACAGCCTAATTTCCAGCTCAAAAAGATTCCCATAAGCTCTGGCTAAAGCATGCAACTTTTTGTTGCTTATCTAATCCAAGTGGAAACGTTTGTGATTCTCTCACCACTAACTTGATTTTGTATTATTTATTAATCATGTTTATTACAGTAGTGCCTAGGGACCAACCAAGAGTGGGGTCCCACTGTGCTAGGCACTGTACAAACATAGTAGTAGATGGTCTCTGCCCTGAAGAGCTTGCTGTCTAAATAGACAAGACAGACACCAGGTGGAGGAAAGGGCTATAACATATTAACAGACTGCTAAATGTGATGGCAGCATTATCTGTTCCTCTACATAAAATCTTTCTTCCTTTCAAAATCCACAGCTCAGCTTTAACCTCACACAGCTGAATTTGTTAGAAGCCTTTTATTTTTAATAGAAGATACTTTTTTATGCCAGGAAAAAAATGATATTTTCCATTACTACTTAAAATCTGCACTGTAGTTGAATCAGCACATTATTATGACAAGAATTTCAGACAATACAGTGCTCTTTCTCCAAGAGAAGTCAGACTTTGGGAGAAGAATTCATTAGGTGGATATCTGTGCCCTAGAATCTTTTAAACAAATGTTTTCTTTTTTTTTTCCTGTGAGAAGAGCTCCGTGCTGTTGCTAGGTTTCATTTTTTTCCCAGCTCTGAGTTAAACATGATAGTTATGCATGGTAACAATTCATTTACTTGCCAAGAAATGTAAGTCCTTGGTTCCACCTTGGCCTAAGGCATTTCACGTTGTTGTTAACCGTGTCTTTCACGATCAAGCAACAAAGCATCAGACATTCTGACTTGCATAACAGCACGGAAAGTTGCTTATGAGACAAAGATCGCACGTTATGTACTATGTTCTTTGTAAAAGATCTCTAGCTAACCCATGTCTTTCAAAATCAAGGACTACCAGTTCACAGACCTGTTTGAAACTGAACTGTCCTCTGGTAACAGGTTCTGGTTTTTTTTCTTTTTAATTATTATTTCTATTAAGCAGCATTCTGAGGCCATATATTGTTTGGTGTTTTAGGACTGTGTGATGAACATTTTAGCTGCTATGACTAAAGCTAACTAAGATTAAAATGCACCTCCAGATGAGAGTCAGAATTTCTGAAAGTCACAATAACCAACCAGGTTAATGCGCATCCCTGCCCTCTAGGGGACAGAATGTCTGACCTTGACAAATGCTTGACTTAATGGAGAGCAAGGTGAGTAATAGCTTTCATTGGACCAACTTCTGTCGGTGAAACGGACAAGCTTTCGAGCTACAAAGGAGAACCTACATAGGGTGACCAGATGTCCTGTTTTTAAGCCTTCTTCCGGGTGTCCCGACTTTTAGTTAAATATGGGCACATTGTCCCGTATTTTCTGCAATCGCAGCACAGAGCCAGCAGCGGTGGGCAACAAGCGGCCTCGCTCCCCACCCTTTGCTCTCGCCAGCGCCCGCCCACGCCGGAATTTCCCTTGCCTCCTCCAGCAGCAGCCGTGCCGGGGATGGGCAGTGAGAGCACACCCAGGAGCAGCCCAGACTCCTCCGCTCCCCCCGTTCCTGCTGCTGCTCCTGTCCCATGCCCCCCTTGCCTCCTGGGCAGCACTCCCGCCGCGCCACCGTCAGCTCCCACCTTGCACGAGTGAGAAGCCAGAGCATGGTGTGCCCCTCCCCCGCCTGGGGCAGCCCATGGAGAAGGGGGGTCCATGCTTACCCGTGGTGGGAGGATCCCTGCCCCTCCGGGTGGAGGGGCTCCACTGGCCCCATGGCAGGGGGAGCAGGCTGTGAGCAGCGTTTCACTTCACAGCCAACCCCTCCCCTTCCCCCCCCCGCACGTGGAACCCCCAGTGGGGTGCGGAGGAAGCTGTGGCGGGGGGCAGTGGTAACACCAGCCCTGCGCTGGAGGGAGGGCTAGGGGGAGCAGCTCGGGCAGGTCGGTTTGCCCCATGTGCCGGCGGGCAGCGGGGGGAGGTTTGGCCCACTGGCCGTGCGGCCATGCATGCAGCAAGGGTAGCGGGGTGGGGAGGGAGGGCAGCTTGGACCAGGTGTGGGGGGGTCGCAGGCTGGTGGTGCGATGGCTCTAATACAAACAGGATTAAGGGCTGATGTGACAAATTCTGGAGAAGACATTAAGGCGAAAACCCAGAGCCAAGTGCTTGGCTTGGGTAGCTGGGCTGGGTGTTTGGCAGGTACATGGGGGAGGAAGGAGAACCCCCACCATCAACATCAGGCACAAAGTGCCTGGTGCAACTGCTCCATAGAGGCTCCTATCAAAAGTAACCTCCATGGGCTGTCTAGCCTCACCCATATTCATTCCTCATCCCCTACCCATCACCTGTGCTCTGCTGTGCAGCAAGATTATGGAGCAAGGTGTCACATAGAGGGAATCTCCTTCCCCTTCCTCCCTATTCATCCTTCCCCTTGCACAGCAGAACCCCACCTGAGCCACGAAGGCAGAGGAAAGGGTCTGAATATTCCCCTAATGGGTCAAATTTATTCTTGGAACAACTCTGTTGAGTTTGTAGAGCTTTACTGAAGGATGACGGAGGGCGGTTGTGTAGCTAGGGGATATGATTACTGACTAGAAGCATCTGAAGGAATTGTTTAGGGTATACAAAGGATTCAGGGGTGGCCAACCTGTCACTCCGGAGCCACATGTGGCTCTTCAGAAGTTAATATGTGGCTCCTTGCATAGGCACCGACTCCAGGGCTGGAGCTACAGGCACCAACTTTCCAATGTGCCGGGGGTTGCTCACTGCTCAACCCCTGGCTCTGCCACAGGCCCTGCCCCCACTACACCCCTTCCCACCCCCGAGCCTACTGTGCCCTCGCTCCTGTCCCTACCCCCAGAGCCTCCTGCACGCCACGAAACAGCTGATCGGGAGGTGTGGGGAGGGAGGGGCAGGTGCTGATCGGCGGGGCTGCCAGTGGGTGGGAGGCGCTGGGAGCAGGGTGGGAGCTAAAGGGGGGCTGCTGATGTATTAGTGTGGCTCTTTGGCAATGTACACTGGTAAATTCTGGCTCCTTCTCAGGCTCAGGTTGGCCACCCCTGGATTAAGGTGTGATGAGGTGAAATTAACAAAAAGAAAAAAAAATTAGGCCAATGATCAGGCAATGTTTCTTCATACTCATAGCCTATTAGCATAGGGAATAGTCTTCCAGGGGACAGGCTCAGTCCCATGAGAGATTTGTAAGATTAGACCTGACAAAGCACCGGAGGGCACATTGTATGAAACAGTCCTGCCCTGAGCACTAGGGTCCTGATGCTCTTAAACTCATTCTTAACTCTTAACATCTGGGATTACTCACATGCTTAAAATTCAGCATGTGCTAAAGTGCTTGGCTGGATCATGCCCGAAAAGGTCTGTTCCATCTCTGATTTTTGTGATTGTTCTATCCTGAGTTGAACTGAGAGGGATTTTATTTAAAAAAACCCTCACTACACATGTGTCAGTAACCTTTCCTGCCATCACAGACCCTTCTCCTATCCCCTCTGGAATTCAGGGGTATTTACTTCAGATTATATCATCTGTGGTTTTGAAACATAACTTGGCAGAGGTCAAATGTAGTTGTATTATATAGGCTTATCATTGCAAGTTAATAGCCAATTGCCTGATTTGGACATTCGTTCATACTGTCTGAACTCCATTAAGCTAAGTATTGACTAGACCATGGCAATGGTGAACACTGATGTCATCTTAATTAACTTTTCAGAACCATACCATCTATGTGACGTCTGGGAATCCCAGTTTATGGCATCAACTGGCTAGCCTAGGAGTGAGAGAGACCAAGGTGAATCTTTGGTCCCTCTGATTCAGTGCAGATGAAGGAGCTGCCGAAAAGTTGCAAATTCAGACGAGGTTATTTCTTCTTTTAAATTTTCTTTTCAAAAACTTCCTATGTTTGTAATTTGAAACTATTTCTAATATTTTTTTTAAAGTTTTTTGCCCTCCTTAATAATTTCCCTTCTGAGCTGCTGGACGGCTACAAATGTCTGAGCATATTTGCTATGTTAATAATTCAAACGATACTTTGCATCTTGAGCACAGGCACAGCTAGGCCAGAGAGAAGAAGGAGTGGAAAAGGCAGCTGGCTGGACACCTGGCTAGAACTGGTAAAACTGGCTTCACTAAACTGCCTGGGACACTAGGGGAAATTTTTCAGAAACACTTAAGTGACTTAGACTCTGAAGTCTCATTGCCTTTCAGTGAGGCTTAGGCTGCCAAGTCCTGGCCCAGATTTTTAAAGGCATTTAGGCGTTGCTGTGCTCAGTGTTGCAATGCCTTACTGATTGAGAAGATTAAATCCTATTGACCATCAATGGGATTTTGGCTCCCAAGTGTCTAAGTCATTTCTGAAAATGATATTTAGGTTCCTAAATCACTTAGGCATTGTGTCACTGAGCATGGTAATGCCTAAATACTTTACAAATTTGAGCATGTCACTCTTGAAAATGGGATTTAGGCACCTAGATGGTTTTGAAAATTTTACCTTAGGACTTTTGATCAAAATCCGCTCACCCTATTCCCATGTGTCTCCTGCAGTTGGAGGAAATAGATAGTGGAGGATACACTTCCCAGTCTTAGTACATGATCTGTGCTCCAGAGGATAGTGAAAAACCCCAAGATCACGTCGAGATATTCCTGGAAGTCAAGTCCTTGTCTACCCTGAAGTTAGCAATCAGCTCTATCCTGTGTATGTGAACAACACTCAGCACAGCTAGTTAAATATCTTATCCCACTTTTACCCTCATTATTACAGATGAACAACTCTGTTTTTGTTGGTGATGTTTGGGCTGTCATCCAAATTGGGATGACAGCCCAAACCCTTCTTGTTTGCACACGCAGTATATTAAGGTGTGTTGTTTTGATTTAACACAGGAAAATATAATTCAGTGCCTAAAGGAAAATAATTGGGGCAAGCCTTAATGTACCATAGTCTTTCTCTGTCCTTTATGTCTTTGTGGGTTGTATGTTTCTGGTGCATTTGCTGCATTGTACTGTGTGAACACAGGGCCTCTTTTTCCTTATGGCCTAAGAATATTCATGCAGAAAATGTATTATTTAATTGTGGCCGGCTTCAGAATTTAATTCAGTCAAAAATGAAAGAGAATTGTCATTGTGCAAAGGGATACCTCTAGGAATGGGACTCAGCCTGAGGCTAGCAGGCAGGTTATTACAGAAAACACATGTGGACGTTGAGAAATGGGGAAGAGGAGACACATCCTGTGTAACTTTTACAGGACATTTGCTGATAATTTTTTTAAAAGTCATACGTGATAAAGCTTTTCTGTTTTTATAATCTAAGATGAAGATAGTAAAACCCAGGGCATGATAAATATTAGTTCTTGGTTGGTTGGTTCTGTGGTATTGCCCACAATGTTCTAGGTGGTTTTCAAACAGCCAAGATGATATAGTTCCTGACCTGGAGCTCACAATCTGAGGCCCTGGTCTACAGACAACAATGTATGGGTTTGACTGAAGGATGGACAGGCAGACAGAGTGTGGAGGAAAGGGGAGCAATACCTTCATACAGTGTTTTTGAACTGGTGGGTCACTGCTAGAGCGGAGCAAAATTTTTCAAATTACTAGTTTATTTTACCAAAAATGCAGTTTTGGTCGACCTGAAGCTATTCACAAATTGGACATGAACATTTTCAGCCATTCACAAAACAGCCAGAAGTGGAGGTGGTGCTGCTTCCCTGTTCCCGCTACCATATAACCTTTACCTCATTGGTTAGGGCACTCACAGTGGATGTTGGAGACCCACGTTGAAACCCAGAATGAACTTTTTTGACTTATCAAAATTTGTATAAATTTCAGATTTGATTGAACCCAAACCAATTTTTTTTTCAATTTTTTTTGGAACTGCTACTGCACCGAAAACTCATTTATTTGCCCAGCTCTAGCTGTAACTCCTACCGGGACATGGAAGGCAATCAGGGAGGTTGCAAGGCATTGAAAATGTTATTACGATCTAAAGCAGAGAAAATAAAATTTCCAGAATTATTTCATGGTTAGCAACACCTTCCAAGTTTGTGAGGTCAAATGTAGTTGTATTATATAGGCTTATCATTTATACACTTTTACTTTTATAGTAACCGTAAGGGGGTTGTCAAAATGTTTGATTTCAAATAAGGGGCCAAGTTCCAACAACCTTAAAAGGCTGAAAAACACTTGTTACATAGAAAGGTCAAGGTGCTACTTAGCCATTGCATGGCCCAAATGACGTTACGTTCAACTAAATTCACTCTACGTCAATGGTTTTCAACCTGTGGTCCCCAGACCACTGGGGTCCGCAGACTATGTCTAATATTTCCAAAGGGTCTGCAGCTCCATTTGAAATTTTTTAGGGGTCTGCAAATGAAAACAGGTTGAAAACCACTCCTCTAGCCAGTGAAGTCAGAAATTCTGTGTTGTATCTTTTAGGAAAGGCAAACGAATACTATTTCTGCTAGTAGTAATAATGACGAGGGAGTTCTTTGAGTACCTGGTATTTTAAAATTCAAATATTTATAGAATTGTAACTGTGATGGAAGACGTGATGAGAGAAGCATCTCAGATTTGTTGTTCTTCTTTTGTTATCGCCTATGTGGAATAACGGCCATGGTGCTGGAGCCGTAAGCTGAATAAACTGCTTCTATTGTTACGGAACACCTCAGCTTTGCTTTGATTGCATTTAATAGCCTGCAAATGGCTCCTTTTTTGCTCTGCTGTGCTTAGTAGAGAGAATTATTAAATCTCTGCTAGGGGGACACTAGTAAATAAATATATAAGGGGTGAAATCCCAGCCCTGTTGAAGTCAGTGGGAGTTTTACCATTGACGTCAATGGAGCCAGGATTTCACCCAGTATACCCCAAAGCCACCAGCTAGCGCAGTAGGAACAGATATGTTGGTGGGGAAAATATGAACAACAAAGAATAAATGACATTACAGGGAGCCAAAATACCTGCTAACTGATCTGAGATTCACTAAGGGCCAAATCCAAGGCTCTAGTCACCACCCAACAAGCACAGAGTGTGAAGAGGGATACAATTAAAAGGAACTTTGCCCACGCCAGGTAGTTAAGTGGCTGCAGAGCTGCTCCGCCAAACCCATTCCAGCCACTGGTGCCACAGCATTAGTGGGAGGACCAGAGAATCCACACAGAAGAGAAGATTCTGGATTTGCCCTGTAACTTATCCCATCTCCATTTCCTCTGTGCATATTGCTTCTGAGGAGCCATTGCTGCTGCAGAGAGGGGTGCACCCTATCAATCTAGCACTATCCAGTGCATGGCAGAACTTCCCCCATCCTGTTTCCAGCTGCAGCTTTCAGAATGATCAAAGATAGGATTTTTCAAAGTGTTCAGCACTGACCCTGCTCCCATGTTTTAGCATTGACTTCAATGGCAGTAGAGTTAGACCAATGCAGAGTTCTTTATCCCACCCTAAAATCTCACACTAATACCTACAGCATTCAATCCAGCCAAACAAATGCCATTGACAATATAAACGCCCTTAATTTATTTTAATTTTTCTTTGTATGTTTTGATGTTGTTTGAATATTATTTAATTAGAAAGTTGGAAAAAGTTAGCCTAAAAAAGCATAGTGCACACAGATCAAAGGAGCCTTCTGTTTCACAGGAGCATGTGTGAACAAGCCATTCTGTGGTTAACTTTATCTGGATCAGCATTAACGGCTAGATTTGTAGTCCATCTGAGAAGCAGAGCTGGGTAGGAAAGAGTTTGCCTGACCTGTGAAAAATGTTGAGATTTCAAAAATATTTTCCCATTTCGAATTGAGGCAAAGAATCAGTCTCAGACTTTTGTGAACAAGAGAAAACAATTCAGTTTGGGTCAATGGAAAGCTTTTGTTTCAATTTCAAATTTTTTAACTTTTTCTTTACTCTACATTAACTTGCGTTTCTAAATAAAAAGTCATTTCAATTAAAAAAATAGAACTTTTCATTTAGTGTCTCATTTTACCATTTTCTGTGACAATTTCAAAGTTTCCAGAACTTTCAGAATGGGAAATTGGTTGAAATCAACCCTTTCCCAAAATGAAGTTTCAGTTTCAGTGAATTGGCATTTTCAGAGGAAAAATATTTTTGGTCAAAAAATTCCCGGTCAGCTCCACTGAGGAGTCATGTGTGCATTTGTGTTTTTATTTTCTTTCCTTAGAGTTGAAGAGGATTTAGAGAGGCTCTGGAGAGTGAGTCCCAAGCCAAAACCCAGGCTGCCATGTAAACCGGAATTGCTTAAGAAGCCATTAATCACCACTAAGAACAATGTTAGTTCAGCCCCTCCAGCAAAGCCGAAAGAAGACAAGATTCAAACCATGGACGAGGTAGACATTCTCCAGTACATTCAGGACAACGAATCTATCAGCAACCAAGACACGAGTCTCTTTTGAAGAGTCTATTTCTTTTTTGTCTTCCAAGGCTGCCTTATCCAAGCGCTGTTGACCTCGTGAGGGAGGCAGGAGTTAGCTCGTCACTACATTTGCCAACTTGTCATGATTAGGAGAGCAGCAAGTCTGATTTCTTCACAAGCTCTAAGTGATAAAGAGTATGTGTTTCTACACAGTGCAATTATGGTCTAATGTTGCCTTATATTTTCAGGGGGTTTTTAAGAGGTGTAGAAAATATACAACACTATAGATTCTGTGTACTACAGTCATGTCAAATTATTGTAACATTAATATAGCACAGCTTTGGGTAACTGATTAGACTGAAAGGGCTAGAGCAAACAGCATAGGCTACAAGCATGCATTCAGTCTAGTGGGGCCCCCTTCATTCCATTAGCTGAATAAGAGACCGTATGTTTCAATTAACTGGAAATGTGATCCTTTTCCTCTTGTCCATCCTTGTAGCAACCTGCCCTCCCTTGCTGTCATTTCAGTGAGATGCAGCCAGTTAATGCTTCTGTGGATGCACTAAAATCCACCTCCTTTGTAGCTCAGAGAGAGATTAAAATCCCATGGTGCCTGACCGTTCTTCCGTATTCAGGCACTCATTGAGTCCCAGAGAAAGTTGTCCCTACCCCCAGTATAGATATAGCCATATAGTGTCAATGTCTGGCCATTGGCTGTTTAGATACACAAATTCCAGCTCAGGGGAGATTTAACGCAATAGTGAAACAAGGCTAGACACTGCTAATCTATGTGCAGTTTTTCTGACTACGGATAGTCAGCACAGGAACATGGCGCAGAGTTAGCAAAGGACCGGAGCTGTATTTCAGGCCATCTGTAGATTCACAGACACTGAAATGTTTAGGAATTTTGGATCTTTTTCCTTATCTAAACTTCAGGGCTTGGGCCGATCTCTATAAAGACATGGTGAGTGGAATGATCTAAATGGTGGTCCCTTCGGTATCTGTTTAATTTTTATAGCCAGGCAAGAGCAACTTCGGGGTGGTAAAAGACATTTTTAAAAAAAAAATCTGTATGTTTTGGTGAAATTTTACTGCCTGTGAAAAGTAAGAAATTAACCCAGCACCTCACTGGCAGCCTGCACTGCCCCTCTCTTGAATGTGCTGAATTATCATTTGGGCGAGTGTCTGTAACCTCAGTTGAGACCACTGAACCCACGTTACCTGAGAACTAAATCAGATTGGAGGCAAGGTCTCCAGCAGTGAAATGCTAGTATATTTAAGCCATGTCGCACCCCCCAAATCTGCCTTTTTAATACATAACATCATAAAAAGCCTATAAAGCACTTTAAAAATATATTTTTAAATAATTACCATGTTCTCTATTAATAATTTTCACTTTATTCCAAAAGGTAATGTATTAAGTACATTTTTGTTTAAATGAACCAAAAAATCAATATTAGATTTGGACCATGTAAAATAAGATTCACTATAATAAAATGACGTGCTAACCTGTAAATACTGTTCTTCTTTATTATATGCTAAAGTAAGAGCTGCTGAGAGTTGAAAGTTGGGTTCTAATTACCTAAGCTGTGATGAATGGTCCATTTTTATTTCCAGATCATAGAATCATAGAATATCAGGGTTGGAAGGGACCTTCGTAGGTCATCTAGTCCAACCCCCTGCTCAAAGCAGGACCAATCCCCAATTTTTGCCCCAGATCCCCAAATGGCCCCCTCAAGGGTTGAACTCACAACCCTGGGTTTAGCACAATATTGAAGCATGGTTCCGATAAAGTTTACTGATGGACACAGAAGTCTGTCCATGGTTTTTATATGGCTTCCATTAGTATCAGAGCAAAATATTTAATTAGCCTCCACAAACTTCTTTTCCTCGCCTGCAGATTATAGTAATCTCAGCCCAAGAAGCCCTGGAATGCGATTCCTTCCGAGGACATGCTCAGTTGAGACATAATATTGACTTGGTGTCCAACAGAATGTAGTAAGACGAGCATGGGATGGATTTTATTAACACTATTGAGCTGCTTGTGAATGATTTTGTGACTATACTCATCTAGGCACACGTGTGTGTGTATAATTCTCTGTTGAATTCTCTCTAAATTTTGTTCCTTGACATTTTTTACTCCTTTTAAGTGCGTAAACAACTACATCTTCTGACTTTTCAGGGTTTGTCTGGTGACTTCCTGCTATTTAGAGTCAACAAACTCAGAAAAAAAAAAAAAGTGCTCAGTGTTGGCCTAACTCTGCTCCCTCTAAAATTAACAACTAAAGTCCCTTTGACTTCAGTGGAAGAAGAGTTCAGCCAATGCAGACCATTTTTGAAAATGCCACCATATGGCTTCCTGTAATTATATTATTAGAAGCTGCCATGAAAGTTATTTGGTTAGGAGGGGTGAATAACAAACCACAGATTTCCCAAGTATCACTTCACTGTTGCAAGAAATGTCATTTTCTTAGAGCTATTTAGGAATAAATTCCAGTGAAGTAGCCCCTAAATAAAACTTCTGCAATCAACAGGATGCTCAAGGATTCTGGAGTCAGGTTTTTCAGGAAGACATGGTGATCTCCAGCTGTTGAGTAATAAAAACAATACACGAGAGTGGCATACCATGCCTCCTGTTAAGAAACACAAGGCTATCTGATGTGTCCGTTCACTAAAGTGATGGTGAACAGGCAATTGTTTAGATCAGTGGTCTCCAACCTTTTTACAACCCAAGATCACTTTTTGAATTTAAGGGCAACTCAGGATTTACCCCGCCCCCTCCCTGAGGCCCCGCCCCTTCCCCAAAGCCCCGTCCCACTCACTCCATCCCCCCCATCACTCCATCACTCGCTCTCCCCCACCCTCACTTTCACCAGGTTGGGGTTGGGGTTCGGGAGGGGGTGCGGGCTCTGGGCTGGGGCTGAGGGGTTCACAGTGTGAGAGGGGGCTCTGGGCTGAGCCTGGGGTAGGGGTTTGGGGTTCAGGAGGGGGCTCTGGGCTGGGGCAGAGTGTTGGGGTGCAGGAGGGGGTGGGGGTGCTGGCTCTGGGAGGGGGGTCAGGGCTGGGGCTTGGGATGCTGGAGGGGATTCAGGGTGCAGGAAGGGATATGGGGTACTGGCTCCGGGAGGGGGCTCAGGGCTGGTTTGGGGTGCTGGCTCTGGAAGGGGGCTCAGGGCTGGGGGTTCGAGTGCAGCCTCCTGCCGGGCAGCACTTACCTTTGGCGGCTCCCGATTGGCAGTGCAGCATGGCTGCCGCTAAGGCAGGCTCCCTGTCTACCCTGGCCCTACGCCGCTCCCGAAAGGGGCCAACGCGTCCCTGGGGTGAGTGCGGGTGGCACGTGGCTCTGCGCACTGCTCCTCTCTGCAAGCACTGCCCCTGCAGCTCCCATTGGCCACAGCTCCCCGTTCCTGGCCAATGGGAGCTGTGGGGGTGGTGCTTGCAGGCAGGAGCAGCAGGTGGAGAGGGACCCCGCACCCCTGGGGCCGTGGTGGCCGCTTCTGGGAGTGGCATGGGACCAGGGCAGGCAGGGAGCTTGTCTGAGCGGCAGTCCCGCTGTGCCGCTGCAGATCACAATCGACTGAGAGATCCTCTAGGATTGACCAGTCGATTGTGATTGACTGGTTGGTGACCACTGGTTTAGATGGTAGCATGCTCAGTCTAATGAGTAGTGAAACCAAATCTGGACAATACTGAAACATACAACCATTTCAACATGTGTTGGTAAAAATCTAGGGCTAGATGATCAGCTAGCGTAAATCAGCAAAGTCCCCTATAAATCATTGATCCTATGCTACTTTATGGCACCTGAGGATCTGCCTCCTACTTTCTTTCTGTGAAAAATGTGTTCAGAAAAATCTAATTTTTAGAATCTCATGTAGATCATTAGCAGCTTTGTGGTTGCCAGTCAATCTGACCTGATCTAAACAGATGGGATGTGACTAGTCTGATAATCTTGGGTCTATGATAATGGGTGAAATTTGATGACAAGGTGTAATTGAAAATGTCTGCCTGCCTGATATATGTAGGCTGTTACAAAAAGCAAGGTCGGGACCCTGAAATGAATGGGTTGTTAAGTGTTTCTATTGCAAGATGTGCATCATCCTCTTTAAAATGTTTATTAAAATCTTTCACAAAGCTATCTGTGCTCTATATTTACCCAAATAGCACATTCTTATTGCTCCTATCGTTTCTGTTCACTTTTTGAGTTTCTTGGGCATTGTCACTAGTGCTCCCAAAATTGACATAGATTATTTTGTTGGTGGTAATTATTAATGCCAATAATTTCACTTCAAAAGAGCCAACAATAACTTCTCACTATGTTAGCAATCACTCCTTGGCCCGGCATGCCAAGGATCCCAGCTATACATTGATGACCTTGAACAAGAAAGTCTCAAGGCTTCTGTGGTTTATTTCCCTATTTATCATTTTGTGCTCCTGGACCTTGCTGCGTCGGGCTATAGTTGTAGTTTTCTACCTAGAAGCTTTTCTACCTCCCGAGATGGGGAATAATGGGTTGTTGCTTCTTGTCTGAAGAGTCAACAGGTAGGCCCTAGAAAACTAGACTTGTATCCTGGTAAAATGAGCCTCTGTTAGGGTTGTCGGTAGGATTTGAACCTGGGACCTTTAACTTTAAAAGTATGAGCCTGTACCATGTGAAATAAGGGAGCAACCTCCTTACCTGGTAGCAATGACAGGCTTTTATCCTTTTTTGGATCACCCATTAGAAGGAGACAAAAATAACACTGTGCTAGTGTGGATTACACTGGTTCAATCCTACTCATTCATTCCATAGAGTTAAGTGCCTTCACATTGAGCCCAGATAGCTCTTTATCAGGGAAAAATCCAGAGAAGGAACAGGAAATTCCCATAGAGGCAGACATTTTAGATCCTATATTAAAACAAAACATAACACAACCTTGCTTACAGGACCATGAGGAAACTGACAGACACATTTACTGAGATACACTTGTCAGTTTTGCAACAGTTGCCCCAGGTTCTCATCCTGTATATTATTTCATCAAACTATATGATGAGATAAATGCAATGATACTGACCCATTTCTTCAATGTGGTAATTGCAGGACTGATCTAGCCTTCCAGGTGTTGACCATGTCAGGGCTTTATGCAGTAATTACATTGAATGAAATTTGTACCATTTGTATTTCACACTGCTCCTTTATCCATTTCTATTTTCTGAGCTTTTCCTCTTTCGGTTTGACCCGGCATTGGCCTGTCAGGGTTTTTATAATGATATCAAATGAAGTGTGTGGATTTATATTTAACACTGTGACTTTTGCTGTATTCTATTTCTAGCTAATTACTAGCTTTCTGAAAGAAGTACATGTTTCATGACTCACCCACCTTCTGAGATGAGAGATAGTAAAAAAGGTGAGTGTAATAGCCAAAGTCAATGTTTTCCTCTCCTGGTAAGAGCTGTATTTTAATACTACTACTTTGGAATTCTACAGCAACTGCTAGTAGAGAACCCCAAAGGGTCTCAGACATACAAACCCTAACAAACTTAGCATTACAACACCCCTATGAAGCAGGTAACTATTTTTGTTACTATAATTTGTGTTACAGTAGCACCAATTAATAGTGGGGTTCTCATTGTATTAGGCACTCTACAAACACAGAGCTGAAAAAGAAAAAGAGCTGAAGAACTTATAATCTAAATTGTCAAGACAGAATGGGAGAAAAGAAAGTACCATCTCCATTTTACAGATGGGATACTGAGGCATAAAGAAACTAACAGTTACGTCTAAGGTCACATGGGAAATATGTGGCATAACTGGAAATTCAACCTAGATGGCCTGAGTCCCAAGCTAGCATCTTAACCACAAGACCAGCTTTCTTCTCTAGTATTATACCCATTTTACAGATGAGGAAATGGAAAGATAGGCTGATTTACTTTCACACAGTTAAATGAGAACCTGGAGCCAGGAAAAAAACACAGATCTGCATCCTACCCTGGCCATGAACCTTTGAGGTGACCTAAAAATGAAAAACAAATGGGCTTGTGGTATTTTTTTAGGGTGTTTATTTGTTGCTTCTTTATGATATATAAAGATGACCTGAAATATTTTTCCCCAAAAAAGCTTTATTTTAATGCTTTTTTCTTGTATTAGAAAGTCAGGAAGACTCTATAGTTACTAGACAACCAGTAAAATGATGACATCGCAACTGACAAAAGTGAGAGATGAATCATTTGCGATAGAGTAGGATTTTTATACAGACTGTTGTATTTTGTTTCTGGTAAAACCTATTTAATTCCAAAATGTTTAATGAACACTTGGGAGAAAAGATGTCTTTATTAAAAATTCAATATCCTTTAATAAGGGTGTAGGAACTCACAATACACATCGCTAGCATCTCCAAGAAATCTTTAGCGAAGCTAAGGAAGACCACATTTGAGATGCCTGGAACTTTTTAAAGTAAAACATTGGAAGGAAAAGAATAAACGTTTAAAACCAGTACATTTTGTGGCAGCCACATACCTAAAATGGAAATGTTTTCAAGTACTGCAGTGTAGTAGTTGGATTATATTTGCTCCCTTCAGACTGAAAACAACACGCTTGCATTCTACAATAGTCGTGACCCTCATGAATGCCATCTGTGAAAACAGTTCAGACTGAAGAAATGTTTACTAACAAGCCATTTTTCAAGAATATGACCACCCACTTCAGAACTAGAGAGAGCAATGCTAATGACTTAAAGCAGAAATGGTTAGGTCACTGAAGGATGGTAAGGTGACTAAGGTGGTTCTAATTAGCCTTTGTATTTTTTGTTTCTATTTCACCTCTCTCTTTTTTAGGGGCGGGGCTTGTGGGGACAGTGAGAATTAAGGTTTTGGAATCCAATTCCCTGGTTTAATTTGAGATATGAATTGAGCTCTTTCAAATCATCTGATTCTCCCTGCTACTTCTACTTTATAGACTAGAGATCACAAGCAGTTGCAAGTAAATCAGTGGCCCATTTCTGCACTTAATGACTTCAGTGGGCGCATGATTATGATTATTATTAGGTAGCACAGGTAGCGCCTCTAGTTAAGGTTGCCCAGCAATTTCCACTATAAGATCCTGTTTTCGGTTCCCTATAACTTTGCCAAACTTCAGCCATTCTCAGTACTTTGAACGATCAGGTCCTAGGTGTCTCAAATTGGGCACTCAAAATGGTGGATACTTTGACCTTAATGTCTCTATGCCTCAGTTCCCCAGCTGTAAAACAGGGCTGGTAGTACTTCCTCGCCTCAGAGGAGTGTTGTGAAAATCAGTTAAGGTTTTTGAAGCACTCAGCTGTAACTGGAGTGATAAGCACCATAAAAGAGCCCATGGGAAAATTAATGATGTTGTCTTCAGAGCAGGGTTTGAATAGTGTGTAGTAAAAAAGGCATAGGGCCACCCATTGAACAATGAGGAGAAATCAACTTGACGGCATTTCTCTTTGTACATAACATGATAACGTGAAAATCGCATCCGATCAAATCCAGAATCTCAGGGAATGTTCTAGACATCAGTGGGGAGCTGCCTGTAGATTTCCACTAACCTCATCAATTGGTCATGCAGGATACAGGGATGAGGCAGTGACCCCAAGGTTAGGGTTTAGAATGAGGAGTAGGTTAGGGTTAACGGACCCCTCACCCAACTCTGTCTGGCCCGCACTCTGGTCAAAACCCTGTTGATTTTGGTGAAAATTGGGAGTGGAGAAACCTGATTTGAGTGAAAAATCAAGCTTTTCACCAAAATCAATAAGGATCTTGCCAGAGTCCCAGCTGTAGTGGGGGCAAAGGCCCAGCAGGGTGTACAGCGTGGTCTACATCAGCAACAAAATGTGTGACCCACTAGTTATCTATCCTCACAACCCCCCTGTGAGATAGGGACCTAAGGCACAGAAAGACATGTGACGTGCCCAAGGTCACACAGAAAGTCTGTGGCAAAGGAGGGACTAGAATGCAGGCCTCCTGAGTGCCAGGCAGACACACTAATCACTGGACCATCCTTACTCTCATGGGTAGACCCATGCTGAGTAACTGCAACAGGTGCCTTTCCTCTGATTGCCTTGCTTTTCACGGTGTTTGTTAGAACAGTGTTCTTCTGCCATTGTAGACTTTGGTACGTCATTTACTCTGTTTAGGACAATGGTAGAAAAGGAAATCATGAAATCACAGTTTTTGCTTCTGCTTCCAGGTGCCTATTTTGTTTGTTTTATCTTTGCTGTGCAGCTTGGATGACAACTGGGATCTTATTGATGAGTGCAGCAATGTTGCACAGTTTGAAACAGCAGTCTCTGAATGGAAAGCACTCATCTGATGGTAACAAGTATCTGGTGTTGGGTAAATTTGTAGCGGGGCACCAGTGATAAGCATGTTTTGGTAAATAGCACTTCACATTTATATCCATACTCCAAGGATCTTGGGGAATTTTACAAACATCGGTCAAACCTCCCAATCCTCTGGGCTACGAGATTAAATATGATTGTGCCCGTTGTACAGATGGATAAACAGAGGGCTTGTGAGGCTGGCAGACCAGATGCCAGCTCTTGCCAAGGCTTTAGCCCTCAGCCGAGCACTAACAAATTCATTGCTGGAAAGACAGTCTGTTTCACCGCTGTGGTTCAGATGGGTATTGCACTTATAACAATGTATTTAGTGTTTATACTTTATGAAATGTTTGTAAGTTGCTGCCTGCATTGCAGCGACATAGCTAGGAGTGGAAATTTGGGTGGGCCCCGAGTTTTGGGTGGACGGGCAATGACAGACTGAGCTAGCTCAGCTTGTTCCCCGACGCCACGCCCTCTTCCCAGCCCTACTGCCTCCAGACCCAGGGCTTCACCTGCCGAGCTGGGCACGTGCATGCCTCACTGTGGGCAATCACCGCCAGCTGCTCCTTCTCCACCGGGCTCAGCTCACCTCTCCTGGGGGAGCCACGGTGCCTCCTTCTCGCCCCGTGCTCGCAGGGGCCAGACGTTACTGCGCGTTATTGAACCTGGCAGGGACCCAGTGCAGCACCCCCACGTGCCCGCTTCCCCCCTCCCCTCAGAGCAGCTTCGGTGGGGGCCCAACCATTCCCCCTCCAGCAGTGGGGGGAAGACGCAGCAGCCACCCCTCACTGCACACAGGGTTGATTTCTCAGCACAAATGGTCCACGTTGCGTGCTGCGTGAGGGAGGCCCCAAGATCCATTCATGGGGTGGTGGTTCCCATCGCCTCCTTTCCAATCCTCCCCCACGCGTTAGCGGCCAGATGGTACGGCCAGGCAGAGGCGAGCAGGGTGGCAGAACAGCTGGGGCGCTAATGTGTCTCTGTGGCGCTGCCCTTCGCCGCTTCATTGTGTTTGGCTGCTGCGTGCCAGCGTATGCTCCTGCGGCCGGGCAGCCCCGAGAGGTAAGGGTGGTGGGGACCCGTTGGCCCGCGGCTCAGATAATGACAAGGCAGAGCCGCCGGAGCGTAGCTTTCTGAAGAGCGGGCGCATCACTCCGTCCTGGATTTCAGGTGCCCGAGTGATGCTCTGGGCTGCTGTGGCAGCCCTGCACCCCTGCTCAGATCTGGGTAGCCCTGGATGCTAAGTGGGTGGGCTGTGGCCCATCCAGGCCTACCTGTGGCTATGTCCCTGATGCATTGATCTCACAAGATCTTCATCACATGCTATAAGATAATACTTACGTTTTTGCTTTGTGACTGTAAAAACTGTTTGCTCCGAAACTGTGAACCAAGTTAGGGATGGTCTCCTGCCCATCAAGAAGGCCTATCAAAACTAAATGGGCCATTGTGGGACATCACAATACAAAGACTTTGTAAATTGCCCCTTCACACCCATGAAGAGGCTATGTACAAAAGGGCTAATCCCATAAGCTTGAATTCTGGAAGAAGGAAACAAAAATAGTTGACAAGAAAATTTGTCATCTCTTTTGCTGTTTGGATTTTCACAGGGCTGGAGCTACAAAACAGAAGCAAAGGTCCCCAGGGTCAATCTGAATTAGCCCTATAAGACATTAAGAGCTGACAGATTACTACAACTCTGTCACCTTTAAAACCATAGACTGTAACTCATTTGTGTATATGTTTGCCATACTTTAATCTTTAATTCTTTCATTTCTTTTTCCTGGTGTATAACTCTTTAGTTAGTTTATTACCGGATTGGTTACAAGTGTTGTTTTTGGTGAGCGATCTAAGGTACGCATTGACCTGGGGTAAGTGACTGGTTTCTTGGGACTGGAAGCAACCTGAATATTTTGCAATCTTTGGTGGACAGCAACCAACTATCACTAGTCCAGCTTGCCTGGGTGGCAAGCATAGGCGCCGACTCCATGGGTGCTCCGGGGCTGGAGCACCCACGGGGAAAAATTGGTGGGTGCTCCGCACCCACCGGCAGCTCCCCGCCCGCCTCAGGGCCCGTGCCTAGCTTACCGCAGCACCGGGCGATGTTGCGGGGCCCCGCCCCCGATGCCGTGCGACGTTGCGTTGGCGTCGGGGGCGGGGCCCCGTGACGTCACCTGGCGTCGGGGGCGGTGCCCGGCGTCGGGGGCGGTGCCCGGCGTCAGGGGCGGTGCCCGGCGTCAGGGGCGGGGCACCGCAACGTCGCCTGGCATCGGGGGCGGGGCCCGGCGTCGGGGGCGGGGCACCGCAATGTCGCCCGGCATCGGGGGCGGGGCCCGGCATCAGGGGCGGGGCACTGCAACGTCGCCCGGCGTCGGGGGCGGGGCCCGGCATTGGGGGCGGGGCACTGCAATGTTGCCCGGTGTCGGGGACGGGGCCCGGCGTCGGGGGCAGTGCCCCGCTCCCGATGCCAGGCGTCAGCACCCAGCGACGCTGACTTCTGTCAGCGTCGCTGGTGGCAAGATTGACTGGAATGCCCAAGGGGACTGTCTGTGACTGCATGGTAAGACGGTTATAGTGCTTTGTGGAGGCATTTGCTGGAACATTTGGGAGTTCACGCTAGTTACTGCGTTGGAGAAATCTAATTATAGAAAACACAACCCAGGCCATTTGGGGTCTCTGTCCTGCCTCTTGACAGTCTGCCCTAACGGTTGTGAGCCACTCCAGACAGAGTGAGAGGGCTCATTCCCTCATTCAAAGTCATACAGAAAGTCAGTTGCTGAGCTGGACGGAGGCTTAGAAATCGTGATGCTATCTGTTCCCTAATCTGAATAATGATAACACTCTCTCCCAGCCATTTTTGATGCGACATATGAGGTTCACGTTAGGTTGGAGTAGTTGGCTACAGACATTCCTATCACACGCATATGGAGAATCTTAAGCATTATCCCAGCTGAGTAAATTTTGCCTACAGCTGGCTGTAATGTTGTGTTTCCTTAAGGCTGCCATGTGGCTGTAACGTGAGAAGGATAAACATTGCTAGTAGCTTCAATGGGTTGTACACAAACTGTTATAGGTTGTGGAGGCATTTGCTGGAACTCTGCCAACACAATACTGTTGAGCCTGTTCTGTGCATGTGCCTAGAGTCATTTCCAGACACTGACTGTCCAGCCAAAAATATATTGGCAGCAGGTACAGGAGGGATTTCTTTCTTGTCTATCCATTCAGACGAAAGAATGGTGTGTCATTAGCTTGTCATGGACGAAGCGCAATGCTGTCTCTCAGACCAAGGGAGGAGATTGTGTCATCTCCTGTATGAAATCCCTTCCAAACATAGCTCCCTCTCTATCTGCTGTTTGCTCCTCTTCATAGCAAAAACTTGTAAAAAGGTCTGAGGTCCTCCAAAAGCTTCTTGCAAAATGGGCCTTCGTAAGTTAATTCATATCATGTTATCCAGGAACAAAAGTGTGTGGGTGGGGGGGAGTAGAGCTGGGTGGGAAACGGTTTTTCCATCCTGGGAAAATTTTCAATATTATACAAATATTTGAGTCCCAAAAAGGGACAAAAAGTTGAAATCTTGATAATTTAGTGAACCAAAACTCAAAAAATATTTCAGTTTGGATCGATCTCAATGTTTCAAGTTTGATTTTGATCTTTTATATTTTTTAAAAAAATTACAGCAAATTAACTTACATTTGGAACTGAAAAGTCATTTCGAACTGAAAAAAACAACTTTTTTTTTCAAAAATGTTGAAATGGGACTTTTCAACTATTTCAAAACTTTGTTCAGAATGTTTCCGAAATGGGAAATCTGTCACCCTTTCCTGCAAAATGTTTTGTTTTTGATAAATCCAAAACATGTTGTTGAAATATTCCCGACCACCTCTAGAAAAAATGTTATTGTACCCAGCAGTGAGTATTGCCTGAAGCATCCACTGGGGAGAGGGACTAGATTGTCTTCTATGGGGGCTTTCCCCAGTAGGGGACTGTAAGCTGCAATATTAGACTTTCAGAGCCTAATGGTCAGGTACCCCCAACATCCCTGTATGCCACTCTGGCAGCATAAAGGAACCTTTAAAAGCAGCCTCCTAAGGCTGTGTCCCCTCTGCACAGCGGCCTCCCAGCCAGCACACTTCTAGCATTAGGGCTCTATGCCAGCTCTGCTCTCAGACCAGGTGTATAGCTAAGGTGCATCCATAGGAAAGCAGGGTTAGAGCAGTCCCTGTGCCAGGCCTAGAACAGGGAATGCAAAGATCGCATAAAACCACCTCTACTCCTGTCCCTCCATCTCTGCACCACGCTCAAGAACGGAGGAACGACTGAGAATGTGGCCCTCAGAACTAATCACTCTCTTTGGGGTGGGGTATCCCATTCCAGGAAGAAAGAGGGTTTTGCCCCCAAACTCTGAAAACTGCTAAGAAGTGAACATACATTCTCTGGCTACAAAGCTGTTAAATATTTACAGCCAAGCATACAATAGCTGCAGGGTTAGGTGGGTGGGGAACTTATCATAGGGTGACCAGATGTCCCGATTTTATAGGGACAGTCCCAATTTTGGGGTCTTTTTCTTATATAGGCTCCTATTACCCCCCACCCTGTCCCGATTTTTCACATTTGCTGTCTGGTCACTCTAACTTATCATTACAAACACTAGGGATACATTTGATCCTGTGTTTGTTATGGGCATTTTGTTAATTAATCACACATCGGTTATAACATTTCTGTGTTAGGATGACACAGAGTATACAAGAAATACCAGGAGAAAGGATGGTAGGCAGCCACTCAATGCAGGGTGTGCAGTGTGCATGAATGGGAATTGCATGAAAGGGAAAGGAGACAATACAATGTAATAGCCAGTAAGGCGACCAGTAGGTGTCGCTCTGCAGTTTTTAAAAGGCACATTAAGATTAGTGTCATTGGGTCTGCTGATGGGCAACTTCTTAGAAAGGGGCTCTTATTTTTATCAAGAGCAATTTGTACTAGGTCCAATTTGTCTTGGTCTTTTAAAGAAGAATAATTTGTATATTGTAAGTGTGGGCATTTGAGAAGAACAAAATCTTTAACTCCATTGCATTCCATTCCGTTGGGTTAGCAGAGTATTTTGACAGCCCTGAATGGTGAATTCTTTAATAATGATAAAAGGGACTACGCCATCTAATGAGTACAGCTGGTGTATGTGATTTTCATGGGATGCTCCCTCTTTTCTCTACACTATCATAGATGAACATGTCCAAAAATAAAAATGATTGATCCTTTGTGTAAACTCCATAATAGAGACCGCCCTCTACTTCATTTCTTAAAATTACAATTCCTTTTTGCTGAATTTACAATAAATCGCACTCAATGTCACCACCTGCTGGCAGAATAATAATACCTTGCACTTTTCATCAGTAGATCACAAAGCACTTTACAGAGGAGTTAAGTATCATTATCCCCATTTACAGATGGGGAATAAATTTGGTCCAGTTCTTCAAAGATATTAAGGCCACTAACACCCATTGGAATGAGTCGGAGTTAGGCCCTACATACTTTTGAGCCTCTGGGCTTACATCACTCCAATGATAAAATAGCATTGAAATGGAACCTATATAAGACAAAGACCCCAAAATTGGGACTGTCCCTGTAAAATCGGGACATCTGGTCACCCTAGATGAAGGGATTCCTGTTTGAGAATACAGTTAGTGGGTGGAGAACAAGAGGATGGCCAAGAAAACAGTGGATAGACTGTGTGGGAGGATGGAGAGGATATGGAACTGGCATTAGACCACAAGCCTGGAAAAGATGGTGTGAGCCGTGGTGCCTGGGGCAGCCCTCCTTGGAAATGCCAAGGTCAGTGCAGGCTGCAAAAGGGAGAGCAGATACTCCCAAGACTGGTGGGTAACACTGAAGTTAAACTCCCAGTCACAAACTGTGCTTCTGATTCCCCACACTGGCTATCAAGAAGCAAAAAAGAAATCACACAGCCCCTTTATTGCATTCCAGTTCTCTGACTCCCAGCAGCACCTAGGTCCAGTACAATGAGAAGTTATTTAAAAAAAACACCTCTGCTCACATATAAAAAATGTTCTTCTGACCCCAAAGGGTCAGCCACATTACTAGGTCAGTATAGGTTTGAATCTTACCCAAAATACCACGCTGCCAGCCAGTCCTTTAGTGTCTAAAACTAAAGGTTTTTTATAAAGAAAAAAGAAAGAACAAGAAGAGAAAAGTTAAATGGTAAAACAGTCACATACATACAAAGACTTCAAAGTCCATATATCAGGTTCCTAGTAGTATTGGTGAGTTTGCTGGCTTGAAAGTCCTTCTGGAATACATCTGCAGCTGGGATGGGTCATTCAGTCCTTTGTTCAGAGCTTCAGTTTGTAGCAAAGTTCCTCCCGAGGTCAGAAGCAGGACTGAAGACAAAATGGAGAAGATGCAGCTGCCTTTTATAGTCTTTTGCCATGTGGCTTGTGCTCCTTTGTTTCAAACACAAGCTGCCCAGCACATGGCTTGGAAGCCTTTTCCGTTCAAAGGCCTGTCCCTGCATGCCTTGCTGAGTCATAAGGTGTAACCCTTGCCTTCCCTCAATGGGTATACTGTATAGCTGATGGTCCTTAATGGGCCATCAAGCAGGCTAGGCAGTGCTGATGCCAAACTGTCTGGGGTGTCACCCAGAAGCGTAGCACAAGTTTGAAATACAGACATACATACATATCTATAACTCATAATACAAAGGAGATACAAACACATAAACAAGATGATCATATCTGGGCAAATTATAACATTTTTGCAGAGATCTTACATGGCATATCTGGCATAATTCATTGCAATTTTACAATATTGGTATTCATAGTATCCTAACGTGTCACCCAGGTTCCATACAGCATCACAGATGGATTCAGTGACCTGACCCCAGCTAACTGAGACTAAGGAAAAGAAGATTTCTGATCTCACTTATGCCCTGATCGAAATGAAGTCAGAAACCTTTAGTAAGCCATTATTTTTATCCTGAAAGATGTGTGGAACCAAATAAGAATCTTCAGGAACAGGAGAACCTGTAAGAATTAACACAGACTGTTGAACCACTTTGTGACTTGCTAGCCAGATGCTTCTGTCCTTCAATTCTCCATTTCTCAGAATCATTAACGAAATAATAGTGATGTGAAAAAATATATAATAGATACATTTGGGTGATTGGGTGGCAGGCTGATACATACAAACTCAAACTTAGACCTGAGGCAAGTGGTCAGTGGAGTCATATCTACTTACACCACATCTAGATTTAGCCCTCAGGAAAACAAACATGCCACTGTAATTGTTCTGGCCCTGGCATAATCAGGATGAATGAGCTTATCTATTTATGCCCCCAACAGTGCGTTTTGTCTGTTGCAGAGTGCTGTGGATTAGTGACAGGTGGAAGGTGTTGGGCTTTTTGCTTGCTTGGTTAAGTGGCATGCAGTTGTGTGTGCTCTCTGGCTGAAGTCACACATGCCTGGTTCCTTAAAGTTCCGCTAACATTTGGTTGAATGGGCCGGTGCTCTCATTCCATCCATAGCAGGAGTCAGGGAATCTGCTGTGAACAGGACAGAGGAATGTGCCTCAGGAGTTTCAAAAATGCCATAAAAGTGCATTAGGGAGACAAGTAGGGTGAGGTAATAACTTTTATTGGACCAGCTTCTGTTGGCAAGAGAGACAAGCTTTCTAGTCACACAACCAGCCACCAGCATGCAGGCCATGCCCAGATGTGTTTGTGTAACTGCAGCCTGCCAGTCACATCCTGGCTTTCACCAGCCTCAGTTATACTGTGGGGCCACCCCAACACACTCCCGGTCCTGGACTTTCCCCCAGAAATACATGTCCTGTACTGCCCAATCCTCTCCGGGACAGTCCAAATATATTAAGTCCATTATTCCTTTAAGGGAATAATATACACTAGCCTGCTATTCCCAAATAGAGTTATCCAGACACTTTAATTTAAACACACTGGATTAGATAACAATAAAAGAAGTTTATTAACTACAAAGAGAGAAGTTATAAGAGAGTACAGGTAATCAGGCATAAAAGTAAAAAATGGTTACAAGAAAAATAAAGATAAAACACTTTCTAGTGTCTAACTTAACAAACCGTATTTGATTCAAGCAAACTTTCTCACCACATGCTTCCAGTATTACTGACCAAACTCTTAAGATCAGGACCCCTCCCACAAAGCCCAACAGCAGTTTCCTTTTGTCTTCTCAGGTGTGGAGAATGCAATGGGCAGGGAGAGAGAGAGAAAGAGGTGTCTTGTCTCTCTCACCAACAGAAGTTACTCCAATAAAAGATATTACCTCACCTACCTTGTCTCTCTAATATCCTGGGACGGACACGGCTACAACTACACTGCATACATAAAAGCACATTAACATTTTGTTCCTGACTCCAAGGTAAATATCCCTAATGAAAACATGCTATTTACATGTAACATAAAACTATCTGTTATAAACATTTCAGTCCAGAAGTAGTGGAATCCTGCTCTGTGAGTTTTAGTCACCTTGCTTTTAACCAATAATAGATTAGGATCAACAATAAAGATTTCTGTATTGCCTGTATGTACTGAGTAAATGCTGAGCTCTTAGCCACACAAACACTGGGAGATGCCTCAGCATTGTTATGCTGGTCAAAACCAGGCCCACAGGGGATGGTGTTAGCTAGAGGTGATACTGCACACTGCCTAGAGTAAACCTGTGATATTAGTAAAACCTTTAGTTGATGGGGGCTGCCATAGTCCCAAATGTACGATGACTAGGGATTCTGTCCCAAATGTACAATGACTAGTACATTGCCAAGCGAAAAGCAACATAGAATTTATTCTCTCCTGGGGGGAGAGAGGGTGGGGGAAACAGGCCTCCAGGCTGTCCCCCACTCCTCTCTGCCACCATGTGGAAGAAGGGAAGAATAAGAATAATAACTAGCTCATGCAGAACATCTCATCTATGGATGAACCCAATGGTGCCAATTCTCATGGTTTCGATTATAATATGCTAGAAGGCAAATCAAAAGAGCCCAAAACTTATTTTAAAAATCATATGATTTTTAAATCTATCTCATGCCCATTTGGGGCCTGACTGAATGCTTGGGGTTGATAATGCTTGACCCCAGTCTCCTGAGTCCCAGCCCCAGTGCTTAAGCATTAGCCCACACTGCCTCCTATTGGAGAAAATCTGATAGCTCCAATGTGGGTGGAGAGTAGATAGAGGATACAGACTGGGGAAAATGAGAGAAAGAGATTTGTGGGGTGTCAACATATTGAGGGGATGGGAACCCCCAAAACTAATGATTATTCTAAAATCAGTTCTGTTCACATCTTTAAGAACATGGCTGTTTTATTCTGAAATGATGAAGAAAAAGACAAAGCATGTGAAACACTTTAATAAATATAAGAGGCAAGAAACCTGCATGTTTAAAGGTACCGTGCTTACATCTTCAAATAGTTGAACTTCTCCTTCGCCAGAGAAGGCAAATTCTGTTATGGGTGTATGTCTCTTGGATTATAAATATGTTCACTAAAAACAGAACTTACCTACACACAGTATATTAGATTTCAATGTAATGGGACAGTAGATGCATTATATCCATATGTTTATCTGCTTCTAACAAATGCCATTTCTTTACTGTGTAAATGATTATATTCTTTATTAAATGAATGTTTTGTGCAGAGACCGAAGAGGTCGAGAATGTCTCTTGCTGCTTTGCAAATACCTGTGAACTGAATACAAAACACTCTTCTTCTTTTAATATCAGTGCCTTTGATAAATTCCTTAATAGACAGACACCCGGTTCCCCCACAGGAGAGATAAGAGTATGCATATAATGGCGACACGAAGCAAACGATTAAAGAGGCCAAAAGGAAAATATTCTCAGTGCTGCAGCTTTGACAGTGGAATTTCCAACAATGAACCTTGACTCTAAGAAATAATGGGTTCTGGCAGCTGGTGACACATGATAAGCAGCTGCTAGCACTTTGAATGGGTGGAAATGCCATCTACCTAGTGTACAAGGCAATGTATTAATGGTGATGGTAGTGCCTTCGTTTGTGAACCTGCCTTTTGTCCTTCCCAGGTCAAACTATATATAAACACGAACTATTGCATTAAGACTTGGATATGTTTAAACTTACTGCCAATTTCTTGATATTTAAAGAAAATATAATGGAAATAGGACCCTTAAAAGAACCTGAAACCTGCTATTGCTTTTAAAAAAATCTCCACAGATATTTTGATTTTACAGGGATCAAGATGTGGTTTATGTGGCTCAAACAATTATTTGACGTCTCCTTCAATACATCATAGTGGGGGAAACTGTCATTTTACTTAGCTAAAGAATCTGGTAATGAGTTTAAGAACAAAGAATCCGATCCTTATCTCCCTCACACAGGGTTTGCACAAGTGTAACTACTGAGTTACGCCTAGTTCATATTACCAACATGAGGGAAGTCAGAATCAAACCCAAGGCAATTTCATGTGGCTAAAGCTTAAGGCTCCTATGATTTTCAGTATTACGAGAGTGGAGCTCCAAGGAATGGCTTAGAGGATATTGACCATTGTTCATTTTCTCCTGTGGCCAACTTTCATTTCCCTTAGTTAGATATGGCTATGGAGAGGGAAGTGAAATGGCTTTTCCAATGTTCCCCTGCCCTTCAGGGTAAAATTGCAAGCTTTAGAGGCCAGATTAAAAGATCCCCAAAATTGGCTCAATAAACAGGAATTCTTGCTGATACTGAGAACTTTCAGAATGGCTTGCTGCTTTTGGCCAATTCCACCATTAATCCTAAACTATCAAACTAAAGACTGCGGGGCTGCATTACCACCGGTAGCACTTTGAAAGCGAAGAAGGGCTGAGAAGATGATGAGGCTAGTTTGCGGCTAAATTAGCATTTTTCATACAACTGTGTGTTAATCCTGTTTCGGCAGGGCAGTGTGCGGGGGGGTTTTTTTGTTTATTTTTTTTGCTTGGGGCGGCAAAAAAGTTAGAGCCAGCCCTGGTAGTTTTGCATTCCTCGCCAGACTACTAAACACTGAGGTATATAAAGCATGCTTCTCAGTTAATTTCTCCGAAGATCTCAGAGCATTTTAATTAATTAATCCTCAAAACAACAGAGCAAAGCAGGATGGCCTGTAATGCCATTTGATTGGGCCCGATAGATGGTCATTCTAAGCTTAAATGATGCAGTGTTTTAAGGCAGAGGACAAATTTAAGTTTGAACTTCCAGTAGCTGATCCTTTGGTGGAGTAAATCACCATAACGCCATTGATGTCAGTGGAGCTATGCCAATTTACACCAGCTGAGGATGTAAAGTGATGGTTAAGGGCCTCATTTCTGGACTCCTAAGAGCGCGATTTCTTGGCCCTAATGTTGCATTAATGGTTTCTTTATTAGCTATTGTTTCTAGACTCCCTGTTTTGACTTTGCTTTTGTCACACTGGAAATGCACCATGTTATGGTGACTGAAATATCAGGGACACAAGGTGGGTCAGGTAATATCTTTTATCGGGCTTCTGTTGGTGAGTGAGACGAGCTTTTGAGCTTACACAGAACTCAAGTAGCAGAGTCCAAATCTGCAAATATCAGAGTCTCTATCTACAAATTATTTTTGTTTTAAAAAAAGTATGTTGAAACAAAATCTTGTGATAAAAAGTATCCTCAAGAAATAATAGGGAGTCTAGATGTATCATTGCAAATAACAGATGTTAACATGCTAGTGCACATAGATCTGATTCCCTCTGGGGTTCTTGCTGATGGTCAGAAATTGCTCCTGTTGTGTTTCTGTGATTTGTGACATACTAGAAACTGCAACAAGAGATTTATATCCACTCTGGGAACATCAGTTATCATATATATGCCAGATTCCAGGCTCTAAATTTGACCGATTTCATAATTGTTATAATCTGATGGGAAAAGGTCTCTGGATTCTAAATGACATCCAATAAACGGAAACTGGAGTGACTAGTCACAAAACTATAGGGCCGGATTCGATGCAGTCACTCACCACTATGTGGGATAGGACCCTTAGCTAAAGAATTATGTGTCTATTAGAGAAGGAAATTTCAGAGCACTTTATAGAAATATCTTTCTCTGTTTCAGTATTTCAACAGGGCTCTTTTCTCTCTTGGCAGGTTCCCATCTTAATAATACATACCCATAAGGCTTTATTCACTCCTTAGACGGTGGAAAAAATCAGACTCTATATGACAGGGGTGGCCAGCTTGTGGTTCTGGAGGCACATGTGGCTCTTCAGAGGTTAATATGCGGCTCCTTGCATAGGCGCCAACTCCGGGGCTGGAGCTACAGGTGCCAACTTTCCAATGTGCTACAGGGTGCTCACTGCTCAACTCCTGGCTCTGCCTCAGGCCCCACCACCACTCCACTCCTTCCCCCAAGTTCCCCGCCCCTTCCTCTGAGTCTGCTGCGCCCTTGCTCCTCCTCCTCGCCCCCCTCCCCCCACCGCCCAAGTCTCCTGCACACCACAAAACAGCTGATCACGGTGGGTGGGAGGTGCAGGGATGGAGGGTTAGGTGCTGATCGGTGGTGCTGCTGGTGGGTGGGAGACACTGGGGGCTGGGGAGGGGGGGCTGCTGATGCGTTACTGTGGCTCTTTGGCAATGCACATTGGTAAATTCTGGCTCCTTCTCAGGCTCGGGTTGGCCACCCCTGCTATATGAAAGTTTTGGACATTTTGTCATTGTGTAAAGAAACAAACACATACTGTGTCTACAATTATTTTCATTTTAGGTTAAGGAAATGCAACAAGGAAGAACAAAAGTAAGTCTTCTCCATTACTTGCTGTGGCAACTCTGAATATGACATCTGAACTTTGCATATAGGTAGAGAACTTATAAACGTAAAGGTGTGGTGCAAAGAAAAAGCTGCATCAGCTTCATAGCTGCATACACACCTGAATGATTTGTAAGGTCTACAACTTTCCTTTAAATTTGCTTTGGTTAATTAGTGTTCTGAGCCATGTCTGTATATATGTAAATAGTTAACAGATAACGTGCCAGTAGGTGGCACTCAAGAATTGTAGCACAGTTCCTAAGTTTTGTAGGACCAAAAAAACTAGTTGTTGTGCATTGGAAATGGCTTCCTCCCTGCAGGTCTTTACATCAGCTCTTAATAGTAAGCTGATATTTTAATCACTGTTTAACTTTTCTAAAATTATATAACTTAACTGTGATAAAATTCCAATTTCTAGAGTTTTCTAACTAGAAAGCAGATTTTTTTTTTCAATCTTGAGGGCTGATTACACAGAAACAGCCTGTGTAACCTTCTTAACTATGTACTTTGCATAAATTAAGATCAGGAGGAATAATTTCTGTCATTACAGTGAGATAAGCAAAGTTTTACATTTCTAGTGTGTTATCCTCCCTCCCTCCCCCAGCACTTTTGCTCCTGTCAACAAGACAGCTTCTGCTATTCAGGTAGATATCTTCTTTCTTTCTTGCAAAATCAAAACCCAGGACATTCATGGCAACATTTGTAGGGTCACAAAATTCTCACACAAAAGAGAAGAGAACAGAAGTGACTTGATCACAGTCTATATTTAGTAAAGTGGTCATCTAGTGATCATCAATACTATGCTCCACCCCTTCCTTTCTTCGTGGTTAGCTAATGGCTGTTTCTCCCCACTTTGTTGTGATGTAGTTATATAAAGCAGCAAGTTCCCAGCTTTCACTCCTGTGAGTAACCTTATTTTTGTTGTACTGAGCAGTACCTTTACAAAATATCGGTATCTACATGATCCCTTTACAAAATTATAGGTATCTACATGGTGAGAAGATTTCTAATAGTAAAGGGCTCCTTAATCTAGCAGACAAATGCTGGTGGTTCACGGACCATGGTTTGAGAACCAGTTACCATTCGAGATTATTGAGACAGAGAATGGTTGAAAGTTCTGCTCAGCTATCTTTCCTTCCAGTGCAGTGTGATTGTCACCACACGAGACGTAGTCACATTTTTTCTACAGATCCCTGGGGGACATAGTTTTAGGGCACGGGTATTGTGTGAGTACAGACAGTGCCTGTGACCGCCTTGTGTTTCCTACACTTCCCTACATTGACTCAGACCCAAATCCAGACCACATAAAAAATATTTCCCAAACAAGAAAATTCCAGGAACTGCCCGTTAGCTCCCATGGGCAAAATAAAGACATTAGAAAAATATATTTGTAGTCACCATGTTGAAAGCTGACTGGCAAAGCCGCTTGGAAAAGGGCAAACTTTATGTTATTTAGTAACTTGTGGACTATGGGTAAAAGAACTGTTTCCCATTACATGACCCATTTCTCATAAATTCTAGCTTGAAGCATTTATTTTCTTGTGTTTCAATCAGGCTTTTAGTTCTGTATGTACAGTTTTGGGTAATGATGACTAACAGGCTAGGCCACCTAGTGTCCCCTCAGTTGGCCTGATTCTGATTCACACTAGTTTTACATTGGATATCTACATTGACTTAAATGGAGTTAATCCCGATTTACCAGTATGAGAGCAGAATGAGCTCCTGAGTCTTTAAATTAGCAGAAAGAGCACTGAGCACAGCATTGGGACTACTTTTTTAATATGGCTCCTTCCATAGCCTTGGCCTCGGTTGTCTCCATCTATAAAATGGAGACTGTAACATCTACCTACCGTACAAAGAGGTTATGAAGACTAATTAGCAGATGTTTGTACAAGTGTTTTTGTTTGAGTGTTTTAAGGTTTATTTTTTCTTTTTGCTGAAGTTGAACCATATAGCTGCTGTTTAGGGCCAAAGTCTGTGTCTCCTAGAACACATAAGAAATAAGTGAGGTTTACTAAATTCCATGCATGGCTACCTATGCAGTTATACAGAACAAGGAAGGCAAATATAGGCCCCATCCTGCTCCCATCGAAGTCAATGGCAAAACTCACCTTGACAAAGTTTGGATCAGGATTGGGCTTAAAAAGGCTATCTCCCCACTGACCACTTCTATAATTTACTCTTTGGTTGCCTTGACGTAGGAACCCTATTCTCCTCCTTCTACATCCACGACTGCCCCCCACCCCAAATCCCATCTCCAGTTAAGCGAGCACTCACCTAGGAACAAAATCCCTTCTCACTGGACGTGCCTTCCAACTTCCCATGTTTTCTTTGGTCATCAGATCCTTGCCCCGTATATCACTGCCATCAGCTAATCTGTCTTCAGAAGATCTTTCCCTACCACAGACAAAACTGCTGCTATCTCAATACCCTGATGGGAAAGGAAATCTTTGTATGAGGTGCAGGATTGGCATTTGGGGATGTGTAATATCCCAGACTACAATGGGTGCCAGAATGGACCCAATTCAGACGTGGCACTGTGCCAACACCCAGCCCAGTAGCAGATAGGCTCAGAGTTGCATTAGGTTCATGTGAGAATGGTGCAGTGGGGATCACCAGTTGACTAGCCAGCCTATTATATCGAAACCAGGACCAAACCCCCACTGAAATAATCAGCAGGGTCACCCCCATCCCAGAGAATAGACCCCAGAATTGCAAATCAGCTATGGACACGTTTAAGAGGATGGGACCAGATCTGCAGTTAGGGATAGACTTAGCAAAGCACTTAAGCACATGCTTAACATTAAGCATTTGGTTTAATCCTATTGAGCTAAGCATGTGATTGAGTGCTTTATGAAGTAAAAGTGGCAAAGAGTCCTGTGGCACCTTATAGACTAACAGACGTATTGGAGCATAAGCTTTCGTGGGTGAATATCCACTTCTTGCATCTGAAGAAGTGGGTATTCACCCACGAACGCTTATGCTCCAATACATCTGTTAGTCTATAAGGTTAGTCTATAAGGTCTATAAAGAGTCACAGGACTCTTTGCCACTTTTACAGATCCAGACTAACATGGCTACCCCTCTGATACTTTATGAAGTAGGACCTTAACTTGCAACTAGGGACTCCCTAGTAAAACCTGTGTGCCTGCTAATTGACCCCAAGTTTCTAACTTCCTGCATCTGATACCTCACTGTAAAACTGTGCTGTAGAGTACAAAATTACATTGGCTGTATTCTGGCTTTTCAATGACTTTTTCACGTCAGGGTAACCACCAATCCCTATTTTAAGGGGCATCCTCTATTTGATGACTAATGTCCTGCATCCTGCATCAAGGGTGTGGTTTGGCCTTTATTTCATCACGGATCATGCAAAGGGTCAACACTATAATACAAAGAGAGAAAGCCGATGAGGAAGCAGCAGAGATGGCTGTGAAGACAATGGAAGAACAATAGCTAGACAGTGCAGGGAAGCATCTATGCAAAGGTGAGAGAGACCAGCCAGGAGAGACTGAGAAATGCTGAACTGTGGAGTTTTACTAGTGATTTGTTGTGTAGGAAACTTTCCCAAGATGTATTTCAGTGTATTGCATGTTCCATGGATATATATGGCAGCATTTCCAATAGCCAAGAGTGGTTAATAAATATAATGCTTTCTCCCTCTTCTTTTCTCTGACCTTTAGTTCAAGAACTACCCCAGCAAAGCCAGAGAGTGAGCGAGTAAGAAGAGCATTTTTGGTGTAAGCAGAGTCAGGATGAGCTCTACCCTGACATCTGGTGGTGAGTTGTGGAAAGGGATGTCAGGGATGTCAGGGGCTAATCTTGTTTGCATGGACACACCCACCCTGCAAAGCATGATGGACCGCTTGCCCAAATGGTCACTTTGACTGCTGTGGGAGCCCCAGTTTCTCTGTTATTGGGGCAGGAAGAATAAAGTGTTGTTACCCTGATTATGTGAATCAAGGACAGTGGGCTTTTGTTATGATGAAGGGCCTCACCATTAGCTGAGCAGCACTTGCTAGGCAAGGGACATGGATTCCAAAACCCAGTGAATTGAGAGAGGTTGGGGACAGGTATTTGTATTTGGTGACATGGGCCTCTTCTGAGGGTCCTAAATGTCAATTGAACTTCCTTCTCTCTCCCCACTGTGGAATATCAGAGCTAATTTTGAGTTCCTTAGGAGTCTAATCACAGGCTGCTGAGTTGGAATTACTCTGGACTAAGTGTGCAAATGAGCACACAGGCTCCCCTAACTACAAGCTGAAATTGCTAAAAAGGTGAAATTGTTAAGAGCTGAAATCACTGAGCACTGTGTTAAGTAGTGGGGGAGCCAGAAGATATATTGCTGAGCGGCTGGTGGAGCGGAGCTCCTGACAGAGCGGTGCACTTGGTGGGACAGCTGGAGCGGCTTGCAGGCTGGCTGACGGAGCGGAGCTGCTGGCGGAGCGGAGTAGTTGGCGGGACAGCCGGAGCGGCTTGAGGGACGGCTGAGCGGAGTGACTCGTGGAATGGCTGGCGGAGCAGAGCCGAGCCGAGCGAGGCCCCACGAAGGGACGGGGCAGTCAGCTTCGAGCCACGTAAGGTGCCCCTTACCTCTCCCCTCCCCAATTTTACCCAGACTGGAGGGGGTGTAACACTCTGCAGATGAACTTTTGAACTCTGGGTCTGGACTTTTGGGTTGTTGGACTTTTGGGACTTTGGGTGATTTTGGGGGTTGCTGGACTCAAGAACCAAAGGGAAAGGACATGGCCAATTTGCTGGGGTGGGTCGTTGCTCACAGTTTGGTTTACAAATCCTAGATGTGGTGTTTCCCCAACAAAATGCCGCATTGTTTCTCTCTGTCATTAAAAGGTTTTTCTACACTCAGACTCGGTGCTTGCGAGAGGGGAAGTACTGCCTCTTAGAGGCGGCCGGGGGGGTGATATATATTTGTCCCAGGTCACTGGGTGGGGCTCGAGCCGGTTTTGCATTGTGTTATTGGAATGGAACCCCTAGGTACGGAACCCGGCCCTTGTTGCTGCCGACTCTGACTGGCAGAAGGGTTACATTGGCAACAGCAACCTCTTAATATGCCACATTTAATGGTAGTAATAAGTACACATAATCCCAGGATCTATACAGGTCTTTTCACAGGGAGGCTAATTTGCATCTCCCTTGGATCTCTGACCCTAAATATCTTGTTTTCTTGCTTTATTTATTGTTCAGATGAGTACCAAGGCATTTCCTCTGCCAAAAGAGAGGCTGAATGACTAACACCACTTGATTACCAAACTGGGCCACATTTAAGCACGCCAGTTATCAAGATTCCTGGAAGGCTAGTGCCAAGCAGGAAGTGAAGTGTTGGGGGCACAAAGCTGTGGCTTTGAATGTCTTGAATGTTTTTTTATGCCATAGTTCTCACAGCATTTTGTAAACTGCAGGCATTACTGCAACAGATAATTGCCAGCTGTTACTTGTGAATGACTGGATGGAGTCAAAATAGCAAAGGCTGGAGTCTGGCGTCATAATAATACTCTTCTGAGGCAGCCTTTATCTGTGAAGTATTTTACAAACATTAAGGGCTTATTCGTGCCAGGAAGGCACATGCCTGGGAATGGGTGAGGGGGGTGGGAAGCACTTTGGGAAGGAGTCCAATTCTTCCTGGAGTTTCCATAGTGATGTGCTGACAATATATTACCAAGGTCTTCTGGGAAAAAGGTGCATTGGCTTGAAAAGAAGAGGGGAAGCTTGAGAGCCTATTCATTGTTTTCAGAGTTGCTTCATTGTCCATAACTGAAGAGGGAAGGGCACCCACCAGACATTGGCAGCCAAACATAGATTAGGCTTGTACGGGAAATGTTCCTGTAAAACATACCGAGTGTCTGAATATACTGTACAGCAGCCAGGGTGTAGGGCTTGAAGAGAGGGTTGGGGTGAAGAGTTTGCTGAGGATCTGGGTAGATACCCCCCATCCTGGTGCAGCATGATTCTCACTCCATGGCTGGCTAGCACACGGGGGAGCGCAAAGGCCACACCTACTATCTGTTGCTTTTGGAGCGGCTTGCATTATGGAGGCGGTGCTAGGAGAGAGAAGTCTGTGTTGGGGGGGCAGGACGTTGGGGACTGTGATATTTGCGGGGCTGGGGGGCATGGCTTCAGCTCTAGAGCATGGCCCAGACACAATATGTCCCTTCACAATACACCTGTGAGGTAGCACAGAAAAGTTAAGTGACTTGACCAGGATCACACAGGACGGCAGCCACAGAACCAGGGAAAAACCCAGGTCTCCTGACACCCAATCCTGTGTCTTGACCACAAATTCATCCTTCCTGTAATAAGCGTGATAGTGTCCAAACAAGACTGTGAGAAATGTGTCCAGCATAAGTTACCCAGAGGCAGCTGAGTCAGTGTGTGACAAGAAACCACACTCATTGTGACTGGCCTCATGGCAGTACTCTAAATGAGAACTGCTTTCAGTTTCATTAAGGACCAGCCAATCGTGTGCTCATTTATTGATGGTGGGTTTTACTGAGGAGAAGGACAGGATCCAAAATGTTTGTCATGGAAACAGAGACAAAGGGTAAAGTGTTACAGCAGCACCTTATCATCCAGCTGCTGCAAGGTACAGCTGAGCTCCACTAGCTAGGGAGAAGAGACCCCTCCTCCCCCAGGCTCTGCAGCAGAGAGGCTAAAAACAGCATGAGACTGTGTTTGTGGGGAGGGCACCTGGGAATGAAGCCAGGAATTGGGAGGGGTCATTCGAATGGTTGCCATTTAGGACATCCTGACAAGGGTGAATTAGCTCAGCTTTTGGAATATTTAGATCTGAGCAACTCAGGATGGAGCCTTGTCAAGGGAAATGAGTAACGATGATGGAAAGTCATATGGCTTCTATAAGAGCAGGAAAGGCAAAGATAAATCCCACCCGGCTGAAAGTCCATTTACAGACGGCTATGGTGTGACCACGGTTACCTTTAGCAACCAAATATGTATTCTCAAAGAAAAGAACTAGAGTGTGCTACTGAAATCAAAGAACCCTGGTGGAATTCTCCCTGGTGGTATTAACATCAATGACTTGCTTCTGGGAAACATTTTATTATTCTGTTTACTCACTATAACCTGGCTGGCTGGCCTGAACGTGAGTCCATCAATTTCCACTCTTACTGAGCTACATGTACTAGACCCGAAAGAGCAATTGCTGGAATGAAGGTGCATCTACCCTCCATATCTGAAGACGAGCTTTCCAGAAGAGGCATATTTGTTGGGGAGCTTGCTCTACTGCCACCTGTGTGGTGACTAGGGAGAGGACATCAGTTACTGCAGCCCTCACTATGCACCTTCTTAAAGCAGCAAGCACTTACAGATGGAAAGAGGTTGAGTGCCTAGATAGGCCTTGAGGTTTCAAAGACATCAGTTTATGAGTGAAGCCGCAGCGTCTGAATGCTTTCATGTGCATTCTGATGTAAAGGCTGCCTTTTAGCACAGCTTTCCTCCTATAAAGCTGTCTGCCCTCTGCATTCAAATCCCACACTGTTTATCAGCAAATACTCAGTGTGCTTATTTCCTATGAAGTAAGGTGAACAATTTGATTAACACTTACAAATTGAATTTCAGCTTGTGCAAAACGGACTCTCAGTCAGAGATGAGGATTAATATAGAGCCTTTTCCTTTTCAAGGTTTTCGTTTTGGCTGGCTTTATTTTATTCGCATCTCTGTGGCCTACATGTTTGAACAGGCAACAACTGTTTTCAGGCAACTCTGGCACTTGCTGTACTGAGCTGGTCTTTGTTTTCTGTGCCCGGGTGTTAACGTATGTATCTTGCATTCATTACAATGTGTAGGGCTCAATGCTGTGAGTTACGCGTGCTCAGCTCCAGGCAGGGGTGCGCGTGCACACACACACACACACACGTGCGCACACACATGCGTGCACACACACACACTCTCTCTCTCTCTCTCTCTCTCTCTTTTTCTGAAATAATTAGACAAACTGTACATCCTGATATTGGCTTCCCTACTTTGCATCAAGATTGGATGTCTTTCTAAAATAGATGCTTTAGTTCAAGCCCAAGTTATTAGGCTTGATGCAGGAAATACTGGGTGAAATTTAACGATCTTTGTAAAACAGAAGATCAGACTAGATGATCAAAATGGTTCCTTCTATCCTTACATTCTATGAACTCCCATTGATTTCCAAGGGCTGAGTTTAGCTTATAGTGCGTAGCTATAATGACTGAAGCAACTAATTTTTAAGTTAAATATTTTCACAGGGGGCGGGCAGGGGGCGAGGAGAGGATGCACACAACACGTTCTGAGCGCATACACAGTCATCAGTGTAATTAATTGTTCTCAGGGAACATGACTCCATTTCAGATAACAGGTAGTTTCATATAACATAGGTTTAGAGAATCCAGGTCTCAGTGTAATACACAAAGGGGTATCCATCATATTCACCCATATATTCTTTATTGTATTGCCTCACATAGTTAAAGCAGACACATAATATTGGCCATAAATATAGAATCATGAAGGCTTGGGAGATGAGAGATCACACAGGTCCTAAGTGTAAAAGGAAAACACGTCACTTGAGTCCAGCTACTATAACTAACCCACGGCTTTTGCCATTTACTATTCTTGGACAAAGCGGCCTTAAATAATCTGTTTTAGAGACTCCTGTTTTGAAAAGTCCAGATTTAATTCCAGATTAACACCTCTGAAGCCAGTGGAAATGAGACCTGAATCAGGTCCAAAGAGACTGAGGTGTCTGATATTTTTCCATGTGATGATCTGGTTACCTTCTGAGAGCATATGAAACTCAGGCTCCTGTTTACTTGAGCTATTGAAAACTGGTTTTACAGAGTTGACCCACCTGTAAGCATTACTGGGAGATAACCCGCGATGCTAAACTTCCACAGGAAACTCTCCCAAAGGGGCACTAAGAATGTCACATCTTTCTACTATTATTTCAAGAGTCCAGGAGCCTACTTGAATTGTTTTGCAGCTAATTAGCAGACTTGGCTACTGGCAAGATGCAACTATGTCTGCCAGGTGTGTTTGGAAGAGTGATCAGTGTGGACATTTTTGCACAAGTGGGTTTTCATTCATGGGATTTATTTGAGGTAGCAAAAGAAGAGTGGCGAGAAACTGTTCAGAGTTTCTGCCTTGAGGTACGGAAAGCAGTCACCCTTTCAATTTGCAATTAAACTAATATTGCTACAAATGCCAATTTCTGGCTTATGCTTGATATGGATGGCTGTACATTGCTTTTTTTTTATACGCTGGTTTCAGAACTAATGCTTTCAGCTCACTGAGATTATTTTACTGTAATGCTCAGTTCTGTTTTTATGGATGCCCTAGCGTGCGTGGAAATAGTCAGTTTTCCATTCAGTTATTAAAACTCACAAGACTCCCCTGTAAGCAATGTAAACAATGAGAAGATTGGAAATGGCTCTTGCTAATCAGTAAATTGCTTATGATCATATTGAAACCTTCACCAGAGAACATAGTTAATTAATGCAGCACAAAACCCAATATTCTATATGAAATTTCAGTCTGCCACTACGCCCCTATATTCTTCATCGAGATATTGTTATGATGTGAGTATGGCATAATCATGATGTATTTTGTGCAGGATAAGGCATGTGAGATATCATTGAAAAGGTTATGATTTACTGAATATGATTATCCTATTTGTATGCATGTATCATTTCTGAATCTGAAGTTAAGAATATTAATTATGTATCAATTACAAGTGTGTTTACACTGAGGAACGCCCACCAGACAGTATGCAATCAGTCTAGATGGCTCACTGTGAGGAAGAGCTATTAAAGAGAACAATAGGTCTCAGAAGATGTTTATCATCCACAGAGAAGTCTTTCTGGAGATGCTACAAACAGCCTTTGAGTTATGGCTGCAGGGTCATGTGATCAAGTCACCTGATACTGGACACCATGATAATGCTAGTATTTTTCCACAGATGGGGGTGGGAGGAATCACAATGGAAGACAAAGGATCCCCGCCATATGTAAAACCTATTTAAGGCAGTGGAGTGATATCATCAGGGTTTGTTCTTCACTGCATTCCCACCCAAGATGACTGCTGTAAACATCTAAGAAACAAAGACTGAACGAGGGGAGAAGGACTGAGCCCAGGCTGGAAGGTCGTCTAGCCTGTGAATGAAATATCTGAAGATTTAAGCCGCAGGGAAGTGCAGGTGGCCTTCAAGAATCTCTGCAATCTGCCTAAAACAACATTTAGGGTGAGAAATTACTACTTGTAACCAGTTTCTTTGGTATCTCAAGCTTAGATTGCGTTTTTGTTTTATTTTCTGGGTATCTGCTTTGATCTGTTTGCTATCCCTTATAATCACTTAAAATCTATCTTTTGTAGTTAATAAACTTGTTTTTGTTTTGTCTAAAACCCAGTGTTTGGAATTCATAACTGGGAAGCAAAAAGCTGTTGCATATCTCTCTGCGGGGGTGGTGCTTGCAGAGAGGGGCAGCATGCAGAGCCACATGCTACCCGCACCCCCATCCCAGGGGCCACAAGGGGATGGGGGGGTGTTGGTCCCTTCCGGGAGCGGTGTGGGGCCAGGGTAGGCAGGGAGCCTGCCTTAGCCTCGCTGTGCCCACCACTGTCTGGGAGCCTCCCAGAGCCAGCACCCCGAACCTCCTCCTGCACCCCAATCCCCTGCTGCAGGCTCAACCCAGTACCTCCTCTCACACTGCGAACCCCAGCCCAGAGCCCGCACCCCCTCCTGAACCCCAATCCTCTGCCCCAGCCTGGTGAAAGTGAGTGAGGATGGGGGGGGAGAGCAACAGAGAGGGGGGGGGGATGGAGTTAGCAGGGTTGGACTTTGGGGATGGGGCGGGGCCTTGGGGAAGGAGCAGGGTAGATCCTGGGTTTCCCTTAGATTCAAAAAGTGATCTTGGGCGTAAAAAGGTTGGAGACCACTGACTTACATTGTTACAGTGGTAGCAGAAGAGTCAGTATTCATCTGACTCCTAATAAATGAGCACAGTATATGTGTCAGGGAAGACGGAGGTTCTCTCTGAAGCGTATTGCAATGCTGAACTTCCATCCACCATCCACCGAGGCTCAGATTTGAAAATCTGAATTTTGTTTTCTTTGCATCCACAGAAGACAAGGACATTAAGAGTAGGTCAAGGCCCCTTCTTGTTATCATAAAGATAGATTTATTGGGCCAGATTTATCCACTGGATTCGCAAGAGATTAGCCAGGGATAAATCAGGCCCACATTTGCTTAGTGGATTCTGAGAGGAAATGGAGAGTCTGCTCTTCAAAGTTTTCAGGGGCATTTTTTGTTTGAGCCAAGGCCAAAACCTAGGCCGATGCTCTTCCTGAAGAACAGAATAGAGACGAACAGCTTTAGTGGAGGATGCATCATTCTGAAACCATTTGATAAACTGCAGTAACAGCTGTCCCTTTAACATAGCTTTGCCCGATGTCATAGGGCCTTGTGATGGGGTGTTTACTTCACACACGTTGTGAAAGGCTTAATATGGGCGGGAGAGGCTGATTAACTAATATGCCTGGAGGGTGGGCCTGTGCTAATTAGAAATAAAGCCCATCTTGGGGGAGAGGAGGGTTTGACTCCGGAAAGAATTGGGTGAGCCCAACTGGGGAAAGAAGACGCAGAGAACAGGGTGAGAAGTGCCCTCTCACTGGGAAAAAACCTGAAAAGAAGGCTGATGGTATGTCTACACTGCAGTTAGACACCTGTGGCTGGCCTGTGCTAGCTGTCTCCGGCTCACAGGGCTCAGGCTAAGGGGCTATTTAATTGTGATGTAGATGTTTGGGCTCAAGCTTCAGCCTGAGCTCTGGGACCCTCACACTCCAGCATGAGCCTGAACATCTATACTGCAATTAAACAGCCCCTTAGCCTGAGCCAGCTGCGAGTGTCTAATTACAGTGTAGACACTCCATCAGAGGGAGTAAGGGGAAAAAGGCAAGATAGGTTTCTCCAAGCGAGAGCTGGAAGCCTGACTGAGACAGGGCCCTGATGAGCTGGAGCGTGTTAGAAACCCTGAGTAAAGGGAGGAGTGTGTCGGTCCCTGGATTTGGGGGACTAGTTGAACCAGAGAGCAGCAGTAGTAACAGAACCATGAATGCACTGAGGTGACAGTCTGTTGAGCCCAGCAAGGTTTGGTTTGTGTAGACTTTTGTTGGACGTTAATCAAGGAGTTTGTGGCCCTAGAAGGAGCTGAGCACTGTCAAGTGGCCTGCCTGGAGGGCCAGGACACTTCTATGGCCAGAATAGACCAAAAGAAGGTTGTGGAAACTGGGGCAAAAGCTGTTGTAGCACTACAGTTTATTGGGGTGTGGCAACTTTTCCATAGGCCTGCAGAAGCCAGAGGAATGAGCTACATGGGAGTTGCTGTGAGTATTAACTCTTAGAGGTAAATATACAAAAGAGGAATTTATGTTGGAGAGCTTTGCTTGAGATTAGTAACCCTCATCGTTAAATCAGGGCACTGAATTTGTGTCCCATATCCTATCCCCCAGCAGCCAGGCAAACGCACAACTTCCTGGAGCCAGGAGGTAAAGAAAGACCTTATCTTCTATTCTGCTTAATTTCTGTAGTATACCCAGCACTGTGATAGCTGAGTACCTAATAATCCTCCCCTACTAAAAAAATCCCCTCTATCCTCAGCCCCCAATCCTATACATTCAATGCTTCTTAAAAACCCTTTCTTAATAGTCATATTTTCTCTCCTCACCCAAAGAACATAACTTGTTACAAAAAGAGTGGCTTTTTAATCTCCCAGAGATGACCCAGAAAGCCTCCCACCGCAGTTATTTATATCCTTGTTGCTTTAGATAGGATTCTAATATGGATATCTGCATTGTCCCCGCCTGAAATATCCTTGTTGTCTAGCGTTGCTAATACAGCCATACTATAGTGTGTTTCACAGGGAGATGGGGGTTTCCCATACATACAGGGTGATATTTCCAGAAGAACAAAGGTTGGCCTAACTCTGCTCCCATTGACACCAATGGTAGAATGCCCATTGACGTCAATGGAAGTAGGCCAATGCTGAGTGCTTTTTGAAATCTCAGCCAGGCTATAAAATGCTATTTTTGGATTTTTAAAATGAAAAACACTATAAATACAAGGGAGTGTTATTAGAAGCAGATCTGCCCACCTTTTCTCATGCATCTGCATTTTTTCCAGAAATATTTTAATACACATCTAAACAGAAACGTTTTAATTTTGCATTGAATAAGCTTCCTTGGCCTGTTTACAACCAGTGATCCTTTGTTTTCCTGACAATTGGCCAACCAAAGTTAAATTACTGGAAAGAACACACAAACATTATTTTGATTTTCTTTGAAAGATTGTGAGCACTCCAAGAAATATTTAAGAGCATTTCTGCCACTAGTTTTTAGGAGGAAATTTATCACACTAAAATGAAAGGATTAGAATATTAAAAAAAAAAATCTTTAGCTAGATCGGAAAACTTACTAAAAAGGAAGAAACATCTTGAAAGAGGAAAAAAGACGGATCAGATCTGAAAAGGCCAACTGCTGCATCTACGATTGTAAGAAAGGGCTGATTTTCTCTCCAAGCCTGTAATTCGCCTCTTCCTTTGGCTATGGTTATGACTAAAGGGAAGGCAAGCATCCAAAATGAGTTTCATCTCGGTAGATTAAATGGGCTCAAAAGGAGGCTCCATTAGCGTTCGTGAAATTGTAATTCCACATGCTGCAGGGGTTTCATAGTACATAGTACAAGGAATTGGTATATTCTCTGTGGATTCTCACTACAGCTCCTTGCACACGTTTTGATAACTTCATAAAAGCAAATCCCAGTGACCCCAGAAATTATCTTGCCCAAGTAAAATGGTGCATTTATAAAATTGCCAAATACACATGTAATTAAAGCAATGTGGTTGTACACTGGCTCAGTTTCTAGTTTATTGAGGGATGGTCAGATTAGCTGCTTAGATCTTGCCTGCACGGGAGAAATTTTCTGCTGTTGCTAATACCAATTCAGCGGAGCCATGCCAGCACCTTTGAAAGCTCTAGAATAGATGGAACTCTGGGTGCCAGCCCCACTTCCCACACTCTGGTGCTGATTCAGCAAGGTATTTAAGCACATTTGGAATATTAAGCAAATGAGTACCCACATTATTTAAAGTTAGCCACACACTTAGGCCCTGATTCAGAAACGTACCTATGTTCATTAGACTTGCTCCCAGCGTGGCATGCTGTGAAGCTGGAGCGTCTGCACTGGTGGTTTCAACGAGTCTGGGGAACTGGGTTCCGATCAGCTGCACGAAGCACAGTCAATTCTTCTGCAGTGGAATAAGAGAGCCTGGAATGAGTCCAAAAGTAGAACTTTAGCAGGGTTTGTTGGTGCTGGCGGTCAAAAAGGGATCCTTGTGGCTATGCTCAGCACCACTGCAGCGCCACGCAGCGGGGTTAGCAGGCTCCCTGCTAGCCTTCACGCCGCGCAGCTCCTGGGAAGCAGCCGGTAGTCCCCTCTTTGGCTCCTATATGCAGGGGCAGCCAGGGGGTTCCGCACGCTATCCTCACCCCAAGCACCACCCCTGCAGCTCCCATTGGCCAGGTACCTGGCCAATGGGAGCTGCAGGGGTGGCACCTGCAGAGCGGCATGTAGAGCCGCCTGGCCACGCCACTGCGTAGGAGCCAGAGGCAGAACATGCCGCTGCTTCTGGGAGCCACCTGAGGTAAGCACCTCCCGGAGCCTGCACCCCTCACCCCCTCCCACGCCCCAACACCCTGCCCCAGCCCTGATCTCCCCCCCCCCCGCCACCTTCCAACCCCCCTCAGTTCCAGCCCGGAGCACCCTCCTACACCCCAAACCCCTCATCCCCAGCCTCGAGCATCCTCCTGCACCCCAAAACCTCATCCCCAGCCCCCCCCCCGAGCCCCAGCCGGAGCCCTCGCACCCCCCTGCGTCCCTGCCCCAGCCCTGATCCCCCTCCCACACTCCAACCCTCTCCGTCCCAGCCCCCAAAACCTCCTGCCCCAGCTAGGAGCTTCCTCCTGCACCTTGAACCCCTCATTTCTGGCCCCACCCTGGAACCCACACCCCCAGCCCAGAGCCCATAGGGGGCGGGGCAAGGGTGTTCGGTTTTGTGCGAGTAGAAAGTTGGCAACCCTAGCTCATTCGCAGTCTTAATTTAAACCATTACAAAGCTGTTCTTTTGTTGAGGATCACCAATACGAAAGTGCAATACTGGATGAAGCCATTGAAGGAGAAATGACAGTTGAATTACTTGACTCTAAAGGAAGACAGATAAGATAAATAATGCACAATAAGCACGAGCAAAGATACCACTTTTCATGCATTAACAATAACTTCTTGGCAAACACTCCCATTTTGAAGATTTCCAGATTCTCTTTTATTTTGTAGAGGATTTTCAGACTCTTACAGGATGCAGAAAGCTGTGAAGAGATGGCAATGTAGCTCAGTGACTAGGCCCTGGCGTGGGCCTGGGGTCTGTTCCTGGCTCTTTTCTTGACCCTGTGCATTTGACGTTAGGTAAACTCTGTGACTCAGTGATAACTTGTTTTCTTTCCGTAAAATGCCTTGAAATCTGTGGATGAAAAGTGTTACACATTGTAAAGCTGGTAAAAAAAACTATAAAGATTTTTCTAAAAAAAAATCAGACAATTGTGATGTTGAGGTAAGTAACCACTTAACTGATTTTAATGCTTTTTTTTATTTTTTACTGTATCCTGGATGGTCTGAATAATAATAATAATAATTAATAAAAAGATTTTCTTATGAGTAGAATAGTCTATTCTGAATAACATATAAGTCATCAGTTGACAAGAGCAAATGGGACAAATGCCCAGTTTTGCCAAAAAAAAATCGTGACATCTGGGACAGAACTTAAAAAGGGGACTGTCCCAGCCAAAATGAGACGTATGGTCACCCTACTACAAAAACACTTCTAAATAAAGTGTCAAGCCAGATGTTAATAGCTGATTTGTAACCCTCCTTTGAAAGTAACTTTTGCCACAAAGAAATACTGCAAAAGATCTAGTTTGTGACTAAATTTCCTTTTAACGTAATTGTGAATATTTCAACAGCAAGTATTTATTTCTAATAAAACCAAAAGCTTCCTTCTTTAGAATTAAGCTAATTTTTTAACCTCTTGTGTAATGGAGATCCATACTTTTTTTTTCTTCTGACATCACTCAACTTATCGTCATGGAAAATTACTCCATAGAAAAAGGTTGAGAGAAAATAATCTCTTGAGGAAGATTGCTGCTTGAAAAGCATATATTAATTATAATAATTTGATCAAAAGCATAAAGTGCTCAATCTAAGAACCTATGCAAGTATAATCATTCAATTCAAGAGCTTGATCTTTCTCTGCTGTTCATACCTGCTACACTATTGTTAGAAATCTATTAATAATTAATCTGCTAGTACAGTTTTCCAGGACATGACCCAGTTGGCCACTGAAAGCACTTTGCAAAGGAGACGTTGACGCCTTTGCTGTCTAGTGAAATCTGGACTATTGATCTCACCTTTGCTTTTTCACTTGATGATAAAACCAGTTTTCATTGGCTATAATGTTCATCATCACGTCCTTTCTTAAATTGCTGAGGAGTTGCTGCTTAATGAAGTGGCTTCACTTCTGCAATGGGTGAGTTATCTATATGGGACTGATCTGGACCCCACTGAAGTAAATGGGAGTCTTTCCATTAACTTCAATGTGTTGTAGATCAGGCCCCATATTTCCAGGTAGAAAACTTTGTTTGCACAGAATTGTGAATAGATATGTTGTTGAAAATGTTTTCATTTCTAAAGTATGGAAATCTAGAGTTAAGGTTAAAGGAAGAAAAACCTGGACATTTTAGAACCAAATGAATACCTGAAAGTCTGGAAAGGTTTTAATTTAACCTTAGCTCTGCTCACTTCCTCTTGTTTAATCTTTTACTAAAGATTGTGACATGAAAGAAAATTTCAGTCTTCTGTGCTGTGTCTGTAACTATATATGTAACTACTATGGTATGCTGGGCTCCTCATAGTATAGGTAGCATAGTCCCTATTTATCATTTAACTTACCTGTCCCTCAATTTACCCATCTGTAAAATGGATTTACTGTTACTTAACCCCTGTCTAGTTTTTAATGCCATGCTCATCACCATAATATCTGAACACTTATACAGTGCCTTTCAGCCAAGACTGTCAGTACGCTATACAAACAGTAAAGCTCTGAATAGCCAGGAGAGATTAATAATTATTCTGCTCATTTCCAAGATGGATACAGTGAGGCATAGAGCTGTTAAGGGACTTTCCCATGGTTACATAGACAGTCACTGGCAGAGCTGGGACTAGAACCCAGGATAGCAAATCCCAGTTCCCTGCTCTAACTCACTTCCTTAATTGTAAAATGCTTTGAGGTCTCTGGGTGATTCATACTATATAAATGTGAAGTGCTGTACAAATAGGAAAGCTATGGCAACTAATAAATTGGAGGAGAGGGGGAGACAAATACAGCTAGAAAAAAACATGAAATATAGAAGAACAAAAAATGAAAAATAAGCTTGAAGTATCCTGGGAGAGCAGTATTAACTGGAGAGACCTGAATGCATATTTATAATGTATGCTGCAGACAGAGACAGAAAAGATTATTCCTTGAAGGAATGATAGTGGGGAAATATAGTCTAAAAATAACAGAATAGCAGAGTTATTAGACCACTGTTTATCTGGCTTTAGGACTGAAAAGGGTGGATTTTTACGTAAACTGGTGATAAGATTTACAGGAAGAGAAGCTGGAGAACTAGGAAGTCTGCAGATAAATCCTTTGAAAATTTAGAGCCTCTTGGTATTGACAAGACATCAAGTGCAGACAACATCCGTCCAAGAGTGCAGAAGGAAGTGGGGGTGGTAACAGGAGAAGCCTTGGCAGGATTTTCTAAGGTCAGACACTTCAGAAGAGAATCATTACACTGATGAGGGGATAGGACAATATTAGCTTAAGCAGATAAATAGTACTAAATGAAAGGCACAGGAGCGCAAGAGCAGCAGCTTCCAACTCCATTTGATATTAGCTGTGGGGGGAGTTTTAAAGGAACAAATTAGGAAGGGTATGAAACAATTTCTAATTGAGAATAAGGAGAGAGAAGATCCAAGTATCTGTTTAAAACAAGTGGCCTTCATTCAGCAAAGCATCTGTATTCAGGACAGGATTTAGGCACATTCTGAAGTCCCATTGAAGTCAATAGGACATTTGCACATGTTTAAAGTTAAGCACGTACTTAAGTGCTTTCCCAAATCAGGGCCAGTGATAATTATGAAGTTAGCCCTTTCGCGAACCAATCCTGATTTCAGTGAATGTATTCATTATTGATAAGTAATCACCAAATAGTTTCATTTAATGTTCTACCTATAAATGGTTCTCATACTGGTGGTTTTGTTATTTATGTTAGGTGACTGGTCACCTCAATCATATGTTGTTGTTTCAGCTCCCTGACTGGATGATTGAAACTTTTTGAATGCAAGGATAACAAATGAACTTTCCTAATGAATTTTGGATGAATAATTTGTACTAAAATTGTAAAATTGCTTGGACTTGTAAATACTCAGTAGTCATATGAATCATCATGAATAACAAATAAAATATCCCCAGGAATCACAGGGATCCAAACCCAGCTTTTTTATTCAAAAATTTGTTTTTCTACTCAACCAGCCCTAATAAAAAGGATTCTTTCAGAAAAGGAAGTACAGGCATCCCTGACAAGACCCAAAGCCTGAGCCCTAGTGACCCAGGGTGCCTGGGGTAGTCTTCACTGGTAATGCCAAGGTCAGGGCATGCTGCAAAAAGGAGAGCAGATACTCCCAAGACTGGTGGGTAACACTGAAGTTAATCTTCCTAACCAGTCACAAACTGTGCTCCTGATCCTCCACTCTGGTTATCGAGAAGCTAAAAAAGAAATCACACAGCCCACTTTACTGCATTCCAGTTCTCTGGCTCCCAGTCAGCACCTAGGTGCAATAAAGTGAGGAGTTATTTTAAATATCTGCTCACTATACAAAATGTTCTTCTGACCCCCAAAGGGCCAACCACATTGCCAGGTCAATTTTAGGTTGGATTTTACCGAAAATACCACACTGGCAGCCAATCCTTTAGCATCTAAAACTAAAGGTTTATTATAAAGAAAAAAGAAAGAAAAAGAAGACAGTTAAATGGTAAAGCAGTCACAAACATACAAAGACTTCAAAGTACATATATCAGGTTCTTAGCAGTAATGGCGAGTTTGCTGGCTTGAAAGTCCCTCTGGAACACATCCATTGGATGGGTCATTCAGTCCTTTGTTCAGAGCTTCAGTTTACAAAAAAGGTAAGAAGCAGGACTGAAGACAAGATGATGATGATGCAGCTGCCTTTTATAGCCTTTTGCTATGTGGTTGGTACTTCCTTTGTTCCAAACACAAACTCATAGCACATGGCATTGAAAGGCCTTAGAGTTCTCTCCATAGGCATGCCCCTGCATGCCTTGCTGAGTCATAAGGTGTAGTCCCTGGCAACTTTCAATGGATTCATTGTACAGTAGATGTCCCTTGGTGAGCCATCAAGCAGGTCTAGTGCTGATGCCAATCTGCCTGGGAGTGTCACCCAGAAACACAGCACAAGTTTGGAAATACAGATATACCTTACATATCTATTACTCATAGTACAAAGGTGATACAAACATATAAACAACATTATTATACTTGGCAAATTATAACATTTTCACATATACCTTACATGGCATATCTGGCACAACTCACTGCAATTTTACAATATTGGTATTCATAATATCCTAAAGTGTCCCCCAGAATACATACAGCGTCACAGCCCCTTAGCCCGAGTCAGCTGGCATGGGCTAGCCATGGGTGTCTAATTACGGTGTAGACATACCCGTAAGCACATCTATAACCTCAAGCATGTGTGTTAGTCCCTGTGAATTTGCAGTTAGGCAGATGCCTACGTATGTTGTTGAATTGGGGCCATAATGGGGAAATACGGAAAATCCAAATATGTTGCATAAAGTACTTTCAATGCAAAATATAAAATCTACCCTGAGATGTCACAAAGAAACTTTGAACTGAGGTTGCTGTTGGGTCCTAGTGAGCCAAAGTTGTCTGGTGATTAGAGAAGGGCATTAGGACTTAAGACAGATGGGTTCCATTCCTGATTTGTTATTGTCTCGCTGTGTGGCCTGTGCTAGTAGCTTAACTTCTCTGTGTCTTTCTTTACTTCTGTAAAATGGGTTTGGCTAGATTTATAGTTCTTAAATGTCAGAGGTGCAGTATAGACTGAAAGGCTTAAATAGCTTTCCCAGGATCTCTTAAAGGATTTAAAACTTTTCATCAGGCTGTTCCCAACAGGCTGTTAAATCCTTGATGAACTTAAAAAGCTCAAGAAGCAAATAGCGTAAAAAGCCTTTTTTTCCTTTATTATCTTTTTTCTATCTATCAAAACCAGATTAGCTGTTCAATATTACAAGCTTCAGCGATCTTTCTCCTTTCATCTAACTAATGGAGGAAAAGTACCCTAACAACTTTAACATTTAATTCAGCTAATAAATTCTGTACAGAAAAAAAAGTTGGCACTTTGCTTTAGAAAGCATTGTGTTCTTTTTAAATAGCCTATTTCTGGCTACTTAAGAAAAAGATCTGCGCTCAGAAGCATGCTGGAATCTGGAATCTGGAAACAAACTGCTCTTGAAAGCATTGTGTTCTTTTCTGCAAACATTTTACAAGCTTGGAAGCAACTCTGTCTCCTTATCAGGCCCATCGACGAGGATGGAGAGACAAAGGGGGCAACTTCCCAGTGGCCTGCGTAATTTAAAAGGGCCCTGGAGCCCCCAGCGGCCGCCACCATCGGCAACACAGCAGAGCTAAGGCAGGCTTCCTGCCCACCCTCATTCCACACACTCCTGGAAGAGGCCGGAATGGCCCTACGGCCCCTGGGGCAGGGGGAAGGGGATCTCTGCGCGCTGCCCCTGCCTCGAGCATTGACTCCATTGCTCCCATGTGGCCAAAGGGAGCTGCGGGGGCAGTGCCTGTGGGCAGTGGCATGCGGAGACCACCCTGGGCCCCCTGCCTAGGAACCGCTGCCAGAGGAGTGTGTCAGTCGCTTTCGGGAGCCGCCCGAGGTAAGTGCCGGCCCTCTGACCCCCTGCTACACCCTAACCTCCTGCCCCAGCCTAGAGCCCGCACCTCGCACCCAAACTCCTTCCCAGAACCTGCACCCTGAACCCCCCCGCACCCAAATTCCCTCCCAGAGCCTTCACCCTGAATCCCCATGCACCCAAATGCCCTCCCAGAGCCTGCACGCTGCACCCAAACTCCTTCCCAGAGCCCACACCCCCTCCCGAACCCCAACCCCCTACCCAGCCTGGTGAAAGTGAGTGAGGGTGAGGGAAAGCGACAGACAGAGGGAGGGGGGATGGAGTGAGAAGGGGCGGGACAGGGGCGGGGCCCCAGGGAAGGGGCGGGGCAGAGGGCAGGGCAAGGGTCTTTGGGTTTGTGTGATTAGACAGTTGGCAACCCTACCGAGCGGGCATGTGGAAGCCCTGGCCGTGCCGGAAGAGCGCGCCCAGCAGTGCAGCCGGCAGCTTGCTGGGCACCAGTCAGCACAGGCGCAGCACAGCCCAAATGTCAGGCGGATCGCGTCCATGTGGGCGCGGCTTGTGCGTGCGTGGGGGCCCATTGTCTGTTCTGCCCTGTGGCCTGGAATTGCTGTCGGCAGGTCAGTTCCTTATTATAGACCTGATCCTGAGTGGTGAGGAGTATCCGCCTCTCCCACTGCTGTCAACGATATCCCCATTTGTGCATTTGAGAGGTCCTTTAAAAAGCAGGGGGAAGGGTGTAAGTATCAAATATCTTTAAACTGACCTCATGAAGCAAGCATTCTGTTGGGAGGGCAAAACTACTGCAAATGAGCCTAATTGCATGGAGTATAGGGGGGAAGGGAGAACACTAGCCAAAAAAGGACATTTCAAGGGGAAAAAACCCTAACACCGTTAATTAGATGCACATAGTTTGGCAAGTGGCCAGATTGTGACTCAAGAGTATTCCTTGATAGCGTATGCAGCGTTTTACACAGTCCTGCCTGTTACTAGGGAACGTTTGCCATTAGCCCCAGGCGCATTGCCATGAAACAGCTGTAACAAATGTACCAAACACAGCTATAGAGAAGCAGGCAGGGCAGGTCGGAGAAGAGGGGCTGAGGAGAGACAGGAACAATGGCAGAGATATGTGGCTGGGGAACAGGAAAGGCCCTTTAGCCATATGGTTTGCCAACCTGTGTACCCAGCAGAGGGCAGGCAGTATCCATAAGGTAAAATAAGTAATGCAGGGGCAAGGGTGACCTTACCAATTACATGTTACAAGAGTATAGAAGGCTCACTAGGTATAGACAGAAATAGGGTTCACCACCCCCAATGGAACTAAGGCATGCACGTAAATTGAACATATGCACGTGTGTACATACACACACACACACAGTTGCGGAACATAAATAGTTGTTTGTTTAGCTCACAACGGCTTCCACTTGTTTTCCTGGGTGGCGGTTCCCATGCCCATTCCTGCTGGTATGTACAAAGTTATCACCATTGTGCTAATAGCAACACACGGTTGGAGGTGGTATTTCACTACCCACTGCAGCTGATGGCCTTCCACTCCAAATGAGGGTTAATTTGAATTTCTTACTGTAGATAGAACATACTCTGCCGTAGTTGGATAATGGCGGCTTACATAAGGAAATGCAGAGACACAGTGATCAAATGTAAATTATTCAACACAATATACAGACATATTTTTGAGTGATTAATGGCCATTATCTACTCGCTGCTTCAGCAGCCTTCTGCAGAAGCCAATACATAATTTGACATTATTTACTGGCAGCACACACAGATTTAGTTTTTGCTTCGTCTCGTCGTGCATGGTTCCCTTATGATCTCCAGGACAAGCAGTATATCACTTTCAGATACCGGTAATGCTGCATTAAACTAGTTGCAATGATGGCAGGCACCACTGTAATCCATATTTATGATGGTTTTAGCTAATTGTTTGACTATTTAAGATCAGCCTTTTTTTTTGATTTACGAAATGCTTGTCTCAGTCAGGCTACAGTCACAAAAGTAGTTAATTGACTAAGGAACTAATGCACCAAGTCATCTTAGGGTACATCCACACTACCTGCCCGATTCGGCGGGTAGCGATCGATGTTCTGGGCTCGATTTATCGCATCTCATGTAGACGTGGTAAATCGATCCCAGAAGTGCTCCCCGTCGACTCCGGAACTCCAGCTCGGCGCGAGGCATAAGCGGAGTCGACGGGGGAGCCTGCCTGCGCCGCGTGGACCCGCGGTAAGTACTTTCTAATTCGATCTAAGATACTTCGACTTCAGCTACGCTATTCATGTAGCTGAAGTTGCGTATCTTAGATCGATCCCGCCCCCTAGTGTGGACCAGCCCTTAGAATTTGGCCATGTAGCTAGAGATGTTGAACCAAACTCACTGAAATGGATCCTGGGACAATTTGTGCAGTGGGACAGCAAGCAGTGCAGGAGGTGTTGCGGGCCTGGCAGGGATCTGTGGCCAAGACTCTCTGTTGGAGGAATAGGTTAGTTCTGCATCAAGCTAAACATGAGCACAATAAGCTTAATAACCTGCTGTGACGAACTAGGACTGTTGTTAAGGTTTCCCTGAGTACTGTGTGGGTGCCTCGGTTTCCCCTATGCAGTGCTTGAGTATCTAGGTGGTGGGACAAGTGTGCATGAGTGTTACAGAGGGGCCTGGACACAGAGAAGGGCCGACACTTGGTCTCCTAGCAACAGATGGCCCGGCCCCTCCCCTGCAAAGGTGAGAGCTGAAGGTGTTGGAACAAAGGGATCAGGTGACCTCCTGGCCCGGGAAGCAGACAAAGGGGGAGGAGGGGCTGGTGAGTTTCAGTTTGGAGCTGGCCGGAGGAGAGGGGAGAGAGGCAGACAGGGTCTGGCCTCCGTGCCCCCGTTTGGAGCTGTGGGGTGAAATGCAGGGAGCCCCCGGGCTGGGGTCTAAGCTCCCTGCCCCCCGGAAGGACCCGACTGAGGGGTCCTGGATGTACTGACAAGCTCTGGTTGGACTGTGTTCCTGGCATCTCTAATAAACCTTCTGTTCTACTGGCTGGCTGAGACTCCCAGTGAATCCGGGGAAGAGGGGTGCAGGGCCGGACTCCCCCACACTCCGTGACACCTGCCTTAGGGATCAATTCTGTGCAGGGGCGTGTGCAGGAATAAAATGTTGACCCCCTTTTTGGAGGGCATGTTCTGCATTCCCCCCATGGTTCCAGGTCTGGAGGAGCTCACTCTCCTCCCAGGGCCCCACTGGGGACCCTGTGCTCCACGCTCCTACCCACTTCTGCCATGGGGTACCCTGTGCTCCCACCACCACCACCACCAAGGACCTGTGTTCTCCCTCGACCAATCCCTTCCTTGACTGCCTCACCCCCAGAGGCTCTGCTCACTGCAACACTAGTATTGGTTAGGAGGATTGTCACTCTATATCATCTCAGCTGCTAATTGGTGGAGGCAAAAAGGGGACGGGGTGGGTGAGCTCCGGAGAATGCTGGCTCCTGGAGGAGGGGATCTGCCTGCCCAGTGCTGCAGCTAAGAGCTCCACCTGGCCATGCACTGTGAGGAGACCTCCGGTATGAAACTTGGGTGGCAGATGTTCCCCTTTTCCCCCTGGAGCTGAAGGAGCTGTCAGTTCCTGCCACAGCCCTGAGGCCAGAGGAGTGCTATGCCCCTGCCAATTGGGGGGGGGGGGGCACGCCCCTGCTTGCCCTCCCCCCCACCTTGTGCACGCCCCTGATCCTGTGAAATGCTGACCATCTTCTGGTGCTGGGTGCCCTCAACTCCCATTCAAATGAGCAATGAGGCTGTTCAGCCCTTTCAGGAGTAGTTGAGTACCGTGAAGGATCAGGCCCTTAGGTAACCATCAAGCATTGGCTGCCTAGTAGAGATGTTTTTCTAGAAAAGGAGCAGCAGAATTGCATTCAGTTTGCTGGGGATTATCATTATTTATTTGGACTATAGTAGTACTTGTAGGGATTAGGGCCCCATTGTCCTAGGCGCTGTACATACATACAGTGAAAAGATAGTCCTTTCCCCAAAGACCTTACATCAAAGATTAACAGAAGACAACAGGTGGAAACACCAAACAGATGGGGAGGTGGGGAACACACAAGGTAACCATAAGACAGTTCTGATTATTAGTGTAATACTTTCCTCATGGACTGTATTTTCTAAATGGACAACCAACCTAATTCTCAATTACTGAGAGACAATCCCCACTCATATGTTTTGCTTTCCACAACCAAATCTCTGTACAACTTTTCATGAGCGATGCACCTGAGTATTGAGGTTCTAATATCTAAACTGTATTGGTATATCTAGTCACCTAAATGTGGGTTATTGCACACATTGCTGATTATGTACTCTATGTATCATCTGACTTTTAAAAAACAAACATTGTATTTGTGGATAATCTAAGCACTATGTCCAGATGTACAGACACTCTTTTCTCAACCTATGTATTATATAATTTTTTTAACATTAGCTTTAATAAAAATTTTAAATCAGTGGTCATAGTGTAACACTGACAGACCGTGGTCGTCGACAGGCAGGATTGAACCTGGGACCTCTGGAGCTTAGTACATGAGTATCTACAGCCTGAGCTAAAATCCAACCAGCTACTAGCCAAGGCCTGTAGAGCAAACTCATTAATCTCTCTCTCTAAGGACTGGTCCACACTAGGGGCGGGTGGGGGGGGTCGAACTAAGATACGCAACTTCAGCTGCGTGAATAACGTAGCTGAAGTCGAAGTATCTTAGTTCGAACTAAAAAGCACTTACTGTGGGTCCAGACACAGCAGGCAGGCTCCCCTGTCGACTCCGCTTACTCCTCGCGTGGAGCAGGAGTACCGGTGTCGACGGCGAGCACTTCCGGGATCGATTTATTGTGTCTAGACGAGACGCGATAAATCGATCCCAGAAGATCGATTGCTACCCGCCAAATCAGGCGGGTAGTATAGACGTACCCTAAGTGGTCTCGGTGCCACTAGATGGGACAGAACACCACACCCAGAAGGTGTGTGGGTTACAACAGCATCCCAGCACCCTAGCTATTGTCAAGAGAGGATACTTTGGGGTGGTAACTTAAGACAGATGGTTGCTTAAGTCAAGTAATCTGTTGTAAAGATTCCCCTGTACTTTTAGGGAAAATTACTGTGAGGAAAGTGCACTATTGCTAATGCCACCAGCCAGCCCCTAGTACTGCATGTAGTTAGTCTATGAAGGGGAGGGGGCTGCTCAAAGGGACCACATGCCAAAACTCTGTCCCTGCGCTGATATGCTTAAGAATAGAATATGAACCAAAAGGGCTTTCATGAGACACACGCAACTGCCAGACAAGAGGCATGTGCTATGTGGAGTGCACAAATGAGGATCCTGTAATGACATGGGAGATATGATAAGAACATACTGGAGTTGTACGCTGTTGTTTTAAATCCAAGTCCCGGTGCACAAGTCTTTAAATATTTTGATGCACAGTGCGCAACTAACTTTTAGTGGCGTAAAGTCACTGCCCAAAATATGTCAGAACAAAAAAAGAAAAGCAAATTAAAAAAATACTTGCTACCTTAGTTGACCATATTTACATTGAATATGGTATGTGGCCGTCAAAGATTCCACTCTGGGCCACTCAGACTCATCTCTCTCCATGGTCTTTATACTGACAGTGTGCTTTGGGACACCCCAGCCAGAACTATGTGAGTATCTTTTGGGATTCTGGTGCAAACATCATGTCCTTACCTCTCATACAATCAAGCTCAGGGTTGGAAGGGACCTTAGGAGGTCATCTAGTCCCACCCCCTGCTCAAAGCAGGACCAATCCCCAATTTTTGCCCCAGATCCCTAAATGGCCCCTTCAAGGATTGAACTCACAACCCTGGGTTTAGCAGACGAATGCTCAAACCAGTGAGCTATCCCTCTCCTTTTTGTCAAGCCAATTTCTTTGTTATTAATTATTGTTTAAGTGCTGATAAGAGGGTCAGTGCTGTGCAAAACACAAATGAAGACACGGTTCCACCTCCAAGGAACTTAGGGACCGGTCCTGCAATAGGCTCATCCTATCAGCATCTAACAAACAATAAGCATTAATAAGTGAAAGCCAAACAGACTTTAAAAATATCTCCAGGTTTCTAAGCAATAAAAGGAGACTTTCCAAAGGCCCAAAGGGGAGTCAAGTGCCCTGCTGCCACTGACAGTCAAGACTCTTTGTGTCTTTGAAAGTCAACCCGTACAACTTTACTTTGGACCTAGCTTTTACATAATTGCTAATACCGTGCAGGAGCAGGTCCCCAAGGAAGACGCTCGTGGTCCAATGAGATTTTCTAATACCTTCTCCCAGCATAAGTAGTGTAGACTCCAACGTGGTTCAATTATTTCCACTTAAGTGGCAAGATGACCCAATATAAGACAACTTGTGCGTGGAAACAAGGCAGTTTCTACCACAAAAAGGAAAGTTGTGTCAATGCAACTTTCCCACGCAGACAAGCCCTAAATTCAGGGAACCTCCGCTCTGTCGCTTGCAGTGAGCCTCTCCTTAGCTGTCTGCACTCCCTCCTCTGTCGGTGGCCTGGCTGCTGACAGCATGAGACGTGCATGTGGTTATTTACCACCACATTGCCTCAGCTTTCATTAAATGATGGCCCATTACAAGATCTGTTCTTGGACATCTCCTGCAATGTTCTAGTGGTCAGACATAGCATTCACCTTAGCTGACAGCTACCGGACACATTAAACCAGGGGCCTGTTTCTAGGTAGCAAATTAAGCTCTTGATCAAAATGAAGCACAATTTAAAAATTGATTAAAATGAAACAGTTTAGCTACCAGAGAACACTCTCTGCCAGCTAGATAGTAGGCTGGGCCCTCGCCAGTTATTTGTTGAGGTCTCTCGGCGCAGTGTTGCCATAGTTATCAAACAGATAAACAAGGAAAGTGCTCCTTTGTCCCAGATTAAGTGGAACAGACTTCTGGAGCAAAGTCTGCCAGGATACAGTTGGAAAGAAGCATGAAGCTCACTTGCAGCTGCTGTGACTTTAACATTGTCACTGTGTGTGCCCGGAGCCACAGAAATTAGCTGAGAAAGAGGGGATTGATTGAACTAAGTATATTTAAAACAAAAAAACCCAAAGCAATGGCAGGAGATTTCTGGTGGGGATTAAATAACAAGCAAAGTCTGTAACTCTAAACTAGAAAGCATTAGCCTTAGAACTAAATTGCGTCCAAAACTGTTGTAAAAGGCCTGTTCCTGTTCCCACGGAAGTCAATGGGACTTTTGCCAGTGAGTCCTTTATGATGTTTTGTGGGGTGCCCAGGACCTGCCTGAAGCATGAGAGAGTCTTGCTAATGTCAGCTTCTTAACCCCACCAGCCTTCCAGCCATTCAACCACTCTCCTCCAAAACCAGCCTGTGTTTGCCTTGCAGTTTAACAAGAGGTGCACCCCAGTCCCTAAGTCCCCTGGAAGCATTCCCCTGTGATATCCAGCCCCTGACACTGGCTACTCACAGAAAGCCCTGAACGTCTGCCCCCAAAGGAGCAGTGTACCCTAGTTTACCAGTTTTACCATTAACCGCTGCTCCTGTAAAATCAAACAACACTTGTAAGCACTTATAATAAAACAAATGTAGGTTTATTTAAGAAAGAATGGAGAGAGAGTGGTGAAAACAAATGGTTACAAGACGAAGCCATGAATCTGGGTCTACACTTATTAACAGTCACCTTTCCTATCTAACAAAGTAGGTTTTTTCCCCCAAAGGTCAGTCTGTTGCAAAGCTGGCTGGCTGCACAGGAATCAGGATCCAATTTTTCATGAGAACAGCCACACTTGCTCCAGATGTTTCCTCAGTGAAAGACTACAAAGTGCCTCTCCTCTTCTAGTATTATACTGAAACTGTCTTTTGTCTTTTTCATAGGCAGGGTGATTCTCTGTCTGTTGTAATGTGCCTTTTTTAACCTCCAGATTATTTTGATTGTTTGCAGTTGTCGCTGATGGTTTTCCATTGAAAGTCTTGGGATGGACCAAGGCTAGACAATTGAGCCTTGCATTATATCACTGGCTAACCAGGGTGGGAGCTAACTCCCTCCTGCTTGAATGGGCCATCACCATGACATATAATCTTCAGGGGACTAACTTTTACTCCAAATCCATAAAGCATATTTGCAATATAAATATGTTATTCCTTAAACATTACCCATACATACATCTCGTAATGATTATGAATCTCAGTAAGTTACACTTTTTCTGTTGATACTTTACATGTTACTCTATGGACAAATAGCCTGCAAGACAGAGCAAAAGTGCTGCTCTGCCTGAATTGGAGTAGCGATTTGAACCCAGTTTTCCCACTTCCAAGGTGAGTGCCCTGCCCACTGGGCATTTTGGGGTGGAGTCTTCTCAGCCTCTCCTGTTGAAGCTGTTCCACTTTGGATAACATGTTTAATGATGCATTGAGCCAGAGACAGTGAGACTGACTGTAGAGCCTGGTGGTTAGGGCCCTTAATTGGGAGACCTGGGTGCAAACCCCTGCTCTAAATCAGACAGAGCAGGGATTTAAACCAAGGTCTCTCCCACCCCAGGTGAGTGCACTGACCACCGAGCTGTCGATTGTGCAAGTTAGACATGCTCGGACAACATCCACCAGATTGGGCCCTGCAGGGGAGATAGGTGAGCAAACACCTAGTGTGATCATCTTCCTAGGGCTTAGGCAGGAGCTAGGCAGCATCAGCACATAAGCCGCTGTATGCATGCTCACTGGTAGAAAAGTAGGTACTTTACTGGTGGAAAGGTAGGCACCAAGGGATGTTAGACAGCTATAGGGTTAGGTAGTAGCTGAGCCAGCAGCTCAGTGGCACCTAAAGTCCCTTTTGTGGATCTAGCACTATGTGCTACCACAACATAAAAGTTAAATAGCAAAAACGAAGCCTTCAGTTTTACTTAAGTTAAAGTACGTCAAAGCCGAGTGACTTCAAAATCGGGGAAAAAATAACCAGTAGCAAAGTGGATCTGGGGGTTCACATGTCAAAATGTAACAAATAATAACTATACCACTAAGCAGTGTCTCCTGTGTTCCTGCAGTGGAAAATTTCTCTTTGAAGTGGGACTTGGGACCAATTTAAATGAGCCAACTGTTGCACAGCAGGAAAGATGACAGCAGCAAAGCAGCTGTTCTGTTTAAGTGCTTTTTCTGACACTTGTCTTTTAGCCAAGTAATTCAGAACCCACATGCACTAGTCATAACACAGAATAGTTTATGTTTAACAGTTATTTAACCATGACCTAGCAGCCCCCAAAGGGGCAAGCCAGCAGCACTACTCAGATCTTCCAGTCAGAGCCTGGGTAATTCGGAGATCTCCCTTGAGACATTGCTGGCTTCTGAGGATCCCTTCAGTAGGTGTTTTCAAGTCCGTTCTTGAAGTCCCTGCTGTGTCTCAAAATTTCCATGTGATCTCAGGCAAGGCACTTAGGCCTGGATCCTCAAAGGTATTTAGGTGCCTAACTCCTATTGAAAGCATTGATTTCAATGGCAGTTAGGCATTGCTTTGCTCAGCATCGCAACACCTAACATGTAGATGTCCTGCTACCAAATGGACTCCTCCACCCTGGGTTATGCTCCCATCCCTGTATGTTGTATAGGGAGAGTTCAGTGCCAAAGAAAGGGATTCTCAGAAGCCAGCAACCTGAGCAAGTTGCTGGCCAACCTAGACAGATGTGAAATGCAGAGGAAAGGGGCAGGATTTACGTCCAGCTCCCCAAAGGTATTTAGGCACTTAACTCCCATTGAGCTGGGTCACTGATGGACCACAGATAGGCATCTCTCTCCACTTGGGATCCTCAGCAGTGAACCAGCTAGAGTTAAGCATCTTAACCAGCCCATGGCCTAGCAACTGAAAACCAGATCCTTCTTGTGAAAAAACAAAGACAGAGAAAGACTCCCACTCCATAGAATAAGCTGTAGCCTGGTGGTTAGGGTATTCACCTGAGATGTAGGCAACCTGTGTCCAAGTTCCTCCTCCAAATCAGGCAGCGTATGGATGTGAGCTTAGCTCTCCCACATCCCAGGTAGGTGTTCTAACTAGCAGAACACATACACAAGTTTTGTTGGAAAATTCCTGGCCTGCTCACCCTCGGTTGGCTGTTGTGACAGGTATCAGGCCTTGGGTGTTCTCTGAGCACTGGGCTCTGCTGATCTGGGCAGGCCCAGCTGGCAAGATGCATGTTCCCCTGCTTGGTTTGAGAATCCTCCTTTGGGTTGTCTGGGGGTTTGGCTTAAGCTAAGGTTTCAAACTACTCATTAGCTGTCGGGGGAGTATCAGCATTTAGGCAGCTTTGTGAGTGCTGCCTGGTGGAAACTTAAGTGACTAGGGGATTTGGGAGCCTATGGGGTTAGATGGTAGTTGAGCAATGGTTTTGAGAATCTCAGTGGTGCCTAAAGTGGCAGTTAGGAATCTAAATACCTTTGTCAATCTGGATCTTAGCCTCTCTGTGCCTCAGTTGCCCATCTATAAAATGGGGATACTAGCACTTCCTTACTTCACGGGGATGTTGTGAGGAGAAATCCATTTAAGACTGAGGTGCTCAGATATTATGGTGATGGGGGGGCATTATATTGGTCAGTGATGCTCACTATCTTTGTGATTTTTAAATGCAATTAGTTTCCATTTCCTATACACTATTCTGTGTTCAAATGGACTAGCCAGGAGAGGTTGAGAGTTTAGGACATGGAGGTTCTATTTTGTTCAAAGGTTAACCTAATATGCTATATCAAGATTCAATCTAATCAAAGAAAATGGGACACAGTTATGCTATTGCACTGTCTGGAGCACATTCTGCTGAAAATTCTACTTAAATGTCAATGTTTTTACAGTGAAAATTAGCTATAAAAAACTAATGACTAAAGAGAGCCTTGTTAAATACAAAAAGTACAGCAAAAATATTCTGGGAGTGATGATATGGTAATGTCAAATACATTATTGACAGCAATAGGTGCTTCTGATCCAGTTCAACTAATGAGCTCAAAGGTTTTATAGTAAAAAGCTTTCAGAAGATATTTCTTAGTGAGTAAGTATAAACTGCCAAGTTCACCAGTGTGCTTTGTCTCCTGTATCTCTCTGGTGACACAAGCCCAGCTTTAAGCATCAGTGCTAGTGCAAAGCAGCTGGAGTGCCTGGAGGAATCTGGTCCAAAGATTGTGAATCGGTTTTTAAAAGCGTTTAAACATTTTTAGGAGATATTTTTGCATTTATTTCTCATAGCAGCTGCTCAGATACCACAAAGATAGATGATGACCTTACAAAAACCATGTGAGGCTAAAAAAGTGGTGGCCTGACCTCTTGGAGAATGTAGTCTCAAAATAACTACGGGGGACTCTGCTGCAAGCTTCCTCAAATCACTAGAGGCTATTATATTCTGCATCCCTCACTCATAGAACCGATAACTAGGCCATTTCTGGTGGGTGTTTGTCTAACCTGTTCTTAAAAACCTCGAGTGACGGAGATTCCACAACCTTCCTAGGAAATTTATTCCAGTGCTTTACTGCGCTGACAGTTAGGAAGTTAAAGTAAATTGCATCAGTTGCTGCAATTTAAGCCCACTGCTTCTTGTCCTATCCTCAGAGGTTAACAAGTTCTCCCTCCTCCATGCAACAACCTTTTATGTACTTGAAAACTGTTATCATGTCCCCCCACAGTCTTCTCTTCTCCAGACTAAACAAACCCAATTTTTTAATCTTTCCTTGTAGGTCAACAGTTTCCAGTCCTCCGGAATTTCTCTAATGCTATACTTTGCTCCAGAATAAGGTCATAGAAGTCAACAAGACTATTCATGGAGGAAGATGAGTGAGAAGCAGTGTTGTCCAGTGGTTAGGGCACTGGACCGAGATTCAGAAGACCTGTGTTTTCCACTAACCTGCTTTGTGACCTTGGACAAGTCATTTCACTTCCCTCCCTGTGTTCTCTTTTCCTCTTCCCACCCATTGTCCAACTTGTGTAATGTCTTTGGCACAGGGACTGTCTCTTACTACGATAGTAGCGTACTAGCACAATGGAGACCCTGATCTCAGCTGGGGCTTCTGTTGTAATACAGACACATAATAACGGTCACTGTGTGTTCGGGTGGTAGAATCTGGTTCTAACAAGATACTTTGCTAATTCTGTCTACAGAATGATTGTATGCACAGCTTTTTGGTCGGGGCATTTTGTCAGTGTGTACAATCTGGAAAGTAAAATTCATGTTAGAGCTAGGAACTGGAGCTCTCTTAAACACGGTCATTGACTTTTCCTAAATAGATCCATATCTGCTTATGAGAGCTGCAGTAACATCTAATTTTCAAGTCAGCTTCAGCTGGGAGGAGTTGGGTTTTGCCAATTTAAAAAGTTTGAATCTGCACTATAGCAGCCTCTTCGTCCCAGTAGGGTTTATAGCTGGTGGGGCCTATTCGCTGTCAAATTGTTTTAGTGCAGGGGTCGGCAACCTGCGGCATGCACGCCAAAGTCGGCACGTGAGCCGATTTTTAAAGGCACGCTGCTTCCTGCCGGGTCCCGGCCCCACTCAGCCCCCCCACCCTGCTCCTTCACCCTCAACCCTGTGCTCAGTGCACTCCAACCCTCAGCTCAGTGCAGAGAGAGAGAGGAAGAGAATGGGCTCGAACCAGGGAGAAGGTAGGTACCCACTCTCTGTGGGCAGGGCCAGGACCCAAGACTGGCAGCGGGATGAGCGGGGCCGGCAGCCGGGACTGCCTGTTCCTAGAGAAGGGCAACAAAGGTGTGACAGGATTATGATGATCAACAGATGGCTCAGGGATTGGTGCTACAAGGAGGGCTTTGGGATGTATGGCCACTGGGAGGCATTCATGGACAGAGGACTGTTCTCTCGGGATGGACTTCACCTGAGTAGGGAAGGAAATAGACTTCTAGGATGGAGGCTGGCACAACTGATCAAGAGAGCTTTAAACTAGGAATTTGGGGGAGACGGTTGGGAGATGTCCAGGTAATCTCCACGCCGGATTTTAACTTTGAGAGGGAAGACAACGAAGTAAGAGAGGATATAGCCGGGGGTAGGAGAATGGACATAAGGAGGAAGGGCAGAGTGGATATTAGTCAAATAGGTCATACTGGCAGTATAATGTCCATACCAAATTGGGTAAAGAATGTGAGTGAGGCCAAACGGCAAAAATTAAGATGTTTGTACACCAGTGCGAGGAGCCTAGGTAACAAAATGGAGGAATTAGAGCTACTGGTCCAGGAAGTGAAACCAGATATCATAGGAATAACCGAAATATGGTGGAATAGTAGTCATGACTGGAGTACAGGTATTGAAGGGTATGTGCTGTTTAGGAAAGATAGAAATAAAGGTAAAGGTGGGAGAGTAGCATTGTATATCAATGATGAGGTAGACTGTAAAGAAATAAAAAGTGATGGAATGGATAAGACAGAGTCTGTCTGGGCAAAAATCACATTGGGGAAGAAAACTACTAGAGTCTCCCCTGGGATAGTGCTTGGGGTGTGCTATAGACCACCGGGATCTAATCTGGATATGGATAGAGACCTCTTTAATGTTTTTAAGGAAGTAAATACTAATAGGAACTGTGTGATCATGGGAGACTTCAACTTCCCAGATATAGATTGGAGAACAAGTGCTAGTAATAATAATAGGGCTCAGATTTTCCTAGATGTGATAGCTGATGAATTCCTTCATCAAGTAGTTGCTGAACCAACAAGGGGGGATGCCATTTTAGATTTGGTTTTGGTGAGTAGTGAGGACCTCATTGAAGAAATGGTTGTAGGGGACAACCTTGGCTCGAATGATCATGAGCTAATTCAGTTCAAACTAAATGGAAGGATAAACAAAAATAAATCTGAGACTAGGGTTTTTGATTTCAAAAGGGCTAACTTTAATAAATTAAGGAAATTAGTTAGGGAAGTGGATTGGACTAAAGAATTTATGGACCTAAAGGCGGAGGAGGCCTGGGATTATTTCAAGTTAAAGTTGCAGAAGCTATCAGAAGCCTGTATCCCAAGAAAGGGGAAACAATTCATAGGCAGGGGTTTTAGACCAAGCTGGATGAGCAAGCATCTCAGAGAGGTGATTAAGAAAAAACAGAAAGCATACAAGGAGTGGAAGATGGGAGGGATCAGCAAAGAAACCTACCTTATTGAGGTCAGAGCATGTAGGGATAAAGTGAGACAGGCTAAAAGGCATGTAGAATTGGACCTTGCAAAGGGAATTAAAACCAATAGTCAAAGGTTTTATAGCCATATAAATAGGAAGAAAACAAAGAAAGAAGAAGTGGGACCACTAAACACTGAGGATGGAGTGGAGGTTAAGGATAATCTAGGCATGGCCCAATATCTAAACAAATACTTTGCCTCAGTCTTTAATGAGGCTAATGAGGAGCTTAGGAATAGTGGCAGCATGACAAATGGGAATAAGGATGTGGGGGTAGATATTACCATATCTGAGGTACAAGCCAAACTTGAACAGCTTAATGAGAGTAAATCAGGCGGCCCAGATAATCTTCATCCAAGAATATTAAAGGAACTGGCACATGAAATTGCAAGCCCATTAGCAAAAATTTTTAATGAATCTCTAAACTCAGGGGTTGTACCATTTGACTGGAGAATAGCTAATATAGTTCCTATTTTTAAGAAAGGGAAAAAAAGTGACCTGGGTAACTACAGGCCTGTTAGTTTGACATCTGTAGTATGCAAGGTCTTGGAAAAAATTTTGAAGGAGAAAGTAGTTAAGGACCTTGAGGTCAATGGCAATTGGGACAAATTACAACATGGTTTTACAAAAGGTAGATCGTGCCAAACCAACTTGATCTCCTTCTTTGAGAAAGTAACAGATTTTTTAGATAAAGGAAATGCAGTGGATCTAATCTACCTCGATTTCAGTAAGGCATTTGATACAGTACCACATGAGGAATTATTGGTTAAATTGGAAAAGATGGGGATCAATATGAAAATTGAGAGGTGGATAAGGAACTGGTTAAAGGGGAGACTACAGCGGGTCATACTGAAAGGTGAACTGTCAGGTTGGAGGGAGGTTACTAGTGGAGTTCCCCAAGGTTCAGTTTTGGGACCAATTTTATTTAATCTTTTTATTACTGACCTCGGCACCAAAAGTGGGAGTGTGCTAATAAAGTTTGCAGATGACACAAAGTTGGGAGGTATTGCCAATTCAGAAAAGGATCGGGATATCCTACAGGAAGATTTGGATGACCTTGTAAACTGGAGTAATAGTAATAGGATGAAATTTAATAGTGAGAAGTGTAAGGTTATGCATTTAGGGATTAATAACAAGAATTTTAGTTATAAGCTGGGGATGCATCAGTTGGAAGTAACGGAAGAGGAGAAGGACCTCGGAGTCCTGGTTGATCACAGGATGACTATGAGTCGCCAATGTGATGTGGCCGTGAAAAAAGCTAATGCGGTCTTGGGATGCATTAGGTGAGGTATTTCTAGTAGAGATAAGGAAGTGTTAGTACCGTTATACAAGGCATTGGTGAGACCTCATTTGGAATACTGTGTGCAGTTCTGGTCTCCCATGTTTAAGAAGGATGAATTCAAACTGGAACAGGTACAAAGAAGGGCCACTAGGATGATCCGAGGAATGGAAAACCTGTCGTATGAAAGGAGACTCAAGGAGCTTGGTTTGTTTACCTTAACCAAAAGAAGGCTGAGGGGAGATATGATTGCTCTCTTTAAATATATCAGAGGGATAAATACCAGGGAGGGAGAGGAATTATTTCAGCTCAGTACCAATGTGGACACAAGAACAAATGGATATAAACTGGCCATCAGGAAGTTTAGACTTGAAATTAGACGAAGGTTTCTAACCATCAGAGGAGTGAAGTTCTGGAACAGCCTTCCAAGGGAAGCAGTGGGGGAAAAAGACCTATCTGGCTTCAAGATTAAGCTAGATACATTTATGGAGGGGATGGTTTGATGGGATAACATGATCTTAGTCAGTGGTAAAATTGCCATCAGTGGTAATTAGGACCAATGGTCAATGATGGGATGTTAGAAGTTACTACAGAGAACTTTTTCCTGGGTGTCTGGCTGGTGAGTCTTGCCCACATGCTCGGGGTTCAGCTGATCGCCATATGTGGGGTCGGGAAGGAATTTTCCTCCAGGGTAGATTGGCAGAGGCCCTGGAGGTTTTTTGCCTTCCTCTGCAGCATGGGGCACGGGTCACTTACCGGAGGATTCTCTGCATCTTGAAGTCTTTAAACCATGATTTGAGGACTTCAATAGCTGAGACATAGGTGAGAGGATTATTCCAGGAGTGGGTGGGTGAGATTCTGTGGCCTGCATTGTGCAGGAGGTCAGACAAGATGATCATAATGGTCCCTTCTGACCTTAAAGTCTATGAGTCTATGAGTCTATGAGCTGGCAGACAGAACCCCAGACCGGCCGCGGGCCCCGCTCAGCCCACTGCCGAACTAGTGAACGGCACCTCAGGCCAGCCGCAGGCTGAGCAGGCCAGCGGCATAAGATCAGCATTTTAATTTAATTTTAAATGAAGTTTCTTAAACATTTTTAAAGCCTTGTTTACTTTACATACAACAAGAGTTTAGTTATATAATATAGACTTATAGAGAGAGACCTTCTAAAAAACGTTAAAATGTATTACTGGCATGCGAAACCTTAAATTAAAGTGAATAAGTGAAGACTCAGCACACCACTTCTAAAAGGTTGCTGACCCCTGTTTTAGTGCCTAATTAATCAGTAATTAAGGTCGGAGTCACCAGCACTGTATAGCTTCTCTCATAAATCTCAGGTTAGCTGAGCATCCTTTCTTGTGGCTGAAAGTAATTTCAGATCCGGTTCTCAGGCCTTGAGGCTAAGCACTAGAATACATATCTAAATTGATCTGGATTATTTGCCTGATGTTTTATTGCAGTATTGAAGTCTCCCCACTGCAGGGACATGCTATTATTATCTATTGCACTTTTAATATAATAGTGCTTTATACGTGTCACATTCAATGTGCCTTCAAGGGCACAAGATTCCAATTTCTTGTCTCATTGCTCACCGCAATGCCTAACAGTTGATAGGGTCTCAGTGTTGGAGTGAAGAGATGGTTTATGATCTCAGAGGCACAGCTGGTTGACTATCCATATACGTAAGGTATGGTAAGGTTCTCTGTGAACAGATGTGACTAAAATTCTATGGTATGGTGAAGAGGAATCAGGTCTGACAGCTCATGCCCTTGATTAATAGTTGACCCAAAAGACTAATTTTGTACTAATTTAGTAAAGCACCCTGAGTGCTAAAACAAACTAAGTCATATCATGTTAACTTCAGCTACTTTAAATCATCAGAGGGTTTACACCCTGTGGGCCTGATTCAGGGCTCACGGAAGTTGGTGGAAAGAAGTCAAGTGACTTCATCAGGCATTGGACCAGGCCCAATATGCACTCTGTGGAGATGCATGGCACTTGGAGACTTGAGAATAATCACTTCCTTCAGGCACAATTTTAGATTTTGATAGACTGTTATGGAGGCGTGTGGGTGGAGTCAAGAACCATTTCACACCCACTTGCTTGACATGTAAGGCCTATTAGCACCCTGAGAGCTAGTCTGCTGTCTTCAGCAGTGGCTGGGGTGGGGGGTGAGTTACCCTGGTGGAAGGACAAATAATGAATATTATCCTTGAACTGGTCTGACCATGTGGCTGGGGTCTGGGCATTGGCAGAAGTCTTCAACCTCGATCATCCCCCAAATATCTCTGACTGACCTCGTTCTCACGTTGCCAGAGCTTCGGTAGCGAGCAGCTCTTTCATCCAAACCAGGCTACAGATTTGACTTTCTTGGTGACTTGGAGAGACATGTTGGGGAATAGCAACGGCACAACAGTGCCAATCACAAGTGATTTGTCCCATTGCTACTCCAACTAAAGTCAATGGGAAAATACTCTAACAAAAAGGTTTGCTGAAATTGTCAACTTGTTAACTCAGCCCCAAATCTATTCAGGCAAAACTCAGAAGGCACTGAGCAAACCCTGTTTGAATCAGCCGGGCGACACCAGCTTTAGTAGTCTGGTCATTGTGACCAAGTCTCATCACATCATGATTCCAGTTCAGTAAAATGCATACTCTCAAGCTAAGAGGAGATGGAGGGCACTGGCTGATTCTCTATTATTGTTGGGCTGTCTTTTTTTTTTTTTAAACATTTTTGGATCATCAGGCAGGCGAGCTACTAACAAAGAGATGAATAGTCCAAGTCTTGCAGACAAGGTTCTAGTCTGCTAATTGTTCACATTTTATACTGCAATGAGAAAAGACAGTCACACTGAGAATGTATTTTGTGTAAATTCCCAGAGCCAATATGCTGAAAATGCTAATGTTGCAATAAGTCAGAAGAAAAGTTTATATACATATATATATTCATATATACACACATATATAAATATAAATTTTGGGGTGATTTATTAATTGCATTTGCCGTGATACCAGAAAAATATTGACCTATTGGAGGGAACTCAGAAAACATCAAGAAAAATAATGATAGTGCTGGGAGAGATTTACCCTGTAAGAAATAAGAAGACCCAAATGGCTGATCTTTTCAAAGCTGACTAGGGGACATAACCACACAACTCCCACTGTAATTAACAGGAGTTATGTGGCTAAATCTTTAGTCAACTCCCATTATTTTCTCTGGGAATTGTGACTAAAATCCTCTAGCCTGCTTTGAAAGTTTCAACTAATATGTGTAGTTTGATCAACTACGTGAAAGGGGGTTCCAAAGAGGATGGATCTACACTGTTCTCAGTGGTAGAAGATGACAGAACAAGGAGTAATGGTCTCAAGTTGCAGAGGGGAAGGTTTAGGTTGGATATTAGGAAAAACTTTTTCACTAGTAGGGTGGTGAAGCACTGGAATGGGTTACCTAGGGAGGTGGTGGCATCTCCTTCCTTAGAGGTTTTTAAGGTCAGGCTTGACAAAGCCCTGGCTGGGATGATTTAGTTGGGGTTGGTCCTGCTTTGAGCAGGGGGTTGGACTAGATGACCTCCTGAGGTCCCTTCCAACCCTGAGATTCTATGATTCTATGATTAAAGAGTGGGAAAGGCATGTACAATAACTGTCTACGAGTATTTGAAGAGTATATATATACCAAGATGGAGAGCTAAAATTCAGGATGGTTCAACTAGGTGTAACTAGGAGTTATGAGATGTAACTGAGGAGAAGGAAATTTAGTCTGTGGGATGGTCTTTTGAAGGAAGTTTTGGACTTCCTACTGCTTGGTCCATTTAAACTAGGCTGGACATACCAGTCGCACTCAATAATATGTTCTATAGAACAAGTCTGCATTAGTAGAAGAACATGTGATGACTTAAGTCTTTTCTGGCTCTAATTTTTGTAACTCGCATTGTGAACCTGTACTAAAGGTTGTCATAATAGCAGGCATAGTACGTTTAGATAGCCACTCAAAAAGCACAAGCTGCATATCTCTAAGATACAGGACATTTTATACTTTATTTGAATTGCAAGTGATTACAGCACTTTACAGCTGGCTTTGAGTTAATGTCTTAGCCAGTACTGATTGTCTAACTTTATGGATGTCTCCCATCAACAGTTTCCCGTGATCATTTTTACAGCATGGAAGTGCTCAGATAAATCATTTTATATTTATGGATGGCTGACAAAAAGGAGGGATGAATAGTTACCCACAAGGGATGAGGTAGAAATTCCATTAAGCAGTGTGGTTTTAAACACAAATTAAGTTTGTGGATGGTGCTTTGAATTTAAATCTGTTTAAATTAAAGGAACAGAATGGTGTCAAAGTGTGTAGTTCATAATAAACCACTGAAGATGCATTCCTGGATCAGATCACTGATTTAGCTAGTTCAGGATCCTTCCAGTGCTTCCAGCAGTAGTCCAAGTCCCATGATGCAGCTGGTCAGTGGTACAAAATGGTGGAGAAAAATGAGCTTTCTTTGAGTTTCACAGGTGATGAATTTATGCACTGAAGCTATAATTTCCATTGTGTATTTTTGTTACATACATAGCTACAAAGTCAATGTTTAAAATATTACCTAATTTACAAAAATCTTGATTGCCAAATAAACTATTTGCCTCAGTGGAAATAAAAACATTCTGGGCATAATTTTCAAACTTGGAAGCTACAGTCACAAAGGAACTGAGACATCATGATGCTGAGCACCTAACTTTTAGGCGCCTACAAAATCACTGCGATTCACAAAGCCTGAGTTAGGTGCTCAGGCTTTCTATACTATGAATGGTGATTGATAGGTGCCTAAAAATGGGATTCACAGAAGTCAGCATAATAGGTGGCTCCTTGCCTAAGCTAGCCAATATGAGATGCTGAGAACAGGGGTGTGTCCTAGGCCCTGCCCTGAGTTCATGGCCTAAGTGCAGGTGCCTCCCTCTGCTTGGGATTCTCAGCTGAAAACCCCTTCTTGGGGAAGGAGGAGGAGGAGTTATCTCATAGTTTTAGCCCAGGGGCTAGGGTACTCATCTGGGAAACCCCCAGTTCTAGTCCCCGCTCCATCTGAGGAGGAGAAAGGATTTGACAAGCATGATGGAATACACCCCTGTATTCACACCATACACACTACTGTAGTAATATTTGAACAATGTGTGCCTTGTAAGGTTGTCACAGGTTCCCCCCGGGGTGCCACCCGGACCTGGGGTACCACTGAGCCCTCTGACTCACCAGCCTCGGCTCCCTCTCACACTGGGCTGCTGTGACAAGCTGCTGACCCACTCCGGTCCTACACTTCCACCCAGGGATTTGGAGCAATCACATTTTTGAATTGCTCCGCTCCAGCTCCGGGCATAAACCTACTGCTCCGCTCTCCAGCTCCGGGCTCCACTCCAAAGCCCTGATTCCACCAGCATTCACATAGGTAGGGACACACCCAGCTGCAGTTACATGCAGGCTCTCTGACCAACCACTGCATGAACCAACAATAGAGAGGCTACAGCCAAGATAACCCCCAGCTCCCCAGGCATGCACCTACCCACTGGAATATAAACCCAAAATGATACAGTCTTGCACTGCACAGGGGACTGTACAGCACAAACTCATAGAGTTCGCCCCCCTCTCCTCCCAATGTAGAGGAAATGCAACAGCCCCTGAGTCAAGATTCCAGAGCACTTCACTCCAAATTTACTGGTTTAGATTAAAACATAAAATAAGTTTATTAATTACAAAAAGATAGATTTTAAGTGATTATAAGTGACCGCAAAAAGATCAAAGCAGATTACCTAGTAAATAAACAAAAATGCATACTATGCCTAAAATACTAGAAAGATAGGCTATGAATTAGCGAATTCTCACCCTGGCTGATGATACAAGCAGGCTTGCAGATTGTCAAGGCACAAGCTGCACTTGCTTTGCAACTTGGGATCCCCCCCCCCCCCACCCCATTCCAAGTCCTTTTTCTTAGGAGCGTCTCCTAGGTGTTCAGTTGTAGGAGAGTGAAGAACAACAGATTATGTCACTCCCTGACTTATATAGCTTTAGCGTATGGTGGGAACCCTCTTTTTCAAACTTGGTTCCCAGACCAATTTGTGGAAAAATACAGACATTCCAAAATGGGGTCCAGAGTCATGTGGCCTGGTCACATGTCCTTGTAGAGTCATAGCAGCCATCACTTACAGGCTGGCCGAAACGTCCACAGGAAGGGTCAGCAGTTGGGGGAATAAGCTTCTTCTAAAGCCTATTGTTTTCCCTAATGGTCCATTATCCTGAATGGGCCCTTCGCAACCAGCTAGTTAGACTGGAAGATTTTTGCATAGTGGGTGTCACCCAGGTGTGGCTACATGTGAAGTACAGATACATAGTTAATATTCAAAACTCCAGATACAAAAATGATACATGCATACTGTGACCTAGTGGGGAGCCAGCTGTGGTTACTCAATTAGGGTGAACTGCAAAGAATCCCATAAAGCTGGTGGATTTACCAAGCCAGCATAAAACAGCTTCTTTATTACCTTACTGGTTACTCAGAAGTCCAAACAAGACAGTTCCCTTAAAGTGATCCAGCCTCAAACTTCCATCCAGGTACCCATGACAAATATGATGAAAATTTCTCATCATATGAAAGAAAAGGTTCTACCAATCCTAAAGGATCGGACACATAGCCTCCCAGGTTAATGAATGTTTCAGATCTTGCCCAAATACATGCTACAGCCAATTCTTATTAACTAAACTAAAATGTATTAAGAAACAAAAGACAGAGAGTATGGTTAAATGACATTCTGACATGGAAGCAAATGGAAGTTACAAGAGCGGTCATGCGACCCTCCCCAGCAGTATGTTTTGGGTGCCCAGGGCAGCCGGCAGAGAGGTAAATCACTGTGGGGTAGGGGGCAGGACTGGTGGCTCCTACCCTGCGCTGGGCTCAGCTGCTAGTCCCGGCTGGACTGGGGAGAACGGGACATTCTCTTCCCCTGCACAGCATCCAAGACTGGGTCAGACCCACCCCCAGATTTCTCCCCCAGCTGCAGGAAGCTCTGCACACTCCCCTCCCCCGCTTCCTGCACTCATCGCTCCTCATCTGCAGGGGGAGGGATCTGTGTACAGGGAGCTGCTCCACCATCCACCCAACCCCGGTGCATCCAGACCCCTTTGTACCCAGACCCTCCTGCAGAGCCTCACCCCCACACTTGGAATGCCCTCGATGAGCCCCACTCCCCCTGCACCTGGACCAACCTGACGAGCTACCCCGCACCCAGATCCCCACCTCACTGAGCCACAACTACCTGCACCTGGCTCCCCACCCCACTGAGCCCCACTCGTCCAGCATCTGGACCCCCCACTGAATGCCCCACACCCAGGCCCCCCTGCTTAGCTCTATCTCCCCCACATCTAGACCCCCCCACACACTAAGTCCCAACCACCTTCACCTGGAGCCCCCTGCAGAGTCCCATTGCCGTTGCACCCAGAACCCCCCAACAAGCCCTGTGCATCCAGACCCCATCTCACCTGGATCCCCCACTGAGCTGCCCGCACCCAGACTGCCCCACACAGAACCCTCTCAACTCACACCTGGATCCCCCCACACTAAGCCCCTATATACTTGGATCCTGCCTGCCCATACCTTGAAAGATGAGCCACTGTGATTGAACGTTAAAAATCAGAGGATAAACCCACTGAGTCCTTCACATTTTCCATGTAATGCATGAGAATTAGCATTATGACTCCCAGTGACCTTAAGAGGAGCTGCACAGCATAAACCCTGCATAATGCTTTTGAAACTCAGGGCTATGTAAGAGCTCAATAGGAGCAGGTACAATGTTGTACTGGTGCTGAACAGTTAAGTCACAGGTCTCAGGAGACAGCTGCGCATAGCACACCGTTCCAGCAGGAGCTCCTGGAGGCAAAAAATGGTAAATCTTTGCATCGGTCTTCACAGCTGAGGAGGTGAGGGAGATTCCCAAACCTGGGCCATTCTTTTTAGGTAACAGATCTGAGGAACTGTCCTAGATTGAGGTATCATTAGAGGAGGTTTTGGAACAAACTGATAAATTAAATAGTGATACGGTTTACCATTTAATGCCTCCAGGAGCTCCTGCTGGAATGGTGTTGCTATGCGCAGCTGTCTTTATTGTCCTTGAGTGCTCCTTTAGCACCTCGATTGTCCAGTGGCCCCACTGGTAGTTTAGCAGGCTTCCTGCTTCTGATGTATTTTTAAAAAACAATTGCCATTATTTTTTGAGTCTTTGGCTAACTGTTCCTCAAATTCTTTTTTGGATGTCAAGGTATGATCAGTAGGATCCCTTGTTAATACTTACCAGTGCACACACAAACTGGTTGAGATTAGCTTGCGGCTTTACTTCTCTGTATCTATAAAATCTACAAAATAAACCCACTGTGGAGCTTTTTATTTCCTTTATTTTAGAGGAAAATAAGCTGGTGAAGTCAGCCTGGCAATCTCTCATTTCTCTCTGACGTTCCCCAGATACATAAGTATGGATAGAGAGAGAGAGAGAGAGAGAGAGAGCGCACATGTAAACACAGACAGCCTTGCTGTGCTACCCTTTTGAAATGACTGCTTGGATTGAAAGATATTTGTTCAACCACTTCACTGTGTTTCTTTCCTAACTAAAGTGTGGGTAATCTGATGAAAAGCATGATGTACCTATTTGAATTTGCTCTAGGCTGCTATCTCAAGGCTGAAAGGTCTTGGCAGGGAAAAGAATCTTTTATGGCTTGATGTATGCATCAAGGCGTGTTTTGCCAGATTAACCGCATTTCCAAGGTCATGTCAGTGACCCTTTCATTTTGCACCTATTTCAGGGTCCAGAAGGGAATTAATTACAGACTTGGTCAGATGCTATTAAGGAGCTTGTAAATGTTCAGGGTTGTTTTTCATTAAATAAAAGATTTTCCTTTAACCTCATAAGGAAACAAAATCTTTCTTGACAACTGGCAGGCTCTGGATTAGCAGCTTTGTTGTATCACACACAGCTTCTTCAATTCCATTTCCAAATATTTATCATTCATTTAGAAGCCTGTGGAGATTACAATCTTTTTCCAAGGCCGGCCAGCCAAAGTGGAAGCTTTATAAGCTCCTCAAAACCGTGATGTCTGGGTTTACACAGCTTTAAGTGTATGCAACAAACAGAAAACCCCATAAGGAAATGATAGAACCTAAACTCCCAAACTTTAGTTGCTAGTGAATGGTTACAGTGAAGTTAGGGTGACCAGATGTCCCGATTTTATAGTGACAGTCCCGATTTTTGTGTCTTTTTCTTATATAGACTTCTATTACCCCCCACTTCCTGTCCCGATTTTTCACATTTGCTGTCTGGTCACCCTACAGCGAAGTGGCCATTGACTAACCAGGCCAGGAAATCAAACTTCCCTCACACCACCAGAGCTGCGTCTGCTGGAACAGTGTTGAAATGCATTGGTGAGTCGTGGCATGTAGCTTGAACTGTCACTGCCCAGAGCGGTCAGTCCAAGGCTTTCCACAAATCCTAGGAACTAATGCCAACGTTTTCTAGGTATGACTGGAATCAGTTGAGGGAAGTTCTGGTAGCACCAACAGTGTCTTTTACCCTGGCTCAAGACTGCACGCTACACCAAGAGCTTAGCTGGCTGGTTCCTTGCGGTGTAGACTGTTGAGAACACGTAACACTTTTTATCTCAATCATAAAGGGGTCAGAGTCAGGTAATTCTGCATAGCTCCACTGAAGTCAACGGAGCTGTCCTTACTCACACCAGCTGAGGATCTATTCCTTCCTGGCATATTTACTCAGTTCCTACAGGTTTCGCTCTACTTAAGGAATAACAGCAGTATCGTTATTTGATTCTCAGTAATAAACTGAGGTAAAAATTGACTTTTAAAAGCTGTTTCAATTCCCAGAACCCACTGTTAAGCCCAGGGCCGGCTCTAACTTTTTTGACGCCCCAAGCAAAAAAAACAAAAAACAAAACCCCGAGTGCCGCGCCGCCCTACCGAAACAAAACCCCGTCCCCGAGCGACGCCCCGCCAAAACGAAACAAAAAACCCCCCGAGCGCTGCCCTCCCCTGCCGAAACAACCCCCTCTCCGCTGAGCGCCGCCCCCGAAACAAAAACAAAAAAAACAACACCCGCCCCCCCCCGAGCGCCACCCCACCAAAGTAAAAAAACCAAACAAACCCAAGCGCCACCCCAAGATTGGCCACCCCTTAGAAGGTGCCACCCCAAGCACGTGCTTGGTCGGCTGGTGCCTGTAGCTGGCCCTGGTTAAGCCACCATAGTATCTACACAAAGGGAGCAACAAGGGTATCACATGAGGCCAGAGTTTGAGAGCCACCCTTACAACCAACACTAGCTCTAGCTGAGCTAATCAACACCTCTGATGGAAGGGGAGACCAGATATGCCCACTGGGCAGCTATTTCTGTTGTGTCCCAGCCCCCATCCTGTGCTTGGCTTTTGCCCACTTAGATGGTAAGCTTACGGGGCAGGGCTTTGTGTCATGTTTTCCAGATTTCAGAATGCCGTGATAAAATGGAAACATTTTGGTAAAATTTTTCATGTCTTTGCTGCATTTGATATGGAACAAAAGGCCTTTCTCGAGATCAAATAGCAGCAAAACATCATTCTCCCAGCACTGCTACTTCTTGTTGGGACTGCTGATCCCACTTGGTCACTGCAAGAATTAATTCAAATATCCAGCCAGCTCAGGTGATTTCTAATAAAAGCATTATTAATACAGTAATAGGAAGAGATTAGCTACACCTTTTAATCTTAAGGTAGCAGCTTTACCAAAGCATGGCAACAGCAGGACCCTGTTTGCAACAGGGACCTGAATTATTTTCATACCAGGGCCAGATGAATGTGTGTGATATCTCCTTGCTTGGATGCACTATGCAGGACTGTTAACTAGTGTCAACCAATTGTAACACTTAGTGCTTTCTCTTGGGAGAATATTGAAAATAGGGTGACCAGATGTCCCGATATTATAGGGACAGTCCCGATTTTTGGGTCTTTTTCTTATATAGGCTCCTATTAGCCCCCACGCCCTGTCCCGATTTTTCACACTTGAGGTCTGGTCACACTAACTGAAAATAACTTGGGTCAGCACGGAGGAGATACCAAACAAACTCGCTTGTTTGCTGAAGGACTTTTAACTGGGGCTGCACAAACAGTCTACATAACTTGGCCTCTAGTGAAACAACAATCCCTTCCCCACTATTTGACTTGAATGTGAAATTGGTTCCTTATAGATGACTTAAAAGCCTGGGCAGGAATGATTGCATGATCAGGTGAATCTTTGGGAAAGTTTGCAAATGCAGTGGAATTCCAGCTGCCTGCGGTTATATCAGAGAGGCTGTAAAACATTAGGTAAATGATACAAATGGTTAGCTGATTAAGGGAAGTGTTTTTCAGATGAATTTAAGGAGGGCTCAGAAAGGCAGTTCTTCCAAATAAATCTTGTTCTTTGCGCTTTCCCACATGACACGCATTTTTGTTGGTATTTTTTTTCCATTTGTTATTTCTTTTCAAAAGCACATAATTTACAAGCATCCTGACTATAAATTCCTGCCCATTTGGCTTTGAATAAGCCCATGTCCAGGATACAGAGAGTTGTTAATACTTTATGACCAGAACAGCACGGGGAAGTACTCAAGGGTTCTCTTTGGGTGCAGGGTGTGTGCGTGCATTTGCATATATATACCAAGTGATATTTTTGTTTGTTTTATTATTACTATTATTTATTTGTATTACAGTAGCACCTACAGGCCCCAAGCAAGATCAGAGCCCCACTGTCCACTGTACCTACACATAGTAAGAGACCATATCTGCCCTGGAGTACAAAGGGTGGGGGCAGATTGGAGGCCAGGGTAGGGGAAGAAAATAGATTGGATGAAGATCCAGAAGTGGGGAACCTGGGACTGGCTGGTAAAGAGAATGGGATTGGGACCAGGAATCAAGGATGGGTAAGAGACAAGACAGGGACAGGTTGAAGGGAATGGGACAGAAGGGGTCATGCTTGGGAGGAAAGTGCTTATGACCCTACAGAGCCTGGAATGGAACCTTAATTCTGGCATTTTCTAACTTTTGAGAGTTTGACTTTGGAACTTTAATAATGTCCTTTTAACATAGTTTTTGCGTGGACAATACATGCATCTGAATTACTGCAAGAGTCAAGGGCAGGTCACTGATAACTCTAAAGTGAACACTAGTCTCTGGAATCCTATGCACTTTAGTGAAGGGGAATCTTCCCTTTGCTAATGGTGGTGCTGAATCTCTTAGTTGCTTACTTCTCCTTTGGACTCTCTTTATGGCAAGATGGAAAGAAATGAACAGTTTGCTGTGGGTTTCGATGAGCTTAAGACAATGACAGTTGTAGCCAGCTGTAGCCCGTGGGCTGACACAGCTTAAACAGCTGTGGACTGGCAAAGGGTGCTTTCAGCAAAGGGTCCTTGACACTGGTACATTGACTTTAACGGCATGCACCAAAGCTTAGATAAGCCACGACCTTTCCAGCAGGATTGTGTTTGGGGGCAGTGATCTTACTCAGTGTGATGAGTATGTGTTTTATTGAGTTTGAGTGGGGAGGATCTTATTTGTGTTAGATGGGGAAGTTTCAAGGGACACAAGTTGAGCTGAGGAAGGTGGTTTTTTTTTTATTGTGGCTGCAGCTTTCAGATGGATTTTGAGCCAATGAAAATATTTCTATAAACTTATAAATCTCAAGCATCATAGCTGAAGAAATTGCTACTGGAAAAATAGAATGTAAGAAAACAACAATCCCTTGTTGTCTCCTCTTGGTAAAGGTGGAGTGATAAGGTACCCCCTTTCATTCTGAACTATGGCAACAATCTTTTGAGAATATATTTTTATTTGGCTTTATAATTCACTAGGTTGCACATACTGGGGAAGACACTTCCCCCCAGCCCCACCCCCCAGAGAGATTTCACTTCCGTGACATTCAAACAATTTTTATTTACAAACCCTCTAGAATTCTATCTTTTTAAAAATGAATAAATCAACAGCCCTGAAGCTCCCATGTTAGCCTGAACATTTTGCATCTGCATGATGATTTTGGCTATCCAAACTCCTGGCATCAAAGAGTTAACGACTGAATGGTAGTTAAATAATTGTCTTGGTCTAGTCTGCCTGTAGTCCCTAAGTCATTTAATAAACATCCTCTTGCAAATGCACTTTGCTTTCAACATCTGGAATATGGCTTGATTCTGTTCTGAGACAAGGATATCCTTTTAGACTATTTGGGAAGGACAAAAACTTCTTGTAATAATTCCCTTCTTATCGAAAGAATAGCTACATAACTACACCCCTTAAGCCAAAAAGCCCATTCAGCATTCAAATTAAATTGTCCACTTTTTTCCTAATGAGTTTGCTTATTAATCAGGGCTCAATCCTACATGGTACTGAGCACCCAGGCTCACCTCAGAAAAGCACTTGAGCATGTGCCTGACTTTTAGCATGTGAGTAGTCTCCTGATGTCTCAATCACTAAATATCCCTGCCATGTTCACTGTAAAATGTCTAACACATGCCCTGAATCAGGCAGGGTCCTTTGAAAAAAAGAGGCAGTATCTGATCTTGTAATCAAAGACTCAACAATAAAACATAAGCACAAGGGCAGTCTTAACTTTGGTAATTGCTGATTTTCAGTCTCTCTCTTTGCAACTTTAATACTTGTTTAAAATAGAGGGGCTTTCAATTAAATTTACTAGGTTTTTTTTTAAAAAAGAAAAATAATAGAGCCAAGACATTATGTAATCGGCGACTATTTCCTAGGGAGCACTGGAATGCTGTCTTATGCGAGGTGTACATTAAGGATCAGGTCTAGATGCACTAAGGTCATTGGAAAGACTCCCATGGACTTCAACAGGTGGCAAATGGAGCTCTGAGTGTGAACTTTGTATGTTGAATAAGGCTGGACTCCTCCTTCCATATCTACTCTCACAGATTACATGGAATGAGGTTGGGCTCGTCCGGCTGGCGTCTCTGCAGTGCTTGGTACCATCAATCACCAGTGGCCTGGTACGGCAAGGTTCTGAACTCCCTAAGCTCCCATGATCTGATGGGATGCTAGGAGGTATTCAGCAGTCTGCAGGATCAGGACCCAAATACCTTTGTTCTCACTCCAAGAGGCTGCAAAGATGAATATAATTCCATGAAATAGCTCGGGTGCTTCCTCTCAGGGTGAACCCAGAGCATTATTATGGGCACCTGTTCTACACCTCCCTTGCTTTACTGCTTCTTGACTAAGGACCTGATCCAGCACCAATAGAAAGTCAATAGAAGTCTTTCCATTAACTCCAGATGGCATTGGATCAATTCTCTACATAGTACAGGGAGGGGGCAGAGGGCGAAAATGGCTCAGAGACTTGACAAATTCCCAATGAATGGGTTAGCCTGCCATGATACCATGGGCTATTGGCCCTTGCTGCACAGATGCAAAGCAGGAATTTGGATGGATGAGAGGGAGGACATATCTCCTCTTGTAATGCATTTTCCCTCAATGCTTAGCTGTTATGGAGATGAGTCCTACAGGCTCTGGGATGGATGGGTGCATGGAAAAATTAATGAATGTAGAAACTGCCAGACTGGATCAGAGCTGAGGTCCATCTAGCACAGTGGTTCTCAACCAGGGGTACGTGTAACCCTGGGAGTACGCAGAGGTCTTCCAAGGGGTACATCAACTCATCTAAGTATTTGGCTAGTTTTACAACAGGCTACAGAAAAAGCACTAGGGAAGTCAAGACGAAATAAAATTTCATACAGACAATGACTTGTTTATACTGCTCTATAGACTATACACTGAAATGTAAGTACAATATTTATATTTCAATTGATTTATTTAATAATTATATGGTTAAAATGAGAAAGTAAGCCATTTGTTGGGAATAGTGTGCTGTGACACTTTTGTATTTTTAGGTCTGATTTTGTAAGAAAGTAGTTTTTAAGTGAGTTGAAACTTGGGGTATGCAAGACAAATCAGACTCCTGAAAGGGGTACAGTAGTCTGGAAAGGTTGAGAGCCACTGAACTATCCCAGTAACCTGCCTCCAACCCTGGGCAGCACCAGATACTTCAGAGGAAGTGGAAGAGCCCCACAGTTGGCAGGTGTGGGATAATCTGTTCCCCCATGAAGGTTGCATCCTAACTTCTAAAGCATGGAGATTAGTTTACAACCCTGAAATAGTTAACATTAATTATTATAACTTGGGAGGTTATTGTTATCCATATAGCCATTGCTCTTTCAGTCTTGCTAAATTCCATGGTAACATTCTGTGGCAAGGAGTTTGACAGGATTCATTTAATGTATAAAAGTTTAAGTCATTAATAGTACTTGCACATAGTACTGTAAATTTGCAGGGTGCTTTACAAACAGAGCTAGATGGTGGGGTTTTCAGTTGTGCTCAACATTGGCTTCCATGGCAATTGATGGTAAAATTCCCACTGAAGAGAAACAGAGTTAGGCTAACACAGAGCACTTCTGAAAATTCACCCAGATTAGATAGAAAGCAAATAAAAAGGGGACCCGAGGGAAATCTGCCACAGGACACTACACTCAGAGAGATGCACTGGATACTTTATATTAAGGCTTAATTTATAAATGCTTTTTGAAGTGTTAATGAATTAACAATACATATAAAGCATGTTGTTACAGTGTTGTTGTAGCTGTGCTGGTCCCAGGATATAAGACAGACAAGGTGGGCGAGGTAATATCTTTTACTGGACCAACGTCTGTTGGGGGAGGGGCCAAGCTTTTAAGTTTCACGGGACCTCAGGAAGAACTTGGTGAAGCTCAAAAGCTTGTGCCTTCCACCAACAGAAGTTGGTCCAACAAAAGATATTACCTCACCCACCTTGTCTCTCTCATGTTATGACCAGACAAGAGTAGTATGTTTGATAGTGAGTTATAAGGACATCAGAAGGAAGTGTTAAAGATGTTTATAAGTAGAGCCGGTCAGAAAAAAGCCCCTTTCCCTCCCCTGGAAAATTTTGAATTGTCTTTGAAAAACTCCAAACATGGAAATGTTCAGTTTTTAGATGAAAAAGTTGGGTTCTGACAAAAAATAAATAAATCTGAAAACGATCAGGAAACCAGGCATTTGCTGCAAAAATATTTGTTCAATTGAAAACCCAATTTTTCATCTTAAAAAAAAGGTTCAGTGAAAACATTTTGACCAGGCCTAGCTATAAGCAGTCTATGGCCCTTCTGGATACTAACAATCTCTAACAATTGTTTTAATATCTACTTAATTATCTATTGATCATGTATTAGCCCTTCACAGGGTACTTTTAAATGGAACTTTAACATAAAGTGTGACCCACTATGTTTGTCTGCCATGCTATCACTGGGAACATTTCCTGCAGAAGGTTCATGATTTTGGGGGACTCCACCCCCTACACTGTGCAAAGAGAAGGGAAGAAGAGCCCCCTTTGTAAAATATCTTCTATTCAGTCCACCCTGCCCCCAAACACACACAAAGAGCTGAGGTTTTATTAAAAGAATTGAGTTCTACAGACTTAGATGTTTCCTTTTCATCACTTCTCTTTGATAATCTCTCTTCAACTAACGTAACAGAAAAGAGTGCCCAGAGCTGAAGCTGGGGGCATGGGTCAGCAGCCTGCTCCTTCTGCTCTCAGTGAATCAGCGCCAAAGAATGTGCAATACGATTCCTTTTCTTGTTGTGGGCAAGTTCCTTTTACACAGTCTGCTAATTTGCTAAACTTGCTAAGATCTCTCTTCAAGCAGGGCTTCCTTCTGTGACCTTTGCTAATTGGAACAACCCATGCAGCACACTTGGATCGATACTGACATTTTATATTTTGCAGAATATTATTTCATGATACATATCAAAAAAGGGAAATGCACAGGGTCATGTAGGCATAGCATGTCTGTCCTCACTACAGCTGGAAGCCTGCTAGTAACACCGGTGTTTCAAACCAGCTGTTGAGCATGGATGTGCCTCATCTGTGCTTGACAACTGTTTTGCCTGTTGCAATCACAGTTCTACCAGGGGTTCCCTGGCCTGTGCGGAGTGTTGTTTGTGTGTTATTTTAATGGGAGCCTTGCTAGGTCAAACTATACTGTAGCCAATCACCTAATACCTCGAATAGCAGGTTCCAGGTGAGCCAGACTGTTTGGAAATGGTTATAAGCTCTAGGGAGTAATTCTGTACTCCTTGAACATGAAAAATTCCTGTGGCCTACAGTGTGAATTTTGGCTGTGCAAGCAGTATAGGATTTGGCCCATTTTGCTGATTGGGCCGACTGCACATCTTTGGTGCAGCATTATCCAGTTCACGGCAAATACTAATGTTGGCTTTTGGTAAGTGTCATATGAATTAAGAGTGACACTGGGGAGATCTGTGGTTTGCTTTTCAACCACAGATGATTCTGTGTGTAAACAAGCATGGCCTAGGACAGGCCTGCACAACATGCGGCCCGGGGGCCGCATGCGGCCCGCGTGGGCACATTGTGCGGCCCGCGGGGGGGTGAGTACGCAAACAGCCGGGTGGGGCAAGCCAACGGCCGGCTGGCCGGCCGGTGGGTGGGCGGGCTGGTGAAGAGGCCAGTGGCAGGCTGGGGAGTGAGGGTGAGCCAGCAGCAGGGGGCAGGGACAGCGGCAGAAGGTAAGAGGCCAGCAGCGGGCAGGCAGGTGAGCCGGCGGCGGGGGGGCTGAGGAGGCGAGCAGGGGCTGAGTAGGCGAGACGGGCGGGGTGGGGGATGACGAGCCGAGTGGGTGGGCAGTGGCAGGGCGGCAGGTGAGCCAGGCTTCCACACCCCAGCACTGGGGAAGGAGGTGTTGTTTCTGCGGGCGGCGCTGGGGGGGGGGGGGTTTCCACGGGGCCGGGGGGTTTCGGTGCTCAGCTGTTTTCTTTGGAGTAATATGGCCCTCGCCACTTTATGAGTTGTGCAGGCCTGGGCTAGGACATCAACATAGCCTAGGGCAAACAATCATCTGTGCTACAAATGGACCTACGTCGGGAGACCCTGTTACAAAATAGTTGTCTGCTAATCTGGGACAACTTGGTTCCAGTTTATAAATGTAGAGGGGACCTCATGTGTGTCCCTCCACCAGATGAAAAATTCCACATGCACTACGCACTGGGATGGGGGTTAGAGAACAACCACTTCCCCTGTCACTGGTGTATTTCTAGTATAAGTGGACCTTACGCCACCTACTGTACTGCATGTAAATGGATGCAACCTCATGTACCGTGTGTCCCTAAACCTCCAACTGCCAGACACTGGGACTGGATGATAGGGTACGGATCACTTGAAATTGCTCTGGCCTATTCATTCTCTCTGAAGCAACTGGCATCGCCCACTGTCAGAGACAGGATACTGGGCTAGATGGACCATTGGTCTGACCCAGTATGGCCATTCTTATATTCTGATAATTAACATAGCATTTAATGTGACCAGGGGCGGCTCTCACAATTTTGCAGCCCTAAACAGGGGCGGCGGCCCCACCCCTGACGCAGGCAGACGTAGCGGGGCCCCGCCCCCGATGCCTGCCTGCATCGGGGGCGGGGCCCCGCTACGTCTGTTTGCATCGGGGGCGGGGCCCCACTATATCTGTTTGCATCGGGGGCGGGGCTCCGCCCCCGACGCAGGCAAACCCAGTCCGCGGCGGCAAGGAGAGAGCGGCAGACCTGCCACCAAATTGCCGCCGCGGGACTCGGACTGCCGCCCCCTTCTCGCCTGCCGCCCCAAGCACCAGCTTGAAAAGCTGGTGCCTGGAGCTGGCCCTGAATGTGACATTTCCCAATGTGCCAGTCTGAACTTTTCTTTCTAAGGGCTGGTCTACACTAGCCCCCAAGTTCGAACTAAGATACGCAACTTCAGCTATGTGAATAACGTAGCTGAAGTCGAAGTATCTTAGTTCGAACTTAAAAGTACTTACCCCTGGTCCACACGGCGGTGTGCAGGCTCCCCCGTTGACTCCGCCTGCTCCGTTCGCAGAGCAGGATTACCGGCGTCGACGGGGGAGCGCTTCCTGGTTCGATGTATCACATCTAGACAAGACGCAATAAATCGAACCCAGAAGATCGATCCGATGCCTCCGACGCAGCGGGTAAGTGTAGACTAGCCCTAACTTTTCACCCAGCCCTTATGGGAACCTGTTTCTACTCAGTCATATGCACTTTCTGCCTTTGGATCTCCAATGCTTCCCAAAATATTCTGTCTTCCACAGTGCCTCTTTTGAAGAAGCACTACTACGCAGTGTAAGTATTTCTAGGGCCCATTTGAAAACTAGAGGCAGGAGTTGCAGGTATCTGAGCAGAAACACCTCCCTTTTTGCAGAAAGATATAACAGATCTTTGGTGCAATTGATGGTAGGAAATTATCACAGAGCGAATGATTTAGTAGTGGCAGGGTTGTGTCAAATCCCCTAACACCAGTGGACCCCTGGCCAGAAGTATGTACATGAAAAAATAGTCACTAGGGCTGTCAAGCGATTAAAAAAATTAATCACGATTAATCGCGTGACTAAAAAAAACTCCATTAACTGAAAGGTGGTTACATCCCTCCAGGTTGTAGAAATGGCCGTCAGCCCCAAAATGCTCTTAAACTTGCTAGGACTGTAGCTAAGCTTATATTGGGTTAGGCATTGTACATACTACCACTAAGGGTACGTCTATACTCACGCGTCCTGTCGGAGGAGTCCAATCGATCTTCTGGGTTCGATTTATCGCGTCTTGTCTAGACGCGATAAATCGAACCAGGAAGTGCTCCCCCGTTGACGCTTGTAATCCTGCTCGACGAACGGAGTAGGCGGAGTCAACGGGGGAGCCTGCGCGCCGCATGTGGACCCCGGGTAAGTATCTTTTCATTCGAACTAAGATAGTTCGACTTCAGCTACGTTATTCACGTAGCTGAAGTTGCGTATCTTAGTTCGAATTGGGGGGTTAGTGTAGACCAGCCCTAAGAGTTTCACACACTAAGAATGCCCCATCTGTTGCTCCACCCTCAGAAAAACTACAGAACATGAAAGGCAGGAGTTCCGTACATGGTTCGACCCAATATGGCGGTTCTTATTGTCTTATGAAAGGGACACAACAACTTCTCCCATGATTCTGTTTCTCGGTAGCATTTTCACACTTTTACATATGCATAAGAGGCAGCCTCAGCTGGCAGCACACATCTGGTGCCAGGTTTTACCTGGCAATAGAAAAAGGATTAACAGAACTTCTTTTTTTTGTCTGTACCAGCACAGAAGGGTATATAACATGTATGTTCTCATACATATTTGTGTATTAGAGACAGCTCTACCACCTCCACATAATTAGAAAACTTTCTGTTGTTTCTATTGCATTTAATCTTATGTGAGCTTGGCTTGATCAGGATTTCTCAACTCCTCATGTCTTTAGAGGAAGATAAATCTTTGGTACATTATTTTCCATTTACCTATACAAGGTCTATCATTTCAGAGATGGCAAGTGAAATATAGTAGCATAAAAGAGTATACTTTTCCATGACATTCATATAGCAAAAGCCATTTGGCAGAAGGAAAGACATAATACATTTGTTGTTTGTTATTTAGCAGTTCCTAACTATTTGGAAGCCTCATGTGTCAAAGTTTACCGAGGAAACTACATTTTCTGACTTCTGAAGTCTGGTCAAGTCAAACCAGTTTGCACTGTCTTGCCAGCAAATAAGCTTTTTTTCAGAAATATATCAATGAGGCACACCCATTTAAAGTCTCTCAGCAGTCATTTTCTGCAGAGCTTTGAGCCCGAGGGAAAATTCACCGCTTCGGTATAACCTAATTCCCTTGAGAAATCAATATCCTCATCTTTGGGATTAGACATACAAATTGAGGTCCTGACCATTTGCTGTTATTATAGATTGCAGGACACTTTTCTCAAGAGCAGCACTATTAATTCAAGTGCCAAATTCTGGCTCTAAATTCTCCCTGCAGTTTCAATTGGCTATGGAATTCTTGTTCACTTCCTGCCTTAAACAGCTGTGTGGTGCTGTGTATTGCTAGACAGCTGCTGCATACGCAGAATACTGCAAGTAGCTACATTTCACTTGTGAGTTAACCAGGGGTGCAAGTAGGGTGGTACCCTCCAGGACGCAGTACCAGCAAGAGATTTTTAGGGGGTATGGGGTACCGGAAAGACTTGGGGCTAGTCCTGCCCCCCCTCCAGATGTGTGTGCTGCACTCTGCTCCTTAAAGGAGCAGAATGCAGCTAGGGAGGACATTCATTCTTTATATGGCTTATAAGGCTTTAAGTTTGTTATCATATATATTATGCTGTTACATTGGTCAGGAGTCCTCAAGAGGGGAGGAGGAGTGAGGAGGGGGAACGAAAGGTGTTTAAACAGTGTTTTTGATTCTGTTTCTCCCCATTGTTCTGAATTATCCATGACATCCATACTGCATCACATCAAGTCCAAATCATTAGAGGAATGCCTCTGCTTGCGCTGACCAGAGGATGTTTGGATTCTGAGGTCAGCCCAGTTCTGCAGCCTGACGGGAATCAGGTGTTGTCCCCAGTGTACCTAGAATTCTTCTTTGCAGCCAAACTAGTCTAGCATGCATTTTGTTAACTGGAACTGGAGCAGCAAAACAAAGAAAACAAATGCCTCATTTTCCAGCTTTGTAGGTGAGAGAACTATAAGTGAAGATTATAATGCCAGACGCTGACAGCCTTAAACCAGCTGCCTCAGGAATCTACCAAGAACTTTGCTGAAAATATGTTCCTCATCTTAGCAACAGAGCTAAGACTTATCACACATTTGCCCACCTTTATTCGAAAGAAGCTCCTTCTGATCTGACAGCTCAGGCATTGTTAATTTCATCCAGAACAATTTAGAAACTTGGAACCTAATCCTGCAAACCCTTAATCGTTTGATCATCCCATTGAAGACAATGGGACTATTAGCATGACTATGGACCACTTTTGTGGGCTGGTAAAAGTTTCAGGAGTCTGTTCCTATAAAGGAAGTTGAATCCCCCATTGAAATGCAATGTTTGTGTACAATTCCATAAAGCAGGTTAGGATACAGTTCTACTTAAAAATTGTCTTTTAATAAATCATATATATGCTGAAATGGCTCCTCACCCAACTCCCATCCCATATTCCATATATACAGACTGAATACTACATATTTTGGGGGAAAGCAAGTAGTTACGCATGTTGATGTTTGTATATACAAAGGGGGGTGTCAGAGGGGATGGGGAGAACGTGGGGGCCCTGGGCTGGGGCAGGGAGGAGTCACATGGAGGGTCAAATGGGGAGGTCACGTGCCCTTCCTTGTGTCCCTCCCATGAATGCAGTACTGGCAACAAATGATTTCTACTTGCACCACTGGAGTTAACGGATTCCTATGTTGCAAATAGTTAATAAAGTTCTCTGGGATCCTCTGGGCTGGAAGGTCTCTGTACAGTGAGATTGGTAGCCGTATACATTTAATCAACTAAAAAAGTGCACCTAGATATCTAAGCTTGGTTCAGATCACAAGGTCATGTTGTCAGGAAACTTTTATGGCCTTCCTCCCCCCCGTATCTCTCATAACAGAAAATCTTTGGAAAAATGAAGTTGGCTGGCACACATTGTGGGAAGGGAAGGTTTTTAACTGTTCACATTTGTCAAGTCTTGTATGTTACAAGAAAGAGCTGCAGTCTAGTGTTCTGGACTGGGAGTATCCTGAGCTCTAACCCTTGCTCTGATAAGGGCACCGTATGGCCTCGCGTGTGTCACTTAATTTCTCTGCCAAAGTTTCCCCATCTGTAAAATTAAAGGGAAAATTACTCTCTGTAGCTCACAGGGGTGCTGTGGGGATGGAATTATCAGACCCCATTAAGTGTGGAAATGACACAACTGCCTCAATGATGGTAGTGGGAGGAGTGGCGGGACCAAAGGCCCTGAGCTAACCAATGTTCCCATCCCACACAAAGGCAGCATCCATCAGCAGGACGAAGAAGCTCTATTGGCATCTCTCGCCACCCACCCCCCCTAAAAAGTGGTGAAGGACCCCAAACCATTGTCCTCCCCGCACCTCCACATACACACCCATAGGAAAAGCAGGGTTGTCTATTTTATCCCTTAAACTCCATGGAAATGGCATGTAACTTTGGTTTGTTTTTTAAAAATCAGATTTTATGAGGCATGCACAAAATGAGAAACTAAAAATACCAGATTAAAAAAAATGTCTTTTACGGCTGCTGCTGTTTGCAATTTATCAGCGGCCTCAGATTAGGGCAGATTTCTCTTAAAAATATGAAGGTAAAGAAGTTAAAAACGCTCATTGCTGTGCTTGTTAAACTTTAGTCTTGACTACTCCAGTTCACTGAATTTATTAAGCCATGACAGAATTAATTGCATTAAAAGCTCAGGCTCCATGCTGTCTGACTACATTGTAATTGCTGTTTCATACTGCTGGCTAAGGAAGTTGATGGACTTTCTCTCCATAAACTGTTACTCCATGCATAGCATACAAACAATCAGCACATTTTTGAGCAGAATGCATCAGGTAGCTATCAGCAGACACTAGGAGAAAGAGCTAATTATCCTGCTTAGAACAGGGACAGCTAGTAATTTAAGTGATTGGGCCTCTTGGAATGTAGTCTGTGCAGTCAGATTACATATGAATGCTGGGGACCCAATTCTTAGGTACTTTGTCCTTGAGTTTGGGGCAAGAACAGAGATTTTAGGGGGAAGAAAGTTTGATTTAAGCCACCTTTGCACTCCATACACTCAGTATTGCCAGCCCCAATCTTTCATAATCATTAGACTGGCCTCATAATCATGAACATTAATTGTTAACATGATGGGATAATCTGAGGCTTTTTGACCTAGATTTGCCTGGTGGAAATATGTTGTGTTACATTTATTTCCTGCTAACTGTTGCTTGTTCCTTTGCACACCACTTGGTCATTTTTGGAATAAGTTCTGATCAATGTTTATGTTAGTCCCTTTCCACGTCTCATATGCACTCCAGCCTTGGGACCTGTAAGGCCAAATGGTAACAGTCACAGAATGCTATCGGTACAGAGCGGCTATATCTATGATGAACACGGAACCGACAATAGCCAGATTCTGATCAGTTACACGAGCATAAATGCAGACTATGCAGGATCTTAATCTGGGGCCTAGAGAGGTAATACGTTGAAGGATTTTATAAAGCTTGAGGATCCGATTCTTCTTTCTTGTACTGGCTTTACATCAGTGATTTCAATGGGGGGTTCTCCTTACAACAGTGCAAGTAACAGGAGAATCTGGCCCCAAAGATTTGGAGCGGGGGTAGATAAAGATGTATCCAATGTACAATTAAAGAATAAATCTCCCAGTTCAACAACAACAAGAAATACTGTTAATGGAATGTTCATGTTTGAGGAAAAGGTGCAGAATTACTCTGTTTTGCTTGGTTTTATTATTTGTATCTTGCTTTTAGGAATTGTGTTGATCGGATATTTATTTTTTATCTAAATCTGCTCTGTTACATTTAGAAGGTACCATTTTCTATTAAGGAAGATTATTCTAGTTGTGGGTCGCTAGATTTTATTCCTGGTGCAATAAAGCAAAATAATAAATAAGAATAAAGAAATTTGACATGAAGAGAAACACTGACACTAAAAAGAGAAAGGAGCTCTTGGAAATTGTTCTCCAAACCAATGCTTAACAATAATTAGAGGTGCTCTGAAAAATGATAAATCCCTAATAATTAAATCCTTCAGTGTCAGAAAGCAAACAAATGCTTACCTGACAGTTCAAGAGATTTGTGATGGGATTCAAGGCCTTTTACCTCCAGGTCATTGTTTCAGACCTGATCCATCTGACAGCTGTTTGGAGGCCTATGTGACATGAGTTTGAGGTATCTTGCTACCGGTGGCTAGGTTACTGCTGTACATCAAATAATCCATCCTCCCAATTGGTAATAATTGGAATTTGTTAGCAATGTCAAGCAGAAAGTCCAAAATTAAAATGGGCGTAGAGCCTGAATTACCATTTTATCAGTATTATTATTATTATCATCATCAGTCATCATCATCTGAGCATTCAAAAAATGTACTAAGCACCTCCTGAACAAGGAAAGAAAAGTCCCTACCCACAAAGTGCTGACAATCTGGAATAGATATGAAACTAAAAGTGAGGGCGCTATATAGATGAGAGAGGGGAAGTGAAGGGGAGAGGAAGTTAAAGGGCGCCTGTCATAAGATCAGTGATTACTTCATAAGACACACGCTCTCCTTCGTGGTTCATTTCCTTTTTAAAACAAATTATAACTTGTTGGTTAGCTTACCCTTTCCCCTCATCTATCTACTCCCCTCTTCAGGTCCTCTGGTTGGTTTTGCAGCACAAGTCAGTTCTGGGAGGGATTTGAATATGGGAGGGAGGTGGCTTCGCAAACAGACTTGAGTAGGGCACTCTGGCCTAGAAACATCTGAGGGAGAAAGACACTAAGGACTAGATCTGCAACTCCTGACTCCTAGGGTGACCTGCTGCCCAATGGAATTCACAACTTTGAGTTAGGCACCCAGACTCCCCAAACAACGTATCGGGAGAGTTAGGCACCTACAAAAAGAATCCTCAAAAGCCAGCAAGCTCAGTAGGGGAGCCACCTACACTAGGCAGGAGTGCAGTGTAGAGGAAAGGAGCGGGCTTAGTGGCCAGGTTCACAAAGGTATTTAAGTAACTATCTTCACTCAAGATTGCCAGCCGTGAATCCTCTCTGACATTTAGTGCCTAAGCCAGGTCAAGCAGATTTCATGAAAAGTGAGAGAGGAGAGAGCCTGTTATGGCCAAGTAGTATGGATGTGGAAGACCCAGATTCAAATCCATGCTCTGCCACAAACATGCACACAAAATTCCCATCCTGCTTGTCCCCGGTGGTCTTTTGTGCAAGATGCAATCCCATAGAAATACTCTAAGAATGACTATTGGACAGGGCCCCACAGGTGAGAGGCAGGGGAATGCCTATTTGAGAATCCCGCTGGGGCTTAGGCATGAGCAGGGCCAGTGAGCAGCTCATCAGTTGTGGGGCGGAGTCACAATTTAGGTGGCTTTGCTCATGACTGCTGGCAGAAACTTAAAGGTGCCTAGTTGACTTAAGGCACTTAGAGGGTTAGGCAATAGCTGAGCAGTGGTTTTGAGGATGTCAATGGACTGCTAGTAAGATTTTTCAGGGTCAGGTCCTTTTACAGTAAATGAGGCAAGAGCAACAACCAGAACAAAAAAAAACTGATGTCAAGCCTAGTCTCCAAGCAATTAACATGACTAAAGTCCCTCTTTGTAACCAGTATTGTTGGTGACATTTTTGTTGTCTATATGAGAGACCTGAACAGCAGAGAGGTATATATCCATTAAACTTTCCCTCCAAAAATATAGTGGAACTACAAATCTAAGGGCTTGATCCGAAGACCAATGACTCCAATGGATTGTGGATCAGGTCTGGCAAATCAAAATCAACTTATTCCATGCCAGACAAAGCCACTTGACCACAATTAGGAGACAATAGGTTTCAAACTTCTGACATTTTTGTTGCAGCTTGCTCTAAAATTAAATTGTTATGCTCTTACAATTTGCAAAAATTCTATTATTTTTAATTTCACTGAACTCAAAGAATATGGCTGAAGAGATTTTACCCAAATTTGCCAAAAAAAAATTCACTTCCAGCAGAATATGAAGTATGAAAAGGTGAATGTTTTGGAAAATGTTGATGTCTCCAGTGGCTGGTGATGGGACACTAGATGGGGAAGGTTCTGAGTTAGTACAGAGAATTCTTTCCCAGGTGTCTGGCTGGTGGGTCTTGCCCACATGCTCAGGATCTAACTGATTGCTATATTTGGGGTCAGGAAGGAATTTTCCCCCAGGTCACATTGGCAGAGACCCCGAGGAGTTTTTGCTTTCCTCTGCAGCACAAGGTACGGGTCACTTGAAGGTTTAAATTAGTGTAAATGGTGGATTCTCTGTAACTTCAAGTCTTTAAATCATGATTTGAGGACTTCAGTTACTCAACCAGAGGGTAGGGTTTTATTACAGCAGTGGATGGGTGAGGTTCTGTGGCCTGCGATGTGCAGGAGGTCAGAGGATCACGATGGTCCCGTCTCACCATAAAGTCTATGAGTTATCATGATCACTTATGCCATGTTAGTGTCTAGGGACCCGAACAGAGATCAGGGCTCCATTATGCTCAGAGCTGTACATTCACATAGTAAAAGATAGTTCCTGCCCTGAAGAGCGTACCAGGAGAGCTGGTCAGGAATCTTCCATCAGAATTCTTTCTCAAATAAAAATGCAGTTTATGTGGGAACATTTTGATTTTGCATGAAATGTTTGATTTTTCTATTGGGAAAATCAAATATATTTCATTCCAGATCAGTGCAGCCTGAATCAGAATGTTTCGTTTTTTGAACTGACCCAGAACATTTAGTTGAAAAATCAGGTAAACAAAACAGTAGGCTTAATTATTTCATAATCAGTTAATTGCCTATTGGAGTTGTAGTTTGGAGTTCCATTCTCTCCCCTGATCCAGCTCCCTGGAAGACATTTCCCATAATGCAATGCAGCTTGCCCTCTGACCAAGCTGCATGGTGCATCAACATTTTGTTCTACAAAGGGCTAACCAGAAACAGCCAAATCTCAGCTGCCAATCACCTTCTCCTGCCCAAGGGAAACACCAAGCAAAACAAAGGTGGAACAAACTGTTCAGGACATCTACAAGTAATCGAGCCAACAAAAGAGGATACTGACACACCCAGACTAACATTGTAAAGTTAGTTCAGCAATAACACAACTACTGAAGTCTCTCAAAAATAGCACAATGATGTAACATAGCTTTAATAGTTTCGCCTTTGTTTATAGAGATGACTTATAGTTTCACAGAAATTGCCTTCTCCAATGTCTTGGAGTAGTATGTCAGCAAGGAGGTGCATTTAGTATAGTACAACACGATTGTATGTTATTTATATTTCTATTACACAGAGCAATCAGATGAAATTGAGAAAAAGGAAAGTTTAGGCAAAACAACAGAAGGAAATTCGTGACCCTGGAATAATCTCCCAAGAAAAATTATGGAAGAAAAAATGAGAAATATGAAGTCACTAGAAAAAATAGATTGTAAGGAACGATCCTTCACTGACAGAGTAGCTGACCTAATAGGTCTTTTCCAGATCTAATGATTCTGTAGTTTACTCCTATGGTCTCAGTCCAGCTCCCAGTGGACAAGTGTCCACACCATAAGAAACCCACTCTAATCAGTACGTATTGGGAGTCTGAGCAAAACAGTCATGAACTGAATGGGCAAGGAGACTGAATTGCACACTCATCCCAGCAAATGACCCTTCCAGGTCAGATCTGAAGCACATTGGTAGGGCAATGTGGGTAAATGTGCACCTCTGCTGGTTATTTGCGGGTAAACTGAAACAACCAACTGCAGTGCTGTCATCTGGCATCATTTACTAGCATCAGCTTCACATGCACACAAAGTGAGTTGTCCCAGATTACACAGGAAGGCTGTGGTGGGACCAGGAATTGAATCTAGCTCTCCCAAGTCCCAGTCTGGTGCCTTAACCACAAGATAATCCTTCCTTTCTAGTGAGCGTGTTACTACTTGTGTGAAGTTGGGGCATTATAACTGAGATGAGTTTGCAGCCGTATTGATCAGTCACTCGATATAGAGGAATTGTTTTCTGGTTCAGCATTCTTTGGTGAGAATGATTTGTTTTCCAGAGGATTAATTTGTGATTTTCTCTGCATTGTTTCATTTTATACAGTGACACCATGTCCTAGACTCAGATGCTATAGAACTTCCCAATTAATTAGTTACAAGATTACACAGTGTGTGGGATTGCTTCCTGTCACATAAAGCAACCTAAATATGTGTCTTAGGCCACCATGTTTTACATCTGCATGCAGTAGATATGGGTGGAATTTTCAAGTGTGCTCAGTGTTGGCCTAATTCCTCTCCTATTGAAGTCATTAGGAGTTGTATCATTAATTTCAATGGGAGAAGAGTTAGGCCAACAGGGCTTTTGAAAATCCCACCCTAAATGTATACAATGACATGCCATTTTGCACCAAGGTCTGCTCTGTGTAAATCATGAGTAACTCCATTGATAGCCGTGAAAATACGCTGGGTTTCAACTGATGTAACTGAGCACAGTTTGGGCCAATATTTTATCCTGTCCCTATGCCACAGTTCAGTGCAAACAGTAAGCCATGCCCTCCACCGGCTGAGATCTTTCCTGCATATTGAAAACTGACATGGTCGACAAATGGCAGTGGGGCTTCACTTACGTCTTCTTCCACACAAAATAAATAATATTCAGTGGAAGTTTTTTTATGAAGTGAGCAGGTGCTAAGATATTTATATAGCTTGAAAATCCAAGCCATGCTGGAATTGATTGCTTTGACCATATGTTGCTGGTTGTTATTGTGAACAATAGAGATAGTGGGTCTGATTCTACTCTTATTTACACCAGCATAATTTCACTAAGGGTATGTCTACACTACGAGAGTAGTTCAATTTTACCTAAACCGAATTTGTGAAACCGATATTACAAAGTCGAACGTGTGTATCCACACTAAGGACAGTAATTCGACTTTGTGAGTCCACAGTAACGGGGCAAGCGTCGACATTGCAAGCGGTGCACTGTGGGTAGCTATCCCACAGTTCCCACAGTCCCCGCTGCCCATTGGAATTCTGGGTCAAGCCCCCAATGCCTGCTGGGGCAAAAAATGTGTCACGGGTGGTTTTGGGTAACTGTCGTCAGTCAACACTCACTCCTGCCCTCCCTCCGTGAAAGCACCGGCAGGCAATCAGTTCGTGCCCTTTTCTACTGATTGACAGCGCGGACGCCACAGCACCGCGAGCATGGAGCCCTCTGCGATCATCGCTGCAGTTATGGCCATTGTCAACACCTCGCGCCTTATCGTCCACCTTTTTCAGAGGCAGATGCTGAGAAATTGGGAGAGGAGGCTACGGCAGCACGGTGAGGACATTGACTCTGAGATGGGCACAGACCTCTCACAAAGCACGGGACCCCGCACCCTGGACATCATGGTAGCAATGGGTCATGTTGATGCTGTGGAACGGTGATTCTGGGCCCGGGAAACAAGCACGGACTGGTGGGACCGCATAGTGCTGCAGGTCTGGGATGAATCACAGTGGCTGCGAAACTTTCAGATGCATAAGGGCACTTTCCTGGAACTTTGTGAGTTGCTGTCCCCTGCCCTGAAGCGCCAGGACACCCGGATGCGAGCAGCCCTGACTATCCAGAAGCGAGTGGCCATAGCCCTCTGGAAGCTTGCAACGCCTGACAGCTACCGGTCAGTCGCGAATCAATTCGGAGTGGGCAAATCTACCATGGGGGTTGCTGTGATGCAAGTAGCCAACGCAATCGTTGAGCTACTGCTCTCAAAGGTAGTGACCCTGGGAAACGTGCAGGTGATCATAGATGGCTTTGCTGTGATGGGATTCCCAAACTGCGGTGGGGCTATTGATGGGACTCACATCCCTATCCTGGGACCGGGCCACCAGGGCAGCCAGTACATTAACCGAAAGGGCTACTTTTCAATGGTGCTGCAAGCACTGGTGGACCATAAAGGACGGTTTACCAACATCAACGTCGGGTGGCCGGGCAAGGTTCATGACGCTCGCATTTTCAGGAACCCTGGTCTGTTTAGACAGCTACAGGAAGGTATTTACTTCCCGGAGCACAAAATAACTGTTGGGGCTGTGGCGATGCCTATAGTGATCCTCGGGGACCCAGCCTACCCGCTAATGCCCTGGCTCATGAAGCCGTACACAGGCGCCCTGGACAGTGAAAAGGAGCTCTTCAACTACCGTCTGAGCAAGTGCAGAATGGTGGTGGAGTGTGCTTTTGGACGTCTGAAGGGGAGATGGAGAAGCTTACTGACTCGCTCTGATCTCAGCAAAACCAATATCCCCATTGTGATTGCAGCTTGCTGTGTGCTCCACAATCTCTGTGAGAGCAAGGGGGAGACGTTTATGGCGGGGTGGGAGGTTGAGGCAAATCACCTGGCTGCTGATTACGCGCAGCCAGACACCCAGGCGATTAGAAGAGCCCAGCGGGACGCGCTGCGCATCCGGGAAGTTTTGAAAGCTAGCTTCCAGAGTGACCAGGGTAACCTGTGACTATTACGTTTGTTTAAGCAGAAGCTGAACCTGCCTCCGTTTCTTTACCCAGTTAATGTTGCCTATCCTCTCCAATTACCAAACCCCTTCCCCCACTTCCCACACACCCTTAAAAATAAAATAAATGAAACATTGTTCATTAAAACCGTCTTCTTTATTAAGGATTTCTCGGTAAAGGGTTGAAACTGGGATGCATACTGTGGTTGGGGAGCGGGTGGAGTGATGGAAAGGACGCTTCTAAACTCGGGGAATGATAGGCTCCTGCTCCTAGAGCAGTCCGCAGTGGTGGACCGGTTGTTTCAACGGAGCCTGCCACCCCTCCTTTTCGGGACTTTGTGTGGTGGGGCTATGTGACTTTGTGGCGGGGGAGGGCGGTTACAGATCCCCTGCTGCGTGGCTCTATCATCCAGGCTACGGACTGTTGCATAAGATCTGTAACCGCCCCCCACCCCGAACATGAAAACCACCTCCCAGACTGACCAGGGTGCCTAATGGCTGCAATGTGAGTGTGACCTTCTGGTGAACCTGCACCCCTGTCTGTACCCTGGTAAAGGCGCCTATCGTCTCCAACTACCAACCCCCTTCCCCCCCTTCAAATACACCATTCTTTACAAGAAAATTAAGGAAACAATACCTAACAGAAAAGTAATTTTTATTAAGGACTTCACAGTTATGGGATGAAACTGGGAGGGTGGCTAGGGCGGGGTGCAGTTGGAGGGAAGGAAAGGACCCATCAAATCTTGGGGAATGAGATCCTTCTGCTGCTTGAGCAGTCCGCAGGGGTGGAGTGATTGTTTCCACGGCCCCTGCCGCCCCTCCGTCTTGGGACTTTGGGTGAGGGGGGAATGGGACTTTGTGGCAGGGTAGGGCGGTTAGAGATAGAATGAAGCGGGGCTCTGTCCTCCTGCCTCCGGTCCTGCAGAACATCTACAAGGCGCCGGAGCGTGTCCGTTTGCTCCCGCATTACCCCAAGCAGCGTGTGAGTAGCCTGCTGGTCTTCCTGCCGCCACCTGTCCTCACGAGCTTCAGTCCTCTCCTCCCGTTCACTGGATGCTCGCCAGTACTGAGAGATATCGTCTCTCCACTGTGCCACCTCAGTTCAGGAACAGACCATAAGTTCCGAGAACATCTCGTCCCGTGTTCTTTTTTTGCACCGCCTGATCAGCGCCAGCCTCTGGGAGGGGGATGCCGGGGTAGCCCGGGAGACACTCACAGCTGTGGGATGGGAAAAAGGGAGTGAATTCCTCAGAAAGATAAATTTTCACGAACAATTAATAGAGTCTTTCCCTGTGAACAAGACCATGCACACTACCTATCACATGTGCAGTCAGTACAAGGTCGAATTTTCTGTCTTTATATTGAGTGCCTGGGGCCTTGGTGTACAGATCACACAAGCGGGGCCGGACAATGGAATTCAGGAGGCCATGGTAAGCCGTAGACTTTTGGCTGCTGAAAGCTTAATTTACAGCAGCGCCCTCCTTTCACATTCCAAGCACTGCTCCTATCGTTGGCCATTTCCTGCTGCCAGCGATCCGGCAAGCATGAACTCTCCCCCTGTCACACCCACGGTGCGGCTGTACCCGTGAACGGTCCCTGCATGCTGCCGGCGAACCGCTCAGCATGAACGGTTTGCCTCCCTGCCCCCACCACACGGCTGTACCCATGAACGGTCCCTGCATGCTGCCGGTAAACCGCTCAGCATGAACGGTTCACCTCCCCGCCCCCACCGCGTGGCTGGGCTCGGGAAAGATCCCTGCATGCTGCCAGCAAACCGCTCAGCATGAACGGTTCGCTTCCCCGCCCCCACCGTGTGGCTGGAAACCGCCAGGTAGAGTTATTTAAAGGAACAGGCAACCAGTCCCCATACTAAAATTCCCCTAATTCAAACCAGGACACCATGACTGATATCACTCTGATGAGGATTGCGGAGACAGAGAAAGACCGTATGCTGCATGAATGCTAGCAAACACCGGGGCCGTATGCTGCCATGCTTTGCCAGGCAAGGATACCGGAGTACCAGCTACTAGCCTGGCGCGGAAGTTTCCTACCATGGAGGAGGCTATAAGGCCGCTCTTCCCAGGAACCTGATGCAAAGGCTTGCACATTACCTCCAGGAGAGCTTCATGGAGATGTCCCAGGAGGATTTTGTCTCTATCCCCAGACATGTTGACAGACTTTTCGAGTAGCTGCACTGGCAACGACTAAAAACTAAAGCGCCTAGGGCAAACTAATCATGAAAAACCCATTGCTAACATACCATGCCAATTCTATTCAAAATAAATGTTTAACACACTTACCTACTGATCCTTCCCCTGATTCACAGTCCGGGTTACCACCTTGGGAGGGTTGGTAGGGGATCTCAGTCAGGGTGATGAAAAGATCCTGGCTGTTGGGGAAATCAGCGTTGAAAGCGCTGTCGACTGCCTCGTCCTCCTCATCTCCTTCCTCATCTTCCCCATCCTCCCCGTCCGCGAAAACCTCCGAGGAAGCGGCCGTAGATAAGACCCCATTGTCGGAGTCCACGGACACTGGTGGGATAGTGGTGGTGGCCCCTCCTAGAATTGCATGCAGTGCCTCGTAGAAACGGCATGTTTGGGGCTGGGATCCGGAGCGTCCGTTTGACTCTTTGGTCTTCTGGTACGCTTGTCGCAGCACCTTGATTTTCACATGGCACTGTGTTGCATCCTGGCTGTATCCTCTCTCCGTCATGGCTTTTGAGATCTTCTCGTAGATCGCATTCCGTCTTTTCGATCGCAGCTCCGAAAGCACGGACTCATCGCCCCACACAGCGATCAGATCCAAGACTTCCCGATCAGTCCATGCTGGGGCCCTCTTTCTATTCTGCGATTGCATGGTCACCTCTGCTGGAGAGCTCTGCATCGTTACCAGTGCTGCTGAGCTCGCCATGATGTCCAAAGAGGAAATGAGATTCAAACTGCCCAGACAGGAAAAGGAATTCAAATTTTCCCGGGGCTTTTCCTGTCTGGCTGTTCAGAGCATCCGAGCTCGGACTGCTGTCCAGAACGTCCATGGAGTGGTGCACTCTGGGATAACTCCCGGAGCTATTAGCGTCAAATTGAGTCCACACTAACCCTAATTCAACATGGCCATATCGAATTTAGCGCTACTCCCCTCCTCGGGGAGGAGTACAGAAATCGATTTAAAGAGCCCTTTATGGTGAAATAAATAGCTTCGTTGTGGACGGGTGCAGGGTAAATTCGAGTTAACGCTGCTAAATTCAACATAAACTCCTAGTGTAGACCAGGCCTAATATCATGCTAGAGCCTCAGTTGGGGAAGATCATAGCACTGTTAGTTTCAGTTGAGCTATGAGGTCTTATACCTGCTGAGAATCTTGTCCATTGATTTCCATTGACTTTTCTTATTTACATCAATGTGAGATATTTGGGCTCAGTGCTGTCTGTGTTGCACAGCCTATAAAGTCTCTCTGAGAATGTTCTGCAGTCTCTGCAATGCAAGGTGGGTTTTTTTATTAAAGGATAAGGTATTAGCAATCATAGCTAGGCTGGGCTGTCTGCTCAGATGCGTCCTACAGCAGATGGGTTGTACTTTTAGGTTCAGAAATGACATCAAGCTCTTCTTTAGTTAATGTTTTGTTCCCATCTGTTGAAAACGAGACATGTCGTAGCTGTTTGTTTTTTGAATGCAGGAAACCCCCTATCTAAAGATTACTCATACAGGTTAAATGATTAGCCTCGTGCTTGGCAGTCCTTCCTCAAATTCCAGCTGGGGATTTTAAGCAGAGAATGATCTCACGAGGATCCCTTTTTTAACCAAAACATAACCACTGCACAATGTATATTTGTTTGGGGGGAGGGGCATCAAACATTCTGAGCCTCTGTTCTTCTTCTGACCTTGCATTAATTGACGTCACCGTTATTTCCTTGAATGTCACAGCTGTTTGGAATGGTCTGAGGTTAAGTGGGAAGGATAGTAGATTTGGGAAAATAAGGGAAAGATTCCATTTTCTTAGTAAATGAAGACAAAAGACTCCTATAGATCCTGAATTCAACTTTTATTTTACAGAGGGGCCATTCCACCCAGACTAATTAATAAAGGGTCGCCATCACAACTGAAGAAGTGTGGTTTTTTTGTTTTGTTTTTTTTAAAGAGGAAATTCTCTGTGCAAATAGTTTTGTGCTAGAGCTGGTGACGCAGAAGATCGTTCAATAAAAACATGACTGTTTGTGAGTTCAGAAGCGTGTGAACCTGTAGTTTGAAGTGAATTGTCAGGGAATGGCAGTGTTGGGGGTAGCCCCCAGCAGTCTATGTGATCTAGAGGAATGAATGCAGAGCTTGAAATTAGGTTTTGTCTACACTACGCACCTTTTAATTACATGGCTGTGCCGCTACAGCTGTGCCACTAAAAGCCATGCAGTTTAGCTGTTTGTCAGCAGAAGAGAGGTCTCCCGCCAACAAAAAAAGTCCACCCCCAACAAGTGGTGTTAGCACTGTTGGCAGGAGAGCACTTCTGCTGACAAAGCGCTGTTCACACAATCGCTTTCCGTCAGCAAAACTTTTGTCTTTAGGGGAGCGAGGGGTGTGTGTGGTTTTTTTAACACCTCTGAATGACACGTTTTGTCGTTCAGTTGTCAGTCTAGACAAAGCCTTAGAAATACCAGTAGTTGCTTCCCACCTCTCCCACTGATAGCCTTAATACTTCATTCAGTATTTTACAGGTGTTTAGTTAGGACTCACAATGTTGTTCTGAGGCAGGTACATCTCTTGAGCTCACTCTGACCGACGGAAAATGAAGCCAACCTTACAAACTTGGGTGCCTCAAGTTGAGTGTTTCAAACTTACATTTAGGACCCTAAATAAGTTGAAGTGAGGGTGGGAAGAGAGGGGGGACTCTGGAGAGACCATCTGTAGCACCCACGTAGCCATTCCTCACAAGGGAGACTAACATTCAAAGCAGTCTGTGGATAACTGTTTATTTAGAGAATAAGCTCTTTGGGAAAGGACTGTCTTTTCATTCCATGCGTGTACAGTACAATGGAGCTCTGCTGTTGGACTTGGAGGCCAGTAATACAGACAGTAATCATTTTATTCTGTTCGATTCCTTTCGACAAGAGTGGGATGTAACTCATGTTGACTAGTGGGCATGAATAGGGAACCTCTATAGCCCTGCCATACAGTCCATCTGTGGTGCTCATATAATCCCCATCACTGGGGTATCTAAGCACCTCACAGTCTTTAATGCATTTAGCCTCATGTCATAGGGCAGGGCTATTATCCCCGATTTACATGGGAAATTGAATCAGAGACACTAAGGGACTCACCTGTATTTACACAGGAAGATGGTAGAGCAAGGAATTGAACTTGTGTTAGTTGCACTATAAATAAAAAGCAGAGTGCAGTTTTCAGTTATTCTAACACAGTAACTCATTTGGAAAGTGGGTTTTTTCCCCCTCCTACACAAATTTCTCAAAAGGATTTGTTAAAAGAATATTCAGATGAAAAACAATTCAGGTACAAAGGAGGGAAAAAAAGCCTTGTTAGTTCACTCACTCTTTGTTTCCTCTGGAATTTTATTGTTTTTGCAACTAGACAAAAAAGGAAAAAACAGTTAAGATCGCCAAGGCCTTAGCGGTGACTGTGGTGGGGAAAGACCCAAAGATAAATATATCTACAAGAAGTGGGCAGTGTTCCAAACCAACAGATGGTCTGAAATGATAAATCCATAATGCTCTTTTTCAGGTGCTAATTGCAAACCACCAGCAATGAGAGCATTCTCACTGGTGGGGATTGAGACATACCTCATGAGCGCAATCTCCAGGGTGAGGGTGAGGAGTACTAGATGGTTGCTGACCTCACACCTGGACAATCATCTAGCAGGGTGATCATGTGTACAGAGCAACCATACAGGTTGCTACCATTCTGTTTTCTTCAACTGTTTGGTCACATCTACTGCTCATGTTTAGTTCTTTGCTGTCATTTCAGCCTCTCCCTTATCCCACGGAGCCAGACTATTCCCCCGCCTCTAGTTCTAGCAACTGAAGTAGAACATTGTCTTCCGCCCACTCTAGATGGTTATTCAGCACTTCCATATTACTGTTCTCTACAAGGCAAGATCAAGTAGCAGTCAAGTCCAGTAGATGAGCAATGTGATTAAATATCTTTTCCTCTCACACTATTGTCAGCAGACAGTAACTATCCAGAATGATGATGGAATAAGAGAAGTGGTGAGAGCCCACAGCACTTGAGTCAAGTGCATGGACACAGCACTTCCATTACAGCAGGGAATTTCCTACACAGTTGACTGGACTTTCTCTGCCCTGTGCCGATTTGCTGTTTGCTCAGATCCCATCCCTCACAGTTTCTTCCCACTTCCTTTTTATGCTCTTCTCTCCTGCCCTGTCCCCCTTGTCCCTTCCATTTAGCTAATCCCCTCCTAACTAAACCCCTCTCTGCCCTTGCCCTCCAAAATAAAAATAAAAGCTATCATGGAATTAAAAGGCCACTTGCTGCCATCAGATTGTTCACTCCGTATTACACCCCTTTCTCCCACCCTGCGTCTGTCTTGTCTAATTAGATTGTAAGCCCTTCAGAGCAGGGACCAGTGTGTGTGAAGGGGGGTGTGCCTAGCACAGTGGGCCCTGTTCTTGGTTGGCCCTTAGGCACTACCATAATAAACATGACTAATAATTAAAAAATACTCTAAGGGGGGGGTAGAAGAAAGGTTGTCAAAATGGCTGGAAGGGATCTCCTGGGTCATCGAGTTCAATCTCCTGGCATCACGGGCATCTTTGCCCTATAATCCTACTCACAAATGTATCAGGCTCCATCTAAACCAGTTAGGTGGTTTTCCCTCCCACTACTCCTATCGGAAGGTGTTCTAGACCCTTACTCCTCTGATGGGTAGAAGCCTTCTAAATTCCAGTCTAAATTTATTCATAGCCAATTCATACCCATTTGTTCTTGTGCCCTTCAGTTTTAATAGCTCTTCACGCTGCCTGGTGTTTACCTCCCTTGGGTATTTGGAGAGAGCAGTCATATCCCCTCTGTTTCCCATTGTATAGCTTCTATGGTATTTAAAAAAGTCATTTTCAAACAAGTTACTGAATATAGGTCAACAATAATAGTCTGGTTTTATGGTCCAAATTTAGATCATGTTAATCCATGGGAGAATCCTGTAATGGCTGGTTCATGATGAAAACCAACTCACCACTTTCAGATAGGTCTGAGGTGGGCATGAGAGCAGGGGTACACTGTTGGCAGGCAAAGCCTAACAAGGTTCCTGGCACACATTAAAGCAATGAGTGATGGGTTTCATGCCTTCTCCTGTACTTCATATGAAACCACTCCAATTTAAATGGGGGCAGATGGTCCCTTGGGGTCTAGGACCTTGTATTTACACATGTTGAAACATAATGTACAGTTCTAGTAGTGCTGTGTTACTTGTACAGCTGGTTGAAAATCTTCCAGACAATGTTTTTCTGTCAGAAAATGCTAATTTGTCAAAATTGAAACATTCTTGAGGAAACTGACCAATTTCAAAGCATTTTGAGAACACTGAAATTTTCTATTTTGACATGGGAATGGAATGTATCACTGTTTCAATTTTAAAAATTTTATATTAAGATAAAACTAAAAACAAAAAAACATTTCAATTGACCAGATATAAAGTTTTCTTGGGAAAAAAAACCTGCCCCCCATTAGGAACAAGAGCAAACTTCAAACAAACAAAACAAAAAAAACCCCACAGAATTTCCAGTTCCATCACAGCTCTGGTTAATCATCAAGTGTGTGCTTGAGAATTTGTGACTTTATCAGATAGTCCATAGTAAGATGCTGAGCACCATATCTCAGAGGCACAATTTTTCCAGAGACTCCCAGATTGCCGTGAGAGGGAAGTCATTTGGGACACTCCATAACGCTCTTCCCACTGATGTGGCCAGGCAATTCCACTAGCCACCACATAGGGGACTGGAGCCATGGCTCTACCTAAACTTTGAACCTTTCTACCTGCTCAGTTCTCCAAGGGAACAGCTAGGTGGGAGTTCATATGTTCCTCAACCACCAAAGCTGCCATTCTGGCAGACCTAGTGCAGGCCATTGCGGGAGGAGATGGCGTCTCTGCTTGAGCACTTATTTTTACAATACCATGGTATTAAAGTGGGTACCCACCACAGTGTACATACCCCTTATACAAGTATTTTAAGCCAGTTACCACCAAAAGATGCAGCATGAACACTGCCAGCTGAACAGTGGGCTGGCCATATGCTCCCAACCTCTCTGTTGGCAGAGAGCATGCAAACAACAGTGTGTTCCTAGAGCTGAACTTGGGCAGGCTGGTTTCACATGCTCTGTCTGTCCAACTCAGCTCCGACTCACTGCCACCAATGTCATAATACATTAGCACAATGGAGCATGATGCAAATAAAGTGTGATCCCTCAGAGTAAAAAGAAAAGGGATGATATGTTGTTTACCTGCAAAAGATAAAAACTGAAGGCTCAAGTACACAAGCGTAGTTGCTATGTGTGCCTGGGGGCATACACAATGTTCATTATGGGTACCGGACTTAATCTTGCACCTATTCAAATCAATGGCACTGCTTCACAGTTCTAGTATCAAGGCCATTTAGATTATTATTGTCTGAGCACTGTCAGAGGGCTTGGCACTACACAAAATAGAGGGGATGTCATTGCTTCCAAGGAACAAGCTAGATTTGTACATCTATGCATAGATCATAAGATCTATCTGCACAGGTCATATAGGAAAAGTGCTAATAACTGCAGCCTTGTCTACACTAGAGAATTACACTGTTTTGACGTGGACATTGTAACTGAACCAGAGCACGTTCCAGGAGCAGAGTATCCACACGAGCCATCAAGTTTTGGTTGTACTCAGAGCACATTGTTTACATGTGCTACATTGGTAGATGTGGCAGGGCCTGTGAATTGCTATACCTACCCCATTATGCCCTGCACTGATTTGTAAAGCTGATGCAGAACGTTCATGTTAGATTGGGTGGGAATGTTTTGAATTTTGATACAGAAAAAAAAAAGACGACATTTTTGCAAACCATTTGTCCCAATTTTTTGGCCATCTATCCAGCCGATTGAAATTTCAAAATTTTGTATTAAAAAAATGCGAAAAGTCCTCTCTCCTTTTCAGCACCTAGTGCACCAATTCCATGGTGGGTAGTGTTTGTTTCACCCAATTAGTTTGATTGTTCCAGTGGATGCTTTGAAGGTGCATCCTCAAATCCTGCATGAGGCTCTGCAGATGCACTGGGAGGGGCAGGGTCCTGCTACACCCTCATGCTCTCAGGGCGGACACCCAAGCAGACAGTCTCCAGCTTCCCCTGGAGCAGCTGCTGGTCAGCCTCTGGCCTGGGAGAGCTGGGTGTCATTATGACAAGTACCACCATCTTTGAGAAGATGCATTTCAGTATGGTCAGTCCTTCAGTCAGTTTTGTAAGTTGTGTTATCTTTGTCTTAGCTTGGTTTTGAAGCTGAAGTATCACTTCTTGGGCAGGAGGACCAGCTGCTGGAGCATCATAGGCCATGTATGTGGACTTAATTGCTGCTAACTAGAGAGCAACTGGGGAGTAGCTTTTCCTAAGTGGTCTTGTAGTAAAAGCACTCGGGTATTTGCCCAAGGTAAGTAAGATCTGCCCACTGTAGTGCTACATGTTGTTTGGGGGTTTGAGCCCCTGTTCATTTGTCATCACTGTCCCACCCCCAATCCAAAGGTAGGTGGCTCCACAGAGTGATGCCATCCCTGCCACCTCTCCTTTCTCCAGGTGTCAGGCACAGCTTCCTTCCTTCCCAAGGAGAAATCCTTTATGATTTCCCAATAACTTGAGGAAATCTCTGGGACACTGGACTAGAAAAATCTGTCTCCCTCACTCCTTTCTTATACTGGCAGCACAGTGATGCCCCTGAGCAGGCAGTGCATTTCCCCCTTCAGCAGTAAGTCATCTAAACACACCATTGTACAGGGCTGAGTTAATTCACCGACACGGATGAAGGGCTGAATCAGGATTTAACTTGCAATTCCAGGAGTACATGTAATTCAAACCTACTTAAGCCACTCAGCAGTCGCCTCTAGCTATTGGTAGCACGTGGCTGTTGTACCAGTGCTACTCCTGTAAGACAGACTGCTTGGGGATTCACCACTGTACACCGCCCCCCCAACCTGCCGCCTTATTCTTTTACATTGTAATTGAGCACAGCTGAAGTCTGAACTCAACCCACAGGCTTGGCTCAGCTGAGGTGCGGAGGCAAATGTGGCTCGAAGCCATCTTTCTGACTCTAGCCCCTGACTAGTCTGTCTTGGGAGAAAACTGGTTCCTGATCCAATTAAGGGTATGTCTACATTCATTTAGACCTACATGAATCAGCTTTGATCTAGCTAGCTAGAATAGTGATAGCAGTGAGGCCACAGCAGTAAGGGTTAGCCATGCGAGTGCATACCCAGGGTCCCCAAGCAGAAGTGTATAGCCCAGGATGCTGCAGCTTCACTTCTATTGTTATTTGAGCTGGTTCAGGGATTCATAGATTCCAAAGCTTCCATTGTGATCTAGTCTGACCTCCTGCATAACATAGGCCAGTGAACTTCCCTGAAATAATTCCTGTTTGAACTAGAGCAGATTTTTTTTTTGTTGGTTAAGAGAAACCAACAACTCCAATCAAATAAAAATTGCCAGTGACTGAGAACTCACCACAACACTTGCTAAGTTTTTCCAATGGTTAATTACCCTCACTGTTAAAAATGCATGCTTTACTTCCAGTCTGCATTTGTCTAGCTTCAACTTCCAGCTTCAGTTGGATCATGCTTTCTAGTCATTACTCCTGGGGGCAATTCTGCACCACTTTGAATGCACAGAATTTGTGTTCCCTGCAGATTTCTTTGCTTCCCTGCAGAAAAATGACTGACAGGGAAGCAAACAGAAGCCACAAAAGCGGTCATGCGAACCTCCCCAGCAGTATATTTCAGGTGCCCAGGGAAGCCAGCAGAGAGGTAAATCACTGTGGGACAGGAGGTGGGACTGGGGAAGACCCGGCTCGTGGCTCCTACCCTGCGTTGGGCTCAGCTGCTAGTCCCGGCTGGGCTGGGGAGAATGGGACTTCCTCTTTCCCTTCACAGCATCTGGGCTGGATCAGACCCACCTCCAGATTTCTCCTGCAGCTGCAGGAAGCCACACACACTGCCCTCCCCCGACTTCCTGCACCCATCACTCATTTGAAGGGGGAGGGATCTGTGTACATGGAGCTGCTCCCCTATTCACCCAACCCCTGTGCATCCAGACCCTCTCATACCCAGACACTTCCATTGAGCCTCACCCCCTCCAGAAACCCCTCTGATGAGCCCCACCTGGACCACCCCAATGAGCCACCCAGATCCCCAGCCAGATCCCCACCCCCCTCAGCATCTGGATCTCCCCCACAGAGCACCCTGCCAAGCTCTATACCCCCCCCACACCCAGACCCCACACCCACTGAGCCCCAACCATCTTCACCTGGACCCCCCTGCAGAGTTCCGTTACTGTTGCAGTCAGATCCCCCATAGAGCTGCCTGCATCCAGATTGCCCCACACAGAACCCTCTCAACCCACACCTGGATCCGCCCCCCCCCCCCCCCCCCCCAACACACACACAAAGCCTCTCCACACTTGTATCCTGCCTGCCCATACCTGGTGCACCTGGCATGGAGGGGCAGGGCCCTGGGGAAGGCCTGGTCCTTGTGCTGTGTCAGGGTTGGGTGCAGCCTCACCACTAAGTCTGTGTCCGAGGGGGAGTTGCACAGTGATCTCCCACCTCTGTGAAGCCAGTGCCTGTGTGCCCCAATGCCATGCTGGAGCCTCCACATTTGATAAATAAAATTTGAAGAATTTTAAAATAGTGTGTGCAGAATTTTAAATTTTTTGGTGCAGAATGCCCTCAGGAGTAAGTAATTCACATGACTCTTCTCTGAACCTTCTCCAATTTAGCGACATCCTTCTTGATTTGTTGACACCAGAACTGGATACTCTATTCTAAAAGCAGCTGCACCACTACCAAATACAGAGGTAAAGTAACCTGTCTACTCCCGCTTGAGATTGCCCTGTTTATGCATCCAAGGATCACATTCACTCTTTGGCCATAGCATCACAGTGAGAACTTATGTTCAGCCGATTATTCACCATTGCCCCCAAAATCTCTGAGTCATGGGCTTCCCAGGCTAGAGTCTCCCATTGTGTAAGTATGGCCTACATTCTTTGTTCCTGGATGTACACATTTAGCCACATTAAAAAAAATAAAATAAAAATCCACACATTGTTTGCTTGCACCCAGCTTACCAAGCAATCATGACTGCTCTGTATCAGTGAATAGTCTTCTTCATTATTTACCATACACCTCAGTCTTTGCATTGTCTGTAAACTTTATCAATTATCATTTTATCTTCTGTTCCAGGTCATTGATACACATTTTAGATAGTGTAGGGCCAAAAACTGATCTGAGATACCCATGGGGAAAAAAAACAAAACAAAAAAAACACCCCACACGCTCAATGATTTCCTGCTTACAATTACATTGAGACCTATCCGTTAACCAGTTTCAATCAATTTAGTGTGCGCCATGTTAATTTTATATCATTCTAATTTTTTAATCAAAATGTTGGGGGGGGGGTACTAAGTCAAAGGCAAAGTATATTATGTCAACACTAATACCTTTATCAAACTTGTAATCTCATCAAAAAATATCTAGACAGACTGACTATTTTCCATAAACACGTATTGATTGGCATTATTTATATTACCCTTCTTTAATTCTTGATTAAAGAAGTCCCATATCAGCTACTACCCACAATCAAGATCAGACGGACAGGCCTATAATTAGCTAGGTCATCCTGTTTACCCTTTTGAACTATGGCACAATATTTTTCTTCCAGTCTTCTAGAACTCCCCAGTGTTCCAAGACTTTTGAAAATCAGCATTAACAGTCCAGTGAGCTCCTTAGCCAGGTCTCTTAAAATGGCTGGATACAAGTTATCTGGACCTGCTGATTTTAAAATGTCCAACTTTAGTAGCTGCTATTTAACATCCTCATGAGTTACTATTGATACAGAAAGAGTGTCATCATAACGTGATGGGAAACAGATGATGTAATCCAAGTACAGAAAACATGCTGTAGTCACTCCTCTGACTGCAGTGTAGACATACCCTTCTAATGCACACTGGCTGGAAGGGTCTCTTAAGAACTCTTCTGGCAGCCCAGGATCACCGAGGTGCAGTGTTCTGGACAGGCTCCCTCCCATCCAGCAGACCTATTGCCGGGAAATGAGTAGCATAGTGAGAGCTATGCTAGCTTGGCTGCACAAGCGATAATTAGTCTGCACTGAGGATCTCGCCATTTACTTTGAAAGCAATGGGAAATATAGTAACATTACCTTTGACATGTATGTTGACCATCTAACCATATCAACTTTGTGACTCCCTCCCTCGGTTCGCCTGGCCATTCCTGCTCCTTCTAGAACAGTGGTCCTCAAACTTTTGTACTGGTGACCCCTTTCACATAGCAAGCCTCCGAGTGTGACCCCCCTTATAAATTAAACACTTTATATATTTATTATAAAATGCTGGAGGCAAAGCGGGGTTTAGGGTGGAGTCAGACAGCTTGTGACCCATCCCTCATGTAATAACCTCATGACCCCCAGAGGAGTCCCAACACCCAGTTTGAGAACCCCTGTTCTAGAGAAAGCATGCAGAGCAGTGATCTTCAATGGCCTAACTTGCCTTTTCCTGGCGAGACTGCACTTTTAAGATTAGGTATTTTGTAGGACATATATGCTGTTTTTAAAGTGTACAGAGATTCTGCTTAGAGAGAGATGAATCATAGAATCTCAGGGTTGGAAGGGACCTCAGGAGGTCATCTAGTCCAACCCCCTGCTCAAAGCAGGACCAACCCCAACTAAATCATCCCAGCCAGGGCTTTGTCAAGCCTGACCTTAAAAGCTTCTAAGGAAGGAGATTCCACCACCTCCCTAGGTAACCCATTCCAGTTCACCACCCTGCTGGCGAAAAAGCTTTTCCTAATATCCAAACTAAACCTCCCCCTCTGCAACTTGAGACCATTACTCCTTGTTCTGTCATCTTTTACCACTGAGAACAGTCTAGATCCATCCTCTTTGGAACCCCCTTTCAGGTAGTTGAAAGCAGCTATCAAATCCCCCCTCATTCTCTTCTGCAGGCTAAACAATCCCAGTTCCCTCAAAAAAAAAAAAAAAAAAAAAAAAAAGGAATACTTGTGGCTCCTTAGACTAACAAATTTATTTCACCATAAGCTTTCGTGGACTACATCCGACGAAGCGGACTGTAGTCCACAAAAGCTTATGCTGAAATAAATTTGTTAGTTTAAGGTGCCACAAGTATTCCTTTCTTATTTTTTTTGCTGACACAGACTAACACAGCTACTACACTGAAACCAGTTCCCTCAGCCTCTCCTCATGAGTCATGTGCTCCAGCCTCCTAATCATTTGTTGACCTCTGCTGGACTCTTTCCAATTCATCCACATCCTTCTTGTAGTGTGGGGCCCAAAACTGGACACAGTACTCCAGATGAGGCCTCACCAGTGCCAAATAGAGGGGAATGATCACGTCCCTCGATCTGCTGGAAATATCCCTACTTATACAACGCAAAATGCCGTTAGCCTTCTTGGCAACAAGGGCACACTGTTGACTCATTCAGCTTTTTGTCCACTGTAATCCCTAGGTCCTTTTCTGCAGAACTGCTGCCCAGCCATTCGGTCCATAGTCCATAGCAGTGCATGGGATTCTTCCGTCCTAAGTGCAGGACTCTGCACTCGTCCTTGTTGAACCTCATCATATTTCTTTTGGCCCAATCCTCTAATTTGTCTAGGTCCCTCTGTATCCTGTCCCTACCCTCCAGCGTATCAACCACTCCTCCCAGTTTAGTGTCATCTGCAAACTTGCTAAGGGTGCAGTCCACATCATCCTCCAGATCGTTAATGAAGATATTGAACAAAACCGGCCCCAGCACCGACGCTTGTGTGCTGAAACTAAACCAAATTAAGGCCACTCTAATTCTGAACAAGAGCACCCACACAGGGGATGTAATGAGGTTGAACTAATCTACATTAAAAGTTAATTCAAATTAACTTTTCTGAGCATCCCTGTGTAGACAAGCCCTTCTACATAAACTATAAGGTGTGTGAGGCAGGGACAATCATTGTGTCCTGTGTTCGTACACCACTTAGCACAGTGGGGACTTGGTCCATGACTGATGCTCCTATGTGCTACCACAATACAAACACCACCACCATTTCCTCCCATTTGTCCCATTCTGTCAGTATAGAACAGGACAGGTACATTAGAAGTAGACTGAAATAAGGAAAGGGTTGTTTCTTTCACCATTACATACAGAAGCAATTAAAATCTATTTCATAGTGCACTAATTTCTCCTCAGTCTCCCCAGGCCACACATTGTTTTACAAGATCACATTAAAAAGGTTAATGGAGGGAACAGGAACTGACAGTTATTTTCACTACCTAGAAACAATTCATAAGGTTGCAATAACTTATCTCGGAGTAAAGCGCTATGTAACAACAATACCTAGAAAAAACCTGACTGTACTGGGAGGCTAATGCAGTCTGCCATCAACAACTCCATTTTCTTTTCTGGATGAACTTTGTCTTGAATAAACAGCAACATCTGGAATTTGGCAGAACACACCATAAAGGGAATAATATGTCTAAGGCAGCTTTACTGAAAAGGACAACCCCATTTATTACTCAAACCAAACTTTACAATTATTCAGTGTCACATGAAATAAAAAATATCAAATCCACCAGGTGTCCTTTGTGTGCTTGCCAGCTATAGTGTGTGGAGATAATAACCAGATGACTAGTTATGATTCCTTTTATAAATTTTGTGGATTATACTGCACCCCATAAAGGGGTGTTGTAAATGTTAGTCCCCGCTCTGGTGCTGAGGGTTGTCTCTTACTATGTATACGTACAGTGTCTCACACCATGAGGTTCTGAGCTCAGGCACTCCTGTAGCAATAAAAATAAGAACAGCAAATGTAAGTTGTGGGGTATTTTTAAGCTCATCAACAGTTTAAATATGAAGCTGTTCAAAGCAGATTTAGTACCATAAAAGAACACTGAGTGGAAACACTTGGACATTTAACACTGGCCTGAAATATGTTCCTTTGATGAAATGTAACCCCTTGCACTAAGATGTAGTGTATTAACTGGATCTGCGCCAATTTTGGTGTAATACATAAAATGGCCTAGAGCTGTGACGTTTACTAAATTTACTGTGACTGCCCCTCACTATATGTATCCCCAGTATATACATACAAACAAAACAGATTTGCACATGATGTGCAGGCAGCCCAGTGGGCCTCTTCTCTTTTTACCTGCCTATCTAGGTAGGTACTTGTACCGCCCTCATTCCCTTAGTAGCTGTGCACCCTTTACTTTTACCACTGTAAAGTAAAGCTAATTATTGAAGTCAATGGAGTTCTCTGTGTATAACTAGACAGGAAAAAATCAGAGCCTTTATAGAGCTCCCACACTGAAAATTTGATGTACCAACAGTGTAGTAAAATGAAACTAGAGTCATGAATTCCATATGGCTAAATAATTCTTGCAAGGTTAAGGCTGCATCTACCTGCTTAAATGTAATGGGGAAGTTGCCTTCAGTGCTAATATCCTGGGTCCAATGGGAAAGTTTCCCTGATGCCAATGGCAGATACTGTGGAATAGCCTTAATGTCTCATTTCTCTATTACCAACCTTCTCTGCATATGGTGAGATAAATACTATGGCTACACTATCTCCCACAGTAACTCGACCTAAGGTACGTGGACTCCAGCTATGTTATTCACGTAGCTAGAGTTGCATGGCGTAGGTCGAGTTACCGTGAGGCCTACACCGTGGGGGGAAGGAGGCGTCGATGGGAGAGAAAAAAAAAATCTCCCTATCGACTTACCTTACTCTTCTCATCAGGGGTAGAGTACCGGGGTCGACTGGAGAGTGATCTGCAGTTGATTTGATGGGTCTTTACTAGACCTGCTAAATTAACCACCAGTGGATCAATCTCAGAGCATTGATCCATATAGTGTAGACCTGTTCTGTCTCTGCACTGACTAACTCTCTCCTCCTCCACTGCTGACTCTGTAAAGATTTGGGGCTCTAACCCTTCTGCCATGTGCTAAGAGCAGCAGCAAAGGCCAGGTTCAGCCTGTTTAGGGGTCCTTTTCTAAAATGACTATAACTATGGCTCAAGCCCCCACTCTCTCCCTCATGCCAAACTCCTACTTCTGGCTGTGGGAAAATAAAACCTCTGTGGTCATTTTTGCAGTTGGCTCTTCCCTGCTCACAAGCCCTCAGTCTTTGGGAGCATGGAATACAAGGATCATTTTACTTGGGGGGAAAATGGGGAAATCAAAAGAAACACAAAACCCCTCTATATATTTAGATCTAAGAAAACAAGCAACCTAAATCAGTGCATTTAGTGAACCCCACAGTTCCATTCATAATTGTCCAGCTTCTTGAGGTCCAGAACTCCTAGTCCCACCACAAACCCTATCACCTCAAGCCCCACTCACAGATCTAATTAGTCTCAGGGGTAGTTCAAAGGGCATCTCTCCTCCACACCTCTGCCAGGTCCTGCTCTGACGGGATGCAATGATTTCACCTCTGCAGCACTGTCATCTGTGGACTCACTGCAAAGCCAGCTCTGTACCACTGCTAGTCCAGTTAAGCCCTCCTGCAAAGTCAGCTCTGCCCCAGCACTACTGCTACTGGTCTGGGGTCCCACAGATTCCATCCACGTAGAGAACCCAGAGGAAAAACAGGACTCCTGGACAAAAGCCTCCTGATCTCTACCTTTCTCTGTAGAGCTTGAGTTTCATTACCAAATCAAAGTCCAGAGCCTATACACTTATGGTGACCCACTCACTCTAGGGCAAATCCTGCACAATCCCTGTACCCCTTTCATGAGTAGAGTAATAATAATGATCTATACAATCAATACATATGCAAATTCCAACCAAAGCAACAAAATGCAGTAGGTGGAATTATGGGTAAACATTATAGTTCACGTAAATCAAACAAGCCAGAGCTGGCTTTTCTTCTTCTCCCCTATAGAGGAACAATTGGGAAAAGGGCAGAGAATGGCAACAAAAATGATTAGGGGTATGGCACAGCTTCCATATGAGGAAAGATTAAAAAAAAACTAGGTCTGTTCACTCTAGGTGATGTACCGTCTCTGCTCCAACGACGAGGCCCCTAACAGTAATGGGTATGCCTATTCACTCTCTGTTGTTCTTACCTCATTTTCATTATGTTTGAATCTCAACTGGGCTTTGTTTCAGAGCAGTATCCTATGCCAGTGAGCAGAAAGATGAAGCTATACCCAGAACTGTAACAATGTACCCTACATCAATTCCATAGCAGCTTCCAAAGCGCTCCCAGAAGAGCTATTCAAGGTAGCTAACCTTGACAGCTTGAGTAGAGAGAGGGCTAAAGATTCAGCCATAAACATGTGACTGGAGAACCATTTCCAGAATGGAATCCCACCAAAGGGAGAAGTCCCAACACAACACACCCCTTTGAGAGAACAAACACTGTCTAAACTTTACAGCATTTTAACTTTGGCTCCCTGTGAAAGACAGAATCTCTGAAGAGTGGGGATGGGAAGCCCCCTCTAAACCCCCTCCACCCCAACACCATTTATACTGAATTACAGCCCCTATTTTCTGATACAGTATTACCAGTGTGGGTGACATACAACCTCACCAACAGAGTGGACACTACAGAGTAACAGTGCAACAGGGCACTCACCTTTGGAACACCTTCAAGCAGCAGGGTGTAGTAGGACAGTCCTTTTCTTGCTCCTGGTGCCCCTTGCAGGTTGCCAGCTGACCTTGTTAAGTCTTCAGTGGCTTCGCCAAGTCACAAAGTCCTAATGAATCCCTTCTGGGGTATTAAAGAGCCCAATAAACAGACTGTTTGCTCTCACTGGGGTCTTCAGCCCTAACCCTGGCCCATTTAAAAACAGCCCTTTGTTCAGGCTCCCAAATAAGCTCCATCCCCTTCTTGAGGTTTATGTCACTTACTTGTGGCCAGTAGGGGAACCCAGGCCCTCCCCTACCCCAGGTTCCAACCCAAGGACACTATACACAGTAGCCACATACTGTTCAATTTCAATCCCTTGGTGCTGCTTCTCTGGGCCACCACCTGACCAGTCCTACTTGCAAACTCAGTTATGCAACATGCACTCAGAAAACAAACTCTGGCTAGCCCTGAAGCTTCTTTAGCCAGAGACCGCCACGCCACGCCACGCCACGCCACGCCACGCCACGCCACGCCACGCCACGCCACGCCACGCCACGCCACGCCACGCCACGCCACGCCACGCCACGCCACGCCACGCCACGCCACGCTCCAATTCCAGCCAGGAACTGACTCACTAAACCCAGGCAGCTCCTTTTATCTGGGCCAGCAGGGCCCTGATTGGCTATTGCTAGCCCTTCTAGCACTTGGAGCATCAAGCCTCTATGGTTTCCAAAATGTCTGCTCCAGAGAAAGTCCTCTCTAGGGAAGCTTGGAGGACCCATCTTTTCTGCCTTTTTTCCTCTCAGCTCGCTGCTTTTTGGGACAGGTGTAGTAGGACCATAGGGCCTCCAGCAGGGAGTTGCAAAGGCTGAATGCGCCCTGTCACAAGCAGACATCTAAAATCTTCATAAAATAGGTTTCTTTACAAGTGCCAAGTGCAGTGGGCCTTAAACACATGCTTAACATTAAACACATGCTTAAGTGCTTTGTTGAATAGGGAGTAGGGACGGGATTATTTACATACTTAAAAAGTGTGTTGAGGGGGAGGGGCTTTAGCAGATGTACAGGAGGTCCATTTAGTGTAGTATTTTCAGTCTGTTAACTCTAGATTATTGACGTGTTGAGTGCGATCCTTACATCTTTCTTCATGTACCTAGACAGATGTTGGTAGGTGCAATATATACATTATGTATATTTCTTACACACACACACACACACACACACACACACACACACACACACACACACACATAAATAAATAAATGTGCTGTATGGCGCTCAGTGCAATTTCTATTTGACCCACTGCCGAGCATGTGATGTCACCCCTTCAAACGCTTCTGCAGGAAAATGTTGCCAAAGCATCTTAGGAAATGTTGCGTCCCAGTATGTAAATAGATGTCACAGCAAAGGTCTCAGTCTGGCAAGCATATGTCCTGCGCTAGCAAAGCCAGACTGTCAGGCAGCTGTTCTGTACAAGGTGACGACTCCTTTAATAAAGATTTCTCTTCAGTGGTGGCAGTGAGGCTTATTTGCTGTGGTGTCTTACCAGTCTGATTTCAGAAATGGACAGGCTGGCACTTAAAAACAGAATTTGATAAGGGCCTGCATTTTGACAAGGAACTAGCGATTTTGGGTGCCTCCATTTTTAGACTGATAATCTGAGACACTTAAAAGGAGCCCGGTTCTCAGTAAGTGCAGAGCAACTGTACACTGACAATCAAACCCCTCTAAAAGCAGTCTCAAGTCCCCAAAATGGAAGCACCCCAAATCACTGGTTACTTTTGAAAATTTAGGCCAATATATCTACTAATCTGGGCATGGAGAACTGAAATTGGTTCTATCCAGTAGCCCTCAACCGGGCTTCTAAAATGCAGCAGGACTAGAAATGAAACTTTTTCACTGCAAAACCGTCATTTCAATGAAAACATTTCATTTCTAGTCCTGCATCATTTTAGAGGGGTTTGATGTTCAGTGTACAGTTGCTCAGTGCTTTTAAAAAAAAGAACAGAAAAATGTTTGTAAAAAACAGGTTTTATGCCCCCACCCTTCTTCTCCCCTTTTTTCTTCCCTCTTCCTTTTTCTTGCTTCCCATTTTGCCACTTGAATAGTGATGTATTTTTGGTTTGCGGTTTCAACTTTTCATTGAAAAAGCCCCCCCAAAATTAATGAAAAATGGGAAACAGATTTCTGATAGCAGAGGGCGCTTTAATCTAGCAGAGAAAAAGGCAACAAAATCAAATAGTGGGAATGTGAAGTTAGACAAATTCAGCCTAGAAATAAACTGTAGATTACAGTGAGGGTAATTATTTACTGGAACAATTTACCTAAAGATATGGTACATGCTCCATCATTTAAAGTCTTTAGATCAGGACTGGGTGTATTTCTAAAAGATATGTGATAGTGCAAACAGAAGTCATGGGCTTGATGCAGAAATTAGTGGGCAAGGTTCTTTGGCCAGTGAAATGCAGGAGGTCAGATTAGATGATCAGAGAAGACTGAGAGGGGACATGATAACAGTTTTCAAGTACATAAAAGATTGTTACAAGGAGGAGGGACAAAAATTGTTCCTCTTAACTGCAGAGGATAGGACAAGAAGCAATGGGCTTGCAGCAAGGATGGTTTAGGTTGGACATTAGGAAAAATTTCCTAACTGTCAGGGTGGTTAAGCACTGGAATAAAATGCCTAGGGAGGTTGTGGAATCTCCATCATTGGAGATTTTTAAGAGCAAGTTAGACAAACACCTGTGAGGGATGGTCTAGATAATACTTAGTCCTGCCATGTGTGCAGAGGACTGGACTAGATGACCTCTTGAGGTCCCTTCCAGTCCTATGACTCTATGATCCCAATGGTCCCTTCTGGCCTGAAAATCTGTGAATGTATGAAATCAACAAAAATTTTCCATGAAAAAATGACCATTTTTGACCATTTTTTACAAAGAATTTGTCTTCACTGGAAAATAGCATCTTAGAACGTAGCTCAGAAGAATCAGGGTACATAACATGATGTTAAATACAGTTTAGCAGTCAGGGTAGGTTGGGACTGTTTAATAGTGTGTCAGCTGATGACTGGTGAACCGTAACAGTCCCCATCTGAACTGTGTTTAATATTATGTCAGTTAACATGATTGCTCAGGGGTGTCTTCTAGCATGATGTGATTTCCTGGTGTGGACAAGCCCAAACTCTCTGTGCAGAGAAAAATGAAGCACTCCCTTCCCTCAGGGAATAAACAGGCTGCCCTGAAAATGCCCCCATCCTCTGCTGGGCTAGACAGCCACAGACTGCTGAAAATGAATGTTTGGGACGATGGTTAACTCAGCTGTTCATTTCACCTTAATAACTGGGTGACCATCATTTGCATGCACCAGTGCTTAAATGGACAGGCCACCAAAATCTTGATTTATGCTTTACTCACTGTAAAATAAGACTCTTGTACCCTCTCCCTTCCCCTCTTTACATGGTCTTCCTGAGGTTACAAGCACAACTTTCATGTGGTAAATAAGCATCCCAACTTTCACAATAAGTCAGAAATCAAGCTAACCCCATTTCAAAACAAGGCCAAAACAAGCCAGTCCCTAAGAACCCCAACACTCTATGTGACTAGATCCCCACAGCGTGCAGTCTGGAACTGTGGTGGGCCCACTGTGCACCCCGGACTCTCTCCCCCTCTTTGCCCCTCCTTGCCGATAGCCAATCAAAAAAAAGAAGCAACAAGCTACAACAAGCAACAAGCTACAAGCGAAACAAGCAACAATCCAAAAACTAGCCAACAAGCAACTCACAAGACAATTAAGCCAAGAACAAGCCCAATTTGTGTTGGTTTTTTTTGCGGGTTTGGCATATCTGGTTACAAGGTGTTCGGAATACGGAAGCCCAGTTTCTAGTTTGACACACACAAGTCAAGCAGCTTATTGTTACAGTTCTGGCCAGACATCACTGATTCCAAAGTATTAGCCAGGGTTGTGTGTAAGATTTAACTTTTTGTTTTTAATTTATGGCCTTTTCTAGCTCTACTTTATCTCACTTGTGCTTCATTCACACCTCCACAGGCATTCTCAGCAGCTGCAGTCTGTCAATCAGCGCCTCTTCCACTCTGCCTCTTTTGCATTAAGATCAGGAAATGTGAAATCATGAGATGGAATGATAGCATGTTCTAACAGTTAGTGCAAGCCCCTGGGAGCGAGAAATCTTAATTTCTAATACCAACTCAGCTACTCCAATGACTTTCCATGACATGGGAAAGTCACTGCCTGTCTGTCCCAATTTCCCCATCTATAAAATGGGGATAATAATATTTACTGATGTCACAGGGCGTTGTTAGGAATCGTGGGAGTTCAGACCCTAAATTCATCCTGGTCCATATAAAGAAGCAAAGAACAAATATTTTAGATTTTATACTAAGTCAAAATAAACCCAAGATATAAAGAGGAGCTTGGGTTACTCACAATCTCTTTAATGAAAACATAGATTCCAGTAAGTAATGATGAGGCAGACTTAAACTTCTAAGAATATGTTTAAAAGCCATCTAAATATATGTTGCTTTCAGGACAGAGACTTCTGGAGAAGTAAATCTTTGAGTGATTAGTTGACAATCACATGTTATACAGTTTGTGCTTCTCATCCACCAACACATCCATCCAATGGGCTACCATACATTTTCTGAGTTTAACATTCTTCCTTGATCCTTTCTCTTACAAGTACCCAGTGGAATGTAACCTTTAGCCAAATGTTTTCAGCTTTGCTATTTATAACTTAGAAGCCATCAGCATGAATATTTTTAAAGATTCTAAAATCTTGGCCTCTTTCAACCAAATGAAAACAAAACATCTTTCATTTATTTTATTTAACACCTTCAACTACTGCAGGTCAAGATCCGAAAGATATTTATAATAATGTTATCTGGGGCAGTAACTAATTTATCTTCTTCAGTCAGAAAGAAAGTGATGTGGTATCCACTCTGTAACCCCATAAGGAGCTGTGGAGAGAGCTGATTTGCAAGAATTGAGGCATTAATTGATCATTTTAATTAGGCGCCGGGTCTCAGATCCAACCCTCCTGCTGAACATTGCAGGAGATCACCACCAAATTTTGTGGACTAGGCCCATCTCTGATTATGACAGCTACACTGTGCACATAACTGGTCTGTGCAAAAGCATGCATCTATTATAATCATCTCATCCTTCTATACTCCCACGTATTTTTTTTTCATTTACCTGCTCCATATGTCATTATCATAGAATCATAGGACTGGAAGGGACCTCAGGAGGTCCCTCCAGTCCCCTGCACACATGGCAGGACTAAGTATTATCTAGACCATCCCTGACAGGTGTTTGTCTAACCTGCTCTTTAAAATCTCCTATGATGGAGATTCCATGACCTCCCTAGGCAATTTATCCCAGTGCTTAACCACCCTGACAGTTATGAAATTTTTCCTAATGTCCAACGTAATCTCCCTGCAATTTAAGCCCATTGCTTCTTGTCCTATCCTCAGAGGTTAAGAAGAACAATTTTTCTCCCTCCTCCTTGTAACAACCTTTTATGTACTTGAAAACTGTTATCATGTCCCCTCTCAGTCTTCTTTTCCAGACTAAACAAACGCAATTTTTTCAATCTTCCCTCATAGGTCATGTTTTCTAGACCTTTACTCATTTTTGTTGCTCTTCTCTGGACTTTCTCTAGTTTGTCCACATCTCTCCTGAAATGTCGCACCAGAACTGGATACAGTACTCCAGTTGAGGCCTAATTAGCGTGGAGTAGAATGGAAGAATTACTTCTTGTGTCTTACAACACTCATGCTAATACATCCCAGAATGATGTTTGCTTTTTTTGCAACAGTATCACAGTGTTGACTCATATTTAGCTTATGGTCCACTACGACCCCAGATCCCTTTCCGCAGTACTCCTTCCTAGGCAGTCATTTCCCATTTTTTATGTGTGCAACTGATTGTTCCTTCCTACTTTGAAGTACTTTGCATTTGTCCTTATCGAATTTCATTCTATTTACTTCAGACCATTTCTCCAGTCTGTCCAGCTCATTTTGAATTTTAATCCTATCCTCCAAAGCACTTGCAACTGTCATGACTTTAGTAAAGCTTTTGATGACAAGACATACCATGTCTTCCACTTCCCCCACCCCATCCACCAGGCTTGTTACTCTGTCAAAGAAAGCTATCGGGTTGCTTTGACACAATTTGTTCTTGACAAATCCATGCTGACTGTTACTTATCACCTTAGTATCTTCTAGATCAGGGGTTCTCAAACTTCATTGCACCGTGACCCTCTTCTGACAACAAAGTTCCTACACGACCCCGGGAGGGGGGCGGAGACTGAGCGCCGCTGCCTTAGGTGTGGTGAAGAGGGGGCTTTCACACTGGGTGGGGGTAGAGTTCGGGCTTCAGCTTCAGCCCTGGGTTCCAGCAAATCTAATGCTGGCCCTGGAAACCCCATTAAAATGGGGTTGCAACCCACTTTGGGATCCCGACCCCATAGGTGCCGACTCCATGGGTGCTCCGGGGCTGGAGCACCCATGGGGAAAAATTGGTGGGTGCTCAGCACCCACTGGCAGCTCCCCGCCATCCCCGGGGCCCGCGCCCAGCTCACCTCACCGCCGGGAGACGTTCCGGGGCCCCGCCCCCGACACTGGGTGACGTTGCATCGGCTTCGGGGGCGGGGCCCCAGAACGTCACCCGGCGTAGGGGGCGGGGCCCCGCAACGTCGCCTGGCATCAGGGGCGGGGCCCCGCCATGTCGCCCGGTGTCGGGGGCGGGGCCCGGTGTCAGCCACCACCAGCGCCGCCGAAAGTTGGCACCTGTGCCCGACCCACAGCTTGAGACCCACTGTTCTAGATGTTTGCAAATTGATTGCTTAATTATTTGCTCCATTTTTTTCCCGGGTACAGAAGTTAAGCTGACTGGTCTGTAATTTCCCGGGTTGTCCTTTTTTCCCTTTTTATAGATTGGCAATGTATTTTTCAGTTTCCAGTTGTCTCGAATCTCTCCTGTCTTCCATGACTTTTCAGAGATAATCGCTAATGGCTCAGATATCTCCTTAGTCAGCTCCTTGAGGATGTATTTCATCAGGCCCTGGTGACTTGGAGACATCTAACTTGTCTAAGTAATTTTGAACTTGTTCTTTTCCTATTTTAGCCTCTGATCCTACATCATTTTCGCTGACATTCACTGTGTTAGACATCCTATCACCACCAACCTTCTTGGTGAAAACCGAAACAAATAAGCCATTAAGCACCTCTGCCATTTCCACATTGTCTGTTATTATTTCCTCCTCCTCCCCCATTGAGTAATGGGTCTACCCTGTCCTTGGTCTTCCTCTTGCTTCTAATGTATTTGTAGAATGCTTTCTTGTTACTCTTTATGTCTCTAGCTAGTTTGATCTTGTTTTGTGCCTTGGCCTTTCTAATTTTGTCACTACATACTTGTGTTATTTGTTTATATTAATCCTTTGTAATTTGACCTAGTTTCCACTTTTTGTAGGACTCTTTTTTGATTTTTAGATAATTCAAGATCTCCTGGTTAAGCCCGGGTGGTCTCTTGCCATACTTCTTTATCTTTCCTACACAGTGGGATAGTTTGCTCTTGTGCCCTTAATAATGTCTCTTTGAAAAACTGCCAACTGTCTTCAATTGTTTTTCCCCTGAGACTTGCTTCCCATGAGATTTTACCTACCAACTCCCTGAGTTTGCTAACGTCTGCCTTCTTGACATCCATTGTATTTATTTTGCTGTTCTCCCTCCTACCATTCCTTAGAATCATGAACTCTACCATTTCATGATCACTTTCACCCAAGATGCCTTCCACTTTCAAATTCTCAATTCAAATCCTCCCTATTTGTCAAAATCAAATCTAGAACAGCCTCCCCCTTAGTAGCTTTCTCCACCTTCTGAAATAAAAAATTGCTTCCAATACATTCCAAGAACTTGTTGGATAATCTGTGCCTTGCTGTGTTATTTTCCCAACAGATGTCTAAGTAGTTGAAGTCCCCCATCACCACCAAGTCCTGTGCTTTGGATGATTTTGTTAGTTGTTTAAAGAAAGCCTCATCCACTTCTTCTTCCTGGTTAGGTGGTCTGTAGTACACCCTACCATGGCATCACCCTTCTTTTTTACCCCTTTTTTCCTTACCCAGAGACTTTCAACAAGTCCGTCTCCTATTTCCATGTTAACCTCAGTCCATGTGTATACATTTTAATATATAAGGCAAGACCTCTTCCCTTTTTCCCTGCCTGTCCTTCCTGAGCAAGCTTTACCCTTCTATGCCAATATTCCAGTCATATGTATTATCCCACCAAGTCTCTGTGATGCCAACTATGTCATAATTGTGTTTATTTACTAGCATTTCACGTTCTTCCTGCTTATTCCCCATACTTCTCGCATTAGTTCTGTCTAGTATCTCCTTTATCCCTTCTATAACAGCCAATGCTCCCCGCAAATTCCAACCCTTCTCCCAGGTCTCCATGTTTTTGACTTACCTGTGGGCTTTGGTCACCTGCCTCCTTCAAACCTAGTTTAAAGCCAGGTTAGCCAGTCTGTATCCAAATATGCTCTTCCCCTTCCTCGATAGGTGAACCCCATCTCTGTTTAGCAGTCCTTCTTTCTGGAACAGCATCCCATGGTCAAGGAAGCTGAAGCCCTGCTGGTGACACCATCTTCACAGCCAGGCATTCACTTCCAGGATGCATCTGTCTCTGTCTGGGCCCCTACCCTTTACCAGAAGGATCAAAGAGAACACCACTTGCACTCCGAACTCCTTCACCCTTATTCCCAGAGCCCGGCAGTCCCAGAGCTTACTCCCAGAGCCCTGTAGTCACTTCTCATCTGCTGAGGGTCATACCTCGCAGTATCATTAGTCCCCACATGGATGAGTAGCCTGGGGTAGTCATCAGAGGGCTGGATGATCCTCGACAATCCCTCTGTAACATCTCAGATACTGGCATCTGGCAGGCAGCATACCTCCCAGGATGCCATGTCAGGGTGACAGGTGGGTGCCTCCGTCCCCCTCAGAAGAGAGTCACCAACCACCACTACCCTACGTTTCCTCCTGGGAGTGGTGGCTGCGATCCTCCCAGTCTTGGGGATACATGGCTTCTCCTCCTCCACCTTTGGGGGTGATTCCTCATCTTTTGTTGCCAGGGCAGCATAACGGTTTTCCATCTTCATGGTGGGTGGGTTGGGAGGGTTGGGAGTAGGGGTGGAACACTGCCTGCTGTCAGAAATAACCAGCAGCAAGTGTCCTCCCTGTGACAGAGCCATATCCTCTTCCCCCGGTGGTGTGACAGCAATCCTCTGTAGCTGAATAGCTTCCTCAGGCTTAGATGTCTCCATATGAATACTGTCAATGAATTCCTCGTGGGCATGAATGCTCCTTAGCCTGGACACCTCCTCCTGTAGCTCTCCCACCTGTTTCCTAAGAGATTCCACCAGCAGGCACCTTTCACACTGGATGGTCCCCCCCAGCCTGGCTTTCTGAGAGTGGGAAATGCAGGCCACAGTCTCTGCAAGTCCACACCAGGATCCAGGTAGAAGCATCCATGGTAGGGTTGTCTGTCTGGATACAGGCGCAGGTGGAGGAGATAGGAGCCGCATTGGCACTGGTGATGCAGCCCTTCCTAACCATGGCAATTATATTATGACTCCCTCTTACAAACCCCCTTTCAAATGCCTGTTTGCGGTCCCCTGTTCGCTAGCTCCCCTTGATTGCTTAGCCTCTGGGTTTAAGGCCTTCTCTCCTATATCAGCCCTACCCCCTCGTTAAGCACATAGGGCTAGGGTGATCACAAGGCTGACTGAGGCTGATCAAAGATGATCAAGGATGATTCAGGGCCAGGGAACGAAGGCTCAAACTGTCCCAGACATACAATCCCAACTGACCCAGTAACTGAAATAACTGAAAATAACCTGAAAGAGAAAGAAATACACAAACAGTCAAATAAACTCACTCACCCCAAAGTTAGTACTCACACCTTGTTCATTCAGCAGGGGGATCTCCTTCTCCCCCCTCAAGCTCTCCTGTTAGCTAGCTCCTTTTGGTCGCTTAGCCTCTGGCTTTTAAGACATTAAACAACACTAAGTAATTTAGAGTAGGAACTTTCTACATCTTTGTATGATGCCTGGCATAATGGACATCTGAGCTCAGATGGGGGACTCCAGTGCTATTATAAATAATTAATAATAAACTTTATTTTAATTCATTTTCTCTGGCACACATCCCCATTTCTAATGCAACCGCTACTATAGACTCTAGAGGGCTGATTCTGACCTCATTGATGCCAGTTTTATAATGATGCATGACTCCATTACTTCAATAGAATTGCTAGTGATTGACATTGATGCAAGTGAGACCAGAACTGAATGCTGAGCAGCAGTTCCTTGGGTTCTGCATGCATGTGTAAGTGGGGGAATAGTCCCGCTCTTGTGGGGAACTTTCCTCGTCTCTGCACTACCCCGGTGAAATGGGCTAGCGGAAGGATCTGAGTCCTCGCTCCCACCTCCTTTACCCAGAGGCCTCCCTGCCCTCGAGGACTCCCCTTGCACTCTCCTGTCTGGCAGAGTCCTCGTAACCCCAACAAGGCTGGGCCCAGGATTCCTGGGGGGCTCAACCCCCAACCTTGCTGTGGTCACCTAGGTCAGGGGCTAGGGTGTCCCCACTCCGGGGTGTACTCTCTAAACAGGATACTTCCCTGACCCACTGATCACTGCATACAATTCAAAGCAAAGGCAAATTATTTAATTAACAATTAATTTGTAACAGGAATAAGGAAAAATGGGAAAGACTAATGAAAACACATCACCCCGCTCTGTGGCAGGGAACATCCCAACAGTGTCTCTGCAATGTCAGGGCAGTTCAGTCTGTTCCTTTGCAAGTCCCAGGCTCCTTCTCAGGCCCTGGCTGTGCTGCAGGGACGCTGTGGCTTGGACACTTGTTCTGGCGGTGGCCACACGCTCGCAGGCTCTGGGTGGCAGGACCCTTCTTCCCAGCGTCGCCCCCGCCCCGTTGGGGTTACGATCCCCCTGCAAGTCTGGCCTGCAGGGCCCCTTGGCTGAGGCGTCTCCCTGCGCTGGGCCCACTGCCCAGGGTCCCCCTCGCTCTCCCCAGCTGCTCACCGCACCCGGCTCCGGACTGCTCCAGCCCCAGCTCCACCGCTGTGCCTCAGCTCCAGCTCCTCTGCCTCAGCACGGCTGCTGCTGCTGCTCTGCCTCCAGCTGCCTGGGCTGCTGCCCTGGCCCCTCCGGCTCTGGCTGCTGCAGCTTCTCCCCCCAGGGCAGGTCTGTCTCTGGGCTGCAGCTTCTCCCCCCAGGGCAGGTCTGTGTCTCTGGGCTGCTTTTCTGGCCCCTCCAGATCTGGCCCAGCTCAGCTCTGCCCTCTCCTCAGCTCGGCCCCACTCACTCTGACTCAGGCAACTTCAGCTCACACGGAGGACGGGATTCACCCCTAGAATCATAGAATCTCAGGGTTGGAAGGGACCTCAGGAGGTCATCTAGTCCAACCCCCTGCTCAAAGCAGGACCCCTGACCTCCTGACTCCCTGATTCGCCTGCCCGCCCTGTCAATCAGGCTGACCTGGAGCATTGGCCTCTCCCCATTGCCCCTGGGGACTGTCAGTCCCATCGACCCTTCCCCTTTTGGTACTGGGAGCTCTGAATGTTAGTAAGGGGATAACAGTCCCCTTACACATGATTATCTTCCACTAGGGATTTAAATACAGTAAACTATCGTTCTTCTTCAAGTAGATACAGCTGTGTATTCCACTTAGGTGTGTGTGTGCTCAGTGGTGGAGAAATTTGCCTAGCAGTACACATAGAGGGGTAGCACTCATGCTTTGTAGCTGTAGCGCCTCCCCTGGCTACATGTGGCAGTGCCACCCTGACCCTCCCTCAGTTCCTTCTTACTGTCCATGGCTGGAGTCAGAGCTCTGTGTGGTCTCAACCTCACAACCTCTCAACTGGTTTGATTTTTTCTCTTCTTGTATGTTGTTAGTTGTACCCTGAGTGCTCGTTGGAGTTGTGTTAGTTGTAGTAGTTTGTTTCCTCAGGGATGCCCTCGCTGGGATTTAAACGTTGTTCTTCATCTGGGGGAGTGATCCCCAACAGCGACCCCCACACACGATGCTTGCTGTGTCTCAGCGAGGCCCAGGTCAAGGAGCATCGCATGGTCTGCAAATTGTTTAAGAAACAGACTCAAGTGGCTCGGGACTCAAGCAGCACCTAGTCGAAAGACCATGAGGCCTGCTTCAGTACGGGAGCCCTCATCAGGTCAGAGATCGCCCTTGGGCTCTGAGAGCACTGCTGCTTCATGTTCCGGAGCAGGCGCCTCTCCAGAAATGGAGGGTCCGTTCCCCATCAACTGTGTCGAGGAAAAGATCTCATAAGGCCAATCAAGATGGCTCCAGGTCTCAGATGACCCATCCACCTCCCCCAGGAAAAGCATGGACTGGCACAGAGCTGGTGCTAGTGCACAGGATGGCACAGGTACCTCTAACCCTTCCCCAGTACTGAAGGGAAGTTAGACACCCTGTACCATTGACTCCAGTTCCGGCCTCCAGGGATCCATTGACTCTGGTACTGATGGGGGAGATGCTGGTACTGACTGTTTCTATATCAGCAGTGTACCAGGCAGCTACAGACCTCCTCTGCCTTTCGATCCCGACCTCTCCTTTGGGCTAGGACTTTGCCAGGGCTGCATCAACTATAGCCCCTTTGATTAAACAAGCCGCTGAACCCTCAGGTCTGTCAGCACTGCACCCCAATGCTCCCCTTCCACAAGTTTTATTCCACCCTCTCCCCCGCCTTACTTCAGTCATACAGGTTGTCAGGGCAGGAAGAGTAGTTCCTGGGGGAAGAAGTGAACTCAGAGCACACAGTGCTCTGGCCAAGCCTTGGTTGGTAAAGCCAACTCTGTAAAATGCATCCAGCATATACAATTTAGAAGTGCCCTAAAGTTGCGCTAAATTATGCCCAGGGTTATTTCAGCACCTTGTGGCCCTAGGATCAAAGGTATCAGGAGATAGTTTACCGCCATCTTTCCCACCTTCTTCAGCTACCCTGAGTATAAATTAGACACAGCTGAGAATTTTTACTGGCAGCATTACAATATTTTTAATTATTTTTAATTTAACATTTTAATGTTTTATTTGTAAAACCGTCCAGTGCAGCCAGTTGGGGGCAAATAGCAGAGTGCCTAATGGAGGTGCTCAGAACCTCAATACATTTGGTACCTTGAAAACACCCATGCAGCTGGCCTTTATACATTCCCTGTTGTTTCCTTAATCTCGCCTATACAAAAATGGTTCGCATATTCCTCGCCCTCCAAATATTCATTTAAACAGACAGCTACAGCTGGGGACTTGTGTGTGTGTGTGTTTGTGTGTATAACAGCTGATTGTGGTTTTTTCCACCCCTTCCACTGCCCTTTAATATAATATACTCAGTCTCTGGGAAGAACAATTTCAGGATGGGAGGAATTGAGTAATGACATCAACTGATTGTCATCAAACAGATATTTAGGCAGAGTGGTTACCATGTGAGATTGATTGAAGGGATAAGTAAAGAATTGTGCAATGAATTATGCAGGCCTAGAGCCGAACCCGTGGAAAATCATCAGTGAACAATGTGCTCCTTTGATATCATAAATGATAGATGCTCCTGATAAAGAAGATTAATAAATGTGACACGGGGTATGTTTTCACAGGCAGAAAATATCTCCACAAGGCATATATTCTGTAGCCCTGCTCCCATCACCCAGGTATGCTAGTGGCAGCTATCCATGTGCACTGTCAATAGCAGCAATGATAATAACAAAGGACCTCACGGTACTTTGCAAACACAACAGGAGTCTGTCCAGGATTTTACAAACTTGGACGAACCCAGAGGAGAGGAGGTTGCAGTAACTGACAGCTATCCATTCATCCTAGAGGAGAGAGCTGGATAGGACAGTGAACTTCATTTCTCTCTGTTCCTCTAGACCTTTAAACTGTGCTCATCACTGATGTATCTGACCTCTCCCCACTCCCCCGCCTAATAGCTACGCTTGAGTGAATTTTTAAAAACCCAAGTATAGGTAGATGTACTGAACTTTTCCAAATCTGGGAGAAAGTTTGGATTGTGTGTTGGTTTGGTCTCATCTTTCACACTGGCCAACGTCAAAACTGATTGAGCCATAAGCTAGTTTGCATGACACTAAAAGACAGTTGTTTCATCTGTGCAGATGTGGCCAATGAGTGGACGAGTACTAGGTCATCTAGTTCATCTTCTGCTGCAGTAGCATTTCCCCCTGCAATACATGTTCATATGCTTTGTTTAACATATTAATGCTGTTGCTGAAAAAAGGGTTCATGGTGAGACAGGAGGGAGATTTTCCAGCATGGCTTAGCCCTGGTCTACACTACGAGTTTAGGTCGAATTTATTAGCGTTATTTCGATTGATCCGTGCACCCGTCCACACGACGAAGCCCTTAACATCGACTTCTAGGGCTCTTAAAATCGATCTCGCCACTCCACCCCCAACGAGGGGATTAGCGCTTAAATCGATATTGCCGAATCGATGTAGGCTAGTGAGGACGCAATTCGACAGTATTGGCCTCCTGGATCTATCCCACAGTGCAACATTTGACCGCTCTGGACAGCAGTCTGAGCTCCAATGCTCCGCCCAGGTAGACAGGAAAAGCCCCGCGAACTTTTGAATTTCATTTCCTGTTTGGCCAGCGTGGTGAGCTGCAGGTGAGCGCAGATCTCATCAGCAGAGGTGACCATGATGGAGTCCCATCAAAAGGATTTTTTGCTCCCCCCTCAGTTGCTTTCACGGAGGGAGGGGGGAGCAAGGGTTAGGCTCATTTCCTTCTAGCTGCAGATGGTACAATATGCGGTGAGCAAGGAGGCACCTTCCCTTCTAGCAGCAGATGGTACAATATGCTTGATATCCATCATCAGCTCCTGGCCCCCTCAAGGATTGAACTCGCAACCCCGGGTTTAGCGGGCCAACGCTCAGACCGCTGAGCTATCCCTCCGCCCGTGTTCCAGGCAGTACTGAATCTCCCTTAAACAAAACGTAAAAAAGAGAATGACCAGAGTCACTCTGGTCACTCCCATTTATGTCCAAGCACCCCCGGCCAGCCACACCATAGGCCGCCGGCCAGGAGCACACGAATACCAATCATATTGTACAATCTGCTGCGAGAAGGAAAGGAGCTTCTGCTGTGTGGTCCCGCGACCACGACCATTTATGGCATATTGCACCATCTGCAGCTAGAAGGCAAGGCGCTCCTGCTGTGTAGTCCCGCGACTACCAGCCTCAGGCGGAATGGCCCCCTCAAGGATTGAACTCGCAACCCCGGGTTTAGCGGGCCAACGCTCAGAACGCTGAGCTATCCCTCTGCCCGTATTATAGTGTGACTGAATCCCCACTAGACCTAATGTCCAGGCGTACGCTGGAGATGTACGGTAATTGTGAGCTGAGCAGGCTTCCGTAGCAAACACGGAAACCCCGGAAAAAAGGCGCGAGAAATATTGCTTTCACGGAGGGAGGGATGACATGTACCCAGAACCACCAGCGACAATGTTTTCTGCCCCATCAGGCTTTGGGATCGCAACCCAGAATCCCAATGGGCGGCGGAGACTGCGGGAACTGTGGGATAGCTACCCGCAATGCAATGCTCCGAAAGTCGATGCTAGCCCCGCTACTGTGGACACAGTCAATCGACCTCATGGTCTTAACGCTCTTTAGTGGGGACACACACAATCGATTCCATAAATTCGGGTTTTAAAATATCGACTTCTATAAATTCGACCTAATTCTGTAGTATAGACGTACCCTTAGTCTCATCTGTACATTTTAGTTCACATTTTATACCCTTCTCATCAGGGAAACCTGAAGTTTCACTTTATCCCAATGAAAGGAGAAACCAGTCTCCATTTCTTGTATATACAATGAACTCAGACACACTGACATTTTCCCCCTACTCAATATCAAAACTAAGTTGAAAACTGAGGTTGGTGTGAACCAGAACTCTGGATCTAAGCAAACCTGGAATGAAGAGGTATTCAGAATCCATCTTCATAATGGATCAAAGCCCCCCCCCCTCCATTTAAATACCTCTGAACAGAGCTGTGCAGAGGACAGAGATTCTATTTTGCGCAGGATTTTGACATTTGTTTTCTTTTTGCCAAAATTTAAATGTTTCATATAGATTTTCATTTTTTTATTTTATATTGGAATATATAATATAATACAAAACAAAAAATTAAAACTAAAGTCACTTAAAAAATCAATGTTTCATTCTGAAAATGTTGCAATACAATGTTTTTTCATTGTTTCAAACCCCCCCCCTTTTTTTTCTCTGAGACAAAATTTCTTCATGCAGCATTTTGATTTCAATAGACCTGCATTTCCTGACTTAAAATGGTTCAATCAAAGTTTTCTGACTTGCACTACCCCTGAGCTTTGGGACTATTTGAAATCGAGATCTGGATCTAGCTTTGAAATCTTCTGCTCTGTCCCTTCTCTGGTTGGAAATAGCGAAGAACTGAAATGACTGAAGTCTGAAGATTTATTGACAGTGAGGCAGAGAGGTGCTGTCTCCAGTGAGATTAGAAAGTCGCTTTCTTCCTTTTCCTTCCTGATATTACAGAAAACAATACAAATGTGCAGTGTGGGCTTGTAAAACCCTTTAATCTTACCTGATGCTTTACATTCCAGTTGTCAGGTTTTCACTTGTTCACCTTGGAGCCTGGCTTCGAGGAATATGATAGGAGAACTAATTGGAGCAGGCTGGCTGCCAACAACTGAAAAAATGTTTCAATAAAAAGGATTTTATTCTGCTACGGATACTGATGTGAACAAATGAGATGCTAGGGTACAAAACAGAAATAATCCTAAGTATCTTTCTCTCTCTCTCTCCCTCTATCTGCATTGTCACAGGTATATGTTTCCACGCAACTCTTTCGAAGCAAGCACATTTTATTCTTAAGGTAGAAGCATTACAGAGAAAACATATTAAAAACAATAACAAACTTACACACATGCTAATAAGCTTACTGGACAACACCTCAACTGCAACATAGGCTCTGGCAGGAGTACTCCTTTAACCCCCATCCAGGGGCTTTCCTGTGGTTTCAAGTTCATCACACCTTTTACTCTGAGCAAGAACCCTCATGAGTAAGCGAGTCACTCATTTCTCCAGTTTTACTCTTTGAGGAGACCGTGGATAGGTAATCAAATCAGCCAGACAATGGGTCTCTGCTCAAAGGGCAGCTTCAAAAGGATGGATTCAAGGTGGGTCATTTGCAGTCCACTCATCTCCTAGGAAATCCACTTCATTTTATTGTCCCAAAAATCCTTTGAAGAAGTCACATGCAATCCCACAACAACACATAAAGAAGTGCAATTTTAATGCAGTGGACCTCAAAAGCATTAAACTTAATTCAATGAGGTTTAATTTAATTCAATACAGTTTAATTTAATTCCATAAGGGTTGTCCAGGATATTGCAGGAAACAGTTGTATCCATCACAATATCTCCCACAAAAGTATGACAGTGCATGAAAAAATGCCTGGTACTGTATCTATTCGTTATTGCGTCTGCCAGCTGGTGGCCAGACACAATAGAAGATGTAACCAATTAACAGAGCTCCACCATCCAGTGGCCGAAATTGCTGTGTGTGCATCTCACAAGGAACAGCTCTGACTCCAATTGGGATTCTCAAATCAGTAGCTCTAGATGCTGAGCCAAAGGGGAACCTGCTCTTGCCCGCAAAATTTGTGCTATGTTGGTCATAGCTAGGAGCTGCTGTTTGCGTGGCTCTTGTGATACTTATAATATAAACGCATAAGCAATACTGGGCCATATACTATGGGAAGAAGGATGGTTTTGTGGGTAAGGCAAAGTACTAGGAGTCAGGAGGTGTGAGTCCTATTACTGGGATTGACACTGACTTGCCATGAACCTCTCTGTGTCTCAGTTTCTTCAGCCGTAAAGCTGAGGTAATACTCACCTCTCAGGCTTCATTCGTTACTTTTTGTAAAGTGGTTGAGCTCCTTGGATGAAAAGTGCTCCAGAAATGAAAAAATATTGTCTCCTCATTCTATACCCAGAAATCCTTTTGACGTTAATTGTGCAAAGATCAAGGGAAGAATGGGACTGGGTGTTTTCACCTGCATATTGCAAAGTATTACAAAACCTCCACATTTGTATTTCCTAACTGAGCAACAAAACATGTGGGTTGCTTTATAAGAGTATTTGATTAGATTTTCATTTCCCAGCACTTGTGCTGCATAAAGACAAAAATCGTAACCCCAGGGACAACATTTGAATTTGCTGTTGCTTAATGTTACCGTTATTTTCTGGTCTTTTTTTTTTTTTTTTTTACATTGTCGAACATTTCCTGTACAGGATCTCTACAGGATTGACGATGTTTACTTGCCATAAAAAGGAGATATGTCCATACTACACTCCACACAGATTCTAATACACATAACTAATCTGATTTATTTTAAATGCATACAGTTCTGCAACTAAAACACATCTGAATAACCCTAAAGCAGAATTAGATATCCAATATTTTTTAATTCTCACGGTGGGAAGCATCTTTTTATTTTTTTCAAATGCAACAGACTGAATTCTGATCTCAGTTACATGTGTGTAAACCCAGAATAAATCTAACTGGCCTGGATCTTTTCTCAGGCTGCTGTCATTCCATTGATTCAATTGAGTTATGGTTCATTTACACTGGTGAAGGAGGAGAATCAGGCCGCTTGGGTTTATGCTAGATTGTACCATTGTTACATATGTTGTGTAACACTGGTTTAATGAAGAACACAATGAGGCCCATCAGACTTTGGTTAATGTGAGATGCTGATCTCCCTTGACTTCAGTGGGAGATGGAGGAGCTCAGCACCTCACAGGAGGCTCCCAGCACCTTGCAGTGTTGGGACCACAGAACACCTGCACTGTTAGCTTATAAATGAAAAGCAGCCACAAATCTAAGTCATGTTTAATCATCCAATCATCATTTTAGATGGAGACTTTAGAACATTATCTCAGCTAAAGGAACCTCTTCGCAGTTTGCAAAAGTCTGTTTTAAACACAGCTCAGCTTTTGAGAGCACCAAATTTCATTCTTTGTACTGAATGTAGGACTGAATCCTACCAACTGATGATTTTGGCCTCTGAGAGACCACGAGAAGTTACCATAGAAAGTTACATTTCTAATAGGGAAAGGGTTATTCAAGCCACTGCCTTTCATAAGAAACCAGTTTCAGTAGCTCCTGTTTTGCATGACTTCCTCAGTATTGCCCCAACTCAGCACAAAGGAACCCAAATAAACATACAGAGGACTTGCCATACCACACTACACTTAACATATTAGTTGTGCGGCTGGATAAAGTGCTCAGACACCACCGTGGTGAAGGTGGTATAAGAACCTCAGTTGAATAGCTTAGACCAGACCAGTGATACATCTAATCCAGTGTCCTGTCTCTGATCATGGCCAGCACATTGGAATAGCTTGGGTGGTGGGGAGGTGGGGGAGAGACACCCAAAAAAAAGCCACCTTGGAATTCCATGATACATCAGGTAGGGTGTTTTTTCCCTAGCTAATTTCCCTAGAATTAACCCCTTAAGGAGTAGACCTTAACTGGTGTAAATTGGCATCTCTCTGTTGACTTCAGTAGAACTACAACAATTTGTACCAGCAGAGAACCTACCTCTAAATTTCTGGGAAGAGTATGAAGAGAATACAACATTTCAGTCAATGTCTCACCTCTTTGATTACTCACACAAAGGAAAGGAATACACTGCAAATACTTCAAGACATTTTATTTTGGGGGACAAGGGGAAGTGATGAGGGTGAGCAGATTGTCTGCATTCCAGCCATGCCTCTGAGGAATAGCACATTTTTTCTCTGCCCTCTGTTGGCTTTAATTAAGCTCTGATGATGCTTTTGAATGCTTGAGATGCTTGAGAGCTTGTCATGCGTGCTTGTCATGCATGTCACTCAGCACTGGGATCGGTGACACGATACTATAAAAAATAAGGAAAACTGGAAAGAAAATTCATTTTCTTCAGATCAAAAGCTTCCTTAAGGTCAAGGCCAGTTTGCAAACTACAGACATTTGTGAACACCTGAAAGTATTTCACATGAATAAGATATAAAACATGAACTACTAGGTCAGTGGTGATCAAAAGTTATTAACATTTAATGGCTGCTCAAATGGCTTGTATCCACCAGGTGTTCACATCACTAAAACAACTACCATGGCTGGCGGTAATTGGTATCTTCGTTGGCAGTCTCAGCATGGAAACCAAGGATGCAGTAGAACATAGGGACTGAGCTGTTACCTTAGAGGTATTCTCTCGCAGTCATGGTTGAGGCATGCTGGTGAAAAGTGAAGAGATTTGTATTGCTGTTGCCCATGTTTAACTGGTTTCTTTACATGAAATGAGGACTATCAGTCCAGGACTATTCATGAGCACTAAATTTACAGTAAGCCCTTCCCCTCAAAGAAACCCAAACATTAAACAACAAAGCATCAAGAAAGAATCTTAATTCTTACATTGTCCAAACAGAGCCAATTATTGGTTGACCCTAAAAGTATGGTACAAATGCCCCTGAGATTAGGATCCCCACTTGTCAAATCAGATTATCAATCTATAAAACCCACTACGTGCAAGCCATTCCTGCAAAGTATCAGTGAGTTTGCTTTGCTTACTTAGCCATCAAAATGCCTGCCATAGTTTATAAGTGCACTTTGCTCTCTTGACATGACTTTGCACATAGTGCAGATCAGTCCAGAACCTGTTATACCTTGTCAGGCATTGTGATCTCAGTCTGGGACAGGGGGGAAATAAAGTCTGCTCTAGGGAAGAAAGAAATGTAACCCTGTTGAAAAATCCTGTGTCAGGGAAATGTATAGGCTTGACCAATGCAGTCCTAACTTCGGTGATTATCAGGTCCCAGACAAGGAAGGACTGATGTTAACAAAGGACTGGATCTTGTTCATTTTAAAGTTAATGGAAATATGCCCACTGACTGGAATTGGAGAAGGCCAGGTCCCTCAGACAGTATCAAGTGCTTTAGGGAATGTATTTCAAATGTTCTTATGAACTTTGCTGATCTTTATAAGGAATTTAAATTCACATGCTTAAAAATATATTGTTGGGATAAAAACCAGATAATAATAAAAAAAGCCTTACCAGCTAAGGTTAAGGTGCTCTTCTGGGACTTGAGATCTGGATTCAATTCCTGACTGTGCCCCAGACTTCCTATGGACCTTGGGTAAATTACACAGTTGCTCTGCTCCTTGGCTCCCCACCTGTAAAATGGGGATTACAAAAAAACCTCCTTTTATCCCAACCTTTGTCTGTCTTCAGAGCAGAGACCATCTTTTAGTATGTTGTACAGCACCTCGCACAATGAGTTCCTGTTTATACCAATTGCAAAGCTCCAATCGACTTCAGCAGGAGCAGGACTGGGCCTATAAAAACTCCCTGGATTTTAGCCAAGTAATCTAATTTACAAAGCTTCATTGGGTGCTATGAACTGCAAACACTGCAGGAGAACAACATTTATATTGGATTTTCTTTTAAAGGTCAAGGTACCTGTTGCACTCTGGTTCTCAAGCCCTCTTTTCAAATGTTGGTGTCCAAATCAACTGACCATGTGCTTTTTAATTGTGACCTGTGCTATTGTGACAGAATATACCCATGTGTTCACACCCAACACAGTATTGTTATAATGTTTGGACAAGGTGTGCCTTGTGAGGTATTATTTAGGAACTCATAACTTACTGATCAATAATATCATGGCAAAATGCACATAGCGACATTTTATGTAAAGTTCTGAACAGAAGCTGAAATCATGACTGATGTATGTTTCCCAGATAAATCCGGGATGTGACTAAACCAGTTCTTCAGAGACAAAGGGCAAGCTGACACCTCAGCTAGGTGTCAACAAGGCTGATGGACCATTACTCACTATGTGGCCATTCTTTGGCAAAAAAAGGGGGCAGGAACAAAAATTTACATTTTAGCAAAGAAACAGCATGGAGTTTCCTTTCTTCACTAGACGCCTGTTGCCTTGATCCCAGCTGGAAATGCTCCTTAAAGGGGGGGAATAGGGCTTTAAAAAGAAGGGGCAGACACCCCAAAACAGCCTCTCTCTCTCCCTGTCTGCCTCTGGCATTGCACCTATGAAGACAAAGGAAAACAGCCATTGGACTCGGGGTCGGGGGAGGGGGGTTGAGATTTCCTGTCGTGGGAGTTTGGTCACTAATCTGCTGGAGCATGTGGTGAGAAACTTTCCTTTAATCTAATACAGTTTGTTAAATTAGGCACTAGTAAGCATTTTATCTTTACTTTTCTTTGAACCATTTCTGACTTTTATGCCTGATTACTTGTACTCACTTAAAGGCTATCTCTTTGTAGTTAACAAACTTGTTTTACTGTTTTATCTAATCCACTGTGTTTAAATTGGAGTGACTGTGTACTCTATTTAAAGTAATAAAAGCTGGCATATTAGTCCTTAAAGGAATAATAGATTTAATATATTTGTGCTGTCCAGGAGAGGGCTGGACAGTGCAGGAGAACATACATTTCTGGGGAAATATCTGTGACTAAGGGTGCGTTGCGGTCACCCTGCAGTATAACCCAGGCTGGTGAGAGCCAGGGTGTAGTTGGTGAGCTGCTGTTGCACACTGTGACGGGTTGGATCACAGAAACCCCCTTTGGGACGGCCACCTGATGTGCTTTGACTACCTCTGAGTCTGTTTTCCCTGCCAGCTTAGGACTTCAGTGCCCTGCCTGTTTTGAGCCAGATACGCTTGCCTGCTACAAACACAGACCCAGGTCTGAAATACGTCCCTTAAAAGCTGCAGGCTTAACTGAAAACAGCTTAAGAAGTGTTCCTGTCTCCAACACCCAGATGCCCAGTTCCCAATGGGGTCCAAACCCCAAATAAATCCGTTTTACCCTGTATAAAGCTTATACAGGGTAAACTCATAAGTTTTTCACCCTCTATAACACTGATTGAGAGATATGCACAGGTGTTTGCTCCCCACACCCAGGTATTAATACATACTCTGGGTTAATTAATAAGTAAAAAGTGATTCTACTAAATACAAAAAGTAGGATTTAAGTGGTTCCAAGTAATAACAGACAGAGCAAAGTGAATTACCAAGTAAAATAAAATAAAACATGCAAGTCTAAACCTAATACAGTGAGAAAATGATTACAGATGAAATCTCACCCTCAGAGCTGTTCCAATAAGCTTCTTTTACAGACTAGCCTCCTTCTAGTCTGGGTTCAGCAATCACTCACACCCCTGTAGTTACTGTCCTTTGTTCCAATTTCTTTCAGGTATCCTTTGGGGGTGGAGAGGTTACCTCTTGGGCCAGCTGAAGACAAAATGGAGGGGTGTCCAGGGACTTAAATAGACTTCCTCTTGTGGGTGGACACCCCTCCCTCTCCCTATGTAGAATCCCAACTACAAGATGGAGTTTTGGAGTCACATGGGCAAGTCACATGTCCATTCATGACTCAATTCCTTACAAGTGGCAGCCATTGTTTACATGCTACCTTGCACATCCTCAGGTAGACTTCTCATGTGGATTGGAGTCTTCCAAGATCCGTTGCCCGTTAAGTGTTTTTTGGTTGGGCACTTAACTTGCAAATTCCTTTTTAAAGAAGCTGACCAAATGCCTTACTAAGGCTACTTAAAATCAAACAAGTACACAGCCAATATTCATAACTTCGAATACAAAAATGATACATGCATACAAATAGGATGAATATATTCAGTAGATCATAACCTTTGCAGACATATGTTACATGGCATATGTAGCATAAAACATTCCAGTTATGTCATATTTACATTCATAAGCATATTTCCATAAAGCATTATGGGGTGCAACGTCGCACACACAAACATTCAGGGTGTGGCTGGCATGCTGGAAGGCTGTGAGTGGCCCAGGTGGGAGCTTCTACAGCAAGGCATTGTAAGGCACCCAAGGTTGCAGGGCAGGGGTGACACAGCCCCCACTGGTCTGAATTGTACCCTGGTGAGTCCAGCAGTGCAAGTAGGATGGTATGGTACAGTACGCCTTACCAGCAAGATATTTATAGCTAATACAGCATACCGGAAAGAGGAGGAGCAGAACGTGGAGCCACTTGGCGGCCCATGCCCGCAGCTCCTCCAGCGCCGCTGTACCGCCCCAGCCCTTCCACACAGGGTCTCCTCCGTCTACAGCAGCCACGCCGGAGGGCAGGGCTGGGGGGCGGTATAGCAGCCAGCCCTCACTGGAGGAGCTGCGCTGCGGGTGTGGGGCCGCTTGGTGGCCCCACATTCTGTTTCTTTCCCCGCTGGGGTTCCCAGGAGAGCACTGCGGTTCAGGGCTCTCCCGGGAACCGCAACGGGGAAAGGAGCAGAATCCTCCGCCCCGCCCCCTGCCCTTCCACGGAGTTGCATCTCCTCTGGCTCTCAGCAGCAGCCGTGCCGGAGGACAGGGCTGGGGGGGGGGGGGGAGCGGCTGGGGGCGATACAGCTGCTGGAGGAGCTGCCGGCGTTCTGCTCCTTTCCCTGATATGGTTCCTGGGGGAGCCCCAAACCACAGGACTCTCCTGGGAACTGCAGCAAGGAAAGAAGCAGAACATGGTGCCACCGGGCGGCCCCACGCCGGCAGCTCCTCTGGCATGGCTATACCACCCCCAGCCCCACTCCCAGCCCTGGCCTCCTACAGGTCTGCTGTACAGACAGAGGAGACCCTGTGTGGAAGGGCTGGGGCGGTACAGCTGTGCCAAAGGAGCTGCGGGTAAAGCGCTGCCCAGCAGCCCCATGTTCTGCTTCTCCAGCGCAGCAGGAGAAGGACAGAGCCCCCACCCAGGTAAGGGGAGTGGATCATGGGGAGGGGATGGGAAGAGCCTGGGGACTAAGGGGTGTAAGGCGTTGCCATATTCTCCTGCATGGGCTACCTGTCTCATGGAGTGCAGTGAAGGTGGGTAAAGCAGCCTTCATTGGACCTTTACCTTCCCAGCTGCACAGGTGGGCGGGGAGTGGGCAGGCACAGGTGGAAAGTGGGTGGAGCTTCAAATCCTGACCCAATACATCAGCCAGTACAGCTGACCCAGTGCAGACGAGAAGCCATGTGTACTGGGTAAAGGAGTAAAGTGCTGATGCATATTCCTTCCCCCACTGGAGAAAGAGGGGGAACCAGAGTCCATATTGTGACTATGAGTCACGGTATGTCCTACTCAGGGCTTGTGCCAAAATCACCATCTAGCCCTAAATACAGGACCAGATTGGGACTGACCCGTGTCAGGAGGGGTCAAACAATAAGCCCTACCTCCACTTGAGCTTTCTGTGCAGGGGCCTAACACAATCTCAATCCCTGTGGTCTTCTTGCCAGTGCCTCTAAGATACTGTGTTGTTCCAAATGGGGGGGGGGGTTGCGGATTGGGGTCCTGGGCATGCTGCCAATGGAAGTGCATAGTGAGTGTGCTCCACAAGGCATTCCGCCTTCCATGGCTGCAGCTAGTACTACCATGCTCTGACTTGACCCCAGTACATGGCTGTAGCTAAAAGCCACAACAAAACCAATAATGCATCCAATTTTCAAGTTCTTCTTTACAACTAGAGGTCCAAAACTGGATATACATACTTATTGAGGCTGACCTTTGGCATCTGCAGGGCCTCTGACCCCAGAGATTTCTCTGAATAATCAAGATTAATGTGGGCATAGTTTTCATGATCTTGTAGACAGTACTGGGGTCCCTGTGTGTAGGTCTACCAGAGGCTCAATATTACATGTGGTCAGACATGACAGAAATAAAGATGCTATAAATGCTTACAATAGGATAGGCAGACCGACTGATTTCTGGCCAACCCAGATTACTGTTTATGATCTAAAGGAGAATACAGTTATGGCAATGATAACAATTTATAATTCAATTGTACAATAGAGAAAAAAAATATTGTCCTTCCAAACATCTCCAAGCAAAGTGAAAGCAGTCCCGTTTAAGGAAGGGAAGAAGCATTTTCTTCAAAATGTAGTTGATATTATTGCTGCATTTTTCCACTTGCAGCTATAATTAGCAAAGTGATTGATTCACAGAACTAGAAGGAGAAGTACAAAACATGCCGAGTGGTGTTATGCAATAGCTTTGAGAATTTTGACACATTTATGGGTTTAGTCAACTATTTCAGAACAAAATTGGCTGGTGATACACAAACTTCTATTTTCTCTCCGTTGTTTGAAGATAAGCATGGCTTGAGTTTTCCCATGGGATTGTCCGATGGTTCCACACAACACAATTTGTCAAGATTGTTAGATCTTAGCTGGATGACCCTTCAATTTATTTCTATGAATGGTCTTTGTTATCTCATATCAACAACAGAGCAAGATGTAGTGCATTCCCCTCCCTGCTTTAAAAATGATGTTCTGTTGAGGCAACTTTAAAAAATAAACAGAAGGAACAAAAAAAGAACATTTGTATCAAACAGAATTGACTTTGCAAGTGGTGCTGTCTATTCTCTTTGGCACCATTACGGATACTGGAGTTTGAGTAAGTGCTTTCTCCTCCAAACCCCTGCTTTTTTTACTTAATCCTGTCATATAATCATAACACTACCTGTACAATGTCATGATCTGCTGCCATGATATTACTGGGATGTAGAAAAAAATAGAAGGTGGAAAAGTAGAGAGGCTGAAAGGAACAGATATGACTGTCAAAGAATGGGGAATGTCATGAAAGAACCAAAAAAGAAAGCAAATCAACATAATGGCAGCCAGGGGCCTATCTCTACAAATACTTACTACTGAGTGCTTCTTACCACTAGTCACTATCATCAATCGGACTATCAGCCCTCACAGAGAGAGCACCAATCACAACACATCAAATGCATTGCTCTAGCCAGTCCTCCAACTACCGGCTGGCCAGGCTGTCAGTAGCACCAGACACCTGATTGACATAGCACACAGCAGCCTAGAACTCCTGAGTGATCCACCAACCGCAGCCTCCCAAGCAGCTGGGATTACAGGCACGCCCCACCACACCGGGCCTTACCACTAGTAGTCTGCTTAATTTAAATAGAGTCATATTCATAGAGTTTAAGGCCAGAAGGGACCACCAGATCATCTAGGACCACCAGAACGTCAAAATGGAACTACTCAGACTAGTAAGCATTATACACTGCAGTAAGTGTTTGCAGCAGCAACCCCTAAGAGAATGAAAGGAACAAAGATAAGGTTCTATAAGTTCCTTCAGAGAGAGAAAGGATTTGAGTCTGCACCCATTGAACCGAATGGCAAAAGCCCCAGGCCAAGACTTTCAAAAGTGACTAATGATTTGGAGTACCTGAGTTTTTGTGTGCCCCCAGCTGGGGGCATCTAGGGGGCCTAATTGTCCAAAAGTGCTGAGCACCCACAGTCTGAAAATTAGAATGCATTAAAGTGTCCCAAGTTGGGCACCCAAAAATTGAGGGACTCAAAATCACTACCCACTTTTGAAAAACCTTAGCCCCATTGATGGCAGCAGGATCAGGACCAGATAAGCTGGGGGGCGGGGGGGAGGAGAAGTAGACTGCTATAAAACAAGGAAAATGAACAGAATAGTGAGGACTTGTGAGTGGTACAAAGTGAACTTGGTGGACCAGATACCCAGCCCTCCATAGATATGTATTTTTATTTCTGCTACCAATAATGGCATTGCTTGTACTAGTGTATGACTGGCCTTTATTTAAAACCTAGTGAAAAAGCAAGTTAAAAAAAAAGTAAAAAGAACAATAATTAAGCATACAGAAGCACAGTGTAGGATAAGTGATTATACAGAGTACAGCACTGCTGCATGTCACTGATAGACTGTAAGGCCAGAAGACACCACTATGGTCATTTAGTCTGACCTCCTGCATAACACAGGCCATAGAATGCCATCCAGTTATTCTTACAGTGAAAGTAATTATTCTTCCCTACAACATAAGCAAACACTATAAATCATAGAAGATTAGGGTTGAAAAGACCTCAGGAGGTTATCGAGTCCAACCCCCTCAAAGCAGGACCAACACCAACTAAATCATCGCAGCCAGGGCTTTGTCAAGCTGGGCCTTAAAAACCTCTAAGGATGGCGATTCCACCACCTCCTTAGGTAACCCATTCCAGTGCTTCACCACCCTCCTTGTGAAATAGTGTTTCCTAATATCCAACCTAGACCTCCCCTACTACAACTTGAGACCATTGCTCCTTGTTCTGTCATCTGCCACCACTGAGAACAGCCTAGTTCCATCCTCTTTGGAACTCCCCTTCAGGTAGTTGAAGGCTGCTATCAAATCCCCACTCACTCTTCTCTTCTGCATAGAAATTAACCCCAGTTCCTTCAGCCTCTCCTCATAAATCATGTGCCCCAGCTCAATAACCTGTGGCAGACCCAGAATGATCTTTTAGAAAAACATCCACTTTCAACTGAAAGATTCCAGGTGATGGAGAATTAACTACTTCCCTTTTAATCTGCTCCAATGGTTAACTTCTCTCACTCTTTCAAAGTTGTATCTGACTTCCAATTTTAATTTTTCTAACGTCAGCTTTCAGCCATTGGAGTTTCTTGTGTCTTTATCTGCTGGCTCATAGAGACCTCTACAAATATCAGATATCTTTTTCCTGAGTAGGGTCTTATAGGCCGTGAGCAAGTTGCTTTTCACTGGTAAGGAGATTCAGCTTTAAAGATATTGGAATAAAGGAAAAGGGAAGAAAAACCAAGAGCTTTCTGGAGGAATCAGCTAGAAATCCATAGACAGACAAGGTGGGTGAGGTAATATCTTCTATTGAACCAACTTCTGTTGGTGAGAGAGAGAAACTTTCAAGCTACACAGAGTTATTCTTCAGGTCTGGAAAAAGTACCGAGAGTGTCACAACTAAATACAAGATGGAACAGAACAGACAGTTTAGCATAAATAGTTAGCATATATTCTAAAGGACCATTCAAGGTGAAGTGGCCCATTAACACCACAGTAGCCATAGGACAAAAAGGGGGCTTTAGGGATTACTGATAGTTGTAATAAGCCATAATCCAATGTCTTTATTAAGACCATGATTTTTATTGTCAAGCTCCTAGCCTTGTCTTTTGAAAGTATTGTGCTGGTTTCCTTTGAGGGTGAAGACGGATCAGTCAGATATAGAGTGCAGTACAGACAGATCTTTGGGGGACCGCAGCTGTTCACCTTCCTCCACTGTGAGAAACGACCATTTATTCCTATCCTTTATTTCCCATCTTTCAACCGGTTACTGATCCATGAGAGGACCTTCCCTCTTATCCCATGGCTACTTAATTTCCTTAAGAACCTTTGGTGGGGGACCTTGTCAAAGGCTTTCTGAAAGTCCAAGAATACAGTCTAGACTGGATCACCCTTATCCACAGGCTTATGGATTTCTGCAAAGTGTTCGGGTAGATTTTTGAGGCATGACTTCCCTTTACAAAAGCTGTGTTGAATCTTCACCAACAGATTATGTTTATTTTTGTGTCTGATCATTCTGTTCTTTATTAGACTTTCACTGACCTGTAATTGCCAGGATCTCCTTGGGAGCGCTTTTTAAAAATTACATCACGTTAGCCATCTTCCAGTCACCTGATACAGAGGTTGATTAAGCAATAGGTTACCTACCCCAGTTAGTAGTTCTGCAATTTCATATTTGAGATCTTTCAGAACTCTTGTGTGAATACCATCTGGTCCTGGTGACTTATTACTGTTTAGTTCATCGGTTTGTTCTAAAACCTCTTCTATTGACACATTTGATTTGGGACGTACTTCAGATTCATCACCCCAAAAGAATAGCTCTGATGTGGGTATCTCCCGCACATCTCTGCAGTGAAGACCAGTGCAAAGAATTCATTTGGTTTCCCTGCAGTGGCGTCCTCCCTGAGTTCTCTTTAACGTGTTTAGTGGCGCACTGGCTGTTTGGCAGGCTTCCTGTTTCTAATTTTACTGTTAGTTTTTGCTTCTTTAGCAAGTTGCTTCTCAAATTCTTTCTTGGCCTGCCTAACTATACTTTAATATTTTACTTGCTAAGGGTTGTGCTCCTTCCTATTTTCCTCATTAAGATTTGACTTCCAAATTTTAAACGGTGCCTTTTTGCTTCTAACATCCTCCATTATTCTGCTGTTCGGCCAGGGTGGGATTCTTTTGGTCCTCCCGCTGTCTTTTATGATTTGAGATATCCATTTAGTCTTAGCATCTATTGTGTGTTTTTAAATAGTCTCCATGCTGCTTTCAGGCATTTTACTCTTGTGACTGCTCTTTAATTTCTGTCTAATGAGCATCCTTATTCTTGTGTAGCTCCCCTTATTGAAGTTAAATGTTACTGTGGTGGCATTTTTTTATATTTTCCCCTTACAAGGATGTTAAATTTACTTACATTATGGTCACTATTACTGAGCTATTCAGCTTGAACCAGATCCTGTGCTCCATTTAGGACTAAATCAAGAATTGTCTCTCCCTTGTGGGTTCCAAGACTAGATACTCCAAAAAGCAGTCATTACTGTTGTCTAGAAATCTTATCTCTGCTTCCTGTCCTGAGGTGACATATACCCAGTCAGTACGAGGATAGCAGAAATACCCCATTATTACTGCATTTTCTATCTGCAGCTTCTCTAATTTCCTTGAGCATTTCATAATCACTATCACCATTCTGGTCAGGTGCTCAGTAGTATATTCTTACTGCCATACTCTTATTGTTCAAGCATGGAATTTCTTTCCATAGAGATTTTATGGTACTGTTTGATTCATTTAAGATTTTTCACCTCATTTGACTCTATGTCTTTTTAAATCTATAGTGCCACTTCCGCACCTGCATGACCTACTCTGTCATATCTATATATTGTAAACCCTGGTATTACTATGTCCCATGGACTATCCTCATTCTACTATGTTTCCATCATTCCTGTTATATAAGTCTTCTCATTTAACACCAGGCACTCTAACTCACCCATCTTAATATTTAGACTTCCCCCATTTGTATATACGCACTTGTACATTTTGTCAAAGCTTAGTTGCTTGTCTTCATGTGTTAAGTTTAAACGGGACTCTTTTACATTTGACTTCTTTCCTATCTTTCATAGTAGTTTCTACTTCAATAAATTTTATTCTGAAGGGATGTCTGCACCCAACACACATACTCCTCCACACCTGTTGGCATTCCCCCAGCCCAAAGTTTAAAAAATCCTCTACAGGCTTTTTAAAATGTATGTGCCAGCAGTATGATTCCATTTTGGTTTAGGTAGAGCCCATCCCTCCTGAAATGAAGGGAACTCGAGAAGTCATCAAGTCCAGCCCCCTGTGCTGGAGCAGGGTCAAGTAAACCACCACCATCCCTGACAGGTTTTCATCCAACCTGTTTTTAAAAACTTCCAACGATGGGGATTCGACAACCTCCCTTGGAAGCCTATTCCACAGCTTAACTACCCTTATAGTTAGAAAGTTTTTCCTAATATCTAACCTAAATCTCCCTTCCTGCAGATTAAGTCCATTGCTTCTTGTTCTAGCTTCAGCAGACATGGAGAACAATTGCTGCCTGTCCTCTTTATAACAGCCCATAACATATTTGGAGGCTATCAGATGCCCCCTACTCCCCCCAGTCTTCTTTTCTCAAGACTAAACTTGCCCAGTTTTTTTAACCTTTCCTCATAGGTCAGGTTTTCTAACCCTCTTATCATTTTTGTTGCTCTCCTCTGGATGCTCTCCAATTTGTCCACCTCTTTCCTAAAGCGTGGCACCCAGAACTGGACACAGTACCCCAGGTGCGGCGTCACCAATGCTGAGTAGAGAGGGACTATAGAGGGAAGGTCTGGTGACTAGCTGGCCTAGTTGTCATCTCGTGGTCTTACAGATTCTGGTGGTCTAGTTGGCCCTGAGGGTGTCCCAGCTGCAGCCTCCCTCACCCCCTCAGGCTCAGGTTGCTCCCCTGTGTAGTCACAGGCTTAGCAGGCACTCCTCCATCTGTCAGTGTCCACGTCTGTCAGTCAATCTCTCTCTGGGTTTTCAACTCCCAAAGAGGAGGGGAACCCAAATCCCTGCTGCTAGAGGAGCCTTCACAAAGTGGTTGCCACTCCCTGCAGAGCTCTAAGCATCAGCCTTGCTTCTTTAGCACCACATGCAGCTCATGCCCCTTTCTCCTGGGCTACCAGTGTCATTTTAAACTGTTCTTCCACTGGGCATAGGGTGACCGGATAGCAAGTATGAAAAATCAGGACAGAGGGTGGGGGGTAATAGGTGCCTATATAAGAAAAAGCCCCAAATATCGGGACTGTCCCTATAAAATCGGGACATATGGTCACCCTAACTGGGCACATGCCTTGCACCTGTTGAGGCCAGGACCATCCTAGCCCAGTATTGCTCTACTCCCAACCCTGGTTTAGTGTGGGGCCTGTAGACCCCCTCACAGGTACAATTACCTCCTGGGTCTTATATACAACACTCCTGTTAATATACCCCAGGCTATTAGCCTTTTTTGCAGCTGCATCATATTCAGTTTGTGATCTACTACAACCCCTAGATCCTTTTCAGCAGTACTACCACCTAGCCAGTTATTCCCCATGTTGTAATTGTACTTTTGAGGTTTCCTTCCTAAGTGTAGTACTTTGCACTTGTCTTTATTGAATTTAATCTTCTTGAATTCAGACCAATTCTCCAATTTGTCAATGTCCTTTTGAATTCTAATCCTGTCCTCCCAAATACTTGCAACTCCTCCCAGCGTGGTGTCATCTGTAAACTCTGTAAGTATGCTCTCCACTCCATTAGCCAAGTCATTAATAAAAATAACTGGACCAAGGACTCACCCCTGCTGGATCCTACTAGATATACGCTACCCGTTTGACAGCAAACCATTGATACCACTCTTTGAGTACAGTCTTTCAACCCTTTACAGTAATTTCATCTAGACCACATTTCCCTAGTTAGCTTATGAGAATGTCATATGGGACTGTGTCAAAAGCCTTACTAAAATCAAGATACATCACATCTAATGCTTCTCCCCTATTCACTGGGCTTCTGCTTCCTCCAAAAGCTCCCCAATTCCTAATAAACCTAAATCCCTCCTCCCTACACAATCTCATTCACAGATTTAGTCCTTGCAGTCCTGCCTGTCTCACTGGCTTTGCACATGGAACTGGAAGCATTTCAGAGAATGCTACCATGGAGGACCTGGACTTTAATCTCTTACCTAGCAACCTAAATGTGGCCACCAGGACCACTCTCCTACCTTTCCCTGTGTCATTGGTACCTGTGTGTACCATGACCATCAGCTCCTCCTCAGCCTGTGCAAAACCAGATGAATCTATTATTATACTTATTATACTAACGACTTTCATTTATTTTGCAGCAGCACCTAGAGGTGTCAACCTGGTCACCCTCTCTCTGCCCCTTTTGCCCCCTCAGTGCTACACACTGTAGTGACATTGAATAACTGACAATCCCTGCCACAATGAACTTACAGTCTGAAAGACAAGACATAGCAGGTGGGCAAGTGGACAGACTGGAAAAGGAGGATGGGGTAACAATAATATAAGGCTGCATTACATAGTCTAACTGAGAGTCCAATCTGAAAGTCTAATGAGCCAAACAGTAACTGCAGTAAGCACAGGCACCGACTCCGTGGGTAGGGTGACCAGATGTCCTGATTTTATAGGGACAGTCCCAATTTTTGGGTCTTTTTCTTATATAGGCTCCTATTACCCCCCTGTCCAGATTTTTCACACTTGCTGTCTGGTCACCCTATCCATGGGTGCTCCGAGGCTGGAGCACCCACGGGGAAAAAATGGTGGGTGCTGAGCACCCACTCTGTGGTGATGGACAAGCTGGCTGAGGCCCAGTCAAGGTCCTGCAGAATCTGGTGGAAATCTCCTTTATGAGCCCCTGGTTCTGCCATGAGCAACCTAAAAGGCCCTGCAAGAATTCAGAACAATTATTAGTCATCGCTGTAAGGAGAAAAGATAATGTCTATGTAACACTTTCATACTGATGAGGAGAGTGGGAAATGAGAGCACCTCAGAAAAAGCGCCACTTATGGGTGTCCAGCTTTCTAAACCCAAATTGGAACATTTTGGACCAAGTGATTTGCCCCAGGTTCACCCACAAAGTCTGTGGTACAGCGAGAACAGAATCTAGAGCTCCTGACTCTATGCTATATTCACTGGAACCCATTGTCACACCATTCTTTCTGAAGGAGATACATACAGCATCTGATCCTGTATTGCCATTGACTTCAATGAAGCAAGACTGGACCGACGGTATTTATTCAGGTGCATGTATATTATCTGTAAGCTTGCATTTGCCAGTGGATATGTATACTGGAGATTGTGAAATGTTATGCAAACATGAATACCAAGCTGTTCAACAAGTCACTTGTGTTTGCTTATTTCCCATTGGTTTCTGCATCCCATATTCTAAATTGTCTGGCTCATATGAGGGAGGGAAGATTTGGCACCTACTGAGGGGAAACACAGCTGTTTGGCTCCTCGCCCTTGGAATTTCTTGAACTTCTATGGACAAAGGGGAAAGGTTAGAGGTCAAGTAGCAATGTTTATTCTGACGTGTTCCTAATCAATTGTTCAAAACCACTGGGAGTGCTAAATGCAGGCTTGACATTGCAGACTAAGTATGTTTCTTGTCTATTAGAACCACCGAGGCTATCTGGCACTGAATAAAAATTCCAAACATTCCTGCAGGTTTCTGTGGGGCTGGTCAATTTGTGAAGAGAGAAGTGTGCTTTAGCCCTGAGTACACCAGGAAGAAACCAGCTGAAAAGCAAACACTATTGTTACCTGGTTGAAATGGAATGTCTTTATTTGTTAGCCACTGCTGGCATGGAAAGAAGTTATGGGTCATGACAGGTGTCTCACCAGCTGGAAGGATGAGTGAGTCATCCCTGGAAATGTCATTGTGTGCAGTCGCTAAAACAATTATTATTTTCCAAACAGAACTGTGGGGTGGAGAGTAAAAGTGGAGAGTGTTTGTCCATACTTTAAAAGCTTAGTTTCTCACAACCTTTAGGCTTGTTTTTGAATAAGGGCCACAACCACAGCCTCACATGTCATACAAGAAAAACGAGAGGCAATTTCTCAAAATCAGGATCTTTAAGTCTACACAGAGAGACAGATATGAGAAGGAGGCATGAAGTGTAACAACTTTTCCAATAACATTCAAGTAAGAAGCGGGTGGCGACTGGTCTATTACTTTGAGCAGGACACAGTTCTGGCCACAATCTGATGTTAAAGAATTTTACTAGGTGTGACAGAATACACCCCTGTAGTCACACCCTACACGTGCTTGTAATAATCTTTATACAAAGTATGCCTTGTATGGTGTCATTTGAAAACTCATAATTTGCTGATCAGTATTATCCTGGTGAAATATACATGGCAACATTGTATGTGACTTTTTTAACACATGTTCCAAACCCCACAGCCCTGCCCAGCCAGAGGTTGGAAAACTAGTCTGTCCTAAATGAAGGAACGTGTGCGTGTCTTAATTTGCATTTACACAGTAAATGAAGTTATCGAGCAGGAAGGAAAGACAAAGGGCGTTCAAACAGGTGGAAAAAAACAGTAGGGAACATCCTTCCACATAGACCCTTTGGCTCCTGGTTCTCAGCTGGAAATGTTTTTCAAGAGGAGGACTGAAAGTATAAAAAGGAAGAGCAAATACCCCAAGGTACCCTCCTCTCTCTCCCTGCCCATCACGTTTACTGCACTTGAAAAAACAAAGAAAGCAGCCGTTCGACTAGGGAAGAGTTAGGTCAGTAAGGGCTTGTCTACACTACCGGCCGGATCGATGGGCAGCTATCAATCCAGCGGGGGTTGATTTATCATGTCTAGTATAGACGCAATAAATTGACCTCCGATCACTCTAGCATCGACTCTGGTACTCCACCTCAAGGATAAGCGCAAGGGGAATTGACAGGATAGCATCTCCCATTATCACACTACAGTGAAGACACCGCAGTAAGTAGATCTAAGTACATCGACTTCAGCTACGTTATTCACATAGCTGAAGTTGCATAACTTAGATCGATTCTTCCCCATCCCCTCGTAGTGTAGACCAGCCCTAAGACTGCTGAAAGGGTGTGATGAGAAAACTTTATTTTGAAACTAATATAGTTTGCTGTGTTAAAATGCTCATTGGAGCCTATCTTTATTTTTCTTGACTTTTATGCCTTATTTCTGACTTTTGTGCCTCATTACTTGTACGCACTTAAAATCAAAGACTAATGGTTGTAAGCAGTTTAGGACATGGACTGTCTCTTGCACAGGACCAAGCACAATGATCCCTAATTGGAGGGGTGGGGGTAGGCATGACTTCAATATAAATAAGACATGATTATCATAGTGACTATGAGCCCAGTTCTCCTTTTCATCAGGGGCCCTCTGCACTTGTTCTACCAGCACAAAGGAGCTATAAATTCAATAAAAAGAACAGGAGTACTTGTGGCACCTTAGAGACTAACAAATTTATTTGAGCATAAACTTTCATGGGCTACAGTCCACTTCATCAGATGCACAGAATGAAACATATAGTAAGCAGATATTTATACATACAGAGAAACATGAAAAGGTGGACGTACCTATACTAACTGTAAGAGGCTAATTAATTAAGAGGAACTATTATCAGCAGGGGAAAAAAAACTTTTGAAGTGATAATCAAGATGGCCCATTTCGGACAGTTGACACAAAGGTGTGAGGATACTTAACTAGGGGAAATAGATTCAACTAGTATAATGACTGAGCCACTCACAGTCTCTGTTCAAACCTAAATTAATGGTATTTTACAACACCCCCATTTAGGTAGGGATTATTGCCCCTTAGTGACCAGCTACAGAATAGCATAGGGAAAGGTGCACTTCTTGACCATGAATACATAGCATCATCTACACTGAGGCAAAAAACCCCTAAATTGAAAACCTAAAATGGAACCCTACCAAAACAAGACACTACACTGCACACACTTCTCCCTCTGTGAAGAGATGAGAGAACAAATAACACAGGACAGGTGTTAGTCACATTGCTTAATGCACTGCTGGAAGGCGCTCAGATACTATGGTGATGAGTGTGGTACAAACACCTAGATGGCATCAGGGCTGGATTAACCAGCTTGAGAAAACCCTGGCTGGGATGATTAAATTGGTGTTGGTCCTGCTTTGAGCAGGGGGTTGAACTAGATGACCTCCTGAGGTCCCTTCCAACCCTAATCTTCTATGATTCTATGTTTCTAACCATTAGACTAATAAGGCTATAGCCTTAGGACATCCTATTTTTTAGGCCCTACTGGTCAGGCAGGGGGTGCGGACGGGGCCGGTTGAGGGGGGGAGCGAGGTTGCTCACGCAGCCCTGCTGGAGCACTCTTGTCAGCAGGAAAGGCAAAGCAGCCCCCTGTGGCTTGGAAGGAGCTCAGCCGGCAGCCAGGTGCGTCGCCCCGCACTGCAGGAACACACTGCCAGGGAACCGGTTAACACTGGTGACTGGACACAAAAAATCCAGTTACCACAGGAACCCATGCCAGCCGTGGGTGTAGTTTGAGCAGGCATTGTCTCTCCCCCCCGCCCCCCGGCTCCCACCACCCCCAATTTCTCCGGAGCTCTGCTTAGCTGTCAGGGAGGGAAGAAGCTCCCTCTGTCCCTCTCCTCAGCTGAGGCTGTCAGGCAGCTCCAGGATGCTGCTTCCTGGGTCCTAGTACCCATCACCGTCATCGTCTATGGGTGCTGGGTCCCATTTCTGGACAACTGGTGAGTGCCTGTGGCGGGGGGGAGAGGGGGGACAGGGTAAGGGGATGGCAGGTGGAAGAGGCAGTACCAGAGCAGTAGGGTGGGAAGCTTGCACAGAACCTGCACACACTCTATCCAGCTCCAGCCAGAACTATTGCTCCTCACATGTATAAGGAACGAATTTCCACACATACATTTGTAGGAAAAACAAAACAAAACATCCGATTCTGGATACCAGCACTTTAACTTTTACAGAACCTTCCATCGAGGGGCTTCAGATTTATGACGCGCTGTGTTCAATACTGTATTGAACTGTACTAAAAATCAAAGAAATCCAATTTTTTGTCTTTGATGTATTTTTCTGTACTGGGATGCACAGGCAACCAAGTTTCTTTCCTTATGCTCAGCCTAGTTCCACAGGCTAATGCATCTTTGTATTTTTAAGGGGCTGCAAAAGCACTGGAGGAAGGTTTCTCCCTCCTCTTTCCCTCAAGGATTTTAAATCCACTTCTTAGCAGGCTATGATAGAAAGACTGGCTGAACAGGCTAAAGGCAGGTTTTGTCCATTTGCTGGTTCTCTAGCAGTTCAGTCCATCATAAAAGTACCTCACATTTGATTTCTTTTGAGTTTCATTCCAAAAACTTAAAGCTAAATAAACATGTAGTTAGTCCTCATTTTTCTGCCCCAGCTCAAACTAACTTATTTCCCAAGTGGAAAACGTGGGGTAAGCATGGACTGTGATCTGAGAAGGGAATGAGCACACAGGCCAGTTCCTGCTGCCAGTTACACCTGTGAGGCCTTATTGACTTCAGGGGGAACAGATTTTTGCACAAGAATAGATTTTGGTCCCTTCTGCTTTTTCACACCTGGTATAAGCAGAATCTCATTCCCTTTCCTCCCTTAAACTCTGAGCACTTGAAGGGGAAAAAATAAGCAAGGTCTGCTTGATTTACACATGCAAACAAAACAGGAACACCAGCCTTTAAACAAACACCAGACCTGAAGTAACGAGGGTGTCACTACAGCAGCCTTGGTTGGACTGTTCTTAAAAGATCCTTAATGTTTCTTTTAAGATGCAGATTTTCAGTGAAGTCTTTTTGTTCAGAGGGGCAGAGAACACAACAGGGAATAGCTCTGTTTTGTCAACTCCTAGTCATTAAAAGCTGACAGTCTTTAGATTAAGTTTGTTTAATGTTTGTACAGTGATTTTGAAGAGGTAACATAGTACAGAAGTGCTAAATTACAGAGAGGGTCCAGAGAAGAGCAACAAGAATGATTAAGGGTCTAGAGAACATGACCTTTGAAGGAAGGCTGAAGGAATTGGGTTTGTTTAGTTTGGAAAAGAGAAGACTGAGAGGGGACATGATAGCAGTCTTCAGGTATCTAAAAGGGTGTCATAAGGAGGAGGGAGAAAACTTGTTCATCTTAGCCTCTAAGGATAGAACAAGAAGCAATGGGCTTAAACTGCAGCAAGGGAGGTTTAGGTTGGACAGTAGGAAAAAGTTCCTAACTGTCAGGGTGGTTAAACACTGGAATAAACTGCCCAGGGAGGTTGTGGAATCTCCATCTCTGGAGATATTTAAGAGTAGGTTAGATAAATGTCTATCAGGGATGGTCTAGACAGTATTTGGTCCTGCCATGAGGGCAGGGGGCTGGACTCGATGACCTCTTGAGGTCCCTTCCAGCCCTAGAATCTATGAATCTATGAATATTATGACTGGGCAACCATCTAAAGATCTGTGTCACTTCTAGCTGTTACCTTTTTCTAACAGAAAGCTTAAAACAAACAAATGCAAACTGTAGGGGGCTGGTGCACACAGAACTCATGTTTAAAAAACCTCCTGTCAGAGCTGCTGATCACAGATTCTAGAATAGATAATACTTAGTCCTGCCATGAGTGCAGGGCACCGGACTTGATGACCTCTGGAGGTCCCTTCCAGTCCTATGATTCTGTTCTATTATTCTAATTGTGGAAGAGCTTGGTGACAGAATGGCCTGATGTGATGAACCACTGCAGATTAACTACACAAACTGGGTATCGTCCCACAAATAATATTTGGGTTCAATGTGAAAACAGTAATTCATTATCCTCAGCCAGTGCATCACTGGGAGGCAGCTTTCAGAGCAAGACAGCCTAAAATACCATGCCACCCAATGTAATTTTCCCACGACTACTTCCTCTACTTCAGTGGATTTCACACCACAGTGGTTTTCTTTTACGTAATAAAAGCTGGCTGCCTCCCAGAGGGCAGTCAGATTGGGATGGGGTATGTGGTGTAGAGTCCATAGCTTGGGGAAAACACCTGCAGGGCTTGGCTTTGCACTGCGCCATGTGGACAGGGCCGGCTCCAGGCACCAGCCGACCAAGCACATGCTTGGGGCAGCACCTCGAGGGGGGCGGCGCTGAGGGTTTTTTTAAAAAATATATTTAAAAAAAAAAAACACTCTTCCCGGCACCCCGGCGGAGGGAGCGGGGGGCGGGCATGCCGTGCTCTCCACCGGTGCCCCGGCCGGGAGAGCAGGGGGGCGGCCGTGCCGTGCTACCCGCCGGTGCCCCGGCTGGGGCAGTGGGGCCGTGGGCGAGCCGCGCTCCCCGCCGGTGTCACAACCAGGGGAGCGGGGGACGGCCGTGCCACGCTCCCAGCCAGTGCCCCGTCCGGGGCAGCAAAAAAGCCAGAGCCAGCCCTGCATGTGGAGAGCTGAGGGTAGAAACACAAGAGGTGAGCAGGATGGGGAATGTCGCAGTGTTCACCCTCATACAGCTGAGTACTCCACTACCTCGGAGAAGGGAGTCCTAAGAGAAGGACAGCATAGCATCCCCCGTGCTACCTCTTACTCAGCAGCATCTGTTTGAAGAATTGAGTGTCGTGAAAGTAGAATAAACTTATTAATTTTACATAAATAAAATGTAAATGTGTACGTAGAGAAATGTTGCATTACTTCATATTTTTTTGTAATATGTAATTCATATTTAGGCCCTTCCCTCCTATTAGCCTTAGGCCCCTCACAATCATAATCCAGCCCTGAATAGCATAGAATAGCATAGAATAGAATAGAATAGAATAGAATAGAATAGCTCTGCAATGATGAAACGTGTCAGTGGAATTGTTAAATCTTGAACTAAGAAACATTTTTACAGGACCAGTGTCAAACACTGAACTGTAGCAAAAAATCATTTGCACTGCAGAATTGAACTGGTTAATCTGTATATTCCTCCTCTGATCATTATTAATATGGAGTCAGGGCCCAATCCAGTAGAACACATAAACACATACTTAATTTTAACCACTCTGCTTTGGAAAGCAGAAAAGTGGGGATTATGGCTCCCTGTGTTCTCTGCTGGCCTCTCTCGGACCATTCACAAACAGGATAGTCAAAGCACAATCCACTCCAGCCACTCCTCCTTCTGCCATTCCCTGCCCCCATTCCTCCCTGCCCCTGACATGCCCCTTGCTGAGGCTGGAGTAGCAGCTGGCTATGTTGGCTCTATGCTGACTGGAGAATCTCTGCTTGGTAGAAGGAATGTGACTAGTGCCTGCTGTCTTTGAGCTACCTGAACAGTGCAAAGGGAGTGGAACAAGCCAGAGAATCTGCCCTAACTTGGTCCCCTGCACACAGCACAACTAAGAGGATGTGTTCATTATATGTGTATGAATACAGCAGGGGTGGCCAACCTGAGCCTGAGACGGAGCCAGAATTTACCAATGTACATTGTCCAAGAGCCACAGTAATACATCAGCAGCCCCCCATCAGCTCCCGCTGCTCCCAGCACCTCCCACCCACCGGCAGCCTTGCCGAGAGCCTCCCCCTCCCTCCCCACACCTCCCAATCAGCTGTTTTGTGGTGTGCAGGAGGCTGGGGAGGGGAGGCGAGGGCATGGCAGGCTGAGGGGTGGGGGCAGGCCCTGTGGCAGAGCCAGGGGTTGAGCAGTGAGCATCCCCTGGCACATTGGGAAAGTTGGCACCTGTAGCTCCAGCCCCGGAGTCGGTGCCTGTACATATTAACTTCTGAAGAGCCGCAGGTGGCTCTGGAGCCACGGCATACTTGGCATACAGGAGTCTGCCACTCCAGCAGTTCACATTCCACCTGCAAAGCAAGGGAGAACAGGATCTGGAACCTACCCAACAGCTGGTCTGCTGGACCTTATTGGGCCTGCCACTGAGTGGGGCCAGATGAAATGAGCAGAAGGAGAGATTTCGCTTAACCCAAATCATCTGGCAAGTACTTGAAACACAAAAAATAAAGGCTTGATCCTATGAAACAGTGGGCACCCTCAACTCCCATTGACATCACTAGAAATGGAGGGTGCGCAGCACCTCACAAGGGGTGCTTACCGAATAGAGCCTCAGATAGAACATGGTGCTGTTTGGAAACAGACAATAAAGAATAATACTATAAATAATGCACTAAACCCTTTAAACACATGCTAGGAGTATGGGAAGCCAGACAGGATAATTAGAAGTGATACTAAATGACTGAGACTATGATCTAGTGGGCTTAACTGCAGCCTGGTGGGATTGTTCTCGTAACAAGAATGTTAACACATAATCTGTATAAGGGAGATAGGAATGGGAGAAGTGGTGGAGGGGTGCTGTTATGCATCAAATGTACATACCATTGCCAGCAACCTGTCATCTGATAATGAAGAGTGTGGTGGTAAAATCCTTCGAGTATGTACATAAGGCATGAAAAATGAAAGAAAGGACTGAGGCATCTGCTCCAGAGCATCAGGACTGGAGAGACAAGAGAGAAAAACGTCTGGACCAGCTCTCAAGTTTCTTGAAACTAGAGGGGGTTGTACTTCTTTTACCTAATTTTGTCCCATTTGAACGTCATGCGTATGAACGTTTTCTTATTCAGACATCATTGGGTTTGCATTCCACCTGGCTTCCCTGGGAGTTATGGGTGCTCAGAATTAGGCCCTTAGTGTAGAGTGCAAAAGCACAGGAGATGGGGTGTGGGGGCTGTTAAGCTCTAAGGGTGTTCTGCAAATTGGATCAGGGTAGCCATCCACAGGGCTTAATTCCACTCTCCCAAAAATGCACAAAATTCCAGCACTTGTCAATGGGAGTCGTGTGTGCGTATCTGAGGCCAGAATGTGGCCTGTTATTTGCAGGGAGAGTATTTAGTAACCTGCATGGAAATTATATATATATATCACATGAAAATGATCAGGTTTATTAAAGTCACAAAGAGCAGCTTATGATCCGATAAGCCTAAATGAGATAAATTCTTCAGAAAAATAAGAGCTTCTGGGAAAGACACAGGCTGTGTTTCTGATGGGCGAAGGCAGAACAGAAAATATCCTCAGGGATTTAGGGTCTGACTTCTATATTTGGGTGGGGCGGTAGGAGCAGCTCCAGCCAGGGATGTGTATGGGGGCGGGCAAATTCCATGCCTGTCTGAGGCTTGAAGGGCTGGACTCGCTGTGGGGTTACCGCTGGCCCATGGGGCTGGGTGCCTGCCCCAGGGTTTGGTTGGGTCTTGCACAGGGACCTTGGGGGGGCGGGGCCAGGGATTTCATCAAGGCCACAGGGTGTCTAATGTGCAGGAGCCCCCATCTTGTGAGACCTTGGAAACCACGCAGACTTCAGGGGCTCAGGGCGGGGCTAGGACTGCCCCACGCCTGCATGTGAGTTTCCTGTTGACTCCCTGTGTGCTGCATAGCACACCTCTATAGGAGCTCATTGTGCTGAGGCATGGGCGGTGTACAGGTAGCAAGGGCGCAGTAGGAGAATGAGGAGTGGTGAGGGCCAGGACATAGCGAACTGCAGCCACCAGCCAGTGCCTTGCACGAGTGGGTCAGGGAAGTCACAAGTGCTGCCGCCATGAAGCTGTACTAGGGGCTACCGAGTGGTTTGGGGTACTAAGTTCAGCCATGGAGTGAGGGATGGAGTTTGCCATCACATTTCATTTCAGCAACATCCTGAAAACTCTCCTGATGCTCAGCAGTGTCCATTATAGACACACGTGCAGCACCACGTCCTATTGAGGGATGCTGGCAACAGCAGCTCCACTGAGCAAGCAGAGAGCAGGGGGGCTAATGCATTAACTTTACCGTAAAATTACACATGTGCCCAAGTGTTTGCAGTGGGGCAGGGAATGTTTCTTTAAAGAAGTGTTTTTACATCCCTAGTGCAGCGGGGCTGGGATCACTGATTGGATCGCTCAGGTACTATCCCAATAAAAAGAACCATTTTGGTTTAACTTGCCCCTCTGGTGTTTTTTTTACAGGGCGACTCCCAGTGCAGCTGTGTTTGCAAACGGGGAAGCAGTGCTGGGGTAGCTGCTTCTCACCCCCATTTCCACCCGCCTTGTTTCCTCCTTTCTACAGTTCCCCTCTCCCCCCACCCCTTTGCTCAGCAAGGCTGAGGCTTGGCGACCGGTCCCTTTTAAAAGGGCCTGCACTCACAGCCACCCTCCGGCTGCTCGGAGCTGCTGACAGGCTTGGGGCTGGCTGGCGGCGCTCTATGGCCATGGCCTGACAATGTCCCTACCCGTTGCTCCTGGACAAAGAGCAGCAGCTTTTCCTGCAGAGCCTCAGTGCCAACAAGAGAAAGAAAATCCTCAAGCGCTCAGCTTCCCAATGACATGAAGCAATGGCGGCAGCAGGTGGCAGCCACTGCCAAAGCAGCAGCCAGTAGTGGGAGCTGCAGCCGGGAGGGGAGACTGAGGGTAAGGGATGGGGTGCATGCCCGGGGGAGGGGGCAGTGACTCAAGCTATTTAAGAGGCAGCTGAACCATTAAACTGTGCCCCACCACTATCAACGTATATAGTTTGGGGGAACAACACCCCCAGTCTCTGCCCAGGCTCAGGGCCCCATTACTTGGCCCTCAGAGGAGCTGAAACTTTGACCTTTGCAGAGGATTTTCACCAGCTTCACAAACACAACGTAATATCAGCTGTGCGCCCGCCGCCCTGCACAACATTCCCTCCTGGGAATACCCTCAGAGGAGTAGCTTTTTTGCAGGTTGCCAACCTCGCACTGACCTTTCAATATTTAAAGTTTGACTTTAAAAAGTTTTCTCCTAACGTGCACATTAATTACATGCAACTGTATTCATTAATCATGCAGTAAATATTCATATTTCCATACCTTTGAGGAAGGTGTGTGTTGTTATTGGAATCCACACATCACAATTGGGATCTGGATCCATGCTGTTCCACAACTGGATGCGGGGGGAGAGGGAGAGGTGGGGCGGGAGGGCGTTTGGATGCAGGATTTTGTTTCAGCCCCATTTCTACATTATTCCTGTTTTAAAAAGAAGTAAACAGAGGTTTAAGTGTTGCTTCAAGAATTGAGTTGGAGACAGGCAGCCCCCATGAACCTAGACTCCTCATCCTTCTCTCTGCCACTGCTCCCATTCTAGCTTTTTTTCTCTAGAGCCTTAATTCAAGTTTAGATTGAAGGATTTAGCTTTGCTCCTGTTCCCAATCCACCTAACCTGCAGATGAATTTTGGTTCTCAGTGTCTTTAATCCTAATCCCTCTTCCTTTCCTACAGTCTTTTCCAACAGATGCTATGTTAAAAGAAATAACAGAAATGCGTTGTACATGTCTTGCCCAGGAACATGAGGGGGAAGGGGAAATCAACCAGTGTCATAGTCTACAGAGATTAAATAAAAGCTCTGTCTAATCACAGCCTCGTTGCAAACAACCTGTTCTGCCTTTGAGAACTATGAGCTCAAACTGAGTTTATTTCCTCCAGAGTGAGTTACAGACAATACATCCAGATCACAAGGAAGTGCAGCTCCAGGACAGCAGATAAATGGGTTCCAAGAAAAAAAGAGAAAAGGGCAATATTTGTAAACCAAAAGCTACAGCGAACATCTTTACAAGAAGCAGCTCGTCATTTGACAGGTGTTGAAACAAAAGTCATTGTGTTCTGTTTATAAAGCACAAATCCCCAAAACAGGAAGGTCAAATATGTGACAGTGTCTAGGTTCAGCAGTCACAGACAACCCTCACTGTGATGCTGAGAATAGGGCCAGCAAGCATGTCACTATGTTGGAAATTCGGGCATCATGCAATCCGGCCTGCTCCCCATTCCCTTTGTGAGTAAGAAGGGTCTTAGATGAAGCATAACTCTGGTTCCCCTATATGTGGTGGAGAGAGGTTTTACGCCTATGGGCACAAGGGAGCAAAGCTCGGAGGTGGCTGCCAAGGCACCAACACAGAAAGGGCCTTTAGATAGGACCAGAGTCTTTGTATCCCATGAGTACACAGATCCACTGGTCATTCTGCCTGTGCAGGGGGAGCACAGGGCCGCAGGCCGAACCCTGAGGCAGTAGTACTCATGGAGCAGCCTGAGGTGGAGCCAGCATTTCACCCATAGATTTTAAGGCCAAAATGGATCATTATGGTCATCTAGTCTGACATCTTGCAGAAGACAGGCCTTAGAATTTCACCCCATCAGCATCTCTTTTAGAAAGATATTCAGTCTTGCTATAAAGACTTCAGGTGCTAGAGAATCCACCATGTTCCTCTGTAGATTGTTCCAATGGTTGATTGCTCTCACGGACGTTTGCACCCTGTTTCTAATAGGTGCCAAGGTTCTTTCTCTGCAGCATCCGCTGCAGGCTTCCCCAGCACACAGCTCAGTTACTCAGGCTGGGGTCCTTGATGGAGTGCACTGCCTACAATATACAGATTTAACTACAATCCTTGAAGGTGGAAAAAGGGCAGGAGGGATACTCCTCTCTGACATAAAGCACACAGTGGGGAAGTTTTCAAGTTCCTATCCCGACAAGGGACCCAGATAAAGTTTGTATTGAAAATAAAACTGTGGAAGCTGTCCCTGGTCGTGCTCTTGTGTTCAAGCAGCGCGCACAGCCCCCAGAGAAGAGACGCAGACAGTTGCGTGGAAGGGATGGGGGCAGGGCTGGGGATGGTACAGCCGCACCGGAGGAGCTGCCGGCGCAGGGCGCTGGCTCCCGGGAGCGGCGGCCCCACGTTCTGCTCCTTTCACCGCTGTGGTTCCCGGGAGAGCCCTGCAGTTCCGCGGATACCGATTTATATCCATGGATATCCGCATCCATGGATATAAATTTGTATCAGTGCAGGGCTCTACCGATTGGCATAAAGGGGTTCTTAGGGTCACGCTACCTCAAACAAAAAAATACCAATTTTTATAGAAAAACTCCCATAAAATAGAGCACATAATTATTTCATAAATACATTAAACTCATTAAGTAGAAATTAGGAACCACGCTGCACCAATCTTAGAGGCTGGTTTGTGAGATAAACCTAGTCTACTGAATTAGGGGAAATGAGGAAGGGCTAGAATCCCTAAGGTGATTCTACCACTGACTCTGTTGTGCAATATGGTACCATATCCACAGTGCAGTGATTAACTGGGACACAGAGGGTGGTGTGGGGTTTTTTATTTTTCAGAAAACAAATTTTCAGGAATGTATTTTTAATTTGATTCCATACAGGAAATTGCACAATCTTCAAAACCAGTCAGGTCTTTGATATGTGCTATTTTGGGAACATTTTGAAACTCCTTCTCCCCCAATAAATCAAATCAGTTTGACTATGGGTTTTTCCATAAACCCACATTCTCAGAATGTCAGTCCAATTTTAGATTTTTATATTTAAAAATAAATGCATGACCACAAAAAAGAGAGAGAGAGAGAGAGAGAGAGAGAGATCTGAAGTAGGAATGGAGGAAGAGCAAAGAAAGCTATCATGTTCATTGTTTCAGAAACCACATTTGCAATTTTCAACACATCTGTTAGTGTTGCAGCCATTTTATTGAAAGGAATGTGTAATTTATGGATCTGTTCAGTGAATAATTTATCATTAAATGGGTGATGCTTAAAAGAAGGGAAGTGCACTTTTGGTTGGTGTTGGATGGCTGTTCAGTAAACTGCCTAGAATAAACAATGTGTAGATATATATGTAACAACTATTTTTAACCATTTAAACATCATTGGAACAGCCCTTACAATAACTGTTCTGGCAATAAATTATTTGTGGGATGCTGCACTTTGCTTTTATATTTTCTATTACATGCGCCTCTGACCCCACTGAGGAGTACCAAAAGAAACTACACCATCTGCTCCAGAAACTCCCTGGAAAAGCACAAGAACAAATTTGTACAGACACGTGCCTAGAACCCCGACCAGGGGCATTCTATCTGCTACCCAAGATCCATAAACCTGGAAATCCTGGACGCCCCATCATCTCAGGCATTGGCACCCTAACAGCAGGATTGTCTGGCTATATAGACTCTCTCCTCAGGCCCTATGCTACCAGCACTCCCAGCTATCTTCGCGACACCACTGACTTCCTGAGGAAACTACAATCCATCGGTGATCTTCCAGACAACACCATCCTGGCCACTATGGATGTAGAAGCCCTCTACACTAACATTCCACACAACGATGGACTACAAGCTGTCAGGAACAGTATCCCCGATACTACCACGGCTAACCTGGTGGCCGAACTTTGTGATTTTGTCCTCACCCACAACTATTTCACATTTGGGGACAATATATACCTCCAAGTCAGTGGCACTGCTATGGGTACCTGTATGGCCCCACAGTATGCCAACATTTTTATGGCTGACTTAGAACAACGCTTCCTCAGCTCTCGTCACCTAACACCCCTACTCTACTTGCGCTACATTGATGATATCTTCATCATTTGGACCCATGGAAAAGAAGCCCTTGAGGAATTCCACCATGATTTCAACAATTTCCATCCCACCATCAACCTCAGCCTAGACCAGTCCACACAAGCGGTCCATTTCCTAGACACCACTGTGCTAATAAGTGATGGTCACAAACACCACCCTATACTGGAAACCTACTGACCGCTATACTTACCTACATGCTTCCAGCTTCCATCCTGGACACACCACACGATCCATTGTTTACAGCCAAGCTCTAAGATACAACCGCATTTGCTCCAATCCCTCAGACAGAGACAAACACCTACAAGATCTCTATCAAGCATTCTTACAACTACAATACCCACCTGCTGAAGTGAAAAAACAGATTGACAGAGCCAGAAGAGTACCCAGGAGTCACCTACTACAAGACAGGCCCAAAAAAGAAAATAACAGAACACCACTAGCCGTCACCTTTAGCCCCCAACTAAAACCTCTCCAGCGCATCATCAAAGATCTACAACCTATCCTAAAAGATGATCCCTCACTCTCACAGATCTTGGAGGACAGACCAATCCTTGCTTACAGACAGCCCCCCAACCTGAAGCAAATACTCACCAGCAACCACACACCATACAACAAAAACACTAACCCAGGAACCTATCCTTGCAACAAAGCCCGATGCCAACTCTGTCCACATATTGATTCAAGTGATACCATCACAGGGCCTAATCACATCCACCACGCCATCAGGGGCTCATTCACCTGCACATCTACCAATGTGATATATGCCATCATGTGCCAGCAATGCCCCTCTGCCATGTACATTGGCCAAACCGGACAGTCTCTACGCAAAAGAATAAATGGACATAAATCTGACATCAGGAATCATAACATTCAAAAACCAGTAGGAGAACACTTCAATCTCCCTAATCACTCACTGACAGACTTGAGGGTAGCAGTGTTGTAACAGATTAACTCCAAAAACAGACTTCAAAGAGAAACTGTTGAACTCGAATTGATATGCAAACTAGATTGCATTACCTCAGGATTAAATAAGGATCTCGAATGGCTCGGCCATTACATTAATTGAATCTATTTCCCTTAAGTTAACGATCCTCATTCACACCTGTGTGACCATCTTGTTTATCACTTCAAAGGTTTTTCTTCCCCTGCTGTTATGGTTCCTCTCAATTAATTAGCCTCTTAAGGTTGGTCTATGCACCTCCACCTTATCATGTTTCTCTGACTGTATAAATATCTGTCTACTGTATGTTTCATTCCATGCATCCGATGAAGTGGGTACTAACCCATGAAAGCTTATGCTGAAATAAATTTGTTAGTCTCTAAGGTGCTACAAGTTTTTCTTTCTTATTTTTGTTTTGCTGACACAGACTAACACGGCTACTACACTGAAACCTATAAATATACTACTGACTTTGGCAAGTCATCAGTTACCTGGTGACTTTATTGTAACAGTTGCCTAACATTTTATATTATAACAAGATATTATAACAAAGTATGGATTTGGTACTGTAATCAGGAGCAAGGGGCTGGAATTAAATTCTTAGGCTACATCCACACTACCCGCCCGATTCGGCAGGTAGCGATCGATGTTCTGGGATCGATTTATCACGTCTCGTCTAGACGCGATAAATCAATCCCAGAAGCGCTCCCCGTCGACACCGAAACTCCAGCTCCACGTGAGGAGTAAGCGGAGTCGACGGGGGAGCCTGCCTGCTGCTGTGTGGACCGCAGTAAGTACTTTTAAAAATCGATCTAAGATATTCAACTACAGCTACGTTATTCAAGTAGCTGAAGTTGCGTATCTTAGATCGACACCTCCCCCCCCCCCCCCCAGTGTGGACCAGACCTTAGAGATAGAACCCCCCCCCCAACACTTAACACTGTATCTTACATAAGAACCATTTTCTGCCATCTTACACAATTTTACACCAATCAGCATTTCTCCCCAAACTGAGGCTGTTCTCAGAAAGCAGGCTTTGTTTCTGAGTCAGATATCCCAGTAGGCCTAGCTAACTTTAAAGCACAATAAAGTTCCACTCTGAGGCTTTGATTCTTGCATATAATCTCCGAGATACTAGAAGATTTGCTAAAACACATATAGCTAGAAGAAAAGAGAAAGAAAGAAAAAGATACTATCTGTACAAAGAAAAGCCTGATTCAGGAAATCACTTAGATATTCACTTCAGTCCATCCCTATTTGGGAAAGCACTGAAGCACCTGTGTAAATTCCAAATGGTGATTTGATCTGACTCTACTTTGTAGATCTGGGTGATTTTTTTTGGCAAATCATAAATTTGCCAAAAAATAAATACATTGTTCGATCCACTGGAACTATTTGCATATTCAGATAAAATTTGGCAAATAGTTTCAGCTGGAAATTATTTTTTTTAAAGTTGAAACTTTAGTTTAGACTTCTTCATTTCAAACTGTTGTGTTTCAACCATTTCAAAACAAAACAATTTGATTTTTCATATAAAAACAGGATTTTGTTTTTGAAATTTGTTTTTAATACCAAAAAAGTGTAAAAACACCTGAAAATTACCCCAAATAAATAATTAATAATAATAAATAATAACAAAAATGCACGTAAAATGAAAAATGTTGTTCGAGTCTAAACAAAAACTGAAAACATTTAGTTGATGAATGGCAAACAAATTGATTAAAATAATGATCTGCTCTCAATTAAAAATAAAGGGTCAAATCTGTTGGATTAATTCCTCACAGCTATATGTTGTTGCTCAAAATGTTTCTAATGTAAAGTTTGTAAAAAATGCTGTTTATTTGCAAACAATTTTTTTGTGAAAAATTATCAACATTGTTGAGATTTCTGGTTTTGGCAGAAAATACAGTGCCCTTTAATTTTTTTTTAAATTTGGATTGAAAAATGTCAATAATCATTTTGAGAAAATTTTCAGTTATAATTTTGAAAAACAATTCAGGTATGAGATTTTTCAATAAACTAAAAAGTTCTGTTTTAAAGGTTCAGAATAAAAATATTTTTGAAATTTTCACAAAAATATTTTTTTCACTTTTTGACCAGTTCTAATCACAGCTAAGAGTTTGATTAGTTCTGCATACGAGTCATTGTTGGGCAGTTTTAGTCCCACCCAACAGAGAGCAGTAGTAGACACATGTAATGAATTGGCTCAAGTTAGTATAATACTCAATTTATGAAGGTGATGTAATAGATCTGTTGATAAAACAGTCACGTATATACTTGTCCTATTGCATTTAATTGATGTTAAACTTTTTAATTTCTTCAGTAAAGGTCTCCTACTGCAGCTATATGATGAATTTAGAAAACACACCAACAAATACAATTTCATGTAAGAAAAATATGACTTTGCCTTTTTCATGCAGTTATTCTCTTCTGAAGGGGACGTGTGTGTGGAGGAGTTATGTTAATTCTTTCTTGGACTAAGTTTAACCAACAGCATTTTTAAAGTTAAAGCAAAGATGTGGCTGGCAAACTTGACTCTTACAGTTCGAGCTGGAGGATACGGAGTGGTGAATTTCTGTGCTTTCATGAGATAATGCAAGCAGACTTTCACAATATGGCAGGCATTAATTAGCTTCTGGTTTTCCTTTTCAGGAAGCATTAGTCTGTTATAAAGAGCCAGACAGTACACACAAAATACATTGCCTCCTCATGTCAGCTGAGAAGCTAGCCCTTGTCACCAGTGTGTGAAGTGTTCCTACTGAGAGCGTAGAAGCCATTGCATCAGAAATGTATGTCTGTGTCTTTGTTTCTCTCATTTATGGTTTCCTGCTCTTTCTCACGTATGTCTCTGCTGTATCACTGTCTGGAATTTTTTTGAATCACTCTTGAATTAGTTCATGGACCTTAATACACTGGCCTGTCATGTGTGGTCTATGGTTAGAACACAGTAGTAGATATAATGATGCCTGCATAATACAGAAATGACCATGTTACAAATATCCAAGATAGAAGGTAGAAAGCAATATTACCAGCCCTAAGCAATCAAAAATCATGAGTCAACGCCTAAAATCATGAGATTTTAAATTATATATACGGTATATGAGTTTCTTCTTACTTGCGCTCTGGATGTTGAGTTTTCAGCATACACTTGGGTCACATTTTCAAGCTTTTCATGAACGCTGAGATACTCAGTCACATGCTTCCAGTAGGTGAGGCTTTAAGATAAACACCAAAGATAAACACCAACTAGCACGAGACTCATGGCAAAACAAAAGCTGGCAACACGGAGAAAGAAATCAGAACTGATGGGATCCGTTCTTGAGTGTACCACTAACTCGTTTTGTGGCCTCTTAATACAGGATTCCATTAATGCAGCATTCACACAGGGAAGTTACAACACACCACTTTGGTGCACACTGCTATTCACGCTGCCCTAGTCCAAATGTAAGGCTTACTTAATGTGCAAGCACTTGGAGATCCTTAGAACTTATACAATCAAAGTTACTTCATTTACTCAGATGTGGTGTTAGAAAAGTTGTGCGTAGCACATTGGGAACATGCCCTTTACTATTTTTATGGATCCATAAGATAACTTGCTGCACATGCATGCAGCTGTGGAAAAACACAGATGAAGACAAAACATACTGCTTCTCCAAATGTCCATGATTTCTTGAGCTTTTTGCCTAATTTGTGATATGTTCCACTTTAGTACAACATAAACCTTTCAACAGACAAGCAATTATTTGTCTTGCTGGTACCCCTAAGTATTATCTCCACATTTTAATTTATATCTTTCCTTTTTCTTTCACTGTTTTATTATCATTTACTTTTTACAGCTCTTAAAGATATTTTATGTTTCAATCTGTGTCTGGAAACTGATTTAAAAGTTTGCCTTGTTTCTTCTAGGGTTGGAAGCCCGAAGAGACCTTTCTGTTTCTTTTAAGAGTGAACTCAGTAAAGCAGCAAACTTTCATTTTAAAATCCCGTAGGATAACAGTAAACTTAGTATGGGTGATAAATCAGGGACTGTGCTTGAATATCCGTGATTTATCAAAGCACTATATTGATAGTTAGAAAACCTAAGTTCTAGTCCCAGTTCTGTAACTGGCCTGCAGCATGACCTTGGGCAAGTTGCTTTGTCTCCTCTTACTCTTTGGGGCGTAAACTCTTGCTATATACTTGTAGAGTGCCTAGCTTAGCAGGGCATTAGGGTAATACACATACTAGTAATAATAATAAATATTCCCTCAGAAGAAAGATGGGTTTGTCCAAGAGACTCTTACTTTGGCCCTTCGCCTAGTGGGATCAGTGCCATGCTTTGTTAAAAAACAAGTCTGCCTTGATTCCAAAGCATAGAAGATTTAAAAGTGTATTTGAAACTTGGCATATTTAGATTCTTATCTGCTCCTTGCTTGGCATTTCTTTGTGACCCACTATTGTAAAAAGGCCTATTTTACCATATGTAGATTTTAAAAGGGAAGAACACCCTGACAAGCATAAAAGTGTGGACAAATTATAATGAGAGATGCAAATGCCTGGGTTTTTTCTGTTGTGTGTGAAAATGTGTGCAATGCTGAAAACTATATATGCAACTCCACTGGATTCATTTGTACCAAATTGATCTCTGGAATAATTCCATTGAAGCCAATGGTGTTAAACCCGGGCTGAATATGATCAAATTTTACCTATCTTGGACGGATGAAAAGTGAGGTGAGCTATGAATTAGTGGTCCAAAATAGCATGAAAAAACCTTCAAATCTGCTAATTACATTACTAAGCCATCCGCTCCGCCAATGAGAGCCAAAAGTCGTGTGTGGATGTTCTGGGCATAGGACTAACTGAAGGTCTATGACAAATATTGTTAAAAGGCATTGGCATTCTGAATCACATCCATTTTAAAAGGTACAAGCAAGTCTATGGAAAAATAGACTATTTTAAGAAATCAGTGTGTACCTGGGAACATCATGGTTGTCACTATACTTCACACCATGGCCACTTGGAACTTCATAACTATTATGGAGATCGAACTCTGATCCTCCTGCTCCAGAAGCAGAGATCCCTATCATTGGAACGAAAGAAGAGTCTTGGCATTAGAAGACAACTTCTGACAAACAGGTGAGCAGTTCTGATTCTGTCCAGTAGAGAGCAGTCATGTGCACACACACACTTCATTACAGTATATTGCCTTCCAGTGGTTCTCAAACTTATTTGATCTCATCCTCCTTCTTTGTATCCATAGTAGTTTACGCACCTCCCCCCCACCATACTAGTACATATACTGTAGCAATTTAAAAAAAAATCAACATGCAACTCTCACTAACTGTTAAAAACAGTAACAAAAAGGCATTGATTCAAACAGAGCCAACACTCCATTGTAATAAGAGCAAAAGCAACACTGCGGTTGTGGTCGAGGCTTACATTTAAGCATTGATGTCGTAGCAAATGGATTCACGTACAAACGGCAACGACTTTGCATAATGCTATGCAAGCTTAACAGAAATCCGTCAAAATGCACAGCCCCATCTAGAGTCAAATGCAAAGCACCATCTGAGGACCTGATATGTGTGGAGGAATCAGCTTTGCTAGTTATTCATTGCTGTGGGTAAAATGTTCACAGTAATTTTTTTTCCCTAAAGCTTCTCACGCTCTCCCAGAATACATTCTGCGTGCCCCCAGTTTGAGAACCTCTGCTTTAAACAATCTTGTCTTGAAATGGCAAAGCTAACACTTTGCAAAGTGCAAACAATTACATGCTGCACTTCATTCAAATTAACTAGGGAAGATAAGAGTCTCTAACAAATTAATTCTGCTAATACTGTAAACAGAAAAATTTCAATCACAGCTGCAAACCAAACCAATTTGGCTAAATTGCTGACTTGTGCTCCTCTTTAAGTGATGCTAAAAGTACGCATCAACAAGCAACTTTGCTTCATGCTGTTGAGTATAAGACTGATTTACTGCTTGCCAGGACTGCTTGATAAAAAAATAGAGCCATCGTCAGTTCAAGCTAATACAGCATATCAATCCAGAGCCAAGAAAAAGTAAAAATGTGTTGGGAATTTGAGAACATTTTGTCATGGCTAAGATCGGTTTCCTATGAAGTGCCTGAAATAATATGTACAGCAGAACTTTAAAAATCACTCACTTGTTCAAACAAGCATTTGCTATTTCAATGCGAGTCCTAGGCACTTGTATATATTAAAGGAGAAAATCCACTTGGTGTCTCAGTGTCTCAGAAGGGAAGATGGCGAAGAGGTGAAGGGTTAGAAAAATTATACGAGGGGGTTGGGAAAAAATTAAACTGATCAGCACTGAAATCCATGTCCGTGCTGGCTAAGCCAAGTAGAGGTCAGGTCAGACCTCCTGCACATTTCTTAGTATCATTTTGAAACTTCATTGAAGCTTTTGAGATAAATAAAGCCTTATAAATCAGTGGCCAAAGCAGCACAGAATGAGAGCTCATACCCAGAGTAAAGGTTTGAATTAAAGTATATTTACTTATATACGCCGCCCTTCACTAGAGTAAATACTGTTATGATGTTTAATAAACATTTGTTACATTAGTGCCCAGAATCCTGAGGTTACATGCTGGGTGCTGTCCATACACAGATAAAGACACTGCCCTGGAGACCATACAAACAAAGGCCTTGGCTACACTTACAGCGGCAGGTAGAGTGCAGTTACTGCACTTATGGTTACATACCACAGTGAAAGGTAGGCTGTATCCACACTTGTCACAGCAGTGCAAAGCTACATGTGGCAATGACAGGAACTGCCTCCCCCTGCTAAAGCCTTTCCTTGCCACAGTGAAAGGCTCCGACAGTGAGGAGCTGCTGGAACCTTTCCCTGCTGCTGCCTTCCCACTGCCGGAGCCTTTCTCCGCTGCTGGAGTGTTTCACCGTGGCGGGGAAGGACTCCAGCAGTGGGAGGCATTGGAACACTACACTGGTAAAAATAGCAGTGTAGACATGGGAGGCACCGCTTGGGTGTGTAGAGTTATAATGCCTAAGTTTCAGGCACATAGGGCATTCTACTTCACTCACCTGAGCTGTGCCTCACCATCTACACTGGTATTATACCCCTGCTAACTGGGCATGCAGTGTCTGTAGTCTACACACTGCTGTAAGTGTAGACCTGCCCCTAATGAGACATGAAGGTTACACAGGAAGCCTGGGAATTGAACAGAGCTCTCCTATAGCCCAGACCACTTCCTTAACCACAAGACTATTCTTCCCCCTGCTTGTGGGGTAGGATTGATCCCTCACTTGAGAACTCTCACAGCTGTTTGTTTATTTTTTCTACATACTTATAGATCTTTACATTTAATCTAGCCCTCATATACATAGGAACTAGTGGCTGATTTTTTTAAAAGTAAAAGTAGAGCTTGTCTAGACCAGTGTTTCTCAAACATGGGATGCCGCTTGTTCAGGGAAAGCCCCTGGTGTGCCCGTCCGGTTTGTTTACCGGCCGCGTCCGCAGGTTCGGCCGATCGCTTCCCACTGGCCACAGTTTGCTGTGCCTGGCCAATGGGAGCTGTGGGAAGCAGTGCGGGCTGAGAGACGTACTGGCCGCCGCTTCCCGCAGCTCCCATTGGCCGGGCACAGCAAACCGCGGCCAGTGGGAGCCGCAATCAGCCGAACCTGAGGACGCGGCAGGTAAACAAACCGGCCGGGTGCACCAGGGGCTTTCCCTGAACAAGCAGCATCCCAAGTTTGGAAAACACTGGTCTAGACAAACAGCTCCCAGCAAGCTGGGGTGTAAATCTACAGCACACTAGCCTGCCATGCACTGTCTGTTTGGACCCTGCTAGCACACACTAGAAGTCCCTAATGTGCATTGACCTACTCCCGTTTCAAAGTGGAGTAGATGAGAGTGTACTGGGGAACTTTTAGTGAACAGTCACATGGTCCACGTGGGCAGTAAGTGTGTGGCATGCTAGAGCGCCATAGATTCACACCCCCAGCTTGCCGGGCACTAACTGTTAATCTAGACAAGTCCTCAGTGGTGACATCTCTGAAGGAAGCTGGTCCCCACTGTTTATCCCAAGAACAAGCAGCACATGAGCAGAGACAGTGCAAAGGTGTCCACCCACACTGGGCCAGAAAGATCAGCCTTCAGAGAGAGAGAGAGGCCAGCTCAGTCTCCACCAACTCATTTCACACCGATTTCATTCACTGGATCAAAGCCAGTGACCGAGCCCCCTTCCCTGAGCCCCTTCTTTGAATTTCTTTTTAAGAGACTCAATGATTTATACGATTTTAAAGCTTAATAGTCTGCTTCCTGTTTATGCATCTCCTAGGGGTACCAAATCATTCAAGCAATTGTAGTAGTTTCAAACAATTCTAAGACAAGAAGTTGCTTCTATTTTTGCAACAGGCTGATTGCACTATAAAGTTTCCTGACTGCTACGTATGGCCTACATTGTCTTTTGGGGGCAGCATGCGGGGTTAAACAAATAATCTCCAACACAAAAGGGAGTCGAGCAAATAACTCCATATGGTTCATAAGCAAGAAGGACCTGCTTTATCTGGGTAAAACTGTTAATTACTATGAGAGCAGCAGAAATGTAACATCTACAAATGTTCCAGGTATGATGTAATGGAATTTAGTACCTGCCCTGTGTCACACTGACACGATCTAAATTTCTGGTGGTTTACCTCACCTGCTGTGCACAGATGATATATTTAATGCTGTTATGCCCATTCAGTTTCTTATTAATTGCACAGCCTAATAACTTTCTCTGTATGGCTACTTATTTAAAAGATCCCTGTAAATTGCAATAGATTGTACTTAGCATGTGAAATTAAGATGTTACAGGAGTGCTACATTCCCTTGAACTGTGTGAAATAATTTGTGGCTGTGTTTCTGTTCCCCATAGCTATGTAGAAATACTGTAATACTCACAAATAGAATCAGAGATTTACTGGAACACTGCAAGTACCAATCAGTGCACAGGCAGGACTGAATACTTCATTCCCCTCTCACTTAACTTGCAACCTCTAAAAGCCACTGGCTCATCAGTGCCTACCAAGCTCATCAGTTTGTTCAAGTGCAAATCCAACATCAACCTTTGTGGCATCACAGATTACCATGAATGGAAGGGATCAATCTAAGGATTTAAGCATACAATGTTTTGGAAGTCCTTCCTTCAATGACTCAAAGACTTTTTGGTGTTGCTCTGTCAAGACACTCTTGGTTAGCTGGTATAATGGTTCTGCCCACTCAATGAATTATTTTACAAATCTCCTATAGAATCCGCACTGGCCTACAAACCGCTGTACCACCATCAGGTTTGTAGAAACCTTCCAGTACTTTATAATGTTCCGTTTCTGGGGTTGGGACTCCTACCCATTCTCGCCATCTAAATGTCCTAGGAAGGTGATGCGACTCCTTGCAAACTCCTTTGTTTCCCACAAATGTAAACCCTGATTGCTTAAAAACCTTTAGAGTCCTTTCTATTCCTACCAGATGTTCCTCCCATCTTTTATGGAAACAAATGAAGTCCTCTAAGTATGTGAGGATGTCTTCAGTCCCCAAAACTTGGGTTAGATTGTTTACTACTCTTTGAAATGTCCTTGGTGCATTCATGTGTCCAAAAGGCATCCTGCGGAATTGAAACCACTCGGAGGGTGTCACAAAGGCAGTTTTTTCTCAGCCCTCAGGTGCCACTTTAATCTGATGGTATCCCGACACCAAATTAAAATAGTTTGCTCCTGATATTTTATCCGGTGTGTCTGCTATGTGAGGAAGTGTCTGTGAATTATGCATTGACTATGGGGGACTTATCCTCAAATCTCCATGGGGCTTTTTTTCACTATTACAATTGGGGATGCCTAAAATGACATAGATTGCTCAATCAGGCCATCCTCCTGCACACAATTTAGCTTTTCTTTCACTGCTTCCTGGTATGCCAGGGGAACCCAACACGGGGGGCTGCCTCACAGGAACCCTCTCAGGCTTAAGCACAATCCACTGTTGCACCTGATCAGATCTCCCAAGCTCTTCGTTATTCCTGGAGAACCCACTTGCGTATCATAAGAGCAGCTGTTCTAACTGCTTCCTTTCATTGCCTTCTGCGGCTCCTTCTATCAAGTCAACTCCTAGCTCTTTTAGTGACTGGGCTACTTCATAGTTGTTAATCTCTGCCCCTGTGAGAGGCTTTGAGACCCCCCAGCTATATTGAACACTCTGTCCACCTCGTCTGATTTTTCACTAGCTGCACTTCCTGGTTAGTCACATTAATTGCTCTTACCCAGAACTCTCCCTTTGGCCTAGCTCAAAACAGAGTTCTGCCTAACAACCATCCTGACTGGATATTGGTAGCTTCAAACACTCCTACAGGTTCACTGTAGCAGTCCTTTACCCTTAGGGGTACATACAACACAACTACTTAACACTAAGAAAGAATCACCACCATTGACTGGTGGAGATACTATCTACACTAATCATTACAATTATTTGATTATATTATAAGGTTACAAGTCTCAGGCCCAGATCCTCAAAGGTATTTAGGCATCTAACTCCTACTTCGAGTTAGGTGCCTAAATTTCTTTGAGGATCTGGGGCTCTGGGCCTCATTTTTCCAGCTGTAAAATGGGGATGATAGTCTGCCTTGCCTATTTCGATTATAAACTCTTTGGGCTAGGGACTATATTTTATGATGCACCTGCACAACACTTAGCAGTGTGGAGATCTGATCTCAGTTGAGGCCTCAAGGCACTATTGTAACATAAATTATAAATAATAATTAAAAGAGATAAGGATTAAAGATCCAGTCTTGCAACCCTTATACAAGTAGCTCTTACTCATCCATCAATGGCTATATAACTAAGTATGTCCTAACTGGTTTGATGTCTGTAAAACTGAGGGGAGAGGGATAGCTCAGTGGTTTGAGCATTGGCCTGCTAAACCCAGGGTTGTGAGTTCAATCCTTGAGGGGGCCATTTAGGGAACTGGGGCAAAAATTGGGGATTGGCCCTGCTTTGAGCAGGGGGTTGGACTAGATGACTTCCTAAGGTCCCTTCAAACCCTGATATTCTATGAAATGCATTATTATTAATTTATTTAGCATGGATAATGTGCTTCACAGTTCAGAAAATAAAAGTATATCCTTGCCCTGAAGAGCTCAAAATCATAACATGACAGATAAACTGTGAAGCCAGGGGAAGGGACTAACCAGCTTTTGGAAAGCTATTATTGACTCACTAACACAATACGTGTCTCTAAATCCTTTACAAAGTCATCTGCAGCTGTCCTTAATCACTCATTTCTGGGGGATCCAGCCATGCATAATCATGAAAATTCCCATGACAGTGCCTGGCAGTCAGTCATTCTTGACTTTCCCACTCTGGGATGTTTTGTCTTTGGGGGGAAAAATTGGAAAAAATTTTGCACCGTAGTTTTCACAGTGCTCATCACTATGGGATCTGGCTCTGTCCTTCTAGCCAATTGGTCACAGTGGCAATGCCTGGCTGTGTCCTTTATGTTAATTTCCCCCTCTCTATATAACACTGCTTTCCATCAATATTTCTTCTATTGTTCACAATCTGACTTTTTTGTGATTATGATATTCTAAGTCAATTACAGTCTGATAAGGAGCGTTCAAGATATTCTGGCTTTCTTATTTGTCAGAATGGCGCATACTGGTATGATCTATATTCTCTGGTTTGCTTTCTTATTTTGCCCCAAAAGCTTCCTCAAACTTCTCGTAAGGTCACCTTTACTCCGAACTCTCCTCAGCTGTGCTTAATGGAGCTCTGACATAGCTGAGGATCTTTTACTAGCTAGAATGATCCGACAAAGGATTTCTGAGTTTCATCTTGCTTTGTGTAAAGATCTTTATCTGGTTCATGTACAATTCATCTCATTTTATGAATACAAAAATATGCTATTGCTAAAACTTAATGTACTGTATATAATTACTGGTACTTCTATAATTGTAATAATAATAGAATGTAAAACCTTTGAATACAGTCGGTGGGTTTCAATTGGCTGTTGGTGATCAACATTGGAGCATATAATACCCAGTAAATTCATTGCTTTGTCTGGTTTATGGATAAATTCCATTTCATACCAGCAATATGAGACTCCAGGCAGTGTATTTCAGGGAGATTATTTCGCATCCTGTTTTGTTACATCACTTGGCTTTTGGCTTACCCAGAAAAGCACCGCCTGTTGTATCTCATTGCAGTACTTAATCATACAGCATGGTGACTCTGGTGTCTAGTTTCATCCTAAACAATACAAACTAAAACAAACTGAGCCAAACAATCATACAACCCTCAAGTACTTGTGCATTTTGGTAGCTCCGATGCTTTTTGTTTATTCTCCTCTAATGTTACTAGGTGATAGTCTGAGCTCTCGAGCACCAATTTTGAATACTTTCTCTTACTTCTATATGAGTCACAGTTTATACTTTTTTTCAGTATACTTTGATAATCAGATCCAGGTGATAAGCACGCCCAGCATCACAATGTAGCACCAAAGCACAGTGTGATCTGAGCTGTTAGTTTCACTTGGAGCTCAAAGTTTCGCCCCACAATTCAATGTATTATTAATGTTCCTGTTAGATATTCTGGGATGGAATCACTGAACAAGCTGGGCCCTCTTTATTATCAGACAGGTTCCAAATATTTCCTGGTTTAAAACACTAATATGCTGCTTATCCAATCGCTGTTGTTTTATTTGGTGTTACACAAAGCTGCCTTTCTCTGTTTTCACAGTCCAGGCAGAATAAATCACGCTCTAACTCGCACCATATCCCATATAGAAACCAGCACTCTCCTTTCATTACAACCAGCATATTCTTCAAACAGACCTGAATTAGGGTAAATTCTTCCTTGAGGCCAGTCTAAATTTATTCCATTATGGAGCAAGACAGATTGCTTGTAATCAAGAGACTGCTGCCTCCCAGGCATGTACAGTATTCTGGCTGATATTCAGAGATGAACCAGGGCTGATATTTCATTTTCTGAATGAAAAGCTAATATTCTCTCTTCCTGAGATTTTTCACACTATTACGGACCAGAGTGTGAAGCCCTTACTCATGCTGGTGAGCTGTCACTCTTGTACTCTCACACTGAAGTCAGTCTGGCTCTATGTAACGTAAATATTATAAAAATTGCACTTAAAGAGAAAATATACATCATTGATTTTTTTTTTAGATACATAAACCCCAAACACAGATTTTTAGGGGTGTGTTGGCAAGTGCAGACATGGGAGCCCTGAACATTATATACAGTACACTGGTGGTTTGCATTTCATCCTTTTTTGCCACAACTATCTAGTGAATCGTAAGCAGAGATGGGTTCTAGCTGCAGAAATCAGATCTCGAACATTCCCAGGTGGACGGTTGTGCTGCCTGGGAATTTGAGTTTATTCCATGGTAAAGAGAGAGGCCATGTGGGAAATCTGGCTTCAGGTAGATGTCAAACACACCCAAAGTTCAGGGACATTTAGGCCTCCCTCTGTAGAGTTCAGTTACAATCTGAATTCTTGGACCTCCAGTTGCTAAAGAGGACCAGGACATATTGTATGTGTATGGATGATTTAATAGACTGAGGGACTTTAAGGTAGGAGGTCATGCTCTGGCTCTGAGCTGAAGCACACGGTGTTAGTCTCTGATCACACAATCGCCTCTCATGGTAATCAATTTTAGGAAACCAGTCTGCATATATTAACAATGTTCTCTTACTGCCAAAGTTCCTTGACTTTTGCCAACTCTGATACACCATCTGTGCCCTCCCCCGGGCTGCTCTCACTGTGTACTGCTCACACTGCTCTGTGTACTGCTCACACTGCTCTCTTGGCCAGTAACAATTCACCATGAATAGATAGACGATTTAATCATCTGACGTGTATTTAATATAAAATGTCAACAAACTTAGTATGCATGGGGGATGATTTATGTGTTTCGATTTGTTTAGCAAAGGCAGAAGAAATCTTGTGTATCTCCTCTTCAGAAGGGTCCTGGCAGGATGGCAGCAAGTAAAGTTGACAGAAAGTTTAAGTGACCTGCCTAAAGTCACACAGGAAATCTGAGGCAGAGCTAGGAGCTGAGCACAGCTCTCTCAAAACCCTGCTCAGTGCCTTCATTACAAGCCCATCCTTCTCAATCATAAGCAATTAACATGGAAACTATCACCAAAGCAAAACAAGACTCCTCCAAAAACAGAGCAAAATCAGGGTGACCAGATGTCCCGATTTTATAGGGACAGTCCCGATATTTGGGGCTTTTTCTTATATAGGCTCCTATTATCCCCCACCCCCTGTCCTGATTTTTCACACTTGCTGTCTGGTCACCCTACGTAAAACATACCACCAGGTCAGCTAGAGAGTACTCCTTGGTACCATTAATCCAGCCTATTACAGAACAAAATTCATATCAGTGGGGCCAGGATTTCACCTCATGTACATTTCAGTTCCTATAATTACAGTCTTCTATGGTGGGTTTTTTTTTTGTTTTTGTTTTGTTTTAAGGTAAGTTTTCAATAAAGTTACATAAATAATTCTGGGATTTGTGAACTTGTCTTTGAAACTTTAAGACTAAAAATGGAATAAAATTCTCTTTGCAGAGATTATCCTAGGTCTTCGCATAAAATCCAGGAATGTATTAAACAAGGGGGAATGCAGGAGAAAGCTGGTGGCAGTATTATGGCATGACTTAATTATATTTAAAACTCTACTGGATTAGAGGTAGTCATGTCATATGCATCATACCAGCATAGGCAATTAGAGGTAAAAATTCTCTATCAGCCACAGCCTGCAAACAACTGGAGAGTAATTTTTTCCTTCTGTACAGGATGACAAAGCTGATTCTCCGGCTACTTAAATTAGTTGGTTATTATTATATTTAAATGCCAGCAATAGAGCAGGATGAGTAATTCATGAGTAATAATTTATTCAGTGAATTTTGCTTCTGTTTCTGTTTGTACATTGTTCAGGAACAGATTGCGATTTTCTCACATGTATGCACTATTTGAAATTATTCATTGAATAAGCCCTGCAAATAATTCTTTGTTTGTAGCCTCCTTCTTGATCCAGCAGACACAGAAAGGATTCCGAGATAGAGAGAGACTTCCTTTCGTATGAGGAGAGATTGAAAAGACAGAGACTGTTTTGTTCAGAGAGAAGACAAGTTAGAAGAGAAATGATAGAGGTATACACAATAATCAGTGGTAAAGTGAAGGCCAATCAGGCGCTCCTATTTAGCCTCTCATAATACAAGAATAAGAGGGCATCCAATGAAACTGAAAGGCAACAAACTGAAAACTGACCCAAGGAAATATTTTTTTAAAACCCCCACAGTTTATTTAACCTGTGGAACTCACTGCCAAAACTGAGGCCAAGAGTTTAGCAGAATTTTAAAAAAGGATTAGACATTTATATGAATAATGAGAATATAGAATTTTAAAAGATTATTTGAAAGATATATAAACCCAGAGGCTGCTCAAGGCAATCTGCCATGCTGGGCAAAACTTCAGTGTACTTCCTCCTTTCTCACAGACTGAAGGAGGCAGACTTGGCCTGGGTGCCCCTCCATCAAGAGGGAGCAATTTAACTGAGTGGCATTGCAACCTGCTGCATGGGGTTGCAACACAAATTTGGCTCATCCCCCACCCATCATGACAGAGGGGTGGCCGGGCCAAATTTGACTGAGTAGCATTGCTACCTGGCACATGATGTCACAATGTCACTCAAATTTGCACCATTCCTCCCCGCCCATGGCATGACAGAGGGGTAGCTGGCCAAATCTGACTGAGTGACATTGCTACCTGGTGCATGGAGTTGCAGTGCCACTCAAATTTGGCCTGGCTGCTCTTCCATTGTGAAAGAGGGGCAGCTGGTCCAAATCTGCCGTCCTAGTTCATCTATTGCTAGAGCAGGCTCCCTATACGTCTTGTGTTTCAGGGCATAAGTCATCTGCTAAATGAAACGATCAATTCCTTGCAAGTGTTTGATATTCAAAATTCAAACTGCAAGCAGTTTGGGGGGCAGATTTGATTGGAGAAACAGCTCACATGGTATGTTTCTGCTCCCTGCTTGGATTGGAGTAATGGAGAATCAGGTCTGCAGTGCACGTACTCACCCTGGTGAATTCAAAAGTCGTTTTCTACAATACCGGTTTAAGATTTGCTGCTCCCTCAAACATTCCTGTCAGTGAAAATGTTTTGCTGGAATAATTATGGAGAGCAGCCCTTAATAGGGCACACGCAGTGTGGGAGATCACTTGTTTATAAATTCCTATGAATGTTTATGGGGAGTTTTTTCCCATATTATAGCCCAATTTCAGCCAGTTAAGAACCCAGCAGCTAGCATGCTAATAGCTGGAGTGAGGCTTTGTCTTCATCAGAAACTGCAGCAACACAGCAGTAGCACTTCAAGGTAGACACTCACTGTGGCAACAGCAGGGGTTTTCCCACCTTGAGAGGCGGTAGCTAGATTGCTAGAAGAATTCTGCCGTCGACGTAGCGCTGTCTACACCAGGGGTGAGGTCGGCTTAATGAATCTCTCAGGGTGTGGCTTTTTGACACCCCTGAGCGGTGTAGCTAGGTCGACCTAACTTTTTAGTGTAGATCTGGCCTAAGTCCCATCATAGCCACCTAGCACACCTTTGAGCCGAGTACTTCCACAGCTACTGATAGTATAGGGCTAAAATTAAGGGGCAATGCACGGAAAGTCCCAACCTGCCTCCCGACTTCTGTCTTGCTGGGAGTGGGGAAAGTACTCTGTGCTGGGCCTTATATTGATTCAGCACACAGCTCCCACAATGCTGGTCTGACTCCATTACCCAGTGCACGGTGGGGTTGGAGCCAAGGCTCCACCCATTTTCTGTCTCATCCTTCCCTCATGTGCAGGAAAGAAACACACAGCAGTTCTGCTGAGGCACCATCACAAGATGAGTAGCTAAGACAGGGGCATAATGGAAACCTGACACCCGCTGTAGCAGGGTTGCTGACTCACCGGGGTGGCACCTCCTACCAGTCATCCTGGGAATTAGCTCTTTTTCCGCTCCGGAGCGCCTCCTTCTGGCTGGTGTCTCGCCTGCCTCAGGCCCCCGTGTTCCTCCCGGACCCTGGTGCCCTTTACCTTGGGGTTCTGCCCCAGCAGTACCCCCACACTCTGGGTCTCCCCTCCCAGGGGAACCGCCAACCCTCTATCCACACCTTGCCTCAGTGGCTACTGCCAGTCATCACCTAGCCCCCTCTCACTGGGGCAGACTGCAGTTCGTAATGGCCACTCATCATTGGCAAGGGGGTTGGACATGCTGCCTTTCTAGCCCCAACTGCTCCCTGCAGCCCTAGTACCTCCCTTGGCCTTTAGCAAGGCCTCAGCCTGGGGACTCACCAGGCCAGAGCTCCTCAGCTCTGCCTGCCCTTCCCCATCCCTGCTCTGCCTCAGGTACCTGCTTGATCTCCCATGCAGCCTAGTCCTCTCTGCTCCCCAGCTGGAGCAAGAGTCTCTCTTCCCCAGTCCAGCTGTGGCCAGATTAAGCCACACCTGGGGCCAACTATGTCACCAGCCTCCCTCAGCTGCTCTTAATCCCATTTACCTTGGAGTAGGGCAGCCGCCCGACTACACCCCCTTATTCCCATGCATGGCTGTATAAGCCAGGCCATGATTTGGCCCATGGCCGGCAGTAGACTAACCTTTTTAGCGCTAGAGTCTATCAGCAAAACAAAGTAGCTGCCAAAGTATTTAACATTGTTGTAGTCATGTCAGTCCCAGGATATTAGAGAGTCAAGGTGGGTGAGATAATATCTTTTATTGGGAGAAGCTGGTCCAATAAAAGATATTACCTCACCCACCTTGTCTCTCTGAAGTATTTAACAATGTTTGGGTGTTGTCAACTAGCCTTTTCTATAGTGGTGACAGCCAAGTTCTGGCTGAGCCGAACCTAGCCGAAACCCTGGCTATAGTTTCAGCATTAGGCCCTTTTCCACATCTCATTTTGTGTAGGTTTGGGACCCTTAACATTCTCTCCGAGGGTTCTGTGGTTCAAATTCACCAGCTACTGAAAATATTTTCTCTTTCCTTCCGAGTGAGTGCTAGCTGGCCATTTTATGATACGTGGTTTGTAATAAGGCCAACATTTAATCAGATTAGACATTTAATAGCCTCTGACATGAGAGCTGGGACAATGCTGGTACAGATCTAGTCCCCTTCGGACTTGCTGAAAAATATCATCTAATGTACTGTAATGAGAACAGTAAATTAGAGAAAGAGCACTGGATAAAATGTCCATGAATCTGCTACACTGACACCTCTAGTGAATCCCCTCATTAATTACAAAGGTGCTACAGGCTTCTCCTGAAGCACAGCCACATCTGTGCCTAGATGATGAAAGAGTGATTTTACATGGTAACTTTTAGGTCCCTGTTTCTGGATTTCCTTCTCTACTGAGGACTTTGGGCTATATCCTTAGCTGGTGAAAATCAGTATTGCTCCATTGAAGTCAACACTGTTATTATGATTTACACCAGCTGAGGGCCTGGCTCATAAGTTTTCAGAGGAATTTCTACCATCATACCTTTCCTATAAACTAAATGAACTAGATCCATACAGCGGCCTGAAAGATTTGAATTAAATCACATTTAGTAGGTTCTGGCCTCAACGTTCTTCAGTCTTTCTGCCTTCCTCGTAATCGACTGATTATTTGATCAAGGGTCTAGAACAACAGCGAAATCACTTTATAAAGAAGGATTGATTTTGAGTAACCCCTTCTGTTTTGACTGCTTCATCTGACTGATCCCTTCTAGTGCACTTCTCATGCATCATCTTGTACCTTTGACCACAATCCCATCCGACTCTTTCAGCCTCGTGGGCCCAGATCTTCAAGATATTCACGTGACTAACAGTTAAGTGCCTAAACATGTTTGAGGAGATGGGCCATGATCTCTCCGTCATCTTCATAATTCCCCTACACACACACGCACCCTGTCTCCATCCCCAAAAACACAAGCAAAACCTTCCATTAGCCCCACCTGCCTCCCTGACTGTTACCCAGTTCTCCTCTTCCCAGTGAGCATACAATCACCCCTCACTGGTTTGACTTTCTTTCCTCTAAAGCTTGGGTTCCCTTTTTGCACCCTTCATTCTAGCCCTCATCAGACTCTCCCATGGCTTTCTTCCAGCCAAGTCGCAGGGCCTCCTTCTCTAATCATCTGACAGTGGCTGTTAGGGTGGGATGAATCAGGGATGGAATTCTCCCGAGCAAGAGTAGGAAAACTGACCTCAAGGCCAGTTGTGTATGGGTAACAAGCACAGCTACAAGGTCAAGGGTGTGGGCACAGGGTGGGGGGCTATTGCCAAAGAATTGATGTCAGGACTCTGGCTGCTGTTGGCTGAAACGTGGGAACAGCTTAAAGACCAGAAGGGCTACAGGTTTGGTTGCAAGTCCATGACACATTTGAATGAAAAGCAGCATTTTAAAGGCCTCCTGGTTATTTGTGTGGCAAGAATTACTGTTTTCTAGCATAAAAGCAGATATGGACAAAACGATTTGCATGGCCCGTGACTTGCCAGGCACCACTCCACATCCCCTATAACCTTACCCCATGAATGTTTTTTTAATACTCAGCATCACCAAATCTCAAATGGCATGCACCCATGTGAGCTGAAAAAACCCCTGTGAGACTAAGCAGAGCCATCAACGCACACCATCAAGCCATTAGCAGAGGGAGAATGTTCTTTCTGTCAGCAAGTCATTTTCCCCATCAAGACCTCAGCAGTGAATCAGAGTTCTGTCACCAGGAACTAATCTCAGACATCTTTCACCTAGGGCAGCCTAGACTGGTAATGAGCTATTGGGAACATACAAATAAATATCACTACTATCTAATGGACCTGACAGATAATTATTTAAATATTTCCACTCACACCCAAAAGGGTGAACATCTCTCCTGAAAAAATGTGGGTAGTTCCTCAATGATGCCTCCATTTCTTTCTTTTAATAACACCATTGCACTTTATGGGCCAGATCTTTAGCTGGTGTAAACTGACTACATCAGCTGAGGATCTGGCCTTATATTTCAACGAGCTCTACAAACATTAGTCAGTTAATTAGCACAAAAATCTTCTATGGTAGAGACCTTGGTTTGACCACTTATCCCCATTTTACAGATGTGAAAACTGAGATACAGAGTTTGCTGTGACTTGTCCACAGCCACAATGGCAAGAATAGGAGTTCCCTAGCTCCTAAGCTTATGATCAACCCAATAGATTTTATTACCATTTCTTCCTTCATACTTCCAAGGCTCCGTGGCATGGAGCCCTCACCTCTTACCGAGGATGGGTCATTGGAGATACTTCTAGAACCTGTCAGCAAGGGGATGGGCAAAGCTCACAAACATTTTCAAAGTTGGGGGGGGAGGGGTGTCTTATTTGATCCACACTGCTTGGCATAGTCTTACTGCTAATGCCATCAGAGCATCAATAAGATAGTGGAGTGCTTGACAATACTTCAAGCCTTTGCTGATCCATGGAGTTAAAGTCCAGGACTGAAAGTTTAGATCTTCTTTATGGCAGCATACTGTGCTGCTCCCACACTACCAGGCCTGTCTGCCCTAAACTTGTCTGCTTATTCACAAAGTCAAAGCATGATCAATAAGAGGTCGGAAGCAATCAAGATTATCACAACATACCCAGGAAAAGTCTGCACATTATCAAGGTGTCCTTCATTGGAGACATCTTAAAATGCTGGCTGAGATGAGTCAGTCAATCTGACCTGGCATCATTGATTTTTCTTTACTGGATTTTAAGGGCCAGATCCTCAAAGCAACCTCCAAAAAATGCAAACAAATAAAGCACACCTATCAGTACAGCAGAACACGGCATATGTGCAAACAAACATATGATTTTTTTAAAATGCAAGTGCTCTTTTGCATGTTCATCCTTTGAAGCTCCCCACAGCTGAAGTCACAATCTATCATGGACCAAGCGGAGGAGTAAGGGGGTCCCTTGTCTCTCAGACATCTGATTATGGGCTGAGACTGTCTGGCCCTGGAGCCCCAGCTCCACAGAGATGCTTTGCTGTTTATATGTTTGGAATCTGGTGTCCAGGTAGAAAACCAGATTTGTATTTCTTTAAACAAGAGCATCTGCTCTATAAAGCCCCAATTAAAAACACCTATAAATCCAAATCAGCGAAAACGCGAGCACTCTGTAAAACAATTTTGCTCCGAATTGGAAATCTGAGAAGAGCCTGGACATTTCTGTTTCCGAGATCAACAGATTTACAAGAGGGGAGCAGCTGCACAACTAAAACATAAAATGAAGCAAAGGAGCAGTAACTGCCACTTTGAGAAAGTTTGACTCCCAGCCCATTGAAATTGGCAGATTTATTGCTAACGAGAGATAATATACTAATATACTTGAACCCCTCCCCAGTATTTAATTTGGAGTTCTTGAAGGAAACACACACTTCTTTGGAAAATGTGTATTTCCTGGTAATTGAAAGGGATGTTCAATTTACATTTTTCAAAGGTGGGCCATATATTCAGAGGAGTTCATGACAGCAGAAGGCGAGGGGAGGACTTTGCAAACTTCCTGCCGTATTCTTGTCTAATGATGTATATTTGATTTGTTCCCAATAAACAAAGAAAACTCCAGACAATTTGGGGCCTTGTAGAGACATATGGAAACTTTGGTAGCAAAAGCAACAGAATAGGCTGTCATTAATACATAGGGTTTAGGGCTGTTGGAGGAGGTTCCATTTTTGCAATGTAAACTGCTGAGACAATTCAGCACAAACAGCAGAGGATCAACCCATTGGACACCCTCTTCCAGCCAGGGGAATCTTTATTTCTTGGTCACTCAAAAACAGGTGGTAGACAGCAAAATATCACACTAAACTAGTCAGCAGCTGAAGGTTTCTAACAGCCTTTCTCTGGGCGTCTCATCTTCACGGCCCGAGATCCCTTGCTTTTATGGAATCTCTTGCAGCACCTGTATGAATCTGTGTTTCTAATAACCTTGTGTTGGCCAGCGCCAGGTTATGACTTCTTCATCCTTCCAGACCGCATTTTGGTTAGCTCCCATAAACTTTATCTTCATTATTCATTTTCTTGTGAAGTTGAGGCTTTTTTTTTTCTCCTCCTTGATTCCATTTTTTTTAGATCAGTCATAAATAATTTAACCCAGGGTACTTGCCTACTTAAGAGGGAGGAGTCTGAGGATTAACTGGCGTGCTTTGAGTTCCCCAGATCGTGACAGAGTCTCTCCAGGTGCAAAGTGATGTTAATATATTGCAAAGCAAACTAAGTCAGAAAGATCACTGTGGTCCCTTCTGGGTTCATAATCTATGAATTTGAGGCTATGAGCTTGTCTACACTTAAAATGCTATGGTGGCACAACTGCAGCACTTCAGAGTAGACACTACTTATGCCAATGGGAGGGGTTCTCCCAGCAGTGTGGTAATCCACCGAACCCACAAGAGGCCATATCTAGGTCGATAGAAGAATTCTTCTGTCGACCTAGTGTTGTCTACACTGGGGACCTAGGGTAGCTTACCTACACTAAGCAGGGGTGTGGGTTTTTCACACCCCTGAGCAACATAGTTATGCCAACCTCATTTTCTAGTGTAGACCAGGCCTCAGTCTTCTACACTTAAAACACTACAGCAGTGCAGCTGCACCCGTGCTGCTGTAGACTATGTCTACACAACAGCTTATGTCAGAATAATTTATGTCACTCAGGAGTGTGACTAAACCACCACCCCTACCTGCCTTCGTGCCCACAGGCGCCGCTCACCACAACTCCCATTGGTCACAGTTCCCGGCCAATGGGAGCTGTGGAGCTGGGATTCGGGCAGTGGCAGTGCACAACGCCTCCCTGGCCACCCCAGCGCCTAGGAGCTGCAGGGACCTGGCAGCCGTTTCCAGGAGCTGTGTGGAGCCAGGCAGGTAGGGAGCCTGCCTTAGCCCCAGGCCCCCACTGCGCTGCCGACTGGACTTTTAATGGCCCGGTCGGTGATGCCAACTGGAGCCGCCAGGGTCCCTTTTTGACCAGGTGTTCCAGTCAAAAACCGGATGCTTGACAACCCTATTAACTACATCTCTCAAGGCTTTGGATTTTTCACACCCCTGTGAGAGGTAGCTCTGCTGATGTAACTTTTCAGTGTGGACCAGCTCTTAGACTTACAAAAATTCTGTTATTTAAGGTACTGGACTAGGACTCAGGGGAACTGGCTTCAGTTCCTGCTTCTGCTGCAGACACACTGTGTGAACTTTGGCAAGTCGCTTAATTTTTCTGTGCCTCAATTCTGCATCTACATAAACAATCCTTCCTTTGCCTTCCACCCTTTATCGGTCTTGTCCATTTTAAGTAGTAAACTCTTTGGTGCAAGACTGTGTCTGGGTATGTGTCTGAACAGTGCCTAGAAAAATGGGGCCTTGATCTCAGTTGGGTTTTCCTGGCATTACAATCAAATCAAATCAATCAAAGTGTGGATTGGACCTTTGAGTAAAGTTCACTTTCTACTAGAATTCAACTCCAGAAACTTACTGGACCAAATTCATTCCTGATGTACTTCGATTAAGCCACAGTACTGTGAGTAGATCTGTATCTCATGTCCAAAATCTTTCACTTAGCCATTCTGTGCTTCTTTTAGGACAGTGATATATAATTGCTTGAGAGAATTGTCAATGGAAAAGAAGTCAGTTCGCTGTTTGCTAGGTGTTATAGGAATGGCCATATAAGGTGATCTCTTGCCACCACTGCTCAAGTATTTGGCTAAGAGTGTGTGTTGAGAGTGTATATATGTCTGGATGCCAGCTTTTCTAATTCTTGGGTTAGTCTATCAAAAATTGCAAAACAATATATCCTAAACCTGGGCGATGATGCACAGTGTTCTAATCCTGCCCCTGCAATATGAAAAAGGTGTATAAATTACAATGTGGTCACGTCAGTGAAAGGAGGAATGCTATGTGGTTTACATCAAGTTAATCCACTGCCAAATTTTTCATGATTTATAATCTGAAATGGCAGTTTCAGGCAAAAGGGGCAGATTACTAACAAAAGGCTCTGGTTCTGCCAAGACTTAGACACCTGCTTAACTTTATGCAGACAAATAGGCCCACCCTGGGAAGGATATTTTCTTCCCTCCTCCCTCCTGTCCTCCCACAGTGCCCATGGAATCCCTCCAATGCACAGTCCAGTTCTGTGTGCATGATTTGATCCTCAGAGGGGATGCAGAGCTCATGCTGTTGCATCAAGCAGAGCCCACCCAGGTGCTCCCTGAGTGCAGGTGATGATAGGTTAGTGACATGAAATTGCCCTCTATCCACTTGGGATATGTTTTCATTGCAGAGTTAGTCCAGGCTCTCAGGGTAAATCTACACAAGGTGGAGGCGTAATTCCCAGTTTGAGGAGACATGCCCTCGCCAGTCCTGATCGAGCTAGCTGCTAAACACAGACGCGTAACTGCAGCGGCACAAGCAGCAGGAGCCACCTGAGGATGATCCCCTCCGAGATGCTAGGTATGCACTCAGACAGCTAGTCCCTCCCACCAGTGGTGCTGCCAAAGCCACACTTCTCCTTTGAACGTATTAGCATGAGTATACCTGCTCAAGCCGGAAATTACACCTCTCGTTTGAAGTGTAGACGAACCCGCAGTCTAGCATTGCCCCTCACGCTCCTCCTGCCAACACACAACCCCCCTCACACCCGACTGGTGCTTTCAACCCAAGTTAGCTTGCCCAGAGGGGGAGGGGGGGGTTATAGCCCGGGTTCTGCTTTCACTTGAGCTAATAACCCATCCACCTGGGCGGCTGGTATAATAGGCCGGCCTGGTGCTTGGGGCAAGGTGGCTCTGCCCGGAGCTGGGGCCGGCCCGGCGCTCAGCATGGGGATGGCGGCTGAGCTCGGCCCGGCTGCTCACTCTGGTGCTGGGGCCGGCCCGGCACTCAGGGTGGGGTGGAGGGGGGGGGGGCGGTAATTGTGCATCAGTGGGTCACAACTGAGGATGCCAAACTCAGGATGAACTGCTGAAAAATAGGGCAGATTAGCCACCAGTCTTGGGGTGTATCTCCCATAGGATATGCCAAACCACCAACAAAAGTGAACTTCTGTTTCACCACACTGGCTAACAAGAAGTCATACAAGCAGTTTCCTCTCTCATTCCAGTCCTTGTATTACCACCGAAAACACTGGATTTAAAGGTGAGTGGTTCTTTACAACCAGTCTCATCAACTAAAATGTTCTATTGATCCCAAAGGACCAGTCACACACCCAGGTCAATATATAACTTCGATCTTCGCCCAAAATCACACTGATGTGCCAATCCCTTAGTCTAAAATCAAAAGGTTTAATCATAAAAAGAAAGGTGAGAGTTAAATTGGTTAAAGGAATCAAATACATACAATAATTGCAAAGTTCTTGGTTCAGGCTTGTAGCAGTGATGGAATAAACTGCTAGCTTAATGAATCTCTGATTGTTTCCAAATCATTGGAAGGACCTCAGTCCGTTGATTAGAATGCTCCCATTGGTATAAGTCCACAGTCCAGAGGTTTGAGCAGGACAGAGGCAAAATGGAGGTGTTTCCAGCTTCTGTCATGTGGAAGGAATCCCATTGTTCTTACTGTGGAAACTTACAGCAACAAGATGGAGTTTGGAGTCACATGGGCAAGTCACATGTCCATGCATTTTGACTAGTCACAGCAGGAAATTCCATTTAGAGAAGCATCTCCCATGGCCCATTGTCAGTTAAATGTTCTTTAAATGGGCGACTCAATTTGATTAGTTCCTCCAAGCAGCGCGTCGCTGGGTGCTGACGCAGGGCCCCGCCCCCGACGCCGATGCAACGCCGCCCGGCGTCAGGGGAGGGGCCCCGCAACATCGCCCGGTGCTCCGGTAAGCTAGGCATGGGCCCTGGGGCGGGCGGGGAGCTGCCGGTGGGTGCAGAGCACCCACCAATTTTTCCCCATGGGTGCTCCAGCCCCGGAGCACCCATGGAGTCGGCGCCTATGCCTCCAAGATATGCTGGCTAGCTACCTTCTGGATGTTATCCCAGGGGCAAACATTTGAAATCCAAGTATAGAGCCAATACTTACTTATAACTTCAAACACAAACATGATACCCCATGCATACAGATAGCATAATCATAACTAGCAAACCATAACCTTTTCATAGACACCTCACTTGACAACCTTTGTATAAGATTTGGTGCAAATATATAACAGTGGTTGCAACAATGATCTATCCGGTCATATTTTAATCAGATAATGTTACAGGGGGGCCGGCAGCTCAGCCCAGTTCTGGGGCTGGCCCGGTGCTCAGGGGGAGGGGGGCTCTCAGTCTGGTGCTGGGAAGGGAGTTGGGGGGGCAGCGGCGGCGACTCGGCCCAATGTGGCTGGCACAGGCGGGCTGGGGCTCCTCCGGTTGGGGGGGCCCTCAGGGCTTTTCCCTTTATGGGGGGGGGGATCATGGGGGCAGGGCCTTGGGTGGAAGGGGCAGGGACAGCAGACTAGCCTCCCCAAAGCGGGGGTTCACCCGCCGTCCATGCCTACCCACTCTGTAGTGAGGACACAGGCCAAATCATTCCAGCACTGATAGTCCTCCAAGACCTTCCCACAGTTCCCACCTCCCATCTGCCCAGTAAGACAGACTAATTCCCCCACAATTCACTGGGAAGGAATCAGAGCAGCTCAGCTTACTGCAGAGCAAAAGAACCATGGGCTGTGCCCCCAGACATCTTAGTGAAACACGTGCAGAGGAGCACAGCACCAATAAGAAAACAATAACTCAGGTATGGCTGCTCACAACTGGGCCAGGCCAGGCTGGGTGCCAATGACCCAGGCTAACTCTGCAGTGAAGACATAGCCTTGTTCTATCAATTGAATTCCAGCGTGGATGCTAACACACAAATAAACACACAGAACATTGTGCGTCAGAGTTTCACAGATCAGTGTCCTCTGCCACTAACTGTTTGCACAGAAAATATGCCATCAGCAATCTAAAGGGACAACTGGCTGCACAAATGGGTTAGCTGCTTTTGAACAGGACTACATACTTTATACACCCCATTACATTCAGCTCCCATTTGAAAACGTATCCTCTATGTATCCCAAGGCACTTCACCAAGTGCTAAGAAGATGAAGATGCGGGATTCCTTAAACATTAAACTAAGGTTTGTTTGGATATTTGTTAATCAATAACACTTAGGATCCTAATCCTCTTCTGTCATATCTAGCTCTGCAGCATAACAGTTAAGGGCAAATTTTCAAAGTGAATCATAGAAAGTTGGATGACTAAAATCCTGAGAATCACTTTGAAAATTTACCCCTTGGCATAGTGTTAACGGTAATATAGGAAGAAGAGTTACTGGTATTTGCCTTAAAGGATCCACCTTGGGAAACATTTCCACTCTGATATGCATGAAGAAGAATGGCTCAGTAGGCAATTTTACTGAGCCAAGTGAATTTGTGTTCCTTACACTATATAGTGTATGGTTTGAAATCATTTGAAATTACAGATTTATGATGTTCCAACAAACACCATAAGCTCTCTTCATCTTTTGTGTTATCATGTAAGGGATGATGTTTAAAATTATATATATTATGCACCCAACAATTATGTTCAATGAACATTCGGGTTGCAAAGTCAAGCGCTGAAAAGTTAGGAAATGCCAAAATTAAGGTTGCCTGTGCAACCTTCGTTCAGTTCCCTTGTGCATATGCATTACGATTAGGCTTGACAGAATTCAATATTTTTCTATACTTTTGATGGTAATAGTGAATATTTTTAAACATTTGTTTCCATTTTCATTGATTTAAATTTTCCCAGTTGCCCAAAAGTACAGGTTTCAAGCATTTGTAAAGGTTTTATCTATTTAAATTTTCACAGTTGTGAGAAATTAGGAGAGGAGTCAGACAATGCAGGGAATCAGACAATTTAAGGACAGTAAAAGAGTCAAAACATTTGTTTCATAACCAATAAAACACAAATTGTCAATATCACATGTCAAAATATACAAAATAAATACCCTTAAATCAAACTAAAAAGTTCTTAAACAGCATTTTTCTTACTTTTCCCATCAGTAAATTTAGATTATTATAAATGAAAATATTTTTTCATCTGTTTGTGTGTGGTGAAATTGATATTTACCAACATTTATCGATAAAAATCTAACCCTTCTGAGCCTAATTCTGATACAATATTAGTTACAAAACCACACATTAAAGACAGCATAATGAATACACAAAACGGAGCCAAATTAAGGTTGCACAGGCAATCTTAAATCTGGCATTTCCTAACTTTTGAGTGCTTGATTTAAAATGTCATTGTTCTTTTAACATGTTTTGAATACATATGAATTTTCCATAGCTCTTTTCCTTGCTGTCCTTCAACAGCATTCTGTTTTGCAATCCTCCTCCTAATATAACATTAACTGGAACCATAAGCAGCCATGGAAAGAACAATTACACCTTAGTATAAGAAACAATCTCTACTATAATTGAGTAAGGTTAAAACTAATTGATGAGATAAGGCAATTTTTCTGACTGAAAGTCATTACTAAAGAGAAAGTGCTACATTATTTGCAAATTATCAGGGGCTGCTTGGTTTTGGTAAAGGACTATGTTAGCTTTGGAAGATCTAGAAGTATTTTTCCTGCAGGAAGTCAGAGAAAACTGATGTGTATATGCTTGGTGGGTCATATTGTATTTGTTTGGGCAGAAAAACAGGAAATTTCTGCTAGTAGACAGCCAAGGTATTTTTTCCCCTTGCTGCAATGTTTCTCTTGGCAGCACAATATGCTAACTTTAGAGTGCCTGAATGCCTTTCCTAAACTATTAGTACAAAATAAACTCCTTTGTGTTTTTACCCAGTCACATTCCTTAGTGTGTGTCCTGGAACTGCTTTTCCTTGTATTGTGCAAATCAATAGTTTGTGCACATAGGGCCAAATTCTGATCTCATGATGATGTAAATCAAGAGTAACTCTTGATGGTGATAGTTACACCACTGTAAAACCTGACAGAATCATGCCCACTGGTGTTTGTTATCTGCATTTCAATGTACACCGTTACTTGAATTCTTACCTTGAAATCTTGATCAAAAGGTAATGTTTAATATTACTGTGCTTCAAAGCTCAATGGAAGGTATTATAAACTAGAGATGGGGCTGTGACACAGTATGAGGGCCCAGAGTCAAACTTCCCCAAAGTCTGGAGGTGTTCGGGGCTGGAGTTTGAGTTTGCTCCTTCCCAGGCACAGGGGCTAATGATGAAATTTAGATCAGGATCCAAACATCCACAAAGTGAACACTGTTGCTTTTCAATGTGGCTTTTGATTTCTCATTGTGTTGCTGTAATCTGTTTTACTGCCTGGAAACGAGAAGAAAAACGAGTACTATAACAATAAACAATGTAGCACAGGATATTCTAGAATAATATCCCCAAGCACCGTAGTGGCACTGCATTAAGCGTCAGGGAGTAGAGCCATTGCCTTAAAACACTGCACTGAGAGTTTCACAGGGTACCAACTACAACTTCTTTTATGGTCCTTATGGAACCAGGTACATTGCTGGTGCTCAACAATGCAAACAAACATATGTTTATATGGGATGATTCTGAGCCAAGCAATCTGATGCTCTGAGGCTTGGCTTAGCAACACATGTGCATTGGCAGCTGCAGTCCTGGAGCTTTAAAACTCTAGCTGTGCTTCAGTAAAGCATTTTTGTTTGTTTTGCTACAGGAACTGAGTGTATTTCAATGGAGTTCCCCCAGCAGGGCTGGAAATGCTTTGCAGCCAAAGAGGAATATGAGGCCCTCGGGAATGTATGGAGTAGTGGGGCAATTATTTAAGCTGGTTTCTACTGAAGTTAGCTTCACGGATTGTATCACTTAAAGTTGTTTATTACCTGGTTACCTGTTCCCCACTAGCGTCTAGAGGAACTGCATGCTTCATGCATCCATCCTCCATTCCCCATGTGGCTGCTCAGCCCCATGTACACCCTCTACAAGGAACAGGGCAGAAGATGACAGATCTTCAGAGCTGACAGCCCTCGGGGAAGAGCATTTTTCAGGCAGTTGTTAAAGTGAATTCATGCAGAAGGGACAGCTCTCACTGCTCCCGCCAAGGTGGAGATGGCAATTGTGGGGAACCAGGGAGAAGAAAAATTCTGCTTTTAGCAGAGGAGGGTGAGCTGTACTCCCTCCTTCTCTCCCATTAGTTTAGCCCTTTGTACAGGTCTCTTCCATGCCACCCCTGCTCAGCAGCTCCCCTGCTAGCTGTTTACAGCATCACAGGGAGGGAGGTGAGATGGGTCTGGCTGCTCCATTACCGACTCCCCTGCCGAGTATGGGAGCTCCAGGGAAAGCAGGATAGGAACTCAGCTGGCTCTGCCTGAACTTAAGGTAGAACCTTATTGAAAGACTATCTTTGGCCCTCCTGCAGGAAAGTCTAGACCTCTTGCTCAGTGGTTTAAGCATTGGCCTGCTAAACCCAGGGTTGTGAGTTCAATCCTTGAGGAGGCCATTTAGGGATCTGGTGCAAAAATTGGGGATTGGTCCTGCTTCGAGCAGGGGGTTGGACTAGATGACCTCTTAAGATCCCTTCCAACCCTGATATTCTATGATTCTATGTGCAGACACAAGCACTGTGCTATTTGGGTGCCAACAAAATTATATAAGCAACTGTAATGGTCCTCACTCAGGGTCTGGTTGGGGAGTGTGGCCTAGTGGTCATGGCCTCAACCCCTGACAGCCAAGGGGGTTGTAGGGAGGGGAGCCCAGGCCCTCCCACTCTACCGGGCTCTGACCCAGGGCCCTTTGGGCTACCAGCATAGGCGCCAACATCCGGTGGCGCCGGTGGGGGCGCGCCCGGCCTCAGGGGCGGGGCCCCGACGCCAGGCGACGTGGCGGGGGCCGGCCCCAACGCCGGGCGATGTCGCCCGGCGTCAGGGGCGGGGCCCCGCAACGTCTCCCGGTGCTGAGGTGAGCTTGCCGCGGGTCCCGGGACTGGCAGGGAGCTGGGCGCGGGCCCCGGGGATGGCGGGGAGCTGCCGGTGGGTGCTCTGCACCCACCAATTTTTCCCCGTGGGTGCTCCAGCCCCAGAGCACCCACGGAGTCGGTGCCTATGGCTACCAGTGGTCTGGCAACCAAGGAAGGCTGTCCTCCCTTGGGCCTCTTCTTCTTGTTCTCCCCCTCCCCGGGTCAGCTTGGTCCAAGGCTTTCCCCTGTTGGGGAAGTCCAAACCAAAATAAGTAAGAGGGGGTTACCACTGTCCAGGGTCCACAGGCAGGGGAGATGGGGGATACTTCCCCCTCGGATTGTCTCTAGGGTGAGTCCTCCCTTCCCTCAGGGACAGCCCCTTTGGGCAGCGGTGTCAGAGTCTTTAGGCTTCCCTCTGCTCTGAGCTGTAGATCTGCTCACCTCCAGCTCTGCTACCCAAATGAGCTAATTCCCTGCCTTTGAATTCCTCCCGCAGATGGAGCCTTTGCTGCAGGTGTGGCAGGGCAGGGCTGGCTGAGCCCAAAATAATCCCTTAACCCCTTGTTGCCCAGTGTGGGGTTTGTACACCCCATTATAGCAACACACGGTCCCTCTTTCTGAATCCCTCTCAGTTCTTTCCTTCCTTTCACTTAACCCAAAGACTTTAAACCTTGAAGACAAATGCCCTTCATCTATCAATGAGCCTTGTTCATCCCCTTTGCAATAATGTGCCCCTATAGCTTCTGCCTTAAGATACAATACAATAGCAAACTTCAGCTAATGCAGGCAATCCTGTGCATTATTGTACTGTGACTATCGTACTCACTCAGACAGGGCCCTTCCCAATGCCCACCAACATGTGCTTGACATTAAGTGATGTTGCCGGTGAAGCTGGCAGGTAAAAGTCAGATAAAGAATACCGGCCAACTGCAGGGTCGATGTGACACTGAGCAGCCATGCTTGAGCTCAGCATGAGGCAGTCCCGGACATGGGAAAACCACAGTCCACAGCTATCCTTTTTAGACCATTTAAAGCTGCCTGCTGGAAGGACCTGGTCTAGTTCCTATTAGTCAATGGAAAGATTCCAAATGACTTCAAGAGGAGTTAGAGTCGGCCTGAAATTAGCAATAGCTTCACCACAGGATGACTGAGAAATACTATGGATTGTACGAAGGTAAAAGAGATCACCAGGAACCTTCTGGTCGTTGCTGACACCTAGGTCACTTGGAACTTTCGAGGAGGCTCAGGAATAGAGCTCAGATCTTTCTGCTTCAGAAACACATTGACAGAACTCAGATGCACACACCCCTGCATAGGTGGCGAGTTATATGGGTCCGTGGTGCCCATGCTCCACCAATATTTAGGAACGTGGGCCCGGCTCCATCAATGTTTGGGTTTACCGCACTTTGGGTGGCCCCGCGCTTCAGGGGGACGTGGGAGCCTGGAAGGCCTGGCGCCGGCAGTAGCAAGCAACCTGGCCCCAGCCCGCCCCTGCTCTGCCTCTATCCCACCCCTTCCCCCAAGCCTCCACCCCGCCTCTTTCTGGCTTCCGTCTCCTCCTCCGTGTGACACCGGGAGCCAGCGGGGCAGAGCAGAGTGGGGCGGGCTGGGTTTCTGGAGCCAGGCCCCCCACTAACCTCACAGGCCACCCTGGACCCCACATCCCCCTGAAGCATGGGGGGCCCCCCAAAGTGCGGGGCCCAGAGCGGTTGCCCTGGTCCATCCTATGGATGGGATGGCTCTGCTTGAACCTGTTCTGGGCACCACCAAAAATTATACAAACCTGGCACCCATGCCCCTGCCCTCAACTGCAAGCAGCATATACAGACATAAACTCTCTAACCAGTTAGTCAAGTGCATTGTTGCGGGAGCATAGCTGCATGAGCTAATTACAAAAGATTGCATATATTACATACACAAAATGTTTAAAGGATATTTTTAAGGGTGCATAATCAAGCAACCAGGTTGCCTTAATTCAACCCCTTGTGCATATGCATTGTGATGCCAAAATTCCATCATGTAGCATCAGATCAACACCCACATGGGTCATCAGCAAGCTGGAAACTTTATATCCATTGCACAGACCTCTGCCACATGAGCTAACAGAGTAACTGATAGCAGCAGTAGATTGTCATCCTCTTTGTGGATCAGCACTAGAGGGGGATGAGACACGTTGCCAGAGGTTTTCACAGATATTTGCTTACAACAGAAGAATGGTGAGACATGGGAATCTTGGGCTCCATTCCATGATCTGGAGAAGAGTGTTCTCTAGTGGGCACAGACTCTTCTGCACATTTCCCCTCCAGCTTCTGCCCCTACTCATCCAACCTGTCCCATCCCGGTTCTTTCTCTTCCCCACCCCCGGCTCCTCAACCCCGTCCCATTCTCCTCACCTAGCCAGTCTCAGTTTCCACTTCCCAGCAGTGGGGTCATTGAAAGCACAAGAGAGAGAGGCTTCTGGCTTTCAGTTCTGGCAGAGCTGGGAACTGCAATTGCTGGGAAAGTCCTGCTCAGCCCCAAACTGTAGCATGCTCAGTGCAGACAGAATCTTAGGGGAAATAAGCTGCAAAGCTTATTAGTCTCTATTGTGCATGTGCAAACTGCAATTTTTCAAAAGCTTATAAATTGGCCATATTTAGACTTATTTTCACTGGAACTGCAAAAGGCACATCCCTGACACAAAGGCTACACCAGCCAAACTTCAAGTCTGTTCCAAATACTTTAACATAGGCAACAGACTATATTTTTCTTTAGCCTTGTTCTTAGAAACAGCTGAACTGTTTTTGACTCAAATTTGCCAAAAAAATTCAGTGTGAGGCACGCACCAGGCAAGGAAAATCTCAGCCTGAATAATTAAAGGTTGGTACAGTTATAAGCAACTGAAAACAGAGTCTTATAGCGGGAAGTGTCAGGCAACCTTAATACTAGGTAGTGCTATTATGGGTAGCACTGCCTATGAAATTGGATGACTCGAGATGTAAGGTACTTGTCAAGGCTGAATCTGGCACCTCAAGTGCAGAAGGTGGGAGCCTGCAAGGATTTTAAAAATTAATACTTGCCACTCCAGGCTTGTATTAAACTCCCAAGGTTACAGCTTCTCTTTGACCTTGGCTTGGTAAACGCTGCCACTACCCAAATGCAAAAAAATCCCTTTGAACCCAGGAAGGAGCACTTGGGAATTCCTCCCTGTGGGGTACCCTCAAGCCCTTTCACCACCCCACCCCCCTCTTGGGAAGAGCTGAGAAAGAAAACAAAGGAAATGAGCTGTGGCTATCAGCCAATCAAACAACATGCACAACATGCTCCTAGGACACCAAAAATCCAATCCTGTTCTTAAAAACGGTAAATTTTATTACAAATAAACAGGGAAAAAATACATCTAGAACTTAGGCTTTTTGCTAGATCTTCAAAGAAACAATCACAAAAATTAAGCACCCAAAATTGCTTTCTTGGGGGTTCAGCTTAAAGGTTACTAGCAAACAAAAGCATCTGGAGTTGGCACAGAGGAGATCCACAAGCCAAAGTAAGAAATAAACCTGATAGCAATTAACTAAACATTCCCTATCCAAATTATTTCTTCTAGGTATGGAAGATGAATTTTTATACCTCATTCAAGCCTTACACAGCATTCCTGCTGCCCTCTGTTCCCCTTTTTCTTGGAGAGAGAGACACACACAAAGGGAACAGGTTTCAGTGTAGTAGCCCTGTTAGTCTGTGTCAGCAAAAAGAAAACAAGAAAAATACCTGTGGCACCTTAGAGACTAACAAATTTATTTCAGCATAAGCTTTCGTGGGTTAAGAACCCACTTCATTTTTTCCCATTTTAAAAGGTTCTAGCCCTCCCATTGGCTCTTTTGGTCAGGTGCCCACTCCTTTTCCTTTACATGGGGAACTCTGTTAACTCTTTACAGGTAAAGCAAGCAGAGAACAGCCACCAAGAGGGACTTTATAGCCAGGGCCGGCCCCAGGCAGCAGCCTACCAAGCACATGCTTGGGGCAGCACCTTGGGGGTGGGGCGGCGCTCAGGTGTGGTTTTTTTGTTTTTTTTTTAACATACTGCCACTCTGGCTGGGAGAGCGGGGCTGTGGCCGCACTTGCCGCCCTCCCCCCGGCCAGCCGGGAGTGCGGGGCCACGGCCGGGCTTGCTGCCCTCCCCCGGCCGGCCAGGAGAGCGGGGCTGCGGCCGCGCTTGCCGCCCTCCCCGCGGCCGGCCAGGAGTGCGGGGCCCCGGCCGGGCTTACCGCCCACCCCCCCGGCGCTCCATCAGGGAGAGGTGCTGGGGGGGGGGTTGTTTGCAGGGGGGTGTTTCCATGGGCGCTGGGGGGGGTTGTTTTTTTTGTTTTGGGGCAGGGGGCGCTTGGGTTTTTTTGGTTTTTTTTTGCTTGGGGAGGCAAAAATGTTGGAGCCGGCCCTGTTTATAGCTAACTGGCTGGCAGGTGTCCATAAAAGGGAGCCCCCCCCCCCCCCCCACACACACACACACCTTCATTTATCACAGTACTACTCAGTGTGAGTAAAAGTATCACAATTTAGCTGTTGGTGACTAAAAGAGCTCAAGTGCTGTTTGTAAGTGGACTTCAGACATTCTGACTAAAGATTATTCAAAAGGCACAACCACAGGTATATTTAGCTGGAACATAGAAAGATTTGGTAGAAAGGGTTAGAAATTCTTTGCATTTATGCAGCCTTTTTTCAATGAGGATTCCAAGAGTTTTATAAATATCAGATGAGCCTCAGCCCCTCTGTGAAGCAGAAGAGAAATGTATAGAGATCTCTTCTTCCACCACCAAAGTATAGCCGCTTCTGCTCATGCTCAATGGGTGGCTGGGGGCTACCACACAGAAAAAGTTAATATTGGAATCTTAGCCAAGGATTTTCTGATTTGGCAATATCTATATTTTCAACCAAAAATGTCCACAGTCCTATAGCTAGACTTAAGCCATTCTTTTCTAGGACCTTTGTGTATTTAAAGATGCAACACCTTTTTCTGTTTCACACATCGCTTGCCCAACTTAATTTGAAGTTCCATGTGGACATGGTATTCTTCATGTCCTGCCCTAAATTGTTGTATCATGTTACTGTGCACTGGTAAACAGTTGTTTCATTCTAAACCTGAGGTGGCTGCATTTCAGTAGTGGGCAAAGTGATGCCTGTGTAGCTTGTAAAGTGCTTTATGAGCATTTGTGAAAAAAAGTACTTTATAAATACACATTGTCAGTGTTATTTGCTCACAATCTTTGGACTACCTACACCTATAGAAAGCTTATAGGAAAGCATTTTTAATCAAGCATGTGACTCTTAGAAATAATTGATGGCTGTATATTTCCAAAAGATCAAAGTCTGCTGTCAAATAAGTTAGATTACTCATTATTAGTTTTCAGTAGTTCTCATGAGAATAATAAACAGCTGGTGGTTTTTCTTAAAAGATTAGAGTAAGCTGTGTAATGTGTAGTGATGAAAGTGGCAAGAATTTGGGGGGGAAAGGACAGACTATTTCCATAGTTTCTGAAAGCAAAATCTTTCTATTTAATTCAGTACTTTAACTGTATTTAGCTACACCAGAAAGTATTCCAGAGAACATTGTATCACTGCCTGTGTCTTTCAATGAAAAGCTAAAGATGGTATTTTACAATTATTCCAATATATAGTGGGAAGAATCCAATTCATATTGGCCAGTGTCAGCGCTGGCAGATTTGCTTATTTCCAAATCATTTCCCCCCATTCTCTTAGATTTCAAGTAATGCTAAAATCAGGGATGATCCTGATGAGAAATCTTTCTACAAGATTAGTTTCTATATATTGAAGACTAGAACTGTATTGGGGAAAGTTTGAAATGAATTGGCCATACACTAATCATGACCTAAAAGAAAAGGTGGGTAATTCCATAGCAAAATCAGATGGCCCATTAGCCATTAAGATGGCTTACCTACAGAATGACAGATAATTCTGCATTGAATATTTTGCTTCATCCACAATTAGAAGCTTGTGTGATATATGAAAACTTAATCCTACATGCTCAGTGCACAATAAACTGAAATCCTCTCAATTAATACTGTACTGGCAGCTAAGTATTATTTAATGCAAAGAGGCATTTGGATAATCTGGAATATCTGTGAACAATGATTTCTTCAAAGCAGTAGCTACGATCCCTCTTTGAAACGGCTCATTTGAAGTTTTCTTTGCATGGCCATAAAACAAAAGATCCTCTGTTTAAAGGATTACATTAAAGGAGGTTTTTTCATGTATGTATTTGTTGGAAAGGGGTGATAGGGAAGAGACCCCCCATAATGCTATGGAAGTATATTAAGGCTGTCATTTCAAAGAAGAGTGAAAGGTTCCTTAGATCTTTCTCCAAAAGTGAGATAATTTTGCATGCTAGTCTTTTCATTATTGTTTCGTAGCCCACAAATTATCAAAGAGCATGTTTTTATTGCTCTTACTATCTTTGCTTTCTTTTAATAGCCTTTTTTTGTACTTTTCATCTGGTATGTATTTTTGAGACAGATACTTCAAAACAAGTGACAAGATTTATACTTGTTTCAAAAATACCACTTCTTACACCAGGCTAGGTTATCCACCTACCTATCTTTGTTCTGTATCTTTGCATTTTCCTCACTTGGAATAATTGTAAAATACCATCTTTAGCTTTTCTTTAAAGGACACAGGCAATTATACAATGTTCTCTCTAATAATTTCTGATGTAGCTGAATACATTTAAAGTATTGAATTAAATAGAAAGATTTTGCTATTGTGGTCAATTTCCCCATGTAAACAATCCCTTATTATACATGAAAATTAGGCTATCTTGTCTCCATGCATATGTGAATATCCAGTTTAATTCCATTGGGTTTGGGGGTTATTTTGGAGATTATTTAGGAGGAGAGAGTGTATTTTCATAGTGATTTTATACCTTATAGCTGCCATTATGTTTGGTCTTCTTGCAAGGAGCATATTGGCAAAAAAGAGGAAATTGATGTTGATGCAGTCTGTGGATTCAGCAATACAATAATCATTATTTCATTTTCAATTACAATTCCAGGTGGATTTCTCTCACCTCTGTGTGTTGTTCCATTTTATATGATTAATTTTGACAAATGATCTCCTGGCTGAATAGAATTGTAATGGGAACTCAACACACATTATATACTTTACATGCAATGGATTTAATGATGATGGTTATTGAACAATTAAGCCTTCCACATCTTGATTTTTCTATTTATATTCTTTATTGTTCTGGTAGGCATATATACATATTTGCTTAATTACTTCTAATGATGGAATATATCTTTCAGAGTGTTAATCTTCTATTCTGCACATCCTTCTTGCCATGCTACAGACTCCTGTGACTTAATTTATTCTATATAGGTTTGATTTTCCTTACAGCTCATGCTGAGTAGAGTATATTTTATTTAAGGTTATAAATCACAGTCAGATATAGCCGCCTGTTTTTCATAGCCTCATTGATTTAGAAACAAACTCGTTTGAGCTGAAATTTTTCACAGATTACTTTTTGGAGTAAGAAGCAAAATTCCCACAGACATTTTTTAGTTTGAAGGGTGGGGGGGGGAATTCTTCCTTTAAGAAAAAAATCTGTTCACAATTTTAGATAGGTCTGTAACAAAAGCGGCCCGAGTTTGAAACTGAGTAACACCCATCCTGTGCAGAGACGCACAATACCTATTCACAACTTAAGTCCTTTTGGGCCCTATTTTGAGGGCCTAGGACTTAAGTGGTGCATAGGCCTTATGGTGGTGCTTTGCACAAGGATGAACTTACCTATAGCCCTCCTGAGGAGCCGTGCCTTTACTTAATTTGAAAAATAAATTGCTATGAGTGAAAAATTATGATGGGTTGAAACTTGCATCCTGAGCATGTACAAGATAATTTTCCTAGATCCACGGGGGTACATTGAACAAAGACATACTGCACCTGGGAGCACACAGTTAGTTGTTTGCTTCAAAGGACTTACAAACAGATTCTGAAAGCTAGTGCAGCTTTCAAGACATGCCACGTGATTACACTGAGATTTCCTTTTCTTTTTTTTTTTTAAAAAAAGGAAAAAAACCTATAAAATTAAATGGAAAAGTTTAGAATTAATAAAACATTAAGATCTCAAGTTTAGATATTCTGTACAAGCAATTCCTGAAGATAAAGTTGCTTCATCAATTTTAACTCAGCAGTATTTTCTAATACTCTTTTTTCCTTGTTAAATCTAAATCTAAAGGTCCCAGACTCTTAGGATTCCCTTCTGGTTTTGCCCATATTTTGCAAGCTCCTGGTGCACCCTCAAGTCATTGTGTCTCAGCCACTAGTGTGTCATGGCCACTGAGCCCTGGTCTACACTGCCATTTTTATTGCGGTCGCTCGAGCCAAGCTAGCGCAAGTCTGTCTACCTGGGCTGGGAGGCTCGCTCTCAACTGCAGAGTAGACACACCAATAATCTATTTCTTCCCTCTGGCAAAAGCCTGCGTGTGAGAGATGGCCCTTACAACATGAAAAATTCACCCTAACATGTACATGTGCCATAGGCCAAAATCTCATAAACCCATGCAATTGATTTGTTAAGCACAAAGGGCAGTTCCTAAAAAAAACAAACCAAGCAATCTTCTCTCCACCTAAATCCCTTCTCTACTGAACATCAAAGAGGAGAGGGGGCCCATGTGCCATTCGGAAAAGGCCAATATTCACAGACTCTTAGGATTCCCTCCTATTTTTATTTATTTTTATTTTTTTTACCTACACTTTGGAACCTCCCAGCGCACCTTGATGGCCTTGTGTCTCAGCCACTACATTTGTGGGCAAAGAGAGGAGACTGACCCTGGGACTCCCTTTGATGCTCATTAGCGCTTATAACCAGTTAAATGGGGTCATTTTTTAGTTATGAAAAGCATTTCCATTCCCATCAATGACCCAGCACGCTGACTCATTGCTAGGTAGGAGTGCTGATAAATTATTCATTATTATTATTATTCATTTATTTTTATGGGTCTTAAGTGGGATAGCTTTCTAGGTGTCTTGCACAATATGCAGTTAAAATGAATTAAAGTACTAAAATTAATAGCACTATTATAATCCAATGAATTACAATAGAATTTCAGTGACTAGAGAAGCAGTATTAAAATGTCAGTGTAAAGAAAGACCATATGCAGTTAATACATTCTAATGGTGTGATTTTCAGAGGTGCTCACTGCTGAGCACCCACATCTCCTACTGAAGAAGTGAATCAAGCCAATTTTACTTAAATACCTAGGGCCCCGGTTCAGTGAGATACTTAAGCAAGTGGGACTACTCGTGTGCAGGGCCGGCTCCAGGCATCAGCTTTCCAAGCTGGTGCTTGGAGCGGCATCGAGAATGAGGTGGCAGTCCGAGTCCTGTGGCGGCAATTCGGCGGCAGGTCCGCCACTCTTCCCGCCGCTGAATTGCCGCCGCGGGACTCGGACTGCTGCCCAGGGCCGGCTCTAACTTTTTGCCGCCCCAAGCAAAAAAAAAAAGAAACCAAGTGCCGCCCCACCGAAACAAAAAAAACACACACCCCCAGCGCCCACGGAACGCCCCCACCCCAGTGCTGCGCCACAAGAATTCTCCCCCTCCCCACAGCGCCTCTCCCTGCCGGAGCACTGCGGGGAGGGTGGCCAGCCCGGCCCCGCTCTTCCGGCCGGAGCACCGGGGGCAGGGCGGCCAGCTAAGCTGCAGCCCCGAGGGCGGCCAGCCCATCCGCCACCCGCCCCAACAACTCCGCAGTATGTTAAAAAACAAAAACAAAAAACCCACGCCTGAGTGCCGCCCCCTCCCCCAAGGTGCCGCCCCAAGCACGTGCTTGGTAGACTGGTGCCTGGAGCCGGTCCTGCTGCTGCCCCATTCTCGGCCGCAGCCTCAACAATTTGGCGGCGACTGCTTGGGGTGGCAAAATTGTTAGAGTCGCCCCTGCTCGTGTGCTTAAAGCAAGGCACCAGTTTAACTACCTTGCTGAATCAGGGCCTAAACTGGGATTCAGGGTCCTAAATTGAGACATCTATGTTTGAACATTTGGGTCTAAATGTGTGCAGGGACCATAGCCAGCCCACTTAGACACGCAGGTTCCTAAGTCACTTGGGCCCTTTTGAAATTTTACCCTTGGACCAAAAATGCAAAACATTTAGAATGAAAAGCATTTATTTCGTTTGAAGGTTTTTGCCTAGTTTTTCAACTAAAGAAAACGTGTTTGGTTTTCAGTTTTGCTTCCCTTTGGAAATAAGGGAGAGAAAGGCAAGAAAAAACTGGAAAATTGAAAAATATTTAGGTTCTTGAACTCAAAAGTCTTTCGGGTTTTGGTTTTTCAATGAAAAAACAGAACATTTTGACCAAAGTGAAAATTTGTTTGGATTGAAGAGCCATTTCTCCTCAAAAAAATAGAAAATAAATCCAAGCCTCTCTGTCAGTAGTGAATTCTTGTTATGCCAAGAATAACTTCACCCACCACTGGAATCCATCTGCCTCTGAGGTGAAGTGTGTCAGGTGTTTAAAAGCACTTAGCAATGTCTTACAGGAAAATCCAGTGACAGGTAATAGTGATAAAACCACAGCTGATGGGAACTGTTTAAGGCGCTGATCCAAAGCCCACTGCAGTTAGTGGAAGTCTTTTCATTGACTTTACAAGGCTTTGGATCAGGGCCTAACAGCACACAGCAAAGCTCGACCAAGGCTTAGGACACACAGGAAATGGGGAATCTAGCCATTTGAAGCTGGAGCGTTTGGCCACACTACAAGACTTAACTCATTACCCATTTCTGGTCCTTTCTGGTCCAGTCAGTCTTGCTACAAGAGAGGTAATCAGGCAGCCTCCTAAAGGTTACACTCAGGAAACATAAACCATACATACACACTGGAGTGGGGATTCTGGTGTGACTACTCTCCTCCCCCACAACAAGCCTGACATGCTTATTTGGCTCCCGGCTGTTCTGAAAAAGCCTTTCCGCCTCTGAAGCTGGTGAGCTGGGATCTTTCTTGGTTTTCCCCCTTCTCCTCGCCCCTTTGTCTGCCTTCTATGAACTCTGCAGGGAGTTTTCTTTGCCTGCTTTGAAGTTAAATCTGCTCTCCCAGTTTCACACAGAATGTGGGATTGTACATGTGAAGGGGCTTTTGTTGTTGTTGTTCTTTTTAGTTTATTGAGAATTTTGGAAAATAAATTGAAAATCTGGCTTTTCTGCCAGAAGGATTCCACTTGACGTAAATGCAGTTCCACAGGCAACTTCTTTACATTGCAAACTCTAGGCCCTTTAATCCAGGCAGACAGGTATATTTTAATAGAGCTTTCAGTAAGGTTTCACCTAGCTTTTCAGTCCCTGACTGGTGACCTAGAAATATTGCAGTCGCTTACAGAATTGCAGATGATTCCCAAGGCTGGCTAACAAAACAACAATTCTGTTTTCAAGGTCTCCCTCACCCCCACTGTGGAATGAAAAAGAAACCTTTTGAATTTTTGGGAAAGCATGAGTCCCCCAGCCAGCCAAGCATGGGCGCTGACTCCGTGGGTGCTCAAGCACCAATGGAAAATAAAATAGAGGGTGCTCAGCACCCACCAGCCACAGCTGTTTGCGGGGGGCTCTGATCAGCTGTTTGGAGGGGCCGCCCATCAGCTGTTTGGCGGCTGATGGGAGGCGCCCGGGGGAGGGAGCAGAGCAGGTGCAGGAAGAGGCGGAGCGAGGATCAGACTTCGGGGAAAGGGGTGGAGTGGGGGTGCAGCACCCACAAGGAAAAATAAAAGTCAGTGCCTGTGCCAAGGCCCTCAGCTGGGATGCAGAAGACCTAGGTTCAAGCCCTTACTCCCCATCAGCCAGAGAAGGGGCTTTAACCTGAGTCTCCCATATCCCCACACCAAAGCCCTAACCACAAGGTTATAGAGCAGGGGTAGGCAACCTATGGCATGGATGCCAAAGGCGGCACGCAAGCTGATTTTTAGTGGCACTCTCACTGCCGGGATCCTGGCCATCTGTCTGGGGTGCTCTGCATTTTAATTTAATTTTAATGAAGCTTCTTAAACATTTTAAAACCCTTATTTACTTTATATACAACAATAGTTTAGTTATATATTATAGACTTATAGAAAGAGACCTAAAAACATTAAAATGTATTATTGGCATGCGAAACCTTAAATTAGAGTGAATAAATGAAGACACGGCACACCACTTCTGAAAGGTTGCCGACCCCTGTTATAGAGTTAGTCTCCCTAGCCTACTGAATACTTAATTGTTTATACAGAGTAGAACACCTCCACGCACTGATGCTATAGACTGGAGGTTAGGGCATGTACCTGGATTGTGGGAGACCCAGCTTTAAGCTCCTGCTTTGATTCAGATAGAGGAGGGACTTAAACCTATCACAGATGTGTGCTCTCACACTCTCTTTCAGTGCCATCCTGGGCCTGAGAAATATTTGCATTGAAACTGGTAGGTTTCTGTGAAACATTTTAGCTTCAATGAAATGGCATTTTTCAACAGAAGAGAAAGTTAGTTGAAAATTGTTCAACTAGCTCCAAGTGTTTTCCCTTGTGACCGGAGCAATTAGCCAAAATTCATGGTCTTGCACATTGTTTCCAAGGAAAAGGAGAAAATGACTTGGGTGCAATCCTACTTATTGACATAGAATGTATTTGGAGTCCTGTTTTCCTGAACACAGTAGGAATCAAACAACGGGAGACCGTTTCTTTGCGCACAGTTCCAAGCCCCTATCCAGCTAGCACTCTACCTAAAAGCTGTCTCTCTTAGCTTTTTCTCAGGATCATGCCACAAGTGTTTCTCTCTCTGACTCTAGTGCTTCTTTGCTGCCTTCTCTGCGCCCTTCTGTGGTTCTTCTACTGCTTCTCTCTTACACACAGACGCAACTGCAGTCAAATCAATCCCCCACTTCTGCATCAGATCCCCAGGAAACCCCTTGGGCTGCATAGCCCAGCCACTGCCCAGGCTTGCATACTGTCTAGCCCTTGGGCACTGGTTTTCCATTGCTCCAGCTATCACTAAGCAAAGGGGCCTATAATTGTTCCAGTTGCCTCATTTAGCCCAAAAGGAAGGCCACTAGCATGCCAAATAACTTTACTGAGTGATGTGATTGCCCAGCCCCCCCACATGGCACTACAATTTCTGCCTGCACCAGGTCTGATTCTGATCTCACCTAGAATAGCTACATTCAAGTTGAGAATTACAATATGCTCGTGTAACACAGTTCTATAGGGCTCAGACAGACTGACTCTTCAGGAGCTGGGATTAGGACCCTGCTTCTTCAGTTCCAGAGGCACGGGCCAATCCAACTTTGGAAAGAGAACTCCTTTAGCTGAGTGTAGTAGCAGGACCCATGTTCCCTCTGTGGACCACTAGAGATAGCCTCAAACATAAATCCAGTGTAATTATTCTGAAGTCACCATAGAAATGAAAGGGAGCAGTCATTTACCTAAAAAAGGGAGTACCACCCATTATGATGGGTTGCATCTAGTAATGAATATGTTGTGACAATGACTCTGTAGCCACAAAGTCTTCAATCATCAGCTCTTCTGCTTAGTACTAAAATAAATAAGGGATAATATGGGCACTCGGGAGCTGGTCCTCCACTGTCTTGCTCCTTGCCTAGTCATTTAGACCAGTGCAAAGCAAGTGCTAAAATACTCTCATTGTACACTCACGCTGCACAAGAGGCAAGCACAGGATTTCAAAGTCTCTGAAAAAGAGCTCGGGCCTTGCTGCTCCAGAAGCACAGACACCCTGCCGTGCCGGTGCAGCTAACGTCCTTCAGCTGCGGTAGTACTAGGGCTTAGTCCTCTGCAAGCTGTAGTCACTAGCTGGAGGGTTGCTCACACTGAGGCCTGCTCCACACACAGTTTTGGTACCATTCAGGCTATTTTGTTAGGGGTGCGGATTTTTAAAAGGGTATTGCTATACTGATACAACCCTCTCCTGCCGATGCAGTTATATCAGTATAAAAGTGCCTTATTCCAATATAGCTTATGCCCCTTCCCGTACCGGAATAAGCTAAACAAGCATAAGCATCTTTATAGTGTGTCAGTACATCCACGCTGTGTGTGTGGCTGTTTACCACTTTAACTATGCCATTCTAATTAAAGCCATATAACTTGTGTGTGTAGACACAGCCTAAGCAGATCTGAAATTCTAGCCATTAGAAGGCAATGGTAGAAGGGAATTCATTCCTGTGCTTCGGCCAGTTTGCGCTGACAGTGCTGTCCAGCAGCTACAATATCCAGGTACAGGAGGCCTCCTTGAAAGGCGCTGAAAGCCAGCTGTAGTCTCCCAGGTACAGGAGTCACACAAGGGACATGTCGGGGGCAGTTCCTACTGCAGTTGATTGAAAAACAGCCAAAGTATTTTTGAAATTGTCGTAATTATTTTCAGGTCAGAGTTTGCGAAGAACCCTGCTTTTTTTTGCTTTTTTTTTGAACTTTTAAGTTTGGGATTTTGCTTTCCTTCCTGATCCTCCTTTTCTTCCTCCTTTTTTCTCTTTTCCCTTTGAAAGAGGAAGAAACAGCAGGGAGGAAAGAAAAAAATGAGAACAGTAAAATGGAAAAACCCCAAACTGGAAGTGTTTGGGGTTGTTTTCCTGAGGGAGGAATGGAAAAATTTGAAAACCAAATATTTCACCAAAAGTCTCTCTGAAAAACAAGCCATTTTCCAATGAAAAAGCTTTTCTTTCAAAAAACTGTGGCCAGCTCTAGCTCTGGCTACCAGAACGGCTAGTAGAGACGTTGCAGCTGGAGCCCAACCCAGCCACTGACTGTAACCTATACTTTCGGTTACAGCCATTCCCAGTAGCACAGGGATTGGGAAGGGGTATTCCCTCACACTCGGCGCTTGTGCCAGGCTCAGCCCTTCTGGAAAGATGAACAGAATCCACACTTTCCAGGATATTATCCTATGCTCTGTAAATACTGCTAAGGGACCCTGAACGTTCTTGTGGTGTTTGAGAATTTCTTCTCTTCCCCTTTAGCTGCTCCAACATATACAGAAATGAATAGGTCCCACCAATGCTGTGGTCAGGGATATGCATGCAGCTTATCGGTCTATCAGCAGTAATTACATAAGTAGTTAGATTTTATTCACTAGCTACCCAACTGCATAAGCCTCCTAGTTAAACTATCTTCCTTTCTAGCTTAGCTTTACAGGCACGTTTTTGAAGTAGGTTAGAATGAATGGCCAGGGGGTATTTGCCCAGACTTTTATTTCCTGTCTTGAATTCATCCTGCTCCCATTGGCTTATTGCGAAGGCATTTCAATCGCTTTTTTCCCTTCTCTCTTTTTTTTAAACAAATTCATTTTTGCCTTGTTAAACTTGATATCCTGGTTAGAGTGGAAGGAAGTCAGTTAAATTTATCCTGCAGACAATGCCGATGGAATGGAAAACTCCCTGAACGAGTCCATTTAAAAAGACGTGGAATGCAGAGCCACTGCTCCTTCCCTTCCACATGCGCAGGAGAAGAGCACCTCTGCATACAGATCTCATGGGCACAACCTGGGCTAACAACGGTCTGCATATCGGATCTTCATCCTCTGTGTCTTGTCCCTGATTAACCTGTAAGCACCTAAGGGCAGAGACTGGGGGCCTGATTCCATTTTGCCTGCACCTTGTATAGCCATTTGTACCTGTACAAAGTGGGTTTAAGACACTTCCAAATCAGAATGGCTGCATTTAACCCACTTTGCATTGGTGTACATGTGCACAAAAGGGTCAGGTAACATGGAATCAGGGCCCTGGTCTCTGCCCTTGGGAGCTTACAAAATGGGTAAAATGGAGCCACTGGGATCCAGAAATGTTTTATAGCCACTTTACCTAAGGGTAAGAGGCTACATCAGGAGTAGGGTCATGCAGAATTGGGCCCTGCTTCTTCTTCTGTATTTGTGTTGGCCAAAGCTTGTTTGTCTTACTCCTGGAAGCAGTCCCATTGAAGTGAGTAAGGTACGCAGCATTTGAGTTTGGCCCAATAATAGCAGCTCCTTACAGGCTCTGTGCATGTGTGTTTGCAAGACAGCCAAATGTAAACTGTCCTAATTGATTTGGGTTTGGGTTTCTCTTTAATGGGAATTGCTGGGTTCTCAGCATTTTTGAGAATCGGGTCACTTACGTGACTGCACAAATATGGATTTAGGAGCCTAATTTTAGACCCCCAATTCTGAAAATCTTGACCTAGACCTTTTGCAGAAGTGCACAAGCCACCCCGACAAATCCAGACTTGTTTTTACATGGGGGGAGGAGAGCACAACGGCTAAAGGCTGGGATCCCCCTATTTGATTTCAGACCACTGTAATTCAGCTTCCCTAAGGCAGCGGCAACAGCAGCAGCATTTTTGCTAGCAGGATGAAGTAATGCTGCACTGCCCACTGCTTCGGGCACATCTGCAATCACTTCCCACAGCGCAGTTCGCAATAACTCAGGGCTCGTTTTATTCACCGCACGCAGCACTGCAGCAACATGTGAAGAAAGCTGCTGTCGGAGGGGCCGATTCTGATCTCCTGAAAACCAAATGGAGCTTTGCCAGGGTTTTCCATGGAAGCAGGATCAGACCTCGGCTTGCCAGCCTCCTGGCTGTAATTCCCAACTGGCTCCCTTCCAGACAGGCCTTCAGTAAAAGGCCTGATTCTGCACAATGCTAAGCACGTCAGTGGATGTTGAAGACACTCAGCACCTCACAGGATCAGACCCCATGTTACCTATACTCATATCAATGACACCCCAAAACATCCAGATTCAGGGAGGCCAAGGGCTGCTAGGTTTTCACAAAAGTCCCAAAGCATCTGCCTCAAAAACACTTAGTCAGCCAGTATTGTCAGAGCTATGGCAGCAAATGCAGAAGCATCAGGCAAAAAAGCAGAACAGCACTAAGTGCAGAGATTTATGGTCAATCAGAAATATACAAAGTAGACACTACTAAAATATTTTTGCCATGCATTTAGCAATAATTTAGATTGTAAACTCCTTGTGACCAGGACCATGTCTTATGTGTTTGTATAGCACTTAGCTAACAGTGCTATGATTCTGATTAGGGCCTCTGTTACTACATAATGTAAATGTTGACTGATAACATCTGCATGCTTTCTGGGTACTGTACCTGTATAGCTAAATATTTATCAGATCCATCGTGCTCTGGCTTATAGTACTGGAACACCTGATAAAGAGAGATGGATATTAGCATAACATACACAGCAACACATACTTTGTTTTTCCTTTACTAGTTAGCTTTATCTACAAGTCTAGTGTTATTTTTATGACTGTCCTTTAACAGCATTTTACTCTACTCCGTATGGCAACATGTGATTTCTGTCTGAAGAGGAAAGTTCTGAGAACATTCTGAGTTGTAAGGATTCTCTAGGTACTGCAGAGAATCAACCAAAAGGAATTTTCCTGTGCCCATGTGTGCAGTCTAGAGGTGCTGAAATTCCACCTGCGTGTGAGCTAACATAGGACCCTTCTTGGTGACCATAATTATGGAATTGTATGTAAAATACAACCGGAAAAAATCCCACTTCTGCATATAATGAACGGAACCCTTCATCACAGTGACAGACAGCTTCCATTAACTCATCTGCTTCACACAGCCTTCCTTTTATAGGAGGTAGAAAAGAAATTATCATTAAATGTTATATACCAACCTCCCATAAAAGAACTCCCTAAAAATGCTGATAGCTGCTTCTTGCACAATGGTTGCCAACAGCTATAAAATGTCCATTGCTCTTTAGGTGTGAATATTAACTATAACTTTGATATATTCTCAAAGATTTTTCACTAAGGACCATATTCCAGAGTGGATCATGGAGCTGGAGCCAGTGTTGTCAGAACATGGAAGAACAAGTCATTTATTCGGTTTTTGTTTAGGTCATTTAATTATGTTACCCTCATTGTGGGTATTTGCACAATTGCTAGATTGAGTACAGACCACACACATTGCCAAATAGTACTTTTTCCTGCAATATGCATCACTGATGCACCCAATCCACTTTCCCTCTGTGACCCAGGGACCTGTTAGTGCCAACTGGTAAAGGGAACAGGGGGTTCACAGAGTTTTACAGTGATCCCCTGTGTTGGATATATGTACAATAGTTCACTACAGGATGGCATGTGAGATCTCTATGATGACCAGTGGGCATGTAATCACTGCAAAATATGTGAACAGATAATATTTAAGGAATTGTGTCTCTAGTGACAATTATATTCTAAAAGCAGGTAACCAGGTGGTGACTTGTCTCAGCAGATTCCTTTTAGAGAAGAGGTAACATACTTTTTTCCCTGTGTGATCATTGTGTCCCCCAATATATGCCTATTTGTACACTGAGCCAGGTGCTGATTAAGAGATTGTGAAATCGACAAGAAAGGAGTGTACAGTAACTCCTCGCTTAACGCTGTAGTTATGTTCCTGAAAAATGCAACTTTAAGCGAAACGATGTTAAGTGAATCCAATTTCCCCATAAGAATTAATGTAAATAGGGGGGGTTAGGTTCCAGGGAAATTTTTTTCACCAGACAAAAAAAATATATTATATATATATATATATATACACACACATAGTATAAGTTTTAAACAAACAATTTAATACTGTACACAGCAATGATGATTGTGAAGCTTGGTTGAGGTGGTGAAGTCAGAGGGTGGAAGAGGGTGGGATGTTTCCCAGGAAATGCCTTACTGCTAAATGATGAACTAGCATTCGACTGAGCCCTCAAGGGTTAACACATTGTTGTTAATGCAGCCTCACACTCTACAAGGCAGCACGAATGGAGGGAGGGGAGACAGCATGGCAGACAGAGACAGAGACACATGCCTTGTGTGTGGGAGAGAGAGAGAGATGCGCATTGCCCCTTTAAGTACGCTGACCCCACTCTAAGTACATTGTCTTTTTAAGTCGATCAGGAAGTTGAGAGAGCAGCTGTGGCCAGCAAGCTCTCTCCATCGTGTCCCCACCTTGCTCTATATGGAGAAGGGGTCAGCAGGGGGCAGGAGCAGGGGGGAAGGGGACACCCTGACATTAGTCCCCCTCTTCCCCACCCCCGCACAGCGAGCAGGAGGCTCCCGGGAGCAGCTCCAAGGCAGAGGGCAGGAGCAGCACATGGCAGTGGGGGGAGGGACATCTGAACTGCCAGCAAATTGGTAACCTGCTGGGCGGCTGCTGCACAGGGAATGTAGGGGAGAGGGGAGCTGATAGGGGGGCTACCCCCACCAGCTAGCTGCAACGGGCTGCTCTTCCTGCAAGCAGTGGACAAAGCAGGCGGCTGCCAAACAACGTTATAAGGGAGCATTGCACAACTTTAAACGAGCATGTTTCCTAACTGATCAGCAACGTAACAACGTTAACCGGGACGACTTTAAGTGAGGAGTTACTGTATACGAAAAATACAACCAGCAGGGGGCATCCTGTTTATGAATAAGAAAGATGGATTGTTCTGACATCTCTAGGGGTGCAAATAGGCACCCGGGATCTTTCACTGAGGAGGCAAGCTGACAGCGTGACTCGTCTCATGAATAAAAGATCACAGCTAAGCCTGGTTTTAAGAGGACGAGCATTGCTCTGTAAGACATGAAAGTATGTACTTAATTACGTCTAGAAAAGTAGTTAATTACGTCTAGAACATGTTCTTTGATTTTATATGTAACCATTTGTTTCCAATACTTCTGCTTGCTATCACTTGAATCCCTATCTTTTGTTAAATAAACATTTAGTTGTTTTCACTATAAGCATATCTAAGGGCTGTGTCATGTAGAGTGGTGATCTGACTTGAAGCTGGTAAGCTGGAGGGAGGGTGTGTGAGTGGAATTGCTTCTTTCAAAGCAGCAAATCTGTGGAATCTGCGAGTGTCCAGTGGAAAAGGGGCTGGACACTCTGGGGAGGTGCTCAGAGGGCTTGGGGGTTGAAATGTATCTATCCCTAATCTGCTTGTGTTGCCCGTGGCCAGTGCAGTTTGGGAGCCAACCCATGCCAGGCATAGATAAGACTGCCTAATGCTAAGAGAAGGCCATAGCCAGGTGTATCATACCCCTCACATTCCACACACCGTAGCTAGGTGCCTCACACCAAGTCACTATAGGATTGCAAACATATGGGGACCATTCAGCTATTTTTGAGGTGGCAGGGAAGCAGAAACTGAATGCTCACCCTTTGCGCAGCAAGGGAGAAGGAAGAGAGAAGATTTGGTCAGTGACACAAAGACAATCATTCTGTGTGTTCTGGGTAAGTCAAAGGAATAGTGGCTTGCCTGGCTCTGAAAGATGTTGTCAGTGACTGGGCTGCAGGCAGTTATGCCCAACAGTTAGAGCAGGAGTCAGGCACCAGATGCCTGAGCCAAGGGTCAGAGTCAAAGTCAGAAGCCAGGAATCACAGCTAAGGGTCAGAAACAGGTTACCTGGAGTGAGGCGAGCCTGAGAACAAGCAGCTGCAGGAGCTATCACAGCCAGAAGTGAATGCTTTGAGCAGCTGCTGAACTGCTGTTGCTGGGCTCAAGAGCTGGTCTGCTAACTCTTCCAACCAATCAGGCGGGGCAGCCAATCAGCCTACCACAGGCCAGCTGTGCTCACTAGAGTGGCCCAGACAGTAGCTCTGCTGTAGGCCCTGATTGCTGGCAGATATACCTGTACACTCACAGAGGAGATCATAAAAGGAGGGAGCATGATCCTGTGGTTGGGCCCCAGACTTGATCTATCCCCAACACTGTCACTGACTCACTTTTTGACCTTGGGTGAATCACTTAACCTCTCAGCTTCTGAGTTCCCCCAGATCTATAACAAGGTCATTAATATGTCTCTCTATATTATATGACTAATGACACCCTCTTTTGAGAAGCACTTTGTGATCTACAGCTGGTAAATTATTTTTTTGCTATAACAGAATGATCTTCCATGTTTATTGCCGCTACTTCATGCTTCCCATAGCTCTCAGACAGTGTTCCAACATGGGCAAGTATCATCTGCTTTATTTAAAGATGAGAAAATGGAACAGACTAGTTAAGGGTCACACAGGGGGTCAGCAGAAGTCAGGAATAGGTCTCCTGACTCTCAAGCTCTGTGTTCAGTTCACCCACTGGATCACAGCTCCCACAGGATACATAATGCTGCTCAAAAGGACATCATGCCCTAGGATGGGTCTTAAGAGACTTTCTTCTATGTGATCATGTAACTGATCTCTAGGGTCACCATAGTTGTGTATCGGGGAGGGGGGGTGTGCTCATTTGTAAATGCCTGTGCAAAGATGTTAGCCACACCGGGATCCAAATTTACAGCCTAGATCAAGAAACCTTTACAAGGTGTGGAGTTGTTCATGGCTTCTGAGATCTAATGAAGGGACGTTTCTTTTTGTAAAGTAAAATTCCTAGTGATTTTTAAAACTGTTTATACAAAGTCATGTTTTTGTATGTCTCTAGAGGATCGTTGACCCTTGATAAAATTCATTTAGTTCTGGATTTCCAGGAAATTATTGCTCTTTACACGAAAAGCTGTTCAAAATAGTGTGAACCCAGAGGACAATGCAACTACTAAATCTTGAATGTACCATTTTATGACTGAGTGGTTAAGACAGAATTTTGGGATATAAATGAGTTTGATGCTGGCTTGAGGGGAATATTGCTGACATGTATCAAGTTGATATCTGAGGTCAGGGTGGGATTTTTTTTCTAGGGGGAGGGGGAAATTTGCTGTTCTCTCAACTACTGAACAGGGATTAATTCATTTCTTAGGATTTCAAGGGGTGGGAATAGAGGTGGACCTTCTTTATCCAGCAGGAAAAACTGGAGACTGGGTAGGATTAAACTGTAGCTATGAATCTGGAATATTCAAGCATAGAAAGCCAACATCTAGGGCAGTGGTTCTTAACCAGGACGGAGTATGTGTATCCCAGGGAATCATCAGCCAGTGGGTGTGTTTCCAGTGGAGTACCACAGGGATTGGTTCTTGGCTTTACACAATTTAACATTTTTATCAATGACCTGGAAGAAAACATAAAATGATCACTAAAAGTTTGCAAATGACACAAAAACTAGGGGAGTGGTTAATGAAGAGGGTAGATCACTGATTCAGAGCCATCTATATCGCTTGGTAAACTAGGTGCAAGCAAATGATATGTGTTTTAATATGGCTAAAGGCAAATTGATACAGCTAGGAACAAAGAATGTAGGCCATGCTCATAAGATGAGGGACTCTATCCTGGGAAGCAGCGATACTGAAGAAGATTTGGGGGTCATAGTGGATAATCAGCTGAACATGAGCTCCCAGTGTGCTGTTGTGGCCAAAAGAGTGAATGCCATTTTTGGATGCATAAACCAGGGAATCTCAAGTAGGAGCAGAGAGGTTATTTCACCTCTATATGTGGCACTGCAGCTGCTGCTGGAATGGTGTGTCCAGTTCTGGCATACACAATTCAAGAAGGATGTTAATAAATTAAAGAGGGTTCAGAGAAGAGCCATAAGAATGATTAAAGGATTAGAAGACATGCCTTAGAATTGTAGACTCAAAGAGCTCAATCTATTTAGCTTAACAAAGAGAAGCTCTATTAGCTCCTTGAGTATTCTAGGATGCATTTCATCAGGTCCTGGTGACTTGCAGGCATCTAACTTATCTAAGTGATTTTTAACTTGTTCTTTTTTTATTTTATCTTCTAAACCTTCCCCCTTCCCATTTGAATTCATTATGTTAGGCATTCCTTCAGACTTCTCAGTGAAGACTGAAACAAAGAAGTCATTAAGCATCTCTGCCATTTCCAAGTTTCCTGTTACTGTTTCTCCCTCCTCACTGAGTAGTGGGCCTACCCTGTCCTTGGTCTTCCTCTTGCTTCTAATGTATTGATAAAAAGTTTTCTTGTTTCCCTTTATTCCTGTAGCTAGGTTGAGCTCATTTTGTGCCTTTGCCTTTCTAATCTTGCCCCTTCATTCCCGTGTTGTTTGCCTATATTCATCCTTTGTAATTTGTCCTAGTTTCCATTTTTTATATGACTCCTTTTTATTTTTTAGATCTTGCAAGATCTTGTGGTGAAGCCAAGGTGGTCTTTTGCCATATTTTCTATCTTTCCTACCCAGAGGAATAGTTTGCTTTTGGGCCCTTAATAGTGTCCTTTTGAAATACTGCCAGCTCTCCTCAGTTGTTTTTCCCCTTAGTCTTGATTCCCATGGCACCTTACCTATCAGCTCTCTGAGCTTAACAAAATCCGCTTTCCTGAAATCCATTGCCTCTGTTTTTCTGTACTCCCTTCTACCCTTCCTTAGAATTGTGAACTCTATGATTTCATGATCACTTTCACCCAAGCTGCCTTCTACTTTCAAGTTCTCAACAAGTTCCTCCCTATTTGTTAAAATCAAATCTAGAACAGCTTCCCCCCTAGTAGCTTTCTCAACCTTCTGAAATAAAAAGTTGTCTGCAATGCAGTCCAAGAACTTACTGGATAGTCTGTGCCCCGCTGTGTTATTTTCCCAGCATATATCTGGATAGCTGAAGTCCCCCATCACCACCAAATCTTGGGCTTTGGATGATTTTGTTAGTTGTTTAAAAAAAGCCTCATCCACCTCTTCCACCTGGTTAGGTGGCCTGTAGTAGACTCCTAGCATGACATCACCCTTGTTTTTTACCCCTTTTAGCCTAACCCAGAGACTCTCAACACTTCCGTCCCCTATGTCCATCTTCACCTCAGTCCAAGTGTGTACATTTTTAATATATAAGGCAACACCTCCTCCCTTTTTCCCCTGTCTGTCCTTCCTGAGCAATCCATACCAACATTCCAAGGTACTTTCCTACCTTGTTTCATCTCTTCCCCTATTCCCTTTTCATGTGACTTATGACAGCATTAGTATAAAGAAAGGCACCTTCTCAATGTATTGTTCACCTACCCCTTCAACACTTACAGGTTGCCACCTCCACATTTTCTGGAACTGGTGAAAAAATTTCAATATTTGAAGTTTCAAATAACACAAAAGTATCTCAAACTTTGTTGGCAACTTTGTTTCATTTGTTAACCAGCTATAGAACTGATTAAAGAATTCTGAAGGCTGACAAATTTTGAATGATGCAAATTAGAAAACACAATTTTTGCAAGAAATGTCACAAAATATTATGTTTTGATCAGCTCTAATTCTTCCTGTTTATTTAATCCCAAATCATGCAAATATTTCTATAGCACTATTTACTTCCTTCCAGTGTTTATTCCATCTGCACTGCTGCTGCAATTCAGACTAAATGCTTTGGGGCTTGATGAAGCCAGTTTGCATGGTAATGTTAGCAGTTTGTCCAGCACACCTGGCCCAAACTCAGAGCAACTGAGACTACTGGAACAAGGTGAGTGGAGCAGAAGCTGAGCAAGAAGCTTGTGATTTTCATACACGCCATGAATGAGGGTGAGAGTGGTGCCGATTCCCCCAGATTCATTAATCTCTCTGACAAACAGCCAGCTGCAAACTTTTAAGGATTTTTCCTCAGGAGAATTATTCTATGGAAAAAGTCTGAAATTTATGTTCCCAGAGACAGGGGCCTTAGCTTGGTGCCATTTATTTCAGTTGAAGATGGAATTATTTTATACCAACTTCCTGGCCAGAAAAAAATGTGTAAAAATTGAAGGGAAGGATGGGTGGGATTTCCACATTAGCAACATATTGATCTCGAGAAGAAATAATTATGTAGCGATGTAGAAAATGTTCCTGTCTGAGAATGCTGAAATATGTACCTTGGAATAAATCCAAATGTACCAAACATCTATTTTTAATCTCGGTGCATCATGAAAGAACTGTAGTACACCAAAAATAGCAAACAAACCAAAAAAAGCCACCATAAATTTCCCATTTTGGTACTAAACATTAGACACTCAGGAACTGTGCAGCAGTTGGAATGTGAACAGAATAAATCAGACCCAGTGTATGCTGGGAGACTTTTCTAATGTTCCTATTGGTGTCCTTCTCATAACATAATGTCCTCTTCATTTTGCTGTGGGCGGGTGGGGTCATATACAGTAGTTGGCTACCAGCTTTTAAGCTCCCTGGTAGCCACCTACTACATGTAAATCACTTCCTCCTTCCTCACTCCACCCTCCAAGAAGCAAAGAGGATGTTACTATTTTATGCGAGAAACACAGAAAGGAAAATTAGAAGTGTGTTTCAATGTAGATTGCACCTGATCTTGATCTCACACTAGCATCACTCCACGAGAATTTTACACCTGGCTTTCACAGGCATAAGGGAGACTAGAATCTGGCACATTGTTTTTAGGCTAAAGATCCATGTTTAAAATGTCTGCTGTGCAGTGCAAGTAGAAATCTGCTGAATCCAATAAAAACTCTGAGACAATTTCTGATTTTTCTTGAGAGTTTAAACAAATTGGCAAAAAGGGTTGGATACTGATCTAAGATCTGAGATGTTGTCTTAACCATGACTACCATTTATGTTTCTCTGACTGTATAAATATCTGTCTACTGTATGTTTCATTCCATGCATCCGATGAAGTGGGTACTAACCCACGAAAGCTTATGCTGAAATAAATTTGTTAGTCTCTAAGGTGCTACAAGTTTTTCTTTCTTATTTTCATTTTGCTGACACAGACTAACACGGCTACTACACTGAAACCTATTTATTTATTGCTACTTCATAATGATCAGATCTGTATAGTTCACTCACACTTGCCCCAGATTTCTTCCCCTGCAGTACCACATTAGACAGGAATTTTGTAAATTAACTCTTTGTACACAAAGAAGTGGTCGCAGAGTAGGTATCTGCAGTGCCCCAAGAACAGGAAAACCCAGCCGCCTCCATTAGGAAGTTTTGTCTAGAAGTTAGAGAACAGAACTGGACGTTAGGAAAGAGCTGTGGGTGCTACTTCCTCCACAGATTCTTTCACTCTTCTGAGCCTGCATTTCCCCACCTGAATAATGAATTGCATAATAATACATATCTAGCCTACAGAGGTGTTGAGGGGCAGCATGCTGGTAAAGTACTTTGAGATCCTTCCATGTAAAGTGCTGTGAATACAAACTATTATCACTCTCCAGGCTGCAGGGGAGGGCGTGTGACGGTTTGTGGCTGTGGTCTATATTTCTCCCATGCTTGTTTTCTCATGTTTTTGTCTCAAAATTAACCATTCATTCAGCCTGAATAACTGTTAATTTAGAGTACAACAAAACAATGGAGAACAAAAGTAAACTCTGTATGAGAGGCAGAGTTCACAGGGTAGATCCAAGCCTGACTCCAAGCCCTGATTTGGCCTTAAATGCAGATCTAGACACACCTAACATTGCTCCCCATTTCAAAATACCGGCCACCCTGCAGAAGGAAGGAGTGAGAGAACCACATTCTTCTCTGATCCTTGTGATAATGAAGGCAACCATTTCCCAAGCCTTCTGAAATACAAATGTAAAAGGATGGAAACATTTTGGAACTGAGCCATGTATTACATTAATAAACTGAAAAACATGCTGGAACCTGGCACTTAGCCTATTCCGCTGTGGGGCCCACATGAAAGAAAGAGCTTTTATATTATTTATTTATCTGATAAACTAAAGTGCAACGATCCATCACATATTACCACTGCCACGGAGTGAGGCTATTGGAAATGATGACTAATGACTTCAAGTTAATAAAGCCACACAACCACAAATAGATCCTAGCTAATAGATGGCCTCCTCTGTAGCCCAGGGCTTCATTCAGAAGTGGCGTTAATGTGTCTTCAGCAAAATAATTAGGGTCATATAATGGCAATTATTGTCATCCTCTCACTGCAGACGTGACATCACCCATAGGACTCTGAATCGGCCTGAGGCTCTGTGCTGGAATTCCCTTGGAATTTTAATGATGGGATGTGAGGGTCAGACTGAGTTTGTTACATCATATTCAGAAGCAAAAATCTGTTTTTCTGGGACTGACTGAAGGCTGTTATCCTCCGAAGGCTCCTCACTGTTTATAAAGAAATGAGCGTGGCATGAGTCCAGTTCTCGGTAGACAGGTACCCACAACCCCACAGCTGGCACCTTAACTGTAGCAGCCCTTGGTAAGTTGCGAGATTTGAATGTCTGGGGACATTCTCAGCGGAAAATCTGCACTTGCAGCTCCCCTGGGTCCAACAGATCTCAGGTCTGTTGAATTTTAAGGAACAGTCTAAAGCTATGTCTACACTACGCACCTTTTAGTGACACAGCTGTGCCACTACAGCCATGCCGCTACAAGGGGCGCAGTGTAACCGCTGTTTGTCAGCAGAAGAGAGCTCTCCCACCTACAAAACACTTCTACCCCAACAAGCAGCGGTAGCTTTGTCAGCAGGAGAGCATTCCACCGGCGCTTTTCATCGGCAAAACTTTAGTCATTCGGGGGGTGGGGGGGGTTCACACCCCTGAACGACAAAAGTTTTGCCGACAAAAGTTCAGTGTAGACAAAGCCTAGGGCTTACCTATTTTCCTCAGACCTTTCTCTGAGGCAGTGAGGGATGTGTTAGATTTACTCTGAGGGTTAGTTTACCTGAGGCTGACGCTGGTCAGTACATTAACTTTTCATTTTTTTAAACTGACTTTCTGTCTATAATTATGTGGTTTTGTTGCCTGCTAGCTCTCATCCATTCCCCGCTCTCAATCAGACATTGGTTTAGTCATTCAACAGAGCTAATTGGATTGGAAGAGGCATTCAGCACACCAGCTGGAAAGGAAGAAACATGTATGCATATGTCAGTACTGTATGTGGGTCCCAGGTTGCTCAAATACAGTGTGGAAAAACCACTCTGTTTTAATTCATAAGGATCCTCAACTAAACTAAGTTCTCCTCTTTCACCAGACAGATAAGTGATGCCTTTATAATGCGCCGTGCAAAGCAAACTTAGACTCGTTCCTGCGCCGTGCTGGTGTCTGCCTAAGAATACCTGTCATCAGGTTTAACTTTTTAACCCTGTTTTGTCAGAGGTTTGGCATAACAATTAATCAGAAATGAATTATGATCACCATAAAGGAAACACCCTTGGTTTCCCATCCATCAGTGTCTCCAGCTGTCTGATGAAATAAAGAGTTATTCCTAGAGCCTGTCACTGATTAAGTGTCTGCTCGGTAGCTAAATCATTGATTCAGGACAATCAATCCATAGTACCTGCACCTTAGCATGTGACTCGTTGACCCCTCGGAGGTGATGATGAAAGATACCATGAAACAGAGCACAAGACAGGGCAGCTAGAACTGGGCGATTATTATTTATTGAGCACTAGTGCACTGTGTGCTGTACAGAACAGAGAAAACAATCAGGCTCTTGTCTTAAAAGCTTAATACAAAGGGCCAATCCTGTAAAGTGTTGAGTGCCTTGTACCATCCATTCCTATTGAATACAGATAGAGACAGAACATACTTGCATGTTAAGTGTTAATGTCCAGCGCTGAATCTGAGGATGATACCAAGCTGGGAGGTGTTGCAAGTGCTTTGGAAGATAGAATTAAAATTCAAAGTGATCTGGACAAACTGGAGAAATGGTCTGAAGTAAATAGGATGGAATTCAATAAGGACAAACGTGAAGTACTCCACTTAGGAAGGAACAATCAATTGCACACATACAAAATGGGAAATGACTGCCTAGGAAGGAATTCCTCAGAAAGGGATCTGGGGGTTATAGTGGATCACAAGCTAAATATGAGTCAACAGTGTAACACTGCAAAAAAAACAAACAAACAAAAAAAAAAACCTGAACATTATTCTGGAATGTATTAGCAGGAGTGTTGTAAGCAAGACACGAGAAGTAATTCTTCCGCTCTACTCTGCGCTGATAAGGCTTCAGTTGGAGTATTGTGTCCAGTTCTTGGTATCACATTTCAGGAAAGATGAGGACAAATTGGAGAAAGTCCAGAGAAGAGCAACAAAAATGATTAAAGGTCTAGAAAACATGACCCATGAGGAAAGATTGAAAAAATTATGTTTGTTTAGTCTAGAGAAGAGAAGACTGAGGGGGGACATGATAACAGTTTTCAAGTATATAAAAGGTTGTTACAAGGAGGAGGGTGAAAAATTGTTCTCAGTAGCCTCTGAGGATAAGACAAGAAGCAATGAGCTTAAGTTGCAGCAAAGGAGGTTTAGGTTGGACATTAGGAAAAACTTCGTAACTGTAAGCGTAGTTAAGCACTGGAACAAATTGCCTAGAGAGGTTATGGAATCTCTTTCATTGGAGGTTTTTAAGAACAGGTTAGACCAGGGGTCTCAAACATGCGGCCCACGGGCCACATGTGGCCCGCGGAATTATTTCCTGTGGCCCACCATAGGCTCTGACTCCACTGGCAGCCAAGCTCCAAACATTACTGAGTGTTTATATTTTATTAAACCCCTCTTTGCATTACAGTTTTAAAGAAGTTAATACATTGATTTTTAATAGAATACTATATTACTCTTCATTTTTGACTATACTTTTGTATCATTGTATGAAAAGGTTTCAGTGATGCGGCCCTCGGGCCAATTTACTAGTTCTCATGTGGCCCTCGTGGTAATTTGAGTTTGAGATTAGGGTGACCAGATGTCCCGATTTTATAGGGACAGTCCCGATTTTGGGGTCTTTTTCTTATATAGGCTCCTATTACCCCCCACCCCCTGTCCCCATTTTTCACATTTGCTGTCTGGTCACCCTATTTGAGATCCCTGGGTTAGACAAACACCTGTCAGGAATAGTCTAGTTCAGGGGTCTCAAGGGAAGGGAGCAAGGTGAGAAGGCAGTTACACAATCAGGGGCGTCAGAATGGGGGGAACAGGGAGCCTTCCCCCCCCCCACACACACACACATTTAAGGGCAAGCAATGCGGGGAGTGGGTGGAGAGGAGCGAGTAGGGGGTGGAGTGTTAGGGGAAAGAGGCGGCATGGGGCCCAGGCCTCAGGGGAAGTAGCAGAACAGGGCAAGGCTTTGGGAGGAAGGGGCAGCACGGGGGGAGGGAGCATGGTTCGGGCACCTCTGCCCCCCGCTCCACCTTTAGGGCACTTAGGCCACACCTGTGCACAGGGAACGCTACTAATACGTGGGCAGGGTTCTGGCAGGAGGCAAGGAAAGGAAAGCACACCAAGGCTAAGCAGCTGTGAAGAACAGCATTAGTACATTATGCAGCTTCATACACCCTCAGCATAGCTCTCCCATGCACTCACAGGTCAATGACACTATTACGAATGGGTTATGCTTGCACTGGTCCTAACTTCTATGCTTTGCTGAAAATCTTAACTCTCAGCCTCCTTCACTGGAAGGTCTCTCCACTGGGTAGAGGATTCTTCTCTGCGGTAATTAATCCTGGAGCAAGAAATCCATTTGGAAGTGTGGGTGATTGGTATGAAGAATTGTAAGACACAGGCATCCAGCTGCAGACAAGCAAGCCATGTAAGTAAAATGGATTTCAGTTATAAAGCAGAAATCAGCATAAGCTGGAAGAAAGAAATTGCATTCCTCCAGCATACTGAGATACTCACAATGCTCAGAAATTGTAATGGAGCGTTTCTGTGATCAATGGCCCCAGTGGGTGGTGAATTTCCAGCTCCCACTCATACACCCTCCTTCACCAAGGTACTCAAGCACATAAAGAGTGTGAACAGCCTCACTGACTGCTGAATAAGCACCATAGAGCCTAACTCAATGTCAGAGTTTCACCTTGAACAGGACTGAAACAGGTGGGGAGTTCTCACTGAGCCAGCCTCTTCTGGGGTGCGTCAGGCGTGCACTCATTGCTGGGGTACCTATTTGCAACCTCATCTGGCAATTAGCCTTCTCCCTCACACTGTGGCTCCTCTCTCTCTGGGACTTGTGGTGCTCCCTCTTCATGAGTCAGCCCTCCAGCCAGGCCACTGTACAGTCCTCCCCTTCTGGGGTATGCAAGTCTCACTAGATCAGCAGTCTCAGGCAGACTCCTGTTCCATTGCCCAGTCTGCGCCACTTCCCCAGTGGCTGGTAGGTGAAGTTAGGCTCACCCACTACTCCAGATTCCAGTCCAGGAAGAGACCCTATGTTCAGCAACTGTGGTCTGCTTGCTCCCAGATCCTGTTGCTATTTCCTTGGTCCATCTTCTGGTCCCCACGTCCTAGGTTTACCAACCCAAACTCCCTTCTTCCTGAGAGTGACTGCAGACTACTTCCCTGCAGCCCCTTTTCTGCTGCCAACTTCCTGGTTTTATACCAGCCCTTCCTGTTCCTTCTCAGCTGGGCTCCATCTTCAATGAGCCTTTCAGTCCCTGGTTCTCCCCCAGGTGCAGCCTATCAGATTAATTAACCAAATTTAACCTGTTCTTCCTTGTGTGGGGTGGACAGGCCATCACACAGGCAAAGCAAAGGGGAGCTATGGAGGAGCACTCCCCCAAGCTACAGAGAGGAGTAGGGGCTCCCTTCTGCTTTAGCAAAAGAGAAGGAGCTGTGTTCTCTCTCCTCCCACTTCCATTCCTTTTTACTTTAACCCCTGCCTTTGCATCTCTCATAAGCCTGGCATTGTCTTTGGAGTCTTCAGAGTGTCATAGGCCAGGTCTACACTAGGGGGATGGATCAACCTATGATACACAACTTCAGCTACGTGAATAGTGTAGCTGAAGTCAGCGTATCGTAGGTCGACTTACCTGGCTGTGAGGATGGCTGCGAGTCGACGACTGCCGCTCCCCCGTCAACTCCGCTTCCGCCTCTCGTCGAGGTGGAGTTCTGGAGTCGACGGGGAGCGCGTTCGGGGATCAATTTATCACATCTAGACGAGATGCGATAAATCAATCCCCGATAGATCGATCACTACCCACCAATCCAGCGGGTAGTGAAGACATACCCATAGAGTTTACGTCCAGAAAAGACTATTGGATCACCTGGTCTGACCTCCTGCTCTGCACTGTAGAATTTCACTCAGTTACCCCTATATTGAACCCAATGACCTGGTTAGGCTAAGGGCTGATCTACACTAGAAAATTAGATTGACCCAGCTACACCACTCAGGTGCCCTGAGAGATGTAGTTAAACCAACCTCAGGCCCCATGTAGATAGCACTAGGTTGATGGAAGAATTTATACGTTGACCTAGCTATCACCTCTTAGGGAGGTGGATTACCTATGCCCATAGGAGAATCCCTCCCATCGGCGTAGGTAGCATCCTCACAGAAGCACCACAGCAATGTAGCATTTTAAGTGTAGATGCCCAAAAGCACTTCAGTCATCAAGGTACTAAACTGAGGTGCAACCAATGACTGGGAATTGATTAAGTGACCCCTAAAGCCCTGAATCATGAGATTTTATTATAGTAATTGTGTTAATACAGAATTAAAATATTATATGCATATTGAGGGCAATGGAGAGTTCTGTTCTCTCCATTGCTCATGAAGGAAAGGAATGAAGAAGGAGTTTCACCCAGTCATTTTCCACAATACAGAAATGCCATCCACTAGCTCCTCAGATTCAATCCTTTGTTTACTTACAACATGCTGGGCACTGAAGAGGCAATTTGGTATCAGCCCCCCTTTGGCAATAGAATTTAGGACGCTCTAGCTCTTTCTACCCAAACAAAGCGGCAAGGGGGATTTTGAATTGTCCCTTCCTCGTTTTTAAAAGAGTACATGAAGATGTGGAGGTGCTGTATGTTCTCTCAGTTAGTGTCGTGGAAGTTCTCATTTAGAGGAGAACTCGTTCCTCCTCCCATACATCATCTTACATAGGCATTGGGTGATCAAAACTGAATATAGAAGCAAAAAGGTGGGCTGGGATATTTTGCCAAGACAGTGACTGATTTCTTCAGTAATGGAGGATTGACTATATATGCAGCTACACACACACAGGAAAGGCTACGTATGTAGCTACACATACATGAATACTTAAACTGAGACTGTGTCTACGTGGGGAAGTTGACTGACATAGCTATGACAGAATAAATTATTCCAGAATAGCTATTCTGAAGGAGCTCCCTCTGTGGACACTCTATTTCAGAGTAAAAGTCTCTTTATTTCGGAATAATTATGAAAAATGAAGGCAGATTATTCCAAAATAAAGTGACTTTTTCCAGAACAAAGTGTCCACATGGGGAGCGATTCTGGAATAGTTAATCCTGAATAGTTTATTCCACAATTTCTATTCTGGTCAATTTCCCCATGTAAAATAGGCCACATCATATAACCCTATTAATCCAATATCTGGTTAACAAACTCCCACACTAACCAAAATTTGGCTGTGCATTGACCCCTGTTTTCCCAAATATATAAATGGTTGTCCTTGGTGTAAATCAGAACAAGAGGTTGTGGACCACATAAGGACAGAAAATTCATGCATGAGCTTTTTAAATAAGAGAAGCAAAGGGTTAGACTATGCTGGACAGAGTCAATGGCAAAAGAAAAATATGAAGGGCAGCACAATCTATTTGTAGGTTTTATTTTGGTTAGGTTGGAGGTTGGGGAGGGTGGTCCTCTGTACTTGCTCTTGATTATTTGCTAGTCTTGCTTTAATTACAAAGCTTGGCACAGGAACTATAGATGCACATTGCCGAGTATTTCTTTAAGGACATGGGTGTAATTGAAAGTTGACTTTGATATTAACTATATACTTCTAATAAGAACCATTCTGAAAACTGCCCAGCACGATGTCTTTAAGAACATGGGAATAATGAATATGTGAGTGATTCTTAAACACTCTGTGCTAGATGGAAACTAACCCAAATTTGGCTGGACATTTGCTTTTGTTCATCAGTTGTTTGGGGGAGGGGCAGCAGAAACCCTTGTTCTTTCTCTGTCTGACAAGTCCTGTGGCAATAGCCTTGAACCGGCTTGTGCGCATTTTGAATCTGCTGAGATGAAATATCTCCTTTCAACAACAAACACTGAACTCCAATCAAAGCCAAACCAGCAGGACACCCTGCAGTAGTATATACCATTTCCTAGTTCCTGCAAGTGCCTGAGGAGATGCAAGACTCCCATCAGTCAAATAATAGAAAGGGGAGGGGGAAAATCACAGTAATTTTCAGTTCAGCTGAATAAACACTGTGGCCTGGTGGTCTGTAGTAACCTGCAAAGTATTCGACAAGCAATTAGCAAGATAGCTTTCTAGCTGATCAATGCGGTTTGCCTTTTCCTTTGATAGTATTTCTTTCTTCGCCCTGCTCCCCACCCCAAGCTTTTTCAGTAATTCCACACACACTTCCATGCAGTGTAGTACATACAGTAGGAATTTATTCCCAACCAGACAGCATCTTTTCTGGAACATCAAAACACAAATAAGGGCCTCTGAAATTTCCTCTTGCAAATGTTCCATGCCTTTCTGGTTGGATATGTATGATCCCAGATAATTGGGTTTGGTCCTGCTTTGAGCAGGGGGTTGGACTAGATGACCTCCTGAGGTCCCTTCCAACCCTGAGATTCTATGATTCTATGAATTCAATTCATCTACTGCCTCTACAATGTGACTGTTAATCATGATGTCTGCTTGCATCCTGTTATTATTGATTGTGTCAATGTACAGTAACTCCTCACTTAACGTTGTAGTTATGTTCCTGAAAAATGCGACTTTAAGCTAAGCGATGTTAAACGAATCCAATTTCCCCAGACAAAAGACTATATATATATATATATACACAGACACACAGACACATACACACACTATAAGTTTTAAACAAACAACTGAATACTGGTACACAGTGATGATGATTGTGAAGCTTGGTTGAGGTGGAGGAGTCAGAGGGTGGGAATTTCCCAGGGAATGCCTTACTACTAAAAGAACTAGCAGTTGGCTGAGCCCTCAAGGGTTAACTCTCACACTCTTCAAGGCAGCAGGAAAGGAGGGAGGGCACAGAGAGACACACACCTGTGTTTGTTTCAGAGATAGAGATGCACATTTCTCCTTTAAGTTTCAAGAGTGGGGTCAGAAGTACACTGCCTTGTTAATTAGATCAGCAACCCGGGCAGCTGCAGCTTCTGCCTAAGGCAGCAGCTCCCTCCCTCGTGTGCCCCCCCTGCTCTATGGAAGATGGGGTAAGCAAGGTGCAGGAGCAGGGGGACATTAGCCCCCCTCTTCTTCCCCTCCCACCCACACAGCAAGCAGGCAGGAGTCTCTGGGAGCAGCACATGCCAGTGGGGGAAGGGACAGCTGAACTGCCAGCAATTGATAGCCTGCAAATGACGTTAGAAGGGAGCATTTCCCAACTTTAAACGAGCATTTTCCCTAATTGATCAGCAACATAAGAATGAAACAACGTTAACAGGGACGACTTTAAGTGAGGAGTTACTGTACATGCATTTTGTCTGCAATAATAACTAACGTTAATACCTACCTCTTATATATCACTTTACATCCGTAGATCTCAAAGCACTGCAAATAGATTATGACTTTTTAAAATGAACGTAAGTATTCCAAATTATTAGCCAAATACTCTCTGCTCTTGGTCGGTAGTATTTTTACAAGCAATTTTATGTATTTTATATTTAAAATGTTGTTCTGATGGGACACATAGGTGAGACGGCATATTTCAGTTCTTTGATTAGACAAGAGCAATAGCTAGAATCAGGTTTCCTGCATGAAGAGTCATGATTATGAATTTAAAATTCACTTTCCATGAATATTTTGTAACATTTTGCTTAAAATTCACTTTTTCAATGAACATTCTTGCCAGTTAATACATTCTGCAGAATATTCTCAGCGAGCAAACATTTGTGGTGCTAACACAATGAAAACATTTGTCTAAAAATTCAAAGAAATACTCTGTATTTACTCTAATCTGAAAGGTTTATCTGTCTGGATCTCCATTTGCTCAATATTAGGTAGGTGCCAAAATAGCAAGATATCTAAGCCATTTTATGCTATCTAGGAAAAGTCACAGATTCCTTCCTGGCTTGTGCACTTTCTTTCAACTTGTGTAACAATCTATTATTAATAGCATAGCTTGTATTCCCAGTCAGGGCCCTCCCTGCTGACAAAAAACTTCCACCCCCCCAAAGAGTGGCGTTTGCGTTGTCGGCAGGAGAGCGCTCCTGCCGACAACGTGCTGTTCACATGGGTGCCTGTTGTTGCCAAAACTTTTGTCTTTCAGGGTTTTTTTCCCCAACACCTCTGAAAGACAAAAGTTTTGTCATCCAATTGCCAATGTAGACATAGTTTGAGTGAAATCCTGAAGTCCCCACTGAAGTCAATAGGAATTTTCCATTGATTTCAATGGGGCGGAGATTTCACCTGCTGTGTCAGTTAACAACCTACATTCACACTTAGTAGATTTGCCAAGCCTCTTTTAAAGCAAAACCTTCACACTTTTATTAATCATGTTTATGCACCAACCAAGAGTGGGGCCCGTACTGAGACTTCTACCCAGTGGGGGAGAAGGTATAGGCAAATTCCAGTTTTCCAGTTTTATAAAACTCCCTCTTATCCAAAGTTCCTTTGTATCTACCATCCTAACAATAAGTTCCCAACTCCTCAATTTTATAAAGGTTTTGGGTGTCACCTGAGACTTTCGTAAAGTTGATGTTTACCTGTTCTGATCGTATGCCAGCTGTTTTCTGGTTTTTTTTAGCTGACTCTTCACAACATCATCAATATTGAGCCCCTGGTATTCCAGATACAACTCTCCAACAGAATGACAGCTCTCCACCCTCCGATTAATCACTGGTGTAACTGAGAGCAGTGCAAACGTAACCCACTGGTGCATGTCCATGGCAAATTTCCCTCTGAGCGATTCATAGAGAACATGAGTTGTTAAAGCCCCTAGCTTGGCTTGGCTCTTTAGGTCAAGTTGGAGCAACTCATGCTTTTAGCTCTGGTGGTCCCCAGTGTGTCGCCCAAGATAGTGGCTGGCACAAAAGCAGGATTAGTCCTTATCCTGAGGAGCGCATAGTCTTCATTGTCTACTGTTTGTTAAAATGTCATCATGGTGCACAACACAGAGGGCATGGGCCCTGCCTCAAGGAGCTCACAAGCTAGTCAATGGGATTACATGTGACAGTGTGGCTGGAAGGATCACAGCCTTAATAATACTCACATCATACAGATTTTAATGTCATGCATCTCTGCATCAGAGTTGGTGGTGGCATAAAGCTCATACTCTGCTAAGTGAACTCAAAGCTACTGATTCACTTTTCTTCTGGCAGACATCCAAACGATGGCATCCAGATCTGTGGCATGTAAGAGCGTTCACAGTCTGCCAAGAGATGAAGCTTTCAAAAAGTATGTTGTAACAAAGGCTTTTCTGCTTTATAATTCTTCCCGAGAGCTGGACAGTACACAGCCTCTCCTCTAGATTGAAAACAGCTTCTTAGTCAATGATTAATAAGCGATTAATAAGTGACTGGTACAATTCTGAATGTTAAACAGTAATTTCTAAAGTGCCCCCGGGCAAAGGTCTGAATGCCTAACAGAACAGGCTACAAACACTTCCCTACCCCATGATGAGTTACTAGCTTGCCCCAAACGGGCCTGATTCTAGGAGTAAAGTATGATGCTAGGTAATAGATAGTGAGGACATTGGACCAAATGTTGAGTTTCAGGCTGGGCTATAGTGAGTTTTGTGGGGTTTGGTAGCATGCCCTTTGACAAAGACGGTAACTGTTTCTGTCAGCAGTGAGACACGGCGTTCCTGGCTCGATTTGACAAACCAGGACCAGGTTGCAGCCAGTAGCACAGGCCTCTCTCACTGCATCTAGTATCTCTGTCTCCATCTCCACCTGGCTCCATCAGGATAGATGTGGTGTGTGTTTTAGGAGCTCAAACATATTTATCTTCAGGTCTAAAAGACTGTGAATTCTTGCAAGTTCTTTGCAGCAGGCAGTGATGGGGCTTTAGCTGAGAAATGAGTCTCAGCATTTACTGGGCAACTTGTAAGTCAGAATAGTGCCTTTGGTTTGGGTTTGGAGGATGCTATGGTCATGGAGGAGGTGGCCCTTTGGGCTTTAGTCACTAGTCACATCATAGGTTCATGCAAAATCCTTATGCTGCAGGCAGTCATATTCTCTGTCGCAGGTCTTTCTGCATCAGTACTCCTGCCTTCTCATTTTAGCTCTGTGAGAACCTAGAAGATCGGTGTGGTGGTAGAATGCCAACAGTAATTTATTAGACAATATCACTGATACCCTGGTCCTGATAGAGGATAGTTTTCTCTGCTAGGGAAGTTTGGAAGACAACAAGAGACCATAAAGTAGGTCACACTTCTGTGTGTGTGTGTGTGTCAGAGAGAGAGACAGAGAGAGAGAGAGAGAGATCTTCTGCTTAGAGGAGGTTGTGCCTCTGATGTCCACTCCAACTCTGAACATTAGATTTCATCTGTGAGCTAATGCATTGATGAGACTAGTGACTCGGGTGAATTCGAGGGTATGTTGATGACTCATTTTTGGATTAGAAATTAAGTGATCTCTCCAAAGTCACAAAGCAAATTAGTAGCAGAGGCTGTAATAGAACCGTAGAATTCTGACCCCCCCAGACGTTGGCCCCAAACCAGGAGGTTACATCCCTCCATTATAGCTGTATATCTAGTGCACATACGTTTGATTTGTTTTTGTCAAGTAACAATTCCATTTTGTAGTCTCAATTCCAACTCCGATTAGTACTTTCCCCTGACCGCTGGGCCCAAACCTCATTAACTTACCAAATAGGTCCAAACTCCACCACCATCACAGACAATGGAGATACACCAGGTGAGAATTTGGTCCACTGTCTGTACTGTTCTCAAAGAGGGGTGTTAATTATCTGTCTTCACGGCTAGAAGTGGGTATTGGAGAACAGGTTAACGACTGCTGATAGGTGTCCAAAGTGTGGAGCCTTATCTGAAGTTTAGCCAAACTGTTTGAACCACTGAAATCCGAAAAACTGCTCTGGAAACCATATGAGAACCACAAACCTCAGAGTATTTCAGCACATCCAGTCCAGGCTGGATCTAGATACATCAGACTATTGTGCGCTAAGAGGGAAGGGCACATTGAGAAACTTGGCTAGCACCTATCTGAACTCTGCCGGGTTTTAATTAATGCTTTAAATCCCTTCTATTAAATCCTTCCCTTTACAAATGTTTTGCTACTGTTAGGTAAAAAGCAAGTCCCTACTCACCTCTCCAGCACCCGAGTTCGTGCGGAGTTGGTATGGGGCTCACAATCTGTCAGAGACCAGACACCAATTCGTTGATCAACGGGCTCACACTATCCTTAGCTCAAAAAGCTTCAGAGTAAGTGTGGCCAGTTTATTAGGGGTGAGCATCAATATTTATACACAGAAGTAAACAAAGTGATTAACAGATCATAATGGTCATGCATAATCAATCAAGATTCTACAGGATAAAACAGGTTAAAATGTAAATTCTAAAAGACAAAGGGGAGATGGCTACTTAAGGGGGGGGGTTGTCATGAGTAGTTCGCAGGTCAGAGCTTTGATTAAAAGTTCAGACAGAGACATCAAGTCTGGGTTAAGTTTAAGCTCATCAAAAGTTCAGACTCAACATTCCTCCATTTGTAGCTTTGGGATAACTATTTACCAAAAGCTACACCCCATTTTAAGGAGCCAAGGGCCGCTTGGCAATTTCAGCCTGGGCCAACTCGAAGAGAGTAAGGCCCTTGGCTGAAGTAGGAAAAGAACAAACTGACCCACATGAGTCTATGAGGGAGGGGACACACTGAATACAGCAACACAGTATTATAAGGATTACTATGGCCCCAACAATACCCACCAAGAGTTTTTTAACCCACCCAAATCCAGGCAGCCAATTCCATAAGGCTCCCCACCAATCATAAGGTGGCTGGCCAGAGGAGTAGTTCTTAGCCATTTCCCTTAGATGTTTGGTACGTTGAAAAGTGTCAGAGTAGGTGTCATTTACAAAAACACAGCATTCTTCATTTATGAGGGCGCAAGTTCCTCCCTGGGCTGCTAATATTATGTCTAAAGCCATTCGGTTTTGCAAAGCTAACTGGCGCAGCTGGGACATTTCCCCGGCCTGATTCTCAAATAGGGTCGCAGTTTCATTGGTTAAAGATTCTAGTAGTCCCTGTAGACGGATGACACCACCCCTCAAGCTAATGAGACCAGCCCACCGCTGCCACGACAAACCATCACGGATATTAATATCTCTGAAGGTTTCACGGATGTTACGAACGTGGGGAAAATGAGGGGGAGTGAGGGAGATGCGAGAAGGCGGTGTTAGCCACGCTAAATAACATGACCCTGCCCAATCAGGGGAGAGAAAGTAATAAGCTTTGGGCCCGCACACCCAGTATGTTCCATACAATGCGTTTCGGGTATTCCATTTCTCAAAGTAGGAGGTAACCCACCACCCGTTGGACCATTGTTCCCCTGGTAACGCAGAGGGGTCGTTGTGCGAACTGCAGAGGCACAATTTGGTAGTGGTGTTTTCAAAGGGCAGTGTAGTACTGCTTGAGCAGTTGTAGAAGGCAATCGTATATCCCTTAGCAATTAGTTGGACACCCTCATGATCTGAGCAGGGCTTTTTAAAAGCTGACTCTGAAGGCTTGCCCACCCATGAAAAAGTTGGATCGGGGTGAGGGATCCACATATGGGATAAGTGGGATGCGCAAGGCTTGAAGTCAAGATTTTTACTAAAGGCGGTACCATTAAAATACATGTTGCATTTACTTGTTCCCACAAAAGTTGACCCCTTTTCTTTAACAAAACACAGTGATCCTGTCTGATTGGTTACCCTGAGATATCTGTTAATTGGCACTCCTGTTTTGTCCCATGTAAGATTGTGTTGGACTGGATCTTTTACTCTAGCCGGTGGCATCCAAGTCATATTAGCAGTGGTCAGGGGAATGGGTGTGAAGGGGAGTCCCTGTTCTGCATTTACTGGAAATTGAGTACATACCCAGCAATTACTTCTATTTCCTAAAATGCGAGTTTGAACCTCGTGGGAATATCTAATAAAAGCATTATCTTCATAAGCAGAAAATAAACTAAAAAGGCATAGTAAAAAACATACAGTTGTCAGAATAAAAGGTCCTCTCATTTTTGCCGAGTCAATTTAAGTCTGATGTCTGAAAGAGGTAAGCTGGTCCACTGGTCAGAGGCAGTGTCCTCAGTGGTGGCAAGAGCTGCTGGTCCGTCACTGTGGTCCACTACGGCTGGCTTGACGTGGGAGTGGTGGATCCAGGATTTGCGTCCTTCCAGGAACACTGCAGTCTGGGTTGTTAAAAGAACCTGGTGGGGTCCAGTAAACCTCAGCTAGAGGGTGTCGCCACGAATGAACTTTTTGGCCCAGACGAAGTCCCCTGGTTGGAACGGGTGGATCTGTTCTTCCAGCGGCACGGTCTGGGAAAACTGCGAGGCTTTCCAAAGGGTACGGAGGCGAGCCTGTAGGGAGAGAAACTGGCACGCGGTCATATGATCCCCTCCCAATAGTGAAACATCAGCACGTGGTAGCGCCCCGCCTTTGAAAGTGGGGTGTCCATAGAGCAGTTCAAAGGGGGATAATCCCAATACACGGGTTGGGCGAGTATGAAGGTGAAACAGGACCAAGGGAAGTACCTGAGGCCACTTTAACCCTGTTTCCTGACAGTATTTAGCCAATGTAAACTTAAGCTCCCTATTCATACGCTCAACTTTCCCGCTAGACTGGGGGTGGTAGGGTGTATGAAAGGAGTGTGAAATGCCCAGTCCCTGTTCTAAACGGCCAAGGACATGACAAGTAAAGTGAGGTCCACGATCTGAGTCAAGCACGAGAGGGATGCCAAAACGGGGTACAATGTCTCTAAGGAGGATCTTCGCCTCTGTGGCAGCAGTACAATTAGCAGTAGGAAAAGCTTCGACCCAGGAAGTCAGAGGGCAAACCAAAACAAGGAGGTGCTTTTTCCCAAAAGCCTTTGGCATATCTGCAAAGTCAATTTGAAGATGTTGAAATGGAGCAGCAGGCGGAGGTCTTCCACCCTTAATTTTGTTAAGAGGCGGAGCAGGTCCATTACGCTGACATGTGCTGCATGCTTTCACTATTGACAGGCAGTAGGGTTGAATGCCTGGAGCATACCAAAAGCGAGCGATTGTGTCCACAAGGGCGTGCGTGCCGTAGTGACCCCCCATATCATGGTGCCAGCGAACTGCCACGGGGTATGTGGAGCGAGGGAGGCAGGCTCGGCCATCCGGCATAAGCCAGGTCCCTTTGACCAGAGTGGCTCCGAGGCTCTCCCACGACTGTAGTTCAGCAGCGGGTACTGGTACGGGGTGCGGTGGAGTAAAGGAGGAGGCTGCAATAGCCAACGTGGGCATGGCTAAGGGTAAGACGGCAGCCGTCTTGGCGGAGGCGTCAGCCAGGGCATTCCCACGGGTGACGGGACTATCATCTTTAGTATGGGCCCGGCAGTGAACTACAGCCAGGACCGAGGGTTCTTGGAGGGCGTCCAAAAGCTTGTGGACGAGGGGGAGGTGCTGAATGGGTTTACCGGCAGCTGTCTGGAAACCTCGAAACTTCCAGAGGTGGATGTGACAATGCACAACTCCAAAAGCATACTTGCTATCAGTAAAAATGGTAACGGTCTTACCAGCGGCCAACTGGCATGCTCGGGCCAGGGCATAGAGTTCGGCGGCTTGGGCTCCCCAGTTGCCTGGCAGTGAGGCGGCCTCTTGAATGTCCCATTCAGAGGTGACTGCATAACCGGTGAAACGCTTGCCATCAACATAGAAGGAGCTTCCGTCCGAGAAGAGGATGCAATCAGGGTTGTCCAGTGGCACGTCAAACAGGTTGTCCCTTATCTGTAAGATGCTATAAACTACTTCCACACAGTCGTGCTGATCCTGGAGGACTGGCAGGTCAGGAAGCAAGGTAGCTGGATTAAGGGGCCCACACCTTTCAAAAATCAGGTTAGTGTCTTCTAAGAGTTCGGCCTCTAGCTGTTGCTGACGATGGGCCGAAAAGACTTGGGTTGTGCCCCTACGCAGAAGGGCTGACAAGGCATGAGAGGTCCAAACCGTGGTAAAATGACCCAGGGTCAGGCTCTTTGCCTTTGTGATCAGCAGGGCAGCTGCTGCCAGAGTCCGGGTGCAGGATGGGGTTCCCTGAGCGACAGGGTCGATCTGCTGAGAGTAAAAAGCAAGCGGGAAATGGTGGGGCCCGCTCAGCTGGGTAAGGACGCCACTAGCAATTCCGCCCCTCTCGTGGACAAAAAGGTGAAAGGGTTTGCTGTAATTGGGGGGGCGGAGAGACATGGAGGAGGCCACACTGTCCTTGAGTAACTGAAAGGCTTGGATCGTGTCCGGGGACCACTGCAAAGGGTCAGGAGCAAGGTTAGCAGTGAGTCGGTGGAGCGGTTTGCTTAACTCCCCGCAGGACGGCAACCAGGGGCGACAGAAGCCAATTAATCCTAAGAAACCTCGAAGTTGTTTCTTGGTGTTTGGCAGAGGGCAGTTTTGGATAGTCTTTATGCGGACTGGGTCCATTTGTCGCCCCTCTGGGGTTAACAGGAAGCCCAGATATCGGACCTTCTGTGAGACCCACTGAATCTTGTTAGGGTCTACCTTGTGGCCTCTGGTGTGTAGGTATAATAAAAGTGCCTTACCATCGATGTGGAGGGCAGCTTCTTCGCGGTTACCTAATAGGATGTCATCTACGTATAGGACTAACGTGGATCCCTGCGGACTGGTGAAGCCTTCCAGGTCGTGGCGGAGGCATTGGCTGAAAATCGTGGGGCTGTCTCTGTAGCCTTGAGGAAGTCATTGCCAGACATAACTTTGTCCCTCCCAGGTGAAACCAAAGAGATACTGAGAGTCTGGGTGCACAGGAATGCTGAAAAAGGCTGATTTTAAGTCAATAACAGTGAACCACTCAGCATCCCAGGGGATTTGGCTGATGATAGTAGCTGGATCAGGAACTACTGCATGAAGAGGGACCACATACTGATTAACAACCCGTAGATCCTGTACAAAGCGCCAACGAATAGGGTCTCCGTCCTTTTTAGGAGGCTTTTTGACAGGCAGTATAGGGGTGTTACAGGGAGTGCGCTGAGGGCGGACTAGCTTTTGTGCAATGAATCCCTCGATAATGGGGTGGATGCCCTCCCGGGCTTCCAGCGACAGGGGGTATTGAGGGACTGACGGGGGGGTTAAGGAGGGCTTCACTTGAATCCTTACTGGCTCTGCCGAAAGGAGCAGGCCAATATCAGTGTCAGAAATTCCCCAGAGGGTTAAAGGCAAGTCAGTGAGGTCAGGGGAGAGAGAGAGGGGGGTTTCCCAATTACCCTGAGTTGGGGCCGAATCTCCTAACACTGTCATCAATAATCCTACCCCTTCAGGAGTGCAGGTTAAAGTAGTCTCAAGCTTACAGAGTAAATCCCGGCCCATCAAAGGGATCGGACAAGCTGGGGAAAAAAGAAAACGGTGAGAAAAACATTTATCAGCATAAACAACATTTAGAGGTAAAGTGAGTCCCAGAGACTGTGGGTTGCCCTCCACCCCAGTTGCAGTTTTAACCTCAGAGGATAGCCAGGGGGAGGGGGCATGATTTAAGAGAGAGAAAGTAGCTCCAGTATCAATGAGGAAAGAGACAGGCAGGCCTTGGACTGAAAGGGTTAGACGAGGCTCTTTGCTGGGAGGGGAGAAAGTGAGGAAGGAGCCGGCTAAAGACATTAAGGAAATAAGACCATCACATTGTTTGCCTTCGCCCCCGGGGTACCGTCATTGAGGAGGCTGAGTTTGCTGCAGCTGCTGCTGTTGCCCGTAGTTGATCCAGGCCTGGGGAACGGGCTGAGCTGGTGGTGCAGGGGTGTATTCGTCCCTGGTGTAAGTATCTGCGGATGCGACCGGACCCTCTGGGCGTCCCCAGGGGCATTCACGTTTAAAGTGACCGGGCTGTCCGCACTGAAAACAATTTCCTGGTGGCTGGGGTTGCCAGGACCCTCTTCCCCGAGCACCCTGAAATCCCCTGCCACGGCCTCTGCCTCGAACACCGCCGCGAAAAGCTAAAGCCATCAACTTATATTCTTCCTTTTTCTCTTTCTTTCTCCCATGCAAAATCAGCTACGTCCAACACTGAAGTGACTGACTCACCTCCCCAACCAGGGCGAAACTTTAAGAAATAATCCCTTACAGGGGGCACTGACTGATTCACAAAAAACGAAATAAGAGTAGGGTGGTCTGCTTCTCTCTCAGGATCCATCTGAGTGAACATTCGGGCCCCCTCCAATAGCCTCGACCAGAACTTTCTGGGTGGCTCATCAGATTCCTGCCGAATCTGCATGAACTTAGCCTGATTAGGCGAGCGGCGAGCCATTTCTTTGAGTCTCTCTAACAATCGCCCTCGATCTGTTCGCAGCTGCGTCAGCCTTGGCTGACTCCAGTCTAGGGGATTCCAGCCAGCGGCTTGATCCCGCCTATCCATCCAAGTAGTATTAGCCGCATCGCTATCCCCCCATGTCCTTTCTGCCATCCACAATCTACTACGTTCCTCTCCGGTCAAAACTCTACTTAACAACTGATCTACATCCGTATAAGTAGGATTATGACTTGAAAACAATCTTTCTAAAAGTTCTGTGATCTTTTGGGGATTTTCCCCAAAGGACCCTGACAACCGTCCCCACTCTTTCAAGTCCCATTCTAGCCATCCTTTATATTCCACAATATTAGTATGCTGTAACTGGCCATTATTGCCCACAAAAGGTTGGTCGTGCACCTGTAAAGGCATTTCTCTACTTGCACCTTTATCACTCACAAAAGGTTTGGCGGAGGCAGCCTCTGGGCTATCCTCAGGGGAGGGGTATGCAACCTGCTGCATCTGCTTGATCTTTTGCCTAGTAATTACTCCTCCCGAGGTGTGCCCTTCCATTTCCCCCTTATCCCTCTGCAGAGATTCCGATCTGGAGTCCTGCAGATTCCCCTCTGCGCCCTGGAGAGAGTCCCCCTGCGGAGGAATAGGGGCAGGTGCAGTGGGGACCAACTGACGAGTCAAAACACGCCGTGGTTTACACCCTTCATTGAAATAACATGGAGGGGATTCACTCTCGGGAGAATACCTGACTGCCATAATTTTTAAAGATTTCCACAGCTCTGCTGCTGTGTCCCAACAAAACCAGTAACATAACTGTCCCGGATGGTCCTTTTCGATCTGGCTCCTTACTCCTCTTAAGGCAGCCTGTTCGAAAGAGCCATACGAAGGCCACCTCATCTCCGGGTCGGCCAATACCGCGGTATACCCAGTCCAATTCCTTACACACAGTGTGTACAACTTCCTCCTAGACATTCCTGTCTGTACTGGGAGTTTCCCTTCGTTCCATAACTTATTTACAATCCCCAACGGACTCTCAAGAGGCACACTAGTCCCTTGACCCATGGTGTCTGACAGGAGCCCTCCAACTGGCGTTTATCCTGCTGTCCAGTACACGACCCCTCAATATTGAATTGGCTGGGAGAAATCTCCCGTGGCGCCTGCCAATTCGTATATGAGTGATCTGATCACTGGACAGAGGCACCGCACCAGAAGGAAATCCTGGACGAGCCCCCAAATTGTTAGGTAAAAAGCAAGTCCCTACTCACCTCTCCAGCACCCGAGTTCGTGCGGAGTTGGTATGGGGCTCACAATCTGTCAGAGACCAGACACCAATTCGTTGATCAACGGGCTCACACTATCCTTAGCTCAAAAAGCTTCAGAGTAAGTGTGGCCAGTTTATTAGGGGTGAGCATCAATATTTATACACAGAAGTAAACAAAGTGATTAACAGATCATAATGGTCATGCATAATCAATCAAGATTCTACAGGATAAAACAGGTTAAAATGTAAATTCTAAAAGACAAAGGGGAGATGGCTACTTAAGGGGAGGGGGTTGTTGTCATGAGTAGTTCGCAGGTCAGAGCTTTGATTAAAAGTTCAGACAGAGACATCAAGTCTGGGTTAAGTTTAAGCTCATCAAAAGTTCAGACTCAACACTACTATATTGTTGCAAGTATGTATTAGGCCATGTGTACACTGCCACTTATGTCGGCAAAACTTATATCACTCAGGGATGTGAAAAAACCACACATACCCTGAGCGACATAAGTGGGTGTGTGCACAGCACTATCTCCTGGTGATATAGCTACCACTGTTCACTGAGGTGGTTTTATTATGTCGACGGGGGAGCTCTCTTCCCATCAGCATAGAGCTGCTACACGGAGATCTTACAGCTGCACTGCTGTAAGCTCGCCAGTGTAGACATGGCCTTAGTGTGCATAAGGCCAGAGACCCCTTACTGATAAAGCCTCTGCTCTCCATTCATCCTCCCCCTCATAAGCAATGAAAATAATTTTGCACAGTTACTCCAATAGGATAATGAATGGAAGCAGCAGATCAACGCGGTGGGAAAGCACTGAATTATGAACCACAACAATATGGTTAATGGGAGCTGGGTATAGGAATCCAGTGATTCTACTTCAAAGCACAAAAAGCTTCTCTATGCCTGGCAAAAATAAACATGCCTTTTAAGAAATAGATTGCAAGTGGCGAAGGGTAAGTGATCCTTTCTCATGCAATATTCGGCATGCTGTCTCCTGCATGCTAAAAGAATGAGCGGCGAAAGAGCGGGAGGTGGTGGTGACTAACATACAATAATTGACGGCAGGAAGTGTCCCAGCTATAGAGATAACAGTGGTTCTTTCTATCTAAGTCCTTAGATAGACTTAGATAGAAAGGTTAGGGTTAGGTTATCCTAACCCTAACCCTAAGCCTGTTTTTGGACAGTAGCTCTGTCTGAAGTTGGCCGACTCTCCCTTCCCCAGACCATTATCTCTTTGTTGTTAAATATTGAGGTTAAATGCAGTTCCGCTGTGCTTCTCCCCACCGTCTCAGAGCCCGTACACACATGCCTTTTATACTTGTTTTTAATTTTCTGTTTTCCCCTGTTCAGTGTGAATCTGCTGTTCTCAGAGGCAAGGAAACTATGTGTTGGACAAAGATGCAGATTCACTGCTCTGGGACTGTACGGAAGATGAAAGAAGAAAAGTGTGGCTGCACGTCTCGTCATGTTCTTCACTGTCATAAACAAAGTGAGATATAGTGTACTACTTAATCTCCTTACACGTCTGGTTATGCTCCACTCTTAGATATGGAGATCCAAATATTTAGGTGGGAGAGGGAAGTAACACTGATGCAGAGAATGATTTATAAAAGATACAGGGGCTTCTTGCAAGTTCAGATGCTTCAGTTTGTTTTTCCCCCACTGTTTAAAACACTGGCCCCATTGATATTAATGGCAAAACTCCCAGGATTTCACTCAGAGCTCAGCAGCTCCAGAATTAAAAAACCCAAACATTCGAAAATCGTGTCAAGCGCCCCCAAAAATTGTGGGATTTTTATTTAAACCTCATGATTTTTAAGCTAAATACATTTGGGGTTATTTGGCTTTGTCTTCTGGTTTTTGTGCCTTTAGGGTGCTCTTGGATCATGTTTTCAAGATTTGGGGTAAAGTTTTGAAAATTGCCAAAGTAAGTTAGGAGGCTAACTCCCCAAAAGAGACAAAGTCAATGGGAATTAGGCACTGCCCCTCCCTCGCCAGAGTCCAGAGCACTCACACCACAGCCTCCCCCCCCCCACTCCAGCCCCAGGCCACCCAAGCACCTCCAGCCCCAGAGTGCCAGATGGGCAGCCCCAGCACCCCCAGCCCAAGCCCTGGAGTGCTGGGCAGGCAGTGTGGCATATATGTGATATATGATATATCACATATATGCCACATGGCGTATATCATGATATAGGCCATGTGATATATGTGATATATGCCATCATGTGCCAGCAATGCCCCTCTGCCATGTACATTGGCCAAACCGGACAGTTTCTACACAAAAGAATAAATGGACACAAATCAGACGTCAAGAATTATAACATTCAAAAACGAGTCGGAGAACACTTCAACTTTCCTGCAACCCAACACTGCAACCCAATTGCAGACCTAAAAGTCGCAATTCTTCAACAAAAAACGTCAAAAACAGACTCCAACGAGAAACCGCAGAACTGGAACTAATTTGCAAACTAGACACCATTAAATTAGGCCTGAATAAAGACTGGGAGTGGATGGGTCATTACACAAACCAAAACTATTTCCCCATGCTAATTTTTCCCCCTACTGTTACTCACACCTTCTTGTCAACTGTTTGAAATGGCCATCCTGATTATCACTACAAAAGTTTTTTTTTTCTCCTGCTGATAATAGCCCACCTTAATTGATTTGTCTCATTAGAGTTGGTATGGCAACCCCATCTTTTCATGTTCTCTGTATATATATAAATCTTCCTACTGTATTTTCCACTCCATGCATCTGATGAAGTGGGTTTTAGCCCACAAAAGCTTATGCCCAAATAAATTTGTTAGTCTCTAAGGTGCCACAAATACTCCTCGTTCTTCTTGTAATCTTGAAGACTACAAACTTTTTGAGACTACAGCTACATAAATGTGCGGTTAGCTTGAGACCACTAAACTGGTGGTTTCAATAGAATGTCTTTGTCAGCAAACATCACTGGAAAACAAAAGATAACAAATATCAGCCCCCTATTGTGGTTTTTTAGGTTTATTTTAAATACATGCGTGGATTGCATTTTTAATACTCTCTGTACATACCTTGAAGATCCCTTTCTAGGAATTTCAGATTAAGTTTTTTGGGGGAAATGTGACCTCTTGAAACAGTCAAGAGTACCAAGTTTTATGTGCTGTCAGCACTGAGAACGTCATTAATTCTGCTCTCCATCAATGAGGGCTGCACAGGAGGCATACAGTCAGCATATCCAGCTGACTTGCGTTGCTGTAGAAAAGGTCAGCTAAAGTTCAAATCCCTCCTGATAAAGGAGCAATCTAGAAAGCCTTTACTTGCTTGTCACGTAGAATAATATGAGCAGCCTCTTTCAAAGAATGTGCTATGAACCTAATGGTTAAGAATTACATTAAGGCTCACTGCGTCCAACAAAGGCTATTGGGTTAATCTCGTATACGACCCTGCGGTACTGTGGCATCTCATTTGAGTAAAAGATGAGTGTTGCACAGTTCACATGCAAGTTAGGTAAATTGCCATTTCCCCCTTACTGTCAGTGTGTGCATACTACACATTTAAGGAGATAATCCAGATAGATAAAGAAAAGGCAGCATATCTCATTCCCAGAAACTGGCCCAAACAAGCAGTTTACATATTCTTCTAACTAGGATGTTTTGAAATCTTGGAACATTGATTGTAATCTTTAGTCAGCCTTTAATTTATGGAACCATCCCTTCACAGAAGTTCACCGCAAGTCTTCCTGGTCATTGTTATGTCACATAGATGAGCTGTACTTGGCTACCGAGGAGAGCAAGATAAGCATCTACAAGCAACTGGTAATGTAAACATAAAGTAGGGAGAGGGATTGCTTATGCTGGTCAAAGAGAGGATCGTTAGGAATAATGGCACAAGACTGAGCAAAGGTGACTATTTGGAGGAAACGCTGAACAATTCGGTTTATTAGACTTTGGAATTATTATCTAGGAAAGTTGTGGAGGTCGCGGTGCTTGAATAATTTATAACTGGACAAAACATTTACCATAGTGTATGGACAATCCTTCACTAACACAGGGATGGATTAAGGGCCAGAACAGGAGCCCATTTAAATCAATAGGAGGCTTTCAGTTGACCTGATTGGGCTTTGGATCAGGCCTTTATTGATTTAATAGGACTTTACCCATCTCTAATTTCTACGGTTGAATATATTTTCTAGGGAAGTGGTTGTCAACTTGGTCTATAGAAAACTCCTAGGTGGTCCCCAGAGATGCTTCCCACGCAATGGGGAAGCATGCTCAACTGAAACCAGAGGCAGACCCCTTATCCTAGGAAACTTCAGTTGTGTAGTAGGCCTCATTCTTCATGCACAGTTCCCTTTGATTGATGCCCCCTTTATGCTTCTCTGCCTGTTCTTGCAGAGAAACTGGTGTCTGTTAATGAGTCTCTTTCTTGGCTCTTTGTTTCTTTGCTGATTCTCCAATTTTGCTGTCATGTGAAAATTTGATCAAGATTGAATTTACACTAGTTACAGAAGAGGATGGCACCAAGTTACCAAGTGACCTGGAGAGATGAGATCAGTGGGGGCTGCCAGAAATGATGAGGGAATTGGCCCTAATGGGCATGAAATCCTATACCCTCAAGGAGAGGAAACAAAGAGCACAGATACAAAAGTCAGCGGTGGGAGAGAGGGTGGAAATATATCCAGGCAGCTGTAATCATTGTGTTAAGTGAGTTTATTTTTATTGTTTCTCCTTAATACACTTAACTACTTTTCCATCTTACTTAGCACTATATTTGCTGCAGAGGTATAGAACTGAGTGTGCTCTTCAAGCAATCCAACCTCCCTTCTTGATGATTTTCCCATGTCTCTCTAACAATCAGCCTTGTGCTGAGTTTAGAAATATGCTGTATAACAATATCTTCCCAAGAAAGGGAGGCCAGAATAAGTAAAATAAAAAGGTGAACCAAACTTACAGGCAGGTCACATTGTTTTTAGACATTTAAAGGGTCTGGGAAGCTTGCAGGGCATAGATTGTTTATTAGTAGTAGGAGAGGGTTGGCCAATAGGGTAAATGTGTGGGCCCAAAGATTTAATAGACATAGATCATTGAATCATAGGACTGGAAGGGACCTTGAAAGGTCATCTAGCCCAGTCCCCTGCACTCATGGCAGGACTAGGTATTATCTAGATCAGGGGTAGGCAACCTATGGCACGTGTGCCAAAGGCAGCATGTGAGCTGATTTTCAGTGGCACTCACACTGCCCGGGTCCTGACCACTGGTCCGGGGGGCTCTGCATTTTAATTTAATATTAAATGAAACTTCTTAAACATTTTTAAAACCTTATTTACTTTACATGCAACAATAGTTTAGTTATATATTAAAGACTTATAGAAAGAGACCTTTTAAAAATGTTAAAATGTATTACTGGCACGCGAAACCTTAAATTAGAGTGAATAAATGAAGACTCGGCACACCACTTCTGAAAGGTTGCCGATCCCTGATCTAGATCAACGGTGTCCAATAGAAATTCGATGCTAGCCACACTGCTAGCCACACTTGTGGTTTTGAATTTTTCTTATTAACTACACTATAAAAAAAGCCACATTCACCCACATTATAAAAAAGCCACATGCATTAGCCACAATTCAATAGCCTATTAGCCACATGTGGCTAGTGGTGAACGTATTGGACACCACTGATCTAGATCATCCCTGAGGTGTTTAGACCTCCAAAAATCTTTCAAAGGCTGCACAGGACTTCAAAATTCATGTTACCTCTCATTTGTACCCAGCTTGTATACTCTTGAAATGTACACTGCCTTTGGTAACATACTTGTGTTACCTGAATGCCTCAGAACAGAGCCAAGTAGTGAGTATTAGGAAACAAAGAAAGACTAGCTCTGAAGCTGGGCTGCGCCATTTGGAACGTCACTCTTTGGGGTGGGCGCCAGTGTTAGCTGTTTTAAATGAGGGGTGCCATCCATTTTCAGTTCTGAACAGGAGAGCTGGGATGTAATGGAATGCTCATTTTAATAGAACAGTTTTCTTTCCAATTTGTGTCTGCATGATTAATAATAAGTGATAAATGATCTTTTGAGATGAATTTATGGCCCAATTTAATGGCAGCTTGAGTGTTCGGCACCACTGAAAGTTGAGCCATCAGCGTTTGTGAAAGGTGGTAGATTGATAGCTCTGATCAAAAGCACTGACCGACTCCGAGAGAAACTTCTCAGCGCTGGCCGTAATAGTGCGGGCTTTCTCCTGCTGCCCAGGAAGCCTGATCTGGAGAGGTTTCCTCACAAGGTGACTTTCAGAGCAGTTCAATCTCTATTCCTCCCCAGTCCAGATTCTCCCTGTGGAACTTGCCAACATGGTACCAGTTGTAGTGTATTAGACAGGGACTCACCAATTCAATTCATCTAGAGTCACTAGCCAGCAGATGGTAACTACTTTTAAAAACTGGTTATCAGGGCAGGATCTGAACTGCCAAACCAGGAACAAAAAGTCTTCCTATCTCATTGATAATTCACTTCCCCATTGAGTCCCCTCTTGTGCCAGTGTAGAGGAGACTCCTAGGTATGATATTCTCAATGCGAGTGTATTTTTTTCCTTCTGGCCTGGCACCTCTCCCACCCCAGAAGCAGTCTCAGCAAGTTACTAGGCATGCATGACAGCAGAGACCACATAAAGGAGCAGTTTCTGCAGACAGACATGTTTTGAAGGCTGAGGGGAATGTAGTATTTTCCTGAGGTTTGCCTGGAGTTTCTTTGAATGCTCAGTGTGGGCTCCCTGTTACTTTACGCAGGTGCTGACATTATCCTGTCTTGTGTTTGCCAGCTGGAGACCAGACAGAAGCAGAATTGATCAATTAACAGAGTTTCCGCCATCCAGTGGCTGGGCTTGCGGTGTGTGTCCAGACTTGAATCAGCAGCACTATCAGGTAAGCCAAATGTGAGCCTCCCTGGGCCTAGGCTGGTAGGAACTGAATAACAAGCCTCTCAGCTACAACTCACTCTTTGTGAAACTTGCATTATGGCTGGCTGATTTCCAGATTAGCTGAAGACATTTATCACATTCATGCTTTCAGTTAGACCTAGGCTCATCAACAGGGAAACTGGAGGGAAGAATATGCTTAATCTAAGTGGTATATGTATCAATGCATATGTATCAATACACCTGAGTTGGGCAAATCATTCGTAAGGAATAATTCAGTGTAATTTTACTTCTTATACCCAAGCAGTTTATGATCTCCCTGAATTCTTTGGTTGGGTAATTTGACCCTTGTTTTGTGGCTCATTTCTGATCCTTTTGTTGCAAATATTTAATATTTGAGCTTTGTTAATTGGACAATTAGGGCCCGTGTTTCTGATCCCTGACTGAATGAGCATAACTCCATAGAATCAGGTTTCTGAGAGACATGTCGATGAATTCATGTTCAGTGACTATTCTGCACTATGTTGTTACAGCTGGTTATGTAGGTGAATATTCCTGCTAGTAAACTTGTTTGCTAAAATAGTTAGGACAGCAAGCACACAATGAGCATGACTAGTCAAAGCACATCTGTTCAGTACTTGGAATTTTCCCCCCCATCTCTTATAGATGGGCAGAAGGTATATATTTATCTACATTAATGGATGCTCTAAAGAGTTACATTCAAAGAGGTATGACTAGTTTAGACAAATAGGATTGTGTATAAGACTCTGACCAGATTTAGAAACCATGTACTTTTCTCTGACTATTATGAGGTTATCATCCGCTGTCCCATGTGTCGTAGGTATTTATTGTATTTATCCCACACTTACACAGCGCCACATCATAGATATAAATATTTCTCAGCCTCTCTTTCTAAAAATACTGCCTATAGCACCCACCAGCAATCTGTCCTCTGAAGAGAGTCCCTTCTGTTACCCCGAAACGCATTTCTCTGTGTAGGAATAAATATAGTCTGGAGCCAGAACTATGGGCTGGCACCACAGATAGGTGGACCCTTAACCTGGGATTCGTAGCTGAGTTGGCTGCAGGGGACAGGTGAACTCACTTTAGCCAATTTCAAACCCATTTGAACATTGTGGACGACGTTCTGTTGGTGTAAATTGTTGCAGGTCCATTGCGTTTGTACCTGGGCATTGGGTCAAGGCCCGTCTTAGGATATTAACGGGAATGTCACTATTTACAAAATAAGGAGGAAGGTGTGTTGATGCTGTGCCTTACAATAAATACAATTATACTCTATCACTCTGTAACAAGCAGCATTGACTCCCACTGGGATTTCCCTGGGATGGTTAGGAGACAGTTACATGGAGTGGCTGTTTCTCGTGTCTGTTCCCCTCTGGCCTGACAATACCCCGTGTCCTCCCCAGCCCCCCAACCTGTGAAATTCTGACAGTGCAGCATTTATATGGGGGAACTGCTGTCTCAGGGTGAGGGAGGTAGCTCCCCTTTACTTAGCAGTTTTGGGGCTATTCCATCAGGATTCCCCCCTCCTTTGCATTACATAGCTGAGGAGATGTAAGTTCAGCATTTCCTGGGCCAGTGTAGACAAGACTGAGCTGTCGTGAACCACGTCCTCTCGAGGTCCCTTCCAGCCCTAGAATCTAGAATCTATGAATCTATGTCTGAGAGATTTACAAAACCATTCTACAGACTAAACACCTGGCAAGCACTTTAAGTCTACACTGACTCAGGAAAGCCATGCTAGCACAAACCCTGCCTCTTCACAATGGCAAAGGAGGAGAGAGGTTCCTTGCACATCCATACAGGGGTCAGCCACTGTAAGGTTTTGTCTGCAGTCCAGGCCTCAGATTCTCATTTATGCTTCTGAAATGTGTCAACAGCATGAAAATACGTCCACAGGTCATAAAATCTGCCTTTGTTCCAAGAACTTCAGGCAAGAGAGCACAGCACGTTTAAGCTGTTTATCACAGAGAAGGTCTTCTGCCTTCATGCACATTTGTTTATAGAACAGGCTCAATGTTTTGTGCCAGAAGAGGAGATAAATTTGTATCTTGTTCCATTTTCTCTTCCCAGAACTTATTTTTGCCTTAAATTCATAAATCCTACTTGAATCCTCTCTGGTAGCTACTACGTCAGTTGGACATTTAAATTAATAACTGTTTGGATTAACTGAGTGTGTTAGTGCCTAAGCTTACATGCCTGATATTTAATGGTCCCTACATAATCTTTACTCTACTTCTCAGCTATCCTATAAAATACTTGTTGATGGAGAGGAGCTGGGTGGCTCAGAGAATGGCTAATGCTACATGATGCCTTTCACCTTCAGGTTAGGTTATTGGTTCCAAAGGGAGGTAGCTCAGCAGTGACCTAACCATCTAACTGTCCACTGGCTGTACAGTGGCTGGCATGAAATAAAAAGGGGTGAATTCAATTCATGTGGGTTACATGAACCAGAACCGCAGAAGCAGTTTGCAGGGATCTGCAATAAACCAACCTCTATAGATTTACCTGGAAGCCATGTCCCCAAGATGCACTCCTGCCTCAATCTAAATATTTGTAATTTTCTTGGGAGTTGGAAGAAAGGTGGCCCGATTTCTCCTCTGCTCCCTTTAGTTCCCAGTTGGGTTCTCAGTCAACCATTCCCAAGCTTCCCATCTTCCAGCTTTGGAGAGGGGACATCAGGTAATGCTGTCCTTCCCGCACAAATACATGACTCCAAAGGGTATCGAGAAGGATAGAAAACAGCCTGAGGACTTGGAAATTTACTGAAATAGTTATTCCGGAGGAACTCCCCATATGGACACTTATTCTGTATTGAGTCTTTTCCCAATGTAGCTTAATCCACTTCCACGCAGACTTTATACCAAAATAAATACTGTATAATAATTATTCCAGAATAGCTATTTTGGTAAATTTCCAAGTGCAGACAAGCCCTGAATTTCCCACTCTCCCCCTGCCTCCCATAATGTGAAGTGGCCTGAAAGTGGTTGTAAATATTACTACACCCTCTTGAGATCACTAAAGGCCCTTTCAGAGCACTCTAGCAAAGAATATGAGAGGATCTAATTCTCAGAAACAGAGAAGTGTTTAAAGAGGTTATAACTGGAGATGAACCCGAGCATCAAAGCTCTATTGTGAATCCAAACTTTCCCAGAGTTTAAATGTGGTCAGCTCTGGGATTTGGATTATGGCCCACAATGTTGAAGATTCATAGAGTTTATGTCAGAAAGGATCTGTAGCAGTGTTACTATATACTGGGCAGCCCCTTGTGGCCAGGGGTAGCTTTGCAGGCAGCCTGCCTCAGTTTTCCCTCTTGGATTGTTCAGTGAACTCAAAACCCACTTTTCTCCATTCCCATCCTTTCTCGGGTTGTGCTTTGTTAAATTAACAAACAAATTCCAATCAAATTGTTCAAGTCCATCCAAAAGCACACAACACAAATATTTCTCTTTCTCCTCTCATGCCTTCCTGCCTCAGACCTTTCCTGCTTTGACAGGCCACTCTCAGACCCTACCTATCTGGAGTATCAGTCCTAATTCCCAGGACTCGCTGTTAAAGCCCGCTTTCTCCTAGTGGTCTCTAATCCCTGCGCATTCCCCTCCCCCATCCCACCCCACCCCCCGCTGTTCTTTATCGGGCAATCACCCTGATCTCTCCCAAGTGTGGCTCCTTCTGTAACCAGGACTGGCTAGCCCCAGCCCTCAAGTGGTGAGCCACTCCGTTGCAGGACCTCTAGATCATCTAGTGTGATTTCCTGTATATCAGAAGCCATTCTTCAATCAGTGACCCCTGTATTGAGCCCAGTAAATTGGGTTACACTAAACTAAAACATAACTTCCAGAGCAGCATCCAGTCTTGATTTTATTGCCCTTTCTTGAGCCGAGTGGCTAGTCAAAGTTTGGGGCTTTGTAGATTGTTCCAGATGGGAGTAGAAATTGATGATGGAGTCTGGTATTGTTTTTTTGTTTTGTTTTTCTTTTATTACATCTTGTCTATTTACAAGAAATGTACAAAGTCCTGTTTCTGCAAACACAGGGGGGGACCAAAAATAAAAGGAGTAATTTCTTAGTGTACAGGCCCAAGTTTCTCCCAACCAGCACCAGGCCCTAAAACACTCTCTAGCCTTCTCCCAATGCCCCATCCATGTTTACAGGCTACTGCTTGGCCTTCTTCCTCTGCTGCCTTCAGTCTCTTAGCTGTGTCCTGTCATGTCCCTCCCCTGCAAGTTTCCCTCCAGATTATTTTTTGTCAGACACACCTACCCACTTGGTCAGAACAATTCCCAGGGGAATTCTATACCCACATGGTGCTAGTTTCTGGACAGACTCTTTTAGGTGGGGCCCCTTAAATGTCTCTGACAACTATCTTAAATGAAGGATGTGGGTGTTCACACATTAGTTTCAATGGGGTTTTAATTTAACTTGTAGCTCACTTTAACCCAACCCAGAGCAAGCGTTAAGCCAGTTCATAACAATTTGAGGACACGAAGAAATGGCAAATCTACCACTTCTCTTGACAGACTGAAAACCTTCATTATCACACAAGGATGAAGATGAGATAAAAAACAGAGAGGCAAATAAAACTGCATAAAAAGAGACAGCAATTATTTGCATTCTTGGGGAGGGTTAGCTCTTTCATTGCTCTCTGTCCACCTGTCATTGTGTACAGCATGGGTACAAGTAAACTCTTAACAAGAGCATTTAGTCATCAGGCATGAAACTCAAAAGACAGATAAATCCTGTTAGATAGTTCAAAGAATTTCGGTAGCTGCTGTGTTTGAATTTCTTTTACCAACCACCAGAACAGCATACACATTTTATTAAGTATCAGAGGGGTAGCTGTGTTAGTCTGGATCTGTAGAAGCGACAAAGAGTCCTGTGGCACCTTATAGACTAACTTCAGCCATGGCATCTGAAGAAGTGGGTATTCACCCACGAAAGCTTATGCTCCAATACGTCTGTTAGTCTATAAGGTGCCACAGGATTCTTTGTCGCTTATACACATTTTATTGCCGCCCTGGAAGCCATCACAGGGACATAAAGTTAATAAATCTGCCTTATTTTGTTTAAATATATTCTGTGTGAATAATCTTACATTGTTTGTGACGAACGTGTATGTCCGATCCAAACAGCAGTTCCTATTAGCTGAACGAGACTGAAAGGGGATGTCTACACTGCAATTAAACACCTGTGGCTGGCCCATGTCCATTGACTCGGGCTCAGGCTGTGGGGCTATAAAGTTCCAGTGTAGATGATGTTCAGGCTTGGGCTGGAGCCTGGGCTCTGGGACCCTGCCATGACCCCCAGTTAGCTGACATGGGCCAGCTGCTGGTGTATTATTGCAGTATAGACATACCCAGAGTTTCCAAAATGATGACTTGCACTTTTCTCTGCTTTACAGCTGTCCTGTCTTTTTCAAGTCAGGCTATTTCCATAGCATTTCGGTTTGTCTTCTTATTTCACCTTCTTGTCAACCACACCACATTTCATTCATTTGCCCTTCATCTTAAAAACTCCTGTCCCCAGCAGGCTCCAAACTCCTAGGAGTGGAGTGTATGTTCAGAATGACAGCTCTTACCCAAAGGCTCCGTTCTTAAGGGATTTGTGCCTGTAGAAGCTCAAGAGCCCTGGGGTCTGAAGTAAAATTGCAGACTGCATCTCTTTAATGCCAAAAAAAGACTTAGAAAAACTGAAACTTAGAAAGTACACAATCAGATATACATGTAGCAAATGAGGGAATACGGACAGCTGGGTAAGTGAGAGATGATTGGTTCTTTAACAAATTCAGAAAATGCATTTAAGGAGATGGCTGGCCTGTTCAAAGGCTGTAACAATGGTCTGAATTGCCCTGTGAGGAAACCAGGCTCATCAGTATGTTTGGGGAGGGGCATGTAAGAGGCAATAGGACCAGGGCCAGCGCGCCCACTAGGCGACCCTAAGCCTAGTGGGGAGGTGGGGGTGTGGATAGGGGTTGGGGCAGTCAGGGGACAGGGAGCAGGGGGAGTTGGATAGGGGGTGAGGTCCCGGGGGGCGGTTCGGGGTGGGGGGGTCCCGGGAGGGGGCGGTCAGGAGACAAAGAGCAGGGGGGGTTGGATGGGTCAGAGGTTCTGAGGGGGGCAGTCAGGGGCTGGGAAGCGGGAAGAGGCAGATAGTGGGCAGGGGCCAGGCTGTTTGGGGAGGCACAGTCTTCCCTACCCAGCCCTCCATAGAGTTTTTCAACCCCGATGTGGCCCTCATGCCAAAAATTTTGCCACCCCTGTTCTACACTGACACTGCATTGACCTCAGAACATCGACCTGGACTCTAACTTGCCGCTCGTGGAGGTGGAGTTATTAAGTTGGCGTAGCAGGGCAGTTACATCAGCGGGAACGAAATTTAAGTGTAGACAATTCCATAGTTAGGTCCACGTAAGCTGCCTTGCGTCAACCTAACTGTCACATAGACCAGACCTGCATTCTATTCTTAATGCACTAGCTGTATAAGAGCTAGTGCAAGAATGTCTCCTTGAGCTGGGAATCACATGCCCAGCTCCAAGTGCAGACATACCCTAGGTTAAAATCTCAAGACACTTTATAAAAGAGGGCAAGTATATTACCCCCGCTGCAGCTGAGGCACAGAAACTTTAACTCACTTGCCCTAGAGTGAAAAGAGTCAATGACAGAGCTGAGAGCATCCATATCTCACGATGTCTGTAGGTGCCATACAAAAGTTACAGTAAATTGAATTGCACTAGGACATCTGACATGGTCATTTCAGTCAAACTGAGCCATCTCAAAGTCGCTAAGCAGAACCGTTACTGTTTCATCGGCCCAGTTTCCACCATTCTTTGAGCTCTTGACTTGTATTCTTGTTCCAGGCATTCCTGTCCCCAAACAAGCACTTAAACCCAGTAACAAAGCCTAACACATGTGAGAGCTCTCTGGGTCCCAGAGTTGCTAAATGACCTTGCTTTTCTGTTTAGCATTTGCTGTTACTGGCAGGTTGACAGAGCAGAATCCGCTAACATTAATGTGACTGTACCACTCGGCAAGGAAAGGCTGCGAGGGCTGCCCATGCAGAATGATCGTATTGTTTAGAAGCTGCACTGTGGGTGCACGTTCCCCTCAGCCAGGCAAATCCCTCTGGGCCCTTGCCAAAAAGCCTTATCAAGACAATTGCTTGTTTATTCACATGGGTAGCAAAGCTTGCAGAGAGTGGGCCTTGGCATATGCAATCTTCTTTGGCCAAGCTTCGATTAGATTGTTATGGGGAATCCTCTCCAGTAAGACCTGAAAACAATGTGCAGGAAGTGTACTCCATTGCAAGGATGGGGAAAGGGGGACAGGCATGACTTTACTTCTGGTAGGCAGAGCACTTTTATAGTGAGTACCCATCCGGTTGGCATATATGCTTCCAACACCTTAGGGGGCTCAGTTTTCATAACTCAATCCAACCATCTGAGCTTCATTGATCATGTCAGTCACCGATACTTACACAGATGTATTTGTGGGAATGATCTAGTTCTCTCTCATCACTCAAGGTTCAGGCAAAACATTTACATCTGAGAGTGCTGATAAGCAGAAGATCACTTATTAATCAGCCCATGGTGATTTCTCTAGGTCAGATCTGTCTGTGTGGCTATTACTCTACTGCACTAAACATGTTGCTGGGATTAAACAAGTAATCATGTATTTGATGGGACACGGCTATTTATACCTTTTCTGGGCAACCAAATAACTATTTTACCTTAAATACTACACTGAAGCAGCATTAAAAATCCAACAGCACCCCCCCCCCCAAAAAAAGACAACAGTACTCGTGTGATAAAAGCACTGGGCTGGGATTCAGGAGATCTGGGTTCAATGCCTGATCCTGCCACTGCCTTCCTGTGTGACCCTAGGCAAATCACAATCTCTCTGTGCTTCAGATCCCCATCCTTGACGTTTGGAAAATTACTCTCTTGCCTTTGCTCCCCACCCCCTTCTGTTTCATCTACAGAAATTGTAAGAACTTCTCCATAACATACTTTCCATAGCATGCTAGGGCTCAGGTCTTGGTTAGGACCTGTAGGTGCTACTCTAATACAGACAATTACGCTTTGCTGTTTCGCTTGTTACCTTGCCTGTTCACATTTCACAGATATCTGTATGTCCATTAGCTGTAAGATGCAGCAGCATATAGCTACATGACTATGTTTACCAAGCCCTTACCACCATTACAGGAAGCCAGGAGTACAATACACTCTGGTGACACCACTTGAAGGGAGAACAAAAAACTCTCTCCTTCCTGTCCAAAAGAAAGACCGGCCAAAAGTCACTGGAAAGAAGCCCTGGCCAGACACTGGTCTAGAGAATTCTTAGCTGGCTGTACGTGCCATTAAAGAAGGGGAACATGTTACTTTTTCTGTTTACTTGGCCACTGATGCATACAATCTACCTACATCAAGTTACCAGAGACAAATATGGTGCAGGGAATGTGTACTTGTAACAAGATCACCTTCCCTCCCTTGGTACCTGGTGTCCCATCCCTCTGCATCCCCTTCTTCTGGGTCCAGGCCCTTCAGTCTCTCTTTTCTGAAGAGACCAATTCCAGGGCTTCTTAGTGATTCAACCCTCCAGAAAAATCATGAACTTCATCCCCCTTTCTGGGAATAAGCAGAAGGGCAACAAAATAGTCAATACCAGAAACCTCGTTTCACATCACCTTCATTGGTGGGTCTGTAGGGGAACCCAGGCACTCCCTCCACTCCAAAGTCTAGACCAGGGATACTGTATCAAGCTGCAAAGGGACATCTGCTTGGACCTCTTGCTTCACCTCCTCCCTGAACCAGCCCCTGCCTTGCCTGTCTCTAGGCCCTTCCCACAGCCTCTTTCTGGGCTCTCTCTAGGAGTCTTCTCTGGGCCCACTGCAGAGAGACTCCAAGCACTTCCTAAAATGCATCTGGCTCTACTATAGGAGACCCTTCCTTCTCCCTGAGACTAAATATCTTGCAGACAATTTCCAGCTCCTTATAGGTCACTCTTCCTATTGAGCTAAGCAGGCTCCTTCTTACAGGAGGCCTTAACACCCATCACCTGAGGAAGCAGTTGACTAGACACAGGTGGGGCTGAGCCCAACTCCCTTAAAGAGGTAGCCCACCCTGTGACAGTACCACACACTTCCTCATTACAAGTGTATCAGATTGAAGGAGAGGGAAGGAAAAGGTCATAGGGGTACAGAGGAAGGAAGTGAAGGCAAAGTTCTCCCAGAATTTAAAAAACTTGACTATAGCTGCCTACCTAATGCTGACATCCCAGCTGGATTGTCTGTGGTGGGGATCAAACCTGGGATCTTAAAGGATGAGCATCTAATGCTTGAGCTATAAGACTTTTTTAGCCAATTGTTGTAAGAAGTGCTGTTGTAGCTGTGTTGGTCCCAGAATATTAACGAGACAATGTGGATGAGATAATATCTTTTACTGGACCAACTTCTGTTGGTGAGAGAGAGAGACACACTCGAGCTTCATAGCTCAAAAGTGTGTCTCTCTCTCACCAACAGAAGTTGGTCCAAAAAAAGATATTACCTCACCCATCTTGTCTCTCTTAGCCAAGGCAGTAGCAAACTCATCAGTAATTATCTTTTGTGCGGAAAGTCATTAAGGAATAGAGGGTGGGAGGAAGTAACGTCAGTGCAACCAGAAAAGTACAGATTGCTTATGGAGGAATAACATGCCTGGAAAAACAAACAGTTCATACTAAGGCTGGCCAGAAATATATTTGGGCCGACACACAAGGAACACGATACTGAATGGGGCCAGTAGGATTCTGGATGGGATGAGTGCGTCACTGTGATCTGGCACCGTTTTTGCACATCTGTTCCTGTGTAGCTAAAAGGTCCTACAGAAGCAAGTAACATAAACAAAACACTTTGCTGGCCACCTAAACACATTGCTCAATGAACAACTATAGCCTTCAAATACTCCTTGAGCTACCAGCTAAAAGTATCAAAGGAGCAGTTGTGACAGAAAGGATTAGCTTCAAAAACTGCTCTGTCCAGATGTGGGTATTTATTGGAAAGCAGTTTTAAAATGTTTATTTTGCATACACACATAGAAATAATATAGCAAAAAGTATAATTTATGGACCTGATCCAAAACCCATTGACATTAAAGGGAGTCTTTCCACTGACTTCAATGAGCTTTGAATCAAGCCTTATGTCAATATTCTATTTGCCTAGCATAATTCGAGCTCACTGTTAGCATTAACAAATGAAGCCTAGAGGAGAACCCTGCTAAGGTTCAAGCCTAAAGAGACAAATAAAGGTTCAAAGTAGAAAATGAGGTACATTTTCCCACAAGTGATATGAGACAAAACAGGAAAGGATTTAGGGCTTGTCTACACAGGTGAATTCACAGGCACAACTATTCTTCCATAGCTATTCCAGAATAACAGTGTACACATGGGGAGTCATTCCAGAAGAGCTATAAAGCTTTAAATTCTCACCCTGCCTTATTCCAGAATAGCCTCCCCATCTAGACAAGGCCTTAGACCTGGTCAGTGCTACCTGCCTCTGTGTATTTCCTGAACATTGTCGTTGAGTCAGATGCCTAAAATAAAACCAGGGAACCCACTTAACATATCCAGGTGGTGGACCAGTGAATGATGCTATTGGCTCATGCTTTGTTCTGCTTTAAATAACAACGTTTCAGGGGCAAATTGCCAAATTTTCCACGTTTTTCACGACTCTGAAATCCTTTCCCACAGTGACAGACCTTCTAGCTAGGGTACAGTGAGGAAACATAGCCCATTAAATCTGCTCTCTGTTCCCTCTCAGCTATTTTCATTGCCGGCTGTGTCATTTTCTGGGAAGTCTTACTATGACAGATCATTGCCTGTGGCTTGTTCTATGTCTAGCGTAGCTTTGAGGGTTTTACCACACTCTGCTGAGAACCTTGACAAGTGGACTGCGCCTTCTTTTATATGAGATACAGAGCATTGCCCATGGGGCAGTCTCTGTTGTTTGAAGTTCTTGAGGTGTGTAGCACACTGGTACTGTGCCTGACTGTTATTCAGTTGTCTGGTGAGCTCTAAACTGTGTTCAGTCTTGAATTTTCTGTATGCATTCTTGTTTGTAGGCTTGCTGTGGGATGAGAGAAAGTGACATGCACTTGGTCTCTCTGCCAAAGGAAGAGAGCTCTGTGTAGCTCGAAAGCTTGTCTCTCTCTCTCTCTCACCAAAAGAAATTGGTCTAGTAAAAGATATTACCTCCCCCACTGTGTCTCTCTAATATCCTGAGACCGACACAGCTACAACAACACTGCAATTCAGTGTTGCCAACTCTCATGATTTTGTCCTACGTCTCATGATCTTATTGTTTTTCTTAAAGTCCCAGCTCCTGGAGTCAAGTGGATATGTGATGGTTTCAGCCTTCACTCGTAAAGAAAAAGTATGTTTCTAGCCCTTGTGTCTGTGGAGAAAGCTTCAAAATGTGACCCCAGTGCACCCTAAAGGTTCAAAAAGCAGAAGGCAAATAAAAATCTATTATTTTTACATCACCTCATGATTTTAAAGCCAATCTCATGATTTTTGGCGAGCCTGACTCATGATTTTTGAACATTTGGGGTTGGCCATACTGCTGCATACTATTACAGCCCTGACATTCCTCTGTAACAGGTTACTCATAGACCTTCTCTACATGGGGATTTCCCTTCACCTGAGGCTCCAATGTAGCTGCACCAGTGTTAACTCCTAATGTAGAGAAAATGAGTCTTATTTTACTGAAGCAGTTTTCTCTTGCTTGAAAGCAGGGAAAGTTGCAGTGGCACAAGATGCAGTGCAGCTTGCCTCATCTATGCTAGGGGGTTGCGCGGGGGAGTTACACTTCTTGCGGGACACTGATGGCTGGAATCAAGACAAGTCCCCAGAGTGCAAATCTGCAACTCTGTAATAACAGAAAATTACAGCAACAAAAGCAATGTGATACAGCGTCAGTGGGGAAATTGCTCAGACTTAGGCTTGTCTACATAGGGAGGGAGGTTGACCAGCACAGTGAATCAGGAATAACTTTTCCACTACAGGTGTTCTTGAATAGCTCCCCACATGGACCTTCTCGTTCCAGAACAAGAGTGTCCAAACAGGCAGTTATTCAAGAAGAGCTATTGCTCTTAAAATTCACACCCTATCTTATTGTGGAGTAACTTCCCTGTGAAGACAAGCCCTGAAAGCTGCAGGACTGGGCCCTTTGAATGTAAGTATCATTGATGTCAGAGTAAGTAGTGTCCTGGGCTGTACATATTCTACGAATTGTAGGCAATTCTCCCACTACTGGTCCCATGCCAGTGCAGCTTCATTGAAATGAACAGAGCAGTTCACATCCCTCGCAACTATAGCTTCAGTCGCTCAACAGACTTAAAAGGCAACACTGCATCAGTAACACTCAGTTCACAATTTAACGAAAACTGATTCCAAACCATGGATTACAAACATCTCTGAGGCCAAATAAATGATGAACATTGCAATGTAAACAGAAAGGGTTATAACTAATAGCGTTAATAAATCAAATATTTTTGCATAAATAAACTTAGTCCGTGTGTTAGATTTTGAAATAGTCTTCAACCATACCATTTTTTCAAATCTCCAACCTCAGGAACTTAGTGAAACGGTCTGAAAAAAGAAGAGACTTCCCAGATAAAACTGTCAGAAGGGGTGATTTTTAAAATAATTAGAACTTGCTAACTTGCAAGCACTTTAGGGAAAATATTTATATATTATATATTTGGGGCAGGGACCCTCTTTTTGTTCTGTGTTTGTACAGCAACTAACACAGTGGGGTCTGGACTAAGGCTCCTAGGCACTAAGATAATAATAATAATAATAATAATAATTAATAATAATTCAAACATAACAAAAGGATTTAATTTGTGCTTTTAATGCAAATCTCAATGCTACCTTAACTGTGGGGCTATTATGGTGCTGGATGATGCATTGTGATGCCTTGCATTGCCACGAACTCCATTAGCACCAATTAATTGCCAATAGAAGAGTAATGATTTATCAAGCTCCTATAGTTATTAATACTGCACTTAATGATTGTATAGTATGGTGCTTGATATACAAACCACAAGAGCCCTGCCCTGAGGTTTAGACTCTAATTGATCTCCTTCTCCCCCTCCCCCTGAGTGTTTATACTTTTCAATTCTTCAAAACTGGTTGAATATGCCATACAAATACAGTGGAGGGAAATGAAAACATGATGCATATTTAAGACATTAATATCAGAATGTCAATGTGTATGAAACAATAACAGTCAGTATATGTAGTATATAGTATACATGACCAATCGAGGACCCAATATTTTATTTTTAATATATATCTATGCATTCCCAGATGAAAACTATATTAAACTCAAATTAAAGGTTGAGTACATATCACTAATTTAAGGGTGCAAACAGTCCCCGGGGGTTGTGATTATCTGAAAAACAAGCATCATAAACCCAGGACATTCAGAGTTAAAGTTAAATTTAAAATAAATCCAAACTTAACGAGTTATAGAAATGCACAGTTAAGGCAGGCCGACAACTTCAACTCTGCCCTGCAGCAATGTCATGCATCAACATACAATGACTAGCACTTAGTAGTGCTCTGAGTCCCAGGTTAGATGGAACTGATCTTTAAAGGCACATTAGATAGTTTCAGATTTTCCCATCACCATGTCCCTATAGGACAGATTTCATTAAGAATATAGCTAAATTGATATAAGCTTTGACTGCAAGCTTTGTGGGGCACAGACTGTCTTTTTCTGTTAGTACAGCACCTACCTACTGCAATACAAATAAATAATAATAATAATTAATAATTAATATCTAAATCGGGGTGGCCAACCTGTAGCTCCAGAGCCGTATGCGGCTCTTCAGAGGTTAATATGTGGCTCCTTGCATAGGCGCTGACTCCGGGGCTGGAGCTACAGGCGCCAACTTTCAAATGTGCTGGGGGTGCTCACTGCTCAACCCCCTGCTCTGCCCCAGGCCCTGCTCCCACTCCCCCCTCCTCCCCCAAGCCTGCCAAGCCCTCGCTCCTCCCCCTCCCCCACAGAGCCTCCTGTGCATGAGAAACAGCTGATTGCGGTGGTGGGAGGCGCTGGAGGGCAGGAACTGATGGGGGGCTGCTGATGTATTACTGTGTCTCTTTGGCAATATACATTGGTAAATTCTGGCTCCTTCTCAGGCTCAGGCTGGCCACTCCTGATCTAAATGCTTCAGGGTTTAAACCAATTTATAACTATTAGGAATTGGGATGATAATCTTCACAGCAGGCAGATGTACTGTAGGGTTTCTTGCGTCTTCCTCTAAAACATTTGGTTCTGTCCACTGCTGGCCACAGTGTACTGGACTAGATAACCACAGGTTTGAGCCAGTCTGGCAATTTCTGTGTCTATGTTCAGCCACAAAATCTTTCTTCCTAAAGCTTCAATCCCAAATCAGTTAATTAAGGGGCTGAATTAAGGAGCTGATCCTGTGCCCACTGAAATCAATAACAAAGCTTCTACTGATCAGGTCTTAAAAACATTAACAACATGAACTCTCTTGTCCAATCCACATGTGATAGGGGTTTTTTTTGTTTGTTTTTTTTGTATAAGCTATTTCAATAAGGAGCCCTCACTACTGGACAAGATTATTTATCCCAGCAGAGAATTAAATCCGATTGTCCAATTTGTGGCACAGACCATTTAGCACATTTACATTAAATGCTATTCGTTTAAAGAGTATTTTGTTTGCAGAGAGAACAGTTGCATCTCTATAATTAATGGTGATATCAACAGAGGTTGTTTTCGCATTCCATTTTTTTGTTACATCTTCATTCATAATGCTGCTGCACTGACTGCTTTAGATCATGACCTCTTTGGTGCAGGGATCATGACTGCTTCCTTTATATTTGTAGACTCAAATGCGCACTCAGTCATTAAGAATGATATGCAAATGGTTATAAATGTTAATGGTTATTGACCGTGTCCAATAAGAACAAACAGCTAAATTCATGCACCGTGTAATATGGTATGTTTGCTCGTAGGCAAATAAACCCAGTGGTGTATTTTTTGTAAAAGATTTTGTACAATATTCTTGACCAGTAAAACATGGCCTGATTCTGCTCCCCTTGAAAACAATGGGTGCCTTGCCACTGATTTCAATGGATGAAGAAATGGGCCGTTAGGGCCTGAGCCAAAGCCCACTGAAGGCAGTGGAAAAACTGCCATTGACTTCATGGAGTCATTGACAGAGCGGCAGCGCTCTTCACTTGTATTTCCTAGCTGATTTAGGCCTTGTCTACGTAGAATAGTTGCAGCCATTTCACGTAAATCGATTTTTTTAAGGGCCATAGTTAAAGCAGTGCAAATTCCTATGCTGACATGCTTGTTTTGGATTCAAATGGATCATTTCAGTTTAACGTCAACCTGTTCCCAGTTGACTTAAGCTAAAGTGAAAAATGCCTCTCTTGTGCCAAAATGAGCATCTACACAGAGGGTTTGCATCAGTTTAACGCTATCTGATTAAATTCACACCTCAGGTTGTGCCAGTGCAACTCTCCCATGCAGGCAGGGCTCAGTCAGAGTAAAACGAGGCCGGAAGCAAAAAGCCGCAGTGCTGAGTGGTGACAGGCCACAGATAAGTGCTCAAGGATGTGACATCTTGGACATGTCACTAGGAACTGTACTGTACTCAGTGTACAGGGAAGAGTACTACTTGAAGCAGCCCGTCGTGACTCACCCCAGGAGCGATGACATACAGTGTGTGCTAGAAGAGCTCTTTTCCTGCTGTCTGGCAGAAAGAGAAGTTTTCCAAGCGGGAAAGTGGAAGGAAAGAGACAAAGAAGGGGGAGTTCTTAACAAACAAAAAATGACGGTTGTACAAGTGAGTAAAGCCTGGCTTTATACACGGCATAACCTTTGGAAACAAGGCAACTGATTTTTCTTCAGTAGCTTCTGTGTCTTTCTACAGTAGGTACTTCTATGGGGGCCTCATCAGGGTGGTTTCCTAGCCACTGCCTTTGTATAGTGGTGCGTCAAATCACAACAGACAACTTTACGAATCAAATTGCCGTTCTGTTAACCCCTTGAGTGTTATGACTCTGCAAAGGCCCAGAGCCGTCTAATATCTGCAAGATGATAATTTTACTTAAACATTAAGGTGCTACACACTGAGGGACAAGGTGCTACACACCTGAGGGACAAATCCACTGCAGTGGAAGTGGGTGGCACCTCCATTATTTCATTGGAGTTACACTCAGTTATGCCAAGGGGTTATGCCCTACAAAACCCTTCCCCACATGAGCAGCCACTGCTTGTGAAAACAGCCTTGACGTCAGTGAAGTATTTCTATGAGCCAGGACTATCTGTCTAGAAAGAGATAAAGGAACAGGCCCTTAAATGCTGGGTCTAAATTGACCTGAGAGTCCTTGTGTATGATGTAACTAAGTCAGTGCTTAATAATTTGTAGTAGCACTTACTGGCATGTTTAAGTTCTTACACTTAGACCTTTGACATAATCATCCAGGGCACAGCCTCTCTGCTTTAAATAGCTTTTGTCTCTGTTTCGCCCAGTTGCCTAGGTTTCTGTGTTGCTCTCCCCCGGGGCTCTGAGGAAGCTGTGTCATCATCCACCTACAGCTGCAACTGAAAGATTTTCCCAAACCCCAGTATAACTTTTGTTTTAGTTCAAACTCCGACATCCTTCTCCCACTCCTGCCCTCTTGGGTGATGTCCAGAGAGCTCAAGTTACTTCTGAGCGAATATGGGTGGTGGTGGTGGGAGGGGGGGGGATTTCAAATCAAATCATTCTGGCTCAAGGCAGTTCAGAGAAGCTTCTCACAGTTTCAGCCCCAGACCAGGTCTACACATAGTTTCTGTAGCAATGTAACTATTTATGTTAGAGGTATGATTTTTTTTTTCTACTAAAATAGTTAAATGAGTACAACCCTTGGTGTGGATGCAGTTATACCCATATAAAGATGCCTTATACCAGTATAGTTGACTCCTTTCCCATACAGGAATCAGCTACACCAGTATAAAAGCACCTTTATACCAAAATAACAGCATCCACTTTGGGGGATTGTATCATTTTATAGCACTGTAGACTTCCCAAACAGGAGGTCTGTGCAGCACGGTTCTAGCTGGGTCCCCCTATCCTAGCCCTCAACAGGAATTGCTCCAAAGGCTTCAAACACTGGACTGTGGATACAGGGAGCGAACTTAACTCCCTGCACATCCTGCAGCTTCAGTGCTACTTCAGATTCCTTCTTTCCCCAAACTACCGCTCCAAGCAGTGGCCGATTAGCCACTGGGCTAACGGGGCCTGTGCCCAGGGGCCCCGGCCAATTGGGGGGCACTGGAAAAATGGGCACCCCCTTGCCCTCACATCGCTCCCTCCCACCGACTGCCAGGCGCTCCTGTCAGAGAGCAGGGTCAGGGCGCGGAGGCTTTCCCCGCTCTGCCCACCTGCCTAGCACTCCTGTCGGGGAGCAGGGCTGGGGCGCGGGGGCTTTCCCCACTCTGCCCACCTACCCAGCATTCCTTCCGAGGAGCAGGGTCGGGGCACGGGGGCTTGCCCCACTCTGACCGCCCGGTGGTCCTGCCGGGGAGCGGGGGAAGCTCCGCACCCCGATCCTGCTTCCCCAGCAGGAGTGCCTGGGGGCAGGGTGGGGGGGAAATGCAAGTGGAAGGAGTAGGGAGGGGCCCCTACTTGCTCTGGCTCAGGGCCCCACAAAACCATAATTCGCCTCTGGCTCCAAGAGTAGTTTTTTCTTGGGCCTCCAGATCCCCTACAGTGCAACAACACTGCAAGCATGGCTTGTAAGTAGGCCAGCCACCTTTCCCCGACTCTAGCCTAATGGAATTTCTGCTTATGACTGTTTCGGAGGTGACTTTGTGCGAGTGGATGATTGTGTGTAGTGTAGTAAACAAAGACTATGAATGGCTAGCCAACTATAAAAGCAGTTTCTCCTCCCTTGGTGTTCACACCTCAACTGCTAGAAGGGGGCCTCACCCTCCCTGATTGAACTAACCTCGTTATCTCTAGCCTGACTCTTCCCTGCATATTTATATCTGCCCCTAGACATTTCCACTGATTGCATCCGACGAAGTGGGTATTCACCCACGAAAGCTTATGCTCCAATACCTCTGTTAGTCTATAAGGTGCCTTTGTTGCTTCTACAGATCCAGACTAACATGGCAACCCCTCTGATACTTGTGTGTAGTGTGTGATTGTTGGGGTACCATTAAAAGCAACTATATATTATGGCCCTAAAATTGAAACACCCGTCAAAATGCACTCTCAGGAAAATCTCTAATGATGTTTCTTTGCAATGATTCACAAACAAAACTAAACTTTAAATGAAAAAACAAACCCATGTTTAAAGAAGATAAGAAAAGTAGACATTAAAGAATCACCAATTTCCCCTTCCCTATCTAATAGATTCCGGGTAGCACAGAATAACACATACTGAGATATATAGATATATAATTGAAATATAAAATGAAGAATTGTAAATGGTAAAAATAAAAGCTTTGGTAGTTGGGTAATTGAAGTTTGTGCATGTATAATGTACGGATTATTTGAAATCCAAAGCGTTGATGTGCTAAAAGCCAATTGAACAAAGATTAAGGAAACTGTAATGTAGAAATGTTTTTTTTTAAAAAAACCAACCTAAGTGAACGTGAAAGGCTGGACCAGAAACTAAAGAATGAGACTGAAGGATCAGAGAAGGCAACAACTACCACAAAAGGTGAAAGAACTTCCTGGTGCCCCAGAATGTGGTAAATTGGGCCCATTTTCCAATTCTGTCTTGTCTGTTATAATTTATCTGGCACAAATGTATGTCCAGACACTATAAGTGACAATAATTCTGTCTGAAATTGTATAAATAAAGGCAAAATTTGATAAAGCCTAAATTGGGTGGACTTGTGACTCCGTTTTCCAACTTTTTGCCCCCAACAGTGATGGAAAGAACAAGGGTGGGGGAGGGGGAAGAGAATGAACATGATTGAGAATGGACGAATGAGGGAGCAAGGGACAGGATGAGTGATCACAGGAAGGGAAAAACTAGGGCAGCTGGGGATTACGCGGAGGTAACAGTAAAGACAAAAGAAAGTTGAGATGAAGATTGAGTAAAGCAGAAAGTTCAGGAAGAGCTGGACAGAGACCACCTGAAAAGGAATGATTCCGAGCAGGGCAGAGTATACCATGGACCAAACTAAAATAAACCAGGCAGGAAGAAACAGGGTAGAAAGTATTGTAGAGGGTCTGGGAATGTGAGCACAGCAAAAGGCATGCAGGGAAGCGCTGTCCACTAGAGCTGGTTGGGAATTAATGCTTTTTCCTATGGGAATTTTCAAGAAAAATTATTTTTTATTGACATTGTTCAGGTTTTCATCAGAAAACCTAACACCCCACATGATTAATGTTTCATTTTTCACCAACTGAAAACCAACATTTCTTAGCGTAAAGTGAAGTTTTTGGTTTTTTTGAAGAAACAGAAATGTCCAATTAATTTAAAAGCCATTTTCTGTCAATAAAAAAAAGAAGGGGGTCCAGTGGAAAAATTTCTATTGACTCTAGTGTTTATTCCTCCCCTCCCCTTCATTGTAATGTCTCCCAACATCCCACTGGAGGAGGTTCTGGTGCAGGAGAATAAAGGGTGGGGCTTTTCCTTCTCCCTCTCCCCCCCTCCGCATAAGGGGGCAACAGTCACAAAGGGACTAATGGACAGAATGGTTATCTCCCCATCTGTAGGGTCACCATATGTCCCATTTTGGCTGGGACAGTCCCTTTTTTAAGCCCTGTCCCAATTTTTTTGGCAAAAGTAGGCATTTGTCCCATTTGCTCTTGCCCACTTGATCAGTTGGCAAGAGCAAATGGGATAAATGCCCACTTTTGTCAAAAAAGTGGATGCGGAGGAACATGTTGGGGGGGGGGGGGAAGTGGCGATGCCAGCACCATGCAGGAGGGGAGGCAGGGCTCAAGGGAGCAGCAACGCCAGCCTCAGCCTCGCAGGGGTGACAGGCAGGGCTCAGGTGAGCAGCCATGCCAGCCCCACGTGAGGAGGGGAGCTCAGGCTAGCCCCATGCGGTGTCCCGTTTTCCCTTGGGGAAATATGGTTACCCTAGACCAGGGGTCGGCAACCTTTGAGAAGTGGTGTACCAAGTCTTCATTAATTAAAGGTTTCGCATGCCAGTAATACATTTTACATTTACAGGGGCCGACGGACGGAACCCCAGCGGGCGGAGTGGCTCAGCCCACTGCTGGCCTGGGATCCCGGCCGCCAGCCCCACTCAGCCCACTGCCAGCCTGGATGGACGGAACCCCGGGTCCGTGCTGCCGGTCTGGGGTTCCGTCCGCTGGCCCCTGCCAGCTGGGGTCCCAGCCAGCCGGGGTCCCGGCCACCGGCCCCGCTCAGCCTGCTGCCAGTCTGATGTTCCGTCCGCCGGCCCCTGTAAATGTAAAATGTATTACTGGCACGCAAAACCTTACATTAATGAAGACTTGGTACACCACTTCTCAAAGGTTGCCAACCCCTGATCTAGAGAATTAGATAAGATGCTTCAGTCTGTGCTAAGTAGTTGCTGCTCATAATTTCAAAATAATAAAATAGACTATTTCAGCTATTATGTCATAATCTGACATGCCTCAATGTGATAGGACACCTCATATTATGCACTGCTACTAGTGACACTCAAACAGATCCTCACAGCTCCTACCACCATGAGGGAGGCAGGAGAGGATTGTTATCTTTACTTGACAGAGGAAGAAACTAAGGCTGAGAAAAGTGAAGCAACTTGTCTTAGGTCACCCAGCCAGTCAGTGGCAGAGTTGGGAATAGGACCCAGGAGTCCTGACTTTCAAACTAACTCACATTTTGAATTTCATACATTGAATGATCAGAATAAAGTGCTCTTAAATAAGCTACCACCAACAGTTGTAATTATTCATCAAGTATGCTAGAACGTTAGACAGACTCATGAACTGCTCAGAGACAATTATTGGAGAGAAGCAGCAAGATTAATGAAATACATGATTAGTTATGATGACTTATATGCTTGGTCTTAAAGAGAACAAAAGGACCTGAGTCTCCTCCCTGTCAATAGCCCTCTGCTCAGCCAATCAGTACTGAGACTCTGAGAGGTGGGAAGTGGAGGGATCTCACCAGATGTCCCGAAGGATGGCTCAATCTCAGAGCACTATTCCAGCCCCACTTCTTTGTGAGGGCCTTCCACAATGAGATCCCTTGATTATATCTGGAATGGATTTCAGGCCAGCCAGAGAAGCGAATGATTCTAGAGTTTAAACACTTCTATGATGGGTTTCATTGTAAAACAGGTAAGTGAATGTAAAGAAGTTTTCAAAATGCCGTTCCCCAGTCCAGGCCAAGCACAATGGCATAGCTTGAAAATATAACAGCTAGTCTGACTTTCATAAGAACTATAAAAAGAGAGTGCACAGAACCTTCTCCCATTGGACCTAAGCCCACTGAAGACAATGGGAAAGGAATATTTCAACCTGCCAGCAAAGAATGAAGACAGCAGATTTACATGCTAGGAAGGATGGCCTTGTGTTTAAGGTATTGGTCTGGGAACCTGCAGTTTTGAGTTCAGTTCCCAGCTTTGCCATTAGCTGGCCTTTAGCAAGTGATACGCAAGGGCATTTTGGACATGCAGCAGGGAACGCAAGCACTCGGTTATGAATGCTCTGCAATCCAGAGACTTTCCCAAACCTGAGGATGGGCACTGCAAGAGTTCTGAAAATTGGGTCCCTGAACTGGGTGCCCTTTCCTACCCGAGTACTCAGGGACTGAGCTATCCAAAAGGCAGCTGTCACAGTACCAAATGTGACAGCTGTTGTTGCTAAATGCAAAAGTGTTCCTCCACTGGTGTAGGGCCCCCAAGCTCTGAGCAGGAAGCTGGCCATGCTCTCTCTGGGGACCCCATACATGACAAGAAGGGCCCACACAGACCACCTCCCGTGGCAGAAGAGAGCAGAAAATACAAGGGTATTCACCCAGAAGCATGAAAGTAAAGTATGTGGCTTTTCAAGGGTTAAAACAGATCAGGAATTGCATCCAGGTTGAAAAAGATCCAGGTCCATTTCCTCAGTCAAGAACCTGGCCCACAGCTTTTAATGTAAACAGCGGGTGAATAGTCACTATGAGAAAGTGACTCTGGGTGTATTTTCAAGTGAGAACTTCTTAGTATCCCGAAAGGAAGAAAAATAAATCACAAAGAACAAACATTGCCTGACTCAGGGTCTGGAGATCACAAGCTGTCCTGGGCATTTTTAAATGCACACTCTTAAATGCTAGGGCAAAGTAAAGAACTTTTAACCCACCCCCAAAATCCTTCAAATGAAGGATCAGCTTCTGCATGAAGCTGCCAGTGAAGTCAATGGCAGTTGTGCATGTGTTGTGTATCTGAGGGCAGAATGCACAGCTTTATAAGTAATAGACTTATTAAGTAATAGTACAGAAATCTGACTTCTGCCTGGGCTTGTGGGTGTCCTCAACATTTCTTGTAGCAGGGATTGTGGTTAGTTACTACAGTGTTGAACTAAGGAAAGGGGAACTGGATTCCATTCCCAGCTGTACTGCAGCCTGTGACAATGAGCAAATCCTTTATTCCTCTCCAGAGCCATGTGTAAAAAGGGATGATCCTTATTCACCTGTAAGGTGTTTTTAAATCCCTGATGAAAGGCACTAGTGCCAAATGTTTGTTTTTAATTCTCTGGGGTGCTTGTTATAAGAACATAAGAATGGCCATTCTCGGTCAGACCAAAGGTCCATCTGGTCCATTATCCTGTCGTCCAACAGTGGCCAATGCCAGATGCTTCAGAGGGAATCAACAGAACAGGTAATCATCAAGTGATCCATCCTCCTGTCATCCACTCCCAACTTCTGACAAACAGAGTGTTGCATCCCTGCCCATCTTGGCTAATAGCCATTAATGGATCTATCCTCCATGAACTCTAGTTCTTTTTTGAACTACTCCTGTTATAGTTTTGGCCTTCACAACATCCTCTGGCAAGGAGTTCCACAGGTTGACTGTTCGTTGTGTGAAGAAGTACTTTTAAACCTGCTGCCTATTAATTTCATTGGGTGACCCCTAGTTCTTGTGTTACGTGAAAGAATAAATAACATTTCTTTATTCACTTTCTCCACATCAGTCAAGATTTTATAGACCTCTATCATATCCCCCCTTAGTCGTCTCTTTTCCAATCTGAAAAGTCCCAGTCTTTTTAATATCTCCTCATACGGAAGCTGTTCCATACCCCTAATCATTTTTCACAGTAGCAGCTGTGTTAGTCTCTAAGGTGCCACAAGTACTCCTGTTCTTTTTGCTAATCATTTTTGTTGCCCTCCTCTGTACCTTTTCCAATTCCAATATATCTTTTCTGAGATAGAGTGACCAAATCTGCATGCAGTATTCAAGATGTGGGCATACCATGGATTTATATAGAGGCATTATGATATTTTCTGTATGGATTATCTATCTCTTTATTAATGGTTCCTAACATTCTGTTAGCTGTTTTGACTGCCGCTGCACATTGAGCGGCTGTTTCAGAGAACTATCCACAATGACTCCAAGATCTCTTTCTTGAGTGGTAAGAGATAATTTAGATCCCATCATTTTGTATGTACAGTTCGGATTATGCATTACTTTACATTTATCAACATTGAATATATGTTATATTACTACTTTAATTATTTATAAAGAAGGATAGAAGTGCATAGTACTTTATAGGTGCATAAAATGGGGGGGGGGGTTATAATCTAAATTCAGTAAAGAACCCACACAAATTGCAAAGCAGGTTACTGTGCAAGGAGAGTACTTTCCCACCTCAAGCAGTTATTACATGTCACACGTAGCTTATGTATCTGCTTAGTGTTGTAACACAAAAATGGTACCTCTGTGAATGCTATCATAGCAGCAACCCACCAGGACCTAATAAACAGAAGCCCAGGCAAAACAAGAGACTCTAGGATTATGCCACGTTAGTGGGAAGGTCTCCGGGTACCAGCTGATGATTGCTAGTGAGGTGTGGACAGTGATCATTGGGAGAAGACAGAGAATAATTGCACAGAAGACCATCTAAAAGAGTTTACACAGATGTGAAAATGTTAGAGATGAGGCTTAAACCAGATGTCCTGTTCAAAGCACTTCCAAACTTTAGACTAGTTCTGGACGGGATCACCACAACTATTTATCCATGACACACAAGATCTTGAGGCGTTTGTATACATTTGAGTGCTCCAAACCCACAGCATATTTCAAGGAAGGGAGGGGGGGTCTGAGAAATATATGAAGATGTAGACTATGCACAGAAGACAGAGGTAAAGTCAGTCTAATCAATTTATGGCTGCCTGTGAGATCTTCTGTTTTGACTAGTAACAGGTCAACCTCAAAGGATTCATCATCATGGACCGGATAAGCAGCCAGACATTTGGCAATAGAGCTGAACTATCCAAACCCTGACTTTGCAAAATAAGCCTGGCAATCTCACACAAACAGACTTTCTTGTTGGACTTCTGGCACTGTTGCTTATGATCCTGGGTGGGAATGCCATGGGTAAAACCTCTCTTGTATTAGTCTAGCAATTGTACTTGCAGTCCCAGCTAGGAGTACAGGCAGACAAAACTGAAATGCAAATCTTACCTATTTCAGAGCTTCAAAAGCACGTTGCGGTTAAGCTATGAAGACTGGATTCAGCTCTATACTGAAGAATGGCTTTGGTTCCAAGGACAGGGTGAAGCTGGTTGTGTTCCTGTCCGTATTGCTGAACATGTAAAGAACAGACAGCATTCGAGGAGAGGCACAATTGTGGAGATTGCCAAGGGAGGACAGGAAAGATGATGGTCCCTAACAAGGACTGAACATCTGAGGTGCTTCAGCAGCAATGGTCCCAGGAGACAGCAGATAGGTTTGAAGTTTAGGATCACCTTAAATAATGCCTGATTTCTGACATCAAAACTGAAAGTGTTTTAAAGTACTGAGGCCCATACTTTAAGGCAGTACATCAGATGTACTGTAGTAGAACACACTGAGTGACATATACGCATTCAGTTATAAGCAATTCCCCCTGCATCTCATCATATGATGTTCATCTAACAATCTACCCATTTTACATGACTATAAATTACTGAAGAGGATATAGTGATAAGGGGCCTAGATTCAAAGATTCATATATGGGGGATGTGCATGCAAACTACAACATGGGGTTCTGAACTGAATTTAATTATGGGATCTTTTCGTCCACCCATGGTGGTTTTCCCATAAACTGTCATTCTGAAATTCCCTAGACTGATGTAGCATTATGCACCTGGCTAATTAAGCCAAGCCGAGACTTTTTAAAAAGTCATTGCTGCCTGGTAGGTGATATGATGGTTACGCTGTACTTCTAAAGACATGCAACTGGTTTTGGCAGCATAAGTAACAGACATTATGAATTCCCGCAGCTAGGCTCTCTTTTGCAGCATTCCCATGGCAACAAAGGTTACTAATCTAATGTACCTACAGTTATTATACCTAGGAAAAGCAGCAGTGTTGATTTTGTGTGTTCAACGTTTTCCATATGGATTAAAAGCTGCTGCAAGATGCCATTCGGACAGCCTCCATCCTTCATGGAGTCGTTCTGCCCTGACCTTGAGGGGATCACTTCTAGGATAAGATGATAAATCAGTCTCTGTGTCCATTCAGTCCCTGATCTCTCTGCTGAGACTGCAAACAAAAGGACCGTTGCAGTGCTGGTAGTGCCTGTTCATTGGCAACTGGTCTGATTGCTAAACACATAGCCATGAACGATCTTCAGGTGGTTATGACTTTTGGAAATGAGTCTAGGTTCCATCACCATGCCCCTGAACCAACCAGTCCCCTTATTCAGGCACAATAGCTTTAGTAACTATCAGAGTGGACCTTCCTTGTTCCAGAGAGTTGGTTCTGCAACAAGCAGGCCTTTGAAAGCTCCTTTGTGCCCACTTTATTTGGGAATTAGCTCAATAAATGATTATGAAAAAGCTACTATATAGGATGAGACTATTTCTGGCAGAGCAGGGCAGCACAGCTTCGGCAGGGTTGGGCAGTCAGAGCTCCTACAAAGAACATTGTGAAATCAGTGGATATGTCTACACGGCATCTGGGACAAAGCCTCCTAGCCTGGCTCCCCAGACTTGCAGTAGCAGGGCTCATGCTAGCATGCTAAAAATGGCAGTGTAGATGATGTGGCTAGGCTTCAGAGCCCAAGCTCCGGCCGCAGTGTCTGCACAGTATTTCCAGTGTGTTGACATAATGACAGTAGCACAAATCTGTGGACCCAGGCTGGGAGGCTCACTCCCAGATATGGTATAGACATAACCTAAGGAGGTCCTAAAAATCCTTTTAAAACATGATCCACGCTACAGTACTAATTTTCACACAGGAAAGACTGAACCACGTGCTAACTAAGCCCGTTGCAATAGACAAAATCTGCCTTCCCATATGCACATGTAGCTACTATTTAATTTAATGAAAGTGTGTGTATCCGAGAGCAGGGATTTGCACAAACCACTGACGAGCCTCTAAAAGAGAGGCTATATATTTTCCCACCATTAAATATCTGGATCTTCATGGCTTTATCATGGACAATAATGGCATTCTTGTCATAGTGCTTTTTACTATTTTACCACAATATATAAAATTAATGGGGGGAGGAGGGGCATTAATATTACTCTGCTGATGATTACTGTCCAGTAGAGATATGTGAATAATGCAGTTTTTAGTTCACGGGCAATTCCAAAAACAATTTTTAAAAGTTGTTTGGGGTTAGACGGAAAACATTTTCTGGTGAATCAAAAAAGTCATAGATTCATGGATTCCAAAGCCAGAAGGGACCATTGTGATCATCTAGTCCGATCTCCTGTATCACACAGGCCATAAAACTTCCCCAAAATAATTCCTAGAGACGATTATTTTAGAAAAACATTCCATCTTGATTTAAAAATTGTCAGTAATGAAGAAGCCACCATGACCCTTGATGAATGCTCTAAATTGAATATTTATTTTCTATTCCAAGCCTTTTGGTACCTTTTTAATTTAAAAAAATAAAATTAAAGGAAATTTCAAAACAAAAACTCCATCCAAACCAAAAAATCAAAACATTTTGTTTCAAAAATGTCTAAACAAAACATTTTGATTTTTCTGGATTTGTACGGGGCAGGAGGGTGTTCAGCTGAACCAATGCAGCAAAACCAATTCATGAAATGTTTCAGTGTTGCCAAATCTGCACTTTTCATCAAAAAAAAATTCAGCTGAAATATTTTGCCCACTTCTACTGGCCAGTCACATCATACAAGCAGTACACCTTAAAGGGTATGTGTGTAGTGTTCCCCCAGAACATTTTATGATGTCACACAGCAGTTTTTAAAAAGACAGGGCTGAAACACTGGTGACTGAGTCTTACGTGGTAAAGAGATGCCAAGAGAAATGAAAATGAGATCTGTGGAGTTCCATGAGGACGTTTGAAGGGGAAAGTGCTTCTTTAGTTTCACCTAGATTCCGACTTAAAGGAAGATTCGCCATATGGAACTCAGAAGGTATGGCAGGGTCTCACCCTTGCCATTGACTTCTGTGTAAAGATTGCAGCCCTGCCTAGGAGCGCTCTGGTTGTTCATTCACTAAACTTCAAAAGCTGTTGCAAAGTCACTTAGCAAGCCCTGGGGAGCACCGACCTGAGCACACTCAAGTAAATCAGCAACTGTGTCAAAGAGGCAAAACTGTTTTTAAAACATCCTCACCTCTTTCATGAATTCTTCTGAATATACGGGAATGACTCCAATGGAAAAAGAAAACCCTTTGTTAAAGGAAGCAAACAGAACAATGACTGGCACAGGCAGCAGGCCTGCCCTTGGTTATCAGTACCAGCTAGGGGCTCCTAGTTAACAATAGAACTTGCTCCAGCAGTCTGGCTGCCAGAGTCAATCACTCGGAGCAGGAACAGTTGCTCCTAGGGGAGGAAAATACACCACGATTAAATGTTAGCCCTCTACTATTGACTCTGTTCATGCTTCTGAGGCAGAGCTGACATCCACATACAGACATCTACTTCCTGAGCAAATGCAAGAAACGAAACATCATCCCCAGAGGTCTCACTATCCATAACTCTCTGACCACTGCATACAACTCCAGACAGGCTGAACACCTCTGCAGACAGACCGTAGAAAAACTGAAGAACCACTTACTGCACCTCACATGCTACGGATCACCACAAACAAGAAATCATCACAGGCTCCCACACACTGGAAGAAAAAAGATCAGGGAAGTTACCGGGAAATCATGCAAGAAATCCAAAACAACTCTAAAAAAACCCTAATGACAGCCCTCCAACCCAAAAACAAAAAGTGGAGCCAACTACAACTACTCCACAACCCACAGAACACCACCTCAAGGAGAAACCATGGCATCAGTACCCATCACACGGACACTATATGACACCCGAACATCATCAATTTACCAGGACTGCCCCTAACTGGTGCTGTATTATCTGTATTCTCTAAAGGGACTGAATAGCCCCACCACAGAACCCGATACCATACTAACATGTGGAGAACTAGAAGAATTCTTCCTCCTCAAAGAATTCTTCCACAATGATAAAACAACTCATAATTACCATGTCCCCATGGACAATCATAAGAAAAAAGAATCATCATATGACTGGACACCACAGAGCTGACAAAACCAAACTCTTGATCATTACATTGATTGCTTCAGGGGAAAAAAATCACAGTGAAATCCTTAACAAACATCACATTCACCACAATCTCACCACTACCATGAGACAGCTCTGCAGTCACCACCAGATAGTGATCAAGCCAGCAGACAAAGGAGGTGCCATCGTAATCCTCAAACATGCTGACTACATTAATGAGGCCAACCGACAACTTTCTCACATCACCTACTAGAAAGAACTCAAAGAAGACCCCACACCACAATTTACCCAGGAATTTAAGGATATCATTAAATCCTTCCCCAAACAACACCAAGAGAAACTCTATAAACTCATCCCCCATGAACCTACCCCAAGGACTTTCCAAGATACACAAACAAGGGACCCAGGCAGACCCATCGTATCTGGCCATGGCACTTTTACTGAAGAAATATTGGGACTCATAGAAACCATCCTCAAACCACTCACCACCACAGGTGCCAACTCCATGGGTGCTCTGCTCCCCCTCCCCTGTGTAGACAGCGCTACGCCGATGGGAGAGCTTCTCACGTATACATAGCTATTGCCTCTCAGGGAGGTGGGTTAACTACGCCAACTGGAGAAGCTATCGGCATAGTAGCATCTTCACTAAGGGCTTGTCTACACTGGCACTTTACAGCGTTGCAACTTTCTAGCTCAGGGGTGTGAAAAAACACACCCCTGAGTGCTGCAAGTTTCAGCTGTAAAGTGCCCGCACCACACGGAACAAATAGGCACAAGGTAACGTTGCATAGTTCCTTCCTCAACCCTCTATCCACTCCCACCCCCATCCTGCGTGAGTTCTTGGGGCAGAAGTTGCGCTGTTAAGGGGCTTCCACATTGCCAGTGGGTGGGAGTGGGAAATAGTGCAGAAGCAGAGGGGATTCCACATGGATGTTCCTAAGTCTGAGCAGATCCCCAGAGCTCTGTGCTAATTTCAGGGGAGAGGTGGGCTCCGTGGGCCCAACCGCCTGCCACTCACTCAGGGTGACAAACCTACCCCCTGCAGATAAATGAAGAGGAAATGCCATGAACAGACACTGGTTGTGCTCTCCTATGTGTGACTAAGGGCCCCAACCCCCCTGTAGAGTTTATTTTTCCACAAAGATGAAACATTTCTCCTTTCAGTCTACATTTTGTTCCTCTTTAATGATTGCAAGGGATTTGGCCAACGTGGCAGTTTTGAATCTGCTTACGGCCATGCTTGTGTGACAGCCACCGTACCCCAAGGACTGAAGCAGGGACCTTCAGAGCGTAAAGCAGAGTTGCAACAGGTTGAGCTAAAGCTCACTAGCTGGGGCTGTAACTAGGGTGACCAGATGTCCCGATTTTATAGGGACGGTCCCAATTTTTGGGTCTTTTTCTTATATAGGCTCCTATTACTCCCCACTCCATCCCGATTTTTCACACTTGCTGTCTGGTCACCCTAGCTGTAACAGACTCATATCCTCTGCAGGTCGGCACAGAAAGACACCTGTAGCACACACTCACCAGAGAGGGTTACAATAGGAAGATGGTGAACGTTGTGGTTCCCAAGGAAAGTTGGTGGAGCCTACAGTATGACACACTGTTGCTGTACAGAAACCACTAAATATGGGATGGGCTTGGGGTTACGGCCAGCTGAGATGGCACGTCGGGGGGAGATATCAAATAAAACAAGGACTGTGAAAAATATCCCTTTGGATAGATAACTTGCCTTCAATTTCCTCTCCTCCCCAGTCCCCTCCATGATGCACAATCACAGCTAATAATGCTCCTGCATTTACGGTACAATGCACCCAGCTGCATCACCAAGCACATAACAAATTGTACTAACTCGATACGGGAAGGACTTGGCCCACCTCCAGTGTGAGCTTAGCCCTTGTTTAGCGGGGCATAATGACACTTCAGAACAATGTGAGGTGGGGAAGGATAGCATAGATAGGCAAGAAATAAGATTCGGTTACCTAGCCTGGAATTTGGCCACCACAATGGAGTTCACTTCTCTGCTTTTAGAAAATTAGGACAACCCTGTGCAGGCTCAGCTGTGTTGGTCATTTTCCATCACTCCCTGTGTATTCCCTGTCCACCTGCTGGAGGAAGGGGATTTAGCAAGCACACTATACTTGCTTACTCTTATGTGCCTACACCCAATGTCCAGACGGCACATGATCAAGTGTAAGATGAGATTTTACTGTCGTGCACTGCCACAGAGTCCAAGTAACAATTTAACCCTATAACAGTATGATCCAAGGCCCCATTTCAGCAAAGTACTTAAGCACATGCCTAAATTAAGCACTGAAATCATGGGACTATTCAAATGCTTCAAGTTAGGCACATGCCTAAACACCTTGCTGAACTGAGGATGTAATTCCTAATTCAGATCTTATGTACATTAACAAGAAAAGACCTAAATAGACCCCACAGCTCTTCATTTTTCCCATTACATGAGCATTTTTATCAATAAACTGAAATCCAAAGCATTTCTTGAGTCATCGACACTGAAAATTGGAATGTCAAGTAAAATGAAGACTGATAGGGTTATAATTCCTCAGAGAAAAAAGGGGTTCTTCTATAAAACACTTCTGTCAGCTCCTTGGAAATCTTTCCAGCAAACTCAGCTTCAGAAGGGGGGATTTATTGGTGATTATTAAACAGACGGGGAATGGCCAACAGCCTTTTCTTTAAAGACCTCCTCTGTACAATGCAATACGAGAAGTGCTAATGGTATGCCAGCAAGCACGCAACACTGAACTACATCACCTGTCAAACAACATGAAGCAATAATAAAATGCTGGCTAGTTTAATCTTATCATATGCTGCAACTTTGTGTTAAAACTTAAAATACAAATGTGCTTGCAGATTCCTCTCCTAGAAACATCCTGGACCGTCAGAAGTGTATTTAAATGTAAGAAATGGGACTAAATCTGCAATTAAGAGCAGGTTCTACCAACCTTATTCATGCTGAGTAGTCCCATTGAAATCAATGAGCATGAGGTCGGGTGGCAGAATCTGTTTCCAACAGGGCTGCCGACCGGGGGAGTGGGGCCAGGGGAAGGAGCCAATTGCCCAGGGACCCAGGTGATTTAAAAGGGCCTGGGGTTCCCTGGCTGCCGCCGCTGCTGCAGCAGGCCGGTGCTCCCAGGCATGCACAGAGTGGTACCAGCAGCAGCAAAAGCTGCTGGGTGGGCATGTGGAAGCCCTGGCTGTGCCCATTGACTGTTCTGCCCTGGAATTGCTGTCACACAATCATAGACTATTAGGGTTGGAAGAGACCTCAGGAGGTCATCTAGTCCAACCCCCTGCTCAAAACAGGGCCAATCCCCAATTTTTGCCCCAGATCCCTAAATGGCCCCCTCAAGGATTGAGCTCACAACCCTGGGCTTAGCAGGCCAATGCTCAAACCACTGAGCTATCCCTTCCCCCTCTCTTCACCTTCATAGCCACTCTGTTTCTGCCCTGTAGTGTTTAAAAGTAACCTTCTCTCCCTCTGAGGAAGCAGCAACCTTATAAATATATTTGAACAAGTTGCCTAAGCCATAATGAAATTCCAACATCAAACATTGACAACCTGGCAGCTCTTTGAGACCCCTTTAAAATTTGCCTTTATGAATCCCCCGTGCTACATGTGTACAGATAGAGTAGTGACTTGGGTTGTCACTTTTTAACCTGCAATATATGTGCTGTTTCTAGATGTTTGTTTGCAAATCAAGGCTATATTGACTCATTATTATTTTAATGACACATACGCCAGTAGTGTCTAGAGCAGTGATACTCAGACCTCAGTGGTTCAGGAGCCAAATTAGCGATCAGCATTACCCAGAAGAGCCGCAGCAGTATGAATTCATTGTTTCATTTACTATAGTACTATATATTCATATTTAAACAGTATGATAGGGGAAATATTTAGTTTATATTCTCACAGTAAAATGACTGACCAAGTATTATTATTTTATCAACTACAATTGGTTAACAACATAGTAAAAGCACCCTGATTGGTTAATAATTAAATCACACAGTGTTTTAATATCCTGTGCTACAAAGAGCCGAAGGGGGCATTAAAGAGCCACTTGCCGCTCGCGAGCCTCAGTCTGAGTATCACTGGTCTAGAGGCTGCAGATGAGACCTGGGACCCATTGTGCCATGCACTGTACAAATACATAGTAAGAGATATGAGATTGGAAACCAAGGCACAGAGAGGTTACTTGGGGAGCCAGGATTAAAACCCAGGGCTCCTGGTGCCATCCAATGATCTAGCCACTTGACCACGGCTACCTTCCAACTTCTTTTTTTTTTTTAAATTAAGCAATATCAGATTACAGAGAATATACACATTTGCATAGGTTTAGTTATTGCTTAAAGCAACACCTCAGTCTTGCCTACAGTTGGCAAATATCAGCCCTGAGTGAAAGTGTTACTGCTGAGCTGAACAAATTGGGGCTGCTCCTATTTAGCCTCTTGTGATGCGAGAACCAGGGATACACAATGAAATGAAAAGGTAACATTTTAAAATGGAACAAAGGAAATACCTTTGCACGGTGCATAATTAGCCTGTTGTACTTACTACCACAGGGTCACTGAGATTAAGAATTTAGGCTTTGTCTACACACAAAAATTGTGCTGCTTTAACTACTCCGCTATAGTTAAACCAGTACAAACCCCCCTTGTACAGATGCAGTTATATGGGTATAAAGGTGCTTTATACTTGTATGGCTATTCCTGTATGGGAAGGGGAATAGACTATAACAGTATAAGGCACTTTTGTACTGGTATAATGGCATCCACACTGGGGTTGTACCAATACACCTCACTTACCCAAAACAGCTATACCTGACCAAAAAGAGTATGTAGGCCAGGCCTCAGCAGGATTCTAAAAAGGGTTAGCTATTCCATGACTAATGAGGATATCACCCACATTCACACTAGTAATAATAAACATTCAAAAGGGATATTATCAACCTTCCTGCTTCAGGATAAAGAAACCACTGAGGTGAGGAACAAGCTTCCCCTGTGGAAATACTTTTGCAGAAATGTCCAAGCTTCATCCTTTCTAAAATGCATCTGGTGCTGGCCCCTCTCAGAGGGTCTGCTCCAATGCCCATTGGATAGGAAAGTTTCCCATAGGCCCCAAGACATTACACTGTACTAGATGGACTATCGGTCTGATCTAGCATGACAATTCCTATGTTTCTATAAACCTAAGGGGAAAAAAGGTGTTATAGCAAAAAATACTGTCAGACAGCAAACTATGGAACTGCTAGCTGGGGTCATTCTAGAAGAGTTTGCTCTACATTTATTGTACGTGTTGGTTAATCCTGAGCATGTGCCTTACAGAAAAAGTAAAGACATGGAAGGAAACAAGAAATGCTATAAACAGGATGGAACACAATCAAATGTAAGACAGAGAGTTGAGTCCAACAATCAGCTTGATCATCTAATACCTTACAGGCTGGTCATTTGATGCCATAATTGCATCTGCTTTTGCATCCTGTAAGCTGGGCCTTTCTATAAACAGCAGGCTCTTTGTTATCATCACAGTTGCAGGGGGAAAGGAAATGTTTGGAGGGGAAAAGGCCTTTAAGAAGACAGGTATGAATGCATATGAGCAAAGGAAAGGAGAATCAGGTGTAACAACTGGGACCCTCTTCTCATCATTGGTTTCTTCTTATCTCTATAGAAAAAATTCCATGAATAAGAGTTTCCTCACCTAAACACAAATTGAGGACAAACATGGCAAAACCAACATCTGTAGCTAGATAAGAGCTGTGCAATGATACAGATAAAGATGCTCTTTCTTATCCAGTTATCAGGACTGGGAATTTGGCAAAGGAAACATAATTAATGTGAAAGGAAAAGAATCCCCCACTCCTCCCCATATTCACTGTTCTGGTGGAAAGCACAGCAGTAGCTGAGTGGCAATTTCCCCATTCACTAAGGAATATTGCCATTTTGGAAAAAGGGTATGTGGAGAGGAGGCATTAATAAGCTGTTTAAATACAGTCAGATTCATTGGACTCCATTCTTTCCCTTGGGGTAATGAAAGAAGAGAGGAAGGATTAGTCAAATATTTTGCCTCTGTAGTTCAGAAGCTCCAGTAAAACAAGATAACTAAGGCACAAGGAGGCATTCACCAGGCACAGGAACCCTGACCCTCAAAGGTATTTAGGCTCCAACTGCCCATGGATTTCAATAGGAGTTAGGTACCTAAATACATTGAGGACCTGGGCCCCAGGGCTGCAACATTTTGCATTCCATTCCTTTATTTCGAACAGCCCAGTCCTAGCAATCTGCTTCACAGCCTGAAGCACATGCACTGCTAGGCAGTTACCCAAGCTACTAATCCTGGAACAGGCTCAAGCAAGAGGACAAGAAGTTCATGCATTGCCTCAGCTGCGGAGCAGAGCACATACTTGACTCAGGGATGAAATACCTTTGTCTCTCACTCCAGATTAAAAAATTATCCCCAAAACATAATGTTCTGGAACAGATCTAGAAGTTTACCAAGTAAAAAGGCACATACCCCACCTGCCCCTATTTTGGGATAGTTAAGAGAGTCCATGAATTTAAAATGACTTATGGAATGACAAACAGGGAAGAATATCCTGTCCATTGAGCCAATCAGTCCTCAGTATACACAGGCATCTGGGTTATCCTTCTTGGGTAGCTAAAAGTGGGAGAATTCAAATACTTCAGTGCTAATTCTCTCAGGAGAAGGCTGTGGAAAGAGAGTTTGCAGCAGGGAGCAAAGAGATGAAGAAAGCTGGGAGTAATTTGCATCGCCCTGTGCCAAAAACACTTAAGGCGAAAGGCTTGGGAGAGGAGTGGGGATAATCCAAACAAAAAGAGAACATTTGAATGCTGATTTAAAAGTAAAATAAAATAAATTGCTTCTATAAAAGACTTTCAGAGTTGATTGAATTTTGGAGCAAACTTGAAAAACAAGCCATCCCCTACACACATGCAATTAATTAAATCACCTAGGAAGCACCCGTTTCATTATGCTCCTCGATAAGACCCGCGTGCGATGAGGAAGCACACCTCAGACTTGACAGCACAGTCTCAGAAAAGTAATTTGTTGGTCCTACATGGAGCTGAGTTATTGCAGGAGTAGGAGGAATTACACTCCATCAGTGCAGTCTGGCTCCATCAGTCAGAATCACTGATAGAAGTTTGCAGGCTTTCAATGCCATTATTCCTTCCTTGTTAAAAAAAAGAAAGAAAACCCACTGCTCAGACAGCCCTCTAGTGCAATGGTTCTCAACCAGGGTTCCAGGGCCCCATAGGGGGCCTCAAGCAGGTTTCAGGAGGGCCACCAAGCAGGGCCAGCATTAGACTCACTAGGGCCCTGACCCTGCCACCCGGGGCTGAAGACAAAGCCTGAGAAATGTAGCTTCACGGGGGCCTCTGTGGCATGAGGCCCCAGGCAATTGCCCTGTTTGCTACCCCCTAATGCTGGCCCTGGCTTTTATATGCAGAAAACCAGTTATTGTGGCACAGGTGGGCCATGGAGTTTTTATAGCATATTGGGGGAGCCTCAGAAAGAAAATGGTTGAGAACCCCTGATCTAATGATTTAGCATTCATTCTCACTGCAAAGCTGATGGGTTACCAGCCGGAGTGAAAGCCTCACTCAGGATTTAGCCTGTAGCCCTGAATAGGCTGGCTAGCTTGTATTAAAAGCACCATTAAACTTCAGTCAGAGGGGTTTGTGAGTTGACTAGAGGGGGTTTAGGGAAATACCTAAGAGACCAAACCCTGGTCTACATCTTGGGGGGTGGGGGTGGGGGGTGGAATCGACCTAAGATACACAACTTCAGCTACGGGAATAGCGTAGCTGAAGTCGACATATTTAGGTCGACTTAACATGGCGTCTTCATGGCGCTGAGTCGACTGCTGCTGCTCCCCCATCGACTCCGCGGTGGAGTACTGGATTTGACAGGAGAGTGTTCAGGGATCGATTTATCGCATCTAGACTAGACACGATAAATCGACCCGCAATAGATCGATCGCTACCCGCCAATCCGGCGGGTAGTGTAGACATACCCCAAGTTAACTCTGCAGTAAGACATACTCTAACGTGTCTGCCTCTTAGGTAGAGCTGGGTGGGAAATGGTTTTCCCATCTTGTGAAACTTTTTGAGGTTTCAACAATCTTCCCATTCCACATCAGGGTGAACTTGAGACCTTTCAAATTTTTTGAAAAAAAATGAGAAACCCAGAATAATCAATAGCATAGTAGTTAGGGAACTTAGCTGGGATATGGGATACCACAGTTCAAGTCCCTAGCTCTGAATCAGATAGAGGAGGGACTTGAGCCTGCATCTCATACATCCAAAGTGAGTGCCCTAACCGTCAGACAACTGGCTACTCTGAAGTGAGACTCTCACCAGAAATTCCATGCTGAACCTGAGAAGCCTTTCCCAATTAAAAGTTCCATCAAAATTGGTACATTCCTGAAAAAAGTTTCAATGAATCAACATTTTCCAGTGAAAAACCATTTTGCTGAAAAATATCCAACCAGCTTCTCTAATTGTAGGCGTTGCCTACACAGATGCTTATTGGGAAATGTGCCACTGTTAGTCTACCAAAGGTGCAGCTCCACCAAGAACAGCAACAGTGGGAGACTGATGTGGCTCAGGTGGTTTTAGTGTCTCATCTAGACTTGCTCTGGGCAGGGTTAGACAACACAGTGTTTAAAACATCACAACCAGTTGTAGCGTTAGCACTTACCATTGGTGGAGCTGCACTAGGAGGTGGCTTCCCAAAAAAAGGCTAGTCTAGATACATCCTTAGTGCTAACCATGAGGTGGCTCCCTGTGCCCTCAGAACAAGACTAGATTCATTCCAGGTTCTGTTAACCTGGTTCTACAGGGGCTATGAGACAAGCTTGATTCATATACTGTGTATGAAATTGCTTTTAATAATTATAAGTAATGCCAATATAGCTGAAATGGAAGTAGGGAAACCTATAATAACATGTAATATAAGTATTAATATTAACAGTTATTTTAAGGTATTGTCAAGCCTAAGTACAAACAAGTTATCAATTGCTCACTTCAAGTAATATTGACTTTAGGAACCATGTTAAACTCTCAGACAATTACACCGTGTAGAGAGGGACTGCATTTTGTGGAAAGGAGGCAAAACCTTAAGACAGAGGCACCGAATTTCTAATGTGCTGGGGGAGAAGGGGTGCTCGACCCCCGCTGTACCCCAGGCTCTGCCCCCACTCCACCCCTTCCCCCAAGGCCCCACCCCCACCTTGCCTCTTTCCACTTTCCTCTGCCCCCGCTCCTCCTCTTCCCACCACTGCTCCACCCACATCCTGCCTCCTCCTGCCTCATTCCGCCCCCTCTCCTAAGCGCACCTCACCCCCACTCACCTCTCCCCCCCCACCCATCCCCAGTACTTCCTGCACAAACTGGACCAGGTTTAATTTTGTAAAAACAAGCTGTTAAAAACATAGAAGAAAAATAGCTGTGTGTCCATGTTTAATTTGCTGGGGAATTAGTGAATTTACTTTAAAAAGCTGACCCTGTCCATATTGCTGTTGGAGCCATGCTAGTAGTCACTGTGGACAGCACAGTTGGACTATCACTGTTCTAGAGAAAATCTAGGTCTCAGAAATCCCATGCAAACAAGGTTACTGCTAGTAGTATTGTTTCAACCATAGGACGAGAACTGCCCAGTTTGTGCATTTCAACTGTGCTCTACAGAATTTCCAGACCGTTTTCATAAAATGTTCCAGGCTCATTTTTCTTATTCGGAACACACAGTTCCCTTTGGCTAGGAGAAAATTTGCTGCCCCCCCCCCCCCCCAATCTAATTTCTGCAGGAAACTTGTGATTTCCCAGCAACAGTCTCCAACTACAAAAGGAATAATACTAGTCTGCAGCTGCCTGAGTCGACGCTCTTGTTATTATGGTGCTTAATGACTTCTCTAAGACCTATTCCCAGTAACTCAAGTTCCTTGGTCAAGGGCTTCTGCTTCTGGAATACAACAGACCTACTTCCTCCAGTCCGATTCTTCATTTGCTGAAGTTTAATTAAAAAAATCCCCAAGACTCCAGACAACTTTTATTTTCTACTCAGAGGCTGAGATTCTGAGCTCTACCTCTGGGAGGCGTAGCACTGAAAAGCACAGCCGGGAGGGAGGAGTTGGCTTTACTGCACCTTTGTGATCTCCCTCTTCTGAGCATCTCCAGGGCTTGGTGAGCAAATTAGAGCAAGCTGTTTACATCAAAGCATGGTGGTCGGAGTCCACCAAAGCAACAAAAGGCCTGTCCCTGCAGATAGAGGCGCCCCAGAACCCAGAACTTAATTGAATATGGGGGACAAAAAAATGAACAAACAGGGACAAGGCTGCAGACTGACATACCTCCTCTCAACCCAGCATGTCCCATATGATGGGACTAGCTACAGGCTGTGAGCATAGTGGCTTATGGCTGTCCTATACAGTGTCTGAACTGGGGAAACTCTTTCCCCAGCCAGGTAAGGGGATTTAAGGGACCATACCAAGAGAGAGAACCCATTGCAGAATATTTATTTCTGATTCCAGATTAACCCAAACTCAGATAAAAGAGCCTTGCTACAATAGCAAAACTATAGTCTCGCGACTGTTATAACATGGTTTGATGTGGTCTGCAGAGTTTGGCATACAGTATATTACTGGAGGTGACTCAATCTAGATCACTGTCAGGTACCATGGTTCCAGCAGTGTCACAGAGTCACCGGGCCAGTGCTCTGGAACTACTCCATATGAAGCCAGCCAGGACTCTGGGGTGACATGCTTCCTCTCTCTGAGCATACTGTCACCAGAGCAAGAAGCTTACACAGCTTACACCCTTCCTGGGTCTGACCTCGGAGCATTCAGCATCCCCTTCCACACCGTGAGCTTCCTGCAGTGAGTCTGCCCACGCAGGGCCAAATCTGCTGATTTCAGACACGGTTTGGGGGAGGGGTTTCCACTCTCATAATAATGATTTAAATTACATTTTTCCTGGATTATTCCATAATTTCACTAATAACTATTGCTCTCGAGGAAAGAAATGACAGAGGAATGTAAAAATGAACATGTGGCTTCATTTACAGAAGTAGCCACTGTGCCAGGATAGAAAATACACTTCATGAAACATTTCAAAGGAGCTTGTCAAATACACAGAGTTACTGGACATACATCTCAGCTACACAAATATGAGACATTGCAGTGATTCCAAACAAAACATTACTGTATGCTATTTCAATCATGCACTAATTAAAGGATCCTTAACTTTACTTCAAAGGTGACCTGCAAAGGAAAAATATGGACTTGTGCCATTTTTTCTTTCCTTATGCTACATAAGAAGACTTAGCCCTGGTCTACACTACTAGGTTAGGTCGAATTTAGCCGCGTTAGGTCAATTTTATAAGCAATGCGGCTACACAACCAACCCCGTTCTGTCGGCCTAAAGGGCTCTTAAAATCGACTGCTGTACTCCTCCCCGACGAGGGGAGTAGCGTTAAAATCGACCTTGGGTCGAATTTGGGGTAATGCAGACACAGCATTGTGCAATTCGACGGTATTGGCCTCCGGGAGCTATCACAGAATGCTCCAATGTGACCGCTCTGGACAGCACTTTCAACTCCAATGCACTAGCCAGGTGCACAGGAAAAGCCCCAGGAACTTTGGAATTTCATTTCCTGTTTGGTCAGCGTGGCGAGCTCAGCCGCACAGGTAACCATGCAGTCCCAGAATCACAAACGCGCTCCAGCATGGAGTGAACGGGAGACACTGGAGCTGATTGCTGTATGGGGAGAAGAATCTGTGCAGGCAGAAATCTGATCAAAAAGGCTTTGTCTACATTAGCACTTTTGTCGGTCAGGGGGGTGTTTTTTCACACAAGTTTCACCAACAAAAGCGCAGGTGTGGACAGCACTATGTCGGCAGGAGACACTCTCCTGCTGACATAGCTACCACCACTTCTTGGGGGTGGTTTAATTATCTGGCAGGAGAGCTCTCTCCTGCCAGCATAGAGCAGCTACAAGGGAGACCTTACAGCGGCATAGCCGCAGCTGTGCCACTGTAAGGTCTGTGGAGTAGACATAGCCTTAATGGGGGGATGCACAGTGTGGACAAGTCTCTTAACTATCAGCTTTGAAGAAAGCTGGGAAGCACAGGACTGAGAGCATGGGCTTGTCTAAACTTGAAATGCTACAGTAGCAGCTGCAGTTGCGTTGCTGTAGTGCTCCAGTGTAGATACTACCTATGCCAATGGGAGGGGTTCTCCCCTCAGTGTAGCTCATCCACCTCATCAAGAGGCAGTAGCTAGGTAAATGGAAGAATTCTTCAGTCATCATATAGTGCTGTCTACACCAGGGGTTAGCTTGGCTTACCTACATCACTCAGGGATGTGGATTTTTCACAGTGCTGAGCAACATAGCTGGATCAATCTAACTTTCTAGTGTAGACCAGGTCGGTGTCTTCCTGGAGCAGCTTGACAGTGTGAAGAGAGATCGGTGAAGAGGATACCTGGATGTCAGCTCCCCCTGCTTTGGGCTCCTCAGTGACAAAGTGGTGATTTTAGCAGCAAATCTATGCCCAACACCCCCTCCAGTGTTAGGGAGAGTCCTGGGGTAAGAAAACCCATTGTGAACAATTATGAAGTGACCTGCACCTAGGGGAAGTTTCTTCTTAACCTCAATCAGTTAGTGGTTTGCTGAAGACCTGAAAAATGAAAAATTATTCCCAGCTGATGGTAAGAAAAGCAAAAGTATGTTTCCAGGGCAGCAGCATGATTCTCATTACTGCTAATGCAAATTACATATGCAGAAAGAGCATGTGTATGGTAAGGTTGTGGAGGTAGGTGCATTATGCATATATAATACAAGAGGATCTGTATAGTACTACAGGTAGCTGCTATAATCTTCTCTAGAGAAAAAGATCTGACATGTTTGGATTGAATGCTATTGGACAGTGCTGAGAACCTCCGCTAAGATATTGAGTGCCTTCATCTCCCATAGAAGTCCATGAAACATAAGCCCAGATCTGAATGCCTGGAACTGTAGCAAAGAAAAAAAGGACAGGATTGAACCCCAGTATATATTAAAGAAAAAGCTGCATGAAAGCTTAGAATGAGGAGACAAGCCTCTTCTGCAATTCTGGCTTGTAAACACACACATCCCCTCTGCATTGCCCCCACATGCATTCTCGGGGCTTTCAGTTGGTTCCCAGAGCAGGAGCACCAACACTGTTATGAAAGGGCTGTGAACTGGAAGAGAATTGTGGGTATTATCATGCAAATCAGCCCACCAAGCAACCTTTGTTTCCAAATTCTGAATCCTCCCCTCCCCCAAACTGCCACATCAAGTTTTGAATGAATGAGTAAATGAATAGTGTCAAACAATGCAATAAACATTTAACACTAAATCCAGCCCAAAGGTGCTTCACACGGAACCAAGATTTAGCTCAAAAAAATACTCAGTCAAGCTTAGTATGTATAAAAGCAGAGCTGGCTAAACATGTGCTGTAAGCTCCCAGCTAATATCCAAACCATACTGCTGTACTGTCAGCATTAGACCACTGACAATCCATCAGTCCCTCTGGTTCTAAAATTTACTACTTACACTCCCTTTTTAGCACTAGTTTACTATTCCATTCATGTAAGTGAAGCAGATTTACCAGTGCTTATTTTTATAGCAAATGGTTACTTGCTTCTGAATTATGTCTGAATGGTAAACTGTGCATACATATATACACACCTCATGAAGTGAGCCACAAAGAAAGAACAGACCTGATAAAAAGGATGAAGTCTCCTTTTCTAAACAAGCGACAAAGGGTCCTGTGGCACCTTATAGACTAACAGAGGTATTGAAGCATAAGCTTTCATGGGTGAATACCCACTTCTTTGGATGCAAGCAGTGGAAATGTCCAGAGGCAGATATAAAATCTTTTCTAAACAGTCTGCAATCCTCTGGCTGTCACCAGAAAATGCACTAGACCTGTCTGCTGCTTTTCACAGGCTGTGGCTTACCACTATAGCATTAGATGTTAATGTGGAAAAAAAAAATTCCTCCTTCTCAGCATGAGCGATGATAAACTTGGAGAGAAAAAAAAACCCATTCCCTTCCTCTTGTGTGTTCTCTACAAGTGTACATACAGTATTGCTTAAAGTTATGCATTTGGGGGTTGATCCAAGGCCTCACTGAAGTCTATGGAAAAACATCCACTAATTACACTAGACTTTGAATCAAGTCCTTATAGATATATAGATGGTGAGAAAGATGCATACACACTGCAGACCAAATCCTGGTCCTGATAATGTCTGGTATGTCCATACTCACGCCCTGTAGATATATAGATTCTAACATTCTCATGGTTTAACTTTCTTGAGTAGTGATCGACTCATGATAATAAAGCAAAGGATTACACAGGTGAGATCTCTTGTGGCTTCTGAGGGGGAAGCATCGCCTCTTTGAGGTAGCCGTGTAACCTGCATCTCTACCTAGTAGTCTCTTATGTCTGTGTAAACTGGGCAGAAGAGTCAGTCCTGTAACCTGGTACAAATACATCTTCAAGCATTGAACATACTACCTAGACCTGTAAGAACTTGTTAAAACATTCATGGACTATATTACAAATGCACTTGGGTAGATATCCTAGTGAGTTAACTGCAGACTGTTTATTTGGGTTCTACATGTCTGTAGATACTGATACATAACCAGCAATTAAAAAAAAAAAAAGATTGACTCTGGAATGGTTTTATACCACTTCACTAAAATATGAAAAGCAGACTACAAATATTAATCTTTTGGTTTTAGCTCCTGTTACCAAACAATAAAACCCACAACGAAATAATTAGTGATGATAGTAAAACCTTAGAGGAATACCTTCACGAAATCACCATTCTTTCAATACAATACATGACCACATTCACTGTTTATCTCCCTGCAAAAATAGTATCAGTCTTCAATGCACAGAAAAGCAAAACAAACTAAATTAAGCTCTTCTTGAGAAAAAAAAATAAAATAGCCCATAAAAGACATTGGGCCAAATTCTGCTCCCAATTACACCCATGCAATCCCAGTGCAGTAAATGGGGTTACACCAAGGTAAGAAGTGAAAGAAGAATTTGGGCAAAATATGTAGTTTAATTTCAATTGATAATAATGAACAATTTTTTTAAAAAAATACGTTTTTACCCAAACTATTAGTGACTCACCAATTTCTATCTCCCCAAAAGGTCATCTCTATCTTTTGCTTGTGTTGGTGAAAATAAATTCTAATAATGGAATATCAAAATGATAAATACTTTTAAAAATCCTTATTCTTTTAGTGCTGTATCTGCTACTGGGCAGAAGGGAAGAGAGAGGAGGGAAGGGAAGAGGAAAGTAACAAGACTTCCCTAGGCTACTTCAGGTTTAGTACATCCAAATCATAGAAATCTTTGGATTCAAGAGACTTGTAGTTGGAATCTCGGGCCCAGAACTGCACTGGTTACTCAAGCAAACCTCCCACTGACTTCAAGTTGAAATCAACAGGAGTTCTGGCTATGTAAAGGAGGCTGTGATTAGCTTTATACTCTGGTCTCCTTAAGAGTATTAAAGTTAATGAATATGTGCAGTGTACAGCACAAGACAAAGCAAACTAAGGCTCTGATCCTGATCCACACAGCTGGACTCTTAATATGAATAAGACTATAGTGAGATCATAAGTTAACAGATGGTATAAGAAGGTGATGCTCAGTTAAAACATTCTTTTTCTTAAAGGATTTATTTTTCCCCTTGAGCCAGATACTACAGTCCTTCCTCAGGCAAAACACAGTTGACGTCCAGCCTCGGAAGCACCTCAACAGTAATTATATAAGGATACAGTAGTGAATTCTTTTGCCTCAGTTTCCCAATGCATAAACTAGAAGTATTAATACTTACCTCACTGGGACACTGGAGATTATAGTTTTTTGCAGAGCCTGATAAAACTGTAAAGTGCTACTGTAAGTACAAAGTATCAGTATCAGATTAAAGAAAAAAGGTCACATTGGGTTTACCAACTTTAGCCTGGAGACCCACTGTATAATTTAAGCCAGAGTAAGGGTCTGAGTTTGTAGTTCCTTTTTCAGGAACAGAGTCTCTGACAATAACCCCTTAAGCACAATGCAGATTTTCAAAAGGGACTAGTGATTTTTTGGGTACTTCAGGTTTTGGGTGCTCAAATTAACATACTTTAAGGGGCCTGATTTTCAGAAGGTGAAGAGCATTCCCCCATAGAAGTCTCCCCCCTTACAGTGTCTAAAGTTTGGAACCCAAAAATTGAAGCATCCAAAATCATTAGTTATTTCTGAAAAATCCTGGCCAGTATTTTTGCCTGAATTAAAAATGCCAGTATTTTCCACTGAAAATCCCTAGAAGCAATTACATTCTCTGAGGACATTTATTGAATATTCTTTTAAAAAAGTTTCAATGCAATACATTTTTCTTGTCTTTCTACTGATTGAATTTCCAATCTGCAGAACAATGAACCCAACCCTGCTCCTATTTAAATCAATGGCAAAACTCCCATTGAGTTCCATGGGATGCAGCCTTTTCTGCTGAAACAAAGGAAGCACCACAAAAGGTGTTGTTTTGACAATTGTTATTTACTTTGTTTATAATCCAGAGGGTTCTAGCAAATATTCAGATTCTGTGTAAGTGAAGGGCCTGATTCTCCTGTCACTTATGTTACTCCTGATTTACACTAACTCTGCTGAAGTCAACGGGGTTACACTGGTAGCAAACTGGTTTAAGAGAATCAGCTCAAGGTCTTAATATAATGAGACCTCTTTTTAGTCATTTTAGCAAAAACTGAATCCTAGAGATCATAATTTTGTGCATGAATCAGCAAGGCATGTACTACATTGCATTAGGATGAATAGATATTTTGTACCTATATAGTTATCACTCAGGAAGGATACCCCTTAAATAAACGAAATTTGAATATATTCTACAGTTGCAGGTGTTGTCACCCCACCTAGTGCCACTTTTATTTGAACATCCAACAATAAAACATAATTCTTGTCAAAGAAAAATCCCAAGTGAACCAGGCCAAGAGGGGAAGAAAATAAAAAAAGATAGGCATTTACTAGCAGAAAGTTAATTAGGTCCACCCCCTCAACCATACATGAGGAACAGTGACTAAACTTGATTTTTTTTTTTTTAAAAAAAGGAATGTTTACTGGGCTGCTCAGGTGCAAGTGTGTCCCCTCCCTTTTTGGGCTGTAAGCAAGTAAAGCCTGTAGCCCAGCCCTGTTATGCAGGAGAGTAGTTGAGCAGTTATCCAGTCTTACTTCATTGTCTGGAGCTTGTATTTGCATGCAAGATGTATTCACTACAAAAGAGCTGTTACCTGACTATAATACCATCAAAGTAGTAAGTTTTGCTGCTGGTAGGTAGACTTGAAGGGAAAAGTAACTAAGACAGAACCATATGGGTTTTGCTTTACACAGGAAAAAACCCAAGTAACAAACAGTAAAAATTGTTACTCTAACAGTCCCACAACAGCCCTGCTGCTGTCTGAATTTAATTCAGTTTGAAGGGGAAAAGTCTGTCCCTACAGTCAAGTGCAACTTGGAAAACAACATTAGGAGGCAAGTGGGGAGAGTCACTGACCCCGCCCTGCAGGACAAAGGCGTTTTGTGCTTCTGAACTGGTTACTTACTAAGGAAATGAAGACATCATCTCAGATAAAACAAAAACACTTCCCTCCCCTGGTCTCCCTACTGCAGAACCGGATTTCTCTGGAAAGCTCCCCCGAAAAGGATACCCAATATGTTGCAGAATATACACCTATTTCAGAATTCTGCTTCAAAAGATGTGCAATCCAGAGAAAATACATATCAAACCTTGTCCATCCCAAAGTTTATCTGTTAAATTAGTCACTGTATGTAGATAGTAGCTTCAGCTTTGTTCAGGCAACTCATTATTGAACCACAAGAAACTTCTCATGAATGTCATCATAGAGTCTTTTAATACTTTACATAAAAAACTGCATACACAGCTTATTAACTTTATGTAAACATCATACAAGTCTCATTGCTTTTGCCATGTCAGTTAATTAAAAAACCCTAAACAAACAAACAGTCTTAGTACCACTGTCAAAAAGGGAAACCCAAATATCTCATAAAGGACAAAACCAGATGGATAAGTTTGTTCACTGAACCAGAGAAGCACAAGTTTAATGGCCGCCCTGTAAAAATAAAATTTAAATAAGCCCAAATACTTTAAACTGCTCTGGGAGGGGAGAGGAAGGAGCCAGTGTTTCCACTCACTTTTCAAAAGAAATACAGTGGTTTTATTTGACATTTTTAAAGAAATCCAAAACAGATGAGGTTACTATGTCAAAAGTGTTCATAATGCTACAGTGTTGTATGCATTTGACAAGTGTTAAAATTAAAAAGTTAACACTTAGTTGTGCAAAGTAAGTTCTCACTGGAAAATGATATTTTTTTTAAATTAACCAAAGCGACACAATTGCAGAAGACAACTGTAATTGAAGGAGCAAGCACCCAGGTAATACATGGCTTCTCCCCACCCTTTCCCATCCCACTGTGACTGCCATCAGGAGATTGATATCTAGGGAAAAGACAGACTGCAAGCAGATCAATCTGTTCTAGTTCAGCTGGGTGACTTCTACAACTGGAGTCAGTTCAGCTCTTTAAACAGCAGGCTTTAGTCAGTCTTGACTGTGTTGGGGAAGGGTGTCTGTTCCTTTCAATGACAGAAATTCAAGCTGGGCTGAGTAGTTTGGCACCCACTCCCCAGTTTACTTTAAATAATAAACAGACCTTTCAGTATCCCAGTTCAAACTGAAATAATATTTAGGTATCTACACACTGGACAGCCCACCTCTCCCTGATGCCCCTTTCGCTTCAAGTCCTCAAAGAGCTATGTTTCACAGCAGGTACATCGGAAGTCAGCTCAGTCCAGGAAATCTGCCCCATGGGACGTGTTTGCTGCTGGCGGTCCGCAGAGAGTTTGACAAATGCAGCCCCCACCCCAAAGCACGCAGGGCCTGGGGTGAGAAGAGCGCGCACACAGGAAGGAGGAAGTCTCTTCCAAGTGTCTCATGTGCATTGATCCCCTCTCACAAAGGAGGCTGTCTTGGTGTAGTAGATGCTGGGTTAATAACCCCAGCTGGAGAGACAGGAGAGGAGCTGGGTCCATTCTCCCCCACACACTCCCTCGCTCGCTGCCTAAATCTCAGCAGCCGCCGCTTTTTAGCTGCGTTTCCCAGTCCACGAGCGATTGGTTTGCAGGGGGTGGGAGCAGCCTTGGTCTCTAGACGATGAGCGTCTCCCCCAAGGCTCAGGGCATGCAGGCTCCCCCCACCCCCCCGGGCTAAGCGTGTGGGTCTCCCCGCTTCACCTCCAGTGCGCGGCTCCTAGCAGGGCCCGCCCCGTGCAGCGTCCCCCCGGTCCTGGCGGGCGAGTGCCCCCACGGCGCGCCCTATAGCACCTTGCAGCAGTTGAGGCAGCCGCTCGGGGTGCCGTAGCGCTTCTGCAGGGCGGCGCGGGTGGCCGTCTCGAAGACCTCGCGGACCCCTTCCTTGGTCTTGGCCGAGCACTCCAGGTAGTCGTAGGCCTGGATGCGGACGGCCATGGCCCGCCCGTCCTCGGTGCGCACGGGCTCCTGCTTCATGCGGGCCAGCTCGTTGCGGACGTGCTCGTCGTTGCGCAGGTCCTTCTTGTTGGCCACCAGGATGATGGGCACGTTGGGGCAGAAGTGCTTGACCTCGGGCACCCACTTCTCCGGGATGTTCTCCAGCGAGTCCGGGCTGTCCACCGAGAAGCACATGAGGATCACGTCGGTGTCCGGGTAGGAGAGGGGCCGCAGGCGGTCGTAGTCCTCCTGGCCGGCCGTGTCCCACAGGGCCAGCTCCACCTGCTTGCTGTCCACCTCGATGTCCGCCACGTAGTTCTCGAAGACGGTGGGCACGTAGACCTCGGGGAACTCGTCCTTGCTGAAGACGATCAGCAGGCAGGTCTTGCCGCACGCCCCGTCCCCCACCACCACCAGCTTCTTGCGGATCGCGGCCATGGCCAGGCTCGCCAAGCTCGCCTTGTGGTGCAGCAGGATGATGGAGGCGCCTTCTCCGCCGCCGCCGCCTCCCTCCCGCTGTCTACAGGGCACCGTGGCGAGCGCGGGTGGGCGAGGCGAGCGGGGGGTTTCGCTCTCCCGCCACGCGCGCGGGGGGTGAAGCGGGATCGCCGCACGGCCGCGGTCTCCTCCCCGGGCCCCGGGGCGGTGTTACTGCCGCGCGCTCCCCGGCCGGGCTGCGACGGGCGGAGGGGGATCGCTGCACCGCCCCGCCCCGCTGGCTGCCGGGCTCGCTCGCCAACGCGTCCCGCAACGGGGGCTCTCCGCAGGCAGCCCGCCGTCTCCTCTCTCCGTGTGCGTGCGGCTTGCGCCTCTCCCCGGCCCCCGCTGCTGCGGAGGAGCTGCAGCAGCCTGGGTGTATTTTGCGGGGCAGGGGCTTCAGCAACGTGGCCAGCGGGCGCCCGGCACTGCTACCGCGCTCAGTCCGGCTCCACCAGTGCGGCAGACTGCCGCTGGGCGCGGGTATTTAAAGGGGCCGGCTACTTTCTTAATATAGCCGGCCAATGGCAAGGCAAAGAGTGAGGTCATCGGTTTGAAGGCGCTCAGCCATTGGTGGGGAGCTGCAGGCACGTAGGCGGGGCCAGGCCAGAGTGACTGGCAGCCTGCAACGAGGGAGGCGAGCGGGCTGGCTGCGAGGGGCTGGACGGAGGTGGGCAGGGCCCGCACGCTCCCGAAGGGTGGCGCGGGAGGGCGTTAAGGGGGTGGGGGCCGTCCCTGCTCTTCTCCCCCGGGCCGTCCGTGCTCTTCCCAGGCGGGGTCCCGCTTCTTGGGAGCTGGAGGATTCATTCCCCTTAAACTCTCCTGAATGGCACATTTCCCGCCCTCCCCTGCAGTGTCTCCACATCAGTGTGGCTCGGAGCTTCACGAGCAGCCGGGCTGTATCGCTCCGAACAGGGCTCGAGCTAGCTCCTGCCCAGCCCCAGCCCCCCTCGCTCACGGGCTGCAGTTCGTTATGGAGACCAGACCTGACACTTTCCGCAAGCTAAGCGCTCACGGACCCGGCTGCAAGTGAGGGGGGAGCAGATCAAGATACTTTGAGGGATCCCTGTTCCATCATGCGCCCCCCACCCAGAGGTGAAAGGAAGCCGGGGAGTTATATGGGCTCATGGCTCCAGCAATATTAGGGTGACCAGATGTCCCGATTTTATAGGGACAGTCCCGATTTTTGAGTCTTTTTCTTATATAGGCTCCTATTACCCCCCACCCCAGTCCCGATTTTTCACATTTGCTCTCTGGTCACCCTAAGCAATATTGAGAGCCTGGCGACCCGGCTCCACCAATGTTCGAGGCCGGGTCTCCCCGCTGGCCCCACCTGCTGCTCCCCCCCCCCCCCGCGCCTCCCCTGAGTGTCCCCTGGGTTCTGGAGCAGAGCTATCCTGTCTCCCCGGTGCAGCTCCATGCTTCCTCCCTACATCAACTGCTGCCGCAGGGTCCTAGCATCCCCTTCCTACTAGTGGCAGGGCAGGCTGCCCTTACCCCTCAGACTCTTTCATTTTCCAGCGGGACCCTCCACCAGTACAGTTGCCTCCCCGCCCCCCCGCCCGCAGTCACCGCTCCTGCCCAACGCTGGGCAAGAGCAGCCCCATCCACCACCCCCAGTGAGGCTACAGTGTGGGGCAGCAGCAGGGGAAGAGGCGCACATGTGATGACAGCCCCCCCACACACACCCACCACAGAGGACACGAGGGAGATTCCTGGACCTGAGAGGGGCCGTAGGAGCACGTGTAGTGTCAGTGGTGGGGGTGAGTGTGCTGCCAGAGGAGAGAAGGGGGCCTCTACCCCAGAGCTCGCTGCTGCCAGCAGGGAGAGGGCTGAGGGAATCCTCCTCTGGCTCCAGTCCCAGGGCAGCCTGCCTGCACCCAACTCATCCCCAGCCCTGCCCCACCCCAGAGCCCACACCCCCAGCCAGAGCCCTCATCCCCCTACACCCAAACCCTCTGCTCTAACCCTGAGCCTCTCCAACACCCCAAACTCCTCATCCCCAGCCAGAGCCCTCATCCCCCTGTACCCTAACCCTCTTCCTCAGCCCTGAGCCCCCTCCGACACCCCAAACCCCTCATCCCCAGCCACACCCCAAACCCATCCCCAGCCTCACCCCACAGCCCTCACCCTGCACCCCCTCCCTCCATACCCCCTCCCAGAACCTGCCCCCTCCCTCCCTCCCATCCCCAAACTCCCTCCCAGAGACTGCACCCCAATCCCCTGCCTCAGCCCAGGGCCTGCACCCCAGACCTCCTCCCCCACCCAAACTCCCTCCCAGAGCCTTGGGCAGGTGGGGGGCAGAGTTTGGGCAGGGGGTGGGTTCTGGGCACCACCAAAATTTCTACAAATCTACCACCCCTGCCGGCAAGAGCTGGTGTGCCATACTGGGGCGGACCAGCTTCCCCAGGCGGCAATTTAAAGGACCTGGGACTCCCAGCAGCAGCTGGAGCCATAGGACCTTTACATTGCCACTAGAACCCCACTGCCAGAGCCTTGGGGCTGCTGCTACCCCAGGGCTCCAGGGACGATTTAAAGGGCCCAGACCGGTAGAGGCAGCGGGAGCCCCGGACCCTTTAAATAGTCGCCGGAGCACCGCCACCACTACCCCAGGGCTCCAGTAGGCTTCAGTGGCTATTTAAAGGGCCCAGGGCTCCCACTGCCTCTACCGCCCCAGGCCCTTTAAATCGTCCCCGGAGCCCTGCTGCCCTGAGATCCTCATATGCCAAGTTTCAGCCCAGAAGGAATATTTGTATGGAGGGATTATAAAACCCTAAAACTAGTAGACTTTAAGTGACCTGTCCTCTGAATCTTAATTTATAGTAATATTAGTAAGTCTACAAAATGACACAGCTTAGCAGTGGTAAACTGCAGACACCAACAAACACTCTCATCAGGCACAAACAAGAACACTTACTAACAACCTAAAAAGAACAAGATGTGCACTGGACAGAACATTTCAAAGAATTGCTGAAAAGGGAACTACCTAAAGAGGAAGCAAACATCCAGGAGGCAGCAGAAGATCTCAACACAGACACTGCAACTAAGGAAGAGATCATACAAGCCATCAAATCCTTAACAAATGGGAAAGCTCCTGGCAAGGATAACTTGAATGCAGAATTGTTCAAGGTAAATCCTAAATTAGCAGCATCTATCCTAGCCACTCTATTTACATCAGTCTGGGAAAGGGAAAAAGTGCCAGATGACTGGACCAATGGAGTTACAGTGAAGATACCAAAGAAAGGAACTCTCAGTGATTGTAATAACTGGCGTGGCATCACACTTTTATTTGTGCCAAGCAAAGTATTGTGTAAGATCATAGTCCAACGTATATCAGAGGCAGTTGATAACGTTCTCAGAAAAGAGCAAGCTGGTTTTCGGAAAGGGCGTGGATACACAGACCAGATCTTCATTCTACGAAACATAATAGAACAGTGCTTAGAATGGCAATGACAACGCTCCATAAATTTCATAGACTTTGAGAAGGCTTTTGATAGCATTCACAGGATCAGCCTATGGAGCATTCTGCAGGCATATGGAATTCCTTTACGTATAATCAACGTCATCAAAAGCTTCTATTTCAACTTTATATGCAGTGTTGATCACAGTGAGCTCAGTTTTGAAGTCAAAAACAGGAGTACGTCAGGGTGTGTCATGTCTGCAATCCTCTTCAACATTGCCATTGACTAGGTAATGCAGCGTACAAGAGAAGACATGACAAGAGGCATTAAATGGACTCTTCTCATCCCTTGAAGATGACTTCGCAGATGATGTTGCTATCCTATCACATATCCAACACCATATACAAGATAAACAACTCAACTCAATACATTCAGCCAGCAAATTGGACTGAAAATCAACTGCAATAAGACAGATATCATGACCTTTAATCTTGCCTCACCATCACCAGTACGGATAGAGGGTTATGTTCTCACCAATGTAGAAACATTCACATACTTGGGCAGCACCATCAGCCAGGACGGTGGAGGAAGCCAGGACATCCGGAACAAAATCAGTAAAGCCAGGAACACCTTCAGGAGCTTAAATACAGCCTGGAAATCTCTCTCTTTCCCATTTCCCCCGCTGTCAGGGGACTATATTTTGTCTTTGCAGAGTGATGGATTTGATGACTTAGTCAATCATTTCCACCTCTGATTTATTCAATCCTGTTTTGTAACTGGCTGTAAATCCTCTTGTGGTAATTGGTGCAGTATCTTTCACATTAAAGCTATTAAAACTATACAGAGCACAATCATGTACTCACTTTGACTGATGTTGGGGTCATGTTGGTATTAAAGGGACATCACCACTTCAAAATCACATTTCTATCTGAAAGCCTCCCCCCCCTCAGAAAAATATGATTGTAAAGCTCCAAAACATGACAGGGGGATACAATACCTGATACACTTTTAATTTTTAATTGGTTAGATTTCCAGGTGTTGGTGTCCCTGTGAATCCACTCACTGGGCTAACTCTTTCTCCATCATGAGCCCATAACAAGAGGTAAGCCATCTCTGTAGAAAGAAGATATCACTTCCCATGAGGACATATCCTTCTAATAGTGGAACATTTGTGTCTTGTACTGTAAGGAGATAATTGGGTGTTTTTTGTAATAAGTACTTTATGTATCATTTTAAAAGGTAATCCAAGTTCATTTGCTGTATAATTTAAACCATATTATCTACCTTTGCCGTTTGCAAGTTATTTGAACCTCTTTGAGCATGTGAACAAAAACTATGTTTGATTTTTTCATTGGAGGTTAGTGCCACCATGTGGCAATCTTAATGGTCTGTTCTGGTAAGTCAGAACTTTTGCATCTGGGGAGGCAGAAAGAGAATTTGTGAATATTTTGTAAGTATTTCTGTGTATTCAGTTTAAGATTTAGTGGTGTTGATGATTTTTAACTTGCTTTTGGACTCCATGAAGAAACATAGCTCAAATTAGATTTTATCATTTTGTTAAAAAAAGAAAAAAGAAAAAAGAAAAAGAAATGAATTAACTAGGGTGAAGGAAGCAGCTGCCTGGTTAGTTATGTTTGACATATCAACTGTGCTCTGAAATGAATAAAAAATGTATTGTTTATTAATTTAAAAAGAATTCGGGTCTGTTCTTCTCCCAAAATGCTAGTGGGAGTTATCTGTGTTCATTTGAGTCCAGCTCCTGCTCTCCTAACTCACACGAGTAATCCCATTGAAGTCAGTGGGCCGGATTCTGATTTCATTTGCTTTTCAAGAGAAAGTCCATAGAGCTTCAACAGACTTACTCACCACTAGCCAATGAGTCAAGTGAATAGGATCTACTTGGGTAAAATTCTCACTGAGCACTGAGACTTTTGCCCAAGAACGAACTTTTCAGCTTCCGTCTCCAATTAAAACATCAGCATCAGTGCAATTTCTATCAAGGTACCGTACCTTTAAAAATGCAAATTTAACATAAGGCCAGTGGGCCACATTCAATGAAACATGCTCACTTACACCAGCAGTGACATCAGTCCATAAACATTACCTTAAAGTCAAGGCATAGACCCAGAAAAGTAATTAGATTCTGAGCTGAGGCTGCTGGAACAGCTATGTGGTACCTGCACTGAATTGTCTTCCTTGATGCTTAATGTATTCAGCTGGTCCAGGAAAATGTGAGGTGACCCTGTTTCAGGAAGGCAGTGATTGGTGATTGGGAGTGGAAATCTATGTATGTCCTTTTGATTTCCTGTTTGAGCAACGCATCAGGGCGAGTGACAGAGAAAGGGTGGTCAGCCTCAGAATTCTGTGTGTGTCGGAGTTGGATGACTGCAATGGTGTCTGTAAATTGAGCTAAAGGGATAATAACATACATCAGTGCCTGGGCTTCCTTCTCAAGAAGGTGATTGAGGGCAATGGTGGAAAAGCAGGAAAGTAAAATTAAAATAGGCAGCTGGGACCAGTTGGCTTTTCCTCCTTCCCAAGGTATTTTATGTTATTAAAGGGCCAGTTCTGCCTTTAGGTGTGTACTAATGGGTCCCACTGAGGTCCATACACATTTTTCAGGGCTGAGTTTGACATGGAGTATCTAGTTCTTATATTTTTTGCATTTCAGATATTGATGCTTTGGAAGATACTTAATTTTTAAACAATTAGGTTAAGTGGAAAGATAAAGGTGAGGTGGGGGTGGAAAATCCCATTGGATAATGGTGTTTATTTCATTGCACTTCCTTCTACCCTTGAGGAAATTGGTAGTAGTATTTATTAAACCCAGACAATTTATGTTCAAGTACAAACATACACTAAAAATGCAAAAACTTAGCCAGGAAGCAATCATTTCTCACTTTGTAAATGACTAGGCCCCAGCTGCCAACCTCAGCCCCCTGCCAAGGCTCCACTCCTGGCCCCGCCCCCAGCTGTGGCCCCAGCCTCAGCCTCCCCCTTACACGGTTCTGTGTCCCACCCTCCCAGTACTGCTGCCTGGCCCTGGCTCTGGGGTGGAGGGCATGGATAGAGGTAAGGGGGGCGGGAGGTAAAAAGTTTGGGGACCACTGAGTTAGGCCGTCTGTGACACTGAGTGCCACAGTGCCTCACTTTTAGGCACCTAGAACATTACTGCGATTCACAAAGTGTGAGTTTGACACCTAAGCTCCTATACAATGAATGGGGAGAGATAGGCACCTTAGACTGTGGTTCACAAAAGCCAGTGTGCTAGGCAGGAAGCCATCTGAGATAGCCAGTTGGAGATGCTGACCACTGGGGTGCATGCTAAGTACCACCCCTCTCACGGAGTAAGGCATCTGAGTCTAGGCTGCAGGGACTGTGCCTATCTCTGCTTGCAGTTCTCAGCCGGGAACCCCCGTTGGAGTCAGGCGCCTATGCTATTTTTTTGCAAGAAGCCAAAAAGGGTATTTGGGCCAGAGAGACAGAAAAAAGCTTGTGTGTGTGAGCGAGAGAGAGAGCACAAACATGAGAATGACTCTATAGCAAGGGTGGGCAAACGTTTTGACCCGAGGGCCACATCGGGGTGCGAAACTATATGGCGGGCGGGGTAGGAAAGACTGTGCCTCCACAAACAGCCTGGCCCCTGCCCCTATCTGCCCCCTCCCACCTCCCACCCCCTGACTGCCCCTCTCAGAACCTCTGACCCATCCAACCCACCGATGCTTGTCCCCTGACCACCCCCTCCCAGGACCCCCAGCCCAAACCATCCCCCCCCAGGACCCCAGCCCCTATCCAACCCCCCTGCTCCCTGTCCCCTGACTGCCCCCCCCCACCCCTATCCACACCCCTGCCCCCTGACAGGCCCCCCGGAACTCCCACGCCTATCCAACCGTCCCATGTTCCTTGTCCCCTGACCACCCCCACCTGAACCTCCGCCCCATCCAACCGCCCCCTGCTCCCTGTCCCCTAACTGCCCCACCCCCAGGACCCCCTACCCCTTATCCAACCCCACCCCCTCACCATGCAGTTCAGAGCAGCAGGAGCTTGCAGCCCCGCCACCTGGCTGGAGCCAGCCACGCTGTGGCTGCGGGGGAGAGGGGACAGCAGGGGAGGGGCTGGGGGCTAGCCTTCCCAGCCAGGAGCTCAAGGGCCAAGGAGGACGGTCCTGTGGGCCATAGTTTGCCCACCTCTGCTCTATAGCCTAAGAGCACTTACCTAGGATATGCGAGACTCAGAATCCTGTTCCCCAGTTACTCTTTGATTATTTATTCACAGTGCAACAACAGGAGAGACTTAGGGGGGGCCCACATAAGAGTATCTCACCCATAGCTCACGCGTATCCCACTCATAGCGCACTCCCCTCAGAGGTAGCAGATCCCTGTTCAAATCCCTTCTCCCCCTCGAGCAGAGCAGGGACTTGAACTGGATGTCTCCCACACATCCCAGGTTGAGGACCCTAACCACTGGGCAAAAAAAGTATGAGGGAGTTCTACCACCCATCTCCCCTGCCCCCAGCTGGCATTCTCAAAGGGTGCCAACTGGATTGGGCCCCACAGGTGACTTAAGCATCCAAATGCCTGTCTTCCCCTGGTGCATGAGTCGCTCTGAGGCTTAGGTGGGAGATAGACAGCTGGATGCCTAGCATGAGGTAGCAGTGTGCATGCCTGAAGGCAGAAAGTTGGGTGTCTAGGGAGCTTTTACTGCAAAAATTTAGGTGCAGAGTAAGTTTAGATGCCTAAAAGGTTCAACAGCAGTTTTGTGCATCATAGTAGAGCCAAAACTGGGACTTAGGCACCTAATTCCTTTTGTGCATCCAGGCTTAAGTGTCTGCATAACAAATAACCCCTGCAATTAATACTCTCAGCAGACGCCAAATCTATCTACCATAGCTGCTTATGTAACCCACACACCTCCTGGGTGTGGTGTTCTGTCCCATCTAGTGGCACTGAGACCACTGAGAGAGAGATTAATGAGTCTGCTTTACAGCCTTAGCTAAGGGCTATATGGCTTTTAGCTCATGCCATAGAGGCTCATGCATTTAGCTCCAGAGGTCCCAAGGTTCACCCACAACCTGGATCTGTCAGTGTTACACAGATACTATGGTAATAAGGGTTATATGAGTGCCTCGCAATCTCTAGCATATTTATCCTCTAAACACCCCTGTGAGGTAGGGAAGTGCTGTTTTACAAATGAGGAGTTGAGGCACAGACAGGCTAAATAACTTGCTCAAGGCCATACAGGAAGTCTGTGGCAGAGCAGGGCATTGACTCCAAGTCTCTGAAGTCTCAGGTTAGCATCCAAACCATTGGACCATCCTTCCTTTCTAGACTGACTGGGTTGTGGAGACTGGATTACCCTTACTTCTCTAAATTGTCCCTCCAGATCAGAAAAAAGGTATATTGGTGTGATGACATGAGGAAGTTTGATATGCTAATATCCCCCATGCTCTGCTAGCTACATAGCTTACTAAAGAGCTTCAGTTTCCTGGACTGACAGTTCCAAAGCACTAAATTGGTTGGAACTCTTAGTAATACAAAGATAATTTACTCAGGGAGGGAATTTTGAGCAGTAGTCTTGTGCAATAGAAATGAGGAAGTACATGAAGCAACCTCTATATGGCATGGTACAGGATTGCGTAATTGATGTCTTCACCCTCCTTACATTATTACAAGTAAAGTAGATTGCTTTTAAAAGCAATGATCTCATTCATTCCTCTTTGTTGATTGGCTGGCTAAATTAAGAAACACAGACATTTATTTTAAAAGCGTGCTTAGCATGAGAGTCCTTCAAGAGTGGTAGAGAACTGTGAATTAGTGTTCCAACGAAAACTGGGGAGATAAGAAGATTAGAGAAAAGCAAACGTCCTGCTGATCTTCAAGAAAAGGAAGAAAAGTGATCCTGGAATTTACTACCTGTAAGTCTAACTCCTATTCCCAGTAATAAAATAATGGTACATGTATGAAATGAGGGGGAGGGTCGGCTCTCTTAACTTCTACATGATAACAGACCCCTGAGCAATAAGCAACATGGGTTTATAAAGGATAGGTGGTGCAAGCCAAACTTGGGGTTTTTTGGTGATAAAAATTATGCGGTTGGTGGAAGATGGGAAAGCAGGACATGTAATCTATTTGGCTATTAGTAAAGCATTCACTACAGTGTCTCACACACAATCACACTTTGAAAATGAAATCAAATTGTCTTGAAAATTAACACTGTCCTGGGAGTGAGAATCGGCTGAATGCGAACAAAATATAAAATGAGAAACAGCAATAGTCTGAGTTAGGAGATTTATCTAATGGGGCACTGCAGGGATCTGTCTTAGGTCCAGTTTTATTTGACATCTTAATTCTGTGATCTAGAAGAGAGAGTAAATAGCATGTCAGTGAAAATTGTGGACGATGCTAATCATGAAGGACTTGAGAGGACGTATAAAATGACAGGGTCTAAATTAGCTGTTACCACTCAAGAAAGATGTTGGAGTCATTGTGGATAGTTCTCTGAAAGCCTCCACTCAATGTGCAGCGGCAGTCAAAAAAGCAAACAGAATGTTGGGAATCATTAAGGGATAGATAATAAGACAGAAAATATATTGCCTCTATATAAATCAATGGCATGCCTACATCTTGAATACTGCGTGCAGATGTGGTCACCCCATCTCAAAAAAGATACATTGGAATTGGAAAAGGTTCAGAAAAGGGCAACAAAAATGATTAGGGGTATGAAACAGCTGCCATATGAGGAGAGATTAATACGACTGGAACTTTTCAGCTTGGAAAAGAGATGACTAAGGGGGGGATATGATTGAGGTCTATAAAATCATGACTGGTGTGAAGAAAGTAAATAAGGAAGTGTTATTTACTCCTTCTCATAACATAAGAACTAGGGGTCACCAAATGAAATTAATAGGCAGCAAGTTTAAAACAAACAAAAGGAAATATTTTTTCACACAACTCATAGTCACTCTGTGGAACTCCTTGCCAGAGGATGTTGTGAAGGGCAAGACTATAACAAGGTTCAAAAAAGAACTAGATTAATTCATGGAAGATAGGTCCATCAATGGCTATTAGTCAGGATGGGCAGTGATAGTATCCCTTGCCTCTGTTTGCCAGAAGCTGGGAATGGGCAACAGGGGATAGATCACTTGATGATTACCTATTCTGTGCATTCCCTCTGGAGCACTTGGCATTGGCCACTGTCAGAAGATACTGGGCTACACTGACCTTTTGTCTGACCCACTATGGCCATTCTTATGTTCTTATCACAGATAAATAACAAAGATCAAGAAATCATAAATATGGGCAGATGGGAATAATACAAAGGGACAGATTCTAATCTAGTGTGATTTGCCTCCTCCTTCTCTCCCTCTCTCCTCAAAGAGTATTTACAAAGCATTGGAAGCTTGAAGCTGGAAGGTTCATTTTGCACCACGTCCTATTTTTCAGAAGATGGATGCTGTTTGGAAAAAGCTAACTGTCGTGGGAGATGTTGCCTGTGGCAAGACATGCCTCCTGCTTGCCTTCTGCAAGGAACAGTTTCCCAAATGCTATGAGCCAACAGTGTTTGAAACCTACGTCAACGATACCAAGATTGATGGGAAGTCGATGAAGCTGATGCTCTTTGATGTAGCAGGGCAGCGCCAAGGTAATTATCAGCACTTCCGTTCGTTGTTCTATCAAGGCACAAATGTCATCTTAATGTGCTTCTCAGTGGACAGGCCAAATGCACTGCAGAACATCCTTGACATTTGGATTCCAGAGGTCAAACTGTTCTGTCCCACAGCTCCTATTGTTCTGGTGGCTACCAAGAAAGAACTGAGGAACGATGAGGGTGTGCTGGAAAGACTTGCTAAACTGGAACAAGAGCCAATAAAGACTGCAGAAGGAAAGGCCTTGGCTACTAGCATTGGGGCATATGCCTATCTGGAGTGCTCTGCAAAGACGAAAGATGGCATTGAGAGAGTCTTGCAGATTATTGGTCAAGCTGCAATCCAAGATGGAACAAAGAAGAGAAGAAAGCATCGTGGGTTCTGCAGATTGTTGTAAGAAGGGCAATGTTATTTTTTAAAAATGTATAAGTACATATATAACTTATTGAGAAGTTAGATGGTATGTGGGCGTTTTATGAGTATTGCATGAATGCTTTCATGGGGCCAGATTTTCCTCCTCTGTGGAAAAAGCTGGTGTGACGGGGCAAGGCCAGATGGCTATAGGAAAGTAGTCCTATTGGGATCCGGGAAGTGGGTGGGTGAAACCCGCCCACTGCTAAAGGATCCCCACCTCCAGCCTAAGGGGAGGGATCCACAGGACCTGGATACCAAGTGATTCCGGGGGACAAAAAATGAAAAAACAGGAACGGGAGTGCGGTCAAAGGGTCAAACGGAGTGAACCAGATGGGGACACCGAGCAGAGAACCCCGGACAGCGCCCACTGCTCCTCAAAGGCGTCAAGGGAGCCAGTGGATGCTGCCCAGAGGAACTCTGCCCGGATGCGTGAACGAACAGAGGATCGGAAATAAGCCGCACAGTCACAGGAGCCTCCATCGGCCAACCTCCTCACCCTGGTTTTGTAGATGGCCAGTTTAGCTAGGGCCAGGAGGAGGTTGACCAGGAGGTCCCGTGACTTTGTGGGGCCGCGGATTGGAAGTGCATAAATAAAAAGGTGAGGGGAAAAGTGCAACCAAAACCTCAACAAAATGTCTAAGAGGAGCCGGAACAGGGGCTGCAGCCTGGCGCACTCCAGATAAATGTGCGCCAGGGTCTCCCTCACGCCGCAAAAGGGGCAGGTGTCGGGGATAGGGGTGAACCGCGCCAAGTACACGCCCGTGCTCACGGCTCCATGAAGGAGCCGCCAACTGACATCCCCGGCGGGCCTTGGGACTAAGGAGGAGTAAAGGCTGGCCCACCGGGGCTTCTCACCCTCTAGAGGTGGCAGGAGGTCCCGCCATTTCGTATCGGGGCGGGACGCAAGGGTGAGGAGATGAAGGGTGTGGAGCACGAGCGTGTATAGATGTTTCCTTGGCGCGGTCTGGAAGCGGACCGGCTGCAGTTTGTGCAGCCAGCTCGTGGTGAAGGGACAGGGGACCCGGTTGGGTCCACGGGGCAGGAGCCCAATAAAAAGGTCCGGAGGGCTTGGGGTGAAGGGAGGGCAGGGCATACCCTCTCGCAGGACCTGGTCAAGGTAAACCCGAGCAGCAGGCGGCAAAGCGACCTTCACCTCCTGAAGTACGCACCGGGGAGTATGAGGTCTGGAGAGCCCCATGCGCTGAGCGAGCGTCAGGGGATCCAGCCAGTCTCCCCGGTCGTAGTCCAGGAGGCCTCCGACCCTAGTGACTTCCGCCAGGACCAACCTCTGGCGCACCGAGGGGGACTCCGCCACCTGCACACGGAGCTGGGGGTTGTGTAGCAGGGGCTCCGCGAGGAGATCTGCCCCCTTGGTGGCCACCACGGACCTGGTCGCTGAGAATAGCTTCCAGGTCCGGAGGAGGTCCTGGTAGAAGACCGGCAGCCCGGAGAGGTTTCGCGGAAGATGGAGATAAAGGAGCTGCCAGTCGTATCGGAGCCCTCGGAAGCGGCGTAGGAAGGCGTGCGCCAATACGCTCCACACCGGACTACCTGCACCATAAAGGAGCCTCTGCAGGGCCTGGAGACGGAAGACATGGACCTGAGTGTGTGGACACTTCAGGCCCTGCCCACCCTCCTCCAGAGGAAGATGGAGAACCCCTGCAGAGACCCAGTGCAGTCCTGACCAAAAGAACTCCAGAATCGACATCCGGAGGTTGGCCAGGAAACCCGGGGCCGGGGCCAGGGTGTTGAGCCGGTACCAGAGCATGGACAGGACTAATTGATTGATTACCAGTGCCCTCCCTCGAAAGGAGAGGCACCGGAGTAGTCCTGTCCATCTCCGGATCCGCTGTCACCCTGCCCTCTAAACCTTGCCAGTTCTCCGGCGGGGATGGATGCGTGGCAGAAAGGTAAACACCGAGATAGAGCAGCGGACCTGCGCTCCACCTGATGGCCTGAAGCGCGGGTGGGAGGGAGCTTGCCTGCCACCCGTCTCCTACCACCAGGCCAGAGCTCTTGACCCAGTTGACCCGGGCAGAGGAGGCCACCGAGTAGATCGCCTGGCAAGCCTCCACCCGCACCAAGTCGCCCGGGTCCTGGACCACGAGGAGCACATCGTCGGCGTATGCCGACAGGACCAGCCGCAGCTCCAGCTCTCGGAGCACCAACCCTGTCAACCTTCTGCGGAGGAGACAGAGGAAGGGCTCGATCGCCAGAGCGTACAGCTGGCCCGAGAGGGGGCACCCCTGCCGTACTCCTCGCCCGAAGCTGACCGGCTCGGTCAGGGTCCAGTTGAGCCTGACCAGACACTCTGCGGAGGCGTACAGCACCTGGAGAAAACCCACAAACTGGGGCCCGAAGCCAAACGCTCGCAGAGTGCTCAGGAGGTACCCATGATCCACCCTGTTGAATGCCTTCTCCTGATCCAGAGACAGGAGGGCGAACGACAGACCATCCCTGCACTCAAGCTCCAAGAGATCCCGGACCAGATACAGGTTGTCGAGGATGGTGTGGCCCGGGACGGTGTAGGTCTGGTCTGGGTGGACCACGTCCGCCAGCACAGACCCCAGCCGCAGCGAGATGGCCTTCGCTACGACTTTATAGTCCGTGCTAAGGAGTTGGACGGGACGCCAATTCCGTAAATCGCAGAGGCCCCCCGGAAGACCAGGAAGGGGTGCCGCCGGATCCGTGAGGGGGGTGCCATCTTCTGCGAGGAGGCAGGTGACGTGTTTCTTAGCCCCCCTCTTTTTCTCCAGGGTGTAGAAGAAGCAGGAGCCGTGATCCATCTCCCAAAGGAGACAGATGCGGGATCAAACGAAGGCGCCCCGGGCCCGATGATCTTAGAGTTCCCGGAGCTCCTCCCGCTTCTCCCGGCACGCCCCACAGAGGGATGGATCCTCAGGGCTGGCGGCCAGATGCCTCTCCAGCTCTAAGACCTCCCGTTCCAACTGCTGTATCGTCGCATCCCTCCGTTGGCTGGCGCCCCGGGTGTAGTCACGGCAGAAGAGCCGGACGCGCACCTTCCCTAGATCCCACCATCACCGCGCCGAGGGAAAGGTGCGCTGCTGCCCTCGCCAGGCCAGCCAGAACTCCCGGAAGGACGCCACGAAACCCACATCCTCCAGCAAACTGTTATTAAAATGCCAATAGGCCGGCCCCAGCCTCTCCGCGCAGAGAGAGGCCGTCACGGTAGCGAGATGATGATCAGAGAACAGGGCCAGCCAGATGCTGGAGGAGTGGGCCCGCGAAAGGTGAAAACGTGATAAATAGATGCGGTCCAACCGGGAGTGGCGCGACCGATGGGCCTCAACCCGGACAAAGGTGAAGGTTGAGATGTCGTCCGGGTGGTGGTCGCGCCAGACGTCCACCAGGGAATGATGTTCGACAATCTCCCTGAGGACGTCCACGGCGGCCAGGCACTGCTCGATCCCCGAGTGGTCCCGTTCCTCAAGGGTGTTATTAAAGTCCCCGCCCAGGACCAGGCACTCGCAAGGATCCAAGGTGCCGAGGAAGGTGGACACCTGCTGATAGAAACGAAGCTGTTCTGGGCCCGATGTCGGGGCATAGATTTTGACGAGATTGACCACGAGCCCCTCCATACGGACCCGTAGGTGCAGCAGGCGGCCCGGCACAACCTCGGCAACCCCCAGCACCTCAGGCTGTAGGTCGGGGGGAGAACAGGGTCGCCACTCCAGCCTGGCGAACAGAGAGATGGCTGAAGTAGACTCTGTCCCCCCATTCCAGCCGCCAGCTGTCTTCGGCAGCTGGATCCATATGGGTCTCCTGCAAGAATACTACAGAGTACCCCTCCCCCCCCCGAAGGAAGGAGAGCACCTGGCTCCTGCGGAGACCCATCCTACAGCCCCGGGTGTTCAATGTTACAAAGTGGATGGGTGCCATGAGGAGGGCTGGGGGGGATCCTCGCCGGCAGGGTCGCTCACGGCCCCCGTCGGGCTGCGTAACAATCCGTGACCCACCCCGTAGGTGAGTAGTGAGTCACGGAAAAGGCAGACCCATTGGTAGGCCGCGGTGGCCTGCTTCCTGGTCCTTTTACCCTCCCCCATGAGGGCCCTCGCGGCCCGGAGGATTTGGTGGAAATCCCCCCCATCGCTGGAGAGCGAGCTGTACTTTGTTGCGGAAGCTCCGGACGTCCTCCAGGAACTCCTGCAGCTCCTCTCGCAGTGTATGGGGGGCCGGGGTTACTGGCTCCCGGCTATCGAAAAAAGGGGCCCCTGACACAGCCCCATGGCCCACCGAAACGGACAGGCAAGGGGCGGACCCTCGACGCAGCTCCTGCTGGGCCGGCACCTTAGGGCCCACCCCGAAATTCGGCTTAGTGGGGGGAGGCGGCAGAGGGAGAAGAGCAGCCCCTGGTGGGTCGGGACAAGGAAATACTGGAGCCGCTCCCTGGGGGTCATCTTCCGAGAAGGGGAGGGAGACCACCCCAGGGGCGGCAATGTCATCGTGGGAGGTGGAGGAGATTGGGACGGCATCAGGGGCGGGGCAGGGATCAGAAGTAGGGGAAGGGAGGGGGTCACGAGCAGAGCCGTGCTGAGGAACGGGTACAGGATCCTGAGCCGCAGGAGCTGAGCTACTGGGAGGTGTCTCCTCTTGGTGCAGCTCAAGGATCTGGGAATTGGGAAGGGGACCCCCCACGATGCCGGGCTCTAGTGTGATGGCTTGTGTAACAGCCATAGGATCGGGAGGTGGACAGATATTTGCAGGGTCCCCGCCTGGGGAGAAGAACTGTTGCCCCACCCCAACAAGGGATACCCCCTGGGATTCGGGTCCCGGCCGCAGGGCACCGGCCGTCGCTTCAGGAGGCTTGGTGGCCGTCAGCGGGGTGCCACTTGCGACCGGGCAGATGGGAGACCCCAGGGGATCCTCAGAAGTGGGAACAGGACTGGCGGTCAGGGGAAGGGAGCATGGGGAGAGTGGGGAAAGGGACACCGGGGTGAGGTCGTTGAGATAGAGGCCTGCTGGTAAAGGGTCGTCCTCCCCCTGGGTGATTGGGGTCAGACCCAGGGCCTCAATCTTCTCGTAGATGGAGTGCAGGTCACCTTCTGCCACCCCAGGGTTCTCCCCACCGGCACCCGAAGCGATGCTTGGGTCGGGGCCCGCAGGGTTGACAAAAGGGGCAGAAGGGGCTCTATCGGGGGTTTCCGAGGGAGGGGCAGTAATACCCTCCGGTGCTGCCACGTCTTCCCCAGCCAGTACTGGTGGACAAAAGCCACTCGGGGGCAAAGTGGGAGGCTCGGTATCGGGGCACCCCTTCCTGGTCTTCCGGGGGGCTTCCGCATCGGTGGAAAGGAGCGGGGCTCGAGCCTTCCACTTGCCCCACTGCCCCTGTACTAAGGCCCAGCCCTCCATGGCATCATCTGGGGGCTGGCTAGTAAGGGTCGGGTCAGGGTGGAGGGGCAATTTCTTAGGGACTCGGGGAGGTAGTGGTGGGGCAGCATAAGGGAGAGAAAAGTCTCTCTGGGGCGGGCCCTCTCCCACGCCCGGCGGTATCCCTGCCTCACCCTCCTCCACAGGCCTCGTCAGACTGTTCGCAGCGGGCCTCTCCCGCTCGTCTGGGCGCACTGGGGGAGGTACTCCCAGGGCCTGAGCGGGAGCAGCGATGAACTAGGAAGGAGGAGGGGCGGCTCTGGGCACCGGGCATTCAGGGGCGCCGGTGATGACGGGACCGACGCCCTGCCGGGGCTCAGGGGTCTCGGATGCTCCTCCTTGCTGTGCCAAGGGACAGTCCCTCCGGACGTGTCCCATCGCCCGGCAGAGGTAGCACCGGGCCTCCCCCATGGAATAGTACACCCGGTAATGGGCCCCGTGATAGGGGACCATAAAGAACCCCTCGAGCGCCTCCCCGTCATGTGCCGCAGGCGGCATTTTGAGCTGCACCTGCCGGCGGAACAAGAGGATGTGACGGAGGGCGGGGTCTTTGCAGCCCAGTGGGAGAGGGCTGACTACAGAGATGGGTCTCCCCAGGGTGGAGAGGGCAGGTAACAGGGCGGCATTGGGGAGGAACGGAAGTGAGCACTAGGCGGACCCCCAAGTCCTCCAGCGGCTCTAGTGGGACGAACACGCCCCCCACCGCCAGGCCCTTCTCCACCGCCTCTTGGGCCGCGGCCTCCGATGCGAGGAAGAAGACTACCTTCCCATATATTTTGGAGGCCGCTACGATGGCCGTGGGCCCCACCACCCTCGCCAACGCCCGCACATAGGTTTCTACGTGGGGCGAGGCGGGTACCCGGAGGCAATGGACGCCATGCCTCCTGGTCAAGGTGGGAAAGGGGCCCCGGCTGCTATAGATGGTAGCTGAGGCGGTGGGTGGGTTAGGTGATGTTGCGGCAGGTGGGGGGGCTGCCGCCACCTGGGCGTACGCTCTGGGGGCCAGAGGCGGGACACCTGCAGAGCTGGTAGAGGGAACATCAGGGAAGGACGCCGCGGCCGGTGGCGGGGCCGCAGCAGTAGTGGCAGCCTCTGCCATGGAGGGCCTGGCCTTCGTCACGGGGCCCTTACCCTTCTTTTTACCCTGGCCCTTCCTGCCGGCTGGGGGGGCTCCCCCAGAATCAGGGGGGGCAAGGGACGTGGCAGCAGCGGAGGTCTCTTCAGTGTCCACCGCTGCCGGTGCCCCAGGAGGGGCAAGAGCAGGTGGTTCGGCAGCGGCAGTCGAGGTGGAGGCTAGGGAGGGTGACGGGGGAACAGGCGGAGGAGGGGCGGCCGTGCCATCTGGAGGGGCTCCCCCCTCCATGTCGCCTGCCGTGACGAGCAGGGCGGGGAAGGGAAAACACCTGAGAAAGGAAGGGGAGGGGAAGGGAGAATGGGTCAACCACTCCTCCCCGCTAGACTGCAGGCAGGGGAGGAGGGCACTGGAGGTGGGGGGACTAGATTGGGGGAGGATTATCAAGGATTCGTGGGGGATCAGTCACCGACTCAAGGTAGGAATTCCGGCTCCTCTATCTACACTAAGGAGGGGAACATATCAGCATGGGGAGTGCAGTGAATCAAAGGGAAACTCAAATAGGGGAGTGGCACAAGCGCATGGGAGGGGGCATGGGTGCACGAAGGCGGGGGGCTAATCAGGGCAAACAGAGCTGCAGGGGGAGGGAGACAACCAGCTGGGAATGGGGCAGAAAACCAAGGGGCTAGTTTCAGGGCTAGGCGGGGCAAACAAACAAAGGCTGCAAAGGGAGAAGGGCGGGGCAGGCAAACTGAAACTAGCAAGGGGCTGGGACCAAAAGAAAGGGGGGGCCAAACAGCTGCAAGGGGAAATGGGGCTGGTAGCTAGGGGCAAGGCAAGGGACGTGCTTCTGGGGGGGAAGGGTCAGTCCAAGGGGTAAAGGGGGGGGCATGTGCACCCACATGCACTCGTGCAAAGTCAATAGGTGGGCTGGCTGCTGCTGCAGGCCCAAATGATGGTAAAAGGGCGTGGCGAGCCAGGGAAGCAGCTAAGTCCAGAAGCAGGAACGTAAGGCAGATGGTGAGTGGCCAGCCGAGGTGGCGGAGGGGGTAGCGGTGGTGGTGGGGGTTGTGGGGGGACCAAGGGGCAGGCTCCACGCCACACCCCTTGTGCCCCCACAAACACAGTCAATACCCCCACCACTAGAGCACAGTTCAAAAAATACTCAGTTTGTAGAAGCCCCCTCCACGGTGGTCTGCAAACTCGTCGTGTGCTCCTGCAGTAGCTGATGGTCTTCTCTGTCTCCCGGATGTCAGCAGCTTCCCTGGCCGCAAACACAGCAGCAGCAACAGCAGCTCTAGCGACTCCAGATGGTAATCCGTTGGCCAGGCAGAACCCCTCACAGGTGGTAGTGGTGGTGGTTACAGCAGCAGCAGCGGGGGCTGGTGGAGGGGCCCCTCACTCCCCTCCTCTGGGGAGAGGGCCAGCAGCCCCCCTCCCCAGGGGGCTGTGGCAGCAGGAGGAGCAGCAACTAAAGTGTGGGGAGGTTCAGCAGCTAGCTGGTAACTAAATGGTAGAATAAGGTGAGGGGTGTCTGACCCAGCCAGGGGAGTAGCTGGAGCAGCAGCAGCGACAGCAGTAGCCGGGAGAACCCAGGGCCTAGCAGCGGCAGCCCTAGCAGGAGCAGCAGCCCTCTACCTCCCTCCTCTCTCCTGGCCAGATGGCTATAGGAAAGGCGTGGGAAATAGAGATAGTAGCCCCAGGCTAAACAAATCCATGGTACCAGAATAAGTAAATGGAAGCTGCTCCAGGTCAATTAAGACACCTGGGGCCAATTAAGAACTTTCCAGAAGGCAGAGAGGTTGATTGAGACACCTGCAGCCAATCAAGGGCTGGCTGAAACTAGTCAAAAGCCTCCCAGTGAGTCAGTGAGGGGTGCATGTCAGGAGCTGTGGAAGGAGGTTGCATGTGAGGAGCTGGGAGCAAGAGGCACTAGGAGCTGAGAGTAAGAGGGCGTACTGCTGGAAGATCCTGTGGTGAGGATAAAGAAGGTGTTGGGAGGAGTCCATGGGGAAGTAGCCCAGGGAGTTGTAGCGGTCGTGTAGTTGTTCCAGGAGGTACTCTAAAAAGCTGTAGTCCACAGGGCCCTGGGCTGGAACCCGGAGTAGAGGGTGGGCCCGGGTTCCCCCCAAACCTCCCAACTCCTGTCACAGGAGGAGATGATCTGGACTGTGGGTTCTACCAGAGGGGAAGATCTCTGAGGCAAACAAAAATCCGCCAATAAGCGCAGGACCCTTTGTCACACTGAGTAGAGGAGAGGAACATGCAACATTTCTCTTGAAGAATTTCTACTAGGTCATTCTGCTGGGGAGTAGGTGGGGTTTGCCTCCTCCCACCCCCTCAGGAATTGGGCATGGGTACAAACCCCAGAACCCATAGATTAACTGAGATTTGCACAGATCTTGAGAGATGAAAGTGAGGCCAAAGCCATAATTCTCCACAGAAGTATCGTGATTCTGAATTACCTCCTAGATCTCACGGCTCTCATTGCAGCTCCCGGTTAGCACAGCTTTAGTGGCAAGACACTGTGCTGGCTAGGGATTCCCCCGTTCCCCTGCAGCTTCCTTACACATACTCACATGGAGCGTATCCTTAGGGCAAAGAGGCTCCATGCAAAAGTTCATACAATCACAGGCTATATTAACTTGATTGTTGATTACCCGCTGCTTTCCTGCGAGGACAATGCACATAGCACACCAAAGCCCAGCCTTCTCCACGTTTAGATTCCCTATGCCATAGGTCTGGAGATGGAGTGTAGGCTTTTGTGAAGGTGGCCCCCGCCCTTTCCACATACACAGAGGGACAATCTGGTCCTTAACAGGATTCTAACCTTTAGCATGTATTCAATTAGAATCTGATAGGTACATGATAAGAGAGGTTTTAGAGCTCTACTGAAAGAGCTTTGATGACATCTAATCCTCAACATCCTTACTTTTTTGGAGACCTCTTACATATTTTTCTCCTTCTCTAGCACTTGTGGACAGAAGAAATGAAGTAAAAAAGAATGCCAGAGATGCGGCCAACAGCTGAGAGAGATTTTCAACCTAGGGTGAGATGGGGACATCCCATCAGCAGCAGTGGTGAGTCTCAAGAAGCCACTATGGGATGTAGTTGAACTTGGATGCATATATACACACACACACCCCTCCTTTCTGTCAAGGACTGATATTAAGAGCATTGCTGGCAGTCCTGGAAAAGAGATTTGAATTCTGGCTATAGATGCAAAGATGACTGGTAAATAACATGACTAGCATTTATTAAAGACATACCCTACAGATCAGAAGGTGGATTAAAAAAAACAAACAATCCTGGAGTGAATAGTCTTAGGATCCTGGTATAAAGGGACAAGGAGCTAATTTACTGAGCCTAGCTCATCATACAGAAGGCCAACATCCTTTGGTATCTTTCTCAATGGCAGTTCCATCATTGAAGTCTCTTGGTTATTGTCCCACTGGAGGAAACAAAATCAGAGTAACCAAAATCTCCATCCTGATATTTTAACAGAATAGCAAATCCAAAAGGATAATTAAGTTTCAACTGCATTAAAAATGTTCTTACCCATTCTTCCCAGCTGATAAGAGTTCCACCGGCTGTAGTAGTAGAAATCAGAGTGCAAATTAGGCATTGGTTGTTGTACCACCATGGCTATGAGTAGAGTCCCCTTTCTCCCTTTAGTTGCTGCTAGTAGTCCTTCTTGAAGTGAGGTAGGTGCTAATAATTTGGCTTCCACTCTGTTCTTCCAATACATGCACCAACTGACCTTCAGCAGGAGCCAGCTATTCATTCCCTGACTTTTTCTTCAGTCTGTCTCTGGATGGGTGTAGTCCCCAGCAGGATTCTCTGTGGACACAGTTTGAAATAAAAACAGGATTCAGTGGCAGACATTTATTATTTAGGTCTCTGAGTTCTTGCTGCCAGACCTTATCCTGTTATTGGTCTCTCTCTTACCTTCTTATTGCTGCTTCCAACACTGAGGGTTAAACTTAAGTAATTAAAGAAACTAGTAATTGTTATCACCCTGTCCACTCACATGCAAAAATATTCAAATGACAAGTGGACTGATTTACTTGAAAGACCAAGTCATGGAATTTATAACAAAAAAAAAAAAAGTTCAGCCCTATTAATGAGAAAATTAACGGAGGTGCTTGGAAAAGATCTTACAGTGTAAAGTGAGATACAAAGTATTTGGGGAATGACACCCTTTTCTGGATAGCATGGGACATGCTGCATCCACGCTGCATCACTTTCTACTAGCAGTGGTAAAATCCCCTCTACTTCAACGTGCAATTACATCCAAATGTTTTAAGAATAATACTTTACATTTCTAAAGCACTTTTCTTCCAAGGATCTCAAAGCCATTTTAAATATGATTTACAAAGCCACATTCCATCTCTGTGATAGGCAGGTAGTATCTCCAGTTTTCAGATGGGGATACTGAGCAACACCAACATTAAGTGAGTTGCCCAAGGTGATCCACATCCACAGATCTTTCCTCTGCTTTGACGCTTCTTTCCATACTTACCGTGTCCCTTCTCTTTTCTCTTCTAGTCTCTTCAATTCCTCCTCTACTTCCCCTGCTATGCCCCTGCCTTTCAAATAATATTTACCTGATATAGGTCCCAAGATAGGAAAAGATCCCCTGGAGGGCTCTTTAGCTTAAGTGCCTATTGAATTCAAATCACACGCTTAAGTGCTTTCCTGAATCAGGGCCATAATGCTTTTATTTTATTATTTTTACATCGTAAAGAGCTTTATTTATTTGGGTGTGTAAGCATTGTTATTCCCATTTTACAGCTTGGGGGTAGGAGGAAACTGGGAAGCAGAGAGGCTAAGGAACACATTTTCCAAAGTGGTCTCTGTTTTTGGGCTCCTCAGTCTTTGGGTGTCCAACGTGGGACACTTGGGGCCTCGTTTTCAAAGGTGCTGAGTGCCCACCACCCCTGTAACATTCAAAACACAAGGGCACTCAAATTTGGAAGCCACTTTTGAAAATGTGGACCCAAGTGACTTGTCCAAGGTCATACGTTGTTAATTGGTTTCTCACTTGAATATATTTAACACACAGACTGGCATCTGTTTTCAGTCCAAATCTTTAGGTATTTTGCCTTAAAGTAACAGTGACTTCACCTTTGTGTCTGTCAATATTTACCTCTGTATTAATCAGCCCTTGCCTTGACCTCAGTGTTGGCATCTTGTTGGTTAGTTACTGGTTAACACGAGGCCTTCAGCCTGCTAGCATTTTACGCACACAGCCTCTTCTTACTGAACACACTTAAGGAACTGAACAAGGGAAACAATGATTTTTTTTGCTAATTTCTCAGGCTATTGTCACATTTCACAGTAGAAATCTAATCCTCCCCTTTTTATCCACAAGCTGTTAAATAGGCTCTTAAAGATGGTCAGAGTATTGATGCTGAGCAAATATTTCCCCCCCTAAACCATGCAAAACTTTACTCTAGAGTTGAGGTCAGCTTTGAATGCTTTGTCAAAACTCCAAACAATATTTTCCTAAGGCTGTGTCTACACTACAGAGACTGTGCTGGTATAAACTTGCAGTGTAGACACAGCCTACCCTGGCAGAGGGAGTTTTTCCGTTGGTGTAGGAACACCACCACCGTGAGCAACGTTAGCTATGTCGACATAGCTGCATCTGCACTGAGGGTTAGGTTGGTATAGCTATGTCGGTCAGGCATGTGGTTTTTCACCTCCCTGACCAATGCAGCTATGTGCGTCTAACTTTCAAGGGTAGAGCAAACCTAAATCTCTGGCTCAGCACACTTTTTCGAGAGCGGGTTTCAGTTTGACTATACAACAAAACCTGTGTAACAGTTGCCCACACATCAGACCCCTGGGCCCCATAAGCAATGCAGACTAAACCAAAATTAACCAGTCTTGTTTTGAGATTTAGCTTTGACTTACATGCTAAATAAAGGGAAGGATGGTCCAGTGAATAGGATGCTGGTGTGAGACTTAGGAGGCCCAGGTTCGATTCCTTGTTTCACTACAGGCTTCCTATGTCTTGGGGAAAGTCACTTTGTCTCTCTGGAGGATCATAGTACTTTCTGCCCTCACAGAGTGTTGTGACGATAAATGCATTAAGGATTGTGAGATGTTCAGATACTGTGGAAATGGGGCCACAGAAGTATGTATTAGATAGACAATACTGAAATTTAAAACTAAAATCAAGAGTTATCATGAATTCAAACTGCCAACATTCAAAATCTGTGTAATGCCAAACCAACAACGTGAGCCCAGCTCTGTAATCCATAAATCCTTTTAGACAACTGTTTCTTCCAGAGTAGCTGGTAATAAAAGTCTTTGTTTTGTCTTTTTAAAAATGTGTTTTGTCCCAATGGCACTTGAATTCTGTGTGTTTATATAAATACAAGATACAGCACTTTTCATTTGGCAGAATTGCCTCCCAGTGAGGGAGAGAACAAGAGAAATTAATGGAGCACTTTACTTATCACTAAAATAAAGCAACTTCTTGGATAAATGTAATGCATGTTTTGTTTTGTTTTTACCAGCTCCTACACCACTTTAGGACAGATGTCCAATTGAAATAGCAGAGGAAATTTATAAACTAGGCCAGGATTTCTTTGCAATTTCAATAATGCAATTATGTAATTAAATGATGTTGATGTCTTTAACACTTACATGACAGAGAAAAAACAACATAGTACATATTAATAATAAGCTGCTGTGCAGGAGCAGTTTTTCAATTTCAGCCCAATGTCTCTATATATTTCATGGGGAACCTAGGGTGAAACAACAAACAATACATTTTGTTTAGAGATTTTGGAAGACAAGGTAATTTTTATATCAGCTACAAAAAGCGCATTTTAGTAGACGTTCAAGTTATGGAGAAGAGTTCCTGAATAGCCCCCAACTCAGAGTTTGAAAAGAAGGGAAGGTATTTCTTTCAATGCGAAATAAAAATACCCCCATAAATTATTTCACATTTTCAGGATGCTCTGTGTGTACACTGACCTTTATGTGAACTCTGGGTTATGTGTGAGGAGAGAGACATGTTTTGTGCTTTTCAACATTGACCTATGATTTTGAATTGATTTTCTCTATGATTCATGTTTCCATTGCATTCTTGGAATAATATTGGCTCCCTCTTGTGGCCAATTTATCATCTGCTAATTCGCTTACTCACCAAAGAATAGCACTGGCAATAATGTGCCTTGTGTTGAAAATACATTTTTTTTAATGTTTTTGTAGCTTGATTTTTTTTCATGTCTTGCTACTTCGTTATACAAACTGTACTGCTGCTGATTAAAACATTTTACAATTTATAGCAACAAACACTCATGCAGCATCAGACTGGTGTAAGAGCACAGGACTTGTCATTACAGTTTGATGGAAATAAAGGGCCCAATCAAAGCACTCCACAATTGGAATGCCCATTATCACCTTCTGTGCATAGAAGGATGGAAGGATTGGGCTTAAAGTTTGCAATGAACAAAGTCCAGACGAGCCCATAATAGGTAGCAAATAACCCTGTGCTCCATTCACCCAGCACATGCAGGGAAACTAATTATCATTTTTAAAACATATGTGATAATTTATTCTAAAGTTGTTATGGGCCTAAGTAATCAGAGTCTGTTGCTTCTTGGGAACAGATTGCCCCCTCCTGGAGTGTCCTCTGAATTCTTTACTTGTGGAATTTGGGTTTCTTTTATACACAGGGGGAGAAGCCTGAGATTTGGTTCTCAAGCCCTAGGGAGTCTCCTGAGATTGGTGCAGCTCTTGGTGGGAAGGCACAAGACCACATGTGCAGAGATCTGCACCAGCTCTGGGGCACTCTGCACATCCTCCTGTTCCCTCCCTGGGTCCCCCTGGAGGACCTGCCCCCTCTAGAGTACTCCTTGAATTCCCCTTTTCAGTAGGGATTCACATCATGGATCTGTGGAAAAGCAAATACAGCTCCATGTTGTACAGTGTGTACTCCACAACCAACAGGGGCCAGGATAATCACTTGGGGTGAAATTCACTCCTGGGTAGAGGCCAGCTTAAGGCCTATTCATTACTTAAGTTCCATCTAAGCCCTAAGTGGTGCATAAACTTTGTGCTGCCCTCGCCAGAGTATTGGACCCTCAGTTTAGCTGCTGTTGTGGACATGAATCATGTTACATTTTTTATTTGGCTGTGTTAGAAAGCTGGTTCAACCATGGTTCCAAGCGCAAGCATGGGTTACACATCCCCATATGCAGGGGCTGCTCTATGTTTTGTGCCACCCGAAGCACGACAGTCAGGCAGCCGTCGGCAACGTTTCTGTGGGAGGTCCGCGGATGCGGCGGTGTTCCTGCGGGTGCTCCACCGGTCCCGCGCTGTCGACGTTCCCGCGGGCTGCCTGACTGCCTCCCTCACAGCTACCAGCCGGCTGCCCCCCTGTGGCTTGCCGCCCCAGGCAAGTGCTTGCTGCGCTGATGCCGGGAGCCGGCCCTGCCCATATGCAGAGAGGAGGCAGATATTTTCAGTCTCAATTACCTTTGTTAGACTCAGAACAACAGAGAAAGAAAGAACAACAATGAAATGTGCAGACAAGAGCACAGTGTGTCTCTCCTCTCTAGCAGTCTGCACTGAACACACAACATTTTCCCGTTCTGACCTCAGAGTCTTCGCAGGTGACAAACACAAACTCAGAAACAGCATCAAAGCAGTTAGATAGCTACATGTACCACATATGGTCACCACATTAAATTAACGGTAGCATGACCCCAGTCAATTTGTATTTGAAGAACAGTCACACCAGATACACACTTCATCGTTCCCAACTTAACACACACTAATGCAATATGGGTTTTTGTCCCCGCTAGTGGCTGGTCTATATAAGAGGTTAAGGAGTCTGCTTCATCTAACTACTAGTAGCCATAGTCCTCTAATTCAGACAGTGGTCATTGCTTCAAACCCCAATGTTGGCCCAAGCGGACTTGAATACACAACTTGCCATAAAAAGCTCACTTTAATGTTTACTTCTGAATAGTCTCCCCAAATTGCTAGCCATCATGACCCACAATCACCAGTACTTAAACCTGGAAGGAAATGATGCGTCTGTTCTCTGGATCTTTTCAATGGAAAGTCTAAATAAATTATTTATCGCTAACCATACGTAGGAAAAGACAGATACTAAAAAAATTATATTCTTGGAAGGGTCTCTCATCACTGTTAAATAGTTTAATTCAGCTTATCTGCTGGAGGCTAACTTTAAATTAATGTTCCACTTAAAGTGCTTTTTTAGTATTCTTTAAAAATGATTCATGGATCCGGCTACATTTGAATAGCCTACTGTAAACATCTTATTGGTGCATTAGTAATACATTAACAGATGGCGATGTTCTAAAGCATACTGCAGGCAGCACAGCCTGGTGTTTTTCATTCAGTCTGACCTCAGGATGAGGAGTACATGGGCACTTTTTTGAGCTACTGGGGGCTCAACTCTGGTAAGCCACACCCAACTTCCACCTGGGATTATTAGATCTACTCCACCCTGCTTTGCACTGACCCGGTGCTTCAGGCAGTGCGGCTGAGAGCGTTGTGTGAGGAGGACCTGGTATGGGACTTTGGCCCATTTAAGTGCAAGTCGAAGGCTCCTGAGGGAGTGGTGTCCAATGTTTGTAAAATGCATTTGTTATTATTTCCCTCTCCTAAGACTCAGGCGGCTGGTCTCATGGTAAGAAGACACCCTGGCTTTACAACTGAAAGGACATGAAAAATAGTATGATGGTAACAATTTTCAGAATTCATGGTGATGCTTCTAAAATGGTTTTACTGTGTAATGTGGGACAAGCGGATTGTAATCTCTTCAGTGCAGGGGACATCTTTCTGTCATGTGTTTGTGCATCACCCAGCATCATGGGGCCCTTTAGGCCTGCGAACAGCAGCACCATGCGAGGAAGATGAATAACTCACACCAGTGGCAACCTTTCAATCCCTTCCCTCAGGGCTCTCTCTGACTGATTCATAAACAAATGATTCCACAGACCTTTCCAACTTCTTAGTTTGCTGGGAAGGTGTGACATACATGGGTACAATCCAGACTAATGAGCAGCTGTGCCACCCTTGCCCTGCAACCTTGGGTGCCTTATGATGCCTTGCTGAAAGACCTCCTACCTGGGCCACTCACACAGGGCCAGTTCCAGGCACCAACTGACCAAGTACATGCTTGGGGCGGCACCTTCTAAGGAGCGGCCAATCGTGGGGTGGCAGGGCGGTGCTTGGGGGTTTTTTTGTTTTGTTTTGGCGGGGCGGCGCTCGGGGGGTTGTTTCGGCAGGGCAGCGCTCGGGAGAGGGGGTGGTTTGTTTCGGCGGTGCAGGGCAGCGCTCGGGGGTGGGTGGAGGTTGTTTCGGCAGGGTGGCACTCTTCTTTTGCTTGGGATGGCAAAAAAGTTAGAGCCGGCCCTGCGCTTACAAATAGCCTTCCAGCATGCAAGCCACCCCCTCAGTGTTTGTGTGTAACTGCAACCTGCCAGCCACATGGGTTCTTGACCCCAACGCACTCCCAGTCTTAGATGTCCTGTACTATCCACCCCTCTCCTGGACAATACAATTTTATATAAAGGCTGTCATTTCTTGACTAGAAATAATATGCATACAACTTGCCACCCAAAATGGAGTTTCCCAAACACTCCAGTTTAAACAGATTGTATTAGATAAAACAATAAAAGAAGTTTGTTATCTACAAAGAGAGAGATTTTAAGTGAGTACAAGTAATGAGGCATAAAAGTCAGAAATGGTTACAAGACAAATACAGATAAAAAGCAACTAGTGCCTAAAATTAACAAACTATGTTAAATTCAAAGCAAAGTTCTCACTACATGCCCTCAGCAGACTTACTGACCAAACTCCTTAGGTCAGGATCCCTTTCTCCCAGAATCCAATTAATGCTTCCTTTTTTTGCTTTAGGAGCTGTGAATGCAATTGGCAGGGAGAGAAAGAGGAGTGTCTTGGTGTGTGTCCCTCCTTTTTATAATTTCAGTCCCACTCTTGAAAAATATTTGGGTACCAGGATACAAAAAGTCCTTGAGGAAGGATGTTCCCTGCTGCTTTTTCCTCACCTATTTGATCTTCCTTTGTTTCCCTTCCTGCTTGATGACTCTTTAATGCTTAAACACAAACTAAGGAGAGCACACATTCCTTTGTTTGAGACAGACCTGTTTGCCCATCCCAGTTTGGAACATGTGTTAATAATACCATACAGTGGAATCTTATAACTTCACATACAAATCGCCATGCATATTTTATCAAGACAATACGCACTAGCAAATTATGAGTTCAAATGATACCTTACAAGGCATACCTTGTACAAAGATTATTACAATAGTGTGTAAGGTGTGAATACAGGGGAACATTCTGCCACAGAGGAAAAAGTGCACACTCCTCCCCCCTGATAGAGGGACAGTGGCAATGGTGCCAGCTATCTTTATATCTCCACCTACCATCTCCTTTGCAATAGGCTCTGTTAACCCCTCATGTACTTGGATTTATGGAACACCTTTTTATTTGTCACAGGATCTGATTCCCAGCCCCTAGGTGCTACTGCAAAACAAACTATCATTCATGATAGTTATAATTTAATAATAATTTACCAAACGCAGTACATGATGGTGAGGTATAAAGATTTTATTGGTACTTTTTTGGGTTCATGAGACATGCAAACCTCCTTAAACAAAAAACAAACAAAAAAACCCCACATCATTAGCTGATTTCTCTTGTGCTGTAAGGAAGGTTACTCGAGCGTCTCAGATGCTGCTACTGTTTTCAGATTAAATATGTCAGACTTCCTGAAAATAATGTGGCTTTCTGGCAAACCATGCTCATTATCGTTATTTATTTTTATAGCACCAGCTGTTTGCATCTGTGTATACAACACTGCACAATAGGAGAACTGTCCTGTAATCAGTAACAGGTCCCTGCCACAAAGAACTTGCAGTCTAAAGGCCCAGTAGTTACAGTGTACTACTACAGCACAGCACAAAACACAGTCTAGGTCACACTGTTGAAACATCATTGGAGCTGAAACGCTTCATGGACTAGAGGGAGTTCTGGGATCTTTTGCATACATTTAAGAGGTTCAAGACAAAATTTCCAGTGAAATCTTCCAGGCACTGACTGAAACCTCCCACTAAAATCCTCCTCAAGTTGCACTGTTAATTCTGAAAATGCATCTAAAGCCCACTTCAAAAGCTGCTCACACTGAAATATCTGCAGTAGCAACAGGGGAAGCCCAAGGATGCTGGAAAAAAAATAAAACAGCCAGCCATCTGGTCTTCCCTCCCCAGTGATCACTTCGGCTGTGGGTACACTATGTTAAGGTGGGATTCTGCCTCTCGCTCCTGTGTGCCACTTTAACAGCAGCAGTAACTACATCTCCATCCCATTTCAACTAACTTCTTCTCTTTTCCCCCCCCCATCTAAAAGACTGTCAAACAAGGGTTTCCCCACCCCACCACTAAAGACTCTCTCCAGCTAAAGGGGAAAGGAACAAAGAATGTTGTAAAAATGAAAGCCGCTTTACATTTCAAATGCTCTGTTGTTTTATTCTTCGATATCGTGAATAAAATATTTTTTTAATGGTGTGTTTGCCATGATACTAAGCAGGCTGAAGTCTCTGCATGCCAAACCCCGAACCTTGTTTAAAACTCTTTCATGTTGGACAGTAACTGGGGTATGTTAACACTTAGGTGATACGTTCCATCTAAATGAATACAACAGCCCTCACACATACTCATGCACATGGTCACATGTATTCTGCTCTGTGCTTGGTTGTCAGTAATTCACCCTGGCTCCTTTCATGACACTGAGGAAGCTGCAAGACTCCCATTGACTTCAGTGAGCTTTGGATCAAGCCCATCTAGGAAAAAAAATCATGAGAGAACAAAATCGCAATGGCTGAATTATTCCTATTCAATATTAATCAGTGTTTTACCTTTCCCCTCCAAACTGGTAAAATCTGCTTTGGTTAAGAATTATGGACTAAGTTTGAATCAGTGTGATATCAACCTTCAGATCTAATAAGTGCTATAAATGTAGTCAACTTTGGAGATTTGCATGACCCAAACTGCAACAGATGCCAAGACAGAGAGGAGATATGGGCCATATTCATCCCTGGTGTAACCACAGTGAAATCAGTAGAGTTACATAAAGGCTGAATTTGGCCCTAGGAAAAAGGCTATTTTATTTACTCACAAATAAAATAGTTTGTGTAACACTGATTTAAAATGCCCAAATAAACAATCAAAAGGCTATTATTGTTCCACATGTATTTCAACAGACTTTGGTTTAAACCTCTTCTTTTGAAAAAAAAAAATATTTTTCCTGAAAATCTTGGTCATATATTTCCCCCCAAATGTATTCCTTCCCAAGTTCCATTTTGCCCCCACAAACCTGTAGTCATATAAAAAAAAATCTCAGCTTATGGAGTAAAATTAGAGAATAATACACTGACGATATTTATTACCTGGAATCACTTACTGATTTTGCTTGAAAGAGTCTGGAAATTCCCTAGTTGGGAAGGGATGGAGTAATCAGATGTATATGGAAGAGTTTTTAAAATGATGCCTCTAGTGCACTATTATTCCCCACAAAGATGTGGTTATGTGATAATAGACCTTAGGTAATATCACCTAATTCTGTTACCAAAAGTCTGAATGGGAGGTAAAATGTATTTTGGTAGCTGTAGCAATATTAACATGAGGAATGTGAAACACTGAGCTCTCTGGGTTACTGATTTAACTCCCTCAATGTGATACTAAACTTGTGCTCTAAATCTAATATTTATAGATATTTACAGTAGATCTATCAGGACTGAGGGCAGGAAAGATGGCCCCGTGGTTGGAACAGTATCCTGAGACCCAGGTTCAATTCCCAGAGCACTAAACTCAAGCCCAAATGTCTACACAGCTATTTTTAGTGCAGTAGCATGAGCCCAACTCTGTAGATCTGGACTCTGAGACTTTCTGCCTCAGGATCCTGCTTGCCATGTAGACCTACCCTTAGTATCTCTGTGCCTCTCTCTCACTATGTGTTTGTGCAGCACGTTGGGGCCCCAATCTCGGTTGAGGCCTTACACTACTGTAATACAGACAACAAACAATGAAAAACAGCAGTGCTGAATGGAAAGCACTATGAATAATATGCAGGGGATGCCATTTAAAAAAAAACCTCCCAAACATTTGTACATTGCTTTCAACTCCCTCCTTTCATCATCTCTCCACAGCCAGGCTCCCACCAAATTCTGCCACTTCTTTCGCTACAGTAGCTCCAAAATCCATCCCTTCCTCTCTCCTCCAGCTGCTGAGATACTAGCTCATGCTGGGATCCCTGGCTCAATTCCATTCTATCCTTCTCTGGCCTCTTCCATCTTTCACTCCTCCAGCGCATCCAAAATGCTTTGCCACATTCATTTGCTGCTCTGTTTTTGTTTCTATTCTCTGTCGATCTCTGCAAAGGCTTCTCCTCAGTGAAACTCAAGGTGTTCCTGCATTTCCAAAGGTCTCAATTATGCTGCCCTCGTCGTCTCCTACACATCTGCCTGCTTTCTGTGTTCCACCCTCGCTTTCCTTCTGACTAGTCTCTTAAGGCCATATGCTTCAAAGGCTTATACGCTGAAAAGCCTAGCAACTGTACAACCAAACCTGATGGCGGACTTAAGCATAAGCCAAAGCCGCCCACATGGTGTGATGCCATACCAGCCTTCCCAATAAGAATTCTGCCACAGAGAGGATCCTCAGACACATGGATGGTGGGGTGGGTGCTGTGGCAGGAGGTAGGGAAAACTAAAAGCCAAATGAAGCATCATATTCTGGAGAGCCACCAAGGCTTACCACAGAGTGGGCAGTGTCAGTTACTCAGATTTCTGTTCACACCGTAAAATTAATTTTGAATTCTGTTTCATTGTTAAAAATGAAAACAAACATTTCAGAAGAAGTCTTGCTTCATTTTTATGTCCTCTGTCTTAAAGTAATTGTACACTGGCAATATCCTGAACAAACCCATGGAATTGGGATAAACTTCATTGAATTCGGGTTCATACCTCTGGAATTCACTGTATTAAAAATGCAATTGCATATGTGGGGTTGTGGACTTGTATACACCTTCTCTAGTAGGAGGGGTATGTTAATGCACTTCCTCCATTGTCAAACTTTTAAGACAAACCCCCGGAGAAGTACGCATATACTAGTTCAAAATGAATTCCCCGGGGACCAACAAAGAAAGGATTAAATAGCCTGGTTTTAAATTGGCTAAGAGCCTTCTTCCTGGTCCACAGAGGGACCCAATCTTTAGAGAAGGATTAGAAGGACTTGGCCTAATGAGGCTGATAAGACTGTGTGCTTGTTCTGAGCTGAAGCTGTGATGAACTTGTAACCACAAGGAATTCCCTTGGATGGGATGTTGAAGGACTGCCCCTGCCAGAATTCATGTAAGGGATTGGGTGAACCCTCATAAGCTTATTAGCATGCACATGGATTCTTTCATTGTTTTTAATGTGCTCAAGGCTGAATCCCCACTCTGTCACTTCTGAGTACAGAACATGGGGGTCCGCAAGGATTCTAAAAATTAATACTTGCCACTCCAGGCTTGTATTAAACTCCCAAGGTTACAGGTTCTCTGACCTTGGCTTGGTAAATGCTGCCACCACCCAAATGCAAAAAAACCCAAACCCTTGGACCCAGGAAGGAATACTTGGGAATTCCTCCCTGTGGGGTACCCTTAAGCCCTTTCACTCCCCCTTCAGGGAAGAGCTGAGAAAGCACAGCTAATTTCCTTTGTTTTCAAAAGGCTAATCAAACAACATGCACAAACCTCTTAGGACGCCAAAAATCCAATCCTGTTCTTAAAAAAGGTAAATTATATTAAAAAGAAAGGAAAAAATATCTGGAACTTAGGCTTTTGCTTGATTTTTAAAAGAGCAATTCCAAAAATTAAGCACCCAAACTAGCTTTCTTGGGGGTTGAGCTTAAAGGTTACAAGCAAACAAAAGCATCATAGGGTTAGCACAGAGGAGATCCACAAGCCAAAATAAGAAATAAACCTGATTGTGTTTAACTAAACATTCCCTATCCAAATAATTTCTTCTAGGTATGGAATATACTTTTTCATACCTGGTTCAAACCTTACACAACATTCCCACTTATAGCATTGCTGCTCTGTCCCTGCAGCCCAGAGAACAGACAAAGGGAAAGTTTTTCCCAATTTTTAAAAGTTCTAGCCTTCCCATTGGCTCTTTTGGTCAGGTGCCCACTTTTTTTAAAAAAAACAACCTGGGGGACTTTTTAACCCCTTACAGGTAAAGCAAGTAAAGAACAGTTTACCAGAAGGATTTTACAGCTAACTGGCTGGCTGGGTGCTCATCAAAGGGAGCTATCCCCCACTTCATTTATCATAAATGTTTTCTCTTTTATGATAGAGAAAACCTTCTGAATAAAATAGGCTTGCAGAGAAAGAACTGTCTGGTACTTATAACTACTGCAATTACACCTGATAGCAACCTCTGAAGAGAAAGCAAGTAGGTGTCCCTAGGCAACCTGTCTGTGCTAGGACTGACACAGTGAAGGCAGGGAACTGTGCAGCTTGGAAATACCCTACTCAGAAGAGAGCAGGATACAGGTCTGTACCCAAAATGCAACAGCTGGGGAGCTGGAAACTTGAGAGTGGGTTCCCTGGTTGGACCTCTGAAGGGAAATACAGGTGCAGTTGCCCTGAACTGTGACAGTAATGATCTTACAATTCTACGAATACTAGGCAGCTTTTGTTTTGTTTTTACAGTGCAAACTTCATTAGCAATTTACATTCTAGTTCTAGACCTCAGGCAGCATAAATACAAATTGTAACACTCCATACAGATGTCCAAACAGACAGGTACTAAGACCTGGCACTTGTGGTTTTCAGCTCCCCCACATTCTGATACAAACTGAACCTAATGTAAAATGCTGATGGTATCAAGATTAGCAATTATTATTGTCATTATTTGTAGTGCGCAGGGGCAAGGGATGGCCTGGTGGATAGGCTACTACTTACAGACTCGACAGACCTGGGTGCAATTCCCAGCTGAGACACAGGCTTTCTAGGTGACCCTGGGCAAGTCACATAATTCACCTGGTGTGTTGGGTCCTGTAAAGGGGTTAGCCAGGGCTCGACCTGCTCCGGTGCGGCGGGGAGCCACACCGGCTCACTACCCACAGGGGGTAGTTGGGGAATTAGTCCAGCCACAGGAATCGCTCCCCTCGGTGGCCTTTGCGGTAACTGCAAACACACGTCGTACGCCCGAGCCCTAGATCAGGGCGTGACAACAGAGTCAATAGCTCAGGCCCTCAGGCAGGGGCTGAACAAAACAGTTTTACAATTAGCAAGCCCAGGCCTTCAAGGGCCTGGGAGAGGGGAGACGGCCACCCACTAATTGGGTGGCAGGGGGGACGCAGGCCCACCCACTCCACTGCATCCCGGCCCGGGGCCCTAGCAGCGGCAGACAACCCGCTGGTGTGTCAGTGGGGATCCTGGCCACAACACACTGACATGGGTTCTGGCCACGTTACAGCCAGACTAGGGTCGGCTGTCCCTGGGCCACTTCCTAACTCCCCTCCTTCTGGTACCTGGGTTGTGGTAGTGTCCTCCGGGGGGTCCACCACCATGGGCTCCTCCGGGTAGTGGGCCAGCAGCAGGCCTGGCAACTCCTCCAGATCACAGGTGCAGGGCAGGTCCGGCCAGTCCTGGCGTGCACCTGGTGCCGGGGGGTTTTCTCAGTCACGGGCTAGGCTGGCTGCATCCGGTCTCCCCGGCGGCTGGGTCCCAAGTGCATCCTGAGGGCCTGCCTTTATACTGCCGGGTCGCGCCTTTCTACTTCCGGGTCGCTGCCTGGCCCTCTGAGGGGCGGGCTCAGAGCTCCCTGGCTCCGCCCATTCTGGTGTCTGGGGGGCTCGGCCCGCTCCAGTGCGGCGGGGAGCCACACTGCCTCACTACAGGTCCCCATCTATAAAACAGGTGTGATAATTTCCTATCTCAGAAGGAGATTGTGAGGATAAAATCCATTTGTAATTGTACTCAGATACTAAAGTGATTAGTGTTATCTAGCTTACCTCACCCCCAGATCATATGCGAGGCATGGTATGTATGCATGGGGTGCCCCCTTCTGGGGTGCCCCCTGATGTACTGGGATACTACTGAGCCCACCTGTTCCATCAGCCTGGGCTTCCTCACCCTGTCCTGCTAAGGCAGGCCCTCAAGCCTCCTCTAGCACACATACAGGTACAGCCACACCCAGATGCAGAAAGAGACAGACACTGAGATCAGCTCTCCGTCGGAAGACTCAGCTCGGGAATTGCCCAGCACTCAAGTGAACACCCCTTCTGGAGTGTAAACCCAGAATTGTATTGTCTTGTTCTGTACAGAAATCTGTACAGTGTAAGCTCATAAAAATCACCCCCTCCCTCAATGTGGAGAAAGATATGCACAGTTTTTTGCCCTCCAGTTATGAATTGCACAAACTGGTTTAGAGAAAACAAAACAAGTTTATTAACTACAAAGGATAGATTTTAAGTGATTATAATGGATAGCAACAGATCAAAGTAGATTACTGAGCAAATAAAGCAAACACACAAACTAAGCTTAATAAACTGAAGAAACTGGCTACAAGTGGCAATTTCTTACCCTAAAAGTTGCTTTAAGCAGGTTGCAGCATTTCTTGAAGACAAACTGCTCTTGCTTGCAGCTTAGAACTTCAGATATTCCTTTCACAGGCCAGACACCTTCTAGCCTGGGTCTAGTCCTTTCTTCCCCAGATCAGTCACGTGTGTTTGCAGCAGTCCTCTTGGGCAGGGATTCAGTGAAGAACCAACCAAGATTAACTAACTTCCCTGCCTTAAATAGGGTTTATATATGGCAGGAATCCTTTGTTTCCCAGTTTGATCCCTACCCCCTATTAGTAGAAAAATACTAGTAGGCCAAGATGGGGTCCTGTACCAGGTGACATGATCACATGACCCTGCAGTGTTAATGCAGCATCCCAGGAAATTTCTCAGGAAGGACGGAGATTAGCATCTCCAGAGTCCTATTGTTCTCCATAATGGCCCATCCAAGCTGATTGCCTACTTTCTGATGCGTGTTCCCCGGGTGTAAACACGGTTGTAATTGTTACATAGTCAATATTCCGAACTTCAGACACAGAAATGATACATGCATACAAATAGGATAATCAGTCAGTACATCATAACCTTTCCAATGATACCTCACATGATCATCTTGCATAAAACATATCTTAGTTATGCCATATTCATATCATAACAATATTGAAGAATATGGGGCATAGTGTCACACACAGAAAGGCACCATTCGCCCCATTTTTACAGCTGGGGAACTGAGGCACAGATCAAGTGACCTCCCCAAGGTACATAAAAAATAAACTAGATCTCGTGAGTCCCAGCCCACCACAAGACCATCCTTCCTCAGAATCTCTGTATCTATATAACAGAATTTCAAGATTGTTACTTTGTGTGTCACTCTGAAACCTAGAATGTCTGAGTCAGTGTGAAGTGATGGAAACATCTAAAAGTATGGCTGAGAGCTCTCTTTGTTTAGAATATCAACAGGTTCAATCATTACTGGGATTCCTGGTCTGTTACAGTTCAATTTCTAAATTCTCAAACACTCTGACTTTACAAATTTACATCCATGCAGTGAACAGCCACAGTAAGGCATGTATGCCATGCCAAGAGACCTACACCATTGTGATATCAGAGGTAACTCAACCAATTGCCACACTTATTCTAAAGCTAATTTGCATGCAACAATTATATTGGTAGTATGAGTGAGACAGCCCAGATGGTGGATTACGTGGTCCAATTGCCCCTCCTGTGTGACAGCATGGCTTTGCGTTACTCGGATATCACTACGATATAAGCACAGAGAATGTAACAAGGCAATATCTAGCAACCACAGTGAATGCTTTTGACATTAGTGTTTAATAATTACAATAAGTGTACATATCAGGGTGGGAAATGATTCCTTGTTTCTTCTCTATTGTTTTATGTAAATAGTAGTGAAAGAAAATCCTCCTAACTAGTATTTAATCCAATAGGTTTAGAAGAGCAACACATTCAGAAGGCCCTAATCACACCATACAAAAAAAAGACTGCATCTTTGTATCTATATGTGATGATGCCACCACTCAGAGGTCTGGCACTGGCTCTATTAGCAGAAAGGCACTGTGGCAGGGTCAGAGGCGAGAGTCTAGGGGGAGCTCCCCATTCCAGGAGTTCTGTGGCAGGCGCAGACATACCAACCAACACAGGCAGAGGCTGAGAGGGAGAAAGTAGTCCCAGGATAATAGCTGGTGTCTGGAAAACCCCTAAGCTATGGTTCTCTTTAGGACCTCAAGAAGCCTTGTCATGTAGAGTAGGACAGGCCTCCTCTCCCTCTCAGCCAATCAGGGCAAGTTTGGGGAAGGAGGGAAGCATATAATCTGCCTCTTCCCTCCTAACAGGAGACACACAGGTAAGCAGAGGACTGCTTGCTGGTGAATCTCTCTCAGACAAGGGAGACTGAACTGGTCTGCCTCTGAACTGTGGAGGAGCATTGGGAAAACCTCAGTCCAGCAGAGATGGCTGGGGAGAAAAGGACATTTTGCTGTGGAAGGTTCCTCCCCGCCCCCATGGTTTGTTTATTTGTAAGGCTGTGGGGCCAATCTGGGCAGAGCTAGGTGGAAGTAACTTAAAGGGCCTGCTGGGAGAACCTGACTCATGGCTGTACGTTACCAGTGATAAGACCTCATTGCCTTGATTGAGTAAAAATATGAATCTTTCATGAGAATTCCTCTCCCTCTTTGCCAGGATAGAAATATATATGATGCACTGTTGAGTCTCAGGAATGGTAGGGGGTGCAGAAAAGGTGTGTGGAGGGAAAAATGTATCCCCAGAAAACACACAAGGACTCTTCCATTGGCCCATATCTATCTACCAGATGTGTAGTTATTCTGCTTCCCCTATAAACAAGCTATTTTGCACATATATCTCAAACAAATATGGTTTTCAGTATTGGAATAAATAAGTAGGAGCAGCCAACATTGTAGTACAGTGAATGTTAAATCAGTTCATGTTCTTAGCAGTCGGGGCAACTTCCAGGAGCAGCTGGAGATGCAAAGTGACTCTCTGTATGAACTGGGGATGGCGTTTGTAATGAACTAATGGGAAGTAAACGATGGTACCACTGAGGATGAATAGAATGACATAGAGGAACTCGATCTGGGGTTGGTCGATGATTGGAGCCAGCACCAGGTACACAGATGTAATCAGCACAATTATTGGTATAATAATTGGAACCTGTGAAAGCAAAACATCTCTGTAAAGGACCATATATATCCTGGGCCTGACCCTGTGAAGTTCTGAATGCCTCAACCCCTACTGGAATAGCACTTTCCTTGAGGCACTCAGCACCTTGCAAAACTGGGCCTTTGGGCACAAACTCTTCAGCCAGCCATTAAACCTGTGTGTGCAGGTTCTAGGTACACTGAGGATTATGAACACAGAACCACAAATCTTATAATGGTGTCTAACCACTTGTACTTGAAAATGGGAGGGTTTGCATGTATAATGCTGACAGACCTGGTCATCAGCAGGCAGGATTGAATCTGGGACAGCTGAAGCTTGGTGTACAGCCTAAGGCTGTAGCAGACTCGTTAATCTCTAGATGGTCTAGATGCCACTAGAGGGGGACAGAGTGATACACCAAGCAGACAGGGGTTACACATGTACCGTCGGGTAGAGGCCCAAGTAACCTATTTCTGTAAGTTTGGCCTTAAAAATATTTAATCTAAAACTTAGTTTAAGTTTAAATTTAATTTAATTTTAAATTTTCACCAAAGACCTGTAAATAAACAAGAGGGAATAATCCTGGACTGACAGGGAGATGGGTCAGATGCCTCAATTGTTCTTTTCCATCTCTAACTTCTGTGATTCCCTCCTGAAAGTAGGGTATCGAACTGCCAAGGACAATGGTGTTGTGCTTGTTTAATAGGGAGAGCACGGACAGGACCCTCCACAGATCTCCCTAGCCTTACCGCTCAGAAGCACTGCTCTGCCTGCCTCAGCCCCTGCTCACTCCCAACTGGGCCCCTATCTTTCTGGCAAAATTCTAAAAAAACTCTAGTTTTACTTTGGGTGTGAAAATGTTCCTCTTGCAGACAATGGTGTGTCACAAGTACAGATCCTTCTATGCCCACTGCCATGTTAGCCAAGACCAGGGGACCTCAGGAGTTAGTGACATGAGTTGCTACAGTTTGAGCTAAAGAGCTAAACTATCAAGCTAAAAATTGTAACAGGCCCATTACCTCCATGGACTGAGACCCGGGAGGCACATAAAACACACACTGAACAGGGGGTTGCACTTCCATTGTTTCACTCTTCTTTAGCCAACAACATGGAGTTTGCTGTCCTAGTTTCAGGACAGAATCACAGGTGATAGGTGCCTTATTGGGACTTTTCCATCACCCTGCCAGTGCAGGGCCGTGCTCTACTGTACCGTCACTAGTGCTTTGTCAAGTCCAGCTTTGAATATTAAACCTGCTCTATGCCTCATGGAGAAGCCCACTGGGGTCCAAGATCCATGCATGGCCCCTATCCCAAAGAAAAGCCAATGGATTGTGAATGGAGCCTGCTTTGTGTTCACTTTTTCAGTGAACCCTTCTATGCCTAGGAACTCCCTTTTCCGAAGAGTTCCCCGCCGAACAGGAGAAGCCCTGCAGCACATCTTCTCTGGAGCTGCGCAGTCTGTCAGGGCACTGGAGAGAGGAACAGGTGGCTCCAGAACAGGACTTCATATGGATCCCATGAGCTAAGCTGTATTTGGGAACTAGTACCCTAGGAAGCAAACATGTGCCCCAGCCATGGCAAAATGACTCAGGAGATCCTTTTAAAGTGCTCCTTTCCCTAGATCCTCTTCTCACAGGTTTACCTGCAGGAGGGGGTGACCCATCCCAGGAGTAGCCAGAAGTAGCTTTTGAGGTCAGAATCTGATTTTATTTTCCTCTCCCATCCTTAAGAAGAAGCAGTGTCTGAGATCCAGGCCTAAAGATAAACCTTCACTGCGGGGAGGGACAGTGTGTTGCCAGGCAGGTAGCTATCTGTCTCCATAGTGCCCTAATGTTCAATCCCTCCAGATGGGATTAAAGAAAATATTTGGTAAAGTCTATCAGGGGTGCAACATCATTCTCACTTCCATGGGCGAAAATAAATGTTTTTTTAAGTTTTTTACCTTATATGATCTTGGCAGTTCCGGTTTCTTAATCTTTAAGTACAGGAGGCCAGCAATAGTTGTGCCATAGAAAAGCCAGGCTGTAAAACTACACACAAAATAGGTTACAAACATTGAGTTCAGGAATTAGATCAGCTGACTATAAAAGCCCAGCTTTTCAGATAGCAACTGTATGTACCTTTAAGAAAGCGCACTGCTTAAAAAGGAGAGGAATCATTAACTTCAGTGCAAAAGAGCCACTTTTAATTGTCCTAAATCCAACTTTTATCAACATGCACTCCATTTTCCTTACCTACAGTGCTCAAAACTTTAAAATGGAGAAAATATCATTAGCCATTGGAACAATTTACCAAGTTTGTGGTGAATTCTCCATCACTAGCAATTTTTAAATCAAGATGAGATGCTTTTCTACAATATATGCTCTAATTCAAACAGGAATTAATTCTGAAAAATCCTATGCCCGTATTATATAGAGTGTCAGATGAGATGATCACAATGGCTTCTTCTTATAATCTATGAAAACAGCAGGTATGGACCCATTTGTAAATTACTATGAATCACAGCAGCATTCACATGTCACAAATTTGCTAGTCAAACACCTTCCCTTCTCCCCTCCCTCTCCGCCCGGCAATTGTTAGCTAGAAAATGATAACCTGAGCTAACGAAGGCAGCAGGTAGAGAGAATGTATTAAAAATGTTAAAAACAGATTTGGGGAGGGGAAATAGAAATATTAACCATACCTGAAGAAGTTTACTATGCTGCTGAAGTTTCCTGGTATTATCATTATTAAAGCCATGGCCGATGTAAATATCAGAGCAGGGGAAGGCGTGAGGCATCTCACATGAGCCATGGACAGAATATCTGGCTGAAAGTCAAAGCAAAAGGTAACAGACAATCACATCTGCATAGGGCAGATGCATACTGAAATGCATACTCATGCTCCCATGGGCTGCAATGGGAGTTTTGCCTGAAGCAAGAGTTCAGGATTGGGCCCTTACACAGCAGCTAAGCACTATAATTAAAAAAGCAGTTCTACTCGGTGTAAACATGGAACTCCTCAAGCCTATTTTTATCGTGGCTCAGTCATTTCATATCAGATTTGCTCAGGCTGCAAATAAAAGATGGGATTTTCTGTCAGTCTGTACCCTCTAGCTGGTACCTGAAAGCCAAGTCAGGTTCTTTCTGGATCATTAATCATCATTAATAATAAAGATTCTGGAAAGCAAATTCTGCCTTGTTACATCTGGGCAGCCTCGTTGTTCTCCAGCTCTGCTACTTTCCGTTACTTTCCAATGGGACTTGACGTCAGTGGGACCATTTATGGAACTAAGCATCTAGAAATGAAGGGCTATTGCAACCAGTCCCCAAACAAACCCTGAGTTGTTACAAAATGTGGGGTAACTTGCATTGCAGACAACTTTTTATTTCAGAAGGTTGATAAAGCTACTAGGGGGGAAGCTGTTTTAGATTTGATTTTAACAAATAGGGAGGAACTCATTGAGAACTTGAAAGTAGAAGGCAGCTTGGGTGGAAGTGATCATGAAATCATAGAGTTCACAATTCTAAGGAAGGGTAGAAGGGAGTACAGCAAAATAGAGACAATGGATTTCAGGAAAGCGGATTTTGGTAAGCTCAGAGAGCTGATAGGTAAGGTCCCGTGGGAATCAAGACTGAGGGGAAAAACAACTGAGGAGAGCTGGCAGTATTTCAAAGGGACACTATTAAGGGCCCAAAAGCAAACTATTCCTCTGGGTAGGAAAGATAGAAAATGTGGCAAAAGACCACCTTGGCTTAACCACAAGATCTTGCAAGATCTAAAAAATAAAAAGGAGTCATATAAAAAATGGAAACTAGGACAAATTACAAAGGATGAATATAGGCAAACAACACGGGAATGCAGGGGCAAGATTAGAAAGGCAAAGGCACAAAATGAGCTCAACCTAGCTACAGGAATAAAGGGAAACAAGAAAACTTTTTATCAATACATTAGAAGCAAGAGGAAGACCAAGGACAGGGTAGGCCCACTACTCAGTGAGGAGGGAGAAACAGTAACAGGAAACTTGGAAATGGCAGAGATGCTTAATGACTTCTTTGTTTTGGTCTTCACAGAGAAGTCTGAGGGAATGCCTAACATAGTGAATGCAAATGGGAAGGGGGAAGGTTTAGAAGATAAAATAAAAAAAGAACAAGTTAAAAATCACATAGATAAGTTAGATGCCTGCAAGTCACCAGGACCTGATGAAATGCATCCTAGAATACTCAAGGAGCTAATAGAGGAGGTATCTGAGCCTCTAGCTATTATCTTTGGTAAATCATGGGAGACAGGAGAGATTCCAGAAGACTGGAAAAGGGCAAATATAGTGCCCATCTATAAAAAGGGAAATAAAAACAACCCAGGAAACTACAGACCAGTTAGTTTAACTTCTGTGCCAGGGAAAATAATGGAGCAAGTAATTAAGGAAATCATCTGCAAACACTTGGAAGGTGGGAAGGTGACAGGGAATAACCAGCATGGATTTGTAAAGAACAAATCATGTCAAACCAATCTGATAGCTTTCTTTGATAGGATAACGAGTCTTGTGGATAAGGGAGAAGCGGTGGATGTGGTATACCTAGACTTTAGTAAGGCATTTGATATGGTCTTGCATGATATTCTTATCAATAAACTAGGGAAATACAACTTAGATGGGGCTACTATAAGGTGGGTGCACAACTGGCTGGATAACCGTACTCAGAGAGTAGTTATTAATGGTTCCCAATCCTGCTGGAAAGGTGTAACGAGTGGGGTTCCGCAAGGGTCTGTTTTGGGATGGGCTCTGTTCAATATCTTCATCAACGACTTGGATATTGGCATAGAAAGTACGCTTATTAAGTTTGCAGATGATACCAAACTGGGAGGGATTGCAACTGCTTTGGAGGATAGGGTCATAATTCAAAATGATCTGGACAAATTGGAGAAATGGTCAGAGGTAAACAGGATGAAGTTTAATAAGGACAAATGCAAAGTGCTCCACTTAGGTAGGAACAATCAGTTTCACGCATACAGAATGGGAAGAGACTGTCTAGGAAGGAGTATGGCAGAAAGGGATCTAGGGGTTATAGTGGACCACAAGCTAAATATGAGTCAACAGTGTGATGCTGTTGCCAAAAAAGCAAACTTGATTCTGGGCTGCATTAACAGGTGTGTTGTGAGCAAGACACGAGAAGTCATTCTTCCGCTCTACTCTGCGCTGGTTAGGCCTCAACTGGAGTATTGTGTCCAGTTCTGGGCACCGCATTTCAAGAAAGATGTGGAGAAATTGGAGAGGGTCCGGAGAAGAGCAACAAGAATGATGAAGGGTCTAGAGAACATGACCTATGAAGGAAGGCTGAAGGAATTGGGGTTGTTTAGTTTGGAAAAGAGAAGACTGAGAGGGGACATGATAGCGGTCTTCAGGTATCTAAAAGGGTGTCATAAGGAGGAGGGAGAAAACTTGTTCATCTTAGCCTCTGAGGATAGAACATGAAGCAATGGGCTTAAACTGCAGCAAGGGAGGTTTAGGTTGGACATTAGGAAAAAGTTCCTAACTGTCAGGATGGTTAAACACTGGAATAAACTGCCTAGTGAGGTTGTGGAATCTCCATCTCTGGAGATATTTAAGAGTAGGTTAGATAAATGTCTATCAGGGATGGTCTAGACAGTAATTGGTCCTGCCATGAGGGCAGGGGGCTGGACTCGATGATCTCTTGAGGTCCCTTCCAGCCCTAGAATCTAGAATCTATGAATAAACTTGCTAGCCTGTTCCATTGATGCTCAGAGCTTTCAGATGCCAAATTGCCCAGAGCATCATATGCATCCCAGAACTTTCTATGTATGGATAGGATGACCAGACAGCAAATGTGAAAAATCGGGATGGGGGTCGGGGGTAATCGGAGCCTATATAAGAAAAAGACCCAAAAATCGGGACTGTCCCTATAAAATCGGGACATCTCGTCACCCTATGTATGGATGACATGATCTTTCATTTCTAAAAGGAGCCATGCAACACATAACCTCCTGAGTTGTTTGCATGGGACCAGGCATTTAAACACACTGAAGAGTCCATGAGCTGACAGCGTAGGGGATGCAGACTCTTACACTTATGCATGTGGGAGGAGAAATGAGGGAGAGTAAAAATTATAATAAGGGGGTGCTGGAAGGAACACAGCTTCCCTGCTAAGTGCAGAGAAAGAGCTCCCCTTCTTCTCCTTGGCGTAGGGATCAGCACTCCCTCACAGCTCCCCTCCCTTCCGCCCCACCCTGTTTCAATTTACTTTAACCATTGAGAGAGACCCTTAAGAGTGAAAGACTTTGAGGCTATGTCTACACTCAATGTTTTTGATAGTTCCCCACCCCACCATTGATCTAATACATGTGCAGCTTCAGCTCCAGCAATGGTGTGAGCAGGAATGTAGGCAATGTGCAGGCATTTCCACCACAGTAGATGACCTGGGGGTAAAAAAAAAGCCTACACCTAGTCTGCATGCTCTGTTGCTGGTACTCAGAGCCACACCTTTCCACATGCCGACAAGTCCTAATGGCAAGAGTTTGTGAAGGATGTCTGAGTCCGCATCACCTCCCACTTCAGCTGTGGCTGGGGCAGCAGCAACTGAAGAGTCAATCCACAGAGCTTTCTAAAATCCTGCAGTAAAAGGGGAGTTAGGAGCTAATATTTCTAATACGTGTGTTTAAAAAAAAAAAAGACTTTGACGGGGGGAAATCAAACAATGAGGATGTCTTTATATATCAATAAACGCGCAAAGAAGCTTTTTCCCCTTTTTGCTTCACATGCCACCATTAAGGGGGAAATAGCACCAACCTAAATAGACAGTTTCCACTCCCTTACCATATGGCCTTCCCTTGAAGCAATATAGCACACACGGCCTCCACTGAAAAACGTTCCATTCGCTGACCCAAATGAAGACAGCGCAACTGACAATGAGATCACCCAGACCCAGCTACCCAGGACTTTATTCCTAAGTGACAGGGAAATAAAACAGCAAGGCCACAGATCATGCAAAAGCAAATGGTTTTAAACAAGACAGAGGAAGGCAATCAGTCTTACTCCCTTAATTCATCTTTAACTAGTTGTGCAATGCTACGGCCAGCAGAGGCGGTCATCCTGACCAACTGGAAGAATGCCCTTAAGGAATGGTAGTTCATGTTTTTTTAAGCAGAGGATTGAACCCTGGATTGCATTCATGCAAGGAATGCAGTGTGATTGTCACCCCATGGTCCTGTGTTTGCTATCATTGAAGTCAATAGCAAAAGTCCTATTGATTTTAATAGGAGTAGGATTGGGGCCTCTTGTTTAATTATCTAACGAGGCAGGAGATAAATCCTGGGAAGAATGTGAAACCTAAGGGTTGTTGGAGGTTTATTTAAATTATTATTATTCCCCCCCCCCCCAAAAGGGGCGTGGGAGCAACAACCCTCTCAAACATGCAAAAGCATAGTTCTTTAAATCCACTTGTACATTTCTCAACACCTCAGCATTAGTTACTACCCTGCTGCTTTATGATTCCAGAGTACATTCTCGGAGACATGCAAGAGTTGCATTTTTTTGAGTCCAGAAAACAGTTTATGGATTGCCCAAGGAAGGTTGCTAGACACAGGGGACCTGATTCTCCTCTCTCACTGGAGTAAATCAGGCATGACTCCAGATCAGTCAATAGAGTTACACTGGTTTAAAATCAATAAGAGGATAATCAGAACCATAAAAACTAGAGCAGGCTCCATCCAGTTTGGTGTTAACCTATCAAAGGTAAGATTGCAGACATCTCTGGAGGCAGATGCTGGGATTATATCCTCTTGTTCCTGCCTACAAACTGGTACTTAAAAGAAAACTAAATTCTACCTTTGGGGATGATGGAGGGTGAAATTAACAATAGTAAATGTGTTACAACAACATTGGCCTGTCAAAGAAATCGCCATTTATGTGCATTTAATGGAACCAAAATCCCAGATCCAAACACCTTTAGGGGATTAAACTAGATGACCCTTGCGGTCCTTTCTAACCCTATGATTCTATGCTTGAAATCTCAATCTGAATTTTGTGGCTTGAGCCCATCTGCACCACTGTAAAGAAAAATTAAGAGAGAAAACAGTTGTGGCGGGGGAGGGAGGAACATGGCAGCACTTGAGGCAGAATGTATTGGAAGCCACTAGAAGCCACTCAGTGGTGAAAGAACAGGTTAAGGACTATTTAGAAAAGCTGGACGTGCACAAGTCCATGGGTCCGGATCTAATGCATCCAAGGGTGTTGAGGGAGTTGGCTGATGTGATTGCAGAGCCATTGGCCATTATCTTTGAAAATTCATGGAGATTGGGGGAGGTACTGGACGATTGGAAAAAGGAAAATATAGTGCCCACATTTAAAAAAAGGGAAGAAAGAGAACCGGGGGAACTACAGACCGGTCAGCCTCACTTCAGTCCCTGGCAAAATCATGGAACAGGTCCTCAAGGAATCCATTTTGAAGCACTTGGAGGAGAGGAAGGTGATCAGGAACAGCCAACATGGATTCACCAAGGGAAAGTCATGTCTGACCAACCTGATTGCCTTCTATGAAGACATAACTGGCTCTGTGGATATGGGGAAAGCGGTGGATGTGAAAAATCTTGACTCTAGCAAAGCTTTTGATATGGCCTCCCACAGTATTCTTGCCAGCAAGTTAAAAAAGTATGGATTGGATGAATGGACTATAAAGTGGATAGAAAGCTGCCTAGATTGTCAGGTTCAACAAGTAGTGATCAACGGCTCAATGTCTAGTTGGCAGCTGGTATCAAGCAGAATGCCCCAGGAGTCGGTCCTGGGGCTGGTTTTGTTCAACATCTTTATCAATTATCTAGATGGGATTAATTGCACCCTCAGCAAGTTCACAGATGACACTAAACTGAGGGGAGAGGTAGATATGCTGGAGGGTAGGGATAGGGTCCAGAGTGACCCAGACAAATTGGAGGATTGGGCCAAAAGAAATCTGATGAGGTTCAATAAGGACAAGTGCAGAGTCCTGCACTTAGGAAGGAAGAATCCCATGCACCGCTACAGGCTAGGGACTGCCTGGCTGAGCAGCAGTTCTGCAGAAAAGGACCTGGGGATTACAGTGGACGAGAAGCTGGATATGAGTCAGTAGTGTGCCCTCGTTGCCAAGAAGGCAAACAGCATATTGGGCTGTATTAGTAGGAGCACTGCCAGCAGATCGAGGGAAGTGATTATTCCCCTCCATTTGGCACTGGTAAGGCCACACCTGGAGTATTGTGTCCAGTTTTGGAGTGTCGTCCCCCTCCCCCACAACTCCAGAAGGGATGTAGACAAATTGGAGAGTCCAGTGGAGGGCAACAAAAATCATTAGGGGGTTGGGGCATATGCATTACGAGGAGAGACTGAAAGAACTGGGGTTATTTAGTCTGCAGAAGAGAGGAGTGAGGGGGGATTTGATAGCAGCCTTCAACTACCTGAAGGGAGATTCCAAAGAGGATGGAGCTCGGCTGTTCTCAGTGGTGGCAGATGATAGAACAAGAAGCAATGGTCTCAAGTTGCAGTGCGGGAGGTCTAGGTTGGATATTAGGAAACACTATTTCACTAGGAGGGTGGTGAAGCACTGGAATGGGTTACCTAGGGAGGTGGTGGAATCTCCATCCTTAGAGGTTTTTAAGGCCCGGCTTGACAAAGCCTTAGCTGGGATGATTTAGTTGGTGTTGGTCCTGCTTTGAGCAGGGGATTGGACAAGATGATCTCCTCAGGTCTCTTCCAATCATAATATCAATCATAATATTCTATGATTTGGATTATACTTTCAGCCTGGCTAAGGCTCGCCACCCTGTTTCAGTCTTGTCAATCACAGGTGTTCAAAAATCATGAGTTAGGTCTCTTCCAAAATACGAGATGGGCTTAAAAATCATGATTTTAAAAATATTAAAAGGGTGTTTGCCTTCTGTTTTTTTGAGCCTTTATTGATTTCAAGCTTTTCTCTGAATCTAGGAGGGCTCCACCTTAAAAAAAAAAAAAAGTTGAGATCCTCATGTAATCACAAAAAGAACAAGGAGTACTTGTGGCACCTTAAAGGCTAACAAATTTATTTGGGCATAAGCTTTTGTGGGTTTTTTCCACTCCATGCATCTGATGAAGTGGGGTTTAGCCCACAAAAGCTTATGCCCAAATAAATTTGTTAGTCTCTAAGGTGCCACAAATACTCCTTGTTCTTTTTTCTGATACAGACTAACATGGCTACCACTCTAAATCATGTAATCACATGACTCCAGAAGGTGGGGCTTTCAGAAAAAACTCCAAATATCACAAGGCTTGCAATAAAATCACAAGAGTTGGCAACACCACTGCTTTGCACCTACAAAATTGGCAGTTGCACTTTTGGGGCCCTGAAAATGAACTGCAGGCGCAAATCTGAGTAGCTTTCTCAAGGTGCAACCATTTAGATTTGCACTTGCTGCCCAATTGCTGACCCAAAAGAAATACCGAGGCAGTTTTGTGGATGCAAATTCACATGCCATGCTTCTGAAATTTCAGCTGTAATTATCTGAGGGTGGACAAGAGTTCAGGAGCTCCTAGCTCCCTGTCCTGTGCTTTGGCCACTAGATAATGCCTCTCTCTAGCAGCTTTTTTTACTTTAACCAGCAGTTAATGCATGCGACTGTCAGGGCTGGTCCACACTAGGGGGTGGGATCGATCTAAGATATGCAACTTCAGCTACATGAATAGCGTAGCTGAAGTCGAAGTATCTTAGATCGAATTACAAACTACTTACCTCGGGTCCACGCGGTGCAGGCAGGCTCCCCCGTCGACTCTGCTTACTCCTCGCGCCAAGCTGGAGTTCTGGAGTCGATGGGGAGCACTTCTGGGATGGATTTATCGCGTCTACATGAGACGCGATAAATCGATCCCAGAACATCAATCACTACCCACCGAATCGGGTGGGTAGTGTGGATGTACCCTCAGAGTTCTTGAACTGCTGCTGGAACCTTCCCTCATGCTCCATAAGCATCTTGCCCTGCCCACTTCCTGGTCACCATGGGCCTCCCGCTCCTCCCTCAGACATGCACTGCGCACTACTCCACTTCCTGGTTGCTGGGGCCACGTTACTTCCAAAGCTGTGCTCTCAGGGTGAAAAGGTTAATCAAGCAGGAGAAGGAGGCAGGTTATAAAACAGAGAACTCACAAATAACTTGTTAATCAGGAATGACAGGAAAGGAAGTGCAGAGAAAGTTCATGCCCCCATAACTTAATGGGCTTTTGTAACTGGTTTGAGCAGAACACTGGTCATTTGAACTCCTGTTTTCAATTACATTAAGGGCTATTAACAATGCAATAAGAGCATAAATGAGATCTTAAAACCTGAGATGTTGTACCTTACCCACAGAAAACAAAGGTCCTGTTGCATTTTTAATACGATTGGGGATTGCCTCAGTGTTTGTGGCCAAAATTTGTCCTCCCATCCCATGAACAACTTATTTAGAAATGTGGTGGATTCTCTCTCATTTGAAGTCTTAAAATCAGGGTTAGATGGTTTTCTAAAAGATATGATATATCTCACCCAGAAGCCATGGGCTTGATGCAGGAATCATTTGGTGAAATTCTATGGTCTTTGTATGCAGGATGTGGAGAATGAGGGAGTGATGTGTTGGTTTTCTATAAATATCTTTTCTACCTCAGATTATCTGTTTAATATTATCCTGCCTAACTGCAAAGAGCTCAATTTAAGGAAGTTGTTAGAGTGGGGACAAAGAGGAAATGAAACAGTGGCAAAGATAAAGCACTATCATGGAGAATGCCAGGGTCCTTGAGGAAACAATGGGGAAGATGTTAATTGAGGGATACGCCCTGCTTGGCTCCAGCCAGGCTAGAAAGGTTTACTTTTCCCAAGGCAAAGCCTAGGATCAAAGAAGATTTAAAATTTTTATTAAAGTTAATGTTTAAAATCAAATTTACACAAGTTAAGAAGGAAGGTACTGTACATCTGGGGTCAGGCTGGGGTTATGGGGGATTGCAAGTATCATTTAGAAGGTTCACGAGGTACATACTGTGACAAAGTTCCTCCTCTACCTTGGTGAGTCCTGCGCTTATTGGCGGATTTTGATCGCCTCAGAGATCTTCCCCTCTGGTAGAACCCACAGTCAAATTCCTCCTGTGTCTGATCAGGAGTTGGGAGGTTTGGGGGGAACCCGGGCCCGCCCTCTACTCCGGGTTCCAGCCCAGGGCCCTGTGGATTGCAGTTGTCTATAGGGTTTCCTGTAACAGCTGCGTGACAGCTACAACTCCCTGGGCTACTTCCCCATGGCCTCCGCCCAACACCTTCTTTATGCTCACTGCAGGACCTTCCTCCTGATGGTCTGCTGATGCTTGTACTCCTCAGTCCTTCAACTCTTCTCATTCTCAACTCCTTGTGTGCCTCTTGCTCCCAGCTCCTCGCACACCACACCACAAACTAAAGTGAGCTCCTTTTTAAACCCAGGTGCCCTGATTAGCCTGCCTGTCTTAATTGATTCTAGCAGGTTCTTCTTAATTGGCTCCAGGTGTCCTAATTAGCCTGCCTGCCTTAAATTGGTTCCAGAAAGTTCCTGCTTGTTCTAGTGCAGCCCCTGCTCTGGTCACTCAGGGAACAGAAAACTATTCATCCAATGGCCAGTATATTTGCCTTCTATCAGACTTCTATACCCCACTTGTCTGGGTCTGTCACAATACATATCACATAACCAGCATAGATCCAGACTGGGGTGTGGGAGTTTTTAAAGCATCAGTGGATAAGTGGACTTGGGTACTCCACCCATGGAATGTATTGAGAGTCCAAGTCAGTAGTGGTGTAGACAATAAGTACATGGGTGGGGTGCGTCCCTCGGTTCATCAGGGAAGGGAGGAAGTGGGTTATTTCCCTGGTCGGTGGCCTCGATTACTCGACCTGGTACTGACGGTGGCCCATGATGTGTTCTGTGTAGATGTCTCTGGATCACCTGATGGTGTCGGACACCATGAGCTATTTAATGAGTCTGGCGTAGCGTCGACCGACTCCGCACGCTCTCAGTACTAGCTCGTTGTGGGGGTCCCATGCACCCAGGGCTCCCAGGACCAGGGCGTAGATCTGGACCTCATAGCCCTGGGCTCTCAGGGTGTCAGCCAGCGGGGTGTACTTCAACGCCTTCCATGCTCGGGCCTGGTGGAAAGCCGGTGACCTGTTTTCAAATCGCACCGTGACGTCTACCATGAAGAGCTTCTTCTTTTCTGCGTCGGTCACGATGATGTCGGGTCACAATCAGCTGTTTGTCCTGGGGATGGCGGAGTTGACGGTGATCTTCCCCAGGGATGGTGGGATGGCTTTCACCAGCCGGTTCTGGATGGCGTTGTGGCGGTGCCGCCAGGCTCTGGAGTGCTGTTTGCATCCACACAGGATGTGGGGCAGGGTCTCGTTGGCGTAGCCGCACTTCCCACAGCGCTTGTCCTGGTTGCCGTGGTGGATGATTCCGTTGAGGGGAACGCAGTTGAGTCGGGCCTGGTGGATGAACCGCCAGTCGGCGAACCTGGTGAAGCTGCCCCCGGGGAGGAAGTGCTTGCTGGCATCCCACTTGCTGGACACCTCAAACACGTTGCCCTGGTCCGGCTTCCACTTGAGGTTCTCGGTGTAGTGGTAGAGGATTGCGTCTTTCAGGGTCCTTTTCAGCATTGTTCTGGCGGTTGGGGTGACGATGGTGTGGTCAGGGGTCTTTATGCGCAGCACCAGTATTCCCAGCTCCTGGTGCTTCTCGCACCACTTCCAGCGGCAGCCGATCCTCTTTTCTAGGTGCCTTGAGGTGTTGCAGGTGCGGGACCAGAGAGAGGACAGGTCTCCCCCCTCTCTCCCGAACTCAGCTTCCAGGGAGCCGCTGAGGTAAGTGGCAACATCCTGCTCAGAGGGGGCTCTGGCGATGCGTTTCCTGACCACGTCCCGTACGGCTTCCTCTGCAATGCTCCTCACCATTGGGTCCGGGTATGTCAGGAGGTGGAAGGCGAGGGTGATCACTGCCACGTCACACAGGTCACCCATCCGAGGTATGTTGGCGCCGCCCTGCCTGTAGGAGGTGTAGATGATGTCGGTGCTGGCCCTCTGGGGAAGATAGAGCCATTTCCTCACCAGCTGCCTGATGGTGCTATCAGCCTTGTTCAGGGGCACCTTGGCTACGCCCGATCCCCTGAGGACAAAGGTGATGAGGGGGATCAGGAATGTATGGAGGGCATTGATCTTTTGCCAGGGGGCGAGCAGGGATACTAAACCATTGCAGGAGCCTAGGCCTTGAGAAAAGACATGGGGTGAGCAAGTTGGAGAGGCTGTCCAGAGAATGTCAGTGAGCAGCAATGAAAGAAGACACATGGAAAAAGACACAGAAGCTGCAGCAAGCAGGCCATCTGCTTCTTCTGTCCCAGAGATGGAAGTAACTGGGTGCTTGCAATGAATGGTTAGGGTATAGGTAAACAGAAATATTATTTTTATGAATATTGTGCATGCTCTGTGTGTTTATTTATATGGAGTTAGATCAGAAGGGGGATGGTAGGGGAATGTAGCTGGAAAGGAAACACAATGGCCTGGATAGAGCACATCCCAACAGACACTCAAACACAGTAGCCAAGTTAACAGCTGTGGCGAGGTAATTCTTCTACCTGACCCTGTTGACGTAGCCACATCTACACTACAGGGACTATAGTGGCATACCTACAGCACAGTAGCTATGCCAGTGTCACCCTGTAATGTAGACACAGACAGAAGGGGTTTTTCTGTCACTGGAGGAACACCACCTGCCTAAGCGATGGCAAATGGGTCAACGGAAGCATTCTTCTATCAGCTTAGCTGCATCTACACCAGGGGTTAGGTTGGCATAGCTACAGTGCTCATTGGAGTGGATTTTTCACACCCCATGAGCACCAACTCTGTGTCGAGCTAGACCATGCTTAAGCAGTTCTGCCAAGGTTGGAAAACTGGAGCTCAAAAGACACTGATCAGTTACAAGATCCGCCCTGAAGAAAGGATGGGGGGAGTTGTCAGCTGGCGCAGGCTGACACAGCCTGACTGAAAGTCAGGGTCTGCAGCAAGCAGGCTGTTGCTTGGTCCCCAAGCGAATGGCGGACACCAAGGCTAAGTTATGGCTATCTAGGGGCTTGAGGGAATGCCAAGAGTAGGTAAGACAGTATGAGGCTAGTTGTCTTTGTTGTCTGAAATCCATTTCTCTGCATGCCGAGAGCCTGTTGGCAAATGAATCACACTTTGTTCTCAAGAAGCTGCTTCTGTGTCACTGCACACTGTTAATCTCCACAGCAGGGGTAGGCAATCTATGGCACGGGTGCCAAAGGCGGCACTCGAGCTGATTTTCAGTGGCACTCACACTGCCTGGGTCCTGGCCACCGGTCTGGGGGGCTTTCCATTTTAATTTAATTTTAAATGAAGCTTCTTAAACATTTAAAAAAACGTATTTACTTTACATACAACAATAGTTTAGTTATATATTAAAGACTTTTAGAAAGAGACCTTCTAAAAATGTTAAAATGAATTACTGGCACGCAAAACCTTAAATTAGAGTGAATAAATGAAGACTTGGCACACCACCTCTAAAAGGCTGCCGACCCCTGCTCCACAGTCTTCCAAAGGGAAACTCATGCAGGTGCCCAGCCCATTGGGCCTGCTTGTTTGGTAGCACGGTTGATGACAACCAGGGGTTGTAATCCGGAGACCCAGTCGGGGAGTGTTTGGATTGTGGGTCCCATTCCCAAGAGAAGTGGAGGCACAGGCCTGTTACTTGAAAGGGGTGCACTAAAGGGGTTGGAAAAGGGTCTCAGAAGACACAATTTACCCAAGGCCCGAGCCAGAATCCAGAATAGATCAGACTAGCCCTTTCTGGTCTTAAAAATCGATGTACTGTACTGTGAGCCTGTTGCCTGGCACTATCCCACTCTAGGGGTCCATCTCGGTGGTACTGTATTTATATGGCTTGGGAGGTGCTCTGGAAATCTTTGGGCTGACAAAAATATAAAAAATAATTCAGCTCTCTAATAATAATATAGCACTTTTCCATCCATGGATCTCAAAGCCTCTTACAAAAGAAGTTGTGTCATTATCCCTATCTTACAGGTGGGGAAACAGGTGAAGTGATCTGCTCGAGGTCACTCAGCAGGCCAGTGGCAGGGCTGGGAGTAGCACTTAGTTCTCCTGAATGCCAGTCTGGTGCCCAGTGACAGTGTTAGCACACGCATAGCTCACCCCCAGCTGATGGCCACAGCGCCCGAAGACAGAAGTTCAGCTGGAGTCAGGGCTGCGAAGTAGCTCACGTTTACCAGCAAATATAGGCATGTCACCAAAGGAATGGCAATCATCATTGCTCTTGGAAGGTTCACCTAGGGAAGAGATAAAGCAGGATGAGCTAAGGGCTCCAACACAGTGATGGATATTTACAGCTGCTTCTTGCTGATGACCAACTCACTCTGGAATTGAAGTTTTCATTGACAATTTGCACAGCAAAACCTTTGACAGGGTGAGAGTGGACATGGTCACATGTACATTCTTCTGCCATAACCTATTTTATTGAATTCCCATGAACCACTGTAAAGCATTTAGCTATAACAGAGTTCCTGTGTCCCTGTGTGTCTGAGCATTTTTTGGCCAGCACGCTGAACAGAGATAGAGACTGGACCAAGCTGACCGAAGGGAAAGGGATGCAGGTTCTGATAGGGCCCGGATGGGAAAAGAACAATTGTATGACACTTACGGCTACGGTTGCCCAAAGACTGAAACCCGCCCCACTTCCCTCTCTTCCATTTCCTGCCCTTCGCAAATGGGAGCTGCATGGAGGGGGAGTAGAGGTGGTGGCTTGGTATGGGTATAGGAAGGGAAAGGGAACCATTTGTTGGTCCAAAGAAAGTCCAAGCAGTCTATTCTCCCTGTGACCATTGCAAATGTTTATTACCATTCCCAGGCCGTGGCATGTGGCCTCTCTCTACACTGAGTCACTTTGCAGAAGTGGGGAGAAGTGGGTGTGAGTGAGGCACTGAACCTGATGGGAGCATAATGCCAGACACACGGGGAGGGTTAGAACCACCCACTGCCCCATCTCTTTAGGGTAGTAGCCATGCTCCTCACCCCCTGCATCTGACCAGTGGGCAGACCATGACTGTGCCTCCTCCTCAGCCGCTTTTGTGCCCAAGGAGGCCCAGCTCAGCAAGGTCCTGCTGTCAGCAGAGCATGGAGTGTGGGAAAGTGGAGCAGGACCTGCCTCATGGTAGGATGGTCTTGGTGAAGGTGCTTGGTGGTCCTTGAGAGACCAGGTTTGTATTCTTGGCGCTGCCTCTGCCGGTGATGTCCTGTGTGACCTTGGGCAAGGCCTCAGTTCCCTAGCTGTCACACAGGGATAATAATGACCCATTGTGCAGGGATAATAACCCATCTCTCTCTCTCTCACACGCGCACACGCGCACACACACACACAGACACACAGACACACACACACACACGGGTTGCTTGTAAACAGCCCTACAGAGAGATGTCTCATCCTAAAAAAAGGGAAACTGACGACAAACACCGCCAATTCCAGATAAGTGGACTGTTGATTATTTTATCATTGAGTACAGATTGCCTCATGCTTGATCTGCAAAGACAAAGTTGCAGTTTTAAAAGACTACAATATCAAATGACATTACACAATGAAACATGCACAGCAATATGATAAATATCAGGGAGAAGAGAGAGAGAAGATGGTCTTACAATTGAAAAAAGACTTAGCGAAGCAGCAGCAGCTTTTTCAGAAAGCGAGAAAGGAGTCAGAGTCAGCAGTTTTGGCAAGTTATGTCATGAGTGAAATAATTGCTACGTGTGGGAAGCCATTTACTGATGGTGAATTTATTAAACAATGGTTTATTAAAGTCAGTGAGATGATATGTCCTGATAGGCTGATATTGCTGAAAACATCTCTCCTATCTCCGAATACAGTAGCAGAGCGTATTCTTGAGCTCTCTAAAGATATCGATGGGCAGCTCATTGAGAAAAGCACAGCTTTCCGTGCACATTCAATCGCAATTGATGAGAGTACCGATTTGGTTGACAGTGCGCAGCTTGCCATATTTGTGAGAGGCGTTGATGAAAACTTTGCAGTAACTGAAGAATTGCTCAGCTTGTCAACAATGTGCGATAGAACAATGGCCAGTGACATTTTTCACTGCCTCACAGAAGCACTGGAACAACGCGGTCTGCCATGGCTTTTGTTAGCAGCCTTAACCACTGACGGGGCTCCAGCAATGATTGGTCAAAAAACCGGATTGGTAGCACTAGTACAAAGAAAGATGGCCAAGCAAAACGCTGAGCAACCGATAGCGTTACACTGCATCATTCACCAACAAGCAGTGTGCAGTAAATCTTTGAGATCTAACGAATGTCATGTCAGTTGTGAAATCTGTGAATTACATTCGCTCAAGGGGCTCGCAGCACAGACAGTTTCGTGCGTTCTTGGAGGAAATTGAATCGAAATATGGTGGCTTGCTCTGCTTCATTGAGGTGTGCTGGCTAAGCAGGGGTTCTACTTTAAAGAGATTCTTTTAATTGAAAACAGAGGTGAAAAGATTCATGGAAGAAATTAAAATGCCTGTACCACAGTTTGAAGATCACAAATGGATGACAGATCTTGTTTTCCTTGTTGACGTAACACAAAAGCTGAATATCCTAAACCTGAAGCTGCAAGGTCCAGGCCAGCTGGTGACAGCAGTGTATGATAATATGAGAGCATTCACAACTAAACTAAAATTGTAGAAAAATCAGATTTCTCAGGGGAATCTCACTCATTTCCCAGCATGCAAGTTACTTGTGGAAGAGCTCGGCTCTGAAATACAGTTCAGTGGTTCTAAATACACTACTAAGCTTGACCTGTTTTTTCAAGAATTTGATCAGCGGTTTGCAGATCTCAGAAAGCACAAAGAAAGCTTCGATATGTTTGCTAATCCATTTTCTGTTGATGTGGAAACAGCACCATGTGATTTACAAATGGAACTCATTGATATGCAGTGCAACACATCTTTAAAGACTAAATTCAGAGAAACCGATCATGTCACAGAGTTCTTCCGACAGCTATTCCCAAATCTTTGCAAAACCTTCAGAAAAATCATGTCCTTGTTTGGCAGTACTTACATTTGTGCGAAACTTTTTTCCACAATGAATATAAACAAGTCAAAATACCGAACACAACTATCTGATTCACACCTTGCTGAAATCCTGAAGGTTTCAACTCCTCAGTTACTGAGGCCAAACATCAACAAACTGACAGAACTGAAGCATTGCCAGCTGTCTGGCAAACACTAAAATCTCTCTGAAAGGCGAAGAATTGTATAAAGTCATATTACAGTTTTATTATTTCTAAGAAATTCGAAATAAAAAATACAATATAAATGTTTTCTTTTCTGAACACCATCTTCAGTGACATTATTGGCCCGCTGGGAGGATTTGAGGACTGGCACTGGCCCTAAGGTAAATTGAGTTTGAGACCCATGTTTTAATGGAAGTTACTTGTCAAGTCACTTGCACATGCACCTTGTTAAGTATGGTCACTGGGATACTTCCTGGAGGATTGGGATGAGGTAGTGGATTCACAACACATGACTGAGTGATTTCTGTAAGAGATTGGTGCCATGGAAATGTGAACAATTCCATCCCTACCCTACCGCCTTTTCCCTCACCTCATCCTAGCCATGAATTACCTAGTTTTTAAAAGCGTTCATGGCAGTGAAGTATGAAGTGAAATAACCGTTGCTGTCCAAAGTACCACAATGGAAAACATGACTTTTATGGAAAAGTCTTTGTCTTCGTTAATTAAGTGAGAATACAGACAAAGGAAACAAACGTTAGCCAACAATGAAGATACCTGATGCCAAGCACTTTAATGACTCCCCAACCCCCAAACAGTTACCACTGGCAACCGTGAAAGCATGCATAGCTCCTGATGACAGTTCAGAGATGCCATGGCAGTCAGAATTGTAAGAAAGAATGTATTAAGTCCTTCTCAAAAGCTTACCGAACTTTTTTTTTCCAATTACTGTATCAATACTTAAGTGCTCCCTGTAACAGATTTTCTATTCATTGCTGGGGCGCCTCCTTGTGGCTGCATCTGGGGAATAGCTCTGCCCAGTCTGATGCCCTTTCCTATCTCTCATTCACAATGCAGCCCTTCTCATGCTCCAGGAGTTGCAGTGCTCCCTCTTCACGGCTTGCCCCTCTGGCCAAGTCACTATCGTATTCCCCTTTCAGAGTGTCAAAGTCTCTCCATACCGTCTCAGGCAGTCTTCTACTTCACTGCCTGCCCAGACTGTGCCGCTTCCCCAGTGAATGGTAGGGGAACCTGGGCCCATCCTCTCTCCAAGCACCCTCAAATCAGCAGCCAAGGTCTGCACCTTCCTAAACCTTGCTGCCATTTTCCTGTGCCTTTCCCTACTCCATCCCTATCAGGCTTCTGCTCCACCACCCTTCTTGTTAAACCTTTCTTTGAGGGCCAGGATCCCAGGGCTTCTACTCTTCCCCTGGGTCTCCTTCTTTCCCTCTCTAAGCCCAGAGCAACTACAAATTTCCATAGCACTGTCTCCTTCTGCCCTCGCTTCCTGACCTTATACCAGCCCTGCCTGCTCCTGCCCAACTGGGCTTCATCCTCAATCAGTGCTTGCTCATCAAGCCTAACTCTCCCTCAGGTGTGGCCTACCAGGTTACTTTAGCCCTCTGGGGCCATATTAATCCTTTCTGGGCTCATGTGGGATGAATACCCCATCACACTCCCCATAAACCGGCCCCAAACAGAGCAGTTAACATGAAACAAAAACATTGCTCAATTATGGTACTGAAGTGTATTAAAAGTCTCCACAGTACAAAACCGTGACCACAGGTGTTAATCCTGAGGGTCCTCTCCCAATTGTCTGCTTTCAGTTAGAACATTCACTGCAGGGGATCAAAACCAATCATGATATCCCACCACAGAAGTATGTGGCAATGCTCTATTGTGCTTGTCAAGCAGTACTACATTGTCATAACAGTGTACCACGACACAGTCCCAATTCACCGTCTGGCTCCTCATTATGCCATTATGTGTGAGCTCACAGCATCATGAATTTTGCTGGCCCTCCAGGAACGAGAAGCAGTGCATACATGGGTGGGGGTTGCCTGTAATGGCTTGGGAAAGCAGTTCTGTCCTGTGCCCACTGGCTGTGGAAGTATTCCCATTGAGTCCCACATACTTTAAACAAAGCACAGTTCACCACGATAATCCAAACCCCGTTGGCCACATTGGCATCCAGATGGGTCCGGAGGCATTACCCAAAGGCGCACTTCACTACCATTCTGTAGCTACTCAGTCTGTAGTTTAATTCCCTTTTTCTTGGGTCAAAGATGTTGGGGTGAGGCTTCATGAGCCACAGTAGGAGTGGGTATGTGGAGTCCCCAGAATAAATGTCGGCACAGAAGTACCATACATAGTCACATTGTTTTGGAAGAATAAATTCCCGTTTTTCCCTTGCAGTACAACCCCAGTCTCCTGAGCACCCTGGCATCATGGACCTTCCCTGTGTCCCCAGTGTTTAAATTCATGAACTGACCCCTGCGGTCCACCAAGCTTTGGAGAACCAGTGAATAGTTACCTTTGCAGTTCACATACTCACTGGCCCCTTTTAGGGGGAAAAGTGTAGGGGTACGTGTTCTGTCCACAGCCCCACACAATTAGGAAAAATCATCCTCTGAAATCCTGCTATAATTTCATAGACTTGCATTATGCCAACCATGCATCGGTAGATTACAGCATTGACAGCCTGGCATATCTGTACAACCACCGTCCCAAGAGTTGACTTCCCAACCCTGAACTGGTTGGCAACTGACCGGTAGCTGTCCAGGTGTTGCCTGATTTCCCTGAAAGGGAAATAGACGTCCGCTTCTGCACTGGTATTGGGTTTCTGAAATCAAGTGGTCTAGCGCTTGGGGCTTGGTGCGAGTTCCTGGCACAACTGAATGAAGGTCTGCTTCCTCATTCTGAAGTTCTGAGGCACTGGTCATCATCCCAGGATTCCAACATGATGTCATCTCACCACACCGTGCCACTTCTCTGGGACCAGAAGTGGTGGTCCACTCATGGCAAACCATCATGATCCCAGCATTGAAACCATCCAGTCCATGGGACCTGAGTGAATTTCATTCCCCCTCTGGGTCAGCCATCTTCGCCACCTGACAGTTCTCTGGACTGATTCCGTCCACTGTCCGGTACTGCACCACATGAACATTTGTCCTGTGAGTAGTAGCAGAACCACATCTTCCTGGACCTGTTCCATGCCTCCAACACAGTTTGACAGAAGGGAGAGACGAGTGGGAGCTGCCGTTGTCAAGTGCGGGAAGGCGGGGTACAGTACCAGCAACACGCAGCATGGTGGTTCCCAGAGTGTGCGATGCCCAGGACTCTGGGATACCGCTAATGTCACATGCCAAAAAGGGGCAGTATGGACGCAGATATATGTCCGTGCACAGTGTATACCAGTGCCCAGCATGGCATATGTGGACACTCGTCATGGGCACGGGATAGACAGTATATGCACATGTAACCCTGTACACTCTTAAGTGTAGATGTAGCCAAAATGAAATCATGTTTTTCACACAATACCTTCACAATGGACTCAGTCCTGAGGTCCTCACTCAGGCAACAGTTCCATTGACTTGAGTGAGTTTTGCCTGAATAAGGCCTGAAAGACCAGGCCTTGAATGCAGAAGTTCACTATAACTGTCCATAACCAAGGTCCTCCACTGAAACATTCATGTATAATTGTTTGCTTCCCCAACCATGTGCTTACAAACTCTCTTTACAACTGTGACTGTCAGGGGGTGGAGAGGAAGGGACCAGGAGTAAAAGTGAGGGGAGGAGAGGAAGGCCAGGGTGAGAAGCAGCCATGTGTGTACCATCAGCGCCCTCACACCCACTCCTTATCTATCTAGGTATTTAGATAGATCTTCAATCAGAGTATCTGGCACCACTAAGTGTTTAAAATACGAATAACAATATCAATCTCGTCCTTCTTTCCCATCCTGTAGGAGAATTAGCTTAATTTGTTTTGAATTGTTTTATTTTGTGTGCGTGAGTGTGTGTGAGTGTGTGTGAGAGAGAGAGACCGGGGGGTGCAGCAGGTGCTGGTACAGAATTGAAGTCTGCAGGAGGGGGGCTGGATCATGGGGAGACGCCTGCTAGAGAGATGTATGCCGAGGAACAAAGAGGAGAAACATCTGCACCACCGATAGGCCCAATTTTGGAAATCCCTCTGTGATTCCTCCAAAAGGACCACACAAACGCATGCCAGTTTGTACTGGTCTGAACCAAAGTTAGTGTGACCAGTAGCTAGTGCAGGATTTGCTGTGTTATGCCCTAATGACATTTACTGTTTAGTGTAACATTCTCACTAACTTATGACTTTCATTCTACCCCTGCCCTGGGAATAAAAATCTCTTTTCTTTTCAGAGCAACTGTCATTCTTGGAAAGAGTCCATCAAATGTTAAATGCCCACATGGCTCTTATAGCTGCACAGACAATGCTTGCTCCAAAGTTTGTGGTGTAATGTTTGTATGTTCCAACACCACCAAATGTCCATGTGCCACTGCACAGAGCTATTTGAGACAAGATGGGGGTCAGTTACACTTATAATTATTACTTGTATGGCAATAGTGCCTAGAAACCCCAACTGAGATCAGGGTCCCCTTGGGCTAGACATCATACAAACATATAGACAGCCCCTGCCCTGATTGATTTACAATCTAAATAGATAAGACCGACAAAGGGTGGGCAGGAAACAGGGGCACAGGGAGGTGAAATTACTTGCCCATGGTTATACAGTAAGTCAGTAGCAGAGCCAGGAATAGAATCCAGGTCTCTTTGAACCCCAGGCCAATGCCCTACCCACTAGACACACTATCTCCCAACATGTTCTCATAAAATGTCTATTTGTTGGTTAGTATCTGAGGGCCCAATTATGACTGAATAATGATTTTCCGAGGGTGCCATCTGTTTAACCACAACTCTAAGATTACAAGCTATCATTTCCCACCAGAAAGCACTCCTTTCCTAATGGAGAAAAAAATTATAATTATGTTGTCAAGTGAACGATTAAACCATGCATTTAAAAAGACGTATTGTACTTTAATCTGTTGCATGACTCTTGATCATTTTAATGTTATTTTATTTGCTGCCAATCCTGAAGATCACCTGTTTTGTTGCATCATCCCATGAACGTTTCACTGAAATTGATAAAATGTCAGTGTGTATTGCTGAACATTCAATGTCACAGGGTTAGATCACATTTATATCACAGTTCAGAGGTGACAATTAGCCCTAACTGTCCTACGGATTTTTGCGATGTGAATACTTGTCCATTGGGAACTGGACTGAGACCACTGTGAGGATTTTTGTTATGCAGCAAATCAGATTAGATGTTTGCAATGGTTCCTACTGGCCTTAACATCTATGAACTATCAAGTAATAAACACAGGGGTTTTTACTGATGATATCACAAGTCATGAGCACCTGACCAAAATTCTTCCTGTTCCTACCTCAGCTACCTGTGCTGTGGAATAGTGTGCTGTATTTCCATAGATTGTCTCCCTCCACCCTAAAGGTGTTTAAAATTCTTTGGGAAGAAGTGCTGTGTAATGAATTGTAATTAAGATTAATATTGAAATGTGCACCTTCTATTAGATCTGTAAACTTGTTTGGTGCTGCACTGGTATGAAATATGCTCTCTATACTTCAGCACTCAAATGGCTCCATTCAACCGAGGATTGGTCACTGTTTTAATCCCCAATTTATGGAGAGAGAAAATAAGGCACAGAGAAGTTAAATGGTTTGCTCAAAATCACAGAGAAGTCAGGGACAGAGCCCAGTTTGCTTGGCTCCATGCTTTAACTACTAGACAGTATTACCCCTCTAATTAGCTTAAAAAAATCAAGGGTGCTATTTGCAAAATTAAACAAATAAGTAAAATCAGTATAATTCACTCACTTCAGGCTTCCTAAGTTCCTCGGTCACAAAATTCAGGTTGTTCCATCCATCGTAGGACCACAGTCCCTGATAAAATGCCACTCCGACTGGCCCAATCCCTGCAGTTGTGTTTTGAAAGGCATCCTGGAAACTTTGCGTGTGTCCATTGATGAGCAGCACCACTCCACCTATCACAATGACCAGCAAAACTAACAGTTTGGCCGCTGTAAATATGTTCATAATGGCTGTGGCCAGCCTCACATTGAGACAATTAATGATGGTTAAGAGCAGGATACAGCTAGCGGCCGTACACTTGACCACTACCTGAGGGGTTGAGCATCCTTGGTAAAATGGAGCAACAGCATATTCAGCAAAGCTTAAAGAGATACCTGCCACGCTGGCAGGCCTTACCACGATGACGGAAGTGTATGCGAAAAGAAAAGCAGGAAGAGAGCCAAAATTTCTTAAGATATAAATATAGTCCCCCCCTGACTCTTTAATTATGGTCCCCAGTTCAGCATAAGACAGGGCTCCAAACATGACCAGCAGACCACAAGCAGCCCAGATGATGAGACTGCCTGCAGGGCTACCCATATGGTACAGCACCCACTGTGGAGACATAAAGATCCCAGACCCGATCATGGTGCCTGCAATTAACGACACAGCGCTAATCAGTCCAACCTCTCGCTTCAGCCTTAAAGTCCCCATCCCTTCACTCGGATCTGCAGCTGAACTAGAAGAGTCTGCTGTCCTCCTTTCCCTCATAATGGAGCTGTTAGTATATGTTGCTTCAGAGAAGGTGTAAAAGAGCAGGACTCAGAGTTTCAAGTAAGGACTGTCTCAATCCTTAAGGTCAGTTAATCATTACAGCAGTTAAGTAAATTACTTCAGATGTTACCGTTCAGTGATTTATAGACTGTCATGAGATATACGAACTTTTTTTGTTGCCTTCCTTTCCTTTTATTACCATCTTATCATGTGTTATAACACAGTGCTGCTTTACCCTGTTTCACCTTGGCTCAGGTGCTGAGCCCCTTTTACTCCCATTGCAGGCAATGGGAATGGTCTGCCCTCAACACTCCAGAGGAGGTGCTCAGCACCTTGCAGGATTGTGTAATCCTGATTAGCTTGCAGTTTTGCATGTTATACGTCTCTGTCAATCCAAAGACAAGCTGCAGACAACCTAAATTCCCATACAAGTTCTTCCACCAGAAGGCTGGTTATGTTTGGACAAGCACTGTTTTCAGTTTCGACATCAAGGACAGTGCAAGTGAGGTGAATGTTCTGCCAAAGACGGTCCATAGACACAATGCTCACAGTTAAGGGCACATTCTGGCTCTGCTTGAATGGTTTTACAAGGTGAGGGAGAAAGTGTGGGCAGGCAGCCATCTTTTCCCTATGCCCTTCTGATGGGGGTAGCTAGTGTCCCTCCCCATTCTGCACGAGCTAGTAATCTTATATATGTGGTATAGCAGCTGCTGCTCCTGTCTGAGTTCATCTTGCATTTTGGGGCCATTCTGCTTGCATCTACTAATTTCCACTGGTGCTTTGTTCCCAGAAGAGGCAAAGTGTGCAGCTTCAATTTCTTGGCTTCGATGGAAATTATGCCTGAGTAAGGACTAGTTTGACATATAAATTATTCATTTTTAATCTTATTCATTTCAATGTCTATGATATAGAAAAAGGTATCGATCCAGGACTCTAGACACTTTTAACATATGGTGCAAACAGGAATAAATCCAGCAAGCTCCCCAAACCAGAGAATAACAGAAAAAACAAACCTCCCCAACACCCCACCCACTCCTACACACAAAGGAAACTAAACTCCACCCACTCACAAGTATCACAAAGATGGTTGACATTTTTCCACCAAGTTCTTTCCTCAGAAAATGCCTTTTCAGCCAAAGCAGAAATGTTTGTGAAGAATTTCCAGTTTCATAAAAAAATTCATTGTATCAATTAAAATGTGTTTAATTTATGTGAGGAAACCCCCACTTTCGCTCACACCTTAACTCTCTCCCACAGGTCATGATTTCCGCCCCCCCACCCCTCGCCTTAAACAAAAAAACATCTTTTTGAAAATTTCAAAAGATTTTGTTTCAAAGTTTTTTGTTAAAAATCAAATCTTTGGAGGGGGGGAGGAGTTTTCACAAAATACACTAACCTTTTTTGACCAGCTTTAATCACAAACAAATAGCAGCCATCAGTGTGCCACTCCATCCTCAAAATTATAATGAACTTTCAGCAGTCAGGCAGGTGCCTCTTTGAACAAATGATTTTAATGGAACATGAAGCCAGACAATATGATGTACATCCAAACTGCTACTTTGTAGAACACACATTTTAGGTGAAAAGACTAAGACAAAGTACACTCCATCTTTCCTAACTTAAAGAGACAGGGAATCCAGTGGAGGCTGTGGACGTCTGAAAACACTAACTAATAATCTCATTAAGCAGCAATTCTACAGTGCCTTCCATTAAGGATATCACAATGTTTAACTTTCTGGAAGATGGAATAAGTCTCACAACATACCGGAGAGGTAGGTGTGATATTACAATCCCTGTTATACAAATAGGAATAGGGAGGCACAGAGAACCAGACTTTTAAAGGTATTTAGGCCCCTAAAGATGCAGATGGGGGCCCAATTCCCAATGGGAGTTAGGTGCTTAGGCACTTTTGAAAATCCAGCGAGGTCCCTTATCTGCATCTTTAGCTTCCTAAATATCTTTAAAAATCTGGCTTAGAGAAGTTAAGTGACTTGACCAGCCAGATTCCTAAATTTGACTACTTTAGTTTGAGTCTCTCCCTGTCTCGCAAATGGAGATATTACTGCTTTCTGACCTTGTGAGGCTGCTAAATGGGTTAATTATTAATATTTGTGAATGACATTGCAATCCTTGAATGAATAGCCATTATATACGTATAATAAGTATTTATTGCCCTACATTTGCATTATACCACTAACTGGGATTGCATTTTAGACTATGTACAAAAAACAGATTCTAATCTGTCAGCCTTTTGTACGTCTAGGGTCATTCTACATTTTACCAATGATTTCTTGCAGACATAAACCTTGGCCTACAGTCTTTAGTGTTCAGATCTGTCATGGACAAATTCTTTTTTCAGATGTATTTATGCAAATCAGGAGTAACTCCATTGACTTCAATGAAATCAATAGTGTTACTCCTGTTTCACACTAGTATAATTAAAAGCAGCTTGTTACCCCAAGTGCCTATCAGCAATAACCCCAACAGAGAACAAAATAGTTTCAAGATTTTTACATGATTGCAGTGATTAGTCTCTTGTGAGATTATGGTAAACTCTTGTGGGCCTATTTTATTTATTAATAATACATTTAACATGTATAGTGAGAATCCCTGAGCACTTTGCAAACATTAATTAAGTCTCAAATCACCTCTATGAGGTATTTAAAATTCATTGCAGAGCTGAATAAACAGAGGTAAAAATGTATTTGCCCAAGATTACACAATAAGTGAGCAGCAAAGTCAAGAATTAAAACAAAACAAAAAACAACACCACAGGAATTCTGACTCCTAGTTCGTTGCTCTACCCGATAGACCACAATTCCTACATTTTATGGTTTTTAACATTTTATTATAGTGTCTGTCACCAAATACCTGGCACTGTGCTACATTTAAAACAATAGTTAAAACTATTATTTAAATTATATTTCATCTTCTAAATATTTAACTATTAAAGTCCCGAGGTTAAGATAGAGATGTATGTGTGTTCATGTAGCTAAGAGGGGCGGGAATGCAAACATATTCACAGAAAATGTACTTTAGTTCCTTTCTCTCAAACAATACTATAATCCACCAACTCTTTCTTGTAAACAATATAAAGAAGAAAAATTGGTCAGCTTCTAACCATACACATGGATTCCAAATAAATCATTCAAAATTCAGGAGAAAGTAGTTATTCACCCTCTTCACCTCCCCATTGTAGAGCTGAGCAGCATTTTTCAGATTAATAATATATCTGATGAAAAATGCAGTTTCAGTCAAATCAAAACTATTTGGGAATTTGACATGAATAATTTCAGCCAGACAAGGAGGTGGTGCTATATCCTCCTCCCTAATTCATTTGGATTAGAAAACCCAAATTCAAATTCCCCACTCAGGAACAGACAGTAAATGAACTTTCCTGGTTCACTGAAAATTTTGAAAAATTTCAGATGCAGTTTGACCCCAATCAATTCCCCCCACCCTGATTTTTTGGAACTGCCACCAAACTGAAAAATCAGTTATTCCAGACCCAGTTCAGTTGTTCCTGACTCCCTGCCTTGATCATCAGAATTTGCTTCTGATAGCTAAGTACATCTCTGTTGTTTAAAATGTGTTTGTGAGGAATCTTTCATAGGTGATCTGTAAAGGAAAATACATCAGGGTTGCCGCCTATTTTTGCTTTTAAGAAGTATAAAGAAGGTCTAAAAGCTTTTGGAAAAATACTGTGGTCTGTTTGTTTATTTACCGTAGGAATATCATGAATTTCAGTCTTTCCTGTTTTTGCTGGAAGTCTACTTGGAGCACCAGGAAACAAGAGCAAGAGTTTTATCAGCACTTAATATAAATAGAATAGAATTTTTAACAAACATCTTTCCTCCTTAAGCGTTTGATTTAAATAAGTGTTAACATCAGTGAAAAGCAAAAAATCCTTTCCCTTCTCAATTACTTAGTTTTCACTTTCTTTTAATTTGTGATAGCATCATTATGCTACTAGTTTAGCAGTTATCCACAGTCTTCCAAGTAATACATGGTATACAAAACCTGAATTTCAAGTTTAAAAAGCAAGCAGTACAAAGTCTTTTGTGAAAGTGGGTTGGGAAACCGTTTAGGTCTTTTATTACCACAGAAAAGAGCACAAATTCATTTATTTTTCTTTGTAGGTTATCTTTCAAGCAGGAAGGTAGATGATCACAAAGTTGTAAAGAAGTTTCTCAATAAAAAAAATACAACAGATGTTCCCCTAATGCCCAATTTACTAGTATTTCCCAAGCAGGAAATTGATACACGCTGAGTGTTCTTTCTGCAATACCAAAGGCTGCCATAAAGCCTCACAGGTGAACGAACTGCAGCTCTAACAAGAATGAATGGTTACATGATGCAACAGGTAGTCTTTTGCTCGTCTTACTAAAGGTTTGTTTTCAGAGAATAAAACTATAGACAAATCTTGTGGCACAAGGAGGTGTTTTAAATGAATTTATTAATGTTTGTAAAGTGCTTGGAGAACCTTAAAAGAAAGGCAGTGTAATAGTGCTAATTATTATTTCCAGTGTCTATGTCAGGGGTCGGCAACCTTTAAGAAGTGGTGTGCCAAGTCTTCATTAATTTAAGGTTTTGTGTGTCAATAATATATTTTACATTTACAGGGGCCCGCGCCAGCCGGAGTCCCGGCTGCCGGCCCCACTCAGCCCACTGCCGGCCTGGGGTTCCGTTCACCCAGGCAGGCAGTGGGCTGAGCAGGGCCGGCGGCTGGGACCCCGGCTGGCAGCAGAGTGCCACTAAAAATCAGCTTGCGTGCTACCTTTGGCATGCGTGCTGCAGGTTGCCGACCTCTGGTCTGTGCTATAGTGATGATGCACTATAAATAATTAAGAAGTATTGATAGAAGTATATATATAAAACTTAGTTACTGAATGTGTGCAGTCACTATGTTTTCTTCAAGTACTGATACAACATTTGACTGCACGCATTCAGTAACTCTCTTCTAAGGCTTAGTGATGCTTTCAAATACCTCTCTCTGAAGCTTTAAGTGGAGAGACAGCCTTGTCACTTGTTTTAAAGCGCTATCTCATCTCCTGATTTGCGTAGAGGAGACTTAAATGTGGTTCAACTGAAAACCGTTTTTCTCTTTAAATAACTTAGAAAAGGTTGAAAAAGATGTTATGTCGATGTTTTTTAATTATTTTTTTACTCCCCATATGACATAGACTGAATTAAAACATTTTTTTTTTAATTTGAGCCAGTCAATGAGATTTGTGTAAGAGCTCTACAGCTGGGATCCATAAAAGGAACTTAGGTATTGCAATGCGGAGCATCGCGACACCTAGAAAATCACAGGAACATCTGAGTTAGGTACCAAGGGTCCTTATTCAGTGAGTGGGGAGCATTAGAATGTAATCCACAAAAGTCAGCATGCTACTTGTGAAGCTGTTTAAAATAGCCAATGGGACATGCTGACAACAGGGGTGTGTCCTAAACCCCACCCCTTTCATGGAGATAGGCACCTATCTGCTTAGCAATTGATGAACTGGAACCCCTCTCCTGGAGTCACACAGCTTAAGCACCTAAGTAGTTTCTTATAGGAATGTGTTAGGCATCTGCATTACTCCACAAATAAAGCTGGAGAAGGAAGTAGTGGTGCCCTGACACCTTATAACTGCTAGCCCAGAAGTTAGAGCACTCAACTGGGATGTGGAGGTTCATAGGTGCCGATTCCGTGGGTGCTTCGGGGCTGGAGCACCCATGGGGAAAAATTGGTGGGTGCTCTGCACCCACCGGCAGCCAAGCTCCCCTTCCTGCTCCACCTCACCTCCACCTCCACCTCCTCCCCCTCCCCTGAGCGTGCTGCAACCCTGCTTCTCCACCTACCTCCCAGCGCTTGCCACGGTTCTGCGGAGTAACAAGCTCCGGGAGGGACGCGGGAGGAGCGGGAATGCAGCACACTCAGGGCAGGAGGCGGGGAAGCGGCAGGGCCAGGGCGGGGATTTGGGGAAGGAGTCGAATAGGGGCAGGGAGGGGGCAGAGTTGGGGTGAGGACTTTGGGGAAAAGGTTGGAATGAGGGCGAGAGGAGGTGAGGTGAGGTGAGGCGAGGGCGGGGCCAGGGCAGAAGTTGGCGCCTATGTGGAGGTTCAATACCCCTTTTGCCTTAGGGGGAAGAAAGGATTTAAACAGAGGTCTCTCACCTCTCAGGTGAGTACTGTAACTACTGAGCTATGGTATAGTCTGATGTGGCCTCATCCCTCTCTCCTGCTGAAGCTGTTCTGCTGTGGATAAATAATGAATGAGTGATTGGAGTGTGGTGGGGCTGGACTCCGTCTCTCCCATTTGAGACAGAGCGAGTAAGGCAGGGAAACTGCTCTGTAGCCTAGTGGTTAGGACACCCACTTAGGAGGTGGGAGACCCAGTCTCCCTCCTCCAGCTGCTCTTTATTTTTAAAAAGAGGAACAGCTTCAACAGGAGAAACTGAGGGAGCTCCATATCAAAATACCCTGTAGCTCAGTGATCAGCACACTGGTATACAAATCTGTTCAAATCCTTTCTCCCTCTCAGACACGGGGGGAATTGAACCTGGGTCTCCCCCATCCCATGTGAGTGTGCTAACCACTTGGCTAAAAGTTATGGAGGGGTACTATCTGCTGCTGCCACTGCTGGTACCCAACTACCTTGTGGCTCAGGGCCTAAGTAACAAAGACTCATTAGCTAGTATCTGAATAGCCTTTTCTAGTGCCTAGAGAGAGGTCTAGTTCCATTCCCATGATAATTGATACCAACACTAATTCCCACTATCCTAACTCATCAGGACATCTAGCAATGTCTAAGGATTTGGGGGCTGATTCTCTACTCTTTACACCTGGATGAATCATTTACACCTTTTCTAAGTTGGTGTAAATGCAAACTCTCGTTTATTTACATGTCTACACCACTTTTCCAGGTTTAAATTACTCCTTGGGGTATGAAGCAATGGAGAGACAGGCTCATAAAGTTTGTGTCTAATGTACTATCCAAAGCACTATTTACATAGCCAAAAAACTAACTCTTTTTAATTAGCTATATAAAGAGTGGTTTCATCATTGTTCTCCCTAAAAAGGTTTGTGAGCAGAAGAGGTCAGATTACCCTTTTCCTCCTCTTGTGATTAGTAGGATCTTGTGAAACTCTTAGCAGAGCTGGCATTTAATAAATCCATTATCTTAACAACTCACTGGCAGGGGTGCTGGAACAGGGGTGCTGAGAGCCTTTGGACCAAGGTGTAAACCCTGTATATGATGGAAACCACTTCAAAGCAGGGGGTGCGGCAGCACCTGTAGTTCCAGCACCTATGCTCACTGATACTTGTTTTTGTGTTTGACATTTCAAACTCTCTGAGATCCAACTTGCTGTTGCCATCTGCTGGCCTATAAATAGCAAAACAATTGTCCTGTAGCTGTTCAGTATTGTTCTAAACTGCCTTTTGCTGTTTTTATGGGTTTGAAAACTGTTGAAAATTTAAATTTACAGTTAACATTTTTTAAAATGTTAAAACATAAGGTAAAAATTAAGCAACATAAACCTGCAGGACACACTGAAAACACAAAAGGAAACAAACCTAAACAGAAATAGTTCCACTGAACGCAGGATGTCCCTGTGTAATATGTATACTTTATTTACAATAGCACCTCAGGGTATCAATAAAAAATTAGTGTCCTACCGGCTGGGCACTTATTAAAATGACAGCTTCTGCCCCAAAGATCTGATCTATTGATCTTTCATTGCGGGGAGGGGAGATTGATTCATGCCACTTTCACTGAGGATTGTGACCCCTTTCTAAGAAACTTGGGTCAGTTTATGGGGTAGGGCGGAAACCTTGTGAAATCCTTACAAATAAGCTGAAATGTTGAGATTTCAGAGGCATTTGGCATTGAGTTCTAATCTCAAATGAAAACAGATTATTTATGCTGAGTAGTGCTAGCAGGTGGATCTTAGCCTCATCCAGGATATAAGAAGAGATGTCTCTTTTTTTAAGGCAGAAGGAAATAATAACTGGGGTAGAGGGGGTCCTGGAGAGTAAAGCGAAGGACCAACTTAGTTGGTGGAGTACATTTAGATTGTCTGTTTTTGTTCTTGTTTAACAATAAAGGCAAACCCCAGAAAGCAGGATGTTGTAAGTTTGGACAACATCTGGTGTGCGTAAACTGTATTTAGACCAGGATGAGAAATCCATCTGTTTACACACTAGTAACAAGTACTGAACTTTCTTCAATTTTCTTTCATGATGCAGTATTTTCTGGTGCAAAGATTCTCAAACTTTGGGTCATGAACAAGTTTCAGGGAGGTTCTGACCACCCAACCTTTATTCCCCTTTTAAAATAATATAGCAAAACACAAAATATCCAATAAGTTTTTGCAATGTATTAGGCACAACTTTTTGATTCAAAAGGTGGAAGAAATAACCAGAGGGACAGTCATTTTAGATTTGATTCTGACTATTGGATAAATTGGTTGCAAATCTGAAGGCTGAAGGCAATTTGGGTGAAAGGGATCATGAAACAATACATTTTGTGATTCAAAGGAAATGAAGGAGTGAGAGTAGCAGAATAAAGACAATGGACTTCAAAAAAGGAAACTTTTACAAACTCTAAGAACTGTTAGGTAAAGTCCCATTGGAAGAAAATCTGAAGATAAATAGAGTTCAAGAGAGATGGTATTTTTTCAGAGACAATGTTAAAGATGCAACCGCACACTATCCAGATGCTAAAGAAATATAGGAAGAATAAGAGGGCAGTATGACTCTACCAGGAGCTCTTTAATGCTCCGAAAATCAAAAAGGAATCCTACAAAAAATGGAAAAATGGACAAATTTCTAAGGATAAATAACAAAAGAATAGCACAAGCATGTAGGTACAAAATCAGAAAGGCTACAGCTCAGAATGTGTTATGCCTAGCAAGGGTCATGAAAGGCAACAAGAAGAGGTTCTATAAATACATGAGGAGCAAAAGACGACTGAGGGAAAGTATAGGTCCACTACTTAGAAGGGAAGGAGAGCTAATAATGGACAACATCAAGAAGGCTAAGGTATTAATGCCTATTTTGTTTCAGTCTTTACTAAAAAGGTTAATTGTGACCAGATGTTTAACACAATGAATATTAACAATAAGGGGGAAGGAACATGAACTGGAATAAGAAAAGAACATTTAGATAAATTAGATGTATTCAAGTCAGCAGGGCCTAACAAAATTCATTCTAGGATACTTAAGGAACTAACTGAAACAATCTCTGAACCATTAGCAATTATCTTTGAGAACTCATGGAGGAAAGGTGAGGTCCCACAGGACTGAAGGGCAAACATAATACCTATCTTTAAAAAGGAGAACAAAGATGTCCCTGGAAATTATAGACCAGTCAGCCTGACTTTGATACCTGGAAAGATATTGGTACAAATTATTAAACAATCAATTTGTAAGCACCTAAACTCTAGAGGATATTACGTTTATAATAGCCAACATGGATTTGTTAAAAACAAATCATGCCAAACCAACCTAATTTCCTTTTTTGACAGGGTTACTGGATAGTGGATAGAGGGAAGCAGTAGATGTGATGTATCTTGATTTTAGTAAGGCTTTTGATACAGTCCCACATGACATTCTCATAAGCAAACTAGGGAAATGTGGTCTAGATAAAATTACTATAAGGAGGGAGCAAAACTTTTTGAAAGACTGTGACAGAAAACCATTGATAAATACTCTTTGATTAAACTGGGGGAATGTATCTGATGGGGTCCCGCAAGGGTCAATCCTGGGTTTGATACTAGTCGATATTTTTGACTTGGATATTAATGACTTGGGTAAGAGTGGAGAGTACGCTTATGCGGATAACACCAAGATGGGAGGAGATGCTAGCACTCTGGAAGACAAGATTAGAATTCAAAATTACCTTGATAAATTGGAGAATTGGACTGAAATCAACAAAATGAACTTTAAAAAAGACACGTTTTTAGGGGGAAAAATCAGTTGCGAAAAAGGCTAATATCACTCTGGGGTGTATTAACAGGAGTGTCACATATAAGTCATGGGAGGTAACTGTCCCACTCTACTCACCATAGTCGAGACCTCAGCTGCAGTACTGTGGTCAGGTCTGAGTGCAACACTTTAAGAAAGATGTGGAAAAATTGGAGAAAGTCCAAAGGAAAGCAACAAAAATTATAAAAGCTTTAGAAAATTGAACCTCTGAGGAAAGATTTAAAAAAACATGGGCATGTTGTCTTGAGAAAAAAAACTGAAAGGGGATCTGATAACAGTCTTCAAATATGTTAAAGGCTATTATAAAGAGGACAATGATCAACTGTTCTCCATGTCCACTGAAGGTAAGATAAGAAGTAATGGGTTTAATATGCAGTAAGAGAGATTTAAGTTATATATTAGGAAAAACTGTCTAACTGTAAAGTAAGAGTAACTAAACTTTGGAATAGGCTTCCAACGGAGATTGTGGAATCCCCATTACTGGAGGCTTTTAAGAAAGGTTGGACAAACACCTGTCAGGGAAGATCTAGGTTTACTTGGTCCTGTCTCAGTGCAGCAGGGATGGACTTGATGACTTCTCAAGGTCCCTTCTAGCCATACATTTCTATGGTTCTATGAATGCTCTCTGAACTCCATATTAAGTACCACTGCAAATAGCAAAAGTTTGCCAAGTCTCATAACTGGGGAAACATTGATTGTGCCCAGTACTTTGGATATCATTAATGGTATGTTGGGATCTGATAGTGCCAGCCACAATTGTCCTCATCAATAACACAGTCAAGTGATGGATTCATAACATAACTTCAGATGTTCAGGGATAGCTGTTGAGAGCTTTTGGCTCTTCTGAATTCTTCTAAATGCAACCGGATGAAACTTACAGGTGTCTTTTTCTGCCAAACTTTTAGCATTTGTCCAATATGCATGGAAATGATAGATAGATAGATACATAGATAGATAGATAGATAGATAGACAGACAGACAAGGAATTCCCTGTGTTGCTGTCCACTGACAGGATGTACTATGAGGGGGGAAAATTGATGCTTTCCAGATAAATTGGATTGGTGTCATTGTATTGGCATTTGCACTAATGGTGCCTCAGCAGTGACAGGAAACCCTTTTGACAAGAATCCCGTCTATTTTACCCCAAGCCATTTTAGACACACTGTTGAATTCACCAGGAAGCAGGGTTGGTCATTTTTTAAAATGTTTGCATTTTTTCCTCAAAAAAGAGAATTTTTTAACAATCAAAATATGAATTTTTCCCGCTGTTTGACCAACTCTATTGGGAAGTTTTAGTGGGAAAGAAGATGCCAGTAGAACTGAAAAAGGTACTTAATAAGGCTGTAGAAGCTGTGGACTTTATTAAAGGTAAGCTCACCAATACATGCCACTTAACTATTTTATGTGAAGAACCACCACCTAACATAAGCAGATTCTCTTCCATGCTGATGTTTGTTGACTTTCACATGGCAAAGTTTAGAATCATATTGTTTAAGTTTCGAGTACAGGCAAGGATTTTCCTTGCTGAATGGGGCTCTGCCATTGCTAAAAAGGCACGGAATCAGCATTGGCTTGTTTTGAATGCATCTCTCAGACACCGAATGTGATATGGGGTCTCAATCTGGGGGTTGCCAACAGGAGCCAGTAGGTTCTGAACACCCTGTCTGCAACATTCTGTGGGTCGTGGCTGCAGGAGGGGAGGTTCCAGTATGGAAAAGGTGGTCCTGGTATGGAAAAGACTAAGAACCACTGGTCTAGTGATTAGAGCATAAGACTGAGAAGACCTGAGTTTTACCACAGGATTCCTATGTCACGTTAGGCAAGTCACTTAAGTTCTCTATGCCTGCATTTATCTTTCTGTAAAACAGTGACATTAATATCAACCGTATTTATTAGATGTGTTGTGAGGGTCAGTCTGCTAATATTTCTATTTCTAAGATTCTAAGACAAAGGGCATTATATAAGTACAAAGTATTGTTATAAATATTTTTATTCTCATTTAGGCCCTAGTCTTAAGTCTCTGGTCCTGAAAAGACATAGGTTATGTCTACACTACTGCAGTAAGTCAACCTACGCTACGCAACTCCAGCTACGTGAATAACGTAGCTGGAGTCGACGTACCTTAGGTCGAGTTACCGCAGGGTCTACATCACAGGAGGGTCGATGGGAGAAACTCTCCCATCGATTTACCTTATTCTTCTTGTCAGGGGTAGAGTAAAGGGGTCAAATGGAGAGCGATCTGCTGTTGATTTGACGGGTCTTCACTAGATCCGCTAAATCCCTTATCCCTTGAACTCAACTGGTGGATCAATCTCAGAGCATTGATCCAGGCTGTAGTTTAGATGTAGCCTTAGGCAGAGGTTATGGCCACACTATGAAATTAGGTCGAATTTATTTAAGTCGACATTTAGCCTCCGATTTAACAAAGTTGATACTGCATGTCCCCACTATGCGTATTCCGTCAACAGAGTGCATCCTCACTACCATGGCTAGCATCGACTCACAGAGCGATGCACTGTGGGCAGCTATCCCACAGTTCCTGCTGCTGACTGGAATTCTGGGTTAGGCTCCCAATGCCTGATGGGACAAAAACATTTTTGCAGGTTGTTTTGGGTACATGTCGTCAGCCTCCCATGATGCATTTGCCTCCTTCCTCCATCCCTGAAAGCAACGGCAAATAATCATTTTTGTGCCTAAGCCTGGGTTACTTGTGCAGACGCCATAGCACGGCGACCATGGACCCCGCCTCAGCTGTACACTGTTGTTGTGAGCGTCGCAAACACCTCGCGCATTGTCCTGTGGTATTTGCAGAGCCTAGCCAGGAGCCGCTGCATGGAAGAATGTGATGCCATGCAAATAGCCATACTGGAAGCCACAGAATGGAACAATTCTCATGTGCTGATGGCGGCAGCCGGGCTTGTTGACACAGTGGAACACTGCTTCTGGGCCCGGGAAACAAGTATAGACAGGTGTGACCGCATAGTTATGCAGGTATGGGATGAGAAGCAGTGGCTGCATAACTTTCAGATGTGTAAGGCCACTTTCATGGAACTTTGTGAATTGCTTTCCCCAGTCCTGAAGTGCAGAAATACCAAAATGAGACCTGCTCTGACAGTTGAGAAGTGAATGGCAATATCCCTGTGGAAGCTTGCAACGCCAGATTGCTACCGGTCAGCCGGGAATCACTTTAGAGTGGGTAAATCTACTGTGGGGGCTGCTGTGATCCAAGTAGCCAGGGCAATCAATTCACTTCTGTTAAGAAGGGTAGTGACTCTAGGAAATGTGCAGGACATAGTGGATGGCTTTGCCACAACGGGGTTCCCTAACTGTGGTGGGGCGATAGATGGAACACATATCCCGATCTTGACACCAGACCATCTTGCCAAAGAGTACATAAACAGCAAGGGGTACTTCTCAATGATGTTGCAAGCGCTAGTGGATCACAAGGGCCATTTCACTGACATCAACGTGGGATGATCGGGAAAGGTACGTGATGCGCGCATCTTTAGAAACTCCGGTCTCTTCAGAAATCTGCAAGAAGGAACTTTCTTCCCAGACCAGAAAATTACTGTTGGTGACGTTGAAATGCCAATAGTTATCCTTGGAGACCCAGCCTAGCCCTTGCTCCTATGGCTCTTGAAGCTGTACACAGGCAGCCTGGACAGCAATAAGGACCAGTTCAACCATAGGCAGACCAATTGCGGAACGGTGGTAGAATGTGCCTTTGGACGTTTAAAGGGGCACTGGCGCAGTTTACTCACTAGGTTAGACTTCAGCGAAAGCCATATTCCCATTGTTGTTGCCGCTTGCTGTGGGCTCCATAATATCTGTGAAATTAAGGGGGGAAAGTTTCTGGCGGGGTGGGAGGTTGAGGCAAATCACCTGGCTGCCAATTATGAACAAGGCAATAAGAAGAGCAAATCGAGGCGCACTGCGTCTCTGAGAGGCTTTGAAAACCAGTTTCATGAATGACCCAACACTGATGTGACAGTTCTGTGTGTTGTTCCTTACCAAGCTGCCCCCTTTTTTGCATGTACTGCCCTATAAACTAAACCCTCACCAACCACAGTGTGCACAGTGAATAAAGAGCCTCTTGTCCTCAATCCATGCATTTTTATTATGCTAACAAACACTGAACAGAGACAGCAATGAATAGCAAAAATAACTCGGGTCTAAGGGCCTGATAACACGGGGGGAGGGGCAAGGACACGTAGTTTATTACAATGTCACTGTCTAGTAATCAAAGCTGTGGGAATGAGCACCTTCTGCTCTATGAACCATCCCCTGGAGTTGAGTTCAAGGGATAAGGGATAAGGGAAACCCCCCCCCACATTGCATTCTAGGACATCTGGGAGAGGAGAATATAGAACTTGGTGAGGAGGGCAGCTGGTTCATCACTGAGTGCAGCGGGACTCTAAGATCTAGCTGCCTTTACTGCACCTCAACCAGATTCCTCAACATGTCTGTTTGCTCCCCCATAAGCTGCAACATCTCCTCTTGCATGTTACATTCTTGTTCCCTGCATGCTTTCCTGCCCTCTTGGTCGGAACGTGTTCTCTCCGACAGTGCAAGCCTCCATGCATTCAGCTGGTCCCTATCAGTCTCGGAGGAACGCATCAAATCACAGAACATTTCTTTTCTAATCTGGGACAGCCTTTGTGCTGGTGTGGAGGAAGCACCCATAGACAAGGTTACAGCTGCAAGGAAAAAACCCCCACCATGGTAGCCGTACAGAACATACATTGTTGAAAACAGAAGGTTAACTCCTGCAATGAATGAAACACTTCACAACAGTAAATACATTCCCTGAGGTACATGGCCACATTTTGTCTTTTAAAAGAAGCACCTACCAGTAAGGTACAACACAGGGCAGAGCACTGGGCAGCAGATTTCAGTTTGCAGGCAGGCATGGGAAGCACACAGGAAAGGGTAGGTGGTGTCAGGGCACACCCGGGGACATTTTTTGGTGGGGAAACTCTTGGCACATAAACAGGCTTTTCTGGGGAGCACCCTTTGCATAGATGGACTGGCCACCACTGTATCCCAATTGTTTACCTCAGATTAAGCATTAAACACAATTGCATTTAACCCATGTAGTGTGCTTACAAGTGTGCACTCACCAGAGGTGCCTTTCCCGCCATCATTGTCCCACAACAATAGGCCCTGGGAGGGGATTGTCTCCAGAGTTAGGAAAAGGTCTGGCTATTGGGGAGAATGGATTCTCCTCTTTCTTCTCCTCCTCCTCAACAATGTCCTCCTCATTGTTGCCTGAGGCTGCCTGGGGCCCCTGGGAGGTATCCACGGAGAGTGTTGGGGTACTGGTGGGGTCCCTGCCTAGAATCGCATGCAGCTGCTTATAGAAGCGGCATGTCTGTGGCTCAGAACCAGAGCAACTGTTCGCCTCCCTTGTCTTCTGGTACGCTTGCCTGAGCTCCTTTATTTTCATGCGGCACTGCTGTGTGTGTCTGGTGTAGCCTTTGTCCCCCCATGCCCTGTGCGATTTTGGCACAGATGTCAGCGTTTCTTCTGCTGGTTCGGAGTTCTGCCTGCACAGACTCTTCTCCCCACACAGCAATCAGATCCCAGTATCTCCTGTATGCTGCATGCTGGAGCACCTTTGCGGCCCTGGGCAGGCATGGTCAGCTGTGCTGGTGAGCTCTCCACGCTGATCAAACAGAAAATGAAATTCAAAAGTTCCTGGGGCTTTTCCTGTTTACCTGGCTGAAGTGCAGTGGAGTTGAAAGTGCTGTCCAGGTGGTCACATTGGAGCACTCGGGGACACCTCCTGGAGGCCAAACCCATCGAATTACACAGCGTTGTGTCTACACTACCCCTAATTTGACCTGGAAAGGTTGACTCTAGTGGTACATCTCTCGCCGAGGTGGAGTACCAGCGTCGATTTTAGAAGCCCTTTACGTCAGCAGAAAGGGCTTGGTAGTGTAGACATGCACATTATAAATTCGACCTAACACGGCATATGTCGACCTAACGCCACTCACATGCATAAAGTTAAGCACTGCATAAGTCTTTGCAGAATCGGACCCTTCAATTGTAAGCTTCTTGGAAAAGGGAGGGAAGCTTTCATCTGATTTGTATGCCCCCAAGCAGATCGACACACTTGAGTATTTTCCTTCTGTCATCACCTCTATCAGTTAGTAAAGATTAGGTTGCAAAACAATACATTGATGGCAGGGACAAATGCTCTTATTATCAAAATGGTTATATTCATTACCTTGGCTATTTCTTTCAACTTCCAGTGCTTTATAATAGGGACTAAAATTAGAATACTTATCTACTTATTCTTGTTTTTATACAATATGCACAGGAATCAAATTGAAACGAATCTTATTTTACAGCTTCAGCTATACTGTGTACTAGGTGCACTACGTGATTTTGATGCATAAACTACGGTGTATGCTCATCTTGAAGAGCTACTGCATTAACAATTCACTAACTGAATCCAAGAAAATTATAGTTCTATTGAGACATCTATTATCTAAAAAAAGACAAGATTATAGTTGCTCAACTGTGAACAAGGTGGAATCATCTGAGGCCAAGCAATACAAAATCTGAAAGCCAGCTGTTTTCCCTGCTTTGGGTCCACATTCGCATAAACAAAATTATGTCATTAGCTACTCACACTCTATTACAATGAATAGCCGTCTCTGACTGTTGTGATGCTGAGGTATGTTTATTATGTATATCTATTTATATCACAGGCTATTAAGGGGAACTGAGTGACTCAGGAACAAAAGTTGTCCTACTGGGGAAATCAGTGTTCCTGGTTCAGTCTGTAACCTAGACCTGCTATGCTCTGCACTACTGCAAAGGATATTTATTTGTGGTAACGCCATTGGTGACAATGTTTAGGTTAGGGTTGTACACTTGACACACTGATCTTTCACTTAAAACTTTTGCAGAACAGTGTTATCCTGCCTACTTATTCAAAAACAGAAATAATGGTTAGGGGGCAATGGCCAACTAATTAAGCCTTACAGCAGTCTGTACATTTATAAAAAAGTTAAGTATTATCAGTTTAGCACATGACTATTATGAAAGCATTGTCATTTAGTTGTGACTCTTCTATGGGTTCTAAATATAAACATTGTAATTGTTATCCCTTTTGACCCAAGCAGCTTGCAAAAATTTTGGAGTCTTGTAGGTTCTTCCAGTGAGGAGGAGAAACTGATGATGGAGTCTAGTACCTTTTGATGCAATCTTGTTTATTTACAAATAATGTACAAAGTTCTGTTTCTCTGAACACAGACAGAAGGAACCAAAATAAGAGGAGATATTTTCTTTGCTCACAGACCCAAACTTCTTTCAGCCAGCAACCCCCAAAAGCTTTCTCTCTAGGCTTTTCTCAGGGTTGTGCTGCCAGCCGCTTGTTCAGGCTGTGACTCTGTCTGTTCCTTCTATCTCTCTTCTGCGTCTCACCCACACCCACGCATGCCCTTACCCAAACAATGCCCAGCCAAAACTCCTCTGCCCACATGGTTCAAATTCCTGAGTGGACTCTCATATGCCTGTGTTTTAGGTGGGAGGTTGCTTAACATGAAGGGCGGTGGTTACACCTCACCCATAACAACAAGGTGTAACCCAGCCCCTATTATTATTACTATTATTTACTTATTTTATTTGTATTATTTTAGCAGTGTGCCTAGGAGCTCTAGTCATGGACAAGGACCCCATTGTGGTAGGCACTGTACAAACACAGAATAAAAAGACAGTTCCTGCTCGAAGGAGCTTACAATCTAAGAATAAGACAAGAGATGATAGATACATACAGATACACAGATGGGGGAGCACAAGGAAACAGTGAGACAATATTGATCCTCATGATAGGCTGTGGTCTCAGCACACCAGCAGCTTAACCATTGTCATGTTTTTTATGGGCATCATTGCAAAGGAGAGTTTTAAGGAGAGATTTGAAGGAGGATAATACATTAGTTTTGCAGATGTTTATGAGGAGCTCTCTCCAAGTGTGAGGGGTAGAATGGGAGAAAACACGAATATGCTTCTTTGAAAATTTAACAAATGGGCAATGGAGGCTGGTATCAAGAGTCAATTGGAAGCCCTCTTGACAGAGGATGAGAAATTATAGGTAGGGTAGGGATAGGCTGTGAAGGGAAAGTGAAGACAGGTAATTGATGCAGGAGAGAAGAGGGAGTGAGAGAAAGGATATAAAGAGAGGGGTGATTTGGTCTAAGTGAAAGGCTATGAAAATGATCTTTTCAGCAGCATTCTGAATGGATATGAGCGGAGCAGGGTTGCATTTGTTAAGGGCAGAGAGAAGGATGTTGTAGTAATCAAGACATGAGACAATGAAAGCTTGTAGGAGAGTTTTAGCTGTGTGAATAGATAGGAAAGGTGATATTTTAGAGATGCTATGCAGAAAGAATCTGCAAGATTTTGACATAGCCTGAATGTGATGACCTAGAGAGGTCTGAGTTGAGGATGATGCCCAGGTTAACACACAGCCATCACCCACCATGATAAACAGGCACCATTTATGTAGTACCTGTTATATGTTGCATTCAGCTGCAGGTCCAACATATGAAATACTAATTGACTCTATTCCTACAGCTATGTATCTTGTTGATGATGCTGATACACAGTGAGAAGACCAAATAAAGTAAAACCAAGTTGATGTGTGATTCATAAGAAACCCCTGGAGAGTGCTTGGGAAAGCATGATCAATTATTAATGCCTTAACATTTATATCCTAGCATTTTTATTAAGTAGCTCAAAAATGGATTAATATCAAATTAAACTATTAATAAGTACTTTTAAGTTTCCCTTCAGCACAAAACCAGGAGTGGCTTTTTCCTTTGGTAGCGTGAGCCAAAAGTTTGAATGCGACTTTTAATGTGATGATTAGTTCCTACTTTATTTGAATTGCCATAGTTTTATTTTTCAAACCAATTTGTTAATTGATTGCATTTATACATTTTTCTTCTCTTTACATGTTTTTTTTTCATCCTCCAATACAAAGGACCAGTCAGACCAGGTAGAGATCACATATATTTCTGAAGCTTATGCTGATCAAAAAATACTTAGCACTTACAGGCATGTAGCACTTCAAAGCATTTTACAAATATTAGATAATCCTATTGTGCAGTAGGAAAGTGGTATTTTCTCCATCTTACAAATGAAGAAACCGAAGGACAGGTTAGCAGAATGTTTTTTAAGTGGTCACTAATTTTAGATGCCCAATTTGAGATGGGCATCTAAAATTGATTTTTCAGAGGTGCTGTACTTCAGCCAAAGTTCCCAAATCCTCTCAAAATCTGAGAACTGCCTGTAATTTATGCATGTTTGCCTATGGCCCCCAAGAGCTGTTTTGTCTCCTGGGAATGGCGAGAATGTAGCTGTGCTTCTACCATGCTACCTTTCCCCTAGCTAGGCCTCCCTGCTCTGAGGGTAGTGCTTTGGGAACCACTGCATTGGTTCTATGCCACCTGGGAAATCCCCCTCAGCTGGGGAAATCCCCATGTACCTGGTTAAACTGGCTTTACAGCACTTGGCATCGGTAATACAGTGGCATTTGGACTGGGATTTGGGGCCACTGGTAGTCACGTAACAGTTGAAAGAGTGGATGTGTTGACATCCAACATTGGACTATCAATATGTTTTCAGTGCTTAAACAGATTTCAGCTTTGTCGGGTTGGAACCTGTTTTTTTACTAGATCTTGTAAAAACCTGTGTGTGTAGCTATAAAAGTGAGGTTTTTTTCTATATAGTGCATCTTTAAATTTCCAAAAGCGAGGAGTCCTTGTGGCACCTTAGAGACTAACAAATTTATTTGGGCATAAGCAAATAAATTTGTTAGTCTCTAAGGTGCCACAAGGACTCCTTATGTATCAGAGGGGTAGCCGTGTTAGTCTGGATCTGTAGAAGCGACAAAGGGTCCTGTGGCACCTTATAGACTAACAGAGTCTATAAGGACTCCTTGTTGCTTTTGCTGATACAGACTAACACGGCTACCACTCTGAAATCTTTAAATTTCCAAGAACTCTCCTGGTTTGCCGCAGCCGATTATAGAATAGGCACGTTTTATTCTTTCATGGAGGCTGTACTCATTTTTGGTTCCTTTTAATCTAAAAGTAGTTATTTTTAGACTGAAAATACATACTTGTTCAACATGTATGGAAAAATATTGTATCAGTTCTATTTACTGATGTTTTGGTTAGCTGGTCGATTTGATATATGGAACACATCTGTGTGTGCCATGCTGCTTGAGATAAAGAGCTGGTAGTGAGGCGAAATCAATTTTTCTTATGAAACCATGATTTCAGAATGATTTGAGGACTGACCCATCAAACCTGGCATAGCCAGTTGAATGACAGGGAGTCAGCCCTTGTAGCCTAGCCTTGTTCGGTGAGGTGGGGGGTTTTCATTATTATTGTTGTTGTAATTCTTTCAATGACAACTTGCATCACTACGCGTGGACTCCAGCGGGAGCTGGATCAGGCCCTAAAGCATCGTCCCACCCCACGCTGTGCAGAAGGATGGAACAATGAGGTGCTCGGAGTTCCGCGTTTGGAACGCCGCTGAGACCGCCTCTCTTCTCACCCCTCACGCAGGGCCGCTGGGAGGGGACATCAAAGCGCGCGCAGACGCCGCGCCAACGCCGGTGATTGGCGCGCGGCGGAAGGGACTCGAGAGTTCCTGCTGCCTGCCCCTCCTCCGTCCCGGCCACAGCGCGCCTGCGCAGTGGGGGTTGCTGCTCTGAGTGTGTGTGGGTCTCTCTCGCCATGTTGTTGTGAGTCTCTGGCGGCGGAGGTGGGGGGGAGGGGAGGAAGGCGAGACCCGGAGGTGGTGGCGGGGACAGGGGTGTTCCAGGGCCCTGTCCGGCTCCGTTGCAGGGAGCAGCGCCCCCAGCCAGCCCGTGAGTATCTCCTGGGGCTCGGCTAGCGCAGGCCGCGGGGGGGCGGACGGAGCCCCCCTTTTGTCTCGGGCCTCGGGGGCCATGTTGTGGCTGGGAACCCAGCTGGTCGGGGCCTGGTCGATGGTGGCTGCCCCTCTCCCCTGCCTTTGTGCCGCTCTGCTTGGGGCCTCCTCCGGGCCGCTGGAGGGAGCAGCACAAAGGCGGTGGGGGAGGGACAGGGAGCGGAGGTGTTGGGGGGGGGGGGAGGAAGCGAAGGGGGAGGGTATATGGGGGAGGGGCAGCCTGGGGAAAAGGGGTGTATATGGGGGAGGGGCAGCCTGGGGAAAAGGGGTGTATATGGGGGAGGGGCAGCCTGGGGAAAAGGGGTGTATATGGGGGAGGGGGTGTGTGTGGGGTGGGGAACAGTATGGGAGAAGGAGGAGAGTGTGTATTGTGGAGGGGCAGGGATATTCTGTAGGGGAGGTGTATGTTGTGGGGTGGGGACTGCTGTGTGACCCTTAAAGCACCTTAAGAATGCTAACAATAACAACACACACCCGTTTGGTGAGGGCGCTTACTACGCTTTGGGTGAGGTGGGAGGAAAGACTTGGTGGGCAGTTTACGCCAAGGGACAGGGAAGTGATGGGATTTAGATGAAAGAGATGAATTCACGCCTGAAAAACAGGTCTGTGGTGGAGAGGGGAAGGGTGGCAAGGAATTGGGAGAGCAATTCTCACTGAAGGGCACAACTCAGATCAAGACGCAGGAAATGTTTTGGAAATGTGAACAAGGATTTTTCATTGCTTTCATAGAGTTTAAGGCCAGAAGGGACTATTAGATCGTTTAGGCTGATCTCCTGTAGATCACAGGTTATTATATTTCACCTGGGTACTAAGTCTATTTTTTAGGGAGGTGAGGGTAGGGAGGAAGGCTAAATGCACATTTTATAGTTGATGCCACACAATGAAATGTTGAATTTTATTTTTTCTTTAATGTATCTCTGTCTGCACACACAAAATAAGAGAAAACATTATTGGAAAATATAACTATTGTCACAATACAACTACATGCATAGCAGATCACATTTTTATTTGATTTCTGATGATAACTTTTAAAAATAATCTTTTAATAGTCATTATAAAAGATTTTTTGGCTTTGTTGCTATGAAGTTTTGTGTGCACTTCACTTCAAACTATGCCTTTAATTCTGTGAAAGTAAAGTGATACATATTGAGCATTTTATACTCATCTGGTGTACTAAGGATACTGTACAAAGCAAGCAAAATGTGAAAACACTAAAAAATGTATTGTGTTTTACATGATGGTGTGTGGTTTAGAGGTTTTCAAGTGAATTTAGGATGTGCCATTACTACCAAGTGATAAAGGCATGCATGAGTTTTATGTATCATTGCAAATGAGTGCCCATAAAACCTTTATACCAAACATTTGTGCATTCTCAATATGTTACATATTAACAGAAACGGTTTTTGGAAATGTGTGTCCTAATTATTTTATTTGTGGTTCTTTTTGTGTCCCACAACTGAACAGTCAGGCTCCTTTAATTATCATGATTCAAACTATGTATGCTTTGGAGGGAGAGGAAAATGAAAACAAATACATTTTTGAAATCTCTAAATATACCTAAAATGCCTTAAAAAAAACAACAACATAGTGCTGCTAATTTTGATGTCTGGAGGGTTTTAATGTCTCTCTACTTCTGGATCTTCCTGGGTTTAGAAACAGGTATTATGCATATTGTTGGAAAGCTGGATCTCATTTTTGCAATGGTATAAAGAGGTGTTGGATCTTAAACCTTTCATTGGTCCATGACTGAATATTGTACCATTGTAAATATTTTTTTGGTAGGGGAAGGTGGTGAGGAAATTAGGATGGGGGGAGATTGAATTCTGTGGCAGTTTTTATTTTGTTTTTTAAACCAAGCATCTGGCAGCTGCTTGAAAATGCTCAAGGGTTTGGAAAGTTAGAAGTAGTCCCAGAGGAGATAGACCTAATGGGCAAATGCAGGTAAGGAGGTGCTTGATAAATGCAGTTTTATCGCATGGTTCTTCATTTTATTGCATGAATATCATGTATATGTATACACACGCCATTTCAATCTTTATAATTTTTCTTTCTGTTTTTGGTGGTGAGGGAAGCAATAGAATGGTGGCTAGGCAATTACAATAATGAAAAGTGAGAAACAGTTATCCATTGCAAGGTTTATCAGTAGTGCAATCATTTGGAGGCGTTTGACCAAGAAGAGTGCAATTGACTTCCCTTAAATGTTAGCTGCAGTGAAATCTATTATAGCTAATAAATTTTCATTGGTAGAGAGAAAAGATCATTTTTCCTTGTCCTGGGGAGAAAAGTCAGTTTTAATGTAGGATTGCAATATATATTTAAGATTGGTGTTAATTGCCTTATTGTAGTATATTAAACAATAAGTAATTTCTTTCCTATTTGTTTAGTTCTGCGAGAGAGATTCTGGACATATTGGGAGATAGCATTAGCACGGAGTTAGTTTGAAAACCTGAGAATGAGTGTAACTTAGTAGCATTTTTCCTGTTTTACTCTTGTCCAGTTTTCCCCTTGTCTAGGTGTGCGTGTATGTGTGTGCTAATAATTTGTGTACAGAACTTTCTAAAATGCTTTATCTTGAGAACTCAAGTCTCTGCTTTGTACAGTTGTTTCCGAAATGTTAAGAGATCCCAAAAGCTGGGGCTGGATGACATGGGATGGATTACTAATTTCCCTGTTCTGTTTGTTTCCTCAAAAGTGTCTGGCACTGGCCACTGTCGGAAGACAGGATACTGGGCTAGAGGTGAACCATTGGTCTGACCCTGTACGGCCCTTCTTAAGAACATAAGTTAGATGGGCAATGGTTAACTTTCATTATTCCTATTCACGTACATTGATGCCTTCTTTCTGGTGTACAGGATTATGTAGAGTGTCATTCTTGATTGCAGTAAAAATTCCTAAATATTATTCTTGATGTTAATGCTGAGGTATGAGGGGGTGAGGAAGTCTGCAGTACCACTTTTTAAATGTAACAAAGATATTGACACGTGTCTGTTTTCTTCCCCTAAGAAAATGCTCTTTCATTGGTAAATGAAAGCTGCTAAAGTGACCATATCAGAGAGTGTGATGAGTAGGTATATAGATACTAGTTGGGTGGTATAAGCTGTGTCCACAGGCATGAGATATTAGTTGCTCTTTCTGCATCTGTTCTCCTCTTTTTAAAAAATAAATTTAGTTGAAAAATTCTTCCCTCATCCAGGGTGAAGTTTTTCCACCCATAACAAAACGATTTTCTTACTTACCCCACACAGTGGAACCGTTCCAGCATTGTCACTAAGCCAATACCCAAGCTCTGTGAAATGGAATAAGAAGTCCATCACTGAAAGGCTTGTTTTGTCCTCCTGTAACAAGAAGTTAAGTTTGCATAGTGCCTTTTAATAACAATGTTTCAAGGCACTTCGTAGTAATATAGTAGAAATACTATACAGCTGTATGTGCATAAAAACACCTTCAGATCACTTAAAGTATACTCAGGTTTTAAGTGTCTCTATATGATTTCAAATAGGTATGTATAAAATCTTTCCTTTCTGCTAATAGCTTGCACATTGCTGGGACTTTTTTATTTTCTGGGGGGCTTGGTTTGTCCCCTTCAGAATTTGTCAGCATTACTTCTAGCTCAGCGGGCAATATTTCCCAGTCTGGAGTGTGAGATATCTAGTTGGTGAATCAAAACCAGGTCTTATCTGTAGAAGTATCATTAAGGTGTCCATTTTGTTATCTATCAGTTGATTTTTAGGCCCAATGAATTATTATTCATTATGGAAGTGGCTCTCAGAGAGCTAATATGTACATGTTGGAGACGTGGTCCTATGAAAATTATGAGATGACCATCCTGGGTGTTAAGAGAGGAATATAAAGCTCTCTGAAATACAGCAGCTGCAAAATTATTGAATCCATAGATATGTGCAGGACTCTTATCAAATAGAATTTGCAAGAATACGTCCAAAACAAAATATTGTGACTTGGGCATACTCCCTGTTCAGTATAGATATGGCTGTGAATTTAGTAGGGTCCTGAAAACCGCATCGCAGACCGTGAAATCTGGTCGTGTCCGTTGTCCCCATCCCCTCCGGTGAAATCTGGTCTTTTGTGAGCTCTTACCCTGTCCTATACAGATTTCATGGGGGAGACCAGCATTTCTCAAATTGGGGGTCCTGACCCAAAAGGGAGTTGCAGGGGTATCGCAAGGTTATTTTAGAGGGGGTTGAGGTATTGCCACCCTTACTTCTGCACTGCCTTCAGAGCTGGGTGTCCGGAGAGTGGCGGCTGTTGGCCGGGCACCCAGCTCTGAAGACAGTGCCCAGCCAGCAGCAGTGCAGAAGTAAGGGTGGCAATACCATACCCTGCCTTCCCTACTTCCGTGCTGCTGCTGGCAGTGGCTCTGCCTTCAGAGCTGGGCTCCTGGCCAGCAGTCGCTGCTCTCCAGCTGCCCAGCTCTGAAGGCAGCACCACCGCCTGCAGCAGCGCAGAAGTAAGGGTAGCAGTACCCCAACCCCCCCTACAATAACCTTGCAAACCTCCCACCACTCCTTTTTGGGTCAGGCCCCTACAATTACAACACCGTGACATTTCAGATTTAAATAGCTGAAATCATGAAATTTAGGATTTTTTAAAATCCTACAACTGGGAAATTGACCAAAATGCACTGTGAATTTGGTAGGGCCCTAAATATGGATGGTCATATTAATATCACGTATTGTAGCACAGATATATTTTAATCAACATATATGATACTGTGATTTTTTTCCTTACAAATTGGAGTCAGTTATCTGTTGAAAATTTTGACAATTTCATAAAATATTTCCAAATACAGTCGGGCCTCTATTTGCACGGTGGTTACGTTCTTGAAAAAACACCGTGCAAATAGATAACAAGGGTCTATGGGAAATAAGAGTTTAGGTTCCAAGCTCACAAGATGACCTCCCTAATTTATCCAATACAGGTTTTAAAATTAAAAATGTGTAATGAAATTTAAAACTTGCTACTAACCTTTACTGATGTTAAGGATGAACTTGATATAATGATAATGCTGATGTTGTTGAAGTCAGAACTCCGAGGGTTCATCTGGGGAGGCCAGGGAGTATGGAGCAGTGGCATAGCCAGGGTGGGACACATGGGTGGGTGGGCATGACGGGGGAGGGGAGGCAGGAGGGATGGGGCCTCCTCCCCTCACCCGCTCCAGCTGGCCTTGCGTGGATGATGGACACTCTGGCCAGGGGCCACACCGCCCCAGGCGATCATCTGGAGAGCAGGGTGTGGGGGCTTGCCCCCACTCCCTCCGGCGCTCCAGCCAGGGAGCAGGGTTGAGGGCTTGCCCCGCTCTGCCTGGTGCTCCAGCCGGGGAGCGGGGTCAGGGTGTAGGGGCTTTCCAAATCCCTGGATGGAATGCTGGGTGGGGGGAGTGGGGTAAGCCTCTGTTCCACGACCCCGCTTCCCGGCAGGAGTGTCAGTTGGAGCGGGGTAAGCCCCTGTGCCCCGATCCCACTCCCTGGGTGCCTGCCTGGGGTTGCAGCGCCCCTGGCCAGAGTGTCCATCACCCCTGCAAGCCATCTGGAGGGAGTGAGGGGAGAAGCCTTCCCTTCCCCACTCCCATCATTGCCTACACACCCGAAGTCGGGGCCCACCCAAGTGTCCCGACGTGGCTACGCCACTGACCTGCGCATCTTGGCAACCGCGCCATACCATGTAAAAGTGAATCCATACCGTGTACAAAAATAAAGGGTCACAATTAATTGACTGTGCTTAACTGAAATAGTGCAAAAACAATTGTGTAAATCGAGGCCTGACTGTACAGGCCTCGATTTACATAGTATTTTTTTGCATGGTTTCAGTTATGCGCAGTCAATTAGTTGTGACTCCATCCCTCCTGCTTTCCTGCCCCCTTCATGCCCGCCCACCCAAGTGTCCTGCCCTGGCTACACCACTGCTCCACACTCCCCGCCCTCCCCAGATGAACCCTTGGAGTTCTGACTTCAACAACATCAGCATTATCATCATATCAAGTTCATCCTTAACATCAGTAAAGGTTAGTAGCAAGTTTAAATTTCATTAAAAAATTTTAATTTTAAAACCTGTATTGGATAAACTAGGGAGGTCATCTTGTGAGCTTGGAACCTAAACTCTTATTTCCCATAGAAATCGCTTAAAAAGATACCAAGGATCTATTTGCACGGTGTTTTCTCAAGAATGTAACCACCATGTAAATCAAGGCCCAACTGTATGTATGTCTACAGTTTGACCAGTTCTGGTAAAGTTAAATTACTTCTCACTTAGCCAGTGCTAGAGAAAGTATTGGAGAAATGGACAGATACAAATTACTGCACTGATTGGCTTTGTGTTTCCATTGTAAATCTCTCTTTGTGTTTCCATGTGTCAAATCTTTGATCCCCCCCCCCCCCCCTTTTTGTGTGGGGAGTGGAGAACAAGAAGATGGTAAAGGCTGACAAAGAAAATCTCAGTCCAGAAACTACTTTTTAAATGTGAGCGTGCTCACCCAACATTGATATGAGCATAAAGTTTTCAATTATAAGTGTACCAAACTAGTTTTTAAAATTTGGTTACTTAGTTGCTTTAAAGTTTTATATACTATTTATATATAAATAAAGTGGACTAAAGCCAGCTAGTTTTTTAAAAGGAAAAAAAGTGATGTTGAGGCTCAGAGAGAGGCTACTATGCACGTGTATTTAGTTTCTTGGAGCCTGCAATATTTAATTATGCAAATATTAAATTTTCACAGTATACACTTTAGCATAGAGCCACTTGGAATGAATTTTGTGAATGTTCGTTAAGAAAAATAAAACTTACACATTTTATATCACATTCATAGTTTTTTAGACATATTATTGTTAATGCATGATGATATTTCCAGTATAGTATATACTGGAAAATTCTTTGTTCTGTGAATATTGCATTGAGGAGTTTGTCATATTGTTGAGTTTGAAGAAGTCTCAGAATTCATGCCATTTTCGTGGAATGCCATTTCAGTGAAGTAAACAGCTATTGTTGTAATAATAAAACTACATCTAAGTAGCATTTTGTCTTACGATGGCGATAACACAATGCATATTCAGAGTTATAACAGAAACCTCAATTCCACAGTAATGGTATCTTTTTTTTTTTATGATGATTATACACCGATGAGGTGTTAATGCTGGAAATAATATATAGGTGTATATATAGAGGAATTAGAAGGGGTCATGATCTCTTATGGTACACAATTTTATGCTTAAAAACTAATGAGCTTTCTGCATATGAGTTTTTTACATTTAGGTTTTATACTGTTCCTCTCAAGTGATTGCAGAAGATATGAAACTTACTGTAAAGCTTCCAGACTGTACTTTAAAATGAAAATAACTCTGACCATTTTTGCAGATGCCATAAATTATTACATTGTAGGACATTTTTGTCTTATGTTTGTGTACTGCTCCTGGTCTCTCTGAATTTCATGTCATTTGTTGCAGTAAGATTGACAATATGCCTGATGAAATAGAGAAAGTAGAAATCAAAAAGTAAAAAAAAAATGCACGATCACTTTGCCCCCATCAGAGATTTTGGCAATAAAAACACAGGAGAGTCCATTCTACCAGATTAAGAATGGACTCTCCTATGTTTTTATTGCCAACATCTAAGAATGGACCTGCCTGTGTTTTTATTGCCAAAATCTCTGAGGGGGCAAAGTGATCATGCATTTTTTCGACTTTTTGATTTCTACCACTTTGTCCACTTCATCATGGGTACTTTCAGTCTTTTATCAATAAGTGTGTGATTGTCAGTTATACTTACTTCAAGCCAAAAGTGAAATTCTTCAAAAGGAAGTTGGCAGACTGACTAAAGATTTCAGGTTCAGATTAAAATTGTGGTCAGTGGAAGGCCAAAATATACTGCCTGTTTGGTCGTAGGTGTTTTTAATATGAAATTTGATATTAAAATCTTGCACAGCCAGAACAACACTGAACATTTTTCACTTGTGCCATATCTGCATTGAGATTTAGGAGTTAGCCTTCCATACTACTTAAGTGAAAGTGCTTGTAGGCTATGAAAAATAAGGTTGGTAGTAGAAGTTATAAAACCTAATATGAAGGAATGTACGTGTCAATTGATATTGTAAAAAAAATAAAGTCACTAAATTCAAGATCTGAAATTATATTTTGATCGAGGATAGTTACATTAGTATGTTTGGCTTCATACTATGTATTGTCTCCGACAACCCTGCCATCTTAGGTTGATAACAGTACTTTAAATTAATTAAATAGAAAAAGCTTAAGCCAACATCTTTAACAGAGAATACTGTTCTTATATAGTCTGGATTTTTTTTGAAATCCTAAATATAAGAACTGCATATTTAAAGACATTCATTGGAAAGCCTTTTATGTTATCAAGACTCTTTCTTTTTAGGTGTCTACGTGGAATGAGCATTCCATGTGTCCTCCTAGGCATGAATGAAGTGACCTGGCAGGAGACCAGAGGAATGATGCATGCGAACATTGGTCAGGAAGCCAGTGGGGTTGGAATAGGGGTTGCCCCAGCTGGAACAGTAGGTGGAGCAACAGCAGGGCCAGGGCCTGGAACTTCAGGGCCCAGTTCAGGTGGAAACAATCCTCACGCCATCCCTACAGCTGCAGTGTCAGGTGCTTCCAATGTCCAGGTACCCCTCAGTGGACGGTCTCAGGATGATGCCACAGTTGGATATTTCTTCCAGAGGCAGGCTGGTGAGCAGTTGAGTGGCTACTCCAGCAAACATCGCTGGCCCACAGGAGATAGCGTTCATGTAGATCATTCGGTAGGTAGCTTATTTGTTTTTTAATTCAAAAACTTATGTTTTTTTCGTAAATCCATAGCTTTCAGAAAGATATATGTGGGTTGAGTTAGTCTTTCTGTATCAATTATAGCTTCAAAGCATATAGTTGTCCATAATTTAAACCATTCAGTTTTTTGTTTGAGCAGTTAAATTAGACTACATATCAGCTATAATTATTCTATTGTAATACTTTAAGTGTTCATTAAAAAGTTGTTGGTTAAAATAAATAAGCATTACTTTTCAAAGTATGTGTCTAGTTTTTTTCCAGGAACACTAACAAGTATCACTTGTTAGATCTGAAATCAGATGGTAGCCAACTGTTTGATAAAAGGCCAAATTATAATAGGCCTAATGAAAAGTAACATGGCTCTTGCACACAATCTTACTTGTTACACTTGCAGGTAAAAACGTGTATTATCAACACTATAAATGTGTAAGTAGTAGAACTAAGCGAAAGGTACCTCTTGGTTAAACTTAACAGTATACAATAGGTATAATGAAATCTAATTACCCACGAAGCTTCAAATAGCAAACACCTAGCTCCAAATGTGTAACTGCTACAGCTTTCTAATTTCTCTCGTTAAACATTTACTCTTGAAATTCAGAAAACAAAACATTCTTTTCTATGAACCTGAGTTCGGCAAGTTAAAAGGTTCACTGGCAATTTCTTTATCTTCCCAAACTCCAGGGTTGTGGGATATGTTCCAAGGAAATGCAGTAAAATGTAGGAAAATGAATACAACAAAATTTTTTACCAACCTAAAAGTTCGGTTATCTTTGTTGTTTTTCTCCATTTGCTCTTCTTCTTTACCTTAATTTCTCTTGTCGTTTTATTGGTTTTGTTTTTATTCTCCCTCCTTTTTCTTTCCTGTAATATTAATTGCAGAGCAAAACCTCGCTTGTCAGTACCTGTTTCTTTGTATTGTATAAAATATTATATTTAATATATTACTAAAATATAAATCAAACCCCTCGCAATTATCTTCTTGCCCACTTGGGGGAAGTAATTATTTTGAATGTGTGATAACATAATAGTCTTTTTTCCATCATCTTTGGCTTCATGGTAAATGGTGGGCAACTAGATTGTGTGCCTAGGCCGATTTATTTTTTTATTACAGTTTTGGAAGGTGATACAGTCTGTGTGTGTATTTATGTATTAAGCTATTCTTAGACAAGTAAGAACTGGCATATCTTCTCCCCCATCCGGGGAGCAGAGAGAGCTGCAGCTCAGATTAGCGTTGTGTAATAATACTATTTAGGTCCTTCAGAGTATTGCCACACTCGTTCAGGAGAGAATGGTAAATGTAAACGTCCTATACCTAATGTGTTTTAAAAAGAGCTCCAGAAAAAACTGATTCTTGAAAATATTTTTTTTATGAATCACAAAGAGCCATAAAGGGGAAGTTTATTTTACTTTTGCTTATTCACCTTTAATTGCTTAGGAATGGTAATACTTTTCTAACCTATATAACTGAGCAATATCTCCTTTGTGTTCTGCCATTTTCTCTGTTTTCCTTCTTTGACAGTCTAGAAAAATAGGAAATTGCCATGAAAGAACAGATCAATAGACTTCCCTAATGCTGTTCTGTGTGCCTTAAAAGTTTCGGAGTGTTCTTTGTGGGCCACAATGCACACAGAACAGTTGCTTTTGGGGTGGGTATGTCAAGACAGGAATTAAATTCATATTTACCATCTTGTAAAGAGCCAGCACTCAGAGTGAGGTTCCAACAGACCTGGTACATCTAAAAGCTAAACTATGCAGACTTTGAAAGAATTTAATTATCATTCCTTTCTATATGTATAGGTTAGGAAAAATCAGCACATTTGGGTGAGAGATGAAAGGGGTGGATGTTTTGACATGTTTAGAAAGAGGGACTGCATAGAAATGATGTTAGTAAAAATGACTCTGAAATCCAAAATGAGGAAATTAAAATCTCTAGGTTCAGTATGGATTACTTAAGCATACCGTAGCTGAGTCACAGAATGTATGAATATGCCTAAACAAAAAAAGAAGCAGGAAGGAAAGAAAATAAGCAGTTTGGATTAAAACAGTTAGGTTCAAGTTGCAGAGAGTGGAAGCCCGGCTCAAGTGAAGCCAGTAGAAAGGAGCACAAACTATTACAGGTAAAATAATAAATGGAAACTAGCAAACTTGGGAGAAATTTTCGTAGAATCGTAGAACTGGAAGGGACCTCGAGAGGTCATCTAGTCCAGACCCCTGCACTCAAGGCAGGACTAAGTATTATCTAGACCATCCCTCAAAGGCGTTTGTCCAACCTTCTCTTAAAAATCCCCAATGATGGAGATTCCACAACCTCCCTAAGCAATTTCAGTGCTTAACCACTCTGGCAGGAAGTTTTTCCTAATGTCCAACCTAAACCACCCTTCCTGCAATTTAAGCCCATTGCTTTTTGTCCCTTTTTCAGAGGTTAAAAAGAACAATTTTTCTCCCTCCTCCTTGTAACAACCTTTTATGTACTTGTTATCATGTCCCCTCTCAGTCTTCTCTTCTCCAGACTAGACAAACCCAGTTTTTTCAATCTTCCCTCATAGGTCATGTTTTCTACACCTTTAATCATTTTTGTTGCTCTTCTCTGGACTTTCTCCAGTTTGTCCACATCTCTCCTGAAATGTGGCACCCAGAACTAGATGCAGTACTCCAACTGAGGCCTAATCAGCGTGGAGTAGAGCGGAAGAATTACTTCTTGTGTCTTGCTTACAATACTCCTGCTAATACAGCCCAGAATGTTTGCTTTTTTTGCAGCAGCATTACACTGTTGACTTTGTGATCCACTATGACTCCCAGATCCTTTTCTGCAGTACTCCTTCCTAGGCAGTCATTTCCCATTTTATGTGTGTGCAACTGATTGTTCCTTCCCAAGTATAGTACTTTGCATTTGTCCGTATTGAATTTCATCCTATTTACTTCAGACCATTTCTCCAGTTTGTCCAGACCATTTTGAATTTTTTAATCCTATCCTCCAAAGCACTTGCAACCCCTCCCAGCTTGGTATCGTCCGCAAACTTTATAAGTGTACTGTACTCTCTGCCATTATCTAAATCATTGATGAAGATATTGAACAGAACTGAGGGGACAGTCAATACAGTTGAAAAGCAGTGCATTTAAAATTGATTAATGGAAATGAATAATTAATCTGTAAAATTCATTGCCACAAGATATTGTTGAATCCTAGAGCATAGTAGGATTCAAACAGAACATCCAGCATTATAATCTTTTAAAATGTATGTAGAGATATAAACCCTCATGCTTCAGTGCTTAATCCAGACCACCAACTGACAAAATTAGGAACAAACGTCCCTTCTCTAATTCTATAATTGCCCACCACAGGATTTCTTGCAGTTTCCTCTGACATATTTATTATTGGTGGCCAGTAGACAGGCTACTGGACTAGACCGACCGCTGGTCTGATTTTGTACGGCAATGTCTGCTTCTCCCAACCTTGAAAAAGACTATATAGTAAGAGAGGGTGGGTCAGCAGTTGGGGGAGGACACTTACCCTTTGGCATTATCTCTTCATCAGCCGTACAGGGATTTTTAAGGGTAAATTAGTGGTCACCATTAACTTATATCAGTTCTCTCTGTGTTTAGTGGAGAATCCTCTAGGACCTGAGAAGTGAGTGACCAGCAGTGAGCCTATAACTGTCCCCTGCTTGAGCAATATTGCCATAGAGGCTGAGGTGGGGTTTTGAGAGGAAAATGACTCTTTGAAAGTTTAGAGACACATGGTCTTTTCAGAGGTCTCAAGATCTTCACAGATCTTAGAAAAAGCAAACATTAGTGAATTTTGGTGGAAGAATGCCAAGGAAATACTGCAATTACCGTAAAGACTACCAAAAGCCTCCTATACTTATAATAAATAGAAGTATTGTAAATAAGAGAATGTAAATGATTACACCATTACACAAAGCCTTAGTGAGGTGCCAGTTGGAGTAACCTGTCTCATTTTGGGCATCTTTCTTCTATTAGAATTTACGAGCTATTGGAGAATGTATAGAGAGCAACTACTACATAAATTTATAAGTAGGACAGAGTCTTAGTTATGACAGGTTGAAGAGCTTATTTTGTATACAAGATGGAGGAAATGTTGCTGGTGATCTATTGCAGTATGTAGGTACTTCATTAAGACTTGGTTTCAACTATACAAGAATGGGGAAACACATGGTGATTATTAGAAATTTAACTATTAGCAACAATAGAATCAGCAGTTTAGATTACATGTGTTGAAGCACTTTCTTAGACAAAAATATTTGGAATTCTTTACACCAAGAATAAATGGACAATCGTGATGTCTTGGGTTTTAAATAATATTGCATACTTAAATATCGATTTTTTTCTTGCTCAAACATGTTGTGCTAACACATTTGCCAAATTTGAGATTGGGAAGTAATTTTCCCACACTGGACTGTACAGGAGTTTCACCTTCTTTTGGATCATTGAGTTGGAATTAGCCATTTAGATCAGGTGAATATTTCCCATATAATCAGTTTCCTGTAGTTCCAGTGGGAGGAGAACTTTATAGTCATTTGTTCTTCCAAGTGTATAGATGCTCTACTTAAAAAAAATGTTCTTGGGAAATCTAGATAAGAATTTTAAGAACTGATTTTTAATTACATTTTTTGTTAGGTTAATGATAGGTTTCATTACATTAAAAATAATTTTACTTCCCTTTTTACCAGGTGGATTTGATTTAAATCAAATGTATTTAAATCAGTGGTCAGGAAGACTCGATTTAATCATGGATTCCTACATAAAAGTGCATTCTTGTTGGTTGTTACAACCTTAATACATATTCTTCACAACTCAGAGATAGATGTAGGTTTCATTTTTAGAAGGTACACACTATACCAGGGGTCTCAAACACGCGGACACATGCAGCCCGCGGAGTTATTTCCTGCGGCCCGCCATAGGCACCAACTCCACTGGCAGCCAAGCTCCAAACATTACTGAGTGTTTATATTTTATTAAAACCCCTCTTTGCATTACAGTTTTTAAAAAGTTAATACATTTACTTTTAATAGAATACTATATTACTCTTCATTTTTTTTTCATTTTTGACTATTCTTTTGTATTGTTGTATGAAAAGGTTTCAGTGATGTGGCCCTCGGGCCAATTTACTGGTTCTCATGTGGCCCTCGTGGTGATTTGAGTTTGAGATCCCTGCACTATACATTTTTAAAGTGATTTATTTTGAAAACTTTTCAGATTAGTTTTACAGTTATATCAGAAAATGAATGATTGTTTAGTTATTTAATTTACCATAGGTAATTGAAGCAGATAGTTCACCTCCCAGTGACTTCATAAATATCTCCAATTCAACAGGTAATCATTAATATTAGGAGGATTTTCTTGCCATGCTGGATTAGGAGGAGAACATCACCAGACAGACATTTAAATTGTTTTATTTAACTAAAACAACAACAACGTTATGTATTCTGGATTTTTTTCTTCACAGCAAACGTAGTATTTTAACAAAACAAGCATGATTTTTTTAATTTAGTTAAACATTCAAGTTTTTTAAAATCAGGTTTGTTTTTGTTAAAATTGTTTAACTAAAATAGTTAAATGAAATTAAAAAAACAACAACAGAAACTAAATCAACTGTCAGCCAGGTCAACATGGGAAACTTAAAATATTGGCTTTTGCAGCTAACTCGGTCGTCTTCACCTTCATTTTCCTGTTGGTTCGTAATCTGGAAAAGGAAAAACAAGCTTTCCTGCTTTTTCAAGTCCGAAACAATTTCTCAATTTGGAATGAATTAGTCCAAAGGAAGAACATAAGAAAGGCCATACTGGGTCAGACCAAAGGTCCATCCAGCCCAGTATCCTGTCCACCGACAGTGGCCAATGCCAGGTGACCCGGAATGAGTGGACCCAACAGGTAATGATCAAAAATAAAAGAAAATACTCTTTCTACACCGGCAGAAGAAGCTACTGCCATTAAAAGTGAGATTATCATTTCAACAGTCTCTGAACCCAAGTGCTTACGTGACTTCCACCAGTTCACTGGTGTAACTTTCTTTAAAACATCATTAGCAAACATATATTTCTTGAATGGTTCATCCTTAGCTTTGAAGTTTATTATAGTTGGCATTATGGAGGGATGATTGCTGGATGTACATGTCATAGCCAACTCCTCTTCTTCAGCAGTTAAGGTTTGACCCTGGTACAGAGTATTGAGAATATTTGCAAGAAAATGAGCTGGAGATACAGTGCTTGTCCCATTTGTTTTTTAATGCTTGTAATTTGACTCTGTCATTGCATATTTCTCGTTTTAAGATCTGTTCCTTCCAAATTTCAGAAGCATCAGCAATAAAATAGCTATTTTCCTGCATTTTGTTCAAGGCTACAGAAATAGGCTTCAGGGTACTCAGCATGTGTTCAACATTTCTCTTAAGCCCAATGTTGAGAACTTTGGCTGTGACAGTGCCATCTATTTTTTCTCAGTTTTCTTCACAAACTGTCATCAGATTAGGCCAGATTTTGATATAGTGCTCAAAACAGTCCACTACTGAGTTCCATCGCACGTCTTGTGGGAGAGGTAGCTTACCACCTCCCACTTTTTTCAGAGCAGCTGCTGCAAAGTGGTTGTTACGGAAGTATTTTGCAATTTCAACAACATTAGCCTTTATTTCTGGAACACTGGAGTCTTTGGCTAGGAGGTGCATCAAATGAGCACTGCAACTGTATGTTCTTAGCTTGGGACTCTCTTCACTCTCTCCTAAATTTCTTCTCATCTTGAATACATTTGCAACATTGTCTGTGACCAAGCTGCGAACTAGACATTTGTTATGGCTTTTACTGCTACTTCTGGTAAGTATTCTGCTGTGTGTGCATTTCTTGATGTATCAGTTGTTTCTGTAAGGAAGACACTCCTTCTGTTGTCACACAAGCACATACAACAGGATCATTGTGGACATTGCTCCGCCCATCAAGACTCTGGTTAACAATTTTACCCTCTAGAGACCTTTTGCACACTGCTCAATTTCTCTTTCATACACTTTATCCAGCAATTTGCTTGTGACATCTGCTCTGTTGGGTGGACTGTATCCTGGTCTTAATGACTGAACCCTGTTAATGAAGTGTGGGTTCTCAATCATATGGAAAGGAGAGTTTGTTGCATAAACAAACTGGGAAGTTTTTTAATCAATTACCTCTTTTTTGTAATCTGTTGATTCTTATCACAAACCTGTCTATGGTTGTTTCTGGATGATGGAGATGGTTTTATTTATTTATTTTTTGCTATAGCTGATATACTGTGGCTATGTGACAAACACAATGTGAATGAAACACTATCATTGGTAAATAACTCTGAAACTATAGAAAATGATGGTGATCTTGAAGGTGGATAGTCTTCAGAATCCTGTATGTTGAGGATGGATTCTCCGAAACAAAATAAGTCAATGCAGTTATTTAATTATTACCACTATACTGCTCATTTAGTATTACTCATTGCATTCACTGACACTCAGTACTACTTTAAAGGAAAAATTGTAAAAGAAAAACCTGCCTATTTCAGCTATTAATTTTTCACCACTACTGCATCTAATATGATAGTACCATAGAGTAACAACTATATTTTTGGCTCAAACATGAGAATTCAAGAATAGTCCAGAAGGAAGACAGGCAGTCCTTAAGAAAGAAGTATGAAATACAAAAGTTTACCATCCTGAAGTTCCTGCATGTTCAGACATGTTCCTTTCATCATCTTCAACACAGCTTCCTCCTGAGGAGGAACACTTCTCATGATGATTCATTTGGTCAACCAGGCCTTGCATTTCTTTGTTGCACTGTTTGCATTTTGCACGCATGCCTGTCTTACCCACAGATAAAGGAACTTCATTAAAATATTTCCAAACTGGGTCTCTCTTACGGCATGCTGCCAATATAGGTTTTCCCTTCTAGCCAGAGAATGGTATGGTAGATCACAAATCAATGAAGACTACACTCAGACCTCAAGACTTCTAGAATATGCTGCTCAAACAGTTTCACTTTTGTTTCTACTGCCTGTCCCTCCCCTCTCACATTTATCTCCAGACTTCTTCTTCTTGTCCAGATCTATTCCGCCCTCAACAATCTTCTATTCATTGAACTTTTTGAAACTTTGCACTTTTCTCACCTCTATATATTATTCCGCAGTTTGAGAACTACAAAACTAAGCATCTCTGATGGTATCTTCTAGACTAAGCACTGAGTCCCATTGGGTAGATAGAAAGATTAACCTAAATAATCTATACAGAAGCCCCTGGAACCCCATAAGATTGGGTCCCCTAATATATGAACTATTGGAACTCATTTACAAAATTCTTCTTAAACATTACATGGATATATTCTCTCATACTATAGAATTAGAATTTATAATCCCAATCAATGATGAGATATCTTTGAGCTATAATGTGTTTTAATTAAAACTATCTTTTTTGGGGCTTTGAAAGAAAATCAGGGTGGATAAAAATCAAGCATTTTATTAAAAAAATCCAATTTTTTTAAAATCATTTTTATCCACCCTGATTTTCTTTCAAAGCCCATCATGACTTATCCCTGCTGTACTTATCTTTTAAATACCAGCAAGGTCTTGATTCCTGTCTCTTCTCTGCCATTGATTCTAGCCTTCGTTGCCAATTTGTTAAATTTGCAGACAGTCATCTTGGTGGTTTCTCGCATGTCATCCCTCATACCTGGGAGGAGTTCCACGCAGACATCCGCAAGGCTACCTCACTGTTCTTAAAACTGTCCTCGGCCATATTACCTAAAAAAACATTTGTTAGGTGTGCTTTGACCAGTGCTTTTCATGCTGATTACTAGTCTAATTGTCATCTTGTGCTTCCTGGCCTATTTGTTGTCTCATCTCAGACTTAGACTGTAGGCTCTTTGGGACAGTAACCATCTCTTTATGTGCTTATATAGTGTCTAGTAATTTCCAGTCACTGTTACTTTTTCATTGTATGAAAATATACTAATCAAGAATCTGGAACACTCAGCTGTGTCATATGGCAGAACTAGATTTAATTTTCTGGACTAAATTCGGTCTGGCACAGTTCCCATAAAAAAACTGGAGAAAAGGGGCCCAGAAATTTGGCCATGAAGGGTTCTAGAGAGCCTTGGTGAGCAGTAGACTGAAGAAAGCTGAAGCCAGGTTGAAAAGTATCAAAGACAGCATTGGAAGAGGGAATGCAAAGCAATGGTTGTAAATAGGGTGACCAGATGTTTGTCCCGATTTTTAGTTCTTTGTGCCGCGTCCCGACCGATGCACGGTCGGGACGCCATTTGTTCCAATATCGGGGCTCCAGCTGTTTTTGTTTTTCCAGACTTTTTTTATTTTTTTGCTTCTCTCATGTGTCCCTATATTTTGTTAATTTCATCTGGTCACCCTAGTTGTAAATAGCATTGATCATAGAGATGAAGGGAAGGAGGAATGATGGAGCATTATTGGAAAGACAAATGGGATTGAGGAATTAAATGATTTTAATTTTTATTTTTTTAGAATAATGGGTAGTCTGATACGTTAAATTCTAATCAGAAATTAAATTTAATTGTTTTAGGGTCATCTCTTTACCATTTTAGATAACTTTTTTAAAATTCTTAGATTAAATTTTTTGGTGGTTCTTGTATATGCAATTGTTCTCGTTAGTGCAGAGCTATTACACGCTGATTGACCCAATTCTACAATTTATTCATGTTGACTAGTACCTTTACTAATTTTCTTATTGAATCCAGGATGCCTCAATGTAAAAGTTGCAGAATTTGTCCTGGAGCCTTCCATTCTACAATTGTATTATTAGTTAATACTAATAATGACTTTTTTCTACAGATGAACTTTAATTTCTTTTATTTGAATTCTAAGATGCCTATTTATTTTCAACAACTTGTTTATCACCAGTAAAGTTTTCACTGTTTAGTCTAGAAGTCATAATTTCATCCACTTTCTTTGAAGAACTCTGTCAGTAAGAGACTAATGTCCAAGGCTAAGCTGTGTTTTCCTGTTTTGGTAGTCAAAACTTTTTGAAGTTTAAAAAAAAAAAAAAAAAAAAAAGTCTGTTTTCTTTCGCAGCTGCCTATTCAGACATTGTAGGAATCATTCCGGCAGTCTTCCAGATTACTTTAAACAAGTACTTTGTCCAAAAATTTACTTTGAGGATAAAATAAATTGGTAATAGTAATTCCTTTTAAACATTGTCTTCACCTTTGCCATAGATAAAAGTAGAAGACCCCCACCCCTCTCTATACCATTGAATTTTTTTTCCAAATAAGATTAACTTGCTCACTGGCATCTTGACTTCCATCATACAAAAGTAAAGTTTAGTATGGTCCAATAACATGCCTCTTTTGAATATGTAACTGTTTAGTGGTATTCTGTGCTTCCATCGTTGAGAGGGGAGTCTAGAAATTGTGAATTTCCATGTAATGTGCTGGGTCAAATGAAAAAATATTTTCAGTAACTGCTTGGAGAGGGTGATGATTCAGCAGCTCCTGCAAAGAGCTGTACTTACTGGCCAAAAGTGTCTGACCAGGTTCACTACAGGTGTTATGATGTGGCTAATTAGGGGACATAAAGCTGTAAAGCCCTGGTTAAGAACTGCCTAATAAGAAAAGTAGTAGCCCCATAGTTTGGTGTTATATCTCCCTAGTTCTTGAGAGCCATATCATTTAAAAGCTGTTGGCAGAGATTATGATTTGGAGTCTTAGCCCCATTCTGGGTCAGAGTAATAGCATGGAGGCCATAGAGATGTGGTAAAATGTCTGAGAGAAGGAAGGAGTGGTAGGTGTTATGCCAATAGGCTCCCATCTTGATTTGGGGGTCTAGGTGCTACCATTATACAAATAATGCTCAGTGTTTCCTGGAAATTCTGTTTAATCTACCATAACATTCCTCAACCCTATTCTTAAAGCAAGATGTCTGAGAATTCTGCCTTCTAGGTCAGAGTTAGTAGTAAGTCCGTCACTGTATGCTAACAATTAGCCCTGCCACGTTTTTGCAAGTTTCCTGAAAAAGGAAGTTATCTTTGTAAATGTTTCAAGGTTAGTTTTGTTTGCTGGCTCTTCTGTGTGTCTGGTTCTCTGGTGCTCAACTTTTCATTTTTGTATTTGGTATCTAGAGAAAATACTCTTTGGAAATATTCTTTGTGTTCAGACTCAGAAAATGTACACCACTGTGTAATATTCATCTAGTCTTCAGGCTGTGCCTTTAACTGCTACATTTTAAGCATAGAGTACAAGAGAGTTCCATATAAAATGTATTTAAATATTTTCAGTTTAGGCTGTTTCCTATATATTTGTGTAACATGATCAATAAATACATAAACATACTAAGTCATTAGTTCTGAACCTTTTTCATGCTTGGACCCTCCTCCCATATAGCCAGAACGTAGTGAGGAGCCGCCTTTCCTTTAGCTGTATGGAAAAGATAGAAGTTGCATCCCATCCCCATGGTGCCTGTTCTTGACCCCCAGGTTAAAGAGCTTTTGTGCTAAATAGTATGGTAAATGCAATATGTTTAATGTAGGTGACCAAAATCTTCCAGTGCACTGTTGAATAATGTAGCTGGTCTTCCCTGTGTGCATATGTATGTGTGTATATTGAAATATTTATGATCGTGTTTAAATGCTTCACAGATTCAGTGAGTGTTGTAAAGCCGTAATTCTTGAGCTGATGAAATGCCTTGTTGTGACTTGACTGGAACCAAGGGTCATTGGAAACGCAATAGCATTCTGGTTTGGATTTTTAACAGAATAAATGTATCTTCAGTAGTGTAAAGCATTGTTTTGTGTAATAGAATAGTTTGGTGCTGCAAAATTATTTTCCCACTTCCCCCATGAGGATTTCTTTAAGAGCACTTAAATGTAATTAGATTTTGTTGTTGTTGTTCATTGATAGACTTCTGATGTTCTATCTGATATTCAGGGCAGTGACTGCCTTTTACTATGTGATTTTTACAGTGCTTAGCACAGTGAGGGCGCAGTCTTTATTGGGGCCTCTAGAGGCTACTGTAATACAAATAACAAAGAGGGAAGAAGAGGCGTGCATTGGTATTATTGGGAGACAGGTGGAATTGGGCTATACTGATTATGAATTAAGAACTAATAAATCACAGGAGTTAACTTGAAGTAGAATAAGGTCTCAAAAACATAGTGAATTACCTTCTCAAATATATATGATTTTAAATCCTTTTGTAAGTCTCCAGTATTAAAATGATCAAGCAGACAAAACTATCTACTATAGCGCAGTATTCTGTCATGGTGAGTAGCAAAAATTGGCACTTTATTTCTGTATTACTTCCAAGCCCACAGTGTCTAAAACAATACCTCTCATTGTTCTGTGGCCTATTTGTGGCAAGATACTAACTTAACTAGAGTTGTAGCTGTGTCAGTCCCAGGATATTAGAGAGGCAAGATGGGTGAGGTAATATCTTTCTTACCATCAGAAGTTGGTCTAGTAAGACAAGCTTTCCTGTGCAGTGTAAGCCACGCTGTCTCTCTCTAACTTAACTAAAGGCAGAGTGTGTGATGTGCAGTATCTTAGTTAGAAAAAATGATGGGTGTGTTTAGGATAGTTCTCTTAAATTGGCACTATCGACTTTGAAATGACACTTCTGTCTAAATAGCTTTTACATGATTTTTTCCCCAGTTTTTCTGTTGGGTATTTTGACAGCACTTTGTATGGTGTTTGTTTTCACCATTTCCCCTGTGTAGTTAGTTTGCTTCCGTTTTTGTTTGTATATGGTTTTTTTTTTCCTTTTTTCTTTTTATATATACACAGCAGTAGTGGAGAGAACTGTTCATTTAAAAAAAGTGTGCGTGTAATTGTAAAATCACAAAAACTGGCAGGTGGAGTACATGAAACTACTTCAAATTAATTTTTATTTATAAACTGGAAAGAAAATATTTGACCAACTTTTCAGTTGACTGTGTCTCAAAACCAGAGTTTTGGTGAGGGGAGGAACTTCTTCTGCTTGCCCGTGGTAAATTACATTGGTGTTATGTAGTGAGTTCTGCCCTGTTAATTTTCTTCAGAATAAGCAGCAGTCCTTTGATCATTGCTTCAAGCAGAGGTATGGTCAGCATCATGGTGATAAGAAAAATACCATTTTTGTACTGTTTTCAGAGTAAAACCACACTTTGCTAAATCACTTAGCCTTCTTCACAGCTCTAGAACCAATCTGAAATACAATAACTATTAGTTGTAAATCTAAATAAAAAATGAATGTATTATCAGTATTAGCAGAATAAATTTTTGAACCTTCACTGAAAATGTGACTTGCCTTGTGGTTGTGTACAAATAAATGTGGATCATTCACAGCATGCATTTAAATAAGTCTTTCTGGAGCATATATGCATTTTATCTCAGTGTAAATCAGGACCCAATTATTAAAACTCTTAAATAGAGCAAAAGCTGACTGTTTTTTAACAGTATTGACATGTAATTACCAAGAGGAAATCCTCATATTTTACGGAACATACAGCCCAACTTTGTAAATAACTGTCCTTGCATCAACAGTGATATTATTCTTCTTTTTCAGAAGCTTCCCATACAAAAGGTTCTAGAATTTTTTTGTCTGATTTTTTTAGCCAAAACAACTGTCGTATCAAAAGTGTCATGTTTTCATTTTACAAAACTCAATGACATTTACCATCACTGACCTTGTTTCACCCTTTTCTTCACTTTCCTTTGTAGATGTTTTAAATAAATGATTCCTAACAAAATAAGATGGAAAGTTGAAAAACCATGCAAGGTTATGTGGACGAAAACATTAGGATATATGTCTAGTCATGTTTCAATACTACTGAGACCTTTGAAATTAAGAAAATGTAATGTGATTGTTTAAAACCATATATTACAGCAATTTGCATGGAGGAGCCATATATTATAGGCAAGGCTGGTAACTGCTTTAGTGAAATTTGGCAGGAGGGTGAGCTCTGTGTCAGGAGTATACCTTTTGTGACTCTTGTGAAAATCTTCCCAAATCTGGCCAAGTTATAAGCCTTTGCAAAATCGTTGTGCACATGCTCAGTAGATTTCTTTGATTTTTTGAAGCTAAGATTCTGTCCTCACTAAGTATGCTCTCTGCAGGCAATGGCTACAAGGGAGAAAACAAAATTCCCATCTAAGTGCTGCTCCAGCTGTTGTGAGAAGGTTCCAGGCACTGAAGTTGAGAGCAGGGTGCCTAGCCTGTCTCCTGTACAGTAACTCCTCACTTAAAGTCCTCCCGGTTAACATTGTTTGGTTCTTAATTAGGGAACATGCTCGTTTACAGTTGTGAAATGCTCCATTCTAAGGTCGTTTGCAGGCTATCAATGGCAGTTTAGCTGTCCCTTCCGCCACTGCCATGTGCTGCTCTCCAAGACTCCTGCCTGCTTGCTGTGGGAGGGGACGAAGAGGAGGGCTATGTCAGTGTGCCTGCTTGCTGTGTGGGGGGGAGGGGAAGAAGAGGAGGGGCTAATGCCCCCCTGCACCTTGCTTACCCCATCTTCCATAGAGCAGGGGAGACACAGGAGGGAGCTGCTGCCTTAGGCAGAAGCTCTAGCTGCGGGCTTGCTGATCTAATTAACAAGGCAGCGTACTTCTTACCCCACTCTTGATACCTAACTGGAAATGCGCATCTCTATCTCTGAAACACATCTCTGCCCTCCCTCCTTTCCTACTGGCTTGTAGAATGTGAGAGTTAACTCTTGAGGGCTCAGTGGAGTACTAGTTCATGGTGGAAAAAAATTTCCCTGGAACCTAACCCTCTTATTTACATTAATTCTTATGGGGAAATTGGATTAGTTTAACATTGTTTCACTTAAAGTTGCATTTTTCAGGAACATAACTACAACGTTAAGTGAGGAGTTACAGTACTGTCAGTGACTCCTGCTGGCACCTAGGCATCATGGAAGAGGAAGGCATCTGTTTTGAATGAAGGAGGGGGGGAGTGAGGATGGAAAGGAGCAGATTGTGACATGCTGTGTAGAGACTGGGATTGGTTGAGCAAGGGGACTGTGACTTCGGATAGGGAGGCTGGGATTGGTTGAGCTGGGGGTAAGAGGGGAGGTTACAAAGTGATTGATAGAGGATGACAGCCTACTATTTTACTATGTGAACTGGTGCCACGGTGGGACAAGACGCACACTTTGCCAAGATGTTTCACAGACTGGGACTGGCTGGGCAAGGAGAACGGGTCTGGCACAGAGAGCCAGGGGAGGGAGACAGGACAGGGACAGATTGGAGGGGATAGGACAGAAAAGGTCAGTCTTGGAGGGGGAGACAGGTAGAAGTTTGTGTCCACTAGAGCGCACACCTAGAGCCTGGAATGGAACCCAAGATTCCTGAGCCTTGGTCTACACTACAAACTTACATCTGTATAACTGTGTGCTCAGAGGAAAATTGTCATCCTCTATCTACTATTTAGCTCTGTTATTTTGTAAGCTCAAATACCAGAGGTCTGTGTGGTGGATCTGAAGTTTCCAACTCTACTGATGATCCATATAGGTGTCAGTATAATGCCACATGATGGAATTCCTTTTTCTTCAGTTTACTTTAAGAAACCTAGGAACTTGCACACAACTATATTAAAACAATATTATAAAGGTTTCAAAATCAAGCGCTCAAAATTAAGAAATGCCATAATTAAGGTTGCCCGTGCAGCCTGAAATCGGCACCCTTGTATGTATGTGTTATGATTGTTTTTATTTACATGATCACTTACTGTTTTTTCCCCCCACAAGATTCCTGCCTTATTCATTGCACAGGATGGACCTGCTGTGGTATGAGTCAGGGTTGCATAGTGAAGGAGACTGCTGGTTGTATGACCCAGGGATCATTTGTTGCTGAAGTTGGAAAGTTTGTAGTGAATAGATAAGGAATTACAGGAAGAGAGAATATGCTTGAGGGAGTTGAATGCTGCTCTTGACAGTTGGATTCTATGCCACACAGTTCTTATGTGATTCTTGACAAGTCACTTAGGCCGCACTTTCCGCAGGTGGTCACTAATTGTGTGTTCCTCCTTTTCTGGATGCCTGACTTGATATGCTGGGGTCTGTTATGCAGAAGTGCTGCAAGCTGAAGTCAGTGGAAGCTGTGCTTTAAACATATAAATGCTCTATAATTAATGCTAAATCTGAAAAATCAAGTTTTAGTCATCTCAGATTGGGCACCCAAAAGTAGTAGAAAATTTTGGCCTTAATCTCTCTGAGCTTCAGTTACCCATTTGTAAAATGGGGATCTCATCACCCTGTCACCTCACAGAGCTGTTGTGAAAATAAAGTAATGTTTGTGAAGCACTCAGATTCTGTAGTGACGAGTGTTGTAGAAAAGCCCATGAAGAAATGAATAATTCTGTTTCAAAACCAGGTTTGACTAATGTGCTGTAAATAAGATGTGGGCCCCCCACTAAGCAATGAGGGGGGAAAAATTGAATATCTTGTTCACTATGTGAGCACAGTTCCAATCTGTGCCCTGAATGAGGCAGGAGTCCTGTGGAAAAAATACCATGTGATGATGTAATTTAAAACTGTATCATAATGCATACACATGAGGGCTGAATTAAGATTAATTCTGGTATTTCCTGATTTGAGTGCTTGACTTTCCAACCTTAGTAATGTTCTTTTAGCATAGGTTTGGGAAGTTTCGGTTTAATATTTATTATAAGCGACTTGCAGCGTGTGCAACTGAGATTGCAAGTGTACACCTTGAAGTCTGTTTTTGAGTTTATAAATTGATTGTCTGAGTTCTGGCTCTGCAAGTGACTCAGTCTCATCCACTCGGATTAAAGAGGCAATCCAAGATATTTCATAAGAACTCCTTTTGTGCCATGATCTGACTGTGACCGATGCAAATCCATTAATTATGTGTGTGTTGCTCAACTGGAAAGAAACAAAATGATTACATCTGTTTTTTGTTTTTGTAGTTTGCCAGTTGCAACCTGTGTTCTTCTGAATAAGTAAAATAGAAAAGGAAAGGACAGGTCATGTAACTTTGTGAAGTGTTCAATATATGCAGTTAGAATGCTTATCTTTCTCCTGTGCGCAAATTATTTTTGGGAAATAACCTAACTACTGGAAATCTCAGTGTTTAACGATGTAAATTAAAATTTTGTTTGTATTATATGGTTTTGCTGATTTGTAGAATAGATACGAAATTGCAGAGGGGTTGATCTTAAAAGATTCCCTGTATCATTTTTAATATAATTTAAATATCTAACTTATTGCTAGATGTTTCACATTAATGCACTTTTCTTCACAGCCAAAAATGTCCACATTATTGCCATGTTTAATCTGTAGTATTACTATGGACAGTTAGGAAAACCCTAGTTCAGAAAGCATTTAAGATGGAGGGGCTACCATAAAAAAATAAGAGGACCATATTTAGTGATGTAGGTATCAACTGTACCCACCTAAAGCACTGTAATACATACATAGAATCTTTTCTCTTGATAATGATCTATTCTGGGAGAGAGACACTGTAAACTCTAGATTTGCAAATAAAAAGGTTTATGGTTTTAGTTTTTAAAGTTTCAGGTTTTAAGGGGAAGTGAAAGGTTTCTTCTCTGCATTAGTGTCTGAGTGAGAGAGTGATTTTTTTTAAATGCTTCCAGCTAAAAACAGGCATGATAATTCCAATGATTAGTTTTGTTTGGGTATTATTAAATTACTGACACAAATTTAGTTTATATGCTTGGATTGCTAAAAAATAAATCAGGAGCCTAATATTACCCCATAGTGTTGATCTCTTGTCCTTTTAGCTGTTGTATAGTTTTTGTCCTCAAGAATACCATCATCCAGTTTTTATCCTGTGACCTAAACTAGGGAAATCTTAATTAGGATAACTCTGCCATGCCACTCAGAGGAAAATATCTTGTAATCGAGATTTCAAAGGTAACAACATTTTCTACACTATTTCATTGATGGTTTTGGGCTCTATTTTTGTGTGTGTAGTTTTTTGGTGTATGTGGTTTTTTTGTTTTGATCACATGAAGACATATTAGGGAAAACTGGGAAAATACCGGTAAGTGAAATTTTACATGTTTTCACTTATAGCAGGACAACTCTAGCTGTGTTGAAAGTAAAATCAAATTTTAAGAGAATAGGAAGGACAATTTAAAGCCCGCTCCCCAAAATTAAAAAAGTTGCTACTGTTCCTTCTGAAGTTCTGTTTTTGATGGAGGGATAACTGAATTTGTAGCACATTATGAGTACAAACTGGGATTTATGAAGAGAAATTATACTCTTTGGCTACATACATGACTTCAGGGGGGGGACGATGCCTTTGGGATTTAGTATTGGGCTTTGTAATCCAATACTCGTGACTTTTAAATTCAGAGTAGTCATTTTCTACTATAAATCTCAATTCCAGTCATTTGCATACTATACTGGAAATTTAGACAGGACTCATTGAAAGCAATCATCTTGTGATTGTTTAGTGATGCAAGTGTCACTCGCATGTAACATATAACCCTGAGAGATTTGTATAGACAATCAGTTGCCTTATTTACAGAGATGTGATCGTGACAATATAGGTGAAGTTAATTTTCCAGCTCACAAAGTGACTTTTTAAAGCTGCCTTGTAATGATATTAAAAAATGTTCCTTTGCTTTGGTAGTTACCCTTCATTAGCTACGTATCAAAGCTGTGAAATCAGGTTTTTGTATATACTCTAGTGAAATACGGACTTTTTTGCTCCACTAAGAGGCAGTTTGATTTTAGATAATCTACTGAAAGACAACCATGATGGAAGGCAGTGTGATATGAGTACAAATATTGTCGCAAGTAGGTTTCTATCTACACAAATGATAACAGGGATATCCATAGTAGATCAGACTGGTGGTCCATTGAGCCTAGTTTTCTGTCCCAACAGTGGCCAATAACATATTTAGAAGAAAGTTCAAGAAAATCTGTAACAGGTGTTTGTGGGTTAACCTGTCCCAGTAGGAAGTTTCCTCTTACCCCTCGATAATTAGGTTGGAGTATGCCCTGAAGTGAGAGGGCTTATGTATCTTTCAAAACTCATTTGTTTTAGTAGTTGCCATTGTGACCCAAGATAATCTTGTCAACCATATAAATCTGTTTCTTTTCAAATCCATGTATAAGTACCATGGGCTAATTGTTTGTTGTGTGAGAAAAATATTTCTTCTTACCTGTTTTGGATTTACCACCTTTTACTTTCATCAGCTATTCCCTTATTCTTGTAATTGTGAAAGGAAATTTACATTCTACTTTGTCTGTACTATTCATTATTTTGTATACTCTTATGTTCTCTCATTCATCTCCTCTAAGGTAAACAATCCCAGTCTTTTCAATCTCATTTCATATGGGAGTTTAGTCTTTCTCTTGTTCATTCTTGTTTCCCATCACTGAACTTCTAATTTTGTTTTTATCATTTCTGAGAGATACTTTCCAATGGTGTCATCACAACTGAACATATATTCCTGATGAGGATGTATCATTGATTTATATAATGGCAGAATTTCTGTAGTATTCTCAGTCCCGCTGTGTACCCACCCTGACATTTTGCTTCCTTCTCTTTGAGCAGAGATCTCCATTGAACTTCCCACAGTGATGGGCAGGTCTAATTTCTGAGTTGATGCAATTAATTTATAACTCAGTAAGGTTTTTGAGTATCTCAGAAATTCCCTTCAGTGTGCATTGCTTTCAATTTATTAGCATTGAATTTCATCTGCCATCATGTGGTTCGGTCTCCTGGCTTGGTTTGTTTCTTGGCTGTCAGTCTTCTCTGGTCTTAAATAACTTTGTCATCTGTAAACTTTGCCACTTCACTGCTCATCTCTTTTTCCAGATTATTAATAAATATATTTGGCACCGGTTCTTGTATGGAACTTTGTGGCACCCCACACTTTGTAAAAATTAACTGTTAATTCCTGCATTTTGTGTCTTTTAGCCATTTTTTGATAAACAGTACTGCTTAGTTTCTTCAGTTTCCTCTTGTGAGGGACTTTGTCAAAAGCCTCATAAAAATGTAAAGAAATTGTTTGTTCTCTTTTATCCATTGTTTTATTAACACACTCTAATTAGGGAGGTATGAGTTTCCTTTGCAGAAGCCATTCTGGTTGAACCCTATCGTGTCATGGTCTCGTAGTTGTTCTGTAATATTTTTAATACTTCCATACTAGGTAAATGGAATAAAGTTACTGGTCTGTATTTCTCTGAGTCACTCTTAGTGCCTTTTTTAATGTAAGTACACATTTGCTATTGTCCAGTCCTTGGATATGGCATAGAATATGCCTATGTGTTGTGAATAAGGCATCAAGAAAGGGGGAGGTTTAAAGATGGAGTGAGGTAAAGTAAGGACCAGTGAAGTTGGTAGCTAAGGGTACATCTACACTGCGATTAAAAAAAAACCTGTTTACCAAGCCGCAGAGCCCACGTCAGCTGACTTAGGGCTTGCAGGACTTGAGCTGCAGGGCTGTACGATTTCAGTGTAAACGTTTGGAGTCTCTGAGCCCAAATGTCTACCCTGAAATTTTATAGCCCCACAAGCCCGGGCCAGTCCCGGCCATGCCACAGGCCTTTTATTGCAGTGTAGACATACAATAAGGGGAAGTGGGGTAAGGGAGAGGTTGAAAGTGAAAAGTAAAAAGGCAGGTGTAATGGAGACTGATTGTATTTTTTGTATGGTGAACTGAATTGATTATTCTAAAAATTGCTTACGTAGTTCGTGACCAAATACCTCTTGAAACTGGTAATTCTTAAAAATTGGAGCTGGAACTCCTAACAGAATATGTAAGTGAGTGGACTATAGTTTGATTCCATGTGCATCTACATGATAGGTGTTTAAGATACGGTGTGTTTGTGTTTCTGATGTCTCTTTCTTCGTTTTGTATTTCAGTGGGTGGGATGAAGTGTTGGTAACCTCAGATAATGCTGTAGGGTAACAATATGAGTTACCTTTTTGTGACAATTTAAGATCAGTTAGGTAAAGATTTAATCCATATCTATTCCTCGATCAAAGATGTTACAACAGATCAAAGGGCAAAGCTCTAACCTAATACCTTTTAATGAACTTTCTAAGGTATGGATCCATCTTCAATGAATGAATAGTCAGGACTTAGATAAAAAGCCTTTACATTCATCTTTATCAGTACCAGAATTCAAGGGTACTTTCTTGCATTGGTTAGTGATATTAACTCAGTACAGGTGAGCGGTTTTGAGACACTTGTACAATAGTGATATACAGTAGCGGGGGTGGGGGGGAACATACTTTGAAAGAGTTTTGACAAAGTCAAGGGAGACATTACAACACTTTTAATTTACACATGAATATATTTTAAAACTAAAGTGGATATATTCTGTTTTGTTTGCTTATTTTATCCTACATGGTTTTATTGTCAAAAATGTATACATACCTATCAGGGAATGTGCTGTGTCTGGGGAATGTGTCATAGGTACTTAGTCTCAACTTTGTGTATATTTTGTTTTTATTGGAGTATTTACCAGCTTCTGACATTTGGAATGAGTTATCTATATTAAATATTGGGACTAGTGCTAGCACCTAATACCAAAAGCATTTGGATGGTGGAAGAGAAATACTCAACAAAATGATTTTAGGGGGAAAGATAAATGAAAGGCAAATGTGTTCAACCAGAAACAGGGCCTTTCCAGCTACAGAAAACATTCACTATTTCCAGAAGTGCTAGTTGAGTTGTCAGAGTGGCCTGCACAAAGGTGAGAAAATGCAAAGCAAAGAACCTTGCTTTGAAAACGTTGCTTTTCCCCACCCTCTTTTGTGTGGGAGTTTGTCCTACTTAGACGTCTAAAATGAACTACAGCTCATTTTTTACGTTTCAATCAGCTGGATCTTTTGATTTTCCAAATTATTAACCTCTAAACTAATTAACTAAATATGACATTAATTAAAGAGAGACTTTGATGTGGAGTTAACAGCACAAGTTTAATTAACGCTATTCCCCGTGCTATAATAAATGTTTGTGCAAAACAATGGCTGTCTACACTATGAGCTATTGGTGTGATTTCCCTGCTTGTGTACAGGTACTTGCGCTAGCTCTCATCCAGCTAGTGGAAGTATAAATACTGTAGTGTTGCCAGGATAGCATGGGTAGCAGCAGCAGAGGCACAGCTGAGCCATGCAGAGTATAAAGCTGCCTACACCTGTGGTAATGTACTGCCACTATGCTTGCAACTGGGGCAACACTTCCAATTATATTAACGCTGGCTCGATGAGAGCTAGTGGGAGTGTGTACACGAGCAGGGGAAATCACATTCCTGACTCTTATTGTACATTTAGCCTAAGTCACCTGGATCGATCGGACTTCAGCTGTCGTTAAGACTGTGCCAATCACAACACGTCTGCCATTCTTCTCGCACTCTTGCCTTTCTTCTCCACGTTCGTCTGAAACGTTTAACGATGTCATCTTCCCATCTTCTTGGAGGCCGACCGGGGGGGTCTTTTCTGTTCTCGCAGGTACCACTCAGCAATGATTGCGGTCCACCTGTTATCCGTGAGCCGTGCTGTGTGGCCCGCCCATCGCATCTTATGTCTGCTTTCCACGACAATATCTTTCACACCGCTGCGTTCTCTGATGATTTCATTTGGTATACGATCCAGAAGGGAGATTCCCAACATAGCTCGTTCCATTGCCCTTTCAGCTACTAACAGCCGTTGCTCTTCTCTCTTTGTCAGTGCCCACGTTTCACTGCCATACAGCATGGCTGGCAGCACTGCTGAATTGAAAATATTTTTACGTGTGGTCTTGTCAGTTTTTCCTTTGAGGACGTCCTTGATGAAATTAAACGCACACCATCCTGCCCGAATCCTTCGCGAGAGTTCTCCGTTCAGGTCTTGGCGCATATTAACTTCTTGGCCCAAATATATGTACTGTTCCACTTCTTCGATGTCTTCTCCTGTTACCGTTATTCGGGCTTTTCGTAAGACATCTGATCGCATACATTTCGTTTTGCAGCGGTTCATTTTCAGGCCGACCTGACTACTTTTCTTGTCGAGTCTTCGTAGCATGCTCTGCAGTTGGTTGGTGCTTTCGGCAATTAGTACAATGTCGTCTGCAAATCTGAGATGAGATAATCTCTCTCCGTTTATGTTGACACCACTCCTCCAATTGATCTTGTTCATAAGCATTTCGAGGCAGGCGGTGAATAGTTTTGGTGAAATTGTATCTCCTTGCTTTATGCCTTTCTCGATTGGGATGCGGAGGGGAGTTTCAAGGAGAGTAATGTCTGTTGTACATCCAGTATTTGCTTCCTTCAACAAACTAATGTGTACTGCGTGTTAATGCCCTGCTCTGCGAGCGCCTTTAATATTGCGTTAAACTCAACGCTATCGAAGGCCTTTTCATAGTCGACAAAAGCAATGCACAGCGGGAGTTTGTATTCCCTCGCTCTTTCTAGGAGCTGGCTAAGGGTAAATATATGGTCGATTGTACTGAAATTTCTTCGAAACCCTGCCTGCTCTCTCGGCTGTTGTTCATCCAGACTCAGCGAAAGTCGATTCGTTATCACCTTTGTGAAGAGCTTGTAGATGTGAGAGAGCAGGCATATAGGGCGGTAGTTCTTAAGATTTTCTCGATCACCCTTCTTGTGCAGCAAGATGGTATTCGACTCCTTCCAGCTTGATGGTATTTTTCCTTCTTCAAGATATCGACTGAATCTTAAAGCGAGGGCCTTCCAAAGTTTTTCGCCTCCCGCATAAATCATTTCTGACGTTATTCCATCTTTGCCTGGAGCTTTTCCCTTCTTCATCTGGTGTAGTGCGCTTTGGACTTCGCTGACGATTATTGGGGGGACGCGTTCTTCTGACTCTTCGAGGGTTGGGAGCGGGACGTTGATTCTTGATTTGAACAGTTCTGTATAGAAGTCCTTGCAGACCTCCTCCATCCCTGCTCTGTCGATTACGATCTCTCCATCCTTGTTCTTCAATGCTGTTACGCTCAATCTATACTGCGTCAATTCCCGCTTGCATGTCCGGAGGCTCTTGCGTGATTCAGCTGTTTTAAGGAGCTTTTCTTTCCGGAAGTTCTCGAAGTCATCCTTCAGTTTTCGCCGTATAAGCTTGCACAGAATGGAGTACTCGAGGTTGTTATCCGAGCTCCTTTTCATGTTTCTCCGCTTCTCCAACAAGCTTTTCATTTCAATCGAGATTCTTCCCTTCGCCTTCTTCAGCTTTTTAATTTCAGCTGCTTTTATGCAACATCTCCACTTGTCAGCAAAGATACTATAGTCCTCATCACACTTTTCCATCTGGCTCCAGTCAAACCCAGAAATCGCTTTTTTCAGCTTTGCTTTATTGAATGTCTTCGGCTGCTGTTTCCTGTTTGCCATCTGTAATGCCTTCTTTTCCACCGCTTCGTCGAAAATCAACTTCGCTCTAAGCAGGCGATGGTCACTGCCGGTGTTGAATGGCTGCACCACAGAGACGTCTTGAACGATGCGCCTTTTATTGACTAAAATATAGTCGATTTCATTCTTACTCTTTGCGTTTGGTGTGATCCATGTCCACCTTCTTGAGATCTTTTTGTACCAGGTGTTTGCCACGTACAGTTCTTTCATTTCTGCCATCGCTACCAGCCTCTCTCCTCTTTCATTCCTTTCGCCGCTGCCTTGTCTCCCTATGAACTTTTCGACAGCTTTCCCTCGCCCGACCTTGGCGTTGAAATCTCCCATCGTGACAGTGTAAGTGGACTTTTGCACGAGAGCTCTTTCGAGCTCTCGGTAGAATTCTTTCACTTCTTCGTCCTCACTTGCACTTGTGGGAGCGTAGGCCTGGATGACCTTGAGGGTAGCTTTTGACTCCATCTGAAGATGCAGCACACCGATAAATGATGATGCTAGCTGGCATGATATGACTTTCGAAGACCAATCTTTATTGATGATAAATCCAACTCCTCCAACATTTCTAGTGCCATCTCCCTTTCCGAGCCTCACAGCACTTCCATCCTTCCAGTTGACTTCCAACTCCTTCTTTCGTCGGGTTTCGCAGACACCGAGAATATCGCATTTTATCCTTTTCTTCTCCTCCATCAGATGGTTTAAAGTTTCCTCCTTTGCCAGTGACCTACAATTGTAAGTACACACAGCAAGGATTGTCCTTTTCCGTGTTGGCCTAGCACCTGACATTTTTTAGCAACCTCTTGTCGCTCAATTTCCGCTCCGCCACCATAGAACGTGCATTTACTCGGGTTGTTTTAGCCATTAACTTCAAGCCATCCCACTGGCTAGGTGGGCAGACATGCGTACCTCCTCAAGCTTAGCTAGCCTTCAACCTCTAAGGAGAAGGAAAAGCACTCTTTCCTCTGAGAGAGCAACCCTCCTCCCTGGATTTGATAGTCTGACACCTTTGTAGCATGGTAAAACCTACCAGGGCATACGGCCCGCTACCATAGCTGTCAGACGGCCTGGGTCACCACTGCACCACCTTGAGGCGCCGAGGTAGGATTTTGCAGCAGTTAGCCTAAGTAGTAACTGAAAACTGACACACTAGTTTTGAACTCAGACTGAAAACTTTGAAAAGTGCTTGGAGAAATAAGTTAGTCAAAGGCAAAATAATTTAGACGGTACCCTTTTCTCAGTAGTTCATAAATTATTACAAATGATGGGGAAATAAATCTGGAACAAAGTATTTGACAGTATTTTTAAATTGTAAAGTAATCGAAAAACTCTGTACTGAAAGATCTTTTAATTAGGTTGCACCAACAGAATAAGGCATTTTTAAATTAATTCGATAAATGTTACTTCTGGATCAGAGGAACCGGGCAGGGACTGTCTTTTTGTTCTGTGTTTGTACAGTGTCTTATTACAATAGAGTCTTGATCTGTGACTAGGGCCCGAGGGACTATGGTAATGCGTTGCTTATTACTTGTTAGTCGGAACTTCTTGGCTGCTTACGTGATTCCAGCCAACATATTTTCTTTTTGGTTCTGTAGATTTCCTTAATGAATTCTTGAATTTAATGAAAAAGTAGGCAAATTTTGGTAGGCAAGACACAAGGAAATCCAGTATCATAGAGATTGGAGAATGCATAAAACATCAGTGTTACCTGCAATCCTGTGGCAGTATTTTGTGTACTACTGTTTCTGATGAAGGCATGTCTCCTGAAGGAGACACAAATGAAGGCTCCACTCTTCTGGTTACATCATAGTCTTGTAATAGTATTACTAATAGTAACAGTAATAATCTTTCAAATTTCATGCTTATGAGAATGCAACATGGGCAAAATAAAGTTCAGGGCAGTGTATAGGATTGATCTACAACAGCGGTTCTCAAACTGGGGGTCAGGACCCCTCAGGGTTGCGAGGTTATTACATGGGGGGTCACGAGCTGTCAGCCTCCACCCCAAACCCTGCTTTGCATCCAGCATTTATAATGGTGTTAAATATATTAAAGTGTTTTTAATTTATAAGGGGGGTTGCACTCAGAGGCTTGCTATTTGAAAGGATTCACCAGTACAAAAGTTTGAGAACCACTGATCTACAACCATAGAGACCTCCAGCTCCTCAGATTTGTTTGTTAAAGCATGTAAGGTTAACCTATGTATTTAGTTACGTTATTACCCTTTCACTCTTTTTGTAGGGCTCTGGAGGACTGAGACTAATTTTGAGGTACTTTTAATGTTGAAAACTGGGTAGGCGTGGCAATGTACATTTAATCTTTTGCAGCAAACTAAAACATACAAAAACATTTTAATGACTTATAAATGTGGCTAATTGTTAGACAGTGACTTACACAACATTTGTGTTAAATGAATGTAGATTAACAAGAGTTTGCTACAAATTGTTTGAAAAGTGGTAATTGAATAAAACCATGTTCTCGGAGATGAAATTATGTATATATCAAGTTTCTTTTATTCTTTCAATAGTAAATTGCAAAGTAATAGTAAAGTGGTTCACAGCATTATATATAAAAGTCTTCCATTGTTTTGTTATGAATATCTGTGCGGGTAAATTCAGTCATTAGAAATTTAGATTATCCAAATTCAGAAGCGTCTTCCAAAACTGAAATTTTGCAATTTCATTCTTTCTCCAAAAATCTCATTTTTCACACACAAGAAGTTTTCATCACTTCCCTGAGCTTTTTAAATAAAAGTTTATCTTTATTTAAATAGGTTACTAATCTGCTATTGATTGTGCTCTAGCCTAAAATTTCTTAGACATTTTTATAGGCGCATAATGTTCTGTCTTGTTTTACTTCCGTTTCATTGGTACAGTCAGTGTAAAAATCAACCTAATTGACTTAAATGCCCAATTTTCTAGTATTGGGAAAAGAAAGTTTTTGTGTTTAGGTTGCTCTTTCAATAATTCAACTCAAAACTAAGTATTCTGCTAGTGCTGGTTGGCTACATTGAATGCTCAGTGAGGATGGAAATAATGAATTAAAATAAAATCATATTCTTCATGAAGAAGTGTTCTTTTATGACTTTCAGTTAAGCATTTGCTTCAGAAAAATTAACTATGTATTCATATGCTGACTTCAAAGATTAAATAGTTTGTAGTTTAATATGTTCAGTAATGACATCGTGAGAGGACTGAGTTTTAGCAATGGAAATTGCCAAGAAATCAACACTGCTGCTTAATTTCAGAATGCTAAATTTGCTACAAAAAGCTTGCTGCTGGGGAATTTATAAAACTGCAAGTTTATCCAGTTTATCAACAGAAAGATGATCACATTTGCACATGCAATTTTGAGCATGTACAATTTTTTGTTTTCATAAACAAGTTTATGAATGACCAGAATCCTTGATGTGTGAAAGAAAACAGCATTTGTATTCCTTCTTAGATAAACATCTGTTTATACAAATGCAATGTTTGTGTAGTGTCACTGTGTATGGGAAAATGCACATGCTCAGCATTCCAGGAGCAACTGATTCCTTGGGATCCAACAGAGAACAACAAAAGCAAGGAAATTTGCATCTTCGTCTTCCTCCAAAATTTTAGGCATAATAGTGATTCTAAATCATTTCATTGCTGTGCCCTCTCATATTTTAGTGTTGCAAACAACCCAGTTGTAATTTTACTTGTTCTTGTCCCCCTTCTTTTTCTAAGTTTTCCCTAGTTTTGAAAGTTCCTTTGAAGGCCATTCCTTGGAGGGAGAAAATATACTAAGTGTTTGTTGGGGGTGAGGTCAGTGTCTCTGATGGGAATAAGCTAGACAGTAGTGATAGCTATTCGTGTGCACGCTCATGAGCCTTTTCCATACCTTTGTCTACCCTCAAGTGTACTCAGTAACTTTGTGTGCAACAAATCATTTCTTTTCCAAATTAATATGTATGCACCAATCATTAATTTCACTTATGCTTGTGTGTGTTTGCAGATAGAAAATTGCTCCTTTTTTTCATGGTAGTTGATGTGTACTGTAAAAGGCTACATTTATAGTTTTTAAAATATTTGTCCTTAACACAATAATGCAAAACAAATTTTAACATGAAGCATTAAAGAACTGGTTGCAGTCTTTAAGTAGAATCATTTACCAAATCTGAGAGGTGTAGGATTATAGACTGAGTAGCAAATTTTAGAAACTGAACTTTAGAAACTATTTTAAAAAAATCCAGTAAAATCATATGGGGAATATATAACTGTATTTAAGATCTAATTTGCTATGTAATGGATTGCTAATTGTCATTTAATATTTTTTTTCTTCAGGTTCGATCTGTGGATGAGATGAATCATGAGTTTCAAGCTCTTGCACTAGAATCTCGGGGAATGGGAGAGGTAAATATTTGTAGGTGATTAGAAAATCCTGTTGGAAGATTGGAAATTCTAATAAAATTTAGCTTATTTAGATTTTTAGCTTGGTTAGTGAAGTTTTTTGATCTGAGACAAACCAATTTTTCAGGCATCCAAAGACCATCTAAGGTGGTGTCTAAGTTAACTCCAGTATCTAAGAACTATGATAAATGGAGCTATCATGTTAACATATTGGGCTTGTTAAGTTTGAGGAAGAAGAGCTGGCAATATAGAGATTGTGAAAAATTCTCTGCTGTTGCTGCTTTCTAAGAAGTTATTTCCACTGACCCAAGCCTGGGGTGTTGAGGCTTTTGCAGGATTCCTGGACCCAAAGAAAAAAAACCATTATAAATTGGCTGAAATTAGGGCAATTTATTATACCCTTAGTGTCATGGCTTCTTCAGTGGACAACCTTAGTGCTGATGGACCAGCGCATGTGCCGTAGCTTAGTAAGGAGGAACAGAAGCTTCCTTCCACAATGAGAAGTGCAATTTTAAATAATTTGAAATACTTTGCTGGTTAAAAATAGCCTTTTCCTTTGCTCAAACTATATTAACACCCACAGTGAGAGACTTTAAAAAGACTATTATAAAGTCTTTTAGGAAATTCAGAGAAATGCATACTGAAAGCTAGACTTATTACTCTACATGCTGAGGATCTGACAGTTCTGCAGCTAACAGAGTCCATGTACATCACATTAATGAAGGACTACCTTGTCTCTCTGCTGACGTACTAGAGGTGAAATCTGGAAAAAGATGTTGACAGGGTAGGTTAGGAGGTTATAGGAATCAGGTGTAAAGATCAAATCAAAAGTGATTGGCTCATTTAGACAATACAGTGATAAATATGGGTTATTCAAATGGCACATAGGCCACTTGATAAAATATTCCTTGTTTTTTGTGCACTGTATCAAACATATAGTTAGGCTTGCTATTCTCAATCTCAATAAAATTTTCCCATCTTAAAAACATTGAATTTATTTTGAATCTTGTTTTCAAGTTTTTCTAGTTAAGTCTCCAAAAGTGACTGCAGCTTCAAACTCTGATATCATAGAGGCAACTGTAAGACATTTTGCAAGTATGCACCATGTATACTGTGTTGCTTGTTATGCCAGATCACTTGAAGACAATGCAAAGAAATATGGTATGGCTGTTGCCCATTTGGAATATATTGAGAAAACTGAGTCAAGGCAGATATATTCAGGGCCAAGAGGGATTCTTAAGGAGATCAAGATAAACAAAATTGTGGATAGATTCTATTTTATTATGGACTTAATAACCAGTGTTATATGTAAACATAATGTAAACCGATGCAGTGATGTTTCCTACATCTGCAGACACAAACTATATCAGCCACAATACATATGATTTCAATGTTTTGATTAAAAAAGTACAATATGGTTGTGTACAAACTGACATATGCTAGATTACTTTACACAAGTATTGAATGAGAAGAAAAAGATGGCTCTTTGTAAACAGTTGCTTTTAAAATTAAACTGAAATACCAAATCCACAACAAATGATTGTTTTACAAGCACGATGCGCTAACTTTTTAATTACTTACCTATCTGTCTTTCAAAATATTAGATAAATGCCTTTTGACAATCAAAACAAACAATATTTCAACTTAATATGTTAGAAATAATTTTTGGGCTCTGATCTTTCTAGGAAAAGCATTATTTCTTGATGAGAAAACAAATTTGAAGTTTTAGCTGGTGAGCATTTTGTTTTCCCCAGACTGATCTATAGTCTCTAAGCACCTTACAAACACTAATGAAATAATCCTCTCAACCACGTGAGGTAGGATACATTCCAGGTACTTATATGAAATATTCCAAAGAGGCTTCTACCATTTCTTCGGGAGCCTATTCCACATTTCTTGCTTTCAGGAAGTTTGCTGTATTTTCCCTAGATTTCCCTTTTCTTAATTCTTTTACCCAAGTTACACATCTTAGTACATACACCCTAGTTTTGTGGTGTGTTTTTGTTGTTTATTCCCTGAATTCCAATTTGTTTTCTTGGCACCAGCCTGAACACAGTATTCCAGGCGTGGTCTCATCAGAGTTATATCAAGAGCAGATTATCTCTTTTTGATGTAATTCTTCTGATTGTGGAAACTAAAAAACTATCAGTTTTTTTATGCCAGTTGTCACTGAACACCTTGATATAATTTGTTTACTGTTTAACCAATGAACACATCGGGAAAAGTCAGAGGCTAAGGGCTTCTCTACACTTGAAAAACTACAGCAGCACGGCTGCAGCATTGTTGTAGCACTTCAGTTTAAATGCAACCTATGCTGCTGGGAAGGGTTATCCAATTGGCATAGGTAATCCACCTCCCTGAGAGGCGGTAGCCAGTTCCGCAGAAGAATTCTTCCGTCAGCCTAGCGCCGTGTACACTGGGGGTTAGGTTGTCTTAACTACACTGCTCAGATGTTGATTTTTCACACTCCTGAGCAACATAGGTGGGTCAGCCAAATTTTTAGTGTAGACCAGGCTTAACTCTTGCACTTTTTGTAAAGTGTAGTGTTGCAATGCTCCTAGAACATGTGAATAGGTATACTTTTTTTTTTTAAATGTCCAGTTTAGTTTTATCTTCCCAGTGAAGACATTGTTCCTGTTATGTTCTCTTGTTCTCACATATGCCTTTTTCTGAATTGAATTTCACTTTCTGATCTTATTCCTAATCCCCATAGGCCAGTTTATTTTTCTCTCTCTGCAGAGGTTCAGCACTTCCCATTTTAGTATCTGCAGATTTCATTGATGGGCTGTTAATTCTATCCTTGGGATCATTAATGATCCCAAGTCTACATCAGAATTTTCGAAGTTAGTGTTGCCATTTAGCATGACCATTTGTTGGCAGTCCTTCCGCTAGCTTTCAGTCTGTGAGGATGGTCATATCTAATCCAATTTGAATTAATTTTATGAGTAAAACTGAATTAAGGTGTTTAGCTAAATATTTAGTTCCCTTGATCCATTTCCATACTATAATGCAGTAGTGGTTTACTTTGGAAGAAAACAAGATGAAAAGAAAAGTTTTCTACATAAAGAGATTCATTGTATTGCAGAGGTCTTCCTCTGTTGGTCACCTGAAAACTGATTACTCCAGTGACTCCAGTCTTATTCTTTGCAGTTTTACCTCTGACCCTACCTCTTTGTCTTTCTTCCACTTTCCGACCACAGCTCCTGCTTATTAATATCACAGGCTTTCCCCCGTTTGGTTGTCTCCCATTCATCTTCTCTTGTGACCCACCTTAGGATCACAACCTCTAGGTTAGAAAGCAGTCCTATATAGTAATTGCCAGACCCAAAAAGAAGAAGAAAAATGAGGTTGAAAGTACACATCAGTAACTTAAGGATTAAGGAAAGAAAAAATATCCTTGCAAGAAAGGCCATACAGCAAGCTAGAGGCAAGCAAGGAAAAGAACATTGGTCAGACTGCTACTGGAACACTGTGTCAAGTTCTGGTGTCAGTATTTTTAAAAGGATGTTGGAAAAATTGGAGAAGGTTCAGAGAAGAGATACCGGAATAGGTGGGCTGGAAAACACTCCTTAAAATGAAACTAAAGAAGTGTAGTCTGTTTAGCTTATAAAAGAGCAGATTGAGAAGCTGTTTAATCATAAACCATAAGTAACTACACAGTGGGGAAGATGTGTTACTAGGGAGCTCCATTAATCTAGCAGACAGACATAGCAATGTCCAATGCCTGGAAGCTGATGTTGGCAAAGTTCAAACTGGACATTTTTAACATTGAGGATGGCTAACCACTGGGACAGTTTATCCAAGGTTAATTTTGCATTACTTGGAGTCTTTTAATGACATTTAAATGTCTTTCTGGAATATATGCTTGTGTTCAACCACAAGTTATTGGATTAGATGCAGGAATCACTAAGTGAAAGGCCTGTTTTGTCTTTGCTTCTCTGTTATGCAGCAGAATGAATGACATGCCTGTCATAGAGGTGCAGACTGCTCTTTCAGGTATCACATAAGAAATAACAGATGACAGTTTGTTTGGGCTGTTCATGCCCGTAGCTAATCACTAGCTAAATAACCACATATTAATTATGATGAACAACACGATGTATGCTTAGCTATCAGCAATCAGGAAGAATCAGGTCAGTCCCCCTCCTTAGAGAAGATTAAATCCTCATAACTTGGGCAGGGAAAAATCCTACCTATGTACTTCCGTTCTCTGTGGGCAGTCTGAATTGTGTTTATTAAATTGTCACAACATAAATCCAGCAAAATGTAGCGTCTACCTGTTGGCATTGTCCCAGACAAATTTGGACAACCAAAGGTAGATCTGTTTGCATCCTAAAATCAGTTGTAAAACACCTTGCTTGTCACAAGGAGCAGCAGCCATGGACTTGCTATCCTAACCATTCCTGAAATACCTCTTTAATGCCTTTCCTGCATCCTCTCTCGTGGACAGGACTCTGCAAAAGATCAAGTTTAGTCCTCCTCTGGTTCCTGAGCAAAGTAAGCTGTCATGGCATAAGAGAGAAGGTCCTCTCATGGATCAGTAACTGCTTAAAAGATAGGAAACAATGGATAGGAATAAATGGTCAGTTTTCAGAATGTAGAGAGGTAAATAGTGGTGTCCCCCAGAGGTCTGTACTGGGACCAATATTCAACATATTCATAAATGATCTGGGAAAAGGGGTAAACAGTGAGGTGGCAAAGTTTTGTATCATCTGCAAATTACTCAAGATAGTTAAATCCAAAACAGACTGCAAAGAGTTACAAAGGGATCTCACAAAACTGGGTGACTGGGCAACAAAATGGCAGATGAAATTCAATGTTGTTAAATACAAAGTCATGCACATTGAAAAACATAATTGCAACTATACATATAAAACAATGGGGTCTAAATTAGCTGTTACCACTCAAGAAAGAGATCTTGGAGTCATTGTGGCTAATTCTCTAGAAACATCCACTCAGTGTACCCCTAACAGAATGTTGGGTATCATTAGGAAAGGGATAGATAAGACAGAAAATGTCATATTGCCTCTATATAAATCCATGGTATGCCCATATCTTGACTACTGCATGCAGATCTAGTCACCCCATCTCAAAAAAGATGTATTGGAATTGGGAAAGGTACAGAAAGGGGCAACAGAAATGATTAGGGGTATGGAAGAGCTTCCCTATGAGGAGAGATTAATAAGACTGGGACTTTTCAGCTTGGAAAACAGACTACGAGGTATATGAGAGACGTCTACAAAATCATGACTGGTTTGGAGAAAGTAAATAAGGAAGTGCTATTTACGCCTTCTCATAACACATGAATTAGGAGTCACCAAATGAAATTAATAGGCAGCAGGTTTAAAACAACAAAAGGAAGTACTTCTTCACACAACGCCCAGTCAACCTGTGGAATCTTTGCTGGAGGATATTGTGAAGGCCAAGATTAGACAGGGTTCAAAAAAGAACTAGATAAGTTCATGGAGGATAGGTCCATCAATAGGTATTAGCCAGAATGGGCACGGATGCAAAATTATGCTTTGAAGTGTCCCTAGCCTCTGTTTGCCAGAAGCTGGGAATGGGTGACATGGTATGGATCACTTGATGATTACCTGTTCTGTTCATTCCCTCTGAAGAGCCTGGCATTGGCCATTTTTGGAAGACAGGATCCTGGGCTAGATAGACCATTGGTCTGACCCTGTATGGCCGTTCTTAAGTTCTGGCTGCTCTTCTCAATGAGACACTCTACCAATAGACAATACTCCTGTGTTTTGCAGAAATCCCGCACACTGTTTCAGGGATAAATAAATGTTGTTCCAATCTTTCCTCACTTGGACTTTCTTCTGTACCTGTCTGACCTTCAGCTGGATAATGGAAGTCATATACAAATAGCTTCATTTGAGAGGACACAAAATAAACATGCTAGAAGTGCATGACCATTTGATGACCCGACCAGATTCTGATTTAATCTGCCCCATTCTTCCCATCAGTTTTTTGCTTTTGGTAGCTGTAATCTCAGCCAGAAAAATCTCTGAACTGAATGATTGTATTCACACTTTCTATTGGAAGTGCCACTTTTTCCATAAAAAACACACACTTAAAAAAAAAAAAAAGTTTTCATAAAATGGCTTTATTTCCCTTCCCTATCCTGGGACATTCAAAAGGAAAACAGTGGTGCCTTTACAAACATAGATACGGAGTTTAAAGTTGGATGGAATCATTAGTTAGTAAACTATTACATTTCACTCTGTTACGCAGTATTGAGGAATCCTGCATGGTCCTTGAGATGTCCTTTATCCTCTGAGATCTAAATACTTCAAATCTTTGTAAACTTATAGAAGACAGTGTTTTTTCCCACATGAAAATCTATTATGTGGACACCTGGTGATTATTTTTTAAAATGTACAAATATAGAAACAGACACTTAAGCATCTTCCATTGCACCCTTTGACAGGAAGATACTGCATACCAAAATACTATCATGAACATAGACCCTCCTGAACACAGCTAAAAGTATGTGCTCTGTCTTTGTAGTTATTTTCCTCCCTTCATTTGACTCTTTTTAAATTCCACTGTAAGAAGCAGGGATTTCAATATGCAGAATGGGGAAACGGCCTTCAAATTTAATTTAACTATTCTCCCACTGATTCTACTCACTAACTTTGTTCCTGGCTAACAGGTTTCTGAGACATTTGAAGCCTCATTAATCCTTTAGTTACTAGAGGGGAGAAGCAACTGTCTTGACTTCAGCTTTCTGACTGTTAAAGAAGTAGGATCTCAGCTACTCTCGATGCCTCATGGTCTCTTCTTGTTGCCTTCCTCATATGCTTCAGGGCATAGCTCTGCTTCTGTTCATAGCCATTTAAGTAGCAGCGTGGTTAAAATGCTGTGAATCTTGTCCATTTCTTATAGGCCCATATGTAGGGCCCTACCAAATTCATGGTCATGAAAAATGTGTCACGGACCATGAAATCTGGTCTCCCCCATGAAATCTGGTCTTTTGTGTACTTTTACTCTATACTATAAAAATACCCTATACTACAGGACAAAAGTATACAAAAGTGTTTCTCAAACTGGAGGTCCTGACCCAAAAGGGGGTTGGCAAGGCTATTGTAGGGGGGTCGTGGTATTGCCACCCTTACTTCTGTGCTGCTGCTGGCAGCAGCGCTGCTTTCAGAGCTAGGCACCTGGTCAGCAGCTGCTGCTCTCCAGCCCCCAGCTCTGAAGGCAGCGCGGAAGTAAGGGTAGCAATACTGTGACACATACCCCCACCCCTCCCACACACACACACAATAGCCTTGAAACCCTCTTCTGGATCAGGACCCCAGTTTGAGTCTTTGGGTACGTCTATACTTACCCACCGCGTCGGAGGAGTCCAATCGATCTTTTGGGTTCGATTTATCGCGTCTTGTGTAGACGTGATAAATCGAACCAGGAAGTGCTCCCCCGTCGACGCCGGTAATCCTGCTCCACGAACGGAGCAGGCGGAGTCGACGGGGGAGCCTGCGCGCCGCCATGTGGACCAGCGGTGAGTACTTTGAAGTTCGAAATAAGATACTTCGTCTTCAGCTACGTTATTCACGTAGCTGAAGTTGCGTATCTTAGTTCGAACTTGGGAGGTAGTGTGGACCAGCCCTTAAGGGTTTTACGTGTTTATATTTTGCCATTTTTAAATACAAATTCATGTTTTGTTACAACACTATGAAATTTAAGGTTTAAATATCTGAAACGGTGAAATTCAAGATTTTTTAAAATGCTATGACCATGAAATTTACGAAAATGGACTGAATTTGGTAGGGGCCTACCCATATGGTATTAACTTTGGTCAGTTTCGCTACTGCAGTCTATGTTCCTTATCCCAACTAGCATCAGAGTGAGAGTAGCAGCAGCTGCATAGGCACTATCTGCAGACTAGGTGAGTGTTGCATCAGATTATATTTGTCATATTTTTTTCCAGTTCCAGAATGCCTAGAAACTTGTTTTAAATGGATGGTTAAATTCCGCAGAATTAGGTTAATATTCTTCCATTCAAAAGTTTTCCTACTTTCCACTAACGAATAGATTTAAAAAAATAAATGCTGGGTTACAATTTTTCAGTGTGCAAAAAAATTACAATCCAATGAAAACTGTATTCTTAATGTGTTTGAGAGGATGTAGATGTGCACCACAGTGGCAGAGTAGGTAAAGCTAGTTATATTGCCACTGATGTTTATAGTTATAAAACAAATTAGAAAAAATTATGATATAAAAAGACTAGTGACTTAGGAATGTTTTTGATGAAGTTAAATGCAGTGCCTGCTTTCTGTAATCACACTAAAACTGTTTTTGTTCCAAGACAGAACAGAACATGAGATTCTAAATCTGAAATGGCTTCAGTTTTTCTACCTTAGAAGTAGTAACTTGAGCAAACCCTATCGCTGAGAATAATGACCGAGATTTGGAACCTTTAATCTGTAGGTCACTGGGTCAAACATGGCAGGGTTTGTAGTAAGCTACAGGTAGCTGAACTGCCATCATGAGGATACTTACTATCTGAAGTTTGTGGACTTCATCCATTTCCAAGTTGACACAACCACATCATGAAAACTACCTCTGGATTTGGTGGTATTGTTAGTTGTCTAGGCTGAAAGGCCAAGATTTTGAATCATGATGGAAACTGGAGTGTCTTCTCACCTTTAGAGATGTAATCTACTAGCTGAGGGTTGAAGAACATCAGCGCATTAGCATGGGAAAGCTTGCATAGTTACTGTTCATTCTGTGTGTGTTCTGGGTAACTAGTACCTGAGTCTTAGGTTGTCAGGCTCCTTTCATGAGAAATTAATTAGACACTATTTTTCACTCTTTAAATGTTGTTTACAGTTAACATCTATAGAATCTCTAAATTAAATATCTAGAATCTTTTTCTATCATTGATGGAGCATATCCCCCTTAGTTGTGCTGTTAATATTTTTGGCTATTTATAAGAACTATTGATTAATTTTTGGCTATTTTAAATGAAGTAACTTCCCCTCTTAAATAGCTGTTACCTGCCAAAAAGTTTTGGGAACCTGATGATTCAGCAAAAGATGGACAAAAAGGGATATTCCTTGGTGATGAGTGGAGAGAGACTGCATGGGGAACTCCTCGTAAGTGATTGTAATACGCATTTAAAGATCATTCCTGTTAACTGTTATCTGAAGTTATAGTTTTATAAAACCCTAGATATGCATTACATTTTAAATTGTTATCCCTCATGTTAATTCTGAGAAATCTATACTGAACAAATGACAGTGGTATGCCAGTAACACTCAATACTGGGATACAAGATTTTTTAAAAATAAATATATTCAGTTATAACTTTTAAAAATAAAACTGGGTTTGTATTTAATTGTCCTGTTCTGGTCTTGCTTAATATGTTCCCCTTTATGAAATGCTAACAACTTTGCAAGTTATACTGTAAAGTACAGATTGGTAATTTTTTTTTTTAATTATTATTTTTTTAAACAGACCATTCTATGTCCCAGCCTATTATGGTACAGAGGAAGCCTGGACAGGGTTTTCATGGAAACAGTGAAGTAAATGCTGTATTGTCTCCTCGATCAGAAAGTGGCGGCCTTGGAGTGAGCATGGTAGAATATGTGTTAAGTTCCTCTCCAGCAGATAAATTGGATTCCCGGTTTAGGAAAGGAGCTTTTGTAAGTAATCTAATGCTTTAAGCTTGCCTCGTTACTTACAGCAGGCTTATGAATTCTAGTACATAGTTACGTTTTTCTACTGCATTTTTCCATTTCTCTTCTATCCTTCCCTTCAGTTGAGGAATGTGTAGTTCTTTCCCATCACTTTTCCTTAGTTGAAAGATCCTAACATGAAGGGTTTAGGGAGAAGCATTTGGGGAGTTCTTGGCCTTGAATAAGTATCTCAGGAAAATTATTGCATTTATTTTCCAATCACCTTCAAATCCAGGCAGAAAAATAGGTACTGTGCAAATCACTGGTGAGCTGTAAAAGCTCTTAATAACTATATTTAAAGCAAAATACAAAATGGCCTTTGGGCTAGAGCTTCATGTTATTTGTGTTCTTAAAAACACCTCTTTGATTGTTTGTTTGTTTGTTTTTTTTTTTTTTATATTATATTGTCATCTAATTTGTGGTGTTACTGCTTTACCAGCACCGCTATAGTTAAGGTTGAGTTAACTTTTCCATTATAAATCCTGACAATGCCCTTTTATGTTTTAGCAATTACTAATTGCATGTGGTTGAAACTTCATAAACAAGTTACCTACCAAATGCAATTTCATTTAGAACAAAATGTTTGTATTTTTTACATGCACTATAGTGTAGAATTAGGTCATCTTATGGTGCTCCTTTTGTGTTCTGTTAAATATTCAGAATCAAACAGATTCTTTTTCCTCAGGGCACTAGAGATGCTGAAACAGATGGACCTGAGAAAGGAGATCAGAAAGGAAAGGCTTCTCCATTTGAGGAGGACAAAAACAGAGATCTTAAACAAGGAGATGATGAGGATGTTACTAAAATAAATGGCAGAGGTTTGCCAAATGGAATGGATGCCGATTGCAAAGATTTTAAGTAAGCTTTTAACTGTTTCTCAAGAAGACAAGCATATCTCTTTAGGGATACTTGGAGTTCTTGTTTGTGTGTGAAATTCAAACATTTATTCAGCTGTAGATTGATTCTTTATCTCTCATCCTCCCCTTCCTGGTGTGCCACATGTTACTTACAATTTCATTAGCCCATGTGTCATTTTTCATGAGAGAAAAGTTCATCTTAAATAAATAAGCCTAGTAGTTCTTCAAAATAAATTACTACCTGCAAAAGGCAGTGTGATACACATGTTAAAGGGGGCTTTAAGATTTTATCCTATTAATAAATCATGAACTAAATTACTTTCTGTCACATTTTTTCTTCTTAAACTTCATAACTTTCACATCTGGCTCATGTGTTAAGGAGTTAGTCCTGCAGAATTTTAATGTAACCTCTAATTTTGCTATGAAGCAGTGCATCCTCCCACTGCATAACCTGTCGGAACCCCAATTCAGTTTCTTCACACAATTCATCCTCTATTTGACCAACACGATTCAGCTCCCTTCTCAGCCAGTCAGCACCATTCTGAATGCTGACAAGAGTGACATTTATTCAGGTTTTTTTGTTTTAAAAGGAGAGGGTCCAAGCTTGGGATTTGAACCTTGATCCCACTCATAACAGCCCAATCAGCTGTCACAAGCAGCCACCCTATTTTATCTAATCTTTAATTAAAGCTTTGGTACCTTACTAATACCAGATTAATCACCTTGGTATCTAAATACGTATCTAATGAATCCTTGGTAATTGACATGATCATTGACAAACCAGAAAAGTACTGTTCAGACTGCTGCTTATAAGTCCATCTTAATATGGATGGGAGAATGGGAAGTACAAAACTCGAGTTAAAGATTATCATCTTTAACTCTTAATATTCTTACTTTTCTTGGTCTAAAATTGAACCTATATATTTAAATGTTTTTGATTTTACTTATTTAAATTTAGGAAGGTAAGGAAATGCATATTTACCCTAGGGATAAGAATGGATCCTTGAGACCCATTTTTAGTCTTTTGGACAAATACATGATTGCCCATATTAAAAACAAACAAAATAACAAACAAACATGTTAATTATGCCAAAAGAGAAATCCTCAGCATATTGTGTATCTGAAAAGCTACAGTCACTCCTTTGGAATGCATGCTACAGTATCAAAAATAAAACATATTTCATTCATTTTAATAAATTGTCTACTGCATATGCAGAGTAGATTAATTTTAATCTGTTATTTTTCTTTAAATATCAAAAGCAATGACAATATTAAAAACTAAATGCTTTCCCAATTATTTTTTTATAAATGGTGGGGGGTTTTTTGCGTAAGTGCAGAAAAGCATCCAAACCCAGTAAACCTCTCAAGAAATAATAGAGAAGGCTGTCTAAGTAAGTGGCCAATTTGAAGCAGAGTTATGAATCCCTGCAAATAGAGGTTTATAATTGAACTATTGACACAACTTTAACTATAGCAACACAACAGCACCACTATAAGGAGCAAACCTATCCTAACTAAATATATTTTTTAAAATGTTTGTTCTGTTCTGTATCTCTTGACATTTATATTAAAACAGTATTTTGAATTAACTTGTAGTATGGATTTTCTTCCTATATAATTATTATTTATAAGTGAAATGGGTATTGAAATAACCAATGCATGAAACTTTAGTTTCTTTGGTTCCTAGCTTGTGTCACAGGCAAAGAAAAAGCAGTGCTAAATGGTTTTTAATGCATAATCTAGGTTTAGAGCCAGGCTGGGTTACTAGTTGACAAAAGTTCCCTGCCATAGTGTTGCTCTTTGTCACCATCAAAGCACTAGAGTGTCTGTATGTACTCTGGATTGAATCAGTTTGTTAAACTGACAGGTTTTATGGTGTTTTCTTTCCCCCAACAAAAGACTGACTTCTGATTTTTGATACTGGAAAGTTCAGAGTTATGTCTGCAGATTTGCTGGAGGTACCCATGCCTTCATTTCAATGAGAAAGATTTAAACCTTTGATTGCTGCAAAGATGACAGAAGTAGGACTGACATAACACTTCCCATTTGGGAAGTGGAGTGTGATACCTACCAAACTTTGACAGCACACTAGGGTGCTTTTAGCGTATAGTAACATGGTCCACATGGCCAGGTAGTACACTACATGCCAACGTGCTGTAGATTTACACCCCAGCTTGCCAGGCACTGACTTGCCATCTAGCCAAGCCCTTACAGGTGGTTGGCAGTTCACTTCATTTTATTCATTAGAGTCTGGAAGTATTTTTGAGTGGACTTTATAACGCAAGTAAACTGGTAAAGCTAAAAGTGTGCTTTTTCCTAGGTCACTGTTCAGTGCCCGTTAAACGGCTTACAGTGAATCTTCTTTCTCTTAGTTATATTTGTAAAGTTTTTCATATTTAAAGATTCTCCTTCAACAGATTATAATATGCTCTGTCCATTTATTGATTTATTTATCAAGGCTATAAGAGGCTATCTTTTAATTTCCTCTATGCAGTCGTACTCCTGGAAGCCGACAAGCCTCCCCAACAGAAGTAGCTGAGCGCCTGGGTCCTAACCCTAACTCCACAGAAGGATTAGGTCCACTTCCCAATCCTACAGCCCACAAACCTCTGGTAGAAGACTTTTCAAACCCAGAAACTCAGAATCTGGATGCCATGGAACAAGTTGGTCTTGATTCTTTACAGTTTGACTATCCTGGCAATCAGGTACAAATGGACTCCTCAGGAGCTACTGTAGGACTTTTTGACTACAGTTCTCAGCAGCAGGTTAGTGCTGTTCTTATAGAACTGATGGGAATGTGGTTAAAATATTCTGTGGTTTGAAGATGTTGCAATTTGTTCTTGCTAATTGACTGTTTTAAGCATAAAATTCTTGATGTATTTCACCTTATGTAATTCCTGTACTTGAGAGAGAGTAGGATGGGAACAAATAAATGTACTTAAATATCCATGTAATATATGTTGTGCACAGTTTTCCAACCTATGTCAGAAGAGTCTTGGTTTATAGTATTGTATATGTAAATTCTAAACTTTAAGCATACCTCACATCTTTAAATTGAAAACTTAAATGTTTGCTATTTCATAGCTTTTCCAGAGAACTAATGCGCTAACTGTCCAGCAGTTAACAGCAGCACAGCAGCAACAGTACGCATTGGCTGCAGCTCAGCAGCCACACATAGGTGAGATTTTTATAATGCATAAACACTTTAGATGTCAACGACAAAAAGCTGACAATGTATTGTTTTGCTACACTGCTTTCAGTTTACCAAACATCAAATCTAATTCAAGTTTGCTGGTTTGTGGTGTTCTAACTAGTTAATAAATAGTAGATAGTATATTCATATATGCACTGGAAAGAGAAATATTAGTGATCATTTTGAAGAGCTGCTATATCAGATTGTTCCTACTCTATATAACGGTTTCTAATATTGCATTTTCAGTTTTGTTTCCGCCACCTAAATATTTGCCACTACATTTGTGTTCTAATGACTGAAAATTAGTTTTTCTTATGTAGAACTGTATCTTGAAAATATGGATGAAACTAAAAATGGGAAGTACACTTATTTTAATGCCATAAAATATAGAATCATAGAATATCAGGGTTGGAAGGGACCTTAGGAGGTCATCTAGTCCAACCCCCAGCTCAAAACAGGACCAATCCCCAATTTTTGCCCCAGATCCCTAAATGGCCCCCTCAAGGATTGAACTCACAACCCTGGGTTTAGCAGGCTCAAACCACTGAGCTATCCCTCCCCCCCAAAGTAAGTGTAAGTGAAGTGAAGCAGTCATGCATTTGTAAATGGGATAATACTTAATATACCTCCCAGAGGTGTTGAGGTTATATTAATATTTGTAATAGCCCATTGAGATCCTCCAGTAAAAAGCACTATAGAAGTGCAAAATAGCTTTTATTCTGTTAACTTCCTTCCTTCATAAATAGCTGCTTATCCTAGAGGTGCCCTAGCAGTTGTCTAATTAAAATAGTGTTGAATTTTGTATTTAAAGCAGGGCTAAAATCCTTTTAAGACTTCAGTATTTTAATTTAGTCTACACATTTCTTACGAATCCTGAGGGTTTTTGGACTCTTATCTGAGTTGCTGCAAAGTCCAAACTTTACACACCAACACTTTAGTAAAGTCTTAAGGAAAAGATAGGTTTGTTTTTTAAATTTTTACAGCTTAGCAGAAGTTATTCATTGAGGCCTGTTTTGTGAGGAGGTCTCTTCTAAGCGTCCCCTGGTTCAATGAAACAGCAGTGCCTTAGAGAGCCCTTGGTGCATTGATATCTTAGCAAGAAGACATTCTTCTCCCTTGATGCTACTGCCTGAGTGCTCTCAGGAGTCAAGGTAGCAGCAGCAGCAACTATAGGAAAGCTGAGTTATCTTTGTAGAGGCATCAAGACACAAAAGGGCTCCTCAAGGGCTACTGCTTCAATGAGCTGAGACAGCCTAACAAGGGAGTCCTTCAAGTTGAGATACTTTGGTGAAGGGGCAGTGGACTCCAACTCTTGTGCTCCCCTCACTTTCATCCTCCTTCACCACCTTGCTCCTGGGGTCTGGGCATCTATATGCAGTGGATATGGGTGAGTGGAACTGTTGGACAACAGGGGGAAAGAAATGGGAAGCGCAGGCCCAACTGAGACCTGTACATGTCCATCCATGTTATGGTGGTTCACCCAGGCTGTCATTCCAGTTGAGTGGCTCTCCTCTGATCTGTTAATTAGTGCAGGACCCTGAACATCTTCAGCTGCAAGTCTCCCAGTCTCTTTTCTCTCAATATAGCTATTTGTATTATCACAGAGCCTAGGCGCCCCAGTCATGTATGGAGCATAGATGCTAGAAAGATTAGTGCTACATAAATGTTGACAGTGCATAGGTGGGTAAAATTGAGTTGGCAGTTGTTAAAGGCAGACCAGCAACATGAGGCTGTCAGGCTGTTAGAGTGGTATTAAGAACGCCCATACTGGGTCAGACCATAATATGGTAGCCTAATATACTGTCTTCGGACATTGCCTAGCCCAGATACTTCAGAGGGAATGAACAGAACAGGTCAATTATTGAGTGATCCATCCCCTGTTATCCAGTCCTAGCTTCTGGCATTTAGAAGTTTAGGGACCTCTGGAGGATGGGGTTGCATCCCTGACCACTGGGGCTAATACCCATCGATGGACCTATTCTACATGAACTTATTTAATTGTTTTTTGAACCCAGTTATACTTTTGGTCTTCACAACATCCACTGGTAATGACTTCCAAAAGTCAACTGTGCATTGTGTGAAGTAACTTCCTTATGTTTGTTTTAAACCTGCTGCCTGTTAATCATTGGGTGACCCCTGGTTCTTGTGTTATGTGAAGGGGTAAATAACACTTCCCTATTCACTTTCTCCATACCATTGATGATTTTATAGACCTCTGTCATATCCCCCTTTTGTTGTCTCTTTTTTCCAAGCTGAATAGTCCCAGTCTTTTTAATCTCTCCACATAGGGAAGCTGTCCCAGACCTCTGATCATTTTTGTTGCCTTCTCTGTACGTTTTCTAATCCTAATAGGGTTGTCCAGCGATTTAAAAAATTATTTGTGATTAATTGCACGATTACAATGATTAATTGCGCGATTAATTTTGCTGTTAAAAAATAAACGGTATTCTATTTTAAATATTTTTGGATGTTTACTACATTTTCAAATATATTAATTTCAGTTACAACACAGAATACAATGTGTACAATGCTCATTTATATTTATTTTTGATACAAATATTTGCTGTAAAAAACAAAAAAAAAATTAATTCACTTAATACAAGTACTGTAGTACAATCTCTTTATCATGAAAGTTGAACTTACAAATGTAGAATGATGTAAAAAAAAAGAACTGCATTCAAAAATAAAACAATGTAAAGCTTTAGAGCCTATGAGTCCACTCAGTCTTACTTCTTGGTCAGCCAATCACTCAGACAAACAAGGTTAGTTACAATTTGCAGGAGATAATGCCTGCTTCTTGTTTACAATGTCACCTGAAAGTGAGAACAGGCACTGTTGTAGCTGGCGTTGCAAGGATATTTAAATGCCAGATGCACTAAAGATTCATATGTCCCTTCGTGCTTCAACCACCATTCCAGAGGACATGATTCCATGCTGATGATGTGTTCTGCTTGATAACGATCCAAAGCAGTGTGGACTGACACCTTGTTCATTTTCATCATCTGAGTCAGATGCCACCAGCAGAAGGTTGATTTTCTTTTTTGGTGGTTTGGGTTCTGTAGTTTCCACATCAGAGTTTTGCTCTTTTAAAACTTCTAAAAGCGTGCTCCACACCTTGTTCCTCTCAGATTTTGGACAGCACTTTCTTAAACCTTGGGTTGAGCGCTGTAGCTATTTTTAGAGATCTCACATCGGTACATATTTTGCGTTTTGTCAAAGAGGCTGTGAAAGTGTTCTTAAAACGAACATGTGCTGGGTCATCATCGGAAACTGCTATAACATGAAATATATGCAGAATGCAGGTAAAACAGCAGGAGACGTACAGTTCTCCTCCCCCCCCCCCCCCCCCCAGAGTACAGTCGCAAATTTAATTGACGCATTGTTTTTTTTAACAAGCATCATCAGCATGGAAGTATGTCCTTTGGAATGGTGGCCGAAGTATGAAGGGGCATACAAATGTTTAGCATATCTGGCATGTAAATGCCTTGCAATGCTGACTGCAACAGTGCCATGCGAACGTCTGTTCGCACTTTCAGGTGACATTGTAAATAAGAAGTAGGCAGCAGTATCTCCTGTCAATGTAAACAAACTTGTTTGTCTTAGCGATTGGAAGAATAAGTAGTAGGGCTGAGTGGACTTGTAGGCTCTAAAGTTTTACACTGTTTTGTTTTTGAGGGCAGTTATGTAACCAAAAAAAAATCTGCATTTGTAAGTTACTTTTTCGATAGAGATTGCACTTCAGTACTTGTATGAGGTGAATTGAAAAATACTATTTCTTTTGTTTATCATTTTTACAGTACATATATTTGTAATCAAAAATAATATAAAGTGAGCACTGTTCACTTTGTCAATATTGATTTAAATTACGACACAGAATACAATGTAGAAAAACATCCAAAAGTATTTAATAAATTTAAATAGAATACCAATTGTTATAAGTGCGATTAATCACGATTAATGTTTTTGAGTTAACTGCAATTAATTGACAGCCCTAAATCCTAATATATCTTTTTTGAGATTGAACAACCAGAACTGCATGCAGTATTCAAGGTGCGGGCATACCATAGATTTATATAGAAAATACCATAATGCCGCTGTCTTATTAGCTATCCTTTTCCTAATGATTCCTAATATTCTGTTAGTTTTTTGACTACCATCGCAAAATGAGCAGATGGTTTCAGAGAACTGTACATTATGACTCCAAGATCTTTCTTGAGTGGTAGCAGCTAATTTAGAGAGCCCATCATTTTGTATGTATAGCTGGGATTATGTCTTCCAATGTGCATTACTGTGCATTTATCAACATTGAATTTCATGTGCTATTTTCTTGCCCACTCACCCGCTTTTGTGAGATCTTTGTAACTCTTAGTGAAGTCCAAAGCTAACTGCAATCTTGAGTAATATTGAATTGTTTGCAAACTTTGCCATCTCACTTTTCACCCCTTTTTCCAGATCATTTATGAATATGTTGAACAGTACTGGTCCTAATACAGATCCTTGAGGGACCCCGCTATTTACCTCTCTACACTGTGAAAACTAGGGTGACCAGACAGCAAACTTGAAAAATCGGGAAGGGGTGGGGGGTAATAGGAGCCTATGTAAGAAAAAGACCCAAAAATCGGGACTGTCCCTATAAAATCGGGACATCTGGTCACCCTAGTGAAAATTAACCATTTATTCCTACGCTTTGTTTCCTTTAACCAGTTACTGATCCATGAGAGGACCTTCCCTCTTATCCCATGACTGCTTACTGTGTTTAAGAGCCTTTAGTGAGGGACATGGCCAAAGGCTTTCTGAAAGTGCAAGGACATTATATCGACTGGGTCAACATTGTCCATATGTTTGTTGACCCCTTCAAAGAATTCTAATAGATTGGTGATTTCCCTTTACAAAAGCCTTTCTCAACAAAACGTGTTCATCTATGTGTCTGATAATTCTGTTCTTTACTATAGTTTCAGCCAATCTGCCTGGTACTGAAGTTAAGCTTACCATCCTGTAATTGGCAGGATCACCTCTGGAGCCATTTTAAAAAATCAGCATCGCATTAGCTAGCCTCCAGTCATCTGATACAGAGGTTGATTTAAATGATAGGTTACATACCACAGTTAATAATTCTGCAATTTCATGTCTGAGTTCCTTCGGAACTGTAGGGTGAATATCATCTGGTCTTGGTGACTTATTACTGATAAATTAATCAGTTTGTTCCAAAATCTCTTCTATTAACACCTCAGTCTGGAAGACAAGGTGGGTGAGGTAAAATCTCTTATTGGGCCAAGTTCTGTTGGTGAGAGAAGCAAGCTTTCTAGCCACACAGTGCGCTGCTTCATGTCTGCTTTCAAAAGACGAGCCTGGGAGCTTAAATTCATTATTCAAAGATCATGGTGTCTAGCAGAGTAATAAATTTAAGCTCCCAGCCTCATCTTTTGAAAGCAGACCTGAAGAAGAGCTCTGTCGCTCAAAAGCTTCTCTCTCACCAGCAGAAGTTGGCCCAATAAAAGCTATTACCTCACTCGCCTTTGTCTCTCTAATGTTCTGGGACTGACACAGTCACATGTATATTGCATACCTCAATCTGGGACGGTTCCTCAAATTTATCACCTAAAAATAATCGCTCACGTGGGAATCTCCCTCTCATCTTCTGCAGTGGAGACCGATGCAAATAATTCGTTTAGCGTTTCTGCAGTGGTCTTGTCTTCTTTGAGTGCTTCTTTAGCATCTCAATCAGTGGCCCCACTGATTGTTTGGCAGGCTTCCAGCTTCTGATGTACTTACAAAAACTAACAGCAACTTTGTTTTGTTTTGTTTTTTAATCTCTTGCTAGTTGCGCTTCAAAATCTTTTTTGGCCTGCCTTATTGTATTTTTATTCTTGACTTGCTAGAGTTTGTCCTCCTTTCTATTTTCCTCAGTAAGATTTGACAGTTTTTAAAGGGATGTCTTTTTGTCTCTAACCACTTCTTTTACTGTGTTGTTTAGCAGTGGTAGCATTTTTTTGTCCTCTTACTGTTATTTGGGTTTTTTTGTTTTTGTTTGGGGTATTAATTTAGTTTGAGTGATTTTAAAAAATGTCTGTGTATTTCACCCTCCACCCGAGCACCTGCTGCACCCCCGCGCTCCCTCCCCACCCAACATTTTGGCAGGGATATATAGTACAAGTCATAGACAGGTAACGGCCATGAATTTTTGTTTACTCCCCATGACTAAAACGTAGCCTTAATTATCATTGTTCCACCAAGTTTCTCTGATGCTTATTATATCAGTAGCCTCATTTAATAGCAGGCACTCAAGTTCACCCATCATAGTATTTAGACTTCTTGTATTTGCATATAAGCACTTATAAAATGTGTCAATATTTAGTTGTCTGCCATCATGTGACATAACTGAATGGGGTTAGGGCAGAGATTTTTGTGGTTAGAAACAATGAAAATAATGATTTCTCTGCTACTTTGTCTTCACTTCAAAACATCAAGAAGAGTACATGCAGTACTTGTTTTAATACAGGTGTAACTTGTGATCACATTGATTAAATGTGCAATAATATGTTGGATCTATTTGCTAAAATTAAATCTTTGTTAATATAGCAGGGGTATTCTCAGCAGGCTTGGCTCCAGCTGCTTTTGTGCCAAACCCGTACATTATCAGTGCTGCTCCTCCAGGTACTGACCCATACACTGCAGCAGGGTTAGCTGCAGCAGCAACACTAGCAGGTAACAACATTTTCTCAATTTTTATTATAACTTACTGATTAGAATTTGAAAATAGTAAAATGCATTTATACATTTTCTTTATTGAAAAAATGATTGGATTTGTAGATCAATATTTGTAGTTTTGAAGATTTTTTTTCTGTAAATAATTAAGAGGGCATAATCCACTTAATAAACTGCACTTTTCTGAATATTTTGTATTCTCAGTTGTTGCAAATAATATCAAAGATTGCTCTGTCTAGAAGATTTTTTAATATTTTATCTGAAAACGATATAACAAGATTAAGTATCGTTAGTTTTTCCATTTTTAAAAAAGAAATGAGATCCCAGAGCTGTTAAGTGTATTTCCAAGGTGACTCAACAGGTCATTGATAGAACTGAGATTAGAATATCATGTCTTTTGAGTCTCTATCGAGTACCCTATCCTGTAGACAGTGTGTTCCCTGTTTGCATGGGTGTTTCATACAGCAACAGGAAGTAGAAAAAACCCCCGTTAAATGGGAAGGTATGATGTAAAAGCACAAATATTACAGAGTACTCAGGGCAAATGTAGTGTTTGGAACTGCTTTCATTTTGGAAAGTGATTTAGAGTTTAAGTTTATCTCCCAGTAATGGTGGTGGAAATGAATATAAAATACGCACACAATACATGAGAACTGTGGCATTTGATGAGCAAGCTGACTAGAAATGACGGTTAGAGCCTTTCACTTCTTAGGTTTTTTTTATATCAAAAGTAGACTGGAAATTTTGGACTTAGAAAACTAAGTCAGTATCTCAGCCCAGTTTGAAGGATGTGATCTAGCATGTGAGAGTGTCAAAGGAAAATCGCGTGGCTGTATTTGCAGAAGAGAAAAGGGATACAGAATGAGGAAGTGGAGAATCAGGAGTGTTGAAGGAAAAAAGGCCAAGAAAGTTGCTGTGGGAAGCTCTTTGGTTTAGGCAGGACAGGCTGGGTTTATCCTGTGGAATCTAACATGATTTGTTCATGAGTGGGATAAAACTAACTTTGAGCATACTTTTACATGTAAGCTTTGACTACTGAATTAAGTAAGTAAGTGTTTCTAACTTTACAAGAGTCTACCAGAAGGGTATTTATTGTTACGGTTTGAATCCTTTGTGTCCCACTCGCAGAAGTTGTTTGACCACATACATGTATCTGTTTGGATTATAGTGATCTTCGTTTACATTTACAACAGAACTCATACTTAACAAACTAATTGGGAACTGAGGAGTTCATAAAATAGAATGTTTCCTTTTGATCTGTTCAACACCAGTAGACCAGGAATATGGTAGTAGTAGCTTCAATTTGCAAAGTTATTCGTCCAACCCTCAGCAACTTTCACGAGCTTTATCAAAAATTCCTTCCAGTGGAAACAACCAAATTTGACCTCAAAATTAGTAATTTTTTCTCAATCCCATCCCTGCAGAGTAAGGTTATACTTTGTAATATGGTTTCAATTATGAATGGTTTATAACCAATTAATAGATGTTAAAAGCATGTTATAGATTATTAAGAGCACATCAGTACAAGGTGCTGTAGGTGGCCATAAGCCATGATGGTAGTTCACTTATTCTAGAGTTCATTCTAGAACAATTGATTAACCGTTTATTAAAATATCTGTTAATCATTTCTTAACCTTTTATAAACTCTTTGTAGAAGTAACTTGAATATAAAGTGTGTCCAGAAAGTAATTACTTCTGTCCCTCATCAAGAGTTGGGTGTAAGCTACCTTCTGGTAAAGCAGTTCAATACCTTTGAATTGTTATGGGAGTTATCAGTTATAGGCTTAAAACGTAGACTTGGGGTTGACTGTTTAAACAAACGGCTGCATTCAAAGAACAGAAACAGTGACTTGATGTTTTTCGTACACACGGTAGTTGTTGTTTATTCTAAGGTTATCAGCTTTTCTTTTGTTTTTCTGTTAATGTTCAAACCAGGAAAAGGGGATTAAAATGAAGCTCATCAGTTGAATCAAACGGATCTTTTAAAATAGATACAAGTCTGGTTTTGCTAACATTTATTTAAGAGCTCTTGACAATTACAATGCAAGTTCTCTTTGTAAAATTGAAAGTAGATTAATTTGTGTTAGGGATAATGATGTCTTCTGTGTGACGTTCATTCAGCAACTAGCACAGTAGAGTGAAAATCCCAATCAAGGTTTATAGGCGCTATTGCAGTATGAATAATAATAATTTTGATGAACAACAGTAAATTGAAAAGAATGTGTTTTGTTAGGTCCTGCAGTGGTCCCTCCACAGTATTATGGAGTTCCATGGGGGGTATATCCAGCCAATTTATTTCAGCAGCAAGCTACAGCTGCAAACACCACAGCAAATCAACAGGCAGCATCACAAGCACAAGGACAGCAACAGGTAGAGTACAATCTTCCTGCAGAAGAACAGTATTTTAAAAAAATAATAATAAAAATTGTATAAGGTTTGCCACTTCAAAATATCAGTTTTAAAAGAAAATTCAGCTGGAATTGTAAACAAAAATTGCATGTCACTCTTCAGACTTTCTCTTGTGCTTTTCAACAGTCTGTATACCAAAAGTTTTGGTTAGTATTTGACTAATTATTAAATTCATTAATTTTGCCAATTATATCAGCATCCTTTTAGTTTCACCTGCTGAATAATTAATCTTTATTTTTGTTCTTATTTGGCTACTGTTGCAATCCTAATTAAAAATAATACATTAAAAATTGCTTCCTTCATCTGAGTTGCTATAACTTAATTGAAGATGGGTTTTAATGCTCAGGCCTAATCTACACTAAAAAGTTAGGTCGACCCAGCTATGTGTCTAAGGGAAAAATTCACACCCTGAGTGACGTAATTAAGCCAACCTAACCCCAGTGTAGACAGCGCTAGGTCAAAGAAGGTGGATTACTACCGACAGGAAAAACCCTCCTGTCAGCGTAGGTAGTGTCTGCACTGAAGCAAGTGTAGCCAAGCCCTTTGTAACTAGTGCTGCATGAATAATCTCACAAACATTCATATAAAGTTTTAAATGATTTTAACAGTCAACAGCAAGAAAAAACATCAGGATAGAGACTGCCACATCCTCTTGAAGTTCTTCCTTGTAGTGCTACAGCAGGGCGCAGTTGTGCTGTAGTAGCGCTAGTAGTTTTTCCACCTATTGGAAAATAGTATATTGTTGGGGGTTTTTCTTTCTAATTTTAAAAAATAATCAGTATTTTTTCCATTTGTGTTGCTCCATACAGGAAGATAACATGCTATGACATTGTGTCCTCCCATGGGTTATTTTTGCTTTGACAAATCAAGAAACTATAGTACCTAAAATATATCACTGAAATTAATCTCACTGTTTTATTTATTGAAATGATATTTTTGCTACTTTAATTCCCTTAATCTTTAACTCTAGATTGCTTCATTTTTATAAGATGTGTTTTTATAATGTTTTTTAAAATCTCATTCATTGTGTGAGTGCGTTTGTGATGTAATGCTTGAAGCCATTACAAAAATGTTTCCTAAAGACAAAAATAAATCTTATGTAGAATATATATTTGATACTTTTTATTATCCTTTCCCCAAAACAACAAAACATTCAATGCCATCCTTAGCCAATATATAATTTACTAGGAATGTCTTTTATTGAATTTCCATTCTCTCAAATTCCAAAATCACACCCTCACCTTAGAAGCCTATATAATGGATCTTTCCTCCCATTTAAAACAGTTGCTAGTCGTTACTTGTCACTGATGAACTATCTTGATCGCTGAACAGCCTCTCTTCCTTGCAGAATTTTTTCTCATCTGTTGAATGAATATCTAACCCTATGTTTCCCAAATAGTGGGTCCCAGGAAGGGCCTACGTGTGTCACCAGTGATTTTTCAGACACCTTAAGCCCCCTCACACACACACACAGCATGTCTGCCATAAGTGCTCTACCTCTGTACTCTCTCTTCTGCTAATCTGGGGCAGCAGCACAGGGAACAGGTCCCAGGCAGCCAACAGCTGCATGGAGGAAGTGGCCAGAGCCAGCAAGTGAACAGTCAGCCGCCCTGGTGGAGACGGGCGTGCTGGTGCTGCAGGGACAGGGCAGGGCTTCAAGAGTGAGAGCAAAGCGGGGAGGGGGGCCTTAGTCGAGCAGGGAGCTTGGGGATTGGGCTGAGGGGAGGAAGTGGAGAGGAGGGGGATTAGGGGGTTGGAGGGTAGGAGGGCCTCCCCAGTTCAAATGGTGCTCCACAGCCTTGTGTGACAGCTCCTAGCAGAGTGAGTGTGTGTGTGTGTGTGTGTGTATAAACAAATGGTGGGTCCCCAAAAAAGTCAAAATGCAGTTGGTAGGTTGCTTAACCAAAAAGTTTGGGAACAACTGATTTAACCTATAAATAATTTGCATGCAAGATATTTGTGCAGGAACACATAGGTGTAAGACTAGCTAAACTGCATTTTTCTTTCCAAATTTGAGTGTGGAAAAAGGACTGTTTGTCAAATAGGTGATGATATAAAGTGTATTTGTCATAACTGGGTAGAGGAGTTAAAAACCTGAAACAAAATCTAGTTCACTTATCAACCTCCAGAAGACTGGATGTTGATAAAGGATGTGTTTTGAGTGTGGGTGGGGGGTAGGTTAGGTAAGTATTAACAGACTACAATTGGTACATTTTCAAAGCATAAGATAAGTTGCTTCAAGTTACGGAATGTCCAGGAATAAAAATTTTCAGTTGGCGGAATGTGAGGGTAAAGAATTTATTTATTTATTTATTTTAATATATTATATGCTTGTCAGGTAAGGATCGGTTTTCAGTTACTAAATTGTCTGGATTCACAGATGTGTTTATAGATTAACTTTTAGGAGGACTTCTTGCAATTTTACTTTCCTCTAGAATCACTACCATTTCTAAAATATACTCAATCTCTGTTGTGCTGGCTAGCAAAAGACCCAAGGCAATCCTTGAACCTAGGTCTCTTGTGCTACAGTACTTTCAGTAAAGTAGTCTATACCTGTTACACTATTACATGTTTATGCACTTGAAATCATTAAGATGGATATTCAGAATATTAAATTCAGAGCTAAAAAGCATTAAATACACAAACCAGCTGTCCTAGACCTTTTATAGCGTATAATTGATTTTGTACTCCGCTTTTAAGAAAATAGTATCATATTGGTCTTTTGTAGGTTCTGCGTGCTGGAGCAAGTCAGCGCCCTCTTACTCCCAATCAGGGTCAGCAAGGGCAACAGGCAGAGTCACTTGCAGCAGCTGCGGCCGCAAATCCAGCTTTGGCTTTTGGTCAGGGTCTTGCTACAGGCATGCCAGGTATATAATTGATGGATTAAGGAAATTAAAAGTCAGTTTGAGTTAAAATATTGGTTTTATTAGTAATAAAGTTAACTATATTAAATTCCTGTTATATTTGTAATAGACTATTTGGCGTTCATCTCTGTACAAATTTATGCTTGTTTAGTTTGGGTAAAATCTTGACAGTTTTTCAAATACTAGAGGGGTTGTTTTTTTTTCAATTTTGTCGATGTTATATAATTTTAAATATATTTGTCTTTACAGTTAATGTATTTAGTTTTTAGTACATCTAAAAACTCTTATAAATGGATAATTCCCCATAGATATGCAGTTACAAAGGAATTCTGTTATTAACCACTTTAAAACTCAGAATTGTCACTGCAGGTAATGCCAAAAGAATTATTTATTGTAGAATAAATTTTATACTTGTACCACAACTCTTAACAACACTGAAATGGAGAACTTAAAATGATAGAAGAAAAAAGGAAACTGCTTAATTACCTCTGAAAGGATGATGGGTTTGAAATAGATCTACATTTTTTGGTACCTCTGAGGCTTGCAAGAGAATTAAAACAAAGCGGCACATTCTAAACTACCTTCAGTCTCCAGAGCTTTAGACTCTCTGCAGGGAAATAGTGTATGCGTCATAGCTTTTATTTAGTTCATTCTCGTTTGTCCTAGTGCATTCTCATTATTTGTACGTGATAAACTGCACAATGCACTGCAGTAAAAGATCAAAACTGCTGTTGAACAGTTTTGGAACTTTGGTACAACTGCATGAGCCAGAACAACTTAACCATTCTCCTTGCCCTCATGTCAGTACAAACACGTTTGAGGTTTTTCCTTTTTTTTGTCTTAGTTTAATTTTAGAAAGTGCTATCATGTACCCTGAGTTGATGGAAGTAGCAAGTACACTTCTACTGCATGGCTTCTCTCATTTATCACTTTTGGGGTGATGCCCCTCACCTGTGGAATTTGGAGGCAGTCCAATATTGCTGGAGGCTGCAGAATTAAGCCCCCTTTCAGCTCAGACCACTAAATATTTTCAACTCCAGCTGCCGAACAGGTTGGCCTTTCAGTTTCTCCTGGCCAGATTGTTTCATAACTTCAATTTGTTTGTTTGTTTTCGTGTAGTGGTGACTTCATTTCAGCTTCTAGCTGCTCTCTCCATCTCCTAAGGTGAGGAATCACTGGAGCAGTGAGTCTCTAACCTTTGTGTTCTCCGATAGAGCCCCTCTCAATCAGGCTCCTTCTGCCCCTCAAAACAGCAAGCGATGATGCCCTGCAAGCATTGAGCCAAGTTAGAAGTGCTTTAAGGAGCTTTTCAGGAGCCTCAAAGGGCAGCTTGTGCCCTGCTGCCACAAGCCACTGACCCTTGTGCTGTGCCAGGACATGGGGCATGAGAGTGCAGGTTATGCCCAACTACAACAAGCCACCAACCTTTACGCTTTGCCAGGACGTGGGTGTTGAGAGGGACAGGCATGTAGGGCCTCAACCCCTGCCAGAAGCTGCTTCTGCACTGTGGGATGTTCAACCGGGAGCATGTGAATTCCTGCAGAGAGAACTCCTCACAACCTGCTCAGTTTAAAATCAGAGTTTAAACCCATTCTCTTTTGCCTTTCCATGCTTAGGAAGTCTTTGTTGGGGCTCTTCTCACAGAGTTGCATTTACAGTGCTGTGGAGCAAGCTAACCAGCGCCGCCCTCACCCACGCTGCAGCATGCAGCCTGTCACTCCTGTAAAGCCATACCCCAACACCAGTTTAATGGGAATTGCACCTTTCTGGTTTTCAGACAATAGACCTTCACTCTGCCAGGACATGGGGCTCAGGCAGGAAGAGGTCTCTCTTCCCCACCCTATAGGCTGGCTCCACATTAAAGCATAAGCTGCACATCAGCCAGTCTGTGACCAGAACAGAGGTACATGAAGGTTACATTCCCCATGCAGCTGCGCCATCATGAACCTGGATTCTTCCCCCACTGTCAGACGTCGCTTAGGGCACAAACAAGGCTTCACCGTTCCTGTCTGTGCTGGGCCACTGTCTAGATGTCCTCTACGTTGAAAAGTCCCATAAGTTTCCCTATCTGGTGCCTGGTCTACACTGGGAAGCAATGTTTCCTCTAAGCTGTGCGGCAGCCCAAGAGTCAATCAAGTGCCGCGCACTTGGCACGCTCGATTAGCAGAGCCGCGCACATCCAGCGACGTGTTCAGGTGCCTCTCTCTCCTGCTGCTCTGCAGACGCATTGCTCCTGCCCGCTGCCTTGGAGCCCCTGGCCAGCAGCTCCCAGGACCCTCCTTCCTGTGCAGAGCGGAGGGGGAGGAGGGACGTTAATGCCAGGGTGTCCCCCCTGCCCATGTACCCCATTTCCTCAGAGCAGGGGAGGGGATACAGGGCTCAGGAGGAGGGTGGAGATGCTGGCAGCTGCAGCAGTCTGAACCAGCCTTCTGGTGAGTGCCTTTCTGCTTCAAGAGACAGGGCACGGTCTCTCATACACTTCCCCAGCATCTAGCGCGCACACACTATACTCTCTCTCTCTCTCTCACATACACACTCTGTGTCTCTCACACTTACCTCCCAACACAAACTTGTGGTGGTGGTGTTACTTCTTGATGCTTCCTGCAATGCACATATATGCTCTGTAATTTTGTTCTTTCAAAGTGCTGCTGTTTTAGTTTTTTCATAATTTTATTTCTCTTATGCTTAAATTTAATTCTTTGAGCAGGTAGTTCTAAAATGCCTAACCTGTCCTGGCTGGAGTAATCCCTATGGTAACTTATTTTTAAAAATATATATTTTATCTAGATTTTTTGTTTCTACTGGTGGTGCACATCCGCACATTACCTCGATATTGGTGCACATAACAAAATTCATTCCACACATGGATGGAAAAGATTAGAGGGAACATAGCCAGGAAGTTAGGTTTATATAACTGCATTACTCAGGGATGTGAAAAATCCACACCCCTTAGCGACACAGTTAACCCAACCTAACCCCCAAGGTAGATGGTGCTAGGCTGACGGGAGAATTTTCCCATCGCCCTAGCTACCACCTCTGAGGGAGGTGAAATACCTACGCCGATGGGAGAAACCTTCCTGTCGGCATAGGTAGCTCTTCACTGAAGTACTGCGAGGGTGGAGCTGCACCGCTGCAGCATTTTAAGTGTAGACAAGCCCTGAATAACGTTTGATGGAGGGATTCTTTCAGTCTGCCTCTTCTGCTTGCTTATTTCTTTCTTCCTGTAATTCTATGAAAGAAATCCCCTCTCTTGTTTAAAATAACTCCTGAGAGTATGTCTACACTGTAGTGCTTCGTTATAGATGCTACCTATGCCAAGGGGAGTGGTTCTTCCATCAGCATAGGTAATCCACCTCACTGGGAAGCAGTACCTGGGTTTTCAGAAGAATTCTTTTTCGACCTAGCGTTGTCTACAGCAGGGATTGGGTCAGTGTAGCTGCGTCTCTTATGGGTGAGAGATGTAGCTATACCAATGCCAGTTCCTAGTGTAGACCAGGGCTGAGTTACTGAATGAAGTTCTGAATGGTATTACCCATAATATTTTAGTAATTATCTATTAGGCAGCTGGGGGAGTAAGCAGGCATCCTTTCAGGCTCCCAGTGACATCTGTCAGGCCAGTCCCACAATCAAGGTATTTGTCCTTGATTGGGTAGTCCCCAGGCCAGCATGAAAGTATGCTGCTTCTCACCAGTAAACAGCCTAGGGAAATACACCACGCATACACACGCGTGCGTGCTTCCCTCCTGCCTGCCCGTCCTCTCTTCTCCTCCCCCCCCGCCCCTCCCCAGCCAGACTCTTCCAGGACAGGATGCCTGTGGTTTTTAAGGAACTCATTCCTGAGGACACCTCTAAAGATGTATGATCAAATAAAGACTGATTAAAAGAGAACTAAACTAAAATACTACATAAAAACTTAGACATTTCCTAAGTTTTAGGAGACACTATTGGTTGGAATAGCAGTATCCCCACCATAGTTATATCTTCTGATGGGGACTTCCTTCAGAAAGGCTCTACAGACCATAAAAATGAGGACACATCACATCAATTTTAAAGCCTCAGCCACAGCCATTCAGACCAAAAGCATTTCCTGGTCTTAATAAAGAAACCTACTTGGTGACAAGCAAGTGGCTCCTAACTTAGTGACTACATGGTCAATGCACTTCTTCAGGTCTGCTTTCAAAAGATGAGCCTGGAAGCAGTGAATGAATACTCATGAATAGCAAGCAATTATCCATGAATAGCTCTCATCTTAAACAGATATTTTTGTGCATCCAAACCTACAGGTGAGCTGTTTGGGAAAACATCAGAGAAATTAGTAGCCGGATTTGCAGTGAGGCCTCAACTCTCACTTTCAAAGCCAGCATAGCAATCCATTGGTCACTGTCAATGCCAAGACTTTACAAGAAGGCACTATTTCCCTAGCAGAGGGAAGAATCTGGAGCAACAGCTTCCAAGGAAATCTAGATAAATTTATTTTCAAATCAACAATCCTCAGGATGACAAAGACAGAATGAGCATTTGTGTGTGTACAGTTCATGTGCAAATCTTTGATTTATTCCCTACACCCAGTCTAGCTGTAAGTCACAACAAAGCTCAGATTGTAATTGATGAATGCAAACCCGTTCATGAACAACATGCCCTGTCAAGAGAAACAGACCTATTCATAATTTGCCAGTTGCTGGAAAGATTCATACCTGTAAATTGTTTAAAATCAAGACTTGCACTATCAATGGCATGTGGGACTAGTGTCCATCAAATCCACTATGTTGTTTGTGACAGTGGCTAGTACCAACTGCTTCAAAAAAGGTGCAGGAAACCACCTGGTGGGCAATTATGGTAATCAAAGGGAAGTTTTCTTTTGTCTCCGCTTAGAGGCTGGCTTATGATTGAAGAAAGAATGTTTATATCCCTTCCAAAACTAGGGATTAACTAGAGGTCAGAACTTCTTAGTGGCAATGGAAATAATGTCCTGAACAGAGAAGAATCTGCTACCTTTCAAAAATATTCACATAAAAGATACAGAAAGAAAAGGAAGAGTTGAAGTCCTCCTCCAATCCTCTACTGACTCAGAAGGCACTTTGAACTTGATAGACAGCCAGGGAACCTTCCATAACACAGAGACGAGACCAGACCTTTTCAAAGCCAGGTTTCTCCATTAGCTGTATTGACATTTTGATATCCAGGCAGAACTCAAGCAGAAAACTTTACTTGTCGATCTGGTCAAATCCTGTTTCTGGTGCGAGGGGAAACAGTTTCTGCCCCAAAGAGCTTTATCTTTTTGTTAGCACTGTACCCAGCACAATGGGGCCCTGGCCTCTGAATGCTACAAATGAATGTAATCACAAAGTTCTGGTGATCTTAGCTATACTAGATTCATAGATTCCAAGGCCAGAAGGGACCACTGTGACCACCTTGCCTGGCCATACAACTTCTCCAAAATAATTCCTAGGGCTTATCTTTTAGAATAACATCCAATCTTGATTTAAAAATTGTCAGTGACCCTTGGTAAATTGTTCCAGTGGTTCATCACTCTCACGGTTAACAATTTCTGCCTTATTTCCAATATGAATTTGTCTAAGTTCCAGCCTTGGATCATATTATCCCATTGTCTGCTAGATTGGAGAGCCCATTATTAAATATTTGTTCCCCGTGTAGGTACTTCTAGACTGAAATCACGTCACTCCTTAATCTTCTCTTTGTTAAACTAAATAGATTGAGCTCCTTGAGTCCATCATTTATAAAGCAAGTTTTCTAATCCTTTTAGCCCAGGGCTACACTAGGGGAGGGGGTCGATCTACGATACGCAACTTCAGCTACGTGAATAGCGTAGCTGAAGTTGGCGTATCGTAATCGACTTACCTGGCGATGAGGACGGCGGCGAGTCGATCGCTGCCGCTCCCCCGTCGACTCCGCTTCCGCCTTTCGATGAGGTGGATTGCCGGCGCTGACGGGGAGCGCGATCGGGGATCGATTAATCGCGTCTTAACGAGACGCGAAAAATCGATCCCCGATAGATCGATTGCTACCCGCCGATCCGGCGGGTAGTGAAGACCTGCCCTTAGTCATTCTCGTGGCTCTTCTCTGATTTGTCAACATCTTTCTTGAATTGTAGACACCAGAACTAGACACAGTATTCCAGCCATGGTTGCACCATGCCACATACAGAGGTAGGATAACCTCTCTACTCCTACTTGAGATTCCCGTTTAATAACACAATCCAATGGCTGAAAGTTGAAGCTAGACAAGTTCAGACTGGAAATAAGGCTTTCCCAGCACTCTAAAGATACCTCTCAAGCATGAAAAGTACACTCGCCAACTGTACCCTGTTCATCTCATTCCATCCAAAATGCCAGTGCCTTAGAGCCTCAAAGTTGTTTCCAGGCAAGATGTTAAAATACTGCACCGTTTGGCATGCTAGGCATCTGGAAAACTATTTGTAGAATAAGAATTGAGGTTCCTTTTACGAGGTTCCTAGTGGCACTGTGTGCCTGTGTATTTGGGGAAGAATTTGAGCCTCATCCAAGGAAGATTTGCAAAGTAAGTTTCCATTCCTCTACAGATGGATTCTTTGGTAGACAACTGCTACAGGGTTCGCTCCCACATAATTCCTTATATTACAAAGCTCTTGTGGGTAACTTGCTTTTCAGCCTATTCTACTTTAATAATCAAACTTCTCTCATGTGCTCGCATGCACACATGCTTTTGTGATTCACAGCTCACTACTTCCCATTAATGATGAATTGAGGAGAGAAGTCATGCAGCAGAATGAGAAATTTCATACCTGATAATTTTATTTCTGTTAGCATCTTCTCTCCTCCCATCTTGGTAATCTGATAAATGTACGGAATATAATTAGAAAAAAATTCAATTTGTTACAAAAGGGAGACTTAATTATTAAAAACGTTTTAATTATCCGTAAGGCAATTATATATCAAGTTGTTGCCTTAATGGTGGTAATCAGTTGCTGGAGTGTTTCTACAGCTTTGGAAGAATTCTGTGGCCTGATCTGAAGGGTGGGGCTTAGTCCTGGAGCCTCCAGCAATAACCTTGGATTGTCTCCAAATTCTGCTAATGTACTACTCCATTAGTAATAAAAGAGGAGATAAGCTACTAAAAGAAAACGATCAGGTAAGCAAATTCTCAGTCTACAGATAGAATTTAGCCTGAGATGTTAAACCCTGTGGGCCAGGTTTGCAAAGTTAGTCATGCATAATGACATCCACACATCCATCTGTGAATACATTCAGTGCATGCACGCTCCAATATCTGCAGCTATGTGACCACGTATAAAACCAGTTACGTGATTTGTGTTAACACACATGGTATTTGCACGTAAATGAGGTGCACACATGAGCATGTGCTTAATTTGTGAAAACTGGTCCTATAAGTTCTTAAAACAATGTAGCAGCAGCTAGCTTAATTCTGGTCTCTTTAACTGGATCTGCTCTAACTTTACTGAGCAACACTCACTTAGTTCAAGCTAAGGAGAGAAAAGAAAGGGATATTTTACAAGGGTTTTTTTAGTTCCTGATAGAGTTTCGAACCTTTCAGAACTCTGTTTGAGACAATATTTGAACGCACAAATGCATAAAAAAACTTCACCGTAATGCAGTCTTTTTTTAAGGCAGGTGTTTTATTCAGTTTTGTATTCAGAACAGCTTTCATGTTAAACTCATTTGTTTAGTTTAATTATGAAGTGTGGTGTGAATACACATGGTTTCTAGTAGCGCTGTTATTGTTTCAACTGTTTCCATACATAACTTATAAAAGATTTATCTTTGACATCTAAATCTCACAACATTGAAGCACAATGTACAAAACCTATCATCCTGAATAAAAACAAAATGAAGCAATTCAAATACAAGTTACTTTTTAGTTTAGTAATTTTTTTCTATTTTTATTTGTATTAGACTTTTAAAAAAATAAATACATCTTGTGAAAATATTAGTTCTGTTTGAAACCACCAAAGCCAAGAGAGTTTGGGATTCAATCTGAACAATTACCTTAGCTCAGTCTACTTATTTTAGTGTGTAGACAATATTACTCGGTATCAGGAAATCTGAAAAAAGATAAAAATTGGGCAGTCTCAGATGTGGTGCATTCACAGGGTAAAGTCTGGCAGTGGTCTCAACTTCATCACATGATTAATGCAATGTCATCTGTCAGTAAAACTAGTATCATCTGTGGTCTGATCATGGATGAGGTGTCCAGTCTTGACTAAATCATCAAGATCTGCCCCATTGACTAATCTGTCCTTGTTTTAGTACAGGTTTCTGCTGGTGACTTGGTGCAGCATGAGCCTTGGTAGTGTTGAGATGGCCAGGGTAGAGGAAGACTGTTTTTGCATCTAATATTAGATGCTTTACCCTGTTCCAGGGACTCAGACCATCCGCCACATTCAAATAGTACACAAGGTCCTGGATAAAGTGCATGTGTGAATCCTAATAAGCATATAGGCTATCCCATGGCACTACAACCAGCCTCAGTAAAGGGAGGCTGTACTGATTATATTATGGTAGTGCTCTGAAGTCACAATCAGGGAAAGGGCCCCAATCTGCTAGATGATGTATATACAGATAGAAGAATGAGAGTCACTGCTCTGAAGATCTTGCATTTCAATTGAGACAAGTTGCAACTAGTTATAACAAACAATTGGAGGAAATAGGGATAAAAAGAATAAAAAGAACATGCCATTACTTCGACTCCCTATGTGCATAACTTGATTGTTCAGTCATTTTAAACATTTCTCTCAGTTATAGGATATAGATAATAGCTATCATCCGTTTCCAATGGCCATCTATTTTTCCGTTGACAGTTTCCATAGGTATAATTGGTAGAGATGGGTCTTGAGGGATTTGAAAGAGGACATTGTGGTGGGATGCGCGGCCCATGTTTAAAAGACAGCGTGGAAGAAAACACAAAGCTGGTTGTGGCAGAAGTGGACAGAGGTTTGCAGCATTGTCAAAGTGACAGGCAAGTAGATGACGAGGAAATGACCGAGTAGTGAAGGACAAGGCTGAATTTGATGTGAGGAAAGAGTAGCTAGTGGAGGGGTTAAAAGGGTGTTGGATTACATGGTCAGAACAACAAATGAGTTGGAATAGGTGAATCAATGGCTACTGGCAAAGATGGTCAGGGATACAATCCCATTCTCTGGGTGTCCCTAAGCCTCTGTTTGCCAGAAGCTGGGACTGGACAATGGGATGGATCACTTGATAACTGCTCTATTCTTTTCTTACCCTCTGAAGTGTCTGTCAGAGGAATTGGTCTGACCCAGTATGGCCATTTTTATGACCGGAGCAAAAAGAAGAGAAGGTTGCAGTAATCAAGAACAGGGTTGAGGAGGGCCTGGTTGAGCATTTTAGCTTAGTATGCAGAAACAAAAGGGTGAATCTTGGACATGTTGAGGAGGAAGCAGCGGCAAGGTTTAGACATAGCCTGGATGCCTAGATCAAAGTTGAGAGCGTGGAATCTAAAATGACCTCCAGATTATGAGAAAACGCAGGGTATTGGTGTGAACAGTCATTGAGAAAGGAGGAGTGGTGGAGGATTTAGGAGAGAAGACAAGTCAGATTTAGTGACGTTAAATTTAAATTGACAGTAAGACGTCCAGGAGGAGATGATAGGCTCTGATATGGGATTGGATGGAAGGAGACAGGACAGTAGATTTTTCCTGTTGTAGGTGTAAAGATTGCAATTGAAGCTGTGTAATCAACTAGAGAAATGGTGTAGAGAGAGGAGGGAGTAGGTTTAGGCAGAGCACTGTAGCTTCCCTGATTAGAGTGGGAGAGTTGCGGACAGAATTACTAGATAGGAGGAGAAACAGAAGATGGAGTTACAAAAACCAAGAGAACAAATTTCAAGAAAGGAGGAGGGTATGATCAGTGCTTTCAAAAGCATAATAGGAAGTGATAAAGATTAAGGATGAAGTAGAAGCCATGAGCTTCAGGTGAAAAGAAGTCTTTGGCCTTTGTGAAAGCAGTTTCAGTGGAGTGGAGAGTGGGTAAGCCAGACTGCAGGGGAATCAGAGGGTGCAGAGGAACTTGATGCAGCAGTTGTAGATGGCACTCTTGTGTTCAGAGGATTAAAGATGGTGTTAGAGAAGCAGATTTTATTTTATGGATGAGGAGATCACAGTTTGCTTGCACTGTGAAGGCAGTGAGCTGGGAGTGAGGGGTCTACTTGAGGAGAAAGATGAATAGGCACAATGAAGATCATGATGTGAGAGAGTGTGTGGTCACTGGAACAGGTGGAGGGAGAGGTTAGAGGAGGAGCGCAGGCAAGGAACCACAGATCTGTGACAGGAAGAGGGAGAGAAGTGATAGGTGGGAGGCCATGTTGAATCTTACCGATTTCTCTCTGGCCTGTATCTGCAAGGTCCTGTATGAAGAGGGAGGGGGGTTTGGGGGAGTTAGTTTGAATCCTCTTTCTGTGAGCTTTCATTTTTCACTGATGAAATCAGATGCAGGATGGTCTTGATATCAAGGCAGAAGGGAATATAGTTTACATAGTGTCTCGTTCTAAGGTTCTAGATATACTTAACGGGATCTTCTCAGCAATTTAGTCACTGGGGCCCTGTTCCTTATGTCTGAGGAGATTGAGGGGTAATGCTGAGGGCTTTTATTGGTGGAGATCATTTATGCATCATAAAAATGTGTGCAAGGGGGAATGCTAACTGCCAGCAGATCTCAAACATGTCCCTAGTCCAGGTCTTGCTCAGGAAACAGTCTATTGATACTAATACCCTGGCCAATTATCGCTCATTAGCAAACTGCCAGAGGTTATGGATAAGATAGTGACAAGCAAATACCAACAGCATCAGGAATCCTGTTCCTTAGACATCTCCAATCTGTTTTCACACCTGGACATGGTGCAGAAACAACACAATATGGTGGTCAACAATTTTAGTGAATCTGAAATGCAAAGTAGTTTTTGAGCTCTGATGTTAACGCATTGCATTACTCCAAGTTTGTGTAAACATGGAACCTCCTTTCCCTGCACACCTCTCCCTTCCCTGCCACTCTTGCTTGGGAAAAATACATATACAGGTGGTGTTAGCCTGAAACCATCTAGAGAGCTGTTACTGTTTAGATGCTCATGTGTGGTGTGCGCACACAGCCTCAGCAGTCACTGCTTTTTAGATGTTCCTCTGTTATGGCATCATTTCAGGAGTATGGATATGCAAAGACAATAGACTCAAATAAACAAAAGTACTGGTAAGTAACCTTTTCCCTTTCTAATTCTGAAAAAAATAAATGTATTGTGGCATACCAGTAACCAATTAAAAGTCCATCATGCTTGAATTCATTGGAAGACGTGTAAATAAAAGGGAGGTGAAAATACTGGTAGTTGGATCATTATTGCTAATGTTTTTAATAAGAGTGTATAGTAACAGATTGTAAGGGGTGTTTCTCTGCTGCTCATTTTATATCACTTATCTTCTAATATTCTATTCTGCATTCTTTACAGAACTTCACTAAAGCTGAGTGCAGTCAGAAAGCCTCTCCCTTTGCTAGCATATGAAAGTAGCGGTCTTAGTGGTGAAGTCTGTGGCAGCACGGCAGTTTTATAGGTGGAGCTGGCAGCACAGGCTATAGTTAAAGTTGTCTAACACTTTACATTATACAACCCTGTTTTCAGTTGCTTATAACTTTTGCCAAACTGTAACTGTTCAGGCTTGAAATTTTCCATGCTGGGTGCTAGCCTCAAGTTGATTTTTTTAAAATTTTCAGCAAAAACAGTTCCTCCAGTTCTGAGAATAAGGCTAGGGAGAAATGCATTGTTTCACCAATGTTTTTGGGGAAAAAAAGTTTTTACTCCTGTCTAGTTGAAAAACTGTAGTGCTTCCTTGGCTTGGAGTAGGGACTCAAAATTTGTCAGGAGGTACATTCTACTGCTCCCATGAAAATCTAACTGAACGTAGTTGAATTATAGGTTTCTGAAAATTGTTGTTTGCACATGCTTAATGCAGGCGTGTAAGAATTGACATTAAAATTCTCCAAAGATTCTAGGGGCTCTGTGCGTGCACTAGTCCACAGCTTCAGGAGCTGAACAGGACTTCCCTTAAATTGATCTTCCTGGGCATTTGGGACTGTAGTGGCACCAGGCACTGGAACTGAGAGGGAGACTCTTTCCTATGCTCTCAATGCTCCCTCTGCTGTCATTGCGGAAGAGGATGGGGAAGCAGCCTGACTGGAATGTATAAGGGGTGGGGACAGTGACATGCTGTAGGCAATAGGAGCAGAGAGGGACACAGCAGAAGGGTTTATAACCTCTACAGCACATTCCCCTCTGTAGCCTTGAATTGAACCTAGGGTTCTAGAGTTTCATCTTTTTTCTGCTGTCTAGCCATTCGCTGCGGGAACCCACTTGCAAAGTCTCTCTCTTGTAAGAAGTCTGCTGGTAGCGGACTTATTCGAGGTTGCTCTTATAGCTCCGGTGGAGGAGGTATATGCTGAAATCTGATAATCCTCAGGGGGGGTTGATGGGGTTCCACATGGTGGAATTTGGTTTTCAGTTTGCTTTTCAAATGCTTAAGAAATGACATTTTTAAGAAAACTATCTCAAAAGAGTATCAAGGTTGCAAAGTCAAGCACTTGAATTAGGAAATCCAAGAATTAAGATTGCCTGTGCAACTTTATTCAGCTTCTTTGTCCCATCTTCAATTTATAGTCTCTACTTACATGCTCGTATTATTTTTTCCCCACAGGATTTCTGTGTTAATCAATGCACAGGATGGACCTGCTCTGGGGATGAATTGAGGTTAGGGTGAATGTGACTGTAGTCTATAGGATCCTTATATTACTTGTTACAGAAGTTGAAAGGTGTGGAGTGAGTGAAACGGGACTGCAGGAAGAAAGAAGATGATACTGTGATTTAGGCAGTTGACTACTGTGCTGGAGATTTGGATTTTATCCCATCTACAACTGCTGATCACTAGTTTAAGTGACTTAAACTAAACTTCACAAGTGGCTTCTAATTCTCACATTGAGTATCCAACATTAGTGAACGCTTGACAGTGGGACCTCACTTTCCATGAGTGTTGTCAAGATAAATTCATTAATGTTTGTGAAGTACTCAGATACTACAGAGAGGAATATTGCAGAAATACCCATACAGAGACTATTGATTATGTGTTCAATACAGAGTTTGGATTGGGGGTATGTTAAGTAAAGCCCAAGACAACACATTCGATGAAAAGAATGAAAAACCTGAATGGCTACCCATCTGAGGAGCACCCTCTATCCTGTGCATTGAATGAGGCAGGGATCCTCTGGAAATATAGTATGTGATCATGTAAATTAAGGTTGCACAGGTAAACTTAATTCTGGCATTTCCTAACTTTAAAGTGCTTGATTTTTTTTGCAACCTTTGCAATACTTTTGCATTATTTTTATGCAATAGTATACATCAGGGATGGACAAACTTACTGACCCTGTTGGCCACATACAACAATCTTCAGATGTTCGAGAGATGGAGTGCGACTGCCAGGTCTCGGGGCTTCAGACTTGTGAGAATGGAAGGTCTCAGGGCTACAGCTCCATGGGAGGTGCCTGCCAGGGCTTGGGGCTGAAGTGCCAAACCCCCTTCCCCACTGAGCAGAAGCTAGAGGCATCACATCACCCCCTCCTGATTTTTGCCGGTTTTTGCTGGCCCTGCTTGGTCACATGGTGCCGCTGGCCCCCTCCCTGCACGGCGGCAAGCTGGGAGCTGCAGCCCTGGGGAGAGGCAGCCACAAACAGCTGGGAGCTGCAGGAAGAGATGCTGCTGTTGCTACTGCCTTTCCCTGTAGAGCTAAAGCAGAGGCCCCTCCGTGCAGCTCACAGCTGTTTTGCCACTGCCTCTCCATGCAAAGCTAAGCCTGGGAGCGGCAGGGAGGGACCGTTGAGGGTCCGGGGGGGCGTCCTGGGGATTGTGACTCAAACTATTGGGGGGGGGGCTTTAAATTGTGGGGGCCCCCCATTTCAACAAGCACCAGTCATCTCTGTCAGAAGCCCCTAGCACACTTTAACTGTAAAAGAACCATAGTTTGGCCACCCCAGTTATATATATATTTGAACCAGCTGGCTTGCATGTGGGGGGAGCATACTGAATGGTCGTCATGATTTTGCTTTGTTTAAATACATACCTAGATAAATTTAAGCAATTGCTTTTATTTTTTCTGTCTTACCCTCTCCCGTTCTGGAATTATATATTGTTCCTTCCTTTTCCATTTCTGAGGCCCTTATTTTGACTCTTGGATATCAGATACTTTATAGGGGACACAAGTTTATCTATATCTGTATGTTCCTGTCCCTGCAGTTTGGTTTGGAGAGAGAGAGAGAGAAAAAGAGAGATGTGTTTTCCTGGCCATACTCTCCTTTTCATGCCTCCTTTTATTCTTGCTTAGTCTCCTTTTTTGTGTTCCTTCCTTTTCTATTCTGCTTTCATTTTGAGCGTTTTTTGTTTTCTCTCCCCCCACCCAACCCTCTAAATTTATGTCCCTTTCATTCTGGAATTTTATCAGTTTCATTTGTAGAACAAAATATTTTCTGAGAGTTTCAAAGTGAAACTGACTGGGACAGAGTCATTTTCATTCCAGCACTTAATTTTAATATTCCCACCTGTACTGCTGCAGGGAACGGTCCTCCCCAAAAATATTTTTGTAGGTGGATTTTAAATGTGGTTTTGCCTGGAAATGCAAGAAACTCTCAATCCCACTCCTAATTTAATTTAAGTGGTATGTATGTGTGCAGTGATGGGGTGCGAGTTTTTTTTAGCTCTCTATATTTACTTACAAATAATGGTAGAATGGGAGAAATAGAAAATATATTTAAAAGTATAAGAAATAGAAGATTCCACTCAAGTATTGCAAAGTGTGTTGCTCTTTAAACCCTGGAATCAGAGACCTGCTTATTAACATTGAAAGTAAAAACTAGTGCTTCTAAACTTCAATGCCACATAGGAAAAAAATATTTTTAAAGAGAATTGATATTTCAAAATAAAAATCCATTTTAGGGAAGCTTAAGTTCTTGCACTTCTTTGGGAGGTACAATTTTAGAGATTTCCAGTTTCGTTGACATTTTTCCAGTGTAAATGTACATAAACATGAAAATTAATTTGAAAATGGTTTTCTAGATGTTTAGCTCAACCTGAGATCTAGTTGACATTTAGGGAATATTGCAAAAATACTGCCTTCTGGGTTTGTTCATTGGCATAACATTCTTCAAGGAGAGGAGAGATGCTGACCTGTGCTTTTTTCCCCTCAAAACAAATGTTTTTACTAGTAAACATTTTATTTTGTATTGTCTAGGCTATCAAGTACTAGCCCCTACTGCCTATTATGATCAGACTGGTGCCTTAGTAGTAGGCCCTGGAGCACGAACTGGCCTTGGAGCACCAGTCAGATTGGTGGCCTCAACTCCTGTTATAATTAGTTCTGCAGCAGCACAAGCAGGTAAGTATTAGACCTGCCACACTTTTTTCAAGTTTTATATTGAAACTTCTCACTGTAATCTTTGTTGAGGAATATTCAGTATTAATTACGGTTCTTACTCTATGTAAACCCTGCAAAGATTGCTGGTTCTGAAAGATACACCATACTTGCTCTCCTTCCTCTTTCTCTCATGCCTTTCCCCATACAGGCACACCCCTGCAAATACTGCTGCTTCTCAAAGGTATAGCTTCCCTCCCTTTTTTTTTCCTCACCCCTCTCCCCATACACATACAGGCACGTCCCTGCAAATATTGCTGCTTCTAAAAGAGTGCATTCTCTCCTTCCCTTCTCCCCATGCATATACATGCACTTCCCATCAGTCTCTAAAAGGATGCTTTCCCTAGGGAAGCACCATTTCATTGCTTCGGCCTGGCAGAAGGTTATGGATTGCCCTGGGGCCTCATGGAGAAAGCAGCAAGGATTAAAATGTACAGTGGATAATAGGAAGAAAGGGAGAATTTAATATGACATCAAAAGGCTCTGTTTCTATTTTCTACCCTTCATTAGTTGTAGGGTTTGGTGCTCTTGTTTGTTTAGTACATTTTGCATTAGCTTGTTGCTCCCATAAAATTCAAATCGTTACTCCTGGCACCAGATGGACAAAATGAACCTGTAGAAAATCTCAGAAAATAAGAACTCTGCTATCCTAATCTTGATTACCAAAATCGCATTCTACACACAGTCATGTCTACACTGAAAATGTTCTGAATTGCATTGACAATTTCCCACAGCCTCAGTTATCCAAAAACAGAATTGTCTTCATTTTTTCCCTTGGATAATCAAGATTGTATAGTATTGCAAAGTATATTTTAGTCCTTAATTTAAGGTGTACTTCTTTGGGAGGGAACCATGAACATAAGATTAGATCTGAATAGTCCATTTGCAAGGTCAAAATGTTCTAGAGAGCCGTTATGATGATTGAAAAACATGTGTCTTACAGCTGCAGCAGCTTCAGCTGGAGGAACAGCAAACAATCTCGCGGGAGCCACGAACGGTCTTTTTCGGCCACTTGGTGCCCAACCACAACAGCCGCAGCAGCAAACAAATAGTAGTCTACAATCTAATTCATTTTATGGCAGTAACTCTTTGACCAATAACTCCCAGAGCAGTTCCCTTTTTTCACATGGTCCTGGCCAACCAGGAAGTACATCTCTTGGCTTTGGAAGTAGCAGCTCCTTAGGAGCAGCTATCGGCTCTGCACTTGGTGGATTTGGCTCATCAGGTAGGTTCTTTAATATAGTGAGGAGATTTTATGAGATTTGTGCTTTAAGGAAAAAATACATGACTCTTGTATCCACACACATTTCTAGATAGAACTTGAAAAATAAGTTATTCATGTTTAAAACAAAAATAGCCACATAATCTAGAGAGAAGAGCAAGAGGCTATTTGATCCACCAGGCCTTCTGTATAAGAAGCAACTTGTTCTCTTAATAAATCAGTTATAAAAAAAAAATACACCTCAGTCATAAATCTCCAAAAAATAATTACTTTCCTATAATAAGCACAGTACACTGGTCTAGAATGTTCTTGTGTGTGTTTATTTTTAGGAAGTTTCTCAGGCAATAATACTGCATTTTGTGATTTTAAAAATATTATAAAACCATTGATTAGCCCATCGCTTTTGAGGTGTAACTCGCTTTTTATGTCTTGAAATTTTTTTTTAAATTATTTTAAAAGTATTGATTGAAATAGTATTTTACACACACACACCCACACACACACCCACACCCACACCCCAAATGTGGCTATGATTCTGCAAAGCGTTACTCCAATTAGTAGTCTCATAGTCTCCATTTGGATTGCTCTGAGTATAGTATAGTTAAGCGTGCCTGTAATTCTTGGCAGGACTGTGGCCTTAATCATGATCATAGATGTCCCAAAATTGAATTGTCTGTTTTGAAAAACACTATGACATATAGCCATAATGTTCTTGATTTTTTTTAATTGTAGTAGAAACTTGACACACACTCTTTTTATTCACATAAGAGCACATGGAAAGGTAACTTTTCCTGTTAAAATCATTTGTTCATAAACTCTACAAGCTGGAAACTGAACTATCTTTGTAGAAAATCTCTTCCTCAGCTATATACATCCATTAGTCATTACTTACTTATGGCACTGAGTTGCTTACTAAGTTTATTGTAGAAAAATAACATCAGTAGGACACACTAACAATTGCATGCGCTTTGCAAATGAATAAATATTGGGGCAAAATTTTGAGCTTACACACTTCAACAGTATTCTTTTAGGTATGGCATACATACAGGTTATCTCAACATTGTTTTGAACTAAAGAATATGAATAACATTCATTGTGATAAAACTACTAAAGCCAGGAAATCCAGAATCAAAGCTTACACTCTGGCCTTTTATTGTGCCAATCTTGGGGGGATTAAGAGCACCCAAATATGACCCCTTTATTAAAAAAAACTAGAAGAGTATTCAGTTGTGTTCTCAAATGATCTCAAGCAGTGTTGATGCAGATGGGCCTTATTTACAAAGTAGTTGTGCATTCCCATTTCTAAACTTTTAAATGTAGATTTCTCTGCTGAACTACTCTGTAATCTTTCTGTGTACTGTTAAACAACAGTCCTGTTATGCTCCAGATTTGGTTTCACTTTATTGGCTGATGAAGTGAATCGTATGTGTGTATATATATATTTTTAATTTATAAGAGATAAACCCTGTAGGAAATCTCTTAAACACGTGGAATATTTTTAAATGCACAACATGTTGAGCAGCAGCATCAAAAAGACAACCCCACAACTTAAATAAATGTCAACCACGTATCGGCCCACCACTGAGGCAAAAATGACCCCTCCAGCATGTCTTGAAAGTTGGCAGATTAAGCCCTCTGTCGTATAGCAGTGTGTGCCTTGGCCGCAGCCCCCAGATGCTGAAATCTCTCAATCATTACCCCAGCTGACTTTACTGACAGGTGAGCCTTAATGACGAGAGAAGCAGTCTGTGCTTTGTATTTTGAGAAGTGTAGTGGAACCCTTAGGATGAGTTACTCCCTAAAACTAATATATTCAGGTGCCCTTGTCACAAGTACAGTAACTCCTCACTTAACGTTGTAGTTATGTTCCTGAGAAATGCGACTTTAAGCGAAACGATGTTAAGCGAATCCAATTTCCCCTTAAGAATTAATGTAAATATGAGGGGGCGGGGGTTAGGTAACGGAGATTTTTTTTTTTTTTTTTGACATACAGTACAGTGACTATAGTTGGGAGGTTCCCCCACCTTAACTCGCACAGCCCACTGGCACTGAAGACAATGAGGCAGGCAAGGAGGCTGAAGGTGCTGTAGGCTAGGAGAAGCACATTGTCCGGCAGCAGCTTCCCCTACTCTGCAAGTACCAGGGGTGGGGGGCTCAACCCTCAGCCTGCCCACTCCACCCCTTCCCCCAAGCTCCCACCCTTGACCCGCCTCTTCTCTCCCCCACCTCCTCCCCTTTTACTTTGCACACCGCGTCCTCACTCCTCCGCCCTCCCTCCCTTGCCTTCTGAACAGGGCAAACCAGCTGATTGCCCTGGGCAGGAGGCAGGGGAGGGAGGGGGGAACCTGTGCACCAAGTCCTCGCTCCTCCCCCCTCCCTCCTGCCCACGGCAATCAGCTGGCTTGTGGCGTTTAGGAGGGGAGGAGCAAGGACTTTGCTCACAGGCGCCCCTTTCCTCCCCTGCCTCCTGCCCAGGGCAATCAGCAGGTTTGCTGTGTTCAGGAGGCAGAAGAGGGAGGGGGAGCCTGCAAGCCGAGTCCTTGCTCCTGCCTCCTAAATGTCGCAAGCCAGGTGATTGCTGCGGGCAGCAGGTGGGGGGAAGAAGGGGAAGGTGCTGATCTGCGGGGTCTGCCGGCAGGTGGGAGGTGCTGGGGGAGGGGAGGGCGTAGGTAGGCAGCTGCCAGCTGTGGAGAAAGCAGGCAGCCAGACAACGTAATAGTGGAGCATTGCACAACTTTAAACGAGCATGTTCCCTAATTGATCAGCAACGTAACAACGAAACAACGTTAACCGGGACGATTTTAAGTGAGGAGTTACTGTATAGTTGATATCTACCAAACCACAGCCTTTTTTAAAAGCGATATAGTTGCTGATAAAAATACTAATTAGGACAGCTTTGATAACTGAACTGTACAACTCCTTCCTTGTAAAATGACGTTAATGCATACTTGTCACAAATTAAAGGGGAATTTGCTTAATAGTTGACTTGTCAGAGTACTGAGCTTCTCTCTCTGTCTCCACTCAGTGCCTTTCAAGACCTGGGTACTAATTAAATGGGAAGAATGAAGACTGATAGACAAAAACCTAGCTCTTTTCTGTAAAAGTAAAATGTTTTAACAATCTAATTAAGCACTCTAAATCTGTGGTAAACCTCATATCTTAACTGACTGGCTGGGAAACAAAGTAGTGCAAACAGGCATGCATGCTTGTGATGACTATGAATTGTACTACTCTGCTCTCGTATATAAATCACACACACAAACCTACATTAAAAGAACATTGTTAAGGATGCAAAGTCAAGCATAGGAAATGCTTAGTATTAAGGTTGCTCATACACCCTTAATTTGGCCCTCTTGTGCACATGCATTATGCTACCATTTTAATTACATGATCGCGACCTATTCCACAGGACCCCTACCTTATTCAGTGCACTAGATAGACCTGCTTTTGGGGATGAATCAGGGTTGTATAATGAAAGAGAGTCAGTACAACCCTTCTTCATTTGTTGTAGAAGTTGGAAAATGTGTAGTGAGGCAGAGGAATGCAGGAAGAGAAAGCATGGTTTCATGGTGAAGGCAGTTGAATGCTGCCCTGGAAAATTGGATTCTGTTCCTGCATTTGCCATAGAGATCCTGTGTGATACTGGGCAAGTTACTTAAATCAGACTTTTCAAAGGTGGTCATTAATTGTGTTCCTCAGATTTTTGGTGCTGGACTTGAGACTTTGGGGTCTAATTTGCAGAAATGCTGAGCACTCACAGCTGCAGCTGAAGTCTATGCGGTAATACACCCACTCGTGTCTCAGAGCTATTGTGAAGATAAATTTGTTAATTTTGTGAAGCGCTCGGATACTATAGTGAGAAGTGCCACAGAAAAATCGATGAGGAAATTGTGTGTCGTAGATAAGATATAGGGTCCCCTATTGAACAGTAAGGGAAAACAAAATATTGAATAGCTACTCATTAAGACATCTCTATGCACTGAAAAAGGTAGTGGAAAAAATAGAATGTAATCAAAGATTGTATTGTAATACGTACTCCCAAGAGGGCCACATTAGGCAACCTTAATTCTGGGATTTCCTGACTTATGAGTTCTTCCACTTGCAACCTTAATAACATTCTTTTAATGTCGTTCTTTGTATGCAATTTCTTAGTTTTTAAAAAGGTCAACTGAAAAACCAAAATTCAATCATATCGCATCAAGTAGACACCCATATCGTTCATCAGCAGGGTTGGTACCTTTAGACCCATTCTCCACTCCTCACACTTCTCGTCCCAGGTTTCTTAATTCCCCCCCCCGCTCCTTATATCCAGTCTCCTTGCCCAGCCAGGCCCAGTCCCATTCTGTCCTGCCCCTCCCCCCACACACACACAACCGCCCCATCCCCTAGTTCCTTGTCTGATATGTCTCTGTCCCTGGGCTCCTTTTCTAGTGTTAGTGTCTTGTCTCTGCCCTCCAGTTCCTTGTCGCAGTCTCCACGTTGACATCTCCTCTGATCTCAGGCCTCCTTTGATTCTTTCTCCTTGCCCAATGAGCTCCCAGTCCAAGCCTTCTTGTCCCATTCAGTGCCTGGGCCCATCAGCAGGAGACAATAAGAGCACAGAAGAGAGAGTCTCCATACTATTAGTTCTGGTATCCAGCCCTGACACAGCATGCAACAGCCCAAAGCTGCAGTTGTGTGAAAAGTCCTGCCTAGTCTTGGGGGAGGGGATATGCCTAGTGTACACTTTTTGGAGATTTTAGCTGACACTCTAGTCTCTACTGAGCATATGCAAACTATTTTTTTCCCCCAAAGGCTTATAACTTGAACAAATCTGGACAATTTTTACAGGGACCGCAAAAGGCTCATCCCTGGCACAAAGGCCACTCCCAGCCAAATTTAAAGTTTCTGCTCCAAACCATGGGGATACGAGAGCTTCTTAAAAGTTGCCAGAATTTAACATAAGTAAAGCATATTGTTCACTAACCCCAGTCTCTCTGAAATGGCTGAACTGTTCTGAATGAAATTTTCCAAAAAATTCAGCTTGAGGCAGGAATGCAGCAAGGAAAATTTCAGCCCACATGGTTAAAGTTTGGTAAACTTAAAAGCAACTGAAAACCAGGATCTTGTAATAATAAATGGTGCTACCAGTCCTAGGAAGGGTCAGGCAACCTTAATAGTAGGCAGTGCTACCTGCCCCACCTATTATTTTTATATTTATACATGTCAGAGCTTAAAACTGTCAGCTTTGATCCTGTCCTATTTAAACTGACATAAAAATCAATTTGCGAAAGTGAGTTCAAGATGTGCTCATTACTTTTGGAACTGCAGCAGCATTAGTTATGTTCAGCAGTGTGCTAGAAATGTTCCAAAATTAAAACAGGAACTCTGTTTTAACATTTCACTATTACATAACATTACAGAATTTTTTAGTTTGTAAAATGGTGATTTATATGTATCCCTTAATTTATCCTAGAATGGTCATCAGCCTGCTGATAATACTGGGCAATATATCAGTCCTTCACTAATACAATTTAGCCAAAGCTTCTAGTCCATAATTTACTTTCAAGCAATACCACAATAGTATTTAAAGCTGCTCCCAATTCCTCACCTTATTTTGTTTATCCCACCCTGTGCTCTGCTGCTCCTCTCTTCAGCTTATACCCCTTTATGATCTTCCTCCAAAATATTCTCTCTTTGAAAACCAACATTTCTCGCAGGGAATTTGAAAACTGACTCTAGCAGAATTACTTTCTTAGAGTGGCCAGTTGGTTTCCACAGTTCTAAGAGGTGTATGACAAAGAAGAGAAGTTCAGTAGCAGCTGGGGCAAAAGTGGAGGAGATTCATTATTTTATTTTCTCGGCTTTTAAGCAAATACTTTTATTTTATCCAGCCTGTTTCCTGAAACCAAGTGGCACCAACTTGAATAATTTCTTGTGGGGAATTTCTTTTCCAGATATTAGTGGCAATACTTTCAGCACCACTGAATTATATAAAGCATAGTGTAGGAAATTCCTGACTACTGGTCCCAAAGCCTGAAGCCAGGACACTAAAACATAGTACTACAATATACCAGTAAAAAGTCTGAAGTGAAATGTCAAAAGATTCGGGCATTGAGTAAAATACTTCCTTATCTGTGGTATGTTTATACCCGTTTGTGATTTATTCAAAAGCATGTACGGTTATCACAGTAATTGTCTTTATCATAACAATTGTTATAGTTATTGTGATCACATCTGTTATTGCCCAGCTGTAGTTGGGGATAGGTTTTATTCAGTTGACACTGTATGTAATTAGGGTTTTTTTATTTCTTCTTCAGTTGGCAGTTCTGCAAGTAGTAGTGCCACAAGGAGAGATTCTCTATCTACTAGCTCTGACTTGTACAAAAGATCTAGTAGCAGCCTAGCACCCATAGGGCAGCCATTTTACAATAGTCTGGGATTTTCCTCCTCTCCAAGTCCAATAGGCATGCCTCTGCCAAGCCAAACTCCAGGACATTCACTTACGCCACCGCCATCACTTTCATCACATGGATCCTCATCCAGTTTGCATTTAGGTAAAAACAAAACAAAACCCTTTTTGTTTGTATGTGTGTATGTATTTCTATATGTGTAAAATATTGTATGTTGCATAAAAGATGTCACGCTATCTTTACTGTCAAACAGTTTTTAATTAGAGGGCCCAGTCCTGAAAGTTGCGGAGAGCACTCAAACTCTCATTGATGTGACAGTGGAGAGCACACAGCATTTTGCAGTATGGAGCCAACAATTGATTTTCTACCACTCTTCAGATTTGAAAAGTGGAAAGGAAGGTCTGATGCCCAGTAAGACAACTCAATGTTTGTAGTATATATTCCTTTCTACTATGTTCAACAGGCAAAAGTGTATTATTCTTATTTGTGATTTGAGTGTACTACTTATATTTACCGAGGACCCTTTAATATGGGCAAATGTGTTGTTTGATAGTGAAATAACTTTCACTATCACCTGATATGCTAATGTTAGGAGAAAAACTTGAGCAAAGCTCACAATATTGAATGTATTGAAGGGTCATTTTGAATCAGTCTGCTGTCTTGAGGTCAGCTACTTTACCAGGACATCAAGGATTATCACCAAGCAGATGAAGAAAATCAAGTGGCTATAGATCCATAATGCATTCTTTCTGTGGTGCCCCTCTTTATTTTCAAATTCTTTGTTAACAATAGTTCTAGAAATATTTGATCCGGTAAGAACATGTGTGGTAGATTGATCTTAAAACCACAAACACCACACTCACCCAAACCCACAAATAGGTATATATGTGGAAGATCGTGTGTTTAATTCAGGGTTACTTCATAAAACCTTTTCCTCTTTTTCGCTGTAAATTTTTGTGGTTTTCTACATTTGGATGCATGATTACACACGTAACTGTTAGAATGAATTTCACTTGGCCCCATTGACTACTGTACACAGTCATCCATCCATGCAGGTAGTAGACAATTTAATTTCTGTACACTTCTATATTTTGCTACAAATTAAAACAGGAAGAAATGAGAACTGAAGCTCTAGGGGAATAGAAATTTCTTGAAGCAAGAAATGTATAAGTGGTATATGTATTCATGTTAAGCATAATTGAAATATACAATACAGTTACAATTTAGTGTCCCCCTTTAGTATGACTTTATGGTTATATACTGGCTTCTCTTAAAAAAAAAAAAAAAAAAGGGTAAGGGGACATTTTAGCACACTTGATTTTTTTTTCCCCCTTTTTTTCCCTTTTTTATGTCTATAAAGTGCACCTTTTAGGTTGAGATCAAGCAGAGAACATTTCAGCCCAAATGGAAGCTTTTCAGAAAATTGCATCTGACAGTGGGGTTATCATGGAAACCATTTTGCAGTTCTTAACTAGAGCTTTCACTAATACAGTAGTGAAAGCTATAATTTAAATCCAAAATTTGGGGAGCATTATCTATATACATAAAGTTGATGAAATTTGTATCTTTAGTGGACTGTGTTAAATAATAGGAGCCTTTCCAGTTTTGAGAAAATATATAGGTGCTGTCAGTATCAAGGATTACACCTGTCAGCAAAATTGTGTTAAACACAGAATTTAAACAGTTTAGACTGTCTGCCTGACAATGTGGGCTAAGTACAATTGTTTATTAAAATAGTGTGCTGGATTAATGGCTAAATAGTATGTAGAGACCATAAAGTTATATTCTGAAAAGTGACTTTTATCAAATGGACCATGAGATTCCATGCTTATTTTGTCTCAAACATTTCCAGATCAGATATGATCAGTTTACATGTAAAAGTGTTTTCCTGTCCTGCAAAATCAGCTTAAATTCTGCAAGTCATTGTGTTCTTTTTAGCTCTCCTAATTAACAGTAATGAAGATTCAGTTACACTGCTGCAGTCCAATTGTCACTAATGGGGTTGCACAAACTTAAAGGGGGCCCTGCAGTTGAAATTTAGTTACCTGTTCTATTGATTTTTCTCTTGGAAAGCTGTGTTGACTCAGTAGTGCTGTCCGGTACAAAAAGTAGCAAAAGTTGTTACTGAAGTAAACAGATATGTCTCAATACAAATAGAGAGCAGATTTAAGGAAGAAGTCATTCTTACTTTTCATGTTTCAGAGCAGAACAATACTTTAAGGCTGTGTTTGCACTGCAGTTTTCATCTGTATTTTGATAATGCCTGTCAAACACAGCTCTAGTCCCCCTTTAGATCTGGTGTTGAGGTCCTTTGTCCTGCCTGCTGGTATGGACAGGTTTAACTACATTTAACTCCTGTTCTCTTAAAATGGTGGTTGGGACTCAGTTGATCTTGTCCATACCATTGCAGCAGTGGGTGAAGACATATATGGTTTTATACCCCGCTTTGTCAGACCCTGCTGCAAATTATAGTGTTGACACAGCCTAAACAACCAACTGCTCCTTTGCAAGAAATTAATGCTATTTTAAAAATTTTAATCTTCTGCCACCAACTCCTTTCTTTCCCACTTGACACAGTGTGAGCTCACTTCAATTATTTTAGTCATTTGTCCCCTATTGTCAAGCCATCACGGTACAAGCTGGTTGCTTGTAACAACTCCTTTCTAATAGCAAATCTCAGTAAAAAGGTTGTGAATTGAATGATGCAGGACACTGAACTATCCTTTCACTCACAGTGATAAGACTGTGAGCCCAACTGGTTTTAAGCCATGTTTAAAACACTGGGACGACTTTTGTTTTAAGTATTCTAGAGCAGAGCAGAGTTTTGAAGCTATGCTTTGTCCATGTTGTCCAGGCAAAGCTTCTTAGCCTGAACTGCTGATGCTGTTTTATCTTTCCCAAAGAAGTGGCTTAAGAATTGGTCAGTCTTGTTGAGAGTCGTGACTCCCTGTCAGGCCATGTGGGGTACCTTGACTGTGGAGGACTTCTGTAAACCAGATGTCATAAGCACTGAATTCATTTCTGAAATATAGATACAATAAATTATGAAAAACCTGTATATACTTGAGTCCTTTACATTTTCCCTTGAGTGGATGAAAAATAGAGCTGACCTCTTCTTACCTGAGGATTAGCTGGGCTGCTCCTTTTTTACCAAAAAAAAAACAACAAAACAAAACAAAAAAAAAACTGTGTTAATTAAACATTGTACTGTATTTTTATGTTAGAAAGTAAGATTGTTAACCACACTTAAACACAACAGCTGTTGTATGACAGAGCTTTTTCACTTCTTGGGGAGAAATTTTTGAACAAATAATTTAATAATAAAGTATCCGAGGGGGTAGCCGTGTTAGTCTGGATCTGTAGAAGCGACAATGGGTCCTGTGGCACCTTATAGACTAACAGACGTATTGGAGCATAAGCTTTCGTGGGTGAATACCCACTTCTTCAGACGCACGCAGTGGAACATTTCCAGTGCATGCGTCTGAAGAAGTGGGTATTCACCCACGAAAGCTCATGCTCCAATACGTCTGTTAGTCATAAGGTGCCACAGGACCCTTTGTCGCTTAATAATAAGTATTAACTGCTTTCTTGATATCTAAAGGAATTGGTGATACTGGACTTTTTTAATATTCTTTTTCATTTTTTTTCCTGTTTCATGAAATAATGTTTACTATCTAAGTTAGATATTAGTAGTTTACTTAATATTCATAGGACTGTTTAAAATTTGTATTGGCCTAATTATTGTTTTACCATACTGAAGATCTCCCTTGTGTAAAATCAGAATTGGTAGCAAATAAATGTGCTCTTTGTTACTGTATTAGGCATACTGTGCATTTGATCTCATACTAGATGATATCCTGTTTGGTTCACTTCCTGTTAATAGTTCAGTCTCTAAACTTGACCTGGGAGATTAGTCAGCAAACTTTTGTAGATAGTGCTTTGAAAGCTAGTCATTGTCCAATCCATTTAATGAATGGAGAAATGAATTATGTATCAGTTGGCCAATTCATTTAAAAGAATTGGTCTACTAGATCTCCGTTTTGGTATCGGAATCTGCAAAATAAATAAGTTTTTGAATTTTTGTAGAACAAACCTGACGTAGTAAGGTAACCAGAAGGACTTTAGTAACTAGCTCTCAGTTTTGAAGAATTTACACTGCTATAAACTAAATGTTTGTGAGGAGAATAACTGAAAGGTGTCCTGAACTATAATAATAGCTGGGATGCACTTCTGCAGATGGTATTGGTTTGATGTTATTTTTTGTGCACTAAGAATGTCTGAGTAGAATAGCTGAGAGAAGTACAAAGCTGAGCAATCCTTGTATCTGTATCAACACAATGAGCAAGAATATGTAGTTATACAATAAATATCCATGACATCTTTTATTTTAGGGTTTTTCATTTGCAGTCTTCCATTTATTATTAAGCTAGAACACTCCTTCTGATGTAATACTTCATTATAGTAGCAAAGCTAGCCACCTCATCAACCAATCAGTATTCCCCAATATTTTGTTTTAACTTTCCAGTAACTCCTAGCCAAGAAAAAATTGGTGCTACAGAAGTTTGACAAATTCTCCAAGCTGATCAACTATCGAGGGATGGAGATACATCTTCAGCCATACCAAGTTATGCTATGATCTTGTAATATCTCAGAAGCTAAACAGAGCTAGGATAATTCTTGAATAAGTCTGTTTGCCAGAAGCTGGCAATGGGCAACAGGGGATGGATCACTTGATGATTACCTGTTCTGTTCATTCCCTCTGAAACACCTGGAATTGGCCACTGTCGAAAGACAGGATACTGGGCTAGATGGACCTTTGGTCTGACCCAGTATGGCCATTCTTATGTTCTCAAGACATTATTTCAGCAGGGTTTTGAGTTGGTAATTCAGCAGGTGTTTCCTTTGAGTTAGTATATACTTTCGTTGACATTATTAAAAAGAAAACAAATTGTTTCCAGGGACAATTCTCCAAATAAAATTTGATTGTAAAGTGTTTTGAGATCCTTAAGGATTAAATTTTACTGTATAAATTTATTAATACACTTGTGTTAGATGACTTACCCAAAAAGTTAAACAGAAAAATTGTCATACCCAAATTATGCTCTCATGGGCCCTGTTTTTCAAAAGTATGTGTTTTTAAAATAATTCCTAATTCACACATGCAATTCCATCTTTGTGTGTGTGCGCTAATTAGATCCATAAAATATGGAGCATTTACTCAAAACTATCCTGTTACTTTACACACAATACTTATGTAATAAAGTAACATGATTTTTAAATCCTGCCAGTCTTATTATGGAGACAACATTGTATTAAAGCTGCGTTCACATCACTATTAAACTTGCTGAAATCTTATGGCATTATATTTACTCCACTATTCTTAAACTAATAATGAGATTGTCTTGTATTGTAATTACTTAAAGCTGAAAAGGATAACATTTAAAAGCATGATTTTTTTTCAATCCTTAGCTGGTTTAAAAAAAAAAAAAAAAAGAAGTCTGCATAAACTTTCCCTGGATCATCTTGACCTATAGAACAATAATAATGTACCCTTTACATTATCATCATCATCATCTGTTAGCCTATTTCTGGAAATATTAATAATGGAAATCACGTAAATGGTAGCTGTGGGATGTGGATTTTGCAGCTAACTTCATAACAAGTTGATTTTAACTAAAAAAAAAAAAAAACAAACCAAAAAAACCCACCTTGAAACTAGAGCGCTTTTTAAATATCATTTTGAGATGCTATAGATCAAATTAGGACCTAAACTATTTTATTCCTTTAAATATTTATTTTACAATTAGTATTACTTACCTTTTGTTTCCCTTTTAGCTCATTGTGCTATCCAGTGTAATATAAATGACTCCGGATATATTAATATATCTCAATCTTTTGCATACAGCTTCAGTAACTCAGCCAGCCATTCAAAAAAGACTCTGAGAGACTTTATAAATGTTTACCAGCCCACTGTAATAACTTGGTTGCCTGGTCTAGTAGATTGGTAATATTTTGCTGAACAATCAAAGGCTTGGTTGTGGCTTAAAAGGACATTGTCAATTTGAATTTTTTTAAAAATCTGTTTCCTGATAGAACACCCTTCTTTACAGCACATATTGAAATTCCTTTTAAAAAAATGAGTGATTTTTGGGTTGGGAGTGTGTGTGTGTGTGGGGGGGTGTTATTGCTCTCCTGTGATGCTCATAAGGGTCTGAGTTAGTGTCTCCCTCTCTAACTCCAGGGAAAACATTGAAAGTGATGTAGCTTCCCCCCCGCCCCCCTATTTTTTTAGTGTCTGTCAATATAGTAGATACAAGATTTTCAAGTAGAAATGTGACTTTCATTATTTATTATTTGTATTAAAGTAGCAGTATCCCTTTTACGCATCATAATGTAGCAGTTATAATATATGTTGTCTGGTACTAGATTATGGTATATATGCTGGGTGCAGCATGGAAGATGATGCTGATGGGTTTGTGAGGTGAAGACAGTCGGACAGCTGTAGGTGAAAATACTGGCAAAGCAGGAAACAGGCGCTACACAAAGCAAGATCAGTTCATATATAAGGAGGAAGGGGCAGAGGAATATAGAGCTTTCAAGGTGCTGAAGAGAAGCTGAAATTTGATATAATAGAGGATTGGCAGTTGGTGGAGGGATTACCATTTCTAAATGAACTTCAATTTAACTAATCCTAAAACAGTCAAAGATATTTCAAGCAGAACCGTTTTAATGTTCTATCTTAAAATTTGTTTCACATACATATAGTGCTTGCAAAGCCTGGGATGCTGACGTCTTCTGTTTTCCCCACAGAACAGGTACAGCCTGGGCAATGGCAGCACAAGGGCCCCAAACTGCCCTGCCACTTTGCCATAACTGACTACAGTATCACCATAGAGGATAAAGGATAGTTCAATTTCTGTGGCCTATTCAAATCTTTGGCCAACTGTGAGATAGTGCCACTTGTGAAGTGGAAACCTGTCCCTGGATCATTGGGCTGAGACCACCCAATTCTAAAGTTTCTATACATTTGTGTAGATATACAGCACTTCATATGTTGTATAAGATTGTTTCAATTAAAGTTCTTCTACCTCCTGCCCTTCACTTTTTAAAAAAAACAAACGAAAAGGGGGTGTGGGTGGATGTACTTTATTTCTTTTATGAATATAACCAACTGTATCATTTCAGTTGAGGTGACTGAATAGTAAAAAGACAATTTTTCTTTTTCTTTAAAACATACACAGTTTTAGTACAGTTCTTACTGTTGCTTACTTTCTTTAAAGCTTGTTTACTGACAGAGCTGCTTCATTGTAGGAGGGCTGACAAATGGTAGTGGTCGCTATATCTCTGCAGCACCTGGAGCAGAAGCAAAGTATCGCAGTGCCACGAGTACCTCCAGTCTTTTTAGCTCCAGCAGCCAACTCTTCCCTCCTTCACGTCTTCGTTATAGTAGGTCTGATATTATGCCCTCTGGACGCAGTAGGTTGCTGGAAGATTTTAGAAATAATCGCTTCCCTAACCTTCAACTAAGAGACCTTGTTGGACATATAGTTGAATTTTCTCAAGACCAGCATGGTTCGAGGTAAATGTTGTAGTGAATCTTATAATTGAAGTAATAACATTTATAAATTGAGTTAAAGCATTTCATTTTTCATGTGAACTTGTGGTTGCCCCACTGTGAAGCATCTATCATTTTTACAGAGGCAGTTTTTAGAATAGAGCTACATTTAAGTAGTGCAAAAAGACTTACACTAGCCTCCCTTCATACCAGGAAGAATGTCACCATAAGTTATGTAAGGAGCTAAATGGACAATTCTTAAGTAAAAAATATTTTCAGTATAGAATCAGTCTTTCTAAACTTTAGGAGTTCTCAAGTATCAGAAAGACCTTGGTAAAAGACAGCAATCAGGAATCAAATACATTTTTCAGTAGTACCACACCAGCTACTTAGTTGTCATTTTTTACTTTTTTTTTTTTTGTCTGCCTTAGGTAGGATAACAAGTTGCTAGAAGAATTAGTCAAGAGCAATTTACCCTTCGGCCATTTTTTTATTGGAACTTTAATCATCAGTGTTATTCTGAAACACGTCTATATTTATAAAACTTTTAATGAAAGTATTGCTTCTAAATATAGTCTAATGAAATGTCCTAATTTTAGTGATTTGACTTCTCATCAAAATAAATGTAGTGATTCATAGCATTTGAGGTTTTCCCTTTGTTTATATAATGGCATATACATTTCTCTTGCACTTAGATTCATACAGCAAAAGCTAGAACGAGCTACTCCAGCTGAGCGCCAGATGGTATTTGCTGAGATTCTGCAAGCAGCATATCAGTTGATGACTGATGTATTTGGAAACTATGTAATACAGAAATTCTTTGAGGTAAGTATTTACTTTAGTCAGCATTTTTGTGCCTGCACTAAACAACTTTTGTTTATTTAAAGGTTCTATTCCGATATTGTAACAGATATTGTACACTTACCATGGCACCTAATTTTTTGTTACTGGAGGCTGCTTGACAGTGTTTTCTCTTCAGTGTTCCCCAAGAAGAGTTGGGGAGTTTTTTCCTTTTGTGGTGGTGTCCTGGCATGGCCCGTCCTGTAGACAGTTGTTATCCTCTCCACTCTTAGGCTATAATTGTGTTTCAGGAAGCAGGGTTTTTCTGCCTATTGTAAGGAGACACAGTACAGTAACTCCTCACTTAACGAAACGACGTTAACTGGGATGACTTTGTTACTTTGCTAATCAATTAGGGAACATGCTCATTTAAAGTTGTGCAATGCTCCCTTATAACGTTGTTTGGCAGCCGCCTGCTTTGTCCACTGCTTGCAGGAAGAGCAGCTCGTTGCAGTTGGCTGGTGGGGTTTGGAACCAGGGTGGACCGGCAGCCCCCCTATCAGCTCCCTGCTCCCCTAAGTTCCCTGTGCAGCAGCCGCCCAGCAGGCTATCAGTTGCCAGCAGTTCAGCTGTCCCTCCCCCCACTGCCATGTGCTTCTCCTGCCCTCTGCCTTGGAGTTGTTCCTGGGAGCCTCCTGCTTGCTGTGCAGGGGAGGGAGGAAGAGGGGGGTCTAATGTCAGGGTGTCCCCCTCCCTCCAACTCCTGCCCCCCCACTTACCCCTTCTCCATATAGAGATGGGGGGAGACACAACAGGGCTCAGGATAGAGCTGTCCGCAGCTGCTGTCTCAACTTCCTGATCTTTTTAAAGGCAATGTACTTAGAGTGTGGTGTCAGCGTACTTAAAAGGGCAATGCATGTCTCTCTCTCTCTCTCCCCCTCTCCCACACCCAGGGTGTGTGTCTCTGTCTCTGTCTGCCATGCTGTCTCCCCTCCCTCCATTCCTGCTGCCTTGTAGAGTGTGAGGCTATATTAACAATGTGTTAACCCTTGAGGGCTCAGCCGAGTGCTAGTGCATCATTTAGCAGTAAGGCATTCCCTGGGAAATATCTCACCCTCTTCCTAACTTCACCACCTCAACCAAGCTTCACAATCATCGTTGCTGTGTACAGTATTAAATTGTTTGTTTAAAACTGTGTGTGTGTGTATGGAAATTGGATTCGCTTAACATTGTTTTGCTTAAAGTCGCATTTTTCAGGAACATAACTAGAACGTTAAGCAAGGAGTTACTGTAGTTTCCTTATCACTTTAAAAAAAAATTGTCTTGACTAGGTAGGGATGACTTCTAAAATTGCTTTAAAAATAATGCTACTTCATCTACACTTTGCAGGTGAATTATTTTTAAACCGATTAGCCTAAAGTTATAACAGTGTTGAGAACCAGTTCCGGAAATACTGTTTTAGACCCACTTTATTATAGATAGGGGCAGAGAAGTCCTGTTGCATTGGTCATTGCGGCTATGTAGAGATCCTTAGCGGATGCTTTGAAGTGAAAATATTTGTTTAGGTCCACTAAGGCCATTTTTAAGATAAACATCACAGCAACTTGCTTAAATAAATATCTAAATATATGAGTGTCCATCACAATGTGTAAAATAAATACTTTTTTTTTTTAATTTCACCTTAAAATTTTGTAATTTTTTTTTCTCAGTATTTTAAAAATCCTTTATTGATCAGGGTCCACAACAGATTCTCCTATAATATATGTAGCTTGCAGTTTTCTCACCCACTAGATCAGGAGTGGCCAACCTATGGTTTCGGAGCCACATGCGGCTCTTCAGAAGTTAATATGCGGCTCCTTGTATAGGCACAGACTCCAGGGCTGGAACTACAGGCACCAACTTTCCAATGTGCCGGGGGGTGTTCAGTGCTCAAACCCTGGCTCTGCCACAGGCCCTGCCCTCCACGCCACCCCTCCCTGAGCCTACAGTGCCCTCGCTCCTCCCCCCTCTCCTCCCAAGCCTCCTGCGTGCCATGAAACAGCTGATTGGGAGGTGCGGGAAGGGAGGGGGAGCTACTGATCGGCTGGGCTGCCGGTGGGTGGGAGGTGCTGGCGGGGGAGCTGACAAGAGCTGCTGATGTATTACTGTGGCTCTTTGGCAATGTACATTGGTAAATTCTGGCTCCTTCTCAGGCTCGGGTTGGCCACCCCTGCACTAGATTTTGTAATCTGTCAAGTAAATGAAGAATAACACTGCACATGATTTAAAAACAAAACAAAAAAACCTCCTTATGAACTTTTCAGTGAAAATATTTATTGTGCATACGTGGCCATGTTTAAACTAATTTCGATGGACACAGTCAATGCCTGAGGGGTTCACAATTATGCCTCCTACTTATTTTAATTCTCCACACATTCAGTTTAATTCTTTGTGATGGCAAGCAGGGCAGTGTTCCAGAATAATTCCTTGTATATCTAAATAAATACATTGAACATTGATGCTAGCAGTGTCATTCACCAGCTATCCAACAATCACAAGCTAGTATGAGGAGTCAAAAAAAGAAAAACTTTAGGATACTCATATAGTGAATTAAAATGTTTTTGTTTTAAAAATCTGCTTATTTTCAATTAATTGCTAGTGGGGTAAAGATGTGTTTGGGTGACCCTTAACTGTGTATCTCCATAGTTTAAAACATGTAATTATTTTTTACTGTAACTCAGCTTCTCTTGGTTTCTCATTCTTGTTTTTGTTAACATATTGTGTTCTTGTATGGATTTTTACTCTTAGATCTGTGATGTACTTTCAACTGCAACCCCAGCCCAACAAAGTTGTTTTGTTTAAGAGTTGCTCAATGACAGTTCTGTGCAGCTGGGATAATTTGTTCTGTCTTCTTTCTCTGAATCCAAATTCCCTGTATAGCTTTGCTGCACTGCAGGCTCCTATCCCTCATCCTCTTTTTTCTTTTTTTCTTGTCTCTTCCCCTCCCCCCCCCCCCCCCCCCCCCCCCCCCCCCGGTAAAAATTATCTCTGCAGAATGATAGGTCTAGTGTTAGATTCTTTCCATACTCACTTGCCCACCCACTGAGTCAGAATGCCATCACAGCATCTAACCTCTACAAGCTGCCTCTGCTTCTAGCTGCTCGTATGCCTTCCAAGGTTTTTCTTTCTCCAAGTAGAGGAGGTACCCTAGAGCTGCAGGAGCAGCCAGGATGGGGTGTTGAAAAGGAATGTAGCACTCCCTTGCACATTAAGTCTGCATGCTTTTGCAGTTTCTGTGTACCGCATGATCCAGCTTTTTTCCTGTGCACATTAGTCCACAAAGTGAGATGGACAAAAGATCATGGGTGCATAATTAGAAGGATATTTTCAGGATATAGAATTGCATCCTGGCAAAGCAGTGGAAAAGAACTTATGAGCCATGGTAGATAACCAGCTGAACATGAACTCTGTCCAGTGCTGTGACTGAAAGGGCTCACAAAAAATTTGAATGCATAAGCAGGTGATACTCTCTCTGTATAAAGCATTTCAGACCACTGATCAGGTACTGTGTCCGGTTCCGGTGTTTATACTTCTTTAAAAGTGGAGTTAGAAAAGCTAGGGAGGGTTCATCAAAAAGCTGTGGGAATTATTCTGAGGTCTGGAAAATGCATCTTATGCTGAGCTGCTTTAGTCTCTCAATCTGCTAATTTTTCAAAGAGAGGGATAAAACGCATCTTGACTGTGGTCTATAAATACATATTCCGGGAGAAGATACCTGATACTATAGGGCTGTTTAATGTAGTAGGTAAAATCATAACAAGAGTCAATGGCTAAAAGATGAAGCTAGAAAACTTCAAATTGGGGTTAAGTTGCCAATTTTGAACAGGGAAAACAATTGTTGGAACAATTTCCCAAAGGATATGGTGTAGATTTGTTTTCACTTAGTCTTTAAACAAAGACTGGATGTTATCTTAAAGGTGTTCTATAGTTCAACAACAAATTATTGAGCTTAACTCAAGAATTGACTGAAATTATACCACCTGTGTTATGCAGGAGGTCACATTAGATGGTGGTTGGTGATTTGAAGTTATTTCATCTTGCTGTCCTAAATTGACTCAGGTCTAGCCCCAAAAATGTTTCCAAGCAAGACAGCACTAATCCATAGATACAGCTAAGGGGTTCCATCGTCAAGTACTAAATGCAGGTAAAATTGCCTGACACTTCTAATTGTCCTCAGCTACCTAAACACCCAGTGTGCTGGTACACTTTGGCTCTCCTTCATGGATCTTAGGCAGTTTCAAACTTCCCCAAGGTGTGCAAGATACCAACAAGCTTTCCATGGCATTTGAGGCCTCAGTGAGCCACTCCAGAGCTGACAGCTTTCTCTGCTACTGCCCGTTTGCTACCTATAAAAAAGCTTATCTGTTAAGTTTATGAGGCTTATTTGAATGATTTTGTCAAGATGCAGTGACAGAACCAAATCTAAGACATTGAAAGAGCACATTGAAAATGTTATTCATTGGCAAATTGGGATCACATGATGTGGTTAAATTGCAAAGGATTACCCCTTAGGTCGACCTTTTGTGGTGTCTACACTGCACTGGGTCGACGGGAGAAACGCTCCCGTCAACTTACCTTATGCTTCTCGTTCCGGTGGAGTACCAGAGTCGATGGGAGAGCGATCGGCGGTTGATTTAGTGGGTCTTCACTAGACCCGCTAAATCGACCCCCCATGGATCGGTCGCTGCACATCGATCCCCTGGTAAGTGGAGACAAGCCTTATGACAGATTTCTGCCAAACAAACTAAGTCATACTGCTATGCATCAGCTTTCGTTTAACAGCATCTTTGTTTTCTTGTAGTTTGGAAGCCCGGATCAAAAGTTAGCCCTAGCAACACGCATACGTGGTCATGTTCTGCCATTAGCCCTACAGATGTATGGTTGTCGGGTTATTCAGAAAGCACTAGAATCTATCTCACCTGACCAGCAGGTAATTGTAAGTTAGAACAGTATTTTTTTGTATTTATTTTCAACAAATCTGCTGCGTCCTCTCTACAGATTTTCAGTTTTTAATATATTGTGACATATGCTTGAAATAAAATGAATCTTTTATTAGTGTAATTCTTCAGATAAAAAAGATAATCTGACTAGATTTACAGTGAACATAAAGATTTGAATGTTACATTCGAAAATGCAGTTTTGCTGAGACAGCATCAGTGTACAGAAGTGGATAATTTAGTAATGTCCTTATTTTTTTGCAGAATGAAATGGTGAAAGAGTTGGATGGTCACGTTCTGAAATGTGTGAAAGATCAAAATGGAAATCATGTTGTACAAAAATGCATTGAATGTGTCCAGCCACAGTCACTCCAGTTCATCATTGATGCTTTCAAAGGACAGGTAATGTTATTAATTTCTCTACTTTAGTCTAGGAGTTGCATCATTGATCCAAGGATGGCTGTATAATTTGCAAATACCAAACAGCATTTATCAACACATTGGTGTCTCATTTAAGTTAACATCGCATGTAACATCACGTTTTTTTGTCCTAACTGAAAAAAATAAAACCCTTGAATTAGATGGTTAATGTGACGTAGAGTGAGAGTATATTGGGAATGAGGCCCTCTGAAAAGGACATCTGATGCTCTGAATTTGATGGCAGAAATACTCAGCTTATTGTCAAGTTTTTCATTCCAGTTTAGAGACTTACATGATCAGGTTTCCTTTGTCATATTTTATTATTTCAGTTAACCATAGGCCATCTCTGATATCTGTTCATGGCAATAGAAGTAACTGCAGTTATTCCCAGACTCTCTTGTAAAGAGATTTATTTCTCCTCTGTTTGTTCCTATGTGCTTTACCTTAAGTAGTAGCAATTTCTTCCAAGGTTATCCACCTGATTCTAATCACTTTTGATAAAACACCTTTATTAAATCCAATCAAATGTTCTCTGAGCATGGATTAGTAGAAGTGTTTGATATGAAAGGTGACACTGGTCATTTTTCCAAAAAATTGTATTACAAGGTGTGACAAAGTTCCTCCTCTACCTTGGTGACTCCTGCGCTTATTGGCGGATTTTGATTGCCTCAGAGATCTTCCCCTCTGGTAGAACCCACAGTCAAATTCCTCCTGTGTCTGATCAGGAGTTGGGAGGTTTGGGGGGAACCCGGGCCCGCCCTCTACTCCGGGTTCCTGCCCAGGGCCCTGTGGATTGCAGTTGTCTATAGGGTTTCCTGTAACAGCTGCGTGACAGCTACAACTCCCTGGGCTACTTCCCCACAGCCTCCTCCCAACACCTTCTTAACGCTTACTGCAGGACCTTCCTCCTGATGGTCTGCTGATGCTTGTACTCCTCAGTCCTTCAACTCTTCTCCCTCTCAACTCCTTGTGTGCCTCTTGCTCCCAGCTCCTCGCACACCACACCACAAACTAAAGTGAGCTCCTTTTTAAACCCAGGTGCCCTGATTAGCCTGCCTGTCTTAATTGATTCTAGCAGGTTCTTCTTAATTGGCTCCCGGTGTCCTAATTAGCCTGCCTGCCCTAAATTGGTTCCAGAAAGTTCCTGCTTGTTCTAGTGCAGCCCCTGCTCTGGTCACTCAGGGAACAGAAAACTGTTAATCCAATGGCCAATATATTTGCCTTCTATGAGATTTTTGTATCCCACTTGTCTGGGTCCGTCACAAAGGTTAATATTGTACTAAAGACAATACAGAAATCACCGCAGCTAAATAAACTTTTAGTATGACCACCTTGTACTTGTCTAGTCTGAAAAGTACAACTAATTCAGACAGATTATTAGGTTTTATTTTAGTGATGTACCATACAGATTTCTTTACAACATCTCCAACATATCATATCGTATATTCTCTCTCAGGCACTTTACTGTACTGAGATGAATATTTTTTCCCCTGTGATATTAACCTTTTATTGTGAATAGCAATACCACGACTTACCAAAATGATGGCTGATTTCACTTTTCGAGTCTCCTTGCTGTTTACATCAAAGTATGATGGGGGGGAATGGGTGGAGGGGCTGGTTTCAATGGTTTGTAAATAGAGGCCCTTGTCTAAATTATAACACTGTTCACTGAAGATCCATGCATTATTCCAGATGTAATATAATGTAGTAATTGAAAAAATGAAACATTACAAAAGTGTTGTACATTTAACAGAAGACATAGAATCGTAGAAATGTAGGGCTGGAAGGAACCTCAAGAAGTCGAGACCAGGCCCCTGCGCTGGCACAGGAGCAAGTAAACCTAGACCATTTGTGACAGATGTTTGTCCAATCTGTCCTTAAAAGACTACAATGATGAGGATTCCACAACCTCCTTTAGAAGCCTGCTCCAGTGCTTTAACTATTATATAAGCCAAATCTCTCTTAGAGCCGATTGAGCCAATTACTACTTGTCCTACCTTCCGTGCACATGGAGAACAATTGATCACCGTCCTCTTTATAACAGCCCTTAACAAATTTTGAAGACTGTTTTCAGGTTCCCCCTTTAGTCATCTCAGTACTAAACATGCCCAGTTTTTTTAACCTTTCCTCAAAAGTCAGGTTTTCTGAACCTTTTGTCATTTTGCTCTTCTCTGGACTCTGTCCAGTTTGTCCACATGTCCTAAAGTATGGTGCCCAGAATTGGATACACAGCTCCAGCTGAGGCCTCATCAGTACTGAGTAGAGCGGGACTATTACCTCCGTCTTGCATATGACACTCCAGTTAATACACCCCAGAATGATATTACCCTTTTTTTGCAGCTGCATCGACATTGTTGACTTGTATTCAGTTTGTAATCCACTATAACTAAGGCTGTGAGTTTGTCACAGGAAGTCACAGATTCCATGACTTTCCATGACTTTTGCAGTGGCTGGTGTGCCTGGCTCAGGGGCAGCTCAGACAGCCCCTGCTCCAGGCACACTGGCTGCTGCTGGGGCACTCTTGTCATGTGGGACTGTATCAAAAGCCTTACTAAAATCAAGATGCATCACATGTACTGCTTCTCCCCTGTTCACTGGGCTAGTAACCTTGTCAAAGAAAATTAGGTTGGTTTGCCATGATTTGTTCTTGACAAATCCATGCTTACTATTCCTTATAACCCTATTATCCTCTAGGTGGTTACAATTTGATCAATAATTTGATCATTTAATAATTTGAAGACTAGCTTTATTAACTTTGCGCGTGAATTAATCAAAACTTCCAGGTGTAGGTCTTTGTGTTCAATCCTGGCCATCACATAAAAATTTAAGCCCTTAAATCAGACCTTCAAGGACATGTCTGGTTAAGAATTTAAGTAACCAGAGTAAGCCAAAGATTTGACTGTGTATTTTTAATAAATACTTACAAAGTATGTGCATGTAACAGTGGGCTTGGTATATATAATGGAATGCAAAATTTGTAGCATAATCAGTTGCAGAATTTCAAAACTGTTTTATAAGATTCCAGAATATCCAGTTAATACATAAAATTCCAGATTAGGAAACATGAGTGAAAAAATATTTTTCTTAAATGTGATCAGGGCAGATGAAGACTCTCAAAGACCCTAGGTACATCATGTCATGGGCCTCTTGTGGGTCTGCCCATAGATGATGTAGTAGTGGTAGCAAGTGGCCCCCTTCCTTCTACCAAGAAAAACAGGAAGAGCTGTGTGGGAGTGCCCCCGTTACACTAGCAACTCGTGTTAGTTTATCTGCTTAGCTGAGTTAGTAGTGCCCAGAGCATATTTCTGCTGCCACTGAGAAGCTGATGTAATCAGATGACGTCCGGAGCTGGGGTCCTAGGCACAGATCTTTAGTGCTTATGACTTTCCCTGGCTCTGAATGTGATTGGAGGCTGAAATTTCTAATGCTGGAAGACACCACTTCTGTGAAGACTTTAGTACTTTGAGAAGTAGCTAATATTCAATAACTCATTTTTGAAAAGTAATTTACAGCACATTTGTAAACTTCAGTATGTCTAATTTCAAAATTTGTAATTCTTTTGTTTTAAGGTCTTTGTGCTCTCAACTCATCCGTATGGCTGCAGAGTAATTCAGCGTATTCTGGAGCACTGCACTGCTGAGCAGACTTTGCCCATCTTAGATGAATTGCATCAACACACAGAACAGCTTGTGCAGGTTAGTGTACTCTTACATTTCAATATGAAGTTACTATCAACTCTGGTTTTTGTTGTAGCTTTCATTTTCTTTTATATTACTGGCTGTTATTTTTTACTTAGGAGATGATAAAGCTTTGTTTATGCTTTTTTGGCATAATGTAGGGTACAGTGTTAATAGCATATATAGAATATACAGAAGTTTTTGGAGGTTTTATGACCACTACAAAATTGGTGGCTTTATTGGTGGTGAATGTGTAGAATTAATTTTAAACAGATTTAGCAGAGAATGGTCATTCCTTAGCAAATCACAATTTTTAGTAAGGTTCAGAATTTTGACCTAAAATCCATAGAAAGACCATGAATAATTCTTGGTGAAATGTTGTTTTTCAGGTGTGCTCTTTTAATCATTTTTGTAATGGTCAGTTACAGTTACTAATTTTTTCTCTTTACACCCATACCAGTTGTACTTCTCGAAGTGAATACAAAAATGCATAAGCCATATGAGTTCCGCAGACGGAACCACAATAAGAAAACTGAAATCTTTTTGTTTTCAGGATCAGTATGGAAATTACGTTATCCAACATGTGCTGGAGCATGGTCGTCCTGAAGACAAGAGTAAAATAGTTTCAGAAATAAGAGGAAAAGTTCTAGCTCTGAGTCAGCACAAATTTGCCAGGTATTGCAATGTTCTCAGTGTTAAAGAAAGGTTCACTAACCTTTTTAATGTTGTTTTGGAATTGACTTATTTACATCAGTTGCTGAGGAAAGGATTTAATTATTTTTCCTTTATTCAAAGCTGATTAATATTTTGCCTAGAGCTTCCATTTGCGTGAAAAAGTGAGAGTTTGGTAAAAAGAAATGTTCCATAGTGGAACAAAAAACATCAGAATTTTTCACGAAATGGCTGGCAGCTGGGCAGCGTGCCCTTCCAGAGATCAGCCCAGGGAGCTGGCCAGGTGGGGAACCAGCCACCCAGCTCCTTGGGGAGCTGTGGGTTCTGGGAAGCCTTGGCTCCACAGCAGCCCACTAGGCAGGCTGACATAGAACCAGGGACCTTAAGAACCATGGCTACCAAGGAGACGTGAGCTTGGGAGCTGGGGCTTCCAGATATTTGGCTCCTTATAAGCCCACCAAGTGGGCTGCCAAGGAGCTGGTGGCTTGGGAGCGAGGGATTTTCAGGCACTCAGCTCCCCATCAGTCTGCGTGAGGAGTCAGGAGCCTGGAAACTTGGGCTGCCAAGAAGACAGGCAGGTAAGCTGTCAGGAAACCAGGCAGGTTTCACACAATATTTGGAATTCGTGTCATTTTCCAACAGAAGAATGTTGAGTTGGAACATTTCCTACCGGCTCTAGTTTTGACCACCTCAAACATACAGATTATCAGCATTTTTTCCACACAAAAAGAAAGTCCTTTCAAAACTAAGGAAATTAATCTTTTGGCATACATCATGCACTTTCAATATTTAGTACCACAGTCATAATATGTGTACAAAACACTCATACGTGCCAATCTCTATTCAAATAAATTTGAAAGTAATACCCTAAAAGAATATTCAAAACCTTTTAAACCTATAAAACACAATTACCTTATTTTTTTTCAGTAATGTGGTAGAAAAATGTGTAACTCATGCATCTCGTGCTGAAAGAGCTTTACTTATTGACGAGGTTTGTTGCCAGAATGATGGTCCTCACAGTGCCTTATACACCATGATGAAGGACCAGTATGCCAACTATGTTGTTCAGAAGATGATTGACATGGCTGAACCTGCGCAGCGAAAGATTATAATGCACAAGGTACATGACATATAGAGCTTCATCAAGTTTGGGAGGTTTTTTCCTCTACATTCACGTTTCCTGTCACCTCTTCTTTGTACATATTTCTGAATTTACCTGAATTTCTTTAGAAACCACTTTTCCTGTAGGTTCATTACCCTTGTCAGGAAGGGATCATTTGTGGCTTAGTAAAAGAAAATAAAAAGGACATCCTCTTTTTTTATTTTTTTATTTTTAATTATTTTAAATTTCTAATAGTCTGGTGAAGCGTAATATAATTGGATCTTTGACAATTCATTTAGTTTCTACAGATTTATGTTTTGGACCTTTAAAAAAACTCCTAACAGTTATGTCTAGTATGAATCTCATTTTTATTCTTTAGAAAAAAGACTGACTTTTTATATTAAAAAACATAATTTTTTTCTATCCAATGCTCGTTATACATTTACTTTAGTATACATTTTAGAAAATCAACAGTTTTGAAATTTTCTTCCATCATGTGGCAGTCACCAGTATGAATGGATGAGTCATCCTCACCTATCACTTGCACAAGTAGTAGCTAATCCAGATGCCAGATTTCCACAATTAAGGTACGTCTACACTGCAGCAGCTCCCTGTTGGAGGAGTCTTTCCTTGCGGCAGGAAAAGGTTCCAGGTGTGGGGAGCTGCTGGAGCTTTTCCCTTCCACAATGAAAGCCTCTGGCAGCAGGTAGAGGCTCTGGCAGAGGGAGAGGTAGTGGGGAAAACTGCTGCTGAGTTTTTCCCCTCTTTCGCCCCTCTGGCAGAGCCTTGCCCTAACACATGTAGCCACACACCACAGTGTGGCCACAGCCTGCTTTTTGCTGGAGTGTGTAGCTGCACATACCCTACGCACCACTGCAAGAGGCGTGCAGTGTAGATGTAGCCTTAGTTCCTCCTCCTTGACATGCAGACAAGCTTCTTAGCTGAGAATATCTAGAGATGGAGAAAATCACAGTTAATCTACACTACCCTGTATAGTGCCCCGTTCAATAGCCATTGAAGTAATTATACTTGAACTCTGATTACTCTCTGGCATATTGAATGGCTGTCTTCCTGGTGTTGGCACATAACAGAAAAAAATTAAAGTAAACAAACAGTTCTTTCTCTTTTGTTGACATGCTCTGAATAATTCATTTTTTCACATTTAAATAAAAACTTGAAGACAAATATATTTAATAGAAATTAAACTAAATTTGGATAGCCAGTACTAAACAAGCTTGGAATTAAATGCCTGTAATAAGAAAAAGGCTCATTTGGCCTTCTGGTTCTTCAGAATCTAATTTTAAATCTTTCTGGAAACTCTTTCTAATCTTTGAAATATAGGGCTCCATTTGAAAATATTTAAATTAAGAATAATTTATTGTAAATAAGATTAAGAGATTTTTAGATTCAAGTTAACTAGATTTTTCTTCTTGTAGATTCGACCCCACATTACAACTCTGCGTAAATATACCTATGGCAAACACATACTGGCCAAGTTGGAGAAGTATTATCTGAAGAACAGTACAGATTTGGGGCCAATCGGAGGACCACCAAATGGGATGCTGTAAAAGACCATACATACAGGCAGAAACTTGAATGATAGAAAAATTTCATTGTGAATTATCAAAACCCACAACTTAACTATAAATGTTCTGATTTTTTTAAAATCTATTTATTGACTCTGTTCATCCACTTGTAAAATTTTTATTGTTCTTGTGTATATTTTTGAGGAGTGAATTATAAAATATCTCCAGCCCTGGCCCGGAGACCTATCAGATTGAACTGCTGACAAAGCACAGAATGCCTGTATATGATGTAATTGTATCAAAATAGCTGTCACATATTTTGTAAATTTTTACCTTGTAAAGTCACTGAAAAATAGTTTTTAAAGGGAAAAAGTACATTATTCTTTTAATACACTGGCTTGCAATCTGGTAGGTCTACCCACTATCACAGCACAACAGGTTTCTAGAGTTGTAAATAGAATGTCTTTTTTTCCCCCCTTTGTGTGGAGTCTTTTATACCAGACTAAAATTGATCAATTGCATAAATATTATTTAACATGTTACAGAAAGTTAAGTTGTATTTTGGTGGTTCACAACATATTATCCAAATAGCAAAAAGGGCAAGGCAAACTAAAGTAGGGATTGACAAAACAATGGGAACTTTAAAGACAAGCATCCATCATTTGCTGTGGACATGATTTTTTAAAAAAATGCTATGCCCTGATATTTTCTCTAGCAATGTAGTAAAAAAAAAAAAAGTGATGTATATACTTATATATTGTTGTACAAGGTAGAGGAATAAAATCATGGTGGTACTTCCATACAATAAAGTACTGTCTGAATAGAGAATAATCCTGCATTAACTTTACAGTCAGTTTTGCAATGCGGGAAGAGTAGAGTTTTGTATTTTTTTAATTTGCATATAGAATTGTAAGACATGATTTGAAAGTGTTGAGCATTTATTTTGCTTTCTCACAGTAGATGCAAAAGAGTAGGTATTGATGGAGGAGAAAAGGGGCCACTGAACAGTAAACTTGATAGCTCAACATGTAAGCATGATTAAATATTCAGATAGCTTTTTTGCTTCCTATAAATATATGCATTGTATACGTGTAGTTAATAGGTGTAAGTTTACAGTTTGAAAACAAATCTCTTGTTTCGATGTTTATTACAAGCCTTGCTAATTTAGTAGTGATGCTTACCTTGGTTGTACAGATGTACATTTGTAAACCTTCATGCTGTAAATGTAATTTGTTTTACCCCCTTTGGGGACAAAAATTTGCATTTTAGTGTATATTCATATCCCCCTCCCCTCTTTGCCTTGGCATATAGTGTTGTATAATGTAAATTTATTTCAACAAATCAAGAGTGATTTTTTAAAAATTCTATCTTTATATGGTTTCAGAAATATGAACCAGCTTTCTTTTTATCTATTGTGAGAAATATTATGTTTTCTTTATAACATAGTTGTTGATTCTGTTAATATGGACATTTTGGGAAATTAATCAGTTGAAAATTTAAGTCAGGATAATAAGAATAGTAAGCAAGAAATGGACTGAAATATTTGGTTACCCGAGAAACCAATGCTTCTTCCATCTTAATAAATGTGGCATGATTTTTTTGTACAGAAGAGTACTGTATTTTTGAATAGCCTACTCCCAACCTAAAGCAAATATGTATGATACTGTCAATTTTTTTCTCTGGACATATGACATTGTAACAGTAACATGAAGATGATGTACATTTACAAGCGGCCTTATGTACATTTCCCAATGATCTTTTTAAGGCAGAATTGTGACATGTGTATAATTAAAATCCTTTTTAATCCTTTGCCTATGGAAATATTTTGGAAAAAAGCTTACTTTCAGTTTCTGAAAGATGAAAAAAGTGCTTGTATTTTGTTGAAGCAAGTATTTTGTGTAAAACATTAATTTGGATGGCATAACTTTTTTTTAAATCTACAAGCTATTGGATTCTGTCTTGAGCATTGATCTCATAAGTCTGTTATGGTAAGGCTCTGATGATGAGGAAAAAAGAACCAGCAGTGGTATAATCTTGTATATGGAGTTCTGTCATCTTACTGTTCATATCAAAATCTATAGAAGTTTCCCTGCAGCATAAAATTTTAGGTGTTCTATATCTTTTTGTTGTATTCTTGTAGCATTAATTTAACAAAACAGCTTGCTGGAGGTTAGTCTGGCCTACGTCTGAGACTGCGTCTGTCATTAATGCTCTCCTCAGTAATCTAGTGGTTTGCTTCTGACTCTCCATAAGCACAGTTCTAATTTCCATTCCAGTTATTTGTTGCATGAAGGTTAGTTTTCAGCACCAGACTTCCTCTCTGCTAGAGGCAGAACCCCAATCATCTTGAGTTGAGGCTTTCCCTCAAAATACATAAAACAGCCTTGAAGATTATGCCTTATTGGGACAGGAGATGGGAATCTAAAGCTTCACTTTGAGATGATATTTTTCAATTTCTCTATTCTGTACAAACTGTGTGCATATGTTACAACGTACTGTGCTGACATTCACCTCAGTTAGTGCTACACTGAACGCGATGCTGCTGGGTGTGTTTATAACGGATACAGCATGCACTCTTATGCTGTAGCTGACATCACCATTCCAGTACTCCCAGCCCCCTACCAGCCTATTCTACCATGGTTGGCTTTAAACAGGGTCTTCAAGCTGTAACATATTCAGCAGCCACTGAATCATCTTCTCCCAATCACTTTCATAACAGAATTTTTTGGCACAGAGGAGATGCAAGGCACCTGAAGATCAATTCCCTTCCCCCTACCCTCCTTTAATACATAGTAAGTGTATTGAGGTTTGGATAGAACCACTAGGCTTTTTTTCTCAAGTGACTCATTTTGATATGGATTGTTTATGGACCAATTTGTCTAGTCTGATTAGGTCTGTCTCCTGCTCCTTGTGGTTCATAATGAATAATGTAATGTTCACTTGTATATGCTGTAAAAACAAAATGAAAATGTGAATAACACTGTGAAATATACCTGGTCTTGTGTTTTTCTGTAGGAAACAAAACATTCTTTATACCCTCAATTACAGTTACATGAATTGCCCGCTTCCTAATTCAGCACAACTTTGTGGAAATATATTTATACCTCTCATAAAAATGCAATGTTCAGATGAAAATTACTGGTCTAGTCACTTTGTGTTTCCTGTTCTTATCAACAAGTAAAGTTCTAATGGAATAGTTCCAGTTAATTGCTTCAGACACTTCCATCAGAAGAGGTAAAGCGTAGCCTTGTACAGTATGAGTCCTGTATGTGACTTCTGGATCAGGATGGTTTTTTTATTAGTAAAAGTGAGGGAGTCATGAAAGGGTGCAGAGACTTCAATCCTCTGCCTCACTCTTTTGGTGTCCCAGGTAGGCTCTTGGCTGACCACGGACTCTATTATTTTCCAGTAATAAATCCAATTTAGCTCTACATGTAGCCCCCAAGGGACAGATTTGCATGGACCAATATTCTGATGTATCCTAGTGGAAATACAATTTGTGGTCATTTGCAGTTTCCTTATTCTAATTATTGAATTCAAGATTCTTCCTTCATATCTTTCAGCTGTCAGCTTCTGGGGCTTAATCACCTAGGCTCAAAGGAATAGACACAGTTTAAAAGAGAAAAAAAAACCAGTGCCATTTGAGTAACAAGCAAGTGCCTTTTCAAAATTAAAAGTTCATTTGACAGAACAGTGTACATACTATTGACACATGCTATCGTAATCACACTTTTTTGAATACTGTTGAAACTCAAGAACTTTTCCAACTCTTATCATTCAATTTAACATGTAGAATTATGAACATTTTCTGCATAGCATGATGATCGGGGTCTTCCACAGCTTTATATAACTTGTTTGGAGACTACCTAGGTCTTTTGGCTAAAAGTATTGAAGAATAAAAGAGAGATTCATACTAAACATAACTGTTAGGAGTTTTTTTTCAAGGCCCAAAACATAAATGCTGTTGGAAAAACACTTGGCAATTGATATTTTATAGACTCCTTGCTTTGAGAACAATGCTGGATTAAATGTACTGTCCAATGAATCCATCCATCTTTCACTTTGAAAATCCTACTGTTCTTAGACTGAAGTACTTACTGTACAGGATCTCTCTTAACTAGTATCCAATACTATGATGATGAACACCATGGTAAAAGTCCATAAACAAGAAAACTAGCACAAAAAGGTTCTGCTTCTGTTTGTGTATAAAGGTACTTAACTTACTTTGTTACTTCAGCCTGCGATTTTAAGTCTCTGGTTTATTACTAAAATGTAGAGGACACCACAGACACTTTGCTCAGTTCTTAGCTTTGTTCTGGTAATGGTGTTCTGTACTGTTTAGGTTCTTTGAGTGATTGTCACGTGGACTCCACTTATGGTGCACATGCTAGCTGATTCTTTTTGGCTAGTGCTGTCCAGTCGGCTCACAGATGCACCCTACGTGTTCTCCTGCTCCTTCACCTGAGGGCATAAAGGCTAGGGCAGGCCCATCTGTCCCTCAGTTCCTTCTTACCACCCCTGGCAGCAAAATGGAACCTCTGCAGCATCTGCTTACTCTGCACGCTATGCAGTCTCATTAGGTAGGTAGTGCAGGTAGAAGGGCTTTTTGTGGTTTGTTTACACCTGCTTGGGGGTTGGGAGGAGCAGCAGCTGCTTGATATCCCTTGTACTGGGCCACCAGCCAATATGATTGAAACAATTCTCAAGATTTAAAACTTGCCCCTCTTGTGAGGCTGCTATCCCACTCAGTGATGGGCACTCAGGGCACCTTTTTAGCCTCAGCAAGGGATGCATCCCTGACGGATGCTCAAATCTATCACTCCTCCAAGAGGACACAAAGTGAGGGCAGCCCACTTCAAGCTCTTTCTACTGGCATCTTGATGAAGGCCTGAGGCAAAGGATCCTGCCAATCCTGAACACTGACTTTTGACTAGTTCTGAAAGCTGCAGCTCTACCCTGAGCTCCTGGACTCATTCTTCCTCAAAGATCAAACCTCTTGACTATTGAATCTGACAGAGCAGTCAAGACCTCTGCCAACTAGTCATCAGAAAGGGTTAGAAGAAGTATTGCTTCCAGAGCAAGACTACTTATAGGTCACCACCTTCAGTGCCTAGTAGATTGAGACAGAAGATCTATCGTGTCAGGATCACTTAGTAATGCTACCATTGAACCAATGAGCTTTCCTGTTCAGGTGAGGAGTGGGATTCAAGGACAGCATTACAAGGTAGCTGTGGTGCTGGTGGCCTGTGATAGAGAGGAAATCCGACTAGATCAGGGGTCGGCAACCTTTCAGAATTGGTGTGCCGAGTCTTCATTTATTCACTCGAATTTAAGGTTTCGTGTGCCAGTAATACATTTTAATGTTTTTTTGAATGTCTTTAATGTATAACTAAACTGTTTTATGTAAAGTAAATAAGGTTTTAAAAATGTTTTAAAAGCTTCACTTAAAATTAAAATGGAAAGCTCCCCAGACCAGTGGCCAGGACCCAGGTAGTGTGAGTGCCACTGAAAATCAGCTCACGTGCTGCCTTTGGCACCCTGTGTCATAGGTTGCCTACCCCTGGACTAGATGGTCCAGTGGTCTCTTCTCGCCTTAAACTCTGACTGTGACTCTAGCTCCCTGCTTGGAAAAAGTATATTCATTTTCTTTCTTCCCTTCCAAACAACACTGGTGTCCCCCATCCATACACCTCACTCTCCTTATGAGCTGAGAATGGGGAAGAACACCTGCAGAAAATGGAAAACCAATTGATCCAACTGCAGTATCTTCCTCCTCCCCCAATGAGGCAGTCATCTCTTCTACTCCTAGGCAGCCACATGACTTTAAAATCCTCCAAGACCTCTTCTGAAACATGGCAGTCTGTGGAAATTCTGGTGGAGGTAGTGCAAGAAAAATCTCAATAAATCACTGAACATTCTTTGAGTGCTGCTCCCTAGAGCCGCTCGTGAGTGTGCATGCATGCGATGCGCCTGAATCTGGAAATGCTCACAAGCCGTGTCCGTTAGCCTATACATGTGCAGTAGTTCTTCTCATGCCCCAGACCAAAGGCATAAAAGGCAGTGTGGGCTGACACCTCTCCAGTTCCTCCTTACCACTGCATGGCCTGAGTCAGAATCCCTGTGTCCACCAATTTCTCCAGCTTTTATCCTTAATAGTCTGTAAATGTGTACATAGCTAGATTCATAGTTTTTATAATAGTATAATTAGAGTTTGTAGTATAAGGAGTTCTTTCTCCATACCCGGGACTCCCTCCACCCAGTCTGGGACTATGCCCAGAGTCCTAGGGTTCAAGAACTGCTTCCCCTGATCTCGCTCCCTCTCTGTGAGCAACAATCACCAATGCTGTCTCTGCTGCCTGGGGGAGAGATGCACATTGCTGCAAAGTGCAGCATCTGCCACTCGTTTCCACCAAGAACACGTGAAGCTCATGAGCTTCATTTAAGGAAACACCTTATGGAGAAGGCTATGAGGCCTCATTGATTCAAGACTGGGAGATTACCCCCGCCCATACATTGGCCCAATCAGACGAGCAGCGCTCCTCCAAGCACAAGCTTAGGAAAGGAGTCTACAGCTGGGCTCTTCTTTCTGGGAGTGTAGGGGGCACACTCATGGTCGTAAGGACAGATCCCTGTCCAAAGCCGCATGTAAAGAAGGGATCCCTCTCTGAACCCATCCATACCAGGTGAGCCTTTGTGTGTGGCTCTGATGGGTCCAGGACTGCATAAGACCCCCCAGGCTGGAGGGTAAAGCTTGGTTTTAAAAATCCATCAGTGGCTCTGACTCCAAAACATGAGGACTGACCCCTGCCAGCTCCATCCAGAAGTGTTGGACGGATTCTTCCCTAGTACCAGATGGTCCTTCAAAGAACTACCCAGCTACAACTTCCTGGGATACATTGGAACCATCGGTCGCAACCGCTGGAATACCCTGAACACCAGGTTGTATGGACACCTACACTACACCAGGGGATATTTTCCTCCCATGTCCTCAGTGGCCTCTGCTCTCCGGCCCAGACTTCCTGAGGGACATTGCCACATGGGAGGATGAAACTTCATCAGTGACACTAGAACTATCCCCTCTCCAACCATTGGGTAGGAGCAGCCATCCACCAGTACCGTCCGTCCCACCAATGGAGAGAGAGAGCAGTTCTCAGACTCAGGTGAGTCAGCTGCCCCAGTCAGTTTATCTTCTCATAGAAAGCTGAGTCCTGATAGTCAAACACATCTGAATGCCTTCCCCAGATATTCCTTCCCCAAGGACCAAGGGTACCCAGTGCAGTGGGGACCCTCCTCCCCATCCAGCTGATGCCTTATTGGGGGTCCCTGGAACCTCTATGGGAGATGCTCTGGATCCATTCATGAGTCACACCACACCTCTCCTACTCAGCACCCACCAGATCTGTTGGAATATGAGAAGGAAGACATTAACCTGGATCTGCAGATACTGACGAGAATCTCCTCATCTCTGGATGAATCTGTCACTCCATCCTCACCCTCTCCGCCAGATGAGCAGTCAGTACCTGGAGCTGCTTCAGAGATTAGCTAATGACCTCTACATACCATTGGAGACTCCCAACACTGGATCCTGGATATTTTGCAGCCTACACGTCCATTCACAATGGCACTCCCAGTTAATGAGGCCAGCATGGAGCCAGCCAAAGTGATTTGGCATACTCCCGCCCCATGCACCCCCTACTACTAAAAGGGCTGAGATGTTACTTCATCACCAACAAAGGGGCTTAATGTATTTTCTCCCACCCAACTCTAATTCTACAAGCAGCCACAGAGACAGCTAGATGGCAGCATCCCAAGACCACTCTGGCTGACCAGGACACACAGAGGTTGGACCTTTTGGGAAGACAGGTCATTTCTCCTACAAGCCTACAATGCTGTATCACTATCGATCAGGTTTTGTTAGCAAAATATGACTAACAGTTATTCCAGTCAGCCCAAATTTAAGGACAAGCTTCCCCCTGACAACAAAGATCCAATTTCAGTCTTTCATAGAACAGTACCAGGCAGGGGACACAAGGACATCCAGGGTGAAGGCACAGTCCAAATGGATATTATGAGCCAAAAACAATCTGATCTCATATACATGTGGCACTTGTATGCCAGAATTGGAATCCATGTGGACCATGTACCTCAAAACCCTCCAGTTTCTGTAATGTAAGCAACCATCCTGGGATGGGGCTTATACCCGACTACCTCCAAGGCAAGGGAAAGAATCCCAATTAGTCATGTGCTGCAGCTGGGGGGTGATAAACAATTGCCTCCTGGCCAGAAGAGGCAGAGCTCAGTTGCAGGGAGCCTGCAGAGGAGACAGGTCTTCCTGGAGGAGAGATGTCCTGGGATAGGGTTTAACAGTCAGGAAACAACATAGGAAGAACTCTGTAGGAGCAGGTTAGGCTCCCTGCAGGGGAAGCCTTGAGATAGGGACAACAAGATGGAGCCTGAGAGGGCTGAAGGGTATTAGTTTGGGCTTGTTTGTGTTGCCCCGTGTGACATTATTGACATGAACTGTGACCATATAAACCATTGTTGCAACCAAGGTCCTGTAGTGGCACCAAATCTTGTATAAAGGAGGTCCAATAAGGTGTCTAGAACAAGGTTATGATTTGCTGGTTATGATTGTTATCTGTATGCATGTATCATTTTTGTATTTAAAGTTATAAGTATTGGCTCTATACTGTCTGTATTTCAAACTTGTGCTATGCTTCTGGGTGACACCCCAGACAATTTGGCATCAGCACTGCCTAGCCTGCTTGGTGGCCCATTAAGGGTCATCAGCTATACAGTATACCCATTGAGAGAAGGCAGATACACCTTGTGACTCAGCAAGGCATGCAGGGACATGCCTATGGATAGAACACTAAGGTTTTTCCATGCCATGCGCTGGATAGCTTGTGGTTGGAACAAAGAAAGCACAAGACACATGACTAGACTATAAGAGGCAGTTGCATCTCCTCCATCTTGTCTTTAATCCTGCTTCTGACCCCTGGGGGAACCTTGCTACAAACTGAAGTTCTAAACAAAGAACTGAATGACCCATCCCAGCTGTGGATGTACTCCAGAGACTTGATTTGAACCTGCAGTTTATTCCACCACTGCTACAAGCCTGAGCTAAGAACTTTGCCATGACTGTGTGTAATTGATTCCATTTAACCAATTTTAGCTCTCATCTATATTTCTTTCTTTTATGAATAAACCTTTAGATTTTAGATGCTAAAGGATTGGCAACAGCGTGATTTATGGGTAAGATCTGACTTATATATTGTCCTTTGAGAACGGGAGAACCTTTTTTCTGTTACTGGGGTATTGCTTTTCATAACCATTTGTCCCCATAACGAGTGGCTCTGATGGTGATACTGGGAAACTGGAGTGTCGAAGGGAATTGCTTGTATGACTTATGGTTAGCCAGTAGGGTAAAACCAAAGTCCTCTCTGGCTGGTTTGGTGTGCCTTAGAAGTGGAGAAACCCCAGCCTTGGGCTGTAACTACTCTGCTCTAAGCAATTTGTCCTGAATTGATACTCTCAGAAGTGTCCCACCAAAGGAAGCATCATTACATCCTGGAAGCGATTTAGTGTGTTTGTGACTTGGCCAGAGGGCCAAGCTACAGCATACTCACAGGGGGAGCTAGGAGCAGATGAAGGGTGGGAAAGGCCATTACAGGGCTGAAGGAGAGCCCAGGAGGGCGTGCCAGAAACAAGAACCCAGTGCAATACTGTGACTAGAGATGAGGGGTGCCCACGAGATGAGGATACACTACTGCATATCCTTTTTCAGCACTGCAATGGTATTTATTAGTTCACAACACTCATGACCGTGCTTAAAAGACCTTCTTTAACAATTATTTTAGTGCTTGGTTTACAGGTGCAATGTGGAAATTATAGGTTCTTCTGACCGGGTGAAAAAGGAGCAGAGGATTCGTTTCTCCCCTAGTTTCTATGAAGAGCCCCCAGTGGTCAAAAAAGCGAACAGAATGTTGGGAATCATTAAGAAAGGGGTAGAAGATAAGATGGAAAATATCATGTTGTCTCTATATAAATCCATGTGTTATACCAATAAAATAAAAACCAGCAGGATCTTATTAAAGGGGATAAGACAAAATGTCACATTTATTGTGAATACAAAAAGAATTATAGTAAGCTGTCAGTTATAGCTATAACACTTCAGTTTCACATTCATTCACACACACACACACAAAGTTCTGCATAGATGTCATAGTTACCAGCCTAGAAGTTGCTCATGCCAAGTTACTGGCCAGGTAATTTGGGCATGAGGGTGGAGCAGAGTCCTTGTCAGATGCATCTGATGCTCCTGGAGGGTGGTGGTAGAACCAGAGACTCAAAGTCCTCAGTCTTTAGAGTCCATTAATTCCTATGTTAGTTTATGGGAACTCTTTAATCCTGCTGTTGCTGACTCAATCAACAGATGACACATTCCTGATGTTTGTTTTTCTCATCCTTCCAGGTGGTGGAGGGGCGGGGGAGGAGTTGTCTGGTGGTTTCCACTTGACACCTTCTTTAGCCGATGGTCACTGAATTCCTAGGCTGGCACCTCCCTGATCATTCATTCATTGTCTACACCAAGCATGCATCCACATACATCCTGTATCTTAATCACATTTTACTGTCTCCACCACTTTGGGGGTGTGTACTCATTTATTTGAGACTCCCTGCCCTTTAATCACAGAGGGTGGGAGTCTTTCTATGCTGTTTCTAGGTACAAAGCATGCATAAGGAACAAAGTCAAATAACTTGTTTGCAAGTGTCAAGGTTCCCTCCTCACTCTGAACTCTAGGGTACAGATGTAGGGACCCAAATGAAAGACTCCCCTAAGCTTATTTCTACCAGCTTAGGTTAAAACTCTCCAAGGTACAAATATCCCCTGCACCCTGAAAAACACTTCTCACTGCCACCATCAAGTGATTTAAACAGGAACCAGGGAAAGAGACCACTTGAAATTCCCCTTCCCCCCCAAAATACCCTCTCAAGCCCATACACCCCCTTTCCTGGGGAGCTTGAGAATAATCTCCTAACCAATTGGTTACACAGTGTTCCAAAAACCCACCCCCAGGGTCTTAGAACAATGGAAAACAGCTTCTTAAGAGGAGGATTTTATTAAAACAAGACAGGTAAAAATCATCTCTGTAAAGTCAGGATGGTATATCTTTTACAGGGTACTCAATTTCCTAACTCAGAGAGATTCCCCCCATCCCGGGCAAAACCTTCAAGTTACAGAAAAATGCAACAAAACCAGGAATACACATTCCCTCCAGCACAGTGAATTTCCCAAGCTAAAAACAAACAAAAACCTAAGCGTTATCTAAATACTAACTCCATAGAAGATAGATGGTTACTTGTTGAGCTGTCTCCCATTGACAGACTTACAGACAGACAAAGCCCTTTTTCCCCCCTCCCAAGATTTGAAAGTATCTTGATCCCTTATTGGTCAGATGCCAGCCCAGTCAGGTGTCAGCCTGGCTACCTGCGTTTCTTAACCCTTTACTGGTAAGAGGATTTTATAGTACTGCATCAGACCCTCTCAGCTCTTCCCTTTATATTTATGACAGCAAGTTTCTCATAGCAATACGGTATCTTTCGGACAATGGCTTACAGGTTTTACATAGACAGTAGCTTGCAAGTTTAACAAGGGATCCAAGAGATCTTTTACTTGGTAATGCTGTGAGATTTAAATTGTGGGGGACAAATTATGGGGAGTTACTTTCACTTGGGGAATCACTTTCAGTACCTTTTTTAATATCCCTACACATGGTATGCCCACATCTTGAATACTGCATCCAGGTGTGGTTGCCCCATCTCAAAAAAGATACATTGGAATTGGAAAAGGTTCAGAAAAGGACAACAAAAATGATTAGGGGTATGGAACAGCTTCTGTAGGAGGAGAGATTAATAAGACACAGACTTTTCAGCTTGGAAAAGAGATGACTAAGGGGGGATATGATAGAGGTCAATAAAATCATGACTAGTGTGGAGAAAGTAAATAAGGAAATGTTATTTATTCATAACACAAGAACTAGAGGTCACCAAATGAAATTAATAGGCAGCAGATTTAAAACAAACAAAAAAAAGGATTTTTTTTCACACAATGCAGTCGGTCAGTCTGTAGAACTCCTGCCAGAGGATTTTGTGAAGGCCAAGACTATAACAGGGTTCAAAAAAGAACTAGATAAGTTCATGGAGGATAGGTCCATCAATGTAGGGTTGCCATTGTGACAGTGTTCCCCATAAGACTTTATGGGGAGATACTTATAAATGTATATATGATGTTACTGGAATATGTTTTATGCTATATGTGCCATGTAACGTGTATCTGTAAAAGTTATGATCTACTGAATCTATTCTTCCTGGTTGTATGTATGTATCATTTTTGTAATTGAAGTTATGAATATTGGTTGTATATTTGCTGGTTTTATACATAGCCTCTGTAAGAGCATTGGACCAATGTCTGGAGAAAGGAATGTGCAGGTTAAGAGTCCAATCAAGAAACTCTTAGACAAAAGAAGTTGCAGACACCAATCCACATCTGAGCTCGGCCAAAAATGTGGCTGGGCTGGTTGTGCTGAGTTGTGCATGGACACATGACTTGCCTATGTGACCCCAAAACTCCATTTTGTAACTGGATGCTACACAGGGAGTGGGAGGGGTATCCACCCAGGGGAGAAAATCTTTTTAAACCCCTGGAAGACCCCTCCATTTTGTCTTCAGCTGGCTAAAGAGAGAGCCTCTCCACCTCCACCCCCACCCCCAAGTACACACCTGAAAGAGACTGAACAAAGGACAAAGACAATAGAGGGTGTGAGCGATTGCTGGACCCAGGCTAGGCGGACCATAGCCTGTAAAAGGAAGTTTGCTGGAACTGGTGAGGTTTTTATCTGTATTTAGTGTGATTAGACATAGACGTGCATGTTTTATTTTATTTTACTTAGTAATTCACTTTGTTCTGTCTGTTACTACTTGGAACCACTTAAATACTACTTTCTGTACTTATTAAAATCACTTTTTACTTATTAAGTTACCTAAAGTAAGTGTTAGTACCTGGAGGGGAGCAAACAGCTGTGCATATGTCTCTATCTGTGAAATAGAGGGCGAACTATTTATGAGTTTACCCTGTATAAGCTTTATAAAGGGTCAAACGGATTTATTCAGGGTTTGAACCCTATTGGGAGTTGGGCACCTGGGTGTCAAAGGCAAGAGCACTTCCTGAGCTGCTTCCAGGCATGCCTACAGCTGTTAGGGGACATAGCTCAGACCTGGGGCTGGGCTTGCAGCAGACTAGCAGGTCTGGCTCAAAACAGACAGGATTCTGGAGTCCCCAGCTAGAAAAGGCAGGAAAGCAGGGGCAGAAGTAGTCTTGGCACACCAGGTGGCAGCTCTAAGGGGGTTTCTGTGATACCAATCCGTCACAGCCATATTTGAACATTGAAAAATGAGGACACTCCACGGTGGGGGGCGGGGGGAATTTGTATGGAGGACCAGGTAGGGAAGGCTGTGCCTCCCCAAACAGCCTGGCCCTGCCCCCTATCCACTCCCTCCCACTTCCTGCCCCCCTCAGAGCCTCCAACCCCCCCCCCCCCCCCGCTCCTTGTTCCCTGACCGCCCCCTCCCGGGACCCGCCCCTAAGCATTTCCTCCCACCAAGACCCCACTCCCTATCTAAGCCTCCCTGCTCCTTGTCCCCTCTCTGCCCCTTGTCCCCATTTTGTCTTCAGCTGACTCAAAAAATAGCCTCTCCACCCCAAAGAGGTGCCTGAAAGAAAGTGGAACAAAGGAAGTAACTACAGGGGGGTGAGTGATTGCTGGACCCAGACTAGGAAGGAGTCTAGTCTGTGAAATAAGCTTATTGGAACATCTCTGAGAGTAAGATTTACCTGCATTTGGTTTCCTATTGTATTAAGCTTAGACTTGCGTGTTTTTGTTTTATTTTGCTCGGTAATTTACTTTGTTCTGTCTATTACTTGGAACCACTTAAATCCTACTTTTTATACTTAAAAAATCACTCTTTGCTTATTAATTGACCCAGAATAAGTAATTAATTCCTGGGGGAGAAAACTGCTGTGCATCTCTCTCTCTCAGTGTTATAGAGGGAAAACATTTTATGAGTTTACCCTGTATAAGCTTTATACAGAGTAAAATGGATTTATTTGGGGTTTGGATCCCATTGGGAACTGGGTGTCTGGGTGCTAGAGACAGGAGCACTTCTTAAGCTGTTTTCAGTTAAGACTGCAGCTTGTGAGGGACGTGGTTCAGACCTGGGTCTGTGTTTGTAGCAGGCTAGCGTGTCTGGCTCAAGACAGGGTACTGAAGTCCCAAGCTGCCAGGGAAAATGGGCTCAGAGGTAGTCTCAACACATCAGATGGCAGTCCCAAGGGGGTCTCTGTGACCCAACCCATCACACTGGGTGAGACCAAAGCTCCATCTAGCCCAGTATCCTGTCTTCCAACAACGGCCAATGCCAGGTGCCCCAGAAGGAATGAACAGAACAGGAAATCATCAAGTGATCCATCCCCTGTCACCTGTTCCCAGCTTCTGGCAAACAGAGGCTAGGGACACCATCCATGCCCATCCTGGCTAAAGGCCATTAAAAAAAAATGGATATATGCCAATCTCCTAGAACCGGAAGGCCCTTCACTAGCAGGACCAAGTACTGTCCCCTGACAGATTTTTGCCCCAGATTCCCAAGTGGCCCCCTCAAGGATTGAACTCACAACCCTGGGTTTAGTAGGCCAATGCTCAAACCACTAAGCTATCCCTCCCCCCATTGATGTAGGGTTACGATACGTCCATATTTTCCCAGACATGTCTGGCTTTTTGGTTTGGCTTCACTGAGGCTACTTAGAATCAAACAAATACATAGCCAATATTCATAACTTCAAATACAAAAATGATACACCCCTACAGACAGGATAATCATAACCAGCAATCTACAACCTTTCCAGAGTCACCCCACTTGGCCTCCTCTGTACAAGAACTGGTGTTACCATAGGCCCCTGGTTGCAACCATGATCTATACGGTCACAGTTTATGTCAATAACATCACACCCAGTATGGCCACTCTTATGTTCTTGTGAATACAGCTCAGCTGTTTGGATAGTGTATTGATTTTTTTTTACGCTACTTTGAGCTGTAACCTTAATGGCCGTTACCCCAGTCATAGACAGGGTTACAGATTCTACTTATCTGAATGTCTAAGTAGGCTTAGAAGGATTAGATTTTTATTGGAAAATGTCAGTAAATGTCGATTTGACTGTACACACACAAACCCATGAACAAATATTTCCATCGATAATAAAAATTTACATAGGCAAAGAAAAATGCTGCTCGAGAACTTATTTGTATATTTTGTCGTGTGATGTTGACATTTTGTGTTTTAAAGGTTACATTTTTAACCTGTTGAATCTGTGTTGACTGTAACTACTTGTCTGACACCCTAATTTTCTGAACATTTACACTCATGAAAATGTAAATCAATAAAAATAAAAAATTCTTAAAATTTAGTTTTGTGCAACTGTAAAAATTCAATAAAAATTAAAAAATGCTTAAAAATAAAAATTGAATTCTGCCAAGCCTGTTTAAGTAGTTCTTAGAGAAATGTTTATAATCATCTGGAATGCAGCTGTCTTTATGTGTTGAGCATTTGACCAGTAAAATCTCACTAAGAGTCATTCTTAGGTGCATTTGCTGCCTCCAGATTATATCCACACAGCAATTAAAACATGACATTGTGCCAAAGGATTACATCAGTGATGCAGTGGAAAATAACTGTGCAATTATTTAATAATGCACAGCAACAATACTGTCTTCAGTTGGACCTACAGAGGGAAATTTAGGTTAGCAGATTGAGTTATTTAAATTGGAATTTAGCCAGGATCAGTTAACACTCTTACACCTGCAAGAAGTGCCATACTTTTAAGAGAAGCAGATATTATGGTGGCGCAGTCACAAAAACCCATAGTTAAAGTTGTGTCAGAAAGCTGAGTTTAATGGGTCATTCCTTAACTTGGAATTTAGCAAGGATGCCAGGTTTAGCACTTCTACTGTTGTGCAAAGAGCCACAGGAGTTTAAGGAAGCACAAGTGATTAGGACTTTGGTTTTAGATCTCATCATGGGTCTCCTAAAGAAACTGATCTTGGACTCCTTTTTAGGTTTTTTTTCATCCTTTACTCCTGCTGTTTACTGATGGTTATCTCCAAAGTCCGGTAAAGCATAATGTTTGTGCACGTTCTCTTCCTAATTATCCTAAATGATGACTCTTGCCATCATTATCATATTTCATTTATAATTTGGAAGGCATCTACTCATTTCCTTTCCATAGTATTGCATGTCTGCATGGTGAACAATGATTTTACTTATCTCTTGCCCCAGGGCTGTAGAAAGTGTATCCCAGCCCTTCGCTGTCATCGTAATGTTGATTCAGATACTGCACATGGAATGATTAATTAATTAATTAATTAATTGTAGTAGTAGTATTAGAAGTGCCTAGGAGCCCCAGTCATGGAGCAGGTCCCCACACTGCTAGGACCTGAACAAACACTGAACAAAAGAACGGTACCTGCCCCCAAAGAGTTTACAATCTACGTAATAATAATTAATCATTACTACCTTGCCCCAATCCTCCAATCAGTTCCCATACAGACATCAGTGAAGTCACTGGGCCTCCGTACTGATGCAGGGATGTGCCCACACAAATCCAGTTATAAGGTCAGGGCTACATAGTACTTTTCATCTAAGAATCACAAAGTGAATATATGCTATTGTCTCCATGTTACAGCTAGGGAAACTGAGGCACAGATACCTGAAGTTTCTTGCCCAAGGTTTCACAGTTGTTGAATCAGGAACAGAACCCAGGACTCCCATGATCTACCCCTAGCTAATTAATGACAGAAGTACTGCCCTATTTACTATAGGATCAATAGGGGCTAAATCCTCAGCCCAGCACCCAGCTGGACACTGGGTAGATGCATGAGGGGAGGGGCAGATGGTAGAGAACTGTTGAGCCGTCCTCTGAAGACCACTGAAGTAGGCCTCCACAGTCCCGGTGTGCCTGCCCTCTGCTCAGTGAAGCCCCTAGCAGCACTGCTCTTGTACACCCTCTGTGTAATATCACAGCCTCCTCGTGGCAGAGCTGAATTGGGCCGTTTCATTGCCTGGGCAAATCCCAGTTTGCACTCAAATTTATTTAGAGGGATTATGACCCCAAGGGCTTGGTGACCATAAAGATCAGGCAAATATTAAGGACTCAAGAGGAATTACCTGGATCAATTGGTGCATCACAAATACACTAAACAGACTGGAAGGGGCCCCTTGGGCAAGAAAACAAAATGGCTTTCCATAAAGTGCTTTGATATTACCTCTTGGGTAAATAATACCTGGCTTCAACATTAGTGCCCAACACTCATAGGTCAGTGTGCCAAAGTACAGTCTAATGGTAACCAATGCTCAGCATAATGGCAAAAGGCCTGACTAGGAAAGACACAAACAGCTCCAGTGGAGAGTTGGTCCTCTCTCATGGCTAATGCACACAGAGCCAGATCCAAAGCCCACTGAAGTCAATGGGAAGACCCTCCCCTTACTCATGAGTGAGGGCCAGGCACAATCTAGCCCTGTATTCACTACAGCACCTCTGAAAACCAGCCGCATTACAATTATTTATAGAATATCATATGGGTGTGGAGTGCAGTTGGTCTTCTGTCAAGGAAATTCTACTGGAATAGGAAGAGGAATGTTTGGCTAATGACATGGGAGCATATCAAAAGGCCACAATTATAACGAAGTTCAAAAAAGAATTAGGTAAGTTCCTGGAAGATAGGTCCATCAATGGCTATTAGCCAAGATGTTCAGAGACACAATGGCTATTAGCCAAGATGGTCAGGGACACAAGATGGTCTGGGTGGCCCTAGTCTCTAATTGCCAGAAGCTGGGAGTAGATGACAGGGGATGGATCACTTGATGATTACCTGTTCTGTTCATTCCCTCTGAAAGCACCTGGCATTGGCCACTGTCGGAAGACAGGATACTGGGCTAGATGGACCATTGGTCTGACCCAGTATGACTGTTCTTATGTTCTTTATCACTAGTGTGTGTGTCTCTGTACCTATGTGATTTTCAGTGTTGACCTAGAAACTTCCTCAGTGTTGAAGTTCTCATCAGTAGGACCCAAAGTCAATGGATGCCTCTGAATTATCTTCCTCAGAAGGTTGAATTGACAGTGTCAGGATCTGAACTTATAGTACTTACGGAACTTAATTAAGCTACAGCTGAGGCTTAGATCAGTTCACTATGTGTAAACTGAGAATGCTCTTGTGGGGATTTGCAAGACTTGTCTGCTTTGGACAAGAACAAAATATTCACCATTTCCACCAGAGCATTTTACCGAGGAAAAAAGGAACAATATTCCACCTTAGAGCTAACTACACATTCAAACCCAAGAGAATAACCAAACAAACCTGTTTTGCACTCCCAGGAAGTGAAAGACAAGCAAGAGACAGATGGAATTGCTCAAAGTCATGACTCATTGCAAAGGGGGCTGGACAAAACAAGCCAAGGCAGGTAGCACTATGAATAGGTCTATACTCCCAGCACAGGTAAACAGACTCACACTAGCTGGCCTCAAGATAGTGTGCTAAAAATAGCTGTGTGGCCATTGCACCTCTGGCAGAGACTCAAGCTAGAAATGCAAGCTCTAGTCTGCTTAGCCCCGTAGGCTTGAGGGGCTAGCCTGAGTCTCCACTGAAGCCACAATGTCCACCCAGCTATTTTTAGCACAGTAGCTCAAGCCTTGCTAGTGTGAGTCTGTCTACCCAGGCTAGGAGGCTTTCTCCCAGCTGCATCATAGACATACCCTATGAAACCATAGTGGGTGGTTTCAGGTGATCTTATCATAAATCGTGGTTTGCTGTTGAAGGAGTCAGTACTAGTTATATTGACATCACTGCACAATACACCAAAGGACATCATTGTGCATCATTACACAAGAGGACATTGTTGATTAACTGAACGAGAGCTTTACAAAATACAGAGAGTGCTTAATAGTCTGTCTGGCAACCCCATACTTAGCACATAGCTACAACAGAGCCTTGAGAACTGTGATAGGTGCAGTCCCCTAAGAACTAGCTCCAGAACTACTTGTTAACATCCATTTTACTAGAAAGACCTTGGCAGAAAGTAACTACAGATCTTTTCCAGCTGGATAATGCAATCTAACTTCTAGTGATTGGCTACTTCTCAAGATTCATTGATACAGATTTGTTGCTGACCACTAAATCAAATGGAGTCATTGACAAGATGAAATCCTGGTTTAATCACTATGGAATCCCACTACAAGTCTTCTCTGATAACGGTTCTCAGTTTTCATCAGTGGATTTTAGAAAGTTTGCAAATATCTACGATTTCATCCATGTTGCATCCAGTCCCTGGTTTCCATGGAGCAATGGGGAAGCAGAACGCACAATATATCAGTGATATGACTTTTTACAAAATCCATAGATCCTTATCTGACCCTGCTAGCATCCATTCAACTTCTCTGACATGGATTCCACACTGCTGAGTAGCTGGTGGGTAGAAAGTTAAGTCTGTACCCCCTTCAGTGTCAGACTTTCATTGGCCTGGCTTCTTGAAACTACAGAGGAAATAAGAAAAATATCAAGGCCATCTTATGAGACATTTTGACAGACCCCACATAATCAAACTATAGCTGAATCGATAGACACATTTGGGTATAAGACTCAAGAAAAAGCACAGTACAAGCACAGGCAACTAGCCCGTCATCTTGCCAGAAATTGCAGGCTTGATGCAGAAAGTACTGTGTGAAAGTCTACGGCTTGTGTCATGCAGGAGGTCTGACTCCTGGTCCCTTCTGGACTTAAAGTCTATCAGTCTTACCTTGCTCAAGTGCACGAGGCATCATCCATCAAAACCACCAGCTGAAGCATTCAGATCTCTTCCTATGATCAATGCCTCACCAACTCATGTACAGCAACCCACATGTCCTCCAGACTCCATCTGCAAGAGGACATACCCAGCTGGGGAAAGACAGCCCTCCCTGTTTCTAAAAGATATCAGACCTTGAGAAATCAAATAATTCAGTGGTTTAGCAGCTGAGATCCAGATCCATGAAAGGACAGGTGCCTAAGTCCAAAATTTAGGTGCCACTGAGTTCCTCAAAACTCCTGCTCAGCTGCTTCCTAACCCTATAGGCGCCTAATATCCCTTGAAATCTAATTTTTTACTGTAAAAGTCCCCTAGGTGCTTCAGTTTCTGCCTCTGGGCATGCACACTGCTGCCTCACTCCAAGTATGGGGATGCCCATCTCACACCTAAGTCCCAGCAGGATCCTCAAACCGGTGCAGAGAGTTATTCTCCTGAGGGGCCTGATCCAGTAGGTGTGTTCAGGGCATGCCTACCAGATCAGGGCCCATTCACAACCCAGCTGCAGGAGAAGCCACCTCCCTTATAGTTTGTAGCCCAGCAATCAACCAGGATGTAGGAAACCAAGGTTCAATTCCCCCTCCTACTGAATGGGGACAAAAGATGTGCACAGGGATTTTCTAGCTCTCAAGACGGTGCCCTGACCACTGAGCTATGGGATAGTTTGATGTATGTGAAAAGGCTGGGGAGGAGGTCTCTCTGTCGCTCCTGTTGAAGTTGTTCCACTTTAGATAAACACTTAAACAGTCAGTGGGCTGGAGATAGAGTGAGCATGATTCTACAGTCTGGTGGTTAGAGCACCCACATAGGAGACCCAGGCTCCAGTCCCTCACCTCCAATCACTATTTAATTATTTATTGAAAATGGAACAACTTCAACAGGAGAGACAGAGCCCCACATCAGAATACCCCAGAGCCAAGGCACACTCCTGGGAGGTGGGAGACCTCAGTTCAGATCTTTTCTTCCATCAGACAGATGGGGAAATTGAACCCCTGTTTCCCACCTGCTGCATGAGTGTTGGGCTAAGTATATATATATACTTAGTGGTGTTATATATATATATACCACTTCCTCCTTCATTAGTTGCAGAAAACATCTTAGACACTTGATACCAGGAGAGACTTCATGGCTGTCAATCCCAAGCACAGGGAGGTGCCTATGTCCAACCCAGATTTAGATGCCTAAATACCAGAGGAAGATTCGGGCTTAGGACACACCCTCACATCAGTATCTCCCATTGACCAGCTCTGGGGGCTCCCCACCTAGCATGCTGGTTTTGGTGGATCCCATTCTAAGGCTATCATCTCTCCCTACTCACTGTACAGGGAGCATGGGTGCCTAACCCAGGCTTTGTGGATCCCAGTGGTTTTCTAGGCATCCAAGTCCCCTTTGTGCATCTGTGCCCCAGTGTTTTACTGAGGCAGAATAGTCCCCTGAGATGCTACCAAAGGTTTGGGCAGACTCCTACCTAGGCATGTTTGTTTATATTTTGTGTTGATGGTTAATGACTGGTTGAATTAGTGTTTAATTGCTGTTGACTTCAAACGGGAGGATGTGGTTTTTGTGGCTGCCCCAAGCCACAAGAGAGGCCACTAGGGGGCCCGAAAGGGAGAAGTATAAAAGCTCAAGGCTAGCAAAAAATAAAGTTTGCTCAGCTATAAACCCTCACCCCAATCTCCTGAGTCTCTTTATCCCACACCAGTCCCAGCCCCCTCTCACTCCATCCTCTCCCCTTCCCCCCCAACTCTCCCAGTGCTCCAGCCCACCCAAACTCTGGGTCATAGGAGACCACCTTCGAGCACACTGTCTTGTGGCCCGTTAGGTGCACTGCCCTCGGGTCCCTCTGGGTTCTTTCAATCATTTACTCAGACCCGAGCACTTCAAACAGATACCCCCGTTTGTGGGGGTCTGATGTATTAACTCTGACAAGCACCTCTTCTTTAGCCCCTCAAGTCCCAGCCCTTCTGGCAGGGCCCCCATGGGGAATGATTGTAAAAGACAGGAGGGGGGTCGGTCCCCAGAGCGAGGCAAGGGCCAGGGGCAAGCACAGTGAGGTATGGGGGGAAGTCGGTCCCTGAGTGAGGCAGGGGCCGGGTCAAACACAGTGGGGCGGGGTATGGGGATGGGTCCCCAGAGCGAGGCGGAGCCAGGGACAAGCACAGCAGGGCAGGGTGCGGGGATGGCTCCCTGGAGCAAGAAGGGCCCCGGGGGCAAGCACAGAGAGGCGGGGGACAGGCATACAGGATCCCCCCGCCCCCACCCGACGCTGTGTGGAGCCAGTACCTACCTCTCTCTGCTGGAGCTGGGTCCTTGGGAGCCAGTTCTCTCTCTCTCCAGCTGAGTGGCAGCTCCTCCAGGCAGCAGCAGCTGCTCTTCCCGCCCTCATGGTAGGGAGGCTGATTGCAGTTACCCCTGTGACCAGACACTGCCAGGTCCACTTTTCAACCGAACTTTCCAGTCGAAAACTGGACACTTGGCAACAGGGGCACTGGAATGGGGGGTGGGGGGCAGTGGGCCATGGTCCCTTCATTTTCCCCCGCCTTAAGGGCGAGCAACAGGGGGAGGCAGAGGAGAGGAGGAAGCAGTGGAGCATATCAATTGAGGTCCCCCAGGGATCTTTCCCTGTTCTAGTTCTGTTCAGTATCTTCATAAATGATTTGAATATGGCATAAAGAGTACCCTTAAAGTTTGTAGACAATACCAACCTTGGAGGGTTTGAGAGCACTTTAGAGGACAGGATTAGAATTCAAAATGATCTTGACAAACTGGAAAAATGGTCTGAAATAAATAGGATGAAAATCAATAAGGACAGATGCAAAGTAATACACTTAGGAAGGAATAATCAATTGCACAAATACAAAAAAGGGAAATGACTGCCTAGGAAGGAGTACTGCAGAAAAGGATTTGGCGGTTATAGTGGATCACAAACTAAATGTGAGTCAACAATGTAATACTGTTGCAAAAGAAGCAAACATCTGGGTTGTATTAGCAGGAGAGTTGTAAGCAAGACACTAGAAGTAATGTTTCCATTCTACTCAGCACTGATAAGGGCTTAATTGGTTAGTGTCCCTGGTTTTGGGCACTTTGGGAAAGATGTGGACAAATTAGAGAAAGTCCAGGGGACAGCAACAAAAATGATTAAAGGTCTAGAAAACATGACCGATGAGGAAAGATTGAAAAAAACTGGGTTTCTTTAATCTGGAGAAGAGAAGACTGGGGCAGGGACATGATAATAGTCTTTAAGTGTGTAAAAGGTTTTTTATAAAGAGGAGGGTGATAAATTGTTTTCCTTAACCATTGAGGACAGGATAAGAAGCAAAGGCCTTACATTGCAGCAAGGCAGGTTTAGGTTGGACATTAGGAAAAACTTCCTGTCAGGGTGGTTAAGCACTGGAATAAATTGCCTCAGGAGGTTGTGGAATCTCCATTATTGGAGGTTTTGATGAACAGGTTAGATCCGGGGTAGGCAATCTATGGCACGGGTGCCAAAGGCGGCATGCGAGCTGATTTTCAGTGGCACTCACACTACCTGGGTCCTGGCCACAGGTCTGGGGGGCTTTCCGTTTTAATTTAATTTTAAGTTAAGCTTCTTAAACCTTTTAAAACCTTATTTACTTTACATACAACAATAGTTTAATTCTATATTAAAGACTTATAGAAAGAGACCTTCTAAAAAAGTTAATTGTATTACTGGCACGCGAAACCTTAAATTAGAGTGAATAAATGAAGACTTGGCACACCATGTCGGAAAGGTTCCGGACCCCCCGGGTTAGACAAACGTGTCAGGGATAGCCTTGCTAGATAATACTTAGTCCTGCCTCAGTGCAGGGGACTGGACTAGATGACATATCAAGGTCCCTTCCAACCCTACAGTTCTATGATTTTGTTGCAAGTTTTGCAAAATGTTTGTTTCGTTAAAAAACATAACAAACCTTCACATGCCCTTCCTATTCCTGCCTTCAAACTTGTTGTATTCCCCTTATTCAGACTGCCAACAATGAAGCTGAAGCCAGGCCAGACGGCCACAATTTCCCTATACCCGCCGTATGTGGAAATGAGGCTGCCCTAAAAAGATGGCCACCAACTGCCTGGGTGGAACTGGAGCACGGGGGTGGGGTTTGGGTTGGGTGGCCTGGAGCACGGTGAGGAGTCAGGGTGGATGGCCTGGAGCACAGTGAGGAGTCAGGTAGAGTTGCAAACTTTCTAACTGCACAAAACTGAACACTCTTGCCCCCTTCCCCGCTGCTCCGCCCTTTCTCCACCCCTTCCCCGAGGCCCCACTGCTGCCCCGCCCCTTCCCCGAGGCCCCACTGCTGCCCCGCCCCTTCTCCGAGGCTCCACCACTAGCACCGCCCCACAGCTCCCATTGGCCATGGTTCCCGGGTCACGTAGAGACCCCCTGGCCGCCCCTGTGCCTAGGAACCGGACATGCCGGACGCTTCTGGGAACCACGTGGAGCCAGGGCAGGTAGGGAGCCTGCCTTAGCCTCACTTCACTGCCAACTGGACTTTTGGCCTATTAAAATCTCCTTACTTTACTGTAATATAAAATGCGGTTGTTGTGGTACCAAATTACTCTCCTTGAGCTCAGTGAGTGTTTTGTTGTTAACTTCAGTGGTAGCAGAATATGACCCTCCTCTTGTAAATTCTTTTAAGATTCTCAGCTGAAGGTTAAAAGTATTCTGTAAAGAGACACCATCATAGCACAGTAGTAGGTTTTGGAAAAACAAGCTTTTACAAAAGCTTAATCCAGTAGAAATATTTTCACGATTTAAAAAAAATATTCAAATGGGAAACAGGCTTTTTGAAAACATGAACATTCATTCCCTTGCCATGTTTATGACCAAACTCTGCAACACTGTGCCAGTGCAGTAAACTTGACCGGGAAAATGCCTGGAAACAAACTGAAACTGATTAAGGCTCCAGTCCTGCAAACACAATAATAAGATTAAGCATGTGCAGGAGTGTTTGTCGCAACCAAACCTGCTTTATTTTAACTGGCCAAACTCAGAGAAGTGAAATAAAATAAAATAAAATTAAAATCAAACAGCACAATTAGTGACAAAATAAATTTGATTTCAAAGTTAATATTTAATAATGTACAGTTCTATTCTTACACACACCAGATACTTTTTATATATAGTTTTTGACCTAGCGTTTTTGTCACAAATCTAGTATGATTTTATTATTTAAGCACAATTTTAAAATGTATTAAAAACACAAAGTGCAGCAGCACAGTTTAAAAGAAATCAAACTGATGAGACCACCTAATGAAAAGATGGTAAGAGAAGACTGTCCCTGGCAAACAGTGAAAGGCAACAAGTAGCCCTCTGGAAAGTACTGTATAAAAAACATGACTTAATGAAGAGCTCTATAGGAGCTTGAAAGCTTGTCTCTCTCACTAGCAGAAGTTGGTCCAGTAAAAGAGATTACTTCACCCATTGTCTCACTAGTAAAAAACAATGCAGTAGTAGCTCTCCATTTTTGCAGGAGAAAAGAAAATGATTACAGTTCAGCGGGTTTATAATATCATTCGATCACATGATGTGGGAGCGACCATATATAATGACTGTTCACTATTCGATCTAAGGGGGTAAGAAGGTGTGGGGGAAGTTGCAACTTAAATAATTAAACTAAAACATCACATGATGTTTTGATTAAATTCACTTCCACGTTCTTAAGCAGGAAATGCAAGATTCAAGAATCAGAATGCACATTTTAAGGGGGAGGAAGGAGGGAATATATTTTATTAGATCAACTTCTGTTGGTGAGTGAGACAAGTTTTTGAGACACACAGGGCTTCAGTAAAAGCGGCAAAGAGTCCTGTGGCACCTTACTGGATGCTGAAGAAGTGGGTATTCACCCACGCAAGCTTATGCTCCAAAAGTCTGCTAGGAAGGTGCCACAGGACTCTACTGCTTTTACAGATCCAGACTAACAGGGCTACCCCTCTGATACAGGGCTTCAGTAGGTACTTTCCCTCCATTACAGTACTTGCATTAGTGTGTTCAGGTTTTGCTTCCCTATTGCTACCGTGTGTCAGCTTTTTAAAAATATGCACTGGTGTAACATTTAAAAAGAAAAAGAGGGAAAAAACGGGGAGGGGGGAGGCTGGAGAAAGCGGGGGATTTTCCAGACTAGGTCTGGGAAACTGCGTGCGTTTGTTTTTGTATCTAGAGCATGAACTGCTTTGGGAAGAAATTATTCTTATGCAAAGTAACGCTGGGAACGAAATAACAGGCTAACTGGGAGAACAATGCAAACGCCGATTGCCCGCAGCTAAAAGGACGTGTGAAATCAGAGCGTTGAGCAAGATCTTGCGTGGGTGATGCAGGTAATGATGAGGCAGTGATTTCGTTAGGAAAAGCCCTTGAGGAAGCGCGATTAAGCGCTGATTGCTTAAAGGTGGTGGAGGGAGGGGGGCACGGCAGGAGTGGGCGGTGCTCGCCGGAGAGCGGTGCCTGGAGGGGGCGGGGCGGCGGAAGAGGGCGGTGAATGGTGATAGGTGAAGGTTGTTACATTGGCCGTATTAGAAGCCAGGCTCGGGCTGGGTCGGCTCCTTGCAGCTGCGGGCGGCTGAGCGAGCACGTGAAGCGGCGAACCCGGGAGGCTCCAGAGCAGCAGCAGCAGCAGCGGCGCCCGCCAAGGAGGGAGGATGACAAACGTGTGCGCGGTGTGGCTGTTAGCGCTCTTCTTGCAGGCAGCGTGCGCGGTGAGTCCGAGGCCCCGGGGGGGTTGGCGGGATGCTGTCCCGGGGGGGGTTATTTGCGGTGCCCGATCGCTGGCGTGCGGTGCCGGGGAGGAACTGGAGCTGGACAATCTCGTCTCCCCCCCCCCTTCCCCCCCCCCCGACTCCTCTGGGGCGGGTCAGCCCTTTTATACCCTCCAAAGGCCCCCACCCCCCTGCGGCCAGAGCCCGGCGCTCGGCTCCCCCCTTCTTCCCCGCCGTGGGGGGGGGGGCGCAGAGGCTGTGAGCGGGGGCGGGCTCTTGGGGCTGCAGCCCCCTGGAAGCGGGCTGGGGGAAGGGAGGTCTGGCGGCTTTACTTCGCCCCCTGCATTCAATTACCCAAAGCGGCTCCATATGGTGCGAGGCTCCCGGTCCCGCGCTGGCAGGAAGCGCTCCCCGGCGGCCTTGGCAGGAGCTGCCGAGTCTGACACAGCCGCCCCGTTTCAGCGGGTTATTAGCGCCGCGCCCTCCCCGGCCCCCTCGCTGCTGGCTGACACCCCGAGCCGGCTGCGGCCCGCCCGGCGGGCTCGGGACCGGGCTGCACGCGCCGCAGCCCCGCGCTCCCTGGCCGGAGACTTGCTCCGGCCTTTGTGCTGCTGGGTTCGCTTCCCGCGGCAGGGAGCGGCTCCCGCGGGGGGCTAAAGCGCCCGCTGAGCGCGAAGCCAGGGGCGCTCCCCTCCTGCCAGCCCACGGCGGGGGGGCCCTTCGGTGTCTACTTGTGGGCAGCGGAGAGGTGGCCGCTGGGGGCGCCCCGCACGGGGGGGAGAGAGCTTTGGAAGAGACCCCCCCCCCCCGCCCCCAAGCAGCTGCGTCATTTAAAAACCCGAGTCTGGGCGGCGAGACTTGCCCGGCAAAAGCGGGGAGGCCGGGAATCAAACCCCGTGTCCCTCTCGGGAGCGAGGAGGGAAAGCTCCGCTCCCTGCTCGACGGGCTGGGCTCAGCCAGAGCACAGTTGAGCTCCTCGCTCTGAAATGGCCACTTGACGCTAGCGTGCAGCTGGGAAAACTTTCAGGAGTTCTCCCCCCGTCAAGTTCTTGGGCTCGTGCTATGGCGCGGAAACAGAAAACCACGTGGGTGTAGCTTGTTCCCATGCCTAGACCTTCTTGCGTGGGTGACTGTCCTATTGATTTTAAATAAAATACTTAGTGGCTGACATGCCTATTAAAAAAAAACCCTTGTCCTCAATGTCCTAGTTACATTAAACTCCCGTTCTGTAGTTCCCTGCTGCCTACCATGTTCCCTGCTGACTTCAGCTTCTGCAGGAGGCTTAAGTCCGGTTTCTACAGCAATGTGTAGACCTTACTTCGTGGCGTCGATAGTGATCTCTATAGCGATCATCACTTATCTGAGCACTGAGTACGTCTTCCCAATGGTGGATTAATGAAGCAGTCTTAACTAGGCTCTCTGCAAGTCAACACTCTCCTTACTACTCCGGTCAAAGCTTTATTTGCGGGGGGGGGGGGTCAAAGAATTTTTTTAAGTCTTCCCCCAAAAATCTAACTGCTGCCTTAAAAATAGATTATTTTCAAGGTGGGCTCCAAATTTGAGTGGCTCAGCTAGATAGCCACTTGGGCAGCCATCTGAGGGAGAACCTATTGTAGCCACCAGATGTCAGCACTGAACAGCAAATTCACTTCAGTGCTGTTCAGTCTCTCCAGGTGGCAAAGTAGTCCTACAAAGCATTTCAGAAAAGTTAAGTGTTGCCCCTATGATGATTGCATAAGCTGTTCCATAGTAGACTGTTGGTCTAACTTGAATGAAGTGGCAAAGCACTGACCCCTTTCATTAAAGTGATTGTAAACACTCACTAAGCCATAAAACTGACCTCTCAGGCCTGTGTACCCACTTCATAAAAGTCACTCAAGGTGACACAGCGAGTTAGTGGCAGAGACTGGACTAGAATTAAGCAATACCAGGCTCCCAGGTGCATACTTAATCAATTGTGCCTTGTATGTCTTCTGTGTGAATACGTGCACTACTTATTGAGCGTGACCAAGCCTATGTCGTGCCCACGTTCTCCCAACCTAGAAACACTTGGTATCTGAATCTACACTATTCGTGTAGTCTGTTCCTCCCCTTGGATATGCCACGAGGGGAAGGAAAGTGTAACTTTCTCTATCAGGACAGAGCAGTATCCTCTGCTAAATGGCCTGTCCTGAAAACAGAACTGTCCCTCCCTGGTTGAATGTCAAATGTTCCTTAATCCAGAAAGGGAAGGGAAATCTACAGTAAAGGGATGCTACAGAAATCTTGAAATGGATGTGTGAAAGCTCTTCAGGGTAGGAGAAATCAGAGTACGCTTATGTACAGGTGAAGTACCACATTGGGTGCCCCATCCAACCCCTCCCTGTCCCCTGATGGCCCCCTGGGATCCCTTCCACATCCACCCCTCCCTGTCCCCTGCTGCCCCATCCAACCCCTCCTCTCATTCCTGACTGCACCCCCAGGACCCCTGCCGCATCCAACCACCCCTTTTCCCTGACTGCCCCTATTCAAACCCTGCCCCCATTCAACCCCTGCCCCCCCGTTCTCCCACCCTCTGACCATCCCAACCCCTATCCACATTCTTGCCCCCGACTACCCCAAACTCCCCTGCCCCCTTACTGTGCTGCCTGGAGCACTGGTGGTGGGCCCAGAGCATTGTGCTGGCGGCGCAGTGAGCTGAGGCTGTGGGGAGGGAGGAACAGCAGGGGAGGGGCCAGCTAGCCTCCCGGGCCAGGAGCTCAGGAGCCAGGCAGGAGGCTTCTGCGGGCCGTAGTTTGCCCACCGCTGAGTTCTCCTGATTGTTGTAGAAATCAAAAACAAAGGGTTGTGGTGAAGAGACCCTGTAGGTCACACAGATTGTCCCTGCCTCATTTGAAAGAACAGTTGCTGCAGTCTAGCTGCTGCTGCTTCATATTGGTTAACTTATGTGACTTAAATTCTAGAAATCTAATATCTGTATTAGGCCTCAGAACAGTGGATGGGCCCAACCTTTTGGAAACTAAAACACTGCATTTTATTCCTGGGAATAACCAATCCTGCCACGGCAGAGATGGCTTGGTTGAAGTGAGATGCATGAGACCTGTTAGCAGCACTTTTACTGGAGAAGACAAAGTATAGTTGGGTTCTATCCAGCTTTTGGGCCACAGTTGGTGGAGTAGATTCTCCCTTACCACCAGGCCCATATCTGTTTATGCAGATCTGCAGGTCATATAGACATCTAGCATTAACCTTATAACAGGAATACTCTAAACTAGAAGAAACTCAGGGTTTAAAGACAATTCACCAATATTGGCAGAATCAATGACTAAATTAAGCAAAAAGCCTCAGGCAGCAGGCAACACATTGGTGACTCAGTACCTAAATAACTTCCCTTGTAACTAAATGCAAGCATGGGCCAACATTCTGTTTAAATGAATGCTGCTGAGAACCACAGATCAAAGCTGGCTTTCCTCTCAAGCTGCCCTTGACTCAGAAGATGAAGTTTACTGATTTTGATAAGATTACTGAAGATGACCTCAGGTAATGGGTGTGGCAATCACAGTGATGCTCTGTAGGCCTCTGGCCGCTTGGGATCCCATCTAGTATGCTATGATCCCATCCAGCATGCTTGTTGCTAGCCGTGTTCTAGCTAGTTCCCTCACCCACTAGTCTGAGGAGTGGGTTGTAAAATATGCTTGGGGTTCACCTGATACAACTGTGCAGCCATGAGAACTGCTTGACAATTTGTCTCCTTGCCATGTTGCTGCATGAAGCCACAGAAATTAATTTCCTGTTCCTCCGCTTGTCCTGTTGGTAGGTTGCCTGCTTTCTGAGCTCTGCCCACAAGGAGAGAGCAGGGAGTTTTCTGCTGTCATTGAAGGAGGTGGTGTTTTGTTCAGGACAGTAGGATGTCAGCACAACCTGCCCTGCTCATGCTCTCTGAAGTGATGGAGTGGCAAGTGAAACGGGCCTGAAACTTAGGTGGACTATGGAGGTGGTTACCCTCCTGGGTTCCTGAGCTCTGCAGAAGTAGAAGACTGTTCCTTGCATTGCTTAAGGGGACTCTGGCAGTGACTGTCCCTTGCTGTAGGAGTGGACATGCCTCAAGAACCTAGGATGGGGCCATCTCCCCATTGGCTTTCCGAGACAGTGCTTCATGTCGCTGCATGGTCTGTGCTCTACTTTGCCTGGCCACGCATTTGGAAAAGACTCCCCACTGATAGAGCACACGATCACAGCGGTGATGTTCCTGTCCAGCATGCATGGGTTGTGGTCATCCTGGGTTGTTTGGGTTTATTTCAATTAAGTTGGTAGCCTATGATATTTTAACTGGCTAACATTGCCAAATGGCTACCAGTCTTTAGAACTGCTTCATGAACTGTGTATCCTTACAGTGTAATACACTTCATAGGACCTTAGCAAATCTATAGCTGTGGCTACAGGAGGGCACAGCACAATCCCTCTCAAGCCTAGTAAGGGGAAACTGTTAGTAACTTCCATTGTCTAAAAACCATGGCTTCTAAAGATGGATAACTGGTTTTGATTGGTTCCCCTGGTATAGACAAATGCTGCAGTGAAGGCTAGCAAGAGACTGATAGGGCTGGCAAAGAGTCTGGCTTTGCTTTGTGTTCAGTGTTGAAACCCATTTCAAAGGTGAAACTGTTCTGAGCTGCATGTCAGCTAATGTCTTATAAAGAAACTAGCTAGTCCAGCTTTCCCATTAAGTCTCTGTGTAGAAGGCAGGATCTGTTACACAAACTACCCATGCAAAGCACCATAATAGGACTTTTCCATGTGAATGTCCAACTGCTGATGTACAAAAGGTGTAAAACGTTGGGCTTTCTATGGTCTTGAGCGAGCGTAAGGCTCTTCCCAGGTGAGGGATACCAATGCAAGCATAGTTCTTAGTCACTTTGTTCTAGGATGACTTACCTAGTACTACTGAATAATTAACACTTCTAATAGCAACCCTCTTGAGCTTCCAGCAGCTTCCCAGTCCTCTAACAGCCTGAGACAAGTTACAGCAAGTGTAACAAACCTGTAAATCTTCTTAAATATGAAGATGAAATTCTGTGCTTTTAAGTGCATTGAATTGTAGCTAGAACAAGGCTTATATACGTAGTCCACATTAAGCATGTCTTGCAGTGTGTGGGACTCATTACTACTGAAATAAATATCCTTACCTGTAAGTGCTGTAGGCACTCCTCCCATACAAACCTAGCTTGATGTGACTCCTGGTGTCAAAATTGGACATTTTCCTCTCAGAGGACACTAACATTAATGAACTCCAACATTCCCTCCCTATGTGTTAAGCCTTTATTCTAGTTTAATTCAAACATTAATTTGTGACCTAGTTTTCTAGAAAAAGGCTGATGTAAGTTTCTGTAAGAGTTCCATGGCAATGAACACTCTTATGAATGGAACCTCAAATATGAAACTTTCAGATTACTTCTGTGCAGAAAAACATAATTGGAGCTGTAAACACAAGTTCCCAACCATCATAAAACACTGTTCCGTCTTAATGTACACAGGACCTAACACTAGCAAACAATGCTATAGTCTTACTAGTCTAGTCTTGTAGCATGACTTCAGGAATATGGTTACATCGTGTCTATGCACCTGGGTGGAACAGTGTTCTGTGCTGGGAACTACAGAGTACCTAACCATCCTACCCACATAATTCATCTGCCGTATAGGCCAGGTCACAACCCTTCTATATCACTGAACAATCCAGTTGCAGATAAAACTCGGAGAGAATAAAGTTGACACATGAGCATTTCACTTTCTATCTGAGTACTGGTCATAAAATTATCTTCATCAGAGATGTATAATAAAGTAGTTGAACTTTTCTGGTACTACATGCTAACCTCACCTTTTCCAATAAAGCCTTGTGTTGACTTGTTTTTTTAATATTGGATGCAAGAGCCTCAGTCACTGTAGAGCTTCCTTGATTTGAATTTAAGTCAGTGACCAAAACTTTCAGTTGTAAGTGCCTAGCACTAGGCTCCAAAGTAAGTGATCTACGATGCCTTTTGAAGTTGAACATTCTGAATGCTGAGCACTTCTGGATATTGGGCTACCTACTTGGGTGTGTAATATGGATTTAGGTACCTATGCTTGGCCTACTGTAGAAGCACATTGTTTCCTCCATATGTTTGGTATCTGGACTGGCTAGTCAATTTGGAAAGCTCTCTGGCTATGGAGTTAGCTTTTTAGATAAAGATTAAGATATGGCTTCTGTTTGTAGCAAGATCAGAACAGACCTCTCATTACCAAGATAAGAAGCAGAGTGGTGGAGGCAAACATCTGACTAAACTCTGAACTACAGTGGAATTTCAAAGTTCTGAAGTTGAATATTGAGGTCAGTCTGAAGTGCTGTCTTACTAAAGGTTTTTTCTAGAATAACCTTTTAGTGGGATCTCTGGCTCATTGTATCAATGTGTAGTTGGGAATGTAACTTCCTGTTGAGTCACTGAAACTGTAGTCACAACTGAATCCTCAAAATATTGCTCTTTTATGGCTCTTCATCCTCTGTCTATAACCTCAAAACCCCTCTGGGGCTATCCTGGCTTAAATGAAGCAATAAAAACTACTTGCCTGACTTAACATCTGGGTGTGCTGCTCTTAGCAGAAAAGTCAGTCTCCCCCCTTCCGCTTTGCGAAGTGATTCACTTATATCAAATAGAGGGCTGTATTCCCATGGCACATCATATCTTCCAGTGTTGTCTGTGGTGTCTGAAAGCTTTCCAGAATGAAACTGATTAGATCAAAGTTTACAAGAGGAATGGGACCCAACTCTGGAGTCAATGACTGGAAGATGGCTAGTGTGATGCTGGGTTTTTTGTTTCCCTCTTTAAAAAAGGTTTCAGGGGTCATCCTAACTTTAGTAGTAGGTAATCAGGAAGAAACTATAGTAAGAAACAGAATTATGAGCAACAAACCTAACTTGTTGGGGAAGAATCAACACTGCTTTTGTAAATGGTGAGGAATTCTTTGAGGGTTCTAATTGTAGATCAGGATGATCCAATTGATTTTACTGTACATGGATTTTTTCAGAAAGCCTTTGTCACTGTCCATCACAAAAGGCTTACAGAAACTCAGGTGTCTTGGAATAACGGGAGTTGTCTCTTGGAATAAATGGCCCATTCTCAGAATGGTGAGAGGTGAACAGCATGGGTCCTCCAAGAATCTGCACTGGGATCAGTGCTGTTCAACATATTTATTAATCTGCTCAAAGGGTAAATAGTGAGGTGGCAAAGTTAGCAGATCACAAAGTCCAAAGCTGACTGAAGAGTTGTGGGGATCTCACAAAACTGGGTGACTGGGCAACAAAATGGCAGATAAAATTCAACATTGATAAGTACAAAGTAATGTATGCTGAGGAAAAAATCCTAGTACACATGTATAATGGGTTCTAAATTAGCTGTTACCACTCAAGAAAGATCTTGGAGCCACTGTAGAGAGTGTTTTTGAAAAAGTCAGCCCAATGCGCAGCAGTGGTCAAAAAGGCTAACCTTGTTAGGAACTGTTAGGAAAAAGAGGAAAAAAATAGGACAGTAAAAATATCATAATGCCACTATAACAGGGTAGTCAGTAGGTGGACCGTGGGCCAAATCCAGACCACCAGATGCTGTTGAACAGACTGCAACATCTTTTTATTAATCTCGTTGTTGTTTTGTGTGCGCATGTGTTCTCTGGAGTTTGGGTCTTGACAATACCTTGACAAAAAAACTGTATAAATCCATGGTCCACCCGCTCCTTAGGTTCTATGTCCCGTTCTGGTTGCCCCATCTCAGGAAGGAAATAATGGAACTACAGAAGGTTTAGAGAAGGGCAACAAAGATGCTCAGGGATATGCAACAGCTTCTGTATGAGGGACTAAAGAAAAGGACTGCTTAGTTTAAGAGACTATTAAGGAGAGAGATGAGAAGTCTATTAAATCATGAATGGTGTGGAAACAGTGAGTAGAGACGTGTTTACCCTTTCTCGCCATACAAAAACCAGGGGTCACATAATGTAACTAATAGGCAACAGGTTTAATACAAACAAGAGGAAGTAGCTTTCACAATCCACAGTTAACTTGTGGAACTCCTTACCATGGGATGCTGTGATGGCCAAAAGTATAACACTTAAAAACTGGATATGTTCCTGGAGGATAGGTCCATCAATGGGTATTAGCCAAGATGGTCAGGACCCTAACCCTCTGCCTGCCAGAAGTTGGGAGAGGAAGACAGAGTAGCTCTCTCCATAATTGCCCTGTTCTGTACACTGCCCCATAAGCACTGATAATGATTACTGCTGGAGAAAAGGTACTTGGCTAGGTGGGCTATTGGTCTGACTTGGCATGGCAGTCTTATGCTTCATCTCATGGGTACCTTATTATTGAAACTTCTGTGGCTTTTTGAGGGGAGGGGAAAAGACTGTCAGATCAATTCGTTTTAAGTGACCTTTCTCCTATCTGTATTGGTGTACTAGGACAAGGCACTGGTGAAAGGTTGGGGATGAGGTATCTGACAGCAGTGGCTCACTAGCCGGCTTGTAATACTCTACAAATCTTGCTTTGCCTTTCACTGAGGCTCTGTCCTCTGTCAAATGCCACTCATTACCTTAAGTGCTTAATGGCAGGAACAGCTGTCTTGAATTCTTTATGAATTAACTCCTGGGGAAGCTAAGGTGGTTCCGGATTCATTGCAGGATTATGGCATGTCTACAATGCCCTGCTGTGGAAAAACTTACACTCCAGATCTTGGCTCAGATTTCTGGACCAGGTGATATCTGCATTAGATATTGCATGTTGCTCTACCAACCAGCTCTCTGAAATATACCAGCCTACCCCATAACATAGAGCAGTAACTTCTCTTTAGTGGACTAGATTTCTCATCAGTTCTTGGAAATCACACTTTGGCATGTGTAATTATAAACAGGCAAAAACTGACACAGGACCCTGTCTCCTAGAGAATAGAATTTGAATTGTTTTCTCTGAGGCTATGCAGAACATAGTTGCTTTAAGGACCCCTGATTTCCTCTCCCCACCCCATGAAAATCTGCACTAAGTTCAGAGGATGCATTAGCTTTCTCTGACTTAGCCTTTCCCATATTAGTCTTTCTGAGATATCCCAACTGACAGACTAATAGCCCAGGCAGCAATACACATACCAGCTAAAGCTAGGCGGTAGCACTAACTCAAGCTGCATCCAGGGATTACAGACTATCCAGAGGTCTTGGAGGGGTGGATTACCATATGGTGAGCAAATGACTGTTCATCTGGAAACTGTTAGTGTAAGGTCTCTGTAATGCTGCTACTTACAAAACTACAGTGACTTTGCTGGTGTCTGCATGAACTCCCCTGGGATTGTGCTGTGGTTGCAAGTCCTTAGGAAAAAAAATCTGTTTTTCAGTCTCAAAGCAAATGCATAACCTACTAACAATTGCTCTATTTCAGGCAAAGTAGAGTTTAAATGAGGCACTAATCATGGTGATCTGTCAGTCCAGTGTAGTCTTCCAAAGTGTGTGGAGCAACAGAGCCAGGTTGCAAGCCACATCTTACTAAAATAGTGTCAATCCTACCTCCTAAACCTAATTTTATTAGGATTTGGGGCCATTACTAGTCTGTTCCCTTAAGAGATGTAAGAGGGCTCTGGCTTTTAAATCAAGATGGTATGTGCTGGAAGCATATCTCTTTACCGTTCATGTTGCCTTATTTCTTGTCACATGCCTCATTAAGTCACGCAACATACATAGGAAGGCAGTTTAAAACTTATTCAGATCTCATGCCTGCGTGGTATTTGGAGACTGACTCTCCCAGTTGCAAAATAGGAGCTTGGGTAACTTGCAGCTCTGACGCAGCATCTTTCCATGGTAAGGAACAAACTAAAAATACTTTTTTTTCCATCTGCTTTTATTTCTGTAACTAAGTATGTCCCTGTTTCAAGAACAATGGGTCATCACAATGGGTCTCTGCGTTCTTCCCTGTTTTGGTTTGCCTGGGTTAGGGGCAAGTCTCTTCATAGAGAATAGCACACATGGCACAAATAAGTGTTGGCAGCACATGTAGGAACCTTCTGTCTCTTTATGCAGACTTAAGCTATGCCCTTTGAAGTCTTAACTGTGGACACTGCTGTTTCTACATCAGTATGTAGGATGCATAGCAATAATCCAAAAGCTAGTTTGACATGGGGCAGATGTGTCAAAGTGTCTTGGGGTGCCTAGATGGAGCTTAGTGGACTAAAGGGATAGCTTGAGTAGGGTCACTCTTACTGCACTCGATACTATAGTCGAGGTGGCCAAGCACTGACCATCCAAGCCACATATGATCATCAGAAGTTCAAGAGCTGGGGCGTGCCAGCTGGAGTGGGGCTTCAGCCCCATGAAGTGTGCCATGCAGGGCAGAAGCCCCAAGTTTCTCCCCCAACCAGTTTGATAAGTGAAGAATTGGGTGGGGAGGAGGGGCGGTCTCCAAGCCAAAATTTAATTGTAACAGTGCCTCATGCCACACTTTGGCCACCCCTGCTAAAGCCAATAATCTGTCATTGGTAAGCACTTAAGTGGAAAAACCCCATATGGTCATCAATTTAACTACAGTATCTACAACAGATTAATGTGCTTAAATGGTACCTATGTGAAGTGGGAAAGTATTCTGGGCTTGCATAAAACACATTGATTAGAGTCAAACATGACACCATACAACACTAGCTTTTTAATTTACAGAAGTGGGAATGGAAAGTTTGTAGTAACTTGCCAACTCTGAGTATCAAAACAGTTGAGCCAAAGGCTGATTCAAGATAAACCTAAAGCTCTTGGATTCTTCCGTTAGAGTAGGACAACATTTGTATTTTGGCTAATCTTCCCACCTGAAGATGGAGGCTCAACAAGAGGGCTGTATCCTAGAAAGCTTGGGCAGTGATGAGTGGTCTTCTAGCTCACTCTTGCATCAATTCAGTCATGGCCTTTAACAGAATAGGTCATTTTTCTTTTTTGAAGTATTAAGCTCAATTATACTTCTGAGCCTCTTTACACTTTCTATTTTTTTAAATGTAGTAGCTAGTCTCCTTGTGCCCAATCCCCATGTCCTATAAATCCTGTTCATTTGTTAGACGATCACTGGTTTTGACCTGTACTGTCACATCTATAACTGCCAACCATCTGTGCTGTCTCAAGATGGTTGCTGCATGTAGCCAATCTAAATGATCACATGGGGACTGGGCTATGCTCTTCCTGGGAGCCAAGAATCCCATGTCTAGGCTAACATTAAAATACTTAATTCTGGTGCTATCACTACAATATCTCATTCTAAGGCTCTTCTTAACATGAGACTGAACCAGGGGTAGAAATCGAGTAGTGATTATGGACCTTGCTGTACTTCCAGAGTTCTGACTTAGTCACTGAGATGCTTGGATCCTAATTAGTCAAGCCCTACAAGTGCCTCTGGAAATTGCTTGATTGAAGCTTCTAGTGTGGTCTGTTTTGGGGGGGCTGTATGCTGAATCTAGCACCCTGCTAGGCAAGGCTGAGGGCTGAGCGCTTAGCCTGCCATCCTTTAATCATTAATCCCTTTAGGATCCCTTGACAAGGGGGCCGAGCTAACTCATGGAGAACAGGGATTTAAAAAGCCAGCTTCTAAGTGACCCAAGGTGCTAGCGAACGAGGGAGTCTTACATGAGAGCCAGGGACACTTAATAAACATTCTCTAAAACTAGGCCAATAAACTCCCCCTCAAAAAACCAAACCAACAAAAAACCCCAGCAAGAGTGGAAAAAATAATGCCGGCAGAAGTCCTGCAACAGAGTGGTGGCGATCCAGTCTTCTGCACTGAATGCAGCATGTATGATTGATTTGCTTGCTGTGTGGGCAAGTAGCATACATGTGGATTTGGTTCAAGCAGCTCATCGCCCTCAGACTGAGTACAGACTCTTGAGACCAGAGTGCAGTGACACAGGTATGTAGAGACTTTCCAGGGCACAGTAGAACAGTGTCACACAGAGTCTGACACCCTCTCCTGTTGAGGATGAAAGTCTGCAGGAAGGGGAAAATCAAGCAGGAGTGGAGGGAAACTGTTATGGTATCCTATTGCAATAAGGACACATCTCTAGGGGAAGCCTACCATAGAATCTCTATGGATAGAAATTCCTACTTATACACTCACTATTCAAACATGGAATATACTACCAAGCAGCTGACTAGGATGGTGACTGGTTTGTGAAATGCTCAGGAAGAGCAGCAGCTACAACAGAACCTGATAATGAGGGATTTCAACAATTCCCCATATTGACTAGGAACATGTCACCTCAGGATAGGATGTAGAGGTAAAACTTCTGGACACTATAAATGACTGCTTCTTGGAGCAGCTAGTTCTGGAATCTACAAGGGGAGAGGCAACTCCTGACTTAGGACTAAGTGGCAGACAGGATGTGGTTCAAGAGGTGAATGTAGCTGGACTGCTCAATAAGAGCAACCATCATGCAATATCCTTTTGGAGGAGGGGAATACCAAAGAAACCCACCACAGTAACATTTAACGTCAAAAAAGGGAATTACACAAAGAGGCTAGTTAAAGGAAAACTTAAGAGGAACAGTCAAGTGGAATATCTGCAAGCCCCCCAAAACCTAACAGGCTCAAATTAAATGTGTGCCCAACTAGTGAGAGAACCAAAGACGACATGGCTAAACAGTAAGAGGCAGTTAAAGACTTCCTTTAAAAATTGTAAGTCAAATCCTACTGAGGAAAATAGAAAGGAACATGAACTTAGGCAAGTCAAGTTTTTTGGCTTGCCTAATTATACATTTACACTTGAAGAGCAACAAGCAAATAACCCATACTAACAGCAAAAAAGTTAAATATACTGGGAGAAGTAAGCCTGCCAAACTGGGGCCACTAGACAATTGAGAAGCTAAATGAATTCTTTGCATCATCACTGTGGAGGATGTGAGGGAAATCCTCACACCTGAGCCATTCTTTTTAGGTGACAGGTCTAAGGAACTGTTCTAGATTAAGATGTCGGAGGTTTTGGAACAAATTGTAAACTAAACAGATGGGCGAATACTAAGAAATTGGTAAACTGTTTACCAAGAGTTCTGAAGGAACTTAAATATGAAATTGCAGAACTACTAACTGATATGTAACCTCACTTAAATCAATCTCTGTATCAGATGATGGAGGATAGCTAATGTAATGTGTGGTGTGTGTGGGTTTTTTAAAGCCTCTAGAGCCTATCCTGGAAACGATAGGTCAGTAAGCTTAGCTTCAGTACCAAGCAAATTGGTTGAAACTCTAGTATAGTAAAGAACAGAATTATCAGACACAGATGAACATGTTCTGTTGCCATGGCTTTTGTAAAGAGAAACCATGCCTTTGATGGGGATCCCAAACATGTGGATATAGTGTACTTGGACTTTTGGAATACCTTTGACACATCCTTCACCAAAGGCTGTTAAGCAAACCAGTCATGGAATGAGAGGGAAGATCCTCATCGATCAGTGTATGGTTAAGACAGGAAACAAAGGGTAGGAACGGTTTTCACAGTGGAGAGGTAAATAGTGGGGTACCCCAAGGATCTGTATTGGAACCAGTGCTGTTTAACATGTTCATAAATGATCTAGGAAAAGGGGTAAACAGATTGTACTGAGTAATTTTGCAAAATTTGCTGTCAAGATGAAGTCCAAAGCTGACTACAAAGATCTCTCGAATTTCATGTTAAATGTGTAGTAATGTACATGGGAAAACATAATCCCAGCTCTACATACAAAAAGGTGGGCTCTAAATTAGCTGTTACTACTCAAGAAAGCAGTCTTGGAGTCGTAATGGATAAATCTCTGGGAACATCTGCTCATTTTGCCATGGTAGTCAAAACAACTAACTGTTCAGAACCATTAGGAAAGGGATAGATAATAAAACAGTAAATATGTCTCTCTATGAATCCATGATATGCCCAAACCTTGAATAATGTATCCAATTCTGGTCCCCCACCTCAAACATGGCAGATATTGGAATTCAAAAATACAGAGATGGGCAATAAAAATTAAGGGTATGGAACAGCTTTCATATGAAGAGAGTAAAGAGACAAGGTTGCCTTATCTTAGAAAAGAGATGACGGGTGGGGGGGGGAGAATATGATAGAGGTCTATTAAAATTTTGAATGATGTAGAGCAGTGGTCCCCAACCTTTGTGGCCAAGAGCACATTCATCCCTTCATCAGAGCGTGGCAGGCAGCAACACTTCTCAGCAGCATTTCGGTGGCGATGGTTCTCCACCGGAAGCGCTCCTCCACCGGAAGCGCTCCTCAGCGGCATTTCGGCAAAAGCTTCTCCGCCAGAAGCGCTGCGCAGCAGCATTTCAGTGGCAACGCTTCTCCGGCGGATGCTCCTCTCCTCTTTCTTCCTTCCTTGGCGCCAGCCCTGACAGCAGGCACACATAAATGCCCTGGCGGGCGCCATTGCACCCACAAGCACCACGTTGGGGACCACTGATGTAGAGAAAGTGAATAGGGAAATAACCCTGGTTCTTGTATTGTGTGAAGGGGAAAGGAATATCTGATAAAATTAGGCATCAGGTTTAAAAGAAAATACAAGGAAGTGTTGCTTCACACAATGCAGTCAACCTGTGGAATCATTGCCAGGGGCTGTTTGAAGGCCAAAAGTATAACTGGGTTAAAAGTATTTAAGTTCATGGAGAATAGGTCCAACAATGGCTATTTGCATCCTTGACCATTTTAGCTATGTCCTGCTTTGGGTATCCCTAAACCTCTAACTGCCAGAAGCTGGGACTAGATGACCGAATGGATCACTCAACAATTGCCTCGTTCTGTTCATTCCCTCTGAAGCATCTGGCACTAGCCATTGTTGAAAGACCGGATACTGGGAAAGATTGGCCATACTGGGTCAGACCAGTGGTCCTTCTTATAAGTTTTTTTTTTTTTGTGGAAACGTAATTGGCTTTGAAACAGAGTGCTGTTTCACTGAAAAGTGCTATCGGCTAGTCTGACCAGCTCAAATACTCTTCTGCCATAGAGTTGCATGGTTTACCTTTAAAGCAAGGAGAGACCTGTACATGAGAGATTCTATAGTAGTAAGTAAACCTGGTACTGATAGTGCTTAGCTGTGCGTGAAAACTGAGATGGGAAAGGAATATTCCTTACCAAGATCAGGGTTCACTGTACTGTCTTTCCAGGTCTCTGTACACCCTTTGTCCCAGTATGACTCATGCTTACGGGGATGACTAAGTCTTACACTGGTACAATATGCATCCTGATATGAACTTTGTTATAACAGCATCTGTTGTAGCTTATTCCCATAGTGGAAGGGGAATAGTCTATACTGTAGAAGCACCTTATAATTGTGGCTACATGGCAGGATGGATACAATGGTACAATTGTGTGTAGGTATCCCATTAGCCATGTCTAGTGGCATGGGCTTGCGTGTGCCATCAACTACTTTATTGTAGCACATCTTAAGCCTCTTTCAGCTGCACTGCTTACCTTAGTTAAGCTACCATTTTAATTACATAATGGAAATGCATAAAACATGACTATATTGGGAATTTTCAGAAAGATTAACACATCCTTGTCAGGTTAGTATTGCAGTATGGGATACTGAGATGAAACTGTAGGCACTGCTTTGGTTTTGTTTTTGCAGACTCTAGCTTGTACTTCCCAGGTAACTAGTGAGGTCAGTAAGATTCTGAAAATAGACTTTTTAAAACTGTGTAAGAGCAGTAGGACTACTTCCTGTAATCAGGAAAGCCTTCCTTGTAGCTGACTGCAAACAGGTTTCTCAAATGCCAGACTTTGGTTCCTCCACTTTCTTGAAGCAAATCATGGTGGAAATTTGGATGTGAAAGACTCAACTGTCAAAGCCAGCCTTTGCTATTGCAGCCTGGCAACTAACTGCATCCACAAATCAGGTGAGTGAGTGTAAACAGTTGTCCCACAAGCCTGCCTGTAAATGTGATATTGTGGGAGCAATACCTTGCCTGCATTAGAGGCCTGGGTGATAATCTGAGATGCCTAAATAGCCTCAAAGAATAGCTGTTCTATGGAGGTATTTGGAATGGGGCTGTGGAGGAGGTGAGGCAGGCATTGCCAAGACCATGGCAGTGCAAGCTGGAACTCTTCTTCAGTTAAAGGCCACTGACACCTGGGTTGTCTATTCAGAGATGAGGAAGTACCAAAAGGTGGCTTACCACGCATTGGAATACAGCATTTCACTTATTATACAAACACTTCAACAAATTGGATGCAAAAGCACTGGGAAATGTTCTAAGGCACTCTAATATTGCTTGTGGGCCTTGGCTAAGAGGCCTGAAGGACTCTATATTGGACACAATTGGGTCAGTGGTTTTCAACCAGAGGTATGCATATCTCAGGGGGGGAATGCAGTGGTCTTCCAGGGGTACATCCACTCCTAGATATCTGCCTAGTTTTACAACAGACTACATAAAATACACTAGCAAACTAAAATTTCATACAGATAAAACAAGTAAGCAAATTTTCAGTAACTTAAGTGTTGTCACTTTTGGTCTGATTTTTTTTGTAAGCAAGTACTTTTAAGTGAGATGAAACTTGGGGTATGCAAGACAAATCAGACTCCTGAAAGGGGGACAGTAGTCTGAAAAGTTTGAGCACCACTGCCCTAGAGATCATGATGAAACTGAAGGGAAGACTTAAGATCAGGAAACTCTTAAGATGCGCTGTTGTAGCTCATGGGTAGGGCTACAATTTTTGTCACGGAATCCATGATTTCCAGAGACCTCCATGACTTGAGCCCACAGTGCTTGAGAGCTGCAGGTCCCCCACCTTGCTCCCCCCAATTGCCCATGGTGGCTGGGAACTGCAGGGCCCCAAGCTCCCAGCTGCTGCAGTCAGGAGAGGGAGTGCTCTGGGCAGATGGCATGGGTGGTCCTGGGGGTTACTAAAAATATGCATGACAAAATGGGTAAGTCATGGATGGGTCACGGGGTTTCCACAAATTTTTCTTTATTGCCCATGATCTGTCTTCCACTTTTTTAGAAGAAAAAAATCACCTTAGCCTTATTTATGGGGTGGACTTGTTAGATGCCTGCCCCACTGCTTGAGTAACTTTAGAACTAAACTTGACGCTTAACTGGACAAAACACTCAACATACAATAAGTAACAAAGCTGCACTTGTAGGCTTAGACAGCACAGCCATAACATTAGTGACTGAAGTTGTCTTTGGGGTGTGGAATTCTAGAATGCAGATTTAACTATATGCAATGTTATGTAAATTAATGACGGATATCATAGAATCATAGAATCATAGAATCTCAGGGTTGGAAGGGACCTCAGGAGGTCATCTAGTCCAACCCCCTGCTCAAAGCAGGACCAAACCCAATTAGATCATCCCAGCCAGGGCTTTGTCAAGCCTGACCTTAAAAACATCAAATATCTCACTGGCTGAGAATTTTGACTATCTCTGGGGCTCTGAACTGATTAAACATCCTGTCTGTCACAGAATACTCTGATTTACCCATTGTACAAAACCTAAAAATAGCCTTAAAATGGTTATTTATACTCAAATGATCTGTTAGATGACTGGCAGTGAGTAAAGAGCAGGTAAAGAGTTTGCCATAAGGTGAATTTGCCCAGAGGCTTGATAAATGCTAGAGTACCTAGATCACCCAGGTACCCCATTTCCCCCCCTTTCCTCCAAGGTTATTGGCATGCATTCCTTTTGATGTCTTGATCAGTGTCTCTTGATAGATAAGAGGAGACTTCTTGCTAACTGTGGTCTCTCTTCTGAAGCTGGCAGCAGAGATACTGGGTCAATACTTCTAGGACCAGAAGGAACCACTAAGTTCACCAACTGGCCAGCTGCCTAGCACAGGCCAGAGAATGTCACCTAGTAACTCCTAAAGTGAAGGGGACTTGCATGGCTGTGGCTTTTGGGATGTGTACATGTTTCCAGCAAGGAACCAGCCTGAGACTTCCGTTCACACCTGACAGGCTACATGAAGTGATCAGGGTTTGCTACCAAGTGGACCCCAGCCAGAATCTGCAGAAGGGGAGAAACTCCAGCTACTTTACCATAAACCCCTGCGATATCTGATCATGAAGCTCTTAGGGCCCTTCTAAAGTAGGGTAAGAGATTAGGTTAGAAGGAAAAGTCTTTCAGAGAAGTGGATCACTTAATACTACGGATGTGGGTGACTCAACAGCATGACTCGTCAATAGCAGTGATGCATGAATTGCACTGCAGTTGACCTAGCTGTGAGTAGACACCGTTTGCTAGGACAGACTTCCCAGGTTCTGCAATGACTAGCAAATATTGGTGGTCCTCTAGTGCTGGACATAGCATGCAGGAAGCATGGGCTGGTGGCAGCAGGAGAACAAGGAGGCACAACAGCATTTGAAAGGCTGATTGAATTAAGCAAAGTTGTCTAACAAGTGCCTGTAAAAGTAAGCACCTAAGGGCTGTAGTCATGGATCAGGGCCCCCGTTGTGCTAGGCATTGTACAAACATGTAAGACATGCCATATATAAATTAGAGTATCTTTAACTATTTCTGATGTAAAAATTACAGCTTGTGCCCATGTCAGATTTAAATAAATCCTTACAAGTCGTCTTGGCCACCTTCCTCATGCAGTCTTGTGCTCATGTCCAAGCTAAATTAATGAAAATATATTCTGCTCTAGCACTGGTAGTCTGCATGGGCCACTCATCCTCTTCTCCCCCCTCCCCCCCCCCCCCCGCAAAAAAAAAGTGGTGATAGGTAGGGGTAGTGCACTTCCTTGAGGACATCATGCCACTCCAGGGGAGAGGGTGGCTTCTATGGGTAGCAGTAGCCTAACTGCAGAGACTTGATGCATCAAGGTGGGCTTGTATAACTTGACCTGACACTTCACCTATTCTGTAGAAGGGACACTGGATCAAACTTGGGAGTTGCACCCCTTTACACTAGGCCCACTGACTTCAGTAGACACTGCAGCCATTTCAGCCAAGGCCAAGCTTGCTCTTCAGAGACGCACACAAACCCTGTATGGGAGGGAGAACTGCAGGTGTTAACTGGAGTATGTTTGCAACTTAATGTACATCCCCTATCTGCAGGATGGGAGTGTTTTGCAGTCCCAGAGCACACACTAGAGTTGCAAACTTCCTAATTGCACAAAACAGAACATCCTTGCCCTGTCCCCTTCTCTGAGGCCCTGCCCCCACTCACACCATCTTCCCTCCTCTGTTGCTCGCTGTCCCCCACCCTCACTCACTTTCACTAGGCTGGGGTAGGGGGTTGGGGTGTGGGCTCTGGAAGGGAGGTGGGGTGCAAGAGGGGACTCAGGCCTGGGGTTGGGGTGCAAGAGGAGGTTTGGGGTACAAGTTCCAGCCAGGCAACACTTGCCTCAGGCAGCTCCCTGTCAGCAGGGCCAAGGCAGGATCCCTGCCTGTCCTGGCTTTGCACAACTCCCAGAAGTGGCTGGCATGCAGAGCTGGCACTCAGGGTGGGGGCAGCATGCAGACCTTCCCTGATTGCACCTGTGCCAAGGGGCTGCAGGGACATGCTGGCTACTTCTGGGAGCCATGCAGAGGCTGGGCAGGCAGGGAGACTTCCTTAGCACTGCTGCCTGGACTCTTAACGGTCCAGTCAGTGGTGCTGACCAGAGCCACCAGGGTCCCTTTCGACCAGGCATTCTGGTCAAAAACCAGGTGCCTGGCAACCCTAGCGCCCACAGTACACCGCCAGTATCTGGGGGGGGGGTGTGGAAGGGGGAATGACAGGGCAAACCCTCTTAATTTAAGCTTCAGTTTGTGAAGAAGACACAATACCTTTATCTGCTTTGTGGCCATTACTCTCCTGCAAAACACTCCTCCCAATGACATGCTAAACTGCCTGGAACTTTTCTCCCTTACCAAAAGAGCAAGTGACAAATGCCAAGATCTGAGCTTTTAGTTCCAGGGAACTGAGATTGCCTGAGACCTGGAGAGTAAACCTCTTTCTAAGCATATGGATGCTAGAGCATGGAGTGGTGGTAGTGTAGCACATAATGTGTTTGGCTGAAATTGTTTTAAGAATCTTTAAATATTTGAAATTTCTTGTCTTGGTTCTGGACACATGGACAAACAGGCTGCCATCCTAAATTAATGTCAACATTAACCATTCTTAGGGTTCTTAGCTGCCCTGGTGTAATTTAAGGTGTGAATTCACACCTTAACAATTTAACTGGTGCAACATGCAGTGTGAACACTGCTCTCTGGGATATGTGGCTTATTCTGGTTTAGCTAAACCTCTTCCTAATTGACTTGAACTAAATTGAAAGGAGCCATTCTTACACCAAGTCAAACTGGTGCTAAAAGCCATGTGGACATTCTGAACTCCATTGGCTTAAGTGAACATTTGCAGTTATACTGGTGTGGCTTTCTCATCCTATCTGAACAAGCTACTAATAGGATAAGTGAGCTAGAGGGTTATAAGAGGTACAATCAAAAGATGCTGCTGGTACTCAGGGGATGTCTTTCTGGAACAGGGGTAGGCAACCTATGGCACGTGCTAAAGTCAGCATGCAAGCTGATTTTCAGTGGCACTCACACTGCCCAGGTCCTGGCCACCGGTCCAGGGGGCTCTGCATTTTAATTTAATTGAAGCTTTATACATTTTAAAAACCTTATTTACTTTATATACAACAATAGTTTAGTTCTATATTAGACTTGTACAAAGACTTCTAAAAACATTAAAATGTATTACTGGCATGGGAAACCTTAAATTGGAGTGAATAAAGGAAGACTCAGCACACCACTTCTGAATGGTTGCTGACCCCTGTTCTAGAAAGACATTCTGATTTCTCTTCCTCCTGAGCTACTTAAGTCTCCAAGTTGCAGTGACAGTTTCTAGTTCATAAAGATGCAGGCTCCACTGCTTGAATCTGGCAGTAAAAGGCAGCCTGCATGTCCCAACCATAACAAAGAGCAGTCCCTGCCCTTCTCCTGCAGCTAGGAACAATTTGGTGCCTAGTCAGCTTCCAGGGCAGAGCTAGCTTATTTGGGTGTTTCCTCAGTCCTCCCCATCTACTTTCACAACTCTCTCATATCCAAGTTCGTTGCTTTAACCCAGGCTAGCTGGCCCAACTGGGGGTATATAGGTTAAAGCTCGGGTGCTGCTTTCCCTTAGGCTGGTAACCCACTCATTGTGAGGACACAGGTTAAATTAATCAATGATACTAAAATGCCTTCCTCACAACCTTGCCAGCCCACCCCACCTGCCCAGGACAGAAGTTCTCCTACAACTCTCAGAGCAGCTCAGCATACTGCAGCTCAAAGAACCCTGGGATGCACTCAGCAGTCCAGGTGACACACATGGGAGCATGTCACCATGAGGACACAGTAACTAGGGTAGGATTTTGCATTATAGCTGCACAATCAACCAGCTAATCTGAATGCCAGTTACTCCTGTAGTGAAGGCATACTACAAAGAAAGGCAGCGTTTGAATGACCCTTTCTTTAAGGGATTAAGGGAGCAAAAATTAGGTGTCTTTCTAACACACAGCTGCGTACACATTTGACCTCTTAAGAGGAATGAGCTGGGAGTGGGGTGGGTGGGAATAGCAGCCACTGGCATGTATGTGACTAAGTAGCTCTGGTTTGGCTGGAAAGCCATGGAGGATCTGAAGGCAGTGTCTGGATTATGTTTCTTGTACATGCTGGATTGAGGATTTAGTTTTTTATTAAAAGAAAATACTGCCCTTGGAATCCCTCTGCTTACTGTTTTGTGTAAAACCATGTGACCCCTGAAATAGCTACGGACTTGTATGTAGTGACTTGTCCGCTGGTCTAACAACCTCTGATATTGGTGCATGCTACGTAGTGTGCCACAAGTTAATCTACCTTGGGACCTAACCGCTCAGCAGTTTAATGTTTAACTTGCTAGTTCTTGGCTCACTGATAATTTCCAGTAGGGAAACTTAATGCTGATCAGACCACTATCATGTGTAACAGCTGAAATGAGATTCTGAAAATGCTGACAACCAGCTAGAAGGCTTATTTCTATTATAAGTGGAGTAGAACTGGATGGCTCATAACATCAGTCTTAGAAGCCATAGCTCATCAATTCATTCTGAACTGGATGATGTAGAAAACATCACACTTTCCCTTTGCACAGCCTCTTGTTTGTAAGACAAGCCAAATTCTACTTTCCTCTCACCATGCAGCTGCAAATTACTGGGATTTCACTAGTATAAATGACAACAGCCTGACACCTTTTAGGATTAAATCCTGAGTTCACTGGTGGGCTGGGCTGCCTATATTGGAATAGGTCCTAGATCCTTTTTGCTGTCTTAGCAAGACAAAAACTGCAAACCCATGCTGTCTTGTCACTGACAGAGTTGGAATAGTGGAGTATACTGATGGCTACATGTAATTTAAAAAAAAAACACTGCTCACAGCCACAAACCTAAAACATGAGATGTTACTTCAGTGTAAATAAGAACCTCCCCTCAAGGAAAAGGGAACAGTTCCTACTGGAAGGCCACTGTCAAAAGTGGAGATGGGGAGTGAGGAGTTTATCTGCTAGTAGGGGGGAGAGGATCCAACCATTATGCTGGGATTTCTTTGACTTCCTGTTCCCAAAACAAACACACAAACCGCTTCAGTTTGTGGGGGGGTGTTTGTTTTTTTCCTTGTATTTTGTACAGGATAGTGACCTGAAAGGGACCTTGTCAGCCCTGGAGCACTACTGATAACAGGTAAAAGTTGATGTGACCTAAAGCAGAAGGACCAGGGATTCTGTAGAGGGCAGACTCACTTCCAGAGGCCCAAGTCAATAAACCTGTCTCCCTGCCCTATTGATTCCTGGCCCCATGTACAGACTCTTTACAGCCACATCTTGACAGTGAAGGTGCTGGGGTTGTCTTCAAGAACTTTACTGGCTTCAGTACTCAAAATCAGCTAGTGCTAAATCAAGCTCCGGAGCCAAGACTTGGGGCATGTCTACACTTACTTCTGGAGTGATCAATCCAGCGGGGTCGATTTATCGTGTCTAGTGAAGATGGGATAAGTTGACCACCGAGCGCTCTCCCGTTGACTCCAGTACTCCACTGGAGTAAGAAGCATAGGCGGAGTCGACTGGAGAGCATCAGCAGTTGACCTACTGCCGTGAAGACACGACTTCAGTACGTCGCCTTCAGCTATGCTAAAGTTGAGTAACTTACACAGACTTGGCTCGTGTGCTCCTGTGTGTTTCCTCCCCTCCCCCCGCCCCCCCCACACACATAGTGTAGACCAGGCTTTATTGTCCTGTACTTAAAGGCTTTGCTTCTTCCAAAGAGCTCTCAATACTTCTAGAATGGGCTTGTACTCATTAAGTTTTGGAAACTGAGCAGGCTCATAGGTTTTATTTACTTAAAGCCAGCAGGGACATAGGATCATCTAGTCAGACCTGCATAGCACAAGCCGTAGAATCTTCTGTTTAAATTGCCTCTTGAAGAAAGGCATCAAGTCTGTATTTGAAGTCTGTCAAGTAATGGAGAATCACCACTTCCCTTGGTAGCTTGTTCTAGTAGTTACCCTCACTGTCCAATTTCTGCCATCGTACTGGCTGTGAAACATAGTGAATGTGTGGGCTATCTAGACACTGCTCTGTTCTCCAGTGCAAATGTTTGTACCCTCTAACTTTCATGGTGAGCTAAAGAGCAGCTCTTCTTTCCCCAGTAGCCAAAGTAATAAGGGCCCCAGGGAGAGCTGCATGACTCCTGCCCTATTCTCCCTCCCACAACAACCCCAAAAGACTTGTACTCTGTTGGTGCTAGTAGTGGTGGAGGTTCTTGCGTAGCCCAGGAATTTTAACCTGTCTGTTGCATTATTTAGATGGTCCCCCTCCAAATGCATCTTGTCTCTGGTTCACTTTATAAATAGAAACAAGACAGTGTCTAGAGGGTCCTTGCTCAAAGTACAACAGTTGCACATGGGTTGCCTCTGAAATGCTCTTTTGCTTGGTTCTTAGGAAAACAGACTGGATTGCTAATGCAGCTCCCATTAACCTTTTGGCTGGCCTAGGTTTGAGTGTTCACTGAGTTTGCTCATTTGGGAATTACTACATTCACCTGCTAATATGTGAGTGACTAATGGCATTCAAATTCAGTGCTGGAGCTCACGTACCATCAAGCCTGTGCTACCTTGGGGCAGTCTGGCAAAAGCAACCATAAACCGGTGCAGCAAGACCACACAGTGGCCAAGACTGATTTGGACACCAATATCTTCACTATTATAAGTAATGACTGAACCAGACCTTACACAGGCATCCCTTAACCCCTTTTGTAAACCTAACCAAAAGCATCCTGTGGGAATAACTTCTCAGTGCATAACTTTGTGCACCTTCAAACGAACCTGAAGGTGGCTGACCGTGTTAAATGACAGAAAAATAATCTGAAATCTCTCCTTGTATCCCTCTGAGCATCCTGCAGGGCTGTGGCTTTGAGCCACAGAGGGTGGAGTTAATCCTACCTGGGATATTAATTCTTACTTCTGTCTCTAACAAACTCGCATTTCTCTTAGTGGGATGAAGATATACTTCCACTAGTATCCATGTCAAGCTAAAAAGCTTTTCAAATGGCTGTCATACAAAGCCAGTCCTTCCAACAGAGTTGTTGCCCCAGTATTTGCAGATGAATGACAAATCCACGCTTACTTTCATGCAATTCAACTATTGAGTTATCTGGAACAGATTGAACAGTTAACTCCTTTGATTAATGTTCAGTGTGCAAACTGGAAACAGCCAATAGCAAATGTTGCTTATCTGTTTCCTCCAGCCTGTCTGATAAGATGGGAATTGATGCTCTTCATGTCAGTAATAGACTAGGTTTTTCATGATACAGTGTGTACCTAAAATGAGACTGCAAGGTGGGAAGCCACAGTATGCAGCAGAATTATAAATTGGGAAAAACAAACATGTCAACATGGCAGCATTACTCCAGGTAATTATGCTTGGCATAGTGATATTTAACTTTTTGTAGTTGACAAATATTAAGATTAATGCTTATTTTTAATGTAAACTTTCACAGTTGTAGGAAATTATGGGGGGGTGTCAAATTTAATGACAGATGCTGAGATTCAATTTTTAACTGTAAAACACACTTCAACCTCATGTCAAAAGATCACTAAGTTCAGGCAGCACTTTTCTTTTTTTGCCTGTCTGCAAATTTTGACTCAATGTTTTTCTTGGCTTGTGTATGGTGGAATTGACACTTATTGGCACTTAATGATTAAAAACATAATCCTTCCATGCTGACAGTGATGGATCTTTAGTGCTCCAGTACGGTTTACTCTGAAGAGTCTAATTTTAACAGACTGCTATAATAATCTCCACTGTGGAGTTATAAGAATGGGATACAAATAATCCTTAATCTAGCAAAAGGATTTCTGTGAAAATGTAGGCTGCTACAACTAGTAAAAATCATTAACTGAGCTACCCCACCCGCACAAGCCTCCTGTTTGCTTTTGCATGTGTAAAATCCTCACTTTTGCTGAAGTGTGGGTGGGGTGAGATCACCAACTGTCTACAGAACTCCAGCCACTACTTCTCGCAGTTCATTTTAAAGTCTGTATTCTGGCAGGTATGGAGGACTCTGTAGCTGCAACTTACAAGTGTCTTTGGCATAATGGTGTGAAAGGGAACAGTTAATAAGCACTCTGTCTAGTTACCCGGACAAGATGTACTCAATTTTAAAGTACTCTATTGGGAAAGCAATATTCGGACCCTTAAAGGCACTAGTGTTGGGTTTGTGTAAGATTGGTGTGCTTTGCTCACAAACTAATGCAAGCTGGTGCTATGTGTGTTCAAAACAAGAATATAGCCACTTGGAAAGATAGTTACAAGCTATTTGCTACTGATGGTCTTAGTGACACTGAATCATGACATCTCTCAAAGACAATAGTTTATGCAACTATTTATTGTAAACTGTATTGACAGGGCTACAGCTGTGGCAATCCCACTACCAAAAACATGCATGCATTCAAGATGAATAACACAAGATCACTTCAGCAGGACATCACACAAATGGATCAGTGTTATGATCATAAGCCTGTCATGTGGTTCGTCAAAGGCTGTATTAAGTGCATTTGGAGCACAGTGGTGCCATGTGAGTTCTGACAGTAGCTGTAACTACACCTTGGCTAGAACTCTCCTGGTGAGGAAGGAGACTATAACACACTTGTGCCCAACCTGCCTTTGTTGGCTCCAACTGTAGCTGAATAGCAAGCAATGACTGTAATGAATGATGGGAAGTACTCAAACTCATGATCAAGTACTTCTACTGTGGCTGCCAGAAAGCAGTATCCTGCACTGCTTTAGTACACAGATGGCCCCACTGTTTAAAGTTAGTAACTTATTTTCAGCCTTCAAGTACAGCAGCATAACTCCACCTATGTTGTGCTACTCTGATTCGTCTGTGGGATTAAAGGCTTCCTGTCTGGGTATAATCTAACTGCAATTAAAAGGTCATGGAGAAACCTTGACCATGAGGTGTGCACACTGTCTGAACAGTGTAATCCCTTTTCTTGATCAAAAACTGAACTAGTCAATGTCTACAGACAGATTCTCTGAATCAACATGCAGATTAAATGTCTAGTTAGACTTTGCTGTGTCTGAAAAGGCTGGCAATTCCTTGGGTTGCATGTTGGTACAGAAACCTGGCTTTTCTATTTGCGCTACTTGCCTTTGTCTAACCAGACCTACTGAAACATTGTGGTCATACTTAGGGGTGGGAATGTCCTAACTGGGATACTCTCATACATAACTCTCCTACTCTTGTAATAAACTGTTGCTTGTTTTAGTTCTGCTCTCAGGTAAACTCTTGGCTGTGCTTTAAGAAGCTTTCATGTTAATTTCATGGTGTCAATGTGTTTTGTTTTGTTTTTTTTAAAGGACCAAAGTCCACTAGTCCCCTTTGCCGCAACTGCCTGCATGCACAGATGCGTATCTCTACCAGCATACTGAGCCTTCTGTAGGAAGGTGACCTCTGAACACCTGTCTGGGCCAAAACTCTCCTCCAATAAATTCAATAGTATTACTAAGCGGGAAGCCTCAATAAAAAATTAATTTTAATCAACTCTTCCATTTGTACTTCAGTACTTTTTCTAAAGAGGTGCATTAAAGCATGTTGGCTAATAGAGCCTTTACACTAGATTTGGTACATCTTGCTACCTAAGAGGGCCAATTATAATTGTATGTTTACTTAAGCAATTATAGCTTAACGTTTTCATATTCTTGTACACTTATGTTAAATGGTGAATATTGCTTATTCAGTAAATCAACTTTTTGCTCACGATTTATCAAGTTCCATTAGTATAACTGGAATTTAAACAGCGTATACCTTGTTTTGTTTAAAATAAAACCTTAAGTATGTTTGGTACATAAGTGCTCATCAAAACATGTTTCACATTTATAAGCTTAGGCCTTTAACATAGTGTATTAAATTTAGATTTTGTTTTCAACAGGTTTATTTAAAAAACAAACTTACAGAATCCAATTTTTTTTTCAAAACTCTTGTCCATCCTGCAAAGCATGGTGGGGTTGGTGGGTGATATAAGGGGGATCTCATCAAAGAATAAGTAGGTGAGATCTTGCATGGAAAGCATAAACTACATTCTCAATGAACAGCATTCATTTAAACAAGTCTGCCTTGCCTAGCAAATGTTTTCCCTATCTTCTGGAAGGCAGCTCAAAAAAAAAAAGTGCTAGTTGATGTTCCTCAGATTAGTCCATTTCTCTTGGGTTGGAAACAAAATATTCTGCTGCATTTGCAGGGTAACTCTTGTACAGCAATCCACCTAGATCAAGAGTAGTGGACTGAGAAATCTAGTTTTGATTGTCCAAGAATCAATCTTCATTCAGGATGCATATTGCACTTGACTTGCCTCTAGTATGATGGGCTCCTTCATATAAGCACCTGCAGCTGAATAAAACCCAGAACTAAAGAGGCTGTCTTCAGTGTGACTATATGTAGTAAATCAGCCCAGAAAATATGGCCATTCTTATGTACTGAATGGCAACAAATGCTGGTTTTTGGGTTTTTTGTTGTTTTTTAATTGCTCTTGTGCTACTCTGTTCACTAATGTGGTCCTTTCTCTTTAAAGCAAACTACAAATCTAAACCTTCCTCCTGAAGACCTGGATTCATCTGGCGATGATGATGATACTTTCTCTGGCTCTGGTGCTGGTGAGTGGATTTGTATTACTGCTCAGTTGTCATAAATTCTTTAAGGTCGTGACTTCTGGTGTACAGCTTAGCAATGACATGTCCTGGCTGCTGTTTCCCTAGAGCAAGGTAACTGTCCTGTGTCTTTCCCTTCAGGATTAGCTTTTCAGGAGCACAGTGCTCCTGACAGTCATTTTAGGCTGCTTTACCTCTAAGCACAAGCAAACAGTTGAAAATTGAAGTGGGCTTCCAAAAAAGTATCTGTTCCTGGTGGGAATAAACAGACATCCTACCCATATCTGACTTGTAATATTAATGGTGATGTCTGGCTTTTGCCGGGCACTAATGTGAAACCACTGTAGTGGCTCATTCATTCATGGAGCAAGTGAAGGAAACAAAGCAGAGGTGTTAGATGGGATAACTTCTTTATCTGTTTCAATTATGAGGGAGGGAAGGAGCTGGATGAGAACTTCTACTTCACAATTCCCCTGCCATAACTCACTCAGGTTGCTGAAGCTCTGGACTCCTGGCAGATCTCACTAGACTATCAACTTCCTCTAGGAGTGACTTCCCATGGGGAGCAGGACTAACCATATACTCCATAGTGTCAAAGGAGGCCTTCAATGAAATTGGACTCTGGTAGGCCTTTCCCATGCTGTGTGTCCTGTTTCTGTTGCAGCAGCTCCTAGATGACCAATGAGGATCTCCATTTTATGCTAGACTCGTCCAAATAAGACAGCCCATGTCCCAGAAGACTTATGATCTAGGTATTAAGCAATGGTTAAACTTGCTGTACAATGATACAGGTCATAGAAAACTGCTAGGGACCCTAACTGGGTGTAAATTTCTATACACCACTAATGCCTATTTAATCTGGTTCAGACTTTGGCTCCCCCAAAAGAAATAAAACTGCCTCAAACTGGTCCATGAGGATAAAATGACTTTATGTCCTGGTATAAAGTGCTAATCCCTTTCCTAAATTAAGATTAATCTTCACTATTAACTCCTGATGTCTGGCCACTCAGTCAAACTTGGTGTTCCTGCCTACATATTTCTCCCTTTACCCTTCTTCCCATTCCCAGCTACCCATTTTTGGATGGGATATCCTCACTGGTAGTGTTGAGGGTAGGAGAAAGGTGGAAAGCAGTGCTGAAGAGTCTTCTGGCTGAGTATGGGGATCAGTTTAGTGATGGGTAAAATTAGTTGGGTTTTATCAGACTTGCATAGAATTGCCCTGTGGGGCAGGGAGTCCTAAGTTACTAGCAGACCAAAAGTAGCTAACACTTGCGAACTTGCAGGTCAGTGTGTTACAAAAAGGAATGTTTGGCCTTGATAAATGGGCTGCTTTCCCTCCTTGGCACAAGTTTGAACAACTAATGGTGTACTGACTTGGCAGTACTCGAGTAACCAGCATATCCAATTTTGGATGGATTTTGGGGGTGACGGGGCACTGTGAAGCAATCAAATTGCTTTTTTGGGTCTAATCCAGGCCCTACAGTAAGTCGCCTTTTAATAATAACTATCCAACATACTGAGCTGCTTGTACTTCTGTATGTCTGTTAATGCTTAACATTCTTGTGTAGGTCCCTTGACCAACCATGCGGTGATTGCCTGGGATATCCCCTTAGAACAGGCAAATGCATCATCAAGGTCAGCAATATCCACTGGAGCAACTGTTCACCAACCTGCAGTTCATGGCACTGAAAACCCAGCTGAAAAGGAAATGGTATCATCATCATCATCCCCCACTAGTGATGTAGTGCCAGATGAGGCTGTCCTTTCAGTAATGGATGAAATTCACGAACGGGGCTCAGCTGCGGAGCAACCTACAACAACTGAGGCAGCCATAACGACAGGAAGCCCAACTACTCACAGTCCTACTGTCAGAGTAACCACTGCACAAGCCTCAAGCACAGTCCATGTAATTGAACCTAGTATCCATAGCTCTAGTTCATCTGGTGTCTCTAAAGAAACATTTGATCCCAGCTTCACCACTATTAGTGAGGAAGATGTTCACTCCCCCACTACAACAATTCTACCCATGGGTATATACCCTATAGATGATAAAGAAAGTCCATCTCCTGAAGAAAGCTCTGGGGATCAGGTAAGAATTAACAGTTTCAATCTCAAATGTAGATCTTTCCCATATCCAATGCTAAAGCCATACAACAGTTCTGGAATGTAGTAACTTAGCTTCATATGTGGAGTGGAACTAATTTCTATTATGATGCATCATAAGCTGTTAACTGCTGGGTGTGGGGAAAATTCTTTTGCCATCAGTTGAAGGGAAATATTAAAAACTACTAATATAACACAACAAGGTCAATGTAAAGCTTCCAGTAACTCAGAGTGCTGAAATGTGATTGACTTGTACTGTATCTTTTCCACAGGGAGACTTTATCTTTAGTGAAGAAAAAATGATACCATCGGAATCTGAACTGGCTGACTCTTCAAGAGATGCTGAAGCTGCTGGAACTTCCCAGGGGTTAATGGACAGGAAAGAAGTTCTAGGAGGTATAATGCATTGAATGCTATAGACAGTCCTGTGTAGTCCTCCTAATCAGTGGCTGCCTAATCTGCTATAGGATCCACCCAATACTGCAGAACCTAGGCTTTCTATTTAAAAATCTCTAGTTATCAGAGCTCAAGATATGTTTAGAAACCCCAAAACACTAAATCAAGGCAGTGTTGCACAATGTGTGTAGATGCCAGAGCCTCAAACTTCTTCTACTGATATCTAGATGAATGCATTGCTAATAAAAATGGGCATGTTGCAAATTGAATGTGGGAACAATGTAAAATCAAACCTGATATAGCATGAAGAGCCTGTCCTTGGTAATGTAAATGAAGCTGCTGTAGAACTGCTCTAGCACCAGAGTGCTGCAGAGTTTCGATCCAGGTTGCTCTGAGGTACATGTTCAAGTGGGTGGTAATACACTGAGGGAAAAGCTTTGACTCCCAAGCAAGGATGGAGTAAAAACCTCTTGCAGTACTAGAGCATAGCCTGTTGGCAGGAGTCATGGCTTAGGTACAGTGGACTCCAGGTAATAGAGGAAGGAACGTGGATGACTACATCTTCAAACTTTCATTTTTGGGAAGGAATTGAAAGCTTCTGTAGGGGAGGCTTTCAGAGGACTGCTAGGTGCTCAGTTCCCATTGATACCTAATTCCCATTTGACTTTGAAAACTCTCTGGATCTTATTACATCACTTGATTATGAAATGCTTTTATTGTACTGGTCTCTGTTCCTACTAGCTAACTCTGGAATAAACTTCAATCAGAATGTCTCCTGCATAGTGTCTAATGTGACTTTTTTGCCTCCCCACAGGTGTCATTGCTGGAGGACTAGTAGGCCTGCTGTTTGCAGTGTTCCTAGTTGGATTTATGCTGTACAGAATGAAGAAAAAAGATGAAGGCAGCTATTCATTGGATGAACCAAAACAATCAAATGGAGGATACCAAAAACCACAGAAACAAGAAGAATTCTATGCATAAACACTAGTCTTCAGAACACTTCCCCCCACCCCCTTCTTGAACTCTTCTCCTGTCCCTGCATACAACCTGCTTGTGGTTTTTCTGCATTAAACTCAAGCCATACAATCGTCCGATATAACCCTTGCCACTGGAAACTAACTACAAATTGCATCTGGATTCCTGGAACCTAGCCAGCTTTCTTGCACAATATAGATTTTTTTTTTATATATATATAAAGTGGAACATGGGACTGCAAGCCACTAAACTTGCTTTGGCTTATCTAAAGACTTCTGGGAGGGAAGGAGATGAGGGAGAGCTGGAATGTATGTATATAACTGACCTTTAGGAGAACAGCCGGAATTAACACTAACAAGGCTTAAATTATCCATACTAAAGATCCTTGTTAAACTCTCATGGCCTCCACTGTGTGTATAGTGTATTAGTCTCTACTGCATTTGACAAAGACCAACAGCTAGTAGCTCATGGTTTTTGCACTCTTTCTAGTTGCCATGATCATAGCACTTAATAGTGGCCATAAGATGTCAGCTGGAAAAAGGAGTGGAGGGGCAAGGCAAACAAGTATTTGATCACTGGGTTTGGGATTTTTTTAAGAGTACTAGGAACAAGCTCCTTTAACAGTTGGATGCATGTACTGTTAAAATTAACCTAGAATTTAAATAGATTGCATCTGAGCATCATATCCCCACTCTGCTCCTTTGAGGTTAAACCAAGAAATACGACTTTTGGGAACACCATATCTAAACCATCCACATAAGTGCCAAGTCTTAAATCTAGTCTTACTGGCTCAGATATGTTCAAGTCTTTATATGAGAGATACCTTACTGTGTTCCACACCTCTGTGGTACTCTGATGGGCAATTGCTGCCATATCCTAGCTATCTACCTCTCTGCATTGTCAGTTTGTAGTGGTGACTTTGAACTAGGTCTGCCATGAGTGCCATCATACCTTGTGTACTGTACACAGCACATAAGGTATGAAAGACAGAGCAAACCAAGTATCTCTGGCTTCTTGTACTGCCAAAGACCAGGGAGCAGAGAAGCATATTAACTAAACTGAACCTTTTCTTGACTTTAGAATGGCTGTGGTGTTTATAGGCTCACATGAATATCTACTATACAAGTGCTTAGCTCTTCTATAAATTCAAACCCAATTATGTCAGAATATGGTCTTCAGTTTTTTAGTGCGGAGGTGGGTATTAACAATGGATAATTGTCATCTCCACAGCATCCCCCAGCTAGCCTAGAGAGCCAAGTCATTGGGTTGCTTACTAATTAGAAATGGGCCCAAGAACAGGAACTCTTCCCAAAAGTCTCTTTGGATGAAAGTACAGTTTTGTGAATGGGTTTTTCAAATACAAGTCTTTAATGTAATATACTAGGAGTAGATGCATTCAGTTGTAGCTTGTACAGGATCATTCACTTCAGTGTCTATCTTACACAACAAATTTTTAGGAACTTTGTTTGAATGAAATCTTAATTTCAACACAGACCTTGCCTCTGCTTTGCCAACTTTTTTTTTGTTAGCCTGTTTCAAATTGATAACTCTTTTTCTGCTCATAGTGAAGGTATAGGGGAGGGAGAGAGTGTTTACGATGTAAATATTTATATTGCCGAGCCACAGAATGCGATTCAAGAATACTTGCTGACAGAGGCATGTGTGTTGCATGTTCAATTCAGATTTTTTTAATAACACAAATGAAGTGTAGAAGGTCATTCCTGAATTGCTAATTGAGTAAATTGGTGCCTTCTTAACTTCTCAACAAAACCAAGAAAATACTTGCTTCATTCCAAACTCTCTGGACAAGAGATTGCCTTGATGTATGAATGTAACTGTATGTTAACATTCTTAAAGACAAAACTGATGTCCATTACTGCCTTTATTTTTACACTGAATTTTTATAAATTAATGGAGCAGCCAGATGGTGTTAATTATAGCTGTAATTCTTTTCTTTGTATAGGAATGTAGAAATGCTGTTAACAGGCTTTTCTATCAGAAGAATTCTCATAAACCACAGGAAACTATATATTTAAAAAAAGGTAACTTCAGTTGTACTGCCAACCTTTCTGCAGGCCAAGAATAACTGTGTATATTTTGGTAATCTAAATGGATAACTGGAGTTATTGACATACAGAGTTTTGTATTTAAGTGGTGCAAATTTAAATATAATTTTAATAGATACTTCAGTTGGTTATCTGTACACATGCAATAAATGGCGTTTTGGCAAATAACTGGTGGTCTACTGTGTCAGCTTACCTGGGAGCACTCCTACTTTCCCATTTTCAGAGCATCACATGTAACCATAATGCAGAACGCCAGGATTTACTTTCTTTGAAGCTTGCTCAAGAGCATAGAGCTACACACATGCAAGCAGCTTCAGCTCTGAAAGAGCAGAGTATTTGAAGAGTAGGCCCTGGAAGTCTAGCATGTTCTCACTTCATAATAGTAGGGAGAAGCACTTTCTTAACCAGAAACACAGTTCAGAGGCAGAGCAGTTTTGAGAAATGAGCAGAAGTTAGGAACAGAGCCACCTGAATCTCTGTGGCTGTCAAGGGCCAACAGCTGCTCCGATAACCAACCTGCTGTCTCAGATTCCGTCTCCATACTCCGATTGAGCATTGTGCTTGTCTCTGTTTCTGGCTTTTTGGGCCAGACATTTTGAGGTTTCAATAGGTTGCTATTGCCTGAGTGAGGATTACTAGTGCACAAAAACTGGCTTGGATTTGAGGATGGTGGTAAGAAGCACTTGGCTTTAGGAGCAGAGGGAGTTGACCAGGTTTCTACATGTGCCCTACAAATGTAGGGTCTAGGTCTGGTTGGGAATCAGTTTTCCTGTTCCCATGTACTCTTCTGCTTGTGCCAGCCTTAGATTCTTCAGTAAGCATCCCTTCAATAAAAAGACACACAGTAATGGAAATCTTGTGTACCAGGAGTCTCCTCCTACCTCATCTCTAATTCTGTGGTCTAAAGCGGCTCTTGCAAGCATTGGGAGGGTGAGAGGACTGACCACATGTCCCAAATACTGATGATGCACAGTGGAACTCCTATCTTGCCTGTAAAGTATCTTCCTTTCCCTAGCTTTTTGAGTAGCAAAGGGATCATGTGGGTGTCTGCACACCAGGGACAAGATCTCCTATAGGGTTTGAACTACATTGCCAAAGGACTAAAATACTTTGATGCTACAATGAACTGTTAGTGACAGGAAGGAGAGGCCCTGTGGATTGAAGATGTACTGTTCCCCTCCTACATAGGGATCAGTCAGTCCCAACTAGAGGGGGATTGGCAAAGAGTAAAGGAGAGAAGAGGAAGTAAACTTTAGACTGTGAAGAAGCAATAGGAAAGTAGTGAGGCTACCAGAGCCTATGGCCAGATGTGGATTTTTCATACATGGAAAGGACTGAATGCCATTTGTGGGTGTGCATAGATCAGATACTTAAGTAGAAAGTAAGAATCTGCTTGTGTGCAACTTGGCAAATGATAAAATATTGCTCATTTCCTGCCACCGCCATCCTCCCCCTCCTTCCCAAACACACACTGGCCATTTTTGCTATGGGTACAAGCAGCACTAACATGGAGTAGGTCATTGCCTTGTCAGATTCAAGAGGGGTTGTTACCCTCTGGGCTCCTCAGTCTAACGGGAATCAGCCATGCATATGTATGGCCCTCTACAGGAGGGCTGTTAGGAAAGGATTTCCTTGCAACAAGGCTTTGGATTCCTTACCCATGTAGAATGTGTTTTTAATAAGCCAAGACCATTCAGAAGAAGAGTTTGGCAGAGCCTTTAGTAAAAGGGCCATTGAACTGTCTCCAGATTAAAACATTTCTCACCCACTTTGTCAGTCTATTGGACCAATTTGTTTGAAAGAGTAGCTTTCAAGCTTGCACAGAGCTCTTCAGGTCTGGCAAACTAACTCATGCTACAGCTACACGAAAGACCTTAGAGCAGCACAGCTGTGTTGCTCCAAGATCTTGTGTGTAACTGCTCCATGCAGATGGGAGAGCGTCAGCTGCCAACATAGCTATGTCCACACTGGCCCTTAGGTTGGTGTAATTTACAGCACTTGGGGTGGCTTATTTTTACCCGAGTGACATCTGTTATACTGCAGTGTGTACATAGTTTAAAAATATGGACTGAATAGACACTGGATTTATGGCTTATTACAACAATCTGTAACCCACTAACCAGCCCTACAGCAACTTCTTCCCCCTCAGCCCACTTCCTTTCCTCCCTATGACTGGAGAGGTGTTAATGGGCCAATCTCATAGAGCTGGAAGGACCTTTAAAGGTCATTGAGTCCAGTCCTCTGCCTTCACTAGCAGGACTGAGTACTGTGTCCTGACAGATTTTTGCCCTAGATGGCCCCCTCAAGGATTGAACTCTCAACTCTGGGTTTAGCAGCCCAATGCTCAAACCACTGAGCTATCCCTCCCCTTCACCTGGCATGATCCCTTGAAATGTCTTAACTAATTATGCTAAGCAATCTGTTCCACCTTGTATTTAGCTGTGACAACTCTGTCTACACTAGCAGTTTTGTCTCCCAGCCAGGGTGTGAAAATAAGCCCCACCTGACATAATTTTCACTGATCTAAGTGCTGGTGTGGACAGTACTACTTCAGTGGGAGATGCTTTCCTGCTGACATGGCTACCACCACTCAGGGATGGTTTAACTATGTCAACAAGAGAGCTCTTTCCTATTGTTCTAGAGCAGCTACACAGAAGACCTTATAGCGGCACAGCTCAGCGATATGGCTGTGCTGCTGTAAGAGCTATAGTGTAGACATTACCTTGGTGTCTAGCAAAATTATGAATTTAAGATCTTAGGCTGCTCTTCTGAAAGGGGTATGCAGGTTTCCCTTGAGGATGAGGACTGATGGTGATTGCTTTGTGAAAAGTGTTTGCCCACACGTGTTTCTTTTATCATGAGTTCATTCAAGAGCATAGTCATTATCTGGTTTCACCCACATAGTTGCTATATGAATAGTTGCTGTATTTATAGCTTATTACAACAATCTGTAATCCATTTAAAAAGCTCAGTTGCTTCCCTTCATCCCCTTTCCTTTCCTACCTATGACTGGAGAGGCACTAATGGGCTACTTCACCTTGAATAGTCCCTTGTAAAGTGTTAACTACTTACGCTAAACAATCTGTTCCACCTTGTATTTAGCAATGACTTTGAGTTAGGCCATGTCTACACTACCACTTACGTTGGCAAAACTTATGTCACTGGGTTTGTTTTTTTTCCTCACACTCCCGAGCGACATAAATTTCACTGGTATAAGTCAATGCGGTAATGTCACATGAGGCATCATAAATCTATGATAGAGCTTGCAAGCCTATTGCTGATGTCTGTGGTGTCTTAGCCAGAACCAGTAGGTTTACATCTTAAAGGCTTAGCACCAAGTGATACACTACAGGTAACCAGGCAGCCCATGCCTGTCTTTAAGGCTAAGGAGAAGGTGGTGTAATCCCATTTTGAGGTGGTGCTCAAGTTTCTTATTCACTTTCTTGCGGTGCATCCATCTCATCAAATGGAATCACATTGCCAATGGCGATGGTTAGAGAAGAGGTCATAGTATCTCTCTCAGATTTTAGTTTGGGTCACATGCCTTATTAAATCAAAGATTTATTAATGGATCTCCGCCTTCCTACTCTTCTCTCCCCCCAACCTCCCCTCCCAAATCCTCTGACATTCTCACTGTATTATAGATGTTCTGGCATAGAGAAACCCAGATCCTTTTCTTCATCTCTATATTTACTATGCCTCCTGCAGTAATAGCTCCCTGGCTTCCTACCCCCTCAACATTGGAGTGAATAACACATTGGTCCTGGCTACAACTGAGGGGCATGAGATGCTGCAGGAAGAGAATCCTTGACCTTTGTCCAGGTCTTGGTGAGGGAAAAAATGGTGCGGGGGAGGGGGTGTGGAAATACAGAAAAGAGGGTGGGGATGAGTAAATGATAGTGAGGAAGCAGCAAAGAAATCTGAGCCTGGAACTATGATTGGAGTAAAGAATACAAGGGGAGCTGTCTATGGGGGATACTTGCATTTGCAAAAAATATAGTCTTAGAGAATAATTAGAAAAGGCTTCCCTTTGCATTCCAATACATTTTTTTTCCCTTAGGGAAAAAAAACCCCACTCTCTAGTACTAGGACATAAAGCCCTTGACCTTCTGGCCTATGTCACTGTCATCAAGGAAGCAAATTCTCTTACTGTCTAGTACAGTAAGACTAGCTGGACCACATTTCTAGGTGAAGGCTTCTGGGATGTCCTATTTGTAGATACCAAACCAGATTAGCCACTAACAGTACTGCCACCTTCAGAAGGCAAAATAAATCATCACCAAGCCATTATGCCCAGCCCCAGGTAGCTTATGGCATTAAAGGAGGAAAGATTTCTACTATACTCATTACAAGTAGGCACCACCCTATAACAGTCCCAATAAGATGACAACACTGATTCAGTGCTGAATTTTCTGTAAGGAATATTAAACTTTATTTTCATATTGCATTGTCCACTTGACACCATCCTATCTCTACTATTACTTATACAGGGTTGTAGATGTGCATGGAGCTTTACAGCATGAACACAGCTTCTAGACCAGAAGATCTTATCCTAAATTAGAATGGGCGATAATCTCACAACAGGGAGGGCATGGTGTAGGTACAGTGCCTAGCACATGGTGAGCTGGTCCACAACTGGGGCTCCTAGGTACTATAATCATACACATAATAATAGACAGTCACTTGGAGGAGGAGACCTTTTGGTGGATGCCAAAGAGAGTGGGATTAAGAACTGCTTTCCTCCCTTGTGAACAGGTGCCCAATGCCAGTGGGTTGCTCTCACTTTCACATACTGATTTGCTCTTTTTTCCTACTCTACTTCCTCTACTTTTTAGCATGGGCACAGCAGATGTGCCGTTGCTGGGAGCCATGCTTCAGGAATCTGTACTCCAGCAATTTAGGTCTTTGTCTATGTATATGGTGTAGTGGTAAGAGAGGAAGACTATGCATTTAAAAATATACATCCTCATTATATACCCTGTTTAATGTGTGAATGCTACAGATTGCACCTGTCAGATGGCCACTTGCTTTGTAAGGCTGCATGGTGCAATATGTGGTTTGCACAATGTTTATTGCTCAGATGCAAACGGCCAGGATAAGGAGGCACCTGGCTAGGAGTAGCATGTGGAACAGGCACATTTGGTCTTTGAAGGAACAGAAGGAAATTTACCTGCAAGGCAAGAGGTCTGGTACAGGGAATGGGAGAGAAGAAGCCACCTATGGAGATCGGAAACAATGGGGTCTGTTCCTGCATACATTACAGGTGCTTCCAGCATTCCAATTCCTTACAAGTCCCACAGAGACTCCTATCACTGAGCAATTTTTTTTTAAAGACCTAAGGAAATTCCCATGCAAAAAAATTAAACTGGAATTAAAGTTAATGTAATTTCAGCCAAGAAAATCCCCAAGAGAATGTTGTAATTTTCTCATAACAACCACAAACAATAGAAAACCTGGACATTCCAATTTAAGGTTGCACTTTACTTTTCTGCCCACCTAAAAAAACAGGTGATGTATCATCTGATATGACTACCACTCCAGAAGACTGGAAGAAAGCTAACATTGTGCCAATATGTAAAAAGCGTAATTGGGATGCTGCGGGTAATTATAGGTCTGTCAGTCTGACGTCGATCCCAGGTAAGATAATGGAGTAGCTGATATGGGACTCGAATAATAAAGAATTAAAGAGGGTAATATAATTAGTGCCAATCAACATGGATTTATGAAAAATAGATCCTGTCAGACTATCTGATAACTTTTCTAACGAGATTACAGGTTTGGCTGATAAAGGTAATAGTGTTGATGTAATATACTTAGACTTCTGCAAGGTATTTGACTTGATACCAGATGACATTTTGATTAACAAACTAGAATGATATAAAATTAACGTGACACACCATTAAATAAAATAAAAACTGGCTGGTCGGTCTCCAAATGTAATTGTAAATGGGAAAACATTATCAAATGGATGTGTTTCTTGTGGGGTCCTGCAGAGATCGGTTCTTGGCCCTATACTATTTAACATTTTTATTAATGTTCTAGAAGAAAACATAAAATCATCACTGATAAAAGATGATACAAAAATTGGGGGAGTGGTAAATAATGAAGAGGCCAGGTCACTGATACAGAGTGATCTGGATTGCTTGGTAAGATGGGTGCAAGCAAACAATATGCATTTTGATATGGCTAAATGTACATCTAGGAACAAAGACTGAAGGCCATACTTACAGGATGGGGGATTCTATCCTGGGAAGCAGTGACTCTGAAAAAGATTTGGAGGTTGTGGTGGATAATCAGCTGAACATGAGCTCCCAGGTGATGCTGCAGCCAGAAGGATTAAGACAATTCTTGGATGCATAAACAGATGAATCTTCAAATAGGAGTAGAGAGGTTATCCTACCTCTATACTGGTACTGGTGTGACTGCTGCTAGAATAGTGTGTCCAGTTCTGGTGTCCATAATTCAGGAAGGATGTTGATAAATTGGAGAGGGTTCAGAGAAGAGCCATAAGAATGATTAAAGGATTAGAAAACATGCCTTATAGAATCAAATAACTCGGTTTATCTCACTTAACCAAGAGAAGGTTAAGGGGTGACTTGATTACAGTCTATAAATACCTACCTGCGGAACAAATATTTAATAACGGGCTCTTTAATCTAGCAGAGAAAGCTGTAACACAATCCAATGGCTGGAAGTTGAAGCTAGACAAATTCAAACTGGAAATAAGGTGTACATTTTAAAAAGTGAGCGTAATTATCCATTGGAACAACTTACCATGGGTTGTGGTGGATTCTCCATCATTGACAATTTTTAAACCAAGATGGGCTGATTTTCTAAGAGAGATGCTCTAGGAATGATTTTGGGGACATTCTATGCCCTGTATTATTCAGGAGTTCAGACTAGAGGACCACAGTGGTCCCTTCTGGCCTTGGAATCTATGAATCTATTACAATAAAAGTATTTTAAAAGTGTGCAAATACACAGTTAGGGTCACCCACTCAACCATACCGATTTGCCTACATATGCCCCCTCACTAAAGGATTTGAGCATCGGAAAAGCCACCATGAGGACAATAGGAAGTCTGACAACCTTATCCATCCATCCCATATTCATTTCATGAGTGATCAAATTGTACTTGAGTCTTAATCATCTTATCTGATGGATAAGGTTTCCTTAGAGTTTCTGATTGTCCTCAGGACAGCACTGCAGAGGGCAGAAATAAAGTGGTCTGGGCAGCAGCGTAGCCAGGGCGGGAGCAGGGGGAGCGGCCGCTCCCGCACTGAGCAGAAGCAGCGCCTTTTTTTGCTCGCGACGCCTTTTGCTCCTACACTGCAGCCAGAGTGGAGCTTTTTTTTTTGCTCCCGGCGCCTTTTTTTAGCTCCGCTCCCCCTGTGCTCTAAACCTGGCTACGCCACTGGGTCTGGGTGACCTTAACTGCCCTTTTACAGACTTTTGAACATGTGGTGTGGTTTATTATTATTAATGATTATTGTTTGTTATTTATTACACTGGATGAAATGTTAATTTGCATACAGCTGATGGAGACTTTTAGTTGGGACTGCTCTTACTGCTGAAATATTGCAGTTAATATTTGATGGCAGCTGCCTACAATCAAAAGCCTTTGACCTGTTTGCTGTTCTTGTCAGGTGATTTGATTAGTTATTTTAAAATATGACTTGAAGTCTATTTGCAGCAGTTTGCACATTCACAATGGGACAGTGCACAAACTTTCAGAGGGTTTTTTAAAAGCATTGTTGTTAATCTTTTTCTACAGTCACCATTTGTACTTTAAAACAAACCCCTACTAATGAAGTTAAGTTCCATTCTGTATCACAGCTCTAAGGAGTGGTTGTGTGGTTACTCCACAGTAAGCATTAGTCACACATTAACCACAACTGTAAAAACATGTCTATGGGAAAATCTCCTAGCACCCACAGCCTTTGATTCTGCAGCTTGTTACCTGAAGAGGCGGCTTTCCACATAAATTGCACAACGTTTTGGAAAAATAATCTGCCTGACCTGTTTACCTTGTTATCTTGCTGCATTATGGTTTTTCCTTTGGCGTTCATTTGTTTCCAGATATATGGCACATATTGTATCAATGTTTTATAGGCAGTGCCGGTTCAGCCCAGGGTTCCGAACATGCAGAAGCCAGGGGCATCCATGTTTCTTTGCTACTTGAGGTGGAGCAGGAGGTATTAGGTGATGACTTGGAGCTCTGTAGTGATAATAACTTGAAACCCCTGAGGAATTAGGACATCCGCCCTCTTTATTAAGTGTCTGGTTAAAACACAAAGCAAGTTCTCTCGCTTCTTAATAGGAAACCTCTGTCCATTCTCCCCCTAATTCCCTCTACAAACACACACCACTTCCATATAATCCTCCATCTAGGTATTACCTTTGCTCACATTTCAGAGCACTATATGGGTGCTCTGAGGCTGGAGCACCTATGGAAAAAAAACAGTGGGTGCTCAGCACCCACCAGTCACAGCTGTTTGGCAGCTCGCGGAAGGGCTTGGGGGAGGGTGGGGAGAGCAGAGAGCAGCAGGCAGGGGCCTCAGGGAGGGGGTGCATTGGGGAGCAGGAAGGAGCAGAGTGAGGGCGGGGCTTCAGGGGAGAGAGCGATGTGGAGGTGGGAAGAGGCAGAGCGAGGGCGGGGCCTTGGGGGAAGGAGTGGAGTGTGGGGTGGAGCCTTGAGGCAGAGCAGGGGTGGAGCACACCTGGGGAAAACTAGAGGTCGGCGCCTATGTTTCAAAGTTCTATTCTCCCCCCACCCCCGGACCTCCTAGAAGCTGGCAGAGCACAAGACTTTGGAGCACAAAGGGGAAGAAGGTTGGGCATTGAATCAGAGGCCTTTCAACTGGGGACCCCAAATCCACTGGGGTCCCAGATTTGCCTGAACCAACCCCATTGGTAGTTATTTCTTATTACTATTAAATGCTTCTCAAGAAGAGTGAATTATTTTAAAAACGGAGTGATTTTGGTGCGGTGGGGGAAGGGCAGTAGAACAGAGAAAATACACAAATGAGAAAGTTTCTCCAAAGTTGCCTTGGGGAAAAAAGACAGAAACCCAGCAATCATGAAGTGTGTGTAATTAACACATACTCTTGCCTTCTCAAGAGAAAATTACATCTGCAGAGGTTACTCAGACTTTTGAATGTATTGATCTGCTACAGGCCCATGTCACATGACCTCTTGCAACACACAGTCGACAAAGCTTCTTTCATATAAACAAGAGCAAGATTCTCTTAGAAACAAATAATTTTTTGAACATGAAGGACAAACCTTTGGGATAAGGCTGTGCATCATATCTCCCCTTGACTTTATGGGGAGTCATGCCCACTTACTGCAGGACTGAATGTGGATCTATAGCCAGCCTTCCTCAGTGTTCAGGTTCAGGGATTCAGTTCCTCCTGCTCTAGGAGCAATTACTGGTTTCCTGGTCTAGGTCTGGATCCAAACTTCACATTTTGGGGACAATTTGGGCCTGGGGTTTTGTGTCATGTGAGAGTCAAACTGAACTGGATTAGTACAGAGATTCTCAACCTGGGAGTGTGTGTACAGCACACAAAGGGTCATGACTACCCTGCCCATCCCATATTGCTAAATAGGGGAAGATCCCAATGAGGCAGGACTGGGAGGGGCCGGTGTCAGGAAGGAAGGTCCTCTAGTGTATTCAGTTTGGAAAAGGCCAAGAACCAATGCATTAGGCAGGGCTGGCCTCAGACACATGTTACGTGTGAGGTCATTCATTTTTTGTGGGGGCTTAGGATGAGCCATGTTCTGTTGCTCATTTGCTCCCTCACCATGCACCACAACCGTCACAGCCTGCTGCAAGTCACCATGACACATGAATTTGGTGTTCAGGGGTCTTTCAGCTTAGAGTGACAACTTCTAAATTCAGTGTCCTCTCAAAGCTTCTTGATTCCCCACTGTACCTCCTAGAATTTTGAATACCCCTCCCCCAGTCTGCTCCAGTCTGTCGCTCCTGTGGTATTGGGATTGTATCTTTAAGGGCTGAGCTTCCCAGACAGAATCTGTGCTGGATGCTGTGAAGCTCTTGTCCGCCAGTTGCAATCGGACTCAGAACAAAGCAGAGCTCTCGCAAACACCATAAGTACTGAGTGATCACTGGACAACACAACTCACACTCCTCCACCCGTAGTTTGGGGGTTATGGAAGCTTGCCTCAAGCTCTTCATGTCCTACTTCACATGGGACAACATAAAACCCAGCTGTGGACCTGAACAAGGAGTAAACATCCACTATCTGGAGCGCCATCTATGGAAACAGATGCTAAGTAATTTGGTGCTCCAAAACATGTAAATGCTGTTACTGTAAAGCAGAGGTGAAAGTAAGCCGGTACACCCCGGTACAGCGTCTCGGGGTGGCTGGCTTCCCCAGGCACTACCCCAGGGCTCCAGCAGCTATTTAAAGGGCCAGGGCGGTAGAGGCAGCGGGAGCCCTGGGCCCTTTAAATAGCCCCCGGAGCCCCGCTGCTACCCCGGCGGGGGCGGGGGAGGCGGGCGAGGGAGAGGGGGTGACTTACTGGTACAGGGCAGGCTGGGGCTGGCTCTGACCCCCCAGCCCTGACCCTTCTTCCTGAGGCCCCACCCCTTCTGGGGGCCAGAGTCGGCCCCAACCCAGCCCCCCTACCGGTAAGTCAGCAAATCTACTTTCACCCCTGCTGTAAAGTAACAACTCAGAGGCATTTGAGGCCACTTTCAGAGCTAACAGCGTTGCAGGTTGGCATTGCTCATCTGGAATAGTCCAGGGCTGGCTTTGCTTTGTACTATAAAGGCCATAAATCATTTATAAAAATGTGAGTTTATGAATGCTTGAAGGCAAAACTCCAATAAACACTATGCCATTTATTCACAGTGCTGCTAGCAAAGTTTTCTCTTAAGCGTTCATAAGTGAGACGTACTTGCTGGAATCCTAGAGAGGCCTCTGTGGGGCTCCTGTATATTATAACTACAGCTTTACAAAATATTTTTAGCAAACTTTAAGCTCACTTGAACAACACCTGGGTCTGAGGCCCGTGACATTTTGCACACCCTGGCAGAAGAAGCTAATACATCAGACATCCACAAACTTTCTCCTCCCAGCCAGATGCCTTCCAGCACCTGAGTAGCTAACCCATCTCCCACACCAACCCCCAGAACTCTGATTCTCACAGGTTTCTTCATGGGTCCCTAAGTGGCCTTACTACCAGTCTCATGTCTCCTGGGTCTTCAGATACACAGGCAGTGTGGTGGTCAGGGATCACTCTGAGCCCACGGAGCATGAAAGAGAGCCTTTCTAGTCATTGACCAGTTCCAACTGCCTCTGCATAGCAGAGCATAGACTTCTGCAGCATCCTCACCCCCACAGACATCCCATCTCTGAAGCTAACCTGCTCCAAGGTACAAGTTCCTGATACCACAGGCTGCTCGCCCAGCTTCTATCTTTGGAAAGCTACCAGGAAAGGCCACTGAACGCCTTTCCCTCACATATCACTTGGATAGCCGGAAAGTGGCCCCAGCAGGAGCGGGGAATCCTTCTCTCAGTGAACCGGCTCTCTCTTAGCTGAGTACCCCAGGAGGCTTAGTGCAGTAGCTGGGAAATTTTCAGGACTTGTCCTCAGTGGAGAGCTAGGTCGAGGTATTAGGTTGAGTGATGCCTCTAGCCCGGCTCCTGTGCTCTCAGGCACTTGTTCCCTTGGAAGTTTGAATATATCAAAGTCAAAGCATAAAGCAAACAGGAAGGGTCTGGGTCAAGGCCAACTTCTCATATGAGAACTCTAGTGTTCAGTTTGCAAACCAAACACTGGCACACCAAATCTTGCAACCCTTTATGTATACTCCCTCGGTTCTTCCTCACTCACTGTTTTCTCACAGTCATCTCCTATGCTTGTTTCCTCACCTTTCCCTGTACTATTATGCCCTTCCTCAGGATGTGAATAACTGACCTACTTTCCTCTGATGAGTCATCCGTATTTTTTCATCCTACCTGCTCTCTGAGCTCAGTGTGGCTTTTCAGCAGGGGCTGATCACCCTCTCTCTCCTGAGCTCTTCCAGTACAAAGCTTTTATCTCTAACTCTTACTTCCCCTGTTTGAAATCCTACCTTCCTATTTTCTCCTTTTGAGTATTGGGTGGAGGCTTTACATCTCTGTCTCATCCTTTACACTAGGCAGTAAACTGTCCCTAAGCCTCTTTTCTGCTACATAGATCTTCTTTCGGGGGTCACATTTCCAAGCTTGTCTCCACAACCATGAAAGCTAGAAATGTTTCCTTGCATGCCTCGGTTGGACATCAGTGCATGTACGTGACACAAAACTCTGCTCCTCACCTCCAATGCCTCTCCATTGGACCTATGGTTCTGAGATGATCCTGGCCTCCTTCACTTGACTCCCCATATGTGGGGGTGAAAGAGGTGACTCTCATTTACCCGGAAATGCTTCCCTAACTACCTCCTTTCAAGTAACTGTGCTACCTCATCATCTTAAATAAACATAAACCAGATCTTCCTGTCCTTTATAGCTTAAAACTGAGTCTGTAGTACTTTCTGAATGGAGTGTATGAAGTACATTATATAAATTTAGTGTTGTTGTGTTGCAGCATCTGCTTCTTACACCTGTTCTCCAATATTTCAGGGCTCAGTCCCACATTCTGATAGCCTTGATCAGCAAGCTGTTTCATACCCATCAGTCAGTTTAACTTGACATGCAGAGACGTGTGCTCCTCTACCTAAGGCCTGGTCTACACTACAGAGTTTCGTTGACAAAAGTGATGTCAACACTCAAAAATCACTATAATAAAAATTGGTATGTCATGTTCACACTAGTGCCCTCTGTCAACAAAGCACATCCACAGCCGGGGCACTATCATCGACAGTGTGAGCAATGCACTATAGGTACCTATCCCACAGGCCAGCCCGACACCTTCTGTCGCTAGCTCTTGTGGGACGGTGGAGCAGATCGGGGCGCATCTTGAGACTGAGTTCGATGTCCCATAATGCATTGTTTTCTGTCCCAGCATTCCATGGGCTTCCGGCTTTCTTTTGCGGAATTTTTCAATGGCCCTCTTTTGCTGTGCACTCCGGCATCTTTGTGAAAAGGGATGGCTCCCTCACTGCTCGCCTATGTTCTGATAACTGTCATGAAGACATTGCAGATGGCAGTGCAGGTAATCACAAAGTTCCCAACTGAAGAAGACTCCCAGTTGCCTGACATGCTGTGTGATATGGATAGGAGCAACTTTAAATTGCTTTTGGCATTTACAGAGCAGCTGCAGACAGTGGACCGTCACTTTTGAGCCTGGGAAACAAGCACTGAATGGTGGGATCATATCATCATGAAGGTGTGGGATGATGAGCAGTGGCTACAGAATGTTCGGATGTGGAAAGCCACCTTCCTGGAACTGTGCACAGCGCTCGCCCCAGCACTATGGCGTAAGGACACCAGAATCAGAGCTGCCCTATTGGTAGAGCTGTGTTAATGCAAGTGTGAAGGGCAATTAATCACATTCTGCTACAAAGGACCGTGACTCTAGGAAATGTGCATGAAATTGTGGACAGCTTTGCAGAAATGGGTTTCTCTGTGGAGGGGCAATAGATGGCACACATATTCCAATTTTGGCACCAGACCGCCTTGTAACAGAGTACATCAATAGGAAGGGGTACTTCTCCATGGTGTTGCAGGTGCTTGTGGATCACCGTGGGCATTTCACTGACATCAACGTGGGGTGGTCCAGGAAGGTGCCTGTATAGAAAGCTACAAGCAGGGACTTTCTTTCCAGACCAGAGATTACACTGGGGGATGTTGAAATGCCCATAGTGATCCTGGGAGACCTGGTGTAGATCCTGGGAAACCTGGGAGATCCTGGGAAGCCTGGACAGCAGTAAGGAGCGGTTCAACAACACGTTGAGTAAGTGCCAGATGACAGTGGAATGTGCCTTTGGAAGATTAAAGGCACGTTTGCGATGCCTTTATGGCAAGTTAGACCTCAATGAGGATAATATTTCCATGGTCATAGCTAGGTGTTGTACATTACATAATCTTTGTGAAGCTAACGGTGAAAGATTTGATCAGGGGTGGAATGCTGAGGCAGACCGCTTGGCTGCTGAGTTTGAGCAGCCAGATACCAGGGCTATCAGAGGGGCCTAGAGGGAAGCAATTCGAATCAGAAAGGCTTTGAGGCAACACTTTGAAAATGAGAACCAGTAATGTATATCTCAGTAATTGGTGCGGCAATGTTAAATTACATGTAGTTTTCCTAGGAAACAATGGAGAAATTTGGGGCCTTACATTCCAGTAAGCAAATGATTAAACTGCCTGTTTATGTACTGGTAGTGCACTGCTGTCTCAATTTGTCAGAAACAAATAAAGATGAGTTACCATTCAAAAACTTTGCTTTTATTGCACAAGAAACAACACACGCACACAGAAAGACGCTTGGTGGGAAAGGAAGTGCCAGGGAAGGGCAGACTTTCAGCGCTGTGTGTAGGTCCAGCTATCATTTTGAAAGTTGTCTGAGGGGGTGGAGTGAAGAGGAAACCGAGAAGTTCCGGAAAGCAGAAAGGACTGTGCGGGTGGAGTTTGTGGGGGCGGGCATGGAAAACATTTCTGAATGTGCTGCAGGGGAGGGAAGGCACACATCTGCTCAGTCTGCAGCATTATTAAGGCCTTCAGCATCTGCATTTGCTCTTCCATGACTTCAATCATCTGTCCTTAACAAACTCCTGATTTTCTTTTCTGTCCTGCTTTTTGGCTTCCCGCCACTCCTTGCATTCCATTTTCTCTGCATTGGAGCACTGCAGGACCTCCCGGAACATGTCTTCTTTGCTCCGTCTTGGGCGCTTTCTGATCTGGTGGAGACAGTCAGCCAGTGTGTGTGGGAGAGGCCTCAAGGCCACATGTGCCGAAGCACAAGGAACAATGCACAGAAGCATGATTGTTAAGTTCACGCACAACATTGAAACATTTCATTAAGATACACCTTTGTTAACATAACAATAACTTTCTTTGACCCTTGGCAAGCACACATCTTGGCAATCACCCAAAGTATGGTGAGTGTTGGCTGCAGGGGTGGGGGAGGATGCTCTACTTGGGGAAAAGAGCATTCTGCAAGGATTGCATTGCAGCCGACTAGGGAAAAAATTCTAAAATTCTCCCACACTGTTCCACATTGTAGCAGATATCTCACTTCTGAATAGGGTGACCAGACAGCAAATGTGAAAAATCGGGACAAGGGGTGGTGGGTAATAGGAGCCTATATAAGAAAAAGACCCAAAAATTGGGACTGTCCCTATAAAATCAGGACATCTGGTCACCCTACTTCTGAAGGTAAGCAGGAAAACAAAGGCACATCTACTGCACAGTTGTGGCTTCCGCCCTGGTCCCTATGCTGCTCGCCTGTGTGCGGCTTTGGTCCCTGCACAAGTGATTGCCAAATGGCGTGGGAAAGTTTCCTACAATGGGGGAAGGAACAAAGCAGCTCTGCCAAGGAACCTTTTCACAGAGGATTGCCGAGTACCTCCAGGAAACTTTCCTAGAGATCTCTCTGGAGGATTCCCGTGAGATCTCAGCGTGCATCAACGCCCTGTTCTGCCGTACTGATTAGCTACATGGGGAAATGTCCAGCACACAGAAACACAGTCAGCCTTGTACATTTCTATACCCTGAACCCACCTCAGCACTACACAAACCTCAGCCAGTTACCAAGTGTCTCCTCTCCTGCTTTTTACTCGCTGGAGAGCAACTGCTGAGACTGGCCAGACACCTCCGGAATGGTGAACAGTTCCTGGCTGCCTGGCCCACCAGGTGACCCCGCTGGGAGCTCCACATCGTCGTCTAACTCCACCTCTTCATCAATTACTTCATTCTCCAGGTTAGGTCCTCTTTCCACCGCCTCCAAGCCCACTGAAGTATCCACCATGGTGATTAAAATATCTTAACCTATTAAAATATCAGCAGGAAGCAGATTCCTAATGTCCACAACCTCTCCCTTAAAATCCTTGAACTTGAGGTGGACCTTAGCCAGAGGTACAGTTTCAGAGAATTCAGCCAAAGCTAAAATATGTAAACTTTTACCAAGAAGTCTATCTTCCTCCCTTACCAAACTTTCCTTAAACAAAGTGAATTGGGAGGCTGTCTCTCTCCAGCCATTACAGTGTATGCCATTTACCTTAGCATTCTTAATAAATCCTTCACTACCTTCCCAAGATTCAGTCCTAATATAGTCCAGTGGGTTTCTCACCTCCTCTACTGCTGCCTCTGGGGCACTGGTAGTGGCACTCACTGTTTCAGGTGGGGGTGTGGGGTCTTAAGGTTGCCTTGAATGTTGGGCAATTTAGATTTATATGGCCAGGAGCCCCACAGTGATGGCAAACTACTTGCCTTCCCTTTTGGTATGGGACTTTAAAACCTGGGCTTCCTTGTTTTCTTTTTTAATCAAAGTTGGGGTTAGGTTTATTTTCAAACCCCTCCTCCCTCTTGCCCTGGGTGACATGGGGATTTCCCTTCGCTGGGATTTGGACTCCTGTGGACTCTTGATTCAACATGTTCATCAGCAATTTCTGCAGCCTCTAAAACTGGTTTTTAATTGTTGGGTTTTTTTTGTTTTGTTACAGATGGCTGCACCTCACCTGTAACTTGAGCTTCCATCAGCCTCTGGTGGGCTCTCTCTCTTCAGCTGCCTCAACTGCTTTGGTCTCCCTGATCCGCTGTTCTGCCACGAGTCTCTGGTGCGCGTGTTCTTTCTGGGCTCTCAGGAAGCAATCGGGCCAGTTCTCCTGTGGTGTTTTCCTCTATTGCATCTGGGGTAGAAAGGTTCTCAGATTCCATCTGGTCAGCACTTATAAGTAAAGCTTTCAGCTCCTGAACTGAAGTTTTCTTTTTATGGGCTATTCCCCTCTCCTTGCCAGTAGTGTAGCCGGGGCGGGGTGGGAGGGGAGCAGGCGGAGCAGCCGCTCCTCCACTGAGCAGAAGCAGCGCCTTTTTTGTGCTCTGATGCATTTTGCTCTTGCGCTGCAGCTGGAGCGGAGCTTTTTTTTTTTTGCTCCCGGCGCCTTTTTTTGCTCCTGACGCTTTTTGCTCCTGGCACCTTTTTTTAGCTCCGCTCCCCCTGTGCTCTAAACCTGGCTACACCACTGCTCCTTGCATAACTATTCAAGGTCTTTTCTGTCAAGACCATTATATGATGGTGATTCACTCATTGTGTCTATTCTCTAGCCTTTAAAAACTCTCAGTATCAAGTTTAAATTTTTAGCAATGCTGAGTTATGATCTATAACTACGCCAGTCAAGCTATCTGGAGTGGCTCAGGAGTATGAGTACCAACCTCAGAGCAGATTACTAAGAAGCAGGGCACCTCCCCCTCCAAATAGGCTGTGAGTTCTATACATAGATTTCACCAACCCAGTGTCAGGTGTGAACTCCTCAGGCGCTACAACAGCCTTGCCTCCCAGATAAGCCAGCCTTTGTGATAGATGGTCCCTTACAGTAAAAATTACAACAATATTCAGGTTACTCCCAGTCCCGAAGGACCAGTCACTTGCCCCAGGTCAATTGCACCTTAGAATTTACACCAAAGACAATGCTTGTAGCTAATCCTATAATACATTAATTAAAGATTTATTAACTAAGAAAATAAATGAGAGTTATTTACAAGGTTAAAGCAGGTAAACATACAGACACAAATGAGTTACAGTCTCAGGTTCCAAAAGATGGTAGAAGCTCCTATTATAAGTAAGCTCTATATGTCTGTGAGAGAGTGCTAGGTATGAAAGCCTGAGTCAGCGCTCTGTTCACAGCAGTGCCCATCAGGCAAAGCAGATTGGAGCTGACTAAGCAGAGCTGTGCCTAATCTGTGGGTGGGGCAGGGCAGAAAGGCTAATTAAGCCATTAGCCAGAGCCCACAAATAGGCACAGGGAGGAAGTGAAATGTATGCTAATATATTCATAACTGTTTACTTGCATGTTATTTGTGACTACCTGTATCACTTTATATATGTCCTTGCATGTTTATTTTTATGTTTCTACCCATACTTAAAGTTTATATATTTATACTAAGGGTATGGTAACAGTATATTCAGATGTATTTATTTGTACACATATTACTATTTATGTAATTTCATATTTACCTTTTTCATTAGTCAATTGGTATAAATATTGATATACCATATGCATATTAGCATTTATATACTATCTACTATTACTTATGTATTCATACCTATTAATGAATAGGTTTCATTCACTTATATATCTTGGCACATGTAGATATTTTGGTAAATATATGTCTGACAGATTCCTAATTAATTAATTTGTGCCTGGGGGAAGGGAGAGGGGTGTTGGCATATACCATCTGGAATCTGAACATGCCTGTATTGGAAGTCTGGGATGTTAAAGGCAAGGGAGGAGGTGTATGGGGGTTTATATTTTGATTGATTAATAAACTGATTGCATGAAGAGGACGTCGGACACTGTCAATCTATTGAGCATCAATTAGCAGCTTAACAATCACTGATTTTTCATTAACTCTATCAAGTTTTGTTCCTGGAATGTACTGGGATTTAATGAACCCTCCAAGACAATCAAAACTTTGAGGCACATAAAATTCAAAGGATGTCAGATAGCTTTTCTTCAAGAGACCCATTTAAGGAATGAAGATGAAGACAGAATTAAAAAAAACTATGTGTGAGACATGCATATCACTCCTCTTTCAATTCCAGGAGCAGGGGAATAGCGATGCTAATCCACAAGAGTCTAACTTTTCAATTTATTCAGTTGTGTTCAGATCCAGAGGGCAGATACATAATAATGGAAGGCATTTTAAATACTAAGAGATTAATTTAGGCGAGTGTATATAATTCTGGTGGTGGGAACACACCCTTTATTGTAAAAATAACTGACATTATTTCCAACAGAGCTGATGTCTCAGTGGTACTAGAAGGAGACTGGAACAGTGTCATGGATGATATTTTAGACAAATCTCAGTGTTCCAGGTGAAAATCTCAGGCCTTTGCAAGCCATCTATTATCCCTACTGAAGGATATTGGACTAGTGGATATTTGGAGACTGAAGTACCTTATGAAGTGTGACTACAAATATTTCTCCAGGGTTGACACCTCCTATTCCAGATTAGATTTTTTTTAATGATATCTAAGGTGCTAGTTCCTGCATATCTGGAGGTGGAAGTTGGTAATAGCATCATCTCTGATCATGCTCTAATTTCTCTTCACGAAGGCCTGAGTCATAGTCCTATAAGATCCTCAAGATGGAAGTTAAACACACATTTACTTAGAGACCCTACATTTCTTCAGATTCTGGAAACATCCATTACTAACTTTGTGAAGGAAAATACAAATACTGTCTCCTCTATTACAACTTTATGGGAAGCACTGATGGCTGCCATAAGGAGAGAAGGTATAAAATTCACATCTGAAAGGAACAAAAGAAGGAATAAATTACTTAATTCTTTAGCAGAGGAGGCTGCTAAATTTGAAAAAAAATAAACCAACATAAAGAAGACCCTCAGAATAATGAGCTGCTGCATGCCCTCATTACCTCAAAATACACATACGATCAATGTATGTCCACTCAGATTGAATTCATGCTTAATAAAGTTAACCAGAGACGTTATGAATGGGGACATAAAGCGGGCACACTACTAGCAAAAAAAAAAAATTATAATGGCTTCATCCAATAGTACTATATCCTATTTGCTGCAGGACAACTGTCTTTCTGTACTAGAACCTGATAAAATTAACTGACAATTTAAATACTTTTATAAATCCCTTTACACATCTCATGGTGATTTCAATTCCAATCTATTAGACCAATTCATGGAGGGGCTTCTCCAAAATATATTGTCACTACCTCAAGCTGATTTTATGGAGGAATATATTTCTCTACTAGAAGTTAAGCAGGCAGTTGGCTTGGGCAAAGCACCTGGGTGTGATAGAATTCTATATTCTTCCAGTAGAATTTTATAAAACATTTATCAATTAATATTGATACTGTCAGAAGTCTACAATGAAATGTTTACAAAAGAAATAATGTCACGGGACACGACACTGGTGATAATAACCCTAATTCTAGAAGCAGACAAGGACCGTCTTCATAGTGCTGATTACCACTCCATCACTGTTGAACACAGATTATAACATTCTGACAAAGATTCTTGCTTCACGCTTAAACAGCATTGGTCCATCAATCATTCATGCAGATCAGGTGGGTTTTATTCACAGAAGATTAGCAATGGACAATACTTAGAAGATATTCCACTTAATCCACCAAGCACAAACAACTGATGCTCCAATTGCTATCCTATCGTTAGATGCTGAAAAAAATATTTGATTGAGTGGAATGGGCATACCTACAAGTGATCCTGAGAAAATTGGGATTTGAATCTAAATTTCTGGGCTGGATTGATGTTACATACAAATCATCTCTTGTCTCTGTTTTGACAAATGGTGTTCTCTCCTCCTCTTTTCAGTTAAATTGAGGAATTTATCAGGGATGCCCTCTGTTGCCTCTACTATTTGATAGAGCCATGGAACCGCTAGCAGCATATATCAGACAGACACCATCCATTGAAGGAATTACCATCTGGGATAAAGAGTGCAAGATTAGTTTATATGCAGATGATATTCTGCTCACTCTCAAAAATCCCTCTTCTTTGATTCCACCATTACTATTTGCAGTAAACTATTCTGGAGAGATATCAGGATTTTGAATAAACTGGAATAAGTCTCAAGTGATGGATATTTCTCGTAGGCCAAATCATCTAAAATACAATCATTCTCTTTTCATTCAAGCAAAAGAGATAATCTGCTTAGGCAACAAGCTATACTCTGATTTATCAAAGGTAGTATCTGCAAACATGGATGTCATTCTCAGAGAAGTGACAAAAGACATGGAGAAAGGGCGTTCACTACCAATATCTTTACTGGGAAAGGTAAAAAAATTAATTAGAAATGAATGTAGGACCAACATTAATGTATATGTTTAGCTTAATTCCCATTAAATGTCCTGCTTCAACTTTCAGCAGGGCCTCAGACTGTCACAGTGAGAAAAGGCCCTATACAGGCAAACTGATTTTAATTATTTCTTTTATACCTCCAGAACTAGCTAAATGATAAACATATACCTAAATGCTTAAAGTATAGGCCTTTACACACAGGCCTGAATATCTGTATCCTAACACTGACTATCCCATAGAAGAAAAATGGAAGAAGGAGCCAAACATCTCCATTTGCTCTGAGAGGTGGCGTACTATCTGGCACAATTTATGCAGAACATCCATTTATCTGTTTTTACATTTCTTTCAGAATGAAATTCTAAATAGATCTGATTGGACTCCTTAGTAAGTAAATAAAGCTGGTCCTGCCCCACATAGGAAATGTTGGAGATGTGACAGCCAGTGGCGTAGCCAGGTTTAGAGCACAGGGGGAGCGGCGGCGCTATAAAAAGGCGCCTCCCCGCTCCCCCTGTACTCACCTGGCGGCGCTTTAAAGGGCCCGGGGCTCCAGCCGCTGCGGAGCCCCTGGCCTTTTAAATCCCTGCCCAAACCCGGCTCTGGCAGCGGGGCTGAGGGGGGTGCTTTAAAGGGCCAGCGGCTCCCCGCAGCGGCAGGAGCCACCGGCCTTTTAAAGCGCCCCCCTCCCCCAGCCCAGCTCCGGCAGCGGGGCTGGGAGGGGGGCGCTTTAAAGGGCCAGCGGCTCCCCGCAGCGGCAGGAGCCGCCGGCCTTTTAAAGCACCCCCCCTGCCCCCTGCAGCCCAGCTCAGCTCAGCTCTGGCAGCGGGGCTGGGGGGGGGGTGCTTTAAAGGGCCAGCGGCTCTCTGCAGTGGCAGGAGCCGCCGGCCTTTTAAAGTGCTCCCCCGAGCCCCGCTGCCGGAGCTGGGCTGGGGGGGAGGGGCTTTAAAAGGCCAGCGGCTCCTGCTGCTGCGGGGAGCCGCTGGCCCTTTAAAGCGCCCCCTGAGCCCGGCTCCAGCAGCTGGGCTCGGGCGGTGCCTTAGCGCCGCTTCTCCTCACAGGGGGAGCGGCCGCTCCCCCTGCTCCCCCCCAGCTACGCTACTGGTGACAGCCCCAGTGCAAACCTGTCTCATATAGTTTTTGAATGTCAAAGTATATCACCATTTTGGTATGAAGTGTGTGGTGACCAGGATAGGGGTATTCCCTACATCAAGCCTCTGTGTTTTCAACATTCTAGAAGATCTACTCAGTTCGAGTAATGCCAGGAAATGGATTACTGCAGTGTTTACAGTGGCCAGAAGAGTCATTTTACAAAAATGAATATCTGCTATTCCCCGTACAGTCTTTGATTGATTAACAAAGATAATCAACACCGCCCTCATGGAAAAACTGACATCTCTCTGTGGAGCCACACGATCCAACAATGAAGATGCCTGGTCTTTCATGAAAGCATTACAAACTGATTCCAGGTTGATTGGGCTTCTGCTGCTTCTTTTTTGGGGGAGGTGGAGTGGTTGTTAGGGAATTATTTATCTTCTAATGCTCATCAATATTTATTTATGAATATGTTATACTGTGTTATTGTTAAACCCATACTCCTGCTGTATTTTCTGTGTCATTTTATTTGAATATATCTATATGGATACATTAATATTTCTGAAAAATAAAATTAATTTTAAAAAACCCACCTAGATGCTTAACCTCAATTGATTTCAATGAGGAGTTGTGCCTTGGTACTTTTGAAAATCTGTGCCTTTGGTCACCTAAACACCTTTAAAAGTCTGGCCCACAGTTACTGTGAACCCTTTAAAACAGTGTTTAGTATTGGTTTGGGTAACACAGATTAGGGCCTAATGCATATGGGCATTTGAGAAAAAGACCTTTCCTAAGCTGGCAACAAACTTTTGCATCAGAGTGAATTTTAGAAGAGAAATAAGGGCTTGCAGTCACATAAAATGATTGTGGTCCCATCCCACTATAACGTACTGTCCTTTGCCTTGTCTTGTCTTGATAAAGTCCAATATCCTGGTCCTCTTCATAGAACTGATTCTAATACTGTTCTGTGGGCTGTCAAGAATGGAGCTTCATGTCAAGATTCTTTTCTCTTCTACACCAGCCTGAGACCTGCAATTCCTCACTCTGGTATCATATTGTCATTACAGAGGGCTGCTTCATGAGTCAATTGCTCTGTTTGTCGCCTAATAATTTGCTCTTTTAAAACTTCAGTTGGTTTGTTCATATAAAACAGGACATTCTGTACACATAGCTTCCTCTCTTTTATGATGTACATTTGTATCCCTTCTGCTTATTCTTGAGGTAGGCTTGCTCCCAATACACTGTGTGCTTTAGTCCACTGCACTGTATTGCTGTTCTCATCTCAATAAAAACTGAAGCCTAAAACTAATAAAAAGCTATTATTTGAGTTATCTTGATACATTCACATTGTCTGAGTCTACAATTTCTGTTTCTTTAGGACTTTGTTTACTGTAGAGTGGGATTTACTAGACAAAACAAAGCAAAATTTTGGTGCGATTCGGTCCATATTATAAGATGTAACTGTTGAAAAGGATGAAAAATGTGACTGACATGGCATTCTTCAGTCACAAATTTGGACATCACTACAAAAACATAAGTTCCGGGCCTGCCTGGAAGAAGCTTTTAAACAAAGGATCACATAAGCAAAAATCTAGTGGTTGGACGGGATGAAAAGCCAGAGAGAAAACATAACATAAAACCCTACATATTGCCAAAAGAACCACAACGATCAATGTTTTATTATGAATATTTTCCTAATCACATTCTCCAAATGTTCTCAAACAAACCTAGATTTCAGCCTCATCAAAGTCATTGTCAGCCTCTATTTCAAAGTTGTTGGAAATATGCACTCAGATAGTTGGCATTTTAAATGACCTTCATGCAGAAATATTTTCTACCGGAGCATGATTTAAGTTTCAGACACTTCAGTGCAAAGTAGCAGCTCATGTTCAGATTTCATACAGGGATGGATCTGCAGGTTGTTTACATGGAGAATCTCATGGAAACTGGTGCTTTGTGTGAGCCCGAATGTACTTCTTCATTTTTATATCTGAAAGTGCCTATTAGCGTGCAACCTCTGTTTGTCATACACAGGTAGGTACTTGCCTTTCATCTATCAGGTATTTTTTCTTTGATACTCCTTTCAAAAGGAAGTAGTAACATGCCTCGACTGGATTTCTCCATTAGTATTAAAAGAGCACACTGTTTCACTTGTCAAGATATTACCAGTTGTGGGGGTTTGGAGCTGTAAATGAATGATACAGCCAGCTAGTTGATTTGGGGCCAAAGAAGAAATATTTGTATGTTTGTGATTTAAAAAAAAATCAATAAAATATTGTCATCACCTCAGCCATTGACACTGGCAATTGTTTTGCAAACCCTACTGTGAAAGAAAGCGAGGTCACTCAGTCTCAGTTATTTGCTACCTTTTAAAATCTGGCCAGCAAGGAAGGTATATTGGTTTGTAAGGGTTTTAATTGGGTTGAATTGCCCACTGTTCTGTTATTAATCTTGATGGTGTGTTGGGAAGATTACATGCTGGTATGGAGGCAGCATGGAATAAGCAGTGAGGCTGGAGTTAGAAAGTTCTGTTTCTGGCTCTCCCATGGGCTCACTCATTGTATAGCCTTGGACAAGTCACTATGGCCGAAATTTTCCAATTCAATTGCCTAAGTTAGACTCCTAAATCCTGATTTCTCAGAGGTGCTGAGACCTTGGCCCCATTAACTTCAGGCAAAATCTCGCCCCTTTTATTCAGGAGCCTAAATATGGACATAGGAACCCAACTATAGACACTCAAGTCTGAATATTTTGGCTTTGACCGCTCAGACTTTGTTTCTCCACTATCTTTAAATAAAAGGATAGTATATAGGGATGCAGATTGACTGGCTATATTTAACATGCTTTGACTGGGTATTACACTGTGTATGTGCAAAGTGTCATCCTTCATTTATTGAAGCTTTAAGACCAGGTTTCAATATCCTTACTCATGTTTGATAGCACCTTCTTTCATAAGTGAGTCCAATGGGTATCAAATCTGGCACCAAAGTGCGGTTCAAGGGTATAACACAGAACTATATAATAGACTAGGTTAGGCAATAGTGAGAAAAATAAAATGTTTTAAGCCTTGTTTTTAACTGAGAAATGAGCTAACAATACAGATTTAATGAAGGAGGGAATTCCTCCAGGAAGGGATGTTCAGTAGACGGAGCTTGCAAGGAGAAGACAAATGGACAAATCAGAAATAAGAAATTAGGCATTTACCATTGATGTCCATCTAGTCTAGTTTCTTGTTTCCAACAATGGTCAGAGAAGCAGATGTGAGATAATCTACCCCCATGAAAGTCTCTTCTCCTACCTACTAGAAATTGGCTTAAGTCCCAAGGCATAAAGTTTATATCATTTCCAAAGTTTCTGTTAGCATTATTTATTATAACTCTGCATATTCTTTTTAGCCATATCACTATCCAGTATCTCTATGCATTTTGCTAAGTTTTTGGCCTCAATGACATCCTGTGGCAGTCTAATTCTGTGTGGTGCGAAAAAGTTTGTCCTCTTATAAGTTTTGAAATAACACCTTTCACTTTAATTGAATTGAATGTTGCTTTGTTCTTGGGTTAGACAAGGAGAAGCTCTCAAACTATCCTTTTCTCTCCCATTCATTATTTTATATGGAATGAAGATTCTGACCTGGCATACATATTGAAATCAAATGGCATGAATAGGAAGGCATGCTGAAGAGAATGGCTTTGAACGCCAGGAAGAAGAACTTAAATTGCATTAATTAACAAAAAGAGAAAAGGCCTAAAAATAAGAGTCACATGAGAAGGAAAAATGGAGTGAACCACTTGATCCTGAGTGAGTGGGAAGAGAGAAGGAGAAATTAAAGTAAAACAATTTCCTCCAGTTTAATTCAAGACTTTCTTGTCAACAACCTCTTATATGATGGATGCAGGACTGGTAGGTGAGTGGGAAGAAGCACCAACCAAATCACTGACAGTTGTGTTCTAGCCGCTCTAATTTCTTTTAAGACAAAACATCATTCTTAACTGTTCTAACTGAAGCGGAGAAAAGATCTTATTGAAAAGGGAAAAACCAGCTTGAGGGTACAACAATCGCACATCACACACAGTTTGTATTTGGGTTAGGTTGCATGACTGGACTTGGATGTAGGATTTTCCCCCACATTCAGAGCAATGGAAAGGTGCTGTTCCATGCTAAGGAGCAGGTCACACAAGCAGAAATGTGACAATTTAGGGAGCTTACAGGAGCATCAATGGAGAAATGTATCACTTTTCAGCACAACTAGATTCTGAGGTGGATTGGCAGAGAAGGGAGAGAAAAAGAAGATACTAATATCCATGCTACAGAAATGCTCTCATGTGCCCTTGGGCAAAAGGTTTAGATTTTTTTGTTTGTTTTCTGATATTCTTTTTTATTAATATTTACAGCTATGAAATAATGAATCAAGAGACACAAAACTATCACATACAGACAGAGTTTGCACAGGACAAACCAAAGCAGCTTTGGAAACATGAACACCTGGGCCTCTTCTTGCAGGGTGTGGAATGCCATCAGTGCCTAATGACATACAAAAACAATGAGGAGTCCTTGTGGCACCTTAGAGACTAACAAATTTATTTGGGCATAAGCTTTTGTGGGCTAGAACCCACTTCATCAGATGCATGGAGTGGAAAATACAGGAGCAGGTATAAATACATGAAAAGATGTGAGTTGCCTTACCAAGTGTGAAGTCAGTCTAACGAGACAATTCAATTGACAGCAGGATACCAAGGGAGGAAAAATAACTTTTGAAGTGGTAATCAGAGTGGCCCATTTCAGACAGTTGACAAGAAGGTGTGAGTAACAGTAGGGGAAAATTAGTATGGGGGAAATTAGGCTTAGATTTTGTAATGACCCAATCACTCCCAGTATTTATTCAGGCCTAATCTGATGGTGTCCAGTTTGCAATTTAATTCCAGTTCTGCAGTTTCACGTTGGAGTCTGTTTTTGAAGTTTTTTTGTTGAAGACTTGCCACTTTTAGGTCTGTTATTGAGTGACCAGGGAGATTGAAGTGTTCTCCTACTGGGTTTTGAATGTTATAATTCCTGATGTCAGATTTGTGTCCATTTATTCTTTTGCGTACAGACTGTCCGGTTTGGCCAATGTACATGGCAGAGAGGCATTGCTGGCACATGATGACATATATCACATTGGTAGATGTGCAGGTGAACAAGTCCCTGATGGTGTGGCTGATGTGGTTAGCTCCTATGACGGTGTCTCTTGAATAGATATGTGGACAGAGTTGGCACCGGGGTTTGTTGCAGGGTTTGGTTCCTGGATTGGTGTCTTTGTTGTGTGGTGTGTAGTTGCTGTTGAGTATCTGCTTCAGGTTGGGGGGCTGTCTGTAAGAGAGGACTGGCCTGTCCTCCATGGTCTGTGAGAGTGAGGGATCGTCCTTCAGAATAGGTTGTAGATTCTTGATGATGCACTGGAGAGGTCTTAGTTGGGGGCTTAGGTGACGGCTAGTGACATTCTGTTACTTTCTTTACTGGGCCTGCCTTGTACTTCTGGGTACCCTTCTGGCTCTGTCAATCTGTTTCTTCACTTCACCATGGTGGTACTGTAGTTTTAAGAATGCTTGATAGAGAGCCTGTAGGTGTTTGTCTCTGTCTGAGGGATCAGAGCAAATGCGGTTGTATCTTAGAGGTTGGCTGTAGACAATGGATCATGTGATGTGGTCTGGATGCCAAACAATGGTTATTGAGGGCACTTTGCAGCTCTCAGGTAAAAATTGGATGTAAATATTGGTGTCGGTGTCTGAAGTATAGGGATAAAATGTAGTTCTATTATGAAAGTGACGATAAAAATTATGTTGTAAAATTCCATGTTTATGGTCTTTCAATGATTTCCATATCAACTATGCTCAGTTTACCATTAAAAAGACATTTTTCCATCCCTGATAACAAAGTAGGATCTGAAAGTCAAGCTGCATGTGACAGAATGCAGCCCTGTATTCATACCCTATACACCATTGTAATAATCTTTGTACATAATATGCCTTGTGAGGTATCATTTGAAAACCCCAGAATGTAATACTGGGTTATTTCTTTCTTGCACATCATAATTAGTAACTAAGGGTCTGCAAAGCAAATTCTGCTCTCACTTGCACCGTATGCAATCCCACTGTTTTCAAATTGTGCCCTCCATCACACCTGTGCAAATGTATTGTACTCTAATTACGTCCAATTCTTGTGCAATCTTCCTGAGTTAAATATAGATTTTTCACACATGTGACTGAGTGACCCTGTAGTTGGAACTTCATAAACCTATACATTGGTGATGTGCACGAAGGAACAAAATCCAGCTTATACTTTCTTTGCTGTGTTGGCTCATAATGCTAACAAGAATAAAAAACAATTAAAAATATTTTTGTCCCAACTCTGAATAGACACAGGGAGTAGGCCTGTTGAGTAAGAAGGTGCTATTTTTATGTAATCCCTTTTCAGACTAGATCCATGCTTATGGTATATTATTCAACACTATTTTTCAATACATTAGGGTAAACAAAGTTTAAATCTCCCTTTTGTAGTGGTCAGAAGAAGATGAAGATAAATAGCATAGTATATCATAAGTTACTTACAGTTATGTAAAGTTCCTTTTGTATGTCTTCAAGTCAGCAAAATATTTAGAACTCATTTATTTTTCCTATTCATTTGTTCCCAGTTTTTATTCACCAGTCCCCCTTGATCTGTCTTGAGTCATACTTCACAGATCATTCTTCATAAGTTTAATTTTGAGAATGAACATTCAGCGCTTGGTACAAGACACTTAGATACTTACAATGATCAAATATGCTCTGCAAACATCTGGGAAACTTGGCAATAACGTACTGTTTTGAATAGTCAGCTGCTTGGCCAAGTCCTGGACAATAGATTGCTTGGAAAATGCATTTCCTTGAAGACTATTGGAAAATGAGAATTTGTCTGAAGAAACTGGGAGAAATGTCATTCACAAACTAGAGCTTCTGTCCAGTGGCGTAGCCAGGTTTAGAACACATGGGACGTGGAACTAAAAAAAGGCGCTGGGAGCAAAAAGCGTTGGGAGCAAAAAAAGGCGCCAGGAGCAAAAAAGAAAGCTCCGCTCTGGCTGCAGCATAGGAGCAAAAGGCGTTGGGAGCAAAAAAAGGCGCCGCTTCTGCTCAGTGGGGGAGCGGCCGCTCCCGCTGCTCCCCCCTGGCTATGCTACTGCTTCTGTCACTATTTTCTTGCCTTTCTGTTATTTTTGTGATGTCTTCAAAAGTCTGCACCTCAGATGCTGGGCCTGATTTATAGATTCCAAGGCCAAAAGTGACCATTGTGATAATCTAATCTGACTTCCTGTGTAACGCAGGTCATAGAACTGCCTCAAAATAATTCCTAGAGCAGATCTTTAGAAAAACATCCAGTCTTCATTTAAAAATGATCAATGATGACAAATCCACCATGACCTTCGTAAATTGTTCCAATTGATAATTACTCTCATTGCTAAGAATTTACGCTTTATTTCCAGTCTGAACTTGCCCAGCTTCAATTTCCAGCCATTGTATCGTGATATACCTTTCTCTGCTAGATTGAGGAGTCCATTATTAAATATTTGTTCTCCATGTAGGAACTTATAGACGGCAATCAAGACAACCCTTAACCTTCTCTCTGTTAAGATAAATAGACTGAGCTCCCTGAGTCTATCATTATAAGGTATATTTTCTAATCCTTTAATTATGCTTGTGGCTCATCTCTGAACCATCTCCAATATACCAACGTCCTTCTTGACTTGTGCACAACAGATCTGGGCACAGTAATCCAGCCATGGTTGCACCAGTGCCAATATGTAGGTAAAATAACCTCTCTACTCCTACTCGAGATAACCCTGTTTATGTATCCGAGGATTGCATTAGCTCCTTTGACCACGGCATTGCACTGGGACGTCATGTTCAGATGATTATCCACCATGACCCCCAAATCTTTTTCAGAGTCACTGCTTCCCAGGATAGAGTCCTCCATCCTGTAAGTATGGCCTACATTCTTTGTTCCTAGATGTATACATTTACATTCATCATTGTGCGACTTCTGTTTCACATCAATGGAACTGAACTCAATGTAATTATACGAGTATGAAACTGGAGTAATGCAGTGGTGAACCAGGTGTTCAGTTTTGGACACCTCAGCAGCAGGAAAGGATCTTGATCTATTGGACTGGACATATAGAAGAGAAACAGAGATGACCAGAGTGGGGAATGGAAGAATTGACTTACAAGAAAAGCTTAAGAGTTAAATTTATACAGACTTCAGTAGTCTAAGAACTGATAGGCCAACTGCCAAACTCCAAATGTCATGGAACCCTGTGGAATCTTCTGGAACCTTCTAATCACAGTGTTCTAAACCTGGTCCTATTAATATGTTAAAAATGTCATGAATTCATAGATTTTAAGGCCAGAGGAGACCATTATGATCATGTAGTCTGGCCCCCTACATAACACTGGCCATAATCCCTCACCCAGTAACTTCTACATCAAGATCAAAAGAAAACTTAAAATATTAATATTTAACATTTAAATAACAACCCCACTCCTTTCAAAAGCCAGCACTCCCAACAAAATACAATCATAACCGCAATCAATCTAGTTGTCTTGTATTTGCACTTTTTGTTTCCTCATTCCTGTTGCCTATTCCCTCTGGATTGTCTTCTCTTGTCGTATCTTTATTTTTGATCTTGTCAGGGGAATAACCGTGTCTCTCTATTTGGTTGTAAAGTGCCAAGCACATTCTTGGGCACAGTAAAATAAAATAATAAATAATTGTAATTAATAACAACAACAATAATAATTAAAGTGGCATTGCATGGCAAACCAGCACCATCACATTCATCTAAAGGTTTGATTTTGATGGACTCAGACCTCTGTAGGAACACCCACATGGGTATATTCTCCAATGCTACTTGCTTGGAGACTCCCTACTTACTGCCTAATGGGCATCCAACTTCAGAGCATCCTGGTGGCCTTCCCACACTGCCTCCTAGGTATCTGTGGTGATGGTAGCGGGTTCCAGGAAGAGCAAATGTCCACAATCCCACAGAAGCTTTCCTGAGTATCCCATACACACCCCAAAAAAGGGGAAAAGACACTCTTCTTGTCTTACTGAAGCCAGTACTGCATTAAAAGCTCCGATTGCAAAATCCACTGTCCTGTTGACTTCAGTGTATTTTCGATCAAGACCTAAAAGCCAGGCTTAATGTAGTAGATAAAGGGAATTCAGGGCGTGTATGATAAAAATCATGAGATAGGAAGTGATTCCCCATGAGGTCAGCTTGTAGTTACTAGGGAACCATCACTACCCTAGATTAATCTACTTTTAGGTCATGATACTACTTAACATTGGTATAATATGGGATTCAGGACACCTGCAGAGGTGATGGCACTTGTGGAGATTTTAGGGTATTAATGAACCTCCAGTTTTATTTCAGTTCATCTTCTGATTTTTTAACTCTTGGAGTTAGCTAGCTCACCATTTGCCAAGTGGGAGGTATGGGTAGATCAGACTCCCCATCCAGACTCTAAGGGTACTGTCATCCCCCAGAGGGTAAATTCAGATCATTTCACCAAGGTATCTAGTACTGACCATTTCTTTATGCTATCCACTGCTTCTGCTATCCAGTATTTAAAGAATAAAACCCTTCCTTGCCCCTTCCTCAAAGGAACCAGCAGCATTATTGATGTTTATCAACAAGTTATCACAGCCCTAAACTTATGGCAACAGTTTTGTATTGAAAACCGAGTTTCAGTGCACTGGTAGTTACATTGCATGGATGAATATGGAACCTCTATAATGTTCAGGTGGATTTGAAATGTACTTGCATATACTCCCCAAAATCTAGTGGGAAATGTGGTTGTGTCAATTTGGGGAATCTGTCTACATACAATTTATGAATTCTGATTGATGTTATGAAATTGTTGTATTGTGTAATGCCTCAGCATGTAGTGACTCAGCCATGAATTAATAGAGGCTGTGTCATGTCCCTCACAGACCTGGTGCAATGGAAGGTTGGTAAGCCTTATTGCTTGCCAATTCGGGTGTAAACACCTGGGACAACGGGTTAGCTGAAGCGAGGAGAACTAGTTTTCTCCAACTTTTCTGCGGGGGGATGTGGTTTGGAAAAGGGAAAATCCCCAGCAGCACAACAAAGGAACCAGGTGTGGCTGTGGCACATATAAGCTTGAAGCACTCACAGAGCCCAAAACAGGAAGCTTTGGGTAGAAGAGATGAGCACACTTTCATAGCAGGGGTTGCTTGTTGAAATGCAGGACCATCTGAGGTCAAAGCAAGCAAGCTGACCTAGAGGAGGGAGAGAAGTCCTATGATTCAGAAGGGAAGCCATGGGCAGGAGAGGGATCCTGACTCCTCAAAGGGGTCTGCCCTAGGCCCAAAGAACTCTCCAGAGTAGTGAGGAAACTGAGGTGGGGAACTGTGTAGAGGTATGTTTATTGTTTCACTTAGATCGGTGTAACTCTTGTGCTATCTAAGCAACGAGTAATTTGTTTTAAAATCCTGCACAAAATCTGTGTTTCTGTTTGCTTCTTGCTATCACATGTCCATGAAGAGTTAAATTGTAAACCCAGAGCACCCACAGTGTGGAATACTGGGAGAGGGTGTGCTTAAACTAAAATAATTTAATGTATAATGTATAAATTAATAATTTAAATAAATGTAACCATAAAACCAACATTAAAGACTCTGAGCGGTGAGCACTGGTCCTGTGGGACTTTAGGTAACTAGACCATGTGATCCCATTTCTGTGAAGAGTGTCAGACAGAATCAGGAAAGGTGCCAGAGAAGCCAAGGGAAGAGACAGTGCTGGACCCTACTCAGACTATGGGAAGTTTACAGCACATTGGGACAGTGGATTGGGACCCAACGCAAAGGCTTGGGGAGAATTTAGCAGAGAGAGCTACACAAGAACGGTTTGTGTAACATTTGCATACATTCTCCCAACCCTAGTGGAAAATATATTTATAACTGTTCATAGGAGTAGGGTTGCCAACTTTCTAATAGCAGAAAACTGAACACCTTTGCCCTTCCCTTCCCTGAGGCCCCGGCCCTGCCTCTTCTCTGACACTCTGCCCCCGCTCACTCCATCCCCCCTCCCCCGTCGCTCGCTCACTCGTTTTCACTGTGTTGGGCCAGGGAGTGAGGGTTCTGGCTGGGGATGCGGGGTCTGGGGTGGTGCCAGGGATGAGGAGTTTGGGGTGCAGGAGGGAGCTCTGGGCTGGGAAAGAGGGTTGGTGTGTGTGGGGGTGGGATCTGGCTAGGGGAGTGGGCTCTGAGGTGGGACCAGGGATGAGGGGTTTGGGGTGCAGGAGGGGGTGCGGGATGTGGGCTCTGGGAGGGAGTTTGGGGGCAGGAGGCGGCTCAGGGCTAGGGCAGGGGGTTGGGGCACAGGAGGGGGTTTGGGTTCAGGCTCCAGGAGGGAGGTTGGGTGTGGGAGGGGGCTCAGGGAAGGTGCAGGGGGTTAGGGTGAGAGAGGGGGTGAGGGGTACGGGCTCCGGGCAGCACTTACATCAGGCAGCTCCCAGGAAGTGGTGGCATGTCCCTCCGGTTGTGCGTGCTGCCGCTGCCTGCAGGCACCGCCCCCACAACTCCCATTGGCTGCAGTTCCCGGCAGCCAGTGCTCGGGGAAGGGACAGTATGCAGAGCCCTGTGGCCGCCCCTATGCCTAGGAGCCAGAGGGACATGTTGCTGCTTCCCGGGAGCTGCGTGGAGCTGGGTAGGGAGCCTGCCTGCATTGCCAACTGGACTTTTAATGCTGACCGGAGCTGCCAGGGTCCCTTTTCGACCAGGTGTTCTGGTCAAGAAGCAGACACCTGGCAACCCTACACAGGAGCTTGGTGGGGACTACGATTAAAAGAACTAAATGCACTAAATTCATCCCTAGTGTAACCCCACTTACTTCAATAGTTTAATGAATTTAGGCCAGTAAACAGTACTTGGTTAAGCTAAGCAAGCACTAAGGGTTGGATGGAAATGATAACAGTGTACAACTAGTAGACTGGCCGCGCAGACATCAAGGAGGGTGAGAAATTGTTTAAGATGGTCCAAAGCGAGAAATAATGGACCTTGGTACTACAGAAATGATAGGCACTAAGTATATAATAGATTAGGCTGAATATCAGGAAAGCCGCCTTATGGAGGGAATTATTAGAGTGTGAATTACTCTCTCAGGGAAAGTAGTGTCTTACTTACACCAGACAAAGCAAAAGGCCAGAATATATTTAACAATTCTGCATTGTCAGGGTAATGTACCCGATGGGCTAGAAGGACTTTTCTAGCTCCTACTTTGATGACAAACAAGAAATGATCTGCAAGCTCAGCCCATTGCAATGATGGCAGGACAAGGACTCTCCTGTCTGAGCAGTCAGGTAAGTGACCTCTGGGTTCTGTAACTCTCTAACACAAGGCCCACAGACAAGCCTCTCCAGCTTCCATGATTGATGATGTTAATACCTCAGGGCCACCCCCTCCATGTGTCAGCCTCTTTTTAACTTTGGACTATAAAGTAATTCTATTTGGAAGAGGAACCCCGCCCCATTCCTTTGCCTTAGGCCACCACACTAACTTGAAACAGAGCTGCGCTTACATTTTCTGCTTGGCAGCTATTTTGAACAATTAGTCCAAAAAATGGTGAAATTTTAACTAGATATTCTGCTTAATTATTCATGAAGTTTTGTCAGAATAGTGACTGTCCATCTGCCTTCCTCCTCCCCCCAGCCTTGCTTTTCAAAGCTTTGGTCTTCAGCAAAACCCCATGGCCAGAATGTGCGGAGATTCTACTGGTGGCTCCAGGAATTTGGGACTCACAGCTCACTCATCACTGTCACTGATGAATTCCTCATTTGTTTCTGTAAATGGCAGATTATCAAACAGAGAGAGGAGACAGAACAAGTCTATGATTCTGTTGGAATTTTCAGTAAAGAGCCAGAATTCACCACATGCAAGGCACTGCACTGCAAAAGATTCTCCAGGTCTTTCGGAACCTAAAACCTTGGGCCCAAATTCCTCCCTACTGTTACTTCAGCTGAGTTAAAATTTGGCCCAATGACTCAAAAATAAGAATTCACAAAACAGAGATAATTGATGGGCCTTCCCTTTCTCCTTGTCAAAGAATTGAAATGCTGAAGTCACAGTACATTGTTCCCCTGATGGGTTTGGAGATATGAAAAGTGAGACACTATATATGAAACAAGTTTTAATAGAGCAGGTCCTTCCTTTATTTGAATGGCTGTTCAAATAAAACCTGCCACCTCTGAAATCCTGAGAGCCAGAGATAGTGCATAACTTAAAGAGAATCATTGGATGCCGCTTGCCGGGCTTGATGGGGGGAAGCGACAGTGGTGCTTGACTTTCGCGGTCAAGCCGGAAGAGCTGGAATGTAATTCGTCGACTAGGTGCAGCTCAACGTCCATGTGAACAAAGCAGGCCGGCAGCTACTCCAAATCAGATTGCCAGTCATCTGTTGAAGGTCTCCAAAGCTCCTTTTGACAGAGTTGTCAAATGGCAGGTACATGACGAGTGACGGCGTTTCCTAAGGAGTAATCTAGCCCATAGGAAGATTCACTAGTCTGGAACTGGATAAAGTGCTGAATGATTTTAAAATGGGTACAGCTCCCGAATATGATAGAATTGCACTTGAATTCATAAAACATCTGGGTCCCCACAGTTGGGAATGGCTTGTTCAGTTTTTCAAGAGAGTTCTGTGGGAATCCTGACTGCCTAGTATCTGGCACCAACCGAAGGTCATTGCCTTGCTGAAACCTGGGAAAGACCCACACTTGCCTTCAAGCTACAGACCAGTTTCACACTTAGCTCTGGTCCACACTAACCCCGCAGTTCGAACTAAGATACACGACTTCAGCTACGTGAATAGCGTAGCTGAAGTCGAAGTATCTTAGTTCGAACTGAAACACACTTACCTCGGGTCCACGCGGAGCAGGCAGGCTCCCCCGTCGACCCCGCGTACTCCTCTCGGCGAGCAGGAGTTCCAGTGTCGACGGGGAGCGGCTCTGGGATCGATTTATCCCGTCTAGACAAGACGCGATAAATCGATCCCAGAAGATCGATTGCTTACCGCCGAACCCGGAGGTAAGTATAGATGTACCCTAAGTGTCGGCTTTAAGGATCTTGAGCATCTGATTTCGCAAAGGATTTCACCATCTGTGGAAGGCATGCTGGCACCAGAGCAAGCTGGTTTTTGCTGCAGTCGTAGTATATGGGATCAAGTGCTGGCACTTACAACTTTCATTGAAAATGTATTCCAACATAAGCTGAAGATTGGTTCAGTTTTCCTTGACCTGGCTGCGGCATATGATACAGTTTGGCACACGGGCCTTTCGGTGAAGTTGCCTAGACCTATGCCAAGTTGGTTAGTATGTGCAATGGCTCTGTTTTTGAGAAATTGTCATTTCTGTGTGCATATTGGTGATAGCACAGGTGCTTGGAGGTAGCAGAAGAATAGTCTCCCACAAGGACCAGCATCATCTCCAAGATTATTCAACTTATAGTCGAATAACCTACCATACACCAGGCCTTGCAAGTTTGTTTATGCAGACAACATATGCTTTGGCACTCAGTCACACTCCTTTTACATACTTGAGAGTGTTCTGAATGCAGATATGGTGGCTGTGGCCAATTATTGTTGTCAATGGTGCCTGATACCAAGTGGAAGTAAGACTGTGTCAAGAGTCTTCCACTTACATCATGCACAAGTGGACAGACAGCTGAACATAGTTCTCAATGGTCAGCGAAAAAAGCATGATTCACACCCAGTCTATCTAGGTGTCACATTGGCTAGAACCCTCATGTATTGTGACCATCTTATAAACACAGCAACTAAGGTCAAAATGCACAACAACCTGCTCAAAAACCAGGCCAGAAAGACATGGAGCGCCAACAGTCAAATGTAACACACTTCAGCCTTAGAACTCTGTTATTCAGCAGTGGAGTATTGTGCTCCAGTATGGGCTCACTTGTCTCACGCAAAGATGCTTGATGTACAACTTAATTCCACAATGCGTATTATTTCAGGCACACTCAAATCTGCTCCTTTACCATGGCTGCCAGTTCTCTGAAATATTGCTCCGCTCAGTGTTCGCAGACAAGAAAGCATAGTGAAGCTTGTGACAAAATTGCGTGATATGCCACATCTACCATTAATTAAAGACTTGTTTAATCCACCCTCATCTGCCCTCACGTCACCCATTGTGGATAAGTTTACCAGGTAAGGGATTTGCGGTAGTGGACATGTGGCGAGCTTCATGGTCCACAGAGAAAGTGACAAATAATTATCTTGTCTTGGACCCCGCTCAACATAAACCCAGGTTTGATTTACCGTGAAGGCAATGGAGCCTTCTGAACCAGTTTTGTGCCAGACATGGACTTTGTGCTGCAGTGGAATTTCAATGGCATTTTAGAGACAGTCCACTATGTCAGTGTGGGCAGCCACAAACCATGACACATATTGTTGAGGACTGCAAAATGACTCAGCTTCCTGGAGGTCTTCATGCCTTGAACAGGGTTGATAAGAACGCTGTGGATTGGCTTGACCAGATTGCATATGCCAAATAAACTTAAAGATTAGTAACAAAGGGACTATATACAAGTAACTGAAAAATGTCTTCTTCAAAGCACACTTTGTCCGCTCTGTGGTGTGGATCATGAGAGCTACAACTAGAGTCAAAACTGCACCAGAACTGTTTTGGACAACCTGTTTCCAACACCGTTCTATTAGCCTAGATGTAGCATATTCTCTCTGTCCACAGCAGACAGATATTTGTTGATTTATTTATTTACAGAAGATGTGTTAACGAGAGCCCCATAGCTAATCTATGGCCTTGTCTATACAGTCAAAATGACAGTTTTTAAAATCAAGTTGTGATGTGCCTGAATTTGTAACACAGTTTAGTCCAGATGCGGATGCAGTCAAACCATGTAATAACCAAACATTTTAAAGAAGCTTTAGGGCGCATCTAACTGGCAATTTTTACAGTGTTTGACAATCTTATTAGAAGCTGATGATTATAACATAGTATAGTATAACTACTAAAACACAGTTTGTGCCTACCTACATACTATAGACAAGACTAAACCATGTTAGGGCACAGTTGTGGAACTACCATGTTATAACACAATCTTTCAACAAGGTCAATTTACCTGTATAGATAATTTGTTTTCCAAGGTCTCTGTCTCTCCAAGACAAAATAGTACCCACACTACAGTAAATGCCAGCAAAGAGCTAGTGTAGACAGGACTAAGGTGTGGTTTTTTTACCACCATATAATGAAAGCTTGCTCTAAGAATCTAATTGCATGACATATAGCACAATAATAAAAGCACCTACATCCAGTCTACACTACAATTTCCACTGATGCTACGATCTGCGGAGTAGTACTAGTGATGAATGACAGATCCTAAATTTTCCCTTGACCTAGTTACATCAAAATTCCACTTCTGTAGTTCATATGTAACTCACTGGTCAGAGATGGTTCATGTATAATGTCACCCTTGGTGCCCCATCCAGAGGATATGAATCTGTTATAGCTCTGAGCTAGGGACCTAGCTGTAGAGACTCATGCTTTTAGCTCTGGAGGTTTTTGGTGCAATCCCTGGAGTTAGCTGGCCATCTCACAGAGAGGATCTTAGCCATGTTTTCTGACCACATGGAACATTTAGAAATGGATTGAAAATGAAAGTTCTGTTGAAAAAGCAAACTTGGATCCACTCTGCCTGGTGTTTAAATGGATGTCACTTTGGAGGCACGCATTATATATTAAACAAACGGATGGAGATTTTCAGAGAAATCCAGGGGATTTAGCCACAATATCTTCCATAAATATTAATTTAAAATTCTTAGCTGACTAAACTGGAACAATGTTTGTGTACATTTCTTGAAAAATAAATAAGCAAGCAAAAATTACAATGCAATGAGCAAGACATTTACATTAATACAGCAATCAATATTATCAACCTCAGGGCAAAGGAACGCAAATATACGACTCTAAGGCTTTCTGCTTTTGACTTTTATTTTTCTTGTATATGTTTTAGTTTAAAAGCCCCAGTAGATTATCATGATACGCATGTACATAAGCGACAAATATGGGACCTGATCCTGTTCATATTTGGCAGGTGCTCACCATTGCGTCAAATCTTTGATCCACGAAAAACCTGCCAGTGCTTTCTGGCTGCATTGATGACATTTGAAGCATTTTTACAACAGTATCTTGAAGAACAAAATGTACCGGATTAAAAAATAAAAAGCACCTTCATGCATTTCTGATCCTCTGACGAAAGCTAAGCAAAGCCACTAAACTGGATGAGAGATGTAGCTGTGTTTGCAAGTGGTGAATCCAACAAAAAGGCAGCAATGAAAGCAAATTAATATATAGAGATATGCCTATCTCATAGAGCTGGAAGGATATTGAAAGGTCATTAAGTCCAGTCCCCTGCCTTCACTAGCAGGACCAAGTACTGTCCCCTGACAGATTTTTGCCCCAGATCCCTAAATGGCCTCCTCAAGGATTAAACTCACAACGCTGGGTTTAGCAGGCCAATGCTCAAGCCACTGAGCTATCCCTCCCCCTCCGTCAGCATCTATTTTACTCTCTGCCTAGCCTTGTAATATGGTCAGTGTATTATGCATGGCTTTTAAGGTCCAAAGAGTTCAGACCAAAAGCGTCTGCACTGTGTGAGTTCTCACATTCTCATTATTCACTACATAGTTGTGTTTACACACCCTGGGCAGGAAGGCTGCCTTCAGGCATGAGTCATGGAGAAATACAATTGAAAAACTGGATGTCTGAACCACTGAAATCCTTCCATACTCCTTAAAAGGGCTCGTTCCCAATTTTGCTAACATCACTTGCTTCCCCATGCATGGCCTGGTTGAAATGCTTTCCTCCCCCACCTTCTCTTCCGCACTCAAGAGAATCATGTTAAGCATGCCGAGGTTCCGACAAGCTTATCAGCATGGTGATAGCTAACCTGGTTCTGAGCATCTGCACAGCAGCATTTTGTTCTTGTACAACCATATGTCAACTATATTGGCCTGCTGCACAACTTTATTTATATCAGTGCATTCTGGTGAAATCTTGGCATCTAGTCCCCACTGTCCCAGCTGCTGAAACCAGAAGAAAAAGACTGTGGGCCACACACTGAACTGGCTAACCTAGTTAAATGGACTTGGTGAGTCAGTCCTGTCTGTACCCTAGGGCAGGGGTTCTCAACCTTTTCCTGTCTGAGCCTCGCCCGACCCCCACCCCCCCAACATGTTATAAAAATTCCAGGGCCCAGCAGGGGACTCTCATAGGGCTTGGGGCTTCAGCTGCTGGATAGGGGTGGGGCTCAGGGCTTTAGTCCCACCGGGTGCCTGGACTCAGCAACCCTCTGAAATGGTTTGCGCCCCCCTAGGGGGCCACAGACCCCCAGTTGAGAACCGCTGCCCTAGGGGGATAGCTGCCTATAGGCTGACAGTCATGGCACTGCCCTGTTCACGAGCAGGGTCAAACACCACACACACATCCCTGGTTAGGGATTATTGGGACTACAATGAGTTAAGCCTCAGTAAGAAATTCAAATTTCTTCCTGTTGACTTTCTCACACCAACAGGAACCACTGAGATAGAAACTACAGCAGGCTAGGTCACTGCAGCATCAGGGCTGTCTTTGGGCTAGATGATGGCTTTACCACAAGCCCTGAGTAAGAGCCAGCACATAGCTGCTCTTCCTCAGCACACCAGGGACTAGTTTGTGACTCCAAGAGCTTGCTCGAGAATGGAAAATAATCTGTGACAGTGTTTTGCTTGGTACAGCTTCCTTCCTTCTCTTCACTGGCTTAAGTGAGCTGGATGGAGTGCTGAGGGGCAGAGTTCAATGCTCCACCTACTTTCTGCTGATCAGTATAGGTGTGGGGAGTAGTGGCTCTAGGAAAACTGGTCTCTCCCACAATAGGGGTCAACCACAGAGGGGCACTAAAGGCACATTATGCCTCCTTACGCCTATGAACAGATGTGTTGGTCACTATCTTGGCCTACACCGCAGGGATTGAACTCATGCTAGTTGCTACAATGCTCTACTTGGGGGCTGTAACGTGCTCGTGCCATCTGTGGATGAGTACAAAGGGCCACAGTAAGAGCCTGGCTTGCCCTGTAGGCTGGAGTGAGGACTAAGAATAAGCCCCACCTGGGGGAATCAGGTAGTTTACCATCAAGAGCTGAAGGTGGCTGCAGTAGAGTGGGTCAATGCGGTGATAAGGTTCAGCTGTGGGAAGAGCTGGAGGAAGAGACAGGTAGGATGCTCAGGGCAAAGCTCTCTAGGGAAGGAGGCCTGGGAAAGACCCTCACTAAGTAGAGAAGAGGTGGAGACATAGGCGCCAGCTCCGTGGGTGCTCCGAGGCTGGAACACCCACAGGGGAAAATGGTGGGTGCTGAGCATCTACTGGCAGTCCCTCTATCAGCCTCCCCTCCCTCCCCCAGTGCCTCCCACCTGCCAGTGGGCCCCACTGATCAGCACCTCCCCTTCCCTCTCTCCCCGTGCCTCCCACCCACCGTGATCAGCTGTTTTGCGGCATGCAGGAGGCTGGGGAGGGAGGGAGGAGGAGTGAGGATACAGCATGCTAGGGGAAAGGGCCAGAATGGGGCAGGAAGAGGGGGAAGGGGATGGGAAGAGGCGGGGTGGGGACCTGGGGGAAGGGGTGGAGTGGGGGGCGGGGCCTGGGGCAGAGCTGGAGGTTGAGCACACCCCAGCACATTGGAAAATCGGCGCCTGTGTGTGGAGAGAGATGTAGGAGGCTGAGTAGGAAGTGGCCCACGGAAAACTGCAGCAAAGGTAAAGGGGCAGACCTAGCTTAGCACCCTGGGCTGGAACCCAGGGTGGGGCTGGGTTCTCCTACTGGCCCCAGGATAGGGGGTGCTCAATCCCATTGCAAGGGTAATTGATTGCAGCAGGGTGGCTTCAGGCTAAGCCCTGAAGGCAGGCTGAGAAATAGCCCCAGTGAGGTGGAAGGATTTTATTTGTGTTACAGATATTTTGGGACAATGGTCACCCAGGAAGGGGTGGACTAAAGATGGTGACCCAGCTGGAGAGCCAGCTTATTGGGAGAGACACTACTGGAGCAAGCCTTGGGCAGGGGGTGCTAGAGAAGAGAGAGAAGGCCAGGCCAGGCCAGGCGGTGCAGTTAGCTATGAATGAACTCTTACAGTCACATATCACACACACTTGGCAGTGGATCACAGTCTGACCCTTTATAACTCATTTCTTATTGTCACTTAAATAAATAAGTGATCCTAAAACCTGCACCAGCCCTCCCTACTGCATTATCTTTTAGCCATGTTGTGTGTTGAGTCAGCCATGTCTACAAACTCGTCTTTAGTCACATGAGCCTTATGCCAAGTGAGGGCATATAATAAATCTCAGGGTTCACGGTCCCTGTTGGTCCCACAGCCTCCACTAGTGGCTACAGAGCAGGATCAGAGAGGGCTCAGATCAGAGAGATGGTCAACCTGAGACGTGCCTGTTAACTACTTCATAAGTAATGCTAATTCTTAACAGCTAGCAAAGCCTGAGTTGAGCAAATCCCACTAAAAGGGTTTGTGAGCCCACTAGCTTTTCATTCCTGCTTTGTGAAGTGTTTCCTGAGAGCCATGCAAAAAGCTGTCTACCTCTTGGTTGCCATGGTAACCAATGGGTGTGCTTCAACTGCACTTGGTTACCTGACAAAGCGGGGGAAATGTCAACAGCCTATGGCCCTATCCACAGTGTAGATGAAGCTACATGGCCATGGCTCTATTTAAAGAAGAGCTGCCTGCAATGCAAAATAAATGGTGTCTGTATCTTGTTGCTTCCGATTACACGAAGGTGACCTGATAGTGTTAAAAAAAATCTGCTTTACATTAAATAATACAGGTGCCAAGTCCCCTCTTTTCCCTAGAAGACTTCGCTATGATTATTGGAGGACATCTCATGAGGCTGAAACCTGAGCTATACTTCTCTGACTGCAAGCATTAGAGGCGGATGGGGTGTTAAGTATTAGGCTCTCTAACATTCAACAGACCCAGTTCTCCATTGCTTTGCACCTTCTTTAAACGATTTACACCAATGCAAAGTATATTCCAACTCCCCTTCTCACCCTTTCTTTTCAGGTTTAAAAATTTTATTAAGATAATGTTAAAAATAAAAATAACGGTACAGAGTTTAAGCATAGAAGTTTCTGGTTATCAGGGGATAAGGTACAGATTATCAAGGAGAGCGAAGTTCGGTTTTAGGATTGGATGACGTAAGGAATACATAATCTGCAACATCCCCAATTGGGGGTAAAGGCTTAACGGGTCAAAGTACAGAGATTGAGATATGAGGGTAAGTTGTTCATATATAATGGCTATGTTCAGGTGTGGAGTAGAATGAGTGGGTACGATGATGAGGATGGATTTACCCTCATTTGGTGAAATTTAATGTTCAGTGAGTTTATCGTTCCAGTTCATATGATCCAGTGGGAAAAAGACTCTTGGTCCCTTTCTCATAGATGCTGTACGATGTCGTTCCGGCTCACGCCTCCTGGTACTGTCGGTGGCCGGTGATGTGTTCGATGTAGATGTCCCTGGACCATCGGATGGTGTCCAAGACCATGAGGCGCCGCATGAGCCGTGCGTAGAGTCGACCGATCCCGCAGGTCCGCAGCACAGGCTCGTTGCAGGGGTCCCAGACACCCAGGGCCCCGACGATCAGGGCATCCACTTTCTTAGTACTTCAGATACTGGTCTCAAGTCCCATTGGGCTAATCTTTGCCATACTTGGCCACAGCTGTGGAGTGTATATTGCTGGAAAGTTAGAATAAATTTGTAGCTCTTTTTCTGAGTCCATGGGAGAGGGGCGGGGGCAGGGGCAGGGGGAGAGACTGGGAACTCTTCCATCTGTTCCAGTCTGAAACACAACACACATAAATGACAAATATTTGAAATTAGAAAGCTGAAATCTGACGATTTTTTTTCTGTTGGTCCTCATTGAGATTTAAGAAAAAAGCCAAGATTGAATAAATTTGGGGGCATTTTAGAGTTTGAAATTTGGCCCTTCAAAAAAACTTTTCAATTGTTTTTCTTTACAAAAAAGACGGACTCAACTATGTTTTTCTCTATGGAATAGAGACAGTGTATGACTGTTACAGACAGAGATCACAATAGAAAGCCAAGATAAGAATCTAAACTTCAAATGTTATAGTTAGCCTCTGAATCTGGATTCATAAAGTCAACAAGGAGGAATGTAATGGATTTTTACTAAAAAGAAAGGTTTACATTTTTCTGGTCTTCTACTGGCTTTTGTGGTGTTTGTCTTCCCATATTCTTAAACATGGGAGCCAGACTGTGAAATACATGCTGTGCCCAGTTTTCAGCACTTATGCAACCTTTTTGTAAGTGCATCCCACACTTTTCTCAGGCCTTGTCTACACTGGCAAGTTTCTGCACAGTAAAGCAGCTTTCTGCATTGTAACTCCCGAGGTATACACACTGCCAAGCCACTTAGTGCGCAGAAACTGCGCAGTTGCAGCACTGTAAAAAAACCACCCCAACGAGAGGCGTACAGCTTTCTGCGCCGGGGCTACAGCACCGCAGTGTTAGTGTAGACACCCTGGTCGATTACAGCACTGCGATTGGCCTCCAGGAGGTGTCCCACAATGCCTGTTCTCACCTCTCTGGTCATCGGTTTGAACTCTACTGCCCTGCCCTCAGATGACCAACCGTCAGCATCACCCCTTAAATTCCTTGGGAATTTTGAAAGTCCTCTTCCTGTTTTCTCAGTGACGCATGCAGTGGTCTTAGCACATCTTTCCGGGTGACCATACCTGCTCCACGCACCAGGTGATCCCCTGCTAGGAGCAGTGCAGAGCAGCAGGACCTCATCAGCATTTGGGGAGAGGAGGCTGTCCAGTCCCAGCTGCGCTCCAGCTAGGGTGACCAGATGTCCCAATTTTATAGGACAGTCCCGATATTTGGGGCTTTTTCTTATATAGGCTCCTATTACCCCACACCCCCATCCCGATTTTTCACACTTGCTGTCTGGTCACCCTAGCTCCAGCCATAGGAACGATGATACCTATGGACAGATTTCATGATGCATGACAGAAATGGGCCATGACCGGGACACACTGCAGTGCAGGGTCAAAGTGAAGGAGCTGCGGAATGCCTACCACAAGACGCGGGAGGCAAACCGCCGCTCCAGTGCTGCGCCCATGAGCTGCCAGTTCTACAAAGAGCTGGATGCAATACTTGGTGGTGACTCCACCTCCACTGCGAAGGCCACTATGGATACTTCGGTGGCTCGCATGCCAGTCGAGAGTGGACAGAGCCAGGAGGAGGAAATCTTGGATGAGGATGTTGAGGGGGAGGGGAAGGAGGAGGGGGAGGGGGACCCAGAGACAGAGGATGACTTGGAAGTCAGGGATGCATGCAGCCAGGAGCTCTTCTCTATCCCGAAGGAGGCTATCCAGTCACAGCAGTCGGAGTTTGGCGAAGTGCAAACAGGAGAGGAGGCCCCTGTTAAGTGGCTTTGATTTTGGGAATCACTGAAGCGAGTTGTTGGGGGAAGGAGGGTTGCAGAAAGCAGGCTTGTGTCTGTATGATGCATGTACCATCACATGTCTAGTCTGAGTGGTGGAACAGGCTGTTGATTGACCCCCTCACTTCACAGGAATCTGCCTCAGAGATCTCCAGGAAACTGTCATGGAGATACTGGGCAATCCACTGCCACAGGTTCTTTTGCAGAGCTGGTTTGTTTCTTGCCCAATTAAGGGTGACTTTACCGCTCCTGTTCGTCAAAAGTGAGCAGGATACTGGTCAGCAGTTCGGGATCCATTCCCACAGCCCGAAGAGGCAGAGCGTGCAGTACACAAACCGTTGAAAGATGGCGCCAAATGCGGATGGAAGCACAGGGATTGCTGGGATGTGAAGCAATGCATGATGGGGCATTGGGACAGGACCCAGGATGCCCCGCAACCCCTCCGCCTTCCCACAACTCTTAGCGGCAGTCGAGGAAGAGCTGCTCTGTGGGATAGCTGCCCAGAGTGCACCGCTCCGAATACCGCCGCAAGTGCCGCAAGTGTGAACATGCTATTGCTCAGGAAGCTGACAGCGTGAACACACAACAGGGGTTTCCCTTCAGCACTCTCTGAGCGGTGCGGTAACTGCCGGCACTGTAACTCTGCCAGTGTATACCAGAGGTGAAAGTACGCCGGTCCGGTCCGGTGTACCAGCAAGAGCCCATACGCCGTGCCAGACCAGACTGGCTTCCCTGGCGGTGATTTAAAAGGTCGAGCCCCTGCAGCGGGGCTCTGTGGCGCTATAAAGGGCTCGGGGCTCCCTGCAGCGGCCGGAGCCCCTGGCCCTTTAAATCACCGCTGGAGCCCCGGGGCTTGGGCAGCTGGGCTCCGGAGGTGATTTAAAGGGCCCGGGGTTCCAGACGCTGCGGGGAGCCCCCGCCCCTTTAAATCACTGCCGGAGCCCTACTGCTGCTATGGGTAGCCGCAGCAGGGCTCTGGCGGTGATTTAAAAGGCCTGGAGCTCCGCAGCAGCCAGAGCCCCAGGCCCTTTAATTCTCCCCGGGGCTCCCAGCCACCTCTGCAGCTGGTAGCTCCTGGGTGATTTAAAGGCCCTGGGGCTCCCAGCCACAGGCAGAACCCCAGAGCCTTTAAATCTGCCTCTTCCAGTTGAGGCCACGCCCCCGCCCAGGACTCCGGCGTACCGGTAAGTCCTCTTAGGGCTAGTCTACACTAACCCGCTGCGTCAGAGGCGTCGGATTGATCTTCTGGGTTCGATTTATCGCGTCTTGTCTAGACGCGATAAATCGAACCAGGAAGTGCTCCCCCGTCGACGCTGGTAATCCTGCTCCACAAACGGAGCAGGCGGAGTCGACGGGGGAGCCTGCGCGCCGCCGTGTGGACCAGGGGTAAGTACTTTTAAGTTCGAAATAAGATACTTCGACTTCAGCTACGTTATTCACGTAGCTGAAGTTGCGTATCTTACTTCGAACTTGGGGGCTAGTGTAGACCAGCCCTAAGTTACTTTCACCCCTGGTGTACACATACCCTAAACCTCCTCAATATTGTCTGGGCAATCTTTTCTTTTACAATATTCAGCTAATTCTGCTTTTCTGATAGTTGCAACTACAAAATGATGTGCCATTGATCTGGAATTTGTCAACTGATGGATGCCTTTTACTGGAAGGTCTAATAGCATAAGAAGAGAAGTAAGAACCAATCTGTTAACCGTGAGGCAATTTTACTTCAGGGAAGTTCCAGTGAATATGGAGGAAAGTGCTTTCTCACCTCTTACATACCAACATTTCCTTCAAATGCCTCAGAACTTTTTGCCTCCTCTCTTAAGAGAATTAACAATGAGATATCATTGGACATAGAAGGAAACAGTTCTCTGCGAAATTATAGATCAAAGGAAATATCATTGTGCAGGAACTCATCCTAATTTCTCACCTTATGTATTGTCCATGTCATCATTAGTTTCATAGCACCTAGGAGCCCTACTCGTGGACCAAGACCCCACTGTGCTAGGCACTGTACAAACACAGAACAAAGCTAGAACGTGCCCCAAAAAGCTTACAGTCTAAGTATAATACAAGAAACAATGGAGGGATACAGATAGATGGGGGGTGGGGGGAGGGGTGGAGTATAATGAGACAGTACTGGCCAGAATGATGGGCCATGGTCTCAACACATCAGCAGCTACAAGTTTATTGTAGGCCTCACAGAAAAGCAGAATGTTGAAGATAGGGGGAGAATGGAGGTGGATTTACAGGAGATCAGCCCTTTAAAGTTCAGGGTGTGAACAATCAAAGTCTCCTTTTCAGTAAAAGGCCTTTGGAAACTCTCCCCATCTAGTGAAAGGGTGTTAAGTGGGTATTAAGTGTGGGATTTTCGGAAGCACTCTGCTCCCATTAAAGTCAGTGGGAATTTTAACATTGATTTCAATGTGGCAGCGTTAGACCAACACTAAGCATTTTAGAAAGTCCTTCCCCAAAGTGTGCAGAGTTTTAATTAAGGGTATGGAAATATTGAGTATGAGACCTTGTCCACATTATGGTTACTTAATCCACATGGTCTCCACAGTGGCGCAGCTGTAGTGTAGATGTAGCCTCTATCACACTAAATCCTTTATCTAAGACCTCATGACCAATTCAGTATTATCTCTAAACACTGTCCCATCATTGGCAGCCCATCCTTTTCTCACAATTTGAAGATAGTTTCAAAATTCTCTGAAGGGTTGTTCCTAGGTGGTATTGAAAATGAGGAGACAGGCTAATTTTATTATGATTTTTTGTCCCATCTGCTGAGTGTAGTACATAGGTGAGCACCTTTCAGCCATGATCTCTGGTGCCAGAGTAGTAAATATAATGATATCAAAGGAGTTGTCATGTTTAGTGTTAACCCACTGTTTGTCTGGGTCTGATACCAAACTACTAAGGAGGGTAACTGTTAGCCAATAGCTTTTAACCAGCAAAGGTTATATAAAGAGTTCTCACTATCTCTAGGTAGTCTACAGAACCATATGTATAATGGATACCAGTGTATGTCATTTTATATATTTTTTCCAGATACAAAAGGATATAAAGAGACTATATTTTAAGATACATGCAGAAGGGGGCAGAGTTATGGCGGAAGTTCCAAACTTGATGTTGCATTTTGAGACATGTAAGTCCATTATTTCCCAACCGTAATGTTGTATTAGCAGCCCTAGTTATTTGTATGGATTATGCATCAGGAATCATGTTGCCCACTACTGACCATCTCTGGAGTGGGACAGCCCAACAGTTTAATAGTGCACAACCAGAATCCCCAACATTTTAGGAGAGGGTGTGACCTTATATAACTCAAACTACAGGAGGACTTTAGATAGGCAGAATGCAACTGCCTGTGTTAGAATTTGGTTAGAAGAACCCTAGCTAATCTTTAATTTTGCCAAAAGAGCCATATGATCTCTAATGAGCACAAAATGCTCATGGCCATGATTTGATGTCTCATTCATAACTGTCTTTCTAGTGAAAGGGTGTCCTCTCTCTGGCCTATTGGTTTATTAGTGACTCAGAGAAAAGAATGCCACTGTTGAATCCCCACTTCTTGCAACACCTGACCCTGTCATTAAGATTTCCCAGCCACATACCAATCAGGTTATATGCTGATTGGTTTATGGGTTCCATGAGATGGTCACAGCCTCAGGTGACATGACTGGAGACTAGGTCTATAAATGTAGGGCTCAGGCTGACAGGCTCTGCTTTGCCATAGCTTTGCCTTTAGTAGCACACTGATGACATTATGTATGGGGCTGATCTTTAAAATGGATCAGCACCACATGCTTGTTTGCTTTTACTTCTAATTTAAAATAACTTTAAAACATGTTTAAAAGGCAAATATATTATTTTTATTACATCCAATCATGAAAAGTACTGCGCCTGCAATTTCCATTGAATTTAATGAATTGCAGGTGCTCAGTATCTCTCAGAATCTGGCCTAGTGAAATTATCCATTGCTTTAATACAACATTCATATAATATTGGTCTGTTCCTATTAACTTCAATGGAAACAGGATTGGCACCTATATTGCTTATGTGTAAGGCTTCAATATTGTTCATACTTTAGGACTATAACATACTGATGAAAACGGCATTGTGTTCAAAATTCCATCTTTATTTGTAGCTTAGAATTTGGAAATTTTTATTGTTTATATAGCTGAAAAGCAACAAAGTATCAGAATGACTCATAGATGGAAGTCAAATAAATTCCAATGTTTGATAATGCAATCTGAAAAGGGCTGAACAAATATGACTCTCTGAAGCTGACATTTTTTATATGTTTTTTCCATCAACGATCCGCTGAACTTTCCATTTAGCAATCCTGAGCATAACAAGTTCTGGCTGGTTCCTGTGACTTAAGAACTTTTCACCCGAAAAGTTTAATCTAAAACTTTGATGCTGCATTTTCAGGATTCTTAGGGCATTTCACATAAAATGTTACTTTGCTATTTTGGAATTCTGCCATGATTTAGGGGGAAAAGAAGGAAAATAGTGCTTTCATTTTGATGTGCGGGTTTTTAGGTTGTTGGGTGTTTGTTTGTTTTTTAGAAACCTCAAGTGTTACTCTGCAAGCCCCATCTGCACTCCACATCTGTCCTGACTTGTGTACACGACTCCTACGCACAGAACAGTCTTCTTTAAAAAGTGGGACATTAAAAATATGCTCTGGCCTCATGAAATGTGCAGCCAGTAACGAAAGGGAAGGCCCTTCAGTTATCCCAAATCCAGTTATCCCAAATCCAATCCAATCTCTGCCCATGACAGACTCCTCTTTCCTTGTTTGTTCAATCCCATATAGTAAAACCCGTCAAATGCTTTTAGGAAAACTCAGCTCCAAAATTAACAGACCAGATTCTTTTTTTAGAGTCAAAACAAGAGCACATCTCTTAGGCTACCATTTACAAACACAGCATCTACAAAGGGGAAAAAAATAGAAACAAGCAGATGCCTGTACTGTAGAGTCACTTTTGTTTCATGCTTGGGTGTTTAGTTAAATGTATATGTGTATTTATTGTTCTGTAAACTTTGTGGTATGTCTTGTATGTATTCAGGTAGTGGCATGTCATCCCAAAACAGCAATCCACTCTGCTAGAAGGAAGTTTTCAGTTGCTGTCAGAGATGATTCACAAAACCCCATAAATAATTTAAGTTATATTTTTGGTGGTTTTTTCCCCCTTGATGTTGCACTCAGCGTCATGTAAAATCAAGTATATCTTGTATTCTCTTTGGAAAATGGTGTGAAGCTTCTTAATCCCACAGCAGGGAGGAGATCTCTACAGTTGATTGGATACTGGGACTAGTTCAATACCGTCAGACACTGTACACAAGGTAACTTATAAGAAAATGTAAGTCGCCAAATAATAACAAGTCTCTGTGCTGGAGCTACCTCTGAGTAATCAAACTACTGATTATAATCATTCACACCCATGTAAGACATTATGCAGTTATGCAATCCTGATACCCAATATGTGAAACTTGACATGAAAACAAGTGTAACAGTCAGTATAGTTGCCAGATGAGGTTGTTCTTTTACCTTCTGAGTGGGCAGTAAACCAAGTTAAGCATATTATAGGGACGAAGGCACAGTGTACTTGGTGGCACACTAGACCTTAATTCTTCAGCTAATTTCTGCAGTGTTCTGGCACCGACTTCTGGAGCAAAATGAGAATCCTGAGGCAAATTCAAACAAGTTTTTGAAATGGAGGTTTTTTGATGCATGAACTCCTGACTGCACAATGTGTGCAGTACTCCTGTGTTACACTGACTACAGTGCTAAATTATCTATATCTTTTGCTATCCCCCCAAAACACTTTTAATTGCATTGTGTAACTACCACAGAAGGTTTGAGGGGAAATGCAGAGATTTGAGGGCGGGGTTGGGCTCAGTTGTGGCTTTGGCTCTCAGGAAACATCTGAGGCAGTTTGGGTCTTTGACATCCATCAAAATGTTGAGATTTATGGGGATTGAGGAGGAGGATGTATCTCCTCCTCCCCTTCCCTTTGTGGGCAAGGGTGAGGTGACATAGGCCTCGTTTGCCTACAAAAGTTGAACCCCTTGTACTGGCATAGCTAAAGCCACACAACCCACCTACCCCCCTTGTGAGAATACAGTTATACCAATGCAAATGTGATTGTACCAGTACAGCTTATTTCCATATAGGAAAGGGAATAAGCCATCTATAAACACATTTACATTCATATAACGGCATCCACATTAGGGCTTGCACTGGTATACTATTACTGCAAAAAATCACCCCTCTAATCGACATATCTATACCAGTACAAAAACTGTGTGTAGACTAGGGCACTCTAATGTTATGTGGCTGGAACTTCCCCACTACAGCAATCCTTGACAGCAGGCTGCTGCCTTCTTTCACCACCCCCAACATATGTCACTGTGTTCAACAATGATGGAATAACATATTAGCTGAAATGTTTTTAGCAAACAGATCGGCAGTTAAATGGTTAATGATAACATTTGAACTATCACCACTAGGTTTCAGAGTGAACACCTCATTGAATTGATTAGGGCAGTTCACACTTCTCTCAGAACTATCCCCCTCTACCTTGCAGCTTGTGTAGTCATGTTCACCTGTGCAAAGTGGATGAAAAATGCTACTAAATTAGGATTCTCCACACCAGTAATAACATGGTACACTCAATTTGCACTGGGGAAAATGACTACAGAATGTGCAAGATCTATAGCTCAGAACCTCAAAGGTAGTGAGTCACCTAACTCCCATTGAAACCAGTGACAGGCACCTAAATACCTTTTGAGCATCTGGGTTTGTCTGCAGACTCAGGAAGATTCAGGTTTCTTGGACAGCATAAGGACCTGGAATGTAAACCCTAATTCTCACTTACACTAAGGTCACTTTACACCAATCTACCAGTATAAAGGGTACTTACAATATAAGTAAATATAATTTATTCCCACTTTAAGAGCCCTTTGTGCTTCCAGAGGTGTGTAAATTAGCCTTAGTATAAACGAGAATCAGGATCTTTTTCTTTTCTTTTTTTTTTTTCAAATGAAAGGTTACATAAGCAGTATTATTCAATGGCAGTGGGTGGATTCTGCAGCAAATTCTATAACCATGACATTTCTGGTAGCACAAGGTCCTGAATATAATACCTGAAAGTGGGCGAAGAGGGAGCTAATCTCTAAACATGTTTCATTAATCATAGAAATAGCGAACAAAATCCACCTAAACTGTTGGGTCATAAGTGTCAGGCAACCAGAAAATCAATTTGGAGTAGGGATGATCATAATGCAACATGTAGAGTTCTAACATGCACACTTGGATTGCTTTCTTCTTCATTATGGCTGAGAATGTAGGTCCCCAGTATACAATGCTCTATTTTGACCCAGGCATCTAGAGCCCTGTACCCTCTACAGACCACATTTATGTATCCACATGAGAATAGTTCCATATAATGGCAAATTAGGTGTGGACTTCAGGTTCCTAGGAAGTTGCCACTGCAGCCTTCCACTGGGGAAAGTCTGAGCCTTTTGGTCTAAAGTTATCATTTTGGAATGAGGTTTTATGTCCAGCCTTCATTTTACTATGACATCCAATAAGCACACAATCTCTCTCAAATGAGAGCTGGCCAAGAGGCCTCTTTGCAGGCCAGACTAAAATGCATAATACACGAGAGAAATGCAGTGTCCACACACGCTTCACCATAATTCCTTTTGCAACAACATAAAAAAGACAGACCTGCTACAACAGCATGCGTGCAACTCTTCCTCTCCTTGGAAGATACATGATACACACCTACAATAACATAAGAAAAATCTTTCTACTCTGACTCTGAAAAGTCTCTTTTGCTTTTACCAAACTTTACTGAAGAGTTTGTATAAACAGCAAGAAAAGCTGGTGTCTGTGTAATTATAAAATGAGAGGAAGGATGGTCTTGTGGTTTAAGGCACTGGACTGGGATTCAGATCTGGGCCTAGTTCTGCCAGACTTCTTGTGTGATCTTGGGCTAGTCACTTAATCTCTGTACTTCAGTTCCCCATCCATAAAACAGGGATAATAATACTTCCTTTGTCTGTCTTGTCTACTTAGCCCTGGTCTACACTACGAGTTTAGGTCGAATTTATTAGCATTATATTGATTGATCCGTGCACCCGTCCACACGACGAAGCCATTAACATCGACTTCTAGGGCTCTTAAAATCGATCTCGCCACTCCACCCCCAACGAGGGGATTAGCGCTTAAAGCGATATTGCAGAATCGAACTAGGCTTAGTGTGGATGCAATTCGAAGGTATTGGCCTCCTGGATCTATCCCACAGTGCAACATTTGACTGCTCTGGACAGCAGTCTGAGCTCGAATTCTCTGCCCAGGTATACAGGAAAAGCCCCGCGAACTTTTGAATTTCATTTCCTGTTTGGCCAGCGTGGTGAGCTGCAGGTGAGTGCAGATCTCATCAGCAGAGGTGACCATGATGGAGTCCCAGAACCGAAGACGAGCTCCAGCATGGACCGAATGTGAGGTACGCGATCTGATCACTGTATGGGGAGATAAAACCGTGCTAGCAGAGCTACGGTCCAAAAGAAGAAACGCCAATACATATGCCAAAGTCTCCAAGGGCATGCAGGACAGAGGCTACAACAGGGACGCGCAACAGTGCCGCGTTAAAATTAAGGACCTCAGGCAAGCCTACCAAAGAACCAGAGATGCAAACAGCCGCTCTGGGTCAGAGCCCCAGACATGCCGCTTCTATGATGAGCTGCATGCAATTCTAGGGGGTGCAGCCAGCACTGACCCACCCATGTGGTATGACTCTGTATGTGGATCATCAGAAACCACCAAGGAGCATGTTCGGGAAGAGGAAGATGATGATAATGATGCTGAAAATAGCGCACATACACAGCAAGGAAGTGGAGAAGCCCTTTTCCCTGACAGCCAGGAACTCTTTGTCACCCTGGAGCCAGTACCCTATGAACCCACCCAAGGCGTGCTTGATGCCGGAGAAGGGACCTCTGGTGAGTGTACCTCTGTGAAATTAATACATGTTTTATAAGCAAGCGTGTTTAATGATTAATTCGCGGCCAGTACAGCTACAGCTACTGGAAAAGTCTGTTAACATGTTCGGGGATGGAGCGGAAATCCTCCAGGGACATCTCCAAAAAGCTCTCCTGGATGTACTCCCAAAGCCTGTGCAAAAGGTTTCTGGGGAGGGCAGCCTTATCCTGAGCTCCGTGGTAACACACTCTACCACGCCAGGCCAGTAGCACGTAGTCTGGAATCATTGCATTGCAAAGCATGGCGGCGTATGGTCCCAGTGTTTGCTGGCATTCAAGCAACATCCGTTCTTTATGTCTCTGTGTTATCCTCAGAAGAGTGATATAATTCCTGGTCACCTGGTTGAAATAGGGGAATTTTATTAAGGGGGTATTCAGAGCTGTCTGTCCCTGCTGGGCTGTTTGCCTGTGGCTGAACGGAAATCTTCCCCGCTGTGACCCATGCGGTGGGGGGAGGGGGAACAGCGAACATCTTGGATGTGTGTGTGTGTGGGGGGGGGTCGATTAGGTTCGTGCTGCACGTTAACCCAAAAACCGCCACCCCTCCCAATTGCCAACCCGTTTTAAATGGCCAACTCAACAGCTGTTTGTTATGGGAAATGAGGGGGTTGCTGTTTGAAACCATTCCCACATGTTATGAAGGTTAAAGAAGCCTATAGACTGTGGCTTACCATGGCTGCCTGCAAGCCGAATTCTGTTGCCCGCCGGACCTGCTTGTGTGATCTCTCACACCAAAACGGCAGACCCTCAATATAAGAGGCAAAGTGCAACCTTGGACCAAATGCACATGTGCTATGTAATGTTTGGAGCATTGTTCTCTAAGTTTGTGTCTTTTAAACTACTCCTCTCCCGTTTGTTTCCTGCCGCAGCTGCAAATGTTTCAACGCCACCCCTTTCATCACCATCCCAGAGGCTAGCGAAGATTAGAAGTAAAAAAAAACACCTCGAGACGATATGTTCTCAGAGCTCATGCAATCCTCCCACACTGAAACTGCCCAGCAGAATGCGTGGAGGCAGACACTGTCGGAGTCCAGAAAGGCACAATTTGATCACGAGAAGAGGTGGCGTGCTGAAGAGAGTAGGTGGCATCAGCATGCTGAGAGAAGGCAGGATGCAATTCTGAGGCTACTGGAGGATCAAACGGAAATCCTCCGGCTTATGGCTGAGGAAAGGCGTATGGTTCAGGAAAGGCCACCTGAGCCCAGACCGCCGCTACAGCCCCTGTGTAACCAACAGCCCTCCTCCCCGAGTCCCATAACCTCATTACCGAGATGCCCAAGAACGCGTTTGGGCGGCCTCCGTGCACCCAACCACTCAAGCCAAGAGAACTGTCCAAGCAACAAAAGGCTGGCATTCAATAAGTTTTAAAGTGCTGTGTGTCCTTGTCCTTCCCTCATCCCCTCCTCCACCACCCATCATGGTGCTTCCCCTCCTCCACCACCCATCCCGGGTGACCGTGGCAGTTACCCCCATATTTCCCCCTATTTGTTTGACGAATTAATAAAGAATGCATGATTTTTAAGCAACAATGACTTTATTGCCTCTGCAAGCGGTGACCGATGGGGGGAGGGCAGGGCGGTTTGGTTAAAGGGAAGTAGAGTGATTCAAGGGGCGGGGCTTTTCATTAATGGGAAAAAACAGAACTTTCACACAGCATCCTGGCCATTCATGAAACTGGTTTTCAAAGCTTCCCTGATGCGCAACGCACCCTGCTGTACTCTTGTAATAGCCCTGGTGTCTGGCTGCGCATAACCAGCGGCCAGGTGATTTGCCTCAACCTCCCACCCCGCCATAAACGTCTCCCCCTTACTCTCACAGATATTGTGGAGCGCACAGCAAGCAGTAATAATAATGGGAACATTGGTTTCACTGAGATCTAACCTAGTCAATAAACTTCGCCATCGAGCCTTTAAACGTCCAAAAGCACATTCCACCACCATTCTGCACTTGCTCAGCCTATAGTTGAAAAGGTCCTGACTACTGTCCAGGCTACCTGTGTATGGCTTCATGAGCCATGGCAGTAAGGGGTAGGCTGGGTCCCCAAGGATAACTATAGGCATCACAACATCCCCAATGGTTATTTTCTGGTCTGGGAAGAAAGTCCCTTGCTGCAGCAGCTGAAACAGACCAGAGTTCCTGAAGATGTGAGCGTCATGTGCCTTTCCTGGCCATCCCACGTTGATGTTGGTGAAACGTCCCTTATGAGCCACCAGTGCTTGCAGCACTATTGAAAAGTAACCCTTTCGGTTTATGTACTCGCTGGCTTGGTGGTCCGGTGCCAAGATAGGGATATGGGTTCCGTCTATCGCCCCTCCACAGTTCGGGAACCCCATTGCTGCAAAGCCATCCAGTATGAGCTGCACATTTCCCAGACTCACAACCCTTGGTACCAGCAGCTCGGTGATCGCCCTGGCTACTTGCATCACAACAGCCCCCACTGTAGATTTTCCCACTCCGAATTGATTTGCGACTGACCGGTAGCTGTCTGGCGTTGCAAGCTTCCACAGGGCTATCGCCAGTCGCTTCTCTACTGTGAGGGCTGCTCTCATCTTGGTGTTCTTGCGCTTCAGGGCAGGGGAAAGCAACTCACAAAGTTCCATGAAAGTGCCCTTACGCATGCGAAAGTTTCGCAGCCACTGGGATTCATCCCAGACCTGCAGCACTATGTGGTCCCACCAGTCTGTGCTTGTTTCCCAGGCCCAGAATCGGCGTTCCACTGTATCAACAAGCCCCATGACCACCATGATGTCCACCTTGCAGGGGGGCCTTTTTTGAGAGAGGTCTGTGTCCATGTCCTCATCACTGTCCTCAGGGCGCTGCTGTCGCCTCCTCGCCTGCTGTAGCTGTAGCAGCTCCTGGTTCTCGTTCTCCACATACTCCTGGACAATGCGCGTGGTGTTCATAACGGTGATAACAGCCGTGGTGATCTGATCAGGCTCCATGCTTTCCCTGGTATGCTGTTTGCAGGACAGCAGAGTGGGAGCAGAAGTGGCGGGTGGATAACAATGGTGTCAGCAATATGGCGCCTGCATGAAAAAAGGCACGAAAGGCTTTGGCTCCCCCCTCAGTTGCTTTCACGGAGGGAGGGGGGAGCAAGGGTTAGGCTCCTTCCCTTCTAGCAGCAGATGGTACAATATGCTTGATATCCATCATCATCTCCTGGCCCCCTCAAGGATTGAACTCCCAACCCCAGGTTTAGCGGGCCAACGCTCAGAACACTGAGCTGTCCCTCTGCCCATATTACAGCACGACTGAATCCCCACTAGACCTAATGTCCAGGCGTACGCTAGAGATTACGGTAATTGTGAGCTGAGCAGGCTCCATGCTTGCTGTAGCAAACCCGGAAACCCCGGAAACCCCGGAAAAAAAGCGCGAAAAAGATTGCTTTCATGGAGGGAGGGAGGGACGTTTGATGGCTTGACGACATGTAACCAGAACCACCAGCGACAATGTTTTCTGCCCCATCAGGCTTTGGGATCGCAACCCAGAATTCCAATGGGCGGCGGAGACTGCGGGAACTGTGGGATAGCTACCCGCAATGCAACGCTCCGAAAGTCGACACTAGCCCCAATACTGTGGACACAGTCCGTCGACCTCATGGTCTTAATGCTCTTTAGTGGGGACACACACAATCGATTCCATAAATTCGGGTTTTAAAATATCAACTTCTATAATTTTGACCTAATTCTGTAGTGTAGACGTACCCTTAGATTGTAAGGTCTTTGGGGGCAGGAACTTTCTCTTACTATGTGCTTGTATGCAATAAATGATGCAGCAGGCAGGCAGAGTTGTAGGAAAGATCTTTATTATTAAGCATGCTCAGTGTCTAGCATTTGGTGAAGCACTCTGGCTCGCATTCTTGAGCCCCTGGTGTGCTACCAGACTAGGTCTCCCTGAAACCTCACTCTCCTAATTCAGTTCCACTCATTGCATTAAAAGAGTCAGGCTTCTTATTTATAGATATGTGGGTTGTGGTCTTTCAGAAAAGGCCAGAAACAGCTGTCAACATAACATTCCCAATGTCAACTCCATATAGTCTCTAATTAGACTTCACAGCTTCCTCCAAATGGGTCCAGGAGGGGTTACTTAAAGAAACAAATCTTGATACCATTCCTGATAAAGAAAATTTCCCTTTTGCTCCAGATTCCCATCCACTGCAAATACTTATTGTAATCTTAAAGTACTTAAAACCCTTTTAGCATTTAAAGTACATACCAGTCACCATAAGCTGCCATCTAATATCACATACAAATGTTTACTTTAGAGGAAACAATATTTTTGTTTCTTCTCTCTTCATAGCTTGGTCTCAGCCACTAAGTTCTTTGGCAGTTATTGACTGCGAATATAATGTCAACACTTCTATAGTAAACCTACAGCTAGAAAAACCACAATAAATGCGGTGAGATTTGATACCTGTACCTTGTTACAAAATTAAGCACAGCAAAGGAGGACTGTGTGCAGCACACTTCGCACAGCAGATGAGGGTTCGAAGAAGTGGGTATTCACCCACGAAAGCTTATGCTTCAATACCTCTGTTAGTCTATAAGGTGCCACAGGACCCTTTGTTGCTTCTACAGATCCAGACTAACATGGCTACCCCTCTGATACAGCAGATGAGGACACTAGTGGTATTATCACCCCCATATTATTCACAGCATGAGGTGCTACTTCTTAGGACAGCTTTTTTTATCCCAGCAGTGAAGAGGTAAGTGCAACGTTTACCAAACCTGTTTCAAAATGGCTGATTAATCAAATGAGTGTTTATTGAGGCCGTTGCTATAGCGCTTACTGTTGAGATAATTGTGTGACTGGAGCCAAGTTAGACAAAGAACATGACTGTTATTTACTCTACACTTCTAAAGGACCAAACTTAGTGCAAAGTCTGGGGCATTGTCTTGATGACAGTAAGCACTGAACCTTTGCTCTCACTGTCTTTTTGCACAGATCTAATCACTAATCCTTATCCTCATGCCCACCAGAATCCATACTCTACTCTCTCAAACCCCTCCTCAAAACTTCCTTCTTCCACAAAGCCCTGAAATGCTGACCCACCTCAGTAAAAGTGCTTTCACTCACTCTGATCAGAACATTAAGAATTATTGTGAAGTAGGCAGCCGATCAAGGACAGAACCTTCCTCTGATCTCTGAGTGTGTTTTTGTCATCCATCTATTTAGGCTCTGTGCTCCTAACAGCACCAAGCACACCACTGACTCTTAATCATGTTTAATAATAATAAGCAGCCACATTTGAATAGGCAGCCATTTTATAGAGAAATGTATAAAAGAAATTATAGCTTATAGTGCTTACACTGCCTTTTTCATCTGAAGCACTCAAACAAAGGTGGATATAACTAAAATGAAGCAAAATTCTTCTCGCTGTTCCATTGAGAAAGTATGACATGGCCAAACTGTCTTCATTCCATACAACTTGCCTCAGAAAAATCCTCCATATCTTTTGGCCCAGAACAATCTCAAACCAAGATCTATTGACACAGTGCAGCCAAGAGGATATGAGCACCATCATTGCCAGGAAGCGGTGGAAATGGATTGGCCATGTGCTTCGAATGGAAACTGATTCCATCACCAGAGTGGCAATAAGATGGACACCTGAAGGCAAGTGAAAATGAGGCCGCCCGAAAACAACATGGCAAAGAGCTGTGGCATCCGAGCTGAAAAACCTGGGGCACAGCTGGGGAACCATTGAAAGACCTGCCAAAAACAGACAGTGGAGGAGCTTCGTCACTGCCCTAAATGCCAGAGGCATAATAGAAACATGATGATGATGATGATGATGTTCCATTGAAATAGTGAAATAAATCCTGATGTCTGTTTTATGGGATTTTTTTTATACATGTGGATCTTGGAGGCTAGAGAACTCATTTTGTTCAAACTCTGTAGCTCTCATATTCGATTTTTTAAAATTAATGTTCTTCTTGTAACTTACAATGTTTCCACTTCAAAGTATACCTCTAAATTCCCACAGATGCTAATAAGAGTTTGTGTAGTTTAATGTCTAACTGTGCACTTTAAAGTTCAAAGATATGTTTGGACCACATTTTGCTCTCAGTTACACCAGTGCAAATCTGTGTTAACATGACTGAAATTCAATGGCGTTAGTTCAGATTTATGTTGGTGTAACTGAGAGCAGGAAATGGGCCTAGCTATTCATATCCCAATTGTAGTTTAATGAGAAATTCTTCAAGTAGAGAATATTGCAACGGGAATGAAATTACACCTCAAAGGAAGTGTATTTTGATTAGAAAACACAAAGTATTTTATTGTTTCTTTGTGAAACAGATCATTGCATTTTCAACACAATTATCCTGATCATCCAAAAATACTCTGCACTCTAATCTATATTTAAAAAGCGCTTCATATTACCAAATAATCCAGTTATAATATATAGCATTGAGTCTAATTTTTAACAAATTCCACAGGCTTTAGTTATGATTTAGGGAACAGGCTTTGATTGAATTGCCTAGCCTTAGCATTTGATTTCTTGGATTAGTCTTTTACCTGGAACTCCATGTTTCTACTGCATACAGAAGTAGAGCGGTCCTATAGCTAATTTAAACACCTGTAAAAACTCCCTAATATGGTAATGAAAAGCTGTCTAGCCTAGTGCCTAAGGCGTGTTTCAGCTTTAATGGTCAAGAGTTTAAATCTCATTAAGTATGGAATTGATACTGAGACAAGCCTTCCCAAGAGGAACCTTTATTAGTGGCCCTTTACAACACTACACATATCCAAAACAAAACAGCCAGCGGAAACATCACCTGAATGGGCTAACCTAGAAAGGGAGTTTTTCCAGTGATTCTCAGTTAATGGAGGCACATAAGAGAATGAAGGAAGAAGACCATCTCCTCCTAAACCTCACATATGAGACATGGATAAGCATCCACAGATGACTGAGGGCAGGGCCGGCTTTAAGCCGATTCGCCTGTATCGGGCCCTGCGCTTAAGAGGGCCCCGCAACGTCCTCTTCGGTGGCACTTTGGCGGCAGCTCAATCACTGCCGCTGTCTTCGGCAGCATTTCGACGGCGGAGCCCGTCGAAACTGTTCAAATCAGGCCCCACACTTCCTAAAGCCGACCCTGACTGAAGGCTTGTCTACAAGTTTCTGTGCAGTAAGGCAGCTTTTTGCACTCAAACTGCAGATGTGTACACACTGCCAAGTCACTTTGTGCGCAGAAACGCCTCATTTGCTTGCAGCGCTGTAAAAAAACCATCTCGACGAGAGTGGTAAGGCTACTTATAGACAGCAGATTATTTTGCAGGGCAGACCATAATAATATCAATAAAAGATATTCAGAGAGGCTACAAAGGAGACTTTGCGCAGGGGCTCCAGCACTCTAGTGCCAGTGTAGACACTTGATTGCTTTCTGTGCTGTAATTGGGTTCCGGAGCTGTCCTCCTCAAGTGACTGCTCTGCTCATTGTTTTGAACTCGGCTGCCCTGGAGACATGTGCCGCTCCCCTTTCAAAGTGTCTGACAGCCATTGCCTGCTGTGCTGTGCTGCTCCGGGACAGAAAGCAAACCATTAATGTGGAATGCTCATGCTATTGAACACAGAGGCTGTGTGTGTGTGTGTGTGCGCGCGCACTTCCTGTGGCTGTCTGAACTTACAAGACAGCACGCTGTCGCTGACACACTCTGTCCCCCAAAACACACTGTCTCTCTCCCCCCCATACGCGTGCACACACACACCCACACTCCCTGTTACACACTCCCCCTCCCAGGGGTGGCAGGTTTGCAGAAATTTTGGTGGTGCCCAGAACCCGCCCCTCCAAACTCCACCCCCCCTAACTCCACCCCGCACCTGCCTAAGGATCTGGGAGGGAGTTTGGGTGGGGGGAGGAGGTCTGGGGTGCAGGCCTTGGGCTGGGGCAGGGGATTGGGGTGCAGGACAGGTGAGAGGGGCTCTGGGAGGGAGTTTGGGTGGGGGAGGGGGTCTGGGGGTGCAGGCTCTGGGAGGGAGTTTGGGGGCAGGAGAGGGTGTGTGGGAAGGGGGAGGGGGTGCAGGCTCTGGGATGGAGTTTGGATGCTGGGTGCAGGCTCCAGGCCAGGGCAGGGGGTGGGTGTGTAGGAGGAGGTGAGGGGTGCAGGCTCTGGGAGGGAGTTTGGGGACAGGAGGGCATGTGGAGGGTCGGGAAGGGGTGCAGGCTCTGGAACGGAGTTTGGGTATAGGCTCTGGGCTTGGACAAGGGGTGGGAGTCTAGGAGGGGATGAGGGGTGCAGGCTCTGGGAGGGAGTTTGGGAGCAGGAGGAGAATGTGTGGGAAGGGGGTGGGGGTGCAGGCTCTGGGACGGAGTTTGTGGATGGGAGGGGGGCAGAGGGAGGGGGTGCAGGCTCTGGGAAGAAGTTTGGGGATGGGAGGGGGCAGAGGGAGGGGATGCAGGCTCTGGGAGAGAGTTTGGGGGCCGAAGGGGTGGTACAGGCTCTGGGAAGGAGTTTGGGGATGGGAGGTGGGCAGAGGGAGGGGGTGCAGGCTCTGGGAGGGAGTTTGGGGGCAGAGGAAGGAGGTGCAGGCTCTGGGAAGGAGTTTGGGGATGGGAGGGGGCAGAGGTGGGGTGAAGGCTCTGGGAGAGAGTTTGGGGGCAGAGAGAGGGGGTGCAGGCTCTGGGAAGGAGTTTGGGGATGGGAGGGGGAAGAGGGAGGGGGTGCAGGCTCTGGGAGAGAGTTTAGGGGCCGAAGGGGTGGTACAGACTCTGGGAAGGAGTTTGGGGATGGGAGGCGGGCAGAGGGAGGGGTGCAGTCTCTGGGAGGGAGTTTGGGGGCAGAGGAAAGAGGTGCAGGCTCTGGGAAGGAGTTTGGGGATGGGAGGGGGCAGAGGTGACTCAAAAGAGCTTGGTTTGTTTACCTTAACCAAAAGAAGGCTGAGGGGAGATATGATTGCTCTCTTTAAATATATCAGAGGGATAAATACCAGGGAGGGAGAGGAATTATTTTAGCTCAGTACCAATGTGGACACAAGAACAAATGGATATAGACTGGCCATCAGGAAGTTTAGACTTGAAATTAGACGAAGGTTTCTAACCATCAGAGGAGTGAAGTTCTGGAACAGCCTTCCAAGGGAAGCAGTGGGGGCAAAAGACCTATCTGGCTTCACGATTAAGCTAGATACGTTTATGGAGGGGATGGTTTGATGGGATAACATGATCTTAGTCAAAGGTCAATTAATTGCCATCAGTGGTAAATAGGACCAAAGGTCAATGATGGGATGTTAGAAGTTACTGCAGAGAACTTTTTCCTGGGTGTCTGGCTGGTGAGTCTTGCCCACATGCTCGGGGTTCAGCTGATCGCCATATTTGGGGTCGGGAAGGAATTTTACTCCAGGGTAGATTGGCAGAGGCCCTGGAGGTTTTTTGCCTTCCTCTGCAGCATGGGGCACGGGTCACTTACCAGAGGATTCTCTGCATCTTGAAGTCTTTAAACCATGATTTGAGGACTTCAATAGCTGAGACATAGGTGAGAGGATTATTCCAGGAGTGGGTGGGTGAGATTCTGTGGCCTGCATTGTGCAGGAGGTCAGACTAGATGATCGTAATGGTCCCTTCTGACCTTAAAGTCTATGAGGTGGGGTGCAGGCTCTGGGAGAGAGTTTGGGGGCAGAGAGAGGGGGTGCAGGCTCTGGGAAGGAGTTTGGGGATGGGAGGGGGCGGAGGCAGGGGGTGCAGGCTCTGGGAGGGAGTTTGGGGGCAGAGGAAAGAGGTGCAGGCTCTGGGAGGGAGTTTGGGGGCAGAGGGAGGGGGTGCAGGCTCTGGGAGGGAGTTTGGGGGCAGAGGGAGGGGGTGCAGGCTCTGGGAAGGAGTTTGGGGATGGGAGGGGGCGGAGGCGGGGAGTGCAGGCTCTGGGAGGGAGTGGGGGGGGGGGTGTGGCACTTACCTGGGGCTCCTAGGCAGGGCGGGCCAGGAGTCTCCATGTGCTGCTACCCCCAGGCACCGCCCCCGCAGCTTCCCATTGGCCGCAGGGACGCTTGGGGTAAGACACAGACCCACCCCACCCAGAGGCTGCAGGGAGGGTCCAGCAGCCACGTGGAGCGAGCAGGGAGGAAGCCGCTCAGCTCCACTGCGCTGCCAGTGGTGAGTAGGGGACCTGGGCTGTTTTAAATGGCCCAGGAGGGCGGGAGGGCGCGGAGGCAGAAGGTGGGGCCGAGGGAGAAACCCGGCCCCAAACATTGCCAGAGCCGGGCCCTGGGCCAGGAATATTCCTGGTGCCCAGGCACCACGGGCCCACAGGACTCGCCGCCCATGCCCCCGCCCCACACCTCACCACACACACTTCAGTTGAAAAGCAGCTGGCATTGTAGTAGGATGCCCATGGAACAATGGGATTGGGAAACCTGCATCATGTGACACTCCTTGGATCTGATATACCGGCCATTTGGAGTACAGGATCCCACAGAAATGTGTCCAGGCTGTGTTCAGTTTGGTGCCTGGCACCTGCATATCTGTCATAACTCAGTTTCCATCTGACTCGGGCTTGGTCCATGTTAGTGGCTACAATCCCACCTGCCTCATGGAGGCATTGGTGATGCTCATGGACCTATTCTGCGGCCTCTGGTTCTCTGAGGCCCCTAGTTGAATGCTCAGGGTCATGTCTACTGGCAGCTGGCCATGCCTGCCAAACACCAGGAAGTAGGGGATGTGCACTGTGTTATACACAGATCAGCTCTGGCAGGCAGAAAGGCCAGTTTTTCCCCTGTGTCTCTGACAGGGTCCTCCTGCTAGCAACATAAGGTTGGCTTGCTCACAGAGGCCATTGCCTCGTGTGTGGTAGACTGTTGTCCTTAGCTTGTGGCTGCCTTAGAGAGAGCACAATTCATTGAACATCTGTGACTCAAAGGGCATACCTTGGTCTTTAAGCACCTCGGTGGGGTAGCCGTAGGGCTGGACAAAATAGTGCCAGAAGCTTTCTGTGGTTGCTCTGGCCATGATCTCCTTGAGGGGCGTGGTGTCCAGCAATTTGGTATAGTGATCCACTATGGGCAGGATATAGGATGCACCACTCTGGCTTGACTCCATCTTCAAGTGGTCCAGTGATACCAACTCCAAGGGCACACTGGCTTCTATCAGTTGGAGGGGGGCCCTGCCCCTGGGTTCCTTCTGCTGAGACAGACCGAGCAGCTGCCTCACCTGAAATGCAATCCTGCACAGTTTGGCCAGCCCCACCCTGTAGAACCTCCTGTGAACATTCATCTCCATCTTCGGGGGGCCAAAGTGGTCCAAAGCATCCTGGTAGGCTTGGAGCACCATCTGGGTCATTTCTTCATTCATCCGAGGGTACCAGGTTTTGCAGACCAGTCTGCCCTCTTCCTCATGTAGAAAGGCCCAGTAGCTGGGTTACTCTGTGGGGGCAGAGCATGGCAATCCATGGCAGAAAGCCCAGCGCCTTTCTGGATAATATCTAATACTCTCCAAATAAAGGAGGTGTGGTCTTGGATCAGGACCCAGAGGTCATCGCTCTCTTTGAGCTCTTCCAGGGGTTCCTCATGAGCCTCAAGAGAGATGGCAGCTGCCTGGCAGGGTACCTGGACCACTTCAGGAGGGATGGCCACAAATGGTAACATCTCTAAGTCTTCGTGGTCACTGGACACATCTGGTTCCAGCATTGCTGGCAGCCTGGACAGGGCATCAGTCCCGGTGTTGCTCCAGCCAGACCGGAATTCCATGGAGAAGCTGTAGTTGGCCAGTATTGATGTCCAGCATTTTTCTAGTGCTCCCTGCTTTGCAAAGCTGACATGCCCCAGGAGGTGGTTGTTCGTATATAGAGTAAATCCGGTGGTTGGCAGGTAGCCCTTTAAACTTCTTGGTGATTGCTCAGTCCAGGCCAGGAATTCTAGCTTGAAGGAGCTATATCGTGTTTGTCTTTCCAGTCTGTTTCAATCCCTGTCTGGCTATGCAACCACCCTATCCTGCCTGTCCTGGAAGAGTACAGCCACCAGCACCTGGTTGCTGGAATCTGTACTGAACAGTTTGAATGGGAGGGTATGCCAGTATCGGCGCCTTCGCCAGGGCAGACTTCAAGTATTTAAAGGCCCTCTAGCAGCAGTTCAGAGGACCCTTCTGTGCAGCCCAGCCCTTGGAGAACCCTTGTAGCAGGGCATGCAGGGGCACAGCCAACTTTACCTGTTTCAGGGCCTTCAAGAGATTCCTTATTCAGGCCTATCTCCAGCCTTGCCACCTTTCACTCCACAAGATGGCTCCCTCCTAATTGTCACCCAAAGCAATCTGATTAGCTACAAAGAAAGTACTCAGCTCACCATTAAAATATCCTCTAACCAGTCTCAGAGCTGTAGCAACTCAGCCCCAGGCTAGAAAGACAGCAATAGCCTCTTCGGTGTCCATTATATCATGTTTATGGTTGTCTCACACACAAGGGAGGGGATTGGAAGAAGCTGTTTTCATCCTTTCTCCCTCCCTTACATCGTCAGGCAGCGCCAGACACAATCTGCCCTGTTGTTTTGACTTTTTGTTTTGTATCAGATTATTTTGCAGGCCAGATCATAATAATATCAATAAAGGACGTCAGAGTGGCTACAAAAGAGACTTTTGACATTTTAGCTTATTGCTAGCAGGACTGGTTAAAATTTTTCCATCAAAACTCTCAGTGGATAATTGGGTTTTGACTAAACAAAAATGTTCATGGAAAGGTGTCTGTTTTCCTAAAAAAAACCCCAACTTTTTATTGGAAAACCAATTTTTTGTGTGGTTTTTAACTAAAAAAAAGTTAGTTTTCATCATTTTTTGGCTAAATGTTCAGAAAATGTCAACATTTTCCATGGACAACTCCCCATTTTCTGACCAGTTCAAATTATTGGTGTTATATAATAGGCCTTTCTGTGTTGAATCTGCTAGAAAACATGGTGACAGGTGTAACGAGGCTCGTTCGACTCACCACCATGGCGCCTCCTGCTGGCTGTCCTGGAGATTAGCTCGGGGTTGCCAGTGTGCCCTCCTCAGATGGTGTCTCACCTGTCGTCACTTCTGTTTCCACCTCCAGGACCCTTGTAGCTCCCCGGACCGCGTTGGCCTCTTCTGGACACAGCCCTCCGGCTGTACCCCAGTCGGTTCTTTCCCCCCTTCCAGGGGTCCAACAGTCCTCAGTCCAACCACTTGCCTCAGTGGCAAACTGTAGTCCATACATGTGGGCAAAAGCAGGAGGGGACCAGCAGACCCTATAGCCGGCAGCCACATTCTGCCCCTCCTCCAACTCCATCCCTGGGCAACTTCCCCGCAGGCCCAGCACCTCTCCTCTGCCCTTGTACCAGGTCCTCAGTTGGGCAGCTGTCAGCCTAGAGCTTCCTTATACTCTGCAGACCCTGCTCTGTCCATGGTGCTCCAGCCCTCTAAACAGCCAGTCCTCCTCCCTCAGACTCCAGGGAGTGACTGCCCTCCGCTCTGCTCACAGCCCCTTCTTATATGGGCCAGCCTGGTCCTGATTGGCTCCTCCAATAAACCTTCTCCTAATTGGCTGGCTCCCACGCAACCGCCCCAGGGTTGCTTTAACCCCTTACATACCAGTGTGGGGCAGCCACCCCATCACACAGGGTATACAAACCCACACTGTTAAAAGGCAGTACTCGTCCCAGGTAGCCCTCCAGGCCTACCAAGCCGACTCCAGCTGGAGGAGTGGTTTAAAAGGAGCTCAGAAGCCCAACCAAAGGGTAGTGGACAGGCTGCAGGAGAGACGAATCCTTCTTCGGAAAGCCAGACAGAAAGCTGAGCCTGGGATGGGACCACAGATGGGATAAAGCGCAAAGGCAGAGCCCTGGGCTAAGACCCACTGGAGAGGGAAGGCCTAGGTCCCCCTACCATGCCCCACTTAAGGGCACAAGGCACAAATGGGGGTTGAAGCCAAAACACTTCCAGCCTAGTGGCAGGAACCTGGCATCCATCCCCCTCCCCCAACCCCCAACAGAGAGACAAGGGGCTAGAGGACAGGTGTGCTAACTGCTAGACCACCCAGCCCTCCACACCAATCACACCCTATCATGGACACCAATTCCTTTCATTCCATTGTCACTACCAGTTCCTCAGGCATTCAGAAACAGAATTGAAACTTGAATTTCACTGCCTCAACCTCATCTCCTTATTGGCTTTTATAAACACAAGGCAATCTATTTGCAAATTGGTGGAAGCACTAATGCCATCATTTTGAGCAAGTGGCTGCAAACTGGACTTTGCTTTGGTATTGACTGGGTGTGGAATTCTGCTGTCTGCAGTGGTAACAATATAACACCCCCAGAGCTTCAGGAATCTCTGACAATGAATTAACCTGATAAAGAACAAAACATGCTTTTGCTTTAACCAGTAATCCATTAATTTATTTGTGAAATTCCCAGAGGCACAGGGCTCAGAAGGGGAACCTCACAAAGACTTTGAGGCTGCAGGCAAATAGAATATCTTAAATGTCTGTAGTAAATGATAATGCAAACCACAGTAAAATGGAGAGAAGAGAAAATACATTCCACTTAGCCGCGGAACCCTTGTATTTACTTCCTTGTATTTGCCCATGCAAATAAATCAAATAAATAAATTTATATTGTGTTGGCCCAAATGCCAATTTTGAGCAGCTAAATTGGGTGCCCAGATTACATATTTGGGAGCTCAAACTAGCACATGGTTACCCAATACCAATTTTAGGCCCCTCAGCATTGAAACATACCGTATTTACTTTTGGGTAAGATTCTGACTTTAGGCACAGACTTGAGAAATCAGAGCTTTTAGTTATTATTCAGGCAAAATTCCTATTGACTATAAAGGGCCCTTTGCCTGAATAAAGCCATCGAAGCCTTACTCATTTTGAAGATGTATCCACATTTCCACAAATACAATAAGTTTACCAGACTCACATGTTCATCTGCAGCTATGTAAACCATGATTTTTAACCTCATGTAGGATTCATTGTTCAGCTGCTGTGTATACTATATAACTCTGTGCTATTGTCTGTCACATGCTAAATGTTCTGATTTTACTTTGAGACCCTGTGTCCTTAATGTAAAACTGCTGTACAGAGCAACTAACGAGCCTGGAGAAAATATTCAAACAATTAGACTCAGCATAGTCAAAGAATCTCCATACACATCTCCCTGGTAACTGGAGCCATTACAATTTAGGTAAATTTATAACCTTTTCATCCCCACCTCCTGGCACAAATGGATTTTGCTTTCACTTGAACGAGGAAGTAAAAAAAATCAATTCTAGACTAATATTTTAGCCACCAAAAATATTTAATTAACCAGTTTTAGCTGTGAACTCAGACTGCAAAAATTTAGAAAATGCTTCATCCTCTGACGGAAGCAGGTTGTTTGGTGATATGTCAAATGGAGTGCTATTTCTTGTGTGCTGAAGCAGTGTAATGTGATGAAAGCCATTCACTTAGCAGAATTAGTGCCATTTTTATTTGTAATGGTACTGTCTGTGATTTTTTCTTTCTATTAAGAACCCATTTTTATCCTAGTTAAATTGCTAAAGAAAAGAGATTAGGAAGGTCCCCGGTACTAAACTACAATCTCCCAAAATGCAAACACTGTATTGCATACTGCTTGATCCTGCGCCCATTGAAGTCAGTGGCAAAGTTCCCATTGACTTCAGTGGCACAGGATCCGACCCATAAGGCAGAACACGCCCTACTTTGTTTTCTCCAGTAATATTACAAATAGAGAAAGATCCTAAACTCTAAACCTGGAGACCTCTGAAATTTGGAGGACTTTGGATCTAAAACTGAATATGTGAGGCTGGGGCATATCTTGAATTAGAAAATGAGCATTACTCTTGGACTAGTACAGTAACACTAAGGTGACTACATTGCATGTCCAATCCATGTGTCATAAATGAAGGGAAGGGGGAGCGGGTCTGATGCAGTGCTATAAAATCCTCTTACCAGTAAAGGGTTAAGAAATACAGGTAGCCAGACTGACACCTGACCTGGCTGTCATCTGACCAATAAGGGGACAAGATACTTTCAAATCTTGGGAGGGGGGAAGGCTTTGTGTGTGTGTCTTTGTCTGAGTCAGAGTGATCTTGGAAGACAGAAGGAACCTACAGAAAATCAAACCTCCCTTTTCTGAAGTAAGTTTAGATAGCAGAGCGTATAGATTTCTGTTTAATTTTGCTTGGTGTATTCCCTGTGTTAGAAGGGGCAAGGGGGCGGGGGGCGTTATTCATGGTTTTCTGTAACCTTAAGGTTTTGTCCAGAGAGGGAAATCTCTCTGAGTTTGGAAATATAGTGCCCTGTAAAATAGTTATAATCCTGATTTTACAGAGATGATTTTACCTTCTTTATTTTTAATAAAATCCTTCTTTTAAGAAGCTGACTGTTTTCTATGGTGTTAAAACCCAGGGGGTGGGTTTTTAGATCACTGTGTAACCAATTGGTTGGGAGATTGTTCTCAAGCTTCCCCAGGAAAGGGGGTGTACGGCTTGAGGGGGTATTTTGGGGGGGAGGGAGGTTCAAGTGATTCCTTTCCTGGATTCCTGTTAGATACTTGATGGTGGCAGCGAAAGAAGCATTTCTCAGGGTGCAGGGAATTTTGTACCTTGGGGGATTTAACCTAAGCTGGTAAAAATAAGCTTAGGGGCTCTGAATGCGGGTCCCCACGTCTTTACCCTAGAGTTTAGAGTGGGGAGGGAACCCTGACACCATGTTATATCCAACTTTTCTTTAAAGTTGCCATAATCATTTGTCATAGAAAATTAGGGTGACCAGACAGCAAGTGTGAAAAATCGGGAGAGGGAGTGGGGGATAATAGGAGCCTATATAAGAAAAAGACCCCAAAATTGGGACTGTCCCTATAAAATTGGGACATCTGGTCACCCTATAGAAAATTAGGGTTTTTTTCCCTCCCCCCATCTTTTTTTTATTCATCCATCCATCTCTCTGAATCCCAACATTAGCACAGAACTGTGCAAAACTCAGTGGTGATGGAACACTCCTAAATATCAGTGTACCTCACTGAAGTCTATGAACTTCCATGGTTGTATCCGAATCTGACCCTTTGTTTTTATGAGGTTCATGGGACACTCTCATTTCACGCTGAACTCCAGAGCTTCAAATCACAGCTGAAATGCCCTAGTTTTGCCAGGTTGGGGGCTGAATGCAAAACCATTGTTCAGTGTACTTCAGTATGTGTTAGGCATCCCTCTCTGTGCTTGATTCTGAGTCTTCTGCAATTCACAGACAGTGAATTTAGCTCTTCACCTAAAGGTGTAGAAGCTTATACTCTTACTTCTGGAGGTCCTGGGTTCAATCTCCAGTGATAGCAAAGACAAGAGTAGTCACCTAAGAAATCCAGCTTTGTGAATTTAATGACTGCATACTTCACAGAGATGATGTCACTGAATGGAAAAAGAAAGTGATTGCAAAACATGGCAAACCCAAAGGAAGTTTCTATCGTATATGCTCTTTGAAACAATCAATCATTATTATTGTTCAGGTTTCCAATTAGCATGAACTCATTCACTGCAATAGTTATCTAGCATTTAATAAAATCAGGGTGGATAATGAGGGGAAAAAATCATAAAAAACTCACTGGTAACTGGGCGTTACAGTGACATTTATACTCATTATGAAAACTGTCTATAAAGACAAGAATAAAGCACTACACAAGGGAAGCAATATATTAACAGTAAAAACAAAGATTTTCAAAATACCTACCTAAATGTAGGATACTTAGTGACCTCATTGGAAGATGTGGTTGTTCAGGATTTCTGAAAACCGGGCCAGTGTTCAGGTGCCTAATTATGGATTCAGAAGCCTATTTAGGCCCCTATTTTTGTTATCTTATATGGGAACCTTTTGCTTTGAGGTGTTATATGGGAGGAATTTGTTGTAAAAATAAAACATCTTTCACATTTACCCATCAGATGAATGTAAATTGACAAGTTTTGTGAAAACCTTTAAAGGTACACTTGGCTTTTTACCTTGAAAATGAGCTCTCATATGCTATTCATTTAATCTATACAATATAGCGACTGTAGTTAGTATAGGGCTCTTCAGCCATCTAGGCAGCTGCTCTAGCAGATTTTCAATGTTGTTATTTTTTTTCTATTTCTTTCCTAACATGATGTTGGTTAAGCTATATAAGGCCCTGATCTGGCAAATATGTATGCCCATGAATAACTTTGAGTACAATGGGGAACACTACTTACATGCTGAAAGTTACTTACAAGCTGAAGTTAAAAGGATTCAAAGGCCTGCTTTAATTTAAATATTCAACAGTGTAAATCTAAACACTATCACTCATCAGTGTATTTTATTTCACATGGTACAACTACAGTAACTCCTCACTTAACATCGTCCCGGTTAACGTTGTTTCGTTGTTACGCTGCTGATCAATTAGAGAACACGCTCATTTAAAGTTGTGCAATTTTCCCTTATAATGTCGTTTAGCTGCCTGCTTTGTCCACTGCTTGTAGAAAGAGCAGTCCTGCTTGCAGAAAGAGAAGCCCCCCTATCAGCTCCCCACTCCCCTAAGTCCCCTGTGCAGCAGCTGCCCAGCAGGCTAATTGCCGGCAGCTCAGCTGTTCCTTTCCCCACTGCCCTGTGCTGCTTTTGCCCTCTGCCTTGGAGCTGCTCCCGGGAGCCTCCTGCTTGCTCTGCGGGGGGTGGAGGGGGAAGAAGGGTGCTAATGTCAGGGTGTCCCCCTTCCCCTCCCCACTCCTTAATCCCATCTCCACAGAGCAGAGCGTGGACACGACAGGGGTCAGGACGGAGGGAGCTTGTTGGCAGCAGCTGCTGTCTCAACATGCTGGTCTACTTAAAAAGGCAGTGTACTTAGAGTGGGGTCAGCATACTTAAAGGGGCAATGTGCATCTCTCTCTCTCACACACAGGGTGTGTGTCTCTGTCTCTCTCTGCCATGCTGTCTCCCCTCCCTCCATTCATGCTGCCTTGTAGAGTGTGAGGCTACATTAACAACAATGTGTTAACCCTTGAGGGCTCAGCCGAGTGCGAGTTCATAATTTAGTAGTAAGGCATTCCCCGGGAAATATCCCACCCTCTTCCACCCTCTGCTCCACCACCTCAACCACGCTTCACAATCATCATTGCTGTGTACAGTATTAAATTGTTTGTTTAAAACTTATACTGCATGTGTGTGTATATGTGTATGTGTATATAAATGTGTATATATGTGTGTGTATTGTGATAGACCCAGGCCAGTTGGGTATAACAGAATAATAGAAGGCAGATATACTGGCCATTGGGTTAGCAGTTTTTTGTTCCCTGACTGACCAGAGCAGGGACTGCTCCAGGCTAATGAGAACACCTGACTCTAATTAACCTGCAAAGAGTCAGGTGAGGCCATTAAGGTGATGTGAACACCTGACCCCAATTAAGGCTCTTCTGAGCATATAAAAGGGCTCACTCCAGTCAGGCTGGGAGAGAGCCAGGGGAGAGGAAGTGCTACTGCTGTTACTACCACTGAAGGACTGAGTAAATAAGGACACCCTCGAGCCATTGGTAAGGGAGCCCTAAGGTAAGGGTGAAGAAGGGAGAAGCGGGAGAGCTGTGGGGAAGTGGCCCAGGGAATTGTAGCAACTCTGGCAGTGAAAGGTCGGCTGCCAACAGCTGCTACCATTAGGGTCCCTGGGCTGGAACCCGGAGTAGAGGGCGGGCCCGGGTTCCCCCCACCAACCCGCCACTACAAGGAGAAGACAGGCCTCTGTCAGGACAGGAGGCTAAACTGTTCTGCAATAAGCCCAGAGGGACAACAGGGACTGTGGGAGTTCTCTCACCAACCTCCTGGCTGGCTTATGATGAAACGGGCTCAGTAGACTGTAACCCTGGCCCTAGAGCGAGAAGGGTTATGTGAGGTTCACAGTGAGCCTCTGAGGCTAGCATAAACCGCCTAGAAGCGCGGGACCCACAGGGACAAGATCGGAGCTCTGCCACAGTATATATAAAATACAGTCTTTTGTCTGGTGAGAAACATTTCCCTGGAACCTAAACCCCCACCCCCCATTTACATTAATTCTTATGGGGAAATTGGATTTCCTTAACATTGTTTTGCTTAAAGTAGCATTTTTCTGGAACATAACTACAACGTTAAGTGAAGAGTTACTTTAATAATTTAATTTCTGGTAATTTAAATGATCGTTTTATGAGGTGACAGATGATAAATTGTGCTTCTTAAATTAAGGAATAGATAATAAACAGTCTGCCTGGGACTTTACAAAACCCTTTGACTGAGTGGCAAGTAACACTGTGTGCTTGGCACATTACCGTGTTATGGACCGGAAAGTGATTACATCCAACACTACAAAGCCTTTATGAAGAGCAGCACAGCTGAGTGAAGGCTAAAAGACAGTCATGGAAATAAAAATAAGAAAACAAAGGCACCAGTGTGACACTATCATATCTCAGCTTTTGACAGCAACATCACCTGAGGACATAAATATGGAAAATATGGACAACTAATATATAATTTTCTCGGTAGGAAATCTTCATGAAACATACCTCTTGTTTTGGTGGATCATATCCACAGTTGCTATGGCAGTCTGGTAGTTAATAGAGTTGCATCATTCCAAAGTACTCAGTGAGAAAAATACAAACAAACAAAAACTGGGGGACAATGGAAGATGACCGTGAAAACAGTAATCTGTGTCTGCATCTCTTGACATTTTAGTCAACCTGTTTCCCACTCCTCTAGGGCAAGATGAGATAAACATGCTCTGGGCACTTTTGCTTCATTGCCTACTAGATAATTAATAGATGATGGGACTTCTCCCATCTTAAGTTGTTTTTCAGAACTCTTTTCCCAAGTATTTTGTGGCTAGTTTGGACTTTGAGGGAAAGTAATATGGGATATAATAGGCAAAACCTGATTAGCAGGAAATTCCTGACAAGGACTTAGTCACAAACAAGTGCTACATAGGACATCTGAACTTTGACCAACTTAATGCAATAATTTGTTTTTAACACTGTCCACATGGCTGAAAACATGAGAAAAATGTGACGTAAGCATCCAAGAATAAGAGTGGTTGGTTAGGTGGCTGGTTTTAAAATCAGATAAACTTTCCATTACCCTGAGGGTGTGTATCATTCAGCCTGAGGGGACAGAGGGTGCAGTGGGTTTTCCATCTGTCTAGATTCTGACACTGCACTCATCACTAAAGTCCGTTTGCAGATGTGATGTACTGGCTGTCCTCCTTGGGTAATGCTATAGGGAGCACTCAGCAAACTTTAGCAGGGGTGAGCTTCGTACTTTGCAGGGCAAGCCTGTTTTGAATCATACATATTATCATCTTTATCTGCTGCTGCAAATTCACTCCAACTGCGCTGTATGTCACTTTCACCCACTCATTTTTAGATGTCGCAGATCTGGTGCTTTATTTTTTCAGGTTGCATACGTAGCCCTTCTGCCTTTTGATGGAAGCAATAGAGCTGAGGTCAAAATATCTGGGGGTCCTTCATAGAAAATAGCCCTCTCCGTGTCTTACTCTTATTCCAGTTCCACCCTTAGTAAGTGGTTCTTCCCCATTCGCAAGCACTTGAGAGTCTAGTTTGAGATATGAGGGAATTTTTTATTGGGGAAATGAAGGGAGGATGAACACAGACCAAACAATCCCACAACAATCAGGGACAGCTTAATATTTCTATATGTAAAAGCTAAAAAACCCAGCCAACCTACTAGGAGTTTATCCAGCCCACCACCAATCTCAGTAAGTGTCCCAGAGTTGGCAGTTCAATCCCTGTCAGAACTGCTCAGCCTGGTCCTACCCTGAGGTGCGGCGAGCTACCCCAGCATTCCCTGTGACATTGACTCAGCTCACCTCGGCCAGCTTGACCACACAGTCTGCACCACAGCCATCTCTGGTCCAGAGTCTGCTCCACTCCACTGGGCCTGTCAAGAAGTCCACGCAACAGCTGCTGATCCAGACCCCACTCCACTGCCACATCTCTGGATGAGGAGTCTGCTCCATTGCTGCCAGTCAAGAGTCTGTAGATTCCTTCGTCAGGCTGCAGGAATGTCAAGTGAGATACCAAAAGTACATAGGACCCCTGGACAGTCCCTGCTTCTTGGAGTCAGGGTCCTCATGCAGTCAATGCAAATCAAGCGCAGCCATTCAGCTGACTGTAACAAAGAAGGAGGCTGGGCTCCCAAGTCCATATCCGTGAAGCCAAAATGCAACCTCTTACAGAAGAACTATTGTTTGCAACACAGAGACCACTGTATCAGTGTTTTAAAACACAACCACTATTCACACACCTGTCACTAACTGGCTGACCCCAGGCAAGCACACATGAGCCAGAAGACCCCCAAAATGGTGAGTAGCTGCAGGGGCAGGGGAAATTAGTGTCCCAGGACAGTATTGGGCACGTCGCTCGTGGGGAGAGCCAGCACGGGGCGGGGGGGACATTAAAATCATTACTACATTTTCCACAGGCTGTGTTCATTATGGAAGATATTTCGCTGCTGAGGGCGAGCAGGGAATCAAGGGAGATTCTTCTCCAAGACTGCGGCTTCTGCCCTGGCCCTTATGCCTGTGTGCAGCTATGGTCCCTCCCACCTGCAGTGATGGCAGAGTGGTGCGGGAAAGTTACCCTTAATGGGGCAAGAAACAAAGCAGCTCTGCCAACGAACCTGCGGCAGTGGATTGCCCAGTATCTCCATGCGAGTTTTGTGGAGATCTCTGAGGCAGATCCACATGAAGTGAGGGAGTCCATCAACACCCTGTTCTGCCACTCTGACTAGGCATGTCGTGGTATGTGCATCACACAGACACAAGCCTAATTTCTGCAAATCCCTCCCCGCAAAATCAGCACACATAAACTAGCCGGCCTTCTGCAACCCTCCTGCCCCCAACAACTCGCTTCAGCGATTCCCAAAATTAAAGCCACTTGCCAGGGGCCTCCTCACCTGTTTCCGCTTCGCCAAGCTCTGACCGCTGTGACTGGCTAGCCACCTCTGGGGTAGAGAAGAGCTCCTGACTGCATGCATCTCTGACCTCTGAGTCGTCCTCTGTCTCTGGGTCCCCCTCCCCCTCCACATCCTTGTCCAAGATTTCCTCCTCCTGGCTCAGTCCACTCTCAACTGACAAGCCAGCCCCCAAAGTATCACAGTGGAGGTGGGGTCACCACCAAGTATCGCGTCCAGCTCTTTGTAGAACCGGCAGCTCGTGGGCGCAGCTTTGTCTCCCGCACCTTGTGGTAGGCGTTCCGCAGCTCCTTCACTTTGACCCTGCACTGCAGTGTGTTCCGGTCATGGCCCCTTTCTGTCATGCATCGTGAAATCTGTCCGTAGGTATCATAATTCCTACGGCTGGAGCACAGCTGTGACTGCACAGCCTCCTCTCTCCAAATGCTGATGAGGTCCAGCAGTGCTGCATTGCTCCAAGCGGGGAATCACCTGGTGCATGGTCACCTGGAAAGATGCGCTGAGACCACTGCACGCGTCACCAAGCAAACAGGAAGGGGACTTCCAAAATTCCCAAAGAATTTAAAGGGTGGTGCTGACAGTTGGTCATCTGAGGGCAGGGCAGTAGAGTTCAAACTGATGACCATAGAGGTGAGAACAGGCATCATGGGACACCTCCTGGAGGCCAGTTGCTGCACTGTAATCAACCAGGGTGTCTACACCGACACCACGGCGCTGTACCCCCGGCGCAGAAAGCCTCTCATCAGGGTGGTTTTTTTACAGCGCTGCAACTGTGCAGTTTTTGCGCACTAAGTGGCTTGCCAGTGTGTACACCTCAGGAGTTACAATGCAGAAAGCTGATTTACTGCGCAGAAACTTGCCAGTGTGTACAAGGCCTACAATACTAGGTCCTTGGAAAGACGGATTTTAAGTAAGTTCTTATTCTTCATTCAGAACTGTTCACTACTTCCTCACAGGACAGTACCAGAGAGCTTAGCCCTTCTAAGAGATCGTTCAAAAATGCTAACATTAACTCATCCCTTTCCTTTCTTCTTGTTCTTCATGAAGTGAGGATAGTTCACTCTAGTCATAATGCTGCAGCCAGTGATGTGTAAAGAACAAGCTGTCTTGTTTACATAAATTATTGGGACCCACAGTTATTTGGATACTGCATAATGGGAAGCTTAAAAATTAAGCAGTCAATGAGAAATGAGAGTGTCCAGCGCTGTGAAAAGTAGACCCTTTGTAAACAGCACCAGTTCAATGTACTTATCTGCCCAAATATTTGGAGTAAATACTTGTCACTTCCTCTTGAGAACATGACACTTTAAATACGATGTTATATTTGTATGTCACCAGGTTTCTGACCAGAACTGCTCATGATACAGATAAATCCTCTTTAATTCTCTAAAGTAGTAGCGGAGGCATAGAACAGGTGAGGCATTATGTTAGGAGAGTCAGCCCGCTTTTTTAGGAGTAAATGGACCTAGGCATATTTTGAAATGTGTGTGAGAGAGGGATGGATTGCTACTGATCATGGGAACAGGAATTTTAAAACCTTTTGTGAATGGAAATAGGACTTGGTGTTAGTGTATTGACAATGTATATTTGCTGTTTTGGTAAAAGCAGTTTGATTTATAAAGACACTGCGGGGAGGGATAGCTCAGTGGTTTGAGCATTGGCCTGCTAAACCTAGGGTTGTGAGTTCAATCCTTGAAGGAGCCATTTAGGGATCTGAGGCAAAAATCTGTCAGGGGACAGTACTTGGTCCTTCTAGTGAAGGCAGGGGACTGGACTCGATGACCTTTCAAGGTCCTTCCAGTTCTATGAGATAGGCATATCTCCATATATTATAAGACAACAAGTAGTGTACAAGGTCACTGTTCTTAAAACTCCTGGGGCTGGTGACAAGGAATCATTTTTTAATTAGTAGTTTGTGCATTAGTTTATTTTACTGAGTAGGCCATTATTAAAAGGGAACAGAAAAGACAATAAGGGCCCAATTGTGTACTGATTTACACCCTGACACCCTATGGTGTCATTTTGATTTTCTCCAGCTGACTTATTTATTGACCTCCTGGGATATAAGTGAGGGCAGAATTTGACCGCAAGGTATTTAGGCACAGAAAGAGGCAAATAGGCACCAAAATTTTCAAAATCCCACTAGGCACCTACCTGCATCTTTATGGCACCTAAACACCTTTGAAAGTCACACCCTAACTGACAAATCTATAGTATTCGGGTTTTTTACTATTACACCGCATCTTTTAAGCTTTACATTAACATAACTGGGACTGCAGAAAGGCAATTCTCTGTTGGTGTAAACTGATGTAGCAATCAGTAGATCTGTGACAAAGCAGCTGATGATCTGGCTCATTATCTGGAATACAAACTGAAAAATAGCAGGACCCCAACATTTTGTTTTTAAGGGAGAGAGTGAGAGAGAAATAGTGGGTAGAACATATTCCCCTCCTCCTTCTGCGATTGACCAGGAATTGTGCCTAAGGTTATGGAATGATCTTAGCAGATCTTTGCACTAGTACTGCTCATTATCAGCTGCTCTGCTGTGCTTTGTGACTCACTGCATTTCTGCAGCTGTAGATAAGATGGCAATGAGTGATACCCAGACAGGTTTCAGAGCTGTGTTAGTCTGTATTAGCAAAAACAAAGAGGAGTCCTTGTAGCACCTTAGAGACTAACACATTTATTTGGGCATAAGCTTTCATGAGCTAAAACCCACTTCATCAGATGCATAGAGTGGAAAATAAAGTAGAGAGGTATAAATACACATCATATGAAAAGATGGGAGTTGCCTTAGCAAGTGGGGGATCAGGGCTAACAAGCCAATTCAATTAAGGTGGAAGTAGGCTATTCTCAACAGTTGACAAGAAGGGAGGAAAAATCACTTTTGTAGTGCTAATGAGTTCAATGTAATCTAGGTGGCCCATTTCAAACAGTTGACAAGAAGGTGTGAGTAACAGCAGGGGCAAAAGTTAGTTTTTGTAGTGACCCATCCACTCCCAGTCTTTATTCAGGCCTAATTTGATGGTGTCCACTTTGCAAATTAATTCCAGTTCTGTACTTTCTCGCTGAAGTCTGTTTTTGAAGTTTTTTTGTTGAAGAATTGCCACTTTTAAGTCTGTTATTGAGTGTCCAGGGAAATTGAAATGTTCGCCTACTGGTTTTCTAAGTCAGCCATAAAAATGTTGGCATACTGTAGGGCCATGCGGGTATCCATAGCAGTCCCGCTGACTTGAAGGTATAAATTGTCCCCAATTCTGAATACTATTTCTGACTTAGAACAACACTTCCTCAGCTCTTGTCCCCTAATGCCCCTACTCTACTTGTGCTACATTGATGACATTTTCATCATCTGGACCCATGGGAAGGAGGCCTTTGAGGAATTCCACCAGGATTTCAACAATTTCCACCCCACCATCAACCTCAACCTGGACCAGTCCACACAAGAGATCCACTTCCTAGACACTACAGTGCAAATAAGCGATGGTCACATAAACACCACCCTATACTGGAAACCTACTGACCGCTACACTTACCTACATGCCTCCAGCTTTCATCCAGACCACATCACACAATCCATTGTCTATAGCCACGCTCTAAGATACAACTGCATTTGCTCCGATCCCTCAGACAGAGACAAACACCTACAGGATCTCTATCAAGCATTCTTAAAACTACAATACCCACCTGGTGAAGTGAACAAACAGATTGACAGAGCCATAAGGGTACCCAGAAGTCACCTACCACAGGACAGGCCCAACAAAGACAGTAACAGAACACAACTAGCCGTCAACTACAGCCCCAACTAAGACTTCTCCAGCGCATCATCAAGGATCTACAACCTATCCTGAAGGACAATCCCTCACTCTCACAGACCTTGGGAGACAGGCCAGTCCTCACTTACAGACAGACCCCCAACCTGAAGCAAATACTCACCAGCAACTACACACCACACAACGAAAACACTAAGGCCTTGGCTACACTTGCGAGTTACAGCGCAATAAAGCCTCCCAGAGCACTGTACCTCACTCACTGTCTACACTGGCAAGGCATGTGCAGCGCTGTATCTCCGTGGTTACAGTGCTGCTGGTACTTCACCTTCCCGAGAGGAATAACAGCTGTTGCATAGTGGCTGAGATGCTGCTGCTGGAATGTAGTTGGGCAGTACGCACTAACTGACCTCCGGAAGCTCCCTTTGTTTTGAAATGGCACTTCCGGGTTGGAGTTCAGAGCTCTGTTCTGGGGCTGCTTATCAAAAAAACAAACACAGCTACTGTTTTCAGGCAGGAGGGCTCCGTTAGGAGTGCCGGCAGCAAAGTTAGCTTGGAGAGAGGGGGGGGGGGGGCGGGGAGAAGGGCGGGAGGGGTTGGGCTCCGTTTCCCCGAGTGGCTGTTTATCTGCTCTTTAAAAACAAACAAAGCCCCTGCTGCTTGCTTTCAGTGATTGAGAGAGAGGTGGGGAGGGTGTGAGTGTGTAAACTTAGGAGATAATGAGCTGACACTCTGTGAATACCCCAAAAACCCACTCTCTCTCCCCACACGCTCCCTGTCACACTCCACCTCACCCCCCACCCGCCCGCCATTTGAAAAGCACGTTGCAGCCACTTGAACGCTGGGATAGCTGCCCATAATGCACCACTCCCAATACAGCTGCAAATGCCTCAAATGTGGCCACGACAGTGCGCTGGCAGCTGCCAGTGTGGACAGACTGCAGCGCTTTCCCTACTCAGCTGTATGAAGGCGGGTTTAACTCACAGTGCTGTACCGCTGCAAGTGTAGCCTTAGCCTAACCCAGGAACCAAACCCTGGAGCCAACTCTGTCCGCATATCTATTCAAGGGACACCATCATAGGAGCTAACCACATCAGCCACACCATCAGGGGCTTGTTCACCTGCACATCTATCAATGTGATATATGCCATCATGTGCCAGCAATGCCTCTCTGCCATGTACATTGGCCAAACTGGACAGTCTCTACGCAAAAAAAGGGGGAGGGATAGCTCAGTGGTTTGAGCATTGGCCTATTAAGCCCAGGGTTGTAAATTCAATCCTTGAGGGGGCCATTTAGGAATCTGGGGCAAAAATTGGGGATTGGTCCTGCTTTGAGCAGGGGGTTGGACTAGATGACCTCCTAAGGTCCCTTCCAACCCTGATATTCTATGATTCTATGAAAAGAATAAATGGACACAAATCTGACATCAGGAATTATAACATTCAAAACCCAGTAGGAGAACACTTCAATCTCCCTGGACACTCAATAACATACTTAAAAGTGGCAATTCTGCAACAAAAAAACTTCAAAAACAGACTCCAACGAGAAACTGCAGAACTAGAATTAATTTACAAACTGGAAACCATCAAATTAGGCTTGAATAAAAACTGGGAGTGGATGGGTCACTACAAAAACTAACTTTTGCCCCTGCTGTTACTCACACCTTCTTGTCAACTGTTTGAAATGGGCCACCTAGACTACATTGAACTCATTAGCATTACAAAAGTGATTTTTCCTCCCTTCTTGTCAACAGTTGAATTGAATTGGCTCGTTAGCACTGACCCCCCACTTGCTAAGGCAACTCCCATCTTTTCATATGCTGTGTATTTATACCTCTCTATTGTATTTTCCACTCCATGAATCTGATGAAGTGGGTTTTAGCCCAAGAAGGTTATGCCCAAATAAATGTGTTAGTCTCTAAGGTGCCACCATGACTCCTCATTGTTTTTGCTGATACTCAGACAGTCACCTCTGGAAAGTGGTTGAAAATGTCTCACTTCCATTCAGTGGGTCAAAGGAACTGTTTCCACCACAGTGAGAGAGAAGTCCCTGAGCTGCTGTAAACTTTTGCTAAGAAATTAAAATCCCAAATGATTTCAGCATGTTGGCACTTCATTATGTTTCCTACCCCTTTTTCCAGCAGCATGAAAGCACTTTATGGACATTAATAAATGAATTCTCAGAACAACTAGGCATTATTCCCATTTTGCGAGTAAAGCCCATATAAGTGAGATCAGAAGCAGACCCTCTCTACTTAAGAGGCAGTGTCCATGGAATGGGGCACTGGATTGGGAGTAAGCAAACCTCAGGACCCAGACTGAAGCCCTTAGTCCACATTTAGGCACCTAAATAAACGAGGTCTGATTGTCTCAAAAGTGCTGCAAATAAGCAATTCCCATTGCCTTTGAAAATCAGACTACTTTTATTTAGGTGCCTAAATATGGATTTAGAAGCCAACTTTTAGGCATCCAGGTGTGAAAATTCTGGCCATTATGTGTATAATGATCCACAACTGGAATCTCCAATCCAAATATTCTCCAACTTTGGGAAACTTCATATTCATATCGGGATCCAACGTTCACAGCTGGGTTGTATTAAATCCTGTGGATGAGATTGTCAAAAGCACTCAGCCTAACTCTTCTCCCATTGGTAAAATTCCCACTGACTTCAGTGGGAGCATAGTTAGGGCAACACTGAATTCATTTGCAAATTCCTCCCTACAACTCTCAGCTGAGCTTAGCAGCCCCACTGTTATTGGCTTATAAATACTTTCCCTCTTATCAGTTATTAGGCACGTCTCAAGTGTTGTGAGCTGATTGTGAGGACACAGAAGTCAGCCAGGGGTTGCTTTTATCTTACAGATTGCCTGGGACACTGTGGTTGCAGCCTGCTCCAAAGAGGAGAAGTGGCATAGCACAACGTGTGCAGGCAGTAGGAGAATGCTAGTGATTAAGAACTTCCTGGTAGAATGAAATTTACAGCTGGCGCATGTCAGATGTCTGATGAGTTCAAGGTCAGACGTCTGATAGACACGGCTGCTCTAATTCAGTCGGACATAGCCACGGCCAGATGCTATCAAATCTGATGAAAGAGGTTTATTTTCAATGTGGGTTTGACTGATTTTTCTAGGCCATGTCTGTTCTTAATCTTCAGCAACTATACCCAGTAAATATTTCACAGCGCTTTTATTAGTCAGCTCTCAGCTGGGACTGGGAACTGGTTCCTCTGAGGAATTTCTGATTTTAAATTAAACTATCCCATAGAAGTGAGAATTTGTTAACCCAGGAATTCCTTACTCCTCAGATTGCAGTATGCTGGCTTCTTCACCTCACTATGTGGCAAATTAATTTTATTAAGCCATTTTCTGATAACAGTTACCTCAGTGTAAATCCAGAGTCATTTGATTGAAGATATTCAGATAGTAAAGTGATGGTCATTAGTATAAAAACCTGAATAGAAGAGAAGTCAGAGGAGTAATTCTTAATGAGAGCAGAATCTGGCCTGTATTTCTAGGATAATGTTACCCACCTTTAGGAAAATGTTAATGCCTTTTTTATAAAACATATAAAGGTCTGATCTTTCATTGCTTTGCACCTCAGATATCTTCATTTCCATCAGTGCACAGTGAGTGCAAATCATTACTAAGTGATAATGGCAGTGTTTTACATTACTCCCGGTGTAACTGACTACAGAAGGCAGTGGAGAATCAGACCCAGCATTCATAAGTGAACGGGAATACATGGAGAACATTGAACAATTTGCAAAGGTCTAGAAAACTATGGTCAAGATTTTTCAAAAGTGGTTAGTGATTTTGGGGGCCTAGCTTGATACATCTTAAAAGAGACCTGATATTATGAGGTTGAGTGCCCAGCACTTTCTGAAAAACAGGTCCCTTTTAAGTGCTTCAAGTTGAGCTTGCAGAAATTGAGGGACACCAAATCACTAATCACTTTTGAAAATCTTGACTTCTACTCTTCTTTAGATTTAGCTCTAGGACTTTGTAGCATAGTCCAGTGATTAGCACTCTGGCCAAAATCTAGCAAAACAGTTAGAGCTTTGCGGGAGTGAAAAGTTCTCAGAACTTTGCAGCATTGAGCCTTAGAACAGGTTCTGGGCATCAGCCTGCTGATTTCTGTTCTTAGATCTATGACTGAGTGACTGACCTTTGGGTAAGTCAGTCAAACATCTCAGTGACTCAGTATGCTCTGTGTAAAACAGGTATAATAATATTGACCTACCTCTCATGAGTGGCAATGAGATTGATTAATTAGTGTTTGTAAACTAAAGACACTTTGATCAAAGGCACTAGAGAAATGCAAACTGCAATACAAACCTGAAGAACTAATCTAATTAAATGACTAATATTGCTATTAGATTTGATAGCTAACCCCAGTGGTAAAAAATGGGTAAACTAACCTAACCTCCATATTTCCCAAATGAGAAGTGGGAAAGCTCTGTTTTCCCATGTTTCCCCTCGACTACACTGCTGTCTAACCCCGTTTAAACAGCAGCTTTAACATCAATATTTTGATGCAACAGTTGCTACGTTTTGATTGCTTATTTCCTGTGCTAGAAAATGTTGCCACACATTAACTAAATTGCACTTTAATTTTTTCATGACCATTAACAGAAGACATGGCATGCCTTTTTCTATCTCACATCCAACTCTGCCCCCCACCACAGGGTCCCCAGGAGAGAGCTGCCATCAAAGCTCTAAGCAGACAGAAGTGCATGGACTTCCCCAGAGATGGTGGCAGTAGTGCAGACTCCTCTCCCCTGTCCTGCCCTCCTGACCACAGTTCCCTGCCAGGCTGGGCTGCCAGGGGCTCATTCCAGCACCACCAGTTCTCCATGCAACCAGCTCTGTGCATCTCCACCCTATATCTCCCCAGCCAGGACAGGACCAGGAACAGCCTCCCCACCGACAATGAGAATAGCCCATTGCCTTTTTTAAGTAGGCAAGTACTTTTTAGACTTAGTCAGGGCTGGCGCGCCCACTTGGTGACCCTAGGCGGTTAGCTAGGGTGCCGGGAGCTGGGTAGGCGGCTGGCAGCAGCTGCCGCCCGGCTTCCAGCTCCTCAGCTCAGCCGCCCCCCGTTCCTGGCTGAGCTGCGGCTGCCGCCTGGCTCCACAGCTGAGCCGGGGATGCGGCTGGCTGTGGCTGCTGCCCGCCTCCCACCTCCACGGCTCAGCCGGGAGCGGGGTGGGAGGCAGTTGGCCGCGGCTGCCTCCCGCCACCCCCCCGGCTCCGGGGCTGAGGAGCCGGGAGCCGGGTGTGGGGGGGCGGCTGGCCGCGGGCAGGGGGCTGAGCTGCGGCCTGGAGGGGGTAGGGAGGCTGGCTGCTGTGTGGGGATGCGGTGTTAGGTGGGGGGGAGGGTGCAGGGGGGGCCGGTTTTATCTGGGGGGGAGGGCACAGGGGAGGTGGTATTAGCTGGGGGGAGGGCGCAGGGCGGGGCGGTGTTAGCTGGGGGGAGGGTACGGGGGGTGGTGTTAGCTGGGGGGAGTGTGCAGGGGTGGGGGGGCGCTGGACTGGTGCAAGGAAGTTTTGCCTAGGGAGTGAAACTTCCTTGCACTGGCCCTGGAGTTAGTGCACAATCATTGATTAGTCGCTAACACCACCCTGTTACAACTCCCTGGGTTAATGCTGCACATCGTGTCAGCTACATGACCTGCCTTTAGGATAATAATTTCAAAAGCATTCAAGTGAGTCATGAGCCTAAGTCCCATTTTCAAAGGTGACTTGGGCACTCAGGGCCAGATTTTTAAAGGTATTTAGGTGCCTAAAGATACAGATAGGTGCCTAGGGGGATTTGAAATCAGAGGGAGTTAAATGCCTACGAGCTTTTGAAAATCCTGCTAGGCACCTATCTGCATCTTTGGTTTATCAAAAAGAAGACTGAGAGGTGTCTTGATTGCAGTGTATAAGTACCTTCACAAGGAGAAAGTAGTGAGTGCTAACAAGCTCTTTAATCTAGAGGAAAAAGGCATAACAAGAACCAATGATGGGAAGCTGAAGCCGGACAAATTCAAATGAGAAATATTGCAGACATTATTAACAGTATTGGAACAAACTACCAAGGGAAGTGGTGGATTCTCTGTCTCTTGATGTCTTCAAATTAAGACTGGCTGATTTCAGGAAGACATGCTTTATCCGAAAGACAAGTGACTTTTTAGTCAAACGCAATGTAGTAGGCTCAATACAGAGGTAACTGGGTGCAATTTAATGGAATTTAAAGTCAGATTAGATGATCTAATGGAACCTTCTGGGCTTAAACTCTATAAATCTAAGAAATCAGGCTATAGCTCTAATACACAGTTGTAAATGATGAACCAAAACACCTTTTTTTGAGAGTGAGTGGCAATAGTTGCAGAGCATGTGATGGTAGTAATTTAATTTGGCAGTACCCATGCCTTTTTCATTTGAGGATCTCAAAGCTCTTCCCAAACAGACGAATTCAGCCACTGTGAAGTAGGTGCTGCTATTCTTATTATAGGTGCAAGCTTCTAGTAACCTCAGATTCTGGCATTTCCTAACTTTTGAGTGCTTGAATTTTCAACCTTAATGTTCTTTTAATCTACTTTGGTGTGTGTAATCACAATATGGGACAGCAACCACCCATGTCATGCCAGTAACCCTACTGTAAGGTGCAGTGGATCTGCAGGATGCTGCGATCGTTTTTTAGAAGGGTAAAAATGGAAATAGTTATCAATAGCGAATTCCACAGACCTAATTGAAAGAAGCTACTTTAAAATCATTAGACCTGAAACAGCTCACTTAAATGTTCTTGTTTTGATTCTGAGTCCAGCAAAGAGCAAATGCTCAGCATACAGTCTATCAGAGGGGTAGAAAGATCAATTCACAACAAGGATATCAACTGGAGCTCAATGAAAATAAGAAAGAAAAACTTGTAGCACCTTAGAGACTAACAAATTTATTTCAGCATAAGCTTTCGTGGGTTAGTACCCACTTCATCGGATGCATGGAATGAAACATACAGTAGACAGATATTTATACAGTCAGAGAAACATGATAAGGTGGAGGTGCATAGACCAACCTTAAGAGGCTAATTAATTGAGAGGAACCATAACAGCAGGGGAAGAAAAACCTTTGAAGTGATAAACAAGATGGTCACACAGGTGTGAATGAGGATCGTTAACTTAAGGGAAATAGATTCAATTAACGTAATGGCCAAGCCATTCCAAGTCTCTATATAATCCTGAGTTGATGGTATCTAGTTTGCATATCAATTCAAGTTCAACAGCTTCTCGTTGTAGTCTGTTTTTGAAGTTTATTTGTTGCAAAATTACTACCCTCAAGTCTGTCACTGAGTGGTTAGGGAGGTTGAAGTGTTCTCCTACTGGTTTTTGAATGTTATGATTCCCGATATCAGATTTATGTCCATTTATTCTTTTGCGTAGAGACTGTCCGGTTTGGCCAATGTACATGGCAGAGGGGCATTGCTGGCACATGATGGCATATATCACATTGGTAGATGTGCAGGTGAATGAGCCCCTGATGGTGTGGCGGATGTGATTAGGCCCTGTGATGGTATCACTTGAATCGATATGTGGACAGAGTTGGCATCGGGCTTTGTTGCAAGGATAGGTTCCTGGGTTAGTGTTTTTGTTGTATGGTGTGTGGTTGCTGGTGAGTATTTGCTTCAGGTTGGGGGGCTGTCTGTAAGCGAGGATTGGTCTGTCCTCCAAGATCTGTGAGAGTGAGGGATCATCTTTTAGGATAGGTTGTAGATCTTTGATGATGCGCTGGAGAGGTTTTAGTTGGGGGCTAAAGGTGACGGCTAGTGGTGTTCTGTTATTTTCTTTTTTGGGCCTGTCTTGTAGTAGGTGACTCCTGGGTACTCTTCTGGCTCTGTCAATCTGTTTTTTCACTTCAGCAGGTGGGTATTGTAGTTGTAAGAATGCTTGATAGAGATCTTGTAGGTGTTTGTCTCTGTCTGAGGGATTGGAGCAAATGCGGTTGTATCTTAGAGCTTGGCTGTAAACAATGGATCGTGTGGTGTGTCCAGGATGGAAGCTGGAAGCATGTAGGTAAGTATAGCGGTCAGTAGGTTTCCGGTATAGGGTGGTGTTTATGTGACCATCACTTATTAGCACAGTGGTGTCTAGGAAATGGACCGCTTGTGTAAAATGGTCTAGGCTGAGGTTGATGGTGGGATGGAAATTGTTGAAATCATGGTGGAATTCCTCAAGGGCTTCTTTTCCATGGGTCCAAATGATGAAGATATCATCAATGTAGCGCAAGTAGAGTAGGGGTGTTAGGTGACGAGAGCTGAGGAAGCGTTGTTCTAAGTCAGCCATAAAAATGTTGGCATACTGTGGGGCCATACGGGTACCCATAGCAGTGCCACTGACTTGGAGGTATATATTGTCCCCAAATGTGAAATAGTTGTGGGTGAGGACAAAATCACAAAGTTCGGCCACCAGGTTAGCCGTGGTAGTATCGGGGATACTGTTCCTGACAGCTTGTAGTCCATCGTTGTGTGGAATGTTAGTGTAGAGGGCTTCTACATCCATAGTGGCCAGGATGGTGTTGTCTGGAAGATCACCGATGGATTGTAGTTTCCTCAGGAAGTCAGTGGTGTCGCGAAGATAGCTGGGAGTGCTGGTAGCATAGGGCCTGAGGAGAGAGTCTATATAGCCAGAGAATCCTGCTGTTAGGGTGCCAATGCCTGAGATGATGGGGCGTCCAGAACTGGAGCTCAGAAAACAGAAAGTGAAGATATGGGTGCCTCATTTCACTTGTATTTGTTTCTGTCCCTTCTGACTGCATTTCAGTTTATGCTATGAACATGGACTGAAGTTGCAGCAGGCTAGAGATGTCAGAGCGGATATAAACATGAGAGCACAGCAGGGCTTTTAGACGCCACAGGGTATAAATATGGGAGTACTGGAGGGTTATGGAATATAAACCTGGGAGTGTAGCAGGGTCACAAGCAGTAAACACAGGCTAAGAAAGAAGATACTGTATAAACATGATGAATACAGCAGAATAAGAAGCTATCTAGGAATTCAGCTGAGCTACAGAAGTTACAAGATATAAACAGGGGAGTGTGTCAGGGTCACTGGCTATTAACATGGGAGTGCAGCTAAGGAGGAGGATATTGTATACATATAGGAATGCAACAGAATAAGAGGCAATGAACATGAGAGTGCAGCAGAACGATAGATGTCACAGGATATAAACATGGGAATATACAGACCCCCTGGTTATAAACATGGGAGTGCAGCATGGAAGCCATAGGATATATAGCATGGGTAGAGATGTCAGATCCTGAGCTTATGTGGGGGAGGGACATCCAGCAGTTATATAAAGCAAATTCTGTTTGTTAATAATTCTGTTTTATTGCCTGCATAAAGCAGAATGAGACCTGGCCCATTCTGTAGGGAGAGAGGCTCGAAGTGTAATGAGTCTTGTGTTTACAGGAAAATCTAAACAAGCTAAACAAATTTGCTTTAAGAAATTATTAACAGAGTGTCTCCAGGATTTTATTATCATATCGATTTAATCTGTTCCTACTTCTGATCTTGGAATTCACATGCATAAGAAATGCCTAATCGTCATAAGACCTGATCTGACACCCACTGAAGTGATTGGAAAAATCCCCTTGAGTTCAATGAGCAGTGGATCATGCCATAGGGGTTACACTGGAAAGATATACCAGTACGTTTATTATTATAATTTTTATTGTGCTCCATGAGCTATAACATTTTCAAGGTCACCACATTGACACTGGAGTCATTAACGAATCAGAGTTATGGGTAGTAACACAGGCCTAACAATCATGTTCATCTGATGGAGGGGCGGGAATTATGTTAAACAAAAAGCTGTCAAAGATATAGCAAACTTAAGTTTGAAGTTGTGCCCCCATTATAACTAAAGCCCTATAGAATGCAATAGAAAATTATCATCTTTCTTGAGATTAGAACCACTATTTAGAATTTGCTTACATTTTATACAATGGTTAAAAAAACCCTACAGAAAGGATAGGCTCTACAGATTTTTTTTTTAAATTGCTATACAAATTTATTGGTTTCATCCTATTAAAGTATATAGTACTTTCCTTAAAGGCGCTCAGAGATACTCACCCAAAACAAAAAGTATAAAGTTACAAATAAGTATTATACAAAATAGGCATTGTATCTGATAAAGACATCACAGTGACTGGAAAATGATTAAACAATCTTTCAAATTATCCGAGTAACTCAAGGAGTTTTACAACATTTCTTAGAGCCTATTCTGCTAGCCTTACACTGAATAGTATTTTCTGCACCAAGAAACATAACAAAATCAGACCCTATGTAACCTACCCACCCCTTTTGAAAAGTCCTATGGACTATCTATACAGAGCTATAGAATTCTTTAGGAGGGATCTCACCCTCTATTAAATTCTATAGGGTTTGAGAGTCATTTCTACAGAACACCTAGTTAATTTCTATAAAACCTGTTTGGTTTAATCCTAAATCTGATAGGACTTTTCCATAGACACCTAATCTTATACACACTGCATGATCCTGCAACCTCTTGTTTATGTGGGTAGTCCTCACAGCCCTGAATAATCATAGGTATACATGAGTAAGGATTTGCATGACTGGGGCCACAGTGAGTCAGTGGCAGTGCTGGAAATTAAACTCAAGAGTCCTTAAAGCAAAGCCACTGCTTGAACCACTAGACAAAACTCTCACGCAGGCCATTTATTTATGTGAATACCAAGAGAGTATTAAACAAGCTTCCAGATTCACTTGCTTGTATGTTTTACAGGACAACATCAGTCTAGCAATTGAGATGTGGCTAAATCAGGAAACTGACCAGGAATTAAAGAGAGTGGATACATATTGTTTATGGGAAAGAGAGACTCTGTAAGGAGGAGGATATGTGGCAATTCTTGGGGGTGGAAAGACATCATGATGTCTGGGTAAAGAACTGTTTGTGCAATCTGTCTCGGAAGGTAGAAACCAGCTGAGTTAAGAAGTAAAGTATACTAGATAACCAAAACAATCCCAGGAGGATACTGTGATCTGGCTCCAGAGGGAGGCACAAAGGGGATATTACAACATGTTTCTGTAAACATGAGAGATCTGTGAAAGGCTAAAACACAGATCCTAGGGGAGTTTGATAAATGACTGTCCTCTCTCACTGAGGGATGGCAAGCACTTGGGACATAATCAAAACCCCTGCTGGACTACTTTTTAAAAAATGCAGACGTTGTGCAAAACATGTTAGTAATCTTTGGATGATATATTTGTTTATAAACTGGCAATTGCTTAGAATGCAGTGAGATATTTTTTTATTTTTATTTTTATTTGTTTGTGCATACTAAAAATATGCATATTGCCAGCCAGAATGATTGGTTAGATTGAATATCCAGCCTGTTTGATTGGTTAACCGTGCTGCCAACTCGCATGATTTTATTGTGTCTCACAAAATGTGTTGTTTTTCTTAAAGCGCCAGCTCCTAGAGTCAAGTGATTTCATTATAAGCTCGGGTTTCATTTAAAAAAAAACCATCATGGCTTCATGGTTATGGAGAAAAGCCTGAAAACATGAACAGAATGAATCCTAAGGGCTCAAAACTCTGAAGCCAAACCCTATATTTATTATTTCTTAAACTCTTATGACTTTTAAGCCAATTTCATGATTTTACGGGGCCTGACTCTTGATTTTTGAACAACTGGTGTTAACAATACTAGGTTAGACTGACCCACTGTTGATTAGGGAAAGATCCCATTGCCCATTGAAGTCTTTGGTGGTTTTGGATTGAGCCTTTAATGAGTCTGTTTCTCTCTTTAAGGTCTTCGCTCTCTGTCTGCTGCCAGTATGGGTCTCTCTCCCCCCCACCCCCATCTTTCTCTCTTGCTCTTTTTAGCATCTACGCCCACGGCTTCCACAACCCCAATTAATTCATTGGTTGGTTTAGCTACATTAGTTAGTAATTTCCTTCCTTCGACTTACCTCTCATTCTCACCCCAAGGCCCATGCTCATCCCTGGCATACCTCAGTTTGACAAGTTAAATCTGACCCTCCTTTTCCAGGGCCCTATCTCTGCATATCAGCCTATTTTATGCTCTTTTTACCTAGAACATGTACGCAGATATTATGGCAAATTTGACGAAAACTTTAAGTATGTATGTCTAAGAGGATACATAATATAGGACCAGTATGAGCCTGAGAAGATTTTTATGGTGGAAATATAAATACTTGTGAGAAAAAAAGTGAGGGATGGAGGGGTATTAATGGAAAATCTTGTAAGTTCTTCATGATGGAAAACATGGGCCAGATTCTCAGCTGGGATCAGGCCTGATGGTCATGTTTTATTGAAACATGTACATAGCACAAATAAAAAGTAACTGAAAATGTGGGCTTCTAGAGGCATCAGAGAAGGCTGTGAGCCAAGTATGACATCTTCATACAGTTCCAAGTTATAAAAATGTATATTGCTGCCTGTACTGTTAGAAGGACTTTGAACTGAGATTTTATTCTGAATTCTCCCCTCATGAAATAAAACAATTCCATGTGGTTCTTTATAGCCTTTAAGCTCCTTGGAGCATAAAGTTGCACTACTGGAGCTGTTAAAACTATTGTGTAATGGAGTGAGATCACAGAATATCTTAGTTCATGCTGCCTGCACTATCTTGCCTGGCTGATGGTTAATCACAGTTAAAACATTAAGGAACAAATCATGTAGAATTACAAGATTGATTCGTACAGCGGTAGAAAATCCAGGCATGCGACTGATCTTTAAAACAAGAGACCAAATTCATCTTCAGTGAATGTCAGTGCAGCTTTATTGGCTCCACCATGGATGCATTTGGCCCAGTAGCTTGCAGAGAAAGCAGGCTTTTGTTTGCTAACTATGTATTTGTTAATGATTTAGGCCTGTACATGAACAAAGACAATGGCAGTGTAATGATTTCAAATGCGATATTTGGGCTTTGAATGTTAAATGGAAGACTTCACAGTATTCTTGGGCTCTGACCTTTTATCTTGAGCATGATGATTGTCAGATTAAAGAATCTCAGACAACCAGAAACAATCATCCGGGTGGAATTTTCCTTTGAAGTGGATAGCTGGTCTTTTTTTTTTATCTCGTATTAAAAGGCTATCAGCATGCGAGTCATGAACAACAAACAGCCCAGTTTCCTGTTTTGTGCGCTCATGAAAGCATTCGTAGCAGTCAGTGGGTTCTCTCTGTGCGTTAATTTACATAGAGGCTCGGGAAATGCAATATCAAAATGAACTCAGAATATTTCTCTATACTGCTTCTTGGCCAAGGGGATTATGAGCTTTGTACTGGATACAGACAGAGATACAACCTTTGTGGTTCATTTGGTTTTTAACCACTGTGAAAAACACTGGACCCACAAGTGCAACAGACATAACAAAATACTTTAAACTATAAATAGGCTTCTTTGGGTATCTCTGAACAGAAGTAAGATTGCTCTGAGTTATGAGGAGAGATTAAAAGAGCTAAATGCATTTAGCTTGATAAAGTGACAACTAATGGGACATGATAGTTCACAAATATTTGGAGGGTGTTAACAACATAATGTTTTAGTGCCATGTCATATTTTGTTTGCTTGCACAGGGATAACCTGTAGGCAGAAGCTACACCTCAGAATAAACAATTCAGTCAGAGAGAATAGACTTTGCTGGTGATTGCTTGGGCTGGCTAAAAGGGGAAGGATGCAAATATCCTAGGTACAGTGGTTTAAGCAGTTTCAGTTGCAGGTAAAACAATAACTGTTCCTATCTGGTGAGGGCAGTCCACTAGAGGGTTAGGGCTCCTCAGGACTAGTGCCAGAGGTGTCTCTCCAGCCCCATCTCTGCTAGAGACAAACAGGAGTTTGTATGTTTCCAGGCCAGGTTCTGTTAGCGATGTGTCTCATTAGGGCCCCTCTGCACTGGCTCTCAGCCCAATCCCCACAGGTTCTACACAGGATCTGACCCACTCCTGATGTATCCATCATAGTCTGTTGTTCACATGGGTGTGAGCTCTGCCACAGTTTCCCCAGGAGTCTCCTCTGTATTCAGCTTCCCTGCTACTCCTGGCTAGCCATGAGGCCACCGCTTCTCGAGTGTGAGGTCTCTTCCTGGGTCAGGGTCTTTCCATACAGTTCTGCCCCCTCCCCACACTGTCCAGTGGGTGGGGATGTGCCTATATGTCCATCCTGGAGGGTCATAGGTCGGTGGGGAGGGGGTTGGTGGGAAGGGTAGTTTCCTGCTTACCTGATTCACCACAGCTGTAAAATTATGATAACACTGACACACAAACCTCCGAGCGACACTGTGAGCATGAATTAGTTTATGTTTGTGAAGTGATTTGGAAATGGCAAGTGCTGTTCACAGTATTAAGCAGTATTATCTTGCATGAAAGCTGGTTCTGAGAAGCTGGCAGCCTTCTTTATAGGCCAACAAAGTTCAGAAGAGCAGATTGAAATCAACCAAAGCCCCAGACTTCTGGATGCTTGCCTCTCACTAATTAATATCAGTGGGCTGGTGCCCTGCTGTAACATGATAGTGCTTTTTCTGGAGAGAAAGAGCAGAAAAAGCCTTCTAGCATATTGTTCTAGCCTAGGAAGCCTGCAGGATAGCTGCTGTAATCTATACAGAGGAGTTCTGCTGTAAGTTACAAAACAGAATTTCAGAACTGGATCCAGATGTCATTTCAGAAGCTAGAACGAAATCTGAAAATCTTTCAATCTATTTATCAAAATGTCTGTAGCACTTCCCATTTTAAAGAGGGGGAATGAATAAATCTTGAACAAAGAAGGTTAATCTCTATCGAGTGCCTTTAGAAAAAGAGTTTAAAAAAATCAGTGTAGACCCATTGACTCTTACCAACCCTTCCTCACTTAGAGATTTGTACTACAGACAGCAAGTGGCATTATGGGTTTGTGGGAAACAGGACAAAGAGGCTAGGTCATCTATTGTATTTGATAGAAGTTATATTAAAGGAGGTTCAGCTCTTGTTAGCACTGAGACACACCTAGGCACCCAACAATCTACTGCAGGTTGATAACAAATACAAGCTGCACAAGGATTTATGATTGCAGAGACTGCTGCATTTCCCCTTGCGGAAATGCTAAAAAATTCTTGGAATAGTGTGATGTGAAATACCAGCCTATTTTGCAGTTTCCACCATTCAGTTTCTTACTGTTGTATTTTTTTAAAAATCACTTATTTACTGAAGAAGCCATAGTACAGAAGCCATATACACCATGGTGCCGCCGTTTGTCCAGCTCTAGAATGGGTGTAAAAATCCTGCCTTGTTTTTGTAATGCACTTTGAGGTCTCTGGCAGTGCAGAGTTTATCTGTGAAGAGCCTAAATTAGCAGGCCATTATTTTCAAATATGGTGCCTGTTGTTAGGCTTCTCTGTACATATTCAGATACCTAAACAAAGGCTCAATCCTGAATAGAATAAATGGACAGTCTCTGCCTCAAAGACCTTTTCCTTATCCTACGGATGTCTTAGCTTTCCCAGTTGTAAAATCAACAATAATAGTAACATATGTCTCAGGGGTGTTGTTAGTAAAGCTTAGGGAAATTTTTCATCTCTATATATAATAGTTTACTGAAAACATGTCAGTTTGGGTTGACCAAACAATTATCGAATATGGGTCAATTTTGGCAACTATTATTTCAGTTGAATAATATTTTTTTTAAATGTCCAAATGATTCATTTAGGCATTTCCAAAATGAAACATTTTGACATTTCATTTTGGAAAGATGTTTTGTTTCAGAATTGGAGTCAATTTTATTTAAAAAATCATTAAAAAGTTTAAAACCCTCAAAAGCTAAATGTTTAATATTGGATCAAACAAAATATTTTGTTCAGCTGAAAATGATTTTTTTTTAACATTTTCATTTTGAAGAAAAAGCTACAAGTTTTTTGGTTTGGATTGACCCAAACCACTTTAAAAAAAAAATTTGGTTTGGCAGCCTAGCTGAAAAATTGGCTTTTCACACAGCTCTAGTTTTCAGACTTTAACTGTGGAGGCAGTTGTTCCAACTCCTCCTTTAAGCTTGAGTTCAGTTTTGTAACCAACTGATGCAAAATAAAATCACCACTTTTTTCTTTCTCTCACTGTCATTATTAAAAAGACAAACTGTGCTCTAAAAAGATGCTTAATTCCAGCCTGTAGTTCTCGAATGCTTTTTCTTCCTTCACGCTATTTTCCTAAATTTTCTTACACCATATATGAGAAAACCAAAAATCCAATTAAGAAAAACCCTGGGAAAGATAAAGTGTTGTTTGAATGTGAGCTGTTGAGAAAGCCAGGAAAAGTGAGTTACATGCAGGGCTTAAATAATCAGCCTCACTGTAATTGTTATCTGCGTGTCTGTTGGATTTTTCACTAATGATGCGGCAATACTGGTTTGGGTTTTCTTTTCTGCTCTCAGGGTTCACAGTGTGAGCAGGTCTCCACAGGTTCCTTCCTTATTGCTTTGGTATCATGAAAAATAAAACCTTGTTTAAAAAAAAAAAAAAAAAAAAAAAAAGGCAAAGAGACAACGTAATGAGCCCAAACCTGGAGAAAACATTTGGCTCAGAATTATTTAGCACGGGACAAATTTATCTGATGCAAAGAATAAAAAACAATCCTAGCTTTGATTCCTATCCATTCTGGATGATCACTAGACTCCAGGCTCAGCTTGTCATTTTAATGAGCGCTTCTTATTTGGCCAGCTATGAGCACTGACTGCAGGTGGAAAATGCAGCCTAGTTTCATTAGGGGAGTTTCAGCTGTAACTAAAATAACACTTCCTTTTGGTACTCAGTGTCTCAGCATCTACAGGGCTGAATTCAGAGATAATGTATAAGGTGGTAGAAATTAGATTTTTTTACACTCCATTAGACCCAGACTATTTTAGCCCCACTCACTGATGTATAAGAAAATCTCACTTGGTGTAACACGCATGGAGCAGGTCCTCAAGGAAATCATTTTGAAGCACTTGGAGGAGAGGAAGGTGATCAGGAACAGTCAGCATGGATTCACCAAGGGCAAGTCATGCCTGACCAACCTGATTGCCTTCTATAATGAGATAACTGGCTCTGTGGATATGCAGAAAGTGGTGGATGTCATACATCTTGACTTTAGCACAGCTTTTGATACGGTCTCCCACAGTATTCTTGCCAGCAAGTTAAAGTATGGATTGGATAAATGAACTATAAGGTGGATAGAAAGCTGGCTAGATTGTTGGGCTTAATGGGTAGTGATCAACGGCTCGATATCTAGTTGGCAGCTGGTATCAAACGGAGTACCCCAAGGGTCGGTCCTGGGACCGGTTTTGTTCAACATCTTTATCAGTGATCTGGATGATGGGATTAATTGCACCCTCAGCAAGTTCACAGATGACACTAAGCTGGGGGGAGAGGTAGATACGCTGGAGGGTAGGGATAGGGTCCAGAGTGACCTAGACAAATTGAAGGACTGGGCCAAAAGAAATCTGATGAGGTTCAACAAGAACAAGTGCAGAGTCTTGCACTTAGGAAGGAAGAATCCCATGCACTGCTACAGGTTGGGGATTGACTGGCTAAGCAGCAGTTCTGCAGAAAAGGACCTGGGGATTACAGTGGACGAGAAGCTGGATATGAGTCAGTAGTGTGCCCTTATTGCCAAGAAGGCCAACGGCATATTGGGCTGTATTAGTAGGAGCATTGCCAGCATATCGAGGGAAGTGATTATTCCCCTCTATTCGGCACTGGTGAGGCCACACCCAGTGGCGTAGCCAGGTTTAGAGCACAGGGGGAGCGGCGGCGCTATAAAAAGGCGCCTCCCCGCTCCCCCTGTACTCACCTGGCGGCGCTTTAAAGGGCCCGGGGCTCCAGCCGCTGCGGAGCCCCTGGCCTTTTAAATCCCTGCCCAAACCCGGCTCTGGCAGCGGGGCTGAGGGGGGTGCTTTAAAGGGCCAGCGGCTCCCCGCAGCAGCAGGAGCCACCGGCCTTTTAAAGCGCCCCCCCCCCCCGCCCCAGCCGGGTCCGGCAGCGGGGCTGGGGGTGGCGCTTTAAAGGGCCCGTGGCTCCCGCAGCGGCAGGAGCCGCTGGCCTTTTAAAGCGCCCCCAGCCCGGCTCACGCAGTGGGGCTCGGGAGGCGCCTTAGAGCCACTTCTCCTCACAGGGGGAGTGGCTGCTCCCCCTGCTCCCCCCCTGGCTATGCTACTGGCCACACCTGGAGTATTGCGTTCAGTTTTGGTCCCCCAGCTACAGAAGGGATGTGGACAAATTGGAGAGAGTCCAGCGGAGGGCAACGAAAATGATTAGGGGGCTGAGGCACATGACTTACTAGGAGAGGCTGAGGGAACTGGGGTTATTTAGTCTGCAGAAGAGAAGAGTGAGGAGGGATTTGATAGCAGCCTTCAACTACCTGAAGTGGGGTTCCAAAGAGGATGGAGCTAGGCTGTTCTCAGTGGTGGCAGATGACAGAACAAGAAGCAATGGTCTCAAGTTGCAGTGGGAGAGGTCTAGGTTTGATATTAGGAAACACTATTTCACTAGGAGGGTGGTGAAGCACTGGAATGGGTTACCTAGGCAGGTGGTGGAATCTCCATCCTTAGAGGTTTTTAAGGTCCTACTTGACAAAGCCTTGGCTGGGATGATTTAGTTGGTGTTGGTCCTGCTTTGAGCAGGGGATTGGACTAGATGACCTCCTGATGTCTCTTCCAACCCTAATCTACTATGATTCTATGCTGAGGAACCTGAAAAAAGGTGTATTTAGCAAAGGCAGGGTGCGGGGGAGAGCCTACTTTCATTATACCGTTTTACAATCTCCTTGCTTGTCTTTGTACACTGCTCATTCCTGGCCCCTTGGCATATGAATTAAACTCTGTTTAGAATCCTTTACACTCACAGGCCATATTCAGACATGATGCTTCAGGGAAGTGGTCACGTCAGTGATGGTAAGTGGCTGTGATTGTAACTAAGAAAGTCTGGGGTGCAGTGCGCCAACTTGACTGTGCTAAACTCTGCCAACTCCATTGAAATGAGTTGCATGGGTGCACTGAGGACAGGGATTAGCCTTTAGGCCCCAATTTAGACTCCCTGTTGACTTAGTCTATATTCTTCTACCTTTGACTTTGGTCCATGTTATTTAAAGAGGCAATAACATTGCAGCTGCCATCTTGACTGACACTGGGAATTGAATCAGGGAGCTTGAGAGCTGACAAGACGAGTCCATACACCTTGCGAGCCAGACTCAAGCCAAGAGCTATAATAGACTCACATCTTCTGTGGATTGGGCACAGAGAAGGACATGCAACACACCCTGGACAGTGGGTTTGTTACGTACTTCCTCTGGACAGAGGAAGCTTGCCCCGAGCATCTGAGGCCCACAGCAATTTGAATCCCAGATGGGCCACATTTTATCTGACAGCCACCATCTTGGCTGACATTGGGGAAGCTGAAAACATGAAAACCAGAGCTGAAAACATGGGTTACTACAACTTGAGTGGAGAGCTGTAATAGATCCATTGGCATGGGGGTGGGGGGCGGGAGGAGGAGACATATAACACATCTCTGACCACTAGGTTATGCTAGCATCAGCCTGAGAGGCAAACTGGATCCTCTGTGTGTGATATGTGCTCTTCCTCAGCATCTCAGAACTCTCGCTACCCAGGCTAGGAACCACTCCATGCCCGATATATTTAGTTCTTTGACTGGGGGGAGCAGACACTGCTTTAACATTTAATGTCCATGGCAGCCAACCCACAGAGAGGTACAGATCAGCAGGTACCTCTAAGGAGGATGAGTATCTCACTGCACAAAAAGAAAGCTGTCGTGGAGGGTCACTGCTGGCCTGGAAAAGAGGGGGAAATCTTTAAATACACACGTGCAAACATACAGAATATATAGTTTTAGATGAATATAGAGAGAGGTAAACAGACAAATATATATCTATATTTGTGTATATCTATATCTATATATGTATATAGATATAGATATACACAAAAATCAACTAATTGATCCTCAAATACACCTGTTTGGCAGGCAAATAGCATATCCATTTTGCAGATTGGGAAACTAAAGAAGACAGATTAAGTAATTTGTCCAGTATAGTGCAGAGAGTCCTTGTTAGAGTCAAGATTAGATCTCAGGGATTTCTGAATTTTATCCTTGTGCTTAGTTCCCTAGCCCCAGTGGTTTTCAAACATTCTTTCTGGAGACCCAGTTGAAGAAAATTGTTGATGCCCATGACCCAACGGAGCTGGGGATGAGGGGTTTGGGGTGTGGGAGGACCTCAGGGCTGGGGCAGAGGGTTTGTGTGTGGGGGTGAGGGCTGCGGGTTGGGGCCTGAAATGAGGGGTTCAGGGTGTGGGGCAGGGTTGGGGTGATGGAGAGGGTCAGGACTCTGGGCTGGGGGTGCAGGCTCTGGGGTGGGGCCAGGGATGAGGAGTTTGGGGTGCAGGAAGGGGCTCTGGGTTTGGGGGGGAGGCTCTGGGATGGGGTAGGGGATTGCGGTGCAAGGTTGGGGCACCGGCTTATCTCGGGCAGCTCCCGGTCAGCAGTGCAGTGCAGAGGCAGCCAGGCTTCCTGCCTGTTCTGGCACCACGGACCGTACTGCGCCCCGGAAGCAGCCAGCAGCAGGTCCGGCTCCTAGGTAGAGGCGCGCAAGTGGCTCCGTGCAGCTCTTGCCCACAGGCATACAACACCTCCCCGCCCACCCCCCACCCCCACCCCCACCTAGGAACCGGACCTGCTGGCCGCTCCTGGGGTGCAGCGCAGTGTTTAATGGCCCGGTCTGCGGTGCTGACCAGAGCCACTGCAACCCAGTTCCTTCCTTCCAAACCAACAGTTTGAAAACCACTGCCCTAGTCTATGTCTCTCTCTCTCGTGCGATATGTGATCTGCTGCAATAAAAGAAGAAGAAAAAGAAGAAGTAGTAACAGTAGTTTCAGCCCTAAGAGTTGCAGTCTAAAAGCATGAATGGTACAATGAATGGTACAATGTACTAATATATTATACAGTCATAGAAATGATGTAGGGCTGGAAAGGACCTGGAAAGGTCATCTAGTCCATCCCTATATGCTGAGGCAGGATTAAGTATACCAAGACCAGCCCTGCCAAGCGTTTGTCTAACCTGTTCTTAAAAACCTTCAGTGACAGGGATTCCACAACCTCCCTTGGTAACACATTCCAGTGCCTAACCACCCTTATAATTAGAAAGTTTTTCCTAATATCCACCAGCAGTTCTCAAACTGTGGGTCAGGACCCCAGAGTCGGTCATGACCCCATTTTAATAGGGTCATCGGGGCTAGTGTTAGACTTGCCGGGGCCCGGGGCCTAAGCCCAAGCCCCACCACCTAAGGCGAAGCGGAGGCCTGAGGACTTCAGCCCTGGGCGGCAGAGCTCAGGCTTCGGCTCCTGGGCAGTGGGGCTCAGGTTATAGGCCCCCCCCCGCCCAGGACTGAAGCCCTTGGGCTTCAGCGTGGCCCCCTCGCCTGGGGTGGTGGGGCTCAGGATTTGGATGTGGCCCTCCTACCTGGGAAGTTGGGGTTCAGGTGGGCTTCGGTTCCCCCTCCCCCGGGGTCCTGTGGTATATTTTGTGCTCAGAGGGGGGTCATGGTACAATGAAGTTTGAGAACCGCTAACCTAATCTCCCTTGCTGCAGTATTCCTCCCATTTCTCTTATTTTAGCCATTACATATTGCTTGGGTGTAGGTAGGGATGAAAATCAATACAACATACCAGTCCTTTACCCACCACAGGAAATGGTAAATTCACCATCTTGAGTCTTGAGACTGGATATGTCTAAAATAGATGCACTAGTTCAAACACAAACCATTAGCCTGGATAGTGTTCATTTACATAGTACAAAAGAATAATTTCTTCCCCTGCGTAAATTACTGGGCAACATTCTATGTCCTGTGTTATACATGAGGTCAGACTAAATGATCATAGTAATCCCAGGGTCTGGTCTTAAAATCTATGATTCACGGCAGGCCTTAGTGCCAGTCTGGCTGAAGTCATAAGTAAATTATGTTAGAGGAGAAGAGAAAGAGGAGGAATAGAGAAATGCAAGTGACTGGCTATGATATATTGCAATGTTTTTCAAACCGTGGGTCGGGTCGCGGCATGTAAGGCACTGGGTGGCCTTGCTCTGGTCAGCACTGCCAACCAGGATGTTAAAAGTCCTGTCGGCGGTGCTGCCCAGCTAAGGCAGGCTAGTGCCTACCTTTTCCGACACTGCGTTGCGCCCCGGAAGTGATCAGCAGTGGGTCCGGCTTCTAGGCACGGGGGCCATGGGGCTCCGCACACTGTCCCAGGCCCCTGCACTGGCTCCACACTCCCATTGGCTAGAAACCAGCCAATGGGAGCTTGGGGGGGCGGTGCCTGTTGGCGAGAGCTCTGCAGAACCGCTTGTGCGCCTCTGCTTAGGAGCGGGACCTGTTGCTGGCCGCTTCTGGGGCGCAGCATGGTCCGTGGTGTCAGGACAGGCGGGAAGCCTGCCTCTGCACCCTGGCTGCGCCTCTGACCGGAAGCCGCCAGAGGTAAGTCCGCACCCCAACTCCACTCCCCAATCCCCTGCCCAACACACCCCAAACCTGAGCGCACCCCAAGCCTGGAACCTCCTCCTGAACCCCAAGCCCCTCATCCCCAGTCCTACCCCAGAGCCTGTACCCCCATCCCAGAGCCCTGACCCCCTCCTGCACCCACCCCCTACCTCAGCCCTGAGCCCCCCCAGACCTGAAACCCCTTCCTGCACCCCAAGCCCTCCACCCCTGGCCCCAGCCCAGAGCCCTGACCTCCTCCTGCACCCCAACCCCCCACCCCAGCCCTGAGCCCCCCCCAAATCCAGAGCCCCTCCCATACCCTGAACCCCTCATTCCCAGCCCTCACCCCTGCACCCCAACCCTTTGCCCCAACCCTGAGCCCCTCCCACACCCCTCATCCCCAGATCCATGGGGTCACAGGTATCAACAATTTTCTTCAACTGGGTCCCCATAAAAAAAGTTTGAAACCCACTGATATATTGTGTTTGTTAATTGCTTTGGGAAGGTGCACCCTTCATTGCTGCCAATAAGAAGGGAGAAGGCCTTCCTGCAAGTCTTAGGCAGGGGGAATTTCAGCTGAAGTGAGCTTTGCCTGAATAAGAGCTTGAGGTGTCACACGTGCTTCAATTGACGTAGTTCCTCTTTGGGCCCGGTTGTTTCCAAATTTGCAATAGAGTGGTGACCACTTAAGGACAGTGGGCAGAAGGAATGCAAAAATCCAGGCCTGACTTGGCAAACCTCTGAGATGCTTGTGAAGTCCTTTCACAGGGGGGCTATGAGAAGGTGCTCACATACTACAGTAACGAGGGCCATGTATGTACCATAGATAGAAAGATTAGAAATCCCTGATTGCTCCCCTTTTCTCATTGTGGTGACCATTCCTCCAGCAAACAGACTGGAAGCAGTTTCTTTGAGTGCCAGGGTTCCCAAATTCTGGTCCACATACCACTAGTGCTGTGTGAGCTTCATGTTCCATCCATTCACTTCACAACCATTTTTAAGAAGGTGGTACATGAACCAATAAAGTCTGGGAACTGCTGCTCTAGATCCCATAAGAACGGCCATACTGGGTCCAACCAAAGGTCCATCTAGCCCAGTATTCTGTCTTCCAACAGTGGCCAATGCCACGTGCGCCAGAGGGAATGAACAGAACAGGTAAGCAGCAAGAGATCCATTCCCTGTTGGTCATTGCCAGCTTCTGGCAAACAAAGGCTAGGGACACCATCATCCCTAGCTAATAGCCATTGAGGGACCTATCCTCCATGAATTTATCTAGTTCTTGTTTGAACCATGTTATAGTCTTGAACCCTGTTATAGTCCATCAATGCCAATTCTTGTATCTGCCATAAAGCATCACTAGGAAGAGGAGGTCTTGCCAGTCCCATTTTCAGAGTGGAATGGGATTGCCGCTGGTAGATATTAGGAAAAACTTTCTAATTATAAGGGTGGTAAGGCACTGGAATGTGTTACCAAGGGAGGTTGTGGAATCCTTGTCACTGAAGGTTTTTAAGAACAGGTTAGACAAACGCTTGCCATGGAGCAGCATGAATGTCTCCTCCTCTTTAGTTCTGCACTCTAAAAACGCAACCAGCAACGGCTGTTTTCACAGATGCATGAATGCTGATTGCCAGGATCACCTCAATTTCCACTTTTCCCCAAAGCTACAGAATCCAGTTCCAATCAGCCACTGATATCTCACATTTTCAAACTCAGATGTTATCAGTGAAGTTTGGGATCCTTTATGAGGTGTCAGTAATCTTACAATGACTTTTTTCCTGCCCAGCCCTCATTACGGTATGTTCTGTATCATAAAGGAAACATCAGATCATTTGCATCAATCAATCTATCCTCTCCCCTTCGAAAAACCATGAATGAACAGCCTGTGTTCTGTGACTAAGCAGAGTGTGAGCTAGCAAGCAAATAAGCAGCAGTTTAAATCAGCTCCTGAATCAGAAGGAGCAGGGGGGAAAGGGGATCTGAATAAGACTTAATCACTTACAAGCCACAACATGAACAATTAGGTGTTTTACTGTTGTTCTGACTCACCAGTTAAATGCATGATTCTGACTTTCATGGATGGCAGTAAGAGCTTCACACTTGGACTGTGGGAAGGAAGCAGCGGAACCATTTATGAAGCAAGTTAAGTGTTTCCTGTATGCATTCCTGTAGCCAATGTACTATGAAATCTGCCCAGAAGATACAAACCTATAAAGAGAGAGAGATCCCAAGAAGGCAGGTGAAAAAACAACACCACTCCAAACACACACAAATCCATCTTTGCACTTTCTTAAGTGTTTTCCTTCAAAGATTAGGGTAATCCTTTGTGTATACTTGTTTCAGCTGTGTTATTACGTGTATAATGATTACTGTTATAATTCTTTTTGGTAAGAAACTTAAACTATCTGTGGAAAATGTACTTTTTAGTAATCTATTAGCTGATGCTTATATAAAGAAGCAAATAGTTTATCCTCAATACACACACAGACACCCCTGATATTATTACTAATGCAAATGAAAGGAAGAGTATACAGGAGACTAAAGGCTTGTTTACATGGGGATACCCAGGGAAATTAATGCAAATTAACTAAAGGTGTGAATTTGAAGTAGATTAGTTAACACTGCATTCAACCAAGGAACACCCTCAGTCAGAATTAAAATGGCCTTCATTAGGCTTCATTTAATTCACTTCCAAAGCAATTTAAACTAAACCAAATTAGGGCCACTTTAATTCTGAATAAGAGTGTCCACAGAGGGATTTAATGTGGCTTAACTAATTCAGCTCAAATTCACGCTTTTAGTTAATTCAGATTAATTTGCCTGGATGTCCCCACGTAGACAAGCCCAAAATACATAGACAGAAATAGGCCAAATATTAAGTGTCCAGACTTCAGAATTATTATTATTTGCAATACAGTAGCAATAGAGACTGCCCCTGAGATCTGAGTCCCATTGCTAGGCACTATACCTGCAGATGATAGGAGATGGTCCCTACCCCCAAAGATTTTACAATCTAATATTATACAATCATCTATACCATAAACTTGATCCTCTGAAGAAGAAGCAGGTTAGATCTGGGATTTTCAAAGGAACCTAAAGAGTTGAAAATTCAATGGGAGTTAGGCACCTAAATCATTTAGGTCCCTTTGACAATCCCAGACTTGATACTCAGAAGACAGCATAGCAATTAAGGAAAGTGGTATTTTAAAATGTATTTGTGTAGTGCACTAGTGGGGCCTGAACGCTGACTAGGGCCTCTGGGCACAATAAATAAACCAACATAATCATCATCATCATCATCAATAAGAATAGTAATAAGCAAAATAATGACAATTTATTGTATGCAGTGTTATTCACGTATATAAAGCAAAGTACTTGGTACAATTATCTAGATAAATGAAAAATTATAATAGCTAATACTATAATATTTTATTTATAAATAATAATAATAATAATTAATAATATGGTATGGATTTAAATGCACCATGCAATAGTACACCCCATGACGGAAAGCTATTTTGAGACTGAAGAGGTTAAAATTTATGGGATCTGACACTTGTCACAGACTGAATGTTGGAGGCAAACAGGCCAGACATCGTTGTTATAGAAAAGAAGACCGCGGTAATTGATGTCCCCATACTAGCCAACAGAAACGTAAAAAAGAATCAAGAAAAGACAAGAGCAAAGTCTGAAGAACTCTGTCATGAAGTGGAACCAGTATGGAAAACTAGAACAAAGGTGATCCCAGTGGAGCACCTGGAGCCATCCCTAAGGGGTATGAACAAGCAGCTCAAGAGCACGCTAGGAGTGCAAGACATCACAGTCATTGATCTCCAGGAGATAGTTCTCTTAGGTACTGCAAAAAATGTTAAGGAAAGACAAAGGAGAACAAGTGCATTTGAGCACCTAAAATGCAGGAATTCTGCAGAGGGGTTAACCAAACTCCTGACTACCCAAAACTATGGCATCGGTTCATGGACAGGATCTATTGGTGACTCCTGGGGATACATTTGAGACAGTAGCTCTCCCCTGTTTATGTGTAAAGATCTTGTATGTGGTGAGCCTATTTAGGTTTTTTTTTAGAAAATTCCCATTCATGCAATACTGAGGAATAATAATAATTAATTATTTGAATTGTAATGGCACTTAGGAACCCTAATCACAGACCAGGACCCCACGGTGCTAGGTGCTGAACAAACAGAACAAAAAGACAGCCCTTCCCCCAAAGAGTTTACAATCTAAGTAGAAGCGACAAAGAGTCCTGTGGCACCTTATAGACTAACAGACGTATTGGAGCATAAGCTTTCATGGGTGAATACCCACTTCATCCGACGAAGTGGGTATTCACCCACGAAAGCTTATGCTCCAATACATCTGTTAGTCTATAAGGTGCCACAGGACTCTTTGTCGCTTCTACAGATCCAGACTAACATGCTACCCCTCTGATACTTGACACCATACAATCTAAGTGTAAAACAAGAGACAAGAGGTGTTTACAACAGATGGGAGAATACAAGCAAACAATGAGACAATATTGATCAGCATAATAAGCAGTGGTTTCAGCACACCCACTGCCTAACCATTGTTAATTGATTTGTAGGCATCATGGCAAAGGAGAGTTTTAAGGAAGGAGTTGAAGGAGAGCAATGAGGTGAGCGGTAAGGTGGATAGAAAACTGGCTGGATGGTCGTGCTCAACGGGTAGTGATCAATGGCTCCATGTCTAGTTGGCAGCCGGTATCAAGTGGAGTGCCCCAAGGGTCGGTGCTGGGGCCGGTTTTGTTCAATATCTTCATCAACGATCTGGAGGATGGTGTGGACTGCACCCTTAGCAAGTTTGCAGATGACACTAAACTGGGAGGAGTGGTTGATACGCTGGAGGGTAGGGACAGGATACAGAGGGACCTAGACAAATTAGAGGATTGGGCCAAAAGAAATCTGATGAGGTTCAACAAGGACAAGTGCAGAGTCCTGCACTTAGGACGCAAGAATCCCATGCACTGCTACAGACTAGGGACCGAATGGCTGGGCAGCAGTTCTGCAGAAAAGGACCTAGGGGTTACGGTGGACGAAAAGCTGAATATGAGTCAACAATGTGCCCTTGTTGCCAAGAAGGCTAACGGCATTTTGGGCTGTATAAGTAGGGGCATTTCCAGCAGATCGAGGGACGTGATTATTCCCCTCTATTCGGCACTGGTGAGGCCTCATTTGGAGTACTGTGTCCAGTTTTGGGCCCCACGCTACAAGAAGGATGTGGATAAATTGGAAAGAGTCCAACGGAGGGCAACAAAAATGATTAGGGGGCTCGAGCACATGACTTATGAGGAGAGGCTGAGGGAACTGGGATTGTTTAGCCTGCAGAAGAGAAGAATGAGGGGGGATTTGATAGCTGCTTTCAACTACCTGAAAGGGGGTTCCAAAGAGGATGGATCTAGACTGTTCTCAGTGGTAGAAGATGACAGAACAAGGAGTAATGGTCTCAAGTTGCAGAGGGGGAGGTTTAGGTTGGATATTAGGACAAACTTTTTCACTAGTAGGGTGGTGAAGCACTGGAATGGGTTACCTAGGGAGGTGGTGGAATCTCCTTCCTTAGATGTTTTTAAGGTCAGGCTTGACAAAGCCCTGGCTGGGATGATCTAATTGGGTTTGGTCCTGCTTTGAGCAGGGGGTTGGACTAGATGACCTCCTGAGGTCCCTTCCAACCCTGAGATTCTATGATTCTATGATTCTATGAGGTACTACAGTAGTGTCTAGAGAGACTCCAGTCAAAACTGGGGACCAGTGTGCCAGGCTGTGTTAGAACATAAAGCTGAAGGAGTTTATACTAAGGACCTGATCCTGCAAACACTTCCCCATGGTATTAACTTTACAGGTTGTGAGTTGTCCCATTGCATTCAACACAACTCACAGTGCAAAAAAGTTAAGCAAGTGTATACATATTTGCAGAACCAGGTCCTAAGGTACAAAGTGGGTAAAACCAAGAGCAGGAAAGGGGCTGTGAGGATGAGGAAGACAGCAATGAGAACATGCGTTACTATAAGCCAGCAATGTGCACAGCTAGATAGTTACCAATCTGTTTTTTTTAGCTGTGAGATAGATGAGATAAATATCAGAATTCCAGCACTGCCAAAAGCTGACCCCCGCCTCACCTTCTCTCACTTACATGTACAACCTCTGTTTCTCATGTATGTGTAACCACAGGTTTCACTTTGGTGACTCGTGTACTTGAATGCCCTTGGGCGGCAAGGCCCCATGGGGTGTTTATTGTGTCATATATGGGCAAAAAAGAGGAGCCTGCATCTATTTTGTTGTCCTTTGAGTGGAAATTGCCAAGCAAAGGTCATGCTGCCTGCAACCCTCCTGCCCCCTGCTTTCTGTCTACCTAGGATATTTTCCATTAGTTCAGCACATCTTGTGGTGTTTATCTGCTTGCTCTTTCGACAAACAATAGCCTCTTTCTTTTCCAGTGTAAAGAAAACTGAGATGGAAATAATGACACCAGCCAGATACGTCACTAGTTCCTACAGTGCCTTTTGGCTGTAAGATACAGTGCCAAATCCCGCTCACTTTACTTACGTGAGCAGCGCTGTTGTCTCCAGGGGGGGCTACCTGTGACGTGTAAGCGTTTGGCCCATATTGTACACCGAGTAATGCAGAGCACCTGTAGATACGGTGGATATGTGCTTAGTCCCTCCCATTAATGGTACTGTGATAATATGGCACGTCCCTGAGTCAGCACTACATCCAAGCCTTTCCCTTAAGCAGCACATAACTTATACACAACTAATGTTAGTGGCAGGCCTCATGCTTTTTATTTTTATATCATGTGGATACTTGTTTTTACAGCTCCTTTCTTCCCAGTACACAGGTTAAATGTGCTGACTCTTTGACCTGCTCTGCTCTCAGTCCTGGCCCTGGTTTTCCCTCTGTCACTTTGCAGCTGCAAGAGCCTTCTCCTCTGCAGCGCCTATGATCTGAAATAACTATTTTCTACCATGCTTAGGCCTCTTGTTTTCTCCTTTCCTCAGGCAGTTTTGAACTTTTTAAAATGGTGGCTCAGATTGGGGCTGGACCGTGCACAAAATGTGTGAAGGGCAAAGGGGGAGGGGCACAAGGAACTTCCTTACCTGTGACTCCCTCAGGAGTCAGCCACTCCTACAGCCCTTGCTCTCCCCAGAAGCTAGTTGCACAAAAAAGATGGCGTGAGGAGAAGGAAGGGCAATGACCTGCCTTCACCCTGCACTGGCTTGCTGATGAATGGGTGTGGCCGGGATACAGGATCAGGGGGTTATGCTGCAGTGCTTCCTGGGATACTCTTCGGCTGAAGGAGGCTGCATCAAATCAAGTTGCATGATACTGAACCTAATAAGGCAGCCCATTTGAAAACTGATCTGAGCTCCGAGCTCCTGGTGCCACTGGAATTCTCTGCTACGCCAGCTTCCTGGGAACTGTTTTGAACTTTCTTTTTTTAAAAGAGCAATTAATCACACAGCAGAGCTTGAAATCAGTCCAACTGCAATAAAAGTGCCTTAGCAGAGTCTGCTCAGCCTAGTGAACATTGTTTCCAGCAGCCTGACTTCAGGCATCAGGAAACTTTCAGATGCGTTAATTTTGCAGCTCCCAGTTCCTGCAGGAATCTTAACTGTTAACATCTGTACCCAGAGAAAGGCTTAAGGAAAGCGACTCCCTTGTTTCATTTTATTTATAGTTTACCTTCAGTCAGAGTTTGTACCACACTGGTGGTAGCTCTTACATTTCTACTGGTCTCCTCAATTAATCCCTCCAAAGTAAGGGCCCAGTCCTGCAAGCTGTTGGCCTTCCCCACAACCAGCTCTTGCCAAGGAGAGTTGAGGGCTCTCAGCCCCTTGGAGGCGCCCCTGAAGATCCTTGCAAGATCAGCCCCCAAAGCCCCCTCCATTTGCTCCTGTTCTGCATGTAGTTTACAACATACTACAGGATGGCGTTTTCCCACCGTATGAAGTTTTCACTAGATGTGAAGCAGGCGCGGAAGTGCAGAGAGGAAGTACTAGTGTGGCACAATAATCCCTTGTCAGTGTGGTTATTAGGGTCTAGTGGTGGTAGCAAGCAAAATTATAGTCTCCATAAAACCCGAATCTGTTGCTCTGCTGAGGGCATGGGCAGTGGTATACGCACCATCCTCCACAGGGTCCACAGGGTCCAATTAAAAAGTTTCCTAGGGACATTCCTTATGGCCTTTTTTGGTCATTCATCAGTCCTCTTATTGACACAGGCGATATTTTTAGTTTTATTAATGACCTTGGCGCACAAAGTAGAAGTGTCCTGATGAAATTTGCTGATGATACTGCATTGAGAGGCATTGTCAATACAGAGGAGCATTGAAATGTTATATAGGAAGATCTGGATGACCTGGAAGATTAGAGTAACAGAAATGGGATGAAATTCAATAGTACTAAGTACAAGTCATGCACTTAGGGTCAAATAATAAGAATTTCTGCTACAAGCTGGGGGCTCATCATTTGAAAGTGATGGAGGAGGGGAGAGATCTGGGTGTGTGGGTTAATCACAGGATGACTAAGGGCTAGTCTACACTTACCCGCTGCGTCGGAGGCTTCGGATCGATCTTCTGGGTTCGATTTATCGTGTCTTGTCTAGACGCGATAAATCGAACCAGGAAGTGCTCCCCCGTCGACGCCGGTAATCCTACTCTGCGAATGGAGCAGGCGGAGTCAACGGGGGAGCCTGCACACCGCCGTGTGGACCAGGGGTAAGTACTTTTAAGTTCAAAATAAGATACTTCGACTTCAGCTACGTTATTCACGTAGCTGAAGTCGCGTATCTTACTTCGAACTTGGGGGCTAGTGTAGACCAGCCCTAAGAGCCACCAATGTGAAGTGGCTATGAAAAAGGCAAATGTAGTCCTAGGTTGAGACACTTCCCGTGGAGATAGAGAAATATTAATGCCATTGTACGAGGCACTGATAAGACCTCATTTGGAATACTGTGCACATGTTCATGAAAGATGAACTGTCTGGAGCAGGTGCAGAGAAGAGCTACTAGGATGATCAGGGGAATGGAGGGCCTATCTTATGAGAGGAGACTGGAAGAGCTTGGCTTGTTTAGTCTCTCAAAAAGGAGTCAAAAGGGGGATATAGAATCATAGACATTTAAGACTGGACAGGACCTGATAGGTCATCTAGTCAATTCCCCTACACTGAGGCAGGACTAAGTATTATCTAGACCATCTCTGACAGGTGTTTGTCTAACCTGCTCTTAAAAATCTCCAATGACAGATATTCCACAACCTCCCTAGGCAATTTATTCCAGTGCTTAACTACCCTGACAGTTAGGAAGTTTTTCCTAATGTCCAACCTAAGCCCCCTTTGAGGCAATTCAAGCCCATTGCTTCTTGTCCTATCCTCAGAGGTTAAGGAGAACAATTTTTCACCGTCCTCCTTGTAACAAACTTTTATGTACTTGAAAACTATTATCATGCCCTCCACCCTCAGTCTTCTCTTCTCCAGACTTCACTGTGCTTGTGGCATTGCTAAGTTGGAGAAGGGGTACTGTGACTCAGCAGGGCTTGAGGCAGTGCCATAATTATTGTGTCATTCATGCTTTCTATCCATTGATTGTACATGCCTAAGGGCCATGTCTTCTGAGGGTAGGGCCATTCAGATAAACACCATTCTAAAGGAGAGGTAGGGTGTGGAGACAGCTGTCTTGCTTACCTATCCTGGTATCCGGTGACTTATGTATCAGTGGGCAGACACGTGGACATAAATTTTATACTCAGGGAGAAGGAACTTTAAACAGGCCCTTCATGATCAGCAGGGACCTCTGTCTTCTGACCCTAGTCAGAATCAAAGATTTTATGTTCAATTTCTGTTCTTTTTTTTTTTAATAGAAATTTCTCCAGAACATGAAACAGCAGGGCCAATGCACCCCAGTTTGGTTTCCCTCACAGTCCTGCAGCTATGCCAACCCTCACCATTTTATCATGGATAGAGCTGGTCAGGAAACTGAGGCAAAAACTTACAGGTAGTGTTGTCCAGTGATAGGACATTGAACTGGGACTCAGGCACCTACTTTCAGTTCCTGGATCTGCTGCTGACCTGCTGTGAGGCCTTGACAAGTGGCTTCGCTTCTCTGTGATAGGACTGACTGAATATTTTCTTTCACATATTTTTTCTGATGGAATATTTGGCTTTCAAGAAAATGAACATTTCTGTAGAAAGTGTCTGTTTCCCTTGGCATTTTTAAAATATTTCCTCAGAAACTAAAAACTTGAAAACTGAAAGTGTTTCAATTTGGGGGAGTTTTGGGCTGAAAATATTTGGTTTACAGCAGTTTTCAGACCAACATTTTTAGTTTTCAGGTTTTTTTAAATGAAAAGTCAAAATTTTCTGAGGAAAAAATAACAATTTTCCAACCAGCTCTCCTTCTGTTTTCCCTCCCACCTTTTGCTTGTTTTGTCCATTTAGATTGTAAGATCTTTAGGGTAAGGACCGTCTCTCACTGTCTTTACAGTGCTTAGCTCAATGGGGCCATAATATCATTTGAGGATATAGGTGCTACCAGAACAATAATGAAAGAGTTGGTCACATTTTTGAACAAAATTTTTTTCTTTCCAAAAATGAACTTTAAAAAAAAATCTACATTTTGGGAATTTTTTAAAAAGGAAACTGGGGGGAAAAAAATCAGGATTGTTTTTTTTTCTTTCTCCCTCACTTTTTCTCGCTTTACAAGTGACAACAGTGGATAATGAAGAAAATGGAAAAATCAAGAACTGAAAATATGCAGTAAAAAATTTCACGACATTTTTTTTAAAAATGTAAAGAGGTTCTTTTTTAAAAATTTGAAATGCAAATATGTTTGAAATTTCTGAAAATGTTCCATTTTTTTATCAACCTGTTCTAATGAATAATATGAAGTCAACATGTAATTTTTTTTTTGCTGAAATTTTGAAGGTTCTGATTCTGATCACCGTGGGGATGGGGTGGGAAGACTACTATTTAATTTCAATTTGTTTCTGTAATTTGTGGCAGGAATGCCTAGCTAGACACCTGGATAGTGTGGAAGTCGGTAGTGGGAATTTGGATGCAGGCCTCTATATGAGCAAGAGTCAGGCTAACTCTTGCTCATATAGAGGCCTGCATCCAAATTCCCTCTACTGACTTCCACAATAGTCATGTCTGTTTATTATTGTCTAAATCCAAAGAAATAATAAATCAATTAAATAAAGAAATAAAATTAACCACCCATTCTTTAAAAAAACAACAAACAAACAAACAAGCCAACAAACAAATATAAAACAATCAAAGACAACCATCCTCATTGATTAAATAGATCTAGAGTTTCTAGATCAAGCTACATTTTAGATATTAAGTTCTGAAGAAAAACAACGTTCACCCTCTGGTTTTCCAATTAGCCATATTTCATTAACAGCTTGGCCAATTATCCCCAATGCTTGGTTTAAAAATTCTCCCATGCCATAGGTGCACACATGAGAAATGTAAAATGGATTTTGTCCGTCTCCCATTAATCTGATTGAGGACAGAATGAGATTGAAATGAACTAAAATAAACAATTGTTGCTGATTGTTTTTACAACACCCAAACATGTACTGGGCACTTTACAAAACAAACAGGTCACTATGCAAACCCCAAGGACCTTACAGGCCAAGGCCCTGATCGTACAAAGACGGTAATTTCGCACTGTGAGCAGTCCAATTGATCTGAATGGGACTACTCATACTTCTCAAAGCTAAGCATGTGCATAAGTCTTTGCAGAACTGGGACTTAACTTTTTGATGTGATGCAACAAGTACACCCATGTACAATAGAGTGTGGAAAACAAACATGAAAGAAGTGATGGGATGATGTTACAGCAATATGAACTGTAACAATCATATCTCATTTTATCTTTGCCACGTTAGTTCTCATTAAGAAGCTTACCGGTACACTTAAATGAGTAGGTTGCATGTCCAATCTGTTAATAACTGGTTTTGTTCTCATAATTCAAATCTTAACTATCACAATGGCATATTCAGCTGTGGAGAGGACTAAGATTATAGGAAAATACTGCACTTTCTGTATGTCCCATCGCTGTGCTGTGTCCATCCTGATGCTTTTTATCCCCAGGCACTAGCCAGACCCCAGAAGAAATAGTCTTTTTTTCCAAGGTTTGGGCCATGTCTACCCTACGGGTGTTATAGTGGCATAATTACAGTACTGTGGCTATGTTACTATAACCCTGTAGCGAAGACTCAGACTACTGTGATGGAAGGGTTTTTTTCCATCACTGAAGGAACTCCACCGCCCCAAGCAATGGTAACTAGGCTGATGGAAGCATTCATCAGTCAACCAACCTGTGTCTACACTGCAGGTTAGGTCAGCATAGCTACATCACTGAAGGGGGTGGATTTTTCTGGCCCTTGTGCCTGAAACATATGGCCCACCCCATAGCTGTAGCTCTGTTGACCTAAGTGTTAAGTGTAGACCAGGCTTGAGTCTCAGCTCTAAGAATTTTCTTATAGGTCAGCATGCTGCAATGTTCATGTAGAGAGATCTAGAACTCCCATCCTGAGAAGTCTTAAACATGAAAAACATTTGACCAGTTGATTCAGGAGTAGGGCATTCTGAAATAGTGATGAGGTGTGACAGCAGGGCCTGTCTACATAGCCAAAAGAACTAACATTGATAGTGGTTGTTGTATTGGGCCTAGAAGAGGAATTTTGCAAAAGTATTTAGGAGCTGAATGTCAGGGGGAGTCACTGGTGTCTCTCTCATGGAGATTTCACATATGTTGTTTGTCTGTTGTGCTTCTTAATCCCAAAATAAAAATAATCTAGAATGAAACACACATATTTTGCTTTGTGAAAGGGGAAACACGATAACATACTTGGAAAATGTGAACATATGATGATCATCATAATAAAGTTCTATATAGCACTTTTTCACCCACAGATCTCTAAGTGTATCACAAAGGTTGGCAAGCATTATTATGTCCCTTTTACAGCTGGGGAAACTAAGGCACAAAGCAGTTGAGTGACTTGCTCAGGTTCACACAGTGATTCAGTGGCAGAGCCAGGATTAGAATCCATGTCTCCGGGTTCCCAGGCCAAACGCACCTTAGTTTGTTTAGGAAATTATTATTATTATTGATAATAGTAATATCTAGTTCTTATACTCATGCCAACAGTTTTTGAAAACTCATGAAGAACTGTGGAGATTCTGGGAGGGCAGATACCCATCTACCTATTTTTCTTTCTGCTCCCCACATCTGTGCTGCCAGTGAAACTCTCTCCCACCCCACCCTTCAACTCAGTTCACCTGCTCCAAATGATGGCCAGCAGCGTGGCACAGCTGCAGCCTCTCCTCAGTCTCCCTTCACCGCCCCTCCTGCAGCACATACAAATAATGAAAACATTCAGTTGTGCAAAATTCCACTTTACTGAGACAGTGGCTACAGGAAAAGTTCTCGGTTTACATGAGGTAGACATGGGTATTGCATGCCCATAAAGGTACTAAGACAGGTATAAATGCTTCGTAACACACATTCATACAGAAAAAAAGTTTATCTTAGGGATAGCAAAGGCTACAGCTCTTGATGGCTTTTCACAGGTGAACATAGAGAAAGACTGGGAGGAGTTAAGGCTTCAAACAATCAGTGCAGAACCCCATCTATTTTTCCTCTGCACTTCCAGCAGTTCTGCAGGAGAGAGAAAACAGGAGCTAAGACTGAGTAATTGCTCTAGTTTGGTCCAAACATTATGCTGCATGCTCACAGCCCTGAACAGAGCTTGCAGTTTCCTTCTACACCTGCAGCACTTCTGGGGACCATCCTGGTGAATAACTTCATAGAGTAACTCACTGGCCTCCCCATTGCTTTTTGAATAAGGCCATTCTCTGCCTCCTAGCCATTTGCCTCAGTGCAACGCCATCAAGAGTCAGGGCAGTCCAAAGGGGATTCAGGGGGGGATTACTATCCTGCTTGCCCCCAGATGCCCTCCACTAGCCCCTCCGACATCATATGAGCACCTCTAAGGCACAGCAAGACTACCCAGCCAGATGGGGAACATAATTCCCAACACCCCTAAAGCTTCCAAGGCACAATTCAAAATCCAGACGGCATATACTGCACACCCAAAAATCCCAATGCAGCCCTCCTCCATGCACACACCACTTGCCATCTCTGAGCTCCCGCCGAGACTGGGAAGAATCTCAGGAAGGAGAAATCAGAAATATATGTTAAAAAATGCTCGCTGGAATATGAACAATAACTGCTTTTCCTCCCCTGCCATGGCAACTGCACCAGCCATACCCTCAAGGACAGGATCTTTATCAACAGCTGAGCAGCTGGCTAACCTGAGGGGGAAGAAACAGAAAACTCAGGCAGAAATGTTCGCAGACCTTATTACATACTCCCCCCAGAATTGAAAACAACAGAGGTGTGTGGAGGTTGTTTTTGAGGTTGGAGAGGGAAAAAGAGAGGGAGCCATCCAAAGAGAGCATTGAAGTGACCAGAGACAGCATCACATTGGCTAGACAGTGTTGCCAAGGCAAAAGATACTGTAGAGACAGACAGGGACATGGAGAGGCAACACCTGGAGGCGGTACAGAAGCAGAATGCTCTTTGGCAGCGCATGCTGCTAGCACACACAGACAATCCAGTGCCCTCAACCAGGACCCAGCCACGTTCTGCAGCCCCTGGATAATACAGGGTACTGGGAACACCAGCCATGGTCTCAGATGCCATCACCTTCTCCCCACTCCCTGCCCAAGCTCCGGGCAGAGACAGTAGCATAGCTAGGTCCGGAGCACACGGGGAGCAGCGCTATAAAAAGGCGCCTTGCCCTGTACTCACACGGCGGCGCCTCTGGCGGCGCTCCAGGTCTTCAGCGGCACTTCGGCAGTGGGTCCTCACTCGTTCCGGGTCTTTCGTGGTACTCACTGCCAAAATGCCGCCGAAGACTTGGAGCACTGCCGGGTGAGTGCAAGAAGCGGTGCTTAAAAAGAAGTGGCGCCTTTTTTTAGCTCTGCTTCCTTTTTAAAGCGCCGCTTCTGCTCACAGGGGGAGCGGCTGCTCCCCCTGCTCCTCCCCTGGCTACGCTACTGGGCAGAGAGAACAATTGTGCTTGGGAGCCCAGATCTCTCGAGACCTCTAATGCCCTGATAACTTCCAGCTCCAACATTCAACACCAGAAGGCCCAAGAACAAGAAGAGAGGTGCTCACGTGTGAACTGGAGCTCCAGCTCTCCACCCACCGCCACCATTGGTGTGTTCTGCCCTGCCTTGCCCTGTGTCACTTTAAAGCTTTGGCTCATTGCTGTTTTAATTGAAGGATTCTATCTGGGTGTTATCAAAGAAATTGTTGTTTTATAAGAAAAACAATTAAAATTCATTCAGAAAGTGCTGGCAAGGCATTACACGCAGAAAAACTGTAAGTTATGCATAAGTCACAGGTTTTTACAAAGGTACAAACACAAGCAAAATAAGAAGTGCCACAACGTGCCACTTCTACCACCCATAAACAAGACTGCAAGGCTCACAATCCATTCCCCCCACTTCCCACCCCACTCCCTGGGATAACAGCTGAGGGGTCCAGGTGGTCATTTTCAGGCCTGAGACTCAAAGTAAAAGCAATAGGCCTCCCTGATAGTACTGGCCTGGCTGTTTCTATTTTCTAGTGAATGCCTTGCTGGATGCTCAAACTGCTGAGCATGTCTCTCCCGCCCATTTTTAAGGCTTTCTCCCTTACTCTCAAAAATACTTTGCAACATGCCACATGCAACTATAATCTTAGGTAAGTTTTTTTTCCTTCAACTTCCTACCTAGCTCATAAACAGCACCACCACTGTCATTCTGCAACTATTGAGGTGAAAGTTAAACAGTTCCTTCCTTCTGTCCAAGTGGGTAGTCAAGGCTTCATTAACCAGGGAAACAGAGGATAAGATGAGTCTCCCAGGATAACCAGAGCAATGTCTACACCATTAATCATAGAAATGTAGGGCTGGAAGTGGCCTCGGGAGGTAAGTAAGGCCAGCCCCCTGCTCTGAGGCAGGACCACGTAAATCTAAACCATGCCTGGTTGGTGTTTGTCCAACCTATTTTTAAAAGCATCCAACAACAGGGATTCCACAACCTCCCGTGGAAACGTAACTATCATTATAGTTAGGAAGTTTTTCCTACTATCCTAAATCTCCCTTGCTGCAGATAGTCCATAGTGATCCTGGGGGCAAACTGCCCTTTATTCATTAAGGTAAACAGAGCTGAGTTCTGAAAGATGCTAGCATCATGGTCCTTTCCAGAGCACTTGCATTTATGTCTGTAAACCTGCTGTGGTGCTCTTGAAGCACCATGGAGGAATACCCCCTTTCTGTTTATAAACTCTGAACCCTGGTATGGGTGGCAAACAACAGGCACATGGGTCCCATCAATTGCCCCATTACAGTTTGGAAACCTGATTTATGCAAAGCCATCAACAGTCTCCTGAGCATTACCAAGTTTTATACCCCAGTGCACCATTACGTTATGCATGCTGTTACACACTTGCATGACAATGGACCCAAGTCGACCTCCCTATAACAAACTGGTCAGCTACAGACTAACAACATTTGGGGGTGGCCAGCTTCCAGATTGCAATGGTGACCCCATTCTCAACAGGGCAGGGGCACGGGCACTGCATGTTGGTACACTGCCACTCCAGCTTCAGGGATATTCAGCACAGATCTAAAAAAGTGTTGCCTTCACCATGCTGAAATTCCACCGCTGATCACCCCGGGTCTGCAGAATGACCCTTTTCATTCCTGAGCCCAGAAACAGTGCTGCACTGTGTGAAGCTGCTCCAGGAACAGCTCCTGTAGTCACATCTGCTCAGTGTCAGCCTCTTCTCCCTCATACTTGTCTCTCTTCCTCTGCTACGGCTGCCGCTGATACTGATGCTGGAGGAGCTGCTGCTGCAGCGAAGCCACATCACCTGCTCGGGGAGGGAAGGCAAGCAAGCAAAGTCCAAAACCAAAGCTACCCATCTTTGAGAGTTCAAATAAAACCCAAGGAGCCTCTGTGTATTCATAGCTGAAAGCACAGTAGCACATGCTTAGTACACAGTCAGCCCCCACCCAGTGTACACAGTGATGCAAACTGAAAGAGGGCACAGCCATCCAGTGAGCACACTATTAATATGGCTTATATATAATGCACCAAACGGAATGCATCAACTCAGTGCAAACTAAACCTCCAGTATAGACAAGGCCTGATATAAACCTCATTAAATCATGTGGATTAACATCAGTCAAAGGCCTGGTCTACACTAGGAGTTTATGTCGAATTTAGCAGCGTTAAATCGAATTAACTCTGCACCCGTCCACACAACGAAGCAATTTATTTCGACATAAAGGGCTCTTTAAATCGATTTTTGTACTCCTACCCGACGAGGGGAGTAGCGCTAAAATCGACATGGCCATGTCGAATTAGGGTTAGTGTGGACGGAATTCAACGCTAATAGCTCCGGGAGCTATCCCACAGTGCACCACTCTCTGGACACTCTGAACAGCAGTCCGAGCTTGGATGCTCTGCCCAGCCACACAGGAAAAGACCTGGGAACATTTGAATTCCATTTCCTGTTTGGCCAGTTTGAATTTCATTTCCTGTTTGGACATCGTGGCGAGCTCAGCAGCACTGGTAACGATGCAGAGCTCTCCAGCAGAGGTGACCATGCAATCCCAGAATCGAAAGAGGGCTCCAGCATGGACTGATCGGGAAGTGTTAGACCTGATAGCCGTATGGGGAGATGAATCCGCGCTATCAGAGCTACGTTCGAAAAGACGTAATGCGAAAATCTACGAGAAAATCTCCAAGGCCATGACGGACAGAGGATACAGCAGGGATGCAACGCAGTGCCGAGTGAAAATTAAATAGCTGAGACAAGCGTACCAGAAGACCAAAGAGTCCAACGGACGCTCCGGGTCTCAGCCCCAGACATGCCGTTTCTACGCAGAGATCAGAGATCACAGTGTTCTGAATGCCCTCTAGTGGTAGTTCTATTTATAATACTTCTTAGTACAGGAAATGCCTGTGATTTGACACAGTAATAGAGAGGTAGTGCAACAGCAGCAATGGTAGCTGAAGTGCACCATTTGCAAACTGAAACACTGCTAAAGAATCTACAGTAACCCATGGGAAAAAATATTCATTCTTATTCCCTCACACCATGACATTCAAATGCAGAGCCGTAACTAGGAATTTCTGCGCCCGAGGCAGGGGCGCAGAAATTCCTAGGGGCTCTTACCCTCCGCCGCAGGTAAGCGGAAGCGGCTTCGGCGGCAGGGCGGAAGTGCTGCTACCTGCCGCCGAAGCCGCTTCCGCTCACCTGCGGGAGGTCCGCCGCTGCCGGCTTCGGCGGCAATTCGATGAAGGGGGGCCTCCTGCACGCACACCGGCGGACCACCCGCAGGTAAGCTGGGGCGGCTTCAGCGCCGGAGGAGGACGGGCGCACCCCTGGCAGCAGGCTTTTATGCCCCTGCTAGCAGTGCTCCCCGAGGCGAGTGCCTCACTCGCCTCGCCCTCGTTACAGCCCTGTTCAAATGACAGAGTACCCACAGCCCCACCACCAGTGCCAGAAACCAGTTTTCATCACAGGATTTATTACAGTTGTCCAATGGCCTCTATACATTTCATTTATGACACTGAATTTTCAGACCGCTTATGCAAATGACTTTTGCCAAATCCAGCTTGCTTAGCAGGTGTGCAGATTGTTTCAGTTTCACTGGATGTGCCGGGCTGATTCGATCTTTGTTCAGAAAAGTAAATACAAAAAATCAGGCTTATTGCTGCACTCTAGAAGGGCAACACAGCTTGCACTGTGTGCTGCTTTGTTTGTCTTGGCAGATCGGTGTGTGTGAATCTGGCTATGGGTGTGGTTTCCAAATCCATGCTTCAGGCAAATATGGTCTGAGTTTAACCCATACCTGGGCTTGTGCGTGGACATGGGGCCGAACCCAAACTATTAATCCAAACACCCTGGAACTTTGGAGAACTTTGGCTCCAGACCCAGACTCCAGGGCTAGTACCTATGTCTGCAAGAGGCCACATGACAGATGCAAACAACTCCAGACTATGGCATAATGTTGATCTGATTCTCTATCTGGTGCCAAATATTATGCCATGGGGTTCTCTAGTATAGAACTCTAAGGAATTATTTCCACTATCTTTTGTTCTGGATCGTCAATCTATACTAGATTCTCTGGCCATTCATTAATGGCACATTAGGAACCAGAAGAGTAACTGTGTTTATTATTTTGTAAGAAATGAACAGTCTTCATTCTGAACTACAGGCACCATGCAGTTTAGCAAATGCGTGTAACAGGGCGTAGCATAGTGAAATAAACCTAGGAGCGAGAGTCTCCTGGAGTCCAGTTTTGGCTCTAAAATTGACTCCCTCTGAATCCCTGGAAAAGTTACTTAACCCAGCTGGTGCAGTTTCCCCATCTGTAAAATGGAGTTCACAATATTTACCTCACAGAGGTGTGGGGAAGAACAATTAGTTAATGTTGGTAAAGAATTTATCATCTTAAAAATAGTAAGTAATATTGTGGGTATGACTAGGAAGTTAGATAATAGTCTCACTTGTGCAGTATACATACACTCGCAGATAGATGTATATCAGATACATCTAGCACCTACCAGCCAAGATTTTTAGTGCTCTTTATAACTGTTAATGAATTAGCAACCTAGTGAAATAGGTAAGTATTAGCCCCATTATACAGATGCGGAAACTAAGTCACAGAAAGGTTAAGCAATTTACCTAAGGTTACAAGGAATAGGAATACAAGGCTAGGAATAAAACCCATGGACTAGATCTCTTGATTCCTAGAGCTGTGCCTTGACAACAAAACCAACTTTCTACATATATTTGGCCCAATTTCTCATGTCCTGTTTGGGACTGTTGCAAGGACAAATCCCATCAGATCTGTAGAGCTGGCCAATACATATTGCAGCCCTTTACAGTACAGGTTATAACATTTGATAACATGTCATGCCTCTTACAGCAATATGCCCCAGTTAAGCATGCTCATCTAAAAAGCTCTCTTCTTACTGAGAGAATGCCATAAACTGCTGCAATCCCTTCTCATGTTGGAGCACAGACCAGCAATTTCTGTTCAGTTGTTTTTTCTGAAATAGCTAAACCAAACCAAGACTATGTCTGACTTATTTGACTCTTACCCCTATTCTAGCTGTCAGAAATGAAATACTGCACAGATGGGCGAGTATAATTCCAGTACAGAATTACGGGACAAAATTCCCCAGGATGGCAAAACCACATGACATTCTTACACTGGATTTTGCATGTGGTTCTCTGTCAACTGACACACAGTCCCTGTAAAATCACATGGACAGCAGGCAGGCAACTCTATACTGACTGAGCATTCAAGGAAGCTCACATGTGTTTGTTTCAGCAAGGACATGGAATATATTGGGTTCCTAAAATAGCAGGAATGTGGACTGGAGGTAGGTTAAACCTAAGGTGTGGTGCCTCACCAGTCAGTGCATGTAGAGAGTGGTAACCTGGGAGTCATGCCAATGTATCTGGAGTAGGAGAGGCTGAGGTAAAGGAACCTCTAGCCTATAAGAGCAGGATAACAGGCAGACTGTTAAGGATGGTATTGGAACCTTAATTTCCTGAGACGGTAGCATTTATAGTTGTAAAACTATGACATTCTCCTGCCACTGGCTAACAGGGCAGTCCATTCTTAACTAGACCTGTATTTGAGTTCAGTTTTTTGTCTCAGTTTCCCTAGTTTATTTTTTGTGGGGGAGAAAAGGTTTGGCTGTTGCGCATACACTCCTCAAGAACAGCAATATGGGCCTGTTTCCCTGAGTCTGCGGTTCATTTGTAAGCCAGTGATCTGACGGAGCTCTCTTCTGCCATCTAGTGATAAACTGGGGAAAAGACCTCAGGAGCAGACCACGTTTGCATAGATACACCTACTTTGCGAAGGTGATCAGTGGACATACATGCTTTGCCAAAGTAATCAGTTTTGTCTGTTTGGGGTCAAAAGTCACTTAAGGCTTGGATGCAGGGGTAATTACATGTTTTATCCGTACTGTATGACTAAAGGACAGCAGAACTGTACTTAACCTAATTGAGGGGGTCACCCTAATATTTAACCTCACTCGCTGAGCATTGTGTAGTGAAGTAAATGCTACTGAAAATCGGGGTGGGGGCGGCAGATGCGGGTCAGACAGATGGACTCTGTTTAAAAGTTCTAGATGCTATTTGACTGTACCCCTCTGGTATTTAAAGACAGAGCTGATTAGATTCTTTGTTTCTGCTCAGCAATCACTATAGCTGAAATCACCGACGAGCAGGTCTGGGGGGCAGTTGTGGGAGCACAGTGTTCCAGTGGAAGGCAATTCAGAGGATGCAGCAGCAGCGAGGTTCCGCACTACCTGGTGAAATTGCTAAGAACTGGGCTAGATGGTAGATTCTCAAAACACAACATCACAGCTAAAGGCATCAGCGAGAAGCAGCCGTGGTGCAGCAACAAGCAGCAGAGGCCTCCCTTGTCCACTCCCAGGGCTGGAGATGAACCTACCTGAATGCAACCCTGCACTGTGGGACTTTGTTGACCTTGGGGTCTGCAGCAGAGAGAGGGCAGGGGTAGTGTGACATTCGTTTATTGCACCTTCACACTGCAAGGTGGGAAAGTGAGACCAAGAAACGGTGGAGCTTTGTAACTTTGTAACTTACAGTATATGCTCATCCCTCCATCTTCTCCTTCCCAGAGGTGTTTTGTCCCTGATTGTCCTTCTTCCAAATCTCTGGTGCTTTCTCTCAACCCCCTCCACAGCCACCCAGACTCTCTTTCTTCCCCCTGATTCCACTGGTCTACAATTTTTGAGAAGTCATCCACTTCAGAGATAAAATGTGCTATTGAGTATGTATTTTGATGTGCTGAATTCAAATATGACAATTAAAACAACTGATTGGCTACTGTTTCTAAGATATTTAAGTTTTTACATTTTATGTCTATGTACATTGTGTAGATAGTAGAGTTTTAATCATAAATTGTAAACCTAGGTCTTTTCATGTGTTTATGGTTGCTTTACATGATACTATTTCACCTGTCCTGTTTATGTAACACTTTAAAAATCAGCAAAGGGGTTATATAAATAAAATTTATTATGAAACAAAAGGCAAAAAACTATTATGTACATAGTTTAGTCCTATTCGGTGTCTACTCGGCGCTTCTTGGCTTGTCTCTTGTCTTCATTAAATGGAGCATCTCTTGTCACTGTACAGCAATAGTCTGCAAGCATTGATGGGCTCCATTTGCCCTGATAGCGTTTCTCCATTGTTGCAATGTCCTGGTGAAATCGCTCGCCGTGCTCGTCGCTCACTGCTCTGCAGTTCGGTGGAAAAAAATCTAGATGAGCGTGCAAAAAATGTATCTTTAGTGACATGTTGCAACCAAGGCTTTTGTATGCCTTGAGGAGGTTTTCCACCAACAACCTGTAGTTGTCTGCCTTGTTGTTTCCGAGAAAATTTATTGCCACTAACTGGAAGGCTTTCCATGCCTTTTTTCCCTTGCCACGCAGTGCATGGTCAAATGCATCATCTCAAAGAAGTTCACGAAATTCAGGACCAACAAAGACACCTTCCTTTATCTTAGCTTCACTTAACCTTGGAAATTTTCCACGGAGGTACTTAAAAGCTGCTTGTGTTTTGTCAATGGCCTTGACAAAGTTCTTCATCAGACCCAGCTTGATGTGTAAGGGTGGTAACAAAATCTTCCTTGATTCAACAAGCGGTGGATGCTGAACACTTTTCCTCCCAGGCTCCAATGACTGTCGGAGTGGCCAATCTTTCTTGATGTAGTGGGAATCTCTTGCACGACTATCCCATTCGCAGAGAAAACAGCAGTACTTTGTGTATCCAGTCTGCAGACCAAGCGAGAGAGCAACAACCTTCAAATCGCCACAAAGCTGCCACTGATGTTGGTCATAGTTTATGCACCTCAAAAGTTGTTTCATGTTGTCATAGGTTTCCTTCATATGGACTGCATGAGCAACTGGAATTGATGGCAAAACATTGCCATTATGCAGTAAAACAGCTTTAAGACTCGTCTTCGATGAATCAAGGAACAGTCTCCACTCATCTGGATCATGAACGATGTTGAGGGCTGCCATCACACCATCGATGTTGTTGCAGGCTACAAGATCACCTTCCATGAAGAAGAATGGGACAAGATCCTTTTGACGGTCACGGAACATAGAAACCCTAACATCACCTGCCAGGAGATTCCACTGCTGTAGTCTGGAGCCCAAAAGCTCTGCCTTACTCTTGGGTAGTTCCAAATCCCTGACAAGGTCATTCAGTTCACCTTGTGTTATGAGGTGTGGTTCAGAGGAGGAGGATGGGAGAAAATGTGGGTCCTGTGACATTGATGGTTCAGGACCAGAAGTTTTATCCTCTTCCTCTTCCTCGTCTGACTCAAGTGAGAATGATTCTGGTGCATCAGGAACCGGCAGTCCTTCTCCGTGGGGTACTGGGCGTATAGCTGATGGAATGTTTGGATAATGCACAGTCCACTTTTTCTTCTTTGACACACCTTTCCCAACTGGAGGCACCATGCAGAAGTAACAATTGCTGCTATGATCTGTTGGCGCTCTCCAAATCATTGGCACTGCAAAAGGCATAGATTTCCTTTTCCTGTTCAACCACGGGCGAAGATTTGTTGCACAAGTGTTGCAGCATATGTGTGGGGCCCACCTCTTGTCCTGATCTCCAATTTTGCAGCCAAAATAAAGGTGATAGGCTTTCTTAACCATAGTGGTTATACTGCGCTTTTGTGAGGCAAAAGTCACTTCACCACAAACATAGCAGAAGTTATCTGCACTGTTCACACAAGTACGAGGCATCTCTGCTCACTTTGGCTAAACAGAAATGTGTCCCTTTGCAAAATCAAACACTGACAAATAAGAGAGCACGACACTGTATGATTTCTAGAGCTGATATAGGGCAATTTGTTCAGCAGAGTGATGTAAGCTTCGTTATGATTGCATCATCCATGACTTCTAGGAATAACATGATGCAATTCATATCATGTATGACGCAATACCAGCTTCAGATTGCATCATTCATTGTTTTGCCTAAAAAGCAAGTACTGTCCAAACCCAGTCATAGATTTATTCATAGATCCAGTCAAAGATGTATTTTAGTCATTTCTGGTTTAAACTGAGATCTCTTCCCTTTATAACTCACTTATCCTCCGCCATTCCCAAGTCAAGGGTCGTATATACTGACCCAATAGCATGTCTTGAAAACTACAGCCAATCAACAATTTTAAGCATCATTTTCGTTCTCAGTGACCCAGAATTAGTAAAGTTTGACTACATTTATTTCAGAAGCATTTTGGCTGTAGAGCAGTGAATTCTTAATGCCAATTTCATAGACCTACTTTTTATTTTAAAGAATGCTTGGAATGAGTGGAGCTTGGGACATTTGCCAGAGGTCTGATGGGAATCATAATATACCCAGAGACCTTTTGGGAGGAGTGGGGAGAAGGGGCAGTTGTTGTAAATGTAATTCTAATTACAATGGATCTGACTTTTGTAGCTTGAGAGCATCTTTCTTCTATACTCAGTGTTTAGGGTAAATTAATTAAGAATCCCTCAGACCGATACGCTATATTTTACCTGTTTACAAAATACTGGTTGAGTCACATGCTTTAGTGTCTGCTACAGGCTTCTAGGAAAGCCAGTAGTGGTGAGTGAAGACCTGAAAAGCAGCTGCTTGTTTCAAACACAACTAAAACTTTGTTGCCAACCTGCTTTCCATTAAGAGCAGACTTGAACCAAATAAATAAATAAATAAATAGAAGAATAACAGGGTGAGGTGGAGAAATGAGAAGAGGAAAAAACAACCAGCATGAAACAAACCACTACAAAATTGTGGTCAGGCTAGAATCTATGGGCCTGATTCACCACTGTGTTTGACCAGTTTTACACTGCTGTGACTCCATTGAAAGCCCAGCATATACGTGCTGTGACACAGTGGAGAATCAGGGCCTATAATGGAGTAACACAGACCAAACTACAGTTCTATCTACTTTGTAGATATGAGTCTCAATCCAGCACTATACATCTTTGCAACCTTTTGCCCATCGTCTCAACCCAGACACACACAGGCTGTGTGCTCTGGGTCTTTTATTTATGTTGTGTGGTCAGTGCTTTCTCTGACCTGATTTAATGTTCGGAGTTATAAAACAGATTGGGCCAGATCTTTAGCTGGTGTAAACCAATGTTGATGGAGTGATGCTGACCTACATCCACATACGATCTGGCCCATTATTAATACAGTATAAATCAATACTGGAGAATGACCAAAAAGAAAATTTGCATATAAGAATTTTGGTCAGAGGAAAGCAGATTGCACTGCTGTGCATGAAGTTTTCCTTTAAAAAAATATTTATATGAGCAGAAGAAGCTTTGACAAGTATACATGTCTTCCTGACATGTATACCCTGGTAGGCTTGGTGGCAGACGAGAGGTTTACAGAAAGATTTGAATAGAGAGTGAGGTTGGTTTGCATTCTAGGGCAGAAGGGAGTTGCCCGCGTCAGGGGAAGAAAGTCTGAAAGGAGAGTGGGAAGCAAAGTGAGTGGGGAGCAAGATTCACTGGCAGAACGAAGGGGTGTGTGTGAAGTGGGAGTATCAGGAAAGAAGAGCTCAGATGTACGTACAGTTGGAGCTGTATAGAGTCTTGAAGTGGAGGAGGAAAAATTTGAATTTGATATGAGAGAGGGAAACCAATGGAGGACTGCAAAGGAAGGAATGTCATATAGACTGCAGCAGATGAGGAAGATAATAGTCTCATAGCTTCCATCAACCCATATGTGATAAACGTCTATGCATATACATATAAATCCATATCCAGATATGTCCATGCTCCTTTATGAAACTCCATTTATGAGGAGATTCGTATGTGCTAGATCTTATTTTTCTTCCAATTCAGGGAAACCCCTCAGGGTTGAAACATCAGCTTCTTTCTATCAGAGGGGTAGCCTTGTTAGTGTGGATCTGTAGAAACAACAAAGAGTCCTGTGGCACCTTATAGACTAACAGACATATTGGAGCATAAGCTTTTGTGGGTGAATACCCACTTCGTCGGATGCATCCACTTCCACTGCATGCATCTAAGAAGATAGGGGCTATTTGTAAAATTCAGATCTGGAGCCAGGTTCAGATTTTGAACACCCTGTGGTTACATGGTATTTGGATTGGGGTTTGGGCCCATCACTAATGTAAGATCTGACATCCAACTTATTATACTTAGAACAAAATCTATGTATAGTATACTGTCATGCTACATTATACTTGCTAATATTTTTCAGACCTTTTTAAAATCTTGTTAGGTTGACATATACTTTGAATGTATGTGCATAACTGTGTAACAAACTACATATCCATGTCATCATCACATTGTAATTCTTGTCCTAAACCTTCCCCTTTCCCCATCTTTGTTTATTCTGTTCACTTTTTGTGTGCATCTAGGTTTCACCTGTAAAGCTTTTTAGGGTAAGGCCATCTCTCTACATAGCCCGGTGAAGCACCTGGCACATTTATGGGTGCTAAAAAATAAATATCAGTTAATGCACATATCATTATGGGTATGGGAAACGTCACGAATTTCTGAGCATTGCGGTTTTACACAGAGAAAGCTTTCTCCAGGTGTATGGATAATTTATCATAATTTTTGCTTTAAAGATCCCTCCCACTCCCTAATTCAGAACAAAACTCGAGATTTTAAAAAATGGGGTTTTTTATTCAATGCAGTATGTCAAACAAGGATATAATTAAACACACGTTTCATGAGATGCTCATTGTAAATCAGCAAGGTTCCCAAGAGCAAGTAAGTGATATGTTTAAAGGTACTTCAGTGAGATTATTCAGAGCAGAGATGTGTAATTGCCAGTACTTCTGTCCTGTAGTGACTTGATAATGGACTTAATAGACTTGCCTGTTTTAGAAAAAATCACTGTGCAGGATCTCTTTGAGAATTAAGCAATAAATAATGACTTCAAACATCATACCCCAGGGCTACTATGAGGGGAAAAAATTAAAATGACAGGATTTCTCTTTTATGACGCTTCTGTGAAGGGCTTGTATTTCACAGATACCATACGTACAGAATGATGTAATGATGCACAGGGGAGAGTAATATTTTCTTTAAGGCGATTTTCCATTCTCACTTATACCAGTGTAAAGCTGGAGTAATGCCATTGACTTCAGGGGAATTACTCAAGATTCATAGTGATCTAATGGGCTGGAATCTGACCCTTAGTTAGGAACATGTGAGTCAAGTGTAATTAGCAGGCCAGCTCAGAGTGCTATAGCCACAGAGCAGTGACTTCCTGAACCATGGGATGTGCCGTTTTGGGAAATGGAGTCTTATATGAGGAAATCTCGGTATAAATCAAGAGTTCTCAGGACAAATTATTTGGTGGCCTCAGAGTGCGGCCACCAACTCTTGCTGGTGGCCGCATTGACACTTTTTCCTAAAGTACGTAATTAGCTTTAGGAAAAACAAATAAATCGTTGTCATTTATTTATTGCTAGCGAGTAGGTCAGTTGTGAAAAGTGATATTAACTTACTCAGCCCTGGCAAGCCCGGGGACAAATTAAGCCCCGGATGGGAGATTGAGGGAGGCAGCGGGGGCCGGGGCGATGGGTGTGTGTGTGGCCGGGGGAGGCAGCAGGGGGCCGGCGCCTGAAGCCCTGCGGCTGAAGGATGGAGCCAGAAGCTGCGCAGCCAGAGCCCACGACCAGAGCCTGAAGCCTCATGGCCAGAGCCTGCCACCCCCACCACCCCAGGGCTGAAGCCCAAAGCCTAAAGCCTGAGCCCCACTGCACCTGGGAAGGTGGGGAACTCACCGGCTGCCTGCTCCTCCAGCGTTGTGCACCAGGGGTCTCCAGAGGAGGGCAGGGCCCAACCCCTGCTGGCAACTCCAGCAACCAACACCAACGTGGTGCATCCAGGACCACCAGGGAGTGGGAGGGGCTGCTGCTTCCTCCCCCGCCCCACCCAATCACAGCCCAGGAGGCTGTGGCCACAAGAAAAGCCCCTGGTGGCTGCATTTGAGAAACGCTGGTATAAATAGAGAAAAAAATAGGCCTCGTACCTATGGATTCTGCATACTGTGTTGATTCACTGAAAACACGTCGGTCATCGCAATATGCTCAGGATCCCAAACAGGAACAAGAATTTATCATTGGAGAGAGCCCGTAGCTCATCTATTGTTCTTATTTATTACTGGTATTTTTGTAGCACCTAAGAGCCCCAGTCATGGACCAGGACCCTGTTGGGCTAGGCGCTGTACTAACAGAACAAAGACAGTCTCTGCCCCCAAAGACCTGACAATTGAATCTGTCCCCTTTGAATCACAGAACCATAGGACTGGAAGGGACCTCCAGCGGTCATCTAGTCCAGTCCCCTGCACTCATGCAGGACTAAGAATGATAGTTAGTGGGATCACTTTCTGCATTGCTGAATTGCAGCCACCAAAGAGATGGAAGAGTGCAGCTGTTAAACAGCATGCAGCAACACTATGCAGTGAGAGGAAGTGAAGGGTATTTTGATCATCTTCAGCTGCAGGGGGAGTTTTAGACAGGCAGCATGTAATTTTTCCTCCATTGAAATGTAGTCAGGACTCCTGCATTCATCCGCCTGTTATGACAATAAATGGCAAGTGTCTGTAATGACCAAGGGTACTTAGCAGCTCTGGGACTGCGTATAGCAACACTGCTACCAGGGCTTAGTTTCTGACACCGAGTAGCACTTATTCATCGGAGGGGTCCCATTGACTTCACTATAACGACTGTAAGCGGGCACAACTCATTGTAAGGGTGGCAAAATTGTGCCCCAGATTTTTATTCTCTCTTTTTCTAATCTCTCTCTCTATAAAGGTAAATATGGGGAAAGAGGCAGTGTTGGGATCTGCATCAGGCCAGGCCTGAGAGCACACTGAATGCATTATTTTATAGTTTTTTCCTGTTCCACTCCTTGCCAGTCTGTCTGAGCACCCTGCAGTTAATGAATTTCTGACCACTCTGCAGTTAATGAATGTATCCTCCCGACACCAGTGTGAGCTAGGGAAGTATTATCGCCCAGTTGAGGCAGAAAGATTAAGTGACTTGCCAGAGATCACACAGAAAGTCTGTGGCAGAGCCATGAAGAGACCCCCCAGATTTCCTTTCCGACTCCTCTTCCGGTGCTTTTAACTTGGAGACCCTTCCCTTTCTCTATCTCTGAGTTGGGGTGTGGGGTTGGAATTGGCAGACCAAAATCATGAGATGTTGGCCTAAACTGGAAGAAATTTTGCACTATAAAATGATCTCACTAGCTTGGGCAGAAATCCTTTGAGCTCTATGAACCAGTAATGGAAAACAGGCCCCTTCCAGAACTAAATTCTACCCAGAACCAAAATAAGAAGGATGGGTTCAGCTACAAATCCTCCCACACTCAGAAAAGTTCAAAGGAGCTTGGATTTAAGATTCTGATGTTGGCCCATCTCTGTTATTTGTTACATATTGAGCAGGGGCAATTTTCTCAGCATTGTACAGGGCATAGAGAACTATGCTCCCTGCATAGGGTATGGAATTTTTAGTAGAGGCCCATTACTGCAGATTTCTACCACTGGAGATCAGGATGAACTCAGGCATAGGCACTGACCCTGTGGGTGCTCTGGGGCTGGAGCACCCACGGAAAAAAAATAGTGGGTGTTTAGCACCCACCAGCCATAGCTGATAGGCGCCATTGCTAAAAAGCTGTTTGGTGGCTCAGGGAGGGCGGAGATCAGCGAGCAGCAAGTGGGCAGGCAGGGGCTTCGGGTGGGGGCAGAGTGAGGGCAGTGCCTTGGGGAGGGGGTGCAGCAGGGAGAGAAGAGGCAGGGAAAAGGCAGGGCCTTGGGGGAAGGGGCGGAATGGGGGTGGAGCCTCAGGGTGAAGGTGCGGGAGCACCCTCACCCCGGGAAAAGTCAAAGTCTGCACCTGTGAAATCAGGCCTCTCCACTTACAGGCCCTAATCCAGCAAAGCATTTAAGCATATATATAATTTTAAGCACATGAGTAAGTTCCATTGATTTCAATGGGACTGTACAGGAGCTTAAATGCTTTGCTGAATAAAGGTCTTAGAGCAAAATGCAACTGTTTGCACAGGCCAATTCCCAACAAAAAGCACTGTACAACCCCTCCCACCAGATTCCTCCCATGGAAGTACTCCTAAATTGAACACAGCCTGGAGACAATGGTCTGACAATGGGCAGCAATGATTCTTCTTTCTAACGGTTGTATTTAGCACCCAGGTACTGTGATGATGGGTGCACGACAGATGAGACAGATGGATATTTCAATATCATACATTGTACTAGAAAGTTCTGAAATCAAGTTAATTCAAATCAAAGGTACAATTTCTTAGCTGGTTTAAATTGGCCTAGCTTCATTTATTTCAATTGAGCTACTCTGGTTTGCACCAACTGAGGATCTGGTCCAAATTGCTTAAATCACTAAGAAAGTCACAAACAAGTTGTCACTTTTATTGTATCTGTAAAAGCAAAATTTACTGTACTGGCAGTCCCCATCTGTAGCACACGAGTAAATTATATGCATGTGATACTTCAGCAAAAATGAACTCAATAGCACTGAGACAAATAACGTTGAACATGCAAACATGAACATATTTTTCCCTTGAGAGCATTTGTTCATACAAATTGTACCATTTGCATGCACCCAGGTGAGATATGTTTTTCAGCTACTAAATACAGCTAAAATCCATAGAACAGCCTGGATGTACATTTCTTATACTCTATGGCTGCAGCTTCTAAAGTCAAACAAACAAAAGTGTTGTAAGCCTTAGGAGTGGAAAGCAACCACCAGATAAATGGTTGGAGGCCCTACACTAGCTGGGAAAGCCCTGGCTGCCATTAAAACTGTTTTAAGATGGACTGATGCTAAGGCAGTGATCAGCTGAATATTGGGTCACTCACAGAATCTGAGGACAGCTTTGTGATTATATTTTGTGCTGTTTCCCCCTCTGGGGCCATGCATTAAATCCTCTAATCAACAGCCCCCTCCCTCAATGTGGAGAGAGAGATGCAACAGCTTTCTGCCCCCAGTTATCATTTCTATACACTGGTTTTAGACCAAAAAAAAAAAAAAGTTTATTAACTACAAAAGATAGATTTTAAGTGTTTATAAGTGATAGCAAACAGATCAAAGCAGATTACCTTAGTAAATAAACAAAACTGCAAACTGAGTTTAACACACCAGATAGGTAGGATATGAATTAGCAAATTCTCACCCTGAGTGATAAATAGGCTGGCAGATCTTAAGGCACAAGCTGCCTTGGCTTTCCCAGGTTTTCATACACAGGCTAAAAATCCCTGTAGCCTCAGATCATCACTTCCCATAGTTCAGTCCTTGCCCCTCAGGTGTTTCCAGGTGTGCTGTTGTAGGGAGAGTGAGGTGCCATCATGATATCATTGTCCCCCTTTTATATCTTCTTCCCACTTTCTGGAAAGCTCTTTTGCTGTGACCTGGGTCAAACAGTTCCCATTGCGTAGTGCTATCTCTGAGAGGTTTCCATTGTACACAGTTACTGGGGTAATCTTTGTGCTTGTGTGCATTTCCTCAATAAGCCATTAACATTGTTTGGCCTTTTTACTGTTGTACCTGAAAGGCTGCTTGTGGGGGTTTCCAACCTCACAACATGTTTCAGTAACACATACATATCCAAACTTCATAACTTCACATATAACGGTAGCAAATACAATCCGACGAGATATTAATGTCTAGCAGACCAAGACTTTTAGAATGATACCTCACAAGGCATACTTTGTACAAAACATATCCTAATTACATGACAGTGGTGACTATTGGGGTGCCAGGGTGTCACAGTGTGTCTTTAAATCGCCGCCAGAGCCCCACTGCCAGAGCCCCAGGGTAGCAGCAGTGGCAGGGAGCCCTGGGGCTCCGGCGATGATTTAAAGGACTCGTGGCTCCCGGATGCCACTACTGTAGCCGGAGCCCCGGGCACTTTAAATTGCCGCCAGAGCCCTGTGGCTCCTGGCTGCTGCAGCAACTACCACTACCACGAGGCTCTGGCAGTGATTTAAAGGGCCCAGGGATTTAAAGGCCCCTCCCCTTCTGCCTGAAGGAACACCCCCCCTGCTCAGGACCCCGACCCTGCGTACAGGTAAGTCCCTTCAGTTACTTTCACCCCTGTCCACCCCCCTTCATTCCCTGCCCTCCCCCACACAAAAAAACCAAGTAGAAAATAGCAATTATATACACCTGCCATATGGTTTTTGAGAATGATTACAGGTGAATATTTCTACAAGGGGCTTCACGTGTTCCAGAGGCTAAGATGGAGGAATCTACCCTGCTGTATATCAGAAATGTTTTCACCGCTGTAGCTGGAGTTACAAGAAACGGATGCCTTTGGATCTAGTAAGGCAATACTGATACATGCTGGCCAGAATTTTATAGGAAACTGTTCTGACCTGGCTCAGGACCCTAGTGATCTCATTGTACCTGTGGATCCTGACCTGACCAGAAAGTCAATATTGCCTGGTTTCTAACATAACCAGTTTGAAAGGGTAACAGAGTGTATCTCATGAATGAGTGACCTGTATGTGAGCTTTCCATCTCTCTGCAGCATACACAGCATACCTGTGTTTTCAGAGTCCAAAATCTACATATGTTATACCGTGTACAGGAAAAAAAACAAAAACAAAACGAACCTCAGATTGGTATGGTTTTAGCTACTGTAGAAGTTGAAACCCTCTAGTAAAGAAACATGAGTTGTTTCATTTCTTCCTGTCTAATTTGTTCTGCTTCAGCAAGAAGAGCAACATGCAGCAGCAAGTCTAACTGTGAATGGTTTTAGGGAGGGTGAATGTGTGGGTGTAATTATGTCACACAGCGCACCCAAGGATCACAAAACAGGCCTGTAAGTAGCTCTAGGAGGGAGGAGTACCAAAAAAAAAAAAAAAAAGAGAGAGAGAGAAAGAGAAACAATTCAGCCTCCTGTTAATAAATGATGATTCTCTCGGTCACCCAATTTGCAGCAATGAGTTGTAGTCTGAGATTTAAAATTATGAATCTGCTTCAGAACTCAAGCACTGTACCCATTACAGCTGTGTACAGGAGTAGACATGCTGCAATATACACTAACTGGGCCAGATTCTCAGAGGGTGTAAATTGGCATAGCTGCATTGCAGTCAACACAGCTCTGTGATTTGTACCAGCTGACGATCTAGACCATCATGTTTAAAGATGGTTTCAAATCAAAATTATGGCTCTAAACATCCCCAGCTCCAGATCTGAACTCTGCTGACTGGGCCCATCTAGAATCTATTTCCAAAAAGTATTTATAGAACATCAGTTACCATTGTACCTACACATGGCGAGGCTCATAGAAATCGTTTTATAGTTGGTTGTTTTAGTCTTTCCCTTTGTGCAGGAATGACAAAAAGCAGAACAAACCATTGATTCATAACTGGGCCCATTTTTCTAACATTTTTTAAATTGTGCATAAATATCACATTTTGGCCTTTATTATCTAGCTGATTTAGACCACTCGATACATCACCAAATCATCCAACAGATAGACAGTCACCATGGCCTAGTTTCACTCATATGCCTGGGAACTATCCAAATCAGGTTTCCCACGAGTTAACACACCTTACTGACTCCCAGTCACTGCGACAGCTATATCTATGTTGACAGAAAAACCCACACGTCACCCATGGAACGGTTTTGTTAGTTCACATGGCACAAGTAATGACCAGAAGATTGTTAATGCAGTTTTTCATATTTATGTTCTTGCTTGTGATGACTTAAATCAGAACCTTCCTTGTATGTGGCTATTTGTTTACATTTTTTGAAAAGCACAGAGAGAGCCAAGAGAATGTAGTCTTCATAAAAAAAATGCTGGATTGACAATCAGAGACTCATGTGGTTGTCTCTTTATCTGAAACGCAGCAGTTGTACCACAAGTGGCAGTGCTAGTCATGTATGCGCTCAGATACCACAGCAATGGGTGTGGCATAAGAACCTAAATAGAATAGCACAAGTACACCACAGTCAAGCACAGGTAACAGCTGTACAAGCTGAAAATATGACTCAACCCTGACCAAGAGGGATCATTTCTACCAGGGAAGGTCTTCATCCAGCTAAGATCAGCAAGAATGGTGTCAGATGTGCTGCTGGTTGGCTATGGGGACACCTCTGCACTAGAGACTGAACTACGTTCACCAGTTCATTTCCCATAAATGTCCGAAAAGGTTAGGTGCGGCATTGCTGGTTGTGGATGGGCTCCAGAAATAGCCCAGAGGCAAGACTCTATGTCCCATTTTATTACTCCCCTGAATTATCCAGTCCCATTTTTAGTGGATGAACATCAGCACTTATGCTTTACACAAAGCATATTGCATGAAATTACTCACCAACTTCATATACAGATAAATATAGGAGCTTTCTCCGTTCAGTGGGGATCGTACTTGACTTTAAGCTATAATCCCTGGCCAGCCATAACCTACCAGGGTCACCTAGACACAAGCAATCAGTTAAAGAAACCATAACGTAGATCTGTCAGTGCTGTGACACTGCTGTCCACTTAGAGTTTGCATGGAGAAAATAAACAGCACAAATAATCACTTGGGGACCATAACCTGCAGTCCTTATTCAGGCAAAACTTCCATTGACAACAATGGGACAAGGGCTGTTGAACTGCTCACCAAAAGGTTTCAGGATTGGGCTTTCATCCCAGATGTTTGTGTGACACTGGCAGGCCAGGCACCGGCTCATGCCAAAGTCCCCATGTCTCAGCCAGATACTGACAGATACATAGCTGGAAACTGTCTGGCTCACTTGCAGGTTAACACTGATAAAATAGGTATCAGAATGATAAGGAAGTGGTTAGTGTTTAGACTCTATTGAGTGTTTGTGAGTTGCTCCATGCACTAACTTTACTTGTCATAGCTATATTCTAGATATTTAACTAGTTAAGAGATAGGAAACAAAAGGTAGGTATAAATGGTCAGTTTTCAGAATGGAGAGAGGTAAATTGTGGTGTCCCCCAGGGGTCTGTACTGGGACCAGTCCTATTCAACATATTCATAAATGGTCTGGAAAAAGGGGTAAAAAGTGAGGTGGCAAAATTTGCAGATGATACAAAACTACTCAAGATCGTTAAGTCCCAAGCAGACTGTGAAGAGCTTCAAAAAGGTCTCTCAAAACTGGGTGACTGGGCAACAAAATGGCAGATGAAATTCAATGTTGATAAATGCAAAGTAATGTACATTGGAAAACATAATCCCAACAGTACATGTAAAATGATGGGGTCTAAATCAGCTGTTACCACTCAAGTAAGAGAGCTTGGAGTCATTGTGGATAGTTCTCTGAAAACATCCACTCAATGTGCAGCAGCAGTCAGAAAAGCAAACAGAATGTTGGGAATCATTAAGAAAGGGATAGATCAGGGGTAGGCAACCTATGGCATGGGTGCCAAAGGTGGCATGCGAACTGATTTTCAGAGGCACTCACACTACCTGCGTCCTGGACCTGGCCACCGGTCTGGGGAGCTTTCCATTTTAATTTAATTTTAAGTGAAGCTTCTTAAACGTTTTAAAAACCTTATTTACTTTACATACAACAATAGTTTAGTTATATATTAAAGACTTATAGAAAGAGACCTTCTTAAAACGTTAAAATGTATTACTGGCACGCGAAACCTTAAATTAGAGTGAATAAATAAGACTCGGCACACCACTACTGAAAGGTTGCCGACCCCTGCGATAGATAATAAGACAGATAATAAGACAGAAAATATCATATTGCCTCTATATAAATCCATGGTACGCCCACATCTTGAATACTGTGTGCAGGTGTGGCTGCCCAATCTCAAAAAAGATATATTGGAATTGGAAAAGGTTCAGAAAAGGGCAACAAAAATGATTAGGGGTATGGAATAGTATAAGGAGAGATTAATAAGACTGGGACTTTTCAGCTTGGAAAAGAGATGACTAAGGGGGAACATGATAGAGGTCTATAAAATCATGACTGGTGTGGAGAAAGTAAATAAGGAAGTGTTATTTACTCCTTCTCATAACACAAGAACTAGGGGGTCACCAAATGAAATTAATAGGCAGCAGGTTTAAAACAAACAAAAGGAAGTATTTTTTTCACACAACGTACAGTCAACCTTGGAACTCCTTGCCAGAGGATGTTGTAAAGGCCAAGACTATAACAGGATTGAAAAAAAGAACTAGATAAGTTCATGGAGGACAGTCCATCAATGGCTATTTGCCAGGATGGGCAGGGATGATGTCCCTAGCCTCTGTTTGCCAGAAGCTGGGAATGGTCAACAGGGGATGATTACCAGTACTTGATGATTACCTGTTCTGTTCATTCCCTCTGGGGCACCTGGCATTGGCCACTGGCGGAAGACAGGATACTGGGCTAGATGGACCTTTGGTCTCACCCAGTATGGCTGTTCTTATGTTTTTACTGTCATGTAATATTTGAGCAGTTATATTGTGAATCTCTGTGACTGTATGAGTCGCCATACAGGAAAGGGACATTAATTAGTATGAAGAGCTGCCCTTCTACAGAAATTGTTATGTCCCTTCCGAAAGAGGAGACCCGTCGATAGGCTATGGGGGGGATATTACAACTGGAAACTCCCTGCTTCTGGACTGAGGAATCATGAACACAAGAACTAAAGACTCTGAGGGTATGTCTACAGTGCAGTTAAACACCCACAGCTCGCCCATGCCAGCTGACTCGGGCTCGCATAGCTCATGCTAAGGGGCTGTTTAATTGCGGTGTAGATGTTTGGGCTCAGGTTGCAGCCTGAGCTCTGGGACTCTCCCACCTGGCAGGGTCCTAAAGCCTGGCCTCAACCCGAGCCCGAACATCTACACCGCAATTAAACAGCCAGAGCCCTGCAAGCCCGAGTTACTTGGCATGGGCCAGCCATGGGTTTTCAATGACAGTGTAGACATACCCTTATTGTTGTTCTACTCTCCTCCCTGTGAAGATGAGTCATGCAAAAGGACTCCTCCCATCAGCTGAGTCAGCAGCTCAGAGCACATGGCTGGAGGGAGATTAAAAACCCCAAACCAAAGGAACTAAGGATCACTGTGCTGCTTGGACGCTGGGGGGACAATCTGTTTCTAGGCATAAGCAAGAGATCTCCAGCTGTTTAGCCTGGGTTAGCCCTATAGGACAAATAGAGCTTGCTGATTATAGAAGCCTATATTACCTTTTGAAACCTAGGACTGTAACTCATTCGTGTGTCTGTTTGCTTGTTTTAACCTTGTAAATAACTCTCTACTTTCCTTTTTCCTATTTAATAAATCGTCATACAATTTGCCATAGGATTGGCTACACACGTTGTCTTTGGGGTGAGACCTTACGTGCAATTGACAGGGGGTAAGAGATTGGTCCTTTGGGGTTAGGAGTAACCTGAAAACCATCATGATTTTTGGTGTAAGGGGCCATCTATCACAGAGATACACTCAGCTGGGCGGCAAAACAGACCTGAGTACCCACGGGGTCTCTCTGTGACTCTGTGTTAAGGCTGTTAATGCACCCGAGGAGTTTTTATTTTGTGCCATTGGTTGATGAAATCTAAATTTAGAATTCGCAACCAATTTGGGGTTTGTGCCCTGGTTCTTAACAGTGTTTCCCTGAGGTTGGTACTCATGCTTTTGTGACACCATTCAGTTTGTACTGAACAAAATCTGTAGAAACAGTGCAGGAGCAGCTTGCTCTGCAACTGTTTGTACCACTGTGAAAAATGCCCCTGTGCCTGTGCAATGACAGTTCCTCACAGAGTACAGCTCTGATTAAAATCATCAGAATGCCGAGCTAACCGTTCTGTAGATTACATTTGCCTTTGGCATGATCGAGGCACCGTATGTGTATTGGGCTGAAATCCATTCAGTGGTACCCAGATTTTAATGAGACTAAAATGTTTGTTGGGAAGACAGGTTAGACTCGCTTTGTTATTTACAAGTTGAGAGAATACTGTCAGTCCCCATGGAGAGATGTTGACATGCGCTGACTAGTTACAACAAGGTTCCTCCCTGGTGAGGTACTGTGTGTGCAGAAAGGAGTAGAGCAGTACACATTTCACCCCCCTGTACAACTGGAAAATTCACCCACAGGCTAAGATTAGTGAATAAATTATAGGGCCTGGAGCCATTCCCATCAAAGGTGGTGGGAGTGTTGCCATAAGCTTTAATGGGAACAGGGTTTATTTTGTATTCCATGGTTCTCATCAACAGTGTCTGAGCATTTCACAGACATAAATGGATTTATAATAGAACCCCAGAGTTACGAACATCTCGGGAATGGAGGCTGTTCATAACTCTGAACAAAATGTTATGGTTGTGCTTTCAAAAGTTTACAACTGAACATTGACAATACAGCTTTGAGACTTTGCTATGCAGAAGAAAAATGCTGCTTTTAACCATCTTAATTTAAATGAAACAAGCACAGAAACAGTTTCCTTACCTTGTCAAATCTTTTTTTTTAAACTTTCCTCTTTTTTTTTTTTTAGTAGTTTAACACAGGACTGTAGTGCATTTGCTTTTTTGTTTTTTGGCTCTTCTGTGGCCTGATTGTGTATTTCCAGTTCCAAATGAGGTGTGTGGTTGACCTGTCAGTTCGGAACTCTGGTGTTCATACCTCTGAGGTTCTACTGTAGCTTCTCAACACCTGTGTAAGATGTATTGTACTATTGTATTATCATCTGCCTTTGCAGATGGGGAACTGAGACATAGGAATGTTATCCACATAAGGCCTGATTTTAAGGTGCTGAGCTAATACAAGGTCATAGTTCTAGGAACAAGGAATGCTGGCCATACCAACAGAATGGGGGACTGTGTCCTGGGAAGCAGGGACTAAAGGATTTAGGGGCCACAGTGCAGAAACAAACTCAACATGAACTCCCAGTGCAATGCTGTGGCAAAAAATGCTAATTTGATCTTTGGACATACAAATAGGAGAATATCGAGTAGGAGTAGGGAGATGATTATACCACTGTATATGGCATTGGTGAGCTCAACACTGGAATATGACGGACAGTTTTGGTGTCCACATTTTAAAAAGGATGTTGAAAAATTGGAGAGCATGCAGAAGGGAGCAATAAAAATGATCTGAGGGCTGGGGAAAATGCCTTACAGTGAGAGACTTAACTGTTTAGCTTATCAAAGAGCACAGTGAGGCTACGTCTAGACTGGTAATTGAAAGACAAAACTTTTGTCTTTCAGAGGTGTTAAAAAAACACCCCCCCCCCCCCCCCCCCCCCGCGAAAGACACAAGTTTTGCTGACAACAAGCACCAGTGTTCACAGCGTTTTGTCAGCAGGAGCGCTCTTCTCCTGCTGAGAAAGCTAACCCCAGCTACACTGTGTGACTTTTACTGGCACGGCTGTAGCAACACAGCCATGTAGCTAAAAGCTGTGTAGTGTAGACATAGCCTGAAAGAGACTTGATCACACTGTGTAAATGCGTTCACAGGGAGAAAATACGGCATGCTAACAGGTTCTTTCAGCAAGCAGAGAAAGCCATCACAAGAACCAATGACTGAACAAATTCAAATTGAAAAAAAAAGGCAAAACAACAACAACAAACAACAGTGAGGGTGATTAACCATTGCAACAAATCGCCAGGAGAAGTAATGGATTCTCCATCTATTGATGAATTCAGATCAAGATGAGATGCCTTTCTGGAAAACATGCTATTGGGCTCAGTACAGGCATAACTGGGTGCAGGGCCATCCTTAGGATTTATGGGGCCCTATGCAGTATTATTAAACTGGTGCCCCTATGCCTGACGGCAGCCCAGGCTTGCATGTGTATCTTAAATAAGGGTGGTCTTTTGAAGGATTTATTTAAAAAATGATGTCTGAAGATCCAAGCATTTACAGCTAAAGATGAATACTCAGATTGTGCACCTAAAAATCTATGCAAGGATTTTATAATCTTCAGCAACACACTAATGAAATATTTTTAAAGCAAATTTTAAACTAAGGTCCTGTAGACGAACATGTTCTGAGTAAATATTACAGTAATGCACAATTGTTTTTGTCAGTAAATTCAGAAACTGATATGTATATATCTGAGGGTTAGCAAATGCCTGTTAAATGGCTTCATTATCACTTGAATGGTTCTTTACAGTTTCAGTGTTGTGCTAATAGGTCTGGCTGGAAGGCTTTTTCACTTTTAAGTACTAGATCCCCTCCAGAGGAAGACTCACTAGGCTGCAGCAGACAGCTGTGGTAGAAGCTTGCAGGAAGGGTCAGATTAGAACAGGGATCAGAAGAGGCAGAAGGGTGGACATTAAGACTCAGGGGTGCCCCAAATTTTTGGGTGCCCTGCTGCGTAGGCCTAAGGAAGGCCCTGACTAGGTGACACTAAATGGCCTGTGATATATAGAAAATCAGATTAGATGATCCAGTGGTCTCTTCTGACCTTAAACTCTATAACTAAACTCTAGCTAAAGTTAATGGGAGCTGCAGTTGCCCAGCACCTGTGAAAACAAGGCCCTCTAATTCTGTGGGAGAGCTTGGAATTAGGGTGACCAGACAGCAAGTGTGAAAAATCAGGACAGGGGGTGGGGGGTAATAGGAGCCTATATAAGAAAAAGACCCCAAAATCGGGACTGTCCCTATAAAATCGGGACATCTGGTCACCCTACTTGGAACTGAATGCATGTTTCCTGACTGCAAATCCAGTATCTTCCTCACAAGATCATTCGTCCTGTGCCAGATTAGAATGAACATGTATTTTACATTTTATCCAAAAGTTCCTGTTGCATACATGAACTGCAGCTATATATCTCATTTATTGCATCCATTAAAATCAATGACTGAATTTTTAAAATCTTCTAACCACCTACCTGCTATATTTCAAGCCCCATCATCATGTCTGAATTCATAGAATCATAGAAGATTAGGGTTGGAAGAGACCTCAGGAGGTCATCTAGTCCAATCCCCTGCTTAAAGCAGGACCAACACCAATCATCCCAGCCAACCGAATGTCAGACTGTTAAAACGCGCTGTTGTACTGTGAAAAGACACACTGCCTAACATGAAAAACGCACACACGTCAGATATTCCAAGCTGGTTTTGAGTAGATCGGTATTTACACATTCATGGCTCTCACAAGCCCAAAAAGGAAAGAATGTTTTTGCCATCTTTGAAATATTCCAAAAGGAGAATTGTTTCCTTCAATAACTGACATTGCAAAGGCACAGCACATTCCCTTCAGTCTTGTCTGCACTAGGAAAATTACTATCCCGTGCACACCAATAGTGAAAGCTCTAGTGACTAGACAGCATGAAGATTTAAAATGTCAGGATAACGAACTACTTCACTGCTGATTGTTAGCAGAATTAAATTAATGGACTTTATCACTGTTGGTTGCGGGGGTACAGTGTAGCAGGTGCCTAGTTTCAAGGTTTGCTGTGATGGGGAAATAGGGAATCCAAACCCATCACCACCATATTTGAAGTCTCCAATGCCAGAAGTCTCAGCTGTTGCCTGTCAAACACAAACCAACTCTTTCCTTTTTGGATACCGTAAGTGCCTAATGTTCCCTATTCAGCTGTCTAAACCTCTAACATTCACTAAATGGCAGTGCAATTGTGCATCTGCAATGCAAATATTTCAGCACGCTGACAATTTAAAATTTGGGGGCAGATCAAATTAATAAATAAGAGATACATCACTGGACTAGTGCATGCTGCACTGGACAGGAAGGGAATAAGAAACATGGAATTTGAGGGGTAATGGTACATAAATCTGGCATCCCCAATGCATAATTTGGTTTAATGTGCCGCACTGGAAACCCGACCTTCCCTATAGCAAATGTCTCTCCAAGGATCTCCTAATATTTTACAGCCATTAGTGAATTAAGGACCACAACATCCTTGTGAGGTTGATAAATAGCATTACTTCATTTTTCAGATAAGGAAAGCTTAAATGACTTTGCTTTCATCACACAGGAAGTCTGTGGTAGAGAGGGGAATCAAACACAGATGTGCCAACTTCCAGTCCTGGGTCTTAACCACAAGACCACCCTCCCCAACGTACTCTAATAAGTTAGCAGGCTCTGATTTATTCTTAAGCATGAGGGCCCTCTGTCTCCTCACAAACAGGACTAGTGCTGCATTCAAGAAACCACTTTTGCAGTCCTTTGCTGAAACAAGGTCACCTACCTCAAATTCAGATTTATTAACCCAGTGAAACTGTTATAGTTAAGCACCTGGAGGCCATTTCCTAAGCATCTGCGTTTTTTTCAAAAAGAAGCCAGGGTGGGACAAAAGGGCAGATCCATTTACCACCTTAGAAAAGCTGGCACACTAGGACCTTACATGTAATGCCCGGGCTGAGTGAAGCTGTCATTTACTGGGGATCCAGGAATTTCTGCTAGGCAAAGTGAAGCATACAAAACTACTCTCTGTTAATGTTTTCGGTTTTCCTTTAATTAAAGAAAATACCTGTGGTTTTCCAAAAATTCCAGACGCATTTAATCTTCTTTAAAAAACTACACTGGCATAAAAAGTATATTTAACATAATTCATTAAAGAACCTGGAGGTTCCTACTTTGTCAGGGAGTGACACAGAGTAGGATTAAAGGAAACTCTCACACTGCACTTCAGTCAACAGGAAGCGTGAGAGACCTAGAAGGCTGATTTCAGATAAATAGCCATGAGTTGTGGTTATTGTTATTTTGAAAGGGTTGAATTGTTCTAATGTCTTTGTTTCTTTTTTTGGCAGGTGCTGTCCAGGATTTTTAAACTCAGGATGTTCTGGATTTAATGGTTTAAGTCAGGGGTGGCAAACCTGTGGCGCTGGAGCTGCATGTGGCTCTTCAGAGGTTAATATGCGGTTCCTTGCATAGGCGCTGACTCCTGGGCTGGAGCTACAGATACTAACTTTCCAATGTGCCGGGCGGGTGTTCACTGCTCAACCCCCCTGCTCTGCCCCAGGCCCTGTCCCCACTCCACCCCTTCCCCCAAGGCCCCTGCCCCTTCCCCACCCGAGCCTGCCATGCCCTCACTCCTCCCTCTCCCCCACAGAGCCTCCTGTGCATGCGAAACAGCTGATTGTGGCAGGCGGTAGGCACTGATTGGCGGGGCTGCCGGCGGGTGGGAGGTGCTGGGGTCTGGAGGGCAGGAACTGATGGGGGGCTGCTGATGTATTACTGTGGCTCTTTGGCAATGTACATTGGTAAATTCTGGCTCCTTCTCAGGCTCAGGTTGGACAGCCTTGGTTTAAGTGCATTGATTGGGAGCTAAAGCTTCTCTGGGCATTTGGGTAAACAAAGAGCTAACTGGATGTCACAAATAGGAAACACAGAAGATGCCTATCATAGGGTGTACCTGGTCCTTCAAGGCCCCCTGTTGGAGGGTTCACAGTCTTGCCACACCCTGCCCCAGGAAAGGAGCAGTGAAGGTGGTTCTCCAGGCCTATCTAGAGAGGCTGCATAGAGGCAGCCAATCAGAGCCCAGCAGGTTCAGATAAAAGGGGCTGCAGGGGCTGTGCAAGTTAGTTCCTGGTGGGGAGTATAGGAGTGAAGAAGGATGCTCTGCTCTGGTCATAGGAGCTCGAGAGAGAACCAAAGGTTGGGTTTGGGTGGCACTGGCATTCAGCGAGAAGGAAGAAGATTTGAGAGCCTCAGCCATGTGAGATCAGGGTGAAGAGAAAGCGGCTACGTGGGAAAAGGCCTGCGGAATAGCAGCAACAAACTGGAGGCAGTGGTACATGGCTGCTGTTTACAGGGTCCCTGGGTGGACCTGGGTTCCCCACCAGCCACTAGCAAAGTGGCCTATCCAAGAAGGGGATAAGTCTTGTTTAGAAGCCCAAAGGGTGAGATTTAAAGGGCCCCGAAATGGTGCTGAAGACCCTAGTGAGGGCAGATAGCTTTGTTGAACTTTTGATACCCAGGAAGGGGTTCATCCATTTTTGATTGTGTGACTTGGTCGGAGGCCTGAGCCACTGAAGACCTACCTTGCAAGGTTGGCAACCTACAGTGGGAGCCAGGAGTAGAAACAAAGATTGCAGCAGCACACCCCGCTGATAGGAGGTACTCAAGAGGTGAGTGCCTCCTTTCACAGTGTCCCTTCAACATGTCTTGCTTTTCTTATTCCTGGCCCAAGATAGGAGTAAAGGAAACTTGCTGTGCACAAAATGGCAGCTTCTATAAAGTCAGATCTATTGATCTCCATAGAAATACAGAAATTGCAGTAAGTATTTGTCTGGGGGGTTAAATTCAAAGTTTCCTAACTCAGTAATAACAATAAGGTTCACAAAACCACTGGGCATTTTGCTTGAAATTCTACAGAATATCTGTAATTGGGACAAGTCTGCTAAAAAGATTTCGTTGTTTCCAGAGGGATACATGCCTTTTAAGAAGTGTATGCAAATATGCATCATCAATTTGAAAAGGCCACCAGGGAAAAAAATGGCACCAGCAAAGCCCTACACATCCACAAAGGAGCCTTCAGTCTAGTTTTCCTGGAGGATGATACATTGTTTCTAATTAAAATAAAATGATCATGAAGAAAAAACACATGTTCATTCATCCCATTTACGGCTAAGAGAGGTGAAGATATTGAGGGCTATTAGAGTTGATTTACATGCTTTACAAGCATTGTCCCAATTTTATCAGTGGTTCTAACCTGTACACCCAATGTTTGTGTGGTTGAGATCCCACCGTGTTTTCAAAGAAGACTGTGTATGAATCTAATGCTAAAAGGTGCTGGAGTCACCTTGGCCACTGCAGTCTAACTGATTTACAGTGAAGGTACAGCACAAGCAGAAGCAGTACAAGTTTCCTCAAAGTGCTCTGTCAATGCGTCTGAATCCTGACCAGGATGGTCCACATTGGGTAACAGGACACCAATAGGCCAGAGTGTGACTGAGATTTATTGAGGGTCTGGAATGTTCCTCTCTGATATGGGTGCTGATTTGTTCCTGGATGATCTCTGTATGGAGTTGGCTGAACTTGTAGGTAGCCCATGCAGGGTGGGTGGAGGCACCCAAGCTGAGGTTGGTGCCTCCTTGTGGCATGTGCCCAGTACCGGAAATCACTGATTTAGGCTCCAGATCCCCAAAAGGTAACATAGTGGGCCTCCTGAGGGCATCTCCGTATGAGATGGGGGAAACATGTCTAACCCCCTGGGGGCAAATGCGAACCAGTGGCCAGAACACTTCACCATGTGGGGGGGACCACCCCTTCCAATGTGCTTTACAACAGTGCTGGTGGGGAGTTGATGTCCCCTCTGATTTCAACCCCTGAAAAGGAGAGGGATGCTAATGGATGGTTGGAGGTGCCCAGAGAACATCCTAGTGTGGGGGGAGCACCCAAAGAACTGGCAAAGAATCAATGGGGTGCAATGAATTTGGGTGTTGGTTCATGCAGGGCCATAACCAGGGCAGGGCAAGCAGGGCAACCACCCAGGGCACAAAGCTGCAGGGGTGGGGCATGACTTCGGGGGGCATGCAGGTCATGTTCTCCCCTCCCCCAATTTCTGCCTTCCATTTGGCACAGAGGTTTTCAAACTGTGGGGTGTGCACAAACTGTGTATCCCGGCTGCCATGCGATGCTCCCTGAGGCACTCACTCGCCACGGCCCTGGCCCTCCTGGCTCTGCTGAGTGCCCAGCTGTGCAGATATAGGCCGGCTTGGGAAGACAGGCCAGGAGGAGTGTCAGGCAGCCAGCCACAGACCTGGGCCCGGCAGCACGGAGAGCCAGTGGCCCAAGCAGGCCAGGCGGCACCCACCAGTTTCCGATCTTCCAGCTCCTGGCAGGAGGTGATGGTTTTCAAACTGTGTTTAATGGAAGGCAGAAATCTGGTGTGTGGGGGGGAAGATGTGATCCCGTGTGGCCCCCACATGTCGCCTCTAGAGGGCGTAAATATGCTTGCTCGCTCTGGGCGCTAAAATGCCTAGTTAGGGCTCTGGGGTCGTGTTTGCCAAACACCATTACCATCCTCATTTGGATTTCTCCAAAGCTTCCCACTTAGTCTCAAGACATGTAGCCATGTGCCGAGCCTTCCAGTATAGCTCTGACAGAAGCAGAAACATTGGTAACATTGAGCGCTACAAGAATTCCCCCCCACAAACACACACTGCACACTCATATCCTGGATCAGGACCGCACACAAAGGGTTAATTGTGCTTTTCTGCAGCACTCATGGGTCATCAGCATATTAGCTTTCGGAGCATTCCCTGCTCGCTGCACTCGAATTGGAGCACACTGTGTAGAGTAAACGTGAGTGATGTAGCGCAAAGATCTGGCCATGATTTGATACTGCAGTTGAAATAGTGTTAGCAGCAGCTCTGCCTCCCGCAGTGAGCATAGAAGATTCCTGCCCCCTGTCCTCGCCTACAGTGAGCTGAACAAAATAATGGAGTGCAAGACATTTAGCAAGGGTAAAAGTTATTACAAAGCCACGCCACCAGGATGTCACTGTGTCTCTGTCCCTGCCATACAGACTGTACTCCTGAGTATGTGATTCATTCACTTTTACTGTAGCCATGAGAACAATGTAGTAACCAATGGGAATCTGGAATATTTCATATTTCCATCAGCCTTTCTATAGGAATCAAAATATGTGTTACTTCAGTGTCTGCAGCCAGCTTGACCACTAGGATCCCACAAGGTGAGTGCTCAGCTGGGAATGAACGCAAAACCCCCTCGCACTTTATCTGAAAATAGAAACGCCTAAGAACAACGATGAGAACAAATTAGAGAAGAGTGGGGGAAGAGAGAAATCAAAACCTTCAGTGCCCAAAGTTGGGAGAGGCTGCTCAGCTGAAGTCAGAACACAGGCCTAAGGGATATGAGATTGCAGAGAAGGTGCCATATTCCCTACAGGCCAACAGTGAAGAGTCGTAGGATGAAACAGAATCTTCAATATGGAAGAAGAGCTGTGGCACCACATAAAAAGTCCCCATCAACCTACCATGGTGGATGTAATGTGGATCTGTTATGACTTGTGTACATTGTACTGCACCTTACAGTGAAGAGCAGTCCTTCTTCCCGCTGAGGAGGCAGCAGCCATTTTGTGTTCAGACCCAGCTGGTTGGAAAGGACATGCAGAATGTAGTTGCTCACTGAGACTATTCCTTTTGTTCTACCTTGTTCTGTCCATGTCAAAGAAAGATCGTTCTGACTGACAGTACATGGGTGCTCTTTGTGCTTACAGATCCATCACAATGAGGAGTCCTTGTGGCACCTTAGAGACTAACAAATTTATTTGGGCTTAAGTCCAAATAAATTTGTTAGTCTCTAAGGTGCCACAAGGAGTCCTCCTTGTTTTTGCTGACACAGACTAACACGGCTACCACTTTGAAACCAGATCAATCATAGAAATTCAAATAATGATGTTCACCATAAAAAATGCTGTAAGTCTGAGTGACAAGGCTTCTTGTTCACTGAAGTTCCTCCCATGAAGTCTGGCTTCTGGGACATCTCAAGATGAAGGTATAACACCAACAGAATTGAACCTGGGGCCTTTGGAGCCTCTACCACATGAGCTAAAGTGATCTGTGGAAAAAAAGGTTAGACTACAAAAACAATCAAGGTACCTCACTTTATTTTTATTTACTTCCTATTACTTATAATATAGGAGGAGGATGAAGAAAAAAAGAATGAAAAACAGGGATGGGGGAGATAAGAGAGAATGTTCTTTTTCTTCGCTGGGTCCTGAGGGGGCCCCCCAAAAATGAAGCTGAGCACAGGGACCCACTAACTCTAAATCCGCCACTGCCTTGGATTATCTTTGATTTGAGCAAGACTGCTCATTGCGTCAGTCTCCATCATGTCTCTGGGAGTGGACAGAGATTGCTGGCATAATAGCACCAGTGGTGCAAATAGTTCTCCTTTCTATGGCGCACTGGTCACTGCTGAGGTAACCTCTCTCATCGCATTCTATACTCCACTACACAGGGGTCAAGCTGGCTGCAAGCGTCTTGCCTGCACCAGTAGCACTGCATACATTTTGGAACTCTGTCGCCTGCTGTTTTCACAGTAACAGTTTCTTCTGTTATCACATCTGTGACCACGGCTTCCCTTGGCAGAATGTCACCAGCAAAGAGATCGTTACACAGTTCTGAAGAGATGTTGAAAGAGTATTTGGCAAACACAGTCTTTGCACATAGGTAAACCAGATATTGGATCACCATTGCAATGTGGATGATGAACTACTTCCTGTATTCTTAAAGACCCAATGGCCTCTGTGCTTCTACAGGACCTTATTTGTGCCTGTACCAGGAAGGATTGTTGCACAATCCACTGTGCCTATATTCAGATTAATCTTCCCTACACAGAACTGTGTACGTGCCAAGACAATGAAAACTGTGGCAACCCACATATTCTAGACAGAGATCATGATGATGATAATGATATTTACTAGACCTGTCACTAGCGCTATTACATTTCAATGATACCAGTACAAATTTATTAGATTTTGTTTTGCCCATTTATATTGTGGTGGTGCTTGGAGGTTACCAAAAAATCCAGTTTTATGTCTTGAAATAATTCATAGTCATTAAACTAACAAACAAATGCAAATATTTCAAGGTGGTCATTTTATCGTATTGATAACGTGGACATTGTTTATCCCCGTTTCTATGAAAACAGCACCACTTGACACCTCCACGTCACACCTCATCTTAAAATAGACATAATAAGCTGTCAAATGATGGGGAGGGGTGTGTGTGTAGAGCAGTGGTGAGCAACCTGCTGCCCATCAGGGTAATCTGACTGTGGGCTGTGAGACATTTTGCTGATGTTGACCATCAGCAGGCATGGCCCCCCGTACTTCCCAGTGGCCATGGTTCACCGTTCCCGGCCAATGGGAGCTGTGGGAAGCGGTGGGCCACAGGGACGTGCTGGCCACCGCTTCCCACAGCTCTCATTTGCCAGGAACGGCGAACTGCGGCCACGGGGAGCTGCAGGGGGCCATGCCTGCAGACGGTGAACGTCAACAAAATGTCTCGCGGCCCGCGATCAGATTACCCTGATGGGCCACAGGCGGCCCGTGCGCCGCAGGTTGCCCACCACTGATGTCGAGGGTACATTAAGTTGACCAAATCAGTGGTGTCTGCCACTCACCTATTTATGCAGACCAGTGATTGGATCTGGTTTGGCAAGTCCTATATTCTGTGCTCTACTGGATGTCATAATCTTAGCCCTGCTAGATAACCCCACAGTACTAGTCAACACCACCACTCTGACAATTACCAAATATAGAGAACAGCAGCAAATATACAGTGTCAATTAAACACTCCTTGATTTATGTTTCACGGGACCGTTTGCATCAGACATTTCTGTTACATTGCTCTGCGATTAGAAACTGATACATGTGGCTCTGTTCAAGTTCCCTGCTCCACCCCAGATTTCCTGTGATACCTTGGGCAAGTCACGTAGCCTGTCTGTAGCCGCACTTCTCCATCTGGAAAATGGGGATAACAACAGTTCCCTATCTCACAGGGGTGCTGTGAGGATAAATACATAACAGATTGTGGCTAGCTCAGATACTACAGTAATAGGGGCCATATATATGTACTAAAATAGATGAATGACTGTTTCTTATAGTAACTTGATGCTTTCCTGTTCAGCACTGAGCAGCACCCCCAGGTTCGTGGGTATGTAAAAACTGGGGGGCAGGAGGGGAAGGAAAATCAGTTACACTTTCTTTGTCCTTAAAGATTTGGTTTGAGGGCTCGTCAAAGGTGTCACTTGGCTCTTATTTCATCCAAGCCTTTTCTCCCATCCAATCTTTTCTATCTGATCTTAGTAACCAGACTAGTCATTCCAGTGTGAATTTAATGCTGGTGAAAGGTGACAGACTGACATCTCTGGAGATGGAAGTCTCCTGCTTCGCCACAAAACAGGTGGACTCAGGCAAAAATAGAGTAGTGTGAGCTGCTCTACACTGCCATACCAATTTGCCTCACCCACCTCTGACCTGGAGAGACCACTTTCCGGTATGCAGAGGACAGTTCAGTATCCACGACACCGTCAGTTTTTGGCCTCACCACTGGGTCTAACGAACGTGCCAGTTAGTGCAGATAGGGAGGTGTTTTTTAGCAAAGTGGACACCTTTGGAAAGGCAAAGCGACTGAACCACAGCAGAGAATTGCATTAATACATGTATAGAAATATTAGATTACTGCCATACGAGAGATTACAATACTCAATTTTATACCAGTTCCATTATGGGGGCAACAGCAACATGATCCCAAACTTGGTTCTAAGAACAATAAAATAAAAACTGGAACGGGCCATTTGGTACAAGGGAATACAGAGTCTTATTTAAAGCATCTGAATTCTGATGTCCTAAAGACACCTTACTCCTGATAATTATTTACTGCAGACGACTGTCATGCCCTCCAATGTATCTTGGGAAAATAGCTGCTGAGCTCTCACAGCTGTTGATTTTTCAAGGTGTGCAATGAGACATAGTGCATAAGAGAGGGCAGGACTGAGCCTTATATCATTATTTAACTCAGTATTTTATTCAAACAAGACTTACACAAACATTATGAAATTTTGCTGTATATGGTGATCAGGTGTATGTAATGCATGTATAATTCACAAACTGTGATACAATTGGATGTGTATCATCTTATGACCATGGTCAGGAAAGCACATAGCTGCCTGAGCACAAATGAGCATGCAGCTATATGTGCCTGAGGTCTATGACTACGAGTTGTTGTCTTATATAAAGGAGATTGTTAGAGAATTGAGAAACCATGTGAATTATGCAAGAAAAGCTTTTAAACTACATTTGTTGAGTGTTTGCTTATATTGCAAATAACTCCTAAAATTTTACTATATATTAACTTATTTAAAGTTATAAAATAACTTGTTCTACATGGTATGTTCTACGTGGTAAATATGTTCTACATGGTAAATATTTTTTGCAAAAAATGAAGTAATATTGCTTGGATTTACATTGATTATCTTGCCACGGTGATGCCTTTAATGCACTTACCATGACATACATACCAGGTAAAACAACCACTTTTTATTCACTCCTTTATTTCAGAAAACTTGTCAAAAAGATGGAATAAACATATTTGGCAATAACTTACCAGAATTATTTGCTTGTGCTAGCATTAATCTACTTTCTCATAAGTCACTGTGACTATTTGTAGTATCATGGTTCAATCCAGAAAGTTAGGACAAAAATTTTGCAGCCCACGCTTCTACCATTCAGAAGATTTCTGGCACTGATGCATAAAAGTTGTGCTTCATCCAGGACCAAATGTATACTTTATTTTCCTATTAATAAAATACATCTAGTTATGAAAAATCAAGGCACATTACAAAATCTGAAAGAAAAAGTAGTTTTTCTACCACTATTTAAAAAAAAAAAAAAAAAGGAACAGGCCTCAGTGTAGCAAAACACTTAAGTTTGTGCTTAACTTTAAAGATATGTTTAAAGTGCTTTGCTGAATAGTGGCCCACAGCATCCAGCATATAGCATCCATTGCAGATTGATTAGTAGAAGGATGTATCTATCTGGCAGGCTTTGATGCTGTAAATTGGACAGAAGTAGTTGGATGTTTTTATTTTAATTTTTTGAGGGGGAGGAGAGAAGTGGTCCTAATAATCCGCTGATCAGAGACTTTAAGGCCAGGAGGAATCAGTATGATTCATCTGGTCTTATGTATTGCATTACACAGGTGGTAGGATTTCTCCCAGAGAACACTTTTGTGAGATATTCAGTATGACACAGATATTTTTAGGAGGAGGAATCTAACATAGTTAAGTTGGCCTTGTCATTCCGCTGGGTAGGAAAGATAGAAAATGTGGCAAAAGACCACCTTGGCTTAACCATGAGATCTTGCAAGATCTAAAAAATAAAAAGGAGTCATATAAAAAATGGAAAATAGGACAAATTACAAAGGATGAATATAGGCAAACAACACGGGAATGCAGGGGCAAGATTAGAAAGGCAAAGGCACAAAATGAGCTCAAACTAGCTACAGGAATAAAGGGAAACAAGAAAACTTTTTATCAATACATTAGAAGCAAGAGGAAGACCAAGGACAGGGTAGGCCCACTACTCAGTGAGGAGGGAGAAACAGTAACAGGAAACTTGGAAATGGCAGAGATGCTTAATGACTTCTTTGTTTCGGTCTTCACTGAGAAGTCTGAAGGAATGTCTAACATAGTGAATGCAAATGGGAAGGGGGAAGGTTTAGAAGATAAGATAAAAAAAGAACAAGTTAAAAATCACTTAGATAAGTTAGATGCCTGCAAGTCACCAGGACCTGATGAACTGCATCCTAGAATACTCAAGGAGCTAATAGAGGAGGTATCTGAGCCTCTAGCTATTATCTTTGGTAAATCATGGGAGACAGGAGAGATTCCAGAAGACTGGAAAAGGGCAAATATAGTGCCCATCTATAAAAAGGGAAATAAAAACAACCCAGGAAACTACAGACCAGTTAGTTTAACTTCTGTGCCAGGGAAAATAATGGAGCAAGTAATTAAGGAAATCATCTGCAAACACTTGGAAGGTGGTAAGGTGATAGGGAATAACCAGCATGAATTTGTAAAGAACAAATCATGTCAAACCAATCTGATAGCTTTCTTTGATAGGATAACGAGTCTTGTGGATAAGGGAGAAGCGGTGGATGTGGTATACCTAGACTTTAGTAAGGCATTTGATACAGTCTCGCATGATATTCTTATCAATAAACTAGGGAAATACAACTTAGATGGGGCTACTATAAGGTGGGTGCACAACTGGTTGGATAACCATACTCAGAGAGTAGTTATTAATGGTTCCCAATCCTGCTGGAAAGGTATAACGAGTGGGGTTCCGCAAGGGTCTGTTTTGGGACTGGCTCTGTTCAATATCTTCATCGACGACTTGGATATTGGCATAGAAAGTACGCTTATTAAGTTTGCAGATGATACCAAACTGGGAGGGATTGCAACTGCTTTGGAGGATAGGGTCATAATTCAAAATGATCTGGACAAATTGGAGAAATGGTCAGAGGTAAACAGGATGAAGTTTAATAAGGACAAATGCAAAGTGCTCCACTTAGGTAGGAACAATCAGTTTCACACATACAGAATGGGAGGAGACTGTCTAGGAAGGAGTACGGCAGAAAGGGATCTAGGGGTTATAGTGGACCACAAGCTAAATATGAGTCAACAGTGTGATGCTGTTGCCAAAAAAGCAAACTTGATTCTGGGCTGCATTAACAGGTGTGTTGTGAGCAAGGCACGAGAAGTCATTCTTCCGCTCTACTCTGCGCTGGTTAGGCCTCAACTGGAGTATTGTGTCCAGTTCTGGGCACCACATTTCAAGAAAGATGTGGAGAAATTGGAGAGGGTCCAGAGAAGAGCAACAAGAATGATTAAAGGCCTAGAGAACATGACCTATGAAGGAAGGCTGAAGGAATTGGGGTTGTTTAGTTTGGAAAAGAGAAGACTGAGAGGGGACATGATAGCAGTCTTCAGGTATCTAAAAGGGTGTCATAAGGAGGAGGGAGAAAACTTGTTCATCTTAGCCTCTAAAGACAGAACAAGAAGCAATGGGCTTAAACTGCAGCAAGGGAGGTTTAGGTTGGACATTAGGAAAAAGTTCCTAACTGTCAGGGTGGTTAAACATTGGAATAAACTGCCCAGGGAGGTTGTGGAATCTCCATCTCTGGAGATATTTAAGAGTAGGTTAGATAAATGTCTATCAGGGATGGTCTAGACAGTATTTGGTCCTGCCATGAGGGCAGGGGGTTGGACTCGATGACCTCTCGAGGTCCCTTCCAGCCCTATAATCTATGAATCTATGAATCACTGGTTCTCCACTTGTAAGGTAACTCCCTTCTCTTCATGAGCCAGTATATTTATGCTTGTATCTGTAATTTTCACTCCATGCATCTGAAGAAGTGGTTTTTTACCCATGAAAGCTTATGCCCAAATAAATCTGTTAGTCTTTAAGGTGCCACCGGACTCCTCGTTTTTGTGGATACAGACTAACATGGCTACTCCTCTGATACTTAACATAGTTAAGTTAGCTAATTATATTCTACAGTTTTATGACCAGAACTCTTATTTCCTGGTCCTGAATCATAAAGATTATCTGTCCTTTGGGTAGAGAATTGGGAAAGAAACTACTGTAAATAATGGAATGCTCACAGCCTGTGTGTAAATACCCATCAAATCTTTAATCCTTGTTATCTCAGCAGTAGGAGTATTTTTGTTGTTTGCTGAGCAATGGGGCAGGATGAGAGATAAGAATGGGACAGAGGAGTATTACAGTGGGTCTCAAGTTGGCAACTAAAGACACACCACTGTACTTCTGGAGCAGCTGGCAACTGGACAAGGGATGCTGGACAGAACAGCACCAACAGCATTCGCAAATGCAGTGGTAGGAACTGCAATGACCAAGGGGTAGTGGAAACAGCATTAACAGCAACTGCAGTAGTGAACACATGACACAACAGCAGAAGTGCATTTATAGTGCCTGAAGAGGCAGTGTGGTTGGAGAGGCAATCAGGAGAAATGGGTTCTATTCCTGGCTCTATCATTGAACTGCTTTGAGAAAATGACCTACCTTCTCTGTGTCTGTCTTGTCTATTTAGATCAGTGATCCCCAACCTTTTTGTGGCCAATAGCACATTCATGTTTTCAGACGAGTGTGGAGGGCGCCGACAATTGTTCAAGACTTATTTTGTATTTGTACATTAAATAATACGAAAAACATCATATTTAATATTACATAATATATGAATCCATAAGGTAAAAACGTAATTGTACATGTAAAAGGTATAATTAAATTATTCAGCAATTACTCTTTCACCTTACCATGTGAATTTGCTCTTTATCTACCTGTAAGAAAAATTAAGGAGTTTTTACAAAATAAATATTATAAACAGTTTTCATCTTATTTATTTTAAAAAAGTAAAACATTGTTGAACTGCTGGTCCAAATATATTTATTATTCTTACTTTAACATAGCCAGTTATGGTTAATTAAAAATATTCTTTGTATTGTTACTTGTATCTGGATTTCAATAAACAAACAAATATGAAAAAAAGTTAAACACAAGTTGATCATACGCGCTCATTGGCACTTAATGGAAAATAGGTATCATTAATTCACGTGGTTTTTCGAATAAAGTCAGCGTGATTTTTGGCACTGCATTTCTTCGCCAATTTTTCATAGTTGGGAGAGTAGGATGATATTCCTGTTCGTAAGCAATCGTCAGGATGGGCATCTGTAAGCCGAGATCTGTATTTTGATTTTATGATGTTCATTGTTGAAAACAGAACTTCGCATAGATAAGTGGAACCGAAATAAGATTTTATTTTGTATGCTACATTTTTTAAGGCAGGAAACTTTTTTCAGTCAACCAGATTCCAAAAGTTTTCATCTGTTGCGCAGGATTTTAGAACAATATCATTTTGAATGTCCAATAACTTTACCTTTTCTCAGCCATCGTACTTCTGTGTGCAAGATAAGATCAGATTGTTTATCATCAACATCTTCCAACAGGGCCTTAAAAAGTCGGTGTTGCAAAGGTTTCGCTAGAATAGAGTTAATTATTTTAATAACGACATTCATGACGTGTTGAAAAGAAAGAACTTTGATGCACAAAGCTTCTTGGTGGATAATGCAATGATAAGACATGAAGTTCGGAAAGGATTCATTCTTCTTGCAGAGTGCAATGAATCCATTGGCGCTGCCCATCATTGCTGGTGCCCCATCAGTGGTGATCTCAGACAGATTGTGTAGTGGCATACTAATTGATATTGCGTATGATTTGAATAAATTATAGATGTCCTCACCTTTTGTTCGCCCTTTCATAGGCACTACTTTTAGTAACTTCTTTTACGGTGAAGTCACTAAATACCATCCTCACCATAACTGCCAACTGAGCTGTATCCGATAAATCTGTAGACTCATCGAACTGCAGTGAAAACCAGTCTCATATTTCCAAGTCATCCTTTAGCTGAGTTTGCATGTCACTTGAAATTGCATGTATCCTCCTTGTAACTATGTTGTCTGATAACTGCAAGTCTTGCATTGCCGACAAAATCTCACGCTTGTTAGGAAATCCTTGAAACAGGCAATCAGCACCAGTCAAAAATGCTTCCTTCAACAACTCACCATCTTGAAAGAGTTTTTTCTTCTTTGCGAGCAGATGAGCAATTTTAAAGGAAGCAGTAGTAGCACTTTTAGACTTTACCACTTGTCTAGTGAAAACAGATTGCTGGGCAGATAGGTTTGATTTGAGTTGATTAATTTTCTTCTTTCTCAACTCAGAGTTAAGTGGATGGCTAATGTCAAAAGAGCCATGATTAGTTTGGAAATGGCGTTCGACATTGTTTTTTTGGCACTGCAACAGTACCACCGCACAATAAGCAAACACATTTATCTTTATTTTCAATAAAACAATAGGATTATCCCACTCTGTGTTGAAATAATATGTACGTTGTCTTTTATCTGAACCACTCATTTGGGGCAAAATGTTAAAAAAAAAAATAGCAAAGCACGAGAAAACAGCAGTATCAGTGCAGCGGAAGAATAATCACATACAGGGCCGGCTCCAGGCACCAGCGGAGCAAGTACGTGCCTGGGGTGGCACATGGTAAGGGTCGGCATTCTGGCCAATCTTGGGGCGGCAGAGTCCGAGCTTTTTTTCTTTTTTTTTTTCCTGCTTTGGCAGTTGGGGTGGTGACAGTCGGAGCCTTTTTGGGGGGGGGGGGGAGGGGCAGTTCTGGGCAGCATGGAGAGAAGCCGGAGAGAAGCCCCGGCCCTGCGCCTGCCGGAGGCAGAGATAACTGGCGCCTGCAGCCCCGGAATTCTCTGTCCCCGGTAGGCGCGGGGCAGTGCAGAGAGAAGCTGGAGAGAAGCCGCGGCCCCTCGCCTGCCGGGGACAGAGAACACCGGCGCCCGCAGCCTGCAGCCCCGGAGCTCTCTGTCCCTGGCAGGTGCGGGGCCACGGCTTCTCTCCCCTGCTGGGCACTACTTTTCACCATGTCACTAGGCGGGCACACATAAATGCCCCGGCGGGCACCATGGCGCCCGCGGGCACCATGTTGGGGACCACTGATTTAGATCATAACGTCTTCAGAGCAGGGAAAATCTCTTAGTTACTACGTGTTTGTACAGCAGCTAGCACAATGGGGGTTCGAGTTTCAGGTAGGGCCTCTAGGTAGTATTATAACTTAAATAAAAATAGGGCTACAGACTCTACAGAGCTTGTCAAAGTAAAACCCGTACAAGAGAGCGTAGCACATTACTTTCTATTCTGACATTGTAAACATTCAGCTTTTAAACCACTTTAAAGCTCTCATCTAGGGATCAGCATGGGTGTGAACGCAGTAAGATTTTTAATTTAGTTAGGGCCAGACTCTGTCTAACCATTACGCGGGCACATGGTGGGGCTTCTAGGGAGGGAAGTGACTCAGTGGCAAAATGGGGAATGAGTCTTGACTCTTGGTTTCCTGCTCTAACCACTAGACAATGACCTCAGCCCATTGCTTAACATTTCAAAGGGCTAGCGTCCTTTTACATGTACCATACCTCATATGGGCATCCCTGATTTAAAAACCAAATTAACTCTATCCCATAACTCCTGCTACCTCCTTTTTATTATTGTAAATACCCAGAGTGCTAAAATAAGAAAGGGCAATAAAAGAGGATGTTATCTGTGGCCAAGCAACTAGAATGGTAAGCTTCTAGCACTGTTAGTCTTCTCGAGCATATGGTTTCCTTCCATATTTAAAAAATCACATTTTTATTCAGCAAAAGAGGAAGTGTGCTTCAGGCTAAATCCTACAAGATGCAGAATGCTGGCTATGCAGTATTAGCAGGGATGGGCTCACACAGCAGAACTGCAACTGAACTTTGTTGTGCACTGAATTGATTCTGGATTTTCTTCCCTCTTCATTTCAGTACAGTTCCACTGTGTCTGAGTTTACTATAAAATGTGTCTTCAATATACTGTAATAGTTAAAACATTGTTTTCTGAAGCACAACAGTCCAACAACTTTAAATTACCTTCAGAATGTCAGGTTTCAGAGTAGCAGCCATGTTAGTCTGTATCCGTAAAAAGAACAGGAGTACTTGTGACTAGAGACTGAAAACTAGAGACTAGACCAGGGATCTCAAACTCAAATCATCACAAGGGCCACATGAGAACTAGTAAATTGGCCCGAGGGCCGCATCACTGAAACCTTTTCATACAATGATATAAAAGTATAGTCAAAAATTTAAAAAATGAAGAGTAATATAGTATTCTATTAAAAGTCAATGTATTAACTTTTTTAAAACTGTAATGTGAAGAGGGGTTTTAATAAAATATAAACACTCAGTAATGTTTAGAGCTTGGCTGTCAGTGGAGTCGGTGCCTATGGTGGGCCGCAGGAAATAACTCCGCAAGCCGCATGTGGCCCGCGTGCCAGGGGTTTGAGACCCCTGGACTAGACTTTAGAGACTAACAAATTTATTTCAGCATAAGCTTTCGTAGGCCATAGCCCACTTCATCGGATGCATAGAATGGAACACATCTTACTTCTGTGTGTTCCATTCTATGCATTCTTCGGAATGTCCTCAATATTCAGTGCTCTAAAAACCCCACCTGCAGCGTTGCTTCTCTTAAATACACTGCTAAGTTTCTCATCTAAAGGTACATGTCAGCAAAGAGAAGATACATTCTTTAAAAAGCCAGGTTTTTTTTGTATCGCCAAGCGACCACGTGATCAGACAGACTCAGTGCGATGCTCTCAGGAGCCTTCCAGTAGAAATACACTCACACATCTGATTTTAGTTTTCAGACTATGCCATCTGCTGTTGGAATTGTGAATGAGTCCACGTATTGTAACTGCTCAGCAAAACCAGATAAAACTGTCTGGCAGTGCAGGCACTGAAATCTGCTCCCCTATCTCAGACTGAAGCTTGGGGGTGAATGACTCTGCTTTCCTATAGGGCTCGAGCATCCCTAGAAGAGCTGAGTCTATCATTTTAAAGCTCCCCACATCAGAACAAACCTCCGAAGGCCCAATCCTGTGCTTCTTGCTGAGGATCATTATGTCAAGCGGAATTTTACCCAAGAAAAATGTGGGATCACATCCTAAAAGGCAGGAGGTGAAAAAGCTGCAACCTCATGTTGGAGTTCCATTCTGCCCTCCACTTCTATGAGCACAAGCAATCCAAACCCAGCAGCACTAGTGAGACACACGTGCATGAGGGAGAGTGTCAGTCCCAGGGCCGCCCAGAGGATTCAGGGGGCCTGGGGCAAAGCAATTTCCGGGGCCCTTTAATTAATTAACTCACCCGGCGGCAGGGCCAGCCTTAGCAGGTGTGGGGCCCCACGTCAACAGTGACAACGGGGCCCCTCCGCCGAAATGCTGAATAAGGCGGCGGCAGTGTCTTCCCCAGGAATTGAAATTAGGGGGAGTGTTGAAATATTCAAGGGGGGTGTCAGGGCCGATGAGGGCTGAGACCGTGAGGGCAAAAGTGGGCTGTATGGCACTATAGTAAAAACTGAAAAATGTTTCACGACCATTTTATTAGATTTAATTCATGTTTTAAAACCATCACAAAAATTAAAGTTGGCTATTCAAGCCTACTATGAAGCACTACATGTACATCAGTCTTGGTTTCTTGTTGTAATTTTGCACTCCTTGGTGTCTTCTTGTGTGTCCGTTACTTCCAGTCCTTCATGATATGCCCATGATCAGGCAGAAAGTGACTTCTTTCAGAACACAAAATTCTATTCAATAAGGAAAAATTATGTTCAGCTGTTGCTGTTGTGACTGGGATTAGCAAGAGATGAATTCCTACTTTCATGGCAGGAAACATAGCACAAAGATTGGGTCGAACCACTAGTGATGATAAAGAAGTTGAAGTTAAATCTTCATTCGTTCATCGTATGATATTCCACTCTGTGTTCAAAATTCTGTATTCTGCCCTGATCACATAGTAGCCCCATTGCTGGTAGTGCCTCACTCCACTCAACTGTAGGTGTTTTATAAGACAGGCATCTGTAAAAGCTACATGGAGGTTGAATAGAATCCAGAAATCTCTACTGTAGATTTGTAAGAATCAAGTCTTTGTACTTTTTCAGGTGGCTTAACAAACACTTCTTGTCCTCTTCACTTATGGAGTCAATATAAGTACCTTCATTAGTCAACTTCTGGACTGAAGTCTTTGCTTCTTCCAGTAGATTTTCAATGGATATCTTTGATTGATCCAAGGATAGCTTCTATTTCTGGACAAAGATCTACTACTGTTGTAGTAGATGCCTGGATTACATTGTTTAATGACCCAAGTGGTTTCAACAGTAGACTTACAAGAGAGAGAATTGCCATAGTCTTCTCTGAACTTAGCAACAAAAGTAGTCCACCAGCCTCACTACTTAGATCTGTCCTATCTTGGTGGATACTTTCTAAAGCCAGTAATAACGGTTGCAGTAATTTTAAGACAACTGCCAAGAATCACTCATGAGAAAGCCAGCACGTTTTCCCAGGTTGGACTCATTTGAACTTCAATCCCAGTGTATCTTCTATTTGTTTCCAAAATGTTCAGTCCTTTTGGACTCTTGCTGAAAAAAAAAAAAGAGTATAAAAAAGCCATTAAACTTGCGGCTTTTTAATGTCTTTTGAAGATTCTGCAGCTTGTACTAGTGCTAGGAGTAGATGGCCTCTACAGTGTGTATAGGAGAGATTAGGGTTACACTTTTCTCTGAGCAAAGCTTGTACTCCACTATGTCTTCCAGAGAAGTTTGTAGTTCCATCAAATGCACAAGCAGCCATCTGTTTGGGGTTCAATTTACAAGCATTTAACTCTTCTAAGATGTCACAGATGCAGCTGATGTGTCTTCTATAACTGAACATCTAGAATGCATCTACTGGCCTACCACAGACATCAAGATAACATACGTAATGACTTAATACTTGATGCCTATTTGCATTGGTGCATTTGTCGGCCATGTATGCACATATTTTGAATATAGTGAGAGAATTCTTCACTTTTTCAACTCCTGAGTCTTTCACTGTTGCACCACATGTTTCAAGAGAGTCAGCTGAGTTTTTTGCAGAAAGATAGTGAGCATTTGCCAGTCTTGTTCGGAACCAGTGTCCAACTTCAGGATTAACAAGTGACAATGCACTTAACATAGGCCTCTAGTGTGTAGTGTGTGGTATCTCTTGCTTAAATAGCAAGTATGATGCAATAGCCATACACATAAACTTAGTTGTGTCTCCAGCATTCTTAATAGCCTCATTAAGTTCTTCTAAAATTGGCTTTGACAGTGACTGGCTTACAAAGCTTTCTGCATGTTGATGCAGTCCAGAAGCATGGTGTTTTGCAGCCTTTTCATATAGGTTGTCAGTATTGGCTTAGCTGATCAGTGTGGCAAACCAAGCTCCTCCACTTTTACTATATAAATCCATGACATGACCACATCTTAAATACTGTGTGTAGTTCTGGTCACACCATCTCAAAAAAGATATATTGGAATTGAAAAAGGTACAGAGAAGGGTAACAAAAATGATTAGGGGTATGGAGCAGATTCCATATGAGGAGAGAAGACTGGGCCTTTTCAGCTTCGAAAAGAGATGACTAAGAGTGGATATGATAGAGTCTTATAAAATCTTGATTGGTGAGGAGAAAATGAATAAGGAAGTGTTATTTATCCCTTCACTTAACAAAAGAACCAGGGGTCACCCAGCGAAATTAATAGGCAGTAAGTTTAAAACAAAGTTTTAAAGGAAGTATTTCTTCACCCAACGCACAGTCACCCGTGGAACTTTTTGCCAGAGATGTTGTGAAGGCCAAAATTATAACAGGGTTCAAAAAAGAACTAAATAAGTTCATGGAAGATTGGTCCATCAATGGCTATTAGCCAGGATGGGCAGGGATGCAACATTATGATCTGAAAGTCCCTAGCCTCTGTTGACCAGAAGCTGGGAGTGGCCGACAGGGGATGGATCAATCAATGATTCCCTGTTCTGTTCATTCCCTCTGAAGCACGTGGAACAGTCACTTTCGGAAGACAGGATACTGGGATAGATGAACCATTAATCTGACCCAATATAGCCATTCTTACATAAAACATTATAAAAAAGTTTAGTACAGAAACTCCCCAAGATAACGACCGCTTGAGATAGCGATGATGTGAGATAATGATCTTGGCAAATAATGCATTTTTAAAATCTTGGCCTACTAGGAAACATATATTTATATAACTTTCCCAGTCACAAATATAGCTTCTGGAGAAAGGTCACTAAAACATAGTCCAATTTGGGTGACCAGAAAGCAAGTGTGAAAAATCGGGACGGGGTGGGGAGTAATAGGAGCCTATATAAGAAAAAGACCCAAAAATCGGGACCGTCCCTATAAGATCGGGACATCTGGTCACCCTAAGTCCAATGCTCCTGGCCGCTGTTGTTTGTCATGCCACCGTTCACTCTATTGCTGTGCCCCAATAGCCTTACACTGTCACCTTCTGCTGCCACCTGCCACTGTGACCTCTGTGAGTCGGTCTCTCGCGGTTCCACCTGACTCTCAGTGATTTCAGCTCTTCGGGGTCGGGGGAACCTCGGTGCTAGTGCAGACTGGGGCATCTCTTCCATAGAAACACTGTCCCACAGAAGGTCTAAGCACTTAGACCTGATTATCAGAGATTTCCACTCTAGTGGTCATTTAACAAACCAAAAGACTCTCTATGAAGCCTAATCAGCTCTGTCTTTAAACAGTGGAGAGGCGCAGGTCAAATAGTACTTGTGACTCAGGCAGACCATAAAGCAAAACACCTGTCCCCACCCTCTCTCTTGATGCCCTCAATCAGCACAGGCTAAGGACAGTTCTACTGCCCTTTACTCGTACAATAAAAACAACAACATTTCATTACCCCACCCCACCCCGCATTCAAGTGATTTGTAACCCAAACCCAGCCAAAATCTATCACTTGGGGAACACAGCTCTGTTTGGTGGATACCTAGGTAGATTAGGTGTGAATGTAAATACAATCTGGTCCTGAAGCCTTTCCCCTCAGTTCCCAGCTCATCACTAGCTGTCAGGGAGAGCTCTTTTAGACTTTGCTTACAAATCATCATTTGAAATTATTAGGTTAGCCAACATCACCGAAATGAATGCACTGACAGTCACAACAAACAAAAGCTGTATAAGGAAGCTAGTCTGTGTTCATACTTTTCAAATCTATTATACATTTTCAGATACACATATTTTATCATATACATTATATGCTTTTAAAGTGTGTATTAATGTTTCAATTTAAATTCAAATTCTCAAACAATCACTAAACTGGTAACACTGCATGTAACTAGTTCACAAAACTGGGGGGGGGGGTGTTGGAAAAATTCAGGGGGGGTGTAGGGAAATCACTGGGCGGCGGCGACCAAGCTCCCGCCGAAGTGCCGCCGAAGCTTTTTATACACACCATGCAGGTTCTGGGGCAGCTGAGGAGGCAGCATCTGCTACTCAGTTTCCTGGGTTCATCAGTCATCTCTCTGGAATCCAGGGAGATGACTGATGAACCCAGGAAGCAGATACCACCTCCTCAGCCAGCCCAGAACCTGCATGGCGCATGATAATAAGCAAAAACTTCTTCCGGCAGGAGCCCAGCCTGTGCAAACCGCTCAAACCTGCAACCTCGCATCCGGCAGCGATGGCTGCATGAGGGGAGGCTAAGCCTCCCCTGGCCTATTATACCCTCTGCCTATGACAGGAGACTTACTCCTTCACAGCACCACACAAGCCACTGGGAAGAAACTGCCTGTCAAACACTTCCCTCTATCACTGTGCAACTACTATTGGTGTCAATAGGAGTGTGTATATGGAGCAAGGGCAGCTATTTGGGCTAGCTACTGTTGCATTTCCAACTTTGGGGCATTACATTTATCTTTGGCCTGTCTTGTACAAAGCCAGGGCCCAGAAACAAATGATGTGCATCCATATGCTGCTCAGGCACTTCTCTGAAGCAATTATCTTGCTCTCCTTCTCAGCTTTTTTCCTCTCTGAAGTCTCTAGCTGTTTTGGTTGCAAGGAAAAAACTAAACAGTGTGAACCGTGTGTAACCAGTGCAGAGAGTCTGGAACAACACATCTGAGAGGTGCTAAAAGCAGAGACTTCATGCTGTGCCGATGAGATAAAACGAAAAGCAAAAACATTAGTTTCTGCAGGAAAACTATGGAATCCTCAAATCAACTAAAGCTGACAACAGTCTTTTTGATACTGGCTTTAACTTGATGGGACAGAATAAGGCAAGATCTCTGGGATACAGGCCCACTCTGTCAAATGAAGCCTGGACAGGGCTGGAATGAGCCTGCAGACAGGACAGAAGGAGCTGATATTTGCTATCAGTTGGCTGCCTGACTTAGTAGGATAATCAAGGGTACAGGTGTGGGGCGAGGGCATAATTTCACCTGTGTGTAGGATGTGATATGTAAAATGTATGTTTTAGGTGTTGGAACATGTGAAAAGATGCCTTGTCTGTCAGGGAGGGAGAACAGCCAGGTGAAAAGCTGAACCAGCAGCCTGATCAGGTAAACAACTCGGTCAGCAGTCCAATCTAGGAAACTACTGATTAGCAAACTAATCTTGGTGTTAGGCAGGAAAGTGTTTATACAATTGTCAAGGCTGATTCCCCACTCTGGCACTTTGAGTGCAGAAGATGGGGGCCCTCAAGGATTCTAAAACTTAATACTGGCCACTCCTGGCTTGTATTAAACTCCCAAGCTTATAGCTTTTCTCTGACCTTGGATGGGTAGATGCTGCCACCACCCAAGTGCAAAAAGCCCCTTGAGAACTCCTTCCTGTGGAGTACACTCAAGCCCTTTTACCCGCCTCCCTCCCATCTGGGGAAGAGCTGAGAAAGAAAACAAAGGAAATCAGCTGTTGCCACCAGCTAATTAAACAACGTGCACAAATCTCTTAAGACACAAAAATCTAATCCTGTTCTTAAAAAAGGTAAATTTTATTAAAAATAAAAAGAAAGAAAATACATCTGGAAACTCAGGCTTTTGCTAGCTTTAAGGAAAAAGCCACTTACAAAGATTAAGCATCAAGACTAATGTTCTTGAGGTGCAGCTTTAAGATTACAAACAAAACAAAAGCATCTGGGTTTAGCGCAGAGGAGTCCACAAGCCATAAAGAAATAAAAAGAAATAAACCTAACGTGTCTTCCTAGACATTTCCTGATCTACTTACATATCTGGGGGTTTCAAGTGAGCAGTTTCTAGGTATGATTCAGATGATTTTTCATACCTGGCCCCAAGCTTCTTACAGCATAGTTTCAGTCCTGTCTCTGCTTCTCCCCGAGAACAACAATAGACAGACAAAGGGGCAGTTTTCCCCCCAATTTTAAAAAGTTTTAGCCTTCCCATTGGCTCTTTTGGTCAGGTGCCCACTCCCTTCCTTTTACCTATGCATTTCAGGGACATTTTTTAACTTTACAGGTAAAGCAAGTAGAGAAACAGCTACTAAGAGGGATTTTATAGCTAACTGGCTGGCTGGGTCCATAAAAGGGAGCTCCCCCCCCCTTCATTTATCACAACAATATATAATGAATAATTTTGTAAAAATGTATTTAAGGAGAGCATCTGAATGTGTGTGTACATGCGCTTGCATTTAACCCTATGCTGGTCCCTGTTTCGGTGGACTGATCACTCACTGAAGTAGCAAATGAATGATGTACTTCTTCTTCAGCTCAAGAATCTGTCTGTGTACCTGTGCATTCTGAGTAGCAGGGGGAAAAAACAGTCAACACCATGCATGGAAGGTCATTTGGAAAACAATTCCTTTCCAGGGTGGGATGAGGAAGGCAGGGAGGATGAGCCCAGATAGAGGGACATGTGGATCCAGGCCCTATTTAGTTTTAGGGACTTTCAGATGAAATATGATAGCTTTAAAGTTACATCAACACACACCCTTCTAACAAAATTATTAGAATGAAGCTGTTTTTAAAATCCCTTTTACTTTACTCACCATTGATTTGGGGTTTTGTATTTTTCAGCTCAGATATTGAAGCCAGACTAGTCAGTTTTCATTTTCTCATACAGCAGTTTCTAGCCAGTTTCATTTTCAGTTTCTCATGCACTAGCAAAGTGCTGGACTGCTAACACAGGGACAGATTCACATTCCTTTACTCACCTTGAGTAAGAACTTACTTGAGGTCTTATCCAGAGTCCATGGAACTTAGTAGGGGGGTGTCTCCATTTAACTGACTTTGGATCAGTCCCTTGGCAACTACCCCATTAATTTCACATGGACCTATTCATCCAGAACCCTTTCTTGTGGAAACCATCCTATTTAAGTCTCAGTGTGGATTTTGGTGTGGAAAGGACAGTATAGACACGATCTCAACAGCCTGCCAACTTCAGTAAAAGTGTTGGGAGCAAAACTGTGGTCTTTATGTGATGTTCATCAGTTTAGCTAAAGCTTTTGACTCTGTAAATCATGAGGGACTCTGGGAACTTTTGTTCATCTTGGATGCTCTGCAAGGTTTGTTTCTGTCGTTTGGTCTTTTTATGATGGATGATGGCTAGAGTGGTGGAAAGTAGTGAGATATTGGACCTTTTTGTTCACCAGTGGCACCAAACATGGTTGGCTGCTGGCTCCCACACTCTTTTCCATCCTTTCTTTTGGCTATGCTTTTGGATTGACATTGACATTTATCCAGCTCTGCCGTACTGATGAGAAGTTGTTCAATCTGCAATGCTTACATGCTCACACAAAAAAATTTCTCGCTCTACAGAGGCCCACACAGCTCTTTATGTAGTTTGGCTTTCATAGGAACCCTGTGTCCCTCCTGGGAACTACATCTCCCATGATTACCTTAAAGGTCCAAGCTCATGTAACCAGGCCTCTGGCTGGCAGTGCCTGTCCTTGTGTTACCTTTTAAACTCTTAGCCCTGGTCTACACTGGGGGGAGGGGGAGGATCAACATAAGATATGCAACTTCAGCTACGAGAATAGTGTAGCTGAAGTTGACGTATTTAGATTGACTTACCGCGGCATCTTCACGGCGGTGAGTTGACTGCTGCCGCTCCCATCAACTCCGCCTGTATCTCTCGCGGCGGTGGAGTACCGGAGTCGACAGGAGAGTGCTAGGGGATCGATTTATCGCGTCTAGACTAGACGTGATAAATCAACCCCCGATAGATCGATCGCTACCTGCTGATCCAGCGGGTAGTGTAGACATACCCTTAGTCCCCTTAGCTAAAATAACAGGTGATAATTTTACTTATGCAATGAAGATTTTACCTGGACTGTACATCTTGCCTCACTTTATTGTCACAAAGAAAGGAATTGATTTTCTCCCCTCATCTTGCCTAAAAACTGCATTAAGACTTGGGAATTTTATCTACAAGTAATCTGAACTGATTTTCTAGTAACTCCAGGGTGGACATATAGACGCGATGTAAGTGGATGCAAATTCATTGCCTTAAACAGATTTCCGTTCTTTTAGACCAAGTCTGAATTTGTTGTTTAGCTCTAAAGGATAAAAATGCTTATTTGGCATTTGGAGATCATCCAAAAAGTATAGGGTGAGAACATGTTTTTCCATTCGCCAATAATGCCATCGGGGACAGAACTATTAACTTGTGATGAGATGACATCCTTTATAGTGATATACAACAAGCGAATGAGCACAAAAGTATCCTGCTCTGTATCCATGTGAAACGTTTCCTTCCTTCATGTGTATAGTGTTTCAGTGTAATCATTTGAATAATACCTTTGCCTTAGCAGCAATAGTCAGATTTGCAACACAGCAGTGTGAAAGCTAAAAATGAACAGCCATAGATTCATCACAAAACTGAATGATTCAAGGGGAACAAGTGTAACCTTTTGGTGAGCTAGAGGTTACTTCACTGCCCTTCTCCAGTGCCTAACCCCCCCCACCCCCAACTGCCATAGAAAAGCACCTGGACACTCAGAATTCAGTCACTGAGGATTTTCAGCAAGGATTGCACAGGGTTAATCTTCCCACAATCAAGTACAAAAGAACAAAAGGAATGACCTTAATTTTTAAGTACCAATTTTGTAAAAAATTTATGATAAAGAAATAATAATAACTTAATTTTTACAACATAAAATAGCTACTTTATAAGACACATACATTATCTTCACAGTTATACATAAACATAAATAAAGAAAACAAATTAAATCTAAACTGGTCAGTCCCTACAAAAACACAGTGAGAAGAAACTCAGAGTTCCCCAAAAGCTTAGGTTGAGTTCACCTAAGTCTTAGGCTCTGGATACACTACAGAGTTAAATCAACTTAAGTTATGTTAACGATCATAAATTTTGCTGTAATTACATTGCTTGTGCATGTTCACATAACACTCCTCGTGTCGATGGTGTGAGTCCACAGCTGGTGCTCTAGCATCGACAGAGAGAGCAGTGCACCGTGGGTAGTTATCCCACTGTGCAAATCACCACCTTCTGCCACTAGGAGTTCTGGGAATGGAACACAGTGCATCATGGGGGCAGGCTCATCATCCCATGATGCAGTTTTTTCCCATCCCATCATTCCATCGGCTTCCAACTATGTTTCATGCTGTTTTTCAACTGCCACTGTAAACTATGCGCCTGCCTTCTCTGCTGAAAGCATAGATCCTGCACTGCTCTCCAGTCTCGTGATGAGCGTGATGAACAAAGTGTGGCTGATCCTGCAGTCTTCCATGAGCTGCAAATCTGAAAATGAATCTATGCTGCCTGCCCTCCTGGGTGCTATGGAAAGAAACAATTCAAGATTTCTGTTGGCAGTTATGGAGCAGCTGCAAATGGTGGACCATCACTATTGGGCTCAGGAAACAAGTACTGAGTGGTGGGATCGCATTGTGATGCAGGTATGGGATGACGAGCAGTGGCTGCAGAACTTTCAGATGCACAAAGCCACCTTCCTGGAAGATGTGTGAGGAGCTCACCCCTGCACTGCGGTGCAAGGATACCAAAATGAGAGCTGCCCTCATGATGGAAAAGCGAGTGGTGATCGCTGTGTGGAGCTGGCAACTCCAGACAGCTACTGGTCAGTCACAAATCAGTTTGGGATTGGGAAGTCCACTGTGGGGGTTGTGGTGATGCAAGTGTGCAGGGCCATTAATTGCCTCCTGCTATGAAGGACCATGACTCTGGGCATTGTGTGGAAAATAGTGGATGGCTTTGCAGCAGTTAGATTCCCTAACTGTGGTGGGGCAATAGATGGCATGCGTATCCCAATTTTGGCCTGGACCATTTTGCAATAGAGTACATCAATAGAAAGAGCTACTTCTCTATGGCATTGCAGGCACTGGTGGATCACCAGGGTCGTTTCACTGACATCAAAGCGGGGTGGTCAGGGAATGTGCATGACACACGCATTTTCAGGAACACTGGACTGTATAGGAAGCTGTATGCAGAAACTTTCTTTCCAGACCAGAAGATTCCCATAGGAGATGTGGAAATGCCCATAGTTAGCCTGGGAGACCCCGCCTACACCTTACTCCTGTCGCTCATGAAGCCTTACACCAGAAACCTTGACAGCAGCAAGGAGCACTTTAACAACAGGATCACCATGTGCAGAATAACCACTGAATGTGCGTTTGGCAGATTAAAGAGTCACTGGCGCTGCCTTTTTTGAGAATGAGGAGCATATGAGGAGAATATTCCCATGGTCATAGGAGTCTGTTGTGCTCTGCATAACATTTGTGAAGCCAAGGGGGAAAAGTTTCTCCAGGATCACCTGGCAACTGATTTTGAGCAGTCAGATAACAGGGCTATTAGAGGGGCTCAACGGGGGGCTATTTGCATCAGGGAGGCTTTGAAACAGCATTTTGATAATGAGCCCCAGTAATGTGTCTTTCTGTAATGCACTCAGCCAGGCATTGTTTACTTGACGCATTGAATGACCCTTGTAATGATTGCAGCCTGAGCATTAGTTGTAATCTGCAAATGTTCCGATTGCCACTATGTATGAATTTCTGCAGCAATCACCATGTGTAGGACACGAATAAAGTTTCATTGTATTTCTAAGACTACATTTTTATTAAACTGCAATACACAGATTTCCATTTCTTACAAGGGACATGACACTGAGGAGCACTCTCTCAAATGAGGCTCTCACAGCAGTGTGTAAGTCCAGCTGTCATTATGATACATGTCCCTCTCCTGGCTATCTAGTCTGAGTTTTTCATTTATTGTCTCTTTACACGCTCTGTGCTCACTAGGTGCAGCATCAGATGATTGCAGCATTTCTCTAAACATGTCTTCCTTATGCCTTTTCATTCCCCTCCTTATCTGACAGAGGCTTTCCGCCAGTGTGTAGGAGCTGGACTTCAAGGGCACATCTGCAAAAGCAAAAGAAACAATACACAGAGTCTGTATTGTGTGTGCACTCACAGCCTTGAATCATAAAAGTTACATACACATTTTTTCATTTTCCCTTGGCAAGCACACAGCAAGGTGACAGCCCTTGACATGGTAAGTTCAGCCTTGGGGGAAGGGGGAAAGATGGAAGAAAGGGTCTGGGTGGTTTCAGAAGGGGATCACTACAAGCGCCTAGGGAAACTATTCTGAATAGTGGCACCATTTCCCACAAGTGGGGTGATCGAAGCTGATATCTCACTCCTGAGGGTAACCGAGGATGCAAGAGTGCATCTCCTGCATGCGTGTGGCTTCACACCGGGTCCGTATGCTGCTCACCTGTGTGTTGCTTTGGTTCCTGAAGAAGTAATTGCCAGTTAGCATGGCAAATTTTCCTACAGCAGGGGAAGAAACAAAGCATCTCTGCCAAGGAGCCTTTAGCAGAGGATTGCAGAGTAACTCCAGGAAAGTTTCCAGGCGGGAGCACATTTGCTGCAGAAAGCTGGCATGGTCAGCTGGGAAGATGCAATGTGAACTTTCAATGCCAAACAAACAGGAAGTGGAATTTCAAAATTTCCCAGAGCTTTAAAGGGGGAGGGACCCACATATCTGTGTACCTGGCTGCAGGGCAGCAGAGTTGAAACTGCTGCCCAGAGCAGTCATGATGGGCATTGTGGGACACCACCTGGAGGCCACTTAGGGCGACATAAGCAAGCGCAGTTTCTACACTGACACTGCGTTGCTCTAACTTCATCGCAAAAAGCTCTTTGCCTCTCGTCGAGGTGATTTTATTATGTCAGCATTGCAGGAGAGTTAAATTGGTGGGAGGAGCACTGCAGTGTGTATACCTCCACTTTTTGTTGACGAATGCTGACTTTGTTGACAAAACTGCATAGTGGAGACAAGACCTTTAGAGTCCTTGATCACTAAAACTATACAGTCTGCCGAGCCAAAAGCAACATCTTCCCTCCACTTGCTTGTAGGAATCTTAGTTTGGAATCCATGCGGACTCTCCCTCTGCTGAAATCACTGTACGCCAGTCAGCGAACTGATTAACTAACCACTCAGTTAAGTATACAGATTTTTTTTTTAAACACAAAACTGAGAATAGCAAAATAAATAACTCTTTCCTCATTATCACATTTAAAGAAAAGTTGGTGAATCATACTTCCTCTTAGCATATGCTCAACATGCCTCAGCTGGCATGTTGCCAGGATTCATCACCAAATTTAGTCCACTGGTTGGATCATTAGCTTCCCCGGTCCAGTCCAGGTACTGACAGGGACAATCTAACTAAAACAGTTTGGCTAAAATCAAACAAAATTCAAAGTATACAATTAAGATAAAAGACATTATTTTTCCCTTTTATAATTAACACTGCCGAGGGATTCCCTGTTAGAGGATTAACAATATCACTGACACTGATCTGCTGCAAAATGCTTCAGAGTTCTGGAGAACAGTCTGCTTTGCTGCTCCTGGGCTCAGCTCACACAGGGCACCTGGCCTTTTGTAACGCAGCTGGCTGCTTGCCCTCATGGAGTCTGAGTCCAGCTCCAGAGAACCTATGTAGCATACCCAAAATAACCACAGCCAATTCCAGAAACTTCCTGATGTGGAGTGCTGATTGTGCATCGGCCTAGCAACAATGATCTAGACATAGTTCTTTCCTACCCACCCCCCAGTGGGCAGTACCGGGTTTACAATGGCGCCAGTGGCACCAGGCCCACACTCAAAAGGGGCCCCAGCCCGGCCCGCTCCTCCTGTGCTGCGCCCCAAGCTGCTGGCTCCTGTCCACCCTCTGGCCCCTCCCGCTCCATTGCTCGCTCCTCTTGGCCAGCCAGCCCAAGGCATCTCTCCACTCCTTGGCTCCGCCCACTGGCTCCTGCTTGCTGGCTCCTCCCTGGCCCTGGTTCCTCCCCTCCGCCAACTGCTCACTCCTCTTGGCAGCTGCCTGCCAGTGATGGGGGCGGAGAGGAGGCCTCAGCCGCTGCCGCTCCGAGCCTCCAGGCTGGTGACCATCCGCTTCAGGCTCCTGGGGGCAAGGCCCGCCTCTCCCTGCCGCTCTGCAGAAGCAGCGGGCTGGGGCAATGGCAGGAGTCAGTGGATATTGATCCCGGCCAAGCACAGACTGGCGCCAGGAAATAAAGATCATTCTCCTACAGCACTCCTGTTTGTCAGACCTTTATTACAACCTTGTCTTTTCCTACCACTCTTGATATAAATCATCTTTATTTAATATTTATTTTGCAGTAGTGCCATAAGCCTCAGTGAGGATCCACACTAACACATTGTGCCAGTTACTGTACAAACACATACGGAGCCACAAAGAGCTTACAATACTGTTCATTTCCTCCCTTGCTCATTTCTAGAAAGATGCTGTCCCATTCAGAATAGTCCAGCTAAGGAAAGACATTTCTTTTCTTTTTAGGCTGCCCTTCATCCATAGAGCAACTCCAATGGAATCAAAAAGAGTAGTGCCAGGGCCGTTTGGGCCCTAATCTTGCAAAGAGTGATGCACGTGCTTAACTTCACTCACTGTGAGTAGTACCACTGGAACCAATGGGAGACTTCGCAGTCTGTAAGTTATGCAATGCGTAATTCTTGGCAGGACAGGATCCTTGGTTTGCATTTCTCTACTAGTTGGATATATTAAGTTTTCTGGGAACCTTTGTGTTGATTCACATTAAAAATAACCCAGCATAGAGAGCATCAGAGGATGGGGCTTTGTTTTTGACTAGCTGAAAGACTGGATTGGCTTTTGGTACAAGCAGGGCTTTTTGTTTCTCCCTTTATGCAAAAACCTTTTATTCAGCTTTGCATCAGCTACAATTTAGGCCCCCTAACACCTGTGAATAAAGACTTTAGGAGGGGGGCACTACTGGTGCAAGTCTTTTCATTGATGTCTGATGAGGCTGGCTCACACTGCTAACATACTGAGTTGTGTTGTAGGGATGTGATGTAACATACATTATTTCAGCTTGTTTTGTGTGGCTAAAGCCTCTGATCCATGCTGCAGAAGTCTGATGGAGGTAAACCTCTCAAGCTGCCTGTGACTGGTGGAGGAATTCCCTGTGAGTGTTTCTCTACATTTACTGCCCACTTGTTCCTGTCGCGGTGAGTGTTTCTGCTTGGCAGTGGGACTTGTTTCCTTCTCCCCAGGCCATAACACAGAAGGGATGGTGTGAAAGAGGCCCGGAGAAGGTACTCTTCAGTGGCCATATTGTTATTTTTCTGTTAGCATATTATTCTGTTAGAAGAATATTTGAAAATAGATCTTTATCTCTGAGGCGAATATTAATTCCATCTCTGAGCTTTGTAAAGGCTCCAAGAAGCTTGGCTGTAAGCACTTTGTTAACTGAGAGAACACCTATGTTAGAAGCAACACAAAATAAGAGGGACAATGTGGAATGAAACAGAGCAACATGAATCAAGTGAGAAAATTTGTTGGCATTCTATAGACCAGTGGTTCTCAACCAGGGGTCTGGGGCCCCCTTGGGGGCTGTGAGCAGGTTTCAGGGGGTCTGCCAAGCTGGGCCAGCGTTAGACTTGCTGAGGCCCAGGGCAGAAAGCCGAAGCCCCACCGCACAGGTTGAAGCCCAAGGCCCTGAGCCCCACCACCTGGGGTTGAAGCCAAAGCCTGAGCAACTTAGCTTTGTGGGGGCCCTGTGGTGTGGGGCGCCAGGCAATTGCCCTGCTTGCTACCCCCTAATGCCAGCCCTGGCTTTTATATGCAGAAAACCGTCTGTGGAGTTTTTATATCATGTTGGGGAGAGGGAGAGCTCTGAAAGAAAAAGGTTGAGAACTCCTGGTATAGACATCAGTGGAGTTAAACCTGGGATCAGTGAGATTCAGTGTTTTGAAGTGGGAGGTGATTTAGTAAGAATCACACAAATAATTCCTTGGCTTGGCTATTGTATTCTGACATTATCAGGAAGGCTTCAGTGGCAGTAGCACATAGCTTCTTCTTTGCTTCTAAGGCTAAGATGCGCCCCTGCAGCACTTCATTGTAGACATGACTGGACCGAAAGGGTTCTCCCATCGGCCATCGTAATAAATCCACCTCCTCGAGAAGTGGCAGCTACGTCGAAGGAAGAATTCTTCCATCAAGTGAGGACTGTCTACATTGGGAGTTAGGTTGACTTAGGGGGAGGGATAGCTCAGTGGTTTGAGCATTGGCCTGCTAAACCCAGGGTTGTAAGTTCAATCTTTGAAGGGGCCATTTAGGGATCTGGGGCAAAAATTGGGGATTGGTCCTGCTTTGAGCAGGGGGTTGGACTAGATGACCTCCTAAGGTCCCTTCCAACCCTGATATTCTATGATTCTAACTATGACGCTCAAGGGTGTGGATCTTGCACACCCCTGAGTGATGTAGCTGAGTTGATCTAATTTTCTAGTGTAGACCAGACTAGAGTTTCTCAAGCTATGGGCAGTGGCTCATGAAGAGGTAGGGATACCAGATAGCAACTGTGAAAAAAGGGGAAAGGGGGTAATAGGCACCTATATAAGAAAAAGTCACCAAAAACAGGACTGTCCCTTTAAAAACGGGACATCTGGTCACCCTATGAAGAGGTAGCTGGTCTCATGATGCTAATCCACTTTATCTCTACCTGGAAAATCACATTAAAAGCAGCTAAAAATACATAAGACACTTTTAGGACATTACTTCTTTTTGTAAATGTAACAACCCACCATGGGTTATCAACAGGGTTCAAGCCTATAACTTTCATCACCAGCACAGAGATCTGCACTGGTTGAGCTAAAGGAGTAATGCCATTAGCTATTAGCATTTAATTCTAGAATACACATTTCAGATCAAATTCAGCCCTGCTGCATGTAACTCCACGGATTTGGTAGCTGTGTTAGTCTGTATCCGCAAAAAGAACGAGGAGTACTTGTGGCACCTTAGAGACTAACAAATTCTTGATTATTTCTTTGATTCCTATCCCTAGTCATAAAATATGCCCTGCACAGTGAGGAGCCTATAAACCTGACATTTTGACTTTCAGGGGGATCATTTAATCAGTGCTCTCCCTCCACATTAGTCACAATTACCCCATTATATCTTTCTCTCTCACCATGTGGGCGTCTACATACAGCCCTGACACAATACACAGGGTGTACCCTGCAGAACACCCCCTCCCCACGTCGGACCCATTTGCAGCAACATAAACCGGCATGTCTAACCTTAACTCGCTGCACAAACATTTCTGGTCTGTCATGGCCACCGTAAAGCGTCTGCCATCAGACTCTTGTAATCAGATACGTAATCCCCCCCCGTCAGTTCCCCCCCAGCCTGGCTCAGATCCCTTCCCCATCGCGATTGGCCTGACTCTCTTTATTGCCGCTCCTGGGGACTCCGCCACCAACTTTCCACGCAGTGCGCTCCAGGGCAGGGGGAGACCGGGCAGCTGGGCGCCTGCCATCACAGCGGCCCATGCCGCTCTAGAACCCCGCGGGGAGCGGTTCCGCTGCTCCAGCTCCATGTGCGGTGCTGGGGATCGGCCGACTCGCATCCGAGTGGCGCCCCCTCAGCCCGCCGCTGGGGGAGCCGTGCTAGAACCCGGCGCACTGCGCTCTAGAAGGCAGACTCCCCCCCACGCTACTAGGACCCGCTACGTTCTAGAAGGCGCGGGGAGCCGCTCTAGAACCCAAACGGAATAGCCCCGAGGTGTAGCGCCTGGGCTGTTCCGCAGGACGCGCCTCCGCGGCAGGTGGAGCCCGAGGGGCCGCGTGGTAGCGATCGGCGCGGAGCCGCTTTAGAACCCGCCCGGACCCGATCTCTGCAGGGGAAGGGGGCGGCTCTAGAACCCGTTACCCAGCCAGCGGGGCCCGCCCGGTGCAGCCATGCTGGAGTCCGCGGTGCGGCTGGCCCTAGGGGCCGGCGAGCTGGTGGCTCCGGGACCGCAGCTCTCGGAGCGCCTGGCCTTGCTGCAGGCGCAGGTGCTCGCTTCCCTCTGGCCCATGCTGCTGCTGGGAGGGGCCGTGGCGCTGCTTGTCCTGTTGGGGATGCTCCGGCGCTGGGACCGGGCGCGGCCGGGCCCCCAGCACAGCGCGGCGGGGGAGGAGGGTGGCGCTGGGTCTGCCAGCTCCGAGGCCGGACGGCTGCCAGCGCCGGCCCCGCGGACACAGAACGGGATAGCTGGGCAGCAGGAGCAAAGGGCGAGGCAGAGCCACGAGGCAAAGGTAAGGACCAGCCCGTCCCCCACACTACCCCCATCCCAATCCCCTGCACAGGGGATCTGCCCTTTCCCACCAACTCAACCCCTAGCACAGGGTCCCTCCATCCTAATCCCCACTGCAGGTGGCCCAGCCTACTCTCAGCACAGGATTCCTCTCTCCCCTCTGCATGGGACCCAGCCCCCTCCCACGCCACCCCCAACACAGCACCCCCCCCCCATCCCACTCCTCTCCACAAAGGGATCCCAGCAGTGAATCTCCCATCCCCTCTACTGGGGGCTCATACAGTCATTTGACCTCCCAACCCAGTCCCCTGCATAGGGGTTCCTATCCATCTCAAGCACCTCTTAGCATAATTCCCTGCACAGGATCGTTTGCAGGATCCTTCTCTTTCTCCCATTCCATTTCCAGTCCTGGGGCCCATCCCATCCTTACCCTATGCTGGAAGAAGGGATTGGATGTGGGGAATCACCTTCACTGGCAGGCCAGCTGTCAGATCCCACCCCTCAAAGTGTGTGTTTAGAAAGAACTGCCCTACTCTCTTCCCGATAAAGATACATAGTCCAATGTCAGAGCTAGACTCTGTACCCTAATTCATAGGGTACCCTCTATTCACAAACGTAAGAGTTAGTGGAGCTGCTCAATTAGGTATTATGAGCAGGACTGAGGCCAGTTCTCAAAGGTATTTAGGTGCCTGTCTCCCATGGAAATCAATAGGAGTTAAGCACCTACATACTTTAGAGGATCAGGGCCTGAGCCTTTATCTTGCACTCTAACTATACCCCCCAAACAATTTATGGGACAAGACAGGGTTGCCACCTTTCCCATGGTTTCTGGGATAGTCCTGCTTTTCTTACTGTTCATATACCTATTATTTATTGCTAAATAAGGGCGGAGTCCTGTTTGCATTGAAGTATATAGTAAAAGTTCTGTTGACTTCAGTGGTAGTAGGATGGTGGACCTAAGCACTAAATGTTTCTATTCATGTTGCATCAAAACTTCATTCTATAGCATGGCCACATGATCTTGGTTGCAAGGTGATGAGGTTTTGCAGCCATACTGATCATCATGGTCGGGTTTTCATACAGTGGGATGGAGTTTTGATGCAGCATTGTCACAGTTTGTTGTGACACTGCAGCTTGCTCCATTAGGCACTGTGTAAAGCAGAAACCCTCAGCCTGACTTACAGAAAACAGCTGGGTAAAGACACTAGTATGTTAACAAAATGTAAACTGTCACGACAGCACATTGTATATAAAATAAATGAATAGATACAACATAGGTTTGAACAGTCTGGTCTATTAGTATGATCTGTTAGCTGCTTCATTCAGGGAGATAGGAGAAAAAAAGCATATTTGCTGAATTTGTCTTTTAGTATGGTACTTCTGTGGTATCTTTTGCTCTTGCCGATAGATATAAATGTGTCAATATTTTCATCATAACCCTTGTTTCCAGGGATTTATTACTTGGCCATAAAAGTTACTTTCAGTCTGAATCTTGGCTGTATTATATTTTAATTGGTTAGTTCATTTTTCAAGCCTTTTTTTTTTTTTTTTGCAAACGAAAACAGCATGGTATAATGGACTAATAGATAAGTGTGCATTTGTAGTGATCACCTCACTGAAGTAATCCTAAAGTAATTGCCTATGTAAACAGAACGAGAAGAAATTTCAGCAAATATGTTACTTCAACATTTGTAACTGTTTTTCAGATCAGCAGAGTGTAACTCTAAACTGGTGGATTTTATGCTTCTGTGAGTCATCCCAGCGTGCAATCTGCTGGTGATGCTACTGTGAGTGTAGGCCTCTTTTATACAAAGTAGTGTCATTGTTTTATTATCATCAGTGCTGAAGAATTTGATCTGGTTGTAAATAATATGAAAATACAATTTTGGCAGAAACACTGACTATTGGGGTTGTAGGGGGGTGGTACTGAAGATATACATTATTCCCAGGGGCAGACACGTTATTTGAGCAGGCACTTCATAGGTCTGAATAACAGGATGGGAAAGGTAAATTAAAATGATACATTTGCTCGCATGCTAAGCTAAGGTTTCCATCATTAATTTCTTTTTCTGGTGCAATTGGTTCTTGCTTTCACAGTGGCTCCTTAAGGGTCAGATTCTACCAACCTTACTCAGGTTGACTAGCACCTTACTCTGTGGGGAGCCCCATTGAAATTGATCTGAGTGTACATGTGGCAAATTATGGACCTACAGGGAAGTGGGGGTGGGGAAGAAAGGGAGAACAGGAAAAATAACTTAAGAAGGGAAAAACAAACCTCTCATGCTTCATTAAATGAAAAATCGTGCTTATACCAAAACTGTATTCTGCCCTTTCTGCTTGTTTGCTTGCCTCATTCCTTTTCTCTTTCCCCACTCCACACTGTCGTTTGTCATTTTTCATTGTCTTACTTGTATAATCTGGAATGTAATATCCTTGAGGCAGGGATCTTCTCTTCTAATATGTATGTACAGTTCAGTGTGCACCTAGAGAACCAATATTAACTAGGCTTGGCAGAATTTGATTTTATACTTTTGATGTTTATTTTCAAGCATTTTTTAATTTTTATCAATTTAAATGTTCAAAGTTGTGCAAAATTATGGGTTTTAAGTATTTTTTTCTGATTTTTATGTATTTTAAATTTTCACAGTAGCAGGAAGTTATGGTGGGGTCAGACAATGGGTGACGTGGTTAGACATTAATGACTTAAGTACAGTAGATGTTGAGATTCAAAAAGTTAAAGTTTTATAACCATTAAAACACATAGTCAACAGCATCTGTCAAAATATATAAAGAAAAGAGCCTTAAATAAAACTCTAATAAATTCTCAAGCAGCATCTTTCTTACTTTGTCTATCTGTAAATTTAGATTATTATTGATGGAAATATTTTTTTGTTGGTTTGTGTGTGTACGGTGAAATTGATGTTTACTGATAAAAATCTAATCCTGCCCAGCCAATATATAACTGAATGATGATAATCATTTAGAATTCAGTAGTTAATTTTGAAGTTGCAGAACACCTTTAATATACTGAAATTAACATATCAAGAACTATATTAAAACAGGGCCAGAGATTGTAAAAATCAAAGAATTTCACAATTAACAATGAAACATCAAGATGTAAGGAATTGCAGAAGCCATAATGTGCAGATATTACATGATAGTACCCTGTCTTTGGTGCATGCTGAGATATGAGGCCAAAGACAAAATGCCTCCAGCACTCAGGTGTGTTGATATATCACAGCAGCCAAACATCTGCATATCCTGGAGTGTGTAATTTTGCTGATAAAGTTGAGATTTTTAATTTAAAAAAACCCCAAGGTGGTTAATTATCTTTTCCAGTTTTGGAATGTGTGCATGCCAGTGTTTTCCAGGCCATGGTCCCCTGTCCAGGAAGTGTGCATTGTTACATTTGCCCAGTTAGCTGGTTCCCTGCTAGTTAGAGGTCCAGTTAACTGCTTCCATATTAATACACTGGGAACTCAGCTATTGCATGTTTGCTGTGCATGACATGCGCCTCAGATTTCCACTGCATTCCACAGAGAGAGCGCAACAGTGCCCTCTGCTGACCTCTGTTGTTCCCTGCTGACATGCTGCTCCCAGCTGCAACCCTGAGTGCCACCAGCTCACTTCCCACTCCTCCCCTAAAATCCTGCCCTGGCTGCTAAGGGTACGTCTACACTGTGATTAAAAAAAACCTGCTGCACCAAGTCTCAAAGCCTGGGTCAGCTGAGTTGTGGGGCTATAAAATTGCAGGGCTTGGGCTGGAGCCCAGACTCTGAGACCCGCTAAGCCCGAATGTCTTCACTGCAATTGTATAACCCCACAGCCTGAGTCAGCTGAGCTGCGCCAGACGCTGCCATGTCACTGGTCTTTTATTGCTGTGTAGACATACCCTGAAGACAGCTACATGGCCTCATCCATCCTAGCATCAGTGGCAGTGTTGTGATGCTCTGGTGATTGTGCTTTTCTAACCTAGAACATGCTCAAGTCATGCAGTCACATTATGATCCTAAAAATGTCAGTCCCTCTGGCCATCTGTTTGTCTTTCATACTGCAGAGTAATATGGTGGCATGAGCACCAGCTTCAAGAGAAATATTGTGCATCAAGAAAAGAATCAAACCAGAATTTCTCCTTCAGCACATCTGAAGTGTGTACATGAAAGAGCACGGCCATCCCTTTCTGTCAATCTCAAAGGGAGGCCATGCCCCCTCACTGTTTCGTTCTGCGAAAGGCAGTCTGGAACAAGGGGAAATTAGCGGTCTTTGGTGCCCAGGCGCTCTGAGCAGGGCTGGTCAGTAATCACGTTCTGGGGCTCAAACCTTCCGACGAGGGAGAGTCCCAAACGGTTTAGGGCTCTGGCCCTCAGACAGGATAGAGCAGTCAATAGTCTGGGAGCCAAATCCTCAATCGGGCACGGCACCAAACGATGCAAGGTTCCAGCCCTCAGGCAGGGCAGGGCAGTGAATAGTCTAGTGTCCCAGTTCTGGTGGACGATAGGCTAACACAGCCCCCTGGCCTAAGGTGGGGAGGCTGCCACCCCAGAACTGCGGTGGAAGGGGGATCCGGGCCCACCAGACTCCACCAGGTCCCATCCCAGGGCCCTAACAGTGGCAGAGTGTTCCACCACTGGGTCAACAGGGAATCCAGCTGCAACATGCTGACCTGTCTTCAGGCAGCAACACAGCCAGACTGTAGTCAGCTGTCCCTGGACTACTTTCTCCCCTCCCCTCAGGGTGTAAATGCATCCATGGGTCATCCTCCATCTCCCTGGGACAGACCGCCAATGGTAGTCCCAGCAGCTCCTCGGAGTCTGGAGTGGTGGAATGCTCTGGAAGCTCAGGCAAGTCCTCAGGGCAGTAGAGGTCCTCTCAGTATCCTGCTCCGGCACTGGGAGAGAAGCATCTGTCTCCCTCAGCAGCTCCAGCACAACTGAGCTTCAGGGCCCACCTTTTATACTTCCTGTTCCTGTCTTGCCCGTCTGCTTCCAGTGGGTCGGGCATGGCCTTCCTGATTCCGCCCACTGGGGGCAGGTGGTGGTTCCTCCCTGTCAATCTCAGAGGGAGGCTACACCCCCTCACTACAGTACATTATGCAAATTTTGTACAAATGTAATTCCAGCCAGATTAGAGAATGCTGCATTCATGTTTCTTAAAGCCGTCAGCATAATTATATGAACAAAAATTAAGCGTGGTCACATTGTGAATACACATCACAAGTTGCACTGTGACTTTGTTGTTGTCACAATTTGTAACTTACCATGAGCGGTGATGGAGAGATCAGTCTCTTTCCCCACAGCCTCTCCCTTTCCCTAATAAAGAGTCTTTTACGAAATAGTAACAAGAAATGCCAAGAATCATCAGGGCTGAACTAGGTTGTAGTTGTGTTTTTTTAATTTAAAATTCTCTGGATCAGACTTGAAAACGGTCAGTTCTTTATCCCTGGGGCTAGGGTTGGGGGGAACACTTCTGCTTCTTTACCTGACATCAAATCAGACCATTATATCCAGAAGGGCCACAGAGGAATCACCCCTCTTCTCTGAGTCAGTGGGTCCTGCTCTGCATGATTTTGGGGGCGGTGGCCAGTAGGAGAGTGCTGGAGCTGGGGGACACGTTCTGTATGGGTTATCATCTCCTGGCAAACCCACAGGATTTCCCTGGGGATTCCCTTCAACATTCAATGCAGACAATTGCAGCACTAATTCCCATTGCTTGTCTTGTATCCTCACTCACTGCCTTATAAAACTCATGGTTCCTCCCTGGGAAGCGCAGGGGAACAGGCTTTCCATGTGAATGCCCCCAGATCTGTGGAGTTTTCCTGTGGCTCTTGGGACATCTGAGTAATTGGAGGGCCAGGTCCCCTTCTTCCTCTGCCAACCTTCCCAGGAGGCGGAGAAAGAAGCTTCATGTCCACTCTGCAGTTTCCCAAGTAACTTTCCCTTCCTACAGAGGGGGGATGATTTAGCTCAAGATGATTTTGGGGATGGGGGCAACATTGTAGACAAGTTTATGTATATAGTGATCATGCACATAGGCCCTTACATTCCTCTGTCTTGGATGGGGAGTCCTTCTTCTTTCTTTGCTAGTTAACATAGCATCTCACTGTTGCTTCCTATTTTCACCTTAGTGGAAACTACCATAGTATTATCTTTTCTCTGGGTACTAGAAGTAATTTCCCTTGAAGCCAGTGCCCGGGCTGCCTCCCTCATTGACTCTCACTGCCAAGAAAACATCCTCTCTCCTTTCAAAAATTCAGGCTTGTTGTTTCTCATTCACCCGGTTCCCATCAGTTCAGGGAACAAATAGTCTCTCATGCTTGGGTCTGGCATTATGGCAGTGCAATGTGATCACAGTCCAGCTGGCCAGAATGTCTGCTTTCACCTATGAAAATTGGATGAGCAAATAATTAAACTTGTGCTGTTTTATTTCCCAAAAGACTGTCATGCAGGTTGTGCAGTGTCTGTTGATGTAGCACTATTCAATTGTGCTGTGGCCGTGCTCTAGAATAGTTACATCATGATTAAGGCTGTATTTTTTTAAACAGGAGAGGAAAGTGGGCTATTTGTCATAGAGCAGAATGGTAGATTGCAGGAGGGCAATGTGAAAAATATCATAAGCTCAATTTTAATGGCTGATACTGTAATTATTTGTTAAGTGCTGATGGTGTGCTCAGTGTACAAGACCCAGAAGAAAATATGGGGCCAAATTTTTTACTTTGATCTAGGGTGACCAGATAGCAAGTGTAAAAAATCGGGACACTTTTTTTTTCAGGGCAGGGGGGGTGGGGGAGGGGAATAATTGCCTATATAAAACAAAGCCTCTAATACTGGGACCTTTGGTCACCCTAAGCCCAGGGCTCCCAAACACAGCTCAGCTGACTCAAGTCCCACTAACCCTGTGCTTAAACTGCAGACTCACCCAAAGTGGCCACTGACTCTCCCACCTGGCTTTATAACCACCCCCACCCCTGCTGCGGGACTCGGGAGATAGTTGGGGGGACACATGGGAAACGGCACCACAGCGAGGCACTACCCGCTCCTGCTCTCTGCCGCAGACCCCTCGGTACCCTCCCCGCCTCCAGCCGCTGCAGGCTGCAATCCCTGGCCAAACGCCCTCGTTGGGTGACAGCTGCTGGCGGGCAGAGGCTCGGGTGGGGTGGCCGCGTGGGGGCAAGGCAGCAGGGGCCAGGGAGCTATTTACCCCGCTGGCTCACGCAGCACCCAACACTGAACGGAGCCCGCGCGGTGAGTGGGAAGCAGAGGTACGTGGTCTGCAGGGCGGGGCGGTGCTGGGGCCCCCCTCCAGCCGCCCGGAGCCAGGTGGTGGCGGCTCCCCAGTGGTGCTGCGCTGCCGCTTCGGGGCAGGCTTCTGCCCCAGATCGCAGCCGCGCCAGCTCACTGCGCTTCCCGGGATGGCGGGAGCCCGGGACGGTGCTCTCCACTCTGGCGCTCTGTGCCACACACGTGGCCCCGACCCTAAGAGCCAGAGGGGCGTGCCGGGGGGCGAGGTGGGGAGTCCCGGAGGTGCTTACCTGGGACGGCTCCTGGGAAGCATCTGGCAGGTCCCTCTGGGTCCTAGGGTCAGGTCGGGTCGGGTGGGGGGCAGAGGGTTCTCTGGCGCCTGCAAGCCCCGCCCCCGCAGCTCTGATTCGGCAGGAGGGAGCCGGTGCAGCACGTGGAGACCCCGTCTGCCTCTGTGCCTAGGGGTCACCAGCACTGCAGGCACCCCGCCGGGAGCTGCCCCAGGAAGCGCTGCCACACCAGCCCCGGGACTTTGGTGGTGATGGTGAACTCGGTACCCGATATCGGGACAAAGGGCGTCCCGACCGATGTGCGGTCGGGACGCGGGACAAATGTGTTAAAATCGGGACTGTCCCGATAAAATTGGGACGTCTGGTCACCCTACTTTGATCTGACCCCTGGTCGGCAAAGGAGGTGAAAAACTCGTGGCTTTCCCCACCATAGTGCAGTCCCCAGCTGGCGAAAGAGCTGGCATAACCAGCTCCTATGTCACCTTGCCATGCAGATTCCAGCATAGTGTATCAGGGATGGGACAGAACATGACCAGAATACTGTTGTGGGGTCACAATGCTTGTCTGGTATAACATCCCACTGAAGTCATAGCCAGCCAGCATTAGTTTACAGCAGTCCTAAACTACACTGGGGCTAGGCTTGGCATAGAGCTGGTCCAGAAAGATGGAGCTGCAACCTTACTCTTCCCTTTCCCCCCTTAGTTGTGCGTAGTGTATACTGGGCACAGCTGGGAATCCGGGCCGATGGTTCATGCCCTGAGGCGCCAACATACTAAATTAACCTCGATGAGGATGCCAAACTAGGTGGTATATTGGATGGTTCCTGTTGGCAATCCTGTGTTTGTTGGAGACCAACTCTAAGCCATGACGTGTCTGATATCTTAGGTTATAGCTGAAAAATTCAGTTTAGGTGTCTGGTCACAAATAGATACCAGCTACTGATGAAGCAGACCCAGTTCTAGAGGTGCTCTTTTACTGTGCCCACCTACATTCATTGTATTTTCTATTTGAAAAGCCTCCCTTGTAGAAGATGGTATCTGCTGTATTATCTGGTATATTTTAAAACTATATTTGATATTCTTAAAGATGGAACAGAGTGCTGTGGGGGAAGGACCCAGAAAAGCCGCATCAGTGTGTTTGTATTCCAGTATTGTATTCTGGTCAGCAGCAACCCAGCACACATGCCCTCTCCCCACCATACATAGAACTATAAGCTACATGAATGTGCATGGGAGCGTGTTTAGAGGTCCAGGTCCTGGTCCTGGTGGAGGGGTGAACATTCAGAAACACGTTGTGTGGCATGTCTTGTAAAAATGTCCCCTGCACCTCTCTCTGGGGCTACATAATAAAGTCGAATCAATGATTGCACAAAAGCCACAAAGGATTATAGCTAGAGAGAGAAAGCATCACCTTTATATAAAGGAGAAAAGGCAGCTCACCCCCTCGTGCATCACAAACCCAATAGCCATAGAGTCAGAAAAGCCTTCAGATTAGCTCAGGAAAAGAAGAATGCAATTTAATATGCTACAGTGTATAATTCCATAAAAGGCCATGGGGATGCTTTTTTGCACGTGTTTGAATTTATTTAGAATTGTACTCGTGGGTTTATACAATTATTTAATTCAGTTTATTTCTGACTGCATAAAAAACAATATTTTCCTCTAAGAATGAGGAAGGGCGTAAATCTACATTTATCCATTTATTTGCAGTGATTCCAGTCAGGATAAATTACATCAAATAATTACTTTTTTTTTTCAAAACCACCAAACAGTGCCATAAATTAACATGTGGCCAAAAATGAAACCTAGGGGCCCTGACAAAGGAGGAAAGGGTAGGAGGGACTTCCAGAGCTGTAGGGCTAGCTCACTGACCAAAATGGGGACAGGACAAAAGGAGAGGCATAGAGTGTTATATGGGGGTCTAACTGGCATAATGTCATGGTGAGGGCAAGAAAACATGTTATAAGAACAGCCATACTGGGTCAGAGCAGTGGTCCATCTAGAGATCATTAGTGAGTGTGATGGAGTGTACAAACCCCACACTGGAGAGGAACAGGTCATGGAGCTGTTCTGGGCCCACACACCTGCAAAGCCTGCACAAATTGGAAGAGGAGCTTTAAAAGGGAAGCAAAGTAGCCCAGCGGTGGGCAGGCAGTGGAGGCGAGCTGACCTGTGCTCTGAGCTCCTGGGACAGAGCACCACAGGAATGCTTGCTTCCTCAGATCAAGGCTGCAAAGGAGGGACTGGTGACTCTTTGAAAGTCAGAAACTTTATTGTTGTGTTCAGTTCTTTGCTTTACCCTGTGGGAAGAGAGGGGTCTAGTAGGAAGTGATCCAGGAGGCAGCAGCATAGATCGATCTACCTAATCACCATAGTATTGAGGGGCTGAGAATTAACTCTGGAAAATGTAGGAACAGACTAAGGCACCAGTTCTGCATAGTGAGTTATGTAGAGCAGAGCCTCCCTGATTTCAGTGGGGTTATATGCAGGGTGCTATCTAGACAATTCTCTTTGCAAGGTCAGGGCCCTAAGCTGTGCTAGTCCAGAGTTAGTAGTATAGGAATGACTGTCAAAGCAATTGGTCCAGCAATGAATAAATGTCTCTGTTGATAAAACTATAAGGGAATCGCAATTTGTTTTTGCTGATAATTCATTATCACAATCTTCGGTGGAGATAATTTCTTATTTATATTTGGAGTCTAAAAAATAAGCACCAGTTCAGTTCTCAGAGGAAAAGGCTTCAAATCCTAATTATGTTTCAAAACCCTCCTCGAGATTATACAGCAAATTGTTGATCAGTGAAAAGAGCTGCACAGTAAATTGATATGCGGCATTATAACAACATACATTACGGGGACAGGGGGCTCTGTATCTTTGCAGTCCTGAGGTTGTGGTTTGTGTCCCTTGAGACCAAAGGAAGACTGCCTAATGAGGCCTTTTCACAGCAGGTTTTCAACCCTTTTTATTTACTGCATGGGGTTTTTGGCATGGCATGATGGTTTTTATTGGTGGGGTTTTTGTTCTGTGTTGGTTGCAGTTGTTTTATGTTTTTCAGTCTTGCAAGTTGTCAGGGTTCCCTCCCCACTCTGAACTCTGGGGTACAGATGTGGGGATCCACAAGACAGACCCCCTAAGCTTGTATTCCACCATCTTAGGTTAAAACTTCCTCAAGGCACAAATCCTTTCCTTGTTCTTGGACGGTATTGCTGCCACCACCAAGTGATTTAGATAAAGATTCGGAAAAAGGACCATTTGGAGTTCCTATTTCCCCAAAATCTCCCCAAGCCCCTTCACCCTCTTTCCTGGAGCGGCTGGAGAATAATATCCCAACCGAAAGATTAACAAAGTGAGCACAGACCAAATCCCTGGTTCTTAGGACACTGAAAATCAATCAGGTTCTTAAAAGAAGAATTTTATTAAAAAGAAAGTGAAAGAAAGAATCACACCTGCAAAATCAGGATGGAAGATAACTTTACAGAGTAATAAAAGATTTAAAACACAGAGGATTTCCCTCTAGGCTCAACTTCAAAGTTACAAAAACAGGAATAAACCTCCCTCTTAGCATAGAAAAATTCACAAGCTAAAACAAAAGATAATCTAATGCATTTCCTTGCTCTTACTTACAATTTCTATAATTTTAGATGTATCATTTCAGTAGAAGCTGGGTTACCTGCTTGGTCTTTCTCTTTGTCCCGAGGGAACAAAACAAAAAGCACAAACAAAACCTTCTCTCCCGCCCCCCAGATTTGGAAGTATCTTCTTTCCCCATTGGTCCTTCTGGTCAGGTGCCAACAAGGTTAATTGAACTGATTAACCCTTACAGGTAAGGGGATTCTATACCTCTGGCCAGGAGGGATTTTATGTTACTTCCCTTTATATTTAGGACACAAATTGTTTATTTTATTGTAACAGCTAGGACATTTCTGCAGCTAGATCCTGTATTAAATATAATGTAACATTAATAGGTCTTGTATGACCAACCTAAAGAATTGTATTGAGTTACTGTGCAATTCAAAAAGTAACCATGTTCCCATTTCAATTTTCCTGCCCAGATAATGCAAACCCTGATTGATTTTGTGTATTGAATAATGCATTCTTATTCTGGAACTGTGTGTGTGCAATGCAATCAGAGTCCTGTTGGATTCCAGATGACTCTTTTGGTAACCCCAGCATTATGATATAGCAATATCTCCCTTCCCTTTCTTAGGTCGAGGGGCGGGGGACTCTGAATAAGAATTAAATCGGATTCTGAATTATAATTAGAACAGTATCATTTAGTTTTCCAATGTGCATATATGATTAAACTGTGGCTCAAGGCCCCTAAGGACAGAAAGTCAGCCTCGGAAGGGTATTTGTGTGTGTATGGGGAGGAGCAGATGGTAGAAAGTGGTAGCAACTTCCCCTTTACCAGAAGGATTGCAGGGAGCCCTCACATCCCTAAACCTGGGTAGCTCTGGGAGGGGAGGGTGGCATGGTCAGAACAGCTAAGGGAGATGCCAATACAGTGCATTACTTTGGCAGCCTCCATTGATGGGGGTTCTGCAGTGCCCCAAGCAGAAATTACAGGTTCCCTTTTGTGACAGAACCCTAGGGAAGGGCAGTGTGCATTGTCCTTTCCAAAGAGCTGTGGGCCTTGCTGTCTCAAGTTATGTCTGGCTAGAGTTTGTAGTCTTCTTGTAACTCGAATTAATTGATAGCCAATGAGTTTGAGTTAGCCAACACATGCTGATCTAGACGTTCCACAAACACTTGTGGTTTATCCTAGGAGTATGTCTAGACAGAACCTAGAGTACACCTCAACCAGCTAATACACATTAAAATACACAATAAAATCATCCTGTCTGTTTGAAAATGTGTTGACTGACACTTTTTATCCTGGTCTAGACATATTCTAGGGTAAACCACAAATGTTTCTGTCTTGAGACAAATGTTTGTGGAGTTTCTAGACTATCTTTAATAAAGGTTTTTAGCTCATTCAAATCAATTGGCAATCAGTTAACTTAAGTTGCAACAAGGCCACAAACTCTAGTCTAGACCTAGCCTGGGGTTATTGTTAATTTCTGTGTATTCTTTCAGCCTGATCACATGTGACTGACTCCCGTAAAGGTGTATTACAAGAATTGCAACATTGTGCTTATAAGCATATATTTCCCCCATAATATAACATTTTTGAATATCCGTGTTCTAGGTTCCAGTGAATTGTCAGCTTCTAACCTCTGTCAGCACGAGAGAAAAAAGGCTACTGAAGGTACCACTATTAGTTCCAGAATTTACACAGTATTTCTAAAATGATATTTGTTTTAAGAATGTTTTTATTTTCTATTATGGTTTTTGTAAGGATAATACATTCCTGTTATCTGAAAGACTTAAGAATTGCTATTAGGAACACAGAAGTTGCCAGACTGAATCAGACCCAAGGTCCAGCTAGTCCAGTATTCTGTGTCCAGGCCGGCACCAGATGCTTCAGAGGAAGGTGTGTGATCTCCTCAGGCAGCGATGGGATAATCTGCCTCCCCACACAAGTGTGTTATATTTAGGGATTGGTTTAAGCCCAGAAGCACACGTTTTAATATCCCTTCCAAAACTGTTGCAATTAATTATGATAACTAAAGAGCCAAATCCAAATACAAGACTTTCCGTTGATTTTACTGGACTTTGGATCAGGCCTGAACTGAGCAAATCTGTGGTACAGTCATATTATTCTTATAGACAGGACTGTAGGCACTGCCGATAGTTAAGGTTGCTTGACGCTTCCTGGTCACAGATAAGATTGTGACTGGGAAGTGGAGCATGCTCAGTTCAGACCAAATATTTGGTGAACTTAGTCGCCTAACTCTAACAGATCTGTAAGCATGCAAAAAGTGAGATTTTTAGAGGTTTATAACTTGGCAAAATTTGGGCAGATTTTCATAGGAATAGCAAAAGGCAACTCCTTTTAACTGAAGTGAATCCCCTGCCAAATTTCAAGTCCTGCTCTAAAGCGTGGCGGCGCTACAGCTTCTCAATGAAGTAGTTGTAAAACATTTTTTATAATTGGCAAAATAATGGCTGAAACATTTAAGATAAAACTGAAAAAGACCAAAAATAAAAAACAAACCCACCCAAAAATCAGCCTGAGGCTGATCTCCAGCATGGACAATTTCACCCTAAATGGTTAAAGTTGGCAAAGTTACAAGCAATGGAAAACCTAGTGTTATAATGGGAAGTGTCAAGCAACCTTAACTCTAGGGAGAGGGGGACTGGGACAGACTGGGGCATAGGAGCAAAAGGGTCTATAACCATTCCTCTACAAAACCTACCATTAAAATGAGGAGTCCAGATTCTCTCTATTCCTCTGCTGACAGCAAAGAGCTGTGAAACCCACTGGCAGAGTGTGTGTTGCTTTCCCCCTCTAACAACTGGTCCACATAGAGGAGAACAGCCTACTACAGCTACCAGTTACCCCATTAGTTCAAGTGGTAGAGATCTGTGCTGTGTATCTAAAGGTACGAATCCTGCTGATGACTCAAGATGGGAGTCAGAATGGTTCCACATGGTAGAATTTCTGGGGGAAGAGGTGTTGTGTTGTTTTTTTTTTAAATTAGATTAGTTTAAAAAAGCCTACATTACAAGAATGTTAAGGTTGCAAAGTCAAGCACTGAAAAGATAGGAAATGCCAGTATTAATGCTGCCTGGACATCCTTAAATCGTCCATGTTGTGTCTGCCTTAGGATGTGATCTTTAATTACATGATCACAAACAGGTTTTTTTCCATTCAGTCAGGGCCGGTGCAAGGAAGTTTCGTGCCCTAGGCAAAACTTCCTTGCACCAGCCCTGCGTCCCCCCACAGCTAATGCCGCCCTGCCTGCGGGCCATGGGAGCTCAGCCCCCCTGCCTGCGGGCCGCGGTAGCTGAGCGTGGAGCCAGGAGACAGCGGGGTGGCTCGCCGTGGCTGCCTCCTGGCTTCACGCTCAGCGGCTGAGCGGGGAGGCAGGGGGACAGCTCGCCGCGGCTGCCTCCCGGCTCCATGCTCAGCAGCTGAGCGTGGAGCCGGGAGGCAGGAGGCAGCCGCCCGCCGCCCCCCAAATCCTGGCGCCATAGGTGACCGCCTAGGGTCACCTAGTGCTAGCGCCGGCCCTGCATTCAGTGCACCCATTCAGGCACAGGATGGGCTAAATTCTGACAGTTAATGAGGGCTATGTAGTGAATGAGGCCGTTATCTGTAGGACCCCTGCCTCATTTGTAGCAGAATGTATATCGTATATAGTGAATGAGGCAGGGATGGTAGGAAGAGAAAAGATGGTCTTATGGTCAAGGCTATTGAATGCTGCTCTGAAGAATCGGATTCTATCCCTGTCTCTACCTCAGATTCTGTGTGAACTGGGCAAGTCACTTAAATCAAAATGTTCACAGCTGGCCACTAATTGTGTGTTGCTCATATTCTGGATGCCTGACTTGAGACCCTGGTGTCTGATTTGCAGAAGTGCTGAGCACTCACAGCTGCAGTTAAGGTCAATGGGAGCTGTTCTTTGAAATTATAAAGTGCTATAAAATACTAAGTACTCTGAAAAATCTGTGTATGTGTTTCAAGTTGGTCACCCAAAATTACTGGAAACTGCTGACAATTTTAGCCTCTGTTCCTCAGTTCCCAAGCTAAAATGGGGATAATAATGTCTTAATCTCATAAATTCATTAATGTTTGTGAAGAGCTCAGATGAGCACCATAGAAAAGCCCATGAGGAAATTAATAACTTTGTATTCAGCTCAGTATTTTGGTGACTTGAATGAGGCAGGAGTCTCATGGAATAAGTAGTACGTGAACATGTAGATGAAGACTGTATCAGTGTGTACACACAAGGGGGCTTGAATTAAACCTTACTTCTGGCAATTTCTAACTTTAGAGTGTTTGATTTTACCTTCTTTTAATGTAGTTTGTTTGGATGTAATAGCACATTTCCCATGTATGTTAAGCCAAAGGATGTTCCCAGTCTTCAGGGATCACTATGGAATGCTTATTTTTACACAAATTTTTCAGCAATACGTTTAACTTGGAGAAACGTGTAATTAACCCTCTCAATGTAATAGTACTGACTTCACTTCAAAACTGTCTTAAAGAAAGTCACCTTGGACACAGGGGCGGCTCTATGTTTTTTGCCGCTGCAGGCACGGCAGTCTGGCGGCATTCGGCGGCACGCCTGTGGGCGGTCCGCTGGTCATGCGGATTCAGCAGCGTTTCTGCCGCCGAAGCCACGGGACCGACGGACCTCCCGCAGAAACGCTGCGGAAGGCTGCCTGACTGCCGCCCTTCCAGCAACCGTCACGCCGCCCTCCCCGGCTTGTCGCCCAAGGCACACGTTGGTGCCTGGAGCCGCCCCTGCTTGGACAGCTTCCCAATCTGCTTTACAAGCAACAACACACAACAGGGTAGGATGCACACTTGAGGTAACTGTGTAGTGAGTGAAGGCTTGGGTTGAAGCTGCTCTGAACAACTAAGGAAACAAATCCATAGTTCATAAAACAGAAAATTATTCTCCTTTCAGATTAGTAAAGTTTAAAAGCCCACTGGAAGCAGAATAGAAATTTCTTTATTTTCGTTCTTATTTTAAACTGCCAGTTTGTCTCCCCAGTTGTTGAAAGTGTCTTCAATCTGAGCTGTAACTGCTTGAAAAGCCTCTCACTGTAACAGATGGCACAGCTCAATAAACACAAGCTCCTGTTTCTTTATTCATTTGCAGTTGAGTCAAATGAATATTTTGAGCATATTGTTCTTCTGCTCTTTTTTTTTTTTTTTAACCATGGGTGCATGGATTTGTGTGATGAGTTAGAGATTCCATCCTACTTGGTGGTTATCCCATTATTGCATGCATCAGAATCTTATTTAGCTAATCCGATTGCTGCCTTTGTTTCACTCGTGTTACCACAGTGAATGCATTTTTCTACTCTGTTATAGTGTAAGAAAAAGGACATAGTTCAATGGTCTGAACACAGAACAGGGAGCTGGGAATTCCTGAATTCAAATCCTAGCTCTTTCACTGGAGACTTCTGGACAAATCACTGAGCCTGGGTTTCTCATCCTTGGGGTTGTGAACAGATGTTGGGGGGCCATGACAATCCGCCCTTCCCATATTTCTGAATGAGAGCATGGCCCTGGCTAGATAGGAAGCATGTTTGAAGAGGTGGGTGTTCTAGCTTGGAAAAGTCGAGAGTTACTAAGTGAAACTAAAATGTTTAAACTTTGTGGCCTAAAGTTAGTCACACAAATTCATATTTAGGTTCCTACATGAAAGTGGCCTGCTTTTCAGAGATTCTGAGCAACTACAACACCCATTATAGTCAGTGGAAACTACGGGTGCTTGGTACCTTTGAAAATCAGACCACTTACTGTAGTGCCAAACTCTAAGCATCTGTGTGGCCTCGTCTTCTCTGCCTTAGTTAAATAGGGTAGATAGTGTGTATTTCCTACCTCATTGTTCTGAGGAATAATTACTGTTTATAAAGTGCTTTGAAAACAAAAAGGGCTAAATATCAATATGCAGCAGGTGTCTGAATTTGAATGCGCAGTTTCTAACTTTGCAGATAAATGTCATTTTGTAGTACAGAGGGTATAATATTCAGCTCTCTGGAGTTTGTAATAAGGTCATTCCCTCGAACCCACAATAAGCTGCACCTGGGCAAACCCCTGCACCCATGTGGAATCCCATTAACTTCAACGGAACTCTGTGTGAGCTCGTTGCAGGACGAGGACCTTAGTTCCTCACTCAGTCTCATCCTCTCTTCTCTCTAATAAACCTCTAGCTGAGAAATGTGTATATATATATATCTATGTGTGTGTGTGAGTATTTATTATTTTTTGTAGTCTAAGAAAAAGAAGACGACCCAGTGCTCAGAAAAGGGGGCATCAAAAGACCACATCTCTGCTGAAAAAGACAAATTGCCAGAAGACGAGGAAGGTAATAAATGTGCGGATCGCTCAGTTAGCAGATTTGTATTGCCACAAAAAAGTGAGAATTGTGGTGATTAAACATCTTCATAGGAGTGGACAGAACAGGCACTGTTTGGTAGTTGGTATTTAAAATAATAACATTACAAAAGAATTGCAAATTTGACAGATGTTTGGACTAACCCCTCCCTTCCCACCGGTGACCATAGAGAAGGGGATTGCAGCTCTGCTAACCACATCTCTTTCAGGCCGCAGCTTCCCTAAGGGTATGTCTGCACTGCAAGTAGACACCCACTGTTGGCGTGTGTGTGCCAATTGACTCCGGCTCTCAGGGCTCAGGCTGTGGGGCTGTTTCATTGCAGTGTAGACTTCTGGGATTGGGCTGCAGCCCAAGTTCTGGGACCCTCCCACCTCACAGGGTCCTAGAGCCTGGGCTCCAGGCTGAGCCTGGAAGTCTACACTGCAATGAAATAGCCCCACAGTCCGAGCCCCCCGAGCCCAAATCAGCTGGCACGGGCTAGCCCGTGGGTTTTTCATTGCAGTGTAGACACACCCTCAGTGGCCTGTTCTTGGAGGTGGAGCTGGCAGCCTGGCAAAACAGCCAGTGAGGGGGGGGAGGGTGCTTATTCTTGCCAGAGGCACAGTTCCAGGGGAATAACAGGGTCCTGCCTTTGGATCTTGCCATGTTCGCATTTCCCTCTGGCCTCTACAGCAGTGACACAATATGGCTTTTATCTCCCACATTGCCTCTTGCTGGGCTTGTTCGTGAGGCCCTCAGAGCAGCATCACAGTATGGCCAGAGTGATAAAAGCATAATAGAAACCTGTGGGTACAAACCGATCTGCACAAAAGGCATTCAGGAACTGTGGGAGATCCCAGAGGATTCAGAAGAGGTCTGTTAGATACAATTTCACTGGAAAATACCTTGTATTCTTTTCCCCAGATCATTTTGAAAATTACAAAGCCTCAGCTTTTCTGGGTTTAAAAGATTAGAATGTGATTACGGTGGCCGTCACTGGGTTGGAGTCCTTTGCATTGGCAGGTGTGTTAATATCAAACAGTGGTTCCTTGGAATGTAGACGAAAAATAGGAAATTTCAAGGACTTCATTCAAACAGACTTTTGTTGTTTTAGTCAGACTGAGCAGATAATGAGCTATTCCATCCTGTGCAGAGACATCCTGGAAGAGGTGGGAGGCTCAGCAAAGTCAAAGGGTCAGATTCTGCCTTGACTGACAGCTTGTGCTAGGCCCATTCACTTAACAGGGATTGCACAGGGTATAAGTCAGGACAGAATTTGGCCCAATATGTACAAGGGTGATTGCATGTGGACAGTCAACCCCATGAGGGAGCCATATCCCTGAGTAGATCTAATGAGCTAATCAGGGACTAGGTTAGAAAACTAAGTAAATATTAGTGTTATATACAAATATTAAGTAAATAGTTTTCTTCCACTGAGCTGAGCCCAGGAGCTTCTGGATGATGGCTCCAAGCCATGAGTCAGATTAATTGACAACTGAGACAGTAATAGAATAGTTTTTGTTAGTTAATGTTTTCATTGATGCTGTCATCCAAAGGAATTATTAAGCATACAGGGCACTTGGCTCTCTGCTGTGACATCTTCCCTGAGGAAAGGGGTGTCATGTGGTTTGACTTACATAAAGTGCAGTAAATTATGTGGCGATACATCAGTCAGCCCATATAATAGACAGTATTGCATTGCAGAGTAGTTATATATTGTAGCCTGAGTTTCTGGGAGTCCAAGGTGCCACAGGGATGGGCAGACTGTAATGCTTACAATACCAAGGATTGTACATGATACTAACCACAGTGATTATGTTTAGTATGTTTGACCATTACCAAGATCGTTGAAACATTGATTTTTATAATCATCACTGGATAGCATGTACGTGAGAGTATTTCCTTTTCTTTGCCTTGTAAACAAATATGGGTCATACAGGAAATTTCTCATTCACTCATAGCAACTAATGGCATGGAGATAGCGAACTTTTTTCTGTGTTGCAGGTGTTTGGCAGACCAAGATCAGTAGCCGAGAAAAAAGACACTTAAGAAAAGAACGTCTGAAACAAAAAGGTAAACCTCCAATATATATTTACATGCATGTACAATATATGTTCTGTCTGGGTCTCTCAATTCTTTTTCTCTCCTAGAGCCTATTTTCCCCTCAACTGCCTGCCAGTTTTCTTGACAATTTGCTATTCCACAGTAAACATTTCCCATAACAGGCCAATTTGCTAAGGAAAAGAGCTTCAGCTTTTACCCCACACTTTCATGAAAGCCCACAAAGATATTCTCAGGACTTTGAAAACAGATGAGATTTACATATGAGGTGAATAAGAGATCTGCAGCAGTTAGGTCATCATGCAGACCTGTTGCATTTGTATAACTTCTCAAAAAATTTTTATGTAACAGTTGATTTATAGAACCTACATAATTGCCTACTTCAAAAAGTTTTCTGAAATTAAGAGCTATTTATAGTAAGCTGTTGTTTCTTTTGCAGCTATAAAAAGGGAGACACAACATTACCAATGCTAATTAAATAATACTTTGCACTCACAGCACCTTACCTCTGGTGATCTCACAGTGCTTTTCATTGACCTATGTACTTATGCTAATTACGTTCTTATAACTCTGGTATGTGAAAGCAGGTCATGAAATTTATGCTTTTAAAAAACCCCTAGCAATTTAATTCTCTTCAGTAAATCTTTTAGCCAACAAAGAAATCCTCAAAGATAAATACAGCAGAACATCTGAGAGGCTGGGGTGCAAAGTTAGAATTGCGACCCAAAGTGACACAAACATGGGCATTTTGGGGGAAGGAGAGAATTGTTTACAAAGGGGCATCACCTTAAAGTGCACTTGGGTATTTCTCTAAAAGTGAACATCAGGACGAAAATGGCGAACTATGATCTGTACAAATATTTAGATATTTTTGGGACCACCCTCTCCATCGCTTGGGGTCATTAAATCAAGACTGGATGTCCTTAACGAAAGGTATGCTCCAGAGGTTCCATCTTGGGAGGTGCTGAGCACTCTGGCTGCAGTCCAGCAAATCATGTAGGCCACATGCTTAACTTTACTCACATGAGTAGCTCTGTTTACTTCACTGCGACTTGCATGCTTAAAGTTAAGCATGTGCTTAAGTACTTTGCTGGGTTGGGGCCAGAGTGCTAAGCAGGGACCAGTCCTAATTGAACCACATGTTATTGGGCTATCGGAAATCACTGGGAGACGTCGCTTTAGTTATGCAGGAGGTTAGATTAGATGATCATAGTGATCCCTTTTGGCATTAAAATATATGAAGCTATGAAATAAGCCCTAATCCTGTTGAGTGCGGTTTGCTGTTTCATAGCAGGGAGGGAGCAGTAGCAGCATAAGCTGTGTGGAGATGGGGTTAGGATCATTTGTGGCCCCTTCTCCCCCCACAAAAAAACAGGGAGGTGTTTTGTTTACCCTTAGGTTAAGTCTGTGAATTGCTTTGGAAATTCTTTGATGAAAGGCGCTATGAAATCATCATCATCATCTTCATTATTATCTTAATAAACGTCCTTCCGAGTGCTCATTTCTCTGGCAATCTTGAAAATGCTAACGTTCAACAAATTGTGTTTATTTTTCTTTTCCCACGAATGGTGCTCCATATGCAGGAAGGATATCCGAAGTTTTTCTTTCTTTCTTTCTTTCTTTCTTTCTTTCTTTCTTTCTTTCTTTCTTTCTTTCTTTCTTTCTTTCTTTCTTTCTTTCTTTCTTTCTTTCTTTTCCTTTAACACTCTGTGCCCTGATCTGTACCTTTATGACCTTGAGTTATCCCTCCAGCCAAGGAAGAATGGACAAGACTCCTCTCACGTTGTTTCTTAATCCCCCAAAGGGGTCACTATGAGCTGTGTGGTGCTCTCCTTTCCCACATGGGCTGAATGTGCGACTTTCCAAGTGCGCTCAGCTTCTGCCAGCCCCAGACCTTGGGGCTCTGTCTTTTTGCTACTGTGTGTGTAAATATATTCAATGGGCTTTGAATCAGGTCCTTAGTGAAGTCAAAGGGCGTCTTTCCATTGACTTTGGATCAGGCCTTACATTTTTGTTTATACTATACAAGGTCCCAACCCTATTTTAAAAAAATCCATTTAAAATGTTTGTTTTCAAGAAAACCCTAGCAGAGTGTCACCAGGTACCTTGGTGGTTGAAGCAGTCTGTGATGGGGATCTGAAAGGAACCGTTTGGCCACATACTGTGAGTGGGACGGAGGACAACAGCAGTAGTGGACAGGGAGCTCTCTGTGAGTCAGAGACAAAGACAGACAGTGGTTCCGCTGTAAGGAACTCAGAAGCCACAGGAGAAGAATCTGAGCCCACACGGTCTGAAGAGGATGTTTTTTCCAATGTAGGTGAGTGTCCCCAGCAAACCAGCCCACTGCAGGAGTGCAGTCTCTGGGCAAGGGAACATTCAGCCAGTTCTATTAACCTGCCTTTATGGCATTTTCCTCCAACCTGTTCATTGAACAGTGTTTGCACTAGACTTTTTCTCTAGCATTAAGGCAAAGGACCAAAAACAGCTGGGGAGGAAACCTCTGTGGCTGGAGTCTGTTTGTGTCAAAGCTTGGGGGCAGATTTCTAGATGTTGCCTTCCATTTTAGTAGATGCAAATTGCAAATGCATTGGTGGTGCAGTTTTGTGCTCACAGTATAACTCACTTAGAGTACAAAGTCCATAGCTGCACCTGCAAATCAGAGAGTTCGACTCCTACCTGACCTAAACCTAAGGTGCTAAACTGAGCCCATAAAGGTCAAGGTCAAGTCAAGAGGCAGCATGAGTTAGCGAGTAGGGCACTGGACTGAAACTCAGGAGAGCTGGTTTCTATTCCCCGCCCTGCCACTGATCTGCTGTGAGACGTTAGGCAAGTCACTTCTCTTCTCTGTACATCTGTTTTGTCTCTCACTATTGGTTTGGCTTCAGGGCAGGGACTGTCTCTCACCACGTTATATTGGTTCTGGCTTGCAGGCACTATTGTGATACAAATAATAGTAAGACAAGGCTGAAAGTTTGGCCTTTAGTATCTTCCATTTCTCTTCCTAGTTTTGACAGTGTGTGATAAGAAAGTTGAAAAATAAAACAAAATAGATTTGCTGTAGGTAATGCCTCTTTTTATAGTTATTTTTTTAAAGTCTACTTAATTCAGATTAGTATCTGATTTTCATTGAGGTCCATCCTGTTGTCTGCAGTAACCCAACAGGCCAGAGATGTAAGATGGTGTAACTTAAGACTCCTCTACACTCAGATTCTATTAAACTTACAAGATGTAATGTTACAAAAGGAATATTGATGTAACCTACACACTCAGGAGCCACAAAGTGGTTACCCTACTTTAATTTTCACTTTCTTACAGTGTCAGTTGCTTTCCTTGCTACGCTCCTTTCTTTGGCCCCGTCAGGAGGGATGTGTGTGTGTATTAACACCATTTCATACTCACTTAGATTCAGTGGGCCAAATTCCCAGCTGATATATAAGGAGGGTTGCATGCAAATTTATGTGTAAGTGGGTGAGAGTTCAAATCGGAGTAAGTCCATAATGAGTCTAAGTTGGTGCACTTTGAGAGGGTCAGAAGAAGATGTAAACTTCCTCCAGACCAGTGTTTCCCAAACTTGGGACGCCTAGAATGGGGCTGCGGGAGTTGCGCGGGCCGAGGGACGTACTGACTGCCTTTCCCGCAGCCCCCACTGGCCGGACATAGCGAACCGCAGCCAATGGGAGCCGTGATCCGCCGAACCTGCGGACGCGGCAGATAAATAAACCGTCCGGGCGCACCAGGGGCTTTGCCTGGACAAGCGGCGTCCCAAGTTTGGGAAACACTGCTCCAGACTAATGGTATTTCTACACTGCAATCTGAGGTGTGACTGCAACATAGGTAGACATACCCACACTAGCTTTACCCGTGCTAGCATGGCTAAAAATAGTAGTGTAGACGTGGTGGCACTGGCTTCAGTGTGGGCTAGTCCATACATACCTAGAATCCCCAGCCTGCTTGCACAGCCCACGCTGAAGCCCATGCTGTCATGTCTACACTGCTATTTTTAGCTAGACTAGCACAGATAAAGCTAGTACGGGTATGTCTACCTGTGCTGCAGTCACAGGTCAGGTTGCAGTGTAGACATATCCTAAGAGGCTAACTTTGTCAAACTTGATTGTCTTCCCAGCAGCAGCAGCAGCACTGTCCACAGGGTTGGGGAGGAGAGACTGGAATGTTCTGAATGTGTCTGTTTGAAGCCACATGCAGCAGTTCTGATTGCCCTGTTTGGGTTTGTTTTTTAATCCAGGAACATGGGACGTTGCAGAAGCAAAAGCTTATCCTGTGACCTTTGGGACTTTACCAGAACTGTCCATGGAATTAAGTGAGTGGTCTTTCTGTGGACACTTTTGATTCACTTCCTCGTGAGTTTTCCATCACCCATATCCCCAGATATTCAGACCCTTAAAAATTCTCCCCATCATTAGTCATATTTCAGTGTTTTCTCTCACACCTTGTTCACATTTGAAATCCGATGCTCCAAACTTTTAGTGACTGACTTCAGTGTATTTTCTTGAACACAGTCCTAACTTTTGTGTCATCCTGGTATGACTTTAAAACTTGAGATGCGTCCTTACCAGTTATTTTAAAAAACACATCTAAACATAGAGATTAGCAAATTCCACCATTTGAGCAGTAAGTAACTGTGCTTCAGATCAGATAACGAGAAAGCACCCTACCCTCCTCAAATATTGCCCCGCCAGCAAACTCTCTCCCCATAATCCCCCATAAAAAGTTAGACTTTGCAATGTGTTCTAAAGGCTAGCAAATTCAGGCTATTTCAGACCAAGGAAGAAGGGCCAGGAGCTGAAGTCGAGTGGCCCTTGTGGAGAACACCTTGCCAGTAGCGTGCTCCTTTTTTACATTTAGGGAATTCCAGCTGATTGCAACTGGGGGAGAGAGGCAGTCTTTCTTGGTCTCTCCCATTCCACTTCAGCTTCATCTGTGTGTTCTCTAATCCCACCTACAATTGTCTATGCTTCTTCTTTCGGCTATGTAGGCCCTGAGTGGTGCTGGGTTGAAGCAGTGTCACAGTAGACAGCATAACACTGATTTATCAATGTGTAATACCGATGAGCGAAAAGGTAGATGTGGGGTTTAGGTTCCTGAATTCTTATTAGAATATTTTGAAAAGACTTGGTCTTGCATTGGTTTGCACACCAGAATCTCCCATTGACTTCAACAGGAGTTTTGGATGTACAAGGAATGCAGAATCTGGTCCTAAACATTTGGATATGTTAAGTGAAAGCATACATACATGCATCATGTATGTTGAACTGTGCAAGCCAAAATAATGTAATTCTGCTCCATAGCAAGACATTGCAGACGATACAATGTATAACTTATTCAATCATATATTTTCCAATCTTGCATTAAACGGTGGTCTGAGGCATCTCATAATAGACAACACGAGACAGACAAAAATCATTGTTCTCATCTGCATTAGTGAGTGCATCAAAAAGGCAAACTGCTACAGAGCAGAACTGCACAAACAGAACAAATATTTAGGGGAAGATTGAAAAAAAAAGGCCACAAAAACCTACCAAAAACCATATTCTTGGACATGAAGAAGAATAAACAAGAAAAAATATTATGAGAAGAGCTAATCCATAATACAAGTAGCTTAAAAGATTGATGTGCTGTAAGGAGTTACTCAGCACTTATGAGTGAACTCTGCTGTTTCAGTTACTTGCAAATAATCATCAAGAAAAGCTTTGGCTTCCTTCTTTCTATGAGCTTTTTCTCTCTGCCCTACTTTTCATTACATGTAAAAAGGGATAACTATGGGCCTGATTCTGTTCTCTTTCAAGTCAGTAGGAGTCTTACTGTTAACTTGAATAGGGAGTTGGATCTGGCTTTTTACCAGGTGTATAATAGATGAGGTCTTTGTTCTGTAGGAACTAAAACTTTAATTTGACGTCTCTGAAAGTCATTTGCCAGCCAAACAGATTACGACTTTGGACAAGACATGTTCAATCACTGGTCAGAGGGATATTCTGATAGTAATTTAATCATGTACTGTCCTTGTCCACCCTTTTTAAATAAGTTCAGTGTTATGAGCAACATAAATTAATTTTGCAGCTTAAATTCCATAATTCCACAGCTGTGCTGATCAAGAAAGGATTAATTGGCTTTAACAATGTGAATATACCTAAGTGATTGTTTTTGTTTTTTATTAAAAGGCATACTTGTTTCTATTCAGGTAATCTGAAGAGTAAATCATCTCAAGACAGCCCCTCCAAATATCATTGGAATTCCAACTTACCCTTCCTCACAGTGGACGATGCATGGCTTGGGCAGCGTATGTTCAATTTTCTGATTGATTGATTTGTCTGTGGAAAGATGAGTGCAGGTTGCTTTTTGCCTTTTTCGTTAGTCTCATTTTTTATGCTCAATCTACCAAGTATCTATTAGCCAGTGGGACTGCTTGCTTGAGGAAGGCGAGCAGGATTCAGTGCGCACTCAGGGTAAAATTCAGATGGGGCCTGATTTTCCAAAGTGCTGAGCACCCCCAACTCTGGCTGAAATCAATCAGAAGTGCAAGTGCTTTACACCTCTAAAAATCTGGCTGATGGTTAATATGGTTACTTATCATTTAAAAGTTCCTTCTTGCTTCTTTTATAAATAACACTTTAGTTTATTAAAACTGAATGAAGTTTACAAATCAAATTTTCTTTTTAGCATTTATCCTGGTTGTTTACTTTGTGCATGTCTATCACCTTGAACAAGACTATTCATTTTTACTTTAGTTACAATAAATTTCGAATCAGTTTCTTTTCCAGGTTCTTATGCTCTAGCATAGTGCTGCAATATTTGGGTTGCAGACACTTCAGAGAATTGTTCATCTCTTTGTTTTTAAGTTTCTGTTGGGATTTTTTTTTTAAATTCACAGAAACATTTTATTTCATAAAAACTTGGGTTTTGCGAAAGCTAAATTTGGGAGTAAAATTCACTTTAAAGTATCTCTTTAAAGATTTGTTTTAATAATAGAATTTCAGCATGAATTTAGAGTTTTGTTTGTTTAAACCACAGGGTTAAAGGCATACTGTGGATATGATCTCTGTATTTTAAAAACGTGTTACTAGTCGGCATAGGTTATTAAAGTTAAAAACAAGTTAAAGTTAGATTTGCTTTTTACCATTTCATAGATTCCAAGGCCAGAACGAATAGTTGTGATCAACGTACTTTATGTATTTTGTTTACTTTTCTCGCTTTGTTCAACTTACATGGTGAAATTAAAGTGGACAGCTTATAGTTGATGTCACATCTTGGTTCCCACACACTACCACGATGCTGGAATGTTTGAGGGAAAATGGCTTCATTGATATTTTTATAAAAAATAATTAAAAGTGTATTAACTTCTGTCAAGAAACTTTTTTTAAAAACCAGAACCTAAATTTGGGATCCTGTTAGTATCCCTTAAAACATAAGGGGAGAAATCCTGGACCCATTAAGGAAAACTCCCATTGATTTAATTGGAGCCAGGATTTCAACCAAGGTTTTCTAATGGATAGTGTTTGAATTTTAGAATCTGTGGGAAAGACCTATATAGATCTTGGAAGGTGAGGCTGGCACAAGTGGTATGGGCATCTGGTAGCTTCTTCTCTGCACCTTTTGGCTAAGATTCAGTGAAGTATCTAATTATACTTCTGCTGGTGGGGTACTCTATCCTGCATGATCTCTTCCATCTCTAACTTCTACGGTCATCCTAACTAAAGAGGAATCCAGAATGATTGACTGAATAGAGGAAGCAGATATTAATCTGCTGGCATCTTTCCATTTCTGCCTAGCACTAATTAAGATTCTGGAACAGATGCAACAGCTTGCCTGTCATGGGATTTTATAAATAACATATTTTATTAAAGAAAAACAAGTGTTCCCAGCCCATTGCACTCTGTTTATTTATCTTGATGGAGCTGTTTAGATGTTCCAGACACTTGGCGTTATAACTTCTGAACATAGTCCTGGCTACACACGAGTAAGGAGGATGGCAGCATAGGTGGCTCATCCATTGGTACTTCCTTGTATTTTATTTGGCATTTGCTACTGTCTGAGCATTTTGTGTTTGATTCCCACCTGGATAGGGAAGCAGAGCTCTTCTGCTTCCATGGAATAGCATCACGTTTAACTGACAGCTTGAATATATAGCTGTGAACTCCGCAGCTGTTGCTATTCACTGTGCAGTTTAATTGAAAGAGGAAATGGAAGGTTTTCTGCACACAGTAGCAGCTTTTTTGTAATTATTAATTATTATTATTATTATTATTTATTACTATTTTTGATTTGCATAGCACAGCTTTGATCAGATAGCAGAATGAAGGGGAATGTCACTAACATGTATTCCTTCGATTTAGCTGAGATAATGCCTGGCATTAGGGTTTGTGCTGGCATGTGACTTAGCTCTTTAAACAAGGCCTGTTAACTGTTTCAGATATGAGGACTAAAAATGTCACTTATAACTTGAAGACCACAGGATGTTACTCCTACACATCCAGAGGAATATAGTCAATCAATTCCTTTCATTTCCCTAGCAATTTTTTGGTAGGACTGCGTAGTGGTTAGAGCAAGGGACTAGGCATCATGAGCCTGGGACTCTATTCTTAGCTCTGCCACTGACTCAAGGGCAAATCACCCTCTCTGCTCCAGTTTATCCATGGTAATAATAATGACCTATTTCACGGAGGGTGAGGAGGGTTGAGACTTGTGTCCAAACTGCAGTCAGTGTCACAGCTCATCTGGCAGGATGACTCTGGAGAATGTAAAACATTCTACTAAGTAAATACAGCATTTTTCATTTTCATGCAGTTTGTCTTTTTAACAGGTGACTTGGACTTGTCCCATTAAAACCATCGTGTCTGCTAAAGGCAGAGTTTCTTGGGCACCTGTAGGCTACCCCTGTGTCTCATGACTTGCTTTCTTCATTCTGCACTGACGTCAAAATGCATTTTAATTCTTTCATGTCAAGAGAATAACCAGAATCCATTCAGACTAAGAAAGTCTCCAGTCTTGGATTCACCTATGACTTTCATATGTAGCAAATTATTCCAAAGGAACATGCAGAGTGAGGACATCTTCTATCTGGTTGACACTAGTTCAAACATTTTTAGTGAAACCTTTTCATCTGTAACACTTATAAGTAAGGTTATGTTTTAGTTATGGGTATTTTTGGTAAAAGTCATGGACCGGTCACGGGCAGTCAACAAAAATTCACGGCCTGTGACCTGTCCATGACTTTTACTGTACATCCCTGACTAAAACTTGAGTGGAGGCAGCTTGGGAGGGTGGCCAGGAGGAGCGCTGCGGGTGCTGGGGGGGGGGGGGGCGGTTGGCGGGACTGGGGCAGGCTCCCTACCCAGCTCCTGAGAAGCGGTGACCCCAGCTCCTAGCTCTACGTGCTGCCTCCACTCCGCCCCAAGCTCTGGTTCTGCAGCTCCCATTGGCTGGGAACCGTGGCCAATGGGAGCTGTGGGGACGGTGCCTGCGGGCAGAGGCAGCACGTGGAGCTAGGAGCTGAGGGAGGGGATTTGCTGTTGCCCTTCCGGGGGAACCCCCCACCAGGTAAGCCCTGCACCTCAGCCCTGAGCCCCCCGCACTCAAACTCCTGCTGCTGGGGGCGGGGGGACCGGAGACTGTCCCAGCAGCGGCTGGTGCGCCTGGCCCAGGGGCTGCCCGAGCTGCTCAGGCCAGGTGCATCGGCCAGGTGCATCGGCCACTGCAGAAGTCACAGAGAGTCACGGAATCCGTGACCTTCATGACAAACATGGAGCCTTACTTATAAGTAAATCTTAGATGGGAATTTCCTGCCTGCTCTAAATGGATCCTAGTAGCTCCCCATGTCAATGTTCTTTGGTACTTTGGGTTTGTTGTGCTAGCAGGAAAAATTCTACACTCACTGTAATACAGTCCCCTGCCCTTCGCGGATATTACTGCAGCAGCCACATAAAGATTGGCTGGAATGGATTGGCTGAGCAGTCGCTCCAGCTGTACTGAGGGTTGTGTTTCACCAGATCAAGATCTCACAGGAACGAGTTGGTCACCTTGAGGAGAAGAGACCCTGGTTACATAGGGTCAAAAGCAGCTGACTGTAGCCTGTAGAGTGTAAAACTTTTAAACGGTTTCCTGAAACACTGTAGTGACACATCAGAATCAGTTTCTCTCATCAAAGGGTTGCACCCAGTGTGCTGCAACTCTGTCTTGCTGCTTCATCCAGCTACATCCTTACATTCCACCCATTCAGTACTACAGCCGCTTTTCCCAGCCATTGGGCTAGACGAGCTGCATCCTCTTTGGCTCCGCCCACCCCACCTATCCACCAGATCCCACTGCTTCTGTTCCCTTGCCCATTTAGTACTTGTTCTCCGGGCTTATCTCCACTTACCGGGGGATCGACGCATGGTGATCGATGCACTGGGGGTCGATTTAGCGGGTCTAGTGAAGACCTGCTAAATCGACTACTGATTGCTTTCCCGTTGACTCCGGAACTCCACCAGAATGAGAAGCATAATGTAAGTCGACGGGAGAGTTTCTCCCATCAACCCAGCACAGTGCAGACACCGCAGTAAGACGACCTAAGGTACGTCGACTCCAGCTACGGTTATTCACGAAGCTGGAGTTGCGTAACTTAGGTCGACTTAACCCCATAGTGTAGATGTGTCTTCTCACTCCATATCTCATTACTTCTTCTTCCTGCCAGCCTGAAGGGTAGCTAACTGCCCTCTTGCAGTGGTAAAATAACAGGGAAGTAAGGAGCTTTTGTTGCTCGAGTTTGGAACAGCTTCCTGCTTACAAGAGTTAGTAACCTCTGATAATGTTTATACAATAGAACTTGAGAGTTTCGAACACCAGAGTTACGAACTGACTGGTCAACCACACACCTCATGTGGAACCGGATGCATGCAATCAGGCAGCAGCAGAAGTAACTAAAAAATGCAAATACTCTACAGTACTGTGTTAAATATAAACTACTAAAAAAAAAAAGAACATTCTTTTAAAGAAAAGATTTGACAAGCTAAGGAAACTTTCTGTGCTTGTTTCATTTAAATTAAGATGGTTGAAGGCAGCAATTTTCATTTGCATAGTAAAGTTTCAAAGTTGTATTAAATCAATGTTCAGTTGTAAACTTTTGAAAGAACAACCATAATGTTTTGTTCAGAGTTACTTACAACCTCAATTTCTGAGGTATTCGTAACTCTGAGGTTCTACTGCAGGGATCTCAAACTCAAATCACGAGGGCCACATGAGAACTAGTAAATTGGCCCAAGGGCCGCATCACTGAAACCTTTTCATACAATGATACAAAAGTATAGTCAAAAATGAAAAAAAAGAAGAGTAATATAGTATTCTATTAAAAGTCAATGTATTAACTTTTTAAAAACTGTAATGCAAAGAGGGGTTTTAATAAAATATAAACACTCAGTAATGTTTGGAGCTTGGCTGCCAGTGGAGTCGGCGCCTATGGCGGGCCGCAGGAAATAACTCTGGCCCGCGGGCCGCGTGTTTGAGACCCCTGTTCTACTGTAATACCTTATTTATATAGTAATCCTGAAGGATCTTAAAGCACGTAACAAATTACAGAGTGTGTACAGAAATCACTTCAGCTAGCACTGAAAAGCTGTCCAAGTGGCATGTAGTAGCTCTTTAACAGCAACACTGCACAACAGTTTAGGGCAGAAAGCAAAGAATCCTCCAGCTGAAACTGCAGGAGGATATGGATAGGTAGCAAGTAATTAACCAAACTGGAACAAGTCAGAACATCACAGTTAGGACCCTACCAAATTCACAGCCGTGAAAAACGCATCACGGACCGTGAAATCTGGTCTACCCCCTGTGAATTCTGGTATTTTTTGTGCTTTTACCCTATAGTATACAGAGTTCACAGTGGGAGACCAGCGTTTCTCAAATTGGAGGTCCTGACTCAAAAGGGAGTTTCAGGGGTCACAAGTTATTTTAGGATGGCACAGTATGGTATTGCCGCTCTTACTTCTGCGCTGTCTTCAGAGCTGGGCAGCCAGAGAGTGGCGGCTGCTGACTGAGGGCCCAGCTCTGCAGGCAGCAGCGCAGAAGGGTGGCAATACCATACCCTGCCATCCTTACTTCTGTGCTACTGCTGGAGGTGGCTCTGCCTTCAGAGCTGGGCTCCTGGCCAGCAGCCACCGCTCTCCAGCTGCCCAGCTCTGAAGGCAGTACTGCCGCCAGCAGCAGCACATAAGTAAGGGTAGCAGTACCGCAACCCCGCCCCCGCAAAACTTTGCACGCCCCCTTTCCCCCCCCCCCCGGCGACTCCTTTTTTTGGTCAGGACCCCTACAATTGTAACACCGTGAAATTTCAGATTTAAATAGCTGAAATCATGACATTTAATATTATTAAATCCTATGACTGTGAAATTGACCACAATGGACCGTGAATTTGTAAGGGCCCTAATCATAGTTAATGGACCTGTTCTTGTGAAAGTGGCCAAGGGATTTTTTTAATGACCACAAGGGATCATCAAGATCTTGGTTTTACATAATATCCAGAAGACAGCACCTTCAGCAGCACAGTACCCACAATACCACAGGGAATTGGTTCATTACTGACCCAGAGGGAAGCATACTACTGTGACACTAAGCACCATGGGTGTTATTTGGGAGGATACAGGGAGGCATTGCCCCCCCAAACAGAGGCGACGGATATGGGGGTGTCAAGCAGGGTCACGTGACACTCTCTCCCCATTTCTGCAAGCACTGAGCTCCCCTGCAAGGCTTGCTCTGCTCAGTTTGCCCAGGAGTGGGGCTCTGTCTCCCATGCTGCTCCTCCTCCCTCGCTCCCTCCCAGCCTCTCCCCCCCCTCCACGTTTTGGCTGTCGGGGAGCAGACACGTGAAGGAGCAGCTGTTCTCCTGCGCTCTGGGTCACTGCCTCGGCATCTCAACACCGCCTCCTGGGTCCTAGTGCCCACCTGTTTCCTGTACAATGGTGAGTGCCCGCGGGGCAGGGCAAGGGGGCCGGGGTGGGGCTGGGGTAAATGCGGTGCGGGGGGGAAAGACTCTGGGATAGGGAAGGGGGAAGAGAAGGGGCTGGGGGTTGGAATGGGGGTGAGGACAGTGGGGAGAGGTGGGGAAGAGAAGGGGATACGGGAACGGGCAAGGGTCAGCAGGAGCCCGGCATGTGGTGTCCCCTCGGCGGAAGCAGCAGCCCCATCAGGGAGGCGGCCGCAACAGCACCAGAGCAGCAACGTCGCTGCAGCAGCTGGGGTTCCTCCATTAAGCCGGCCCATCCCTGCCAGCTCCGGCAGCCCAGGTGTTACTCTAGGCGGGGGGAGAGAACCAGTGAGCCAAGGGAAGTGGCTTCAGCGTGCAGATGTGTGTGCATGCATGAGTGCGCTCATGCTTTGCCCCCCCCCAAATATAGCCGTCAAACAATGCCTATGCTAAGCACACACTGTGCAGAATTGTAACAATCTCTACAAAATATGCCTGGTGAGGTATCTTTTGAAAACCAGTAACTCACTGATCATTAATATTCTTGCATGATGTGTGTACATGGTGGGTATTAAGATATGTACTAGATTTATGACTAAAGTGTGAATAAGCCAAGCTTGTCGGGGGATCTGGTAAACAGGTCTGCTTAGACAAAGGAATGTGTATTTGATCCTTTCACCAGCCGGATCTTCAGGGAAAAACAGCGCCGGTCCATATTTACATATAAGCAGTAAACAGGACCATCAAGACGGCAGTGGGAGGAGATGGCAGGAAACAGAACAATTTGCATTTCAGCAAACACAAGTAGGGGAGGAAAGAGCACAGAGTTTCCTTCACCACCAGGCTCTATGTCACTTCCCTCACAACTTGAATAAGCTTTACTTTCAGGAGCAACCTACAGAAGAATACACTGCAAAAGTTTGCTGGCCTATAAAGACAAAGGGGGCTGAACCTCAAGTGATAAGCAATTGAATCAATGGATTGTATACAATGTTACTGTATTATAAGTGTGTAGAGTGAGGTCTTTTCTGAAAACTAATGACACACTGGTGATTAATACCATTGTGAAATGTCTGTATTAACACTATGAGGAAATGTGGATACTTAATGATATTATGTTTTAAAGTCTGTGGCCAAACAGGGATCAACAACTTCCTTCCCAGACAGGAGAGACGGCAGCTATTTATCTGTCTCCTATGTAAATTAAGCATGGTGGAATCATGGTTGTGAACATCCCAGCAGGGAGTTACAGTAGCAAAGCATTTGAGGCACCCAAGGTTGCAGGACAAGTGATGACACAACTTTTCACTGGTCTGGATTGCACCCCGAAACCCCATCACAACTGCATACTGAATCACCAGAGTCTTCCTGTAGAAATACTTTGTTTTTCTTGGAAGTCTCCCATTGAACTGTTGACCAGGCCAGGCTTTACCCTGTTTAGCTTTTGAGAGATGGCCCAAGATGGTACAGTTGCAGATCTAAAAACAGTGGTTGTGTTACAAGTAATGTTTATAATGCTATTGCAGGAGGGTTTAATGCAGCTGGAAGGTAAATGTGCAGTAAAACTGAAAGGGGGTCTTAAGCCAAAGCTTTAGAATAAGTACATTTAATTCTTTTTTTTCCCCTGTAAAATCCAACAAGTTATGAAAATGTTTATAATGAAATTCAATTTATTGTGAGTTGAGTTTAAACGGCTTATGATATAACAGCTTTAAGGACAGTAACTTTGAGGTAAATAATAGAAATAATTGACAAAGAGTCCTGTGGCACCTTATAGACTAAGAGACGTATTGGAGCATAAGCTTTCGTGGGTGAATACCCACTTCTTCAGATGCTTATGCATCTGAAAGCTTATGCTCCAATACGTCTGTTAGTCTATAAGGTGCCACAGGACTCTTTGTCGCTTCTACAGATCCAGACTAATACGGCTACTCCTCTGATAATAGAAATAATTGTATCACTAAGGCTCTGATCCTGCAAACACTTACCACATGCTCAGCTTTAAGCATATACATCGTTCCAGTAGGGAAGTGAGCCATTGGGATTATGCATATGCTTAAAGTTAAGCAAGTGGGTGGGTAGTTGTAGGATCAGGGCCCTATTTAATATATTACTATTAAAACGATGGTTTATAATACATGCATCTTATAGTATATTCATTCTTACTTTCACTCCACCAAACTTCTTCCTGACATTGGTGTTCACTTGCAGTTCAATAAGTAATATAGCAGGGAAAAGTTACGTGTATCTATATACAGAATGGTTGCCTCATATTCACAATTTATGTTCACTTATTACTATCTCTGTCTAGATCATTCATTTGGACATGCCTTCATCTATTCTAGATGTGTTCATTTACCCAACATATATGTACTTAGATTGACTTTTTATAAAACCGTGTATTAGAAAATGTTTCCTTCCCTTTGATTAAGAAAATACATGTGTGTCAAGAGGATGTTTTTAAATATAAAATTAGTTGAGCAATAAGGTTGTCATCATTATATTAAATTGGCATCAAGTTGGACAAAGCAACCTTTTGGAAAAGTTTTCTTTTATTGCTGGTAGCAGTGTTTTGATGCTGATGCCTTTTCAGTATGAAGAAGCTTTTCCTGCTAGCTCAGGATTTATTTAAATTTGTTGTTATTTCAGGAGACATGGTAGGTTAAAAGCTTTCTTTTATGTTTCAAAAATCCTTATCTCTGTTAAGATCTGAGGATTTTAGAACTGAAAGGGGGTTTTAAAAAAATCAAACAGAACTTTCACAATTTTATGCTGCTTGTTTACCTTTTGCCCTTCACTCAGTTTGGACAAAGAAATTAGACTGGTCTGTTTTGCTTTCTGGTTTTCGGTCACTAGCACAGTGATTCTCAGACTGGTTGGTGGACCACTTGCTGGTAGTCTGTGAAGAGCTGGCATGTGGGGCCAGAGACTTTCAAGGGTTTTAGGCACCTAAAGTTCCAGATAGGTGCCAATGGGGATTTTCAAAGGTGCCTTTGCACATTAGGCACCTAACTCTTATACAGTGAATTGAAATCATTGGGAGGTAGGTGCTTTTGAAAATCCTAGTAGGCACCTATCTGCATCTTTCGGCTCCTGAATAACATTGAAAATCTGGCTCATGATGCTGCAGCTACTTCTCTTTGTTTGCAACTATGAGAAACAGACTAGATCAGTGGTGGGCAACCTGTGGCCCACCGGTTGCACACGGCCCATCAGGATAATCCACTGGCAGGCTGCCAGACGGTTTGTTTACATTTGCACGGCTGCCAGCAGCTCCCAGTGGCTGCAGTTCGCCGTTCCCGGCCAATGGGCGCTGCGGGAAGTGGCGGCCAGCACGTCCCTGCAGCACACGCCGCTTTCCGCAGCTCCCATTGTCCGGGAACGGCAAACCGTGGCCACTGGGAGCTGCGGGTGGCTGTGCAAATGTAAACAAATGGTCCGGCGGCCCGCTCGCAGATCACCCTGATGGGCTGCGTGCGGCTCGCCGGTTGTCCACTATTAGAATAGATGGAAAAGGGAGATGAAATCAAGAGAGTGACTAAATTTCTTTCAGAAAAGGAAAAGATGCATTGCATTGAGGACATTTACAAATGCCTAAATCCTTACACTTCCCTCTGAGCAATTGCTTTAGTTGCTGTGGGGATTCTATACCATTGTGAATGGAAGAGGAGATTGTTTCCTGGACTGTCTCTCTCTTAAGATGTGGACCACATTGCAGTGCCAGCCCCTGCACTAACATCATGCTGCAGTCTCTGCAAACACTTCAGGGAATCCCCTAAAAATAAACTGCTCTCAATGAAATTAAAAAAAAAAAAATCCTTGAAAACATTTCTGTTAATATCAGGTTTTGTAAATCCTGTTTCCCAAAGGGGACGGTGAAAGACTTTTACAAACTGTCTGCATGTTTTTGTGTCTTCCTTTAATTGTGCTTCTGGCCTGAAGAATTTAATCCCCTCTTGTCCATTTAATGTTCAATTGATGCACATTTTTAATATGATACAAATACACTGTGCAGACAGTGAGATGTTAGATGTTTTATGTAATGTTTGCATTGCTAGTACAGGCCGAGGAAGTAATATTTATAGATTTGAATGTAATTCATTCATGTGCTTATATTAACAGATGATCCCTTAGCAATTGACCTCAATTCCGACTGGAATGCTCCCACAGAGGAGTGGGGAAACTGGCTGGGAGAGGAGGAGATGTGCACAAGACCAGAGAAAGAGAAGGTGAGGGAATGACGTAAGTGAATGTGTGAGCATTGCCATGTTTGATGAAAAGCAATCAAGGGCGAGCCTGGGCTGGACGGTGTGTGAAGGAGCTGTGCTTCGTCAGCAGATCTTTCACCCTAGGAGAGGATGCACTGTGAAATCACCCCTCCCCCACCCTTTTGGGATATCTAGCGCTGCAGTGGGCACAGGCACTGCATGCCCATGTCATGCTAGGACTGGCCAAAGGGCACAGTGGGAGGAAAAGTTTCCTTCTGCCAATTCCTCCTCCTTTCACTGTCACGTGCTTACTTTTTGGGGCTAGCTGCAATCCAGCCTCATAAATCTGAAGTCAGCTGATTTCTGCGAGTTTATCATCAGTGTGGCGGTGCTTTCACGTGCAATCAGTGTTCAGTCTGTGCATGGTACGTTTGCCATGCTGCAGAAAAGCCCTCCTTCTACTGAGGCTGACATTCCAGAATGTCTGATCCCTAACTGATCAAAGTCCACAGCAAACACAAGTAACCTATTTTCACACCTTCCCATTTTGTTCACAGATACATATTCAAATGAGAGAATTGAGTTAAACTGACATTTTCACAACTTGGGCAGACAACCCAAGGCACAAGACTTGCTGATTAAACTCCTTCTCCTACTAGAAACCCAGGCAAAGGCTGCCTAGTTTATCGACTAGCCCAGGCAGGACTCTTTCAGAGTGGATGGAGAAGAGCTTTCTGAGCTCTTTGCAGGCAGCTCTCTCAGACCAGTCTATTAGACCCCACTTGGGCTGCTTGTACATGAGTTAAAGGCTCTAAAGAGAGTTTCCATAGAAAAAGGACCCGCAGATCCATTACATCAACACATGACCCTAGGGAAAGCTGTCCCCAGCCTCCTCTAACAAAGGATACTGGGTCTTCAGTTCTGCTTAGGACTTGCCAAAAGGCAGAGAATAAATTTGTTCCTGTCTCTCTGAACATGACAAGAAAGAAAGTAGAACCCCAGGAAAACTTGTGTGGAGCTGAAGTGACACTTTTGAGTTTAATTGCTAAAAATGGATGCAGAAGGCCTTCTCTGCTGTGAGGATCTGAGGTCCCCCCCCAAAAGTTGCAAGTATAGTGTCAAGGGGACCCTGTAACAACATCGTATTCCTCTAACATGGTTATAAAACAGTTCAGTATTGCAGTGTAGAGAGGAACAGGCTGTGTTAACCATGGAAAATCCAGTGCTGGAACATGTTTCTGGGACATGTTTAAAACACACTTCAGCCCTGTCTGCCTGCAATCCTGAGCTGGGTTTTAACTGAATTGGGGGGCTGCGGTGTTGTAACCAGGTCACTTGACAGAATTTTCCATAGTCTAGATGAGACCTTGGGCACCAATTAAGATTAAACAGGAACAACTTTATACCATTTACAAGTTTACACAGAGATAATTCCCATAGAGAGCCCTGCAGGGTGAGGAAAATGTCAACTCAGCACACTTGGTGTGGTAGGTGATACAAGTCGCAACTATGAAGTGAGAGTACCGGTTGGCCCACTTGTCTGAAAAGTACTTGCTACTCTGCGGAAAGGGATGTGGAGAAAACCAACCAAAATATATTGAGTTTTTAATTGACTTAGTAAATTAACTCTGAACATTTACAGCAGTACAATATTCTTGGCCTTCCACACACCCTATAAGAGTCCATCTGTGGGATTGTGTACGTAAGACCTAACCTTTGGGACTTTTTTGCTCCCTCAACTGCTTGGGCTGCTGTGTCTGATATTGCACCCTGCTTACATTAGAGCACCCTTCAGAGTGCTCCATATTATGTTATCTGGTATTGGTCCCCAAAGGGTCATTGTAACAGCCAGGAATCTCTGGAGTACAGCCATGCCCCTTTCGCCTCAACATGTCCCCTACATTGGCGGTTGCAAGGTGAGGAGGTGACTTAAGGTATGTCTACACTGGATCTGGAAGGTGTAATTTCCAGCCCAAGTGGACATACCCGCGTTAGCTGTGATTGAGCTAGCCTGCTAAAAATACAAATGTAACCGCAGCAGGCTAGCTACCCTGAGCATTAACTTGTTTGAGACCCTACACACCCCTAGATCCAGTTATGATAACTCGACACCACTTGAGGCTTCCTCTATGCAAGGGGAATCCTCACCTGTCCACTTACACCAGCTTTAAGTCATCTGTGTGTTGCTGCAAAGATAGCTTTGGAAACATAAACCAGTGTGACATGATTCCTAGACTTGGAAGGAACAAGCAGCTAGATTCCACTTTTGCAGCAGGAGGCTTTGAGGTTAGAGAATTAAAAGATCTCTCATACACACAAACATTAGTGTCAATTTGGTCACTTAAGTTTGGCATGTATCTCCAAGAACTACCTTCATAAATCACTCCAGAATCCTTAGCCCTGCCCTGGTAATAGTGGTATGATCATGGAGGACAGGAGTTGGTTACACTAGGGGGAGAAAGTGGCAAAAACTGGTTTTCAAGCTAACCCCAAATGTTGATGCTGGCTGCTGTGCAAGTATTCATATAGAAATAGATATAAATAATGTAAACGTACAAGTCAGAGATCCAGATATAGCTGCTCATCACAATCTCTGTGCTTCATCAGCGAGTTTTGTGGACTATTGCCAGTTAGCAACTTGCAGGATTGTGGACTAAAAATTGGATTGCTCTACACCTCTCCCTGAAAGCGTTTTGCTCCTCTTCCATGCACTGGGGAGAATAAGGGCAAAGGTAGTGATGAGAAAAGGTTATAACACTTGACTCCTGTCTAAAACAAACATAGTAGTTGAGTAGATGACATGTTGTTAAGTTTAATCCTTTTAAAATTAGATTGGTCCTATGTTTCTTTTAAATACTTTAATTGCTTATTATATTTGCATTTTTTTCATATTTTATACTTGCACATACTTTAACTTATATGCTTAGTTAAGCATATTATTTCGTATTATTCTTAAAGCCTCAGCAAGGTTTGGAAATGAGAACAGAGGAAGGTCCAAGGGAGTTGATATCTATGAAAAACTGTAGTCATGCTATCTGTACCTCTTTCAAAATACCCCAGGACCCTGCTAACAATTTACCCCATAATGGTAAGTGATTATTTTTGCACTTTAGAGAACTCTGATTTCAGATTTTTTGGTAATCCAAGGAGTGTTCATCCATTTATTTATTCATTTATTATTTTAACTAAAATGTTAATGGCCTTTTTCTTTAGATGTATATGTTCACTTTTACATAGAAGCACAATAACGTTGTTTAATCAGATGTTCTTTGACAAGGCCTGGATCTGCTCCTATTGAACTTAATGAAAAAATTCTCATTGATTTCAATGGGAATAAGATCAGGACCTATGCAGGATTTTTTTTAACATGGAACAGGGTGACAGTGATAGATATGTACCTGATCCAAAGCGCACTGATGTTACTGAAAGTCCTTCCATTGATTTTAGTGGGCATTGGATCAGGTCTGGTAAGCAGGTGTCCATTGAGAAATACATATGCACAACATGAAGGAGCATACTTTGGAAATTATTTGGTTTTTTTCCAGCAACATGGTTTTGGTGTGGAAACTTTTTACAATCTGTGCTGCTGTTTGTATGGCAGATGTACCTGGTAAAAAGGAGAGGCGGAAGAGGAAGAAAATGAGGAAAGAGACTTGATGGGGCTGTGTAGCTGACAGTGTGAAAACCAAATAGCACGTGTGCTGATTAGCTGCAAGAGTTCTGCTTTCTGTGGTGATGCACTGAGCCCAAAGCAAAAAGAGGATCTAGAAAAATCCCAATAAATGGGAGAAGAGGAGAACTGGAACAGTGAGCGGAAGAGGGAAAGAGAGAGAGAGAGAGAGAGAGAGAGTGTGTGTGTGTGTGTGTGAGAGAGAGAGAGAGAGAGAGAGAGAGAGAGAATGAACCATGATAATGTGTGCAGGAGCTGGTGTTGAAACAGAATTGCAGTTTAAAAACAACCCACTGCCCTTGATCACTTAAAGAAAACTATTGAGTGGCTTTTAGCCCTTTTGCATTAAACCCTTCAGTGTCACTTAAAGAAAACTATTGAGTGGCTTTTAGCCCTTTTGCATTAAACCCTTCAGTGTCACTTAAAGAAAACTATTGAGTGGCTTTTAGCCCTTTTGCATTAAACCCTTCAGTGTCCTGTTACTTATCAACTTGTCATGTTGCATGACATTATAGAATTAGTCAAAATCCATAAATGACCACAATTGTATTTAGATTCCGTAGAGGATCCACCCTTTATTCCAGCCTGCATTTGCCATTTAAAATGTGAAGTGTGCAGGTGTGCTCATTGACAGGTTAATAATGTACAGAAGGTGGGTGGTACATGCTAAAGCGGATGAAAATCATAAGAAAGCAGTTGTTCGACCTACAAAGAACAGCACCGCTCATCTGCAAATCTTCTCTTGACTCTTTTTAACCCCTTGCAGTTGTTGAAGTTGGATTTTTACCTAACACAGTGACATTTTAATGTATTTCAGCTCATACTCAGACCAGTTGGCTCCAAAGGTGAAAATTTCTAAAGGAGATTTTAATTTATTTAGAAAAGTTGTGTAACTTTTCCGTTTTTGTGGTGGGCTAGAGTTTAGTAGCCTGTATGTTCAAAGCATGATCCTTTTGCTATAACTGTATTTTAGCCTGAGAGATCTTGTTGAGGACATTTTTCCAACCTGCAGCTTGGCAGTTTTTACCATTTTATTACTTAATTTCTAATATTATAAGCCAAGTATCTAGATGAAAGTTTTTAAAAAAAAATCTGATGTTTTTTATGGTGAAGGGCATATACTTCTCACCGTCAAAGGGCTATTTAAAACAGAAAATATCCAGTAATGAAAAGCAAATTGTTCTACCTTAAATGCCAAGAGTCTGTGAAAGGTGTGAGATTGACACCACTGGTGGCTCTTTATCCACAGCACATCTACAGCACAGCAGTAGCTATAAATGCTTCCCTGTACTGCCCCAAGAATGTGCCTCAACCCTGATCCATCTTGGCAAGGCCACCTTGATGGGTGAGATGACAGTTATTCAGTTATTCAGTCTCAGTGCCTATTCAACTCTGTGCCTCTGATGAAACTGCTAAAAAGGGTTACTGTTGGGTGTAAAACGGACATGTGTTCCCAGTTGGTCTGACATCACAAAAGTCATTTCACATAGGCCACTGTCAGCTGTTAACAGCTTGGAGTCATTACCAGCTACACTCACACTGGAACCACTGAGCTAGAGGTAAAAAGCACCATACCTCAGTAACTTGAACCACACAGTCCCTGTTGCCAATGTATTTGTGTAAGTGTAATCTTATCTAAAACCCTGAATGCTTACGGCTTTCACCCATGCTGTAGGATTTAAAGCATTAGTATCCCTTAAAGAAACTTCTGCACAGAAATACTATATCACTATATGTAAAAGAGCAATTATCCTTTGGTCTAAGCACCTTAGACACAAATTAAAGATATGGTTAATCAAAGTAATACGACCAGCTAACCTACTACCATAAAACATCCCTCCCTCCACAGCCAAGTGCCCCATCTAGCCTCTTCTTCACACAGAACCAGAGATAATAAATGAGCCTTGCAATATGCCCTGAAGGTGAACAAAACAAGGTTAGAAGCGACAAAGAGTCCTGTGGCACCTTATAGACTAACAGACGTATTGGAGCATAAGCTGAATACCCACGAAAGCTTATGCTCCAATACGTCTGTTAGTCTATAAGGTGCCACAGGACTCTTAGCCTGGATCTGTAGAAGTGACAAACACGGCTACCCCTCTGATACAAAACAAGGTTATTTCAGAGTCAGACACCTAGTTGTGGGCTTTTCCCCCCGTCACATAGGATATTTTTAAGTGAGGCCATTCAATAATACACTTTAGAATTTGCATATCTTAATGCTTACATATCAGTTAAGAGATTGGGAATGCTAGGCTCTACTTTTTTTAGGAGGCAATTTATGAATGAGGCTAATAAAGCAAACAATGTCTTCCCTGAAAAGCAGCTTGTTAATACCATATGCATAAAACTAACAAGAAAATACTTGACCTTATTGGGAAAACAAATCTAGTAAGGATTAGGATTTAGGATGGATTAATTAAATATGCAAATAACAGATGAAATTCTAGCCCCATTGAAATCAATGGCAAAGCTCCCATTAATTCCACTGTGGCAAGGATTTTACCTGAAATCTTTATTTAGCAGCAGAAGATAATTTCCATTGCTGAATAAAAAAAGAAAACATCTTAATGAAAGATGTAAGAGAAGTTAATAAGGTTGATAGACTCAGAATTTCACCTACCTTTTTCTATGTGTCTGTCTGCAGACTCTGCAATGTTCATGTAATGTTGTTTTATTTCCGAAGTGAAATGTTTTATTTTTTTCTAATAAAAAATATCAAAATCACTGGCAACAGCCGAGTAACTTCTGAGCAACCCTCCAGTAACAAGCGTGTGTTAGAGACAAAGAGATCTGGAGGAAAAAGCTTTTCGGCGAGGAAACGTTTCATTTCAGGCTTCCACAGTGATATTGTGAAACTGTTTTTCAAGAATGGGAAAAATCTCTCAACAGTGTTTTTTTTTAAGGAAAACGTATTGAAGTTTTTTTTTTGTTAGAATAAAAGAACACATGCAGTGGGCAAATGACATTCACTTGTACAGATGAGAGTCTGACAGCAACAAGAAACAGATTATATATGGCCCAGTTCTGTCGTGTTTATTAATACAACTCCCACTGAAGTCAGCTGGATCTTGGCCGCATTAGCAAACCTTGTAACCATATTTCCCCACCAGTGTAGCCTCCCCAGTTGTAATAAGTGGTCACTGTAATGTAGACAGGGCTCAGATGTTCATACCATTATGTCATCTAACCTTATGTCCTATTAATGTGGAAATGAATAGTTATACAAAATGCCATAGTGAGGAGAATATATCCCAAGACTACAATATTAATTGAGCATGCCCTCCTATATGCATGCATAATTCCAAGGCTGCTTGTAAACTGGCATACTTTGGCTGTAATTCATGACCAAAGGTGTCAGTGTTACTGGTATGAGTGGTGGAAGGGCTAGTCTAGGTAAAGGGTCAGGTTGCATAGTAGTAAAACCACCTGAGCCCTGTCTTAATTACATCTTCCATTATTGCTACCATGTGTGGAGCTGCACAACCTGACCAAGATTGTCAAAACTGTGTGCGGAGTGTGCCTGAGGTTAAGCTACTAAATAAGTGGCCTGATTTTTCACTGTGTAGCTCCCATAAAGTTCTATGTGTATTCTTTAAGGGCTGAACATCCATAACTAATTGAAATCAATAGGGTGTGCAGGTAGCCATCACCTCTGAAAACCAAGTCCTTACAGCCTTTATGAAATTGCCTCTTTCATCTCTGGAAGCTCATGCCATTTTCTAGCTCATTCTTTGTATGCTTTTAAAATGCCACATTTTTTTCTGTTCTCTGACAGAGCTCAGCACCAGATGCTTCTGAGGAAGGAGTAATAACCCATGCAGTAGGCAGATATGGGACAATCAGTCCCCCCCGCCCCTCCCCCACCCCCAGTAGGTCTGATCTTGATCAATAATAGAGACTGGCTTAAGCCCTGAAGCATGTGGTTTAACATTCCTTCCAAAACTGTTGTTTTTATAACTCTAGATATTTTTGTTGTCCGTCAAACTTGTCATTTCACAGTGCATGGTAGCGTCTGATATGCTGCATCCACTACCTAGATCAGCCTCTCTCTGTTTAACTGATTCTTTAAGATTTCAAATTTAATCTCAAAACCAATCTCTTCTTTCTGATATATGACTCCCAGCTCTCTAATAAGATGACTGAATTGTTATTCTTCCTCATAGGAAGTCTTCCAGGAGCAGAAGGGAAAGGAGCCATGTAATTGTGAATAGGGTGGGAGATGCATCCATGAGGCAATCCCTCTATTAACCTGTGGTCTTCACTATGAAATTGATTAGGAAACCGACCTACATTGCTTATCTGTATTCCTATAGAGAGACTATGTATATGCAGGATTTGAAGCTTTGCCTTACATCCTGCATTCTTAATTGGGCTCAGTGGGCCAAGTTGATTGAAGCTAATGGAGCAACACCATAGATGAATTTGGCCCATTGCTTTGTACCTGTTTATGTAATCACAAGCATCCACCCAAACTATAAACAAGTATTACAGCTGACAAGCAAGTATGAGCTGAATGTTGGACAGTGTTTTTATTGCTCAACTAAAGCTACTGTATTTACTGTATCTTGTGATCAACAACAGCCTACTCCATAATAATGCAAGGAGAGGGTTTTTGTTAACTATGGTCTGGAAGGGTCAAGAATTCATCCTGTAATTCTGTCATGAATCCAAGTAGATCCGCCCCAGGGACCTTTTCAAGGCAAATTGAAGTTTTCAATATCTACAAGCACAGACATTTTACCTTATAGCTATTCTTATCTGCAAGGGAGTGCAGATATGTAAGATTCCTCATGCTGAGAACCGATCTTCACCATGACAGATGAGGCAAAAGCTACCATGCTTAGGGTAGTAATGAAATTGAGTCTTTTGTCTAGTTCTGTTCATCCAAAGATTCCCAAAGACTTGGTAAACAATTTTTCTATCATACTTTGATATATATAATGAATGTAATTTATTTTTTTCTCACAGTAACTATATTTATGGATGTGATACTAGTGTAATCATTACAGAGCTATGTGATAAATGAATTTATCATGCTCTTTTGACTGCATCACCTGTCCTCTGCCGCTAATCCATCTCCACCAGGATTACTTTCAACATTCCAAACCACAAGCCAGAGAAAATCAAAATTTCAAAAAATCAAATTGTCACAGAAATGACTTTTCCTACTACTCGGAAATGCGGAATTCTGACCCTCACAGCCAGCTATATTACCGTGGTCTAACACCCAAGACAGACCAGATTCAGCCTTGTACCAGTTTTCTATAAATAAAGATGTCATGACTGTAAAGTCTGTTATCTCATGGCCCTGCAGGCCTAGAAAAAGTAATCTTACCACTACGGAGCAATTCCCAGTTTCCAAGGCTCACTTCTAGCCATGCAGGAGAGGAGATAGAGTTTATATTTCTGACATTTTATGTACAGAAAAATTATATTTAGAAGATTTTATGGTTCCTCCTCAGCCTTATGCAGTTTGACACATAGTAACTAAAGTTTTACAGGCAAGGCATTATGAAAAATAGTCTGAATAACATTTTTAGAAATTATAAAACAATTGCAAGAGAATTTTTCTGTGATGTGTCACATCCAAAAATCCTGAAGATATGGTGAATAAAGCAGGCATCTAACCTCATGCAAATAAAAGCTTTACATGACACTCTGTTACATGTTCCCTATACCTAAAACTCCCATATTTCACCTGACTACTAACCCTCACCCTCAGATTCAGCTGTTATAAGTAGTTTGGAGATGAGTTAAATTGCTTCTCACCAGTAAAAGGGAAGGTATAATAATCTAACCACATAAAGTATATGGGATTGGAGTATCACATTAAAGGGCTCAAAAGAATAATAAAAAAGCCACAAAGTTAAAAAAAAAGGAAAATAAGAAAGAAAAACTTGTAGCACCTTAGAGACTAACAAATTTATTTCAGCATAAGCTTTCGTGGGTTAGTACCCACTTCATCGGATGCATCAAAGTTAAAAGTGATTCATTTTATTTGGACAAACTTTAAAAAAAGGGCAAGTTTTCCAGAATCAATCTCTTTATTTGATGTGAGCAATTGATTTTTATGAGGGAGTTTGAAGCAAGAGATACTTGAACTCAGAACAACATAATTTTTTCCCTCTCTTTCCAAAAGAGTGTATCTCAGCGGAAAGGTTAGTTTCCTAATAAACTATATGTAAAATCCTGGTCACATTAAATTCAGTGGGAGTTTTGCTATTGACTTCAATGGAGCCAGGATTTTATCTTGCAAGTCCCTTACAGAAACATTTTCCCTGTGGGGTAATTTAAAGGGTTTCCTTTCTGTGATATACCATATGAATATTTTGCTTTTACTCTAATAGTTTGTGTCCATTTTAAGGAAAGTCCAGTCCACACTCAAAGCCCAGCTCTTTCCACTATCTTTTTATAAGAGCAAATATTTGGCCATTTCATCAAATCAGTGTGATTGACTCGGATACAAATTTAAATTAGCAGTTAATTGCTAATTAATGAAAATAAGGATCTGGGTTTTTGAAGGAACCACCTTCAGCCTCTTTGGGAGACGGGGATTGGTGCTGCCGAGGCTTAGGCTGGTATTCCTCCCACGGAGTGGATGCCTGTGTGCACAGAAGGGGGCACAGCTGTGTGCATGCACCGCCTTTGCTGGATCCAGGCGCTGGAGTTAAAGTCACTCCCCCCCCCGCTCTGTGCACAAGCGGCTCCAGACGCCCTGCACCAGTCGCCTGCGTCCCAGCTGCACTCGCCCCGCCCCCTGCTCAGCTGAGCCCCGCCCCCTGCCTGCGTGGCCTCCAGCCCCTACAGATCATCGCCTCCTCCTATCCAGTTGAGCCCCTCCCCTTGCCTAGGTGAGGTCTCCTCTTCCTGCCCGGTTGGGCCCCGCCCTCTCTCAGGCAAGCCCCGCCCCCTCCCTCGGAGCTCCGCGCCTGGCGGCTTTCCAGGAGCGCGGATCAACTTTTCCTGATCCACATTACAGGGATGCTGTGCGACGATTGGCAGAGTCGGCTGCCGATCGCCTGTTGCCGTGGTAACGTCCCCGCCCCTCGTTGGCCTCGCCCTCGTTGCTCGCCGTTGATTGGCCAGAGCGGTGGTGATACGGCAGTGGGGGTGCGCTCCTTTTCTCTGTTGGAGCGGGGAGAAGGGGCCTGTTGATTGAGACATCGAGTGAGCGTCCTGTGTGAGGAAAAGGCGCTGTTGCCGCCATGACGTTCAAGGGGAGCCGGGCCCGGGACCGTTTCTACAGCACCCGCTGCTGCGGCTGCTGCCATGTCCGTACCGGTACCATCATCCTGGGGACGTGGTACATGGTAAGCGGCGCCGCACCCCGCGGGGAAAGAAGGGGGCTCCCTGCGCTTGTGTGGTGGAAAGGGGGCGCGCGCTCCCTGTGTCTCGCACTACGCATGCGTGTGGAATTCGTCCGTTGCTGGGCTGGCAGGCTACCCGAGGAATAAGCAGTACAGCGCATGCGTGTTTGGGGCAGAGCCGTGGGTCGACCGTCCTGCGTGCGCTACGGCCAGTCCTCTTGTGAAGCTGCGTGAAATCTTCCGGGGAGAGGGGGCCGCCGCCGCCCCCCCCCCCCCCCCCCGCTTGTGTCCTCGCCCCTGCCCTGGCCAATCACCGCCGCGCCCTTCCTGCGCGTCTCCCCAGGCTCTGCGCACGGCGGGACCCGGATCGCTGCGAGCCAGCCGGGCCCTGTCCGCGTTCAGATCCCCCTGGGGACGCGCTGCTTGTACAGCGCCCCCGTTGTCGCTCTCCCCTAGGGTGACCAGCTGGCCCGATTTTACAGGGACGGTCGTAATATTTGGGGCTTTGTCTTGTGTAGGTGCCAATTACCCCCCACGTCCTGTCCTGGTTTTCCACCCTTGCATCTGGTCACCCTAGGGCCTCCACAGACTGCGGGGCCCCTCTGCCCCCACACCGCCTCTCCTCAGGGGTGGGGGGGGAAAGGTAGCACCGAACTTGTTCTCTCACCTGGGTGCCTCAGCCTCTCGCGTTGCTCTCTTGGCCTGTTTCTAATAGTGTAGGTGTCCTGGGGCAGGGACCGTGGATACGTTGTCTTACTAAATGATCACAGCGAGGTGTGACCCACCTGGGGGGGCTGAGTAGGTAGAGAGTACAGACAATAAGATCGTGTGGTTGCTTAATGACTAGGATGTAACCTTTGCAAGCACGATAAGACTTTTTTTAAAATGAATGTCTAGAAGCATATAAACCTCCTTGAAGAATTACAGTGTGAGAAGGGTCCTGGAGGAGGGAGTGGATGCTTGGTGGACAGGGTCAGAATGGGAGTTCCAAAAAGCCAGCCTGAAAGAGTACACCTAAGTGGGTGAAAGGAAAAGGACCTGTAGGGGGCACTCCCTGGGCAAACTATAATGAGTGAAAGCGACAAAGGGTCCTGTGGCACCTTATAGACTAACAGAGGTATTGAAGCATAAGCTTTCATGGGTGAATACCCACTTCTTCGGATGCAAGCAGTGGAAATGTCCAGAGGCAGATATAAAAGTGCAGGGAAGATTCAGGCTAGAGATAACGAGGTAAGCTTAGATAACAAGGGCCTCACCCTCCCTGATTTAGCTTACCTCGTTATCTCTAGCCTGAATCTTCCCTGCACTTTTATATCTGCCTCTGGACATTTCCACTGCTTGCATCCGAAGAAGTGGGTATTCACCCACAAAAGCTTATGCTTCAATACCTCTGTTAGTCTATAAGGTGCCACAGGACCCTTTGTCGCTTCTACAGATCCAGACTAACACGGCTACCCCTCTGATATATGAGTGAAGCAAGCACGGTTTTACAACGTGTAGATCGTACCAAACCAACCTGATCTCCTTTGAGAAGGTAACTGACTTTTTAGACAAAGGAAATGCAGCGGATCTAATTTACTGAAATCAAAGTAAGGCATTTGATACAGTTCCACATGGGGGATTATTAGTTAAATTGGAAAAGATAGGGATCAATATGAAAATTGAAAGCTGGATAAGGAGCTGGTTAAAGGGGAGACTACAGTGAGTCATACTGAAAGATGAACTGTCAGGCTGGAGGGAGGTTACTAGTGGAGTTCCTCAGGGATCGGTTTTGGGACCGATCTTATTTAATATTATTACTGACCTCGGCACAAAAAGTGGGAGTGTGCAATAAAGCTTGCGGATAACACAAAGCTGGGAGGTATTGCCAATACAGAGAACGACTGGGATGTCGTACAGGAAGGTCTGGACAACCTTGTAAACTGGAGTATTAGTAATAGGATGAAATTTAATAGTGAAAAGTGCAAGGTCATTCGTTTAGGGATTAATAAGAATTTTTGTTATAAGCTGGGGAAGTATCAGTTAGAAGTAACATAGGAGAAGGACCTCAGAGTCTTGGTTGATCACAAGATGACTGAGCCACCGACATGATATGGCCGTGAAAAAAGCTAATGCGGTCTTGGGGTGTATCAGGTGAGGTATTTTCAGTAGAGATAAGGAGTTAGTACCATTATACAAGGCACTGGTGAGACCTCATCTGGAATACTGTGTGCAGTTCTGGTCTCCCATGTTTAAGAAGGATGACTTCAAACTGGAAGAGGTACAGAGAAGGGCTACTAGGATGATCTGAGGAATGGAAAACCTGTCATGTGAAAGGAGACTTCAAGAACTTGGCTTGTTTAGCCTAACTAAAAGAAGGCTGAGGGGGAAGATATGATTGCTCTGTTTAAATATCAGAGGGATAAATACCAGGGAGGGAAAGGAATTATTTAAGCTCGGTGCCAATGTGGACACAAGAACAAATGGATATAAACTGACCAGGAAGTTTAGACTTGAAATTAGACTAAGGTTTCTAACCATCATAGGAGTGCAGTTCTGGAACAGCCTTCCAAGGGAAGCAGTGGGGGGCAAAAGACATATCTGGTTTCAAAATTAAGCTTGATGAGTTTATGGCGGGGATGGTATAATGGGATAGCCTAATTTTGGCAATTAATTGATCTTTGACTATTAGTGGTAAATATGCCCAATGGCCTGTGATGGAATGTTAGATGGGGTGGGATCTGAGTTACTACAGAGAATTCTTTCCTGGGTGTCTGGCTGGTGAGTCTTGCCCGCATGCTCAGGGTTTAACTGATGGCCATATTTGGGGTCGGGAAGGAATTTTCCTCCAGGGCATATTGGGAGAGGCCCTGGATTTTTTTTTTTTGCTTTCCTCTGAAGCATGGGGCATGGTTCACTTGCTGGAGGATTCTCTGTACCTTGAAGTCTTTAAGCCATGATTTGAGGACTTCAGTAGCTCAGACACAGGTTAGGAGTTTATTACAAGAGTGGGTAGGTGAGATTCTGTGGTATGCATTTTGCAGGAGGTCCGACTAGATGATCATAATGGTCCCTTCTGACCTTAAAAGTCTGAGTCTGAGAAGTGTACTGTAGTGCAGTAGTTCTCAAACTTCTTTGATTCCATCCCCTTCCTTGTGTCTATTGTAGTTCATGCTCTGGGCACCTGGTCAGCAGCCGTCTCTCTCTGGCTGCCCAGCTCTGAATGTGCACATTAGGGAAAAAACTTAAAGCGTCTCTCCCCCCCCCCCCATCCCCCCCAGCCCCAGAATACATTTTGTGCCCCCAAATGTGAGAACCTGTGTTCTAGTGGTTATAATACCTTTTGTCTCAAGTCCTATAGGACATCCCTCTCTGATTCTGTCTTCCCCTCTCACTTCTTCCTGCCCCCCTGGCTCTTGCCTCTTCCCCCTCTACTCCCATCACACCTCAAATTTCCTTGAGGCTTGCAAAAAGTACATCCATGCCAATAATACAACATCCCTGCTCCAAAGCCTGAAGCTGCTAAAAGTTCTCAGTGCTGCAGCTGTAAGAATTATTATTAACATAGGCAAAACACTAAATTTTCCTTAATCTTGTTCTCAGAAATTGCTGAACCACTTTATCTGAAACATCCCAAAAATTTCAGCTGAAGGCAGATACCTCGCATGGAAAACCTTAAGACCAAGCAATTGAGGGTCTTGTAATGAAAAGTGTCTGGCAATCTTCATTGTAGGCGATGCCGTCAGATCGAACTATAATAGTTGAGTTGAATTACAAGCTGTTAATTTCTGATCACCTTTGTTCTTCCAGTGTTAAACTTCGTTTCAGATTTTATACTTCCTCAATGGCTGTAATGAGGACACTTTCTCTATACTGGTAATCTGTCTAGAGACTAGAAGGCACTTTAAGTCAGTGGTCTCCAACCTTTTTTATGCACAAGATCACTTATTGAATTTAAGGGCAAACCAGGATCTGCCCTTCCCCAAGGCCCCACCCCACTCACTCTATCTCCCCTGCCTCTCTGTTGCTCGCTCTCCCCCACCCTCACTTTCACTGGGGGCAGGGGTTTTTGGGTTTGGGAGGCAGTGTGGGCTCTGGGCTGGGGCTGAGAGGTTTGCCCCAGGCTCAGCCCAGAGGGCCCCCCACTGCAGAGTTTGGGTGCAGGAGGGGCTGTGGGGTGCAGGCTCTGGGAGGGAGTTTGGGTGCAAGAGGGGGCTTTGGGCTGGGGCAGAGTGCTGGGGTGCAGGAGGGGATTTGGGGTACTGGCTCCCACTGGTCAGCAGCACAGCAGAGCTAAGGCAGGCTGCCTGCCTGCCCTGGCTCCACACTGCTTCCAGAAGGGGCCAATGTGCCCCTGTAGCCCCTGGCAGGGGCAGGGGGACAACATGGCTCTGTGCACTGCCCTTCTTTGCAGGCACTGCCTCCACAGCTCCCCTTGCCCACAGTTCCCCCATTCCTGGCCAATGGGAGCTTGCAGGCAGGAGCAGTGTGCAGAGACACCTGCCCCTCCTCCCCCAGTGCTGCAGGGGTGTGCTGGCCACTTCTGGGAGCAGAGTGGGGCCAGGGCAGGTAGGGAGCTTGCCTTAGCAGAAGCCCTGCTGCACCACCAGACTTCTGGCAGTCAGCGATCACAATCGACTGGGAGAGTCTCCAGGATCAACCAGTCGATCGCAATTGACTGGTTGGTGACCACTGTTTTAGGTAGTCTGGGACCTAACCAGTATGGATATATATCAAACAAAGGTGATGCCTAAAAGCTGAATAAGTGAACGTTAAACAAATACTCAAAACATTTGCTCTCAGAAGTCTAGTTCTAAAATTTACTATTTTCTTTACCAGATCCTCAAAGCTATTTAGGTTCTTAACTTTCATTGAAATCAGTTTGAATTAGAAGCCTAAATACCTTTTTGGAAGATCTGGGCCTGAATTCTCCTATCCACCACCTAGATATTTAACAATGCCCAGGAACTTTCTTGGGGATATTTGTAGTAATTTGAGTTTCAGGATCATTATAGTTCCCTATAAATAGTTAACCATTTGACAGCTAGAAGACTTTTTCTGTCCCTTCCCCCTGAATGATCATGAAATGTAGCTTTAAAGCTACTTCTTCTTCCCACAGGCTTTTTCACTGGACGTGCAGCTTCCAGAGACATGAAACATATGTATTGTGTTGGCAGGATCAAGTCAGAGTTCAATAAACAGACTAAAAATAATGGCTGCTCCCACTGAAACAATGCTATCTCCTTTTGGCAACAAGCTGTGGTGATTCAGTCAGTGATGCAGTTACTACCAGTTTTTTAGGACTCTAACTTCACTAGAGGGCTCGGACAACATCCAGTTGTTTAGTTGAACCTTCAGAAGCAGAGAAGTTTAATTGCGTTCAGTAATGAGCACATCTTAATGATTTATAAAAATAGGTGGTTTTTTTAATTTAAAGAGGTGGGGTTTTTTTGGTCTGAGATGCAGGGAAATAACTGCCTTTAAGAGGAAAAATTTAGCTTTTAAATAAGGGGAAGCAGAGGAGTGCAGCCGTATGAGTGGAAGTTCATTTCTTTCTCTCCCACCCCATAGGAAAATAAGAACCCTCATTTTTCAACTTAGTTACGTATGTTATCATGGGGTAAATCTGATGCTTGGAGGAATGTAAAATTTAGGACTTTTGAGCCATGAAAGTGAAGTACTTGTCTGCTTAGGCACTGGAAACACTGGCCCAAGAGTGAGACAGTATCCGTTAAGTCAGCATTTGTCAAGGTACCACACTGTCCTTCCTCTTTAAGTATAAGGAGAAACTGATACCTCAGATATCAGTTTGTGGGAACTGCTGCATTTTTAATAGCTTCTGTTATCTACTGGATTCTGAGTAAAAAGAAATATAGGTAGGTAAGCTTTGTCTTGAGATGTATATGTTCAGACTTTTATTTTGAGACTGGTTGTTATCCTGAATACATGTACAGAGTGGAATACCACTTTTTAAAAACAATGTCTTCGTGTAACGTCATGATACCCAATACTTTATTTGATTACATCTTAATATAACATAGCTCTGAATACAAAACTGAGCCTCCCTTTTACTCCTTAGCAAGAATAGGGTTGGGAGGCTGCTGTGCATGCCAAAGTGTTGCCCTCAACACCTACAAACTGGGACAAAGGGGGCAATAATAAAATTGGATGAAGTGGTCCTTCAGATCTGTAGATTTCCCACACATTCTGCCTGCAGTGGTCTTCTGGCTCCCTTCCCACCTAGACCTAAAAATGTTCAGTTTAATAACCAGGTCTAAAGTATGTAGATTCCATGGCTGAACATGTTTGTAGTCTGAAAACAATTTTGACCCTGCTATTCTCATAGCTATTACAACTCCATCTTAACAGAAGCAACCATCCTTTCAGATGAGGAGGGCAAGATTGGACTCTTCATTTGGAGTCATTAGTGTTTCTTAATTGAAAAGCTTCTGTTAAGCATTGTCACTCCCTTATCCCAGTAGATCACCCCCAGTCTGACATTTTAGGTAAGAAGAAAATAGGGCTAGAAATCTAATCTAGGAGACTAATCTAATTTGTCAACTGGCAGGACAAATAGAATCACCAGGCCAGAGTATTTTATTTTATTGTGAGATGGGTGGGTTGTGACTTTTTATCAGTCAGAGTCCATATTACAAATGTCAGTCTTGATCAGAAATAAAATCCATAATACGTCACTGTCCATTTTTCTCACCCTCCTTGCATCATTTTGGGTGGACAAAATAAAATATGGCTACAGTACTCGGAATGCAGTTAATGAAACCAAAGGTAATTTTCACTGAAGTGTTAGGACTTATCTGACCGCTTGTCCCAGTTGAGTGTTTGGACCCTGGAATCATGACTCTAAACTTTTTGACCCTGCTTTTGTCATAGTTTCTGAATTCTAATGCACTAGAAATCAGCATCTTGAGTGCAAATCTAAAGTAAATCTTCAGTAGGTGTTACAACTTGAAGTGTTGATAAATCTTTGGCTTAATAAAATAGCAGATCATGGAAGCTGAGCTTTAATGCATTAAAGGTCAAGCTTTTTTTATACTGCTAACCTAAGTTTTAACTGACTTACATCTGCATGTAATTGCCAGTGTTTATCATGTACTTGGCTAGAGTTACATGAGCCTTTTTGTTTTGTGAAGGTGGGGTTAAGGAGTTCTCAAAGCCAAAAAGCTTGTTTCCCAGTATAAAGATATTCAGAGTGCAGACACCCTGATTATAAATCTTATTTATTAAAAATGCTTCTCCATATGAAGGAGTTAGATTGAGTGAGACTGATCGTGTTGGCAGCAGTAGGGGATACATTAATGCTGAGACACTTACAATGGGAGAGTAGAAAAGGTGGGAAATATGAGACAGAGCAGTAAGGACACAGATGAGCAAAGGTGCAGAAAGATGCAAAATATCAGACTTGTAAGATGCAAATGGGCAAACTATCCAGCACATGTACTGCATGCTAAGACTGAGGTGACTTGGTAAGGCTTTCTGGGGGAGAACATGCTTATATAAAGCCTGATGTCACAATTATGATTGATAAGCATAAAGTTCAACCCTCCAAATAAAAACAACCAGTAGAATCAGAAAAAAGTGAAGCTGAGAATGTACTTGAATAAAAATATTTGGTTGTCTAGTAAAACAGTCTGTTTTTGCTGGGTTTGGTCTCTTTGTGGTAGCTTGCTGTGTATATGAAATCAAGGTTTCAACTGACCCCCCCCCCCCCCCCCAAAAGTTACGCAAATGCGTTTTAACTTTCAAAATGTGGGAAATGGAAGACTAACTGGTATGAACTGTGGTGTCTAACATCTTACTAAGCAACTTCAGTTTCCTAATGAGCTGTTCTGGTTACAAAAGATTTCAGTAATAGTGCATTAATCTGCTACCATTGCATCAGACTCCTGGAGCTTGACAAGCAAACAAGGGAAAATCTGGTTTAAGTAGTCAATATATAGAAACTGCAAACTCATGCTTTCCTGGTCCTCCTGGATAAAAATACATCCCAGTGCAGGCATGTCTTTCTGAATGAGTAATGGGAAATGTCTGCAGGTTGAAGATACTGTCAATTTTTATCATCCGAGAACCATCTTTCAGACTGACTTTCTGCTCTCATTAGAGTTAAATATCAAACTCTGCTCTAATAACTAATTACTAACCTCTAATACTCTTGTAAAATTTCTTACTCTAGGCTAATCACAGTTAAACTGGCTAGTTTTTTCCTTGTAGTTAAACAGTATTTATTTGAAACACTAATGAGACATAGTAACTCTAAACCAGAATAGTGACTTTATAGTATTACTGCAACCTGCTGAATAGCTCATTTAAAGAAAGCAAATGTTATCAAGCATTCAGGCCTACAACCATAAGGGTTTAACTCTGAAGTATATCTAATCAAATGTTACTGAATCTTGTAGGGCAAGACTTAACTTTTTTTTTTAAGTTTTGCTATTTATCCCCTCTATACCTCCCTTTATAGGGTCTGATCTGGTTCCCATTGAAGCTAGTCTATTGAGTCACATGGAGGTAGATTGGGCCAATAGTACCTAATTTCCCCTCCCCAAAGCCTTCCTCCACTAAGGCTACTAGCTAGGGTGGAAAAATACTTGTGCTGCTATACCCCCTGCAATTTAAATGACTAGTAGGATGGTTGTAAACTACTCTTGTGCTATATCTAATTGGAACATTTGTCAGTTAGGTGCATTAAGTAGAAACACCTTTTAAAAATCTTGTGCTGTCATGTTTTATACCACCTTTCCATTCTTGGTTTCACTCTACTCTTTCTAATTGGCTCATGAGGTGGATTTCTTCTTCCTTGCATTGTTTCTAAGTTGGTTTCCCCCCTTCTTATTTCATTTGAAGTGGGAGGGTGTGGAGGGGGTCAAAGGCCTCTTCTAAACAAAGTTGCACTGGCTGAAGTTAAGGGGTGACTCTTAAAGACGAGTGTCCAACACAGATTTTTGTACTAGTTTAAACTGGTTTAAAAATCACACCTTCAGTTGACTGTGCAGCTTTCCTCTGTAGACTAGGCCAAAGTTTGCTGTGTGATCTGAAAAATTTAATAAATGATTTCTGAAGCACACATCTGCCATATTGTAACTATAAATAACTTTAAGTAACTGCAATATCTACCTCAGGTGGTGAACTTGTTGATGGGCATCTTGCTGACTGTGGAAGTGACCCACCCTAATTCAGTGCCAACTGTTGACCTGCAATATGAAGTCATTGGTAATTACTATGGTTCTGAGAGAATGGCTGGTAGGTGTCTAACTTCAATGTGCCCAGATTACTACTTAGCAGAAACTAGTGCAATTGTGCATTCTCCTAGTACATCCTGCATTGCTACTGTAATTCATTATTTAAATAGTCTCATCTGCCAAATGTGTGCTTACGTTTATCATAAGTCGGGGGTTACACTCTGCTGTGGCTTTTTTAAAAAAAAAATCTTATGAAAGCCTCTTAAGTAAAACTTTTCATACTGTTTTGACTTCATTTCTTTCAACATATTAGACACTTGAAAGCAAATCTGTGGGGTAGATGCTGCTGTTTGCCAACCTACAAAGTGGTAGAGGAGATACCTGTAGACTCTTCAATTAAACATTTGCTATCCTTGTCTTGGTTCCGCCCCCCCCCCCCGCCCCCCCCCCCCCCCCAAAAAAAAACTGGTAACTTTAATTTGATGAAATTACATTGCAAACCAAATTGGCGGTCTCTTTTGCTGAACTTCAATTTTGCCTTACTCCAGGAAGATCTGGATTGTCAAGGACTTTGTTGCTCTTTTTCAGAAGCCAGTTATAGCTATTGTGCATGAGTCTGAATAACTTGTGCAAGAACAAAATCTATTGAAAAATAGAAAACTTGAATAGCTTGGAATGCTAAGAACACTTATAGTGAATCTGTACTGCATCTTTAAAGTAATAAGAATGAAATGGTACACAGGGAAAACTATTAAAAGCAAATTCATAGCAGAATTTTTTTTTAAATTTGCTTGAGAATCCCAGACAAGGGTACATTAAAATGTACTGGGTACATTAAAAACCACTTACAAAAACAAGCAAGACAGAGTCCTTGTCCCAAATTCAGGTTGTAAACCTGAATTCAAGATGATACAAAAAGTGAGGCTCAAAAACAGATGGAAGGGATTGTGGGATGGAAGAGTAAAGATGAGGGTGACTATAAGACCACATGGTTACTCAGTAACACAGCCTGATGGTTCCATAACTTCTATTCTTAAAAAACTTTCTGGAAAGATGGTAATGTGTTCTCTGGATTGGAATGAGGTGAGGACAATGATGTAGTAGTAGTATGAGTATAAACCTGGGAGCCAAGAACTCTTGAGATCTGATGTTTTCTTTGACCCCTTGTGGGCTGACTTTCTGAGGTGCTGAGCACCTGGAACTTCCATGTGAAGTCATGTAAGCACCCCTTGTCTTAACTTCTTTGGGAAGTATAGATCAACATTTCAGAAAAATAAGGCTATTAATCTTTCTGTTGCTGTCTCCTTAAACTGGGTCTAATCAGTTTCTATCTTTGATCAAAATAAGAAATTATTTGTGACCAGTAAAAGGATGAACATTATGTAGTTTGCAGATGGCAATTGTATTTGTCCTCAATCTACATGATACAAGGAGAATCCTCATTATTCAGACCCCCTTTAATATCCTGAATACTACCACCATGTGGCTTTCATTTGAATTTAAGCCTCTTCTGTTTAAACAGCAGTACCTTCTACAGAGTATGGCATTATGCTCTGTTAAAGAGCAGTTTGGTTTCTATGGCCACTGATTGAATTATGTGATCAAGCAACTTTAAAAGCTATAGATATAGTGGAAGTTGTCCTATTTTCATATGAACTATTTTGCTGTTGTGGATTGGCTTAATAAGAGTCTAACTGTTTGGGTGAATGGTATGGAAGGTACTATATTAGACTGCTGTTGCTTATTGGTGGAAATTGATTATGGGGTGTGGCTAGTAGACTGGTAGATCTTGCGTGCTCCAATTGGAAATACTGAAATGTATAAGCCTGTTAGAAGCTACCAAAACTGTAAGGTGGTATTAATATAACTTTTGTTTCCCATTTTTAATTCAGAAAACGCTTGTGTTCTCTTTGCCATCTCACTCCTCCTGTTCACAATAAGTGCGATGATGGTGTATGGAGCAATTGCTGTAAGTATATAGAACTGAATGCCATGAATAAACTTGGCTAATGTGACTTTCAGATTAACAGATTCCATTTTTTCTTTTTCTTTCCAGCACCGAGTGGGCTGGCTTATTCCATTCTTCTGTTACCAGCTCTTTAACTTTGTCCTCAGTTGCCTGGTTGCCATCAGTTCTCTTACTTACATGCCAAGAATCAAAGACTATCTGGATGAGTTAGTAAGTGTCTGGTAAATTAGGTTAATATTTTACAGGTGGCACTCCCATTATCAAAACCAAGACTGTAACTAAGGGTTTTTTATACACTAGAGGGTTTACAACATTCCAGTCCGAGAGGATCAGTCTCCTTCAGGCATTAAATAGAGCACTAAGCTAATGACAAGGTAGATTTGGTAGGTAGCATAGACTCAAATGACTTAAATCATTAACTCCCTCAAGTCAGTTTTTAGAGCTAAACAAGTGTATGCTTAACTTAATATAATGGGTTCCACTCAGATACAGGTCTGACCTGGGGACTGGAGTTCTGGATCCAAAGAATTTGGCCTCTGTTTGTAGGAGACTGGGAACACCTGCTTTCCACCCTCAACTTGCAGGCCAGCCTGGCACAAGCTCATTCTGACCTAGTTGGCATAACTTTGCATAAATTCTCCAATACTGCAAAAGATACTCTTCCTGAGTGAGATTGTGGGGTCAGCAGCTGCTTTTGAAGGTCCATGGTGAATTGTTCCCATGGCTTTGAGGGAAGGACTTGGTGGCAATTTGAAATCACAAGACCTCTCTGCAGCTGCCCCTTTCTCTGGTGGTTCCCCTGCAGTCTGTAACTTCAGGGCTGAGGTGGGACAACTCTTATCCCTGGAGGAAGAGTGAGCACTTGAGACATTTCCTAGCTTTCACAAAAATAATCCAGGAAGGGGAGATTTGGGCCCCTCAGTTTGAGCAATCACCAGTGTGGATATAGCCTCAGATTTTGACTGACATCTGGATTTTTTTCCTCTTTTTAACTAGCCGGATTTCCCTTACAAAGATGACCTCCTTGCACTTGACTCAAGCTGTATTTTGTTTGTTGTCCTAGTGTTTTTTGCTTTATTTATCATCTTAAAGGTAAACTAGATACTTTGTATTTTAGTTGTTTACATTACAAATGTTTAAATTTCAGAAGCTTTTGTATTGAAGTGTCACTAGTATGAGGTTGCAAACATGATATTCATAATTTGGATTAAGCATTTTGAACAATATTTTAAGGGTTTTTAAATTGGAGGATGACTTCAGTTTCATATTTGGCATAGTGAAATTGATACCTAAACTTCTTTAATTGCTGTGCTTATTGGGAGTAGTGCTGTAGAAAGAGCAGGTTTTTGTGTACTAGGGGGTAGAAATAAACCTTCAAGCACGGTCTTTAAATTTGCATCCTTATACAGTAAAGCTCACAAGGAAGTGGTATAATTAGACACAGCACTTTATGCACTAGCTTTGTTTTAACTTTACACAATGGGAAAAAATTGCTAGTTAATATTGTATCACATTCTGAAAATTCTTTAGTGTGTTTAAACAAAAGGTTCCTGAATTTGATGAATTGGACCTTTTCTATTCCCTCCCAACCCCTGTGCCCATATATAAAGGGGTGATTATGTGAGTGGGGGAGATGCAGGTAGTACTTTTTTTTTAAATGCCCCAATATGTTTAAGAGAAACTGAACTAAGACTTTATGCTATCAAGGAATGCTAGTGTGACTGGTATGCCTAAAATTAGACCTGCCAGTTCATAGTCATGTGCTCTTCATGCCTGCTTTTTGTGAGCAGACTATGTAGATCTCTAAATTTTACATATTTAGGGAAATGCTTTATGACCCTGACCCTGCCTACTTATAAGAACTAGCTAGTCAGAGTAGAGGGGACAGTAGGGCATGCATGTGCTCACACCAGCTGATCAAACCCAGTCACCAGCCACAACTTTCTGTTGCAGTCCTTGCTTTGGAACAAGGGTGCAACCACATCTTAAAATCCATTTTGAATAGTGTGGGAAAGGGTGGAACCAGAATGAACAAAATTAAGGTCTTCTGGAAAAAAGTTGAAATAGCCAATGCAAATCTTTTAAATATTTTTTAGTGCCTTCTGTGAAATCCTATGCAGTAGAACCTTCGTAACGAACGCCTTGAGAATGGAGGTTGTTCATAACTCTGAACAAAATGTTATGGCTCTGTCAAAAGTTTACAACTGAACATTGACTTTAATACTGCTTTGAAATGTTACTATGCAGCAGGAAAAACACTGCTTTTAACTATCTACATTACATTTAAATGAAACAAGAACAAACTTTTCCTTACCTTGGCAAATCTTTTTTAAACTATTTTAGTACTGTACAATTTAACATCAGATTTTAAGATGTGACATCCCCTCAATATTAGTGCACATAACAAAATCCATGTGGTGGGGTAGGGCCAAGGGGTTTGGCAAGTGTGGGGTGGGACAGGGGTTCAGGGCTGGGACAGAGGGTTGGGGTGAGGGCTCTGGTTGGGGTTGCAGGCTCTGGGGTGGGGCTGGGGAATGAGGGTCCTGGGGTGCAGTGAGGCTCCCCAGGGCTACAATGGGGAGAGGATTCCCCTCTAGCTCTTTGCAGCAGCACCTGGGCTGTGGGAGAGAGGTCTCTTCCCCCAGGCCACAGCAGGTTCGGGACCAGGAGAAGGGTGCCTGTCCATTGGCCACAGCAGGTTCGGGGCTCGTGGAGAGGCATCTCTCCCTGATGCAGCCCTGAGCGCCTGCATGGTACTTGACAGGCAGCTGCATAGCCATGCAGCTTAGAGGGCGCTTAGTCAGGGACCCAATGAAGGAATTATCTGTGAACTCCTTTTTACTACTATTGCTCTATGTGGTCCATTCCCCTGAGTTGGTGTGCTACAACCAGGTGAAGGGGATTAAAATTGTGTTCTGATGTGCTGGAGATATTTGTTCTCTGGAGATGTGCAATCTACATGTAAAGCATATACTGAAATTTTTGATTAAGACTGATTTGGGTGGGGACATTTAATGTACAAGGCCAACTGGTTAAATACCTTGGGCCATATTTACTGCTGAGGGTAAAAAGCTCCAATGACATCAATAAGTTTGTACCTGCTTCTGTCAGATTGATGTATTTATTAAAATACAACTCTCATCTCTCAGGCTTATCTAATTAACTGTGTATGGAACTGCTATAAATACATCAGCAACAGGAACTTGCCTGAGATAGCCGTGTACCCTGCATTTGAAGCTCCTCCACAGGTAAAGTCTCTCTTAGACAAAGGAACAAATGGCCAGTTATTTTTAAAATTGCTTTAATGTCTGTATATGTCTAAAAGTAAACAATGTTACCCCTCAAGATAACCAGTTTGAGTTAGTTGCATTGGCTTCTATCTCAGCCCCCATGGATGGTACATGAAAGAAATGAGTCAAATTAGGGGGAATGGAGTAAAAGGTGAATAAATGTATTTATATCCACCTTGTACAGAGGCATTAAACAGAATCCGATTTAAAGTAACACATGGAAGACCTTTTGAGTGCAGTATCTAAATTTGACAAGACTATATTGATGAGGCAGGTAATAAATTATTTGTGAATGCTGTAGTGCTGGCTTGGAGAGTAATATACAGGGCTCTGCAAATGAGTATTCCTCCGACAAAAGATGCTTTTGGAACCCTAATTTCACATTTCTGTGAGGCTGCTGGACAATGCATCATGCATTTGACATCTTCTGACCTATGATCAGAAAATGAATCTGGAGGCATCAGATTTTATTCAAATTTCTGTAGAATGTTTGACACTACCTCAACTGCTCAGGTAAAACAAAGGACCACTATTGAATGGCAGCTGCTTCAGGACTTCCAGAAGGCCTGCAGCACCGGATATGTCAGTTGTACAGCAGCACTTCCTCTGCTTATTCATGTCCATACAAGGATAGCATTAGTTTCTAGATGGTCAGGCTTTTACCCTGTCCATTAACTAGACTCCATTTGGTCCTAATTCTTTGGGGTAGTAGATATGGGACTTCAGACCACTACAATCCAGGTGCACTAGCTGTCTGTCATAACAGATCATTGTCTCTTCAGTAGTGGCCAGAAGTTCTCTCTCAATTCCAGTATGCACCATTAGAAACAAATGGAGTAATAGGCACTAACTAGGGAAAACTGAGCTGCTCCTCCCTGTATTCTGAGGATGCTGGAGTTGGGAGGAGAAACATTCATCTAGTTACATATCCGTTTCCATGTCAAGGTGTTATCTGTCTCTACTTCCATGAACCCCACCACCATAGTACCTGAACATCTCAGTGAAGCTCCTGTGGCAGTGTGATCATTGGCTCTAGTAGAGAAATTTAGGATTATTGGGAGCAACAAATAAAACTATTTAACATATATTATAGCTCTAGTTACAATGGGTACTGTATGACTCAGCTGCAGTACCAGTGGTTCTCCAGACTTATTAAATAGTTCATTGAACTATAAGAAACCGTATCAGGACTGAAACCTCAGTCCCTCCTATTTGGTTATCAGAACACTTTTTTTGTTCTGTGGCCCACCTATGAGAGCCCCGGGGCACACTGTTCCTATAGTTCAGGAACCACTGTCCCATACATATAGTAGCAGCGTTCCATTAGCTTTGCAAGACTGGATGGTGCTAGTGACAACTGGAGAAGATTGTGGCATGAAATTTTTATGGGCATAGAGTGGTGTGAACTGAATTCACAAAAGTGAACATCCTAGTCTAGAATGCAGTAGTTTGATGCGTCAATTAGTATTTCAAAGCCAAGAATGCAGATCAGCAAGCTGTTTAGTTTTCTTTCTTTTGTGCTTCTGATAATCCTTCACATACAACCCAGGAAACCCTCCCCCAAAGTGGATCTAACCTACACTGTTTTCTAGCAGGAACACAGTTGACCATAATTATCAAACACTCTCACAAAATTGGAAAATCTTATGTCAATTTGTTTTGACAATGTCTTTTCAACAAAACTTTTTAAATAAAATTCCAGTTTCTTAACCTTTTTTCTTGGGAGGATGGGAGGCAAAATTGTTTCCCTACTAGCTCCTTTGCAGTTTACTAGAAAAGGATAAAAATGGAATAGAGGTAATGGCTGAGATTTAGATTCAGCAGAAGAACAAGCTGCTTTTGCTGCTTCTGGCATTACATTTGCTGTGAGTTTTGCTCTAAAATCTCTCTGCAATAGAGAATCAATTTGATATGGCCTCTCCTAAAAGACTCTGCAATCTCAGTTAACCTCACTTTTTTTTTTTTCCTAGTATGTCCTGCCAACCTATGAAATGGCAGTGAAGATGCCTGAAAAGGAACACCCACCTCCTTACATACCTGCCTGAAGCAACTGTGCTTACATTAGTTAACATCTGTACCAATTTCTTGGTTTTTTGTCCTTTTTAATCTTGCAAAATTGCTTAAATATTCAGGGCTTTAGGAGCAAACCTTTTTGTTGACAGACATTTGATTATAACTCTAAGCAAAACACATCTGGCAGTAATTCCCCCCCATTTGCTTTAGTTTTTGTTCTTTAATGGTCTTAAATATGTTTATTGCCTTAAGGTCTTGTACTGCAAACATTAGAACTACATGAGTGAAGTAGTTCACATGACATCAACTGAACAACTCACATGAGTAAAGTTAGCCATAGGCATACATGTCTGCTGGGTCAGGCCCTTAATTTGGAGACTAACTTTTGTAAAGTAGTTCATAAAGACAATCTGATCTACCAGCAAAATGAATGTTTTGCCTTAAGCATTTGGGGGGGAGTGGGGAAGGAATTGGGAGGGAGGTTTGAATGTGGTGTGTGTATATACATTTTTTTACTTTGCACTTTTCTCACTACCTTATTTTGTTGATTCTTCCTGACAATGTTTCAAGGCAGTGAAGTTGGCACCAACATTTGAAGTATTACAACATGCTGTGAATGCAAGAAAAAATGCACACATTACTTAAATGTGGGAGATGATGGTTGCATGCTTCTAATCTGTATATTTTCTCTTTGTGATAAATGATACATTAATAAATCTTTTAAGAAATGTTTACTAGTAGTCCTTGACTCTGTTCAGGGTGGCACAGAGCAATTCCTAAACAAATTGCTTACTGATTTGGTAATGATCTAAGGAAATTTTGTATGTGCTCATTTTTTGGGGGGGGGGTTCTGTTTAGCAATGTCACATGGCCTAGGAGAAAGAGGGGCTGTTTGTTCTTTTGACTATGTAATTTTACATTCTCCACAATCACAACCTTTCCTAGATACAGAAGGTTGAATCTTTCCAGTAAGCTGAAATGGAGAATAAGGGGATATTCTTCCTGTGCTGCCCCTGCTTAAAAAAAATTCCTAATCAGCTTTGAGTTTATGATCTCACTTTTCCTCCCCCACCTCCTCCTTCTCTGAGAAGGATACAAAGTTTGAGATGCTCTCACATCCAAGATGGCACAACTTTGCCTTTGCCTCCATCTTGGCTCTCATTGCCTCCATTCCTCCTAATTTATTACCTCTGCTCCCCCAAGTATGGCTAGATATTTTAATTGCATCTAGTCCTCTTGGTTATAATGGCCTGGGTGGGACCTAATTAATGTACACAAACTCCCAAAAGGGAAGCTGGTGGTACTGAGAGCACTGTCATTTTCTAAGCTTATATTAGAACTGATACAGCAAGCATGCCAGCAAATGTCCAGTTTTGAGCCCTCATATCAACATCTTGTATCTGAACTCTGCCAAGTGAGTAGCAGTTACAGGACACCTATTTTTCCCTACTTATATTTCTGTGCCCCTCTGGATGTTGACCATAAAAATCCCCCAGTCTAACTAACGAACAACTGATTCAATTCACCCTACACCTTTTTCCTTTTGGGAAAGATGATAGGGTATCAAATGACTTCTGATGGAAGTATTTTTCTTGTATACCTCAGAACTGGACCCTTCACTTCTCTCCTTGTGTTTGAAAATGTATATAATTTTCAAACACAGAGAAGTGAAGGGTCCAGTTCTGAGGTATAAAACAATTTATCTGGATAAACATCCTCAAAATCAGGGTTTCTGAGGATCAATAGAAGAGCTGGCAGGAGAGCAAGAGTAACAAATCTAAGGCTTATATGGGAACTAATAACTTATAAGGATAAACCAGGCTGTTAACCAAAGTTTCTGGAATAGAACCCAAATGAAAACACTTACCGTGGACATCCACAGTTCAACAAAATTCACAGCTGCTTTTTGTAAGGTCTAATCTGAAATCCCTCCCCCACTTAGGAAAGTGTATGGGACTCAATTTACCTTTTAGCAGGATGCAGTACTGGGATTTGAATGTCTAGTTCCAGGGAATCTAGAGATATCAATTATAAAGCTAAGATCACTAAATCAACAGCTTCACCTCAAATAGTATGTCCTTCAGAAACCAGACAATATCTGTCTTTGAGGTAATATTGTACAAAAGAACATGGCTTCAGCTTATGAATAAGCTTTATTGCAAATGTTTTCTTTCAGGGTTACTAGTAGCTTGCACCTTTTGACTTCCTGTTAAAATAGACCTGACTGTAGCAATGATGAGCACCTGTTGCTTCAGTTGAAGTTAGGCACTCTGCTCAGCACTTCACAGGACCAGACTCTAGCTCTGTTAAGAGAAGCAGGTACACAGGTAAACTGGGTATCTCAGAGGTGTTGCAGACCTTAATTGTTTGTAAAATGTTTTGAGATCTCAGATATGCAGCAGTAATAGTTATTCAAACCTTTTATCCATCTGGTCTAGAAAGGGTTGGTTTGAAAAATGCAGATGAGTGTATAAATTGAGCTTGATAGAACTGTAGCTGCTAATGTTGCCCTTCACAATTAACCACTAGATGTGTCCAAGAAGTTACAAGTGTCAGTACAAGCAGGAGCTTGTCTAGAATTACTGTTTGTCACTTAAAAGCAATTATTTATTATGCTTGGCCAGCTTTAATGAGCACATCTTAAACAGTTGCTTTGGTATTATTGACCATATGTAAGAGACCTCTCCAGGAATGAATTGGTCTCACTAATAAAACTAGTGTCCCATGCAGAGGTGCTAGGATATGGTCACTGTGCAACCATTCTATATAAGAATTTCAAAAAATCAGCTGTATGTCCTATTTTTGCCAAACTTTTATTCCCTATTTAAAAGTGAATACAAGGAAAAAATAAAACTATTTTGGCTCCATTGTGATCCACAAAACTCCTGCCAAACCTGGTTTAGATGTCTTAAGTACCTTTTGTGGATCTGGGCCCAGGTGTACAATGAAGTGAGACTATCACTCAGAGCAGAATCTTACATCTAATATTTAACTTTGCTTACATCCCTGTGCAGCCTCCATTTACACATACTTCTGATCCTATAAATCTACAGTATGCACTTGTATTCACAAATTTAAATTATGCACAATGTAGTTAATATACTTATAACACTATTTCCTTTTAACATACTGATCCTTACATTTAAGGAAAACACCTCAGGGTGTTTTTCTACCACCAAATATGACTGTTAAAACAGTTATTTCTAATATTGTATTTGAAATTGAGCACTTCAGCATGTTCAACCAGAGAACGTAACTAACTGAACTTTCCTAACCTTAGAATTCTGAATAAAGATGGTGCCTCTTGCTATGGAATGACTATATATGCTTCAGGATATAATTTTATTTATATAGTGTGTGTATGTGTATATGGATGTTGTGACCATAAAAATCCCCCAGTTTAACTAATGAACAACTGATTCAATTCACCCTACACCTTTTTCCCTTTGGGAAAGGTGATAGGGTATCAAATGATTTCTGATGGAATATTTATTTTATTTATACACACACGCACATATATAAATTCATTCTCTATTAAATCTATTTGGTCATTTTTAATTTTTGTATTCCTTTGACCTAAAAAAAAAAAAATCCAAAAAGCCTGACAACCTTTATAAGTACACAGCCTCTCATTCAGTTTTGTGACAGGTTCCACAACTCAGCTTCAGTTTTTTCATAGGCATTTTCAGATTTCAGGCACATTCTTAAGTGTAAACACTGGGGCCAAATTCTGTTTGTTTATATACCCATGCAATTTCACTGAGGTTTACACAGGTGTAAACATGGTTTGGCCTATGGTTTGGGAAAATGGCTCTCTTTAAATTGTCAATAGCAGGCAGCTGTAATCCACATACACCTGCACCCATGAAAAGGATGTTTCCGTTGTTAAGGTGTTAGCCTAGGACTCGAGCCTCTGAGAGTTCAATTCCTTGTTCTATCTCAAGCTTCCTGTGTGTTCCTACTGTCTGTGCCTTTGTTCCCTGTGCACAATGGGTGTAATAATACTTGCTTACCTCAGAGGGGTGTTAATGTATTTAATCTCAAGTGAAAGGGCTCAGATATTATGGTATAATAGGGACCATAAGTATCTAAGCTAGATATGAGAATTACAGAGATGAAGTCGTCTGATTTGCCTTTCATTTGTATGTAATGGTCTGTAGAGAGCAGCTGAGAATAGAATTCCCTAACATGGCAGATTCCTTCAGGCGTGGTCAGAGACTAGACCTCTCCACTGTTGTTGGGAGCCACCACACTGTCCTACCAATGCATAGTCTCTCCCTTTCTCTGGCTGGTGGTATACAGTAATATCTGTTACCATAGAGACAGCAGCATTAGAGGGAAGCCTGTGACCTAGCCTACACTTAGAAGTAGCTCAGATTAAGGAAAAAGAAAATAAGAGAAATACTTGTGGCACCTTAGAGACTAACAGCTTATGCTGAAATAAATGTTTTGTGGACTACCGTCCGCTTCATCAGATGCATAGAATGGAACACACAGTGAGATGATATTTATACAGTCAGAGACATGAAAAGGTGGAAGTAACCATAGCAACTGTAAAAGGCTAATTAACTGAAAGGAACTGTTATCAGTAGGAAAGAAACGTTGGCTTTCCTACTAACAGTTCCTTTCAATTAGCCTTTTACAGTTGCTATGGTTACTTCCACCTTTTCATGTCTCTCTGACTGTATAAATATCATCTCACTGTGTGTTCCATTCTATGCATCTGCTGAAGTGGACGGTAGTCCACAAAAGCTTATGCTGAAATAAATTTGTTAGTCTCTAAGGTGCCACAAGTATTTTTCTTACTTTCTTTTTGCTGACACAGACACTACACTGAAACCTCAGATTAAGGAGTTGGTAGTTAGCAAGTGGTGTGTATATACTACACCTGAGGGAATTCTGCACCAAAAAATTAAAAACTCTGCACCCTATTCTAAAATTTTGCAAATTTTATCAAAGGTGGAGGCTGCAGCATGGCAAGAGGCAACATAGACACAGAGGTGTGAGATCACCCTGCCACCCCCAGGACACGGATGTGGCAGTGAGGCTGCACCCAACCCTGACATAGGGCAAGGGCCGGGCCAGGCCTGCCCCTCGGTACCAAGCACACTAAATGTAGGCAGACAGGCTCAGCCCAGCAGGATCCAAGTGTGGGATGATCGGGTTCTGTGTGGAACAATATGGGTGCAAGTGGCTTGGTGCCAGGGGATCTGGATGAACGGGCTCATTGGGACATTCTGGGTGCTTGGGGCTTGTTGCGGTGAGGGTTTGGCTACAGGGGTGGGGTCAGGATGCAGACAGTGAGGCTTGTTGAGGTTTGGGTGCAGGGGGCTTGGTGGGGAGGGTTCTGGGTGCAGGGGGTGAGGTTTGGCAGGACTGGGTATGGCACAGGTCCAGCTGCATGGGGGTTGGACAGACAGGGGAGCAGCTCCCTGTACAGTGAACCCCCCCCACCCCACAGCTGAGGAGCAACGGAGGCAGGAAGCGGAGATGTGCGGAGCTTCCTGCAGCTGGAGAGGTGGATCTGACAAAGCCCTGGCTGCTACTTGCAGGGGAAGAGGAAGTCCCATTCTCCCCAGGCTAGTTGGAACTAGCAGCTGAGCCTGGCACAGGGTGAAAGCCACTGGCTGGGGCATCCCTAGCCACCGCCTCTTCTCTCCCCTCCCCCACCCCAGTGATTTACCTCTCTGCTCCTGGTGCCTGCAACTATGCACCCACGCTGCTGGGGAGCAGCACATGACTGCTCTTGCGGCTTCCCTTTACTTCCCCATCAGAAAGTCATTTTTCTGTAGGGAAGCATATCTGCAGGGGACATGAATTCTGCACACACACAGTGGCACAGAATTCCCCTGGGAGTAATATACATTACTATTGAGAAAAAAAGTGTAGACCAACATCTGGGGGTTTGCACTGATAAGTCAGTCAGGATTTACCACTACTTGTAACTGAGTTAAACCCAACTCAAGCTCAATTGGTGTGTTACTTTTGTGTACATTAAGGGGTCAGTACATTGAGTGCTAGCCAATGATTGCTGAAACAGGACTGTTCAGGAATGGGGGAATTTGCAAACACATCTAAGCGATTTGACAGTCTACATTCCAGTTTCAAAAGTGATTTAAGTCTGGTTATGTTAAAAATTGAACCTCTTTTTTTCAATACAGACCAGTATAGTTAAAGCAGTACAACACCCCCGCTCTATGCCCAGTGTGAATGCAGTTATCTATGTAACAAGTTTTCAGGACTGTCATGATGTGAAGCAAGCTACAAGAACAGTTGAGAGCTCTTTTTGTTCAAAGTATCACCAGGTTCAAAATTATCACTGAGTTTTTCAGTCTGTTGCCATCTGACTTTATGAATTACACCCATGTGATGTACAGCTAGAGTAAGGCATGTATGTTTGCCATGCCAAGAATCCAAGAGCATTGAGATATTAAAGATAACTCAATCAATCATAACTCTTACTCTGCAACTAATTTCTGTGCTACAATTTCATTGGTTTTATAAGGGAGACTGCTCAGATAGTGGATAATTTGGACCAACTATCACTTGCACAAATGCACACAAATCTCCCAGCACAACCGCTCTAGACACAAATCAACACAACCACCCACCCAACCAGTATACCCAATCCCAAACACACAGCCACTCACCACACCTGGACACACACAAATTAACACAATGCTGCCAGCACACAGACAAAAATCAGCTTAACCACCCATACCACATGACCTGCACACACAATGACCACAAACATCACCCTGAAGCCTCCAATGTACACTGAGGCCTTGGCTACACTCACGAGTTACAGCGCAATAAAACTGCCTGCAGCGCTGTAACTCAGTAACTGTCTACACTCGCAAGGCACGTGCAGCGCTGCATCTCCTCAGGTACAGCGCTGCATGTACTCCATCTCCCCGAGAGGAATAACGTTTGTTGCGCTGCTGCGCTGCGGCTACAGTGTGGCCACCCAATGCGCTGTTATTGGCCTCCAGAAGTATTCGGAAGTATCCCACAATGCCTGTTCTAGCCACTCTAGTCATCAATTAGAACTCTACTGCCCTGGCCTCGGGTTACCAACCACCACTCCGACCCTTTAAATTCCCTTGGAATTTTAAATATCCCCTTCCTGTTTGCTTAGCCAGGCGTGGAGTGCTCTCAGCGCATCTTTCCAGGTAACCATGCCTCCACGTGCCAGACGAGCCCCAGTATGGAGCAATGGCGAGTTGCTGGACCTCATCGCTGTTTGGGGGGAGGAAGCTGTCCAGTCCCAGCTGCGATCCAGCCGGAGGAATTTCGATACTTTCGGCCAGATATCTTGGGCCATGATTGAAAGGGGCCATGACCAGGACGCAATGCAGTGCAGGATAAAAGTAAAGGAGCTGCGGAGTGCGTACCGCAAAGCCCGCGAGGCAAACAGCCGCTTGGGTGCTCCCCACAAAACCTGCCGATTCTACAAAGAGCTGGATGCAATACTTGGGGGTGACCCCACTACTGTTCCGAGCACCACCGTGGACACGGGAGAGCGGGAGGAGGAGGGAGAGGAGGAGGAGGGGGTTGAAGAAAACAGAAGCGAGGGTGCCGTGGCTGGGGGAGACACCCCTGACTCCCTGGGTGCATGCAGCCAGGAGCTCTTCTCGAGCCAGGAGGAAGGGAGCCAGTCGCAGCGGCCGGTACGCGCTGGGAGAGAAAGAGAAGAACAGGTTCGCGGTAAGCAGCTTTTATTTTCGGGAAGGAGTTTTTTCGGTGTGGGGTCCTTGGGCGAGGAGGGTTTGGGCTGCATGCATGCCTAGATGTGGAAGAGCGCATTGATGTGGTCTATCACATCGGAGAAATCAGCCACTGTAATCTCTTCGAAAGTCTCAGCCAGAACGTGGGCAATGCGCTTGTGCAGGTTTATTGGGAGAGCCGCCGTGGTCCTTGTCCCATTCAGGGTAACGTGTCCGCGCCACTGTGCCGCGAGGGGTGGGGGGACCATTGCTGCACACAGGCAAGCTGCATATGGGCCAGGGCGGAAGCCGCATTGCAGTAGAAGACCTCCCTTGCTTCCCCGGACACCCTCAGCAGCGAGATATCTTCCAGGATGAACTCCTGTGGAAAATGTGGGGATAGTGTTCAGTGTAGGTTCCCCCTGCAGCTGTTGGCTCTCCCCAAGGCACAGAAACCCGTCGGACAGTACATCCGTGAAACAATCAGTCCCCCTTTACCCTGTGCTTACTCACCATTTTGGGGCTCCCGTGGGTTCTGTGCGCTCTGTTTGGGACGGGAAAATTGTGCTGTTTTGGAGACTGTGTGTGCCCTCAAGTGTGGGGGAATCATTGCTCTGTCTGGCATAAAACAATGATGCCTCTGTTAAATGTTGCATTTTGCCTTCAAGATGCAACCTTGAGATCTCCGCCATCCTTCTTATCACCGGCTGAGAGACTCCAAAGGCTCAGGAAGAGGCCCAGAAGAATGAAAGAAGACATGCTGCAGGAAGTTATGAAACAGTCTCTTAAAGAGAATCAAAAGGCTCGGGAGTGGAGGGAGAGTGAAAGCAGGCTCCGCCAGGAAAACGCAGCGCAGCGGCAGCAAAGCATGCAGCTCCGGCACGAAAGCACAAAGGAACTGATTAGCATCTTGGCGCGCCAAGCGGACTCTATCCAGGCGCTCGTCACCATGCAGGCGGAGCAGTACCGCACCCGCCCCTCCCTGCAGCCAGTGTCCCAAAACACTTGTGCCCCCGTGTCACCACCTGCCCACTTCACCCAACATCCAGGTTCTTATCGCCCACACCAGATGCCCCCAACACCTGTAGCTTCACCAGACAGCCCTGGAAACTATGACCCTTACCCACTGCACTCATCTCCCATCCCGAATTATAGACATTCTGAAGTGCAGCACTCACTGCACAGCACTCCAGACAGGAAGCCCGAGTATGAAAGCAGGACATACCATACCCTGTGATTGAACCCTTCCCCACACCATCCACCACCCCCTTGCCCTTTCTGTCTCACAAGCAGTTGTGTTTCTTTTTAATACATGTATTTTCTCTGTAATAAACGGATTCTTTGGATGTGCAAACAGTCTTTATTATTGCATAAGGAAAAAAGATACCTTAGCCCAGGAAAGAAACAGGCAACGTAAGTGAGCTGAGCAAACACAAATCAGCTTAGCAAAGACAGATAACTGATAACATTGGAACCACTTCACTTCATTACTGGTGGTTTTCAGCCTCAAATTTCTCCCTCAAGGCATCCCTGATCCTTACAGCCCCACGCTGGGCCCCTGTAATAGCCCTGCTCTCTGGCTGTGCAAATTCAGCCTCCAGGTGTTGAACCTCTGAGGTCCACGCCTGAGTGAACATTTCACCCTTCCCTTCACAAATATTATGGAGGGTACAGCACGCGGATATAACCGCGGGGATGCTGTGTTCGGCCAAGTCCAGCTTCCCATATAGAGATCGCCAGCAGCCCTTCAAATGACCAAAAGCACACTCCACAGTCATTCTGCACAGTCATTCTGCATTCTTAATACATGTATTTTCTCTGTAATAAACGGATTCTTTGGATGTGCAAACAGTCTTTATTATTGCATAAGGAAAAAAGATACCTTAGCCCAGGAAAGAAACAGGCAACGTAAGTGAGCTGAGCAAACACAAATCAGCTTAGCAAAGACAGATAACTGATAACATTGGAACCACTTCACACATTACTGGTGGTTTTCAGCCTCAAATTTCTCCCTCAAGGCATCCCTGATCCTTACAGCCCCACGCTGGGCCCCTGTAATAGCCCTGCTCTCTGGCTGTGCAAATTCAGCCTCCAGGTGTTGAACCTCTGAGGTCCACGCCTGAGTGAACATTTCACCCTTCCCTTCACAAATATTATGGAGGGTACAGCACGCGGATATAACCGCGGGGATGCTGTGTTCGGCCAAGTCCAGCTTCCCATATAGAGATCGCCAGCAGCCCTTCAAATGACCAAAAGCACACTCCACAGTCATTCTGCACCGGCTCAGCCTGTAGTTGAACCGTTCCTTGCTGGTGTCAAGGCTCCCTGTGTAGGGTTTCATGAGCCACGGCATTAAAGGGTACGCGGGGTCTCCAAGGATCACAGTGGGCATTTCAATTTCCCCTACCGTGATCTTCCGGTCTGGGAAAAAAGTCCCAGACTGCATCTTCCGGAACAGGGCAGTGTTCCGAAAGATGCGTGCATCATGCACCTTTCCGGGCCAGCCTGTGTTGATGTCAATGAAACGCCCACGGTTATCCACAAGCGTCTGGAGAACCATGGAGAAATACCCCTTCCGATTAATGTACTCAGATGCTAGGTGGGGTGGTGCCAGAATAGGAATATGCGTCCCATCTATCGCCCCACCGCAGTTAGGGAAACCCATTTGTTCAAAGCCAGCCACAATGTCCTGCACGTTACCCGGAGTCACGGTTCTTCTGAGCAGGATGCGATTAATGGCCTTGCAAACTTGCATCAGCACGACTCCAACGGTCGACTTTCCCACTCCAAACTGGTTCGCTACTGATCGATAGCAGTCCAGAGTTGCGAGCTTCCAGATTGCAATAGCCACCCGCTTCTCCACTGTCAGCGCAGCTCTCAATCTCGTGTCCTTGCGCCGCAGGGCGGGGGCGAGCTCCTCACACAGTCCCATGAAAGTAGCTTTTCTCATCCGAAAGTTCTGCACCCACTGCTCGTCATCCCAGACTTGCATGACAATGTGATCCCACCACTCTGTGCTGGTTTCCCGAGCCCAAAAGCGGTGTTCCACGGTGCATAGCATGTCCGTGAATGCCACAAGCAAGTTCGTGTCGTACGCGTTTTGCGTGACAATTTCATCGTCATCGTCAGACTCCTCGCTGTCACTGTGGATCTTAAGGAAGAGCTCGACTGCCAAACGTGACGTGCTGGCGAGACTCGTCAGTATTTTGCTCACCAGGTCGGGATCCATTTTCCCGCTGACCGAAACGGAGCACAGATCGCGCTACAAAGAAACCGTTGAAAGATGGCACAAATTGTGGCTGGAAACACAGGGATTGCTGGGATGCAAAGCGATGCATCACGGGGCATTGGGACAGGACCCAGAATGCACCATACCCCACGCCCCCTTCCCACAACCCACGGCGCCAGAATTGGAAGAGGTGTTCTGTGGGATACCTGCCCATAATGCACCTCTCCCAAAACCGCTGCAAGTGCCGCAAATGTAGCCACGTTAGTACTCGTTACTGCGCTGGTGGCTGCCAGTGTGGACAGGCTGCAGCGCTTTCCCTACTCAGCTGTACGAAGACAGGTTTAACTCACAGCACTGTACATCTTCAAGTGTAGCCAAGGCCTGAGTCAGTATGAAGTGAGAGAAATAGCTACATGCAATACTGAGACCTATTTTTGCTTAGAATACCTCCAGGCTCAATCATCACTGAGATTTGTGGTCTGTTATTGTCCAAGTTTTAAATTCTCAGTTTTTAGTTTTTTACACGACTTCTAACAAATTATAAATACTAGTTTAGCTTATTCCCATACATGGCATTAAACACTGTTGAAAATCCCTCAAGGTACCTATTTGCATCTTCAGATGCGTAAATACACAGGCGCCAGATTCCTCCGGTCCCCAGGTGTGCTCAACCCCCCACTTTGCCCCCCCTTCCCCAAGCCCCCACCCTACCCCACCTCTTCCCTCCCCACCCAGTTCTGCACCCTGCTCTGAGCATGCCCTGTCCCTGCTCCTCCCCCTTCTCCCTCCAGCAAGCCGGAAAAACAGCTGATGAGTGGGAGGCAGAGGCACTGATTGGCACGGCTGCCAGTGGACAGGAGCTGCTAGTAGGTGCTAAGCACTACTTTTTTTCTGTGGGTTCTTCAGCCCTGGAGCACCCATGGAGTCAGCGCCTATGATTAAATACCTTTAAAAATCTTGTCCTGTAGGCTGATTTGTAAAGATATTTATGAACCTGGCCCTAAGTCTCAGGCGGGTTCAAAAATGTTAACCTAGGCCTATACAACACCAGCACCCATGGGAAATATAGGGTGTGGTCGGGGAGGTTGGCGAGGAGGCATGAACCAGGGAATCCCACTATCCTCAACTGGTGAGAAGAGACAGCATGACTTGGGGGGGGGGGGGGGGGGGCAGGGCGCTGTGCTTCACTAGAGCCTCAAAACCAGGTCCTCCCCATCAGTATTGCCTCAGGTTTACATGCCTGGCTCCTGAGGCAGCTGGTTGTCATACAGAGCTCCCTGGGCACCAGCCACTTGAGAGCAGGGCCAGCGTAGGTGAGGCTGAGATGGAGAGTGCAGCGTTAGCAGCGTATGGGAGTTGCCTTCCTATCGCCCTGGTGTGACCACCAGAAGGGTGACCTGCGTCCACGCTGCAAAATGGCAGGGCTTGGACCCACCCCAGACTCGGACCCACCCCCTCGGCTGGGTCCTGCTGACCCCAGCCACACGGATGGGTGTGTGAGCAGCAGGGGCCTGAGTCGGAGCCGGCTCAGCGCAGACCTGGGCAGGGAAGGGCCCCCCCACATCCCACCGTCCTCGGGGACCTACAGGAAGGAGCCGCGGTCAGGGCCAGCAGCACCCAAGGGAGCGTCCCCCGCCGGCTGCTCTGGGCGGCCCCGGCCACAAACCGGGACGCAACGGCCGGGGCTGGAGCAGCCCGGTCCCCGCTCACCACACCGGCGGGGGACGGGGGGGCGACGTCAGGCTGCCCGGGAGGGACACAACGATGGGGCAGAACTTAGAGCACTGGCCTCCGCCCCGGAAGTGAACGTATTTACTTCCGGGGCGGGCTCCGGCGGCGGTTGCCAGGGAAGCCGGGTTGCTAGGGAGGCAGCGGTAACACGCTCCCTTTCCAGACAGCCCCGGGCCCAGCCCTCCACCCCCCGCGCTTCCGCTGCCCCCATTTCCCCGCCCCGGGTCTCCGCAGGATGTTCATCTACCTGAGCAAAAAGGTGAGAGTCCCGGCGGCCTGTCCCAGCCGCGGGCAGAGCCCCGCGTCGGCAGCACCGAGCCCGTCCTGCGGCCGGGGTCGCTCACGGGCCTAGCGGGAGCCTGTGCTCGGAGCTGCTCCGCGGAGAGGCCGGGCCCGTCTCCGCTCCCCGCGGGTAGGGGCCTCTCCCCGGCGCCGCCGCCCCCCCAGGGGGCCGGGAGAGCTGGGATCTGATCCGCTCTAGCGCTGCCCTCGGTCCGGTCTCTTCCCTCCGGGCCCCGAGCCGCAGAGAGTGCGGCTAAAGCTCCTGGCCTGCCCGACTCCCCGGGATGGGGAGCGGGAGCCTCTTCCCTGCAGCCTCCCCGTCACAGCTGACCCTGCCGAGCGGCGGTGCCAGCCTGCTGGGCAGACTCGTACCGATTTTAAGGCCGGAAGGACCACGAGACTGGCCTAGTCTGGCCCCCAGGCTGACATAAGGCAGAGACCCTCCCTCATTAATTTCTGCATCAAGCCAGCAATCTGTTCGAGCTAGAGCATGGCCCTGAGCACTGAAGAGATGTGAGGACTGGAGCCCCTAAATTGCCTTCCTTAGGCACCCTAGAGAGATCCCTGTAAGTCCAACACGAGCAAATCCCCAGTGTCCTTTTCCATTTCTCCCCCAGTGTTTGGCACCTTCCCTCACAATCAGAGCAGTTGGCCCAAAAGATAAATAAGTGGACCCCCTACGTTAGATGTTTTTAAGAAATGTCCTATTTTTATTGATTATTACTGTTACACTTCCCCTCCCCTATATTTCATTCCCTTGGTTTGTTTATCTTTGTATAATTTTACGTGAATGGCCTTTACTGTATTATATCAACTTTTAATTGTAGTAATGTGCTTACAATTCTGATAAGTTGCTGGAGCAATTTATATTATGATATACTTGGGATACTGTGCATTTGCTTAGTGTTTGTGGTTGGGGTGTTTTCAAACTAAGACATTGTTGTTATTAATAAATTCAAATGAAAAAATACTTCTTTCTTACAGATTGCAATTCCTGGTAACATTCGGCTAAGATGTATATCTTGGAACAAGGACCAAGGTTTCATAGCATGTGGTGGAGAAGACGGTTTGTTGAAAGTTTTAAAATTAGAAACACAGACAGGTAAATGACATTTTGGAGCAAAACCCACCAGGTCTCTGAACACTTAAAGTGGTGCTCTTCTTTGAAAATGACTTTGAAATATAATATTGTGGGTAGGGCTGTGAAGCGATTAAAATTAATTTTGATTAATTCCACTGTTTAAACAATAATAGAATACCAATTATTTAAATATTTTTGGATGTTTTCTACATTTTCAAATATATTGATTTCAATTACAACATTTACAATTACAGAATACAAAGGCCAAGACTATAACAGGGTTAAAATAAGAACTAGATAAATTCAGGGAGGATAGGTCTATCAATGCTATTAACCAGAATGGGTAGGGGTGGTGTCCCTAGCCTGTTTGCTAGAAGCTGGGAATGGGCGATGGGATGGATCACTTGATGATTACCTGTTCTGCCCATTTCCTCTGGGGCACCTGGCATTGGCCACCAGTCGGAAGACAGGATACTGGGCTAGATGGACCTTTGGTTTGACCCCTTATGGCCGTTCTTAAAGTGTACAGTGCTCACTTTATATTTATTTTTGATTTACAAATATTTGCGCTGTAAAAAAGAAACAAAAGAAATAGTATTTCAATTCACCTAATACAATTAATGTAGTGCAATCTCTTTATCATGAAAGTTGAACTTACAAATGTAGAATTATGTAAAAAATAATACCTGCACTCAAAAATAAAACAATATAAGACTTTAGAGCCTACAAGTTCACTCAGTCCTACTACTTCTTGTTCAGACAATTGCTCAGACGAACAAGTTTGTTTACATTTGTGGGAGATAATGCTGCTTGCTTCTTGTTTACAATGTCACCTGAAAGTGAGAACGGGTGTTTGCATGGCACTGTTGTAGCTAGCGTTGCAAGATATTTATATGCCAGATGTGCTGAAGATTCGTGTGTCCATTCATGCTTCAACCACCATTCCAGAGGACATGCATCCATGCTGATGATGGATTCTGCTAGATAACAATCCAAAGCAGTGCAGACCAATGCATATTCTACTCCTGGGGGAATTCTGCGGCAAAAAAAAATAAAATTCTGTGCACAATATTTTAAAATTCTGCATATTTTATTTGTCAAAATAACACAATATAATCACACAGTTTAAATTATTTTTAGTCATTTATTTCAAAATACCTGTCAGCAAGTATGTCTGTAAGAATACAGACTACAAAAAAGATTCAGGAAATGTTTTTTGACTAATAGATTCCTTTCTAGGCATATTAATACAGAACTCTGAGTAATAATTCATATAAACTACAATACAGAACTATATTTTCCACACCCCTTAGAAGCAGGAGAAGCTGAGGGAGAGGGAAGTAAATTGCTGGGAAGTAGCCTAGGTGTGAACTTGGAGTGTTGTTGGGTATGGGTGGAAAAAGTATGTAACAGATTTTTTTGGGGGGTGGGGAGAGATTGTTACGGAGCTTCCCCTGTGCAGACCCTGGCTGACCCCTAGCCTCTCTCATTCAGTCAGGCACATCTGCCCATGTCCCCATATATTTTCGCACCCCCTTGTGTCCTTGCACCCCCTGTCCATATTTCCCCCCATCCCCACTCAGACACCCACTCCCCTCATCCCCATGTGGCCCTGCACCCCTCCTCCTGTCCTCATGTGGCTCTATACCTCCTCCCCCGTCCCCATGTGTGTCTGTGCCCCCACCCAGCACACCCCTGTCTCTGTGTCCCTGTAACTCCTTCCCCTCTCTCCATGTGTCTCTATGCCCTCGCCCAGCCACTCCCCTGTCCCTATGTAGCTCTGCACCCCCTCCCCCATCACTTTGTGGCCCTGCACCTCCTTCCCTCCATGGCCCTGTGCCTCCACTCCCATTCAGCTGCTGCTCCAGTCTGTCCTCCCCCACTAGCCCTTATGATCCCCTGTCTGACCCGCCCCCCCCAGCACCCCATGCTGTCTGTTCCCCATAGCCCCTGTCTTCTGACCTGGCCTGACAGGTGCTGAAAAGAAGGCAGGTTCTTTCTCTCCTCTAGCTGTCTGGGAGCTGCTGCTGTTCTTGCACCACAGCGCAGTCTGGTGGGCAAAAGGTGGAACTGCAGCAACATTTTGGCAAAAGTTTTTTTTCTGTGCAAAAATTTTAAAATATGCGTGGGTTATCAATTATGCATGTGTGCTGTAGCGCAGAATTCCCCCAGGAGTAATATTCATTTTCATCATCTGAGTTAGATGCGGCTTATCAGTGGTAAATGGCAAACACCAACAAACACTCTCAGCAGGGACAAACAAGGCCACCTACTAACAACAGAAAAAGAACAAGAAATGCGCCGGACAGAGGATTTCAAAGAACTGCTGAACAGGGAGCCACCTGAAAAGGAAGCAAATATTCAGGAGGCAGAAGAAGATCTTGATATCAACAGAGATACCCCAACTAAGGAAAAGATCATTCAAGCCATCAAATCCTTAAAAAATGGAAAAGCTTCTGGCAAGGATAACTTTAAAGCAGAATTGTTCAATGTAATTCCTGAATTAACAGCATCTAACCTGGCCCCTCTATTTACATCAGTCTGGGAAAGGGAAAAAGTGACAGATGGGTGGACCAGTGGGGTTATAGTGAAGATACCAAAGAAAGGAAGTCTCCGTGATTGTAATAACTGGCGTGGTATCACACTTTTATCTGTGCCAAGCAAAGTATTGTGTAAGATCATAGTCCAGCATATACCAGAGGCAGTTGATAGCATTCTCAGAAAAGAGAGAGCCATTTTTCGGAAAGGCTACAAAACATAATAGAAGAATGCTTAGAATGGCAACGGCAACTCAACATAAACGTCATAGACTTTGCCCTGGTCTACTCTGGGGGGGCGGGGGGCGGGATCGATCTTAGATACGCAACTTCAGCTACGAGAATAGCGTGGCTGAAGTCGACGTACTTAGATCGACTTACTGCGGCATCTTCACGGCGATGAGTTGACTACTGCCGCTCCCTCGTCAACTCTGCCTGCACCTCTCACGGCGGTGGAGTACTGGAGTCAATGGGAGAGCGCTCGTGGATCGATTTATCACATCTAGACTAGATGCGATAAATTGACCCCCGATAGATCGATCACTACCCGCCGATCCGGTGGGTAGTGTAGACATACATTTTGAGAAGGCTTTTGATAGCATTCACAGGACCAGCCAATGGCACATTCTGCGAGCATATGGAATCCCTCTTTACATGCAGTGTTGATCAAAGTGAGCTCAGTTTTGAAGTCAAAACAGGAGTACGTCAGGGTTGTGTCATGTCTGCAATCCTCTTCAACACTGCCATCGACTGGGTAATGCAGCGTACAACAGAAGACATGCCAAGAGGCATTAAATGGACACCCTTTTCATCCCTTGAGGACCTGGACTTCGCAGATGATCTCACTCTTCTATCACACACCCAACACCATATACAAGAAAAAACAACTCGACTCAATGCATTCAGCCAGCAAATTGGACTGAAAATCAGCTGCAGTAAGACATATATCATGACCTTTAATATGGTCTCACCATCACCAGTACGGATAGAGGATTATGTTCTTACCAATATAGAAATATTCATATACTTGGGCAGCACCATCAGCCAGAATGGTGGAACAAGCCAGGACATCCGGAACAAAATCAGTAAATCCAGGAACACCTTCAGGAGCTTAAATATAGCCTGGAAATCATCAAAATACAACACCAAAAACAAACTCAAGATTTATCAGAGCTGCATACTTTCAACATTACTTTATAGTGCAGAATGCTGGGGAATGAGAAAGTATGACATGTCCAAACTGTCTTCATTCTATATAGCCTGCCTCAGAAAAATCCTCCATATCTTTTGGCCCAGGACAATGTCAAACCAAGATCTATTGACACAGTGCAGCCAAGAAAATATGAGCACCATCATTGCTAGGAGGCAGTGGAGATGAATTGGCCATTTGCTTCAGATGGAAACTGATTCCATCACCAGAGTAGCAATAAGATGAACACCTGAAGGCAAGCAAAAATGAGGCCATCCGAAAGCAACATGGCAAAGAGCTGTGGCATCCGAGCTAAAAAACCTGGGGCACAGCTGGGGAACTATTGTAAGACTTGCCAACAACAGAGAGGAATGGATGAGCTTTGTTCCTGCCCTAAACGCCAGAGGCATAATGGGAACATCATGGTGATTGACTAACTTAGGTGCCCCTCCTGCCCCAGTGTGCTGGGTTTTGTGGATTGTATTCTAAGGCACTAGTCTCTATCCATTCATTGTATAAGGAGTTTAGGCACCTAACTCAGGCTTTGTGAATCCTATTGTTGTTCCAGTGATTTTTCTAGGTCCCTAAAAGTTAGGCATTGGAACGCTCAGCCTTGCAATGTCTAAGCCCCTTTGTGGTTCCAGGCCCATCGATGCTGGAACTAAGGGTGATGTGTGTGCTACCACACCCCCTGACTTGAGGTAGTTTCCATTATATACAGCATTTACAATTTGGTTCAATGACTCTCAGCAGTCCCACTATAAAAATTTGTTTCAGCACTACTGTCCAGGCCTAAGTAGTGTAAGAGAAATCTGTTAAATAGTTTGAGTTCATTTTAAAATAAATGTTAGTCAACGTTTTTTTTATTCGTTAAGTGCCAAGTCCCAACCCTTGTCAATGAGATTTTGCTCCTAATCCACTTAGGTACTTTTAAAAATCCTACCCTAAGTCTACTTATGTTATGTACCAGTGCAGTTCTGGGCACATGGTTGGTGCTTAACAAATAAATAATAATCTGACTACTACATTTATTTTGAAATGAATTCTCAAATTGTTAGGGAGATTTCTCTCAGATATGAACTCACTCTTTTAAAACTGAATGGATATTGACTGCTGCCCAGCATGTTGCTATTTAAATATGAACTGTAGCTTGAGGAGTAAAGGTTATGCATATATACAGTATTTGTAAGTCATGTATGCAATTTATGTTGCTCTGATTATTGTTAATCATTCTTCTGTTATACGGCGGAGCTTAGAGAGTAGGCTAAGTGCATTTTACAAGTTAAGATAAGTACATTTTAGGAAAAGGAAATAATAAGGCTTTTTCAAGTTCTTGTGCTTTTTCAAATGGAAAATAAACAAAGGGAGTTGGCTTTGGTTTCTCTTCAAGCCTCTGGATCCTGATGAGAGTCTGAGCTTGGGGAGCAGTTGGGGCGAGCGCAGATGCAGCTAACAAACAGTGAGATGTAGATAGAGAATGGTCCACATCTTGCAATAATTTCTTCTGGGAGTAGTTTTATTGAAGTCAATGGGATTTACTATGAGTTAGGATTGCAAGATCTGATTCCAAATATACAAGTTGATGTATTTCATTTATTACATACAGTTTTTATAATTTTATTTTATTTTTGTTTAGATGAAGCTAAATTAAAGGGACTTGCAGCTCCTAGCAATCTTTCAATGAATCAGACCCTTGAAGGTCACAGTGGTAAGAGTTATATTATGCTACTCTGTCATCTTCTGTTTAATACTAAAAAATACAGGTTGGAGTAAAAATACAAGCTGTTAATATTCTGTTATAAGATTGATAAAATAATTTTATTGTTGTGCCATTTCCTATTATAAGACTGGAACAGAGATTACCAATATAAATATCAGTCATGTAATAACTTGGCCATCTACTATTACTGATTAATCCAAGGAAATAAGTATTTAAATAGACTCCTATCACTTGGCATGGCAGTTTTTAGTTTACATTTATGTATACAAATAAGGTTTGTAGTTGTTGTAGGGCAGAGATGAAGAAGGGTAGAATGGCAAAATTTTAGTGCCAAGAGAATGAGCATAAGGAAATTGGAATCACAAGAGAGTACTCTTTGAACTGTTCCATTAGAAAGGGTCATGGGCCATTGAAGATGGAATTTGAAGAGAGTCATGGGGTCTACTAGGTACACTTAAAAGAAATAGAGGCTATTTTAGGTTATTAAGATAACATCAGAGAACAGTCTTTTGCTCATTGTGAACATTTGGAAGTGAGGCCTGTTGGATGTTTGATATTTGAGGGCCATATTTGAATGTGATGAAAGAGATCAATTCTGAGAAAGATTGGTGGAAATCCCAGTATGCCGTGGAAGATTAGAAGGGTGATATCTTTAATTCTGAAACAGACAGGAAGTTGGTATACAGTGTTGTAGCCATCTTGGTCCCGGGATATTAGATATTGGCAGATATTTCTGAGGATGAGCGTGACCTGGGTCTAGGTGAGGAGATAAGCAGCCACTATTTGTTAAATTTGAAATTTGCAAGTTAGGGAATTTTGTTAGTGGAGGTAAGAGGAAATGAAGGCATGACAGAGTTTTGTCTGAGAAGTCGCCTCGTTAATTTCTAATATGGATTCAAATATAATAGGCTGCTTCATAGACGTAGGAAATTTGGGAAGTAAGTACAATTTTGAGGTCAATCAAGCACCTACATTTCTGAGAGTAGGAGCAATTGTGAGATTTGTGTCTCAGATGGAGTAGTGGTGTGCAGGATGTTCTTTGTAATAAGGAGGGAGATTTTCAAAGGCACAAATGGCAATTAGGCCCTTAACTGCCACTTATACCTTTGAAAATCTCCCCCTAGTAGAATGCCAATTATTAGATCTGTTGACCTGAAGAAAGCTATTATGACCCAGGAGTTGATGAGGGTAAGGCAGGCAGAAAAAGAAAAGAGGCTAGAAACCAGGAAAGGATACAGATTTGGGCTTTATTCTCATAGAAGTAATATCTAAGGTTGCATTTGGAGAGACTATGACTGAAGGGGGTAAAATAGATGAAGAATCATAGAATCTCAGGGTTGGAAGGGACCTCAGGAGGTCATCTAGTCCAACCCCCCGCTTAAAGCAGGACCAGTCCCCAACTAAATCATCCAAAAAGAGGGAAGGGCAATGCAGTAGAAGGCTGTGGAAAGAAGAGCGTTTATTGCCAGTCACAAAAAAGAGTGGCTGAATCAAAATCAGCAGAGCCAGGAGATTCCATAAAAGTGTGGTTGAAAATTTAAAAAGGATGTAATAATCTTTATTATTTTAGACCATTTCCTGATTAGTATAAAAAGTGAATTTTATATAATTTTCCAGGTTCCGTGCAAGTTGTGACCTGGAATGAACAGTATCAGAAGCTAACTACCAGTGATCAAAATGGACTCATCATTGTGTGGATGTTGTATAAAGGTATTGCATGGGACAAGTCTGAGACTGGGTAATATACCATAGTGGGTGATTTTGAGATTGAATAATGTGTCTCTATAGACTTTGTAGGTTACAAAGTTCAAAGTAGGTGTAAAGTATGTTTCAGGTTCTTAGTATACAAGCATTTAATAACCGGGCTTAATTGTACACATTTTCCATAGTGTAATCCCATATAAAGAATGAAGTCATCTTTCCAGAACTGCCTTAAGAAAAGATCTCAGTTTTCAAGCATATATTTTTGTTCAACAGCAAAGAATTGAAACCTTATTATTCACTTTTCTCAATAGCCAAACGGACATTTTCATGTTTTTAGAAAACCTGTTGAACTATACAAAGAATATACAATAGAATGGTTTAGGTTTAGTCTTATATATTAATACTGAATAATTCTTTGTGCTATAACAGTAAATGCAGAAAAGATACACACTAGTGGAGGTGTTACGCCTTAGAGACTTTGCCTAGAGCAAGAGACTATAGAGTAAATTTTTCTATAGAATCTAGAATTATTCCATGAATTCATTGCATTGTCATAACTAAGTAGTGTATAATTTATAGTATTCATCTTCTGTGTTTAATACTTGAGCTGTTAAAACATATGCATCAGCACAATTTAAAAATACATCAATTGTAGGAATCCACCAATTATCACAACCGTATCAAAACAAACCAATGAACACACACACACATTATATGTATATATATATATATATATATATATATATATACCGGGAGAGAAAGAGAGAAAAAAATCTTTGTTAAAGAACAGAGTCCTTTGTCAAATTACTAGAGAAGTAGAGACTCACTTCAGTTCTCCATCTTGGATGCGTCAAATCAGGTGGTTTACTTTGCCTATAATTAATTTTACTGGTATAGCAGAATCATGTATATCAGTGCCAGAAAATACTCATTAGGTCATTTAGTTCATTACCCTATCAAATAAAATTGTTTCCTATAGTATGTTGTTTATGTATTGTCTATTAAATGTATTAAGCAGTAGAGTGTTCACTACTTCTCTTGGAAAACCTATTCCATAATCTAATGGCTCTCCTCTAGGTAAATTTTTAGTTATTCATAGTTATTTTAAAAAGACATTCTATATTTTCTCTGTTCTTAACTTGATCACTTTACTTCTTTGGACCGCCCTACTAATTCTCCATCCTTGGTGTCTGCACTTTCTTATATTTGTTGTTTTGTAATTATGCCTTTAACACTTCCTGTTGTCATTTGTCCAACCTGTACATCTTAACAAGTCAAGCCCTCCAACACCTGTTCTCTGAACTTCATTCTGTGTCAATATATTTTTGGAACTGAGCTGCTTACACCTCAACACTGGACACTGCAGTGATTGGTGGCTTATATGTGCCTATATAGTTTCCAAGAGCTGCCTCACCAATGTTTTACAGAAAGGGAATCATAGCCTCTCTTTTCTGTTTTACATCACCTCTGTGTGTGCAGCCCAATGCTACATTGACCATTTTTTGTTGCCATATCACATGGCAAAGTCGTATCTAATTTTCTGTCAAGTCTCACCTCAGGTCTTGTTCTTCATTACTGTTTCACAAGTTTCTCCCTTTTGCTGAATATCTGTATTTCAGATAAACAGAATCTAATTTTATTTCCTGATTAAATTTATAATTTAATAATCTCTATATTCCTTTGTATTCGTTCTTTCTTCTTTCTTGTGTTTGTAACATTTCTCAAAGTTACTATCATTTGTGAATGTCATTATCATGCTATTTCCGGTTTTTTGTAATCTGACATTTAATGATTAGCCACGTCTGAGTATATCTTGGGTTACTTCTAATAAACCCAGTTCACTTAAAGGATTGAAAAGTGAAAGGTACAACTGAAATCCATTCTCTGATAACAGGTGCTTGGTATGAGGAGATGATCAACAATAGAAATAAATCTGTTGTTCGAAGTATGAGCTGGAATGCTGATGGACAAAAGATTTGTATTGTGTACGAAGATGGGGCTGTGATTGTTGGTTCAGTGGATGGTAAAGTTGCTACTATTATTATTTATTATTTGTATTACCGTAGCACCTATGAATCCTAATTGTGTAGCAGGACCCCAATGTGCTACATGCTGTTCAACCACAGAACAAAAAATATGGACCCTGCCCCAATGAGCTTACAAACTAAGTATAAGATAAGAGACAACAGATGGTTACAGACAGATGAGACAGTATTGGTCACCATGATAGGCAGTAGTCTCAGCACACCAGCTGCCTAACTGTTACCAAGTTTTTTGTAGTCATCAGAGCAAAGGAGGCTTTAAAGGAGGGATTTGAAGAAGGATAATGCATTAGTTTTGCAGATGTCTATGTGGTGCTCCTCCCAAGCTAAGGGACAGCATAGAAGAAAGAACTAAGGTGATTGTTTGAAAATTTATGTAGTAGGTTATGGAGGCTGTCATCATGGGTTTATCACAGGCTAGATTATCTGTTTTGTTAACTAATGTGGTGTTCTGGAGATTTGGGTAGCTTTCACTCTCGATAATTCTGTTTAGAAAACTAGCGTAAAACAGATTAAGATACTCCAATTGGAGTGAATGTCTGGTTTTCCATGGCAAGAGTGATGATATAGCTGTGGTTCTGAAAGCATATTTATTCTAAGAACTTATTTTCAGGCACTTGTAATTTTTTCCTAGAAAAAGATTACCCTTCATGCAAAAATGTCTGTTCCTTGTTCTCAAGCCAGTGGTGACACTTCTTTTTGAAGTCTGATTACATTCCATTCAGCTTAAGTTATCTGAATATGGAAAAATGATGTTTTTTCCATACTTTTTACACATCATTTTTTTGCGTATAGATAACCTGAATGGTTTAATTTGAAAAGATCAAATTTTGCAGTTATAGTAATTTGAGAAATTAATGTTTTGCTAAATTATGGAAAAATTAGTAGAGAAATAAAGAATTGATAAAGTGTGAAAATAGCACGTGTTAAACTCTTCATTTTCCTTACTAATTTAAACCTGTGAGTAGTTTTCCATATGCATGTATCGTATCTGGATATTCATATACTGAAATAAACAAACAGTAGGTTATGTGACTGCACAATCCCATGTAATTGAAATTAAAGGCATGGCATACATATTGCTCACTGTTTATTTTTCTTTATTTTAATAAAAAACCACAGCCAAACTCTCTCTGTTTGATGTGTCATTATATCTGAGATTTTACTTTCGCAAAACTTGAGAAATACAAAGTTATGTTTCCCACAGTAATTGACTACGAAACTTTCTGCCTCAATATACACATCACTGAGTTAGTTACTATGGAAACTGTAACTTTGAATTTCTTTATCTGTTTATGTAGTTTTTTTTGTATCTGAGTAACTTGCATCATCTTTTCAATTCTCTGGTATGTTTCTTAAGTTTAATAATTTTCTGTTACAGGTAATCGTATTTGGGGGAAAGATTTGAAAGGTTCACAACTGTGCCATGTAGCATGGTCCTCAGATAGCAAAATTCTACTCTTTGGAATGGCAAACGGAGAAATTCATATTTATGACAACCAAGGGAATTTTATTGTAAGTTCAGAGTTATGTACTGTACAGTATATGTGTCAACTATCTAATTTTTAATATAAAACTGTAGATTACAAGTTAAAACAGACATACTTTACAAGTAGTAGCTATAATCTTTTATTAATTTGATGGTTTTAAATCTTCAGAATTATGCAAGGTCCTATGTGAAGACTTCTTATTCTGATTTTATACAGGTTTTTACATTATCAAGTTTTCTAATGTAAATATGCTGATAAAGTTTAAATACACCATCATTCTGAGCAGCTAAATGAACATAACATCAATTAAAACATTCTTTGCCTTGCAATCCACTATTTAAAAGAGAAATTTGAAAACATTTATGTACATGCTAGGTAAATCAAATGAAGCTAATGCATCATTAGTACTAATACTAAAATATCTGAGGCTTGGTCCACACTAAGCCCCCAGTTCGAACTAAGATACACAACTTCAGCTACGTTAATAACGTAGCTGAAGTCGAAGTATCTTAGTTCGAACTAAAAGGTACTTACCGTGGGTCCAGACGCGGCAGGCAGGCTCCCCCGTCAACTCCGCCTACTCCTCTCGCAGAGCAGGATTACCGGCGTCGACGGCGAGCACTTCTGGGATCGATTTATCGCGTCTAGACAAGACGCGATAAATCGATCCCAGAAGATCGATTGCTTGCCGCCGAACCAGCCGGTAAGTATGGACGTACCCTTAGGCATCAGACAGGGCTTCATTTTTCCACCATGCTGTCTAGCAGTGAGACAGAATTTTAGTATATTAAATTAGAGCTCTTAAAAGAATTACATCTCATCAGCAAGTCCTTGAAGGAAAATAAATATTTATACTATTGCTTTATGTTTCTGTCAGTGTGTATTTTACTTGCCATTGTTTAGTTTGATCTTCCAGTTATGTGGAGTACTGGAATAACTGTTTGAAAATACTCAACAGTAGTAAAGCGCCAAGTTTACAAAAACATAGACTTCATTTTTTGGTACACTTGGAATGTGTACCATTACATTTTAGGCAACAACACAGTACAGAAAAATCCTCTAATTGTCCATCCTGATGGACAGCCTATTGCCATAATTAAGTGGGTGTCTCAATTAAGAGAAGAGGCCATTTAAAAAAAAAGTTCCAAAAGACTCGAAATAATTCTTCTGTAGACAAAAAATATATTCCCTTTATTTCATTTTTCTTTAAAAAAAATAACAACAAGAGTTCAGATGCAAATAGATGAAAAAGCAGTAGCCTTGAAAGAAGGGATTGATAAATAATCTATTACCCCTTCTCAATGTCTAGCCCTATTACCATTTGTGAGTGTTTAAAAGTGGGTAACATTCTTTGCATCCTCACTATGCAATTTTAAAACTCTGTGATAACTATTTTGGAGAACTGTGTTCGAATCCAGCTGGGATCTAGTCTCAAACATGATTCTGGTTTACCATTGTTTAGCGTCTGTTACTCAAACAAGGCCTCCCATCTTGTTTATAAAGCAGTAATGTGGGGTATGCTCTAAACCATTTTCAAAATCAGTATAGCTTTTTGCTAGTGTAGAAAAGGCATTAAACAATTCCAGATGTTTTGAGTCTTTTTCTTGTACAGTACTTTATTACCCAAAGTTCATGTTGTTGAGAGTATGGGGGAAGGGTGAGCCCGGGTGACCCTTGAAAACATACTGTAATAGTGGATTACAAAGATACAAAAATCTTAGCTTTTTCCAGTTCTCTCTTGAATTACTTTGTAAGTACATTTCTATTTTATGAGACTTAACATCTGCAAACTTTAAACAAGCCTTTTGTAGAGCTGGTTGGAAAATTTTCAGTTGAAAAATGCTGATTCATCTAAACCAAAGCTTTCATCAGGAAAGGGTCATTGACAAATTTCCAATTTAGAAGTAAATTTGGGGGGGGGGGGGAAAGGAATGTTTTTTAAATTGTCAAAATGTCCCCTATTGACATTTTCAAACTGAAAAGTTCCTTAATTTGGTTCAAAATGACTTTGTTTGAAGTTTACATTAATTTATAGTTAAAAATAAATTGCAAACATTTTGAAATGATCAAAACAAAATGAGTATCGGTTGACCTGAACCAATTCTTTTTTTCAGATTTTCAAGATTTTGAGTTTTTGTCCTGAATCAGAATGGGGAAATCTTTTTGAAATCTTGAAAATTTTCCTGGGATATGAAAACCATTTCCCACCCAGCTCTAGTAATTTGTAACATGTTGATATAAATATACATTGCATTTATGGCCAGCTTAGTCAAATATGTGATAGATCTGTTAAACTATTAAAGTATTCCGTCTCTAGATGAAAATGAAACTGAATTGTTTGGTGAATGTAACTGGTGCATTCAGTATCGCCGGAATACATTGGTACCCTGGTACAGAAGGCTATACTGAGCCAGATTGCCCTTGCCTTGCTATCTGTTTTGACAATGGAAGATGCCAGATAATGAGACATGAGAATGACCAAAGTAAGTACAATTTACTTTTTAGCCGAGCAAAGTGGGGTCTTATTCTCATCTTGAAGAAATTTCTCTGTTTGTCTGTAATGCCATAACTTTTGAATGCTGCATCTCATCAATTCCAAAATTCCAGGGAATGTTCAAGGCATCAGCAGCCAGAACCGTGCTGATTTTTGGTGAAAATCATAAGGGGGAAATTGAAAACACATGGAGACCCTGGCATCTGCTTGGCTGACCCAGCAGCTTCAGCCACCTCTGTGATTGTCTATAGATCAAAGAACCAGTTGACGGCCCCAGACAGAAAGAAAAGAAATGGTGGGGGGAATGGGAGGTTCCCACAAGAACTCCTGGCATAGTGGGAGAATAGAAGACCTTGCTATGGGGGGCACACAGACCTCTGGCCATGGTAACGAAGAGGGTTTTGGGGGAACGAAGGGGCACACAGTGCCCTTGCCATGGGGGGAAATGGAGACCATGATATGCAGTGAGGAGAACATGTGGGGGACACAGCACAACTGGCATGTGGTGGGATGCGGGAATATATGCCTTCTGCCATATGCCAGGGGGACTGCAATGGGGGGGCACACAGTGCTCCTGTTATGTGATGAATGGGGTAATGGAGTAGCACACAGAGCTCCTGGCATGAGGATAGGGGTGGTAGAGAGTCCCTAAAATACAGGTCTCTCTCGTCTTACGCGGGGGTTCCGTTTCGCGCTGAGCGCGTAAAGCGGAAACCGCGTATAGTGAAACGCCATTCACTTGAATGGCGTTTCCGGTTCCGGTTCAGTTTTTTTTCTTTTTTCTTTCAGTTTTGCCGATCGTGCAAAGCTGAAATCGCGCATGTTAAATGCGCGTAAAACGCGAGAGACCTGTAGAGGAGACTGGGAAGGTGGCACACAGGGAGCTTGTGGCGAGGCGGGAGGGGAATAGACAAATGCAAGGAGCAGCTTGGTATATGCAATGCTCTTGGCCTATAGAAGTAACAGTGTGTGACCCTTTATAATGGGTCCTAGAATAACTTAAAATTAGGTGTACCTAAAACTTGAACTGATGGCCTTTATGCTCAGGTGTGGGACACTGAACACAGCCATTTTTCTCCAAAATTTGTATTTACGCTTTTTACACTTTTATTTTTTATTTCTAAAAACTAGACCCTGTTTTGATTGACACTGGTATGAATGTAGTGAGTATCCAATGGAACCACTGTGGAAGTGTGTTGGCTGTGGCAGGCTTCCAAAAAGCAACCACTCAGGATAAAGATGTAAATATTGTGCAGTTCTACACTCCATTTGGTGAGGTAAAAATATTTAATATATTTAATATCCTACTTCAGATGTAAAATGCACACTGTTTAAAAAACCCCAACAACCAACCTTGGTATACATTTTGTTTGTATAGTGATTGCCCAGACTATGATCAGTGTGTCAGAATTGCACTGTAGTTTGAATATATTAAGAGTATATTGAAGTCTTCTAAATATTATTTTTGTAGGGAATTTGTCTACTAATTGCACGGGTTGTGTACTTATCAAACAGTATTGATCATCATGATTCGAGAAGTTCATTGTGTGAATGTATTACTGCACAGCATTAGTATACTATGCTGTACCTATATTTTTATGAGCCAAATTCAGTAAAACTCAGTACATGGTACCTGACATCAATGAAGCCCATTGGCGCAGAAACTTCTGGAAGCAGTAATAAATTGTATTTAACCCTCATATGTCTGTTGGGGACATGGTTTTGTCAAAGCGAAAGATTTTTAAAGGTATGTAGGTACTTAACTGATACTTTTAGAAGTCTGGCCCAAAAGTCTTTTATGTAGCTAGAGCTTAAGGCCAGGCCACCCACCAAGTTTACTCCTTCTAAGTCAGGGGTGGCCAACCTGAGCCTGAGAATGTACCACGGTACATTGCCAAAGAGCCACAGTAATACATCAGCAGCCCCCCATCAGCTCCTCCCCCCCTCCCAGCGCATCCTACCCATCAGCAGCCCCACTGATCAGCACCTCCCCCTCCTTCCCCACACCTCCCGATCAGCCGTTTTGTGGCATGCAGGAGGCTCGGGGGTGGGGAGTGGAGGAGCGAGGGCACGGCACGTTCAGGGGAGGGGGCGGGAAGGGGTGGAGCGAGGGCAGGGTCTGTGGCAGAGCCAGGGGTTGAGCAGTGAGCACCCTCCAGCACATTGGAAAGTTGGCGTTTGTAGCTCCAGCCCTGGAGTCAGTGCCTATACAAGGAGCCGCTTATTAACTTCTGAAGAGCCATATGTGGCTCCGGAGCCACAGGTTGGCCACCCCGTTCTAAGTTTTTTTAAATATTTTTTTGTTGGTGATGCTGCTCTCACAATAGGTTAGACATGGATATATTAGCCATTGTGATATTTGGGCATCAACAAAATTATGTAAAGTAGAGGTAATTTGCATATGAGGAAATTTCTAGTTCTTGTAGGGAAGGAAGGCCAGACCAGTTCTCAAGATGGTTGTGATAAGTTTATAACAATGAGAGATGTGTCTTACATTTTGTTCTGAAAGTGGTAAGATCCAGTGTCATCCTGATTTCTAGAGGAGGGTTGTTCCACAGCTTAGAATATTTAGTGCCCAAATCTTTGGGACAATTTAACTAGTGTGCCTGCTAGTCTAATTACGTGGGTGACTGAATCAAGCATTCCAGATTAATACAGAAATATTCCTAAGTAAACATTCTAATTTTGAGGTCTATGGAAAATTTTGTTGGACTAATTCAAACACTCTCAGATAATGGCTCAAGTTTTCAGGAAATGTCCTCTCTTTTTGTGAGTGTAATTTATGTCCACAATATATTTTGGACTTAGATAGCTAAGTACTTATATTACACTCTCCGTTGGACACTTAGTCATATAAATAGTAAAATTTGCACCTTCTGTTAATTTGGGCACAAAGTTATGCCCTTGAAAAGTAGGCCAGGCTGAGGCATGAAAATCAGGCTCAGATGCGTTGGCAATCTGTTCAACAGAAGCCATAACATAAAATCAAAGCATACTAAAGCCCTGATTATTCAAAAATTTACAAACAGGCATAGAAGTACAGACATGAGTAACTTTATATACAGAATAGAACTATTTGTGTGTAAATTTTTTTACCTGCATATGTATCTGCAGTACTAGGGCCGTAGTCAATCTGTAGAAACATATGGATATCAAACGTGGCATCTTGTGAATGTCAAGAGGTTTACTGGTTATAACTTCAAATGGTGTTTCAAAATGGGAATTAATTTACCATCTGTTATAAATTGTATGATTTATGTCTATGTAACAATTAAAAGACATGACTGGACATTTAACTTTCTTTTTTCACTCTCTGGCTTTTATAGATGGGATAGGGGTGGGGGAAGGGAAAGAATTAACAAGGTTGAAAAGGATTTATTATTGATGTCCTATAATGTGTGTGTATGTTAGAATCTTTTTGCAATATTGATTGTACGTATACCCGTGATGGGGATATTATAAAAATCAAGACAAATTACTAAATTTGTCATCTTTTTGTCCTAGCAGTTGTGCTTGGAAGTAACATCTCAATCGGCTGCTGTGATAAATATGATTATAATGTCAGGATAAACCAAATTCTTGAGAAATGTCAATTGTCAGTACTGAGTTATTAATAGAAAATTATTTATTTAAAAAGTGGCTCAAATAACACATACTTGTGCACTGAAAGAAGATACATGTATGCTGTCAATCGTGTTTTAATATTTAGTTTTGTGAGTTTGAGTTACGAGTGAGTCATGTGGGGGAGGAATAGCTCAGTGGTTTGAGCATTGGCCTGCTAAACCCAGGGTTGTGAGTTCAATCCTTGAGGGGGCCATTTAGGGATTGGGGCAAAAATTGGGGGTTGGTCCTGCTTTGAGCAGGGGGTTGGACTAGATGACCTCCTAAGGTCCCTTCCAACCCTGATATTCTATGATTCTATGGTATATTGCCAGTTTTGTGGGTTTCTGTCTGACAAAGGTGCAGTGAAGGCAAAATAATACTTTATGGTAATGCAAATTAAATTTATTTCATTTTTTGATGTGTTTAAGAGGACAAGAGCCAAATTCTGTGATTACTGTAACTCTGGAGTATTGCTGGTGTAACTGAGAGTGGGATTTAGTCTCAGATGTCTAATCATTTGTCTCTAATGACGTGGTAGTGCTGGTAACTCTATGGTATATTTTAAATATTCTCTTTTTTAGCATTTGCGTACACTGAAAGTTCCTGGCAAGCAGATGTCAGCATTGTCCTGGGAGGGAGGTGGACTGAAGATTGGGTTAGCTGTTGATTCTTTTATATATTTTGCAAACATTCGGCCAGATTACAAGGTAGGTAGTAATGTAGCACTTGATTTACTGGAAAATCTTAAAACATGGTTATCAGAAAATATACCTGTAAAAATTTTAACTCATTATTGCATATATCCACTCCCTCTGTGTATGTATTCACAACACAGATTTCTTACCAAACATACCTTTTATTACAGTCATCAGTTCACAGCTAGTAGAGCAAGCTATTTTCTGTTCTCTGTTATGTGTCATCAACAAAATAGCTAAGTTTTGATTATCTGATTTTGTGCAAAGTGAAAAGAATGCAGCTTAATTTTTGCATGCCAGATTAAGTTTGGAGCTCTGACAGTCCAAAATGTTTTGATTTCTAAACTGACCAAATATAATATGGAAGGACATAAAGGGAAATAAATACACACCATGGCAGTGTCATTTCTACAGGCACTCTTTTTCTAATCATTACTGCACTTTAAGACACTTTGATAAATCTGTTTCTAAACGAGTTTAAGTTTTTCATGACTACTTAGATAATTTTTCATGACTACTTAGCTAATGTTTGTGAAGACGCTCCTATGCTTCCAGGAGAGCTTCTCCCGTCAGTGTAGTTAATCTACCTCTGGGAGAGGCGGTAGCTATGCTGACAGGAGAAGCTCTCCTGCCAACATAGCGATGTTTACGTCTGGGGTTAGGTCAGTATAACTATGTCCAGGGCCGTCCCTGGGGGGGAGGGGGGGTGCGGGGGCCCAGGACAACCCCCCCCACCCCAGGCCCTGACCCCACTCCATCCCTTTCCCCAAGCCCCTGCCCTGCCTCTTTCCGGCTTCCGCCCCCTCCCCTGAGCGACATAGGCAGGGCGGGGCGAGCTGGGGTCGCTACTGCTGCTTCCCGCCGGTGAGTACAGGCCTGGGGTAGGGGGCGGGGGTTTGTCCCAGGCCCTGCACCCTCCTGACCCCGCTGCTGGCGCCAGGCCCCTCGCTAACACCCCCCCCCCCCCACGGCTCCCTAACCCCACCCCCCAGGGCCGGCCTAGCGCTCCCCACATGACATACACACAGAGCCGTCCCTAGGGTATGGCGATTCAGGGCGGCCACCATGGGGCTCCCCAAAGCGTGGGGCCCAGGGCAGCTGCCCCAATTCGCCATACCCTAGGGATGGCTCTGGCTATGTCACTCAAGGGTGTGGATTGTTCACATCCTTGAGTGATGTAGTTGTACCAATATAAGTCTGAAGTGAAGACCTGACCTAAAGTTTGTAACCAGTCACCAGGATAGTTGTTTGAAAACATGGTTTGTATCTGCCCATCACTAAGGCCCTACTTAATTCCCGATACTGCAGAAATTGCAGATCCCACAATATTAGGTTTTCACCGCAATTTTGTTAGCCAGGCGACTGACCGTGGGAGACCCTGGCTGGGTCCCATCACATAGTTAAAACTCTATCAGTAATCATTTCAGCTAAGGGTATTTCACCCTTATCAAAAACCTTGGCTGGAACCCAGTAATCAGTTCCGTAATTTTTTTTTTTTTTTTTTTTTTACAGCTCAAACAGAGCTCTGCAACTATGTTTGTGTAACCAGTTTGGTTGGTTCTCATTCTTACCAACTTTCTGTGGTAGAGCATCCCATAGAGTATTAGACCACATGCTGATGATGCTATGTTATGTCTGTCGAGCTGTCTAGAGCACATGACAACTGTGAGTGCCAACCTCAGGGCAGACTGTTAAGAAACAGGGCACAAACGCCAAACTGGTTGTGTGTAGATTTAACCAACCAAGCACTACAACAGCCTTTATGTAGAATCACAGTATCCTTGGGTATTCTGATCTATCTTGCTACCTAGGGCGGCTTGCCTTTATTATATAGATGGTCCCTTACACCAAAAATCACAATAATATTCAGCAAAAAGAAAAGGAATACTTGTGGCACCTTAGAGACTAACAAATTTATTTCAGCATAAGCTTTCATGGACTACAGTCCGCTTCGTTGGATGCATAGAATGGAACATACAGTAGGAGGATATTTATACATTCAGAGAAACATGAAAAGGTGGAAGTAATCATACCAACTGTAAAAGGCTAATTAATTGAAAGGAACTATTTATCAGCAAGGGAAAGAAACTTTTGAAGTGATAATCAAGATGGCCCGTTACGGACAGTTGACACAAAGGTGTTAAGGGTATTTAACTAGGATATTAAACTAGGGGAAATAGATTAGGTCATTACGTTAATTGAATCAGGCATTTTTATTCCTATTCCCCAGCGTTCAAACTGATAGAACAAGCGTTGCGCCAGTCTGCTCTTCAGGGATGTTGGGTGGGGGACAGTCAACAATGTCTTTGTCCTTTGATGTCTTTCAATGGCTCATTTGGTTTCAGTGGGTCTTCTTGTGTGCAGGTCCAGCACTTTACACTAATTAATGCTGCTTTCTTGTTTGGTGAGTTGCACAGTTACAGCGGTTTACAGTGCAAATACTCAATGTAACTTTATACCATGGGCTACAGATGTTATAAGTGAAATCAGTACATGCAACAGCCTACAAGCATTTCATCAAGTTTAAACAATAAACACATTCTTATCAACTTAACATCTATTTTAACAAGGCTAACAGACAGGTGAGCCAGACTGGTTTCCAGTTGTGTTTGTCAGTGTTCAGTGAGGCCTAGGGGCCTTGGCATGAGCTGGTACCTAGTCTGTCGCATCACAGTGGCTGTTTCCTTTGTCTTCCTGTCCTGTGTTGGAGACATGATGAGAGAGCTGCTTAGATTTTCCCAGAATGCACTTATACAAATACCATTGGGCAGTGAGTGTAAACGTGGTTGTGATGGCAGAAATACTGCTGTACGAACAGAAACTGAACTGTCCTATTTGTAACTGGTCACAAAATTGCATTTAAAAATAGTAGTATGAAAAGGGCCTTAACTTTATCCCTATAAGTGCTATTTAGCTTAAACCTATATGTCTGTGAGACTTGAAAGATCCCACTCTCACTGAAGTCTGTGTAGACCTCTAGCACATTTGAATAATATAAGTTTTATTGTAAGTGACTATTGGATCATTTGTAAAGATTTGCTTCAACCATTTCACCTTCTGGGGAAAATCTGACCTTATGAATAACTTTATTTGGTGCAATTATATTACGTTTGTTTTCCTGTGTAAAGTTTAAAAAATCATATTATAAAACCGGCAATACACTTATTAAAAGGCAAGTAGACTGATATTTATGTGTAGGTACAATTAAACAGTACTTATAAAATCTTTACGCTATGTTGTTGTATATGACTTTTTAAGATGACAAACACAGCAGTACAAAGTGGGCTCCTGGTTAAGAATTTAGCAAGGCATTGCTTGCCTGTTTTATCTGATGTTATCTGATAGCAAATGTATGCTGTCAGCATGCTGAAAAAACTGTGATCTGAACAAAGAATATTCCTTGCTATTCAATTTTAAAGGTAACATAATAGTGGAGAGGGATGATTGAAGTAATGAATTGAAAAGATTGCTTGTTTGTTAACCATTCAAGTTTTTGTTAACTAGCATTTAAACAGACTGTAAAATAAAGCTGAAAACATGAAAGAGCATAACATGAAACTTTCAGACGAACATATTGCAACTATAATTAAAGACAGTGTTTCACTCTGTTGTAAAAAGCCACTGGAGAATGATCTGTGTCTGCTAGGAAAAGACTCCAGATAGTTTGTTGTAAATTTGCTGGAAGAAGTTCTGGAAATTCACATTGGAAAAAAATTCTAACCAGCCTCAGAGGAAGTGCTGCCTGGTGTGTTCTGTGGGAAATTTGTAACAACTGGAACACATGCCTATGGCTTTTTATATGTATTTGTTTTTCTTAGAACTACCATTGGTATGTATGAAACATTAAAAAAACATTTTCGGTTTGCATCCCAGGATGTACGTATTTCCAGACCTGCCAAGGGTTAGAGATGTCAGATGAAGGAATAAGGGATTTTTTGAAATCTGAGTTCTAAGAACTCTCTGTGTAAACTGTATTTCTTTCCCTTGCAAAACTGAGTCTTTGTGGGAACAGTTGTGCTTGCATAAAGATATGGATTCTTAGCTGCTCATTTGGATTTAATTACCCTTTCATAATTATTTTCTACTTTTATTAATGCAGCAAACATATGGAGTCTATTGACAATATATTTATTGGCAATGTTAAAGATTGCTAGTTCAAAGCTACATTTCTTCCTTTAATATGTAGCACATTTTATTACTTCTTTTCATGACTTTGGTGTGCCCTTCTGATTATATCAGTACCTTCCTAATGGGAAGTAGCTGTTCACACTGGCCACTGAACAACCATCAGATGGTAGTGATTGAAAGTCATTATTGACTTGGGCTAGATTTGAACCCGTGACCTAGAGTTGAAAGGCTTAGTATCCCATTATCAGTCTACTAAAGCATCCAGTCCCCAATATCTTTCCTTTTAACTACTATTAACAACAATAACAAGTGGCTACAAGGCTGAGAATTGTATGACAAGCAGTTAATATTCCTTGCCGCTAGTAAAAGTAATGAACGTGGGAGGTCTTGTATCTACTATTATATAGCATAAATTGAGTAGACATTTCTCTAACAATAGAAGATTGAATTATTTCTTTTAATGTTAAAATCTTAAATTATTGCTACAGTTTCAGAGTTTTTGATGCTGTTTAGAATAATTTGTCAGTTATTTAGATAGTAGTGATTACCTAATCTGGAGATTGTATCTACCAAATATCAGGTTGATATTTGCATAATTTTCCTTTTAAAAATTTCTGGAATATTTTACTCAAATCCATTGGGCACTGTCAGTCATTGGTAATCTCAGCATTGTTATCAGTAGAAGTAGCAGTATTTACAATTTTGGTGGTTCCTGGATTTTCACAACCTACCCCTTACCTCACTGAGACCATTGCTATATATGGTGACACATAGTAAAAGAATATTGCATAAAATTAAAAATTTACAATACTATTTATGTAACCATTCAAATTCCCTTGATGATATGATTTAATTATACAACAGTTGTTTTGAAATCTAGTGTGAAGAGGATCCTCAGAATTCCTGGCACAGAATGCACTAACCAGCCAAGTGCACTTTCCAAACAGTTGTTATATTTTAGCACATAATTTAAAATATATTTAACAAGGGAAGCAAAACTACCAGCAAAATTGTTTTCTCAGCTGGGCCCTACATCTTCAATTCCTGTAGATCCTGGGTCTATCAAAACTTCCTCAGGCTGAGCTAATTTTTTCTTTATATCAGAGAGAGGTTTCCCATCATGCCTCACTCTTAAAGAGCACTCTTTCCCTTCTCTGATGGGGTATATCTATCTTTTCGCTTCAGATAATCACCTAAGAAATGATGAAAACAAATTGAAAGTATGTGGCCATTTAGCTGAGATAAAATCATTGGTTGATCCTGATTGCAATGGTTGGCCTTTTCATTGCTGGCCTTACCTTTTCGTCTTCTCTGTGGTTCCATATTCCCAGACTTCTACTGATTCCTTATTTTTGGGAGGGATGAAGAAGGTGCTCTTCTTATTTTTGTAAGAAATTATGGGGTTATTGTGGGGAGAGTTATTTTTAATGTTTTAATAATCACTTGGTTATTTTGGCCTGTCCCAGTCTTGTAAGATTGCAGGGTTTGGGATATTTCTTTGATTTATTATGTTTCCTATGTGTTTGGGAAGCAAATCTAAAGGAAAAAAGATTTCAGGAGGGTTGGCAGTTTTTAAAAGAGGCATTATTAAGGCACAAGAGCAAACTATCCCAGTGCGTAGGAAAAATAGGAAGTATGGTAAGAGACCATCCTGTTTTAACCAGGAGATCTCAATGACCTGAAACTCAAGAGTCCTACAAAAAGTGGAAACTAGGTCAGATTACAAAGGATGAATATTTAAAAAAGCAACACAACTATGTAGGGACAAAATTAGAAAAGCTAAGGCACAAAATGATATTAAACTAGCTAGGGACATAAAGAGTAACAAGAAAACATTTTACAACTACATTAGAAACGAGGAAGACCAAGGACCAGGCAGGCCCATTACTCAAATTTGGAGGGAAAGACAATAACAGAAAATGTTTTAAATGCCTTTTTTGTTTCAGTTTTCACCAAGAAGGTTAGCAGTGATCGGACAACTAACATAGTGAACATCAGTGTAAACGTTGTAGAATCTGAGGCTGAAAAAAAGAACGAGTTTAAGAATTACTTCGGCTTGGTCTACACTAGGAAATTAGGTCAATATAACTACATTGCTCAGGGGTGTGAAAAATCCACACACCTGAGCAACACAGTTAAGCTGACCTAACCCCCAGTGTAGACATTGCTATGTCCACGGAAGAATTTTCCGTCTACATAGCTACCGCCTCTTAGGGTAGACAAGCTCTTAGGCAAGTTAGATGTCTTCAGGTTCAGGAACTGGCTGAAGAAATGAGAACTTGTGGGAGACGGGAGAGATCCCAGAGGACTGGACAAGGGCAAATGTAGTACCTAGCTATAAAATGTAGAATAAGGACAATTTGTGATTAAGGCTTGGTCTACACTACAGAGTTATGTCTACGTAAGGCAGTTTGTCGACCTAATTATGTCAGTGTCTACACTACTGCCTTGCTCCTGCTGATGTAACTACAGCAACATAATAATTCCATCTCCACGTGAGGCTTATGTCGGTGTAGTCAGGGTGACAGTGACTTTGTAGACACTGCGTTCCTTACATTGGCTGTTGGCTGTCATTCTTGTCAACTTCCTGGCTCTGCCGGAGCTGTGAAATTGACAAGAAAGCAGGCTCCGGGCTCCCCAGTTGGGCAGCTGCTAGGTCTCTGCTCCAAGCCACGATGCCACTCAGGCTCCCTCAAGGGTCCTGGCTGTCCACTCTCTGCTGGGAGCACAGCAGCCAACTGGACTCAGGGTGCAGATCTACCTGCTGGAGGCGAGAAGCCCTGGGCAGCTGCCCCCCCGCTCCTGGCTGGGAACATGGAGGCAAGAAGAGCCAGGGGGCAGCTGGGCTCCCAGTGGGGAGCTGTGCAGAACCGAGAGCCCTGGCTCTCAGCCCCCCCACTACCCCTCTTCAGTCAGTGGAAGCACTCCTTTTGAGGATGCACACCACCGACAGAAGGAAGGTGGTGTGAACATCAGCTACTGCAGTAATTTCTGCTGTGGCTGTAAGTTGACCTAATGTAGGTCAATTTAAGATTGTACTGTAGACATGACCTTATAGACCAGTCATCTTAACTTCGGTACCCAGAAAGGTAATAGAGCAAATAATTAAGCAATCAGTTTGTAAGCACCTACAATATAAGGTGATAAGTAACCGTGACCATGGATTTGTCAAGAATAAATCATATCAAACCCACCTAATAGCCTTCTTTGACAGCTAAACAAGCCTTGTGGATAGGGGAAAGCATATATGTGGTACATCTCGATTTTAGTAAGGCTTTTGATACTGTGTCTTATGACCTTCTCATAAACAAACTAGGGAAATATAGCCCAGACTTATCTACTATAAAGTGGGCGCACTTCTGGTTGGCAAACATTCCCAGAGAGTAGTTATTAGTGACTCACAGTCAAGCTGGAAGGGATCTGGCCTGGGTCTGGATGGTTGTATTCATTATTTTCATAAATGATTTGGATAATTGTAAAGAGAGTATATTTATAAAGTTTGTGGACTATACCAAGCTGGGAGGGATTGCAAGTGTTCTGGAGGACATGATTAGAGTTCAAAATGATCTTGACAAACTGTAGAAATGGTCTGAAATAAGTAGGATGAAATTCAATAAGGACAAATGCAAAGTACTACACCTAGGAAGGAATAATCAATTGCACAGATATAAAATGGGAAATGACTTCTTAGGAATGAACACTGCAAAAAAGGATCTGGGAGTTATAGTCAATCACAAATTAAATATGAGTCAACAGTATAATGCTGCAAAAAAACAAAAGAACAAAGATATCATTCTGGGATATATTAGCAGAAGTTTTGTAAGCAAGACATGAGAAGTAATTCTTCCACTCGACTCAGCACTGATAAGTGAGGCTGCGAGTTTGTCCCGGAGGTCATGGAAGTCACAGATTCCATGACTTTCCGTGACCTCCGTGACTTCTGCAGTGGCCGGTGCGCCTGGTGCCTGGGCAGCTCAGGCAGCCCCTGCACCAGGCATGCCTGCTACTGCTAAAGCAGTCTCAGGTCACCGCACCCCCACTCCCTCCCTGCCCCCAGCAGCAGCGTTTGAGTGTGGGAGGGGCACAGGGTTGGGGCACCGGATGGGGTGAGGTGGGCTCTGGGTGGTGCTTATCTTGGGGGCTCCCCGGAAGCGGCGACATCCTTCTTGCTCAGCTGCTAGGTAGAGGCATGGCCAGGCAGCTCTGCATGCTGCCTCCGTCCCAGCTGCCGCCTCACCCCCCACATTTTTATTCACTGGTATTTTTAGTAAAAGTCACGGACAGGTCATAGGCCGTGAATTTTTGTTTACTGCCCATGACCTATCCGTGACTTATACTAAAAATACCAGTGACTAAAACGTAGCCTTACTGATAAGGCCTCAACTGGAGTACTGTGTTCAGTTGTGAGTACCAGACGTCAGGAAAAATGTGGATACGTTAGAGAAAGTCCAGAGGAGAACAGCAACAATGATTAAACGTCTAGAAAACATGACCTACGAGGAAACATGACCTACAAGGAAAGAAAAAACTGGGTTTGTTTAATCTGGAGAAGAGAAGACTGAGAGGGGACATAAATCTTCAAGTACGTAAAAGGTTGTTATAAAAAGGAGGAAGATAAATTGTTCTCATTATCCACTGAGGACAGGACAAGAAGTAGTGGGCTTAAATTGCAGAAAGAGAGATTTAGGTTTGACATTACAAAAAAGCTTCCTAATAAGGGTAGTTAAGCACTGGAACAAAGTGCTAGGAAAGTTATGGAATCTCTGTCTCATTGGAGGTTTTTAAGACCTCCTGTCAGTGATGGTATAGATAATTCTTAGTCCTGCCTCAGTGCAGGGGACTAGGCTAAATTATCTGTCAAGGTCCCTTCCAGTCCTATATTTCTATGATTTCTAAGATTCCCAGTCCAGTTCCCAGAAGGCAAGTTTTCACATCACAAAAATAAACACAGCAATTGGTACTTGTAATAAACTGAAACAAATTCATTGTAGAAAATGAACTCTTCTGTCGTCTCTGGGGGACTGCTCCAGTTGAGGGTTGAGAAGGGTTGGTGCAGCAGTGTGGGAAAGCTAACTCCTACCCATTTTGTTAATTAACAGAAGGCTTCAGTCTCCTGGATTGTCAATCTAGCAATTTAGAACAGGAATACATTTACAATTTTTGATACAGTATTTCACTTGAGAGGAAGGAGGAAATATTGATGGATGTTGGTAGTGTATATGAACCACACTTATTCTACAGTAACAATGTACTACTTGTCACTCAATTTGCGTAATTTTTGGTCAAAATTAACAATGTTGTTTTTCTTGTCAGTGGGGTTACTGCTCCAACACAGTGGTTTATGCATATACCCGACCGGATCGTCCTGAATACTGTGTGGTTTTTTGGGATACAAAAAACAATGAAAAGTATGTGAAATATGTCAAGAGTCTGATTTCCATAACCACTTGTGGAGACTTCTGCATTTTGGCAACTAAAGCTGATGAAAACCAACCTCAGGTAAAATCTATTTAAAAAAAAAAAAAAAATCTCGCTTGTAATGATCTCGAATTTTAAATGGATGTTGTCAGGCACAAATGTGGCCAATCTTAAAGTAACAGTCAGGTTGTAGGAAAATGTACCTCAGTTTCTGAATCTGCACCATTCTATCACTTTCAATTAGATATAGCCACCATTTGGATGGGATGCACTTTAATGAGACAAAAATTGCAGCAGCAGTTAACTAACAAACTATCCTCACTGTTCTTACAGACAGCTAATGGGTGTGTAAGAAGAAGAGCAAAGTTAACTGCTTTAGAAACACTGAAAACAATTTTCAAAGAAATACAAAATCAGTATTTAGAAAAAAATCAAGACTTTAAAGATTGTTTTGATCAATGGAAAGCAGAAAATGAAATAACTGTTATAAACCTATTATTAACAGACCTGAAAAAAGAGTTCTGTGTAAGTTCGAAAACTTGTCTCTCTCACCAAAAGAAGTTGGTCCAATAAAATGTTACCTCACCAACTTGTCTTTCTAGACTTATCTGACAGCAGTCCTTTCATAATAATAATAAAAAAGTCATTGATATATCGAATCAACCGTAAGATGATAATCTACATGTTAGACATCTTTTGTTTTTAAAATAAATGAAAACCCTTTAATTTAGGCTCCTATTTAGCAAGGTATGAAAGCACGTGTACAGTCCCATTGAAGTCACTGGGGCTACTCAGTTGTCTAAAGTTATGCATGGATTTAAGTACATGCTGAATTGGGGCATTTAATGGGAAATTTTCTATTGTGTTCAATGGGCTTTGGATCAGACCTTTATAGGGGGCAAACTAAAATGTGCAAGATATGTTCCTATCAATTATAAAAAGAATAAAAGAATTTGAGATGTATGATTAAAATAATAGGTGGGAAAAGATTGAATAAAATGTACATTTCCAAATGTAATGTCCAACTTCAAGTCCAAAGACTGGTCTACACTGGAAAATTAAAGAATATAAAGAGAGAAACTGAGTGTGTGGTGGAGATGCAGGGGCCATTTCTTCTTTTAACTTTTTGAAACAGAATTATAAAAATAAATCATGCTTGTATTGTTTTTTTCTTTCTTTCATGTTATGATCTTTCATATCTATATAAAATGTCTGTATATGTTGCTAAAGGGTTAGTACCATGAACTGGTCCTGTCTATACGTTTATGTTTCACATTCCACTTTCTTTGTAGCACCTAGATACTATGATGATAGATGCTATAAAAATGTCTAGGCTAGATGTACATTTTACTTCCAGATTTACATTATTTAATGGTTATTGCATTCATTTCTGAATTAATTCAGTTATTTTCTATATCATTTGTATGTTGCTTACAAAGGAGGAGCATGAGACGGAGTCAGTTGGTGCAACGGTAAAAGAATCATTTTAGTGCTAATTCAACTGATTGTACAGTAATAGTGTACTGTTGTGTGTGCTGAAAATATGGCCAGAAACATCCAACTAAATTGAAATGCAATTAACTGAGATTTTCCTGGACTGCACCTTTTAAAATCTGCAACTCTACTGGTGTGGGTGAAGACATTTGATCTTCTTTCTTGGAAATAAATAAGCGAAACCCTTTTATTTTTAACTGTTCAGGATTACAAATGTCTCTTATCTTTCAGTTTCTTCTCCACTTCTCTTATTACTAGTAGGTCTCTATCTCTGTATCTTTACTACTAAGGGCTGGTCAACATTCAGTGACAGAAGTGGGCAAGCTTAACTTTCTGCTACTGGATCATTAGAATTGCTCTGTGAAGCAATATATCATATCATGTATATACTATGATTTTCTTTCTCTGTAGATTTAGTTAACTAGAATCACGACCTCAGGAGGAGAATTTTGTGACAGACACTGTAGTGGGAGCTGATGAGACAAAAGAGCTAGTTCCAGCAACGCTGCCTAGAGGGTATCACAAGAGAAGATAAGGAGGGATTCTCAGCTGGACTTGAAGAGGATACAGTGGTGTGGCTTGACAACCTCTTGTAACTCTCAGACGGTCTACTTTGCTCAGACCTAGTGTAATGCAACCTCTTCAGTTCCAGCAGCACATTTCTCTCCTTGCCTCCCATTCCACTGTGTATCTTGGAAACTCTTGTCCCATCAGCCTTCTTCTGATCTAATGACATAGAATCTTAGAAGTGCAGCAACAAGGACATGGTAGAGGAACCGAGTGTAGATAAAATGTAGGGATAATTTGCCCCCTCCTCTCCAAAAAAGGGTTAAAATCAATTACAAATAACAGGTGTGGAGTCTCAATTTTAGATAGTGACGTCAAGGAATATCATTTTATTTAATCGGAAATCTAAAATTCTGGCTTAAAATAACAGAACAATTATGAGAAAACCAGAGAAAAATAAATCGTAATTTTTAGCTACTGCTTTCTACTTACTGAGAGAATGAGGAGAGCGGATCACCTACTGAAAAACTGAAAAGATCTTTTCTTTTTTGATGCTCAGATGTTTTATTTTTTTCTGAGCGACAGACTTTTTGTACACCACATGCATTTTAAGTGCTATATATTTTTGCCTTCTTATGTGCAAGCTATCTGTGCAGCAGTTTAAAGGGGCAGGTGATACAGCTTTTTCCGTAGCCTTTGCAGTTACATGCAGTTACATGCAGTCAGCAAAATGAAAGAACCGTGGAGAACTAAGTCTTTTCCATCTCTTGGAGAGCAAGTATACCAGCTCCTTGATGATCTCGGGCATAGAATTCCTGCTTTTGAACCTGGAGCTCCTGCAGCACATGTTGCTGTCAGTTTTCATGTGTCTCATTTAATAGGCCCTCACTTTCCTATTCAATCATGGTAAAACTATTTGATGTAAATGTTTCCATTCCAGGGTTTGAAAAATAAACACACCAATAGCAATTAGGTAGCATTCTTGTTTACGAGTCACATCTTCCTGAGTCTCTTGGCAGACTGATCCAGATCATCTGTTAATATTCATAGCTTTTCCGAGCAGCAGTAGCAGCAAAGTAAAAGTGGCAAGATTCTAGTCAGTTTTTCTGTAGCTGCTCAGAATCCTGTGGTATTGGGAAGTCAGTTGGGTAAGGCCAAAGCAAGAACTCTGCCTTCTAGCAGCTACAGAGGTGTCAGATTGCAAATTTATCATATACCTGTTAACCTGTTGCTGATACCCTCAGTGACTCCATCCTTTCTATGTCTACACTGCAAAGGAAGACCTGCGGCTGGCCCATGCTAGCTGACTGCGTCTGCCAGGGCTCAGGTTGGGGGGCTGTTTCATTTCAGTGTAGACTTCCAGGCTCGGATTGCAGTCCGAGCTCTGGGATCCTCGCAGCGTCCTAGAGCCCAGGCTCCAGTCCAAACCTGGAAGTCTACACTCCAATGAAACAGCCCCACAGCCTGAGCCCTACGAGCCTGGGGTGTCTAGTTGCAGTGTAAACATAGCTTGAGAAATGTCTGACAGGACAGGACCCTTATAAGGAATTCCAGCACAGGACACCTTCTAAGACACTGGGTTGGGAGTCTGGCCTTGTCACCAACATATTACCCCTTGCTGGTGGGACCTCTTGTTCTTTCATGCCCTCTTTTGACTAGTAGATGCAATCCTTTGATAGTATGTGGTTTAATCATTTTTTCAAGCCCCGTTTCATAATTTGAGTCTCATATAGAGGTAGGAGGTAAGAGTAACATTATTATCATTTTTGCACTGCATTGCGTTTATGATTGCTTTGGTACTTTAGCTCTCCATGCTGCTGAACAGGATTGTGATCCTATGAGATGTACAGGTTATGAGCAGCATTTCACAAAAGGATGACCTTGTACAGTATGTTGACTTTCCGACCTAAACAAACATAGTAGCTCTGATATTTGCTCTTATTTCCATACAGTACGTCCTGGTTCTCTGCAATTCTATTGGTACACCCCTCGATCCAAAATATATCGACATTGGTAAGCAAATACAAACAATGTTGTTCTGTTGCTTTTCCCACTTCTTATACCAAATCTCTTATAATGGTCATTTAAACTACTGTGTAAAACTGTTCAATAGGACAACAATATCTTGTTTCTACAAATCCTTAACTTTTCTGTGTCGTATCTACTATGATTCTATTATATCAGCCACTATGCCTTCCTCTTAGATTTTAAATATAATGGGAGAGTAATCAATAGAAATTCAAGGTCACTGTGGAGTTAATTGTGATATGTATTAGGAACTGGGTATTAAACCACTATTTTTTATTAATAAAGTAGTTGTAAATACTTCAGTTCTATAAACATACTTCTGTTGCTCATAAAAAAGGCTGGACCTACCCTGCCTTCTCTGATTAATGCAACCTATTAACAATGGGAGCTTTTTTTAACTGGTACCATTTCTCCGTTTTTCAGTAGATATTTTTAATGACTTAAACTTTTTCCATTACAGCTACAGTAATGCTTCTATTATTAACAAATGCACATTTCTAAAGAGTGAATCCTTTCTCAGAACTGTTAAAATAGTTTGACTCACACTTTCACTAAAACATGTTGCAGCTTCCCAGATAACCTTTACTTTTAAAAACAACCTATCTCATTACTTTAATGTTAACTACATCTGCAGGGTCATCAAGGATAATATATGTGCCTCTTTGTAACATTAAGTATTTAAAAATAATTAAACATTAGCGAGTCAGGTTCATCTGATAGATGTGAACTTTCCCTGCTGGTTAGTTGGTTGAGTTGCATATAAAAAATGCAAATGGTTGGCAAATGCTAATAATCCTGCAGTCTTTACTCAGGCAAAACTCCCAGTAAAGCCAGTGGGGTGTTTTGCCTCAGTAAGGACTGTCATTTGCACTCTAACAATCAGAGGGAAGCTTTGGGACAGATAAAAGAGAAAAATAAACTGACAGACTTCACAGTTTTTCATTTAGTAAGGCCCTGTTGTCCAATTCAGCATTCAATAGTTGTTACTGAAATGTGGCAGTGACATTCTAAATCCCTGTTTTCAGTTGTTCATATCTTGAGGAACTTTCATCTTTCAAGAGATGTTTTCCCATGCTTGCTCTCTACCCCAAAATGTTGTTCAAAAAAAGTTTGAGCAAAAATATTCAGTAATTTTTGAATATGAGAGTTATATATATATATATCTCTGTATTAAAAATATATATATTGTAACTCTTTAGCAGCTCTACAGCCACAATGGCTGGAAGTTGAAATTTTGGCAGTAGTAAAGTAAAAGCAAAGTGCCTTATTTATTCACGAGAACATTGGTTGTAATTTCACCATGTTGTTAAGTTTTTAAAATAGCTTACTGAGCATGTGTGGCACTTTACTTTTTCTAAGCTCATGAAGTGCAGAGTTAAAGAAGGATTTGCTCTTCAAGTGCACATAACTAATTTAGCTAGGTAGTGAAAGCATATTGAAACAGATTGCCCTAAAACTGGGAGGGGTTAATGAGTTTAAGTTGCTCATAAGTAAAACAATAATTTAGTCATGGGTATTTTTAGTAAAAGTCATGGACAGGTCACGGGTAGTAAACACAAATTCACAGCCCATAACCTGTCCATCACTTTTACTATATACCCCTAACTAAAATTTGGGCGGGGGGAGCTGTGGGTGCTCGGGGTGTGTGTGTGTGATCCGGGAGGACTGCGGGTGCTCCAGGGGAGGTGGCCCAGGACTCCCGTTGGTGCTGTGGGGGCAGGCAGCAGCACGTGGCCCGGGACCCCCGCTGGTGCTGGGGGCGGGCCGGGCAGCGGCGCGCGGTCCAGAACTCCTGCTGGTGCTGGGGCTTGGGACTTCCGCTGGTGCTGTGGGGAGGTTTGGCGGGGCTGGCAGGGACTCCCTACCCGGCTCCGTGTGTTCCTGGCTCCTAGGCGGCGGAGAGGTGAGGGGTCTCCACATGCTGCTCCTGCCACAAGCTTAATTTTTAAACAAAAACTTAACTTCTAGCTCTCCTGATTGTGAAAAGAACTTTGTGATTGTAAATCAGTGCATTGTTGTCTTCAGAGAGTCTGAAACAATTACTTTAAGAATCATGAACATTGCCCCCATTAATCTTATTTGAGGTATTCATTCCAAAACTAAATATTTAATAGCTGACTATTTTATTAGGTGAAATAGGGTTAGGAGTGGTAGTTAAGTCGATAGGAGGAACTTGGAATTGCTGCAGAGATGGCAATGAAGAGGGAAGAGAGCTGAAGTGACACAAAGACAGGGAAGGAGGAGGAATACAGGGAAAAGAAGATGGGAAAGGAAGAAAAGCAAGGTCCAGAAATGGTTGTGATGCTAAAGGCAAGCTTATTTTCTCGCTTAACGCTGCTGAACATAACTTAACATGTAATACTGATATCTAAAAGCTCAGTTACTACATAAAGGTCCTATTTGTGAACTTCACATTTTTGGCACTAAGAGATCAGCTGTGGATTGAGAACGTATTTCTAAATTTATTCCCAGGTTCATAGGTCACAATTAAAATGAAATTCATCCCTCTTTAAAGGGTGTTTGACTCCCAAGTGAATGAAGTAGAATATTCTGATATTGTCCAGCCAATTAGTTCCTGATGATGTAATTTTGATGCACTATTCACAGTTATTGCAAGCAGCAGTGCTTCAGAATCCTGGAGAGTGAATCCCCCTTTTGTGTTTTTCATCTTTTCAGTCTTCTTTTAAAAACGGCCTAAGAAATTCCATATCACATACCTACACTGATGGACATGGAGGTTATGTAGTTAAGCACTTGAGTCACAAGGAGCCAAAGTTAAATTTGCATGTATATCTTCAACTCTTCCTGCAACCTTTCAGTTGCATTTTCTGACTTTCAAGTGCCTATCCATGTAACATGTAACCTTCTGTTTAATATAGAAGTTGTTTCGTATGGATTGTCTGTTTCTATTTAAGTCACAGTTTAAAATCCAGATAGACAAAAGCTGAAGATTGGGTTTCAGTGTTTCTGTCCTCAGTCTGTCTTTTGACAGACCTCTTTACAAATGCACATAGGAAAGGCAAAACAAAATCCCATTCTTAAATTCTCAGTCATTAAGAAAGAAACTCCACTGAACTGAGTGTACTGCCATGGATCCAGTCAGGCCTGAATTATAAAAGAGAGTTCAAGTAATTTGGAAAAGGCTTCTTTGTATTCCCTGTGTAACAGATCTGCGAAATTTGCTATTTATACCGTGACCAACCTGCAAAAATTGTGTGATTTCTCTGCGATTTAAGTAGACTCCTAATCATCACTGGCTTCAGTGTTAACACCCATTGAGATGAGTGGAGTAGCTCCAGTCTCTCAGCCCAGGGCTACACTAGGGGAGGGGGTCGATCTACGATACACAACTTCAGCTACGTGAATAGCGTAGCTGAAGTCGGCGTATCGTAATCGACTTACTTGGCCATGAGGACGGCGGCGAGTCGATCGCTGCTGCTCCCCCGTCGACTCCGCTTCCGCCTTTCGATGAGGTGGATTTCCGGAGCCGACGGGGAGCGCGATCGGGGATCGATTAATCGCATCTTAACGAGACGCGAAAAATCAATCACCGATAGATCGATTGCTACCCGCCGATGCGGCGGGTAGTGAAGACAAGCCCTCAAAGATATTATTTCAGGCTTTGTGCAAACTCAGGCAAGCATTGCTGCAACAGTTCACATTTTCAAGGATTTGACTCTGAAGAACAAGATGGCATAGGAGGAGTGTCTATGTGCCATGCTGCAATATCCTGGCCCAGTTCAATCCCTGCCAATCTCAATCTCAGCGTTATTCAGTACTGCACTGAACAACTACCTTTTTGTTTGTTTGTTTTTTATATAGCATGTTTCATATAAACTATCCCAGAATTTTTCACAGATCTAAGTAATACAATTAAGGAGTTAGTGGCAGAGGAAGAAATTATTTGTTGTTTAAGAAGGGTAGGTAAGAGAAGATTGTATTTTTACTTGTGTTTTGAAACGAGAGGAAGTGTTGATGAGGTGGAGGAATAATAGAAGGCTGCTTTAGATAGCAGAATGTTTGGAAGAGAAGGTCCTCATGTTAATAGTGATGAGATGAGTATGTGAAAGTGCAGTGATTAAGATGCTGAGGGAGAGAAGGGAGAGAAGAGAGAGAGAGACTGGAGGAAGTTCATGGAAGGCAATTTTGAACCGGGTCCTGAAATTAATGGGGTAACAAATGCAGTTATCTGAATTCTTGGGATGATGTTTGACACTATTTAGTGTGTTGTCCTAAATCTAAAACTTCTGATTTGCAATGAAAGATACTTTTACTTCCTCAGAAGTCAGAAAAATGTGGTCACTATTTTATTTGTAAAGGATGAAAGCATTCAGATTGTTGTGAGATTAATAGCTGTGCACTAATTAGAAGAATAGAATGAACTCAATTCCCTGTGATTAGAGTTCAGTGAATAGTATGAGTGGATCTGGTGAAGCTGAACCTTCAGATGTAGGTAGAGACTGAGCTAATTGTTGAAACAGACATGTAAATGAATACATAAAATATAAACAGTTACATAAAATATATTTAAACAGTATATTTTTAAAAATATTGTTCAGATACCCCTCAGATACCAGCAGCCGGCTTCCTCAGTCAACATTTACTCTTCTACAGTACTGTACAGCCAGGAGCTACCTTGTCTAATCCCCCTCAGACTCAGAAAGATGAAAACTCATTCAGCCATTCTTTACCCATCTGTCTGCTTTAATATTGTTTCTGCTTGTGAAAGGCTTGTAGCTCCCTCCAGAGTTATGCACAAGTGTTACGCAATAGAAGAATTTGGAATAATTTAATGCCAAAGAATCAGATTTTGAGGTCTCACTATGTTACCTGTGTGAATGAATTTTTCATTTCTAGCCTGACATGTGGAATTTCTTGAATTTGATTTCTCATTTGGCTTGGGGGTGGGGATCTTTCCTATATCCTCTGCAGTGAAGACCGATACAAAGAATTCATTTGTCGTCTTCGCAGTGGCCTTGACTTCCATGAGTTTTCTTTTAGCACCTCAATTGTCCTGTGGCCCCTCTGACTGTTTGGCTGGCTTCCTGCTTATAATTTACTTAAAAACAATTTTGCTGTTAGTTGTTGTGTATTTAGCAAGATGCTGTTCAAATTCTTTCTTGGCCTGCCTTATTATATTTTTACACTTGATTTGCCAGTATTTATGCTCCTTCTATTTTCCTCACTAGGACTTGACTTCCAGTTTTTAAAGGATGCCTTTTTGCCTCTAACCACCTCTTTTACTCTGCTGCTTATCAAGGGTGGCTTTTTTGGTCCTCTTACTGTTTTTTTTTTAATTCGGAGTATATATTTAGTTTGAGCCTCTGTTATGGTATTTTTAAATAGTCTCCATGTAGTTTGCGAGCATTTCACGATTCTGGCTGTTCCTTTTAATTTCTATTTAAAAGGACCTGTTGGTTGTAAAGTTTAAAGTAAGACAAAAGGCATGTTTTCCTCGGGCCAAATCATTAAGTCAAGTCTGTCATACATACAGCACTTTCAAGTCATGAGTTTTGCTCAAAATTCTAATTGTTTTCACCTAGTTGCAGTCCAGGAATCCTGCATAGTGCTTTGTCTTCTTTGGGTCATGCTATTTGCCACTTCAAATTTTTTTTGACTTATATATATAAAAATAGACAGAGTTGAATATCTAATACAAATCAAGACCAGGATATTGATTTTATTGCATACACATCATTAGAGCTTTGCTTGATGTCCCTAGAATCTCCTTACTGAGCTGTAGCTTGATAGTTCATCCATTCAGTTCATTGAACCACATTAAACTCCTCCGTGGACACTCTTCTTCAGAATTAAAGTGACTTTAATACAGTTTAATACATTTCCAAAGTGAATTAAACTAAACTAAACTGAATTAAGGATGCACAATAAGTGTGTCCACATAGAGGTTTAAAGAGGTTTACCTAATCCACTTTGAAAATTCATTTGGAATTGAATTTCATAGCTTTCCTGAGTGTCCCTGAGTGCAAGATTTTGTGTGTTAAACTATGTGTGCACAGGTATTAAGAAATGGTAAGAGAGATTCAGTTGATTTAAGCTAACTTGATTGAGCTCACATGATTGAAAAACACACTTCTTTTGCCCGTGTATATACAGCTACAGTGAAGTAACACAATAATGAATTAAATATATTCTTTAGCTATTTTTTCCATAGGACTGGAGAGATGCAATTCTGTCCACTTGAGCAAAATTTCACTTGTTTCCATTTGATTAATTTGGTCCATGTTTTAATTTGCCATTCTAATTTTATTACTGTTTGGGTTGTATTACAGAACCATTATTTGTTACAATGACCAAAACCCATGTGATAGCAGCTTCAAAAGAAGCATTTTATATCTGGCAATACCGTGTTGCCAAGAAGCTCACAGCAATGGAAATTAATCAGTTATCACGGACTAGAAAAGAAGGCAGAGAGAGGTTTGTCTCCGTTTTTTTTTTTTTTTTTTTTTTTTTTTGCTTTAGCACAACATGATTGTTAAGAAAGCCTTCCTGGAAATATCCACTCCTCTCCTCTCATTATCATTTTTATGACTTAGGTTTATGAGTCAGCAAACTGATTTAAGTAAATGAATAAGAATAGTTTTAAAACAAATGCATAGTCGTTATCCAGAACTGCTTTTGGTTAGAGCATTTTCACAGTCTCCTCCTGCCTCTGTGACCTCCTGTTCAGTGTCTCCTTCGGTGGCTCCTTCGTCCTCTCCCACTCTGAGCGCTGTCTTTGGCTTCTTTTCTTCTTTACACACACTATCCCTAGGCAAACTTATCCACTCCCATGACTGTTTCCATGTTGATGACATCCACAGCTACCTCTCTACCCCTGACCCAGAGGCAATGCATGGAGGGTCATGTGATGTGCCCCCCCTCTCTCCCCCCCCCCCCATTTTCTGCCAACAGCTAAATGTTCTGAGGGGATTCATCCAGAGGGGCCACTGCAGACTCTGCCCCACAGAGCAGTGAGGGTGGGTGGGCAAGGCCTCTGGACACCCAGCAGAGAAGGAGGCAGCAGCTCCCCCTGGCAGCAGCACTCACCATGGGTCTGTGCAGCACAGGGAGGGAGGAAGCAATGGCGCGACTGGATGCGGGCTGAGCCTCTCTCCCCTCCCCCAGTCCTGCTATATACTGCTCCTCCATCCCCGCTCCTGGAGTCCCAGCACTTCCTGCTGCCTGCTTTTCAGACCACCATGGGGCGAACGCCCTGGGCCTGTTTCCAGGGCAGAGGTCACTCTCCCACTCCCATAGCAGGGGTTCTGCCCGGGGGAAACTGCTCCCCTTGCACTGTAGCAGGGCTCGCCTTACCTTCCATTAGCAACAGCCTGGTGCCCCAGCCCAAGCTGCTTGGCATTGCTGTTTGCCCGCCCCGCCCCCCCCCCCCCCCAGGGGTGCACGCCCCACAGTTTGAAAACCTCCGTTCAAGATCCAGAGGTGACTCATGAGGCAGTTACATACCATCCCCCACTATCAACAGTTGCGTGTCGCCTCTTCCCTGACCTGTCTCACTGTAAACAAACTCACATCTCAGACTGTATCTTTCACTTTTACTCCTGTATGGCCTGCCATCATCTCAAACGCAACATGTCAAAAGCTATACTCCTCATCTTTCTTCCAAAATGTTTCCTTCCTGCTTCTGTCTCCATCATTGGCAATAGCTTCACTGTTCTTCCTGTCTCTGACTCCCAAGCTTGGTGTGATTTTTTTTTTTTTTTCTTCACTGCACTCCATCCTCCTACATCAATACTATCATTGTCTCCACAGCATCCTCTATTCCCACATTTCCATGTTAATCTTTGGTACTATATGTATAACAATAATAACTGATTTGAATTGACTTAAAGAGACTAAAAGATATTACCTCATCTTGTCTTTTTTAAAGGGACACTGCCAGAGCTTTAAAAACTGGCTTACTTTTAATCTTTCCCCAAATTGATTCACTTTTTTCAAGATTGCAGATACTTGTTTTTCACTCAAACTGATCTCTTCTCCTTTGAAACCCTACTCTTTTGTATAGGATTTATCACATTGATGATATCCCTTCTGGAGCTGCAGATGGAGTGCTTGATTACAGCAAGGCCATTCAAGTAAGTGACCCCTTTAACCAGTATATTATACTGTCATTGCTTACTTAATAATTGTGAGCATTACTCTGTTCAGATTAATACATTTTAAAATGTGTGTGGCCATTTTGTTTAAACTTCCTTGTATTCCCACCTCCTGCACATGTTGTTCCTCTTTTTCTACTGCTTATTATCATCATACATTTATATAGTACCATGAATTTTACAGAACATAGAAAAGGCATGGTCCCTGTCCTAGAGAGTTAGAGAGAAAGAAAACAAACACAATGCCCTTGAGACATCACTAATTCAAAAAATTGCCAGCTGCTCTTTTAACTGCGCTATCAAGATGTACACATGCTTATGCTGAATAACTTTGAGATCTTGGTATAGTGCTTGTGTTCTTCCTCATCCCTGTTCTCCCTCCTTCACGTTTTATTACCGTTACTTGTTTCATCATGTCTAAAACTACAGTTGTAAGCTGTTCAAATCAGGGACTGTGTCATCTTATTTGTTCAGTAAATTTGGGAGCTATTATTAGTGCTATTACTCCTACATTTCCCATAGTTAAGGGTCATAATAAGCATCACTGTTTATGAGTGATGCTTGATAGTTTGTTCCCAGATCAGCGGAACCCTGTGGCTGCTTGGTAACCCTCTGAGCTGCTTTCTTGTAGATTTACAGTAGGCAAGCTGCACTTTCCTACTATTGATCCCCAACTGCCAGAGCAGTTCACCTATGGCTTCTTAGACTGCAGGGGAAAGAAGTTATAAAGGAAGACAGGTGAAGTTACTTAGTAGACCAAATATAGAATACAGATGTAATTTTTGAATTGACACGAACAAATAAAAGAGCTGAGATTTGTCTCTTATTAAAGCAAAGCAACACACATTTTAAAACATTTTAAATGGAAGGCAGCTGTGTTTTAAATAAAAGAGAGAAATATTATTTATTGACTTACAAATAAAACACAGAAATGCTGCTATTTTCTCATAGGGCAAAATCACTGGATTTTGTAAAATGGTGAGAGTGTTCTTTTCATAGAGATATTACGTACAGTTCAGCCACTAATGAGAATTTAAAGTAGAATGGAGAATCTGAATTTTGGAAATAGTTTTATTTATTAAATGAATATGGTACACTGAGAGCCTCTCTGCCATAGCGCATTGAATGGAAAGCTCTGCCTCCAGGGCAGAGGAGTAAGTAGTGAAGCTCAATACTACTATCCTGAATGAACAGTAAATGAGACACTCTGAAATACAAATAAAGGCACATTCAGGGCTCCATAAGTAATATTACCAAACGATGTAATGTGAAATAACCAAATACTAACTACTGAAGTAATGAATATATTTTATGTTATTAAAACTAAGTGTGTTTTCTGTACCTCAGGGTAGCATGAAAATAGAGCAATCTAATTGTTAAGCTAGAACAACAGCTACTAGTTTCATAACTAGGCATTCTGTGACCAAAACAAAGGATAAAAGACCAAGTCACTGCCTCCTATGGGGAAAAACTCTTGAGAAGGGGAAGGTGTAAAGAAAATTTCAGAGAAACAAATGTTGTAGAACTGCCTGGAATTATTATTTTAGTGGGAGGGACTTGGGGCCATGGAGTTTAGGGACCTGGAGGCCATGGCCTTTTCCACCTCCATGAATCTCAGGTCTCCTCTATGGAGGTTGATGCTGCCCTGCTTATCTCTTCCTCCCCTCTTACCCCACATATATTTAAATATAGGCTATAACCTACACAGAGTTGATAAATGTAAGAAGCGTGTCCAGTTTAGACATCCAAAACATAGGGAAAGGGAGTCTCACTGCCATTGGCTTGGTCTTCCTTCAATTGCTCAGTAGCAGTGGAGGGAACCCAGGGAGAATATCACAGTTCAGTGCAACTGCACCTGTATGTCCCCTCAGTGGCCCAGCAAGGGCACCCACTCTCGGCTTCCATCTCCCCAGCCATTGCCTTTCTGGGTGGAAACAGACATCTCTCTCCATTCTGACTGGGATATTTCCAGGCTGCACAGTTCCCTGCTGTCACTGTGTATTTCCCAGAACAGATGGGTTGCCCAAGGACGCCTGCTTGCTTTCTCTTCAGAGGTGGTTAACAAATGTAATTACTACAGATATAAGCTATCACACAGCACTTCCTCTGCAAGCCTACTTTACTCTTAAGGTAAAAAGCATTATAGCGAAAACATATTCAAAACAATAAAGAACCCACATGCATGCTAATAAGCTTACAAGAATTAACCTCAACCCTAACATGGTTCTGTCAGGAGGCAGTCCTTCCATTCCCCACCCAGTGTGATTCCTTAGTGGTCAAAAGTTCATTGCCGCTTCAGCTCAGAACAAGCATGCTCAGAACATATTTAGTTCACTCTTTATACAGTTCAAGGATCTTTGGTCAAGAGTTTCCTTCCAGAGATTGCATTAATCTTGTCTTCCTGCTAAAGAAATTCCATACAGTCTCACAATAGCACATAAATGTTTGCATTTTTAATACAGTGAACTTCAAAGATGTTAAACGTAATTCAATAATGTTCATTCAGGATGTTGCAGGAAATAGTCAGTATCACAGGGAGATAATACTACTTCCAGCTGTATTGCCTTCTGCCAAGATTTTTGTATGAATCCTTCAAATAGGACTGCACATGGGAGAACCTCCCCCATAATTTCTTTTTATTATACTATTTAAGGGATGTTTGGAGTAAGAACAGTCTTTCATAAAGTCAGCAAATTAATTCCAGGAAAACTGAAAATCTTCCTGGTAGTTTCAGATAAGTTTAAATTATTGATCTGTACCAAGCCCTTTCCAGGGAGTATCTCTGATGCATTTTGCCTTTCCTCAGTGGCAAAAACCCAAGTCCATTCCCAGCTTTTGGTCTTCTAGTTTGCAGTTAATTGTATTGTTGCTCTGCTACTGTTCTTTGACAATGAATTCTTACTGAGGTGATTAAAACTGGTGTTCTGGTGGCATTTATATGCTTTCAGGGAACAAGGGATCCAATCTGTGCAATAACCGCGTCTGATAAGACACTAATTGTGGTAAGTGGCATAGTTTAAATAAGCTGACCTTGAGCAGTCACAAGTAAAGTTGGAAGAAACCTTCACAAGGGTTTGAATAAGTATTCAAACATCTGAAACTTTTTCTGAACTGAACTGAGTTACTATCCCTTGATCAAATCCTCCTTGCATACTCACATGAATATTGTAGTGCCCTTGATTTATTTTGAAGGCTACGCATATGAGGAAAGACAGCAAGTTTAGCTCCAACTTTGTAAACCTGGCTTGTGAACCAGAAATGAAAAATGTCTTTGGCCTCACCGTAGGGTGAATTTGACACCACTGACACATTGTAAGTAAAACACGTGACTTTGAAGGGACATTGAACACACCCTTTCTCACATGCATGTGTTTTATACTGTGTAAAGAACAGGTGTCTTCTCACTCTGCCCACCAGCTATGCTTCAAGCATGTATGCACAGAGTTGAAAAAACATGCAGATTCATTGCCAAAGGCAAATAAGCATACGCATTCTATGCAATATTATGATGTATTTATACATTGACAGACTGGCAAAATGGTGATGTTTTGGCTTTTTTTTTTTTTTAAAAAAAAGGCTCTGAACTCAAATTTACCATTTTGTTCAGCCTCACAAGGTATAACATGAATAAAACAATATTATATATAAACTGTGCTGGAATGCAGAGGCTCAAGTCATCTTTTGAAAATTTTTGTTTTTGGACAGTTTTCACCTAGAAATTTTTTAAAAACGAATTGACAGATTTTCAGAAAGTAGCATCTCGTTGTACTTGTCATTTTGCATTTGTATGTGCAAATACTTCACTGCATGTGCAAGACTGAAGGCTGGTTGAGTCTGGCTGAAAATGTGGTCCTATATTTTTGTCTTTAAACTTTTCAAAACTGAAGTGTCACTGGATGCTGGAAAAAAATTTCATGGTGGATTAGTGTGTCGTGATTTGACCTTTTTAGTGTCTTTTGTATTGGATCCAAGACCTCTAGAGTATGAGCTCATTCTTGCTAGGATAGTTTTCACTTTGGACAATCAGCCTTTGTCATAAGGAACTATTCATATGATTCTCTAGATCTTTTGTCATCTACTTACAAAAGTAGTGAACATTGGCAAAGGAAAATGAAGTATTATATTGCTTTCCAAAGGGTCTGTCTCATAATAATCACTAAAGATGGGTTAAGATAAAGGCATAGGGTGTAGGCTATAGAAAGCCTTAGTATTTATTATGGTGTTTTTGTGCACTTGGGGTGAGGACTGGACTCTCCTCTGGCAAGGAGAGGCAGCCACACGCGTTGGATGTTCGACATGCACTGGCTTTCTATCTGGAGCGCACCAAACTGTTTCGCAGATCGACTCAACTCTTCGTAGCAACAGCGGAAAGAATGAAAAGTATCCTCTCAGAGGATCTCAAACTGGATCACCTCTTGCTTCCATACCTGCTATGAGCTGGCTCAGGCCTCAGTGCACACGTTTACCACGCATTATGCCATCACCCAGCAGGCCAGAGATGACGCTGAGTTCGGCAGGGCTGTGTTGCAGTCTACACGTCCAGGAATTCCTACCTGCCTCCGGTGGTATTGCTTGGGAGTCCACCTAGAATGGAATGGACATGAGCAAGCACTCAAAGGAGAAAAGACAATTACCTTTTTTTGTAGCTGGTGTTCTTTTCAGATGTGTTGCTCCTGTCCATTCCATGCCCTGCCCTCTTTCCCCCCGTCAGAGTTCCCGGCAAGAAGGAACTGAGGGTGGGGGGAGCCAGCGGTGCCCCTTTTACTGCAGCATATGCGCGCCACTCCAGAGGGCGCCAGAGCCGTTACTTCGGGCATCGGTGCATGTGGCAGGCACACACACCTAGAATGGAATGGACAGGAGCAACACATCTCGAAGAACACCAGTTACAAAAAAAGGTAACTGTCTTTTTGTTTAATGTCGTGTTGCTCTTCCCTCTCTGTGTTCCTTCTGGTTTGTCCTTCATCCAACAAACCTTAGTCTTAGGACAGCATATAAAGAAAGGTTTGTTAAACAGTTTAATATTAGGCAAGTTATATAGGATGCCTCAATATGCAAAATCTCCTTTTTCCTAGGGGCGTGAATCTGGCACCATTCAGAGATACAGTCTTCCTAACGTTGGCTTAGTTCAAAAGTATGTCCTGAACTGTAGGGCTTATCAAATGTCTTTGAATTGCAACTCCAGGTAAGTCATAGATCAGGTTCTAATACAGCTACTTGGTTTTGAAATAATATTCTAATTGATTGGGATGGTTTACTTGGGATTTATTTCATGGGTTTAAATATATATTATTTAATCTAAGAGGTAGCATAGTCCAGTGGGTAGGACACTGAACTGGGATTTGAAACCTGGCTTCCGTTACTTGCTTCCCATTGGCTTCCAGTGTGACCTTGTGCTACTACTTAATTTCTCTGTACTTCCTTCTCCCAATCCGCAAAATGGGGATAATAGTTCTAACTCCCCTTTTGTAAAGCACTTGAAGATACAAGGATAAAAAGTGCTATTTAGGTGCCAAATGTTTTTTATTTCACTAATAATGTTATTTTTCATTAACATTGTTATTCTTGTATCCCGATTGGCTCTCTTCTCTCACTGATGCACATACATAGTTCCCATTAGGATTAATAGGAATTAGTTGCATGTGATTGATAGATGATATGTGGTGCTTTTCTCATTTTACTCTTTTTATGTTAAAGGTGCAAAAGTTATAATTGGAGGCTTTGCTTTTCAAAACTGGTTGTTTTAGTCTTCTAGTGTGAAACTTCTTATACAGGGAATTCTTTAGGATTGTCAAGATAATATATTGAAGGATAATCCAGTTAATCTCTGCAATTGTTTAAAATACTGTTAAAATATAATTTCTTAAAGTTTATCAAAAGCTTTAAGAAATGTTGATCATTTCCAGTTATGCAGAGATGTGTGAACCTTTTTTACTGCAGTGGAATATTTCATTATATTTGCTAGTTAATGTTTATTGTAAAATGTGGCAATAAATTAATACAAGAAATTTTAAAAAGTACGTTTGAAAATTAATTATCTTTGAAGACTGACATTTGGTTTTGGGCATAATACATGGTGCATCTTACTGGTATAGCAATCACAAAGTCAACTGTGGAGGGTCAGGTTTTACAATTTGCTGAGCTCCTGTAAAAGTACTGAGTGCCCCCAATACACATTGAATGGGATTTGAATGCATTTGGTACCTTGCAGGATTAGGCTCTTGATGTATAGATGAATGTTTGCCATTTGGAACTGTGTATGTCTTTATTTCATTCTTTCCACCCTGTGGCCTTACTCTTTTCTCACACTGGTATAAATCAGGTGTAGCTGCATTGAAATCAGTGAAATTACACTGGTGTAAAATTACTGAGAGATCAGAATCAGGCCTCCAGCATCTAGTTTATTCTGTCTGTTGCAGAATGATTGTAAAATTACAGATTTGAATAGTACTAATCAGCTGTTTCATTTCACTTCCCCCCTCCCACCATTTTCTGTTAGTCGTCTTGCTATCATAGACCTTTCTGGAGTTCTAACTTTCTTTGACTTGGATACACGGGTAACAGACAGTACAGGACAGCAAGTCGTAGGCGAGCAGCTGAAGTTGGAGCGCAAAGATGTCTGGGATATGAAATGGGCCAAAGATAATCCAGACTTATTTGCTATGATGGAGAAAACAAGAATGTATGTTTTCAGAAACTTGGATCCTGAGGTAAAACAATCCACTTAATAAAATGAGTCACTTACAGTGTATTCCATATTGTACATTTGGAATTCTGTGACAAGTAGGACTTCTTACAATCTTAAAGTTAAGCAGGTCAATTACATAGTTTGCTGAATCTCAGGGCCTATATCTGGAAGTCTCAAAAAGCAGCTAGCTCTATTGTGTAAGTGCTGCTTACAAAAAATAAATTACCAAACTCCAGATATGTTATAAAAATAAAAAGGAACATCTGCTTTTACTTATATTCTGCTTTTATGAGATTACAAAAAATATTGCTTATCGATATTATTTTAGCTATCATCATGGCTAGGAATTTATTGGAAATTAATGATAAAACATGGAGAGTTAAATCCACATCTGACCTTTTTGTTATAATCTAGATATAGAAAAACATGTTTGTCCTAAATAATATACAGATTTTAACTATCAATACATCTGTGGTCTCCAACCTTTTTATGCCCAAGATCACTTTTTGAATTTAAGGGCAACCCAGGATCTACCCCACTCCTTCCCCGAAGCCCCGCCTCACTCACTCCATCCCCCTCTCTCCGTTGCTTGCTCTCCCCCACCCTCACTCACTTTCACCGGGTTGGGTCAGGGGGTTGGGATTCGGGAAGGGGTGCAGGCTCTGGGCTGGGGCCAAGGGGTTTGCAGTGTGAGAGGGGGCTCCAGGCTGAGCCTGGGGCAGGGGGTTGGGGTGCAAACTCTGGGAGGGAGTTTGGGTGCAGAAGGGGGCTCCAGGCTGGGGCAGGAGGGGGTATAGGGTGCTGGCTCTGGGAGGGGAGTGAGGGCTGGGGCAGTGGGTTAGGGGGCAGGAGCGGGCTTGGGGTACTGGTTCTTGGAGAGGGCTCAGGTTTGGGGTAGGGGGGTTCGGGGTGAAGGAGGGGGTTCAGGGTGCTGCTCTGGGAGGGGGCTCAGGATTGGAGCAGGGGGGTTCAGGGTGCAGAAGAGAGTTTGGGGTGCAGGAGGGGGATCGGGGTGCTGGCTCTGGGAGGGGGTCAGAGCTGGAGTGCGGCCTCCTGCCAAGCGACACTTACCTCGAGCGACACAGCAAGGCTAAGGCAGGCTCCCTGCCTGCCCCGGCCCCATGCCGCTCCCGGAAGGGGCCAACGCACCTCTACGGCTTCTGTGGTTGGGGGCGGGGGGCACGTGGCTCTGAGTCCATGTGCTGCCCCTTTCTGCAGGCATCGCCCCCACAGCTCCCATTCCCGGCCAATGGGAGCTGCGGGGGCGCTGCTTGCAGGCAGGAGCAGCGTGCGGAGACCCCTGCCCATCCCCTCTTCCCCGGGGCCGTGGGGGTGTGCTGGCCATTTCCGGGAGCAGCATGGGGTCAGGGCAGGCAGGGAACCTGATTTAGTGGCAGCCCCGCTGCGCCACCAGCTATCGCGATCGACTGGGGAATTCTCTAGGATTGACCAGTTGATAGCGATCGACCGGTTGGTGACCACTGCTATATTCTGTATGTAAGATTGGTTATTGTATTGTGCATCTGTTTCTCATAAGAAATATCATTAAAATTTAATTTGGGGAAGAAGGAAGGCTGTTTACATATATGAAACTGAGAGAGACAAGGTGGATGAGGTAATATCTTTTATTGGACCAACTTCAATTGGTGAAAGAGACAAGCTTTTGAGCTTACACAGAGCTCTTCTTCGGGTCTGGCAAGGTATTCAAAGTGTCACTAGGACAAAGGAGGTTTGGTGGGTTATAGAATGTTGTAAAGAGCCATTCATCCAGTGTCTTTACCAAGTCCATGATTTTTAGTGTGTAGCAAAGTTATGAATTTAAGATGCCAGGCTCATCTTTTGAAGGTGTTGTGTAGGTTTCCTTTAAGGATGAGGACTGAGAGGTCAATTATGGAGTGATGATTTTCTGAAAAGTGTTCGCTCACGGTCTCAGTCCTTATCCTCAAAGGAAACGTTCAAAACACCTTTGTTAGACTATGTTTTACACTAGAAGTGCTACAGCAGAACAGCTTCAGCGCTACAGCTGTGCTGCTTTAGCATTTCTAGTGTAGACACTACAGCGACAGAAGCGGTTCTTACCTCACTGTAGTAACTCCACCTCCCCGAGAGGTGGTAGCTAGGTCAACACAAGAATTCTGCTGCAACTTTCTCGCTCAGGGGTGTGAAAAAACACCCCCCTGAGCGCAGCAAGTTACAGCGCTATAAAGCGCCCGTGTAAACAGTGCCCCAGCGCTGGGAGCCGCGCTCCCAGCGCTGTAAACTAATCCCCTTGTGGAGGTGGAGTACCTGCGGCGCTGGGAGAGCTCTCTCCCAGCGCTTGCGCACGACCACACTCACACTTCAAAGCGCTGCCGTGGGAGCACTCCCACGGCAGCGCTTTGAAGTTTCGAGTGTAGCCAAAGCCATAGCCTGAGTACCTTTCCCAGACCTGAAGAAGAGCTCTGCGTAAGTTTGAAAGCTTGTCTCTTTCACCAACAGAAGTTGGTCCTGTAAAAGATATTCTCTCACTCACTTTGTCTCTAATATCCTTGGACCAACGCAGCTACAACAACACTGCAAACAAATATGAAACTTTTATCAGATTTATGTAAAGTTGTTCATTACCTTTTAACCATATTTATTTTAAGGAACCCATTCAGACTTCTGGATATATTTGCAACTTTGAAGATTTAGAAATTAAATCTGTTCTTTTGGATGAAATATTGAAAGTAAGTGTAATTTAATTTCTGTTTTAGGAAAACTTAGTGTCTATGTAACATGATTTGCACAATGGCAGTTTCTAAGGGGTGGTAAAGGTATTGAGTAAAATTTGGTCTTTTACTTCATTCTTTTAGAATCCTGAACATCCTAACAAAGAATACATAATTAACTTTGAGATCCGATCACTACGAGACAGTCGAGCATTGATTGAGGAGGTCGGGATTGAGGAGTCTTCCCAATTCATAGAAGATAATCCACATCCTAGACTTTGGTAAAATCCCTTTTCAAAATCCTTTCTTCTGCTGCTTCCATTGATTACAAACCTGTCTTTTCATCTGCTTTTCCTTCTTGAACAAGTCTCCTAGTTTATTGTAAAAAGACATAGTGGGCCTCCCTCAGCCTCATAGGTCCATATTGAGCTCTTCTTATAGCCCTTGTGTCTGTTTGATCAAACTCAGCAGACAGCTGCTCCACGTCCGCCCTCCACTCCTGTGGCAACTTTTCCACCTTTCCGTCATGGATATTATGCAGGACACCACAGACAGCTATAACCACTGGGATATTTTTCTCGGAGAGATTCAATCTTGCAAGTAAATAATGCCAGTTCCCTTTCAATCTACCAAAAGCACACTGAACGGTCGTTCTGCACCTGCTGAGCTGGTAGTTGAATCTTTCTTTGGTGCTGTCAAAGTGGCTGGTGTAGAGCTTCATGAGCCAGGGGAGCAAGGGGTAGGCTGGGTCCCCCAGGATCACTATGGGCATTTCAACATCACCAGTGGTTCCACCATATGGGAAAGAATGCCCCTTCTTGCAGTCTGAACAGTCCTGAATTCTTAAAGATACAAATGTCGTATTGATATCAGTGAAATAAGAACATAAGAATGGCTGTACTGGGTCAGACCAAAGGTCCATCCAGCCCAGTATCCTGTCTACCAACAGCGGCCAATGCCAGGTGCCCCAGAGGGAGTGAACCTAACAGGTAATGATCAAGTGATCTCTCTCCTGCCATCCATCACCGCCCTCTGACAAACAGAGGTTAGGGACACCATTCCTTACCCATCCTGGCTAATAGCCATTAATAGACTTAACCTCCATGAATTTATCCAGTTCTCTTTTAAACCCTGTTATAGTCCCAGCCTTCACAACCTCCTCAGGCAAGGAGTTCCACAGGTTGACTGTGCGCTGTGTGAAGAAGAACTTCCTTTTATTTGTTTTAAACCTGCTGCCCACTAATTTCATTGGTGGCCCCTAGTTCTTATATTATGGGAACAGACAAATAACTTTTCCTTATTTATTTTTTCCACACCACTCATGATTTTAGATACCTCTATCATATCCCCCCTTAGTCTCCTCTTTTCCATGTCTCAGAGGTTGAATGTGTAATTGCTACAGTAAACAATTTAAAGAAAAAAATGAAATCTCAATTGCTAAGACTAGAATTTGCTTGATAAGATACTGTGGAGTGATGCCAGTTCTTTTTAAGGGTCCAGAGACTTACTGCATTTATCTGTTTCCGGAGTTATTTATGGCTTTGTTTTGAAACTATTAAAATGATTTGTGTCAGCATAGCAGACCTAGCTAGCCCAAAGCGAATTTGATCATTCTCTGTTACTTCTAACAGTTCAAAGGAGAATTTGGGTCCATTAAACTACTGGCTGAAGCAGACTTGCAGTAAACGATGAAGTTTTATGAAACACTCTTTACCACAGACTTATATGTGCGTTTTTTTCAGTCTGTATATTCATAAATAGGATTGATACCCGAAACTTTTAAAATATAATTATCCAAATTTTTGCTAAAGTTCTATCTTACTGAAGTAGCTAAGCTATTTTTGATTAGTTCCCAGTATTTATTTCAGTAGAAAAGGGACCATTTATTTTATAACTCCCCAGTAAGTTTCATATAGTAGGCCCATAAAGCATGAGCCAAATCCTCCTGATCTTACTTGGGCAAAAACTGCCATTGACTTCAATGGGAATTTTGAATGTGCAAATAAATGCAGGATCTGGCCACATGTTTATGTAGAACAGTTTTACAATTTGAAAATATAAATGCTGGATATAGAGAAAATACATTATAGATAAAGGTAGGATAATGCACTTATTGCTGCAACTTGAGAAATGAGAGGAGTGTGTAGCAGATCCATTTCACTTGCCAGGTAACCCAACCCTTCTGTGTTGATTGTCCCAAGATCTAGGGACTAGCACAAGAATTGAATTGATGCTATCCTCCTTAATTTGATGCAGCAAATATTGGGTTGATGTAGATCAGTGGTTCTCAACCAGGGGTCCAGGGCCTACTCTGGCTCCCCCAAGAAGGGCTGGCATTAGACTTTCTGAGGCACAGAACAGAAAGCCAAAGCCCCACTGCATGGGACTGAAGCCCAGGGCCTGGAGCCCCACCACCCGGGGCTGGGGCTGAAGCCTGAGCATGTTAGCTTCAAAGGGCCCCCTGTGGCGTGGGGCCCCAGGCACTTACCCTGCTTTCTACCCACTAAAACTGGTCCTGGCTTTTATATGAAGAAAAACAGTTGTTGTGGCGCAAGTGGGCCGTGGAGTTTTTATAGCATGTTGGAGGGAAGGGGGCGGGGCTCAGAAAGAAAAAAGGCTGAGAACCCCTGATGTCGATCATGCTTGATGTATCTGTTGTGGGTGTCCAGTGACTGGAGCAGTAGTAGTCCTGTTTTTGCCAAGTAATCTTGGAGCTCTATGCAGTTAGTGCTCTAGTTGTATCGACTCATTCAATATGTTGAGGGTCTAAGCGAGACCCACTTAGCTTTGTTTTTGTAGTACATTTTAGATCTCATTCAAATGCCAGATTGACAAGGAGGTAGAAATCTGTTATCTTCAGAACAGAACAGCATGGGCAGTAGCAGTGACAGCCTCCCCACACTGCCCTGTCACTGTACCTCAATGCTAACCTGCAAATACCACCCATAAGGATGGAGAGGGATAATTTACCCTCCATGGTGCATTTAATTCTGGGCCTACAAGGTGAGACCAGGGGCACGGAAACGGGTGGCCAGGGGTCCTGGCCTCATCACTTTTTCCGGCCGTAAGAGCAAGCAACAGGGGGAGGGGGCAGAGAGGAGCAAGCTGGGGGCAGGGTCTTGGGGGGGAAGAAGCAACAGATGGGCAAGGGCCTCAGGAGGAAGGGGTGGTGCGAGAGTAGGAGTTCAGGGAGAAGGGATGGTGCACGGGCCAGGGCCATGGTTCAGGCACTAGTGGCCCCACACACACTTTTAGGGAGCTTCCATCACCCCTGGCTGAGACGGCCATCAAGGCTGTCAATGGTGATTTGTGTGTGGGAGACATGTCAACATGAATCTGAACAAAGACCATCAGTGCATTTCACATAGTCCACTGAAGAATAGAGCTGGTTGAATAACGGAATTGTTGGTTCACTGCCAATTTCAAACAATGCAGGGAAAAAAACTGTTTTGGGTCGAACTGAAAATGACATTTTTCTAATGTTTTTAGGCAAACTGAAAGGTAAAAAAACCCCGGAGTCATAGATTCATAGATTCCAAAGCCAGAAGGGACCATTGTGATCATGTTGTCTGACCTCTTGTGTAACACAGGCCAGAGAACTATTCCTAGAGCATGTCTTTTAGAAAAACACCCTATCTTGATTTAAAAATTATCAGTGATGGAGAATCCACCATAATCCTTGGTAAATTGTTCCAATGATTAATTTACTCTCACTGTTAAAAAATTACACCTTTCTTTCCAATGTGAACTTGTCTAGCTTTAGCTTCCAAATGTCAAATCAAAATGTCGTGCAGTACCCAGTCAAATGCCTTACAAAAGACTAAGTATATTACATCAACACTGTTATCTTTATCAACCAAACTTGTAATCTCATCCCAAAAAAACTCAGTAAGTTTGACAGAAATTATTTTCCATAAATCCACATTGATTGACATTAATTATTATATTATCCTCCTTTAATTATTTATTAATCAAGTCCCGTATCAGCTGTTCCATTATCTTGCCTGCAATTGATATCAGACTGACAGGCCTATAATTACCCAGGTCATCCTGTTTATCCTTTTTAAATATTGGCACAACATTAGATTTTTTCCAGGCTTCTGGAAGTTCCCCAGTGTTCCAAGATTTATTGAAAATCAATATTAAAAAATGGTGCAGCCTCTCAGTCAGCTCTTTTAAAACTGTTGGATGGAAGTTGTCTATACTTGCTGATTTAAAAATGTCTCACCTTAGTAGCCGCTGTGTAATATCCTCCTGATATACTAGTAGAACTGAAAGTGTGTTATCATCATCATCATCATATATCATCTGTTTTCCCCCCAAATACAGAACAGAAATATTGATTGAACGCCTCTGCCTTTTTTGTATTATTATTGATAAGTCTACCATTTTCCATCTAGTAATGAATTAATACTATTGTCAGGATTCTTTTTGTTCCTATTATACTAAAAAAACCCCTCCTTTTTATTAACCCTAACTCTGCTGGCCTTAGAGTTTTCCTTGGGTCCTTCTGCTTCCCTTATAAATTTTCTACGCGTCCTAGTGTCTGTCAAAACTAACTGAAACATTTTGACATTATCAACATGAAAAATTTTGAGCCCAAACGTTTTGGTAATATGGGAAATTAATTTTTTTGTGTCATTTCGAGCCCAAAAATTTCATTTAGATTTTCAGGTGTTTTGACAAAAAGAAAGGATTTACAAAAATAACCAGAGAAGGTGATGAGGTCTCCTTTATAGGCACTAAGCCAGCGATTAGGTCACCTTATCTGGGGTATGGGAGACCTGGGTTCAAGTCCCCCTTCAGCCTGATGTGAAGGAGGGACTTGAATTTGGGTCTCCCACCTCTCAGGTGAGTGTGCTAACTACCAGGTTGTAGAGTCATTCTCACTTTCTTTCCCTGGCCCAATCACTGTTCCTTGTCATATGAATGACTATGAATTGCCACTGTGAATGACAGTGTGATGTAGGAGACTCAAGTGCAGGTCCCTGCTCCAATGACTATTCATGGAACAAGTAACTGAACTTGGGTTTCAGTGTTACCAAAATAGTTTGACTTTTGTTGTTCGTTGAACTCAGCACGAAGCAGTGAATAGTTTTGCTCAACCTGAAGCAGCATTTTTTTGGTTAATAAACTATTTGTTTGAAAAATTTCACCTAGCTCTACTTAAGAGTCATAAAACACAATGACATTCAATTCCTGACTCCCTACCAACCTGGAGTAGTCTTGACCAGATGAACTAGAAGTGGAAGCCATTACAAATCCTTCGAATTATTTGTACCATTAATTTCCGATGAATGCATGCTTGTGTCAATACACTCAGTAGAACTGGACACTCCACTGGATGTTAGAATCATAGAAGAGTAGAGTTGGAAGAAACCTTGGGAGGTCATCTAGTCCAACCCCCTGCTCACAGCAGGACCAACCCCAACTAAATCATCCCAGCCAGGGCTTTGTCAAGCCAGGCCTTAAAAACCTCTAAGGATGGAGATTCCACCACCTCCTTAGGTAACCCATTCTAGTGCTTCACCACCTTCTTAGTGAAATAGTGTTTCCTAATATCCAACCTAGACCTCCCCCACTGCAACTTGATACCATTGATACCTTGTTCAGTCATCTACCACCACTGAGAACAGCCTTGCTCCATCCTCTTTGGAAGCCCCCTTCAGGTAGTTGAAGGCTGCTCTCAAATCCCTCCTCACTCTTCTCTTCTGCAGACTAAATAAACCCAGTTCCCTCAGCCTCTCCTCGTAAGTCATTTGCCCCAGCCCCCTAATCATTTTCGTTGCCGTCCGCTGGACTCTCTCCAATTTGTCCACATCCTTTGCAAAATTGCCACCTTTAAGTCTGTCACTGAGTGATTAGAGAGGTTGAAGTGTTCTCCTACTTGTTTTTGAATGTTATGATTCCTGATGTCAGATTTGTGTCCATTTATTCTTTTGCGTAGAGACTGCCCGGTTTGGCCAGTCTACATGGCAGAGGGGCATTGCTGGCACATAATGGCATATATCACATTGGTAGATGTGCAGGTAAACGAGCCCCTGATGGCGTGGCTGATGTGATTAGGTCCTATGATGGTGTCACTTGAATAGATATGTGGACAGAGGTTTTTTTTAACTTGACTAGTTAAATGATTCTTAATATAACTTCCTAGTATGGCTGCTTTTCTAGCTGTAACTCCTGTTCTTTGCCTGTGACACATAAGTCTAGTCTCCTGTGGGTTGTATGCTTTGAACTCATTTTGGTTGTTGGATTTTGTGTGCGGGTGCTGGGTGATGTTTGTGGCATGTGATATACAGGCTGTCAGAATTGGTCTGATGGTCCCTTCTTTCCTTAAACTCTGTGGCTGTATCTGTGCTTATCATACAGGCGTCTCCTGGCTGAAGCTGCTCTTCAGAAGCTAGACCTACAAACTGCTGAACAAGCATTTGTGCGCTGCAAAGACTATCAAGGCATTAAATTTGTGAAGTGCCTAGGCAATCTGCAGAGCGAGTCAATGAAGCAAGCTGAAGTGGCAGCTTATTTTGGCCGGTTTGAAGAAGCTGAAAGAATGTATTTAGATATGGACAGAAGGTAATTGCATACAGTAACCCCAGCAACAACTAAAGAAAACAGATAAAATAAACGCTTGCACTAAAAAAAGTTGGAATGTTTAAGCAGCGAGGGCTTTTTCAAGTTCTGAAAAAGAACAAGGTTAGGTAGAGAAAACTGCTGTATTGGTAGATTACAAAGCCCTTTATTATTAGGTTAATACATTCCAAACAGTCTTACTTCCACTCTCTTCTCTAATTGATCTGTATAGCAATCAGTATCAGATTTAAATCTTCATAGACTTTTGAATGTTACTCTGTGGATGTTTTAGTTAAGATTCCAAAATATAAAGAAACAGTTTAAAAGTAGTTAGCCAGTTAACTAGTTGCTGTTAGTTAGCTAAATCCTACATTCTTTGAATTACACATATACATTGCTGGATTTTTAAATTAGCAGTAATCACATGGGAGCACATTTGGACACTGTGTCCCACAATGAAAACTTTGGCTCAAGGCTCATTGTTTGCTTTTGTTTTTGACTAACAAATGTTTAGGATGCAAAGGAACGAGGTAGAAAATAATATTGAAAATATTATAAACCAGGAGCACACCCTTAGCTGGAATACTATATTTAATTCTGGTCATCCCATCTCAAGAAGATGTAGCTGAAATAGGGGTCCAGAGATGGAGGACAAATGAGTGGAGGCATGAAAGTCTTCCATATATAGCCTGGGACTTCAAGCTTAGATAAAAAGGGACATGAAAGAGGTATCTAAAATGAAAAATAGTATAAGGTATGTCAGTGAGAAGCTTCCATTAGCTTTTCTCATACTAGAAGAACAAGGAGACATCCAATAAAACTGAAAGGGAACAAATTTAAAGCTGATAAAGAAAATACCTTTGTACACAATACATGATTAACCTGTAGAGGGCATTCTGTGTCAGTGAGGCAGAATGCCTCCCAGAGCTCTTTGGTTGCACAGTATGTGACACCCCTTTAAGGGATACAATGTATCCCTACACCTGCAGGGGTAGTATTTCTGAACACTTTTGTCAAGAATTTCTGCAGCTGTTTTATTTTCCTTTTTTTATTGTTAACAAATATTTTCTGATATTTATAGAGATCTTGCTATTGGTCTACGGATAAAACTGGGAGACTGGTTTCGAGTATTGCAGCTATTGAAAACAGGGTCAGGCGATGCAGATGACACTCTTCTTGAACAAGCACATAATGCTATTGGAGACTATTTTGCAGACAGACAAAAATGGTATGTGTTATAGCAGGAAATAATGAAGTGGCAAGCAATGGGGTGTCAGTTCCAGCTCCCAGAGAATTTAAAGGCCACACTTTTGGGTGCCCAACTTTAGATGCATAGGGCCTGATTTTTCAGAAATATTGAGCACTTGCATCTCCCATTGACTTCAGCTGGAGTGAAGATCAGACTATGGGCAACTAAATTGAGGCACCCAAACACAGCCAACTTCTGAAAATTTAGGCATAAATGATTGGTCCACTCATTGTAGATGGAGTAATAAACACCCGGTTTTCTGACTTTCTACCTCTGCTCTAGCCATTGGATCCTGTTACTGCTGCAATATAATGAAATTCTGAAGCTAAATTTCTTGTGCATTCTATAATAGTTGTATTTCCGTTGTTTATATAAAGCCAGAAAGCATAGCCAACTGGTGAAATATTCATTTCTGATTTACAAATTTATACTTAGTGAACAAGTTATTTCTTAAGTATCAGAGGGGTAGCCGTGTTAGTCTGGATCTGTAGAAGCGACAAAGAGTCCTATGGCACCTTATAGACTAACAGACGTATTGGAGCATAAGCTTTCATGGGTGAATACCCACTTCGTCAGATGCAGTTATTTCTTAGTGTTTAGTCAGATAGCACTATATTAACATTTAAGTTGTTTGTCTTAGTAGGCTTTTTTTTCTCATCCTTAGGATAAATGCTGTACAGTATTATATACAAGGAAGAAACCAGGAACGTTTAGCTGAATGTTACTACATGCTAGAAGACTACCAAGGACTAGAGAATCTGGCTAACTCACTTCCAGAAAATAACAAGTTACTTCCTGTAAGTATAAGAAAATGAGTATGGCTATTTTGATTTTCACCATGTGACCTTGTCTGTGCTAGACTTTCTTTGCCCCAATTTCTCATGGGTGCTACCACTGGTTCAGCTCCCCTGGCAATAGCAAAAGAGGGAATGTTAGTGAAAGGTGAAGATGAGGGTTATTCCTGATCCTGAAAGAGGGAAAGACCCCATCAGTATGAACTGAAGTGATCCAGTAAGTAACAGCTAATTAAAAATTAGTTTGATTTGTATGTTATTCCAGAGTACATGGTAAAGGCAAATCATGTTACTTGAATGTCTTTTAGGCTTATTACACTGTTTTGGACACAAACAGCCATAACTCCCTTCTTTCCCAACCCTATTCTGTTCTGCTAAATTTTCCAGTATATGCCCTAAATCCTAGGAGAAAGAGCCACTACTGCCCATCATCTTTTAATTATTTTCTGCCTTGAACCACTTTTCATGTAAAACCAATGTAGATCTGAGAAACAGGGTGTACGAGCCGAATATATTTCTTTAGATTACTGCAATGTGTTTTCTCTAAAATTTGTAAACAGCATCAGTAATAAGAATTCAGAAGCTTGTAATAGTATTACAGTTACTAAAGGACTGTTCTGAAGACAGGGAGAGAAATGGTAACAAGATTGTGATGTCTTTTGCAGGACATAGCTCATATGTTTGTCAGAGTGGGGATGTGTGAACAAGCCGTGACTGCCTTTCTGAAATGTAATCGACCAAAGGATGCAGTAGATACCTGTGTACATCTCAACCAGGTGAGAAATTTGGCAGCTGGCAGAAGGTGGTCTTGGAATGAAAAAAAGGATTAACAATGGGATTTTTACTTCTTGGTCCCCAGTGAGATTTCATTTCATATTGGTCATCTGATGGCTCTTCGGTACCCTTCAAAACTTCATGCATTAGTGCTTAAACCAATCACTAACTGTTAGGATATGAGACCTTTGTGAGAGGCAGATCATACTACATGCTGGTCTACACTAGAAAGTTAGGTTAACCTAGCTACGTTGCTCAGGGATGTAAGTTAAACTGACCTAAGCCCGTGTAGACAGTGCTAGGTCGATGGAAGAATTCCTCCATCAGCCTAGCTACCGTCTCTTGGAGAGGGGGATTTACTATAACAACTGTCGCTGTCGTAAGTGTCTATGCTACAGCGGCACAGGTACATTATCCGTTTAGCAATTAGGATTGTTATTAGCTATCTCAGGAGAGAAGCCAGGAACTGAATAGACATGGAGAAGCAGATCCACAAAGGGAGTTCAGCATTGTGACACAATGACCCTAACTTTTAGATGCCCAGAAAATCACAAGAACAACATTGCGAACCACAAAGCCTGAGTTAGGGCCTAGGCTCTCCATACAAAACATGTGAAGAGAAAGATGCCTACAAATACGATCCACAAAAACCAGTGTGCTTCTGATGGATACACGCTGAGCCTTTTTCAGAGGCTTCCGACAGTCAGTGCCAATTCTGACCATAAAAAAAAATGTTGCTTGCTATATACTTTGCTTATTAAAATTATAACTTCTGTTTTCCTGTGTAAAATATGATAGGATATTTTGACTATAAGGAAATTGTCATTCCAAATTGCTACAAAAATGAACACAAGGTTGTTGATGGCATAAATATTTGTGGTTGTATTGTATTTACCTGTTCCTTTGACTTTACTATAGTAATGTTCTAAAATGATATTTTAGCTGTTACACATGAAAAGTGTGCTCTTAGTGTATATTTGAAAACACATGAAATTGAATAATTGTGACTATTCTTATTTCCAGTGGAATAAAGCCGTTGAGTTGGCTAAAAATCACAATATGAAAGAGATTGGATCCTTGCTAGCTAGATATGCGTCTCATTTACTGGAAAAGAATAAAATCCTTGATGCCATAGAACTCTATCGTAAAGCCAACTATTTTTTTGATGCTGCTAAACTCATGTTCAAGGTATTATGTTTTTTTATTTTATGTAATATGGGCCAGTCAGAAATAACATTATATTTAGCTAGCAGCATCAGTTGCTTTTGTGTAATGTTTAAATTTTCCAGTGTTAGCCATTTGTTCCCTGGAAATAGTTACCATTATACGGAAGCCATGGTAACTACAGAACTATCACATATATTAACAAGTAAGCCCAGTTAGATTTTGTTTTTCCTTCACTTCCTGTCAAAAACTGTTGCTCTGTGCTGGTAAGCTTCAGAGATGGGTGCAATGATCCCTATGTATAGTTTGAATCAGTTTGTATCCAAGTTGAAGTTTATAGTGCTTTTGGCAATTTTTTGACGACAGGCACTATATAAATATCATTGTTACAGCAAATGTTTACAAATATATTATTTCTAAAACTGTTTCTCCTCTCATGGCAAAAACCCTAATCCTCACTGATAGCTATTCATTTGTCAAATTTTACTTTTAAAAATCCAGCCACTTTTAGTTTCATGAATGCAAAAAAAGCCTACAAAATGTATTTGTTATAAAAGGCAGATATATTTGAACAAGTTTTCTTTTTTCCTTCCAGCAAGGTAATAGAAAAATGGCTATATTTTTTTTCAAACTTTCTAAATTTACCTCTTGACTTAGAACATTGTGAATTGAAATTTCTCATATTTGTAATTATTTTAGAAAGTTCTAAGTACATTAGCATAACTCTGTTTAATAGAAGTACCTCTTCAACTATTGCCAAGCATATCTACTGCAGTGATTACTTCAATACAGGATCAAGCTAAAGGACTAGCTAGACTAAAGGGAGTGAGCTCTTATTCATTCAGAAATAATAGCAAAGAGAATTCGTGAATGAATGACCAAATAAATGTTTTCTTTCAAGTTTGTTCCCCTTCAAAGGAATATAACAATAATACACATTCTTGTCATGTTTAGAAACATTATTGGATTCCTAAACTCATTATTTTTGTCTTAACTTGTTCATACAGTTCCATTTTTTGTTTAGGCCCCAATTGTACAACTTGTTTCTGCCCCTGCATAGAGTACCACTGACTTCAGGGGTCCTTCTGCATGGAGATAGTTGCAGGGTCAGGTCTTTAATTTATACCTGAATTGTTGTTGAAAGGAGCCTATTATTATAGAGCAGTGGTTCCCAAACTGGGGTTCGTGAAATGTTACAGGGGGTTGTCAGAAAAAAATTCCCTAATGGCGGAGAGAGCTGTCCCTAGGGACCCCGGGCAGCACGGGGCCAGCAGCCTGGAGCCCCTGGACTCCAAGAGTTAAGCAGATCAAAGCAAGCATATCTACCACACTGAGGAGATTTGAACTTCAAGACTCCTTATAAGAAATGGAAAGGGAAATGGATATTTTTTGCTGTTTTTAAAATTAAATAGGCAGCTAGTGTTTTTAAAATTATTATGAACAACACGTTTAAGCGTTGTTGTAACGTGCGTTGTTTGCCTGGACTGCTCAAGACCTGAATGCTTGTGTAGGAGGAACTCTTTGAGCTGGCTTCTTAAATACCTTCATGCTGTTTCACATCTGATACTTCTTGATGAAACCTAGGAGCCTTGTCTTATAACAGGCTTATTCAGAGTGATACAAGCTATGAAAGTGAGATCTTGGAAGAGTGTTGTCGTTTGCATAATGTAATAAAAATACTGTAATGATAAATAATAATTAATAATAAATAGTGTGAATAAGCATGTCATAAAAACAAATTTTATATTTCCAAGATCACTGCTTTTATCATTTATACTCAGGTAAAGGAGAAAATCCCGGGAAATATTCATTTTTAGGAGGGGGTTCGCGAGATTTGACATTTTAGTGAAAGGGGTTCACAGGTTGTTAAAGTTTGGGAACCACTGTTATAGAGAGTTCAAGTTACCATGTTGGGGAAGATTCTCAGCTGGTGTATATAGGTATAGTTTTATGGACTTCACCAGCTAAGGACTGGCTTTATACGCCTGTTAGCCACAGACCTAGAATATATAAATTCTGCACTTAAAACCTTGAGAATGATATTCAGATGTATCTGTTTGTTTGTAAATTAAATTCTAATATTCAAGTAAAAAATGGACTTTTGACATAGCTTCCTATGTTACACAAAGAGCTTTAAGATAATTTTAGCATATAGTTGTAAAAAAAATAAATAGCATTTTCATTTGTAGAGACATAATTTTCCACATTCTTTATTTCTTTAAGATTGCAGATGAAGAGGCAAAGAAAAGGACTAAACCTTTACGAGTCAAAAAGCTTTATGTATTGTCAGCTTTACTTGTAGAACAGTACCATGAACAAGTGAAAAATGCACAGAGGGGAAAAGTTAAAGGAAAGAGTTCAGAGGTAAAGTGTCTCAAATGCTTTTTATGGTGTTGTAGCAGTGTCAGTCCCAGGATATTTGAGAGACAAGGTCGGGGAGATAATATCTTTTATTGGACCAACTTCTGTTGGTGAAAGAGAGAAGCTTTTGAGCTTACACAGAGTTCAATTTAAACTGAGTTTTGTAACTGTCACGGAAACATTATTTCAAGCACAAATTATGGGCCAGTTTTTCAGACATGTACACAACTCTTTAATTTACACAGATACAAATGATTTTGCATGGCTGACAATTTGTACCATATACTATATAGTATAAATACTGAAATAGAAAATTGGTATAGTGACTAGGAAAATATCTTTTCCCTCTTCCTGTTGAGTGTTTTAAACTGAAATTTTTACCTGTGATATTCCTTTGTTTTTAGGCTACTTCAGCTTTAGCTGGTTTGCTAGAGGAAGATGTTCTTTCTTCAGCTAATCGCCTCACAGATAATGCCTGGCGAGGAGCTGAGGCTTATCATTTTTTTATACTTGCACAAAGACAGCTCTATGAAGGTTATGTAGACACGGCAATGAAAACAGGTAGGATTTATAGATGGCATGAAAACAGAAATCAGTCTAAGCCACACAAACCTGTAAAACAAATTAATTCTATTTACATTTGTCATGTTTGTTCCACCCATTACCTAATCCATATAATGCAGAACATCAGAAATATAATTAACAGTGTTGGAACAATCGTCAGCAGGTGCCAAGTTAGTTGCCAGTTTGAGCATTAGATAGTTCTAAAGAATAACTACCATTTTACCAAAATGTCTAGGGGCTGGTTATTAGGAGATGCCTGAAGTTTAACTTGTCACTATCTGACAAGGTTAGATAACCCCCATAGCGTTGTTATTGACCACACACTTATGTGCATTGAATGATGCTTCCATGAAGCTCACATCAGAGCCCTTGAGCTGCAGGGGAATTGATGGATGTTAGTTGGGTGTATGGTGTGCCTTCTACCTTCTCTCTGTACTGAAGGGCCTAATCCAAACACTTCATTTTCTATTCACAATTAAATACACATTTTCTTCTTTAAAAATAGGGAGGACTATCTGTGCTCTCTACTATTTTCATTGGATTTATTTTGTTTGTTTTATTTCATCAGGTAATTGATATTAAGAAGACAATTTACTAGTACAATTAAGTTGTATTTGTGTTCAAGGGGACATGTTGTAACTTTCTCATTCTTTTCATTTGTTAGCCCTTCACCTGCGAGATTATGAAGACATTATCCCTGCAGTTGAGATCTATTCCCTTTTGGCTCTCTGTGCATGTGCCAATAGAGCATTTGGTACTTGTTCAAAAGCCTTTGTTAAACTGGAATCCTTAGAAACCCTTAGCCCTGAACAGAGACAGCAATATGAGGATCTTGCACTGGAGATATTCACTAAACACTGTCCTAAACATACCAAAAAATCTGATCTGGATGGTCTTCTGGAGGGGTAGGCTGACTACATTTTGGTTTTGTTATTATGATGATGATAGAAGTTTTCTTCCTTTCATTTGATATTGGGAGCGGCTGGCTCTAAGTGCTGATGCTAGACTAATGTATGTACTGTGTCATATCAGGAAGATTACCATACCTAGCCCTATTAATAATATACACTAACACATGATTTAATTATGCCCTGCTAATAAAATGATGCAGACCTAAGTAGAGAAAAGCTAAATTTGTTACTGGTGGCCAAAGAAAATTTTGCAAATCACTAAGATACTGAAACAGGTTTCATCTAAAACTACGTGTTTTTTTTCCTCTTTTGTTTTTTAGTGGAGAAGGGAAACTTCCAACATGTGTTGCAACAGGAAGATCTATCACAGAGTATCAATTCTGGATGTGCAATGTGTGCAAGCACTGTGTGCAGGCCCAAGAAATAAGCAATTACAACTTCTGTCCTTTGTGCCATAGTTCAGTGACATAGTAAAAGAAAAATAATTGTGAGCATGTCCTTGTGTATGTACCATTACAAATATAAAAAAGACGTCAAGATTTCACAGTGTGTTATGAAATGTAATACAGGCACTATACTGTTACAAGATGCTACTAAGATTATTAGAGAAAAATCTTTCTTAGAAAGAAACTACAATTACAAGAGTCCCGAAAGAGATGTAATTGTGAAGCCTCTTTTATAAAAATGGGTTAACAGGGTTTTTTTCTAAGACTAAAACCAAACAAAATGAATGCATGCTTATCTCTATTTATGTTTCCATTGAGACACTCTAGGGGCTTGTCTACTCAGGGAAGTTAGTAGGCAGTAAGCTAGGGTATACATTTGAAATACAGTAACTACTCTGCACTAACGCCCCATGTGGATATTCTTATTGCGCACTGAGAGTGCCCATGGTGTTATCAGAAGGTTTTGATTGCATCATCCCTATTCATTTCTATGGGCTCCCCTGCCTTCCTATGGGATTTCCCACTGCATTACATAATCCTATGGCCACCATTATTTTATTTTCTAATTTAAACTATTCTTAATTTTTATTAAATTAAAGCTTTATTTTAAAAACTAATTACTGTTCTAAGCACGTCAAAGGGTCCTGATAGTACCCCCATTCATTTTATGTTCAATTAAGCAATTTTATAATTCTTCCGAATTTAAACCCCTTCTGAGGTTTTTCTGCAGATTTTCCCCTTTAGAGCTTGGTAAAGCATTTCGGGCAACTGAGACAAAATCTCTTGTCACAATGGGGTGTTTAAGCTTAATGCACTTTAAAATGTATTAAGCTAAAGTGCACAAAGGCATGTTTAGTGTACAGTAAGCTTGTCTACATGTAGAGTTAGTGCAGAACAACTAATGCATTGTAACACCCTAGCTTCCGGTTCATTAACTGCTCCATGTAGACAAGCCCTTAGTTATGGGAGCTTCATTCTTCATTTTTATAATATACATTCAGTAGAAAAAATATTGATTTTCCCAAAATACACAGATGTACTCTTGGAGTAAAGAATTTCCAGATGGGACCAATGTTAAAGTAGAACCCTTTATAACCTTGATATCATTCTTTTATACATTTTCCTATAACTTTTTTTTTAATACAATGAAAATATTCTAGTCTAATAATAGTTAGAACCAAATATTTATGCTGCAGTCTTTTTCTAAACACATATTTACAAGTACAATACTGACAAAGGACCTATTAAAGGTGATCTGCCAAGAAACTAGGGTTTATAGTCTGAATTCTTGGGCTCTCTCTCTCTCGGATCTGTTACTGTTTGTTTCAGGTTTATGTAACCAGGCTGAATCACCCAAAGTTAGTAATAACAGAAACCCAGCTACCAGCTGACAGCTCTTAGTGAACTATATGATACTAATTAGCAGCCTCAATCAACTGGTAGGCAGATAATGTGTCCATATCACACTGTCATAATTGTCATCCTTGTCTGGCAGTATGAATGGTGATTGAAGGGATATGGAGATTGAATTAGTCTGTCATCCTTCCTACTTTGTAGAATTGAGCCCCACTGTGGGCAGAGTGTGATGAAGCTTGCGGAGCACTTCAGTTTTCAGTCTTGTCAGTCTGGTATCTTTCACAAGCACTAAATTCACTTTAAGGAGGATTATATTTTTGAGGAAAGATTGTTAGGAGTCTTGTTTTCTCTTGGTTTGTCTTTCTGAGTGAAAAATTACCTTTGTAATACCCAGAAGTTAAATCTTTGGTTCTTTTGAGTAGTTTATTCCTCCTGTATGGAAAAACTTTATATGTGAAAAATATACATTAAATAAAAATCTGATTTTCTACACGGATACTTGGATGAGCTCTCTTTTTCTTTGCTTTTCTAGCTATAGATACTGAATTACAGTAAAGAATAAAGAAAAATTAAATCAGAGTTATATAAGGCCATGTCATTCTGTGCCAGCATTAAGATACAACCAAAATGACACAAGTAGCAGCATCAAAGTGGACAAACTTCACCTGAATCACCTGGATCGATAGGTTTTCAGTTGTCGTTAAGACTGCGCCAATCACAATACATCCGCCATTCTTCTCACGCTCTTGCCTTTCTTCTCCATGTTCGTCTGAAATGTTTAACAATGTCGTCTTCCCATCTTCTTGGAGGCCGTCCGAGTGGTTTTTTCTTACAAATGCTTGTTTGTTTGTTTGTTTCTCTAGAGGGCCTGTCAAAATGAGCTATCCTACAGATCTTCCCAAATACACACGTAGCACCACTGAAATGCTGTCCCCTGTAAGGAGAGCAGCAGCCAGCCAGCACTCAGCTCAACAGTGGGAGGGAAAAGGAAATTTTGGCCAGTGATGGTGGGGAAGTTGTATTATTAGTGCCACTGGATCTTTGCTCAAAGGTGTTTTCTGTACTAGCATTTCAGGGTTTCAGCCAGAGACCTGCAGAGTTCAGGAAGGGAATTTCTCCCAATCCGTATGTATTCGGTGGGTTTTTTTGTTTTTTGTTTTAAAATCTCCCTCCTCTGAAGTATCAGGGATGGCCACAGCTGGAGATGGGACATAGGACAGGGAGGGTGTGACATTACCCAGGGTACAATCTGGACTGCTGAATATCTGTGTCTCCTCAGTTCAATGTCCTCAACCTGAAATGCCTTTTACACTGCTTTACTGGTGAACAGCCACTCCTGGCCAGTTAACACACTGCCCCCAGCATGTAACTTGCTCCCACTACACTGCATTGCGTGCTGCTAGCCAGCCACTCATGAATTACACTGCAGAAGAACACCAACAGATTCTCTATTCCCAGACTTTCCTCCAGAAATGTGCATCTTGTACTGTCAAGCACAGTACTGAACAATGCAGGCTCATATGATGTCCCTCATTTCATCAATGAAAAATTATATGCACCAGCCTTGTTATCTCAAATGGAGTTTCCCCACACACTTCAATGCAAACACACTCGTAAGATAAAACAATACAGTAAGTTTATTAACTACAGAAAGATAGATTTTAAGTGATTACAAGTAATGATGCATAAAAGTCAGGATTGGTTACAAAAGGAGTAAAATGCAAGCTAATGCCTAACTTAACAAGCTAAGTGAACTTAAAAGCAAAAAGGTTTTGTCTCACCATTTGTTTACAGCAATTTGTACTAGCTGAAAAGTCTTCCAGCCAGGACCCACCCCTGTTCAATGATGCTTTCTTTGTCTTTCAAGCATTGTAGCTGGGCCGCAGGGGCCAGTTGGCAGGGCAGCGGCACCCACCCTGGACCTCCACCATGCGGCTGCCCTGGAACTCTGCTGCGTGGCTGCCCCAGACTGGGCTGCTGGGACTTGAGGCATCAGCGCTGCGGAAAGAGGGTGCTGGGGCTTCAGCTCCGCCGGAGGCACCTGCCAGGGCTTCAGCCCCACAGTGGGATGGTGGGGTTAAGGGCTCCTGCTCTGAGGGAAGGGGGGGTCTCAGGGCTTCAGCCCCACGGGAAGTGCTTACCAGGGCTCGGGGCTTCAGCAGGAACAGGACCGACGCCCCAAACCTCATGATCCCCCCATTCCTGCTAGGCAGACGCCCCTAGCCCCAAAACCTCACCGCAGGGCAGAAGCCCTGAGCTTCCCCACTCCCGAGTCTGGTAGGTGGAGAATGGGGAGCTCTGCGAGCGGCACTTTAACTTTAAAAGAGCTGAACTTTGGCCATCCCGGTCTAGTCTCCTTTGGGCTGTAATGCTTTGATCTCACTTTGATTGTTGGGTTTAGTGGGCAGGTGCTGATGGCCTGTGATATACGGGAGGTCAGATCAGATAATCTGATGATTCCTTCTGACCTTAAACTCCATGACGCTAAAAAAAAAATATTTTAAATTAAAAGATTTGGTTTCTTCAGGAATCATCATGTTGTGCAATAGTTACCATGTGTGTAATAACTGCATTATCTCATTTTCATATCCTTAGTACCATAGGTGCAACTTTCTAATGTGCTGGGGGTGCTCCCCCTGGCTGCACCCCCACTCCACCCCTTCCCTGAAGGCTCCACCCCTGCCCTGCTTCTTCCCGTCCCTGCTCTGCCCCTACCCCACCTCTTCCCTCCCCTGAGCGTGCCCTGGCCTCGCGCCTCCTCCCATCCCCCAGCACCTCCTGCACGCCACGGAACAGCTGATCCTGGCAGGAGGTAGGCACTGATCAGCAGGGCCACCGTCAGGCAGGAGGCGCTCATAGAGGGACTGCCGGTAGGTGCTGAGCACCCACCATTTTTTTTTCATGGGGGCTCCAGTCCTGGTGCACCCACAGTCAGCACCTATGCTTAGTACTCCATTCCCCTTTCCCTCCTTTTATTTGTCATACTTACTTGTGCCTTGTCTCAAATTAGATTGTGTGCCTTTTGGGGTTATCTCTAGGCCAGTGATACTCAGACCTCAGTGGTTCAGGAGCCAAATTAGTGATCAGCATTACCTAAAAAGGCCACAGTGGTGAGAATTAATTATTTCATTTCCTATAGTACTATATATTCATATTTAAACAGTATTACAGGGGAAATATGTAGTTTATATAATTCTCACAGCAAAACAACTGCCCAGGCATTATTATTTTATCAACTACAATTAAATTGTAAAAGCATCCCAATTGATTAATAACTTAGATTAGTTAATTCAATCTCACAGTATTTTAATATTATGTGCTACAGAGGCGGATTAGGGGTTTGTGCGGCTCTGGGCCACGCAAATGGGGGCCCCTCCCCACCCTTTCTGCCTGCAGTTCCCCATGCCTCACACCTGGCACTCCTGATGGGGAGATGGTGTCGGGGTGCGGGGGCTTCCCCCACCTGCCCTGCACTCCTGCTGGGCAGCAGGGTTGGGGTTGCGGGGGCTTCCCCCACTCCCTGGCAGGAGTGCTGGTTGGGCAGAGCGGGGCAAGTCCCCACACCCCGACCCCACTCCCCAGCAGGAGCGCCGAGCAGGCAGGGGGAGTGAGATTAGGGCATGGGGGCACCCATTTTTCTGGGGCCCCCGCCCCATTGGCCCAGTGGCTAACCTGCCACTGGCTGCAAAGAGTCATAGGAGACACATTAAAGAGGCAATTGTAGCTCATGAGTCTCAGGCTGAGTATCACTGCTCTAGGCACTACTGTAATACTCTAAATATATATAATCTCCCACTATTACACTGTCACCACAGCTCAGCTGGTTTTAATTCTCAAGGATTTGGCGTTCAACACTCAAGCACTCCTCTTCCCACCTCTGATCACACACTCCCACCATTGCTTATGGTAGCATAGTGGTGGTGATGGCGTAATCCCTTCAGAGTTCAATTTCCTATTACGTAGCTGCATTTTGCTCATATCACAGCACATGATTATTTAAATAGCCAGCTGAACCTCTGCATATCATTGCCATCTACTGTTCATTATGTTTTATTGCATAAATTGTACGTGGATTTTAAATCATGCTTCGTTAGCTATTTTTCAAAGGGAATGGTGGAGGACAATGCAGATCAATTTAATAAATGATTGAATGGTATGTGTGAAGGGTGGTCGGTCTTCCTAAGGCAGAAGCTGAAGGCTAGTTAAATTCATGTTAGTCGATTCCTATAGAATAAAATTTAGTACAGCAGATCCCAATTTATCCAATCTAACTGGGACCAAGACCAAACTGGATAATCAAACATTCAGATAATCGATGGAGTAGGAAAGTGCGAAGCTGCAGTGCCATCCAGCAGTCACAGGAGAGCTTGCCTGCTTCTGGACCTGCGTGTGCTGGTTGTTTTCTCTCTGATGGACTGTAACCGTGTCATGGTGGAGAGGCTTGTGTGGCTAAAGACCCTCAGAGCTACATTGACCGGAGCTTTCATACTTCTGTTAGGGTCCCCCTTGGCGAGCAGGTCTGAGGCGACGCTCCTGACTAACCACGGTCCAAACTTCACAAGATCCCAATGGTGGATCAGGCACATATAGAGGACCTCTTAGTACTCTGCGGCTGTGAAGGCGGCTGAGGGCTGCAGCAAGAGGCCCCTGGTTGTCTTGGATCTCCTTGCCACTGGGTCAGGGTTTTCCTCCTGTCAAGTCTCCTGTGCACCAGCTTCCCCACATTAAAAGATTTCACACGCAGGCCACTGCCAAAGGGCTCAGACTGGCACAAAGCCCTGCGGCAACAGACGAGTGGCGGGGAAGACAGGAGCAGTGATTTCTGGGAATCTTTAGTCACAAATTTGCATGCGGGCGGCAGCCGTGTGATGGTCGTTTTGTGCTTGGATGAGACAGAAGTGCATTTCCGCAGCAGCGGCTGTGACTGAGCAGGCCTTTTCAGGATCCCCTCTGCTCACCCCAAATGGGGAGGGGGCTAGAAAAGGTGCCCCAAACGTAAGCCATCTCACACTCTTCCAGCTGGATGGCTGCATCCAGTGGGATCACTCAACTCCGTGGCCGAAACAAGAGATACAAGAAAATGAATTTCGCCACCTGGAATGTCCATACCCTTATGGACTCTCAGCACAGTGAATGCCCAGAAAGAACTGCTCTGATTGCCAGAGAACTGGCAAGACTTAACATTGACATTGCAGCTCTTAGTGAGACCCGCCGCCGATGAGCGCCAATTAAAAGAGGATGGAGGTAGCTACACCTTTTGGAAAGGAAAGCCACCTGAAGTGAGATGCATTTACAGGATTGGCTTTGCCATCAAAAATAAGATCGCTAGTCAGCTTTTGGAGCTTCCCGTTGTAGGGAGAAAATTTTTATTTTACTGTTATCCCCCTTACGTCACCTTGGATCCCTTTGACAACAACGGGGAATCCATATTGGTTGCCCTTCTTCCTCAGCCCGTTACACCTTTGGTACCCTTTCTGCCCTAAGCTAGGAAACTGGGTAGGTCACCTGACCTGTAATCTGCCCAGCAACCGTACGTTATAAAAGGGTTAACATGTCCGTCAGATGGGGCTGCCCATCTTGTAGGTAGCATGTGCTGCCGCTGCTGCCCATCTGAGAGGCAGAGTGCTGCAGTGTGCTACTGCTTACCCTGGAGGGTAGACATTAGTACCACACATAGGGTTGTAGGGAGGGTTTCTTACCTATATGTGAGAACAAGCCATCATCTGCCGTTCTGATCCTGCTTCAGACATCCACCCACGACGACACAGGGAAGAGCTGCAAGAACAAGACAGAGCTTCCATCAGCCTGTACCTGAGGTCCTGCCTTCCACCTGCCTTACCATTTGGATCAGGTCCGGAGCCAGTCCTGTCGTGTCGCTGACAGGGATAAAGCTGCAGGATATGGTAGAGACTCATTTGTCCTCCATCTAACCTACCTGAGGTCAACCTTGGGAAGGAGCTAAGCTCTTTTGTCACAGCCAGTGCCCCTTTATATTTGGTTCCCTTGTTTTCTCGGTTATAGTTTGGGAGTCCTTATACTACCCGTGACTTACCTGAGTTATTCTTACCCTTGTTAACTGTTTTCTGTCCAATAAACCTGTTCTTGTTTGCACCCTATCCATTGTTAGGTCTTCCTTTGGGGGAAATAAGCCCCCAATGATAGACGCGGGAGGAGGGAGACATTCCTGAGACCTGTCCTCTGGCCAAGTATAAAATCCAGTCAACACCATGGGGATCAACGAGCATCTTATGACCCTTCTGCTCAAGCTCAGCAACAACCAATATGCCACAGTCATTGGTGCGTATGCCCCAACACTTGATGATGAGGAAGACAACAAGGAGCAGTTTTATAGCACTCTTGATGCAGTCCTCACAGTCACATCTAAGACAGACAAACTCGTCCTCCTGGAAGATTTCAATGCCAGAGTTGGATGGGACTCCCAACTCTGGAGTGGCACAATAGGCAGACCTCGAGCAAGACAGCCAGCACAGGAGACCTTGAGCAAACTGCCCAATGACCACAAGATTCGTTAAGGTACGAAGACATCAGTTTAGTCCTGATTTTGGTTTTACCAGAGCCTGGCGTTTATCACATAGTGGTGGTTGCAATGCATGGACCCCATTTCATCTTTTAATTTTGCTAGGGCCAGCTTTTTTCATTTCTGTCCCCATTCCAGGGTAGCTACCTGAAGCCTGCTGTTGACCACAAATATTTATAACGGGACTGCACATCTTTTTTGTAGGTTTTTTACAGCTGTTTTCAATGTTTTATTTTGTTTCCGTTTGCTGTTTTTGGACTGCTTGAGGCCCTGCTAGGAGAGTAGGAGCATTTCAGGGCTTTGTAGCTTTTTAAAACTTTTTTGTTTTTGTTACTTGCCCTGCTAATTTTGCGGCGTGTTGTTTTAACCATTTAACATGGTTATATAAGATGGTTATAGTTTGCACTATTTTACATTTTAAAGCTACAGATTTTGCCCTAGCCTTACAGATTTTATTTCATGGTTTTTCCTCACTATATTTTTTAAATTCATATGGACCTTTTATGCTAGCAATCCAGCACCTTATTACATTTCCATACCTTATTACACTTTGTGGGGATTTGCAGGGAGAGGTTATGGGGATTCCCTAGCTCGTGTTGTTTTGTCATGTTAGATCACGATTCCTACAGAGGACAGCTTGCTTACTTATCTGATCAGTAGTCAGGGTCACCAGTGTTGTTAGATGTTCAGCTGCATGTGTGTGTTCTTCCTGTGTGCTGCCCCAGCTCTGCGCAGATAGCCTTCACAGCACACGTCAAATGAACTGCCCAATGACCACAAGATCCATTAAGGTACGAAGGCACCAGGCCATGTTTATTGTCAACCAAGCATGGTAATAGCACCTGGCAGACTCTACAAGATTACTAAGACATGTATGCCTGTGACAGTGGACACAGCTCAATGAATGGTGGAACTTTCCATTTCCCCCTCGGCTGAATCAAGACACTCTCAAAGATATCTTTTTATACCCTGATACAAACAAGTTACATACTGCCCCTCTGACATAGTTAGTTACTGCCCTCTGACGTGGCTAGTTATTACCCATCTCCTTGTCCATGTTGATTTGATTAAAACATTTCTATTTATTACACTGTTATCCTAACCATATCTTTTAGGCAGGGTCAGTGTGTTCCTGTTATCCTTGGGAAATGTTTTTGTACCATCCTTAATATGGGGACGTTCTGGTACCACTCTTCTAGAATGTGTTTGCATAAGTACTCTGTGCCTAGCACATCTTAGGAATGTGTGTTTCTGGAATATCAGCCCTGTTCTTACCAAATTTTGTAAACTTGCAAGCAGGCAGAGCCTGACATTTGTTCACAGCCTAACTTTTGCTAACTTTGCTTTATATCAGCAAAGCTTGCCCACTACTTTAGCTCAGACCTCATACCAGGCCTCTAATACAAGGGCTTATACCTTAGGCTCTCTTCGCACTACAAATACTATTCACAGTGCATGTGCTGAAACTATAGGCTATTCCACCCATTGGCATCAAGACTGGTTTGATTAAAACAATGAGGAAATCCTAGCATTAATTCAACAGAAAAGAACTGCATTCTGTAACTGGAAAATTATTCCGCTAACCAATGAAAACATAAGGCTTATCACCTGCTCAAAGCCGAAGTCCAAAGGAGGCTATGTGACATCAAAAATAAGTGGTGACAAGAGAAGGCCTCTTAGATCCATGGTTTCATAGGCCAGGATGACATGAAAAGCTTGTTTCAAGCAACAAAAGTTATATATGGGCCAAGGTCCAAAAGCCCAACCCCCATACATTCCCAGGATGGCTCCATTCTCCTCAAGGACAATGTGGCCATTAAACAACGCTGGAAGGAGCACTTTGACAGCCTACTAAACTGTAAATCCATGGTCTCTGAAGACACCATTGAGCTTATTCCACAACACTCAGCAATGAAACACCTTGCTGATCCTCCATCTTCTGAGGAAGTCCAATGTGACATCACCCAGACAAAAAAATCATAAGCTACCAGGCCCAGATGGCATCCCAGCTGAGGTTTTTAAAGCTGGTGGAACAACACTCCAGCACAAACTTTGCCAACTCATTGACAAAATCTGGACCTGCGAAGAAATTCCACCTGACTTTAAGAATGCCAACATTGTTACAATATTCAAGAAAGGGAAAAAAATGTGCACGGGAACTACAGAGGTATTGCCCTCCTCTCCATCACAAGGAAGATCCTTGCCCGGATTCTACTAAACCGCCTTCCCCTTGCTGAGGAACTCCACCCCAAATCACAGTGTGGCTTCAGGCCATCCCAAGGCACAACTGACATGGTCTTCATGGCACAACAGATTCAGGAAAAGTGCAGAGAGCAACACCAGAAACTGTTCATGGCATTCATCGGTCAAACCAAGGCCTTTGACGCTATAAATTGTGATGCTCTATGGAAGCTGTTGTGTAGGTTTGGCTGTTCACATAAATTTATTTCCATCATCAGACTATTCCATGATGGGATGATTGCCACCATTCTGTGCAACAGCTCAGGGATCAAACCATTCATCATTCGCACTGGTGTCAAGCATGGCTGTGTCATTGCTTCAACACTCTGCTCCATTTACCTTGCCGTGATCCTGATTCTCATCTGTGACCACCTTCCTGATGGAATCAGGATTGAGTATTGTATGGATGGTCAACTCCTCAATCTCCGATGTCTCCAAACAAAATCTAAGATCACGAGAATTGGCATCACTGACCTTCAGTATACAGATGACTGCGTCATTCTCGCACACACAGAGGCTGACCTGCAAAGTATCCTAAATCTTTTTGCAGATGCCTATCAGAACCTGGGTGTCTCTCTCAACATCGGGAAAACCAAGGTACTCTACCAGCCTCACCTGCACAAACTACTCTTCGTACTCCACAAATCACCATCAGCGGAGAACCCCTGGAAAATGTGGACCATTTTCCATACCTTGGCAGCTGCCTCTCCCAAACACCCAGCATTGACAAAGAAATTGAATACAGGATCCGCTGTGCTAGTACATACTTTGGAAGACTACTCAAACGAGTCTTCAATTATAGGGATCTGCAAACAGAAACCAAGATCTTGGATTACAAGGTAGTTGTCATTCCCACCCTTCTCTATGGGTGTGAGACCTGGGTAACCTACAGATGACACCACAAGTGGCTGGAGTGGTTCCAGCAGTGCTGCCTCAGGAGGATTCTCAGGATCCGCTGAGAAAACAGATGCACTAACATCAGCGTTCTCTCTGCAGCCAACATCGGCAGTATAGAAGCGGAGGTCATGAAACACCAACTCTGCTGGGTTGGCCACTGTGTACTTATGCTTGACACTCACCTCCCGAAGCAAGTGCTCTTCTCTCAGTTAAGTCAGGGAAGAAGGGCTCGCAGCGGGCAGCGGGCGCGCTTCAAAGACATACTGAAAGTATATGTTAAAAAGGGAGGCATCAACCCAGCAAACGGAGGATTTGGCATGGAACAGAACACAGTGGCGCCACACCATACACCAAGCCACAGGAGGAGAACAGAGGTGCTCATGAGATAGAGAAGCGACAAAAGAGGAAAGAAAGGGCACAACACTCCAGCCACCAACTATATCTCCTCCAAGATTACACCTGTCACTTCTGTGGGAAAATCTGCAGGGCACGAATTGGTCTCCTCAGACACTTAAAAACCCACCAGTGAACCCCCTTGGCAGACATCATCCTCACATCGAGGGATAGCCAAAGAGAAGGCCGGTTTGTTTGGTTAATACAGTGAACCAGATAAGGGAGGGTTGGATAAACGGGGTCCTACTGCACTTATTTCTCTTTCCTTTTTGTAATCTATGGGAAAACACGTTTGATGTAGCCCAGTGCATGAGTTTGTCATATAGGGTTGCCAAGTGTACGGTTTTCGAGCAGAATGCTCGGTTGAAAAGGGACCCTGGCGGCTCCAGTGAGCACAGCTGACTGGGCCATTAAAAGTCCAGGCGGCAGTGCTGCAGGGCTAAGGCAGGCTAGTCCCTACCTGTCTTGACACCGTGCTGCACCCCCAGTAGTGGCCAGCAGGTCCGGCTCCTAGGTGGGGGAGAGGGGGTCATGGAGCGCCGCAAACTGTCCCCACCCCGAACACCGGCTCTGCACTCCCATTGGCTGGGAACTGTGGACAATGGGAGCTGGGGGAGCAGTGCCTGCAGCCAAGAACAGTGTGTAGAGCTTCCTGGCCCCCCAACATAGGAGCCAGACCTCCTGGCCACTGCTGGGGTGCAGTGCGGAGCCAGGACAGGCACAGCGCCTGCCTTAGCCCGCTGACCGGGAGCCGCTTGAGGTAAGCCCATGCCCTAGCCCCACCAAACCCGGAGCCTGCCTTAGCCCGCTGACCGGGAGCCGCTTGAGGTAAGCCCATGCCCTAGCCCCACCAAACCCGGAGCCCCCCTCCTACACCCCAAATCCCTCATCCCCAGGCCCACTCCAGAGCCTGCACCTCCAGCCAGAGCCATCACTCCCTGACCCCAACCCACTGCCTCAGCCCGGAGCCCCCTCCACCCCCTAACCTCATTTCTGGCCCCACCCTGGCATCCACACCCCCAGCTGTAGGCCTCACGCCCCCTTCCGCACCCCACCCCCCCTGAGCCAGCCCGGTGAAAATGATCACGCGGGGAGAGCGAGCAACAGGAGGTGAGGGGATTGAGTGAAAAGGGGCGAGGCCTCAGCGAAGGGGCAGGGCCTCGGAGGAGGGGTGGGGCAGGGGGCGGGACACGGCGTTCGGTTTTGTGCACGCCGGGCGCCCGAGCTGGGAGGGGGACGAGTCCGGCTGGGGGAGCTCCGGGAATGACGGCGCTGTTCCCAGCCCGGCCTGGGCCTGGCAGGGACGTGGGAGGCGGCAAGGGGAGCCCACCCGATATGGGCGGCTCGAGGCGCGCAGCCTCCCCCGTGAGCGGGGCAGGTAGCTCGGCGCTGAAGGGCCTGAGACACGGCGCCTGCGCGCAGCCGGCCAGGGCGTTCTGCCGGGGGCGGCGCGGTGGGGCAGGCCCAGGCCGGGACGCGCCCAGTGCCTTGCTCACAGCGGCACCGGGGTGGGGGAAGAGACGCATAAAGCGTTCGGCTCTATCGGCGAGGCCCGACTCGGGAGCCCTGTGCAGTATGGGTAGCTCCCTTGCGGCGCAGGCGCCCTACAGCGCGACTAGGGGCGGTGCTGTGACATCACGCCTCCGGCTTCCAAGAGCCGGGCGCGGAGTTCGGCCACCGTAGCGCGACCGGCACCCGTGGTGCCGCCGAACCCTGGGGCGCGCGGGGCGGTTGCTATGGTGATGTAACCCCGTCATGGAGGAGCCGGCTCGGGAGACCCCGGGCCTGCTGTCGGCCGCGCACGCGCAGTTCCGGGGGCAGCGATTCGGGGCTGCGGACGAGCTGTACAGCCGCTTCATCGCGCAAAGCGTACGCTCCTCTGCCGGCCCCGCCCCCACCGGGTGAGTCTCGGGGACAGGGCGGGGCTCGTTCCCTTGCCGGCGGGGCGGGGCGCCGTGTGGGGAAGCGCTAGCTCGTCCCGTGCCCAGCAGCCAATGGGATGGGCCGCGGGGGGTGGGAGCGCCCCCAGGCCGTGGCTCCGCCCTCACGTCCAGCCCGTTCCCACCTGTGCTGGTCCCAACCAGTGTCTTCCCCAGGAATTGAAATGGGGGGGGGGGGGGGGTGAGGGCCGATGAGGGCTGAGACCGTGAGGGCAAAGGTGGGCCGTATGGCACTATAGTAAAAACTGAAAAATGTTTCACGACCATTTTATTAGATTTAACTCATGTTTTAAAACCATCACAAAAATTAAAGTTGGCTACTCAAGCCTACTATGAAGCACTACATGTACATCAGTCTTGGTTTCTTGCTGTAATTTTGCACTCCTTGGTGTCTTCTTGTGTGTCCGTTTCTTCCAGTCCTTCATGATATGCCCATGATCCGGCAGAAGGCGACTTCTTTCAGAACACAAAATTCTATTCAGTGAGGAAAAATTATGTTCAGCTGTTGCTGTTGTGACTGGGATTAGCAAGAGATGAATTCCTACTTTCATGGCAGGAAACATAGCACAAAGATTCATAGAATCATAGAATCTCAGGGTTGGAAGGGACCTTAGGAGGTCATCTAGTCCAACCCCCTGCTCAAAGCAGGACCAATCCCCAATTTTACCCCAGATCCCTAAATGGCCCCCTCAAGGATTGAGCTCACAACCCTGGGTTTAGCAGGCCAATGCTCAAACCACTGAGCTATCCACCACTAGTGATGAAGTTGAAGTTAAATCTTCATTCGTTCATCGTATGATATTCCACTCTGTGTTCAAAATTCTCTATTCTGCCCTGATCACATAGCAGCCCCATTGCTGGTAGTGCCTCACTCCACTCAACTGTAGGTGTTTTATAAGACAGGCATCTAAAAGCTACGTGGAGGTTGAATAAAATCCAGAAATCTCTATTGTAGATTTGTAAGAATCAAGTCTTTGTACTTTTTCAGGTGGCTTAACAAACACTTCTTGTCCTCTTCACTTATGGAGTCAATATAAGTACCTTCATTAGTCAACTTCTGGACTGAAGTCTTTGCTTCTTCCAGTACATTTTCAATGGATATCTCTGATTGATCCAAGGATAGCTTCTATTTCTGGACAAAGATCTACTACTGTTGTAGTAGATGCCTAGATTACATTGTTTAATGACCCAAGTGGTTTCAACAGTAGACTTACAAGAGAGAGAATTGCCATAGTCTTCTCTGAACTTAGTAACAAAAGTAGTCCACCAGCCTCACTACTTAGATCTGTCCTATCTTGGTGGATACTTTCTAAAGCCAGTAATAACGGTTGCAGTAATTTTAAGACAACTGCCAAGAATCACTCATGAGAAAGCCAGCAGGTTTTCCCAGGTTGGACTCATTTGAACTTCAATCCCAGTGTATCTTCTATTTGTTTCCAAAATGTTCAGTCCTTTTGGACTCTTGCTGGGAAAAAAAAAAAAAGAGTATAAAAAAGCCATTAAACTTGTGGCTTTTTAATGTCTTTTGAAGATTCTGCAGCTTGTACTAGTGCTAGGAGTAGATGGCCTCTACAGTGTGTATAGGAGAGATTAGGGTTACACTTTTCTCTGAGCAAAGCTTGTACTTCACTATGTCTTCCAGAGACGTTTGTAGTTCCATCAAATGCACAAGCAGCCATCTGTTTGGGGTTCAGTTTAGAAGCATTTAACTCTTCCAAGATGTCACAGATGCAGCTGATGTGTCTTCTATAACTGAACATCTAGAATGCATCTACTGGCCTACCACAGACATCAAGATAACATACGTAATGACTTAATACTTGATGCCTATTTGCATTGGTGCATTTGTCGGCCATGTATGCACATATTTTGAATATAGTGAGAGAATTCTTCACTTTTTCAACTCCTGAGTCTTTCACTGTTGCACCACGTTTCAAGAGAGTCAGCTGAGTTTTTTGCAGAAAGACAGTGAGCATTTGCCAGTCTTGTTCGGAACCAGTGTCCAACTTCAGGATTAACAAGTGACAATGCACTTAACATAGGCCTCTAGTGTGTAGTGTGTGGTATCTCTTGCTTAAATAGCAAGTATGATGCAATAGCCATGTTGGTTCACATAAACTGAGTTGTGTCTCCAGCATTCTTAATAGCCTCATTAAGTTCTTCTAAAATTGGCATTGACTGGCTTATAAAGCTTTCTGCATGTTGATGCAGTCCAGAAGCATGGTGTTTTGCAGCCTTTTCATATAGGTTGTCAGTATTGGCTTAGCTAATCAGTCATGATCTGAAAGTCCCTAGCCTCTGTTGACCAGAAGCTGGGAGTGGCCGACAGGGGATGGATCAATCAATGATTCCCTGTTCTGTTCATTCCCTCTGAAGCACGTGAAACAGTCACTTTCGGAAGACAGGATACTGGGATAGCTGGACCATTGATCTGACCCAATATAGCCATTCTTACATAAAACATTATAATAATAAAAAAGTTTAGTACAGAAACTCCCCAAGATAACGACCTCTTGAGATAGCGATGATGTGAGATAATGATCTTGGCAAATAATGCATTTTTAAAATCTTGGCCTAGTAGGAAACATATATTTATATAACTTTCCCAGTCACAAATATAGCTTCTGGAGAAAGGTCACTAAAACATAGTCCAATTTGGGTGACCAGAAAGCAAGTGTGAAAAATTGGGACGGGGGTAGGGAGTAATAGGAGCCTATATAAGAAAAAGACCCAAAAATCGGGACTGTCCCTGTAAAATCGGGACATCTGGTCACCCTAAGTCCAATGCTCCTGGCTGCTGTTGTTTGTCATGCCACAGTTCACTCTATTGCTGTGCCCCAATAGCCCTACACTGTCACCTTCTGCTGCCACCTGCCACTGTGACCTCTGTGAGTCGGTCTCTCGCGGTTCCACCTGACTCTCAGTGATTTCAGCTCTTCGGGGTGGGGGGAACCTCGGTGCTAGTGCAGACTGGGGCATCTCTTCCATAGAAACACTGTCCCACAGCAGGTCTAAGCACTTAGACCTGATTATCAGAGATTTCCACTCTAGTGGTCACTTAACAAACCAAAAGACTCTCTATGAAGCCTAATCAGCTCTGTCTTTAAACAGTGGAGAGACGCAGGTCAAATAGTACTTGTGACTCAGGCAGACCATAAAGCAAAACACCTGTCCCCACCCTCTCTCTTGATGCCCTCAATCAGCACAGGCTAAGGACAGTTCTACTGCCCTTTACTCGTACAATAAAAACAACAACATTTCATTACCCCACCCCACCCCGCATTCAAGTGATTTGTAACCCAAACCCAGCCAAAATCTATCACTTGGGGAACACAGCTCTGTTTGGTGGATACCTAGGTAGATTAGGTGTGATTGTAAATACAATCTGGTCCTGAAGCCTTTCCCCTCAGTTCCCAGCTCATCACTAGCTGTCAGGGAGAGCTCTTTTAGACTTTGCTTACAAATCATCATTTGAAATTATTAGGTTAGCCAACATCACCGAAATGAATGCACTGACAGTCACAACAAACAAAAGCTGTATAAGGAAGCTAGTCTGTGTTCATACTTTTCAAATCTATTATACATTTTCAGATACACATATTTTATCATATACATTATATGCTTTTAAAGTGTGTATTAATGTTTCAATTTAAATTCAAATTCCCAAACAATCACTAAATTGGTAACACTGCATGTAACTAGTTCACAAAACTGGGGGGGGGGGTGTTGGGAAAATTCAGGGGGGGTGTAGGGAAATCACTGGTCCCAACCCAACACCCCCCCCCCCCCCCAAGCAGGGCAGAGCCACTGGGGGGCTGCCAGGACCCCGCCTGCTGCTGGAGTGATAGGCACCTCCAGGGCAGGGGGGTCACGTTCTGCGCGGCGTTTGTAACCCCGGCCCCCCACACGCAGACCGGGAGGGGACAGAGCAGCCGGGGAGGGCACACCGGGGCCGGTGCCTCTTCCCTGGCAAGGTGGGACTCCAGAGCGGGTGTGTCTCTGAAAGGGATTGTTTGGGGGAAGGTCTGTGGCCTGTGTTACACAGGGAGCCAGACTAGATGATCACAGTCTACAGGCACCGGCTTCCTCCAGCAGAGCCGTAACTAGGAATTTCTGCGCCAGAGGCAGGGGCGCAGAAATTCCTAGTCCTCCCCTCCGTCGAATTGCCGCGGGACCGGCGGACCTCCCGCAGGCAAGCGGAAGCAGCTTCGGCGGCAATTCGGTGGAGGGTATTTTTAGCAGCCACCGAAGCCGCTTCCGCTTACCTGCGGGAGGTCCGCCAGTCTGTGTGCAGAAGGCCCCATCCGCCGAATTGCCGTCGAAGCCGCGGCACCGGCAGACCTCCCGCAGGTAAGCGGAAGCGGCTTCGGCGGCAGGGCGGAAGTGCTGCTAATAATACCCTCCGCCGAAGCCGCGGACCTCCTGCAGGCAAGCGGAAGTGGTTTCGGCGGAGGGTATTATTAGCAGCACTTCCGCCCTGCCACTGAAGCCGCTTCCGCTTACCTACGGGAGGTCCGCCGGTGCCGCGGCTTCGGCGGCAATTCGGCGGAGGGGGCCTTCTGCACACAGACTGATGGACCTCCCGCAGGTAAGCTGGGATGGCTTCGGTGGCAGGGGAGGACGGGGCGCCCCTGGCAGCAGGTTTTTGCGCCCCTGCCAGCAGTGTGCCCCGAGGCGAGTGCCTCAATGGCCTCACCCTCGTTACGGCCCTGTCCTCCGGGCCCGGGGGTGCTCTCGCTTCTCCTGCCAACATACAACTGTCTACACAAGGGGTTAAGTCAGTTAACTGCGTTGCTCAGCTGTGTGGATTTATCACACCCCTCAGCGACATAGTTATACAGATATAGGTATGTAATGTGGACCAGACTTTTGGCTCTAAGTATTCACTGCCCGCTCTCTCTTTTAAATCAAGGAAATGCTTCACCCATGATCTCGCCACTGCATTCAACAACAGGGGACAAATCAAGTATATGCGGGTTGACTTTTATGAAGCAATGGATGACTACACATCTGCTATACAAACCCAACCTGATTTTGAAGTCCCGTATTATAACAGAGGATTAATACTGTACAGGCTAGGTATGGAAAAAACATTGTTCATTTTCTAATTTAGTATGTTGTGTTTGCAGATTGCCTTGCACAATGGTACCCCATTCTTGGTTGGCTCTGAAGCACTGCCATGATAAACATAATGCTATTAATGTGCTGCAAACGTGGACCTGCATTACTCCAATTTCATGCCAGTGGAATTATACCATTGTAAAATGGTGGGATTTCAGACCCCTTAAATCACTGCCCAAAGTAATTGCTTTAAAAATAAACAGGAAACTAGTTTGCAGATTGACTTATTTATGCACATGGAAATAAGTATTTTGTGTCATTCCAGATAGTATTAGGGGGTCAAGTGAGTGGTGGGTTTTTTAAATCATAGTGTGATGTTTTTTGAAAAATTGTCCTTTGGGATATAACATTTTTTCAAAGCCTTGTCATAAAATGTAAGAAAACAGCACTTATTTGAGCCCCTATAGCTGAGTAGGGCACAACAGTAGCTATGCTAGCATTCACATTGACTTCAGTAAGCTTTGGATCAGGCCCTAAATCATCACAACAGAATTGACTGCTGTGATTTGGGACATTCATCAGAAAAGTAATTTGAAATTGTGAAATTCTCTGTTTTGTGCTCTTTTGGAAATTAATACAGAAATAAATGTAGAGTGAAACATAAATAACCCACAGTCCTTTTTTCAGAATAAAATTATTGTTACTCCCTACTTTACAAATATTTAACATCACTGTGCTGAAGTGAAGTCAGAGCTTAAAAAGGCTTCATTATGTTATAACATTTACTAGAGTATGTTTGCTAAAACATTATGAATTATATTTAAACTACCATTAATGTAAAAGATCAAAGTATGCTTTTATGTATTATCTTTGTCGTTTTGTTCAATTTACTCAGCAATTTGCAAAAATCAGTAATCTCCCAATAAGTCTCACCATCATTCTATAGTTCATGAGTTCTGTAGCTTTTGTAAGTTTTCCAGCTTTGAAAACAATCTAAAATACTCATGTATGTTCCTGAAAGGAGACAAAACTACTATCCGTGATTCTGCGGATGTGCATAGTGATATTACTATTGCATGTTTTATAATGAAATGGCATTAGCAGAACCATTATGCTTTAATATGAATAATTAGAGTACAGAGCCTGATCTTGAGAAGACAGCCTCCTGTGAAGTACTAAACACCTTCAGCTCCCATTGTTTTCACGTTGAGTTGATTGTGCTTAACGCATTACAGGATATGCCTTAGAATTTCAAGTGTATGCAACAGAGTTTTGTTTGGTAAAACCATCAGGAATCGTTCTTCAGTTTTTGTTTGTCAGATAGCTTAGATGCAGAAACAAGTAATGCACATTTTCTTCCCTTTTGTCACAGGATACTATGATGAGGCTTTGAAAGATTTCAAGAAAGTTTTAGCATTAAACCCTGAGTTTGAAGATGCTTCCTTGAGTCTAAAACAGACTATTCTTGACAAAGAAGAAAAACAAAGAAGGACATATTAAAAATCGCACAAGCTCCATAAAAATGGTTTTCTTGAACACATAGTTGACTTGAGATTGTAATCTTTGATGAATAAAACACAAGATTGTTTACATTTAACTTATCTTGCTCTGGGGAAAAGAAATTTTCTTAGTTTTAGATAAATAATCAAAGTAGGTATGTACTATAATTGCCAAGTAAACTATATTTTTTGAACAGCTCTGTAATTGCAACGTTGAACAAAAGCACAATGTTAAACCTGCCTACAATGCTGGTCATTCTGTGTTGAAATATTTTCTAAAATATACAAAGCTGGTGGAAGTTCAGTAACTACTACTAAAGTCTGATTGTTAAAGAAATGTTTATATGTACTATTGCACAGTTTTATTAAGTCTTTAGTGGAGGAAATAGACAAATTATAGCAAGTTTCAATACTTGAAATTAGGTGTTTAGTCAAAATAATTTATTTAACATTGTTAAAACTGTTTTACAGTATGTTAGTAGGTTGGATTATAACATCTGCCTATTGATTTCCAATATGCCCATCACAAAGGCAGTGGGCTATGGAGGGAGTATAGGATAAAGTTTATATTTTATTTTAATGGCTGAGTGGATACTAAATGGATATATTGTTTTGATTTCTGTATCCTGTGCAGGAAACCACGAGGATTGTAATTGTTTGAGTTCATAGCAATTTTCCTTTTGGCTTTTTTTTTTTTCTGTTTATTGAAAAAAAATCAATTTATTACATTAAAAACCAGTGTGATCTAACTAGCCATAAGGGTAAGTGCAAACTGGTTCATCTTTTATTTCAGATTAGACTAGAGAAGCAGCAGCTCAAGTCAAGAACACTGGGTATATTATGCCATTGTGTTGTGCACAGGAATAAAGTTCTGGTTTAAAAAAAAAAGTTTTTAATTGCAAGCAAGGCATCAACTTTAAATGTATTCTGAATAAATAAGACCACTTTAAGGTTCCTTTTATACTGTATATTGCGTCGTGGAAGATCTCACAGCTCCTTACAAATGAAGGCCACGTCGCTGGAATGACTTGAGAGTCGGTGGGAAGTTCCACAGCACTACTTGGGTAAGTAAAGGGACTGGGGTTTTGCCCTTAAGTTGCTTTGTGTTCTATCCACAGTTACCACTTTCATTACGGAATTTGCTTCCAGCTCGGGGGTAGAACATTGCAACTGTTTCAATGAGCATGACACCCCTTACACACAATTTTGTATAACCCCATAGTGCTTCCCAGACAATGGTTTTAGCCTTATGATACACCTGTTAAGTTTGGTGGCATTGTTGGCCTTTTTTACAGGTGAGGAAGCAGACATCCTGTGGCAATAGGGTCCAAATTTTCAAGTGTCTGGGTTTGGGTTTTCAAATTAAGATCCCTGCAGCCATTAGTTGTGTTCATTTCCCCATGAAAAGTGTGTGTTGGGGAGGAATGCTTTCTATCTACGGCAGACTCACATTTCATAACTGGGACAAAAAGACTGGCAAATGAGGGTAATATAATTTTTATGAATAGTCTATGTATCTCTGTTTAGGTGCTTGCTATTGTACCTGTCTACGTGGAATTGAACTAAAAAGGGTTATTAGGAAGAGCAAGCAGAAAACAAAACAGTGGTCAGACAAGACAGCTCTGGGCAAACAACTTCAAGTAACCAGTGACTGGGCCAGTAAATAAGGAAGATGCTCTTCCCAGGCATGAGCCAAAAGTTGCACAGCTGTTTTGCTAAGACCAGAGCCTGCAAATCCAAAGTACCAAGCACGCCCTGGAGAAAGGAAGGGGTGAATGGTCAGCAGCTACTGGAGGGGGTGGAGGAAAGAGAATGCAGCAGAAGTAGTTGGTCTGAGGGGAAAGGGGTAAGTTTAGGCAAGATAGGAGTGCAGACCTTTTGTGTTGTAACCTTTTTCAATGCTTGTTGTGTGCCTGTGGGTGAATAGACAGTGACTGTTTGGAAGGAGCTTTTTTGAGTCACATTAACCAGCTGGTGATCACAGGCTTCTACAGGGAAGGGTCTTGCAAGTGCCTCGTGTTAAGGCGGTTGGAAGCAGGGTGGCTGCCATCTTGGGATCCAGTCTAAAAGTGGTAGAACTGCAGAATTCCACTCAGGTACAGGTAGCAAAATGTGTCAGCTGAAGGGTGCGCTCGTGAGGGCAAGAGTACCAGGCACTGCTTGCTTTGCAATCATGAGTAGGGTGGGAACAAGGTATTGTAGGCGGGCACTCCAGTCTAAAATAGGGTGAACTGCAGAGTTGCTCTCTGGGAGAAGTGCATGTAGAGTTGGAAAGACACTCTGTCAGTTGGAAAGAGTGTCTATGGAGAGAGCAGGCAAAGAGATCACGGGCAGCTCACCCCTCAATCATGACACTGTCCTTTCTAAATACAACACCCAGACAGTTAAAAAAATTGAAGCGTCCTATCATGTATGTTTTGGAAAACAAAAAAACAAGGACCTTTATCATAGACCCACTCATTCTTCCACAACTATTTCATATAATATATGCTGCTATTCAGTTTTTATACTGTCTGCATCATCATCGTAGGAAGGTTTCACTGAATTGGGAACAACCTTACACAGCAGTTTTTCAACAGTATTTCCTTTTCTCAACGGGACATAGAGATGGCCTGGTCAATATATTTTTTTGTATGTATTTTTATATTTGTGTGTTGCATTTTTTAATTCTTCAGGCATCTCTAGCCAATAAGATATCCAGATGTCTTTGGCTGCCAGTCAATCTAACCCCATCTGCTTTTTCAATCTGAAGTTATTAAACCTTGCTGTGTGGCATTTTCAGCCATTCGGGCCTGTAGAAAGGGTGTTAGGAAGACACCCTTCTCCCTGTCAGTTAACTGAAATAGAGGGAGACACATTGTAACCCTCCTTGGGTTTGAAATATTCACTACTCCTAATCCTTTATGCATCATAAAAATAGCAGAGGACAGTAAAATTTTATTTTTAGTGTTTCCAGATGTAACTCAAAATCTCTCCCAACTTGTAAAATGAACACAATGTAATCTTTAGACAATACACTATACAGCGGTATAGGGTACTATGGAGTTTACACCTTCACCAGATTTAGATGTCTGCCTGAAAATTGTAAGTTATTGTAGACTGTCTGAAGCGATCCTGGCTGCTCCCTTTAGAGCCCTGGCTAAGTGTTCGCCTTTCATGGTCATGGGCTGCACCAGTAAATCCAACAGGCGGTTGCTGCTAATGTGCCTGGATTGGCGCAGTCTCTCTTGGGTAGGAACATTTCAGACATTAATAATTCACAGCCTCTGCTCCAAGGTTTTCTACAGGCCCAAAAAAGCCTGTTTCCCTCAGGCAGGCGTCACATGGGCCAGGGTACATTACTAGTAGACCTCCCTTTAAGTCTGTTTCTCAGCCCTGGGATTATCTCAACAATGAGTAACAATCTTCTCACCCAATGATTCTCTACCTATAAACTTATAGAAGTGTATGATCCCCTCAGTGCATTACAGAACGTTCTGTTTCTTCCAGTATCTGGAATAATCATCTCTTTCTAATCTCTTGTTTGGTCAGAGACATGAAAAAGAGGAAGATCATGGACCTCAGTAGTACCCTACTACCCTCCTTTTTGATGTAGAGTTAGCCCTTTTCCCAGAAGGGAGTGGTGCATGTTTTCCTCTCCCAACTGCTTTTTTAAACTCAGAAAATGACAAAGAACTTCAGAGTTGGTGGACCTTGGAGGGAAAGATTTAAACCTAAGCCTTGCAGAGTGATAAATTAACAGTATCTGTGCAGGACTATGGATACCTCAGAGACCTCTGTTCAGTGTGCAGCTATCATTAAAAAATACAAAACCAGATGTTAGGATGCATATGGAATAGGATGGAGAATACCACCATTACTTACTAGTTGAGTCTGCTCTGGAATAGTGTGTGCAATACTGGTCCTGAGTCTCAGAAATGGGGAGGGTCAGAGAAGGCCTAACCTATTGAGACATTTGCAGAAGGCAGTTTATCCCATATCTGCCTGCTAGGAGATTTCCTGTACCTTTCCCAGAAGCAGTTAGTGCTCGCCATTGTTGGTGATCATAGTAGGTGGAGCCTGGTTTGACACAGTTTGGCAATTCCTCTCTTTCTAAACATGAGTGTGTCTATCACACTCTGTTCTTTCATTAGGGCAGCACTCTTGTGCTGGGGTTACTATCACAGTCAACCTTTCAGAACTCAACAGCCGCATGAGAAAAGCCACCACAACAATGTCTATACTGAACAAGAGGATATGGCAAAACAACAAGCTGACAGAACACACAAATCTGTATGTATCATACATGTGTTATCAGTACACTTTTGTATGGGAGCAAGACATAGACCGTATACGCTCATCAGGAAATGAGGCTCAACAGCTTTCATATGTGTTACTTTTGTCGAATCTTTGGAATCTCCTGCATGGACAGAGTCACCAACACTGAGGTACTCAAACGGGCCAGCATACCCAGCATGTAACACCCCATAAACAGAGATGCCTCTGCTGGTCTCTCAAGGCTGAAGGATGCCTACTACATGCAGCAGCAGGAGCTGCCGCCCTTCAGAAAAAAGCAACACTTCACTCAATACTGTCCAGATATTTTTATTACAGTAAGACTATGGGAAAAGAGACTTTACTCAGAGTTAGGCCAAGACTCCCACTCCTACTGGAGATTGAAGAGGGCCTATAGTATATGGGGGAAAACCCTCCAATATGGCAGGGCAGATGGAGTTCTCACATTGCTCCTTACAGCAGGGGTATTGTGTAGCTGGTCTGAACTCCCTCCCCAAGCATAACTATTAGTGTTTTCCCTACAGGACCCTTGTCCTTGCCTGACTTTAGGCAGAGTTTACTCCCCCTCTGCAAGATATGGAGGTGGGTCACTTCCCATTCTCACTGGAGTGAAGGAATCTGATCAGATAGTAGGATGATTCAAAGTCCAGTTCATTGCTTCATGAAGAGCAGCCTTGCATGGAATTGCTTGAGTGCCCATTACTGTACATCTAATGCATAGCCTCTCGCTAGCCGTTCAAGGGGGAGTCAGAGTGGTCAGTTATAAAGGCTATAGGATAACTAGTCAGATGCTACATCTACACTATGAGCTGTGATTCCCAGCTTGCATACACATTGAGCTACTGTGAGTATAAATGGCATAAGCAGGGGCGGCGCCAGCTTTTTTGTCGCCCTTGGCAGCGGTGGCAGCAGGAGAGGCTGCTGCTAGGGTGACCAGATGTCCCGATTTCATAGGGACAGTCCTGATTTTTAGGTCTTTTTCTTATATAGGCTCCTATTACCCCCCACACCCAGTCCCGATTTTTCACACTTGCTGTCTGGTCACCCTAGCTGCAGCTGAAATGCCACTGAGGTCCCCGGTGGCCGAAGAAGCTGCCGCCGCAGTGCTGTCGGGGTCCTTGGTGGCACTTCGGCAGCCGCGGACCTCGACGGCAGCCTCTCCCACCCCGGCCGCCAAGGGTCCTGAAATGCCGCCCCCCCAAATCCTGGCACCCTAGGCGACTGCCTAGGGTCGCCTAATGGTAGCGCCGGCCCTGAGCAGGAGTGGGATGACTTAGTCCTGTCAAGTACAAAACAGCCTGAAACTGGTGGGTATGTACCCAGTCCAGCTTGCCACTGCCCATGCTTTTTGACTGCATTGCCATTTATACTCTCACTAGCTTGACTTGAGTTAGTGCAAGTATGTGAACATGAGCTGGGAATATCAGTCCCAGCTGGTAATATAGTTGCAGCCTATACTGAATCTGATTTATTTTCTGGACAGCCAGTTTAACGGTGTATTCAAGTCTAATCTCTCTCTCTCTCTCTCTCAGAGCGGGTTCGGGCCCCAGTGAAAAAATTTTTTCGGCCCCCCCCCAGCAAGGGTGGACAAGCTAAAAATCTTTACATGGGAGTTGTATTGATGTGCAAAAAACCCCAAATATGCAATGGATGTCAAAAACAATCGACAAATAATGATAATGATACTACCAAGAAAGACAAAAACATATGCAACATAGTTGGGCCCTGGACCCCCTTCTGGACCGCCAGGCCCCGGTAATTTGTACCGGCTTCCCCCCCTCTTGTCGGCCCTGCACACTTGGTCTCTCGCTCTAGAGAACTCGATAGTGGATGAATTGGTGTTTTAGTGATGATAGGAATCCATTCCCCCTTTGGCACAGTTGCTGTTATTGTACACTGACAGGTACAGGAAAGGGAGTATCTAGTTTATGTTAAGCCTGTGCCAGTACTAGATGCATCAGTATCCAGGCTGAGTGTTTGTAGTGAGAGAAGAGAGCACAGCCAGTTAAATTTTACAGGGACCAAACCATAAACATGGGGATCCTGTCAGGCACATGTTCTGTGTAATTACTCATTTACAATAGCTTGTGTGTGTTGAAGCAATGCTTTTAGCTGATGTTTCACATTTGCACTTTACCCTTCATGAAAATCAGTTTATGAAATAATAATAAAGCAGCCATGATCAGACACAGGGGGAGGCCAGTGGCCAGCAAGTTTATGTGTCAGCATCTGGAAGAGAGGAAAAATGTTATTTTGCTGCTTGATTTTTGTAGAGTTTTCCAGTAGAGGAAACATGACACTTGATATACTAGTAATTTGCAGTTCATCAGCCTTGCAGTGCTGTCATGGATCCGAGAGTCTGGTCTCTCTTCTAGCAAGCCATAGTTCTGATCACCTTCAAGAACAGATAGGCCCTGCATCAGATAGTGAGACAGGGCTAGCTTACTATGTGTTTGTACATTACCTAGCACAGTAGAGCTCCAACTAAATTCAGAGTCTCTAAACCCTATTGTAAACACATGTAGATCAACTGATCAGTGAAGTCTGGCTGCTCCAGAGAATGATTGTATGAAGCTAGTCCTTCACCGAGACAGAAGAAACTGTAGGTTGAAATTTTCAAGTCAGTCTGGGGATTAAGATATCTCTGCCATTAAAATGGGAGGTCTGTCTAAATGTACATGTCTTGTTTTTCTTTAGTGGCATTTTCTGCTCCAGTTAAATGGGGATAGTGTATAAATTTGGCCTGAAGCTTAGTTAAAAGTGTTGAGGCTCCATGTTTGTTTGGCTGCAAGCCAGTTGTAAATTGTATAGATGAATACAGGCAATAAGGCCCAGTGTTCTCACCTAGTTTGGGCTATATGTTTTTCTCCTCAGTTGGTTCAGGATCAACAATCCAGACTGGCCCAGCCAATACATAACCGTGGAGACTAGAATATGGTTCAGAGTGCTGATCTGGAAAGTTTTACAAGATTGTTATTGACAGAATAAAGGCCCATAGATACTGTACTCTGACTGGCTTTAAATCTATTGAGATTCTGAAGTTGTCAAGTACTAGTGTTTTACATTATCAGCTCAAGGTCACAGGAGCCAGTTAGCATAGAGGATCAGATTTTTAAAGGTTTTTAGGTACCTTGCTACCTTCCAAAAATCTAGCCCAGAGTATTTTAAGCATGGCCAAATACCCCCAGTGTAAACCTACCCATCCTCTTCCTGGTAGGGTCACACCAGCCTCCACAGGTCCAGATGTTGCCAGATGACACTTTAGGAGGAGAGCAGACTGTGACTGTGCAGTGCAAGTGCACCTGAGAAGAGAGGAGAACTACTTGTTAGTAAGGGATCTATTTGCTTTTACTTTTCACCTACCACTTGCCAAACCTATGCTTGTGAAGGGCAATGTCTATCAGAGCTGGCTTTGAATTTCTAGTTCTGTGTTAAGGATCTTTTTACACGAGAGAGGTTGAGACAGGAGGTTTTAACCCACTAGCCATGCAGAGGCTGTACAGAAACTGAATGTATAGTGCCAGGTGTGGCTGCCTGCTTATTAAGAAGCTCATGCCAAAACTGCCTCATCTTGGTTTCCAGGGAGTTCAGGAGATGTTATCTGAGGTTGAAATGGCCAAGTTGTTTTTTGGCCTGGTTACTTGAGGCAGCTACTATCCGTGCTAGAATCAACTCAGTTTAGAATGGGAAGAGCTACCGGCAAGGAATCTTAAGGAGAACAACCCTTGACTGTCACCTGTTTCCTTCCCTCACCAGGCTTGCCGGAGGCACAGGTTAGCATTCTGCCAATCCACCTTTTCCTCTGCCCTTCCCACTAGCCAGGCATTTAAGTGGACTGTTGGAGGGGATGGAATAGATGCAAGTGAGCTGAGTGGTATTTCATATGGCTGTTATGGCACATGCTGGTTTGCCTGGTTGACTTTGTGCCAGATATTTGAGTTGAAGCACCAGGAGTCTGATCCTATAAAACGAGTCAGAAACTGTATGAGTTATATTTCCATACCAGGTCCTTTAGTTTACTCCAACAAGTGCCATTTTCAGTCACTAAAGCTATGCAAGGCAAATTTTGGCTTCTGAGAAACCAGCGAAACTAAAGTGCACACCAGTCAGACTTATTGGTCTGTCAACAGTTCCTCAGCTGGCTAAGTCATAAGGTCAATGTTACCCTTGAAGCGCTTAAATTGGGCCTCTTAAGAGAGGAAGTTAGGATAGCACTTTTTAGTTTGTTCCTCAGTATACATATATTTCCTCAGTTTAGAGCACACAAGTGTTAGGGTATCATTTCACAGCCTAGATTCTCTAACTTGTCTTAATCTTACCTGTCCCAGCAGAGGTATCAGCATCCTTACTGCCAATCTTTTAAAGTGAGCAGGATGTTTCACTCTCCTACTAACAGATACTGGATAGAACTCTGTAACAGATTTGTTGTTTTCGTTCCCACAGCTATTTGAGAGATCAGAGCAACAACACAGTTAGAAGTGATCAAGATGCGTCTCATAAACAGTTTTGTCATTTAAGCTCCTTCTACTTGCCCATCCACAGTAATGTTCCATTGTGAGGTGCTTTTGAAGTCTGAAGACCCAGTCATCCAGCAGTTATTCAAGTGTAATTCAACATTGGGTTCCTCATCTTTTAGCTCTACCTCAAAAAACATGGGCTCCAAGGAAGGTTTAACTATTGTCAAATTTGGTTCATAAAGTTCCATGAAAGATTCATCTTGAAAAGAATGGGTTTGAGGATTTTGTTAATCAATTTAAGACATATTTGATACTATCCTAGTTTTCAAAGAAGGAAACTTACCTTTGGATACCCTTGCGATTATATTCAGAACTTGCCTGGTCCTTCTGTGTCCTACAGTAGATAAAGTTAAGGATGGTCTTTTATAAGAAGGAATTAAAGCCTTGAGATAAGAGTGCTTACAACTACTAGAGTCACACAAATGTTTTAAACTGGAGGGGAAAAAGTCATCTACCTGAAACATTTGATCTCACCATCATTGTACCATAGCCAAAAGGAGGGGATCCATTTGTAGGCAGATTGCTAACTATAGCGGTATGCATCAGTCTCTCTTTTGTTGGGTAGTAGCACAAGACTGTCAATCTACAATAAGAGAATTATTGTAGACACTTTCCAGGCACAATCACTGTACTGAGTTGAGTCAGTGAGCAGGAGTCCTACCTATAATCTGGATCTCTTGTGATTCTAGGTGGTCCCCATGCTGGGAGAATCTCTCTCTCATAAGATATTTCATTTTCATAAATAATGTGATCACCTGCAAACTGTGCAAGCCAAAAAATGATTAGAATTTGAGTTTACTCAGCAAGTGGGAAAAAAACCTCTTCAGTTTCTTACCTTTAGTGAAGTGCCACAAGTGGAGACATGGAACTGGAAGAAGGCTTGTTCCTCATTAAATTCTTTGGGCTTGCAGGTGCTGTCTTTCAGTTTTGTTTTGCCCATATTAATGGAAGGAATAGTCTTCATTGGGGCAGATACTGTTACAGTTCCATTAGGGTAGCACACTAAGAAAGTCAGAGAGGCTGTTAGATTCAAGAAAGTCATCAAGTTCCATGTTGTACATCAAGACCTATATAGCTTACCTATAAATGCTGAAGAATTAAAATTGCAGCTCACAGAGAATGTTTTTATGGTCTCCAGAGTATTTGCTTTCCTGAGTGCAAGATCAAACCTAGTTTTGAGTCTCTGAAAGGACACTTCCTGTAAAGAAAGTGACAATATTTCTCCAGTGAAAATAGCTTACTGATCAGAGAGAGAGAGAGACTGCTCTCTTTGGTTTGATGCTAATTTTAACCCTAGCAAAGATATAACATTTGAGACAAGTGTGAATACTTAAGCCTGGTCCAACCTGGGTCATAAGTCAAGTTTACAAGAGAAGACTAGTTAGGCATGGTACCAGCTGCATACATTTTGACTGGCTATTGTAGAGCAGCCTAGATGTGTATTATAATCTAGGTTTTTACATGGGCTAAATGCAACTTTAGCCTAGTCACTCTGTTAGCAGGGCTTCTTTAGCAAGAATCATGTTTAAACATGATCGGGTGCCTGACCCAATATGGACAGGACATCTATCTTAACACTTTGCTTCACATGTATGGGGACCACTTGACCCATTGCACTGGGTAAATGAATGCAGTGGAATCATAGGTCAGGAGTCAGCTCTCTTGTTGTGGTTGTGTTTACTTTACTTATTGGAAAGTCATTTCCCCTTGATATTTTCTGCATTAGAAGTGGTTACTGTAACATTACAAGACAAGCTTGGGAGTGAAATGCCTTTCCTTCCTGATAAGAAATCTTTTAGACACCAAAGCCTTACAATATAGTCTACATACCTCATAAATAATCCCCATAGTAAACAGAGGTACTTGCAACACCAGATGGGTAGAATTGGTAGTCAGGAGATACCTATTTGAGAGCACTGTTTGCTGATTCAGAAGTTTGTTACCAATGTACAGGTTCCAGTGCTGATACAGAGCTGAAACAGGAACTGCTAGATACAGGTTCTCTTTATCACAGTAACCAACTGCTTCTGGTAGTTCTGTGAAAGAAGCCAGGACATAGTTTGGACATACGGTTTTAGTTACGACATTAATTCTTACCATGGAGAAATTGTTTGTATTGATAATATAGATTGTAGTATATACCTAGTATCATTTTAGACTGCAAGGTATTGCATCCAAGACATGGCCAAAAGTCCCAGTTGATTAGCAACTGCCTGACTGACTTCAGGCTAAACTCCAACTTCGGTAAGACTAGTTGGGCTTTATTTCATCTCCAAAACATGTTTTCTAAGATGAAGGCACTACAGTCAGAAGGATCTGTAGCCGTGCACATTTTAAAACCCAGAAGAAGTTGGAGAGACTATCAAGTAGTAGGCCTTAGTTGTTGACTATCTGATCTACGTTGAGCAATTTTGCCATTTCTAGAGTTTACAGAGCTGTGTTTGGGCCAATTGAACTTTACCCTGGATGGAAAAGGTGGGTGATGTCAGCTTGTCCTAATGTATATAATCTGAAAAATGTTACCAGTAGATGCAATGATACTAAAGTTGACTGGGTTTGGCTAGTTTCACGTCTTCACTGGATTTGGCTAGCAATTTCTTTTAAACATGGTGCCTGACCCATGACTAGGTTTTACTGCTTATGGTGTCTCTAGGGCAGATAATTAGCCTTGACAGAATGAAGAAAAGCTGCCATCTGAAAAGCAGTGAGCTAGCTATATTGCCAATAATGAGCAATTATAGAGTGGGATTTTTCCAAAAAGCTCTCATCAGTGGCCTAATTTAGTTCCCATTGGCATCAATACTGTACCCATACTGTACTAGTCTCAGTCAGTCAGTACGGGAGGAAGCTTACCAATATCAGCAACCACACATTCTACTTCTGCTGGATGATTATATGGTTTCATTTCAGGACCCACATCTAAAGTATAGTTAACACGGAGGGTATATTTTGTTTCATTTCTATTCACATACTGAAAGAAAGTCAGAAGAGATAGTGAGGTTTCCGCAGCATTTGCTTCAGCATAAATTAATTTTTTTTAAAATTAATGGAGATATGCCAATCTCCTAGAACTGGAACGACCTTAAAGGTCATTGAGTCCCGTCCCCTGCCTTCACTAGCAGGACCAAGTACTGTCCCCTGACAGATTTTTTTTGCCCCAGATCCCTAAATGGCCCCCTCAAGGATTGAGCTCACAACCCTGGGTTTAGCAGGCCAATGCTCAAACCACTGAGCTATCCCTCCCCACCCCCAAGAATGTATTTGCTGTGCATACATACATTTGTTCCCCACAACAGAAAATGATATTAATCTTACTGCTTCACATAACAGCTCTGTATGAGCTGGTCCAAGATTGTGTTGAAGTGTTTGCACTTAACCACCCATTTCAAACGCAAGGAGGTTAGATCACCCATCTAAACTTATGCCATTTTACAAACTTGTGCTGCAAACGTGCCCAGCTTCAGGCTCCCACATCATCTTGTAATCTGTCTAGTATCTGCTCAAGTCACAGTTTGAACTGCATTATGTAAAAAGCAGGTTCATGAATGGCTGGATGTTTGTTGGACAAGGTTTATTGCAGTATTGCAATAACTGATCACTTTGTTTTTCTAAGTTAGGCAGTCCTATTCCGACAGGCAGTCACTTAATAGATTGGATAAGATCCTGCTGCTGAACAATGTGTGCATGACTCCTATCCCTGTTAACAGAAGCATCAGAAGAAGCCATAGTTTGTATGTCATTTAGTCACACCTGAAGTTGCATTTTGCCAATAGTCCTATACGGGGCAGGGCAGGTGCTCAAGACTTTCTAAACAGAATATTAATTCAGATGAGGCTAGTGATACCTTCGTTGACATTGCATGGTTGGCGATTAGTGATGCCAGATGTATATTTTGAACAATGGCTGCCCTAAGATGTTCACATGACAGTCATAATGTGTCATGGTCTCCCACATCTCATAGCAGAGCTGGTTGGGCATTTTCCAACAAAGTGGTTTTTGCTGGAAGTTAAAATGATGAATCATCAACCCCAGAACTGTTTGCAGGAAAGGGTTGATTTCAATGAATTTTGACTCTAATGTTTTTTGAAGTGTCAAAGTTTTGTTTTTAAATTTAGGTTGTGTCTACCCTATGACCTAGGGGTGTGATTCCCAGTTAGCATACACATACTTACGCTAGAGTATAAATAGTAGTGAAGCCACAGAAGGATGGGCAGCAGCATGGCTTCACCATGCTGAGTGCAAACCCACCTGAACCTCATGGGTACATAAGCAGTACAGCCAAGCCATGCCACCACTGCATGCGCTACTGCAGCTACACTACTATTTATACTCGTGCTAGCTCTCATTGAGCTAGCGTAACTATATATGAGCTGGTAATCACACTCCTAGCTCATAGTGTAGATGTAGCATTACGTTAAATTTTAGTACAGCTAAAATGGTTGAAATCAAAGTGAGGCATTTGGGGTTCGTGAACATTTGAGATTTTTAATTTTTGTCCTGAAAGTTTCAATATCTTGAAAATTTGTGGGATGGGAAGAACAGTGTCCTACTGAGCGCTACACCATAGCTACCTTATCTTACCTCCTTTAGAACAGCAGGATCATCAAAAGGCACTTCTAAGTTAAATCCCTTTGTTCCATTGGGGAAAGGGATTTCATAAACTTTGTACCCATGATGCTCTGCCTCTCCTGGGGAAAGTGGCACATTTCCTATTGTGATTGTCACCAGAGAGACGTCAGGAAGAAAAGATCCAAATGCAACATCAAATGTTCTCTTCTCTGGAAGAGTATCTGTTAGGTTGATAGCATATAGTTACTGCAAATGCTTATCTAGTACTGTAGGACCGTTAGAAGCCTCCCATTTTGCTGTGCTCAGGCAAGCTTATCCAGAGGTTAGCTCTTAATGGCTGTATTATTAATGTTCTAGTCAGATTTGAGATACTCTGATTACATAGTAGGTAGGGACAGTGGGAATCTCGTTCATCCATTCATGCGCGTCACTAATTAGATGATGATAGGAATTTTTACCCCAAGCTATAGAAGATTAAATATACACAACACGCTTGAAGGAATGTGAGTGTAATTACTTTCTAGAGATCTATTATAAGAGTCCAATGACAGGCAGGGAATCTAGACTAAACAGATATTTGGAATATGTAATAAGGTAGTGCTACTACATTAAAGCATCATTTTGATTTAAAAAATAAATTATCCAGGTAACTACGAAGATGTTGAGTCATAGCTTGTCTACAGATGTAACAAGAGATGAGCTTTTGAAAAACTGAGTGGCAAGCATTCTACTCCCACAGTAACGAGTATAGCTTTGAGGTTGGGATGATGAGACATGCCTCCTCATTTGATGCAACCCGCAGACATTCTTTCACTATAGTGAGTTAGTCACACTTTGCTCAATGGAAAACATTGGTTGAATTAGGGCTTGTCTTCACTACGGTCTAAATAGGTGCTGCTGTGATTGATGAGTGGTGTCAATTTAATGGGTCTGGCGAAGATGCGATAAGTCAATGGGAGAGTGCTCTCCCATCGACTTCAGTACTCCACCTCAACAAGAGGCGAAATCTATGTTGACAGGAGACAGTCTCCTGTAGACATAGCATGGTGTAGATACAGCTGCAAGCGCATCTAAGCTGCGTTGACTTAAGTTATGTAACTTACGTAGTTTAAATAGAGTAATTTAGATCAACTTATCACGTTAGTGTAGACAAGGGCTTAGAGTGGCGGAATCTGGTGTTCTAATCAGCAACTCACATCAAATCCCTAGTGATTATTCTCCATTTTACCCCTTATTTGCAGATCTTACACACAGATATTCCCATATGGTAATTAGAATTGTTTAGTTTTATCAAGATTTAGATTGAGACATTCATGTCACCTGAGAGCTAGCTAGCTAACTAAATGAAACTTCCCAGTTAAGTGAAGAATTTTGGTTGCTATAAGTTCACAGCAAAGGACACACTAATAACTCATTAGAAAGAGAAAAAAAAAGAGCGCTATCTTATTATTGAGATAGCCAGAGGAGTGACTTACTATTGATGACTGTTGGTATTCGAGGCATGAAAGGTGTAGTGATGGGCTTGATCACAGTGTACTTAGTCATATGCCAATCTACATCTGTCCAAGTGTGCTCCAAGAATAAGTTGATACTATAGATTACTCCATGGACCCCATTGGCTACAGTGCTCTAGGAGACAAGATTTTAGTATTGAGCATGGATACGGCTGCAGGTTTGTCATAGTGGGGGGGGCGGGAAGTCACAGACAGCCTGATTTTCCCATTTCCCGTTTGTCCATGACTTTTTCTGTGTCTGACACCTCCACAGTGGTGACTCCTGCCCCACAGGGCTGGGTCCAGCTCCTCATTCTCGGTGCTCCAGGTCACAGTGTTGAATTAGGGCTTGTCTTCACTATGGGTTAAATAGGTGCTGCTGTGATTGATGAAAACATCATTAAGAGACTGTTAACAAGGTAATTCTTTTAATGAATTTTTAGATCCAGATTTTTTGCTAACAGAAAGCTTGAGAGGAAAATGTTCTGGAGGCAAGAACTATTACCCCAGGGGTCCATACTTCAGCATGGACTATATTTTAAATGAATGGGCTCATGGGCCCACCTCTTCTCCCATTCCTCAAACAATCATAGAAGCATAGAAATGTAGGGCTAGAAGGAACCTGGAGGAATCATCAAGTCCAGCCCCCTGCATTGAGGCAGGTCCAGGTAACCTAGACCATCCCAGATTGGTGTTTGTCCAACCTGTTCTTAAAAACCTGCAATTCTGGGGATTCTACAACCTCTCTTGGAGCCTATTCCAGAGTTAAACTACCTTTACAGTTAGTAAGTTTTTCCTAATATCTAACCTAAATCTCCCTTGCTGCAGATTAAGCTCATTACTTCTGATTTTACCTTCAGTGGACATGGAGAACGATTGATCACCATCCTCTATACAACAGCCTTTAGCATATTTGAAGATTGTTATCAGGTCCCCACCCCCGTCTTCTTTTCTCAAGACTAAACATGCCCAGTGTTTTTAACTTTCCTTATAGGTCAGGTTTTCTAACCTTTGTATCATTTTTGAAGATAAGTACTATGTTTTCCTTTCTCCAGTCCTCGGAGACCTCACCCATCTAGATGAGTTCTTGAAGATAATTGCTAAGAGTTCCAAGACTACTTCAGTTAGTTCGTTAAGTGCCCTACTACGAATTTCATCAGGCCCTGCTGACTTGAGTAATCCAATTTATCTAAATATTCTTTAATGTGTTCTTTCCCTATTTTGGCTTGCATCCCTTTTTGTTAGTATGAATTGTGTTGAGTATCTGGTCACTGTTAACCTTTTAAGTGAAATCTGAACCAAAATAGGCATTAAACACCTCAACCTTCTTGATGTCATCAGTTAGTAGCTCCCCTTCCTTGCTAACTACAGGACCTACACTTTCCTTCATCTTTCACTTTCTCCAACATATTTAAAGAACCTCTTCTTATTGCCTTTTATGTCCCCTGATTAGTGTAACTCAGTTTGTACCTTAGTCTTTGTAATTTTGTCTCTACATATTTGTGCTATTCTTTAGTACTTAGGGTGACCAGACAGCAAGTATGAAAAATCGGGAGAAGGGGTGGGGGTGGGGTGGTAATAGGATTCTATATAAGAAAAAGACACAAAAAATGGGACTGTCCCTATAAAATCGGGACATCTGGTCACCCTATTAGTACTCCTCCTAAACAATTAGTACACGTTTCTACTTTTTGTAGGATTCCTTTTTGAATCAACTCTTTATATCACCTCTGTGGATCCACAGTGGTATTAAAAATATTTAGAATTGTCTTCTAGTCCTGTGTAGGGGAACCTCTGCTAGTCAAAAGCTGGCTCTGTTGCCTTCTACATCAGCTCCATCCCTGTGCAAGAGTTGCACTGCCCAGCATAATGGGGAGGGCAGTTGGGGGAATGGAAGAGTAAGGACCTACTATGGAAAATTCTTTGCTGGCATTATATGCATTGCACTTGGAGCATCAGAGAGAAGCTTCAGCATAAACTTATATTTGGGCAGGCAATCAAGAATCAGGGATTGGCTTCCTGATACCTTTCTCCAGTGCACCCCAGCTTTGCTCAAGCTGAGAGAGCTATTGAGCCTTTAGTAGATTTTTAATAGTCTTTTAATCCAGTTTAATATCTTGAAGAAGCTAGCATCATGCAACCCATCTCCACCAGCAACTGCTCAATGTACCACTGTTCAGAAGTCTCTGATCTCCTCCGTTAGTCTTCAGAGGGTGTTAAATTACAATAGGTTCTCACTAACCTTTAATCTGCCCCCAGCTGTTCCAATGGGGATAGTTATTCGAATGTGTGTCTTGTTGTGCTCCAGAATATAATTCTGTACAGGGTGCATTATTCTTTGGCCATCAACTCCCACTGAAATGTTTTTAGACACGAAGGTGGGTTCCTGAGGCACTAGTGTAGGGATAATGCTTGGCAGAGTCCAAGTTACAGCAGTATCAGTGAAGCTGGTGCCATCTGTTGATTCAGATAACCAGAAGATCAAACCATTCTTCAGTGCAAGAGTTTGTGTTTCCAAAGAAACAGGATTGAGCTTCATTCTACAATGGCTGCCACCACCTCCTCCTCCTCTTTACCCCGCCCCCCCATTCCATTCAGGTACTTCTATGGCCTTCACTAGAGCATGGAAGTATGGCATTCAAAGTAGTCTGATCAGTTTCAGATGAGTTACTACCTTCTTACAAAGATACCCATTAGCCATGTTAGTTACCTACTTCTTAAATCCACTCTCCCTCTTAAACCCACTCTACATCCCTCCCTTTATGTTATGTGAGAAATCCCACCTTCTGTTGGTGTTACAACTCTGCATATGTATTATCTAAATATGACTCCTGGCCCCGTGGCAGAAATAGGGTTTTTCTGGTCTTGATACTTAGTTGCAGGACAGTCTGATGTAGCTTTTTTGATGGCTTATTGCCTTTGTGTAAAGGTGTGTATAGGAATGAGGGAGAAATGAATTAAGCAAATTGTACTTTGGAACACATCTAGGATAGATTTGTTTTTACATTGCTTCTCTTGAAGAGCCAGCTGCAGTTTGGCCCGAAGGAAGAGTTTTCTACTAGCTTGCTCAAGTGGCTATTTTTTGGTACGCTTGGTAAATTGTGAGGTGATACTTACCGATAGGACATGAGACAGTCGTGTCAATCAACAGAAGCAGCCACCTCTGCTTGTACATGGAAGTGGAACTGACTGTGCTCATACTCACACCATTAACCTGTGGAAAGTTAAGAAAAATTGTTGCTAGAGAGAGACTGGAAACAGTGCCTTTCAATCCCACTACAAGAGCTACCACTCACCACTGCAAGTTTAGATTCATTACTGGAATATGGAGCACGGAGGAACACTCGAGCCAGTGTATTATTGAAGCTGTAACCCAGTTTGGCTGCATCGCTTACCATTATTTTCGTACTCCCTGAAGGAGAAAGAAAGATCAGTTGCCATACCTGGTATTCAACTTTTTGAACCTGAAAGAGAAACATGGTTGGATGAGATATAGGTGGACATGTGACCAAATTATTCTGCCATGAAGATTTAGACTAATGGAAGTGGCATTTGAGGACACTGCTAGCCTATCACAGGACAGAAATGTACATCCCTTACATGAGGGCAAGGCAGCATGCAGCTATTTCAAGCATCTCTCAGAGAAGCCATATGGTCTTTACCTTTGGAGGAAGCTTATGTTTGTGGCTCTGAAAGAGTCCCCACAATTAAGAAGCTCTTAGTGCTTAGGACACTGAGACTCAACCTTTTTGATACCAGGGACCGGCTTGCTGCCTTCCTAAACTGTGTCAGGGAGATCTCAGGGACCGGCCCCAGTCCATAGACCGGTCACTGAGAAACACTGCTCTGGGTAACTGGACTACTTTAGAGTGGTAACCGTGTTAGTCTGTATCAGCAGAAACAATGAGGAGTCCTTGTGGCACCTTAGAGACTAAAAATTTTTATTTGGGCATAAGCTTTCGTGGGCTAGAACCCACTTCATCAGATGCATGGAATAGAAAATATAGTAGCAGGTATAAATACACAGCACCAGGGCCGGCTTTAAGCTGATTCCACTGATTCCCCGGGAGGTTTTTTTTTTTTTTTTGCCGGAAGGGTGCGGAGCCCCGCTGTCGTTCTTCGCATGGGGCACCGCACCCGCTAAAGCTGGCCCTGCACAGCACATGAAAGGATGGGAGTTGTCTTACCAAGTGGGAGGTCGGTCTAATGAGACAATTCAATTAACAGTAGGATACCAAAGGAGGAAAAATCACTTTTGTAGTGGTAATGAGAGGGGCATTACTGGTACATAGGTGATATATGCCATCATGTGCCAGCAATGCCCCTCTGCCATGTACATTGGCCAAACCGGACAGTCTTTAAGCAAAAGAATAAATGGACACAAATCTGACATCAGGAATTATAACATTAAAAAACCAGTAGGAAAACACTTCAATCTCCCTGGTCACTCAATAACAGACCTAAAAATGGCAATTCTACAACAAAAACTTCAAAAACTGACTCCAGCATGAAACTGCAGAACTGGAATTAATTTGCAAACTGGACACCATCAAATTAGGCCTGAATAAAGACTGGGAGTGGTTGGGTCATTACAAAACCTAAACCTCATTTCCCCCATACTAATTTCCCCCTACTGTTACTCACACCTTCTTGTCAACTGTTTGAAATGGGCCACTCTTATTACCACTACAAAAGTGATCCTACAACTCCCATCCTTTCATGTGCTATGTATTTATACCTGCTACTGTACTTTCCACTCCATGCATCTGATGAAGTGGGTTCTAGCCCATGAAAGCTTAAGCCCAAATAAATTTGTTAGTCTCTAAGATGCCACAAGGACTCCTCTTTGTTTTGACTACTTTACTGTGCTTTTATTGTTAGAGCAGCCTAGAGATCAAATGCCAGACTACTTTAAGGAGTAAAATTTATAATATAAGTGGCCATGTTTTGTTACTGCATCCACCTTTCTCCTCTGCAGTCTAGTGAGCTTGTTGTGATTTGCTCAGTATTCCTTATCTAGGAAAGTTTCCTCTCCTGGAAGGTTGACTTTCATCTATGTTTGATAGCACCTCTGCCTTATATGCATTTCTAGTAGAGCTTGTAGGCTGACAGATATTGAGCCAGATGCCAAGAATGACAGCATCATCGCCCAAGCCACTGATTTATGATGATGGAGAGCAAAGAGAAGCCATTAGAAAACATGGTCCTCCATACCTCTGGCAGAGCCGACATCCATGTTGCAGTATCATCATCTGAAATTGCAGGAACATCACTCTTCACTGATACCTGGAAGTAGAGCAGAGATGGCCAAACATAAGCTGCAGCATGCTTTTATATATACTGAGGAGGCAGGGAGCTTTGGAGGGATTTTATTAGCATCTCAATTACGTATGGAACATTTGATCAGGCTACATTTACAGGAGGTTAGTGACAATCTTCATAGCCAATTGTTGATTACTATGAACTGTGTGTTCTTAAGGGGAGGGCTAACTCAATGGTGCTTTAAAGAGTGCAGCAAGGGTTTGTAGAAGACTGCATGAGTTTGGAACTCAGGATCCAGCCAGTTAAACCAAAGTGCATGTGATGCTTTTGCTGTAAAACATATAGGGTGCAATGCTAACCATCACATACCATACTGAAAGTCAAGGTTTGGATACAGTAGTAGTAAACGGCTGCCACTCTGTAAGTGTAGTGCAGCGCTCACCGTTGGCACCAGCCATTTTAGCATGAGGCTGGACAATCTCAAGTCCTAGAAGACTCACTGTATGACTGCAGCCTTGCCCCTGAGATAATTGTGTAATCAATACATAAAAGGAGGTATACCAAGTTGGCTCATGTTTGGGACTGGTGCGAGGTTCTACTGTGGCAGTTGGATGCTTGTAACATAGCGTCTGACATCTCCAGCAGGAGGTTGGCCTCCTTGCTGATAAAATCCCTGAGATGCACCAGAAATTCAGTCTTGTAAAATAAAGCGGCCTACCCTCAAACTTTCCCATTCCTGAACCAAGAGGGGTAACAGGTTTTTACTAGATGTTGCAGCACTTTTGCATTAAGGCTCTCTGCCCTGTATAATTGGAGATTTAACAGAGATGCTTATGAGGTTTTCAATTCCCACTACAGTGGCACAAAATACGATACTCCCAGCAGGAATTGTGTGTTACTGATCACAGATCAGGAATACCCAAGATACAGAACCTTACATATTTTCATCTATTAATGAGCATTCTGGCGGACGCACTTTGTCTTTAGTACATATGTGAAATTGGCAGATGTCCCTATTGCTCAAGTTGAGAGCTTTCCCTTATCCCAGGATATTCATAGAATCTCAGGGTTGGAAGGGACCTCAGGAGGTCATCTAGTCCAACCCCCTGCTCAAAGCAGGACCAACCCCAATTAGATCATCCCAGCCAGGGCTTTGTCAAGCCTGACCTTAAAAACCTCTAAGGAAGGAGATTCCACCACCTCCCTAGGTAACCCATTCCAGTGCTTCACCACCCTACTAGTGAAAAAGTTTGTCCTAATATCCAACCTAGACCTCCCCCTCTGCAACTTGAGACCATTACTCCTTGTTCTGTCATCTTCTACCACTGAGAACAGTCTAGATCCATCCTCTTTGGAACCCCCTTTTAGGTAGTTGAAAGCAGCTATCAAATCCCCCCTCATTCTTCTCTTCTGCTGGCTAAACAATCCCAGTTCCCTCAGCCTCTCCTCATAAGTCATGTTCTCCAGCTCCCTAATCATTTTTGTTGCCCTCCGTTGGACTCTTTCCAATTTATCCACATCCTTCTTGTAGTGTGGGGCCCAAAACTGGACACAGTACTCCAAATGAGGCCTCACCAGTGCCAAATAGAGGGGAATAATCACGTCCCTCGATCTGCTGGAAATGCCCCTACTTATACAGCCCAAAATGCCGTTAGCCTTCTTGGCAACAAGGGCACACTGTTGACTCATATTCAGCTTTTCGTCCACCGTAACCCCTAGGTCCTTTTCTGCAGAACTGCTGCCCAGCCGTTCGGTCCCTAGTCTGTAGCAGTGCATGGGATTCTTCCGTCCTAAGTGCAGGACTCTGCACGTGTCCTTGTTGAACCTCATCAGATTTCTTTTGGCCCAATCCTCTAATTTGTCTAGGTCGCTCTGTATCCTGTCTCTACCCTCCAGCGTATCAACCACTCCTCCCAATTTAGTGTCATCTGCAAACTTGCTAAGGGTGCAGTCCACACCATCCTCCAGATCGTTGATGTTGTTGATATTGTTGATGTTGTTGATATTGTTAGGGTAGAGTAAACTGCTCACACCTGTCTTAACTTAGAGACTGCATTGATTTGCAGAGAGCCTCAATGGTTTAGCTTTTGATGGATAAGTTACCTCCATATAGTTTTCTTCACATACAATTTCTCTTGGAGCCCATGGAGAGTAGGTACAGTACATAGGGTAGGTGTAGGTTGCAGCTTGCCTCATGTCTGGAGATGAGGACACCTTTATGTTTATAGTAAGAGAAAACAATTCATCTGCCTAGAAGAAACAGAGTGCACAAGGTAAGTTTTCTAGTAATTTAAGAAACGACTTGTTAGATTTCAGCAGTAACTAGTATTCTTGCCACAGACTCAGAGTATTATAGCCACAGACTCAGAGTATTATAGCAAGTTACAGTTAAAAAATTGATGTCGGTCATAGGCTGTCTTCACTGAAAAGAGTGGGGTTTTTTACATCAGGATCACTATCCCAGTGCACTGTCCAAGTGGAGATGAGGCACTGGTAGTATTTATCTGGATGTAGCCAGTCATGGTCAGCCCTATAACCCCCACCTGGCATTTACCTCAAGTGGCTTCACCATGATAAATACTACCGGTACCTCATCTCCACTTGGACAGTACATAGAGAGAGCTATCCCAATGCAAGAAATACTATTCCATCTACGGAAAGGCCTTTTCATCAGAAATCAGTACTTACAGTACAATTAAGCAAAGACCTTAGTAGAATGCAAAGCTGGTCATTATTCTTCACACTATTTTATAGCAGAGTGGGATCTAACAATAACATTTTACTTTACTTGAGCCCAGGACTTCTGTGACTTCCCAGCTCTAGGCCAAGCACTTAAGCAGGTGATGTATTGTAGCCCAAGTATGGCAAGTAACTCATCCCCTCATTGTTACTATGGTTCTAAATCACACAAGCCTGTGACTGACCTACACCTGGCGGTGTGAGTTAGCAGGCACAATACCACTCAAGTTAAGCCAGTAAGTGTCTGCCAGAATAAGGCTACAGATGTTGCCTTTTCAGCAGATGCCTACAATTCTGCTGCTTTGCAGTGAGACTTTCAAGACTCCCCAGCAGCAACAAAGACAAGTTTGAAGTGGCAGCTAGTTAGCAACAACAATCCGGAGTGTCATTTTATTGGGGCAGAGGAAATCCCATGCCGGGCAAACTGAGCCGTCCTCACGGTGGTGTGCAGAAGCATCAATCTTCCCTCCTCCATGCAGTCAGCACGACTTCTCATGTTCCCATCATACCCCATTGAGAAGTCATATAGCATCACAGTCTTATGTGGTCAATCTGCATTTCCTATAGCAACTGTTTGGAGACCAAGCCTCCCAGGTAGGCTTTGGGCCTCACCTTATTTGCCACATGACAGCCAAGCACAGAAGCCCGGAAGATAGGATTGCCCCACACATCTTCTGACAGGACATAGCCACAGCGAGCAGCCAATTGCTCATCAAGCAGGACTATGCCACCAGAGGGGTCTAATGACACAAGAAACACAATATAGGTGGGAAAAGCTTAAGTAACGCATCTGACTTAGGTACATCAAGGTCACACTTTCAGAGTGACATTTAGATGGAGTTACAACCCTCACCCCCATTCAGAAGGTAAGTCTAAGTTGGTCAAGCCAGCATGTTCCTTTAAGAAGCCAATAAGACCAAACCATTAGGGTGACAGTGACAGCGCTGTACTTTCACAAGACTCACCTATTACATTATCTTAGAGCCTAGTCTCTGTACATAGCAGTCTGTACCTCAGATGCCTTGAGGAGCCATTCAGGACAGTTTCCTGAAATATATTTAGTATTTCTATCAAGTCACCCAAATTAGGTACTTACCTCTGTTTGGCAGAGTGCAGCATTCTAGAGATCAGGGAGGGATTTGATAAGAAGTACATTTTCAGTTAGAGGACCAGGCAAGTGTTTGAAGAATAGGAAGTGCTACAGGAAAGCTCATTAGCAGGGGATATGGACTAGAGATAGGTCTCTTCTAGTGTGATAGGCTATAAGGGCTTAATCAGTGACTGATCCTCAGTTCCAATAATTTGTAGAGTTAGCAACATTGCATTCTGTGAGTTGACTATTCCTTCAATTAAGGAGCTAGTTTAGTCTAGGATTAGATATAGGAATCAAATACAAGTCCTCACAACAAATTATTTGGTGGCCTCAGAGTGCAGCCATCAACTCTTGCTGGTGGCCGCTCTGACAATATTTCCTAAAATACTTAATTAACATTAGGAAAAACAAATAAATCTGCACATATACACATCCAAAGCATTGTAATTTGTTTATTGGTAGCTAATACATCTGCTGTGAAAGGTGATATTAACAAACATACAAGTATCACTTTTCACAGCAGATTTACTCAGCGCTGGTAAGTTTGGGGACAAATTAAGCCCGGGAGGGGGAGGGGGGGGGAAGGCAGCGCTCAAAGCCCCGTGGCCAGAGCTGGAGCCCCGCCACCACAGGACTGAAGCCCAAAGCTGAGTCCCACTGTGCCTGGGAAGGTAGGGAACTCACCAACTGCTCCTCTAGTGTTGTGCCCCAGGTGTCTCGGGCCCAATCCCTGCTGGTGGCCCCAGAAACCAACACCCAGGTGGTGTATCCAGGAGCACCTGAGAGGGGGAGTGGCCATCACAGCCCAGGAGGCTGTGGCTGCAAGAAAAGCCCCTGGTGGCCACAGTTGAGAAACACTGGTTCTAGTAGGCACAGTTTAACTAGCTGCCATGCCTGGCACTTCTATAGCGCCCATGACTAGACAGTTTGAGCACATCACAACCTTTAATGTCACACACTCCTGTCGTGTAGGGAAGTAGTATTGTCCCTAGCTGTAGATGAGAAACTAAGTGACTTACCCAAGTTCTGCAGCAGAGTAGGGGATTGAACCCAGGGCTCCAAAGCCCTGCACAAGCACCTGTACCACTGGATCCTTCCAACTGTTTCTTAGTTACATTAGATGTAAGGCACAAAGGAGAAGGTGCCTGGAACAGTTAGTTGCACCCCTCTATACAGATATTAGCCAAGGCCACTGCTATTAGACCCTTGGTAAATCACATCACTCTGCTCCCACCATCCTGCCAGCTTTTTAAACTAAGTCACCAGCTAACATTTAAAGGGCAACTCCCTCAGCAGCTAACGCACAGGTTCTAAATTTAGAGGCAATTTGAGAACTTCCCCAGTCTACCTCTGGTGTGAGATCTGCCACTTTGCTACTCACCCACGAGCTCCAGACTGAAGAACTTTCCCTGCAGGAAGCGTTTGTCCAGTTTCACCCAAAAGATCCTGGACGGGCAGCTGCTCTCTATAAAACCTGGGGTGGGGACAGAGGAACAGAGAAGCCATGGGGGCTAGGGAGCAGGCACACCAAGGCCCAGGCCTCCCACAAAGAGAACAGGGAAATGTTTGTGACACTCCCTTGTTGTCTCATTTCACCAACCTGGGGGAGCCGCCTGCACCACTCGAGTCCTCCCTAGCCCAGGCTGGAGCCACAGAAGAAGCAGTGAGATTCTGCAATACAGACAGGCACTGGGGTGAATAGAGCAAACAGACCAGAAAGAGCAGGTAGGTAGGGATATGGGATCAGAGTCCCTTTACCTGCAGAGCAATCTGCTTGCAGCCTCCATGCTTTCCCGCGGCCCCGGATAAATACGGCAGTGGGGCTGGATTGCAAAAGCTCCTCCTCTCTCTGGCACGCTCCACCTGGAGGTAGAGCCACCCTAGGGAGGGCAAGGGGGGAAGCTGCTGCTGGGCTCTGTTCTAGAGTGCGGGCCGCTCTCTCTCCTGGACCCACACTGTGATTCAGGGAACAGGTGTTTGTACTGGGGCTGGAGGGGTGTTGAATCCTCTTGTACGAGCTGTTGATGAGCCTTTAACCTCATCTGAGGCCGCAGAAGAGGAACTCCCCACAGCTAGATGTTTGCAAGGTTAGTGTGCTAGGAGGCACTGACACCTGGAGCAGGCCACTGGAAGCAATTCTTGCAGATCCTATTTTGCCATTAGGTCTGGAGCAGTTATACAGCATTTCACAAGGGGGTTTTCATGTTACTGCTAAATGTCCTGGTGACCCAGCAATGCCAGAGATAACAGCCGCTCTGTGACAGCTGCCCTTGGCTTTTGTGAGTCCAGTCACGCTTGCCCTTTGATTTGTTTGATCACAGCAGAGTGTTTTGGTGAAAACTTTTCACTCACTCCTGAAATGCTAGGCTGTAATCAAGGCGGTCAGGTGTGGATCTGGTCAGTGATCAGCCAAACTCAACATGTTATAGAGAAGACAGAGGATGGTTTGTTAGAAGTTGGATTATTGGGGACAACAGCATCCCCATGTGGAAATGGAATTGCTACCTGGGGAGGGGAATTCACGAAGTGTGTGTGTGGGGGGTCAATCTGATAGGTCAAAACCAGGACTTTTGCAGTGGCTTGGATGAGTTTCACCTGTGGTTTCCCCAGGTGTGTGTGAGACAAAATATATATAGGCAGGTGTGTGTGTGTGTGGGGAGGTAGTACAATAAGGCTAATGTTCTTTTCCTTTTGAACGAGAGAGTAAAATCTGAATAATGGTGGTGGTCTCTCTCTCTCTCATTTTGGGGGATCAGAACCCCCCATAACGCAGCTGGGGCCTCATTCTTGAGTATTAAATTCACTCACTTGTTTGACTAGCTTTATTTATTTATTTATTTATTTATTTTACAAGGAGGTCAGTTTTATAATTGTTTCTTTTTATGCTGGAGAAAAGCAGATCTATTTGCATCCAGGACATGGCATTTTGCATATCTTCCTCCCCTTCCATCTCCCAGCACTTCCAAAATAATGGATTAATTCACACCACTGTCCTGTGAGGTAGGTGTACTCCCTTTATGTAGGTGAGAAACTGACACGCACTGTAATTCAATGATTTCCATGAAGAGGTACAAGAATCTTTGGACAGAGCAGGAACCTACCTGTCTCCTGTTGTTGTGCTTTGGCTACAGGACCCTTTCCCCTTCAGTAGTGCCTGAGGTCCTAATCATTTAATGAGCTCCACCCAAGCAGAGGGATCTGCCCACTTAGAACTCACTGCAGGCTCTGGGCCCAAGCAGGGTCTATTCTAATTCTGCTTGCACTGTGACTCACCTCAGTGCCTCTTCACTGAAGCAATTGTACATGTAATTGTACTGGGGATGAATGTGCTCAGATACCACAGTGGTGAGTGTGACATAAGAGCTGCAGCTTTTGAATTTTGAGTGAAAATGTTGGTGTGATTGAAGAGCAAATCGTTCACGTTGCAATAAGCAACTTCGGAGAGGCTTTCTGTGATGCTGTAAATCTAAGTCTGAAGAAACCAGGGTGGAGAAAGTGAATTTACAGTTAATTCATGGGGGAGCAATGACAAAAGATGCTGCATTTCAGTGGCCGAAGAGCTGATTCATGTGTATAGTGTATTGGAATCCTTTGAGTTGAAAGGGACTGTGTAACTAGAACTCTGTTTCCATGTGGGGCTGGAACTGAGTTTCACATTGTATAATACAACTGGAAAATTAACGGCTGATTTTAATGGGAGCTGCAAATACTCAGTAACTCTTTCAATCAGGCTTGTGCTTAGTGGTTTAAAAAAAAAAAAAAGTCCAATCCTTTCAACCAGTGTTTAACTTTCTGTCCTTCTGTGGCAATGAATCGCACACGTTGCCTAAGTAAATATTTTTTGGCTCTAAGTGTACAGCCCTTTAGCTTTAATTGTCCCTCCTTGTGCTCCTGCTAGAGGAGAGGTTAAAATGAAGGCACTGAGTAGTTTTCACTATGTCCCTCAGCATCATTTTAAGTCAGCCTGGTGCTCTGATATACTACAACCCCATAGAGGCCGGAAGAGACAGGTATGGAGTAGAATAGTGCTCATCCTGGGATGGGCTAGTTGGTAGTAACAAGATAGGGGTCTCTGACATTTAATTTAATGAGCCAAATTCACACACTTTGCTCTATGTATGCCGGAAAAGCCAGGGGCAGGAAGGGAATTGTGGGGCATGGGTATAGTGCTACTTCTGAGTTACAAGGCATGACCCATGAGTTCTAGCACATACCCACCCCATGTTCTCATTGGGTGTCTGTGCAGCACGCATTTGCAAACTGGCCAAAACATGCACTGCACATTCATAGCATTAATCGGCAGCCATGGAAGAAACAAGAAGAGGATTAACCCGGGGTAGGCTTTTTGGTCCTTTTGTTACTAATCTTGCATGTTTGTTTGCATGCTTTCTCTCTCCCAGCTTTTGTTAAGCCATGTTAAAATAAATGTAGCCCTAAGGTGGCAGCAGAGAGCATGTTATCTGGCAATTGTGCTGCTACTGGGAGATAGTGTAATCCACCCTGAGGTATAAAACGTCCTTATATATTCCTTGCACATTCTCAATATGGAGTGAATTTAGAAGTCTCCTCATCACTGTCAGGAAGATTCCGTATGCTGATATAACAGAGTGACTAACCCTAGTTTCTTTTTCTGTTTTCAAGGTAAAGATTTTGGCTATAATAAATTTACTTGTTCCTGTATAGAATAGTATCTTACTATAAAGTGGTGGCATAATAAGTGATGGGGGTTAGAGAGAAGGGGTAGGGTGTAGTGGCTAACTCACAATGCAGGAAATTGGGAGATCTGGGTTCAGTTCCCAGCTCTGGTTGTGTGATATTGGGCAAATCATTTCAATTTTCTGTGCCTCAGTTTCCCCATCTGTGAAACGGGGAGGATGATAACACTGACCTCTCAGGGGAGTTTTCAAAGAGTTTTTAGATCCCCAGAGGAAAGGTGCTATAGAAGTATAATAATTATTTAACTTCCTGTGCTACTACAAGAGAACCCCATTGTGCTGGATACAATTCCCTCTCGTACATGCACAAAAGGGTTTCCCTTCTCAGAGGCCTAAATGCACCCACCATTACATGACGCTTGCACTGTACAGACAACAAAGGAGGGCAGGTGGCATGAAATCCAGTTGTGGGCATGTGATTGCAATAGCGGTCTGCCATTTCAACAGTGGGTGTAGACACAAGAAAATACAGTGGAACTGGACTCATGGGAGAAAAGTAAAAATGGCTATTCTGCATCAGAGCAGTGGTCCATCTACTCCAGTCTGCTCTCTGTGACAATGGTCAACAGACAAGGGTCAGTTTCAGATGCTTCGGAGGAAGGTATAAGACATCCTGTTATGGATCCCCATGAGCTAGTGATTGGCTTATGCCCCAAATTGCTAGAGTTTATATCCCTACTTAATTATTTGTAAAAAAAATCCTTGTCTGTATAACATGTACTTAAATTGTTATGCTTATGCAATTTTCTATTGTCTTTGTAAATGCTGCACTCATGTTGATCTGTATTACAAAACATAACAATTATGTGCCACTAATGTATTAATGTAGGGGATTAGGCACAAAGGGACCTATGTAACAAGGGGCTTAAAAAAAAAAGTTTCTGTTGGTGTTAATTTCTAAAGAGCCATCAATGTTTGTATTCCCTGTAACTGAACAATAGGACTTTGTTTTTGTTCTTGGTGTAAATTAAAAACATCTGTTCTCTTATATGAAATAGCTGTTTTTTAAAAATAAGCTGGTCTGATCTAACTAAATACCAATGCTGTGTCCATAATGAGTTACTATTAATATTTGGGAAAGGCAATCATCCAAAGCAAGTGTAATGTCAAATAACTGGCAGGAGCACAAATTTATTCCTAAAAGTGACAGGCAGAAACACAGAGGTTAGAAAAACAAAATTCTTCTGGATGACTAATAGCGCTTATATATGCCCTCTATGCCCCATCACAGCAATTGTGATTGGCTCAAGTGTTTTGCTGTTACTCTCCAAGACGCTAGTATCCTGGCATTCTCACTGCAGGAACAGCAGCTCTGTTCCTCCCTCCGTCCATCGGAGCCTGAATTCATGACCTGCAGGATATGTTGGCATACGATGCATCTATTTAATCTATGGGCTTTTTCTTTTCTTTTTTTTCTGATCTGGTATTTAGTTGGGTGGATTTTTTTTCAAGCAGGTGGCGGTGGGGAGGTGTCTCATAGTGCCAACAGGATGCTAGACAGTTTGTCTTCATGGTTGTCCGTGAAGTTTCCACGGTTGTGGAAAGGAGTTTGCAATCTATGGACCAGCTTCTGTCCTCCTTCCTCATACTGAGTAGTACCTGACTTGAAAATAGACCCCAATTGCTTTGATTAGGCTATTTTAGAGTAACTTACTACTTGTGAGCAAGAGTGGCAGCATCTGGTCCCAAAGGTCAATAATAATCTGAACGTATCTCGGTACTTAAATGACCCCTAGTATCCGAGCACCTCACAAAATTAATGAACATTACCCCTGTGAGGTAGGGAGATGCTATTAACCCCTTATTGCAGGCACAAAGTGATATAGGCCCCTACTCAAGAAAGCATCCCTATTCAGTGCAGCAATTAAGCATGTAATTAAATACTATTGATTTCAATGGGACTTAGGCATGTGAGTAAGAGCTTTCCCGAACGGGGCCCTGAATCATCTTGTGTAAGATCTAACCCTGATCCAATTCCCAGTCCAGTGCCTGAGTGAGAGCAGACAATAGCAGTCTCTCTATTAGTCATTTGTATTATAGTGGCGCCCAAAATGTTTTGGGCCCTGTATGGACATAAAGAAATACGTAGTCTTTACTCTGAAGAGCGTTCAGGAGTGCTGGTAGAAGACTGCTCTCTATTTCCTGTCCCCAGGTCCCTGACATGGGTCTGGATTACAAAATGTTTAAACTCCTGACAAACTAATATTGTCAGTTAACATAGTACAGAGAGAGAGAGAGCTAAGATGGAGGTCAAGGTAGACAACCTGGACCCCTGGAGACCAATGAGGATTATTCTGGTTTTTATGGGGAATTTGTCACTAGTTCTGAACTCTGAACCTCAATGACTTTCTGATCATGCAGCTGCTGCTTGTTCTCAAAATAGTTTCTTCTGCAGTGGCTTGTTTGGCTACTGAGGTGGATTGGCCACCTGCAGCCTGTGTTTGCTGCTCTTGTTGTTCTACGTAAGTGTCTGGGTGGACATGTGCAAGTTCTGACAATGCCTGAGCGCTATCAGAGCCTTCTGAAATTTCTCAAGAAGCAGAGTGGAGAGCTGTTGGTTGTTCCTCCCGCTGTAAAATGGGGAGAGAAGTATTTGTCTCAGAGGAGGGTTGTGGTGAATTATTAGCTGACGTTTGCAAAATGCTACTATAAAGGTGCTAAGATTCACTAGCACGTAAGCATGATTTTCCAGTGACTGGAGGCTTAGCAACCCCCAGACCCCATGGGCCAGTTTAGGTGGAAAGTTGGCCTGTGGATCTTCTTTTTAAAATTGTTGACAGCATGGGCCCCAACACAATCGAGTTGGGCCCTGCTTTTTTAGAATGCCCTCTTCTGTAGAAAACGGGTTAGTTAAGTTTGGGTGAACCTAAAGAATCTTTTTGCTGAATCTCCCCAGGCCAGCTGTGTGCACAGTGCTCTGATCAGTGTGGGGAGAGAGGCTGAGAAATGTTCACAGGCCCACGCAAGAATGCAAAGGTCAGTCGCATCCACATGGAGGCCCTGGATTTCTATACCTGCTCTGGGGCCTCTTGCCCCTGTCTCCTTCCTGGCAAGGCAGCCACAATGTAGGTCTGCCTTGATATTTCAGCAAACCTGTACTGCCTCAACTGCAGTGGCTCCTTGTGGGATTGACTGCGTCCAGCCAGGCTCCTGCAGCCTGCCTTGAGCTGCACTGAAGTCTCACACGGCTGCAAGGCTTCCAGCAGCAGAGACGGTCACGCAGAGTTACCTCTTCTCAAGCGGCTTTCATTTCTCTGTGCCACTGGAGGTGAGGTTGGGTATATGGCTTTTTTGTCCATGAACTTTATTATTTTCTATTTCTGTGGTTTATGTATTCTCTGGGTGCACTTTTGTTTTTTTTCCATCGGGTGTCTCTCTTCTCTTTTGAGAAAAGCCATGGTCCGATGCTCCCTTGAAATATGGGGCTTACTCCAATTGCTACTCTGGCCCAAACCACCCTGCACTTTAGGGATTCAGATGAGAACTTTGTGGCTCAACCCCCTCTCACCCCCCTCTTTCATGCTGGGGCTGAATTCCTGACTCCTCTCAGGTGCTGGTTAGCAAATGGGAGAGTGAAACTGGTTTTCATTCAGGAGACGTTCGTGCTGAAATCAGTAAACGGCATGAAAACTTTTCCCTTGAAGCCTCAGCTGTGAGGGCTGGTGTCCTTTTAATTTTAAAGAGGTCCACTCCATGCCTTTTAAAGGCTTTGCTCCAGCGTTCCCCATGCCCCATCCCCATATGGAGTACTAATGCCTATGCTGCTCCCAGTGAAGCCTCTTGCAAAGTGTTCCTCTTGGGTTCACTATCGCCTCAGAAAATTTAAATTGGGCCTGCCTGAGGAAGCCCTGTCACTTGCAGAAGGGTATGATGGTGATTGACAACCCATGCCAGGGAGCTCTTCTGAGAGGCCGCTGGGGTTATTTTGAAGGCCTTACAAGATCCATTAAGCAGTGAAAGATTAAACACAAATTCCACTGGTTGGTTCATCTGAGCCCTGCCTGGAAGGGATCCCAGGTCTCCATGAAACTGAGGGAGGCCCAATGGGCGGATTAAGCGATGGGTGTTTGTATGGAGGTGGTACCTTGCCCTGGCTACCCTCTGCTGCCCCTTGTAGCACGTTCAAAAGTCAGCACTGTGTTGTGTATTTTTAAGGCATGCTGTGAGGCACCCCATAATGCATTGCAGGGTGGCATGTTAAATTCCAACTGGTGAAGCAGCAAACCATAAGAGGGCAGTCCGTGTGACAGGCCAAGCATGGAAGCAGCTGGGTCCACCAGACAATTGCAACATGAAATTGTGCTTCCAGCCTGTAATATGAAGGGAGAATGACCAATCCCGATTCTCCAGGCCCTAAGCGGTGATGGGGCTACATAGACACCATATGCTCCACTGCTAGTCATGCCAACCACAGAGACCTCTCTTGTCTCCTTTCCCTGGTAGCCCTTCCCTCTCCACTCCATTGCTGATATCTGCACCTCCAAAATCCCTCTCCATTGTAACTGATTGGAACCATCTTTCATGGTGTCTCCACCCTGCAGTGGAACCACACTGATTGATTGTGTTACATTCAGGATCTTACTAGAAAATTTGGCACATAAAATGGCAGTTTTTGAAGACTAATAGTAGCACATTTCAACTTGACTCACAATGACATGTGCAGTCTGTACAGTGGTGGAATCCCTACCATGGTTTGCAAGGCAGGCTGCATGGGAATTGAAATGACACTATACCATCTGTGATAAACAGTGTTATTTTCCTCTTAGTGCTTACACTACATAAGACGGGCTCAGAATGAGCTCTTCTCTGCCACGTAGTGATGAACTGGGGGGACAAGACCTCAGGAGCAGACTCTATTTGCATAATCACACCTACTTTGCCTAGGTGATTTGCAGACATACCTGCTTTGCCAAAGTGATCAGTTTTGGGTTGAAATTCACTTGAGCCTTGGATGCAGGAGTAATGCAACATTGTTATCTTTATTGTATGACTAAAGGACAGCAGAACTGTACTGAATTGAGAGGGGGGGTCACCCTAACTTACCTCACTTATTAAGCAGGGGGTAGTGATAGGGTGTGGTGCAGGATGAGGTGGGTGTGGACTCTGTTTAAAGGGTCCCTTTTAACCCTTCTCCAGTGTTAAAAGGAGAGCTGATCAGACTCAATTGAGAGTCCTTGTTCCTTTCCTGTGTGTACAATACAGCTGAAACCACTGATAAGCTGGTCTAGGGGGCTAAGTCTTAGACCTGGATCATGTTCTGGTGAAAAGCAATCTAGAGGATGCAGCTGCAGTGAGGTTCCCTGCTTCTTACTACAATCACTAAAAAGTGGGCTAAGTGGTGGAACCTCTGAACATGGTGTTGCAGCTAAAGGCAGGGGTAAGTAGGTGCACAGGTGGCAGTGATGCTAGGGGGCAGTGGCAGAGGCAGTAAGCAGAGGTGACACCAGCAGAAGCAGGGACATCTCTCGACACTCCCCACTTCCCAGGGGCAGGATGTGAACCCACCTGAATACACCCCTGGTTTCTGGGACTTGGCTGACCTCAGATAACTGGTGGTGAATGGGATGCAGCAGATGGGAAAGGGCAGTGGTGGGTTAAAGGGACATTAGTTTGTCAGACTTTCACCGTGGAAGCTCTATTGCCTAAGGTGCTGTGGAGTGGGTGTTTACTTTCTATTTGCATGCTTTTGAACAGGGCCGGCTCTAGGCACCAGCAAAACAAGCTGGTGCTTGGGGCAGCACATTTCTAGGGGAGGCATTCTGGTGCCGGCCATGCCGCCCCTAGAAATGTGCCCCAGCCACCCCAACTCACTTCTGCTCTGCGCTGCTGCTGCTCGGCTTTCGCGCGCCGCTGCTTGAAAGCCTGGGAGGGAGGGGAAGAACCCGAGCGGCGGTGGCGCGGGAAACAGCTGTTTCGCATGTGGCAAGCCTGGGAGGAAGGGGGAGAACCCGAGCGGCGGCGGCAGAGCGGAGGTGAGCTAGGGTGGGGGGTTGCAGCGGCGGCGGGGGGAGGGGCCACAGGAAGCAATGGGGTGGGGGAAATGCAGCACCTGTGGGGGAGGAGGTGGGGCTGGGGATTTGGGGAAGGGGCGAAGTTGAGGTGGGGTGGGGGGGGCAAGAAAAAAAAGGGGGAGTGGCCAAAAATTTTTTGCTTGGGGCAGCAAAAATCCTAGAGCCGGCCCTGCTTTTGAATAATTGTTGGGGTGTTTTCCCAAATTAATGCTGCATTCCCTCTCCCTTTTGACAAGTTTTCTTTTGTTATACACAGACTCAGTGCTTGTGAGTGGGAAAGTACTGCCTCTTAGCATACATCTAGGATACATCTTGCGGGGGGAAAACAATAACAGAAAATGTGGAAATGGCCGAGGTGCTTAATGATGTCTTTGTTTTGGTTGGTGGTGATTGGATGTATAACATAGTGAATGCCAGTGAAAATGAGATAGGATCAGAGGCTAAAATACGGAAAGAATAAGTTAAAAATTACTTAGATAAGTAAGATGACTTCAAGTCCCCAGGGCCTGATGAAATGCATCCTAGAATACTCAAGGAGCTGACTGCTTTGATATCTGAGCCATTAGCGATTATCTTTGAAAAGTCATGGAAGGCTTGAGTGTCAACTTTGTATTTTAACCCTATGTGAAGACTTTGTTAACCCGTGCTTAAACCTAGAGCTGTGGTGTCCACACTGCAATGTGCAGACCTGAGTCAAAGTAGCCATATCCCAGAGTCCCCAGCACTCACGCTCTGAAATATGGCCGTTCTAGCCCTAAGACTGTTGCACTGTGGGAAAAGTTTACTGCTCGGCCCGCACATTAACAGGAAGCAGCTCACTTTGCAAAAAGCTTAATTGGTTTGCTCTCCATTGCAAACCCAGGAGGCTCTCTGATAGTGTGCTTGCAGATTGGTGATCAGAAGAGAATGGGTTAACACTGATCTGAGTTGCTGTCATTCCTAAAGGAGTGGCGGAGGAGGGCTTCTGTTTTCAGTAGAGTGGATTGCGGATTGTTGGGATAGAGAGGACTAAGAAAGTTTGTCCCATGGAATTGGGATACTTCCAGCTGACTCATGGGACCTCAGTCAAGTGGGGCTGCATTTATACTGCAAAGCAATAGAGCTTAAATGAAATATAGACCCACCAGACCTGCAGCATCCTGGGTCTGAACCCTGGGATAACACATGCGCAAGGTAGACACAAGCAGGGGTTAGGGCTTGAGTCTGGGCTCAAGCACAGGTTTATGTTGCAGTGTAGACATGCCCTCGGAGCCTGGGTCAACTGACTGAGACTTGCAGGGCTTGTGCTACAAAGCTAAAAATAGCAGTGGGTAGATGTTCCCACCTGGACTGGAGTGCAGGCTCTGAGACCTACCCCCACTTGCTGGGTTTCAGAGTCTGGGGTCCAGCTCAACGGGAACGTTTACTGTTGTGGCTTATTTTTGCAGCGTAGACATACACTTATAGGAACTCCAGAGGCGATGTTTAGTTTTCCCGGGTGTCTAGGTGGGAGGCTGCAGCCGGTTCTGTCTTGTACTGTTAAGAGGAGCCCCTAGATATTGATCCCAGCCCTTGTTGCTGCTGAGAGCCAGGCAGAAGAGTTACACAGATTGTTGTTCAAACCTCACAGCATGCTGTCCCCATTTTACATGGCAGGAGGCCCCAGAGAGAACGAAGGCCAGTGTTTTCAGACTTGGGTGCTTCTGCAGGAAGCCAGGGCCAGCTACACTGCTGGTGCCTGGAGCCACCCCTGGCTGGAGTTGATAACCCTTGATGAGAAGAGGTTGGTAACGGAGCATCTCTTTCCAGAGGATACCCTATCCTATCCTTCAGATTGTTTACTGATGGATGGTCTTTTGTCTGGGCGCTGGCTCAGGTCCTTGGTGGCACCTCCTGTGTAATCACTTTAGCAGGGAGTCATGTTAGCAGGGACTTGTGGAGTCATGTTAGCAGGGAATTGCCACAGACACAACTGCCCTGGAACCTCTGTGGGATAGGTGACTTATTTAGCTATCTGTAGTGATTTAACCAGGCTACACAGCAAGTCCGTGGCACAGCTGGGAAACAGAAACCAGATCTCCTAACTCTCAGTCCTGTGCTTGCATGACCAGCCTGTGTTTCCTCTCTATGTAAGAACCGAGACAAAAACTCCACTGTCGTAAGCTTGCTGGTTGCTGCATGAAAGGAAGCACAAAGTGGATTAAGTGTGAGGGCAAACAGTCTGCGGCATTCTGCTAGCACAATCTCCTGTCATTCGCCTGTGTTTCAACATGACAGTGATCCAAGATGTAGAGTGTCTTGGATTACGTTGCAAGCCCTGACTCATTTAAACTACCCTCTATCCCCTGCCATGATTACACATAAAATACAGACCTAAGGTAAGAGTCTGGGACTGGCTTGTAAAGGGGAAAACTATTTTTCTACACAAGCTGTCAGGGTTCCCTCCCCACTCTAAACTCTAGGGTAAAGACGTGGGGACCCGCATTCAGAGCCCCTAAGCTTATTTTTACCAGCTTAGGTTAAATCCCCCAAGGTACAAAATTCCCTGCACCCTGAGAAATGCTTCTCGCTGCCACCATCAAGTATCTAACAGGAATCCAGGAAAGGAATCACTTGAACTTCCCTCCCCCACAAAATATCCCCTCAAGCCGTACACTCCCTTTCCTGGGGAAGCTTGAGAACAATCTCCCAACCAATTGGTTACACAGTGATCTAAAAACCCACCCCCTGGGTTTTAACACCATAGAAAACAGTCAGCTTCTTAAAAGAAGGATTTTATTAAAAATAAAGAAGGTAAAATCATCTCTGTAAAATCAGGATGGTAACTATTTCACAGGGCACTATATTTCCAAACTCAGAGAGATTTCCCCCTCTGGACAAAACCTTAACGTTACAGAAAACCATGAATAACCCCCCTCCCCCACCCTTGCCCCTTCTAACACAGGGAATACACCAAGCCGAAATTAAACAGAAATCTATGCGCTATGCTATCTAAACTTACTTCAGAAAAGGGAGGTTTGATTTTCTGCAGGTTCCTTCTGTCTTCCAAGATCACTCTGACTCAGACAAAGACACACACTAAAACCTTCCCCCCTCCTAAGATTTGAAAGTATCTTCTCCCCTTATTGGTCAGATGCCAGCCAGGTCAGGTGTCAGTCTGGTTACCTGCATTTCTTAACCCTTTACTGGGAAGAGGATTTTATAGTACTGCATCAGACCCACTCCCTTCATATTTATGACACAAGCCCCCAAACAAAGATGTACATTTTGCTGCTTAAAAAGCATCCTGGAGATTGGTCAGGGATCACACTTGCCAAGATGGTCTTTTTCCTTTTAGCATGACAGGGGTGGTGTTGGAAAAGCTTAATGGCTGAAAAGGTGGTGGTATCCCTGGAATTAAATGTCTCTTCAGACATTTCTCTCTAGCATCCCACTGAAAATTTGTAAATATCAGTACGTTGCAAATGACTGACAAATGTATTCTGTTCCTGGCATCAGAAAACTCCAAATAACAGAGCTAGCTGTATCGTACTGCAAAGTCTGGAACAGAGCAGGCGTATAATGTACCCTACGGAGACAGCCCACACCCTAAGCTAGCTTATCTTTCTGTGCTAGGTTTCTATTAGGTGGCTAGTATTTAAGCACTGATAATAGAATGTGAACGGAGCCCTTCAGTTTTATGTTCTAGAATCATTGGGCCTAATTCTACTCTCAGATGGATGTAAAGTCATTGTTGTCACTGGCTTTACCCTGGTGTGAAAACAGTGTAAGCGGAGAATCTGGCTTGTAGGAATTAGAGAGAAAGAAGACTGTTACGTTATACCGACACAGTAGCGTGGTCCCCTACAGTACACTCTAGTGTTTCATCCAGTTTCATTCTATATTGCACACTCACTTTGCAGCTCACTTTGCTGCAAACCCCTATGTTACAAGAATGTTAAGGTTGCAAAATGAAGAAATCAAAAGTCAGGTCATGACAAAATAAAGATCTGCGCAACCTTAACTCCGCTCCCGCATGGCCATGAATTATAATACACAGGCTGTTTTCCTTCCAGGCCCGAATCAAGAAAGCACCTAAGCACATCCCTAAATCTATCCTTTTTCAGAGCACTTAAGCACACACTGAAGTACTGTCTTGAACAAGAATGCTTTCCTGGTGCTGGATGGAGAGAGGTTTGTGTAGTGGATTTGTCTAGGCTGCAGAACACTCCTCTCTCTTTCATTGCAGATCCTGCCTTCTTCCTGAGCGCTTTCACTAGCTGTAGGAAAGACACAGCAGTGCCTACAAACTTTCCTGAGCTATGTGCCCCCGTGCAGACCCAAGAGAATATTTGCAGACCATTAGCAGCTTGCGTTACAAAACCCAGGGCACTTGCACATTTAAAAAACCCTTTTATAATCTTCACAACTTGGAACTAATTTTCACCAGACCACTGAACGGCACAGCTATAATTGGACCATGGGTGTGAGCCATGAAGAAACTTAGATGTCTAAAACTCCAGAGTTAGACACCTAAATCCCTGTAACCCTTCTGCCAGTCAGAGTCAGCAGCAACAAGGGCCGGGTTCCGTATCTAGGGGTTCCATTCCAATAACACAATGCAAAACCGGCTCGAGCCCCCACCCAGTGACCTGGGACAAATATATATCACCCCCCCCCCGGGCGCCTCTAAGAGGCAATACTTCCCCTCTCGCAAGCACAGAGTCTGAGTGTAGAAAAACCTTTTAATAACAGAGAGAAACGATGCGGCAGTTTGCTGGGGAAATACCACATCTAGGATTTGTAAACCAAACTGTGAACAACGACCCACCCCAGCAAATTGGCCATGTCCTTTCCCTTTGGTTCTTGAGTCCAGCAACCCCCAAAATCACCCAAAGTCCCAAAAGTCCAACAACCCAAAAGTCCAGACCCAGAGTTCAAAAGTTCATCTGCAGAGTGTTACACCCCCTCCAGTCTGGGTAAAATTGGGGAGGGGAGAGGTAAGGGGCACCTTACGTGGCTCGAAGCTGATAGCCCCGTCCCTTCGTGGGGCCTCGCTCGGCTCGGCTCTGCTCTGCCATCCCACGAGTCACTCCGCTCAGCCGTCTCTCAAGCCGCTCCAGCTGTCCCGCCAACTGTTCCGCTCCGCCAGCAGCTCCGCGCCGTCAGCCGGCCTGCAAGTCGCTCCGGCTGTCCCGCCAACTGCTCCGCTCTGTCAGCAGCTCCGCTCCACCAGCCGCTCAGCAATAGATCTTCTGGCTCCCCCACTACTTAACACAGTGCTCAGTGATTTCAGCTTTTAACAACTTCAGCTTTTTAGTGATTGCAGCTTGTAGTTAGGGGAGCCTGTGTGCTCATTTGCACACTTAGTCCAGAGTAATTCCAACTCAGCAGCCTGTGATTAGACTCCTAAGGAACTCAAAATTAGCTCTGATATTCCACAGTGGAGAGAGAGAAGGAAGTGCAATTGACATTTAGGACCCTCAGAAGAGGCCCATGTCACCAGATATAAATACCTGTCCCCACCCTCTCTCAATTCACTGGGTTTTGGAATCCATGTCCCTCACCTAGCAAGTGCTGCTCAGCTAATGGTGAGGCCCTTCATCATAACAAAAGCCCACTGTCCTTGATTCCCATAATCAGGGTAACAACACTTTATTCTTCCTGCCCCAATAACAGAGAGACTGGGGCTCCCACAGCAGTCAAAGTGACCATTTGGGCAAGTGGTCCATCATGCTTTGCAGGGTGGGTGTGTCCATGCAAACAAGATTAGCCCCTGACATCCCTTTCCACAACTCACCACCAGATGTCAGGGTAGAGCTCATCCTGACTCTGCTTACATCCCTATATATGGTACCACTGTGATCCACAAAATTCCCCTTAACTGCTGCCTAAACTCACTCGGCACCTAATTTTCTGCTGTAAAAATTCCCTCCAGGCCTGGAGCAGGCACATGGCTGCCCCACTTTAGGTGTCTATCTCCTACCTTAGCCCCAGAGCAATTCACTAACCAGGAGAAGATAGGCATTTGGCCAGCTAAGTCATGTGCTGGGCCCAACCCAGTAGGTGGCCTCTGAGTACACTTACCGGATTGGGTCCCTTTCAAAATCCAGCCAGAGGAGGAGGAACACACTTTATCACTCTTAGCCCAGTGGGATGTGAGAGCCCCATGTTCAGTTCCCCCCTCTGCCTGAGGAGGAGAAGGGATTTGAACATGGGTCTTCCACCTCTCAGGGGAGTGCGCTAACAGCTGAGCTATAAGAGATTTGGATGTGGACTCCCTCAGTCTCGCCTGTTGAAGTTGTTCCACTGTGAATAAATACTGAAAGCATGATTGGAGTAGGGGGACTGGCCCCAGGGATACGGGACTGGCATGGGACCGGACCTCCATCGTAGACAAGGACCCCATTGTCCTTGGTGCTGTACAAACACAGACACAATTTCTCTGGTATCTGTTTAACAATCCATGCTGTGCCTTGTTAAAAAGCCTGACTGTCCGGTTCAGAGGTGTTTTATAGGGGGGTGTTAGACACCTACAGTAGCTTTGACTTCCTTACATCCAGCACCTGTGTTTACAATAGCACTTCCCGCCCTGTGTTCCACCAGTGAAAGGCAATGTGGTCCGGTGGTTTGGGCACCATCCTAGGTGTCCGGAATCCTGGGTTCCATTCCTAGCTCTGCGGGTAAGTTACTTCACCTCTTTGCCTCAGTTTTCTTTCCTACCCTTTTTTCTTGCCTATTTACACTGTAAGCTCCTTGCAGCAGGGACTGTCTCTTATGATGTGTACACACAGTACAATGGAAATCCGTTCTCGCTTGGCGCCTCTATTGCTGCTGTCATACAAATAATAATTGCACTGCTGTTGGCTACTGGCATTTTAATCACTAACATGGGTTAGAGACGGTAGATAGCACTGGAGCTAAAACAAATGGCCACTGGCTGTCTATTTGCATCAGCGTTCCCACTATTCCTCTGACCCATTGAGCTGCACTGCTGGTAGTGCAACAGGGAGAGACTTGAAGAAGAAATGGTCTTGTCCACACTAGCAATCAGGCTCCTTTGTAAGTGGGTGTGTGTAGATCCAAGGAGGGGGAGTCCAAGATGCTAGAACCGACCTACTATGGAAGAAGGTGTAACCTTCCCCAGTTGAAGCCTTGGGGGGCTCAGAAGTAGCCTTGAGCCAGCAAGGCCTGGTAGTGTAAACCCCAGTTTCCCTCAACTAACTGAATGAAACAGGGTTTGCCCTCACCTGAAGCAAGAATTAAGATCAGCTCAATCAGCGCCGACCATTGTGCCCTTCTCTGCACTTTGGGATCAGGCTCAATGCAGCATTTGGTGCAGCTGCACTGAAGCTATTCCCCCTGTAGGCGAGGCTTTGGTTCTCCTCTAAACTCTCTCTAGTCTTGGATTTCCCTACATGCACCTCCAAATTTGGCCCTAAGTTTCTTGAAATAGCTACCCTTTGCTCTTGCACAAATGGTTATTGTGGCTTGTTTGATTTTGCTTTTTACTTATGCAACCCACACACCTCCTGAGTGTGGTGTTCTGTCCCCTCTAGTGGCACTGAGACCACTTAGCGATTAATGAGTCTGCTCTACAGCCTTACCTAAGAGCCAGTAGGCCTTTAGCTCATGCAGTAGAGACTCATGCCCTAAGCTCCAGAGGTCCCAAGTGTGATGCCGACTACCAGGTCTGTCAGCGTTACACTTAATTGTGTTCTCAGGCCCTGATCTGGCATAGCACTTAAGTATGTGCCTAATTTTAAGCACCTGAGTAATTGAATGGACTTCAATAAGCCTATGCACATGCTTAAGTGCCATGCTGGACTGAATAACACAGTTTGTGGGGCCTGTTATACATAAGCAATGATGGAAAATAGGGTCCTAAAATCTTCTGGGAGGTTAAAAGAAAAAATGTCTTCTGTGAAATCTTTCCACAAATGAAGTCCCAACAATCTTTAAAAAAAGAAAAGCAGCCTGGGGGAGTAACTTACAGAGGGTTGTTAATTAAAGAATACAAATTCCCCAAGCGCTTGTTCCTATATTCTTTTGTACCCAAAGCTCCCCAGGGTACCAGGAGGATGGGATCAGGCCCCTAAATCCCATCCTGCACTGAGCTCAGTGAAGGATCAGGATCTTAGGCTTGAGTCAGGCTCTGTATGCCCACAGCAGTCAGCCAGTGTGCTGTCAGCTGTAGAATCAGAGCCTTAATATTGAAATGCTCCGTGTAGAAGAATGTGTATTCAATATGAGATTTTTTTTCCCAATGAAGAGTCATGTAATCATTAGATAAGTTCAACATCATTTTGTGGCCCCACAGCAAATAACATTATCATTTCTACCTACTGAAAAATCAGATACCGTGTATCTACACATACAATATCTTGAGCTGTGCAGTTCAATATAAATTAATGTAAGATATTTACAAAATATAAACTTCAGGAGTTGCAGCATACATTTTGAAATATCTAGTACAATTATAAAAAAGGATAAAATGTTTTTAAGTGTAATAAATTGTTTTTCCAAGTACAGTATATGAAAAACTGGTTGCCACATAATTTGTTATATTTTTCTTAAAATATCTATTGACTAACTTGGAATAAATCCTATATCATGAATGCAGATTTTTTGTAACGTATAGAAATATGATTTATAAATAAATGGGAACAAATACAAAATCTGAGAAAAACAACAAAAATTGCAGTTTATTGAATTTTCCAGCCAGCTTTTTAAAGAATATACTGATATCTAAAACAAAGCTATGAAAGAAACATAGTGCAGTAGATAAACATGTTTCAAGATTAATATTTTTCCCCCAAACAAGAATACTACACATTAACATAATTTATTTCAGAATTATTACTGTTGTCTTTTCCCCTTGATAATTGATTTTAAAGTATAGGAAGATATAAAAAAACCTGAAACAAGCCTGCTGAAAACAAAATCCAACAGAGCCCTCTAACACTCTGATACAAAAATTAAAAAAACTCAGCACAGCTACTTAAAGGAAGTCAAGAACATTTTAAACAGGATGATTGAACAACTCTGAAAAGAATAATTTGCTGGATCTGAAATGAGGATTCATAATAAAATCAATAACATTTCTGTACTCCAAGCTGATTTCTGTTTAGATTTCTATTCTATCGTATATAAACAACTTTTAAGAAACTCCCTCAAGCTTTATCCTGTCTCCGATATTTAAATACATTTAATGCTTTCCCAATGTATAAAGCTAAGCTTCTCATTTTCTAAATGCAAGTTGCGGACATATAGTACCTTAAGATCTGGAAATATTTCATTATCTCCTTAAGAGTGCCCTTTTACAGAACCCCAAGACCTGCCACTCATACTGAGATGGGGAAATTAAAGCAAAACAGAAGAGAAATTGAAACATGAATCCGTTCAGCTGTGACACAGCCTGCTTGTCAAAATGGGATCAGAACACTAATCTTATTGTTGATTTACATCAGAATCCTTTAACTTTCATCTGGGTTTTTTTTTTTAACCTTCTTGAATCAGTTTGTAAATGTAGATTGAAGGAACAATCCATATCATTTTGACAGGCAGCTCAATCAAGAAAATTAATTGAAAATATCTATTAATTGAAAATACCCTTGAAGCAGTGCATTTCATATTTTCCTTCAAATCAGAATCGTTTACTATGGAAATGGGACATTGAAACAAACTTTCCTTTTTTTCTTTAAAAAAACCCAACCTTCCTAGAAAACAGATGTACATAGGATCCTATTAAGTTTTTCTGCATTGATGTTATAGTGCATGTTACTATCTAAACCAAGAGTGTGCTTCATGTGTGTCTGTATATCTATACATATAGATTAATTCTTCAAAAAAAGAGGGGAGTGATAAAGATTTAGTGCTATAAGCAGTATTTTTAGAAATTGATTACACTTAGAAAATTGTACAAATGCAGAACAGGAGAGGTTCAGGGTGTGAGGCCAGGACATCTTGTTTTCAAAAAGAGCATTCTGTGATTGTTTCCCATCTGCGCACCTGGTTCTTCATATGCACTCCCATTACTTTGAAGGCTTAGCCTGATCTTAGTGGAATTTATTAAGCTGATCAGGAAAGTATGTTAGACCTCAGTGATCACTAAATTAGGGTGAAGATGATGAGGTTTCAAAAGAGCCAGCTATATCACTGTAAGTTGCACAGCAGCATTGTAGGAAAAAGTGAATGAGTTTTTAAGAGGAAGAAGTATTGGGATTCAAACTGAACTTGAACCTAATTGATATTTTTTTAAATCTCTCTTGGGAAATGCGAACTTTGATGACTTACATCCTCTCCCAATAAGCATTATATCATTCTACAGCCCTTACACTCTTCAAATGCTTCTCTGTTGAAAAGGAGGTAATTTACCCTAATCATGTCATAAAACTCAGAAATTTTTTCCTGTGATAACCGGCATCTCAATGATCAGTAAAATCGCAATCCAATGTGAATCCCAATGTTTTCCAGAATGACTTATTGTTGCGCTCATCCCTGGAAAAGGCAGAGAATAAGACTTTTATGATGTGTTAATCATCACTCTTGGATTGAGGGGAATGTCTGAAGAAATCCTAGGACTGAGACTTGGCCTTCTCTCTATCTGATTAGACCATACAAGCATGTTCAGACCATATAAATGAGTAATGTTGAAAGCGCACACATCTAGCCAACCTTGTGCACTTTGGTTGAGCATGGTAGTGCTGTCCTGTTGCTTATTGTAGAGAGAGTTCTTCTGCTTACAAAACACGTATGCCTGCATACTCCTTGGGAATGACACCAAAGAATACCTTATAAATGAAGTATGCTTCCCATCAGGGATTACAGCATCACTTGATCAAAGTCCACTGGAAATAGCTTTTGGCAACACAGACATTCCCTGTAAGTCTTCAATCTGCTTGAGTTGAATGGTGAGGCTGGGAAAAGCAATACTGATTTAAGGGTCTCCGACCAGAAGGTTAGAATAGGGGTTTTATTGTTGTTTGTGGGTTTTTAAAATTTATTTTAAAGAAACACAGTGTGAAATTTGTTTCTTGGATGGGTTAAAAGCATTGGCAATAGACTCACTTCCCTACAAAATTGATCATGCCCTACAAGTTGGCTCCACTCATATAAAGTAATGCAATACAGGGATCATTTAAAATTAAACAGTTTTTTGGCAACCCTGATGAAATATATTGTCATCGGCTGCAGTGCACTGACACTCTTGATATAGTTTTCCAAACATTCTTTAACTCTTAAGTTTTTTCGGCTTTGAATTAAGTGAAAATCTGGGCAATCAAAATATCTACCTGGCAGCTCGTGAGAGACACTTCACGTTAATTATTTCCTTGTTAAACTATCTGACCCTGTGTGCAAGACTACACATTTGTATACATTTTTTTATAGGGTCTATTTCCCTTAAAATTGCCCATAAATCAGATGCAGATTTACTTGGCCACATCAGTTTATTTGCAATATACATTTTTGTAATTAAAGATGACAGGGACAGTGCAGTAGAGAAACGAAGTGCTGTACATTTGTTTCTCTCTGGAAGGCCAGTGCTTGGAGTAAAGGGGATCATGCTGTTGTGTGAGAATAAATGTATCGTCCCATTGCTAAAGACCAATGTAACACCATTGTTTATATTGTGGCTTTTGTTTGGGGATGACAAAGCTTGTGACAAACATAAACTAATGCTTACAAAATCCCAGTGAGTTGTTCCATTACTACACTATGCCCACTATGTAGAGGGAAAAACTGAGTGACATGATTTGTTCAAAGCCATACAGCAAGAGACTGGCAAATGTACAATAAGTACCCAGAAGTCCTAACCATTAGACACTTTAGTGTACTTCCCATACTGCTGCTTAAGTAGTTCTGGTGTCAATTTTTCACTTGATACATGCACCTAAACTGCCTTTGATATTAAAGGTAAAAATGCACAAGCAATTGGGGATTGTGCTTTTGGTGCTGAAGCTCTCATGTTTGATTCCCATTGACAACTGTGGTGCCTGTATGTATGCTGTTATGGGGTTGTCACATCCAGGGCCGATTTAATTCTCTTGTGGGCCCGGGGCTATTAGATTTTGTGGGGCCCCTGTGGGATTGGAGTGGGGGAGTGGGCTCAGGGCTGGGGCAAGGAATTGGGGTGCAAAAGGGCGTTCAGCTCCAGCTTGGGGGGTGGGCTCTGGGGTGGGGCCAGGGATAGGACAGGGGGTTGGGGTGCAGCAGGAGGTTTGGGGTGTGGGTTCTGGGTGGGAGTTTGGGTGCAGGAGGGGGCTCAGGACTGGGACAAGGGGTTGGGGTGCAGGAGGGGTGCAGGCTCTGGCTGAGAGGTGCTTATCTTGGGCAGCTCCTGGGTGGTGGCGCACCAGGGCTAAGGCAGGATCCCTGCCTGCCCTGGCTCCGTGCTGCTCTGTTCCCCGAAGTGGCCAGCATGTCTGGCCCCTAAGCAGAGGGGCCAGGCTGCTCTGCACAGTACACGCTGCCTGTGCCTGCAGGTGCCGCCCTTGCAGCTCCCATTGGCCACAGTACCCGGCCAATGGGAGCTGCGGAGCTGGCGCTGGGGGCAGGGGCAGTGCCACAGTACCCGGCCAATGGGAGCTGCGGAGCTGGCGCTGGGGGCAGGGGCAGCGCACAGAGATTCCCCTGAACACTCCTCGCCTAGGGGCCGTAGGGGCACATCAACGAGCCAGAGCTCACGGCTCTAGCCCCGAGGGGGGGGCACCGAGGCTCAGGGACCAATGTCTGGCCCACAGCGTGGAGACTTGCTGTGGGCCGGATGAAAAGAAGCAGCAGGCCGCATCCAGCCGGCGGCAAGTTTATCTGGCCCTGGCCACATCTACAGCCATAGGTCATGGACTAACTGTTGGACTGAATTTCTGTGAACTCCTGTTACTTTGTCCTTGAACCAAGTGCAACTCTGCTTTAACTAGGGAGATCATGTGATTTGCTTGCTTGCCTATGTCGCTGACCTCTGTTAGAGATGGAATGTATATCAGACTTGTTCAGGTGCTTAGCAAATTCCTCTATTGGCTGAACTCTTAGAATTGCTCCTTCATGGTAACTTGCCAAGTAGAGATCCTTTTATTTGAAGCTGAAGGTCACACAATGCTGTATGTCTGCGACTGTCTGGCAACTTTGGTGCTCATATTTAAACAGCAATGTTTTAATAAAATTGAGCTTGCATGTTACCCATTGGGCTGGTAAATTTCCACCCAGGCATGTGCACTAAGCAATTCCTTACACAGCTTGGATTTTATAAAGATCACAGTCATTTAATCAGAAATTGGCGCTTGCAATAACTTCAGCGTTGGCCTAATGATACTCCTTGCTGCTCCATTTTCTGGTATTCTTTATCTTTTTTTCTTTTTTCCATTCATTTTTTCTTTTGGTAGAACCAACAGCCCTGGTCCCATATGGGCATACTTGGCAGCTTTGGGGCATGGCTGACAAGCTCTGGAATACGTTTTTTCCAAAAGTGGAACTGTCTCATGGTCAAATGGCTGTGGAACTGGCTGGGCTGCTTTGTTTTTCTGGATGGTTTTATTGTCTTTTTTTGATCCCCTTTTGACTGTGAGAAATGTGGTCCATGTGAAATATCTGACAAAAAAATAAAGCCTTGTTTAAAATTCCTTCCACAGTCTGTGTCCAAGTTCATCTCAGATAAAAGAAATTATTTTCCCAATGCCCATGTATGTTCTTCTTATAACTGGAAAGGATATTCTGAGAACTACCTGTACCTCGGCAGGCGTGTTGCTAATATCTAGATCTTAATCTGAGGGTGACAACAGCCTCTTCAGCATGCAGAACCAATCACAGTGTAATGGCAATGGAGCTGAAGTTTCACATTTTCTTGTGAACATTAACAACTACTGTGCACATCATCTGTGTTGTACAAGCACATTTTCAAATCATGTCATGCTTCCTAGAAGAAGCTACTTGAGTGACATACCCCTTTCTACCCAGAACTGACATGTTACTGTAAATAACCATACAGTGAATAGAGCAGAAATACAACAGAACTGTAGGAAAACTGTGTAGATTAAGAGAAACTCAACAATGCTATAACTCAGCTAGCAATTGATGATCTTTGTTTCCCAGGGAGCAGCATTGAGCTTCATAGTATTTAGTACTGAAGAGACAGAGGAATCCATTCTTGAGCATGTGCCATGGTGCATAATGTGTCAGTATTATGCCTCTGACTTTTCATCAGAACAGCTGTCTGTAGCCTTCTGAGCACAATCATTTGCAGCGTCGTGTTTAATGTTCTGAAAGAAAAGGGAACATGGAATAATTTATTTTAAAATAAACACCAAAGGGACAAGTATTGTGTTCTTTGGCTTAATTTGTACACGCATGAAATCATTTTTCTAAATGGGCTTGCCAATGTCTTGTTTCAAAGTCTGAGGTTTGGAAGAAGCCTACATCCATCGAGCAAGAGTGTCAGCCATCCCTCCTGTTAGCGTCAGTGCAGCGAAGCCGCAAACCACAGCCACCACAGCTTAATCGCAATGGCTTAGAGATCAGGCTGTCTCACGGGTCATTAAACATCCACACAGGCTAAAAATATAGCATGGGCAACCAACATGAAAGAGCAGCCTGGGTGCTCATGTCTTTCTACAGCAGGGGCCGTACCAGCAACTTGACAAGAGCTTGAAGGCCATACTCATTTTGTATGTAACTACCTCAGTTTTAAAATAAAATACATGCACGAGGCTGAGCTACTGGGCTGAGTGGAAGGGTACTCGGTGCAGAGAGTCGTTGGCTCTAGAATGTCCATCTCTTCATGGTCACCGCAGGTCAAGCTTGTTGATTTTTAGGACAATGTACAGCTCACACTTATTCAAAATGGCTTTTTCTTCACAGGGGGAATGGACACACATAAGTGGGTGAGAATAGTGTTGTGTTGGACTGTTACAAGCTGTAACTTTGAAATGCTAAGAGGTTTCCTGGTCCTGCTTGCAGGGCAGGAGGCTCTGTAAGGAAGCATGTCAGTCTGCAGAAAGCCAGCCTAGGGTGAGTGGTGCCTCTCTGTTTTAGGGAGCAGCTGTTTTGTGTGTCTCTCATTTTGGGTTCTTGGATGGTTCAGGTTCTGACTTCTGAGAAGTAACATTATAGTCCAACATTCTGGAAAGATAAAAACATAAAATACTTTAACTTCTCTGTGTGCATGCCGTGAACATAACAGGGACAATAGAGGTGGGGTTTGACTTGGATCTCTACCAGTTGTTGGCAACTGTTGTATGTTTTAATTTTTTTCATTGCATCTTGGGCCAATCCCTAGAAGCTACCATTGACTTTAATGGGAGTTAGGTCAGCCTATATTTGAGATTCATAATGAATACTAAATGTTGTGGTTTGGCATCAGTTCTGTGGCATGTTTCTCTGACTGGTGTAATTTAGATGAGACCCTGTTACTTATGAGGGCTTGGTTTATGCAAAAACATTAGTTTGCTATCCCTGAAACTATGGCCACCTTGGGTACTGTGACACGGTCTATACAGCTCATTTATTGTTTACTGACCAATTTTTGGATTTCCGATCTCTCTGGGTAAAACTCAGTCCTGTGCAAAGGACCATTGCAGGATTTATGTCCCACTTAGCCCTAATCCTAAAACATAAAATCTATTTTGACCCTCCTGCCTCAGAGATGAATTTTCCCGCTAGAGCAGTTGATTCAGTGCAGAATCTGCAGTCATTGTCGTTATCTTGCTTGCCACTTCACTATTCAGGGTGGGCGACATTAATAGCCTTCTTCCAAAACTCATGATCATACTCCAGGCTGTTATGCAGATTGGTCTCTCTGAGGTCCACTGATATCTGGACCATGTACCGAGTCCTCAGTCTCCATTCTGGTCGTCTTACATATATGTCCACATCAATGTAGCCTAGCCTCCCTCAACTCTTTGTCTTCAGTTGGAGCAACCTGCATTACGCTCTTTAACTTTAGCAGCCCTTGCCCAGTTATAACCACCAGGAAGGGCTGTTGTATGTCACTTGCAGGGAACATCCTAGCCTTCTGGGATACCCTTGACATGGACATCCGTTCACATGAATTTAGCTGTAGGACAAGTTTTACAGGTCAGCCGTACAAACCCGACACCTTTTGGTTTGAAATTGGAGTTTTCCTTCTTCTCACTGAATTGGCTGCCGAGGCTGATGAGCCCACCTGGAATCTAGTCTAATCCCCTCATATCCATGTCAACATGAGGGATCTGTACAGACAAACCATTGGCTAGTCCCAGATTTGCAGATGGAACAGCACTAGCATGTGGAAGCTTTAAAAAGACTTGCAGATCGATCTCAAAGGGAAGATATCAATCCAATGAGCAACATCCTGAGCAGATGTCTATTTTGTAATTGCTTGCGTGTGTATGTTACACCGGCAGGTGCTGAACTGACTATGGAGCAACGTGCTTGTTAAAAAAAAAAAACCAAAAAAACCCCAGACTGTTTTCTTGACCATGAAACTTTGATGTACAGTAGCATTTGCGGAAATGCATTGTTTCCCTGAAGAGTAGCCCAATCGATCAAAGTGGGTTGAGTTATATCTGCTTAGTCTTAGCCGTGTTTGTCAGTCAGTGGCTAGGGAAGGAAACTGTTACTTCCCAGCCTGTGTAAAATGAGTCAGCCAAGATGCTGCAGAGAAATCCAGTGTGCGTTTGAGACTATGTCTTTGGAAGAGCTATTTTTATGAAGAATTTGGCCTGAATCCTTGAATTTTGATTATGCTTTTTTGTCTCCTTGCATTTTACTGTTTCCCTGTAACATGTTTTAAATGTTGTCTTGATTTATTTCTGTATATAACTCCCCTTATTTATGAAGATGTAATGTCCCTGGGGTCAATGGGGGCCCCAGTTGTTCCATGTAACTGAAAGAGACATTACCTAAGTGGACCATGAATCAGAAGTGGGGCAGACAGAGAGATCTATTTTTACAAACCCTTTAACTCTCAAGGCGCTCTGCCTGAAAGGCAGGCAGGGGTGGCCTGTGTGGGGGATGGGGAGGTGCTGGGAATAGTGCCTTTAGGAGCTGGACTGTGCAAAACTTAACCCAGTGTGGATGGGGATACAGAAGAGGAGATGGACGTGGGAGGGTTTCTGTAACTTCAGCCTTTCCATCTAAGCAATGACAGGCACTCTGTACAGAGGGCAGGACCTGTCTAGGTATAACGAGATGTCACATGCTAAAATGGACAACTTTCTGCTGTTTATGCTCTTGTGAAAAGTGAACCAGCAGAAAAGTAAGAGCTGCTTACATTAAAGCTGCTCATAGTGTGGCTTGAAAATGAAGATTTACTCTGAAAAGTGACCGTGGAACTGAACTCATGGGGCTTATGTTCGTCGTACCTTCATGACCTTCCAAATGAAATACAGATAAAGAGATACTTTCTAATGGCCAGGGGCTAATGGTGCAGTGTCTGGCTCCCAGATGATGGCCCTGCCCTAGAGAGTAGTTCCCTTTTCCCTTAGTCCACATGGAGATGTTGGGTGCCTTGTGCTTCTGTGTGGAGAGGTTTTCCTACCTCCTGGTGTCTAGGTTCTGGGAGTGGAAATGGGGCAGTTCTGGCTATGCTAGTCCCTCTTACCCACCCACTTCAGATGCTGCCATCCAAAAAACCTGTATGCCCAAAAACTGAAATATTTTGACTAAAACCCCAAATATTTTGATTAAGAAAGGTTGCTCCTGCAGTGCTTTGTCAGTTTTAGTTCACTTGCTGCATGTCCCCGTTCTCTTCTATAGGCTGGGCTCCCCATCTGAACTTCACCTCCCATGATGCACTGCTTCCCTCTCACTAAGAAGGGAGGCCACGGTTCATCATGGGAGATGTAGTTCAACCAGGGAGCCCAGCCTATAACGAACAACAACCGCTATGAAGCATTGCAGTAGCATGTCAGATTCAAAAGATTTCAGTTTTCAGCCTACACCATTAAAGGCCATAATTTACCAACAGTCACCACAACATGGTATCTGAGAAAAAGAAAGAGGCTGTGGCTACTATTGCTAAATTATGACATTTTAATGGTGACCATTGTACTGGTCAGCCACGTTGGTACGGCAGCATGAGGAAGTATGCACTACCACTACACTTGCTGCACACGTTCTGTGGAAAATAAAGGAATTCAGCCCCCAGGGCTTTCAATCTGTCATATTTCATTAGTGCTCAATTCACTAAAAAATAACCATATGAATTACAGTCATAGTTCAAAGTTAAGTTATACTGTTCATAAAGTCAGTATGTCTTGTAGTGAATGGATCAGTGCTCATGCTCTGGAATTTGTTGAAGGGCTCTCACCAGTCATTTGTCTCTAGAATAATCTAGGAAACTTCTGCTACTAGGAAATGAAGAAATAATCTTGGGTTGCAGAAGTCCCTCTCTCTTGAATCCCTCCATTTACCCACTTGTGCTGCCTCTGCTTCCATGTGAGAGTTGAGTTCTGGCACCTTCATTCCATCTTCAGCTCACATCATGGGAATGCCAACCCCTTGGTTCTGGCATCAGCAATTATAACATTTCCAGACAGACATAAATACACAAATTAGCCTTTTCTGCATTTTAACTCATAAAAACAACAGCAGCTTTGAAGCACACTGGCATTAGCACTAAGATTAAGTATTGCAACCTGCTATTGTTGGCAGAGTCGGACTGGCCTCTCTCTTTTCCCCACCTACTTGTAATCCTCCATCTTCTTGGAGCAGAGCTAACTGCTGTGTCCATTTGTGTCACCACAGAGCAGTCTTGGCAGATGCATGCCCTTAGGCTGGGATGATTTTACAAGCATCATTTTCATATTTTCATTGTTTGCCTGGCTGGATTTTTATCTGTTCTAGCAGTTAAACATACTGAACACTCTGTTGAATAGTTACATATTCCATGCTGAACTGAAGGCTATCGATATACTTCCAAACACCGCCCTGGTCTAACTCTGCCAACTTCAGCGCAAGACCAGGAACGAAGTCGGTCCAGAACCTTCTAAACACCAGCTTTTGAAACAAGCATAACAGCAAAATCACAGGTAATCTCTCTTGCACTTCGTACACCTATGCTCTTGTACATAAATAGGGTATGCTGTTGTGACCACCACTCAATGGTTTGCATCCCAAAGCTATGGGGTTGCAGGTGTTCACGTGACAGGCCCATCTTTGCATGTGGTTCATATTTTAACGGCTGAGAGTATTTAGATTTAGCTGGAACAGCTCTCAGGCTCTTGACGGCATGGGAACCAGTGCTGTTTACAGTGCTCTCAATCCCTTCCCCTCATTTCAGCCACTGATCTAGGCTAAGATTAAAGTTAGTTGAACAAAGATAGAACCAGAGTTCGTGTCTTTTTTTCTTCTTGACTAGGAAGCAGCCCTTCCTCAGTGCTCACCCTCCTCCTTTGCTGATGCAGTGAGTCCCCTTTGTTTTTTAAACCAGTTCTAAACAGGAGTCATTTGACTTGTGGGAAATTTTGAAAAAAAATTTTCCCTCAACTTTCCCCTGAAGATCCAGGAGAGAAACAAATTTACTCAGAAATATTCATTAAAAAAGGCCATTTCCTTTTGAAAAAGGTGACAAAAGTTTTGACCAGTTCTACTCCTGTTTCAGTCATCTATAACCACTGGAGCAAGGCATGACACAGACAGTCTTAAGAAGCCAGTTTGTTCAGGGTCATGGCTGAAGCTAAGGAGGGAAAAGATGCAACTAGATTTTAGGAAAGGATTCCCTTTTCAGATGAATACAAAAATTCAGAATAATGGGTTAAAGGAAGTAATAGAAGCAGGCACCACTGATGTGTTTAAGGAAACAATAAAAAAATGTTTTGCACTTATTTAGCTTGGGATTCAATGTACTTAACAAACCGTAATGTAAGCCTCGCGACCTTCCTACCAAAGAACACAAATCCATAAAACAGGCAAAACCAGTGGAAGATGGTAGCAGAACTTGCGGAATGAAAAGTTTTTAGTAGGAAAAAAAGGTTTAAATCTACACAGAAGAGGAATCTTCTGCTCTGTCCAGTCCTTCAGTCATCCCTACCTCTCCTCACCCTGATAAAAGTTTGCTGAGACTCACTTGTGAGAAGTAATGAACAGGTCCAAATTGTGGTAGATGCCTACCTGGGTTAAAGTGCAGTTGTCATTAGAAAGTTGACAACGATTGACAGGGCCTTTCTTGTTTCTCATCAGTGATTCCATTTCAAATAGCTTCAGTTAACAAGACAAAAATATGATTTTTCTAACTTCTAGCTTTTCAAACTCCACCAGGGAGTTGATCATCAAACTGTCTTCTTTCTGCCACTTACCTCATTCTCAGTAACAAGATATTGTATTCAGAACCAAGCTGGCAATGTTGTTGGTGATGCATTTGGAAGAAGAAGATCCAGTTCACACTTCTGTAAACATACTAGTTCTGATATTCCTGCACTAAGGAAAAATAAAGCTGGTTGACAAATATTCCTCACCCTCCTTGGAAAATGTCAACTTCTTGATGAAAAATTGGAACCCAAAATATTCAAACAGCCCGCTCTGCTTCCCGCAGCTCCCATTGGCTGGGAACAGCAAACCGCGGCCAATGGGAGCTGTGAGCAGCCGTACCTGCGGAGGCGGCAGGTAAACAAACTGGCCCAGCGTGCCAAGGGCTTACCCTGAGCAAGCCGCAGACCGAGTTTGGGAACCACTGCTCTATACAATGGGAACTGTTTCATCCAGGTCACAGCAAAAAAGCTTTCCAGCAAGTGGGGGGAAGATATAAAAGAGGGACAATGATGAACATGAAGGGACCTCACTCTCCCTACAACAACACACTGAAAACACCCGAGGAACAAAGACTGAACTGTGGGAAGTCATGGTCCCAGGCTGGAAGGATTTTTAGCCTGTGTAAGAGAACCTGGGAAAGCCAAGGCAACTGTGCCTTAAGAATCTGCCAGCCTGTTTATCACTCAGGGTGAGACTTTGCTAATTTTGTATCCTACCTATCTAGTGTGTTAAGATCAGTGTGTGGCTTTTGTTTATTTACTAAGGTAATCTGCTTTGTTCTGTTTGCTATCCCTTTAACCACTTAAAATCTACCTTTTGTAGTTAATAAACTTATTTTGTTTATTATTAAACCCAGTTTATGTAATTTCTAACCGGGGGGAGGGAGGTTAGAACAGGGAGTGGGAACCCAGGCTGGTGGAGCAGGAGAGTCTCAGTGAAATCCCAGTATATCCGGTGGCATCCCAGAATGGGGTGTCCAACCCGTCACAGTATTATCACAGATAGGGAGAAACAGGTGGGTTAGGAAGCACTGCAATAACCAGTGCAATATGAGAAACCAGTTGATCACTCAGTGGATGACAGCTCTGGAGGAGAGGTGGGTTTGGATATATCTGGACACATGTTCCAAGAAGGGAAAAATTATCATTATGGAATTGCTGCTGCTTCAAACTATTACTAGGTGGCGTATTCGGTGGCGGAGCATTGCGCACCAGTTTGGAGTCGATTGCCACACACCAAACTGGTGAATACGCAATTACATGCCGCCATGCATATCATCTCTGGCACCCTGCGTCTGACTCCACTCCCAAGGCTTCCAGTTCTGAGCAATATTGCTCCTCATATCAGATGAGAGGTCGCCACTGGCAAGTTACTGGAGAAAGCACGCACCAACCCAAGCCTGCCGCTGCACAATGACCTTTTGAAACCACCAGCTGTACGTTTGCTGTCCCATTGCTCATTACGGTTTCATCCGCCATGCCAGGATGTTAGGGTGGAAATACTCTGGTGAGAGGAATGGATATTGGTTATAAGCCCCAACCAGTCCCTTGTCGCTGACTCCACAATCTGCCTGCCTGGTTTTGGTCTGCCCTGTCACCAATGGTCCCTGTTGAACAGGTTCTGGACCGGGCAAGGTCTCTGTACAGCCAACCAGTATCGCTGGGGCCTTTGCGACAGCCCTTTGTGCAGCTGTGGCACAACACAGATGATGACGCACATTGTCGATGAATGCTGCTGACTAGGTTCAGTGGTGGCCTAGAAGAACTGCATCACGCCACTGAAGATGCCATCGCTTGCCTAGACAACTATGCACATGCTAAATAAAATTAGGTTTCACGGATTGTTACAGATACAATGTATGGATCTGTCTTTTGTATCCGATCCTGCCATGGCAGTCTCCATGCTGTCTAAAGGTTTGTTTGATAGTCTGTCTCCAGTGGTTTGTATGCAGCTTTACCAATCAAGAGTAGTTATATTTTGGTTGGATTAAGGCAAAGACAGTGTCAGGTAGGAGTAAGCTTCCTTGGCTTTCTATGTTGATAGGACAGATTTTTGGCAGCTGATTCTGCCAAGGACCTGGGGGTTATAGTAAACCATGAGGGGTTTTGTTTTGTTTGTTTAAGCATATCTGTTACTCCATGCTTGATTCCCTCCCACACCATAAACTACAGCAGAGATGATATGATGGTGCTCCTTAAATGTATCCTTGTTAGGATACTGGATTACTGTAGTTAGTCCCACTTATTTGTGGAGTCTCCTCTTTGTCACAAAGTTGGTTCCACTAAATATAAAGTGTATACGGACAGGTGGCAAGGTCTTCTTCCATGCTTAGCTGAATGTTTGGCTGTAGTGATCGGTAACCATTTGATCCGTTCCTGTGTGGCCACACGGGCTTGATGGGCTGAAAGTCCAACATTGGAACAGACTTGATGCACCCATGTAATTGGGGGTCTGCCTCTGGGCTGCCTCCACCTCTCAGTTGGTGGAATTTTATCCCGGATGTTACAGGCCATCCAGAGAATGGCGTTCACTGGAATGTCTTGTGGCATTCTGGCTACATGTCCGAAAAGAGTAAGGCATCGGCTGCGGACAATGGCCCCATTAGTTTGTAGACTGGAGTAACTGTAAACGTCTGCATTACAAATTCATTCCACTTTATTCCCAATATGTGATGTTGGCATTTTGTGTGGAAAGCCTCCAGCTTTGCCCAGTATGAGCGGCATAATGTCCATGTTTCTCAACTGTACAGGAGTTGGGAGAGGATACCGGTCAAATAGATCCTGAACTTGGTGGTTGTGGTGAGATGATGTTGATTCCATATTAGTTGTAAATGACCCATGTCAGACGCTTTGATGCCAATCAGGTGAAGAACCTCTGTATGAAAATTGGAGGAACTGGTGAGTACAGAACCCAAATAGCAAAAGCAGGAGACCGCTTCGACGGTTTCATTATCTGGAGATTGGAGTTGCAGGTGGACCTGCTCCTAGGTTTTGCAGCTTTGTCTTTGATCACAAAACACAACTCTGTAACGGGCTGCCCCTTTTATGGCGCCATCTGATGTACTGGGATACTGCTGAGCCCACCTGTTCTGTCAGCCTGGGCTCCTAAGCTTCTTCTAGCGCGCACACACAGGCAGGACCACACCCAGCTGCAAAAAGACACAGACACTGAGATCAGCTCTGGGAAGACTCAGCTTAAGGGACATGCCCCAACACTCAGGTGCCCACCTCCCTTGGAGTGCAGACTCAAAGGTATGTTGTCTTGCACTGTATAGAAAAATGTGCACAGCGCAAGCTCATAACATTTTGCCCTCTTCCTCAAAATGAAGAGAGATATGCACGACTATTTGCCCTCCCCAGTTAGAAATTATATAAAATGGGTTTAATAATAAACAGAACAAATGTTATTAACTATAAAAGGCAGATTTTAAGTAGTTAAAGAGATAGCAAACAGAACAAAGCAGATCACTAAGCAAATAAAACAAAACACGTCAACTAAGCTTGATTCACTAAAGAAACAGGTTACAAAATGTAATTTCTCACCCTAAATGTTGAATTTAGGCGGTATGCAGGGTTTCTGTAGCTGAGAGTTACAGTTATTTTCTTACAGACTGGACCCCTGCCTGTCCCTTCAGGTTAGTTTCTTTGTCCCTTCAGGTACTTTTAGCAGTCTCTCTTCTTGGGTAGGCAATGGAGGAGAGTCCTGTACAAAACTTTTCTTAAACAACATATTCATGTAATGTTTATCATACTATAGAATTAGAATGTATAATCCCTATTAAATGATGAGATATATTTGAGCTATAATGTATCTTAATTAAAACGATCTTTAGATAGGTTTTTTCCTCAAAAAGCATTTTATAAAAAAAAAAATCTGATTTTCTTAATATTTTTAAAAAAATCATTGATTTTTATCCATCCTGACTAGGAGGGTGGTGAAGCACTGGAATGGGTAACCTAGGGAGGTGGTTGGTGGCTTCCCTGGAGCTGGGGAAAGACTATTGCTGTGCCTAGAGCTGATTGAGGTGGAGGAACTGTGAGTAACCCCCACTCTTGTTTGGGAAAGTACTTGCAAGGGAAGGGGCACAGCAGAGAGACTGAGTCTGAGGAGAGGCAGAGTGATCTTCCCATCGAACCAGGACCCAGAGCTGCCGACCTTTGGTGGAACCAGCTCCAATCGTCAGCGGGGTTGTGCATCTTGTTGCCTTGGCTGGACTGATGCACTGAACCAACAGAACACTGTCTCCAGCTGCAGATCTCCAAGCGCGCCCACACAGATGTCTAGGACTCTGAAATCCAGAGGAGGGTCCACTCCGGGGTGGGGTAAATGGTGGCAGTGTAAATTCCAGTTAGATACATTTCATTTATCACTGTATATTGAATTTGTTGATTGATTTTTCATTCAGCTGCCCCCCTCTGGATTTACATTAGTAGTGACATTTAATCTTAGTCTGTTATACCCTGTTTCTTTTAAGTTTTTAAGTAAAATGTGTTAACTCTAATTCAAGTATATTGGATGTATATTATTTATAATTGGTATTTTTGAATTAGACCCACACCACAGATGATTGATTATTATTAGAATAGGTTTATTCCTCGAGGTTCCCAAGGCACACCACTGTGTGTATACAGGGCCATCCAGGTGGAGGCACCGCCAATTTTAAATTCCTTTAGGAGTAAAGGGACTGCAGCAGAGGGGTGGATAGAGGATTCCCACCTATCCAACATCACCACTGGGATACTCAGGATTTCCTTTAATATCAACAACATCAGGTGCCCAGGCACACAGGTGAGTGTTGCCTGCTCCCAAGTAACCCAGGGAGGAAATGGCTGGGGGCGGGGGAAGGTTACACATGGTTTCTGATCAGTTTCACTGCTGCCCACCACTGACTAGAAGCTGTGAAACATTTTACCACTGCTCCTCAGTGGTGGGCAGCAGTGAAAATGACAAGAATCGTGTCCGGTTCACTCAACAGCTGCCAGGGCTTCCAGAGTCTACAGCTCGGGGCAATTGTCCCCAGGGCTCCCCGGCCAGCTGGTTTGTCAGGTTGTCGGACTGTAGGGGCAGTCGGCTCACCAGTGTGTGGGAGCCAGGCAGCCTGGGAAGCCAGCTGACTCAGGAGTGTGGAAACACTGGAGTGCCCTGGGCAGGGCACTCCACATGGCGGGGCTGCTTCAGAACCTGGCCCTGAGAGCTTGTCCCAGGACTTCCAGGCTTGCTGCAGAGCTGTACCTCACAGGGGTGTTGTGAGGAGCCTGGATTCCACCCTGCTGGGGCTGTAGGAATACCTGTAGAGATGATGGTATTCATTTCTTGTTCTAAACACCTGTATCTGTTTGAACAGCACACAATAACAGTTGCCGTAATTTGCCCTTGAAGTAGTTGCATTTCAGCCATGGTCTGGGTGGGTGAAATGACTCTTGCAAGTAGATAGCTCAAATTAGTTGTAAGTGTGCCAGAGTGTATAGAATAAATGTAAGTCATAAATCATCATAACAACCTTTGAAAAATGCACAAGTGCCCCAGAAATTCTAGGCTACTCTGTCAGAGTGCTTGAGACAGGTCCAGTGATCAGCATCATATGGTACATACAGGATGCATAAACCTATAGGGCCGCCTCTACAGGAATATTTTTCATATAAACTTTGGCTTAATGAATTTGCCTATGATATCAAGCAACTTTCTTCCCCAAAACAATTTTGTTGGTAATTCACATAAAGTTCTATTATTCTTGGAGTGCAGCTTTAACAAAAGCCAGTCGGTCTAAATTTTGCTGCTTTCATATTTTTATTGCAGAAATTACTCAAAAATATTTGGCTTGTCTAACCGTAACTTGACAATACAGTGTATATTGCTGAAAATGTGTCACTGCATTATTCTTACAAAAATAAGCTTTCATCGGGATTTTTCCTTGTGCACTGGCCTTTTGCTGGCACATACTGGGAAGGGAGTTCATAGGTATGAAACTAGTCTAATACAAAACCAATTATTTTGGTCTAGTGCTGGTGTCTTAAGAGTATCACAGATGACTAATCAATACATATGTCTGAATCTCTGAATCCTTCCATTGCAGTTGAACACCACTTAGGGCACTAACAAGGCTCCACCATCCACAGTGTATTGTGCTGTTCGCTGGAATATCTACCTTGTTGTGTTTCTATAACTTTTTGACGATGATAGGGTGTTGGCCAATTGCTCAACGCCCACCTGGAGGACCAGTAGGCTGCTCTTTGATTGATCCCTTCACTCTGATATGTCCACCATGGGTTGCCCTACCAGGAGTTAAAATCCTACTGGCATACCTCTCAGGGTCATCGAAACACACAAGCCTTCCCACCGAGTCATTGTGCAGTCCCCTGGGGAAGGACAGATTGATACATACACATATAGATTGCAATATGCTGTACTATTAGCATCTGTAGAATCACAGATTGTAAGGCAAGAAGGCCTTATTTTGATCATGCGGGAGATTTAGTCTGACCTCCTGCAAAACACAGGACATAAAATTTCACTCAGTGATTCCTGCATCTACCCTTATGGCTCAGCTAGAGTACATTTTTAGACCTTCAGTCTTGATGTAAAGACTTCAAGTGATGGTGAATCCACCACATCTCTTGGTAAAGTAAATTGAGCCAATGGTTAATTAACTCAATGTTTAAAAAAATGTGCCCCTGATTTCTAGCTGGAATGTATCTAGCTTCAGATGACCTAGATGGACCTTCAGATGGACCAGATGACCTTCTGAGGTCTCTTCCAGCTCTAATCTTCTGTGATTCTATGATTCAGATGTGTAAGAGCACAGAGTAAGGGTGGGGTACAAAGCACAGGTTTTGGGAAAAATGGTTGACCATACGAAAACTGAGAGGCAAAGGGCATAACATATGTTCTTTTTCTAGATGAAGGGTTAATAGCTATATGGCAGGGAAGAAGAGATGAGTTCTGAGATGGGACTTGAAAAGAATCAGGGAGCTAATTTGGGACCGGTGCTAGGAGGTTCCAATCATTGATACGGAGTGAAAGTCGTCTCTACAGCCTGGTGCTGAGGGGCAGGGATTGAGGCTACAAAGAATTCTGATGTTTGAGGAATGCAGAGAAGTGAAATAGCAGACGTTTGTCCTGTAATGATGATTCATTTAGATGGGCTGTACACAGCCCAGTAAGACAGCAGATTTAATGGCTCTGCGCATGGATGAAAATTGGAAGAGCTAAGACACCTGTACCTGTTTTGAGGAATTAGGTCCTGCTCTGGCAAAGGGAGACAGCTCTCTGGTTTTATAAACAGGGTTTGTCAAATCAGAATAGATCCTTGATCTCTCCAGTCCAGTGTCCCACTTTCAGCAGCAGGCCATACCTCAGGCTTCAGAGGAAGGCAAGGAGCTTCCCTGACATATTGCACCTCGCCAACATCACAGCGCTGTATATCAGGAACCAGTGCTAGCCAGTGGTGAAATGGTTTAAAAAAAAAAAGTGGGCAAAGTGACCAAATTTGGGGAATATGGAGTTTAGTTTAGAAGTAGGTAAACTCAGTTAATCAGAGTGTATCCTTGACTGCTGGTTCATACCCTGCAGCATGAAGTCCCATTTTATTTATGGTAGCTGCCAGTACTTCAAGTACAGATATAGGTCATGCAATTATCCTGCCCTTTATACAATCAAGCAACTACGTTTGACTTATTGACTGCCTTTGAGCAGAGAACTCAATGAACTGTTGTGATAAATGGACCTACAAATTTACTCTAATTGTGAGCTCAATTGTAAAAAGTATGTACAAGGTCATAAAATGACACAATAACCTATAATAACACATGCTGATGGGGGAAAGGTATGAAAGGGAGACAAACTGGATTACTGTAAACAAAAAGGCCTGCTGATATAACTCATGGATAGGGGGCCCTGTCAAATTCACAGTCCACTTTGGTCAATTTCACAGTCATGGGATTAAAAAAATTGTAAATGTCATGATTTCAGCTATTTAAATCTGAAATTTCACGGTGTTGTAATTGTAGAGTCCTAGCCCAAAAGGGAGTTGTGGGGGTTCGCAAGGTTAGTGTGTGTGTGTGTGTTTTTGTGTGTGTGTGTGTGTGGGTTTACAGTACTGCTACCCTTTTTTCAACATTGCTTCGCGCTGCCTTCAGAGCTGGGCAGCTGGAGAGCAGTGGCTGGTGGCTGGGAGCCCAACTCTGAAGGCAGAGCCGTTGCCAGCAGCAGCGCAGAAGTAAGAATGGCATGGTATTGCCACCCTTAGTTCTGTGCTGCTGTTGTGGGGGTGCTGCTTTCAGAGCTGGGCACCTGGCCAACAGCCCCTGCTCTCCAGTCACCCAGCTCTGAAGGCAGCGCAGAATTAAGGGTGGCAATACAAAGGCCCCCTAAAATAACCTTGCAACCCCCCTGCAACTCTCTTTTGGGTCAGGACCCCCAATTTGAGAAACACTGGTCTTCCCTGTGAAATCTGTATTGTATAGGGTAAAAGCAAACAAAAGATCAGATTTCATGGGGAAGGCCAGATTTCACGGTCCGTGATGCGGTTTCCATGGCCATGAATTTGGTAGGGCCCTACTCATGGACTCAGTTGAAATTATGCTTGATAAAAACAGAGGTGGAACTAGTAATTAATGAACCCAAATTGGTGTGTTTGAATATTAAGCCTAATTGGTGGACAAATAATAAAGGGAAGGGCTATTCCACCCATCACTTCCTTTGGGAGGAAAAGATGGAAGAACAGACCGAGGCTACTGGAGTGAGCTTCCCCATCAAGTCTGCTACCCTCATGTCTCCTGGAACCCACGACCTTCTTTGTCCTAATCTGGAGGGATGTCCTGACCAGATGGACCAAAGGGAGGGACTCAGATATTATCGCCACCTCGACTAGCTCCAACTGAATCCCAAACACCATCTGAGATAAAATGGGATCTGACTTTAACAGCAGCAGCAACAACTGCAACTCCAGCCTATCTCAACTAGCTTCTTTTCTTTGCCCCAACAGGACAGTTGTTATCTTCTTTGATACCATTTAAGAGACTGTCAAACAGGGGGGGTGGGTTTTTCCTTCTAAAAACTCTCTCCAGCTAAAGGGAAAGGAAGCAAGTAACGTTGTTAAAATGAAAGCCTTACTTAATACTTTACATTTCAAATGTTTTAACTGTTTTTTTCCTTTTCTGTATTTTTAATAAATAGAATAATTTTAATAGTGTGTTTGTCGTGGTGCTAAGCAGGCTGGGCTCTCTGTTTAACACTGTTTAATTCTGGACAATAATTGGGTTCTGTTAACACCTTTGGCCCACTTACTCCATCTAAATTAATACACCAGGGTTCACTGCATGCTGTGTGAAATAGTGTTTCCTTCCTGAGCCAGAGCAAAATCAAGCCCCTACTGAATAATGGAAAGGGAAGCTCAGAAGTTTACAATAGCCCTAAAAGGTTCTGTTATTGATTGCCAGATACTGCACCTGACTATTGGGGCTATGGCAGATGACCCAAGAAACACAGTAGGCTCAGTTTCCTGGGACAGTTGCAGGATCTCCCTGATTTATCACGGCCAGAGAACGGCATGCATGCGGTTTAGCTCTTCTGTAAAGCAAAATAGGGTCTATGAGGACATATCTGATGCTTTATTACTTCTCCCATTTCCTTCCATTCTTTTGCTCATACAGTGTTTTCTTCTAGGCTAAATACTGGTGGTGGCTGAGTGTTCCTTTCCCAGCCACACTGAAAAGACACTTGGTAGAAAAATCAGATTTTCCATGGTTAGTAAATCCTGATATGTTCGGTTAACACTCTAGATGTGTGATGGATCCAGTACATGTCTGGGTGCACTAGGTGGCAGCCTCTGATCACATGACACTAGTAACTGGCTCACAGTGGGTATGCTGTTTGCATGGGGCATAACAGCGGGGGGAGAGCCTATCTCCCCGATGCACCAAAAACAAGAGCCAGAGAGATTTATATCCAAAGATGGTATGTAAGTAATTAGCAAATGTAAAACAGACTTCAGCACAGTGCACTGATGAATGAGAGAATTACATTGAAAAAGAGGAATGGGAGGTTTTCTACCAGAATGTCTATGGTACATGTGCTCATATATGGAAAGAATGAGAATGCAAACGACTTAGCACTTCTTCCTCTGTCCCTTATATGGTCAATACATGTAAAACCGAATTAGCTGTGAACTCTTGAACAGACAGGGATTCACATTCAGTCTCATATCCCAGAACTGTCCTGTGATAGAAAGCTGCTCATTCCTCTTTGGAAGCTCTGTTTAAGCATAACAAACTGCATGTGTGTGCATCCATACAGCATGCCTGTCTGTGGGGATAGGAACACAGGATCTTCAGCTCTAAAAACCTAGACTGCTACAGCCTGAGCTAAGGAAGAATTCTGCTAACTGTAAGTAGCAGACTATTACAGTTGCTGGGGGATAGCCATTAGCAGGAGACATCCAATAATACCTAGCTCTTTTTATCCGTAGATCTCAAAGTGCTTTACAAAAGAGGCAGTTGTCCTTCTGTGAAACTGAGGCACAGAGAGGCGAAGCAACTTGCCCAAGGTTACCCAGCAAACCAGAGGCAGAGCAGGGAATAGATCAGAGGTGTCTTCAGTCTTAGTCCAGTGCTCTAGCCACTAGGTCTCACACATTAAGACTATGTAATGTATAGAACAGGGGATTCTAACTGGTATGCCGTTTTACAGAGAAGTGATCTATTATAGAATGTTGAATGCTTCAGGTTTGCTTTTGTGATGCAATGAAAACCATTGTTGGCTATACAGAAGCTTTCTGCTAAAAGAGAGGGGACTTCCAATAGAACAAAAATCAGAGACTTCCGTGGGACGTCAATGAGAGCAAGATCGAGCACATATCTTGCAAGGTGTTCCATGGTGGTTAATGGCAATGGCTATGTCTAGACTTCAATCACTGGGTGTGGCTGCCGCATGACCCAACAAATCCTAGCTAGCTCAGGTACTGGTGCAATGAAGTTGCTTTAAGCAGGGGCTAGCCCTGCAAGTAATTACCCAGAGTTCTGGGAGGGCTTGTACAGCTCGCATTCAAGCTCAGTTTTTCTGTCTTTTGTAATGTATCCTGCTCATAGTAACTGATTCCACACTGGCAAGACATATTAGAGATGGGCCCAAATCATAATCCTGGAGCATCTGGATCCAGGATTTTGGGGTGTTTGGATCTGGATCCAACCTTGGAGTGGGCCTTTCTGTATAATGAACAGAACTAAAAGCCTGGATCCAACCTCTCCCTGTACTTTAGTCAGGGTCATAAATTCATGTGAATTTTACTTCTAGAGAAGGGGCACTTCTTTAATAAGCAAGTAGTAATTTTTTAAAAAAAAATCAGCAGGTGCAGGCTAATCCTGACACGTGTGGTTCTGCCATGTGTTTATTTGAAGATCCCACATGTAAAAAATGCAACTTTTCTTTTTATTCATTGCCAGTGTTGCACTGTGTTTCCTGTTTCCTGTTTGTTTAAGTGCAAATCAGCTCTTTCCAGCCTGTAGCTGCTGTTCCTACTGATTCAGTGGTCTCGGAGCACATAATTAATTTTGTCTGTACCAGTCACCATTTGATCCCTCAACCCACATCACTTGCTGCATGTGCCACTGAAATCACATCCATTGTTTAATTTCTTCAGCGATAAAAATATTGAGCTAAAGTATCATTTACTCCTTGAAAACCGGCTTTTCCGAAACCTATGTTTGATGTTGCATGCTTGGGCTGACAAATAAAACCACAGGTAAAGAAAATAAAGTTACGGACACTTTGACAGGTAAGGAGCTAACATTGGAAAGGGGGGAAACAGCTATCCTCTTCACTGCCTCCATCTTTCTTGACTTGAAGAAGAAAGATGGAAATCTGGAATTTAGTAGGGGCTAGGCAAGGTTTATAGAATGAGTGGTTCTCCATTGCTCTACAGCCCCTTTGTTACTTGCAGAGTGTAAAGGGGCTATAAACACAGTGGACTCAACTTCTCTAGATGATGTAGAGCCAGCTATACTAGCTCCATGCCCTCTGGTGTGGGCATGGCTGAGAGAGACAGCATGGCTGGAGAACTGTTGCACTCCTGATTATTCTCAGCTGATGCAAAGGCCTCTGGGGGCTATTGCAGCAAGCTGTAAGTTAGAGCAGCTTCAGGGCTGCTCTAAAATATGTCAGTGGCCTGGCAGGCCGATGGGCTGCCCCAGAATATGGAGAGGTGCAAAGTGTAGTTCAGACAGTCAGGGACAGAATATTTTCCAGTTCATCAGCTTTTGACCACATAGGCTCCACTTTGGCCACATGGACTAAAAATTGTAATAAAACTTGCATAACATTTGCGTAAGACTCCAAGTAGATGCCCTCCTATGTAATCCAGTGGAATCCATCAATTTTATCCCACATGTTTCTGAATATGTGACATCAATTATATCTCGGCAGTTTCCTCCTTGCTTCATCAGTTTTCTATTAATACACCTCTTTTCCCTCCACCCCCATCCATCCATTCTTCCTATCGCTTCCCTTGGTTGATCAATTTTGCCACTTCCCCCAGTCAGTTGATTCGACCTCTCTCCTCAGCCATTCACTCTCCCTTCCTCCAGTATCTTAGTAGTCTATTTTTCCTGTTAGACTCCTCTTCAGCAGCAGCTCATCTTACGTCTTCTCAGCAGGGAGGGCTGGAAAGGGCACAGCCAGGGCCTAGAAAGGTGTTCCAGGCATAGGGGTGAAAAATATAAAGCCAGTAAAAAGTATGTGAGTGAATCACATTGCCACCTATTGGTTGGCCCACAATGGGGGAAAATGGGCCCTAGTACTGCAAATAGCCATTGAAACCTATGTGGGGGCTGATGGGGGTATAAATTCTAGCCTGAGGTTGCAAGGGTGTGTGTGTGTGTGTGTGTGTGTGTGTGTGTGTATGTATGTATGTATGTGATATTCATCTGCTCTTGTCTCTTGGTTTTATTTCAGAGGGTTCCATGGAAAAAAATGGTACAGAGGTAGGAGTGTGAGAGAGACCTGAGCAGCTTGGGCCTACATATGTCCATAAAGAGGGAAATAGCCTGATTTTTTTCTAGCCTATGTTTATAATGTATCTCGCTCCATCAGATCAGGAGCAATCTGCCACCCTAGGTGAAGCCTGAGCTGGTAGCAGACTACACTTATCTAAGTTAAAAATCACTTATCTAAGTTAGATGCCTGCAAGTCACCAGGACCTGATGAAATGCATCCTAGAATACTCAAGGAGCTAATAGAGGAGGTATCTGAGCCTCTAGCTATTATCTTTGGTAAATCATGGGAGACAGGAGAGATTCCAGAAGACTGGAAAAGGGCAAATATAGTGCCCATCTATAAAAAGGGAAATAAAAAAAACCCAGGAAACTACAGACCAGTTAGTTTAACTTCTGTGCCAGGGAAAATAATGGAGCAATTAATTAAGGAAATCATCTGCAAACACTTGGAAGGTGGTAAGGTGATAGGGAATAACCAGCATGGATTTGTAAAGAACAAATCATGTCAAACCAATCTGATAGCTTTCTTTGATAGGATAACGAGTCTTGTGGATAAGGGAGAAGCGGTGGATGTGGTATACCTAGACTTTAGTAAGGCATTTGATACGGTCTCGCATGATATTCTTATCAATAAACTAGGGAAATACAACTTAGATGGGGCTACTATAAGGTGGGTGCGCAACTGGCTGGATAACCGTACTCAGAGAGTAGTTATTAATGGTTCCCAATCCTGCTGGAAAGGTGTAACGAGTGGGGTTCCGCAAGGGTCTGTTTTGGGACCTGCTCTGTTCAATATCTTCATCAACGACTTGGATACTGGCAAAGAAAGTACGCTTATTAAGTTTGCAGATGATACCAAACTGGGAGGGATTGCAACTGCTTTGGAGGATAGGGTCATAATTCAAAACAATCTGGACAAATTGGAGAAATGGTCAGAGGTAAACAGGATGAAGTTTAATAAGGACAAATGCAAAGTGCTCCACTTAGGTAGGAACAATCAGTTTCACACATACAGAATGGGAGGAGACTGTCTAGGAAGGGGTATGGCAGAAAGGGATCTAGGGGTTATAGTGGACCACAAGCTAAAGATGAGTCAACAGTGTGATGCTGTTGCCAAAAAAGCAAACTTGATTCTGGGCTGCATTAACAGGTGTGTTGTGAGCAAGACACGAGAAGTCATTCTTCCGCTCTACTCTGCGCTGGTTAGGCCTCAACTGGAGTATTGTGTCCAGTTCTGGGCACCGCATTTTAAGAAAGATGTGGAGAAATTGGAGAGGGTCCAGAGAAGAGCAACAAGAATGATTAAGGGTCTAGAGTACATGACCTATGAAGGAAGGCTGAAGGAATTGGGTTTGTTTAGTTTGGAAAAGAGAAGACTGAGAGGGGACATGATAGCGGTCTTCAGGTATCTAAAAGGGTGTCATAAGGAGGAGGGAGAAAACTTGTTCATCTTAGCCTCTGAGGATAGAACAAGAAGCAATGGGCTTAAACTGCAGCAAGGGAGGTTTAGGTTGGACATTAGGAAAAAGTTCCTAACTGTCAGGGTGGTTAAACACTGGAATAAACTGCCCAGGGAGGTTGTGGAATCTCTATCTCTGGAGATATTTAAGAGTAGGTTAGATAAATGTCTATCTGGGATGGTCTAGACAGTATTTGGTCCTGCCATGAGGGCAGGGGGCTGGACTCGATGACCTCTCGAAGTCCCTTCCAGCCCTAGAATCTATGAATCTATGAATCTATAACAGGTGTATTCTCCCCCCCTCGTTAATGCTTAATTGTTTCTAATGGCAGTTCCACCAGTTGCTACGCAGCTTCCACTGGAATCTGCTGGGTCTGGAGCTCGCTCTGCAAGTGCCTCGGCTCAATCACTTGTTTTTAGATTTTGTCTGCAAAAAGAAATCCTAGAAAAAATTAACATTTCTGAGAATGATGGTTGTTTGCTATTTCATTTCAACTTTATATGAAATATTTAGGTTGGCTACAGCGGGGCTGCCAGGTGGCTAAACATGCCGAATGAGTGCGGTCAGCGCTTGGGACATGCACTAGGCTGAAGGCATCCAAAAAATTACTTCTGACCTCCCTTTGGTTTGCCAATCACTGCAGGCTGCTGTTACATCATATTCTGCAACAGCCAATAATAAATTAATAGAATTTGGGGATGGAAAAGACCTGTTAGGTCATCCGGCCTCTTCCCCCTTCCCCGCTCCCCAAAGCATAGCCCGGGACTATTCCCTACAGTATATTTTTCTAGTGCTTTGTCTAGTCTTATATGAAATGACGCAAGTGAGGGGGCTGCCAGCACTTCCCTCTGGGAGTTTCTTCCACAGTCTAATGGGCTCCATTGTTTAGTGTTTCCTGCTATTCAGCCTAAAATGTCCCTTTGGTTACTTTCATCCTATTGCTCCTAGTTTATACCCATGTGCACCATCTCAGCAACTCTTCTTCTTCCCTCTTGTTTGTACTTGTAGCTGAGAATCTAAAAGAGCTTTGCAAAGGTGAATGCCATTACCCTCATTCTACGCAAGAGGGAACTGGGACACTGAGATTAAGGGGCTCTGCTAAAATATATACAGTGAGTGATGATGAGAACCAGGAATAGATCCCAGATCTCCTGTCTCCTTGTCCCCCTTTTCTAGCCATTTGGCACACTGCTAACTTAAATATACTTATGTTTAAAGGCCCAAACTTGCCTTTCCAGTCAAGGTTACATGCACAGAGTTGAGTATGAGTCTCAAAGAGAGGGAATAGTTTAGAACTGTGCTTAGTTCTCTTTATAAGATGATGATTACGAAGAAAACTCTACACTTCTCTTTAGAAGACGGTTTCAGAGTAGTAGCTGTGTTAGTCTGTGTCAGCAAAAAGAAAAGGAATACTTGTGGCACTTCAGAGACTAACACATTTATTTCAGCATAAGCTTTCGTGGACTACAATCCACTTCGTCGGATGCATAGAATGGAACATACAGTAGGAGGATATTTATACATTCAGAGAAACGTGAAAAGGTGGAAGTAACCATACCAACTGTAAAAGGCTAATTAATTGAAAGGAACTATTATCAGCAGGGGAAAGAAACTTTTGAAGTGATAATCAAGATGGCCCATTATGGACAGTTCACACAAAGGTGTAAGGGTACTTAACTAGGATACTAAACTAGGGAAAATAGATTCAATTAACGTAATGACCGAGCCACTCCCAGTCTCTGTTAAACCTAAGTTAATGGTATCTAGTTTGCATATTAATTCAAGTTCGTCATCTTCTCATTGGAGTCTGTTTTTGAAGCTTTTCTGTTGCAATATTGCCACCTTTCAGTCTGTTACTGAGTGATTAGAGAGGTTGAAGTGTTCTCCTACTGGCTTTTGAATGTTATAATTCCTGATGTCAGATTTGTGTCCATTTATTCTTTTGCGTAGAGACTGTCCAGTTTGGCCAATGTATATGGCAGAGGGGCATTGCTGGCACATGATGGAATATATTACATTGGTAGATGTGCAGGTGAATGAGCCCCTGATGGTGTGGCTGATGTGATTAGGTCCTATGATGGTGTCACTTGAATAGATATGTGGACAGAGTTGGCATCAGGCTTTGTTGCAAGGATAGGTTCCTGGGTTAGTGTTTTTGTTGTATGGTGTGTGGTTGCTGGTGAGTATTTGTTTCAGGTTGGGGGGCTGTCTGTAAGCAAGAAGTGGTCTGTCTCCCAAGATCTGTGAGAGTGAAGGATCATCTTTCAGGATAGGTTGTAGATCTTTGATGATGCACTGGAGAGGTTTTAGTTGGGGGTTGAAGGTGACGGCTGTGGCGTTCTGTTATTTTCTTTGTTGGGCCTGTCCTGTAGTAGGTGACTTCTGGGTACTCTTCTGGCTCTGTCAATCTGTTTTTTCACTTCAGCAGGTGGGTATTGTAGTTTTAAGAATGCTTGATAGAGATCTTGTAGGTGTTTGTCTCTGTCTGAGGGATTGGAGCAAATGCGGTTGTATCTTAGAGCTTGGCTGTAGACAATGGATCGTGTGGTGTGTCCTGGATGGAAGCTGGAGGCATGTAGGTAAGTATAACGGTCAGTAGGTTTCTGGTATAGAGTGGTGTTTATGTGACCATCGCTTATTAGCACAGTAGTGTCTAGGAAATGGACCACTTGTGTGGACTGGTCCAGGCTGAGGTTGATGGTGGGATGGAAATTGTTGAAATCGTGGTGGAATTCCTCAAGGGTTTTTTTTCTGTGGGTCCAGATGATGATGATGTCATCAATGTAGTGCAAGTAGAGTGGGGGCATTAGGGGACGAGAGCTAAGGAAGTGTTGTGATGGTGATTAGAAAGAAAACTCAGTATCTCTCGCTCTCACCTTTCTCCTTTGCCAAAACCTCTTATCACTGTTTGTTTGTAGCTAGCATCCTTTGATGTATTTGTTGTGCTTCTGTACTGGGTTGCTGAGAGTGTCCCATAATTATGGAATGACTTTACTATTGAACACACACGTTGTCGGTATGTTCTGACTAGATTATCTTACAAACCAAATTCCTGGTGGCAAACAGACTCTGTGGTAGTCTGAATCCAGATCCGAGCTTCGCAGCTGTACCTTGTCTCTCTGATAACTTGAACCCAACCCCCCGATCCAAACAGCCTCAATCTTTGTTGAATATTAGATATGGATATTGAGGCTTGACCCGTATGCAGTCCAAAGCAGAGGTGGTTGCTCATATTCCCTGTATTAAGTGCATATAATGCATTCTCTTAGGCCTTTCAGACGAGATCTTATTAACTTTGAGACGTTCCGAGGCTTATTGAATGAAATCAAATAGTGTATCTAACCTACTGCAGCTCTAGATAAAACTTCTATTAATTTTGCTTTAAAGCAATCTTACATGCCATAGGCCTGACTCGTGAAATCCCTTGCAGATTAGGCCCATAGAAAATGGAGATGGAAAAGACGTACAAAATAAGACTTGTTTGTTCCCTTGCCAATACAAAATTGTTCCTTATGGTATATTTTCCAGTGTTTTGTCCAGACTGGTCCTGTTTTTTAAATGATTCATGTGATAGGGTTTCCTCCAGTTCCATTGGTGACTGGCTATTTTCCAGAAAAATCTTTGGAACATTTTTTTTCCTTATTTTGAGTTTGTATCTTTTGGATCCATCCAGAATTTCAAGGGCTGCAATTTGTACTGAACATTCATAGATTGTGATCACCTAGTCTGACCTCTTGTATAACACAGGCCGTAGAACTTCCCCAGAATAATCCTAAAACATATCTTTTTTAGAAAGACATCCAATCTTGATTTAAACATTGTCTGTGATGCAGAATCTACCACGACTGTGGGTAAGTTGTTCCAATGCTTAATTCTTCTTACCGTGTTAAAAATGTATACCGTATTTCCAATATGAATTTGGCTAGCTTCAACTTCCAGCCATTGGCTCATGTTATACCTTTCTCTGCTAGACTGAAGAGCCCATTATTAAATATTTGTTCCCCATGTAGGTACTTATAGACTGTGATCCTGTCACACCTTAACCTTCTCTTTGTTGAGCTAAACAAATTGAGGCAGTTGATTCATTGAGTACAGAGAGGTTCGTGGGCTTTGTCCTGACTTCTCTAGGCAGACACATCCCCAAAAGAAGCCAATGGGAGTTTTGCTTGCGTGAGGAGCATGGCGTTGGGCCTTCGAAGTGAAACTTCTCTATGAAGGACAGATGTGGATTAGCTAGAAAACACCTTTGCATTGACAGCTGTGGTAAGGCTAGGGCTTATATTCTAACTCTTGAACTCTGTAGCTGGCGACTGAGATTTCGTTCTTATTTAATTTACACTGACAGTTTGAATTTCAGGGGAGGATGCTGGACTGGAACCAAATAGTGTTGGCCAAGGAATAGCGAAAGAGCTATACTGCCTGGGTGCATTGCGATGAGCTGTGCCTTTTGCCTTATCATTCTCTGTCATAAACACTTTAGTTATTTACTACTACAGAATGTTCTTTCTCCTTCATAACTTGTTGCTGGCTTGCTCTTTCATTTGAAGTCTTGGACACTGATGTTCATACTCGCGCTGTCTCGCCTTTAGAGTAGCTTACACAGAAAAAGACAGGAGGGTGTGCAAGAAGGCGGCCCTGCCTGCCAATGGCCTCCTCAGACAGCCACGGCATGGCACATGCCCCAGGTTCCCCTCTCGGGTAACCCCAATAACTCCATGCAAGTTATCCTCTCGTGCATCAGTGTGGTTTATTGCCAAAACATCATTCAAATGGTCCCCAGCAAATGTCTCAAACATTTCCCACATGCAGTGTCTATAGTCCACTCTTCCCAGTGGGCACCCCCACCAGCCTCTCTGCTGGGAGTCCTTCCCTATCACACTTAGGTGTCTTCTGCCACATCTAGGTTCCTTGTTGGTCCTCTTCTGTCCCTCTTCCAGGCCAGCCACCCCAGCCTTTCCAGCTGGAGGGTAACTCCACTCTTCCCAACAGGAATCCCCCACTGCCTCTCTGCTGGGAGCATCTTGACCAAGGGAGCATCTCTCACTTCACCCAGCCCTCTTGCTGTTTCCTTGGGGGCAGCTCTCTGGCATGGAGACATCCGCGGGTAAGCTCCTCCACTGCTATCCTGCCTTCAGCCCTCCCCAGCCATTGGCTTCAGCTCTCCGGCAGCAGGCACCTCCCTATGCTGCTGCTCCTGCCTTCAGTCCTGTCCATCCCTAGCTCTCTGGCTTGGGGAATTCAGCCAGCAACCCCCTCTTGCTGCTCTCCTTGTCTCAGGACACACCTCCATTGGCTTCCTGGTAATTCCTCCTTCTTTCCAAAGAGTGCCGGCAGAGAGCTCTCTGCAGCTGTTCCCAGAGCCCTCCTCCAGTCTCCTGACTTTTCCTGACGGACTCTCACTGGCCTATCTTTTAAGCCTAACTGAGGTCAGCTGACCAGGCATAGGTGCATTGGCCTTATTCTCACTTAAAGGACCAGATCTTGAGTTCTCAATGGGGTGAGACCATCAAACTTTCTAGGGGAGTATGGCAAGCCAGGCCAAATTAGACAGCTGACCTTAGCATGGAGGATGGCTTGCAGCTGGTGCACCAAGCAGATCCCCGGTTGTTTCACAGAGCGCTCTCCCGCCCCCAGAGAGCTGTGACTGGCCTGTGGTGCTGTCAGTCACTGCAGCTCTAGGGAGCAGGGGCAGAACCCTGGGCGCTTGTGGCAGGGAGCGGCAATCTAGGTGAGCAGAGAGAGGGCCCGCTGGAAGGAGTGGGACATGGAATGGGGAACCCCCACAAGGGAATTCCCTACACATGACCATCCCATCCCTCAGCTCCCCCCCCGCCCGCCGCTCTCTCTGAACCGTCCACTCTCTCTACAGGTAGGGCCCATGGATACATGATTGATTGGAGGAGGCACTGTGAGGACATTGAAAGCTAGGACACTACTAGATGATTTGGGGGCAATACAGTGTGTGGTGGGGGGTGCTGTCAAGTGGCTTGGACAAGCATAGAGGGTGGGAGGCACTGACAAGTGATATGGGGGTGAGCATGGTGGTTGGAGGGGCCTTCCAGGTGATTGGACGTGGGGGACACTGCTGGGTGGTATAGGAAATGATCACAACAAATGTTCCCTAAATAGACGTAATTTTTTTACATTTTAACCTTCAAAAAATCCAAGACCTCCCAGGCCTAAGCAGCCCCTGAGCCGCCCCTGAAAGTTGCCTCACCCATCAGAATCAGAAATGGCATCTTTGCCCTCCATCAGGACTTAGGAGGGCTCCAAGTAAAACAAACAAATACACCTAAAACCAAACACAAAGAAACAAGGAAGCTAAAAATGGGGCGTGATTCAAAAAAGGTTGAGGGAAAAATGATTGTAGCTTCTCCTTTTGCGGTTGCGTATGCCTCTCTTCCTCCCACTTCGGACCTCCTCGCCCACAGGTGAGGTGGTGCGTCATGCTGCCAGGAAGTGTAGCGCGCACAGGGGCAGCTCAGGCGGATGGTGCCTTTAAGCCCCCTTTGCTCAGAGGATGCGGGTGTGGGGCTGAAATGGCTTCTCCAGTGTAACTAGAGAAGCTCCTTGGGCTACCTGACGTTACTGCAGCCCTGTGTGGCCTGCCTTCAGGCCCTGCCCTGTCCTGCTTTCCCCTCCCTCCCAGCACTTCTGCTAGTCTAAGGCTTAGGAAGGGATGGATTAGGGCAGCCTACAGCTATCCTATGCAGCACGTATGCTGCGGGAATCCTCTCTCAGACAGTTATAAGTGGCTTTTATGTCTCCTGCACAAGAAGGTATTGGCATACTGGGGCCACGAGGGGGGGAATCCCTCTTTTTATCTTTTCCCTTCACGATTAAATCTCATCTGTCCTTGGGGCTTCTATTGCTCTATTCCAGCCCACCATTTCCCTCCTTTTCTTAGTTTTTCCTCTGCTCCTCGGGACCCCTCTGTCTCTTTCCATCCTCCCCTCAGGCCCTGTCCCCTATCTCTCATTTTCCCATTGCATAACAGTTTTCCTCTCCAATTCCCACTCTTCAATTCCCAGATTCTAAGGCCAGAAGGAACCATTCTGATCTTTCAGTCTGACCTACTGCATAACACAGGTCAGAGAACATCAAGTGCTTCCTGTCAAGCCCATAGCATCTGCTTGAGCTCAAGCATATTTTTTAAAAAGCCATCTGACTGTGATGTAAAGACTTCCAGTGATGAGGCATCCACCACCTCCCTAGCTACGTTGTCCCAGTAATTAATTATGCTCACTATTACAAATTGGTGCTTGCATTTTTTGGTCTAAATTTGTCTAGTTTGAATTTCCAGCACTGGATCTTGCTATGCCTTTGTCTGCTAGACTAAAGAGCTCCCTGCAATCAGACATCTTCTCCTCATCAATCACAGGGGGTGGCTGGAATTTTCCATTGCTGATCAGCTGATTTACTTAACAGAATGCCCTGCCTCTCAGTGCCCTCCCAGAGGCAGGGCAGGCAGCAAAGTAAGAATTCTGCTGGCCCAGCAACAAAGAAAGATCAGGGTGGTGCTGATGGCTTTGCCATCCTGAAAGGTATGGAGGAGACAAGCAACCTTTTGAAAATCAAGTCTGAGGCGGTTATTAATCTGCTAGTGGGGACAGGGATTTTATTGGCTGAAGGACAATCAGTAGTGGAAAGAGAGATTTGCGAGACAATTGGCAGAGAGAGAGATGGTGGCTGAAAGAGGCCGTTAGGGCTGTGTAGAGGGAGCAAAGTATGGGGTAAGGAGAGTGTCCTGTAGTGGACACTCATGGAAAGGTGGGAATGAAATCTGAAGGAGACAGTTAGCAAGTGATCATAGAAGTAGGACAGGAGCCTGAAGACAGAGTCCTGAAAGAGGACAAGATTTGATTTCTCTGCCTCCATGGCATATAGGACCTATCTCTACTAAGAGCCCTGCATATACCTACCCATCCCAGCAGCCACAGCTTCAACTTTGCAGGACTGACTGACAGCTACAGGTGGGTCTTAGGTTCAGGTAGGGATGGGGAGCTCTGCATGTTTTATGTCACATGAAAAACGTGGGGCGAGGCCTGCTTTCTCTTGGCACAGTAGATTGCCAGATTTCACACATCATCACAGGATAAATTGTACCCTGTGATTAACCTTAGAAAGACAGCTGGGTTTTCATTGGCATTGTTATTTACTTTTAATTAAATGAGTGGCACAGCCTAATTTCCCCCCCTTTCTTTTAGCCAACTGCAACACAGCTTGTCTTATCAAATGAGATCTAACAGTGCTTCCCTTTACTGTATGTAGTTTCAGGGATCACTACATATGGTTCTCATTCTCTTTCAGATAGGACAGCTGGAGACTGGAATAATTTGTCAGTCGATATTGGCACCTACTTTTGCCTTGTTTCAGAAGTAGTCACCACGTGGGCCTACAAATGTGACTATAGAGACATTTCTAGCAGGTGACATTTACATACTTCTACTTAGGGTACATTTAATCTGTGTGTGTACGGTATTACTTACATAGGTAGGTAAAATGTGTGAAGTATCACAGTGAACTGCTGTCCTAGAAACTTCCTAACCCTGTTCAGTTACTAGGACTTTTGTTATGTGGAGGAAAAGATCATGTAGCAACCTGTATCGGGTTTAATAGGAGTAAAATTATGATTATAAATACTTTGGTCTGAAAATATAATGCACCATCACCAGATAATTTGCTGAATAAAGGAGGTATTCATGCAATGTTGATTGAAATGGAAAACTGACCACAAAATAAACAACACGAATTCTGACACAAATTAACCAAAGCAAGATAATTAGAAATAGGGGTTGGAAATTGGCATGGAGGGACTTACTTTAACTCTGTCCATACTGTGGGTTACTCTTAGGTTGTAGGTTGTATTTTGGTCCTGCAGCACATTTAATAAAAATTGGACCAGGTAGATGTTCCAGCTCCTGGAAACAACTGTGGCAAACTTTCACAACTGAAACTACCTACCCATTTGGAATTCTTGTGTTTTTTCCACACACAAGGAGCAATGGCACACTTCTGAGTTTGATTTTAGATATGCAGTGGTGTTGTAGCTGTGCTGATCCCTGGATATTAGAGAGACAAGGTGGGTTGAAGAACTATCTTTTATTGGACCAACTTCTGTTGGTGAGAGAGACAAGCTTTTGAGCTTACACAGAAGAGCTTGAAAGCTTGCCCTCTCTCACCAACAGAAGTTGGTCCAATAAAAAATAGTACTTCACCCACCTTGTCTCTCTGATTTTAGATTAAGGTGAGAGCAAATATAAAGTCACCATGAGAGAAGTGTGTGTGTGTGTGTGTGTGTGTGTGTGTGTGGCTTCTGTGTACAGACAGCAGCAACTCTGAACACAAGAGCTAATGTCCCTACATCCCAGCAGAGTTCTTAAAAGTTTTAAAGATGCAGTACACAGAGGGAAGGAAAAAAAAGACATTACAGTTTCAAAACTACAGTACAGATACCAAAGACATCCCTTCTCTTGGCAGACCAGCACAACCTGAGTCTGCCATGCTATGGGGAAAGATGAAAAGTTTACTCATTTTATCTGGCATTTGACTGATCAGTAGGGCTGGGTTTTTTTCTGTCTACTTATTTATATATTGCTGTTATAGTACCCCTAGTGTGGTAGGTAAGGCTGGTTGAAATTTTTCCATCAACTTTTTTGAAGAAAAATTGGGTTTTTGGCCAAGAATTGTGAAAAGTGTTTGTTTTCCATTAAAAACTGCAAATTTTCATTGAAAAACAAAACTTTTTAGCTGAAAACTGAAAATGTTCATTTGTCAGTTTTTTTGACAAACAGTTTAAATTTTCCATGGGAGGAAAAGAAAATTCCCACTATTTGTCAGGGCCAGCCTACAACATTTTGGCACCTGAGGCTGGGAGCTCAAATGATGCCCCCATGTCCCCTTGCTTGGGCCAAAACTGTGAAAGGTCTCAATTCTGCCTTTTTCCTGTTCTTCTCCTCTCATGGCACTGCTCTGCTACCTACCCCAATAAAGGAGAACTAAAAACTTAAAATGCCTTGTTCAAAAATTTTAAGTAACGCTTTACTTTCAGCTACTGACAGCTTGGTCAGCGGGTAGTTGGAGGACTGGCTAGAACAACGCATCTGATGTGTTGTGATCGGCGCTCTCTCTGTGAGGGCTGATGGACCGATCAGTGATTTAACTTTCAAACGCCTGAACAGCAAATGTAACTTTTCTTGTCTGCATAGTAAACACTGGCATTTTTATCTGTTTGAATAATCAAAGTGGTGCTTTCCGTGCCTTCTTGGTCGCAAAGATTTGAACTGTTTCCTGAAGGTCCACAGTCTGGGCAAGCTCATGCTCTATTGAGATGGTTGCAAGGCTGACCAGCCTCACCTGTGTCATTGTGGAGCGTAGATGTGTTTTTATTAACTTCAGCTTGTAGAAGCCGCGTTCTCCACTGGCAACTGTTATAGGAATTGTTAGAAGAACGCACAGAGCAACAAAAGCATTTGGAAAGAGGGTGGTCATCTTAATTGTGCACATATATTCCAGAACAGCCTTTGGAGTTGATCCTGTTGAAATGTATCTTGAAAGGGCTTTCAGTTCATCACCTAAATCACTTGCATCAATATTGCACGTCATCACATGTCAACACTGTCTCTAGTGCCCTGCATTGCTGGTGTAGGTCTTTTGGACAGGTACAGTGAGGAGTTTTGGATTATCATACAACATCCCAAATATACTGCTGTGTTCCTTGAGCTGCATGAAACGTTCTTCAACTGACTATATTGCACAATCTAGCACCTGGTTAAAGAATTCAATTTTGAATTGTTGTTTGGGGTCTCTTATGGGATTATCCCATGCCTTGTAATCAAAATGTCGTCTTCTTCAGTGACTCCTATATTCTTCAATGAGTGGGAAAATAGCTTCAGTGTGAAGTTCCTCTGCCAACTTCTGTGCACTCTTCAGAACATTTTGAAATTCCTCATCTGACCGGTAAGACAGTAGGTATGACTTTGCTTTGTCCAGTTGTTCCATTGCTCCAGATATATCAAGGTGAACACCTTGGAGTCTCTTGCTTACAACATTTATTTCAAACAGTATGTCATGCCACAACACTAAGCCACATAGAAATTTGAAGTGATGTATGTTTCTGGTGATTCCATTTCCCTCTGCTACTGCTCTCCCATGCACAGTTCATGTCGTAGCATTCAGAGTAGTAGCCGTGTTAGTCTGTATCTGCAAAAAGGAGGAGTACTCGTGGCACCTTAGAGACTAACAAATTTATTTGGGCATAAGCTTTCGTGGGCTAGAACCCGCTTCATCAGATGTATAGAGTGGAACATACAGTAAGAAGACATATTATATACAGAGAACATGAAAAGGTGGAGATGGTTGCATATGTCTTCTTACTGTATGTTCCACTCTATACATCTGATGAAGCGGGTTCTAGCCCACGAAAGCTTATGCCCAAATAAATTTGTTAGTCTCTAAGGTGTCATAGCATTATCCTCCTTAATGACAACTATGGCATCATCTATTTTCCCAATTTGGTGTTTGATAGGCTTTATCACCTCCACTTGACTTTCCCATCGTGTGGCACTCAGTGGTTTCAGTGTCAGAGAGGATGTTCCCAGATGTTGCTTCAAAATTTGCCATTGATGAGTTGATGCAGAGAAAAATACATAGATGCTTTGAATCACATTAAAAAATTCAGCAGCCTCACTAGAAGCTGATGCTGCATCACTGACCACCAAGTTCAATGAATGAGAACTGCATGTGACAAAAAAAGCTCGAGGGTTTAACTCTCCGAGCCATGTCTTCACTCCTCTTCTTTCCTCTCATGTTGGCACCATTATCGTAGCCCTGACCTCTCATGTGAGCTATCGCAATTCCCGTATCTTCCAGCTTTTTAAGAAGCACATTTGTCATACCTGCTCCTGTAGTATCATCAATGTCAATAAATGCTCTCTGACAGTCACCATTGTAGGGACATTTTCACTAGGTTCTGTTGTTGTTGTTACAAAACTCACCATTAAAGTCATTTGTTCCGTATGGTGTCAGGTGTGCAGTCCAGAATAACAGAGTAACATCTTGCTGACTTCAGATCTGCCACAATCTTCTGTTTGACTTTTGTTGCCAGTAGTTGTATGATCTCATTTTGAATTGTTTTTCCAAGGTAGTGGTGTGTATACATTTCTTCGGTGGTGACTCTTCTTAGATACTCCGTCCTGGAGTGCAGGATCAAACTCAGCCATCAGCTCCACAATTTTAAGGAAGTTTCCATTGTTTGGCACATACAGCTGATCTGAAGTGCCACGCAGTGCTAGGTTTTGGGTAGCAAGCATTCTCACAATGGCAATGAGCCTTTTCAGAACATTTTGCCAGTAAAGAGACTCTGATGCAATCTTCTCTTTATGCTGACCATCTATGGTGGCCTTTAAGCTTAGTCTCCTCTCAAGCTCTTTCCACCTATGGAATGCTCTCTGATGATTTGCTGCCTTCTATTGGCATGCCAGATTTCTAGCCAGATTTTTCCAGTCCTTTGTTCCAGTAGAACCCAATGTGGCTGGAACATTAGACTGGAAGAGTTTGCAACAAAAACAGTATGCAGCATTCTGGGGTTTTGAGTACATAAGCCATGGCCTCTTCACTTTGTCACCATTGGGGCTTTCACACCAGTAATGTGTTGGATGGAAACTTCTATTTTCATTGTCTTTGGGGAACATGAAGTTTTTCACTTTCTGTGGCCCATGCAGTACAAGGAAGTCCCTCAGGCTACTGCTCAAGTGGGTCCACAGTCCTGGATCATCTAGACTTAAGGAACTAAACTCGGCAACAGCTGTTTCTTGCGCCTCCACCACACTTTTCTCTGATCTACACTTTTCTTCAGGAATGTGCATGGTTACATCCGTTTGAGATGGAGATATGGATGCTGCAGTAGCTGCCAGGTCACCTGCACTCTAACTGGAAGATCAGGCATCTCCTCACCACTTACATCCTCACTGGGGCCAGAAGGCTCACCATGAACATTTGTGTCTATGTATCTCAGGAGAGCTCCTTCCTGCTTAGATAGAAAAGCTTTCTTTGCTTTCTTTCTTTTTCTGAATGCTGCCCCAGAGGGGCTTTTTCTTCTTTCACTCATGACTTCTGTTCTGTGCCAGCTATAGTAGCTCTCAACACTCAATTGAAGGGAACAAATAAGCAGGCTGGTTGCAGGGCCTGAGTGAGAGACGATATCAGTGTCTTAAGGGCCTAACTGGCTCCTACTTCTTCAGTTGACTGCCTGTTCTCCTCAAGTGGGTTCAGGGAAGCAGCAGGAAACAGGAAGCTCCCTGAGAAGCTGGTGTTAATCAGTCCAGGCTCTTGGGGGTGCTAGAGAGGTACATAAGAGGCTCCTCTCTCTCTCTCTCTCTCTCTCTCTCTCTCTCTGCAGCTCCTGCTGATTTCTGTTATTCCCTCTCACCTTTTCTCCTGCCTGCCTGTTATGTCTCTTGTGCCCTCCTTCCTCCAGCACAGCACTCTACCATCTCTGTGCATCTAGAGCAGAGAATACATATGCACCAGCAGCAGACACAATTTTCTACACTGTGGGTCCTAGTGGCACCCCACTCCCCCTCCCACAGTCTAGCACCTGAGGCGGCCACCTCAGTTCGCCTCATGGTAAGGCCAGCCGTGCTAGTTGTTGTGCTTAGTATTTTATAGGCAGCCGAGAAAGAATTCCTGTTCCAAAGGGCTTACAATACACACCGGCAAATTTTAGAGAAATTGGTAATGAAGTTTTGAATTTATGAATGTTTAAATGTAGCAGCTTCAGACATGGACATTAGAATATTCCTATGTGAGGCGGGGGAATACAGATGTATTGGGATGACTTAGTTAAGGCTGTCCAATTTCATTTGCAAAGCCTTCTGAACTAATAAGATCAACAAGTATCACCTCCATTTCAAAGAACTTATACATTTTTCTGGTGAAGCCAACGGAGACTGCAAGCTCCACAGGTTCAACATCTTCATATCAAAAAATGTGCAAAGTCAGCTAGGGATAGCTAAATTACAAATAGCTCTGCTAGGGCTAATGGGCCTTTTTCATAGAAGCATGTACAGGAAAATTATAACTTCTACCAGCTAGAACACTGGAGTTTAAGTGCCCCAAGAAAAATAACTTCATAATTCTATTTTGATTAAGAACTGCCACAATTTAAATACAAGAAATCCTACCATTAATTACTGCAATACCAAGGTTGAAATTTCATTGCCTCAGAAGTTAGAAAATTCCCAAAGCTAAGGTTGCTGCTGCCACATTAATTCTGCTGTTTGTACATACATATTATTTTCTGTTTTTGTTTTCTCTGTGAAATGTAAGCGTTATTAGTTTATAATCAAAATACAGGATATAAAACATAGCCAAGCTAATGCTTAAATAAGAATCCACCTGAATGCTCAGAGGATTATGGAAGACAGATTAATAGATTTTAGGGCCAAAAGGGGCTACTGTGATAATTTCGCTGACCTCCTGCATAATACAATTCCACCTATTATTCTGTAGTTGAGGGAATTCTTCTTTTCTATCCTATACATGGACACTCCCAAGCCCAATGACTTGTAGTTGAATTACTAGAGCATGTCTCTCTTAGAAAGATATCCAATCTTGGTTTAAAAACTTCACATGATGATGAATTGACCACTTTCCTTGGTAATCTGTTCAATATTAACTTGGCATGAGCAACTTCTAGGCTGGTAACTGTGACATCTATGCAGAACCTGTGTGTGTGTGTGTGTGTGTGAATGAATGTGAAACAGAATGAAATGTTATAGCTATAACTGACTGCTTACTATGATTCTTTTTGTATTCACAATAAATGTGACATTCTATCTTACCCCCTTTAAAAAGATCCTGCTGGTTTTTATTTTATTGATATAACACTTTAACCCAGTGGAGAGAGAGGATGGGCCTGGTTTCCCCTACCTACCCCTATGTGGGACAGAAGGTGGAAAGCCTATCCCAGAAATGGGGGAATCTAGACAAGAGATGGCCCTGAAGCCATGAGGGTCAAGATCCTGAGACCTCATCCTTGCAGAGGGCTGGAGCCTCCTGCCTGACTAGAGTGCTATTCTTTGCCAGACTCTTTCTATGTCCTTGAAAGGGGTGAACATCAATATGTGATCTGGCTGGAGGGCTGAGTCATGAGAGGGTGCGGACCATCTCAGGGCTAGAGCGGCTGTTGCCAGGAAAGAAGATGACAGCCTGCTATGCCTACATCCAGCCCCAAGAGCACTTGCGGTGAGTGAACTCCCTCCCATCATGAAATAACTAGAAAAATAAACCCAATGGAAAACTATGAACATTACTTGCAATGAACAGTAATTATTGATAGAACTTGGAAATATTTGAAGGGAATCAGAACAGGCCCAAGATTATGATCAGGATCACCTGAAAAAAAATAAACAAAGACATTTCATACAGAGAGATGAGTGTTAAATATCAGGAACAAAATAAACAAAGGGGAGTACTTTCCCAAACTGAGTTTCCTTTCCATAAGATCATGGTTCTTTCTTGGAAAACTCTTTGAAATGAAATTATGGGTGGGTTATAACATTGTAATTAACTCATGTCATCACTGTTTATAACAGGGAGATATTTTTCAATGGCTACTCCTGCTTTTTTGCCTCCGTACCAGCCCTGGGAAGTGATTGATGTAGCAGTTTCCTGTGATCTCCAGCCTATTGTTGCTGTGTCAATCTTCTGGCTGTATAAATCACTGCAGTTAATGAAGGTCACTTTTATGGCAGAATTCACTTCATCCAGCAAAAGTAAATAAAGCTTCTCACTACTCTACCAATGAGTAGAGGTGCTTACATTGGAGTAGAATCGAGCATGTAAATATACACTTTCTTGAAAATAATGGGAATAGCCAACTGGACTGCATCCATGTGAATGCATCAGAAAGAAATGGTAACATTCCATTGTTTCACTTGTGCCTGGGTCTTTAATGATTGCCTGATATGCTGAGGAAAAAGTAATCACAATATACAGTTATTAGGAACAACTTCACATGTGGAGAGCAATTATAGCATGGAATAACATTGGCTTAATGGTAACAGACCATGGCCAAGAGCTCTGATTACTGGTGAGTTAATGGGCAAAGGCCTATCTAAATGAGAAATAGAATAAAATTTGCAGCCTGGCCTCCATATTTGTCAATCCAAAATTACAGATATGGTTGTATGCACCCATATTTTTGTGCAACAATTTAGGCCACTTAGTCGCCTAAGCCTCAGATTGCACCTGCACACAGACACCTCACATAACTTAAATTCCAGGTACAAATAAAAGTGGTTGCAAATCTGTGTCCATACTTATTTGCACTCAGAAAACTGGAGATCAGTCTCTGAAGGTTTGTCCCTTAATGTATAAGAAGCTAGCTGCTTTTCCATATAGATGCAATAGTAATCCCCTAAAAACATTATATATCCCCCTGTTCCCATAGCTCCCATTGGCCGGGAACGGTGAACCACGGCCACTGGGAGCTGTGGGCGGCCGTGCCTGCGAATGGTCAATGTAAACAAATTGTCTCGCGGTCCACCAGTGGATTACCCTGATGGGCTGCGAGTTGCCCACCACTGGCATAGTCCATCAACTGTTAGAATCCCAGCTTGAGAAAGTAGAATGTGTTCCCCTTTGCATGTTTCTGATTTGGTTTACATTCTCTCTAACCTTCCCGAGGTCCAGAATTCGATAGCAAAATGACACTCACTCTGGAAAATAGGACTACACCATTGGCATCCTCCAGTATCCTTAAGTGGCTGGCTTTTCACCTCTGAAACCAATTCAAAATGTTTGAGCACTCCATGGTATTATTCCAATCCACATCTCTGACTTCATATCCTCCCATTCCTGCATGTTTTAGATTTCATTTTGGCTCTTCTCCTGGCTCTTCTCGTGACTTTTGTTAACTCTCTTACTTGTGTTGCCCCATCTGACAGAAGGGACATTACTTATATAAAATGAGGACAGTTGCAGCATTTTGTGCCATGTTTATACTAGTATTTCTGAATACATCATTCTGTGTGCTTACATTCCAGAGCTCCGGATGAGGCCCCGGATATACTCACTATTGCTGCAAAGCCTGTTTCACCTGTACAATTGCCAGGCTGCACAGTAACAATATAGTATATAATTTTTGTCTATTCCAAAGAAGCAAGTTTCAGTTTTATATTTGCATGCTATAATGAGCAATTTAAATATGCTTATACATTTAAAATAGTTTCTTCAAGCTTGGCTTGTTCCTTAGATCTCAGTGACAGATAACAAACAGAGACAGTTTAAAGAAAATGAATTCAGTTTTTCTAGTTATGTGTCCACAGAATATTTGACTGAAACTTTTATGGAGAAAGTATTCAATTAGGGGGATTTTTACTTGAACTTTCTGGGCTAGGATCAGGCATGGAAAATTATAGTCAAAGCAGTTTGTTTCAGAAGGCTATGAGTAACTGAAAAGGGCTGTAATGAATGGTGGAACTCATCCTTAACTATAGTTTTTGTGATGTGCATGTGTGTCCTGTCTGTCTGCATATCTAGCTATGTGACATACTACAACAATGTAAGCAAGATGACATAGTCAAGCCAATTATTTTGGAAATGTAACTCTTGGTATTCAGATGCCATAAATCTATTGTGCACACAGTTTACACTATATACTGTACTTAATGCCAATTTGAGAGAAAGCTTGTAGTATATTCACATTCCTTCATGTTTTATTGTCAATTTATTGAAGGAATCTCATTTGACATGAAGGCATTCCATGATATATGCTCTGTTTAAGGTGTTGTCAGTCTTTTTTCTGCTTTCCCCACTGAGACTGGTAAAATAGACCTCCCCTGCATAGACTTTCTACCCTGATAAAAGACTAGGAGTGGTAGCATGATCCAATTGAAGTCAATTGCAAAATTCCCATGACTTCAGTGGGGCTAGGATTTCACCTTAGATTGTGTTGCCTTGCCTCAAAAGGAAAATAAGCCTGATCCAAATCCTACTGTAGTCAATAGAAAGGCTCCCAGTGGGCTTTGGATTGGGCCCAGAGTGAGGCTGTTCAGTCTACTGCAACATAAGGATATTTGGTCCTCTCCAGCGTTTACAGGGATATTGCATTCACGCTTTTCCTTCTTTGAAAAATAAGTCTGCTCTGAATTAGCAAAGTTTCTATACATTTCTTTTCATGAAGTATTTAGATCTATTGGCAACCTCTCTTATTCATGTTCCCATTATAATACTGTTTTGCATTGTGTGGTTAATTTTGAATCATTACAAGAACAAATCAACACTGAACAATGATCTGGAAATGTAAATTTTGGTTTATATATTCCAGTCCTATGGACCTTGATTTTAATAAAGTTATACTTGCTCTTTGCAGCAGAAAAGCACAAAAGAGGGATGGGCAGGTTATAACTGAAACCTGGTTCTGATTCTGACCTATATTTTTTTAAAAAAATGCTGAGATTGATTCTGATTAAAGTTTCAAAACATTAGTAATGTAGAAAAGGTGCTTATGTATTCCCTTTATACTTTTAACCTCCACCGTTGCAGTTTTAAATTTTTTCTAAAACATGTTGGGCCAAATTCTTCTCCCAGTTGCACCAGTGTAAATTCAGAGCGACTTTACTGAAGTCAGCAGTTACTCTGAATTTACCCCACTGTTAACAAGACCAGAATTTGGCCTGTTTCTCTCTCTCTCTCTCAACCCAATGCCTTCTCATACCCCCAAACAAAAAGTGTAATTAGTAGAACTGACCACAAGACGACAATTCCACTTTGTGGCTGATATTGAGGTTGTGAAATTTGTTTTGGTTCCACATTGGAACAAAATCAAAATCTTGGAATGTTTTCATTAAATTGAATTGTTTCAAAACATCTGGTTTCGAATGGAGAGGGTCAGGTTTTTGATTAGTCTCTCTCTCTCTCCCATATCAGAAGTGACCAGAGAGCCGCCCTGGATCTTTAGAAACCTTCCTGTTGAAAACTTTGTAGAAATTGATACATCTCAGCCAAATGTTTCAGCTTAGCCAAAAATACGTTTCTGTAAAAATGTTCTGACAATCTCCAGTGATTAGCTTAGTTAAAGGTGCTGAAGTGCACACCTCACTGATGCAATCAGTAAAAATCAAAGAACTCACCAGTGAAGACAAACTTCATTCGCATGTCTTAACACCCAAACACACTGAGGCCTTGGCTACACTTGCAGCTGTACAGCGCTGTGAGTTAAACCCGTCTTCGTACAGCTGAGTAGGGAAAGCGCTGCAGCCTGTCCACACTGGCAGCTGCCAGTGCACTAACGTGGCTACATTTGAGGCATTTGCAGCTGTATTGGGAGCGGTGCATTATGGGCGTTCAAGTGGCTGCAACGTGCTTTTCAAATGGGGGGGAGCGAGGTGGAGTGTGACAGGAAGCGTGTCGGGAGAGAGAGTGGGTTTTTGGGGTATCCACAGAGTGTCAGCTCATTATCTCCTAAGTTTACACACCTCCACATCCCCTGCCTCTCTCTCAATCACTGAAAGCAAGCAGCAGGGGCTTTGTTTGTTTTTAAAGAGCAGATAAAAGACAACTCAGGGAAACAGAGCCCCCCCTCCCCCTCCCACCCTTCTTTCTCCCCCCTCTCCCCGCTGTCTCTCTCCAAGCTAACTTTGCTGCCCGCATTCCTAACGGAGCTCCCCACCCCCCGCCTGCAAACAGTAGCTGTGTTTGTTTTTTTTGATAAGCAGCTCCATAATGGAGCTCTGAACTCCAACCCAGAAGTGCCGTTTCAAAACAAAGGGAGCTTCCGGAGGTCAGTTAGTGCGAATTCCCCAACTACATTCCAGCGGCAGCGTAGCAGCCACTACGCAACAGCTGTTATTCCTCTCGGGGAGGAGAAGTACCAGCAGCGCTTGTACCTGAGGAGATGCAGCACTGCACGTGCCTTGCAAGTGTAGACAGTTAGTGAGTTACAGCGCTGCAGGCAGTTTTATTGCGCTGTAACTCGTGAGTGTAGCCGAGGCCTTAGACTCCTCACCTCTACAACAGACTCCCTTGCATTTCCAGCATGTAACTGATTGCAATGCACACACCCAGTTTCTCCAAATCATGCTGAAAAGCACAATCCTATCTCTGGTCAGAGCTAGACTAAGATGTGCTTTCTGTAGACAGATGTGCACTGTCGAAGTATGTGACATGCTTTATTTACACACGGGAAACAGTATGAGATCAGTTAAGGTTGTACATTTCAGTGTGGTTTAGAAAAGTGCTGGGCTGTGCAGGGGGGCAGGAGAAGTTGAGCACAGTGCTATACAACCCACTATGTCTGCCCTGAGGTACTGGCACATACAGTTCTCCTTATGCTGCTGTTGCCAGGGTGCACCACGGAGCCAAGACAGCAGTTCCAGGAGAGTCCTTTAAACACTGACGCTTCAGCACAGAGGCAACACTGGGCTCCAGCCTGCCCCAGGCTCCCCACACAGACGCAATTTTCCTTTCCCCGGCACCCTCACACACCTTTTCTTAGCCTCTCCCTGCCTCACCATGGCTCTGCTCGGCTCCCTCATGCTGTCTTCAGTGCAAGATGCGCGTGCTCGGCACCTGTAAATCAGGCCGTTGGTTTGCTTTCTGGGGTTCTAATCATAGAATCTCAGGGTTGCTTTAACAAAGTCAATATATGCCCCCTACTTATGGCTGTTTGAAAATTTTCCATTGAAATTGTTTTTGATGGAATATTGGGTTTTCTATTTAAACTTTTTTTTTTTTTGAGAAAAGCATTTGCTTTCCATGCAAAGTGTATATTTGTTGAGATCTTTTCAGTCAAAGTCAACATTTTCCCCAGAAAATTTTAAATTTTCTCCTTCCCCCATTTTCATCAAAACTTTCCCTAGAAACTTCCCCCTGCCATTTTCTAATCAGCACTACCTGTAATGCTCCACTGATGTTGTAAGTATCATGATTGTCCTCTTTATTAGCTAATCCATATTTTTCTTGCTCATTTCACACATTGGTGAACAGCCTGGAACCTTATTCTTGCTATCTGATGTCTTGTAATATAGTTTTAGAATGCTGACTTAGTGAGATTTGAAACACCTCAAATCTCTGGAACCTCTGGTTGCAATTCTGGCGTGATCAATGCAGACCTTCATCTTATGAAGTAATTTTGTTCCATTCTGTTTAATATGTGGAAGGTCTTTTTAACGTCACCTTACAAACCATGGACAGTAAAAGATTCCATTGTCATTTTTTGTAAGCACACTAAACCTTCACCTCTCCCTCTAGAGTAGTGTACTCCACACTGATTTGGCTACTATGGTCCCACTCCCGAAATGGCTGTATTTCAGGGCCTGTTATATGTAGGCTGGTTGAGAAATGTTTTGATCTTGAAGGTAATGTATGCATAGTACATTTTTATGGTAATGCTGAATGTTTGCATGACCAGATGAATGCTAAGCCATAACCTCTTCCACGCTGTTAGATGTTGAAAGTTGCATTATAGTGCATACTCCTGGAAAATAAATGTTCCTTAAGCTTGAAATAAAGTATTTTATATTTGGCCTATGAATGCTATTAAAGGGCCTGATCTCATGTCTACTTAGGTCTACAGAAGTCCTTCCATTGGCTTCAATGGGCTTTGGATCAGGCCCAGAATGTATAAGCCTGTTAGCTGCTCAAGCACTCTCCTTTTGGCTATTCTAGCCCTTACTTTGCCCTGCAGGTTAAAAATAGGTGCACCCCAGTCCCTGAGTCCCTTTGAAGCATTTTCTGGTAGTGGCCAGCTCCTTATCCACTCAACACTCTCAGAAATACAAGGCCTACTGTGCCCAAAGGAACAAGGTACACTCCAGATTGCAAGATTCAGTTTAGGACCAGCATTTTGCTTAACATCACAGCACTTACACTTATTCTTGTTTTTACTATAAATATATCTATTATCAAAGATTCAAGATTGAAGTGATAATGAGTAAAGGATTTTGGAAACAAATGGTTACATATGAAACAAAATCATAGCATACTTTTTTAGAGACTAAACTTAGCTTCCTGTCCAGTGAAGCTTTAACTTTCTAGTTATCTCACCAAAAGACTTCTGCAGCATTTTCAACCAAGGATGGTTGTCATCCTGTTTTCATGAATGCAAATGAGGGGGTGTAGTCTTTGCCTTCTACATATACTCCCAAAGTTCATTGTCTGTACTCTGAGACAGGATAACCTCCCATGATTTCTTTTTCCCTGCTGACTTCATATCTCTTTGTTATTATTTGACTTTGTATATAAATGGGCATCCATTGTGTTAGCTTACAATGCTTAATTTAGATCTCAACAGAGAGAGAAACATTTCTTACCTCTTGTCTAGAGGAAAACCTGTTTTTCACCTTTGCTGGTGACTAATGCCTTTTATACAGACTTTTTAAACACACATTTTCAGTGTGTGTGTGTGTGTGTGTATTAAAAACCCTCCCTGCATAGTAATTGTAAATACATTCCACAGTTATATTAAAGACCAGTATGACCTCAGCTTTCATTTAAGACCTCACATAAAGTTCTTTGGTGAACCAAAATGTACATACTAGAATGAAGATATTTCTTGCAAGCTGGCATTAAGGGTTTGCTGGGTCAAAGAATGATTTGGCTATTTTTAAAGTACCCTCCTCTGAAGGAATATCTCTATTATTTGGAAGATATTAGCTCTCATCCAATGTTGTGTGTGGTATGATTTTTAGATAAAAATTCATGCAATTAATTATACTGAGCATGATTGTTCTCCTGTCCCCAAAATCTTGTATAACTGGAACAGGCAACATTTGTTTAATAAATTCACATCCACAGCCATCAGGATTACATAAGAAATGAAAGCATTTTTCTTAAGTTATCCTGATTAGAAACTGATAAATAGAAAACAAAATCCAGTCAGTTCTTAATTACATTCATTATTTGTTGTCTTGATCTTCTGTTTCTAATGCTGCATGCAACAAAAGCTGACAAATTGTTTTCTATAACTGACGCACTTTTGTTCTTTTTAAGGCAAAAGTTCCAAAGGCTCAGACTGTATTTACATATTTTTAGCAGCTTTCTCTATTTAATATCTGTCATGTTATCAGCCCTACCTTCTGTAGTTAATTTGGCTTGTAGAAAGCAGTGATTAATGGGCCTTTGCTATAGCATTAATTTTCATCTCAACTCTTGCTGCCCTTGGTATTGTGTTAATTACTGGAAAAGAACCATGAAATTGCATGTAACATAGGGCTGTGCTGTGGCAAAGAATAACAATCAGAACTTAATTCTGAGATGTGGCCAACTAGATACATGAGAAAATATCTGATCTGGCAAATGTAACCAAAAATGTAGGGTTTTTAGGGATTAGGTAATCCTGGCTTGTTGCGGATAAGAATATTTTATTCCACCACTTTCCATCATCACTGCTAGCTTTCTGGTGGGTGTGAAGGAAGTTGCTAGGCACCAGTGTCCTTGTCTTCAGTCAATGAGAGAGACTTTTAATGCTTCTGTCTGGGCTAACTGGTTGTGTGTGTCGCCTTTTAATACTTTGCTGTAGGAGCTCTTGGCCTTTATCCAAAACCCACTGAAGTCTTTGTAATGATTTCATTGGGCTTTGGCTCAGGCCCTTAGAACATGGTGGTCCATGAGTGTGGATCCAAATGGTCACTCTAGCTTTCTTGCTGCTGAGATAAGCTTCTGAAAAAACACTACTGTTCTAATATTCTTCTGAACTCTCTATTATTACTCCAAACAAAGTAATTTAGTGATAAGTATGGGATTATTGGTGTTTCTCAACCACATCTCCCCCCAAAAAACAACCAACCCCCACAAACTCCAACATGGTCAGTCTCAGAAGAAAGGAAGAAAACAGTTGTTTTTTTTGTTTTGTTTTCATTAGGGAAGGTTTGTTACATTCGTTTGGTTTTCAGTGTTCAGAATTGGGCCAGGCTTTTGGATTTTGTGTTTTATGATGCTAAAAAGTTTTGCACCAATATTGAATGAATAAGTTGTCTACAAGCAAATGGCAAATCAAAGGTTGAAAAGGAGCTGTGTCCTGTCTGTGGCTGGATAAAAATTATAGAGCCAGATCCTCAGTTGATGTAAATTATCAATGGAGCTACACTGACTGATTACACCTACTGAGGATCCGGCCTATTTCCTCTAATGAAGGGGAAAATGTGGGTGAAACCAAGTTTAATGTTCTTATTGCAGTATTAATAGACTTCTGTTCTTCAAAGATTAACATTCGGCTGAAAGATTTAATTAAAATAAATAGAGACACGTGAGTATTATCTGAAGTCAAGCAAGTGTGAAGTCTTGCCTTATGAAAGTTTAGCACTACGGGCCCAAACCAATTCCCATTAAATTCTACAAAAAGAATTCGGGTGACGTCAACAGATGTTGGATCAGGCCCCATGTTAGTAGAACAACTGAGAGAGTCATGTGCACATGGAATTAGCATACTCACAGCCTTTGAGTAACTTTTGCATGGGCAAGAACTCTGAAATCACCGCATGTAGTGGGAGAAAATTCACCTGCCTTCAACTAGTCTAGACTGAGTGCCTGGGCAAACTGATGAATGCTGGGGGGAGTCACTGGCAAAGAGAAGGGGGAGTTAAGAATAAGAAAGGATTAAGAATGTAGAAGCAGTAGTATGAAAAACTGTGTGACTTCTTGGGTTCATGCATGAGCATTACGCCTCTGGAGAAATAAACTCTGATCTGGCTAATGTTGAAAGTATTATCTTAGTCCCCATTTGCATGTAACCCATATACCAGTAGGAGTGGGCAGCAAGAAGGGCTGGGTTCAATATCTAGGGGTTCCTTTTCAACAGTATAACACACAACCAGCTTGAGCTCCCACCCAGTAACCTGGGAGAATTCCATGCTACCCCCTGCGCACCTCTAAGAGGCAATATTTTCCCTCCCGCAAGCACAGAGTCTGACTGTAGAAATATTTTTTTTTTAATAGAAGTAACCTAGGATTAATTTAGGAAAACAGTGAAAGCAGGATTCATAAACAGAAAAGCATGAGCAAGACACTCACTCTAGAGAATGCTGGACAGTGTCTTTTGCCTTAGGTTCTTGAATCCAACACTAAAGTTCCTGTAATGTGCCCCCTGCCCCTTCACACCCCACTCACAGTTGTCCTTGATCAGTGAAGACCCAGAGTTCAGAGGTGCATCTGTGTAGCACTATGGGGGCGGGGGGAGGGAAACCACATTGCTCATTCCCGCCAGCCGCCTGCTTGTTGCTCCCACCAGCTGCCTACATACACACATCATAAAACACTTGCACAAAGGGTAGTCATTAGAGAACATGAAGCTTCTAGCAATGTGGTAGTCAGTTTTTACCACAATGTTGCCAAGTAAACAAATGGCACTTGCTGATAACAGGATGCTAAATTTCGCTAGCAGATATTTGGAGCATTGGTAGAGCCATAATTACGTTACATTACAGTAGTATGTATGTTCTGGATCCAAAACGAACAGAATGGCCCAAATTCTTTCCTCAAATGTTTGTGTGCAGTTCTCATGGATTTCAGTGGGAGCCACATTCTTAATTCAGTGAATTTACTTTGATTGATGTACTGTGCAATGTCTCCATTAGTTTTAATTCATAATAAGGCTTATCCTTGGTGGGCCAGCCATTTAAGGGGTTACATAACACATATTTGTGGCAGTCTGACATTCTCTCCAGCAGAGGACAATAGTACATGTGCACACTAGTCAGCACAATAGTCCCAGGGGGACTTCCATTATATTCAATGGGACTTTAGTGTAAAATTTATGAGGATCTGGTTTAAATTTCTCTCTTTGACTAGCAGCCATTATCCGAGTGACTGTTACTGCAACAGTAGAACCCTCACTTCTAGCTTCGTCCATATTCTGTTTGGTCACTCAGAGATACATTTCTTCCTGTGATAAATGACCGGGGGTGGGGGGGGGGAGGGAGTGGGAGTAGCTTCCTTTTATGGACACCCAGCCAGCCAGTTGGCTATAAAGTCCCTCTTAGTAGCTGTTCTCTACTTGCTTTACCTGTAAAGGGTTAAAAAGTCCCCCAGGTAAAGGGAAAAAAAAGTGGTCCAAAAGAGCCAAATGGAAGGCTAGAACTTTTTAAAATGGGGAAAGAAACTTTCCCTTTGTCTGTTGCTCTCTGGGAAAGAGGGAAACAGAGGGCAGCAGGAATGCTGTGTAAAGCTTAAGCCAGGTATGATCATAAATCATCAGATTATGCCTAGAACTACTTATCTGAACTTCAAATGTGTAAGTAGATCAGAATGTTTAGCTAGATGCGATCAGGTTTATTTCTTATTTGGCTTGTGGATCTCCTCTCTGCTAACCTCAGATGGTTTTGTTGCTTGTAACCTTTAAGATGAACCCCCAAGAAAGCTGTTTTGGGTGCTTAATTTTTGTAATTTGTTTCTTTTAAGATCTAGCAAATAGCCTAAATTCCAGATGTATTTTTTCCTTTTTGTTTTTAATAAAATTTACCTTTTTAAAGAACAGGATTGGATTTTTGGTGTCCTAAGAGGTTTGTGCATGTTGTTTGATTGGCTGATAGCCACAGCTGATTTCCTTTGTTTTCTTTCTCAGCTCTTCCCCTAAGGGTGGGGTGAAAGGGCTTGAGGTTACCCCACGGGGAGGAATTCCCAAGTGCTCCTTCTTGGGTTCAAAGGGATTTTGTTGCATTTGGGTGGTGGCAGCATTTACCAAACCAAGTTCAGAGAGAAGCTGTAACCTTGGGAATTTAGTACAAGCCTGGAGTGGCAAGTATTAATTTTTAAAATTCTTGCGGGGCCCCCACTTCTGCACTCGGATTCAGCCTTGACACTTTCCTTATGCTTGAAATGTTTTTAAATGTATTTGTAATCTTTTAAAGATCAGCAATTCATGACTTAAATCAGGGGTCTCAAACACATGGCCCGCGGAGCGCTTCCCTGCGGCCTGCCGGGCTCCCCACGCCCCCCCCACCCCCCTTGGGTTACTTTCTGAAGTTCTGCCACCAGAACAGCTGGCCTAATGGTAGGGGTGGAGTGGGGGCGGGGCCGGGGGCAGTGAGGGGGCGGGGCCAGTGATGTGGCCCTCGGGCCAATTCACTAGTCCTCATGCGGCCCTTGTGGTAATTTGAGTTTGAGACCCCTGACTTAGATTCTGATTAACTCTAACCTGAGAAACTTAAATGTCAGAGAGAGTGGCAGAAAGAATTTTAACCTAGTATGTTAGATGATGAAACAGCTAGATTTTTTTGAGAAAAGCAAATTAGAATTGGGAGGAAAAATCCAGCATTGTTAAAAAATTTAATAATTATTTCATATTAAAATGTTACTAACATATAAATGAACATATTTAAAGGTTTCAGAGTAGCAGCCGTGTTAGTCTCTGTCAGCAATAAGAGCAGGAGTACTTGTGGCACCTTAGAGACTAACAAATTTAGTTCAGCATAAGCTTTCGTGGGTTAGAACCCACTTAATCAAACACATGGAATGGAACACACAGTGAGCAGATATTTATACATTCAGAGAAACATGTAAAGGTGGAAGTGCCTATTCCAACTTTAAGAGGCTAATTAATTAAGAGGAACTATATCAGCAGGGGAAAAAAACTTTTGAAGTGATAATCAAGCTGGCCCATTGCAGACAGTTGACACAAAGGTGTGAGTGAGGGTAGTTAATTTAAGGGAAATAGATTCAATTAACGTAATGGCCAAGCCATTCCCAGTCTTTGTTCAACCCTGAGTTGATGGTATCTAGTTTGCATATCAATTCAAGTTCCACAGCTTCTTGTTGAAGTCTGTTTTTGAAGTTTTTCTGTTGCAAAATTGCCATCTTTAAGTCTGTCACTGAGTGATTAGAGAGGTTGAAATGTTCTCCTACTGGTTTTTGAATGTTATGATTCCTGATGTCAGATTTGTGTCCATTTATTCTTTTGCGTAGAGACTGTCCGGTTTGGCCAATGTACATGGCAGAGGGGCATTGCTGGCACATGATGGCATATATCACATTGGTAGATGTGCAGGTGAACGAACCCCTGATGGCATGGCGGATGTGATTAGGTCCTATGATGGTGTCACTTGAATAGATATGTGGACAGAGTTGGCATCGGGCTTTGTTGCAAGGATAGGTTCCTCGGTTAGTGTTTTTGTTGTATGGTGTGTGGTTGCTGGTGAGTATTTGCTTCAGGTTGAGGGGCTGTCTGTAAGCGAGGACTGGTCTGTCTCCCAAGATCTGTGAGAGTGAGGGATCATCTTTCAGGATAGGTTGTAGATGTAGGTGTTATAATTATTCATTAATGGCTTGATTGTACATGCGCTGTTTTATCCTCGTAACTCCACTGAGTTTAACAGAGTTACACAGGTATAAAACAGGTGCAATACAGTGCAGAATCTGGCCCCATAAATGATAAAGGACTATAAGTAGTTAGAAACGGTCCATTCTCATGCTGCATTTCATGGTCCATTTAATTGTGAGTTTATTTTTGAGTGAAATGCACCTCATTTCAGTGTGTCACCATAAGACCTTTGCATGTTAAGTCCTCTGCATAGGTGCAAATTCTTTATCCTTGGTGCCAGTTTGATCACGACTAAGATCTGTTTTGGATATATGTTTTGATATATTACAACTAGTATATAAATATGACATACAGTATCCCATTCACAAGGAGGTTTCATTATTGTGACATAATAAATTATGCTTTTGGACAGGCCAGCAAATAAGAGTAGAGCTACTATTATGCTGAAATAGGCTATCATTGTATAACTTGGGGATTGTGGTATGCTGCTGCTGGTATGGTACAAAGAAATGCATTGATATGGTTCCACCACTGTGATCAAATCCTCTATAAGCCGTTCTCAAACTTCATTGCATTGCGAGCCCCTTCTGACAACAAAACTTACTACAAGCCTGATCCCTGCCATCCCAGGCTTCAGCTCTAGGCCCCAGCATGTCTAACGCTGGCCCTGGCGACTCCATTAAAATGGGATAGTGACCCATTTTGGGGTCCTGACCCACAGTTTGAGAACCGCTGATCTAATCTGACCACTTGCACATTGCAGGCCACAGAACCTCACTCATCCACTCCTGTAATTGACCCCTAACCTCTGGCTGAGTTGCACTGAAGTTCTCAAATCATGGTTTAAAGACTTCAAGTTACAGAGAAACCAGCACTGTCCTACTCTGACCAGGAAGGCAAGCCTGTAGCTCAGGCTCTGTGAGTGAACTATGTGATGATTTTTGGAGGAAAGCGGTCACTCAGCCAGCTCCTCAGGGACACCAGGGATGGTGACTGATGGGCTCCCAACCTGTTGTACTCTCCTGGGCTCGATACATCTGATCCCCAGTGGGAGCGGAAGACATGCATGGGGTGGACAGATTCTGGGACAGAGAGAACCCTTGTCAGGCTCTGTCATGCAACCCCATCAAACTCTGGAAGGCTGTGTAACCTGGATTAAGGTCCCAGATGTGAAGCCATTTGCTCTACCTATGGCTTTGATCCCTATGCAGAGACAGGAAGCATCAGGGTGACTGGTAGCTGGGGTTGCCAAAGAGCTTGGGGAAACAAGCCAGCCCAGGCATGGCAGTGGTAACTGACCTAGGCCTGGAGAGAAGAGAACTTCTGCGTACCCTAGTCCTCACTGAGATGCAGCCTGAGCCACATCCAGGGGCTTTTCATTTGCAGGTGCCTCTCCAGCTGTGCATCTTTACACATTCCCCTCATCCATTTGGGAGCAGCTTCATGGATGTAACTATGGTTCAGATCCTACAGATTCCCCCAACTATGCAAGGCTGTGCCCAACACGATTGAAACTATTGATGGTTCCATGCTGCCTTCAGGTCCAGCTGTGAAGGAGACTGCCCCCAGAGAAATAATACAGTTAGATGTGATCCATTGTGTACATTTTCCCCTAATCCTTAGCATCTCTTGGCTGAACTTTCATGACCCACTTGTACACTGGCGAGGGCAGAAGGCCAGAATTCTGCTGACAGCATGGCCGGGACCAGCGAACATTGCATCCGGACCCAAGAAGGCTCAAGTAGGTGTAGTCACCTGCACTGAAACACCCACTGGGGGAATTATGGAACTTCCCCCGCCCCCACCAAGGACCATGACTATGTCAACATCTTTGAGAAGAATGAAGAAGACCTTTCCCCGCATCAGGAGTACAACTGTCCCACAGAACTGCAGCCAAGGATGAAGATACCATTTGGGCAGATCTATGCAATGTTGGAGCCTGAACTGCCAGTGTTGTGAGAATATCTCCAAGAGAACCTGGCCCAGGGGTTCATCCACAAGTTGACTTTACCAGCTGGTGTCCCAGTGCATTTGTAAAAAAAGATGGTAGTTTCTGCCTCTGTGTCAATTATCAAGCCCTAAATCCAAAACCGTTACTTGCTACCCCAATCTTTGAGTTGTTGGATTGTGTGGAGGCTGCCCACATTCACTAAATTGGGTCTCCAGGGAACTTACAATCTCATCCATATCTGAGAGGGGGATGAATGGCAGACAGCCTTTCAGACCCACGATGTCCACTCTGAATATTAAGTTATGCCATTCAGACTGGCTAATGATGCCCGAGCAAAGTTCTAACACTTCATTAACTATGTAGTACAAGACCTACTGGATCTATTCATGATGGCATACTCAGATGATATATTGATGATCTCCAACAATCAGGCCCAACACACTGCTCATGCGCACACAGTCCTGGAGAGACGATGACAACAACAACAGTCTTTATACTAAACTGGAAAAGTGCGCAAATTTCTGGGGTTCATCCTGTCCCCGCACCTACAAGAGTGGCAGTTCTTCAACAATGCCATGACTCCACCTTGGCAGGACACGTAGGGTGATATAAAACCCAATGAATAACATTCCGTTTCTTTTGGTGTCCCCTTATGCATCCCCCAATAGATACCTTTGTAGCTTCCTAGAAGGTGTGTGCCTGCAGCAAGATCCCACGCTAGAAACCCTGCATCTCCTCCCACCTATGGACCACCCCATCTCAACCCTAGAAGGCCATTTCCTGGACTGTGTCATGGCACTATCAGAATCAAGTAGTTTCATGACCATCCTGATAATGGTAGATCACTTTTCTAAGATGGCTCACTTCATTCTCTGCACAGGCTTATCCTCCGCAGAGGAAACCACCCAGCTGTGGATAAACAACATAGTCTCTTTTCACGGCCTCCCGAATCACATCACCTTCGACCAGGGCCCACGGCCCTACATGTATTTGGAGTCCACACACACCTGTCCTCTATCTACCATCCTCCGTCAAATGGCTAAATGGGAAGAACCAACCAGATCCTCAAACAATTCTTACGATGCTACATCAGCCATCACCAGGTCTGGACTGTGACCCTACGCAAAGTTCTCATACAATAATATGGACCACGCTTTCACAGGCCACAGCCCTTTCTTTATCAGTTATGGGTGCCACCCCCGATTTCACCCACAACTACGTCCCCCCTTAACCCATCTGCCTTGTACTAGTACATCACACCCAAGAGAAGGTGAAGGGACACCTTGAGAAGGCAAAGAGGACTACAAAAGGTATGCAGACAAACACAGACAACAGAGACCCACCTTCTCTGTGTAGGACAAAAGGGATGGCTTTCAACAGAACACCTCTGCATGGCCAGACAGAAACTAAACTATCTGTTCCTTGGCCTGTACCAGATTTAGCAACAAATCAACCTGGTCACCTTTAAGCTCCAGCTCTCTCGATCCCTTAGAGTTCACCCTGTACTCCATGTCTCGCTTCTAAAACCATATACCAAGAACACATTTCCCCGTAGAGCCCAATCATCACCCCCCAGCTGTGCAAGTACAGGGTCAGGAGGAATATATTGTTTGTGAAGTCTTTGACTCTAAGATCAAATGAGGCAAATTATGGTACCTGATTTGATTGGGAAGGTTATGGTTTGGAAGAAAGCACTTGGGAGCCAGTTGAAAACATCCACACATGCCTTGGTTAGGGCCTTGCATAGGAGCCATCCCAAGAAACCTAGACACATGTTGCCTGCAGGATGCCCTAGGGAAGAGGGTGATGTCATGATCCACAGGTGTGGAACACGGGCCTGCAAAGTTTATGGGAGCAGCCACGCTCCAACCCTTCACCCGGCAGCCTGCTAGTAATAGGTTACCTGAGACCCATAAAGCCCATTCCCCTTGTGAGGCTCCACCCCACCACCAACTGACAGAGTCCCAGAGCAACTGATTGGCCTGCTGGTGCTACTTAAGCCAGGAGCAGGAACAGGAAGCCATCTAAGCAACTGGACTCCACTCCACTCTGGATGTGTGTCTTGTGCTTCCTGCTTCTGCTTTCTCATCTTGATCTCTTGGCATTCTGACTACTGTTCCCTCTAAGCTGTGCCCGTGTGTGCACGCACACAGATCCTAAACCCCGTGCACACAGTAAAACACCGCGCGCACAAAAATTTGCACAGAAGCACAACAATTTGCACAGAAGAATTTTTTTGCGCACACAGCCTGTCAAAAATTAGAGGGAACATTGACTCTGACCCACCTTGACTCCTGGCATCTGACTTGTGGGTTCTGACTTCTGGTGTGTCTCCTACGCCTGAACCCTTAGTATCCTAATCCGGCCTGGCTCATGGTTCTGATCTCCATTTTGTCTCATGCTTCTGACCATACAGTAACTCATGTTTCTGACCATTCTGACCCAGCCAACTCTTGACTCCTGTCTCAGGACTGTGGACTCTGGTTCTGACTGCTAGGTCTGGCTGCCCTTAACTCAGCCGTGGTACCCAAAGAAGTAATGTAATTGCCTCAGCTCCCCATCTGTAAAATGTAGTTAATATGAATTACCTGACAGGATAAAGTAATTAATGTGTGAGAGGCATTCAGATACTATGGTGGTGGGAGCCATAGAAATATTTAGATCAACAGTTACCATCAAAGCAAATTGGCAGTTTTTCATCAAACAAATGTTCATTAATATTTGCATAATCATAATTCCCATTACTTTCACCTCAGCGTAACTGCTTGGAAGACCATTGCAATTTTAAAAGTCAAGACAATGACATAAACAGAATCCCCAATCCTTCAATTAATAGAAATTTTTAAATTTTTTTAATTGATTTATTTATTTTTAAAACAATATGGCTGTATGTGTGACGGGCTGGTATCACAGAAACCCTGTTGGAGCTGCCACCTGGTGTGCCAAGACTACTCCTGCCCCTGCTTCCCTGCCTTTTCCAACTTGGGACTCCAGAATCCTGTCTGGTTTGAGCCAGACCCGCTAGCCTGCTGCAAACCCAGACCCAGGTCTGAGGCACGTGCCCTAACAGTTGTAGGCTTGCCTGGAAGCAGCTTAGGAAGTGTTCTTGCCTTTGACACCCAGGTGCCCAACTCCCAGTGGGGTTCAAACCCTGAATAAATCCGTTTTACCCTGTATAAAGCTTATACAGAGTAAACTCATAAATAGTTCGCCCTCTATTTCACAGATAGAGAGATATGCATAGCTGTTTGCCCCCCTCCAGGTACTAACACATACTCCAGGTTAATTTAATAAGTTAAAAAGCTGTTTTAATAAGTACAGAAAGTAGGATTTAAGTGGTTCCAAGTAGTAACAGACAGAACAAAGTGAATTACCAAGTAAAATAAAATAAAACACGCAAGTCTATGTCTAATCACACTGAATATAGATAAAAACCTCACCAGTTCCAGTAAACTTCTTTTTACAGGCTATGGTCTTCCTAGCCTGGATCCAGAAATTGCTCACACCCCCTATTGTTCTTGTCCTTTGTTCCAGTCTCTTTCAGGTGTGTCGTTGGGGAGTGGAGAGGCTCTCTCTTTAGCCAGCTGAAGACCACATGGAGGGGTCTCCAGGGGTTTAAATAGACTTTCTCCTCTGAGTGGATACTCCTCCCTCTCCCTGTGTAGCATCCAGTTACAAAATGGAGTTTTGGGGTCACATGAGCAAGTCACATGTCCATGCACAACTCAGTTTCCAGCCAAGCCACGCCACATTCCTGGCGAAGCACAGATGTGGATTGGTGTCTGCGAGCTCTATTGTCTGTTAAGTGTTTCTTGATTGGGCACTTAACCTGCACATTCCTTTGTCCAGACCCTGAGAAAATGCTCTTACTCAGGCTATGTAGACAACAAGCAAGTATACAACCAATATTCATAACTTCAACTACAAAAATGATAAATGCGTATAAACAGGAGGAATAGATTCAGTAGATCATAACTTTTACAGAGATATGTTACATGGCACATGTAGCATAAAACATATTCCAGTTATATCATATATACATTTATAAGCATCTTCCCATAGAGACTTATGGGGTACACCATCACAGTATGTACTGGATCTTCATACATTTCTGACAGTGTCTTAATTATAAAAGCCTGCAAGACGCCACCATTTCACAAGCTAGAGAGAAATTTTTATAATTATAATTGCACAGAAGCATGCATTTAGACTTGGCAGTCCCCATCTGAGCAGCTGGTTCAGACTCCACTTAAATTGCTAGGGTTCCTTTGCAGGGAACCAGGCCAAAGGGAGCTGTGAGAATGTTTTTGCTACTAAAGCTGATTATCTGAGATAACGCCCACCAAAGTGCCAAAATTAGCAAGAGCAGTGAGTCATTGTTGTTGTTCCCCTAAATGAATCAATGGTAGATGATGTCCAGAAATGACTGGTACTATTCATATTTATTTTTTCCATTGGAAATCATTTCTGCCTGCCCATACAGACAATGTACGCCACAGAGACCAAACCCTGGGGTTCAGCTGAACTGCATGCAATGCACTTGATACAGGACTGGAAGGGCCTTCCTGGGTCATAGAGTCCAGTTCCCTGTTATTGCAGACACCCCCAGCATATAATCCCATTAAGAAATTTATCAAGATCCATCTTAAAACCAGTTAAGTTGTTTCCCCCCTCACTACTCCTACTGGAAGGCTTTTCCAGAATCTCACTCCTCTGATGGCTAGAAACCACCTTCTAATTTCCAGCCTAAATTTACTCATGCCCATTTATTTGTGTGTCAACATTGTCCTTAACTTTCAATAGCTCTTCTCCCTCCCTGATATGTTTATAGAGTGCAATCATATCCATTCTTGGCCTTCATCTTGCTAGGCTACGCAAGCCAAGCTCCTTTAGTCTTCTTGCATACAATAGGTTCCCCACTCCCCTGATCATCCTACTAGCCCTTTTCTGCACTTTTCCAGTTTGAATTCATCTTTCTTGAACATGAGTGACCAGAATTCTACATTGCCTTGTACAATGGCATTAGTACTTCCCTGTCTCTACTGGAAATACTTTGCCTGATGCATCCAAGGATCGCATTTGCCTTTTCCACAGTTAGTGGCTCATAGACCTTTGTGTGTATTAGTTGATCACAGGATGACTTTCTCCTCCTTTGTCATTTCCAAATTGTGAGCCCCCAGCTTATCACAGAAATTCTTGGTTTTAGGGAAAACCAGGCATAGGCTACCTAAGTGTCTGCCTTGGCGTGAGTGCCTAACTTCTGGAGTATGCCAAGTGGAGGAAGACCCCCATATGAGGGGCACCAGCTTAGGTGCCTAAGCCCTCCCTCTTCCTCTGCATTTCACTCTTTGCTGGCTTAGGTGGCTCCCTGCTCAGCTTTCTGGCTTCACAGAATCTCTTATCTTAGGTGCCTAACTTTCCCCATACCATGCACGGGGATCCTGGGTGCCTAGCTCAGGACTGAGGATTCCATTGGGCAGAAGGGTACCTAGGTGTTCCTCCACTCAGCATTGCAATGCCTAACCCCTAAGTACCCCTGTGACTCCAAGCCTTGCTGTATGTTCCCAGGACCCCTATATACCACATGTCAAGTCTACTCCCTTCCTTGGAAACCCTTTGTTTTCGGGGTGGGCAGTCATTCTGAGGGAGCATCCTGACAGTATCTAGTGGGTTTTATTTTTATGGTGGTGGGAAAGTGAAGAGCCCATTCCAACAACTAAGTCCCCTGTGCAGGTTGGAGACAGCAGGATAGTGTTATGAGACTCTTTGAAATACGCAAGTATGGGTGCAGTGGGATTTTAAAACATGATTAACAATTTTAATATACAGGTGAAATGCAGCAATAAATTGGTTTTAAACATCTTATCTGAACAATTTATTAACCAATTTTAAGATGTGCAGAGAACAGCTGCCTTTCACATGGTGTCTGGCTTTTCAAAATATAGCCATATTTTCCTGAACCGAGGAATATTTTTATTATTTGGATACATTGTTTCTGATGTATATGGTCAAAATAATAGCTTTAAAGATAGGTCTCTTGATAACTTTAGCCTGTGAGGCGATAAAGGCAATAGAAAACAGACTCTTTTCAAACATTGGCCTTTATCATAGGTTTCAATATGATCTAATTAATCTTTTATGTGTCCGCAGCAGCTGCTTATGCAGGGGTAGTTCAAACACGCGTCTCACTGCTTTCAATGTGTAATTCCATTCTTCAGGGTTTAATTCCCTTTAGTCATCAATTACGTACAGTGTTTGTATACATAAATGTGTGTTCTTAAAGGATTAGTGTAGGGATTAAATAAAGCTATGCCAAGTTGGCATACCACAAACACACGCCACGTGAGCTGTGTTATGGAAATGCACCCGTGCATCCATCTTGCATTCTTTGTCCGCCAAAGTTTCCCATTAATTTCAGTGTGAGTTTTGGACGCTTAAAGATGCAGGTTCTGATCTAAATTTTGTAAAGGTCTTTGGTATCTTTCTGACCGAATGGGACTTAGATACCTAAAAATGACAGTATCATTCTAATTCCATGCGTGACCAAGCAGACTGACTTCTATTTGTGGCGCTCAAACTAGATTCAATGTAATCACAATTTATGTTTAATAGAGTAGATTTGTATGGATTGCAGAATTAAGCCCTCAAAAATTGGATAAAGCAATTCCAAAATCTGTTTCTAGTAAATCAATGTGTGTCTCATTGCATGAAAATGACTTTTAAAGGGTTCATGAAGTCCAAACTCATTGCAATGCACTGTTGGCTGACCTTTGTATGCTGCTTCTATTCTGTGCCCCAAAAGGCATTATATGCATGTAATTTCCAATATGGGAACAATTTGAGTTGTAATTAGGCAAATCTCAGAAGGTTCCGCCACTGATTTGTTCATTCTTTCAATATTATTCTATAGGACACACCAAAAATATTACATTAGGTTCAAGCAGGGGACAATTAAGAAAACCTTAAGCCTGTTACAAAGGGTATGTAAACATATCATCACTTCGTAATGGTGTTATTATACTTCACATGTTGGGCATATGGGTCATATTCTTGCCCTGGCATTAAGCATTGCAAAGGCTGCCTCCAAACTTAATATGCCACATTAGCAGACACATTTCCTGTTAGCAGACCAATACCAGGATGCTTTTTTGCTAGAAAGAATAGTAGCAAAATATAAAAGGTTTGGTGATACATGCAAATTATTATTTCCAATGGGCTAAGATAAGGCTAAGGTGATTTGTTGAAGATGAGACCAAAAACAGGGTTTTTACTAGATAATTGTTATAAACAGTGGGTATTTTTACTTTTTCTCAGGTTTAGGGTGTTTTCTCCTGTGAAGTTACAGTGTTTTTCTTTAAGTACTTGATGGGTCCATTGATAACGTTACACGCATCCCAGAAATACATACAACACTGTACATGCCAACTCAACAGTTTATACATGTTGGCTCAAGGTTTATATATAGGATAAGCTATCATGCTACATATATGTGAAATTTCAAGCCTCTTGATTACAGGATAATTTAAATGCTTTGAATCTAGAGACCGTGGAGCCTGCGAGTGCTTCCAAGACATTAGTTATCATTAGAGAATGCACACCTCTCACCTTTAAGATTGTAATCACAACCTGGTTTTCTGGTAAAATTTGGAAAAGTGTCTTCAAGTCACTCTCATCGTCAGCCCTGTCAAAAAACCCAACAACAACAAAAGAAACAGAAAAATCAAATAATGCAACCTTACTCTGGGATGGTAACTAATGACTATAACATCATAATATTCACATAGCACTTTCATCCCAATGTGCATTTCAAAGTGATTAATCTACCGTGATAATCTACTTTAACAACTCACAGCAACACTACATAATCATATGGATCAAGAAATGAAGAGGAATCTGATATCCACTTGAAACTGAAGGAGGAATATAGGCAGAGAATGTAAATCAACAAAACTTTATGTAGGCCAGGTTAAATCCCTACTCTTGCAAAAACTGCCATAAAAGCATTAATGACTCTGAGTGGCTAGGACCCCAGTGTTGTGTCTCGCTCACAATTAATGTAACACTGATTTACATATACTCTGGCACACAAGTTAACCCTTCTTCATTTTTTTCTGTACACCAAATCTACCATAATGTGCATGGAGAAAACCTTATTAAATAGAATATATTGGAAAAAATAAAATTTTGACTGTTATATTAGATCAAATTTATACTGAATGTTCAGCATTAATACCGATTTCCTTCATGGAGTAAATACTCTGTGATATGCCAGGTTTTCTCTTGAAGAAAAAAAATCATTTCCCCCACTCTGTGTGGACCGTGCTGCAGGATTCATTATTTGTGAGCAAACTACTAGTAATTATGCTTAATAGCAGGTGAAACCTCATATTGGCAACAATGAAAGTCATTTAGTGAGGTATAAACCTGCCTGCAATTACCAGTACCCCAGCAGATGATTTTAAGGAAACACACTTTTCTACCACAAGTGGAATATTTCACAAAGCTAGTATTTGGACAGTTATTTTAAAAATCCGTTTGGTTTTTCAGCTGAGTTACTTTTTACTGTGGTAAATGTGATGTTGGAATCCTGTGACCTAAGCTAATGTGAAATGGTGAGAATATAAAAAACAGAATAAGTTTTCCTTACAACCAAAGAAACTGTTACATATTAGGCTGATGTTTGGGTCCAGTTAAAAAAATGTATTTATTTTTCTCCATTTTCACTACTGAGAGTTAATATGGACTGTCATGTACAATTACACTCTACAGCAGTCCGACTGAGCTTTATTTTCTTGTGTAAAAAGATCTGTGCTGCAGAAAATCCTCACCAAAACTGCTGACCAGTCTTTGAACCAGCTTTGTGGCTTTACACATTTTTCTTTTCCGCCCAACTGCAGCTTAAACCTATTAGAGAAAAAACGTCAATGCTGCCTTGATTTATTTGCAAATACGCTTAAGTCCAAACATTAAATTGCAAGGAACAAGGATAATGTGGAAGCGGTTAAAATTCAGTTCTTATTCGGATCTATGGCAGAAAGTGATTTTCAACTATAGGCACTGTATGGCTGAAGTAGAGGGATGACACTCACTCCCATAGTTGATCATTAAAATCTATGAGACACAGCCTCTCTGTTCTGGGCATATCTTATTTCATCAAGCCTTGGGCATTGAGGAAGGGGGAAATTGGGTTACTCAATGGGGGGCGGGGGGGAACAAGAACAGAAAATGTGGAAATAGCAGAAGTGCAAAATTACTTTTTTGTTTCGGTTTTCACTAAAAAGGTTAGTAGTGATTTGATGTCTAACACGGTGAATGCCAGTGAAAATGAGGTAGGATCAGAGGCTAAAATAGGGAAAGAACAAGTTAAAATTAGTTAGACAAGATAGATGTCTTCACGTCACCAGGGACTAATGAAATACATCTGAGAATACTCAAGGAGCTGACAGAGGAGATATCTGAGCCATTAGCGATTATCTTCAAAAAGTAATGGAAGATGAGAGAGATTCCAGAGGACTAGAAAAGGGGAAAATATAGTGCCCATCTATAAAAATGGAAATAAGGACAACCTGTGGAATTACAGGCCAGTCAGCTTAACTTCAGTACCCAGAAAGATAATGGAGCAAATAATTAAGCAATCAATTTGCAAACACCTACAAGATAAAAAGGTGATAAGTAACAGTGTCAAGTTGGCAAGAACAAATCATGTCAAATCAACCTAATAGCTTTCTTTGACAGGGTAACAAGCCTTGTGGATGGGGGGAAGCAGCAGACGAGGTATATCTTGACTTTAGTAAAGCTTTTTATACCGTCTCGCATGACCTTCTCATAAACAAACTAGGGAAATACAACCTACATGGAGCTACTGTAAGGTGGGTGCATAACTGATTGGCAAATCATTCCCAGAGGGTAGTTATCAGTCAAGCTGAAAGGACATATCGAGTGGGGTCCCACAGGGATCAGTTCTGTGTCCATTTCAGTTCAATATCTTCATCAGTGTTTTAGATAATGGCACAGAGAGTACACTTATAAAGTTTGTGGATGATACTAAGCAGGGAGGGGTTGCAAGTGCTTTGGAGAATAGGATTAAAATTTGAAATGATCTGGACAAACTGGAGATATGGTCTGGAGTAAATAGGATGAAATTCAATAAGGACAAATGCAAAGTACTCCCTTTAGGAAGGAACAATCAGTTGCACACATACAAAATGGGAAATGACTGCCTAGGAAGGAGTACTGCGGAAAGGGATCTGGGGGTCATAGTGTATCACAAGATAAATATGAGTGAACAGTGTAATGCTGTTGCAAAAAAACAACAACAAACAATTCTGGGATGTATTAGCAGGAGTGTTATAAAGTAATAAATGACAAGTATTTCTTCCACTCTAATCTGTGCTGATTAGGCCCCTCCTGGAGTATTGTGTCCAGTTCTGGGAGCCAAATTTCAGGAAAGATTTGGAGAAAGTCCAGAGAAAAGCAACAAAAGTGATGAAAGGTCTAGAAAACATGACCTATGAGGGAAGATTGAAGAAATTGGATTTATTTAATCTGGAAAAGAGAAGACTGAGGGGGACAATATAACAGTACATAAAAGGTTATTGCAAGGAGGAGGGAGAAAAATTGTTCTCCTTAACCTGTGAGGACAGGACAAGAAGCAATGGGTTTAAATTGAAGCCAGGGAAGTCTAGGTTGGACTTTGGGAAAAACATCCTGTCAGGGTGGTTAAGCACTGGAATAAATTGCCTAGGGAAGTTGTGGAATCTCCAGCAGTGGAGATTTTTAAGAGCAAGTTACGCAAACACCCATCAGGGACAGTCTACATCAGTGGTTCCCAAACTGGGGTTCGCTAGAAAAATTTCCCTAATGGCGGCCAGAGGATCCTGGTTGCAGGTGGGTCCCGGTTGCAGGGCAGACAGCGCGAGCCCCACAGAACGCTGAGCAGACAGACGAGCCCAGATCAGTGGAGGCACTGACAGCCCAAGCCCGCGGCAGTTGGGGCCGGCAGCCCAAGCCCCAGCAGTCAGCACGGGGCTGGCAGCCCGAGCCCCATGGAAAATGGGGCTGGGCCCTGTGGAGCCCTGTGGAGTGCACAGATGAGCCCCCATCAGCGGGGGGAGGGGGGTGGTGGTCTCAGCCCGAGTCCGCGGAGCGTGGGTCTGGGCAGTTGGGGCCGGCAGCCCGAGCTCAGTGGAGCGCTGAGTGGGCAGCCTGAGCCCCAGTCAATGGGGTCCAGCAGTCTGAGCCCCATCCGTGGTGGGCAGGGTGGCAGCTGGGATCCCAGGCGCGCAGGTGACAGCTCAGACCCCTGACCTTGGCAGACAGGGGAAGTTGGGCAGAGTGAGCAGGGGCCACACTGTGTGTGGGGGTGGTCCAGGTTAATTTGTCCCTCGTGGGGCACCCCCCGTAGGGACGACCCTGGTGGCGGAAGAAAAGGTGTTTGCGCTCCAAACCAGCCGGAACCACTTTGTAGCCAGTGTAGCAGCGTTAAGGTGCCTCAGTACTTCGATACTAAGTCATTCTCTCTGGAGGGCTGTGTTGCTTCAGTGAGATGTGAGTGAATCTTCTCATTTTCTAGTTTGTTGCATTCTCTCTGTTGTTTTTATTAGAACTTTTGTACACAAGTTCAATGGATAAGTGGCTGGAAAAGGAAAGTTAAAGACGCAAGAATCAGCTAGTGTTTCCTCAAATCCATACCGTGGAAAATCTAAGTCTAATGATCATTATAGTCCTGGAAAGTCTCCTGGTATATATGACAATGGAAAATAAAATAAAATATGACAATGATTATATAGAATATGGCTTTATGTGCATTGGTGATCAAGAACATCCCAAACCACTGTGTGTAATTTGTGGTGATGTTCTAGCAAACAGCAGCCTCAAACCTTCTCTACTTGGTCGCCATTTAGAAACTAGGCATCCTGCACAACTCGACAAGCCTGTTGATTTTTTCAAGCGAAAATTAGCTGAGAGGAAAAGTGACGTTACCAGTTAATGTCACTATTACCATCCAAAGCAAGTACTGATCATTAAAATGCACTTAAAGCGTCATACCGCATGAGCTACGGAGTAGCAAAAGCATCAGAAGCCCATACCATAGCAGAGAGCTTGATTGGTCCATGTATAAAAGATGTGCTTCATTGCATGCTCGGAGAAAAGACTGCGAAAAGATTTACACGGTACCTTTGTCCAATAATATGCTGTCACGAAGAATTAATGACATGTCAAATAATGTAGAGACTACAATTGTACATAGAGTGAAAAATAGTCCATATTATGCTATACAGTTGGATCAATCAACTGATGTAGCTACTCTAGTTATTTTGCTACTGTTTGTATGTTATGTGAATGAAGGCACTGGACATGGTAAGAACATACAACTGGAGAAGATATCTTCAATCTGACTAATCCATATTTTTAAGAAAAGGAAATAGATTGGTCTCATTGCCTAGGCATTTGCATCAGTGACAGGGAAGTATACTGGATTTGTAGCTTGAACAAAAAAGGTTGCATTAAAAGTCTCTTGGACTCATTGCAGTATCCATAGACAAGCCCTCAAACAAAACACATGCCTGAGGGACCGAAGGAAGTGCTGGACAATGCAGTGAAAATGGTGAATTTCATAAAATCATGGCCAACAAATTCCAGAATATTTCATGTACTTTGTGAAGAAATGGGTAGTATATACAATTGTCTGTTCATATAATCATAGAATATTAGGGTTGGAAGAGACCTCAGGAGGTCATCTAGTCCAACCCCCTGCTCAAAGCAGGACCAACCCCAACAAAATAATCCCAGACAGGGCTTTGTCAAGATGAGCCTTAAAAACCTCTAAGGATGGAGATTCCACCACCTCCCTAGTGAAATAGTGAACCCATTCCAGTGCTTCATCACCCTCCTAGTGAAATAGTGTTTCCTAATATCCATCCTAGACCTCCCGCACTGCAACTTGAGACCATTGCTTCTTGTTCTATCATCTGCCACCACTGAGAACAGCCTAGCTCCATCCTCTTTGGAACCCCCCCTTTAGGTGATTGAAGGCTGCTCTCAAATTCCCCCTCACTCTTCTCTTCTGCAGACTAAATAACCCCAGTTCCCTCAGCCTCGCCTCGTAAGTCATGTGCCCCAACCCCCTAATCATTTTTGTTGCCCTCCGCTGGACTCTGTCCAATTTGTCCACGTCCCTTCTGTAGTGAGGGGACCAAAACTGGATGCAGTACTCCAGATGTGGCCTCACCAGTGCCGAATAGAGGGGAATAATCACTTCCCTCGATCTGCTGGCAACGCTCCTACTAATGCAGCCCAATATGGCATTGGCCTTCTTGGCAACAAGGGCACACTGCTGACTCATATCCAGTTTCTCATCCACTGTAATCCCCAGGTCCTTTTCTGCAGAACTGCTGTTTAGCCACTCGGTCCCTAGTCTGTAGCAGTGCATGGGATTTTTCCTTCTTACATGCAGGCCCCTGCACTTATCCTTGGTGAACGTCATCAGATTTCTTTTGGCCCAATCCTCCAATTTGTCTAGGTCACTCTGGACCCTATCTCTACCCTCCAGCAAATCTACCTCTCCCCACAGTTTAGTGTCATCTGAGAACTTGCTGAGGGTGCAATTAATCCCATCATCCAGATAATTAATAAAGATGTTGAACAAAACCGGCCCCAGGACCGACCCCTGGGACACTCCGCTTGATACCAGCTGCCAACTAGACATCAAGCCGTTGATCACTACCTGTTGAGCCCGACTATCTAGTGAGCTTTCTATCCACCTTATAGTCCATTTATCCAATCCATATTTCTTTAACTTTCTGCCAAGAATATTGTAGGAGACCGTATCAAAAGCTTTCCTAAAGTCAAGATATATCACATTCACTGTTTTCTCCATATCCACAGAGCCAGTTATCTCATCATAGAAGGCAATCGGATTGGTCAGGCATGACTTGCCCTTGGTGAATCCATGTTGACTGTTCCTGATCACCTTCCTCTCCTCCAAGTGCTTCAAAATGGATTCCTTGAGGACCTGCTCCATGATTTTGCCGGGGACTGAAGTGAGGCTGACTGGTCTGTAGTTTCCTGGGTTCTCTTTTTTCCCTTTTTCAAATATGGGCACTATATTTGCCTTTTTCCAAACGTCGAGGACCTCCCCCGATGCCACAAATTTTCAAAGATAATGGCCAATGGCTCTGCAATCACATCAGCCAACTCCTTCAGCACCCTTGGATGTATTAGATCTGGACCCATGGACTTATGCATGTCCAGCTTTTCTAAATAGTCCTTAACCTGTTCTTTCACTACTGAGGGCTGCTCGCCTACTCCCCATGCTGTGTTGACCAGTGCAGCAGTCTGTGAGCTGCCCTTGTCTGTGAAGACCAAGGCAAAAAAGTATTGAGTACTTCAGCTTTTCCACATCATCTGTCACTATGTTGCCTCCCCCTTCAGTAAGGGTCCCACACTTTCCCTGACCATCTTCTTGTTGATAACATACTTGTAGAAACCCTTCTTGTTACCCTTCACATTCCTTGCTAGCTGCATCTCCAATTGTGCCTTGGCCTTCCTTATTACACCCCTGCATGCTCTAGCTATATTTTTATACTCCTCCCTAGTCATCTGTCCAAATTTCCACTTCTTGTAAGCTTCCTTTTTAAATTTAAGCTCACCGAAGATTTCACTGTTAAGCCAATCTGGTCGCCTGTCATATTTGCTATTCTTTCTGCACTTCGGGATGGTTTGTACCTGCGCTCTCAATAAGACTTTAAAATACAGCCAGCTCTCCTGGACTCCTTTCCCCCTCATATTAGCCTCCCAGGGGATCCTGCCCATCAGTTCCCTAAGGGAGTCTGCTTTTCTGAAGTCCAGGGTCCATATTTTATAACTCTACTTTCTTCCTTTTTTCAGGATCCTGAACTCAATCATCTCATGGTCACTGCTGCCTAGCTTGCCACCCACTTCTACTTCCCTTACCGATTCTTCCCTGTTTGTAAGCAGCAAGTCAAAAGGAGTACGGCCTCTAATCGGTTCCTCCAGCACCAGGAAGTTGTCCCCAACACTCTCCAAAAACTTCCTGGATTGTCTGTGCATTGCTGTATTGCTCTCCCAGCAGATGTCAGGGTGATTGAAGTCCCGCATTAGAACCAGGGCCTGTGATCTGGAGACTTCAGTTAGTTGTCTGAAGAAAGCCTCATCTACCTCACCCTTCTGATCCGGTGGTCTATAGCACACGCCCACCATGACATCACCCTTGTTGCTCTCGCCTCTAAACTTAACCCAAAGACTCTCGACAGGCTTTTCTCCAGTTTCAAACTGGAGCTCTGAGCAATCATACCGCTCTCTTACATACAATGCAACCACTGTTCCCTCTAAGCTGTGTGCGTGTGTGCACGCACACAGATCCTAAACCCAGCGCACACGACGAAACACCGCGTGCACACAAATTTGCCCAGAAGCACAACAATTTGCACAGAAGAAATTTTTTGCGCACACGGCCTGTCAAAAATTTCCACAGAAGAAATTTTTTGCGCACATGGCCTGTCAAAAATTAGAGCGAACATTTAATGCAACTCCTCCACCTTTCCTCCCATATCTGTCCTTCCTGAACAGTTTATACCCATCCATGACAGTGCTCCAGTCATATGAACTGCCCCACCAAGTTTCTGTATTCCAATCACATCATAGTTCCTTGATTGTGCCAGGACTTCCAATTCTTCCTGCTTGTTTCCCAGGCTTCTTGTGTTCTTATACATGCACCTAAGAAAACTAGTCAATTGCCATACTTTTTAAGTATGAATCAGGAGGCTTCTGTTGACCCATACCGAAGTTAGATGGCTCTCACGGGGCAAAATCCTTGTGCGCTTGTTTGCGTTTAGAATGGAAATCCTAGTTTTTTTCAACAGCCACGCTTTCCACCTTGCCAGCTGTATGGAAAATAATGTCTGGCTCCAGAGCCTAGCTTATTTAGCAGATATTTTCTCAAGAATTAATGACCTCAATTTATCTCTTCAAGGCCTCAATATAACAGTTTTCAATGTGCAGGAGTGAGTTTAATCCATGATAAAGAAGTTACAGTTCTGGGAAAGTTGTTTGGAAAACAATCAAGCTGAGTGTTTCAGTAATCTTCATGATTTCCTGGCAGAACATAAACTTCAGTTGGATCAGTGCACTAAAACCAATATAACTGCACACCTAAAAGTACTTTGCACAACTTTCAGGGAATATTTTCCAACTATGTCAGGTGATAATGACTGGATTCACACCCCTTTTGATGATACCACTTTCTCAATACAGATGTTGAACACTGAGGAAAAATAGAAATTGATTGAGATCTCCTGTGATTACGAATTGAAAAGGAGTTTCAGAAATCTGTCATTGATCAACTTTTGTCTGAGTTTAAGAAACAAGTACCACCTTCTGGCAGAAAAAGCTACTACAGTTTTGTTACCATTTTCAACAATATGCAAGAAAGCATTTTCCTTGTATGCATATCTGAAAACCAAATACAGAAACAGACTTGATGCCGAACCAGACCTGAGACTTTATCTTTCTCCAGTGGTTCCGGACTTCCAAGAGCTATGCAGAGCAAAGCAAGTGCATTCATCACACTGAGGAAATTTAAACTTAAATCCCTGGAAATATTCATTTTTAGGAGGGGGTTCACGAGATTTCACAAGTTAGTGAAGGGGGTTCACGGGTTGTTAAAGCTTGGGAACCACTGGTCTAGATAATCCTTTGTCTTGCCATGAGTACAAGGGAGTGGACTAGATGATCTCTTGAGGTCCCTTCCAGTCCTATGATTCTATGATTTTGCCCACTAATGCCCTGTCTGCCTGCACATATTACATCTCAGGTCTCTAACATCCTGTGGAATAGGTCTGCCCCATTGGCACTCCCTCAACTTTGGGTTTCTGTGAATCCCAGTTCTGGGATGCCTCCATGGGGGTCCCTTTCCCTGGACCCATGCTAAGGCCAGTCCCCTTTGGGTCTCTTTTCATACCTGGAATGGCTGTCCATAAACTCATCTGCCAGCCGACGTGCACTACACAAATCCTTGAGATTCCTGTCCACTAACCACATTTTAAGCTCATGAGGTTAGATCTCATAGAGTTGTTCCAACCAAATCAGGTAATACAAATCCTCCAGTGTAGTGATTCCTGCACCCTTACCTCATTTGTGGAGATATTCTCCCATCAGGGTGGTGGCTTCCATATAGGTCACAACCTGGTCTTTTGGATATCCCAGAACTTTTTCATATAATCTTCAGGGGTCAATTCAAACTTAAGCAGTAAAGCTTTTCAGAACTGTTCATAGTCCCCAGTATCAACTCCATCTGTCTTTGATGGACATATTTGAGTGGGAGTGTCTGATGGGGTTTGTGATGGGAGGGGGCAGTAATGAGCGAAGTAATAAAACCTGCCGTATTTGTAAATGATTCATGAATAGGAAATTATTTATCCAACCAAATTTCCCATTTATTTTCTACCAGTTGTTCAGCCATTTTGAAATATATTGCTAATGTGCATTATCTGCAATATTTCCATCAAGTGCATTAACATGATCCAACCAATTTTATTGAGTAAAATGTCTGAACCTTTGAAAAGTTCCAGGTTAAATTTAATTTGTCCTACCACAGCGTGTGCCCAGTTGGGAATGTAAATCCTGCCTGATAACACCACTAGTACACATGGTGTTCATGCCAGGAGATTAAAGGATTACAATGCTATTTGCAAACAATCAAACTGTTAAGATGTTTCTGTATGATTTACAAGGCCACAAATTAGCTTTGGAAACCAAAGGGTTGGCATTCTTCCCCTTTGTATTCTATCTTGCATAATGTAAGAGGTGTAATTCATGAGGTTTCTGAGGTAAGATTAAAGCACCTTGGCAGAGTGAGGAATAAAGGGAAGTGAAGCCATCAATAAATATCTCAGGAGGGTAAACAGCGAGGAGGGAGAGGAAGGTGTTTTAGTTGGCACAAGGGGTATAATGAGGCAGGGTGGGATGGGTCTCCCATCGACATAACACCCCCAACGAGTGGTGGTACCCATGCACACTACTAACTTATGCCGGTGAAATTTATGCCACTCAGGGTGGTGTAGACATGGCCTGAAAGTGAGGAAAAACTTTCTACTCTCTTAAAGGATGGATTTAAGAATGTACTTAAATCTTTCCTGAATTAGGACTCGGCGTAATTAATAAGGGATGGATTTAACCATATGCTTCAATGGGACTTAAGCACATTTTAAGTGCTATCTTGAAAAGGGATGCTTTCCTGAATAGAGGCTTAATTTTTTAACTTCTTGACATTTAGAAACATCAACTGAAAGACATCATCACTGAGGACAATGGTAGCCCTGAAAGTACAATGGAATGGAACTAAACTGTGGCTATGGGCAGAAAGCGAGTACATAAAAACAACACTTTCTTACTCAGCAGATCTTTCCCCTACGTGTGTCCTGAGTCATATTTGCTGAATGTGGTGATGAAAAACAGGTAATTTAATTTTTAAACCCTTCCTAAATTTAAAATAAAAACAAAACCAGGAAACTGAATGGGAAAAATGTGAACTTTCTGGTTACAGAACTGAACTAAATTAAAGAAAATAAAATGTAAGATTTCTACAACAACATTAATTTGGCCAGGCTGCATATGTATTATTTCTTAGTTCCATTACTCTTTTTTCCTATGTGCTATAAAATATCTTGAATCTGTTTATGTAGCTAAGTTACTGTAGGAAAGGCAATACTGTCAACCCCGAGTGTTCAGAAATCATGAGTCAAGTCCCCCAAAATCATGAGATTAAAAAATGGGGTGTTCTGGTTTCTGAGTCTTTATGGTGCACAATGGCCATGTTTTAAAGCTTTTCTCCACACTATGAGGGCTCGAAATTTACTTTAAAAAATGTAAGCTGGGATTCCCATGCAGTTACAGATCTGTGCCTTGAGTTTTAAGAATGATGAATATCACGAGACTTGTGATACAATCACGAGACTTGGTCACACTGGAAAAGTGACTTGCATTTCCTGACTTTCTCATTAGTTTACTTAGCCCAGGGCTACACTAGGGGAGGGGGTCGATCTACGATACGCAACTTCAGCTACGGGAATAGCGTAGCTGAAGTCGGCGTATCGTAATCGACTTACCTGGCGATGAGGACGGCGGCGAGTTGATCGCTGCCGCTCCCCCGTCGACTCCGCTTCCGCCTCTCGATGAGGTGGATTGCCGGCGCCGACGGGGAGCGCGATCGGGGATCGATTAATCGCGTCTTAACGAGACGCGAAAAATCGATCCCCGATAGATCGATTGCTACCCGCCGATCCGGCGGGTAGTGAAGACCTGCCCTTAGAGGTCAGACTAGATGATCTACTGGCCCTTTCTCGCCTTAAAGTCTATGAATCAGGTCATACTTGCTGGTCATTAGTGTTGTATAATGCTGGTTTTCTTTGTAAAAATAGTCATGAATCTTAAAATTACATGGATTCACACCGTTCACAATCCTGTTTATTCATCAATCTTCTGTTTAAAATATTTCAGTTGTCCCAAATGAGCAATACCATTAGATCATCTAGTCTGACCTCTTGTACATCACAGGCCATAACATTTCATCCAGTTACCCCTGGATTGAGCCCAATAATCTCCTTGATTAAAGCATATCTTTTTAAAAGTCATCCAGTCCTGATATAAAGACTTCAAGAGATGGAGAATCCATGACTTCCCTTAGTAGTTTGTTCCAGTGGTTAATCAACTTCACTGTTAAAAAAACAAACAAATGGTGCCTTAAATCTTTGAATTTGTCTGGCTTCAGCTTTGAGCCATTGGTTCTTGTTATGCCTTTCTCTACTAGATTAAAGAGCCCTTTAGAATTCAGTATTTTCGCCTTACGAAGATACTTATATTCTATAATCAAGTCACGTCTTAATCAGGCCATACACCAGGAAAAGCCAGGAGTGAAAGTGAACAGCTCAGAACTAACCCATAGGCTGAAGTTTGTTAGCAGAAGCTGTTAATCGTACTTACATGTAGATTAGTAGAAATCTGGTTGAGATCACAAACAATTTGTGAGCAGGAAAAAGAGCTATATTCATTTGGTAATTTACTTGCAATAAATACTTTTAAAATTGTTTATTTTTAAATTTTGGAATTGACACACTGGACTATGTCTGATTGACATGGACAATTCAAGTTGCTGGCTAAAAACGTATGTTTAAAAACCTAAATCGGAGATACCTTCATTTGCAAATTTATGAAACATTTCCTCTATTCTTAAAGGTCATCAGACACTAATCCACTAAAAGTACAGTGTGAGCTGTCCACTGATTGCCTGTTCATAAGTTTACTCTTATTTCTATTGTATTCTACTCAGGTTCTTTATACTGCATTCATCATGTGGGTAGCAGAGTATCTAAATGCCTTTAAGATTCAAAATGGTACTAAATATCCAACCCAGATCTATCACCCCATGTTTCTTAGCTTTGAAGTCTGCTGTGACATGAACCTTGGTGTTTAGAAACATGTTTTTCACATTTTCAAATGCCTGTCACGTTGTGAAGCATCTCGCTGGATTACATCACAGTGGCATGCAGCACACAGGAAATCTAAAAAATATGCTGCTCTAAACTGCCCTTAAGGAAACTGTGCTATTCAAAATAGAGTATGTTTTAAATCTTGCTTGTTTGTATAACTGGGCTACACTGCACTAGCAATGTTAGAACTTGGAGGTGGTGTATACTAACTGGGTCTCAGTAATCCACGTGGGTGTTTTGAGGATAAATTAATTCAGGTAGAAGTGGGTGGCAACCTGGGCAGCAGTGACCATGAGATGGTTAAGTTCAGGATCCTGACAAAAGGAAGAGAGGAGAGGAAGAAAAGCAGACTTTGACTCCCTCAGGGTACTGATGGGCTGGATCCCCCGGGAGGCTAATATGATGGGGAAAGGAGTCCAGGAGAGCTGGTTGTATTTTAAAGAAGCCTTATTGATGGCACAGGAACAAACCATCCTAATGTGCAGAAAGAATAGCAAATATGTCAGGCGACCAGCTTGGCTTAACAGAGAAATCTTGGGTGAGCTTAAACACAAAAAAGAAGCTTAGAAGAAGTGGAAACTTGGACAGATGACTAGGGAGGAGTATAAAAAATATTGCTCAAGCATGCAGGGGTGTAATCAGGAAGGCTAAAGCACAATTGGAGTTGCAGCTAGCAAGGGATGTGAAGGGTAACAAGAAGGGTTTCTACAGGTATGTTATCAACAAGAAGAAGGTCAGGGAAAGTGTGGGACCCTTACTGAATGGGGGAGGCAACCTAGTGACAGATGATGTAGAAAAAGCTGAAATACTTAATGCTTTTTTTGCCTTGGCCTTCACAGACAAGGGCAGCTCCTAGACTGCTGCACTGGGCAGCACAGTATGGGGAGGAGGTGAGCAGCCATCAGTGGTGAAAGAACAGGTTAAGGACTATTTAGAAAAGCTGGACATGCACAAGTCCATGGGGCCAGATCTAATGCATCCGAGGGTACTGAGGGAGTTGGATGATGTGATTGCAGAGCCATTGGCCGTTATCTTTGAAAACTCGTGGCAATCAGGGGCGGTCCCGGACGATTGGAAAAAGGCAAATATAGTGCCCATCTTTAAAAAAGGGAAGAAGGAGAATCTGGGGAACTACAGCCTCACTTCAGTCCCCAGCAAAATCATGGAGCAGGTCCTCAAAGAATCCATATTGAAGCATTTAGAGGAGAGGAAGGTGATCAGGAACAATCAACATGGATTCATCAAGGGCAAGTCATGCCTGACCAATCTGATTGCCTTCTATGATGAGATAACTGGCTCTGTGGATATGGGGAAAGTGGTGGATGTGATATACCTTGACTTTAGGAAAGCTTTTGATACGGTCTCTCACAGTATTCTTGGCAGAAAGTTAAAGAAATATGGATTGGATAAATGGACTATAAGGTGGATAGAAAGCTCGCTAGATTGTCGGGCTCAAAGGGTAGTGATCAATGGTTCAATGTCTAGTTGGCAGCCGGTATCAAGCGGAGTGTCCCAGGGGTCGTTCCTGGGGTCGGTTTTGTTCAACATCTTAATTAAGGATCTGGATGATGGGACGGATTGCACCCTCAGCAAATTTGCGGATGACACTAAGCTGGGGGGAGAGGTAGATATGCTGGAGGGTAGGCATAGGGTCCAGAGTGACCTAGACAAATTGGAGGATTGGACCAAAAGAAATCTGATGAGGTTCAACAAGGATAAGTGCAGAGTCCTGCACTTAGGATGGAAGAATCCCATGCACTGCTACAGGCTGGGGACCGACTGGCTAAGGGGCAGTTCTGCAGAAAAGGACCTGGGGATTACAGTGGATGAGAACTTGGATATGAGTCAACAGTGTGCCCTTGTTGCCAAGAAGGCTAATGGCATATTAGGCTGCATTAGTAGGAGCGTTGCCAGCAGATCAAGGGAAGTGATTATTCCTCTCTATTCAGCACTGGTGAGGCCACATCTGGAGTATTGCATCCAGTTTTGGGACCCCCACTACAGAAAGGATGTGGACAAATTGGAGAGGGTCCTGAGGAGGGCATGGAAATGATTAGGGGGCTGGGGCACATGATTTATGAGGAGAGGCTGAGGGAACTGGGGTTATTTATTCTGCAAAAAAGAAGAGTGAGGCGGAATTTAATAGCAACCTTCAACTACCTGAAGGGGGGGTTCAAAGAGGATGGAGCGAGGTGGCAGATGACAGAACAAGGAGTAATGTTCTCAAGTTGCAGTGCGGGAGGTCTAGGTTGGATATTAGGAAACACTATTTCACTAGGAGGGTGGTGAAGCACTGGAATGGGTTACCTAGGGAGGTGGTGGAATCTTCATCCTTAGAGGTTTTGAAGGGCTGGCTTGACAAAGCCCTGTCTGGGATGATTTAGTTGCAGTCGATCCTGCTTCGAGCAGGGGGTTGGACTAGATGGCCTCCCGAGGTCTCTTCCAACCCTAATCTTCTATGATTTTAAGTTCATGAGGCACTCTGGTACTATGGTGATGAAGGCCATAGAAGCAGATAGTTTAAACAGAGAGAGATTTTATTTGTGGACAGCTATCCTAATTGCTCTCTAGGAAACTCCAGTTATGAAACAATGAGACTTTTATCACTTCAGTTCAATTCAATGGGACTTGATCATCACCACAAGCTATACATGGGCTGCCAAAGTGTAAGAGAGAGACAGATCCTTCAGGTTTCTGTCAGTGATGGCATGGTCTGCCTAGGTTACGGCTACGCAGTGTGTGTGGCTGGATCTCGTGTGTCCATTGATCTTTACTGTCCATTCCTGGTCCAGTGATGGGTTGCAACGTAGTATGATGTCATCACCCTGCTTCATTTTGATTGATTCATTTTACAAACCTGATGCACTGATTTAGCTACATAATAAATGATCTTTTATTGACCAATCTCAAAAGCAGGTTGCATGGTAATAAGAAATAGCCATTAGCTCAAGCCACAAAATTTGATCCCTAATTCTGAACATCTCAGAGTTTGGTTTGGCTCACTGTAAAGACCGACAAGGTTGGTAAGGTAAAATCTTTTATTAGACCAATTTCTGTCAGAGAAAGAAACATTCTTTTGAGCTGCATAGAGCTCTTCTTCAGGTCAACTCTGTAAAGATGAAGGCTTTTTGCCAAATAGGGCTACAGAACTGGGTTTGAATTTTAAACACATGCAGTAATGTCAGAAATGCCTGATGCTTCTGTGGCATAATTAAGTATCACTCCTTTAAGTCAGAATCCATGGTCAAGAAAGCAAAGGGGCTGTTGTCAATGCATTCAGCAGAACATACAGCTGGCTGATTCTCTTTACAGGATTTACAGTACATCTCTGTTTAATCTAATGTATCTATAGGTAAATCTAGCATGCTTATTACCATGCTGACTGTCATGATGTATAGAATCAGTCATTATAAATAAGAGAGATTTAGTAAAGAAAATTAGTGTTAAGTATTCACACAGTTTCCACACTGCTTGACTTCCAGCTTTGTCTTCCTTGTTTACCATGAACCATACCCTTTCTGACATGCAATACAGCCCACAGAAACATCTAGTGGCTGGAAATAAACCTTTCTTGAGTTTAAACTAACTGAGAACATTGGAAAGACTGCCATGAGCTTTGATAGCAACTACACAGGTTATTCTACCCTTCATGTACTATTTCTGTCAATTACAAAAGTCACATCTATACAATCCACCGTTCTTTATAGTCCTTACAGGTAAAGTTTCCACCATCAGATCAGATGCTGCAGAAACATCCCTGCCTATTTGGAGTCCTCTGTGCTGAAACAACAGACTCGCTTACTCTCTGGGTCAACATTAGTATGTGACAATTTGCTGAGAGGACAGAAGTGTAGGGAGTAGCAGGAAAAACAATCAGCTTTACTGATGTGAGCTCTGACTTATACCACCATGTTCAGAACATCTCTCAGTTTAACTCTTAATTTTAATGGGTTTGAATTTTAAACATATGCAGTAGTGTCAGAAATGCCTGATGCTTCTGTGGCATAATTAAGTATCACTCCTTTAAGTCAGAATCCATGGTCAAGAAAGCAAAGGGGCTGTTGTCACTGCATTCAGCAGAAACAAATAAAAGGAAGTTCTTCTTCACACAGCGCACAGTCAACCTGTGGAACTCCTTGCCTGAGGAGGCTGTGAAGGCTAGGACTATAACAGGGTTTAAAAGAGAACTGGAAAAATTCATGGAGATGAAGTCCATTAATGGCTATTAACCAGGATGGGTAAGGAATGGTGTCCTTAGCCTCTGTTTGTCAGAGGGGGGTGATGGATGGCAGGAGAGAGATCACTTGATCATTACCTGTTAGGTCCACTCACTCTGGGTCACCTGGCATTGGCCACTGTCGGTGGACAGGATACTGGGCTGGATGGACCTTTGGTTTGACCCAGTATGGCCTTTCTTATGTTCTTAATGTAGGAACTATTTTTTTGGTGGATATCTAGGAGTGTTAGCTTCATCTCATTTTTGACCCAAAATAGGATTTGAAGCAGGATGCATCCAATCAGGAGGTAGTTTCACTAATTTAGGGGCCTACTATCAACATACATTTAAAAGAAGGAATTATAAGTAGAGAGAAAATGTGGTCTTGTGATGAAGACATTGGACTGGGACACCAGAGATCTGGGTTTAGGTTCCTGCTCTGCCCCACACACTTCTTGCAGGAATTTGGGCAAATCACTTAATATCCCTGCCTCAGTACCCCACCCATAAAGTGGGGATAATAAGATTTCCTTTTTGGTCTTGTCTATTTTAGATTGTAAACTCTGTGGAGTGGGGCCAAGCACAGTCTTTTGCCAGATATCTGGGGTAACAGACATTCACTAGTGGAATACATATGTACAGTGCCTTGCACAATGTCATGTACAATGCCTAGCACAACAGCACCCTGTTCTCTGTTGGGGCTGCTAAGTCAGATCACAATACAGATAGTTAAACCATTAACAACACACACAAACTGCCAAGAAATAAAAAGTCTCACATTTTGTATTCTTTCTTGTAAACCTTGCACATTTAACAGGTTGGGTTATTTTCAGTCATTCTTTTGTTTTCTCATTCTTTCGTTTAGATGTGGATTCTCGCCAGGTTTTCTTGTCGTGGCTCATCTGTCTTGCATACTATGAATGCAAATGAAAAGATAAAGATATTGCTATGTAAAAAGCTTTCATTTTCTTTTATGGGGGTATAGGGTAGAAAAAAAAAGAATAGAAAATTCTTTCCAGTTGAAGATTGTACTTAAAAAGTGATGATCTTCTTTTGTTGCTTTCAATTGTCCAGGGAATGTGAGATGAATGATGGCACAAATTGCTGATAGGCTATGTCAGAATTAATTTCTGCTTTCCACGATCTTTTTGTAAAACTCACTCCAGTTGAACTTTGGGCTATTTTCTTTTGGAAGTGAATTTATAAACTGTCTGAGATAAAGTTGTAAGTATGGAAAAATTAGGGGATAAATACAGTCATGGTACTAAAACTCTTTGTAATACAACAATGAAATACATCCCACCTATCAATGTGAAGGCCAGACCAATGTTTAAGTCCATCTTTTTTTGCCAGACAATGTTACCTCATGATCTAGAGCCTTTATATGCAAATTACAAACAATAATTATGTTAAATATCCTGAATTAGGCTGCAAGGTAAAGCAATCAAAAGTTAGGAAATGCCAGAATTAAGGTTGCCCATGCTAGGCAAGCATCATTATGTCCATTTTGCACATGGGGAAACTAAAGCACATTGTATGCCATGCCCCAAGGTCACAGTAGAAGTCAATAGTAGACTCAGGAATAGAGCTCAGGTTGGGTTCCCAGTCTGGCATCCTGCTCCCTGGAAAACACTGCTACCTCATTAGGAAACTTCAAATAGTACAGAATGTGGTAGGCACTTGTTTAGCAACACCTCATGCATCACACCTAAGCGCCAGAAACCCAGTTGGTACATATGTGGTCCACAGCACCATTATGTACAAGAGTTTCTTTGGCTTCCTAATTCATTTTTGGTTGCAGTTCAGAGTGTTGACTTTGACTTTTATAAAGTTCTAAGTAATTTCGGTTCTGGCTATCTGAGATGCCAGCTCTCTCATTCTGTGGTGGCACAGTATTGGGGCTCAGCAGAGGTGCTATAGCTAAGTAGGAGGGGGCTGTTTGCTTGCAGGACATTTTTAGTGAGGGAGTCTTTGACATTCAGGAACCTCAGGATCTGCTAGGCCGGGAAAGTCAAAGTTCCCCCAGCCTTTTGAGGATGAAGTCGGGATGGGGTACGTGTGTATGTGGACTTAGCAGGGGTGGGCAAACTTTTTGGGCTGAGGGCCACATTGGATTTCCAAAATTGTATGGGGGGCTGTTTAGGGGAGGCTGTGCTTCCCCAAACAGCCAGGCGTGGCACGGCCCCCGCCCCCTATCCAACCCCCACCCCTGCTTCTCGTCCCCTGATGGCCCCTCCGGGACTCCTGCCCCATCCAAACCCCCCTCTCCTTCCTGATGCCCCCCCCGGGACCCCTGCCCCATTCACCCCCCCTACTCTCTGTCCCCTGACCGCCCCTGGACTCCTCACCCCTAACTACCCCCCGCCGCCCCATCCAACCCTACCTCTCCTTCCTCACTGCCCCCCGGGGATCCCTGCCCCCATTCAACCCCCCTGTTCCCTGCCCTCTGACTGCCCCGACCCCTATCCTCATCCCTGCCCCCTGACCGCCCCCCAAACTCCCCTGTCTCTATCCAACCCCCTCCCCCCTTACTGTGCTGCCTGGAGCACGGGTGGCTGGCGGCGCGGCTGCACCAGGACAGGCAGCTGTGCAGCACAGAGCACCGGGGCAGGCCGCAGTCTGCAGCTGCATTGCCCAGGGAGCTCGCAGCCCCGCCGCCCAGAGCATTGTGCCGGTGGCACGGCACGCTGAGGCTGCAGGGGAGGAGGGACAGCGGGGGAGTGGCCGGGGGTAGCCTCCCTGGCCTGGAGCTCATGGGATGGGTAGGAGGGTCCCGTGGGCCGGATGTGGTCCGCGGGCCGTAGTTTGCCCACCTCTGACTTAGAGGATCAGTTATTGATAGACTGCATGCTAGATAGACCTACTGGATTAATTGGAAAATGAATTTTTTAAAATTTCTTATTGGTTTAGGCCCCAATATAAAAAGGATCCACTTTGAGATTGTGTGCAGACATAAAAGAGCTAGAATGTGCACAAACAAAACCGAGTCACCCAGTGGGCTGAAAATCATGCCTTGGGCCCTGATTCAGCAAAGTATTTTAGCACATACTCAACTTTAAGCATGTGAGCAGCCTTACGGAAGTCTATGGGACTACTCACATGTGTAAAGTCAAGCACGTGCTTAGGTGTTTTTGCTGAATTGGGCCTTTCAACCCAAAAGTAGGGTAATTTGGAAGAAAAATTGGAAAGTGCCAGTGATTTTCTTATTTAAAGGATAAAGTGCAGCTATTCTAGGATGCAGAAAAGGGGAGAAAAATAGTCAGCACTAATGGGCAGTTATGTAATATGGATGTTTGTTATTTTAATGGAAAGTGGGGTTGTTTCCATGGGTTTTATTTTGCTTCTGCACTCAAAGTTTCCTAAAGTGGCTAGTTTTAGTCTGGCAAGATTGGTTTTTTAAAAACCTTTTTTTTTTAGTTTGTTTTATTGAGGAAAAAATCCACATCATAATTTTAATTGCATTTCAGTGTAAATAATGAGGACAATTACTAGCACTGGCAACATTTCCAGTTAGTATCTCAGTTTTAATGTCAGCTCTTAGTGATTTTATAGCTATTTCAAAAGTAAATATCCTAATGTCTAAGCCTCTCCCTTCTTCATTTGCAATTCATTGACTTAATGACTTTGAATCTGGATGAGTTGAGTTGAAAGCCTGGTCCCAGCCATTTCTTCCATTCTTTGGAATTTTTGGGAGAGTGGAAGAATCATTGATTTTCAAACGTCATTTAATTATGCTGGTTCAGTTCTAAGGCCAGATGTTTGCATATACCCTATTTGATTGTATGTATTGTGATACAGCATGGCCAGAAGGCAGCAGGAGAGTGATCTAGGATGAGGAGAAGCCTTATTCCCTGTAGATTAATTAAAAGCACCTGAAACCAATTAGAGCACCTGAAGCCAGTCACCTGATAAAATCCCCCTGCTTCAATCAGCCAGAGGAGGAGCTGGAGCAGAGTGAGGAGGAGCTGGAGCAGAGTGGTTTGGTGGTGGAGCAGAGAGCAGTTCGAAGGAAAGTGGAGGAGAGTTTTGAGAAGTGCTGCAGCGGGATAAGAAGACCAAGATCCTAGGTAAAGGGACACCTGGCTTGTGCAGAGGGAAGGCAGGAAGCCCCACAAGCTGAAGGGCAGGAGAGGGAAGTAGCCCAGGGGAAAGAATCACTGGTACAAGTGGTTCACCTGCTATCATAGGGCCCCTGGGCTGGGACCCGGAGTAGAGGGCGGGCCTGGGTCCCTCCCTCTCCACTCCCCTTCCCTGGGATACTAGTAGGATAGCTGTTACCCCAGTTTAGGGGCAAGAAATGGCACCCTGAAACCGCCCCCATAAGAAGAGAAAGTGCGGGACCCATCATAGTAGTGCCGGCAATTTGCCACAGTATCCTAAAAAATTTGCCACTCTTTTTTCATATCCCGTGGCTACATAAATACAGAGACCGGGATCCTGTGCTCTCCTGCACACACGAATCTCATAGGATTTAAAACCAGAACGTTTGGTTAACAAAACTGTTTTCTACCACTTGAGCTTAAGGAGTATTTTCTATAGCTATTAATGCTAGGACTTTACACTTCTATAGGCTAGTCATTTGCAGGCATACACAATACCCAACTTTTTCAAATTTGGGTGACTGTAGTTTTAAATCTTAATAAAAGTGAGCTGATTCTTATAGATGCTGAGCATCTTCAACTCTGTGGAAGTTCACTGAGATGGGAGGTGCAGTTATTCAAAACTGCTGCAAATCAAACCATTAGGTACCTAATTTCAGTCACCCACATTTGAAAAATTTGGCCTCTGTGCCTCGATACCACAGCGATAGGTGGCTTATTGCTTTCTAAGATTAAAGACTTTCTTTTCACAGATCACCTCTAGAAGCCTGTATCTCATTGTTGGATCATACAGAATAATGGGACTCGTACTCGGAACACAACTTTGTTCTTTGTTGAGTGCACAGGGCTGCTGAGCTTGAGGGATTTGTTTTTTTGATACTGTATAACATTGCCGAAGATTGGCCTTTATGAATTTCGCTGGTATTTATTGTAATAACATTAATCATGATGAACTCACTTGGCACTAATGGGAACGTCATATGTACTTGTGTAAGAATATTCACTGTAGTTCATCATTAATTAACTGGGCTATTATTTTTAAGTGTTACCAGACATGGTATGTAAAAAATGGTTTACTTTGTAATCGGCTAGTGTTGAAACCATGTAGACTCTTTTCGCTGGGGTTTGTATCAGAAAAATTCCAACATGGAAACGCAAAGTATGCAAGACCAAACTTCAAGTTAGATGATACATCTCAGCTGCATAGTCTTTTAAAATATAGAGACACAAGGTGGGTCAGGCAATATCTTTTATTGGACCAACTTCATTTGGTTAGAGAGACAAGCTTTCGAGCTATACAGATCTCTTCTTCAGGTCTGGGAAAGATACTCAGAATGTCACAGCTAAATACAAGGTGGAACAGATTGTTTAGCATAAGTAGTTACGTGTTTTTGTATCAATAATGAGAACATCAGTATATAAACCCTCAGGCTCGGAAAAGACACCAAACTCTGACTGACTAGAGAGAAGAAGAAATTTCTTCAAAGGGAAAGTTATTCCATAATTGTCCATTTATATTCTTTCACTTCTGCCTCTAAAGCATCTGTTGCTGGCCATGGTCTGAGATAGGATAGTGGCCTTAGATAGACCACTAGTCTGTTCCAGTATGGCTACACAGAGACTCCCACTTGAAGTCATGAAGTGGAAATCAACTGGCGTGAAGACACAAAGGCATCCAACAGAAACCTTATGGAGCACTTTTAGCAGGGAGGGCAGAACAGTTGATCTCAACACCATAGAGCAGATGGAAGCAGCAGCAAGTGACAGAGAGGAATGGAAGGACTAGTGTCCACCCCGTATGCCAACGCTGGTGCGGAAAGGATGTAATAGTAATAATAAACAGGAGCATGCAACTTTCCATCTCTGTATTATTCATTATTTTTGTGTACTTCCCATGTCTCCTCTCACTCATCTCTTCTCTAAAAGACCCAGCCTCACTCTTTTCAATATCTCTTCCTATGGAGTTTTTTCTCATGCTTCTGATCATTTTTTTTACCCATCTCTGGACTGTCTTCATTTCTGCTATATACTTTTTGAGATCTGGGTACCAGAACTCAACACTATTGCAGATGAGAGCATATCATTAATTTATATAATGGCATTACTGTATTTTCAGTTTTATTTTGTATCTCATTTTTATGTATCCTCACATTATGTTTGATTCTTTTAGCTGCTGCTTCTGCACCACTTTGGGCAAGAGTTTTCATTGAGCTATCTACAATGACACCCTGGTGTTTTTTCCTGAGTGGTTACAGTTAATTTGTCTGAGTAATTAAAATTATTCCTGGCAACGTACAGCCCGATCAGCCAACTTTGTGAGGTTCCATTCTCTACTCTTGACTAATCTAAATCATTTTCTTTTATCTTCAAATTTTGCCCCCTTCTCATACACCAATGTTGTAGTTCATTAATAAATCTAGTAAACACTAGCCCTAGTATGGAATCTTGGTACATCCCATGGCTATTCTTTTGCGATGATTAAAATTGTCCATTTCTTTCTACTCTTTATTTTCTGTTTCTCTTAGCCATGACAGTACTTTACCTCTTATCCCATGGCTACGCAGGCTATGTCTACACTACCCCCCGGATCGACGCTCAGGGGATTGATACACCGGGGTCAATTGAGCAGATCTAATGAAGACCCGCCAAATCGACCGCAGATCGCTCTCCACTCGACCCTGGTACTCTACCCCGAACGAGAAGAGTAAGGTAAGTCAACGGGAGAGTGTCTCCGATTGACCCAGCATAGTGTGAACCCCATGGTAAGTCGACCTAAGCTACATTGACTCCAGCTATGTTATTTACATAGCTGGAGTTGCGTAGCTTAGGTTGAGTTACCGTGGTAGTGTAGACAGAACCTTAGTTTATTTAATAGCCTGTTGTGAGGGACTTTGCCATTATTTGAATGTCAACTGGTTCTTTTTTTATTCACTCATTTACAGACACGATTAAAGAATTCTAATAGATTATAGAGGCACAGATGTCCTTTACAGAAGCCATTCTTATTTGTCTCTCTTATATTACATCCATTTTGAAGTTTTACAGTTCTATTTTTAATTATATCTTCAACCAGTTTCTCTGGTACTGAATAAAGCTCTCTGGTCTGCAATTCCCAGGATTCCCCCAGCATCTTTTTTAAGTAACAGAGCTCAAAAAGTCATGTGATGCTATTACAGCTCTACCTGATGGCCTTTCAAATCAGTTTAATCATAGATCCAAATGCAAAACCCAATATCCTGAAGAATTATGTCTGTTTGTGACATTCCCTGGAAATGTGACATTCCCTTGGTCCTTAAACCAACTGAAAAATTACGAAGAAATATAAATATGAAATTTTCATCTGGGACAGTTATAATCCTGCTCAAATATTCTTGAAATATAAAGGCAAACAGAACCCATTTCCCTTACTTTGACATTCTGAAAATTCAAAAGAATCAAAGAACTTAAGTATGATTTATTTTATTTATATTTGTGCATCCACTAAAAAGGTTGTCTATACCTATCTTCTGAGTGCCCATGGCATAACCAAAAATTCAGCAAAACAAATACCTACCATAACTACACTGCAGCAGTACAATTCAATATCCAATAAATTAAGCAACGCCAAGCTCAAATCACCCTCCCCAAACAATTCTTCACCTGTATAAGTCTCCCCTACCCTCTTTTTAAAATGCCTGGGGGAAGAAAGCTAAACTTTGTATCATGCTCTGATCAGATTTTGGCTATTTTGTTCCAAGGGGAGAAGGAATTCCAACACCATGGTTCCCTCATAGCCCCTTCCCATTTACACCAGTGGGGGCTGCAGTTAAAATGCATCTGTTGATCTAAACTGTGGTGGTATGGCACAGGGAGAGAGGTGGCCCCTCAGGTAGGTATGTCGGTGTAGCCTAAGAAATTTTAACTGAGAGCTGTTACACAATGCAGTGTTCGGCAGCATCCTCATTACTTAATGCTGCAGACACTGAAAAGGGACTCTGAGTGGTGAATGTGTGAAGTCTGTGCAGACTATGTGCATCCTTAGGGCTGTGCAATATTGTGAAGCTGATGTATTGCAATGTGCACCTTCTATTAGGTACTGTTGGGCCCAAATTTGTGATATGGGACACTTTTATTCAATGCTGTCCAGGATCGTGTCTAATGGAGTAATCATTCAGCGTATCCATGGAACCTACCCATTCAACATGAATATAAACATGCTATAGAAATAGGCTAGTCCAACAATTACGTGTTATCTTCAGGTAAGGAAATGATACAGGAGATCCAGACTCAGTGGGTGGCTATGGTTCAAACATTTTCCATTGTGTGCGTTTTCATGACCTGGTGGTAAAAACACCAGAGCCCTACCTACACTTGTGCTCAGGGCCGGCTCCAGGCACCAGCGCAGAAAGCAGGTGCCTGGGGCGGCAAGCCTCAGGGGTTGGCGTGACGGTCGCCATGAGGGCAGCAGTCAGGCAGCCTTCGGCGGTGTCTCTGCGGGAGGTCTGCTAGTCCCGCAGATTCGGCAGCAATTTGGCGGCGGTTCCGCTGACAGCGCGGGACCAGTGGAGCACTCGCAGGAACGCTGCCAAATCTGCGGAACCGGTGACCTCCCACAGAAATGCCACCGGCGGCTGCCTGACTGCCGTGCTTGGGGCAGCACAAATCATAGAGCCGCCCCTGCTCGTGCTGACACAGTTACTATACAGGTAGTTATGCCGTTCCTTGAAAACCAGCACTATATTTGTTAGTGAAAACACAGTCCATGAGTAGGAAGCAGCAAAATGGTACAGAGTAAGAGAAACACTTGGAGCATGAATGTTATGACTGAGAAGGATGACTGATGGTTGGAACCTTTAGGTTAGTCTAGTCTGTCTAAAGTATTTTTTTAAATGTCATTTAGTCCACATAAACCTTGTTTAATGAGCTTGGCTTCATTGAAAGAACGAACAGCTGTCAGTGTTATAATTATCCATATTTTATATTTGAAATGGGCACTAATACACTGGAGTCCAACCATTGCTCATGAAGTTTGATAAAATTTAAAGGTGGATCCAAACTTCACAGCTCAGGTTTATATCTCTACCATGGGCTGTCACTGGCCAATGTATTTTCTCATCTCTTATTTTATCATCATTTTTTCTGTAGGGTCAGTCATCATAGCTGCTTTCAATTTTAAGCTCTCCAAAGGAAACTAGTGACTGACTAGTCTTAGCGGTCGAATGATCACTTATTACAGAGATTGTAAGATTTTGGGGGCAGCAATCTTCTTTTCGCTATGTGCATGTACAGTGCCTAGCAGAATCCTGGATAACTGATGAACATTAGGCACTATTATACTGCAAATGTTAAATAAAAGATATAATTATCCCATTCACTACAATTGTTTGTGCGTCATAACAGTGGGGATAGAGAGTAATTAATACCGAACTGCTGTCTGTTTGATATGTATATGTATCGAAAGATACTCCCTTGGTTAAATGAAAACCGTACATACAGTTGTGTGTGTGAGAGAGAGATTTGGGATGAAAGAAGCTGTTTTCATAGATTTGTATATTTTAAGGCTAAAAGGGAGCATTATGATCATCTTGTCTGACCTGCTGCATAACAGAGGCCAAAGAATTTCACCAAGGGATTTCTGAATCAAGCCCATGACTTCTTGGTGGAGCTAGAGCATATCTTTCAGAACAACAGCAATCTTGATTTAAAAACTTAAAGGGATGGAGAATCCACCACATCCCTTGGTAAATTGCTCCAATGGTTAATTAATCTTGCTGTTAGGAAAATAGGGACATAACCGGAAGGGACCTCACAGGTCAGTGAGTCCAGTTCTCTGCTATCACAAGCAACCCTCTCATATAATCCTGTTCATAAACTTATCAAGCTCCATCTTAAAACAAGTTAGATGGTTTGCCCCCACTGCTCCTATTTGTAGGCTGTTACAGAACCCCACTCCTCTGTGGGTTAGAAACCTTCTAATTTTCAGCCTAAATTTATTCATGCCATTTGTCTTGTGCCAACATTGTCCTTTACTTAAATAGCTCTTCTCCCTCCTTGGTGTTTACTCTGTCTGATATATTTATAGAGAGCAATCATATCCTAAACAAGCCAACCTCTTTTAGTCTCCTCTCATAAGGTAGGTTTTCCATTCCCTTGATCATCCTAGTAGCCCTTCTCTGCACCTGTTCCAGTCTGAATTCACCTTTCTTAACTGTTACAAATTTGCACCTTATTTCTAGTCTGAATTTATCTTGTTTCAACTTCCAGCTGTTGGATCTCATTATGCCTTTGCCTTCTAGATTAAACAGCCCTCTACTATCAGAAATCTTCTCCTTGTGTAGGTACTTACAGACTGTGATCAAGTCACTTCTTAAACTTGTTTTGCATAAAATATAGGGTTAAGCTTCTTAAATCTTTCACTATAAGGCAGATTTTCCAGGCCTTCAGTCATTCCTGCAGCTCTTTGCTTAACCATTTTCCAGTTTTTCACCACAACTGGACACGTTATTTCCAGGAATGATCTCACCAGTGTTGTATTTTGAGGGAGCTCCATCTCCCTACTCAATATTCCCTTGCTTATACAGCTAAGGATCATGTTAGCCCTCTTAGCCACAGTATTGTCCTAGGAGTTTGCTTACAATTTTCAGTTAGAACTATGTAGCCCATCCTCTAGGTACTTTAATCATATTTAAAATACACAATCCATACAAAATAAAGAATCCAGTGTATAAGAACCTCAGTTCCCATGACAAAATCAACGCCCTCCAACTACAAAAAGAATACCCCAACCTTCTTTAGAAACCCAGCCATCCCATGCCTCTCCATTCTCCCCAAACCACCAGAAAATACCTATACATAAGTTTTTGTTGCTTTGATTTAAACTGCTAATGTTTGTAGTGCAACATGCATGTGAGATTGGTTGGTGATACAGATGAACATTTTTTACAGGTCTTTTAATAATTTAGTTGAAAAGTCTTTTTTAAAGTTTGAACAATTCTATTTAAGAACAGTTAGGAAAGTCCCCTGGGGTAATTCCCTACAAATGTGAGAGGCAGCACTATAGGAACAGGTCATTGGTTTTGGCTATCGTACCATACGAAATCTAACATGTCTCCTAACAGAATGCTGCAACGAAAGGGGTAAAATCAAAATGTAAAAATAAAAGGGAGAATGCAAATGTGTTTGTCATTAAATCTCTTTCATAGCTCTAATCCATCCTTGACTCTCTCCTTTGTTATATTTTCTTTTTGTGGAGACGGGCCAGAAAAAACACAGCCTCGCAAGCTGTGAAGGAGGATAACAAATAGGGTTTGTGTGCTCTTGGGCATGATGGATGAGACGTGGCCGGATGGGGCTTCACTTTGGAAGTGATTCTATCGACAGTAGTTTGACTCTAGCACTTGTGACATGAAGGACCCTATTGTCCACAATGACATTTCATTCACAGAAGCTGGCAGTGAGCCTCACCATGAAGGGCTGTAGTTCGAGTGACGTGTATGGATCCCAAGAAATGGAAAGCACTGTGTTGTCAGTGTAACATACTTTTACAAACACCGCGTGACAACCTGTTTCCTTTTAAAATAACTCTTGGTACATGAGGCAGAGGGAAGGATGGGTAAGGCCATGAACTGGGCCTTGGAAGATTTGGCTTCAGTTCTCAAGTCTGCTACAGACTTCCTGTGTGACCCTGGGCCAGTTACTTTGGTGACCTCAGTGATTTTCCAGTGTGAAAGACCTTTTCAAAAGTGACTTAGGCTCTTTGAAGTCCTCATGAGAGGCCCAGTGAGACTTAGGTCCAAAGTGCCTAAATCGCTTTTGAAAACTGAACTTAAGCTCCTTAATCACTTTCATGCTTTTTGCAAATTTTACTCTTCATCTCTTTGGGCCTCAGTTTCCTCGTTCATAAAATGGAGATAACACTTCCTTGCGAGGGTGTTGTGAGGATAAACATATTCATCATTGTGAGGTGCACATTTACTAGAGTCATAGGACTCATAAATAGATGGATGACCATATTTAAAATTTCTGTTATGGTGTCCCAGGATAGCTGGTCCTTGTGGATAGACTAGGCCCAGATCCCTTGGACCAGAGCAGGTGAGTCCAGTCCAGACAATTAAAGGGGACTGGGCTATACTTAGGTCTACGAAGGGCTGCTAGTGGGCAGTGAGAAAGAAGGGATTAATTGAGACAGGCTGTGCTGGGGGAGGGAAAGCCACAATGGAATGGAACTAGCTCTGGGTGGTGGGTCCCCTGGAGTAAAGGGGGCTAGATGCTCAGGAAGACAGCCCTGAGACTGCTGCCCTAGAGAGAGAGCAGAACTGGGAATCTGCCAGAGGTGCCTGAGAGGGGTGGAGATGAAACGTAAGGACTGAGTTAAGACTGTTTTTTGTGTTTGTTTGCTTGCTTTTATTCAGAAAATAAACCTTCTTGAAAGAGACAGGGCGTGGCAGCGCATACTTCGAAGCTGGGGAGAAGCCCAGTCCGGTGACGCATTGTTATAAGTAACGTGTTATTAATAAACAGCTGTGTAGTCCTGTGAACATATATGGTGCTTTACAGAATATAAAGAAATGTTTTCTACCCTAAAGTGCTTATAGTTGAATAAAGAGAAGTCAAAAGACAGGACAGCAGTTCAGCTAAAAGATGTTGTGGATAGATCAGAGGAAAAGGAGCCCAGTGAAGGAAAAAATCTTGGGAGTGGGATTTAAGGAGGGATTTGAAAGGAGCAGGGGTTGTAGCTGCTCTCTCGGTTCATGATCCGTGTAATGGGACAGATTCTGGAAGCTGGAAGTTAAGTTACAGCTAGCTGAGTTTCTGAACTGCGACAAGAAAGAGTAATAAGAGTAAATAATGAATTAATAATGTGTACCTATGTCTTATAGAGCACTTTTCATTAGCCGATCTCAAAGCACTTTACAAAGTGGTCAATTTTATCATTATCCCCATTTACAGATGGGGAAACTGCCTCCCAGCCCCCGGAGCCTTTCATTGAGTTGCAGAGCTACAGGTGTAGTGCCTGTAGTCTACATGCTGCCATAAGTGTATATGGACCAATCATTCATTAACTTTCTTCCAGACCATAGCAGAACTTAATTCAGGAACCGAGCTGTTTCTTATGTTCCAACAACACTGTGACTTCTATGAGAGCAGATTAGAATGAAAGGAACCTTGTAAAGGGATAAAGCACTACTACACCAGTGATGTATCCTTGCTTTTCAGGTTGCTTACTTGGTCCTGGTGCATAAGATCACGTATTTGCAGCCATTGTCCTGCTCTTTGTCATCACTACTAGTGCTGCCCACTTACAGCCATTTTCTCTTTTCACTGTTCCCTTATGAACCTTTACTCTCACTGGAGGTTTTAGGATGTTCATCTTAGCCCAGACCTTCAGTCCTCACGTGTACATTATTCCTACTGAAGTCAGTGGGGACATTCCCTGCCTGCAAATGGAAGGAATTAGTCAGTCTCTCCCAGTTTTGATTCTGTTGTAATCAACTCCACTTGGGTACACTCCTGAACTGACTTGCTTTCACTGTAAAGATCCCGACGCCCTTGACATGCTTTTGCTTCAAGGAAAGATCCTTGTACAGGATTCAACTCAGAAACATTTAATGTAAGAATTTCCTTTTCTTTCTGTCATCTCCCCATATGTGTTAAAACATACAGTATTGCTTTCATTCAACAAGGGGGGTAGCCTTTCTTCCCTGTCAGTGCCAGCCCTGTCCCAGAGGTGAGAATTAAGATAAAAACACACATTGAATGCTCTGCTAAACCAGGCTCAGTGTGGATGTTCCATCAGAGCTCACAGGCCCAGCTGTTTCTTCTTACACAATAGATCAGTATTAGATTTATTTGATCAAAGGCTTTATTTAAACTGTTAATAACAGAGCTACAGTGAACAGAAAAAAATCCATGTCTTCCAAGTTTAGGATAAGGTGGTAGTGTAGAAATCCTTTGTTAACTAAGGTCTACACTACGGCGGGGATCAACGCTGTGAGATCGATCTATCAGGGGTTGATTGATCGCGTCTAGTCTAGACGCGATTAATCGATCCCCGAGTGCTCTCCTGTTGGCTCCTGTACTCCACCGCTGTGAGAGGCGCAGGCGGAGTCGACGGGGGAGCAGCAGCAGTAGACTCACCACCGTGAAGATGCTGCGGTGAGTCGATCTAAGTACGTCGACTTCAGCTATGCTATTCTCGTAGCTGAAGTTGCGTATCTTAGATCGACTCCCGCCCCAGTGTAGACCAGGGCTAAGAGAAATGTCCACAAGCAATATTTCACCTTCAAATTGAACTCTCTTTTTTACTTTCAAAACTTTCCCAATTACTAATCAGTGAAAGTTGCAGAGTTCTAGATCAAGATTATTTAGCTTGCAATGCACCAAGCATTACGCCAATGTTCTTGCCTCCCCTGGCTGGAAGTGGAGTTCTAACAATTGTAGTGCCAGGGAGGGGGTTGTCACACAGCCAGGTGTGATGGGGAAGAGAGATGTTAACTAATAGTGTTCAACTAACCATGGCAACACATAGTGTTCATATGGTTTCAGGTACATCTACACAACCACCACAACAAATCCCTGTTGAGTCTCAGAGCCCAGGTTAACTCTGGAGACCCATGCAGAGCCCAGGCTCCGGCCTGAGCCGGAACAGCTATATGGCTATTTTTGGCCCTGTAGTGCGAGCCTGGGTCAATTGACCAGACTTAGACTCATTGTCATGGCTTTTTGCTGTGTAGATGTACCTTTACATATCAAATGTGTTTAAATGCAAATGAATGATCACAGTAATTGCAGACAAAACAATAATTATTATTAACCAGTGGGCGTGAAGACTATTTAGGTAGGGTTGGAGAAAACTCATTTTGGATCATCATCAGTTCTGAATTATGACTTTTTTCATTTTTATGTTCTACTTAAGGCTAATAAATGTCTGATCTCCAGAAACAGTGAGGAATAGTATTTAACATTTTATGTTATAGTAGCACCTAGAAGCCAACCAGGAGAGGCACTTATATGCTACTGGTACAAACTTATAATAGATGACAGACCTATCTATCTCAGGTACTTTATGGTCCCCAATACTACAATATTTGAGTGCCACACAACCTTTAATGTATCTATTCTCACAATACTCCTTTGAGGTAGGGAAGTACCATTGTTCTCATTTTACTAATGGGGAACTGAGGCACAGACCAAGGGCTGGTCTACACTAGTCCCCAAGTTCGAACTAAGATACGCGACTTCAGCTACGTGAATAACGTAGCTGAAGTCGAAGTATCTTATTTCGAACTTCAAAGTACTTACCCCTGGTCCACACGGCGGCGTGCAGGCTCCCCCGTCGACTCCGCCTGCTCCGTTCGCAGAGCAGGATTACCGGCGTCGACGGGAGCACTTCCTGGTTCGATTTATCGCGTCTAGACAGGACGCGATAAATCGAACCCAGAAGATCGATTGGACTCCTCCGACGCGGCGGGTAAGTATAGACGTACCCCAAGTGACTTGCCCAAGGTCATATGGCAGAACAGGAAATAAAACTTGGGTCTTCCAAGTGCTAGACTAGTTACCTAACCACTAGACAGTCCTTCCAGAAATTGTCTAATTCCCAAAATGTGCTTTAGTACCAGGCATTATTTTCTCTTCACAAACAGCAAAGAGAACAGGGAGAAAACATCCGAATTATCTTCTGTGCTTGCCTTTATGAGGGGGGAAGCAAAAAAATAATTAAAAAAAAGGCTAGAAGCTGTGCACAGCCTTGAGTTTCATGACAAGGAACGTGAACTTGATGGAAGACTGGAGAAGGGAGCATTTGAAGAAATAATAGTTGCTAATAGTGTAAAATGGTGAATGGAATGAACCCTATGGGCTAAATTTTCAAAAGTGTATGGGAAAATCATTTGCCCAGATAACGTACGTCATGTAATGGCATATGGAAAACTTCATTGCTTCATTTTCAGAGGTAGTAGCAGTTGGGTAATAGGAAGCAAAGCCATTGGTAAAAGCCTTTTGTATCAATGTACATCTGTGTACAAAAGAAACGTGGTTTCTTTTCAAAGTAGTGTGGGGACATGTTGTTAGTTGTCCATCGCTAAGCTGTTACTCGCCCTGCACCCAATTCACCTCTGGCTAAATTCCAGTGACTTTGTTGGACTGACACAGGGATAAATTTGAACTTCAGTCCTTGCTTAGATAAACAATTCCTCTCTCTAGTGGTGTTTACTTTGCACTCATGTTTGGAGTTATAATAAAACTTGGATTATCTGAATCTTATTGATCACCAAGCTCTTTTTATCCAAAATAAGGCCCCAATTCAGCCAGGTGCTTGAGCACATGCCTCACTTTAAGCAGGTGAATAGTCCCATTCACTTCACTTGGACTACTGCCACCTTTCATGTCATAGCTGTGCTTACGAATTTTGCTGATTTGCGGCCTAAGATCTTATTCCCTAAGACAAAACTCTGAAAAGTTCCCTACTTATCCAAAACCTGTTACTCGAAAAAACTATTTGCATATCCCCCATGGCCCAGTTCAGTTTGGCTAATCAAGGCTTCAGTAGAGCTAGTCTGCAAAGATAAATACCAATATGGGTAGATGTCGGCTGTGGAATATACACTTCTTGCTCCTATTGACTTTAGAGGTATATTAGGAGCTTCTATTAAGGGCAGAATTTGGCTCTAATGAAATCTGGATATTAACAATCTACTGTGAAGTGCTTCACAAAATATCAGTTTCAGTTTTTTATACTCTCAGATGATACTTTACTAACAGTTACCTTTGGCTGAATGATTCTTGGAATTTTTGCTATCTTATCCAACAAAATGACATTTTGAATTGCATGTCGGTTGCAAGTTTAAGAAATGAAATGTGTTCTGTCACAACATAGTGTTGTCAAAGACTTGTATTAAAAAAAACCACTGGATTTTCCCTTGTGTCCACATTTCAGTTTAGTTTTGTTTAGAATACATGTTTTACGTGTGCTCTGCGATAACCATTGCTGATTTACTTTTATGTAATCTCGAGGATAGGAGCATCTTTAATTTTTGAGATTATTTCTTGTTTGAGGTGGACAAAAGTAAATAAGAACACTTTTTTTAAGGCAATGCTTTTCCCTTTTCATGGAATGGCTTTTTCCATTGAAAGTGGAAACCTGAAAATGAGGGATATGTATAACTTTTGGACTGGTAGAAAATTGACAATTTTAATAATGTGTGCGCACATTCTTTTAAAGTATGATAGTGTAATAAAAGTGTACAGCTAGAGAATAACTGACAGTGAGCAAAATCCCGCAGCTTGGACTCACATGAAACTTCGATGGAAGTAAAATTTAATATCTGAAAACATAGTTGGTATAGTACTTATTGAAGTCAATGGGAATTGCAGCTGTGTCAGGATGCTGCGCTGGTAACTAAGGATCCCGTTCTGCAAAGATATCTGCATGTGCTTCCTATGGCATAAGAGTTTGCAGCAGCAGTGCCCAGTTCTTCACAGAAGTGAATCTGTAAATGATTGCTTTTCAAAATAAAAAGCAAAAAAAGGAACTAAGTGTTGTCAATTTTACTCTTATTGCTATGTTATGGCTCCTGTGTATTTGCCTCATCAAAGTCCCTTTTAGAGGGCCAGTATGGTATGTTTGTTGGCAATGTGCCTAAACTTTGTTCCTATGTTTGATCAGAAAAAGAAATGCTTTACATGTATATAAATTTGCTGTTGTGGACTAATATCCTCCAGATACTTCTGGTTTAACTCCCTGGAGGCATTTTAGTTGCTAAAATGAGCATCTAAAAAACTTCATGAATGTTTTTGTTCTTACTTAAAACCAACAATTACTTAGTTTGTCTTTTCAGAAGTGATTTAGGGACTTGACAGCCAAAGTCCCAGTGATTTTTCATGAGATTTAAGTACTTGTGGGGCTATATTTTAGAAGGTACTGAGGCACCTAAAGATGCAGATAGGTGCCTGGTGGGAGGAGTTCAGTGCCTAGAAGCTTTTCAAAATCACACTAGGCATCTATCTGAAACTTTGTGCCTAAATACCTTTAGAATATGGCCCCAACTGCCTGTTTCTTTGGCAAATGTGATATAGCCTTCTAAATCCCTTAGGTGCGTTTGAAAATTTTACCCAATATTTTCATTTGCCCAGGCAAAACAGAATCTTTCACAGAGCTCTCACGGCTAATGACTCCTGAGGTGATTGAAACTGAGAGGATTTTCCAAGTAGAATGTACTTTTCTCTTTGCTCTTAGGCCTGGTCTACACTAGGACTTTATGTCGAATTTAGCAGCGTTAACTCGATTGTACCCTGCACCCGTCCATATTACGAAGCTATTTATTTTGACATAAACGGCTCTCTAATTCGATTTCTGTACTCCTCCCCGATGAGGGGAGTAGTGCTGAATTCGACATGGCCATGTCGAATTTGGGTTACTGTGGACGGAATTCGACGCTAATAGCTCCGGGAGCTATCCCACAGTGCACCCCTCTGTGGACAGTCTGGACAGCAGTCCGAGCTCAGATGCTCTGAACAGCCACACAGGAAGAGCCCCGGGAAAATTTGAATTCCTTTTCCTGTCTGGCCAGTTTGAATCTCATTTCCTGTGTGGTCATCGTGGCAAGCTCAGCAGCACTGGCAACGATGCAGAGCTCTCCAGCAGAGGTGACCATGCAATCGCAGAATAGAAAGAGGGCCCCAGCATGGACTGATCGGGAAGTCTTGGATCTGATCGCTGTGTGGGGCGATGAGTCCGTGCTTTCGGAGCTGCGATCGAAAAGACGGAATGTGAAGATCTACGAGAAGATCTCAAAAGCCATGATGGAGAGAGGATACAGCCGGGATGCAACGCAGTGCCGTGTGAAAATCAAGGAGCTGCAACAGGCGTACCAGAAGACCAAAGAGTCCAACGGACGCTCCGGATCCCAGCCCCACACATGCTGTTTCTACGAGGCACTGCATGCTATGCTCGGTAGTGCTGCCACCACTACCCCACCAGTGTCCGTGGACTCCGACGACGGGGTCTTATCTACGGCCACGTCGTCGGAGGTTTTTGCGGATGGTGAAGATGAGGAAGGAGATGAGGAGGACAAGGCAGTCGACAGCGCTTTCAACGCTGATTTCCCCAACAGCCAGGATCTGTTCATCACCATGACTGAAATCCTCTATGAACCCTCCCAAGGCTATAACCCGGACCAGGAATCAGGCGAAGGATCAGCAGGTCAGTGTTTTAAACATTTATTTTGAATAGGATAGGCATGGTATGTTAGCAATGGGTTTTTATTTCTTACTTTGCCATAGGCGCTTTAGTTTTGAGTCGTTTCCAGTGCAACTACTCGAAAAGTCTGTCAATATGTATGGGGATAGAGGAGAAAGCCCCATCGGAGATCTCCGCGAAGCTCTCCTGGAGGTACAGTGAAAGCTTTTGCATCAGGTTCCCGGGGAGAGCTGCCTTATTGTCTCCTCCATGGTAGGATACTTTTCCGCGCCAGGCTAGCAGCAGGTACTCCGGTATCATCGCCTTGCACAGCATGGTGGCATACGGCCCTGGGGTTTGCTGGCATTCACGCAGCATGCGGTCCTTGTCTGTCTCTGTAATCCTCATCAGACTGATATCAGTCATGGGGCCCTGGTTTGAATGAGTGGTTTTTTTAGTATAGTGACTTCTTGACTTTTCCTTTAAATAACGCTACTCGGCGGTTTGCAGCGGGGGGCCGGGAGCTGGGAGGCGAACCGTTGAAACTTAGTGGTGCGCAGGCAGGGAGATTTCCCGGGACCGGCCACGCGGTGGGCGGGGAGCAGGGATGCGAACCGTTCAAACTCGGCGGTTCACAGGCAGGGACATTTCCCGGGACTGGTCACGTGGTGGTGGTGGTGGTGGGGGGGATCAGGGACGTGAACCGTTCAAACTCGGCGGTTCACAGACAGGGAGATTTCCCGGGAACAGCCGCACGTTGGGGGGGTGGCGGGTAGGCGAACCGTTGTAGATGAGCAGTTTTGCCAGCAGCAGGAACTGGCCGCCGCTAGGAACTGTGCTTGGAACATGGGAGAACAGCACTGCTGTGAAGTAAGCTCTCAGCATTCCAAAGTGAACGGCTTACCATGGTCTCCAGAGAGCCGAATTCCAGTGTCCAGCCCCCGCTTGTGTGATCTCTATACCAAGAACCCAGGCACTCAATATAAAGACAGAATATTCGACCTTGTACTGAGTGCACATGTGATAGGTAGTGTGCATGGTCTTTCTCCCAGGGAAAGAGTATAGGCATTGTTCGGGAAAATGTATCTTTCTGAGGAATTCACTCCCTTTCTCCCATCCCACAGCTGCGAGTGTCTCCCGCCCTACCTGGGCATCACCATCCCAGAGGCTTGTGCAGATCAGGCGGCGCAAAAAAAGAACTCGGGATGACATGTTCTCCGAATTGATGGTCTGTTCCCGAAATGAGGTGGCACAGCGGAGAGAGGACATCTCGAGGTCCGAGCGAGCATCCAGCGAATGGGAGCAGAGGGCTGAGGCTCGTGAGGACAGGTGGCGGCAGGAAGACCAGCAGGCGACTCAAACGCTGCTTGGTCTAATGATGGAGCAAACGGACACGCTCCGGCGCCTTGTAGTCATTCTACAGGACCGGAGGCAGGAGGAAAGAGCACCGCTCTATGTGATCTCTAACCGCCCTCCCACACAGCCAAGTCCAATCCCCCCCTCACCCAAAGTCACGAGAACGAGGGGTGGCAGGGGCCGTGTAAATAATCACTCCACCCCTGCGGACTACACTAGTAGCAGAAGGCTCTCGTTCCCAAAGATTTGATGGGTCCTTTCCTTCCCTCCAACCGCACCCCACCCTAGCCCCCGTCCAAGTTTCATGTCATAACGTTGCTCTCCTTAATAAAAAATTTTGTTCGAAAACGTGCTGTTTCCTTGAGTTCCTTTTATAGGACGGTATGTTTTAGGGGAAGGGGGAGAGGGGGTTTGAAATTTGAGACGATAGGCGCCTGCACCAGGGCAGAGACAGGGGGACAGGTTCACCACAAACTCACACTCACATTGCATTCACTAGGAACCCTTGTCAGTCTTGGAGGTGGTTTTCATGTTCTCTGTGGCGTAGGCTCTGTGTGTTTCTGGTGTGGGAGGGCGGCTGCAAATCTTTTGCAGTGGTCAGTAGCCTGCATGACAGAGCCATGCAGCAGGGGATCTGTGACCGCAATCCACGGCCAAAAAGTCACACAGGCCACCCCTCACAGAGTTGGGATCAGGAGGGGTGGCAGGCTCCATTGAAACAAGCAGTCCACCACTGCGGACTGCTCTAGGAGCAGGAGACTGTCATTCCCCTAGTTTGGAAGCGTCCTTTCCATCACTCCACTCGCTCCCCAACAGCAGTAGGCGTTCCAATTTAAACCCGTGACCGAGAATCCCTTAATAAAGAAGACTGTTTTAATGAACAATGTTTCCTTTATTATATTTTTAAAGCAGTGAGTGAAGGGGGGGAAGGGTTTTTGAAATTGGAGAGCGTAGGCAACATTAACTGGGTAAAGAAACATAGGCAGGTCCAGGTTCTGCTTGGATAAATGTAATAGTCACAGGTTACCCTGCTCTCTCTGGAAGCTAGCTTTCAAAGCTTCCCGGATGCGCAGCGCATCCCTCTGGGATCTTCTAATCGCCCGGGTGTCTGGCTGTGCATAATCAGCAGCCAGGCGATTTGCCTCAACCTCCCACCCCACCATAAACGTCTCCCCCTTGCTCTCACAGAGATTGTGGAGCACACAGCAAGCTGCAATCACAGTGGGGATATTGGTTTCGCTGAGATCAGAGTGAGTCAGTAAGCTTCTCCATCTCCCTTTCAGACGTCCAAAAGCACACTCCACCACCATTCTGCACTTGCTCAGCCGGTAGTTGAAGAGCTCCTTTTCATTGTCCAGAGCGCCTGTGTACGGCTTCATGAGCCAGGGCATTAGCGGGTAGGCTGGGTCCCCGAGGATCACTATAGGCATCTCCACATCCCCAACAGTTTTGTGGTCCGGGAAGTAAATACCTTCCTGCAGCCGTCTAAACAGACCAGAGTTCCTGAAAACGCGAGCGTCATGAACCTTGCCCGGCCATCCGACGTTGATGTTGGTAAACCGTCCTTTATGGTCCACCAGTGCTTGCAGCACCATAGAAAAGTAGCCCTTTCGGTTAATGTACTGGCTGCCCTGGGCCAAGGATAGGGATGTGAGTTCCATCAATAGCCTCACCGCAGTTTGGGAATCCCATCGCAGTGAAGCCATCTATGATCACCTGCACATCTCCCAGGGTCACTACCTCTGAGAGCAGCAGGTCAACGATAGCATGGGCTACTTGCATCACAGCAACCCCCATGGTAGATTTGCCCACTCCAAATTGATTCGCGACTGACCGGTAGCTGTCAGGTGTTGCAAGCTTCCACAGGGCTATGGCCACTCGCTTCTGGATACTCAGGGCTGCTTGCATTCGGGTGTCCTGGCGCTTCAGGGCAGGGGACAGCAACTCACAAAGTTCCAGGAAAGTGCCCTTACGCATCTGGAAGTTTCGCAGCCACTGGGATTCATCCCAAACCTGCAGCACTATGTGGTCCCACCAGTCAGTGCTTGTTTCCCTTGCCCAGAATCGCCGTTCCACAGGATCAACGTGACCCATTGCCACCATTATGTCTAGGGGCCGGGGTCCCGTGCTTTGCGAGAGGTCTCTGCCCCTCTCATAGTTAATGTCCTCACGGAGCTTCCGTTGCCTCCTCGCCCTATTTCTCAGCATCTGCCTCTGGAAAAGGTGGACGATAAGGCGCGAGGTGTTGACAACGGCCATAACTGCAGCGATAATCGCAGAGGGCTCCATGCTCGCTGTCCTGTGGTGTCCGCGCTGTCAATCTCCAGAAAAGGGCGCGAATTAATTGCCCGCTGGCGCTTTCACAGAGGGAGGGCGGGAGTGTGGGTCGAATGACGACATTTACCCAAAACCACCCTCGACACATTTTTTGGCCCCGGCAGGCATTGGGGGCTCGACCCAGAATTCCAATGGGCAGCGGGGACTGCGGGAACTGTGGGATAGCTACCCACAGTGCACCGCTTGCAATGTCGACGCTTGCCCCATTACTGTGGACTCACAAACTCGAATTAATGTCCTTGGTGTGGATTCACACGCTTGACTTTGTAATATCGATTACAGAAGTTCGGTTTAAGAAAAATCGAACTAGTCCCGTAGTGTAGACGTACCCTTAGTTTACTATTTGCGTTTCTCAGTGAAAATAGACTCTTCGGTTTAATTTATTACCAGTCAATTTCTAGTCAATTTCACATTCAGTATCTTAGTATGCTGCAATCTTCCGATGGCAAACACTGCAGGGAGAATATGTACTGGGGGGGTGGGGTGGGGGGTGTTGAATTTTTTTTAAAATATGTAAAATATTTTTATTGTTGGTAAGTTCTGTAAAAGTGTTTTTTTTCCCGTGAAACCTAAATTTGGGCTAAAACTGAACCTAACAATGTCTAGCTGGACCTGATACTTAGAGCATGAACTCATCTTCTCTGGGAGAAAGTAGAAATATATATTATATATCTCTATATATATTTTGAAACGGACAAATTCCACTGACTTTGGAAAGAGATGAAGACAATAGTTTTATAGATTTATTTTTTCTTCAATACTAGTGCAACCTTCCTCCCCTTCCAAATTCTTCCTGTCATCATGGCAATTGAGTGCTGCTGATTTAGTGATTCAGATTGAGGGAGACAAGCGATCCAGCATGTTGAATTTGAACTCTGACCCTCCCTTTGCATTGTTGCACAACTTTTTAGTTTTACTAATCAGAAAGCATTTTCCCTCCTTGTTTTTCTCTGATGGGTAAAAAAAATAAAAATGTATCGGGGATGGGGTGGTTTGGAAACGATCAAGAAAAGACACCTGTACATTCCTCTGATTTGGCTCTATGTTAAATGTTTTACATGGCCCTGAAGTCTGATACTGTTTTACATTGTTCTGGAATATACAGATAGGACTAAATTACTTAAGATCCCTACTATGCCTAAACACTGGAATTTATCCAGGCATATGCCTTTTCATAAGCTGTCTTCATTAATATCAAGCTCTTGACAGCGCATTCCTGATAAATCAATAAGGACAGGACATCAAGTGTATTTTAGCTCTACAACAGCTAAATTCACAGTGATTTCCAATGGGGTTGTGTTTGCCACGAAAGACCATGATACTTGTACTCGTGTAGTGGAGTGTTTAAAGCTCGCTGGCATTTCATTAGATCATACGGTGGGAAAAGATACAAAAATAACAGACCTGTTAATCTGCTAATTGCTGGCTCGTTAAATGATATTCCATTTCTGTTTGTTTTCTGTGCTCTGATTAATGACTGTTTAAAACAACCTAAAAAAATTCCTTTGTGGAGTATTTAAAAATATTTTACTTTGCACACAAAAGACCTTCTACCAACTTTTCTGATGCAAACTCTGTATTTGGCATGCAATACAAGTGGACAGGAGTGCCACCATGCTGGTCTCACACATGAGACTTGCCCTGGTGAATCGCTTCACACTGACTGCACCCAGCTTTTAGAGGCGTGCCACCATCATTGTCTCTGCAGTTCTGGCCTTTGGGGTCTGGAACTCGTTTCGCTTGAACATTCCTTCTTCCCATCTATTTAACAATAAACTTTTGTTTTGCACGAAAGTGATTAGTCTCATAGCCAGTGTCAGCCCTGTATTTAGAATATTCCCCTTTTATTTATGTCTGCTACTCCTTTTCTTCTGAGGCCTGATCTAAAGCAGGAGTTCTCAACCTTTGTCCTTCGGAGGTCCACCTCCAACATGCTATAAAAATTCCACATCCCATCCATGCCACAACTGTTTTTCAGTCGATAAAAAGCCAGGGCTGGCATTAGCGGGTAGCAAGCAGACCAATTGACCAGGGCCTCACGCCACAGGGGGCCCCGTGAAGCTCAGTTGCTCAAGCTTTGGCTTCAGCCTGGGGAGGAAGGGCTTGAGCTTCAGCCCTGAGCAGTGGGGCTCGGGATTCAGCTTTCTGCCCTGGGCCCCAGTGAGTCTAATGCTGGCGCTGCTCTCTGGTTTACTTTGGCGGACCCCCTGAAACCTGCTCGTGTCCCCCCAGGGGGCCCTGGACCGCTGATCTAAAGCACATTGAAATCAGAGTGATGTCTCCCATTGGCTTTGATGGCATTTGGATCAGGCCCCTGATGTAGGCTAGTGTTGGCTTTGGGCCTAATCCTGTTTTTAATGAAGTCAATGGTAAGATTCCCTTAGTAATTATGAGTCTGATCCTATAAGGTGCAGAGCATCTTCTGAGAAGTGCTAAGCACTCTCAATTCTCATTGGCTTCAGTGACAATTAATAGCATTTGGCAGCTATCCAGTGTCTTTGGGCATCTCACAAGATTGGGATCCTTATGGTGGCAGTTTTGTTACATTTCTATTTTAATTGCGGGTGTTTTTATAACCTCTTATTGTAAAGAGCTCTGAGTGCTTTGATGTGGGACTCCTGATAAACAATGATCTTAATTATGAGATGTGCCTCCTTTTAGGTAAGGTGACAGAATTTGTGGATATCTTCCTCCAACAAAATATGTGCTTCAGCTGTTTATTTCCTCACAATTACAGTAATATAGCTGCTCATAATGACTCTCTCTTCATAGAGCTTGATCCTACAACATATGGGCAAACTGCTGTGCCGCTGAAATTTTCATGGGTGTATAGCAGTGCACCAGTAACTTGTCAGTTGCAGCACTGGGCCATAACTGTGTTATTGGGGACTGGGCTTGTAAGGGCTGGGCTTCCCAGACAGTCTGGGCAGGGTGTTGTGAAGCTCTTGTTGTTATGCCCAGCTAGTTGGAATTGGACACAGAATAAAGCAGAGCTCTTGAAAGCCTCCTAAGCACTGAGTGATCACTGAACACCTCATGGTACCAGGAGTAGAAAGGAACTAAGACAATAGTCTGAGTGGAAGAGCAGCCAGAAAACATGAGACAAATCGTTTCTTTATATACTGGCAAAGGGGTGTGGAGCCTTTCTTCTGTAGGTCACCAAGTCAAATCCATCCCTCACTGTCACGGAGTGGAAGTTGTTCCTAGATGCATGTGAGACTAGTGATTTTTTTTTCATGACATCTCACAAAATGAAGTCAAAATTTAGTGTCAGAAAATTGAGTCCCCTGACTGTTGATTTCCTACACAAATTTCACACAGTGGCATTTTCTACACAGATACTTACAAAGTGGTGGGGCATCTACATTTTCATGAGGAAAAAAATCTTCAAGTCAAAACTCTTTATTTCACAATTCAAAAATCTCAAGGTTTATCCCTTGAAAGCAGAAATACTTTGAGATCATTTCACCCAGAACGGCCCTGTTTTCAAGCAAAAGCCATAAAATGTTGCAGTTTGATTTTCACAGTTTACTTTGTGCTAGAGAAATGGAAGAACCCCCCAAAGATCTTGCTTCCACCAGACATTGGGCTGAGGCCCAGTCTTCAGAGTGCATTGTTATACTTTCCATTGTATCAGATGCTTCTGGACAGCCTTGTTGTGGGATGGTCATTGCAAGGTACTCCTGGTGAATTAATTCGATTTAACAATCCTTTAGGAAACAATTTACATAAGGGAGGGAGCAAAACTTGGAAGTTGGTCTTGTCCTGCAGGGTCACTCTTACTTTTGAAATGGATATAAGTGGTGTCCTGGTAAAACATAACATTAACAATTCAAACTAATAATAAAGGAGGGTTCCAAAAGCAACCAATGGAGTGCCACACTTGCAGCTCCCTTCTAGCTATTCTCACTGAGCTTGTCTCCAATCTAACTAGCTATTTTGCCCCTATGCTTTCATGAATTTAGGAGAATTGGTTCCCAGATGAAGTTCTGTCATTTTGCTGCAAAAGGATCCATTTCCTGGACAGAAATGGTGAATTTTCACCCAGGGTTAAATTTGCAGTGATGTGCAAAGTAAAAAACTGAGACCAGATCCTTCAGTGGTGTAAATCAGTGTGTCTCTGACATCAAGTCATTAGCTCTTTCAGTCCTTATTTCCCTGAAATTCATAAATGGACTACAGTCAGTACCATAGTCACTGGGGAAGCCGAGGGGGTGATTTTATTTATGAGGAAAGATGAAAAAAGCTGAATGTTGTGGGTCTGGATCTGATCTCCTTATGCTGGTGTAAATCAGGAGGAAGGCCATTAAAGTCAGAACTGGGATCCGATTCACTGTCAAATCCGTGTCCGTGGCTCCAAGCCCTGCTTATGGGCCAGTCTTCTGAATAGCCTTGTGTCATCCATGAATATTTTTAAAGAAGCCTTTATGGTTAGCTGAAGCATTCTCTGCAGTTTAACATTCATTAAATCCCTTTACTCCTCTAATTATTCATTTTAACTAGCTTCTGCCTATTTTTTATATAGTTCCCAGTCCTAGTTATATTTTAAAGGCCCTCTGTTAGGTTCTTTGTGCACAGTATATGACTCTTTACATCCTTGCTTAACCACACTGATCTCTGTTGCCCTTTTCGATGTTTAGATTTAACCAGGATGAATTTCAATTGTGGTCTCTCCAGCTGGTTTTTAAGTAGTTCCCACTTTTCTGCAGTAGTTTTCCTATGCATTATAAGATTCCAATCGAAATTCCTTAGTGTATTTTACATTCCCTCTAAGTCAGCTTTCCTCAAGGCAAAGACCTTTGTGCTTCACTTCCATGGGTTCTAACCCATATGAATCTTTCAAATTTAATGTTATAATTAAAACAGTGTGAACTCAGCACTTCCATTTCTCAGGGGTTCCTGCAAACATTTGCTTTGGTTTTGGTCCACGTGGGCTCACATCCTCTTGATATTGTTTGCTTTGAATTTCAGATGTGAATGAACCCAACATCATTGAAGCAAAACTGAGCCCAAGCCACTCGGTTCCACCTAGTTTTGAAACAAAACAACAAACTTCACTTGATTTTTGAAATACAACCCACAAGGACTCACGTTTGCTTGAATGTTTAGTTGTCTTATGTGAAGCGGTCTGCATTTTGAGTTTATAACAAAACGAGGTGAGTTTAAAGTAGTTTAAGGGGGCACATCTCACCTAGCTCCAGTCAGGAATTAAAGTTCAGGGGAGTTCCCTCTCCCTTTGGCAGGAAGGATGAGCACTCCCCCTTCTGTTTCAATCTACTTTGACCACAGGCCCCAGTTATGATCACTAGATTCTGGATGGTGTTATGTTCCCAAATGTAAGTTCTATCACATTGCTCATTTTCTAGGGTTAGATCCAGAGTAGCCTAGCATTAGATAAGCACCTTCCTTAATTAACATGAAGCCTGATCCCCCTCTGCTTTTGTGCAGTTTTCATCTCCATTAGTATTTAAAGAATAAACCACCTACAGGCCTGACCTCCTGCTCAGTGACTGGAATTCTGCCCTTGTTTTTCACTGTCCATTCTGTTGGTGAGATACTAGCAGAAACAAGGAGCACACAGAGGCATATGGTCTACAACAGGTATAAGACTGCTCTTGAAGATAATCCAGAAAGGCCCCATGCAGCACATCCTGGTCCTCTCCAGGAATTATGGGAACTATGGCTTTTTGCTTTAAACTTAATTCATATATCTCTTTGGAATTCTAAACCTTTCCCCCACTAAGGATAGTAAAAAACAAAACAAACAAAAAAAAAAACAGTTCAAGATAATATTCAGATCCTGCAAAAATGTACTTAAACTCATCATCTTCCTGTCCTTCGTTCTTCTACTACTCCTCTTCAGCTTTAGGCATTACCTTTTCCTTCTTCTTGTCCTTCTCTTTGACTCTAAACTGGCCCTTTTCTTTTAGTTTAAAATTAGGCAGATTGTTTACAGCAAACGAGTGCTGAGTTAAGGCCTGATCCAAAAGGAAAAAGAAAACGTATAAAGCTAGTCAACATTTTTAAAGTGATTTTGTTGTTGTGGGAAAATGGCTTTTATTTTTAAATTGAAATGTTCATAATACGTTTCCCTTCCCTTCCCTCACTTTTTGCAGTGAAAAGGGGAAAAGGAAGAAAAAAGGTAAAAGGGGAAAAGGAGGAGGGAAAAATACCCCACCAATTTTCAAATAAACATTTTTTCCCTTTTAAAATCTGTGGAATGAAAATTTATTTCATAATTTTCTACAGAACATTTTTGTCATTTTCCAACCCGCTCTACACCTCTGGGCATTAAGCATCAATGTATTAATTTAGCTATATGAAGGGCTAAGGGCCCAGATTGTCAAGAGTATGTGGGTAACTAACTCCTATGCTTTTGAGGGTCTGAGCAGATTTATCAGGTTTTGAACTTGTGCCCTCTAGGGAGTCTAGGTAGTACAAGCTAGCTGTTTAGCACACTAGGCCATGTTACCTTTACCCTATACAAAGATACAGCAAGTTATAATCTACATCTGAATAGACCCCTCTGCATTTTAAATGGAGAAACCCAAAACTCTACTTAGAACACCTAACAATATATCTAACTGCACATTTGTTCTCCAGATCCCTGAAATAATATTCTTTTCTGTAAATTTGCTCTGCAACAGACAATAAAACAATTCCTGGGTAAACTTAAATCTAGGATCATGGATATGCACATGATTAAAATGCTGTCCTTACAGTAATTCTATGTTTTGGAAATGTAACCCTCTGAGATTCCAGTCTCGTAGGCCTTCTTTATGAATAATGTTCAGCAGAATTTTTGCCTGAGTAAATATGTCTCGATTGAACCCAAGGTTTCATTTGAGTAAAACTAATTTTCACTTTTGTACAGACTAATAGTGAAAGTTCTGGAGATTTTTCACTTTTTTGTTAAGATCTGTTGCTCATATTCTTTTTATTAAGATATTATAAAGCTGTTGACACATTTTTTTTTCCAGTTGATCTCAGAATTGTTTGATGGCAACAGAACACTTCATTCAGAATTGATGCAATAAATTCTCAAGGAAGTTGCAAGCTACTTTAATAAATGAGACAAGGCAGAATTTTGCTTTCCAGACACAGAATTTGATGAAAACCATAAAAATAACCTGACAAATTACAGAGATACTCTCATTTACTGTGGCTTTTTAAAATGTTAACAGTTGAAAGCAGATTCTTTGCCGCCACTAACACTCATTTGTGGATAAAAAGCCAACAGGATTTATAAAGATCTGTTTTTAATTGATCTAACATTTTGGTGTTGGTTTGCAGATTTGCCAGTGTGCATAACCTGTGTCTTTCTTATGGGCTAAGTCTATGTCGTTTGTTTAGCTTCATTATGTAGCATGGGTTAGTTTTCTTTGCTCATAATTGCATGTAGATGCAGAAACAATTAGTGTCCACGCGAGGGCACTGTAGCACTGTCTATCTGACCTCTACTCATCTTCTGCATGACCTTTCTTAGCGTTCTTGATCTGAACTCTAAGAAGAGTTTACATTTCCATGTCCCTGCTAGATCTGGGGCTCTAGAAGGAGAGTCCAGTGCTATATTTTTTTTCTCTCAGATATTACATTGTGTATTTATACTGTGTGTTTTTGTAGCCCATGATGTAATATTACAAAATTTCAGCCATGTGCATCACACATGCAAGGCGAACTGCAGCTGGTTTGTGTGGCGCGGCTGATGTAATGTCAAAAAATTTCATATTATATTTAAAATGACACCTGTAAAAATAATCCTCAATTTGTAATTTAAATACTGTAATACTCAATTATGTGAACTGACAGGAAGTGTCCCAGTGGTTTTGGAAAATAACATTCTTTTATCCATCGACCCTTTGATGCATTTTTTAACAGTCATAATGGCAGTTCAGATCATGACCCTCTGCTTGGAGAGAACAAAGCCAGGGAGGAATAAAAGTTCCTCCTACAACAAGGTAATGCCCTCGCTACACATGCATTTTTGCTTTCCTAGAGTAGTGTCAGCTCTAAACTCTTGATCATTCTTCAAGCCAAAGAGAGCTGAAATCTGTAGATCTAGCCTTGGTTTTAATTGTATGCTGTGCATATGGCAGCCCATGCACATCATCTGTAAATATATATCCTGCTTTACTGCAAGGGAGAGACTTCCAGAGTTTTTCTATCATCCACATCAGTAGCAATCAGATTCTATTAATGTGGGAGTGACGATTGTGACTTGGCCATTGAAAAAGCTCAGAAGTCTTCCAGATGCAGAAATCAGCTTTGGAAATCTGTGGAACTATTCCTTAAGTATGTCTCTTTTTTTGTGGGGGTAGGAGGAAGCAAGACATAGGATGTCTGTAGGTCATGAATGTGATAGCCCTGGGATTTCTCCCATTGTAAATTACACTTCATTCCCGAATTCTATGGCATTTCCCTGCATCTAAGAGGTTTAAAAAGTTCTGTCATTCCCGCTGACTTACTTTTTAAAAACATTATCTGTTATCAGTGTCTCACTTTGATCCAAATCTAAGAGATTTCTCATATTTACATCCTCAATATACAGTTCCTGAATGTTTCATTTGACTTCTAGAGAGTTGGTTTTTGTGCCATTTAAATAAACTCTGTTCTTTCCATGCAACCCATGTAACCCGAGACCACGCAATAAATGCTAATAAGTTTCCTGAAGAGTAGTGCTCTTTAGACAGCTTATTTTTCATCCCTCCTTTCATGTGTGCCCTTATGGATGACTCAGTTGGTAACACAAGTGTTCTTAAAGAAGATAAAATGTAAAGAAAAGTGAAAGATGCTGGTCAGATAAAGAAGGACACAGGAAATGCTTCCAAAATAATATTTTTTCTCCAAGTTGCACTCTTTTAAGCTTGTTACCTGTCTGCTGTTCTTCATAGGCAGAAGAAGAAAAATATCATATTAAATGATTAGCAACAACAAACAAATGTCAGATCTACTGTAAAGCACACACCCGAGCTGTGTGTCTTTACTACAACTATCTTATGTCAGTTGTTATGGGGAAATTTGGTTTGTATTGATACAAATATTTGTCTATGCCTTGTTGGGGAAATTGGGCCAGCCAGCAGCATCGCAGCAATGGAAGGCTGTCAGTGAAAACATCATTATGTTGGGAATGGGCTTGACATCATTTGTGGAAAGGGCCTTGAGCAGACAGGGCTATATTTGCACCAGTGGCCCTGGCCATCATGGGCAGGTTTTGTAGGATGAGCCAAGATCATGTGGATCTAGTGGAATGAAGAAAGGGTTCACAGAAATTGTGGCCTCTTTTCCAGTCCAAGATAGAAATACCAGCTATGGAAGTTGTGTAGAGTTGTTTCCATTCCTTTCATGAGATACATTTGGATTCTACCTCCCCCTGAGACCCTACATAGGTCTTATGTACAGAGTCTGTTTTCTTCAATGTTTCTCTGGCAGAAATATGCATGCACATGCCGCTCCCTATATTCTCATCTTTTTGTGCCTGGTGTGGAGTGTAGAGACCAAAATGGTAGCCCTCCATCTTGTGGCTATGGCTGTGTAGAGATAAAAGGCTGCTTTCCACATTGAAAGATGGGGCCCTGAGCTGCAAGGGTAGAGAGTGAGCTGCAGGCTGCAGTGAAAATCAGATTCTGGTTTCTGTCATGTGGTCTTTACAGAAAAATAACATAGTTTAATTATGATTATTGTGTTTATGATAGCGATTAGGTGCCAACAAAATGGAGGCTGCATTGTGATAGACACTATACAGACACTGAGCAATAGACAGTCCCTGCCCTAAAAAACTTACAGCTCTTTTTGCTTTAATCAATGTGAAAAACAACATGGCTGGGCCTTTTATTCCCCCCACCCCCCGCTTCATAAAAGGGGGAAAAATTCTTTCTGCAGACTGCTTGCCTTGCACATAAGACAACAGGAAAGGGAGTGTTTAGTTTTGAAAGGTTTGTTTTGATCTTACGTTTTGAAAGAGCTGATCACTTCACAATTCCGAGACAATATTGCCACACATCATAGGCTAGTTACAAACATGCCAGGAAAATGGTGGGCTACAAAGACCTGTATTTTTGTATTGTTTCTGTGGTCCAAATGCATATGTGGATATAAAGAAAGAGGAAGAGATCTTAGAGTCACTGTGGATAGTTCTCTGAAAACATCTGCTCAATATGCAGTGGCAGTGAAAAAAGCTAACACTATATTAGGAACCACTAGGAAAGGGATAGATAAGGCCATAAAATATTATAATGCCACCATATAAATTCATGTCACGCCCACACCTTGAATACTTCATGCAGTTCTGAGTGCCTCATCTAAAAAAAGATGTATTAATATTGGAAGAAGTACAGAGAAGGGCAACAAAAATGATCAGGGGTATGGAATAGTTTCCCTATGAGGAGGGATTTAAAAAGCTGGGACTATTCATCTTAGAAAAGAGATGACTCAGGGGTGATCTGATAGAGAACTATAAAACCATCAGTGGTGTGAAGAAACTGAATAAGGAAGTGTTGTTTACCCCTTCACATAACACAAGAGATCGCCCAGTGAAAGGAATAGGCTGCCTGTTTAAAACAAACATAAGGAAGTACTACTTCACACAACACATCGTCAACCTGTGGAACTCATTGCCATGGAATGTTGTGAAGGCCAAAAGTATAACTGGGTTAAAAAAAGAAGTAGTTAAGCTCCTGGAGGATAGGTCCATTAATGGCTATTAGCCAAGATGGTCAGGGATACAACCACACGGTCTGGTTGTCCCTAAGCCTTTGACTGCTAGAAGCTGGGACTGGATGACAGGGGATGGATCACTTGATAATTGCCCTGTTCTGTTCATTCCCTCTGAAGCACCTGGCACCAGCCACTGTCAGAAGACAGGATATTGAGCTAGATGGACCATTAGTCTGACTCAGTGTGGCCATTTTTATGTTCTTATTAAAAATCATATAAACTCCGTTGTCTCTTTCCTCCCCGCCTTTGTCTGTTGCTTGTCTTCTTAGATTGTAACCTCTTTGGGGAAGGGACGAGAGCCCTGGTCTTGCCGTCATTTGTGTGCACATACACTGCTGTGCCCAGGTTGAGCCAGGTTGTGCCAGTGATGCCAAGTTAAATGCAGGGACTGCAACTGATAGACCCTTCCATGGGCCATGCAAGATGGGGACAGTTCCTTGCACATATCATCCCACTTCTCACTCACCTAATGGCATGGCCCAGTATAGCCCAGGATGTGTTTCCAGCTCTGTTTGATAGCAGTGTTTGTTTCTTTGCATTGGGAGCAGAGCAGGTGGGTGCTTAGGAGGTTGAATTGAACTGTGGTTTGCATTTGTTTTGAACAAGGCAAGATAGCTGTCAGCTCTGCCAACTGAAGCCTGTGCACCTGCCATGGTGTCCATAGCTAGCTGGTCAACTACTCGTAGATGCAAGTTGTAGTTGTGATTTCAACATCAGTAGTTGACACAACGTTTTCTTAAGATTTCCAGGAGAAAGAAATTGTGCGTCCAGAGTATAGAATTATTCTTGCACCATAACGTCATATTGAATCTCCAGGGGTTCTTTATGTTCCTCCTTTAACACAAGTTTATGTTTTTCAGACCTTAGAGCTGCAGGTCATTCTTTACATTTACTATTGAGAGCAGATGTGCCCACTCCCTATCGGATTCTACTAAAAATGGCTGGGTCACAAGAGGTCAAATGCCGAATGCCTTTCAATCTCCATTATTATTTCCTCCACTCAATTGCCACAGCAGGAAGACCATAGTCATTAATGTAGACCTTCAAAATGCTCAAATATATTACTGCTCAAAACCATTCTTTATCCTTGCACTCCAGACTGCCTGTTCCCACATCCTGTAATCCTCTCCACTACACATATTTGTGCCCTTGGTAGTCAGGTTCAGGGACATCTTACTATTATTATTGTTTGTGTTATCGTAGCTTCTAAGAGAACCTAGTCAGGGAACAGAGCCCCATTGTGCTAGGCATTGCACAAACATAGAACAAACAAAAGGGCTGTGCTCTAAAGAGCTTACAATCTAAGTATAAGACCAGAGACAAAAGATGAATCAGATAGATGGGGGAGCATAAAGAAACAATGAGGCAATATTGGCCAGCATGATAGGCTCTGGTCTCAACACTCTGCAGCCTAATCATTGACAAGTTTTTTGTAGGTTTCATGGCATGTGCGGTTCTGTGGCAGCCCCAATAGAAATGTCTTTGGAAAACCAGAGGGGTTTGATTTCAGGGCTAGAAAAGGCTCTCTGATTTCCTTGCATTGCCTTGGAAGTAGGATTGTTAAGAAACATGTGATTAATGCACTCAGTCCTACTGGAAGAAAACACTGATCACTAATTCATATTCCCATCCATCATCTCTGTTGATGCAATAACTCATGGGTGCAGCTTTCATTTTTGCACGCAACATTTGCAAAAACAATTCTTATATGACTTCCAAAAAACCACGAGCTGTTTAAAAAAACCATTGTTCTGTAACTACATGTAATGCTTTAGAGGATTATTGATTTTTTTCATGCTCAACAGGTGAAAATTCGATATCTGTCTCAATTTAGATCAACTATTCAAAACACGTTATTTCGAGGGAAAAGGGGGAGAGAATATTGTTTTTGCTGCAGATGCCTAATGAGCAGTCAGGCACCACATTCCAAAGACAAGGGATGGAAAGTATAGCTGAGAGAATTTAATGAATAGATTATATTAATCAACAATGAAGGGAGTATTTTGCCCTTCTTTGGTCATGCCTTAGGTCTCTTTTGCAGTGCTATGAGCCCTGGTGGGAAAAGTGGTGAGTTTACATAGTGTTGACAGGATGGTTAAAATTACACTCCAAAAATACAATAGCATAGGAAGAGTTCTTCAGGTTTAAAGATGCAAAGTTTTTTTCAGGTAGGAAGCATAATCAAGTGATTAGAGTAAATAGAGTTTCAGAGATCCCTAGATTCCAAGGTCAGAAGGGACACTGATCATCTAGCCTATAGCCTTTGTTATACAGGTCAGAGCTTGCTCCAAATCATTCCTGGAGCATACCTCTTTGAAAAACATAAAATCTTGATTTTAAAAATTGGCAATGATGGAGAATCCATCATGACTCTGTAAATTGCTCCAAAGGTTAGTTACTCTCACCATTAAGAAATTACACCTTGTTTTCAGTCCGAATTTGTCTAGCTTCAGCTTCCTGCCATTGGATCCTGTTATACCTTTCCCCTAGATTGAAGAGCCCATTATTAAATATTTGTTCCCCAGGTAGGTACTTATAGGCTAATCAAGTCACCCCGAACCATCTCTTTGTTAAGTTAAATAGATAGATTAAAGGAGCTCAAACACTATAAGGCATGTTTTCTAATCCTTTAATCATTCTTGTGGGCTCTTCTCTGAACCCTCTCCAATTTATCAACATCCTCCCTCTGAGCCGAAGGACCAGGTCCTCAGCCGATGTAAATTACCATAGCGCCATTATACCAGTTTACACCCAGCACACTAGCTCAGTCGATTAGAGCTAGTGTGGGTATAGCCACTTTAGCTGGAATTTACATCTTCCAGATCCAGTGGAGACATACCCTCTGAGCCGTAGGACCAGGTCCTCAGCCGATGTAAATTACCATAGTGCCATTATACCAGTTTACACCAGCTGAAGATCTAGCATATATGCTTTATCTATGTGCACAGCTTAATCTGGGCCAAATTCTGTCTTTATATGCACAAAGCTTCCCTTGCAGCCAATAATGGGAGTCATGTGAATGGATCTATGGCACTATGTAGCCCTTGTTCTGTCGGGGCATACACAAAGAGGGTTGCTGCAGGTAGAGTTCCAAACTCCAGTCAGTGTAAACTCCTGCTCAGGCATGCGTTCTTTTTAAAAACGTTTATGTGACTTTCCAGGGTAAGCGAATAGGAAAACATTTCAACAGGAGGCTCCTTTCTTTGATATAAAGGACTATCTAGGGAGAAATCTGAGATATACATTATACACACACAAATCTGGGATGTCATTTCAGTTACAGCAACAGAGAAGAATTTTAAACTATAGTTCAGTGAAGGAATCTTGAATTACAATGACAAATGCTAGAATATGATTGGCTAAGATTTTGCAGATGATACAAAACTACTCAAGAAGTTAAGACCCAGGCAGACTGCAAAGAGCTACAAAAGGATCTCTCAAAACTGGGTGACCGAGCAACAAAATGGCAGATGAAATTCAATGTCGATAAATGCAAAATAATGCACATTGGAAAACATAATCCCAATTATACATGTAAAATGATGGGGAATAAATTAGCTGTTACCACTCAAGAGAGATCTTGGAGTCATTGTGGATAGTCCTCAGAAAACATCCACTCAAGGTGCAGCGGCAGTCAAAAAAGCAAATAGAATGTTGGGAATCATTAAGAAAGAGATAGATAATAAGACAGAAAATATCATATTGCCTCTATATAAATCCATGGTATGCCCACATCTTGAATACTGCGTGCAGATATGGTTGCCCCGTCTCACAAAAGATATATTGGAATTGGAAAAGGTTCAGAAAAGGGCAACAAAAATGAGTAGGGGTATAGAACAGCTTTCGTATGAAGAGAGATTAATAAGATTGGGAATTTTCAGCTTGTAAAAGAGATGATTAAGAGGGGATATTATAGAAGTCTATAAAATCATGAATAGTGTGGAGAAAGTAAATAAGGAAGTGTTATTTTCTCCTTCTCAGAACACAAAAACTAGTGGGGGGAGGGTGTCACCAAATGAAATTAATAGGCAGCAGGTTTAAAACAAACAAAGGAAGTATTTCTTCACATAATGCATAGTCAGCTTTGCTGGAGATGGTGTGAAGGCTAAGAGTATAACAGAGTTCAAAAAGAACTAGATAAATTTATGGAGGATAGGTCCATCAATGCTATTAGCCAGGATGGGCAAGGATGGTGTCCCTAGCTCCTGTTTGTCAGAAGCTGGGAATGGGCAACAGGGGATGTATCACTTGATGATTACCTGTTCTGTTCATTCCCTCTGGGGCACCTGGCATTGGCCACTGTCGGAAGATAGGATACTGGGCTAGATGGACCTTTGGTCTGACCCAATATGGCTGTTCTGATGATCTGTATTCTATGGGATAGTCATAGAATAATTTTCCCTTCCTTTGGTGAGTACTATACATTGAGACACTTAGGGATATATGTTTATGGTAATGTGGAGGGATTCAGTTTGCTATTAAGTCCAAAAAATTGAAAAAATATTTGTTTTGTTTAGATTTTGAACATTTTACAATGATTTTTTTTAAAATAGTCATTTTGAACTAAAATATCACATTTCTTTTAGAAAATATCCATATGTACCATGTCAAGTTTTTAGATCCCCCACCCCCTAAATGAACAATTCAATGAAACCAACATGAATTCATAACATGTTTTGGTGTCACTGAATCTGCATTTTTGCCACAAATCGTTTCGGTTGAACATTTTTGCCCATTTCTAAGCACAATGGCCATAGTAGCACTCACGGACCAGAAAAAGTCCATAGCACGGGCACCACTGCAAAGAGAGCATGGCCTTAGTCCCTCTCACTCATGGAACAATCAAGTGCAAAGGACAGCAAATTGTCTTTATTCGTATCTTGTGCAGCACAGCGCACATTGTGCTTATTAACTAATAACACTGCTGTAAAGAACAGTTGATCTGGTTGGAAAAAAAAATACGCAGAAAATTTTGAAAAAAGACTTGTGGAAATTTTCCATGACAAGTTGTGGCTTTTCAGCAGAAAATCAAAAACAAAACATTCTGGTTGGAAATGCCACCACAGTGCATCATGGGAGTTGTCATTCTGTTGTCTCATGCCTCCATTCTCCTCTGTGGGATTGTCTTGCTGGCTGGACTACGTTTCTCTTAATGCACTACAGTCTCCCCTCTTGCAGGGTAGCCACAGTGCATCATGGGACTCTCATGGCCAAGGTGGATTCATGGGAGATGTAGTCTGGCTGGGCAGCCCAACCCATAGAAGAGAATAGAGGAGTGAGGCAGCCAAACACCAACTCACATGAGGCACTGCCGCAGTATTTCTGAATTTAAATGTTCTGAGTTTGACTCAAAGTTTTCAGTTTTTTGTCTGAAAAATGAAAACCTGTTTTTTTATAAGTAAAAATTTTCCACCAAAAGGAGACACGTCTTGCAAAAAAATGTTTGATCACAAATCCAATTTTCTGTTGGGAAAACTGTTTTTGATGGAAATTTTTTGGCCAGCCCCACTGAACAGTTTTCCATTGTGTGAGAGAAATAACTCTGTAGAAGACTGACTTGATAGAATCCCAGGGTAGCAGCATGAACTCCAGATTTCCCCAAAATCTAAGAACATAAGAAAGGTCCATCCAGCCCAGTATCCTGTCCACCAACAGTGGCCAATGCCAGGTGCCCTGAAGTGAGTGGACCTAACAGGTAATGATCAAGTGATGTCTCTCCTGCCATCCATCTCCACCCTCTGACAAACGGAGGCTAAGGACACCATTCCTTACCCATCCTGGTTAATAGCCATTAATGGACTTCATCTCCATGAATTTATCCAGTTCTCTTTTAAACCCTGTTATAGTCCTAGCCTTTGCAGCCTCCTCAGGCAAGGAGTTCCACAGGTTGACTGTGCACTGTGTGAAGAAGAACTTCTTTTTATTTGTTTTAAACCTGCTGCCCACTAATTTCATTGGGTGGCCTCTAGTTCTTCTATTATGGGAACAAGTAAATAACTTTTCCTTATTCTCTTCCTCCACACCACTCATAATTTTATATATCTCTATCATATTCCCCCCTTAGTCTCCTCTTTTCCAAGCTAAAAAGTCCTACCCTCTTTACTCTCTCCTCATATGGGACCTGTTCCAGACCCCTAATCATTTTAGTTGTCCTTCTCTGAACCTTTTCTAATGCCAGTATATCCTTTTTGAGATGAGGAGACCACAGTTGTATGCAGAATTCAAGATGTGGGCGCACTATGGATTTGTATAAGGGCAATAAGATATTCTCCGTCTTATTCTCTATCCCTTTTTAAATGATTCCTAACATCCTGTTTGCTTTTTTGACAGCCGCTGCACACTGCGTGGATGTCTTCAGAGAACTATCCACGATGTCTCCAAGATCTTTTTCCTGATTAGTTGTAGCTAAATTAGCCCCCATCATATTGTATGTATAGTTGGGTTTATTTTTTCCAATGTGCATTACTTTACATTTATCCACATTAAATTTCATTTGCCATTTTGTTGCCCGATCCAAAAATCTCTGGAGTTGTGGCTTAAATTTCATATGTAACATCTTTGTGGATCTGTTACAAGATGGTGATAGGGCAATAAAATATTGGTCTTCTGTACCATTGATGCCAGTGAGAGTTCTGCTTAAGGCAGAACAGAGAGAGGCTGCCAATGGGAGTTCCATAGTTGAATAAGGCAATTTCAGTTAAGGTATAATATTATGCTCTAGGCTACTGCATCTTTTGTGTCTCCCGCTCTCTTAATTAAGGCCTCAGTTTCTTTTATACTTACAGTGTCTCATGTGTGCACATTGATATATAGATCCCATTTTCCACTCTCTAAAGGAAAGGGACTATTCACTCGCATAGGTTAATGCTACTGCCGGTCTCAGTAAGGTGAAAGGTCCTTGCTCCCCCAGAGGATTGACACATTATGACAGCTTCATTTGAGTAAAAGAGGATGTTGATCATTAGTTGTGACCAAAATTTCTTTTTTTCTGGCAATCATTCAAAGTGTTCCCAGATGCCCATGGGGCTGTTTGTTACCTGCAAATAAAACATACCTTTATAACAAGGACATTAATGTTAATGAGTAATATCAAAATGCGCCATGTGCCTTTTCCAGACCTTTTCCCATTTTGATGGATTGAATGATGGAAGGGAAACATATGCTTTCCAGATTGAACCCAAGGAGCTCACTAATTCAGAGTCCATGCTCCTTCAAGCTGCAGCCAAACAGAGAATAAATTGCATAGTATTTGTCATCCACTTGGGATTAATTATTGAGGTTTAGCGGTAAGTAGCTACACCAGTGAAGGTTACCAATTTTGTTCTTTAATGCACGGTTAAGAGCATTGAGGGAGCTTAGAAGAGGGAATGATCCAAACACAAATAACTTGGATATTTTTGTCCAATGAAAACTGGGCAACAATATGTGAGGTCAAATGTTCAGTTCAGAAAATAATATGCATGTATGCTCTTTTGTTGATGCTTAGTACAATTGTATTAAGAATGGGTACGCCCATCAGGTTAACATTAAAGAGCACTGACAGATCAACAGGAAAAGTCTTTGGTTTTTTAATAGTTAGTGCTATAGTTGACCTGTAGCTGGTACTGACTTGGAAAAAATGAGTATTGTTCCCTGAAGGACTCCTGTCAACCTTGAGCTCTAGACCTATAAGCAAGGAATCTTCCATCTGTCATACAGGACAGAGTTAGGATGCTGGTCCCTGGAGCCCTTTGATTATGTGATGATGTTTTAAGGAAATTAGCTGGTGGTTGTGATAGGGAAAGAACTTGCTTTGAGTTTGAAAATCAGTCAGGTTTTTGTTTCATGAAACACGCATCTGAGCGGGAAACTGAAAAAGATAAGGTCAAGAGGGGGGAGGGTTGCATCAGGGGTGACGGTGAGGAGATGATGGCTCAAAATATAGTCGGATTTAGCAACATATTTTTGAGTTTAAATTGGGCATTTGAAAAATCAGTTAACTTATCATGTGTTCTTAAGGTACAAGCTATTTCCACTAGTACAAAAGAGAGCATTTAATATTGGATAATATTATGTCACAAAACAAAATAACCCCAGAAAAAAATGCTTCGATTCTATGATCCTTGATCCATATTGGTGAATTTTAAGACTCCCTGTGCTAGGTAGGGTCAACTGGAGTGCTGTGATAGGACTCACATAGGAGTCAATACAGGGTCTCTAATCTGTTTGGGTGTTTAGGGTCTAATCCTGCAATCCTTACTCATGTTAGTAGTATTTACACAGATAGTCCATTGAAGTCAATAAGGCTACTCCCAGGTGGAGCCACTAGCTGGAGCCCCTTCTATTATCTTGTGGATCCTATGGGCACTTGTGATTTTTGTGTGGAGTCTGAAGAAGAGCAATGATTTTTGTTCTGTTTAATGCGTAGGGTTCACTCTTGGGTAGTGATGCAGTATGGTGTTTTATATCCTAATTTAGTGTGAGGATATTTGATACTGATAATTTACTCATGGAGTTGAAGTTACTATTAATTGATTATTCAATTAACTTTTCTGTGGTCCCTTTAATGCATTTGTCCTGTCTGGTTGGTTATACTTTTGTATTGAAAAGACAGCCCAATACAAATCCCACCTCTCCCGTGCCACCCTTGACTTTTAAATCGATGACATTGTGGAGAGCTGCAATCATTGTCTGTGTCTCTTTTTTTTCAGGTGTCAGATCTGATTGGTGCTGTTTCAGCCTTTTCTGCATCATTTAAAGTCAAACATCTCCATGGAGATAACTTCAGTTGAACTCCCTTAAGGCTTATTTTATGGATACAAATTCAGCAGCATTTGCTTGAAGGGGCGTCTTCAGGAAATGTACAATAAGCACACACTCGTGCTGCCCTGCAAAGTAAACTTCCCGGGCTGTAATCAGAACTTAAATTTCAACCATTACCTTTTTTTTTTTTTGGTCAAATTGCAGGTGAACTGAGTTCGCTGTCTCCACAGAAAGAGAGGAACATATAATAGAGCTATTGAAGCCTGTTAACTCTATCTTTTCTCTACATTTAAAGCTTTAAAAAAATCAAAGCTTAAAAAATATCAATGGCTGTAAAGAAAATAGCAGACCAGATTGGCAACTGGCATCATTTTATTCTCCAGATCCTTAGCTGCACATCAGTGGAGTTATGCTAATCTACACCAGCTGGCCCAGTAATAATATATTTACCAGGACTGACTCCTAGTAAATTCATTGAACACGAATAAAAATAAAAAGTTGGTTTTTAGTCTCAAAAAGGGAATTTCTTTTCAATTAATTTCTTCCTCTATAGCTGGGTTTTGGAAGTCATGAAACTTGTAGAGTAATAATATATATTTTTTCTTAGCCCAATAAAAGGATCCCATGTGCAAATATGTTTGTACTTTATCTACAGTATTTCACTGATACTAGAGATGTGATGAATAAGCCACTGGAGATTTGCTTAGCATCTCCAGGTACAAGAGACTCATGCCAGCTTGTCTGATGAATTCACATTTGCCTATCCTGCTTCTTACTGTATTTATCCACAAAGATTTGGGTCACTACAGATCATAGAATCATAGAATCTCAGGGTTGGAAGGGACCTCAGGAGGTCATCTAGTCCAACCCCCTGCTCAAAGCAGGACCAACCCCAACTAAATCATCCCAGCCAGGGCTTTGTCAAGCAACCATCAACTAAACATTCCCCATGGGCGCATATCCATCGTCTCTCGAGACTAACGGACGCCAACAGTTCGCCTTAAAAACTTCTAAAGGAAGGAGATTCCACCACCTCCCTAGGTAACCCATTCCAGTGCTTCACCACCCTACTAGTGAAAAAGTTTTTCCTAATATCCAACCTAAACCTCCCCCTCTGCAACTTGAGACCATTACTCCTTGTTCTGTCATCTTCTACCACTGAGAACAGTCTAGATCCATCCTCTTTGGAACCCCCTTTCAGGTAGTTGAAAGCAGCTATCAAATCCCCCCTCATTCTTCTCTTCTGCAGGCTAAACAATCCCAGTTCCCTCAGCCTCTCCTCATAAGTCATGTGCTCCAGCCCCCTAATCATTTTTGTTGCCCTCCATTGGACTCTTTCCAATGTTTCCACATCCTTCTTGTAGTGTGGGGCCCAAAACTGGACACAGTACTCCAAATGAGGCCTCACCAGTGCCAAATAGAGGGGAATAATCACGTCCCTCGATCTGCTGGAAATGTCCCTACTTATACAGCCCAAAATGCCGTTAGCCTTCTTGGCAACAAGGGCACACTGTTGACTCATATTCAGCTTTTCGTCCACTGTAACCCCTAGGTCCTTTTCTGCAGAACTGCTGCCCAGCCATTCAGTCCCTAGTCTATAGCAGTGCATGGGATTCTTCCATCCTAAGTGCAGGACTCTGCACTTGTCCTTGTTGAACCTCATCATATTTCTTTTGGCCCAATCCTCTAATTTGTCTAGGTCCCTCTGTATCCTATCCCTACCCTCCAGCGTATCAACCACTCCTCCCAGTTTAGTGTCATCTGCAAACTTGCTAAGATGCAGTCCACACCATCCTCCAGATCGTTGATGAAGATATTGAACAAAACCAGCCCCAGCACCGACCCTTGGGGCACTCCACTTGATACCGGCTGCCAACTAGACATGGAGCCATTGATCACTACCCGTTGAGCACGACCATCCAGCCAGTTTTCTATCCACCTTACCGTCCATTCATCCAGCCCATACTTCTTTAACTTGCTGGCAAGAATACTGTGGGAGACTGTATCAAAAGCTTTGCTAAAGTCAAGAAATAGCACAGCCACTGCTTTTCCCCCCATCCACAGAGCCAGTTATCTCATCATAGAAGGCAATTAGGTTAGTCAGGCATGACTTGCCCTTGGTGAATCCATGCTGACTGTTCCTGATCACTTTCCCCTCCTTTAAGTGGTTCAGAATTGATTCCTTGAGGATCTGTTCCATGATTTTTCCAGGGACTGAGGTGAGACTGACTGGCCTGTAGTTCCCTGGATCTTCCTTCTTCCCTTTTTTAAAGATTGGCACTACATTAGCTTTTTTCCAGTCATCCGGGACCTCCCCCGATTGCCATGATTTGTCAAAGATAATGGCCAGTGGCTCTGCAATCACATCGGCCAACTCCTTTAGCACCCTCGGATGCAGTGCATCTGGCCCCATGGACTTGTGCTCATCCCGCTTTTCTAAATAGTCCCGAACTACTTCTTTCTTCACAGAGGGCTGGTCAGACCTCCTCCTAATACTGTGCTGCGGAGTGAAGCCGCCTGGGAGCTGACCTTGTCTGTGAAGACAGAGGCAAAAAAAGCATTGAGTACACTAGCTTTCTCCACATCCTCTGTCACTAGGTTTCCTCCCTCATTCAGCAAGGGGCCCACACTTTCCTTGACTTTCTTCTTGTTGCTCACATACCTGAAGAAACCCTTCTTGTTACTCCTAACATCTCCGGCTAGCTGCAACTCCAAGTGTGATTTGGCCTTCCTAATTTCACTCCTGCATGCCTGAACAATATTTTTATACCCCTCCCTAGTCATTTGTCCTATCTTCCACTTCTTGTAAGCTGCTTTTTTGTGTTTAAGACGAGCAAGGATTTCACTGTTAAGCCAAGCTGGTCGCCTGCCATATTTACTTTTCTTTCTACACATCGGGATGGTTTGTTCCTGCAACCTCAATAAGGATTCTTTAAAATACAGCCAGCTTTCCTTGACTCCTTTCCCCCTCATGTTATTCTCCCAGGGCACCTTGCCCATCAGTTCCCTGAGGGAGTCGAAGTCTGCTTTTCTGAAGTCCAGGGTCTCTGTTCTACTGCTCTCCTTTCTTCCTTGTGTCAGGATCCTGAACTCGACCATCTCATGGTCACTGCCTCCCAGGTTCCCATCCACTATTGCTTCCTCTACTATTTCTTCCCTGTTTGTGAGCAGCAGGTCAAGAAGAGCTTTTCCCCTAGTTGGTTCCTCCAGCACTTGCACCAGGAAATTGTCCCCTACACTTTCCAAAAACTTCCTGGATTGTCTGTGGACCGCTGTATTGCTCTCCCAGCAGATATCGGGGTGATTAAAGTCACCCATGAGAACCAGGGCCTGTGATCTAGTAACTTCTGTTAGTTGGTGGAAGAAAGCCTCGTCCACCTCATCCCACTGGTCTGGTGGTCTGTAGCAGACTCCCACCACGACGTTACCCTTGTTGCTCACACTTCTAAATTTAATCCAGAGACTCTCAGGTTTTTCTGCAGTTTCATACTGGAGCTCTGAGCAGTCATACTGCTCTCTTACATACAAGGCAACTCTCCCACCTTTTCTGCCCTGCCTATCCTTCCTGAACAGTTTATATCCATCCATGACAGTACTCCAATCATGTGAGTTATCCCACCAAGTCTCTGTTATTCCAATTACATCATAATTCCTTGACTGTGCCAGGACTTCCAGTTCTCCCTGCTTGTTCCCCAGGCTTCTTGCATTTGTGTATAGGCATTTAAGATAACTCACCGATTGTCCCGCTGTCCCAGTATGGGGCAGGAGCCCTCCCCTCTTGCACTCACCTACTTGTGCTTCCTCCTGGTATCCCACTTCCCCACTTACCTCGGGGCTTTGGTCTCCTTCCCCCAGTGAACCTAGTTTAAAGCCCTCCTCACTAGGTTAGTCAGCCTGCTTCCAAAGATGCTCTTTCCTCTCTTCATCACATAGATGCAGATGTGCTCACCATTAGTAGCAGAGTATTGCATAGACTGTATCAGCAATCTTTGATACCATTGGCCAATAAGTGGTTGACTCGATTGAGGAACTGGGCAGGAGTAGAGGATGGGTGGCTGGTCTACACTGGGGCGGGGGATCGATCTAGGATATGCAACTTCAGCTACGAGAATAGCGTAGCTGAAGTCGACGTTTCCTAGATCGAAATAAATCTTACTGCGGGTCCACGCAATGCAGGCAGGCTCTCCCGTCGACAGCGCTTCCTACTCTCACCGAGCAGGAGTTCCGGAGTCGACAGGGAGCGCTTCTGGGATCGATTTATCGTGTTCAGATGAGACGCGATAAATCGATCCCAGGAGATCGATCTCTACCCGCCCATTCGGGTGGGTAGTGTAGACCTACCCTTAGATTAGGTTTGCTTCTTCCTCTTTGAGAAGACCGATAGGGCTGCTTTCAGTAATTTCCGTTCTACTGCAAAGGCTCCTACATTATACTATTACAATTAGAGCTATGTGAATAATGTTTTTTTTCAGGTGATTGTGAAAAATTAAAAAAGATTAGTTTTTCAGAGTAAACTAAAAATGAAATTTTTGGTGAATTGAAAAGTTAAAAAAGCATGTTGCAGTAGGTTGAACAAAATGTTTTTGGTTTTGACACTTTGAAACCAAAACATTTAGACTTCAATTATTAATTTTTTTTATTTTAAAAAAATGTAATTAAGGACAATTCAAAAGGAAAACTAATTTTAAACAGAAAAACTAAAATGTTTCATTTGGAAAATGTCAAAGTAAAATTTTATGGTTATTTTCAGGATTCTTTTTGAGGGGGGGGGGTAGCATAACTGACAGAAATCCACAATATTTTGGTGTCGACAAATCAGCATTTTTTGCCAAAACAGTTTCAGCTGAAATATTTCACCAAGCTGAAATTACAAACCATGGTCGGTAAACTGTTTCCCTGCAAAGGTGTTATAACATCCAGGGTCTCTTCAAAGGAATCTGAAGCATTGCCACTATTGAAGAGGGCTGCCATTCTTTCTCTTCACCTGCTATAATAAAATAATAATTAGAAGCAAATGTGCAAGAAAACATCCAACAATTTTTGGGAATCGCCTAGAAGAAAGCTCAATAGTGTTGGAGCCAAATTTACCCATTGATAAGAATATGATATATCCTAAAATCAAAATGCATTGCGGCAAAAAGCATCTTGTGATGCAACATTATCCAGGTTAAGGCTGTTGTCTATTCTGTTTCCAGTGGGTGAGTTCAAGATTTTCACAACCTGGCCTCTGGGCATGAGCGCTGACTCCGTGGGTACTCTGGGGCTCAAGCACCCACCAAAAAAATAAATAAAAAATTGGGGGTGCTCAGCCCCCACATGGCTGGATTAATCTTTTGTGGGCCTCCATGCCCAGACTGTGGCTCTGCTCCTTGCTCCCCCATGCTCCACCCAAGGCCGCACCCATTCTCTGCAATGAAGCCCCACCCCCGCTCAGCCTCTTCCCCTGAGGCCCCATCTGCTGCTCGCACATGGGGGAGGGGGTGGAGAGGAGGACTGACCAACAAAAACAAGTCAGCACCTCTACCTCTGGGTTCCAGGATGCAAAAATGGCACCTTTTCAGTCTTTATTGTCACCAAGTTCTATGGCAGGAGTGGGGTGTCCCCAAACAGCAGATATGATCAGCCACTCATTCCCACAGAGCACATTTTTCTTTTATGAGGTGGAATCTGCATTATACTGGCTGGCCACAATGCCATGACTCTCTGCTAACAGAACGTAACCCTGCTCAAGTATGGGTGATCATGCTACCCTTTCTTGGCTGGTCCACAAAGGACATTTCTTTTGTTTCAAATGTTAGGGACTACAGATGCATGAGAGGCGCAGCGAGCAGACGGCGGGGTGGCCGGCTGAGAGGCACAGCGGAGTGAGTAAGGTACCTCCTTACCTCCACCCAGGGTGGGAGGTGAACTCTGCAGATTCACCTTTGAACTATGGGTCTGAACTAAGGGTCTGCACTGACAAAGGACAGCAACTGTGAGTGGGATGCAGAGAAGGGACGGGCATGCTAAAGGGACTTTTGGGTTGCTGGACTTCAGAACCTGAGGGGAAGAGAACACTGCCCAACTTACTTGGGATGGGTCTTTTGCTCATGGTTTGTTTATGAATCCTGTTTGCAGTGTTTTCCCAAATTAATGCCAAGTTACTTCCCTCCTTTTATTAAAAGTTTATTTTCTATACTCAGACTCTGTGCTTGCAAGTGGGAAGGTATTGCCTCTCTGAGGACACTAGGGGTGGTGTGTAATTTTCCCAGGTTACTGGGTGGGGGCTCAAGCCGGTTCTGTGTTGTATCAATGGAAAGGAACCCCTAGATATTGAATCCATCCCTGGTTGCTGCTGGCTCCACCTGGCAGAAGGGTTACACATGGGAGAATCTGGAGTGATTGTTTGTGTTTTTGTGAGGAACATTTAGCAGAGTAACTGCGATAGACCTGGCAGAAAAGGTTGGACCATATATTTAACCTTGTATATATTGTGCAGCAAACTGTTGTTGCGGGGAGAAGAAAACTCATCTCCAGTAATGGGCCTAAAATAGCTTTTAACTGCAGGCTGTTGGATACCTACATTATGCAGGAAGCTGAAATCTGTCTGCTTTCTCTAGGATTAGAGTCTGTGTGTTGGTGGTTGTTTTTAACGGTATTTGTTCTGTAGATAGAGTTGTACCTCGTTTGTCAGAGTTGTTAAGATTTGAAGCTGCCTGTCATTAGTCATCCTAAAATGGCAGTTTTGGCTACTTGAAGGGCGTGGAGCCTGTTTATCACCAGATTATCCAAGGGAATAAAGGTTCCTTCCTTTCTTATGTGGTGCAGTGAAGATCTGAGAAATCATCAGAGTGTTTGTGCAAGAGGTCAGATCTGCTTCCATCTACTCACCCACCAGCTGCTGTTAAAATTGGATGTTGTCCGGTTACTTCAACTGCACATCAGCTATTGAGATATTGAGTCTCATATTGGATTCAACTCCGCACACACAGTCCTTAACTATATGTACGTGCATTTATTGTGCACTAATTTCCTAATAAGTGATATTGTTGTATTGTTTTCGTCTTGTTGGGATATTCTCTAGATAAGGGCTAGACAGTTCTAACTAAAAAATCACCTACATCTACACAAGAGGTTCCTGGCTATCAATGAATAGAAGAGGTGATTGTCAACCTACCTAATCAACATGTGTAGCTGGAGATTGGTACAAGAATGAAAAATAAGCATCCATCACTAAGTCCCTCCCTCTAAGAGCTTGAAGTCTGCCTTCACTATGTGTGTGTATAGAGCTTAGCACAATGGGAACTGGATACTTGATGCACAACACAAATTAATAACAATAGATCCAAATATTTGCCTTTTTTAAGTGTTTCTAGAGACCGATAATTCAGCTTGCCTCAACTCAGCCTCTGAGTTTTGCGTTCTCAGAATTGTGTTTACAGCCATCCTTTCAAGCATGCTCACATTTATGTGAAGAAATTAGCCATCTGGGAATCAAAGTATCCAGTGTGGTGCATGCAGATGCATGTGATTGTTGTGGCTTGCATTTTCGGTTTGCATTTGAATCTATAATTGACCTTTCTCTAAATATTGCCTTTAGACAGAAACATAGGAATTGCCATACTGGTTCAGACTCATAGTCTATTTCAGGTGTTGGCAACCTTCGGCATGTGGGTTGGGTAATCCGCTGGTGGGCCGCAAGACATTTTGTTGACCGTCCGCAGGTATGGCCCCCCACATCTCCCAGTGGCTGCGGTTCGTCGTTCCCGGCCAATGGGAGCTGCAGGAAGCAGTGGGCCGCAGGGACATGCTGGCCTCCGCTTCCTGCAGCTCCCATTGACTGGAAATGGCAAACCACGGCCACTTGGAGCTGGGGGGGGCCACGCTTGTGGACAGTCAACATAAACAAAATATCTTGTGACCCGTCAGCAGATACGGGGGAGGGATAGCTCAGTGGTTTGAGCATTGGCCTGCTAAACCCAGGGTTGTGAGTTCAATCCTTGAGGGGGCCATTTAGGGATCTGGAGCAAAAATTGGGGATTGGTCCTGCTTTGAGCAGGGGGTTGGACTAGATGACCTCCTAAGGTCCCTTCCAACCCTGATATTCTATGATTCTATGATACCCTGATGGGCCGTGTGCCAAAGGTCTATTTAGTCCAGTATTCTGTCTCTGATAGTGTCTGGCACCAGATGCTTCAGAGAAAAGTGTAAAAAACCTCAAAGTAAGCACATGTTGGATAATCTGTCCCACATGAAGGTCTCATCCTAATCTCTAATAGTTACAGATTGATTTAAACACTGTAACTTTGCTAAACACACAAGCATCCAATCCACCTTTGAACCTTGCTATGTTCTTGGCCTCAATGACATCATGTGACAATGAGGTCTACAGTCAAATTCTGTATTCTGGGAAAAAGTATTGCCTTTTATTAATTTTGAATTTGCCATCTTTCCCTGCTCCAAAGGCAAAATTTAGTCCTTTTGGCCTTTCTGGATTATTGTGGAATTGTTACCATTTTTGAACAATTCTATTTGAATGGCAGTCTGGATAAAATTCTCTCTGTTGGGCTTTGCAGATTCCTAATGTCTATTCTTCACTCATTCCACATGTTTCCAGATTATGCGATAGCGGAGCTTCACAGAGTGAACTGGAGAAGAGAATGTTGCTCTGTCAAAATGCTAAATTTACTATCTTGCTGGATATTACAAAAAATGTCATTGATATAGTCATTTGTATCCAAAGGACTTTACAAAGGCAAGTATTACCCACGTTTTCTTACTTAAAGATAAGGAAATTGAGGCACAAAGAGGACATGTGACTGGCTTGAGGTCACACAGCTGTTATGGGCAAAGTTGACTGAGACTCATTGGAACTATATCAGTTTACACCAGCTGAGGATCTGGTCCAATTGTTTATTTCCGGTCCTTTATGGAATACAGTGGACCATGCTACTTGCTGTTAAAGGGGGAAGAAAAGGTAAAAAACCTTTCAAAGTAAGTTGCTTTTAAGTTATAGTGATCTTGTATTTTGTAGTCTTTAGTTTGACATGTTGTATCATCACTAATTTTTCATATGCAGTGATAGCATGTTAACTTTTGTTTGCTAGTATATATGCAATGGCTTTATTGTCTGTCTGTTTATTTTAATAAATGCCTAACAGCCTTGGTGCTTCACAAACACAACACGAATACAGTCTCTGCCCCAAAGAGTTTACAGTCTAGGTGTAACACGAGACAAGAAATGGATACAGACAGACAGACAGGGGAGTAGAAGTAACAATGACACAATATTGGTCAGCGTGACAGGCTATGACATGCCTAGCCATTGTCAAGTGTTTTGTAGGCGTCAACACAAAAGAGTGTTTTGAGGAGGGATTTGAAGAAGGATGTGAGGTAGTTTTGCAGATGTGCACAGGAAGCTCCTTTCAAGTACGAGAGGCAGCATGGGAGAAGGCACAGAAGTTTTTGTTTGAAAGTGTAACGAGTGGGCAACGGAGGCTGGGATCATGAGCTTATCAGAGGTGGGAGCTGACATCTCAATAGAGAGAAAATAGATAAAGTGGGGATTAGCTATGAAGAGCTTTGAAGGTGGAAACAAGAAGCTCATGTTTGATGTGATAGAGAAGGGGGAGGGGACCAGAGAAGGCATGCAAAGAGAGGGGTGACTTTGTCAAAATGATGGGCTTGGAGAATTATCTTTATGGAAGCCTTCTGAATAGATATGAGAAGTTGGTGAAGTTTCATAGATCCATAGATTCCAAGGCCAGAAGGGATCATTGTGATCATCTAGTCCAGTGGTGGGCAACCTGTGGCAGGGTAGTCTGATTGCGGGCCGCAAGACATTTTGCTGACATTGACCATCTGCAGGCACGGCCCCCCGCAGCTCCCAGTGGACACAGTTCGCCATTCCCTGCCAATGGGAGCTGCAGAAAGTGGCGGGGATCTTAAGTCACTTAGGAACTTTTGAAAATGTTACCCAAAGTAATTGACAAGTACAAATAAAATCAACCATTTCCCTCAGTTTTTAAAATGCTTTAAACACTTGCTGCAGTCTTCTTCTAGTGCTGTCCTTGCTCACTCCACTTGACTAATGCTGTCCTCTGTGTCTTGTCTTTTGATATCACTGTTGTTGGTGCAAGAGATTTCTCTTCTGCAGCTCTTGTCCTCTGGATCCTTGTATCTCTTCACTTCATTGACTACCCATTTAATGTCCGAGTTTCCCCTTGCCTAATAAATAGACTATGTATATTTGTTTCTTGGGGTCTGCACTGAACAGGTATCCTAGTTGGTTCACTTTTCATCTCAGGGTTCACCGTGCAAAATCCAAGAGCTCTACCATAAAAAGAACACTTGGTGAAGTGCAGATTAAGAGCTGAAAAGGCCTGTTTTTAAATCAGAAATGCCAAACTTCACTGATGTAAAATGAAAGTAGAAGTGCAAAGAAATGAGCCACATAAGTATTGGAATATAGTTAATTTATTATAGCAAGGCTATGTTTTGGCTCTGATCCCTTGTTTGAAAATCAGAACCAGATTGCTGAAACCCACCTGCCAGAGTCAATCTGTTTCATAATTACCTGTGGGTTGATATTTTTGTTTACCTTAATGGCACAGTAAATACTGCACTGCTCTTTGTTTATGACTTATTTAAGTGATGCAAAATCTTGAAGAAATTCTGTTCTTAATAAAACTCTGGTGACTACCTGCTTTCACCTCCCAAAATAGAAGCCAGTGCATTGGCCCTCCAGGATTAAATATATTGGAGGGGGGAAGGATATTAATATGCTGCTAAGATTGGTGTTTATAATGATCTTCATTTTTAAGTTGCTGAAAGTGATTAGAAAACATTGGTGTGCTTCTTTTTTTAAGCACAAAGCTGGAGTCTATTGGAAAAGATCCTTCAGTCAGATTGATCGCCAGTAAAAGTTTAGGGCCCAATTATTGGGTGCCCTGGTGGTGGAGAGGGCACAAGCAGACCTCTTGCCCCTCCGAGCAACCCTACATGGACAATCATACCCCACATCTGTAGACAAATTATGTGAGCTGCTAGTGCTGCCATGGACCAAAAGGAGGTGTGCCTTGATAGGGTGCATAGGTGCTGGAAGTAGAGGTGGTTTCCATCATATGCAGGGTTTACAGTTTGGTTCAATGGCTCTCAGCACCCCCACTATATACATTGTTCCAGCACCCCTACTAGGCTGAGGATCATAGTCCTTCTGCCTTGTGCATTGACTGAAAACCACAAGGTTTAGCAGAGACTACACCTCTTTTCAGGTGTAACAAGTCCCCCGCTATACATCATGAACCCCACATGCATTACATCATTTCTTGGTGGGAGAAATTCCTTCCCTTCCTCATTAAGTAGCACTAGGTATCTCAGGATTCTGAGCATGTTCATACCTATGTATTTGGAGAGAGAAATCTACAACAGATGCTCATAATTTGAGTGTGGGGATGAATAGTTATGATCAACACCAATTTTCTGATGGTGAAGAGTGGAGTTATGAGACCTGTACTGCACATGGATGCATTCAATATTCAAATTTTTCTGTTTTGATTTGGCTACTCAAGGATCTTCAATAGCCAATCAGAGAGCAATGGTTTGCCCATGATAAAATTATTCAGAGCTAGTCTGTTGTGTATCACTAACTAGTTGTCCCAACTGACTGTCTGGTTGAGACAATTCCATTTAAATATAACTGAGAATGAGAATAACGGTGGAACAGATAGGGGATAACAAACATAGATAAAAGAGCAAAGATTCCTTCTAAGATAATGGCTATGTTTAAAAGTGATTCAGAAAGAAGGCAGGTTACAAGAGCTTTTAAAAAAAGAAGTATTGTGTGCAAGGAACATTCCAAAACTTTTCATTCTAGTTGCTTCTATATCTCTGGAGGATGATGTAATCACAAACCCAGCCCAAAACACTTTGCATGTTAAAATAGCTAATTTTCTTTTGGAAAATGTTGCTGAAATGCTACCATCTATAAACAAAACAAAATAAACCAAATTGCAACTTTGAAAATTTATTACCTTGGGTTCAGGTCACTCCAGGTCACACGAAGAACTTTGTTTCATCATATTAGACGTGATGTGACTACTTTAGGATTTTATACTGCTACTTATCACCACAGTATCTGTGCACCTTCCATGTAAAACCGATAGCAATAGCAAAGTTCCTAGTGGACTTTATGGAATCTCTGGCTTTTCTCCTTTTTCAGGGTCAAAAACAAACAAGTTTTTGTAGATGTAGATGCTAGAATTAGAAAGCTGTAAAAGAAAATACCTGGAAATATTTTTCTTCCTCATTCATTGTGTTTAACATTTTTTCTTTTCAACTGTGAGTTTTTTCATTAGCATTTTACCAAACAAAAATAATTGTTAATTGTAGCCAATTAAAACATGGGAAGTGTCTGAGTGCACAACACTTTTGAATAACAGGGCACTTATTTGGCTGTTCCTAGTTTAGTTCCTAGTGGATTAAGAGCTGAAAAGGCCTGTTTTTAAATCAGAAATGCCAAACTTCACTAGTGGATTTGTACTAATCAAATTAACAAACAAATCACAATAAGAAACTGTTATCCATTTTTACACACTGAATTCAACAGGAGCTGGAATCTTGGGGGAAAAAATGAAGGGAGAGCTTTGGAAATCTGACTTCTTAATATGTTGTTCTAGTTAGTGTTTTATCAAATCTGATCATTTTCTGTGCTTTTAAGTTTATAGCTCAACTTCTCTAATTTAGACTTACAAAATAAGCAAGGCAGTAAGCAGTTTTATTAGCCTCTTAATTATAAATAGGCTTGAAAAGATTAGATTTGAACCAGTAATTGTACATAATCGTTATCTTTGTTCCTTCTGCCGAAAACCAGTTTAAAAAAATTTCATCATTAGTAAGTGAAATTTACAGAAGGGGATAGTGGAAAACATGAAATATTGTACTTCTGGACAGCTGGTGTGCTTTCCTGCTGTTTTATTTGGCAATCTATCAGAACTGAATCTCATGAAATATGATTTTATTTATGAATCTGTTATTAATCTTGACTTCTATGGCCATTACATTAGGAATAAAGAACAATTAGTATCAGAAGTTTCAGTGTCCTGCTGGTGAAAATAATTAGGTCATTAAAATGGGGGGAGGGAGGGAGTACATGGAAACAAACATCAATATTATCCATCAAAATTCATAACAAATAAAATGAAATTCCTCCAAGTCTAATTATGCTCACTGCTTCTTTTACCTCTGGCAGATTTTCTCTGGCTTGGAGGCTATAACAATAGAGATTTTCACTTCTGAAGAGTAGTGAAATCAACAACTGTTAGTATGATTGGTAGATTGCTGGAATAAAATACTTTTTTGCACAGCATCTTGTCCAAGATTCAATCAGGCTTCAAACCAAAACATTCCAGTCCGACAGTTCTCATGGATTTTCAGTAATGAGCATGATGGGAAGGGTGGGGAAATATTTACTAATGTTTCTAAGGCTCTTGAACTTTATTCTCCTTTGCAGAATGAATTTACTACTCTAAAATATAATGGGCCCGATCTTCAGTATGTGATCTCTCTTTATACGTGCACACCCTGTTGTTCAGGCAGGATGTGACAACTTTGTAGAGGCAAGCTCTGTCATTCGACCATGGCCGTGTATGTGAAATTACAGGTCAGGTAAGAAGTTGAAAAGTGGGGCCTATAAAGTTAAAGATTGTGAGTCACATCCGCAATTGGTATAAATCAGTGTAGCTTCATGGACTTCAGCTATATATTTTGGAATAAGCTACAAAAGGGAAGTGGTGGATTCTCCATCTCTTGATGGACTCCTTTCTAGAAGATATGATATAATCAAACATCAATATTATCTCATTTTTTCCTTGTACGCCCTTGTTGGTCTGTCTGTAGCCATCTGTTGTCTCTTGTCTGTAACCTCTTTGGGGGAGGGACTGTCTTCTGTGTCTGTACAACACAAAGCACAATGGGTCCTGGTCCATGACTAAGGCTTCTAGGTGCTGTGATAATACAAATAATAATAATAATTAATACAGGGGTAACTGGGTGAAATTCTGTGGCCTGGGTTATACTGGCAGTCAGACTGAATGATCGATGGACCCTTCCAGCCTTAAGTTATATGGATCTATGAATATCTGAGCTTCAGACCTTTAATCATTTCAACAAGTGAACATTGAAATAAATGTGATCACTAAGGTGCATTTTTCCTTTTGTATATTCCTTTATATTTTGCCCCAATATGAATTTCACAATATACATTAAAATATGCTACAAACACACTCAGCACAAATCCTGGCTCTAGCCTGAGTAATGGCTGAGGATCTGTGCGGGCAAAGTGGTAAGGAATCTTCCTATGCACTAGGTCTGAGAACAGAGTTGCTCCACCACTGGCACTCTAGATTAAAGGCTGGAGTAGTTTTAGAAGCCATAGTGCCTTTCCTCTTGCCCTGTTGTGGTTGTGGGGAAAGAACCAGAAGATTTGTGCAGTCATGGATCCTCTGACTCTGCCTCCTACTTGTCTTGATCCTGCTTGTAAGAAGTGTTGTCTTGGGAGCCTGCGTGGAGCTGCATTTCATGGTGCAATGAGGAGACAGACCTCCCATATAGCCTCTCTGTATGCTGTCCTCTTCCCCATATAATGGAACTACAGCCTTGCTCCTGCTCCATCTTTTGCAAAGGAGAGGCTGGGATTAGACACATAGTGCATTTATTTTGATGTGTGATTATCCTCCTGACTTTTGGGGGGGTTTTTTGGTTAAAGTCAAAGAAATTCAATGTAGGATTGATGTTAGTGCAATGCAGTGTATGAGAGTGTGAAGGCACAGAAATCAGGGAATCCAAAAGTAGCCTTTTCCACACAACTCGGATACATGACACGTGCGGCCAAATTTTGCCCACATGTGCACTACCGGCAAATACTCCATTGATTGAGATACTCTGGATTTGGACTTGCGTAAATGAAAGTAGAATAAATAATGTTGACATTTATTGATTATACAGTAATATCAAATAAAAAGATCTTGACTATATGAGTTTAAACATAGAATAACATCATCGAAGCCAATGGATTTACTCTTGATTTATACAAGTATAATAGAAATCAGATTCTTACCCTGCATATGTTCAAGAGAGTCAAATTAAGGGCCCGCGACAGAATCATAACTGTTACATTTCTGACTCTTGCTCTTCTGAATACTTGACATAGTGTTGTGGTAAACTAGTATTTTTAAAAATCTGTTTCAGGATTTGTTTAGCACTGAAAGGAATGAGGCTTGAGCCTTCAGACCTAGCTTTGGTATCTGGCCCATGTATTGCACAGTTTAAATGGGCAGATGCAATTTCTGATGTACAAACTCAGGGGGATGTCTTGAAAGAAAATAAAATGAACAGGGTGGTCATTTTTCCAGATGCCATTTTTATCAATGTGATGATGTTAATAAATCACTCCTGTAACTCGTACATCAGGGCTGTGATTCACAGCCACCCATTTACACCCAATTTTGACCATCTGATACCTAGGCAGATTCCCCACTGCTCCATTGGTTACACAGTTGTGAAAATGGAGTAATGAAGTTGCGAATATGGTTGGTAAAATAGTGCAACTTCCACTGACGTGGCATTCAGGAGATGTACAAAACAAGCATGACTCATGTGCCCAAGGGAGAGAAAGGAGTGTATTGGGAAAATAATAACACGGAAAGAAAATGGGAGTTGAATCTGCCACTATTTAAACTGGGTTCATAGTGTCCCCAAACATGCTGATCTGCTACATGGCACATATTCTTCCTAAATTATTCTTACTTGTCATCTAAATAATTAACCTGCCCTTGGTTTGCAGTATGTGTTATCACTAAATGCTCTGTGTCTAATGTGTACCAAAAATTCTATTTTTAATAAGCCATTACTCATATGACTTTTGTGCTGAAAACTTTCCCTTTAAGAATGGAAATGTGTGAAATATATGTCTGGGCTGATGACAAGGTTGGGATTATTATTATTTTTTGCCAATGATTAGAAGTTTAGTTTAAGCATGTAGAACCCAGCACTGAAACTACAGCTGCTTAAGAGCAGCTGTTACTAATGCTCCTGTCTTTTTGACATCTGTTGTATTGGAAATTATATATTTATATTGGAAACTGTCCTTAGATACATATTGAATTGCATGGGGGCATATCCTCCAATGGTGTAAATTAGCATAGTTCTGTTGACTGCAATGGAGATACATTGTTTTACATCAACTAAGGATCTGGCCAATTACTTTATATACTTACTGTGTTAAATGCAGCTCCAATGGTGTAAAATCATAGAATCACAGAATCTCAGGGTTGGAAGGGACCTCAGGAGGTCGTCTAGTCCAACCCCCTGCTCAAAGCAGGACCAACCCCAACTAAATCATCCCAGCCAGGGCTTTGTCAAGCCTGACCTTAAAAACCTCTAAGGAAGGAGATTCCACCACCTCCCTAGGTAACCCATTCCAGTGCTTCACCACCCTACTAGTGAAAAAGTTTTTCCTAATATCCAACCTAAACCTCCCCCTCTGCAACTTGAGACCATTACTCCTTGTTCTGTCATCTTCTACCACTGAGAACAGTCTAGATCCATCCTCTTTGGAACCCCCTTTTAGGTAGTTGAAAGCAGCTATCAAATCCCCCCTCATTCTTCTCTTCTGCAGGCTAAACAATCCCAGTTCCCTCAGCCTCTCCTCATAAGTCATGTGCTCCAGCCCCCTAATCATTTTTGTTGCCCTCCATTGGACTCTTTCCAATGTATCCACATCCTTCTTGTAGTGTGGGGCCCAAAACTGGACACAGTACTCCAAATGAGGCCTCACCAGTGCCGAATAGAGGGGAATAATCACGTCCCTCGATCTGCTGGAAATGTCCCTACTTATACAGCCCAAAATGCCATTAGCCTTCTTGGCAACAAAGGTACACTGTTGACTCATATTCAGCTTTTCGTCCACTGTAACCCCTAGGTCCTTTTCTGCAGAACCGCTGCCCAGCCGTTCAGTCCCTAGTCTATAGCAGTGCATGGGATTCTTCCGTCCTAAGTGCAGGACTCTGCACTTGTCCTTGTTGAACCTCATCATATTTCTTTTGGCCCAATCCTCTAATTTGTCTAGGTCCCTCTGTATCCTGTCCCTACCCTCCAGCGTATCAACCACTCCTCCCAGTTTAGTGTCATCTGCAAACTTGCTAAAGGTGCAGTCCACACCATCCTCCAGATCGTTGATGAAGATATTGAACAAAACCGGCCCCAGCACCGACCCTTGGGGCACTCCACTTGATACCGGCTGCCAACTAGACATGGAGCCATTGATCACTACCCGTTGAGCGCGACCATCCAGCCAGTTTTCTATCCACCTTACCGTCCATTCATCCAGGCCATACTTCTTTAACTTGCTGGCAATGTTAAAATGAAGTAATTCACTTTAAATCAGTAAAGTTACTCTAGATTTACACTGAGATTTGGTCCATATTTGATTATAACTGGTTGATGCTTTTAGTTGCAGCACTTCTTTCCTGAGGCCTCATTTCAGCAAGGTGCTTAAATATCTGCTTACATTCAAATGCAGGAGTTGTCCCATTTGATTTCAATGTGCCCACTCCTGTGCTTAAAGTTAGGCATGTGCTGACGCCCTGCTGAATCAGGGCTTAAATTCTTTTTTCTTCCTTCACATACACAGACCAACTTATTATTGTAGCGTCTTCAAGGAATGGTGAGCTACTGGCATTTTTTAATAGGAAAAAATGCACTGAAATATTTGTAGGTGGGGGAGGGCAATCTGTCCAGAGAATACAAACAGAGGTCCTGATTCTTCAAGGTGCTGAACTCCTCATTTGAGATACTGAGCATCCTTAATGCCCAAGAAAGTCTATGGGCGATGAGAGGACTGAATTGTAGTTCACGAAAGCTTATGCTGAAATACATTTGATAGTCTCTAAGGTGCCACAAGTACGCCTGTTTCTTTTTTTATCCTGGGGGAGAATCTCAGCACCTTGCAGTATCACACTCACAACTGAGATAAAAAGATGGATCCAACTTTGAGACCTACCAGTTTTGTGTCCTTGGTGGGTGAGGTGCAATCCTGTGCTTTACATGCAGGGAAAACTAATTGCCCTGCACATAGAGAAGGAAGCTTGGTCTCAGACTGTGATTCCCAGCCTCTTCTGAAGGGGTATTATATACCTTTTGTGGGGTAACTAGGAAGTCAGGGTTACCCAGTGTTTTGCAGAGGACATAGCATATTTCTTTATGGAGCACACACATTTCACTCAGCATGTATCTTGGCTTTGTAAAAACATCCCGACTGAAAAAGTTTTGGTTAAAGACAGACCATGTTTTTAAGGGGCTGGATCCTCAGCTGCATATTGAAGTCAATGGAGGTATGCTGAGTTACATCAGCAGTTGATTTGGCCCAGTGTATTTTATCTGAAGCTTTCAGAGGATAACTGGGTGAGTAATTGAAAATCACAGTGCATTGTATGCTGTTTGTTCCGTAGAGAGGGAATGATTTCCATCACCGTGTTAGCAGCTAGAAGTTTTTACGCCTCTATTCTGACTGCAAAATGTTGAGACGCTCTTTGGGAAAACTGTAGGGTCTGGCTTCCGCCTGGTTCCAGTGTTTCAGATTTGAAAGCTTTCAAGGTTCTTCAGGGGCAATACAATCAATGTTCCCACCACCAGTTCTTCAAGATGATAGTTCAATGTTCACTCACACACCATTGCTGTTCTCTCTCACTTTTTCAGTGCAACTAATATTTTGACTCTGTATGTTTAGTTCTTTCTGAGATAGTAAAGACCTTGCTTTACTTATTGTGCTCTGGAGTACAGCCACCACACCCCCAGCGAGCACAGGTATAAATAGCTGTGTAGAAGGTAAGACATGGCGTAGATGGGTAGAGTGCCCTCCATGCCTGAATCCCCAGGTGCATACCCTACATGGTTTCCTCCATGCCTGAGCAGTGCCTCCCCTGGCTATACGGCTATTTTTAACAGTGTAGTGTCCTGCTGGTGGACCCTTTCCCTGCTGCAGTGAAAGGCTCCAGCAGCTGGGAAAGAGTGGAGACAGTGGGGGAAAGGCTTAGCATCTCCCTGTTGCCAGCATCTTTCCCCTCTGTCTCCCCATTGCCGGAGTCTTTCACGGTAGTGCATAGCTAGAGACTGTTGTAAGTGTAAATATAGCCTATTTCACAGCAGGATGAATAGAGTTTTGAAAAAAACCCAACCATATTCCTGTCCTGAGGCTGAACTTGCTCGGCTACTAGCTGCAACACACTCCATTATGTAACAGTGAGCACATTTTGGTGTCCCATTGAGCACTGACATAATTCTGTCTCTACTAATACAATTCTCATTCTGGTTTGATTATTTTTAAAAATAGACTTGGTGTGAACGCCATCCTGCTGAAAGGTGCTGGATTAAGAGTTCTGGAGAATGATAAACTCTCTCTGAGCCTAGCCCTTTGCTCCTTAATCAGACAAACCTGTGTATGTAAAACTCTTTAATCAGAGCCAATTCCAATCTGCAGCACCTATATGTATCCTGATTTTGAATGATCACCCGTGGATCTGAGAAGATAGTTACCCCCCTGAAAACTGCCTAGTTCCTTGAGGGAGTTTCTTTGTTATGGACAGGCCAAAATTGCTCCCTGAGAGTTGATTTGGACACTGCAAACCCTGGTTTTATAGGCTGTATATTAAAAAAAACCTTGAACATTGGAAGTTTTCAATAGTGTTTTATCATGTAATTAACAAATATGGAGGACTTGTTCTATGCTATTTTCTGTGAGGAAAACCTATGAGAGGCTTCTTTTAAAATGTATTCTCCTCAAGGCATACATGATATGCACTGCAAACATCTGTAGGCAGTTGTAGTTCATTTGGACACTACACAGTTCATTGTGTACTATAACATAGACCCACCTGCTTTATGCAGACATTAAAGAAGCCATTGTTCTTTTTGTAAGAGTAAGAATTTTCCCAGCTACCCGTAGCCTAAATTTCCTACCTTACTATCTGTAGTGTGCGCTGGGTATCAGCTGGTTACTACACTCTACACGCGACCTACTTGCATGTCAGTGGTGTTGTATGCCTACAGCAGGAATTAAAGAAGGTATTTGAATGTAGAATTTTCAAAGTGCTACATAAAGGCAGGTCTATTTCATTATAAGTAGGGCTCTACCAAATTCACTGCCATGAAAAACACATCATGGACCGTGACATCTTGTCTCCTTCCCGTGACATCTGTTTGTGTGCTTTTACCCTGTACTATACAGATTCCACGGGGGAGACCAGCGTTTGAGATTGGGGGTCCTGACCCAAAAAGGAGTTGCAGGGGGTTCACAAGGTTATTTTAAGGGGAAGTCATAGTATTGCCAACTTTATTTCTGCACTGCCTTGAGAGCTGGACGGCCGGAGAGCGCTGGCTGTTGGAGCCAGCAGCGGTGCAGAAGTAAAGGTGGCAATACCATACCATGCCACCCTTACTTCTGCCTTGCTGCTTTCAGAGCTGGGTGTCCAGAGAGTGGCAGCTGCTGACCAAGGGCCCAGCTCTGAAGGCAGCAGCGCAGAAATAAGAGTGGCAATACCAAACCATGCCACCCTTCCTTCCGTGCTGTCGCTGGTGGTTGTTTTGCCTTCAGAACTGAGCTCCTGGCCAGCTGCTGCCCCTCTCCGGATGCCCAGCTGTGACAGCAGCGCCACCGCCAGCAACAGCACAGACGTAAGGGTAGCAGTACCATAACCCCTCCTACAATAACCTTGCAGCTCCCCCCAACTCCTTTTTGGCTCAGGCCCTATAATTACAACACTGTGACATTTCAGATTTAAATATCTTAAATCGTGAAATTTACGACTTTTAAAATCCTATGACTATGAAATTGACCAATATGGACTGTGAATTTAGAAGGTCCCTAATTATAAAACATATGTTTATATTTTCCTCTCAGATAAGGGGTTCCATTGCTGATTTCCCTTCCCCTGGCCTCCATTCTAACCTCAAGTCCTGTTGTTTTACATTGGTTTATTATTTACAAAAATCCAAACTTTCCAAGTGTTATGTAGTACTCATTTTTTCCCTTCTGAGCATTTCAGTAGAATGATGTATCCCTCCATGAAAGTTTTTTCTGTCGTTAAAGCCAGAGGACACATAGAGCTGAATGTAGAACAGTTGTAAAATAAGTTTGTTTTACGTACACATTTCTGCAAAAATAAATCAGTCACCAGAGAGTGATTCTTGAGGAAATGGTTTGGGAGCAGGGATAATCAGCCATGGCTACATCTGCACAGCATGGAGCAACAATAGTCTGTCCCAGGAAACTGCATTACAAAACAAGAGCCTCTAACTTAACTTTGAATCTTTGTCAGAGTGAATTCATATTAAGTTCAACATTTCTAAACATACAAATGTTGCTTTAAAAAAAAAATAGAGAGAGAGCTCTGGTTGAACGCAGCTTTCAAGAAGTTCAGCTTACCCCCTTACAAAATGACATTTTCTTTACAAAAATCCTACACTTTTACAAACAAATCCATATGTGGAAAAAATGTGGCACTAGGCAGTTAAGGGATCCAGCCTGCTCCCCACTGCCATATAATCCTTCATCACTCCCCATCACCCCACCCACTTGCACTGCAATCCCATGAAAAAATCAGGAGATACAAAAACCACTGCTTCAGTTCAAATATTCTCTCTCTCCTGCTGGCCACTCCTGTGAATATTGGTTGCGAACAAATAAATACCCATGAGGAAGCTCTACCTGGATTTCTGACATGTACATTAGATAATTTTTGGCCCTGCTGAAACTTGTATTTATAGATTATTCCTGATTTTATGGCTCCAGCCCCTTCCTACATCCTTTTTTGTCCTGCTCCAGTGGTACCAAGGGGATAGAGGTGCCCTAAAAGAAAGCTATTGATCCCCTTAATATAAGACATTCCCTTTATTTTATAAAGCACTGGCATAGCTGTCATTATAGAGTCCATTGCTTCCAGCCCTTGCGCCTTCACATAACATCTATATCATATAGGGACCAGTAGGAAGAATGACTAGTATGTCTTCTGCTGTGATTCCTAGCTGGTAGACCATTCTTGGTGAGCTCCTGCTGGTGAATTCCTGCTGGCATAATTTAGAGCAGCTCTTAGGCTGGTCTTTAGTCTTGCTAGGAGCTGAACTCGCTTCTGTTCAGCTCCAGGTTCAGAGAAGCAGAAAGGTGGCCTTTATTCACCTTCTCCTCCATCATAGGCCCGGTTCTAAGCACAGCTGAGCTTGACCCAGGGATCTGGGCATATACCGTTAATAGGATTTCCACACACAGGCAAGATGGGCCCAATCCTGCATGGTGCAGAGTGAACCTCAACCCTTCTTAAAGTCACAGGGAGTTGAGGGTACTTAGCATCTTTTGTGACCCAGGCCCTTGTTGAGAAACGTTTCAGAAGAAAACGAAAGCTGTAATTTTTCGTATAGGCATTATTTCCATCATAAAATCCCCACTGGGATTTTCATACATTAAAAAGTCAATGTTTGAACAAACAAGAATGAAGTGTTTTTGTATGTATGGAAGGCCCCAAACAGCAAAGGCCAGAAGTGGATTTAACCTTAACACTTGAAACAAAAATATCAGGCCCCTTTCACAGGGCTGGTCTGCTCTGGTGCTCCATAATCATCATTCTTCTTTAACATCAGAGATAGTTCTGAGTTCTACTGGAAACCATATCATCTAATTTAAAATATTCCTCTTACCTGACCCTGTAGATTGGATCCATGGTGGTTGTAACATTAAAGAGTGATGCATTATGGGGCATCAAAATAGGGCAGAAAAAAGAAAAATATTAATTAAACACCACTTTTTTTGCTGAATCTCTTTAATGTTTAGGGTATTGACTGCATAAAGCAATACTTCAGTAATTTTTCTGTTCAAAAGAACTTTGAAAATCCTCTTTAAAGTAATTTGAAAGCAAGACACAAAAGACCAAGATTTAAGCTGTTTTAAGCTGCATCATTTAAAAACATGTTTTATTTGATTGTTGCAAAATTTTACTTTCTTTTAACTACAAACCCTGCAGTTTGAATATTCCAAAGAAGACCTAGAAGCTAGACTTTTTTTTTGTTGCAAACATATTCTGTCCTTTCTTTGCAGCTGTTATATGTAATCTGGCAGACTTCATAACTTTATATAAATGTCCTGGCTGGCTATACAAGATTAAATATTAAATTCCAGTTCTTAGAAGCAACTGTTCATAGAAGAACAACAAAAATCCCATTGAATTGATTAGAACTAATTTGTTTAATCTATCTTCATAAATTCAAACTCTTGTCAGGGAACAGTCAGAATATGCTTTCCAAGGAAGGTGCTGAGATGATGGTAGAGGTTCTGGGGGAAAAATACCCTCTAAGAGTAATTCCCTCTAGAGAGTTCTGGCTTTAGAAAAAGACAAAACTATAATTTTGCTTTAGCTCACGGCTCCCCCTTAAGTATGTTGGGAGTTAGGGAATTCTGTAAGACAGGAAAACCTGGAGAACATTCACTGTTGTGTTCCAGTTCTGAAATCCCATTGAACTCAGCTCTGTGCCAACATCATAACAGATAAGACAGTGGAAAGCGAGAGCCAAGAGTGAATAAGTTTGTAGCTTGGGAATATAACACTAAAGAAGATACATTTTGCAAAATGCCTTTTTCTGCCCTTTTGCATATATGCTACATTTAACAGCAAATGATCTATCGCTTAAAGATTATTTCCTTTTGGAAGTAGTTTGAGTGGCCCAATCCTGAAAGGTGTTAAGTACCTTCAGACTTCTGCTGACGTCAGTGTGAGCTGAGTGTATATAGTACCTCAGGGACCTGGATCTGCTAGAGCCAATGGTCACCGTACTATGACTGCTAGTAAGTGATTGCTCCCTCTTACACAAGCCTGCAATCATTTTATATCACAAATGCTGAATTATGAACCGAGGTTCCAGATTATGTGAACAACATTATGTGGCTTCCATGACATTCTACCACTGCATTTAATTGCGATGATTGCTACTCTATAAGTGTAGCAAATGCCATCAACATGATGCTTTGTCCACTTTTAATGACATCCGGTGTAGCAAGTAATCGTGATACAAGTAGTAATGTTTTTTATTTTGTTAAGAGGGGAAAAAATTGTTCGCATGAACCTGACTCAGAAAGAGACTGTCTATTTGTTTTCTACAACAAGTATATGGTGAATAATTGGTGGTTTACCACAGTTTATTTCACTGCACATCAGATGTGTTATGCAGTTAAATTTGGTATGTGTTACCACTTCGGTGCCTGATTTGGAAACCCTTCCTTGTACCATGGAGCACCTGGTTATATAAATAGTCCCACTGAAGTCAAGAGGTTTTCTCACAGGCATACAGCCGGTATTGTTTAGTGTAAGGGTTGCTGAGTTGGGCCCCCAAAAGCACAGAATGCTGAAGAAGCATCTTGTGATCAGCAGCACAATCTGACAGCTGGAGAGAAGGCACACACTCAAAACCACAATGTAGTTCAGAAACTAGAATAAACTGACACCACAGTGCTCCTCCCAAAGGGGGAAAAGACTGACAAAACAAATACACTGTAAAAGTGTATCAGTTTCAGTACATAGTAATCCACTTATAATTAACTGGTCTCTGTGAGGCTCTGTGGCTCGACTTTCGGCAAGTCTGCTGCAGCAGTCTACTCTTGGGGCCATCTCTACTACCCACCTATTCCTTCAGCTGGGTCACACCTGCTGCTGTTGCTTTGGATGCTGCCTCCTCATTTGAAAACAAGACTTCAGAAAGCACCAGATACAGTATTATACTGTAGGGAACAAGCCTGCATTGGCAGAGAGTGGACTAGATGACTTCATAGATCTCTTCCATCTCTAATTTCTGTGACTTCTCGTCCTTTCTGTATATCTCTTTGTTACGCGCTGTCATTTCTGTTGTTAACACTGTCAGGGCCCACTACAGCATGTTACAATACCAGCAATTCATGAAATGAATAATAATATTGACTCTCCACTTCTATAGCCCCTATCCTGAGACCTCAAAGACTTTCCCAACACTCATTAATGAAAGAAAAAATAAAAGGCTGGTCTATTTGGACAAAGCATCTGTCACATCTGGATAAAATGTCAGGTAATTAAAGCTTCTGATAGGCAGTGATACTGGTGCTTGAATTCTGTGAATAATTCATATTCTAAGTAGGCAACTGGATGAAGAAAGGAGAAGCCCATCCCCTCATTGATTCCTTGAACTGAAACTTTGGAGATTTGGAAAAACAAAGATCCAGAACAGGGCCTTGGCTAACTTTTCTTTGTTGCATGGTCTGTACTTTTTGGATACCCAGTGGGGCCGGCAGTGTTGTAATACCATGACAGACTGTTCTGATGTTACATCCACTATGAATGGAAATGGTAAACACCAGAAAGCTCTTTAGACAACTTATTCTTGTAGACCTAAAAGGTTCAGGTAAGAATCTACGTTTTGGGGTATTTAATCCTACTAAAAATCTGCCTTCTGAGGTTGCCCATCACTTCAATAATTGCAGTGGCACAAGCTTTACAAAGGATAATCCAATCAGAATATATTTGTTCAGGTGAACTGATTTATAGGAGAACAGTCATATAATGTTTAAAAAAAGATAATGAGGATGCAGTGAACCACTGGTCAACATAACCTGAGCAGCTTAATTATTGCCCCATATGCTAGTGGACCCAGAGCATTTTTAGATTTGCTTCAAAATGTTTTACCTGGATAAACATGTTTAAAGGTTTAAAGTTTAAGATTTAGTACCCTACAAATCTTCACAGGAGCTGACAGTTTCCTTACTGTTTGAAGAGATGAGCTTGGAAGATGGAAAACAAATTTCCCCCCAGAGAGCGCAGATGAGGTGAGAATGATGAGGAAAAGGAGACTTATCATGAAATGATTTGAGCTAAGATTTAGTGTAAAAATTAACAAACAAGATAGGGACTTACGGATGTCACTTCTGCAACTCAAAACAATCAATAAGGACTTAAGCCAGGCCTTAAACACCAGATTCCGGCAAGGAAAAGGGAAGAATGATGACTTGGCTTTAGAAAAGTTTCTGGAATTTAACTTGCTCTGAAGCACTAATGTAGTTGGTTTGGGAAGTGGAAAAGGAACTTGTAACACTTTGGAAAACTTTAACAAATACCCCCCTGTGTCTCTCAGACAGCCTGATCCAGAGCCAATTGGAATCATCAGGAGTCTTCACATTCACTTCCATGGGCTTTGGCTCAGGCCCAGAGAATATTGTCGGAAATTTCTTTGTTCTGTTTGCAAATGAGCAGGGAGTCATATTACAAGTAGAGTTTTCTCACTCTCAGTTAATCTTCTCCCCGCTGCCTAGTCAGGCAATGAAGTCATAATGCTAAATCTCTGATATCTCCATTATTTCCATGACAGCAGACTATGGTTGTGTATGGTGAGATTGTGCAAAAGGAGAAATCGAGTTGTGAGGGAGAATGTCCTTATTTAGGCAAATGTGATACCCGCTTGCCCCGCTCTAGTGAACAATGTGAAGGTCTGCAGTGGAAGCAGTAAGTATAGGGAGGTCCAGGATTGCAGTGGGTTTTCTTGAGGTCCAGAGATGCAGAAGTGGATCCAGAATGTCCTTCCTCTACAGCAAGGGTAATTTTTCTTTGCCACTTCTAAATTTACAGCCTACTTGGCTCTCTCCTGCATATCTTCACTGTCAGTAAGATCCCTCACTAATGTGACTTTGGCACTGACAAAAACAGTCCTAGGTAAGCATAGTTGTAATGCTGCCTGTGGTTAAAGCACTTGGATCAAATTCAGAGGTGGTGTAAACCTAGATGCTCTCGCAGTGATTTAGTCCCTCTTGCACTCAGATTCCCTTACATTGTTAGAATTCTTGAGACTAAGGAGTTTTGGTTTAAACCCTTTCCCAAGCAATATAAGCTAACCAAAAAAAGGTTCTCTTTTAGTGAAATAAGTGTTTATGTGGGGATTTATATATCCTGTGTACTGACTGAGGAAAGGATCCTGTGGGGAAAAAACAGCCTATGATCATGTAATTAAAACTGTATCAGAATGCATATGCACAAAGGGGGCAGATGAATGTTGTACTGGCAACCTTAATTCGGGCGTTTTCTAAGTTTTGAGCAGTTGACTTAGCAACCACAATAAGGTGCTTTTAGTGTGGATTTTGTGTGCATGAAATTTCCTAGGTTTCTAAAACAGCAAATTGAAAACATTCCATCATGTGGCAATATATTGACTCCTGCATGTGTCTTCCACAGTGTTGAAACCTTTCTATCCATCATGCAGATTTCTGATTACTTGAGATAATGGAGTAACTGATAGCAGCAGTAGTAGGTTGTCATTCTCAGTGTGGACCAGCACCACTAGAGGGTGGTGAGACACACACCTTGGGTTTCCCAGTTATTTGCTGACAGCAGAGGAAAGGTGAGACTCAGGTGTCACAGTTCCCAGGCTGTATGCACCTTTGACCTATGAAGCAAGGAAATTCTTTCCCCCAAGAATCAGGCAGGCGCAGACAATACTGAAGGGGTTTATTCATGGCATCGGGAAGACTGATAAAACAGCTTCAAAAGTGTAGTGCTACAGTGATCAATTATATACCTTTTCTTATCACTCCATTTGCATATATCTTATACTTACAGAGGCAAACATTGTTAGAGAGAGAGAGAGAGAACATTTAACATGATATTGACAGGAGCAGAACATACGCATAGAAACTATTCTAATCACATCAATTATCTATGACTACCCGTAAGACGAAGGGGTGGGGTGGGTGAGTGTTCACAGATATCCAGAGAGCTGTCTGTGTGTGGGGGGGCGGGGGTGGGGTGGGGTGGGGGTGTGGGGTTGGGTTTGTCCTGTTCTTTTTTCACTGAGAGGCCGCGTTACTGGGAGGACATCTGACCGTGTAAGTTTATCCAGTGTTTACAGCTGCCAGTGTCCTTGGGCTTCTGGTGTTCCTGCTTGTTAGTTACGTGGGTTTTCTGTCTCAGCTGTTAACTGAATTTTTAACTCTTGCCTAACAGTGCCATCCTAGTCTCTTAGAATGCACGCCCCACTGAGGTCTCCTGCCTGTCTTTTCTTAAGACTCACCAGTCCCTGGAGCTGGGGAAGGCACAAGCTTCTTTAGGTTCTTCTACAGAGCCTCTTTGTGTCAGAGCTCACTGACAACTCCCTGGACAGCCCCTGGCATATGACAACTATCTCTCCTCTTTTCAGAAGGCTTGTAACTATTTAGTATCCTTTTGATCTCTTGGTACCCATCTTGACACAAAAAGGCTTGCATCTTTCTTGGAACAGGATGTAGGATCCTCGGAGTCAATAGCTTTCTCCATTGTCTTTCGTGTGTGCTGTGATATTCTTATCTGGGGAGGCATTCTGTGACCCTCATGCACAGTCCCCACTGAATTCAAGCAGGTTAGGCATATAATAAACATTACACTACCTGCAATATAAGTTACACGGGCTACCTCAATAACTTGATTACATCTCAGTATTCTTAGACTATTACAAAGCACCTCCGCATCTGGCACATCAGCAATCTTTCCTGCTCTGGAGTGAAGTGTAGATTCTTCTTCCTGTTCCCCCTCAGCTTGAGCATTTCTGCCCTGTCCCCTCTAATCTGTCCCAGTTCCACACCTGTCTCCTTTCCACCTCTGGATCGTTGTCCCAGTTCTATTCTCCTTGCCTACCCAGTCCCAATTTCCATTCCTTAGGCTTCTCACCCCAGTCTCTATACCCGACCTGTTCCAGTTCCCCCTTCCAGCTCCCCCTCCCATCTGTCTCTCCCCTCCCCATCCCCCTGGCTCCCAGGCCTAGTCTCCCTCCCCAGGCTCCTCATCCAGTCTCAGGCTATGTCTACACTACACAGCTTTTAGCGACATGGCTGTGTTGCTACAGTCGTGCTGCTGAAAGTAATGCAGTGCAACTGCAGTTTGTCGGCTCTCCTGCCGACAAAAAAACTTCCACCCCCAACGAGCGGCATTTGCGTTGTTGACAGGCAAGCACTCCTGGCGACAATGTGCTGTTCACACTGGTGCTAGTCGTGGCAAAACTTTTGTTTTTCAGGGGGTGGGGAGGTTAACACCTCAGAAAGACAAAAGTTTTGTCATTCAATTGCCAGTTTAGACGTAGCCTCAGTCTCACCCACACTTCCTCTCCAGCTCCTTACACCAGTCTCCTCTCTTTGCCCAGCCGGTCACAGTCTTCCCCCTGGACCACAGCTCATTGACTATGTCTTCCCTCCTCCTGTGTCCAATTCAGCCCACACTGGTTCCTAGTCCCAGTCTCTCTGCTTCCCCCAGCTCCTTGTCTCTTCCCACAGTTTCCCTACTAGCCAACTGGCACCCAGTTCCTCCATTTTCTCATTGGCTTCCAGTCTCTGTGTTGAGTCAGTTCTAGATTCCCTCTCCAGGCTCACTGTCTGAGACCAAATCTCGCTCTTACTCCCCCTCCCCACAACTAGCCCCAGTCAGTCTCAGTTTCCTGTTTTTGGCTCCTTATCTAATATGTCTCTCTCTTCCCCCTGTTGCAACCTGCATGGAACTTGGAGGGAGGAGCACAAGCTGAAGAAGAGACGAATTTGGAGGAGGCACCAGGAGGCCAGTCCATGAGCACACGGCTTGGAATAGTAGCTGCAGTTGCAGCACCCCTGTAAATAGTTCTCTTAATAAAGATCCAGTTTAGTTTTAGAAACACGGAGTTCTCTCATATTATTACCCAGCACATGGTACATGAAACACCATCCACTGGCTCCCAGTCCTAGTCTCTGTGGGCCTCTCATCTGTTCTCATTCTGTTTCTGCCCCACGCCTCCCTGGCTTCTTGTCCCAGTCTCTTTGCCCAGGCAGTGCCAGATTTCCTCCCGTCCCTTAGCTCCTCATCAGTGTCTCCCCTTCCTTAGCCAACTGTATCCCAGTTCCCTCCAACTCCATTTTCCTTAATCCCAGTCTTCTTGCCCAACCAGTTCCAGCCTCCTCACATCCCATCCAGCTCCCAATCTCCAGGCCCAGACACAGTCGCTCCAACCTCTCCAGTCCTTGAGGTTAGGTTTCACCAGCCTCCTTGTTCCAATCTACTTCTTTCCCTCCCCCCAGCCCATGTTTTGTCTCCCCTGCATTTGAATCAGACCCTTAGCTTCCTTCTCCATGCTGCCTGGAAACCAGCAGGGATGTCACTGACAGCACAGGCAAGACAGGCTCCCTGCTCTCAGTTCCAGTGCCTGGGTTCACCTTGGCCCAGAGTGGCCATTACAGGGAAAGTCTGAGCACGCTCCACCCCAGGGCAAAGCCAATCACTCTGTGGGGATGATTCAAACACAGTCCAGTCAATGCTAGAAGCTCTGAGAGGCTTGAGCACACTTAGTGAGTATGGAATCTTTAGAGATTTTAGTGGCTGAAATTGAAGAAGTCTCTACTGAGCATGTGCGAAGAGATATTTTCAAGGGCTTATAACTTGGCCAAATTTGGGTGGATTTTCAGAGGGCAAAAAGTACATCCCTGAGAAAAAGGCCAGCCCTCTGTCGAGTTTCAAGTCCTTGCTCTTTTTGTGTTAAAGCTGATTAAAAAAAAAAAAAGGTCTCAAGAATATTTGAACGTGTGCAAAACAATGTATTTTCCATTACCCTCATTTTTGGAAATGGCTGAACTATTTTGGCTGAAATTTTCCACAAATTTTCCACTACCTTCCCAGGATAAACCTATTTCCCTATGCTGGTCAGTAAGGAGACTCACTGTAGGGTCAAACACTGCTGGGATATAGGAAAATACAGGGTTTTTCTTCTTCTCTGTGTATTTCTAAGCTGATTGGCCTCTACTTGACTTTTCTTAGGCTCCTCTCCCTACTTATAAATATGATAACTTTATTTGGAAGCCTTCTAAGGAACAATGCCTTTGTGTTTCTGACTTCCTCATAAGTACCAACTTTGTGTGTTCACTGCCTCCTGCAAATTGATATTTTTCAAAGGCTTAATAAATTGGCCAAATTGGATGGATTTTTGCAGGGTGGCAAAAGGCACATCACTGACATAAGGGCCACCCACCCTGCTAAATTTCAAGTCTTTGCTCCAATACATTACCCTGTAAGACAATAGACAATCTTACCTCCCTTTGAACTCACTTGATATACTAAGCACTTCAGAGGATCCATCGCTACTGTGTTTGGGCCTCCATGATTTTTGGTCATTAGGAATTTGGGGCCGAAAATGTGCAAGCTGCTTTCAACTGCATAATTTACAGAAGCAGCAACATTAGAAGATTCACTGATTGAGCTTTTAACTTGAATGCTTAGCAACAAAATACTGTCCAGAGGTCTTTGTGGCAAGGGTTGTAACTGCAGCGTTTTCCTTTTGTGTCCAATTACTTGTTGTAAATTGCAGCTGGCAGGACTTGACTCTGCCATAGAGGTTTCTTTCCACCACTGTTCATGTATGGTAAGGATGTGTTGTAAAATCCAATCTTTGTATTAAAATTTCCCTTTTCACCTGCTACTGAAGAGAAGTCAAGTAAAATACAGTTGTGAATATTCCATGAGGCCAAATGTTTTGTGCGTAACTTTTCTGACGCTAAACTGCTACCTAACTGGGTAGTAAATATGAGTTCTAACTAACTATGGAAGACAAACTAGTTTGATTTCTTTTAAAATTGTCACAACATTTGAAATGGATCCCTCTGTTATTTGGAAAGGAAACACATTTTAAACTAACCTATACTTTTTCTGACGTACTAAAATTCAGAAGTAATGATAAATTAAAGAGAAGCTTTTCACTATATGTTCGTACATGTTTTTCTGGTGGGACATAAAACCAAGATCCTTCTGACCAATTTTGATCATTACAGATCCCATAACACTTTTCACATAATAGAAGTGTTGGGCCTGGTTGTCCTGGCAAAAATCCAAAGGCTAAATTCTCCACTGGCATAAGCAGACATACCTCTATTGACTTCACTTAGCACCCAGTTTAGCAAAGCATTTACGCATGTGCCTCACTTTAAGCACTTGAGTAGTCCATTGAATTTGGTTCGAAATACGAGTGATATAAAAGACAAAGGGCCAAATCGGACTGTGCTTACAGCTATTTGAAGTTAATGGTATTGCTGAGATATAACCGAGGGCAGAATTTGGCCCCAGTTCCAGCTTATTCTATCTTACAGTGCTATCTGAATATTAAGGGTTTTGCATAAGGAGCAACATGCAGAGCTTGGATGATTAATGGGGTCTGGATGCAGAAATTCCTGTGGGCTGCGACTGAAAATTCATTCCATTATCCTGATGGCTATTCAGATTATTACAGGACTTTGATACCACATTGTGCCGACAGCCTTAGAATAGTCTAACTTCTTAATATTTATCATTTTGAACTTCTGGAGTGTTGTGAAACCTTTAGGGAAGTTAGACATGGCATGATATAGCCATGTGAGATTCCAAAGAACCCAGCAGCTTAGAAGTGCTCTTTATTCCTTCCCTTGAACTCCGATGAGTCCTCAGAGATCTTGTTTCAGCTTCTGCAGAGAGCATTTGAAAGGAAGGTAAACAGTAATTATTCTACTTGAATATGTACTCGTATAGTAATGGTAGAGACTCAGCAAAATTCTCCTTTGGTAACTAACCGAAAAACATAGTCCAGATTTATTGTGTAGGGCAAGGTAAAGCCTAACTAGTTCTCAGTTTATAGTATTGGATGTAGTACTAAAGAAAGCATGGCATTATTTCAGTAGGACAGTTGAATCTAGTCCAGATATTATGAGCTGCTAATTTAAAGTTAGAACAACCGCAAAGGCTTTCAGTAAGCCCAGGTTGGCAGCAACTGGGGTGCACACTGGAAATGAGCTAAAGGACATTTTCTGTTAACTTTTTTAGCAGTTTTACCTGAGGAACCATTCTTTATAAACTCCAGAGACAAGGACCCCTGTAACTGCAGCAGTTTATATGCTGTTGCCCAGTATAGAGTTTCACCTTGCAACAAAATATTTCTTGTTTTTTAAACTAGTTTTCAAGGGTTTTGGAAAAAGCTTCTGGTGACTGGAAGTTCACAGTCAACTATGGGATGCAGGATTTGTTTTTATAAAAAAGTTTTTACTTTTTTTTCCATAGGCAAACATAATCCTTAAAGGTGATCTGCAAAGGGCATACAATTGGGTTAGTGCTTTTCTTTTGCTTCCTTAAAGAAGTCCTGAAAAGTTTTGACTCTTTTACATTTTTACTGGGTTTTTTTCCATGTCTGTGCTCTGACAGCCAACAAGAGTGCTAAGTAGTGCTCACTCTGGTGTGGCTTTTGTGAGGTGTGGATGCTTGCTGTCTAGGAACAAGGACAACAGTTCTTTTCACATTGGCTACTGAAGAACTGTACAATGCCAATAACGTTGAGGTTTTGTCTGCATTGGGAAAATGAATTGACTAGATCAATGTTAAACATGATTTTGACCTTAGTGTAGACAAGGGAAGAATTTGTTATCCGATCTTGATCAGCTGGACCACCCCACCTCCCTCTTGGGTTAATCAGAACCAGCTAACATGTTTTTAAACAGGACTGTCCTTGGCTACTCTAAGGGCAAAAACATGTGAGTTAACATGCTAGTTAACATGTTTTCTAACATGATGCATTTTTGCAGTATAAATAAGACCTGCATTATTGCTTCACTGGCTATATGGAATGGGTAACCTAGAGCTGAAAGTCTGGAGGTATCCAAATAGCCGCTCCTTGAGCCATACAACCCCAAGATCCCTTTACTTCTAATGAGGGCTAATGTGCTGGAGCTATGATGCTCAAAGTCCTACTATGTGTGGGAAGGAGCAGTCACAGACTGAATTGCTGTTGAGTGTTTTCTGGTGGTTGGTCATCTTAATGTATTATGTTCTGGAGAAACAGTCAGGCTTTTCAGATCTGGGCTTTGTCTACACTGAGGATTTGCCTTATTTATGGCCATCATTAATTAGTTGTGTAGCTGCTTTGGTGCAAAACTCTAGTGTAGACAGACAAAGCTTCAGAAGCCACAGCTTGTACTGATGCATCTGAACCCAATTTCAAGCAAGGATAAGCTGCTCTAGTACTAAGGCTGCCAGGTGTCTGTCTTTCGACTGGAACACCTGGTCGAAAAGGGACCCTCACTGCTCCGGTCAGCACCACTGACTGGGCCATTAAAAGTCCGGCCAGTGGCACAGTGGGTCTAAGGCAGGCTCCCTGCCTGCCCTGGCTCCGCGCAGCTCCTGGAAGCAACTGGCATGTCACTTTGGTCCTTAGGCACAGGTGTGATCAAGGAAGCTCTGCACTGCCCCGAGCGCTGCCTCTGCAGCTCCCATTGGCCGGGAACCGTGGCCAATGAGAGCTGCGGGGGTGGCACCTGTGGGTGAGGGTGGAGGAGAGCAAGCAACAGAGGGAGGGGGTCTGGAGTGAGTGGGGGCAGGGCCTCAGAGAAGGGGCAGGGTAGGGGTGCAGCCTCAGGGAATGGGCAGGGCAGGGGGCAGGGCAAGAGTGTTCGGTTTTGTATAATTAGAAAGTTGGCAATCCTCTCTGGTGCATTTTGTGACTTATGGTAATTTTGCCTGCTGGCACTGTGGCTTTGAACTGGTGCAACTACACCATCTGGCAGCTAGCTACTGATGGCTGAAATCCCAGGGTATCACAATACTGCTGCTGCCAAATGGAAGTATCATTGGAACTGAAAATGGGTGAAATGAAAAACCGTGTAAATCTCTGTTATGCACCCACCTGATAGGAATTTCATCTAGACCACATTTCCCTAGTTTGCTTATGCAAAAGTCATATGGGATAGTGTCAAAAGCCTCACTATAATCTAGATAGATCACCTCTGTATCACAAGAGCTTGGGCTTCCAGTCTGAGCCCGAATGTCTACACTACAGTTTTGTAGCCCTGCAGCCCGAGCTCCACGAGCCCTGAGTCAGCTGACATGGGCCAGCTGCGGATGTTTTATTGCAGTATAGACATACCCTTTGTTCCCCCTTTTAAAAGATAGGCACTGTGTTTGCCCTTCTCCTGTCCTCTAGGACCTCATCCATCCTCCATGAGTTCTTGAAGATAATCACTACCAGTTCTGAGATTGCTTCGGCTAGTTCCTTAAGACCATGCCCTTTAAATGTAAAGGAGACGATAAAAGCTTGCCAGTGTGAGTAAAGCAATAGGATAGTGTGTGTCAATATACTCCCAGCAATTACTCGTAAGTCTAATGCAAGTGAGAGAGGTGGGTGTTTGCCTGAGACTAAATATGGCTGGTTGTGGTACAAGAGACACACAAAGTACAGTGAAAAAAATGTACTTTCGTAGAGCTAGCTTGTCTTAGCCTTACTCGACTGCACAGAACAGTAAAGGGGACTATTTCCCTGTCAGACTGTGGTTGTGGTGGGGAGAGCAAGGGTTGCTTGCCTAATATTCCTGCTGCAAGTAAATGAACAGAGAGGAACAGGGAGTGGGAGGAATTCTAGATTCTCCCTCCTATAATGACCAAGTAGAGTAATGGGCTGGGCACCCATGGGTTAGCGAGTTGATCTGTAAAAGGGGCTAAAGTAACTGTGTCTCCTCCCCTACAGCAAGCAGGGAGCAGGGGTGGAAGTGTAAATCTCAGGTTGTTATTGGGTCTTCTTCTGGGCAGTGCAGCTACACGCTGCCCCTTACTCAGAGTACATCATCAAGTTACAATCGCGCCCCGAGTGTTTTCTGTTTGTGTGTGAGAGAAGTTTTTAGGATTGTTCGGACTGTAAAAGACCATGAGTGATGTGTCTAGTGCACCCCTGACTTCATGCATGCCACATGCCTAAAGAGGATTTAATTAGTTTTAAGCTACCTTTGAAAGGTGGGTGCCATCTGTAGCCTTTGGTATCTCTGATTCTACAGCTGCTCTTGGCAGCTTGTCAAATGGCCCATCTGCATATGTGGTTATAAAGATTTTCCTGAGAACTAGTTAAACTTTTCCCAAGCTTTATATTGACTCCTTTATGTCTGTCTGGCTTGATATTCCTTCCAAGGAAGCGGTACTTCCAGTAACGATAAACTGCTACTATGACGTACAAGGAGTCACCATCCAAACTTCCGCCCCTTTGAGGGGTTGTTGTGTGGAGATAACCAGATCTTTGCCTCCCTTCAGCGTTTCTAATAAAATCACCGTTAACATATTGGGTAACTTTTTTCTTTCCGTATTTCATTTTTGCCTCTTCCTCATCTATCATTCCTAGATGAGGTTCTAAGATCTCGTTGGACGGTTTGTTACCTGATATCAGTGTTGTGCAGCTTGGCCTGTGACGCATGAAATCGGACCAAGCTGTGTGCTCATGCCATGCCGCATGGCTAATCATTCTCAAATGCTATCATCAGTTATCTCGGAGGAGGGGAAAAAAAATCCTAGCTGCCTGTGGTTGATTTAATCTTTAAAATCAGGACAGACTTTGCAGTGATTAAAGAGCCATTTCCTGACTACATATTGATACGAGCTGCTTCCAAGTCAAATATAAGAGAGCCTGACAGGCATTCAGTCCTCCTGTGATTGGCAGGTCCCAGCACACTGGATGGTAATCTCTTTGCAGCTTTTATTTCAAGAAATTCTGGGGTGGTCTGCATTTAATACATAACTATCTCATGCAATTGCCCTGGCATTTCTTATTGTAATCGACAAGATTGCACTTTTAATTTGCAGAACTCATAAGGACAGTTGGAAAGTTGTACTCAGAAATCAAGAGATTTATGCTGTTTTCCAATAGTTTCCAGAAACTGGTTGCTCTGGGGGCAATTCTATGGTCTAAGAAATGCCAGATAGGAATGCGTATTGAATATTTCTACATTACTGCAGTTTCTTTTGGTGTATGTAAATATGGCAAAGCATTCTAAGCTAGAGCAGTAGTGATGATGCTGTGATATAGTATTGTCTATGTTGCCCTTTGACACATTAAAAGATCCCCTAATGATCTGGGTATGGGGATTACTATATTTAATCATGTATAAAATGGCTTCCACCTTTAGGGTCCAATCCTGTAAGCTCATCCTCAAGGAGACACCTTCTGTTGCTGTGTGGTACCCCATAGCTTCAGTGAGGCCCTGTGCAGGGTTAGGGGCAGAGACTGGGGCCTGCACAGATCTTTCAGGATCAGAGTCTAGCACAATGAGGTCCTGATCCATGGCCGCGGCTACCACAATACAAATAAATAATATAGTAATAATTAACAATGTCTCTCACCCTTTGGATTATTTGGCTGTCTCTGTGCTCACACTGGCACTTGCCATCGTCCTTCGGGTACGGTTTGGGGCAGAAGATTGCAAGGTCTGCCTTTGAAACTGGGTACCGGAGCAGTTGTCCTGGTTTAGTTCTTTCTATCCAAGGTGCCCCGACAGATTATTATTGAAATGCTGCCATAAATGTGCCTGGTGCTTCACAACCAAATGAAGTCATGGCACTGAAAAGCTCACAATCTAGATAATGCCGTAGGGCTGGAGTTTTAGGTCCAGATTTAACAATACACTTAAGCATATGCTTAAGTCCATCCTTATTTTGAAAAACACTTAAGTACACATGCTTGTACCCCATTGACTTCAGTGGGACATAACCATGTGTTTAAGTGCTTTTCTGAATAAGAATGGCCTTAAGCATATGCTTAAGATCAAACATGAATTTAAATGCTTTGCTTAATCAAGGCCCATATGAGGTTTTCGGTTTAAGATCTTGTGGAGTCCTGTGCTCTTTTTAGGAAACACTTTCCCTTTACTTCTGTCCCAATATCCCATGTCTTTTCCATATAGATCTCAAACTGATACCAGCAATTTATGAAAGATGAAAAAAGCTCTCTAGCCCTGGTCAAGGGCAATAACTAAAGATTTTATTATTCTTTTCTGTCTTCTACAGCTCTGGTACCAGAGGCTGGATGGAATGGTGTCCTCTGGACCTTTCTTATGTGAGTTATTTAGATCTTATTTTATGGCTAACAGTTCATCAAATTAAATAAAAACTGCTTCTCCAATCTCAAACACAAATTGCTATTTAAATTTTTTTTGATAGCTATAATCCCAGAAAAACAAAAGTTTGCCACTTAGAACTATGAACATACAATGAAAATAAACCAAAATGAAGGGAAAAAAGAGCTTAGGGATTAAAAAAAAAAAAACCAAGAAAAAAAACGCTGTAGGGATTTATTGTGGTGAAGTTCTTTGCTAAGTGAAATTCCACTTTCTGTAAATGATTATTTAATTGTTGATATGAATTTAGCCTGGTGATAAAAAAAATTTCTGGCTCTAACAGACATTCCTTACTGGAAAGAAATAAATCAGGTGAGTTTGAATTGTGCTGAATCGTGTCATTGATTCACTCTCAGTTGAATACCTGAATACCTCAGTTGAATACCTGTTCCATGTCACTATACTTGTTACAATTCTGTGAACAAAAATTTAGTTTGAAAGAGATTAAGGATGATTAAGTGTGACATCTCCCAGTGCAAACTCTAAAAAGCAAAGAAATTCCAAGTTATGGGACACCTCTTAACAGTACAATACCACAGAGCACATTTCCACTGAGAATGACAGACTTGCCCTCATTTCTGAGAACTTTCTTCTGCCTCCAACAGGAAATGAAATACACAGCACACTAATCTCCATAATGGTGTAACACAAAAACCTTAATTTCAGCAGTATAAGCAAATAATCAGGCTTGACATGTGAGTACAAGTTAAGGCTGAGCTGTGTTGTGTTTGTGGGGGAAGTATGAGGTTGTAATGAAGGGGCCAAATCCTGAAGTCCATGTCCAGGCGAAACTTCCACCAAATCCAATGGGAATTTTGCCTCACTGAGGACCACAGGATTAGGACCAATAATATTTGCACTTGTCTATTGCTCTTGTGAAGTGCTGGGTTCCTTCAAATCCTGAAGAAGTAAATTGAAATTAATTGCACTTAACATCTTGCATGACTGAACTCACAGTTCTTTCCATCAGAAGATGTCCAGGCATTTTACTTAACACTTCGGTGAGATAGGAAATATTATCCATTTTCATGTGAGGAAACTGAGCCACAGAAAAGTTAGAATACTTGCCCACCTCACAAAGTCGCTGGCAGAGCTTAGTAGAGCTCAGGAGCAAAACCCTAGCCTATTTGAAATCGACAGCAAAGCTCCCATTGACTTCGCCAGGGCCAGGATTCACCCCAGGTCTCTTTTCTCCCAGTCTTCTGCCCTAACTAATAAATTATGTTTCTTCTCATTTGGTATGGGGAACATTGAGGTCTAATGCACAAAGATGCTGTATTAGAGCTTTTTCAGAGGAAAGTTCAGTTTTGTGGCCTGTTACTACCATTATTTATTTTGAATAAAGTCCAATGTTATAAAGCACACGGACAGTCAGGCTGTGGATAACACGTTTAGTATGGTGCTGACTCAGACCTGCTAGTCTGGCAATGCCTATGCAGTGTATATGCCAGAAAGTGAACTCCCTTGGAGTAGTGCTTCTTATCAGACGCTTTCTTAATTCTGCATGAGATTATACTAATGCAGATCGAGATATATCTTCTTGAATCTGGGCTTTGTGTTTCCAGAATGTTTTGTGTATAGGAATGTGAAAACTGCAGGCATAACATTATAGAAAATTCTTACATGACTAGTGCTACCTATTGGTGGGGGAAATGAACTGAAAATTCATGCTTATTTGCATTTATCAAAATTATGGGAGGTTAGGGAAAGAATGAAGTGTTACTGTTGGTTTGAATTGTTTTAAATTAGACTGTGTAAAGAGATGTAATGGTACATTTGGGCTTCTTCATTTAGAACAGATTGAAATAAATTTTTAGATGTAATCACTACGACTTTCAACTCAATTGATTCTCTTGTTGGGTTTAAATTTAAATCTCTTGCAAGACATATAGGAATGATCTGAAAATGTTTAGATATGTAGCAGCATAAACTAGCCTACTTATATGTGCATGTGTCTTAATCTGGTAAAGGGCAACGAACTATTCATTTAGGGCTCAGTGCAGTTCTCATTGAATGAAAGTTGGATGCAGTCTCTAATCCCCAGGAATGTGTACCAGAACCATGTGTCGCCCAATGAAATTAATAGGCAGCAGGTTTAAAACAAACAAAAGGAAGTACTTCTTCAGACAACACACAGTCAACTTGTGGAACTGATTGCCAGGGGATGTTGTGAAGGCCAAAACTATACAGGGGTCAAAAAAGAATTAGATACGTTTATGGAGGATAGGCCCATCAATGGCTATTCGCCAAGATGATTAGGAATGCAACCCCATGATCTGGGTGTCGTAGCCTCTAACTGAATAGAAGTATCAACATTTTTTTCTCAACTTAAATTCCAATGAATGGTGGTGCTGCTGGGTTGTTTTTTTTTTAATTTTTAATCTTTAAACATTTCTCTTCACTATTGGAAACCAAATGCAACAGCATAGTTCTAGGATAGATTAATAGATTCCAAGGCCAGAAGAGACCACTGTGATCCTCTAGTCCAATGGTGGGCAACCTGTGGCCCGCGGACCATATGTGGCCCATTAGGGTAATCTGATTGTGGGCTGCGATACATTTTGCTGACATTGACTGTCCACAGGCATGGCCCGTCACAGCTCCCATTGGCCAGGAATGGAGAACCGTGGCCACTGGGAGCTGCGGGGGGGGCTGTGCCTGTGAATCGTCAATGTCAGCAAAATGTCTCGCAGCCCGCAATCAGATTACCCTGATGGGCCACATGTGGCCCGCGGGCAGCAGGTTGCCCACCACTGCTCTAGTCTGTATAACACAGGCCATAGAATTTTCCCCAAATCATTCCTAGAGCATATCTTTTAGAAAAATATCTGATCTTGATTTAAAAATTGCCAGTGATGGAGAATCCATCACAACCCTGGGTAATTTGTTCCAATGAGTAATTATCCTCACTGTCAAAAATGTACACCTTATTTCCAGTCTGAATTTGTCTAGCTTCCACTCCAGGCATTGGATAATGTTAGACCTTTCTCTGCTAGATCGAAGAACCCATTATTAAATATTTGTTCCCCATATAGATACTTATAAACTGCAATCAAGTCACCCCATAACCTTCTCTTTGTTAAGCTTAAATAGATAGAACTCTTTGTTTATCGCTATAAGGCACAGTGTCACACTGGAAACTCATGTTCATCTGATCATCTACCATAACCCACAAAAGATTTTCAGTCACTGCTTCCCAGAATAGAGTCCCCATCATGTATATGACCTACAGTCTTTGTTACTAGATGGATACATTTTCATTAAACTATATTAAAATGCATATCATTTGCTTGGACCCAGTTTAGTAAGTGATTTGGAGTATGAGATTGTGTATAAGCAGGTTACACTGACAAAGCTAGTTTCACTGCCCAGACTGAAATGGGAGCTGTGATGAAGGGGAGAAACAGCCTGCCAGCATGGTAGTGGTTAAAGGGATGCCTATGGGCACAGTTAGCTCTGCCCTGTTATAACTACAGCCAATGCCTGGCCTGGAGAGGGGAGAAAAGGCGAGATCCTAGCTCAGTTGAGGGCTGACTGGCAAAGAGGCAGGAACTAGCTGCCTCCCTACCTGAGAGGAAGGGTCACTGGCCTGCCAACTGAAGCAGCCACTGGGGAGAAAGTGCTGTCTCCCCAATCAAGGGGGACTGCAGAGGAGACTTAGGAGACTCCAGCAACTGAGGTAACTGGGTGACTGAAGCCCAGAGACATTGTGTGGTTTGGTCTCACCAAACTTATGGCTGCCCTGCCTGAAGGAGCCTGGGACCACAGCAGGACACCACCCAAGATCCACAAGGGGGTGCTACAGGACCCAAGCCACCTCAGTGAATTGGACTGCGGGGCTATGCTTCAAACTCAAGGGACAGTGGTAGGAAGTAGCTCAGGTCAGTGGATTTAGACTACCTGCTGTTCAGGGGTTCAGACCATCTCCTGCTCAGGGGTTGATGCACACAGGGCCCTCGGCTGGGCCTGGTGAAGAGGGAGGGTCTGGGTTCCCCTACCCCACTGCCTAAAAGACTGAGGCACCTCAACCAGGGAAACTAGGGGCTGGAGGTCAGGTGCGCCAACCACTAGGTTGCCCAGCCCTCCAAGCAACCTGTCACAGGAGCAAAATGTGAACAAACAGTGCATATAATATATATGTTCCCATTTCTAAAGATAATGGAACAATTCTTCTTATGGAAAGGTTTATGTAAAGTAGGATCCTGTGTTACATAAATCTATATAGGACTGCACCTCAACTCTCATAGAGTCATAGACTTTAAGGTCAGAAGGGACCACCACGATTATCTAGTCTGACCTCCTGCACAATGCAGGCCACAGAATCTCACCCACCCTCCCCTGTAACAAACCCCTAACCTATGTCTGAGCTATTGACGTCCTCAAATCATGGTTCTCTACCCAGAAGCTGAATGATTTGGTTATTGGATTACTCCCCCCATACCTGGGGTTGACCTCAACTAGCTACATCAAGATGATAATGGCTTGTCTCCGCTAGGATTTTACTCTGAAATAGCTAACTTGATTTTTAATATACACATTTTCTGCATTGAAGAAATAGCCTTTGAGATCAACAAATAAATAAAAACAAGTATTACTCACTTGTAAAAAAAATCCTGCAAAGTGATCCACCAGGTCTTGATCCATCAATACTCTTAAGCACCTACTTAAACTTGAAAGCCAATATTTAAATACATTGTGGGAAAACAAATGCCAGTGGAGAAGTTTTGATCAGTTCCACTCAGGTGCAAACGCAAGGATTGGATGGGCACAGAGGAGAATTAAGCTTTCTCCCCTAGAGGTTTTCCCTTTGGGACTGCCCATGTTTACATCTATTCTATACATTAGTTGTTCTCTGTCTTTATTATTCTGAATACCAGTTTGCAAGTGCAATAATGTCACAAACACCTCCCATCTCAGCTTCTCAATCCTGCACTATTTGGTAGCGAATTATTTGAGGGTACATCTACACAGCAGCTGGGAGGTGTAATTTATAGTTTGAGTAAATGGATGTATGCTAGCTCTGCTTGACCTAGCACCTAAAAATAGCAGTGTGACTGCCGCAGCATGGGTTGGGGCTCACACTAGCCATCCAAGTACAATCCCACTTGACCCACTGGGTACATATTTGGGCAGCTAGATCGAGCCACCACCCATTCAGCCATGTCCACCCTGCTATTTGTAGCATGCTAGCTTGAGCAACACGAGCTTGTGTACATCTACTCGAACTGGGAATTACACCTTCCAGCTGCTGTATACACATTCCCTGTGAACCACTCCTGTACATAAAGGGTGCACATTAGGCTCTAGGCCTGGCCATCTAGCACAACCACAAAATTTACCTCAAAAAGATGCTCTAGATAGTCATTCGAACCATGAACCTCCAAAGAAATCTTGTGTGAAGGATATTCAGACCCAGATAACTCATGGCTACCAGCAAGCAATTCCAATTGTCTGCATCACTGAACACCCCCCCAGATAGGGTGACCAGATAGTAAGTGTGACAAATCGGGACAGGGAGTGGGGGGCAATTGGCACCTATATAAGAAAAAGCCCCAAATATTGGGACTGTCCCTATAAAATCGGGACATCTGGTCACTCTACCCCCAGAAGCTCCTGATATTTCCCTGCTTTGCATTTCCTAACTTAGAGGAACAACTTATAAGGTCAGAACAAAAGCAGAAGTTCAGAGACTTTTCAGTTTGTTGTAACTGAACCACCACTTATCTGAAGTGAAATGTAATTTTTCTTTCTCGCTGGCCGTGACAGATGATGGTTTAAAACACTAAATCTGTCTCATTGCAGGTTATTCAGGATGCAAGCTCGGCTCTCATTGACTTGATTTTATTTGGACTGTATTGTACCTACAGTAAGAATGCTTTAGTGGAACATTTATCCCTTTTGCTGCCTCTGTAGGAGCAGTCAACCCAGATAGAGCCTTTGAATGAAGATTAATTCTAAGCACTGGATTTTTTCAAGAATCAATTTATCTGTGAGAACTCCAAGAAATTCAATACAAATGAAAGAGCAAATTACGTTTGTTCAGTTTCTAAACAAACATTTAATATACCATTAATTTTGTGCTTGAGTTTTTGTTATTTTTTTTTCCAGGGCAGGTTTCTCTCATGTGGGTCCTCCTCCTCTCTTCTTAACTGCATTTAATGTGCCTGAAGGGAAAACATTGTGAACATTTCACTAAGATTAAAAATACTCTGTAAGCAATAACAGTTATATTTAGTGCTGGTGAAAGATGCTGGATTCACAGCCCTGCCAGGTGAAATCATCTATTCAACCATGTAATTGCTATTGGACAAGCTTCCCTGCACCTCACCATGCAATAAGTCCAAACCAGAGCTGGAGGAAACACCCCTGAAGGTTGAGATGGAAGTATAGTCTTTGTGACTATTCGTACTTAGCCTCTCTGCTGAGACAGTTAATTAATGCCAAATGTGGTGGTAGCTTGTGCTGTGGAATTAGTCCACTAGGATCTAGATGAAGACCATCAAATTGTGTCATGAACAGCCAGGGAACAGCTTCAGGTAATAACTTTTGGGGTAGCGACAAAGAGTTTTGTGGCACCTTATAGACTAACAGACATATTGGAGCATAAGCTTTCGTGGGTGAATACCCACTTCTTCAGATGCATCCGACAAAGTGGGTATTCACCCATGAAAGCTTATGCTCCAATACGTCTGTTAGTCTATAAGGTGCCACAGGACTTTGTCGCTTCTACAGATCCAGACTAACATGGCTACTCCTCAGATACTTAACTTTTGGGGTGAAATCCTGATCACTTTGAAGTCAATAGGGTTGTTGCCATTGACTTCAATGGGGCTGAATTTCGCTCAAGGTCTCTGCTGACTCTGCTCAGAGTTTAGCTAATGGACATAAGCCACCCAATCACCCCAGATTTGTCTTTGGCTTTAACAGACACTATTTGTCTAGAAAAGGCGCTAAGTTCTTTCCTGTCCTTTTCACCCGCAGTGAAAGCTGTTTTTTGCTCAAGCTGTTGTTGGTGTTTTGGCTGACATGCAGCACGCAGGGAGAGGGTAGTTGGGTGGGGTGGAGCAGAGTCTAACTGAGACTATGTTACAGAGGTTAAGAAAACAGCTTCCACAATGCACCCAGCCTCCACCCTCCCTTCATTCTGTGTACACATATGTTTGGGGGATCATGGTTTTTTTTCAGACTTCTCGGATGAGATTTTGCACATGCCCCGAGGCAGATATGCAAAGGTACTTTGTAGTTTTTTTTTAAATAAAAACACCACACTTCCAAGTTCTTTCACATATAAATTAACAAAATGTGAAACAAGAGGCTCTATGAAGTTTGAATTACCCTATCACTCATGAGGAGCTACAATATTAATGTTACTGCTCTCGATTTCATTTAAAAAAGTGAGGAAAACAATTCAAATGTCTGCAGACCCAGCCTAATAAAAATGATAGATTAGATGTCAAAGTTTTCCCCAGACCCTTTCTCTGATCCTCCCTCCACCCTCACGCTTCTGTTGTTTAAAAAGAAGTCATGCAATAATTTGCTTGCTGTTGTCAGCTTTTGGAAGTTGCCAGCTGATTCTGGTAGCTCAGGGATTACAGTATTTTGCTTGCACTCAGTGGGTGATGGAGTTTAAAAACCTGCATTGCCTCAATAATTTAGCACTTTACATTTCAATGTTTTTTTGCCCATCTTGTTCTGCTGAAGTTTGTTCCAGTTTTACCTTTGTGCTTTTCCACCAGTGTGAACAGCACGATTGACAAAGGCAGAACTCGCAGAACGTTAACGACGTCAAGTGAAGGCAGTTTTAGAATGAGATCAGAGCTTATGCGGGGAATTCAAAATGGAGACCAAGTACAGTAGTCTTCACAACAGTAGGTCAGACTAAATTAAAACTGGGCACCTACTACTAGTTCTTTGCTAAGGATTCTATAGGGCTTCTCAAAATATACCAGCAGTTACAGATATGGTAAATTGTATCAGAGGGGTAGCAGTGTTAGTCTATATCCACAAAAACAATGAGGAGTCCAGTGGCCCCTTAAAGACTAACAGATTTATTGGGCATAAGCTTTCATGGGTAAAAAACCCAGTTCTTCAGATGCATGGAGTGAGCCTCCACTTGTAACACTGACAGACCCGGGTCATCATCGGACGGGATCGAACCGGGGACCTCTGAAGCTTAGTATATGAGGCTGAGGCTGTAGAGCAAATTCATTAATCTCCCTCTGTAAGGGGTCTCAGTGCCACTAGATGGGACACCCCACCACACCCATGAGGTGTGTGGGTTACACAGACAGTGTTAAACATACAATGTATTAAAGCTGATGAGCCAAATCCTGGTCCCAGGAAGGCCAATGGAAATGTAACTCTTCTGCCAGGTGGCGCCGGAAGCAACCAGGTTCAATATCTTGGGGTTCTTTTTCAACCATACAACACAGAACCGGCTCCAACCCTCACCCAGTAACCTGGGAAAATTACACACCACCCCGGGTGCCTCTGAAAGGCAATACCTCCCCACTTGCAAGTGAAGAGACTGGGTGTAGAAAAGAAACTTTTAATGAAAGGAGGGAAGTCCACCTAACATTAATTAGGGAAAGTGCCACAAGCAGGATTCACAATCATAAAACTGTGAGCAGGACACCCACCCCAGAGTGCGTGGGGCAGTGTCTTCTGCCTCAGAGTAGGTGTGTTCAGTAAATACAGTTTGCTCCTGAAGTCTCTCCCCATCCCAGCCAGCTGTCAGGGGAGAATTCATTCAGACCCTGCTTACAGAAATTTTGCCATTTAATTCAGCGGACCCAGGATTTGATCTGTAGATCTCAAAGCATGTTACCAAAGTGAGTAAGTATTAGCCTTAATTTACACTAGGGGGAAGCCAAGGCTCAGAGACATGGAATGACTTCACCGGGTCACACAGTATGTCAAAGGCAGAGCTGGGACTAGAACTCAAGTCATCTTCATTTCAGGCACCCTTGTCAGAACATGCTCAACGGCTTCTTGTTTTTCGTCTTGGTTTAAAATGTATAGAACCTTGGTTGAGCTGCAGCTTACCTGTGTAGATGTTGCACCTCTATCTCATATGAATGGCCACAATCCAGAATATGTTGTGTGCCTCGTATTTTTAGTTTAAAAATCCTGTTGGCCTTAACGGTGAAAGGAAACCTTTTCCTAATTGTCAGTATCTTGGACAAATTGTGACAAACTGCCATGTTATACCGTAAGTTTGTCTTTCATTGATATGTGGATCTGCTTTGAAAATGAGCTTCAGTCTCCTTAAGAATATTCTGGCATTGTTATTTAATAAGGCAAAAAAAAAATAAAATAAAATGAGATCAAACAGAGTTAGGGTTGCCACCCAGACAGTTTTTCAAGCCGCCAAGTCATTTTTGTGCAGCTCGTCCTGTGATTTTTATTTTAAATGTAAATTAAATGTCAGCTGTCCAGCCTTTCTGACTTTTATCTGTGTCTTAGCCAGATGGCACTGCATGTGCTGACTCCTGATAGATGGACCGTTCTAGAAGCCATGCAGCATTGAAAGTGCCAGAACAAGTCTCCGTGTTAGCAGTGCAGGAGCAGACTAACAAAAAGAAAACCATGCACTTGGCTGATGTTCCTTCTACCTCTAGTCCCAAAAAAAGGCAGCATAAGGAAGAGATGAAAGAAGAAATGGGATGATGATAAAGAATGGGGAAAAGGGTGAAAAAAGAGAAGAAAGGGTAAGGATGTGGAAGAGACAGGCACATGTATGAGTAAGGAATACAGAAAAGTGGCAACCCTTCCTTTCAACTCTTGCCAACATCCAGGTTTTATATTTGGCAAACCCTGACAACCATAAACAGAAAGATCTGTAGCTACAAACTTGTGTTTTTCTTTAATACGTCTGTGAAAAAAACCTGCTTTCATTGTTCATTTTCCATAACAAATGCTATGCTTTGGATCTAGGTGCTCCCAGTGTATGAGGCACTTTGGTCAGCAGTCGTGAGGGCTTATATATGCTATGTTTGTCTGTGCTGATAGCAAATACCAGTCTGCTAATTTTTAAAGGCTGGTTTCCTATACCTTTTGCTCATGTTAAGTAATAGCTTATTCTTCAAGTGTTTGCATTTGCTTCAAGTGGACTACTCAAGAAGTAACCATTTGCTAACTGTTCAATGACCAAATCCGCAGCTGATATAAATTGGTGTAGCTCAAGTGAAGTCAATGGACCTATGTCAGTTTACACCAGCTGAGGTTCTGGCTCAATGTGAGGAATTTTGGTGGAATCTGATGTTGGGTTATGTCTATTTTGTATGTTTTGTATAATTTCAGGAACCCATATTGGTTCCCAAAATGGAGTTTGTGCCCAGGTGACCCAGCTGATCACAGTTTTCCCACCTTTTATTTTTCCTCACAAGTGGTAAACAACTTCTGGATAGAACTGGTTTTTACCGCCTTTTCCACGGGGTTTCCCAGAAGGGGTTTTCTGCTCCTTCTACGGAAGTTTCCCGGGCAAGGTTAAATAAGTCTGTCCCGAGCACTGCTCAGGGTCTGTCCATCCGAGTGACAGCAAGGGACTGTCGCAGGTCTGACTTACCTACCCATCCTAGTGGTAGAGGGGGTTAGGGTTTTCTCTTCACAGCTCTGCTTCCACTTGGATGTGCATTTGAGATCACCTGCAAGGAGAAGAGAAGGACAGACAGCCACATCCCACTTACCATCATCCGTCTTCAGCTGCTGTCCCCTGACGTATGATCTATTCTTCTTCAGACCCAGAGGAACATCAAGGGACTCCCTGGAGCTCCTCTCCAATGGCTTTCAACTAGCTGGTGTATTGAGGTCCCAGGCAACAATCAAAGCTTTATCTATAGAAGAGGGTTTCTACTGAGGGGTTTACTTACCTGTTTATGGGGTTTATTTTGGGGAATCACTGTATTGCATAATTTTACTGTTTACTCCCTCCTTTTCTTTGCCCTATTCATTGTACACCAATTCTTCAATACACTGTATTTGTTTTTCACCTCATCCCAACGGACTCCTCATTATTCGAGGTGGGAGGGACCCTTTATGGGAAAATCAAACCTACCAGTTGACAGATGCTGGACAGGAAGGGTCGAATCTAAGGAAACGGGAAGCATAGGCCCACATATATTGTCTTTCTGTCCTTTCCTTTAACACTGACTAGGCCTAAAGGAAAGTGTGGGAGCCAGGCTTAGACACACAGATTTGATAAAAAGAAAATAAGAAATAAATAAATACTTGTGGCACCTTAGAGACTAACAAATTTATTTCAGCATAAGCTTTTGTGGGTTAGAACCCACTTCATCGGATGCATGGAATGAAACATACAGTAGACAGATATTTATACAGTCAGAGAAACATGATAAGGTGGAAGTGCGTGAACCAACCTTAAGAGGCTAATTAATTGAGAGGAACCATAACAGCAGGGGAAGAAAAACCTTTGAAGTGATAAACAAGATGGCCAATGTGGACAGTTGACACACAGGTGTGAATGAGGATCGTTAACTTAAGGGAAATAGATTCTGACTGTATAAATATCTGTCTACTGTATGTTTCATTGCATGCATCCGATGAAGTGGGTTCTAACCCACGAAAGCTTATGCTGAAATAAATTTGTTAGTCTCTAAGGTGCCACAAGTATTTATTTCTTTCTTATTTTCTTTTTGCTGACACAGACTAACACGGCTACTACACTGTAACAGATTTGATAGACATGATGCGATGCTGCAGACCAGGTGCCAGCTTATGCCAAGGCCCCTAGGCCTCATTGAAACCAGTTGGGCTCACCTGTGTATTAGCGTTGTTGAGATAGATTCTAGGTTGATAAGAAAGTGTTTAGTGTTCGGACTTTATGAAATGCTTGTGAGCTGCTGCATGTATTAATCTCACTTACAATCTCTGTATTCCATGTAATAAGGTAATATTTAAATGTTTGCTTTGTAACTATGAAAGTGTTTGCTCTGAAACTGGATGCCTCCACATTCAGGAGAGAAGCATTACCAAGTGTGAAATACTAGTTTACCACAAGAAGTGTCATCTCCTGCTCAGCAAAAGAAGATCTATAGACCTCAGACAAGCCATTGTGGAACATCAGGGGACAATAGACTTTGTTGATTTCTCTCCCCCATGCCCATGAAGAGAGATGTGCAGGTGGACATGTCCCATCGTAATTTGAACATTGGGGAAATGGAATAAAAATCCCTGACCAGAAGGAACTGTGTCACTATGCTGCTTGGCATTTGGAGAGGGCAATATTTCTAAGCATAATCAAGGAATCAGCAAGCTGCTTAGCCTGCATTAGCCCTAAAGGACCTATGGAGCTTGCATATTACAGCTGCTTCTCTTACTTTTTGGAACCTAAGACTATAACTCGTATGTGTGTATGTTTACTTGCTTTAACCTTGTAAATAACTTTCATTTCTTTTTCCCTGTTCATAAATCTTTAATTTATTACAGGATTGGCTACAAGTGTTGTCTTTGGTGACAAATCTAAGGTACAACTGATCTGGGGCAAGCGACTGGTCCTTTGGGACTGGGAGTAATCTGAATATTGTTGTGATTTTTGGTATCTATCACAAAGGCAAGCTTGCCTGGGAGGCAAGATATACTGGAGTACCCAAGGGGACTGTCTGTGACTCCATGTTGAGGCTGTTATAGTACTTGAGGAGTTCACACTTGATACTTGGTTGGTGAAATCTAATTCACCTGGATCACCTGGATCGATCGGACTTCAGCTGTCGTTAAGACTGCGCCGATCACAACACGTCTGCCATTCTTCTCGCACTCTTGCCTTTCTTCTCCACGTTCGTCCAAAACGTTTAACGATGTCATCTTCCCATCTTCTTGGAGGCCGTCTGGGGGGTCTTTTCTGTTCTCGCGGGTACCACTCAGCAATGATTGCGGTCCACCTGTTATCCGTGAGCCGTGCTGTGTGGCCCGCCCATCGCATCTTGTTATGTCTGCTTTCCACGACAATATCTTTCACACCGCTGCGTTCTCTGATGATTTCATTTGGTATACGATCCAGAAATCTAATTATAGAACAAATTACCAGTTTGGGTTGTGCCCTGGTTTGTAACAGTCTGCCCTTAGCAGGGCCACCCAGAGGATTCAGGGGGCCTGGGGGAAAGCAGGATTCAGGGGCCCCTCCGCTGAAATGCCGCCGAAAGCGGCGCCTGCACTTAAGCAGCTGCCGAAATGCGGCCCAATAAGGTGGCGGCGGCTATCAAATGGTCAAGTGCCGCAGAGCGCCAGACGTTGCAGGGCCGTGACACAGACATTGTGGGGCACCCCCGGGATTCTCGAGGAGGCCCCTGCAGGGCCCAGGGCCTGGGACAAATTCCCCCAGTTGCCCTCCCCTCTGGGCAGCCCTGGCCCTGAGGTTGGCATTCGTGTTTGTGAGTCACTCCAGGCAGCTTGCCACATGGTATAAAAACCTAGGGCAAAATCCTGGCTCCACTGAAGTCAATGGCAGTTTTGCTATAGAGCCAGGATTTCTATCCAGCTAGATTTTTGGGGCTGCTGTCCTAAATTTCTGAAATAAACTACTGCACCATCAGTAAAAATAATCTATTTTATTTTGCTTTACGAAACTTTCTATCCTTTATATCATCTGGTCTGAAGTGGTGGCTTTTCCATTCTGACTGCTCTTTCAGACTGCCCTGGGCTGGGCTGAAGTTCGATGAAATAAGATAATTTGATTTCTGTGATCCTGTGACCCTCATGAAACCAGCATGTGAGGTGTAAGCAGGATGATGCATTTGAAATAAATGTAGGAATAATGAAATAGCTATTCATGAAAGCTAGTCACAAAACACAAGAAGTTGTATTTGCTTCTCAGTATGCATTCCAGCACAAAATAATCAAGTTCTCCATAACGTATTTTGGATGATGCCGTCACAGTGCGGAAACAATTTTACTGTCTGCTATTCGCCTTCAAATTCTTCCCAAAAGCTAATTTTTATTTGTTAACCTTCCAGGACTGACCCTGCTCTACTACTCCTGTCTTTTAGGGCATTCCTGCTTCATACTGTGATTATAACAATCAGTTATGAAAATACATATCCTCTACACAGCCCTTTCCCCTGAACTCTCACACATGCGCACACAGGACTCAACAAGATGCTACATCCTTGCATAGTTGGCAATCTGAAATCTCAGTATTCCAGGAAGAGTACCAGTGAGGCACAATGCATGGAGAAATGTAGTTGCTTCCATCCATTAGGGTGGAGCAGGCTACTTCCTCTGGTGTTCTGAGGCCAGTGCAGGGATGTGGGGGCAGGACGGCTATAGCTCTGCCTTCTTCCTGCTCCCTTTTCAGAGCAAGTAATCTCTTCCCTCTCCAGAGTGCATGGAGTCCTATTGTGTGCAGCCTATGTGCAGCCATGCAAGGGATGGGGCAACTCCTTGCTTGTTCTTCGAAACCCGTGAACGTCCACACAGCATCTAGTCTTTAGATTGCAGTTTCCACAAGGCAGGGACTTTTCTTCTTTATTGATCTGTTCAATGCCTGGCGCACCATTACACTTTGAAAATAGTAACAAAGCATAACAGTAAAGCCGGGGGTGGCTTAAGAAGGGTTTTCCACATCAGGAGGAAAATAAAAAAAACTGCTAAAATTGTGAATCTTCTTTGTGATTCATTTACTGGCATGGATTGTCTCTAATATTCAAGGTGCTGCCTCTGCAAGACAGAAGGAAAGAAAACTTGGCAGGGCCAGGATATTTTTTTGGAGAGGAGGAGGGAGCTTGAACAGATGTCAAAATAATGAAAGTACCTCCAGCCACCCAACAAAGAGTAATTTAGAAATGTGCTGGAGATAACATGTCACTGTCAGATCTTGGTTGGGATCAAGTGTGATGTAAGTGCAATTAACAAAACAGTTTTATATCAATAGAACAATACCCTGCTTAATAAAAAGCATGTTTCTTCGAATGTATTCATTCTTATCTTATAGCTTAGCTAATTCTGAAAAGAAGGGTTAGATGTAAGGTAGGTCGATAAAAACTTGCACATATCTTTGCTAATGGAAAACTGCTTTCCTTACTTCTGTGTTTTCCTCAATTACACTGGTTGTCTCCAAAGTGCCTTACAAACAATATTTAAATATCTTGCCACCCTTCCTGTGAATATTATTATTATGGCTGTCCATTGTAGCTAATGATGATGTCACAGCATCTTCTGTATTCTTTTGTGGCTGTATATAGTCCAATTTCCAAGGAGCAAGGTTGTGAACAGATGTCATGTAGGAATGTGAAGGGTCTCACTGAGGACGTGGAATGATGCTTGGCCCTTTTTCAATTTGTTTTTTGGATCTTTCTCAAAGTAATCACAACCTTTATTGATAGTAGTTCTCCACTGAGGTCTTACCTTGTCTGTGTCTTCCAAGTTATCAATATTTACGCCACATGTCTGCTTAAAAGTGTCTTTTAAGTGTTTACCTTGAGCACCCTTCCTGTGCTTTCTGAATTTCAGCTTACCAAAAAAGGACTTTTTCTTAGCGTCTGTCATCACCCATTCTGATAACATGATCCATCCATCTAAGATGAGCTTTGATAACCATTGCCTCAATGCTGGTTGTTTTTGCTCTTTCAAGGATGTTAATGTTTGACACTTTGTCTTGCCAGTAGACCTTCATAACAGCAAAAAGATAGTGCATGTGAAATTTTTCAAATTGCTTGATGTGTCTCTGGAAAACTATCCTTGTTTCACACCTGTATAAAAAGGGTATTATCACTGCTGCATTGTATATCATTGCTTTTGCTGACAGTTTGTTGGTGTTCTGCTTGAATATCCTATGAGAGTCTTCTGAAAGCCTGGCTTGCCTTATGTATTCTGTTTGATATTTCTTGATCCAGAGAACTGTCAATTGAGATGGTACTGCCAACGTATGCAAAGTGATTGACGTTCCTTAGTTTTGCACCATCAATGGTGATGTTTGGCTCAGTGGTAGTTGATTGAGTTGGTTGGAAGAGAACTTCAATTTTTTCCAGACTGATGGTGTTTTCAAACTGTTTAGTTCCCTCTGAGAATCTGTCAAGGATAAGCTATAGGTCACTTTCACTATGACTAAGGAGAGCACAATCATCCACAAAAAGTGCGTCATATAAGAGTTCCTCGAGGGCGTTTGTCTTTGCATTAAGCCTTGAGAGATTGAAGATTTTTCCATCAGTTCTGTATCTTACGTAGATGCCCTTTTGAAGGATGTCAGTTGAATATTATTATTTGTGTGATGCTCGCACTCATGGCCAACACATCAGGGATTGAGCTGGAGGCCTCCAGAGCTAAAAGCTTGAGGCTTTGGAGCTAGGGGATATCCTCTGTGGATTGACACAGAGGAGGACTTGTAACACACACACTACTGGGTTATAGTTGCATTTTACAGATGGGAAACTGATTAAATGTGCTCAGGAAATATCCCTGATGCCCTTATGCAGTGACAGGCTTTTCTAAAATTTTTTACAGAGCCTTTGAGAAAGGTCAGTGTAATAGATCCTCAGGAAAGGATTAAATTCTCTCCATCTGCAGGTATTGTACAAGCATAATGCCTCTGAATCAGGGCATCTATCAGATAATCAGTAATTAAATATACTGGTTTCCCAGTACTGTGTCTTGCCCTTGTAACTCCACTTTTAGAGGTTCACTCTCAAACAAGGAAATACAGATATTTTTATTTAAAACCATTCTTACTAGATTGTATGTCTTGAACTTAAAGTTTTTTGGGGGTGTGTGTGAGTGTGAGAGATGGTCTCTGTTCCCTCACAGGAGACATTCACTCTCTCACTTAACACAGGAGGAGCTCACTAGCTATCGTCATTTACTTAGCTACTTATTCTTTGCCAGTTATAGAGTGCCCATGATATGCTCAGTGTTGTACAAGATATGGAAGATCACACCCAGTAGCGTAGCCTGGGGGGGAGCAGGGGGAGCAACTGCTCCACTTGTGAGCAGAAGCGGCGCCTTAAAAAGGAAGTGGCGCCTTTTTTTAGCAGAGCTTCCTTTTTAAGGCGCCGCTTCTTGCACTCACCCGGCGGCGCTCCGGGTCTTCGGCGGCATTTCGGCGGCGGGTACCACCGAAGACCCAGAGCAAGTGAGGACCCACCGCCGAAGTGCTGCCGAAGACCCGGAGCGCCGTCGGAGGCGCCGCCGGGTGAGTGCAGGGAGAGCCTGGGGAAGTGCCTTTTTATAGCGCCGCTCCCCCTGTTTTCCGGACCTGCCTACACTACTGATCACACCCTCATTTATTTTAACTGCTTAGGTGGCAGAACTGTGGAAAGGGGCTATAAGTGGTCCCTGTGGAATATCCCTGGCATAGAGCTACTCTGATGGTCTTATACTCCCTCTCCCCCAATGCAGCCCTAACGTATGGGGTATACCAAGGGAATTTGGAGGGGTGTGTTCAAGCCCACTGCTTTCGGTGTACTCTGAACTGGCAGACTACAACTGGCCTGTGGTTGATCGTTGCGGCCAGAATATAAATTAGAGCAGTCCTGAGGCTACTTCAATTTATGCTGAGGGCCAAGCAGCTTGAAAAATACGGGGAGTTCAAGGGTGGTTTAAAGCCACCCTCCCTGCTCTTTTTCTGAGCTAAGTGCAGGAATGCAGCAATGGAGAATTAACAACCCCCCCCCCCCCGGCTGCAGACGCTTAAAATCTAATACGTTGATCCTACAAAATCTTCACATGTGGAGCTGTCACTGAGTTTTATGTGTTCATTGGGTTTGCAGGCTTGGGTCCTTCATCCGAGCAGTACCTATTTCTCTGTTTAAGATTGGAGGGTATATAAGTGGCATCACATTTGATTTACTGCTGGATGAAGGCCTCACCGTGGTGTTGATGAACATTCCTGTCTTATAACAAACATGATCCAGTAAGTCCTGCAGAGGCTCTCAGATCTTTTGCTCCTCATCTTTGCTGATGGTCCTTGCTCTGGTCTCTAGTCTATCATTGTTACACTCCAATTCCCATCTCTTGCTTATCTGATGTGGCTAGTCATTAATTTTGTTTTCCTCTCTTTCCTATTTGTTAGGATATCTCTGGCTTCCCCACTCCCACTCCACTGTTATTAGTGAACCCTGCACCAAGGATGGCCCCTCCTCAGAGTGAAAAGGTAATTCACTCTCCGTGCCCATACACTCTTTGACCTCAGGGGCTCTAAATCTTGAAGACTGAGTTGACGACTTAGATTATGATTTAAACCACCTGCTGAATCAAATGCAAAGAGATACTGAGGGAGGAGACCTCTTCTTCCCCTTCTGTTTACTAAAGCCATGGCTTTTATAGAAGAGAAACATGAATTCCATTGGCTGGCTAAACTTTCTGCTGAACAGATTAGCCTCTTGGGAAGCCAAGAGTCACAACTTCATTTGCCTTCCATGCCACCGATTAAGGTGGCCCATAGTAAGTGTTCGGTGCTAGACAAAGTAATGACGAGTGACTCTACGCTATTGAACATTTTTATTAATGATCCAGAACAAGAAAACATAAAATCATTACTGATGAAGTTTGCAGAAGTTCTCAGGTGAGGGAGCAGCGGCGCGTTCAGGGGAGCAGGCGGAGCAGAGGTGAGCGAGGGTGGGGAGGGTGCAGGAAGTAACAGGGGGTAGAGGAACTGCTCCCTGCCCCAGCTCACCTCCGCCGCCTCCCCTGAGTGCGCTGCTGCTCGGCTTCTCCTCCCTCCCAGGCTTGCCGCGTGAAACAACTGGCCTGGGAGGGAGGGGGGAGAAGCCGAGTGGGTGGCGGTGCGCTCAGGGGAGCAGGCGGAGGCAAGCTGGGGTGGCAGGGACACATGTCTAGGGGCGACATGGCCAGCGCCAGAATGCCGCCCCTAGAAATGTGCCACCCCAAGCACCTGCTTGTTTTGCTGGTGCCTAGAGCCAGCCCTGCTTCCAGTTGCTGTGGCTAAAAGGGCTAATGCAGTCCTGGGATGCATAAAGAGGGGAATCTCGAATAGGGTAGAGAAGTTATTTTACCTCTGTATTGTGCATTGGTGAGACTGCTGCTGGAACACTATGCCCAGTTTTGGTGTCCACAATTCAGGAAGGATGTTGACATATTGGAGAGGGTTCAGAGAAGAGCCAAGAGAATGATTAAAGGATTAAAAAACCTGCCTTATAGTGATAGATTCAAGGCATTCAATGTATTTAGCTTAACAAAGAGAAGGTTAAGGGGTGACTTGATTGCAGTCTGTGAGTACCTACACAAGGAACACATATTTAATAAAAGGCTCTTCAATCTAGCAGGAAAAAGTATAACATCAAATGACTGGAAGTTGAAGCTAGACAAATTCAGATGGGAAATAAGGCAGACATTTTTCATTGTTAAAGTAATTAACTATTAAAATAACTTACCAAGGGTCACTGACCGTAAACAAAATTATGTGGGATTCAGATCTAGGGATTTTATTCTGATTCATTTCTAGAAATCAGATGAGAACACTTTCTTTCATGAAATTTCTGATACAACCTGGAGGACACATCATCTCCTCCACTTAGAGCATGATAAGTGTCCAAATACCAGTCAAACAACGGTATAATTGCAAAGAGGGGTGGGGGGCGGGACAGGAGCACAAGTGCCATTATTCCCTTCTGAAGCCATGAAAACCGCTATGTATGAACACGATGTGGCCAGGGTTCTGGACTATAGAGAGTATGTCTACTCTATGCAATACCTTCCCTAGTAAACTTGTGGAAAATTTTCTGCTGAGGTTAATTCTGGCATAGTCAGAATTATTACAGTGTCACACTCTGCAGAGTGTGTGGGGGATGGTGGACTAGAAAGGGACAATGGGTCTATGGCATCTTAGCTGCCTCAGAATTTGTGCTGCAGAGAAGAATGAAAGACCTAAGGAGTACGTGTAATGCTCAGGGGATGCGCTGAATTGTGTGGAATTTCCCAAGGGACTGGGGGATATGCACATTGGGAGTGATGTGTCCTCTGCCTTTGTCATAGGACATGTCAGTAACTGTGTAAATGTTGCCATGGTATTTCCCAGGCAACACTGCTCCTCCTGTAGGCTCTTCTATATCATGCCTTTTCCACAACTCAAGGAGAAAAGCTTCTCTAATGGTATTTTGGTGCTTCTGCCCGATATCATGAAGTGAAGAGACAAATGACTTGTAGAGTATATTCAGACTCTTTCAAGCCTCCAAAAAGGTTTGGTTCAGGTAAAGGTACAAGCTAATTCTTATGTCATCTAAACTGGTGCACAGATTCCTAAGCAGACTTCCATGGCACAATAATAGAAATGGATCATTAAGTATCTATGCTTGACACCAAATGACAGATGGCAAAAGGAGAGATGGATGAAAACTGAAACCTCAAGTTTCCTTGAATATATCTGAAGTGATTAGTTTCATTAAAAGTGCTAGCTCTAATCTAGTGTCAAAACTAACTCCCAGCCTAAACCTTAATCAGATCTAGATCCAACATTAGAACCTCAGCCCTTCTCTATTTAAAAAAAATACTTAAGTGGTCTATATTATTGGACAACCCTTTTATAACAAAGTTCTAATGACTAGATACTATGGTGATGGGCACTTTAGAAATAGACAGATATGAGGACAGTTTGATGACTTTTGGCAATCTAATCTTCACCCTTATCTCTGCCTACTACCAGTGTTTAGCTACTATGACGATGACCACTACAGAAAACCCAAAATAGCTAGATACCAGGAGTCAATATACTTGTGCTTCCTGATGGTTTACCAGGAGAGAGTTGCAAACTCATTCACTTTGTAATTGGTTTGTTCTGACATTATTTGTGTTTGCCATTGCATGCTGTTGCCAGAGATGCCATCTAAAAAACTACAGAGTCTTAAGAGACAAAGCCAAATGTTATGAGTTAATTAGTACCAAAATGTGAATGAAAGGGAGTCCATTAGGCTGGGTTAGTGAAGTAAAGAGATTTATCATTTTGAAAGTTGCTAATTGTGCCTGTTTCTCTGTTTGGAAAAGGGAGTCTGTAGGTCTGGGCCAGTTGCCCTTGGGGACCTATCTGTTAACTCACTGTCACCTTCTCCTGAGATACCATCATCTTGTAACACTGAGCAATAAAATTTGTAATCGTAGGTCTTTTGAAGCCCACAGCTAAAGGACACTAACAGAGTTTGTTTACACTGAAGGAGTTCACAAGAAAACTAAAGTAATTAGACCAGTATAAAGGATCAGTACCAAGAATACGCTCCACCAAATATATATAAACATGGTATTTCATCCATTTTCAGTTCTCTCTTTAGCTTTGTTTTGTGCTAAAAATATAATATGAATGTATTTTTGAAAAAAGCCCTCCAGAATTAAAAAGTATTCTCTCCAAGAGCATTATAACTCTCACCACATCCTTGGTTTAATTATAATCTTTGCTGCAATCATATTTATTTATATGATTTTTTAGACTTATTTTCATGGGCTATTTATTTTTGAACACAGCCAGCATGTGAAAATATATAATACTGATAGACACCCAGCTCAATAACGACTTTATTTTAGTATCTTTTCTGATATGGTTATACTTTACATTTCCAAAATGTGCATATAGCCTCTGATTCAGGAAGGTATTTAAGCACATGCATAAATTTAAGCCCATGACTTCAATGGAAAGAGTAAGCTAATGTGGGAAAATTAAGTATCATTTAATCACTGCAAAGTTTAAAACATTTATTGAGGTTTAATCCATATGCAGCACATATTGTTTGTGTAATTGTCATACCTCACTCAAATATCGATTATATACAATAATTAACTGATCCAGAACCATATTATGAGCTGCATTATACCTTACCAAGGAGTGCACCACCAGAATCATGATGATTGGAGGCATCGGGACACATTCACATCAGATGTTAATGGGCCCAGATTGTCTACACCAGTTTGGGACGTGGTCCATTATGCTTATATCAGACATAAGGGCTCCAAAGCAAAGGCAGGGTCCAGAGGAAGCGTAATGAGAGTTCGCTCTTGCTACACCTCTGCCAAGATGTAGCCTGTGCTTGTGGCAGGAGAATCATGCTCTTATGCAGAGTGGTGAGGCAATGATTATTCTACTACCTTGCCTAGAAGGCACTATTAGTCCTTTTCCCTGTTGTGTTCTTGAAGACTGGGAGCAAGGTTCCCCATGTCTTTTCTTTCCTAGTGTCATACATCCTAATGGAAAAGTCCTATAGAAATACTTATGGTTGAAACCAATGGGTTTCTACAGACGTTTAAGAGTATTCCTTAGAAATGACTCTTAAAAAAAGGCTTATAATTTGTTAGAGAATTAGATGTTTTCTATGGGTTTTTACAACAGTCCGTAGAATTCTACTGCAGGGATCCAATTCTCTGTTATGACATGGTTTAAAAGCAAAGCCTATAGAAAGATTTTATGTATATTTATAGGATGTTTCCAAAAGATAGGCATAATTTAACTCTATGTTTTAAACATTAACTTGGGGCTTATTTAACAGAACATTGCTAATATGTAATTCACAGAATGCTTTTTTTAAACAGCTATTATTGATATTAATCCATTGATCTTTGCCACTGATGTCCTTTCTTAATGAATATGCTCTTCCCAGGCATGAACACACATTGGTTCCAAGGACTGCTATTGAGGGCAAGGCTACTGATGTTTCATTGTTTTGTTTTGTTTTTAAGGAAAAACCATCACTGAACTATGCATTTTAGTTCAAAAGCCTGGGAATGCATAGAACCAAAGTTAATTTCTCCAACAGAATTGGGTGTCACATTTTGGGCCTATCACCTTTGGAAGTGTTCCTGTAACATATAATTATTTACCCTGGTGTCATCAAGAACAAAATTAAATCCCATGGCCCATTGAATGCAAATGACATAAGCTTTTTGGACCCACCGTCTCTGCCTTATAATGGCATTATACACAGTCACATTTTTGCCAGATATTCATAAGATATGAGTCGTGTTGTGCTGAAATAATATTACTGCAATACTGCTTTGTTTTAGACACACAGCTGATCCATCCCACATTTCTTGTGCACAGTGCGATACAAGGTAGGCATAAATTCCATCCTCTATTCAGTTAGTAAGGTCCCAGGTTGTGAATTTGTGGTTTCTGGAGATACACTGGATAGGCAGACGAACAAATGTCACCCTTTTAAATATACAGGAATTTGAAACTGATTGTATGTTCTGGATGGAGAAATTCTAGTTTTTGCCTGGATAAATGTGTGTGATTTCAACTGCTCTTGCAAACGGCTTTGCAAAAAATAAAAGAATTTGGTTGTTAGTGTTTCTGTTTTAGTTTAATATGTTTGAGGCTCTTTTTAGTTCCACTTGGAGCAGGAAAAGTGCTTTCATTCTGCATTAGCTGATTGTTTCCATCAGTGTCACTTCCCCCTCCCCATTTTTCACACCTCCTACTGTGTACGATCGCCTGCTGCACCATTTATTTTTGCTATGTGTAAACTGTTACTTCCTCCAACAAATCAGGTCTGCTAAGGGTGAAATTAAAGGTCTGAAGGGGTGACTGTCCTGCTGGTTTTGACATTTTAAGATTTTAGGATCAGGCGAGAAACAGCTGCCCGTTTCTACATATAGATATTTATTAGCTGTCCAAAGGATTTATGAAATCAGAAGTGCATTACATTGGCATCACAACTAAAGAGGGGTATATTCTGGGAAAAATACACTACATTTCTTGTGAGATCTGGCAGCTAACAGGATGAGAAATAATTAGCCTCTAACTTCAAGCAGTGGGCAGGAGTGCCTGGAACTGATATTTTAGTGCCAAGGTTAAAAAATCAGGATACACACTGATTTAAAATGGACAGCTGTGTGCCTAAGGCAAATGCTTCAGCGTGGCCTCCATAGACCTATGTGAGGCCTAATTCTGCAAACCCTTACTCAATGATTTACTCATGGGAGTAATCCCATTGACATCAATGGGAAGGATTATTCCTGTGCATCCCTGTGGGTTTGTAGGACTGGGCCTGTGGATTCTGGACTGCAGATAAAAGACGATGCTACAGTGCAGTTTTATACATCAGAGTATGGGCAGTCACCCACCATGGAATGAAGGCTGGCGCAGTGACAGTGGAAGGTGAGACCTTTGTAAACGATTTACTTGCATATTCTTGGTACTTATCCATTATACTTTTACTTTTTTCTTTTGTCTTTACTCTTCCCACCCCTCTCCTTTTTTAAAAGCTAGTTTAGCACTGGCACGTGAGTAACTTCACACACTTGACTAGTCCCATTGAACTCAACAGTAGGGCATTCACAAATGAAGTTACTCAGGCATTTACATGGTTCCAGAATTGACATCATAAATGATTATAATTTTCTTAGGCTTGTTAAGAAAGGACATCACAAAAACAACAAGAGGTAGACAAAACACTAACTTAATACATCCTCTGAGAGAGGGGAAGACCCTGTCTTTTTGAGCTAAGAGTTGGATTTGCCTTTTCCAAGATAGTGCTCTATTGCAAGTCTAGTGCACTGTTTTTAAGCAGCAGTTGTTTTGGAAGCTGCTTTGTTCAGTTAAAGATCTAGGTAAGTATGCTTTCCTGCAAAGGGAACAATTAAGTTCTCCCAAACACACAGAAGCATCAGAATTCACAGCATGTATTTTACAAGGGTAATAAAGTTTTATATGCATTTACAGGAGAAACAGTGTGCAATGAAATACCGAATACACCCAATTATCCACCAAAATAAATGGATGGGGGAGAAACTGGCTAAATTTGGCTAAGGCTTAATTATTTTGCATTTTAACTTCTCAGTTCTTAGCAATAAATACTCATTCTGCCATCCATTTCATGGCTCTATTACTTGGCCTGGATTCTTGTAATTGAGCTCCTTGAGTTCAGGAGACTGCCCAATGTCAGTGTGAAGAATATGGGAAAGGCTTGACATCAATTACGACATTACACACAACATAAAATTTAACAACTTGAATCAGCCTTTCATTGCTATTTAAAGCAACTGCATACGGCTCCTTAAGATCTTAAAAATTAATCAGCTTCCAAAAGGCCTAGATTTTTCAAAATCTTACTTAGCCTGAAGTTTTTAAAATATTTCACTTCTGTTGTACAACAGGGAGACTTTTTGACATGTAAGTGGATTTTTTTTTTAACATCCAAAAAGAAATTGATCTCCTGGGTAAATTTAAAACTCAGTGAGGCAAATTAAGAAATCAAATCAAATCAAATGGGTCAGATTCTGCAATGAATTATTCCACATTTAACTCCACTGAGAGGATGTGAGTCAAGGCAGCCATGTGCCCAGGGTGCAAATGAAGACAGAATTTGGCCCATGGATTTTTATGTGAGTTCTTAAAGAAATGGGAATCACAATTAGGACTTGGGTGGCTTAGTGATGAAATAGCTGGCTTTCTTCCTCGACTCAAACGTTAGTGAAGCCCTCAGCTCTGTCCCTCACCGACATGTGATCAGCTCATAAAACACCAAAGTTACTGCTTAGGGGAGGCCCAGACTAAGCAAGAGTGGAGCCTGAGTTACCTCTCACCTCTAATAAGGGTGGTCCCTGCAGGTCAGAGCTGAGGTCCTTGGAAGGGCAGTATGAGGAAGCTTGCTTGTCTTGCAGCTGCAAGTTCTGTGCCCTGGATAAATAAAAGGTTTAGTTTCTAATCTTTTAACCAAATAATCAGATTAAAATGTTACAAAAATAGACTGATTTACACTGAAACTATTCTTAAAAAAAAAAGTGTCAAAAGACTTTTAGACTTGTCTTTCTCAATGCACTGGAGTGTAGTTAAAAAGCTACTTTGATTCCAAGTGGAAGAGTTACACACAAATGTTTAATGAACGTTGGACCTTGAGATCTTCTTAATAGGCTTTATGTGGTGAGAACTATGTGGGTATGTCTGCACAAGTGTGAGTGTTTCACTGATTTATGTTTACAGTACATAAAATGTTACACATCTGAGCTGTATCCGCCTGCCAGTGCTAGCTTTATTTTGGGCTGGATGGGCAAAGACCTTAGTAATGTTCTTTTCACAGTGTATGAAAACCACGGGTTTTTTTAAAAAAACTTTTTTCTGGTGTACCATAAACTGGGTCAAAAATGATGACAGGGGTGTGTGTGTGTGTGTGTGTGTGTGTGTGTGTGTGTGTGTGTGTGTGTGTGTGTGTGTGTGTGTGTGTGTGTGTGTGTGTGTGTGTGTGTGTGTGTGTGTGTGTGTGTGTGTGTGTCCTGAAATATCTTACAGAATCTGACCTTTTTATATTTTTCTTCCAGTTGTTTCTGGTTGTGAAACTAGCATTTAACCTTCTGAACATTAAGAACCACACTTATTACGTTCATATGTAGGGTATGTTAGTGGCTGGAATTACCACGGAGGGCTCAAGGCACCTTAGCAAACCTGGTGCACCCCATGCAAATACCAGTCACAATTGCAATCTCTAAGCTTGTGCGGAGCACAGGGACTGCTCCCTTCATGCATTCCAGGGATGCATTTTGCCCTACAGAGGATGGGCATCTACAGGGATGTTATAGCCCCACCCCACCTCTGTGTTGGGGGAGCAGCCTAAAGTATGGTGACCCAGCATTCTCTTTCTTGAATATCAGGAAGCTTGGAGTGGGATTGTGCCTCCTTCAGGCACATCTCTCCTCGAGCTACTCCTGGAGCAGAGTGGCTTGATACCACCCCTTACTCAGGGCTTTGCCTTAAAGGCACAATCTAGCCCAGGGCACTGGGGAATATGCAACTCTTAAACTCTTCATCTTGTGCATAGATGTAGGGTGAGATTTTCAAAAGCATCCAGCACTGGGCAACTTTGTACTCACTGAAATGAATGGTAAACTCCAGTTGACTTAAAGGGGAGGACAGTTAAGCTAGTGCTGAGCACTTTTGAAAATCCCACCTGTAGCTTTTTGCTATTCTTTTAAAATGTGAAATTATAAAATGTGTATTCACTGAATGGACTTAAAAATTAACACATTATTATGGGGTCTTTGACTGAAATAGTGCAAAGGATTTTGGGATATGGGATATTGGGAGATACAAGTGGGTGCTTTATGGGAAATAAAGAAAAATGTGTGAGTTTGAATTTGTGTGTCGGCAAAGGCTGAGAACTCAGTACTGGACATTTCTTTGCATTGCTTTTGATAAGAAATCCAAACTCCTGATCTGAGAATTGCTAGTGATTCCCACCTGCTGAGGTTTGAGGCTCTGGCTCATCTCTAGAATATGTGTTGCCTTGTAATCTATATTATCCATAGATTTGTGCTATGAGAAATAAACAGAAAAGAGAAAATGAGTGTGAGCCTTGAGAGAGAAAAACACCACAAATGTTGGCCATGAAGTAGCTTGGTAAATGTACTTTCTGATACATATTCAGAATATAATAAAATGAGTGTACAACTAATCATTTTTAATGTAAATAATATGCTAAGAGTATATTCTTAGAAATCAAAATCCATTTTATTACCTTGGTTGCTACAAAGCCCCCAAATTTGCATTGTTTTGAATTAACAAGAAAATAATGGATGATCTCTTCTTGGGTTACACAGTTTTCAAACCACAATACATGCCCTTTTAACTGTCCCCAACAATTCAGCCACACAATACTTAAACCCCCGTAATCAATGCCATTTTTACATAAAAAGTAAAGTACTGTTTCCCATCATAAAATGTTATAGTGTTTACACAAAGCTCCAGCTAACATCATAAAACTCTATTGATTTCCCAGTGGGGTTCTAAGAGGACTATTGACTGTGCTACACAACACACTGGTTTCCAACTCCAAAATAAAAGTTACTTCCTTTTGGAAACTAGACCCAAAATATTGCTCTTATCAATCAGGCTTTTCAATTACTGCTTACTAAACAAGCCATACTGGAAGAGAGAGCTGCCTCCAGAGAAATCTGGAAGTTAATGTCATAAAAATGGCAACTTTAGAAATTTCCATCATGGTACCATATTTTGGGGGTTGGTTTATTTTTTTAAAATGAGCATCTCTGGTGAAATGCCAATGTATTCTACAGCTGCAATACATAGGGTCTGATCCCAAGCCCTATGAGATCAATGACTTAAGTGAGCTTTGAATCAGGCCTGTACAGATGATTCCTGCCACTTGCTAAAAAATGTTTTAAAAAGTAGGCAATTCAGTAGAATAGTCTCCAACGACACCTGGTTTACCACGTTTTCCAAGGGACACTAGTGAATCTTTAAACAATAGTTAAAAATCATAAGGTATTTTTCCATAAGGGAGGGTAAAAAGGAACAATAATCAATTAATAATTAAAAAAGACCCCAATATTCTGGTGATGATTAAAATTGTTACAGAGGAGTTCAAATCGTGTACAATGTGAAGTCTTCTGATGAAAGCTGACTGGTATGGGGGTGGGCGGGGAGAAGCTATAATGTTCCTGGATATTTTCTTTCAATTCTTGAAATTCTACACTTCTATGAATTAAATGAACTAAAGGAAATAAACTCCTTTCCTGATGGGCTGTCATAGCAGCCTCAATTAGTTTTATAGCTTTTGTTGCCAGAAATCATTTGCTGCACTTACTTAAATAGTTCAAAATATTTAATATGTATCTAAATTACTAGAGCCATATCCTGCTGCCTTCTAGCCAGTGGGAGTTTTGCAATTGACTTTAATGGGCATAGGTTCTGCCTCAGAAAGATTAAGTCCATTGCTGCACTGAATATGAAGATGAATACTGTCATGCCGAGTTCCTAATCTTAAGGAAACTCAGTGCAGAGCGACTGGAGAAGTTAGTTTTCAATTACAAAGAAAACTTGGAATGAAAAATGAATGGGTAAAATGTGTTCATTGGGAAAAATTCATCTTTAACTAATAAAGGCTTTTAATATACACTTTCTTACCCTCTCTCACTCAATTAAAAATATGTTAATACAATGTTAAGTTTGAGATTTAAACCCACAAGTGTCAGGAAATTCAGAATTAAGACTCCCATGTTAACCTTAATTCTGTCCCCATTGTGCATATTACATTTTATGATAGGATCTTTCATTATATGATCACATAACATTGGAGCAATGTGACATGCTATAAGTGATGTTGAATAAGTGTGTGGTTTGTTATAGAGGTTAACGAAAAGTCAGCATTACAAGGTATTTCTCATTTTGTCTTCTAAAAATGTAACTAACTGCTATTTTCACAGAATTGTTGTTATTGAAAGAAATGTTACAAACATACATGATTCTGTAAATGTTTTTCTATTAATTATTTGTTCATGCAATCAAATAAATATGGAGTTTCTACTCAGGCTTTTCTCAGGGATTAAGGGGAGTTTTGCCTGAGGAAAGACTTCCAGATTTGACTTTGGGTATGTTCTGTATTGTTGCATTCCTTGTTTATCTCTATAGATATTGTATAAATTATATCAAACTGTAGGAAGATTTAAATTTTTGTTTTAAGGAGCATAACTTTATTTTGAAAAAAAATTTGCAAAACATTTGTGAAACTTTTTGTTTAAAAAATAGGATACTTTCAACAACAAAATTAAGTTCAAAAATTTCAACCAGATCTATGTAATATCGTTTATTGCTTAAAGTCTGAATGTTACCAAAGTCTGAGTGTATGGGTACGTTTTCAGAAAGATATACTCCCTTTTCCTGGGGCAATTTTTGTGTCTACTTTTTGCACCCATAGTTCAAGTGGGGACACAGTTCTGAGAACATATGCCACAAACTAGCTGATTGCAAAGATGCGATTTATCAGATTTGCATCTGCAATGTGTGTCTTGGGTGGCTAGGGTTAGAATGCAAATTCTGAGCATGCAAGTTGTGTCCGAGACATTGGCGTGCAGACCCTTGAAAAACTACAAATGAGTGTGGCCAGAGTTGTGCAGTCAAACTTCCACAGCCACAGATGATCCTGCAGATCCTGAAGTGGGAAACCCTTCCATCTCAGGCCTGGTCTACACTACAGAGTTAGGTTGACATAAGGCAGCTTAGGTTGACCTAATTATGTCAGTGTCTACACTACAGCCTTGTCTCACCAATGTCAGTGTAGTTAGGGCAACGTTGTGTCTTTGTAGACCAGTGGTCTCCAACCTTTTTACACCCAAAATCACTTTTTGAATCTAAGGGCAACCCAGGATCTGCCCTGCCCCTTCCCCAAAGCCCCGCTCCACTCACTCCATCCCCTCTTGTCTCCGTTGCTCGCTCTCCCCCACCCTCACTCACTTTCACCAGGCTGGGGTAGGGAGTTGGGGTTTGGGAGGGAGTGCAGGCTCTGGGCTGGGGCCGAGGGGTTCACAATGTGGGAGGGGGCTCTGGCCTGAGCCTGGTACAGGTTGCTGACTCTGGGAGAGGAGTCAGGGCTGGGGCTTGGGGTGTAGGAGGGGGTTTGGAGTGCAGAAGTGGGTATGGGGTGCTGGCTCCAGGAGGGGGCTCAGGGATGGGGGTTCCGGTGTGGCCTCTCGCTGGGCAGCACTTACCTCTGGCGGCTCCCGGTTGGCAGTGGGTGCAGCGAGGTTAAGGCAGGCTCCCTGCCTACCCCGGCCCCACGCTGCTCCTGGAAGGGGCCAATGCGCCCCTGCGGCCCCTGGAGGGGAGTCGAGGGCATGTGGCTCTGCATACTGCCCCTCATTGCGAGCACTGTCTCCACAGCTCTTCCGGCCAATGGGAGCTGCAGGGGTGGTGCTTGCAGGCAGGAGCAGCGCACAGAGGGATACCCCTGCCCCCGGGGCCATGGGGCTGCACTGGCCACTTCTGGAAGTGGCATGGGGCCGGGGTAGGCAGGGAGTTTTGTTAGCAGCAGCCACACTGCACCGCCAGAGACCGCGATTGACTGGGAGATCCTTTAGGATCGACCAGTCGATCATGATTGACCGGTTGGTGACTACTGGTGTAGACACTGTGTTACTTACATTGGCTGTTAGCTCTCTTGTCAATTTCAGGGCTCCAGCAGAGCCCTGAAATTGTCAAGAATGCTGGGCAGCTAGATCCCAGCTACTCCCAGGTCCCCTGGAGAGCTGGGCAGCTGGGAGTCAGGGCAAGAAACCCGGGTGGCTAGATCCCACTCCCGATGGCAAACAGGGAGGCAAGAACCCCAGGCAGTTCCCCCCTCCCCACTCATTTTGATGTTTTTTCACTTGGTTCCATTGTGGTTATTTGTCACAACTGGGATCCTTCAGGTCTCAACATGTGCTAAAGAAGAATCGTTGCTATCTGTCAGAAATATTAGCATTAGCACTGACCTCCTCTTTCTAACATCCAGCCACCAGAGAGGTGAGACTATTACAACCTCCCTAAGTACTTAGTGACATAGTTTTCACAAAGCCATTTGTTATCTCATCAGAGGGGTAGCCGTGTTAGTCTGTACCCACAAAAACAACGAGGAATCCGGTGGCACTTTAAAGACTAACAGATTTATTTGGGCATAAGCTTTCGTGGGCAAAAAAACACTTTTTCAGATGCATGGAGTGAAAATTACAGATACACGCATAGATATACTGGCACATTAAGAGGAGGGAGTTACCTCACAAGTGGAGAACCAATGATAACAAGGCCAATTCAGTCAGGGTGGATGTGGTCCATTCCCAATAATTGATGAGGAGGTGTCAATACCAAGAGAGGGAAAATTGCTTTTGTAGTGAGCCAGCCATTCCCAGTCCCTATTCAAACCCAAATTAATGGTGTTAAGTTTGCAAATGAATTGTAGCTCTGCAGTTTCTTTTTGAAGTATGTTTTTGAAGTTTTTTTGTTGAAGGATGGCTAATTTTGAATCTGTTATTGACTGTCCAGGGAGATTGAAGTGTTCTCCTACTGGCTTTTGTATGTTGCCATTTGTATGTTATGTTACCAATCCTGATAACACCACCTATTGCACTTCACTGGGGTAGTTGATTAATATTTGTAATGCTTCCTTGGACAGATGGTGCTACAGAAATGCCAAAGATTGATGATGATGATTTAATATTTAATATGAGGAATTGTCACAGATTGAAGTGTCACTAGAGGAGGTTTTGGAACTAATTGATAAACTTAACTGTAACAGTCACTGGGACCAGATGGCATTCACCAAAGAGTTCTGAAAGAACTCAGATGTGAAATTGCGGAACTATTAACTAGGGTTTGTAACCTGTCCTTTAAATCGGCTTCTGTACCCAATGACTGGAAGATAGCTAATGTAACGCCAATATTTCAAAAGGGCTCTAGAGGTGATCCCGGCAATTACAGACCGGTAAGTCTAACATCTGTACAGGGCAAATTAGTTGAAACAATAGTAAAGAATAAAATTGTCAGGCACATAGAAGAACATAAATTGTTGGGTAAAAGTCAAAATGGTTTCTGTAAAGGGAAATCATGTCTTACAAATCTATTAGAGTTCTTTGAAGGGGTCAACAAACATGTGGACAAGGGAGATCCAGTGGACATAGTGTACTTAGATTTCCAGAAAGCCTTTGACAAGGTCCCTCACTAAAGGCTCTTACATAAATTAAGTTGCCATGGGATAACAGGGAAGATCCTTTCATGGATTGAGAACTGGTTAAAAGACAGGGAACAAAGGGTAGGAATAAATGGTAAATTTTCAGAATGGAGAGGGGTAACTAGTGGTGCTCCCCAAGGGTCAGTCCTAGGACCAATCCTATTCAACTTATTCATAAATGATTTGGAAGAAGGGGTAAACAGTGAGGTGGCAAAGTTTGCAGATGATACTAAACTGCTCAAGATAGTTAAGACCAAAGCAGATGGCGAAGAACTTCAAAAAAGTCTCACAAAACTCAATGATTGGGCAACAAAATGGCAAATGAAATTTAATGTGGATAAATGTAAAGTAATGCACATTGGAAAAAATAAACCCAACTATACATACAATATGATGGGGGGTAATTTAGCTACAACTAATCAGGAAAAAGATCTTGAAGTCATCGTGGATAGTTTTCTGAAGACATCCATGCAGTGTGCAGCGGCTGTCAAAAAAGCAAACAGGATGTTAGGAATCATTAAAAAAGGGATAGAGAATAAGACAGAGAATATCTTATTGCCCTTATACAAATCCATGGTGCACCCACATCTTGAATACTGTGTACAAATGTGGTCTCCTCATCTCAAAAAGAATATACTGGCATTAGAAAAGGTTCAGGGAAGGACAACTAAAATGATTAGGGATTTGGAACGAGTCCCATATGAGGAGAGAATAAAGATGCTAGGACTTTTTAGCTTGGAAAAGAGGAGACTAAGGGGGGATATGATAGAGGTATATAAAATGATGAGTGTGGAGGAAGTGAATAAGGAAAAGTTATTTACTTGTTCCCATAATAGAAGAACTAGGGGCCACCCAATGAAGTTAGTGGGCAGCAGGTTTAAAACAAATAAAAGGAAGTTCTTCACACAGTGCACAGTCAACCTGTGGAACTCCTTGCCTGAGGATGCTGTGAAGGCTAGGACTATAACAGCGTTTAAAAGAGAACTGGATAAATTCATGGAGATGAAGTCCATTCATGGCTATTAACCAGGATGGGTAAGGAATGGTGTCCTTAGGCTCTGTTTGTCAAGGGAGGGGAGCGTGATAGATGGCAGGAGAGAGATCACTTGATCATTACCAGTTAGGTCTACTCACTCCAGGGCACCTGGCATTGGCCACTGTCAGTGGACAGGATACTGGGCTGGATGGACCCTTGGTCTGACCCAGTACGGCCTTTCTTATGTTCTTATGTAATATTGAAACTTGCTCTGCTATTGCAATTTCAAACACTCCCTTGCAGTTCTGTTTTTGATTGGATTTCCTACTGTGTAAAAGGTCATGCATTTCCTGAGCTGAGCTGACTTGTTGCTAGGCATGAATGTAAAGTGCTCATGAATAAAAGTTGAAAACAATTGGTGCTGCTGACAGTCTTGGCAGAGAGACCAAAGAGTGAATGGGCATTGAGGACGAACAACCCTCTGACCCTAAAGATCAGTACCTTTAGAAAAAAGGTTGAGGATATTGACATTATGGAGCAGGAAAGAGAGAACTGCCTCTGTGACCAGGGCTACTAACCTAGTGCCTTTTGCACAGCAGGAAACATGGTCTTGCAGTTAAGGCAGTGGGCTGGGATTCAGAAGATGTGGATTCTATTCCTGGCTCTAACATCGACTTCTGGTGTGACTTTGGTCATTTAATCCCTCAGTCACTTACTATGCATACTAGCAACAAGCACAAATAATGATGATAATTAATAGGGCTGTCGATTAATCACAATTAACTCACGTGATTAACTGAAAAAATGAATCACGATTAAAAAAATTAGCGCGATTCTTCACAGTTTTAATTGCACTGTTAAACAATAGAATACCAATTGAAATGTATTGAATATTTTGGATATTTTTCTACATTTTCAAATATATTGATTTCAATTACAACCGACTATAAAGTGTACAGTACTCACTTTATATTATTTTTATTACAAGTATTTGCACTGTAAAAATGATAAACAAAAGAAATAATATTTTTCAATTCACCTCATAAAAGTACTGTAGTGCAATCTCTTTGTGTGAAAGCAAAACTTACAAATGTAGATTTTTTTTGTTACATAACTGCACTCAAAAACAAAACAATGTAAAACTTTAGAGCCTACAAGTCCTCTCAGTCCTACTTCTTGTTCAGACAATCACTAGGAGAAACAAGTTTGTTTACATTTATGGGAGATATTGCTGCCCGCTTCTTATTTACAATGTAACCTGAAAGTGAGAACAGATGTTCACATGAAATTTTGTAGCCGGCATTGCAAAGTATTTACATGCCAGATATGCTTAAAATTCATATGTCCCTTCATGCTTTGGCCACGATTCCAGAGGACATACTTCCATGCTGATGACGCTCGTTAAAAAAATAATGATCCTTGGGGCAAAATTGTATGTCTTCTGCTCTGTGTTTTACCCACATTCTGCCATATATTTCATGTTATAGCAGTCTCAGATGATGACCCAGGATGTTGTTCATTTTAAGAACACTTTCACTGCAGATTTCACAAAACGCAAAGAAGGTACCAATGTGAGATTTCTAAAGATAGCTACAGCACTCGACCCAAGATTTAAGAATCTGACGTGCTTTCCAAAATCTGAGAGGGACGAGGTGTGGAGCATGCTTTCAGAAGTCTTAAAAGAGCAACACTCCAATGTGAAAACTACAGAACCCAAACCACCAGAAAAGAATATCAACCCTCTGCTGGCGGCATCTGACTCAGATGATGAAAATGAACATGCATTGGTCTGCACTGCTTTGGATCGTTATCGAGCAGAACCCATCATCAGCATGGATGCATGTCCTCTGGAATGGTGGTTGAAGCAGAAAGGGACATATGAATCTTTAACGCATTTGGCACGTACATATCTTGCAACATCAGCTACAACAGTGCCATGTGAACACCTGTTCTCACTTTCGATTGACATTGTAAATAAGAAGCAGGCAGCATTATCTCCTGCAAATGTAAACAAACTTGTTTGTCTGAGCAATTGGCTGAACAAGAAGTAGGACTGAGTGGACCTGTAGGCTCTAAAGTTTTACATTGTTTTATTTTTGAATGCAGTTATTTTTTGTACATAATTCTATATTTGTAAGTTCAACTTTCATGATAAAGAGATTGCACTACAGTACTTGTATTAGGTGAATTGAAAAATACTATTTTTTTTATAGTGCAAATATTTATAATAAAAAATAAATACAAAGTGAGCACTGTACACTTGGAATTGAAATTAGTATATTGAAAATGTGGGAAACATCCAAAATATTTATATAAATAGTATTCTATTATTGTTTAACAGCGCGATTCATCACGATTCATTTTTTTAATTGCTCGATTCATCACAATTCATTTTTTTAATCACTTGATAGCCCTAATAATTAATAAATAAAACTTTAAAAGTTTCCTACTCTGAGGGCAAATGCACATGTTGTATGATACTTAGAAACTTCTAAAAGTTTCTCCTTTGTCCCTTCTTCTCTTGGATGTCAAAGATGTAATTAGTTATGTGTTTCCTGTCTCTGACACTAAATACCATCTTAGATAACAAACATTACATAACTTTGTCAGCAAAGACATAAAATGGTTAGATTCAAAATGGTGGCATTCCACATACTTAACTAGGTAATTTAAAGGATATTTATAACAAGATGCAGAGATTTGCTCACATTGCTACCATTTCAATCCCAGCCTTTTAAAGTCCCTGATGATCCTAAAAACTTTAATCAGTGAGACATCTGAATAACATAATGAACAGTGTCCTTTTAAAGTACCAAGAGCTTCCTTATTTTTGGAATCTCGTGGCTAGTCTTGTAATTGCTTTGCGAAATTCATTTGCTAGGATGATGCTATCTTTGACCTATGAGTATGGCAAAAAAGTCAGACAGGATCGATTTTTTTGGGTTTAATTTTAAAATAGCTAAACCAATGTTTTGTTTTCGAGGCTGGTGAAGAATTTGCTTTGAGACTGTGATCCCTTAGCATTCCAAGTTTCAGCTGGTCCCTTGAGTAATGTGAAGGGGTATGTTAGAGGTATGCCTGAAGTTCACTATTTTCTGCTTCCCAGGGCTGATAGGCAGCCATGAGAAATGGAATGTAAGTTAGAGCAGCCTCGAGGGCATACTAACTTAGAATGGTGTTGGGTAAGGCTCTTGCATAGCCCCAGGATACAAGGAGTGCAAAAGCCGTCGGCTACCTTCCCCGGGCCCCGTATTTCCAAATCAACATCACCTCTGATCTGACCACCTCCCACCCACCGTTCAGAACAACCCAAATTCAGATCTGGCGTAAATGCATTTCTATTGACTGCTGCTCATACCAGCTCTGAGTTGTCTCTCTATGTATTACAAAGGCATCTGCCATAATGGGTCAGACTCTGACAACCTTACTCATGTTGGATATATTTTACTCGGTCAGTGGTCTCACTCAAGTCAGTGGGACCACTCATAAAGTGTCACTCAGCATGAGTTGGAATATTTCAGACTGGCTCTTTAGGATTCTACAGGATGAGACAGTGCAGCCTATTATTTGGAAGCATAATATAATATAATTAATATATGTAATTATTTGTATTAATTAATTATAATTATAATTAAGAGAATGCCAAATTAAAAATGCAGCTCTGTATTAATTAATTATAATTACTATTAATTAATTAATACAGAGCTGCATTTTTAATTTGGCATTCTCTCTTTCTTGCTCTGGAAGTCCAGTATGTTAGACAAGCGGATGGCCTTGCTGTTGAATTACATTTCCATGTCCATGTCCTTTTAAGCCTTTTCTGACTCACCTTGCTATTACAAGAGACCAATTGCTGCATTTTTTCAATGAGTTTTGGAATTGTCAGTGTCAGTGTTTTCCTCTTCCATCTGTCAGGTACATTTGCTTTGAGGCGCAGTCTTTTTGGCTCTGACAAGGAAAGAATCTAGGATTAACTATAGGATTGGAGAGCATTTGACCTATAAACTCTGCTGCAGTGAAAATTGACCATGGGAGTTTGTTCATTTATTCGCTACTTGTATATGGAACAGATCAAGGCCTATAAATAGTGGTCACTCCAGGATTCTTGATGTATTGTCATGAATTCGCAATGCCTATGCTCTTTGATTCTTCCCTCTATGCAAGGAGCTTAGACACTAACTTGTCATCAGTCTGAGGCGAGCATATATGAAAGCAGCCCATTTGTTTAGGTGCCAAGAGCAGGGAATGTACATACAGTAACTTTTTGCGCTATAAATTCAATGCGAGTAAATGGAGGCAGTGTGGTATAGTAGAAAAAGGAGAGGAAGGGAGAGGAAGCATGGCCCTATGGTTAAAAAATGGGATTGGTACTCAAACTCTAGTTTCAAGTTTCACCTCTGTTACAGACTTCAGGTGTGATCCTGGGCAAGTCATTTAATCTCTCTTTGCCTCAGTTTCTTATCCGTAAAATGAGGATCATAATACTTCCTTTCTCCAACCCGCCACACCTATTTAGACTGTAAGATTGGGACAGGGAGTCTCTCTTACTATGTATATGTTAAGTGCTTACCACAGTGGGGCTTCTAGGTGCTACTTTAACATGAGAACATAAGAACGGCCATACTGAGTGAGACCAAAGGTCCATCTAGCCCATGGTTTCACAGACTTGGTTCGCGGATTGTTCAGGGTAAGCCCCTGGCGGGCCCTGAGACGCTTTGTTTACCTGGAGCATCCGCAGGTACGGCCGCTCCCAGCTCCCAGTGGCCATGGTTCGCTGTTCCCTGCCAATGGGAGCTGCGGGAAGTGGTGGCCCGGCCCACGCCACCTCCTCATTACCCATGGCCATCATGCTGTACCTCCCTAGGACTATGTCATAAATGCAAAGTATGGTGGATTAATTAATTAATAAATAAATGGAGATATGCCAATCTCCTAGAACTGGAAGGACCTTGAAAGGTCATTGAGTCCAGTCCCCTGCCTTCACTAGCAGGACCAAGTACTGTCCCCTGACTGATTTTTTGCCCCAGATCCCTAAGTGGCCCCTTAAAGGATTGAACTCACCACCCTTGGTTTAGCAGGCCAATGCTCAATCCACTGAGCTATTCCTCCTCCCCGGCTGAAAACTGATCACTCAGATGCTATGGAAAAAGGATCATTCTGAGACAAAGCGTGGGAGAGATGGTCGGATTTAATATTTATTGCTGCTACATTCATATTTACCTTTTTAATGTGCCACCTGCAGCTGGTTGGAATTGTTTATTTTGTCAGATGTGCTATTATCGGATACTGTATGGGGGTCAGATTAATTTCCTCAAATATCTTACCAGGTCAGATTTTTTTCTTTGTAATGTTATGTTTAAAAAATCTCTGTCAATTTAATCCGAGGCAGTGGTTTATACACTGTTAGTTATATCTGAACTGATTCTGTGGATTCAGTGAGTCACAAGGTGACATCTTTGTTATCTGAGAAGTCATGCAAAGGGGAGACGGGGGTCAGTCTTATTACAGGAGTTTGGAGAGTTTGGGCATCATTTGTCTTCTAATTACGATGGGTGTTAAAAGTTAGTTCTGGTCTCAGACAAAATAGTTATGGCGAGACTTCTTTGATATAAAAATAATGCAGGTTTTAATATCAGGGCATGACAGCTTTATATCGGTGTCTCTGTGGCTAGAGCTTTCTTTGTTTGATTCTCCAGACTCTGGAACTTTTCACCTAAGATACTAACAGGAAATATTTATGACTGTACGCTGGATTCTGCTTTTGATTTTCTTGGCTGTGTATCCCTTCAATAATGTATTGAGTGGAACCTGCTTACAGGGCCAAGTCCTCTGTACAGTGCCTTGCCTGAGTGGCCAGACCATGTGCTGGTCAGATACGTGGGCACATGAAGAATTCCCTCTTCTGCCCTGGAAGCTTTGGAATTGTGCCACAGAGTCTATTTCAGCCCAATGTCTTATATAGCCTCTGTAGTCCTTTATGTGAAATCTGCATAGAAATGGGTCCTCTGTCCCTGCCTTCATGTCTCCCCGGCACACCCAAATAGTTTCCACCTCCCATTCCCTTCATGCTGCCACTCAGGGACTATTTCACAGGACTCACAGAGCTCTGCACCCACTGCCTTGCTGCTTTGCATTCTCACTCTTCTTCCTTGCACAGTAGAACGGCACTGCTTCCAATGACAAGGAGCCCTCTGTGGCAGCAGAGAAGGGCACTGAACTGGCCCATAGTGATCTCCAATATAATGAAGCATCATTTATAGTAATATAGTATGGAAGTCCTGAATTGTTTCCATGCAGCTCAATGTACAAACTGAAGTTCTGGTTTTAGTGACCTGCTGTTTATTTTGTAGTTGTTCTGCAGGGGGAAAAATACTTTGCTGCAAGAGGGCCCCACAGTATCCAAGCATAATACTCAGAGCTCCTTGTGCTTTCTATAGTTTTAATAAAAATATTTAGCAGGTTTTTTTACTCGTTAGAATGCTTTACACAGGCAGGAATTCACCCAGGAATCATTCCAGTACTATTATCAGTACAAATACTCTATTTTATCAGTAACAGACAAATTCTAGCCCCAGCCTCTCTACAGCGTGAGCTGAGAGTGCCAAGTCTGGGCGTGTTGTGTTTATTTAGATGAAATATATGGGCCCACAGCATTAAAGGTGTTAACATAACCCAGTCACTGTCCAACATTAAATGGTTTTAAACATGGTTCGGGGTTTGGCAGACAGTGACCTCAGCCTGCTTAGTACTATGGCAAACACATTATTAAAAAACCTTTTAACGTTTGATTAAAGATACAGAAAAAGAAGAAAAAACAGTTAAATCATTTTAAATGTGAAGTACTGGATAAGATTTTAATTTTACATCATCTCTTGTTCCCTAAGAGAATACAGTCTCTTAGATGGTATCAAAAATGGTAACAATTGTTCTTTTCTGAGGAAAAAGAGATGTTGTTAGCTGAGATGGGCTGAAGCTGTTGTTATTGCTGTAGTTGTTAAAGTCCAGTCCTTTTCCTAAGAAGAAAAAACAAGACAAACCCACACAAAAGGGGAAAGAAAAGAGCAGCAAAGAGAAAACACAGCTTCTCTCTCTGACTTTCATTGCAATCTCACTGCCGAAAATATAGCACATGGTCATATTAGTCACTCTGAGACCTGGCAAACTCCTACCAGCACTGGGCTGCTAAGGGCTTTGGTTTTATCTGCCTTTTTCTGGGTCATGGGCTTACAGCAGTGTTTCAAAATATGCAGTCTTGGCCAGTTAAGCCAGACTTTTATAGACAAAAGGAAAAAGGAGAGAGACAGGAAAGAGAAGAGAGAAGACAGGGAAGGAAAAGGATACATTTGGGCGAAGGGATGGAGAGAGAGAACGTTGTCTCATATGCCAGGGGGTGGTTGGGATTCAGCTGGAGCTGGTAGAGGTGGCAATGTCACCTAGGTCTCTCTCTGGCCTGGTCTGATCAGGACAGCTCTCAGAATTAGGATAACAATGTCCCGGCAGGATCCCAGGAGACGGTGGCAGCTCTGATGGTGAAGCTGACTCCTGTAGCTAATTTTGCTCCCCACAGTATCTTTCTTTATGGACCCAAAATGGAGCGATGGGTGGAATAGCCCTTCCTCTCATTATTTTGTCTGCCAATTAGGCCTAATTTCTGACACCAATTTTGGTTAATTGATTTTTCGGTCTCATACTGTCTTGTTTGCCACGCATATTTTAACAGTCCTTGAATGTTATCAGTAGGCCTTTTTGTTTGAATGGTTTTTCTGTGTCCCTTTGGCAACTTTTCCCGTCAACCTTTGTTGTTATAGGTTACTGTGACACTTTATGAACTTTCACTCGCTTTCCACAGTTGAGCTCATAATTAGAATTAATTGTAGGTCCAATTATCACAACAGTGTTTGCTGCATTTGGCACCATAGTCCCAATGCTGGCCTGGGCTTCCTTGCTGGGTCTCTGCTGCTCCCTGGATCTGGTCCCCATGGCAGTCTCTCAGCAGTGGGTTCTGCCACAGAGCTGTCTCTCTGGTAGCCAGAGCACCATAGAGTTCCGTACCACCTAACTGTGAGGCACATAAAGGGCGCCGTGCATTTGCACTGCCCTGCTCTGTCCCTCAGTCAGCAAGCACTGTAAGGAAGTATGGGAATACAGCAAAGACCGAGGTAACGTGAACTAAGGGAAACATTTCTAAGTGTGGTTACTGTCATGGTAAAATAGCTATATAGAAAAACCCATTTGTCATATGTTCCTGTTCTCTCATCCTGCCTGGGAGCAGCCCTTCCAGACAGTATTATGGCTCTACCAGTAAGGAAGCAGGAGTCAAGGATCTGTCAATCACTGGTGGCATATAAACCCCACTCTGCCCACTTCCTTTCAGGCTTTGTCTTTTCTATTTGTAAGCTGACCATCTAGTCATGACAGCCACTGCCAGCTGGTTCTGTCTTTTGCTGCATACCGAGTTTGGCTGGGTAGTACATTAGGCTCTACTATAGGTTAGCTCAATTTTGGCATAATGCTGCTTGTTACATCCATGGTCTTTACAGAGTGTTGCTGCGTAGGATGGGTGAGGAAAGATGTACAGCAAAAAAAGATTACGCACCGGTAATCCTGTTTGTCATAGTCCTCTCTTCTCCCATCCTGCATCCCTCCCACGGCCCCTCGGGGAGTGTCACTTTGAGGATTACATTCTATGTTCCTGCTTTGAAGTTTTCTCCCTGAGAGGAAGTTACTGGACTGGGGTTCATATGCTACCTATGATTGAAAGATGTTAACCTTTTGCCTTCCTGAGTGGTGGAGCCGTAACACTGTTTATGCTTTTGCCAGATAGGATGGGGAAAGAAAGGACTGCCTCAAGCTGAATTCCAGGTGAGAAATCTTATGCCCTTATATAAGAGTGAGGAGGCCCGATATGGAAGAGGCCCGGTATGGTTCTGTGCATCTTTGAGGCTGCGTCTTATTTTGTGCTCCAACCCAGAAGTTGAAATCTTCTAGGATATTTGATCTAGGTTTATTCATGTAAACATTGGGGGTAAGTGTGTTCTGAGGAGTTGGTCTTTGACCCTGGAATTCTCTTCCCCCCGGTCATTCTGATAGATCCTAGGTTTATTGATCTGCAGGGCACATTGCAAGTCTTGTCTATTTTCCTAGGCTTTTTTCTGAGAGGACAGTTGGAGGGCTTTTCTTCGGTCTCTCTCAAAGGATTGTGGGAATTTTTGAGAGGGATGCTGAGAGTGTGTACGCTCTGCTGTTTTCCCTGCGTTTCTTTTTGTGGGAAAAAGGGGTTTGGTTTTTTTGTGTTTGTTTAGTTTTGTGGTGGTTGTAGGGTTGCCAATTTTGGTTGGACGTATTCCTGGAGGTTTTATCATATGATATAATCTTTTATTAAAGATTAGGGCTGTCAAGCGATTAAAAAAGATTAATCGTGCGATTAATCGCACTGCTAAACAATAATAAAATACCATTTATTTAAATATTTTTGGGTGTTTTCAACATGTTCAAATATTGATTTCAATTACAACACAGAATACAAAGTGTACAGTGCTCACTTTATATTTATTTTTGATTACAAATATTTGCACTGTAAAAAACAAAAGATAGTATTTTTCAATTCACCTAATATAAGTACTGTAGTGCAATCTCTTCCTCATGAAAGTTGAACTCAAAAATGTAGAATTATGTACAAAAAATAAAACAATATAAAATGTTAGAGCCCACAGGTCCACTCACTCCTATTTCTTGTTCAGCCAATTGCTCAGACAAAGAAGTTAGTTTACATTTGCAGGAGATAATGCTGCCTGCTTCTTGTTCACAATGTCAGTGAACAGTGAATGAAAGTGAGAACAGACATTCACATGGCACTGTTGTAGCCGGCATCACAAGATATTTACACGCCAGATATGCTAATGTTTCATATGGCCCTTCATGCTTCAACCACCATTCCAGAGGACATGCATCCATGCTGATGATGGGTTCTGCTCAATAACAATCCAAAGCAATGCAGACTGACGCATGTTCATTTTCATCATCTGAGTCAGATGCCACCAGCAGAAGGTTGATATTCTTTTTTGGTGGTTCAGGTTCTGTAGCTTCCACATTAGAGCATTGCTCTTTTAAGACTTCTGAAAGCATGCGCCATACCTCATCCCTCTCAGATTTTGGAAGGCACTTCAGATTCTTAAATCTTGGGTCGAATGCTGTAGCTATCCTTAGAAATCTCAGATTGGTACCTTCTTTGAGTTTTGTCAAATCTGCAGCGAAAGTGTTCTTAAAATGAACATGTGCTGAGTCGTCATCATCAGAGGAGCAGCTGCCTCTCGCTGTCTGGCTATTTCTTCCTGCCTAGGATCTGGCCAGAGGGTGGGGCCTGAGGGGGGCCGAGGTGGAGGAGGAGGTGGGGGTGGGTGGAGCTGCCTCCCAGGACTATCCCACTCTAGGTAAGGCACTGCAGTTTTGGGGGACAACACTCTTGTGCCCCCTCAACTCTGTCCGTGGGCTCAGGGTTCTGCCTGTGGTGGTGAGGCTTCAGGGGGATGGGGGAGAGAGCTCAGGGTTTCAGCCCCACACTGCTCCGGGAATGAGCCCGGGGGTGAGGGTTGGGGGTGCGCTGAGACTCAGGGCACCGGGTTCCAGAGGCGGGACTCTGCGGCCCCCCTGAATGGGCTCACAGACCCTCCAGGGGGCTGCAGACCCTTGGATGAGAACCAGTGATCTACTTAAAGTGAATGGTGTTTTGATTGCCCTCTTTCCAATCTGTAGGGAAATCAGACAGGATTGTTCCCTGTGTGGATTATTGTACTCTCTTTCTATTGGCCTTTTGAGCTTTTCATTCACTGTTCCAGCTTGTACTCTGGTGAAAGTCTCTGCATTTGCTGACAATGTGACTGTGTTTATTTCTAATGATTCTGATATCCAGGTTTTGACTGAATGTCAACAATCTTTTGAGCAGAATTCCTCAGCTTACTTAAATTGGAGGAAGAGTGACACATTCCTGCTGGGGCCTTGGATGATTTCCCACCCCCTGACTTTGCGGGAGAGGCTTTAAGGCACTGGGAATTGTTCTGAAATCAAATGATATTTTGGGTCAGAATTGGGAGGCAGTTATGGAAAAGTTGGCAGGGAAGTTGCAAAGGTGGCAGTGGTCTTTGCCTTGAGTCTCTTTCTCAGGGCAGGTGTTAGTAATTGTTGATTTAATTGCCACTATGTTGTGGCATAATGTGTTCTTTAGGATCTCCCTCAATTCTGTCTAGAAAAAGTTCAGAAGGTTGGATTTTTTTACTTTTTCTGGGATGGCTATCATTGGCTGAGGTGCAGAGTATTTTGTATCTGCCTGTTTAGAAAGGGGCATAAAGGTCTCATTGATCTTTTGAGCAGAGTCATTAGGATTGGTAGTCTTGTTTCTAGAAGTTCTGTCTCTTCCTGTATTGCAGCAGTGTGACAAAACTGGTTCATTTAATTGATTTTTCTAATTTTACATAGATCTCAGCAGATCTCTTGGCTGTCAAGCTTGGTTTTCATTCATTTTTCTGGGTTTCTCAGTTTTTATTAGAGGTGGAATCAATATTCCTAGGGGCAATATTGCCAGTCTGGACAGTTGCCTTTTTGAACGAGCCGTTCCTTATTATACTAATATTTCTATTTTCTTGCCTTTTGCTCCTGCTGTAGATTGGGATGTTGACAAACCTGGCATTGCTTGCCTTCAATCATAGAAGTGTAGGACTGGAAGGTACCTTGAGCGGTCTTCTAGTCGAGTCCCCTGCACTCAAGGCAGGACTAAGTAATACATAATGGGTCTTCTGAATTTACTTTTAATAGCTTAGGCCACAAGTTATTGTATATACTTGTGGGAAAGAGTCATCATTTTTGAATGCTTGTTGATCATCCCAATATGGCATGGAGAAGACAGCTTTTGGTGGCAGACTCCATCTATCCAGCCTGGTGAACTGTATACAAGCCTCTGGTTGTGAAGAGGATGGGTAATTTTCAATGGAGAATTCTTCACAGGGCTATTGCCATGAATGTGTTTGTGTGTCATTTGAGTCTGGAGGTTTCCATGTCATGTGCTTTTTGTGACCTGGAGAAGGCTGTTTTCATATGTTTCTTACTTGTTCCAGGTTATAACCATTATTTATTTTACTTCACAATATATTTTGGTTATTGCCCCTTGATTTTTATCCTACTGTATTTATTTTTACTGTTATGTATAGCCTGGTGTGGTGGCATGCGCCTGTAATCCCAGTTGCTTGGGAGGCTGCGGTTGGCAGATCGCTTGGGAGTTCTAGACTGCTCTGTGCTATGTCAATCAGGTGTCCGGTGCTACTGACAGCTTGGCTAACAGGTAGTTGGAGGACTGGCTAGAACAATGCATCTGATGTGTTGTGATTGGCGCCCTCTCTGTGAAGGCTGATGGGCCGATCAGTGACACAGTTAAGTATAGGGTCATAAATAAATCTTTGGGATGCCTAGCAAACTTTATTTTGGGTCAAGCACAGATGGCCATTTAAAAAAGAAAACAATGTAAATTATTTGATAGAGGTTGCTGATGCTCTTCAGTTTTAGATTTTTAGTGGTTTTATGCCTTCATGTGAAGTTTAGATATTATGCTTTTATAAGCAATTTGGATCAATGTATTCAGTGGTGGGTTATTGGAAATGCATTTTGTACTGTTTGGGATAGGCGGTTGTTTTTGAATTTGAAATGTATTTTCTTGTTTCTGTATTGATTTTATTTAAATTGTTTTAAAAGTCAAAGTCTCTTTCTCTTTTTATTGTTTTGGAGGAGAGCAGTGAACGGTGGGTGATGAGTTGGTTCTTGTTAATTGGCATTGGTTCAATTGTTGAATAAGTGTGTTAGATTTTTGCACAGGTCTGGAGTACATGATCAGGGCTTTTGTATACATTAAAGAAATAATCCATTATTTAAAAAAATGTCATGTCCTCTGCTTCCCCACTACCTCTCTGGTAATGGCAAAACAGCAATCTCATTGACTGATCTGACACCTGATTTTTGATATAGTTGCTATAGAGACCTTTTGGCTGCATGGTGAAGAGCTTGTCTACATGGAGCAGTAATGCGGACTACAGAGATGTAATTTCTAAAGAGCACTAACATGTTGCACATTAATTGGTCAGTGTAGGCCCTACTGGTGCGAACTGAAAGTTCCCTGGTGCTCTTTAACGTAGTTGTCTGAAACACTACTAAGCAAAAGTACATTTTGAGAACTTTAATTTGCACCAACAGGAGTTACATGGACCAATTAATGTGCAAAATACTAGTGCGCTTTAGAAATTACACTCTTGTAGTGCACATTACTGCTCCCTGTAGACAAACTTGAAGTAGTCTTTCAACTGTGGAGGGAACATTAAGATTCCTGGAGGAAGGAAGTAAACAAGTCCTCCCACTAATGGAATAATTGGCAACACTTATAGGGTCAAGAGTAGACCAGTAGATTTTGCTCCTCTCTCTAATTTCAGATGCTCTTGCTACCACCACGCCAAAACAATAGCTAATAAAAAGAGTAGGGCAATCAATGGAGCATAAGATCCCACTATAAGGCAGCCTTGCATCTATGTCATAAATTAAGCAGTTTTGAGCCAGCTTGTGGTTTGGATGGAACTCTTGGTATATTGAGTATGTACAGTAGATGCCTTTTTCTAGGGACCACTACAAGTCTTATCAATCAGAAAAGAGGCTCTGATCACACTAGATGATTAAAAGATCCCATGTAACTTTCCCCTGTAGTGAAAGATATTAATCTGGGTACTGTGGCCATAACCATCCTGAGTGGTCATATTTTGTCCAATAATCTTTCCACTATAATTTCAACTAGAGAACTTACTATTCCCCTGATTATTGCACAATAGTGCTGGTGCAAAATCACTACTATTGTCTGCCCTGCCAGAGTGGCATGGCCTGAATCTCCTCGCGCACAGTGCTGGTGCAAAATCACTACTATTGTCTGCCCTGCCAGAGTGGCATGGCCTGAATCTCCTCGCGCACTGGTTCAAATCAGGAGTAACTCCACTGAAGTCAATGGGATTATCCTGGTGTAAAACTGCTGTAAGTGAAAGGAGAATCAGGTTGTGATTTGCAAAGTGCTTTGGGGTCCTTCAGGATGAAAGGCAATGTGAAGACATAAGATTTTACCCAGAACAGGTGTCCTTCAGCCAGGGCCGGCTCTAGTTTTTTGGCCGCCCCAAGCAAAAAAAACAGCAACAAAAATGGCCGCCGAACTGCCGAAGCAAAAAAAAAATCACGGCCACCCCAAGAATCCCTGGACTGCTGCCCCTTACAAGGCACTGCCCCAGGCACGTGCTTTCTCGTCTGGTGCCTGGAGCTGGCCCTGCCTTCAGCCCTTTTGATTCTGCAACCTTCTTTGCAAGAGGGAGATCCTTTCACAGGCACAACTCCCCTCCCAACAATCCCCAATCCCTCCATAACGTTGGTCTCAAAATTTTTCATTCTGAGGATCAGCAGGAAGGGCTGTGTGGATTACTGGTGAACTGTGGACCAAAGTTTGAGAATCTCTTATTCAAAATATTAAACCCCCATCTTGTCACTCCCTCCCACAATCAGACCTGTGGGTTTCAAAGCCCAGTTTGTCTGTTTTTTATCTAATCCACCTGCATTCAGTGGCAATGGCGGAGGACCTTAACCTTTAAATTCAGATCTGAATGGCTTTGTAAAAGGTGATCTGGTTTAATACAAGTTACAGGATTCAGTAATATTCATTTATATACCCTCTACTGAGTGACATTTTATGGCCTGCAATATAGAGGAGGTTGGACTAGATGATCATAATGGTCTCTTCTAGCCTTAAAACCTATCAATGCACATTTTACAGTTGGAATATTTGGAATGATAGTTCTTCTTATTGATTTGGCTACAGAAGTAGGAGTATTCCATCTCCTTTTTAGTGTCCAATTGCTGCCTCCAAAGTAAGGATGGCATGATCTAGTTGGTCTTCCTAGTAACGTGGACGTTCAAATACCAGCTACCTATTGTAAAAACTCCCAGAGCAGCAAACAGTCGTGCTGTGAATATGGGCACCAGGCAAAGTTTCTAGTATTGCAGTGCCATCCCTTGAAGTGCTGAATTTGGAAAGAGCATAGAGAAAAATGGGTTTATGCCTACAGAATACAGCTTTTCTGTTTGAAATGTCTGATGGATAGCAAAGCACCTAGGTACAGTTCCTGCCTTTTCATGATCTGCTATTCTCCTTATATACTTGTTTTTTTAATATTGAGCTAGAACATTTTTGTTTGTTTGCACAGCTATACAAACTTTAAATAGGATGCCAGGTTGCTAGAGTGAAAACTTTTTGTAAAGGAAATAATATATGGCAGTATTTCTCACTGTAGAATTCATCATATTTTCTTCATCTTTTCGCATTAAATAATTACATATTTTTTCTTTTGCAGTGATCATAATGAACATGGTGAAGGTGAAAAATAAGCGTTAGAGTACAGAGCTTGCCAATTTCCTTCCATTCCCATCTCACTCATAATTTGTTCCTTTATGCTGGTTCCAACAGCCACTCTCCCTGGTAGCAGAAATACTGTAACACTGATGTCTGTCGGCTACTTTTTTTTCTCCCCCCCTTCAAGGATATAGCTTACTCCTCTTCTCCAAATGGCAAACTCTCTGAGGAGCAGTCCCCTGCTTAACATGTCAAAATGTGAGTTCTGGCTGTCGATTGCTTGGGTTTTCATCCCTTGGGGTGTGAAGGTGCCAAAACTCAAAGCATAATTTTGCAGATGTTGAGATCCCGTTAGCCCCCTAGGTAGCAATGCTAAGCCACCAAGCCAGCTGGAATGATGGGCTTGTGCTAAGAATGTAAAAGTATACATTTTTAGTTTTCAACCAACAATGACCGACCACTGGTAACTTCAACAAAGTCAGGCATTGCTCACTTTATTTTTGGAGAGTAAGTGGCTCTGTCGATTCCCCTGAGCTCCTCTTCTGCTCTAGCGCTGCTGTTTTAAAGATGCTGTTTAGAACTATAGAAATTTCTTTGGTTCCTTTCCAGCATATCTGCTACTCTTTAAAGGAATACTGTACTTTGACAGCTGCTTTGGTTCATGGCAGAAAAATTAGAAGTTATTTCAGCGAACCATAATGTTGTCAGTTTCAAAAATGTTTTTTACCTTGCTTCCAAGAGAAGGAAGCGGGGAACCCTAGCTAAATGAAAACAAGAAGATGATGATGGGACAGTGAGCAGGCTGTATGCCATTCACCCTCATTTGCAAATAGACATTTGACAGGCTCTGAGAAACTGTGTGTGTGAGAGAGAGAGAGAGCTTAGACAGAGATATCAAGATATTTTGTGTTGTAGCCTGCCAGAGAGACTTAAAAAAATCTCTAAGAGGGTTAGTAAGCAAACGGTAGCAGCTGTTTCTTTTATTTATTTATCTTGGTTCTTTGGTTCAGTGCAAGATGTCTTTCTTGAATTATGGCAGTGAGAAAAATAGTTAAAATGGGTGGGACGTATTCTGAACTGCAGTGCACAGGCAGCCCCATTAACTTCACTGCAGTAACACAAATGCTGACGAGAGCAGAACTGGGCCCACCGTGTGGAATTGTGCTCGCTAAATTTGCAAAACACAGTGCCCACAATGTGCATATTATAAGTAGTTGGAAACAAGCACCCAGGATTTGTGTTGTCTCCTATAAAATGGCATTAAGATAGCTTAAGGTTGCATAGGTAAGTATTGTAAATTCAGAAAATGAAGAAGTCAGGGCTGGGTGCTTCCTGCACATTCTCTCCCTGTGCTGACTGTTTGCTCCAACCCCTTCCCACCCCCTCGCTCTCAGCCTCACTCTACATCTGCCCCTTATGTCGTCTTCCTTCCTCCGCTGCTCTGCACCCACCCCAGCTTCCCCCTTTAATGTTCCCTCTTCCAGCCTTGCCTTTCTGTTTAGCTAATCCCATCTCAATGAAACCCCTCCCAAAATTAAAAATAGACTATTTTGTGGACCTAACCAGACACTTGCTGCCATCACACTGATCACTCTGCTCGTGTGGTATATCCCTTTCCCCTAACTGTCATATGTCCTGTCTACTTAGACTGTAAACTCTTCATGGCAGGGATTGTCCAGTATTCTGTGTATGTACAGTGTCTAGCACAATGGGGTTCTCTTCCTGGTTGATCCCTGTAATAAACATGATCAATAATACAACTCTACCCTGTTATGTGCATGCATTATGTTGTTAGTTAAACAATTACATACTGTTTCTCTAAACTATATTGTATTATACAAGATAAGATACATGTGTGTAGTACCGTGCAATATTTTTTTTCTGGTATACTTACATTATTTTTTATTGATAATAGTCCACAATGGTACATCCTATTTTACTTACATTTGTATAAAGTCTTCTTCTCTCTAGGTATTTATTTTAGTTAGTTAGACCCTGATTCTGTAAGTTGGAATATATGGGAAGATCCCTGAGCCCACATGAACTTCATTTAAGTCAATGGGCTTTTTTATGCAGGCACATCGATCTGCCCATATGTTCTCCCTTGCAGGATCACGGCCTGAATTAGCAGCCATGCATTTCCTTTTGCAACCAGGAGCACAGCTAGAGCTGGCTGGGTATTTTCTGTAGAAGTGTTTTTCGACAGAGAATGTGACTTCTGCAAAATTAAAATTTTCCATGGAAAAAATGCGATTTTGTTGAAAACTTTTCACTTTCCATTGGGAAGATCAAAATGGAATACTTTATTTCAAGTTGGGTTGTCCAGAATCTAAACATTTTGGTTTGTCAAACTGACTCACAATGTTTACTTGAGGGTCAGTTTGGCATTAATCTATGTCCTTGTGAGCTCTGGTAGTGTGTTATGGGAGTTGTACTTTACATGCCTCATGCTTCCATTTTCCTCTATGGAGCAAGTACCCTGGCTAGACTACATATCCCATGATGCACAATGGAATGGTGAACCATAACAATACATCATGAGTCTCACACAGCCATGGAGTATCATGAAAGGTGTAATCCAGCTGTGGCATTCAGCCTATAGACCAGAATGGGGACAAGAGGCACCCAAAGTACAGCCAAGCCAATATGAAATATTTGAACATTTTAGCATTTAAATTTTTCTGAACTGTTGGTTCCATTTTTCAGCTTTGTCTCTATTTGGGATGAAAACAAATGTGGATATATTGAAATTTACTGTGGGACAGAAATTCCCATTTTTGACTAGCTTCTGGCACAGCCCTTTTTAGTGTTTTTAAGGTATTGAGGTAATTATGAAATTAATTTAGCTGCACACTTTGTTGGTCTCTGTATGGCAGCATATTTTACTATTAGTCTGTGTATTTTAGTTAGTCTATAGGATATTATTTAAGTGCCACGTATGGTGAATTTTTCATATGTTTCCTTCATTCGGTGGCTGGCACATACAGTGTATTGCCAACTGAAAAAAATGATCTACAACCTTAAATATTTAGCATTCATCCCATATTACTGAAATAGTATGTTATAAGGACTGTATCATAATACATGCACATAAGGGACATAATTAAGATTAAATATACAATTTAACTCTTGCATTTCCTTTTCAAATTAAAAAAATGTGAAAATTCGGAAACATTGAAATTTTAGTTTCAGCTTTGTTCAACACAGTACTTAATTTGTACGTGCCATGGCTCAATCAATTAGGTGACGGGACTCAAGCGATGTTTTTACATTAATAACTGATGCAGCAAGGCCAGAGATGCTGGGGCTCAGCCCTGGCAAGTCTTGGCACAAATTAAGCTTTGGTTCAACATTAAACAGAGTCCTCCTGAACTCCCGTGGTGTCTGATGAGAGTTGTAGTTTGAGTGCTTCGTGTTCCAATTCTCCATTGCTGGATGACGTCTCCCATGAATCACATGGCTACTCAGCCAGAGGGGAGAGTGTAGTGCATCACAGGAGATATAGTTCAGCTGGGGAAGCTGACCTATAGAAGAGCATGGGGGCACAAAGCACCCAAACTACACCACCCACGATGAACTGTGGCAACTAAGATGGGCACACATTTAATTTTGAATGGACCTGAAATAAAATGTTTTGATTCAGTTTGACAGCCTGAATCAGTTGACCTGATCCCACACTACATATTTTGTTTAAATTTTCCTGATGGAAAACTGAAAAATTGATGTTTCCCAATGAAAAGTTTTGATGTTTGCTGAAACAATTTTTTTTGATGGAATACCCCCAATTAGCTCTAATTATAATGCATAAACAAAAAAGGGCCAAATTAGGATTGCAAGAGCATCCTTAAATCTGGCTCTTCCTAACTTCAGAGCACTTGACTTTGCAACCGAAATACCATTTTTGGAGTAGTTTCTTTGGTATTTAATTCATAGGCTGTGCTACATTACATTCTAAACCCAAGAGACGGGCAATCACCCATTGGGCAGAGACCACCAAATTTATGTTCAGGTCTCTGACCATTACTACATTTGAATCAAGGTTTCAGTTTTATATCACTAGCAAGTCAAAATTAGGTGCAACTGATAATTTCTTAAGTGTGAAAAAGTATTTGGCTGTTTTTAGATGAGCCTCAATGTAGTTTTCTCGAAAAGGGAATTAGAACCTTTTTTTCCCTCACTGGAAGTAACTAGCTTTTTGCATTTTACACCCAGGTGCTTGCTATAGGATCTGACACATAGCCATACCCTGGAAAACTATAAAACAATATAATTTATAGAAATAAACTGAGTGAGAATCATTATTTTTTATTGTACCACTTAATGTGCAGAAAAAGCACACTTTCCAAAACTGTGGAATAAACATTCTGTTAGCCTTATTGGGTCCAAATGTTAGGGTTTAAATTATTTTAGTATGCAAACTTTCTTTCATATCTTGGCAGAAGTGATTTCCATTTTTATTCCTTTGGTATCCATAACCCTATTAGAATCAAAAACATATGCTTTGAGATCATTGGACAGGTCTCCTCGCCACCCTCATGTTTTAAAAATACACCAAAAAGGCTGACACTCAAGTAGCGAAAATAACAGGAATGGTAGAGGAGAAAATTATTTGGACCATCTAGACTGAAAGGGAAAACAGTTCAAAAGGTGCAGTTTGGTTTTCATGCTTTTGATTTGCAAGTCATTAAAGCTGCAAAAATCTCCAAGTCTCCTGCTGGCTGCCATTCGGAATCCAACTTTCTTTCCAATAACAGGAGATGCTTGCACAAGAATCACAGATTTACAAAATAAAAAAGTGCAGAGGGATTTCAGCTTTATAACACTTCTGGGGATGTAACACTTACTGTTATCCATACATCTACAGGTCTGAAATGCTGTAGATTTATTAATAGATTTTTAATTGGTAGAACAATGACAAATCTCTTATATGTGAGTCCAGCAGTTCAGTGAAATGCACTGTATATTCCACATAGCTGCTCTTTAGTTATAAGGTGTACAGAAGCTGATCAGGGCTTGATGGATTTAGTTTGAGTGTCTCCTCCTAAGAATTCAAAAAGTTAACAGGTTTCAGAGTAGCAGCCGTGTTAGTCTGTGTCAGCAAAAAGAAAAGGAATACTTGTAACACCTTTTAACAAATTTATTTCAGCATAAGCTTTCATGGGCAACAGCTCACTTCATCAGATGCATGAAATGAATCACACAGTAAGCAAATATTTATACATACAGAGAAATATGAAAAGGTGGAAGTAACCATACCAACTGTAAAAGGCTAATTAATTGAAAGGAACTATTATCAGCAGGGGAAAGAAACTTTTGAAGTGATAATCAAGATGGCCCATTACGGATAGTTGACACAGAGGTGTAAGGGTACTTAAACTAGGGGAAATAGATCAATTAACGTAATGACTGAGCCATTCCCAGTCTCTGTTCAAACCTAAGGTAATGGTATCTAGTTTGCATATTAATTCAAGTTCAGCAGCTTCTCGTTGGAGTCTGTTTTTGAAGCTTTTTTGTTGCAAAATTGCCACCTTTAAGTCTGTCACTGAGTGATTAGAGAGGTTGAAGTGTTCTCCTACTGGCTTTTGAATGTTATAATTCCTGATGTCAGATTTGTGTCCATTTATTCTTTTGCGTAGAGACTGTCCAGTTTGGCCAATGTACATGGCAGAGGGGCATTGCTGGCACATGATGGCATATATCACATTGGTCGATGTGCAGGTGAACGAGCCCCTGATGGTGTGGCTGATGTGATTAGGTCCTATGATGGTGTCACTTGAATAGATATGTGGACAGAGTTGGCATCGGGCTTTGTTGCAAGGATAGGTTCCTGGGTTAGTGTTTTTGTTGTATAGAGTGTGGTTGCTGGTGAGTATTTGCTTCAGGTTGGGGGGCTGTCTGTAAGCGAGGACTGGTCTGTCTCCTAAGATCTGTGTGAGTGAGGGATCATCTTTCAGGATAGGTTGTAAATCTTTGATGATGCGCTGGAGAGGTTTTAGTTGGGGGTTGAAGGTGACGGCTAGTGGCGTTCTGTTATTTTCTTTGTTAGGCCTGTCCTGTAGTAGGTGATTTCTGGGTGATAACAGGTGAGAATAGACCAAACAATGAAGTAAAAATATTCTCATCACACCTATTTAATCACTAATATTGATTTTTATTTATTTAGTTTAACTTAGCACAGATTTTTCCATGGCTGTGTAGTCAGCTGACTCTCAGCCCAAGCTCTTTCATGGTCTCTTGCCCATCTCTAGGCAATCTTACTGTTCCTGGCAGGAATTCAGATCACTCCCAGGGTCCCTTTGGAGTTCAATTACTTCTAGTCCATGGTGGTGCTCCCCAGGCCCTGCAACAGAATTTGGCTGGAAGTAACCTTACAGGGCTTACAATGTCCGTCTGCCCCAAAACAAGGGGGAAAGAAAATGGGATGTTGGCCTCTATGCCAGGTTAGGCTCCCCTTCTAGTGGAGCTCATTGGCAGTCCCTAGCAGCTTTTCCTCATGGGCAAAGTTCCCCCTATTCTTGTGGAGAGCTTCACCTTTTTAAGTTCCCCTTCTCTGGGTTGACCATGTTCTGCAGGTGCACCTAATTGGTGCTTCCTGAATGCATTAATGCAGTTAGCCTTTCTGTCAGTGAGATGGGGGCATGTTCCAACACATACCCGCCCTCCCCCCAATACCGGAAAGGTTTTGTGCTGTAACATCTCTCCAGTCCAAAGCTCCTTGGGAAAAAAATCTGTATTTCCATGTTCTCTCCCTGCTTGTTGCTGCACCGGGAATCTATAGGGTTGGAGTGCTATCTACAGTGCATAATTCGGCGGTTTGAGTCCTTCGTGGAGTGTAGCAATTGCAAAGGCTTGTGGTCTGAGACTGGGGAAAAGGGACTACCCAGCAGGTAATACCTGAGGGAGTCCACAACCCACTTGATAGCCAGAGCTTCCTTCTCAATAGCTGAATATGTTCTGTCCCTGGGGAACAACTTCCTGCTTAAATATAGGATGGGGTACTCTTCTCCCCCAGAGTTCTGAGAGAACACCACTCCCAGATGTCAAAACACCACTCCCAGATGTTGGAAGCATCTGTATAGAGGATAAACTCCCAGGTGAAGTCTAGGTTGGCAAAGAGTGGCAGCTGGCTTGGTTGTGCCTTCAGGGTATTAAAAGCTTCATTGCACCAGTCATCCCCCACCACACCTTCTTGGGGTCTTTGCCTTTTAACAGATCAGTCAGGGGACCTGTGATTGATTAAAAGTTGGGGAGGAAGTGGTAATAATATCCCAGAAGGCCCAGGAAGCAGAGTATCTGTCACCTAGTCCAGGACATGGGGTACGAATTTAATGGATGGACTTTGTCTAACACAGGTTTCACAAGGTCTCCTCCTCCCCGATGCCCTAAGTTACTTCTGTCACTTTGCTGGGTTAGATGTGAGGCCGGCCTCCCGTAGCGATATCAGTACTGACTTTAGGTTCTGTAAGTAGTCTTCCCATTTATAGCTAGAGATGACAATGTCATTAAGGTGAACTGTGGTGAATTGCTGGGGGGTTCAAGGATTTGGCTGATAATGTGCTGGAAAATTGGTGCTGCCCCTTGCAGCCTGAATGGTATAGTTTTAAAATGGAAGAGACCCAAGGGGGTGGAGAATGTGGTCTCCTCCTGGGAGGATGGAGACAGGGTAATCTGCTAATAGCCCTTGGTTAGGTCAATGGTACTGAGGTATTGTGATGGGCCCAACCACTCTAACAGCTCATCCACCATTGGCACTGGGTAGGTATCAAACTTCACAATGGTATTGACCTTGGAAAAGTCTATACAAAATCAAACTGTGCCGCTTTGAGGACTAGGACTATAGGGCTTCTCCAGTCATTGTTAGACTCCTCAACAACTCCCATTCTCAGCACTGCCTGCACCTCTTCTCTTACTGTGTCCCACATCCTTTTAGGTAATGGTGAGGGATTCTCCCTAACCAGTTGCCCTGGTGCTGTTTTCAGATGTTGTGTTGTGTTTGTTCTCCCTGAACACTGAGCAAAGGCTCGGGTCATTTGCACCAGTTGGATCTTCTGATCTGGTGAAAGGGCCTTGTTCAGCAGTATGAATCCAGGTTTTGGGCAAGCAGCTACCTTGGGCCCTAGTTCAGGGATCACCGGCCAAAGGTCAATAAGGAGAGCTTCCCAGGTCTTTCATGGCTTGGGAAAATTTACATGGTAGAGTGACCTTAGTCTTCTTCCTCCTGTCTAATCTGCCAGGCCCTTTTGTCTAAGCAACTTGAATGGGCCCTACCAGTGAGCCATCAGTTTGGACTCTGAGGATGGTAATAGCAACAGAACCCTGGCTCTTGGATGGAAAGTTCATAAGCATGCCTTTTGGCTGTACCCTTGTTCTTGCCTTTGTTGAGCCCAGACGAGCGTCTCTTTTGCAAACATGCTCAATGTCGTAAGGCATATAATGTACTGGGTTGTGTTGATTGTATTTGCATCTTGCTCCTCCCAACCTTCTTGCACCCAGGATTCCCCAGGGCTGGTGTCCATACAGCAGTGCAAAGACAAGTACCCTGTTTAGGCTTGGAGTACCTCTTGTATGGCAAATAGCAGAGGCAGGAGGAGTTGATCCCAGTGCCTAGGCTCAGTCCCGACAAGCCACTTAAACATCTCCTTCAATGTTACGTTAAATCTTTCCATGCGGCCATCTGTTTGCAGATGGTGCTTTGATGTTCTCAGACCCTTAATTTTAAGGAGGGAGTATAGTGCTTGTAACAACTGAGATGTGAACTTGGAGCCCTGATCAGTCAATATTTCCTACCCAGGCAAAGAATCAGGAGTGATTGCTGTCATCTTAGCCAAATGCAAGGGAATGGCTTCAGGGTAGCCTGTGGCATAGTGCATCATTATGAGTATGTATTGTTTTCTCATGGAGCTGTTCTCTGAATGTCCCATCATGTCAATCCTTTTCTCTTAAATTGGGTTTCCATTAATGGCTCTGGGACTAAGGGGGAACATTCTTAGCTGCCAAATACTGACACTCCGGGCAGGAAAAGCAATACTCCCTAACATTGTGCTACACCCCAGACCAGATAAAGTGGGTCAGTAGCTGCTCCAGGGTCTTCTCCTGTCCCAGATGCCCTGGTCAGGGAATATTGTGAGCTAGCTGCATTATGGCCCAGTGATACTTATAGGGTACCAGTAACTGAGTTCTCACTACCCTCCGACTATGGGTTCTGCTCCACACTCTACAGCCACTCTTTCTCCAGCACAAAACTGGGGTGCTGTCTCAGGTGCTGGAGGTCCACTTTCTCCCCATTCATGGATGCCACTTATTCATAGGTGCAGCCTAAGCATTGTGTTGTCTTGCTGTTTTTGGATGAAACTTGCCCCTTGCTTGTGCTACTGTAATTGAATTGCATGGGAGGGATAGCTCAGTGGTTTGAGCATTGGCCTGCTAAACCCAGGGTTGTGAGTTCAATCCTTGAGGGGGCCATTTGGGGATCTGGGGCAAAAATTGGGGATTGGTCCTGCTTTGAGCAGGGGGTTGGACTAGATGACTTCCTAAGGTCCCTTCCAACCCTGATATTCTATGATGTGGGTACCCACTGCCAGTTCCAGTTAGGGTGACCAGATGTCCTGATTTTTTAGGGACAGTCATGATAATTGGGGCTTTGTCTTATGTAGGCATCTATTACCGTCCACCCCATCCTGAATTTTCACACTTGCCATCTGGTCACCCTAGTTCCAGTCATATACTGGGATAAGGCTTTACATCTCCAAATATACACTGCAAGCAAATCATTGCCTCTGGGGTAATCATCTCACCTGTTGGGGTGGCTTGCATCACTGTTTGGCTACACACTGAGTCCACAAGCCCTAGTACCGTCTTCCCTTAGACCAATACAGGGATGGTCATGTTGGAGGAAGTCCTCCTATTGGCACTCTCTTCTGCCATCTGTGTATTCACATTCCTTCAATAGACGCTCTTTTCTCATGTGCCCCTGTTGCACATAGGAGAAGCGGGTTACTAAGCTCAGCCCCACGCCCACGGGCTCCTTCCTGGCAGGGACTGGGTTTAAACTATGAGTGCATCCTGTGCCTGATGTCAAGGGCTCCAGTTTGGTTGTTTGTGTCACAAGGTGATTATCTGGGTGACACCTCATCTGAGCTCATCCCTGTGTTTTGCCGAGGTCTTCCCCTCTCCGTGCACTGGGGTGGGGTTTGTACACATTCTCTGTCACTCCCAGAGTGTGGCATCTGCTGGTGGGCGTCCGGTGCAGTCGATGGCCCTGGTTGGCGAACGGGCAGAGGTCAGGCCTGTTGCATCTCTAATGACCCATTGGCTGTGAGAAAATTCTCCATCAGCAGCATCACCTCTGACAATAACTTGGGGAAATGCTGGAGCACCCACTCCCAGCCCCTAACTGGAAATATGGAGACAAACTGCTCCATTAGGACTAACTCTGCAAGTTGGGCCCCAGAGCGTTCCTCCAAGTGGAGCCACCACCAGCAGTGCTTTTTTAATCATTGGGCCCCAGCGCTATCACCTGGGGACATGCCCCCTTTGGGTATGTCTCTGCTCTGAAGTGCTGCCACTGTGTCTCCTTGCCTATATCCAGATAATCTAAAATAGCGGCCTCACCCAGCTGTGGTATTGAGCCTGCTCTGGGTCAAGGTTACGGTAGGCCAGCTGTGCCTGTCCCTTCAGGAATGGAGCTAAATCTAATGCCCAGTGCTCCAGAGGCCAGCACCACCCTCTCGAAGGTGGTGAGGAATGCCTCCGGATAGTCATATGGACCTGTAATGGTGCGGGACCCACTCAGCGGCGCCTCCTGCTGGTTGTCCAGGGAATTAGCTCTTTTTTCCAGCCCGGAATGCCCTCTGCAGGTCGCTGTCCCACTCGCCGTTGGCCCCCATGTCCCTTCAGGACCCCGGTGCCCTTTTGTCTGTCCCCTTCAGGCCTGAGCGGGGTGCTCACCCTGCTACAGGACCCATCCTAGCTAACTTCACTGGCACAGGTAGGAGAGCTCCCGCTGATGTATTGGGTTCTGCAGGGCCCCCAGGCATGGGCTAGTGGTCTTAACCATTGCAGACAGTCTGTCTGGGGTTCTTGCTGATGGGACACAATTTCCTTCAGCAGCAGCTGCTGCTACTGAGCTGCTCAGGCCTGCTGCCGGGCCATATACTGCTGTAACATCTGCTGGAAGTTCTGTTGCTGGTTGGCCTGCTGTTGTTGCCACACTGCCATCCACTTACACCAGTGCTCGGGTCCATCTTGGCAGAAACCACCTCTCAGCAACCTGGTGCAGACCTTATTTCTGTCTAAGGTCCTTGTACCAGGTGTAAGGCTTAACTGTCCACATTTTCCACCAATTATAGTTAGACAACCCTCAGCCTGGGCTCTGCTGTAGTCTCTTTCAATCTCTTTCCTTCGGGTCCTCTATGGGAGCCCCCACTCCTGGGAAATCTCACTGTTCCCAGCAGAAGTTCAGCTCACTCCTGGAATCCCTTTCAAGTCCAATTATCTCTAGCCTGGGGTGGTGCTTCCCAGGTTTTGCCACAGGTTATTGGCTGGGAGCAGCCTTACAAGGCCTCTCACCCATACCAGGCTTGCAATGTTCATTTTTCCCCAAACAAGGGGAAAGGAAAAGGGGAAGCTGTCCACTACCCTAGGCTGGACTCTCCTTGCTAGTGAAGCTCACTGGCAGTCCCTAGCAGCCTCTCCACACAGGCAAAGTTCCCCCCTTTCTTGTGGTGAGTTTCAACTTTTTAAGCTCCCAGGTGGAGCATGCTCTCCAGGTGCACCTTATTGGCACTGCCTGAGTGCATGAAGGCTCATTAGCCTTTTTGTCAGTGGGATGGGGGGGTGTCCCATCACAGGCTGTTATGAGGTGTTTTTCTAACTTCTCTTTAATCATTAACTTAAAAACCAAATTGAATTTAAGTGATCGTTAGTGCGTTATAAAAGGCATTTGATTGTCAGCCATGGAGATGGCTGTCTAACCAGATTCTTTCCTCTATCTGGTCTTCTGAAGCCTTTATCCAGAATCTTCCATCCATGTAATGTCTCGTTCTGCAGCTGCTTCCCTTATGGAGCTAGTCTTTTATTTATTCTGAGGGGGAGCAAACCACAATAATTGTATTTTACATATAAAAGACTTACAGCTACTCTCAACTGTAATGCCAATTTAATAGATTTTGTAATTATCCACAAACCAAGCATCAGAAACACAGACAATTTAGAATTTAAGTTATACCTAAAAGAAATCCAGACATGTTAAGGTATGGATATGCATAACAGAGGCATCCAAACAACCTTAACACCATCTTAACATGATGCAATAACCATATGAGTATGATTAAGAAATGATTAGCGTTAAGAACTTTAACTTTGAATTTTCTTTTTACGAACCCACCATTTAATTAGCGGGCTAATTAGTTTGAGAGAAAATTACTTGTAAATTCTTAGAAAATGCATTCTGTACTCAAAGAATTAGTGCTGTACTTTTGGGGAAGACACATTATATTTTTAAATCAAAGTTTTCAATGCAGAAGAAAAAGTTTTAACTATGAACTTGCAACTGGTGCCCCCATATCAGATCTTATTTAATACAGGTGTAACATGGGCAATCACCTTCTCTACAGGAGCGGCTCTAACAATTTTGCCGCCCCAAGCAGTCGCCGCCGAATTGCCGCCGCGGTGGGCGAGAATGGGGCAGCAGTCCGAGTCCCGCAGTAGCAATTCGGCGGCAGGAAGAGCGGCGGACCTGCTGCCGAATTGCTGCTGTGGCAGGCGAGAATGGGGCAGCAGTCCGAGTTCCGTGGCAGCAATTCGGCGACGGGAAGAGCAGCGGACCTGCTGCCGAATTGCCGCTGTGGCAGGTGAGAATGGGGCGGCAGTCTAAGTTCCTCAGCGGCAGGAAGAGCGGCGGACCTGCCGTTGAATTGCCGTGGCGGTGGGCAAGAATGGGGCGGCAGTCTGAGTCCCGTGGCAGCAATTCGGCAGCGGGAAGAGAGGCGGACCTGCCGCCGAATTGCCGCTGCGGTGGGCGAGAATGGGGCGGCAGTCTGAGTCCCACGGCGGCAATTTGGCGGCGGGAAGAGCAGCGGACCTGCTGCCGAATTGCCGCCACGGGACTTGGACTGCCGCCCCATTCTCGATGCTGCCCCAAGCACCAGCTTGGAAAGCTGGTGCCTGGAGCCGGCCCTGCTTCTCTCACACTGTACCACTCAGCCCTGTTCTATGTGGCGGATTCCTGTCTGCTGCAAGCTGGCCCAAGAGCTCCTGCTCATTTCACATGAATCACTAAACAGCTCACAGCAGCTTTCATTCACTTGTGACTTGGCCCAGATTAGAACTGGTGATCCAGAATTGAAACACTCTCAATTCTCTTACCATTTAATCCACTGTACCTTCTATGTCAGATATCCTTCTATCCATGACTGCCGTGATTCTTGTGTTTTGAGAACAAGCCAAGATACTAACCTCTCCTTTCATTGAAAGCATGTGCCTCTGTTTGCCAAGATAGTGCAGAATCTAATGGTTTTACTGGATTAATCATTTATTCTAAATGTTCTGGTATCAGCATTTGTGAGAAATCCATTCTGCCATGAGCTTGTCTGCACAGGACAGCAGTTATTCTGGAATAAGGTAGAGTGTGAATTTGAAATGCAATAGCTATTCTGGAATAACTTCCCGTGTGGACACTTTTATTTAATAAGTTTTTTGAATAGCTATTGTCAGTTTTCCTGTGTACAGAAACCCTGAAATCCTACTTCTGGAGCATGTTGTCTGAAATGTATAGCTTGTATCTGATTAAGGTGCAAACAATTAAGCATGTGCATAATTTCATTCATGTGAGTAATCCTATTGGTTACATTATATTAATCATTTGAGTAAATTTATACACATGGCATAAGTGTTTTGTGGGTTTGGAATCTGATCATGCAAATTCCTTGGGGAAGGATCATGTTCTTCCTCTCTTGGTACAGCACCAAGCACACGCATGTTCTGTAAATGAATAAATCTGCTGAGCGTCAACTGGATGATTCCAGACCCTGTAAATGTTGCCTGTTGTTTGTAGGCTCTATTATTTATTTGTTGATTATACCAACCGAGTACAATTGTGGCTGTCTGAACTTATTGTGAACTTATTTGACAATGTAGTTTGTCAAATAGACAGTTTTGTCTTACTATAAACTGAGGCCAATATTTTGAAAAATGGGTGCCAGAAAGTTAGGCATCTAAAGCCGTATTTAGGCACTTAACTAAAATTGACATAATAGATAGTTGAATACAACTCCCATAATTTTAAGAGGTGCTAAGTGCCTCTGTTATACATTGTTATATAACTTTAGGCACCCGAGTTTGAAAATATGCATTTGTTTTCTTGCAAGTTTTATTAAACAGTGAGTTGAAGGCTAGAAAATTGAAGATCCTTTCTGCACCATGGAGAATAACCCTAGCGAAAATAAATAACTGTGAATACACATCTGACGAAGAGAAGATAAATAACAATGATTTTTTTCAAAAAAACATCTGTAGAAACAACAAAATTAAAACAAAAAATACTTTGCTGCAAAAGAACAACTTTTTCTCCTGGAGGACACAAGGAATGTTTTTCATTAACATGAACCATGGGAAACGTCGCAGCTTCATCTATTCAGGCCTGACATACGATTTCTATCAAAGGCACATTTCGTTTACCATAGCCTTATTCAGCACTGCTCTTATACAGCATTCTCAGCCAGCTGTTTTTGCTGCTGTTTGCTAGTAATTGATTGCTTTGTTCCTGGTCTGTGAAATAATGTCACTTAGTCCTTAAGCTTCTAGTGGGCTACCGGTTTCTTTCCTACCAAATATTAATTGTGCCAAAAAATAGAGAGAGTTTCCAAACAAAAGGCTAGATTTGAACTTCCCTGATCTTTGGTAAAGTTCAGACCCAGAGCAGAGTTTTTCAGCTTTGCCTCAGCTCTGCGTATAGTACAGTATATCAAGTATTCCATATCCTTTAACATAACACTAACTTGCTAAAATGTCTGCTTCCTTATGTAGCAGCCACATGTTCTATTTTTATCTCACCAGTGAATACAAGAAGTTAAATTACCCACAGAAACAGTTCTCCCATTACTAATGGTCATGTGGTTCCAGGAGCTGGGAGATCAAAAAGGGCAGAGTAAATGTCTGAAAATATCCCTGGGAACAGACAATAAATGGACAGATGTGTGCATTTCACATCAAACAAGTAGAGGACGAAATAACTAGTAGACACGCTGGCTTTTAGAAACCTTTTTATGTCAAAAAACACTGTTTCTAGAATAAGGAGACATTCGCTTTATGGATTTCCAACATGTCTTACTTGAACCTGCGCATTGTGCCTCCAAAGGACAATTAGGTCTCTCAGAGTTCGACAGGACTGCTGTGTGAGTAAATGCTCACTAACATGAGGAAGGGTTGCACAGTCTAGTTCACAATAAAGGACAAATTCCAATATCCTTTTAAGTTGATGGAATTTTTTCCATTGACTGAAACGGGAACAGAATTTGGCCTTGAGAAAGAATTCAAGTGAAGAGGTGAGTCAAATGGATCTATATAAAGTTGGGGTTTTTTTGTACACTTTTTTTCTTAACTGCATTCTATGGTGGGAATGTGCACATGTGTGTTTATTTATATTTAATAGCTGCTCATAAATGTGTAATGTAGGTGGTTGGCTTGCAGTTATAGAATGATCCAATATCACTGTCAGCATTCACATTTTTCATGATTTCCTCAACATTAACATATTGTTAATTTCTAGATAAATTCCATGACATAAACAAACAGCAAGGGGTCAGGAATTTATGGTTTGCTTGACTAAAGCCAGGTCTACACTAACAGTTAGGTTGACCAAGCTACATCGCTTACAACCCTGAGCAACAATGTTAGGCTGACCTACTGTGATACAGCATGGCCAGAAGGCAGCAGGAGAGTGATCTAGGATGAGGAGAAGCCTTAGTCCCTGTAGATTAATTAAAAGCACCTGAAACCAATTAGAGCACCTGAAGCCAGTCACCTGATAAAATCCCCCTGCTTCAATCAGCCAGAGGAGGAGGTGGAGCCGAGTGGTTTGGTGGTGGAGCTGAGAGCAGTTTGGAGGAGCTGAATCAGAGTGGTTTGGTGGTGAAGCAGAGAGCAGTTTGGAGGAGCTGAATCAGAGTGGTTTGGTGGTGGAGCAGAGAGCAGTTTGGAGGAGTGAAGCAGAGTGGATTGGTGGTGGAACAAAGAGCAGTTCGAAGGAAAGTGGAGGAGAGTTTTGAGAAGTGCTGCAGCGGGCTAAGAAGACCAAGATCCTAGGTAAAGGGGCACCTGGCTTGTGCAGAGGGAAGGCAGGAAGCCCCACAAGCTGAAGGTCAGGAGAGGGAAGTAGCCCAGGGGAAAGAATCACTGGTACAAGTGGTTCACCTACTATCATAGGGCCCCTGAGCTGGGACCCGGAGTAGAGGGCGGGCCTGGGTCCCTCCCTCTCCACTTCCCTTCCCTGGGATACTAGTAGGATAGCTGTTACCCCTGTTCAGGGGCAAGAAATGGCACCCTGAAACCCCCCCACAAGAAGAGAAAGTGCGGGACCCATCATAGTAGTGCTGGCAATTTGCCACACTACACAGCAGTAGATTGACAGAAGAGGAGGTGTATTAACTACATTGATGGAAGAACCCTTCCTGTTGCTGTAGTGAGTGTCTACATGGAAGCGCTCGGGCGGCACAGCTGAAGCTGTGTGGCTTCAGAACTTCTAGTGAAGACGTAGCCTAAGTGAGTGCTTTTCGTGAACAAATGAATTGTATCAGAAAATAAATGGGTAAATGAAGGAAAAAAAAGTGCTCCTCATCGATTCATAGATTCCAAGGCAAAAAGGGATCTTTGTGATCATCTAGTCTGATGTCCGTGTATAACACAGGCCATAGAACTTGCCCAAAATAATTCCTAGACCATATCTTGAGAAAAACATCCAAAGTTGATTTAAACATGGTCATCAAGAGAATTCACCATGACCCTTGATAAATTCTTCCAATGGTTAATTACTTTCACTGTTAAAAAATTGCCATATTTCCAGTCAGGGCCGGCGCACAACATTTTGGCACCTGAGGCGGGGAGCTCAAATGACTCCCTCCATGTCCCCTTGCTTGGGCCAAAACGTTGAAAGGTCTCAATTCTGCCTTCTTCCTGTTCTACTCCTTTCATGGTACTGCTCTGCTACCTACCCCAGTAAAGGAGAACTAACAACTTAAAATGCCTTGTTCAAAAGTTGTAAGTAACCCTTAACTTTCAAACGCCTGAACAGCAAATGTAACTTTTCTTGTCTGCATAGTAAACACTGGCATTTTTATCTGTTTGAATAATCAAAGTGGTTTTTTCCATGCCTTCTTAGTTGCAAAGATTTGAACTGCTTCCTGAAGGTCCACAGTCTGGGCCAGCTCATGCTCTATTGAGATGGTTGCAAGATCCATCAGCCTCTCCTGTGTCATTGTGGAGCGCAGATGTGTTTTTATTAACTTCAGCTTGGAGAAGCTGCGTTCTCCACTGGCAAATGTTACAGGAAGTGTTAGAAGTATGTGCAGAGCGCAAAAGCATTTGGAAAGAGGGCGGTCATCTTATTCGTGCACATATATTCCAGAACAGCCTTTGGAGTTGATCCTGCTGAAATGTATCTTGAAAGGGCTTTCAGTTCATCACCTAAATCACTTGCAGTTGTTCCATTGCTCCAGATATATCAAGGTAACACCTTGGAGTCTCTTGCTTACAACATTTATTTCAAACAGTATGTCATGCCACAACACTAAGCCACACAGAAATTTGAAGTTATGTATGTTTCTGGTGATTCCATTTCCCTCTGCCACTGTTCTCCCAAGAACAGTTCCTGTCATAGCATTCAAGTATCAGAGGGGTAGCCGTGTTAGTCTGGATCTGTAGAAGCGACAAAGAGTCCTGTGGCACCTTATAGACTAACAGACGTATTGGAGCATAAGCTTCCGTGGGTGAATACCCGCTTCATTGGATGCAACGTCATAGCATTATTGTCATAATTGTCATAGCATTATCCTCCATAATGGCAACTATGGCATCATCTATCTTTACAATTTGGTATTTGACAGGCTTTATTGCCTCCACTCGACTTTCCCATCATGTGGCACTCAGTGGTTTCAGTGTCAGAGAGGATGTTCCCAGATGTTGCTTCAAAATTTGCCATCGATGAGCTGATGCAGAGAAAAATACATAGATGCTTTGAATTACATTAAAAAATTCAGCAGCCTCACTAGAAGCTGATGCTGCATCACTGACCACCAAGTTCAGTGAATGAGAACTGCATGGGACAAAAAAAGCTCAAGGGTTTAACTTTCCGAACCGTGTCTGCACTCCTCTGTTCTTTCCTCTCATGTTGGCACCATTATCGTAGCCCTGACCTCTCATGTCAGCTATTGCAATTCCCGTATCTTCCAGCTTTTTAAGAAGCATATTTGTCATACCAGCTCCTGTAGTATCATCAATGGCAATACATTCTAGAAAATGATCTCTGACAGTCACCATTGCAGGGACATTTTCACTAGGTTCTGTGGTTGTTACAAAACGCACCACTAAAGTCATTTGTTCCGTATAGCTGATGTCAGGTGTGCAGTCCAGAATAACTTCAGATCTGCTGACTTCAGATCTGCCACAATCTTCTGTTTGACTTTTGTTGCCAGTAGCTGTATGATCTCATTTTGAATTGTTTTTCCAAGGCAGTGGTGTGTGTACATTTCTTGGGTGATGACTCTTCTTAGATGCTCCGTCCTGGAGTGCAGCATCAAACTCAGCCATCAGCTCCACAATTTTAAGGAAGTTTCCATTGTTTGGCACATACAGCTGATCTGAAGTGCCACATAGTGCTAGGTTTTGGGTAGGAAGCATTCTCACAATGGCAATGAGCCTTTTCAGAACATTTTGCCAGTAAAGAGACTCTGATGCAATCTTCTCTTGATGCTGATCATCTATGGTGGCCTTTAAGCTTAGTCTCCTCTCAAGCTCTTTCCACCTATGGAATGCTCTCTGGTGATTTGCTGCCTTCTATTGGCATGCCAGATTTCTAGCCAGATTTTCCCAGTCCTTTGTTCCTGTAGAACCCAATGTGGCTGGAACATTAGACTGGAAGAACAGTATGTTGTTTTTGCAATAAAAACAGTATGCAGCATTCTGGGTTTTTGAGTACATAAGCCATGGCCTCTCCACTTTGTCACCATTGGGGATTTCACACCAGTAATGTGTTGGATGGAAACTTCTATTTTCATTGTCTTTGGGGAACATGAAGTTTTTCACTTTCTGTGGCCCATGCAGTACAAGGAAGTCCCTCAGGCTACTGCTCAAATGGGTTCACAGTCCTGGATTATCTAGACTTAAGGAACTAAATTCATCAGCAGCTGTTTCTTGCGCTTCCACCACACTCCTCTCTGATCTACACTTTTCTTCAGGAATGTGCATGATTACATCCATTTGAGATGGAGATATGGATGCTGCAGTAGCTGCCAGGTCACCTGTGCTCTAACTGGAAGATCAGGCATCTTCTCACCACTTACATCTGCACTGGGGGAACATTTGTGTCTATGTATCTCAGGAGAGCTCCTTCCTGCTTAGATAGAAAAGCTTCCTTTGCTTTCTTTTTTTTTCTGACTCCTGCCCCAGAGGGGCGTTTTCGTCTTTCACTCATGACTGCTGTTCTGTGCTAGCTATAGTGGCTCTCAACACTCAATTGAAGGGGACAAATAAGCAGGCTGGTAGCAGGGCCTGAGTAAGTGAAGATATCAGCGTCTTAAGGGCCTAACTGGCTCCTACTACTTCATTTGACTGCCTGTTCTCCTCAAGTGGGTTCAGGGAAGCAGCAGGAAACAGGAAGCTCCCTGAGAAGCTGGTGTTAATCAGTCCAGGCTCATGGAGATGCTAGAGAGGTACATAAAAGGCTCCTCCTCCTCTCTCTCCCTGCAGCTCCTGCTGCCTTCTGTTATTCCCTCTCACCTTTTCTCCTGCCTGCCTGTTATGTCTCTTGTGCCCTCCTTCCTCCAGCACAGCACTCCACCATCCCTGTGCATCTAGAGCAGAGAGAATACATATGCACCAGCAGCAGAAACAATTTTCTACACTTTGGGTCCTAGTGGCACCCCCCCACAAACAGTCTGGCACCTGAGGCGGCCACCTGAGTTCGCCTCATGGTAAGGCCAGCCCTTTTTCCAGTCTGAATTCGTCTAGCTTCAACTTCCAGTCATTAGATCATTTTATTCCTTTCACTGCTAGACTGAAGAGATCGTTATTAAATATTTGTCCCCCATGTGGGTGTTTATAGACTGTGATCAAGCTACCCCTTTAACTTTTTGTTGTTAAACTAAATAGACTCAAAGAGCTCAATTGCTCTAAGGCATGTTTTTTAATCCTTTAATTATTCTGTGGCTCTTCTCTGAACTCTCTCCAATTTATCAACATCCATCCAGCAGTGGTCACACCAGTGCCAAATACAGAGGTAAAATAATTTCTCTCCTCCTACTTTAGATTCCCCTGTTATGCATTCAAGGATTGCATTAGTTCTTTTGGCTACAGCATCATACTGGAAGCTCATGTTCAAGTGATTATCCACCACGACCTCCAAATCTTTTTCAGAGTTACTGCTTCCCAGAATAGAGTCCTCCAGCATGTAAGTATGGTCTACATTATTTATTCCTAGATATACACATTTACATTTAGTTGTATCAGTGACCTCTGTCCTCTTGATTATTTGCTGCTCTCTCAATTGTTGTGTCATCTGTAAGCTTTATCAGTGATGATTTTGTTTTCTTTCCGGTCATTAATAAAAATGTTAAATAGTGTAGAGACAAGAACCCTTTAAAACCCCACTAGAAACACACCCGTTTGATGATGATTCCCCATTTACAATTACATTTTGAGATCTATCAGCTACCCAGCTTTTAATCCATTTAATGTGTGCCATGTTAATTTTGTAATCATTCTAATTTTTTAATCAAAATGTCATGTCGTACCAGAAGTCGTACAGAAGTCATACCAGAAATCGTACAGAAGTCTAAATATGTTGCATCCACACTATTACCTTTATCAACCAAACTTGCAATCTCACCAAAAAAAAGATATCAAGGTATTATATAACTCTTCTTTAATTTTTTATTAATTGAGGACTGTATCAGCTGTTCCATTATCTTGCCTGGTACTGATGTCAGACTGACAGGCCTAATTACTCTGGTCATCCAGTTTACCCTTTTTAAATATTGGCACAACATTATCTTTCTTCCAGTCTTTGGGAATTTCCCTACTGTTCCAAGACTTATTGAAAATCAACATTAACGGTCCAGTGAGCAGCTCATCCAGCTCTTTTAAAACTCTTGGATGCAAGTTATCCAGATCTGATGATTTGAGAATGTTGTGACAAAGTTCCTCCTCTACCTTGGTGAGTCCTGCGCTTATTGGCGGATTTTGATCGCCTCAGAGATCTTCCCCTCTGGTAGAACCACACTCAAATTCCTCCTGTGTCTGATCAGGAGTTGGGAGGTTTGGGGGGAACCCGGGCCCGCCCTCTACTCCTGGTTCCAGCCCAGGGCCCTGTGGATTGCAGTTGTCTATAGGGTTTCCTGTAACAGCTGTGTGACAGCTACAACTCCCTGGGCTACTTCCCCACGGGCTCCGCCCAACACCTTCTTTATGCTCACTGCAGCACCTTCCTCCTGATGGTCTGCTGATGCTTGTACTCCTCAGTCCTTCAACTCTTCTCACTCTCAACTCCTTGTGTGCCTCTTGCTCCCAGCTCCTCGCACGCCACACCACAAACTAAAGTGAGCTCCTTTTTAAACCCAGGTGCCCTGATTAGTCTGCCTGTCTTAATTGATTCTAGCAGGTTCTTCTTAATTGGCTCCAGGTGTCTTAATTAGCCTGCCTGCCTTAAATTGGTTCCAGAAAGTTCCTGCTTGTTCTAGTGCAGCCCCTGCTCTGGTCACTCAGGGAACAGAAAACTATTCATCCAATGGCCAGTATATTTGCGTTCTATCAGACTTCTGTACCCCACTTGTCTGGGTCTGTCACAATGTCTAACATTAGTAGCTGTTGTTTAACATCCTCCTGAGGTACTAGTGGAGTGGAAAGCGTGTTATCCTGTGATATGACTACTGTATCTTTTTTATTTTACAGAATATCACTATTTATTGAACTTTTTTGCATTTTTATTGATAATTCTACCACTTCCATCTAGTAGTGGACCAATACCATTGTTAGGATTATTTTTGTTTATATTTAAATTCCTTCTTATTGTCCTTAGATTTCTACTTGTTCCTTTGCTTCCCTTATCATTTTCTACAATTCCTAGCTTCTGATTTATATTCATTACTATCAACTTCCCCTTTCTTCCATTTGTTATATATTATTTTTTATATCTGCCTTCACTTCCCTGTAAATCAGGTTGCTTTTTAACCAATATGGCCTTCTTCCTTGACTGTGGCATTGTGGTTTTTCGGGCATCTTGTAATTTGTTTTTACACAATTCCCAACTATCATTCATGTTTTTCTGATTAAATTCTTCCTCCCAGATGATTTGGATCATAATTGTTTTCAGCTTTATGAAATTGGCCTTTTTAAAGCACCAAGTGCATATATCATTGGTCTGCAGTTTATTCTGTTTGCATATTATAAATGTGATCAAATAATGATCAGTTGTGCCTAAGCTACCACTAACTTTTAGTTCTGTGAACAGTTCCTCTCTGTTTGTCAAAATGAGGTCTAATATAGAATTCTCCCATGTTGGATGGAACATTTTTAATTAGGAAATTTTCATCTATAATGTTTAGAAATTCCAAGGACGTTTTAATACTATCAGCATGAGACCTCCAGCATACGTCATTCAAACTGAAGTCCCCATGACTACACAACTTTCTCCCCTACATATTACAGGTAGGTGTATAAGGAATCTGTCATCCTGTTCCCTAGTGTGATTTGGTGGCTGAGAAGACACCAACTAATACCCCATCTTGTGCTTCATCTGTTAGGATATTGATCCATAAGCACTCAATATCATTTCCTTCTGACTTATCAGTGACTCGGAAACAGATAATGCCATTTTTAACAGAGTGTTACTCTTCTTCCCCTTTTGCCCACTCGATCCTTCCTAAATAGGTTATAACCATTCCAGTAATGGGAATCATCCCACCAGGTTTCATAGTGTTTACCTATTAGATCAAATTTATGCTCATAAATATGCAATTCCAATTCCTCTTGTTTGTTACCCAGGCTCCTAGCATTGGTGTACAGGCAATTAAAGAATTTGTTCTCTTTATGTTCTTTGGTTCCTTGATTAATTTTGTTCTCAACATTTCGATTTTGTGCTGAGTGCTCATCGCTTCCCTTTATTTACCCTCCCCTTTTGTTATTAGTTTAACACCCTGATGACTATGCTAGCCAGCCTGTCCATGAGAAGATTGATTCTCCTTCTTCTGAGGTGGAGACCATCCAAACTATATAGCCCCCTTTCCCCATAGAAAATGGACCAATGTTCCACGAAACCCTCCACCTTCTTTAAGTTGTATGCATTCAAAAATGTTTCAGGGAAACTGAAAAGACTATGCAATATAGAAGATGCCCTAGGATTGACTTGAGGATACTTGTCCTTAAATATATTAGATATTATAGGCCTTGGAAAGCATCATTACTCCTGGTAATGATGGAAGGAAAGGAAACATTAAGCTACCTGCATATAAAATATTTTAGAGAGACAAGGTGGATGAGGTAAGATCTTTTATTGGACCAACTTCTGTTGGTGAGAGAGACAAGCTTTCTTGAGCTTACACAGAGCTCTCACCAACAGAAGCTGGTTCAATAAAATATATTACCTCACCCAACCTGTCTCTCTAATATCCTGGGACCAATACAGCTACAACAACACTGTATAAAACCTTTTGACAGGTTTTTTTTTTTATTCCAGACAGTATACATTATTTTATTAGGAGAAAAAAGATTGTATAGTTGAAAAATAGAACTTGTGATTTTCAATAAACGTGGGTATTAAATAATAAATCATTACAGCATATGATGATTAGGGTAGGCGAGTGTGCTCTAATTGTTTAACAGTCAAAACCACTAAAGGCACTTAATAGAGATCATTTGCTTTTCATTTGAGTCCAGAGAGAAACAGTTTAACAGCATTTGTAAATGTTAGTGAGAAGAGTCTATAAAGGATGCTGTCAATTTTGGCAATATTAATGATAGAGCTTTAACCTTTTTACAAAGAAAAGGATTGCGTCATCAGTCCTTACTCAGGTAGTGACCTCAATGAGAGCTTTGCCTGAGTAATGGCTAAAGGATCAGCCTGGAATTCTCTTTTGAAAGGTTAGTTGCTGTCACAGAGTCATGTTTTTCCCCAGCTCCAAAGCATGCGCTGCCACACCCAGTCTTGTGCACAGAGGTCTATTTCTTTAACAGAGGTTAGCAAACAAACAGAAAGTCTTTTAATTCAATCGTTGGCCCCAGGCTTCAGGACCACCCTTCCCTAGGGTCTCTGGCACTCTAGCTCCTGGCAGCTTCCTAGTCTCAGTCAGCTTTGCTCCCTCAGGGCTGCGTCTCCGGGTCCCTGGCCACTTACTGCAGGGACCCAGCTCAGGAGCTAACTCCACTCCAGTGCGGGCCTTTTCTCCCCAGGGCATAACCTTTCTCAGTCATTCCTCCAGCTGCCCTCTAGCAGCTTTTACAGGTCCAGGAGTAGCCCTGCCCTGTTTAATTGGCTGGATTTGGGCTCATCTGCTCTGGTCCATGGGAGCTGGGCTTAGTCTATTCATAGAGCCCAGCTATACCTGTGACAGTCAATCATAGAATCAGAATTATAGGGCTGGAAGGGTCCTCAAGAGGTCATCTAGTCCATCCCCCTGCGCTGAGGCAGGACCAAGGATACCTAGACCATTCCTGACAGGTGTTTGTCTAACCTGTTCTTAAAAATTTCCAGTGATGGGAATTCCACAACCTCTCTTGGTAACTTATTCCAATGCTTAACTCTCTATATCGTTAGAAAGTTTCCCTAATATCTAACTTAAATTTCCCTTGCTGCTGATTAAGCCAATTACTTTGTCTTACCTTCAGTGGACATGGAGACCAATTGACCATTGCTTTCTTTAGAACAGCCCTTAACATCTTTGAAAACTATTATCAAGTCCCCTTTCAGTCTTCTTTTCTCAAAACTAAACATGCCCAGTTTTTTTTTAACTTTTCCTCCTAGCTTAGGCTTTCATCAGTTTTCATCATCACTTTTGTAGCTCTCCTCTGGACTCTCCCATTTGTTCACATCTTTCCTAAAGTGTGGCCCCTAAAACTGCACACAATGCTTTAGGATTCAGCAGGGGGAAGCTATGAAGTCGGCCAGAGTTTGTACGGCCACCAGCACAGGGGCCATACCAGTGCTGAGTAGTGTGGGACAAGTTACCTCCCATGTCTTACATATGAGGCTCTTGTTTATACATCCCAGAATAATATTCGTCTTTTTGCAGATGCGTCACACTGTTGGTTTATATTCTGCTTGTAATCCACTGTACACTCCCTTCCCTGTACCAGGATCCTTTTCTGCAGTACTACTTCCTAGCCGGTTATTTCCCTTTTTGTATTTGTGCATTTGATTTTTTTCTTCCTAAATGTACTTTGTTCTTGTCTTTATTGAATTTTGTCTTTTTGATTTCAGACCCATTCTTCAATTTATCAAGGTCATTTTGAATTCTAATCCTGTCCTTCAAAGTGCTTGTAACTCCCTTCCCCAACATGGTGTCATCCACAAATTCTAGCAGCATCTCTCCATTCCACTATTCATTTTCCACTATGAAAATATTGCATACTACTGGATAGACTCCTGTGGGATCCTGCTAGATACATCCTCCCAGCTGATGATATGATTCGGCCATTATCTGTCTTCTGGTCTGCTCAATGGGCAGCACAACAATGCACTACTGTCCTTGCTCAAGACATATTGCAATGCCATGGCTGACCCATTGAATATGTGTAAAATATAAATGTAAACATTTTACAACTACGGTAGTTGTTGTACTGGTTCAGATATCCTTTTGCATGAAATCTCCATATGCTAGCTGAGAATGTTGTCAATTGTCAGTCAATGTGCCTCCCAATCCTATAAGCATATTCCGGCAAATTTCCGTTGCAGCAAAAGCTCCAGGTGGTTCTTCAGGGTCACCAGCAATGCAAATCCACTTGGTCCACTTTTTTTCAGCTGATCAAACCCCTCCATTCAGCAAAATGTAGAGGGGTGGCCATTAGCAGAAACATCTCTCTAGCGTAGATTGCTGGGTCTCCTCCATTAGACCGGAAAGCCACTTCTCTTTTCCATGCTGATACTTTGAAAACTGCTATGTTCTCCACATGTTGGCCAGCCTTGAGAGAAGAAATTGTAAACTAGTAACATAGCCCGGGAAGGAATTACCCCCACCTCTTGTTGAGACAGTATGAACATTTTAAATTGTTAAAAGCAGTTTTCTTACCATTATTAACTGATGTTCCTTCCTCATGGGCTGTAAAAGTTGTCTTAGATGAAAGGATAGTGAGACAATTACATTCTTGGAGTGCTGAAATGTATCAATATCGTGGCCTTCTACAGCAATGTTACATGAGAGTATTTCCAGGCTTGTCCCAAAGGCCAAAAATATAATGCTTTCCTTCCCTTTGAATTGGCAGGATCTACAGCTCCTGAGAGTAAAACTATGCTGCCAAGAGGGCAGGAGCAGCACCCCAAAGACCGCTGAAGTAGATGGAGAAGGACTCTGAAAAGCTGCTCATAGGGATGGACAGGAGAAACCCGGAGCAATTTGAATTCCATGGGGCAAGGAAGGAGTGGGCGCTTCAGCAGAAGGAGACACTTATTAACTGGTTCATGGACATGGAGATGTGCCATAGGGAACAGAAGCATTCCTTAATGGAGAGGCTCATCGAACTGGTGGCTGAAAGAGTGTGGTATCCACCTGCTGCTGAGGCCCCAGAGCCAGCCCACCTCTTCTGACTGCTGCCCAGGGTGCTACCAAGCTAGAGGATCCTGGTTCTCCCCAAGAGTCAGAGTCCCCTGTCGTTCACCCCTTCTGATGGGGAGGGGAAGGAGATGGGTGTAAATATGTTAAGCTGTGGGCGATGTTCTCAGTTGTGAACAGTGACTTTGGTAAACATATGTTGTAATTGGGGGGAGGGATAGCTCAGTGGTTTGAGCATTGGCCTGCTAAACCCAGGGTTATGAGTTCAATCCTTGTGGGGGCCATTTAGGGATCTGGGGCAAAAATTGAGAATTGGTCTTGCTATGAGCAGGGGGTTGGACTAGATGACCTCCTAAGGTCCCTTCTAACCCTGATATTCTATGAATTCTGCTGTCAGAATTCTCCCATTAAACCTTCTGCTTCCAACTTTAATAAATGTTTTGCTTTAACTGTGTGTTGCTCTCTGGAGCCCAGGGAGATGATGGATGAACCAGGAAGCTGAGTAGCAGATACTGCCTCCTCAACTGCCTGGGAACCTGCATGCACATATAAAAAGCTCAGTGTTCTTCTGCTGAGCAGCTGGGGGTCTCGGGAAGGGAGGCGCGCTGCATTTCTAATTCCTCAGACAGGGTTCCTCGGGCCAGACCAGGGCTGGGGTGGCTCAGGCGGCTGGGGTTGCTCAGGTTGGCCAGCCAGCCAGCACGGTTGCGGGAGGCCCAGGGCTACCCTGGCGGCTGGGATTTGGGTGTCCGGCCAGCCCAGGGCTTCTCCGGCCGTAGGAGGTGGGGCCTCATGCAGAAGGGGCAGGGTCAGGGGCTAGCCTTCCTGAAGGGGGAGTCCACCTTCTGCCCATGGCCACAAACTTCCCACCCCATATAATCAAATAGTACGTAAAAAATCTGGTGCCACTATAGTGCAAATATTTTTGAGTCTCCCCTTCCCTGCAAGATTCAGAAATCTGTTAAGCTGTATGGTGCAATGTATGGCATTATGTGCTTTAGAAAGCACTACTAATTTTCTATACAGCGGATGTTTAAAACAAACAAAAAGGGTTCAATCAATATCTTATGGGCTTTATTACACATGTTGAAAATCTAAACCCAATAATAAAGAAAGAGGGAACATGTCAGCAATAACAACATCTGCCAGTATACTCCTCCCACGCAAAAACAAACAAACTTTAAGCAGTTTCAACCATGCCAGGGAGTAGTGCTCTCTAACAGCCATTAATTGTACTTAGCATTGCTGACAACAAAAGGTCAGAAAACACAATGGATGCAGTACTCGCCAACCAAAGCAGCAAACCGTCATAAACTTGTTAAAAAAGCTCCCAATAAGAGAGCTAACGAAGTGTATATAGTAAAGCCAAAAACATGGCACAATGATCACATAACTCGGCTGCCACACTCCACGGCACAAATCCAACCGCAACATGCTAACCCAGTGGAGGTGCTCTGCTATCACTGTGTTTAATGTGTGCCATATCACATGAACGAATGGCTAATGACCTTCGGTTACAGGCGAAAAAATCCCTCACAAAGCTATATATCCCCATAAATATGTACCAGTGTTCCCTCTTATTTTTCCAGCAGCTTTACATCTTCTGTGTCCCTGTTGTGTAAAGATGTGTGGCCCATTAGGGTGACCAGACAGCAAGTGTGAAAAATTGGGATGGGGGTGGGGGGTAATAGGAGCCTATAGAAGAAAAAGACCCAAAAATTGGGACTGTCCCTGTAAAATCGGGACATCTGGTCACCCTAGTGCCCATGTGGCATCTCTGATTTCCCTTGCCCATTGGGAACCAGGTCCAGTTTACCTGTAGTTGGGATCCAGCTGCCTGTACAGAGTTGGTAAATCAGAGTTGTCCTGAGTCCACTTGGGATGGAACCAATCTCCTTTACCCAGCAGCAGAGAACAATTATACAGACAGAATTTGCCACATTGGCATCCAGCTGGGTGCAATGACTGCCCCAACGAACTTCCAGCCTATCAAATGTGCACTCCATGACCATTCTGCAGGTACTTTACTTGTAGCTGAATTCCCTTTCTCCAGGGTTATTGATGTTGGGGTACACTTTCAGGAGCCAAGTTTGGCGTGTGTATAACAGTTGCCACAGACATGCCATACAGAACCATATCATTTCTGAGAAATAAAATCCCTTCTTCCCCCTTCAAGTACAATCCTGATCTTCTCAACATCCTGGTGTCATGACCTTTCCAGAGTTTCCCCATTTTGTATTCAGGAATCTGCCTCTTTGGTCCACTAAATCTTGCAGGACGATCAAATAGGAACATTTTCCATTCACATACTCACTTGACCCTTGTGGTGGGAAAAGTACTGGGATATGGGTGCCATTGCTGGCTGCTGCAGTTTGGAAAGCCCATCCTTGGAAACCCAGCTATTATTGCTAGAACTTTTCTTATGGCAACCACCTGTGGGTAAACAACAGTGCTAACTGCCTCACAGACCTGCAAAACCACAACCCCCAACCCTGGACCTTCCAACCCAAAGTGGTTTGCACTGAACCTATAGCTTGCCAGATTCCACAGGGCAATAGCCACCTGAGTCTACATTCGTACAGCTTCCATGAAGCAAGTGTTCAGGTGCTGGAGACTTGGTGCAAGATCTTTACACACTTCCACGAAAGTCTGTTTCCCCATTCAGATGTTCTGAAGCCACATGCTACTCATCCAGGTGTCCAAAACTATATGGTCCCACCAGACGGTGCTGCTGCTCCTGCATCAGATGCATACTGACATTCACTGTATCTGTACAGTGGGACCTGAAAGACATGTCATTGAAACCTCAAGGTCAGCTGCCATCAACATATCACCCAAATGCTGCCCAAATTCCATTCAGCATCTTGGTGATTGCCTACTACATTGCCTGACCATTTGTCCCTCAGTAAGGAGCAGGAGCAGAACTGGATCATCATCCCATTACTCCATGTCTTCCATCCAGTTTTGCAGGAATAACAGTGAGATTTGATGTAATCAGAAATTGCCATTGGCAAATGTGTAAAGGCAGGTGACAGTACCAACAAAACACAGGAGAGCAGGTCTTAGAGTGTCTCTCTATGATTCACAGAACCCAAGATACCTTCCTGAAGTGGTAGTGCTAATGTTATGTAACAATAGCAGCTATGTGGATGCAGGTATGCACATGTAGACAGGGTTAGACCCGTGTCCAGCAGAATACATGTGGACTCTCAGGCAAGGGTATGGAAAACACACAGGAGAATTACATGCTTCACTACTTGGGTATGTGCGTAAGTGTAGACAGATCTATAAAGTTGGCTGAAAAATAGCGGAGAAAAAAATGGTGCATATTTTGTCAAATTTTCCATTTTTTCCATTAAAATTCAAACTTTTTGAATTAAAACCATTACAATTTTAAAAACCTAGAAATTTTCCACAGTGTGATTCTAGTGTGATTTTATATATATACATTTTCCATGTGCTTGTATTTCTCTCTCTATATATATAGAAATACAAGCACATGGAAAATGTGTATATATATATAAAATATATTTATATAGAAATACAAGCACATGGAAAATGTATACCATTAAAGAAAAAGCCCATCCAAATCTATGCTTTCCCCATTCATTACAGATGCTCAAGAGGGTTACATTTCATTTGAACTTTGTCTAAGTGCATTTCACCACTAGGTGGAGAATTGTCGTTTTAACCGCACATTAATGGCCATACAAATTGACTTTGTCGCTCCCATCCTGGCAGATCCAGAGCTATGGATCTTGAGCTTTTTTACTATCAGTGTTTACTAATACTCAATAGTAAAAGAAAAATCACATGAGAGTGATGAACTGTTGACTTCATACTTTTGGGCGCTTAGGTGTGACATTTTGTGATGTCCCAAAAATAGAAATTCACGGCCTAAATGCACACAACTGTTACCAGTTAGAGTGCCTGTAATGCAGCTAGAGATATAGCACTGAGGACCTTCTTCAAAAACACAGGCTCCTAGCAGCACAGTTGAATGGAAAGTCCATAGAAGCTGGAAATGAAAAAGAACTATTAAGTCAACCAGTTTATTCCACAGCAAATGTAGGATTGTTCCCTACAGTACATTATAGTGCTCATGATTATATTAACTTTATGTTCTGGGTTTTACTATATAAACCACTTTTTTTCATTTGTCCAGAGCATGCTTTCTGTCTGTCTAGGTTCATAAACAGCAACCACGAGGTTTGTCATTCTTAGCAAATTAATTCCTTTTCATTTGAAAATGTCCATGCCTGGTATCTTTCTGAAGGCGAATATTTTTGGAAAATTTGATTACAAATATATTTTTTGAGTTATGCAAGTGTGAAACAGCACACTCTTCACAGCTGCTACAGTCATACAATTTGTACTTAAACCCTGGCTTATGTATGTTCCACTGAGGGCTATGATTCAAGCCAAATTTTAAATAAATTCATTCAGTAGTTTTAAAGTTCAGCATGCTTAAAATCAGTAAATATTTCTTCAAATTAGGACGACGGATACTGATACCATTTGGAAAGTATAAGGAGATTCCAGAGTTTGGGACGGTCCCACTGTTATGTGTCACTTCTTCCAAAGGGCTGTTAACTCTGGTCCCAAATCTATCTGTCCCTTTAATCGAGTTCATAGCACTTCACTGTTATTCCCTGCAAAACTGGGTGAAAAACATAGAGCAATGGGAGGATGATCTATTTCTGTGCCTTATTGTAGCACAAATCCAGTGGCGCAGGCAATCACCAAGACTCTGAATGGAATTTATTACTTAGTAATTTGTATTGCAGTAATGCCAAACGGTCCCAATTCGTGATCTGGGCCTCATTATCCTAAGCATTGTGTACACATAAAACAGAAAGCCATTTACTGTCCCAAAGAGCTTCCCATCTAAGTCAGTGTTTGCAAAATATATGGCACTACATACATTTATTGTTATCGGTAATAATAGGGATCCCCTCAGACTTAATGGTGGAAGGGCCAGTAAGGAAGTCTTTTGATCAAGGCATCTATCTTGTCTCTGCAAGATGAATAGCTCAGAGTTGTTCTCTTTATTATTTTCTATCTTAGTCCTTCTCAACCCTGTTATTTTTTTTAGCTCAAAACAAGGAAATTCCATAAAAATAGCTGTGAGAACTCACTCAAAAACCAGGTAGTTCTCAAAGTTAAGGTTGAACACTGAAGCTTCACTATGCCAACCTTGTGCATAAGCCTTTAAGACATGGTCTTTTCCATTATACTGCATATTTGGAAAAATAATAAAATTCAAGCTGGCATTTCTGGACAAGTGGAGGCCACCTAACTTCGGGAATTTCCTGGGTTTTGAATGCTTGTGACTGCATATTAATGTTGCAATAATGATAGGTTTATTTACATGTAATTATATAATGTGTTGTCCAGCCTAGCTTTAAATTAGATGTATATAGCAGCTGTTCAGCCATGTAAGCATGGGATTGATGGAGCTGGGAAGCAGCAGAGACTCTGTGTGTCCAGAGCCATGTAGATCTTGAGATCTCCCTGGATGGGATATCCATGGGACTGAGCTGAACACTCTACCTAATCCATGGTGGGAAAGACTGGAGATAGTAAAACTCTGTGCATACAACAGGATGGTTCAGAGGATACTTGTGCAGTCTCTTATCCTCTAAGCAGCTTTGATCCACACCTTGCCTCCTTCAAGGCTCTCCTGTCCCTCTTGCAAACCAGGATCTCTACACATGCTTATTCAGGCCCAGTGCAGAAGATCTCCTCCACAAATATTTCCTGCCTCTGCACTGCTCCGTCCAGTCCCATTCATCTGAAGGCCCAATGTCAAGCTTGGGTGTTGCAGAGGGACTTGGACTCTACAGAAAGGTGAATTTTATCCTCCTAGAGGAAGTGTTATTTCTCAATCCATCATCCTGATTCCTGGTATGTTACTTGGCAAAGAACCATATTTCATAGTGAATAGAGGGTCAGTTTATCCTGACCAGGATAATTTAGGAAATTCTTCCCAGTTTTGGCATCCCACAGAAGGCGTGCTTTGGCCCTTTTTGAGAAGAGCAATAAGTATGAAGCATCATATATAAAAGCACCCTCACTTGCAGTCCAGTTTTGGTTTATTATAACAGATGCAGCTTTTGCTATTTCATTTATTGTTATTGCAAATTTTTCAGTGAAGCTAAATTCTAGCTCCCCACATAGGCTAGCAGACTTTCTTCTAAAGTTGTAGTGTCAAAAATAAATAAATAAACAAAAATAAATAAATAAAACAAGGTGTGAGGAGGGATTTGGTAGGTGGGTTTCCCCAAATTTTGCAGCTGTCAGCCAACTATGATGTTCTTCATTTTTCTGTAACCTTCCTATGCCTCATTCATGTGACATGGAAACAATTACATTAAAATGCAGATGTAGATTCCAGTAATCTCCTTGGAATAGACAAATAGACTTTGAAATCATTTATAAATGATGCACAAAATCTGCGTGCCATCTGCTCGCTGATGGAGGAAAAACACGTTTCTCCCAACAGGCTTTTTATGTACAATATTGCTATTTTCACATAGCGAGGAGAAAAAAAACAACAGCTAGCCAAGCAGTCTTGGAGTTTAACTCACTCGGATATGCTCAGAGGGTTGTGGTGTGATGAACCATTGTGTGGGTCCCTAGGGAAAGGGCAGGGCATGTGCAGGGAAGCTTTCCCTCCTTCCACTGCTCCTTGTGCCATCTGTGCCAGGACCACTCACAACAGTTTCCTCAGGCAAGGACTGATTTCATTTTCTTACCCCCAGCAAACAAGTGGCCTGAAATAAAGGTAAGGAGGTGCCTGAAGGCAGGGCAGGGTAATAGCATCAACCCACCAGGGGGGAGCAATCTGCATCATTTTAATGGATATTGCAAAATGTTCACTGTGTATTGCACCAAGCAACCTCAAGATGGACTCTATCTCCTCAAGCACAATTTCTTCCATTGCTCCTCTAGGGTCAGTGTAGCTCTGCACTGCCTCCTACCCAGGACTGTGTACATTTGTACACTCTCTCTCTCCTAGAGCCCCAAGTGTTTAATGTGTTATCTTGAGAATCTGCTGTAATTCGGGAGTAAACAGGAGCTCTAATTTGCTCCTGTATTACCTGATGCAACATTTAAAAACTGGAAAATGTAAAGTCCATTTGAAATATTAATTTTACACGTTGGCATAATGCATGTGACTAGCTTCACAGCAATGTGCCTCTTTAATTAACAAAGCCAATATCTCAGAGAGGGCCTGAGTTTGTAAGGTGCAGCGAGCCCCCAACACCTGTTGACTTCAAACTCAGTTGAGCTCACTCAGTATCTTGCAAGATTGCACCCAGGAAGAGAACACTGTAGAGTTTTAAACATTTGAAACAAACACTGACCTTACAGAGACCCTGATTCTGGTCCCATTGAAGTCAGTGGCGTAACTCCTTTGAGTTCAATAGGAGCAGGCTCACATGCTAAATGTAATGGTTTAGGGGTCATCTCTGTGGGTCTTAATCCTGTCGATCCTCATGTGAATAATCCCATTGAAATGAATGGGATTACTCACATAAATAAATGCTCCCCAGTGTGCACAACTGAGCCCTGGCTACGGTGTTGTGCTTGTTGGTGGCATAGAGGGGGCAGATTCTGCCAGGCTCATTGCCACTGAGTTGTACTTTGCTCTCTGAATAGTCCCACTGAAATTGATGGGATTGCAGGTGGAATAATGTACTGCCAAAAATGAGCAAGGATATCAGAATTTGGCGTGCTGTGATGTCAGTGTCCTAGGATGAGGAACTGTTTGGCTCATTTGTAACTTCAGTAGAGGACTCTGTAGTGCCGCAGCTTTGCCACACAGGATTCACACAGGTTTTATGTTACCATTGTCTGTTCAATGTGCGGAACATTGGCTGTGTAACTGCTGTAAAACTTTCTTTTGTAATGTATTTATCTCAAAAACCGCAGTTTACATCCAATGTCTGGTTTCTAGTGCGGTCTTGCTTTCGTTTCCAGCTGGGCTGATGGAAGAAGTCAAATGACTTGCAGAAGGTCACCTGGTGATGTTAGCCAGTGTCTCAGGCCAAATTATAATAATCCAGTTCCTTCCTGGCTGCTGGGTTTTTCTTTATTTGTTTGTTTTCCCCCCTCTAACCACAAATGTATACTAAGCCCCATGTATTGACTTGGAAACATATCACCTACAGTGGTAATGCTGCATGACTGTACTCAGGTGAAATCTAAGAGGGACAATATTTTATCAGCAGGAGACTATTTTGCTGGAGATTGGGACCAAGGACATGAGGGTTTGGCTGCTTACTTTAGCTATGGAGACAAGCATCTTTATGGCCTCCACTTAATTTACATTTTATTAAATTTTAATACTTGTGGATATTTGATTGGTTCTGGCTTTTGGCCTATCCCACAATCATGCAGTTTTAAATCCACTCTGAAATAGATGTTTCTTCCTCTCAGATTGTCAAGGGGGCCTGTACTTTTTTTAGGGAAGTACAGTGGCAGAACTGCTGGATTAATGGTGGAAGGGTTAGTGTTAGTCAGGGGCAATAAGAAAGGAAGGGAATACTTAACATAAAAATCTAGCCGTGGAGATAGCACACAGCCAACTCGAGGGAAATAAGTGTCATATAGTGTTTGTTAACTATGAAGCCTTCTAGAACTGGTCAGGAATTTTTGGATGAAATGTTTTTTTTTAATTTGGAATAAGACAATTAATCAGAACTGAAGCTTTTCACAGAAATGAATGTTTCAGCACAGATTTTGTTGAGAAGGTTTCTCATGCCCCGGTTGAAATCCCTGGTTAGGGCCCTCACCTGGGAGGTGGAAGACCAGCTTCAAGTCCCTTCTCTGGCTGATTCCCACATCCTAGATGAGTAGTATAACCCTTGAGCTCTTGCCAAGTGAATATTTAATTTTTTATACAAAGTGGAACAGCTCCAATAGGAGAGATTGGGAATCAGGCTAAGAGCAAGGACTTCAACCGGGGTCTCCCACCTCTCAGGAGATTGACTATTGTGGCCTATCACTCAACCTCTCCTGTTGAATGGGAAGGTTGACCTATCACCTTTCCACTAAGGTTTGACTCCACAGATTTTCTGCTTTTATCGTGAGTGGCTCTTGCATTTCATCACTGGAGCAAATTTCATCACTAGCTCTGTGCAGAGCAGGGGAATCATAGCTCAGTGCTTTGAAACACCAAGCAGAACTGGAGCAGACCCTAATGCAACAATGGGGACTGTGCTGTTGTGTGAGAGGGAGGAGCAACGTGGCTCTAACCTCACCTCAAATGCCTGCGGTTAGGACCATAGGCCCTACCCTGCATTACCAAGGAAGTGAAGAAGAGAAAATAGAATGTAGCAAACCAGGTCTTTCTTATTTTATTGGCTAGACTCACATACAATGCATAACAGCAAATCTCTTTGTTTCAGGTGCCAAATCTGGGTTTTTATTCCTGTGGTGGTGGGCTTTTTTTTCAAGTAATTATTAATAAATTAATGAATGTTATTAATCTAGTTTGTGGGAGGGGGAAGGGGCATTTTCACGTGCATTGTATTTGTGGGTGTTATATTTGAGGCCTCATTTGGAGTACTGTGTCCAGTTTTGGGCCCCACACTACAAGAAGGATGTGGATAAATTGGAAAGAGTCCAGCGGAGGACAACAAAAATGATTAGGGGGCTGGAGCATATGACTTATGAGGAGAGGCTGAGGGAACTGGGATTGTTTAGCCTGCAGAAGAGAAGAATGAGGGGGGATTTGATAGCTGCTTTCAACTACCTGAAAGGGGGTTCCAAAGAGGATGGATCTAGACTGTTCTCAGTGGTAGAAGATGACAGAACAAGGAGTAATGGTCTCAAGTTGCAGAGGGGGAGGGTTAGGTTGGATATTAGGACAAACTTTTTCACTAGTAGGGTGGTGAAGCACTGGAATGGGTTACCTAGGGAGGTGGTGGAATCTCCTTCCTTAGAGGTTTTTAAGGTCAGGCTTGACAAAGCCCTGGCTGGGATGATTTAGTTGGGTTTGGTCCTGCTTTGAGCAGGGGGTTGGACTAGATGACCTCCTGAGGTCCCTTCCAACCTTGAGATTCTATGATCCTATATACTGTATCAAGTACAATATTGCCAACCTCGAAGGTTCAAAAATCATGAGTCAGACCCCAAACAATCATAAGACTGTCTCAAACATCACATAACTTTTTCTAAAAAAATGATATTGTATTATTTTTGGTCTGCCTTTTGGTTTATACACTCGTCCTGACACACCCTCCGCAGTGTGTGTTTCTGTGTGTGTCAGTTACTGGGTTGCCAGTGCTCCCAAATGTACAGCGTAAGGTGGGTTTTGGCAGGAGATCTCACCCCACATCTGCCCACCTTTCCAACCCCCCAAAATCAACACTCTCCCCCAAACCCCAAATCAGTTCTCCCCATCCCCAGCTTCACTCCAGCTCCTCCTGCAGGTCCTGGGGTTTGTCACCCATCTCTCCCAGGCTTGGGGGAGGGGCTGCAGTGAGGTCTCCTTATCCCCGTTCCAGGCTGAGGGGGCATCTTAAGTGATTCTTCATCTCTCTCTCTCCCTACCCCTGCCAGGTGGTGCAGAGCGGGAGAAAGAAGGGGAGAAGCAGAGGAGCCACAGGAGGGACCCAGCCTGCCCTGAGCTGCTCGGCTCTGTTTGCTCCCTGTTCCCCTCCCCCCTCCTGTGAGAATAATGTCAGTTCTTGAGGGGAGGGTGAAAAGGTCCTGCTTGCCCTGATTGGCTGCTCTTTCCCAGGAGGTGGGGAAGGAAGCCAATCACAGGGGGGCTATTCCTAGGCAGGGCTTACATTTTAGAGGGCTGGGGCTTCGCAGGTCACCTTTTGCCTGACTCCAGCCCTAACTGAAGTCCCACGACACTCAAAAAATCTTGAGGATTGGCAACACTGTGTGTAGCAACTAATGAGCCCAACTTCCACTACATGGCAACTGAACCATTGTTAAATGATATCCCTAAACATCCATCTCTACAGCAAGGGTCTGACACTCAAGTGCCCAGGCAAGTAACTGGATTTTTTTCCTCCTCTGGTCACGTGATCCATGCCAGGGTGACAAAGCTCAATATCTCTGTCACATGACAGGGATCAGTATCCACTGATTGCCATGACAACTGCTTTTAAATACAATCTATCATATAATAACCTGAAGCTGCAGAACACCCTGGGATTTCTGTGACAGATAAGACCAGTCAGTGAGCCAGCTGCTTCCTGCAGGAGATGTAGCCATCACTAATCATTACTAAATGTTTCTATCAGGGGTGGGAAGGTACAGATGGAAGCAGACTCAACAGGAGGAAGAACATTTCATTCTACTGGCAAAGTCTTTAAAGCTAACTGGCAATAATTAAAAAAAAAAAAAAGAACTCATACTGCTTCCAGGCCTAAAATAAGATATTGCTGCTTCTTGCACTCTGTGTTCCAGTTGCCTTCATTGACTGTATTTCTTTGATCCACATATCTGGAATTATTTATTTGTATATTCCTAGTACAGTGAGCTAACGCTAATAATTTCTATCACTTTAAAAGAGTTTGGGATATTTTGAGGCTACCACATTTTTCTCAATTTTTTTTCTATCTGTCCACTGCTACTAACCAATTATTCCTGCTTTATAATGATGACAGTTTAATTCCCAGGGACAAAGGGGGTTTACAATTATTTCAGTGAAGCATTTAGAATAGACCTGCTTGAAATTTCTTGAAATTCAGGTTTCTAATGGAAAAAAATGCCCAAAATTAGATTTTTTTATTTAAAGAGTGGGAGTGGGTGGAACCCTGTAGATTTTAATGCAATTTTTTTAGAGTTTTCTACCAGTTTTAGAGCTGGTTGGGATTTCTGGATAATTGAAAAAATATGATTTTCAAAATGTTAAAAAAAGTAATTCTGTCCTATAGAAAATGTACATTTGCCTGCATAACAAAACAATGATTTTAGTTTAAAACTGAACTCAGAGCCAACCAGGGTAACTTTGAAGACGAATACTTTACCACAGGCAAGCCGATAAATCTATTTCTTTTAGATTGGGTGGTTTGGTTTAGTGAGAGCATGATATCACTAGTGGAGCCAGGAAATCAAATTCTGATCTTTAGCATCTTTGTTACCTTGAGTTTCGGTGTTTCAATCCTTACTTTTGTGAACAGCCTAATTGATTTCAATGTAACAGGAGCAAAATCGGCCCTAATTAATTAAGCCTTGCAGTGTACCTGCAAGGTAGGGAAATATTATCATACATTTTCAATGGGGAAAATGATGCTCAAAGAGCAGAAATGATTTGTCAGAGATTATATAGCTCTCAGAGTAGGTCTATACTGCAGTTAAAAGCCCATGGCCGGCCCGGGCCAGCTGACTCAGGTTAAGGGGCTGTTTAATTGCAGCGTAGACATTTGGGCTCAGTCTGCAGTCTGAGCTCTGGGATCCTTTCACCTTGCAGGGTCCTAGAGCCTGGACTTCAACCAGAGCCTGAGCATTTAGACTGCAATTAAACAGTCCCTTCTCCTGAGCCCTGTGAGCCCGAGTCAGCAGTGTAGACATACTCCCAGTGGCAGACTATAAGATCAGGTCTTCGAATGTAAACACTTGAGCATAGGGACAGTTTTCATTTAATGTTTGTATAGTGCCTATCACAACAGGACACTAATCTGTAGTGCCAAGAGGTCTCAGTCTGTAATATTGATATTTAATAATAATATATCACTAGGAATAGAACTCAGGAGTCTTGACTCCAGTCCTCTACTCCAGTCTCTGGGCTTGGTTGTGAAATATATACACTGGTGAGCTTTTACTTACCTGAGTGGTCCCAACCAAGTCAGTGGAACTACTTGCCTAGGTAAATCCTGCCCAATAAGAGTAAGGGTTCTGCAATCTGGCCTGCTATGGTACATTTTGCTGCTAATTTTGCTGAGCTATACTCCAGGGGTTAGGAATTGTGATCTAATTATTCTGTTATTTTAAGCGACATTAGAATAACGGGGGCTATTCAGGAAGTCAAGTCAAAATCAACAGGAATGCTCCATTTTAGGCATCCTATGAAAAGACACACAAAGGAAGAAAATGTTTTTTCATAAAAAAATATCCTTGTTTTTCATGTCCAAGGGAAGGAAGGTCATGTGGTTAAACGCAGAGCTGGGACTTAGAAGAGCTGAGTTCAATTCCCAGCTCTGCAACAGGCTTCCTGTGTCACCTTGAACAAGTCATTTAACCTGTCACTGTGCTTCACTTTCCTCATTTTTAGCATTAGAAATAATACTTACCTATATCACTCATCTATATATGTGAGGCTAAATTAAACAAGGGATGAGGGCTAGCTGGGAGGTTGTTCTTTGTTAGGACTTCCAGGCCTTGAGAAGATATTCTCTGCTTCCATGGTCTTAATTGCCCAAGTTTGTTAGTCTTCAGAACACACTGGGAGGTCTACCCTTTCTCTGCTGCCTGTGAGGAGTTGATCTGGGTAGCGGTGGTTGTGGGACATAGTAGAGTATGTGCAGGAAGGTTGATTAATTTCTGTTATATTTATGTTGTTGCCGGTTGATTTGATCTGAGGTAATTCATGGGTCTGTTTATTTATTAGTATAATTTTAGAAGATTGTCAAGGGTGTCCAGAGCACTGGTAGCAAAATAAAAATTTGAATAAATAAATATAATAATTAATTCATATTTGTACAGGGAATTGAAAGCCTTCAAGGGGAATGCACTAACTATATAAATGTCAAGAGGTTATTGTTGGTTGTTATTAAAAGATCCCAATATAAACAGGCCGGAGGATTCTTTGGGTTTTTTTTGTTTTTTTGTTTTGTTTTGAGAGAGAGAGGTCCTATTTTTCTTGTTTGGTTATAGACGGTCACCATCAGATTATGCACAAAGTTTGTTTGTGTGTGTGTGTGTGTATGTGTGTGTGTATGTGTGTGTATTCAGAATGTTGCCTCCAAGTGCATGAACTTGTATATGAAAGTGGGAACAATTATTTTTGTAATGCAGCTGTGGCTGTTTTCAACATCAAAGCAAAATGAAAACAGTAAAAGTAAAAGAAAAAGAAGGAAAAAAAGAAACATAAACTAAAACTATTATTAGAGAAGAACAAAGGAACTGATCCCACAGACAGTTTTCAACAGCTGGCAAAGTTCATCAGCTATTTTTACTGGTCTAGTGCCGGCCCTGTGAAATTCTCTGTCATTTTTTTGTTTTGTTTTGTGTCTTTTTTTTTGCATGAGTAGAACTTACGGTTGGATTGCTTTCAATTATGCAGGTGCATATGTTAAGCTTGCAGTAGAGTGAAACCCCATGGAAGTCAAATAAGTGCAAAAATCAGCACACTCACCAATGCTTTAGGCTTGTTGCCTTGATCAGCTAGGCAGGTGGCCCTTAGATAACCTCCATTCAGCAGGCCTAGGTTGTTGATTGCTCTCCTTGCATTTTGACATATTGTGAAATAAGGCAAGATTTTAATCTTCCTATTTCTGCATCCCTAGAGACTGCTGCCTTTTAACTCACCTGAACGAATCACGGTATTGTCAACCACAAGCATTGGAAAATTGTACCAGGGCTCAAAAAATCATGAAGTTGGTTTAAAAACCATGGATTTGAAAAAAACAATAATTTGGGACTCTTATTTGCTTTCTGGTTTTTGAGCCATTAGAGTCTGCATTTTCAAAGTTTTCTCAACAGAACTAAAAACATTTTTATTTTTATAAACAAAAGCTGAGATCCTCACCTAGTGATATGACTCCAAAAGCTGGGAAGTGAGGGAAACTAGCAAATACCACAAGTAAAAGTAGAAGAAAGGGGAAGAATCACAACACCAGAGCCATGTGCTCTCCTACTTTGGAATGTAGGGTCTGGTGCTGCAAGGTGCTGATCACCCTCAGCGCTGAAGCCAATGGGCATGCAGCTTGTCAGAAGAGGTGCTCATACATTTCAATATCCCTTCAAGTGATGATTCCTTCATTAGCAAATTCTCTTCCCCTGTTGGAACAAAACAAGATAAATATGACCACAATGTAAATATTGTAACAAAAGAATAAAGATACCGTGAAACCAATAATGTTACTCTGGAAATAGATCCCTCAACTGGAAACTGGAAGAATATGTTAGTAGCCTGGTGGTTAAAGATACTTAAGTGGGAATAAGGGATAGGGACTCTTATTGGATGGGCAGCATCTTACACATAAGTTATTAAACCAAATTCGTCCTTGGTGTAAGTGGTTGTAATGCTACGGACTTAACTGGAGTTATACCTGCTTACATAGTGGCTGCTTGGAACTGCCTATACTGGGGACATTTTCTAACCCTGAAACCTAACGATGACCATTTGTAACACATTGAGAACTGAAACTAAGGGGAGAGCATAAAATAAATTGAATGCAATATTAAAAACAAACAACAGGTCCTTTGCCCCAATGAGCAAGAAACACCCAACTCCAAACTTTTAGTCATCTATACCTTTAGGCTACCTTTAAGTTTTATGTACTGAGCACTTTCAAAAGGACATTGTTTAATTTTGATCATAACCATTGTTAGGGGGAGTATGTTTAGTTTTAGAATTACTTGATAACATGTGAAATAATATTTACATTGGCCTGCTCTGAGAGGAAAACATGACTATTTCAAACTGTGTTCCACTTGTTTACTTTTAAAATCCTCCTAAGCTAGCTATTTTTTACACTGAGTCTATACATTCATTACCTGACAAAGCCTCATAGAAAATGAATATGGAAATGACCTAAGAGGTCATCACATCAATTCCACTGCCCATCTAGAATCACTCCCTACAGTGTATTGATTCTTAAGAGGTTTGTTTTGTCTTGTTGTCAGTGGTTTCCTCAGTGGGGCTTCCACCACTTCCCTTGGGAAACTATTCCACTGGCTAAGTCGTCTCACCATTAGGAATTCCCCGCCCCGCCCCGCTATACAGACTAATTTTTCCTTTGCTTAATGTTATCCAGTCAATGTTGCCTGCTTTACTTTGATATTTATTTGATTATACAAATGAAAATCATGTCAGTTAAAGAGCCTATAGATCTCAGAAAGCGGCATTAGAATTTGTATAATGTAGGAGTAGAAATTATCTGTTCAAGTGAGCGGAAGGTGATCTGTGGCTTACTCCTGAACACTGAGCCTCCAAATACACAGAGGAGACAGACAGACCCATCCTCATTCCTAAATGAATTGAGTAAATCAACCCCCACTCAGGAAAGGAATTAAGCACCTGCCTATTTTTAAGTATGTGAATAGGTGGGACTAGTTAAGTAGCTTAATTCCCTTCCTGAATAAGGGGTTGATTTACACAATTCATTTAGGAATGAGGATGGATCTATCTGTGTAGGTTCTACAAGGGGAAGTTTGTTCACCTTCAAAATATATTTAGCAAACTTGAAGAATAAAGTTATGTCCATCATTCCCACCTAGTTTTGCACACTCCAATTATGGTACTGCAATTAGACATCTTAATGTGATTTGCAGCTGCAGGTAACTGCACATTAAAGGCAGGAATGTACGCATCTTGATGAGGCCCCTTTGAAATTATGGCCCTTGATATTTTGTCTATCCATTCAAGAGGGTAGAAAACAATACTTCAAATGAATTATGTATTATACTGTATCTAGAGCTTCTTCAGGTAATGTCCGCAGTGTTGCCAACCCCAACCATTCAAAAATTATGAGTCAGGCTGCTGCCCTCCATAATGAAATTTAAAAAAATAATAATTCTGGGGTTCTTCTGAATTGCCTTCTGGTTTTTGAGCCTTTTCGGCTCATGTTTTCAGCCTCTTCTCTGCAACTATGAGAGTGAGAAATGTATGTTTAAAAAAAAAAAAGAAATCTGAGATTTTCACATTATCACCTGACTCCAGGGATGGAAACTTTACAAACCACCAAATATCACTAAGCTTTTGAGAAAATTGTGAGAGTTGGCAACATGGATTTCAGATGGGCTCTTTCCTATGATATGTTCACTTTAATAACAGTGTTATATTTCTATTTACGTAGTCGCTTTTCTGACTAACAGAAACGGGCAAATACACCAAAAAAAAAGTCCAGCACTCAAATTTAAAACTAGTTCCCTTTTGGCCAGTTCCACTGTCTACAGCCGTTCACATGCTTGAGTTTCACCTCAATGTATTCTGACCAGAGTAAACTCACCAGTTTGACTGTGCACATCAGAAATGATTTATGGCAGTTGATGCGGTTGGCACAGCAGCAGCACAGGGGTCTCAATCACCTTCCCATGACACAGCTTTGGCAGATAGCCTTGTTTAGCTCATTTAATTCCCCGTGGAGGCACCGTGCACAATTATTGTAGAACCCCCCCCCCCAACCATGTACTCTCTCTCACACACATGGTTACTTTGTGTCAATGACATAAAATGACAGAGGAGTAAAGGCAACTATGTACATATCCTGGCACAAAGGCAGTTATCCATGCTGGAAAAAGATCTGACCACACCCTGCTTAGCTAAGACTGCACATGCACATGCTAAGACACACAATTACTTGGTGGGAATGTCACCAGAGAAAACGTAATACTTAAACGCCGCACTGGCGGGAGATGCAAGATGGGGTGTTCCTGTTGCAGCAACCATGGCAGAACGAGGCACAACTTTTGGCTTGGCAGCTGCTTGAGTGAGCAACAGCCATCTCAGTCCCAGCTTCAGTGGGGGGTGAAAAATGTTAATGAGCAGAGCCAGCCGTAGCATTTTAGCAGGGCCGGCTCCAGGCACCAGCTGACCAAGCACGTGCTTGTGATGGCACCTCCTAAGGGGCAGCCAATCTTGGGGCGGTGTTTGGGTTTATTTGTTTTTTTTGCTTCAGTGGGACAGCGCTCGGGGGCGGGGTTTTGTTTCGGGGGACAGTGCTCGGGGGAGGGTGGGTTGTTTCGGCGGGGCGGTGCTCGGGGGCAGGTTTTTGTTTCGGCGGGGTGGGGCAGCCCTCAGGATTTGTTTTTTTTTTGTTTTGGTGGGGCGGCGCTCTGGGTGGGGGGGGGGTTGTTTCGGCAGGGCAGCACTCGTGGTTGTTGTTGTTTTGGCGGGGCGGCGCTAGGTTTTTTTTTTTTTTTTTGCTTGGGGCAGCAAAAAAGTTAGAGCCGGCCCTGCATTTTAGGTCTTGCCATGAAAAGAATTCCAATTCCTAATCCCACTTCCCTAAATGTAATTTATTACTGTCCACATCATCACACCACTATGTGTAAGGCCAGCCTGAGGAGTTTGGGGAGGGTAAGGAAACTGAAATTTGAGGTGCACTTAACTGACATTAAGCGTGTATGTCCGTGTGTATCTTTAGGAATTCCCCTACCAGTCTTCTACTGCAGTAGTGAAAACCAGTGGCTTGTTCTTTTCATCTCAAAGAACTGGTTTACACTGGTTTGTTTTCAAGGCTATACTCGCCAGGAGACGGGGTAGAAATTTATACTTTTTAAGTAAAATCTGAGATTCTCCTTTTAAGGGCTCACTTAAAAAGGACCTCATGCTAGTCCTTGTGAGCGTCCTAAGGATCATCAGAAGCGACAAAGGGTCCTGTGGCACCCGATAGACTAACAGAGGTATTGGAGCATAAGCTTTCGTGGGTGAATACCCACTTCATCGGATGCAAGCAGTGGAAAAGGATCATCTGCTCTCTATTTCTAAAAAAGGTAGAGATACGTGATATGTATAATTTGGCCTGTGATTTTGCTGTCCAGAACTTGTTAGCATAGTGCTCAACATCATATTGCTCATCATCATTTGGTTGCCCTGAAAGTTAGTATGACTATAGCTTAAAAATGAAAGTGGGCAAAGCAGAACAGATTTGTTTATTAGTAGAACCCTCTTGGTGAAATTCTGTGTGCCAGTGTATCCTGTGACTAAGTGCTCATAGTACTTGCTGAATACTTTACAATAGTACACATCTATTTAAAGTACAAGTTAAAGCTGTTAATTATTGCAGATGTTACCCGTACAGTTTTGTTTGAATTATTTTTGTACATTTCTCTGGGACATATGAATTGTTACAATTCTTCTCATGAACAGCTATCCTGTTTTGGTCTGTGCCTTCTTCATAGGTGTGGAGAATTAGCCATGTGTGCACACCTTATTGTTTAAGAAGGAGCTAAAGTTTACTCTTTTTCTTTACTAAAACCTGTAAATAGTCTTCATCATGAATGGGGGCTACTTCATACAATAGCTCCTACAAACTAACCTCTAAGATTAGCAGATGCATTAAATTAATGGTACTGGAGCTTATATATAAGATCTGCTCCTGCTCCTACTGAAACCAATGGGCACACGACCAGGTACATAGTGTGGCACCCTTGTATTAAACTGTTGGTTCCTAGAAGGAATGGAAAGAATATAGTTTCTTCTTAAAATGATTTATTTAAATTGGGAGACTAGAATTATATTTAAAACCAAGTGTTTAATGCACCTGTTTCAGTCAGCTTCTTGTTTTCCCAGGTATTTAGGCATTGAATTTTCCCCATTAGCTGAGTGATTGACACCGTGGTCCTTACAATAACACATGATTATAACTCTAAAAATAGCAATTACATAAAATGGAAACCAGATGTTGCATGGAATTTGACTCTCTTGGTTTTGCAGTGAAGTAGATGTATTTGTAAAGCAGAAAACCACAATCATTATTCAGATTGATTGTACATGAATTAATGACATATCTAAATCATATATGGTCGAAAATAATGATTAACTTCAGCTATCAAGATAAGCTAATGGAAAACAGATTTTTTTAAAAATCAAGTGCATGCTCTTTTCAATGTATTTTATATTTACAGTAATAACAAAACCAGATTGTTTTAATATTTCTTCATCCCTAAATACCATGGACAAATGTAAAGAAGCAAATTCTTCACAGCTCTTAACACTGGGGGGAGGGGTAAGGCGAAAGCAGAACAACTCTTAGTGTTCTTTTCTTGTTGAGTGTAAATGCTTTTTCCTTATTGAGTGTGAGGTACTGCTTTGTCCAAATTACATCTCTTTTTTTAAAAGAAATATACATTGAAATAGATGTAGCAATGTTTTCAGTTAATGAATTTGTACAAAACGTCAGCTTGATAGGTGTAAGTTTTGGGTCGACGTGTGTATACATACACACAACATTTGAGGGATGGCAACTGCTCTTCTGTTGCATTTAGAACTGCAATGTCACAAACAAATCTCAACCCTCAGTTAGCAGCATCCTAAATGGTTAAATCTATGAAAACCTTGGCACATCATTTTCACCATCATGTATTCTCAATGACATCATCATTGTAAAATTAGGAACTTTCATTCTCTCTTTCCTGCAGATGTGGAAGTTTGAAATTGCATTCCATGGGCCTGTGCCACATTTCATCAGCGTTTTTCCTTTGCTTTCTCCAAAGACTGGCCACATGTGGTGTGTGGATTGCTGGTGCTGTTTGGGATCTCATATCAAATGCTGCTACCTAATCCCAGACGGGCCTTGGCGGGCCCACACCTGCAGCTGATTGAATCCTCCCGGAGTACAAAGGCCTGATTTACAGCATCAAGGATACAGGGCCTGGTTGCAGCTGGGCTCCAGCAGGAAAAGGAAGTTGTTCATCATCTTGTGTGCATTTCATTAACAATAGTGTACCCGATATGTAGCTTATACAATAATTTCAAATCACTGACAGAGAGCATTATGGTATTTGGCATTACTAGGAAAAATACTTCAGGATGGGCAAATTAAATGTGAGCGTGAGGTTTTCGTGTTACCCAGAGAAGTTATACAAGCTGATTTACACTACATGGGCTAGTCTTGAAATATTTCCGTCTTCCTTTATCTTTGCCCCATTTCTTTCCCTCTGTCTGTCGAGCAGACTGACATAGCACTGTGAGCATTAATGTATAGGAATGGGAGTAAGACACCCAACTCAAAGTGAAAGCCCTTTTTTCTGGCACAAGAATGGCAATGTAGATAAAATGATTGTTGTGCTTAACATAGAATTTATAGTATAGAAAATGCACATAGAAATTAGATGCGGGATACCATTTGCCTAATCTGGTTGAGATGCTAAGTGACCTAAATTTCCATGATTTCCATAGGAGTTGCGGGTGCTCAGTATCTTACAGGAGGCATCTGGCACGCTCTACCATTGGTCAGCCTTTCAATGTAGTCATTTTTGAAACACTTGTGAATGACCACTCAATAACTTAACTCAGATGAGCAATTTTTATTTTTGATGTTGTTTCTCTTAAAGTATTCAGTTGTAATCCCCCTTATTGAGCTGCCTTGACATTTTTAAATGGAAAATAAACATTGCCAAAAATCTGTTGGACAACACGAGGTCCTCTTTCCCACTGGATCCTGATAAAACTCTACTATGTGGGCTTGGGGAAACCACTCTTTCAGTCTTTCATACTCAAAAGGCACAAAATCTTCATGTTTTATTAAACAGCTTCTAGAACTTCACCCACAGTTTTTCAGAAACAAGCAATTTGATGGCTAACTAGTACTATTTGCACAAAAATTGTTGCACTTCTAAAATTACAGACACAAAAATCATTCATTTTTTAAAGCTGAGTTGAAGCCACTTGAAAAAAATTAATCATTTTTTTTTATTTCCTGAGGTTCTAGCCTGGATTTGATGCTACTAGACAAGACAAGCAGATGTGAAAGAACACAGGACTCCCTTGTTGACTTTATGGTAAGGAAATTTTATTTTGTGTAAATTTCTCAAAAACAATGGGGGGAAAATAATTAAAACAACATGTTTTTATTACCTACAGAATTGTAAATGCCATACATGGGGTAGGGCCTACAATCCAAAGGATTTCTAGATTTTATTGATGATTCAATGTACTGTTACTTTAAGGAAGACCGATTTTAACAGTGCATTTACGATGTAGCATAGTAAAATAGAATATTTAGGCATCTTTTATGTGGAAAGGAATGCTTAAATTTTCTTTATTACTTCTATATTTCAAGCTTCCAGTATTATAATTTGTGTAAGTGGACCCGGACAGTCTCTACACAAAAGAATAAATGGACACAAATCTGACATCAGGAATCATAACATTCAAAAACCAGTGGGTGAACACTTCAACCTCTCTGGTCACTCATTAACAGATTTAAAGGTGGCAATTTTCCAACAAAAAAAGCTTCAAAAACAGACTCAAACGAGAAACTGCCGAACTGGAATTAATTTGCAAACTAGATACTATTAATTTAGGTTTAAATAGAGACTGGGAATGGCTGGGTCATTACACAAATTGAATCTATTTCCCCATCTTAAGTATCCTCACACCTTCTTGTCAACTGTCTGTCTGAAATGGGCCATCTTGATTATCACTATAAAAGTTTTTTCCCTCCTGCTGATAATAGCTCTCCTTAATTAATTAGCCTCTTAGAGTTGGTATGGCTTGTCATGATTCTCCGTATGTATATATATCTTCTTACTATATGTTCCATTATATGCATCTGATGAAGTGGACTGTAGCCCATGAAAGCTTATGCTCCAATAAATGTGTTAGTCTCTAAGGTGCCACAAGTACTTCTGTTCATATTGTCCAGTGGAACAATTCTTTCTATTTGACTCCTACATCCTGGCATTTCCAAAGGCATCATTTATCCAGTTGACAAAAGTAGCAACAGTCTCTGCTTTGCGCTGGCAGAGGGAGTTCATAAACACTTGCCCAGCTGCTCTTCCTTGAGGGGAGTCATTTCTGTAATGATGGCATCAATCCATGTGACATTAGGTTTCCCCTTGCTCCCTTATTCTGGATATCTAACCTTCACAGCTATGAACACTACTTTCAGGTATCATACTGCCTCTGTAGCATCTGTAAGCTGCATTATCTTGCCTTGCTCCCCTGAGAGGGATGTGTGTGCAATCCACAGAGCCCATTTAATTTTGTGTCGGATCTGCCTATCCCTAGGAAGCTAAAGTTTTTTGTATCCTTGTGAGTCATATTTTATGAAGTTCCCTCGGCACTCAGAGGAAAAAGACTAGCTGGTGCAAGTTCTGTCCCTTGTACTTGTGAAAGAACCCGTGGCAAGGATGTTCAGTGCAGTGGTACCCTGAATTGTATGGATAGGGCATGGTTCTTCAGGACTGGCCTCTCTAACTCCACTTTCAGCTTATAATTATTGCTTCTGGGTGAACTGGCACTTCTCTGTCCTGTGCCTCACAGGAAGTTCATCTGAAGTACACAAACCTTGTAAAGAAAGTAAAAAGCACCTCCTTTTCTGAGCCTCAGCCTCCTTTGCCTGTTGTCATCATTCCATGAGTTGTTTCATGATATACACTACAGATGCAGCATAGTCAAGTGCAGTACCTCAAATTCTCACTGTTATTGTAGCCTGTCCTAGAGACCCAGCCCTAACCCTTTCTGCCTCGTCTCATTTGCTCTCCCAGGTCCTGTCCTGTCTCTTCTCCTTCACTGTACTAATTCTATAAATCCACCCCCTCCCAGAGACAAGCTTTTTTACCCAGTGTGCTGCCCACTTTCAGGTTCACTGACAGCAGACCAACCAACAAGGGGCTGACTTATGACTAAGCCAGGAGGCACCCCTCTAATCTCTGTAACTTTTGAGCACCTTGAATCCTCCACTTTTGAAAGTGCTTTTTAGGTGCCCATTTGCAGGGCCATGTTCCTGCCTCGCCCTCTGGAAGGGCTCAAGCTACTGGGCTCTCAGAACACTTGAGGTGAATGACTGAACAGCAGCTTTGGAAATCCCCTCGGGGCTTGACTTCCACTTGTGCCCCAGATGGGCACCCAAATAGCTATTTGCTGCTGCTCCAAGCTTTTGAAAATTTTGGGCCTAATACAGTAAGAAATAGGAAGAATGAACAGAGGCTTCCCCAGGCTGGGTTCCCTGACTTCCATGAAGGGGACGAACACAAGAGAAATTGTTCTACATTTCTGTATTCTTGAAATATGAAACTAATTGAGGGCTGGAACAAATCCATTCAAATTGTCTGTAAAAATAATTTCCCCTGAATAGTTATCCATCTAGTATCATTGCTTATACAGTTGTAAAAAACATTTAGCACTTTATAATCCAATCTTTGCTCCTATGAGGGCCTGGGAACATATTCTACTTACAAAATTTTGAAATGCCTAGAAAAGTAACAACTTTTACAAAGTGTTCCTCATGGAAATCACCTGGAGCCTCTCCAAGATGGCATTCCAGATGTTATGGCTTTAGCAGTTACAGAAATGCACTATATTTCCAGATCCTACACATAGTATATTGCTTCTATGTGATAGCACCGTCATTTTGACCCAGGGATGAAGTTCTTGAATTATTGTTCATCTCTGGATATGGAAGATGGGATTTTTGGAAGCACTCAGTAGTGATCTAACTCTGCTTCCACTAAAGTCAATGAAAGACTTATGCTGACATTAGTGGGAGCAGAGTTAGGCCAATTCTGTGTGCTTTTGAAAATCCCACCCGTAGTCTCTGTTCAGTTATGTATAGCATGCAATTCCCTGTAATAGGCTGGTGATGACCTCTCTTTGCACTCTAATTATTTATTAAGCTATTATCTTCTCTGTAAGCTGTTTAAGGCATGACCATTGTCTTTTGTATGTCTGTAGTGCCAAGACTGTTTGTGGTGCTGCAGTCACAATATATTCATTGTAAACAACACAAAAACACCTCATCAGAACTACAGTACTGGCACTAAAGAAAACACACATCAGAATGGGCCAAACTCTGCTGTCCTTTCTCTTCTCAGTAAATTAGTAATTATTAGGATTACTGCCATGAGTTAAAGTGATCAAGGTTTGACCCATTATATCAAACACAGTGGGGTCCTGGTCCATGACTGAGTGCTATCACCATACAAGTAATAAATAAGTCACACCTAAAGCCTGGATTCAGGGTGATATTCACCTCTGTGCGGTAGACCAGCACAAGACCAATGCACCACTTATTTATTATTTGTATTATCATAGTGCCTAGGAGCCCTCATCATACACCAGGACCCCACTGTGCTGGTTGCTGTACAAACAGAACAAAAAGATGATCTGTGGCCCAAAGAGTTTGCAATCTAAGTATCAGACAAGAGACAACAGACAGATGGGGGAGCACAAATAATGCTGCTGATATGCTGAGGCTTTAAGTGGGAAATTACTGGTGCATGGGTCTTGTATTGGCTATCTGCAAGAAGGTGATTTTCACTCTAAGAGCTTACATATGATTTAAGTTGTGCCTAGGGTCTGTGTGGGCCCTCTGAACTTGGGTCTTTCCTTACAAGCTGTACATTTTTAAATATCACCAAGCACACAGATCTGCAAATATCTCCCTAATAATTCTGTCAAGAGCAATTCTTGCTTTAAAGAGTCTGCATGTTGATTAGTTGAACAGCGAAGGAAGAGAGCAGCAAGAGGTTTTTTGGTGCTATGTTGCTGTTTTTTTTCTACTTAGGGTAAAATTCACAGAGAAGCCCACACAAGGCCTCATTCAAAGCTTAGACTGCATTTCCCCCTCTTTTTATTTCTATAATTTTCTGTTAGGTTTCTAAAAAGCTAAGAACTCTACTTTCAATCTTCAATCTGCTGCAGAATTTCTCATCTTTCAGTGCTGCATTTTGAAAAAAGAAAAAGAGAAAGAGAGAATGAAAAAAAAAATCTAAAGAGGAAATTGTTGCTTTTCAAACACTCTCTTTTATGGAGAGTATTGCCTCCTCTTATGGGAGTGCTGGGTTGAACTATTTAGAATTTGCTGATGCTTTATCATTTGTTTTTTCTAGGAAGAGAGAGCCATTGAGAAATACTAAGGGGAGTGTCCTGTAGAAAATCTCCATGGGAGAAGGTCCTATTTAAGTTCTGTTGATGGTAAAATACCATCATCTGAAGATCTTTCATCTCAAGTAAGGTAATTCCTGTGTGAGAACTTGTCACTAAGGAAGGATTTTCCTCAGGAACCCTTTTTTCTCTATAGTACTTCTGTTCAACTGGACATTTCTCCAGAATGTCCTCTTGCCTCTTTTCCTTTCAATTCACAAATCATCATTTTTCCAGCCAAAAGTTCATCTATTTGGTAAGAAGCAGTGCAGAACTTTATACATGCATTGTCACCACTGGCTTCCACAATAGCCTGTTCAAGAGAGTTTGCAAATTTCAACTAAAATGATTGTGTAGCTCTGAAAGCAAAATCTGGCTTCTTGAGTTACCAGTCCTGATTGGGCCAATGTTTTTCATAGCATGGTGCTGTTCCACGACCATCCCAAGCATAAACAACAGTGTCCCAAAGTATTGATAGCTGCTTTCAACTACCTGAAAGGGGGTTCCAAAGAGGATGGATCTAGACTGTTCTCAGTGGTAGAAGATGACAGAACAAGGAGTAATGGTCTCAAGTTGCAGAGGGGGAGGTTTAGGTTGGACATTAGGAAAAACTTTTTCACTAGTAGCGTGGTGAAGAACTGGAATGGGTTACCTAGGGAGGTGGTGGAATCTCCTTCCTTAGAGGTTTTTAAGGTCAGGCTTGACAAAGCCCTGGCTGGGATGATTTAGTTGGGTTTGGTCCTGCTTTGAGCAGGGGGTTGGACTAGATGACCTCCTGAGGTCCCTTCCAACCCTGAGATTCTATGATTCTATGATTCTATGATTGAAACTTGCCAGTTTTGAGCAGATTTCCCCCTCTTCCTGCCCACCAAATTGGATGAGGGATTTTCTAGCTGTCAAAGAATGGAAAAATTGTTTTACGATAATATTTTTCTCCCTAGCCACCTTTAATGCTTTCCTTTATTGTAATTATCATCAAAGAAGTTACTGATTACTTAAGCAAGTTTAAACAAAATGCACAGCAGGTAGTCTGCACTGAACAGTTTTCATATTGGCATCGTCAGATACAGTGAATCCAAGGCTTAGATGTGAGAACTCACAAGGTGGTGTAATTTCTACACCTGCTTGGCCAGAGAGTTTCTTTGAACAACACTTTTATAATGGATAAAGTTGCATAATGGAACTTAACTAGCAGGATTTGGAAAGGGGTATTGGACTGTAACCCTACCTGATGTGCCTGAGATTCATTACTGTGACTCACTACAGTTTGCTGTTTTACTCCCACATATCATTGGGGATGTGTACATGGTTATAAACACAAACACACACACACACCACATTTTGATCATGCACATTATTATGTGTTAGAAACTAAGTAGGAGTTTCTTTCTTTCTTTCTTTCTTTCTTTCTTTCTTTCTTTCTTTCTTTGTCGAGGGAAGAGAAAGAAAGAAAGAAACATAGCAATGGAGCTAAATATGATTGTTCTCCAGGAAAAAAACATGGATGAGATCCAATCTGAAGATGAGCCTTGGAGTTCCCTTATTCTAATGCTATTTGGAGTCTACTTGATTTTTAGGGCCGAGACTTTGTGCAGTTTTGCTAGTCTTTGACAATCCATGCTGTCCAGTGCAGGGATGCTACAGAAGATTAAAGATATTGCCTTGTTCTCTGCAATACTTTATTCACTTTTAGTAGTGCTGTTAAACAGGAATAAAGTCTCAGATTAAGCAGGGCACAGGTTAAACCAGCTGCTCCACAGTACTAACTTCCTAAAATACTCAGGTTCTTTTTTTTATGGTTATTTAGAGAACTTTTGTGGCTTGAACTGTGAGGGTGTGGACTAGAACATAGCTGCTCTACATGTAAACATCTGCAAACTCTTAATTTTGTCTGGTACACAGAGCAAGTGTCAACCTTTTCCTAGATGGCTGCTCCTGCTGTTGCTGTGGTTACATCTAGGCTTGTCAGCAAGGTCTTTGTCGGTAGGTGCTCTTCTGTTTCTTTTCCCAAAGACTTTCCTTGTGATCATGGATCAAGTCAGCTGGAGGGGAGAAGGTAGGGGTAGCATTCCCCTTTAATTCTGGCTTGGCTGATAAGTACGTGAGCCTGAGACAGGAAATTTTTGGAAAATTTTTGGGTGATGGGGGGAGCAAAGTAATGTCATTATCCCTGCTCTGCCTCCTCGCTGAGGCCACAGAGGCTCGTGACGGGTTAGAAGGCTGGTCCCATCCTGGAGCAGGGTGGGGAGGTGACGTGCTGGTCCTATACTGGGAAGTGAAGGGAGCCAGCAGGCCGAGGGGTATGTGTCTCACCAATGACCAGCCTTGAGGCAGGGATTAGGGCCCGTCTTGCTCCATGCTCAGCTCAGGTCCAGGGTTCAACTGCTGCTTCTGGTCTGGCCAGTGGAGAGAAGGGTCAGTGCTGACAACGTGGTGATTAGGAAGCCCAGCCTATCCTGCCCCCAAGCTGCCCCCACAGGCCCAAGGGAGACACTGCAGTTCCGGCTGGTGAGGAGCGATGAAAAGTTGGGGCGGGGGCAAACCAAGGTCTGGAGGAGAGGAGGCAACTGTCCACTCTGCACCACAGCATATGACATCCCTGGCCTTAGAATGAGTACTGTCATATGAGTGAGATCAATATTGTCTTTTGTGATATTACATTTTAAATAGTGTTTTTGAGACTGAGCTTGGTTAATGACTAGCTCTCGGAAGCAATGGGCTGAGGAAACAGACTTTCTGGAGATGCACCATAGAATGCGGGGCCAAGGCCAAGCCGAGGAACCTGAATGAGATTAGATGGGAAGCTTAGAGGTAGCTCATAGTCTATTGTGTTGTGATTCAGTGAAATGAAGTGTAAATAGTGTTCCTACTAGAGAGGTGGTCAGAAAATACATATTTTCCATGGGAAACTTGGATGAAACCAATTTTTGTGGTCAACATTTTCTGGGCTGTAGGCTCCTAAGTCATTTAGATGCTTTTGAATATTTCATTTCACAGATTCATGTGACTCCTTCTTTTGGTATCAGGTAACATCCTTAGAGTTTCAATTGCATTTCAATTCCAAATGAATAAAAAAAAAACTGTTAGTAAAACTCAGTTGAAACAACCAACTTCTGCCTTGGTTTAGCGCCAAATAAGTGAGGTTTCACAAATTTTCCACCCGAAACTATCATTCTGCCCATCTTCGCTCAAATCATGGCCCAGTTTGCCAAATTTTGACTGACTAGAGCTAGCATTCTGGCAAGCCTGGCCAAAGTTTCAGGTTTTTACTGAAATCCGGGGAGGTTCTGCTTGGTTTCAAGTTTTGTTATGAAGTTTCACATAGATCTAATTCTCAGTCATCGATACTCCTTTAGTTCTTATCTGCACTAGATGTCAAAAAATCAGATGCAGCTCCACCAGTGGAAACAATGATGGAAGCTGTATTGCAGAAAGAGGTGTAAGGTTAGATACGATGTTTTTGTTCCCTGCTGCTGTTGTAGAATTCCGGGTCCAATCTTTTACAGCCCAGCTATAACCGTAGTCTGCCTAGGTGTTAGGTTTTGCCCTTCAGTTTTGGTAGGGGTACTCCAAAGTTGCTTAGTGTACTGATAGAGAACCACACCTCTAACTCTGGGTCTGATCCAAACCCCATTGAAATCAGTGTAGAGATTCCTGTTTACTTCACTGGGCTTTGGAATAACCTTTTAGCCTCCTATACATATAACCCTGTGTCTTTAGTACTCAAACATTTCTGAACCAGTGTGTGTGGTGCATCATTATTTCTGTATGTTTCCATTCTTTTGCAGGGAGGAGGAGGATGTAATGCTAGCTGGATTGAGTGCATACTATGTGGCAGTTGTTGTGTGTGCCATCAGCTGGATGCTGCTGCTGGAATACAGGGGGAAAAGTTTATAGAGAGCTTTATAGCCATAAGAATAATGTAAGTCCAAAAAGTGCCAATAAATGCAAGAATCTAATCACAGGGGCCTATTTTAAGTGAATATGAAAGCCCACTTTTAAACCATTTTGATACCTGTAACAAAGAGTTGTCAGGCTTTTCTTGTAATTTCCCTGTAACAAATACCTGATTTGAAGAACCCCTTCATAGCTTCAAATAAAGAAAATCTAATGATAACATAACTGCTGGTAGAAACTGAGACATCAAAATGCCACATAGTTACATTGAATATATAGTATACAAAATCTTATACAAAAAGTCTGTAATCCACTTCCCCATTCAAAAATAATGGAACAAAATCAAGCCAATTTTTTTTGGCGGCGGGGATGGGGGGCGGGGCAGGGGGATACATGTGTGTGCTGGCTGGTGGTGTTTCAATGAACCAGTACATTTTCTGGAAGCTGCCATCTTGTTCTCCTTTATTTTTTAAAAGAGTCTCCTGGTTTACTGACAATGTCACGATGCATTATTCCGTGACCAAACTTACAACAAGACTTGATACCTTTGCATCACAGAATTCTGCTTTCTTTGATATCTTCAGTGAAATAGGAAATCTCAGGAAGATTTCACAGAAGGAAAAAAAAGTCATGATAAATATTAGCTACAACTTATTTCTGTGATGAATTCCCTCTAACAACCTGGTTAGTGGGGCCATTCAGTGCATATTTCTGGGATTAACTCTATTTTCATTTTAGCTGTGCAGTTCACCTTTAAATATTTAGGTTGGTTCCTGTGGACAAATGTTGATATTGGCTCTGTTGTCAGGCTGATGAAAATGTTACACAGATGTCCTTTGGTGATCCAGTACTACCAGAAGGCTTGTAAATTACTATATTATAAACTCTTTTCCATAGTTTTTCTGGTTGGTAGATTTCACTTAAGATCTTTTACTCCTCATTCTGTTTTCTTTTCTAATTTCCCTAATCTTCCTAGCTAACTCTGTAATTTTTGCCTTAAAATGTTGGTTGCTGGCCAGTGCTGACTGAATTACATTGCTTTTAGAGAGTTAGATTTTACAAGATTTTAATCAGGACACTTCATATGCAAAGTCTTAGATTTAATTCAAAGATATAGTGTTTCAGATGTTAAAGCAAAAACTTTTTTGCAATTTTCCAGGAGCTGATAAAAAGCCTGTCTCTTAATAGGGTAGGAAACCTGCCCCGCTCCCCTCCCCCCGCACCGCCGCAAAAAACAAACAAAAAAAATCCCCCACACCAAACCTATGGCTCACCCTCATATGCCATTACAGGAAACATAATTTAGGTCTCACTGGAAAACACCATTTCACTATGATCTCGTGTCGCCAGTAAAGAGACTCCTTTAAAAAATGTATGGAACCATCTCTACCTTTCCCCCTAATCGTTTCCAGGTGCCACTGCTGCCTTTTTAATGGGGAGCGGTGTCCCAGTGCCCATTTTTTTAGCTGGTTACACAGGTGATATTTCCATCATTCTCACTTCTGTTAGCAGTTCTATCATCTTTGAAGATTCATGAAGCCTGAACTAAGAATCCATAACCTTAACTACAGGGCATGAAGAGAGCTGACCCACTTGCAAAGCAGATTGCTCTCCATTGAAGGGAGGTTGGCATTGGTATTGTAATTGCCTCCAAACATCCATGCATCACCTAATTCATGTCCTCATCCTCACATTCTGCTGCAAAATACGTGTAAGGGCAGCCGGAATCTCCTCTCTAGTTTCTACTGTACAACTGCCAAACCTGCTTCCTCAGCATGGCCAAAATCGAAGTGCTCGCTTGGCGAATGTTTCCAGCTTACACTCTCTTAAAAACTGCTTGCCATTCTTCTCTTTCTTGGGAGCAGTTAAGACATAGTTGGGGGGAGAATGAAGGGACCCACCTGCCCAACTTCTCCTTACAATTTAAAGGCCAGATGTTCTTTTGACCACTCCTTCAAAACCAGAACGCGTATTGGCAGTTTGCCCCTTTGTTTTCCCTGAAACTAAATTCACTTTATCCTCTAAATTCCCTTTAGGTTCTGATTGTTCTTTGTGCACACTTGATGGATTGAACTGGCCCTCTCTGGATTTAATGTACTTGAGCTGAACTCCTAGGAGCTCCTGACTAACTGAAATATAAAACCAAGATCCTGACCACTCTGTGGTCATTAAAGATCTCAAGACACTTTTCAGAGCATCGGGGTATTAACTACAGCTTTTGATTTCTCTAATCAGTTTGTTTGAGTTAAAGCTCAATTCTCATCTATAGAGAGCAGAAACAACTTTCTTAACTTGATGGCTTCTTTACACCACAACCATGCAATGCATGTGTGAGAGGCCTTGACTGGGACTATTTTATCAGGAACTACCCATTTATTAAACAATTTTAAAGTACCTTTAGGTATGTGAATGTTATTCAGAGCGAAGTCTCCTTTATCTTGAACATTGGCATTTGGTCACAGAAGTAAGGAAACCACTGCTCTTAGCAGAGTCTTCTACTAATGGAGATAATGGGCAGACAACGAAGGGAAATGTCTGGTAAACGACTGGTAATTGCTTTTCAGTGTCTACCGGTATCTTCAGAGGCCAGTTTTGTTTTGTATGCTGTTATAATCTCCTCTGTGCAACCTCTGGGGCCTAGGTTATCATTTGCACCCTTCTGGAAACTGGCTCTTAATATTTGTGAGCAAAAGTTCCAGTCATACATTACCTCTGACAAGTCATCTGGCCCTCTCATGGTGAGGTAAGGGAACTTACCCATGTTTTCCGTTTAATTCTGTGTTGATTTTTTTACATGCCTACAGAAAGTTAAACTTAGGTTGAATAACTGACAAAAAACAAACTGTAATTAGCATGGCTGCTGAGGCCAAATTTCACTGCTGGCATAAAGGGGTGTTACTTCATTCAGTTCAACTGAGTTGTGCCTCCTTATGTCAGCTCTGAATTTGGCCTCAGCAAATGAAAACAATACAGTCATACAGAGGAGAGTACATTTTTTTCGATCAGTGTGTTAAACAAAGGATAATATTAAGTTTGGATAATGGATAAAGTTAAGTTATGCTAATACATATAATCAACTACCACTCTGTTGAAATTAGAAATCGCACATTCCTGAGGTTTCTAGCTATTTTTCCTGCCAAGAACATGTAGTGCTTCTACTGACTGCATAGTAGAAATGAAAGACAGGCTGTGTTGCACTACTACAGTCAGCAGTTATTGTACATTCACCTTTAAATTATGGACAACTGGGTAACTGATCATAAAAAACAGAGAAGATGGCTGAAATATTGCTTGATAAAAGAAGATGAATGTAGTTCTGTTTAGAGGTGTGAAGAACCTGTCAACATAGAAAGGCAGGGAAGGAGTTAAATCTCTCTCTCTCTCTCTCTCTGTGGCTAGATGGGAAAGCTGTGGGGAATGAATGAATTTTCCCCAGAACACTATAAAGTGTTCTGAGATCAGAAATGACCATTGGGATAGGAAAAATCTCTAAGGGCTTGTTTAGACTTGTAGAATTTGCACAGCCAAATCCTTAGTGTAGACACTCTATACTAGTGGACCTTACTGTGGTATCTTACCAGGGTAAGGTACACCAGTGCAAATACCATCTTACTATAAGCCCTGTGGCCTGAAGCCCCATAGCATAGGGAGCTCACTGTTGACACCTGTTGGTGAACACAAAGAAGAGCAGGCCAGAGCTGCTTGAGAATGCCAGTTTCACACAGCTCCCTAGGGTAGAGAGTTCTCTGCCGGCATCTGTTGGTGAACAAGGGGAAATGACTGAATGAGCCAGGCCTCATTTGCATTTCAGTTTCATGACAGTTTGGGTCATTGTGGTTAAAATACAGTTACGTTTTGAGTCTGGGGGTAATAAAGTGCTATTGAACCTGCTGAGAAATGAAGGGACAAGAGATCTACACTGTATGTGCTGGGGGTCACCCTGACTGAGACTACAGTGCAATATGGGGGCCTGGAGTGCCGTGCCAGCAATAAGGACTCCATTAAAAGATCTATATATCAGTAATTTCTCTTTAAAGAGCTAATTTGCTGTGGTTTTACAACAATGGGTAGTGTAGGACCGAGGTGACTCTGTGGTAATGGATGGCTCTAAATGAGGTAACTTGGGCTTGAAGTCATAAAGAGAGGAGCAGTCTACTTAAAGGACTTTGGTGCAGGGCTCCCTTCTCAACAATTAAATCTGAAATCACTTCATGTGGTAGAGCCCCTAGTATGGCCTACGCAGCATGGAGCTGTGGGACGCCTTGGATTTCAGCAGCCTAGGACAGCAAACTGTGAGTGGGGAGCTGGGGAGGAGGGAAGTGACAAGAATGCATTAGTCCCTCACAACTGCAAGAGGAGGACTGAGGTTGGGGTGGCTATTAATATATGCGGGGGAAGGGAGTCTTATCTCTTAGAATTTGTTAATTGCTGCCTTTTCCAAGTTCATTCTGCTGTCCCTTTACCCCTTAATACAGTTCTTTTTTGTTTTAAAACTCCTGAACCCAGTGCTTACAAGTGGGGAAGTATTGCCCATCAGGGGCACCCAGGATGGTAGGTATAGTGTCACAGGTTTCTGGGTGGGAGATGAAGCTTATTTAACTGGAGGTTTTTCGCCTTCCTCTGCAGCATGGGGCATGGGTCACTTGCTGGAGGATTCTCTGCATCTTGAAGTCTTTAAACCATGATTTGAGGACTTCAATAGCTGAGACACAGGGGAGAGAATTATTCCAGGAGTGGGTGGGTGAGATTCTGTGGCCTGCATTGTGCAGGAGGTCAGACTAGATGATCATAATGGTCCTTTCTGACCTTAAAGTCTATGAGTCTATGAACTCTTTAGAAGAAACCTTAGAAAATTGAATCCAGCCCTTTTTGCTAGCAGGATTCCCTTACATCAGGGCAGCATATCTACGGGGGTGGGGAGGGGGAGTTGGACTGGTGGAGCTACTTTGCTTTAGCTACACAGCTGCAAACTCTCAGAGTATAGACAGGGCCTAGGAATAAGGTTGTTGCGGGGAAGAACTTGGGGAAGGGAAGGAATGGGGAAAAGGTTCCTGTTTCTACCTTTCCATCTGTATCTTCTTCTCTTCAGGGTGACAGAGTGCCCCATACCTTATGTTTGGCTGTATATTTGTTTGATCCTTAAATGGCCAGATATTCTTTAAATGTATAGATTCTTTTTCACAATAAAATTATGCCAGGGTGATATTTTAAACTCCTCTGGGACATACAGAATTTTTTCCTGCTTCAACTGACCTGTTGAACAAATCACTGGCCACAATGTACTTCTCTGTTTATCTGTCTTCCATAGGCAATGTAAAGAAAAGATTCTGCTTGACCAACACTCAGAACTGACTTCAATCCCAGCATTGGTGTTAGGAAATAATTGAATTCTAAGAAGCAAATTATTTCCTCCTCCCATTATAGAAATAATAGAAAGTGAAAACATTTACGATAGTTTAATTTTAAAAATTGTCTTGTTTCAAAGTTAAAGCGTAGATCTGACCTTCTTAATAGGAAGCATGCGTTTATTTGTTAGGCCAAATAATGTTTCTGCACTCAACCACTGTTACAATACCTCTGTGTGTGTGTGTTTCTGCCTAGCATAATTAGTAACAAAAACTTGCATTTTATTCTGAAAGATGCTGATTGTTTTACAAACTGGTTATTAAGAAGTAATAGTCTCTACACAATTATGATTGCCACCAGCTTCCATTATAAGGCTTTATTTGTGCCACTTTATAACTTTGGTTTGAAAAAGTGGCTTGGCCTGAAAATTGTCAAATTTCCTCTGAGCACAAAGAACAACATTTATGTAAATTCTGAAATATCTGTTAAGGCTGCCGCTCTACAAGAATGGTTTTTAAAAAAAAAGAAGCAGGGGGAGAGTTCTATATCTTAAAAATTACCCAGTATGGAAATATTTAAATTTGGCTATGATTCTGGATTTGATGCCTTTACTGTTATGAAAAATGTCATGTGACCTTTTATGATTGGTTTGTTTGGTTTGTGTAGGGTCTATCACAATTAGACACTGGCCTCTAGATGCTATTTCAGTGCTAAAAAATAAAAATAATTAATGATAAATTAATGTTTGAATTAGTCCGTACTTTGGGGGGTGGGGTCCATAGAAGCTTAAATTGTAACAGCTACATGCCTAACTAGCTGAATAACTAGAACTATTTAATAAGACATTAAAATGGATAAGCCTAATGTACAGAAGAGAATGAATAGACATTTCTAGAGCCAAATAGATGTCTCAGGCTTCTAAAGCATTTTTAAGAGAGCAAAGGGGCTCATTCTAGTAGCCACATAGTGCTTCCCAACCAGCACACCTACTGTTTAGCATAACATTGGAAAAAACTCCAGCGGTCTCAACCTCAGCTGTGGCAGCTGCAGAACAGATGGAAACCGGTGTTTTTTGTCTCCTCCTTCTCACCCTCCTCCATTGCTAATTAACCTGCGCAAAGGAAAAGGGAGTCGCAAGGCCTTAAGTGAAAAAGCCCATGTCTCTACTAATGCCACCTCTCTGCAAGAGTGGTGAAAAGTAAATAGAGCACTATATCTTAGTAGGTACAACTCTGACTTTTCATCACACAGACCACACTTCAAGTCTAAAGAAGTTGGTTACACTAATTCAGTGGGTCTTTCCTCAAAGCCCTAATGTATCCTGGCCTAAATCAATGAATGATTTAAGTCTCTCCAGATTATGAGATTGTCAACTGCCAAAAGTGTCATGAATTAAATCGATGTAATGAAGTCTAACTTCTGTAAGAATACAGCAGTAAGGGGCCAAATTCTGTACTGACGCACAGTGGAGTTGCATAAGGGATACGTCAGCACGAAATTGGGCCCAGAACGTTTTGGCCCAGAGGGTAATTCATATTTTCTGTGTAAAAAAATGTCCAGTATTTTGGGTCTGACATGGAAAATCAATAGCCACTTCTGCTATTGTAAAAACGTTTCTAGTATTTTTGCATAATATGTGTAGGCTAATTATTTAATTTACAAATGTGATGACTGATAGCCATTTGGACTGCAGTAAATTATACTACCAATGAATGGAGGTGGATTCTCACCCAGCTCTCTGTCTGCTTCTACTACTTATTTTTATTTATTGTTTGGAATAAAGTAGTGCCTAAGGTCCACCTTGAGAAAGGATCCCAATTGTGCTAGGTACTGTACAATTAAGCCCCTTCATTTTCAGCTTGGCCCAGTGTGGTGGCACGCGCCTGTAATCCCGGCTGCTTGGGAGCGGATCGCTCAGGAGTTCTAGGCTGCTGTGCGCTATGTCAATCGGGTGTCCGGTGCTACTGACAGCTTGGCCAGCAGGTAGTTGGAGGACTGGCTAGAACAGCGCATCTGATGTGTTGCGATCGGCGTGCCCTTTGTGAGGGCTGATGGACCGATCCGTGACAGTGACATTTTCACCTTAAACTGATTTTTACCAAAAAAAAACCCCGAGTTTTAAAAAAATATTATTTGTTTTTTTCCGATTTTCACCCTATTTTTGTATCCTTCAAATCCGCCACCACACTGGGCCAAGCTGAAAATGAAGGGGCTTAATTGTACAGTACCAAGGAGCTAATAGAGGAGGTATCTGAGCCTCTAGCTATTATCTTTGGTAAATCATGGGAGACAGGAGAGATTCCAGAAGACTGGAAAAGGGCAAATATAGTGCCCATCTATAAAAAGGGAAATAAAAACAACCCAGGAAACTACAGACCAGTTAGTTTAACTTCTGTGCCAGGGAAAATAATGGAGCAAGTAATTAAGGAAATCATCTGCAAACACTTGGAAGGTGGTAAGGTGATAGGGAATAACCAGCATGGATTTGTAAAGAACAAATCATGTCAAACCAATCTGATAGCTTTCTTTGATAGGATAACGAGTCTTGTGGATAAGGGAGAAGCGGTGGATGTGGTATACCTAGACTTTAGTAAGGCATTTGATACAGTCTCGCATGATATTCTTATCAATAAACTAGGGAAATACAACTTAGATGGGCTACTATAAGTTGGGTGTGCAACTGGCTGGATAACCGTACTCAGAGAGTAGTTATAAATGGTTCCCAATCCTGCTGGAAAGGTATAACGAGTGGGGTTCCGCAAGGGTCTGTTTTGGGACCGGCTCTGTTCAATATCTTCATCAACGACTTGGATATTGGCATAGAAAGTACGCTTATTAAGTTTGCAGATGATACCAAACTGGGAGGGATTGCAACTGCTTTGGAGGATAGGGTATAATTCAAAATGATCTGGACAAATTGGAGAAATGGTCAGAGGTAAACAGGATGAAGTGTAATAAGGACAAATGCAAAGTGCTCCACTTAGGTAGGAACAATCAGTTTCACACATACAGAATGGGAGGAGACTGTCTAGGAATGAGTACGGCAGAAAGGGATCTAGGGGTTATAGTGGATCACAAGCTAAATATGAGTCAACAGTGTGATGCTGTTGCCAAAAAAGCAAACTTGATTCTGGGCTGCATTAACAGGTGTGTTGTGAGCAAGACACGAGAAGTCATTCTTCCGCTCTACTCTGCGCTGGTTAGGCCTCAACTGGAGTATTGTGTCCAGTTCTGGGCACCGCATTTCAAGAAAGATGTGGAGAAATTGAAGAGGGTCCAGAGAAGAGCAACAAGAATGATTAAGGGTCTAGAGAACATGACCTACGAAGGAAGGCTGAGGGAATTGGGTTTGTTTAGTTTGGAAAAGAGAATCCTGAGAGGGGACATGATAGCAGTCTTCAGGTATCTAAAAGGGTGTCATAAGGAGGAGGGAGAAAACTTGTTCATCTTAGCCTCTGAGGATAGAACAAGAAGCAATGGGCTTAAACTGCAGCAAGGGAGGTTTAGGTTGGACATTAGGAAAAAGTTCCTAACTGTCAGGATGGTTAAACACTGGAATAAACTGCCCAGGGCGGTTGTGGAATCTCCATCTCTGGAGATATTTAAGAGTAGGTTAGATAAATGTCTATCAGGGATGGTCTAGACAGTAATTGGTCCTGCCATGAGGGCAGGGGGCTGGACTAGATGACCTCTCGAGGTCCCTTCCAGCCCTAGAATCTATGAATCTATATCTAAAAAACATATTTTATTAGGAAAATACACTACATTGTATGAGATATATGTATTACGATAATACATTAGTCTGTGTGTATATGCAAAGCTGCCTGTTAAAGTAAGGCTATGTATTAGTCGAAAAGAGTCACACAATAAACAAACAGGCACACATGCAAGCTTTGAAGTGCATGCACATATGAACATACTGATGAATCTCAGGCCCACCGCGACACATTTAAAGTTGTTAGTAGATAACAGTTTAAAGATTTGACACACTTAAATGGGAAGAAAACAAAAATCTGTATCAGAATATGTTTCAGAACACAAGGAAGTATTCCAAAGTTTTAAAAAAACAAAAACAGGCGAAAAGGATAAAGTTGAGTGTATGCACTGTAAATGGTGTGACCCAATTATTAAATGTAAATACTTATCGGCTAATAGTTCTAAGTCTACAACAGTAAACTGTTTATTCAAATGAAAAGTTTTACTTGGGGATTAGAGAGATATTGTTTTCTTAAATTCAGAGGTGGCGTGTTTTGAGTTCTGTTTTAGTTCTGCAGCCAGCCACATTGAATTCCATTCATCAAAGCATTAACCGACTGAATACTTCCCCCCCATCCTTCTATCTACCAAAATAAACCCTGATATTTACCCAGAAAAATTATGAATAGTTTTTTTCACTGATTTTCACCTGTTTTTGTGGTAGTAGTAATAAACACTGATTAATTCCTGGGAAAAATTAACTTAAATACAAACCGAAAATGAAGGGACTATGTACAACATACAGTAATACAGTCTCTGCCCTGAATAATTTATAATCCAAATAGACAAGACAGACCTAGGGTAGAGGAAAGGGCTATAACGTGAGCCAAGTGATGGTGTGCAAATGTTGTGTAAGCTCAATGATTTTTTTACAGATAGTTAAATAGTGTGATTTACCCTCATGGCATGCTGACACTTTGCTGGTGGACTTGGTCGGATGCTTACTGAAATAAAAAAAATTAAAAATGTGTTTTTTAAAAAAATTAAAAAACCCCATCCGGATTAATATTTACCGATGGTATCAGAAGAGGCAAAATGTTTAGCAGGTGTTGACTCAGCCAATATTCCTACATATTTTATATTATTGTCCAATATAATGCCTTTAGACAATTACATCACCATACCACTTCAGAGGTGTATGTATCCATTGGAGGGTCATTAAATACTGAAATTTCTCAATGTCACACACTTGCAGAAACAGTTGTGCTAAATGTCTGTGCTGATCCTCTGAGAAAAGGGACAGTGAAATGGCCTGTTCTTTAGATACAAACGTCAATTGGTTGCAATTTGGACTGCAGTGTAAAACATAGGACAGCTGGCTGAAGATGCATAAAGTTATTTCTTTAAAACAAAACAAAACTGTCCAGGCCAGTCTTGAGCGTCTTTATTTACCAGTGTTCATTTTTTGTATGTTTAGCATATTGGAAACAGCTGCATGATGTTAACCATTCTCTAGTAATTTCCATTCTTAACTATTGCTGGATCCTTCTGATTTCTGGCCTCTTCCTTCCTCCATCCAAAATGCCACTGCTAACACCCAATTCCTTCCCTGCCTCTCTGACTGTCTCCCCATACTCAAATCTCAGACCTGACTACCCTCTCCTTTTGCATTAAGTTCAAGCTTTTACACCTGGTTTCAAAATGCATTCAAAACTCTGCCTCTGCCTTGATCTTGCCGTACACCTCCTCTCCTATTTCCTACACACCACCAGAACATCTCTCTTGGTCACATCCTATTATCTCCTTTGGGCCCGATTCATCAAATTATTTAAGCACATGCCAAATTTTAAACATGTGAGTAGTCCCTTCCACTTGATAGCAGCTAAATATGTGCTTTCGTTCCTTCCTGGTAACTTCTTTCATACCACTCTCCCATATGTTTGGAACAGCCTCTTAAATTAAATTATTATTAGTTGCATTACCATAGCACCTAGAAGCTCTAGACATGGACCTGGACCCCATTGTGCTAGATGCCGTACAGAGAATGGAGCGATTTAGTGCTGCTTTTTCTTCAACAAAACTCCCAATCTCTTCAATGGGATTGCAGGGCATTCAACACCTTCCAGGAGATGCTCGGCAGCACTGGGCCACAAGGTGGGAAGTAAAGAGAATTTCTGTAAGTCTGTACATTTTGGAAGCTGTTTCCTGCAAGAATGAAGGATACTTTTGACTGTGCTTGGATTTCCTTGCATTTGCTTATAAATCAAAACTGGCCTGTGTCATAGAGATGGAATAGAGTAACTATGACGAATGAAACTTAATGCTACAATAGGCCAGAAAAAGGCTCTGCTCCTGCTCTTTTTGAAGTCGGGGTAGAAGGAGTATGTCCACCATATTTGCTAACAATATGTTGCTCCTTTTTTTCTGCAACGGTTAGGAAGCACAGAATTATTTTTGGATCCCACTTTCCCCGATTCTGAACCTCTAACTCTCATTGGGTAGCACTTAATGCAAACAATCCACTGGGCTTCAGTGGGACAACTCTCACAAGTAAAGGTTGGCCCGTGTCCCTTTAATTTCCATCTTGCTTTTTAAAGATGCTTCTTTGTAAAATCTCCTACGTTTTGAAAAATGATTTTTACACTGCTACATCAGCTCTCCTACTTAATTTCTTATAAAAAAATAGTTCCTGGTCTGATTCCCCAGCATACATACAACAGGCGCTTTTAGGGAATCTAGTTTGAGTTTTTAGTAAAGCTGTGCAAAACTTTTGAAATGAAACGCAAAACGTGCCCGGGTTTGGGTTTCATTACAAACCTGAACCTCATGTCAGGTTCATCACAGCTCACAAGTCTGTTTGAGCTAGGCTGGGCTCCAGTTGCAAGTGAGCCTGCACTGAGTTATTCTTTCAAGTGCAAGCCATGTACAATATAGTGGTTTTCCCCAAAACCAGATAAAACTTGGTGGTTTGGGCAAAGCGGGTGCAAGCCCTTCTAAAGAGAACCTGGAGGACAAATTGCTCAAACCCTTGGGAACTGATGCAGCCAAGTTTTTCATGTGTCTGCTTTTTAACTTCCACCCTCTGTAGGTAAAAGCATCGTTCCTAGTTATTTTTCCTTAATTCAGTGTTCTCTAGTTGGCATTTGCCATGTTGAAAACAAACAAATTCATAAAATGCTTAATGGGTAAAATAAGGTGTCAGTACACATATAAGAGGAGGAATTGCAGTCCAATAGAGAGGGCATTGGACGGGGAGCCAGGAGAGTAAGGTTCTGTTCCTAGCTCTAACATTGACTAATTGCCTGACCTTGAGCAAATACTAAACTTTTCAGTGCCTCAGTGTTCCTCATCTGCGAAAACTTTTGCTCCCTTTGCAGAGCATTTTGAGATCTATGTGAGAAAAGTGCTCTATAAGTGCATTCCTGTATGGTGCTATACAAGTGGAATCATGTAAGGAAGAAAGGTGCTATCTCAGTGCTGCTGTTATTTAAGTCTATTCTTGTTTCATACCTCTCAACCCTTCAAATTCCATCAAATGTAGTAGATTGTCATAGAGGTTATTCATGGGAGGTAAACTTTTTTTTAGCATCATTTCCATATAATTCATAGGAGGGAACAACTTGTGCATTGTTTGAGCAGTTGCATTTTACTGCTTCTACTTTCTTGCTATGAAAACTCAGTAAGGGGTTTAATTAGAGATAGGCCTAAAGGTAAAAGTTTTTAAAGTACCTAAGTACCTTAGGCACCTAAATCCCGTTTTGAAAAGTAACTTAGATGCTTAGTGAGTCTAAATCTTATTGAAAGTCAATGGAGGTTAGATTCCTAAATCACTTAGGCACTTTACAAAATTTTACTCCAAGTCAAAGTTTGAGGTGTTTGGGTCCATCTGAAGTTTATAAAGTTTGAGGTATTGCGATCCTGAGTTTTGGTTCAGGCCAGTCATTAGTTTTAATAAACTAACTACTGTGTCTATGCTAGTGGCTGGAGGATTAGAGTTATCAGTGCAGTTTCAGATTCTTGTCTCTCTAGTAACTAATGCATTTAGGAAAAAAGGAACTATTCTTCATTTCCTTCTGCAAAGATTATTTAAGAGATGGAGAAAGACAACATCCAAATACTCGTAAGTATGTCAGCATTCGGTTTTTGGATGAACACAAATCTACAGTATGGTCTACGTATCCAAAATGCTGTGCATTTTGGGATTACCCTTTTCAGCTTTAAACAATTTAGATAACAAATTCCATGGTCAAGCTTCATTATGTGTATCTTGCAAAATGGGAAATATGGATTTAGAAATGTAACGAGGCTAGTGGCTTGGGAGCAGACCTCAGATATAAGGATATGTTAGACAGCTCTGCCCCAGGGTAATAGATATCGGGGCCACTGCAGAGCTGGGTATACGGCTTGGGAAAGAAGAATGGATTAGGGATGCAGCACAGATTTGAAATCCTTCAGAGTTCTACTCCTGGTTCTGTCGCTGACCTGTCCTATGGCCATAGTCAAGTCATGAAGGCCCAGATCCTCAAAGGTATTTAGGTGCCTAGTTCCTACTTAAAGTCAATGGGAGTTAGGCAACTCAATAGCTTTGAGGATCTGCCCAGAGTCCAGTCATGCTCCATCTGAACAAATTCAAGAAGAGATTAGTCTGTGTTGGGTTGGAAATGTGTATGCTGAACTTTCCATGTAAGGGCAAATGCCTTACGAGTATTTTTATTCCTGCTCAGATACTTATAGGCTTGAATGGTATGTAGCTAGGGAACCCTTTTGGGTCTGAAGATTTCTGTGGATGAGAGGGACTGGTAGGATGTTTGTGGCTGGGATTAGTGGGCAGTCACTGAGGCAGGCATGTCACATACGAGAAAATTGTCTGCAACCCTTTGCTAGGTTCTGTACTGGCAATCTCCATAGTACTGGGCTCCTTCACGTATGGTGGTCTGCAACAGTTAAGTAAAACCGACTGTCAGAGGCTCCAATTAGTAATTTGTTTGGAGAGTACCTGCATTACTTCATAAATGAAAAATATTATCCCTATTCTAGCAGCCACAGATGAGAAAACTGCATAGATGGCTGAGTGTAATCCATTCATTGATTTATGGGCCCTGAGTCCCCCAAAGAGAGTCACAAATCCACATGATGTCCCCGAGTGCTGGATTTTGCATTTGGATTTCTGTGTTTGCTGAAAGATGGGCAAAATGACATTCAGCCAGACAGCTCCCTGTTGACCGCGCATCGAAGGAGGTTGTGTGTATGGAATGACTTACACTCAAAAAATGTGTTCTTAGGATGGCTGTTTAAGAGGATAGGATATGAATAAGTGGAGTTGAGGTCTAAAACCTCCCGCTTTTGCTTCCAAACCACTCTGCCTTGAGGGGATTATCCAGTACAGAGGCTAAAGACTCCTCAGGCATATTGCGGTGTATGCTGTAATTCTGGAGAACTGTGGTTAGTGCGTAGGCTGCTGCTAGCTCCCGGGACACACCGATCATTCCATTCTTTGATGATGAGCAGGTATCTCAGATCAGGATCAGGCTCAACTTACAAACCAACTTAACAGCATTTTAGCAAACAATTTGCACGTACAGCAATAGAGAAAATGAAGTTGTATTGTGTTAACTGAATCTCATTTAGGTGTTTTTGGGTGTGTGTGAAATGATTTAACAGAAAACTTCGTAAATTTCACTTTGAAATAAATGGATATCAAAACCCTTGTTAATGTCAGTGATGGGATTATAATGAGAATGAGGCCTAAACCATAATGGTTCTGCTGGATATAGCTGCAATTAAAATATATATTATTTTCAAATGTCAAGCAAATAACTGATCAACTGGATAAATCAGACTAAAAGAGAAGACACATTTAATTTGTTACTACCCTGTATTACTGAATCGTATTATTCTGCTTTTGCATGCCATGGGGATGAAATCTGTTGCATGCCAATTTTAAAATTGTGTGTTACAGTTTGGATGATTATTTCTTACTTTATTTTGCACCGCTATCAGTGAAACATTGCTACACAGTTCTCTTTATTGCTTTGAATCAGTACAAGACATATTCTGGATCCAGCCAGCAACTAGTGAAATTCTTTCCTCTTCCCTACCCCCTTTCCCCAATCCTTTGTGAAAAGAAACGAACAATATTATTATCCTATTGTATTCGGACCATCTAGCTAAAATCCACCCATTCTTTGCACGGATTCATTTTGACCACGGCAGATGAGAATATAAATAGGGTTGAGAGTAGATAGGGGTGTCTGGATATTAATGTATGGACCACACCCATTGCTCCTAGCCCCAACCACTAATGTCTCTTTGCAGCTCCGGCATCCAAGGAGCTATAAATCAGCATCTTCATGGGGTTTGTGAGAGCCACACTCAGGAGGGGAATAGTTCCCTCTTATGTTGCTCCACAGCAGTGGATTTTAGGGTATGTACAGGTTAAGTCAGACTCTGGGCCCACTGTATGAATCCTTAACAGTATGTTCCCATCAGAAACAATGTAGTGTTTCTTGAAATCTTTAACTTAAATTATTTAACTATATTGACTTGTATATAGGCCATGAGTAAATAAATACCCTATATACACAAAAATACATTTATTGAAAAAAGTCTATCTGAAATACAATTTAGTTCATTTAATACACCTTGAATGCATTTAATACTTTCATATGGCCTAAATATTTCCACACTGATTTTTTTCCTTATTTTTAATCTACTTTACGGCGAACATATGACAATGGATCATTGATTTATTGCGAGTGTAGCAATAGGTTTATAACTGCATGAATCATGCAGATTGCTCAATTCACCACATGCCTTAATAAAAGTTTCACTTTAATAAAACAGAGCTAAGGCAAATATGCCCAGAGTCTGGTCTGACATTCCTTATACATTACCCTGCCTCAGGAAATTATTACTATATATTTTACAGCAGCTACAGTAGGTTGGGGATCAGGATTAGAACATACTAACTACCGTGACATTTAACAGAACTCCTGTGCATACAGTTAACCCTCACAGGGATGGAATGGAGCAAATACATGCTAGGATGCACATTTGGTAAGCTTCCTTCATTTCAGCTATGTAAATGTGAATGTAGCTAATTTGTTTAAGTGTAATAATTATTTATGTTTTCAAAACTCTTTGTAATTATGGTGACTTATATAGCACCTTTCAGCCAGGGATCTCAAAGCACATTACAAAAATTAAATCTCACAGCATCGCTGAGAGATGGGTAAATAATATTTTGAAAGATGGTAGAGTCACAGATCTTCCAGATTCCAGGAAGGGGAGGGGTGGAGGGGTATGAATTCCCTGATTCAGACTTGCCATTTCAATTCTGAATTGGATCTAAAAGTGGAAGTACTGATTTTCAGGCTCCCAGATAATGAGACTCCAATCTTAAGGGAACAGCAGCTCTCCTAGCATTTTCAGCATTCTAGTTAGAACTGGTCTCACTAGATTTCAGCCCCAAATGGAGAAACTGTCATGACAAGAGGTTGTGACATTTCAGCATTCACTTAGCCTTCATTCAGCATTGAATTTAAACCCTGCCTAAACTTAATCTGGCAATTTTCACCTTCAAAACTCTGTACAAATATGTATTCATCTGCTCTGATCAGCTTTCATCAAGACCTTCTTTTTCCTTCTCCTTCTCCTGCAATTTATCACAATTGTAAAACTGCTTTATAATAGTGTTCATCATTGGCCCACGTACTGACTTCAATATCATCCTGTACATACATATTACAAAAAATCAGTTCTTGGGATAAATTAAGAGTTATTTACTGTAATAGCTGACACTGACATGAGTCTTTATATGAGATGTAGGGATTGTGCCCATTTTAATTTTTTCCCCCCAAATTTCAGTTAGGGCCATTAATTAACATTTGCGTTTCTAAGTCTTTGCACTGAATTGATGTATGCACAGTGTACTATACAGATGAGAGATTCAAAGAGCACTCGGCATTGCCCCAACTGTTCCCACTGACGTCACCTGGGGACAATAATATAATACACTTTCTCCCATCCATTGTCTGTCTAGGCCATGTGGCGTAGAGGATACACCACTAGCTGGAGACTTGGGTTCTATTCCTGGCTCAGTCACTGGGCTGCTAGGTGACCTTTGGCAGGTCACATCCTTGCTCTGTGCCTGGGTTTTCCATCTGTAAAATAGGGATAATGATATTGGCCTCCTTTGTAAAGTGCTCTGAGAACTATGGATGAAAAGTGCTATGTATGAGCTAGGTGTTGTTATATATTTAGTATTTAAGCTATTTGGGGATGTGATTGTCTTTTATTATGTGTATGTACAGCTCCTTTTTTAAAATCCTGTGCAATCCATGAAATATATCAACTAGAAAACAGGATAATTGTATATTAAGATATAATTTATGAAAATGAGTGGCATTGTATAATGTAATTCAATTTGGAGAAACCTATATAGAGCTCATTTTATTTATTTTTGGTTAGTAGCAGAGATGAACTTTACAAAGCAGAGAGATTCAAGGAGGTCAGCCTAGATGATCACAATGGTTCCTTCTGGCCTTGGTATCAGTGAATGAGTCTGCTTAGTTAGTTGCCTAAGTGTATGGATGCATTTTCCAAAGTCCCATCTTATTGGCAGATGCTCTAAGCCAATGATCCTTACATCATTCTTGGATGTTCTGATTGTACAAAGGTGATCATTCTGAGAGTGATTCTGTGAGAATGTAGAATGCTGTACTCTCTCTAACACTTTCTACAATGAGTATGAATTAATTATTATAGTCTCTGTTGGAAAAGCTCTATAGAAATGAATATAGAACAAAATTCTCTCCACTGGGTTTTTGAACCATTCTTTATAATTTAATAGAATTGTATAAAGGGGTTATTTTCTAACAGAGTTCAGGAACATTCTCTAGAAATTACCTTGGAAAATGTATAACATTAAATAGAGAAAAATATTTAATCCCTATTGAATTCTATAGGATTTTTCATATAAGAATAATAAAAATACAATTTATTCAGCAAAGACCAATTCCTGCTTCTATTGAAGTCAACAACAAATCTCCCACTGACTTCAGTAGAAGCAGAACTTCGTCCCAAATGAAGAATAAAATGTACAGAAGATAAAAAGTAGTAACCTAATTCTTATTTAACCAAACTTTGGGAAGGTACTGTGTCCACTTTGTTCACACTACACAGAGTTTACAGGAATGAGAATCTGACCTGACAGAGTAGTTACCTCTTTGGAATGGAACAAAGCAAATATTTTTTTCTATGATCTACAGTTCTTAAGAGGGAATGGACTTTCCTGAAATAAAAGACTTGGCCCTTCAAATAATATCTTTTATCTGAGATTTTAAAGGATTTAAAAAACATAAATTAAGGATTGCAACACCTGTGAGAGATGAAGAAATTGAGGCACAAAGATGTTAGGTTGTTTTTCTGAGGTCTTATAGGAAGTTTGTGACAGAACAGGCCTACTGACTCTTTTAGTCCTGAGTTCCAATCACTGGACTATGCTTCCCTTTCTATAGCATCCTTCCCTACATAGTTACGGGCAGGAGAACTGGTTTAATCCAAACCTGAGCCAAACTTGTTTCAGGTGCGAAGAAGTTCCATTAATTGTACCCCTCCCCCCCACTCCCATTAATATCTGTCTGCCTCAGGTATTGATGTGCTTCCATTACTTAGGGTCTGAGTTCCTGACAACCACACATCTGTGTGAGGCAGGGAAGTGCTACTATCACCATTTTACAGACCGGGAACTGAGGCACTGGGAGATTAAGCCATTTATCTAAAGTCATGTAGGAATGCCTGTGGTAGAGAGGATGCTGAGCTTGGGTGAAATAAATGTTCCTTTGTGCCCTATGCCCAGCATTTGCACCGCACTGCTTAATCTGGCCTACAGCCTACATAAAGATACATAGATTATAAAGAAAACACTTATTTCGGAATGTGATGTGAAAACTTGTAAAACATAGCCTTTGTCCACATAACATGTATTCATTCTGAAATATTAAACAAACACAGTAACATTTCAAATGATCTCTTTCTCTTCTGGCATTTTGGGGTCCAAATTTAAAACTTATATGTTACTAAGTAGGGCCAATAAAGTAAAGAGGGTAAACGAACAATTTTTTTTTTAAAGGAGAGTCAGGGGATCTAAGTGTAGTTTTTCTTAGCAGGGGTTTGGGATTGAGACAAAGTGAGGCCCCGATCCGCAATGAGCTCCATATAATGGGACTCCTCTGTTAGTCTTCATAGATTCATAGATTCTAGGGCTGGAGGGACCTCGAGAGGTCATCGAGTCCAGCCCCCTGCCCTCATGGCAGGACCAATTACTGTCTAGACCATCCCTGATAGACATTTATCTAACCTACTCTTAAATATCTCCAGAGATGGAGATTCCACTACCTCCCTGGGCAGTTTATTCTAGTGTTTAACCACCCTGACAGTTAGGAACTTTTTCCTAATCACAGAATCATAGAATCATAGAATCTCAGGGTTGGAAGGGACCTCAGGAGGTCATCTAGTCCAACCCCCTGCTCAAAGCAGGACCAAACCCAATTAGATCATCCCAGCCAGGGCTTTGTCAAGCCTGACCTTAAAAACCTCTAAGGAAGGAGATTCCACCACCTCCCTAGGTAACCCATTCCAGTGCTTCACCACCCTACTAGTGAAAAAGTTTTTCCTAATATCCAACCTAAACCTCCCCCTCTGCAACTTGAGACCATTACTCCTTGTTCTGTCATCTTCTACCACTGAGAACAGTCTAGATCCATCCTCTTTGGAACCCCCTTTCAGGTAGTTGAAAGCAGCTATCAAATCCCCCCTCATTCTTCTCTTCTGCAGGCTAAACAATCCCAGTTCCCTCAGCCTCTCCTCATAAGTCATGTGCTCGAGCCCCCTAATCATTTTTGTTGCCCTCCGTTGGACTCTTTCCAATTTATCCACATCCTTCTTGTAGCGTGGGGCCCAAAACTGGACACAGTACTCCAAATGAGGCCTCACCAGTGCCGAATAGAGGGGAATAATCACGTCCCTCGATCTGCTGGAAATGCCCCTACTTATAGAGCCCAAAATGCCGTTAGCCTTCTTGGCAACAAGGGCACACTGTTGACTCATATTCAGCTTTTCGTCCACCGTAACCCCTAGGTCCTTTTCTGCAGAACTGCTGCCCAGCCATTCGGTCCCTAGTCTGTAGCAGTGCATGGGATTCTTCCGTCCTCAGTGCAGGACTCTGCACTTGTCCTTGTTGAACCTCATCAGATTTCTTTTGGCCCAATCCTCTAATTTGTCTAGGTCCCTCTGTATACTATCCCTACCCTCCAGTGTATCAACCACTCCTCCCAATTTAGTGTCATCTGCAAACTTGCTAAGGGTGCAGTCCACACCATCCTCCAGATCGTTGATGAAGATATTGAACAAAACCAGCCCCAGCACCGACCCTTGGGGCACTCCACTTGATACCGGCTGCCAACTAGACATGGAGCCATTGATCACTACCCGTTGAGCACGACCATCCAGCCAGTTTTCTATCCACCTTACCGTCCATTCATCCAGCCCATACTTCTTTAACTTGCTGGCAAGAATACTGTGGGAGACTGTATCAAAAGCTTTGCTAAAGTCAAGAAATAGCACATCCACTGCTTTCCCCTCATCCACAGAGCCAGTTATCTCATCATAGAAGGCAATTAGGTTAGTCAGGCATGACTTGCCCTTGGTGAATCCATGCTGACTGTTCCTGATCACTTTCCCCTCCTTTAAGTGGTTCAGAATTGATTCCTTGAGGATCTGTTCCATGATTTTTCCAGGGACTGAGGTGAGACTGACTGGCCTGTAGTTCCCCGGATCTTCCTTCTTCCCTTTTTTAAAGATGGGCACTACATTAGCTTTTTTCCAGTCATCCGGGACCTCCCCCGATTGCCATGATTTGTCAAAGATAATGGCCAATGGCTCTGCAATCACATCGGCCAACTCCTTTAGCACCCTCGGATGCAGTGCATCCGGCCCCATGGACTTGTGTTCGTCCAGCTTTTCTAAATAGTCCCAAACTACTTCTTTCTCCACAGAGGGCTGGTCACCTCCTCCCCATACCGTGCTGCGGAGTGCTGCCGCCTGGGAGCTGACCTTGTCTGTGAAGACAGAGGCAAAAAAAGCATTGAGTACACTAGCTTTCTCCACATCCTCTGTCACTAGGTTCCCTCCCTCATTCAGCAAGGGGCCCACACTTTCCTTGACTTTCTTCTTGTTGCTCACATACCTGAAGAAACCCTTCTTGTTACTCCTAACATCTCCGGCTAGCTGCAACTCCAAGTGTGATTTGGCCTTCCTAATTTCACTCCTGCATGCCTGAACAATATTTATATACTCCTCCCTGGTCATTTGTCCAATCTTCCACTTCTTGTAAGCTGCTTTTTTGTGTTTAAGACGAGCAAGGATTTCACTGTTAAGCCAAGCTGGTCGCCTGCCATATTTACTTTTCTTTCTACACATCGGGATGGTTTGTTCCTGCAACCTCAATAAGGATTCTTTAAAATACAGCCAGCTTTCCTCGACTCCTTTCCCCGTCATGTTATTCTCCCAGGGGACCTTGCCCATCAGTTCCCTGAGGGAGTCGAAGTCTGCTTTTCTGAAGTCCAGGGTCTCTGTTCTACTGCTCTCCTTTCTTTCTTGTGTCAGGATCCTGAACTCAACCATCTCATGGTCACTGCCTCCCAGGTTCCCATCCACTATTGCTTCCTCTACTATTTCCTCCCTGTTTGTGAGCAGCAGGTCAAGAAGAGCTTTTCCCCTAGTTGGTTCCTCCAGCACTTGCACCGGGAAATTGTCCCCTACACTTTCCAAAAACTTTCTGGATTGTCTGTGGACCGCTGTATTGCTCTCCCAGCAGATATCGGGGTGATTAAAGTCACCCATGAGAACCAGGGCCTGTGATCTAATGTCCAACCTAAACCTCCAGGGCCTGTAATGTCCAACCTAAACCTCCCTTGCTGCAGTTTAAGCCCATTGCTTCTTGTTCTATCCTCAGAGGCTAAGATGAACAAGTTTTCTCCCTCCTCCTTATGACACCCTTTTAGATACCTGAAGACTGCTATCATGTCCCCTCTCAGGATTCTCTTTTCCAAACTAAACAAACCCAATTCCCTCAGCCTTCCTTCGTAGGTCATGTTCTCTAGACCCTTAATCATTCTTGTTGCTCTTCTCTGGACCCTCTTCAATTTCTCCACATCTTTCTTGAAATGCGGTGCCCAGAACTGGACACAATACTTCAGTTGAGGCCTAACCAGCACAGAGTAGAGCGGAAGAATGACTTCTCGTGTCTTGCTCACAACACACCTGTTAATGCAGCCCAGAATCAAGTTTGCTTTTTTGGCAACAGCATCACACTGTTGACTCATATTTAGCTTGTGGTCCACTATAACCCCTAGATCCCTTTCTGCCGTACTTATTCCTAGACAGTCTCCTCCCATTCTGTATGTGTGAAACTGATTGTTCCTACCTAAGTGGAGCACTTTGCATTTGTCCTTATTACACTTCATCCTGTTTACCTCTGACCATTTCTCCAATTTGTCCAGATCATTTTGAATTATACCCTATCCTCCAAAGCAGTTGCAATCCCTCCCAGTTTGGTATCATCTGCAAACTTAATAAGCGTACTTTCTATGCCAATATCCAAGTCATTGATGAAGATATTGAACAGAGCCGGTCCCAAAACAGACCCTTGCGGAACCCCACTCGTTATACCTTTCCAGCAGGATTGGGAACCATTCATAACTACTCTCTGAGTACGGTTATCCAGCCAGTTGTGCACCCACCTTATAGTAGCCCCATCTAAGTTGTATTTCCCTAGTTTATTGATAAGAATATTATGCGAGACTGTATCAAATGCCTTACTAAAGTCTAGGTATACCACATCCACCGCTTCTCCCTTATCCACAAGACTCGTTATCCTATCAAAGAAAGCTATCAGATTGGTTTGACATGATTTGTTCTTTACAAATCCATGCTGGTTATTCCCTATCACCTTACCACCTTCCAAGTGTTTGCAGATGATTTCCTTATTAATTGCTCCATTATTTTCCCTGGCACAGAAGTTAAACTAACTGGTCTGTAGTTTCCTGGGTTGTTTTTATTTCCCTTTTTATAGATGGGCACTATATTTGCCCTTTTCCAGTCTTCTGGAATCTCTCCTGTCTCCCATGATTTACCAAAGATAATAGCTAGAGGCTCAGATACCTCCTCTATTAGCTCCTTGAGTATTCTAGGATGCATTTCATCAGGTCCTGGTGACTTGCAGGCATCTAGCTTATCTAAGTGATTTTTAACTTGTTCTTTTTTTATCTTATCTTCTAAACCTTCCCCCTTCCCATTTGCATTCACTATGTTAGGCATTCCCTCAGACTTCTCGGTGAAGACCGAAACAAAGAAGTCATTAAGCATCTCTGCCATTTCCAAGTTTCCTGTTACTGTTTCTCCCTCCTCACTGAGTAGTGGGCCTACCCTGTCCTTGGTCTTCCTCTTGCTTCTAATGTATTGATAAAAAGTTTTCTTGTTTCCCTTTATTCCTGTAGCTAGTTTGAGCTCATTTTGTGCCTTTGCCTTTCTAATCTTGCCCCTGCATTCCCGTGTTGTTTGCCTATAGTCATCCTTTGTAATTTGTCCTAGTTTCCATTTTTTATATGACTCCTTTTTATTTTTTAGATCTTGCAAGATCTCGTGGTTAAGCCAAGGTGGTCTTTTGCCACATTTTCTATCTTTCCTACCCAGCGGAATAGTTTGCTTTTGGGCCCTTAATAGTGTCCATGGTAGTCACTGTAGCATCAGAGCTGTAAAAAAAATACAGTCATGTTAGATCTTTCCTTTGCCACAAACTGTGATGGGTTTAGGCAAATTTAACCAGTAGAGCTAGCCAGAAAACTGGATTTTCCCATTAATAGTTTTCATAGGAAAAAATCTTTTGAAATTTTCCCTTTGGGAAATTCTGGTTTTCCTGAGAGAAATTCCAAAATTTGTGAGTAGTTTTTTCCTAATTTCCCACACTTTTTGCTTCCCAAACTTTTCCAGCTTGGGAACATCAACAATAATGTGAGCAAGTGGGTAGTTGACAAAAGTTTTCCATTTGGCAAAAGATAGAAAATAGAAAATTAGGAAAAGAAACCCACAATTTCTTTTTTTTAAGTGAAAGTTTCCTCAAATTTTCTTTTTAATTATTATTTTTTTTAATTTAGGAAAATGTCAGAAAATGAGCAATTGTAATAAAAAACTTATCAGGAATTTTTCAACCAGCTTTAACAATCATTTTTTATTTCTTCTTCTTTTAAAGGACTCCTCCTTCCAGGCTCTTTGTTCCATTTGCAGCCACTTGCACAACTTTCCGACCTATATCCCTTTGCCTTTCCCCCCATCCCTTTTTTATCTACAGGCTACAGTTCTCCCCACAATGGGTAATGTTAATCATAAACTCTGTGATGTGACTCAAATTGGGATTTTTTCTGTTTAATTTTCACTCTTAAATGTAAGGCTTCCCCACATCCATTGTCCACACTCAAGTCACTTAAACCCATGAAATGATACTATATGCTATCTATTATATTATCAGTTACTATATTTACAGTATTTGATTAGATATCTGAACCTCAGCAGCACTGGAAATACATTTTATGAAATTTGTTTGAATTCAGGGGGCTTTGGTTTAAATGTAAGCCATTTCAGGGACCTCACTGAGGATCTTTGTGAAGAAGACAATGGGAAGGGGTCACTCCCAAATGTAGCATTTCTGTTTCTTGCTTTTTGTGTCCCCCTTGCTTCCTGTATACTCCATCTATCTCAGGGAAATGCAATGTAAGGCTGGGATATGTCACCAATGGGGAAAAAAGTTGGCTAGAATCAGTCAAATACCCGCCATGATTACAATATCATATGGTTCTTTTTTATAAGTTATTCACTGAGGAACTATGTGCAAACTCAATAAAAAAATCTAGCTTCTGTTGATCCATATAATCTCTGATGTAATTTTAATGCACAGCACAGAACTGGCACCCCAAGGCTGTGAAAATGATGCACTGGTATGTCATGTGGGGAAGGGAGCAGTGAAAGATAGATAGTGCCTGGATTTGGCCAGGATGTCAAGAAAGGGAATGGAAGTTAGAAAAGCTGTTAGGAAACAGAGATTGGTAAAGGTGCCCAAGGAAGACTGAATGGGCAGGACTCAGGGGAATCTGGAAGAGTCTTATGGACAATATATGAGGTGAAAGGCTGGGTTTGAAAGCATCCCTATCAACCATTTCTAGGCTCTTCCTCTCCTGTTTGAGCCTCCCATTTACTAGTCATTTGGTACTCTGTTGGTTTCCCTCTCTCCAGTGACTCTTCCCCTGGTAAATGACATTCCAAGACTTAAGTCAGCCACGTGTCCAGGTGCTTCCCCTCTCCCACCTTTGAACAACATTCACATGAAATCCAGAAAGCGGATAGGATACATCATCATTTTCCTACAGGCCAGGTTGGTGTTTTCTTTTGCATTCACTCTTCTGGCACCCATCCATGCTTGGGGAGGTTAACACTGATTGTTTTCACTTACTGCTGGGGCAGCTTTGAAAAGCTGTGACTACGCCGGCTGTTTTTCTGGTGTACAGTTTATTTCCTTTACCCCTGGCTTTTAGCAACCCTTCCATTTTTCTTCTACCACAGCCATCTCCCTGCTGACTCCTCTGGCTATTTGTGGGATCTAATCTCCCTCCCTAATTTCCTTCTCCCACTCCCCACATTCCCCACTCACAACTTGACAACAGCATTACTTTCCCCTCCCCGGTAGTATTTATGATTTAAGTTCCCTCCAACTCTTATTTTCCCACCTGACTTGGCATCTGAGTCTGATTCCATAAATAGGTATGATTATGAAACTTATTGGACTGGTACTCGGCTGGCACAGGTGTCAAAACATTCTGTTCCTTCACAAGTAACATATCAGTTATTTAGATCTTTCAGAATGGAACAGTAGGCCCAAGCCATCCATATGCTTTTACTTTCTTTGTTTTGGTCTGTGTGTGCGTGTGGCTTTTTAGACTGCAACGGGGACCGACCCTTTGCAATTCAGGATTGGTGGAAGAATTTATCAGATGAACATTTACCACTGTTTGTTTGTCAGAACGCATCCTTCGGCTACAGAAAAAAGTGGGGCAGCAAAGTGGTTAAAGATGTAGCATAGCAAAAAGTGAACGCAAAAATGTCTTCATAAGTGCATGTTTGTATTTCTCTTTAAAAATAAAAAAGCTTTCAGAATGGAATATGTAGTAAAAAGATAAAGACTCCTCCTTAGTAGTCTGATTATTACTGAATTATTGTAATCCAAAACGGCTGAGGCATTTCAAAAACACACCACTGGAGAATTTACACCAGGGGGCAGAGGGGCAGACAGGATGAACAAATAGGCCTTTTCCATCTCAAACGTCTGTTCTAATATTCTTTGGAGTTGGATCAACTGTAAATCATTGCAATTCATTGAACTTTGGCTACAACTGATTGCAGGGCTGTTCTGAGACTCTTCGTTAGTTTGGATAGCCAAACTAGCGGATGCCTTTGGATTGATCATGAACCTTCGACCAATTGTGGAAACACTGGCTTTAAAAGTATTGAGAACATATGATCTGCCATGCTGGATTAGACCAGTGATCCAACTAGTTTGGTATTCTATTTCCTACACAGGCCAGTGTCAGATGGTTTAGATGAAGGTTCAAGAAACCATGTAATGCACAATTATGGAATAACCTACTCATAAAGCCAGCTTTGTCCTGAGGTCTGTCAGTTAGTGGCAGCTTTGTGCCCTGATGGATGAGGATTTATTTTACTTAAATTAAATGTAAGTGTAGATGTTCTCATTCTCTATATTCATTTATATAACCATTAGATTTCTACTGAGATCTTGGTCTCGGTGATATTTCAGGGCAATAAGTCCCACAGGTTATTTATGCACTGTGTCAAATTTTTTTTAAAAACTTTCATATTTTTAATGTATTCCCTTTATATTTCATGAAAAATTCCTTTGGTCTTGCATTACAAGAGGGTGAGCAGGTGTGCTGACTTGCCTTTTCTATAGCATTTGTTATTTCAGAGGTTCTCAACCTGTAATCAGGGACAGGTGTGATGCTGGTAAACTAAGTGCCAGCTCTGACCAAGGCCATAGGCATTAGCTAAGAACTGAAAAACTCATAGCTGGAAACCAAACCAGCTCATCTGTATGTTAGTTTTGTTCAAAATAGGTATTAGTCTTATTAGAATGTATTTTGTGTTTAGGCTCTATGAAATGCTTGTAAGTTGCTGCCTGCATTAATTGCACTTGTATTCCAGGCTATAAGGAAATATGTAAGTTTTGCTTTATAACTTTGAAAAAGTTTGCTCTGAACTTGTGAACCCAGGCATAGGAATCACCCCTACCCCCACCCATCCAGGTGGACTATCAAAAATTAAGTGAGCCATTATAAAACAGAAGCTTTATTTATTGTCCGATTCACCCATGGAGAAAAACATGCAGACGGCCTCGACCCATCAGTTTGAACTCTGGAAGAGGGAAATAGAAATAGTTGACATGACGATTTTTCATCTCTTTTCTGTTTGAACTCTCATGGCCAGAGACGTTAAATTAAGGCAGAGCTCTCCAGGGATTACTTCTGGGTCTGCTCCAAGAAATACTTTTAATTGCCAGATCACTACAACTCTGTCACTCTGAGGATTTAGATTGCAACTCATTTGTATGTATATGTTTGCTTGCTTTAACCTGTAAATGACACTCTTTGCTTTTTCCTTGTTAATAGAACATAGCCAACCCTGTAATAAATTACCTATAGGCATTATCTGTGGTGTAAGATCTAGGGTATCAATTGATCTGGGGTAAGTGACTGGTCTCTTGGGACTGGAAGCAATGGGAGTAGTTTGATTTTTTGGTGTAAGTCAGTGGTTCTCAACCAGGGGCCCGAGGCCCCCTGAGGGGCCGCAAACAGGTTTCAGGGGGTCCATCAAGCTGGGCCAGCGTTACACTTGCTGGGGCCCAAGGCAGAAAGCTGAAGTTCCTCCGCATGGGGCTGAAGCCCGGGGCCCTGAGCCCCACCACCCAGGGCTGAAGCTGAAGCCAGAGCAATGTAGCTTTGTGGGGGCCCATGGGTCCTCAGGCAATTGCCCTGCTTGCTAACCCCTAACACTAGCCCTGGCTTTTATTTGCAGAAAACCAGTTGTGGCACAGGTAAGCTGCGGAGTTTTTATAGCATGTTGGGCGGGGTGGGGGGGCTCAGAAAGAAAAAGGTTGAGAATCCCTGGTGTAAGTAAACATTGATCACTAAGTCCAGCTTGCCTGGGTGGCAAGATAGACTGTAGAGTCTAAAGGTAAGACTTATAGTGATCCAGGAGTTAACGTTTGTTACTGGGTTGGTGAAATCTAACTATAGAATATACCACCAGTTTGGGATGTCTGCCCTCTTTTTGACAGTCTGCACTGAGGTAGGAACAGACAGCGTGAAAAGAGGATACTGATCTAGATGGGCCACTGTTTATCCAGTATAACAGTTCCTTTGTTTTTATGCCCAGGTCTGCTGTAGGCTCTCTGCAGGGCCAGCTCCAGCTTTTCGGCCACCCCAAGCAAAAAAAACCCCAGCCGAAGCAGAAAAAAATAAATGGCCGCCGCCGAAGTGCCGAAGCAGAAAACAAAACCAAAACACTGCCCCAGAATCCCCTGGTTTCAGTGTAGTAGCCGTGTTAGTCTGTGTCAGCAAAATGAAAATAAGAAAGAAAAACTTGTAGCACCTTAGAGACTAACAAATTTATTTCAGCATAAGCTTTCGTGGGTTAGAACCCACTTCATCGGATGCAGAATCCCCTGACTTCCGCCCCCTACAGGGCGCTGCCCCAGGCACACGCTTGGCCATCTGGTGCCTGGAGCCGGCCCTGGCTCTCTGGTATAGTCTGCTCTAGGAGATGTCTCAGTGTGGGGATTGGACAAGAACAATTCCAATGTCACTAGGTTGTCTCTGTTTCTAATTTTCCCCCAAGTTCCTATGTAGACACATTGTCATTATTGGGGTGGAGACAAAAGCACAGTAAATTCAAATCACATGTAAAAGCCCTTGGGCTAATCATCTCCTCCATGCTCTTGAGGTCTCTCAAGTAGGTGGAGCTGACTGATGAGGTCTCTAGAGGGCCTGCTTGTGGGAAGAGACACAGGTGAAAAAAAAATCAGTGGTTGGCTGAGATAAGCCGCCTTCCATGAGGGAGGAAATTCAAACTTCTGGCAGAAGGATCAATCTGCCCTTCTCCTTATGTAACCAAAAAGGTGTAAGATAAGACTTATGTGTGCAATAATGTGTCATTATTCTCTAATGGGTAAGCACTGTGGAACGGTCACATGCTCTCGCTGCCATTAAGAATTTCAGTTCGGGAGAGCCATCCCGTGCACTGCCATTCTATGGTTCCCAAGGGTTGTAAGGGAGGTGATGGCACAAAAGCCTCTACCCTTATCCCTCTAGGCCCAAGTGCATACTCTGCTCTTTCCAGAACACAGATACTGGTCCCTCCAGGAGCCCTGTGATTAAAAAAGAGCAAGGAGGAACTGGGGCCCTGGCTAGCTCTGCTGTAATCATTAGATAGGCTTCACACCACTGACAGGATGTGGCTGGGGTGGGGGGAGAAACATAAGAATGGCCATACTGGGTCAGACCAAAGGTCCATCTAGCCCAGTATCCTGTCTTCTGACAGTTGCCAATGCCAGGTGTCCCAGAGGGAATTAACAGAACAGGTAATCATCAAGTGACCCATTCCCTGTCGCCCATTCCCAGCTTCTGGCAAACAGAGGCTAATGGCACCATTCCTGCCCGTCCTGGCTAATAGCCATTGATGGACCTATCCTCCATGAATTTATCTAGTTCTTTTTTGAGCCTTGTTATAGTCTTGGCCTTCACAATATCCCTTGGCAAAGAGTTCCATAGGTTGACTGTGGGTTGTGTGAAGAAATACTTCCTTTTGTTTGTTTTAAACCTGCCACCTATTAATTTCATTTGGTGACCCCCTAGTTCTTGTATTATGAGAAGGAGTAAAAAACACTTCATTTGTGCACCGTGTAAGTCATGCTTCTGAGGAAGAATTCTTCCTGGAACTCTCACTCGGATGGTAGAGATCTTCCTTGCCCTCAAAGTGAGACTGGGCTTGAAAGACACAATTGAGCTCACTGTGTACCATAACTACAAGATTTATTTTCCTTGAGTGCACTGCTGGAAGTGATGTAAAGAGCTGTTTTCCTCATGTCTGGTGAACTTAGAGGTAAGGATGATACAGTACGTGACAGGGCAACAGTCAGAGGAGAGAGTCGTCTAAATTCTGGCCTGTGCCTTGAGAATTTCTCTCCTTTAGCCAGGGATCCCAATGCTACCACTAGTGTATTCTAGATAAAGAGGTTATGATGGAGGAGGATACATTTCTTCTTAATATCAGTGTTCACGTTTTCCACTGGAGATTCCAAAATGGGTTTAATAAATGATTGATTACATTTAATTTAGTGATGGGCCCCAGACAGTGGTGTATGGAGCCTCCCAATTCTGTGGGTGCACTCCTCCCCCTCCACTACCTTGTTCTCCTTGCTCTGCTGAGGGGGCACAGCTACAGCACTCCTAATCCCATCTGGAGGTAGGGGTGGAGAGTAAACCTGTCCCTACTCACCCAGCAGCAGCTCCTGGCCCGTGAGGGGTGGCCCAGTTCCTCACTGTGGGGTGAGTGCCGGGTGGGCTTGCTCTCCAGTGGGGCTCACTCTCCAGTCCTGCCCCTGTCCCCAGAGGGTCTCCCCTCCTCACCCAGGCTGTATTAGCCTTATGGGGGCATGGGCTGAGGGTGCTGCTATAGATGTTTGTTCCCGCCCTGGTTGCAATGCCCAGAGCAGGGAACCAGGTCCAGCCCTGTGGGCCAGGAGCTGCTGTTGTGCATTTTTTGTGGGTGCAAAAATTCTGATCCAGTTCCAGATTTCAAGTGCTCCAAAGTTTGTGTTGATGGGATCCAGAGTATGCTAATACCATCTGCTATGCTTGCTTTTCTCTTTAATTGACATAGGAACTAGCCATGAAGCTCTGAAATTGCTGCATATGATTCTGCTCCTTCTTATACTCCACCTTTCATATACATAGACTTCTGTACAGCTTGAGAGAGGCCACCACATAGCACACTTCCCAGGAGAGGAATCACACCAGTGCCAAGTTATGACACACACACACACACACACACACTGCATGCAGTCCTTCCTCTGTGCAATGTACATCTTCCCGCCAACTGCAAATTTCTTTAAGGACATGAGTTGGCAGAATAGATTCCTCACCTGGCACAAAGAGGGGTGGAAACTTGATTTAGGATTCCTACTACAGGCCAGTCAGTAAACCACAAGCTTTTGGCAGAAGTGTATTAAATGGGTGAATTTCCCCTCCCCAGCTCAAATATCAGCACCTTCTGGAGCAGAATATGGCCATCATTCTGCTTACTGTGGTCTCTGGCAGCCTAAGGAATGAGACGATCCTGGGGTACCTCCCGCTTGGGAGCACAATGCCTAGCAGCTGTGTTTTGGGAACACTGTTCACTCTAGGTGGTCTCCCATGCAGAGGGGATCTGCTGGAAAAGTTGTGGCACTGGGAGGCACAATTCCTATGGGGATTTTCAGGGAGCAAGGTGCAGAGAGGCCCTTGTTAGAACCTTACACAAGTGGTGCACATGCCTTTCTCACTGGCCATGCAGAGGCTAATGCAGAAGGACGGGCGTTGCCCTTTGCGCTTGTTGTGTGTAAGGACCAAAACTATGTCTGACCCATGCAAAAGGTGGGGTGAAGGCTACTTGTATCCTTTTCTTCCCCCTTATGCCTTGTGCCCTTGTTCCAATCTCACCCATAGGCTGAATGGTGCTAAAACGTTGTTCAGTTTGTTCACCTACTTGTTTAAGCCCTGTCTGAATTCCCTTACATTGAGCGGGCTATTTTCATTTTTCTGAATGCTATGTATGTGAGGCGGCTGTAAACATTTGCTGTTAATGTTGCTTTCATAAGTTAAAGAAATGAAGTGTTGTAACAATTGGCCCCGGTCCTCTGAAAAGTTACGTGCTTCCATAGAGGATGTGTCTGCTTGTTTACATAGCTTCTTCCAGTTCTCAGTACATCCTCATCCTAATATGGGCATATTGTCTGAGTTAAGTGCTTATAGTGGTGATGAGTCTTAACAGGTGTTCTTCAGTATCCATAATAACAATGGTTTTGCATTTACGTGATCTCTTCCCTCCCCAGCTTCTTGTTGGGACTTGCTCCAATCCCCCAGTCACCTGATCATGGTAGTGGGCATCTCCCATCCTCTCTCATATCAGAGGGGATTATCTGATCCTTCCTTCTCTCCTCTTTAAATTCTCCAGTGACTTGGGGAAGAAATCTTCCACCCAATGGAGTCATCATAACAGAACTATTAGCAAAGAAGTCATCTTTCTGTTATAAGCCACTTTAAGTATCTTCTCTTCTGATCTGACTATCAGTCAGCCAGGGAAGCATTCATTGAACATGTACCCCTGATATTCTCTATACCCTGAATGTCACAACCAATACATTAAGCTGTCGTATAAAATGAAATCCTAAGAGAATTAAATAGACCGGCCTTGATTGTTGTGCAGCTTGGAAGGTTTCTGGAGCATCCACAGACTATGCAGCTTTGCTGGTAGTTAAAGTATGGATAGGGTCTATGCATAAATAGAATAATTAGGAGACTTATCCAATGCCCATTGAAGTCCTTGGATAGACTTTCATTAACTTCAATGGATCAGTCTCCAAGGTAAGCTACCTGTCTGAAAAAACATATATGTATCCAAAACAAGTCTCATTTGAGAAATGAATCATTCCTCTAACTGAGCTTTTCCATGTAAATGTACAAAATTCAGGCAAGTATTCTATAAATTCATATTCTCTTTGCCTGTCTGTATAGAGGTCACTAATATCTTGTATCATCTAGTTCTTCTCTGTCACTTTATTGCACATACATAACCATCCTTGTAGAGTGACATATTGTATGGCCACATTCTTCAGCTCCTAATAGTCTAGGAGGAGTTTGCACATTTAGGATGACTACATTCTATTAAAATATAAGGTAACGTCTCACAAATACCAACATTTCAAATAAGTACAACACACTTCTTGTTCTGCGTTGAACTCAGATAGAATGATACGGTCACTGGATAGGTCTTTAAAAAGTCTACATATATGTTGGGATAATAGTAAGGCAGGAAAAATTGCTTTGGCATTCTCATGATTTGAGCCATGTCAGGAATGAAATAAAAATTCAAGGTAGGGGGTAAAATCTCTAGCTTCCCCTCCCCCATTCTGGCACTTCAGCAACAACTCCATTTCCAGAGAGTAATAAAAACAGCAAGTTGTTAGCAAATAATAAAGAGACGCCGCTTTCTGCCGCCTTGCCTTGTTCTCTATAAAAGACTGAATATTAGTTCACAATCTTGAATATCTGTCACCACATCATCTGTCTTGCTTGAGCACCAAGGCACAGTTAGTGGGTAATAAATGTCCTCTTACTGAAAGAGAATGAATACCCCGTATACCAAACTGTCATAGAATTTTCTGCTTCATGCAACATTTTATTATGTTAAGTTAGTCTAGATAGTTTTCACCAGAGGTTGTTTATTTAACCTCTGCTACATGATATATTTGTCAACCGGATTACATATTCCATGAATTCTGCTTCAGCCAGAAAACATGAAAAATGGCATTGATAAATCAAAATTTTATTCCCCCCACCTTTTCTAATATTTAATTAATCTTCATCCTTTCCCCAGGCTTCTCACACCTCTATTAGCCGGTGAAAAAGGCTGGCTGCAAATCCATTTCAGGATTTCTTTGAGCCAAGCCAGGACACAACCGTTTAAACAATGTTGTCTCCTGGCTAAGCAATATAAAAGTAAGTTTCATGGATGTAATTTGTTTGCATGTGTGATGTAAGCTTTTCATTGCCACCCTATCAAATACACGAAGACTAGATCAGTCTTCATACCACAATTACTTCAGCAAAAATATAAATAAAACTATTCAGAGCCCACCAAGACTTCTGAGAGAAATGCAACAAAAACATGTAGTAGTGGTATATTAAGAGTCCAAAATTAGGTGGAACTCTTCACCCCTAAACACTTCACAAACTTAGCTTAGGTCCTCCCCCCAAAAGAGAGATTTTTAGACCTGCTTTTTGTTGACCCCAACACCAGTCCTGGGGTGGGGTGAAGGAATGTGATGGCAGCTCTGAACAACCAGTGACCTTTTAGAGAAAAATCAGTTACAAGCTGCTTAGGCTATGTCTATGCTGCAATCGGGTGATTGCCGCACGTGTAAATATACCCAGGCTAGCTTTGATCTAGCTTGATCATCGCTAGCTTGGGTAATGATAGTAGTAAAGCTGTGGCAGCCCCCAGTGGTAGGGGCTTCTTGAGCATATATCTAGGTTCCTGGGCAGGTGGGGCTAGCCACCCAGGCTGCCACCGTTTCGCTGCTATTGTTACTCAAGATAGATCAAAGCCAGTTTGGGCATATGTGCTGTGATCGCACCTCCTGATTGCAGAACACACATACCCATAGAGTTTGGTCTACATTTCATGCGCTTGTTCCCATGGGAAGTGTATCCACCCAAGAAAAGGGCTTGAAACTTTTTTTTTTTTTAAAAAACAATGAAAGCTGAAAATGTAAATGAGAATTTCAAGGCTCCCAGATTTAAACTGGGGCTGTGGCCCCAAGCTTCATGATCCCAAAGGGTAGCCTTGGAATAAAACCAGACAATTTGGGGCTTGTCTTCACTGCAGTGTTAGCTTGAGGTATAACTCAAACGTTGCCCCAACCCAACTCCTGTGCATACACAAAACTCTCTAGCTCAAGCTTAATGCACCACCTATCTGACCCATCAGGGTGCATGGGTTATTATTATTTATTATGTGTATTATCACAATGCCTATGAGCCCCAGTCACGGGCCAGGACCCCATTGTGTGAGGTGCTGTACAAACAGAGAGTAAAAAGCTAGTTCCTACCAGGACTGGCTCCAGCGTTTTTGCCGCCCCAAGCGCCAAAAAAACAACAACAACAAAAAAAAGCCGAAATGTCGCCGAACAGGGAGGCGCAGTGGCGGAGCGGCCGCCGAATTGCCGCCACCGAGGGGACCGGATTGCTGCCCCAGAACCCAACGTCTGGCCGCCCCTTAACATTTGCCGCCCCAAGTACCTGCTTGGTTTGCTGGTGCCTGGAGCCGGCCCTGGTTCCTGCCCCAACGAGCTTACAATCCAAGCATAAGACAAGTAACATCAGATGGATACAACCAGGCAGATGGGGGCATACAGGGAAAACTCTGATATATTATGGGTCACCATGATAGCTTGTGATCTCTGGACACCAGCAGCCGAACAGTTAATTTTTTTCAGGCCTCACGGCAAAGGAGAGTTTTGAGGGGAGCTTTGCAGAAGGATAATGAACAAGTTGCAGCTGTTTACGGGGAGAGCGTCCCAAGCACATGGGGCAGCCTGGGAGAAGGGACAAAGGTGCTTGTTTGAAAATGTAACAAGTGGGCAATGGAGGCTGGCATCATGGACTAACTGGAGGCGAGGACTGACAGCCCAACGACGATTAAGAAATGATAGGTAGGCTGGGAATTGGCCGTGAAGGGCCTTGAATGTGAATGCAAATAGCTTATGTTTGATGTGAGAGAGATGGGGGAATGCTGCTGATGCTCAAACTAGTAATGCAGTGTGGATTAGTGCCACGGAGTAGCTACATCCCATCTCTCTTTGCTGCTGAAGTGTTATTTGTGACGGGGCAAGGCCAGATGGCTATAGGAAAGTAGTGGGAGATAGATATATTAGCCCCAGGCTAAACAAATCCCTGGTACCAGGATAAGTAAATGGAAGCTGCTACAGGTCAGTTAAGACACCTGAGGCCAATTAAGAACTTTCCAGAAGGCAAAGAGGACACTAGGTTGATTGAGACACCTGCAGCCAATCAGGGGCTGGCTGAAACTAGTTAAAAGCCTCCCAGTGAGTCAGTGAGGTGCGCATGTCAGGAGTTGTGAGAGGAAAGTTGCGCTGTTGGAAAGTCTGAGCTGTACACACCATATTAGGCACAAGGAAGGAGGCCCTGAGGTAAGGGTGAAGTGGAGTTTGAGGAAGTGGGGGCTGCTGTGGGGAAGTAGCCCAGGGAATTGTACATGTCCTGTTTTTTAAAGGTCAGCTACTGTAGCTGATACTATTAGGGTCCCTGGGCTGGAGCCCGGAGTAGAGGGTGGGCCCGGGCTCCCCCCACTCTTTGCCCCCTGATTAATTACTAACACGGAGACAACAGAGACTGTGCAAGGGAGGATAGCTTTTCCTTATCTCCCTCGCTGGCTTATGATGACAATGGCTCAATAGACTGTGACCCTGGTCTCTAGAGAGAAAAGGGTTACATGGAGGGTCACAGTGAGCCTCTGAGGCTAGTGAAATCCGCCAGGAAATGTAGGACCCACGGAGACAAGGACAGAGCTTTGTCACATATTGCACAATGTGCTACACTCACTCAAACTAGGCTAATTCAAGAGAAGTTAACTCAAGTGTAGATTACTTGAGCAAAATCTGCACTGAAGATGTATCTCAGTAAAATCAGGTCATTCTGATTACTGTCCTACTTTTCCCTTTGCCACTTCAGCTCTACCATTATTTAAGCAGCTGGTATTAGTAATGCTTTGTATCATTGAAAAACTAAAAAGAAAAGGATACTGATGTTCGAGGGAACGAAGTTACTACAGGGGTTTCTAATTAAGGTGCCAAAAACCTTTTGGCGTACATTCAGAGGAATTTAAATTCTAGTTGAATTGAAGGAATACTAGATAAACAAAATTTTCCAGAGGAAAATGATGATCATAGTGCAGAAAATGCAAAGGGTAGACACACAGATGAATGACATTTTAACATCTGGCCTCCATTCTCTCCTGATTCAAATCCCTCCTCAATGTCCATAGAAGTAATGAATGAATAATTACCAGTTGAAGAGGAGGAAAATATACCTAAGGTGACTCCTTCCTCTGGATCTCCCAGTGCATCTTGTTGTTCTGTGTCCGTCTTCTAAATGGTAGCCTGTGTGGGGCAGTGACTGTCTTGTGCAGCATTGATCACAATATCAGCTCTTGACAAATAATAAAAATAGTGTCCACTCAGAGGAACATCATGATCCATTATTCCAGTAATCCAGTCTGCAGATAAAGTTCAATATTAAGAGAAGAGCTTGCCGTGTCAGAGGTGGATAGACTACCTGGACACATTATAAACAGATAAGCCCCGTGCCTGGATTTGAGAACGTAAGACACTAGGAAGTACAGGCTCCTAAATCCATTCCAGAATTAGAAGAGAATTGTAGGTTTCATTCAGCACCTAAGCAAATATATACCAATCCTGCCAGAAATACTACAGTCTGAAAAGTGAAAGCTCCTGGCGTGGAAGCAAGACACAAAAATAGGTAGACAACAGAAAGAACAAGCTCCTTTCCAAAGCCCCAGTACTTCTATGCCAGTAAAGAGAGTATTATGATGATGGTCAGCTGAAATCCATTGCATACCATTCCAGGATATATACTAATGCTATGCCTTCTTATATTGCTGTCTGAGCATATAAAAAAAAATCAACTTTAAACTTTTCACTAACTGCTAAATGTTTTTTCACCTGAAAAATAGCAGAGACTCATATGCCAGTAAGATGTCAAAACTACTGCTGTGCATGGTGTGGTACAATCTGAGGCCAGACTGTGTGCTTGGTAAGGTCTTGGTGATGACTGATACCATGAAATTTGCCAGTGACTGAGGAAATAGAACCTTGAAAGAGCTGTGCAAACCACAAAGGCAATGTCTAAGTATTGTTACACTATGAGACAGACGACTAATTAAGAATTAGCTGTCCAGAGAGTGTCATAATACATGGAAAAGTCCTGGCCTAAATATGTTAAAATGTATATAAGAGAAACTGAACTTCTTAAAAATAAGTGTTCTAGGAAAAGAAGGCTTTTGGTGAAGGCACTAAACCGACTTGGGAAAGCCTGGGTTCAGTTCCTGGCTCTGGCACAGACTTCCTGGGTAACCTCATGCTAGTCACTTAACCTTCCAATGCTTCAGATCCCTATGATAGAAATGCTTCCTTTCTCCAAACCTTTGTCTGTCTTGTCTGTTTAAATTGCAGGTGTGAAGCAGAGGCCATCTGCTGCCACATGTTTGTATAGTTATTACAAACCTGACCTCTGTGTACCCCCAGGGGTACATGTATCCCTGTTGAGAACAACTGACCTATCTGACTTGAGGATTCAGGTAGACTGTCATTCTCTGTGTTCAACGAGATTATTCTGGTCTCCCCACACTTGTATGTCTCTATGATGGTCTGGTTTTCCTGACCACTTTTCTGGTTTTGGTCACAGGACTTGAAGAATAATCAGTTACTGTCAATCCTCTGATGATCATGAGACATTTGCAAAACTGTCTGTAAGGCTGATTCTGTCTTTTAGTTCTAGTGTAGTAGGGGACCAATTATCTCATTAGTTATAAGCATGGAACTCTGATTAAAGCCAATGGCAGCTGCACACACATATGTACCACAACAGATAAGTGTCCACTAACTCATTTGGCTACTCTCACACAGCATAGACAGTTCCCTGGCCATAGTCCTTTTATCAGAGTGAGATTTTTAATGCATCTTTGTCAGCCCATTTTATTTTTTATTTTTTTTAAGTCTGGCTATCTAGGAAATAATTTACGTTCCCAAGCAGCATTTGAGCACATCCCCAGTTGTTTCAACATCAACTGCAACTGATATGGGTTGCACATGATGGTATATTTTTGGAGTGGTGCTATAAATAAGCAAAGCTAGCTTGTTTCAGAAAATTTTTCAGACTGTACATTCCTCTGAGCCTCCCCATTAGTCTGAGGCTAGCGTAGCCCAATTGCAATGTGTCAAAAACTTATACTTGTCCATAAATTAAATGTATTCTTCCCTGTCAAATAGTGGGCGTCCAACTGTGATATTTTCATCTGGACTGTTCCACTTGATCAACATATTCTTTGGCTGATTTATGACACTTAAGCTGTGAGTGTGTGATCTCTAAATAGTTGGCCAAGTAGCCAACTGCAACCAAGTACCTTCTTCGTTTATCTCACAGACATCAGTCTCTACTTTCTTAAGGGTCTGAGTGGCTATTAATGGTCGCTTATATTGGGTTGCTTGACAAAACTCAGAACTGACTATAATCATCTAATAAATGTTTTCCAATCCCTGGACACAAAATAGACACCTTTGCTTCATAACACTTAGTAGTACCCAAATACCCATCCTGAGGTCTCAGAAAAAGATATTGTGATGCATTTCTGTTGGGGAAAATGATCTAATCTCAAAGTAACTTTGCATTAGATTCTATAAGACTTTAAAGTTATTTCAGTATTAATCTAGTGTAGCACCAGTAAGGTAACCTGTGTTGATTAGTAATAATAGTTATCATGTTTATTATGGTAGTGCCTATAGGCCAAACAAGAATAGGCTCCATTGTGCTAGACACTGCACAAACAGAGTAGTAGATGACCCCATCCCAAAGAACTGACAATCTGAGTAGACAAGAGAGGCACTGGGTGGGGGGAAAGGGGTTATAACACAAAAGCAGAATGAACAATGTGAAGGCAGCAACTGTTACATTATTTCCACAATTATTGTTTTGGTTGGGGCAGGGTTGTTAGGAGGAGATAAGCTGAATGGAAAGAAAAGGGAGGGGACAGGGCAAAGGAGAAGAGGGGCAGGTGTGGAGTGAAGCTGAGGTGAAGAGCCAGAGGGAGGGGGAGGTTTGGAGCAAGCAGCGAATCAGCAAGGGGCAGAGAAAATCCACTCAAAAACCATAGACAGTTCCCCAAATGTCCAGCCGTCCCTGTTCTGCTGCTTCCGGAATCCACTGACATCTCTGTCTGGCTCTTCTCAGCAGTTCTCCCCCAAAGCCACATTGAGGACTCGGGCGGGAGGGCGGGAAAGGAGGCACCACCAGTGCCCCTGGATTAGCAAGGTGTGTGCAGGGGTCTCCCCTACTCAGCGCTAGGTCCAGGGGGTGTTGTGTGTGTTGTTTTCATAGATATAAAATCTGACATTGTCTGTTTAAGCCATACGCACAATTGTTCCAACACTAGAGGAGACTGTCAGAAGTCAATAAATTGTCTCAAGTGTACAGCATTCTCCCCACAGGCTGTGGTGGTCCCTTAACTCTGTTGTTTTCATTTGGCATGAGGTGATCAAAAATTAGTTTTCAGAAGGGCAAAGTAAATTTTATTACTCTTTACATATAAAGAAACGATTAGTTTATTTCAAGGCAAATGTAATGAAATCAGTGTATATTTCCACTCTGACGCTGCTGGAAAGTGCCAGGGTTTATCTTTGCTGGAATGTTATATTGTTGTACTCTGACATGCATGGAACTTTGAACCCACCTTTCCTGTGTCCTGCGCCTGCACCTGGCAGATGATTTGCAATGGTAATCTACCACCAGGCCAAGACGACTTTTCATTGGAACAAGCTGTACAGCTGCTTCAGGCTTTCCTAGTGGAAACAGATTGATTTATCATGCATTGCTGATGTAAAGTCAAGGTAACATTTTAGTGTACATGGTTAGAGTAACCAGACTCTTCTACCTTTCTTAAGCATGAAGGATGCCATCTGGTTAGACATTATGGAGGTAGGATAGGCCTACGTAGTCTTCCTGCATTTTGTTTGTTTTGTTAGCTAGTCCTGGCTTTGATACTAGTAATTTATTCATAGCTTCATAGATCTTAAGGCGGTGGTTCTCAGCTGTGGTCCACCAATTCTTTAGGGAAAGCCCCTGGTGCACCAGACCAGTTTGTTTACCTGCCGTGGTGGCAGGTTTGGCTGGTCGCGGCTCCCACTGGCCGCAGTTTGCTGTCCGTGGCCAATGGGGGCTGTGGGACGCAGCGCGGGCCGGGGGATGTGCTGTCCACCACATCCTGCAGCCCCCATTGGCTGCGGACGGCGAACCGCGGCCAGTGGGAGCCGTGACCGGCCGAACCTGCCGCCGCGGCAGGTAAACAAACCGATCTGGTGCGCCAGGGGCTTTCCCTGAAGAATTGGTGGACCATAGTTGACAACCACCATCTTAAGGCCAGAAGGTACCATACTGATCATCTAGTCTGACCTCCTGCACAACTAGACTTGGCAGAATGTAACTTATTTATATATAATTTTGACAGATAATATCAGTTTATTTTAAGCATTTTTAAAATAATCAATTTAAATGCTCACCGTCGTGCAAAATTATGGGTTTAAAGCATTTTCTCATTTTTATAGGTTTATATTTTCACAGTTGAAGGAAATTATAGGAGTGTCGGACAATTCTTTTTTAATGACAGTAGATGTTGAGATTCAAACAGTTAAAGCTTTGTAACCATTCAAATACAAATTGTCAACATTCCATGTCAAAACATGCATAATACAGACCATAAAATGTCACTCTGCAACAAGCCTAGGATTTCTGGTTGGGTTACATTATCTCGTGTTGAAAGACATCCACTCTTGATATAAAAACCTCACCACATCCGAAGGTAAGTTGTTCCAATAGTTAATTACCTTCACTGTTAAAAATTGGCACTTTATTTCTAGTTTAAATTTTGTCTAGCTTCATCTTCCACTTATTGGCTCTCATTATGCCTTATTCTGTTGGATTAACAAGACATCTATTATCAGACTATATAGTTGGGACTCCCTCTCAGTCAGGAATGGGTGCATTGGATAATAGGAGACTTAAAAAAATCTAAGGCTTTCGATCCCACAGAACAGATTTCAAGGCATTAAACAAAATAGTACATGATTGGGCTTTCTTTGCTTGCAAAGGGACAGCACCTTGCAGGGTTGAAGTCCATGTGAGTTGCCAAGTGCCCAACACCTTTGAAAATCAGGTTCCTGTATATGTGTACACATTTGATATAGGAACCTTACTTTAGGCCCTCATTTTTAAAAATCTTGACCTGATCCTGCAACTGTATCTGTGTAACAGGATCCTTGGGCCCATTGACTTCAATGGACTTTATTCATGTGCATGTGTCCACCTGCACAGCTCTGATTGCAGTATTGGGGAAATGGGAGGAAGTAGATCTGTGGGCATGGAGGAATCTAAGGGACATCCTAATTAAGGTGAAACAGATCACAGTTCCTGTGGAAAAGAAGAAAGCAAAGGCCCAAGAAATTGCCAAGGTGGCCTAATAATGGACTATTCAAAGAAAGATGGGGTCTCACCCTTTGCCCCCCAAAATATATTTTTCTGGAAAAGAGTAGTAGGGAGGAAACTGAAGAAGAATATTAAGACTCGGCTAAGCCTTGATGGGAAAGGGATAAAGAACAGCAAAGAAGCATATTAGCCAAAGGGGTTAAATGCAACAGGAATGTTCACCAGGAGTATTTCACCAGTACTATCAGAGAAAATCAGGAACTTTGAAGAAAGCAAATAAAATGGGGGATGTGATTAATGTCCACTAAAAGATCAAACACTGCAAAATTCATGCCCAGCTAAAGAATTAAACACCCACAAAGGTTTGGCTCAAGGGGGGTTGGCTCAACCCATTACAGACTAGTTGTGAAATTCAGATCCAGAGTTGGGTTTAGATTCCAAGCTGCCTTGAATTGAGGAGTATATAGTCCTGTCTCTCTTTTTCCTTTTAAATCTGTTTTAACAGGAAAAATAAAGAGCAGCAGCTTGGACAATTAAGACTAATGAAAAGCTTGTAAAAATAGCTACCGATAAAAAGGAAGCAAGGGAATACTTGGGAAATGTTAACGTACACAGAACAGCAAGAAAAGGCAAACATAGGCTGAAAATCATGGAAAAATATCCTGGCAGTGAGATATACAGGACTGTGGGGAAGTGGAAGGAGCCCCATTGCTTGTGACATTTAAAACTAGACTGGACAGAGCACTACAAAATGTACTGCAGGGAACAATTTTGTATTGGCTGGGGCATTGATTGGATGACTTAATAGATCTTTTCCATATCTGATTTCTGTTAGTCTAGGATTCCCAGCTGTCTTTTGCTTCCAAAACTCATCCAGTCTCTGGTTTCTTTCCTTAATATTGACTAATAGCACTTCACCAGTGGCCCATTCACACTTCACTTAAGTTTTTATTAAAATTAAATAAATAAATTGGCAGCGGATTAAAGCTTTCCATGTAGTGTTCCCTGTAAAAAAGAGAAAGTAAAAATGTCTGAAAGTGCAGCTGAAGCATTACTGAAAGCTCCACCTAGGCAAATTCTACTGAGTTTTAAAAAACCCGCTTTTTAAAGAAATTAAATTGTAGTCTCTAGATGGCTTGGAGGACTTATAATTAGATATGAACTTTCACTTCTAGGTCATCTGTTGGTCTGTCTTCATGATCAAAGTTTGCTACCATATGGCAATTGTTTAGCCTATATTCCATGTAAAATGAACTGGTTTCAGTTCTAGTTATATACTTTCTATAATGTGTACTTCTGGAGTGTACATCATCTCTAGGTTAAAGCCTATTTCAAACCTGTCTTATTCAAGCTTGTTTTATTGCCTTCAAGAGAGAAAAATACGCATTTTTAAACATATTCTTAAAGCGCGGGTGGTTGAACCTTCAAAAGGTAGAGCTTGGGGCTCATGGGGCAACCGTCCAAACTATCTGAGCCTCTATAGTTGACAAGTTTTGGAGAGCAATCTTGTGAGAACAAGATTTCTAATGAATTTTCCAGCACTTCTGCTTCTGGTCCCAACTGGAAATGCCATGAGAGCAGTTCTGTTCCTGAGTGGAACTTGGAAGTGAAAAAACAGGTATCCAAAAATTTCAAAAAAGGTTTTGATTTACATTTGGCTGTAAGAGCAGGTGAAGATTGGGTCTTGGGGTGGATTCTTATTTTATTAAATAAAATACCCCTATGTTGACACTACAATAAAACATTCTTAAATATGTAGCAGGTGCCTACGTGCACTGTTGGATGACGCCTTGTGGATGTTGAGCTGTCTTTGCAGCTCTTGCGTTCACATTTTAGTGCCTGGCTTTGACTGACATGTTATCAACCCATATAGACCCAGAGTACATTAGGATGAATGGGTCCCCTAGTATGCTTCCGAGTCTAACTATCTTCCCTGATAGGTGAATTCCATCTAGGATGAAATATGTCCAAGGGTGGGGATTCCAATCCTTTCATTATGATGTGAAAGATTTGCAAATTCAGAAACTCAGTTTGTAAAAACTAGTTTTCTCTTTATAAAATATGCCACGTGTACATGCAAATACCAAGCCCACACAAACTGGAAAAAACAAGCAGAGTTGCATGTCTGAGGCTTCAAACTTTTCCAGTCCATTACAACGGCACTTGTTCTAAATACAATGATGGGTTAATAACCCCTCAGCAGAACCTGAAGCTAAGTAAATGTGTAAGTAAACCTGCATACATTTAAATTCCGATTAAGACTGATCATAAGGAACAGGAGACCATCATGAAAAAGTGGAGTGCATTTTGCAATGGGGAGGAGTTGAGGATGCCTGAGCACAGGCTAAAGAGCAGAACACAGTGGAGACTGAACTGGGAGAGCTAGATTAAAGATAAGATATTATGTTTGGATCAAAAGGATATTTGGGTTAGAGAACTGGAGAAGAATCAAGCTGGAGGCAGTTGTCTGGGGAAAGGAGAATATAGTTTGACATACGCTTGTAGGGGAATGGGGAAAAAAACTTAGATTATTGTATTTGTTCCTATATTTTATATTAACCACTCTACATTTTAAAATGGTTTCATGAATTATTTGGATACCTTTTTAAATAATAAACTCACAGTTTGATGTGCCAAATAGCCTTGGACTGTGTTACTAAGAAAACGTCAGTGTTCAATAGTGTTCAAAATATCTCACCTTCTAAGTGTAGTCTAGTGACTGGACTTTAAACTGTTGCATAACCCTCCAACTATTGGAGGTAAAAAGGAAAGTTTTCCGATAAGTGCCTGTTACAGGGTTTCTTACCCTTTTACCTGAAGCAATTGGTACTGCCCACTGCTGGAAGCAAGATACTGGCCTGTATGTATTCTTATCCAGTCAGTAATCCATGCATTGCATGAAATATTTGTCCAAGAAGACACCATGTTCATTTTATGGCATTTATATTTGGCCGATTTTATAGGTGGAAAATAAATGTTAAAGTTGCATCTGATTAAATTATAGAAGCAGAAGTGAGTATCCTGTCAGCAGCTTCGGCATAACTTACTATTGACTTTAATGGCAGTTCTGAATGTGGACTGAAGATTGCACATGGCCCTCTACAAGGTAGTTTTTACATGGAGGTATCTTACGCTACAGCCATATGCATTGGCAACAGCACCGGAATAAGTAGAAAAAATAATATTGCTGTTGTAAGAGGTACAATAATGGGTCTTAGTTCATAATGCAGTCATCCCACAATGTTATATTTATGTTTTACTTGTAACTTTAGAAATCGTAAGTAGGAAAGAATGTTCCCATTTAAAGACCACAAGCAGGGAACAGTTGATGGAAAGGAAGAGGAGCCGAAGTGGCATGACAAACATGGAGTTGACCTTCATGAATTAAAAGATATGACGGATACGCAAGAAAAGGGATGTACAATTTGTTCCTCTAAAAACAAGGCTTTGAATTCATTGGTATGCAGCAAACCTTTCATTTACACCTGTTTTACACTGGTAATGCCTGAACCTACACTGCTGTGACCGAGGTGACTCAAGGCCTTGCACAGTGAATAAAAGGACTGAGACCTATGCTTAAAGGTTAGCAAGATGAGTTTACTCACTCCATCCATATCATTGTTGTCTGTGGGTAGTAGATTTAGAAAATTCCAAGTGTGAACTTAAACTGCTATATATGGACAAGTGTATTGGATAGTCATATTTCCACATTGGTTCACTCCATTTTTATCTATAACTCTGCTACATAGATTTAGAAGTGGAAAAACAAACGTCTGCCATCTGCTCTGTTATTTACGATGATTTCTCTAATTAGGTCCAATTAACTTGCTGTCAATGATTAAATGTAATGGATAATAATAACTTGGCTTCATCATTACCATCATTATTATTAGCTCATTGATTGCAATAATTTCAAAAATTGCCCATCAGAATAAAATATGTTTAGCACCTGGTTTGTCTTCAGGAACATCTGCTCTAAATGTGTGATATATGTGGAATTTAATGTCTCTTGATCTGAAAAGGAAGCAAATAATCCTTACTTTGGAGTCTGTGCTGGCACGAATTTATCATTGGATGTGAAGATCAAATAAAAATCAATCTAAAATTTGCTGCTAGATTTGCAGAACTGTCAAAAAGGAATGGAGCTGTAGTATATTCACCGTCTTGAGGTTTTTTGTCTAGCGGGTTTAGAATCCTGTTCAGATTATTTTAATATATGTGCCTGTGTCTTGCAATAAAATGTGCACATAGATGAACTAACACTACATACTTAGAGAAACCCAGATCCTAACGATCTCTTACAGATAGATTGTTGCTTGTCCATAGTCAGCAGCTTCCCTTCTGAATCCTCTGGCGTGGCTCTTCTGTCCTTCCTTGGAGACTTGCATACAAGTCTAATATTGATTGGTTGCACACAGGTCATGCAGGCCCATCTCACCTCCCTGTACACAGAATGCAGTAAACAGAAGTGTGATATTCATTTCCCTTATGATCTTCAGCATGCAGGTCTAATCCCCATGTCTTTCCCCTGAGATGGCTGTTAGCACTAATTCTGTTATCTGGTTCCTTACTCCCATACAAACTAGGTGACATTTGCCTACACTGAACTGTATTTGTCCTATACTATATTTGCCATGTGCTGTTAGGTCAGGTGTTGTGTTACTTGCAGTCACTGTAATGCAGTTCTAGTTTTCTTCACAACCATATGGAAATGCCATGCAATAAATACTGTCTGGAACACCTCACAACAGACACTGTTAAGACAACTAATGATTCTTCAAACTTTAAGAATGTCAGCTAGCTCCCTTCCCACACACAAACTTTTCTTGAGCTTAATGAATAAAAGGAACCTAATTCTGTCCTGATTTACATTCCCCAATGGAATCAAAGGGTATGTAAATCAGGACAAACTTTGGATATATTATATATTGAAAATATATAGTTATGTTTTGAGTGCTGTTAAATTTCCCTTCGAAATCATCAGGAGCAGGATCTTATTTTCACTAACACCTAAAAAAACAAATCTCAATTTATATTTCCTGAAAAATAGACAATTTGGAGACAACTAATAAAAAGTCTGGCTGTTATTTACACACTAACTCCCTGCTTTTTTGGCTTGCCAAATTTGAGAAGCATTAATTCTGTTTGAGTATTTTTGTGTCTACAAATGTTTGAACCACACTTTAAAAAAAACCAAAAACCTCTAGCTCAGTCTTGGAAGAACAAGTAAGGCTTTGGCTGGTCTCACCCCTCTTTTACCATTTCATTGCCCATTTGCTCAGATTTTGACATCTGGAATGTAAATTAGATTTTTTTTAAAAAAATTGTGTTTTATCAAATTTTCGTTATTTGGCTATATAACAACATGCAGATTGGTAAGGTAATGCTTATTCTGGGTGATTATTTCACTGGGTAAGTGGCGTAATGTCTTCAGGAAATTTAGTAGTCTAGCCCTTCAAACCTCTGATTTTTTCCCGCTGTAGTTGTTCCTAAGGAATACTGAACCACTAGAAGATAAACAGCTTCTGTGTGTTATTTCACTGCTTTCTTTAACATGAAATGTAAAAAATTTCTCGGCAGACATGCTAATTAGTTTGTCTCTAGATACTGTCTTAAAATCCTGACAACACTATTGTGAGGTTCACAGTTGTTATCCTCCATATTTCACAGGTTGGGAAAGCGAGGCATGGAGAGTCCATGATTTGCCCAACTTGGGATTTCCTGGCTTCTAATCTTGTGCTCAGACTGTCACAAGTTTTACTTTCTCTATAATGGACCAGATTCTTAGCTATTGTAAATCAGCATAGCTCCATGGAAGCCAATGGAGCTATGCTACTACAGGGGAGGATCTTGCCCAATACATTTAAGAACTTCCTGAAGTTTACTTTACCACATGTCTTCTTTGTGTTAGTAGATGTTAGTAGATAAAATGTGGGTCTCTTTTACAATAGTGCAGAGTAGCAACTACAAGGTCAACAGCCAGTCCATCGTGTCTGCACTCTTTGGGCCCGATTCTCTTCTTGCACTGTTGTAAATCAGGAGTAATGCCATGGAAAAGATTTGACTTACACCAGTGCATAACAGTAAGTGAGTGCAGAATCCAGCCTTTTCTGAGCACTTAACCTTTGTCCATCAGCTTGATCAGTCACTCACATCATTTTAAAATTTTTGTATTGGGTTTCTCCTAGAGCTGGTCAAAAATTTTCCATAATTTTTTCCATTTTGCATCAAAATTTCATTAAAAAAAAAAGTGAAAAAGCCAGAATATCTTTATTTGGCTATACTGCTGCAATGTCTCATGGGAGTTGTAATTCCGTTGTCTCATGTCCCCATTTTCCTTTATGGGCTCAGCTCCCCAGCTGTACAACATCTCCCATGATGCACTGCTTCCCTTTTCCCAACATGGGGGGACCCACATACATTATGGGTGTCAACGGCCATGGTGAGTTATGGGGTTCAACCAGAAAACCCAGTCTATATAAAAGAATGGGAGCATGAGGCATCAGAACTACAACTCCCATGAGGCACTGCAGAAGTATTTCTAAATCAAAATATTTTGGTTTTCAGACAATTTCTCAATTTGTCAAATTCTCAAATGTTCTCAATTTTTTGCTGGAAAAAAAAATCAAAATATTCTGTGGAATTTTTTTTTTTTTGGTAGGGGAAAAAACAAAACACACACTATTTCCCAACCATCACTGGTCTTTTCAGAATAATTCTTCTTTTTTTCCAATGAGACTAACTGTTAACATTTCCTCCTAGCAAACGTAGTGAGAAGGATTATCTTGTGAATGACTTGGGACTCAAAGGAGTTGGGTTCTGTTCCCAGGACTATGGGCAAGTTTCTTAATCTCTTTGCTGCCATTCCTCGCTCTGTAACTTGGGTATAATTAAACAGTGGGTTTTTTGTGAGGCTAATTAAGATTTGTGAAGTGCTTTGAAAGTGGAGGATGTAAGGTACTAGAGAAAAGTAAAGTATTATCCAGCAGGAAATATTTCTAGCCTACAGGGCTACAGAAGGAAATTTCAATGGCTGTGGACCATCAATGTATTCATAGTTATATTTAGAGGTGGTTTTCATTTCAAAAGTCCAATTTTGTTGAGAATTTCTGACTGTCTATGTTACATAGGCAATGGGGCTGCTCATGATTCAGGGCATATGCCAATTTATGACACGAGTCAGGAAGGAATACGGTTTTGGATCATGTTTGAACCCTTAATGTTTTTATCATTGTTAATAGGAACATTATTGAAATCAGCAAATGAGAACCAATTAAGACTGATACTTTTCACTTCTTATCCTATTGACCGTAGGGGAAACAAATGGTTGGCGTTGGGTCTGGTTGGAAAACAACAATTCTGTTTCACGGAATACTTAGAAGTTTTGCTTTATTGCAGAACAAAAAGGGATCTTTCAGAAGGGACCACAAAGCAAAAGAGACTCCCTGTACCCTGGCAGTTAGGGCACTGGCTGGGGATGTAAGAGACCCAGGTTTAAGTGCCTGCTCCAAATCAGGCAGAACAGCCCCCATTTGGGGGCCAGAATAGTAGAAATTTTCAAATTTTTGTTGAAAAAGAAACATTTTTTTTTTAATGGAAAATGTAGACAAGGGATTTTTTTTAAATTTTCATCAACATTTTCTGCAAGAAAAGACACTTTTCCAACCAGCACTGATTGCAAGCCCTGCTTTGCCTGATTTGGAGCAGTGGCTTGAACCAGAGTCTGCCACCTCCTTGAGCAGAATCCTAACCAGCAGCTTGTAGATACACTATTCTTGCTTGTGTAAAGCTGACAGGCCTGGTTGTTGTCAGGTGGGATTGAACCAGGGACCACTGGAGCTTAGTGCATAAGCTTCTACAGCATGAGCTAAAAGCCAGCTGCCTGTTAGCTAAGGCTGTAGAGCAAACTCATTTTGTCTCTCTCTAAGCCCTGGGCTACACTAGAGGGGGGGGGTCGATCTACGATACGCAACTTCAGCTACGTGAATAACGTAGCTGAAGTCGGCTTATCGTAATCGACTTACCTGGCCGTGAGGACAGTGGTAAGTCGATCGCTGCTGCTCCCCCGTTGACTCCGCTTCTGCCTTTCACCGAGGTGGATTTCCGGAGTCGACGAGGAGCGCGTTCGGGGATCGATTAAGCGCGTCTAAATGAGACGCGATAAATCGATCCCCGATAGATTGATTGCTACCCGTTGATCCGGCGGGTAGTGAAGACAAGCCGTAAGTGGTCTCTGTGCCACTAGATGGAACACAACACCACACCCAGAAGGTGTGTGGGTTACACTTGCACCTGAGAAAATTTCAACAAAATTGTTGTTAACACCGATACGTTTAGACAGAAAAGGGTTTTGCCAGTTTTTTCCCCAACCGGCTCTAGTTGGCATATTAAGGTACCATTGGCATCAATATCAAGCCAGTTAGGGAAAGCCCAGGCGCTCATTAGGTTCCCTCACCATTATGTTCAAGCACTGCAACTGGCATACCTGAAAATTGGACCTGACAGTCCAAGGGCCCAAATGTCTCACTAGTATAAAACCCTAGTCCTTCTAACAGTGAAAGGGAAGTCTTTTCATGGACTTCAATAAGAGTTAGATCAACATTTAAATCAGGCATTGCACTAGTTTGAAAGGTGAATCGGGCCCAGCAAGTCTGTTCTAAAGAAGGAATGTTATGGAATTCCCAGAGAAACATATTTTGGCTGCCAAAGAAGGAAGATTATCTTTATGTGATTGTGAAATGCCTCCAGTATGACCTATTCAGTTTTCAGTATTTCAGTTCAACCCCTATGTATTTTTTGTATCTGTTTACTGCAAGTTTTGTTAAAAATCCACAGCTGTTTACCATGTTGATTTTTTTCAGTACATTTTCCACATAATCCTGTGATTTTTTTCCCCCTCTGATTAGCAGTGTTGAGGGACTATTATAGTAAGCACAAACTCCCTAGACTGGTTACTCACTCCCAGACCAATACATTTATATTTGTCATCACTGAACTGTGTTTGTCATCTACTGGCCTCTTACCTAAATAATTCACAGTCTTCTGAATATGGCTGATTTTTTTCCCTCCTCATTGTGGTTTCTGCCTGTTTCCAATATTTTCTGAAAACTAAGGCCTCGATTTGGCTAATGCTCTGTATGAAGAACTCCTATTAATTCATTGGAGATCTGTTCATGGAGCACGCACTTACAGGATCAGATCTTCCAAAGAAATCGGGGGCAAAATTCAGAGCTGGGGTCAGATCATCAGCTGGTGTCAATTAACATGGTTTCATTGACTTCAATGGAGCTAAGAATGTAGACCACAATAGGTTATGTGGCATAAGATACATTCCCTTAGATTTGACCACTTACTGCCCTCATCTAAAGCTCATTAAAACCAATGGGAGTCTGTTGTGAGTCACATTATCTTAGACTCCCTTGGTCAGTTAGATATGGGCCACAATCAAGTTGTGAGATATAATGGTCTAGACAGTAATTGGTCCTGCCATGAGGGCAGGGGGCTGGACTCGATGACCTCTCGAGGTCCCTTCCAGCCCTAGAATCTATGAATCTATGGTGTGTGTGAGGGTGTGAGTTAAACATTGAAAGTGAAAGTGAGTCTAAGTGAGGAAGTCCAAGGAACTCTAGAGGGTGTATGAGTTTTATTATTTGTACTATAATAGTTCATAGTTCACTCCTGAATAGGCCCAATGTGATCTGTACAAACACATAGCTAGATATGGTCCCTGGTCCTAAAAACTTACAGCCTATACTGAGATAAAACTCAGAAGGAGGGAAGCGGAAAGGGTGCCTGAGGGTTGTGGAAGTAAGAACATTTGCTCACATACGTTTGTTCTTGCTCAGCTTGATGGTTCCAGGTCAACTTATATTTTAAAAATAAATGAAATGAGCTAGGTTGGTGTAATGTACATCACATTGTGATGGGAAGGTACCAGTAATACCAGCTTATACTTCACTTAGATTCACTTAACATTGGACCTTCACTTTAAATAACCTCATTCTAATAATATATCATAGCTATATTGTACATAGAAGAAGACCTAAAACAGACCCCTGAGCTTCCCTACTTGTAGACCCTTTGCAGCCTACAACCCTTTTTCCTATTCATAAGCCAATTTTTTCTATAGCATCCTATTTTGCCTTCTGTTTCGTTTCATCTCATATGTGTAATTAAATTTTGCTGTGAACATTAACTATGTTTCCCTTTTCCTATCATGCTTGTGATGCCTTCAAGGAACTCCAGCAGATCAGGTCTACCATTTATTTCATATAGGAATTTATAGTTAAATATAACCTGCCTGATTCCATGCTGCTGACACTTAACCAAACTGCTTTCCCAGGTGTTCTTCCCACCACATACTTTAAAGTTTCCAAGGCATCCCCTACAACAGATGTTAAACTCACTGGCCTCTAGTTTCTTGGCCTTTAATCTCTTGACCTTTTTTAAGCTAATGGAGTTGTATTTGCCACTTTCTAATCATCAGGCATGTCCCCCTCCTTTATAAAAATGTCACGTTAATTTCATGACTTTTATTAAAGCTCATGAAAGCATTTTTAATCAATTCTGGTTTTAACTGTATACGATCTGGCTTCCCTTTGTCTCTGGAAAATTGATCCATAGCTTAGTCAGAGCTTCACCCCACCTTCTTCCTCTAAGGCAAAGGGAAAATGACTGTTTAACAGCTCTTATTCCCTGGTGCTCCAAATAAAAGCTCCATTTGCACACTGGAAAAATGTGGCTGAAAAAAAAAAGGCAGTTCCCATACACTTCGCTATTCTATGTGGGATCTAAGCATTCCCAACATTGCCATGGAAATATGAAGACAGACCAAAAACTCATGAGTTTGACATAAAAGTTATGAGCTAACCATAACTGGTAAGGACAGGGGGGTAGCACAGGAAGAAAAGGGTTCAAAGATGCTAGAACAACTACTGTTTAGTTCCCCTTTCTCCTTAGTGAGAGAACCAGGTGCTACCCATGGACCTGATTCAGCAAAACACTTAAGCATTAAGCCTGTGTTCAACTGTAAGCATCTGAGTAGTCTTACATGCTTAAGTGCCTTGCTCAGTTGAGGTCCATGTTCTTAGGGTAATTGAAAGCACAGTGGTTGGTATACCTTTTTGGCTTCTCCACCATCTCTCTAGCTCTTCTAGCCACTAATTCATTGTAAAGAGTATCCTCTAGAGCTGTTTGGAAAACGTTTCTTCCCCCCACGCCACTGAATATTTTGTTAAAAGAACAAATTGTATTTGTTTAATTTTTAACAGAATTTTGACTTTTCATCAAAATCATTTTTTTCATTGTTGGCAGCCAAAATTTCAGCTGAAAACTGGGAATTTTCAAGGAAAGCAGACACTTTCTATGAAAATTTGTTTAGTCAAAACCCACATTTTCTATAAAGAAATACCAATTTTCCATTAAAAGTAGGTCCTATTGACTACAGCTGTATTTGTAGATGCTCAGCACCTCTGAAGTTAAGCTCTAAGTGTGCCAGTTCAAAAGATATCTTTTCTGTGACATATGTCAGCAGCATGATACCTACAGCAATCTGGGACCAAGACATGCTCAGGAGAATATGGAAATGAGTTAAACTTAGACCCAAATTTTGCCCTGACTTACATTCCATGGCACCTCCATTGACTGCCGTGGTGGGTTCACAGGGTCTAAGTTGGGATAGAATTTGATTTTTGATTTTTAATTAAAAACAACCCCAGATTGGGGTTTTACTGATGCTAAAGGTCTATGATTTTAGAACCATTTGGGGGAAAAGAAAGAGTTAGGCAACACTTGTAAGCCATTTATATGCTAGCATTTTTAAGCAAGAACAATCTAAGAAACAAATACTGCTTTAAGAGTTTGAAGGGTTTGGTCAGTTTGGAACCCACACAAAAATCAAAGGTTCTAGATTGAGAGTAGATCTCGAAAGTCTTGTTTTAAGTCCTGTTTCACAAAGGCAAAATGAGTCGTTTTTTGGTAGACCTAGTAACAGAGAAGTAACTATTTTCAAACAAGAATAGTTGTTTGTATTGTGTAGACATCTAATAAGAAATGAAAGTGGGGGAGAGAATCAAAGTGAGTGTCTAAGATACACTATGTTTAGACTACCTGTTGGATTTGTGTAATGATGTAAAACACTTAGATACCATGGGGATGAATTTGATCTATATTGTTAGACAGACAAATAGTGTCAAAGTTGTACATGGATTTTATAACAGGTAGAATATGCCCAGCAAAATCTGAAAGACAGCTCCATGGCCTGAAAAATTTACAGTCCAGGGCTGTGAATGGGTACAGCACAGTAAACAAAGAGTATCATGTGGATGTTATCCTGAGACTGTTTCTGGAGCAGGTGTGTTTTTAGAAGTACTTTGAAAAAGAGAAACTGAAGTGGGGAAGTTTAGCAGACATTGCCTGCAGCATTGCTCTGAGATTACCATGTAGTGTGAAAAGAAATTGGGAAGTCAGGAATGGGAACTGAGCTCAATGGAATGAAATTTGCATGGCACAGGGAAGAGGAGAAAGAAAACAAGGGGAGAAATATAAGCAAACATTAAATACTGGAGGGTTCTGACAGGAAGGGGACTGTACTCAGGTGAAGGTTGGAGACTCATGCAAAAATTGGGATTTCTTTATAGAAAATGGGAATGTTCAATGGTGTAAAGGTTATTCATGTGATTTCCATAAAAATCAAATTTAACCTAACCTATTAAATGTAATGTAATCTATCTTAATCTATTGAATCTAATCTCAAATGATTTAATCTAATCTTTCCTATCTAATCAAATATTTTTTCAAATCTTTTTAATCTGTTCTCATTCATAAAAATTTTTATTTGTGCTCAAAGGTGGAAAAGTAAGGTTATGTTCCATACAAACAATACCTGTGAGTTCTGACTTTGGTGGTTTATAATATTTCCATATCTTTTACATTTTTCATTATGGCTACTCCAGGATGTTTTCTAAAAGTTGGCATAGGGAATCAATAGTCCCCCTGATAATTTCTAACTCGATCCCCATATAACACACCTGTCTTATTTCAAGCAATCACAGACTTCTTTGGTTGTTCAGTATGTTGTCTAAGTCAGGGATTCTCAACCTTTTTCTTTGTGAGCCCCCCCCCCCCACCCAAATGCTATAGAAACTCCATGGCCCACCTGTGTCAGAGCAACTGTTTTTCTGCATATAAAAGCCAGGGTCGGCATTAGGGGGTAGCAAGTAGGCAGTAGCGCAGCCAGGTCCGGCGCACAGGGGGAGCGGTGCTATAAAAAGGCGCCTCCCCCTGTACTCACCCGGTGGCGCTCCGGGTCTTCGGCGGGGGGTCCTCACTCACTCTGGGTCTTTAGTGGTACTCGCCACCGAAATGCCGCCGAAGACCCAGAGCGCCACTGGGTGAGTGCAAGAAGCGGTGCCGCTTCTGCTCACAGGGGGAGCGGCCACTCCCCCTGCTCCCCCCCCCCGGCTACGCTACTGCAAGCAGGGCAATTGCCCAGGGCCCCACGCCACAGAGTCCCCTTAAAAGCTACATTGCTCAGGCTTCAGCTTCAGCCCCAGGTGGCAGGGCTCAGGGCCCCAGGCTTCAGCCCCCTGCAGTGGGGCTTTGGCTTTCTGTCCTGGCCACAGCAAGTGTAACACTGGCCCTGCTTGGTGGACCCCCTGAAACTTTCTCACAGCCCCACACCACTGGTTGAGAATCACTGGTCTAAGTAAACCACCCCATACTATTTCCATGAAGACAAACCCCTTTCCCTTTAGCTTTTGTAACCGGTATCTGGATAACAATTCTACTGGGCTTTGCATGGGCCTGCTTTAATTTTTTTTTAATTTTATATAGTCAAATTTTCCAAAGTACTTAGGAGCCTAAGTCTCATTGAAACTCTGTAGGATCAGGCTCTTCATTGCTTAATTCACTTTTGAAAATATGATGTAGGTTTCTAAATAACTTAGGCTCTTTTGAAAATGTTACCCCTCGTCTAGTTTATGCAGAGTCCATGAACTCCAGAGCAACAAGCATCACCTCTCCCCACCCCTGCTCCCCTTTTTTACCCTGAATTTGAACCCAAAATAGTCCGTGCTGTATTAGCCAAAAACACTAATATACCCTTCTGCTCATAAAACATTCATTCTTACTGCTGTTTCCTGTCACCCTTCTCCTGCCTTGATTTCCCTGTTCATTCTGTAAACATATTTAAAGTCTCAGTGATTCAAATAGAACTCACTTCTCTGTCAGCACATATGCTTCTCATTCAACAATCTTGTTATGCATTCAGCTTTTTCTTTTACTGCCACTACCTTGCTGGCATTGTAAAAAAGAACACCAAAAAAATCCTTTAACAGTCCTTGACCCATTGTCATTATATGTTCCAGACTGCAACCCAGTGTGCAACCGGCACTTCACCACAAATAGGAAATGAGAAATTTTGAGGTATAATGAACACTATTGAATTTTTACAGGGGCTTAACACAAAGTTATTTAGTTCAGGTGTTTCAGTAATGGTGAAATACTTGAGAAATTCAATGGTCAATGCCCTCAAGCTTTTTTCTGTGTTTGAGTAAGAACATAACATATAAGAACACAAGAATGGCCGTACTGGGTCAGACCAAAGGTCCATCCAGCCCAGTATCCTGTCCACTGACAGTGGCCAATGCCAGATGCCCTGGAGTGAGTGGACCTAACAGGTAATGATCAAGTGATCTCTCTCCTGCCATCCATCATCCCTCTCTGACAAACAGAGGCTAAGGATACCATTTCTTACCTATCCTGGTTAATAGCCATTAATGGACTTCATTTCCATGAATTTATCCAGTTCTCTTTAAAACCCTGTTATAGTCCTAGCCTTCACAGCCTCCTCAGGCAAGGAGTTCCACAGGTTGACTGTGTGCTGTGTGAAGAAGAATTTCCTTTTATTTGATTTAAACCTGCTGCCCACTAATTTCATTGAGTGGCCTCTAGTTCTTCTATTATGGGAACAAGTAAATAACTTTTCCTAATTCACTTCCTCCACACCACTCATAGTTTTATATACCTCTATCATATCCGCCTTAGTAAATTTAGTTCTCATGAACTTGAGGAACCAATAGTACTGGCAGTTATGATTTTAAGCCAATACTACCTATCTGGTCAGATAGGGCCCGGAATATATATACCTGACTCAACAGCCACATTATTACTCCCAGTTGGGAATTCTATGCCATTTGGGGATGGGGGAAGGGTACCTGGGATAGGGCCGTGTATGGTAGAATCAGCCATAGAAAAACTCCCATTGACTTCAGCATTGACAGGATTGCTCGGTGACTGCAAATCATGCCCAATGTCAACAATATGAGTTCGGGATGAGACAGCCAAGCTTACTTTTAATTGTTACCTGAGTTTATTTGGGAATCATGTGTTCAGAGATAACAGATGCTTAAGCCCAACTTTCAGGAGCTAATGAATGAACTTCATGTGTCATAGTAGCTTCCCAGTTTACTCAGACTTTCATTTCCATCTCCATATTGATGTAGTAAAAATACAACAGACTATACTATTGTAATGGGATTCCCTCATCATTGGGGCATCTCCTTGTGGCAGATTGGCTCCTTTCAGGTCAGTCGCCCCCCTTCTGAGACTTGTTCACACGTCTCTCCTCACTCTCCAGGACTCGCAGTTCTCCCTATTCGTGACTCAGCCTTCTGGACAGGCCGCTGTATAGTCCTCCCCTTCTGGGGTATCAAAGTCCCACTGGGTCAGCTGTCCACATGCCATTCTAGCCAGTCTTCCAGTCCAAGGCCAGGTCCTGTGCCACTTTCCCAGCAGCTGGTGTGGGAACCCAGGCCCACCCATTACTTCAGGTTCCAGCCCAGGGACCCTATGTCCAGCAACTATGGTCTCCTTGCTTCCCAGTCCTGTTGCTATTTACCTGGGCCCCTTGCTACTCCCTTCTCTCTCTTCTGGGTCCCTCCTCTGGGTTTTCCAGCCCAAACTCCCTCCTCCTAGAGAGTGACTGCAGACTACTTCTTCTATAGCCCCTTTTTGTTCTCAACTTCATCTCTTTATACAGGTTCAACCTGCTCCTTTCCAGCTGAACTTCATCTTCCATTAGGCTTTATAGATCCCTAACCCCCCGCCAGATGCATATGAGGTTAATTGACCTAACTTAACCTGCTCTGCCTTGTGTGGGGTAGATACCACATCCCAACTGTAAAACATGTAAAAATACTTTCCAGTCTAATTCCTGCCGGAAGGAGAATGACCCTAATCTCTTTGGGGGCAGGGACAGTCTCTTAATATACGTTTGTACAGCACCTCGCACAATGGGGCTTCAGTCTCAGTCGAAGCATCAGGAATAAGGATAATAATCATCATAGAAATCATGATATAAAGAATACTAACATCAAGGAAAGGGAGGCTGGTTTCTTGAGATTTCCAACCCAGTTTTGTGGATCCCAAGGAGCATCCCAATTCTGATGTGCTTCTTCAACCCCATTGATATACTCCTATCACTATGAATTTGGGCCAGTTCCTGGCTTCAGTGGGGCTACTCACATCAGTAAAGCTACTCCTGTGCATATGTGTTTGTAGGATTAGGGTTTTTTTATACTTAAAATTTCTATACAAATATTAAATATGTAAACGCCAAATAGTTTTGCACCTGTAGCTTATGTGATCCTCAACCATCTCCAAGTTCTCCTTGCTAAGAGTGATAGAGTAGGCGTGAGACAATGTGTCTTAGCAAGTGTGATCTACGCTTTGGTGTTACTTAATGCACTACTGGACGGTGCTCAGAGACTTTAGACATTGGGCTCTAAAAGAACCTGTATAGAACAATAAAATAGACTCTCAGCTCTTAAAGATGCATAGTTTAGGGATTTTCTTATGAAACTGTAAAGAACTGCATTAGTGAAAAGAGTTGTTTTTCCCTTCCTCTTTTTTGGAAAAACAACAAGGTCTCTGGTTTATATTTAACTGCAGTTTTTGCATATAACTCTATATTCAGTTCTTTTCAGAGTCAACTTTGACATATTTACTGAATGCAATAGGATTGCAAGCACTGGATACAAATACTATGGTGACGAATGGCATAAAAATGCCTATAAATAAAAAAGAAAATAATTACACATCTATGAATACATGTAATGTCCTAATGTGATTTTTTTTTGCCTCTTAGTTAACAGTGATGATGATGATGATGCCAAGAAAAATGTATCGTTTTTTTCTAATATGACAGAGGATACTTAACCAATTACAGCATCTCATAATAGATGTGGGTCTTGTCATTTCTGGAAATATTTATTATTATTTAATGTCAACAAAATATTTTTAAATAAAAAAGCATTTTATTTTTTTGCCCTGAGAGGGCAGATTTGTTTTAAGACCATCTTAATGCACAAATTGTGAAGAGGAGAAAAAGCAATATCACCATTGGACTTCTTATTTTCAACATCTGGTTGTGGTCCACTGGGGGAAATGTAAGTAACAGCTTACCACATGGATTACAAATGTGCTGAATTGCAAGAATAAATATTAAATGAAAATATCTATAGCACCTGCAGCTTGTCCTGGAGAATTCCCCGTGAGTGTTGTGGGTGGGTTTTCAAGAAACCCCTAGTGAGATGCAAACTGCAACTGCAGCTGCTTGTAGTAGCAGCTTATATTGTGTTACTGAAGAGTTTGCAGATTCTATTCCATTCAATGAATCAACAATGATCAGTGTTGCCAACACATTAAAAAAAGGGGGAGAGTGATTGCAGGGGAAGAGTTGTTATTGTTATTATTCTTTTATTATTAGAATTTTTCCTTTGGGTTTTAGATTATCAGGAAAAAATTAAATAGTGAACGTCAAGTGGGTTTTTTTTTAAAGTAAGTGAAATGCATGATGGAATATAAAGCCAGTTTGATGTATCTGGGCTAGAAGCAATGTTTACTCTGTCAAAAGATCAGAGTAAACAGTAGAAAACCAGCAATTGTATAAATTTTGCTGACTTCATTCATATTCTATATATACAGAACACTATACACACATGCGACACTTGGCTTTATTTCAAGTTGGGGGTGTGTTAAAAAAGATTGAATTTAGGATTAAAATCTCTCCCCCTGTTTTTTTTTAAAAGAGCCCATGCTAACTCAGCATATATACCAGCGGTGGCCAAACTTACTGACCCTTCAAACCGCATTCGACAGTCTTCAGAAGGTCAAGAGCTGGGGCTTGCCTGCCAGGGCTTGAGGCTTCAGCCCCACAGGAGGTGCCTGCAGGGGCTCAGGACTTCAGCTGTACTGAGGTGCCTGCCTGAGCTCATGGCTTCAGCCCTGCTCCAGCTGAAGCCCCGAGCCCCGGCAGCCATGCTCCGTGGGGCTGAAGCCCCGAGTACCTCCTTCCTGTTGAGCAGAAGACACAGGTGATGTGTGTTGCGGGACAAGTGGGGTCATGTGCCCCCACCCCAATTTTTGCCAGGGTTTGCTGGTTCCGCTTGGTCATATGGTGCCACCAGGCTCCCTCCCTGCACGGCAGCTCCTGGCGCCAGCAAGCTGGGAGCTGCAGCCGTAGGGAGAGGCAGAAGCAAACAGCTGGGAGTTACTGGCAGGGGCTGCTGAGGGTAAGGGGGGGCCGTGCCTGGTGGGCGCATGACTCAAGCTGTTGCGGCGGGGGCGGGGGGGAATGAACTTTTAAGTTGTGCCCTCCCCCTCAGCAGGCACCAGTGGTCTCTGGCAGAAGCTCTTAGCCCCAGCACTATGCTGCAGGGCAGAAGCCCTGAGTTCACCTTCCCCCCCGCCCCCCGTGCAGTCTGGATGGAGCATGTGGGGGTGGGGGGCGGGACGGGACATGTGGGGCTCCATGAGCCGTACTTTAAATGTAAAAGAACTACATGAGACTTGTGCGCTGCAGTTTGGCCACCCCAATATATACACTTAGAGAATGGGGAGTTTAATTAAAAAGCATTAAACTACTTGTTTTGCTTCTATGCAGTGTTGTTGTAGCTGTGTTGATCCCAGGATATTAGAGAGATAAGGTGGGTGAAGTAATAAAATATCTTTTATTGGCCCAACTTCTCTCCAACAGAGGTTGGTCCAATACAAGGTATTACCTCACCCGTTTTGCTTCTAACATGCAAGGAGAAAGAACAGAACAGATGCTCCACAACCTGCTATCTAGTCACTCTGAAGAATGCTCACACATTCAGGCACATTGATGGGAATGGGAAATCAAAGACAGATCAGCATTGGCAGCCCTAAAAGGGAAATATTAACTGTTTTTCCTTTGAGTTTTATAATGTTAAGATAATAAAAAACACGACTGTCAAGTGGTGTTTAGACTGCCAACATATTCTATTCTGGAATTTTGAAATTTGTGTGGGATCTTACTTGGGGGCAGGGGGAGGAGGAGGAGGAGGACAGCCTCACACACATCTCTATGTCTAGCTGTTATCGTTTCCAGGGAGTACTCAAGTGGCACAATGTTTAGAAAAGAGTCACCCAGCACATATATATCACCCAGAGGCATACTGCTAAAATACTAATCCTGTACATAGGAATTTTAAATACTGTGCTCCCTCTGATTCTTTTCCCCTTATTTCTAGAATGCCATCAGTGCATGTGGTGCTTTCCAAATGTACCAAAGGAAGGCCCTGCATTGACTTCCTTATGTGTAATTCTGGATTCTACAGCCATGGAATTTATACCGTTCTCAATTACAGTCTAGAAATATTTTTGGAAATACAGTCTAGAAATCTGGGCTCAGTTCTGCCTGGGAGACATAGAGAATAAAGGTAGGTTTGTGCCATTTTTTTCATCCTGAATACTGGGGCTAAAATCTTAACCCAGAATGTGATTGAACCTGGAGGCAAATATAGTGCCCATATTATAAAAAGGGAAGAAAGAGAACCCGGGGAACTACAGACTGGTCAGCCTCACCTCAGTCCCTGGAAAAATCATGGAGCAGGTCCTCAAGGAAATCATTTTGAAGCACTTCGAGGAGAGGAAGATGATCAGGAACAGTCAACATGGATTCACCAAGGGCAAGTCATGCCTGACCAACCTGATTGCCCTCTATAATGAGATAACTGGCTCTGTGGATATGGGGAAAGCAGTGGATGTGATATATCTTGACTTTAGCAAAGCTTTTGTTATAGTCTCCCACAGTATTCTTGCTAGCAAGTTAAAAAAGTATGGATTGGTTGAATGGACTATAAGGTGGATAGAAAGCTGGCTAGATTGTCGGACTCAATGGGTAGTGATCAATGGCTCGATGTCTAGTTGGCAGCCGGTATCAAGCAGAGTGCCCCAAGGGTGTTCTCGTCCATTCTCCCTGTGGCAGGAAAAGGCCGGGGTAGAGACCGTCGAATCGTGGAAGTCAACGAATGGCTACGCAGATGGTGTTGAAGAGAAGGGTTTGGATTCTCTGACCATGGGATGGTGTTCCAAGAAGAAGGAGTGCTAGGCAGAGATGGGCTCCACCTGACGAAGAGAGGGAAGAGCATCTTTGGAAGCAGGCTGGCTAACCTAGTGAGGAGGGCTTTAAACTAGGTTCACCGGGGGAAGGAGACCAAAGCCCCGAGGTAAGGGGGGAAGTGGGATACCGGGAGGAATCACAAGTAGGTGAGTGCAAGAGGGGAGGGCTCCTGCCCCATACTGGGACAGCAGGACGATCGGTGAGTTATCTTAAATGCCTATACACAAATGCAAGAAGCCTGGGGAACAAGCAGGGAGAACTGGAAGTCCTGGCACAGTCAAGGAATTATGATGTAATTGGAATAACAGAGACTTGGTGGGATAACTCACATGATTGGAGTACTGTCATGGATGGATATAAACTGTTCAGGAAGGATAGGCAGGGCAGAAAAGGTGGGGGAGTTGCGTTGTATGTAAGAGAGCAGTATGACTGCTCAGAGCTCCAGTATGAAACTGCAAAAAAACCTGAGAGTCTCTGGATTAAATTTAGAAGTGTGAGCAATAAGGGTAACGTCGTGGTGGGAGTCTGCTACAGACCACCAAACCAGGGGGATGAGGTGGACGAGGCTTTCTTCCAGCAACTAACAGAAGTTACTAGATCACAGGCCCTGGTTCTCATGGGTGACTTTAATCACCCCCGACATCTGCTGGGAGAGCAATACAGCGGTGCACAGACAATCCAGGAAGTTTTTGGAAAGTGTAGGGGACAATTTCCTGGTGCAAGTGCTGGAGGAACCAACTAGGGGAAAAGCTCTTCTTGACCTGCTGCTCACAAACAGGGAAGAAATAGTAGAGGAAGCAATAGTGGATGGGAACCTGGGAGGCAGTGACCATGAGATGGTCGAGTTCAGGATCCTGACACAAGGAAGAAAGGAGAGCAGTAGAATACAGAGCCTGGACTTCAGAAAAGCAGACTTTGACTCCCTCAGGGAACTGATGGGCAAGGTCCCCTGGGAGAATAACATGACGGGGAAAGGAGTCGAGGAAAGCTGGCTGTATTTTAAAGAATCCTTATTGAGGTTGCAGGAACAAACCATCCCGATGTGTAGAAAGAAAAGTAAATATGGCAGGCGACCAGCTTGGCTTAACAGTGAAATCCTTGCTCGTCTTAAACACAAAAAAGCAGCTTACAAGAAGTGGAAGATTGGACAAATGACCAGGGAGGAGTATATAAATATTGTTCAGGCATGCAGGAGTGAAATTAGGAAGGCCAAATCACACTTGGAGTTGCAGCTAGCCGGAGATGTTAGGAGTAACAAGAAGGGTTTCTTCAGGTATGTGAGCAACAAGAAGAAAGTCAAGGAAAGTGTGGGCCCCTTGCTGAATGAGGGAGGGAACCTAGTGACAGAGGATGTGGAGAAAGCTAGTGTACTCAATGCTTTTTTTGCCTCTGTCTTCACAGACAAGGTCAGCTCCCAGGCGGCAGCACTCCGCAGCACGGTATGGGGAGGAGGTGACCAGCCCTCTGTGGAGAAAGAAGTAGTTTGGGACTATTTAGAAAAGCTGGACGAACACAAGTCCATGGGGCCGGATGCACTGCATCCGAGGGTGCTAAAGGAGTTGGCCGATGTGATTGCAGAGCCATTGGCCATTATCTTTGACAAATCATGGCAATCGGGGGAGGTCCCGGATGACTGGAAAAAAGCTAATGTAGTGCCCATCTTTAAAAAAGGGAAGAAGGAAGATCCGGGGAACTACAGGCCAGTCAGTCTCACCTCAGTCCCTGGAAAAATCATGGAACAGATCCTCAAGGAATCAATTCTGAACCACTTAAAGGAGTGGAAAGTGATCAGGAACAGTCAGCATGGATTCACCAAGGGCAAGTCATGCCTGACTAACCTAATTGCCTTCTATGATGAGATAACTGGCTCTGTGGATGAGGGGAAAGCAGTGGATGTGCTATTTCTTGACTTTAGCAAAGCTTTTGATACAGTCTCCCACAGTATTCTTGCCAGCAAGTTAAAGAAGTATGGGCTGGATGAATGGACGGTAAGGTGGATAGAAAACTGGCTGGATGGTCGTGCTCAACGGGTAGTGATCAATGGCTCCATGTCTAGTTGGCAGCCGGTATCAAGTGGAGTGCCCCAAGGGTCGGTGCTGGGGCTGGTTTTGTTCAATATCTTCATCAACGATCTGGAGGATGGTGTGGACTGCACCCTTAGCAAGTTTGCAGATGACACTAAATTGGGAGGAGTGGTTGATACACTGGAGGGTAGGGATAGTATACAGAGGGACCTAGACAAATTAGAGGATTGGGCCAAAAGAAATCTGATGAGGTTCAACAAGGACAAGTGCAGAGTCCTGCACTGAGGACGGAAGAATCCCATGCACTGCTACAGACTAGGGACCGAATGACTGGGCAGCAGTTCTGCAGAAAAGGACCTAGGGGTTACGGTGGACGAAAAGCTGAATATGAGTCAACAGTGTGCCCTTGTTGCCAAGAAGGCTAACGGCATTTTGGGCTCTATAAGTAGGGGCATTTCCAGCAGATCGAGGGACGTGATTATTCCCCTCTATTCGGCACTGGTGAGGCCTCATTTGGAGTACTGTGTCCAGTTTTGGGCCCCACACTACAAGAAGGATGTGGATAAATTGGAAAGAGTCCAACGGAGGGCAACAAAAATGATTAGGGGGCTGGAGCACATGACTTATGAGGAGAGGCTGAGGGAACTGGGATTGTTTAGCCTGCAGAAGAGAAGAGTGAGGGGGGATTTGATAGCTGCTTTCAACTACCTGAAAGGGGGTTCCAAAGAGGATGGATCTAGACTGTTCTCAGTGGTAGAAGATGACAGAACAAGGAGTAATGGTCTCAAGTTGCAGAGGGGGAGGTTTAGGTTGGATATTAGGAAAAACTTTTTCACTAGTAGGGTGGTGAAGCACTGGAATGTGTTACCTAGGGAGGTGGTGGAATCTCCTTCCTTAGAGGTTTTTAAGGTCAGGCTTGACAAAGCCCTGGCTGGGATGATCTAGTTGGGGTTGGTCCTGCTTTGAGTAGGGGGTTGGACTAGATGACCTCCTGAGGTCCCTTCCAACCCTGAGATTCTATGATTCTATGAAGGGTCAGTCCTGGGGCTGATTTTGTTCAACATCTTTATTAATGATCTGGATGATGGGATGCATAGCACCCTCAGGAAGTTCGCAGATGACACTGAACTGGCGGGAGAGGTAGATATGCTGGAGGGTAGGGATAGGGTCCAGAGTGACCTAAACAAATTGGAGGATTGGGCCAAAAGAAATCTGATGAGGTTCAACAAGGACAAATGCAGAGTCCTGAACTTAGGAAGGAAGAATACCGTGCACCGCTACAGGCTGGGGACCGACTGGCTAAGCAGGGAATAATCACTTCCCTTGATCTGCTTGCAGTGCTCTGACTAATGCAGCCCAATATGCCGTTACCATTCTTGGCAACAAGGGCACACTGCTGACTCATATCCAGCTTCTCATCCACTGTAATCCCCAGGTCCTTTTCTCCCCTCTATTCGCCACTGGTGAGGCCACATCTGGAGTATTGCGTCTAATTTTGGGTCCCCACTATAGAAAGGATGTGGACAAATTGGAGAGAGTCCAGCGGAGGGCAATGAAAATGATCTGGGGCCTCGGGCACATGACTTACGAGGAGAGGCTGAGGGAACTGGGCTTGTTTAGTCTGCAGAAGAGAAGAGTGAGGGGGGATTTGATAGCAGCCTTCAACTACCTGAAGGGGGGTTTCAAAGAGGATGGAGCTAGGCTGTTCTCAGTGGTGGCAGATGACAGAAGAAGCAGCAATGGTCTCAAGTTGCAGTGCGGGAGGTCTAGGTTGGATATTAGGAAAAACTATTTCACTAGGAGGGTGGTGAAGCACTGGAATGGGTTACCTAGGGAAGTGGTGGAATCTCCATCCTTAGAGGTTTTTAAGGTCAGGCTTGATTAAGCCCTGGCTGGGATGATTTAATTGGTGTTGGTCCTGCTTTGAGCAGAGGGTTAGACTAGATGACCTCCTGAGGTCTCTTCCAACCCTAATCTTCTATGATTCTATGATTCTTCTATGATTCTATGTTGCCGTACTAGTCAAAGAGGAGGGGGAGAGAAAGGGGAGCTCTCCTCTCCTTCTAGTAGAGGAGGAGAAGCTGTGCTCACTCCTGCTGCCCCCTTACTTTTGCTCATGCTTCCACCCTGGTTTTTACAGTCCCCAACAGACCAACCAGAAGCCTAGGGTAGCAAGAGTAGAGAGTGGTTTGGCCGTACCTCCTCTCTCCCCCAACACTATCCTTTCCTACCTTTGGCATGGCCTCATCACCCCTCTCCTCTGGGGACTACAAGGGGGTGGCATAGGGTCATCGTGCCAGCCTTATGCTCTCAGAGAATCTCCTTTACACCAGGAGTCTTGATGGGGAGAACTGGCTGGTTTCCAGTTCTTTTACAAGTCAGCATTTCCATTGGTTCAGTTTATAACAGAACTGTCCAAACTCATCTTAGCCTGAAACTTGGTGTATGATATCTAAAGGGGCCAGAACACAGTATTGGAAAGGTTCCCAAAATAAGGGCCAAATTCTGCCTGGTCCTTACATATAGGTGCACAGTATAAGCATGAAAGCAGGTGGCCTATGTATGGGCCAGACAGAATTGCAGCCATTGGCTTGGCAGAGCACAGGTGCTGTTCCATCCCTGCTCTCCTGGGGACCAATGATGCCTCAGCAGAGAAGATACAAGTAGGAGGTGGTGCCATGGCTCTGAGCCCCTATGTACTGGCTTGTAGAGTGGGATCAATGTGCAGTGCAGAGAGGATTGCCAGGGGTGGGGGACTAATTCCTTTGCATATCTGAAAGCTTTGGGAAGCATTTGCAGTGCTCTCTTTGAAGAAGCACACTTCTGTACCATCCCCAACATAGGTTTCTAGAGACAAGGCACAATCTTGTCTCTGGGGATTGGAAGGTGCAGTAGGCTTCTCAGAAATGGTGTCAGAGTGTCAATACACTTGTACGTTCATTGCTTCACACATCATTTGTGTAACACTTGAGAGGCGAAACTACTTACTGGCACGTCAAAACAAATTATAGCATTCATGGCTGGATGGGAATATCAAAAGAGGCAAAAGTACCTAATGTGCCTGCAACTGAACATTCCCTTGTCCAGAGGCACCTGGAGTTCGTCAAAGCAATCTCCAATAAAGTGAAAAAAATCTTGTCCCATTAGAACATGTGCTGTCCCTGGGAGGTTTGTGTTCTTCATCTGAATCTGGTTGCATACATTTCAAGGAAATAGCCATACTGTCTTTTTGCAACTGAATATAGTAGCTGTTAGAAATGGGCTAAGTCTTACAGTACTTATGCAGTCATAGCTCGTACAAGAATTAATGTCTCCGGACTTATAAGATCTAGTCCAACTTTTCACTGCAGGACATAAAGGGCCTGATTTTACACAGTCTTGCACCTAATATTGAAATGTACAACTGTGCAAAATGCATGTAAAATGCTTCCATGGTGTGAGTGGAGAATTAATATTTGTGAGCATTTTACACCCATTCTGCATTCACTTTGCATAGCTGTAATTGATTATACAAGGACACAGCGTCCAATGTAGTCTCAACATTTCTTAAGCAACAGAGATCTCTGTGAGTCTATAGGACATCTTCCAAAGGGAGCTTTGGAACCTGCACTCTTTGCTTCATTTCAAACTAGACTTTAAATAGCACTTTGATACCGTCAACCCTCCCACAGTGGCAGAAGGATCAACAAGATACCAACTAGCATTTTCCAATTCTGATTAAATTGCATTAATTTTCATTGTCATGAATCTCCATGAACAAGCCATAGGTTCTTGCTTTAAGAGGAGCGGTATGGAAAAGGAAGTTCCATCATGGAAAAGTTGGAAAAAAAACTGACATAAGAATATTTTACACACCAAGGGCCAAATTTTCAAAGAAGACCAAACTCAGCCTCTAATTTTGTGTTTACAGCTGAATGATGATGTCAAATTAAAGGTCATTTTTAAAATCTGGCTCAGATATTGGCTAGGGCCAATATGACATCAAATTTATCTCAGAGATCACACAGTTTGCTGATACCTGAGTTTGCTAAAAATATTGTGTATGCGAGCATGCGCGCAAAGAGGCACATATGCAGGGCTGGACCTAGACCAAATGGTGCCCCAGGCGAGGAGTGTCTTTGGCACCTCTCTCCATTTGTTAAACTTTTGAATACCATATTTTTTATTGCATTTGTAGCACATTTCATGACTTTGATGCACGATTTGCATGCATGATTTATCCCTGTCATATAAGACGATACATTTGCATGCTAGGGGCTGTAAATCTGTATTTATTCATGCCACATATAAGCAAATAAAAATTGTTTCCTATAAGGTTATAAAAACTTTTTAATTTTAAGAATAACTGAAATGTACTAACATAAAGAAAGTGAACTGTGCACCCACATTGGGTGAACCAGTATTAAATAGTGTTACAGTAGATGACAGCCTTAGAATATTAACCCTAGTTCTTTAGTCCAAAAGATCGCTTTTCTCGCCTTTGCCTTTGTGAACTGAAGCACAGCATCAGAGAGATCCAAAGACCGGCCAATGGCATTTTCAAGCAATAAAATAGCAAGTGATGTCAGTCTCTCATCAGCCATTGTCGATAGAAGATGTGTTTTAATGAACCTGAGCTTTGAAAAGCTGCACTCACCAGTCGTGACTGTGAGCAGCAACGTGAGCAGAATCCTCAGAGCTATCCACACATTAGAAAAAGTATCCTTCAGCTCTGCATCATGACTGAATTGGAGAACTTGGAGTGGAGAGTGCTTCCTGTGTTGCAAAATGTTATGGATGATGTCCAATTTGACATAGGTCTTTATCATTGACGTCCAAACACTCCCCATGTATCCGCATCCGGTGAAGCTCCGTACAATTGTTCAAGAGTGTTTTCTAGTCCACTGACGGCTTATTAAGTTCATACAAAATCCCCCAGATCTTTCTGTGATGCTTCATTATCCAAACCTTTCTTCAATGGTCACTTGAGCAGTGTCAACGAGCGAGCAAAAAACCCCTCCCTCTTGAATTTTTCTTCAGAGTTTCCTATTACTTCATCTCTGCCTTGTAACCAAACTGTCTCTTCTTCCAATGAATACAAGTTTCCTTGAAGACAGGCTCAACTCCTAAGTTTTCCATCATTTCTTTGGTAGCAGTGAAGGCATCTTCAGATGTGTTTTCTCTGTAGGCCACAATGAAATCAAAGTAGCTTCCCATCAAAGTAGTAGCGGTCGCGATGTCCATCGACTGAGTTTGTAATGCCTTACTTACAATGTTTACTTGGAAAAGGATATTGTGCCAAACCACAATTGAGACCAGAAATTTGAAGTCAGTGATCTGGTTTCCCAGGCTTTGTGCCTCGCGTCAGATTCCGGCCTCGGCTTTACTCTACTGTGCCAGTTCCATCAGGGCATTGTAAACCTCAGTCACTTGGTGCCTCACTTGGCCTTACAACATCAATGCAGCTTTCCCAGTGAGTGTCACTTAGCGGCTTCGTGGTCAGATTTGTAATATTGTCCGTGAGGATCTTCCATCTGATAGTTGATGCTGAAAACAGGATGTATATCCTTTGCAGTACTCCAAAGAGAGATACTGAATCTAAAGAAGATGGCACTGCATCTGACACATCCAGGTAGAGGGAATGGCAGACACAAGGCACGAAGAAAGCTCTTGGAGTCAGTGCAAGGATCCTTGCCTGGACACCACTGTTTCTTCCCTTCATGTTCATGTCGTTGTCATAGCCTTGGCCATGGCAGTCCTGAAATTTCATTTTTTCTCATTCAGAACATTCCGAAACACTTCTGTTAGGCCTTTTCCAGTAGAGTCGTCCACAGACCAGAAACAGATAAAGTGGTCTTTTATGTGGATACAGCCATCCTCGTCATCAACAAACCTTACTATAAATGACATCTTTTCACTGTGACTAATGTTGGGAGTGAAGTTCATTATTATAGCGTAGTACTTAGCTTTGCTAAGCCACATCAATATGTTATCAAGCACGCTCCTTGCCATAAGGTCAATCAATTTGTTTTGAATTATTTTGCTGCAGTAATGGTCCATAGCTTCTTTATGAACTACTTGACATAGGTGCTTATGCATGACACAAGGAGCTCTACCAAACCAAGGAAATTACTGTTATGTTCAGTGAACAACTTATCTGATGAACCCCGGAAAACCAAATTATTCTTTGCAAGGAAGAGTGTAATTGAGATCAGACACTAGAGCACATTCCTCCAAAGCTGAGTTTCTACATTAATAATGTGCAGGTTTTCTACACCTATGCATTTATTCAGCTTAAGTCTGAACTCGACCTCCATCTGTTTGGAGTAGGACATAAAATGGCCAGTGACTTTTCATGTTGTTTCAGAGCATCAGCTAAGTCATACCAGTAATTGTATCCGGAGAGCACAAGCAATGATTTGGCATTTTTTCAAATATTTTTCAACAAAACCAGAACATTTTATCCATTGATTTTGAGTAAACTAGCCAACACCGATTCAGTTTCTCATCAGTCTCGAGCACTCTTTTACAGTGTGACTTTAAATTCCATTAAATTCTACAAAGGTCCAGAACATTCTAGGAGGTTAATGAAAAATGAATCCACATACAGAATACCTGAAACATTTTACTTCAAACATGCTATTTTCCCTTTTGTTGTGAACAACAAAAACAGAACCTCAAGCCCAGCACCCCCGGCAGTCACCTGCATCGCCTGCCCCTAAATCTGGGTCTGCACATATGTTATATATAATGAATAAAAAAATTCATAAAATTGGCAATTCCTTTTTTAGATTGACTTTTTTCCCCTTTATCCTGAGGTCTAACAGAAGTATGTAGGTGAGATGCATGGTGCGGTGATTTGAGCATGTTATAAAGCTTACATGTGTAAATTTAATCAAGAGGAATTGGAATAACGTGTCTTCCGGTTTAGTGAAATAACAAAATTCAAATTAATTATTATACCCTGCTCCCTCCTTATAACACAGTCCTTGGAACCTGTTTGAGTGCTGTACAGAGGTGTTTCTTTTACAAGGGTGATTATAGACACACCTGTTAGGACTGATATAACTAAAGCTGTGTCAACATTTCCATTGATTTGGTTTATGACCCAGCTGTAAAAACGTACTTTAGCCTTAGACATGGCAAATGATGTCTAAACTCAAGAGCACAAAAAAAGCAACTTCAGCTCCATTTTGTAAGTTACTAGAGGGCAAAACACAATTAGATAATTAGAAATAAAGAGTTTTCAGGAGTTTGCTTTACATGCCTATAATGGAAGGAATATTTCTTTGCACAATTTCATTGTGCAAGTTATTTAAAGTCATTAAGTGGTTTAGTGCCCTCAGGTGTTGAAATAATCTGGTTTTGTTAAGTGGAAAAATGGCTACTGTGCGTTTTTGTTTACAACTTTTATTAAGAATTTCACCAGCATTTTTAGCAGTGAGATAAGAAGAGTCTAATTTACTTCAGAGATTTGTGGGGCACAAACATCCTCTGCTTCTTTTTGGCTAGATGAAAGGGATGGTCTAAGACATATGGGAGGGGTATCAGGCATATTTTTTCTATTATAATACAGGATCACAATGTGGAAAAGGTTAAGACTCGCTGATCTAGTGTATATTAAATGATGGTACAGGGCTCCCGTGAATCCAGTCTAGAGAAATTCTGCTGAAAGATGTGACTCAAGTGAAACAAACATTTTGTAGGTGACTGATCTGAAGTGAATAATTGGTCTCCACACCTTTCCCTGAGCCCCATGGGCTGAAACCACTAAACACAACCACATGTTTGGGAAATGCTCCAGCAAAGGGAACAAAGGGACCGAAGGAGACCTGGATGTAAAGTTAGGAGTAACTTGACATTTGCAGCAGTAAGAGAGGTACTTGTGTGATTGCCCCAGGTGTGGGTCAAAACCTCTTTCACAATGGAGAGGGATGCAGTGCTTATAGACTAGGAGAAGTTTTAGCTTGAGAATGAGGACTAGGAAAGATGGCATATTACAACAAAAGACTATACTCTTCAGAGAATTGGAATGAGAGTAAGTTCAATATAAGTCATCTAAGAAAATGCTCTTATTGTAGCTTGGATGTGGCCTTTAGAAAGAGGCAGATGATACATTTATAACTATTGATGCTGAACTTTAGATCATTCACTGCACCTGACTTGGGGAGTGCAACGTTAATTCCATTATGGTATATTGTATAATTATACCAGGGGTCAGCAACCTTCGGCATGCGGCCCATCAGGGTAATCTGCTGGCGGGCCACAAGACGTTGACTGTTTGCAGTTTGCAGTTCCCGGACACTGGAAGCTGCGGGGGGCCGTACCTGCGGATGGTCAACATAAACATAATGTCTCGCGGCCTGCCAGCAGGTTACCCTGACAGGCCGCGTGCCGAAGGTTGCCGACCCCTGATTTACACACACAAATGTTTGAGTGAAAATGGCCTCAGCTTGGGTGAGACACTCATCAAGACAGTCAATCTCCTGTGGGATTCCAGTATTTGTTTAAGTTCTGTGAGTTTGGTAACCATGTTATAAATAACTGGGCAGGTATCACTTTCCTCAACAAGAAGGAATGGTGAACTTGTATGGCAAATATTTCCATTAATTCAGACAATATTGTTGACATTAAACTGTGAGAGAGTCAAAACTGGTGCTTATTACTCTAGCTGGAGTCTCAAAAGATGTAGGAGTACGAGAATATCTAGATTCTGAACCATTGAAGTTAATGGTAAGGTTTCCATTGACTTCAGTGGATATTAGATCAGGCCCCTATACCTACAGAAGAGTTGAGAAACAAAACAGAAAACAATTTAACATTCTGGGTAGGAAAGATGGCCAAAGGTGTCTGAAAAAATATATTAATATGCGATAGAGATGATATGAAATCTATACATTTGTTTTGATATTTGGCATTTTACCTTCTAGCACATTTGTGTCACAGTATTTAATACTCTATATGACTTCCAGTCTAGATTTTGCAACCCTTACTCATCTTCAGTAGCACATGTTCATTCAACTGATTGCAGAATGAGAGCCTTTCATAGAGACATTATGGACAAAACCCTGTGGGACACCAGTAGAGAATTTGGTCCTATCTTTTGTAATTGAAAAGGCATGGATTTGATATACTAGGACTTTTCTGTCTCTAACTATTATGGTTCCAATAGAGAAAATGGTTACATGGCACTAGAGTGATCAGGAATTTTTCAACAACAGTTTCTTTTGTCAGAATATGCTGACTTGTCCAACCTAAAGCTTTTTCCCACGGGAGGTCTGGCTTTGATTTTAAACTTTTATTGGAAAGATTTGTCAGGTACAGGTTGGAATTTCTCAAACGCGCACACACAGCTAATAGCCCAGTGATTCAGGTACTCTCCTGAGATGCAGGAGACATGGGAGAACCTGGTCAAAGTTCCTGCTGTGCCTGATGCAGAGAAAGGGGTTGAATCCAGCTCTCACATATCCCAAGTGAGTGCTCAAACCACTAATTCACATGTCTCAAACAAAGTTACTGTTTTCCACCTACCTCTGTTGAAAGGCTTGGGTTCTGGTCACTCTCCTCTTGCCATATAACCAAAACCATGATCAGCAGAGGCCCCTGAGTTGGAGCTCCCTTGATATTAAAGGGTGTGATGCATGGGGTGTAAACAGGACTAATGGGATGAAAATATGAAGGGAAAATTTAGGCTTAATATCAGGAAAAAAAATTCCTAATGCATTGAGGTGTAATAGGTTGTGGAAGAGTTTCCCAAGATAAGTTGTAAAAGCATCATCCTAAGTAAGAACTTTTTAAAATGCACTAGACAACACAGGAACATAGGAATTGCCAGTCTGGATCAGACCTGAGGTCCAGTTAGTCCAGTAGCTTGTCTCTGACAATGGCCAGCAATTTCAAAGGGGCCGGAGGCCCCCGGCCACCGTCGGCAGTGCAGCAGGGCTAAGGCAGGCTTCCTGCTTGCTCCACACCACTCCGAGAAGCAGCCGACACGTCCCTGTGGCCCCTGAGGAGGGGGTCTCTGCACGCTGCCCCCACCCCAAGCACCAACTTCGCTGTTCCCATTGGCCAGGAACTGCAGCCAATGGGAGCTGCGGGGGCAGTGCCTGTGGGCAGCGTCACATGGAGACCCCCCTGGCCCCCTGCCTAGGAGCCGCTGCCAGAAGGGATGTGCCAGTTGCTTTTGGGAGCCACCCCCAGGTAAGCGCTGACCCCTCCTCCTGCACCCCAACCCCCTGCCCCAGCCTAGAGCCTGCACCCAACCTCCCTCCCAGAGCCCAACCCCTCACCTCCTCCCGCACCCAAACTCCCTCCCAGAGTCCTCACCCCTCACCCCCTCCCACACTCAAACTCTGTCCTAGCGCCTGCACCCCATCCCGCACCCAAACTCCCTCCCACAGCCCAACCCCTCACCCCCTCTCACACCCAAACTCCCTCCCAGAGTCCTCACCCCTCACCCCCTCCCACACCCAAACTCTGTCCTAGAGCCTGCACCCTGCACCCCACCCTGCACCCAAACTCCCTCCCAGAGCCAAACCCCTCACCTCCTCCCGCACCCAAACTCCCTCCCAGAGCCTGCACCCCACACCCTCTCCCACACGCCAACCCCTGCCCCATCATGGTGAAAGTGAGTGAGGGTGGGGGGATGGAGTAAGTGGGGGAAGGCCTAGGAGAAGGGTCGGGACAGGGGCATGTTCTCAGGGAAGGGGCGGGGCAGGGGGTGGGGCCAGGGTCTTTGGGTTTGCATGATTAGACAGTTGGCAACCCTACCAAGCGGGCATGAGGAAGCCATGGCCATGCCAGAAGAATGCACCCAGCTGTGCAGCCGGCAGCTTGCTGGGCACCAGCCAAATGTCAGGCAGGTGTGACTTGTGTGTGCATGGGGGGCCCATTGACTATTCTGCCCTGGGGCCTGGAATTGCTGTCAACGGGCCTGGGTGTAAGAACCCTGCAGTAGGAAGTTGTAGGATAATCTGCCCACCCAGACAAACACTAGAGGTCCTAGGACCAGTTTTTCAAAAGATCTCCTGGTCAGATATTTAATTGGACCCAGTTTTATCAAAGTGCTTAGAACTGAGCAACTCCCACTGTGATGCAAATGGGCAGAGTTTCAAAAGAGCTCAGCTCTTAACATGCAACAAACAAGTTAAGCTCTTTTGAAAATCTAGCTACTTGCTTCAGTGCTTAGAGAGGAGCTAAGCATTCCTAAAAATCAAGCCCAAGTTGTGTGTCTTGAGTGCTTTTGAAAATCTAGCCTATAATGTAAGAAGTAATCCTGCACTGGTGGGGAGATGAATTGGATGATCTTGTAGATCTTGTCCATCTCTAACTTAAGTGAGTCTATGGCCTCTATTCAAATTCTTGCCTGCAAATTAGAAACTGAACTGGTGGGTGGGTTTGTTAATCTATTCTGTGAACATTTTACCCCTTGAAGTTAAGCCATTCGTTCTCCCTCAAGTTATTAGTAAGAAAAATCTTCCATCTAGGTTGATTCTGTGTGTGCATGAGAGTACGCGTGTGAAAGAGAGAGAACCAATCAGTATTATGAGTGCTCACACCTTACAACTAGAGCTGGGAGAATACTGCAGAAAAGTGTTCGTGAATACTTGTTTTTATTTATTTTATCTTTGTAAGCTAGTCTCATGATGTCTGGGACATGACTTATGATTTTCAAGTGCTTGGGGTTGACAGTGCTATATATTTTTTCACATGAATGTTTGCAGCAAGAGCAATTCTTATGACTACTCATGCAAATTTGTGTTTGTTTGAAGGTTTGTGCTGGAATGGTTCCAGTGGCCATCTTGAATTCTTTTTGATTTCCCTCCTGTTGTCTATAAAATTCGTTGTCCATTCTGGAAGCAGAAATAAAGACATGGATGATAGTCACACCATGCCAGTAATGGACAGCAAATAATTAAAGATGTAGTTGAGATGAACAGTCCATAGACTGAAATATGTTGACATAAAAGGTTTGTCAACCCCTTTTGAATAGTGAACATATTTGTAATAAAACAAAGCCTGTTTGTGAGTAATTCCCAAATAGACAAAAACATTGTGTGTAGAATAGATGTTTTTTATTACTAGTACACCCAGTTCTATTTACAAACCTTGAACAGGTCAACGCAATAGAATAAGAAAAGAAGTATGGTATTTCTGTACCCCTAATGTATATTTTCTGTTCAGAGTATAGTTTTACGGGCTATTGAAGATCCTACTTCTGGCATCCTTACTCATGTCAGAGAGCACTTACTGACAGGAGTAGCAATGAAACTACTTGCCTAAGTAAGTTTTCACTAACACGAGTAAACAGAATGGGGCATGAGTTGTCACAAAGCACTAATGGGGAAAAAAAGTATAATTAGTTACGTGCTCCTGAGTGTTTAAAAGGTACAAAATATGTTCCTGATCTAGGCTTCCTTTAAAGCTCAAGGAGGCCTGTCTCAGCTTCTAGTTTGCTATGTTTTTCAAAAGAATTTACTGAACCTTGATTGCCAGAACCTTGGTCTCTGGTGATCCTCTTCTTGAAGTTCTGGTTTCCAGTAGTATATCCTTTTTATGGAGTTTGGCTTGTGAATGATTCTGACCTTGAAGAAAGTGAGGAGGGGGAGATTAGTGATTTAGCATCAGCCTTTGGCTGCTACTTCTGGGTTGTAATCACTTTATTTATGATTATTTTTATGCACACCAATAAATCTAAACAGAACAAATAAACATCAGTGCATACTGCAGAATTCTTCATTTTATCTGGAGTGTTCGTTTTTCAGGATTTTTAGCAGTAGTTGTGATTTTTTGTGTGTGTGTTTTTGGTTTTGGCTAGTATTGTTCCCAAAGTACATCAAATATAATTTGACATCTGGAATTTCTGGACAAAGAGTGCAGGAGACTAAGGGCTGGTCCACACTGAGGGGGAGGGGGATCGATCTAAGATACGCAACTTCAGCTACATGAATAACGTAGCTGAAGTCGAATATCTTAGATCGATTTCAAAAGTACTTACCGCTGGTCCACACCGCAGCAGGCTGGCTCCCCCGTCGACTCCTCTTACTCCTCACATGGAGCTGGAGTTCCGGAGTCGACGGGGAGCGGCTCTGGGATCGATTTATCGCGTCTAGACGAGACGCGATAAATCGATCCCAGAACATCGATCGTTACCCGCCGAATCGGGCGGGTAGTGTGGATGTAGCCTAAGTGGCCTAAAGATGAACCAAATAATCTTCATATACTTAAAATGAGAGAATACACATTCATTAGGTCAGCTTCATAGACATGCTATACTTGGTTTAACATTTAAACTGTCCCTGCTAAAATGCACATGAAAACATTATGGGTTTTATTGTGTTCCCACCAAAATCAATGTGAATTTTACCTTTGGCGTCAGTGGCAGAAGTAGTGGATCCAGTATAGATTCTATCTTTAAAAAAGGCCATTTTTGCTGTGTACTACTGTAGTATGGTATGAGGCAGTCTTCAGAGAATAAATAAGACACATTTGAATTATGGGGCTATAATTCCATATCTGGGTTCTGGTTAATTTATAAACCACAAGACTGAAGCTCCAGATGGTTTGTGTATCATAATAAGCAGAATCCCATCATGGATTTAAAACCCAATCATTTATTATTATTTTAGCTGTTACACTAATGAGTGGGTCTCTATTTAGGGCCAGACTGTGATACTCTGACTCGCAATGAATAGTACCTTACTTCACAAATAGTCCCATTCAAGTCTTACTAATGCCAATTACTTGTGGGGTAAATTGTTATTAAACCATAATAATGCATCACAATTTACCCATAGTGTTTGATGCACCATTGGTTGTATTAAGAAAGCAGAGGTCTATGGAAACACAGCTGATATCAAAAGAAGATTGCCAGTAATGATGTGCAGAAGTAAGGACATTGGTATTTTTAATCAAAATTTCTTATGAACCATTTCTCTATTTGGCTTTGGGTGATTTCACACCTTGGACATTTTGTTTTACTGTGAAATTTTGTGGTGATACATATTTTTCATATCAAACCAGGCAGGAGTACAAAAAGACATATTTGACATTTCTACCTACTGAGGAATGTGCTCAGCTTTAAATATGCCAAACATTTAGCAGGCAACAGGAACTCTGAAAGTGGTATAGTTGTATCATTTTTAATTTTGCAACACCTAATTCATACCACTTTAAATCCCACATGCTGCCCTATGGAAAGAAAATAGTCAGACATTTAATACACTTTTTCAGACCATTCCATTAAAAAAAACATACAAAAAACCCCAAACTTTATCCATGATAAAAAGTTTCACTGAGAACACAGTGCAGGAATCATCTAACAAAGGCCCTTTCTGCACTGAGATTTCAACCATGCTAGCATCTTGTTAGACAACTATTTTTAATTGGCTTTAAATATCAGTGTAGACAAAGCCTTGCTACATACACTTAATTGGGTTGTCCCTGCATTATAGTCTCAGCACCTCAAGGCTTTTTAAACAGTTCATTTAACATGGGAGCTGTGCAAATGATGGATTTTTCGATTCACTGGTAATTTTAAAAAATCATTTTAGGTTGGACAAAACATTTGGTTTCAGCAAAATCTAAATTTTGTCTCAACATTGACTATTTAAAATGTTTTTGGTTGTTTTGTTTACACTATCACAGAGCTCTCCAAATCCCCTGTAAACGTGGTGAGGCTCTGTCTACGTTAGCAAGGGAAAACATGTAAACACCTTATTAGTATGAACTATGTTTAAACATAATTCTTAAGTAAGATGCTAAAGTGGTTAATGTTGGACTTGGAAGGAGGGTGAGGGTAGGTGACAGTGCAGTGCCCCCATGTGAAAAAAAGAAAAGGTGTTTGAGGGAGAAGTACACCAATAATTTCTTTACTTCAGTTCAAGCCCCGGAGTTGCTAATTTGAGAACCTTGTTATAGAAGACTTTGGCCTTGCTACCTGTAATTGTTCCCAACAGAAAAAGGGACCACCAGGGAGCTGATTATTGCTTCCTGATTTTCTGTCCCAGTTCTGGCTCCTGTGCAGGTTAGAGCAGCCTACAGGCTGCTGTAATATGTCACAGATGACAGCAATCTCTAAGAGACCGTCTGCCAGTAAAGCGTAGCAGGCACACACTGTGATTCAGCCATTCCTCCTTCCTGTCCCTTCTTACCTTAACATCTGTACTTGGCGATTTGGGGAGGGTGGCATAGAACTAGCTATGGTATCTCTGGGCCCATTAGGGACTCCTCACCATTGGGGGTAACCCCAGCAGAAGACTTTAGGGATGGAGTAGGCCAGAGAATCTGTAGGAATGTCACTGCTATGCAAAGCTAATGTAAACTGTTTGAATGCTGTGCCTCGCTTTCTAGAGGATGTAATGGCTAAGGGATCAATGTTAGTTGGAAAAAATTAGGCCTTTTTGATGTAAAGAAACAAAAACACCTGCATAAAATTACACACACACACACACACACACACACACACACACACACACACACACACACACACACACACACACACACACACACACACACACACTGCAATGCACTCAATTTATCATCACTGTGTGTAGGCTGCACTGAGGAAAGCTTTCCAAACACTGTACTTGCTGTGGAATGTAGTCATTCTTCATTATATTCTTCAGGGCATAAGTACTTCTAAACCCAAAGTGTTTCGCAGCATATTTTAAATAACCACTCATCATACAAAATGTTCTCAGTGTCTCCAGTGTTTCTGCATGCACGCTATTTCTTATACAAGAAAAAAGATACACAATAATAGTAAAGATAACCATTTCAACCCCAAAGGCTACCTCAATACAACCTTCAATACACTCTAATTTTATTCTAGTGGATTTTTAGAGATGTATAAATGGGCTAGGAATAGAAAATCCATACTTTGAAAAGGCAAGGATAACGTGTTGGGTACCAATCTAAGGTGCCCTGACTGGGAGAAAAGTATATGAGACAATAACATGGATTTCTAGCACTGAAATTAAAAACAGAAAACAGCATCTGCTTCCTATTTTCTATTTTATAGTGCCTGCAAGTGTGCTAGGCACTTCATAGAAGACACATGGCAAACAAATCCCTGCCTGAAGACTTAACAGTAAAATGATGGGCATGATAGATCGAGTGAGCATCATACATAACATGCACCAAGAATAGTGTGCTAGATGCTTCACAGACAAATAAAAGATGCCTTTGAGGACCTTACTGTTTAAGATGGAGAAAGTGTCAGAGGGGTAGCCGTGTTAGTCTGGATCTGTAGAAGCGACAAAGAGTCCTGTGGCACCTTGAAAGCTTATGCTCCAATACGTCTGTTAGTCTATAAGGTGCCATAGGACTCTTTGTCGCTTCTATCCTGGAAACAAATTCCCCCCTCTCAAAGGCCTTGGGAGGCAGGCCAATCCTCACTTACAGACAGCCCCCCAACCTGAAGCAAATACTCACCAGCAACTACACACTACACCACAGAAAAACTAACACAGGAACCAATCCCTGTAACAAACCTGTTGCCTTCTCCGTCGCCATATCTACTCTAGCGACACCATTTTAGGACCCAACCACATCAGCCACACCATCGGGGCTCATTCATCTGCACATCTACTAATGTGATATATGCTATCATGTGCCAGCAGTGCCCCTCTGCCATGTACATTGGCCAATCTGGACAGTCTCTACGTAAAAGGATAAATGGACACAAATCAGACATCAGGAATGGCAACGTACAAAACCCAGTAGGAGAACACTTCAATCTCCCTGGACATTCAATAACAGATTTAAAAGTAGCCGTTGTTCAACAAAAAAACTTCAAAAACAGACTTCAGAGAGAAACTGCAGAACTACAATTCATTTGGAAACTTAACACCATCAATTTGGGCTTGAATAGGGACTGGGAGTGGCTGGCTCACTACAAAAGCAATTTCCCCTCTCTTGGTATTGACATCTCCTCATCAGTTATTGGGAGTGGACCACATCCACCCTAACTGAATTGGCCTTCAACACTGGTTCTCCACTTGTAAGGTAACTCCCTTTTTTTCCATGTTCCAATATATATTTATGCCTGTATCTGTAATTTTCACTCCATGCATCTGAAGAACTGAGGTTTTTTACCCACGAAAGCTTATGCCCAAATAAATCTGTAGTCTTTAAGGTGCCACTGGACTCCTCATTGTTTTTGCTTGTTTTTGTGTTTTGTTACAAACTCAGACCAAGTTGAGCAAAATATTCACTAAAACTCTTGGACTTTCTGAGGGAATCTGGGCCCGGTTTTGAGTGAACCCTGGCTGATTTATGCTTTTAATTTTCACATGGTTTTGATATGAAACCAGATAAAACTTGGTAGTTTTGACTGTGGTTCACTTTGAGATTTTGAGGATTTTTTGGACCTAAAACTCAAAGCAAAACTCATAGTCTGCAAACCCATCCAGATACAAATAAAAGAAAACAGCCCCTCCATACAATGAAGCCATGGTGTTTTGTGTAGTTCTGAAGTACTGAGGGAATAATTCAATGGTACTGGCATCAGACGCCATGGTGATGGACAACCTGATGAAAACCTAGAAGGACAGACAGAAGATTCGGGATTGCTGGGACAACACACATGAAAGAGTGACCTGTAAGGAGAGAAGAGACCAAATCTGAAGCAATATGAGTGAATTTGCTGCATATAGTAAGGTTACGATGACAAAGTAAGTTTGGAAAACCAGGCTGGCAATTTTGATGGTGGAAGCCAATGAAGATAATGGAGGAGGAGGGTGATGTGGCCCTGACTCTAGGAGCAAGAGAATAGCTTGGCTACAGTATTCTCAAGCACATGAAGATTAGTGAGTAGATAGTCTAGAAGATCACAAAAGAAGGAACTGGAATGGTTAGAGAATAAGTCATTAATAGGGATTTCATCTGAGACAGGGACTGGGTAGGGATAAATTCTAGTAAAGCTCCAGCGATGGCGACAGACACACTGACCAATGAAGGGAATATATTTTTCAAGCATGACTCCAAAGGTCTTAGCCATTCACAAAGCTGGTTCACTGTTCTACTTCAAATCCAGAGAACTTATAGTGTAAGGATATAGAGTTTCCACATCCATGTAAATGTTGGGTCTAATTTCCCTTTTAAAATCAATGGGAATCTTTCTACTGATTTCAATGGGCTTTGGATCAGATCTTTTGTCCTCTTTGCTGTAATTGTCAGAAAGGTGCCATTGTATTGTCCCTTATTGGAGATGTTTTTGGTGCTCAATCTATCCACTATGATTTGGACTAAGACTACTAACTAATTTCACACAGACCTCTGGGCAGCCTTTAGTGCTGCAGTGTTGTGCTTGCAACTCCTTAATATTAAAAAGGCTAGAAAGATAATTGCTGTACAAGTGAAACTGGACAGAAAGTGCTTAGAGTAAAACAAAGCAATATTAATGTGTGTGGTTGTCCTATTCCTCGAGGACATTTTGCCGGCCTCATGTATCATTGCAACATTCTAGGTAAGAAGTCACAGTTTTGACAATGGAATTTTCCATGTGTGGTAAACAATACATGATTGAGGAGATATGCTCAAGATCTGTCAGCATGCTAAAAATAGTTGCACATTGGTGTGAAAAAGGTCATTTCACAAAGCATGAATATCGCATATTTTGTTACCTGTTAAGAGTCTGTAAAATCTCATGAGAAATAGTTGTATATTTTGGGGTTCATTGATGTGTATTGTTTGTATGTAAAATGTTTAAAATATTTTGCCTAGGCATAGCTCTTGTCGTTTTAGGCTCTCAAACCACATTATATACATTAGCTAAGCCTCACAACACCTGTGATGTAGGGATAACTACATTTACTGGTTATACTGAGGCACAGAAAGCTTAAGGCCCAGATTTTTAGAGGTATTTAGGAGTAGCTGTGCTCAGTGTTGCAATGCTAACTGATTTAGGAGCCTAAATATCATTATCAGATGGGATTTAGGCACTTAGAAGTCTAAATTCGATCAGCTGTCAATAGGATTATGGGTGCTAAATGCCTAAATCCCTTTTGAAAAAGAGATCTAGGCTCCTAAATCAGGAGTTGTAATGTTGAGTGCTGCATTGCCTAAATACTTTTAAAACTCTGGGCCTAAATCATTTGTCCAAGGTGGCCCTATGAGTCAGTGGCAAAGGAAGGAACAAACCACAAGAGTACTTAATCACAGCCCCAGGTTGTAACCACTAGACCTTATTGCCTTTGAAATAAAGTTCAAGAGGAAGAGCTTTCTCTGAAAGAGAAAGTTCAACCCAGCCCTTCACGGTCAGTGACAAGTAGCAGTCGCTGCTTCTACACTATGAAAAGGCAGAGTGTCAGCCCCTCCTTCCCCCGTTACTCATGTTAGTGAGCAGTTACTCACATGACTAATCCCATTAATGTCAATGAGACTACTCATCTGAGTAACTGCTCACCAATGTGGCCTTAGTTATTTAAAAACACCAGGACATCTGTATAGATGAGATTTATGGGAATGAAAGGGGAGAAACAAATTCCTCCTTATCTTCATTCTCATGCTCCCCATTCCTTCTCTTCCTTCACCTCTCCCCAACCCTACCCCATCTTGACTGGCCAGGAGAGGCAGCCCTTCAGGGAGAGTGCACATTCCATATACAACTTTAAGAGGTGTAACAGTGATCATGCTCCCCTTGAGTTCTGGGGAGTTCTGGGAAGAATGATGCCTTAGGGAGTTCCCACTGCAAGCAGCTTCACAACACCCCACTGTGGGCCAGTGCCCAAGAAATAGGCATGAACCATCTAGGTATACAGGAAGGGTGCAAACACCTAAATACATGGGTATAAACAAATTCCAGTGCAAATCAGACATTAAAAAAGTCAAATAAAAACATTTAAAACCTGCCTCCCAAATCTTTCCAGATGTTAAAATGAGTAAGCACTATTAGACAGTCTTTTTTATTAGTATTTGGCTTGGTGCTTGGATTAATTTTCATCTTTTCTCCCTTGTCCCCCTTGCCCAGGGTTCAGAGGTGGTCTCCAATGTGTTAATTTTAGCTTTTCTTTATAATGTAAACACACGCACTAAGGCATTCTCATTATAAAGTGAGTAAGATAAATGTAGCCCTGCTCAATTAAATCTGGAAGTTTTTACGTCTTAACAAAAAAAAGATGTTGTTCCATTTCATGTTGGCATCAATGGCAGCACTTGTGTGTAATATAATTACCATTGGTAGCTGAAGTTCCCCACAGGGTGCTGATTCAAGACAGATGATGATAGAAATGGCACTAGACACCAAAAAATAAAAAGTAGAATGTGGCTTTTGGCACAAGGAATCTCATTTAGTAAGAGAATGTCCTCACTACAGAGTTAACCCAGGCTCTTACTTGGGTGTCGCCTCTGAACCTGGCTTCCATGCACACCCACAAACCTCTGACCCACGCGTGGTGGTACTTTCACCTCAAACTAGCTACCCTATTTGGGGCTAGAGGCCAAACCCCGAGCGCTACTTTTACTCAGGGTAGTAACCCACCCACTTTGCAGTGAGTACACAGGCTAAAACATTTGAGTTCTAATAGTCCTTCAGTGCCCTCCTGCAGCTTCCCTGAGTGCTCAGAAGGACAGACAAATTCTCCCACAATTCACTGGGAAAGACTCATACAGCATCTCGGCTTGCTACAGTGCTAAGAACCCTGGAATGTGCCCCCTGAAATCCTACCAATGTGCAGGAGAGAGTGGGCCACCACTGTGGACCCATTGGCTTGAGTGTGGCTTTGCAGTGTGACCGCTTACACACCAAGCTAATGACCCTGCATGCTCATTCCTGTGTGCCAATTGCCCAAGTTAACCCTACAGTGAAAACATACTGTAAGGCAGAAAGTTCATTTCACAATGAATGGTCTCAGAATTAAGTCTAATCTTTGGTCCTAACCCAGCAAAATGCTAAATCCAGACTTAAGTTTCAGCACATGAGTAGCTCCAGTGAAGTCACATACTTTGGTTCTTTGCTAGTTTCATTTAATAATCTGGAAATGGGATTAAAAAACACTTTTTTAAAAAGCACAGATGATACTAAAAGTTGACCTATGATCATTCTGCACATGAGTAATCCCATCAAGTTCAATGGTACAGTTTGTGTGAAGACTTTGATCATAGTTTGACCCTACAAGTAAAGGTAACCTATTTGAGGGGTTTCTCAGATACCAGTGAAGTCACACATATAATGCAAAGGAATATAGAGATTAAAAGTGTGATCAGAAAAACAAATAAGGCTCAATTTGAAAAAAATGAGATGAATAAACCCAGAAGGGGCCATTATGATTATCTAGTCTGACCTCCTGCCTAACACAGGCCATAGAATTTCACCCCGTGGATCCTGCTTCAAATCCCTAACTTCTGATTGACTAGAGCCTATCTTTTGTCTTGATTATAAGAAGAAAAAGAAAAAGAAACTGATGATAGTCCATTTAACTAATGGATAGTTAGCTGATGCATTCTAATAATAGTTCTTTACTCTTTCATTCACTAATACCAAAGCATTTCACTAACATCAAATAACTAAGATTTCACATCTTTGTGAGATACTATTATACCCATTTTGTAGATGCGTAAAATGAAGCCCAGAGCAGTTAAGTGACTTACTCAGGGCCAAATGCAAGTAACTGGCAAAGCAAGGGATGGACCCAAGAGTCCTGAATCTGAGTGCTGTGCTCTAACTACTAAAATAATCATAATGAATAATAAATAACTTGTATTTACATAACACTTTTCAGCTATAGATCTCAAAGTGTTTTACACAGGAGGAAAATATCATCCTCATTTAACAGATAGAGAAACTGAGGTACGGGTAAGTTATGCGACTTGCCCAAGGTCGTCTAACAGATTTCTTTCTTATTTTCAGTAGTGAAAGTACTGAAGCACATGGTAAAAAAAAAAAAAGAGCTTTGACAATTGAACTAAAAGGTGTGACCATAGATCTGGCTATATTTAATGTTCTGCTGGAAACCATGTGCTGTCTAATGAAAGGTTTTCTGTTAAGATGGGCTTTTTTTCCCATTCTAAAGGAACACATTTCTGGAAATAGAGGAAAAGTTGGGAACATGTATTTCCTTGAGGTTCTAAGTTATTGAATAAGGATTATGATATAACTTCCACCTGAGCAATTCTCATCACCATAGCAACTATACTCAGCCTTCTGCAAGCCACACTGGAGGGTTGGACTGGACTCTCCCCATGCTCAGAGTGGGTGAGTTGGCAAGAGAGTGGTATTATTAGCCAAGTTTGTCTCCTCACTGGCTCAACCATTGAAATCAAATATGCCAAGTATTATTGCCTCTGGTGGCACTGCTCTAAGGTTCTTTGTCAGGCTATTGACTATGAGGTAGTGTCTCCAACTTTTGGATCAGGCCTGAGTAACACAAATTATTAATTGCCAATTTTGCTACAGTGATTAATGTTCATCAAGGAAAAGTGTTTTTCATATGAATTTGGCCAGACTGCTACAGAGATCTTGATTTGCTGCAGAGAAACATGGAAAAGCTTGGGAATCTGTAAGTCAGCCTAGTCCATGCCAGTGCTTGTGACAGCAATATCTACCTTTCAGCAAACACCATCAGAAACATTGCTGATAGACATCCTAGACTTAAATCTCTAATACTAATGGCCATACCTATGTTGTTAGGTCACTTATTCCACGTTACAGATCTTCTGATTGAAAACTTTTCTTTTATTCAATCACAGTAAATTCTCCTTTATGTCTTTATTGGGTAGCATGGAGAGATTTCTACCTAGATCTTTATGATCACTACTGAAAGTGGGGAATTGTTTTGCCCTGGAAATATATCATTAATACGGTGCTTATGAAGCAAGTGTGATTTTTCACTCAGCAGCTTTAGCAGAGGAACTGCTTTGGAGTAGCTTGATGTAGCATCATGGATCAGCAATTGTACAATTTATAGTATAGTGTTGACTGTAGGGAGACAATTTATAATGCCTAGAAATGTCTCAAGTTAGATAGCTGAGTAAAGCAATCAAGAAGGTGCAGCTGGGTGAATACTTCAAGATATTTTCCATAAATAGTCACTAGCATAAAACACCCGATTTCATTTTGCTGGTGTTCCTAGCCCTTTTTTTTTGTTTGCTTTCTATGAATGTTCCAACAAATGAGTTTACCAGTAGGAGTGTGAATAGTAACAATGAATTTGAAGCAAATATTAGAGAATATTCCTTAAACAAATGAGTTGTCCTCATCCAGTCAGAGAACAGAAACAATACCATGTGACCTATATGTGCAATCAGAGCTAGCCAATCAGATTTCAAACACCCCCAAAATGTGTACTCTTCAGATTCATGTTTTAGGCTGTTTAAGTGACTGAAAACTTATTCTTTGCAAAGAGTATCACTGGCAAAATGTCCTGAAGAAAGATATTAGTCTGCATGAGGCCAAATCCTCATAAATTAAGCTCAAATGTGCTGTCTAGAAATATGACTTAAAATATAGGCAAGGATCTTCTATGGGAATGCCTTACATGCACATTGTGGCTGCAAATTGGCCTTTATGATAGGTGAAACACTTTGCTAGCAGAACAGTTAGTCACCATTTTGCTAATTAAAAGCTTGCCCCAAAGACCACACCTAGTGCCAGTTTAGTTTCACTGTCACTCCCTCAGTCATGTTTTTCCTGTGCTCCTTTGTTATTTTAGTGATGGTGGCATAGTAAATTATAGTCCCAGTTGGATCTGAACTGATCCTTGTACTGGTCCCCACAGGATTGCTAATGATTACACAGCTGCCCACTAGGCACTCTATAATGTAGACTCATGGGTCTTGCTCCAACCAAAGTTGCAATTAAGTTTATTTTCATTCAAAACAAAATATATTGGGATTATTGTCAGAGCAGCCCCAGAGGACTACATAGGGGGTCTAGTAAGCATTGGTAGGAATATTAGAAACCCTGAGGTTATTAGTACTGCTAGGGCAGCAGGTTTTGTGGCCAGCAGAGGTGTAATTTGCCTATGCTGCCACCACACATTGAAGCAAAGCAATCAAGTAAGAGGGTCAGGGGACTTTAATATAACACCAGTCAGGTGCAAGGCCCCATATCTATAGAACCGGATTTTCAGCTGCTGTAAATCAATGTAGTGCCATTGACTTCAATGCTGATTTAAATCAGCTGAGAATCTGGCCTGTATTCTTCATGAAATATGGCCTAGGCTCTGGAAAAACACAGCAGCAAAACTAGATTTTTATTTTTGCTTTGTGGGGAAGCTGGCATATGACATGTTTAGCCTAGCCGTACATCAGGAATCAACCCTACTTAGCAGTTTGAAGAGCAAGAATGTAGTTTAACATTTTTGGAAAACAGCCATCTCAAAATGACCGTGAAAAAGCCAGTATGATCCCACCAATAAACTTTAGCAAACCCAGAGAAAGCATTAGTAAAGTGCAACAAGTACAGATATGTATTTGTAACTGAATATTAACCCGCCTCCACATAATGTGGATTATTTTGCCGCAATTGAGGCTTGTATTTAATACATTTCTGTAAAACAGCAGTTCCCCCTTCATACAAAGAAGAATGATGCTTTATTAAAAAGGTTATATTGGGTTGTGCTCAAGTATGTGACATGAGAGCTAAATGCTTCTGTGGGTTAATGCCAAGATACTACAGGGCGGAGAATGAGGGAGATGCTTAGACAAAGAGTATGTAAGCACTACTCACATATGGATATATTGGGTTAAAATCCCGTATTGGCTGCAAATAGCAATGGGCCCAAAATTCTTATGTGGAATGAAATCCAAATCTGAATATTCTCAAAGTTGAGGGAGTTTTTTGTCCAGGGTTTTGGCTCAGGCCCGTACATGGTCACCAGTGAATATGTCTTTGGTGGCATCATTTTAATCCTACCAAGTGGACATTTCCTCTCTGCCATTACTGCTCCCCATTCCCCCACAAAGCTATTACATCAAACAATTTTCTATGATTTCCCTTAGTGCCCTTCAGAAACTATATTATCCTGGGTGCATAGAACCTCAATACCTACCTCCCAGAGCAGAAGCTCAGGAGTTATAGATTTTTGGGGTGGATGAACTGGGGAGGGGGAATCAATTAATCCCTTCAACATATTTGTGTTGGTGCATGGCACAAGCCACAGTTGGATCTGATTCCCAATTGCCCTGCAGTCCAGAGCTGTTCAGAGCCTGTTTTTTGAGGTGGGCCTGACTCTATTTTTCCATGAGAGGAATTTATGGCCTCTATTCGTAGTAGAGCTGGGAACTTTTTCTATATTTATTTATTTAAATTGTAACCATCAAAACAAATAAATCAGGATTACAGGATTAGTAAATCATTAGTAATCTTCTTCAGAACATGACACATCTCTTGATCCTGGCAATGGAATTTGATCATGTACCATTTTTTATCGCTAAAATTTTAAAGATTGAAAACTTACTTTCATTTTTTGTTCAAAGGAAACGCAATACAGGATCAGCGGGGGCCTTGCCTGATTGAGGTGGGTGATCATTTCTTTGCACCATTCCAAGCTGCTGACATTAGTGCCTCACTTTTACAAGCAGCAACCATTTTTTTACTTGAAGAAATGTTTAATTTGAATGGGATCACCTTACAGTCTGCCGTGAGTGAGAGTCAGCACAGAGCTGCACCATCCCATTAGCAGCCTAAAGACTGAAATGTGACATAATTCCCTTAATCCCCCTTACTCCTGGCTCAGAATAATTTACTTCACCCCTTTTTGGGAATCAGCTTATTGTCACTTATGGGCCTAGCCAATTACTCTGGCCTGCAAGTAGGGATGGGTGTAGCTGGGGCTCCTTCCGCTCCCCACCCATTTGCTCACAGTAGGTTGAATCAGGCAAATAACTCCTGCTCTTTCCCCCTCATCGCTGGAGTCACAATCTGAGTGAGGCTAAGTAGCGCAGTAAAGTGTGTATGTGGTGGTGGTATGTGTGGGCAGGCTTTATGCTGCATTACTCTTATGCATGGCTGACTAAGGACTATATAAAACTATCCCACTGTGAGTGTCTATCATTGCCACAAAGGATTTCTGCTTTTCTAGAAGCAGATTTATCATTTAAAAATAAAAATTCTAGTTGTTGTTATTTATTATTTGCCTTACCACAGTGTCTAGGAGCCCTCTAGCCATGGACCAAGACCCCTCTGTGCTAGATGCTATACAAACACAGAACAAAAGGATGGCCCCTGCCCCAAACAGCTTGCAATCAAAGTAATGTGCAAAATAAAAGATAACAGCTGGAGACAGGCAGTGGAGTACAAGGAAACAGTGAGCAGTTACCTATTGTTTGAGAGCAGTAGCAGATAGAATGAAGACTGGCACATCTCTAACCCTTAGTTTTCATTTGGGCAGCCTGTCAGGCTGCACAGGGGGCTAATTTCGTGTCTAAATTTAAGTAAGTAAATGTACTGCTAGAGAGACATTGAAATGGCTCTGTTTCTGGATCAGTAAATATGTTAGGCCATGCAGAGGACCAAGAACCAAAGGCTGTCTGTTGACTTCTTGAATGGAAATACATACTGGTGGTTACAGAGCTTTTTACTCCAGGATACCAAACAAGGGTATACATAGTATAGCTTTCTAGTTTTAACGCTTGCACACAGATTACAGTATAAATTAAAAACAGTAGTTGGCCAGCTCACACAAGCATAGCTATCCCACAGTTTCAGTGCAAGTGAGAGGCTTTAGTTGGGAGAAATGTCAGGATTCTGCTCTACTCTGCCCTGATTAGGCCTCAGCTGGAGCTGAGCTCTTGTGTCCAGTGCTGGGCGCCACATTTGAGGAAAGATGTGGACAAATTGGAGAAAGTCCAGAGAAGAGCAACAAAAATGATTAAAGGTCTCGAAAACATAACCTATGAGGAAAAATTGAAAAAAACTGAGTTTGTTTAGTCTGGAGAAGAGAAGACTGAGAGGGGACATGACAACTGTTTTCAAGTACATAAAAGGATGTTACAAGGAAGAGGGTGAAAAATTGTTCTTGTTACTCTCTGAGGATAGAACAAGAAGCCATGGGCTTAAATTGCAGCAAGAGAGGTTTAGGTTGGACATTAGGAAAAACTTCCTAACTGTCAGGGTAGTTAAGCACTGGAACAAATTGCCTAGGGAGGTTGTGGAATCTCTGTCATTGGAGGCTTTTAATAACAGGTTAGACAAACACCTGTCAGGGATGGTCCAGTTATTTCTTAGTCCTGTCTTGAGTGCAGGGGACTGAACTAGTTGACCTACTGAGGTTGCTTCCAGTCCTACACTTCTATGACTCTCAGGGCCTGATCCTTAGCTGGTGTGAATTGGCCTAGTTGCAGACTTTAATGGAGTTTTGCTCATTTATACTAGCAGAGAATGTGACCACAGTCTCCAGGATTGGGTGGAGATTGGATAGCTACATAGAAATCTCCTGCTAGTGACTGCCAAAGCTACTTGCAGATACAAGAGAGGTTAGAGTATGTGAGATTAATAGGAAGTGTAAGTTAAATGGAAGAGTAAAACTTAACTCAGCTAATTTGCTATCTCTGGAAAGTTCAGATGCTGCTTTCCATATGCCCTGGGTCAAGATCACATGGGCAAAGGAGGATCGGTACTTGGATTTTAGAGAACTTCATAGCACAAGGAAAACATAAATACAATTACGGTATTATTCTTGCTAATCCTGGAACAAAGCTGGCACAGTTAGTCACTGGCCTTTCAACTTTTAGTTAAGGCAATAGCAAATTGGAGGCCAGTTGGCTATTTGCTCTGCCATAATCAACACGTTTCTTGACATGCAAACTCCTCCCATCTCATTTGTTGACTGGATCAGTGAAATATTTATGAACAGCTTTTGAATTTTAACCCAGTAAAAGATAAATAGGGGACAATTTCCCTTTGCTCTTTCACTTCTGAATGGCCAATGGCCAGCTTTCTGTCATTTTGATATTCACACTGGAAGAGGAAACAAATGTCCCATAGGTAAAACCTTTTCCATTTCTGTTACCTACTCCAGAAATAAACTATTTCATAACCAAACACATCAAGTGAGGGACAAATCCCACACAGTTGTCCAAGGGCCTTTCACCTTTCAATGGCCAGATACCAGCTGGCTACTAAATTGCACTAGGAAACAAGTGTCTCACAGACAAGTCTCCATTCCATTTTTAGTCTTACCAAAAAAATAAGCTAAACACGCCTTTCCTATAACACCCATTGTATCCAAAAAGGTATAGACTTGACACAGGTGGCTGCTGAACTTTCAACTTTGAATGGCTAATTACCAACCAGCTACCACTGGACTTTGCACACCTCTATAATCCAAAAATCCTCTCTGCAAAACTTTCTTCTCTACAGCTTGCCTCCAAAATGAACTACTATTAAAACAGAACAAACAGAGAAAATCCTAGATTTAGCCTGGAATATGCAAAATATTGCAGCCTGTATGTGTGTGACAGGAAGTAAGTCAGCATATGCGTTTGCAGTTAGGTGTCCAGAGGTCTAGATTCCATGCTTCTGTTGAGTGTGAAATCATTTCTGAATTGCACAAATAAGGGGTGAGGGAGAATGAGCGTGACTATGATCTTTGTCCAGCATCAATGTTTTTTCAAAAAATAATTGTGTGGACATCTGCCATGCTCATGAAGCAACAGCAAATCAGACAAATGGAAACATCAGCTTGTTATATAATCTGTACATTATATGTGTATCTTTCTGTTTGTGTGTGTTCAGTGTATCCAGCTATGTTGTCCATATTATATAATATGTGTAAGTAAGTAACATGAGTAAGCATATATATCCATATGAGTAAGCATATATCTCTGTATCAGTGAGCAGGGAGAGAGGGATGTTATATGTACGTAAGCAGGAAGATGTACACATGTAAGTCGTACACATATGTGTGAAAAATATGGAGCCAATGTTCCCATTTGTCTTTGATGAAATATGGAGCTGAGTTTCTTTGTTAGATTTGCCCAGGTAACAAGGAAGACACTCCCTCAACTTCCTTTTGAAAAGTACAAATGTGTGATTCTGATTGATTCTCTTTTCACTCATATTTGCACCAGTCAGAGATGGCTGTGTCCAAGCATCTCAGTGCCTTTTCTATTCTGCCCACTATTCAGAGGATGCCCTACCTCCCATGGGGCCACTACCCCTAAGACTTGCCTCTTTCTTGGCATCCACAAGTGGCACAGTCTTAATTAATATTAACTATTATTGTTCCAACAAACAAATTCATGAACTGAACCAAGATCTTTCCCTGTTCCCACTGGGACCATAGTTAAAAAATAAAATAAAATATAAATGGAGATATGCCAATCTCCTAGAACTGGAAGGACCTGAAAGGTAATCGAGTCCAGTCCCCTGCCTTCACTAGCAGGACAGATTTTTGCCCCAGATCCCTAAATGGCCCCCTCAAGGATTGAACTCACAACCCTGGGTTCAGCAGGCCAATGCTCAAACCACTGAGCTATCCATTACCTAAGACATTGCTTCTCTTCTCACCCCCTCTAATCCCACATAGATCTTTTTTTCCTTTAATTCCACCCTTCCTCCCTCTAGAGAACACTTGAGCTCCACAAGAAACAGATTCCCTCCCATCCTCCTCTCTCCATGTGAAGCTTCTGAGTGCCACAAAACACAGACTCTTTCCACCCTCTGTTCCCCATACACCCTATTGTATCTGCAGAGCTCTGGAGACATGTACAAGAATATAAGAATGGCCATACTGGGTCAGACCAATGGTCCTTCTAGTCCAGTATCCTCGCTTCTGGAGGTGGCCAGTGTGGCACCATGCCCCATGTTCTTCATAGGAATAATGATGTATTTTGTGCAAGATAAGGCATGTGAGATATCATTGAAAAAGTTATGATTTATTGAATATAATTATCCTACTTGTATGCATGTATCATTTTGGTATCTAAAGTTAGGAATGTTGTGTATGTATCTATTACAAATGTGTCTACACCTGGGAAATGCCCACTAGGCATAATGCAATCAGTCTAGATGGCTGGCTGGGAAGGGCCATTAGGGAGAACAATAGGTCTTAGAAGAAGCTAATCTCCCACTGGGGAGCCTTCCTGGGAAGCCTTCCTGAAAATGCTGCAAACAGCCTCCAAGTCATGGCTGCTGTGACCCTACAGGGACATGTGACCAAGTCACCTTGGACTAGACTCCATCTTGGAATACCAGTATTTTTCCACTGACCAGGCGTGGGAACCAAGCTTGGAGACAAAGGGCTCCTGCCGTATGCAAAAGCTGTTTAAGGCAGGAAAGTAATATCATCATGGTTCTTCACTGACTCCCCACCCAAAGGAGACTCATGAAAACACCTGAGGAACAAGGACTGAACTGGGGGAGAAGTGTTGGACCCAGGCTCTGGGGATTTCTAGCCCGTGAAGTGAGTACCTGGGGTTTTTAAGCTGCAAGCAAGTGCAGCTTGGTCTTTTAGAGCCTGGAGCTGGCTTAAATCATCTTTTAGGGTGAGAATTTGCCACTCATATCCAATCTCTTTAGTATATTAAGCTTAGTTTGCATGTTTTGTTTGTTTGTTAGGTAATCTGCTTTGATCTGTTTGCTATGCCTTATAATCACTTAAAGTCTATCTTTTGTAGTTAATAAACTTGTTTTTGTTTTGTCTAAAACCAGTGTGTGAAAATCATAATTTAGGGCATCAGAAAGCTGTTGCATATCCTTCTCCACATGAAGGGAGGGAGCACATTTCATAAACTCACACTGTACAAATGTCTGTGCTGTGCAAAATGGTATACATTTGGGGTTTACACTCTGGGGGGGGCGGTGCCTCAGGAACTGGGAGGTGCCTTAGCTGAGCCTTCCCATGCAGAGCTGATCTCAGCATCTGTATGTAGCTGCAGCTGGGTGTGTCCCTACCTGTATGTGTGCTGGAGGGGGCTTGAGAGGCTGTCACAGCAGTACAGTGTTAAGGTACCCCAGGCTGGTGGGTCAGGTGGGTTCAGTGGTACCCCAGTTCCAGGTGGCATCCTGGGAGAAACCCATCACAGCCAGTGCCAGATGTTTCAGAGGGAATGAATAGAATGGGGAAATTTCAAGTCCCAGCTTCTGGCAGTTAGAGGGTTAGGGGCACCCAGAGCATGAGGTGGCATCTCAGACCATCTTGGCTAATAGCCATTGATGGATCTATCCTACATGAACTTATCTAATTCTTTTTTGAACCCAGTTATATTTTTGGCTTTCACAACATCTCATGGCAATCAGTTCCACAGGTTGACTGTGCATTGTGTGAAGAAGTGTTTCCTTATGTTTGTTTTAAACCTGTTGCCTATTCATTTCATCAGGTGACCCCTGGTTCTTGTGTTATGTGAAGGGGTAAATAACACTTCCTTATTCACTTTCTCCATACCATTCATGATTTTATAGAGCTCTAACATATCCTTTTAGGACTTTCAGGGCCTGACCCAGAGCCCATTAATGTCCGTGGAAGTGTTTTCTCCGACTTCAGTGGGCTTTGAGCCAAGTCTTTATAAAACACACATCTACCCAACAAATATTTATTAACATGCATTGGCCATGCACTATATGCTGTGTATGTGGAAAGAACTAGTAAAAACTTAAGAATTACCCACCTACCCTCTCTAAAAGTATCCAAAGACACATCTCCTCACCAAGCACACATTGATTCAAATTTGACATTTCTAGGGGAAATCAGTTCTGAGATCTGAAAACCAAAAAGGACTAGGAAAATGTCCAAGAAATGAGAATCCCTACAATTTGGGACAATAATATTGCTCAAATTCCCTGTCCAAATGGCTTCCAACCTTCTAGAGGGAACAAAATCTATTCTGGCATAAGATCACTGCTGGTTAGGTGAAGTTTCAGGTGGTGGATTTGGAGGGAGGTGGGCAGTTGAGGCATCTAATACTCGGAGCACAGACACTTTGACAGCCATGTTACCAGTGCTGGGAACAAGGGTCAGTAGTAACCCAGGGTCAGAGACTCTAAGGGCTCGTCTTCACTACCCGGTGAAAGGCAGAAGCGGAGTCGACGGGGGAGCAGCAGCGATCGACTCGCCGCCGTTCTCACGGCCAGGTAAGTCAATTAGGATATGCCGACTTCAGCTACGTTATTCACGTAGATGAAGTTGCGTATCATAGATCGAACCCCCCCACCCCAGTGTAGCCCAGGGCTGAGTGAAGATGGCCTAGGATTTGTATCTTTGTCATCGTTCTACTGTGTCTTTCCCACACCAGCCCCACTGCCTGACAAACAAGCCTTCTCTACCTGCCTCCCAGATGGGATGACACAGTGGGCCTGGGAAAGACATGGAGCGACATATTTTTGGGTGGGGTTGGGGAGAGGCCCTTCCACACTTTTCTAGTGATGAATGACCCAAACCACAAAGCTTGGATCCAGATCTAGATCCAAATTTCCAAAAGTGAGGGCTGATCAGATCCAGGGTTTTGGTTCAGGCCCAGCGGTAGCTGTCACATGAGGCAAGGATATTTCCCTTAATGTGTAGCTTTGCATCATTCATTCATTCTTCATCATTTTGTTGATTTACTCTCTCAGACAAATCAGGCAGTATGATATTTGCAGAATGCCATGAAGACCGAGATTTTTAAAAGCAGCAGAGTCCAGACTGATTTTCAAGAATACCAAGCACGGAGGAGAAGTCAATGCTCAGCTCATATCTTTAGGTGCATAAATATAGACCTAGAAGCATTTCTTTAAATGCCCACTTTTAACACCCAGTCTTGGCTGAAATATCTTTTGGTTTTGCTTATGTGGTATGATCAACTGCTATTTTTTTCCATTGGTTGCCTATGTTTAAAAACTCACCCTTGCCATTTTTTTCTCCTACTCTCCAAAAGGCCTCCTGGATTGCTGTCTAATTTCTGTAGCTGTAAGAGTTAAACACAGAATTACACACTTACAGATGCAAGCACACATCGTTTTGGCTAGACCAATGTGCATATTTGTGTTTTTAGTAAGGAAGACACCTGCTCCTAATGTTACAGGAACATTCTGGATAGTGTTAAGGCAGACACTGGTATTTCTCTAATTGAATAATCTGTGTATTTTGTCCAAATGCCAGGAGATTACTTTTATTCTGTGATTAGCTTGAAGTTTAGATGGCACATTTTGCAAAAAACATACATTTCAAAGTCAATTTCCTGTTTGGGCCAAATCATTTTATTCTAAGTACAGAGGGACAGGAAAATGGATATTGGAAAAAAATAAATGTTAAATAGGAGACAACTGTTCTCTGGGATTACCCACTTTCTAGGTGGGGTGAAGTTTGGTAGGTAAGCATATTCTGCAGTTGGGCACTAGTTCATAGAATGACAAACACATATAGCAGTTAATATCAAACTTGTATTAATGGTTTCATTGCCTGAAATAAATTTGTAATGTAAATCATTCAGAGGTGCTCTAAGGCATGTCTATTCTTAGAAGAAAATTCACAACTAGAAAGTACGTCACCCTTGCAATCAGCACCCCCTTTAGCTTATAATATAGAACACATGGCGGTTGAAGAGGTTACAGTGTTACAGAAATGTCATTACAGAATTTCTCTGTGTTAACATGTATCATCTGTCACATAATTGTTTGCTTTACAACCCATACCTATAATGGGCTAAGTGGGGACTATTTATATCAGTTAACAATGAGTGCCTTTAATTAGTATTTCATGCAACTGGAACATGTTAAAGATTCTGACACAAATCTGGCTTGGGTTGCTAAATTCCATATGAATTTCATTATGAAATTGCTAAGACATTACAGTTGCACAGGTACCAAGGTTTATAAGTGCACTTTATCTTTTGCAAAACTTGTGTAAGTCAGATGTTAATAAAAAACAAAAACACCCCTCCCCCAACTTCATAACAACAATTTGAGGTCTGACATGGCTGAATGAGAGTTTAAGACAGCAGAGATGAAAACCTTCTACAACTTGAAATTTATCCATTTCTGCACTGAAATTGCAAATTTGCAGTGATCGCCAATGTACAATATAATATAGACAAAATCAGAGCAATATAGAATCACACTGTACATAAAAATGATAGAGAAAAGTTGTAAAACATGGCGTGGCCAAGAAGAACATTCAGCCGTTTTAATTAGTTGGTGCTAATATGTAGAGAGGAAGGATGGTCTTGTGAAGACACTGGCCCAGGATCAAGGCCATCTGGGTTCAACTCTGCCACTGACTTCCTGTGTGAACTTGAATGAGAATGAGATCCTCGGCCCTGTTGCATCCCTTTATACTGGGTAAAAGGGAACAATAGGCAATTTCAAACGGCCTTGAATAGAAGTTGTACTTATCAGGCAGTGATTATAAAACCTAAAGAACAGCGAAATATCCATAGCCCTAAAATGGGGCTAATAAACAGTCATCAAATATTTTTTGGCTCCATCAAATACTGTTGAACTCCCAGGAAAGGCTTGAATGAGAACCTGGTGATAATGCATCTGGCTTCCATAGAAAAGGCATGGGCCAGGGGAAGTGCAGTACATCTGCTTTTGTGACCTATTGAAAGCTGATTGGATGTGAGTGAAAACATGCTTGCCCTCAGTCCTGTAGCTCTAAGGGAACTTCTGCTGGCGAAGTCATCCATCGTACTACTAGTGTTTTTGCAGAACTCCCAGATGAGCTCAGTGAGGAGCTATATGTACCACACGCGTGCCACCCAAAGGAAAGTATGGGGTCTGATTCATCACCGTGTTATGCCGGTTTCACACCTTTGGGACTATCTTGAGATCTATAGAATAACATTGTCATAAATCTGGAGTAACATTGGTGAATCAGGCTCATGGTATGCGGTATTTATAGGCATCACCTAAGTAGCTTCTTTTTTCATTTGTCCCTTGTGTATAGTAAGGTGACCAACTTAAACATATGCCAATAAGTCCTTTAAACCATCACACACTATCCACCATGTATTTAATTTGTATATGTGTGTGTAGATGTGTCTATATTCTTGTGCCCCTCACACATTCCCTTCTACATACCCCCAAAAGTCACTGGAAATATAATGTGCACTGTAGTTTGTAAATTGAAGCTGCTTAAATAGCGAAAACTATAGTAACTAAAACTAAGATATGGGGTTGGATGACTAAGTCTGACTTTATGAATTCAATAATAATTACAGCTGCATGAGCTGACTGACTTATTAGGAACTCTAGAAAAGCTGACCACGTCATCAAAGAATATCTCTCAGATGACATAGTACATCTGAGAGACCTACAGCTCTCTAGGTGAGGCACCATAGATTCAGTTAAAGAAAGGGGCTGATTTCTGGGGAGATGAGAGGAAGGGGATGCAGATTTGCGTTGGAGATCAAGAGGTAACAGGGATGTTTCCCCTTATGAGGAGAATCTAAGGCCTCCAGAACAAAGAAGGGGAAATTACAAAAAATATATTGGATTTGGGAGGGATTTGGATAGCTGAGATGTGTCAGAGCCAGGTTATAGCTACTTATTAAGGAAGAAAGGTTCAGAAAAGCAGTACTTAATGCTCTCTCCAGCTCTGCTAAACTATTTATGAAGAGGTAGCTATAACTAGAAATCCAAATTTAAAAAATAGTAAACCAAAAATTTACTTTAAAAAGCGGGCTGACATCCAACTATTTTTTACTGGGTAGAACTGGAATGTTAATGCAGAACATACACAAAGCTGTTGTAAAATAAAATCATGAAGAAAAAAATCCCACACCTCTTAATGCAGATATTCAAACAAAATAAATGATAATCATATTAACCACCAACTGGGAGCCAGAACAGGCCATTGGGACTTGGGACCTGGGAACCCAGTATGTGTAATATGATATATTATTACTCACAGAGCTAGGTTTTGGCATTTCTCTGCAGAAGGGGAAAAAAATCAATTTCTTTTGCACAGGGAATGAAACTGTTTTGTCAGTTAATAATGACCTGAATAATACCTGTCTAATTAGATCATTCTTAAAGTGTGCAAGATTTAGATTACATGGGGTGCCTATAACCACATTCAAAAGGTTATGGGTTGTGAATAACCTGGATAACTTGTTGCCTGATCTGGCTTATCTATTTCAATTTAAAAGAGATTACAAATTATTATGTAAATCAGTGGCCTGGTTTTTGCTCCAAGTGGAGACACTGGGAGAATGGATGGCAGGCAGAATGTAATTATCTGAGCTGGAATTTGTCCAGCACATTTGAGTGAACACTCCTATGCTTTCTGAATTCACCAGGGGATCTTTATTTACCTGTATTGTTTTAAATTATAATAATTATATACATATAGGGTCTTGATGGTAGAGCAAGATGGGTAGGCCAAGCAATGGGGGAGGGAACTGATGTGAAACATTTCAGACTTGAATACATAAATGTAGGCATCTAGATCCATATTTTAGCAGCAATGGCCTGATTGTAGTTTGGATGGCCTCTATCTCAGAAGGGGAACCAATATTCTAGGGGACAAGCTGGCAAGAGTAGTCAGGAGGGCATTACATTAACAATAAAAGGGGAGGGTGAAAAGGGGTGTCAGGGACTGGGACAAGGGCAGTTGTGCCTAGTGCTTGGAGCTGGAGTCAGTACCAGGAATCTGAGCCAAGGGTCAGAGTTGAAGTTAAGAATCAGAACTGAAGATCATAGCCAGGTTAGCTGGAGTGAGGCAATGCAGGACAAGGCTAGGGCCAGGGCAGGAACAGGGCAAGGGCAAGAGTAGGAACAATCAGACACAGGAGCTATTGCAGCTATGGATGAATGCTTTGTGCAGCCAGTGCCCTGCTGCTAGTGGTCTTAAGAGAAGATCTGCTGATCCCTTCAATCAGGCAATTGGGCCAGTCAGGAGCCCATCTGGGCTTGTCAGACTGATATGCTAGCAGGTAAGCAGGCTAGCTGAGGGCTTTTATGCCTGACAAAGCAGAACAAATGAGCACTCATTCAGAACTAAATCATGATGTTGAGAACAAAACTAATCAAGACTCCAAGGGAAGAGAAGAAATTATTTAATTGCCTGCACACCAATGCTAGAAACCTGTGATTGTCCATGGGTGAAACGCTCCATGAAGACAACAGGAGTTCTTAGTGTGTAGTAATAGCAGGGTTGGACCAGTGTTTAGAAGGATGAGATTATTAATGTTCACATGTAATAATATAGGATCACAACAATTAGCTTTTGCATATGTTTGAAATAAGCGATATTAGAGTAAGCCCTTTGCAGTTTTACAAGATGTTAGTCTAGTTCACAAGTGGATTAACTACAATTCCAAAAGCTGTTTTAGCCTAAACAGGAAACCAAAATATTGTAAAAATGACATACAAATCAGGGTTTTTCGCTACATTGCTTAAGAAATAAAACACTAAACTGAGGTTACAAAACCACCCACAACTGGCATTGCACTTCACCCTTGTCAGCAACCTCAGCAGAGAGGCCAAGAATGGGTATGGAAACGGCACCATTATTTCATCCCTAGGAGAGGTTTCTCTAAACTAGTGATGAAGTCCTTCTACTGGAATGGTAAGGCAAATGTTGCACTGTTAACCCTCCAGCACCTGTTCCCCGGATAAAGCCGAGAACTTCAGATCTGCCAATCCACCATCTTTCATGTGACTGAAAACAATGAATTGAAAATAAGTCATTTTTTATTTTTATAATTGACCTTTTAAAAAAAAATACATTAACTACAGAAAAAAATGAGAATTTCTTGAGTAACACGGTATTTGTAAAGGCTTTATTCCTAATAGAGCTGCTTGAAAAAAAGACCTAGGGTAAACATTTTTAAGCACCTAGTTGTTGTTGTTGTTATTTATTATTTTATTTATATTACTTTAGTGCATAGGAGCCTTAGTGATGGACCAGGGCCCCATTGCACTAGGTGCTGTATCTAACCCCTGGTCAATACTACAAATTGATGTTGGTACAACTACATCCGTCAGGGTTGTGGAAAATTCAGACAACCCTACAATTCCTGAGAGATGAGTTGTACCGACTGAACTTCCTGTGTAGACAGTGCTATGTTGACAGCAGGGCTTCTCCCATTGACCTAGCTACTGCCTCTTGGGGATGTGGTGTACCTATGCTGTGTCACTACAGCACTGTAAGCGTAGACAATCCCTAAGTGACTTGGAAGCCTAAATCCCATTTTCAAGAGACTTAAGCACGAAGGCGCCTAAAGGTATGCCTACATTACAAAATTAAGTGGACCTAATTTATGTCGGCATACACCTGCCACAGTAATTGCATTCCTTGTGTGTGTCTACACTTTGCTCCTTGTGTCTGTGGTGTGCGTCCTCACCTGGAGAGCTTGTATCGATTGTACTGTCAGTATGAGGCATTGTGGGATGGCTTCTGAAAGCCAACAACATTCAATGTAAGCAATGCTGTGCCTACACTGATGTTGCATTGACCTAACTACATCAACAATGACTCTATGCCTCTTGTGGAGGTGGAATTATTAAGTCGGCATAGCAGGGCATTTACATTGGCAGGAGTGAAATTTTAGTGTAGATGCTTACATAATTAGGTCAATGTCAGCTGCCGTGTGTCGACCTAACTCTATAGTGTAGATCTGGCCTAAGTCTTATTGAAAGTCAATAAAATTTAGGCTCCTAAGGCCCAGATCCTCAAAGGTACTTAGAAACCTGTGATAGGTAGTGCCTATCATAGGGGTCACACTCGGGTAGTTTCAGAGCCTTTACACTCTTTCAAAGGTCTATCTAGGTCTTTGACCGTGGCGGAAGCTTGTCAGCTGTCTCCCTCTTAGCTGCTCTGTAACAAGAGTTAGCTCCTTCTGAGGCATGCCAGCTTTCCTCCTGGTTGCCACCCCTTCCTGTGACCAGCTCTCCTTTTTAAGCTTGCTTCCTCCAGCTGGATCAGTCTCTGCAGGTATGTCTATTTGGTAGGAATTGAGCCCAGAGAAGCTCATTAGCCTTCTTCTGACTGGGATAGGGGAATGCCCCATCACAGAGCCAACTCCCAGAGAGTTAGGCACCCAAACACCTTTGGCCTAAATGCCACTTTTGGAAAATGGAACATAGGCTTCTAAATCACTTGGGTGCATTTGAAAGCTTTACCCAAAGCTACAGATGTAGGTGAGTCAGACACTTTGTTATTCATAAGCATTTCAACGACTACTGGTATTCTTGAAAAAAAATCACTACACCTGAAAGTGGTAGCCATAGTTTGTCTGAGGTTATTTGAAGCTTGTATTTAGTGTAAATATGTGCACAAGTATGTTTTACATACACAGAAAAAAACACCAGCACCATTCCTTATGTTCCTCAGCATAGCCAGTTCCCAGAGGAACTTGGATGAGGTATAGATTACTGGGGCTCAGCCGAGGCAAGACTGAGAAGAGTTAGTACGCTGGAAGAAATGCCTGAAGAGTTCAAGACTATGGGTAGATTCCTGGCCTCAATAAAGTCAAACAGCAAAACTTGTATTGACTTCAGTAGGGCCAAGATTTTACCCTACATTGATACCCCTGATTGAGGGAATGCATCCACTGTTAACTTCAGGTATTCTTGATCCCCTGCATCTCATGATTCTGCAGCGGTAGGGTTTGCTGAAGAATCCCCACTTTTTCCACCCTTTGCCACATGTTTGTGATCCATAAGCCAAGCTTTTGTTTTTTAAGCAAATTACATTTCCAGCTCTCAAGGCTGTGAAGATATCTTTGGAAAAGTGAACTGATGCAATTCTCGCTTCCTGAGTGTAGACAATCTGAAATAATCACTGAACTTCCTCATTCATCTTAATCATGTATTTCTTCTGAAACCTGACGATGACCATTTAAATATCAATATTCTTAGCTATTGTGATGCTGATCATTTTCGCATGAACATCTAGTTAATGTACTTACCCCACAATCCCAGTCTGCCGCCCCAAAAGCTTCAGCTGTCCCATTCCCAGCATCCCAAACTTCTCTTATGCAGTTGTGCTTTCTGATTCCAAAAAAATTGTGGCACATCCAAAACTGAAAATGTGGGGGCAGCGTTATTATTAATGCCATATTATTAATTTTGTATGTTGTTTGTTAAAAATCTCAATCTTTCCATTTAAATCATTCTGCCACAGAATTTCCAGTCTGCTGCTCTACAGTGTTTCAGAATCAAGGGACCTTGCTTCACAATTTAAGACCAGTTTGCCATAGCGTACACAGGTTCTTGGGCATATATTAAATCCTGGGCTGCTTGTAGATGCTGTGATAGCAGTTGTGGCTGGTCAAGAGTTTTTCCATCTGTGTCTAGCAAGAAGAGTGCAACTTTTCCTATCCCATGTGGTCCATGCTACACTTATCCATACATTTGTTTCCCAAAGGTTAGTTTGCTATAATGTGCTCTGTGTGAAGCTACATCTTGAGACCATTTGGAAACTGAAGCTAGTGTAACATTCAGCCACCTGTTTATCAAGCAGAGCATCATGCAGAGAGCACATAAAACCAGTGCTCCAAAATCCGCAATGGCTGCCAATAATATTTCTGGGTTGAGTTCAAGGTGTTGGTTTTAACCTATAAAGACCTAAGTGGTTTGGGACCTGGTTACCTGAGAGACTGGTTCTCTCCCTATGCAATAGTGCTCCATTTGTTAATGGAGGAGTCTGAGCTGGTAACCCCTGGGTTTAATAGGATCTGGGCTGCTGGCAGGACCTTCTCCATGAAGGGCCCTCTGTGGTGTGTGTGCTGTGAAAATGTTATCTATCATGAACATTGTGCACGGAAGTGTTCAGGAGTGGTAAGTTGAAGTCTGGATCTGAAGCTTAGCATGAGCTGGTTTGAACTGTTTACAAAGACCCTCTTTCTGTACTCACTTTGAGACCTGTTTGTGATTTTCTTGTTTTCCCCTTATCCTAGTTAAAGTCATTGAGTTTACTGAAGGGCCATGGGGACTTTTTGGGTATCCTGAAACATAAACAACTAGAGCTGGGCAGAAAAAGATAAATCTGTTTCACAAGGGTTTTGATATTTTGAAATTTGGTGTCATTCTGATTAGGAACAAAACCCCCACATTTTGAATTTCTCAGAAAATCAAATGGAGTCCCAGCTATAGGGAAGTTTACCAGGTGAGCTGCCCCAGAGCTATGGACCCTGGAAGTCCTTGGGGCCCTTGAGACAGTCCACATGGCTGGGTGCGCCACAGCTGTGGACCCTGGAAACCCAGGCTTCACAATGAGCTACCAGGTGGGCAGCCAAAGAGGTGAGGTGGCAGGAAACCAGGCAGGCTTTTGATCGATGCCTGCCTGATGGGTAGGGACCCATCAGCCCTGTGGAGAAATTGGATCATCCCCACAAAATTCCATTAATTGAACTGGCAATTTTTTCTGATCAGCTCTTATAATAACCTTGCCTTCAGAACTCCCTCTTTCATGGTCAACCAGAAACTGGATTTGTTAACTTTCTGGGCAAGTTAAAAAGCCCACAAAGCAAAAACAAGAGGAGTAAGGGGGAGGAGAGGTTATTAGTGAAGAGAAGTAAAAAGGAGGGGTTCCTATATTCCTAGACTAAATGGATTTAAAGGATGGAGCTGAAGGAGGAGATTTGGTGAACAGGAAATGAGAATCAAGTGAAAAATCTGTCTAAACATTTTTATGGCTCTCATTATGGTCATATCTGAGCATCTCACAATCATTAAAGCGTTTTTATCCTTAAAACACCCTGTAATGTTTCACTCCATATTCTTTATGAAAATATGCTTATGATATGATATGACATAACAAGAAGTACTTTATGCAAGATGGGTCTTGTAAGGTATCGTTGGAAAGGTTATAATTTACTGAATGTGATTATCTAATTTGTGTGCCTGTATCATTTCTGTATCTGAAGTTAGGAATGTTGACTGTGTATTTGTATTTCAACCATGCTACTTTGGGTGATGCCCACTGCTAACACTTCAGGTACAACAACGGAAAAGCCAGACATGGGGGATGGCCCACCAACGAGGATAATGGACTGTGAAAAGGCTTGGCCTTCCTACGGACATTCAATACTGCCACTGACTCATGGACACTGGGTTTATCTCCCAAAAAGGGGTGTGCACGTGAGTGCTGGGGGAGTCCCCTTGCACAGAGCTGACTTCAGTTTGTGTCTGCAGCGGGGTGTGGCCCTACCTGTGTGTGTGTGCTGCAAGAGGCGGGAGAGCTTAATTCAGCAAAGCAGGGAGAGGGAGCCCAGGTTGATTGAGCAGGGGAGGCTCAGTTAAACCCCAGCACATCATGTGGCATCCCAGAAAGGTGTGTGGGGGGGTCTAACCTGTCACACACCCCTCATTTTACAGATGGGGAACTACTGACGCATCAAGTAGATTAAGTGACTTTCCCAAGTTTACACAGGGAGTGTGTGGCTGAGCCAGGAACTGAAGCCAGGTCCCCTAATTCCCAGTCCAGTGTCTTATTTACTATACCATCCTTCCTAAATAATGTAGACTATATAAAGATAAGAAGTATACTTGCCTTTTTAATACATTGTATAACAGTTCTGTAGCCTAACTGAATATGGCTGCTTTAAGAGAACCAGAAATCTGGATCTCTGCCCCTTTTCTGAAAGTGTGTATTCAGATTGTCCAACAGCCAATTAAATCTGAGGATTGAGAAAGAGAGAGAGAGAGAGAGAGAGTGAGCACTCTGTATTGGAAGAGTGAGCACGTAGCCGTTATCTTCTACATATGGGAAATGAGGGGTACAGAGCAATAGCAAGCAATGGCTGCAGTATTTGCCTGACAGACATACTTGTTGAGTGCTTCTCTCTGCAGGATTGAATTAGATTTGCTCACATGTGATTGTTTCTGTCCAGTGATGGCCATCCTATAGAGAAAATGTAATCCCAGCTAGTAGTGCCAGCTAATGGTATCTTCTTTAGCTCAAGCAGTAGAAGGCTGTGATTTTGGAAAAGAAGCTGCTAGCTCCGTACTCCACGGCTAGAGATGTGCAGTTCAAGGCCTAGATATGCAAGGTACTTGGGAACGTGTGTAACTTTAATGTGAGAGCAGTGCCTCTGAGGCAGGCCTGTCCCTACTCATATGCAAAGTACGCAGCTGCGTTGGGCACCAGGAACTTTGGGGCACCAAATTTCCTGGTGCCCTACGCAGCTGCATGCTCCTCCAGCCCCTGCTCCGCCTCTTCCTTTGGCCCCCGCCCCTGCTCCGCTCCAGCCCCGCCTTTTCCCACCCATGCTCCACCCCAGCCCCGCCCCCACTCCACTGACGACTGCAGCAGGGGTTGGGCCTGCACTCACCAGCGGCGGGAAGTGGAGTGACCCGGCCCCAACCTGCTCCACTCTGCTGGTGAGTGCTGGGGGGTGGTTCTCCCCCTACTCCCCAAGCCTGCTTCTGCCGCCCCGCGGAGGCCTGTGGCCAGCCCCCCCGCATGGAAGCTTAAATGTCTAGGGACGGCCCTGCTCTGAGGCCCTAAATAACTACCATATTGTCTGTGTATGTTAATGTAGATTATTAAAATTGGTGCCCACCTAATCACAGTGTCAGATAATTTCATGCAAACAAAAGATCTCCGTTCCAGCAGTTTTCAGGCTTCCTTGACTCTGATTGTGAGGAATCTGAATCTGCCTCCACGGTATCTATTTATTGTGAGTGCTAACTAGAGATATAAGAGGACTCTACTGAGTGTAATCTGGGACTCCCTCTAGAAATCTTACAGAGTGGGTGCTCTTTTTCTTACTGACATGGTCACTCATCTAAGGTTGGCTGAAAAGAGAGTCATACATTTTGTAACTTGTTTTGAGACTTAACTCTTCATAGGCTGTATTCTGCCCTTTTAAAATGACAAGGTGAATGGCTGTAAGCTTTATAACTCAATCTCACTTACTTTAAGAGGATTGTTAAAGAACTTGCCATAAGGACACTTAATTCCCTGCAATTCTACTAAGCAGATTATCTTCATGTTAGGGTATAAAAATATTTATAATAAAAATTCTAGGCACAAAGCATTTGACTAGATGGATCTTCCAAAGCCAAATTGCTGCAGGATGGTCTGTTCTGTTTTGCTTACGGTAGCTATATGGATCCATTCCCTTTCTATCATCAGCTTTCTTTCTGATGCTATACCCTGGGTCCAATTCTGATCTCACTCACACCCATTTTATGCTATTATAGCTCTGTTGAATTTAATGGATTAACATTCATGTAAGTGAGATGAGAATGAGGATCAGAATTATTGTCTCTTTCAGCTGCTAGCCTTCAGGACAAAACATGTATTTCATATATCTTTTTCCACAAATACTGTAAACATGTAATATACATTAAATATACATGTAATTCACCACATATTCATGTCCAAATCCTGTGGTGATTGGCAATTGGTGATGGGAGCAGGACAGTGATGACTGGAAGCTTCTAATCATGGACCAGCACATAGGCAGCAGCTTTCAGATGGTCGTTTTTGCATTTGGACAGAGACAGGAGTGCAACTTGGCAACTGCAACCGTGACTAAACGGCCTTTCTACAAACAGGGCTTGTCTACATTACCCACCAGAACGATCGATCTTTTGGGGATCGATTTTTCACGTCTAGTGTAGATGAGATAAATCAATCCCCAATCGCTCTGCCGTCGACTCCGGCAATCCACCCCCGGCGAGAGGAAGAAGCGGAGTCGATGGGGGAGTGGGGGCAGTTGACCCTGCGGCGTCCTCACAGTGCGGTAAGTCGATCGAGGTACGTCAACGTCAGCTATGTTATTCACGTAGCTGAAGTTGCGTACCTTACATCGACCCCCGCCCCTAGTGTAGACCTGGGCTTAGGATCCACTGTGCTCACCCCACATGGTGAGAGGACTAGAAAAGGTGCCCTAAACATAGTTTGTCTTGCTTCCCCAGGACTGGATAACTGCATCCAAAGGGATCACTTTACTGTGGTTAAAACTAAACAATAAAATTTGAAACCTGGAACATTCAGACCCCGATGTAGAACCTGAAAAGTAACCAGCCAGAATGAAGAACAGCAATTGTGGCGAGAGAACTCAGGAGACATAACATCAACATTGCTGCATTGAGACCCAACATGCAGCAGAAGGACTGCTCAAGGAACAAGCTGGTGGTTACACTTTTTTCTGGAAATGAGCAGGTGATGATGAACGATGAATCAATGGCACTGGTAACTGTCAATCAACTCCCGGAATTACCAGTAAGCATCAAGGAACAACTCATGACCCTCTGCCCTAAACTTGCCAAGAATCAGCATGCAACATTCATCAGTGCTCCAACTGTGATAACTGTTAGTGATAACTGACTATCATTTTATGAAAGACAATCATCCATGAATTCCAAGGAATCACCAACAATATACATTAAACATACATGTAATTCACCTGATATCATATCAAAAAATAACATGGAATAAAATTAAATATACTGAAAATGTTGTGCCAATATGTGTGGATAGATAGCTAGATAGATATAGATATAACACACAGTGCCTCAATGCACTCATCATAATTTTATCAAGTGCATGTATATTACATCAAAATAGGAATGTGATCAGGGCGGGCTCCAGGCACCAGAGGACAAAGCACGTGCCTGGGGCGGCACCCTGTAAGGCAGTCCAGGGATTCTAGGGCGGCCGGGTGGTTTTTTTTTGCTTTGGCACGTCGGCTGGGCTTTTTTTTTTTTGCTTCGGCAGTTCGGCAGCAGCCTTTTTTTTTTTTTTTTTGCTTGGGGCGGCCCAAAAGCTGGAGCCGGCCCTGAATGGGATCATATTACCAGATGAAAGATTGCCTCAAGCTCTGGAATGAAGACAGATCAACACCTCATCCCTCAGTCATAATGGTATCATAAGGGTAAAGCCAACCTGTGCAGGAGACAGAGCTTTCTTGGGGGGCTGATCTGAGACCGTGGAATGAATTCCCACAGAAAATAAGGACCATCACAAACTTCACCACCTTCCACTCTAAGTGTCAAGCACATTTCCTTAAATTCTCCAATAAACACATAACAGTGTAAAGAAACACTGCACACACAATTCCTGGAGTGAGTGGGTGAGAGAGAGAATGAAAAACACGACAGATGTTAGCCATGTTGCTTAATGCATTGCTGCACTCAGATGCTATGATGATGAGGGCAATATTAGAATCACGTAGAACAAAGTTGGTGACGGCCACCATTGGAGATTGAACCAGGGACCTCCAAAGCTAAAAGCATGAATTCCTACAGCGAGATCATCATCAGGCTCTCAAACTGGGGCTCTCTGGATCAGATGCATGTAACGTGTGGACATACCCATGTAACACACACTGACCAGCAGGTTACCTACTCCCTCTGCATGGAACTGTTGCAAGCTGTAGCTCTTTCTGTCATGTGACTCTGCAGCCATGCCATTCGACTTTGTAAGCACTATCAATTGTAGCTGTAATCTTCAAAGTGTCTTGAGCCATAGGTATTTCTATCATGGCACTAATATTCTCTGCCCCCTCAGCCAGCAAAAGTTGCAAGTACTATGAACCATAACTGTTTCCCACTTGGGAATCACAAGGTCCAATGCTTGTGCCAAGAGAGCTTGTAAACACCATGACCATATTAATTTATCATGTGGGATTTGTAAATTCCACCAACTGTACCAGCAAAGCCTTTATGGATGATGAAAATTAGATATTTAGACCATGAGGAGACTTACAAGCTCTGCCAGCTAAACTGGCAGAGACTGTAAGCACAATGGACTATAGCTATATCTCTTATGGGACATTCAAGTGCTATATATTTTACCCATTAATGATCCATAGCTATTTGTCATAGGGAATGCAAGTACATCAGTTGAACTATCAGAGCTTGAATTTTCTCTTGGACTTACAAGTTTTTTAGATACTCTCCACAGTATAGCTAACTTCTACAAGGCCATTCCTGTGAGCTAGTGTATTTGTGGAGGTCTTCCCAAGTTCAGCTGCCTATGGACCTTTGCGTTATGGTCCCCTGCACACTCCTCATCACCAGTCACATGCAACGAATACAAGAGGTTTGGAATAAGGAAGACACACCCTGGCCTTTATAGTGTGTTTCCTCCAGTCCTGTTACCATGACTCCCTATGTTTTGGTGATGTGATCAGCTCATGGATGCTGCTCTTTGTGCTTTTTCCAGCTTGCACCGTGTTCCCTCTGAGTGAAATTCACCCTGGTGAAGCAGCCCACACAAAGCCCTACATGCTGCTTAGTCCCTGTTTAAGGGTCTGCATTAGAGTGGATTTCACCCTTCCTGCACAGCCCCAGTTAGTTTTGCTGAGAGTTGCATTTATTCCCAATGCTATTTCTTCTTCTTTTTCCCTGTTGTGCCTCAGGGTATTATATGGTGCGGGCCTCAGAGTAGCTGACCTTTGTGATGCAGTGTTTCTTCAGGCTACCTGGGCCTTTGCATATTCAGAGTGTACATTATCAGCTCCTACAGACAGGGACATGCCATTTTTTAATTGTCATGCACACCTTTAATGGGATCTATATATAATCCTACTGCCTCTTGTGGTCCAGTAACTTGTTGCTTCTTTCCTCCCAGACTAGCCAACAGACATAAGACCCCCAAAGTGTATTAACTTCCCTCCATCATAGACCTTTTTGTGTTTCGCTTTCCCTCTCCCTGCTACTTCTATATAGTTTCCTACTGTAAGATTGTTTTATTGTATGCTTATTTATTGTTTTGGCTACACATACCGTCAGTGGAGGTTTCTATGAGCTGCAGTGCCATGCACTATTGAAAAAAACTGCCGTAGTATGGGTAATTGCTGCTGAATCATTCATCTGGATTTCATTAGGCCAAAAGGAACTTCATAGAGGAGTTTCTCTCTTCCTCTCAGAAATGAGCTAGGGGGACCTGCTATTTGAGGTTGTAACACTCTTGTTTACACTCTTTGGAAACATGCTTTTAGTTTCTGTGAAGTCAAATTTTAAGCTATAGTCCATACGTCATGAGACCCTTCTTTCTTCGGTCACTACAAAACTACTGGATGCTAATAATGAAGCTTTATTCATCTAGTTAAAGCATTTAAAAATATCTGTACACAAGAACAAAGACAAAGTGCATTACAGTCAGGACAAATATTGTGTCGGGTATGCAAGCATATTCACCTCTTGGAGCATAAATATAACTCATCCCCTATTAGCCCTATCAAATACATCTTAGGCACATGCTTCAAGAGAAGACTACACTCCAAAGTGTCCAGACATTAATGAAGTCAGACTATATGATCATATTGGTCCTTTCTGACCTTAAAATCTTCAAAATCTATGGGTCAAATTCTGATTCCCTTACCACAAGTAGTTTCTTATTCCTTGAGTAGAAATCCCATGATTAAGGGTATCAGAGCCTGGCCCTAAGAAACTATGCTAGTTCACTCCAGATAATTAATCTTGGATATTTATATAAATTATCTGAGATGAAATAGTATAATGTACGGGTAACAACTGCCCAGTAGTCAACGTGCTCTTATGCTCTTACAAGGTTTGCAGTTTATGAAAAACATTTAAGTGTTTCTGTTACACATTTTGGTTGCCATGTTAACTTGGCTTCCATAACACTGCAACAAACCCAAAACACCTCCTTACATACTTGCTTTATGACATTTTATTAGAATGCCAATATAAGGGTTTTATAGTAAATGTAGGATATGGCAGGGGACTAAAATAACACCAAATTCTCTGAACGCTTTAATCTAGCTTGAATAATTTTAAGGTTTTTAGACATTTGTAATTTAACCTGTAGGCATAATCTAGTAGTAACAGCACTTGGGAAAAGAAGTTATGAGCAGTGCACACTGAGATTATACTGGATCAAATAACAGTGGTTACAAAGGAAACAAAATCTTTTTAAATCCTCAAACATCAGTTTAAACTGTTAACTTTAATTTTGTTTTAAATTCATGTTAAAGTAATTGCAGCAAGCTGCGATTATGTACATTCTCCAGCTCTGTCTTACTGCACTTCTGCTCTGTAACTAGTTCATTTGTTAGTGATTCACATTTTCTTTCTCTAAATGAATGCTTCTGCCTCACATGGTTTAATTAGATCAAGGAATATCCACCGTTGCAGGCTTTGTTGCAGAATAATGGACAGTAAAAATAATTTCTGCACCCTGTGCGGAAGGATGCAATGCTTACTGTATGTCAGGAGGATCGTTATTTTGTGGGAGAGTCGGCAATAACAGTGGAGCCTTGATATTAGATCAAATGATTATTGAGAAGTTCATTCATTTTAATATTTTTAATGACTGCATTTTTTTTAAATCTGTTTCTCTAGCAAGAATGACAAGAGCAAAGATTTTCACACGTGACTAATGGTGCCTGGGGTTTCCATTTTTGGATGCTCAACTGCAGACACCCTGAAGGGACCTGAGTTTCAGAAAGTGCTGAAAAGCACCACCTCTGAAAACCCCTAGTCCCTTTTGGTCAAGATACCAGTAATGCACAGGGAGCTAACCTTGTTGGGTGGGTTGAGTGAGGGCCTCAAAACACTCTTTGAGAGAGAAAAATGTATAATTGTTGTTTCACAGATGAGTAAACTAAGACCCAGAAAGGTTAAAACAGTGCAGGGGACACTGGGGAATCTGACCCAGGATGAGAACAAAATGAGTGTAGTTCACATGCCAGCGACAAAAGAAGGGGATGAAGCAAGAGAAGCAGCTAAGAGTCTGAATAAGTGCAAATATATATGGTTTTGCTTTTTCAGTTTTATTAGCACTTGTGCAGCAGAATGCCCTTCCTGATTCATAGGCTCACTTGCCATAGGGTCAGAATCTTAAGCCCTAGGCTAAACTGGGCACCATGAATTAACAAATGAAGACCGGGAAACTTTGATTAGTTTCCTTAGATAAAGAAGAGATGAAGGTGAGGCCACCCTGAGGGATTCCAAGTCCCCAAGGAAATAGTGTAAAGTACAAACAGCAAAGACAAATTCTACAACTTGAGACCTGGAAGTGCTGAGTACTGTGGAAACCTGAGTACAAGTGTCCTGCTCCTATTAAGTGTCTAGCACCTTCTGCAGTGTGCTGAGTACACTCAACTCCAGCTAGTTTCGCTAGGAGTTAAATGTGCAGAGCACAGCACAGGAGCTGCTCAGTTAAATTCTTGTCCTCTGACCACTGATGGGATCAGGATTTGGCCCAATTCCTTTAAACAGAGAAGAATCAATATATGGAATAGACTCTCCAGGAGAGCAAGACAGGAGACTATTAAAAAAAAAAGTTTGAAAAGGAGTTAAGCGAGTATTTGGAGTGTGGTTCTCAAATATTCAGCTGTTCACTAAATCTAAATAACCTTCTTAACTTTTTCCCCTGCCAACATCACCCAGACTGAAGTATTTAAAATGCATGTTGGATAGTTCTGATCAATGGTTTCTAGAGTTACTCTGGAAGGCCAGGTAAAGTTTTTTAACATTGTGATAATGTCTCTGCAAAAGATTGAAGATAAAACAGAGTTTCTTCCTTTGTCGAACCTGCAATCTTTACAATGCAGCTGCAGCTGCTTACTCCTGAAAACATCTGGAATGAAGACTGCAGCTGAAATGTTACACAGAATTTATTTTGAAAATTAAATATTAATAACCAGCTAATAAATAATAACACCTGAGTTTTTCATGTGACCAGGAAAGTGATCTTAATGACAGTGCATTCATTCATTTGGGTATTGTGGTGTTTGCAGTTTAATTGAATTGTATGTATTATCTTTTTTAATTATGATTTTGTACTACTTAGCTTAGATGCCCCCGTTAAAATCAGGGGCCCATTCTCCTAGGCACTGTACAAACACACGATAAGAGACAGTCACTGTCCCAAAGAGTTTACCATCTAGAATAGACAGACAAAGGATGGGAGAGGAAATGATTTGCTCAAGATCATACAGCGGGTAAGTGGGCAGAGCTGGGAAGAAAACCAGGGGTGAAATCCTGGCCCCATTAGAGTCAATGGGAGTTGGCATGGACATAGGTGCTGACTCTGTGGGTGCATAGGGCTGGAGTACCCATGGAAAAAAATTAGTGGGTGCTTAGCACCCACCAGCAGCCAGCTCCTCCCCTCCAGCACCTCCTTCCCCCTGGCAGCCCCACCAATCTACTTCTCTCCCTCCCTCCCAGTCTCCCACCCGCCACAGATCGGCTGTTCTGTTGCGTGCAGGAGGTGCTGAGGGGAGAGGGGAAGGAGGGGGCACACTCGGGAGAGGGCAGAACTGGGTGGGAAGAGGCATGGCGGGGGTGGAGAGGGGGCAGGAAGAGGCAGGGTGGGAATGGAGGTTTGGAGAAAGGGGTGGGTGGGGTGGGATCGGGCCCTGGGGCAGAGAGGGTGAGGGAAGAGACAGGGAAGGGGTGCAGGCTTGGGGGAAGGAGGGTGGGGGCAGGGCCTGGGCAGAGCAGGGACAGAAAGAGGCAGAGCAGGGGTGGGGATTTTGGGGAAGGAGTCGGGAAGGGTCAGGGCCTGGGGTGGAGCGGGGGGTGGGGGTGGGGGTTGAGCACACCCAGGGCCTGGAGGAAGACACCGCCTGTGGTCATGGACATCAATGGGACCAGAATTTCACCCCAGGTCTCCTGACTCCCAGTCCAGTGGACCAGGCTGGCTCTCCTGTATAACAGAGACCATAGGACTTCCCTGAATTAATTCCTATTTGAACTACAGCATATATTTTAGAAAAACATCCAACCTTGATTTAAAAATTGTCAGTGATTGAGAATCCACTAAACCTTTTGGTAAATTGTTCTAACAATGAATCATATTCGCTTTTACAAATTTACACCTTACTTGCCATCTGAATTTGTTTAACTTCAACTTCCACCCACTGCATTTTGTTATATCTTTGTCTGCTAGATTGAACATCCCTCTATTATCAATTTTTTGTTCCCCATCTAGGTGCTTATAGATTGTGATCAAGTCATCCCTGAACTTTCTCTTCAATAAACTGAATAGATGGAGCTCCTTGAGGCTTCACTATAAGGCACATATAAAGATTGAAGCCTTAAATTCCTCAAGGCTTTCTTAGGGCTTGTCTACACTTACCGTGGATCAACGCTGCAGCAATCGATCCACCGGGGGTCGGTTTAGCGGATCTAGTGAAGACCCGCTAAATCGACAGCTGATCACTCTCCCGTCAACTCCAGTACTCCACCCGAACAAGAAGCATAAGGTAAGTCAACAGGAGAGTTTCTCCCATTGACCCAGCGCGGTGTAGACACCGCAATAAGTCGACCTAAGCTACGTTGACTCCAGCTACATTATTCATGTAGCTGGAGTTGCGTAAATTAGGTCGACTGAACTCCGTAGTGTCGACCTGCCCTTAGATTATAATGTATAAATCCAGAAGAGACCACTGTGATCACCTAGCCTGACCTCCTGTATAACACAGGCCATAAAACCTCCCCAAAATAATTCCTAGAGCAGGTCTTTTAGGAAAACATCCAATCTTGATTTTAAAATTATCAGTGATGGAAAATCCATCATGACTCTTGGTAAGTTGTTCCAGTGATTAATTATGCTCACTTTTCAAAATATACACCTTACTTCTAGTCTGAATTTGTCTGGCTTCCACTTCCAGACATTGGATCTTATGTATATCTGTTAATATTCATTAACACCATTGAGACTATACTGCTAAATACTAAATGATAATAATATAAATAAGTGCATTGTTCCTCAGTCTGTTCAGCACCTCAGACACTGGAAGAGCCTTTTATTACTTCACTTTTGTTTTAGTGGCTCATAAGCAACATGCTAACCTATGATTCTTTAGGGCTTCACTCTTTTTTCCCCAGTTTACCTGGGAATTTCTGATCTGACAAGAAATATCAAATAGAATTACAAAGAAATGATTGTTAATAACAGAAAAGTCATATCCTGTCACAAACAAAGACATCCTTAGCAGCCAAAGAGGTGTAAAGAATATATGTACTGCTTTGGTTAAGTCTTAATGATGCCATCAACCCAAGCAAGAGAAACATAGAAACTTAAACTAAAGCCTTGTCAAGTAAAAAGATTTCCAGTGTACCGTTGCTTCTAATTTACAGTCGTTGACTACACCATGACTTGTACAGACACAGCTACATCACAGTGAGTGTGAAGAGGTAATGCACCAGCTGCAGTTCCCAGGGCATTCTGCCTGTGGAGGAGAAAGGCAGGCTGAATGCCTCCACAGATCCTGTGGGGAGTATATTGAGCAGCAGCTCTACACTTCCATTCAGGGGATGCAGTTCTTCCTCCATCCAGGTCCCGCTAGCCATTGTAGGAGAGGGAAGAACCATGGCTCTGCTCCCTCATCATCACCTCTGGGTGTTTCACACCACTAACAGCGTAATGATTCTTTTGATACATGTACTTGGGGAGCACAAGCACCAGGATTATTGCCACCATCCTGCATATGTACACAATTGTTCTCTTCTCTGTTCCCATCTGCATTCACACCCAGGAAGAATCTGCCCCTTCAGATATATACAATGGAGAAAATTCACCTGGGAATGCAGTCACTTCAGCTGGCACTCAATGGTTACAAAGGAGCTACATAACCCTCCTCATAAATTCTCCTTGGCCCCACCAGGCAGAGAGACAGTTCCTCCAGCTCTGCTTCACCTCAGCAGAAGTCCCCAATGCAGGGGGCATTCTGGAATAGGCAGTCTAGAGACGGGAGAGAGAATAGCTCTGATGATACTGTGTCCCAGGGATTCTGCATCCCTGCAATGGCCTACAGAGGCCATTGCAATAGGAGAAGAAGTAAAGGTAGCCCTCAGGGCTGAACCAGCTCCCAAGCCGCCCAAATCTTTGGGAAGAATAAGATGCCTCCCCTCCATTTCTGTGCCAGATGAAGCCTGTGTTGGTGTGACAGTGTAGTGTATATCTGAGTGTATCTGTGTCAAACTATAGACTTAGTTTTGTTTTCTGAGTGCCATTTGGGTTTTGAGGCTGTCCAGTGCCTTCTCTGTTGTCTTTTTGCCTCGATCTTGGACTGGAATTCCAAGGGGAGTTGATAGAGGGTGAACAATGTATACTGATCAGTGGTAATGACACTTGAAAGATTTTGCCATGGCAATACAATGGGTATGCTAAAGAGGGTGGCCAAGCTACAAGAAACCAGTTTTTCCAGTCTGGCTTTTAGGTGGACAGTAATCAATGTGACAGGGTCAGGCCAGATGGCTACAGGAGAGTGACAGAAGGAGTGCTAGGCAGAGATGGGCTCCACCTGACGAAGAGAGGGAAGAGCATCTTTGGAAGCAGGCTGGCTAACCTAGTGAGGAGGGCTTTAAACTAGGTTCACCGGGGGAAGGAGACCAAAGCCCTGAGGTAAGTGGGGAAGTGGGATACCGGGAGGAAGCTCAAGTAGGTGAGTGCAAGAGGGGAGGGCTCCTGCCCCATACTGGGACAGCAGGACGATCGGTGAGTTATCTTAAATGCCTATACACAAATGCAAGAAGCCTGGGGAACAAGCAGGGAGAACTGGAAGTCCTGGCACAGTCAAGGAATTATGATGTAATTGGAATAACAGAGACTTGGTGGGATAACTCACATGATTGGAGTACTGTCATGGATGGATATAAACTGTTCAGAAAGGATAGGCAGGGCAGAAAAGGTGGGGGAGTTGCGTTGTATGTAAGAGAGCAGTATGACTGCTCAGAGCTCCAGTATGAAACTGCAGAAAAACCTGAGAGTCTCTGGATTAAATTTAGAAGTGTGAGCAACAAGGGTAACGTCGTGGTGGGAGTCTGCTACAGACCACCAGACCAGGGGGATGAGGTGGACGAGGCTTTCTTCCAGCAACTAACAGAAGTTACTAGATCACAGGCCCTGGTTCTCATGGGTGACTTTAATCACCCCGACATCTGCTGGGAGAGCAATACAGTGGTCCACAGACAATCCAGGAAGTTTTTGGAAAGTGTAGGGGACAATTTCCTGGTGTAAGTGCTGGAGGAACCAACTAGGGGAAAAGCTCTTCTTGACCTGCTGCTCACAAACAGGGAAGAAATAGTAGAGGAAGCAATAGCGGATGGGAACCTGGGAGGCAGTGACCATGAGATGGTCGAGTTCAGGATCCTGACACAAGGAAGAAAGGAGAGCAGTAGAATACAGAGCCTGGACTTCAGAAAAGCAGACTTTGACTCCCTCAGGGAACTGATGGGCAAGGTCCCCTGGGAGAATAACATGACGGGGAAAGGAGTCGAGGAAAGCTGGCTGTATTTTAAAGAATCCTTATTGAGGTTGCAGGAACAAACCATCCCGATGTGTAGAAAGAAAAGTAAATATGGCAGGCGACCAGCTTGGCTTAACAGTGAAATCCTTACTCGTCTTAAACACAAAAAAGCAGCTTACAAGAAGTGGAAGATTGGACAAATGACCAGGGAGGAGTATATAAATATTGTTCAGGCATGCAGGAGTGAAATTAGGAAGGCCAAATCACACTTGGAGTTGCAGCTAGCCGGAGATGTTAGGAGTAACAAGAAGGGTTTCTTCAGGTATGTGAGCAACAAGAAGAAAGTCAAGGAAAGTGTGGGCCCCTTGCTGAATGAGGGAGGGAACCTAGTGACAGAGGATGTGGAGAAAGCTAGTGTACTCAATGCTTTTTTTGCCTCTGTCTTCACAGACAAGGTCAGCTCCCAGGCGGCAGCACTCCGCAGCACGGTATGGGGAGGAGGTGACCAGCCCTCTGTGGAGAAAGAAGTAGTTTGGGACTATTTAGAAAAGCTGGACGAACACAAGTCCATGGGGCCGGATGCACTGCATCCGAGGGTGCTAAAGGAGTTGGCCGATGTGATTGCAGAGCCATTGGCCATTATCTTTGACAAATCATGGCAATCGGGGGAGGTCCCGGATGACTGGAAAAAAGCTAATGTAGTGCCCATCTTTAAAAAAGGGAAGAAGGAAGATCCGGGGAACTACAGGCCAGTCAGTCTCACCTCAGTCCCTGGAAAAATCATGGAACAGATCCTCAAGGAATCAATTCTGAACCACTTAAAGGAGTGGAAAGTGATCAGGAACAGTCAGCATGGATTCACCAAGGGCAAGTCATGCCTGACTAACCTAATTGCCTTCTATGATGAGATAACTGGCTCTGTGGATGAGGGGAAAGCAGTGGATGTGCTATTTCTTGACTTTAGCAAAGCTTTTGATACAGTCTCCCACAGTATTCTTGCCAGCAAGTTAAAGAAGTATGGGCTGGATGAATGGACGGTAAGGTGGATAGAAAACTGGCTGGATGGTCGTGCTCAACGGGTAGTGATCAATGGCTCCATGTCTAGTTGGCAGCCGGTATCAAGTGGAGTGCCCCAAGGGTCGGTGCTGGGGCCGTTTTTGTTCAATATCTTCATCAACGATCTGGAGGATGGTGTGGACTGCACCCTTAGCAAGTTTGCAGATGACACTAAACTGGGAGGAGTGGTTGATACACTGGAGGGTAGGGATAGTATACAGAGGGACCTAGACAAATTAGAGGATTGGGCCAAAAGAAATCTGATGAGGTTCAACAAGGACAAGTGCAGAGTCCTGCACTTAGGACGCAAGAATCCCATGCACTGCTACAGACTAGGGACCGAATGGCTGGGCAGCAGTTCTGCAGAAAAGGACCTAGGGGTTACGGTGGACGAAAAGCTGAATATGAGTCAACAGTGTGCCCTTGTTGCCAAGAAGGCTAACGGCATTTTGGGCTCTATAAGTAGGGGCATTTCCAGCAGATCGAGGGACGTGATTATTCCCCTCTATTCGGCACTGGTGAGGCCTCATTTGGAGTACTGTGTCCAGTTTTGGGCCCCACGCTACAAGAAGGATGTGGATAAATTGGAAAGAGTCCAACGGAGGGCAACAAAAATGATTAGGGGGCTGGAGCACATGACTTATGAGGAGAGGCTGAGGGAACTGGGATTGTTTAGCCTGCAGAAGAGAAGAGTGAGGGGGGATTTGATAGCTGCTTTCAACTACCTGAAAGGGGGTTCCAAAGAGGATGGATCTAGACTGTTCTCAGTGGTAGAAGATGACAGAACAAGGAGTAATGGTCTCAAGTTGCAGAGGGGGAGGTTTAGGTTGGATATTAGGACAAACTTTTTCACTAGTAGGGTGGTGAAGCACTGTAATGTGTTACCTAGGGAGGTGGTGGAATCTCCTTCCTTAGATGTTTTTAAGGTCAGGCTTGACAAAGCCCTGGCTGGGATGATCTAGTTGGGGTTGGTCCTGCTTTGAGCAGGGGGTTGGACTAGATGACCTCCTGAGGTCCCTTCCAACCCTGAGATTCTATGATTCTATGAGAAGGCAGATATATTAGCCCCTAATTAAGCAGGTCCCTTTTCCCTGGGTAAGGTAACAGGGGTGGTTCCAGAACAATCAGGAACTTGCTGGAACCAATTAAGGCTGGCAGACTAATTAGGACACCTGGAGCCAGTTAAGAAGCTGCTAGAATCAATTAGGATAGGCAGTCTAATCAGGGCACCTGGTTTAAAAAGGACCTCACTTCGGTCAGTGAGGGGTGTGCAAGGAGTGGGAAGTGAGAGGGCGTGCTGTTGGAGTACGGAGGAGTACAAACGCTATCTGTCATAAGCAGGGCTTTGGAGTGGAGCCCGGAGCTGGAGCGTGGAGCAGTAGGTTTGTCTCAGGAGCTGGAGGGGAGCCGGAGTGGAGCAATTCAAAAATTTGATTGCTCCAAATCCGTGGTCATAAGGAGAAAGGTCCTGTGGTGAGGATAAAGAAGGTGTTGGGAGGAGGCCATGGGGAAGTAGCCCAGGGAGTTGTAGCTGTCACACAGCTATTACAGGAAACACTGTAGATGCTGTGATCCACAGGATCCTGGGCTGGAACCCGGAGTAGAGGGCGGGCCCGGGTTCCCCCCATCCCTCCCCCATTGGATACAAGAGAGAGTTGACCTGTACTGTGTGTCCCACCAGAGGGGAAGGTCCCTGGCTTATCCCCTGACCCACTAGGTGGATCAGCAGAGACTGTGGGGATTGTTTTCCTTCATTTTCCCCATGCTGGCCAGTGAGGAGGTTAGCTGAGTGAACAGCAGGTTTGAGCCACTAGCAGAAGTGGCCAAACTGAGGGCTGCCATAAATCTCTGAGGCGAGCAAATCCACCAATAAGTGCAGGACCCACCAAGGCAGAGGAGGAACTTTTCACACCAAGCAATGGATCAACTGACGGGGCCTAGATCACCAGAGGAGGCTTTGAGGCTGACCAGGTGGGTCGCTTAACAAAGGGGCCTGGAAGTTGTAAAAGGACAAGGTCTGCTTTGAGTAGCTCTCTCTTGACATTCTGAACAAGAAGGCAAGACTGGGCAGCAGGAGGAGAGGAGAGTCTTGGGACCCTGAAAGGACATACAGAGGACTCTTAAGCACTGAATGAAGGGATTTTTCATACAGGTTTTGTTACTTTCCTGTAGATCTGTATATCTCTTGTGCTTTCTCTATGAGTAAAGTGTTTGTGTTTAGAAATCTCTCTGCAGAGTCTGCATGGCACTTGCTTACTCTGTCATGTGCACCTGAAGAGGGAACCAGTAAACCAGCGGGTCTGGATTCATAGCTTTAGTGGAACTTTGAAAGCACGGAACAGCTACTGGGGAGACTTGGGAGAGGCGTAGGCCAGTTTCAGGACCTAGAATCATAGAAGCGTAGGACTGGAAGGGACCTCAGTAGGTCATCTAGTCTAGTCCCCTGCAATCAAGGCAGGGCTAAGTAATAACTAGAACAACTAGGCAATTGGACTGCATGGTTCCTACTGTCAAGAGGGATATCAGACATGGGTTCTTCACCTTGAGTGCGTGCCTAGAGTCCTCGAGCCAGAGAGACAAAAGATTTTTTTTCCCTTTTGAAGAATGAATCCTGCATGTAAACACTGCACTTATACTGATGAGCTTGGGTTTTGTGCTGAATTAATAACAGTGGCAATACTCGCCAAAAAGGAAACCTCTTTAAGTGATTAATCTTCAATAACACTCAAAATGAACTAGCAAGTTCACAAGCTATTTGGAAAAATATGTTCAACAGTGTAACAGACTGACAATATCCTGTGATGTCCTGACCAAACCGTACGAAATTAAGATAAACATTTTTCAATTAAGTTAAACCTTATTGAAATTAGATTCATATCTTTGGGGTACATTGTATTAAAAATGCAATTGTATATGTGGTGTAGGGATATTGTATCTACCTTCTCTAGAAGGGATGAGGATGGTAATGAACTTCCTCCATTATCAGCCTTTGAAGCTACCCCCTGAAGGGGTACACAGATACTAGTTCAAACTGGATTCTCCAGCAACCAAGAGACAAAGAAAAGACTTTTGGATAAATACCCTGGTTTTAAACTGGTTTAGGGCCTTCTTCCTGATCCAGCAAATGGACAGGACCCCTGGTCCATGGAGGACCCAAATCCTTAGGGTAGGTTTGGAAGGACTGGATCTGACAGAATCCATGTTAGGGTATATTTATTAGCATGTGTGTAGGTTCCTGTGTTGTTTTTAATATATTTACTCTGTAGTGCTTTTTTACCTTAAGAATAAAGTAGGCTTGCATAGGAAGTGCTGCGTGGTAACTCATAATTGTTGACAATCACACTGTATCAGTCTCTGAAGAGAAAGCAAGCAGGTGTCCTTTGGCAACTTGTCTGAGCTGGGAAATACACAGTGAAGGGCATAGGCGCCGAATTTCTGATTTCCCCTGGGTGTTTGAACCTGCTCTGCCCCAGGCCCCACCCCACTCCACCTCTTCCCCCAAGGCCCAGCCCCACCTCTTCCTGCCCCCACTCTGCCCCACCCCACCCTGTTCTGCCCCCTCCCCTGAGCGTGCCTTGCCCTCACTACACCTCTTCCTGCCTCCGCTCCTCCCCTCCTGCCCACCGCTGAACAGCTGATCGGTGGTGGGCGGGAAGCGCTGGGGTGGAGCTGGATTGGGAGGATTGGGAGGAGCTGATCGGCAAGGCCCGACGGTGGGTGCTGAGCACCCACTGTTTTTTTTCCGTGGGTGCTCCAGCCCTGGAGCATCCATGGAGTCAGCACCTACGGTGAAGGGAGAACTGTGCAACCTGGGAATACCACAGTCAGAAGGGAGCGAGAGATTCAGGTTTCCACCCAGAAAGGCAATGGCTGGGGAGCTGGAAGTTGAGAGTAAGTGCCCTTGCTGGGCCACTGAGGGGAAATAGAGGTACAGTTGCCCTGAACTGTGACAAACAGAAATCACTGAGTCATAACATCACCTTCACTTAACTAGTCATGTAATCAATGGATTTGGGGGTATCAGGCCAGTTCTTACTAGGCAGGGTTCTGCATGGCAAAAACCACACCTGCCATTACTGATACTACCTGGCAATCTTGAGGGTAACCTCAGCAAAGGCCAAGAACTGAATGGGAGCTATCCTTTTCCCCTCCTCCCGGTCAGGCTTGCAGACTGCTGGCAGTCTGAGGAAGAGGACAAATAACCCAAGAGCAAAGTGAATAACACAAGAGGAGTGTTGTGGGCACATGATAGGGGAGAGAATAAGAGCAGTCACCTGCTGGTTTCCACACTACTTCATCAGGAAGACGTGTTAAGTCACCAGCAATTGCCCTCCTGGCAGTGAAAATTAAACAAAAACAAACAATACAACTAATAATAATTAATACCCTATTGGCTAATTTCTGTGCTCCATCTGTTTTCTTTGGACCAGATAAGCCCTCTATGCATAGAAGGCTCGAAACATGAGGGCATCTGTCTGCAGATTCTTCGCATGTGTAGAGTTCCAGTCCAATCTGAATCAAGAGCGAGTATCTTCATCAAGCCTTTGAGATTCAGGGAAAATTCTTTCTTGAAAGACTCTGTTGGCACACAAGGCTGGCTGAACAGTACAAAATAGCATTTGTGAATATATCTTCTAATAAAGATCTTTAATTCGCTTTGATCATGTTGGAAACCTCCCTCTTATTCATTTTTTTCCCTCAAGCATTTTGGGGAGTGAAATTTTGTTCGAAAGAAAATTTGTGGAAAGAAAAATGCTGTGAATCTTCACACAAATATGTATGCCCAGAAGAGCTTACATGGCCATCCTGAATGTAGGTGGAATTTATCCAGGCAGAGCACAGGACAGTTCCATGGGAGTAAATGAGCAAGAACAGCAAATTATGAATAAATGAATACTTAAAGCAATCATCACTGTAAATAGTTTGCGAGCAACCTATTAGCTGAAATATGTTTGCATAAGCCATTCATCAAATAATGTAGAATAAAAATAAATTAGAAAGAGGCTCAAGACAGGAATAACAGTGAAATTCTATGGTTTGTTTTATATAGGAGATCAGGCACAATGATCTAATGGTCCCCTTTGGTTTTCAAATCTAAAATATGGGAATCAAATTAGAAAAATATCCTTCTATACATAATTTACCAAAGGCTAAAAGGCTAAATAAATTGTTCCCTATGAATAGTTTACCTATTTCTGGTCACAGCTGACCTACAATCTTTTACAAAATTATAAAGGAAGTGAGAAAGAGCAGATGCTGCAGAATCAGACATAAGTTAGGAAACTTTTCTGTGGAAAAAAATAATATTGAAATGACTGAGACAAAGATAGAGAGGTGGGATAGAGAAGCCAATCCTATGAGACCGTGACCAACGGAAGTCAGATTTTAAGGCACTGGAACTCAAGGTGTTTCTTTCTTGGAAAAGCAAATGGGAAATATTCAAAATTAAGCCACTGTTAAAATCATCTGGACCTTGCATTTCTCATTTGGCTGGGAGGATCCAATTGCAAATGGCCATGTAGTTAGAACTATCCCTCTGATGCTCCACATGAACATTAACGAAGATTTTTACATTACTGAAAGATGCTACAGAATTGCAAAGGGGAATACGACCAGTCCAGAAACACTGGCCTGGAGACTCTTGTGGTCTTTGTCTTGATTTCAGAAAAAGAGATGGAATCTTAAGAGCAGCCATCACCAAAAGGGATATCAATTGTGAAGGTCACAGCCCTTTTTATTTCACCCTCACCTCAACCTCAATAGGCCCAATCATACCAGCTGAGCAGAGGGAGTTGAAAGATTTAAGAAGGCCTCATTCAAGAGTGAATAGACCCAGGTGGTCTGGTCACAGGCAGACTGTATGTGCTGTGGTGCACGATGACAGAATGTGTCTATTTTGGGTTGCTTCAGCAGCAACAAAATTGCTAATAATAAATTAAAGTGAAGAAGAAAATAAAGGTTTATGAGAAGCACAGCACATCTTAGAATGGTATTGTGTTTCACTGTGTCTTTTACTAGCTAGGCCTACCTGTATAAGTGAACAGCAGGGAGGGAAGGCAGTCTAAATGCAAACATTGTGTCCCCCAACTCTTGAACAAATATCTTTGCACTTTCACAATTCCCTAATGACTGCTGTTTTGGCCCTATATTGCCCACTCCCATACTGAGTTGGCTCTTTCAGGTCTTAGCCTGCACTGAGGGCTGTACTGAGCTTCATCACCCCAGTGGGAGCTCTGGAAGGTATTGTGGCAATGCCTCATCAATCTCCCAGACGCCCAGGGAAACTACACCTGCCAAGTGTGTACATCATGGACCCCTGGCTGGCCAGCTCTCTGGGCAGGGAGAGGAGCGTAGCCCCATCTCATCCCTGCTTCCCTTCTTTGCACCTATTCTGGGCTAGTCGATTCTGCTAAGCTACACTAGTCTAGAATAACAACTGTGGCCAGCCATAGCACATGGGTATGAAAGAGTAAAGCCCCTTACACACTCACTAATTTGTGCATCCATATAGGAGCTAGCCACAGTCTGCCCTACAGATAGCACAATGGTTTATGAACATAGACACACTTGTTACATTGCTTGGTTCCCTTTTTCTGCCATCCCTGTGATGAGCTGTCTTTGGTATAAGCGGAAGTATCCTCGTAACACACATCCTACACAAGACACATAACTTAGCTACCAGTTCTGCCAATAAAGATGCGGACACTGTGTTTCCCGAAACACATATCTACTGTATGATGGCTTCAGCATCTCTGCTGGCCGCTTGAACAAATGTGTCTGCCAGAGCTCCCGCTTCCTGTCATGTGACTGACTGAGATGGAAAGCTAAAATAACTTTATTTCTAAACAAGGCTTGAATACAGTGCCAACCCACAGGAACTGCTGTCTTAAGTTGCTGGAAAAGGCAGGATTGCTAGAAGTTCTTTCCGGCTAGATGAAATGTATTATTGAATGTTAATCTTCACATCTTCCCTGTCAGTTAAGTGAATGTATCAGAGGGGTAGCCGTGATAGTCTGGATCTGTAGAAGTGACAAAGAGTCCTGAGCTTAAAGTCCAAGTCTCTTCCCTGCATATTTATACCTGCCTCTGGACATTTCCACTGCATGCATCCGACGAAGTGGGTATTCACCCACGAAAGCTTATGCTCCAATACGTCTATTAGTCTATAAGATGCCACAGGACTCTTTGTCAGTTAAGTGAATGGGGATTATTAGCCTCATACTGACCTCCTCTGTAAAGAGCTTTGAGTTCTAACAACCGAAAAGCGCTAGTTAAGAGCTGAATATTATTTATCTATTTATTTACTTACTTATTTATTTTATAGATGGGGAAGCCAATGCAGATGGATTAAGTGACTTGCTCAAGGCCACTGAGAATTTTAGTGGCAGACCAGGGAATAAAACCCAGGACTCCTGATTCACAGCCTTATGCCACATCTCTTTTAGGCAGGTGATGATTTTTTTGTCACATATATTCACCATCTCTTTGGTCACCCATTGTTGATAGCTTACCCAACTGCATTTTTGCTGCTTCCTGCACAGGGTTCTCTGATTATCCTTTTGACTGAGAACTGAACAGAAATAGCTATATTGGTGTTCTCTTACTTCAGCACCTATTTTATTTTGTAGTAGTCCTATTTTCCCCATCACTCTCTCTTTTTCTGAAAGAATTTAGAGGACGTTCCTTATTTTCTCTGACTCTCTGAGCTAATATTAACTGGTTTGACTTCCCATCTATCATGTCTAAAGTGTGTGATAGATTTACCTAATCTTTTTTATTTTCCTTTTATTTTTTATTTCCTACATCACTTTTCTTGTGTTTCACCAATCTTATGTCAAGACAAGTCAGGCCAGTGTAAAGGGGCCAATGCAAGTACAAAGTGGACTTAGTGTAAATGAAAATTTGGCCCACTGTGTTTTTAAAAATGCCCGTCTTTCCTTTATCTCCTTTCCAGCAAGTACTGTAGCCCATTTTGGAGTGCCTACCATTTTCTTCTTCCTATCATTTGCTTTATGAAATAATAATGGCCTCGTGTGGCTACTCATTTCCACAACCTTTCTTTGTACCCCAGATCTGTGGCCAGTACCCTGCACATTTCTTCCCAATTTCAGATCTCTGCTTTGATGATTAATATCAAATTAAGGATTATGTCAACCCTTTTTGCTTCCTCCATCTTTTATCAGAATAAATTCTCTTCTGTGAAGGATAAAGTATTATTTTCTGGTGGCCCTAAAATCGTATTCTCTCCATGGCACATTTAGTCTTAATCAACCCCAATAAATTTTAAACCCAAGTTTAATGAAGAAGATTGTATACATTTGTGGGGAGGGATTATTGATGAAAAGACTGAGCGAAAGACCATTGAAGTCAATGGAAAGATTCCCATTGACTTCATTAGGATCTGGATCCAACCTTAGGAAAGAAAAGTAGCATAATAATTTATTTACCTGACTCTCTTGTTTGATTTTTTGAAAATCTGTAATTTCTATGTTCTGACTGTCTAATGTCACTTAGTGTTGCTCACTCACCAGTCCACACAATGAAAAGTTAGCCAAAATATGGTTACATTAAAAATATTAGGTTCTTTCCTTATCATTTCAGGAATGAAAAATATTTCTAATAAAACAATACTGCCTCCACTCATTACTTAATATTTGGTCTGTATAAAACCTACCATCACTATAGAAATCACAAAGACTCATAGTGCATTTTCTCACTAAGTAGCAACAACAGGAGATGGCTTCTGGGATGAGACACTAAAACATGAAATAATAATAATAATCATAATGATTAAAAATAGTGAAATATGCAGCAAAAAATAAACTTCAGGAGACAATTATTCATGCTGAAAAAGAGATTTTTTAAAAAAATCCCAGGACAGAATACAGTCACTTTGTGATTTTTAGTAGGAAATCTGGGCTTTTAAAATAAGAATGGACCAAATGAGTCAGAGCTAATGTTTTAGATGGAGCAGAAATATGAATTATGCGAATGGTAATAAAATTAATTTATAAAATATTGTCTGGAAATGTATGAAACTAGTAACTCTGTGACCAGCAGGTGGCGAGTTTTCTTCAGTGTTGTGGCTGCAAAAATTATGTTATGACCCCATTCTGTACAGTAATGCCCTAGCTGTAATACTCTTACAGATTTGTGCACAAAATCTATCTAAAAATAACCTTGAGGGTCTGACCTTAAACCACAAATAGCAAGGAATTCTCAGTTAGGGCTGAAACTGTCTATACTTAACCTCTCCCTTGGGCATAGATATTACAGCTTATTTGGAACTGAAAAACACCTGATGGCAGGAGATATTCCCTGGTAGATGACCTTTATTTGCAACACTTCAGCATAACAGGGTATAATAGTCTTTCTGACTCCACACTTCCCTTCCTCTTTATCCTGTGAGTTTCAGCTGATCCCTCGGCTTTATTCCCATGTAGTTTTCAGCGTGAGTGCATTTCTTTTTATAAAATTAAAGCTTAACAAAATTAAAAAATCACAGACATTCCCTTTTTGTCTACGGTGCAGGTATATATTTAGAATCTGCTGAAAACAGGAAAGACATTATGGATGATTATGTATACAATTAAAATATGTAGGCCTTACCTGCATTCTCCATAAGCCTTTATTTAGGAAAGATTCGAACAATAAAGTATTTGCCCAGTTAGCTATAACTATTTTCTTGAGCCAGTGGAGTGAACTGAATAAATCTGACCAAGAGTTATACATTATATGTATTAATTATAATAAAACTTTGTGCTAATATAAAACCTTTCCTGCAAGGTACAAACAAAGAAACTGAATCTCCACTAGCTTATGGGCTACGCAAAAATAGGTGCAATGAAGTTGTGCACCACTGGTCATGCAGCTGCAGAAACAGTCTGCTTAAATGAGAGAACAGTACAAAACCAGATCCCTACTGCTATGGTCACTGTGCTGTGGAGGAAAGGGATCATGGTTGAGATCAGAGGACTGGAGACATTCATAAAAACTGTCTCCATACTATAGACTTGCCTGCTGCTACCACCAGTGGAGCTGACTGCTGGTCAGTTGCATCTCTTTAGATGCAGCTGCTGTGTGCAGTGTGGCACTACTCACTGTCCTGGTGATTAATGACTGACAATAACTTTGTGCATCACTGGAAAATATAGTGCCTCGTGTGTATGCCTTTTAGTCCTGTGGTGGAACATGTAATGATTTCTCAGATAACTGTCTAGTGGGCAGCCATTGCAATTTAACGACACAGTGGTAAATAAGTGGGTACATCAAACTCATCCTCCTCTCTCTAGACTGCCTTCCCATTGAATACTGAATCAAGTTCAACGTCTCAGTCTATATCTTCAAACCACTCAGTGGCCTGGGTCCAGCATATCTAAACAGTCACCTAAAGCTCTGGGATGAGGACTGTGGTCAACAACTCTGCTCCTCGGGCACAATGGAACATTTTACCATAAGGGTAAAGCTCATCTATGTAGGAGACAAAGCTTTCTCAAGGGCTGCTCTGAGCCCTGGTCTACATTAGCGGGGGGGCGGGGGTGGTATATCTAAGATACGCAACTTCAGCTATGCGAATAGCGTAGCTGAAGTCGATGTGTCTTAGATTGATTTACCTGGCCGTCCTCACGCCGGTGAGTTTACCGCTGCCGCTCCCCCGTCGACTCCGCTTGCACCTCTCGCAAGCTGGAGTACTGGAGTCGACGGGGAATGCTTTCGGGAATTGATTTATCACATCTAGACGAGACACGATAAAGTGATCCCCGAAAGAACGATCTCTACCCTCCGTGGCATGAACTCTACCCTTAGTGCCATTCTACCCTCAGTGGCATGAACTCCCCCAGGAAATAAGGATCATCGCAAACCCTACCACCTTCTGCTCCAAGTGGAAGGCATACCTTTTGAAGTGGGCTTCTCTAACATAAACACTGAGCAGTGTGCACATTAAAAACAAAAACAAAACCCCAAAACTCTCAGTTCCACAATTCTCCCCTTGGGGAGAGGGTGTGAGATAGAATGACCTACACATGACAGATGTTAGTCACATTGGTCAGTACATTACTGGCAGGCATTCAGATACTACAGTGATGAGGGCCGTATAAGCACTTGGGTCCTGTCTGCATTACTGCTTCTACCATTGCTAACTCCACTGAAGCTGCACAGATGGTGAATTATAGCTTTGAATGTTGCTAGTATGGACAAGTCTTAATATAAACTCATCCACACACATATTGTTCCAACGTACAGGTTTATCCTTATCAATTCATCAGCCTTCACAGCACTCTTCTGATATAGATAAATATTATTATACACATTTGTTAAAGACAGGTAAATCACGGTACAACCAGGTTGAAGGCTAACTCCAACGCCCCGTGAAATCAGTGGATGAGTTTCCACTGACTCTAATGGACACTGTATCAGCTCTAAATCATAGGCCCAAGGTCACAGTGAATCAACGCCGTAGTAGGAAAATTAACATCAGAATCCAGATTCCCATTCCTTTTTTTTTTTATCACTAGGTCATGGTCCACAACAGCCAAAAGGTGCCTTTCTTGCCAAAGGATCCATTCATTATTACTCAGGATAATTATTAGTATTACCAAATATGTACATAGTCTTTTCAATTTCCACTCCACTTTACAAACACAGAAAAAGATACTTTCTCTTCCCTGAAAGAGTACAGTTAACAAAGGACTTTGTATGCATGTGTGCACACACCTACATAAAAAGACATCAACACAAAATTCTATAACATGTTATAGAATTGTATAACTGCACCTATCTATATATCCATACAGGCGTGATAGGTGTATCTATGCCATAAACTGCAGTGAAATGGTACCTCGTGACCTGTCAAGGTTAGAAAAAATGGATGCTTTATACCACTAGAGCTATTCCCAGTTTTCTGCAAAATGTGTGGCATTTGCAGAATCCATGACAGTGTGATGTGTGAGATCAATGCTTCATTGGCATTCCACTGAGTTGTACAACTCACTCGGGTCTTTGCCCATCCCTAACTCATGCCACTAAAACCTTCATGCTGCACCATGTTACTTGCAGCACAAAGTAGTTTCCCTAGCTATGGAAATGACATAGCTGTATAAGTAAGGTATATGATTCAGTTCAGCCACCCTTGTATTTAGGGACTCATTTTTTGAAAGCTGGTTTTTGACCTGATAAAATATAATGGTTCCAAAGGAACTACTGAACCATTACAATCCATTGTGTAAATGAATACTTAGGGACACCTAAATCCACAGCTCATTTGACTGCCCTACTTACAATATGCACTGGGGGGTGGGGAGAGGCAGAGGATAGACCCTGCCCAAATCTGCATTCTAAACAGCTGCATTGATCATACACAGAGTAACTTCCTCAATATAATGACTAGATCCTGTTATTCTAAGCATCCAAAAGCATCAGTTCACATGGTGGCTCAATTACGAATTAATTAGTTTAGAAAAGAAGGCATTTTAGAATGATAAACATTATTTTTATATTACTGGTCCTGAATATGGATTCTGGGGTCTATGTAATCTGATTATATTCATATGTTATTCATTCTTTTCTTTTCACATCCATGGCAGATACCATAGAGCTGAATAAAACTGAGAGTTATAAACTACAAAACTGTTCTGCAAACCCTGCATTCGCTTCCTTTGGTTGCACCGTTGTAATGTAAAAACAGATAAATGGTTTCCTCTTTCAAATACAACAAAAAGAAATGACTCCTGGGAGGAGCCTAGGATGCCAAGTTTGAGCCTGGATTGAATTTTTATGACCACTGTAAAAACTCCTGAAAATAGGAAATTATAATGGAAATGCTGACTCTAACTGTAGCAGGGTGAGAAGTATCACTGTAGCATTAGCACTGATCTGCAGGGGGCTGGATGTTAAAAATGGAATCATCTACACAACTGACTTCACATCGTTGCAAAGGTGGAAAGAGCTTGCATTTAATTAATTGCTTGTAAAGTTTTTTGGGGATGCTTGGGTGAAAAATTATAAACCTATTGAATAATCTGGATTTGTATTCTTAGTGGGCTTAAAACTTTAAGAGGCAACTGGCAGAGATACGTCTCTTTAGGGTGGTGATTAGTACACAGTGTGGAAGGGTAAAGTGAGGGTCATATCATGTCATATCAGATTTTAAGCAGACACCCCCCTGACTTTAATAAGGAGTCTACTTATGACCTCATGGCAACCTAAGCAACAATGTTAGCTCATTAGTCGCAGGACAACTGTAATTTTTTAAAAAATTGGACTAAAAAAAATCTAACAAACAAGTTTCCCAAAGTCACAGACTTGCTAACAAGAATATGATGCTCCAAAGCTTTGCTGTTATTTGTAGTGAACCCTAGAGGTGGTTGCAAGTTTGAAAATGTCAAAATGTTGACAAAGTTTTGCACCAAAAATTAAATGATTTTCTTGATTTCCCCCCAAATTTTGAAACGTTGATGATTTCCCCACATTTTTTCAAATATTTTCTTGCATATTTTTCACCATCTTTCGACTAGGCATAGCTCCTACTTGGTTTGTGGTTATTGTCATTTGTAGCAATTGGAACGAGTAGAATAACAATTGTGAACTGAAATTAGACTGAGTGTTTGATAGATTTGGGGGTTTAGGATCTACTTTAAAACGAATATTCAGAATTTTGAACGAGTAAACGCCAAAAAAACTTTCTGGATTCTCAGTAGTTTCAGCCAGATTCTGCTTTCAGTTACACCAGTGTAAATCCGGAGTCACTCCATTTACTGAAATGGAGCGAGTCGGGTTTACAAAGGTGTAAATAAAAGACGAACCTGCCTTACTCTGTTTCTGGTGGCATATAGCTTGTTGTGGGAATCTCTTTTGGGAGTAAAATGGGCCCGATCCTGCAGTCATTGAGAGTTTTGCATGTATATGCCGGTGCCAAGAATGAAAGGTATCGTGACAACCATTTCCCAGACCTTCTTTGCTTGTGTAATGATCCCTCTTGCTTTTTCAGCCTCGCTAGTGTTTAGTGTCGATGATCTTTTTCGAGGTAGCCCATTTTACAACGTCCGCCTGGGGCTTCCCCCGATTTCCGAGACAGGATCAGCCCAGGTGCAGGCAGCCTTGTTGCTTAACTGCGAACAATCCGATGTTCCACGCGAAACGAAAAGAAGAATGAAAGCCAGCGTGCGCTGGTGCCTCAGCTGTTCGGGATGGCACCTTGAATGGTGGGGTTCAAAGCTCTAACGCACTCGAGCCTCTCCTTTTCTCCCGGTTCCCTGTATCTTTTTCACGAATGAATCCCACCCACCCCCCTTGCAGTTTGCAGAGTTCCAGAGGCAGGGGAATTCGTAAAGCTGCAGAGCGAAACCACGGGCACACAGGTCCTGTTCATCCAACCCAGACTCCTTCCCCCCTGCAGGATTCGGGACTGCCATGTTCCGCGATCTAACCGGCAGAAACAGCACTGAGTAGCAAGGCACCTCTTGCTCTTCGCAGGGACAAGACGCTCTCAAGCACAAGCCTGTAAAATAGTCGTTTAAAAGCCTCGCTGGCTGGTTGGGATCCCTTCAAGGCGCCTGGAGCTGGCGCTAAGCAATGGTTTGAATGCTTCTCCTCAACAAAATATGTCAGATTGGTACGCGCGGTTTCATCCTGCCGTCCTTTGCCAGGGAAAACTCCCAGAGAAGCACCTCGTAGTTTTGCCGGCAAATGACGGCAGGATCGGGCCCGAAATCGTCATTTTAATATGGTTACGTGAGTAGAGAATACCCCTAGCTAAAGGAAGGGAACAAGAGAATGCCTGCACCAGAATATAGAACACTTAAAAATATAATTTTTTTTTTAAATAACCCCCCTGCTCTTGCTCCCTCGAATGCATACAGAGGGTCCTTTATCAGACAAAGAATGCTTTTTAATACCTACCTACGCTAGTCAGTTTCAGCAATTAAAGGGGAGCTGATTTGCTTTGAAGTGTGTATGCAATATATTCGTAGGCGGGTGGTGTTCTGTGCGTGAGTAAAACAAATGTGCCATCGGCGTTGTCTCTCTGAGACTTCCATCTGAATCAACAATCCAGGTGTGATAGAAATCCAAATCAGAGTCTGTTGTGATTTTAAAAAAAAAAGCTTCAAAGGATTGTTTCATCGAGCCAACTTCTGCTCTCAGTTACCCAGGAGTGAATCCGAAGTGAAGCCACGTCAATTATTCCGGGTTTACACTGGTGTAACTGGGAGCAGAAATTGGTACTGTATCCTTGGCTTCTCGGGTTGGCCAGTCTTTGGGAACCGGAGTCATGGGCAGGTTCAGCGCCCTGCCCTCCAGCCGGGAGATACCAGGGATAAGGGAAAATTCAGCCTCTTGAAGCAGCTACAATAGCATCTAATTCCTAACAACGTGGCTAACTTCGGAAGCAGATGCCTTTTCTTTTTTACGAGTCTCTTTAAAGTCTAACATTCCTAATCGACAGCAGATACTCACAAGGAAAGGAGCGTAGATTCCCTGCGTGTCAGTGTTAATGGTGACTTTGTATCGCGTTACTGGTATTATGTTCCCTGCTGTTGCAAGTTGACATAATGCAAATCAACAAGGGATACCATAAAAGAAATCATCGGAGGGTAAAAGTTTTGGACCAGCTCTCCCTCTATAATTCTCACACCAGATATTTCAGACAAATACACTTAACGAGGCAGTTAACCTGAAACTTCAGCTGAAACGCCAGGTGCTTGACAATTCGAAACATAGTTATGTTTAACAAATGCATAAATATCATCCAATCCAATCTCCAGGCATCATCCACGTACAACGTATCTCAGTTATACTAATTGTATCCCCCCTACCCACTTGAATTTTAAACTAGATTTGGATAACTAATTACCCATTCCCCCACTCCTCAGAAAAGTGCTCCTTGCTATAATGAAGGCGGTAGCTTGTCTAAGACAAAACTTTACTTTCTTGCTCCCGCGCGGTTCATTGATTTATTTGTTGGGAGGGAGGTCACCGAAGCTGCAGGTTAGGGGGTTGGTTTTTTTCCATCTGAGCATCTGCAGGTATTGTTTGTTTGTTTGTTTGTTTATTATTAGCGTTGGATGCTTAAGTGGTTTATTTCTAAATTGAAGGCTTGCTTGGTTCTGTTTTAAAAATACATGTAAACACACACACAAAGAAGCGTTCTTCTCACTGGGAATAGATAAATCTCTAGTAAGGAGACGCATTTTGGTGATGTATTTCATTCTGTTGTATGGGGGTGAGGTAAACATGTTGTTCGTTTTAAATAACAACAATATTCAACGGTAGTTGTTCTTTATTTTAAAGCACTTTCCAAATTATTACACTTCGTACATGTTTGTTTCAAGGGATATTAATAAACATGCTGGCTTTGAGAGGGATGGGATGGGATCTTGTTTGTGTCATCATTGCCCCCGAACAGAAGAAGTGCCATTCCTTTTCGACAGAAGTGGAAGAAAACCTGAAACATATTTTTACTATAACTGAGGGCTAGCTGATCACCTTGTGCTCCTCAAAATTGTGCGGCTCTTTGGAGAAAATGGGAACGCAAAGGCGGCTGATCTTCATGATGTTGAATATTCATCTGCGACATATTCATTTTCATCACTTATTTGATCGCCCAATAGGATAACCCGGGTTTCTGCTGAGACTTGCAAAGTAATTGTAGCAGTGACAGTGACAAGGTAGCCATGCAAATAACACGCTGATCCCTGAGCACAAAACGATGTTCGCCTGACAAATCTGTCTTCGCCCACATATTATATTACTCTCGTTGTTCTTCGGGATCATATAATATACTCAGGCAATGTTCTCCTTCACAGACCTAAAGAGTGTGAACGGATGGATGAATAGAAAAACAAATAAGCAAGGGGGTTATGGCCCCAGGATTAATTTTAAAGCACGTTTAACCTCTTTCTTTCAAGGGCTACTTTGCTTTGCCTACATTGCCTGACCCCGGATTCAAACGAGAATGTCATGCACACCATCCTGGGGTAAAACCGCAGGAGAGGGCTAGGGACCGTGGTTCCAGGGAGTAGCTCGAGAATGGAAGCGAGTGGATCGAGGTCAGGCGGGCTGGATCGGTGAACCTAGCCTGGGGAGTGGATCCTGCCGGGGATGCTGGGAGAAGGCTGAGCTCGGGTTAAATGGATCTCATCCGCCAGTGGATTCTTCACCGGCGTGTGGCGCGGGAGATGGAGGGTGGATCTTGTGCGGGGTTTGGAGAATGGATCCCGCCGGGGGTCTTGAGCGGGAATCTGGTCTCCGGCCAGCGTGGATCCACTGGATCCTGAAGTAGATCTCAGTGGGGCCAAATCCTGGCCCCGGGACAATCTGTGAGTTCTGACCTGTGGACGGGACCCTGCCGCTGAGCCGTGAGCAGCCCTGCCCCGGGCACAGGGGAGTGAAGCGAGCGCGGCTTAGGGGAGCAGGGGCGGGGGACTGCCAGAGCGGGGCAGCTCCGGGCTCCCCGGGGCGGAGGGGGGCGGCTGACTCCCTGGCTGGGGCGCTGAGGCTGCTCCCCGGCCACGCGTGGCTTCGGAGCCCGGCGCGCCGGCGGGTGCCCGCAGGGAGCTGCCCCGGGAGCCGGGCGGGCTGGAATCTGGCTGCCCCGTAACAAGCCGGAGAGTTGAAAAGTTGGATCTTCCCAGCGAGACACTTTCCCCCCGTAGTGCGCATGCTCAGCGTCCGGTTGGGGGTTGAAATAAGGAGGAGGCTGGAGGGAAGGGATCACTCCAGTCTGAGCTCGGCTTCTCCAGGGCGCGCCTGCCCTCAGACCCACATACAGCAGCAGGAGGAGGAGGAGGGAGACTCTCACCATCTCCATCCGCAGGAGTACCTGGCTCCCTCTGCTCTCTAGGATCTGTCTGTACCCAGCTGGAGGAGCAGTGGGGGCGAGGGGGGGGGAGGGGAAGAGCTGTGCAAAGAGAGCCCAACAAGGGCCACGGGAGCCACTAACTTAGCCCAACTTTTTTACCAGCTCCAATTTAGCCCCGGATCTTGTCACTTCTGCCAGCGGTGGAGCACAGATCGGGATTAGGTAAATAAAAAACGAACAACTCCTTTTGTTTCCCTCCCCTCTCCCCCCCAAGTCTCTGTGGTTGGCTACATCAGTCCGAAGTGTCCCCTCTCTGCCTCGGACAGTGCAGGTGAAGGGACAGATCTGCTGTCGTTAGAAGGACTTTTTTTTCCTTTGGGGGCGCGGGGTGAGGGGAGCCCGTCTGAAAGCCTTTAAAGGGTGCTTGGATATTTTGCTGCTATTTAAAAGCATGCCTGTCCCGTATGGAGCTGCTCCTTCCCCAATGCAGCCACGCTATGCTTTTAAGCGGAGATGAAACTGACATGCAGCCTGCAAAACCTGGGGTTAGTCAGTCCACAGCCGTCTCGAGTGCCCTAAACTGTGTAGCCTTGAGCGTTTAGATTTGTATTATTGTATAAGCAATTCTGCGCGTTTTAGTTACCAATCCCCTCTTTCTGACCCGGCAGAACTGACATCAGTCTGATGTTCGGAGGAAGTTCTGTGCAGAGAGAAACTCGCTTCTTTTCCAGGCCAATCTGTCAAATGTTTAGTGCAGGACTGAGGATTGTTCATTGGCCACTGTTCATTGATTGACTGATTATTCATTGGCATTGGCCACTGTCGGCAGACAGGATACTGGGCTGGATGGACCTTTGGTCTGACCCAGTATGGCCGATCTTGTGTTGTTATTTCTGGCTGTCAGGAGGGAACGCTATAAAAACTGGAGCTTTTGTAGATTGCTGTTGAGGTGGCGGGAGAAAATAAATTCAAGGAAGGTGCTTGGAGTTGTTGACCCCAAGCAGGTGCACTGCTGGTCCAATTTAAAATGTACCCAGCCCCGTAAAAACATAAATAGGGACCAGATCAAGATGCTAGTGCAGCATAATGCTGTCACCTTCCTACAACAGAGTGACATCGCAGGATGCACAGATCTAAAGATCGGTGGTGTCAGGAGATTAGTCGAAAACCTGCACGGTTTGATTGCCTGAGGCCTAGGGGAGCGAACTACACTCTCTCCTTGGCCTGCCATAGCTAGAGACGTTGGAGAAGTAACTGTCGCTGTCTTATTTCCACGACTCGGACTCGGGAAGCTAAGGGGAAAGGGGTTGCGGATGGAAGAAAAAGTTGCTATTACCGATGATTTACGGAGCACCGTTTGTTTGCTCCATAACGTGGGAGGAAGGCTAGGACTTCCGGACTCTCGTGTGAAGCGGGTGCAATTATTTAAAAAACAAATCCAATAATAAACGAAACCTTTACACTCGCGGGTATGTTTCTAATTGCTCAACTGGTTTGTGTATTAAATGACACCCTTAGGAAGCCCCCATGCGTGCTTCCTAGCACAGGGCATTCCTGAACGCTGGTGGGTTTGAAAGGAGGCAAAATACGTTAAATTGGCATGTTTAATTCCACTGTAAGAACATCATAATTGCTGTCTCATGAGGATCCGGACTGAGTGGTTTAAAAGGCTGCACTGAATACTTAAATTGAGCAATCTGTAGTGAATTGGGGTGGCTTTTTTTTGGAGTATAACATATGCCTGTATTAATCAGCATTCGCTACGGTGGTCCGCAAGGCGTGTCAGCGCTGATTTCATGATAAAATGTGAATGATGATTTTATAAGGATTTAGCAGAGATATGCTGACTTAGTCCTTCCAGTCCTCATCATTGTAAGCAATTAACTCCTCCACGCTCAATTAGACCCGAATAAACCTTCCTTAATAGATTCTGCACACTCCATTAATAATCGGAATAAATCTGCGCGGAATTCTCTAGCTGTAGTCTCCAGAGCATCACGCTCTCAAATGCAGAGCGAAAGAACAATTTACAGCCCCAATTCCCTTTGCAGCTAGTTTCCGAAACACAGGTAGAATATAGAGTCAATGTCCTCGTTTAAACTAATACAAATTCTGTCGCCTTGAAGGAGATATTGGCTACCTGGCACGCTGATAAAATTCTGCCGACCGTTCCAGTTTAATCGAAGGGATTTGGCTAACAAATTTTAAATAGTTCATTCGAAACAGGGTGGTTTTTTGACAGATGAGCCTTGTGGCAGGAGTTCTAGATATTTCCCCACCCTCTAAAGCCCCAAGAATTTGAAGTTTTATAACCACCAATTTATCATGTTTGTAAAAATAAGCAACATTTCAAGCTAATTTACTTCATCTATTCCCCCATGTGGAACTAATCAGTAAAGCTCATTATTTATGAGTCAAGTATTTAATATAACAAATATCCCTCTCAAAAGACACATCAAAAATAGATAATTCAAAGTGAAAAGTAGAAATACTGCCTAACCACAAGATTACCGTGAGATTAATTTAATTTCGATTCATGAGAGGCTACCAACAACAAGTTTGCCCAACATTTTTCTTATTTATAAATAGAGGAGAATATTTAGATTGAATTTACCTGGAACGTAAAGATTCCTATGATTGTAAAACAATGGCAATTAGACAATAGCATGGCCAGATCTCCAAAATAGGACAAAGGGTAAGAAAGCTGGGGACAGATGTAGTCTTTCAAGTTTATGATCTTATTTTGCAGGGTAAATTTATCTTGGCAAGAGTGGGTTTTGTTTCAGTCCTGTGTCAGTACACAAGTGGCTTGCTCTCAATTACTCAGCAAGCAAATCTTGTGTTTAAAAACTGTACAGTTTTATTGCGATGGGGGTGAGGGGCGATTCAAGCAAATAACTCACAGGCTCTTAAAAAAAAGATAACGATCTGTTTACATGAAGCAGAATTAAAGGTAGAGGTGACACCGAAATCAAAGAAACATTGATCTCTCTGTGGGGAAGGGAAAGACTAGAAAAGTACTGCAGAGAGAAATACACATTCCCTTTGATGTCCTAAGAAAGACTTCGCTCTCTACGAAATAAGCTGCTCTTCATCTATATTTTTGACTACCCCAGCTGTACAGAGCAAAAGTGTAGCTTTCATTTCTGGAAAGATGCCAACAAACTTGTATCAACCTGAGCGCCCCGCCCCTTGAGCCCCTTCCTTTAGAAAAAATAATACTGCTTCTAGCAAACAACATACTGTAATTAGGACAATGGATGCTATTATGAATCATTTTTTGTACTTCCTTTTTGCTTTAGAGAATCGTTGCCCATGTATTCGTTTGGAAAACTGAAACCGATTTTCTTTAAAAAAAAATGTGACATCCCTGTAAAACAGGATTTTACCTAAATCTGTCTGGTGGGTTTGTGTTTTATATTTCTGTTGTTTTTTTTAAAAAAAAATAAAACATATGATAAGAAAAAGGGGGAGGGGTCCAGAATTCTGAGTTTGCTGTTGCTTGATACATGTTTCGAAGATAAGAATTAGCCCGGATAATGTTTTAGAATTATAACCGATGTGACAGCCAGCTGGGTCGGGGATCTAGGCGGAATGGGCAGCTGTATGTTTAGTTTAGTTTGTTCCTGAAATAAGTGATCAAGACACTTGTACCGCAAAAAAGGAGACACCTGGCACTGTATTAAAACTAAACCATGTTTGTTTCTCCGGTTCTCAAACGCAGGTTGGACCACTGGTCCCTGAACAGTTATGGGGCGGGGGGAGTAATGTGTATGGTTTTTTAATCAGCCGCTATACAAAATGTATCCAATTAGCAAAGGCAAATCTTGGAAAAATGTCACACTCTTTTATTCTGGGTCATTGCGATGGAATTCCTATAGGATTTGGGTCTCCTTTCCTGCGGTTGATTTATGTAAAGCGGTGTGAAAGGTGGCCTTGGGGTAGAGGATGGGGCTGCTCAGAGGAAAAAAAATCCCCCTTTCATAATCTCCCGCCTTGGCCCCCTACTCCTAACATAGCTTCTGCAACGGCTAGTTTGCTTTTAATCGCATCCATATATACATCTTTTGTTTGCCTGGGATCTAGAACTCTTCTGCCATCAGGTTCCCTTTGCGCCCGAGTCTATAGAGACAGCTAGCAATCCGGTGCTCGTTTGTAAACTCTTCTCCAAACGGGGCCTTGATATGTCAGGAAGTTGACATAAAAAAAGTCCCTTCATCTTGATCAGAAATCCATAACCTTTCCGGCATGGGGCGGGCGGGGCGCGGGGGGGGGTGGAATCGCTTTTGATACATGCGTAGAGAAACTAGCAGTTTGGCATTAGAAATAGGGTCGCGAATTATTATCCGTTCCCAGGGCCCCAAAATAGCAGGACCAGAGACATCACTGGTTGCTGGGGAAATAAACATCGAGAAGCAAATCATAGAAGAGTGATCACCCCCTCCCCCCATCTAAAGGTGTCACTTAAAAGGGGCGAGCTTTAGAATAGCTGCCGCTGTTCCCCCCGAGAGAGCTGCGTCCCCTGCCGAGTGGTTGGCAGGAGATGTGCGTGCGTTAATTACTGTGATTGCCGGAAGGGTCAAATATTCCCCGTTACCTCTCCGTCAGTATTTCCTTTGCCTTCCGAGGTGCAGTGCAGCGGTCTGGCTGGGGCGCCAGGAGGGACCCTGATTTGAAAACACCCCCGCCCCATCTTAAGTTTCCCTTGTCCTCGATGGGTTTTTTAAACCAGACTTTAGCGGAGGGGCGGGCTTTGCTCGTGGTACCTCGGGCGAGTCTGAGCCTCTCCCCCAGCCTCAGTGCAAACCCGCAAACAGGAGGTGGGGGGAGCCCGCAGAGTGGCATCGGCGCAGCGGATCTGCCTGTGGGCGCTCAGCGCGGAGATCTGACTGAAAATCGCTGGCGTGAAACGGGGCAGCGCAGTTCTGAGCGGGCAGCACTTGCTGCGTGGAGGCCCCTCGGCTTGGGAGAGGCAGTCCCCTGCAAAGCGGCGGTGGACAGGCTCTTCCTGGGCCCTAGTCTTAAAAGGGGGGGTTTATGAAGACGTTATCTCGCTTGATTAGAGAAGATCTCGGCCAAGTTCGACCCCTCCCAAAGGAAACAAAATAAAGAAAAACCAGACGCGCCACGGGGACGCAGGGTTTTAATATTTACTAGTATCGGCCTTAAAAAAACACCCCCACCCGCACCCATAGGTGCTGGCCCTAGGGGTTCTGGTCGGAAGGGGTTTCCATCGCGTACAGGGTTTTTCCCAGTTTGGTTTAATGGCTTTCAGCCCCCGCCCTATAGACATGGTTCCAGCACCCCTGCCCCACGCAGAGCTGGAACGGGGCTGGAGGGCGCAGGGGAAGCGCTGGGAGACGCAGCTAGCCGGATGCAGGGGCTGGAAGCTGTCGAGGGTGAAACCCTGGCGCTCTGCTTTCCAAAGCAACGTGGAGGCCCGCGTTTGGTGGGCTCGGCGGGGAGACCTGTCGCTCCCCTGGGCGGCAGGGGGCGAGCCTTGCCGTCCTACGGGCAGGAGCAGGCAGCGATGCGCGTTGGTTTTAACGCTTTCCCATGTGAGCTGCACGGGAAAACGGTGCCCCCTGGGCCTCCCGAGGGAGCTGCCATTGACTCCCGCGGGAGCGGCAGGGCAGAGCGTGGCACGTCCCCGCCAGCAATCAGGGTGGCTTGGGGGTGTAGGCTGGGTAGGGGGTGCAGCCGGCCGAGTAGCCTGAAGTTACACCCAGCCTACCTAGAGCGGCGCGTAAAAAGCGCAGGAGGCCGCGCTGCAGCGAGCCAGGGCTGCCGAGGGATGGTTTACGATAGGAGCAGGCTTGGCGGCGGGGAGGGGGCAGATGAAAGGGCCCCTGACGACCCGCAGACCTGCGCAGTGAGCCTGGGTCCTGCCCGGCTGCTGCGGGGAGGGGCCCGAGGCGCAGAGCGGCGAGCAATGGGCCCCTTCCCACGGACCTGCCCTGGGCTGTGGGATACCCCGCAGCCCGGCAAAGGAGAGCAGCGGGCGGCGCGGCGGGCCTGTCTCCATGCGCTCCCCCCCCCCCCCCCCAGTGACAGGTTTTTGTCTCTCTTTCTCTTCCAGCCACTCGCCCGCCCTGCTCCGAGACCCTCCTCCCCGGTGGCCACCATGGGAAGTAAGACTCTGCCGGCCCCCGTGCCCATCCACCCCTCCCTGCAGCTCACCAACTATTCCTTCCTCCAAGCGTTCAACGGGCTGCCCGCGGTGCCCTCGGACCACCTGCCCAACCTGTACGGCTTCAGCGCCCTGCACGCCGTGCACCTGCACCAGTGGACCTTGGGTTACCCTGCCATGCATTTGCCTCGCTCTTCCTTCTCCAAGGTGCCCAGCTTGGTGGACGCCAGGTTCCAGCTGCCGGCCTTCCCTTTGTTCCCACACGTCATCCAGCCCAAGCAAGAAGCCACCAGCGTGCCCCTCAAAGCCAAACCCCGCTTTGATTTCGCCAACCTAGCTGTGGCTGCCACCCAAGAGGATCACTCTAAATTGGGCCAGGCGGACAGCCAGAGCTCGCCCCCAGGGCTCGGCTCCTTGCTCGAGGTCACCAAGCTCTCCCCGGAGAAGAAACCCACCCGCGGGAGGTTACCTTCCAAAACCAAGAAGGAATTCGTGTGCAAATTCTGTGGCAGACACTTCACCAAGTCCTATAACCTTTTGATTCACGAAAGAACCCACACCGATGAAAGGCCCTACACGTGTGACATTTGCCACAAAGCCTTCCGAAGGCAAGATCATCTGCGGGATCACAGGTAACTCCAGCATTTTAATAGCACGGTGGGGGAGGGGGTTATAACCAGAGGCTTTGCTTGGCTCTGTACCTCCTATACCACAAAGAGAAAGGTGAGGGAGTCCATTTCCCCCTGTAAATGCAGGGGTGTCACCATAGGTTGTCTACTGCTTTGTACAGTTTAGTAATGTCCCAAGTGATTGGGGCTTCTTGAGTTGGCAGATGAATCCGTTATAGAGGTTTACTTGCCTTCCCTCTACACCACAGAGGACCGTATACCCTCATCTGTCCACTTTCCTTGCAGGCAATTTGGGATGGTCCTTGCCTTTTATTTTTGAAAGTGATTTTAATCAGAAATACAAGAATGGCCATTAGAGCCTGGTATTGACAATAAAAGAATGACTCCCATAACACTGTGTGCTTCCTGCATGAATGTTTTTTTTTTCCAGTGGCCCCCATTCTGACTTCTTGTCATAGACGACATCTCATATTTGGGCCTCAGCAGTAGTTTGGGAAGTAGGCCACGAACAAGGGGTGGTTTTTGACAGGTCACCTGATTGAATTGTCACTATTTGTAAATCTATATTCTCTTTCCCCAGGTATATTCATTCTAAAGAAAAGCCTTTTAAGTGTCAAGAATGTGGGAAAGGCTTTTGCCAGTCCAGAACTCTAGCTGTCCACAAGACACTGCATACGCAAGTAAAGGAGCTTAAACCTTCCAAACTTAAATGCTGAAACCTCCAACACCCATGAACTAACTTCCCCTCCAGACTTTATACCAAATTCAGAACAGACACAAAAACCCCAGGATGGGAGCACTGAACTTTTCTTTTTTAATGAAAAATAAAAGGTTCCCAAATCCTGTCTTAAAATATTGTTTTGCCTTTGAAACCCATATCAATAATATGGAGAGTGCAAGAGAACTGGCTGTCTTGTGTGGCTTTGATAAACTTTATGCCAAAAGGTGGTGCTCACGTATTGGACAGGAATCTTTCTTTTTTAAAGCAAAAACGTAGCTTCCAAAGGTATTACTTTTTACATTTTTTATTTTATACTTTTTTTGACTGTATAAAGCTTCTTACTTAAACACTTCAGGAAACAAAAAATTCCAGAAGACAATTAAGAACTGAAACTTTGGCGTCTCATTACAGCACCATTGAGACCAGGAGAACAACTTGCAGATTTATTTGTTTGTTTCTGTTGTTGTTTTCTTTTTAAAAAGAAATGTTCCAAAGTAACCTAAATCTCAAGTGATGAAGTCTGCCATGCACTAAAAAGCCTCATATAGAGCTTAGAGCTGCAGCATCAACACTATGTGGAGATCTTGGTTTTGTTTTGTGGTCTAGTGCCTTGGGAGGTGGTTTGTAATTTGTGGACTTATTTAAAAACACCCAAAGGAAAGAATAATGGCAATAAATCAAACTGATGCTATGCACAACGTGGTTTTAGTGGTACTTTAAAGTCTGTGTGTGTCCTGATGAGGGAGTGGGCAGGATAAATCTCAACCAGAGAATTTTAAAGGCTGGCTTTCTGACAGTGTATTAAAAAAATTAAAACTAAGAGACATTCCAATATGTTTTGTTTATTAAAAAAGTTGTATGGCTATTTGGCACTTTATGCTGATTATTGGTAATTGACATTTATCACTGGATTGTGTTTTTTAAGTATTAAAATAAATTGTTATTTTACAGGCAAGCCTGACTTAATGTACTGTTCACATATGTTCTGAACCTTCTTTAACCATTTGCTTTCAGGTCTAGCCTCAATCAAACTGTCCCCCTCCCCCAATTGTCAGAACTATCCTTTTCGGGTGGTGTAATATTTTAAATTATTTTTCACAAATGGTGTACTGGGGGAGTGGCAAATGTTAAAAGTCGACTTTTTTTTGGTATGGGTTAATCACTGTTTTTACCTACAAAGGAAAAGTCAATAGATATGAGGGAGGGAGGGGAAAAGGTTGAGTCAAATCACTGTGCTCCTAGTGTGAAAAATTCACCTTGGTAACAAAATCTTGGGTATTAGCAGATAAGATTAGATGTCAAAAGTGTTAAAAAACAAATCAAATGAATAATGGGCAAACTGTTACCATTCACACAGCCTGAGGCCATGGGGGAAACACTCCTTTTACATTCTCTCTCCCCTTTCATTGTCAGTAGTGTATATTTATCAATTGCATCTTGGCCCAGTCTAGTGTTGATGGGCGGCCTTTGATTACAGGCAGCTGTCTTAGATCAGAGATGTTTATTCCACTGCAAAACGGCTTTGGATTGAGACATGTAGAGGGAGTTTTGAGCGTGGATTCCATCTGAGCTTTTAAAGCATGTGTTGCTTCTTTTGTAATTTCACAGAGAGAACAGCTTCTTCCCTGATTATTCGCAAGTCATCTCTGAAATCAAAAAGCTGAAATCAACAAAAATTTACCTTATTACAGATCAAAATAGTAACTTTTATTTTGGGTTTTTATTATTTCCAAAATATAAGGCTTAAACGTATAAAGCACTGAAATCAAAACAAAAACATTTTATTTTCCTTCTTTTCCATTTTCCTTCTTCATTTTACAAAGATACTATTTATATGGGCAAAGAATCTTCGGAATGATAAAAGAACACTATTGCCTTGCTTTTTAGTTGGGAAAGATAAGGATTTTCCCTCATTTGTTTATATATATATATATGACTAATTCAGTACATCTGATCAATTCCAGTGTCCCTCTTATGAAAACCTTTGCAGAGTTTAGTTTAGTCAGATAATGACTGCTGACTAAATATAGCAATAAATACGATGGAAATTGACACATTTCCAGTGGGCCAATATAAATCAAGTTATGCAGAACTGGCCTTAGTAAAGATATGTAGTTGTATTGGAAAAATCAACGGTTGTATTAAGTGACAAACAATACAAAGTATTTTGTTTTCAGTTTGAGAGTTTATAAAAGAGAATAAACTTATCTGAAGTAGGGCACAGGAAGCTAAGCAGCCCTGTTTTGTATGGGAATAGATATGTTGAGAGGAAAATCATGATGCAGTAGAGGGTGAATTAAAAACAGTATCATTGGGTATTTAGTACCTTGTTTCCCTAGTATGCAGATGCACCAATGTAGCTTTATAAACTCTCTATTATTTATATAATAGCCTCATGGCACCAGCAATAAGAGACCTTCCTTGCCTCAAACAGCGTACAATCTACCTAGATAAAACAGACTAGGAGACAGGTGAAGTGACTTCCCCATGGTCAGTGGGAGAGCTGGGATTAGGACTCAAATCACCTTGTTCTCAGACCAGTGCCCTACCCAAACAGTTTGCTTGCTGCCCTGTACTGAGAACACCCTAGGGTTCTCTGGTCACAGTCAGGTGCTTGCCTTGGAAAATGAGCTAGGTCTTCCCTCACCAGCTACTAGGAACTGAAATAACATCTCCCAGCCACAGGAGGGGATAACGGTGCTGCTATTACCAAAGCATTACCACCCCCCACCCCCCGGAGGGGGGGGGGGCATTACTTCTGAGCACGGCCTCTGTTAAGATGGTACCAAAAGCTCCAGACATAGCTGATATTTCAACCCCTGCTCGAACTTCTGCTAGACCATTTGTTCAGTGGTTTCCTTCCGCCGCTCACCCCCCGTTTTTAAGGAAATTATGGCAAATATCACGGACGCTGCAGAAAGAAAGGGATCAGCAGACACACCTCTCCTTCTGTGCTAGCCACTTGTAATTCATTACAGGGAACAAATGAGCAGGAATGTTCCCTGGAGTTTATTCGTGTGGGGCTGAGGTGAACGACTCTCTCCTGGAGCGAGTCATCTTTTATCTAAGTAATAAATAAAAGGGAGTGTTCTGATTCACTTCCAAGGGGGCGAGTACTCAGATGAAACGTTCCCACGCTGGCTGCACCATGTTCTTATCCTCTCTGATTAGAACCCCTGAATTCTGTAGTGGGGAAAAAAACAATGAGAGGTAAGAAATCTGATCTATTGTTTATTAAGCATTTCATTGTAGGATAGCATAGGTGGGGAATGAAGAAGCTGCTACTCATGTTGGGCGTGGGAAGCATTTCATTTATAATGCAGCAGCTTGGTGTTTTGACCATAAACACATACTGCTGTCAAGAATTTCCCTGTGCAATTTCATGTGGGAAACCCCCCACTTCCTAGAATTGATATAATCAGAATTGCCGATTTATTGAGAATTTATACAGGGTAAATTTTCTATAAACAGAAGTCTGGATTAGTCAAAACATCGTCTCCTGGTCTCATTCCTAATTGTGCTTGCAGGCCTTGCAAAATCACATTCTGTCAGTTTCCTCTATCAGTTTAAATCCAGGTTTATGTTCTGCACTGTAAATGCAGCAGTTTCATTCATGTATATGATAGCAAAGAAGAGATGCAACTGTTACATTTAGCAGGCAAATAATAGCAACTCCCAAAACAAGTGAGGGGAAACTAGATTGGAGATAGACATTTTAGCATCAGTCATATGAGTCATTTAAATGATCAATTACCTATGTATTTTTTGTTTAAATGGTCTTCATATTTGATATTTACCATATAACTAGTTTAGGCTTCTTAGAATCAAATCTCCATATACAGTATTTTCACAGGTTTCAATTTTCACCCTAAGAATACCCATCAGTGGAAATTTTGCCTGAGTAAGTACTACAGCATCTGGCTCTAGTTCCCTTTTTTATACAAGATTTACAAAGAAAATGACATTTTCCCATTTTCAGTTTGACTAAAATGTAACGATATCTTGTCACATTTTTTTCCCATTCCATTAAAACTTTTCCAGCTTATAAAATGCAGTTACACTATATTAAAGGACTGGTTCTGAAGAGTTCACTAAGGTCAGATTCTTACTGGTGAGGCCTGCAGGATCAACTTTGAACTCAGTAAGAAGAGTGAAAGCCTCATTGAAATACTTTGCTAGATCAATGTTGCATTGGCCTTCACAGAAGGTACCAGAGTTCACTCTTTCTAAAATTCTGCTTGATTTGCATATTAATTCTAGCTTCCTCTGGGAGTGACCATGCCGAGGAGTCCATGCTACTTCGTAAACGCGTTGCACCTTGAAGCAGTATGGTTTTAGCTTGACATGGTGCGGTGAGCCAGAAATTCCTGAGTTCTAATCTCTGCTCTGCATGACCTCAAGCAAATCACTTAACCTATCTGCCTCAGTTTTTTCATCAGTAAAATGGAAATAATGATACTTGCCTGCGTCACCGCCATATTTTGAGGCCTGGTTTGGAAAATGTTGTGTGTTGTTGTTGCTGGGCACAGTGGGTTCAATTCAGTAGCACTGAAGTGAAAGGAGTTGCTTCAGATTCAGATTCAGACTCATGCAGCTGAGAGCAGCATCTGGTCCAGTAGATGTAATGGAGTCTGGAAAGTTAGATTCATATGTATTTTTTTCCAGCTTTGGGAGGTTTGTTGAGAGATGGAGTTATATTGAAACTAATGCCCAGCGTGCATTTCTTTCATACATTCCTATACTGTGACTAAACAGAATAAACATGGGCCAAATTCATCCCGGGTAGAACTCTATTGAAGTCTGTAGTCTTTTTAGGAGTTTGGAACTGAAATTAATTGGGATGAATTTGGCCACATGTCTGTTTACTGCATGTGCCCTGTCTGCTTGGATTGCTAGGTTTTTGTTTTGTTTTTAAGTGGTTTCTCTGCCTTTTTAGTTTGAAATTTTTTTGAGGGTGGTGGCGGGGAACTAAAACATTCTCTTCTGTATTTCATTTATACAGCATCTATTATATTTGAGGCACCTCACATAACATAGACAAGACACCAGGAAAATTTTCAAAAGCACCAAAATGACTTAGGCTCTTAAATCCTATTAAATGTCAAAAGGATTTAGGGAAAATTTTACTGACTGTTCCTGTTTGAAAGAGCTTACAGACTAAGCTTAGTCAGAACACCAGAAATAATCATTGCAGGCAAAGGGAGGGTAAGGAAAGGGAGAAGAAGAATAATGATTAAGATAATGGTTGATTATTTATTTATTCATATATAAAGAACAAAAGGGACCACTATAATCGGCTCTGATTTCCTGTCCAACACAAACCAGAGAATTTCACCCAGTAACTCATGCAGGGGAAGGAATTACATTTCCCTACCAGATAAATGAACACAACAGAGTCCTGTAACTTGTGGTTGAACTACAGCAAGTGTTTAAAAATATATCTAACCTTGATTTAAAAGTTCTAAGTGACAATGCATTTACTATTTCCCTCGGTAAACTTTCAGTCACACCACCAATCCAAAATAGCCTTTGTCACCAAACAGACACATCAATTTCAGTTTCCATCAATTATGCAAACTCCCATTCATTTATTTTTAAAGACAAGTTCAAATGTAACAGTTGCATTCTCAATACAACTTTGAATGAGATTAACAGCAAAAATGAAACCGAATGCATTGCATTGGCCCATACAGTCCAACAGTTGGTAACTGACTTTTTAAATATGAGGTCGTATCTCTCAACTGTCTTTCATGAGGACAAATACCACATCCCTCATTTTAGATTCCAATTTGCCTCCCCCGCTCGAGTTCTTGTGGGATCACATCTCACTTTAGTTTGTCAATGTTTTTGACACTGATATGCTGAATCATGAAAACTGAGTTTATAAACTAGGAGCCTGCTCTTCATCTCCTTTACACCAGTTGAACTCAGTTGACTGACGTGGCGCTATTTTTGGTTTACACAAGTGTACCTGAGAGGAAAATTGGGCCCAGTGTTAGTTATGCTAGAGCAACGTACACTATATTGTTAAACACTTCTTGTGTTATTATAATTGTCTTCTTTATTTGCATATCTCAGTTTCTGCCCCTGAACTCCTTCTCCCATCTGTGCTGCCGCCTGTAAGTCATGCTACTCTCGAGTGTGACGAAGCATCAGCTTCTCAGCCTAGATCGTCAGTGGAGCGATGCTGATTTGCACTGACTGAGGATCTGGGCCCTCATCGTTTCACTCCCTTTTTCAATTCTTCCTATTTTCCCATGCCAATTCCAACTCCCCTCTCTTCTTACCTATTCATGCTTACATCTGTCACTTCTGTCACTGGGCAAACCTGTCCTTTCTGCTCTCCACCAACCGCTAGAGCCCTGGTATATGCTGTGGCCATCTCATGCTCAGCACAGCTTCCACTTTTGTAGGCCTCCCTGCTTTTTATTTGGTTCCACTTCAGTTTACCTAGAGAAAGCTGCAATAGCAACGACATTTGTCACTTCACAGACCATGTCAACCCCTTCTTCCAAGCCTTCCCTTGACTTCCTCTTGCCTTCTACATGAAATTAAAGCTTTTTGTCTTCAATTGCAAAGCTCTAAACAAACCTGCTTGTGCTCTAGTCTACCTACTTGTTCTCTTGCTCCCTGCACTTCCCCCAAGTCTCTCTGCCTTCATAGCCTTAACCCTCTCATATCTTGGTACTTTGTCCCATGATGTCCTTTATGCTTGGAGCGAGAACTGGTCCAATTACTGGCTGTGAGTGATTTATTCAACAATTTAGCATTTTTTTCTCCATTCACAAATTGTCTAAGCAAGACCATGGTTTTATTCTGTAATTAGGAGGTGAACAAATTTCAGCCTATAGGTTGTTCATAATGCTTTGTAGGGAGTATTTATTTATTTATTCAGGAGTCTGGATTCAGTAGGGGTGAACTTCAGCCCTGTCCAGACAACCAGCACAAGGCCGGTGCACTGGGTAAGTCTCAGTGAAGCCTTCTGGATAAGGGAGAGTAAAACCATTCCCCTCTCCATACACAAGTGTTCAGGATAGGTCTAGACAGTGTAACCTACTGGTGAGTGTGCTGTATTATGACCTCCATGCCCATCCCATGGGCCTTCACAGATGTTTTGCGTTGTTACAGCCCCTAGCTTAAAAATAGCCTTAGCAGGTCATGCTTTTAGCTCAGGAGGTCCCTGGGTCAGTCCCCTGTCTGTCAGCTAAGAGGGCAGATAGTCATAAGATCTTAGCTCCATGTAGTGGAGGGAGCACAGGGTCTGTGTATTAGATGCTGTCTCAGAGAGCAAGTGGGTGGGGATGAGTGGGAGCATGTGGAGCCATGGTTTCGTGCCCCACACTACAGCCCATGAAGCTAGCTGAACACATGCATGAAGAAGTGGGTATATGCTGCACATCATAAAAGGTTCAGGTGGCATATAGGCCATTGTGATGGATCTCTGCAAACAGGTGAATTTTACCCTGTCTAAGCTGGAACTGGATGCCTAAATGACATGGCATTGTTTCTGCTTCCTTTTGCACTCAGTATGAATTTTGCGCCTTGACAAAACACATTTTGTTTTATGATTAAACCAGTCTTGGTTATGGGCTCCAGAGTAGCTTTCCGCAACCATTCACAAACAGACACAACTTGGCTCGTGAATGATCATGAATGGGGGTTGGACTAAATGACCTCCTGAGCATAGGCGCCGATCTCGTGGGTGCTCCGGGGCTGGAGCACCTCCGGGGAAAAATTGGTGGGTGCTCAGCACCCACCGGCAGCTCCCTGCCAGCCCCGGGGCCCGCGCACAGCTCACCTCACCACTGGGAGATGTTGCAGGGCCCCGCCCCCGACGCCGGGTGACGTTGCGTCGGCGTCGGGGGCAGGGCCCTGCAACGTCGCCCGGCGTCGGGGGCGGGGCTCCACCCCCGACGCCGGGCGTCAGCCCCCACCAGCGCCGATGGAAGTTGGCGTCTGTGCTCCTGAGGTCCCTTCCAACCCTGATATTCTATGATCATGAAAAGCAAATGAAAAAGTGGGATCATATGTGGCTGACTAGACGTATGATTCGGAATTTACAGATCTACAACAATATTTACCCCTGCTCACTCTGGAACTGTTCCTTACTTCTCATGTGTCTGTTAAGCACTGCCTTTTAGATTTCTCCTTAAACCACACTCTGTCTTGAAGGCTTCCCGTCATGACCATTCCATGATTTTGCCATTGCTTTTCAGCTTGCACTGCCCAGAAAGTGTGCTGCTGGATGTCTACTGCCTGACCAATTACTGACTGCTGGGCCTATGCCAAATGTAGACTGTAAGCAACTGGGGGCAAGCACTCTCATTTACAGCACTGAGCACATTGTTGGCTGGGCTCACTAACTATTAAATAATAATTAAGAAGCTGCACAGTTTTATGATCACCAAAGCAGAGTGACTCAGCCAACCTTATACTGTTGATTATTTCATTAGCACAGGCACGTGTCCAGGCCATGAAATGGTTTTCCCTTCTGCATTCGTATGGCGACTACTTGGATCTGGTTTAGGAAACCGTTAGGGTTTCTCCAGCAGTTGGGAAATGTTTACGTCCAGCTGTTTATTTCCCTCGGTGGATTAATAATGCTATTTTGAAGGGCTGCAAAGAGGAAAAAAAATCAGATTTTCAAAACGAGGAGGGAAGAGGTACAGCATTGTAACAAAGGATGTAGGATATTCATTTACAAAACTGGGACGCAGGCATTTAAAATGAACTGCTGGGAATTTCCTCAAGTTTTAAACTTTCAATGCCTACTTAAACCTAATCAAAAACAATTACTCCAGTGTGGTTTATAATTGGGGAAAAGCAACAAGCAAGCAGATGGAGTCTTTAATATTCCTGACCATAAGAACTATGAACTTTTGCACTATCAGCCTGTTTGAAAAAGTTACAGAACTGACACACTTTCATAGAAATCACTAGTGTTTAGTAATGGCTTCTGTAAATGGTGGTGTTGAATCCAATTCCTGTTAGAGGTAAAAATGCCTTGCTATGCTACTGGGATACACTGGGAGGATTTCCTGTGCTGGAGAGCCTGCCAGAAGAGGAGGAACCTGGTTAAAATAGGTTGAAAGGAGAGCTCTCATTTCTAGTGTAGTTGTCGCAGGCCTTAGTGTCATGTTGCAATATTATGTTGCATCATCAAAACGTGACTCAGAATAGGGAAGAGAATGGTGAATGAGAAAACAAGTGTGTATGAAAGGGGTTCCCATCCACAAGCAAACCCCCAACCAGCTTCATAAAGGTGCTGTGTGTACGTGCGGCCAGTGGGGCTACCTAGGGGCATATCCAGGCCCCATTTCTACCACAGTGGAGAAGCTGTACGATGAAGGAACTAAATGGGGACATGTAGAGTCAGGGACCTAGATTCTCAAAGGTAATTAGGCTACTTTGAGGATCTGGGCCTGGCCAATTATAGATTTAACAGTCTTGACATCCAAAGTTGGGCCCCTAAATCCTTATTTAGGTGCCAAAATATAAGTGGTCTGATTTTCAAAGACGCTGAGCACCCAAAAGTTCCACTGAAGTCTCTGAGAGCTGTGTGTACCCAGAACCATTAAAAACCAGGCCACATTGATTTTGGTGCTGAATTTCCGGCACTCAGGATTGATGATTGATTTTAATGGGGCTGCCCAGCCTATAAATCAGTGTTGAATTCGGTCCCGTGTGTACAGATCTCCAGATGGAGAGGAAAGTGACCCATAGGTGGATTGAACGGCTCTGATCTGCCTCAGGTCAAACATCTGTAAGGAACATGTGTTTGGTTTCCTAACAACTTCATAGATTCAGTGGACGGCACATTTAGTGCAATGTTATATGTGCTACTGAAGTTACTGAATGCAAATACCAGCAGCCTCTGGGAAATTTTAGTTAATATGAAAATAATCTAAAGCAAATTCACTGAGTTAATCTAGCCAGGATAAAAGCAAAGAGAAAGAGTAACAGACACACTCAAGTAGGCACAGAAACGAAACTCCTCTAGGGTTTTCTGTTTAGATTCTCCAGCTTCCATTAGTTTAATGTGTAAATTAGGTCAAATGCAGAGTCTGGTTAAAAAGAAATGAATGCCATGGTTTTCACTAAATATTTTTGCAAATGGTGTTTTCTACTCTGCTATCATTTGTGGAGGGTGTACTATTCATCACCAGCACGTATTCAGATAACTGCCAATTTATTCATGAAAATATTCTGAAAGTTAAAAACGTCATGGAATTTAGTCCAAATGCTGATTTTTCTGCATACCCACAATGGAAGTACATTGCTTAGTACTTACAATTTATTATTTTCTATTTAAAAGATTTCATTTATCCAAACTCTAGTTCATGAAAGCATTTTAAGCATGTGTTTAAACACCACAGTCTTAAAATTAAGTACATGCTTAAATGCTGCCCTAAATAGGGGTGCTTTTCTGAATCAGGGCCCAACTCATGGAGCAGAAACAAGTCCTTTTGACTCAGGGGCCCAATTACCCATCACAGATAATAAACTGTTTGCAAACCACTCATATGCCGCAATTGAGTTGCATGAAATATTGGCTGAATGACCTAGGCACAGATCAATGTGGGTGGTGCTTGATTTGCAAGGAGGCTACTTCCCTTTAGGATTTGCCATGATCATTGGTTGAATGTTTGTTAATAACAAATGTATCATATAAACGAGGAGCAACATATGAACAAAAAAGGGCTAAATGTATGAGAACCTATTTGCTGTTAAGAATTCACCCATCTCCACTTACCAGCTATAATGGTTTGGACCATTATGTAAAATACTGTGATATGTTTTCTACACCATAAGTGTAAGAAGGACTTTTAAAATCAGTTTAAGCAGAATTTTTAAACTGGCTCAATGTAACATGGATTTAATAAAAAGTTTTATTTTTCTTCTAAAATCTGGTTACCTACCCTTTCTACCTTCCAGAGGAGATAATAGTTGATAATCATTTTGGTCCAGATCCTCAAAGATATTTCGGCCCCTAACTTGCACTGAAATCAATGGAGCTTAAATATCTTTGAGGATCTAGGCCTACACCCTTACATTATCTTATTGAACTTTATGGGAGCACAATGCAGGATGATTGTGCGCTTTGCCTGCAGAACAAGAGCTCTGCAATATCAGAAGGGAATGCTCAAATGCCTTTTAGATTCAAGTAAAAAGAAAAATCTGGACAAACAGTCTGAATTTGGACATGGAGAAATATTACACATGGTTCCAAGAAATTACTGCGTTATCTTAGTTCTGTCTAAACAAAGTGCTGCTTTGGGCTTCGGTCCAGCAAAGCAGTTAAGCATATGCATAACTTTGAGCTTGTGAGGAGACTCTTTGAGTGAAGTGAAAGTTTCACATTTTGAAAGCTACACATGTGCAAAGTACTCTGCTGGATCAGGGTCTTTGTTTTCTAAAAGGTGGGTGTTTTTTTTCATATGTGAGTCATGTTCCTCTCTGGATGTCATGACTGACCAAGAATCACAACTTTCTCAGGGACAGCCTTATGATTTGAAGGAGCCTGAGAAAGAATGATCCCTTAAACTGCTAGAGGAATTGGAGGGAGGAAAATCAAGCTGGGAATTGTCTCCTCCTCCTGTCCTGCTGATGGGATGGGTTGAGAAATTGGATGAGTTACCTCTTACAATAATGTGGGGTTAGAGAAGTGGCTGAAGGAGAAATTGCAGAAGAGAAAATCTTTCAAAATGAAGAACCCTAAGATGCTTGAACTGAGAATCTGAGTCACCTTGCAGTATTTCAGATAGTCACCCTTTTGTGTATTTGTTTGTTCTGTATCCTTTTTCATGGGAAAAATTAATATGACCACAGTTCAGCTGTCACACATCTGCCTGATTGAAGAAGGACTGATACATGTAGGCCGTATACTGGCCCATTAATGATCATTGCAATCAGTGGAAGCTGGGGATCTAGACTGAACGAGGGCACATAAATCTAGATCCTTGTCTACTCTGATTTTTCCTAAAACTGGTGTTTCTACATCTCAGGTATAACAACCCTTGCAGAATCTGGCCTTTTGTCATTAAATCTTACTCAGATATGCCAATATGGGACCAGAGTTTAGCAAATAATTATAACATATACATAAAACTTTTTCAAATTGTATTACAAAATAAGTGACAACATTTATTTGGAAGTATTACATATTTTACATTGTATGGACTGTTTTAACTTTATATATTGTTTGTGAAGAGTTCTTGAATATCCAATATTTTCTTTTCAAGCTGTATCAGCTGCCGTTGTCCACATAGGGTGCATGATGCTATTTCTGATTCCCGAGTGGGTGAGTGAATAAGCACTTTCAACATGAATATTTTTTCTGTGGAAATTTCAACTCTGTGATCCATGAAAACTCCCACATGTGACTTTGGAATTTGGGTTCTGTGAACATTTACGAAAGTAAAACTTGTGGAAAGATGGCTCCAACACATGAATAAAAAACTTCAAATGGATATTTTCAGATCTTTTTATTGTGTATTTTCCCAGCTCAGACAAATGGATGCACTGGTGGGATACATACTAGGTATTTTTACAGAAATAAATATACATAAATAGAATATTCGATTTCTCTCATACAGGCTGTGTGTATGGCTGGCCACTCATTCTCTGCTTCTACTCCAATCTGGCCATATACAAGTTGGACGTGACTATAGCTCATATCTTACCCTTGTTCTTGTGAAACTGGGGACTCAAATGCCATTGGGTCTTTTGGGCAGAGGAAAATTCACTATTAGGTGATTAGTTCTATCTAAGATCAGACAGACTTATTGGAGCTTAGATCAGTGCACTCAGAGGCTGACAAGCCTAGCAAACGCATATAATTGCTTGGTGGCTCTATAAGGTCATTTCATGGCAGACAATCAGGAGACAAGCACCTCACCCCAGATATAGAGCAGTCAGTATTTTACAAGGGTCAAACAAATACTCATGGGAATAGTGCCCAAATAGCAAGAGTCATCGTCATGTCAGAGGTTTTCAATTCAATTCTGAATGTTTCAGATTTTGGGTTTGGGTCAAAGGCATCCTCTAATAATCTACTCCAATGAATAATTTATAAATAAGAGACACCATGACTTAGTATGGGATGTAACTATCAATAGAAGCGTTTGCACATTTCATTTATTAATATTTTTGTTTTATTTTTAATTGTTTTCTGTATTCTCTAGTCTCAGTGCATGTCTAACCTACAGGTAAGTGCCTTCAGTGTTACATGTTCTGCTTCTCGGGGTCACTCTCATTCAAATGACTGCCTCAGTGTTGCCTTTCTTCTATTTACCCTGAGGGAGAGGAGTCTGTATTATAGGGGTATGGACTCTTCACCTTTCCCAGCATGCTTTGCTACTTTGCTAATAAAAAAGGAATATCCAGGTCATCCTCTCCCCTAATATTTCACATGGGTTATTCTTTCTTCATCTCTACTGCAGAGCTAGTCTGTTCTGCACCATGCCCTGAATCTACCCATCTCGTAAGAGGAGTACCTTTTTCAGGGCCTGCTTCTTGGTGTCTCCAGTCTTCTAGCACAGAGGAAATGGTCCCCTGAGTCACTGTTCTCTCAGAATTCAAATCTTGGGGTCTTAACAAACAAAGAAGATGAAAATGAATCTAGCTTGTTTTCAAGCACTGATATGTTCTTCCACAACACTTCCCTTATTCCACAGTGACAGCTTACCCTGTCCCAACCAAAAACCCAATAGATCCCTGTGATGGTGTACCCCATAAGACTTTACGGGGAGATGCTTATAAATGTATATATGTAACTGGAATATGTTTTATGCTACAAGTGCCATGTAACACATCTCTGTGAAAATTATGACCTACTGAATTTATTCCTCCTGTTTGTATGCATGTATCGTTGTAGTTGAAGTTATGAATATTGGTTTTATATTTGCTGGTTTTATACATAGCCTTTGTAAAAGCATGGGATCAGGTCTGGAGAAAAGAATGTGCAAGTTAAGTGCAAGCACTTAACAGACAAAAGAAGGTGCAGACCCCAATCCACATCTGGGCCTGGTCAGGAATGCAACTGGTTGGACTGGTTAGGGTGCATGGACAGGTGACTTGCCCATGTGATCCCAAAACTCCAGGGCAACATGATGCTACACAGGGAGTGGGGGAAAGGCTATAAAAGCCCTTGGAAGACCCCTCCATTTTGGCTTCAGCTGGCTAAAGAGAGAGGCTCTCCACCCGCCAAGGACGTACCCGAGAGAGACTGAACAAAGGACAAAGACACTAGGGGGTGTGAGCGATTGCTGGACCCAGGCTAGTTCTACAGCCTGTGAAAAGGAAAAGATTTAAATCTGGTGAGGCTTTTATCTGTGTTAAGTTTGAGTAGACATAGACGTGCGTGTTTTATTTTATTTTACTTAGTAATTCACTTTGTTCTGTCTGTCACTACTTGGAATCACTTAAATCCTACTTTCTGTACTTATTAAAATCACTTTTTACTTATTAAGTTACCTGGAGTGCGAGTTGGTACCTGGGGGCGGGGGGGGGGGGGGTGTGGGAAACAGCTGTGCATATCTTTCTATCTTTGAAATAGAAGGCGAACTATTTGTGAGTTTACCCTGTATAAGCTTTATACAGGGTAAAACAGATTTATTAAGGGTTTGAACCTCCTTGGGAGTTGGGCACCTGGGTGTCAAAGGCAAGAGCGCTTCCAGGAGCCTTACAGTTGTTAGGGGACTTGGTTCGGACCTGGGTCTGTGTTTGCAGCAGATCAGCGGAATCTGGCTCAAAGAAGACAGGATTTGGGAGTCCCAAGCTGGAAAAGGCCGGGAAGCAGAGGCAGAAGTAGCCTTGGCACACCAGGTGGCAGCACTAAGCAGGTTTCTGTGATCCCAACCCGTCACAATCCCCCACAAGCTGTATCCTTGCAGACCTGCCCCACTCCTTGGAAGTTCTAAGTGGCTGTGGAGGTAGCTGATACCCCCCTCACACACACACCTCTTTTTTTTCCTACAGAGGAAGAAGGAAATTCTTAAATGAAGATCCCCTTCACATGCAGATCACTGGGGCATGATTGGGCTCCACTTTAATAACACGTAATTAATCAATTTGTTGAACTCATGGACTGCCTACTTTCTCTCTCCCATGGGGTGAACATGAATGTCACCTCCTGGTAGAGATCATTATTTGCCACTAGAAATAAATCATCAACTACTCAAACTGGCAAAATTTCTATACCATGTGCAGGCTGATAACCAGATTAATAGGGCTCGAAGCAACTTGATAATTCCAGTTATTATCGAAACCATTACACCACAAGGTAAGAAATGAATGTAGTTCCTCAGCCCATTCAGCTCTCTGCCTCTCTTCTGATACTGTTAATAAAGATATTGCCATGGGATGTTATGAAGGCCAAAAGCATAACTGGGTTAAAAAAAGAATTAGATAAGTTCATGGAGGATAGGGCCATAAATGGTTATTAGCCAAGATCGTCAGGGACGCAGCCTCATGCTCTGGTGTCCTTAAACCTTCAACTGCCAGAAGCTGAGTCTAGACAACAGGGGATAGATCACTTGAAATTGCCCTGTTCTGTTCATTTCCTTTGAAGCATTTGACACTGTTGGAAGACAGTTAGATGGAAGGCAGTTGGAAGACAGTTAGATGGGCCATTGGTCTGACCCAATATGGTCAGTCTTAGAACTCTTGCTACTTGCTATAATAGTGAGACTATTATTAGATCAGAATGATTCTGTGTATTCTGAGAAGAGAAGGGAAATGAGATACAGACACCCAGAGCATTTGTAGCTTGTGTTTAAGGATAATTGAGAACCACAAGCACATTTCCCTCCCTCATAACTGCCTCCTTTGCGGATTTCTTATGCCTTCCTCTGAAGCATCTAGTGCTGGCCACTGTTGGAACAGGAATACAGGACAAATGGATCACTGTCTGATCTGGTATGCAACCTCCTATGTTTCAAGGAATGTGCCTGAAAACTACATAAAATAAAATGAACTGTTTATAAAAAATAATTAAGAAAAGACAACTTGCGCCAAAAATAATATATGAAAAACCATAAGGCAACATTTTTACTTCTAAAGTAAATAAAACAAAATAGGGTCTAATCCAATAAACACTTCCTGCTAAGTGTAATAATTACTATCCCAAATAGTCCCATTGCCTGTTATTAATTGGAAAGAGGTGTTTATCCCAGAAGCCATTGGACCCACTTATGGTACTAGGCACTATGCTCTAGAAGTGTTTGCAGTATTGGATCCATATTTTACTGTATATAATCTAAAAGAAAAATATTTCAGGCCCATTGACTTCATTGGGAATAGGATTGGGCATTTACAGTTCATCTGTCAGTAACGATAGAAAATATTTTCTTGACTTAAAAGATACTTCTATTTAAAATATTGTTAACTGTAATAGTAATCCTCAACTTCAAATTTAATCATCAATTTAAAAAACCCAAACTAATTGGAAAGAACTGTTTACCACAGCCCAGCATTCCCAGAAGGGGAATCAATTTATATGAACATGCTAAAACTGACCTATTTCTGAAATGTTACAGAAAGCTGAGAAAAGAACCACCAGAGATCTTTATCTTCTGTTCACTGTTTCAAAAGATCAATGGCAGGACGAGGGCTGAGGCCAGTTATCACATATGTTTTAGACATGAATATTAAGGTCATTTTAAAATCAGTTGCCAAAGCCTCAGTGACTGCCAGCAAAATGTAAAATAATGTTCCATGGCCCTCATTATATGCTTAATATGAATATGCTTCCCTTTCCATATAAATCATCATGAATGGAGCAACCAATAGTGTGTAGGAAAGTCACTAAATATAAATGTAGACAACAGGCTGAGTGCTCTAAAGAAACCATCCTGTGCTGTTGATTTAGCTCCTAAAGTCGAATATAAAATAAAGACTATTTTGCTTTTTACAATTATATATAATTAATTGTAAATTATGCCCAAAAATTGAATTGCTATATTGATATAATAGGATCATTGTAGTCAACACTTTTTGAAGATAGTAGGAGACCATGCAGACTAGAAAAATCTAAATTTGCTATAAAACATACATGTTGTCTATAAAACATAGCTAGTAATTTTAAGAGAAAATTGCTTAACTTGGGGAAATATTCTTCAGTCCTGACTCAAACAAAACTCCCACTGAAGTCAAGGAGTGAAATTCTGACCCTGTTAAAGGCAATGGCAAAACGCTCATTGACATCAGTTGGGCCAGGTCTTTACCCAAAGTTAGTTACATTAATGGACATTTTGCTTGAGTAAAGACTACAGGATTTGGCTTCTTATTAGCTAATGGCCAAATGGTGGCTGGCCTGGGCACAGGTATGAAAGGGATGGGTGAGGACAGTGAAAAAAAGCTGCCTTCTCTTGTGGCACCTGTGTGGGAGTTGGACAAAGTGCAGTTTCTTAATTCACTCAACTTCCATGGGCAGCCGGGTCCATAGCCCTGCCCTCCCTCCACCCGCCAATGAGCAGAACTGGTTGGATTGATAGTGGGGACTGTGCTATGCACAGTCCTTGAGGAGTGGAGTAGCAGGCATGCTCCTTCCGGGCATGTGGTTGCTGCAGGAGGATGTGTGCAATCTTAAAGCACAATGCCTGCCAGTGTTCACCCCCGCGGCAGTGCAACTCTGAGCCATCCCTTACTCAGGGTTGTGCCTAGCAGGCCTTAACCATTTTACATCAAGCCAAAAATGCAAGCTGGAAGCAAATCCTTCAAGAAGCATGTATATTAACTTAGAAATACAGGAACAGAAAGGAAGCATTGACAGTCAGTAAAAGAAAAAGCAATTTCTAGTCCAACTTTGCAAAGAGTTTCAAAGCTTTGGAACATGTATACATGAGATTAGCTAGCAATATCCCAGAATAGGTATTTTATGTATAATGTTGCCCAGCAACATCACTATAAACTAAGCTGAAGCTCTCTCACCATTCAAATGCAAATTTTTGAGAAGAGTTAATTTTCTTCACTGAAGAAGTGGGGCAGAGAAGGTAGAAGAAAGGAAGGGGAAAGGAGCACAGAGAAACAAGGAAGGTGCTGAAGCAAGGGAGACAGTGTTTGTGTTTAAGACTAGAACTTGAGGCTGTGCCAAATCAGAATTTTATTTAGGCATTATAGAGCAGATAGGTTCTTCATGACTGTTTGCAGTGCATGGGCATAAAGAAACGTAATGCAATTCACTGTAACAAGGTGAGGGTGTCAAAGCTGGAAAGGAAATAAAAGTTCATTAGCCATTGGCACAATTATTTGCCAAAGGCTCACTGAAAGGACTATGAACCTTAGTGATCTCTTCAGTGAACCTGACCGAAGCAAAAGGTTTATAACAAAACCCAGAACCAGGCAAAGGATTTCAGATGGTTTCCAGCCCCCACATCATGCAAAACTCAAGTGTTTTGGCTCAATTTTGTTTCAAGTTTTTGGGTTTCTTGAATCCTGAAAAGCAGCGAAACTCCTGTCTCAATCGAGAGCACAACAAGAGGACAAATGCACTTCTGACATATTCCCAACGAAGTCAAGAGACTTATGTCAGTGATGAATTTGGATAAGGAGGTTTAGGTATTTCGAGCTTGCTGCTTAGACCACTGAGGCCAGGTGGTCTACACTAGAAACCTTGGCTGCTATACTAATGTTGGTAAGGGACGCAATTTTTTTACTATTTCTATACCAGCAAAATCCCTTTGTAGATGCATTTATACCTAGAGGAAAAATTGCCAGTCTAGCTTATTTCTTTTGTGGAACCAGTATAAGCACTTTTTTTTGCCAGTATGAGCTGCATCTGTAGTAGGAGGGTTTGCCGGTATAGCTATACCTGTATAGTTATACTGGAAAACCTTTTCTAATGCAGACCTGGCCTAAGCCATCCCATATACAGACTGCACAAGTTGAAGTATAGTCTTATTGCACAGACCACCAAGATGCCCATATGTACTAATAGAAGATACACAGCTAAATAAACAGTCTAGGGTTCCTTCACAATGTAAGGAAACATGATGACATTTATATTAAAGTGAGGTTTTCCCTCTGTTTTCTCTTGGAGTACACAGAGTTTAACACAATTACATAAAAACCTAAGTATTTTCAACAGTGCTAAACTTGTTATGAAAGTGACTGCTCAGTCTTTGATGCTTTCAACAATAATTCATACAACTGAAGACCTCTTTAAAGAGTTGCACTGGACGTCTGTTTACTCTTAGGGGGTTCTGGAGATTTAAAACAGTATGACTCTGTCCCTTGTCCCTGATTAGTAATTCAACGTAAATGTCTTTATAAAAGAAAAATCAAAGAAATGAAAATAAGTGGCATGACATACTAGGCCCCGTTCTGTAACATCGCCGCTCATGCTGGAACTGGACTCTCCAGTTTCATTTGTTTTGATGGACTGTATAAATATTTAAACAATGCATGCTGCAATTTTATCCAGGCTTCAGTGAATTACAGAGCATAGTGGCTTAGTGGGGGGTTTAATATTGATATTCATTAGAGTTAGCAGCCCTGATTCAGGAAAGCATTGAAGGTTGTGTATAAGTCCATCCCTGTTCAGAAAACCACATAGGCATGTGCTCAACTGTAAGCATTCCCCCCACCCTCTGTCTGTCTTGTCTATTGAGACCGTAAGCTCTTCGAGGCAGGAACCATCTATTCTTCTATGTGTGTATGGTGCCTGCTGCCATGAGGTCCCATTCTGAGTTGTTCCTTTGGAACTACTGTAATAAACATGCTTCATAGTAATAATAATTTGCCTAAATTCTATTGACTTGCCATGGAAGTCAGTAAAACTTAGACCTGTGCTTTGCTGAATAGGGATGAAGTTAAGTCCATGGATGACAGTCCTTATATACACTTAGCGTATACCAACACCTGAAGTGAAGGGTGTGATTCCCAGGTCCAGTAGACATATGCTAGCATGCTAAAAATAGTAATAAACAGTAGTGTAGCCATGGTAGCACAGGCATTGGTGGGTGGTGGTATGAGCTAGCTGCCCCAAATATGTAGCATGGGATCCAGGTGGGTTTTTACTTGGAGTGGCTAGACCATGCCACCGCTCACCACTGGCATACTACCATAGCTATTTTAGTAGCTCTCGATGAGTATGTCTACTTGAGCTGGTAATCACACCCTAGCTCCAAGTGTAGTCATAGCCTTTCATTAGACATGAAGCTCTGCGGAATCAGGGCATTTTCAGGTTAGAATGGTCAGGACATTTTCAACAAGATTAGCTTATAGATAAGACTGATGATATTCTGAATTGCTGAATTACACTGAGGCAAGTAAAGGTGCCATTGAATAATAGTTTGTGATAAAATGTATATGAATGATCTGAAGTGAAATATTCATTTTTGGACCAGTGATAGATTTGAGGTACACTGTCTCATGATCCACCCGGACTAGAAAGCAGATCTTTATAAGATCAGAAAGCCATGACACCTGAACCCACCACACTAATAATGGTATAAGACCTTGACCTCATCAGTTAAAGACTTTGAGATGTTAATATTTCAGCTACTATCCTGGCTGACACACTGGGGAGGAAACTATGGACCTTCAGAGCTAAAGGCATGAGCTAAAATGGCATTGTTTTCTGTCCAGAGCTATAATAGACTCAGAGTTGCTCTGGACTAGCACAGAGTGGGATCTGTAGCACACACTCAGTGGTGGGTTGCATAAAATCATGACATTATTATGTATGTATGAGCTATATTTAGGTAATTTGTAGATGTTTCTAAAATGTTCCATTTTTAATTTTTCTTCCACAGAAGTCTCGTCAGTTGGACTAATAGTAAGTAAGGTCCATGGCTTTACAGGTGTAGGCATTTGAAGAATAGCACCAACAATATTTTGTAAAACAACCTTTCTCATATTTTTTCTGTTCATATATGGCACATACAGTCGTGTTGCGGGTCTTATCAACATGTTTCGACTGACCTGCATAAATCACAGACTCATGCCAATAAAATATGTCACACACACATACAGACATACACCATCATCTAGTCTCTTTGTGAAAATGATAAATTGTGACCTGAAATCCATCAAGCACTCCTAGGATAATTCTTCTTAAATGGCCTCATTAGAACAGTGCTGAAAGTGATTGTTGTTTGGATGTCATTATATAGAGCTGGGAGAATAATGGATTTCTGGTTTATTGGCAATTTTAAAAAGTCAACAAAAATTGTTTCTGGTCAAATACAAAGTTTTGTTTTGACAGAATTGGAATGTTTCATTTCAATTTTGATCATTTTTACATATTTTTGTATTTTTTAAATAAAATTAAAGGAGATTTTGAAACAAAAATTAATTTCAAACCAAAAAATCAACATGTTTGACCCACATGAGGTATTTAGCTACATAACTGTTTCTGCCTTTGTTTTCTGTGAACTTCACCTTTAACCCACTAAGGCATTCCGCTGTTTACAGAGATGGACCTCCATTTTATTTGTGGTTTCACGAAGACTTATGAAGAGTGCATATGGTGTACTCACTCTTAAAGTCTTCACTTCTGTACTTATTTGTTTTATGGTTCTTTGTAATATTTTTCCATTCACAAGAATCCTGATGGTGTGGTAGAAAAAACAACAAAGAGCTCAAAGAAACGGAACAAATCTCTCGATTATCAAGAAACACAAAGATAAAATGGCCACCTATGGCAAATTTCCAGTTTAGTGTAAAAGAGGAATAATTTGAAATATCTGTACAAATGAATAACAGCTCCATAGTTAAATTTGCCCTTCACTATAGTTTATAAATCTGTTAGTAGCCTATAGTTTAAAAATCTGCTCTGGGATTTTTCTGGTTGAAAGGCCCCATATAAATACAAGATCATTATCATGGTACTATGACCATACTGTGTACAATGTGTTTGATGATTTTTTTTACATTAAACTAATTAGTATGATGGATCAGAGTGTGTTATTAAACAGAAAATGTGTTAACATTTTAAACAAGTTATGAGGTGGCATACTTAATAGAAACCAAAAATGCAGTTTTGAGGTGAAAAAAGTGAACTAGCCTGACAAAGCAGCTGTTTAATAGTAAAACATCTGCATTCTCATTCCTTTCCTGCCTCCCTCTAAGTCAATTACTTTTTGTTTTTGTACAACATCCAAGGAGGATCCCAAGATAAGTTTTGAGAGTATAACACAAAGGAGTAAAATTAATGCTATTTTTCTATCTGGTGAGCACATTTTTACCCACTGAGATAAATTAGTTTTGTGTCACTTTCAAATTTCAAACAGTTTGTCAAGAGAATAAAATATCCATTAAACAGATATTTTCAATGCTTATCAGAGGTGTGTCTGTGCCAAATACACAATATTCTGTGAAGAACAGCAATGTGCTGGTACTTCTTTGATCTTTTCAGTATTCTCCATCTTGGTTAGCTGCCAAGGATCATTTCACTGTCTCTGTACAGCTTACTAAGAACAGGGGAAATATGAATGGGACTGAAATTTTGAGACTTTTTCACATCTCACTTATACTGTTTCTACATTCGTGTAACTCTGATGTCTTCAGTGAAGCTACTCTTGATTCACATTTGTGTAAGCGACATCAAAATCCGGCTTTTTGTCTGCAATTTTGACATGGATTAAATTAACCGTTCCTTGCTTAGAAAATAAAAGAGTCAGGGAAGATTTATTATTGTAATTGTTCACATGAAGTTGAGCTTTCTGAATGAAGCATGTCACAATTTAGAGTAGATATTTGCATGGCCAACATTACCATGATATCCGAGCACTCACTCCATCTTTCATGTGTATAGCCACATAACAGCCATGTGAGGCAGGAAATACAGTTAACTAGCTTTTCACAGATGGAGAGCTATGGCACAGAGAGACTATCACTTCCCCAAGGTCACACAGGAAGTCTGTAGCAGAACAGGGACTCACTCTCAGGTAGAGTGACCAGATGTCCCGATTTTATAGGGACAGTCCCGATATTTGGGGCTTTGTCTTATATAGGCGCCTGTTACCCCTCACCCCATCCTGATTTTTAACACTTGCTATCTGGTCACCCTACGTAGGCTAGTGCCCTAATGACTGGGCCATCCTTCCTCTTTCAGAAAGCCCCCTGGTTCTTGATTTTGTTTTGGGGAGTAGGTTGGGGTGAAAAGGATTTTACTGTGGATATGCAAATGAATTCAGAGTTAAATCCTCCATTATTTGTATTACAGTAGCAAGTACAGGGCCACACTGAAATTAGGCCCCATTGTGTTAGGCCTTGAATGGAAACAAAGTCAGAGCCAGTCCCTGCCCTGAAGAGCTTGTAATTTAAATAGAGCAGCCACGGGACGGGAGAGGAAACAGAGGCATAGAGAGGCGAAATGCATAAAACAAATGAATAAAAAAAACTCTAGCTAAAATCTAGCTAAAAGTCAATTAATTTGAAGAGAATCTTTACCTCTGGTACTAACAACTTGTGAGATTAGTATAGCCGGCGAGTGTTACTCTTCAACGTGGACAATGAAACTAGATTAGATTGGTCAATTTCACTTTTATTCCACTTTTTAGAGTCACTTTCTCTTCCTGGTCCTCATGCTCACATGATGCCTTTAGGGCAGCTCTACGGTCCCTTAGCTGGAGTGTGAGCCAGGATGTCATTTTAAATTAAGCTCTAATGTTTTTACACACTTATTTGGACAGTGCCTGGTACAATGAGGCCCTAATTCCTATTTGGGGCCCTTAAGTGCTATCAGAAAAGAAATAATGATGCCCCCAATACTGTGAGTGTTTTGTACATGGAATCCCCAATGGCCTGAATTCTCATGTCTGCAAAGGTAGCATAAAGCGACTTCAATGTGGTAGTAAATTACACCCCTATTAAGGCCCTTTTATACTGTTAGAATGGTATAAAGGGCCCTTAGTGTAAATTGGACCCTCAAAAAAGGGCCTTCAAAATTACTTTAAATTGCTGCAGTAGATCAGTGTTAAGTAATGCCAATACTGTGTGCTGATTCTGGGCAAGTGCTTCATACCTGGAACTCCTTTTGACATTGATTACAGTTCCAGTGTGGTGCATACTAGAAACTCTCCCATTAACTGGTTGTATTTCAAAGCATATGCGTGTGTATGTGTGTTTTAGTGATGAATTGGAGCTGGTAGCAAAGAATTCTCCCTCAACTCGCCCCTATTTTTGTTTGTAAAGAGTCTTTGTATAGCCTTCCCTCACAGTAATAGAGGTTACATCTGGTTATACTAAGGTGACGGCTCGACAGCTGCAGGTATCACTGGCAACCGAGCAGTCAGTTCTGTAAGTTATCCACTGCAGATGGCGAATGTGAATGATCAGTTGATTGCTTCTGGTAATCTGTATTTTTTCTCCCTCCAGGACTAGTTCCAAACTCCCTTAGCCTGTTTTGAATTTCTCTCATGATGCCATCTCCGTGCATGATCAATAAATTACAAATACCTTTTAATACATAATGAAAATAAGAAAGAAAAACTTGTAGCACCTTAGAGACTAACAAATTGATTTCAGCATAAGCTTTTGTGGGTTAGTACCCACTTCATCGGATGCATGGAATGAAACATACAGTAGACAGATATTTATACAGTCAGAGAAACATGATAAGGTGGAGGTGCATAGACCAACCTTAAGAGGCTAATTAATTGAGAGGAACCATAACAGCAGGGGAAGAAAAACCTTTGAAGTGATAAACAAGATGGTCACACAGGTGTGAATGAGGATCGTTAACTTAAGGGAAATAGATTCAATTAACGTAATGGCTGAGCCATTCGAGGTCCTTATTTAATCCTGAGGTAATGCAATCTAGTTTGCATATCAATTCGAGTTCAACAGTTTCTCTTTGAAGTCTGCTTTTCGAGTTAATCTGTCGCAACACTGCTACCCTCAAGTCTGTCAGTGAGTGATTAGGGAGGTTGAAGTGTTCTCCTACTGGTTTTTGAATGTTATGATTCCTGATATCAGATTTATGTCCATTTATTCTTTTGCGTAGAGACTGTCCGGTTTGGCCAATGTACATGGCAGAGGGGCATTGCTGGCACATGATGGCATATATCACATTGGTAGATGTGCAGGTGAATGAGCCCCTGATGGTGTGGCAGATGTGATTAGGCCCTGTGATGGTATCACTTGAATCGATATGTGGACAGAGTTGGCATCGGGCTTTGTTGCAAGGATAGGTTCCTGGGTTAGTGTTTTTGTTGTATGGTGTGTGGTTGCTGGTGAGTATTTGCTTCAGGTTGGGGGGCTGTCTGTAAGCGAGGATTGGTCTGTCCTCCAAGATCTGTGAGAGTGAGGGATCATCTTTTAGGATAGGTTGTAGATCTTTGATGATGCGCTGGAGAGGTTTTAGTTGGGGGCTAAAGGTGACGGCTAGTGGTGTTCTGTTATTTTCTTTTTTGGGCCTGTCTTGTAGTAGGTGACTCCTGGGTACTCTTCTGGCTCTGTCAATCTGTTTTTTCACTTCAGCAGGTGGGTATTGTAGTTGTAAGAATGCTTGATAGAGATCTTGTAGGTGTTTGTCTCTGTCTGAGGGATTGGAGCAAATGCGGTTGTATCTTAGAGCTTGGCTGTAAACAATGGATCGTGTGGTGTGTCCAGGATGGAAGCTGGAAGCATGTAGGTAAGTATAGCGGTCAGTAGGTTTCCGGTATAGGGTGGTGTTTATGTGACCATCACTTATTAGCACAGTGGTGTCTAGGAAATGGACCGCTTGTGTGGACTGGTCTAGGCTGAGGTTGATGGTGGGATGGAAATTGTTGAAATCATGGTGGAATTCCTCAAGGGCTTCTTTTCCATGGGTCCAAATGATGAAGATATCATCAATGTAGCGCAAGTAGAGTAGGGGTGTTAGGTGACGAGAGCTGAGGAAGCGTTGTTCTAAGTCAGCCATAAAAATGTTGGCATACTGTGGGGCCATACGGGTACCCATAGCAGTGCCACTGACTTGGAGGTATATATTGTCCCCAAATGTGAAATAGTTGTGGGTGAGGACAAAATCACAAAGTTCGGCCACCGAGTCTATATAGCCAGACAATCCTGCTGTTAGGGTGCCAATGCCTGAGATGATGGGGCGTCCAGGATTTCCAGGTTTATGGATCTTGGGTAGCAGATAGAATGCCCCTGGTCGGGGTTCTAGGCACGTGTCTGTACAAATTTGTTCTTGTGCTTTTCCAGGGAGTTTCTGGAGCAGATGGTGTAGTTTCTTTTGGTACTCCTCAGTGGGGTCAGAGGATAAAGGCCTGTAGAATGTGGAGTTACAGAGCTGCCTGACAGCTTCTTGTTCATATTCCAACTTATTCATGATGACGACAGCTCCTCCTTTGTCAGCCTTTTTGATTATGATGTTAGAGTTGTTCCTGAGGCTGTTGATGGCATTGTGTTCTGCACGGCTGAGGTTATGGGGCAAGTGATTTTGCTTTTCTACAATTTCAGCTCGAGCACGGCGACAGAAGCAGTCTATGTAGAAGTCCAATTTGTTGTTTCGACCTTCAGGAGGAGTCCACGCAGAATCCTTCTTTTTGTAGTTTTGGTAGGAAGGATTCTGTGGGTTAGTATGTTGTACAGAGGTCTGTTGGAAATATTCTTTGAGTCGGAGACGTCGAAAGTAGGATTCTAGGTCACCGCACAACTGTATCATGTTCGTGGGTCTGGAGGGACAAAAGGAGAGGCCCCGAGAAAGGACAGATTCTTCTGCTGGGCTGAGAGTATAGCTGGAAAGATTAACAATATTGTTGGGTGGGGTAAGGGAACTGCTGTTGTGGACGCCCCATCATCTCAGGCATTGGCACCCTAACAGCAGGATTGTCTGGCTATATAGACTCTCTCCTCAGGCCCTGTGCTACCAGCACTCCCAGCTATCTTCGCGACACCACTGACTTCCTGAGGAAACTACAATCCATCGGTGATCTTCCAGACAACACCATCCTGGCCACTATGGATGTAGAAGCCCTCTACACTAACATTCCACACAACGATGGACTACAAGCTGTCAGGAACAGTATCCCCGATACTACCACGGCTAACCTGGTGGCCGAACTTTGTGATTTTGTCCTCACCCACAACTATTTCACATTTGGGGACAATATATACCTCCAAGTCAGTGGCACTGCTATGGGTACCCGTATGGCCCCACAGTATGCCAACATTTTTATGGCTGACTTAGAACAACGCTTCCTCAGCTCTCGTCACCTAACACCCCTACTCTACTTGCGCTACATTGATGATATCTTCATCATTTGGACCCATGGAAAAGAAGCCCTTGAGGAATTCCACCATGATTTCAACAATTTCCATCCCACCATCAACCTCAGCCTAGACCAGTCCACACAAGCGGTCCATTTCCTAGACACCACTGTGCTAATAAGTGATGGTCACATAAACACCACCCTATACCGGAAACCTACTGACCGCTATACTTACCTACATGCTTCCAGCTTCCATCCTGGACACACCACACGATCCATTGTTTACAGCCAAGCTCTAAGATACAACCGCATTTGCTCCAATCCCTCAGACAGAGACAAACACCTACAAGATCTCTATCAAGCATTCTTACAACTACAATACCCACCTGCTGAAGTGAAAAAACAGATTGACAGAGCCAGAAGAGTACCCAGGAGTCACCTACTACAAGACAGGCCCAAAAAAGAAAATAACAGAACACCACTAGCCGTCACCTTTAGCCCCCAACTAAAACCTCTCCAGCGCATCATCAAAGATCTACAACCTATCCTAAAAGATGATCCCTCACTCTCACAGATCTTGGAGGACAGACCAATCCTCGCTTACAGACAGCCCCCCAACCTGAAGCAAATACTCACCAGCAACCACACACCATACAACAAAAACACTAACCCAGGAACCTATCCTTGCAACAAAGCCCGATGCCAACTCTGTCCACATATCGATTCAAGTGATACCATCACAGGGCCTAATCACATCCGCCACACCATCAGGGGCTCATTCACCTGCACATCTACCAATGTGATATATGCCATCATGTGCCAGCAATGCCCCTCTGCCATGTACATTGGCCAAACCGGACAGTCTCTACGCAAAAGAATAAATGGACATAAATCTGATATCAGGAATCATAACATTCAAAAACCAGTAGGAGAACACTTCAACCTCCCTAATCACTCACTGACAGACTTGAGGGTAGCAGTGTTGCGACAGATTAACTCGAAAAGCAGACTTCAAAGAGAAACTGTTGAACTCGAATTGATATGCAAACTAGATTGCATTACCTCAGGATTAAATAAGGACCTCGAATGGCTCAGCCATTACGTTAATTGAATCTATTTCCCTTAAGTTAACGATCCTCATTCACACCTGTGTGACCATCTTGTTTATCACTTCAAAGGTTTTTCTTCCCCTGCTGTTATGGTTCCTCTCAATTAATTAGCCTCTTAAGGTTGGTCTATGCACCTCCACCTTATCATGTTTCTCTGACTGTATAAATATCTGTCTACTGTATGTTTCATTCCATGCATCCGATGAAGTGGGTACTAACCCACAAAAGCTTATGCTGAAATCAATTTGTTAGTCTCTAAGGTGCTACAAGTTTTTCTTTCTTATTTTCATTTTGCTGACACAGACTAACACGGCTACTACACTGAAACCTTTTAATACATGTATCACAATATCTGACCAGGAAGAATATTTATGATGCAACACTGCATACTATAGCAACATAAGAAAATGGTTCCCGTCCTGCAGAAAATGGGCCTGTTTCTCCAATGCTTTGCACCTTGTGTAGTTGACTGTGCAATTACAAAGCAAGTGTAAGTTTCATCACTGATGTGGTGCCTGATTCTTATCTACACTAAGGCTCTTTTCAGAGTTTTATCATTGCTGTTTAACGTTATACTCTATGGGCATTAAGAACATATGCATCAAATTATTTTTGTTTAGGTCTAGTCACTCAGTATCTTGGTGCATGGCCCAAGTAAACAGGGGTGCTTGGGAAAGAAGTGAACTCATTTTGCCTAATTTTGAATCCACTAAACTATGGTCAGATAAAACATAAGTGCTTCTCTGCTGGCGTTCTGACTAGAGGAGACTGTGGCAAAAGGAGTAGCGTAGAGAATTCTAGTGACAAATAGGAAAGGGAGATAGTGGAGCAGAATGAAAAATGAATGTAGAACAACTGCCATTCCCCGTACATTTACAGGGAAATAGGGAACCTCCCAAAAACTAACACTAGCTCACATATAGAGTTTTTACTGAGTTCTTACCCAATGGGAGTTTTGAAATGTAATAAAAGTTTTGTCTGAAAAGGACAGGGTAAAAAATGTGTAAGGACCTGGAACTGACCCAGGGAAAATTGATTCTCTCATATGCTCTTTCCGATGGCTGGTCTAAGAAAAATGCAGTGGAATGAATTCTCTTTGAAACACCGTGTTCAGTGTTCATAGAGGTTTGCTGCTTTGCCTCACAATTTCTGAAATGAAACCTATTTTCAAGAGGGACGAAAGAGATTTTGCAGCTTTCCTGCATGACCGTCAATTGCATTGTCAACTTGCTACAGATGCATACCACATGTAATAATATGATTTAGTACTCAGCAATAAGTTTTATTATTATACAATAGCAAGATGAATAAGGTGGGTATCACAAAGCCAGGTGAAATCAACTCAAATGACATGAGTGTAGTGATGAATGCAAATGACGGTGGTGCAGACACATCCAAAAAACTCTATGTTGCGTGTAACAGAAATAGGGAAATGTGTACTAGACTCTGCCCTTTGTGTGTGAGGCTCTGGCTCTGGACGGGGATTCCTGACATACATTTCTGCCAGATATGTTCAATATTTAACCCATACATATTACCATATCCACTTAAGCGTTTTTGCATCTTTTTGGAGCCTACTTTTTGCTTTTCAGTCTAGCAGGGCTTCCTAATTACTTTAGTGGGCATAACCCATTGTTGGGTTTTTCATTCTCACAAGAACAAATGTGCACTTTTACTTTGAATGACTTTTCTTTCAGATTAAGGAGAATGTGACAGTAAGAAAAAACAAATGTAAATTCTCAGCAAGAGAGCACAGTAGGCCAAATTCTGCCCTCCAAAGTACACTCAGCTTCCATTGCCCCTAATGTGAATTCCACCTGGGCAACTGCACTAGCTGAGAATTTAATCCAGTGTGCATGTGATTCCCTCTATAAGCAGCCATTTTGAATTGAAACTGCGGTCCAAAATGAAGGCCTTGATAAATCAGCTGCTTTTTCTGAAGTGCCGACCATGGGAACTCTGCTCAGTGTACCAGTGACTACACAGGCAATGGATACTGACTCCTGTCATGTGACAAGGCTATCAACCTTTGGTAATTCTGGCTCATGTCAGATGACTGAGGTCAGGAAATAAAGTCCTGTCTTTTACCACCACTCTTTTGTGTCAAACCTTTCTTACACTCAAGGTCTCTGAAAAATCAGGCCGCTTATTTAGGTGTCCAAGTAAGGATTTATTTGCATAACTTAGAGCCCCCAACTTTGAAAACATGAAAAGTATGTATGCCTAACATAAATAATGTCAGATTTCTGGATTGGTCTAAATGAGTAGAGTGTTTCTTTAAGCAAAAATTAAAACCTTCATTAGGTCTCGCATTAGCCAGTGTTCTTATGTTTTATATTCAATCCAGTGTATTAACATATAACAATCATACCAGATGGAAGAAAATATCACTTCTGGGGTCATGGAAGGGGTATGTAAAATTCTGCCAAATTAGAAGGAGAAATCCACAGAGGCACAAGAGCTCATTAATATATGCCCTAATCCCCTTGTGGATGATTGTGGTTTGGACCTGTAGAAACAGAAATGAAAAAAGGCTTCCCTAAACTGACCAACTTTAGTGCTGAATAGCCAATATCCACAGTGTTCCTCGGGCTTACAGGGACTGAAAAGCCCTTGAATTGATACGTATGTATGTCCTACTGGACAGCTGCCTACAGTAGATGCCTATCCTAAATTAACACGACTCAGATTATGATGTGAATGTCAATAGAAAACACATACCTAGCCAAAAGCCAACATAGTTTAGAAAATGTAACACTTTATATACATCACATTTAAAAACTGCTTTTGTTCGGGAATGAGTGAGGGGAGGCAGGAATACCATAGACCATTTTATTTTGCCTCAGGGATAGAGTTGTGAGAAAATAGAGTTTATGCCATGCTTTGGCTAATCTACCCAAATATAGCATCTGTAACTCCTTTATATGATGTTTAGTATTATAACAGGAATATTTTACTGTTTTTCTGTTGTAAGAACAATACCAGACTGTTCTACAACATGCTCTAACTTTTGGTTACCATTTCTCTGAATATTCATTTTAAAAGTAGAATCAGATGATTCTTCATTTCAGTTATTTAGAAAAATATTAGTTAATGAGACCTGATGCCTTCTACCAGCCTTCCCACCATGGGTTTGTTTTCCTTTGGCTGTTTATTCACAAAGAACAGCTTCAGAGTTTTGCAAGATGGATTGCTGGAGACACACATTGCATTAATGGCAAAAAAGCGAATTTTTACCATCAGCAGCTGGCTGGGAGATGGGCTCTGGGCACTTCTTTACTGTGCTCCATGTATTGATCACCTCTAGGTTAGACTAATGCAACTTGATATGACCATCACCCTAAAGCTACACACAAACAGCAGCATGAAACACCATATAATGATCACAGGCAGGGCTGAGCACATTACAGCAGAGCAGTACTTTATGAATTCCACTAGCAGTCTGTCCCTTTTCAAAGAGGGAAGTCTCTAGCCTTCATGTACAAGGCCTTCAATGGGCTATCTCAAAGGCCCCCTATCCCTCCACACCTCCCAAGACAAATTACATTCCACAAAGATGCTGCAGAACAACTGTCCCAGGCTGTCAGGTGCAGAGGGCAGATGATTCTTAGCAATGAGACACCCTGCTCTGGAATGCCTTACCACAGTAGATCAGAGGCCATAACCTGAAGAAATTCTAGTCTTGCTTCCCTCAGTTCCCTTTATAGCTATTTTATCTGAAAATATGATCTTCCCATCAGTTTTACTGGCGCAGTTTGGACAATTGGACTGTTGATTGTTTTATGACACTGGACCAACAGAAGCACTAAGTGAGGCAATTCTTTCACCCTGAGACCTGAAACATTTCAGAAATGTTTCCTAAACATTAACAGGAACCAGGAGGTATTTTGATAGACTTATAAATTTCACTCATTTATAAGAAATATGAAACTTATTGGTTTATTACGCCAACAGGAATTACAGATTGTATTATAAAAATCAAAGGCCAAAATAGTTCAGATAACTTGAGCTATAATTAATACTTCCATGTATTTTACAAGATTCTAGAGAGGGAAATATTGTAAAACCTATAGACCTTGTTCATTAAAATGCTGCTTATGTAATCAACTCACATTTTTTTCAGTGTTTTATGGGCATTCTGGAGTAAATACATTCAATACATATTGGAAAATTTCAGCTTTATATGTATAGCATTCAGGACTGTGGATCCACAAAAATAAATCAGATACGGTTACTAGAAAGTAGGTCTGTTTTTACACCTATTTATTTGTGTATTTCACAGTAGCACCCAAAATATTTAACCTTGTTCATGTGAACAGTCCATTGAAATCAGTGAAGCTACTCACAGGTTTAAAGTGAAGCATGTGAGTAAGTGTTTGCAGGACTGATACTCTAGTTTGTACAGAACTTTGGGATCCTCTAGACTGAAGGGTCTATATGAACAAGTACTTGTTACTACTACTGCTCCTGTTGGGATTACTTTGTGAGGAAAGAGTAACTACAAAGGAAAAGATTGGTCAAATGACACTAAGGTCCTAAACTTGCAAGTTCTCCATGCAGAACCTTGCACCTTTGAGGAGCCCCAGTGAACTTACCAGAGTAGTTCCATACAGGCACAGAGGTCTGCCTGAATGGAGCACTTTGCAGAATCATAGGCTGGGTACTGCCCCACTTGTGATGTTTAGTTTTGTGATGCCATATACTGCACTGTGCAAAATTTTGCCATAGACATTTTCTCTAGTAAGGCTACTTTAGTGCTAAAAATCTTCACTTGAATGATGCAAAAAGCAGACTTATCAACTACCACATACCTCGCTGCAACAGGGGATGCTTGATTTATTCATTAAGATTCAAAGGGGACATTTAGATGCTGGCATTGCAGCAGAAACTGCTGTAGATGCTACTTTCCAGTCGGCCCAGTATGTTACCAGATAGCCATGGACTGGAAAAATTATAACCTACAAATGGAAAATTGAAATATATTGAAATCATACCAGGGAGTCAGCGGAACATGTCTCCTGGAATAGCTCCTGTGTTGGCAGAAATGACTGGGCAGCGATCCCAGCAGCATATTAATCTCTAGTCATAAAACTAGTACAGGAAGGTCATTTAGTTCCTAGGAAGATAAAACAGGTTTAATAAACTAAAGTTTGGTGGTCATGAATAGATTATACTCTTCACAGTTTTGTTCAGCACTGTTTACCCAGTATGCCTAGTGAAAATAAACATTAAGGGTGAAATTCATTTCTGCGCACGAGGTCTGTGCACTATTTACATCCCATTAAGACCTGAGGGGGGAAAACAGTGGGGCATGGGCCTTGTGCAGCCTTTCTGCACAGTGGTGAATTTCACCCTACAGGGATGTCTACACTGCAGTAAAACTCCGGTGGCTGGCCTGTGTCAGCTGACTCGGGCTTGTGGACCTTGAGCTGGTGAGCCTTGCCCACATGCTCAGGGTTCAGCTGATCACCATATTTGGGATTGGGATGGAATTTTCCTCCAGGGCAGATTGGCAGAGGCCCTGGGGGTTTTTCACCTTCCTCTGCAGCATGGGGCACGGGTCACTTGCTGGAGGATTCGCTGCACCTTGAAGTCTTTAAACCATGATTTGAGGACTTCAATAGCTGAGTCGTAGGCGAGAGGATTATTGCAGGAGTGGGTGGGTGAGATTCTGTGGCCTGCGTTGTGCAGGAGGTCAGACTAGATGATCATAATGGTCCCTTCTGACCTTAAAGTCTATGAGTCGATGAGCTGTGGGCTACGGAATTGCAATGTAGACATTCAGGCGTGGGCTGGAGCCGGGGCTCTGGGACCTTCCCTTCTCATGGGGTCCCGTACCCCAGGCTCCAGCCGGAGCCCGAACGTCTATACTGCAAGCCTGAGTTAGCCGACACAGGCCAGCTGTGGGTGTTTTATTGCATTGTAGACATATCCTAAGTGCTCTAATGTGGTATCAACCATCGTGCTGTGTTTGTGGAACTGAAGAGCTGCCTTGCCTCGCTTCAGCGCTATGCCTCCTGCAATTCCCCAGCATGCCGGAGGAGTGACCTGCTACTAACCCTCTCTGTGATGATGTGGCAGGGGATAGGAGTTGGCTTTGCCTCCTCCCTGACTCATTTGGAGCAACTTGTGGGGTGGGGATGTTTGCACAGAACGGCCCCTGCACTCAGGATCATGGACCGTGATTACGGATGGTCCTGCATGGGAAGCACAAGGTGAGGAAGGCGCCTCATGCCCATCCCCATTGCGCACTTATGCAGGGGTTGGCCACAGTCTGGCTCTACATTTAGAAGAGTCTTCATTGTGACTAGGCTTAGGTGCCGATAACATAACTAGGCCAAAACTCCAGCTCAGGTGGGACCAAACCTCTCCTCAAGGGGCTAATAATGCATAACCCTAAATAATGCCTTATAGTGAAAACAACATATGTGGCATCTAGCCAATTTCAAAACACTTTTTATCATTTATTTGTTAAGTCATGCATTTCACCTGTGAGGCAGATAAATACTATTGTCTCAGTGTTACCAGTGAGGAAACTGAAGCAGAAAGCTAAAACGCTAGATCCTCAAGGGGGCTTTTAGGTGCAGCTTCCACCTACTAGGATTCTCAGGTGCATTGGAAGAGTTAGGCACTTAAAAAGGGATTTACGGATGCCAGCGCACTGAGTGGGGAGCTAAGCTAGCCAGCGTCATGGACAAAGGAGTTCCTAAAGGAGCGGAAAGAGATGCTAGCGGTGTAAGCACTGGACTGGGAGCCAGGAGATACGGAAACTGTTTATACCTTGCTAGCCTTTCCTGGGTGAGTCATTTAACTTCTCAGGGTCCCTCTTTCCAATGTATGAGATGGCAAGAGTGACAGTAGTTTATTTCACAGAGGTGTTGTAAGACCTAATTGATAAATATGTGTATAGCATTTTGAGTCTTGGATGGATGGTACTGCAGATATGCAAAGTGTTGTTATCGTATCTTCCATTTTCTTCTTCACTGATTTTAGAGTTAAAAAAAAAACTCTCTGTCAATGGAAACCGTTCATGGGCAAATCATCTAGAATAAATCATCCAATAAGTGCCCTCCACTGGTCCTTATCTTATACCTTCTTGCTTTTCATTTCCTTTTCCCCTTTCCTCTTTGCAAATCTCCTCAGTCCTCCCCTATATACTCCTTCCTATTTCCTGGTCTCCTCATTCCTCTCCTTTATCCAGTCCCACCAGAGCCTGGACATGAGCTCAGGGCTGGGAACTGCTGCAGCTCCAAAGTCTCAGCTGTACCTGTGAGCAGACAGGATGTCCATTACCATACGGTTCAGCTAAGAGGCATTGGGGCACCCAGGGAGCTAAGGAAGCAGAAGAGAGGCAGCTTCTGGATGTGCTGTTTTGTGAAGCACATACCATGTTGCAGTGGGAATAGGCCGCATCGACAGGGGAACCCCTGGGCAACCAAATATCCCAGGGTTTAAATGCTACTGGGGAAAACGCTCAACAAAATTGCCTGGAACTGGCTACCAAGGCTAACATCTCCTGTAATCTAGACCTTGCTGTCCTTAAAGTGAGGGATGCTTGTCTCTCCCACCCATGTCTCCTCCTGTGACTCAAACTCACTTCAGAGCCAGATGAAAGGGTTTTCCAGAGACTGTTTTCATTTGCCTCATATTATGGGAGCCATCAGACAAAAAGCCAAGACAGGAAGCTGATGTCCTTTTCAAAAGATGGAAGAAAAGTAATGGGGGAAGGAGGAGGGAAGCCAAAGGTAATTCTGAAATAAATTCTTAACGTCTAAACTGCAGAGCCAAGGTCTTAGGTATTGTTAATGAACCATTAGCCCTGCCCTAATCACAACATCTCTTTCTTTTGTTCTCACACCCTACTGCTTTCTCTCAGCTTGGACTTTCAGAAGTGACAGCACCCCTCGTGAGCAAAATCTGTTGAAAAAAAGGAGCATGGCTCATGCTGGTTATAATGGACACATCTGTGCTTGCAGTGTTTGTCCATCATACCCCATGTTTGCTTTAAGCAGCATGGTGGAGAGTACGTAACAGCGTGTGTATGTGTGTGGGGGGGAGCAGGGGTAAGGAGGCAGTGAGAACGCAGCGACTACTTAAAACACCACTAAGTCATTTTGTTTCTCAGCACTGAATTTATTGCAATTCACTTTGTAGTCAGATGAATGGACTATATATATAAAGAAATTTTACTCCTGGTTTTTTTTACTACAACATAAATCTGCTGATTGTTTGCTGCGAAGTTTGGACAGAAAGAACACAGGCAACCCTTGGTGTGACTTGATCATCTATTGAAATCTGTACAACTTTGCCATCAGTGTCCACCATTTAGCTAAAGAACAAACGCGTGAAGACTAAAATTCCCACTGGTTTCATGATCTTGTTTTTGTCTGTGCCAGTTCCTCCCTACCAGCTTTCCCGCTTCAAAGGATCCGTAACTCCCAGTAAATGTTTAGAACTTGTTTGAAATAACAACATCCATTCTTCCCTAGAACATTTCTAGAAATGGTGGGCCTGATTCAGCTCTCACTGGGGGCACATCTACACTGCAATCAAAACCCATGGCAGGGCAGCGGCTGGCCCAGGGCAGCTGTCTCGGGTTTGTGGGGCTGAGTCAGGTGGGTTAAAAATTATAGGGCAGACGTTCAGGCTTGGGCTGGAGGCCAGGATCTGAAACCTCAGAAGGAGGTGGGTCTCACAGCCCCGGCTTCAGATGCCTACACTGCTATTTTTAGCCCCACAGCCCTGAAAGCACCAGTCAATTGATCTATGCTCTGAGACTCGGTGCTGCAGGTTCTGTACTGTAGTGTAGATGTGCCCTCTGGCTCTGATCCTGCAATGAGGTCTACATGGGTGAGTCCTTGGGACTCCACCTGAGTCCACCAGCAGGAATATCTGAGCGGGATTGGAGCCTTACACAAGTGTAACTGCATTAACTCCTGACACACTGCTGTTACTCAGTGCTTACACTTAGGCTTTGTCTACACTACAGCGTTTTGTGGACAAAAGTTATGCCGACATACAGCCACTGCTTTAATTAAACTGCTGTTGCTTGTCCACACTATGCTCCTTGTGTTGGCAGAGCACATCAACACACTAGCAGCTCTTGCATCGAAAGAGAGAGCAGTGCACTGTGGGTAGCTATCCCACTGTGCAACTGGCCGCACGGTGCTTTGGGAAAGGTTTGCAATGCCTCCTGGGGCAGGTACAGCGTGACATGATGCAGGTTTCTCAATCTCCTCATTCCATGGGCATCCTACTAGATTGCCAACCGCTTTTCAACTGAAGTGTGTGTGTGTGTGTGTGGGGAGAGAATGTGTGACAGGGAGTGTACGTGTGTGTGTGTGTGTGTGTGTGAAAGACAGAGTGTGTGTGTTGGGGTGGTGTGTATCACATCAGCCCTTGCCTCCCTCCCTGGATCTGCACAGCACAACAGTCCCCCCACTGTCCCTCCCACCCACCACAGCAGCAGCCTGTCTGCCACTGTGTTCCTACTTCAGGAGAGATCAGGATTCCACATTAATGATTTGCTCTTTGCTGCCAGAGCAGAGCAGCACTCTCAGCTGTCAGAACTTCTCAGAGCTTTGAAAGGGGAGGGGTGCATGCCTGCAGGGCAGCCGAGCTGAAAGCGGTGAGCAGAAAGGTTACGGTGGGCATTGTGGGATACTGGGGGAGGCCAGTTATGGCGACATAATGGCAGGGTCTACACTGACGCTTTCTCGATTTAACTTTGCCACAGAAAGCTTTATGCCCTTCGTCAGGGTGGTTTTATTTTGTTGGCAAAGCAGGAGAGTTCTGCTGACAAAAGTAGCATTGCAATGTGTACACCTCTACTGCCTTGTCAGCTAAAGCTGCCTTTTGCTGACAAAACTGCGTAGTGTAGACAAGGCCCTACACTGCTGTAATATCTGACCTAATTAATTCCCTGCCATTGCAGAGCCTCAGACATTGGTGGCACCTTGGTCTCTCCTGTTGTCTGGCCTGTGATATACAGGAGGTCAGGCTAGATGATCTAATGGTCCCTTCTTGCCTTAGGGCTTGTCTTCACGTACAGCGCTACAGTGGTGAAGCTGTGCCGCTGTAGCGTTTTAGTGAAGACGTTCCTATGCCTATAGGAGAGCTTCTCTTGTTGGTGTAGTTAATCCACATTGTAGTTGTAGTGTAGGTGTAGGTGTAGTTAAGCTCTCACATCAATATAATGCTGGCTACATGCGGGGTTAGGTTGGTATAACTTCGTTGCTCAGGGATGTGGATGTTTCACACCCCTGAGTGACGTAGTTATACCCATGTAGGTCTGTAGTGTAGCACTGACCTTAGATGCCATGAAACTAAGGGTTTGTCTACATGAACATTTAATTTGTGCCAAAATGGCATGTGAATCTACCCCACCCTATCTTGCCATAGACTAACTGTCCCCGTGGACCCTGCTGATGTGCATTACTAGTTCATTAGTGTGCTTTGATCTAGTCCTCTTTGAAACAGGACTAATTAAAGTGCATTAACAAAGTGCCAATGTGCTTCAGCAGAGTCCATGAGGACAGGTAGTCTGTGGCAGGCTAGTGTGGGGTAGAATCACCACCCCAGCTTGCTGCAAACTAATTTTTCATATATACAAGCCCTCAGAGTAGAATCAGGCCCTGTTATCCTATGGTTCCCTTTTCTAAAACCTATTTCCTATTATCCTTGCAGGTGTAGATCAGATCATCTCTGTAATCCCATTCAGGTAAAGGTATGGTACAGTGAACTCTTTTCTTTCATTTCTCCTGCTCTTTCATTTAAATAGAAACAGGATTTTTTTTCCAGCTCTCTTAAATATTTTGGTCAATATTCTCTGTTGTCCTGAACTTCTGTATCAGAATGGCAGGATTTTATACCCATTCTGCAGTCACTTTGCCCTGGTGTAAATGACTATATCAAATGCAGGGCAATGGTGCATTAGGCCTATAGTTAAGGCTCGATTTAGTCATGGGTATTTTTAGTAAAAGTCATGGACAGGTCACGGGCAATAAACAAAAATTCACGGCCCATGACCCGTCCATGACTTATACTAAATACCCGTGACTAAATCTTGGGGGGGGGGGAAGGTTTGGGGGCTGCTGCTGGGGCAGGACGTCTGGGCGGGGGCTGCTGCTGCGGGGGGGAGTGCCTGGGGGAAGGGTGGGAGATTTGGGCCAGCGGCACCAGCTGGTGGGGACCGCAGACTGCGGCTGCTCCGGTGACCACCCAGGGACCGCTGCTGGGACCAGTGGACCGTGGCTGATCCAGCCGGCTGCCTGGGGACCGCTGCTTGGGATCATGGACCGCAGCTGCTCCGGCTGCCCCAGACTGCTGCCGGGGGCTGCCCGAACAGCGGCTGGTGTGGCTGTTCCCAGGACCACCTGAGCAGAAGTCTGGCTGCTGCAGAAGTCATGGAGGTTGCAGAAATTCATGGAATCTGTGACTTCCGCGACAGATACGGAGCCTTACCTATAGTATGAGAACAAAGTCTTCTATGCACCATCCTACAATCACTCATGGCTCATCTACACTAGAAGCACTACAGCAGAGCAGCTGCATCGATGAAGCTGCGCCACTGTAATGCGTCTGGTGAAGATTGTCTAAGCCGATGGGAGAGACCTCTCTCATTGACTTAATTACTCCACCTCCGCAAGAGGTGGTAGCTATGTTGGCAGGAGAAGCTCTCTGGCCAACATAGCACTGTCTACATCGGCACTTAGGTCAGTGTAACTTACATTCCTCACGGGTGTGCATTATTCACATCCCTGAGTGACATAAGTTATACTGAAGTACGTGGTAGTGTAGACAAGCCCTCAGTCAATCTATACTGCTTCAGTGGTTTCTTACGTCGCTGTATTCTGCACATTTTTCTGATTCCCCCCCAAAAAGTTTATTTTACCAATATGGTATTATTAACTCTATGAATATCAAATTAATTTTTCTCTTTGACAAATATCCTCGAGTTGACATATAAAATGTCGACTAACTAAAATTGCAAACACAAACATTGCCTCTTATTTACTTTCATTCATTGAACCAATCAGGATAAATGTGGAGTGACATTAAAACCAGAATGTTACAGTTTTTGTAATTTACTGCTCATAAACTATGATGATAGCTAGAGGAGCAATGACAACTCTAGTTAAAGTTGCATAACTGTTTCCATTCCAACTCTCTGCTTTCAATTGCCCATAATTTCCTCAAATTTTCACCATTCAGTCTAAAAGTTCACACGTTCAGTTTCTGCCGGAAGGTGAATTTTGTGGGAAAGTTTATGCAAGTATGATCCAGCCATTCTTGAGAATGAGCAGCTTAAAATCAATTTTTAAAAAAATAGTACCTTTTTACCATTATCAAAAAATACTTGTATCTTTCTTTGAACAGCTCTCTCCCCAGAACAACTGGAGTGGAAGGTGGAAGGGTCAGATTCTTTGCTGGGATAAATGGGTGATATTCCACTGGAGTTGTGCCCATTTACACCTGGCCTATAATTTGGACTGGAAATAGCCTTCATTGAGAAGATGAGATCGCGTGAAAATTGGCTTTGCTCTGACCAAGTTATGAAACTTTGGCAATAGAGTGCTGTTCTTCCTATGCTGTAGATTTTACATGCATAAATATGAGATAGATGGCATACACATTCCCACTTAGTGCATAGATCACAAAGCTAACAAAATCCATGCTGAGGCAATGGGTGACTTTGCTGTATAGTGAAAAGTGTAGTGCAAATATGCAAAAGCCAAGCCAAGGTCTATGCCCTCCATAGACCTCAGAAGGTGCAAAAGGGTTAGATAGGATTGCTGTGCATTCTGGGTAAAATTAAACCTCGAGAGTCAGCACCCATGCACCACCTGGGTCCCATTTAAACCCTACTGTGAAGGTTTATGTGCTCCATAAAGCTTGTGCTGGCTCTATGTTCAGGGGAGACTTTTACCCTAAAACTTGTTTTAAATAAATGTTTTTAGTTTTTATGCAATAGATGTAAACTATGACAACTGTTGTTTGGTACATAGCTTAATACACAAGCAGCCTCTGATTTGAGATGTACCTGCAATTCCTAAAATTCCCCAGAACAGGCTGGCACTCCTTTGAGCTAGGCTATAACGTATTTTATTTTTTCTGTTAATATTCCAAACACAAAGTGCCTTTTTCTGCTGTGTTCGGCACCTGTGACTTTATTGACATCTGGGTTGCATTTGGCAGCCCATGTAGTTGTATGTACCTTGCAAATATGTAGAACAAATCCCCCTTTTGACCATAAAGCTCATGGTTTGAGCTTGCCCCCAGATAGGCTCTCAGATTTCCTCACATCACTGGTAAAATCTCTTACTATGCTTGTGCTCGTGGCAAGATGGCACTGAGAATCTGCACAGCAAAAGGACAGCGGTGCCTCTTAATGTCGAGAGCAGACTTTACACCTCACTTGTCAGTAAAAAGGTAGCACAACGGGAAGGACAGGAGGAAATTAGTTTAATAGTTTATGGATGAAGAGATGCCTCAAAGGAACCTGCTTATGCTATTAACCCTGATCCAACTGCCATCAAAGTCAGGAAGAGTGTTTTTGTTGGCAGTCAAATAAAACTCCATGCCCCTGATGGTCAAATGCAAATTCTGAAGCCCCACTATCTTGCACTGACAACAAAAATAATAGTGGGCTAGATTATACCCTGAGGCCCAGCCCTTAGCAGGGATGGTGTATGAACTGTACCTTCCCAGGAGCAGCTCCAGGTGGTGCTGAACACCCCTTTGAAGTACAATTTCTTTCTTGCTCCGTACTTCCTCTAGTGGAGTAATAACTTGCTGTTGGTGAAAGCTGAAGTGCACTGGCAGTGATGTGTGTGGAAACTGGCACCGGCCTACATGGCTCAGTGCTGTTCTGTGTATTCCTGGCTGATGCTATCACTTTCAAATATGCTCACAGCTATAAAAGTGAAATCACCTCACCTTGCCCTATTATTTTTTTTCAAGTCCCTTCGATGTACTTTTTGTCCTAAGCTCATTCCCTCATTTAGCACTGGACCAGGGAAGGACTATGTTTTGTCCAATAACGTTCTTTTTAGATGGTATAGCTCCTCCCATTTATACCAATTAGGGATCTGGTCCTTAAGTGGATTTTGTGTGGTGGGTGACTATGGTTAGAACAAGCTCACAAAGTCATAGAGGTTAAGACCAGAAGGCACCACAAGATCATCTAGTCTGGCTTCCTGTATAGCACAGGCCACCAACACCACCCCTCACCTGCACACTCAACCCAACAACCAAATTTAAATCAATGTATTACAGCCCACAAGAGACTAAACTATTATGTGCCACAGGCAGAGAATAGGAGGGACCGAGATGCACCAGTGCCCATTGCCCCTGCAGTGGCAGGGAAATAAGTTAGTGAGATATACCCAGATACTCCTGGCAAGTGACCCGCACCAACAAGCTGCAGAAGAAGATGAAAAAATTCCTTCCCTACTCCACATATGGTGATCAGTTAGACCCTGAGCATGTGAGCAAGAACCAGCCAACCAAGCACCTGAGAAAGAGAATACTCTGTGCCTGGGCCCACCCTGTCCAATGCTGTCCATCTTCAGCCATGGCCCTCTCTGCTGCCAAGAGAGATCACCCCACTTCCTGAATACATTGGTGGGGGACAAAAAAATGCAGCATCTAACTCTTTTACACATACACTAGTTTAAACATGCAGCATTAGAGAACCCTTGGTTGATAAGCACAAATAAAAAAATAAAGGTGTACTTGGCAGGGTCTTAAAAGAAACCATTTCAGGGCTCTGAAACCATTGCCCACAATACCTGATACAAGATCACCCCACAACAAGCAAGACATTAGAAATACGAAGGGCTCTTGAGCACTACATTTTCACAGCAGATCAGCACAAAGTTATTTAGCACAGATGTTTCTGTAATTGTGATACACTGGGAAAAAAAGTCTCTGTTTAAATGTTAGTGGCTCCCAGACTCACACTTCCACCTGTGTATTGTGGTGATCCAGTCTTAATACACTGGGCTGTAATGTGAACCATGTGCTAACATGTGTCTGGCTCAAAAAGTTGTTAAGGCTTTCCCGCCGCTGCCCCCATGCTCTCCACACATCTTTAAGTGGGTTCCTTTGTTTCTCCTTTTATGTTTAAAAGATTTTATCAAATAAGAAGAATAAAGGCACTGAGTAGCTCATGGGATTGCTTATGTGGGAGAAAGCCAGTGCAGATGCACCTAGTGTGGTAGTGCTCCGAAATTGCTACCCTATGATGTATGTGCAGTGGCCTGTGTGAAATGAGTGGGGTTACAGCGGGGTGAATTATTTGCAGAGCACAAGTTGTTTAATGCAGTTAGTCTCTTTTGCTGTTAGCAAATTATCTGTGAACAGACTTTGTGTTTTACAGACGTGTTCATTATTGAACAAACGGTTTATACAAATATATTTCAGCCTGTGGGTTGGCTCATGATCTATTTATCACAGCTACTATTCTGATTATGGGCTTTTTTGTAACATGTGCTTTGTGATTGGGCACCTTAGCCATATCATCCTGTGTCTGACTGGATGATGATGATGATGATGATTTATTTGTATTATCTTAGCGCCTGGGAGCCCTAGTCCGGGAGCAGGATCTCGCTGTGCTAGGGGCCGTTCACACACACTACAAAAAGACAGTCCCAGGATGATTCCCAAGCCCACAATGAGCTTTCAAAAAGGCAGAGTGAACATTTCCATCACAAATGTTTTTGAAAATACATATTTGCACAATTCCTCACACGATTGTCTTTCTGTGAAAAGTTTTGATTAAAGAAAAAAGCTGGTGCAAATATCAGTGGAAAACAAACACAAAGGGACATGAAAAAAAAATCAAATATCCTTTCCCCCTCATTTTCACACTCCCAATTAAAGTACAAATATTTTAAAATTATACCGATTTTATATATTATATGTTCCTTTATTACTGTACAATCTGAGCTCCTCAAAGTCTTTAATACGCACAACTAGACTTGGTCAGAAATTTTCTGATGAAATATTTTTCTATTAGAAAATACTGATACATCATAAGCTAAATGTTTTGTGGAAATGTCTTTTGGGGGAAAATGGGGAAAAAAAGCAGTTTGAGATAATGAAAATGTGCCATTTTGCCACTTTCATAAAGGACCATTTTGATTTTTTTTTTGCATCTACTTATTTTTTAGAGAATTGAAATGTAAAAAAAAATTCAAAATTTGAACAAAACATATTGATTTTATCAAACAAAAACATTTAGCTCAATCCAAAACATGTGTGTGTGTCTCTCTCTCCCACACACCCCAAAGAATTGTGCTTCCCAATAATTTAAAATGTTTTGGTTTTATTCCATTTTAGAATGGAAACATTTTTAGAACTTGCAGGAACAGTAAATCAAATTCCCATCCCACTCAACTCACAAAACCTGTGCCTTTCCCTTTCACAGGTGCTGAACTAAGACACAGAGACTTTGGCCTTGTCTACACACATAAGTTGTGCCACTTTAGATATACTGGTATACAGGTAACCCTGCTTAGTGTGGACACGATGGTGGTGCATAATGGAGGCTGGGAGAGTCTAAGCCTTCCCAAACCTCAAGCCACAAGGGGGTTGGGGGCAGGGGGACACACGGACGAACAGTGACAGATTACCGCATGGGGCCTGGCCAATTTGGGACCCCTGGAAAAATCTCCCCCTGCGACGGCCCCAGGTCTGGAGGAGCTCTCGCTCTCCACTGGGGCCGTGGCGGGAGCATAGAACTTTTCCAGTCTTGGGGTTGCAGTGTGGGGAGGGGAGGCAGAAAGGAGCAAGTGGGGGCAGGGCCTCAGGGGTAAGAGGCGAAGTGGGGGTGGAATGGGGTGGGACCATGGGCATGGCCATGGATGGAAGGGGCAGGGCCTTGGCCAGAAGAGGCATAGATCCAGTGTAGCCAGCCATCCTTCATGACCCCAGGCTCTTCACATCCTTTCAGCCTGTCAGGGACCTGGCGGAAATGTATGGGGCACGATCCTAGTGCTACTGCTGAAACAGATTCACAATTGCAGCTGGGTAAAACTCAGAGGAGCCCCAACCCTGCTCTTATTTAAGCTGGTGACCAAACTGACCCCCAGCCAGCTCCAGGATAGGGGGGGTGTAAAGATGGTCTATAATCACCTTTGCCTCTCTTGCCACACCATGAGCACTGTTCTGCAATACCCATAGGTTCAGCCTGAGGTCTCATAGCTATATTTTCTCTTGGAATTGAAAAGGAGACCAATGTTTAAGCAAAGTCTGTAATAATGACATTTGCAAGTTCTTTTAACTTGTGTTTTTTTCTGATGTAAAGTATGTCTCCTACCCCAAGATTCATAAAAGGCTGCAACATAATAAATCAGCACTTAAACATCTAAGGCATAATCATTAATTATAACTTAATGTCACACAGACAAAAAATATATATAAATCAGCAATCAATTCTACTTGACTTTTTAACAAGCATTACATCCATTTAAAAGGCTAAATAAACTCTCTTTCGTCAGAAATATTATTCTTACAAGAAGCAACAGGCCTATTGTGGCACTTCAGTGCTGAGCTCAGAATGCACGTGTTTGGTCTTTGAAGCATAGATTGGCCTGAGTGTCTTGGAAAGGACCTTGGGGATCTTGAGTAAACAATTCTGGAGATAATGCTTTGCTGTAATGATGTTTGTGTTTTCTTTGTGAAACTGCAGTGGAAACCTGGCAACTCATGGAAAACATTTGTGGTTCCAATGAATTCACCTATAACTGTGAGGGATTAGACTAGGCAGAACTGAACTGATACAATCTTTCAGTTTAATTCGCAGTTGGGGGATTAAAATAAAACATGAGAGGCCAGCACAGAGGAGTAGCATGACCCGCTGGAAGATGTTTGCTAAATTGTAGGTCTAAGAAGGATCTCAAAGAGTTAAACTACCTGGTCACTGGAAGTGAGCTTTGCTACTCCGGTTGTGGTAGGGAGGTGGCTCTCCCAGGGCTTCTGTGGACCTGTGGAAAAAAATTATATGTGATCATGTGATTAAAGACCATCAGAAGGCATATGCACAAGGGGGCCAAATTAAGGTTGCACTTTTGAGGGCTGCTTGAAGCACAATCACTAACAACCTGGGAAGGAGAAGATCCATGGAATAAAATCAGAATGTGTGTCTGGAGAGGCCTTTTATATCCACTTACTCCTACCTGGCCCAAGAACCAGCTACTAGAGCTGGGCAAAACTCTAGATTAATGATTTGTGAGTTTTTGCCAATTGCATAGTGATATTTTGTGAAAATAGAAGCATTTTACACCTGCAGTCTACTCCTTTCCCCTCAGGTCACACAGAGAAATTACCCCAAAGCCCCTGCTCCTTGCAAAAAAGTTAAGCAGTGATACTCAGATCTCACTGGTTCAGGAGCCAAATTAGAAATCTCCATTATCCAAAAGAGCCACTGTAGTGTGAAGTCATTGTTCGATTTACTATATATATATAGTCTCACAGCAAAATGACCGACCAATTATTATTATTTTATCAACTAAAATTGGTTAATAACATAGTAAAAGCGTCCTGATTGGTTAATAACCTAGACTGGTTAATAATTAAATCATAGTGTTTTAATATCACGTGCTTCAAAGAGGCACAGGAGACACATTAAAGAACCTCTTGTGGCTCGTAAGCCTCAGTCACTGCACTATATATCCTGTACTTTAGGAGACCTGGAATGTACAGGGGCAACCACTCTTGCTAGGTGTGCTCTGGGTAAATGTATGCCAACAGAGTATCTCAAGACAGAGTTGCTGAGCAGATAGGCTAGGTCATCGCAAGGATGAGCAAGACAACCAAGCATTCCCTGCAAGTGATGTCCCTGCAGAGATCTCCTTGTTTAGCATAAGCATATGTACACAGAGGGCAAACATCGCATTGCTTTCTCCATTCTTATATGTCAATGTGCTAAAGTTCTGAGTATTAACACTCCCGCGAGTGCAGCTCTAAGTGTCTTCTGAGTGAAGACTGACAGTCATGCTGGATTGTGTGTGTGTGCTGGTTTGATGGGACAGATGTCTGTTATGGAACCACATCAAGAACAACAAAATCCACTTTAACTTGTGACCCTATGCAAGTTTTGAACCCAGATCTTCAGAAAGAAAAGGCTGTTTTCTGAACCCTCTAGCTCAGTGTTTCCTCAACCTTTTTGATACCAGGGACTGGCTTGCTGCCTTTCTAAACTGTGTCAGGGAGATCTCAGGGACTGGTGCTGGTCCATGGACTGATTGTTGAAGAACACTGCTCTCTATTCCTTTGACTCTAGCTTCATCTTTTCTTTTCCCTCTGCCTTCCTATTGTATGTGGACTGTATAACCTGCAGTCTCCAATCCTTGTAAAGTACCAGTCACCTCAGGCCTGACCTGCAGCAGCCCATCCTGCTGCCGACCTATAGTAAAATATATTGCTCTATTTTATCAGATTACAATGAAACAATGCAAGAAATTTCTCCAGTACTATCTATAATGTGATCAAACAACACTTAAGATACCTTCACATTGAGCAAAGATATATTTGATACTTCTGACCTGTAAAGTCTACTGGGAATGTAGTTATTTGACAAGAAATAAATAAAAGATATTTAAGCTTGAAGTCTGTTAGAGACAATACTTGACAAACGGGCCCTAAAAAAATGCTTGGAAAATTCCATTTTATACCCGAGAAGGTTATATAATAGCCACTATAGTCCATTTTTGTACCTACTGTCAATTTGCACTGCTATTCATTGGTAAGAAAAGGAATCTTCATTTTACTTGAGTTGTGGTGTACTTTAAACAAAATATAAAGATAATTTCCCAGCATTCTTGGGTGTTCTAAAGATAATTCTAAACCCTAAATTTCTCAGAGATGTATAGATTGAAACAAAAACTTGATTTCTTAAATCTATCTAAAGTACTTTTATGTCCCCCATTAGCAGAGGGCCTGAGCACCTCACAGGCTTTAATGTATTTATCCTCATGATACCCCTGGGATGCAGGGCAGTGCTTTTATCCCAATTTTACAGATGGGGAACTGAGACACAGAGAGATTAAGTGACTTGTCCACGGTCAGAAAGAAGTCTGAGGAAGAGATGAGAATTGACTCCTCATCTCTGGCAGGCATCCTAACCACCGGACCAGCCTTCTTCTCTTGAAGATCTTTTAGGACATACTCTGCTTCACATATACCAGTGTAAATCCAGAGTAGTTCTGTTGCAGTTAGCAGCAGAACTCTCATAAAACATCTTGAAAATATCTTACCGGTTAGTTGTATGAACACAATGCATAAAAGGGAACATTTGAATGACCTCATCCTTTCTTACTTATTTTTTATGTGCTTTGTCTAATAAGTTACTATGTGCTCAGCAACATTAATATACAGTTTTGACAATGATGACACAAACATAACAAATGAAAAACATGAAAGCTAAAATAGAGATTACAGGCTTGACTCTGTACTCATCAAAGTCAATGGGAGTTTTGCACATACAGGGTGAACTCCTGGCCCCACTGAAAGCAATGGGAATTTTGCCATTGACTTCAATGAAGCCAGGGTTTCACCTGTAGACTTTCTACAGCTGATTGTCTCATTTTCCACTAATGTACATTGCTTACTTTTATTTGGTGGTAAGAAAGTATATTCCAAGCCTAAATGGAAATCACAGTGCAGGAGTTTTAATGTACTACCTTTCATATGCATAGCTTAGTTTTCTACATTTATTTTTAGTTAAGGTCTTTCTTCCTTTTTTCCCCTCCGGAGTGGCTTTAGCTAATTTGCAGGGTTTTATAAATGTACCTTTGGGATAATATTTAGAAACATCCTTCATTTTATAATTAAAGTTTTACTTACTCCTTCTCCACACTTGTTGGCCTCTGAGCAAAACGTAAACTCTCAAGTGGTATTTATTTAATTGCAATTTTCTGTAGAGTTATTTAAGAGGGGTTATTAGGTTAAAGCTATTTTAACCTATCTGACTGAACAGAATATGCTTGGCAGTGATTCACATCAAAGCTATGTTGTCCATAATATAGCAGCACTTACGTTTTAATATTTCATGGATTTTTTTGTATGGGGAAGACGTAGATGTATGTATGAAAAACACCCAATGTCATTAATAATATTTTACCAGGAGAAAAGTTAACCTTCTTGGGTAAGTTTGCTAAATTAAACATGGAGATTATGGCTTTCATGTTACATAGGCTTTGCTCCTTTTCCTCAACCCTCTGACATTTTGCGATGTGTCATGGGTCTGTACAAACTTTAAAGGCGAGGTTGGGATTCATTCTACATGCTCACCTAGGGGAGGAGCAGGTGGAAGGCATCCCCTTTACTCTCGTGCCTGGGCTACTCCAGTGTGTTTGAGGAGGGAGCACTCTCTTCAGGGTTGCGAATGTGCATCTTATGTAGATGAATGTGCAGTGGATGGGAGTGTTCAGAGTGTTGGCTTCATGCCCCCCACAGAGCCAGCCAACACAGATGAGCCAGCACATCGGAGATATAAGACTAACACAGATTACTTCCCCCTGTAGCAAGGAGGAAACCGGGGACTCTATTGTGACCGAATGAGTGATACGAATGAGTGATACGACAGCGGTCTACTCATGGGGCAGCACATGAGTGATACGACAGCGGTCTACTCATGGGGCAGCGCAATGCAACCACATGCTGTCTCATGCTCAGGGCTTGAGGCAAAGCCAGAGTTTAGACCTAAATTAGTCAATCATCTTCACTGTAGGTTCCAATGGATGCCACAGAGCATGCATTAAATTCATATGTAAACCTATGTGCCAATATGAAAAGAAAACCAGTGAACTTGCTACACATGAATCTGGGAGCTGAGATTCCTTGGTGTTGGTTGTTGTGAAAAATGGCTGGTTGTATAAAGAGAAAAAACATTACTAAAATATAGAAATGTGTCTTAGTACAATGTAAATAGAAACGTGATTTCAGTTGCATTAGTATTTTCCTTATTAAGGAACGTTTTAAAAAATGTGTTGCGGGGGGGGGGGGGGGGAAGGGAAGTGTGTGGAGGAATTTTAATGTGTTTTTGTACCCTGACTTATTGTTGGAACTGTGTTCTGATTAGTTGTTAGCAACTCGGCAAATGTGTGTTTGTCTCCATGGGAAGGAAGATGGATGTGTGAAGAGTCACCAAAGTTCCAGAGAGAAACTGAGCAAGACTGATTAGCTCCACCTCAGCATGACACCTGAGCTGTGTCCTTATCTAAGGGAGTAAATGGATCAGAATGTTACTGCCCATTTATTTATTCTCCTTCTGTTTGGAGACTTTCCCTGATTAATCGCTGTCTAGTAATTGCTGCTGTTAACTAATGTCAAACTTAATTAACCTGGAGTCTCTTCAGCCAGTACCTCAGCCCACCCATTTATAAAGAAGAGAAGGTCATCAGCTCAGAGGTTCTGAGGATGGCCACACTTTACTGATTCGTTTATTTGCTTTGGGCCTTGTTTGCTATTCCTGCTGCAATGCCTGGCGACAGCTTTCTAGAATTCCCATCACGTCTAATTGGCCTGCTGAAGCAGCAGTGAACACAAGATTTAAGAAATGTTTTCTTTAAAAACTTCTGGTCCTACAGACACTTTGAGATCAAGTTTCACTCTGCTGAAATCACACACGATTCCCTGTGATTTTCATGAGAAATACTGTAAGAAAGAATTAAAAGAGAAACACGTCTTGGTGGTTTGCAGGGACTGATGGCCAGGGGGATGAAGGGTGGGTGGTGGTAACATAGCAAGGCATCTACAGAATCTTTAGAGGTTGCCAAAATTAACACATACAAGGTATTCAGTATCAAAGTTTTCAATATTTGGCTCCATAAACAGAATACCGGTTGCAAAAACAAAGCTAAGGATTTCATGCTGATTACTTAAATAAAAACTGTTTAATTATGAACATTTGGGAAATGAAGTTATGAAGAACTGACCAATATTGCAATGGCTTCCTAGTGTTCATACCAGACTGTGAACACTGTGCCAGCATCCTACTGCTCAGTGTACTGTAGAGTCGGCTACAGTAAACAGTATCTGAAACTTAGCACAGAGCATGCTGATAGCATAGCGCAGAAGCAGTGCTGACTTTCCAGTAAAGCGGATCACTTTTAACATTAATCCATTGTCTGATTGACGTATACTAAATATATAATAATAAAAAAAAATAAAGCTTGTGGCCCAATTTTCAGAGGTGCTGACATTCACAGCCCTAAAGTCAGGCTGCTGTAGTTTTGTTTGTTTTGTTTTTCTGTTTATCAAGTTTTTCCATATAATAGATGTATGAAGGTTTATATTAGACATAGAAATAAATCACGTGAGTATATAGCTACACGGCAGGTATATTTGCCACAAGAGATCAGATTTTTGTATCAGGATGTTACGTATGATAAAACAGCATTTGCTTATCATTGACTTTAATAAATTCTTCAAAGAGATTTACATCAAAGCAAAATATAATTCTATGCAATAGTTCTCCTTTCCTCTCTAAAACTTTTGTCCATTCCTTAATCAGCTGTCTCCCTGATTACTGCCACTTTATCCTCTTTGCCTCCCCTTTCTCTCATGGGCCTCCAGCCCCCTCTCTGATTATCCAAAACACCACCATAAAGTCATCTTCTTCTCACCCCCATACTTCAATGACTGCTGGCTCACTTCTTCTTTTACTGCATCAATTCCAAGCTCCTTGTTCTAATGTTGAAGGGCCTGCTTGATCTCTCCTTTATTTGCATCTCTGATTCTGTCACCTCTCCCCTCTTTTGTTCTTTATGGCCTTAATTCAACAAGATATTTAAGCATGTGTCTAACTTTAAGCATCTGAGTAGACAGGACATGGAGCTACTCATTTGCTTAACACTAAACATGTGCTTTAGTATCTTGTTGGATCAGGGCCTATTTTTCTCCCAATACCCGATACTTACTTTTTCCTTTGTCTCCTCCCACTTTTTGGCTTTGCAACATTCTATTGTGCAACCCCCTAAGCTCAGAACAGTCACCTACTTCATGTCCACCTAGCGCCTTCTTTCTCCACTAGAAAATTCATTTCTAGTTGTCTGTGATCCTCAAAGCTGTGTACTGTGTATTCTTTCTATTGTGAAGATAAAAACTGAAGGAAGCAATCAAACTGCAAAGGATATGAATTCATCTGCTAGTATCTAAAGCAAAAAAGGAATATATGTATATAAATTTGCAAAAAAATAATAATTCTCCAGTGTATTTAAGAGAAAGAGTGTTCAGATGTGGCAAATGTCCCACAGACACATACTATTTTATTGGGGAAAACACTGGTGTTTTTCAGTTATACAATCTTGGATCCTTAAAATTTCACCAGTCCTTCAGGAAGAGAATGTATTTTACACAAGATCTTGTCATTATTCAGTGGAATTCACAATGTAAAGCAGGAAGTTCTCAGCTCAGCATGAGTTTCCAGGCTTGAGGAATGTCATACCTTTTATTATATTTTCATTTAATTAGGGATAGATTCACTGGTTTGGATAATGAGAAAATAAAAAAAATTAATGGAGATATGGCAATCTTCTAGAACTGGAAGGACCTTGAAAGGTCATCAAGTCCAGTCCCCTGCCTTCACTAGCAGGACCAAGTACTGTCCCCTGACAGATTTTTGCCCCAGATCCCTAAGTGGCCCCCTCAAGGATTGAACTCATAACCCTGGGTTTAGCAGGCCAATGCTCAAACCACTGAGCTACCTCTCCTCCCTGAAATAATTCCCCTCACCCCAGAACTTTTACCTCCCTTGAGATCCAAACTCAAATCAAGTCAAACCTTTGAAAAGCTCAGATGAGTTTCTTCACTTCTGATGTCTGATTGGGAATGGACTCAGGAATAAAGAAATTCTAGGAGACAAACTCTTCTCAACTTCTCTGGACAGGGCCATAAAAGGCATTACAAGAAAATTCACAGAAGAAGCCTTTTCCTTGTGAGACTTCTAGCCAAACTGAACAGACTCACAGAGGTTTGGGTAATCTCTGTTTTAGAATCTCAATTTTTAAAAGTTTTTCTGAACCCTGAGTCTGCTGAGATTTGCCCACCAGTAAATTCAGTCCTGCTATAGCTTAATCTCTGGCTTTGTACAAGTATTTCATACCGACCTATTTTAATAGGTACTTATATGGCTACTGTGTAAGTGGATAGTGCAAAGGCCTGGAATTCAGGAGACTGGGTTCTGTTTCTGGCTCTGACATTGGCCTACCTGGTGACATTAAGGAAGTGACTTTACCGCCCTGTGTTTCAGTGTCCCTGTCTGTAAAATGGGATGATGATACTGGCCTCCTTTGTAAGACGCTTTGAGATGCAGTGATGGAAAGGGACATATAAGAGCTAGAGATTATTCCAGTATCTGAGTACCTCCCAATCTTTATGCATTTATTCTCACCATACCCCAGTAAGGCAGGGCAGTGCTATTATTCCTATTTTGCAGATGGGAAACTAGCATACAGAAAGGGTGAGTGAGTTCCCCAAGATCAGTAGTAAAGCAGGGGCTTGATTCCAGCTTTCTAAAGTCCTAGGATAGTGCCTTAACCACAGGCCCGTCCTTCCTCTCTCTAACATTGCTCACATTGTTAGTGGCAACTTTACATTTACAGTATTTCTGTGGTCAAATAGTTAATGATATGAAATTATAATATAATTAGTGAGATCCCAAGTTTTGTCCTTTGCAGTTGAATTGAGAATGAAGTTCTAGGGCCTAAAATGTGTTTCAGGAAAAGCAGGAGTTAAGGGCATGTTTCAACTTCATTCCTACCTCGTGGAAAACCCCTTTGGTTTTTTTGCTTTTATTTTCCCCTAATGAATAAATATTTAAACCTGGTGTCCTTATAAATACATGGTGCACAGCCAGTATGGAACTGTAACTACATGAGTTTGCCCATTTGATGGAAATTTGTCTGTGCAGCTGCAGAATATCAGAACAAATGGGGGTGAGCTAATGACACCAGCCCCAGTGCTGAAGCCAATGCAATTACTCCAAATTTATACTGGTGTCACTGTGACCAGAATTGGTCCCTAATTATAGGCCTGTGTTTTAACACTCACGTGTGTTTATGTACAGGCGAGGGAGACAATTTTCTTGGTAAAAATTAGCCACTAGTTATAGATAGTCTCAAAAGTGTGTGTGCAGGGGGGAGTGGATGGGGGGAATGGAAGAAATTGCCTACATTGTTTTATCACTGAAAAACTTGAACAATAAGTTCAGTTGTAAGGAAAACAGAGTGTGGGCGGAACCTTTGTCTGTGATCATTAGGTGCCTAAGGCTGTTTCGTGCATGCAGAGCAAGTTCCAGTAGGGTTGTGCATTGCAGACACATGTATCATTTACATCTACTTCAACTTTTCTATAAGTCAATGTGTGTGTACTTCACTTGACATGACAGATTCATCCCCACAGTTTCTCCTGGTAGCTACAGTGTCAGTGACTCACCAAATAAACGGAAAATGGAGAAAATATTAGAAGTTACCACCAGAGCACATGGCACAGGATTTTTTACTTTGTTAAAAATAAGCTGTACTTATAAGTGGAACTGCTGCTATTGGTAACAGTTGTGCTACATTCAATGGTTCTGTGTTTTTAAAGAGAGATTAATTGACTTGCTTGGGAGACAGTGTGGCCTACTGGACCTAGGAGTCATGAACTGTGGGTTGCAAGCTTGGTCTTCTCACTGACTTGGGCAAGATATAAAATTAATGAGAGCTTTAAGGGTTCAATACCTCTGAAAATCACTACATTGATTTAGGTGTCTAACTTTATCCAAGTCTGAAAGAATTTGGTTATATTTTTTTCTGCCATAGTCTCTCCATCTGTAAAATAAGGATAATGCTATTTATTCGCTGTGTAGGCTTGTTGTGGAAAATAAGACCTTATTGGGAAAGCCTACATTGCAGTTGGGAGGTGTGACTTCCAGCATGGGTAGACAGACTTGTGCTAGCTCTTCTGGAGTGAGTACGCTAACAATAGCAGTGTAGATGTTGCGGCACAAGCGGTGGCTTAGGCTAGCCACCCAAGTCCAAGCCCACCTGACCTCCTGAGTCTGAGTTCAGGTGGCTAGCCTGCTCCGTTCCTGTCCTCCATCATCCACACTGCTCTTTTTAATGCACTAGCTTGGGTGAAGCTAGCATGAGTCTATCTACCTAGGCCGGGAATGATACCTCCCAGCTGCAGTGAAGACATACCCATGGACACTAGTCTGTTGCAAAAGTAGGTATAGTAACTCAGGAACTCTGCATCTCCTGTCTTCTGCTTATTCCTCCAGAATACATGGCTTCTAAAGGGAGACTTTCTCCACAACTGCTATTCTAATGGCTTGGACTTCCTAAAACTTTATAAGGCCGGGTGGACTTTTAATGTCGTAGAAAGTTTATACTGCACTAAAGCACTTTGCTGTACCTCCTTATATTCAACACTGCTTTACAATGAGCAGAAATCCCTAAGTCTGTTGTCCATATGAGCTCCCAGAGTGTTTAACCACTCAAAACCTAACAGAAAACTCTGCTAAGCATACATGGAATTTTTTTTCTTTCAGTTTTCTTGACTTCCAAAGGGCTGAACCAGCTTTCATTTGCTCTTGAATTTTGCCCAAGCAAAATTTCTGATTGGAACATATGGGGAAAGTGTTTTCTTTTTGGTAGTATCCCCTGCACTCCATCCTTCTGTAATAGATTATTTATTATTAATAATAATGTTAACAAAACCCTACACATTGTGTTTAAAGGAACAGAAATAAAACGGAAGGATGCACATTTTTATTCAACTTCAACTATTTCACTGCAGAAAGAATTACACTTCCTTTTGAGTGTTGTGTACTGTGCAGTTCCATGTTCTTAAACAAATGAGGGAGGTTGGGTGATCAGAGGCCAGTGTAGCCTCCCTTAACTTATTGCAAAGAACATCCAGTCTGAGAAGAACAGTTAATTTTTATAATAATTATTACAATTATAAAATCTATCTGCATATTCTTTGATCGGTAACCACACCCTATATTCGACAATACTTTTTAACTGAAGACACTCCTGTTCCTGTATATTGAGAGTTTTGCCTTAAAAGCTCTGTAGTCAAATTTCAACAATAAATAAGGTGCAAAATTTTAACAGTGAGGGTAATTTAGCATTGGAACAATTTGCCTAGGCACGTGATTGATTCTCCATCACTTGGTCTTTAAATCAAAACTGGATGTCTTTCTAAAAAGAAATCGAAGCTATGAGCTTGATGCAGAAATTAGTGGGCGAGGTTCTGTGGGCTGTGTTATGCAAGAGGTCAGAGCAGGGCTGTAACCAGGGTTGGGCGAGAAGGGCAACTGCCCAGGGCACAAAGCCACAGGGGCAGAATAATGGGGCAGAAAAATGATGGAAAAAAACCAGCAGGGGGCTTGCTTGCCCTGGACACTAAAATACCTAGTTACAGCTCTGAGTCAGAGTCGATGACCATAATGGGACAGAAATCTATGAATCTATCCATTAGAGCACCATCAGCTTGTGCTTCATCAGTCAAGAATGGTTCAGCATAGAGTAATTCAAATGGAATGACAGAAGAAATAGAAGGCTTTGGTTTTCAATGGAATAAATGAATTTGAGAGTGTTCCTTCTTGTACAGGGCTGCAAAATACCACAAGTTACATGGATATTACATGCAAACAATGCAATTTAACTTTGACAACTGCCAAAAATATCAGAAAATGCTATACAGTTGTTAGTATTACAGAAAATCTCAGCAATCTGAGATGAGAAAGCCATATCAACAGATATTTTAGATAAGACACAAATGAAGTTTATAGTACAGTCAGTAATAGGTTATATTAGTTGTTTATTTAAAAAAACCTTTTACGGTATTTGGCACCATCTAGTTGTGCCAAATACACATGGAGTGTATGTTATTAGGCTTTGTTACTGCATAATTTGATGACAATTTCTGCTTCTTATTGTTTATTACACTCACTTGTATTTCTTATACTGTAAATTCTGTAGAACCAGAGTTGTGTACTCCTGTTGTACAGCACCTAACACAATGGACCTCCATCAACTTAGTTATTCTCCCTTTTCCCTTATAATTTATCTATTCTGTACATGCTTTCCCCCCAACATCTGTATCCTCAGGTCCCCTCTGACACGGGACTTTATCCAGTCTCTATGACTCCAGTGCTACTGCAGTGAAGAATTTCATCAGCTCATGCAGGGAACAGTGGTGCCCCACTGCATGCAAACTAGTTCCTTCTTAACTCCATCCTGTGCCTCAGATACAAGAGGAACACACTGGGTGAAATCCTGGCCCCAATTAAGTCAATAGGAGTTTTGCCATGGATTTCAATAAAGTGAGGATTTAATCCACTGTATGCAATCCAATTTTTGAGCAGGAGATTTCCTGCATTCCGGTATGGCTGCAAACAGCACAGACACAACACCTCCTTACCAATCCCCTTTAGATTTATGCTTCCTACCCCAGATGGAGCCAAACATGCCAAAACAGGTCCAGCAGCACCATCCAAACAGGTTTTGATAATACATGCAAAGTTGGAGGCTTCATCCTATGTTAAATCATGAATGACTGACACTTTATTCACCACTAATTTTGCATTCACCAGCATTAACCTAAGAACAGGATCTTTGCCCTGACTTAGTAAGCTTAGTAAGTTAACTACAAGCAAAGTCCATGAAACCAAAACAAGAATAAATTAGTTCAGGTTTGTAGCTTGCACAAGATCTCTTCCTACTTCTTGCCAACCACTAAAGTACACAAAGAACTCAAGCTTAGCAGCCAGCGAGACTCTCTATATTCCTAGCATAAGGCAGTGTTGTTCAGACCAGTCAAAGGTAGCCATCAAAGAGTTGGGCAACCAACTAAGATTCTCCAGGGCAGGCTATATAAGTTATCTCTACAAATATAATCCTGGTGTTTATTTATTTAATTATTTAAATCTTTTTTTGTGGTCCAAGTTTCTGTGTCAGTGGTAAAGAATTGTTTCACATTCAAATAGTCTTGCCAATTGTATTATACAGTAAACCATGTATCACTTTGTTCTGTTACAAATGTCTCCAGTGAAGACATCCTATAAATAGGTTTGATGTTCCACTTGTATCTCAGTAAAGCACAGTCTCCTTTTCTGTGTCTAGATCACCTCTCCAATGGCATTTCCAAATGTCCCCATTGTCACCTCTTTTTCATATCCCTAGCGAAGCCACAGTGTGGGGAAAAAAATTAGGCTTAAGAGACATGATAAAATTAACCCCACTCTCCTTAGAAGACAACATATAGGGATTCCAACTACTTCATCATTCTCATTGTCTTCCCCCCAGGTGGCTGATAGGACCATCCCATCTTGGCTCTAACCCTCTCCTCCTGCTACTGTTGTTGATATTGCTGCTGACTTTCTGTTGTAATGATTGATGTCTTGCTGACAGGCACATAAATCATGTCCGTTTATAATGGATAACATCGGCATTCACATGAATTAGGCATGTTTTTGCTCTAAAACTCTTAGCACCGTGTGTGCTGAATTCTGCTATCTCAGGGTTTTTTGCCCAAACAATGTCTATAAACTGCAGAGACCATTGCTAAAGAACCATATGGATGAAAGAGGATGAATTTTGCAGCTGGAGAGTGATTGACAACAGACACAAGGCCCTATAGGCTAGTCTGTCTGGCCCATTGCATATCAGCAGTTGAAAAAGGCAAACAATATAGAAACAGACCAAAAATTATCCACGATATCATTGGATAGTTGTAGATATGTTGGATGTGCCACTGAAAAAGGAGGATATTTTGCATCCTTAACCCTAATGATCCATGATCTTTAACAGTCTTTCATGGACAACTGACAACTCTCTGGTGATTCTTGAGCAAGGTGCACAACTCCTCAAATTTCACTCTTTTTTCTATTGGACAGAAATAACCAAGGAACTATTCTTACTCCTGTGTAATATAATTATTGACCATGGCTCTTATATTTCTGACCTGTGCAAAAGTTCTCAGAAGAGAACAATTTGTCCCAGAACTTGGTGGTCCTGAATGGGCTGCAGTATAAAGCTGGAGATGAGCTCAGGAAAGGGGTGGGTCCATGAAGACCTGCGAAAGCTAGGACTCTACAGAAAATCCAAGCTCCATCCTAAAGATCAGGCCTGCACAACATGCGGCCCGGGGGCCGCATGCGGCCTGCGTGGGCTCACTGTGTGGCCCGTGGCGGGGTGGGTAGGCAAGCGGCAGGGTGGGGCAAGCCAACGGCCGGCTGGCAGGTGGGTGGACTGGTGAAGAGGCCAGTGGCAGGCTGGGGAGTGAGGGTGAGCCAGCGGCAGGGGGCTGGGGCAGCAGCAGAAGGTAAGAGGCCAGCAGCGGGCAGGCAGGTGAGCTGGCAGCAGGGGAAGCCGGCGAGCTGGCGGCAGGGGCAGCTGGAGAGCCGGCGGTGGTGGCGGGGGGTGAGTAGGCGAGCTGGGCGGGGGTGGGGGATGACGAGCCGAGTGGGCGGGCAGTGGCAGGGTGGCAGGGGGGGACTGAGGAGGCGAGCGGGCGGCGGGGAGCAATTGAATACAAAGTGGGGGGAAGATCTTATTCTACTTCTAGCAAAAAGACATTTTTCTTTTACCTTAATTATACTACCTTAGGGGCCCACTATAACATATTACCAAGGTTCAATACAAAGTCATATAAAAGTTATACAAAAATGCATAATGCAGAGATTTATCTACAACTGCATTGATTGACTGTTGTGTGCAGTAATATAGTGACCCCTGGGGGGGGTGAAGAGGGGTGTGATGGTGGGGCCGAGCGGGGATGGGGCGGGTCCTATTTTACTGCTGTGATCTGGTCACCCTATGCACGCTGTTTCTTTCCCCCTCTACGGGGCTGGGGGGTTTCGGCCCTCAGCTGTTTTCTTTGGAGTAATATGGCCCTCACCACTTTACGAGTTGTGCAGGCCTGCTATAAGGCATGTTTTCTAATCTTTTAATCATTCTCATGACTATTCTCTAAAACATTTCCAATTTATCAATATCCTTCTTCAGTTGTGAACACCAGAACTGGACACAGTATTCCAGCAGCATTTGCACCAGTGCCAAATATAGAGGTAAAAGAACCACTCTACTCTTACTTGAGATTCCCTGGTTTATGCATCCAAAGATCACATTAGCCCTTTTGGCCACAGCAACACACTGTGAGCTCAGAGTTCAGTTGACTATCTACTGTAATCTTCACATCTTTCTCAGCTTCCCAGGGTAGAGTCCCCCATCCTGTAAGTATGGCCCACATTCTTTGTTCCTAGATGTATACATGTCCATTTAGCCATATTAAAATGCATATTGTTTGCTTGTACCCAGTTTACCAAAGAACCCAGATCGCTCTGTATCAGTGACCTGTCCTTTGCATTATTTACCATCTCCCAATTTTTGTGTCATCTTCAAACTTGATTGGGGATGATTTTATGTTTTCTTCCAGATCATGAATAAACATGTTAAACAGAACAGGGCCAAAAAACAATCCCTGTGGAACCCCACTAGAAACACCTGTTCGATGATGATTCACCACATACAGTTACATGTTCAGAGCTATCAGTTGTCCAGCTTTTAATCCATTTCATGGGTGCTTTGTTAATTTTATATCTTTCTAGTTTTTTACTCAAAATATCATGTGATACCAAGTTAAATGCTGTACAGAAGTCTATTACACCAACACTATTACCTTTATCAGCCAAACGTGTAATATCATAAAATATAAAGCCAGTTTGACAAGATCTATTTTCCATAAACTCATGTTGATTGGCCTTAATTATATTACCCTTCCTAATTCTTTATTAATTGAGTCCTGTATCAGCTGCTCCATTATCTTGCCCAGAATCGATGTCAGACTGACTGGTCTATAATTAACCAGGTCATTCCATTTACCCTTTTTAAATATTGTCACAACATTAGTTTTCTTCCAGTGTTCTGGACTTCAGTTGGACTCATTGGAGTTCAGCTCCTTCACTGAAAAATCAGTGGGTAATAAACCCTCAGTATCTCAAGTCAGGCATTGAAAAATAAAGGCACCCCAAATTATTGGAGAATGTACATGTCTATAATGTTAATTAGGCATCAGTTCAGCCAGCTCAAAAACCTCACCGCTTCTACATCAGTTCCAGTGTGCACAGGAACTCTACACAGCAGTTCACAGGAAGCAGTTCTATGCTGTAGTTCAAACAGGAATTAATTCAGGGAAGTTCTCTGGTCCATGTTTTTCAGGAGTTCAGACTCAGTGATCACAATGGTTCCTTCTGGCCTTATAAGCTATGAGTATGTCTGCAGTGCAATCAGAGGTGTCTGCAGCATGTGTAGACCTACCCGAGTTAGCTTTGATCTAGCTAGCTTGAATAGCAATATCAGTGAAGCCGCAGAATCATGGGCTGCACAAGAACTCGTCACCTGAGTATGTATCCAGGGTCCTGGGTGGGGTTGTATGGCCCATGCTGCTGCAGCTTCACTGCTATTGATATTCCAATTATCTAGATCAAAGCTATGTCAGGTATGCTGCACTAACATCTCTGATTGCAGTATAGGTATACCCTAAATTAAAACAAATGCCAGATAGGAATGTAGCTGTTGGGGGAACATAGGTGAGGTAGAATGAATGATACAAGTGAGAATTTGGCTTGGACACCAGGGTTAACACCTGTACTCTTACAAAAAGTATTTTGGGATCTTCAATGACCCCAAGTCTCCCAATGGCATGTCATTGACTTCATTAAGATTCCATAGAGTGGAATTTGTTTGGCCCAACAAGTTACTGGTTACATAGAGCTACAGGATTTAGATGTTCTAATGCTTATTTGAATGATTTAAATGCCTTTGCTTTCCATTACTGGGTTGGAAGTCCCATGACAGCAGTCTCATGACATTTCTGGTTAGACAGAAAATATTGTACAAAAAAGTGATTACGGCGACATTCCAGCAGTTCTGCTTCCAGCTGCAGCTCTAAAGTGAAGCAGCCTGCAAAAGTGATGACAATTTTGGAACTTCAGGAATGACTCTGATTTGCTTTTAAGCCCCTGGATGAAAGTTTAGGAGGCCTTATTTTATCCAATCTGGCTTGATCATCTCTATCATTAAAACAAGTGTTTATTACCCAAATTTGCTAATGGGCAATTAGCTAGTAGTGCTGAAACTCTTAACACAATTTGTTATGTCTCTAATAAATATAAATGGATGCACCCAAGATAAAATTGTATTGCTGTACAACTCTGAGTTTTAGGGAAGTTTGGATCAGGATCTGAAATTTGCAAAGCTTGCAACATGTCTTCATTATGGGCCAAACAAAACCCCAGATTAGAATAACCCTCAAACTTTGGAGAAGTTTGAATTGAGGACCAGCCTTACTTCTAAAAATAAATCATTGGTTCCATTTCTCGGTCACAACTAGCAGAGCTTGTGGCTGACTATTTCAAAGTCTGCTACATTTTAACGTACATGTATAATGTACCTTGTACAAAGAAGGCACTTATAAGGCACTTATAATGTACCTTGTACAAAGAAGGCACTTATGAGGTGTATCTACAGGGATTTACACTGACCTCAGTCTATGCAGTCTATGAAAGAACACTTACTAGTATCAATGACTGGTTCAAATGCAGTGTATGACCGTTCTTGTCTATGTATTTTTAAGTCACCTATCACCATAGAATCTGAGTGGAAATGCCTTGAATGTCTTTATAAGACACTGCCTAAATGGGTTAGTTTTTAAAATTCATCATGTCCATGATGTTATTCAGAGTTAAGTAGTTTTAAATGAAACTCCAATTTATAATTCTACTAGTGATTGTTACTAGAACAAGATGGCTATACTTATGCAAGTAAAAGTCATGTCATGTTCCTGTTTAATTTTCTTGGCAGTAGTGATGAGAATTCTAGACTGCAATGATATTGTATGATGTCCGAACCAACAGACTGGCTTAATAGAGCATTTCCCCTCAATTCTGGCTGTCTGGATCAGTTATTTGATGAGCTCACTAACAAAGAACAAATCTGATTCTGACCTCTCTCTGATTCTGTTTTTACCCTTGTGTGACTCTATTCACTTCAGTGAAATTAATCCATATTTACTTGCGCAAATGAGATTAATCAAAACCTGGGGACTCAGCTGGTACAAATAAGTGTAGTTCCATTGAGTGGATCTGGCATTTGTACCTTTAAACAAAGGCAGAAATGAAACTGTCTTCTGATCACATCTGTCTCTCTATCAAATATCAAAGTTAACGTTTGAACTATGAGCACTTTAAAAACCGTACACAAAAATAATTCCATAAATAATGTGTGCGACATTCCAGATTTTTTACGCTGTAAAGTCGACTCAACCATATATAGTAAAAGGGAGGAATGTTGAGGTTCACCTGTAAAATTATTTGGCCCCATAAGCGACAATGACAGGCATACGTTCAACATCATTTTGGGCCCAATTTCTGTGGCATGGAACCAAAGTAAACACATTTCTCTGATGTAATAGTTGATATTACTTGAGTTAGTGCAATGCAGCCATATCTGTGTGAAAAATTTTATTTGGACTAGCTGTTAACCAGTGTTAGGAGAGCATAGAATACTCACCTGGCAAGCTAGCTACAGTAGCCTATTTTCACAAAGCTTACCAAGTTTTGTACCCTGTGGAAGATATAAAAACATTTTCAAGTATGGGGCCTGATCCTTCTCCAACCTAGAGCTGAAGTCAGGAGGAACTCCAGTGAAGCTCATGGAACTATTCTGGTTCACATGAGAAAAGAATCAGATCTGCTGTGTTCTTCTCCCTAGCAGTTTTCCATTCTGACACACTTAGAACCCAAAAGAACATAACCACATACTGTTTTGGTGGCTCGCACCATCACCGTGTCTCCCTTTTCTTCTTCCAGTCTCTCTGACACAAGTACTGGGCACGTGCACAATGTATAGCAGTGAAAATACTGGTGCAGGTTATGAAACTGCTTTCTCTCCTGCCTGCATTGCACCAAAATTTAATGACATCTCTCTGATGCACTGCTAAATGCCCTGGTGCAAATGCTTAAAAATATGGGAATACAAGAGGGAGGAATAGGCAACCTTTTTTCTCTTCAGATGTAACAATTGGTTTATATTTGCAAGATTAAACAGGTCCTCTCATGGATTAGTAACTGGGTCAAAGATAGAAAACAAAGGGTAGGAATAAAAGGTCAGTTTTCAGAATGGAGAGAGGTAAATAGTGGTGTTCCCCAGGGGTCTGTACTGGGATCAGTGGGGTACAGCATATTTATAAATGATCTGGAAAAAGAGATGGAAAGTGAGGTGGCAAAATTTGCAGATGATACAAAATAACTCAAGATAGTTAAGTCCAAAACAGACTGCGAAGAGTTACAAAGGAATCACAGCAAACATGGGTGACTAGGCAACTAAATGGCAGATGAAATTCAGCATTGATAAATGCAAAATAATGTAAATTGGAAAACAATCTCAACTATACATACAAAATGATGGGATCTAAATTAGCTGTTACCACTCAAGAAAGAGATCTTGGAGTCATTGTGGATAGTTCTCTGAAAACAGCCACTCGACGTGCAGTGGTAGTCAAAAAAGTTAAGACAATGTTAGGAACCATTAGTAAAGGGATAGATAATAAGATAGAAAATATCATAATGCCGCTATATAAATCCATGGTATGCCCACACTTTGAATATCGCATGCAGATCTGGTCACTCCATGTCAAAAAAGATATATTAGAGTGGGAAAAGGTACAGAGAAGGGCAACAAAAATGATTAAGGGTATGGGACACCTTCTGTTTAAGGAGAGATTAAAAAGAGTGCGACTTTTCAGCTTGAAAAAGAAATGACTAAGAGGGGAAATGACACATAAAATCATGAATGGTATGGAGAAAGTGAATAAGGAAGTGTTATTTATTCCTTCATATAACACATTGAAGCAGTTGGTACCAGCCACTGTCAGAGACATTGCGCTGATCTCATATGGCATGTTCCTAGAAACTTACATTAAAAAAAAAAGAAAGCAAGCTGGGATGTTCTTTTGTGTCTTAGTCCCCCAAATGAAAAGGGGGACCATGTAGGTAGTTTTGCAGGCTTTGAGGTCTGACTTGCTGTAAAAGGAACATGGAATTACTGTAAGTACTGGTATAGCAGTTCACAAAATCTTGAAATGGGCATCTAAACCATCACCCTGATCTATAGGATTGCATTTATTATTGTAGTGTCCAGTCTGGTTTTAAACATGCCAAGCACTTCCCGTAGGTGAATATTCCACAGATCTCATGGTAATTTCTATTTACACTACAGATCATTGAGCTGGTCACACCTTCAGAGAGGGTATTTACACAGGACCTGATCCAAAGTCCACTGAAGTCAATGCAAGTCTACTGACTTCCATAGACTTTGGTTCAGTTCCTTAGTTTTTCATCCACTTTTTGGAAAGAAACAACCTTTGAATAATAATAATAATACCTACCTCTTATATAACACTTTTCCAGACATAGATCTCAAATCGTTTTACAAAGACGGTCAGTATCATTATGCCCATTAAGAAGAGATTTAGGCACAGAGAGAAAAAGTGACTTGCTCAAGGTTACCCATCAGGCCAGTGGCAGAGCCAAGAAGAGAATCCTTGACTTGAGTCCCAGTCTAGTACTCTCCCGACTAGACAATGCTGTCTCCCCGATGGAGCAGTTATTACCCACCATGGTGAAGATTATGGTGGAGGAGGGTAGAAGTAGACAGTGAATAGGATTTTCTTCTTCCACTTAGCTTTCCAACAGTAAGTTCTCTTTACACATATTCACACCATACCCACTTTCTCTCACACACAAACAACCTCACAAAAGTAGAACCTAATCAAGTTCTTTGTCCTCTGTGCTGGGAAGGAAGGAAGAAAGAAAGAGAGAGCATGATTGTTACTTCTACTTGTAGGTACTTGAAAGGTGACCCATAATTGTCTACCCAGGTAGATACTTTCAGGAGCAAATACAAAAGCTTTCCATAGTAGAACCAGTGTAATTGCTCCAGTACCAGTACAACTCAGTTGGTGAATCAGGCCTAAAATTCTTCAATATATGTTCGCACAGCAACTAATGAAACATGTTTATTGATCTTGCTTGTGCACATGAAGAGTCAAAGAACACAGCAAGCATATATCCATTCAGAATCCTCAAGTTATTTACAGAAACGCTTTCAATTACTCAAACAGATAACCAGACCTCTTTTGATAAGGATACAAATAGCTTATGCTGAAAGCCATCTTTCTTGTGTTTCCTATAACATTGTACAGGTGGTTCATTCATCGAAAACACCTTACGTTGTTCCAGATAGATTATCATGAAAACAAACAATAGGGACCTTTGCCACAAAAAGGAAAAAAAACAACCATTACATTTGCATGTGTTCTCCTTTTTTACCTCACTTATTTCTATCAAATCCTGCTGTGAATCAAGAGAACTTATCTGTTTATCATTTTAAACAAAATACGGACATCTGGAAATAGATTACCTAAGCACAAATGTACAACAGAAGTCTGTGAATCACAAAATTACTGTATCTTTCTGGGTTCCTGGAAAGCAGACATTTTAAGGCAAAGCTGACAAGTTAGTGTTGTCATAAGTGTATGTTTCCTCACTGCGTCTCTTCCACACTTCTACATTTGAGAATTGCTCATTCATTTGTGGGAGCTGAGCACTTAACTAAACAGGTAGACTCGGATTTTTTGTAGTGTTGAGCACTGAGTTTACGTGTTTTAACTCATGATATTTTCCCCTCGTGCAGATGTGGCCTTAGCTGAGGCTAAAGGCTTCAAACTAATCCCTGTACCTTGTTCTTTATTTTCGGAGTTGCAAAGACTACTAATTGTTTCTTTTTTCTTTCATTTTTTAAAAAATTTCACACATATAAGATTAAAGTATGGAACAACAACTAAGAGCCTACATATTATAAAAAAACCTTTTTTAATGTTTTAAGTATTTCTTATTTAAAAACAAGGATTCCATAATAGTTTCAGGGAGAAATCATCTCCCTACAGAATTAATGGAAAATGAGTGAGAGAAAGCCAGCCACGAAGGGTGGGTAGGTGGGAGGGGTGGTGCGGGAAGAGTCTACATAACATCAGTAGACACATAGAAGTTCAAGACAAATATACGTTCTCAGCATCAGGAACATCTGTTTTCTTTGCCAATAGGAGAATATATCACTCCTAACAGAAATAGACTTTAGTTTGCATTTAGCTGCCAAAAGGGTGAAATTCACTCAGGTTCAGAGGACAAGTGCAAGCTGCCTTCCTTAACTCTTTGATGAGGCTGTAAGGAGGTGGGGGAACAGGCAGAAGGGCCATGCAGTGACTTTTGCCCTAGGTTGGTGCAGAGAACAGTGATGGGGCAAATTGGAGAAGCAATGGGATCCATGTTTATGGGTATGTTATGTAACCCCTTTGGGGTTTAGAGAGCATGGCCTCTTTAAATCTTTTTCCTAACGGGGGAGGGGAAGCAGTGAGAAAAAGGAGGGAAACTCCAGGGGGTGGAGCTGGAGCTGGGGAGACAGAAGAAGGGCTGCAGTCTGGAGGCCCTCAGAAGAGAAAGAGAGAGAACCTGCCTGAAGCCCGAGAAGGACAGGGCGGCTGATCGGGGACACCCCAGGACAGGAGCCAGGAGGAGCACTGTGCCAGGGCGGCATTGCCCAAGGAGGACAGGCTGGAGCTGGACCCAGGATCTGTATCACTGCTGCCCAGAGCTGTATGGGGCTGTGAGTACTGGGGCTTGTGACTCTGCACTGGGAACAAGGAGGGAGGCTGTAGCTAGTTAAGTGGGGAGGGGGTCGCTCTGTGTGGCTTTGCAGAGAGGAGCGGTTTGTTGGGGAAAGTTCACTGGCGCCGAAGATTGACCAGGAGCACCCAAGACCCACCCCTGGACTGGAACTTTGCTCAGGACTCCTGCACTCTGTGTGCAGACACATTGCTCAGTGTCTGCCCTGTCAGCCTGCGCTACCACTGGGCCTGTGGGGCCTTGCTTTGGATGCAACCCTGTTTTACCACTCCCCCTATATCTCCCCTTGTTGTTTTTACTTCTCTCATTCCTTTGTAAATAAATATTTCCCTTTCTTATATCCATTGTACTTTTCCTGTGGGTGTGTGTGTTCACTCTGCGGGGTTTGGAACAGGTGCCCCTGGGGTGGAAGGGACTTTCCCTGCTGCATGCCTGCGTGCGCTCTCTCTTGGCCAGAGCTGCCTGCAGAGCAGACTCCATCTTGGCCACGAGGGCGCTAAAGTTACAGTTATAAGACTAAAGTACCACATAAACTGTATGGACAAGCCAAAGCTTCAAAGACACAAGTAGCAGCTGCAGGAATAATATGTTACAGCCACACCCCCTTGATCCTCCACTGGGGATAGTTCACATCCCCCTTCTGCACTTCATCCACATCCAGAAAAAATTGATTCAACTTTGTGCAGGCAAAGTGAGCTTTACTTGAGCAGAATAGACACAGCCGAACCTATGGGACTTAACGTAATATTATTTTATTTTCTTCATTTCATTTGTGCTATCCTTTCGAGGGTCTCAAAAATGCTCTACAAAGACTAATAAAGTAACCCTCAGAATATCCTTGTAAGCTAGATATTAGTATTATGATGCTCATTTTACAGATAGGGAAACTGAACAAAGAGGTCAAGTGCCTCACTCAGTATTACATAGGATTTCTGCATCAGAGTCAGGAAAAGAACCCAGATCTCTTGAATCCCTAGCCTAAACCAGGGCTAGGGCTTGGATGTTCACCAGGGGCCCATGCATAGGACCATCCAGTAGCTTATTTATTTATTCAGTATGACGTCTTGATTTCTCATTACTCACCCACCCAATTAGAGCACAACAATCTAAAAGGTCATGGTGATACTATTGGGGTCTGAAATATGCCAACGAACATTGTCGGTGTCATTTTCTGTTATGAAACCTCTCTACTCTATGAAATTACTTCTGTCATCATTAAATGTTAGAATGAATTAGTTAAAAGAAAAAAAATGTTCCCTTTTTCAAAGGATTTATTTACTTATTGTTAAGTAGGAAGGCTTGAGTTCTCCTCTGGCCCCCTTCATGTAACTATGGCGCCTTGTAATGCGTCTGAATATATGAACAAGTTGTCCTAAAATGCATTCACTCTCTTGAGCATTATGATTTTATTATGTGTATACCAGGTGGACCAGTGCTTTTAAGAAACTACTCCAGCCGTTGTGTTTTTGCAATTGTTTTCCTCCTGGATTTATATTTCACATACCAATCTTTATTAATGGAGAGAGAAAAAAAGCAGAAATGTAAAGGTCCTGCTTTTTTCCTTAGCACTCATTTTGGAGTTTTATCAGGGGTATACTGAACAACCCTGTTTTAAGCCATGAACTTATGAACTGATGATTTTATGAAATCCAATCCTCACTGTTATAATATAATCCTCATTGACTTCACCACCCAATTTTTCTCTAAAGTCAGGTCTAGCTTTCTTTTCCTGTTATGGAGACATGTTATAGACATCCACGTTTCGTTCCATCCACCCCACAGTTTGGCCAACACCAGGTGCCCAACTAGGCAGTAATTGATTATGAGCAATTCCCACCGACTTCAATGGATGGAAGTTGTTCATATGCAGTGGATGCATAGTCACGTCCCAGGATGACAATTTATTTGGTCTTCTCACCTGCTTCCTGACAGTCAGCTATAAATCTGTCTTTTTGGCTTTATTAATTTCATGTTAAAAAGTGAACTGGGCAGCCATTTGCATTTTTCAGACTGGGAGATAATAGAAGATTCTATTATATTACAGGGGGCTTCTTTATGCGATTAATACATTTCCATCAGGCATTCCACTTGCTTGTTTACAGGTAATATTGTGCCACTTTTCTAGTGGTCAAAAATATTGCAAAGATTAAAAAAATATTAAAAATAGCAGACAATGAGACTTTGGAAGCAAATCAAACGCTTCATTCGCTTATGGTCTTCTTTAGGGACAGAAATTAAAATATATTTATAGAGTATTTCTTCCTATCTTGCAGGTGGAGAAACTTGCTTGAAAGCCCTTAGCTATGTTAATCACACAGGAATGAAATATTGTTATGGCAGGAGTCACCCACTGGTGCTATTACATGTAGTCTTACAAGTTCTTTTCTTTAATGTGCAAGATAGGTTGTGTCTTTGAAGAAATGCTGTATTGTTGTTAGTTTTGTGATGAAGTTCTTTTCAGGAGGGCTGTAGGAAACAGCAACAGAGTTTGTTCTCTGCTGTAATCTCTGTAAAGTAAACTCTTGGGAAGAGTTACTTCCTGAGCATTTGCATTTGGGCTGAGATTTCTGAAAATGAGGATTCTCTGAGTGCTATTTGTACTATTTCTATTCGAGGACTGGAGACAAATGGACACTAAATAAAACCAGTTTCACTAAAAATATACCCAGACTTTGCACCACTGATTTCTCCTCCCATGAGAAATTGGCCTGCATCGGCTTGGTAAAGCAGTGACAATACTGAAGTCCTTCCTCACAGCATTGCTCTCAATTCTCTCAAAAATTTGATCATTACTACATTTGGGTTTGGATCAATTCATGAAGGGAAATGAAATTTCTGTTTACTAGTAATTTGCAGTGTAGTTGTAGCCATGTACTTATAGACAGTGAAGGTGGGTGAGGTAATATCTTTTGTTGGACCAACTTCTGTTAGTGAAAGAGCCAAGCCTTCAAGCTTACCCAAAGCTTTTCTTCAGGCCCTGTCTCTTTCAGGGGCAAGGATCTTGGGGTCTGTGTCTGGCCCATCTCTGCTCTCTGGCCCTGGTTCAGTTCTTGCTGAACCATATGAATTTCAAATAAAAGAAAAGTGGTTCAAAGTATCAGGAGTCCATACAGTCTCCTGTGGATGTATAAGGGCTGACAGATTATACTGACATACTGTAATACTGCACATTACTATACAATAGTGTCTTTCATTGGGGAGGATCTCAGCCTGTTTCATAATCAGATAAACAAACTATATCTAGGATATACATCACCCAGCACTGAAATGCAACCAGCTCTAGGATAAAATATAGCAGCAGCTGAACAGAGCATAATAATATTGTACATAGTAGTTTGGGGCAGGAAGTAAGGAAGAATAGGCTTATTCAGATGAAACTACCAAAGCATATAGATAGCTATAATGTACTTACTAAAGCTGGTCAAAAAATTTTCATCACAACTTTTCTTCCAATGAAAATTGACCTTTTTTTCTTGAATGAAAAATGTTACGAAAAAATTCAGTTTGTTCACATTTTCCCATTTTTCAATGAAAAACTAAAATGATTTTGGTTTATATATGTTAGTTTTTCACAGAGAAACCAGATAACTTGCACAATAAAAAGTTGGGGAGAGGGTAAGAAATGTTTTCATTTCTTTTGAAACTAATACTTACAATTTTCTGACCAGCTCTAGCAATGACCTACAATAGAATTCAGCCAGGACACTAAAATTCACATCCTTTCCCCCTGTCCTAAAAAGTGCTATGAGTTCTATAATGATCACAAGGGGTTGAGATCTCTGATTATGATTCAATACTGACTCAGATGAGAGTGCCACCTCTTGTATCCTTGCAGTCTCTAGGAAATCTTTGTATGTCTCTGATTCAGATATGAACCCTATTGATCCTGCATAGCTGGTAAAGCTTGTAAGTATTACAGCTCAACATGATATGATAGGAGGTGAGGAATGTCTAATTTTAACTCCTAGATCATCAGTTTGGTTAGAACTCTCTCTCTGTGCATACATAACCATACAGGGCTTGATCCTGCAAACTGCTGATCATGATAACCCTGATCCAGGAAAGCACTTAAGCTTGTTCTTAACCTGAAGCCAACAGGCTCAAGACAACAGAGAGGGAATCTGACTTGACTTGTATTGTGACACACCAAGCATATTTATGGCTAGAGATGATCAGAAAATAGGAAAGGGAAGTCAATTATTTTTGTTTCTGTCTTATACTGAAATTTCCATTTCATCAACATTTTCCAACCAGCTCTACATATAGCACTATAGGTAACATTTTCAAAAGTTTCTAAGCCCTTTAAGCACTTTTGAAAATGTTACCTATACATAAATAATAGATCATTATCATAATAGTACCCATCTTTAACAGAGTTCAAATGTATTAATATTGAGCTTTTCTAGAAGATTGCAACCCCGGCAAGCTCAATTAAAGCTGCAATTTGCTCTAAGCAGTAGTCTTAAAAACACACCCAGGACCTTACAATTTTTAAAAAACACATTTAATTTCTCCACTTTCACAAAATGTTTTTGCACCACACTACAGTAACTAACTCAGTGTCAACAAATTACTACCGTTGTGACTGACCTTTTGCCTTACACATTGTTGTTAAAATATCCCATGATACTATATTTCTAAAGTCCTTTACTCGGCTTAATCCCTTTCATTGAGATGATCTATTGAACAACTGAAACCTAAATTATAGAGGAAGTGAATGGTTTCTTTTCAATTTCTATTGCTTTGTGGGGGTGTTACATCAGATTATCCTAGGCTATAAGATGATGCAAGGTGACATGTCAGGATGTGGTGCCAAGTAACGTAACATAAGACATCCTAGAAGAAATGCTTTCAGGCCTTCTCAATTCAGGCTAGTCCCCACCTCTTGATTCTAAGGCCATTTGTCTCACAGTGTGTCTAAAGTATCTAGGAATGTTAGCATTGACTTCAGTGGCTGCAGGATCAATAATGAAGCCCTTGTACCAGTATGTGACCCTGGGAACCATCTGACAAGAAGGATGGAACTTTGGGCCAAATCCCAGGGTGCCATCTATACACTCAACAGATTAGGCAGAATATGGCTAATAGCACCTAGCTATTTAGCAAGTTAGACAGGCATGTGAACATAGTGTACTTAACCCTGTCCTACTTATAATCTCTAATACCCTACAGACATGTAGAAGCTGGCCTATGCTCCACCATTGCTGCTGCCCTTGAATGGGCATTGGTCCTATTTTTGGATGAACACCATCATGTGTTCTTCCTCAATGCCCCCTATGCATGCAAGGATCTCCCTGTAAAGGTCTGTAAAAGGCCACTCCATTATTCTCCTTTAACTCTCATCTTAAACTCCATCTATGCTGTGATGCCCGCAAAACACTTAAAAATGGTTCGGCAGCTGGAATGCTGTGACTGATGTGTCCTCTGTCCCATTACTTATTCATAACTGTCTCATTGTTCCTATTTGTTCCCTCTGTTTTCATTCTGGCCTCTGGGAGCTACTGCAATACAAATAAATAATAAAATAAAATAATAATTCTATCTGGTGGCCCCTTCTCCATGGAGAGCAAGGAAGATCGCAGTTATATTGGATTTACTCTGGTGTAAATGAGATTGGATTCCGGCCCTAGGCGTGCTTCCTTCTAAATATTCCTGATTATAAACAAAGTTAAAAAGGCCCAGGGCTCAAACTAACAAGGGATTTTTAATCTAAAATCTGAAATTGCTGGTCCTTGTTGGTTAAAATAAGAACAATACATTTTATTTACCATTTATTTATTTTTGGCCTTATCGCTATTACATGATTTTCAAAAAAGCCAAAGGAAAAACTAATAAGCTCTTGCAAGAAACTGGAAGAATTCTCTGGAGAGATGGTGTGTCAATACACACGTAGATGTCCACAGTTATTTACTTTCTACCCAATGCAGTATAACAAAATAGTGTTCAGTATAAGGCCTCCACTTCAGCCCATTACTGCCCCTAGGTCTTGTGGACTGCACAGCTGTGGAGGTTACTCTCTGTCCTGAGGGGATGCTTTTCCTGAGCATCAATGGGAACTGTTACCCAGGGAAAAGGCTGAATTTAACTTCCTTTGATACACCGCCCCTCTCCCCCCACCCCCCCGCCGACCCACACCTATATTACCAGGTCGCTGTGTACAGCACTAATGCAGAGTAGGAGACTTTCATTTCAATCAATCATTGAGGCATGAGCTCTTAGCCTTGAAACACATGCCGAGGTTGCTCAGATCCAGTGGGAAATGGAAAGACAGACCCACTTCCTAGCTTGCAAGCAGCTCTGCATCTCCCGCGCATGCAGAAATGTGTTTTTCACTCCTTGCTCCGGGAACACTGAGCTGACCTTCTCCTGAATAAGTCAGCCTAGCATGAGAGCAACATATGGGGCCTTCTGGGGCTTGCACTCTCCAAAAAGTTGTATTTTTTTTAGATAGAATAGGGCACCCACTGGCCTGACCTTCCTCCCATTGAAATCAACAGCACAACTCCCATAGCCTTCTGCGAGAGTGGGATCGGGCCCTAAGCTTGTATTTAGAAAAAATGTATGATATAGAATTCCCTGAGAGTCCATATTATCTACATTACTCATGTCAATTAACTATTTAGACCATTTTAATGCATATCATTTGGAATATACATAGTCAAATATTTTGTCGTTTCTCTGCAAATACAGTTTCTGTGACCATGAGGCAGCTGCTGTTGTCATAGTGATATAATACAGTCAATAACATTGCCTGAATGTGCTAATTTACTGTTCATTTAGTTATACTGATTTTTAGAAAAAAAATAGGATAAATTTTAGAAGGCTTAGAAAAATCAGAAAGTTTTCCAACTGCAGAAATATAGCCATATGTTTGCTATCTGTTCTTTTTATTATAAAGGAAGATTTATTCATGAAGCAAATTTACATATCCTGACTATTCTTAGTAGAGTTTTGCTGTTTAAAATGTTTACAATGATGTGCAAAAACACGACAGCTACAAAAACACATTTTTACATGATGGGAATGTGGGAAAATATCCCAAAGTGGGAAAAAGTCTAGTTCCTTTTCATGTTTCCAAAACATCAGTTAGTCAAAGGCTATTGTGGAAAACCAAACCAAAGAAAAAAATGGACCCTTTGCTTACATCTTTCTTGACCAATGTATAAACTCCCTGAAAAAATCAGGACGTATAATGGCAACGCTGGCCTTTAGCTATGGGGCTGCTACTGGACATTCCAAATTTCTGGGTGTGTGAGTATATCTGTGAGTGAGCGAAACATTTTCCTGGAGAAAGACAAGTCAGACAATGTGCATTTTAATTAAAATCACATCCTAAGCATTTTAGTTTTCAAAAATTGTTAGAATGATAGAGGTTGCTTTTTCTTGTGACTATTATTATTACTGTCAGACTGTCTGTATTGAGTAGGGGCTGAAGGTTACATATGGGATGGGAGAATGCAAAGTTGGTTGGGAGGGGTTAGTGCAGACTTGAAATGCTCTTGTTGGCTAAAGTTCTGTAGTTGTCTTGTCTACAGCTGTACAAAAGACCCCTTAGGACATTTTGTACAGCCCTCAACAATAATTGTCATGCTATAAACTACAGGTGACTCCTGGTCAAATCCAACTCCTCTTCCTTACCAGAGCACATATTATCACTGTTGCTTTTCCCTTGCCAAGGAAAACAGGACTAATAACATATATGCATTTCTTTCAAATCCATGCATGATTTTTTTAAAAGTAATTTTGTATGGTTTGCATTCCTAAACTTGGGATGGTAGCTAAATGAAACCTAAGGTAATAAGTACACATTAGGAATGCATATTCATAATCTTACACAGAAAAAGATGAAAGCAATCAAGCTCAGTAAAGGTGCTTGTGTTTCACCTGATGAAATAGGAATTAGTTCTTCCCCAAACAGTCACAAAGAGAGTCTGATTCTTCTTTCATGTACACCCATTTTATACAGGGGTGTAATCGCTCCTGATTTACACAAATCTAAATCAGAGCAGGTTACATGCATAGGGAATGATTTCCCAAGCCCTGCATCTTGTGTAGTAAAGTGGGTATAAAATGCCTCCATTGGTGTGAATAGTGGATAATTCTGATTTGGAAGCATTTTGCACCTGCTATGCACTGATGTGAATACCCAAGGTGTAAGACAGTAGAAAATCAAACTCAGAGCATCCCAAAGCTTTAAGGGCCTGATCCAAAGCCCATTGGTGTTAATGGGAGCCTTATACCGACTTTAGGGAATTTTGAATCAGCCCCTAAATCACTTCAAACTATAGTCTAGATGAAATTACTATAAAATTGGTGCAAAACTGGTTGAAAGACATACTCAAAAAGCAGTTCTTAATGGTTTGCTGTCATACTGGGAGAACATATCTAGTGGGGTTCCTCAGAGTGTGGTACTATTCAATATTTTCATTAATGACTTGGATAATGGAGAAGAGAGCATGCTTATAAAATCTGTGGATAACACCAAGATGAGAGGGGTTGCAAGCACTTGGGAGGACATGATTAAAATTCAAAAGGATTTGGACAAATTGGATAATTGGTCTGAAATCCACAAAATCAAATGCACAGCTACAAACTGGGAAATAACTGGCTAAGCGGTAATATTGCTGAAAAGGACCTGGGGATCATAGTGGACCACAAATAGAATATGAGTCAATAAGGTAGTGCCTTATTTGTGTCATTTCTAAGACACTGAGGGTTTTGTCCCACTCTACTTGGAACTGGTGAGACCTCAGCTGGAGTACTGTGTCTAGTTCTGGGTGCCACACTTTAAGAAAGATGTGGACAGACTGGAAAGAGTCAAGATGAGAGCAACACATTTGATAAAAAGGTTAGAAGACCTGATTTCTGAGAAAAGATTTAAAAAATTGGGTATGTTTAGTCTTGAGAAAAGAATACTGATAACAGCCTTCAACTTTGAGAAGGGCTGTCCTAAAGAGAATGATCAATTGTTCTTCATGTCCACTGAAGCTAGAACAAGACGTAATGGCCTTAATCTTCAGCAAGAGAGATGTACGTAAAATATTAGGGAAAACTTTATTACAAGTTAAACTCTGGGTGGTTGTGGAATCCCTGCGATTGGAAGTTTATAAGAACAGGTTGGAGAAACACCTGTCAGGGATGGTCTAGGTGTACTTGGTCCTGCATCACCACAGGGTGTTGTACTAGATGACCTGTCGAGGTCCCTTCCAGCTCAACATTTCTATTATTCTAATATGGGCCCCTTTACCATAGTATCTGAGCACCTCAAACATTTACCATTAATTATCTTCAGAACACCAACATCCCTGTGAGGTAGGAAAGTGCTGTTATTTCAGATGAGGAACTGAGATAGAGAAAAACTAGGGGCTTGTCTACATGGGGACAGACAAGAAAATTAATCCAAATTAACTAAAGGGATGAATTTGAAGTGGATTAAACTGCATTAAACCCTGAGTGAACATCCTCATTCAGAATTAAAGTGGCCTTAATTTGGTTTAATTTAATTCATTTCCAAAGTGAATTAAACTAAATCAAATTAAGGCCACTTTAATTCTGAATAACAGGGCAAAACAGGAATTTAATGAAATGTAACTAATCCACTCCAAATTCACACTTTAGTTAATTCAGATTAATTTTCCGGGATGTCCCCATGTAGACAAGCTCTAACTGACTTACCCAAGGCAACAAAAGAAATCTGCAGCGGAGCAGGGAATTGAATCAGGGTCTCCCATATTCCAGGCTAACATCCTGACTACAGTACCATCCTTCCGTTCCAGCAGCTAACTTCTACCAGTGCTTTTGAAAATCTTTCCCTTTAGAAACAAGCTTAGGATCAGTTCTGCAAAGCACAAGCTGTTTAAAAAAATAGAAAAAAATTACTCTTTGAGGAAAGGAAAAAAGTTAGCACAAGAAAAACAAATTATTTCATAGCGCAAAATTCCACTTTGATGTGCGTTTTGGTGATTATGAGATAAAACCCTGAGAACAGCACTGGAACAACACTATATACACTTGATTCATCTCTCCCTTTAATGGATCTTTTGGAACTTGCCTAAATTGCCATGAGAAGTTGGTTTTTATCATGCTCTACTGTAAATATTTTAGTACTAAAATTGGCTTTTAATAAAATTAGCAAGAGGTTCAAAATGTCTAATGGACTCCATGGCAGTAACATTAAAAAGTATGTCATTTTGCCTCTTTAATGTGCCACCAAAACATTCTTGCAATGAGTTAGAACGTTGATTGTTATTTTTTAGCTCAGGACTTGGCAGGTGTGTAACACGACTCCTGATAGCAGTGCAGCAGATTAGATTCTCCCATGTAACCATTTCTAAGGGACTTGGCACAAAAACTGTTATTGCATGTCTGCAGGTGTTTAGTAATTGGATTAATGCAGAGCAGAAGGAATGTCTGCCGCCCTAGCACTGAGAAACGCTGAGGAAAGACACATTCATTTCTGAGAGGAACCTGGAATGTATGATGACAGGCCTGTTCACACACATAAAGCCAGATCTAAGCCTGTGAGTTTAAAATTAACTGCTGTGAGCAATCACCTTCCAGAGAAAAGTTTATCCAAACCTAAATATAATAACAGTGACTCTGTAAGTAAAAGGGTAGGGAGCTTTGGACTATGTTTTGATCCCATTCCAAAAGCAACTTACATAACCTTAGCTAAAGTCTTTGTATCAGGCATATCATGGATCCCTGAAATCCTACGTGTCTAATAAAAATGTCCTTGATAAACATAATAGACTCTTAAAAATACTGCAAAGGTATATAGAATATATTATAATCTTGGATCAAGTGCTTTCAAGGTAAATTGATGTTCTTTTAAATACCTTGATCATGAATTAGATAGGCTTTTGTTATGGCAGAGAGCCAAAGACATAAATATGGTCTCTCTGATGAAAACTTTAAACTAAGAGGTCCGTTCAAACTAGTAAACAGAGGGACAGCTTTTTAAAAGTGGCAGTCTATGTTAGTGCTCTGGCCACCACTTACACACACAATTTTAATTCTCTCTCTCTCTGCATACACAAATGATACATTGCACTTGCTTAAAATTCATTTGAATGTGTGCACAGATGGGATCTTTAATGCATACAAATAGAGGCCACCTTTTGAATAGGTTGCCCTTCTGATTAACCTGGACAGCAGTGGAAGTCAAGCACAGAAGAAATGCAATGTGTTACTTCCATACTGGGAATCCAAGACCCTTCAGAGATGACTAACTCCAGCTGGAACTCCATGGAGCACAGAAGTGGGATGGGATCATGAAATACTTGCTGTAAGTGGGATATTCCCTACAGAAATACCACTAGCAAAACCAGTGGGAGTTAATGCTGCTAGGGCAGCATTAGCCACCCCTCCCATATTGTCCCCTACTGATGGAGGGGAAGTAAAGGGCAGGTGTGGCCTCCTGGCTTCTTAGGCAGCTATATAGTCAGGGAGGAGAACAGCCCTTCAGTGCTGGAATTGTATTTCCCATAGATTACAAGGAACACCAGGGTTTCTGTGCTCCTTCAGCTGCTAGCACCTCTTCCAAATGGCGGAAATCTATGAGGTGAACCTGCAATTCTCATGGAGTTCTCTTCCCATCGAATGGATTTGTACCATGGTGGCAAGGAGTATGGGGGACAATATGGCCCCAAACCATCTTTATGTTGCTGAGGATGAAGTGCAAATAGTTGCAAATAATGTTGAATGAACCTCAACGTTTAGATAATTGGTTTGGATAAGAACCCAAAAATTAATTATTTGAATTTCCTTGATCTGCAAAATGAGGCTGGAAATCTTGTAAGAATCAGCCCCCTTGTGAGGCTTCCCATACTGTCTGCTTCCCATGGGGTTGGAATTAATACAGGGATAACTTCTCTTATGGTATTATAATTCTTCCAGATCTGGTACATGCCAGAATACTGAATTTGAAGAGTTAATGATTAAAACAAAAGGCTAACCAAAAAACCCCCCGGAAAGCTTCAGTTTCAATTTGGAGTAAAATCTGTAGTTAGTTATTACATCTAGACTAGTTTCCAAGCAATTAACATTGAGAGGAAGTATACTCCTATATCCCCAGGATTTAGAGACGAGAATATACTTTGAAGACTATAACGTACACCGTATATTTTCACTACTTTGTTCAGTTTAATTTTATCTATGGAAGAAATATATTTATGTACTTCATGGAATTTGGTGGAATTTAATCAGTTCAGCCACTTGCTTTTTGTTATAAAAATGCTTAATAGCTTTATCAAAGTCTTAATAACTTAATCATATCAAGTGACTGTCTTTTCACAGGGGTCAGCCTGTGTGTCAGCTTCTGCCTAAGTGTAACTCTTTAAGAGAATACAGCTTCAAAGAGAACTGCATGCTAACTTTCAAGAGCAGAACTGTGTCCTCTGATCCAGAATCCAGAAACGTTAGCAGAAGTAGATAAAGTTCACAAACAGTTTCCATGATAACCACATATTTCACTTGCTCGTAGCTTTCTGAAACAAACTCCTTTTGGAGTGAACATTTCGTTGCTGGTTTTCTGTCTGAAGCTTATTTTATTTTTGAGGTTTGAGCAAAGGCCACTGCATCATCAGCAGTTCCCCAGGACATTCTGTCTGCAGAGCACATACACAAGCAGTTTGTCTTTGGTGGCAGCATAGGGAGGACAATGAGAAGCAGCTCTGTCATGTTCTTCTTTGGAGGTCTAGCATGTATGGTCTCCACACAGCCCTGATATGTGGGTTTCAGTCTGCCAGCGGCTATGGAAAGGGTTTGGGGATGTGTCCTTTAGTTGGAGTATATTGTGCTGTGGGTGGCATTAACAGCAGAGCAGAAGGATCCCAACGACTGGGTTTGGAGCTGCTTCCTGGCAGAGGACTGACTGTTATCTTCTGTCTTGCACATGTGTGAAGGTTCAGCCACAACCTGTACCTTTTATATCATTACATCTACAAACAGGATGTGCACCAGTTGCATTCCTTGACATTTTTGTAATTTTAAAGCATGCAACCTTAACTTTTGCAATTTTTTGCCCATATATATATATTGTCAAAGGGAGTTTTGAGTCCAAGGCCAGCAGTACCTCCTTGTGGTGATACTCCAGATTGTGCCACCCAATGGCGAGAGTCAATGGCCGCCTTACCTATCAGAGGGATTAGGCAGCTGTGTCGCCCAGTGGTGAGAGTCAGTGGCGGCTTTGCCTAGTGATGGGATTCAGATGCTATGTCACCCAATAGCAAGGGTCAGTGTCTGCTTCACCTAGCTGTGGGGTTCAGCAGCTGTGTTGCACAGGGCAAGAGTGAGTGGCCAGGAGGAGGAGAACCTGGGCCCGTCCTCCTCCAACCCAGGACGCAGAGAAACAATAACTCAAATTGCACAGCCTAGGAGATGGGCCCCCTATACCTGCTCCCTGGGCCACTTCCTACCTCAGCTTCAGATTCTCTGCTGGTGCCACTGGTCTGCCTTGGGGCCCCCTTGGAGTTCTTTAGAGTCATCCTCCAGAGGGTCTCCCTCAGTCTGCGGTGGCTTGACCATGGAGTCTGGTCCTGGCCTTTGGGAGCCTCAGCAGCTCCTCTGCAGGAGGCTGTCGTACCCACTTGGCTCTCTTGCGCAGTCAGCCCAGACTGAGAGGAGTTGAACCTTCTCGCTGCTGGGAGCATGCCCAGAAGAGGTGAGGGGGTGTGGCTTTCTGTGTCTATAGCAACTCCTTAACCATTGCCTGACTAGTGTGGGGGTGGTACATCTATCACTAGGGTGACCAGACAGCAAGTGGGGGTGGGGGTAATAGGCATGTATATAAGACAAAGCCCCAAATATCAGGACTGTCCCTATAAAATCGGGACATCTGGTCACCTTATCTATCACATATAGATAGATAGATACAGATATACATACATACCTACACACAAGATCATATAACACCCCAAAAATGACATTAAAATTATTTAGGTTGCCAAAGACAAGCAATTGAAAGTTAGGAAGTACCAGAATTACAGTTGCCCACACCTTCTCAACTCAGCCCATCCTGTGCATTGAAGGAGGCAGAGTCTTGTGGGGGAAAAAAAAGCATGTGATCATGTAACAAAACTATCATAATGCATACACCCCAAAGGGCTGACTTAAGGTTATGTGAGAAAGCATGCATCTATTACTTCCTAACTTCCGAGTGCCTGACTTTACAACCCAAATAATGGTCTTGAAAGAGTTATGTTTAATATGCTGGGCTTAATTCTTTTTAAAGAAAACAGATAAAAACAAATGCTGTTATGTACAGTGTAATAACCTATCCATCGTTCATCATTAGAAGGTTTGGAACACTGAATATTTACAGCACAGTACTTCCGCCACAGTACTGATTATATTAGTTGACAGCAGGAGAAGGCTGCTATCCAAGAGGGCTGCTGGTGTCATGTGCTGGGTCCCAGGGCTGGTCAAGGGGACCAGCTCTATATCCAAAAATAAAGTAAAATAAAATCAAAAATAAAGGTGACAAAAGCTTTCAGGGTTTATTTGCCAAAATTTGATTTGTCGAGAAAAACTTTCAAAATGTCAAAAAATAGAAATTTGAAAAATTTCAAACAGTTCTGAAATGTAGCGTTCGAGGATTAGATTCTGACTCCCTTAACTCGTAGCCAGAAGCATACTGCATCAGTAGTCCCACTGATTTCAATGGGTCTACAGATGGGGTAAGGCTATGTGACTCTGGCCCTAGCTATGCAACTTACTGAGGGAAGGACAACAATTAATATCCCTGGAAATCAACGCTCACAATTTTTGATTTAAGAAAAGTTTACGTTCTTGATTGATTTTCTTTTCAGATGAAGGCCAATGTTAAAATATGATGCCCAAGATCCCAGTAACAAAACAGCAGACATTTTTGATAGCTGTCCTATTCTCATAAACATGGGATTGTTTATTCACATTGGATTTGATAAACTTTTATGGGCAGTATGAGTGCAAATGACGATCCTTTTTACAGCAATTTTATGTATGCTTGGAAGAAAATATGAAGAACTCATTACAAGGGAAAAAGACAAATCGTCCTTTACTTGTATATGTTGTCTTTCAAAGGAATACGCCAGGGATGGATTGCCTGTTGTGAGGGTATTTACTTGCTCTCCATATTTTTTAGAGCATTAACTGTGTTTAGAAATGTATCTCTGTACAGTTACTAAAAAGGATTGAAATTCCTACTGTGCATTTTTGCTTTAGTTTCCTTTCCTTTTGATTTTCTTTTAATTAAAAAATAAAGTGGCCTGTCCGCCAGAAGCAGATATGTTCAGACCTGTAAGCTTACAGGTTCAGGAAGACTTCAAAGTCGAAACCGGTAGGATCTGATTATATTTAATCATAGATGGTAAATTTATGCCTGTAAGCCATAACCTTTGGTTGCACTTCTCTGCTTTTAGCTATTGACTGGAAGTTACAGTTGTGTTATTAATTTATCACACAGTCATGCTGAATGCAATTCCACTTATTTCTGTTTTGTTTTATAGGCAACTTACATCTTCAACAGAGATGGTACGACACACAATTCTGTTTGGATATCTGTCTTTTTTATAACAGCCTGTAATGTATTTGAAGACTGTTATGAGGTCCCCTCCTCGGTCTTCTTTTCTCAAGACTAAACATGCCCAGTTTATTTAATCTTTCCTCAGAGGTCAGATTTTCTAAACCTTTTATCATTTTTGTAGCTCTCCTTTGGACTCGCTCCAATTTGTCCACATCTTTCTTTACGTGTGGCATTGAGAACTGGACGCAACACTCCAGCTTAGACCTCACCAATGCTGAGCAGAAAGGGACCTTCTGTGTCTTAGAAATGACATTCCTGTTAATAGATCCAGAATGATACCACCTTTTTTTGCAACCGTATAACACTGTTAACTCGTATTCAATTTGTGATCCACTATTACCTGCAGATCCTTTTCAGCGGTATTATTGCCTACCCAGTTATTCCCTATTCGGTAGTTGTGCATTTGATTTTTCCTTCCTAAGTGCAGTACTTTGCACTTGTCTTTATTAAACGTTATCTTGTAGATTTCAGACCAATTCTCCAATTTATCCAGGTCATTTTGAATTCTAATCCTGTCCTTCAATGTGCTTGCAATCCCTCCAAGCTTGGTGTCATCCACACATTTTATAATCATACTCTCCACTCCACTATCCAAGTTATTAATGAAATTGTTGAAAAGAATCGCACCCAGGACAGACCCCTGCAGAACTCCACTAGATATTTCCTCCCAGTTTGACAGTGAGTCATTGATAACTATTCTTTGAGTATGGCCTTTCTACTAGTTATGCACAGTTGTATTCATTTACATGGAGATAGTGGGGATGGCAGGCATGATGCTGAAGCTTGCCCAGTAGTCTCACTCTGTTCTTTTCTATTTTTCTCCCCAAAGTCTCTTTCTGTATTTTGTACACCAATGAGGCCTAATATTCAACACACCAATTTTGGTTTATTAATTTCTGGACCACCATTTTCCTGTTTACCAAGCATGATCTCAACACAGGTCTTGAGTTATATCAACAGGCTTTTTTGTTTAGACTAATTCAGTTTTTTCCCCCTTTCATGCCTTTTCCCATTAACGTTTGTTATAATAGGTTATTGTGACATCTTATAAATGTTCACATAGTTCTTACAGTTGAGCTCACAATTAGGGTAAATCTGTAGGCCCAATTATCACAATGCAATAATAAATTCATCTAGACCACATTCCCCTATGAGAGTGTCATGTGTCAAAAGCCTTACTAAAAATCAAGATATATCATGTCTACAGCTTCCCCCTGCACACTAGGCCAGTAACTCTTTCAAAGAAGGAAATTAGATTGGTTAGGCATGATTGGTTCTTGACAAATCCATGTTGGCTATTACTTATTATCCTTTAGGTGCTTATATATTAATTGGTTAATAATTTGGTTCAGTATATTTCCAAGTACCAAAGTAAGGTTGACTGGTGTGTAGTTCCCTGCGTCTTCCTTTCCCCCCTTTTTAAAGATAGGAGAAGGGCAAACATAATACCTATCCTCTGGGACCTCAGCTGTCCACCATGAGTTCTCAAATATAATTACTACTTTCACTCTTTCCTTTCTTAGAATCATGAAATCTATCATTTCACGATCGCTTTCACCTAAACTGCCTTCAACCTTCAGATTTACAACCAATTCCTCCCTGTTTGTCAGAATCAAATCTAAAATAGCTGTTCCCCTGGTTACTTCCTCCACCTTATGAAACAAGAAGTTGTCCCCAATTCATTCCAAGAACTTCCTGGAGATTTTGTGTTTTGCAGTATTACTTTTCCAACAGATGTCTCAGGATGTCTGAAATGCTCACATTGCTACAACCATTGGTAAAAAGGTTCATGATGTTTAAGAAAACAGAAGAGCTGTTATGTTACAGCAGCATCCAAGAGGATCCAGACAGCTTGTTACTATTATTAATTATTTGTATTGTGATTGCACCCTGGCGCTCCAGTTATGGATCTGGACCTCATTGTGCTAGGTGTTGTACAAACACAGAACAAAATGCCAGTATCTTCCACCTAGAGCTTGAGACACTGGTTCTGATACTCAGGCAGCTAAGTCTGATACTGGGCTCCAAAATGACATGCTCCATTTTCCTTCTGCTTTGTAGACAGTGAAAAGTTGTCCTGTCTTCTTGTTCCTATTTTGGTATCTGGAACAATGGTATTCGCTCTCACTGTTACTGTTACCATGAGCCATCAACCGCCCTAGAGAAACACCCCTACTTTCACTCAAAAATGCTGCTATTATGAAGTAAAGAACCACATAACATTACATGTTTCTCATGAAAATCCAGTTTCATAAAATCAAAACAAAATATTGGAATGTTTTGAACAGCTCTACTCCTCACCATAAACCATTGTTTATTGACCACATCTTGAAAATATGACCTATTTGTGTTGTTCGTTACATGAGGTTTCCTGACTTTCTTTACCAGTACACAAATAGCTTCTCTTGGGGCTATAGAATGAATTACATTATTTAAATAGAAATTGCTGAACTGTGATTCATCTGTGCTACCAATATTGCTACTCATCTGTGACTTTGAGTATGTCTTCACTGTAGAGTTAACTTGGGCTTTTACTCAGGTATTGCCCCTAACCCCTCTCCTGTCCACACACAAAACCCTCTCAGCTAAGGTTGGTGCTTTCAACCCAGGATAGCTGGCCTGGTTGGGGGTGGAGTCAAAACCAAGGTGCTGCATTCACTCGGGCTATTGACCCATCCACTTTGCAGTGAGGATGCATTGCAAGCTAAATTATTTGATTGCTGACTTTCCTTCTAGACACGGGGAGGGGGGCGAGGGAGAGATTGTGGGAAGGAATTGGATGACTGACAAATTCTCCCACAATTCACTGGAAAAGAATCAGAGCAACTCAGCTGACTGCAGCACCAAGAGCCATGGGATATGCTCCCAGAAGTCCTAATAACACACACTGGGTGAGTGCAACACCAATGAGGACACAGTAACTCAGGTATTGTTTTGCCATGGGGCTGTTCATACCTGGCTAGGCTAACCTGAGTTAACTCTGCCATGAGGATATATCCTTTAGGGTTGAGATTGGGTTGTGTTCTTGGTATTTGTTGCTCATGCAGTGAAATAAAAGGAGCTGATAAAGAAATTACTGACTCCAACTCTAATTTACTTGGACAGAATTTGTGGGATTATAGTAATTATCTGAGTTGGGTTTAAAAACTAACCTGTATTCTTTAACATGTGCAAATATACAATCTTTGCCAAAGGTAATGTTATATAAAAACACAGAAATACTGGCAAGCAGTACATAAAGAGAAACAAAGTATAGCTGGTTTTGAACCAGGGTCCTTAACACCTCTGCATACTATCTACTGCAGCACAAAGTGAAGCCACTAGAAAAACACACTGCAGGTAAGAAGCACGAAACTGTATGTCCAGTGATAACAGCAAAGTTTAACATTAGATCAGCACAAGTATAATTCGCTGTTTCCACTGGAGATGTTATTCTTTATTACCTGCCCTCGGCTATTGCTGTGTGCTGTTAAACAATAGTCATGTTTCTTGCAAGTGGGGGTATTGTATTTCAGACATTAGTGAAGTGATTCCAAGATAGGGTCTGATCCCAAGGCAACTGAATTTAATGGCAGTGTCACCAGGTTCTCCCTGGGCTGGGGGTGGGGGCAAGATGAGCTGATCACCAAAGAAATGGCAGTAAAAAGGAAGACAGAGATGTAGCAGATCTTTATTTCATCTGCACTCACATTCAGTTGCTTTCAGTCCCATTTCCCTCTCAGTTATCCATGCTAGCTGATCAGAATCTTTCCTTTTCTGGGAAGTCTAATGTCTCTGTAAGGAGATAGACCTCATTCTGTGAGCCCAACCACCTGAATTCAGTACTTTATTTTCAAGATGCTGCTTCTCCTCATTCTATCAGTATTTGTAAGCATGGATTCTTACAATGCTGAGCCAAATATTCAACTCATCCTCTAAGTCTAGGTACACAAACAATAGGATTTGCACACACCAAACTTGTCTAAATTATCTGCATTCATAAATGACATTTGTGGGTGCAAATTCTAATATCTGCATATGCAAATGATAGCACAAAAATTGTGTGTACAAAATTGGAGTACATGCTTTAGAAAGTTGCCTCTCTGTGCTTTTCTGCATTAATGAAAGGCCTCTTGTGTGAAAAAGCTGACATATGTAGTTTTAAATTAGAACCTGGAAATCTCCTGTACCTCAATCAAATGAATGGTCAAAATATCAGTTAGTGTGCAATAGAAAATCAGGCTAGCTGGAGTCTGATGATGGTTCTATGGCTGGTTTAGGAGAAAAATGATGAGTTTGTCTCTAAGGCACTGGAATGGGACTCTGGAAATATGCATTCAGTTCCTGGCTCTGCTATGCGTTCTCTCTGTGATCTTGGAAAGTCACTTAGCCCTGGTCTACACTACGAGTTTAGGTCGAATTTATTAGCGTTATTTCGATTGATCCGTGCACCCGTCCACACGACGAAGCCCTTAACATCGACTTCTAGGGCTCTTAAAATCGATCTCGCCACTCCACCCCCAACGAGGGGATTAGCGCTTAAATCGCTATTGCCGAATCGATGTAGGCTTAGTGAGGACGCAATTCGACGGTATTGGCCTCCTGGATCTATCCCACAGTGCAACATTTGACCGCTCTGGACAGCAGTCTGAGCTCCAATGCTCCGCCCAGGTAGACAGGAAAAGCCCTGCGAACTTTTGAATTTCATTTCCTGTTTGGCCAGCGTGGTGAGCTGCAGGTGAGCGCAGATCTCATCAGCAGAGGTGACCATGATGGAGTCCCAGAACCGAAGACGAGCTCCAGCATGGACCGATGGTGAAGTACGCGATCTGATCGCTGTATGGGGAGACGAAACCGTGCTAGCAGAGCTACGGTCCAAAAGAAGAAACGCCAATACATATGCCAAAGTCTCCAAGGGCATGTGATTTCTGTGATTTCTGTGACAGAGGCTACAACAGGGACGCGCAACAGTGCCGCATGAAAATTAAGGAGCTCAGGCAAGCCTACCAAAAAGCCAGAGATGCAAACAGCTGCTCTGGGTCAGAGCCCCAGACATGCCGCTTCTAGCTGCAGATGGTACAATATGCGGTGAGCAAGGAGGCGCCTTCCCTTCTAGCAGCAGATGGTACAATATGCTTGATATCCATCATCATCTCCTGGCCCCCTCAAGGATTGAACTCGCAACCCCGGGTTTAGTGGGCCAACGCTCAGACCGCTGAGCTATCCCTCCGCCTGTGTTCCAGGCAGTACTGAATCTCCCTTAAACAAAATGTAAAAAAGAGAATGACCAGAGTCACTCTGGCCACTCCCATTTATGTCCAAGCGCCCCCGGCCAGCCACACCATAGGCTGCCAGCCAGGAGCACACAAATACCAATCATATTGTACAATCTGCTGCAAGAAGGCAAGGAGCTTCTGCTGTATGGTCCCGCGACCACTTATGGCATATTGCACCATCTGCAGCTAGAAGGCAAGGAACTTCTGCTGTGTAGTCCCGCGACTACCAGCCTCAGGCGGAATGGCCCCCTCGAGGATTGAACTCGCAACCCCGGGTTTAGCGGGCCAATGCTCAGAACGCTGAGCTATCCCTCTGCCCATATTACAGTGTGACTGAATCCCCACTAGACCTAATGTCCAGGCGTACGCTGGAGATGTACGGTAATTGTGAGCTGAGCAGGCTTCCGTAGCAAACACGGAAACCCCGGAAAAAAGGCGCGAAAAATATTGCTTTAACGGAGGGAGGGAGGGAGGAAGGGAGGGATGACATGTACCCAGAACCACCAGCGACAATGTTTTCTGCCCCATCAGGCTTTGGGATTGCAACCCAGAATTCCAATGGGCGGCGGAGACTGCGGGAACTGTGGGATAGCTACCCTCAATGCAATGCTCCGAAAGTCGATGCTAGCCCCGCTACTGTGGACACAGTCAATCGACCTCATGGTCTTAACGCTCTTTAGTGGGGACACACACAATCAATTCCATAAATTCGGGTTTTAAAATATCGACTTCTATAAATTCGACCTAATTCTGTAGTATAGACGTACCCTTAGGCTCAGATCTTCAAAAGTATTTAGGCTCCTAACTTCTATTGATTTCATTGGGGCAGGGCCCTAGCATAGTGGGGTCTTGATTTCAATTGGGGGTCTCCAAATGGTACTGTAATATAAATAATAGCATGTTGAGAACCCATGTGTTATACAAATAACAACACCACATTTATTCCAACAGGAGGTTGTGCAATTTGTTACATAGTATAGCTAGTTATTCTTTCCTTGGTGTAGACAATTTGAAGAATGCATAAGGTAAAATATTAGTAAAGGGTATACAGGTAGTGCGAACTGGGATGTGTGAGGTAGGGATCCTTGCTCATCAGAAGATATATAAATGGTTTAGGACAGTATATAGAGATTTTCTCTGCAATCTCTAATCTCTCAATACAGTTAAACTGTCTGCATTAGGTCTTCTTCAGCTGTATCATTCTACACAGCAGATGTTGATTCTGTGAGCCTTTATATTTAAACATTCCATGATTCATAGAAAATTTATGATTAAAAGATGATATAAAGATGAGAAACCTTCCACCATTGTGTATTTAGATGAACATGTGTGCAAAGTTATTGCAGAATATCCACTGCATTGTACTCCCAGAAAAGAAAAAAAACAGTTCCCTTTGGTTGAATAAAATATATAAATTAAGTAAAGATGGCCCTCTCCTACTGTTTGATTCTTTTATATCAGTTTGCAACCAGTAAAATCATATGTGCTCAGTGTTGAGTACAACATTGTTTCTATTCAGCTGTAATTTTCAAGAAATCAGATAATATAAATCCGTGAGTAATCCTTAGAATTCCCATTGGATCACTCTACATACCTAAATGTGTGTTTTCAGACTGTAAACATATTTACTCTTAATACGTAGTTTGGTTTGGGTATCTGAAACCATGAGGTTCAGGTGGACTTTTAGATCAACAAAGGACTTATTCATACTCTTGTTTTTATCTAGTACAGAGTTTCCCAAACTTGGGACGCCGCTTGTTCATGGAAAGTCCCTGGCGCACCCGGCTGGTTTGTTTACCTGCCGCATCCTCAGGTTTGGCCGATCGCTTCCCACAGCCCCCACTGGCCAGGCACAGCGAACTGCGGCCAGTGGGAGCCGCAATCAGCTGAACCTGCGGACGTGGCAGGTAAACAAATCGGCCGGGCGCCCCAGGGGCTTTCCCTGAACAAGTGCGTCCCAAGTTTGGGAAACACTGATCTAGTATGTTCTGAATTTTTCTAATGCTCCCATCAATGTGGTATAGTTGGCAACATATAAAGACAGAAGTATTTGCATGGAATTGTTTGTGCCATCATCCATTCAGGAAGCAGAAAGAATACCATGTGACTTACCTGGCCAATCTCAACTGAGTAACCCAGTATATTCTGAATATTCAGTCATTCCATGGAGTAAAAAAATAAAATAAAATAAAATTGAAAATAAATTAGTATGACTTTGGAATTTAGAGTTTAAATGTTACTTTGTAATTCACTTTTTTTTTTGCCAAACACCTTGCTAGATAAATATTTGTGGGAAAGAAACACAAAACTATTGTTAATAAAGTCAAAGGGAATTTATGTTTAATCATTTAGTCATCTTTGCTCTCCAGGCCTCTATTTATTTTACCATTTTCTAAGCAGTTGTTCTTGCTTGTTTTTGCTGAATTGTTTTTTAAATTCTCCCCGCCCATTAGTGTTGAAGATTGATTCTTCCACCACATTCTCTCTGCACTGCAAGAGTACTTGTGTGTGTTTCATATCAATGCAAAGCATAGATGTCTGACAGCTGTGCTCTGCTCACAGGCAACAGCCAAATTACATGAAATGATGATGAACTAAGACCTATAAACTTAGAGGACTCTGTCATCTCCCTCTCTTGCTAGAGAAGACAAATCACGATGTGTTCTCTCTAGTACTCTTAAAGCACTTTCCTTTGCTGTTCCAACCAGCCTCATTGGTTGACTAATTCAAAAACCTTTCAGATACAGGGCCTGACCCAAAGCCTATAGAAATCAATAAGAGTGTTTCCATTAACTTCAAAGGGCTTTGAAACTGGACCATAGAATTAATGGTGTAAGTGGATCGCTGCCGCTAATGGTTTTGATTTGCAAGATAAAATGTGTAGTATATAGCTCACTCTAGGGATGGCAATGTTAATTCATCAGGTAAGTATCATAATGAAGAAGGACCAAACATGAAGAGGACCTTCCACTTTAAAAAGCCTTTCAATTGTAAGAATTACACTCACAACATTGACACTCCATATACCCCTAAATCCTTACCAATACAAACAAAAAAAAGAGGAAATTAACAAATACTAGAACTAACCAAACAGCACCCCTTCCCCCACCTTATCCCAAGAAGAGTTTTGGTCTCAAGAAGGGAGAATGCTACAGAGTCCATGAAGTCCACTAGGGACTTTGCTTTTGCTATTGCTATTGATTTTACATGAAAGCCACTGTATAGAACCCTAAGATAGATAGATTGCTACTTCAGAATATCACTGCATCCCTTTGTACCATCTTAAACACCCTCCTCCGGATGTTCATACCGCAATAGTCCCTACACACACACATAAGTTTGAATGTCCCTCAGTATTTTCCTTTGAATATCCTTCCTTTAACAGCATTTTAAAAGAAAAATATTACCACCTACAATCCAAGGAGACCAACTGGCCTACAAACTTTTGCTGAAGCAAGGAGATCAGGAATGTTGGAATATTGTAAGACCTTGGCTCCCACAAAGGAAGAAGAGTATAGTACAGAACCATTCTGATGTCCTCTTCTACAGCATTGAGATGCTTCTTGAGCGAGAGACTGGTCAAGGACATTTTTATTTAAATGAAGATAGGTTGTAATAATTTGTATAGATTTTTGGATACAGTCGCAATGTTAAAATATAACTGTTTATCAGTGAAGTAAAAGGATCTTTAATGCTTTTTTATTGGATACCCTAGAAGCATTTTTTCAGGTATCCTTGTCTGACATTTTGAGATAGTGCAGAGTTTAAAGCCAACTACATGTTTACTTGATCCAGTTCCAACATGGTTGTTAAAAGAATGCCTGCCTTTTCTCGGTCATGCTATCCTGAGAATTGTGAATTGCTCTCTTGGATCTGGGATGGTTCCAAAACAATGAACCAGGCTATAATTCTTTTATTTAAAAAAAAATCCTTTGTCTGTGGATGATTTGTCTAAAAACCATCCAGGTCATAATTTACACATTTTAGCTGAGGAAAAAGCTGTTTAAAGTTCAATCCAGATTTTATATACACCATAATACTGGAAGGGCATTGCTAAAGGTTTACAGTCATCTCATAGTTGCTAGTAATGTGAATTTTCTTTCATGGGCTCCATCTTGCAAGACACTGTGCACTCTGGAACCAGTCCTGCAAAGCACGTAAGCATATGCTTACATTTAGGCACAAGAATAGATCCATTGAAGTCCATCAGACTACTCATATACTTAAATGCTTTGGAGAATCAGGGCAAGGGTGCTTAGCAACTTGCAAGATCAAGACCTTTTCAGACCTTTGGCCAATGTTTGACATTGTTGATCCTTTTGTCTTAGCTGTAACCTATTATGGGACTACATGGAACATCTTTCAATTAGTTCATTTTTTTGTCTCCCTCTCTTTACAACCAGCATTGGTGAATACGGGGAATTTAGGTCTCATCCATCTGATCTGTGCCTAGGTATATATTGCCTTTGAGATTAGTTACCTATACAGTTGCTTGTGATGCTCAAGATACAGATTTAGGCCCTGATTCTGCAGCGAGTTCCAGGTGGAGTCAATGGGGCCATGCTGGTAGGTTGGAGCCAGGGGGCCACATGTAGCTCCAACTGCAGGATTAAGGCTTTATTTAGCACCTCTGCTTAATGAAACTTAATGGTCTGACACTGCCTGCTCTCTCGGCTGTTGTTCATCCAGACTCTGCGAGAGTCGGTTAGTTCTCACCTTTGTAAAGAGCTTGTAGATGTGAGAGAGTAGGCATATAGGGTGGTAATTCTTAAGATTTTCTCAATCGCCCTTATTGTAGAGCAAGATGGTATTCGACTCCTTCCAGTTTGATGGTATTCTTCCTTCTTCAAGATATCAACTGAATCTTAAAGCGAGGGCCTTCCAAAGTTCTTCGCCTTCTGCAAAAAGCATTTCTGATGTTATTCCATCTTTGTCTGGAGTTTTTCCTCTCTTCATCTGGTGTAGTGCACTTTGGACTTCGCTGAAGGTTATTGGGGGGACGCGTTCTTCTGACTCTTGGAGCGTTGGGAGAAGGACGTTGATTCTTGATTTGAACAGTTCTGTATAGAAGTCCTTGAAGACCTCTTCCATCCCTGCTCTGTCGATTACTGTCTCTCTGTCCTTGTTCTTTAATGCTGTTACGCTCAATCTATACTGAGTCAATTCCTGCTTGCATGTCCTGAGGCTCTTGCATAATTCAGCTAATTTGAGGAGCTTTTCTTTCTGGAAGTTCTGAAAATCATCCTTCAGTTTTCGCTGTATAAGCTTGCACAGAACGGAGTACTCGAGGTTGTTGTCCGAGCTCCTTTTCATGTTTCTCCGCTTCTCCTAAAAGCTTTTCATTTCATTCGAGATTCTTCCCTTCGCCTCCTTCAGCTTTTCGATTTCAGCTGCTGTTATACAACGTCTCAGCTTGTCAGCAAAGATACTATAGTCCTCATCACACTTTTCCATCTGTCTCCAGTCACAGCCAGAAATCGCTTTCTTCAGCTTTGCTTCATCAAATGTCTTCGGCCGCTGTTTCCTATTTGCCTGTAGCATCTTCTTTTCCACTGCTTCGTTGAAAATCAGCTTCGCTCTAAGCAGGCGACGGTCACTTCTGGTGTTGAAAGGTAGCACCACAGAGATACGATTTGACTGAAACTATTTACTGCCTGCCTCAAAATGGTTATGACCAAGATCAGCTAGAGGAGCGGTGTCAACATAAACAGAGAACGACTATCTCATCTCAGATTCACAGATGACATCGTGCTAATTGCCGAAAGCACCAACCAACTGCAGAGCATGCTACGAAGACTCGACAAGAAAAGCAATCAGGTCGGTCTGAAAATGAACCACTGCAAAATGAAATATATGTGATTAGACATCTTATGAAAAGCCTGAATAATGGTAGCAGGAGAAAAAATCGAAGAAGTGGAACAGTACGTCTATTTGGGCCAAGAAGTCAATATGCGTCGAGACCCGAATGGAGAACTCTCGCAAAGGATTCGATCAGGATGGTGTGCATTCAATTCCATCAAGGACGTCCTCAAAGGAAAAATTGACAAGACCACACGCGCAAATATCTTCAATTCAACAGTGCTGCCAGTCATGTTGTATGGCAGTGAAACGTGGGCACTGATGAAGAGAGAAGAACAGCGGCTGTCGGTAGCCGAAAAGGCAATGAAATGAGCTATGTTGAGAATCTCCCTTCTGGATCGCATCCCAAACGAAACAATCAGAGAACGCAGCGGAGTGAAAGATATTGTTGTGGAAAGCAGACATAACAAGATGCGATGGGTGGGCCACACGGCACGGTTCATGGACAAGAGGTGGACTGCAATCATTGCTGAGTGGTACCTGTGAGAACAGAAAAGATCACTTGGCCGGCCTCCAAGAAGATGGGAAGACGACATTGTTAAATGTTTTGGATGCATATGGCAAAGAAAGGCAAGAGCGCGAGAAGAATGGCGGGCTTGTTGTGATCAGCACAGTCTTAACAACAGCTGAAGACTGATCAATCCAGGTGATCCAGGTGAATGGTCTGACAATCTTGTTTAATTATCTGAAGAATGACCCAGTGGTGTCATCTCTCCTGTTTTTATTGTGAGTCTCATGATATCTAGTCATTTTTTTACATCTCCAGCTCCTGGGATAGTACGACACTTGCAAATCTCAGATGTCTCTTTTAAAAGTACCTTTCTAGCCCTTATGGTAGCAGAAAAATGTGGGAAAGTATGAACTCTAAAGATTCAAAAACCAGAAGGACTTTAAAAAAAATCATTGTAAACAATCTCATTATTTGTAAGCCAATTTTCCATGGCCTGACTGAAGATATTTGAATACTTGGAGATGGGGATACTGATGTCCAGGCTTAAGAGGCACCAATTTTATAAATCTACATCCCAGCAAGACTGAAATATAGGCTGGTCCTATAGAATTCAAGTAACAGTCCCATTCCAATGATTAATATTTATTTTTACAGCAGTTCTATCATCTCTATTGAACTTTAATTAGTGAGTTATTTGGGTGGGGGGGACAAGTGTAGCTGAACATCAAAAAGTTTCCTAATTTATGTAGAGGAAACCTTCATAAATCAGCAAAGAAATAATCTAATTAGAGAAGTCTTCTTAGATCTACTTCTTACCAAAAAGGAGGAGGAAATAATAAAGAATATAAGGCTTTATGGAAACCTACTGTCCGAGACTGTAAACTGGTTTCCAACTTCTTCAGTATTGGTTGAAAAAATTTAGAAAACAGATACGTAATGGTAAAACAAAACGTTGATTTTTTTAAACGTTATTAGAGCAAATTGACTGCTCTACCAGTCAAACTGGAGGTTTCCTCTCTAGTTATGTGAGAAAAAGTACCTCCTCCCCCCCAAAATTCACTTTTTTGGCAGAATTTTGCCATGCCTACTATCTGTCTGAAGAGGAACAACTCAGGCAAGTTTCAACCAAAACTGCAAGGATAAGGGAAAAAGAAAAAAACCTTCAAAATACAATGAAAACAAAATATCCTGCTTTAAAAATGTGTGATCCCTTTTATAGGGAATAGGGAACAATGGAGGATGAGGAATTACCCAGAAGTAACTGCATTTAGATAATTCTTACTTGGCATGTAAATGGGAAAGATTTCAATGCGGAAGATTTACTTTGCTAAGTCTGGATAAGAATGTTATGGTAAAGTTATGAATATGTGAAATGTGCAAACTCAATAGAAAGTTTGGTTAATGTGGTGTTTTTAAAGATGGATGTCATGCATGGATGTGCATATAGATTGTTTAAGGGAGTTATGAACTCTGCTAGAGAAGCTCACGGTTACCCTAATTATGTCAATATTTGAATGTGAGAGATTTATGTTGACCTTTTAACACATTATATAACACCAAAAATAAAATCCTTAAAAGTTCACATGAGCTACCCATACAATGTTGTATTAATATTTGGATAAAATAATAGTCAAATAACCCAGCATGGAATTTTCAAAAGATCTTTAGAGAGGTAAGCAAGGAATGTTAATGGAATTTGGGAGACTAGCTCCCTTCAACTACTTTGTAATCCCAGCCCCAGCTACTAACCACACCATATCACTTATCTGCTTACTCTGAAAGAAAAAGGATTTGCAATATGCCCAGAAAGTTAGCAAATCTGGACCAAGTTGTGAATGAGTTCCAGGGATGAGACCGTGTACTGGGTAACAGTTTCCTACTAGGTCATTCTATTTAAACCATGGGGTTGATAATTTAAATTAATCCACTGATCACAACTGTGTTGATATCACATGGGAAGTGGGGCAGTTTCCTAGGAAGCCAGGGATTAATAGGTTAAAATCAACAGTTTAAGATCTGCCTGCAAACTAGTGCAGACTGTGGAGCCCCAGTATATTGTACTGTCTGCATGAAGCCATGCTTAATATGTAGGCAACCACTTGGATTCCAAATTGTCCCAAGGTTCAGTTTAATGTTGAGTGTGTGACATTAATCTAATCATGAGATGAAAAAGGCAAGCATAACTGTAACAGGGTCCACATCAAAAAGATAAGGCTGCCCTTGACTCAGCAGGTGCAGATGAAAAATAGAATTTTTAGCAGCAACATCTACCTGAGCATCCAAGACCGCCATGTTGCAATTCTGTGTAACAAATGGTGGATACTCTCCAGCAAATAGGTACTGATATGATCTTCACCAGCTCTTCTCCGACCTACCAGCATGACCGCAATTGTCTCTGACAGTCTTATCTTCTTCAGGCAGCGAACCCCAATCTCATTCAAAGCCTGGCTCATTCTTTCCACCGTGCTAGCCAGATAGGACAGATGAAGATAAGCAGACTGAAGCCACCAAGGCCACGTTTCCTTACTAAACTTCCTAATGGTCTCATTTAGGAGGGTGACAAGACAGAAACCTGCCGCATATGAGCAATTATAAAGCATTACCCTTTGGAATCTACCTCCAAGAAAGGAGTAGATTCATTCATGGAGGATCTACAAGCGCACAAATAAGACTTATAATTTCCCATTAGCTCAGCTCCACTGGTGGTAGTAATGGTCCGAGTCAAGTCAAAGAAGTTTGTGGAAGATCAGTGGCAAAAGTACCCAAATTACATTTGATAAATTAAATAAGATTTCAGAGCCTGGTCCAAAGGTCACTGAGGTCAAGGAAATGATTTTCATTTATCTTAGTATGCTTGGGATCTGGTCTTCTGTGCCAGAAATAGCTACAGGATCACACCTATAGTTATCACATGACTTTAATGCTCAATGCAGATTTAATAAAACTGCATCAGCTACATAAATCTGATTGTAAAATACAGATTTTAAATCAGAATTCATTTCTTGTAGTGTTTTACACACATGATCCACTTATAACCTTTCATTAAAGAAGCTGGGTTACAGCTGTGAGCCATAGTTTTTATAAGCTTTGTCTCCTTCAAATCTTATAAAAATAAATTTAAGTAGCCTACATATCCCTAAATAAACTATAACAATATTATAGCCTAGTTCAGTTACATTAGTAAGGGGGAAAAAAGGTTTCCTTGCTGTTTTTTAAAATGTTAGAGATTTGCCGGATATATCATTACCACCAAGTTGGTACTGACTTGTGCAGGCTATAAAACAAATAAAGTCATTAAAAATAATTTGAACAAAAGAGGTAACTTGATATCATAATGCCATCCACATTTGGTTAAAATGACTTATTTTAAAGCTCTCTTTCATCTTACTAAACAGATTTCCAAAGTAAAAAAAAATGTGATTAATAAATTATCCTCCATAAATCTTATGATAACTATGATAGTCTTTGGAGAATTATGAAGCCACATCTGGAAAAAGTATTTTACTGCCTGTAAAACAGCATGCCATGTATTTTACTAGTGCACATTAGTAAGTAAAATACGGTATATAATTTTTGCGTGCATCAGTGTGGGCACAACATCATTTTCTCCTCCCCCAAATCCTTAGCTTTATTTCACAATAAAGGATTCTTGTAAAGTTTATAAGGGGTTTGTTCTCTATTATTCATATAAAGATATTTGTTCCTTGTATTTGGTGTAATGCACATTTACAAGGTCAAGCAGAGAGTACCTCACATCAGAACAGAAGTGAGTAAACAGAAAGAGTAATAGGGTTCATTTGTTATTATTATTGCACCAGGGTTTAAACAAACAGGTCAAATCAACTGAAGAAATGCCAAAACACTAATCAAAAGAGAAAGCAAAGAAGTTCATTTTCAGCTACGTAATCCAGCCATAGCTATTACATTATTCCTTTTCATTAGCAACGTTTTAAAATATATAGATCTGAGTTGCAAGTCATTCAAGATAAGTGGCTGCAATATTTCTGGAATTAAAAACTTGATTAAACTTAAATATTTGTTAAATAAAATGAGCAAAGGTCTCTTTAGAGCCAAATATGTCCCTTGGAAATATAAAACCCTTTTTATTTCAAAGCAGATGTTAGCAATAAGAAATGGATGGTGAGTGAAAGGGAAGAACACCATTAAGCTAAGGTAACCCCTAAAGATTTTTATATAGTTCTGCAATCATGTAAGCTCCATCAGTGATAAATATCACAATAGCAGTTGTAATGTGCCTGGTTTTATTTACATGTAGAACCTTGAATGTGCAGTACCTCAAGTAATATTCATTTAATGAACACAGAAAAGCTATATTTTGATGTAAATGAAAGCAACATTCCTTCCCCCAGCTTTTAATCTGAAAGGCTTCTTTCTGTAAGGATAACTGATAATAATTCAGAGCAATAAAGTCAGTAAACTCATGTTTTGTTGTTAGAATATAAATAGATTATAAAAAAGTTGATGGAAAAAACTAACTAAAATATTAGGGGGTAAGTTATGATACTCTTACTTACGCTGAGTAGTATTTATGCCACATTAAGGTCAGTCAGGATTACTCGTGATGTAAGATGCTACTCAAGGTGAGTAAGGGTCTCAGAATCTGTCACTGGGTTTGCCAATTGCCATAAATCCAGATCTTATAGCCATCTACTTTGAAACCACTATTGTCTTGTAGTGCTGCTAGGCTAATCATTTTGCTGCTTTTACACATCTAAATAATTACAGACAAAATTAGCCTGTATGGAAAATTACCTGAATCTATATAGACATTGGATTTATGGTTTATAATAACAAAGTGTAACCCACTAACCTCCCTTTTTGTCCTATGACTGCAGAGGTGCTCACAGGCAACTTCACCTTGAACAGTCTCTTAGAATATGTGTTAACTACTTACGATAAACAGTCTGTTCCACCTTGTATTTAACTGTGACACTCTGAGTACCTTTCTCAGACCTGAAGAAGACTTCTGTGTAGCTCAAAAGCTTGTCTCTCTCACCAACAGAAGTTGGTCCAATAAAAGATATTACCTCACCCACCTTATCTCTCTCTATAAGCCTGTCACATTTACCTGAAATGGAGACTTAGCTAATAGTCACTGAATCATCCACAAGTCATCACATCAGCCACAAACTGAAGTCCTGATCCTACAAACACTGACACACATGCATAAATTCTCCATGTACCCACTTTGAAGTCAGGTGCTCAGATGCTACGGGGATGAGTTCCAATATGAGAACTGGGATAGACCGATAGAAATCAGGGCAGAATTTGGCTCTACAAGACCTGTACTGTAAATCTTTCTCACACTGTGTAGTACTTTACGAGGGTCCTCCACATTAGTTCAATGGGATTACTCACTTAAATACTCGTCAATATTCACAGGATATGATTTACTGAATAGCCCTAATGTTTTTTTTAAACGGGGAGGGTTATTAACCATTAGAACAAATTGTCAAGGGAAGTGGTAGATTCTCTGTCTCTTGAGCTCTTCATATCAAGACTGGATGCCTTTCTGGAAGATGTTTGAGTTAAACAGAAATTATTGGACTCAGTATGGGGGTAACTGGGTGAAATTTAGTGCCCTGTGAGATACACTAAACTAGATGATTTACTGGTCTCTTCTGGCCTTAAACTCTATGAATAATGACATCTTCTCAGTTGGACTGCTTCAACTGAGTAAGAGAGAGATTCTGTGCATTGCTTCAAGGAGAACACAACTCACAGCCCAGGCAGAGATGGGACTGCAGCAGCATTGAGCCTTCGCTGTATCTTTCCAATTCTTGTCTGCTCCAGGAGCCGGAGCACCCACAGAGTAATTTAGACAGCCGTAGCTGCCTCTATAAGTTACAGCAGCCTGTCCAAGCTGCTTAGGAGCAGTAGAATTGCCTATTATTTTCACAGTACTACATGCTGTGTCCCCATCACAAGCACACCGCTCCTGCCCTTGACATTCTCTCTGTGTCAGGGCTTGTGAAGGAGTCCTCAGAGGACAGCCTGCAGCTGTCTTCCTCAGTTCCTGCACCAGGGCAAGATCCAGAACTTTTAGGGTTTCTATATACCACACTAGCCCTTTTATCCTTAGTAAATGGGCTAGAGCGGGGGTGACATTCATACTATAAATGTTTGCAGGATCAGGCCCTAAATTATTGGAATTTAGGACTTCAGAAATGTTTTTGGTGTGCAGAGAATAAAGTACTGTAGGGTAGGCTCTCTCACTCTGCTTGACTCTGAACTGCATTCTATGACACCTGTCAAGGAAATGATTTATTAATAACATTAGCTGTTTACCAGTTTCCCAAATCTGGCCTACCTCTTTGCTCATACAGGCCATCATGTCTTCTAATGCCCCTCAAAAGACCTGTGCAAATTCTAGGCATTTGGTTCAATCACAGAGTAGCAAGCCAGTGCAAGTAGTGAGGTTGCACTCTTATACTAATGGTCAGCCACACCACTGGGACTATATTTCTTTTTGCCTAAGTTCCCCCGGAAAATCCAGTTCAATCTGCTACTCAGCTTCACTTCATTTCCAAAACTGTTGCTTACACAGCATTGTGGTTGACATTTTTGTGTCAGTTTGTCTACCAGGTGTAGTGCTGGTTGGAATTTTTCAATTTTTGAAAATATAGGAGAAAATTTCCTATGAATTTTTGAGATCTGCCTAGCCTCACCTTCCTGAACTCTAGTTGTGTATTGTTGTTGTAGGTTGTTAAAAGCTGTTTTGTTCCTCCCTTGATGTGGCTGCATTTGGGTTGTGAGAGGAGTGATTCCAGTACATTTTGCACCTTGATCCTGTAAGTTATTCTATTCAAAAGAGTAGAACCCCACTGAAGTCAGTGGTGCTATGCCTGAGTGCAGGATTCTGACAGTACATTATCATTTGCTGTTTCAATGCCTTAGTTTGTTAAACCATGTACATTTCTTTTTAGCCCTTAGGATAAAAAGAATGATATAAAAGTGAGATGATATCATTGTAAGTCCTCCAAGACTGAATTACTTCTATATTTAACCCTGCCAAGTGTGCCTTTAATGATGGAATATATAAGTCTGGATGAATTGTCTAATTATTTCTCCACTCGAGGTAACACGAGCAGGTAAATTTACATAACGAAATGATGAAATAATTGTTATATTACATTTCCTTTAATTAAGACAGACAGTCCATCAGCTATATTTAATTTATGAATTCAACCTTGGGCACTACTGGTCACCAGACACCATGGGGAATGAGTGTACATAGCTATATTGTAGAGTATTTGTAATGTAGGTACTGTATCGAGAAAGAACATTTTTGACGCTGTGGTCGAAGAAACTGTCAAATTATATTAAGCTGAACACTATAAATGGAAAATGATGTGGTGCATGCAATAGTGTGTGTGTGTTTGTGCGAGCATGCACACTCATGCGTTGTAGGAAGGATGATCTAGTGGTTGAGGAAGGACAGTCCTGATATTATTATTAATCATGTTTATTACAGTAGTATATAAGGGCCAATCAAGAATGACAGGGAATGGAAAAACAGAGTAATAGGTGGTCTCTACCCCAAAGAGTTTGCAACCTAAGAGTATAGCTATGCTGTACATTAATGTGTAATTGTAGCATGTGTAGGCATACCTGAACTAGCTTTTATCTTGCTAGCTTGGGTAACTGTGGTAGTGAGGACATGGCATCAATGAAGGCTAGCCATCCCAGCACAAGTCTGCCAGGTAGCCTGGACACATGCTTGGGTTGCTGGCCCAGTGCCGAAGTCCATGCCACCACCTCTTCACTAGCTACATTTTACTAGCACAGGTATGTCTACCTGTGCTACAATTGCACCTTAATTTGCGGTGTAGAGATACCTTTAATGGACAAGATAGACACAAAGCATGGGAAGGGATATGACACACAGAGTGAACAATGTGATGGCAACAAGTGTCAAGTTAGTACCACTATTTTGTTTGTTTAGGTTTTGGTTTTGGTTGTAACTGAATAGAAAAGTGTAGAGGAGAAGAGGGTAAGAGGGGGAGATCTGGAGTAAAGCTGAGGAGATACAACTATGAGAGAACAGAAACATTGGAGCAAACAGCCAATCAGCAAAAGGCAGAGAAACTCCAATCAAAATTGTAGAAAGTTCCCTGAATGTTCAGAGGTCCTTGCATTGGCTTCCTTGTGCACATGCCAGCTGGAGTCTCTGAATTACTTCTTTGTTTTTCCCCAAGGCCACATGACCAGGCAGCAGGTGAGTGGGAAGGGAAGGCACCACCTTGTATACTTATTAGAGTGTTGGCATGGAACTTGGGAGACCCAGGCTCAATTCTCTACTCTGCCACAAATTTCCTGTATGAACTTATTCAAGTCTCTTAGGGCCGAATACTCAAAAGGAATTATGCTTCTAACGTCTATGTAGGCTCCTAACTTCCACTGAAATCAATGGAAGTTAGGCCCCTAACTTCTATTTATGCTCCTAATTCCTTTTGAGCATTCATCCCTTAGTCTTTCTGTGCCTCAGTTCCCCATCTATAAAATGGAGATAACAACACTTCGCCACCCCACAAGGACACTTTGAGGATAGGTACAGGGAGGAGTTGGTAGTGAATCTGAAGGTGAAAGGCAATTGGGGTGACAGTGACAATGAAATGATGGATTTCATGATTCTAAGGAAAGGAAGGAGTGAGAGCATGAGAATAAGGATAATGCCCTTCAAAAAAGAAGACCAAACAACTCAGGGAACTGGTAGGTAAGGTCCCTTAGGAAGAAAATGTAAGGGAAAAGGGAGTTCAGGAGAGCTGGCAGTTACTCAAGGAGACAATATTAAAGGCACAACTATAAACTATTCCGATGCAAAGGACAGATAGGAAGAATAGAAGGAAGTCAACATGGCTTCATCAAGAACTCTTTAATGACCTGAAAATCAAAAAGAAATCCTACAAAATGTGGCAATATGGTCAATATGGAGGATTACAAAAAAACAGCACAAGCATGAAAGTGCGAAATCAGAAAGGCTAAGGCACAAAATGAATTATACTGGGCAAGGGACATAAAAGGCAATAAGAAGAGGTTCTTTAAATACAATAGGAGAAAGAAAAAGACTAAAGAAAATGTAGGTCTTCTACTTTGTGGGGAGCAAGAGCTAATAACTGATGACTTCAAGAAAGCTGAGGTGGTTAATGCTCATTGTGCTTCAGTTTTCATTAAAAAAGTTAATGATGACCAGATACTCAACACAATTAATATTGACAACCAGGGGAAAGAATGAAAGCCAAAATAGGGAAAGAACAGGTTAGAGAATTTTAGATAAGTTAGATGTATTCAAGTCAGCAGGGCCTGATTAAATTCATCCTAGGATACTTAAGGAACTAGCTGAAGCAATCTTGGGGCCGTTAGCAATTATCTTTGAGAACTCCTGGAGGACGGGAGAGGTCCCAGAAGACTGGAGAAGGGCAAACATAGTACCTATCTTTAAAAAAGGGAACAAGGAAGAAATGGAGAACTATAGATCAGTCAGCCTAACTTTAATACCTGGAAAGATATTGGAGCAAATTACTAAACAAGGACATGCCAAACCAACTTAATTTCCTTCTTTGACAGAATTACTGATCTAGTGGCTGGGGGGAAGCAGTAGAAGTGATACACCTAGATTTCAGTCAGGCTTTTGACACAGTTCTGCATGACATTCCTATAAGAAAACTAGGGAAATGTTGTCTAGATTAAATTGTTATAAGGCGGGTGCACAACTAGTAGAAAGACCATACTCAAAGAGTTGTTATCAATGGCTTGCTGTCAAACTGGGAGGGCATATCTAGTGGGATCCCGCAGGGGTCAGTCCTGGGTCTGGTACCATTCACTATTTTTATTAATGACATGGATAATGGAGTGGAGAATATGCTGATAAAATTTGCAGATGACACCAAATTGGGAGGGGTTACAAGCACTTTGAGGGATAGGTTTAAAATTCAAAATAACCTTGACAAATTGGAGCATTGGTCTGAATTAAACAAGATGAAATTCAATAGAGACAAGAGCAAAGTACTTCTCTTACGAAGGAAAAATCAAATGCACAAGTAATAATGAGGGATAACTGTCTAGGTGGTAGTACTGCTGAAAAGGGCCTGGGGGTTATAGTGGATCACAAACTGAATATGAGTTGTCAATGTGATGCAGCTGCAAAAAAGGCTAATATGATTCTGGGTTGTATTAACAGGAGCATTGTCTGTAAGACACAGGCGGTAATTGTCCAGCTCTACTTGTCACTTGTGAGTCCCCAGCTTGAGTACGGTGTCAAATTTTGGGCATCACAATTTAGGAAGGATGTGAATAAATTGGAAAGAGTCCAGAGGGGATCAACAAAAATGATAAAAGGTTTAGAAAACCTGACCTATGAGGAAAGTTTGAAAAAACGGTGCATGTTTAGTCTTGAGAAAAGAAGACTGAGGGGCGACCTGATGACAGTCTTCCAACATGTTAAGAGCTGTCATAAAGAGGGTGGGGATCAATGACAGTAGGACAAGAAGCAATGGGCTTAATCTGCAACAAAGGAGATTTAGGTTAGATATTAGGAAAAACTTTCTATCTCTAAGGGTAGTTAAGTTATGGAATAGGCTTCCAAGGGAGTTCATGGAGTCCCCATCATTGCAGGCTTTTCAAAACAAGTTGGATAAACACCTGTCAGGGATGTTGTAGGTTTATTTCGTCCTGCCACAGCACAGGGGGCTGGACTTGATGACTTTTTGGGGGTCCCTTCCAACCATACATTTCTATGATTCTATGATTAAACATTGTGAAATCTTCAGATACTATGGTAATAGGTGGCATATAAACACGGTATATAGCTGGTAGGATAACTATACTTGATATAACAAAAGATTTTCAACTCAACTGCTAATCTTAACAAACTCTTGTGTTCAGGAAATATTAAGCGTGTTTTCCATTTTTTCATCTTTAAAAAAGAACCCAACACTATTTAAATTTTTCAGTTTGACTGAAATAAAGATCCTAACAAAGTTCCTTATAAAAGCACATTAAGTGACTTTTCTCTAAGCTTTTATGTGTATTTTATAATCACAATATCTTGTTAGGCTACAAAAGCTTTAAAGAAAATCTGATCTAAATATGTTTCATGAAACAGTTTCGTTCTTACTATTGTTCAACCATAAAATGGGACTCCAATGAGACAGGAGACATGGCACTGAAAAATACTAATGATACTGATCTTCTGATTGTCCTAAAAAGTATTCCTGTGTTTAACTTTCCCATCTCTTTGGACAGAGAATCATAACACATACTAAGGCTTGTAAAGCTTCTGGAACTCAAGAGACAGCTAGTGCCATAGATTTGATGATGTGTTAGTCAAAACTTGACATTTTTCTAGGGTAGCAAGAAGGATAATTTAGGCTTTTTGTCCTTAATTTCCACATTCTTATAAACACAAAAATGATTTGTTTAAACAGTATTGTTACAAAATACATTGCAAGTCTTTTAAAATCCAATTTTTGAGAAGCCCCAGGGGCCAGTAGTTTTTGTTGTCAAAAGTCACTCTTCAGTTTAGTATTTAAGAGCTGGGTGCAACCAAAGTGTGTTTTAATATGGCCAAATATGAAGCCACACATGTAAGAACAAAGAATGTAGGCCATTTTAGGAGACTCTATTCTGGGAAGCAGTGACTCTGAAAAAATAACGTGGGGGTCAAAGTGGATAATCAGATGAACATAAGCTCCCAGTGTGATGCTGTGACTAAAAGTGCTAATATGGTCCTTGAATGTATAAACAGGGAATATCAAGCAGGAGGATATATTTTCCTCTGTATTTAACATTGCTACTGGAATACTAAATCCAGTTCTTGTGTCCACAGTTCAGGATGGATGTTGATAAAATGTATCAGAGGGGTAGCCGTGTTAGTCTGGATCTGTAGAAGCGACAAAGGGTCATGTGACACCTTATAGACTAACAGAGGTATTGAAGCATAAGCTTTCGTGGGTGAATACCCACTTCATCGGATGCAAGCAGTGGAAATGTCCAGGGGCAGATATAAATGTGCAGGGAAGAGTCAGGCTAGAGATAACGAGGTTAGCTTAATCAGGGAGGGTGAGGCCCTCTTCTAGCAGTTGAGGTGTGAACACCAAGGGAGGAGAAACTGCTTTTGTAGTTGGCTAGCCATTCATAATCTTTGTTTAGTCCTGAGCTGATGGTGTCAAATTTGCAAATGAACTGAAGCTCTACAGTTTGTCTTTGGAGTCTGGGTGATAAAATGGAGAAGGTTCATAGAAGAGCTGTGAGACAGATTAAGGGTTTGGAAAACACTCCTTATAGTGAAAGAGTCAGGGAGCAAAATCTGATTAATTTAACAAGAGAAGATTAAGGAGTGAATAGACCACAGTCTTTAAGTACTTACTTGAGGAACAGAAATTTGATAATAGAGGGCTCTTCAATCAAGCAGAAGAAGGTGTAACAACATCCAATGGCTGGAAATTGAAGCTAGAAAATTCAGACGAGAAAGAAGGTGCAAATTTCTGACAGAGGATAATTAACCGTAGAACAACATACCTAGAGATGTGATGGATTCGCCATCACTTGAAGTGTTTAAGTTAAGACTGGATATCTCTTTATAGGATATGCTGTAGCTCAATCAGGAATTAATTCAAGGTAGTTCTACAGCCTGTGTTATGTGGGAAGTCAAACTAAATGGCCACAATGGTCCCTTCTGGTCTTATTATCCATGAAAGACTGTAAAGATCATCAGAACTGCCACAATCCTAGTCATGTGGAAAGCATACAGAACACCGATAACTAACTGTTATTCAACATTGGGGTAGCTAACCTCAGGAATGTGGATGTTTAAAAGGGTATTAATACTACGGTAGGGTTCATCGTTTTGGGATTTCATTTTGCATATCCAATTACTGGGCTTTTTGTCATCTCTCTACTCCAAGAAAGCACTGCAAGAATTCTGTTTTGAATAATCTTCAGAATATTTTGTCAATCATACAGTATATGATATTTTATATACACACACTCTGTGGTTGATATAAAGCTTTGCAGATTATTCAAAAGAGAATTTTTGCAACAATTTCTTACACTAGAGAGGTGACATATATTAATTTCCAAATTACTAGTTCTGTTTTGAACTAAAGGAGAATCTTTATTAATATAGGGCCTATGACACACGGGAAAACAGTTCTGCTTCCTTTGATTAGATCACAGCTATTTACTCACACGCTAACACATTGCAATGTTGTGATGCTGTATAATTAAAGATGACCATTTATATAATTGATATTATCACTGTTATACATTGCAACAAATCTTGCACAAGGTATATCATGTAAGGTGTCAATGGAAAAGTTACAATCTATCGAGCATGATAATCCTGATTAAGCCCATGAATCATCTTTGTATCTAATGTTATGAATATTGGCTATGTATTTGTATCTCCAACATGTGTTTTGTTCCTGGGTGACACCTCCCAGATAGTTTTACATCAGGGCTAGACAGCTATGTGTTGATAAAGGACACTCCATTCTCACAATGGGCCATTGAAGACACTCATCCCGCCCAATAGGTCTTCCCGTGGATGCCTCAGACAGTGAGGAACCAATGGCTACCATCTGTGATTCAGCAAACCATGTAAAGACACGTGATATGCTCATGTGACTCTGGACTCCATCTTGGGCCAGTAACTTTCCACAGACAGGGGCTGTGAGCTTTGTTTGGGACAGTAACGTTCCATGCACATAGCCAGGGATATAGAAAGACACCGGAGACACCTCCATTTTGCCTCTTTCCTGCTCCAGTTCTCTGGATTGTGGATTTACAACTAAAAGGCGTATTTTGAACTATGGACTGAGGATCTTCTAAACTTTTGGAAGTGACCAGAAAGACTTTTGCAAGCCAGCCGTCTATTCCATGGCTGCTACAAACCTGATATAAAGACTTTGCAATCATGTGTATGCATGTGATCTATTAACCATTTATAACTCTCTTTATTTCTTTTATTAATAAATGTTTAGTTTACTACGGATTGGCTGACAGCATCCTATTTGGGCAAGATCTGAGATTCAGACTGACCTGGAGATAAGTGTCTGATCATTTGGGATTAGTAAAAACCCCTTATATGGTGAAATGGGCTTTCTATAACCTCTCACTATAATACGTTGGGTTGCCTGGATGGGAGCCAAGGGCTGAAATGCCTAAACGGGACTGTGTTTGGCTTCTGGTTAACCAATGCAGAAACTCTTTTGTTATTGGCTTGACTAATCTAATTATAGAATAAACCTAGTTTTGGGGATTGTCTCCCCTATTTCTTGCAGTCTACCCTGAGTGTAGCATTCTCAGTGTGGTCCATCCCAGACACTTGGTCACAAATGTGAATGAATGGAAACTCACTGAGCTGCATTATACTTTCCTAGTAATCATAGCCTTGGAACTTAATCTATATTATTGTTATGAATAGCTATAAATTAGTACACCAAAATATGTTAAATGGAGCTGGTAGAAAAATTATATATTGTAAAAATTTAGAAGGAAACACAAAGGTCTTTCCTTCTAAAGTTAATTTTTTTTGTTTTGATTAAAAAAAATCAAAACTAATGTTTGTTTCTTTTGATGGACAAAAATCTCTCTTTCTCTCTCATTGATTTATTGTTTCCACTGGAAAAAGGGAAAAAAAGAAAAGAAAAAAGGGAGAGGGGGCACTTCTTAAAAATGGGAAAATGACTGAGAAAGTAGGAACCACTAATGCTCCAATAACATGTGGCATGAGCCAACCAGAGCACAGCACAGAGACTACCCTAGTGGGACTAAAGGACAATCTCTTCATGGCAATGAACATAGGAAATATCTCCTTGCTCATGCTGCTGGATATTCCTTTAGCCTTTGACACAGCAGACCATAAGGTGCTACTAACTTGCCAACATGACATAGCAGCCAGGTGTAGATGGCCCAGAACTACAGTGGCTCCAGTTGTTCCCCTGCTGCAGAACTCAAAGAGTGGTGGTGAGCAATTGCTCCTTCTTTTTGCAGGCCCTCACTCGCTCTCTTCCCCAGGGATTCATACTATCCCCACATCTCTTGAATATCTGCATGAGATCGCTGGGAGAGCTAGTGAGATGCCATGAGTTGAGCTGTCCACAGTATGCCGGGCATGCTCAACAATATAGCTTATTTTCAACCAATGCAATCACCACCCCAGCTAAAATGCCAGAATGCTTACAGGAAATTAGCTCTTGGATGAAGAGCAGGTGGCTCAAGCTGAATCCAGGCAAGACCAAAGTGATGCTGGTCAAAAAGGGGAAGTGGTTTAAAAAGCTGACCAAGAAGTTGTCTCAGCCTTCCATCAAAGGCATAGAGCTCCCATTTGTTGAAATAGTTCAAAGCCTCAAAGTCCTGTTTGATTCCTTGTGAAGCCTGGATAATCAGGGAGCATTATTTTCCGAAAAAGCTTTTTTTCACTTTCAGCCTGCTAGGAAACACCATCCCTCCCTACCGGACAAAGACCTGGCCACAGTAATCCATGCATGTGTCACCTCCAGGCAGGACTACTGTAGCTCATTGTATCTTTGTTGCTACTGTGTAGAGTCTATCTTCAAATGGTAAAACCTAATGTGATGGCCTCCATCTTGGCTGACAAACCAGAGACTGTCAGACCGAAAAGCATGAGCTGCTACAGCTTAGGCTAAAGAGCCAAGATTCCCAAAATGGGGCTGTAACAGACTTAGATCCTGTATGGATTAGGCACAGAGAGGGACCTGGAATACACACTCACCAGCCAGTAACACACACAAAAAAAGGATGAGATGCTACTAACATGTCCATCACTCATTCCATTGTGCCTAGGGTCAAAGGGGCCAAATACAGTTGAGAACCTTACATTTCATTTCTGTAGAAGGGCATTTAATGGTGAGTTCCAGCCTCCAGACTTAGTCTTGCAACCATTTATGCATCAGAGTTATCTTACACATGTGAGTAGACCCATTGAATTAAATAGGCCTGGCCACATGCATAAAGTCACCCATAGTTAACCCAATCTTTTTAATCTTTCGATTGAGCTGGCTGTTCAGGTTTCTATGCTATTCAGTGTTATTTAAGGGTGGTGTTTACATTTTTCTTTGTTTGTTTTGTTTTTAAAGACAGAAAACATTTTACAAAATGTAAAACAATAGCAAAAGGAAGTCACATGGACTCAGCTCTGCTGGCTTTTCATAATGGAAATAGCAAATAAATACTGTAAAATACTAAATCTAGCTCCCACCCAAAGGGGATGTGTAAACCCACACTTATTCTGATTCCTGGAGGGGAAAGGAACGAGCTAAGCCTCATATGACTTTAAGTTGACTGTTTGAAGGTGCTTAGAATAGACCTTTTTTAATTGGCTGTTTTGACCAACATAGAATCATAGAATCATAGAATCTCAGGGTTGGAAGGGACCTCAGGAGGTCATCTAGTCCAACCCCCTGCTCAAAGCAGGACCAAACCCAATTAGATCATCCCAGCCAGGGCTTTGTCAAGCCTGACCTTAAAAACCTCTAAGGAAGGAGATTCCACCACCTCCCTAGGTAACCCATTCCAGTGCTTCACCACCCTACTAGTGAAAACGTTTTTCCTAATATCCAACCTAAACCTCCCCCTCTGCAACTTGAGACCATTACTCCTTGTTCTGTCATCTTCTACCACTGAGAACAGTCTAGATCCATCCTCTTTGGAACCCCCTTTCAGGTAGTTGAAAGCAGCTATCAAATCCCCCCTCATTCTTCTCTTCTGCAGGCTAAACAATCCCAGTTCCCTCAGCCTCTCCTCATAAGTCATGTGCTCCAGCCCCCTAATCATTTTTGTTGCCCTCCGTTGGACTCTTTCCAATTTATTCACATCCTTCTTGTAGCGTGGGGCCCAAAACTGGACACAGTACTCCAAATGAGGCCTCACCAGTGCCGAATAGAGGGGAATAATCACGTCCCTCGATCTGCTGGAAATGCCCCTACTTATACAGCCCAAAATGCCGTTAGCCTTCTTGGCAACAAGGGCACACTGTTGACTCATATTCAGCTTTTCGTCCACCGTAACCCCTAGGTCCTTTTCTGCAGAACTGCTGCCCAGCCATTCGGTCCCTAGTCTGTAGCAGTGCATGGGATTCTTGCGTCCTAAGTGCAGGACTCTGCACTTGTCCTTGTTGAACCTCATCAGATTTCTTTTGGCCCAATCCTCTAATTTGTCTAGGTCCCTCTGTATCCTGTCCCTACCCTCCAGCGTATCAACCACTCCTCCCAGTTTAGTGTCATCTGCAAACTTGCTAAGGGTGCAGTCCACACCATCCTCCAGATCGTTGATGAAGATATTGAACAAAACCGGCCCCAGCACCGACCCTTGGGGCACTCCACTTCATACCGGCTGCCAACTAGACATGGAGCCATTGATCACTACCCGTTGAGCACGACCATCCAGCCAGTTTTCTATCCACCTTACCGTGCATTCATCCAGCCCATACTTCCTTAACTTGCTGGCAAGAACACTGTGGGAGACTGTATCAAAAGCTTTGCTAAAGTCAAGAAATAGCACATCCACTGCTTTCCCCTCATCCACAGAGCCAGTTATCTCATCATAGAAGGCAATTAGGTTAGTCAGGCATGACTTGCCCTTGGTGAATCCATGCTGACTGTTCCTGATCACTTTCCCCTCCTTTAAGTGGTTCAGAATTGATTCCTTGAGGACCTGTTCCATGATTTTTCCAGGGACTGAGGTGAGACTGACTGGCCTGTAGTTCCCCGGATCTTCCTTCTTCCCTTTTTTAAAGATGGGCACTACATTAGCTTTTTTCCAGTCATCCGTGACCTCCCCCGATTGCCATGATTTGTCAAAGATAATGACCAATGGCTCTGCAATCACATCGGCCAACTCCTTTAGCACCCTCAGATGCAGTGCATCCGGCCCCATGGACTTGTGTTCGTCCAGCTTTTCTAAATAGTCCCGAACTACTTCTTTCTCCACAGAGGGCTGGTCACCTCCTCCCCATACCGTGCTGCGGAGTGCTGCCACCTGGGAGCTGACCTTGTCTGTGAAGACAGAGGCAAAAAAAGCATTGAGTACACTAGCTTTCTCCACATCCTCTGTCACTAGGTTCCCTCCCTCATTCAGCAAGGGGCCCACACTTTCCTTGACTTTCTTCTTGTTGCTCACATACCTGAAGAAACCCTTCTTGTTACTCCTAACATCTCCAGCTAGCTGCAACTCCAAGTGTGATTTGGCCTTCCTAATTTCACTCCTGCATGCCTGAACAATATTTATATACTCCTCCCTGGTCATTTGTCCAATCTTCCACTTCTTGTAAGCTGCTTTTTTGTGTTTAAGACGAGCAAGGATTTCACTGTTAAGCCAAGCTGGTCGCCTGCCATATTTACTTTTCTTTCTACACATCGGGATGGTTTGTTCCTGCAACCTCAATAAGGATTCTTTAAAATACAGCCAGATTTCCTCGACTCCTTTCCCCCTCATGTTATTCTCCCAGGGGACCTTGCCCATCAGTTCCCTGAAGGAGTCAAAGTCTGCTTTTCTGAAGTCCAGGGTCTCTGTTCTACTGCTCTCCTTTCTTCACACTCTCAAATGCCTGACCTCTTAGTTTTCTAATGTAGCTTCTCCTTTGGATGCGTTTTGTGTTTTGGAACAGTTTTGACTTTGTTTGCAAATATAAATAACTGACTGATGAGTCTATGTGTAATCATGTCATCCTAAGAGAAAAATACGTATCTTAACAGATTTTTTTTAATGGATGCAGAACTGCATTTGGGATTAAAACCAAAATGGGTTTGAATAAAATGAGAACTTTTCCCACAAACTTAAACCAAACACTTTTTTTAAGGTTTGAAAAAAGTTTTCTGAACATTTAGTGCCAAACCCCCTTACTCCCCCCCGACCCCAGTCATTCCTGGTTTTGGCTACAAAATGGAAATACCAAATATCATGGGACAAGGCTGTTTTCACAGCACATTTCCAACCTCAACAAAAGCCTTCTAGCACTGGCTATCGCACGATCATGCAAGATTCTCAGAATGATTTCCAGTCTAAAGAAGCAAATATGTCATTGAATAAACAACAAAATAATTATTCAGAAATAACAGAAAGTCCAAACCCCATCCCCACCCCCAGTTTGAACCAGTATCCTTCTGTATCATAGACAGTTATATTGTTGTTGTTGTCATCATTAGGTAAAAACTAAATGGTCTACTCATGTGAATAAGGCAAGCAAGATTCAGCCAAGGTCTTTGACCTATTTTCTGAGGTCAACCACTATCAGCAAATTTTCAGGCATTAATTCAGCCTCCAGAGGGCATTCATAAAGCCCTGTGAATGTAATAGGATTCTGATGAAATTGCAACATAAAAAAATAACAACAATTATTGAATGAGGTCAACAGATGTCAAACAAAACACGTTTGCTGCTTCCTGCCAGCTTCGACATGTGTGCAAAATTAAAACAATACATCAGAATTCAGTAACTCTAGAACTAATCCTGAATCCCACACTCAGCTATTACTCAAGAAATAATCCAATGGGGCCAAATCCTGAGGTTCTGACATTTTTTACTCAGTCCCTACTCTGGTAGGCTTTGATTGATGCCCACCTGTGTAAGGACTGAATGAAAACTTACCACGAACCACGGCATTTGGCTCCTTGACTTCAACAAGACGAAACAAATGTTTTCCTTATCTTTTTGGCTCTGTACAATGACAATGAGAGCATATTTGTTGGGGTCTTTTTTGTTTGATTTTTTGTTTTTCGCATGGAATGTTAGAGTATTTCCCCCGCAAATAAAACACATCTAAAAATATGACTACTCCCTCTATTATGTTCCATAAAGCTTAGTCCTGACAGGCCCACAAGGGTATGCTAGGTGAGAAGACATGTATCCAGTGGACCAGTTCTCTGCAATTGTAACCCACACACCTCCTGGGCATAGGCGCCGACTCCGTGGGTGCTCTGGGGCTGGAGCACCCACCGGCAACTCCCCGCCAGCTCCGTGACCGGAGCACTTACCTTCACCCCGGATGCCGGGTGATGTTGTGGGGCCCCGCCCCCGACGCCGGCCGATGTTGCGGGGCCCCGCCCTCCAACGCCGGCCAACGTTGTGGGGCCCTGCCCCCAACGCACCCACCGGAGCCGACGGAAGTCGGCTCCTATGCTCCTGGGTGTGGTATTCTGTCCATCAAGCGGCACCAAGACTACTTAGAGGGAGAGATTAACGAGTCTGCTCTACAGCCTTAGCTAACAGCCATATGGCTTTTAGCTCATGCAGTAGAGTCTCAAGCACTAAGATCCAGAGGCCCCAGGTTCGATCCCGGCCGCTGACGACCAGAGTCTGTCCGTGTTACAAGTAGAGGCTCGTCCGGGATATCAACGGGGAAGTCTCTGAAGCTCAGGACATGCTTCCTCAGGTAGGGGAAGTATGTAACCCACATACCTCCTGGGTGGGGTGTTCTGTCCCATCGAGTGGCACCAAGACCACTTAGAGAGAGAGATTAATGAGTTTACTCTACAGCCTTAGCTAACAGCCATATGGCTTTTAGCTCAGGCAGTAGAGGCTCATGCACTAAGCTCCAGAGGCCCCAGGTTCAATCCAGCCCGATGATGACCAGGGTCTGTTGGTGTTACACAATGACTGCAGAACTAGTCAGTTCTCTTGTGATCATTGTCACAGACCTATGAAGACTACTGCTCTCTGTGGCACAACTAGGAAATTGAGTACCTAGGGTTGCTAGAGGTAGTTCTGCTGTGCAAAAGTCTAGCTCAGCAGTGGGAATGGTAATCTCTAAAACCCAACAGTGTTCCCTGAATGGGACTTCTCAATAACTTTACATTACATTACTTAACATTTTTGGGGTTGTTTGAGCCTGTTATTCTACCCCGGAAGCCTGGAATGATCTCATTACTGTTCAGATGTTTTTTTCATTGGCTTAGGTCAGGCCTGCACAACATGCGGCCCGGGGGCCGCATGCGGCCCGCGTGGGCTTACTGTGTGGCCCTCAGGGGGGTGAGTAGGTGGGCTCACTGTGCAGCCCAAAATCTGGGACTGTGTCCATTGGTCCTTTTTGCTGCTTGTCTCTGGGCTGAGGGTTGTCCCAATGCTGCAAAGAGGGTGTTCCCAAAGGAAGGTGCTTGCTTCTAACCCCCGAGGCCATCAGTATGTCAATTGAATACAAAGTGGGGGGGAAGATCTTATTCTACTTCTAGCAAAAAGACATTTTTCTTTTACCTTAATTATACTACCTTAGGGGCCCGCTATAACATATTACCAAGGTTCAATACAAAGTCATATAAAAGTTACACAAAAATGCATAATGCAGAGATTTATCTACAACTGCATTGATTGACTGTTGTGTGCAGTAATATAGTGACCCCCTGGGGGAGCGAAGAGGGGTGTGATGGTGGAGGGGGCGGGTCCTATTTTACTGCTGTGATCTGGTCACCCTATGTGCGCTGTTTCTTTCCCCCTCTACAGGCTTCCACAGCCCAGCGCTGGGGAAGGAGGGGTTGTTTCAGCAGGGTGGGTGGCGCTGGGGCGGTGGGGGGGAGGGTGGTGTTTCTGCGGGGCCGGGAGGTTTCGGCCCTCAGCTGTTTTCTTTGGAGTAATATGGCCCTCGCCGCTTTACGAGTTGTGCAGGCCTGGCTTAGGGTCACTACCATAGCTCTCAGCAGAAGACAGCTACCAGTATACACAATACAAGACTTGGGCCATGTTCTCCCCTCGTTTACAGTTTTACTCAATAGGAGGCCCTTGGTTAAACTGACAGCCGAGTTCAACCCAAATTGGGATGCATTGCTCATGATCTACTTGTATCTCTGACTTTATGCATCCAGTTCTATTCTCTGACACATTTATGCATCCTCTGTTGGAGCCACTGCTTTCACACCTGAACGGGACTCTAAAGAGGAAGGCTCAACTTTGAGGTGGCAATACATCAAAGGAAATATATAGAGGGGAGTTAGAAAGCTCGTAGAGCATCAAGAAGAGTCATTAGACTAAAAGTAAAATGCTTTTTGTAAGCAAATTTACAATCAAAGATAAAGGATAATTAATTCTCCTCAGTGCAGCACATGAAAATGTATGCATTACTGAAGGAATTCTTAGTGGTAGCCAAGTCTGGTGATATGTCTTATAAGTAATTCGTTTAACTGATGTGGAATCACCGTAACCCCAAAACTTCAATAATTGTTTAAATATTTAAGTTTTGCAGTCAGTTTCATCAGCCAGGCTTGTGGCTGAGCTGTGAAAGTGAACAGAACACCGTGTCAGAATTCACTTAAAAATATCAAATCCATAAGAATACTGCGGGCTCTGAAGACATTTAGGAAGGATGCAAAATTTCACCTGCTGCAATTTAACTTGTTATGAAACTTGCGGGCCCCACAGGAAAGATCATCTAAATTCAGATGCAAATTACTTCCGATGTGAATATATATACACCTTGCAGTAAGCCTGCTGGTGCTGAACTTCCATCTGTCAGGTTTCGAATAAATATGGACATTGAGCATGATATGACAAGTAAAAATGCGCACTGTGCAGGAGCTTGAGTTGTTTAAGTACAGACTTGTGCAGAGCAAGAGCATTCATTTGAAGATACTGGGGGAATGGGGTGGGAAACATTCAGAAATGCTGTAATTTGATAATATTGCAACAGAGTTATTGTGCTGGGCAAGTGGGTGTTTTTGGCACACCCGCAGATGGAACCTAATGGGTGTGGCTCCTCCCATGTGGCAAGCACTCCTATTTCAGGAAGTAACCCTGAGAGGAAGTTCAGAGCTGGGGTTGGCTGCTTCCTGCCTGATGGAGACAACAAAACTGTTTGTACCAGGAAGGGAGCTGCTTGTGTACCCTTTTTCAGCAGATGGGTTCTGTTGTTTCCGAGCTTGTACCAGTGTCATTATTCCAGGGACTCTGCCTGGATGTATTAACCCACCAGTAAGTAGACTTCAAGGCCATTTAACAATATCACACACTGAACCTATTTTATTTACATGAAGGATCAAATTAACCCAAGGTCCCCAGTGGTAGAAATCCTCTACTGGGCGGAGAAGGGGAAGGGAAGCACAGTATTGTCGCGTTACAAGACATCTACTCCGCCCTTCCAACAGAAGGCCCCATGTCATCCAGCACAGATCCAAGAGTGGTACTGTAGCGAAGGGTTCCTATTTGGGGTTCAGCAGGCCAGACCAGTGCATGAAGGTGAAATTTGGTCTTAAATATAAAGAACATGCATCAAAAAAGAGAAACACAATATTTCAAGCCCCTGCAAAAGATTGTATGAAGTCAGCTTGAAGCTGAAATGCAACAAATCAGACTCTACAAGTGTCCTACAATGGTGTTCAAATTCCCATCTAAATTCTGCGGTCCCTGAAGCTGAGGATGAAGTCTTTTACAATTGAATATGCCACAGGCCGAGCATAGGAAAAAAATGTTTTTTCAATAGACAGAGCTCATGATGCCAAGGAACTGTACCACTGTAACAGTTGCTTCATAGGACTGGTATTTTGAAGTGGCACCAGAACTACTGGATATATCAGGAGTCTGAACTGCTTCACTGATATCTGAGTATTTGAACATTTCATCCATAGTAAAATAGTGCTGATGTATTAATTAGGAAGAAAGAGAGAGAATTCCACCAAACCCTGCCCACTTTTAGAACCAAACATTTCTGATGCTCTGAAATGTCTGGATAAATGGTTTTTATTTTTACACTTAATCATAACACCACAAAAATGATGTTTCTGGCTTGTACTGGAAAGGTAAATGCCAGAACTGTCACAAGGAATAGTTGTTTTCAAGGGTGCCAGCCCAAACTAGAGACACAAGAGGTTCAGCTAATCTGGATAAGCATTCAGACTCTTGGATGCTTATCTGAACAGAACCTGAATTCTGAATCTTTTGTGTGGAGCTGTTTTAATACAGAATAATATTTATGTTTGATGGATAATGGCATTATTTAATGAATATATTACTCAACAACGATTGTTCAACCATCTCTTTTTGAGACTTGCCCACCACTAGATACAATTTTACCTTTTTCACCAGTACCAACATCAACATTACCTTTATCACTAGCATTTTGCCGAACCATGAAGGGTTGGTTTTTTTGGCTATTTGTTTTTCGGAGGGTGGGGGAGGTGTGGGGGAGGAGGCCTGTTACAGCTGAACATTGCTTCTTTTTGGGGGGAAGTTGGAAGTTAAAAAACAAAAAAGTTTCTACTTTTTTTTCACAGAACTGTAAAAAAAAAAAGTAGAAACTTTTTTGTTTTTTAACTTCCAACTTCCCCCCAAAAAGAAGCAATGTTCATACATTTATTTCTGTAGTTATGTTGGCAACAAGAGGGTTTTTTTTTTTTTTCACAGACTGCAGAATCTGTAAAATGCAGTATTGTGATTTAGGAGTTCTTGATTTTTATTTCACAGTTATCCTGGTAGCCAGTTCACATTTCTCAGCCCAGGAAAACTACTCAGATGAAGATCTCAGGCATGTGTCTGTAAAACACACACGCTTTTTAAACACCCCGAGTCTGTGTTGAGCTACTGACCTCCATTATATCCCAACTTCAATTCAGATCTGTTTAAACAAGCTTTCCACCTGCACAACCTCCCCCTTTTACTACACCCTTCCCAGAGGAGGCTGACATTATAAATCAGCAAAGACCGTATGCTGCTGCTGCCAGCATTACAGGGGTCTGGCACTATGAATTTGAGGGGTAATGAGGGAAATGGAATGGCCCACACACATTAGGGAAGCAGAAACCAGAACACAGCTTCAAAGTGTAAAAAGAGCTGTATCTAATATAGTATTGAAATACAGGGGCATTAGATTCAGATATGGAGCTGTAATCTGTCATGAGCTGTGGCCATCAGGAAAGCAACAGATAACACGTGTGTACATATATGTATGTGTGTGCATGCGCAGACAGACACACGCCCACAAATAAAAGAAATATATCAGAATATAACATTATACTCTAAAATAAACTCACAGATATGTTTAAAAATTGATAAGGTTAAGAATAACAAACTGTGAACCAAATCCTGAAGCACTTACTCTGGCAAAATATCTATTGAAATTAATGGCTAAAATCTGAGGTAAAATCCCACTGAAGTTGCAGGTTCTCCGCACAGCACAGAACTTGTCTCAACAGAAATTTTACCTGAATAAGGCTCTTAGGAGTTGGCCATGATCAGTAGTTATGGTGTCTTTTAACTCCTCTCACTTCCAACTGGTCTCAGGCTAACTGTGTTCTGTTGCAGCTCTCTGCATTTGCCCCAGCTCTGTTCCTTCTCTTAAAGAGATTAATGGGCTTTTACCTTCCTGGAACACCTCCTCTTAGTTGGCAGTTGTTCTGGTTCCCATCTATACTCCAGCCAGTTCATATCCAGCTTCACACCACCCAGTACATGCAACTCAAAATGTTATCTATATCATACTTTGATACACTATATTAGACACTAAGTGGGAGAGATAGTAGGCCAATTTCTACCCTCACATACATACACTCAACTCCTAGTGATGTAAATGGATTATGTAGATGCCTAGAATACAATTGCTCTGAGCAAATCAACCATAGTTTCTGAAATGGTGCTGAACACGGCTTGATTTTTTTGACTCTTGTAGATAACCCATGATCTGCAAGGTCTATTCTAGATGCATTTTTTGATGTGATTACAAGTTTGGGTGATAAAAGTAATAGTGTTGATGTAGTATATTTAGACTTCTGTAAGGCATTTGATTTGTTGCCACACAACATTTTGATTAAAAAAACCTAGTATGATATAAAATTAACATGGCACACATTAAATGGATTAAAAACTGGCTGACAGCTCTCAAAATGTAACTGTAAAAGGGGAATTGTCATCCAGCGGGTCTGTTTCTATTGGGGTCCCACAGGGTTTAGTTCTTGGCCCTACACTATTGAACATCTTTCTCAATGACCTAGAAGAAAACAAACTCAATGATAAAGTTTGCAGATGACACAAAAAATTGGAGAACTGGTAAATAACGAAGAGGACAGTTCACTGATTCAGAGCAATCTATATCACTTGGTAAACTGGGTTTACCATAAGTACATAATAGGCATTTTAGTATGGCTAAATCTAAATGTATAATTTAGGAACAAAGACTAATAGACCTTACTTACAGGATGAGGGACTCTAACATGGGAATCAGTAACTATCTCTCCTTTAGTATTGCACTGAAAACCTTTGAATGGCATGGAAGAGAAGCAGAAGTAACAGGTGTCATAAAGCTCTATGTGCCAGAACTGAAGCTGCCATAGCATCATTCATGATGGCAAAGATTTTGCCCATGAAATAATCCTCCTTTTTCTGTGTGGACTAGTCCTAAACCATAGTAACTTGATGAAACAAATAAAATGAATCAATGTTTCAGATTTAAGTTAGGGAATGGAACAGACCTTTTAAGTACAGATTGTTGGGAAAGTTTTTGCAAATTTAAAATTTGAATTTTAGCTCTTTGGTTAAAAAAAACAACAACAACAGGGGATGGAGGAAATTTGTGAAAATATTAAAAATTCCCAATTTTTGAAATTTTGACAAAATTTCAAAATAAAAAAAAGTGTTGACCAGCTCTACTGTTAGGTCAGTTAGTCTATCTCTCTGATAATACAGGACTATTCTCCACAATACATTTTTTAGTGTAGTGGTTTGGGTGTTATAGGGCTAAAATAACCAAATAATGGCACCTATCCAGAATAATGTCACTCCATAAACAGTAAAGAGAATCTGATCATTGATATGGGTATGGGTCTGAGGTTTTAGTGAACATGACATTTTCTAGATCCATGATCATCATGGACCAACCAGTCCACCTACATTTTACCACTACATGTAGAAGTTCTTTCTTTCAGAGCAGAGGAGGATGGAACTGATGTTGTCAGGAAGAACGGACTTAATGCTATTAGGTACTTGTATAAAGGAATCCACCTTTAGGGACATAAAACAGTAGCTGTGAAGAACTTGTCTTTTAAAAGCTACATGTCTTTTAAAAGCTAAAATTATGACCTCTTTGGACTATTGTTGTCAAGTACTTAAGCTCTCCTGCTGTTAGTATTTATTTGCAATGTGTTTTCAGGGCAGCTGGGAATGTTACTAATCAATGAGCAAATCAGGAGAGTGAGACTGTAGAACAACAGATAAACACCGTGGGCCAGATTTGTTTGGGGTGCTTTGTGCTGCACTGGTGACACACAGCAGCTAGGAATTAATTAATCTGTTTTTATGAATGCTTTGCCTCACTGGGTCCTGTAAAGCTGCTGGAACATCAGTGACTCTGGTCCACACACATTTCTGGGGCCTGATTTTGCTCTCACTTTCATCCATGTAACTCAGGAGTAATGCCTTGGACATCAGTGGATTTACATTGATGCAAAGTTTGTGTGAATGAGAAGAATCCAGAACATGCTTCTGAGAAGAAAGGTCCTGTAGTGAAGGCATTGGCCTAAGACTCAGGAGATCTGGATTCAATTCTTGATCTTGTCACAGACTTCCTGTGGGACATTCAGCAAGTCACCATCTCTCCATGCTTCAATTCCTCAACTCTGAAATGGAGATAGATAGCATTTCTTCCTTTCGCCCACCCTCTGTCTCATCTGTTCAGATTGTACCGCCTCTTGTTCCATGGGTTCCATCTAGCACAATGGAGCCTTATCTTAGTCAGGGCATTGAGGTGCTACTGCATTACAAATAAAAAATAATAATGTCTGTTGACACTGACAGTGATGACTGGTGCCCAATGCATTTCAGGATGATAAGGCCATGAAGTCCACATGCACACACACAACATTTTGATTAGACCTGTGCAAAATTTTTCAAACCATCCACAAAGCCAGGAAAATATTGAACTTTTACTAGAAAAATGGAAAAGCTCAAAACCTGACTTTTTTTGCCAAAATATTTTCAAGGTGTTTGGTGGTGGTGAAAAGTGGGGTTTGAAAATTGCTTCCCTCCCCATCTTCCTCGTCACTGCTAAATCTCCCTCATTCCCAACAAAAACATTGTACATGGCTCAGGAACAAGCTTCCTTTTAGGCTGTTAGAAAACAGTGCGGGGAAAACATCCTCCTTATATACCTAAGGCCTCATACTCCCCGGCCAGAAGCTACCTCATCAATGGAGCCAAAGCCTGGAGGTATTGTTAAGTCCATATGCCATCCTTCTGCAGGCTGTATGTGGTTTTGTCTCTCTTTACAAATCCCATGTGCTTCCAAGGCTTCTGGGATTTCTCCAGCATCAATTAGAAAAAAGAAAACCTTTATTAATGTGGGAGGTCTGAGCTCCCCCACAAGGCTTAGGAGACCTGGAGCACACTCGCGTGGAGACAAACACTGGCAGCTTGCCACTTGGAGAGGGAGATGTGGGAGCCTTAGCTGTGTACAGCCTCAGCTGCTATATAGATGTTATAGAAATGCTGGCTGATAGATTAGATAGTGGGAGTGCAAGCCCACCTGTATCACACAATGTATGTGGGATTTTCTTTATTTATTCCAGTCTAGGGATGAGGCTGCTAGTGCCTTTATTTGGGGTAGTTGCTGGACAAAGGTTGAAAATGCTTTGAGAGTCTGATCTTTTTGGAAAATGCTAAGCTTGCTAGCCAAGCATGCAGGCAGGCCTTAAGATTTCTCTCAGCTCTTAGCTTCTCAATGAAGTTTCCATCTGCACCATTTCCCTTCACCCAAGGATGAAACTAGTTTGTGTACGTAACATTTCCATTCATTTTTCCCCCTCAAAGCTGTTCATTAAGGAATAATATTTTTGATTGATTGCAGTAGTTTTGCTCGCTTTTTCTTCTTTTAATGCTCCACCTTGTTCCGTTGTTTATTCCCCAGCCGCATATTGACTGACTCACCTGTTGTATGCTGAGAAGTCTGCATCAGTGATGAATGCCAGTTCTGTGAAGCTGCTCAGAAGAGGCAAATTGCATGACTATTATGAGCCAGTTGCATGAAAATCCTTGGGTAAACATCATGTAAGTCAATGAACAGAGCCCTAAGTTGGCACATTTTCTTTTTAGGTAATGGATAACCCTACATACAACTACTGGAGTGTTCCCTCTGAACTAATACTGAGGAGGAAGCAAAGATCATACTTGGATTTAGTACAGCCAAGTGTGAGGGCAAGAGTTTTATTAAAGGAGTTCAAACAAAAGGGCAGGCATGACCAAGATGTTATGCCTAAGGATTTAAATTTAGTTTCCTGTCTAAGTATGCAATGCCTGCCAAGAGACAAATTGTTTCCAGGGTAACATTCAAAAAGAGTGATCATATATCCCTTCAAGCCAGGCTGTAGAACAGTTATATAGCTACACACCACCATGATTTTGTGTGTGTGGCAAGTTTTACACAGAACTGAAGTTTGTGATGTTATACTGTGGGGAATGACTTGCACAGGACCGTTTTCTGCCATCTTCTCAGACAAAGGCCACCAGCAATGAGGGCATTACCCTAGATACTGCTGAGTAAAAGGGCAAATACATACATGGTGAGTGTTAAGGTTGGGATTTTCAAAGGAGTCTAAGTGAGTCAAGTGTTCAATTCCCACTGAATTTTGATGGGGAGTTGTGTACTCAATGCTCATAGGCTCCTTTAAAAATTCTAAAACGTATGAAAACGGAAATATATGCTAAAGCAGAAGACATGCAGAATTGCAACAGCTACTGATAATGCTGTATCCTTGGTTTCTGTTCTGTGATGAAATTGCTGTAAAATAGATAAACAATGCCACGGTTTAGTGAGCACTAATGGGACCCTAATGTTTACTATGTCTGCAAAGACTACTAGAAATCTATCTTTACGAGTATTTCAAGTCTAATAGACTTCTCATGGGACTTTGAATCAGGAACTCCTGTGTTCTAAACCTGGCTTTGATATTGACTAGATTCAATAATGATCCCTTGTTTACAGTTACATTTTGAGACGTATCAGTTAGCCAGTTTTTAATCCATTGAATGTGTGCCATGTTAATTTTGATACCATTCTAGTTTGTTAATCAAAATATTGCGTAGGTGTTGGCCTTGAGAGAATCACTACAGAACTCTGTGCCTCAGGGTATGTCTATACAGCAAAGAAAACCCCACATCTGGCCCATGCCAGCTGACTGAGGCTCACAGGTCTGACGCTGTGGGGTTGTTTCATTGCTGTGTAGACTTTCGGGCTTGGAATGGGAAGGTCCCAGAGCTCGGGCTCCAGTCTGAACCCAGAAGTCTACACTGCAATGAAACAGCCCAGCAGCCCAAGCCCCGCGAGCCCGAGTCTCCTGGCACAGGCCAGGCGCGCGTTTTTCTTTACTGTGTAGACATACCCTCAGTTACTTCACTCATGAAACAGGGATAACAATGTTGTAATCAATGCACTACCATATATACTATGCTGCATATCATTGCCAAGTGAGACGTTACATAGACAACAGGGATATAACTCAGAATCCTTCTGCTCCAAAAGAATAGGCCCCTACCACCTGAGCTGAGCAATAAAGGGCAGCTGCACACAAACTATCCAGTCCATTACAATACTTACTATGTCGCAAGAGCATTGCATGGAGTAATCAATATTGGTAAAGTGTTTTGAAGGTAGTGATTATAGATACAATATAAATGTTGTAGTAATTTTAGCAACTGCTAATTGTTGTTGCTTCAAGGAAGGCAATCTTAGCATTTCTTTAAGAAGCAAAGAGAGAAATATTTCTCACCCTAGAGAAGCTTCAAATCTAAATATAGACATTGATCACATACAAAATACACTGGAAGACCCAGAAGATGGTACCAATGTACATGAAGTTATCCATGTGTTTTGATATTGGGATGGTGAAAGCATTTCACTGACATGGGTTACCATTTGGGAGTGTCATGAAAGAAGTAGATGTAGAAGATGGATTTGAATAAAGGAGGGTAGTGACCTGGAGCCCTGGTATAGGGAGGGAGCTGCAGGTCTAGTAAATGATTTGGAAGGAGTCATATAGATGAGAGTGGGAAGATGAAACTAAGGGAGATGTCAGATGGGTTTCTAGAGTGGAGTAAATAAGGAAAAAGAGAAGAGACGGGGCAAATATTATTTCTCAAATCACATTCAGTTAGGACTCATGACAGATGAGAAAGGAAGCAGGTTTTCACTGGGAATACCAGAACCCAAAAGGATTTGGTTAGCATGTGTTCCACTAACAAACCCTGAAGAATCTGTTCAGGGGACAGGCACCAGAACAACCCCTGGTGGTTTTCATGAAGGTTCAGTTTCTTTAGAAACAACCAACCCATAAAATGTCTCCCTCCTGCAGCCAGACCTCCCCTCTCCTTCCCTCCCTTCTACCTCACTCCCACTTCATACCATTGGATGTCTTTGGATGATAGAGCAGGGAACGACCCTGTCTTCAGTTTTGTAGACTTCAGGGGGTACTGGGTGGTTCATCCTTCTGCAAGTCTTTGAGGAGCCCCCAAGAAGAGCCATTTCCTAATCATTCTGTAAACATGTTTCTGGTGTGATGACAGTAACCATGGGGTTAGAGAGGACAATGGGAGCCAGGAAACAGTCCTTGGGTCCCTAGCTAAATGCCTAATGAAAAGTTGTATAGTAACCTTGGAGTTTCCTAGCTGCCTTGCACTAAGTACTTTGGTCCCTCCTCACTTATCTATCCCTGCTCAGTTACAAAGCTAGATGTAGTGGTAGTGGGACAGGCAATGTTGCTCTGGCCCACTCCCCTGTACGAATCTGAGGTTTCCAGTCCCACCATGAAGTCCTTTGAAAAGTGGGGCCATGGGAGAGGAAGACAAGTCCCAGCTCCCCTCAATCCATGTAAGAGGAATGTCATGGTGAGAGGGCTGCCCTGGGGTGTAAAAGGTAGATCTGTGGTAAGTACCTTGACAGCCATTGCATTGGCCTCAGTCATCAGACTTTTCAAAAACCTGACCTGATGTTCACAATTTGAATAGAACTCAAACTGCCCCCAGTTATGGATGATTTTCTGTTTCTGACCTGTTCACACAGCCTTATATTAGTACAAATATTGAGCTGATGGCTCCATACTACTGTTTGTGTACTCTAGCCATTAAGGAGGAGGGTATGAATGTAAATATGTTTTGGAATGTCTTCTGTACTTGATTTCTGAGGTAAGCCGTGCCTTTAGAAACTGTCTTTGTGGGGACTAGTTAGAACCAGTTGTGAGCTGAGTGGAACTACAAGGTGAGGAGGAGAGTGCCAGGTTCCTTGTGTTGTGTTACAGTCGCCCTCTTGTAAATATAAAAGATATCGACTTTCAGGTTAGCATTATTGCTCTGTTAGCACAGCATGATTTCTAAGTCTGGGCTGCGGATATAGTAGCACTGTGCAGATTTTAAATATAGTCAGCTCACGCTGTCCTGTTTTATGGAACGTACTTTTTTTTTGCCTTCTAAGTATGATTTAGACTTTATTGAGAGACACGATGTATGTTCTGAACAAAGGTTAAGATGGTGATCTCTGTTTGTAAATACTGAGATAACCGCTGCTCTTGAGAGAAGAAGTGTTCAGGGAATGTTACTGACTTACAAATCTCTTTTCTCAGGCATTTGCTTGAGAGGGTAGGATAGGGGGAGAGGAACAAGTTGTTTGGAGTTCTACGTCAGGAAGTATAGCAGAAGCCACTGCAGCATCTCATAAAAAAGTCTTGCAGCTGTGTGCAGACCTCAGGGTTCACAGATGCAAGTGTATTATATTTCCTTGGAAGGGGCACAAGCTGAACTTTGTGATTTTGACACCCGACTGCATGCAGAAAAGATGAGGTATGCTACTTGTGATTTAGGTTTTAAAATTAAAACCTGCTGTGTTGGATCGCTCACATGACATGTGCACGTATACATGAGTGTCAATAGATGATTGCATTTACCCATCATTTAAACAAAACACATCTAGACATATGTATGCCCCAAATGAGCAATCATGTATTCACATTTCCTTAGCTACTGCCCTTCCTAGTACTTCATCACTTATCTGCCATGTCCATCGCTTACACTGTGAGTCCCAGGACCCGTCTACAGGCTTTTTGTGAAGTGCATGGCACTGTTGTGACACCATAAAATAATAATGGACTGAAAACAAGGGATAGTAGGGAGGCACTGTACACATTTGCACCATAGCTCTGCTAATGCATTTTATACAACTCTTATCCTTCCTGAACAGAAATGGTCAATTGTGCTGTGTCTATTGTAGTTTTTATGGTGATTCTTCAGTTTCAAGAGGCAAAATCAGTTCTAGAATGCTGAAGTGAGTTTACTAGGAGCCCAGAAGTTTAAAGCTAGCAAAGTAAGTCACTCTGCTATATGTCTATTACAGCTAAGCATAACCATCAAACAATAAATAAGAATACCGACTAACCTAAACATCTCACTTTAACTTCAGGTCTTACCAACCTTCATCTTGTCCAGTCACAGACATTAAGAGCAAAATGTTGTGTCTATCTAACCAGAACCCTAGTTTTCTGTTAAAAATGGAAGCTGGTGTTCTGTTTTGTGACAGTTTTCAGTTACTCTTCATGTCAACAGAGTGTAAGTTAAGTTAGCGTTGTAACGCTGTAGGAGCTGTGTGTGTGTGTTATGTGCAGTTGCTTGGCTCTGATCTGTGCTGCATCTGTTAGCAATGAAAAAAAGATTCTAGTACATAAAAAATATGTTTTCTCACACACAAAATTCTGGGCCACTTAAAGGTGAATGTTTTCATCAGATCTCTCCCCATCCTGTAATTTATAATCAGTAGAACTAGCGTGCAGTGCTCTCAGACCATAAAAGATAGAAAATAATAATTATGAAGGGGAAAGTTCTAATGTTTGCCAGATGATAATCCAGCAGCTCTACATGTTCAGAATTTAGATTGGTGACCCCTGTTACCTTCCTCAGCATCACAAGATGGAAGGAGATAAGATTATATGGCTGTAGAATGAACAATCAACGGTGTAACTGGGCAGACTTCTATTAATGCACTTGCATTTGGATGCTCAGGATTTACATTTGGACTAGATGTTAAAATTAAGGTCCAGCTGCTGCCATCCTTACTCATGTTGAGTGACACGTTACTCCACAGAGTAGCCCCACAGGTTGTTCCACTGATTATAAACTACAGCATGGGGGAGGTCTGAAATTCAAAAGCTGTATTAACTTCAAGTTAAGCCTGCTACCCTGTGCTACGCCATGGAACATGAAAAAGCATTGAAGAGGACAGAAATGAAGAGTTAAAGGAAGGTAGATAAATAATACTATCAAATTAGCTAACTGTTGAATGGAAGTTTCTTTGCATGAGGCACCCATACTAAAGTTCTTGAATGTTTTTCTTGTGTAAAATACTGTGTAGACTCTGCAATGTTCCTGTCTGTGGTTTGTCTATTTGTAAGCTCAAGAATGTGGTTCTAGTCAAAAGAGAAATAAAGAAAAATTGGAACCTTCTTCCTTCTTCCTTAACTTAACCTGATTTTCCTGTGTGTTTGAGTCCTGTATACTTATTGACTAGTATTTACTCCTGCTAGCACTACAGAAGGGATATAGTTTTGAGAGAGTGACTTTTACTCTATTTTGATTCTGGGCCTTAACAATTAAAGAATTGTTAAGTAGGGCCTTGATCCTGCAATCACTCATGCACATTTACTAGCTGGGACATACTAGCAGGAGTGAACACTTGTATTATTCCACAAAGTTAAGGAGATACAATTCCATTTGCAGGTGTTCAGCATTTGAAAATCTAGCGCTAAATTTATATATGGAGAAAATCAGTTCTCACTCAGTGGAACTACTCACATACCCACAGTTAAGCATGTGTCTAAGTGTTTCCAGGATCAGGGTCCAGATGCCCATTGCGGAATGTTTGTTGTTAATGAGCATGAGCCAGGAAGAACATGAAGGCTGAGGGGAGCTATGATTGCCCTCTAAAAATACATCAGAGGGACAAAAACCAGGGAAGGAGAGGAGTTATTTAAGTTAAGTGCCAATGTTGACACAAGTACAAATAGATATAAACTGGCTTGAAATTAGAGAAAGTTTTCTAACCATCAGAAAAGTAAAGTTCTAGAAAAACCTTCAAGGGGAGCAGTGGGGGCAAAAAAATTCACTTGTTTCAAGACTAAGCTTGGTCAGTTTATGGAGGGGATGGTATGATGAGACTGCATAGAATGGCATGTGGCCTATCTGTGATGGCTAGTAGCAACTATTCCCAATGGCTAGAGATGGGGCACTAGATGGGTATGGCTCTGAGTTACTACAGAGAATTATTTCCCAGGTGTCTGGCTGGCAGATCTTGCCAACTGATTTGCCATATTGGGGGTTGGGAAGGAATTATCCCCCAGGTCAGACTGGGACTCTGGGGGTTTTCGCCTTCCTCTGCAGCATGGGGCATGGGTCACTTGCAGGTTTAAACTAGAGTAAATGGTGGATTCTCTGTAACTTGAAGTCTTTAAATCAGTATTTGAGGACTTCAGTAACTCAGCCAGAGGTTATGGGTCTATTACAATAGTGGATGGGTGAGGCTCTGTGACCTGCGATGTGCAAGAAGTCAGACTAGATGATGGTCCCTTCTGTCTTTAAAGTCTATGAAACTGTTGTGGGTTGTTTTTTTTTTCAGATTGCAGGATGCGTTTGAAGGGCCATTAGAGCTAAAAAAAAAGAAAGCTTCCTTTGATTTGTAAACTGAACAGGTTTGATCTGAAGTCATTACTGAGAGATAAGAAATAAGGAAACCTACCGTGTCATTTTTTCAGTCACTTCTCATTAGTGTAAACTGAATGTTAACGTAAAGTTTTTTTGGATAATTATCCTATTTTACATATTAAGGTAAACTTCATCAATAGCTATTATTTAACTGTGTAACTTTTTCTATAAATAAAGTCATTAAGTGCTCACCTACCTTGTGGAACAAGGGCCTGAATTTTCACAACATTTGAGGAGTTTCACATCCAGTGTTTTGATTCTGTCTACAGAGTATTCTGGAGTCCTTCCAGTGTAGGCCAGGATTTAGGGAAAATTTGTGTGGTGACAGTATGCAGAGACAGAGAGTATCACAGCCCTGTTTGTCTCTACCAGACTTGATTAAGACTCTCTTTGATATTCATTAAATAATGTTGTACCGGGACTGACACTACACTGCTTTCTGCAAAGATGGGGGAAGCTTCAAAGTTCAAACCTAGATTTGAACTCCCACCATGTTAAAGGGTGTTTCGATCTGGGGGGGTTAGTACAGGCTCCATAGTAATTTCCAACACATGCAACTCACACACATTGGATATTTTTGTATCTCATGATGTAATATACTTGGTGTCTCTTTTTGTTAGGGAGAAATGCTTCATTAGAATCTCCCTGTAATTATTTTACTCTATGCTACCATAGTAACACGTTACCTTCCTCTTTGGGTAGAATCACACACAAATGCACAGGTATAAAATAAATAGCTAGTTCTCAGCATCTGGCATGTTATGTCATGTGAATATATTGAAATGACATGTGGGTAACTGGAGAAGGGTGAACTGGTTCAGCCTAAATAAGAATCAGCTCCAACCTTTGCTCACCACAAAAGCAACCTAACCCAAACCTTCTTTTTCCAATTTGGATTGGTTCAGAGAGATCAGCTGTTTCATCTGTCAGCTGGTGGCCAGACACTAGAACAGACATAACTAATTAGTACATTCCCTCATTTGGAGGTTAAACATACCTTGTGTGCTCCCTGCATGTTACCGCAGTTGAGACTCAAATCAGGATCCTTGCAGTCTGAAGGCGGCAGCTCTACCAAAGTGAACCAAGGCAGCGTCCCTCTGGTTAAACCAGTAGCTGCTGTATTGGTCTCAGCTGGACATTTCTTTTTGCATGTTTTATAACAGCACACAACTAACTCACACCAGGGGCTGAGCTTTGCTGGAACCCCTATCCCACCCTCATTCAAAATCTGGTGATGAGTCCCGGCATGCCCGGTCACCACCCAGCTGGGCCTTGCTGCTTCTCTCTTAAAATTCCCCTGCACCTCAGGACTTTTCTGCTTTGCTGCTTCCTAGCCATAAAACCCAGAACCCATAAAAATCATAGAGCTGGAGTGTACTCTGGGGCTTCAGTGATGTTCTATGTATTTGGGGGTGTGATTAAATGGGGAAGCAGCAGAGGGAGAGGAAATTTAACTAGAACAACTGAAATGGGGGCCCCTCCTGAACATCTCACATGCTGTGAAGGGGAGTGAGTTGGGGCAGAACGCGCAGCTTTGTCAAAATAAATGCATGTGCTTGTGTGTAATTGTGTGTCGTGCATCTCTTTGCTTTAGCATTTATTTTTTGTACCCGTTTTTCAACCTGATCCCACCATGGGCAACAAATGTGCTGATTAACTTTGATGAACTTTGATGCCAGCAAAGAGGGGTCCAGAATCAGAGGAAAAATTAGAGTAATAGAGAAAAGATGTATAATTAAGACCAAAAGGATTCAAAAAAGGGTTAGGGCTGGTCCACACTGGGGGGCAGGGGTCGAACTAAGATACGCAACTTCACCTACATGAATAACGTAGCTGAAGTCGAAGTATCTTAGTTCGAACTAAAAAGCACTTACTGCGGGTCCAGACGCAGCAGGCAGGCTCCCCCGTCGACTCCACTTACTCCTCGCGCGGAGCAGGAGTACCAGTGTCGACGGCGAGCACTTCCGGGATAGATTTATCGCATCTAGACGAGACGTGATAAATCGATCCCAGAAGATCGATTGCTACCCGCCGAATCAGGTGGGTAGTATAGACGTACCCATAGACATTTAAATTCCCAATAAGAACATGGGACTTTTTAATAGAAGGAATGTAAACTCACATGTGTCCAGATATGTCTATGAATGGGGGAAATAATAACTACCTGTTTCAGAGTAAATCTCAAAGTGCTGTAGAAAGGAGGTCAAAATCATGATCCCCATTTCACAGGTGACAAAACTGAGGCACAAAGAGGTGAAGTGACCTGCCCAGGGTCACCCAGAAGACAAGTGGCAAAAACAGGAATAAAACCTGGATCTCTTGTGTCCCAGTCCAATGTGCTATCCAGAAGTGGAGCCAACAAAAGATGACAAAATATTTGAAAGAAATCTACAGAAAATGCCTTCAGCTGCTTTTCAAAATAGATTGGATTTCAGGAACCTAATTTGGTATTGGTCATTATGAAAAACTGACCATTAAATATACATTTCCAAAGATAAATGAGTCATTCTAAATGGAAACGGTAATGCTGAAGTTCCTAATTAAGATGGTATAAATGGTTCTCTGGATGACTTTTTATTTATGCCAAACTGTGGACTGATTATGTGTAAATGAAGTTTTTAATATCACTGAAACAGTAAATGTATTTCCACTCTCCATATGTCAAAGCTGTAAGACAACTGGAATGGCTTTCTAGAAACCTTGTCTTCTGACAGGCCATGCCCATTTTTTTATTGTTTGTACAACCCAGCTCAAACTTTCCCTTGCTGAGACACTCATTGTCTGTAACAGAAATCAGCTGCTGCTGAAGCTCATTCCCTAATGATGTCATGACACAGACACCATGATTTCCAGCTGAACCTTGGTGTGAGTAATAGAACTCAGAACCATCGGCACCAAAATGACAGACCTCTCCCACCTTAGCTGCCTGCTGGAGAGGTGAAAGCCTGTAAAAGTATGCGGATCAGATTCTAATACCTTTACACATGTCTGGTAGCAATGTATAAGTAGTTCAACTGGAGTCAATGCCCGTGCCTCTGGAGGAAGGTGCTACCCAGTGTGAGTAAGGTAGCCAAATCTGCCCCATTTTGTTTAACAAACCTCAACTTCAGTTTGGGGGTCACAAAACCTGAACTCGACCGAGTTTGATCCTAGTACCAACATGCGAGAGCCTGATCCTGTACCACTGATGTCAGTAGGAGTTTTGCCATAGATATTGATGAAGTCCCCAAGTGAAGAAGAGGTATTGTTGCTCAATGTGCAGTACAGTCCCAAACCTGTTCCTGGACATTTTTGATAACCTGATTACATTTGCTGAACACTAATAGTCATCTGATGAGAGACCTTTCAAAGGAGAGTAGCTAGCTAATTGTGTGCTTATGTTCCCCGGCGTCAGGCTTATGTGCATATTGCCATTTGTCTACATGTTTAGTTCACACTTATAATGCACCTGGAAAGACGTAGCCCACATTTTCCTAAACTAATACTTTTATTAAAGATACAGCGCCAGATTATCAGATGTTGTAAATTTGTACAGGGCCAGTTTTCCCAAGGCATTTAGGTGCCTAAAAATGCTGGTAGGCATCTATTGGGATTTTCAAGAGCGCTAAGCAGCTTGGGCACCTAAATACCTTTGAAAATATTGCCTATAGTTTATTAAGTCAGTGGAGCAGCACCAATTTACATTAGCAGAGAATCCCATCTTTGGAACGGAAAAATTAACATTTCGTATGCAAAAGCAGATGGCGAATCTGGAAATATCTTCTGTGCACCTGATATCAGGCCTGATCCTGAGAGTGCTGAATGTCACCCTCTCCCACTGATTTCACTGGAAGTCATGGATATTCAGAACTAGCCAAGAGCAGGCCAATTTGATAGTTAATTGTTGTACAGAATATCTCTAATTTGTGTTCTGAGAAATGCTCCCCTTTAAAATAAGAATGAAGCGGCAAGTCAAAACCAGGCAGCTTTAGGCAGAATTTCTGGTTTCCTGTTGAACGGTGGCAGGGAAAATCAGCTACTGGAATCACCTGATGGCTTTTTGATAAGAGAGAGAGGTGTAACAGATTTCATCACTTTGGCATTATGTGGCCAATTTATCAATCTTTCTTTCATTGCTTTGTCATAAGAGCTCAATGATATAAGCTCACACATACTGTGCTGTAGGAAATGCATATACCAGCTTGTCATATACTCAACTAAGCAAAACTGTTTAAAACAGCTTTGGCAAAAAAAAGTATAGCTTCCATTTTAATAAAATGTATTGGTTTATAGAATGAACATGGGCTTTTTAATGGAAGAGGATATTTTGTCCATGTATTTGATTATTGTGGCAGTATTAGTAGATTGATACTTTGCATGTACATAGTGTTCTTCTGCTGAGGATCTCAAAGTGTTTTAGTAACATTAATTTATTAAGTCTCACAATGCACTTGTATGCTAGGTAAATTTTATTATACCTAGTTTTCAGAAAGGTAATCAAGGTGACAGCAAATCAGTCACAGAGCTCAGAGGAGAAACCAGAAATCTAAATCTCTAGTCCCCTAATCTAGCCACATGAACTAGAGATCTCCAGTAGAAAGGGTTCAGTGTACTATGGTCTCCATTTAAGAGTTCAACATTTTTATTAACATTTGCTACCTGAGGTATCAACAATGGAACCTTAGATATCACAAGTATCAGAGGGGTAGCCGTGTTAGACTGGATCTGTAAAAGCAGCAAAGAGTCCTGTGGCCACTACATGCATCTGAAGAAGTGGGTATTTACCTACAAAAACTTATGCTCCAATATGTCTGTTAGTCTATAAGGTGCCACAGGACTCTGAGATATCACAGTTAATTCTCATTCCAAATATAGGGAAACATGGATTTCAACATTTTAAGTTGTGCATGCTGTTAGAGTGGATAAGAATGTGATATCACTTAACGTCCTCCTTCCTACTTCCCTCTTAATGTCTCTTACCCACTTCTTTCATCATGTCTTAAACAAATGGTAAGCTCTTCTGAGCAGGGGCCAGGATTCTGTATGTGTTTGTATAGAATCTAACATAGTAGTGCCCAAATCCTTCAATGGATCCACTCAAACCCAACAGCCTCCTGTCCCCTGAATCATGTCACGTAGGACCACCATCAGAGGTGAGATTCACATTGCACAGAGAGCTCATGCTTCCTCTAACCATGCCTTTGTACCATAGAAGGTCAAGCTAGATTTGTCCTATAAGTATTCCAATAGCCACATAAAAGTACAAGGCAATTTACAAGTTCCAGAATAAGGCACAGTCCCTGCCCTGAAGATCTTACAGTCTGAGGGGCAACCTACAATACTTACTGAGACAAGCGACAAAGAGTCTGTGGCACCTTATAGACTAACAGACGTATTGGAGCATAAGCTTTCGTGGGTGAATACCCACTTCGTCGGACGCATGCAGTGGAAATGTCCAGAGGAAGGTATAAATATGCAGGCAACAGTCAGGCTAGAGATAACGAGGTTAGTTCCATCAGGGAGGATGAGGCCCTCTTCTAGCAGTTGAGGTGTGAACACCAAGGGAGGAGAAGCTGCTTTTGTAGTTGGCTAGCCATTCATAGTCTTTGTTTAATCCTGAGCTGATGGTGTCAAATTTGCAAATGAACTGAAGCTCAGCAGTTTCTCTTTGAAGTCTGGTCCTGAAGTTTTTTTGCTGCAGGATGGCTATCTTTATTGAGACAAAACTCCACTTGACTTGGCTTCAACTCATTGCTTAGCCTTGCATGGTGAAGCAAAGCTGAGGATGGTCATTATCCAATTCTCATTTAGCATAGTGCCATAGGTCAAGTCAGTGGGCTCACATGAATGCAACTAAGAACAAAATATGAGCCTCTGTGTTCCAATGATGTGAAGCCACAGTTCATTTAAGTTAATAGACTTTAAGGCCAGAGGTACTTCTATGATCATCTAAGTCTGACCTCTGTTATAGCATAAGCCAGAGCATTTCATAATTCCTGCAGTGGAGAAATTTTTTTCTTTCTTACTATCAAAGTCAATACTATCAGGCTAAAAAAACTTTTAGTTCTAGACATGGAGGTAATGGGACTTAGTTTGTTATTTATTCAATTATGTCCTGGAGAAGCCACGTGAGTAGAGGTGTAGGAATCAGTTTTATCTTTTCAAATCTCCCTCAATTGTCTTATTATAGCAGTGTTTATGATCTGGCCCATATTTATTGCATTTTTCACTAGTGTAGCCTTGCATTCCTTACTTGATGTCTGCCATGTGTTGGCCATTACTTGAAATACATAGTTATAGTTTCTTTTCTCCACAGTTGGACAATTAACTGATACAATGCAGGCAGTTTTAGAAACATCATTTCAAACCATCAGTAATAAAGGTAACATGCTGATAAAATAACGGTATCAAGAGGAAGATGCGAGTGATAGATTTTGCCTATCAATACATTCACAGTAAGAGACAGTAAACAAGCAAGTTGGAACTGTGATTCGGAAAGGTTCTTCAGATGACAGCAGGTCCTCTAAATCATTTTCTGGATTTTTTTAAAATGAAAAGTGACTCATGTCTGACATGAAGGGGGGGGGGGGGAAACAAACCAAAGAAATGTTATTTGTTTTTTCCCCAGATGTGAAGTGAACAAAAAAAGCAAACTTCACTGATTGTGGGTCCAGAGTCTTCGTAGACTTATTACTGGTCAACACCTGTACTTCCACTGTTTTGTGTCTCCTGCATGAAAGCAGGTCTGTTCAATATCTGAGCAGGTAATATGAAGGCTATGCCTGAAGCCACTGCTTTCTGTTTGTGCAGGCAAGAGGTACAAAGCGAACATTAAGCAGGCTCACTGCTGTATACCTGATCAGTGTCTGCTTCATGTCTGTAGTTTTCATATTTATTTTATACCTGTTCCAGGGGCCTTTCCCTGCCCCCCTTCCCTCCCTCCCTCCTCTGGAGGGGTGAAATTGTGGGGGTGGGGGAAGACTGGTTTACCCAAACCTCTCCAAAGATGACAAAGGGGCTGGGAAGCAAAGCTGAGCAGTTCTCTCAACTGCACTGTGATCAAGATACACTTTAAACCAAACCCCAAACAGACCTTGAGAGACTACAATTGAGCTACCCAACCCCAGAATGAGTATTACCAGTGTGATTAAGATCCTAGGAAATTAATAAAATTCTAGGATGGGGTGAGGGGAGTTATGTTTCTTTGCAAGTATCTTACCTGTTATTTATATTTATTTAATGTGCCAAGCATCTTACCAACAAATCTCTCTCCCAAACAGTTTACAATCTAAGGGCTAGATTCTGCTTTTAAGTGGTACATGAGACACAACCCTAAGGCACAATCCCCCTCTCTGCTTCCACTGCGTTCCAAGAGGAGACATAGGGAGGGGAGATAGGTGCAGGTCAGTAGCTATTTACTACACTGTTTAAAATTACTATCCTCCCCCACCGCACACACCATCCTTAAGTCTCCTCCCTGTAAGACTCAGTTTTACTCCAGTGTCTACAAGGAATTAGCCCTCTAGTTAAGGCTAGCAGAGGGGCAGCTGCGGATGGAAGACATTTATTATTTCAACGAGTTATATATACAGATTGATTGTATGTTCTGATCCCTCGTCCCCTCCCTCTCCGCACTTTATTTGCCACTTGTCTTCATAGACTGTCAGCTGTATGGCTGAGAGGTTTCATCCTTTTCATAGGTTCATAGATTCATAGATTCTAGGGCTTCTAGATTACATATGCATGGACAGAACCAAGCACATTATGGGAGTTGCTGGGAAAACAATCACGATATTGGTATCAAAGATGCAGTGTCAGTCATTCTAGTTACCAGAACTATATGTCATTTTCTCTGGAGTTCTCTAGGGAAGTAAACAGTAAGAGACCTTATGTCCCAAATAATTTAAACAGCCTGATTCTCATTTGGACAAAGGCCCCCATTTTTGCCAGTCATGTACAGTAAAGGGCCCTTAAAGGGGACATAAATGTTATGACCATTTTAAGGAGATGTTACACTACCAGAGTGGTCTAAGTGCCCTTTGTGTAAATGAGAATCAGGTCCAGAAATCTGAGGTTTCAGTATGTGAGACTGAATGAACTGTAGAGGGAAGAAGAAATAGGAAAAGGAGATTGACTATGGTCCTGAGGTAAAATTTTCAGACGCTCCTAACTTGTTTTCAGAAGCGACTTAGGAATTTAGGAGCTGAAAACCCATTTACTTTCATTGACTCTTAAGGCTTAAAATAACTCAGGTGCTTTTGAAATGTTTACATAGCGATTTTTAGTTTGATAACTTTTTAAACCCAAATTTAAACTTTTGTAATGGTGGTTAGGAGTGTGATTATTTATGACACTTTTATACTGGCAAAAGCCCTAGTGTAGACACAGTTTATAACAGCAGAAAAGCGTTTTTGACAGGATAGCTTACTTTGTTCAGGGAACTGGTATAAACTGTACCAGCAAAAGCAGCCTTTTGTCAGTATCAGGTGCACTAGGAGGGTTTGCTGGTATAGCTATACCTATACTGGCAAGCCTTTTCCAGTGTAGACTAGGGCTAAGCGATGTTAGCAGTTTGTGAAATGGGGCACATTAATGCTGCACTAGATACTGAAATCCTTTAGTCAACACAACTGGTATAGCATGGCCTCTATCAGTTTTCTTTCCTAAGTGCTTCGTCACCCACTTAGAGGAAGTGGGAAATCTCCTTGCACCTTCAGTTCTCTGCTGACATTTCCCCAAAGGGTACAATTTAACAACAACAACGCTGGTGGTTTTTATGTCGTGTCACTACCTCTATATGGCGGGAGGGTTGAACACCAAGCAGCAAGCAATTTTGGTCATTACTCACTTAGGCTGGATTTGAACCAGTGACTAGGCAGCGTAAGGCTCCATTCGTTATCAATCTCCTATGCCATCCTACATCCAGAATGCAGATTTTTACAGAAATTCAGCATAATGAGTAATAGGATAGGATATCGTATAGGATATTAACCACACAGGCACTCTGTTTGTTGTTCTAAGGGTATTTTTTACTATTACTGACTCATAGTGGATGGGTTTCCCAGATTTGTCAGTTAAATTATTTTCTAAATGTGTTCTTGTACTGTATGTCAGATCAATGCAATAATGGTGATGTTGTTCCAGCTATTTTTTTTAAAGTTATGAATTCCAGCACTTCAGAATCCTCTGGATTTCAGTTAAAACAGACATTGTCAAGATTATTCACAGAGGATCAATCCACGGTAAAGAAAGATTATAAATGAGTAATGTTTCCATTGTGTTTTTGTCACAAGACAATACTATACTTCAGAAATGCAGAAAATATTAACTCCACTTGATCAGATGATTGGGCCTTCTTGGAAATCAGCCTTAGAGACATTCACAGACAATACCAGGAGGATAATGTAAATGTGGCAGTCTGTAAATTCCAGATTACAATCATGCTAAAAAAACCATTGGGCCAAATTCTCTCATCAGTTGCATATGTGCAATCCCATTGAAATCAATAATGTTGCACAAGAATAACTGAGGGAAGACTTTGGCCTAGGATATGGAAAATATTGATAGAAAATGATGAATTAATTTAATTTGGCTTGGATATGAGTAGTATCTTGCGGAATGAAAAGTGGCTGAAGGATTGCAAACAAAAGCATAAGACTGAGCATGGAGTTATGGGGAGGTCTCTCTCTAGCGAGGTATTGCAGGGATCTTATTCAGTCTGGTTTTCATTAACATCTTCACTAATGATCTAAAAGAAGTAAGCAGCATGTTAATAAAATTCCCATATGATACAAAATAGGGTAGAGTTGTGAATACCAGTGGTGAAAGAGAAATACAAAGAGACCCAAGCACTGATCCAAGATTTCCATTGACTTCACCCTCTTCAGATCAGGCCCTCAGAGAGATTAGTCTCAGGCAGAAAATTATAAAATGATATTCAGCACGGAAAAATGTAAACAAATGCATCTTAAAAAAGATTATCCAAGACCCAATAATCAATGGGAAGGAGAATCATGGAGAGCAGTAACATCAAACAAATAAAACATAAGTTTGCAGTGCATTACTAAAGGAAAAATGGTTAATGAAATTTTGAGCATTAAAGGGAGGTAATAGTCTCTCTTCTGCAAATGGGACTGGTGTCACTAGGCCTTAAAGACATTCTGGAGAATTACCAGGAAGAGCAACAAAAATAGTAAGGGAACTGGAGCGACCAATTTAAGAAGAAAGATTAAAAGCATCTATATATAGTGCAGTTACACCAGACTTGTGTAGATGTATATTACACCTAATTATAACTACAAGGAAAAGGAAGAGAGACATAGTCCAAAAATAATATGAAGAGTGTAAATACCCAGGAGAGAGAGGAGTAATTTAGCATAAGGCATAATTAGGGGTAATGGGATGAAATTAAGAAAGGAAAAATATTCCCCTGGAAAATATTTGCATCCTTCTACTACACCCTGATGGTAATTACCATCAAAAATGAACTGAAACAGATCCAGCCTTTAATATAAAGGAGGTAGGCAAGTTGGCCTTTTAGTAGACACACCTTCTAGACAGATTCCAGCTTTCTGGTCACACACACACAGAAGTTCACAGAAAATCTTTGACTGTTTTTGATAAAATCTCCACCTATTATAAGGCCACCATCCAACAACTTCCTAACAGAGAGTACTATCATTCCAAATAATTACAACAAGCTGCAATAAAATGCATCCTGATACTCATAAAAGAAAGACCTAAGATGAGGCTAAAGACAATACAAAAAAATTAAAGATAGAACAAATCACAGTTTGAATTTGACAATCTCTTGATCTGTTTGTGAATCCCTGGGCACAAGCCAATACCCTGTTTATAACACACAACAAACACAGATAAATAGCAACAGTTAGAGCTACTACCATATTTCACAGCACTGGAAACGTATATTGTCTTTCTCCCTGCCCAATATACTGATACATGTACAGAATAATTCTTCCTTAGCCAATCACACATCTAATTATGACATACACTGTTGTTGCAATAACATCTGATTGTAATAGTAATAGATAATGATTAGGGATGTTGATTAATTGCAGTTAACTCACATGATTAACTCAAAAAATTAATCGTGATTAAAAAAGTTAATCGTGACTAATCACAGTTTTAACCACACTGTTAAACAATAAGATACCAATTGAAATTTATTAAATATTTGGGATGTTTTTCTACATTTTCAACTATTTGATTTCAATATACAATGTACAGTGCTCACTTTATATTATTTTTTATTACAAATATTTGCATTGTAAAAATGATAAAAGAAATAGTATTTTTCAATTCACCTCATACAAGCACTGTAGTTCACTCTCTTTATCATGAAAGTGCAATTTACAAATGTAGATTTTTTTGTTACATAACTGCACTCAAAAACAAAACAATGCAAAACAAAACAATGAACATCCCTCGGCCCGCGCTGCTTCCTGCAGCCCGCATTGGCCTGGCACGGCAAACTGCAGCCAGTGAGAGCTGAGATTGGCCGAACCTGCAGTTACTGCAGGTAAACAAACCGGCCCGGCCCGCCAGCGGATTTCCCTTTGGGCCGCGTGCCAAAGGTTGCCGATCCCTGCTTTAAAGCCTACAAGTAAACAGGTGACAGGTGACACTGTAGACAAGAAGCGGGCAGCAATATCTCCTGCAAATGTAAACAAACTTGTTTGTCTTAGTGATTGGCTGAACAAGAAGTAGGACTGAGTGGACGTGTAGGTTCTAAAGTTTTACGTTGTTTTATTTTTTTGACTGCAATTATTTTTTTGTACATAATTCTACATTTGTAAGTTCAACTTTCATGATAAAGAGATTGCACTACAGTACTTGTATTAAGTGAATTGAAAAATACTATTTCTTTTTACAGTGCAAATATTTGTAATTAAAAATAAATATAAAGTGAGTACTGTGATTTGTATTCTGTGATGGTAATTAAAATCAATATATTTGCAAATGTAGAAAACATCCAAAATATTTAAATAAATGGTATTCTATTATTGTTTAACAGAGAGATTAATCACAACTAATTTTTAATCACTTGACAGCCCTAATAATGATATAATACCAACTATCTACTGTTAGATAATGCCGCCACATTCCTGTCTTTGTAGGTACTCCTATCATCCCCACCAGCATAGTATCTACGAGCCTCACAAACATTAACAAAGTTATCCCCATAATTTCCTGCATGGTAGAGATGGGAAACAGAGGCACAGATTTACAAAATTATTTAGACACCTAAAGATACCAATTGGTGCCTAGTAGAATTTACAGTCAATAGAAGTTCAATGCCTAATTTATTCTGGTACTTTTGTAAAATCCTACTAGATGCCAATCAGCATCATTAGGCATTTGAAAATTTGGCCCTTGGTGACTGGCCCGAGCTCACACCAGAAGTCTATGGGAGAGCAGGACTAAACCTGGTAGATATGTAGGTAGGTAAGGAGTCACGGCTCTATAAGATCACATTAAATATCACAGAATGTTGAGCATGTCACCCACAGATCTTCAGATGATGTAAATCAACTTAGCTCGATTGACTGCACCAGCTGAGAATCTGGCCCCGCATGTTTACAGCCATCTGACTCCTTATGCAGGCCCTGATTCAAAAGGAGCTCTTAAGCATGTGCTTAACTTTAATTTTAAGCAAATGCTTGAGTCCTTTGCTGAATGGGAGCCCAAGACCATTTGCAATTTCTAATTACAGAAACTGAAGCCATCACCAAAACAATGTAAACATTCTTTTCAAATCAAAAGTTTGCTATTCCCATTCCCTTTTAGATCATTCGACATGTACAGGAAACAAAATATGTCGCGGGGGTGGGTGGGTGGGTGGGAATGTGTTTTGGAAACTTCTGATTCCCTCCAACTTCAAATGGAATCTGTTTTTAAAATATAAACATATTTAAAGGTATAAAGATATAAGGGGGAGATTAGAAATTCCAACTTGGGTCTGAGTCCAATCTCTCTTACATTTCTGTAAATCAGGAGCAATTCCAATGAAGTTTAGCTATTGGGAAACCCATTGTAAGCAAGATTGGAATCAGAGCCCTGTTTTTTTTCCTTCAAACAACTATATAGTTGCTGAAATGCTGTGACTAATCATCGTTTACACTAATGATTTACACTTAGGCTTTATGCATCAGAGGGGTAGCCGTGTTAGTCTGGATCTGTAGAAGCGACAAAGGGTCCTGTGGCACCTTATAGACTAACAGAGGTATTGGAGCATAAGCTTTCATGGGTGAATACCCACTTCATCGGATGCTTGCATCCGATGAATTGGGTATTCACCCACGAAAGCTTATGCTCCAATACCTCTGTTAGTCTATAAGGTGCCACAGGACCCTTTGTCGCTTCTACTTAGGCTTTAAATAACTCCGGCAGTCTCAAGTTGCCTTAAAGTGGGCATAGAGTACAGTAACTGTAAATGTAACTTCAGGCTCCTTTACACTGTCAGAGTGGTGCTTAATGTAACTGACAGTTAGGCCCAACATGGTAATAGGGGCCAAATGAGAACCTAAATAGACAAACATAGTCAGACAAGATTAGGTACCTCAGAAAAGGGATGAAGTGACAGGAACAAGCAGGCCGTGTTAACCCAGTGAGGATTCTATCAGAAAAGAACTCTATTAATCAGGATTGTTGGCATATGGGTATACTACACAATCAAACAAAAACGTGTTAAAAGAATGTTATTTAGGTTACAAAGTCAAGCAGTCAAAAGTTAGGAAATGCCAGCTTTATATTTGCCCATGAAACCTTAACTCTGCTTCCTTTTGCATCCATCCTATTGACAGACTGAGGCGGAGTCCTGTGGAAAAAATAGTATGAGATCATGTAGTTAAAGTCTGTACATCATAATGCACAGGGGGAAATAATTAAGGTTGCCCGGGGAACCATACATCTTCCAACAATGGATGTGTGAGATCTTCTCAGAGGAATGACCACAAGAATATTTTATAATGGAAAATGTTAGGAGACCTAAGGATAGGGGCTGCTAACAGCTCTTTTTTACTGTGCAGTGGATCTGAATGAATAATTTAGAACAGTTATTAAATGAATTTAGTCTCTTTTTCTCTCTGAATATCTATGAGAAGGTCATGATTTCCTTGAATTATTTGCTACTCAGCTTTATTCTGTGAATTCACAATTTGAGTTGTGTTATTAGGTTCTGATAGGATGGACAGTCACGTAGTATTTGTAGGAGTGCACTCACTACAGATGAGCCTCATGGCTGGGCATGGGGTAGCAGCTCTTTCATCCCTCACGCCCACTGCCACTATTCACTTTAGTTCCCCTCTTCTTCCCATTCAGCCCTCTGGCCAGGTCACATTTTAGTCACCCTTTTTGGGGTAACAAGAAATAATAATAGTCCTAATAGAAACTCTGGGCCTCCATTATTCCTGTAAACCCTCACTCAGGGCTTTCAGCCATCTTTACCCTCTTCTCTGGGCCCCACACCACGTTGCCCAGTGGTTGGTAGGAAAACCAGGTGCTCCCACTACACTGGGTTGCAGTCCAGGGATTCTATAAGCAGCAGCCAAAGTTTGCACCACCAGACTCCCTGCTGCTGCCTCCCTGGACTTCTTCCTACTGTAGAGTTTTTTCCTCCCCAGGCCATCTGTCCAGCCCTTTTCTGGGCTCTTGTAATGAGCAATGCCTCACAGGGGTTCTCCCTGGAGGTCCGGTTTCTGCCCTAGGCTGTGTTTCCAGTCCATCACAACCCTCATATCGGCTCCTGAGAACTAGCTCCCTCCAGAGTTCTACTCTCCAGGCTCCCCCACCTGAAAGTCCTACCCCTGCGATGATCCTCCAGGATCATCCCCCTGCTCCAGCCTCTCCCTAGTTGACCCAGTACTTCCGCTTTACCTCAGGGCCCCTCATGAGACTTCTACCTAGCAAAGTATCCCAGCTCTGGCCAGTTCCATCATAAGATTCTTTGGATCAGCTCCTGATGCTCCTTCCTGCACTTCGGCTATCTACCACCAAGAGGATAGCTGTGGAGTTCTTCCTTCTCTCCTGCAGCCACCATCGTCTTCTCCTCCTCATCCTCCTTCTTCAGTTTTGTGGCATAGCAGACTCACCTCCTGAGTCGATGACCTCCATGCACTGTACTTTGTATCGTTTTCATGACTGGGAATCTCTTACCTTTTCCGGTATTCTTAAAGAATTGGGCCCTATTTTCCTTGTATTCTTGATAGATGATGTCAGGACATTTTTTTTATTTTAAGACCTCTTGAGTTTTTTATATAAACACCTCCTTTCACTGGTACAATCCTTACAATCCCAAAGGATATGATCTATCATTTCCTGGACCTTACATGTTACTCATAATTCATTTTTGTGAATGTTAATTAGAAATAAATGACTATTTAATCCAAAATGCCCTGTTACAATTCTAACTAGAGCCACTTCACTCTTCCTCTCAGATCCTTGGATTATATCAACATTGTCAATTGTTGGGCATATTTCTTAGAATCCCCCCCCCATTTGTTTCATTTGCCCATAGTTCTTGCCATTCTTTCCTGAGTTCATTTTTGAGTAGGTGTTTAAATTCCAGTTTGCTTAAGGAGATTCCTAGATCAACTTCTTCATGATTAATAGCATTTTTGGCCTATTTGTCAGCCTTCTTCTGTTCCATACTTCCTGCCTTTATAGTACTTCCCCACTCTTCTCCAGCTGGGCCACATATTTAATTATGCCTGGCCAACACTCTGGTGCAACCAGGTGGATTAATTGGCCTCTCAGGCCCATATTAACCCTGTCAGTGCTTGGAGAGGGTGTACACCCCTTCACAGCATTGTTTCTGTTCCCTGATTGCCTGGGCATGCAAGAACTACTGAGAAAGATATTCACTCATGATTCCCTGATTACCTGTGCATGTAAGCACTACTGAGACAGATATTCACTCATGATTCCCTGATTACCTGTGCATGTAAGCACTACTGAGACAGATATTTGCTCATGCTATTTAAGAATTAGATTACTCACTAATACTCACTTATCATGGAAAGTGAGGCTACCATAATTTGGTAACCTGTACATACACGAAAACTGAGGACAAAGGGGCGAAGTAAGGACACACTAGAAGTGAATTCATTTTTTAAAAATTCAGCAGATATTATTGGAAGTACCATAGTGTCCATCATGATATAAATACTTATATTAGATACACAGACAGGAAGAAATTTATTCCAAGATTAGAATTGGGCCTGCCATGTAACAAATTAATGTTTTATTATATCTGAATGATTAAACATCACTATCAGCCAGAGCTATAAAAATGGGAATTTCTTTTCTGCAGCCAAATATAGATTCTCTTTCTCCATTATATCAGATTGTTTCATGATACTTGTTTGCTTGTCTCCAATTCGCTGACATGTCAGTGTTTAACAAGTAACCGAGGCATTATCTCTTTCTGAAATAAGCATTACAACACCTCAAGGGAAATCCTGCTGCATACAACACTAAGGGCTAGTCTACACTACCCGCCGATTCAGCGGGTAGCAATCGATCTTTTGGAGATCAATTTTTCATGTCTAATCTAGACACGATAAATTGATCCCAGAACGAGCTCCCTGTCAACGCCGGTAATCCACCCCGACGCGAGGTGGAAGCGGAGTCGACGGGGGAGCGCCAGCCTTCGACATTGCAGCGTCCTCATGGCAAGGTAAATCAAGCGAGGTACGTTGGCTGAAGTTGCGTACCTTACATCGACCTCCCCCACCCGGTAGTGTAGACCTACCCTGAGTTGCAGATCACCTGTGTTCATTAAAAAGCCAATGGTATTTTTCACAGAAGGGTTGTTAATCCTGATGTCTTTAGTATTCTGGGAGATTACATTCAAACTTCCTAAAAATGATCATAAGAAAGAAAAACTTGTAGCACCTTAGAGACTAACAAATTTATTTCAGCATAAGCTTTCGTGGGTTAGTACCCACTTCATCGGATGCATGGAATGAAACATACAGTAGACAGATATTTATACAGTCAGAGAAACATGATAAGGTGGAGGTGCATAGACCAACCTTAAGAGGCTAATTAATTGAGAGGAACCATAACAGCAGGGGAAGAAAAACCTTTGAAGTGATAAACAAGATGGTCACACAGGTGTGAATGAGGATCGTTAACTTAAGGGAAATAGATTCAGTTAACGTAATGGCCGAGCCATTCGAGGTCCTTATTTAATCCTGAGGTAATACAATCTAGTTTGCATATCAATTCGAGTTCAACAGTTTCTCTTTGAAGTCTGCTTTTCGAGTTAATCTGTCGCAACACTGCTACCCTCAAGTCTGTCAGTGAGTGATTAGGGAGGTTGAAGTGTTCTCCTACTGGTTTTTGAATGTTATGATTCCTGATATCAGATTTATGTCCATTTATTCTTTTGCGTAGAGACTGTCCGGTTTGGCCAATGTACATGGCAGAGGGGCATTGCTGGCACATGATGGCATATATCACATTGGTAGATGTGCAGGTGAATGAGCCCCTGATGGTGTGGCGGATGTGATTAGGCATTTTAATGATCCTGCATTTTAAACAGACACAGTACTGGTCCTTTTTTCCTGTTCAAAACTCTTTATATAATGATCCGGTACACTGTCAGATAGATGCTGCTCTCCATTTGAGAGGGGCATTTAACACACTATGTTATCCCAGTAGGAAGGAACAAGTCTCTCCCCTACTCCCCGAACTCAATGGCATTCAACCTTCATGACAGGAAAATGTAGGCCTTATCCATGAGCAAAAATAGTTTTTAGTATTTATTTGAACTAAAATTGTTTTTTAAATCAATTTCATTAAGTCAGTGAAAACCCCACTGTGGAGAATTCGTTTATATCAGATTTTAAATGACCCAATTAAACTAAATGGTGTGAACCAATTATAAGTGTGGGTGGGAAATTTGCACTGGTTTAACTAAATCAATTTTTTAAATGATTTTTATGTAAAGGGGTGCAATTTTTGTGCATAGATAGAGCCATAAATTAGTCAGAATGAAATTATTCATCCATTCATATAATTTTTGCATTGAGTTCAGAAGGTGCATGAACTATATAGAGAGTTTACTGATGGCTTTGAAATCTTTCGGAATATGTTATTTTGTAGGCATCAAACCTTCTCCAACCATCCTTCTTCACTTCTAGTGTATGTGCAGAACCATCATAATAGCTATATTGTCCATCAGGACCAGATTAACTCTCCTGTGGGCCCAGGGCTATTAGATTTTGTGGGGCCCCTGTATACAAGTCTTTTTCCTGGGAGAGAGTTTGGTTCAGGAGAGGGCTGGGACAGGAGATTGGGGTGCAGGAGAGGGTGCGGGGTCTAGAAGGGAGTTTGGGTGCAGGAGGGTGATTCTGATCTGGGGCAGAGGGTTGGAGTGCAGGAGGGGCTGTGAGGTGCAGGATCCGGCCGGGAGGTGCTTACCCAGGCTGCTCCCGGCCGGTGGTGCAGAAGGGCTCAGGCAGGCTGCTTATATGCCGTGGCCCCACACTGCTCCCAGAAGCGTCTGGCTGCTAGCACATCTCTGCAGCCTCTGTGGGAAGGGGGACAGAATGGCTCTGTGCACTGCCCGCACCCACAACCTCTGCCCCTGTCGCTCCAATTGGCTGGTTCCTGGCCAATGGGTGCTGCAGGGATGGTGCTGGGGGTGGGGGAAGCACACAGAGCCGTCTCCCCTGCCCCACCAAGGGCCACAGAGACGTGTTAGCAGCTGGCTGCTTCCGGGAGTGGTGTGGGGCCATAGCATGCAGGCAGCCTGCCTGAGTGCCCCGCTGCACCACAGAACTTTTAATGGCCCAGAGTTGGAGATCGCTGCCTCTGATTTATTTTTGCGCCCCCCCCCCGCCCCTTGAGCCAGGGCCCTGGGCTGCAGCTCCTAAAGCCCCTGCCTTAATCCGTCCCTGTTGTCCATAAGAAGGTGGCTCACTGTATTTTCTGACCTGGAACAAAAAACCATCTCTCTGCCTCACTCTTCATTTCACTGCTATCTTGTGTGGATTGAAAGTTTAGAGGAAATCATTTACAAAGACAATGGCAGAGCCTCTGAAGTTCTGAGTGGGGAAGGCCTATGCAAAGATAGGGGCCGCACTGCAATTCTTAAAAGCGGCATGACTTGATTTAGATTTTCAATTGCATAACACTACTAGAATTTAAGGTTCTTGGATCTCAAGCCTCTTTCTGAACTTCATTATTTGTTATATATTCCGTATGCCAGCAAGCGAGTTTAGAAAATACTATAAAAGTTTAATGCATTTGTGATATTAGCCCATTCATAATAAATATTATGGGGGAAAATATTCTGTAGATGTTTTAGTGTGATCTGTTTTGCTGCCAAGCAAACTGGAAAGAGGGGTTTTTTTGCACACAATTCCATTAATACATAACATGGTTTACTTCATGATTTATAACTAAGCTCTCTGCATCGGAATATATAAAATGTAGTTAAAATAAATAAAACTATAAAACAATTAAGGAGATTTGTGCTCACTGATTTGTTCCTGTTTATAAATATACAGTGTTAATATAAACAGACAGGGGGTCCTCACTTTATCCTTTTATCTTTTCCAAATGCTGTTTTAAGATGGTAACCCCACTGAAAACAAACAAAAAGTGTGTGTCATGTAAATGTCACTTCATTCTAATGTTGCAGTAGGTCACGCTAGCTTTGATAAATGTGGCATTTTCAACTATTACTTTTGCTGGAAAATTCTGTTTGCAAATGTCACAAAAACACAAGTGACAAAAATCCTTGCATTGAAAAGAAGCAGAAAAGGTATGCACTGTTCACTTTACATTCTTCACAAGACTTTGGTATTATAAGTATTTTCAGGATTTCTTTTTTCTATTCCCAAGAGTTCAGTTCATAAAACAATTCTTTGGCATGTTTTCACTTACATTCATGGGTCCTTTGTACAAACAGGAGGCATTTGATCCACTGAAACTATCATTTGACTGCACTTCATACCATACTCCTTGTGTAAGATGCGGGAATATATGCATGCCATTCTCTTATTATTTCCCACTGCCTAGTTTGCACAATTCTAGGGTTGTTTCAGTGTAGACAGCTAGGAGAAGGGTTGTAAAAGATAGTGTACATATTGATTATACTAAGTTGACATTGGAATACTGTATAGGAATTTCTAATAGAAAGTTCAATTGATTAAATCTTGACATGTTAGAATCATAGAATATCAGGGTTAGAAGGGACCTTAGGAGGTCATCTAGTCAAACCCCCTGCTTAAAGCAGGACCAATCCCCAACTTTTGCCCCAGATCCCTAAATGGCCCCCTCCAGGATTGAACTCACAACCCTGGGTTTAGCAGGCCAATGCTCAAACCACTGAGCTATCCCACCTCCCAAGCTAAGGTCTAGATGTATAAAAGGAGTTAGGCACTGTGAACATGCGCATCACAGTATGTAACTTTTAGGCACCTAGAAAGTTACTGCAATTCACAAAGTCTGAGTTCAGTGCCTAGGTTCCCTGTACAATGAATGGGGAGAGATGTGGCCTCCACAGACCGTGATTCACAAAAGTCAACATACTAGGCAGGGATTCACTTGAACTAGCCAATGGGAGATGCTGACAACAGCGCTGTATGCAAAGCCCTGCCCCGCTCATGGAGCTGGCATCTAAGTCCATGCTGCAGGAAGGCGCCTATCTCCACTAGCTATTCTTAGCTGTCAACCCTGTCCTGGAGTTAGGCGCCTATGCTGTTTCTTGCTCTCTAACCCCTCTAACCCAAATAACTCTTCAGGTATTTATCCAGACTGCAACAGCTTCACCAGGAAAGACAGAGAACCCCCTCTTATCAGAATATCCCATTACTCAATGGTTAGAGCATTCACCTGAGAAGCATCAGATCCCTGTTCAAATCCCTTCCCCTGTGGAGGGGGGACTTGAACTGGGGGTTTCCTACATGAGTACCCTAACCACTGGGCTAACACTTATGAGGGGGAGTGCCTCCTCCCCCACTTCCAGCTAGTTTGTGGGGATTCACCTGAGGGAACCAATTCAATGGGCATGCTCAGAGGGCACCTACCAGATCAGCCCTTGTATGTGAGTTAGGAGGCTGAACTCCTGTCTTTCGCTGGTTTGTGAATCATTCTGGGGGTTAGAATGGCATCCAAATGCCTAGAGTAAGGCAGCAGTGAGCATGCTCAAAGGCAGAAACATAGGTGCCTAGGGAACTTTTTTCTGCAAAATTTTAGGTGCCAAGTGAATTTAGCTGCCTACAGGATTTAGTGGCAGTTTTGTGCATGTCAGTTGTCCTGAAACTGGGAGTTAGGTGCCTAAAACAGAGATTTAGGCACTTCACTCCTGTGCATCCACGCCTAACCTCCTCCTATGAAGTGGCAACAAAGGCCTCGATCCTCCAAGTACTCTGAAATCAATGGCTGCAGGATTGGCCAAAGATTGGGAAAATAAGAAAACAAGGCGTGACTAGCAATCCTAGAACCTCACTAACCACCAGGAACCCTGAGTTCTAACTGTGGCCCTGACACTCCCTTTAGTGACTTAGCCAAGGATTTAGGGCTTGTCTACATGAACAAAGACTGTGGCAAACTGGGATGTGAATCTACTCTGCACTATCCTGCTGCGGTGTCTGCCCTCCTGATGAGCTTGAGCAATACATTAATAGACTTTGAGCTAGTCCCATTTCAAAGAGAACTAGATCAAATCACTCAGAAGAACGGTTAACATGTGTGAGCAGGGTGCACATGGACAGTCAGACCGCAGAAGGCTAGTACAGAATAGATTCGCATCAGTCTGCCATGGCCTAATTGTTCATGTAGACAAGCCCTTGGCTGCTTTAAGTTTCCACATATATAAAAAGGGGATAAGTCATACTTACCTGTGGTATCTACAGTATCTTGAAGGGTGTTGTGAGGATTAATTAATCGTGGTAAAATACTTTCAAAGTGAAAAGCAATGGTTATACAATATATACTGCTATTATAGTAGACATGCCAATGCTTCCTAAGTAGCCCAATGAAAGCTGGTCAGGTGATCTCTGAAGATCATTTACATGGGGCACAGTGGGAAGGCACTCTTTAGTACAGAACACTTTCTCAATGCTTCATTAAAATCAATACATTACAGAGTTTACTCAAACAAATGGGCCTTATAAATGCCCACTAAGGTCTGATGATTGTATCTTCTTTTGCTTTGTTTCACAATAGGACTAATGTTCATGGAGTTGTAATAGCATGTAATAAGCAGCTTTCAATATTAGTAAACCTTTGACCACAGAAGTCATGTATTACCTTATGTATTCCCCCACTGTGCTAATTAGCCCGAGTGTGATAGCCTTACTCCATGAGGATTTCACTGGGACTAGGTGTGGTATAAGGTATTTTATGCTGAGAAGTGTCTCGCAATCTGGTCCTAGTATTTTTAAAATGGTTAAATAAATGTGATGATACTTTCCAGTAATTTGTTTTTGGTTGGTTCGAAAAGGAAAAAGGAAAAAGATAGATAAAAGGAATGCTCTTCGTTCTACCAGTATATTCTGCTTTTTCACTCAGCATAGACTGCTGGGAATTGGCACTGTAATTTGTACTGGGCTGAAGGTCTTTTTTTCATTTTCAGGAGATAATAAGGCCCATACTGATGCAAAAATAGGACATCTAGTTCCACAGCACAAACGACAGGAAGAGCTCAAGAACAACAAAATTAAAATCAAATACTTTCTGTACAATTCTTTAATGGTCTTTTGTATTATGGTCAAGCTTCCCACAGAGTAAATACAACCCATATTATATAAATATGATCACATGTAGATTCATTTAATTTGACGTTACCATCAGAATAGAACATTTCACACATGGGAATGCAAACTCCAGCAAGGGAGCAAATTAACTGCCCACAAATTGTTTGCTAACCATGAAGTTTTCCAAAAGAAATCTCTAAGGTATATCTTTACCAAGGGCACAGTATTAGAACTCTAATACCACATGTTTCCATTTGAACAGATGGCAGTGAAAGGTTTGACTGCAATGTGTTACTAGTTAAGAGAAAAAGACTTACTGATATAGATCAAGGGGACTGTTTAAATTTATTTAGAGGAATGGTGGTTTGTAATCCATTCATGCTTGCAAGTGTAATTACTTTATAATTACTTGTAAGTGGATAGAAAACTAGAAAGTTCTATGGCTTTTTGCTCCAGAGAGTGTAGCTTATCTGCTATTCCAATCTTTTCTTTAATGTGCTAAAGGATGTATTAATCTAGGTTCATCTGCTGTTGAAGTAAGACATGGTTTTTAACCATTTTCATTTTTAGAAAGTTGTTTAGATGAAGCCACATTTTGTGAACATTCTGATTCCTAAAGTGACTGAAAATCATTGGTGAGTTGCGCTTTTTTTATCACAGGTTGAACTGAAGTGCAATATTTAAAATGTGAAAAATATATTACTATTCTGATTTATTTTTAGTACTCCAGTTGTGCCCACAATGTGCTAAACATCGTTCACACAGACACACACAACCGTGCAGGCGCTGTCCCCAAATAGGTACAGTCTTAGGCCCTAATCCTGCACTGACTAATACAATGGTGCACTCCTATGTCTGTCTGGTTCTCCGTGTAGGTCAAGTCCATAGATCCCGCTCCCTCCTGCGAATACTTACACGCATGCCTAATTTTTGAAGGTGGGATTTTCATAAGGATAAATCTGACTTAGGAGCTTTTGAAAACACCTCCCAAAGTCATTACGACCTTTTACATGTATAATGTTAGCCACATGCATCAACATTTGAAGGTTCAGGGTCTAATATGTATCAGACCAGACTCTCATTTAGTCTAAGGCCACTTTACATTGATCTGGCAGTGTAAAGAGTCCTCAAATACAAGTATATTTACACTCATTTCAATTCCACATTACGCTAACAAAGTGGTATAAGGAAGTCTGAGAGTATGAGAGAATCAGGCCTGATATCATGTATGGCTTCAAACAGGAAAACTACACCAATAAATCAGAAAATGATGTTGGCAGAGCTGGGCAAAACACCTGTATTCACCGAAAAATGCAGATGCAGGTCATCTGAAACATTTAGTGAATTCATGTCGAATTCATCTCCTTGTTTCAGTCAAAAACAAATGTGAACAAAATCAAAACATAGTGCTTTGACATTTTTAAAACTAAATGTTTTGATTTTTCAATTTGAAACAACTTTTCATTTCAAAATTTATGGCAATTTCATCTAAAAAATGTAAAACCTTTTAAAAAGCTTACAAAATGTTCTGCTTGGCCTGAAACAATTTTATTTTTCAGAACAGCGAGTGACCTGAAAAATCAGTTATTCACACAATTCTAATTGGTGGAGCTTTGGAAGTATAAGATCATCCTTGTACCTCAATGTTCTAACAGTCTAAGCACCAAATGTACACCCATGGTGTGGTTGAATGGCTCATCATTCGAACTTTGGGAAATTTATCTTCATTCTGATCTTAATTTCAGTCCACATTTTTCTTCTTTTTAAACACGGAGCTATTGGTAGTCCTTGAAAGGAATGATTTTAAAGAAATGCTTGAAAGAGCATTTAAGATTTATATTATTGTAATTACCTACATGTGGTCAAGAATAGATAAAAGCATTTTAGGGCTTTTTAAAATTGTCAACAAAATCTTACATTAAATACATAATCTGATGTAAAAAGACAAAGTTCCATTTCCCATATATAGGATTTTAGTGGGATTTCAAAAGCACTTGATTTGAGAGCATGAGACCCATTGACTTCCAATAGCACTTACACTGCTAACTACCTCCAGCATGATGCAGAATTTCACCCTCACTTACTTTCAGAAGAATTATGTACACTTGCTCTTTTTTTAAAAAAAGCTTTTACTTGGAAAAACAACAGTTGTGATGCAAAATACTCTCCCATGTCTTTTTTGGGGGGGCGGGCAGTTAATGCCCTTGTCTTATTCTTTCATTTAAAGATGCATGTAGTTTTCTTTTTGAAAAGACAGTGAAAGTCATGACTAGCTAATCAGAATTCTAGAAGTTCTCATGGTGACTGCGGTGTTATACATGGCTCAGATACATAATAGTGCCAACCCCTAATAAGAATTCTCATTTGGGGCTCCATTCCATTTTAAAACAATGTTTAGCACTAGTTTCCGGCCATGAACCAAGGGAGAAGCAAGGTACAAAGCTGTGCAGACTATTCACAATGAAGAATTTGTTTGAATGGCATTTCTACTGGAGTCTGGCAGGGATCTGTTCTCAGCCCAACATTATTCAATATCTTTACAAACTATAAAATCACTGCTGGTAAATTATGTGCATGACACAAAAATTAAAGAGTCCAGAGCAGGCAAGAGGGTCTCACCCATTCTATTTATTGAGGGTTTTTTTGGCTGCCCTCAGAATATCTGAACACCTCAGAAATATTAATAAATGTATCCTCACAGACCCTCTGCGAGATAGAATTGTGCTATTCTTGTTTTATAGAAGTGAGGCACTGAGACATTAAGTGACTTGCATGGTCACAGAAGAAATTTGTGGGAGATACAAAAATAGAATGCAGATCTCTTGAATCCCAACCCAGTGCTTTAACCTCAAAGACCATCCTTTCACATTCGAGGGATTGCTTCTGAGCCATGTGCTGCGGTTGTTGCTTTGAGCAGTCACTATTTGCAGTTTGGTATTCATTCTACGGATTTCAAAAGGTGATACAGTGGTTCAAACATCGTGATAAAACTGAGAGCAAGCTGCTCTTGTCCTGTGACTACCAGGGGCGGCTCTCACAATTTTGCTGCCCCAAGCAGGGGCAGCAGCCCCGCCCCCGATGCAGGCAGATGTAGCGGGGCCCCGCCCCCGACGCAGGCAGTCCCAGTCCATGGCAGCAAGGGGAGAGCGGCAGACCTGCTGCCCCATTGCCACCGCGGCAGGAGAGAATGGGGTGGCAGTCCAAGTCCCGCGGTGGCAATTCGACGGCGGGAAGAGCGGACCTGCCGCCGAATTGCCGCCGCGGGACTCGGCCTGCCGCCCCATTCTCGCCTGCCGCCCCAAGCACCAGCTTGGAAAGTTGGTGCCTGGAGCCGGCCCTGGTGACTACATCAACAATGGCACCTTTTTCTTTCCTGCCCTCCTGACACAAAATATCCCTTGGAGTCAATGGGAGATTAGTGTGAGCGAAGGGAGCAAGACAAACCTTAAAGAGGATGGAGTTTGTCAACATAGGGAAAGTCACTTCACCTCTCTGTGCACTAGTCTCTGGAAAGTGGGGATAAATGATATTTACTTTCCTTTGTAAAGTGCTTTGAAAACTATGGATGAGCATTGCTACATAAGATCTGGAAAATGTTCTATATCATTTAATAGCGATGGATAATATTTTCTAACATGCATATGTGAGGCTTCTAAGTCCCACTGAAAGATTTTTTAGACGATGTTATCTGAATTCGTCGGGTTATATATAAATTTAACAGGGGGCTCTACATAAATTATTGTAAAAATCTAAAGACTAGAGTTTTTTAGAGAACAAGATCCTCACTGTAGGGTATTTGAACCATCATAGAAAGTGGTCAGAGCTTTTCTTTAATATTTTGGTTCATTTTGGATATACCCATGCATCTAAGCTGGATCGGAGCAGAGAGAAAATGTGGAGACTTAGATCTTCAGTCAGCCTGGCTCAGCTGCTCTAAGCAATATGCTTTCGGTACCTAATTCCCTGGGTAAGCAGCGCAACCAGTGAGCCAAATCACTCTTAGTTACATACCTGTAACTCCTGCTGGGTCCAAAGGGGAGTTGCATCCAAGTGACTGAAAGGAGAATTTGGTCCGATGAATATATTTACTCTCCCTAATTTGTTTTGTGGCCATAAAGCTATTTTAAAATTACCCAGTTCCTTAATACTTTCCAACTCCTGCCAGGACATATAGAATTGACTGCATACTGTTCTGGTTTCTCCTATGCTCTCACTGGTCACTGGCAAATAACCACAAAGAGAGAGGGATTCTATGGATTACTAGGTGGAACAGAAGATTGTTTTCTCCTAAAATAGATGTGTTACAGCCTGTGTGCTATAAGACATTGCATATCAGGAAAGGAATGATTCTTTCTATTTAAGCAGCTTTTGCAAACAGCACATTGACTTTCTGGGTAATTTGTACAATCATGTGGACCTTCCCATGGATGGAACTTATTTTTTTAAAGCAAAGTCAAAGACCTGTGAAGCTGGCAAACTAGGTGGGCTTTCCTGATGGCTTGCTGATCTCAAGACGAGTGTGGATATCTCATAGCTTACACAGCTGTAATGTTCTTTTACACTCAGTCTGGACTATCACATGTGCTGCCACAAAACGTTAAAACATCAAGCCTCAAATGTTCTTTTGTTCCCCTTTCCTTCTTGTGTATGTTTTACTCGGTAGCTTTGTTTATTTTCTTAAAATATTTCCCTTTTGTTTGCATTTCTTGGCAGAGGCCTCTTCATGTTTTTCTAAATGTAATCTTCTTTTGGTCCCTCTGCCAGCTATATTGCACTAGATTAACCACAAGTGAGTTCTGAGGGCTTCCATTTCTCTAAAGCTCTGGGGGTGTTACTTAGGAACCAAAAAAAAACCTTTTTATTTGCCTCCGAATCTAAGCACTTCAGCCTGGGTGTATTCCAGAAGAAGAGAACCATTTTATAACACTGTTTCTTCCCTTCTAGTTATGTGTGTAACTCAGAGGATTGCTTTATACTGGTATCTGCATTGCAGAAATGGATAGTTTTTGTATTGCAGTGATTTACACTACTTCTTTTATATTGCAATATGCTGGGTGGTGTATACATGCACGAATGCCCGTCAATGGATGGACTCCAAACTGCCCAACTGTGTGTCATAGTTCCCTATGCTGCGAACTGCTAATGGATACAACACCGATGCAGCTGCACCACTGTAGCGCGGCTGGTGAAGACACACTATGCCGACAGGAGAGTGCTTTCCCGTCAGAATAATTATTCCACCTCCATGAGAGGAGAATGCTATCTCAGCAGGAGAGTCTCTCTCACTGACATAGCACCAGTGTGAACAGCACTTAAGTCATTGTAACTTGGGTCGCCTGAGGTGTGTCTTTTTCACACCCATGAGCAGCATAAATTACATCGATTTAAGCGGTAGAGTAGACCAGCCCTAAGTATTAGGGGGTTTGAAACAGGAGAATCCGAGCACTATTTCTGCTTTCCCTATGTACTTCCAGTGGGTCATGGTGTGAAATACAGCGACAACTATGTACATCCCAAGTAGTGTCAAAATTGTGACAATATTATGTGATACTAGAGAGTAACAGGACAAATAAGACTTTATAAGGTATTTAAAAATTCAAATACAATACTCAGTTGAGCAACTTACATCATGGAAATTCTTTCTGTACAGCAGGTGTCTCCTTCAAGGAGGAAACAAAAAAATCTTTATAAGGTCATTAGCATTCCTAAGAGCCCATTGGCATTTTGCAAAAGACCATCATCCTAAGCTTGTGCTTTTTAAAAAAAAACTCAATAAGCTTCAAGTTGTTGGCTTGTTGAAAATCTCCTTCAAAGAGCTAAATACCAGCGCCTCCTGAACTAACAATAAGACATGTTTTACTAGTAGTGATGAAACATCTTCTATAAACACTCCCTACCTTACTAACCATCCTTTTCCAGTATTGATTCACCACTGAAATATTTGTGTCATTTGAGTTCAAGTACATGAAACTAAACCTTTCATTGCTTGAAGCTGTATGAGTGCCACTAAAAGCAGCATGCACTTCAGCAGTTAGTGAATTAAATAAGCAAAAGCATGCTAATGGTCTCTCTGAGACCAGTACAGCTGACCTTAGAAAGAGAATGATAATAAAATGAAGAATACAAACAAGGGATGGAACGATGGGCCTTTTACGGGTCAGATCAATAGAGCATGCTGGGATTCAGTGTTACATATAATATTTGTCAGGCCACCTTATATAGCCATGATACATAGTGACTGCCAAATAGCAAGGATGGAAGGTTGTGTGCCAGCATTATTCCCTTTGTTCTGGATGTAGATAGTATGAGCTCAAAATTATATACATAAGGGGAAAAATTTGGTTTGCTTGCTGCAGCTATTGTTAAATTTACCATGTCGTGTGATTGTTTTTGAGCACCTCACATTGCTTTTTAGTGAATTATCAGACATAATAAAAGGCATCAGCTTCTGGATGCTGCCAATTGAACAGGGAAACTAGTTAGCCTCCAGATTCTTCTTCATCTGGTTGCTTTAATTCAATTTAAACTGCCCAGTAAATATTTTCATACTACTCCAGAAATGTGTAAATCAGCAATCCTGTGTAAGACTTCTAATAGGATACTCCAGCTACACAGCACATTGTGACTTGATGTGAGCCTGCTTTCCTCACTAGCTGGGTTAAGAGCCTAATAAAAAAAGAAAATTTAAAGGGGAAACAATGTTAAAAAATGAAACCTCCTGTGTGCTAAGAAACTTGTTTGTCTTAGCAATTGGCTGAACAAGAATTAGGACTGAGTGGACTTGTAGGCGCTGAAGTTTTACATTGTTTTGTTTTTGAATGCAGATATGTAACAAAATAAATCTACAATTATAAATTGCACTTTCACGACAAAGATTGCACTACAGAATTGGTATGAGGTGAACTGAAAAATACTATCTCTTTTGTTTATCATTTTTACATTGCAAATATTTGTAATAAAAATACTATACACTTTGATTTCAATTACAAAACAGAATACAATATATATATGAAAATGTAGAAAAACATCCAAAATATTTAATAAATATCAATTGGCATTCTATTGTTTAACATTGTGATTAAAATTGTGATGAATTGCAATTAATTTTTTTAATTGCCATTAATTTGTTTGAGATAATCATGTGAGTTAACTGCGATTAATCGACAGCCCTATTTAATATAGAATATAATATTGAAATTAATACTGTAATATATTATACAAGTCAAAACAAAAAAATGATGAAGTAGAAACAAAATATGTGTACTTTATCAAAACAAATTGTTTTGACATAATTGAAATAAAATGAGAATCAAAATAAATCATTTTGGCTTTCTTCTGTCAAAAATTTCATTGAAATTGACATATTACCACAAAACTTTTCAATTTCAACAAAATCCCATTTTCCAGTGGAAAACTTTTTTCACCAGCTCCAGTAAACACTAATTGCCAATCAGAGTTCACTCTGCAAATAATTCTACTGAAGTATTTGCAATATCCAGGTCATATCATATTCCAATCCAATTCAACAATCAATACCATTAATAAAACCTTGAGTGGAGTTCCTTAAAAACACACAGGGTGAAATCCTGACTCCAATGAAGTCAATGGGAATTTTGCCTTTGATTTCAACCAGGACAGGATTTCACCCAGAGAATACGGAGTCCAAAACAAGTTATACACAATTTTATTCAAATTATATTTCAAAGTGGTATGTAATGCTACTTTTTAATTATGAGGATTCAGATGAATGGTGAATTAAAGTCTTTTTTCCTTAGATAATGTAAAATTGAAGCAGCAGCACTTTGATAAAAAATTAAGCACTGTCTGTGGATTCACATTAACAAAATATTATATTTTAAAATATAGTTAGTATAGATTTAGTCACCCTGAAATGCTATTGGGAGTGACATGCCTAGACCCCAATGTATGAAGAGAAGAATAAATCCCATAGTAACTGAAATATTTTAAGAAAATAAGAAAGAAATACTTGTGGCACCTTAGAGACTAACAAATTTATTTCAGCATAAGCTTTCGTGGACTACAGGTGGAAGTAACCACCTTTTCATGTTTCTCTGACTGTATAAATATCCTCTCACTGAGTGTTCCATTCCATGCATCTGATGAAGCAGACTGTAGTCCACGAAAGCTTATGCTGAAATAAATGTGTTAGTCTCTAAGGTGCCACAAGTATTTCTTTCTTATTTTCTTTTTGCTGACACAGACTAACACGGCTACTACACTGAACCCTGAAATATTTTAATATACACACCCACACCATATCAGCAGGCAGGGAATCATTCTGATAGTTTTCTTGTCATACAGAAAACACTCCTATGCTACATTATGAGGCTGACAGTCCAGACCAATTACCCAAATAACTGATGTCTTACTTTAAATCTGTTTCAGCCAAATGTAGCTGCTCAGAACCAATTCCAGCAATAAAATCAATTGTTTCATTATCCATTATCTAACAAATCAGTTCTAGATCAAATAAATCATCCAGCACAGGGGTAAACCTTTCTTCTAAAATAATTGAAAATGAGTGTTACATACTGTGATGACACTTGCCTGAACTCAGTGCTGTGCTCCACTCTTCTAACATGTGCAGTTACCTTTCACACAGATGGAGGAAGTTAGTTTTGCTAAAACTATTAATTGTTAATTGGAACTGAAATCCAATTTCACTAGAACAGGTGAAAATTAATACTGTGTTGTTATTGCTATTTATAATTTGGAATGCAATAGCACCTAGAGACCAGTCAGAAATCAGAGCCCCTCTGTGGTAGGTCCTGTACAAACTCATATGAGAAAGATGGAGTCTGCCCCAAAGACCTTACAATGTAAGTGTAAGAGAAGAGAAAACACCTGGAAACAAAACATAGATGGAGGGAGCACCAGATGATAATGAGATGATTAGGGTCACAGCACTCTAGCTGTTTAAGGCTAGGTCTTCACTACCTGCCGGATCGGAGGGTAGAGATCGATCTTTCAGGATTGATTTATCGTGTCTCATCTAGACAATTTATCATGTCTCATCTAGACGCGATAAATTGATCCCCGAAAGCGCTCCCCGTCGACTCCGGTACTCCAGCTTGCGAGAGGTGCAAGCGGAGTCGACGGGGGAGCGGCAGCTGAAGTTGCATATCTTATTCGCGTAGCTGAAGTTGCGTATCTTGGATCAACGCCCCCCCTGCTAGTGTAGACCAGGGCTAAGTGCTGTTTTTATAGGCATCATAGCAGAAGTGAGTTTTAAGGAGGGATTCAAAGGAAGCCAAGGTGGTGATTTTGCAGCTTTTTAAAGGGAACTATTCCTGTGCTGTGGGGTGGAATGGGAGAAAGAGCAAAGGGGGTTGTTGGAAAATTTGACAAATGGGAAATCAGGACAAGTATCTTTGGTAGAGCAGAGGTTGGAATCGATATCTCTATAGTGCACAAGAGATAAAAGGTTGGGAGGGGTAGGCCATGAAAGGGCTAAAAGTGAAGACAAGTAGTTTGCATTTGATGCAATGGAGAAGGAACCTTTGGAGGAATGCTACAATTGGGTCTCCACCCTCGTGCCTAATCCAGACTTGATCCAACCCAAAGGCAGAAGAAGCAGTGCTGCTCCAATGCACAGGAGAGGAACACCAGAAAATGCCCACATGAGGGGAAGATATGCACACAGCTAAGCTCTATGGTCCACTCAGAGACTAAGAAGGCTGAGTGAGGCATAGTACTATGGCTAGTGGATACACAACTGCACAGTATCATGATGTATAGCGTCACAGTCCTTAAACTGGTGTTGTTTATTACAGAAAACGGCTATGACGAAATACACAAATGGGCTTCCACGCAGCTTGAGTTCCAGCTTCATCTCCCTTGTTTACATGGGACTGCTCCTCACAAAACTAGTGGTAGAAAAATATGCTGCCAGTGAACATATGGATCCATTAGTCAAATCCACCATGCAGAGTGGGGTGGAGTGCAGTGACTAAAGGTTATTGTCGTCCAAGGTTTGAGCTGTGTAAATTCCATCACCCAAAGCCCTATTGAGGAATGTTACACAAAATCAGTTGATTCAGGCTTTGTATGTGAACCAAGGCTTTGGGCCATAGGCCAGAAATAGAACTAGAGTACCTGTTTCAAAACATGAAAGGATCCTCAGTTGTTTTGGCTTGACTTGAGCAGATGTTGGCAGTCAAGTTGTTTGACACTGGCACCATTTCACTGCATATTTATTTTCAATCACATGGGAGGGGTAACAAACCCTTGAGGTTAATGTGTTCTTGATAAAGAATCTTTAAGAGCATCTAATTTACAGAAGTATAAACAAACTTGTGAAGAAAAGGTGAACAGGAGAATTGCCCAAGAGGAAAACAGAGGAAATATACAAATCAAGAGAATGAAATAATGTGCTTCCTCCCCTCTATTCAGATTTCCAATTACCATTAGATTCTTGGGCCCTGATTCTGCAAATACCTAACTTTCCTCACATAAATAAAGGTATTCACATGCATAAGTGTTTGCAGGACCAGAGCCTGAGATTATAAACTCTTTGGATCAGGAAACTTCTCTGCTTCTGTGTTTGTACAGCGCCTAACACAATGGGGCTACAATACTGATCAGGAGCTGTGATTAGTACCATAATATTATTACCAGGTTCTTAACACCTCTGAATCCAAAATTATGAATATCCAGCCAACATTTCAGGTTGATTAAGAATCTCTGTTCCTTGGCCTTGTGGTAATGCACATTGATAACACTGATTAAAGGATGTAATTGCATGTAAGAAAGTTATTAAGATGCAATGTTTGATAAAAACCGAAACAACTCTGATGCTTGAGACATTCAATCAAACATTGGTACAGTATAATGTAGATGCCTTGGCACTTTGGAATGTTGCCTTCAAGGATTAGAGATACTTGAAAAAAAAAAAAGCAAAAAACTACAGCTACCAGTAATTAAATACAGAAAATGTATACCTTTATTTTCACACAATAGCTGTGTATTTTTTTGTCATGGCTATGTATACCATATAGTCATCACATTTTAAATGGGGCAATACAGTTACTTCCAATTATAAACAATGCACCTAAACAGCAAAAAAAGAAAGGTAAATATGTTCCCATTGATTGATTGCTGCTAATTATGACCAGTCATTGCTTGTCTGTGGCTTTAACCATACTCCTGTCCTTCATTGTCTACTCCCTCCTTCTCTTGCAAACACATCCTCCCTGCCATCTTCAATTTTCTTTTACCTCCTGCCTCTTCTATTCCCACCAGCTCTACTTTCTCATTTTTCTAACCCCTTCAGTCCACATCCCACATTCACCTCCTCCTCCTTCCTGCATCCAGTGACACAACTTCAGGCTATTTTGGACCAGTCATTTCTTTGCTTACTAATTAATGACAAAAAGCAATTGTCAGGTCTTGAAAATGTCCATTTGTTATTTTTTTTTGTATTGACATGAACGCTTCCCTCCCCAAATAATTCTTGAAATAAATAAAATACCTAAATAGGAACAATTCATTCCATCTGGTGGATGGAAGTCAACCATTCCAGGGTACAATCAGTGTGATATTATCTTTTACTGTATCACTCAAGCTACCAGACAAGAAAGAGCTGAACCTGCAAAAATGTTACAAATTTACTTCATCCAGGTCTGATTGAAATCTATGGGAGCCTACACACACGAATACAAACTGAGGGATAACTTCCAGCAAGTTCTGAGATGTAGGCAAGGTGTTCCATGGGAGTCATTAAAGTCCCATAGATTTCAATGGGCTTTGGATCAGACGCTAGCTGAAGTAGATCTGTAGCTTTTAGCAGCTTCAGCTATTCTTTCCTGCGCGATAGGTTGGATGATACAGTAAAAGATAGTGTCTCTGTGTGTATATGTATATTGACCAAGTGTATTGACCAAGATGTGAATATCTTGTACAAAGACACACATATAAAAAAAATAAGAAAGGAATACTTGTGGCACCTTAGAGACTAACAAATTTATTTCAGCATAAGCTTTCATGGACTACAGTCCGCTTCGTCAGATGCATAGAATGGAACATACAGTGGGACGATATTTATACATTCAGAGAAACATGAAAAGGTGGAAGTAACTATATCAACTGTAAAAGGCTAATTAATTGAAAGGAACTGTTATCAGTAGGAAAGAAACTTTTGAAGTGATAATCAACATGGCCCATTACGGACAGTTGACACAAAGGTGTTAAGGGTATTTAAGGTTTCAGTGTAGTAGTATTTAACTGGGGGAAATAGAGTCAATTAACGTAATGACCGAGCCATTCCTGGTCTATATTCAAACCTAAGGTAATGGTATCTAGTTTGCATATTAATTCAAGTTCGGCAGCTTCTCCTTGGAGTCTGTTTTTGAAGTTTTTCTGTTGCAAAATTGCTACCTTTAAGTCTGTCACTGAGTGATTAGAGAGGTTGAAGTGTTCACCTACTGGCTTTTCAATGTGATGATTCCTGATGTCAGATTTGTGTCCATTTATTCTTTTGCGTAGAGACACACATATGTATATCAAATTCACATATGCGATTTGTATTTTATTATATATTAAAAATTTGGTAAAATTGGTAGATCTCATTTGCACTGCAGATTACAGAGTTTGCCAGAAGTTATCCTTCATCTGTATTTTTGCATATACAAACTCGATATGTGATGGCTGTCATCTTGGTCAATACACTGGGTATTGACCCAAGAACCTCCAGAGCTAAAACCACAAGCTACTACAACTTTAATGGACTCCAAGGCCAGAAGGAATCATTGTGATCATCCAGTCTGACCTCCTGTATAACACAGGACATAGAACTGCCCTGAAATAATTCATGCTTGAGCTAAAGAGCCAACAGCTAAAGAGCCAACCAGTACTCTCTAGCTGGGGCAATATTTCTGCTACAGATTGGGCACAGAAGGAAACCTACCACACACTCTCACCAATGGGTTACATATACACCTCATCTACATTCCTTCACATTCACTTCTGACTTCCCTTGGAACATATCTGACCACAAATCTACACTTAGGTAGATATTTTTAAAGGTACCACTCCCTGGCCTCCTTTTTTGGCAAGCACAAACTACCCACATTTTTCACTTATTCATTTTTCACCTGCAATTAATTGTGGGCACAAATTAACATCTTAGATGGCTCAGTATCCAAACACTGATGTAAATGATGTATTAAATAGCAAGATGTGCACTCAGAAGACCTGAAATCTGGCTCTTATGGTGTGTGCTTCTGCTGTACCATAGCTACATCTACCTAACATTTCAGTCCCATTAGCTTTGAGAAGGGACAAGAAAGCACCAGGGAAAGATAGAAATTAAGGGCTAAATGAATCATTCATAAATAAATCCATGTGCATGCTGCTAATTGCTCTCTCTTTGAAAACCAAGTTTAAATGATTAATTGTAAGCAGCAATGATACAATAACTCTATTTTCCTTAAAAGAATAAGAGTAAGAAAAGTTGCTTGAGTGGCTGACTTTTCCTTCTAACTACTGTTCTTTTAAAGCAATTCCACTCAACATTGCACAAGGTCAGCAAGTCAATGCAAGACCACCCTGCTTGGGGATTTGCTCTCAACACAGAGTTGTGTTGAATCCCTCAGCTGAGAAATGTCATCCAGCACCTTTCATATTTATGGTGACTCATAAACAGGAAACTCAGCCCTGTCCGCGACACTGTAGCTTTTTCATATCTTAGATCCTTTTATGAAAAAAACAAAGAAAGAAAGAAAGAAAGAAAAAAGACACCTCCCCCTAAAAAACAACACAAAGAACCTAGCAGGACATTTTAAGCAGCTGCCTCCTACTTTCTATGCCAAAATAAATATTGCCAAATTAGTAAGGCATACTGAACAAATTAAGCGCTAAATGCAAATTTATCGACTGAAATACAATGGTAGAGTAGCCAAGGAGCTAGCAATGGTATAGTTCATCTTTGTAAGTAGGTGTTTTTGTTGGCCAGTTGCTAGAGAGTGACATGGGAACAGTAATATAAAAAGAGAGCATTTCTGTTACACCCAAGATGAACAGTTTGTTTTAGAAAGTTCAAGTAAACATTTTCTAACATATATTCATTGGATTCAGGGTCTCTTTTGCTACCAAAAGGGAGATAAAAACTGGTAAAAAAATAATCCTTCTTTAAAAACCCCCCACAACATTTAAAAATGTTCAAGTCAGCACCATAAATCATCCGATGGAACTTTGCTGCACTTCCTCATCTCCGAGTAATGAAAAGCCTTAGTGCCATTTACCCACCTACCTACAGGGAGGCACAGGCCCCTTTTAATATCCAAATGTGAGTGATTGAAACTTTAATGGCTAGAAAGGCTGTCAAACGAACTGTTCTGGTGGGATTTTTAAAGTTTGCTAATATCCAGAACAGAATAATGATGGGCCTGATCTGGTGCCTAAGAGTTTGTATATAGGTTTTGGATTCGAACTGGTTAGCAATGTTCTCTCTCAATGCCTTTTCTATGGAAATTGCAGTTTCTGCAAAGTAGACATTTTCTGCAGGAAAATGTCAATCTTGCTGATTTTTTTTTATTTTTTATTTTTCCACTGGGAAAAATGAAATGAAATACTTTGTTTTGGGTCAGTTCAACCTGTATTGAAATATTTCAGTTTGTTGAATTGATGCAATACATTTCATTTCAAGTCAGTTTAGAGGCTTACCTTCTGATTCGGCTGGCTTATGCATCATGTGATATGTAGTCTGACTAGAGAGTCCAGCCCTGAGGGGAGAATGAGAGAGTCAGCTACCCGAACTACAACTCCCATGAGCAACATGGGACCATAGGGAGAAGCACTTTAATGTTGAACTGATGTGAAAGAGACCATTTAATGTCAGTAAAACAAATGAAACCAAAATGTTTAGATTCAGGTATGTCAAAACAATGAAACTGACAAAATACAACTTTTACACCATTTCCAAATTGAACTTTTGGGGGATCTTTTCGAACTGTGAAAAATTTCACTATTTCAACTTTTCATCCCGATTTAGTATAAAAAGAAAACTTGAAACTTCCTGTGGTATGAACGTCCCTATTTTTGCTCAGATCTAGTTTTCATTTGGCCCTCTCTAAATAAGGCCAGCTGCAATTTTCAGAACTGGAATTGAAATTCTCCCCAGTTTTGGGGAGGGTCAAATGCATTGTTTTCTTTGGACCTATCTCTAGAGCAGACTATGTGGAAACTATGCTCTTTTTTTTTTTTTTTTTAACAAAGAGGCCTGTTAAATGTCCTCTTTCAAACATTTGCTCAATATTCTAACAATACCGACTTCTACTCCCCAAATCTGTTTCTTATTCACATCCTTGTGCTGTAGCTGCACATCATTGCTACCATACCCTTTGTTGCCGACTAGCAAATTAAAGTAGTCCCCAATATCCTTGCCAGAAGCAGTTACTTAGGAACAGGCTATCCCAAATCAAACGGAACCTGGATCTGATACACTAAGGACTTGTCTACATTGCCCCACAATTCAGTCTCTAGGTGGGTGTGAATATCAATGCTCAAAGTGCTACCTAATTCCTCTAATCGGGGATTATATTAATGTAAACTAGCAACCTTTCAGTTTGTGGCTGCAGTATCCACATGGGGGAGTTACAGAGCAGCACTTTGGTGTGCACTGCTATTTACTCCCCCTAAGTCCAAACTGTGGGGCAGTGTAGACATGCCCAAGATTCAGAATTCAGATTAATTGTACATGTCTTCTCTGATTGGACATCTACAAAGAACTAACTAAAATGCCTATCCCAACAAGCTCTGGGTTTTGTCTTTAACCCGAGAAGGATGTTAAGGGAGTGACTTCTACTCTGGTTTCCTCTAAAATCATCATCAGATACAGGGTTGTGCAAAATATTCACACACAAAAAATCCTGAACTTTTCCAAATTTCAGTCTGAATTTGTTTAATAATATCATGATTATTTACTCCGCTATAGGAGCATTTCTGAACACCACAAAATCAACAGTTTTTAAACTCCGATATTTTTTTTAAAAGATTTTCGCTTAGAAAGTTGTGAACATTTTTTCTCTGGTTTAAATGTTAAACTGCCTGCTTCCAAAAAATCTACATTTCTGTTCTGTGAAATGACCTAAATGTTCTGTTCATCTTTATCATGAAGCATCAGTCAGGATGATAGAGGGAATCCTTCCATGCACTGAGAGCTTATGTGGATCTCAACTTGAGCTTGCAAAGACAGTTTGAAGAAAATAAGAACTAATCCAGAATTTTGCTCATCCTTGAAAGTGAGAAAAAAGTGAATCCCTGTTTGGCTTGCTATGGTAAATCTGCATCTTCACAACTTTACCTCCACATATTTCTGTTCATGTGGATACAGAACAGCCCTCCCCTATGCCAGTTATGCTAAAGAGATGCCTTATTTTGTTTATCCCAGGAGACTTTATTTTCCTCCTTGTTAAACTGAAGAAAATGGATCCAGCTTTCTTTGAAATAACATGAAATATATGGGAGCAGGGTTGTGTAAGTCATAAGTTGACAATCCTTCAATGATTATCTCAAATCCCCATAGTATTCCTGAAGGCCATTGACCATTGCCAGACAGCTCCACAACACAGAAGGCTGTGTGGGATAAGTTATTCCTCTAAGGTCACAAATAATTTGTGCTCCTGAAAGTGATATTAGATAAGCTTTTGTCAGAGGTTGAAAACTGATGAGTAGTGCATTGTGTCCATATAGATTCCCTTTGTGTCCAATTAATTCCCTCTTTTTGAATTCTAATGTCTGAAATGTGACCAGATCTGTGTGAAACACATTTGAATCCTTATGTTCATTATCATCAACATGCACGTTCACCAAAGGATCAGACTCCCTTACACACACTTACAAATATGTAACTTACATAATCTTTATGGATCACCACTGAATTTGGCCCACTCCTCTTCAACACATGCAGGTTACCCCCATTAACACTAAGGGCATATGTCCATCCATGTTGTCATACAGTCTTGATGCCATCTTCCTTTAATTATGAGCTACTCCCCAGGACATCTCATTAACAGGAATCCTCAGGGATGTGGAAGGACACGAAGTTGGAAGCAGTTAGGCATATCCCATTAGATAAATAGCTCTAACAGAGCAATAGCATAAGCTCTACTATTGGCACAGCAGAGCCAATTTTGTTTTATCAGTCTCTTGCCACTGTATCTTATCCATTTTTGAACATTGAAATCATGGAACTGCTATATGTAAAGACATAATTTCAGACTTTAAAAAAATATTTTCAAAGAACTCCTTCCCATCAGCAACACCATATGGTTCTATTTTGTTTAATCATTGCCCTCGGTGAGAAGACTGGAGATATTTTCTGCAATGTCACAGCTGTATTGCCGGCTGCATTGCTGACAAAATAAGTCATTCCAATGTGACAATTTTTTCCTTTTCTTTTTGTCTGTGATTTATAGATGAGGATTGTACTGTGCTCATTGGTTTGTGTAAGCTACGAGAGCATAATGCCAGTCCTACCCAGCAGATTCACTTATTTAATGAAAGGATATTCAAACAGCAAACTTTTCCTAAGGACTAAAGTCAGATGGGCAAATTAAGCCCTAACTTACACACATGCAACCTCACTAAAGACAGTCAGGGATCACTGAGGGCAGAATTTGGCTCATGGTCTGTTTTTGAAAAGTATGTTACTGCTCTACCTTTTTTCCTCTCTCTCCTTCTCGCCCCCCCTTGCCTCCCACTCCCCATATTATTCTCTGAGCCAACTTCCTAACAATGTGTAATTGTGCTAGGTACAATTTGAAGAATACAATATATTCTTTAAAATGCTTGAGGATTAGTGTCTTCAGCTAGTGGGACAATCTTACTATTGTCTCCAAAGCTCACAGTCTTGTTGTTTTATCTTGGGGGAAGTTTATTCCTAGATAGTGATCTTCATAACATGAAGTCGAGAGCAGAGACATTGACAATCAGTGGATATAGTTTATTGCTTCTTTATAAAAGCACTATTTAGCAGCAAGAATGAATATTTGAGTCAGCAAAGACTTGCGCTTGCCCTTTTCAGCTAATCTGTCAGTTTCCGCTTATTTATAGACTAAAGAAGCTTCTTTCTAACTTTTAGACATAGCCAATATATTGGAAGATGTTGTAGATTTCCACATGCTTTTTGGAGAGGATTTCGTTTAAACTTTAACTTTTATAGTCATGGTACCAACAGAAAACCGGGTTTATATGCTATATCGTGATTTATACGCTGGCTAGAAGTTGCACAGATCATAGAAGATAACTGGCACCAGGAAATTCAAGACACATTCAGAAATGTATCCTTGATACTTTAAGAACCCTTCTTCTAGTGCTCTCTTGGGAGCCCAATTCCCTTTTGTGCCTGTAAAAATCTTCCCCATACAGAATATAATCAAAACAGCCAGCATTTCTTTCTAGACATCATCCCCCACCCAGATTCATTTACTCTTCTCTTTAGAGCAGAGACTTATTGATTCGTCAGGTTTACATTACCTAACATAATTAAATAAGATTGCCAAAGTGGCTGTAGCATTCCCTACACTTCCCCATACCTATACTATAGGAAATATATTGAATTCTGCAAAATCTTACATTATCTGATGTACTGATTTAGTTATTTAAGGTAAGTGGTGAGGTTTTAAGATCTACAACTGTCTGGGCTTCCAAAAATGCAGCTCAAAACCAGCAGCGCAATTCCGGGCACATTATCGTTCATTTACTTATAATGGCCAACTTTATGCTGACACAGATTGAGCCTGGTGGGAGAAAACAAGACAATATTGGTGGGGACTTCTGTCACTTTATAATAATGAATAAAATAACAACAAAAACAACAATAATACTTTGCACTTAAAGCACTTGGTATCTGAGTATCTCAAAGTTCTTTACAAACTTCAAGCCTGACAAGACCCTTCTGGGGTAAATAAGTATGATTGTACTCAATTTACAGATGAGTAAATTGCAGCAGAGATGTCATACTGTCTGGCTATCAGTAGCTGGAAATTTTAGTGACAACCTGTCAGTTAGAGACAACAAAGCTGCAGACCATCAAGTGTTCATGGCCTGATTTTCAGCTGCTCTGAAGTTCATTGACTTTGACAGGAGTTGAGGGTGCTAAGTGTAATGATCCACCACCACAAGATGTAATCAGGATTTGAACTCAGGCCTTTCAGGACCAAAGCACAGACCCCCATGAGTACTTGAGCCAAGGGAAGAACTATCTTAGCTGCCAATAGTAGTAAGCCGTTATTCTCCCTGTAGATTAATCAATAGAGGGGGATGCAACACACACTTTATACGAAACTCTCTAAATATCAGGATAGTAGTGTCTTCATGTTTTGAGAGCGACATCTTCCCAAGTTATGCTACTCCCTCTTTTTCCTAGGAAACCACCTAATGAATACCCATTTCTTTAGATACAATGCTTATATTAATCAATAAAGTTTTGCCTTCTTGCACCTAGACTGTTGCATATAATATAATGGAGTTTATTATGGAAGGTTGAGTCTTTCTTTTTAAAATGCAGAAAGCGTGTAATTAGCATATCTCCTCTGCTTTGCCTTCACCCAGAAGAAGGTGGACAGGAAAGCAAGAAGTAGTAGTAACTATGAGATCACATTGAATCACAGCTGGCCCAGAATGCAAAGTCTGAAATAAAGTTGGCAGTGAAAGAAGTGAAGTAACACGTTCCTGTCTAAATAGCTGTGCATAAGAGTATATATAATACACAAATTCTGCACACATTCAGTGATTCAGCAGAATTATTCTAGATATACCACACTGTAGTGGAGATGAGAATCTGGCCCCTGGTGGGTATGCAGACTATGAGCAAAGTCTCATTTTTCCCTCTAGGAAAGTCTCAGGGCAGTACAAAGCTGCTTTCTGGAAAATTTGATAAATGGACAGTCAAGACAGGCATCATTAGCAGAGCGGAGGTGGGAATGGACATCTTATTATTATAAAGAGACAATTACAGAGAGGATAACCCATGAAGGGCTTTAAATGTGAAGACAAGTAATATGGGTTTGTTGGGTCAGAGAAAGCGGAGTCTGTGGAAGAATGGAAAGAAGGCAGTGCCATGGCTGAAGTGAGAGGCCAGGAAAATGCCTGTTGCAAGTGTTTTTAATGGACCTAAGGATATGTCTGTGCTGGAAATGAAATGGGTGATTTCCAGTTGAAGCAGTTTTACGATAATTGGACCTACAAATCAACCCCGATTGTGAGCTCAGTTGTGAAAAGTGAGTGAAAGTTCATTAAGTGTCACAATAACCTATAACAACAAATGTTGATGGGGGAAAAGGTACAAGCGTGGCCAGCCCATGTCAGCTGACTCAGACTTGAGCTACAGGGCTGTTTAACTGTGGCACAGAGATTTGGGTACGGGCTGGAGACTGGGCTCTGGGACCCTCCTCCATTGCAGGTCCCAGAGTCTGGGCTCCAGCCCGAACCTAGCCATCTACACTACAATTAAACAGCCCCATAGCCAAAGCTCCATGGGACCAAGTCTGCTGATATGGGGCAGACGCGGGTGTTTAATTGCAGTGTAAACATACCCAGAAACACTGTAACTCAGGTTATAAGCCTGAGTGAGCAGGAGGATAGTGGTATTATCTGCTGGGACTGAAAAAAAAAGGAGGGAGTTGGGTAATCTTGCGGGGAAAGACTAAGAGTTCCGTTCTGGACACATTGAGCTTATGCTGACGCTGAACATTCAGGAGCAGGTGACAGAAACACAGGCAGAAATTTTGTTTGGACAGTAGGAAACAGGTCTGGGGCGAAGAAGCAGATACATGAGCCGTCAGCACAAAGATGATAATTGAAATTGTCTTTATGAATGAGATACTGCACCCTCAAGTCTCTCAAACAACTCCCAGTCTCAGCTGTGCATAGCTAAAGGACATGATATGACCTTCAGAAAATACATTTTTTGCTCCAAGTCTGAATGCAGTTGAGGAGTAGCTTTCTTGATTGTCTTTGTACCATATTGAGAAACCTGTTCAGTCAAGTATACATTTGAACCCAATATTTGGTAAGTGGAGAAAAATATACAGTGTTTATTGTTTTAAGAATTTACTGATGCCTTCTGCAAACATCCTCCTGTAGCTGCTATCAAAGTACATGCCCTGTAACTCCATGAATTACAATGTTTCCCTGTACTGGAAATGTTTTTCTTCACAGTTATCCCTGAGGCAATTGTACCACATTCCAGTGCCTTGGTCAGCCAAAGGAATGAAAACTATTTTCATTTCTTATGAAGCTTTGAGAAATTATTAGCAGTTACCTATCACCCCCATTTATGCCACTCAGAGTTCCGGTGATATTTTATTTTTAACATGTAGCTGCTTTATCAGAATTGTCCATATTGGAAATCCAATATCCTTTCTCATTAAGAAGCATTGGAAGAAAGCAGTGTCTGGATTTATAGGCATGCCGATGCAGTGCTCTTCATTCAAAGTGTGTCCTTGTTTGCCAGCCTGGAGTAAATGTTAAAAAATGCTATACAATAACATCTGCTATTACACAATAGCTCTCTATGCTGCTTCCAGCAATGTTACAATAACCCACCATTGGATAATTTCTCACATAAAACAATGAGAGCGTATGGTAGCCTGTAGAAGAGTGAATGGCCCCAAGTAATAAATACCTCCCAAAGATACTCAGCACAAAACTTCATTGTTTCTGTGAAGAAAAGTCTTGCCATAGTAGTTGCATTGTGGTTCAATTGAATGAGTAATAAACATTTTTGATGATGAAAGAGTTAAATTGGCCCAAATCCCGCAGAAGCACTGACAAAGAACTGGCATACCATGCAACTGAAAAAAATGCACACATGATTTAAATCATTTTAGCGTGACAGATGTGGTCTAGTGGCCTGAGCACAAGGCTCAGAGCCATGAACCCAGCCCGGATAGTGACTTTCTCTGTGGCCTGGATAGAGAATGTTTCCCATCTGCAAAATAAGGATAACACTTCCCCACCGCAGAGGGGTTGTTTTAATAGATTTTAGACCAGAGGGAACCTATTAGATCTTCCTGGCTAACAGGTCATAGAATATTAAGGATTAATTATAAAGCTAGTCTATATTTTTCAAACATAACTTTTGTGGAAAATGCTGTTTTACAGAAAGCAAAAATTATTGCAAAGCCCTTTAGATTTCTCCAGCATTTCCTGATTTCAGTGACAATTCAAATAGAGAAAAAAAGGTGTCATTTCAAAGGGATATATAAAATGTTTCAAGTATCAGAGGGGTAGCCGTGTTAGTCTGGATCTGTAGAAGCGACAAAGGGTCCTGTGGCACCTTATAGACTAACAGAGGTATTGGAGCATAAGCTTTCGTGGGTGAATACCCACTGCGTCGGATGCAAGCAGTGGAAATGTCCAGGGGCAGATATAAATGTGCATGGAAGAGTCAGGCTAGAGATAACGAGGTTAGCTCAATCAGGAAGGGTGAGGCCCTCACCCTCCCTGATTGAGTGCTAGAAGAGGGCCTCACCCTCCCTGCTAGAAGAGGGCCTCACCCTCCCTGATTGAACTAACCTCGTTATCTCTAGCCTGACTCTTCCCTGCACATTTATATCTGCCCCTGGACATTTCCACTGCTTGCATCCGACGCAGTGGGTATTCACCCACGAAAGCTTATGCTCCAATACCTCTGTTAGTCTATAAGGTGCCACAGGACCATTTGTCGCTTATATAAAATGCTGATACTTTTACCCCAAAACTTTTAGTTATTTGTGATTGATGCAATTCAGTAACTAGTGATTGGCCTCTAACTTGTGAGCAGTGAGTGAGTTTTGTCACATGTTGATACTGTGATGTTACCTGATCGGATAAATCCATACGTTCTTGGACAGCATGCCATCAGCTTGGGTGACTTGCATCTCACAGAAGATGAGCTACTGCTCTGTTTGGCACAGGGTGTGGGACCAGGATACACTGTATGATTGGCCATCTGTTTGTGGGGTTCCCAGTAGGTCTGCTGAGCTGTACCTTCTTCTTCCTAATCTTTGAGAGGAGGAAGTGGATTTTGAGCTGATGTTTGCAATGGTCAGTGAAACAATTTGAAACTCCTTGGATGAACTCTTCATTATAGGGGAATTCTGGACTCATCTTACATTTTTTGGGCCTGTCCATCAGCTAGCTGGGTTCCTTGTAGAGCTGCCAGGCTACATCCCTCTAAACCCCAAATCTGTTTAAGTTTTGGGGTTTGTTTTTCTTATTTGGGGTATGCAGATGCACCTGGATGTGAGGAACAATCCACCCTGCTTACAAAGTCACTGAAATAACTCCCTCAAAGTGGTCTCCTGGCATTTCCTCTACTGACTGTTAGGGACTAGAATGTGGCAGTTGTGCTTAGTGGTCAGAGGAGGCATGACTAGCCAGGACTAGGAACCCCAAGTCAGAATTGGAGTGAGGTCAGATGCCAGAGCAAAGAGTCAGAGCTGAAGTCAGACATAGGTTACCTGAAGTGAGGCCAGGCAGGAGCTGAGCTGGGAACAAACAAGTGCAGGCACGCTCACAGCCATGAGCAAATGCTTTATGCAACTAGCAGCCTACAGCTGCTGTTGAGCTTAAGAGCAGGTCTATTGATCCCCTCAGCCAATCAAGCAGTTTGGCCAATCAGGTGGCTCAATTGGGGCCCAGTCGCGCTCCTTAGACTGCCTAGGGTTAAGCTAGCAAGTAAGCAGGGTAGCAGCAGGTCCCTGCTCCTGACACTGGGTCAGCATTTTCAATTGGCTAGTTTTGAAATTTTGACACACTGTTCGCTTGGCATTTTTTTTTCTTTTCACCATTTTTTCGTTCATAACTGTTAGAATTTTTCATTTGGCATGACACTTGCAATTTCAACATTTCTTTGTCTTTTGGAACGAAAAGAATTTTGAACATTTCCACAGAATTGATATTGAATTGTCTGACTTGCTCTAATTAATTAGTTAGGATCACATGGTGACAAGGCCTTGTGAAGGGGGTGTGGGGGCATGTATCTGTTCCCCCTAGTATGGACCATGCAAGAGCCTCTCACAATTGTAGTCCCTCCAATTAGCAAAGCATAATGACTTCTCCCTTGGAGCACCTTGCCCCCCAAGTGGAGGAGGTGAGGCCATGGCTTCATCCCCACCTGTGCAGCAGCTTTTAAGCAGGGTAGCTGAACTAGGAGGATGTGGCATCTGAAGGCTGGTGCAACCTGTTTAGTACTTGATATCAAAGGCCAGTCTGGGGCAAACTGCATCTTCCTGAGTACAGAGCCTAAGCATAGTTCACTGAAATATTGTAGGGAGTTTAGGAGCTCTGTTTATTATTTGTTTAACAACCAAAATGTGCTTGGCGCTGAACAATACAAAGAAATAAAACTAGCTCCTGCCCAAAGATCTTCTAGTCTAAAGCGGCTCCTATCATCCCAATGAAGATGAGTAGTTCAAAATCAGATCCAGATTTCCCATCATGCAGAGTCGAGACAGAGGAGGAGGATGTGGATTCATCTTTAATTTTAACATTCTTTGTAAGTCAATGTAAGCTGGCAGGTTACTGTTGTACCCTCAGGCAATAAAAACAAAAGCGTGTGGCTACGTTCTACATTGGCTTGCACTCGGCACAATTCCACTGACTTTTCATAGGGTTGCATGGAGCAGAAATAGGAGCAGAACTGTCTCTGACAGTGTAGTAGGGAAGGATATGCTGGTAGGGCAGCCTTTTTGTGTGTGCGCACACACTCACATTATATGAGAAAAGCAAAAGTATTATTGGTGTCTTCCCATCTCTAGCTTTTAGCTGACTGCCCCCAGCTTTTAACTGACTGCCCCCTGCAAATCATTGTAAGCCAAGGCCAGTAATTCTGCTCTCAAGGGGGGTAATGAAAAGCAGGAAATAGGGTGATATTTTTGGACTGCATGGCCCCAGGAGAATACTATGTAACACTGCTAAATTCCAAATGGAGTAATGCCAGTGGTTAGAAAAAGGCATCTTGGGCCAACTTTCAGAGAATGGTGTCTTAGCCAAATAAAGGGTAACATTCCAATGCAAAACAAACTGGCACTAAGAGCTTGGAAAAGGTAGATCCTTTAGTACATTCTTGTTATGTTTATTTACCTTTTGCAATATTAATGCACTTCTTACTGTACTCTAGCAACACCCTAACCCCCGAGAAGAGATTTTCTGCCCTCACCCACAAAATGTGGCCAATCCTAGCTACCATCCTCTCCCCATATGGCACACACCCACCTGCTGTGGTCATGGAAAGCAATGGAATCAGCATGTGATGGATTTTTGGGAGGGAGAGGATGTTTGTGTTCTCAGTCTGATTTTGTGAAAATAACATTGTATTTCAGCCTCCATTTTGAGTGTCACCTTGATTACGTGCTTTACTGTACATTCTCCCTGTCATGTTAGATTGTGTCATCTCTGGGGCTTTGATGTCTGATCTTGAATGAAAGAGCCATCCCCAGCTGAATAGCTTCACTCTGACGGAACAATGGGGGAGCCTTTTAATTATTCGCTGACGGAGAATCCCATGGCATTTCAGAATGAAAAGACTCCAGTGGAAGGACAGAAAGAAAAAAAAGGACAGAAATTTAAAAAGGTGTCACAGACTGATCTTAAGAGAGACATGCTTGATAAGTGAGGGAGAGACTATCTGGACCCTGGTCAGACCCAGTGTGCTTTGAAGCATGCAGAATCCAAAATCTGAGTCCCATACAGCAGTCTGATGATTGGCCATGAGGAGGAACTCAGCCAGCACTGTAACACAGTGCTGCACCAATGTGCAGTTTGGGGACAAGATTTTTTTTGGGGGGAGGGGTGCTACCTGTGTGGTCCATATGGTGAGGATTGGGGATGAGACATGAGAAGAGGCTGGACACTGAACATAGTTCCTCACAGTGGTGGCGCTGGCTGGCTGGGGTGCCGTAGTGGCCATAAAGCCACCTTCAATCTTAGTGCTTAGCAATCCTCATACTTCCTAACAGCCCCTGTTGTTCACTCCCAGCTTCTGGCAGTCAGAAGCTTAAGACACCAGAGCATGGGGGTTGCATCCTTGATCATTTTAGCTAATAGCCTATCCTCCATGACCTATCTTCCATGAATTTATCTAATTCTTTTTTAATCCAGTTGTAGTTTTGGCCTTCACAACATCCCCTGGTAATGAATTCCACATGTTGACTGTGCATTGTGTGAAATAGTACTTCCTTTTGTTTATTTTAAACCTGCCTATTAATTTAACTGGGTAATCCTCCCCGCTCCTGGTTCTTGTATTAGGTACCATTGCACATTGAGCTGCTGTTTTCAGAGAACTATTCACCATGACTCCAAGATCTCTTTCTTGAGTGGAAACAGCTGATTTAGACCCCATTATTTTGTATGTATAGTTCAGTTTATGTTTTGCAATGTGCATTACTTTCCTTTTATCAACATTGAATTTTATCTGCCATTTTGGTGCCCAGTCACCGAGGTTTGTGAGCATGCTTTGTAAATCTTTGTAGTCTGCTTTGGACTTAACTATCTTAAGTAATTTTGCCACCTCACTGTTTATCCCTTTTCCAGATCATTTATAAAGATGTTGAACAGCACTGGTCCCAATACAGATCCCTGGGAGACACTGCTATTTACCTCTCTCCACTATGAAAACTGACCATTTATTCCTACTCTTTGTTTCCTATCTTTTAACCAGTTACTAATCCATGAGAGGATTTTCCCTTTTAATCCATGACTGCTTACTTTGTTTAACAGCTTTTGGTGAGGGACCTTGTCAAAGGCTTTCTGTGAACCCAAAAAACTCTTTATCCACTGCATCACCCTTGTCCATGTTTGTTGACACCCCTCAAAATATTTTAATAGATTAGTGAGGTATGATTTCCCTTTACAAAATCCATGTTGATTCTTCCCCAACCATGTTCATCTATGTGTCTGATCATTCGTTTCTTTACTACATTTTTAACTAGTTTATCTGGTACTGAATTTAATCTTACCAGACTATAATCATCAGAGTCACATCTGGAGCCTTTTTAAAATATCAGTGTGTCTCATTAGCTGCCCTCCAGTCATCTGGTGCAGAGGCTGATTGAAGCAATAGGTTACACATGACAGTTAGTAGTTCTGCAGTTTCATATTTCAGTTACTTCAGAACTTCTGGTTGAATACCATCTCAGGTGAATACCTGGTGACTTATTACTGTTTAATTTATCAATTTGTTCCAAACCTCCACTGGTGACACTGCCGTCTGGGACAGTTCCTCAAATTTGTCACCTAAAAAAAATAGCTTGGGTATAAAGATATTTCTCTTATGCTCTGTGGTGAAGAGCAAAGCAGGGGCAAGGGGCAAGCAGCAAGCAGGGGCAATGGGCGGGGAGAGTCAGGGGTGCACAGCGGGCCCACCACAGTCCCAGACTGCACCCTGGGGGGATCTAGTCACATAGAGTGTTGGGGTTCTTAGGGATTGGCTTGTTTGGGCCCTGTTTTGAAATGGGATTAGCTTGATTTTTGGCTTATTGTGAAAGTCAGGATGCTTATTTACCATATTAAAGTTGGCAACTGTGCAATGGTGGCGTTTTTTGGTCCTCTTACTATTGTTCTTTGTTTTGATTATACATTTAGTTTAAGCCTCTATTACAGTGGCTACCTCATAAGAAATTCACATGCATTTGCAAAATTCAGATGCATATTGATAGCCTGATATTCAGCCTCCCAAATGTGAGGGATATTTTATTCTGGGGTTTGGTTTTAGGCTTATTATTCATTTTAATATAAGATTGATTGTGGGATTTTCGTTGATTTTTTAAAAAAATAAATTGATATGGCAAAGCTGGAGAAATAAATACAATGCTTAGTGTAAAATAAAATTCAGAACTCAAATAAATCTGAGGTTTAATTAAAAAATACTCTTTTCACAGAAGGACCTCACAGAAATGAGTTTTAGTCTACATAGTATTGCTGGAAATTGTTTTTTTTTTGCAGCAGAACTGATGGTCCCACTGTAGATGGCAGAGTCCTGAATAAGACACTTTAATAAATAACCTTAAATTTGGTTACTAGAGGAGGGGAAAAGGCCAGTAACTTAGTATTCATATTACATCATGTAGCCTTTTGTCCCTTAATCTTCAGCCTTATCCAATCTTGAAAGCTTTATAGTTTGCTAATGTTATAAAGTAAAAGGACAGTTTCCTACCCAATGAGGTCAGTCAAATTCACTCCAATCAACAATCAGTGGATTAACACATCACTGAATGACTTATAACTTTATTGCCACCAGAACATTACTGTTCAAAAACATGACAGTGAGAATGCCAAATCAGACAGCAGGGTTTATCTGCTGGTTGCTGCAGGTTTGAATGAATGCAAACCCTTTGGCCAAAGACTGCATAGGCTCACTCTTGGTTAAGAAGGAGTCTGTTCTCATAACTGGTGATATGGAAGTATATATTCTTCAAGAGTTTGTCAGAACTTCTGAATATTTGCATTTTGATAGAGATGGGACCAAACCAAATTCCTGCATGAACACCCCAAAATATGGGGAGGGAGGCAGTGTCCGTCTGGACCTGACTTGGGATCTGGACCCAGCTCCACTCAAATCAATGGAAATTTTCCAATTGGCTCCAAAGGGAACAAAATCAAGTCAGGGTGGCTGATCCCTCTATTCCTTACAATGGGCCAAACCAAACCCCCAGATCTTAACACCTGAAACCCATGGAGAGAACTGGGATAGAGGAGCATCAAGAGATTGTTTTGTACCACCTTTGAGCTTTTGTGCTTCCAATTTGGGAGCACTATTTACAACAGCCTGAGGAATGCTGTAATTTATGGGCAGCTGCAACGGGGTGGACCTTGGGTCATAGTGGCAGCTGGGAATCATAGGAGCACAGCCGTGATTTGGCCACACCCTCTCCCCAGCATCTGCTGGCTTTAAACCAGTTGGGGCTTCCCCAATGCCAGGTGAATCCTCAACTGGCTGTTCAAGTCTCTTTAGACCAGTACAGCAGTGGACAGGGACTGAAGCAGATCCAAGGATCTGACCTTCTAGTGTTACCCTTCATTTGATTATTCATTTCACAAATGGGCCATGACCCCCTCCTGACATGAAAAATTACTACATGACCCTGGGAGGGGGGGACTGAAGCCTGAGCCCACCCCAGCCCTGCTGCCCTGGGCTGGGGAGGGGGTATGGCTGGAGCCTAAGGACTTCTGGGCAGGAGGCATGTAACCTTAGCTCACCTTCGGCTTCAGCCATGGGACTCGGGCTTTGGCTTCAGCCTCAGCCCCAGCAAGTCTAACACCAGCCTTGGCTATCCCATTAAAATGGGGTCACAACCCACTTTAGGGTCCCAACCCACAGTTTGAGAACCCCTGAGCTAGTGTAAATTGGTATCGCAGTATTGAAGTCAGTGGCGTTACAAAGTTTTACAAAGCTGAGGATCTGATCCAATATTTATGTTGTCTTTGCTTTATATAAATGAAGTACATGTTTGTCATATAAAAAAAGAAAACGGTAAACAAGTATACAAATCTTGGGCCAAAGCCTTCGCTGGGGTAAAGTGACAGCACCATTTACTTCACTGGAACTATGCTGATTTATGCCAGCAGAGGATCTGGCCCCTTACATACAACTTTCTTAATCTAGAAAAGTGCTTCCCAGCATCTGGAAGGATTAAATCCGGAGGCACACGTTTCAGGCTATAAGATTAATTATATGCCATATCTACAAATGTTAATTATCAAAAAATTATCCCCATCCTTTTCTTAAGTCTAGACATGATATTTGTCTCTGTGACCTCCTGTGTCAGTAAATTCCAAAAGTCAACTATATGTTACATGAAAACAACAAATCCTTTTCTTCTAACTCCATTGCCCCTTTGTCTCATTGTTCTTGTATATGTGATTGGCAAAAAGGGAATTGGCATTCTCACTACGCCCTTCACCCTATCAAACACCTTAGTTAAATCCTTTGTAACTCTTTTCCCACGCAAGCTATATAACTCCAGCCTTGGCAATCTGTTTTATGTGAGCCCTGCCTTACCACTTCACCATGTTCACATACTGGTACTTAGTGTCCAATAGGTGAGTTTGCCTGCTGAAAGGCAGGGCTTTCCTGCCAACTGTCAGCGGGAAGGATCAGGTGAGTGAAAGGCACTCTCCAGTCTTAATCTGTTATGAGCTGCCAAACACCCTCTTGTTCAAGCCACTTTGATCTTCGGGGTTGGGAGGGAAGTCCTGCTTTATTATAAGGTCAGTATTTTAATAAAACACACAGCTGCTGGCATTTATAGCCAAAGCTCTTTATATATGGTACATAGGCCTCTTTGTAGTGTGCCAGGGCAGATTATGTGCATCTAGCATATATGAGCAACTACCATCTTGTGGAAAAAAGAGCACATGGGAAATGGCATCATTAGTTAATTTTCAGAACATAACCTGCCTGCTTTATTTTTTTGGCCTATCCCTAGCTGCCTCCCTTTTCCCCTATTTTTCAATTCCTGACCCTACGTTTGGCCTCCATTCCCAGTCCATTCCTCATTTCAGCTACTTTATGCTGCCTGATGCTCCTGGCACTTGTTAGCAGCAATTTGAATAAGACCTCTCTGAAATTCTCATTATAGCAAAGCCTTGCCAATGCTGGAAATTAACCAGTGGCATGGCCAATTTATTCAAACAGTTACGTTTTTATTACTTCTCTGTCATTGCCCTGATGGTTCAAAATCCATAAAAATAATGTTGTAAAGGATTGTACTTGCAAATCTGAAAGGCAGAAAGTATTATGATCAATTCTCTAGTCCTCTTCAATATCCTACACCCCCTTTCCACATTGTCTGACAAATGCAGCTGTGATTGTGTATCGTCAAAGTACATGTCTAACAGTTGAAGTCTCGCCCAATGGCTGAAAGTTGTTACTACCTGATGCTTCTCAGTGGATTATTTGAAATGAACCGAGTCAAGTATCAGAGGGGTAGCGGTGTTAGTCTGGATCAAGGTGCCACAGGACTCTTTGCCACTTGTAATGAAATGACAACCTCAGTTTCATTCCTCATGGACAGATGACCGCATTCCAAAAAGAACCACCACAGCTGTTACCTGTGTTGGCAGCCACAGCAGGGATATTGAACACTGTATGATTGAACACTGTATTGAACACTTCTTAAAGGGTATTCAGTGAGTGCATTTGCATTATTCAGTGAAGACCAGTGAAATCTGATTTAGTAGATACAGCTGGTTGAAAAAAAGGATGCAATTTTCACAAAAAAATCATTTTTTAGAAAAAATTGAAACTGTAATGAAATATTTATTGAATTTTTTGACATTTTTTATAATTTTTGACATGTTTCCAATCAGTCCTCCATAAAGTCAGACATCTGTATTGCAATTTTCATAAAAAAATTCAACCCAGTTTTTCATTAAAATTTGACATTTTGACAAAACTCAAAATTGCAAATTTTGAATTTTTTTGACCTACTATAATTTAAATCTTTTTTTTATTTGGCTCTTTGATCAGTTCTCCTGGGCTTCTGATAGGAGATGCTTCTTTCTTCTTTCACTTTTATCTTTTTTTCAGACCTTGAAATATTGAAAGACAAATTAATATGACAAAAAGGTCTGCTCCTTTTAAGAACAAGAAACCATAATCTGTTGGTTTAAGACTAGGGTTAAGGGTAAGGAACCAGAGTGCAAAATATGATTTAATGAGTGCATGGAAAGTCAGTTAGGTCCACCTTTAAACTATTGGCGACTTGAAATTTTGTGTTTCACCTAGAAAAGGTAACTTGACCAAAATAGTTTTGAAAATCAAAATTTAGAAAAATGACATTTTTCCTCAAAAAGAGTTCAGTTTTTGAGTGCAAATAGGCTCACAATTTCATTTTCAGTTGAGCAAAAAATGTGAAATTTCTGGTATTTGATTAAACTTGACCAGTCTACTTATATTATAAACTCTGAATAGCCCTTAAACTTTCTGTGTCTGTGTTGTGCATAGGAGAATAATAATAGCTTTGTAGCACTGAATAATTGAATAAAATAGAAAACCCTCAGATTTAGAGGTTTCGAATTGAATCAGAACTCCAGACTATGTGAGATGCATCTACTACTGCTCTATAAGCTTAAATGGGATTTGGAAAATATGGATTACATGGTGACTCAACTGATAATACATCCAGATTTTCATCTGGTGTAAATCTGTATAGTTCCATTGATATCAGTCAAGGGCGGCTCTATGAATTGTGCTGCCCCAAGCACGGCACTCGGGCTGCCGTCGGCGGCGTTTCTGCAGAAGGTCTTCGGTCCCGCGGATTCGGCGGTGTTCCTGCAGGCACTCCGCCGGTCTCGTGCTGTCGGCGGACCCGCCGCCGAATTGCCGCCGAATCCGCGGGACCAGCGGGCCTCCTGCAGAAACGCCGCCGAAGGCTGCCTGACAGCCGCCCTCAAAACGACCGTCACGCCGCCCACCACGGCTTGCCGCCCCAGGCACGCGCTTTCTGCGCTGGTATCTGGAGCCGGCCCTGATATCAGTAGAATATGCTGATTCACACTAATAAAGGATCTGGCCCTGCACAATATTTATCTGAAAGCAAATTAATAATATTGCTTCTCACAGGGACTAGTTGGAAACTTTTCATCAAAATATATTTTTAAGGAAAAATGGCTTTTTTTTAAATCAGAAAAAACAATTCCCCCTCACCATGTGTTTTCAGTTGTCAAAAACTGCAAGAGTTATTGTCAGGGTTTTCTTTTCTTTTTCAGTTTTGGATTTTGGGGTTTTCAGCTTTTCAGTGAGAACCTGAAATGTTAAATAAAGAATTTCAACATAAATGAAAAGGAAAAAAAATTCTGCAAAGTTTTTTCACAAAAAATAAAATACATTTAAACCAACTATTCACTCATGAGTGATGACAAATCCTTGCCATAAGTGATAATAAAATATTACATTTTATTTGCTAACACATGTTCAATTCCAGTCTTTAAATTAGTATTGCTGTTTGTGAATGAACCACATCTACTTTCCTGTAAATGCAAGGCATGTGGCAAGCAAAAATAATCCCATGCCTGTTTGAATAAAGAACTCTTATGCCAAGAACTGAAACACCCTTCTTTCAAGCTGTCCCTAGATGTGACTGGAGTTCAGTTATTTGTGGTTACGGTGACCAGACAGCAAATGTGAACAATCAGGCTGGGGGGTAATAGGAGCCTATATAAGAAAAAGACCCAAAAATCGGGACTGTCCCTATAAAATCGGGACATCTGGTCACCCTATTTGTGGTAGAATAATGATTGAGCCACTGCAAGGAATCCAAAGTTGATTCAAAGTGAAGGCTGGGAAAACCAAAAAACAAACACACAAAATCCCATCTGGAATGTTTAGACCCAATGCATATTTGAATTCTATACTCTGGGTTATGCTCAGGATACAACAGAACTTTTCTAGTGGTATTGCAATCTTGTTTGAGTGGCATGACTGAATATTTTATTCTTTAAAAAATTCTCTAGCAAAGGAAAATAAATCTGCTTGTGCCCTTTTCTGGTTTCTTTTTCTTTGAGAAAACCAAAACCAAATTGAACTAACAAAAATGAAAAAAACTGTACGTGATTGATATATGGGGACACAGCCATGCCAGATTAGGCACATATCTTGTTGCTGACAATGACCTGGACCAGATGGTTCAGAGAAAGGTGAAAAAACCCTGAAGTGGGCAATTATGGAACAGCCTGCCCATAGGAATTTTTTTTTTCAAACCACCGTCATTTAGAGGTTGGGCTAAAGGATGAGGATTTATAACCCTTCCAATCTTAAAAAAAAATCCCTTTATAAAGTAACTATGGATTATCTCATTTTCCATATAAATGCATAATCCTTTTTGAATCCTGTTAACCTTGTCTACATCAGGACACTGAGGAAAATTAATCTGAAATTAACTAAAGGTATGAATGTAAAGTGGATTAGTTAAACTGTATCAACCCCCTGTGTGGACTTTCTCATTTAGAATTAAAGTGGCCTTAATTTGATTTAGTTTAATTCAACAAACTGGATTAAGGCCACCTTAATTCTGAATGAGAGTATCCACGTAGGGATTTAATGCAGGTTAACTAATTTACTTTAATTTTCCTGTGTATCCCAATGTAGACAAGCCCCTCAGTAATATATTGTAGCAGTGAGTTCCACAGGTTATTTGTAGTGTGTATTTTAACAAGTTCCCTTTTATCAGTTTTAAGTTTGTTATGGACAGTTAATATCACCACAACTAACTAGTGTCAGTTAGCCATTAAAGCAACAACTAATTTTAAAAGGTTATTTCCTACTGTAACCTTTCTTCCTTTATTTAATTTATGGTGAATTGCAACAAGTGGTCCCAAGACTCCTCCTTTTAAAATTAGTAATTTCCCCTCTGAAGAAGGCCAGTAACTCTAATTTGACCGAAGGAATGGAATATTAACAAATTTTAGTTCTTATGAGCTCCGTCATCAGAGGCCCTGCGGGCCCTAAACTCCCATGGACGTCAGTGGATAAAATAGACTGAGCCATGCCTTTATATTATTTATTATTAATTATTATTGTTATTATAATACACGCCTTTGTCACCTCCCATCTGCACTGTAATGCAATGTACTTGGGCATGAAACCATCAGCCCTTCGGAAACTCTAACTAAATCAGAGTGCAGAACGTATCTTAGCAACAAAACCACATCGGACCAGTTCTTGGCTGTCTACATTGGCTTCCTACGAAATATCAAGTCAAATTGAATGCTTGGTCCTTATCTTCAAGGGACTCAATGACCTAAACCCAGGATATCTAAGATCACCTAAAGCTCTGGGATGAGGATCATGGCCGACAACTCCGCTCCTCAGGCACAATGGAACTTTCTATCACATGGATAAAGCTTGTCTATGCAGGAGACAGAGCTTTCTCGGGGATCGGTCCAAGACTATGGAACAAATTCCCACAGAAACTAAGAACCAACTCTGACACTAAGCACCCCTGTGTTCATACCCTGCAAACTATTGCCATGATCTTTGTAAAAAATATGCCTTGTGAGGTATCATTTGAAAACTAATAACTCAGTGAACATTAATAGTTTTGCGTGATGTACGTACATGACAGGTATTAAGAGTTATGAATTATAACTGTGTGTGTGAACCAGGTATATCAGGGGGATTTGTTAAACCAGTCTAGCCTAAACAAAGGAATGAATGTTTACCTCAATTAACATAGAAGCAGTAAATAAGCCTCACACTAACAAGAAGACAGACAGCAGGAGAGAAAAGTTCAGTCTAGGTTTTGCTTTTCTGAAGAATCCACTTCGAAGATTTACTGCGCTATAAAGACGGGGACTGAACCTCAAGTGGTAAGGAACTGAATCAGCTGATTGTATACAACTGTAGTTTTTAATCTGTGATCCTCGGACCCCGGGGGGGGGGGGCGGTCTTCTTTGTCTGTCTTGTACAGCACAGAGCACACTATATTAAACAAATAAGTCCTGTCTCAAGCTAACTCCCATTGATGTGCTGATATCATGGCAAGCACATTTACACAGTTCCAAAGTTGCTGATGTATCAGCATTTTGCAGCATGTTATTAACCGCACAGGAATAGTGTTCTGGTGTTAAAAATAGTTTGACGCTTTCCCTGCTATTTGTTGCTCATTATCAACACTCCCTGCCAGTTCTACATTCCCTTTAAATAGGAATTTGGTCTCAGTTCAGTGGGAGTTTTGCATGAGTTAGGACTTCAGAGATGGACCTGTTTATCACGTTTCTGGCATACATTGCAGAGCAGGGTGAAAGTTTGGGCAGTGAAGGGGATTGGCTCACCTTGTGATTTACTTTGAGTTTGGGGTTTGAATAAACCAAAACGCACACTGTGAAATTGAGTCCAAACCAAGGAGTTTCACCTGATTTCATATGTAAACTGAGTTCTGGACAGTTTGGACGCAAAACTATATGTCAGCCAGGTGCATCTGAAAGATTTGTGAACTTTGCAGAATGTTTGAAGAAGCTGGGTTGAATTTCAAACCTCCAATGGAACATGAAAGCAGGTGAGTTTCATGTGGTTTCAGGATTTTATAGTGAATATTTTGCACTGTTCTAATAATGACAGATTTAAAAAGCAAACCTTACCAGATGTACCTTACAAAAATAATAATAATCTTAGAATTAGATAGAAACCATGAGTAAATGAACAGATGTGTTCTACTGCTCTCTGCTGAAGAGAAATAGAACTGCTCAACTGTGTGTCAAAGATCCTATACTGTCAACATGTAACAGAGTTTAAGTGTAGGAAGCTGTGGTTTCATAAGAGAAAACACTGCAACGTTCTGAGTAATCACGGTATGCAGCATAGTGACAACTCATTTAAGGATAAAAGTCTGAGGTGGATGATTATTTTACCTTTTTTTTAAATTTCAAATTAAGATATCAAGTCAGCTGGTAGATAATTTATAAAGAGAAAAAAGAATAAATATGTTAAATAAATTATTTTATTTGTGAAGAGCTAAATGGACATGGATTTTTTGAACAAGGTCTCCTTAAAAGCAAGTAAACCAGTCCCATAATTCTCTAAAGGCCTGACCTGATCAAAAGCCTATGAAAATCAGTAGGAGTTTTTTGATTGTCTTCAGTGGGATTTGAATTAAGCCCTAGATCCTGAAGCTCTCTTTCCATGTTGAAAAGATTCATGGGGCCAAATTCTTAATCCCAAGTGAACTATGCTGATTTACCCCAATTGAATATTTGGGCCATAGTGTTTATTATCATTATTATTGTACTGTCATAACACTGAGAGGGCCTAACCAGGATCAAGGCCTCGCTCTGCTCGCCCCTGTGCACATTTATAATGAAAAGGCAGTCCCTGCTTCAAAGAGCTTAAAATCCATATCTAAAGTTAGTAATGTCATATTTTTTATATGAAAGAGTTAAGTTAGTGTGGGCTGTATAGGTGAAAGAGACTATTTTCTCAGAGAAATTTTCTGTGAAAAATTTCAAGTTTTCGGTGAAACACTGAAAACAAAGACATTTTAGCTGAAAACTTTTGGCTGAGCACTGAAAATATTAGTTCAGAAATGTCACCACTGTACCTCACAAGAGTTTTAATTTGGGGCCTCATGGTCACATTCACCCTTCCGTGTAGAGCTCCCTGATCAGACAACATCTCCTACGATGCACCAAAGGGTCTATTGTACTAATTTAGATGGAGTAAATGGGCCAAAGGTGTTAACATAATCCAGTCACTGTTTAGTATAGAGAGACCTCAGCCTGCTTAGTATCATGGCAAATACACCATTAAACATCCTTTTAACATTTTATTAAAGATACAGAAAAGAAGGAAAAACAGCTACAGTGTTTGAATTGTAAAGAATTAAATCAGGCTTTCCTCTTCACAATGATTCTTGTTCCCTTTCCCTTTAACTGGAGAGAGTTTAAGGAGGAAAAACCCCTTTGTCTGACAGGTGATATCAAAGATGGTAATAATGGTTCTTTTGGGTTAAAGAGAAGAAATTAGTTGAGAGAAGCTGCAGCTGTTATTGTTGCTGCTTTTGTAAAAGTGTGATCCCATTTCATCCCAGGTGATGTCTGGGATTCAGATGGAGCTGGTAGGGGTGGTCATCTGGATCCATCTCTCTGGCTCAGTCTGGTTAGGATATCTCTCAGGATTAGGATGACACTGGCCTAGGGTTGCAGGAGATGGTAGGAGCGGCAGCCATGATGGTGAAATTTTCTCCATCTGTTCTTCCGTATTCTTCCCCCCAAGATCTTTTTCTTTAAGGATTCACAAAGGGACTGATGGGTGGAATAGCTCATCCCCTCATTGTTTTGTCCACCAATTAGGCCTCATATCCAACACACCAATTTCTGGCTCCACATTTTCTGTTTTTACCAAGCATAATTTTAACATACTTATTGAACCATAACAGGAGGCCTTTTTGTTTAAACTAATTCAGTCTATCTCCTTTTTGTATCTTTTCCCATTGACATTTGTTATTATAGGTTACTGTGACATCTTATGGACTTTCACAGACAGTTTACAGCTGAGCTCAGAATTAAATTTGTAGGCCCAGTTATCGTAACAGGTCCCTTTTGGTGAATTGCTATGATGCAGTCCCTGGACATAGTGCATGGTGGGGCATGAAATGTAAGCAATTCTTCTCTGCTACATAACTATAGACACCCAAGCACTATAAACAATATTCTTAAATTAGATATGTTCACTTCCCCTCAACGAATGCCGGCTTGAGTCACTTTTTGTGTATGGGTGCAAATACGGTATTTTCCTATAGAGAGTCTGTCCATGAACTCCATTTTTTTTAGCAGCTCATAATTGTGAAAATTTATTTAAGGATAAAAGTCTGAGGCTGATGGTTATTTTACATTTAAAATGAATTCAATTTTTTACAAAAATATTAAATTGGTTGGTGGATAATTTATAAAGAGAAAAAAAGGATAAATATGTTAAATAAATTATTACTACAAAGAGTTTGCCAAGCATGACTCAAGACTACTTTCAGTTTGGAAAAATGTGTCTGAACACAATCCAAAGCCAGAATGGGAGCAACCATGTTTGAACATTATATATTATGAATACAGGGTTGAGACTGCAATGGGATCAGAATCTTAAAATAACACACACTGATCATCTGCTTTCACTGTGAGAAGCTCACACTTTCCCTTGCTTAAGCTCAGTTAACTTCTTTTAAGAAAAAATAACTTACAGAAGTCCATGTTCTCTGGGAAGAAAAGAAGCAAACTGATCACCACCAGAAAAATCGATGTTGGGTTTCCCCCACCATCACCTCTACACCATTACTAGGCATAACATGATAGTTTCTCATGAAATAGTTAGTGTTCCATGACAGACATACTTTATATAGTACTTGGCACATCTAGATCCATTTTACTCTTGGGCATCAACATCTTTCCCTAAAGATGTTGGCACATGTCATTAATTCTTCCGTGAAATGTTTCTTCAGCTCCCTGCAGGAAATATAATGCCCATAATTCATGGACAAGGTAGTACATGTTCCATTCTGTGATTCATCACTGCCTCATATGGTCAACAAAGAATTTCTCTGCCCCTGTTCAAATCACTATACAAAATGAACCTTGTCTCTTTCCTTGTAATTATCATTTGTTACAAATCTGAGATTTTTGTGATTCATTTCACACTGAGTCTACAACTCTGAGTCACAACTAAAACATTTGAAGAAAAAATGTGAATAGTTTGTATGAGCATATTTTGGATAAATAGCAACCTTATGCACAGAGTTGGACTCTTCGACTCTTATTTGCACTCGTGTCAGTCCAAAGTAAGTCCATTGACTTTTGTGGAGTTATTCTGGATTTACACCAGTGAAATAGAGAAGAATTTAGTCCATTAATTGAAATACATTTCTAAAATGTAACTTATTTACAATGAATATTGGCCAAGACCTACTTGTCTTAGGCATATAAAAATTTCTATTGACTTTAATGGGAATTTTGCATGAATAAGGCAAGCAGAATTTGACCCAGTTCCCTAGAGGGTAACACCTCTACGTTAGTCATTTTCTCGCTGCATTAGCAATTTTCAAATTACAGGTAAGGCAGAAACCTTGCTAATATTGTGGGAAATACATTTACACAGTAAAAAAGTTGCTGATGCATTAACATTTCGCAGCATATTAACCACACAGGAATAATGTTCTGCTATTAAAAATAATTTGACACTGTCCCTGCTATTTGTTACTCATTATCAACACTCGTTGCCAGCTCAACATTCCGTAAAAAAATGCAAATCCGAACTCGGGAAAATGAGGTAGGGAATATGTGCATTGGATGATGACATCATCTGCCACTAATGGCTATAAATCTTAAGCGAATTTGTAAGTACAAATGTATAACTCTGAAGGTGCCAGATTTCACGCCTGCATGTTTGTAGCTCACAAATACATCAAGTGCAAAACTTGAGAACATTATTTTCTCTCCAAATAAACTCAGATATACCTTGGCGTTTCCAAACAAGCAAACAAAATAGCAGGAAGTCTCTTCTAGGAAAAAATATGGTGTAATATTTTATTGAATTGCCATTTTATTTTAGACACTTTTGAGTTGCTTTGAATACTCCATTTATGCCTTCATCAAAATGACAGATTGACAGTCTGGAAAGAGTTTAAAAATTAAGGTTATAATATAACTTCAAGAAGTCTTCTTGCATGCAGAATACAGCATAAGTGAGTGTTAAAGCGCTAATGCCATTTGGACAGGATAATACTAGTTAGCATGTCCAAACCTCTTAAAAGTACATTCCAAACTATTATATTGCCAATTAAGCAGGAAGGTGGAAAATTCTCGTCTTTCCATTGCAATAAAAGAGGGTTTTTCTAGTGTTTTACACACACACACACACACACACACACACACACACACACAGAGAGAGAGAGAGAGAGAGAGAGAGAGAGAGTCCCTGATCTCATATGTAGGCTCGGCAGAGTTAAATTAGTATTTTTAAAATAATTTCAATGGCTACTATTGATGTTTGTTTTAAAGCATTTTTTTCTATTTTTATTTCTTTTAATTTGCACAGTTGTGCAAAGTTATGGTTTATAAGCCCTTTTTATTGTTATCTATTTAAATGTTCACAGTTGTGGGACATTATGGGGGTGTGTCAGACACTATGGGCGCAAATGATAATTGGATTCGAAAATTAAAGCATTATAACCATTAAAACACAAATTGTTAATGTTACATGTCAAAATATGCAAAATAAATATCCTTAAATGAAAATTCAATAAGTTCTCAAGCAGCATTTTCTTACTTTGCCTATCTGTACAGTTCAATTATTATTGATGAAAATATTTGTGTGTGTATGGTAAAAATCAATGTTTACCCACATTTACTGATAAAAATCTAATCCTTACAGGTTTACATATCTGGCAATCTGGCTCCAGGAAATATCTTTTAGGGAAGCATGAGTCTGTTCTGAGGAGGTTGCTTTTCCCCCATATATGGACTCTCACTGTAAAAGCCAAAAGTGATCTCCATAGCATTTGCGTCTGGAGATGAATCATAAAAAGACAACAGCTGCTTTTATTAAGACTAAAAGATAATTAAGTTGCTATTAATTGAAAATGATACAGCACAAGCAATCTGGATAGTGAGAGAGAGAGAAGTCAGTGCTGTCTGGTTCCACAGACACTCCAACATCCAAACTGAAGCAGATGCTCAATTACGTTACATGATTAGAACAATCATTCATAGGCTGATTTTCGCAGAACGAAGTTAACACTGTTTTCAACTATTTGTGGAAACAACTGATCCAAATTCCTGTAACTTTGAACCGATAGGCAATCCAATGTGCTAAATGTCCCTACAGCCTTATCCAAGGCCTAGTGACATCAGAGGGAGTCTTCAGTGGGCATTGCATCAGCCTTTAGTGGGGTGAGTTGGGAAGGAGTTCAAACTCAAGATAAACAGTTGCGCAACATAAGAAATAGGACAAAAAGCAGTGTGAAATACTCATTGAAACCGCTTTAAACTAACAGACTGCACAATTGACTTGTCCATGATAAATACTGTCCAAACATCCATGGGTGAAATCCTGGTCCCATCAAAGTGAATGGCAAAATGCCCATTGACTTCAGGCAGGCAGGATTTCACCCTGACTTGGCAGTCATGACCAGTTCTGCACCCACATTCCACACTCTCACTTTATGTACTAAGATCAACTTAAATCTACAATGAAATAATAGTCATTAGTTAGTAACCTCCTCGGCTTTGGGGGGCCCTTAAAGGATGTCCTTGTTTTAGATGCCATAAATGCTCCTAATTTTTTTTATCTCTAGTTCAGCTATTACACTATTATATTCTCCCCCTCCCCACCTGCTACCTCCTCTATATTCTATCATTAGAAAACAAACTGGTTCTATTTAAGTTGTTAAAATATCACAATTTATGCATTCTGTAAGTTTTAGCTAAAATGCCAGAGCATCTGCTTTCAAACTGCAGTATTGAAGTTCTCACACAATTAAAATCTTCACTTTTGCCAACAAAATTTAATGGAAAGAAAATGATTATTCTTCCATTGTGTCTATGTGTGTGGGAAAGGGAGAGGGGGAGGTTGTTAAGTTTTTACTTCGACGATCTCCAACAGAACAATGACTGAAAACATAGTAGTACTGAATTAAATCTATTCTCTATTAACCCCACTGAGTGATACAAATTGTGCAATAACAATGCACTAATAATAGAACATTTAAAATGTCGTATGTAGATGCAATTTTCTGCACCAGCATTTAAGTAGTTATACAGCTTTGTCTATTAGGAACATTATGCTGGAAAGAGTTTGCACAGATTTTCCACTGCTCCTCGCAGTCACTAGCACTCTGAAACCATCTCATATTTCAGAAGTCCTTGTTGTATTTACTACTTATCCTACTGAGAATATTTATGTGGTCTACCAAGGTAAAAGGTATTAGACAACTACACATTGCATACTATTCTAAAAAAATATTCCTTTTACACTGCGAGGAGGGAGTGGGGCAAACACCCTCTCTAAAGTGGATTAACAAAACCAATATAAATAGGCAGCAAAACTGAATGAGTGCCTGCAGAAAGCTTTTAGCTTCTATTACAGCTAACGGATTAAGGGCATCTCCTGGCCTCGGCTGGCTTTGTGGCAAGCCCTAGCTGGAGCTTTGCAGTGCAGCATGTCTCCATGGCCACAGAGTTGTACTTGTATCCTGATGAGAACGGAGTCCAACCAGATGAACCTGTGGATTGGTTAAGCTAATGTGGAGTTGAGTTACTCACTCTCACACATGGAGACACTTCCATTGACTTCAGAGGTTTGAATCAGCCATTTAGGGCCAGATTTTAAAAAGTATTTAGGTGTTTAACTCCCATTGATTTCAATAGCCTTAATGATCTAGGCCCTGATTCAGCAAAGTACTTAATCATTTGCTTACGTTCAAGCAATTAGGGAGAGATTTTCTAATGCACAAATGGCACCAAATTCCCATTCATTTCAATAGTGAAGTTCTCTCATAAGTACGTCACCGGTACTTCAACAAGTGCATGAGTACTTTGCTGAATGGGCCCCAGTTCAACAAAGAACTAAAGCAGATGCTGAACACTAGAGCTGGTCAGAACATATCTGATTAATGAAATTTTGCTGAAACATGCTGTGCTTTCAAAGCTGAAAATGTTTTGTGGACACATATCGGTCTCAAGAGGGTTTGTGTACATGTGAGATAGAGAGAGACTGACTGACTCTCACACTCTATATCCTGAATGGGCAGAGTAGGGACCTGGACCTGGGTTACCCATATCTCAGGTCAATGCCTCAGCCAGCTACAGTAAGACTTTATGATTACAGTATTGCCAACTGCAAGTGTTCAAAAATCACGACATTGGATTAAAAATCAGGAGAGTTTTTTTAAATAATAAAGTTGGTATTATTTTTATTTGATTTTTGAGCCTTTACGGAGCACTTGAGTCACATTTTCAAGCTTTTCTCTGCAACTATGAGGGCTAGAAATTTACTTTATTTTTTTTTTAAATGAGCAGTGACATTCTCACCTAATTATGGGATTCCAGAAGTTGGGGCTTTAGGAAAAACAACAAACACTGTGAGACTTATGATAAAATCTCAAGAGCTGGAAACCCTGTATTGTAACAGAGTTACTGTGCTGGGTGGTCGTGTGGGTGTTTTTGGCACACTCACATCTAGTGGCTGTGGCTCCTAGGAAGAACCCCTGTTTCAGGAAGTAACACCGAGAGGAAGTTCAGAGGTGGGAGTGGGAGCTTCCCAGCTGAAGGATAAAGCAAAACTGGTTTTACCAGCAATACCAGCAGCAGCAGGAGTGGAGCCACCTGCATACCCTCTTCTATTAAATACATTGATGTGGTTCAGCTGTTTGCTGAGCTCATATTCCAGGGACTCTGCCTGCCTGTGCTAACTCATCAATAAGGAGACTACAAGATCACTTAACAGTAATATCAGCACTATGGGCTTGATTCAAAGCTCGCTGAAGTCATGGAAAGATTTTCATTGCCCTCAGTGGGCTGTGGCCAATAAGTCTAATACAATCAAGGTAACATGCTGGCAACAGTCATTAGCACCTCCACACTCCAGAGCTTCAGGGGTCTGGATGAAATAAGATGCAGAAGACCTAGACCACTTCTAGTTTTGGTTGTGAAATATCAAAACTTTATCAATATTCTTTTGCAGGACACACCAGCTCTAAAATTATGAAACAGCACATTGTCAAACAACAAATAAATTAAGAACATTCATTAGAAACTAAAATTAAAAGCCTCGCGTCAGCACCAGTTAAGGTTGCTAAGTGACAACAGTGTAGTTACCTGTCATGTCACAGCTTCAATGGGAGTTGGATCAAGCCCAATGTAATTATCTGAATCAAGCCAAACCCTTAAATCCCTTAGTCGTCCTATCAATAAGAACATTGCATGGTAGAAACAAGGCCCTTCATTTTTTGTTTTTATTTTGTGTAAAATTTCCTGGGATTTTATCAGTGTTTATTACAATTTTTTTTAAAAAGCCGGTGAAAATCAGTGCAAAAATTAACTTCACAGTTTTCTTGATAAATATCAGGGTTAATATTGGGGATGGGAGGATAGAAGAAAAGCAACAGAGAGAAAGACTATTGAATGGAAAAGCAGTTTAATGCTGTGGTTTATTTTATGAACTGTCCATTAGCATACATAACTGCATGCACACACATGTGTATGCGTATGATGCACGTCTCTTCTACTGCATTGCCTTATTTTAACAGAAAGCCCTGCATTTACACTTAGACTAATTTATTTTTAACATAAACACATCTACCTAATATAAAGTACTGGATTTTCTTAATATAATTAGTGTTTTCATGTACTTGAGTGGTCCAAATTTTGGGTGAAAATCAGTACAAACTGAATAATAGCTTTTGTAAAACCTAGGGATTTTTCAGTAAAAAAATCAGTAAAAATTGAAAACAAAGGGACTTAGGTATAAATAGGAAGAGAGGACAACATACATCATGAAAGGTAACGAAGTGGCCACCATAAGGGAAAGACATGGACTCAGAGCTGAAGGAAAGGCAGGCTCATAAGATAAGGAAAAGCTAAACAATTTAGGCTGAACCCCTTGTGACCCAGTTCAAGTATTTTTTTAGTTGATTACATGAACCTGACCTACTATGTACAGCATAAAGCATGAAGTTTAAAAGGTATGAGGAAAATGCAGTTAAAGGAGCTCATAAATGAGTCTGACCCTACCAAAGTTTTGCAAAACACGCTAGAATCATATATATATATATATATATATAAATAAAAGAATAGGTTTAGAAATGCAACATTTTTACTTATTATCTGAAGTTGCATGTTAAAGCAAGAGGGATTACTGCTGGTTTTAATTAGGGGTGTGTGCCAAGTGTTTAAGAATTTGGGTTTAATTTGAATTTGGATTTAGCCCAACATTTACATGGCTGAGTTCTTACACTGTAATAAGAACTAATGAAAGAGAAAAACAATGAAGAAATGTCAGCATTTAATATTATATACTAAGTAATTTATGGTGCATTATATGATCATGTAAATGTCAATGACTCACGTTGTCATAAGTCGCCATAAATCATTAATATTGAATCTTGGAAAGTGGAACAATGGCAAAGGTCAGGTTTCATTCAAGAACCTTTCAACCTTTTTTTTATTGAAGTGCTAACATCTCCTGGGCTCCTCCATCCATGTTGTGAAATGTGGGGCGACTGGGTAAGTCACATCATGATCAATACTGGAGCCTGGGAAATATGAATGGACTGTTGTTTCTGAAGACAGAAAAATGCTGTAAAATTTTTATTCTGTTCAACAAAATAAACAAAAATTTCAAGTCTCCTGTAAAACCTTGCTGCTCAAATATTTTCACGAGTCACCAGCATGTCAGGTATGGAATGATCACCCCTTCACCCACATTCCATCCTTTCTTCTGGAGACTCTGATCGTATTTTGAACTTGTATAGTACCTTCCATCTCAGAACTTCACAGCACTTACCCATGAATGAATTTAGCCCTGTGCAGTAGGTGTTATTCTCAAGTTACAGAGAGGAAAACCGAGCAAACAGACATTATGTGACTCGTCCATTAGTACACAAGTCTCTGACAAAGTTACCATCTCTTGATTCAAAGTCCTATGACTTAACCACAAGAGTAACCCTCCTCGGTTTTGGTTTTTGAAGTCCAGCCTATCTTCTAATACCACATTTTGAAAGCAATTTGAAACAAAACTTCTTCCACTTCTGCAATATTATATACTTCCTAATGAGCTCTCTTGGGTTTGTTCCAGTAACAGCTGAGCTTTGTGGCCAGCTAAGATACAACTCGTAGCTACAAGACATCCCCCGTGATTTTATTTCTATAGTCCCACTCCTCCCACTAACTTCCAAAAGTGTTTTAGGTGTACAAGGAAAAGAGGATATGTCCCTGTACTGAAAAGAACTCTGGCAAGTGATTTAGGTTAAAAATGTAGGTTTAGTAAACAGACATCAGATGTAAAATTAGAAATACTTTTATAAAATTGAAAGACAATCCATTGCAAATGATTATTTTTTAAATGATTTTTTTTTAAATGAAGTATTCTTCTGTAGTATTGTAATCCAAATATTGCAGCCTCTATCACTACATGAAGACGTGAAACTGATTAGTCTGTGTTCAGTATGTCAACTGAGAGACATGTAAATAGTAAATAAACAGAACAGCAAGAAGCGAATAATACATTGAAGATTTGATAAATATTTATTTATTTAAATTTAAATATTAGAAAGTGCATATGCAAAAAGTTCTAGGTCCCTTACATTTAATTAGATTTACAGTTGCAAATGATAATCATGTAGCAGGAGCAAAAAACAAAACCAACAAACCCTAAACAAAACCATATACAAATAATGAATTAGTCAACCAATAGATCAAAGCACCAAAGCAGTTCTTTAGCTCTCACCCTACCTCAAACCAAATTTTCAGCTAAATGGCTTTTTCAGATCAAATTCAGACTGCCTTAGACCAAATATATACCTGTTAACACTATATCTGCCATTGTTTTTAAATGTGATTTTAAAACGGGTTGTTTCTTTTTAAACATAACATGTCTTTCCAAATTGCAAAATAAAGCAGCTTAGAAGACCAAACTACCTAGTACATCAATGCCTAAAACTTTAAAGTGGTCACAACCACTGAAGCTGCAGTATGTCATGATTTTCTAACTGCAGGATGTCCATATGAAAGCCATTTCACCTAGACTGCTCAGTAAGCCTAGTAATATTTATCTTTTGCTTTGCAAATAGAAACTCACCTTTTAACTAAATATTTTTAGAATAATTTTAAGCGTTCATGTATTAAAAAACTTTTTTGCTTATAAAAAAACAAATGTACAAGACTGGATAGTGATGGGCAAGGTCATTTATCAAGGAACTAAGAGTCGAACTCTTGTCCTTCAGCTTCAAAAACACACACCTCTACCACTAGAGCTAAAAGAATGCTACAAATGAGCCTACTCTGGCAAGTACTGAAGTCAGCAACTCGCGTTGACATCAATGGTGCAAGTTCAGACTCTTAGCTGGTAATAATGGCAGGTCCACAATGTTCTCTACGAGCACTGGAAGACGATAACCGACACTCCTTCGTATACACAAGACCAATACTTTATTGACTTCTCCAAGTTAGACAGTGCTCATTCCATGCTCCTCCCTTTCAGATCCAGTAGTTGGGTGCTAATCTGCGATGAATTCACATGTTATAGTAAACAGGCCCAACACACAGAGCTCAAAAAGCAACAAACCCATAGGCGACTCCCACTCAATTCAAGCGTAAAACTAGCTGGCCCCTTCTGTATGGGCAAGGCAAGAGGGCAATATTGCACACTCACACATGCACAGATCAATTACATTACCCAGGATGAGCAGAATGACCATGAAAAGGGAACACGCAGCCTTCCCACAGAAGATAGCAAGCCCTAATAAGTTGCCTGTGAGCTCTTGTGTCCTGCCCCCATTCTACTGATGATGGTGGTTTCAATATTCAAAAATGTTTGAATTCCTTGTTCCTTCAGAACAAGGAAGTTAGGCCTCAGTCTGTGTCTGAATTAATGAGACAACCTGCCAGCAAGCAACAACACTGGCAGAAGTTGGGCTGTTTATGTGCCAGCCTCCACAAACACCAGGAGTACACAGCAAACAATGACGATTAAAAAAATAAAATAATTCTTAGGGGGTTACATATTTAGTACTGAAGTTATTAATGTGGGTTCTGGACTGTGAAGCCAAATATGAAGTTCATTAAAATATTCAACAAGCATTTGTGTAGTTCCAGAGAGAAAAGCCTTTGGTTTTCGATTTCTCTTCGTCTGCCCCCACCACTTGAATCCCCTCAGGCCAACATCCTTTTCCTGTTCAAACTGAACTGCAGCTTTTCCAAGAAATGAATATGTTTAATAAAGATTAAGGCTGAGATTTTCAAAAGACCCTAAGGGAATTAGGTGCTCAACACTGATTTTTTTCCAATGTAATTTGAGCACTACATTACTCCTAACCTAAATAGATTAATGGCTGAAATTTCAAACTATCCATTGTTAAGGATGATCTGAATTTTACCATAGTTAAAAGCAAGGTTGAGTTATCCTCATACTGTTTTCCTCAGAGATTCTTTTTTCCTTCTCATATCCAAAACCACCAAGAACTAGTTGCATTTCTTTGCCCAAGCTCAATCAAAATCTACAACAGAACCTCAGAATTATGAACACCAGAGATATGAACTGACCAGTCAACCACACACCTCCTTTGAAAATGGAAGTATGCAATCATGCAGTAGTAGAGACCAAAAAGAAGAAGAAGAAGATGATGATGATGATGACGACGTAAATACAGTACAGTTCTGTGTTAAAGGTAAACTACAAAAAATAAAGGGAGAATTTTTAAAAAAATTGACGAGGTAACGAAACTGTTTCTGTGTTCGTTTCATTTAAATTAAGATGGTTAAAAGCAGCATTTTTTATTCTGCATCGTAAAGTTTCAAAGCTGTATTAAGTCAATATTGAGTTGTAAACTTTTGAAAGAACAATAATGTTTTGTTCAGAATTACAAATATTTCAGAGTTACAAACAACCTCTGTTCCTGAGGTGTTCGTAACTCGAGGTTCTACTGTAGTTGCCAAATGGAACCTATAAGAATCAGAGAAAATTTGCTAGTGGAATTTCCACTAAGACTTTTCACCTGTGAAGCTACTTTTAGTTTCACCCAGTAATCACAGGGGAAGGACACCAGCAATACCAATTTCCACTAATGAACCCCTTCTGCTGTTCTCTTCAATACTCCAGTTTCCCACACTAGAGTAAAAAACCGTGTCAGTTGCAAGATTTTCCATGCTTTTAAGGCCAGATCATCTAGTCTGGCCTCCTGCATAACACAGGCCATGGGATTTCCCCCAGTGTTTCCTGCATCTAGCCCAGGCCTGCACAACTCATAAAGCGGCGAGGGCCATATTACTCCAAAGAAAACAGCTGAGGGCCGAAACCCCCTGACCCCGTGGAAACAGCCCTCCCCCCCCCCCCCCCCCGCAGCGCCGCCTGCCCCGTGGAAACAACCCCTCCTTCCCCAGTGCTGGGGTGTGGAAGCCTGTAGAGGGGGAAAGAAACAGCGCGCATAGGATGACCAGATCACAGCAGTAAAATAGGAACCGCCCCCTCCCCGCTCAGCCTCACCATCACACCCCTCTTCACCCCCCTAGGGATCACTATATTACTGCACACAACAGTCAATCAATGCCATTGTAGATAAATCTCTTCATTATGCATTTTTGTATAACTTTTATATGACTTTGTATTGAACCTTGGTAATATGTTATAGCGGGCCCCTAAGGTATTATAATTAAGGTAAAAGAAAAATGTCTTTTTGCTAGAAGTAGAATAAGATCTTCCCCCCACTTTGTATTCAATTGCCCTGTTGAATGAATGAGGTGTGAATGAGGAAGGCGTGGAAGGCAGGGATCTCCAGACAGCTGCAACCCTTGGAGAGGGTTTGTGAACCAGACCAAGGACAATCAAACTTGTCAAGTGGGCTGACTAGAGAAGAGCAGACATACTGATGGCCTCGGAGGTTAGAAGCAAGCACCTTCCTTTGTGAACACCCTCTTTGCAGCATTGGGACAACCCCCAGCCCAGAGACAAGCAGCAAAAAGGACCAACGGACACAGTCCCGGATTTTGAATCTGGGAGATTTGCCCCCCTCCAGCCACCGACTCACCGCTCGCCTCCTCACCCCCCGCTCCAGTATAAAGCCTCGCCACCACTTCCCGCCCGCTCAGCTCATCATCCCCCCACCCCCTCCCGGCTCGCCTCCTCAGCATCCACCCCCCGCTGCTGGCTCACCTGCAGCCCTGCCACTGCCCGCCCACTTGGCTCGTCATCCCCCACCCCGCCCGGCTCGCCTACTCACCCTCCGCCGCCTGCTCGCCTCCTCAGCCCCACCGCCGCCAGCTCGCCAGCTCCCCCCACCGCCAGCTCATCTGCTTGCCTGCTGCTGGCCTCTTACCTTCTGCCGCTGCCCCCGTCCCCTGCCACTGGCTCACCCTCACTCCCCAGCCTGCCACTGGCCTCTTCACCAGCCCACCCACCCGCCAGCTGGCCAGCCGGTCGTTGGCTTGCCCCACCCTGCCGCTTGCCTACTCACCCCTCCGCGGGCTGCACAGTGAGCCCACCTACTCACCCCCTGCGGGCCACACAGTGAGCCCATGCGGGCCGCATGCAGCTCCCGGGCTGCACGTTGTGCAGGCCTGATCTAGCCCAACAACCTGTGTTTGAACTAGAGCATATTTTTAGAAAGGTATATGCATGCCTCTATTGAAGAGGGACATTGGAGGGACTCAGCCCTTCCAAAAATGTCTCAGAGTTCAAAGCATCGGAGGGAAGTGAAAGGTGTATGTATATTTTCTTTCAAATTATCCTATCTATAGTTCTGCAGTGTTTCTACGGGTATGTCTACATGGCAGCTGGGAGCATGCTCCCCAGCGCAGGTAAACAGATGTGCCAGCTTTGCTCAAGCTTGCACACTATAGTAGTGTAGCTGAGGTAGCACGGATGACAACTTGGGCTAGCCACCTGAGTATGTACTCAGGGGGTCCAGGCGAGTTTGTACTAGCCTGAACTGCTGCCTGTGCTACCTTGGCTACACTGCTACTTTTAGCATGCTAGCTCAAGTGCAGCTATCAAGTGTCTATTTCCCTGCACTGAGAAGCATGCTCCCAGCTGAAGCATTCATGTAGGACCCTAAGGGTATGTGTGTTACGTTTGCAAAAATTTTGTCAACAACTTCTCGCATTGACAAAAGGAAAAAAAAATGAATATACGTAGATGCGACACATAAATCTCACTACAGCCAAGATGCGTTTTCTATCGTTACGATAAAAAATGATGTGCAATATTTGAGACTCAACTGTGATAGGTAGAATTATGGTTAAAATGGTACAATTTAATAAAGGGGCTTGAGGCGGATCTTTCATTATTTTCATGGCTGTGATGGCTGAAACAAACAACACATTGGCTTTATAGGTGAGATTTTCAAAAGCGCTCAGTGTCGATTCAGCTCCCGTTGAAGTCTATAAGCAGTTAGGCCGGGGCTTGCTAAGCATTCTGAAAACCCCACCTTTCAATCACCATCATTCTTTTAACCGAGAGAAAATTGAAATAAGTGGAGGAGGTCTAAGCGCGTTCTTCCCAAGATCTGTACTGGGACTTGTGCTGTTCAACATGTTCATTCATAAAATGATCTGGAAAAGGAGGTGAACAGTGAAATGGCAAAGTTTGCAGATTATATAAAATTATTAAAAATAGTTAAATCCAATGAAGAATACAAGGAGTTACAGAGGGATCTCACAAAACTGGGTAATGGCCAGTGAAATTCAATGATAAATTCAAAGTAAAGTACACTGGGAAAAATAATCCCAACTACACATATACAATAATGGGTTCTAAATTAGTTGCTACCGCCCAAGAAAGAGTTCTTGGAGATATCACAGATAGTTCTCTTAAAACATCCATTCAGTGCCCACAAGGGTCAAAAAGGCTAACAGTATGTTAGGAACTATTAGAAAAGGGATAGAAAATAAAACAGAAAATATCATAATGTCACTATATACATTCATGGTGTATCCATACCTTGAATACTGTGTCCACTTCTGGTCACCCCATCTCAAAGAGGATATAGTGGAATTGGAAAAGGTTCAGAGAAGGGCAACAAAGATAATCAAGGGTATGGAACAGATTCCATATGAGGAAAAACTAAAAAGTTTAGGGCTGTTGATCTTAGAAAAGAGATAACTAAGGGGGGATATGATAGAGGTCTATAACATCATGAATGGTGTGGAAAGAAGTGAATAGAGAAGTGTTATTTACCCTTTTCCACAATGCAAAAAAACAGGGGACACCTGATTAAATGAATAGACAGCAGGCTTAATACAAAAAAGAGGAAGTACTTCTTAACACAATGCACAAAGAAACTATGGAACTCATTGCCACTGGATGCTGGGAAGGCCAAAAGTATAAATTGGTTCATGAAAGAGTTGGATAAGCTGGAGGATAGGTCCATCAATGGCTATTAACCAAGATGGTCAGAGACGCATCCCCATGCTTGGGGCAACCCTAACCCTCTGACTATGATAAGCTGGGAGTGGAGGACAGATGGAGGATCACTTCATAATTGCTCTGTTCTGTACACTCCCCCTGAAGCTCTGGTATGAGCCACTGTCAGAAGACAGGATACTAGGCAAGATGGACCATGGTCTGACTCAGTATGAGAGCTCTTATGTGGTAAAGCTCACATCCACAGACAGGAAGTATTCTCCAATGATTAGGGCATTAGCTTAGCACTTCGCAGACCTAGAATCAATTTCCTGCTTCACCATAGATTTCCTAGGTGTTTGTGGACATGTCACTTAGGCCATGTCAACATTAGAGACCCTACAGCGGCACAGCTGTACCAATGTAGCTGTGCCACTGTCAGATCTCCCCTGTAGCCGTGCTATACCGATGGGAAAGACCTCTCCCATCAACATAATTAAGACACCCCTAATGAGTGGTGCTAGTTATGTCAGTGGGAGAGCGTCTCCTGCTGACACAGTGTTGTCCACACTGGTGCTGCTGTTGGTGTAACTTACGACACCTGGGGGTGGGGGGTTTCACCCCGAACAACATAAGTTATACTAACAAAAGTGCTAGTGTAGACACAGACTTAGTCTCTTTGTGCTTCAGTTCCCCATCTTGTTTCAAAAATGCAACATTTTTCACAGGAAGAGGAGCAAGAAACAAAAACCCTTCAGCCCTTGGAGAGGTAGAGAGCTGGGGTGCTCAGCCTCTGGCACGCTGGAAGGCTCTTGTCAATTTCATTTTCTGCCCACAAAGGGAAAGTGAATTTGAAAAGAGCCTTCCAGGTGAGAATGGCAGAGTGGTAATTTTGATGCTCTCAGTGGGAAATTTGCTTTTGCTCTTTTTGAGCCTCAGAAACAGATTCCGATGGAAAATTCCCAGCCAGCTCTAATTCTTCCAGTACTCTGGTAACAGATTTCTCCAGAGACTCTTCTGGCAATCGAATTATTATTGTCATTAATTTGCATTCCAATTGCATAAAAAGGCCTCAACCAAGATCAGAACCCTATTGTGACAAGACACTGTACAAACACATAGCAAGAGACAGTCTCTGCCCTGAAGAGCTGACGTCTAAATAGATCAAACAGACAAAGCACAGGAAGGGCAGCTGAGGCACAGAGAAGTGAAGCAACTTGCCCACAGTGACATAGCAGATTGATGATACAACCAGAAAAAGGGTCTGTGTCTTCTGACTCCCAGTCCAGTGCTCTCTCCATTGGACCAGACTGCCTCTCACACTGCCTAGCTAGTGCAATCAGATTCCTTTGGAGTGCACTGGGGCACATTTCAATACTCAGCTCTGATGTTCTGCAGGGCAAGATCCATTTCTTCATACTTTGGTGGAAGAGCTTCTCACACTGTGTGTGTAGAATCGGTTCTGTTGATCCCTGCTGTTCCTGATTTGCACATAGCTTGCTGCTGTTGCTAGCTTTAAGTGCCCTGATCTGGTCTCTCCATTCCCATGAGTCACTCAGCTGAAATAAGCATGAAAGTTAGAAAGTAGCATAGGAGCGGCTGTGGGATACATTTGCTTTTTATTTAAATGCGTTCATTAAACATTTCTCATAAGTAAACAAATCAGGAACCACGCTGTGATTCTGCAGCTGAGTGGTGTGATTGATAAAAGAATACTTATTTAAAATAAATGAATGACAATTTCTTGAGTGCCACACATTCTGCAAACTTTGGAGCTGCCCCAGCTTGAATGAGACACCGATGGGTTTCAACAGAGCATTGTGACGTACATTCATCTGTGGGGCTGGACACATGCTGTTTTGTTGGATTACATTGCCTTCCATGGACATACAGAATCTGTGTTCTGAAGCTTTACATCTGACTCAGAGGGGAAGTATTGATAATTGATATGGCAGCAGATTGCAAATGGCATTGAATTTTACACATTAAGCTTGCTAGGACATATTGCCACCTATTGTTTTATATCTCGATTGCATTACATTATTAATAAGTACATGGTTTTGCTGCATTCTGATTAGATTTAACTTAAGAGATGAAAACTTGCTTTTTGTCACTGCAGCTAAATACATGGGCAATTTTCAAGGAGAAATGTGATAGGTCCTTTATCCCAGTGGTTTCTTTAGCACCTATAACTGTAGTATATAAGGTATGTACAGGTAAAGTGGATGTCTATAGTGAGACTCACAGTAGACTTCATAGAGTTTTCTGCTCTTCTCCTTTCTTTGGGTTCTAGGTACTCTTCTGTTTTGTTTTGTTTTTTTGAAGCAATGGAGCTGTTCAGCATTAGATAGAAGGAAAGAAAAAGAACTGTGAGGCAGAGGAGAGAAAGAGGAATCACTGAGTCCATGTGAGGAAACTCTGCCAAAGAGCTGATTATATTCAAAGGAAAAGCGGCGGAGAAACAGGGAAGAAGAGAAGAGTATCAGGAATGGCAATCAGATGGAAGAATGACATGAAAAAATAGCACAAAGGAAGACTTTATTCTATGCCAATTATTATACTGACATTTAATTTAATTTTGAGGTTTCACAAAACTCTTGAAGCCAATTACTATCCATTGTTGGCATTGTACTACATCCTAAAATACACTTATAGTTTCCGGTTACAGTTATGTAGTTATCCTTTTTCAAAGACAATTGTTCTTGAATCTCAGTTCTTACCAAAATCAAGAAATCCATTATAGAGTTTCTAAATTGCTTGCAGATGAATCTAAGTAACACACCTTAAATAAACAGGGAAGTCAATATTTATAGAGGCAGAAAGATGGAAGAGATGATAATAAAAGGAATTGTACTGTTTGTGGAAAGCCATTGGGCTGGATTCTTAGCTGGTGTAAAGCAGCATAGTTCCACTGAACAAACTAACCAGGCAAGTGCTGGATTTTACATCTCTTGATGTCTTCATATCAAGACCAGATGCATTTCTGGAAAATATGCTTTAGTCAAACACAAGTTATTGGGCTCAACATAGGGGTAACTGGGTGACCTTTAATGACCTGCGATATACCAGAGGTCAGACTAGATGATCTAATGGTCCCTTCGGGACTTAACCTCTATGAATTTGTGCTGATTTAAGTTAGCTGTGTATCTGGCCTAGAAACTCCATCCTTAGAGAGGAGAATTTCCCCATTTTTCAGTCCTATTTGTCCCAGAACTACTCTGAAAGTGTAATACAATAGTAGCTGAAGTCACAGGCAATAAAATTCCAAGATTTCATATCACTTGGGAATGATGTTCAGCCATTTTCCTAGCAGCCATCCATGAAAATTGTCTCTAAGGTTTCATTTTTAAAAAGTTACAAATGGAAGGATTGAGGCAAAATATATACAAAAAGATGTAAAATTTAAATTTAACTCAATGAGGCCCTAAATTAAACCTAAATTTTATTAGTCATGTGGTTTTCTAGTTGGAAGAGCCATTGTGGGAAATTTTATAGCTTACCATACTGTGTAAAGAGCTTCGCCATTACTGTCAATTTTCACTTGAGCATCATGATTTGGCAAACAATCCTCTAAGAACTGTGTAATATTGACCATCTAGCTTGCACCCTGCAGATATAAACAGCACTGCTGTATATCTACCACACACCTTCTTCTCACCCTTTTGATTTCACCTGGTGCTGAAGCAATCCATTACAAAATATCAATGCGCACGAACATTTGTCAGCTTCTAAGGCACACCAAAAGGAGTCAGATTTTAAAAGTCTTACATAAGATTAAGTCTTACATAAGAACGGCCATACTGGGTCAGACCAAAGGTCCATCTAGCCCCGTCTTTGTCTTCTGACATAGGCCAATGCCAGGGGCTTCAGAGGGAATGAACAGAACAATCGTCCATTCCCAGCTTCTGGAAAACAGAGGCTAGGGACACCATCTCTGCCCATCCTGGCTAATAGCCATTGATGGAGCTATCTTCCATACATTTATCTAGTTCTTTTTGAAACCCTGTTATAGTCTTGGCCTTCGCAACATCCTCTGGCAAAGACTTCCACAGGTTGACTGTGCATTGTGTGAAGACTTGGAGGCTCCATGTTGCACATGGCTGCAGGAGCCCCAATTCTCTTCACAAACCCTTGTCAGATATGAACATATCAAATCTAATGTCTTATTGCATCATTGACCCCCACTTTTATTCCACCAATGATGCAGCCCTAATCAATCCTTTTTGTCTGCTTCTCCCACAAGCACCTCTGCACCTTCTCCCATGGCACTCACTTATGCTTGGGAAGAACTTCTCACCAAAACTGGCAAAGGCACAACATCGTCCCCCTTTAAATCACTCCATAAAACCTGCCTCTGATGAGATGCCCACAAATCTAGCAGTGGTTGGGTTGCTGAGTTCTTGGAACTACTGAGACCTCACAGAACTAGTCCATTCCAATACACCTATCTCACATCTATCACAAATTCCTGAGTTGCACCCACTTATGACTGCACCTGACCTACCTCTACTGTTATCTTGCTCCTTCCCTACTCATTTGTCAATGTATCTATTTCTTGTGTATATTGTAACCCCTAAACAGTGTTATCTGTCGCAGTGCAGTGACAATCTTTGTGTTGTTTGTACTGTTCCTTGCACATTAGGGTCCTAATCCCTCTTTGGGGTCACTACACATGACTGAACTAGAAATAATAAGTCATAATATTGCTCCTTCAGCTGAGGCTGAGAAGTTTGGAACTTCTCTTGCATCAAGGGAATCCATGGTGAGTTAGTTATACAGCAGTGCAACACAGCCAGAGAAGGATTTAGGAGCATGGCCTTAATTTTCCAGAAAATACTTGTTCATGTAAGAATCTTTTCTAACAGTGTTGACAAAAGTGCATCCTGGGAGATGTAGTCTAGCCAGGGAGCCTGGCCTATAACAGAACATGGGGGCATGAGGCACCCAAACTCCAAGTTCCATGAAGTACCATGATGATGATGATGCCCAACTGATCCAAATCTTTGACATTTCCAAATCAATTTTTTTCAGAACTTTTCATTCCATGAAAACATGAAAAGTTTTGGTATTTTGACTTTTTTCCCCTGATTTGGATAAAAACAAATGTTGACATATTAAAGTTTCCCACAGGGGCAGAAATTCTATATATTAAATTAGCTCCACCCAGTATCTCCATAGGGTAGTGGGTCAATGATTAGGAGATGAGAGAAGAGAGTGCCGGGGCATAGTCAGAAAGCTCTTTACATCATGCTTCCCCCTCCCAGAAAACCCAGCAGATATCACCATAGAAGTTAATTCTGCTTCTTCTAGCATTACATTTATTCACTGAACCTTTAGCCTGCTCCATAAGGGAGTCACTGCAGAAGCAAGGGTAGAAAAGCCAATGGCAACATGGCACTTGCTGTATTGCCAACATCAAATATTCTAAAGTCATGGGCTAGGTCTCCCAAAATGAGGAGGTTTTTTTTTTTTAATAAATGTTGGGATTCATTTCTTTACCTTCTGATTTGTGAGCACTTAGGTGGTGCTGGAGTCACTGTTTTCAGTTTTTCCTCTATGATCACAAGGGCTAGAGACTTACTTGTTTTTCTTAAATGAAAACTCAGATTCTCCCAACTCTCGTACCCATGGTGGAGGAAAACCACCAAATGCTGCCAGACTCACAATAAAGCTGTGAGGCTCTCAGCGAAGAAGCTGAACCAGAGAGGGAAGCTGGGCAGCACCATGACAGGGCTATTCTTCCACAGGGCCAGGGTTTCTCTTCTCATGGATCTGCATGTGGTTTGGAGGCTAGGTTCCCTACCTTCCCTGCAGCTCCTAAGGGGAGCATTAAGAGGGAAAGCCACAAGGGAAACCTCCTGGACCTTCACTTCTCAGCTTCTTTGCTGAGAGACTCACAGCTTTATCGTGAGTCTGGCAGCATTTGGTGGTTTTCCTCCACCACAGGTACGAGAGTTGGGAGAATCTGAGTTTTCATTTAAGAAAAACAAGTAAGTCTCTAACCCTTGTGATCATAGAAGAAAAACTGAAAACGGTGACTCCAGCACCACCTAAATGCTCAAAAATCAGAAGATAAATAAATGAATCCCAACATGTATTTTAAAAAAACCAAATTCCTCATTTTGGGAGACCTAGCCCATGACTTTTGAATATTTGATGTTGTCAATACAGCAGGTGCCATGTTGCCATTGGCTTTTCTACCCTTGCTTCTGCAGTGACTCCCTTATGGAGCAGGCTAAAGGTTCAGTGAATAAATGTAATGCTAGAAGAAGCAGAATTAACTTCCATGGTGATATCTGCTGGGTTTTCTGGGAGTTTTTATCGCCACAGATTTTACTCAAGTTTAGGATCTCTGTGTTAATGGCTCACAATCCTCTGAGAATGAAAAGTGCTAAGCACTTAATTTTCCCGGCATAGATCTAAGAGCAAATGCTAGTGGTAATGCAGGCTGTTGTCTTTTCAAATACTTTTTATATGTTTTATTTGTTCCTTCATAAATGTTTTTCAAAATGTTTCTATGCAGTTAAGTATCTGGTAGGTATGAAGATGTTTTAAGCATCATAGACTGAAAGACTCTGTGGTACAGGGACTCTGTTCAGAATACTAGTAAATACCTTGGCTCTGGGCCTCAGCAGGAGGAAATTAGCTTCAGCGGATGAAATCCTGGCCCCATTGAAATAAATGGGAATTTCTCCATTAGCTTCAGTGGTGCCAGAATTTCACCCAATGACCTCAATGGAATTACACTGATTTACTCTAGCTTAGGCCCAGGCCCCTTCCTTTTGTGACTCCCCAGATTTTATGAATCTCCGTTTGATCTGAAATGCTCAGAGTTGTTTCCTTGAGTCTGAGTTCCCCTGACTGTATGAAAGTGTTGGGTGCCCTGCAAATGGAAAAACAATTGAAAGTGCCTCCCCTGCTGGGCCTTGGCAGAAAAAAGCCAATACATTTTCTATTCAATTCTAATAACATTTAATAAACTTCCAAATATGTTTAAACAAACAAACAAGCATCCCACCGAGCTAAATAGAGAAATGTCTCTCTGCTACTGAACTCTATGGGATGGTTCAAAACGTTCATTGAAAGGATCTAATTTTCTATAAAATTCTACAGGGTTTAAAGTCATTTCTATAGAAAATTAATATATTTCTGCAGCACCCTTTTTGTTCCAGTCCCATTAAATTCTATAAGGGAGCTCTTCACCTTATAGTGTCTAAAAGGTGTCTATGATACAATACATACCAGAGAAGGGTATTATGTTGCAACTATTTGTGCATATTTTTTCTCAAAGCCAAAAAGGAGTTTGAAGATTCTGTAGATTTTGTCTTTCCCCAGGGCTTTATCCTTCATAATACAATGGGTAGGTTGAAATAAAAGAGGACAACATAGCCCACCAGTAGCCTGAAACAGTGCCACAGGTTGTTTTAGACCTGGCCCAGATATCACTGTATAAGAGCCAGCCAAGAGAATGTGCTAACTCATTTTCCAACTGCTGGAAAATGTAATTCCAGAGCTGGCATGTGGGGTCCTGCCACTGCCAAACTTGCCCTCGAGTTGGCCGGAATAAGAGTCAATAGAGGAAGAAACCAAAGGAGGCTGCCTGTGTGCCACACCGCATTGAAACCTCAAGAGGCAGCCAAGATTACACTGTTATGCTTGGTTATTAATGATTTCATACTTGTTTATTTCAATGCTTTGTGCTGTCAGCTAGTTATTTCAGCACTTGGTACTAAAAGGATTGACAGAATGGAATTTGCCAAGCGAAAATTAATGTACCTGTGCAGAACGCAAACCTGCTGGAAAGTACTCTGGTCTCCAAACACCATCTCCTATATTAAAGAGACCTGAGCTGAAAAGCTGGGATCTGGATCTGAACTTTTCCAAAGCTCAGCTCTGTGGGTTTGGGTCACACTACCAGAGATAGGAGCCACCTGTGAACAGGGGAGTTTTGGAAGGGAGTTCTCCTGGTGAAGGAGGAGCGACTATGTGACCCTCGGTGTGAATTTGTCATCTGCCAGTTTGTTTAGTGTGAGCTTGCTGCTTACCATGTGCCTGCTTGACTGAAGTTTATAATGGGGTCTGTGCACTGAGCCTAGCTGCCTGCTAGGCAAGGCGGAGAGCTTCTTAAGGAGGCTCTAGCCTGCCATCCATTGATTCCTAATCCCTTTAGACTCCCTTGACAAAGGGGCAGAGCTACTTAGGGAGAACAGGGGTTTACAAAGCCAACTTCTAAGCAACCAGAGCAGCTAGAGAACAGGAGCAGCAAACAGGGGAGATTTGTGACGAAGTTGAGAGACGGAGCAGGAAAGCCAGATATACCTCACACTGTCTAAACTTAGGCCAACAAACACCCCCAACCCCACCAAAAAAACCAAACAAAATAAAAACAAACCAACAAAAAGCTGCAAGAGTGAAAACAATGCAGGCAGAAGTCCAGCAGCAGCATGGAGGCTCTCCAGTTTATTGCACCGAATGCAGCGTGTATGATTACCTGCCTTGTGGGCAGATGGCGTATGTGTACATTTGGTGCAAGCAGCTCATGGTGGTCAGAGACTGAGTACGGCCTCTTGAAGCCTGAGTGGCTGGACTGGGGAGCTAAGGGAGACAGAGAGCTACATAAAAGAGACTTTCTCAGACACATTAGAGTGGTCCCGCCCTCAGTCTGACAGCCTCTGCTGTTGAGTGGGATGAAAGTCTGAGGGAAGGAGAACATTAAACTGGACTGGAGGGAAATGATCCCCATAGTTGGGACCCTCCTTCTAGATGATGTCATGGTATCCTCTTACACTGAGGATACCCCTCTGGAGGAGGGGACCCCAGTTATTAGGAAGAGACAGATAATAGTGATGGGGGGATTCAATTATTAGAAACATAGATAACTGGGTTTGTAGTGACCGAGTGAACCACATAGGATGACCAGTTATCAAGTAGGAAAAATTGGGATACTTTTTTTTCTGGGAGGAGGTGGGGACAGGGAAGCTGCTTATAAGTTTTAATAAATAAAAATAGAATGTGCACATAGGCCTACTTTGTACTGTAGATTGCACAGCTCTCAATTTTCAGCATCAGCAGTCTCGTACTGCTTGGGTGACTTGGGCATGCACATAACATCCTTTCCGCCAATGAAATGAGTGCAGAACTTCTTGCAGCTCATGCTAAAATTCATTTGTGTTTCAGACCACACCAGCTCAATCCTGCTTCAATTCCTCATGCCAGTCCACACACCCAGTAGCGTAGCCGGGGGGGAGCAGGGGGAGCAGCCGCCACTCCCCCTGTGCTTCTCCTGTAAGGAGAAGCGGCGCTAAGGCACCGTCCGAGCCCGGCTGCGGGAGCTGGGCTCGGGGGGCGCTTTAAAGGGCCAGCGGCTCCCCGCAGTGGCAGGAGCCGCCGGCCTTTTAAAGCACCACCCCCAGCCCAGCTCCGGCAGCGGGGCTGAGGGGGTGCTTTAAAAGGCCGGCAGCTCCTGCCGCTGAGGGGAGTCGCGGGCCCTTTAAAGTGCCCCCCCCCCCGACAGCCCCACTGCCGGAGCCGGGCTCGGGTGGGGATTTAAAAGGCCCGGGGGCTCCACAGCAGCTGGAGCCCCGGGCCCTTTAAAGCGCCGCCGGGTGAGTACAGGGGGAGCAGGGAGGCGCCTTTTTATAGCGCCGCCACTCCCCCTGTGCTCTAAACGTGGCTACGCCACTGCACACACCCTTCATAACTAAAAATGCGCACTCTGTATAAGCATTGGAGACTGCTATACTGAGCATAAATGAAACCAGCTTCTTCATGTTAGGAAGATTAGCACCATCTCCCTTACTGCTGAGCACCTGAGCCCAGAATGCCCTCAATAGTTTCCACACACACACCCCCCCCGCCCCCTGGCTCCAAGTTCCTGATGATTTCTCGGACAGTATAAAACTCATTGTAGAACTCCTCCAGTACTCTGGAGATTCGTTGTTACAGCTGCAGGCAGATCCCTGAACTGCAGTCCTTCTCTCTGCTGATATTAAAGCACTGAATGTTGTACAAGTAGCCACTAATGGAAACGTCAAACCATTTCTCCAGATATTTGACAGAAACATCATAAAATGTAATCAAGTCCTTGCCAAGAGCTTCTGAAGACAAAGGAGTCATTCCAATGAATGCATTCTCAACTTTCGTACCGAAGAATTGGTTGTGTTTTCATTGCTGTAGCTTCATTATGGCTTACACTTCACATGCAGTCACACTAGTGCTCTCCAGGACAGTATTGCTGAACACTTTAAATACATTCTGTAGGAAACAGGGCTGAACCTCAACACTGCAAACTTTGCCACCTCACCGTTTACCCCTTTCTCCAGATCATTTATGAATAAGTTGAATAGAATTGGTCCTAGGACTGACCCGTGGGGGACACCACTAGTTACCCCTCTCCATTCTGAAAATTTACCATTTATTCCTACCCTTTGTTCCCTGTCTTTTAACCAGTTCTCAGTCCATGAAAGGATCTTCCCCCTTATCCCATGACAACTTAATTTACATAAGAGCCTTTGGTGAGGGACCTTGTCAAAGGCTTTCTGGAAATCTAAGTACACTATGTCCACTGGATCCCCCTTGTCCACATGTATGACAGAATGACAGAGTAGGGCGTGCTGGTTAGGGAGTGACACTGTATGGGAAAGAAAGCACAGAATCAAATATAACAAAAATCTGAAATGAATCAAACTGTACCATAGAATCTCTATAGATCGAAATTCCATGCTTGAACAATAAGAGTATAGCAGTAGGAATATACTAGCAACCACCTGACCAGGATAGTTATGGTGATTGTGAAATGTTCAGAGAGATTAGAGGCTATAATTATAGAAAATTCAGTTCTAATGAGGGATTTCAACTATCCCCATACTGACTGGGGTACCTGTTACCTCAGGACAGGATGCAGAGATAAATTTTCTTGAGACCTTAAATTATCGCTTCTTGGAGCATCTCGTCCTGGAACCCACAAGAGGAGAGGCAATTCTTGATTTAGTCCTAGGTAGACCACACGATCTGGTCCACAAGGCGAATACAGCTAAACTGCTCAGTAATATCGACCATGAAATAATATCGACCATAATTAAACAATGGCCTCAGGCAGTGGGGATACCCCAGAGCTCCCCACCCCTGCAGGCGGCAGGTTGACCCGGAGCTCCCGGCGGCCACAGATGGTGAGGCCCACGGGAGCTCCGAGCAGTGGGCAGCGGGGGACCCTGCAGCTCTCAGCCACAAGAGCTGGGGGGACCCCACAGCTCCCCATTTTGTCATGCATATTTTTAGGAAAAGTCACAGATAGGTCATAGGCTTCCATTAATTCTTTATTGTCCGTGACCTGTTCATGACTTTTATTAAAAATACATGAGACAAAATTTTCGTATTGATAAATGCTTTGAATTCGTGATTCCACATGGTAATTCAGATAGGACAAAAGGTTGGCTTGCCTTACCCTTGCAAAACACCCATTGACTTTGTTTACAAAACAGCTCATTGTTTAGGTAGTTGGTTGCTGCTCAGCCAATCAGCATACAGGATACTTTAAGTCCTTTGCATTGTTCTACCACTTTGGCTAAAATGCTGCCAAAATTGCATGGGCATTTTCCCAAAATTTCAAGTGTCAGATCCTTTGCTGGTGTCAGTCAGCATAGCTGAGCTGAAGATCTGATCTTAGTGTTATGTTTTCTTTCCTCGGGGCAAGGGTTCCTGTGACATGGTGCTCTCACCTCTCATAAGTGCCTCCTGTCGCCTGGGTGTGAACCTGCTCTCTCTCTCTCTCTCTCTCAGCTTGTGGTGCCCCCTGTCAGCTGTTGCCCTCGTCAGGTGGGTCTTAGGTGACTCAGCCCTCTGGCTAAGTCACACAATCTAAAATGGATGAACCCCTTCCGGGGTAAAAGGTCCAACAGGGCCTGTCCCTGTGCCCTTGTTAAAGTCTTTAGCCCTGTCTCTGAGCTCAGTCTTCGGCTCCTTCTGGGCTAGCTGCCCTGGTATAGAGCAGTGTCCCTAGGTCTTTCTCCCTGAATACTCCTTGCCTTTATCAGTACCTATTGCCCCAGCTCTCCAGCCAGGTCATCATTCCTTCATGTTCAGTCCCCGTCAGGGGGAGAAGCGGGGCGGGGTGGGGGGAGGGTTAACAAAGTTCAACAAATGAGCTTCATCCCCATCCCTGGACCTGTTTAAATTTCAGCACTTTGCTTGGGCTCCAGAATGAAACTTGTCCCCTTCTTGAGGCTTTGTCCACTTTGCCAGTGGGCAGTGGGGAGAGCTCGGCCCACTCACTACTCCGAATCCCAATGTAGGGACCCTACAAATTGCAGCCATATGCTGCTTCCTTTAATAGTTGCTCCTATTGCAGCCCCTGGGCTTCTTCCCACTCTGTCCCATCACCTTCACCAATTACCTTAGGGTTACAGTCCTTGGGTTCTCTATTCCCTGCTTGAGCAGGGTGTTTCCCGGGCCTCTGCACCTGGAGAGTTTCACAGTCTGCCAGTCCTTCCTGACCCTTCTAGTCCCAGCCAGAAACTCAGCTGCTCAGCTTCTCTAGCTCCTTTTATCTGAGCTTGCTGTGCACTGATTGGCTACTTCCCTGCAGCCTTTCTAGGCAGGCCTGGAGAACACGCCTTCAGTGCTCCTTTTCTGGGGTGGGGCTAGAACTGGCTGAAGTTTTTCAAGTTAAACATTTTTCACCAAAAACATGCAGATTTGGCCCAATGGAAGCATTTCATTAATTTATGTTGATTTCACCAAATTGTTGTGGTCAAAATTTAAAAAAATCAAAAAAAAATCAAGACTTTTTGTTCTGAAAGGAAATGAATTTGAAATGAAATGTTTTGATATTTTGATCCAAATTGACTTTTAATTTCAAAATATATTCAGTTTTATTTAATTAATTCTTTTTTAAAAAAGCTCCAAAACCATATGTACCATTTAGTTCAACCTGAAATGAATTCCATTTTTACTTTTTGGTTCACCAAAAATTTTGAAAAGATGTTATTTTGGGTCAACGTGAAACAATATTTCCCCCCAGTTTTTTGTAACAGCCAGTAAACAAAATAATCAGTTATTCACACAGTTCTAATTGAGAATGAACTCCCCTCCTGCTCCTAAAAGTGGTGCCTCCCATCTCAAGGTTGAAGCATATCAACAAGGCAATACAAAGAAGTTTTGCACTACTTCTACCGCTGTCTATCACTCTATGCTTTTCCTTTTCTGCCAGTAAAGATATCTAGTTTCTAATGCTGTTAATACACTAATGCTGTCAAGCACTAAATAAAAGGAAAAGAAGTTATATTTACAATTATGGACCTAGGTTCTTCCGAAAGTGACTTATGATTTTGGGTGCCTCCATTTTGGGGTGTTCTACTTTAGATACCTTAAAGGGGGGCAGATTTTCAGAGCATTTTCTGAAAAATTAAGTCGTCCAAAATCATTACTCATTTTTGAAAATCTTCACCATGTTATCAAAAACACAGAATGTAGCCTACAGATTTCCCAGTTACGCTTTCAAGATTCTTCACTAGCTAGCAATGGAGAGTTTTGATATACCTATAAACATCTATCATCTTTCTGTAGTTGTAATGTATTACATTACATACTGTATGCGGTGCGATTATTATTACACATTTTATACTATATAATATATGATAATATTATAGTACATAATATATATACTGTGATATATTAGCTTTCCCTGTATGTAATATATTACATACAGCGCTCAGTAGTATACTAACCACAACTGAGATTTATATAGGAGTCCAAAACCATTGTCCAATGGTTTGACAAATGACTTAAGGAGGGATGTAATATCCAAAAGAAAATCCATACTTCAGACATTATTGCCCACTGGTGGCAAGTTTTTCAATACAAGGGACATTATAAGTTAAAAATTCCAACTTCTATGGGCCAACCTCACTTACTCAATTCACAGTCAATCCTGGGTCTGGTAAATTCCCACTGAAGTTGGGGAACCTTTGGATTTGGTCCTATATTTATAATGTTTTTAAAACAAAACAAAATACCATTTCTCTGTAGATATTCTCCATATTTAGTTGCCATCATTTAGGTGTCTAATTTAGCTCACAGGATTATGTGACCCTTTGAGCCAGATGCTGAACCAGCAGCCAGCTAGATAAATGGGAATGACAAATTCCTTATATTTGAGTTTCTGTCACTCATATTCACACCTTACCATTCAGAACATAATTGGGCACAGTGCCTAATGTGCTGAAATTATGATGTTTTTAAATTAGTTTGCTTATTTTTACTTCATTATTTCCATTATTTTAGTTGTTTGCAATGCTCTGAGTTCTGTAATAAATATATCTTTGGATGAATGTTTTATATGGTAGCGATCTAAACCACAGCATTACACAATAAGGTAATAAGACACACACTATCCCAGCAAGAGCTCCAAGAAGAACTGTGCTTCAGGCAGGAACAATGTCTCCTGGAGCAGAGGGGGACGTGCAGCCATTTAAAGGGTTAGCTTTTATGGCCAACAAGCAGGGGAAATGGCTCCATCCTTCTCAATGGATCCTCTAGACAGGTTGACTGAAATAGTCCTTAGAATGAAATAACCCTTGGACTCAAGGGAACCCAACAGGCCCCATTGCATCTCCATTGACATCCATGAAGTCACTCTTGATTTACACTGGTGTAAGTGAGAAGAGAATCAGGCCCAAAGAGTGCAAATATTTGCTCACATTTTTTAATTCACTGACATCAGCCATTCTTACCTACCTTTGACATTTATTTTGAGTTCTCCTGGGAAGCAAAGTTGTATGCAAGAACTTTCACAGTTCATGCCACTGTCTTTGCTGGAAAGGGTTGTACTTCTGTCCCATTAGGGAGCAAACAAACAATATGAGCTGACTTATTGGCAAATCAGAACTAAACAAGACAGCATGAATTTTGAATATTGAGCTTTAAATACACACAACAAGCTCTTTGCAATCCATCCATTGAGTAAAAAAATCCCTGAGTGATGGCTGAATATATGCAATCAAATAGTAAATTTGAAGGAGTCGTGATCTGCTTGTGGCCATTCTGTGAGCAGAAACGGAAAAAGAAAAAGGTTAGATAATGTATTTGCTCCAATTTAAGGGCCTTATCCAACGTCTTTCTAGTGACTTCAATGTGGGAGTTGGATTTGGCCTTATTACTATATATGTTGCATGAAACATAGGCTTCCCCTTGCTCCAATAGGACTTTCACCATTGGCTTAGTTGGGAACTCTGCGACATGGAGAATTTGCAGAATCAAGCCCAATATTACAAACAATGGATGGTTATTTAAAAACCTCATCTTAAATAAGAAGGCAATTATATTAGTTAAACTGGTATCTCCTTCAATGCTTCTAAACTGGAAGCAAATATTTTCTAAGCATGTACAAAAGCAAAGCATCAGGATTATTCCAATCTGTTTTTTCTGGCTATGAAATCAATGCTCTGAATTATTTCTTATATAGACGCTTGTATTGTACAAAATAATAAATATTAATTTTTAAAATCTAGAAGTAGGATTTCCCCAGTTTGCGCTGCTCTGTGAGCCTGGTCCTAAGTCCATTGAAGTCATTGGAAAGATTGCCATTGATTTTAATGGAGTTTGGAATAAGCTTTGTATAATTCTGCACATTTTTCCGCGCTTTAGATAATATTTACCATTTTACCAACATGCAGAAAGTTATGGATACTTTTTTCTGGTGGGCAAAATGAATGGGCTGGGGACAGATTATTTTTTTCTTTGTTACAATATTTCAAAATACAGCCTCAAATGCACATCTCTCTTATTGAACTTAATGTGTGTTTTCTGGTAATAGGTCACTTTACCTACCTCTTAGCCAAGGGCATTTTGAGTGCTGAGTTCAGTTATTTTCAGAAGTGTTTCAAACGAATGTAGTGTCAGGGAGCAATCGCATACTGTCCAATCCAAGCTAACCGTAGAGAGAAAGCCATGTGGATTTTGCTCTGCAGTGGATTTCATGACTATTGGAAAACAAAAACTGGCAGCTCCAATCTGTTTAAAGATTCTGAATTTTTATGACTATTCTTTGGTGATGAGCGCTGTAAACAACAACAGTACCTTAAAATGCTTTTTTAACCATGGAAAGTACATAAACAGTATTGTCTAATAGATAAAATATGAAAGGAGAAGTTGGGCTTCTTGCATTTATTCCTGGCTCTACTATTAACTGGCTTCGGACAACTCACTTGACCTCTCTGTGCCTTGATTTCTTCTTTTGTAACATAGGAATAATCTGACTTCATCACATGGTCTGGCGTGTTTATTTAGCATTTGTAGAGCACTTTAAGACCTCTAGAGGAGAGGAGCTCTTATCAGAGGAGGGTACTGTTACCGCAGAGGTGATTAATAGAATCATGCCACAGAGAAAAAAAAGAGAAGCTATACTTTTGTCAAATTCAATGAGCTAGTGAAGAATGAGGACAAAATGCTACCTTGCTTTATAGAAAATTAAGGATCACAGCTACATCTATCACCATAAATGGCTTGCTTGAATTGCTTGCATTCTCTGCCTGAGCCATAATATTTCATTCAACTAACCATTCGTTAAACACACATCCTGAAAGCAAATAACTTTAATGTAAATAATTTGTGAAGCATTGTTCCATCTGTTGAAAATGTGCAGTAGTAGTTTCAACCCTTGTCTAAACCAGGCGAGCTACTTTCAGGCAAGTTTGGGAGGTAAATGAACTGTCTGGCTGCTTTTCTTGGCAACATCTCTTATTAGTGGGAGGTGGCAGTAAAGAGAACATGAGGAAGACTGAAAGTGTTTACTTAAAACTTTAGCCAAATGGCTAGGGAGAGTTAAGATAAATCATAACTGTCAATGATGACAACTTTAGACTGCTACTAGTTCACTCCTGTTTATGCCGTTTTAAATGTTGCACTTAGAAATGTTTAGGAGCAGATTGAATTTTTATTGACAGATGCCATCAGTTGTTTAGATATAAATATTTTGAAGTCGGTTCTAACAGTAACATGGAAGATTTTCAGGAAGAAGGCTGCAAAGCTTCACACAACACTTGAGAGATAATATTTTTAAGAGTGTCTCTAAAGTATGCATCTGTGACTCATATTTCCCCAAAGAATAAAGTCCATAGATCAGTGCAGGCTTATTACACTTTCTCACACACACACACACACACACAAAGCCAAAATAAAATGTTACAGCAATTGGCCATATGGGATTATAGAACTGAGTCAGTTTTCTTTTATTTTTTTCCCACTCTTGTCTTGAACACTTTTTTTTTTTTGGATAGTGGTTCTGATACTAACATTTAAATAGCAGTTAAGACCTCAGTGTCAGCTAGCAAAAGGCCAGAAGTTCAGCCACTAGCCTCAAGAATTTTCCCCTTAAAAGTCTGAGTCATGCTGACCCATGCCATGAAATACAGTAATATGTTAAACAACAGAGTGATTTGGTCAGGAATTTTAAGCAGTAATGATATTTTAATTTTAACCATGAAGGCTATTGCTGTTTTCTTTCAAAGCGAACACATCTTATAAATGCCATGTTAGTTTCATAATGCCATAGGATTTACTTGGCAGTACATGGTACTGTAATGCAGCTTCCAGGGAGGAAGGATGGTTCAATGCTTAAGCCATTACTTTAGGATTGGTAAGTCTAGCTTCAATTACCCTCTCTACTACAGATTTCCTATGTGACCTTGAACAAATCAATTATTCTTTCTGTGCCTTTGTTCTCTCTGTGTAAAATAGTGATAACAGTACATTAAACATTATGCGGCACTCATATCCTACAGATATCACAGATGGTATAGTGAATGCAAACAACAACAACAAAAAGAACAGTAGGCAATTCAAATATTGAACACTCACAGATCAAGTAATTGCATAAATTCACAATACAGGAGAAACACTCCTTATTGGAATTACCTGATTTTGGAGTGCTAGATTTCTCAGCATTTACAGTAAAAGTAGCAGTGTTTTATTATCATATAATTTCAGTGAATTTCTTAAAGAAATAAAAAGAAGGGGGAAAAAAGAAAGACTGAACATGGTATCATTTATGATTCAGAAAAGTACTTAAACATGTGCTTAACTTTAAGCATATATACAAGTGCTTTGCTAAGTAGGGTCGGAATTAAGCACATGCGTAAGTGTTTTGATAGCTCAGAGCTTAAATGCTGTCCATGTCTGAAAGGATGGGAGAGCAGGTTGCCACATGGCTATCAGGAGGGGAGCAACTAGTTTGGCTTCCCTTGACAGCCACATGCAGTTGCTGACAGAATACTGATTTGATGAACCACATGTAGTTAATCAGACCAGGTCGTGCAACCAGTGATCTACACATGGTTCATTGGCTGAGGACGTGCACCAGAACTAGTGACCAAAAGAGCCTATATATTTTTGAGGAGGAAGTATGGAGGAAGGAACATGGCAGGGAAGGAGCAGAGAAGGGACACTCAGCTGGATAACTTTTTTTTATTATTATTTTTTTAATAACTAGAGGAGGTCCCACTGGCTGAGGCAACTGTTGAAGATGCAGAGCTTTTAACTCTGTTCCCTCCTCTGCCCACACTAAGATTCAAGTGATATTAAACTCTGAAAATTCATAGTCTGCATAGCATGGCTGATAAGCAATAACATTTTACTATCACTCTCAGGTGAGCAAACCGTAGCATGGCAAATTTCTTTAGTGTAAACAAGGCTTGATTCAAAGATAATGAGAATGACATCCTCTAAACTTACACCAGGGCAAGGTCCTGATTCAGCAATGCACTTAACATGCATGCTCAACTTTGCAATTTGGAAGTTAATGGGATTTAAGAATGTGCTTCAAATTAAGCATATGCTTCAGTGTTTTGCTGAGTTAGAGCCTAAATCAAGAGTAATTACTGAAGTCAATGGGATAAAAGTAGAGTAAAATTAATGCAAGTGAGAAGAGAATCATGTCTAAACTTCATAATTTCATTGCTTTCACATTAAAATCAAGTTACATTTGAAGAAAATCTGATAGTTTTAAAGTTAAAACATTAAAAATCAGATAGTTCTTAACATATGAGTTCTGGAAATGCATTTTTTTTTTAAGAATAGAAAATTTGTGATTTGCATTTGTAAAACTCCAAACTTTAAACATTTATAATGCAATTATCTGACGAATTAATCACATATTTTTCAAATTAGGCTTGATTTGAAGTCTGAGATTTACAAAACAATCCAAATTTGAAGTTTTTACCTTCTGCTAATTTTGAATTATCTGATCACCATTTTAAAATATCACCCAACTGATATTACTCAAATATTTTTGAACAATTTTTATTTGTTAAGAAGAAGCAGAGAAAATTTTAGCCTTAAAGGAATGTGTTTGGGAAAGCAAAGAGAGATCAAAAAGAATTATTAGAAATATCAGACTGGAAGTTTCAATTTAACCATTACTATAGAAGCTGCTATTTATACCTGCTATAGTCGATGATAATTGTTGTCATTATATAGACAAGAATAAACAACTGGAAAAATTATGGCTACCTATCAAGCAAATGGACTTTGTTGCAAACATTTTTGTAAACTTCTGCTGTTAAGGTTGTGAGTTAAGGTAACACTAAATTATTGGCATCATAGTGGCCAATTTGAATCTGTAAACATGAGATTGTTCACACCTTATGGAGCACCAGTGGAAGTCTAGAAGACCAGAGAACACTTACATAGAATTCTGAAAGAAACTAGTGGTAGAGTTTATGAAGAAAGTTGGTATTACTTTGGAAAACTTGCTCAATTTAACTAAGATCTCCAAATAAGCGAGTAATACAATACAGCTTTGCTCAAAGTTGAAAAGGGTATTTCCAAGGAACTGCAGTCCCATTAGTTTGGTATTTAATATGGACTACAGTAAAGGACATGTTATAAAAGTAAATACATAGTGCTAAACTAACAAGAGATAAGAATGATTTAGAAAGGGAAGGTCTTGGCTAATTTGATGCTTCAGGACATTGCAGACAAAGCTGATAAAACACAACATAATTTATTTGGATCTTCAGAAAATTTTGACAAAGTTCCATACTACTGGTCTCTGCTTAAGCTAAAAGTTGCCAGGATCTAGGGAAGTACACGAGAGTGGATAAAGAGCTGACGGAAAAACAAAAAACAGAGAAGCTATGTTAGATTGTGGAAAACGAGATTTACTGGGGCCCAACAGGGGTCAACATTTAGGCCTCTACTGTTCACGATCTATAAAAATGATATAGGCTAGTAAAATGTGCTGACTGCACAATGTTGAAGGAGCCATGAACCTACAATGCAAAGCAAGAAAAATTCAAAAGTGCTTAGCTTGCTTGTTTTCACTGCTCGGAAAGCACGAATAATCTACTTTGCGCTAGGTCATCAACACAAATACAGTTTAAGCATGCCTAAGCCATAAGGTAAATAGAGACAGGCCAAAAAGGAAAAAAAAATTCTTTTGGCTCATATGAAAGCATTACATTAGTGTGAATAAAGTCTTGTATTACTTGGAACAATGCCAAAAGTCAGAGTCATTACCCCAGGTAAAGCATGGGTGAATTCCCCAGGCTCATGTTCCAGTTTTTAAAAGCTCATGATTAGGCTGTATGAATACAAGGATGGTACACTGAACTGAAAAAAAATGAACTAAAAGGGATGAAACAAATCCCAAACAGTAGCCTGGCTGAGTTCAACAAGATCCATAGGTGACACCTTCGAACTTGTGAAATTCGGTATTGATCCCTCTTCTTAAGATACTGGAAGGCCATGAGTGACACTCCCCAAACCCACAACTAGCTAACATTGGTTGTGGTGGTCTGGTTGTTAAAGCAGTGGACAAAGCCTCAGGAGACTTGGATTCCATTTCTGACTCTACCACAGATTTCCTTTGTGACCTTGGGCAAGTTGCGGGGAGGGATAGCTCAGTGGTTTGAGCATTGGCCTGCTAAACCCAGGGTTGTGAGTTCAATCCTTGAGGGGGCCATTTAGGGATCTGGGGCAAAAATCTGTCAGGGGACAGTACTTGGTCCTGCTAGTGAAGGCAGGGGACTGGACTTGATGACCTTTCAGGTCTTTCCAGTTCTAGGAGATTGGCATATCTCCATTTATTTATTTTTTTTATTATTATTTTTTTTACTTAATCACACTGTAAAATGGGGCGATAATGCTTCCATTGCCTGTTTAGGTCTCAAGCTCTTCAGGGGAGTGATTGTCTCTTACTACATGTTAGCACAACGGTGTCCTAATCTCAGGGGGCCACCAAGTAATATACAGGAGCCAGCAAACAGAGCTGAAAACAGGGGCGTTTGAGTGGAGAGCTGTTGGAGGAGAAGGGACGCAAGCCCCTGTTCCTTGGGAGCAGTGAGTGAATTCTTGAGAGCATTTCTTTCTTTGCTTTTCCTTGCTGGTTTATTTTCTGTTTATTTTGAGTTTGCAGTGGCTGAAGCAGAGCCTTTGATCACACAGAATCCCTGTTTAGGGGGCGGGGCTTCCCTGAATAGAGGGTGGGGCTTCACTAATCTGCAGGCCTATAAAGGCAGTCATGTGGCCAGCTAGTGGTACAGGAGACAGCAAACAGAGCTGAAATCAGGGGAATTTGTAAGGGGAGATTGGGGGAGGGAGTGTGTGTGTGTGTTTTTCCTTGACAGGAATTTAGGAGGGAAGGTGATGACAGGTAGAGAGGCAGCAGTGGTGGTGAGCCAAGGAATGAAAGAGACAATAAAAATGACAGGATGTGGAAGCTGTAGGATTTACGTAATCCTGGAGCGGGTACTTGAAAGGTGCTTCATTTGTATGAAGTGCCACCTGATAGATCTGATGGAAGAGAAGATCCAAGGTTTGGAGATGCATGTAAAAACTATGGCTGAGTTTCGAAGGGGATTTGAGCAGATGATGAAGGGAAGGTGAGAGGAGGCTGAAGGGAAAACTCAAGGCTTGCAGATGCAAGCTGGACTGGAGAACCATGAGGGTAGACCGCTGGATGAGAGAAGTGGTCAGTGGAAGCATGTGACTACAAGAACAAGGCAGAGGAAAAGTCCAGCTATAAAAGACAAATAGATCTGTGGAACAGGTTGGCTGAGCTGGCAAGAAGTTGGGGAAGAAAGGCAACAGAGGCTTCACTGGGCTAGTGCTTGGGGTATGCTACAGACCCCAAGGATCCAATCTGGACATTTTAATATTTTTAATATTTTTAATGAAATAAATACTACTGGGAATTGTATGATTATGGGAAAGTTTAATTTTACAGATATAGAATTAACGGCAGGTGCTACTAATAATGGGAGGACTCAGACATTCCTGGCTGTGATAACTGACAGATTTCTTCACTAAATTGTCATTGAACCAACAAGAGGTGATGCCATTTTAGATTTAGTATTGGTAAGTAGAAAGTACCTCAAAGAAGAGCTGGTTGTAGAGGACAACCTTGGTTTGAGTGATCATGAAATAATTCAGTTTAAACTAAATGAAGGGATAAAGAAAAATAGTTTGACAAGGGTCCTTGATTTCAAAAAGTCAAACTTTAAAAAATTAAGGGAAGTAGTTAGGGAAGTGGATTGGACTGAAGAACACAAAGATCTGAATGTGGAGGAGGCTTGGAATTGCTTTACGTCAAAGTTACGGAATCTATCTAAAGCCTGCATTCCAAGCAGGGCAAAAAATCATAGGGAAGGGTTGTAGACCAAAATGGATGAATAAGCATCTCAAACAGGTTATTAAGAAAAAACAGAAAGCCAACAAGGAATGGAAGATGGGATGGATCGGAAAAGAACAGTACATACTGAAAATCAGAAAGTGTAGGGAACAAGTGAGAACTGCCAAAAGCCAAGGAGAGTTGGACCATGCCAAGGAAATTATAACCAATAATAAAAGGGGTTGTAGCCATATAAAAAAAGGAAACAAGGAAAAAATAAATGGAACCTCTAAACACTGAGGATGGGATGGAGATTAAAGATAATCTAGGCATGGCCCAACACCTAAATGAATACATTCTCTCGGTTTCTAATAAGGATAATGAGGATCTTACAGGTAGTGGCAGGGAGGCTAATGGGAATGAGAATATGGAAATAGAAATTACCACATCTGAGGTTGAAGTCAAATTCAAACATCTTAATGGGCCCAAATTAGGGGTCCCGGATAATCTCCATCCAAGATTACTAAAGCACTGGCACAGGAAACTCCAAGCCCAATAGCAAGGATTTTTAATGAATCTGTAAACACGGGGATCATACCCTCTGATTGGACAATTCCTAATATAATACCTATCTTTGAGAAAGGAAAAAAAAAGTGCTCTAGTAAACTACAGGCCTGCTAGTTTGACCTCAGTTGTATGCAAGGTGATGGAACAAATTTTGAAAGAGAAAGTAATAAAGGACCTAGAGGTAAACAGTTTTTGGTATAAAATACAATATAGTTTTATAAAAGGAAGATTGTGCCAGACTGACATGATCTCTTTCTTTGAGACGATAAACAATTTTCTAGACAAATGAAATGCAGATGATCTAATCTACCTGGATTTGAGTAAGGAATCTGATACAGTTCCACATGGGATCTTATTAGTTAAATTGGAGAAGATGGGGAATAATACGAGAATTGACAGATGGATAAGAAACTCATTAAAGGGGAGACTACAAGGGGTCATGTTGAAAGGTGAACTGTCAGGCTGTAGGGTGGTTACTAGCGGAGTTCTTCAGGGATCAATCTTGGAACCAATCTTATTTAACATTTTCATTAACTACCTTGGCACAAAAAGTGGGACTGTGCTAATAAAATCTGCAGATGACATAAAGTTCGGAGATATTGCCAATACAGAGGAGAACTGTAATATCATACAAGAAGATTTGGATGACCTTGAAAACTGGAGTAATAGAAATGGGATAAAATTTAATAGTGCAAAGTGCAAGGTCATGCACATCGGGACTAGCCACAAGAATTTTTGCTATAAAATGAGGACTTATCAGTTGGAAGCAACATAAGAGGAGAAAGACATGGGTATACTGGTCAATCACAGGATAACTACAAGTCACCAATGTGATGCAGCAGTGAAAAAGGCTAATGCAGTCCTTGGATGCAACAGACAAGGTCACATGGAAGTTGTTCCATACTCCTAATCATTTTTGTTGCCCTCTCTCTACCTTTTCTAATTCTAATTCTAATTCTAATATAATATAGAAACGTGGCTTGTTTAGCCTATCCAAACAAAGGCTGAGGGGAGATAGGATTGTACTCTGTAAATACATCAGAGGCATAAACATCAGGGAGGGAGAAGAGTTATTTAAGTTAATAGCCAAAGTTGGCACAAGAACAAGAGGATATAAACTGGTCATCAACAGGGTTAGGCTTGAAATTAGATGAAGATTTCTAACCATCAGAGAAGTGAAGTTCTGGAACAGCCTTCCAAAGGGAGCAGTGGGAGCAAAAACTGTAACTGGTTTCAAGACTGAGCTTGATACATTTATGGAGGTGATGGTATGAGGGGACTGCCTACAATGGCAGGTAGCCCATCTGTGACTGTTAATAGCAAATATCTGCAATGGCCAGAGATGGGATACTAGATGGGGTGGGCTCTAAGTAGCTGCAGCAAATTCTTTCCCAGGTCTCTAACTGGTGGCTGTTGCCAACAGACTTGGGGGTCAAACTGATCGCCATATTTGGGGTCAGGAAGGAATTTTCTCCCAGATCAGATTGGCAGAGAGCCTGTGGTTGGATTTTTTTTTTTTTGCCTTCTTCTTCAGCATGGGGCACAGGTCACTTGCTGGTTTAAAACTAGAGTAAATAATGGGCTCTCTGTAATGTGAAGTCTTTAATTCATGATTTGAGGGCTTCAGTACCTCAGCCAGAGGTTATGGGTCTATCACAGGAGGGATTGGGTGAGGCTGTTGGTGTGAGATATGAAGGAGGTCAGACTAGATGATCACGATGGTACCTTCTGGCCTTAAAATCTATCAGTCTCTGAGCTACACTGAGGGATTAAAAAAAAAAGGTATGCTCTTAACTTGGGTTAAAACAGCAGTGAAGATATGGCAACTCAGGTTAGCAGGTTGAGTTCAACTCCACACTCTCTTATAGACTTTAACTTGAGTTGCTAACTCAACTTAAAAGCTGAGTTGACTTGTTTTAACTTCTATTTTAACCTAAATTAGCTAACCCAAGTGATGAACACACCTTTTTTGAATGTAGACATATCCTAAGCTTTGAACCAGAAATTCTGAGAATCTTACCTTTTTTCTTTTATAAAGGAAAATTCCTTGAAAACAGAATTTTGAATTAATATAAGTATTTGTGAATTTCGCACATTTCCTTTCAGACCTTTTATTATTTTATAAGGACAATGTTATTTTATGGGATTCATTCTTTGTTATAGAGAAGTAAAAACTATAGGGCATATTTCTTTTTTGGTGTGCAAACTAGGAATATGCTAGATCTGAAATTTGGCACACATCTATGGGGCTGGTCAAACATTTTCCATTTACATTTTTTTGAGAGAAAATTTGGTTTTCATGTAAGGTAATATATTTTTTCCACAGGCAGTGTTTGCTTTCCATGCTACATTTTTATGTATTTTTGTTGTTGTTGCAAAACAGAACACTAAAAAATTCAATTTTGAAATACCACAAGAGAGAGTTATCTAATAATATTTTTACTGGGTATGAAGAATCAAAGTAAGATTCAGACCATGATTAGCAGAAGTCAGATCCAGCAGAGGAAGCAAATAAGGTTTTAATTAAATTTTAGAGACTGAATATTAGCCGGGGCAAGGAGAATAAGGAGGGAGAGCAGAGCGGGGGCGGTGGGGGGGAAGAAGAAGGAGAGGGACTGAGGGTAGATAACAGCCACATTGGGTGCCATAGAAGCCATAATTTCAAAACCTGAATGTCATCCAAAGAAAACTGTCTTTTTAGCAGAAGTTCTGATTACTGAGTGACCTTCCAATGTGTGGGGGTAGGAGAAATATTCTCTCCCAAATGGCTCAGAGATGAAAGAAAAATGTCTGAGGGCTCTCTGTAAAGAATGGGACATTGTCAGGGCAAATACCCATTTGAAAATGTGACAGGAAGGAAAATAGACAATAGGAATTTATAGTCTACAGTAAATCAGTGGTCCATTGGATCCAGTATCTTAGCTTCATATTACAGTGTTTTATAAACTATGGGTTACCCCCGGATGGTCTTTCTAGAGGAACATAGGCAGGCTTCTCATTTGTTCTCCAGAATCTAACTTTTAATTTAAAAAAGAGCAAGGTCTGAATGCACAAAAGAAATCAGGAACCTAAGTCACTATTTTAGGTGCACAAATCCCAGTTTCAGGACCACTGTGAGGACACAAAATTCCCACTGAATGTTGTAGGTGGCCAAACTTACTTGCTGCCTAAGTTTTTGCACTTAATGTTCCCTAGACACCTATGTTTCTGCCTCTGAGCTTGCACACTGTTGCCTCTCTCCAGGCACATGGGAGCATATCTCAGGCTCTCCTATACCCCTTAGAACATAGGTACCTAACTCAGGCTGCATGAATTACAATGATTTTCTAGATGCCTAAGAGTTAGGCATCAGGATGCTTAGCATTACGACACCTAACTCCTTTTGCGCATTCAGGCCTAAGGCCCAGATATTTAAACATATTTTAAAATCAACAGTCAATAAGATTTAGACTTCTAAGTGCTTAAATCCCTTTTGAAAATGATATTTAGGCTCTTAAATCAGTTAAGTGTTGTGACACTGAGGGCAGCATAGCCTAAATAACTTTAAAAATCAGGGCCTTGAGGGTCTAGCTGTGAGTGCTGCAAAAAACAAAACAAAGCCAAACCTTGAGAATGTGACCCACGGGTAAATGATGCAGCCGTGTCTGCTTGAGTTGGTGAACCCCAGAAACAATCACTCTGAGGTGAGAACTGCAACATTTATCTCAATGGGTCTTTACTCAGATGTCAGTGATGATATTTTAAATGTCAACATTGTGGACTATTTCACTACTCAAGGACATGTAAGAGCTTGTCTACACAGCATGACAAAGCGCACTAGAGGGGTGCGATTAGTAAAGTGTACCAATGTGTTACACTCTACCTGCCCTGTGTGGACCCTGCTGGCACACTGTAAAAGATACCTAGGTTATGGTAACATAGTTTCTGTTTGAAACAGGACTACATTAATGCAAACTAGGTAGATCATGCCAGCAAGGTCTACAAGGAGCAGTTAGAGTGCTATCCATTAGAGCATTTTACAAATCACATCCCTGTAGTACGCTTTGCCAGTACCATATAGACAAGCCCTAAGAAAAGAGAGGACATATATTATGAAGACTTACTCATTTCTACTCAGAGTGACCATTCATTTTAGATAGGCCTCTGATACTGCATGGCAAGTATGAAGGAAGAGTAAGTTTGGTTCCTTTCCATGAAGGGAGGATCAGCTATCACAAATCTGAGAAACACTGCCATACCAGGTAATTAATAGGAAAGTGAAAAAAATTCCATAGTGGGCAATTATGGAATACCTGGTCCACAGGAGAAGTTTTATCCTAATTCCAGTGATGTAGTGGTTGGCTTGAGCATGATGGTTTCTATCACTTACTAAAATTAATTTATTCCTTCTAATGTAAGTCTGAATACTCTCACTATCCATACTTATGTCCAGTCCTTTGTTTGGACTGGAGAATGGGGAGATGCACATGTGAAGAGCCACTCTGTACACAGATTCCCCCTTCAAATATGTGGTCCAAAATTATATCAAATTGCCTAGACAATCCATATCCAGCCCATTGCGCGGCAAAACACTATACTGCATAGAATAGAGATACATGAAACACTTCAGTCAGTGAGGGCCCAGGACTCAGAAGTACTGAATTCCTCCCTTTGGGAGTTGAGAGTACTCAGCCTCTTGCAAGATCAAGCTCTTTGTTTGAGTGAAAACATAGGCACTGACTTTTACTTTTCCCCAGAGATGCTCCACCCACTCTCTGCTCTGACACCCTACCCCTTCCCCAAGGTCCTGCCTTTGTCCCGCCTCTTCCCACCCCACTCTGCCTCCTCCGAGGCTCCACCCTCGCTTTGCCCCTCCCCAAGGTCCCATCCTCGCGCCGCCTCTTCCGGCCCTCACTCCACTCCCTCCCTAAGACCTTTGCCTGCCTGCCTCTCCCTGCTCTCCACTCTCCCCCAAGCCCCTCCCGAGCTGCCAAACAGCTGTTTGGCAGCACTGCCTATCAGCTGTTTGGCGGTGTCCCCGATTAGCTGGCAGCGCCCCTGATTAGATGATCGGCGGCACCGCCTAACAGCTGTGGCTGGTGGGTGCTCTAGCCCCAGAGCACCCACGGAGTCGGCACCTATGAGTGAATCTGCTACATGTTTTGCAGGATTTCCCATTTGCTTGTGGAAACATGTTACAAACCTGAAAGGAAACCAGTGTAGCATTTGGAAGAGAACAAAAAGGGAGGGAACAAGACTGCTCTCAAGGGTAAAAAGCTGAGTGATAACCAGGCCTCAAGCCAAGTAGAAGGAGCCCACTGTCAGCCCTGCTTCTCCTCTCCACCTCCACTCTCAATTCCCCCTTCCTACTTCAAGCAATATTCGCTTTTCCTTGGCATGAAATAGCTACATGAGTCTATGTCATTCCTGTTAATACCCACGAGGGTTGATTTTGTTTCTGGCTGCAGTTTTGATGATGACGACAGGATATAACAAAACTTATCTGTGTAGCCTCGAGGTAGATGGATCAGAAAATCCACAGCTGCAGCATTTAGAATCTTAAATGGTAAAGACAAGGTCAACCAAAGTTATTATTGCAGCCCAGCATAGGTGATAAGTCCCTCTCCCCTCAGCGGAAAGAAATCAAATCCACTCAGAGCAGGAGTAGAAAAGCACTTGTTCACCAAGCCTAAAAACCTCAGTTAGATACTGGAGTTAGTTCTCCCTCCCTGAATCCTGAAAGATTCTTTCATCCTAAATAAGACAGACAAAGCAGGAACATCTGATGTTTTCTTTTCAAATATTTCCCCATATTGCAAACAAACAATATTTACAGGCCAATATAGTATTGTAAAACAGTAAATACTGAGTCACAATCATTGGCTAATTTCTGAAAGCCAAATTCTGCTCAGTTACACCAGTGTAAATCCTGAATAATAATAACAGGATATTTCTGTTGTCCCACCATTTTGTCTTTTCTATCTGGTTGGTGAGCTCATTGAAGCAAGGTTTGCCTCTGTGTTTCTACAATGCCTATAAGCAGGGCCGGCACTCCCCCTAGGCGACCATAGCCGGTCGCCTAGGGCGCCAGGATTTGGGGAGCGGCGACTCCCGGTGGTGATGCGGCGGCCGCTGAAATGCCCCCAAGGAGCTGCTGCGGCCGGCGGAGGTGAGCTGCTGTGGGCCGGGGGGTTGGCCACCGTGTTGGGCAGGGGTGGGGACTGAGCCTCCTACCACTGCGGGTGGGCAGGGGACCAAGCCTGCCCCCACGGCCCGGTGGGCAGCTGAGCCTGAGCCTGCGGCCCGCGGGCAGGCAGCTGAGTCTGCCCCCGCTGCCGGGAGGGGGGGCTGAGCCACCGCCACAGGGGGTTGGGGAGCTGCGGGTGGAGGGGTGGTTAGCTGCCGTCCGGGGGGGAGCTGGCTGCTGCGGGGGGGCGGCGGCGTTGGGGGCGGGGGCGCAGGGCTGGTGCAAGGAAGTTTCGCCTAGGGTGCGAAACTTCCTTGCACCAGCCCTGCCTATAAGTATAGGGGTTCCAACTTGGTTGAGGACCTTAGTGGATTCCAAGGCCAGATGGGACCATTTAGTGATCATCTATCTGACTTCCTGCATTACACAGGTCATAGAACTTCCCCAAAATAAAACATTGGGAGGTAACATAAGACAAATCAACAAAAACAACAAAGCAGAATCTGATATTTAAGTACTAAAAACCCTTCAAATTTTATAGGTCTGTTTCTTCAAATCACCAATGGCCAGATCCTCAACCTGTGCAAATGGTCATAGCTCTTTTGAAGCCAGCAGATCTATGACAATTAACACCAGTTGAGGATCTGGTCCAGAGACTGCAATGTTGTTGAGCCATTACCCAGGTGCACAATGGGGCATGGGAGGGAGCAAGGAGCTCTATTTCAACCATGTGGCCCATATAATGGTCAGGTCCTTGGGTTCTCTCCTGAGACCGTCAACAAGGGTACCAACTGTGGTGCAGGTTTTATATAAATACAGACATGTAGCTAGTGTGCATCACACTGAGACCCAACTGATTGCACAGAGGTCTCTGTATAGTCATAGCAGCTGGGAATAGCTTTCAGTTTCTACCAACCTGAGCTGGATTTGAAATGGCAACCTAGAAAAAAACCTTTTCTACTCACTTGAGCTATGCAGTTCCCTACAATGAATGCCAGTATGGAACTATAAACTGTTAAGCATTTAAATGCTTATTTTTTTGAGTCTGAGAAGGGATTTTTCAAAGAGAGTATTTCTTACCAGCTGCTACTTTGTGCTTTTGTTTCTAAGGAGGTAGATTAATTTTTCTACTGGCTTTCATGGTTCTAGCTGAAATCACAAGTCTGCCAAACGACCCACAGAAATAAACTCCATGATGGGAAGACTGCAGTAACCGAGATGCTGCAGACACCCGTTAACTATGTGCTATTATTTCCATACGTTTCAGGTTAGATGCCAGTATCTGGATTGGTTAGGAATGTCCTGACTGAAAATGATGTATGTTCACATCTGCACTGCCAAGTATCACATCACTACATGTTGAATGGCCTTACACATTTCTATGATCCAGTGCAATATTCAATTCCAAATGTTTGCACTTAGCCAATATAGTATTGAACCAAAGGAGCATTTTCAACTCTCTGTAGATAGCTCGAAGCAACACACAATTCTGTCTGCCCAGGATTTTTCCATCATTTCGGGTATCTGAGCACCTTCCACACCTCTTTCACACTCTTGTAAAACTGGTGTAATCCTTGTGTGGGCTTTGGATTCAAGAAGAGTCTAAATTCAGAGATATAAAAGTTAATGGGCAATGGCCAGTAATTGCTTTGCTGGCCTTGACTTGTAAAGTAGCAGAAAATGTACTGTTTAAAGACAATATTTACTTGAAAGTTATTCCAACTTCTATTAGCAGCATGTAATGCGTGCAATTAGCACTAAATTCTTACACAGTTGATTACATTTTAGCTAACTGAAAGCAAATGCCTGCAGCGTATGCTGCTTAGGCATAATTACAGTAGTTCTGTTATCTTATTACCATTAATTAAGAAAACATGTGTTGGGGCTGCAGAGAGGATAATACAGCTGGAGATTTTTCTTAATTTGCCTTTCCTGTGTAAAGAATATATTTCCTAACTTGGACGTGGCTTTGCAGAACAAGCTTAGTAGGCAGCCTTTGTGTTTTGTTCTGTAAATATTTCTGTTGATAAAATATTGAGAATATTTTCAGGAGCCCTTTGTTTTTATCCCTTTCACAAAAGTATTCTGGAATATACACACAGATACCTTACCCTGGTACCAGTGGCATTGCAGAGTCGGAGGATTTGAAGGTCACACAAATTTTGCATTTTAAATTTACCAAGCTACCCACTGTGCTTTGCTTTTATTTTGATAAGATCCAAACTCACCAGCCATAGTTCACACTGAATCTAAATTGTGCGCTGGGGGCTTAATCCTGCACTCTGCCAATGGCAAAGCTCCTATTGACTTCAATTGTGGAGGAGCAGACTCCCAAGAAATGAGAAAGCTAAAGACAGCAAAAAAATGTTTTTAGTCCTTAATGAGAAAGTGTCTTGTGGATAATGTCAGAGAGAGAAAATGTTGTTCCAAGTAGTTTCTTTTGCATTTAGCATTATTGTCAATGTGATGAATCAACAGGAGGTGAGGGAAGAAGATATGGGGGAAAAAAGAAGAGGGTGTTGGTTAGAATTGTGGTTCTTTATTGTCCTATAATTGCTTTGCAAGTGGCCTGCAGTCACATTACATAGAGCTGTGAGCTCACAAGAACTGAAAAGCTCAGCACAGCTGGGATGAGAAGGTAAGCCACTAAAGAAAAGCAGGGTGTTTCAAGCACTGTTGGAGACTCACTAAGTGACTCTAGTGTTAGGGAACACTATGCTGCTGGAAATTCAGTTTTTCAGTTGAGATATAAAATCAAAGGGTTGACCACCTATGGTCATTAATGAGCGTATGGCACTTTTTGCAAGTGATGTGGGGTTAACTCCAGTATCCTGGCCAAATTCTAGTTTGGACAATTAAATTCCTTCTGCTTAGTCCTAGTTCAGAAATTACTTCATTTCCAAGAAAGGGGGTAAAATTAGGCAGTCCCAAAGCTATGAGCAATCTGTACTGAAATGTTTGTATGATGTGTAAAATGTGTCACAAACCAAACAAAGATAGAATATAGCTTCAGAATGTATCTGGAATATTGTATCATAAATACATCCCTTTGCAAGAGAAGAAAGCATCTGGGGAATACCTCTCTAGACAAAACAGCCTTCCAAGGGAAGCAGTTGGGGCAAAAAACCTAACTGGCTTCAAGACTGAGCTTGAGGGGATGATATGATGAGACTGCCTAACATGGCATGTAGCCAATCTGAGAATGCTAGCAGCAAATATTTCCAATGGCCGGTGATGGGACCCTATATGGAGAGGGCTCTGAGTTACTATAGAGAATTATTTCCCAGGTGTCTGGCTTGTAGGTCTTGCCCACAAGCTCAGGGTTTAACTGATCACCATATCTTGGGTCAGAAAGGAATTTTCCCCCGGGGTCAGATTGGCAGATACCCAGGGTATTTTCCGCCTTCCTCTGCAGCATGGAGCATGGGTCACTTGCAGGTTTAAACTAGTGTAAATGGTGGATTCTCTGTAACTTGTAGTCTTTAAACTACTATTTGAGGACTTCAGTAACTCAGTCAGATGTTATGGGTCTATTACAGGAGTGGGTAGGTGAGGTTCTGTGGCCTGCAATGTGCAGGAGGTCAGACTAGATGATCATGATGGTCCCTTCTGACCTTAAAATCTATGAGTCTATGAGTAAAATCACTGGAAAGGATAATGCTAGTGACAAAACCCGACTATCTCTTCCTCTCCCTGAGATCTCAAAGTGAGGCTTTTGTAATTGCAATTAGAGCCCAGGAGCAGGGCTGGTGCACCCACTAGGTGACCCTAAGTGGTCGCCTATGGCGCCATGATTTGGGGGACGCCTGGCCGCGGCTGCCGCCTGCCTACCAGCTCTGCGGCTGAGCTGGGGAGGTGGCGGGGGGAGGCTGCCGGGCGGGGGGCTGAGCAGCCGGCCCGCGGGAGGTGGAGAGCCACGGGCGGTGGGATTGGCTGCCGCGGGGGTGGTGTTAGCTGGGGGGGGGGCGGTGTTAGCTGGGCGGGGGGGAGGGCATAGGGGGGTGGTATTAGCTGGGGGGGGGTGCAGGGCTGGTGCAAGGAAGTTTCACCTAGGGCGCGAAACTTCCTTGCACCGGCCCTACCCAGGAGGTAAACTAAATCTTCCTAATTCTCAGTTAGGCTCAGTAAGACTCCTTATTATACCTTAGGCCCCAAAAGCTCTGTTGACTACATATCCCCAGTATCTTAAGCCCCTCTCATCAGAGTTCATGAGCACTCTGGGTTACAGGTTGTCGCTTTGTGGATTATGCGACAATCAAAGCAAGGAGCACACAGTCTTTGTAATGGAACTTCCTAATCACACATACTTTTACTCATAGCATAGCACAAGAAAGTTAAAGATCTAGGCAAATATAAGAAACATCTGCACACCAGTTTCCTGACAGCCATTTGGGCAGGGCTGGCCTTACCATGAGGCGAACTGATGCGTCCACTTCAGGTGCCAGACTGGGGGCGGAGATGCCACTAGGATCCAGAGTGTAGAAAATTGTGTCTGCTGCTGGTGTATATGTATTCTTTCTGCTCTAGATGCACAGAGATGGTGGGGTGCTGTGCTGGAGGAAGGAGGGCACAAGAGACATAACAGGCAGGCAGGAGAAAAGGTGAGAGGAAATAACAGAAAGCAGCAGGAGCTGCAGGGAGAGAGAGGAGGAGGAGCCTCTTATGTACCTCTCTAGCACCCCAGGAGCCTGGACTGATTAACACCAGCTTCCCAGGGATCTTCCTGTTTCCTGCTGCTTCCCTGAACCCACTTGAGGAGAACAGGCAGTCAATTGAAGTAGTAGGAGCCAGTTAGGCCATTAAGATGCTGATATCTTCCCTCACTCAGGCCCTTCAATTAAGTGTTGAGAGCCACTATAGCTGGCACCGAACAGCAGTCATGAGTGAAAGAAGAAAATACCCCTCTGGGGCAACAGTCAGAAAAAGAAAGAAAGCAAAGGAAGCTTTTCTATCTAAGCAGGAAGGAGCTCCCCTGAGATACATAGACACACATGTTCACGGTGAGCCTTCCGGCCCCAGTGAGGATGTAAGTGGTGAAAAAAAACATGCACATTCCTGAAGAAAAGTGCAGATCAGAGAAGAGTGTGGTGGAGGCACAAGAAACAGCTGCTGCTGAGTTTAGTTCCTTAATTCTAGATGATCCAGGACTCTGGACCCACTTGAGCAGTAGCCTGAGGGACTTCCTTGTCCACTGCAAGTGAAAAACTTCATGTTTCCCAAAGACAATGAAAATAGAAGTTTCCATCCAACACATTACTGGTATGAAAGCCCCAATGGTGACAAAGTGGAGAGGCCATGGCTTATGTACTCAAAAACCCAGAATGCTGCATACTGTTTGTTGCAAACTCTTCTAGTCTAATGTTCCAGTCACATTGGGTTCTAAAGGAACAAAGGACTTGGAAAATCTGGCTAGAAATCTGGTATGCCATGAGAAGGCAGCAAATCACCAGAGACCATTCCATAGGTGGAAAGAGCTTGAGACGAGACTAAGGTTAAAGGCTAAATACCTGCCTGTTGCCCCCCTTACACTGGCTAGCAGAGCTGACCATCTGTGGAGGAGAGCACTCTCTGCACACCTCTAAGATATATAAGCACTGAGCATGACTCCTCTTCCTCTCTAGGGAGCTCTAGGAGGCAGTGTCCTTCCCATATGGTTTTAATAACACAGCTGTCTCTAACAGCAGCAAAACAATACTGTTAAGGTTCTTGAGGGCTTTAATTGCCTATACTGCTGTTCCTTTTATCCCAGGCATGGACCCACTGTTCATGCCTTGTAGTCAAAGATAAACTGGAACAGCTGAGAGGACGCCAAATAGAAGTTCAATGTTATAAAGACTGGCTAAGCTAGAAGGACTCAGTTATTTAAGTGAAAGTCTCCTTTTAATAAGTCCCCTGCTTTGCACTGATGCCTTTTGTTACTTTGTTTATTTTTTAATACGCCAACACAAATGAAAATGTCCCAGTTGTTAGCATTTAAAAAAAAATGCGTCCACTGTGCATGGAGAGTGCGTGTTCCATATTTCACAGTAAGTGAACGGCGTTCATGGCCAGCAGTATATCCATGGAATGCTGGCCAGCAGCTTTATGGATTGATTTTAAAATGTGATGGAAATATACTGTATGTGCACAGTAGCCAAGTTTTCCAGTGTTAATAACTGGGACATTTTCATTTGGTTTTTGTTTATTAAAAAATGAATGGGAGGCCTAAGACCCGGCAGAGCCATCTGACTCCTGGTCTTGAAACCAGCCACAGTTGCCTGCTTATAAAGCCTCCTTTAGATGGTCTGCCTAGACCACATGCAATTTCCTTTTAGTTGCTTCATAAGCGACCAAATATGCTTTGTGTGGGGAGATGGGATGCTCTCTTGCTCTCATTTTGTCGTAACCATGCTCTACACCAGTGGGTCCCAAACTCGGTCTGCGGCTTGCTCAGGGAAAGCCCCTGGCGCGCCGGGCCGGTTTGTTTACCTGTCGCCTCCGCAAGTATGGCCGTTCGCGTCTCCTACTGGCCGCGGTTTGCTCTACACCCAAACTAGTCCATTTCTGTAATTTTTGCTCTTTCTTGACAAACTTTACCAGCTGGGTGTTCACAGGGGTCTGAAGTGCCGGACCTCAGCCCCATTCTGCCCTCAGGTAACACAATTCTAACTGAAGCCAGCAGTAACTGCAAATAAATATCCAAGGATGATCTGGCTCTGTAAATACGGAATTAAAAAAATGACCTGTTAACAATTGCTCATGGAAGATGCTAAAGTTCATTGACAGAGACGACACTATCTCCGCAGCAGTAAGAAGGGGAAAATATAACAGGAGTTGAATATTTGCCTGTTGGATCTGAGGAAGATGTAGTAAGCAGCAGCTGCCTGCAAAATGGCCTCAGCTCTGCCAAATGTAAAGGGCCAGCCCCAGCATGGCATGCTGGGAAAAATGTTTCCCAGGGCAATGCTAAAGTGGGGAGAATTACAAAGGAAGGTGGTCCTGGGAAGACAGCTGCTTCTATGCAATAACTGATAAGAGAACAGTGCTATATCGTGTCTCTAGTTAACTTTCCTTTAAAGAAAGTTTTAGTCCCTTATAATGATTGATTGTGTAGCATAAATTTTCTAACCCTTCAGTGGATACCTAAATGCTCCCACTGAATCTTTGATGTGACCTGACCTTTTTCTGAATGGGGTCTGTGTGATTCAGGACACAAGTAATTTTTAATACAATTTTTCTCCCTGCTTAAATCCCACAATCGTTGTTTCTAACATCCAAAAGGCTGGCTTTAGGGTCTATTCTTAGCACTTACATAGCATTGTGTAACTTCAGACCATTTTACAAATATAAACCAGTTAACTAATCCTTGCTGTATTGTGGATTTATATGCATAGCTATCATTAATGTTAATAGGTATTACCTGCATATATTCCCACCAGATTATTAGTATTCATTTGTATTACAGTAGCACCCAAGAGTCCTGACCAGGATTGAGGCCCCATTGTACCCAGGCACTATACAAGCACACAAAACAACCCTGTGCTTAAAATCTGTGCTTAAGAGCTTACAGTCTTATTTTAGCAAAGATGCAACACAGACACAAAGCAACAGGAGGGAAGTGGGGGACAGAAAATGAGGGTAAAAAATAATCACTTAGTTACCTAGGTTAGAAACATGCATAACATGATGCTTCCAAATGATCTGAAAGTTCTTTCGTTAAATAAATAGATTACAAGTTCTCCAGTGCACAGACTGTCTAATTAACGGTTGGACTATGTCCAGCACCATGGGGACCTGATTTTTATTGGACAATACCATAATATAAATGTTTCTTAATAATAATAATACTAAATAAAATCAGCTATCCCAACTGCGGCTGGTAGTTGGCTGATATCTGTTATGCATCACAGTAGAACTGATGGGAAAATAGACCCACTGAATGTAAACTGCCCTCAAACTAGAAAAGAAAACACATGCCTGTCCTTTTGAATAAGCTTTGCTGTACTTCAGCAAAAGCAGTCTGTTTTTAACCTCTTCCATTTTTTCAGCCCAATAGGTCAACATTGGAAGTGGGCCCAACCTGCAACCGCAGATCTGAACCTCCTCAAACTTTGACAAAACTCAGATTCAAACTTCTCATCTCAGATCCCTCTTTGTAGGTGGATCTGAAAGGGAATCATCTAAGAACATGATCTAGATCCAAACGTCTCAGCTAACATCTATCGCCAATCAACGCAGCACAGTGTAGCACAGCACAAAATATAAAGCAGTGCAAGTTGCAAGCGTAATATACCAGGAACTTGTTCTCAAAACTTTGGTCTGAAATTGCATCTGCAAAATATGTAGATGCAGACATAACTGCGCACGAAAGCCTTCCACATTTACATATGTGCTGCGACATCCTCACTTGCATGAGTGCTGTAGGTGAGGGGACTCAGATATCATGCTCATTGCTACAGAAATGCCGATCAATAATTACCGATTTTCCAGTGAAGTTCTCCATTTTGCATGCTCAATTATTTGCACGTTTCTTTTGCTGACGATTATTAATTTTGGTGCAATGATTCTTTTATTACCCAGAATACTCGCTTTGCTGAAAATTACATGATTACTTTTTTTGAGGGAGGGGGGATTGGAAAATGTAGAGATTGTTCTAGTCTTTTCTTCTGTGAAAAGAATAAAGACAACTTACAGCGCTTCTCTATCCTATTGCTCAGTATAGCTGTGGCTCTGAGCCAGCAAAACACAGTCCTGCAGCCTTTCATTGTGATCCTGTGCCAAGCACAGCAATAGGAGGGAAGCATCAGCATAATCAGCACAATGTAGTGTCTCTGAGCCAGCAGGGATGTGTCACAGCTTTATACAGAATTCCCTATCTTTTTATTTCATTATGGAGACCACAGACTGGGATATTATGGGTCACTCAAAGGTCATGTTACAGAAAGCAGCTTCTTCTTAGTAAGATGAGCCCCTCTTTAGTGTACTATTAGATTATTTTCCTTCTCTCGGTTGACTGCATGAAGGTGTGGGATGAATATTTGTCTTCTGAATTCTTTAAAAGGCTTTCCTTCTTTCTGTATTTTTTCACAGAAGCACCTGTTTTCAGGGAACAGTTTTCCCCATTTAGACAAAGGTTCCATACATTTACCAGCTTGGCCACAAAGGGATAACATTTTGAAATATTTGCAACTCTCATTGGAAGTCCAGGGGACTTGAGCTCCTAAGAGGCTAAATCACTGCTGAAAATTGGGCTTATGCTTCTAAGTCACTTAGGCACTTTTGATGATTTTATTCGTACTGTGGTAGTGCTGCAAAGCACTTTAAACCTCAGTATTTGCATTTCCCATTTCCGCAGTCTGGGAGTTATCAGCCCAGGTAAAAATTAAACTTTGATCTTGCGCTAAACTCCGTGCGTGCAGACTCCTGCCGCCACAGAGAACCACCTCACATGACTGCAAGCATCTGCCTACATGAAGCTCGATGCGTAATGAGGGCCAAAGGTTATGAGAAATATTAGTGACCAGGATTAATGCTTGGACTATATAGATATGAAACAAACTTTGTTGTAAGCGGCTGCACAGCACTTTGCAATGTTTGGGCTGTCCTGCGCCAAAGATGCCAGGCACTATCTCCTCCTTCTCTTGTCTGCAAGCCATCTTCTGTGTTAACATTATACATGGGACATGCACCACATCCTGGCTCAGGAAACTGCCTCCCTATAAGCATTCAAGTTCCTCCTAAAAAAAGATTAAGGGACTGATTATGATGCCACCTAGACCCGCGTGAAGTAGGAGTGACTCCTTTAAAGTCTGTAGCATTACACCAGTGTGAATCCCGTGTAAGTTAGAGGAGAATTAGGCCCATTTTTTCCCGCTTGCGTTTTTGTGTGTGTGCATGTAATGGTGGTTTTTTGCAACATGATAGTTATTGTATGTAAGTGCCCCAATACCATTTCAATATATGTTAATTTAAACAGGAAAGAAGTTAAATTTACAGGGTCCCAATTCCCTCCCTCTTCCTCCCCCTCCCTGTCTTTTTTACATATGTGTCACAATTTCCTTCTATTGTTGTGGATTTCTTTTACAAAGTAACAGAAGACTTTGATGTAGAATTAACTGAACCTGTACTACTTATTCAGTTTTTGTTGGCCATGTTTTTATTCTCCTGGCTTTGGTCACAATGCACTACGTATATTGAATGAGAATTTTTAAAATGTTAATAAATACATTTTAAATAAGGAACAAAATGTAAACTCTAAGCCCACCTACAGCTACTATGGCAGGCTTGAATGGGGTGACTTTGTAAAATGCTGGAACATGGAATTAATTATAGAAATACTGTAAATCTACCAATATTTTGCTGTTCTGTTTACACACGCCTCCCTCCCCAACAAGCTTCCATGGTTCACAGGAAGAATTGCAGAAAATATGTGTCTGGTGATGTCCTTGAGAGAGATCCATAGGGAAAACCAAGATGTGTGTAATAACAGAGCTGGTCAAAATTTTGTGTCTTGGGGGGTGGGGGGGGCAAAAATGTTGAAAGAAAATGAACAGTATTGTTTTGTTCAAATATTTTCAATCTTCTTTTCATTTTTTGGATGAACAAATTTTAAAGTTCAAAATTATTTCATTTTGAAAAATTTCATTTCCAGTGTCTGGGATTTCCCCCTCACCCCTCTCCTTTTTAACATAGTAAAAAAAAATAAGGAAAAAATATTTAAAAGTAAGAGAAAGTAGGGAAAAAACATTTTCTCTCACTTTTTTCCTCTTTGCACTGAAAAAGTGTGGAAGAAGTGAGGTGTGAACTTTAACTTTTTCAGCCCTGATACATAGCCTTGGGGGATACCTATAAAAGACACGCACACAGATGGACATGGTACAACCAAATAGCAAGACTGGATTAGAAACAAGATCACACAAGTTTGTTCCCAAATTGAACAGGCAATACTTGAATCTTAATAAACACAAATCTCATTCTTCAAAGACCCGAATGTGAAACGCTGGCTTTTTTAAATGTTGCCATCCCTTCCAATGGTCCAATAGGGAATCCTGCGCTGATATCAGCATGTACTAGCTGAACTACCATAGCTGAAGGTCTTTTCCATCATTAATATCTATGACTGGTACAGTTGATCAATAACTATGAAGTTGTTGATATGAATGATATCTCTTTAAAAAAGCTAAAATAGAGAGCCCTTTTCATGGGAACAATGCTCTTCCCTCCTGTTCTCTGAAAAACACACCACTGAAATGATTTGGAAGTACATTTCAGCTGCATACTTAACGCTTATCCCATTTCTCACTGATACACAATGAAATCCAAATTTCTGTGGATAATGCTGTTCTTTGTTTCCCCCAACTCTCATATCTGAATGTTTGGCTATTAATTGATAATATATTACATGGGATTTCGTAATCAGAAATACTGGCATCCTATGCAACTGTATTAACTGAATTTGCTTGTGTTTTTTAGACTTCAATTTCATGTTTCATTCCAAGGTTTTACAACCACATTTTTATTTCCAAGCCTTTGCTAATGAAGAATGTTAGTGGCCAAAATACAGGATAAAATAAAATTTTATGATGTTAGCTGCACGTTAGTGTAAGGTCATTAGATTTGGCAGACCAGCAGTACTTACTTGTAGTCTGATACCCAGTCATTGTTTCCAGTTTGATCCACTTGGGCATTTAGAACAATAAATGTTGAGCTTTCAGATATTACAATATAGTAAATTTCAATTAAGTGTGAGACTAAATATAGGTTCAGCTTATACCTCTCTTGAATGAGTTGTAGTTAGTTGGCTTGGTTTTTGTTCTTTAATTGTATATTGTTAACCAATATACTCATGAGTTCTCATGAGAATAAAGCAGGGAATTTCTTGTTTCTTACCCTGACCCCATCTTGTGTTGTGGTGCCATTGGGTCTCACCAGGTAAGCAGAGCTAAGTCTGGTTGGAACTAGAATGGGAAGTTACATACCTCAGGAAAGTGTTCTTGTGATTCAGCAGGTGGCACTCTTCTCTTCGAATCTGTATGTGGAGATGCCATCTTCCAACTGATAGTCTGGGAGCATGTGTCATTCTGTGGGCAAGTAAATGACAGAAAGGTAAGAGAGGTGTCATTTGACATCTACAGAATCACGATTTTAATAGGGTCACCTTCTGCACTGTGGCAGGGAGGACTCACTGCTTTCACCCACCCGCACGAGCTCCCAGCTCCAGGTCCCCCGTGGCTGGAAATTTTTATAATGTCATTGGAAGTGGGTTGAGTTGGGTATTGTTTGAAAGCCCTTTCTTCCATGAATACAATGGTACCCAAACATGACAAACCTAGAACAATTATGTAGATATATTGTCATGCGGTTCACTCACCACTAGTGGCGCCTCCTGATGGCCATCCTGGGGATTAGCTCCAGCCAGGCCTCCCCTCCAGCAGTGTCTCTCCCATTGTCCTCTCACCCTGTGGACCCCTCTCACTGCAGGAACCACAGCCTCTTCTTCATGACTCAGCCTTCTGGCTGGGTCACTATACATGTTCTCCCCTTCTGGGGGAGGTGTAAAAAAGTCTTTCCAGGACTCCCAGGCAGTCTGCTGTCCTCTGCCTGGCCTGTGCCATGTCCCCAGTGGCTGGTAGGGGAACCCAGGTCTGCCCTCTACTCTGGGTTCCAGCTCAGGGTCCGCAGCCAAGCTCTGCACTCCTATTCCTTGTTGCTATTTCCCTGAGCCTTCACCTACTTTCCTGGCTACACACACCCCCTCTGGGTTTGTCCACCTCCCAACTCTCTCCACTCAGGGAGAGACTGCAGCCTACTTCCCTGCAGCTTCCTTCTGTTGCCAGCCACCTGGCTTTCTACAGGCCCCACCTATTCCTGTCCAGCTGAGACTGCTTCCAATTAATTCCCAGCTCCATGGCTCCTCCTCCAGGTGCAGCCTGTGGTGTTAATTGGCTTGCCTGGCCATCTTAACCCCTTCCACTCCTGCATGGGGTGGACACCCCATCACATATATATTCAAGAAAATGTTTAAAAAATCAACTTTTTAAAATTATATTTTAACACAGGCATGTCAAACATCCAGCCCTCACAAAGTTAAATTGTGGCCCTCACCAGACAGTACTGAGTTATCAGTTAATGCTCAAAACATGATACCCTATTAATTTTTTTTATGTTACAGGTTACTGTAAAAGAAAGGAGTGTTCCAAGTTGATTTGCCATCACTGGCAAAAATGAAGCAGCTTTGTTTATTATGCCAAATGAGTTGTAAAGCAGCACTGGTTAAGATGTCAGCATCCAGCCAGAAATTACTGGAATCCATCTGCAAAAGGTATGCACATAGTTACGTAACAGACATTATATAACATAATTAATTATAACTCCAAGGTAATGTATTACAAAATCCTTGTTGTACTTTGGTCTTGATCATTTTTTGGCATCAATGAGGAGATGAAGAAGTTGTAGCTGAATGGGGAGGTGACTGAGAAGTAGCTGAATCTTTGGAGCATATCACTCTGAAGGCCCTGATTAAACACAATGCTTGGTGGTACCTTACACCCTCTAAGAAATGAATTCATAAATTAAATTTGGCAAGATCAGAGAGGAAGTACACTGAACATCAGGAGAAAGCTGAAGATGCCAGGACAAGTGTGAGCTGTGAGTAAAACTCACCTTGTACTTGGTCCCATGGCATATGCTTTGAGAGGAACACTTGCTTCTTCTGTGGTAAGCCAGAAGGCATCCATTAAGCACAGTTTCAACACGAGACAAATGAAAAACTGTATGAAGCAGTCAGTCTTAGTTAGAATGTTGCATACAAAGTAAAGTTAAGAAGGCACAATGACCCAAAAGATGCCCATGCATACAACATTACATATCATATCAAGAATGTATGTAATGTGTTGCATCAAAAGGTAAAAGCAACAGAAACAAATACTGATTTTACTAATGCAAACTGTATGACTCAGCTGGAGTTGATAATTGCCTTGCAGAGGACCTAATGGTTGGGAAAATTGTGGCAATGGGCAATGTAGAAGCTAAATATTAAGTATAGAGAAATATGTGCTTTGAATGGGCATAACGAGGAACAAATTCTTAGCAGAAAAGCTCTTAAAGCACTTATTGAAAACAGGGGATATGGATGTAGTTTTTAGCAATCCTTTCTGCTGAAATGAATCACAGCTCATACCCTTAAAAACTGCAAAAGACGTGGCACTATCATAAGCAGAAGAAAGCACTGATGTCAACAGAAACAAGACTCTGTTTGTAGCTGCTAAATTTTTGTGGAAAAGCATTTTGTCCTGCAGTATGTGGGCATTTCAGGGATCCATAGCTGATGTCAAATAAATAATACCCTGGGACCTGTACTTCTCTAAGGTGTGCATTGGTGGTTGCAGTGACTCCAGCACCAGCAAGTAAGACATTAAGCAACTGGAGAGCAAGGCTGCCATTTTATCACAAAGCCTCATGTACAAGTGCTTGAATGAAAGGCAAGTTTCCAACACATACCAGACAACTCTGCAGCATATACATAATCTACCACTACAAGTGGCTGTTGATTTAACAATTCATTCCAAACCCCTTGCAGCTTATGCACAGCATTGGATCCTCTGTGGACTACAACAAAGTACTCTGCCTGGAGAAAACAATTGCAAATGAGATTCTTCACCATATGGAACTCAATGAAGGGTTATACATTCCCCCAAGACCTTGTCAAGGGTAGGCTTATATTTTGTGCTGCCAATAACTTAGCAGATGACAAAGGAATCCTTCATGCTACTGTTATGGTCTGCTATCAGGAGCTTATTAATGAGGACCGATTCCAACTTCAAGTGCTATCTGGACCAGCAAAGAACTGTTCCGTGAAGGAGCTTCCTGACTCGCTTACTTTCCTACCAAGGTCCAAACTTTCTGAAGTCCAGTTTTCAGTGAAGCCGCAGTTTAACTGACTATAGTAGAGCCTTCTACGTTCATTAACCAGGACCATACTTGGTTATTATGCAAAAGTGGGATGCACTCCAGAGGTGAAAAATCACTGAGTACATCTGCAGCTGATGAGATAGAAGACATACTCTCAAATGATCCGACACTGAGGACATACCATACTGCACCATTTCAGGAGAAAGGTACATGCCAACATGGTTAGCCTTTAACTTGGCCCTACATGAGGTGCTAGAGTGAATGACTTATGTATGTCAATCATACATAGTCCTGCTGATTGGTCAGTCTGCTCAGAAAATTGACACTGACATGGGTTGCATTTACACCTACAGTAGTATCAAGAGGCAAATGATCAAGCAATGAAATGTCTCCAAGATAAGCAAGTGCATCCAAAACTACACTCCCTTATCGGGCCTGATTTGATCTTAGAGGATAGACTGATCATACCAGTAATGTGCTCCTGAATCAATCCTTAGGCTAATAAAATGCTGGGGTGCAAAGACCAGATGTTCACCATCCTGGAAATGTGTGGCCAGCTGCCTGCCTTGTACAAAGATGTGTTGGTCCGGTGCAGACGAGGATCAGTGTGACAATGTGTCTAGCAGTGATGCCCTAGATGAAGACAACAATTATGATGAGTTTGATGAGTTTGATGAATACATGTTCTCAGTCCTACATATCAAGGCTAACTTCCCTAGGATTACCAAAGATCAATGGACCTGGGAAGTAGAAGTGGGGGAGCAAATCAAATGAGACTTCCGTTACCTTTCTATCACTAATTGCCCATGGAATGAGCTTTTATGACATTGTGCTCCCAGACCAGTGGTGGGCAACCCACGGCCCGTGGGAGCAGGTTGCCCACCACTGTCCCAGACTATGCGTGGTAAAATGAGATCCTGGCCACTTGTGCTAATTAGAAGAAGTCTTTGCACTTTGGAAAGGGTAGGAGTTAATTCCAGTGCCCTCGCCAAATGCCAATTACAGGAACAAGTAATTATGTTAGCATGTACCAGCAATTAAACAATATTACATAATTTCTAACAAACACTCTGTTAACCTATGCAATCACTAGAAAGTGATAAGAAGTTACTTATTGTGTCGTGTAATTAAAAATTACTACTTTCTTTGAGTACAGGACTACCTCACCCAGTTAAAAGGCATCATGAACCACCTCTATCATGGTGAGTTACATATTTATCTCTCCACCTCATTATCTCCAAACACAATGCCGCCAACTCAAACTCAGTAGGACAAAAAATGAACTCAGGGCAGAATCCATTGAAGCTATGTCAGTTTACACTAGCTAATCTGATCTCTCATATTTTCTCCCAAACCCTATCCACTGCTGCCCTTCTCTTTCACTGTGGGCTATTTATCTACCTTCTGCTACTTAGGTTCACAGGCTTGGCATCCTCTTTTGACTTATTTTCTTCCCCTCCCCCCTCCCACTATGTTGTCATTAAGTTTTGCTAGTTCAACAATCTCCATATTCCATCTGTTCTTCTCTGCTCCCACTACAAAGACCTTTGTCTTGAAGCTAACACCCTCATCCCTGGGCTTCTGACTCTTATTTTGTTCCCCGTCAGTCTATCCAAAACAAATACTGTTAATTGGACGAAAGCCATCAAACAATGCTAATAGTTGTGAATATTTCATTCATGAATATAAATAATTTGTCTAAATGCAGATTCCATCTCTTTGCTAAGTAAATACCAGAAGCTTTAAATGTGGGAGGGGCTTTCATGAAGCAGGGACCTGCTTGTTGGGATGTTACTGTGACCCTGGCCGACCAGGAGCCAGCTCATGCCAAGGCCTTTTGGTCTCATCTGAACCCTGACAAATACATAGCTGGAAACCCCGCTGGCTCATGTGTGTGGTAGAATTGTTAAAATAGATGTTAAGTTGATAAGAATGTGTTTAGCGTTTAAATTTGATGAACTGTTTGTAGGATGCTGCATGTAGTAATCTCACTTATAACATCTGTACCCCATGTTGTAAGATCATATTGCATGTTTGCATTATGAATCTTTGTAGTTGTAGAAGTCATCAAACAGGAAAGGAGCATTAATTAATGTGAAGGCTGGCTTCCTACAGAAGGGGGTAGTTCTTGCCCACTACGAAGTCCCATTGAAATCAAATGATCCATTGTGAAACATCAAAGAACAAAGACTTTAATTGCCTTCCCCCTCTCGACCCCATTAAGAGGAGGCATGTGCCTGAACTCATCTCACCAGCTTGAACTCTGGAGAAAAGGGAATAAAAATCCCTAACAAGAAGAAATTGGATCTTTATGCTGCTTAGGCTTCTGGAGGGCAAGATTTCTAGGCATTAGCAAGGGATCTCCAGCAGCTTTGCCTGGTTAGCCCTAAAGGACATCTAGAGCTTGCATTTTACAGCTGCTTCTCTCACTTTTTGGAATTTAAGACTGTAACTCAGGTGTGTGTGTATGTTTACCTGCTTAACCTTCTTAGCTAATAAATCTTTAGTTAGTTTATTATAGGTTTAGCTACAAGTGTTGTCTAAAGAGCAATTGACCTGGGGTAACTGACCGGTCCTTTGGGATTCAGAGTAACCTGAATATTATTGTGATTTTTGGTGTAAGGGACCATCTGTCACAGAGGCAAGCTTGCATAGGCCGCAAGATAGACCAGAGTACCCAAGAGGACTGTCTGTGGCTCAATGATTAGGCTGTTATAGAACAAGAACGGCCACACTGGGTCAAACCAAAGGTCCATCTAGCCAGTATCCTGTCTTCTGACAGTGGCCAATGCCAGGTACCCCGGAGGGAATGAACAGGTAAGCATCAAGTGATCCATTCCCTGTCACTCATTCTCAACTTCTGGCACACAGAGGCTAGGAACACCATCCTTGCCCATCCTGGCTAATAGCCATTGATGGACCTATCCTCTATGAATTTATCTATTTCTTTTTATCTAGTTTTGGCCTTCACAACATCCTCTGGCAGAGAGTTCCACAGGTTGATTGTGCTGTGTGAAGAAATAGTTCCTTTTGTTTGTTTTAAACCTGCTGTCTATTAATTTCATTTGCTAACCCCTATTTCTTGTGTTATGAGAAGGAGTAAATAACACTTCCATATTTACTTTTCCCACACCAGTCACAATTTTATAGATCTCAACCATATCCCTCTGTGATGGTGATGACGACTCACCCCTGCGCTGCCTCCTGTCAGTCGTCTTGGGAACACTCCCCTTAGCCATCTCTTTTCCAAGAGAAAAAGTCCCAGTTTCAGATAAAAATGGACCTGGATCCATACCAGTTCCACACTGGCGTTTGCAAAACTAAAACCACCCCTTTAATTGCCCATCTCAATTATCAACATAGTGCAATTCTTCTGGAGGTGAAATTTTGCTTTTCTCTTAGTAACTGTGTTACTTATTAACTGCTACAGACAAAATTCAGCCCTGGCACTAATGGGTGGGCTGCCCAAGAAGTTGGCCATAGTATATTACATCAAACACCATATCAATGAAAACAGTAAGTTCATAAATTAACTATTCAATAGAAAGTGAAAGTTTATTTTCTACAGCCCTTAAATTTTTCACCTTTTATTATAGCATAGTGACCTACTGGCTGGGGATCTCATGATAGTTAATGACCCACCAGGTTAAGGGTCTGCTTAGATCAGGTTTCTTTATTAAGTTCCAGAAAGTGACTGACACAAAAGTAATTATTCTTAGAGCAGTGTAGTACAGGGATAACCAGGAAGCAAATTTTCTAATTTATCAAAAGATTTGAATTAGTTTGAAGTGCAATTATAAATAACAACTTAGATTTTCAAACACTCGTAGAGAAATGTACATATGCACTTTTATGCCTTCAATATGTAAAGCCAACTGCATTTTGAATAAGGAGGGATTTGAGCAGACATGAACCAATATAAACAGAATCATAGAAGTGTAGGGCTAGAGAGGACCTCAAGAAGTGATCAAATCCAGCCCCCTGTGCTGAGGCAGGACCAAGTAAACCTAGAACCAGCAAACGTACATGCAAATCCTGATCTGATCATGCTCTCAGCCCTACGTGAGCACAAATGATCATGCACATTTCTATGCATGCAACTGGTCATGCACACTTGAAAATATAGGTCAGTATTGATTTAAGCTGACCATAGAATAATCCTCTATCAGTAACTGCTTTCTAATTCAATATTAAATACAAATATTTATTTAAGAGGCATGTATTAGTTGTGTTTAGGCAAGACTTATTGGTGTGGAGGAGTGGGGGAACTTCTAAAATCATTCTTCCTTTGATGCAAGAATGAGGCTGTCCTGCAGTGATCAGATTTGCATGCCAAGTCACTGCAGCTTTGAAGGCTAGCAGCATGCTTTACACATACTGTGAGCTGCTGACTTCATCAGATAAAAGTTTAGTACTTCTGAATAAACTTAAAGTGAATCATGAGCTCAGTGTTGACATGGATTGTTTCCCCTAAACAACATTTCAGGCTCCTTACGAGTCCTTTTCTCAGGAGAAATAATGCATTTTTTTTCATTTATACTTGGGATTCTAACATTCCTTCTGAATGACAGAAGAATGATCCTGTAGTAAAGACAGTGAACTAGGACACAGGACAGGATTCCTGTATGGAATGATTCTGATCATCTAGTCTGGACTCTAAATCTAGGTTCAATTCCTGATTAGGTGATGGACTTCCTATTTGATGTGGGGCAAGTAATTAATTTAACATCTCTTTGTCTCTGTTTCCCCTCTGTAAAATGGACTTAATTTAACAGAACCCTCCGAACTTCAGGAAGTTCGTCTAAATCAGGCATTGATCTAAACCATCCTGATTTGGGTTTTATAAAACCAAAACTCAATAAGACTTTACAATACCAAAACCACTCCCTGATTTTGTCACAGCTACAGCATTCTTAGTACATTTGAAGCTAAAATTCTTAATTTAGTGTTGGTTTCCAGTAGCTGATTATTTTACAATATTTAGGGTCTATTCCTGCTCCCACAGAAGTCACTGACTGCCCATGGAGCATGACTATAACCTTAACCTGAGAAAGGTACAGAATTAGCAGAATTATATTTCTCTAATGGTGCTGTACCCACAAAACACATTGTGATGATGACATCCTAAAGTCTTTTAGTACTTCAGGTACTAAATGGAGCTGAACCTGCCTATTAGGTCAAATTTAGGATTGGTGTAGATGGGTTCAGCTCCCTTAAAACTGACTTTTGACTCACAAACAAGTTCAACTGTCTTGCGTATTTAAAGTAAGCTCTGAATTTGGCCCATAATAAAAGCTGATAAATGAAATTCCACTTATAGTACAGAATGAAGATCCTGAATTGTTTCAGTCCACTGCAATTCTACCTATATATCCATCCAGCTATTTATGTGGTCCTCAGCAACACAGGATCTAAGTACCTCCAACAAGTTAAAAAGATGACAATATGCTTGCTCGCGTTCTCTCTTTCTCCTTCCTTTCTCACCAAGGAAAAGCCTTAGTGGTTTTGGTATTATTGGTTTTTGTTTGTAATGAATCTGTAAGAATGAGGGTACTATTATGGAAAAGCCTGATCAAAGAGCTGACTTTTGTAGTTATTTGCTATTACCAGTTTGCAAAGGATCTGTTTGCAAATGAATTCTAGTCACCGTGCATCTCCTCACACACTGATATTGTTCTGTAAAAATTGATTTAACTCTATGAGGCTTTGGTGGGGACAACCTCTACTTCTTTCTAACTCATTGCTATTCAGGTAGAAACCTCCCAGAATAACTTCGCCTATTTTCCATTTGAGAATGTTGGGGAATTATCTAACCTGCCCCCATCAGTCCTGCTTCAAGGATTTGGATTTATCATTGTCTGAGTGTCTGAACTGTCAAACAATCTTGCTTTCTATTCTATTCTATTCTATTCTATTCTAAAGGGTTTTTATACTGCCTCATCACCTTAGTATCTGAACACCTTCTTGTAGTGCATTAAGTGATGTCACTAACCTGTCACATGTGATTTATTCTCTCCTTCGTACCGTTCTTTATTATTATGACATCCAAGAATAATGAGAGAGACTAGAGAAAAATCTGTGGTAAAAGATAGACTATGGTAAGCTGCAAATAGCAGAAAGTCAGAGCTGATTAAAGAACTACACAAAATGTTCACCGTCCCCTTGAAATTCAAAAATTTTCAACCATCTCTGCCATAAATGATTTACACACAAAGATCCACATTTAGAAGAGAGAGTCCAAGAGAGATTAAGTTGATTTAACCTTCTGGTCCTTTCAGCTGTAAATTACACCATTACATTTGTATCTACTTACCAAGGAACAAATTACACCCCATTATACATCACTTTTAAGTTGGACCAGTGAGTTTAAGCGAGTCTCAATTTGTGTAATTTACAAGTTAATGAGATGGTTATAGAAGAGAAATCAACTGACAGGCATTATTCCTAATTATATGGTGGAGTTAATCTCTATTTTAACTGAGATAATTACTTCACGAGGGTGTATGGTAAATTAAATGAAATTAGAGTCCATCACTTATTGACATATAAATTAAGCTGTTTAATCCTTACTGTGATGTTACACCCTATATTATTTATGGAAATATGGTTATGATATGAATATGGGATAACTAAGATATACGTTATGCAAGATGGGTCTTGTAAGATATCATTGGAAATGTTATAATTTACTGAATGTGTTTATCCAATTTATATGCATGTATCATTGTTGTATCTGAAGCTGGTAATATTGACCATGTCTCTGAATTTCAAATGTGCTATTTTGGATGAGGCCAACCAATGTTAGTGGTTTACTGAAGAAATGCACGCATAAGGATTTCCCCAGGAATTGTGAGCAATAGAAACTTTTCAGAGATAGCACTACACAATGGGAACTGTTTGACACAGGTCAGATGGCTCTGTACAGTGGGAACTGTTTGAGCCAGGTCACAGCAAAAAAGCTTTCCAGCAAGTGGGGGGAAGATATAAAAGAGGGACAATGACAACGTGAAGGGTCCTCACTCTCCCTACAACAACACAGCTGAAAACACCAGAGGAACAAAGACTGAAATGTGAGATGTGATGGTCCCAGGCTAAGATCTTTAGCCTGTGTAAGAAAACCTGGGAAAGCCAAGGCAACTTGTGCCTTAAGAATCTGCCATCCTGTTTATCACTCAGGGTGAGATTTTGCTAATTTGTATCCTACCTATCTAGTGTGTCAAGCTTAGTTTGTGTGTTTTGTTTCATTTGCTTAGTAATCTGCTTTGTTCTGTTTGCTATCCCTGGACCCACTTAAAATCTGCCTTTTGTAGTTAATACAGTTTGCCTTGTTTGTTATTAAACCCAGTTTCTGTAATTTCTAACGGGGGGGTAGGAGGGATAGAAGTTGTGCATACCTTCCTCCACATTGAGGGAGGAGATGGATTTCATAATATATCTTTGGGTCTGCACTCCAAGGGAGGTAGACACATGTGTGCTGGGGCAAGTCCCTTAAGCTGAGTCTTCCCAGAGCTGAACTGCAGATGAGTGTGGGAGGAGGCTTTAATAGCCTGGCTCAGCAAGACAGGATAAAGGGGCGCGGAGGCCCATGCTGACATAGAATCATAGAATCATAGAATCTCAGGGTTGGAAGGGACCTCAGGAGGTCATCTAGTCCAACCCCCTGCTCAAAGCAGGACCAAACCCAATTAGATCATCCCAGCCAGGGCTTTGTCAAGCCTGACCTTAAAAACATCTAAGGAAGGAGATTCCACCACCTCCCTAGGTAACCCATTCCAGTGCTTCACCACCCTACTAGTGAAAAAGTTTTTCCTAATATCCAACCTAAACCTCCCCCTCTGCAACTTGAGACCATTACTCCTTGTTCTGTCATCTTCTACCACTGAGAACAGTCTAGATCCATCCTCTTTGGAACCCCCTTTCAGGTAGTTGAAAGCAGCTATCAAATCCCCCCTCATTCTTCTCTTCTGCAGGCTAAACAATCCCAGTTCCCTCAGCCTCTCCTCATAAGTCATGTGCTCCAGCCCCCTAATCATTTTTGTTGCCCTCCGTTGGACTCTTTCCAATTTATCCACATCCTTCTTGTAGCGTGGGGCCCAAAACTGGACACAGTACTCCAAATGAGGCCTCACCAGTGCCGAATAGAGGGGAATAATCACGTCCCTCGATCTGCTGGAAATGCCCCTACTTATACAGCCCAAAATGCCGTTAGCCTTCTTGGCAACAAGGGCACACTGTTGACTCATATTCAGCTTTTCGTCCACCGTAACCCCTAGGTCCTTTTCTGCAGAACTGCTGCCCAGCCATTCGGTCCCTAGTCTGTAGCAGTGCATGGGATTCTTCCGTCCTAAGTGCAGGACTCTGCACTTGTCCTTGTTGAACCTCATCAGATTTCTTTTGGCCCAATCCTCTAATTTGTCTAGGTCCCTCTGTATCCTGTCCCTACCCTCCAGCGTATCAACCACTCCTCCCAGTTTAGTGTCATCTGCAAACTTGCTAAGGGTGCAGTCCACACCATCCTCCAGATCGTTGATGAAGATATTGAACAAAACCGGCCCCAGCACCGACCCTTGGGGCACTCCACTTCATACCGGCTGCCAACTAGACATGGAGCCATTGATCACTACCCGTTGAGCACGACCATCCAGCCAGTTTTCTATCCACCTTACCGTGCATTCATCCAGCCCATACTTCCTTAACTTGCTGGCAAGAACACTGTGGGAGACTGTATCAAAAGCTTTGCTAAAGTCAAGAAATAGCACATCCACTGCTTTCCCCTCATCCACAGAGCCAGTTATCTCATCATAGAAGGCAATTAGGTTAGTCAGGCATGACTTGCCCTTGGTGAATCCATGCTGACTGTTCCTGATCACTTTCCCCTCCTTTAAGTGGTTCAGAATTGATTCCTTGAGGACCTGTTCCATGATTTTTCCAGGGACTGAGGTGAGACTGACTGGCCTGTAGTTCCCCGGATCTTCCTTCTTCCCTTTTTTAAAGATGGGCACTACAATAGCTTTTTTCCAGTCATCCGGGACCTCCCCCGATTGCCATGATTTGTCAAAGATAATGGCCAATGGCTCTGCAATCACATCGGCCAACTCCTTTAGCACCCTCGGATGCAGTGCATCCGGCCCCATGGACTTGTGTTCGTCCAGCTTTTCTAAATAGTCCCAAACTACTTCTTTCTCCACAGAGGGCTGGTCACCTCCTCCCCATACCGTGCTGCGGAGTGCAGCCGCCTGGGAGCTGACCTTGTCTGTGAAGACAGAGGCAAAAAAAGCATTGAGTACACTAGCTTTCTCCACATCCTCTGTCACTAGGTTCCCTCCCTCATTCAGCAAGGTAGAACATAACAGGTAGACTCAGTGGTATCTCAGCACATCAGGTGGCAGTCCAAGGGGTCCAACCTGTCACACTTACCTCTTAATTTTAGTTTTAATTGGCATTTGTCTGCAATGCTGGTTGTGACTCAAATACAGGCTGTGACCTGACTCCTTCTTGCCATGTTCAGTCCAAGAATCCCACAAACTTCTTGCAACATCAACATAAAAACATTAATCTTCAGCAAATCACAGTTATTATTTATGTGCAAAACTGGAGCCCCATGGTGCTAGATGCTGTACATAGACACTGTAAAAGAGAGTCCCTGCACTGAAGAAATTACCATCTCAATAGACCAGACTGACAAAGGATAGAAGAAAGGAAGGAAATGAGGCACATACAGATTAGGCAACTTCCCCAAGATCACACTGAGAAGTCACTTACAGAGTTAGGAATTGGGCCCAAATCTCCTGAGTTTCAGTCCAGTGCTTTAATCACAATTTTGAGTATACATAAAGATAAATGATATGTACAGCTATGATGTTTGACAGTTAGTACCTGCTGTGACTCTGGGTGAAATCTTGGCCCCACTGAAATCAAGGGGAATTTCGCTATTGACTTCAATGAGGCCAGGATTTCACCCCTGAGAGTCTCAGGTGCTTAGGGCTGCAAAAGTTTGCTTTTAGAACATGGCTGCCCCTTTCTCCTGAGAAACATTAATCACATGTTCTTATGGACTACAAGGCCACTAAGGCTTCATTCTGTGTTCAAGGCACGATACCGTCAATTTGTCTCTACTTCAATAAGCAAATAATTTATAATCAAAACCAACTGCAACTTTTTTCATGTTTTTCATTCCAATTTCATGATGTTTTATCATCCCTTTGCAATTCTCACCTTGCTATCGGATTAAGGTCACTTGAAATACTAAGTGGCAAGAATTGTAGTTATTACTAATCTTTTCCTGAGAATCCATTTCACTGGTTCAGTGTCCTCCTTTCTAATAATAGCTTCCCATCAAATCTCCTTATGAGAAAGAATTTTGTGCTTATGCACACATTCCTTGGGAGCTTTTTTTGATAACTACCTCTTTGGAGCTGCAATAAATTACTGTGTACAGTACTTACTCCTTACTGTAATACCTCCCTTGCAATGATAAATGTATTTCAGTTCACATGGCTTTACTTTTTATTAACTTGATCATAACAAAAATGCAAAAAAATATTTTTTTTATGATCTTGAACTCTCAGACTCTTGCTTAAAACAATGTTTCAGAGTAAAAAAATTGAACTAGGTCCAAGAAAAACAGGGGAGTATTTTGCTAGCTCTAGGTAGATCAGGTACTTTATTTACTCTGATTCAGGTTTAAACACCTAAAGCAAAAGTTCCCCTTTGAAATGAACACAATCACTTAACAATTTCAGTGAGAAAAATAATTGTCCCAATTTCCCTCTTACTTACACTGGTGTAAATAGGAAGTAATGCATTATAGTTACGATGGTGTAAAACAGTCGTGAGGAGAGAATAAAGATTTAGCTTTTCTAAATAAGAGATGATCCTCAGTCTTCTTATAAGACCTGATCTTACACCTATTGAAGTTAATGAGAGTCTTTCCTTTGACTTCAGTGGACATTGAATTGTGCTTATAATGCATTGTATTTTTAATCATTGTGAACTCTGCCATTGGATATGTGCACATTCCTTCCACTGGATGCAATGACCATCTCATACATACATCGAAAAGTAGGTCCTTGAGGCACAGATTAGAACTCCAGTCACCTGTTTTCCCTACCTGCAACCTTAAGTGAACACTCTCCTAGTGGCTTGTGTCCTCTATTATGTACTGCGTATGCTTGAATGGACCTTACTAACTTAAATGCTTCCAGTAGGTTCAGTGTGAAGAGTGATCCCTGAAGACAACACTGAAATTTGAGCCACAGAGACAGCAGGAAATGTTTGCAAGCTGTGCAAGGTCCAACAGCGATACTAAAACAAAACATCACGTTTCGAAGGAGAGCGCTGCATGCTGATCACTTATGAACCAGACTTCTTTTCTTTTCTTCCATCTTTTTTCTTTTTTTTTGCACAGAGGAGAGACAGTATATTTCTATGGAAAAGATTACTGGAGAGAGTGCACTGAGAACTAAAATACTAAAAAGAGCACTTTTAACTGATTCTTTATGCCAGAGGAACATATGGAGCTATCTACCTATATTACTAAGAGGTCTGTATTTTCTACTCTATTCAGATGCATCTAAACCCCAACACTTACCGCAATGTGCATTGAAGAAGATGCACTGAAGAAGGAGAGACTAATATCCCTCCTAATAAGGACCCAGTCCCGCAAGCATGTTCTATGAGGCACTGAGGTGTCATCATCTTCCAGTGATTTCAGTAACAGGTGAGGATGTTCTGCACCTTGTAAGACTGGGCCCTTAGAAACACAGAGTCCCCAAAAATAGAAGGAAGAGAAATTAGCTCCAAAACAGCCCTCTGTCACACACATATTTAAACATGTCAGACTCTAAGGTGAAAGAGTGTGATTGCCAGTCACAGCAGTTCAACTGGGTCCTGTTTTGAAGAGAAAAATCATAGAATTTTGCAAGAGATGTTTTATTAGTAGTGGATGTTTTAATCCATTTCCAGTCTTGCAGACTTGTCCTTCTTCCTGAAGGCTTATGCTTTCAACTGCCCCTTTCATCTAGTAACCAGTTATTTGCAAGTTGTTCTTCACTTGAACTGGGCCCCGTTTTGCAGAATAATTTGCTATTATGTTTAACGGCTGGCGCAGAATCCTACAGGCTCAGAGGGGTGGTTGATCCCCTGACTTAGTTCCATGCAGTCCATTTTCTGCTTGGCATACAGCCATTTACACCAAGTGCACAGTCTTCACACTGGATACATTGTTCTAGCATTTGTTGTTTCCTGTGGAAGGACTTGAGGTTGTCATTGTGTAATTTTGGTCAATAAACTCATGGTTTTGCATGGTCTGTTGTTAATGGCATAGATCAAAAGCAGGACATGTAAGCCTTAGTTCAGGGTATCATAGGTTTGTGTCTGCCAGGTCACATGACTAGCTGTTCTATCTTAATTTTTTATACAAAAATTGTGTGGGAGAGTTTACTGCACCAATATGAAACACAAAGGAACGTTTACAAGATCAGTTTACTACTTCAAGGAAGTTTCAAAAATATGACAGTAAAGATAAAAAGGACTAATCTGAGATGGTGCAATAGCTTTCATCATTCCATCTCGTAACTGTCTAATCCCATTCTCTTTCTAACCATATTTATATTCATATAAATTCCATTAAATTGTAGTCTTTTAAAAACAAGAGTAATTGTTTTATGCTACCCTTGTGAGCTGGGTTTTTATTTGTCTACAATATATCCCAGCTGATGAGGCTGTTCCTTGTAATAATGAATAGGAGGCAGTTACTGTAATAAAAATTCTACATAACATTCATACTTCCTCCCTCCCATATTGCCCATACTCTTTTAATATGTATGCATATTTCTCACTTGACTTCACTCTGTGAAGACTGCATGATCCCGCTGATACATACCAGAGATTTGGCTACTTGAACAAGAGGAGAAAAGTAATTTAATGAACTATGATGATGCATCTGGCCTTCTTTCTGGACCAAGGTGCATCATGTGCTTTACAAGCATGTGGAAAACCACTCAGAGCTTAATTTTTAAGCTCTGCATTGCCCTTGGCAAGGGGCAATGCACAGCTGTGATGCCCTGTGATCAGTCTGGGGAGGGACTATGAGTCATAATTGGCTCCTTAGCCCACCCCTTGTTTAAGGCAGGGAGTAATCTGCTATCGGCCTGTCTACACCAGTGAGAGATTACTCTCCACATTGTGCTGGCTCAGCTCTGCTGGTTGGCATGGTTAGGGAGTGAGGACTGGCCTCCAACCCACTGCTCCAACCTGTCCATCCAATCCTCACACACCTACCTGAACAGCAGGGGTAAGCAGTGGCTCTACAGGATCTCCTCTCTCTATCGTCTCCTCCAAGCAGTGACCTGGAAATCAGGTAGCCCGCACTGGGGAGTGAAGATCCGCTTATGTCTCATTACTCCCTTGAATGTGCACTTAGGAAAAGCTATGCTTTTACCTTAAATTAAGATCTACCATTGAACAGAAAAATCTGGGCACCTGGTCCACAGCAAATACCTCTTTTCCAAGTATAGGTTTAACTACTACATTTGATTATAAAAGCTCTCTGTATAAATATAGATCTAAATATGAACTCATCATGTTAAAAATCTCGCCTAAATTAAAATAAAACAGTTCTATATTTCCCCCTTCCCCTGTCCTTCACTGGGGTTGCCCCTGTACATAGCTTTACTCATGTTAAGTCAATGGAATAACTCATCCAGAGAGATGCACAGAGGTATAAGTGTTTGCACCTAAACCCTTAATATAGTACTGTCCACGTCCAGTCCGCATGATTTTATAGATGAAAACTAGAGAGCGAGACAGAGAGCATATTAAGCCTGAATAATAAGGTTACACAAACCACATCATGGAGAACGAAGTCTGAGCAGTGTTTTATCTTATCAGAACCCACAAGTAAGTATATTTTATCCACATTTTTCCTGGGCAGTGTTTCATATACAGCATTTGAAGGCTATCACAAGAAGATTTTAATAAGAAATTTCAGCATTTTTATTACATTCATATGGGAAGCATAACTTTGCATTCCTACATGTTTACTGCACTTTCCATAAGACTCTGGTTGTCAGGAAAAAATAAAACAGAAAAGACAAACATTTTAGATTAAAGACTGAGAACTCCATGGATGTTCCCACATCCATGAGATTCCTCTGAAGATTTCTTCTGTGGATTTCTCTGTTGGGTGCTAGTGGCTTATCTCCTGGCCACTTCAATCCCCTACGCCTTGAACAGGATAACCCCAAGCAAACTACTGAGTTGTCTCACCCTTCTACTGGGTTTTTCCTCACAAAGGGTAAAATGTAGCACCAGGGCCATAGCAGCTCGGCCTGAACATTAAAGATTCCTTGGCACTCTTTAACACAGGCCCAGGTCTTCAGTCCTTACTCAGTAAAAGTCCCATTGGCTTTAGTAAGTGGTCAAACTAAGGTCAGAACAATCTGGCCCCAGATTAGCATTTTCCCCATTGTGGGTTGGAATTTTTCTCTCCCACACTGCCTAGGTTGCATGCAGTGCACTAATTGATTTCCCCTATTTACCCGAGAGTTGACTGCATTTCAGTTATAGTCTACATAAGTAGTCTGTGCAGCATTTTGGGATCATCTGAGGAGGGCCCTTCATGGCAAATACCTTGGCCCTGATTCTAAATTACATCAGGACCTCTTTATAGCCACTTTATTAAGCCTCTTTTTATGCTGCCAGAATGGTGTAAGTGGGCCTTACCGTATTTGTGAATCATGCTCCTTGTTTGTATATTTGCCTACAAAGTGTTTTGCTTGTTTCACTACATAAAACTGTATAACCACCATATAAAATTTTATGCATCTCTCCCCACTTCTTAGGAAAGATTTAATAGCGAAGAATGTAATGAGGACTCATACCAAGATTTTATTATCTTTTACAAAATAGACCACAGAACCATTTACTGGGATACAATGAAGCACCATAAGCAACTAAACTAAACCACAATTGTCAAATAAATGGACAAAGGACATTTTATTATCCATTATCCATTTTTATTAGTGTTTGTTTACTTTATTGCTTGTTTGTAAAGTTAAGTAATTTGCAATGGGTCTTCAAGTCATTAGTGACAATTACAAATGATCTACTGTAAAAAAAGAATAGGGAATTTAGGCAAAAAAACAGCGATGTTGTCTGGTACTATTACAGTGTCCAAAAGTGCTCAGTGCTCCTACCCAAGGAATTAAGCACTATGACCTGTAGTCAGCTTTTTTTCAGGATCAGGCTTTAATTTTAGATGCAACATGATCAAGGTGGGTAACAAAGAACAGGAAGGGGATGGGATGGGATGAGGAAGAGCATGGTCACTGCGATAAAATTGTATAGAGAATAGATATTGGACTAGGAAAAGAGGGTAAAAATGACTATAGGTTGGAGAGCAGAGCACTTTCCTAGGATGTGAGTGATCCCCAAGTTGAAGTCCCTGCTGCAATGACTGTTTAATTATTTATACAATGAGAAACAGCTTGAACAGGAGAGACTTGGAAAGCCCCACATCAGAAAATCCTGTAGTCCAGTGGACAGGGCACTGTCTTCCAGTGTAGGAGACCCAACTTCAAATCATTTCTCCACATCTAGCAGAGGTGGGAATTGAACGGGGTGCTCCCACAAGCTGAGAGAGTGCCCTAATCAGAGCTTGAGGCTACTGGGGGAGAGGGGGTCGCTCCTCCTCTGGACATGCCCCAAACAAAAAAATGCCCCAAACAAATCTGTCAGATTGAATGAAACATATTTTGTTTCACCCAAAGCAGAATTTTTGATTCACCAAAATATTTTGCAATTTAGACTCGAGGCATTTTGTTTTTCAAAACTGCCTGAAAACTGAAAAATCATTTATTTGCACAGCTCTAATTACATGGTTTTTCACATGTACTAATTAGGACTGGTGAAAAAATTTCTACTGAAACCGTTTTCCTATGGAAAAATGGGTTTTTGACTAAACATTTTTGCAAACAGAGTCTGCTTTCTGAAGAAAATGTCAGAACTTGTCAAGAAAACAAATAACTGAACCCAAGATGTCTTAGGTTGAATACTGAAATATTTCAATTCAAAAGAGGTATGGCCATGCCTCATGGGAGTTGTAGTTCAGGTTCATTCCCATTTTCCTCTAGGGGCTGGGCTGTCTGGGCAAACAACATTTCCCATTAAGGATCATGGCCAGGGATTTCTATGATTTACCCCCATCTCCTCCTCAAGAGATTAGAAAGTGGTGAATTATGGCACATGCCCAACCAGAAAGCTCAGTCCATAGAGGAGAATGGAAATGTAAGGCACCTGAAAGACAGCTCCCATAATGTATTTATTAATTAAGGGTGAAATTCACTCCTGTGTGGAAAGTCCGCACGAGGTCTATGTGCCATTCAAGTCTCATGTAAGCACTCTGCACAGAGGTGAATTTCACCCTAAATCCCCAATCCCTCAAACACTATCGCACATGTTTAATTTTGCTCATGTGACTCCAGTAACATCAATGGGACTACAAACATGAGCAATGTTAATCACATGCATAAATGTTTGCAGAATCAGCACCTAAGCTATCTTACCCTGCGTTTTCTTCTTTCTTTCTTTCTCCCCCACCTCCGCCACATGTTGTCTTTTTTACACAGATAATTCTCTTATTATAGTGGAATATTCCACTCTAGTAAGGGAAGAGGCTGAATTGTCTTGTGTTTAAAGCACAGGACTGGGATGCAAGAGACCTCGGGTCAATTTCCAGCTCTGCCACAGACTTTGTGTATGACCTTAGGCAAATCATTTCACCTCTCTGTACCTCAGTTTCCCTATCTGTAAAATCAGGATCATAGTCCTTCCTTTGTCTAGTCTCCCTTTGGGGAGAGGACAAGCAATAGAATGAAACACACAGGACATATGTTATTAATGTAACTTATTGCTCTACTGGAAGGAGCCCCAATACTGTGGTGATACAAGTGGTATAAGAACCTGTACACACTAGAATAGAATGCTCACCCCGCCCCATCATGGCTGCCCAGCATTCTGGTTGCTGGCAGGAGACAACACTTTCCAAAACTCCAAGGAATCCTAGTTACCGATGAGGAAGTAATGACTTATATAAAACAAGCCCTTCCTGCAGTAGCATGCGCCACTATTGACAAAGCAAGGTTTACTCGCATTTTACGGCATTCAAATGAAAACGCAGAGACAGGTGCCTGCCAACTTGAGCTGGGGTAAGTTTTTCAGAGCTGTAGAATGAGCTTCGACTTCTAAGTTACTGTCTTTTTCTTTACAAATAATAATCTCTTCACTTTTACAAGCGCTATATTATTTTTAGGTAAGAAAACACTATAAAGTTCATGTTTTATTGTTCCTTGCAGTTATATAAATTACATTTGGCCAAAATAAATGTAATTCCTACTGTGTGAACTGGGGACCCAGAATGTTGATTTTCCTCAAGTTATAAACAATGTGAAGATATGTTATACTGGGTCACAATTTTCCACTGTACAGCAAAATATATAACTCACTTTTAATAACAAAAGTGCATATATCATTAAAGTTTCCTACTCCATGGAGCACATATTATGTTACTCTACTCAGCAAGATATATCCTTTCTACATACCACAATCTCTAAAATATTGTTTGACTGAACAAAAAATATTTCAGTGATTCATTAGTACAACAGCTGTCATTTTGAAAAATTATTCAAATTAGTCTGTATTTTTATTAGTAATATTGAATTATTTTGAAGGCTAATGTTTTTAGTAGCGCTAATATCACAGCATACATTTCTGCTACTCTCATCTTGTTATTGCCATGGTTGCTGGAAAGGAATTTTGGAGTATTATTTATTATTTTGATTTCTCCGGTGACTGTCGGAATTTAGAGGCACCTCCCAAAATTTAACACACAGTTAGAAAATCTAACATGTTCAGTATTTTGATTCATTAAGTTTCCAGTTACTAGTTTGCCAATTAATAGATGGTCTCAAAAGTACGAATGATGGGATTTTCTAAAGAACTCAGCTTCACCCTAACAAAATGGCAGATGAAATTCAATGCGGACAAGTGCAAAGTAAATGCACATTGGAAAAAATAATCCTAACTATACATTGAAAATGATGGGGTCTAAATTAGGTGTTACAACTCAAGAAAGAGATCTTCGAGACATTGTGGATAGTTCTCTGAAAACATCCACTCAATGTGCAGTGGCAGTCAAAAAAGTGAACAGACTATTGGGAATCATTAGGAAAGGGATAGATAATAAAACAAAATATCATATTGCCTCTATATAAATCCATGGTACACCCACATCTTGAATACTGCGTGCAGATATGGTTGCCTCATCTCAAAAAAAAATATTGGAATTGGAAAAGGTTCAGAAAAGGGCAACAAAAATTGATTAGAGATGTGAAACAGCTTCTACATGAAGAGAGATTTTTCAAAGTGTGATCATCTTAGAAAAGAGATGACTGGGGGAAGGGATGTGAAAGAGGTCTATAAAATCATGAACGGGATGGAGAAAGTGAATAGGGTTCTCTTTACTTCTGCACATAAAACAAGACCTTGGGGGTCACCCAATGAAATTAATAGGCATCAAGTTTAAAACAAACAAAAGGAAGTACTTCTTCACACAATGCACAGTCGTTACCCTGGGATACTGTGAAGGCCAAAAATATACCTGGATTAAAAAAGAATTAGATTAGTTCATGGAGGATATGTCCATCAAAGGCAATTAGGGATGCAACCCCATGCTCGGAGTGTCCCTAAAACTCCACCTGCCAGAAGCTAGGAGTAGACATAAAGGGGTGGATCATTCAAAATTACCCTGTTCTATTCATCCCCTCTGGAGTATCTGGAACTGGCCATTGTCAGAGACAGGATACTAGTGGTCTGACTCAATGTAGCCATTCTTATTTTCTTATGTTTTCACAGTTTGGTAGTGCTCTTAGGATGGGACTTTCAAAAACACTCAGTATTGGCCAAACTCTGGTTCCACTGATGTCATTGGAAATTTCACATTGACTTCCTTTTAATTTTCAATTAATTAGCTTCCTCATTTTTATGTACTTCCACTTTTTGAAGTTAAATGCTACTGTGGTGAGCTTTTTTGGCACTATTACTGAGCAGTTCAGCCATATTCACCTCTTGGACAAAGTCCTGTGTTCCACTTAGGACTAAATCAAGAATTGCCTCTCCTTTTGTTGGTTCCAGAACTATCTGCTCCAAAAAGCAGTTGTTAATGGTGTCTAGAAATTTTATCTCTGCATCCCATCCTGAGGTGACATGAACCCAGTCAATATGGATAGCTGAAATCCCCCTTTATTATTGGGTTTTCTGTTTTTGTAGCCTCTCTAATCTCCCTGAGCATTTCACAATCACTGTCACCATCCTGGTCAGGTAGTTGGTAGTAGCTTCCTACTACTATATTCTTATTGTTCAAGCATAGAATTTCTATCCATAGAGACTCTATGGTACAGTGATTCACTTAAGATTTTTACTTTATTGGACTCTATGTTTTCTCCCCACATATATTGCCACTCCCCCCAGAACAACCTATTCTGTCATTCCTATATATTTTGTACCCTGGTATTACCACATTCCATTGATTATCCTCATTATACCTAGTTTCAGTAATGTATCCTCATTTAATACCAAGCGCTCTATTTCATTCAACATAGCACTTAGCATTTGTACATTCTGTCAATATTTAGTTGCTTACCTGCAGGTGTTATATTTAAATAGAACTCTTTTATGTTTGACTGTTCCACACTAGTTTCTACTTGTACTTTACCAGCTTCTTTCCTATCCTCTTTTCTAGGATATAGAGTTCCCCCTTTAATAAATTAATCTCTCAGGGATGTCTCTGCCTGAACCATCCTGTTGGCTTTCCCCCAGTTTAAAAAATCCTCTACAACCTTTTTTAATGTTACATGCCAGCAGTTTGGTTCTGTTTTGGTTTAGATGGAGCTCATCCTTCCTGTACAGGCCCCTCTTTTCCCAAAAGAATCCGCAGTTCCTAATAAACCTAAAACCCTCCTCCCTACGCCATCCATCTCATTTTGTTTTCCTGGTCCTGCACAAGGAATTAGAAGCATTTCAGAGAATGCTACCTTGGAGGTCCTGGACTTTAATCTCTTATCTAGCAGCCTAAATTTGGCCTCCAGGACCTCTCTCCTACCTTTCCCTATGTCACTGGTACCAATATACACCACATCCACAACCTTCACACCTGGCAGTCAACTCATCATGCAGTTCTTTTGGTCACTACAAACCCAATTGCCTATGTTTCTAATAATCAACTCCCCCATTAATACTACCTGGCTCTTCCTAATACCTGGGGTTCCCTCCCCGGGAAGAGTATTGTCAGTGAGAAAGAATACCCTCATCTGGAAGGAGAGTCCCAACTATGAGATTGTTTCCCTCCATTCCAGCTTGATGTTCTCCTTCTCTGAGACTTTCATCCTCCTTAACAGCACAGAAGCTGTCAGACTGGGACCACTTTACTGTGTCCCCGAAAGTCTCATCTATGTACGTATCTGTCTCCCTTAGCTCCTCCAGTTCAGCCAATTTGGCCTCAAGAGCCCGTATTGTGTCTCTGATGGCCATGAGCTGCTTGCTTGGTGCACACATATACACCATCTGCTCACAAGGTAGGTAATCGTACATGATGCATTCAGTACAATAAACCAGATAGCTCCCACTCTGCTGTTGGACTTCTGCCTGCATTATTTTTACTCTTGCAGGGTTTTTAGTTTTCTTTTTGATTTGTTTTGTGGAGGGGTTATTGGCCTAAGCTTAGTGTATATTTGTTAGGTGTATCTGGTTCTCATGCACCCTCTCTTATCTCCCTCACAAACCTCCCGTTTGCTGCTTCTGTGCACTAGCTCCTCTGATTGCTTAGGAGCTGTCCTTTTAAAGCCCTCTTCTCTCTGAGTTAGCCTTGTCAAGGGATACTAAAGGGATTAGTGATCAAGGGTAGCAGGCTAGAGGGTTAGTGAACTCTCACCCATGCCTAGAAGGCTACTTGGCTCAGCACACAGCCCTCACAACACACCATGCTATAATCAAGCAAGCACATAGCAACAAAAACAAGCACACAACAAACAAACAAACAAACTGACAAACTCACCCCAAGGGTCATATAGTCTCTTCTCCTTCACCTGGAGAACTTCCTCACAAAATTCCCGTTTGCTGCTCCTGTTCACTAGCATAAGACTTCTCCAAAATCCTCCTCCTATGAACCCACAAGGTCACAAAGTGTCTGTGCTAAAAGTTGATCTTTACAGTATGCCCAGAAGATTAATAAATTCTGCCTCCATAGACCAAGAAGGAAAGAGAATTTCAGAGTCAAGGACCCCTCAAAGAGAACAGGCTAGCAGCCGCTCTTTCTCTTCTACGGTGAAGGAGATCTATCTTCAATTGTGCAGTATAGCAAAAAGAATGGGGCAGTCCTGCAGGGACATGGGTCCCAAACTATTTAAGACGTCCAACATTAAAACTATGAAGTGTTATTGTAGCCATGTTGATCCTAGGATATTAGCAAGACAAGGTGGGTGATATAATAACTTTTATTGGACCAACTTCTGATACAAGAGATTCTTTCAGCTGCTTTATTCTGTATAAGGAATACAGCATTAAGAACATTGCTTCTTCACCACTAGCTGAAGCAATGAAAGATCGAAATTAAACTTATTGAAATTAGTAAAATAGAGCGGTGACAGTGAATCCTAATGTTAAGATGCATATAAATGTGTAATTGTTTATAGTTATAAGGATCTATTAACTAATACACACAGTTTTAAGTGGTTACAGCTAAGGATAAAATATGGTGATTTTGGAATAATTCAGCCTATAGGAAACAGGCAGGTTAAGGTGAGATAAAGGTCCCTCCAAAATCTGAAGCGAGGGGCCAGTCAAGCATGGCATATGTTTTCAATCAGGTCTGGGTTTGATTGACAGATGAGTTCACCAGCTGCGATTGGTTCATAAGAACAGACCAATCAAGGAAGCCTTTAAGATGATTGGTGGATGGGTATGCTAATGATAAGGATTGAAGAAAAAACCAATCAGAATAGGCCAAAACCTGTATATAAGGCAGAGAGCTGACTGGCTTGAGTCAGTCATGATGAGACCAGGTGGAGAAGCAGGAAAGGAAGTAGGAAGATCAGAAAAGAGCTGAAATTTCTGAAAAAGGGAAGCGCTGTAGCAATAACAGCTAAGAAGTAGCTGTGACCACAGACAGATCAGAGGGAAAGAAGACTGTAGAAAAGTAACATGACAACTATAGTACAAGGAACCAATAGGATTTATGAGTGTATCTGTCTCAGGTAATAAAGTTGCATGCTTGTGTATATATATGTTGTTACTGTTGTGATACAGCATGGCCAGAAGGCAGCAGGAGAGTGATCTAGGATGAGGAGAAGCCTTATTCCCTGTAGATTAATTAAAAGCACCTGATACCAATTAGAGCACCTGAAGCCAGTCACCTGATAAAATCCCCCGCTTCAATCAGCCAGAGGAGGAGTTGGAGCAGAGTGAGGAGGAGTTGGAGCAGTTTGGAGGAGCTAAAGGAGAGTGATTTGGTGGTGGAGCAGAGAGCAGTTTGGAGGAGTGAATCAGAGTGGTTTGGTGGTGGAGCAGAGAGCAGTTTGGAGGAGCGAAGCAGAGTGGGTTGGTGGTGGAACAAAGAGCAGTTTGGAGGAAAGCGGAGGAGAGTTTTGAGAAGTGCTGCGGTGGGCTAAGAAGACCAATATCCTAGGTAAAGGGACACCTGGCTTGTGCAGAGGGAAGGCAGGAAGCCCCACAAGCTGAAGGTCAGGAGAGGGAAGTAGCCCAGGGGAAAGAATCACTGGTACAAGTGGTTCACCTGCTATCATAGGGCCCCTGGGCTGGGACCCGGAGTAGAGGGCGGGCCCAGGTCCCTCCCTCTCCACTCCCCTTCCCTGGGATACTAGTAGGATAGCTGTTACCCCAGTTCAGGGACAAGAAATGGCACCCTGAAACCCCCCCGACAAGAAGAGAAAGTGTGGGACCAATCATAGTAGTGCCGGCCACACTATGTATACATTGCCACACTATGTATATAGTTTTAATGTTAAAGAACTTGCTGTCAGCATTCTACAGGTGACTGATCATCACATGTAGAATGTAACCACTTAAAAGCTCTTACCATCTGTATGATATTACAGTATTGGATACTTTTATATGCATACCTGTGCTAATGGGATTTGTATTTTATTTCTTGATATATTCTTTTAAGGTTTATTGTATCAAGGAATATTGGTATATTGAACAAAGATTATTTTGTTTTTGAAGAATTACTGCCTGATCGTTAATTCTTCAATCAGAAAGCTGTATCCATGTCTTCCCCAAGGGTCAACAGAATTAGTCCATCCCGAGGAAGTTTTCCAAGGGTCAGAGGGAAACCCTTAGTAAAACTTCTAGGGAGGTCCACCCCCTTTCACTTACCAAAACAGACAAATTGACAAGTGAGTTACTGATATAGGCAGGCCCATTGTGAGGGTGCGTGGAGTCTGATTTTGGGAGTAACACTTTTGTTGGAGACAAGCTTTCAACTGACAACTTGAACGCCACCTGCAAATTCAAGGGAACTCAGTATAATGATCAGATAGTTGATGATGTATTTTGTCTGTGTGGTATCCCACAGGTTAAGTCAATATGTTTTTTATTCATTTGATCTTCCTTGAAGTCCCTTTGTGCAGCCCCATGTACTAGAGTCTAATCTTGAGGAAACAGACATAGATGATGGTGTGATGACTTAGGAGTTGCTCTCTACTAATTTATGAATACTATATGATGCTCTGATTATGGAATATTCACTGGATATATTGGCTTCATTTAATAGTGGGATGTCAGGAAAAACAAGCAGGAAGGAGAAAGCATGGCAGGACAGAAAGAGAAATAGGCAACTGACAGTTGGTCGAAGACGATTCCAGGACAGAAAAGGTCTGGGAACACAGAAGATTCAAAGACCTGTGGCAGGTTTATAAAGAAACACTCTCTCAAGGGGGATAGTTATTCCGGGGGACCAGACTGAGCTGCAGATAAACACTGGTGGTGTCTGAATAAATTACGTCTGCCAAGGTTACCATCAAGGGAGGGTAAGATTTTAGGAAAGACCGACATATGGGTAGACTGTTGCTGTTAAATACTTTGTTCCTACTGGTAAATAAACAATATTTTGGTTTAAGATGGCTGTCTGCTCACTATAAGCACCACTGGTCACAGACTCCTGAAGGGAAGAGCCATGGGTGCCTAAATTCAGCCAGACCTGCTGGGTAAGAATGGTTGATTCACAGGTGCTATAGCCCAGGGCCTGATCTAGGAGTGGGAGAATTGCAGAATTCCACCCGCAGAGAGGTAAAGGCACAAGGCGTAAGAGCTGAGGTGGTGCACACAAAAAGACCAGAAAGGGGACAGAGGTGCAGCTACCCCATAACTGTGACAGAAGGTAGCAAGGTCCAGGGCCGGCTCTAACTTTTTTAAACCCCAAGTAAAAAGAAGAAAAATTAGCACCGACCCCTCCCCAAGCAAAATAAACAAAAAACAAACAAACGAGCGCTGCCCCACCGAACCAAAAAAAAACCCAAAACCAGAGCGCCGCCCCGCCGAAACAACCCCCCCGAGTGCCGCCCCACCAAAGTAAAAAAAAAAAATCCAAGCGCCCCCCGCCACCTCAAGATTGGCCGCCCCTTAGAAGGTGCCGCCCCAAGCACGTGCTTGGTCAGCTGGTGCCTGGAGCCGGCCCTGGCAAGGTCTGTATCTGAAAGGAAGTTTTGCACTCTCCTAGCCACATACAGGTGCAGATGCAGAATGGTATTTTGGCTACAGCTGCTATCTAATCATCTAAAAGTAGCCCTGGATCTTCTAAAAGTCTTAGATTGTGAATTGAGTCAAAACTGCCAGATGCAATCCCTCAGCCATGTGCAAATATCATTTGTTACCTTTTCTAGTTGCTCCACTTAACCCATCAATATCCAGCTTGCCCCATTTGGCAAGGCAGTCCGTATCCATTTGGCAAGGCAGTCCGTATCAAGTAATGCCCTCAAAAGAAGGAGCCTGCATCCTGAATGGTAGCTGCCACCCTGTTCCCTCTGCTCTGGAGGAACGCATTCACAATTTCTGCCAGCAATGGACCCATACTTCCCCATTGTCCTTCGTCATCCAAGAAAGACATGGATCCACATTACAGGCCAATGAGTGTGCTCAGGACTGTACAAAACACAGGGGAAGGCACCAATCCTGCCTGAAGAAATGAAATCCTGGCCATTGACTTCACTGAAGCCAGGAGTTCACCCTAAAAGTCCAGTTCTGCATGTGAGGAACCTTATTCCATTTGGACCAGATAATGACCTTTGCTGCACATTTGTGCAGGGTACTGAGGCATTTGTCAGCCATAGAATGGGCAGCTGCGCAGCGGGAGAGAAGCCTCAACCTGGAAAGTGGGTATGGGAAGGGACAGGGAATAATTGGAGCCTTGACTGCTCCCTCTTCCCCCAGTGCACAAGTCTGCATAGGTAAGCTGACCCCGGGGCAGGAGGGAGGGGAAGTAATGTGCGCCAGGAAGAGACGGCTTCTCTTGTAGCAGAAGGGGGAATAGGACTGAACTGTGGCTTTGACTCTCAGTTTGGCTCTATGGGAAGCCCTGAACACAGCGAAGACAGCAAGGTGCCAATCTAGCCTTGTAGGATTCTCTCTCACACACAAATATATAGGCAATACAAAGACTGAACCCACGTGAAAGCACCACATTAAACATACAAAAAGAGTATGAATGTAACTGGGGCAAAGTCAGTTGTCTTGTGTAGTCATTTATTTGTGGCAGGGGGGTTACTACAGAAAGGTCTTGAAACTACAGTCAGAGAGAAATAGCATATTATAATAGAGTTAGTAAATGATAATATAAAACAGAGAGATTCAGGGACTGATCCTGCAGGATCAGGCCTGTAGAAAGAAGGTCGTGGGGGGACGACACATTCCTTCGCTAGGATGTTATTACATGTTTAGAGCCAGGGAAAAGGGACTTTCCTTTGCTTCTCCATCCATTAGAAATGGCTTATCTTGTGTGAGAGGGAAAAAGATTATAGCAACTATGGGCCTGATTCCCCAATGCCTTTCATGTTGTGTAATCATTTCCATCTCTTCACAGTGAGTGTAAAATGCCACCATGTCAGAACAGTAGCATGTTACTGATTGGCATAGGTGTAAATGAATACGTGAGGCACAAGATGGCGGGGGTGCTAATTCCTCTTACACTTGTCTTGTCATGCTGGATAGTCTATGCAGTAGAATTAATTACTGGCCCGACGGTATGAAGTGAGAGAACTTTAGCAATACGCAGCCATGAATGGACACTTGTATATTTAGCTTCCCCAAATAAAGCCCAGCCTCATTAGTACCCCCGAGGACCATCTTCCTACTGAGGGGGGAACTGAAAAAAATACTATTGTCTCTTGAGTTTCTTAGGTTATTGCAAATTCCCCCTCTCTAAAACCAAAAGACTTTGCTCTGTACATTGGGATTTTACTATCCCTATTCATCATAACCTCAAAGAGAATAGAAGGGGAAATGTTTCTGTTTTTTGGCACTCTGGTTTTCAGAAAAAAACGTAATTTCCTACTGATTAAAATATGATTTTTTTTTTTGGCAAATCCTTTCAGCCAGCTTTGGAATCCCACAACCTTCCCCCTTCCAAACCTGGCAGGATTGATTCAACTTGAGTGAGCTCATGGCTCACAAAGGTCCCTTAAACATGAACTGCAAAGCAAAAAAGGAAAAAAAGGAGCTCACTAACCAAGCTGCTCATAGGATCTCTTGGGTCCTTTTATAAAAAAGCTATCAAGTCTCCATAGCGTACACTTAGCAAACACATGCAATCATGCCTTCCCAATATTTACTCCACTGTGCGCTACATGCAACTCCTCACTATTTAAGCACTGATCTATGTGGCGCACCACTGAAGGCAAAAGAATCTGCCTGCATAGATTACAGGATCAGGACTTTAGATTAGGAATTCTTTGGAGCAGGGACCATCTTTAATGTTAGGTAAGTACAGCGCTTAGCACAATGTGAGTCCAATCCTGATTGGGGCCTCTGGGTGCTATGGTAATACAAATAATAAAATAACTAATAGTATGTGAAGCATTCAGTCTAGAAACAAGATTTAACCTAGCTTTATTTTTATTTTTTAAATTCCCTCCCCACCCTCATCCCCCACCATGTCTCTGAAATCCTCTTTGCATTTCCTGGTTCACTGAAGATATCCAGATAGCATCATGCCTTGTTGTCTTATATATCATTGTTTACAGTGTGACTTCTGGTATTTCTGATATCACATTCAGGAATATTTTCAATGAGCTGGATTTGCTAGAAGGACTTCACAAAAGGGGGAAAGCTGGACTTGAAAAGGTTAGTTAAAGGTTATTCCTGTGCTGAAAAGGTTAGTAAAAGGTTATTCCTGTGCTGAAAGCCCCCACAGTTTGGTTAGTGAGGCAGTCAACAGAGAAACCTGTTTCACTTTGCATTGCAGTTCAGCTATAAAATTTTAAATAAAGGTCTTCCAATCTTCACAGAAGCCACAACTAACTCCAAATATAAGAGATGCAATTTGGAGATACCTGATGGTCAAACGTGGTAAACTCTCTCAAACGTGGTAAATACAAACAAAAAGGACCAAGAGCTGTTGCTAAATTATGTGTTAACTGTCATTCCTATAGAATAGAGGTACAAGTAGAACCTCCCAAGTAAAATACAATATTTATATAATATCAGCATGCTGAGCTGCCAAATATCCATTAAACAGTACAGATCTGGTACCATGGATCTTTGCAGTGTACCATTACAATTGATTTTACTGGCACAGAGAAAAGAGCTTAACATTTGAAGTTGTGTTCAAGAAATATGAGCAATAATTGAAACCATCGCAATATTTTCAACTCTTTTTCTTAGAGCAAGAAGGTCAACAGTTAAAAAAAACCCCTCTCTCAACATAAAACGTGAACGCATCTGGTTTCAGCGGCAGTATTGCTCTAATGGAGCGTGCAAGAACATGCCTGTTTTAACACTGGCACTGCTGCAGTACGCTCTTGGGCCATTCTTGGCCCCAGACAGGTGGCATAAACCTCACACAAGTCCTCTTCAGGGATACCTGTGGCACGGGGGAGCTGGCATAGAGCCTCCAGCTGGCATAGAACTAGCTGAGCCAAGCCTCCTCCTCACAGCCTCAGGTGAATGGGTATATTGGGGATGGGAATGGTACCAGGCTGGTGTTGAGAAGGCAAATGGCAGAAGCACAATTCACTATGGCTATCCCCAATTGGCATATGCTCCCTAGGGGATCGCTACCAGCTGGTGCAATTTAGAGACGCCTCCAGACCTGCACCTGGGGCCATCACTGGTTCTCTGATGCCAAAACCTTTTCGCTGCCTCCAGCAGAAGCTGGACACAGAGGAGAATCCTGACTGCTCTCTCAGCTTCCTCATTAGGGATGGTAAAAGACGTACCCACTTCCTTGGTAGTTAACGTCTATCCAATGCATTGAGAATGTAAAGCACCATACAAGTGCTATTATTCTCCTTTGAGTACAGCACTTACTGAACTCTACTCACACTCTTTTAGTGTTGCCTATGAATCGTGGGAATGTGTCCAGTCCTCTCTGTAGTTGAAACAGTGGCAGTGGCAAGTGAGTGAGGGAGTGCAGCAGTCGTCTCAACTTTTCCGGCATTTAGCACAAGAAAGAGCCACCCCAAAGATTATGGGATGAAAATGACTCATCTTCACACTGCCTCTTTGTCACCCAGAGAAGTGATCATGCCTGCCACAGAGATATTGTCCACCATTACTATCTCTCTGAATTGACAGCTGTTTCAAGGGGTTTTGGAGAGTGCTGAGTGTATGCTTCTCACAAAGATGAAAGGGTGGAAAGGAGTTTCTGGAGGTGGCTGGCTGGCTGAGCTCCTGTGGGAATGATTACTTTAATGCCGCTGGGATATCATTGTATTATTAATTATGCTAGGGAGCCTAGAGCCTTGGATACATTAAATTATTTTACATTTAAATTAAACAAACAAGGGTATTTCTCGTCTGCATTATCTGATCAGATAGCTATAAAGTAGATGAAAGCAACAGAAATAAGAATAAAATAACACAAGCACCAAGAAACTGATTCACTACAAATACGCATCAACCCCACGACGCTACACACCCTTCGGAACCTAGCCTCTCAATGATAGTAAGCAGGACTTGAGAGAGTGTCCTGCAGTGGTCTCCGGCCGCTGTGAAACAGTCCACCGTGAATCCGTTTGACAGGTTTATGTTCTGAATCCAAACTCTAGCAAGATGAAGTCAGCTTCTGCCTTTGATTATACACATTGGGCCAAATCGTGATCCCACTCAAGTGCTGCCACTTACTTTGAGGGGGCTAGGCTCTGGCCTGTTAAAACAGGGCAAAGCTAAGATGTCTTAAAATATATTGGCAAACTCTATAAGATATCAGACTCCTCTCAGGCCAAAAGAAGGATATAAACCCTGGGCCTTCCACATTAAAAAGACAAGCCTCTGCTACTAGAGTTAAAAGTATTAACACTATGGGCTACTTGTCCCTGAACTAAATATTAAAGCTCTCATTGAATTTAATGGTGCAGGATCAGGGACTAAGTCCCTTTGCTGGAAACGAGCAGCTTCACAAACCTCTTTGAATCACTAGAGGATGGTGCATAGCACACACCGAAGACAGGGTTACATTAACACTCAAACACGGTCAGTTTGGATAAAGAGCTTTTCACTCATTTGCAACAATGTTCATTGGTAGACAAATGGTTTTGTTCCAGAAAATAAACACTCCCCTCACCCCCTCAGATGGAATTTCTTGTAAAAAGTGAAGATCAAAAATGCATAGCAAAGACAGGAATTTATTTTAGATCAGTTGTGGCACAGAAGTAAAACAAACAAGAAAAAAGTCACGTGGGGAGGCTGACCTCTCGTTGGTTTCAGGCTCAGAAGGACTGCAGGTGTGGCCATGTCAGGCCATACGTTTCTTGTCCTTCACAAGTTTCTGCACAGGGTTCACACTCCTCAATCACCTATATTCATGCTTCAGGGATTAAGCCAACCTCTAGCTATTGGAGAAAGGAAGAAATTTTCCCGGGGGGGCAGGTTATCCCATAACTGCCTACACTGCAGTGTTTCTTGCACTGTGTCTCTCAAGCATCTGGACTCTGTCAGTAACAGGACTAAACTAACCCCTGTTCTGATACAGGAGAGTAATTCTTATGTTCTAGTACTCACCAAGTTTGTGCCATGGTACACAAAGGATAGTGAAAGTTTGTGGTGTGGCAAAACAGTGGACTTGGCCATGGCAGGACTTCTTCAAACCCACTCCTTCTGCTCCAACTCCACCGTGAAGCAGCAATTTGAGGCAAGAACTGTCACACCTGCCCAGATCAAAACAAAAATGGAGCAGCACACTGAAAGCAGCTGTTGATCAACAGAATGAGGGGTGTTTGCCCCTGGTCAGGTGGGCATATTTGCTTCCTACAACTTCCTCCCCATCCAGCCAGGTCAGGACTTGATCCAGGCTGATTCTTGCCTTTTACCCAGAAAAAAAACTTACATTTATCATGAGACACACAATATTAGATGTTTTTCTTAAAGCTGCAGCTCCTGGAAATAAATGACTATATGAGAATCTCAGCTTTTCTTTGAAAATAAAGATTCCAGTCCTTTTTCCTGGTGGAAGAGAAGCTCTTGCAAATGTGATTCAAGTGTACCCCGAAGCCTCAGAAAGCAAAGTTAAAGAACCCACATTGGCTTAAAAATCATGAGGATGTTTTAAAAAGACAATCTCATGATTTTTGTGGCCTGGGCTGTTTTTTGAATCTTTGGAGTTGGCAAGCCTGATTGCAGATTTTTATCAAAGAGCGTCTAAAGCAAAAACTGATTGTTATTAAACATTTACGGGTATCAAGTATAATATAGATACCCAGTTCCCAAAACTTATACACTAAGCCCCCACCCCAAACTTACATTGTAACACTCCAAGTTTACACAGGGCAACAGTTCAGATAAAGGACATCTTAGTTGAGGAGCCCCCAAAAATTGTTACGTTTAATATAAATTAACATGTTTCTCTTGGCTTCGGCTTTTGAACCCTGAAAGAAAGGGGGTTTTTTAGTCTTCAGTTTAATGGAAAAAGCCAGATACTTTGTATTTCCTGCGAAAGACACACATATCTTATGGAAAACAACTACAATAGAGGCCTAGGTAATACTTTCACTTTAAACATTGAGTAAACTCTAGCTTCAGCACTATGCCTATGAATCATGCAGTACGTTATCACAGTTTTGCACTGTATGCATATTGTATTTTATTATGTATTCTAGCAAGTTGTGCAGCACCCTAAGCAACTTGTGAGGCAGGGTCTAGACATAATTAAGACAATTAAATATGCCAGCTCATTACACTTAATATCGTAGCCATGAATAATGCCTTACAATATACTTCAGTAATCCATCACCATAATATTTATTGGCAATGACTTCTTGAAATCTATTGCTATAATACCCAAGTCTTGGGTTCAATCCAGTTCCTAGTGGAGGTATCCATATCACAAAAGCCACCACCAGAGTTGACAAACGTATTAGTAATGTCTGAAGAGGAAAACCAAGAACCGAGGAAGCCAAGCGACTGAACTACCTACTCACACTCTAGGATGCAGGTCTGAGTTTGGACTCGGGGCAGGGGAGTGCGGTAAAGCTTGCATAACTGACCAGTGAGTGTATGTTACAAATCTCCCTCTTCTCCTGATTTGCAGAAGACCTGAGTTAGTTACAGCCCCGATTAGCAAGTCTTGGCTCTTTATCTCACATGGTTGTAGCTCATGTTTTTAGATCTAGAGGTTCCTGGTTCTCCTCCAGTGTGGCTGTGAAGCTGTCAGCCATCAGACAGGCACTACTGTTGCTCATGCTAAAGGCCCCTATTCTACATACCTTACTGTGGCAAAGGGGTTGCATATTGCCAAGGCAGTGGAACACTGGATGGTGCCCAGAGGGGCAAGCACTCCATATGGATCTGACAAGACCTGCAGTTTGTGGGCCAGGTTTGCCCACAGACTTTGCCTGTTCTACATCACCAATAGTACTTCTCTCCTCCGCTAATCCAACCTACTAAGTAGATAATGCATCAGGTTCTCTGGGAGTTTAAATTAAGACAACTTCTCCCTTTAAATTCAATATCACGCAAAGGAAATAATATTGCCCCTGATTTTTAACTAGAAATAATCTTTCTATTATTTGTAGGAATTGGACTGCTTCTCAAATGCTCCTTCACCCTAATATGAAGAGAATGTTTGCTCTGTGTCTCTAGTTATAAACCTAAACTTGGCTTCAAAGAGAGAAAACTGACCCTCTGTACAGCTCCTATCAGAGATTGCCAAGTTACCCTGAAGATACTAAAACAATTTGCAGTTAGCTGAGAGTGACAACTTGAACATTCACTTATCAAGTACAGCAATTTATTTTTACTATGTTTGCAAAATGGCTCGCGCCCAGCTAATTTTACTCGGAGGAACAAACACTGCCACAGCCAGCAGGCACAAAATGTGCAACAATAATCCTTAAGGCAACATATTGTAATTTGCCTTCTTCTGTTTAATGCCATGTCAAACAGAAGGATTTCTACACATTTCAGATGGTGACTGAGCTGCCTTGCTTTAGTTTGAGTAAAAATTGATTTACTTCAGAGAACAGTGATAGATGAAGCATATGACATGTACTGAGCATGCCTAGTTCCATGCTCATGCCAAAAAATTCCCAGAAGGATAAATCTCGTTTCCTGCCTTACTTCACAGAATTTAACTTTTTTAAACAAGTCATGTTCTGTGGTTTGAATTCTGTGTTTATATCAGCGTTTGTTTCCAGGCTCATGGACGATAATAGTACATTGGTCTGCAAAGTCTGAACGTTCTCTTCAACAGAGAAATCACTGGGTCTTAATCTCACATTCAGTCTTATTATTTGCATTAATTCTTATAAACCAGCTTTAAAGATAAGTTGCAGTAAAAGTTGATATTTTCCAGGTATACGCTGGAAAGAATGTGAACTTGAGCTTTCATTTAAGTCAAAGTTATTTCCATGATTTCAGGCTGTACTTACATATTCGTACTGTAGGCTTTATTTATTTTAGAAAATATGTAACTGGAAATCAAGATTTAATTTTTAAAATATGTTCTATGTTTAAATTGAATTATGTAGCACATATCTAAAGCCTTTGTTATCCATTGTATATACCTGGATTCTTGTCCAGTTAGAAGCAGCTTTGAAATCATACTGCTCCTGTTAGCACCATAATATTTTAGAGTACAGTATGTTTCTTTCAGGGGTCCCATTAACAATCCCTTTCTCCAGAAACTTCCATGTATGTGAAAACATATTTCTTTATTTAAAATGAGGTATAGTTATATATTTGAGCCCCAAATTTAACCCTTAAAACTTTGAAAGGTGTCTCTCCAGAACAAAGCCTGGATAAGAATTTTGCTCTTTGGGGCTCTCTCTGTAGTTAACACACTTTGGGAATGCTCCAAATCCTGATCAGAATCAGAATCCAAAGTTTTCACCTCCAATTTACTTCAAATTCTGTTTCCCCGCATAACCTCATGAGATTCTGGCTAAAGGGAAGTTGTACTATATAGGAATAGAAAATCCCATGACAAACTAGGCTGGTACATGAGTACATTCTTTAGCTAGTTTTTCATCAGAGTTTCTTGCCTTTCTAGCTGCTCATTTTTTCAGGCTTATTATAATTGGCTTCTCGTTTGCCTACTCTCCATTCCAATTATTTCACCTTTTTCTCCCCACTGGATTATTTGTATCCTTCCTTGTTTCCTTTCCTAGGGGTATCACAAATACAATAGGGTTAATAATGCTCAAATGGGGTTGAAAATAAGCAAAATGGGTTCACCTATCCCTATTTTTGATTCTGCCTTCTATCCCTTTCACCTTGCTCAAGCAGTTAGTTCCACTTATTTCAGTAGGAATACTCTTGTAGACAAGGTGAGCAGAATCAGGCCCAGTCACTGAACTCCTGGCCCCTTTGAAGCCAGTGGCATTAACTTCACTGGAACTAGCATTTTAACCAATATCTTTAAAAGTGGCACAGTTTGAAAACAAACATTCATACATATTACATATTTCTACAGCATATTCTTTTCCACTAGAAAATCTGGCATGAGTACACTATAAAGAAGAGTAATTTTCAACAACCGAAGTCATGCATCAATGTTTAATATACACCAGTAGTTGTGTCATTCTAAATAGATACATATACACACGCACAGTAAACAAAAAATGATTAATTTATGGTTCCTTTTTTCTTTAACTAATAGGGGGATGGAGAAAAAGGTTCTGCCTGGTGTTTGGCTGTAGGAGCTTGAAGAGTATGTAGAACAGCTGGAGTTTTTCTGATGTGGCAGTTCTATGTGCTGCAGTTTGTTTCTACTGAGTGAACAGAGCATCTTCTTATCACTAACTATTATATAAACTACAGCACATATTCTGTTGAAGGAAAGAATTCTTATGTTATATGTGTTCAGGGAGTCTGTCATTTTTCTGCTCCTCTACACTGGGCTAAATTCAGAAGCTTTTAGGAAATTATAATAAAGACAAGAAAACAAAACACGCTGAACTAATTTATTTAGTAATTATTATTAATTATTTAGTAGTAGTATTATTTATTATTATTACTTAGTTTCTCTCTCACAGCTGTGCTTGAAGGCTAGAACCAGGTTGGTCCCCCTAGTGTTAGGCACCCTACCAACATATAATAAATGACAGCTTCTGCTCCTAATGTTAATGCTCTGAAGTAAATCCATAAACCCTAAAGTCCTCTCCTCTTGGGCTGCCCATGCAAAGATGCACGCCCTCACAAAAGGGCGGCTCTGAGATTGCTGCAAAGATGTCCTCTGTCGAAAGCAGTTGTAAACGCAAACTGCTTTCCCCCTTTTGCCCTCTAAATGGTAACAAGAGAGGCAGCCTCAGCGGTTTGCCATGTGCGGGGGAAGGGACGAGGCAAGTAGAAAGAGTCCAACTGTCCTCATGTCCTCAGCAACACACAGAACTGTCACATCGGACAAACTCCAGCTGTTCTACATACTCCCCAGCTCCTACAGCCAAATTGCACGGAGACCCCCTTTCTCTGTCTCCCGTATTGCTCCAGTGGAGACAGTGTGTGACACCAGGCTGGGAGACGAAGTGACACAGGGAAAGGGAGAGGCCCGGAAGCAGTGCCATTATGACCTTGCTGCACAAGAGCAGGCTAAGCCAGCAGCATTACACAGAAAGAGGAGCAGTAAGCAAGAGCAAGAATGAGGGAGAGTCTTTTGTTCTCTGAACTATTGGTACATTTGGACTAAAGGGTTAAAAATAGAGCATAGAAGATATTAGGCCTTTCATTGGACTGACTGACATTGATCAATGAGGACCTGCCCTGGCTTCTCAACTGCTCCAGCAGCCTCGGTGAAATACTTCATCTAAATAGTTTTTCACTGAAAGATGCAGATTTGGGGGGACCGAAACTGTTCATCAATTTGGGTTGATTTCAGTGAATGTTTTCTTGCCAAAAAGAAAAGAAAAAGAAAAAAAAATAAATTGGTAAATGTCAAGCTAGTTTATTTTGGCATTTCTGAAATTAAGCATTTTGACATTTTATTTTTGAAAGAAGTTTCGTTTTGGAATTGCCCTGAATTTTATTTTAAAAATCATTCAACCCTCTCCATACCGCACATCCCCAAATGAACCAAAATGTTTCATTTTGGGTGGAACAAAACATTTCATTAGACCCGAAATGAATTTTTTATGCTTTTTTGTTCTGTCAAATTAAAAAAAAAATTCATTTAGGGTCAATCCAAAGCAATTTTTTTATTATTATTTTTTGTTTAGCCACTGAACCGAAAAAACCTCCCCAGCTATTCAACCAGCTCTACTTTCTACCCACTTTCTTCCTTCACGCTCTTGTTCCCTGCTCCTCTTCCTATCTAATGCTGCTCGCATAGCCGTCTCTGGTGCAGCAATGTCAAATTGGCGCTGCTGCTGTGCCTCACTTTCCTCCCTGTTAGTTCCTCTCTCAGCCTGATGTCCTCCTATTTCCACTGGAACAATAACATAGTATGAGGACAGTTGCACTCTTTCCCCTGGCCTCTCCCCCTTCCTCTTTGTAGGGCACAGTAGCTCAGGTATCGGTGGCACCAGATCCTTAAGTCACATCAATAGTAGATTGCAGTGTGATAGGCTCTGGTTTCCAAGACCCTGGAATATTTTGTGGGAGCATCCTCTTTTTAAAGCATGTAATGGTTGATGGCATCTTGTTTTTCTTGGGGTAAGAAAGGAAATGTGCTCTTGTGGTTACTGCACTGGACTGCGATGTGGGTGATAAAGGTCCCATTTTCAGTGCTGCTGGAGCCTTCTTTGGGGAAAATCTTAGCTTTTCTTTGCCTCAATTTTCCTTCTCAGGCTACTGTCTTCCATTCTTTTTCTGTCTTGTTTATTTAAATTGTAAGATTTTGGGGGCAGGGACTGTCTCTTATGTGTGCCAGGCCTGATCTTGGTTGGGTCTCTTAAGTGCTACCATAATACAAATAATAAATAATAATTATCTTGATGTCCTGGCTGATAATCCCTTTAAAATAAAACAATGGTGTCTATAAATGGCAGGTTACCTTTAAGCGACCCCCCGCTCCTTAATCTCTTTCCTTCACAGCTGCTCCTGTAACATCACCTACTCTTCCGTAACATCAAGCTCTCAAGCCTGACACCCCCCACTCTCTCTCTGGCCCAGCTATAAATACCCCCTTCCCGTTTGCATTCCTTCCCCCTGCTCCTTATCCTTACAACCTCATTGCCCCTTATCCCAACCTCTCTGCATACCCTCATCTGACTGCCTGCTTGTATCCCAGCCATCATCTTTGGAAAGGTGAGTGCTTTACAGTACTTCAGACTTACTGTATACTAAGGCAAAGAGTTTATAGTATTCTTGGAATACTTTTAATTATAGCTTCTCTTGATGAGTCACAGTTTCCTAAGTGTTTCTGCTAGAAAGAAAGTATTTTGGAGTGTTTACCTCAGTAGCAGGTGCCTCTCAAAGTGCTGCCTATTTATTATTTAAACTTTTTCACTCCTGTGTCCTGCAGAAGTTCTTTGAAGCACATTTCTCAAGTTAGCTGAAGGATAGTGCCCAGGAATGTACTGCAGGGCAGATAAGCTTTCCATGAGAAAGGGAAAATTGCAGGTGCTTGTGCAACTTCTTTTTTGACTGACCCATGCTTATCTTTCTGGTGCACCTCCAGGAATTCATCTGGATCCCTGATGGACAACATGCATCCTCCTTCCAATTTTCCTACACACGGATGTTGCTGTCTGCTGTAAGAGGCATCAGCTTTGGTCAAAACTTTATCTTATTTGGCTGGGGCATTGAAGCCTCTCATTGAAAGCAAATGGGAGATTCTTGTGTTTCATCACTGTGTTTCAGCAGAAAGCCCTGCACATCTTCTCATAGGATATGAAGCTACAGGCCTCTTCATATGACTAACAAATATGATGGGGAAAACAACAAGCTGTAAACAGGCCAGACTTCTACTTTGTTTCTAACTGCTTCTATAAAAGATGCCACTTTGCTTTTGTGGCTGAATGACCTCAATGAAGGAAATAGCATTGGTTAGTTACTTCTGTAGCAGCTTCCATCTGGGAATCTTCAGGTTCTTCACAAAGATCAATGAGTGAAACCCTATAACTCTCCTTACAGAGGAGGAAAATGAAGCACAGAGAAGGGCAGCAACTGATTCAAGGTTTCATTGCAAGCCTTTGTGACAGCCAGGAACAGAACTCAGTGGTAATTAGCTCTGTCTCATACCACAAGACCATAGTTGCTTTCAGTAACCTAAATGCTTAGGTAGTATGGTGATGAAAATCATACAGGTTCCATGATGAGATTAAGATTTAGGTTTTATAGAAAACAGGAAACAATATTTAACTTGGATGATAAAAAAAGTTATAAAGGAATAACATTTAGTGTGAAATGTGATAGTGCATTCATCACAACGAGTTGAAGACAATATACCCATGAGTAAGTTTTAGTGAAAGAAGGCAAATAACATTAATAACAATAGGATAGTATTATGGCTATTTTGGACTATAAAAAAAGGTCAGTTTTGACATGCATCCTTCCACATGCTATACTTCTGGGAAGCGTAAATAAGTAACACAGCCCTCTGCTGGATCAACTCATGCTTCCTCAAGTACTTCTGTTCCCCCTCTAGTGGGCTGTGTCCTATCCTCTGTATTACTCTGAGGGCTGGTCTTCACTATGGGGAGATCGCTGCTGCAATCGATGCAGCTGGGATCGATTTCACGGGTCTAGTGAAGACCCGCTAAATCAATGGCAGAGCACTCTCCGGTCAACCCCGGTACTCCACTTCCCTGAGAAGAGTAAGGTAGAGTCGACAGGAGAGTGTCTCCCATCAATGCAACGCAGTGAAGACACCGGGATAAATTGACCTAAACTACATCGACTCCAGCTACATTATTCACATAGCCGGAGTAGCATAACTTAGGTAGACTTATCCCCGTGGTGAAGACAAGCCCTGACAGTAGTAAAAAGGGCCTCATTCAACTTGGAATAAATAAATAGAGCAAGCTGAAACAAGGGGTGGGAGGAGTTTCTATTTTTGTTGTTGACATTTCAATGACAACATTTATCATTGTAAAATTCAAAATTTCAACCAGACATAAACAAATAAGTGCTATTGCAGATGTCATGAGTATGGCTAGGTTAGCTGTAGATCATGAAATCAGAAGGACACAGGTCATTTAGGGGACCTGTATCTTGGGAACCCATTCACCAAGTGACCCTAAATTTGCACCTCAAACATCACACCAACCCCTGTTGTAGTGTAGTTATTTTCAAGGCAATCTGTCTATGTGTGTGGATTTTAGAGTACTTTGAAAAATCAGCTTTCAGGAGAAATGCGGCTGCAATCTTTCGTGGCTTGCACATGAAAAATGAAGCAGTGCTTAACCAGTGATGAGTTCAGGTATTTGAAAGGGGACTTGCTGCTGAACTTGTTTGTCCAATATGCTGCAACTTTTAAAATGAAAGGACAGCCAGTTATGAGTTGTCACCCTTCTCCCCTTCCCAAAAATAGTTATTTGCTCAAGTACTTTTTCATGTTTAAAATAAATGTTTCCAAAGTTTAGCTTTCCTCATGGACAAATAACACCCGTGGAATTTGGAAAGCTAAGCTGTGTGCTTGTCAGATCGTACGCCTGTATGGATGATTCACCCAGCGTTCTGACCTTCACGCACACAATTGTGATTATGTACAGTGCTGTCATTCCTAAAGTGTGGCAGACCCACAGTTTCTAGGAGCAGAGAAATCGTGCAAAAACAGCTTGCAGCCATCATCTTGGATTCACTTCTGTGGTTGCTTTTGAAGCTCTTAACCCTTCGAGCTTGGCAGCTGAGTATCACTCTCCTGGGCTCACTGCACTGTAATGCTGCAGATATGACTCTGGACTACCTGCCAGCTGCCAAACTTGCTCACAGCTCCGCCATCTGACTGTCCTCAGCTCACATGCAATTTCATCTCACGGCTGCCCAATTCCCCTCCAGCCCAGTCCTATTCCCAGGACTAATGACCCAAACCCATTCCAAGCTACTAACACTTCCATTACATCCCAACAAGTTATTTTCTCAACTAGCCCCATTTTCACTTATTTTTAACACTTATAAACAGTGCAGTAGGGGTGCATGGCACTTTGCAGAGAGAATAAAGACAAGATCCTTGCTTCAGAGAGCCTACTGTCTAGGACAGATCACCATGACGTGCAGCAAGGAGATATTCATAGATTATGAGGACAGAAAGGACCACTGTGATCATCTAACCTGACTCCGATTTAATACGGGACATAGAACTTCCCTGAATCAATTCCTGTTTGAACTAGAGGATATCTCTAGTTTATATCCGAGGCAGCAAGGATGATGGGAGGTTTACATGAAATATGGTATGAGGTTGCTTGCTCACCCAGATATACATTATTTAGTTCCTTTGATTAAGTTAATTTGTATTGTATTGGTCTCCATCTGGTGGTATCAGCTATCAAAATGTTTTCTACATCTTGACAAGGAACCCAATACCACTCCTAGATGCTGAATCCTTCTGGTATCTATGTCACTAAAACCTGGAAATTAGGAACATAGGATCATACTGGATCTGACTGGTGATCCATCTAATCCAGTATCCCATCCTTGACAAGGCTGAGCACCCGAGGAAGGTACAAGACACTCCTCAGTAGGAAGATATGGGATAATCTGCCCACATGAAGATCCCATTCTACTTTTTAACCTTTAGAAATTGGCTTAAGTCCTGATGCATGAAGTTTTATATCCCTTCCCATTTTTTTTGTTAATATTAACTCTGAATATTCTTGTTATCCATTTAATTGTCCAATCCTTCTTTGAATCATGCTAAATTCTTGGCCTCAGCAACATCCTGTGGCAATGTGTTCCATAGTCTTATTACACATTGGGTAAAAATGTATTTCTTTTATCAATTTTGAATTCTTTTCCTTTTAATTTCTTTGAATGTTCCCTTTCTTATAAGACAAGGAGAACTACAGCTCCTGATCTACTTTCTCTAGACCATTCATTATTCTATATAGTTTTATCATATTCCCTTTGATTTGTCTCCTTTCTAAGTTAAGCAATCCAACTCTTTGTCAGTGTTTCCATATGAGTATTTTCCTATGCCCTTAATCATTCTCATTATCCTTATCTGAAACCTTCTAATTCTGTAATGTACGTTTTTTGCAAGTGACCAGTAGTGTACATAATATTCCATTGGAGACTACAACATTGATTTATATAATGGTATTATAATAGCATTTGCATTATTCTCCTTCCCATTCCTTATGCAACCTAATATCTTGTTTGCTTTTTTAACCACAGCTGGGTAATATTAGTGCTATACATGTTAATTTTCAATTCCACAAGCCTGTATAAGTTTTCCACATATGTACTATATTCAGATATGCTACTGGAACTGAAAAGTTTTGCTAAACCTAATACAACAGAGAGGAACTAATTCCTAGCAATAAGGGAACCCAAGATGTCTGCCACTAACAAGTCTTCCATGCCTGAGATTACAGCTTTTATGGTTGATTTGCAATGTTAAAAACTTACTTGAAGATGTTTAATTGTTTTAACAAGTGGCAGACTGTCAACCATAGAGACCAGAGCCCTCCATTGATTGAACAGGTTGGAGCATGGGCGATAGAACCGGTCAACATTTTACAACTAAAAATATCTTCCCAACTGGACAATATGGTGTGGTTGAAATTGATGTTTTCTGACAATTTTTCAATTCTGAATACAAATTTTGACTTAAAGATGACATTAAATTAGAGAGATAAGATGGGTTAGGTAATATCTTTTATGGGACCAGCTTCTGTTCTTCTCTTCTTCAGGTCTGGCTCTGTGTTGCTCGAAAGCTTGCCTCGCTCACCAACAGAAGTGGTCCAGTAAAAGATATTACCTCACCCACCTTGTCTCTCTAATATCCTGGGACCAAGACGTCTACAATAACACTGCAACCATTAAATTGAAATGTTCATTTTAAGTGAAAGTTTGTGTTTTGAATGGACATTTCTAAATGAATCTGTTGGTTTCAAATCGACATCTTTAGTTCTGAAATGTCAAAAAGTTTCAATAGAAAATATCAGACTTTTTATTTCATCATTTCCAAACTGAAATTTGAAATTCTTCATTGCAAAAAGTTATTCTGTTTCGACATTTTGTTCTGATTTGGGATGAAAACATATCACAATATTGGAATTCCTCAAGGGATGGAAACTCCCTTTTCTAACCAGCTTCAATGGGAAGTGACAAATCAAGATTCTCCACCTGCCCTTCTCAGGGAATTGTTTTGAAGTGAGCACCAAGAGCAGACAAAGGGCTCATTTCCTTTATCCTCTCTGCTGAGACTGTCTATAAGGTTGCAAGTAGAGCTGGCACAGCGGGTGGAGGTGGAGGTGGGAGAAAGGATACTTTTTTTCACAAAAACATTAACAAAACACTTATCTGTTTTTCAACCAGCTTTATGAAAAATGCCAGGTACTATCATAATACAAATAAATAATAATAATCCTAATAATAAATGGTGCTTGTCCTGCTCTGGATTCCATTTCCACTGACACTACCAATTCTGTACATGCGCTGAACAGCGAAAAGGAACCTTATGGGTGCTCTATTGGCCTAGGCTGCTTTCAGACCAATGATCCCAAAATTAGCGTATCTAGCTATCTCAGGGATTTACATGTCCCCCAGGATTGTAGTTTCTGAGTACCACATAAACTTTAATGTATTTATCCTCACAACATTCTGGTTAGGTAGGGAAGTATTAACCCCACTTTACAGATAGGGAACTGAGATCCAGAGATGCTAACCGAAATCTCCCAGAAAGTCTGTGCAACAGGGACTTGAATGCAGGTACCCCAAGAGCTAGACTAGTGCCTACCACTGGAATGCCCTCTCCTGACTGAATGCATACCTATTACCAATCCATTGAATCATTCAATCCTTAACAAAACACAATCCACTGAAATTTGTTGAAAGCCAAATCCCGTTGTCCTTATTCTGGAAAAACACCTGTTTTCTATGGGCGCTTTGCCTGGATAAGGACTTCTGGATTTGGTCCTGAACCTTAAAATATTATTTTTTTAAATAAACTTAATGAGAAACATTACTAATGTATTAAGGCACTCAGATAACTCAGTGATGGGCATGTTACCAGAGCCGAGATAGGTTGCTGGATATTAGATTCTTGCCTTCAATGATGATTCTTATTATTTGTATTACAGTATAACCCAGAGCTCCCAGCCCAGTTCAGGGCCCCATTGCACTATGCACAGAACAAACACATAGCAAGAGAAAGACTCTGTCCTGAAAAGTTGACAATCTAAATAGACAAATGATGGTGGCGAGGGAACCATGAGACAGAGATTACATGATTTCCCCAGTCACACAGTATCATAGAATCATAGAAGATTGGGTTGGAAGAGACCTCAGCAGGTCATCTAATCCAACCCCCTGCTCAAGGCAGAAACAACCCCAACTAAATCATCCCAGGCAGGGCTTTGTCAAGCTGGGCCTTAAAAACCTCTATGGATGGAGATTCCACCACCTCCCTAGGTAACCCATTCCAGTGCTTCGCCACCCTCCTAGTGAAATAGTGTTTCCTAATATCCAAACTAGACCTCCCTCACTGCAACTTGAGACCATTGCTCCTTGTTCTGTCATCTGCCACCACTGAGAACAGCCTAGCTCCATCAGGGAGTTTGTGGAAAATCTGGGAAATGAACCTAAATATCATGAATCCCTGTCCAGTCCCTGAATGTCACGAAGCAATTCTCTCATGTGTTCTGCTTCTTTCCATTAAACATACCACACATTATAGCCACAACCAGAAAGCAGGATGAAAAAGAAATTCATCGTAGGAACAGTTTGTTTATATCAGTTTCAGTTCTGGCCCCCAAAACACAAACCAATATCAACAGTTTGCAATTACAGTGTTAACATTTTCTGTTTCTAAACTAAGCTAAACATTTGGCCAAATTGTATTGCAACATATACTTGTTGTCTTTAACTGTAATGCATTAGAGATTCTTATCTGATTATGATGTATTAGGTTTCCAAACTTTTCTGTAGTTACAAATATAGCATTCCTGTGAAGTTCAATCGATTCTCTCACACCTTTCCTTTAAAATACCTTTACTGATTATTTAATGACTGTATAACAAGATGAGTGTGACCAGATTACTGTGGTATTATTCTCAAAACCAAAAGCCATTGGGTACACTCAGACTTAAATAATTACAAAACCCTCCACTGTAAGCTGCCAAAGAAAATCTTTTTTATTTTAAATGGAAAGATTATTTTGCTATATATTTACAAACATTTTCTTCCGATGACAGTTAGCTTGATCCCCATTGGAAAACTAAAGATGTAATCCTTCCCTCCTTAACTCAGGCAAAATTTCCCTTAACTTCTATGGGTGTTTTGCCTGAATAAGGAGTGAAAAGGAACAACCAAATAATTCCCAAGGACCCCACTCTGGGTTCACTCCGCCTTCCTGTTGTTCTAATGTAAACTCTGTAATCTATCAAGTATTTGTGCCATAGCATAGTTTCAAAGCGCTTTACAAATCATCACTTGCATCACTTGCCCGTAGAGCCTTTCTGGATGTCATGGCTCTATAAAGAGACCAAATATGTTTAAATAATGCCCTTTACTCTACATAATTCTACATCTCTGCATAAATTAAATGCCACTGCACATCAGTTCTATAATAATGAAAGCAACATCTCTTTCCCCATGCTTTTACCACTAATAATTTCAGCTGGTAACAATAAATGAATATCTTGGGCTCAGAGAATAGTAAATATAGCATGCACAAACAAACCATTTCCAAGTATATATTTTTTTCTGTGGTTAGGATACTCTATACTATTCTACATTATTTAGCTAGTTAGTGCTTGGAGCCAAAAAGAATTCTGAATGGGAAAGCCTCTCTTGGCATATGCAACTCTGCCGGCTTTAAGGAATGAAAAACTGAACTTAAAAAAAGAGAGAAAGAGAGAGAGCTCTCAAAACTTGTTTTTCAAATATATTTCAGACAAGGGGCAGATTATGGAGAAGTTTAAAACAGAAGTTAAAAAGGAAAGGGTAAAAAAATGGGTGCTATCTTTTTTTAAAGATGGAGTACAACTGGAAACAGCGTGCAGCCAAAGGTCAGGGTCAAGAGTAATAGAATCCTGGCACTATGTGCTAGTTTATCTTCTACATGATGAACTCCTGCCAAACCATATACACAATGTTATACAGCAGAGGAAAGTGTCTGATGCATCTCCAGAGTATTTATGAGGGCTTCTGTTTTGAAGATAGTTTCTTAGGTAACAGAATAATAACATAATGGGACTATTTCTCATTTATCAGAGTTTTTTGGCTTACTCTAAGAATTAAACTGCAATAACCAATTCCTGCCCCCTGTATTAATAACAGGACTTTGATTTTGTGAAAGCTATGCATGAGGGAGAAAGATTCCTTTGGAGATATCACAGGACTTGATTGCAAAATGAGAAAAAATATTGCACAACATCTTTAGAAGTAAACTGTGGAGCTGCAGTGCAAATTCCAGAATTAGTGATATTCAAAGGGAAAGAAGGCTTGAGATCTTGACTAAATCATTGCTTGCTGTGGTATTTCTATTCCTGTTCCTGAAATACTAGAATGTGCTATATTTTGCTTCTTATATAGACACTATAGTACATTTATACCATATTTGAAAATGTTTCTTTCTCCAATGTTCAGTTAGATTACAATTCAGTAGTTTTTTTTCTGCAATTCCCTTTGTTAATATAAAATAACTTTACTATCTAAATTACTTCTAGAAAACAATATCTCCAGTGCAAGTCACAGATCATCAACCTAATAATTGTTGCATGTGTAGAGTGTAAATGCAGAAAAAAAACACATCGGGGTTCAGATATCCTCACATTCAGTAGTACTGCTCTCCCCAAGTAGACCAATTGGGGCTACTTGATTAATAAAGTAGCACTCAGGATGAGTGACGGTGGCAGTCTCTGGCCCTTTGATCTTTGTTTCCAGTCTCTGCACTCAGTATAGGGGTCTATTATTTATAAGTGGCTCTAGAGGAATTAAAATCTTTGTAAATAATCTGAAGTACATCAGGCCACTTCATCCCTGTTCTCACTCCATTGAAATGAATGATTTCATTGGGACTCTTTACAGAGTAAAGGATGAATCCCAGAAGGTGAAGAATGCCCTGTAGGAGGTGCTGTTATTCATGACAGGGTGAGGGGGCTCAGCAGCTCCATTGTTGTGAAACTCCCAGTTGGCACCCCCCAAAAAACAGTTTTCAGCCATCCAAAGGTGAGAAAGTGGTTGAACATCAAGAGGCCATTAAGAAACTCATTGTTCTATTGTAAGAGCTGCTTAGCTAGCATAGGCAACTACAGAGTTGTAACACAAGGCAATACACATATTCCAAGCCCAAAGATAAAGCCAGCCACCCCATCAGAGCAGAATGCGCTCACATTCACAGAATATAGTTGTCCAATAAATAAATAAAATATAATAAATAAATAATAAACAACAACATCTAACTATTACATTGTGCTTTTCATCAGTAGGCCACAAAAGTGCTTTACAAAGGATCCCGGTATCATTATCCCCATTTTACAGATGGGAAAACTGTGCTATGGCTATGAAGGGGTAAATCTGTGCAAATGGAGCCTGCCTGTGTCCCTCATTAAATAGGAGCCCTGACTTGTGTTTTAGACTGTGCACGCTAAAAGAGCATGCACAGCATGAAAAGTGAGTGTGGCTGAGCATATTACACAGACATTGAGCCAAATTCATCACTGACATTAGCAATGGAGTGGCACCCAGTTATCCCAGTAGTGTATTTAGTATTTTATACTAATTAATAAATCCACATCAGAGGTAAGGTGCTTGTTTACCCCATGTGAATTAGATGTAATCCAATGGAACTATTTCTACTTAAGGGAAAAATGGAGGAGGATAGATAGATAGATAGATAGATAGATAGATAGATAGATAGATAGATAGATAGATAGATAGATAGATAGATAGATAGCCTCTCGATTAAATGGCATTAGCATGGGCGCTCATACATCCCTTTTGAATTAGAGATAGCAGTGTTTTGCATTTTGGTAACATTTATTTTTTTCCATTTTGGATTTCACTAAATGTTATCAATTTTTGCAATATGTTTCTCTGTCTCTTAATCTGAGGCATTCTTTTTCAAAGGAATTATTTAATCAAACCTTTCCATCCCTGCTCAGAGTGGCACTCTGTCTCCCTCTAGTGGTGGCTAGGCCAGCCAGAGATTGATGAGCCTGCTACAGCTGTAGCTAAGAGATATATATCTTTTAGCTCAGGCAGTAGAGGCTCATGCATTGAGGTCCCATGTTTGAGCCTCACTGCCGATGCGCCCCCATCCTGTGGATCGGCATTATAATATATATATATATACACACACACAGGCACCAGAACTCACATCTTGCCAGAGCCAAACAGACCTCAAACCTCAACATTAAGATCTGTCCTGAATCTAGAACCTATGATTTTCAAGCTGATTCTCAAATTTGGCAAAACCAGCTTTCCAATCTTTGCTTGAAATGAAAGTTGAATCCTACTAATAACAGAGTGTACAGAAAAGTTAAACAGCAATTTGATCAACTCTGTATACAATGTAAAATATATGGCTTTGTGGTCACTAAATACTATTGCTGAATACCAATGGGGGTTAATATAAAGTAGTTGCAAAAACAGTCTGTATCCAAAATGCATACAGAGGCAATGCTGGCTCTAATTATTACATTGTATAGAGAGATCAGTCAACTCTATTCCTAGCAATTCACTAACTTTTCTTTTGTGTAAACTTGGCACTGAGGGACTTTTGCTATTGAACTAAATAAAATCCTCAGCACATGGCCATGGCCCAGAGGGACACTTTATCATTTGTATATAGAGAGCCATTTAATTATGGCTTAATTATACAAAATACTGCTATTTATTTTCAATCAGTCTGCAAACTCCATAATTGTGGATTATTTACTGATGAACTACTTACAATCCATTATTCTATTATGTGAATGGATTCAAATCCAAAAACATGCAAATGTTTAATAGCATAGTTTAAACCAGTTGGAGCTTTCATTGGTGTTCAAGAAAAAAAAATAGTTCATACTGATGATTTGGGAAAACAGAGTTATACAACAGTGAAAACAAGGTTTTTGTTTTGTTGAGGAAGAAGTTTCTGAAAATGCAGTTCAATTTATTATATCGTTATTATTTGCTATTCTTCTTCTGGTTATCATCTCCCTCTGATAGTATTTCATAAAGTGCACAAAACAAACATGCAAGATAATGGACACATTTTTCAAAAGTTCCTAATACTGGGATTTTCAAAATCACCTAAGCCAGGTAAGTGATTTCAATGGGAGTTAGGCATTTAGCCATTTTTAAAATCCCACTAGACATCTATCTGTATCTAAGTACCTGAATACCTTTCAAATCTGGCTCCTAGGCACCTGTTTCCCATTTTAAAAAGAGATTTAGATACTTAGGACCCCACTTAAGCCCTTATGAAAATCACACCCAGTCTTTTTACTGCAGAAGAACTAAGTGACACATGTCAGTTCTATTTAGGTTAATAAAATAGATAATAAAAATGGCAAATGATAAAATAGTTTGAACTCATAGACAGTGACTTTGATCTAAGAAGCTTAAAGTGCTTTGTAAACCTTTAACTGAATGTCCCAACACCCGTATACATTAATTAATATTTATCTGTAGTGCTGAGGGGCTCCAGCTGAGATCAGGAATCCAAAGATATGGTGCAAGACTCATCTTTCCTCCCAATGGTTGGGATGAAGGTTGACTGGTCTGAGGAGATTTCTGTGTTTCTTTGGCATGTTTTTTGGGATAATACAGAAATAAAATTAGAAATGACCCTTTAACTGGCAAAGTCAATGAAAGGAGATACACAATGGCTATACATTCACAATTTCACTTAGAACAACAAAATTCCACTAGCAATGATCTGGACTTACTCATGTTTATTCAAGGACGGACTGAAGGATGATGATAATCAGAGAGAAGATTTTAAACATACTGGCCCTAGGTTCAGTGGGAATATTTGTACTTGGATAAGAAATGTGAGCAAAAACTAGCCTATCATTTGGCTTTAGAGGAAATTTGGGACCCCATATTACCATCAAAGTCCCTGTTACATATTTGTTGAATGATTTTTCAGTCATCATATCAAGCAACTAGAATTACAGACGCTCAAGCTTCAGGGTTCAGAAATGGCTAATTTAGTCAAAGGCAAGAATAACATTTGCTGGTCACAGAGTAAAATAATTCTCCCCATGGCTGCTTGTTTGGTCCAAGTCAAATTAAGAGACCCTAGTGATGGAACCATTGCTACCCAGAAGAAAGGGGGAAAAAGCAGAAGTCTGGTATTTGATATTAGTGATAGGCCAAAGTCACAGAGAACCAGATTATGAGCCCCTTACTCCCACTGGTGAATTTTCACTCAGTTCAGTAACCTCATCTGAGTAACTGCTCCCCAATGTAATTAAAGGGCTCAGAATCTGACCCAAAATTAAGACCTGGGGCAGGATTTCAAACTTCTGAGTGTTCAGGTATGCTCATAAAAGGGGCTCTTACACGAATCCATCTCTCTTTGAAACATTTTTAAACTGGATTGTTATGGTTCTTTGCTGCATGGAAATAATAATGATGAGAAATGGGAAAGTCAGCATTTCCAGTACTGAAAGATCCAGCATGTGGATATGGCCAAGACGGCCACAAATCATCATCTGGGACCTGATTTTCTTCTCACTTCCACTGGTGCCAATCAGAAGTAACCTCACTGAAATCAATAAAATTATCCCATTGATCTCAGTGCAGCTACATTTAGAAGCACTTTGTGTGTTTTAAAGGGTATTTTCCTGCCACTGTCTGGTGGAAACACTCTATGACTAAAGAGAGAAAGTCTCCTTATCACCACAAAATAAATATTATTTACAGAACATTTTCAGTAAACAGGGGCAACTTGTATGTTAGGTCAGGTAACTATGAGCACTGGTTTATTTTATCTCTTTGTTTCCTATTCCACTTCAGCAATGTTCCAGGACCCTCCTAGATAAAACAGTTGCAGGACTGTGAGGATCAATTCTGAACGGTGCTGAGCAGGAGGGACTGCACATCAGGTGAAGTTGAGCATTCTGGTCCCAACTCAGGAAAGGCTTTACGAATATGCCTACATTTAAACAGGAAAATAGTCCCAATTGGGATTAGGATGAGATTGTCAGAGAGGGCAGATTATCCCACATCTGCCTGCCGCAGGGAGAGGAAATTGAGCCCCTGCCTTGCTTTTCCTGGCATTGAAGCAAGCAGCAGAGAAGCCTGAGTTTTTCTCTCTTGACTCCTATCCTTGTGATACAGCAGGCTGCCAGTGGGGGCACTACTGAGCAACGGCAGCAGGAAAGGGTCAGCGCCTGTTTAGCATGCTCCCAGCTTGCATCAGAACTGCTTCTGGGACTGTGGGGGAAGTGGTGCAAGGCCACTGGGGAGGTGGTGGGGCTGATTCAAACACTTCAGATTTAAAAAAAAAAAAAAAAAAAGACGGGTCACAGTTTGGAAACACATTTTGAATTCATAGTCCAATCCAGATTTTCTTCCTAACAGTGTTGCCTCCAAGAGCCACAGGGTACAGCCTGGGGGACCACAAGTGATTCCTAGGCCACAGGCTGGACACACCGCATTAAGTACTTACCTGTATGTTCCATTCTGTTCCTGATATCCTACCTATCTAGGCCTTGCAATCTCCTTACACTCCCCAACACCCAACTAACCTCCACCCCGAACAATCATTCAGCCAGTTCCATAACATTTAAGTGACTGTAGATCACATCAAAGGTGAAGCGGGAGTACGACAGCGCATCTCTCAGATAGCAGGACCATGGAAGTAGAGAAGTGAGCCACTGATCAATACACTTGACGTCGGTGCATCCCAATTCATAACCACCCGGGCATTTTCCTATCTATAAAATAAACATCCTATTGACAAGAGTGAATATTTGAGTAACAGATTTCAAATCAGAAAACAAGAGGGCCAATCCTGCAATCCTTTCTGAGGACTGTCATCCTAACTTCACTCATATGACTCTAATGACAGTTCCCACAGAGCAAAGGTTTTAGGTCCAGGCACAAGGTATCATATATTAATCACATAATCACATTAATATGATATGATATGTCTACTTCACTATATCAGTCAAAATTTATACTAAGGTTCCATTTATAAATGGTTTATAAAGCATCAATATATTATTAATAGATGTTATGAGCCTGTTGTATACATTAGTAATATGTGTTAAAGAGGGCTATAATTACATCAGAAGAAGGTTATAGCCACCATCTATAACAGCTGATTAATGAGTTATTACAACATCTATTAATCATGTATCATGGGTCTTTAAACATTATTTATAAACAGGAGCGTCATATAGAGGTGTGACCAATATATCAGGTATAATGTGCCAATACCATAGTTGCTTCTTCTATTAGGGCCTAATCTAGCTCATTAATACCTATAAAGATTTTTCAGATCTTTTTAAGCATAGCTAGATTTTATACAGGTCATAAATGAAAATAAATCCAGTGATCTAGTTCTGCTGAAAGCAACAGTGTATAAGTCTAATGTGTATAGTATTTATAACTGTCTTCATCAAGTTAAAAGAGTGAGTAGCTCAGTGATTGACAACACAGATTTATTTGTGCAAGAAGAATCAGTCGATGTATTCATTTTGCACCCCCATTACTGTTGTCATCAATAACTGTAGAGTTAAATCTATTGGTAATGAAGGGGCTAGGATCCTGATTGACCTAAGCCTTACACGAACAGCCCATAAATGTCAAACATCACTTCAAGATTGCTGAGGCACATCTCCCTTTCTTCTGGCTATATCATCGTCACAACAAAACAAACTTCTGAAAGCAAAAATCTGTTGACATCCAGAAACCCAGAAAATATGTACAGTAACATATAGGCTGCCAGTGCAGTTATGAAAAATGAAGTAAAAGCAATTTAGAGACAATAGCAGCAACCACCACAATTGCCTGTATCCAAACCTAGCATAATAGAACCGGTTCCCAAAAAAATAAGGTCATTTTTTTCCATTTATAAAAGTTAGTCTGGTCCTGTTGAGGAATACAAAAGCAGTTCTCTGCTTTCCTTTTATACTTTGTGGTGCACTATTGCAATCAGGACTGATATTTGTATTATAACATTGTGAACTCATGGTTTTATTGTGAGTCCCCCAATATTTGATGTTTTTCTCAGCTTGTACTTCCCTTTCTTGTATTAGAGGGATCATGGAGCCTTCCATTGATTGGATGCTGAATTGGAAGGTGACACCATGCCTAATAATGTGCCAGCAGGTTCATTGCAGTCATTTTTTTTTAATTTCAAGAAGTCACTGACACCACAGAAATGATATTGCTCCATAATATCTCTGTATTTCCCATTCCTGACTCTTTTCTACATTTCCTCTCTGAATTAGTGGCCATTCCTGCTCCTGTGGATGCTAATGGCAAAATATTTCCATTGACTTCAGTGGAAGTGGGATCAGGCTGTTAGGGCCTGATCCAAAGCCCATTGCAGCCAAGGAGTATCCTTCAGGCTGCAAGCATCCGGCATCCTGCTTTTTTTCTGTCTTGTGAAGTATCATGTACATTTACTGCATTATATAAACAACGTTAATGGCTTAAATATGCTGACCTCGCTGATTAACAAACTGCCAACAGGCAACCAAAATCAACACACTGAAAACAGGCAAGACGCTCTCATACATTTTTATAGGCCTTTAGATTTGCTTACTGTCTGCTATTTTAAATGTTGTACGCACCTTGAGAAACTGGTGAAAGATGCCATGCATATCAATACTTCTTTGGTATTTGTTTAATTGGAAATTAAAACATTCCTCCAGATGGATATTTTTTTCAGTGTATTTTCCATCCTTATCGGCGCAATGCTATTTTCTCTGAGGATGCTTCAAACACACTATTGCAGCAGCAGCAGCAATAGGGCAAAATGTCATTGTTAATGCTTTTTATGCTAATTTTGAATCCACTGTATAACTTTGATCTTTTCCCTTTCTTATATTTCCTTTAGACTATTTTCCTACCTCATCACCTACCTTTTGTTTCTGGAGGCAGTCTCATTAAGGGCCAAATTCCACTCTCATTTACACCCATTATGTCCCATCACTTGGTTTCTCGACTGTAATAGAACCCAGCTTGGCCCATAGCACTTTTTGGTTCTATCTTGGCCATTAATCTTGCTTTATTGCGGTATGTTAAACAAACCGTTAAAAATAATTCTAGCTGGCAATGAAAAAGTGTGGTGCCCTTTAAGAGACATTGTTTGAACTGATACTTAAAGATTTCTAATTCTCAGGGGTCAGGAAAGTAATGTTTTCATGTTTTTACAAGTCATTTTGCAGCAAGTATTATATTGTCCAGAAATGATGTTTAAAGTTTCAATAGCTTCTGGTTCTCTGTGCCACATCACCCTGTAACAGCCCCCAAATTGTTTCTGAATCACGTTTCCTCTGGCAAGGAGGGGTAACCCTCATTTTATATTACATTGTACAATGTACAGTGCTCTTGCCCCACTCAGAACAACTTTAATGTCAGAATGAAAAATGATAAAGCATAAATTCAATAGCAACCATATGTTTGCTGCAATGTATCTTCTTGTTTTTCTAGCCAGGTAAACAATTTCCCTATATCTCCCGTTGAAATCTGCATTTCGCCTCCTAGACTTGCTGTAGAACACCGAAGACTAGATATATCATGTGTGCAGATGAGTGAATTTGAGCTTCAATTAATGCAAAGTGATAGCGCTTATTGCCCCCAAGCCAAACTTTTCCCTTTAACTAACAATGCTTGTTAAATATGGTATCCTCTGTCAAGCTACAGAGTCGTTTCAGAGTTTTACAAACAAACTTAAGCTTCCAGGCCATGTTATGATGAAGAACAGTGAATCTTTCCATGGGATTAATCTAGTAAATCCTTTGTAAATTATCTGAACAAATAAATGTTACAAAATTCTACTGGTCAGGCATCTCCCCACTTAAATTGGCAATTGGAAGGAGCTCTGTGTATATCACATTATCTGAATAGGAGGCTATCCAAAACCTATAGAAATCATTATGATAAAACCAAAGCCACTCGTTACCTCCTGTGCAGAGGGGATGCTATCCATGGGCACAGGGTCCCCTATAAGTATGGATCCTGGGGAGACAAGCTAGGCTTACATCAGTACTCTCACTGGGACTGAGGCACTGGCTGGCTCACTAAAATATGTTATGTTGGATCCATTTCTCTTATGAGCATTTCTAGGCTGTGTCCATCTTTTATCTTGTGCATATTAGCTGTTATTATAATTATGTGTTATTGACAGCATGCAAAATGTACTAAACACTCACGGAACATAAAGCGGAGCAACACATGAACTAAGTGTTAAGGTGATGTTAGGCACACGTTTTCAGCCAGGAGACTGATGCCTGACTTTTCTATATTTTGGTCTCTGGACATTCTCTTTGGGCACCTGCTTCAACCCCATTCTGCCCCTTCCTCACAGTTTCTCCACCTCAGCCTCACTCCACCTGACCTGCATGATCCCATCCTCTCTTCTCCCCCATGCCTCCCATGTCCTGTCCCTGTCTCACCTCTTTCCTTCAATGCCCTTCCTTCTTTTGTCTATCTGTTTAATTAATCCTCTCCTAACTAAACTCCACCCAATTAAAAATACATCACCACACTAACATGACACACCTCTGTCTCTGTCTTGGCTATTTAGATTGTAAGGTCTTCAAGGCAGGCATATCTATTACTCTATGTGTGTTCTGCACCTAGCACCATGGGGCCCGTACTTAGGTAGTCCCTAGACATTATCACAACAATCTTACCTATTACATTTTGTGGGTTTTTAAAAATGATTTAATCTCCAATCCAATTGTGACACCAATCAGCTCTGAAGAAGAAAATAGCCCTTATCCAGAAAGACAATTGCAGAATAAGTTTTCTGGCACGTGTGTACCACATGCATGTGTATTCTAGAGGTGATTTTTAACACACTTTTTTCTCTCATTATAGCTCCATAGAACCATGATATAATTTCACCTCCAGTATGGGATTTTTAATTATCATGACGGTTTTCAGCACTGTCATATTTTTGCCTGTGTCAGACAATCCTTATCTGAAGCAGACAGGCTACTGAATATATTAAAGAATGACCTGCTTGAATCTCCAGACCCTACATGCCAGTGCTCCAGACTGCTAGATGAGCTGGAAATCATAATTGACCAGTCATGAGCCAGGTCAGCATTCTTTGGTTTTGGCTCTGAGTTTCAGGTAGGAAGTCTTAATTCTGATAATGTTGTTGAAGAAACAATAAACTAGATAGTGAAAGGAAAATGAAGAGGAAGAGTAGTAAAATGATTTTACACTGAATATAATCCACACGGCAGACTAGACTGATTAAATCAAGCCAAAATATTTATGTAAAGTTTGCATAGAACAGTGAAACTTTTCATATATTCCCTTTTCTTCCTTTTTTTGCTGTTGTGGGACAATCCTACCACTGGGAGAAAAAATAAATTCTAGAAATTGACTCAAATTTGAGAATTTATTTAAAAAAATTATACATGTGATAATATTAGAGATTGGCCTGACTCACATACCTCAGACCCTAATCTTGATCCAAAGTTGCTCAAGAAGGAATTTGGATCTGGAGTTTTAGTCCTAGTTTTAGGAGAATTATTTAGTTAGGCTGGAATTATCAAAGGAATCTAAACGAGCGCTAATGCATTGCTATTCAGTGGGATTTTGGTGACTAGTTCCCTTAGGCCCCCTTTGAACATTTCCAGCATTAACAAGAAATAACATATAAAGCAAATATAGAATTGAGGTTGTTGTGATCTAGCATGACTTTAGTCTCTGTTTCAGTCCCTGCAATTGGTTCCTCTCTCTGGGCATGAGACTGTCTGAGATCGTCAACAAGAAGTGAGGGATCCTGCATAAAGTCCTTTAAAACTCCTGCTGAAGTTCAGCTCTTTAAAGACCAAGACCCATCTCTAGATATTACAGTTCTGGTCCAAATATGCTAACCCATCCTTTCACTTCTTATTATGCAAGCTCTGTCATTTGTCACTTAATCCTAATAACTGAATAATATCATGGCAGCTACACATATCTATTCACCATCCACTAAGGAAAGGAAAACCTGCATTGCAAACTGTGCCACAGAACATGTAGGACTAAGTGCTTCTACGAGGGTTGATTTAATCAAAGAAAAGACACATAGAGACCCTTGTCCCACAATATAATTTGCTGCTTGTCCTCTGAAAGCCAAGGCTATGGGGGCTGGCTACCCCTGCCACAATGGGACTTCTCATGTGTAAGTGTTTGCAGGATCAAGGCTGGAGTTTCTAATGCTTTAATAAACTTTATGGTAGAAATAGATTTCTCTTATCCCCATTTATATAAACAATTCATATAATTTTATATAGAGGAAGCTATCCAATGTGAATACTGCTAAATATTTCAATGGCTTACACATTAATTTAGGAAAGCTTTCTTTTAATTTGTTAACTTTTGTTCCTTTTGAACTAGCTCAACCTTCCCATTTAATCCCTCAAGCTTTCAAGGGACAGTTTGCATAAAGTTATATACACAAATATAACAAACATTTCAAATAAAGCACAGTGCATAAAGCAGAGAATGGGGAAAATTTGACAACAGCTGCTAGATTTAACGCTAATAGTTTTGAAAGATTTTGGCTTAAAGGTTAAGAGTATCTTATGACAATAAGCAGACTTTGTATATAATGTCAACAGTCCTGTTGCAACATGTCCAGTTTTAATTTATTCTTGTTCACTTGTATAAGACAAATAATATAATTATGTATGTCTGGTTCATGACATTCGAGTTGAAAAAAAAATCAAATAAATCATGTTTTTTTCAAGAATAACAACTTCTAAAGCTCTTGGCCCATGTCTTTTATTAACATTAGAAACATTTTTGTCTGAAAGTGATAACCTGAAATTCTGCAAGCATTTATTTATTTTGATCAGATTCATTCTTTGCTCCTTTTTATTTCAGAATAAGCTAGTGGTAACTAATATTCTCATTAGTCATTATTTATTTATTTGTTATTTTCTCCAAAGAACATTTCAAATAATATTAATTACATGATTAGCCAGTTTAAAAACCCCTAAAGAGTACAACCATCTTACCATGAGACTTAATTTGAAATCATTAGTCATGCTTTCAATTTGGAAACATTTTCATGAACTGCTAGTCTACCTCACCTTATAACAGAAAAAATGCACAAAGGATCGTAAAATGACATATTAATTACATTCTAATTACCACGGCATAGCACAAACAAGCATTTCAGTATACTTCATAAGTTCAGACATCCATTAGTCATGCTGTTTGTGCATATATATACTTACGAAAACAAAGAAAGAAAGCGACTCACTTTAGGCCACTTTGCACCAGCCAAGGATCTGGCCCATTTAATAAAAATAAATTTACCTTTATTTCTATCTTTTAAATAAAAATGAAACTCCACTTCATTGGGTTCATCTGATATTCTTCTTCAGTCTGTAAGGAGGGCCTAGTAGGTCTGGTTTTCCATTCACATAACCACTTTTAAACCAGTATAACTCCACTCACCTCCATGGAAGTATTCCTGATTAAAATCCCCGTAAGCAAGAGCAAAATCTTCCCTGGAAGATGCTCAGATACTATGGTGATGAGCAGCAGTATGAAGTCCTAAAATAAGATAAGGTAGGGCCAAGTGTAATGAACAGAGAGCATGGCAAATACACGAGGGACCAGTATCTGTGCAAGATTTCTAAAGTGTTTGCTTCTGGGTGATATTAAGAGTTTCTGAAACAAACATATGCTCATGCTATAAAGTATAATGAAGTAAATGTATGAATACAAAATGGCCAAACAAATGTGCCAATTTTCCTCAGGGTAGCAAGTCCCATGACAGCAACAGGAATAATCCTGAATGTTTGAAACAATCCCCATAGAAGTGCCATCAAATCAGAACAGGAGCAATTTGCGGCTGAAGACGCATTTATAAAATATGTATTACAATAGCGCTTTTCCATCTTAAAAGGATGAACAATCACAAAGGGGTGGAGATCTTGGTCCTCTTCTCCTTAGGTGCCAGATGCAGCACAACTGATGCCGTTCCATTGCACAAGAAGGGAATATTTGAGAAGCTTGCATAAGAAATGCTCATCCTACCTGCTACAGCGTCCACTGGAGGTTCCATGCTTATACTTGAGCACAGTGGAGGGGGGAGGAGTGTTTTGTTGTGCCAGAGGGTTGCATGGGCAGGATCTATATCACTGTATGGATTCAGGTGCAGGATACTGGGCAAGGCGAGGATACTGAGTATGGATACTGAGTCTGCTTTGTCACATTTGTCAGCAAAATGACACATTCACTGCACAGGATAGTCAATGCTTAATGCCCCCAAGCCATAGGCCTTTGGTATTTCAAGTAAATGAGACCTTCCATTAGCCCTTAATAGTATTAAAACTTTTATGACCAGCTGTTGGAGGACGAAAACCACTACAGCTGGTCAAAATTGTTCAGATTTTGCAATTTCTATGTGCTTTTTTGTTGGGGGGAAATATTTTTTTCAATTTGTATTCTTGTTTTTCTACCAGCTGTAATCAACTCAAGTATTTGAGCAGTTCTAAATGCCTCCACCAGTGGGCAGTGATAAACATATATACCAGATGAACTGTTATGATGGCCACACCTAGAAGATTCAGGAATACCAAACTATGCGTCTGATCCTCTGATGCACAGAACTTCCAATTAAGTCAATGGGAGTTTTGTGTGTAGAGGACTTGAAGAATCAGGGACTTGAAGAATCTGCTTGCTCCTATGCTCCTTTTATCCTGTGATAGGACCATGGATAATTTTATTAAGACTGAATTCGTCAACTACTATATCATTAATACATCACAATATCTTCCGGGCCAGACTCACAGTTGGTGTAAATCACAGTATAGCTCCATTAATTTAAAGGGAGTTATGCTGATTTACACCATTGGAGGATCCTGTCATATATATGCATTTTATATATATTTTCCAGTTCTACTTATGCTCTATTTTATCCCAGGATTTTTCATTTGTTTATTTTACAACACAATATTTGTCTTTTTTAAAGTACTTTCTTGTAGCTTTTGTAGGAAGCTCATCCTGCAGAATTGTTTATTTACTTTAAACCTTTAGTCGGGAGCAACTCACAGAGTTGTAAAATGGTACTGCTGATGGAGCAGCCTAGCGCTGATAGCAAAGCTAATGATTGCAGAGCTACTCTTAGATTGGATTTGTGTTCTGCACTCCTTTTACCTGGTCATAAAATATAAGTGGAGTTTTAAAAAAATAGCAGTTCACTTAGGAAGTCTCTTAACAGGTTTTTTGAGCTTAAATGTACATTCCTTTAAGTACCTGTTAATTACTTTACTATGATGATGCACACCTGTACAATGTCAGACTACCCACAGAGCCCATTGTTAGCTTACCTGTCAGCCATTTACTGCTTATGATTCACAGTCTAGGGGTCTACTGGGAATTATATTGTATAGTACAACAGAGTGCTGGAGATGTCTTAATGGCTGTCAAAGCGAGATCATTATAAGGCCCGCATTGTTGTTCTAAGAAGCACAAAACCTGATTGCCTTTAAAAATTATGGCATCAGCAAACCCCAGGTCATTGCCACTTAAATCACATGCACATATCTGAAATGTTAATGTGGTAACTAGTAGCAGTGTATACAGTACTTTTAACCTCCTATTTGGTGCGTGCTTGAGATCAGATTATATGAAGTGTTCGTGTACATTTCAGCCTTTAGTGCTACGGAGAGCTTGGCTGATTTTAAAGTCCATCATAAATTTGACTATGATTACAACTTGTTTTCAGCTTTCTGACTCTGGCAGGCATAGGGATATGGATTATAATCAGGTTCCACTAAATGCCACTGGCACTTCCCAGCATGCCTTCACTCATGGCTTAACTAGAAACGTGGCCAGGCAAATGGAGGGAGAAGGGGCAGTTCCCCCCTCCTCTGACCCACCCCCACACTGCCACAGAAGAGAAAGAAGTGGGGGGAAATGTTGCAGCCTCACTTAGTATAATAATATTTGGCTGCTCCCCTCCACCACCTGGATCCTATGGGATATTGAGCAGAACAGGAGAAATCAATGGGAATTTTATTATGGACTTGAATGGGAGCAGAGTTAGATCAACACTGAACACTTTGGAAAACAGACCATTCATTGTTATTGTTAAGAGTCAGAATCAGAGATGGGACATTTAATCCAAACTAGGGCTGTCAGGCCATTAAAAAAATTAATCGTGATTAATCGTGCAATTAATCGCACTGTTAAACAACAATAGAATACCATTTATTTAATTATTTTTGGATGTTTTCTAAATTTTCAAATATATTTATTTCAATTACAACACAGAATATAAAGTGTACAGTGCTCACTTTATATTTATTTTTGTAACAAGTATTTGCATTGTAAAAAACCCAAAAGAAATAGTATTTTTCAGTACACCTAATATAAGTACTGAAGTGCAATCTCTTCATCATGAAAGTTAAACTTATAAATGTAGAATTATGAAAAAAGAACTGCATTCAAAAATAAAACAATGTAAAATTTTAGAGCCTGCAAGTCCACTCAGTCCTACTTCTTGATCAGCCAATCGCTCAGACAAACAAGTTTGTTTACATTTACAGGAGATAATGCTGCCTGCTTCTTGTTTACAATGTCACCTGAAAGGATGAACAGGGGTTCTCATGGGACTGTTGTAGCTGGTGTCCCCTAGAGGAACCAACTGGGGGAAAAGCTCTTCTTGACCTGCTGCTCACAAACAGGGAGGAAATAGTAGAGGAAGCAATAGTGGATGGGAACCTGGGAGGCAGTGACCATGAGATGGTTGAGTTCAGGATCCTGACACAAGGAAGAAAGGAGAGCAGTAGAACAGAGACCCTGGACTTCAGAAAAGCAGACTTTGACTCCCTCAGGGAACTGATGGGCAAGGTCCCCTGGGAGAATAACATGAGGGGGAAAGGAGTCGAGGAAAGCTGGCTGTATTTTAAAGACTCCTTATTGAGGTTGCAGGAACAAACCATCCCGAGGTGTAGAAAGAAAAGTAAATATGGCAGGCGACCAGCTTGGCTTAACAGTGAAATCCTTGCTCGTCTTAAACACAAAAAAGCAGCTTACAAGAAGTGGAAGATTGGACAAATGACCAGGGAGGAGTATATAAATATTGTTCAGGCATGCAGGAGTGAAATTAGGAAGGCCAAATCACACTTGGAGTTGCAGCTAGCCGGAGATGTTAGGAGTAACAAGAAGGGTTTCTTCAGGTATGTGAGCAACAAGAAGAAAGTCAAGGAAAGTGTGGGCCCCTTGCTGAATGAGGGAGGGAACCTAGTGACAGAGGATGTGGAGAAAGCTAGTGTACTCAATGCTTTTTTTGCCTCTGTCTTCACAGACAAGGTCAGCTCCCAGGTGGCTGCACTCCGCAGCACGGTATGGGGAGGAGGTGACCAGCCCTCTGTGGAGAAAGAAGTAGTTCGGGACTATTTAGAAAAGCTGGACGAACACAAGTCCATGGGGCCGGATGCACTGCATCCGAGGGTGCTAAAGGAGTTGGCCGATGTGATTGCAGAGCCATTGGCCATTATCTTTGACAAATCATGGCAATCGGGGGAGGTCCCGGATGACTGGAAAAAAGCTAATGTAGTGCCCATCTTTAAAAAAGGGAAGAAGGAAGATCCGGGGAACTACAGGCCAGTCAGTCTCACCTCAGTCCCTGGAAAAATCATGGAACAGGTCCTCAAGGAATCAATTCTGAACCACTTAAAGGAGGGGAAAGTGATCAGGAACAGTCAGCATGGATTCACCAAGGGCAAGTCATGCCTGACTAACCTAATTGCCTTCTATGATGAGATAACTGGCTCTGTGGATGAGGGGAAAGCAGTGGATGTGCTATTTCTTGACTTTAGCAAAGCTTTTGATACAGTCTCCCACAGTGTTCTTGCCAGCAAGTTAAGGAAGTATGGGCTGGATAAATGCACGGTAAGGTGGATAGAAAACTGGCTGGATGGTCGTGCCCAACGGGTAGTGATCAATGGCTCCATGTCTAGTTGGCAGCCGGTATCAAGTGGAGTGCCCCAAGGGTCGGTGCTGGGGCCGGTTTTGTTCAATATCTTCATCAACGATCTGGAGGATGGTGTGGACTGCACCCTTAGCAAGTTTGCAGATGACACTAAACTGGGAGGAGTGGTTGATACGCTGGAGGGTAGGGACAGGATACAGAGGGACCTAGACAAATTAGAGGATTGGGCCAAAAGAAATCTGATGAGGTTCAACAAGGACAAGTGCAGAGTCCTGCACTTAGGATGGAAGAATCCCATGCACTGCTACAGACTAGGGACCGAATGGCTGGGCAGCAGTTCTGCAGAAAAGGACCTAGGGGTTATGGTGGACGAAAAGCTGAATATGAGTCAACAGTGTGCCCTTGTTGCCAAGAAGGCTAACGGCATTTTGGGCTGTATAAGTAGGGGCATTTCCAGCAGATCGAGGGACGTGATTATTCCCCTCTATTCGGCACTGGTGAGGCCTCATTTGGAGTACTGTGTCCAGTTTTGGGCCCCACGCTACAAGAAGGATGTGGATAAATTGGAAAGAGTCCAACGGAGGGCAACAAAAATGATTAGGGGGCTGGAGCACATGACTTATGAGGAGAGGCTGAGGGAACTGGGATTGTTTAGCCTGCAGAAGAGAAGAATGAGGGGGGATTTGATAGCTGCTTTCAACTACCTGAAAGGGGGTTCCAAAGAGGATGGATCTAGACTGTTCTCAGTGGTAGAAGATGACAGAACAAGGAGTAATGGTCTCAAGTTGCAGAGGGGGAGGTTTAGGTTGGATATTAGGAAAAACTTTTTCACTAGTAGGGTGGTGAAGCACTGGAATGGGTTACCTAGGGAGGTGGTGGAATCTCCTTCCTTAGATGTTTTTAAGGTCAGGCTTGACAAAGCCCTGGCTGGGATGATCTAATTGGGTTTGGTCCTGCTTTGAGCAGGGGGTTGGACTAGATGACCTCCTGAGGTCCCTTCCAACCCTGAGATTCTATGATTCTATGATTCTATGATTTATGTGCCAGATCCCTTCGTGCTTCAACCACCATTCTAGGGGACATGTGTCCATGCTGATGACGTGTTCTGCTCAATAACAATCCAAAGCAGTGCAGACCAATGGAAGTTCATTTTCATTATCTGAGTCAGATGCCTACAATTATAAGTTGCATTTTTACGACAAAGAGATTGCACTACAGAATTTGTATGAGGTGAACTGAAAAATACTATTTCTTTTGTTTATCATTTTTACAGTGCAAATATTTGTAATAAAAATAATATACACTTTGATTTCATTTACAACACAGAATACAATATATATGAAAATGTAGAAAAATATCCAAAATATTTAATACATTTCAATAGGTATTCTATTGTTTAACATTGTGATAAATACTGTGATTAATCATGATTACATTTTTTGAGTTAATCACATGGGTTAACTGCAATTAATCGACAGCCCTAATCCAAACCCCAACAAATTACAGAAATTTAGAGTCATTGTGAATTGTGCCAAAACAGTTCCCCTGATCCAATCCTCTCCAACCTTACCTGACCAAATATTTTGGGCAAATTGTAGATTCAGATCTGATTCAGGATCTGACATTATGGCTTTGAGCTAATTCTAAAAATATATATCTTACATGAACAGAGTGCTTTCAATCCTGAAGTAACCTAAGTAATTTACAAACGGCATCTGTAAAGGAGTCACTTCAAATAGTTATTAATTGGGAGGACTCTAGCAGATCTAGTTGATTTTCTTTAATTTAAATAAACAAATATTTAAATAAATGAATGAAAATGGCCTTTTTAATGAACATTTTCACAGATTTTTTTTTGCAATTTTTCCATGAAAAAAAACCACAGAAAATTATTCTTGAAATATCAGGAACATCTTCCAACTTTTGCAGTGATACTTATGGCCAAGCTACTACTCAGACTGTGTCAGAGTGGTAGAATTTGACTCTTGGCATTTCAAGAGTACGTGCTATTTTTATGTTGGTAGCATCTGGCAGTGAGATCTCTAAGTAGGGGTTGTAGGGAGGCTCAGGTGGTCATATATTTAAGGTTTCATTCTAAGTTCAGTATCATGAACTTTAACACTACAAGGACTCTGGAATGCATTAGAAAACGTTTTTCCCCTCAAGGCAAATTAGCTAAAACAAGCAACAAAATGTGACATTAAACATAGAATTGAACACCACCCGATTTTATGGAGTTCCAAGTCAGGTAGAATATGACTTGATAAGTTTTTTCCCATCTCACAAAATTACTGCAAAATGTACTGTCTTCAGGAAGCCAATTAATAGTTATTTATGGCTAATTTTTAATGTACTTTTTGATCTATTTATAAAATGTAGGAAGGATTTTGCAGCAATTTCTGTAAGCACTTTTAATTTTCAAGTAGATTTAATTTCAGTCAGATGTTTCCACCTTTACTCATGCTGAGTAAGACTTTACTCCTCAAGAAGTGTAATTCATTTTGATGGTATGGCTTACAGGTAGGCCCTGACCCTGCAAACATGTTTAAATTCAGGAGATAGTGTGGTTCAGTGGATCACAGACTATGAGATCTGGCTTCTATTTCTACCTCTGCCACTTGCCTCCTGCATGTCCTTGGGCAAATCACATCCCCTCTCTGTGCTTCAGTTTTCCCATCACTAAAACGAGGATAATGCTACTTGCCTCCTTTGTAAAGAGCTGTAAAGAGATCTACAAATGAAACATACTAGGGAGGAGCTATTATTTCTACAGTGAATAGGCCTTTTGATTTCAATAGGAGTATTGTGGCAGAAAAGTTAAGCACATGTCTTTGTAGAAGCAGGGACTAAGGTAGTAGTCAACATGTGTAGAGATGGCAGAATATATCTCTTAGGGAGTTATTTTTAGTCCAACTGTTAAAGCATGTGATCCTGCAGTGCTCACTTAGGTAAACCCATTGAAATTTAAGCCTACGATCTAGAGCACTAATCAAAAGACACTGATCTGCCAGTGACGACTTCCTTATTGTGAATGAGAGACAAGGTGGGTGAGGTAACATCTTTTGTTGGACCAACTTCTGTTGGTGAGAAAGACAAGCTTTTGAGCCACACAGAGCTCTTCTTCAGGTCTGGGAAAGATACTGCAAGTATCACAGGTAAATACAAGTACAGGCAAGTCTCATCTTACGCTGGGGTTACGTTCCACAGTCAGTGCGTAAAGTGAAAACCGCATATTTTTCAAACGCTCATTGAGTTGAATGGCAGGCAGAATCGCCCGCACTACAGATACAGTTTTTAAATTGTTATTTTTCTCTTTTTTTGCTGACCACACAAAGCTGAATTTGCACATGTTAAATGCGCGTAAGATGCGACGCACCTGTACCTTTCCCAGAGCTGAGGGAAAGCTCTGTGTGGCTCGAAAGACCGTCTCTCTCGCCAACAGAAGTTGGTCCAGTAAAATATATCACCTCACCCACCTTGTCTCTGTTACATCCTGGGACTGACACCCGAAAGCTTATGCCCAAATAAATCTGTTAGTCTTTAAGGTGCCACCGGACTCCTCATTGTTTTTGTCGATATAGACTAACACGGCTACCCCTCTGATACTGAAGTTAATGTGCCCCGTTCCCCACTCTGTTTCATCCATCTTTACCCCAGCATAGCGCCATTCAAATCAGTGGAGTTGCACCTGGTGTAACACAGTGGAGAATCAGGCACGCAGCAGTGATTGACTGCATTCCAGCTCAGTAGCGTAGCCAGGGGGGGAGCAGGGGGAGCGGCCGCTCCCCCTGTGAGCAGAAGTGGGGCCTTAAAAAGGAAGCGGCGCCTTTTTTGAGCAGAGCTTCTTTTTAAGTGCTGCTTCTTGCACTCACCTGGCGGCGCTCCGGGTCTTCGGCGGCATTTTGGAGGCGGGTACCACTGAAGAGTAAGGACCTACCGCCGAAGTGCCGCCGAAGACCCAGAGTGCTGCCGGAGGCGCCGCCGGGTGAGTACAGGGGGAGCCCAGGGGCACCTTTTTATATCGCCGCTCCCCCTGTGCTCAGGACCTGCCTATGCTTCTGTTCCAGCTGATTCCATGGTGTAATGATTACTGCTCTGGACTCTGAATCCAACAATCTGAGTTTCACATCCCAGTGGTACTCTTAGTTGCTCAGGCGCAGATTTACAAAATGTATTTAGGGGCCTAAAGATGCAGATAGATGCCTCGTGGAATTTTCAGACGCAATTAATTGAGTTTGGTGCCCAATTCCCATTGACCTCCTAAACTCACTCAGGCATTTTTGTAAATCCCACTAGTCACCTATCTGCATTTTTAAGTACCTAAATACCTTTGTAAATCTGACCCTCATATACTGTGGCAAAGGGCAGCAGTGTAAAACTCTACAATCCACTACAATCTGTGTTACAGTCCTAGATGCAAGGAATAATGGTGTGAATCCAGACGATATAGGTCTTCAAAACTTTCAAGTTTTGCATGGTTACATACAAAAACAGGACTAACTCAGTGGTGGTGACTGAGTTGCATTGAGATTTTGAATTAATGTTGGAATCCATACAGATTCGGAGCAAAATAAATATATACATGGCTCTAATTTCAATTTGTTGATCTACTGACTTTTTGGAAGCAGTGCAGCACTGCAGTAATAACAAAGTTGTCTATGAAACTAAGGTGCCACAAGTATTCCTTTTCTTTTTGCTGACACAGACTAACACGGCTGCTACTCTGAAAGTTGTCTATGGTCATATATAGAGAGAGGGTTTACAGGTATACATGACTTTAATTGAAATATTCCTGATTTACAGGAGTGTAACAGCAGAATTTGACCCACTGTACATAATAAGATATTTTCCCTTTGTTCACCAAACACATTCTATCATGGGTGGTAGAATTTGTGCATCATGAATATTTTATACCAGACTTTAGGCAAAGCCGTGACATATCCCAGAAATTAACTAAGGGAAATCTGTTTCTCATTACTCTCTGATGTTCAATGATTTATTTGCTCTCACTAACAAAGAATTTTAGTTCCAAAATGTGGCATCTACTTAGTTTGTTCTTAACCCTTCCACACAGGGAATATTTTCTCTCTTTGGAAAGTGCTGAATCACTCATTTTGCTACTGGGACAAATTCTCCTCTCATTTGCACCAGCATAAATCTGGAATGATTTAGCTTTATACCCACATAACTGAGAGCAGAACTTGTCTAATTTTAAATTTGCATTTGAAAGACCGTTTAGTGTTTTTAGTCTCATGTTCTAACATCTCTACTGGATGGACTCTCCGCTGTTATTTGATGAAACATGCCCATGCAGCCCAACCTCCACTTTATCCGGCACACCTAAGGATTTCTGTAACTCTCCCCCATATTGCAATTATGGCAATTTACCTCTATGTGGATCACCAGGCTCTGAAATCTGAATTGCCAATGCAATACATTAAAGGCCTGGCTTTCTGAAGGGCTGAGCACCTGTAGCTTCTCTTGGCTTCAGTGGGACTTTGAGGTGCTCTTCATCCCTGAAAATCTGGCCCTAAACTGTGGGATTATTTTTTTATACATTTTGCGGATTGTGAGATGTTCTTATGTAGCTAGAAAATTCGTATGGATAATATTTTTGTTTTGGTTTCTTTCAATTATCTGCATGACTGTAGTTGGCCCAGAGGATTGGCATTGAGATACTGGACCTCTTATCATGATTTCTAACCAAGCACGTGGATGTTTGGCAGCTTGTGCAGAACTAGCTAGTGATCTACATCCAGCTCCTGAAGTGCTATCCAATAGAACTACTTAACAAACACGAGTAAGGGTTTCCCCACTGGGCCCTTAAGGTACCTAACTTGCAAATTGCTTTATATGTGCAAACCCTCGTATCTGCATAGAACCCTAATGACTTGGGCATGTCTCCATGGGCTCAGGCATCTACCCGTGCATTGCAGCTTGCAGCACAGGAGCCTCATTTTGTAAACTGTATTCTGTAGAGAGCTATTAAAAATGGGAACTTAATTTTGGGAACATTTTCACAAACATGTGACCCATTTTCATTAAAAGAAAAGTTTCAAAATGAGAATTGTTGTGACCAGCAATCATCTCGTACAGAGTTATGTAGAAAAAACAGCACAAGGACAGAGAGATTGGATGCTATCAACAAGGCAGTGTTAGTGCCTTAGCTTATTAGCTTGTTTTGCTATTTAAACTGTTCATACAAGGGATTTTTGTTCTTTCTTCTTCTGATTAACCTGTGTATATTGGACTGAAGTTGGTCTTAAGGGTCTGGGGGGAGAGTTAAATTTCTTTTAGTGACTGTATCTGATCAGAGTATGTTTTTAGCTATTATATTTGGATTGGAAGAAATTAATACACTATTAACAATTTCTTATGCTGAGGATGTCCAGCCATTTTTCAGGCTACTTAAATATCCCTGGTTATTAATGCCACACACAGTCACATCACCCATTCTCAGGAAACAACCTCCCATCTGCCTCTACTTCCCTGAACTGTCTAGTTGCTCCCCATGTCAGTGACCGGGTCATGGGCAGCATGATCTAGTAGTTAGAGCTGGAGCCGGCGTAGTGGTTAGAACCAGAGCCTGACATAGCAGCTAGAACTGGAATCAGGAATCAGGAGACAAGCGAAGGGTAAGGCATGGAGTCAGAAGCTGAGCAAGGGGGCTGGGCTGGAGCAAATTGGAGTGGGACAGGAACAAAGCACAAGTTAGTCTGGAGTAGGCTGGGAATGAGGCAGGCACGAGAGAGTCACAGCTGAGGGCATAAGCATTAAGCAGCTGATGACCTGCCACTGTTGCTGAGTTTAAATGCAGAGCTGTTGGCTCCTTACAGCCAACCAGGAAGGCCAGCCAATCAGGCCATTCTGCCGCAGCCCAGCTAGGCTCATTAATTGGCCTGAGGTCTGAGTGGGCATGACCCAGGCTCACGGTTCTTGACAGTCCCAAAATGGCCTAGAGTCTCAGGAGAACTGTGTTTAATAGAATTTCTAGTATACTCTGGTTTCAGCCAACTCTCTGAAGTCTCCTGCGCTAGGTCTATATAGTCTATATATATAGACCCCCTCATCCATTCTCCTCATGCAATCACCATCACATCCTTGGCTCCTTGCCCCAGTCTCTTTGCCCAGCCAGTTGCAGTTCTCTCCCCTGCATCCCAGCTCCTTGTCAGATCTGTTTCCCCTTTTCCCACTGATTTCAATACTCAGTCCCCACTCTCCCCCCCAGCTCCTTGTCTGATCTCAGTATCTATCCCCTCTCCTGCATCCAACTGGCTCCTACTTCCCTGCATTTCCCTCACTGGCTTCCAGTTGCAGTTTACTCACCCAACTAGTCCCAACCTCCTTACCCAGACAACCCCAGTCTCAGTCTCTCTCCACCACCTGCCATCCACAGTCTCTCCAGATTTGTTGTTCCAATCTACTCCTTTACCTCCCATCTGGTCCATCTTTTTCTCCTCTGCATTCTATCCAATGGCTTCCTCCTCCATGCCGTGTAGGTGCCAGAAGGGAGTCACTGAGAACCCAGAAGTGACAAGTTTCTTGCTCTCAAATTCAGTGTCCAGCCTGGAACATCTGGGCACCATCAGTAGTGGGAAAGACTGGCTTTATCCCTATAGCCCTGGGTGGGGGCATGCTCAGTTGCTGTATGCTCTGAAGGGATGGTGCATGGTCAGTCACTGTGTGGGGATAGTGTATGTGCAGCCAGCCTGTGAGAGCATTCTAAGTGAGGATGGAATCTTTAGAGATTTTAGCTGCTAAAATCTAACAAGTCTCTACTGGGCAAGTACAAACTGTACATAAGAAGATAAGAACACAAGAATGGCCATACTGGGTCAAACCAATGGTCCATATAGCCCAGTATCCTGTCTTACGACAGTGCCAATGCCAGCTGCTTCAGAGGAAATAAACAGAGTAGGTAATCAAGTGATCCATCCCCTATCGCCCACTACCAGCTCCTGGCAAACAGAGGCTAGGGACACCATCCCTGCCCATCCTGGCTAATAGCCATTGATGGACCTATCCTCCATGAAATTATCTAGTTCTTTTTTCAAACATGTTATAGTCTTGGCCTTCACAACATCCTCTGGCAAAGAGTTCCACAGGTTGACTGTGTGTTGTGTGAAGAAATACTTCTGTTTGTTTGTTTTAAACCTGCTGCCTATTAATTTCATTTGGTGACCCCTAGTTCTTGTGTTATGAGAAGGAGTAAATAAAATTTACTTTCTCCACACCAGTCATGATTTTATAGACTTCTGTTATATCCCCCCTTAGTCATCCCAAGATGAAAAGACCCTGTCTTATTAATCTCTCCTCATATGGAAGCTGTTCCACATCCATAATAATTTTTGTTGCCCTTTTCTGTACCTTCTCCAATTCCAATATATCTTTTTTGAAATGAGGCAACCAGATCTATTCAAGATGTGGGCATACCGTGGATTTATATAGAAGCAATATGATAATTTCTGTCTTATTATCCATCCCTTTCATAATGATTCCCAACATTAGGTTAGCTTTTTTGACTGCTGCTGCACATTGAGTGGATGTTTTCAGAGAACTATCCACAATGACTCCAAGATCTCCTTCTTGAATAGTAACAGCTAATTTAGTCACCATCATTTTATATTTATAGTTGGGATTATGTTTTCCAATGTGCATTACTTCGCATTTATCAACATTTAATTTCATCTGCCCTTTTGTTGCCCAGTCACCCAGTTTTGTGAGGTCCCTTTGTAACTCTTCACAGTGTGTTCTGGACTTAAATATCTTGAGTAGTTTTGTATCATATGCAAATTTACCATCTCACTGTTTACCCCTTTTTCCAGATCATTTATGAATATGTTGAACAATACCGGTCACAGCAAAGACCCCTGGAGGACATCCATTCTGAAAACTGATAATTTATTCCTATCCTTTGTTTCCTATCTTTTTTAACCAGTTACTGATCTAGAAGAGGACCTTCCCTCTTATCCCATGACAGCTAATTTTGCTTAAAAGCCTTTGGTGATTGATCTTGCCAATAGGCTTTCTGAAAAGCTAAGTACACTATATTCACTGGATCCCTGTTGTCCACGTTTGTTGACCCCCTCAAAGAATTCTAGTATAGATTGGTGAGACATGATTTCCTTTACAAAAAACATGTTGACTCTTCCCCAACAAATTGTGTTCATATAGGTGTCTGATAATTCTGTTCTTTACTATAGTTTCAACCAATTTGCCTGGTACTGAAAATAGGCTTAACGGCTTGTAATTGCCAGGATCGCCTCTGGTGCCTTTTAAAAAAATTGGTGTCATATTAGCTATCCTCCAGTCATCTGGTACAGAAGCTGATTTAAATTGTAGGTCACATACCACAGTTATTAGTTGATTAGCTCCTCTAGCATCTCTATTGCCCAGTGGCCCCACTGGTTGTTTACCAGGCTTTCTGCTTCTGATGTACTTAAACATTTTTTTTACTGTTACTTTTAGAATCTTTGGCTAGCTCTTCTTCAAATTCTTTCTTGGCCTTTTTATTTATATTTTTACATTTCACTTGCCAGAGTTTAAGCTCCTTTCTATTTTCATCAATAGGATTTAAATTCCACTTTTTAAAGGAGGCCTTTTTGCTTCTAACTGCTTCTTTTACTTTATTGTTTAGCCACATTGCCACTTTTTTGGTCCTCTTCCTATATTTTTTAATTTGGGGTAAACATTTAAACTGAGTCTCGATTATGGTGTCATTAAAAAGTTTCCATGCAGCTTGCAGGGATTTCACTTTTGGCACTGTACCTTTTAATCGCTGTTTAACCAACTTCCTCATTTTTGTGTAGTTCCCCTTTCTGAAATTAAATGCTACTGTGGTGGGCTGCTTTGGTAATTTCCCACCGACAGGAATGTTATATTGTATTATGTAATGGTCACTATTACCAAGCAGTTTAGCTATATGCACCTCTTGGACCAGATCCTGTGCTCCACTTTGGACTAAATCAAAAATTGTGGGTTCCAAGGTTCCTCTTGTGGGTTCTAGGACTAGCTGCTCCAAGAAGCAGTCATTTAAGGTGTCAAGAAACTTTATTCCTGAATCCTGTCCTGAGGTGACATGTACCCAGTCAATATGGGGATAGTTGAAATCCCCCATTATTACTGAGTTTTTTATTTTTATAGCCTCTCTAATCTCCCTGAGCATTTCACAGTCATGACAGATATCCTGGTCAGATGGTCAGTAGTATCTCTCTACTGCTATATTCTTATTATTCAAGCATGGAATTACTACCCATAGAGATTCTATGGTACTGTTCTTTTCATTTAAGATTTTTACTTCATTTGACTCTGTTTTCTTTCACATATAGTGCCACTCCCCTACCAGTAAGACCTATTCTGTCCTTCCGATATATTTTGTACCCTAGTATTTTATCCTACTAATTGTCCTCATTCCACCAAGTTTCTGTGATGCCTATTATATCAATATCCTCATTTAACATAAGGTACTAAAGTTCACCCATTTTAGGGCTGGTCCACACTAACCCCGCAGTTCGAACTAAGATACACGACTTCAGCTACGTGAATAGTGTAGCTGAAGTCGAAGTATCTTAGTTCGAACTGAAACACACTTACCTCGGGTCCACGCGGCACAGGCAGGCTCCCCCGTCAACTCTGCGTACGCCTCTCGGTGAGCAGGAGTTCCGGTGTCGACGGGGAGCGGCTCTGGGATCGATTTATTGCATCTAGACAAGACGCGATAAATCGATCCCAGAAGATCGATTGCTTACCGCCGAACCCGGAGGTTAGTATAGACGTACCCTTAGTATTTAGACTTCTAGCATTTGTATAGAAGCACTTAAAAATGTCACTTTTTAGCTGTCTGCCATTATGTGATGTAATTGAATGGGACTCTTTTTAATTTGACTGTTTCTGATCAGATCCTACCAGTATTTTATCATCTTCCATCCTCTCCTTCTTACTAGGATATAGAGAATTCCCATTAATAGATCCTCCCCGAAGGGATGTCCCTGCCTGAACCACATGCTCCTCTGCACCTGTCCGTTTTCCCCCATCCCTTATTAAAAAACTGCTCTATGACCTTTTTAATTTTACATGCCAGGAATCCAGTTCCGTTTTGGTTTAAGTGGAGCCCATCCTTCATGTATAGGCTCCCGATTTCCAAAAGATTCGCCAGTTCCTTATAAATCTAAACCCCTCCTCCCTACACATCGTCTCATTCACACATTGAGACCCTGCAGTTCTGTCTGTCTAATTGGCCCTGTGCGTGGAACTAGAAGCATTTCAGAGAATGCTACCATGGAGGTCCTGGACTTCAATCTCTTACCTAGCAGCCTAAATTTGGCCTCTAGGACCTCTCTTCTATTTCATTGATACCTACATGTACCATAACCACTGGCTCCTCCCCAGCATAAGTCTGTCTAGATATCTTGAGAGATCCGCAACCTTCGCACCTGGATGGCAAGTCACCATGAGATTCTCCCAAGCATCGCAAACCCAAATATCTATGTTTCTAATTATTGAATCCCCCATAACTATTACCTGTCTCTTCCTCAGTCTGAGAGGATACCATGCCATCATCTGGAAAGAGGGTCCCAACTATGGGATCATTTCCTTCTGCTTCAGTTTAATGCTCTCCTTCCCTGAGACTTTTATCCTTTTCAACAGCACAGAGGCTGTCAGACAGGGGGTGGGACTATTCTACTGTGTCCCAGAAAGTCTCATCTATGTACCTCTCTACCTCCCTTAGCTCCTCCAGTTCAGGCATTCTTGTCTCCAAACCCTTACGTGGTCTCTGACGGTCAGAGCTCCTTGCACTGAATGCACACATATGCCACCCACCCAAAATGCAGGTAATCATACATGCTACATTCAGTGCAATATACCAGATAGTCCCACTCTGTTGCTGGACGTCTGCCTGCATTCTCTTTTTGCTCCTGCAGCTCTTTCTTTTATTATTGTTTTGTTTTTCATCAGTGGATGTTTATTGCCTTAAGTTTAAAGAATGTTAATGAAGTGTATCTCGCCCCACCCCTCTAAACTCCCTTGCAAAATGCCCCTGTTTGTTAGCTACTCCTGTTCACTAGCTCATCTGGTCACTTAGGAGCGGGCTTTTAACCCCCAGTTCTCCCTGAGTAGCCCCACCCCCTGGTTATGAGTTGATGGGTGCTAAAGGGCTTAGGGATCAAAGCCTCGTTAAGAAGCTCTCAGCCTTGCCTAGCAGGCCACTAGGCTCAACACACCTCCCCCAAACGAACAGACTGCACTAATACACTTCAGTCAAGCAGCAAGCACACACAATAAAGACAACTAACTCACCCCAAGGGTTCTGTAGTTGCTCAACCTTTACTTGGAGAACTCCCTCTCAAAACACCCATGATAGCTGCTCCTGTTCTCTAGCTCCTCTGGTCACTTAGGGCAGGCTTTTTAATCCCCTGTTCTCCTTAAGTAGCCCCGTAACTTATCAAAGGTTTACAAACTGGCCGCATTTGGATAAATATTCAGAGAAATGGCGGAAGTTACATCCCTGATATAAAGCCACCACCCACCATCCCCCCGCCCCCATACCAAATGCTAAGCACCTGCTCCAAAGCATGGGCACTAGATCTGTTCAAAGAAAGGGTCACCAAGATTTTGTTGTTTAACATGAGCAAAACAATGTATTTTTTTTTTGCTAGTCTCATTCTCTGAAGTTGCTGAACTGTTTTGGCTGAAGTTTTCCAAAAGATTTCCATCTGAAGTAGAAACCTGGTATGTAAAATTTCAGCCCTAGTGGTTAAAGTTTGGCAATGTTATAAGCAACCGAAACAGGATCTTATGTAGCAGAAATATTGGGCAATCTTAGTCAGCAGTGTTACCAGCCCTGTCTATAATATAAATAAAACCATCCTGCTGAATATAACAGAGTTGCATCTTTTACACTATCCAAGGAAAGGGGATTGCACAATGAAAAAAGATATTGAACAGTTAAGTGGGAAATGTATTAGATCACCAAACGTACAGATGGTATTTTTATTAAAAAGTTATAAAACTGGCAATTGTCCACATTTTTTTCTCTCTTGTAATATTACATCCTTGGAAATTCTATGGTTAAACAAAAATAAAGGCGTTTGAGAGTAAGAGTTCATTTGTATGGTATTATTAAGGATGGATCAGGACAGAAATGCTGCAGTCTGAACGGGTTCTGTAATGACTAACTCCCTTCCACTTACTATATCTACATCTTGGTGCCCTTTTTGAGGCACCAAGTGCCATAGGGTACATCTGCACATCAATAAAAGACCCGTGGCAGCAAGTCTCAGAGCCCAGGTCAGCTGAATCTGGCTCATGGGACTCAGGTTGCAGGGCTAAAAATAGCAGCATAGACATTCGGACTCAGGCTGGAGCCTGGGCTCTGAAACCCTGCAAGGGGAAAATGTCTCAGAGAAGTGGGAAGTTGTGCAGGGAGAAGAGTACAGGAAACTGCAGGGAGTGAGAAAGGTCCCTGCAGGGAAAATCTCTGACATCAGGGGAGTTTGGAGGCCAGAGCCCAGTGAGCAGGAGGCTCCTATGGGAAATGTTGACTAGATTTGGGTCTGAAGGTTAGAACCAGAAGGCTGAGCTCCAGCTAGGAAGAGTTGGGAGGACTGGCTGTGAGAACAGACTGAGAAGAAGAAGAAGAGTTCTGGTTGCGATAGAAAATGCCAGAGCTACGTGCGAACTTTTGTGTTGTGGTGATGGCCTTTAATTTGGGGCTCTGAGGCTTGTTTTGAAACCCCAGCCAGGGGCAGTGTTAACCCAGAGAGAAACCTGTGTTCAGTCCTTAAGGGGGCTGTGACAAAGGTGGAAACAGAGGCAGGGTGCTGCAGAGTGACCTCTGGCCACGAGGAGGGTACTCAGGAGGCAACTGTTTCTGGTTCACAGATATTCACCCAGCGTTTCATGAGAGCTGCAAGTCTGAGAGCTGCAGGTTTGATCTTGCCACAGAGTGTTAGTCTGATCACTCTTTTGTATCAAATTTAGGCTAATTTTCCCCATCTTTCAATCAGGCACCGCTTCACTCTGCCCTACTCTAAACCCGAGGAAGCAAACAACAGCCATTGGATACAAACTTCAGTCACGTAGGAACGGTTTTGTTTCTGATAGAAGAAAAACAAAGGTTTCAGTGTAGTAGCCGTGTTAATCTGTGTCAGCAAAACGAAAATAAGAAAGAAAAACTTGTAGCACCTTAGAGACTAACAAATTTATTTCAGCATAAAAAACAAAGAAAAACAAAGTAACTCATTCAACAGCAGGGCAAAAGAAATGGGTACATCTCCCTCAGTAACTCCTGTAATAGTTTATCTGAATCCCAGCTGCTTTACATTCACTTGATCGGTATTACAATAGTGCCCAGAGGCCTCAACCAGGATCAGGGGCCCCATTGTGCTAGGCTCTGTACAAACATATAACAACAAGCACAAGAGTCTATATTCCAAATAGACAACGCAGAGAAAGGAAATGTTACCCCTTCTTTTCAGAACGGGAACTGAGGTATACAGAGATTAAGGCAACGTCTACACACCGTACACCGCTTGTGGCGGCGTGTAGTATATACGTAGCTATGTGTCGTGGTGAAAAGCAAGCTGTATCCACACTGTGGTGTGTAGCTACACATGTCAGAGAAAGGCTCAGCCTTTCCTCGCTGCTTCCCCATTGCCAGATCCTTTCCCTGAGTCTTTCCCTACTGCTAGAGTCTTTCCCTGTGGCAGGGAAAGGCTCCAGCAGCGTGGAGGGAATTGGACACTACATTGCTAAAAATAGCAGTGTGTAGACAGGCAGGCACGGCTCGGGTGAGTAGAGAACCAAGCATGTACTCGGGTACTTGCCCCACCCTGCAGGAACATGTTTACTCCAGCTAAGCCAGGTCTCACTGTTATTTATACCTGGATGAAGGGAGGGGGGGCGCTATCTCAGTATGTACTCTATACACCACCGAAAGAAGCATGCAGTGTCGACGTACCCTACGTGATTGCTCGAGGTCCTCAGGAAGCCTGTGGCAAGAATTAAACCCAGATATCCTGAGCCCCAATCCAGTACCTTAACCACACATCAGTCCTTCCTCATAATTAAAGTCTCAGGCTGGATCTAAGCTCATGAACATCTAACATTGTTCATGAGCACCAAAATACAGTTTTAAAACAAAAATAATAATTCCTTCTTTGCGTCAGTTGAAGAAGGAATAATTCCTTCTTTGCGTCAGTTGCGCCAGGTCAGTGGGACAAAGAGCACCGCCCATACGCCGTACCTAGTATGTTGTAATTCACTGCCGATTATGTAACTCCATTGCTACATTTCATCACAGCTTAGAGTATGTCTACGCTACAGTGGCACAGCTACAGCACTGCAGCTGTGTCACTGTAGCACAGATGCTTCCTAAATCAACTGAAGAGTTTTTCTCCATTGCTGTAGGTAATCCACCTCTTAGCCCTGGGCTACACTAGAGGGGCGGGGGGGGGGGGGTCGATCTACAATACGCAACTTCAGCTACATGAATAGCGTAGCTGAAGTCGGCGTATCGTAGATCGACTTACTTGGCCGTGAGGACGGTGGCGAGTTGATCGCTGCCGCTCCCCCGTCGACTCTGCTTTTGCCTTTCACCGAGGTGGATTTCCGGAGTCAACGGGGAGCACGTTCGGGGATCGATTAATCGCGTCTAAACGAGATGCGATAAATCGATCCCCGATAGATCGATTGCTACCCGCCGATCCGGCGGGTAGTGAAGTCAAGCCCGAGGTAGTAGCTGTGTCAACACTGCGGGTTAGCTAGTTGACCTAGCTGGGTCTACACTGGGGGTTAGGCTGACCTAACTACATCGCATAGGGTGCAAAAATTTTCACAGCCCCAAGCAATGCAGTTAGGTTGATCCAATATTTAGGTGTAGACCAGGCCATAGAACCTACAACAAATGCCAACACAGATACCGTGTATGATAATTTATGTTGTTTTGTGGTAGGAAGACAATTTACTTATGTGATCACTTGGTAATGACAGCTATAGTTCTGGTGCTGCAATTTCACTACGAGCTTTCCAAAGATATTGGCCTAAATTTTCAAAAGTGGCTGTAGCTGCCTAATGTGAGACACCTTAGAGGGGTCTGATTTTCGTTATGGAACTCGGCACTTGTGAAAATCATCCCCCTTCAAGATGACTCAAGTTGGCCCTTACATCTATGAAGAAAATTAATTATGACTCCAGGTCACAGCCCATAGCAGTTGGCAAGTGGCTGGATTAAACTACTCAAGATCACTAACTCAGAATAACCTTATATTTGGAAGTACCAAGATCTGAGATATTGATTGAGTGCATCTCTAATTCTGAGTGGTTTTACATATAAGTGAAATACAACATATTTGTGTTTTCTGTAGTTCTTGGGACTTCAAAGTGGATTCTATCTCTGTTGGCAGGATGTGCTATTATGCACATTACACATTCTTATATCATACTTCTACTAGGGGGTCCAGTTTTTAAAAATATAGATTTGCAGATAGTAGTTTTCTTCAATTTTATTGATAGCCTGAGTTAATGAATGGCTGGATTCCATCTTGAGTTTGGATCCAGTGCTCGTAAAACTAAGCAGAATGCTGGAATCTGATTTTTTAAAAAGACCTTTGCAGCATGTCTCATAGTAATGTTACTTATGATCCATAATTCTGCTGTAAATGTCACACAGAAGACAGGAAACCAGAAATTTTAATGAAGAGAGGGTTTCGTTTAAAGTTGATGTAGTTTGGCATTACTGAAAAGTTATGTGATCACAGCTTACAACAATATTCACTTCTTCACTGGGGGGGAAATTTATATTAATTATATTCACTCACAGCCAATTCTTGTTGTCTTCCTCCTACTACTTATATTTTTGTTAAACACTGATGTATAGAAATGTGTAGAGCATAATATCTCTTTAGATTGTTTGTGAGCCCTCTCGTCATGGTCACTGTGTTCTGTTTTAGAAACCAACCAGAGTTTACTATATATGTAACTAGGATATTTAGCAAACAATTAGCTGGAACCCTATGGTTATTTTGTGCTCATGTGGTTTCCACATATTACCTATAAAGAGTAAAAAACACAGCAACTAACAATGCATCCAGCAGGGGTGGCAGAACTAGGGGAGGGAGAGGGCTGGCACCCCCACAATGAAAATATTCGGGGAGGGAGACTGATGTATATTTCCACCCTGCACCCATGTTTTCCAACCCAACAATTCCTCTCAGAGGCGAGAAAGGCCCAACCTTTCAGCCACCATGGGCCCAGTGGAGACACCCAACCTGGGGGAGGGGCAGAAACACATGTGCCAGCTGCCCGGGTAGGTGGGGGAGAGGGCAATAGCACCTGGGTGGAGGGCAGGGGGACACTGATGCACAGGGCACCAGCTGCCAAGGGGGATGGGCACAAGGCACTGGGCACCAGCTGCCAAGGAATGGCAGGAGGAACTGTCAGGATGCCCCTTCCCAGGTTGGAGCTGGATCCCTCCCCCGCCCACGTCTCAGTTGCTCCCCTCATTCCCCTTTCCATTCCTCCACCCCCTTTACAGAGATGTTCTTCCTCCTTCTTCCCCACCCAGTGTCCTGAGCTACAGACGACACAAATGAAGATAGTTTCTGTCCCAAACAGTTTAAAATCCCTCATCCCAGTCCTGAAAGCTGCTCTGTGTGAATGAACCCTTGCACCCACTTGACGTCCCATTGCACCTAATGTGGTATCTCTGGAGCACACAGATCTTTCCGTGTGGAGCTCATTACAGGCTCGTGGCCCAAAAGACAGGCCAGAAAAAACAGGAAGTACTGAGAGGACTGGAGAAGAGAATACCCTGGCCAAATTTCATATGGGGTTTTTCTCAAAGGGGCCTAAGGAAGTTAGGCATCCTACTCCCATTGAAATCCAATTCAATATGACTTCTGGAAGGCCACTTCTAAAAGGTGTTACTACTGGAGAAATATTATACCTGACAGTCAGCACTGGTTGATGTTTTATGGTATCCCTGGAGGGCGAGCTGTGGTGTCTGATGCAAATTTGTTTGCAAAATAGAGGCAGATGGGAAAAGGAATATTGCAGCTATTTCCGCCTTCTCTAGATTATTTTAGTGATGTCTACACTGGAGTTTGTAAGTGTGTTTTTAAACCCTTTCCAAGAGCAATCACATGGTTAATACCAGCAATCCTTACAAGTTTTATAGTGCTTTACATTTTCAGCATGCTGTATAAAGAGTAACTAACCAATGTTACACTGTTGGCAGCCGCTCTTAACTGGTTGTCAGCATTACAGCCGTGGAAGTTAGGCTACAGTATGGGACAACCGAAAAGCTTTTAATTGGCATGAGCAACCATGTTATATAAAAATTCTGGCCAAAATGCATGTCCATGAAAGGAGATCTGTATTTCAGCTGGGTCATTTCACTGCTGAGATGAAGTGCGAGCCACACTCTGGAGATGGAACCCCACTCTTGAGGACCCTACTGCCAGGGAGGGAGAAAGAAAGGTTCCCCCAAACAAAAGTTTTCCTCTTGTTCCCTGGGAAGGGGGATGTAGATCTCAAGCCCTCCTTCTGTGCAGTTTGGAGGTGATTGACTCCATTCCCCAATCTTGTACCTATAGTGAGCATTGGCAAAATCAAGGCCTCGTGTGCCTGACCCCAAATCAGCTGTGCTGACTGCTGCCTTCCTTGTCTTTTATGGAATCTGTTGGGAAAAATACTGCCAACTAGCTACTCCCTCATTGGGTAGGTCTCCCTACAGTTTAGAAGAAAACCTAGTGGTATTTGCTCCCTCTAATTAGAATTTACATTCCATAACTTCTCATCTTTGTTGGCTGCTTCTCATCCCCAGAGGTGGTCATATTATGGCAATTGGTTCAAAAATTCAAATGGATACTTGTAGAAAACTTTGTGCAGTATTTATCCAGTTCTGCTGGAGTTCAACATTCTATTTAGTCAACACATGAGCTATGTCCCACAGACTAAGTGAAATTCCCCCAATTTCAGAATTCATTACAAACTCAAAATTCAGACTGGAGGGAATCAAAAGGTTTCCTGATCATCATTTATCAATTGTGAAATCCTAGACTGACTTGCGGTTTTATATTGAAATCAGGAACAAATGTTATTTCACAAGACTTTGATGCAAACCAGGAAAAAAAAACCTTGACAGTTCTGAAGTGAATTCCACTTTGTGAGTCTCACTGAGTTTGACTGTAAACCCAAAAATGAAATTTTGTATATGGATGTGTGGGCACACAGGCATGACACAGGTCAAAACCAAAGAAAATTTTCTCTTAAAATCCAGTTTCAGGTGAAAACTGGGGTCCTGATCCTCAGATGGAGTAAATTGGTGCATACTCACCAACATGCAACTAGACAAGGGTATCTCTTTGTCATTAAACTAAGTCTCACTTAACACCGCACTCATTATGCTTACTGCGGTTGAAGATGATGATCTTCATGAAGTCCACCTTGTTAAGTGGGAAACCATGACTAACGTCATCAAACCATTGAACGAAAGTTGACTGTCGATTTCCCGGTCAAAAGGGCAACAAAATAACCCTCCTTTTTCAGGGCCAACATACTAGGCATATCAGACCCAGGGTAAAGATCTGCCAGTTAAACAATGAAGGCCTCTCATAGTCCAAGTGTTATTACGTGGAGAAAAAGGTGCAGATGACCAACATCAATGTCCTCGCCCTCCAGGAGACCCATGTTGAAAATGAAGAAAAAGCCAGTCGCTACAAAATCAATTACTCATTGCCAGCAATTAGCACCCAAAATATAGGCTGACAATCTACATAAAGCAGGAGAGCAGTGAATATATGATCCTACCTCATATAGGGCACAAAGAAATAACTACAATCTCCAGGCTTATTGACAAGCTTACCATCATTAATGTATATAAACCACACAGTGCCCAGTGGCCTCAACCAGCTCTTCCAACCACACAAGACCCTGCTGTATTTGTGGGTGACTTTAATAGTCACCACACACAATGGGGCTACACAGCAAACATTGCAGGTAAAGAACTGACCCACTGAGTGTCCCCAAATGTTATGCTCCTCCTTTTTTATGTGGAACAGAGCGTCACTTTCCACTCTGCAAGATGGGGCAGAGGATATTGCACTGACCTAATGTTCATCTCTAAAGATGATTCAGGAACATCAATACCCTTGACAATTTCTCAACAGCCAGCACAGATCAGTATTGACCAATATTGGCATTAAAATACCGGTTCTCTACTCAAAACTGGTGCTGCACTGGAAATTCCAAAAAAGCACACTGGACCATTTTCACTACAACTGTGGAGAATACAAGCTTTGACATTTCCCCAATGCTGACCACTTTTGACTGTTTTACTGCACTCCTAATCTCCACTGCAAAGAAAATCTTCCAGGGACACAGGTCATTGCAAACGTCTGCTGGACAGGAAAGAACCAAGAGCACCTTCACAAATATGATGAGTGTAGAGAGAGAGAAGTTGGAAAAGCCCTCCTGGCATCACTGGAGCAAGGCAGAAATGGTGGCTTGACAGTGTAGAAGGTCTAAACTTCATACACTCGAGCAGACATGCCTGGAACCTGCTCAGACACCTGGGAACTGCAAATCCCACACATACCTTTAAGCTGCAAGTGAAAGTCAATGCTATCAGTGCTAAACTTTTCTGGATATCAAAATAACCAGTGGACAAACAGTATCGCAGACAAGTCCAGCATCAACTCTGGCAGGTGACGTTCACAGAGCTCCATTGTCCTGATGGTCTGAACCATTCACAAGTAAGGAGATCGAGGCAGGTATTGCAGCCGTGAAACTGGGAAAAGCAGCAGAAAAATATGACATTTTTTTTCTGAGTTCCTATGAAATGTGGGTCCACTGGCATAGAAGTGGATGATGCAGTTTTTCGCCAACATTCTCGTGATCAGTAAAATCCCCCGCATGTGGAGAGAAGCCAAAGTCATTACACTCCTAAAGCCTGAAAAACCTGAAGATGACCCTTCTAATTATAGGGGAGTTCTACATGAAGGCAGCAATTAGAAAACATTATATAATATATAAAACAAATTGAAAAAGGAGGAAATAGATGTCAATTAAAATAACTTAGAAGTTAGGAAGTGCAGAACACTGATAAGGGAAGATAAAAACACTAGGGAAAAATCTTTGGCTGCCAAGGCTCAGGACAATAAGAAGGTGTTTTAAAGTATATTAGGAATAAAAGAAATTCTAGCAATGGTATAGGTCCTTTACTAGATGGAGAGAGTAAAATATTTAATGATGCAGACAAGGCAGAAGTGTTCAATATATATTTCTGTTCTGCACTTACAAAGATGCAGGATGATGTACTTATATCATAATATGATGAAGTACTTTTCAGTCCATTCTTAAGCAAAGAGAATGTTAAATAACATCTACTAGGCATAAACATTTTTATGTCAGCAGGCCAGCTAAAATGCACCCAGAGTCCTAAAAGAGTTATCTGAGATCTCTGGCCTGCTGATGTTAATGTTTAATTAGTCTTGGAATACCAGAGAAATTACAGAAGACTGGAAAAGTGCTGATATTATGCCAATATTGATAAAGGGCAAGTGGAATTACATGGATAACTAGAGGCCAGCCAGCAACATATAAGTCCTGGCCAAAATTATGGAAAAGTTGATACAGGATTCAACTGATAAAGAATTAAAGGATGGGGACAGAATTAATGGCAGTCAACATGTTTTTCTGGAAAATAGGTCTTGTCAAACAAACCCTCTTCCATTCTTTCAGCAGATCATAGGTTGATACAGGGAACTGCTTAGATGTAATATACTAAGATTTTCATAAGGCATTTTACTGAGTACCACATGACATTCTAATTAAAAACTAGCACTATAAAATATAAGTAAAACACCCATTAAATGGTTAATAAATGGCATCTCACAAAATGGTTGTCAATAAGGAATCATTAATGAATGTGGGGGGTGTCTACTGGGGTTCAGCAGAGATAAGTACTAGGCCTGACACTATTCAACATTTTCATCAATGAGCTGGAAGTAAATATACAATCACTGCTGATAATATTTCCAGATAGCACAAAGATTGGCAGAGTGGTAAATAATGATGGGGACTGGGCAGTCATACAGAGCGACCTGGATCGATTAGTAGCTCCAATCCATTAAAACAAAATGCATTTTAATACAGCCAATTGCAAAGCATCCATCTAGGAAGAAGGAATGCAGGTCATGCCCACAGAATGGAAAACTGACTCCTGGAAGCAGTAACTGGAAAGGACCGAGGGGTTGTAGTGGACAAGCACTGAACATGAGTTGCCAGTGTGATGCTGTGGCAAAAGGGGCTAATGCAACACTTGGATGAATAAACAAATGAGTAGAGAGTAAGAGCAGGGAGGTGATTTTATCTCTGCATATGGCACTGAATTGGAAAATACTGATATACTGCATACCGTGCTGGTATCCATATTTTTAAAAGGATGTTGACAATTGGGGAGAGGTTGCAGAAAAGAGCTACAAACATTATTTGAGTGCTGGAGAAGATGCGTTATAGTGAGAGACTTAAAGAGCTCGTTCTTATCATAAAGAAGATTGGGTGGTGATTTGACTATAGCGTATAAGTATCTTGATTGGGAGAGACGACCAGATGCTAAAGGGCTCTTTAATTTAACAGAGAAAGGCACAACAAGAACCAATGGCGGGAGGCTAAAGCCAGGGACATTAAAATTAGAAATAAGGCACACCATTTTTAACAGTGAGGGTGGTTAACTGTTGGAACAAACTACCAGGAGAAGTGGTGGATTCTCTATCTCTTGGCACCTTGAAATTAAGCCTGGATGTCTTTCTGCGAGATATGCCTTAATCAAACATACGAGTTATTGGGCTCCGTACAGGGGCAATGGAAATGTAATAACTAGTGATGTACTGGATGTCAGACAAGATGATCTAATGGTCCCCTCTGACCTTAAGCTCAAAGAAACGGACTCTTTCTTAAATCCTCAGAAGAACGGTGCTAAGAGAATCAGCCCCGTCTCGCCACACTGACATGAGCAGTCCCACTGAAATCAAGTAAGATTTGGCCTTGCAAGTGCAAGTTATTATATGCCACAACTCATTTTTAAATACTACCGTGGATCCATGGTTACCTCCTTAATTTCTATACTACAGTAGGGGGAAGGAGTGTATCTTGCCAATATCTGTCCACTTTCAATCTTGCCAACCCCCCTAATAGCAGACTCCTGAGAAATATTAGCCTCCCAGGAAAAACAAGCGATATAATAAGTATAGTACTGAGTTCATAAATTACATGGTAAAAACAGAGAAATTGTCATGCTTGTATTTTAAGTTTGTGCCAGCTGTCCCTCCTCCTTAGGCTGTTCTCCCAGTTGAAAGCTGATTTTTTTTATGTCAAATTACCTCTGATTCCATGTAGAAGGATTCAGGAAGCCATGGGTCCCAATGGCATCCGTCACATGACTGTAAATCTTTCTGATATTTGCAGTCCTTTTTCTTCCATCCTTTATATAACACTTTACACTTTTTGTCTGCTGCTCTCAAAATGCTAATCCATCAGTAAGTCTCAAAACACACTGTGAGTAAGGTACTGTTCAGAATTTTACTATCTAAGGTACTTAGATGCTCCCCATTACTCTAGTATCCGAGGGCTCACCGCCTTTAATGTATTTATTCTCACAACACCCCTCTGGGTGGCATAGGGCAGTGTTATTATCCCCATTTTACAGATCTGGAATTGAGGTATAGAGAGACTTAATGATGTGCTCAAGATCACACAGTAAGCCTTGGGCGGAATAGAGAACTGAATTCAGGTGTCCAGCCCTCACGCTAGCCACTGGACCATCCTTTCTCTCTTACACCTGGATAAATTGAGACACACATGTTAAGAGCAACTTGTCCAAGATGACCGCACAAGTTGGTAGCATAGTCAAGGAAAGAATGTAGAGGTTCCGACTTATAAGCTCTAGCCATTGAGCCACAGGTTATGGATCGCTGTCTCTGGTGTCTACACGCAATTTATTATATATTTCTGTTCATTAGGTTAGCTTGCTTTACATTCAAAGTGACAATTTTTCTAGAAGTGCATTTGCATTGCTGTGCAAACAGTGGTCTGCATGAAAAATTATGAAACATAAATAAATAAATATCATTTAGTGGTTGGGAGTTATTTCCAGTTTGCAACCACTGGAGAGGTTGCCTGGAAAAGGATTTTCCCTCTGTTATTATAGAATAACAGTTTGTGGATAATGAAAAGCAAACACATCTTGTGGTTTTCTTTTAAGTTAAACTGCAGGTCTATCGCTCGCTTAGCACTTTAGCATCGTTTTAGCTGAAAGGTCACTTTTTTACTTTAGAGTTACCATTCAGACCATTTCACTCTTTAAATCTGTAAATTGTTATCCAATAGGTTGGGGCAAGAAGCCAAAGTGTACTGCTATACAGGCACGAGGCCAGTCCTCACTTACAGACAGCCCCTCCAACCTGAAGCAAATACTCACCAGCAACTACACACCACACCACAGAAACACTAACCCAGGAACCAATCCCTGCAACAAACCCCATTGCCAACTCTGTCTGCATATCTATTCAAGGGCCACCATAATAGAACCCTAACCACATCAGTCACACCATTAGGGGCTCGTTCACCTGCACATCTACCAATGTGATATATGCCATCATGTGCCAGCAATGACCCTCGGCCAATGTACATTGGCCAAATTGGACAGTCTCTACGCAAAAGAATAAATGGACACAAATCAGACACCAAGAATTGTAACATTCAAAAACCAGTAGGAGAACACTTCAATCTCCCTGAACACTCAATAACAGACTTAAAAGTGGCAATTCTTCAACAACAAAACTTCAGAAACAGACTAATGAGAAACTGCAGACCTGGAATTAATTTGCAAACTGGACACCATCAAATTAGGCCTGAATAAAGACTGGGAGTCGGTGGGTTACTACAAAAAGTAATTTTCCCTCTGCTGATACTCATACCTTCTTGTCAACTGCTGGAAATGGGCCACCTTGATTGCATTGGCCTCGTTAGCACGACAAAAGTAAATTTCCCTTCCTTGGTATCCACCCCTTCTTGTCAACTGTTGAGAATAGGCCACTTCCACCTTAGTTGAATTGGCTCGTTAGCACTGACCCACCACTTGGTAAGGCAACGCCCATCTTTTCATGTGCTATAATATATATTCTTCTTACTGTATTTTTCACTCCATACACCTGATGAAGTGGCTTTTCACCCACGAAAGCTTATGCCCAAATAAATTGGTGCCACAAGGACTCCTCATTATTTTTGCTATACAGGCAGTTACAAGTGGCACTTGACTAACCATGGAGGTCGATACTGTACTGTGCTCCACAGTAGTTATTAGAGGTAAGTTAAAACCCGGAATTGTGCTGCCTTCCTGGCTGTGAGTAGGTATGACAGAAAAAAATCAAATGCAATATATTCAATTACACTGAATATTAGGTGCTACTACATTTATCCTTGAAGTCCTACATAGAAAATAATCTACATGCTAGCAAATTGCAGAGTCACCCTAGAATTTGCTGGTACTTGCATTTTTCTGAAATCAGCTCATGTCATCCCCAGTCATAATACTTTTCACCTACAGTAAATCCTACATTCCATTAAGGCCAAATTCTGCCACTCTTACTCACTAACTAGTACTTTGCTCTACAAGTAGCTCCTTGGACATCAAACTTGAAATGCCTGATGAACAAGGGTACACTGCAATCAGAGGTGTGACCATCGCATATATAGACATACCCAAGCTAGCTTTGATCTAGGTAGGTCAAATACCAATAGTAGTGAAGGTGCCTCAGGACAGGCAGCTATTCAGTGGTAAGGGTTGCAGAATCTGGACCTTCTTTACTAAATCTGCACCAATGGAGTTATTGCATTTTTACATCAGCGTAATGGAGAGCAAAACCTGGTTCATTCTCTATAATGATATTCACCTAAGGACTTATATGTTTTACAAATATTTGATAAGCCTTACAACAACCCCTGTTAAGATGGTAGTAGGATATTTATTCTATAGGTGATAAACTGAGGCATACAGCCCTTAAGTCTCTTGCCTGAGGTCACATGCTTATTTATAATAGTGGAACTGGGAGCAGAAACCACTTTGTCCCTCATGTAAATATCTATCTTGTACTTTGCTCTTTTGACTTGCTGCTCCCACTCATTTATCTATCTGAAAATAAGCTGGTTTGATCCAGAGGAGCTGAGGGAAGTTATCATATATATAAATGAGACTGCTGTCTGCTAAAGGGAAGCTAACCTCAGCCCAAAAAGCAGCCATTGCATTCGGAGATACTAAAGCCCTGTGGTAAAGTATTAAACGGAAAAAATGTCATGTTTCTTCTGATCAGTATTACCACTTGCTTGCAGTTCAGTTCAGATTAGGTAGTAATTATGTTCTTTCTGAGGAGCCCTGTGGTTTCTTGCTTGGTTTTCATTCTAACGTGAACCATTAATCTCAGCACAGAGAATAAGGGCTCTATGAAGAATTAAATCAGTCTTCAAACCCTGTAAGCAATGGTTTCTTAATCAAGGAGGTGATCTTATTGCAATCATAAATAGGATTATGGTAGCGCAACACTGCATCAAACATTTTTACTTATATTCATAGATCTGAAGGTCAGAAGGGACAATTATGATAATCTAGAGTCTGACCTCCTACTTAATATAGGTCTGCAAATTTCACCCAATAGTTTAATCCTGGTTCTTTATGGTGTATGCAGTAATTTAAATTATGACTTTTTTTTTCTGTACTACACCTTTAAAGTTTTAAGGAATTTGTTTCTCCCACAGGGTCAGTTCCTATCTTGTGAGATCGAGTTACTGTAGCATGGTACATTCTAGGATGCAAGGTGGGATTTTCAGAACATAACTCTGCTCCCACTGAGGTTTCCATTGACTCCAGTTGGAGCCAAGTTGAGCCACTGCTGAGCACTTCTGAAAATCCCACCCTATAAATAAATGGTTTCTTTGGTGTGTGGAAAAATAGAACTTCCCTGCCTGTGGAGGTCCCTGGTTATATCAAAACTGGGATAGTTCTGCTACACAGATGGGCATTGTGACAGATGTGGGAACTTCCTGCAATATCCTTGAAAGACCTCATTGCATTAAGTTTATGTTTTATTGTGGGCCAGGGTTTCATGTACACTCTCTAGGGAGGAGTGTGACAGATGTGAGACCTGGGGGTTCAAAAGATTATATTGACAATGTGCCAGACAAGTATGGCCTTTTGGGACAATTTTCCTGGGGAATCTCTAGGGAGAGGATCATGCAAATTCCCCAACTCCAATTATGCAAACACCCATTTTTAAGTTAAGCTCTGAGGACAGGGTCACTGTCTGCTAAATAGCTGTTGCAGAAGGCCAAGGTCAAAGACCTGAGCTGTATAAAGAAAGGGCTGATCTTCCCAGCCTTTGTTCTGGTTCTGGAGCTAAGATGGATATGAACCTGTAATGATAGAGAAAAGTCAGCTGTGAGTTTTGAAGGACTAAAACCTATCAGAGCCTTCATTTGGAGTTGGTGGTGACTTCATGTAGCTTCTTAGCATGTGGGTAGGAACTTTTATTGTTTTAATATATTTTCCATGTAGTACTTTTACTTTAAGAATAAATGTGCTTGCTTAGATGGAGCTGTGCAGTAACTTACAACTGCAGGCAATACACTGGTCATAGCCTTCAGAGAGAAAGCAAAGCAGTTTAGGCAGCCTGGCTTGTTGGGCATATCACACTTTAAGTGAGACACAGGTCTCTGTCCATGAGAGGTGATGGCTGGGAGCTGGAAACCTGTAAGTATGTGCCTTCAGTGGAGTGCAGAGGGGGAAAAACAGATGCAGTTGCTCTGAAACTGTGACTGGCATGGTGCAGGACGTCCATGCTAAGGGTTCACAGACTACGTCTCACAAAAGAAGCTCCATGGAGTCTTCTTGTCACTCTGAGTTTGCAGTATAGGAAATTTTGGAGTAGAGGGTCAGGGCTGGTGATTTAATCACTGTGTGCATCTTTAACTCATTGGTAATGTGTTACAGGTCCCCCTATCTGTCTGTTCAAAGGAGGATAGGAGTCTACTACAGATGCCACCTAGGGGAGATAGTCCTTTGATTCAAGCTGCAGGGACTCATGCTTTAGTTCCAGAGATCCTTGGTTCAGTTTCAAGCAATGACCAAGATGGTTATTACATATCCATTGGCCATTCCCCATATCAGAACACAAGACTGGCAGGGAATGCATCGATCATTGAGTCCTGTCCCCTGCTATCACAGGCAATCCTGTCATATAACCCTGTTCATAAACATATCAAGCTCCATCTTAAAACCAGTTAGGTTGTTTGCCCCCACTGCTCCCACTGGGAATCTGTTCTAGAACCTCACTTCTCTACGGTTAGAAAACTTCTAATTTCTAGCCTAAATTTATTCATGGCCAGTTTACACCCATTGATTCTTGTGCCAACACTGTTCTTAAAGCTTAAATGGCTCGTTCCCCTCCCTGGTGTACTTATAGAGAGCCTTCTTTCACTCTCAGCCTTCTTTTTTCTAGGCTAAACCAGCCAATCTCTTCCATTACCCTTTCATAAAATAGACTGTCCATTCCCCTGATCATCTGAGTATCCCTTTTCTGCATCTGTGCTAGTTTGAATTCATCTTTCTTGAACATGCATGACCAGAATTGTACACAGTATTCCATACAAGGTCTTACTAATGCCTTCTACAATGGCATTCATATTTCCCTATCTCTACTGGAAATACCTTGCCTGATACTTGCATGGCCACATTATATTCTACATCTTCATTAATGATATGGATGATAGGATGGCTTGCACACTCAGCAAGTTTGTGGATGACACTAAGCTCCGGGGAGAGGTAGGTATGCTGGAGGGTAGGGATAGGGTCCAGAGTGACCTAGACAAATTGGAGGATTGGGCCAAAAGAAATCTGATGAGGTTCAACAAGGACAAATGCAGAGTCCTGCACTTAGGAAGAAAGAATCCCATGCACTGCTACAGGCTAGGGACAGCCTGGCTAAGCAGCAGTTCTACAGAAAAGGACCTGGGGATTACAGTGGATGAGAAGCTGGCTATGAGTCAACATAGCTCTTGTTGCCAAGAAGGCTAACGGCATATTGGGCTGCATTACTAGGAGCATTGCCAGCAGATCGAGGGAAGTGATTATTCCCCTCTATTCAGCACTGGTGAGGCCACACCTGGAGTACTGCATCCAATTTTGGGGCCCCCAGTACAGAATGGATGTGGAAAAACTGGAGAGAATCCAACAGAGGGCAATGAAAATGATTAGGGGGCTCGGGCACATGACTTATGAAGAGAAGCTGAGGAAGCTGGGCTTATTTAGTCTGCAGAAGAGAATAGTGGGGGGGGCGGGGATTTGATAGCAGCCTTCAACTGCCTGAAGGGGGGTTTCAAAGAGAATGGAGCTAGATTGTTCTCAGTGGTGGCAGATGACAGAACAAGGAGCAATGGTCTCAAGTTGCAGAGGGGGAGGTCTAGGTTGGATATTAGGAAAAACTATTTCACTAGGAGGGTGGTGAAGCACTGGAATGGGTTACCTAGGGAGGTGATGGAATCTCCATCCTTAGAGGTTTTTAAGGCCTGGCTTGACAAAGCCCTGGCTGGGATGATTTAGTTGGGGTTGGTCCTGCTTTGATGGGGTTGTACTAGATGACCTGCTGAGGTCTCTTCCAACCCTAATCTTCTATGATTCTATATTGGTGGCTCGCGGTCATCCTGTAATCGACTGACACACTCTAGTCTTTCTTCTTCTCTGTTGTTCACAACAGATGAGCCCCCAGTCTATAACAGGAATTCTTGTGTAACGCCAACAGACCCCGGTCGTCGGCGGGCAGCATCGAACCTGGACCTGTGGAGCTAAATGCATGAGCCTCTACTGCATGAGAAAGACAGTTCTTTGTTTTCTTTTCTGCTTATATCAACTGATATTGCTTTTTGTATCATTCCCATTCTGTGTAAAAGGACTTGCTGGCTGCCTCTGCATCACTCTCTGCCAAGTAATTCTACCCTGTTCGTGTGTAAGTACGTGAGTTGTGTGCTCATATGGGGTACTGGCACATATTAGTCAGTCAGATTTCAATGTACACAAATTTGACATTGACAACTTGCTTTCCTGCATTGGTGCCAAATGGGTAATTATAGTTTATCCATTGAATATTGAGGGAGTAGAGTAAGCATTGATCAATTTGCTATTAGTGGTTTGCTTCATTGTGAATGGCATGTAGCTTTGACTTACTGTGCAGCCAGAAACATCTTCATCCACAATAGTACTTTTAAAACAGCTCATATTTGTGTGAACAAGACCATTTTGGCTAACTGAGGTTTCTCCTTTATCATCTTTCTCAGTGAATAATGGCTGGCCATCCAGAAACCTGATTGGCTGGCACAAGTTACGTTTTCTATAATAAAATGCAACAAGAGCTGTCAAGACTTATTGTTTCAAACGAAGAGATGCATACAGGATGGTTCCATGGAACAGCTTGCATGTGGAACCCTTTAAATATTCTTAAGAGACCCATTGGGGCTTCTAATTATTGTGAAACATCTCTTGGCAGAACCATTTCTACCCTTCAAAGAATGCGTTGTAAAAATAATTAGATGATGAGATTGAGATCAAAACCGCTAACTAGTGATTTAAGAGTATTGCTTATATCATATAGAAAGCTAAGGAAATGAAACACGGACAATCTCTTCACATGAAAGGAAAACAATCCTCTGTGGTTCTCATTTTTGGGGGACAGAGAAGGAACTTTTCCTTCCCCCTCCCCAACTTTAATGCTTTGTTTCCTGTGGGTATAAAAGGGAGTAGAGATTTTTCTTTTTTTTTTTTAAACATTAAACCACTTGAGAATCTCTCTCGATTTCTAGGGAGCCCTGCTATTAGAGAACAACTTGAGAAGCTTGCTTTAATCAAGCTTAAAAGCTATGAAGTATAGAATCACATTTTATGGCTTTAGAGGCTAAACCAACATGTAGCCAATTAGGTGACATCACTTCTACAAAAGGAGCAGAACATCTTTGTTTAATCAAAACAAACAAACAAGATTAAATACTATGTTCTAGGAAAAACACACATTTCAAATTAAAATCTGGAGAGGGATGGACGTGGCAGTGATAAAAACTAATAGACATCAAATCTGAAAGATGACTGGAATATAGGGGGGGTCAGATGTGTGGACCCATTTCTAAACACTACGAACCCAGATGAATTCATGCATATCTGCTTGTGTTGTGCATCTATTTAATCAGTTTGCCTGTCTGTGATTTACTTAATTAAGTCTTCAAGGCAATCTTTTCAGCACCTTTTAGAATGGCTGAACACACATAAAATGAGTCTGAACAGCAGGTAGGTGACCAGTTTACTTACTATTTATTATTATTACTCCTAGTTATTTGCCTAGAGACCCCAACTGAGATGGGGACCCATTGTGCTTAGTGTTGTAAAAACACATAGTAAGATATAGTCCCTACGCCAAAGTGATTTCAGTCTGTATAAAACAAAGAGTGAGAAGTGAAATTTGCCCATGGTCACACAGCAGATCAGTGGCAGAAGTGAGTTGAAAATCCAGGTCTCCTGAATCCCAGTTTAAGGTCATAAACACTAGACCATGCTGCCTCCCAGGTACAGCTATTAGCCCACCCACCTGGTCCTTTAATGAAGTTTTCCAAATATTCTTACCCCGGCTCCCTTCTACTGTATTTATTTTGCAATACACAGATGAAGAGTGATGATGGCATGATTGTTTCACCTTGTCTGAATACTGCACCCAGTAGGGACCTTCAGTGCCTTTGGAGCAAATATATAAGGAAAGTTAGTGTGATGACTCATTTCCTGCGTCAGTCTTGGCCCACTAAAGCCCTATCTGCACTCTTGATATCACTTAGTTGGGGACTCAGTTACAACAGGACTGTCTCATGACTTGATAACAATACAATTAGAAATTGCAGTGTAGGATTGCTGGAGGATTCTCTGCACCTTGAAGTCTTTAAGCCATGATTTGAGAACTCCAATAGCTCAGACACAGGTTAGGGGTTTATTAAGGAGTCTGTGGGTGAGATTCTGTGGCCTGCATTGTGCAGGAGGTCAGACTAGATGATCATAATGGTCCCTTATGACCTTAAAGTCTATGAGACTAGTCCTAACCATGTGCCCAAAATCAGGCGAACGTCTCAATTATCCAGGATATTAACTCAGATTTTTGAAAGGTAAGGTTGGATCCTATCTGCACTACAATGTTAACAGTGTTTGCAACTAGATATGGTTAAACAAAAAGTGAAGAAAAAATGTCATGATTTTTCAAAAAAAACTTCAAAAAAATTTAAATGAAATTTTGAAAATGTTGGAAAAATTTGGCTAGCTGTTTGGAAAGCCTAAAATATTGTAATTATTTTTTAAAAGATTTTTTAAAAATTAAAAGTCAATTCTTTTTGAAAATTTTCATTGAAAGTGTAAATTCAGGATATTTCAGCTCAAGTTATAAAAGTCAGGGGCCAATCCTGCTGTAACCTTGTTCTCTGACTGTGATAATTGTAGTGTAGAAAGATCCTAAATAGCTGCTTTTAGATAGATGGTATCTAGCATACACTAGCACTGGTTACTCTTTCCTTCTCCCTCATATCATAGAGAGGCCCAAGTCACAACCTCTAACCCTCCAAAGGTATAAATTCCATGGATATGCCTAAGGTAACACCTTTTTAGGTCAATGGTTAGCCCAGAAAAGTTTTTTGCTGAAGGTTTTCATGATAATGTTTGTTGTGTCATTTTTGTGATACTGAGGGAAAGTCCACATTGCAATTAAAAACCCATGGCTGGCCCATGCCAGCTGAGTTGGGCTTGCAGGGCTCAGGCTGTGAGGCTGTTTAATTGCCGTTTAGATGTCCAGGCTGTGGCTGGAGCCTGGATTCGAGGACCATGCAAGTTGGAAGGGTCCCAAAGCTTGGGCTGTAGCTAAGCCAGAACATCCACACCGCAGTTAAATAGCCCTGGAGGCTGAGCTCCATGAGCCCATGTCTGCAGGCATGGGCCAGCCATGGGTGTCTAATTTCAATGTAGACATACCCTAAATTGGCTGAAACAAAGCTGGACAGAAATGACCTACGGACAAGCAAAGTTTACTAAACAAAAGGAATTTCTTTTGACCCATGGGTCACTCTGACAAATCGATTGTTAACTGTTGGGGAAGGCCTAGCCCTTGAGGATTGCTGGATAATCACTGTTTGGGGGTTTTTTTTTAAGTACAGAGAATTCCATTTATTTAAACTGTGTTGACTAATTCCTGCATGAGATTAAACAGAAGTAAATCTGATGGTGTTATGGGAAGTAGTGGACTCAATGACATACCTTAAGACCAGTGAACTGTACTATTCACTGATCTGACAACAAACATTATTCTGCAAAGCTGCAGTTTAATCCAAAAGTTACTGTTTGCAAGTTTGCCAGAGGAGTTATTTATAGCGTTTCAATTCATGTGAAATGCGTAAGAGTTGGAAACATCACTAAGCATGTGTGCAGGTGGAGAACCCATTTATGTGTATCTACCTCCCTCCTTCCTTCCCCCCCCCCGTATGGATTTCATTTTATAGATTTATCAGAGCCAGCCCTACCGAATAAAATTCAATAATTTATTTAAAGGCTCTTTATTCCCATAAACCAAGAGAAGCATAACTGCTTAATGGCTTCAGTTCTTAGTTCTGGCTTAATGGCCATTCCAATCACTGGAATGAAAGTTGTAACTGGAGAAGATTATAGGGAGAAATGAAACATGAAAACAACAATGAATGGCACTGAGAAGGAAAAAATGGGTGCTCTTACCCACCTATTGCAATGTTTTCTATAGTGCCCATCATCTTAGTATCTAAAAGCTGCTATTTAGCTTTCATATGGAAGCCAGAAAAACAGACTTCTAATTAAATTGCAGTAAATGTATAATAGATAAAAGGAAATAATTTATTTCAACCCAACTTCTAATTAAGGTGTGGGACTCACTGTAATAGAACAGAGACAAAAATTGTAGCTTCATAAGATATAAAATGCATTAATGTTCCTAAACACTGCAGCAACATTACTGTAAGTATTGCTCAATAAGCATAATCTTTTGCTGGGGCAGGAAGATGTTTCCTCACATTGTTTAGTAATGCATCATTATTATGGGAACTTCACACTTCCCCTAAAGAAGCTAGGATTGGCCACTGCAGGAGGACAGAATATATGACTTTCTAGATGGTAAATATGGATGGTTTCATTTTGTTCAAATGATGTTTATATTTGGAGCTGCTCAACATTATTTACCAAAAATATTTATTTTACAATGGCCTTTTTCATTTTTTATGCGGAAAATTGTCAACATCATCAATTTTTGTTTTTCCCCACAATATTGTGGGCCCCTTTTATTCAATCCATCAATCTATCAATTTTATCAAAATAAGAAATTTTTAATCGAGTGAAACCCAGGCTCTCAGTAACAGCAAAGTGTCAGTTCAAATTTAGTTAAAAATGGAAAATTGGTTTGTTTCGAACCCTATGAAATGGAAAAAACTTCAGCACTCCCTGAGAAGTCATATAATCATTTTTAACTAACTCTGCTTATATATGGGATTTTATTTTTAATGCTACTTCTAAAGCTTAGCAAAAGAATAGAATTAAAATTTTCTATATTACTCTTGTGTTCTGGCAATTTCCAGCATATCCAGCTCTATCGAAGGAATGGATTTGATGTCTCCAAAGCCACTGGGGCCAGATCCTAAACTGGTATAAATTGGAACAGCTTCAATAACTGCACTGACTCACTAGATTTTTTATTTGAATGGCCGTGCTATTAAAATAGGTGCTTAAACTCATGTACCATCCTGCCGCTACTAACATGTTGGGCTATATTAATGAAAGTTGCATATGTAAAACAAAGGTAATTAATCTAGTTTAATTTGCATCAGACAGGTATTTTGGGTATTACATTTTTAAAAGGGAGAAAAACTGATAGAGTTCAGAGGAATGCAAAATAAACTTTGCATTTCTGTAAGAAGTGCTGAGAATCAGTGGGAACTCAGACCCATGCTCAAGATTAGGTCTGAATGGTTTGGAAAATTATGAATTATTGAAAGAGCTGGGCATGATCAAAAGAAAATGGAAGGATTTACAGCTGCATCAGAATGGGAGTCAGAAGAGCTGGGTTCTAGCCTTGGCTCTGCTGTGGACTCATTCTGTAACAAATCCTTCCTCTCCATGTAGTTCAGTTTATTCATCTATAAAACCAGGATGGCAGTACTTTCCCTCTTTTGTAAAGCACTTGAAAATCGACAGTATAAATCAGTGGTGGGCAACGTGTGGCTTGCAGGCCGCACGCAGCCCGTCAGGGTAATCTGCTGGCGGGCCACGAGACAGTTTGTTTATATTAACTGTCCGCAGGCACGGCCGCCCGCAGCTCCCAGTGGCCACGGTTCACCTTTCCCGGCCAATGGGAGCTGCAGGAAGTGGTGCGGGCCGCAGGAACATGCTGGCCGCCACTTCCCACACAGAGCTGCGTGTAATTCAGTGGTTGATGTGAACATCTCATTTGGTTGTAATCCTTGTGGGTCGTAACCTACTTAGTTTTACTTACCCCAAAACCTCAAATTCTCCATATTTTCAGTGTCCAACAGGCCTGTGAAACTTAGCAAACTTTCAGTGACCCTGGCCTGAATTTCAAGTTTTAACAAAGAAGTATTTTGCACAGCTCTACAAATACATGAAAATACAAGTTAGATAAAGCCGATGAAGACCAATTATTCTCATTAGTCCCTGAGGATAAAACAAAAAGTGACGGGGCTGAGCTACAATTGGGAAAACTTAGGTTAAATGTTAGGAAAAACTTGATAAACTTTGAGAACAGTTAGGCACTTGAACACGCTGCCAAAAGAGGTTTGTGGAATCACCATCATTTGAGATATTCAAGGTTAGGCCACCCATCTATTTAGGAGTGGTTTTGGAATAATGTAATCTATCCTGCCACAATGCCAGGGGATGGACTACATGACCCACCCGCAGTCCTGTCCAACCTAAATGAGTCTATGATTCACGGGGATAATAAAAAGTCAATGGAGAAACCGCCTGGAAAAAAAATCAGCACTTAAAATGTGCTATTTTGAGTCGGGCTCTTGAAATCTTTTTTCTTTACCTGACTAGTCTTAAAACATCATATAAAATAAAATAAAAGGCACCAAAACCTATTCAAGCTTAGAAATGGGCCTAAACCAAAATTCTATCTTAAAAACCAATAACTTTGAGGGAGAAAGTAAAAACCTAAATATGGATCTAAGATTTGCAGCAGATCTTTTTCTCTCTAAAAGTATAAAACCTGGATCCCAACAGCTAGCCAGCACCAAACTGGGGGAGTGAGGGGGGACTTTTTGGAAATCCAGATTTGAATTTTGTGGCTCAGGTCCATCCTTATATTTGATGGGGAATTTGATTGGCTAATCTTTCCTTTCTCCTTCTTGGCCCACAATCAGGAATATATACGCCTCTCCTGGCATGAAGACCTTGCTGTGGCAGTGTTCTCTAGCCCTTTCCGAAGCCCTATACTATCACTCACCAAAGCAAGCAGGGTAGCAGAATGAAACACTCCCTGTTCTTTGCAGACTACAAGAGATAAATTAGAAAGACAGCTCCTTAATTCTCCTTAGGCTTCAAAATCCAGTTCAGTATTTACCTGAGATTGTCACAGCTGAGAAGTGTTAATATACTAAGTGCAATTTTATTAGGCAAGAAGAACACTCCTTCGGCCTGTAAATTCTATTGGAATAAGATAGGAAATAAGCCAGACAGTCAGTAAAATCCTACTGATATCAACTCTCTGGCTTTCATATACATTAGGGGTATGATTTGGCAATCAACTGATTTCTGTCCCCTCCTACAAGCAGTATGATCTGTCCTCTCTCTCCAACAACAGAGTCTGAGAGAAAGTTTGATTTTGAAATAATATTTGTAATTTCTTTGAAGAACATTAAAGTTAATTTGTTAACTCTAAGTACTTAATGATAGGGACACATTACCACCCGTTTTGAATCCATCTAGCTAAATGGACCTACAAGAATATAACAGGAATACTATGGTCACTCTATGGTATTCTCATTCCTTCTCAAAGTCCCTACATTCAGACCTATGTCCTTGGTTTTGTTACACACAGCTGATATGGATAGTGCAGATCAAACCTATTTACCATCAAAATTTTAAACAGGACTGTTTTATGTTGTTCCAATAACACAGTTCTCAATATAGAAGCAATCATTGTCTTTATACAGTGTTTTAAAGCTTAAGTAAAGAATAGAATCACAAGCTGCAGCTGTTTCATTTAAACCATTCTGAAACTTGTCCTCCTGAAAAAGTTATGATTTGAAAGACCTTTTAAGCCTCTGCACCAATATTTCAAAGTAACAGTTTATTCAATTAAAAAGGAACATTTAAAAACAGACAATATTTTTGAAGTATCTTAGCAACAGGTGATTGAATCCTTGCCCAGAACTATGAGACAAGTTTTGCCAAATGGGCTGCATTCTAGCAATATCTTTCTTATAGCAAATGGAATAAATCTAATATTGTTTTGGACAAGTTACACTAGATTACATCAGAATGTGAAATTCTTTGTGTTTTTCAACAATAGATGACGCACCCATGAAAGAAGTGAGAAAAAGAATAAATTAATTGGTCCTGTCCAGCTGTAGCAGTTAAAAACTGACCGGTGGCAAGTTTACATTCTTGGCCCAGAGACACACACCCCGCCACACACACACACACCTCGCCACACACACACAGGGTCATTCTGTGTGGGGAAAGAGGAAATGAGAAGGGGCTCATGAAGGCCCTGGCAATGCACTTTTGCCACTGTGTTGTGGTGTCAAGCCGTCCACACAAAATGACTTGAATGAGGAAATACAGTGCAACAGCAACATAAAACAGGCCAGGTCATGTAATGTCAGACTATGGGAAATGCCTCTTGATGTTTTTTTCTATAGTGGAGGATTTGTAGCCTAAATCCTAAGGTGTCCTAAATCCTAAGGTATGGTCCCACATGATACATGTTTAACCTACAAAACTTCCTTAAACTTCCTTTAGGCTCAAATTTCCTACTTGTTGGTCTGCTAAATCAATTTACAGCCCAAAAATGATCCCATGCAGGAGATTCACCAAATATCATCAAACGGAGATGTTGGCTGGAAAAATGTGGGAGGCATCAAGGTAAACCCAAAGTATTAGATGCTACTCGCCTGTTATTGACTACTGCTCAGAGTATCATTAACATATCAGCAAAAATCTGTACATCAGTGCGGCAAAAAGGAAACATTTCTGTAGCTGTCTAAGCATAAAGCATCTTCAGGTAGAAGGAATCGGGTTTATCAGAGACTACAGGAGGCATGAAAATGTTTGCATATTTCTATGTGCAGTAGGCAAAAGACGGACAAAAAATACTGGAAAACTTTTTTTATCTAAATATGAAAATTTGAAATTTCATTTCAGTTTCAAAATTTTAAAAAAAATCTAAACCAGCACTATACTTGGTCAAAAATCAGGAAAACAAATCCATGCGATTTTCATGATTTTTTTCTTTTATTAAATTTCACCATTTGAAATTTTGTCTTTTTTTTTTTGGCAAGCTATACTGGTGACACTTAAAATGTATTCCACTCTATAGCAGACTGCATTATGCTTTCAGGATCCTCACATAGTTCAGAGCCTCCATATGCAAATTTCTGTCTATGTGGTACTATCCCTCCAGTTCCCAGACTGGACAGAAGGATCCCCCCACTCAGCCGCCCGATATACATAGGGGTCAGGGATATGCTTATGGAAACAGAGGAATGGGAGGAACAAGGATGCATGAACACAATAACCTCATAAAACCCATCAAAAGTCTGCAGAAGAGGAAAATAAAGTCTTAAGCCCTATCTTCATTTCCAGAGGGAACCTCCTATACCATGAACACTTACCTCAAGCAAAGTTCTTAGGGCAGTGGCCAACAAGGAAAACTCTGACATTGTGTCTCTATTTGCGGGGAAAGGGCACCAGGACTGGTGTGAGGACATAGGGCTACCATTCTATAGAAGTGCCCCCAACAATTTGCTCTGCTTCCTAGAAGAACAGCTCCATGCCCTGGGGACCCCTGTTATAGAGGGAACCCTGGTGTGGCTAGCACTAACAGAAGAGAGAGTAAAACGTTATGTTATCTTTTCTAAAAGATTTCTGCTGGAGTGGAGTGAGGACAATGTGCATCCACCACTTCTGCCCAGTCACCGTCCTTCCACCCAGCCAGTCCTTGTGCTCCCCTCATGCACATTCCCAGATGTATTTAACAAGGTCCTAGTAAAGCGGGGGAAGATGCTGTGGAGGTGGCAGAGTACTTCTTCCACGTGGAAGGGGTGAGATCCACATGTATGTGGTCACTATGCATGGATCTAAGCGACAAGATTTCATCCCCTCTCTTCTGTCTTATAAGCTTGCTCATCACTCTGATATCTGCCACTAGCCAGAAATTAATAATGTAGGGCCTGATCAAAAGCCCACTGAAGTCAACGGAAAGACTCCCATTGACTTCAATTGTCATTTCCTTCCATTGAGGCTGTGTGGTATAATGAATAGAGCATTGAACTACACTAGCACTCAGGAAACCTAAGTTCTATTCTTGGCTCTGACCTGATGAGTGACCCTGGAGAAAATAATTGCACCTCACTTTCCTCTTTAAAATGATACTTATTTCCTCTGTAACATGGTTTGACCTCTATAAATTAGATGAGCCAAGTATTATTATTCCAGGAGCTTTGGATCAGGACCTCTATGGCTAAATTCCTTTATAAAATCCAATCTGCAGTAGAACTTGTGAGAAAGTCCCAAATATAATGTACCTCAAATTAGCTGACAAGTTTCAACTGAACAAAGAATTTAGTTTTTAACTTGGAAAGGAAAGTCGGGGATATGTATGGAATTACACAGGGCACAGTGCTCCCTGGATTTTTTAATATCTAAGTGTGTGTAGTGTTACATATTTGTTATGCTACTTAAAAAGAGTATGTGCTGGTTAAAGCAAGTTAATATTTGGAACAAAAAAGTAACTCTATACACTTAAAAATTAAAACAATGGTATATGGTCATTGCCTGCCAGATTCCTGTCATCCTTCTTTTATTCAGCCTTTTAGTTATACGATATCTCTAATGGGATATTTTCAAACTTTTAATGTTAAAAACAAGTTATAAACAATATTCATACCAGCTGTATCATTTGGGAGGCAAGTGAACTAAATATTTAAGCAAAATCTTTTAAAAATGGATATAGCTGAATTAATATGTGCAAACTAAGCTTAGCCTTCTTCCCTCCCTCTACTTGCTAGCCACAATTCATATTCACTGAGTTCCATCATTTTCAGAGGTGAACAAAGAAACATTTACTTGATAATGGACTGTGTAAGAAAGGTAAGTGTTTCCCACTTAACACATGTAAGCTTTATCTCTGTTGTATCATGGTGACTGGTAAATTATTCTCCCCCATCACTAGCAGCATAATGTGTTATGCCTTTAAATGTACAGGAAGACGTGTTAATGTGTTAAGTCACACTTCCTCGGAACCCTTCACTGGGTTCATAACCATATCCTGCTGCACATGGCAGTAGGAAAAGGACAGAGAGATTGAGCCAAAACAGTGCCAGGCTGGTAGAACAGAATAGGGAAGAAGGTGATGGTGACAGAAAGAAGATTCTGATCAGAATCTTACAGTGAACCACCAAAATAAACCTGTCCATTGTACAGGCAATTACCCCAGGAATGACTGTGGCCCAGTATAGTTTCTTAAAGCCAGTTAGGAATCTTAGTTTAGGAATCTTAGAAAGTTTTAGTAGGTCAGCTGGGGGCCTCCCACTCTCTGCAGACTTTGGTCCCTTCACAGTCATTTAACTAATCATTGGAAACATTATGAGGCTCATCAGATCCTAACAAGCCTAAATAAGGTTGGGCAACAACCTGATTGGCCTAAATATCAATAAAGCTGGTTAAAAAAATAAGGGGGGGGGGAGGGGAAATCACATTTTTTTCAAAATTAGAAATTTTAAAATTAAATATATTGACCATTTCTACAGTTGGTCAAGTAAATATGAGAAGTTTTTTGTTTACATTTCTCTTTCAACTTTTTCAAAATTTCAGTGAAATTTTGAAATTTATAAAGTTGACTAGCTCTGCAATCCTCTCTAGGTTTCTTGTAGAGTTATGATTACATTTACATTTCCTGTATTTTTAAGAGGAATTTTCTTTATTTTATTATTTACTTTGGATTTTTATCTTTAAAATAAGTGATGTTTTCTCTCAACCTTAACAGTTCTTTGGCTAGGTTATATTCTGTGTCAGCTCACTAATCCAATCATTTCTCGAATGGATATTCTGCATTTCAGTTACTACTTAGTTGTAACCACTCCAGAAGCTAGACCACTATTAGCACATCATGACCAAGCTCCAGTTCTTCTTTTGGCTCTTAGTTCAATGCTGCTGCCAATTTAAATTTTTGGTCTTAATCTTCAGAACAATTAATGGATCAAATCTCAGCTAAGTTAGAGACTGCATCTCCGGCTATCAACTATCAAAACTATGCTCCTCTACATCAATTCAGATCACAAAGCCCAGAATAAAGTGCATGAGAGTCAGAGATGAAGCATTCTCAGTCAAAAGGATCTGACTCTCGAATGAACTCCCAGAGGAAATATGATGAATCCAGAGCCCGGTCACCTTTAGGAAATGCTACAAAACCTTCCTCTTTGATAAAGTTTTTCCACCATAACCAAAATGACGTTCACAACATCACCTCTTAAAAAGCAGAGATTGCTATAACTCAATATGAGAAAAGCAGAAAGACACTCTGAAAACCACCAGGGACTTCTCTATTGCCATTTTTTAACATAGAAGGTACTCAGATCTGATGGTGCAGGGCAGCAGTATAAAATGACAAATCAGAATTTTGAAAGTAAGGCCAGTATCTGTTTCTTAAAGGATATTGTTAAAATAACATTCAACAAACCAGTCTGCATGCATTCAGAAAACAGATCATACGTGCCAGCTCATTTACTGTGCATTTTAACATAAGCAGTGTTCGGAGTGAAGGAATATTTAGGCCCGACAGAAGCCTGCTGTGGATTTTAAGAGTCTGTTCTGATAATGTTTAACAGCGTAAGCATTAGTAGAACTGTGTCTGAGTAAGAAATTGCAGAGTAATCATGTTTGTGAGAACAAGAAAAGATAAAATAACTATAAAGCTAGAAAAGACCCTTTGAATACTAAAACTGAATTATAGGAGAGGAGAGGAGAGTTAATACGCAAATGAGAGATTAATACATATGCACAAAAAGTTATAAATAAGTTTGTGTAACAAAGGGAGGATAAAGCTGTATTAGCCAGTGCTGGAGGTGACTGTGCTAAGATTGTCTCAATGAACTTCTCACTTGTGAGTATTTCATCACTACTTGCTGAGTGTTTTGCCTTTATAAAGATTTGTTAGACCCATCTGCTGAGTATGTGAATCTCAGTCCAACAAGCCACAAATATGCTAAATTGTGCAAGGCAGATGGAATAGACCAGGAGATTTGGCCCACAGGCTCTAGTCAGATTACTGACTATACTTCAGGATTATGTGGAGCTGAATATTCAACTCTCTTGAAACTCCACTCGGGTCCCATCAAAGGGCCAGGTTCAAATATCTAGAGGTTCTTTATAACAACTAACAAAAACCACCAGCTCAAGCCACCACCCAGAAACCTGGAAATATTAAATACCGCTCTGGGTGACCTTAATGGTCAATACTTCCCCACTCACAAGCACGGAGTCTGGGGGTCTAAAACAAGGATAACTTTATTGGGGGGAGGGGGAAAGGAGAATACAGAATACATTTGGGAATACCAATAATAATAAAACAATAGCTATTCAGCCAGATTTGCCACCCCCAAGGATGTCCTGGCTATAGTCTTAAACTCAGTGCTCCACTCATAGTTATGAGCATCCAGTAATGTAATTTGTTCCTGTGAAAACTACTCTCCTTCTCTACTGTATCCCCACTCACTGTTTGTTATCCAGGGTTAGCAGAGTCCAGACGTCAGGCAGGTCTGCCTCCAGCCCATAAGGGAAGTACTCTGGGGACGGGAGTCTAGCTTCAGTGATTACAGCATTATTGCTTGCTGGATAGAGTTGTCCTTACCAGAGCTCCTCATCTATGCTGCTTCTCTCTTCAGCTTCAGAGAAAGCCATCTCTCTCCTGCCTTGGGTTTAGGGTGACCAGATCATAAGTGTGAAAAATTAGGACGGGGGTGGGGGTAATTGGCACTCATATCAAAAAAAGCCTCAAATATCAGGACTGTCCCTATAAAATCAGGACATCTGGTCACCCTACTTGGGATGCACAGCCATCCGTCTGCTGTCTCAATGCTATTTCTGAGCTGAAAGTCACCTCTTTGCAAAATCAACTCTTTTATGAAAGTGATCATAAAGGAATGAAAAGCACATCGGACCCAGAGCAAAGTCCTCACCACCCTGAATACACGCCCATTGCAAGGTGGGTACAATTTCCCCCTCTCTCTAGCCTGTTGGTGAAAGACTGTTTAGCCAGGATGAGCCGTCACCCAGGCTCATTTGGTTTAGTTCTCTTGTCCTTATTTCCAATGGGGATAACCATGTTTTATTACTCCCAAACAAACAGAATTTTGACCCAGATGCCCCCAAATTGTCACATAATAGAAATGCAAATGAGGACTGGCCCATTCAGTTCTCCTTGCTCACTAACAGATGCTGGAAGAGACCTTCCTCCCCTATAGAGCCCCTGTTCACCGGGAGTTCTGAATCAGCTCTGGGCTGCTCTTCTCCCTGTTCACCAACAGGTGTCCATACTGAGCTCTCTATTCTAGGACTTCAAGCCCCAGGACTTACGTATATACATCTACATTACCCACCAGTGTCAGTGGTGTGCAGTGTACGTGTCGCTACATGCCACAGTGAAAAGTAGGCTGGGTCCACATTGCAGTGTGTAGATATATAAGTCAGTGAAAGACTCCACCAGAGGGGAGGCAGCGGGGAAAGGTTTCAGCAGCTTTGTCTGCCAGAGCCTTTCCCTCCTGCTGGAGTGAGGTGAATAGATAGCTACACAGGGCATGTACTCAGGCACGTGCCCACACCCTTCAGGTGTGTCTTTACTCATCTAAGCTTTGCCTCACCAGCTACACTACTATTTATATGCCCATTTATACTCATACATGGGTTGGGGGGGCTATGCTGATATGCACACTACACGCTACTGAAAGAAGCATGCAGTGTAGCTGTACCCTTAGAGTCAAAGTTAATTTCTCCAAGTTAGGACTACATTACTGCAACCCCTTCATTGATCATATTTGATATGAATTTATGTTAAAAAGAGTATATACATGTTCAATTTCTATTGCTTTCTAGTTCTAATGATTGCCAGGCAGCATTCTGGGGAAAACTGATTCAATCAAACTCTGGAAATTTTAGGAAAGTCTTTAATTTTGTGACATTGTTATTCTTAGTATTTAAGATTAATATTGTAATAGCACCTAAAGACCACAACCATTGTGCTAGATGCTATTCATAAACACAGTAAATAAAAGTCACTGCTCAATTGTACCAAATTTATTCAGCCTGCTTTATAGTTCAATAGATGCAGTGACTTAAAATTTGGTCAGCTGAATAGAAAGTCAATAAATCAAAATACTGTGGGTGAAATCCTGGCCCCATTTAAGTCAATGGCAAAACTCCCATTGATTTCAGTTGGGCCAGATTTCAGCCTATGATTTGGAGGACTAGTCAAAAATTTTCCACTGAACGTGCAATAAGAGTCATATTAGTGACACAAGTAGATACTTTTATACTGGTTTAATCGTGTCATTTGTTCTAGAGATCATATATTAATGGCCGTTTTGGTTCATTAAACTCAGTGCTTCAGTTTCCCCTTCTGTAAAATGAGGATGAGGTTCCTAACCTGCCTTTGAGCAGCACTTTTTAATTTACATGTGAAAAGATAAAAGTGATGAGTGTTTAATATATGTTAAATATATTAACCATTAACCATGAATATCAGTGTGACATGACATGAACTATCTGGATGAGACTCAAGGATCACAAATTAAAGCCAATTTCTGCTTCATCCAAATTGAGAGCAAGAAAACATTCTTATGTGAAAAGGTATTAGGAGCCACTATTAATAGATGGCCAAGCGTGTAGGTTTTTAAAAAAAATTATAATTACTTCTATTTTTAAATAAAAGGAAAAAGTAGAGAAACTTTCCCCTCCAACAGTGGCAATGGAACAGTCTGTTGGAAGTTCCATTTCATGAAGTGACATTTCTTTTCCAATGTGAAATATAATGTTCAGCCAATCAGGCAGTCCAACTGGCCAAATAGTGTTAGTTGCTTTATAAAGAAGTATGGACACATTTTCAGAACTGGGCATGTAGGCAGAGTCAACTTCAGAAAACAGCACTGGCCCGCATTAACGAATGAATTGAAATTTGCTGGAAAATGCAAAAGCTGAAGTCTCTATTCCCTAAGCATCCTATCCCAGATTAACCCTGGCCCTAGCACAGATGTTCACAGGTTGAAGTGAGGACTCAAGCCCCTTCCCCCATGCCCCACCCCCTTTGCATATCTTGTACAAATGCTAGAAAATATCACTCCCTGCACTTTGAAATCCTCTCTCTGAATGCTCTGGGGGTATAGATCTCCCAAAATGGAGCAGAGAGATGCAATGAAGAGGCAGAATCATACCCTTCTTCCATACAGGTCCTCAGAGAAGAGCAGGTACACCAGGGAGAACAGGTGCATTATGTTGTACAAGAGTAGAGAGCTAGATGAGGGATGGTGGCCTCCTGTAGCAAGCAGCTCTTCACCACTCCCCACATAGGGCACAAAGTGCCTAAATTGTGCAATCTAACTCTTTATGGGGAACAAAGCTCTGTTTTGAAGAGGAATCATTAAAATGGAAGTTTTAGGCCAACATTTTCAGTGGCCTGATTTTAAGAGGTGTTGAGCACCCACATCTTCCACTGAGTCCAGTCAGATTTGTATAGTGTCTGCCATCTAGGAAAATCAGGCCACTTCTCTTGTGCCTTAATTTAAGTACCCTAGTTTGAAAATGTTGGCTTTACACTTAATGAACTAATATTTACAGTCTCTGGGATGGCACAGGAGAGAAGAGACATCCATCTTGCTGGGACTCTGTGAAAGGCAAAGGCTGGCATTAGCTGGCTGAAACATTTTCTAATTGTAAGATCTTCATCGTGAAATATTGAATATTAGAGCCTATCTAGCAATGCTCTTCAGTGGTTAATTTACCTATGAATCCTAAACTTTTATCCTTTTTTGTGGGGGTCTCTTTATTTTCCACTGTGAGCCAAATCAAGTTTGCTTTTCCAGACAACATGAATAAGAAGGTTCTGGAGTCGGGAATCCAACACTGGAGTCCTTTTGAGAGAAGGATCTTGAGCTCAGGCTTCAAAGAAGGCTGCATGAGCAGCAAGGCACTCACTGGTGAGCAAGCTAAAAGGCAGCTGGATGGCATCCATGTGAACACTAGGATAGCTGAACAACTGGGCTGATCTTTGGTTTGCTTTGGTGATGATCTTTACAATCATGGGAAAATGGTTACTGCTTACTTTTAAGCAGGGCCGGCTCCAGGCACCAGCTTTCCAAGCTGGTGCTTGGGGCGGCATCGAGAATGGGGCGGCAGTCTGAGTCCCGCAGCGGCAATTCGGCAGCAGGTCCACTCTTCCCGCCGCCAAATTGCCACCACGGGACTCGAACTGCTGCTCCATTCTCGCCCGCTGCGGCAGCAATGGGGCGGCAGGTCCACCGCTCTTCCCTTGCCACCATGGACTGGGACTGCCTGCGTTGGGGGCGGGACCCTGCCCCCGACCCAAGCAGACGTAGCAGGTCCCCGCCCCCGATGCAAGCAGGTGTCGAGGGCGGGGCCCCACTACGTTTGCCTGCGTCGGGGGCGGGGCCGTGGCAACTACATGGGGCGGCAAAATTGTGAGAGCCGCCCCTGCTTTTAAGCAATCTAGAAGTTACTTCCTTTTCCTTTTGTATTTTATAGATTTGAGAAACACGAACACCAGGAGTTTTGCCATTGACTACAATGGGGCCAGGGCTTCACCCTGGGTGCATAGCCCATGAAGAAGGAGACACATCTAAGAATGTTTTCTTCTTAGTTCCCTTCCAATGTCGTCCATCCATTTTATTCACCTAGACTCTAGAGGCTTCTATTATAAGCTGAGAAGACCAGTCTTGAGGCAGGAAGATCATGAACAGTTGTTTTAAAATAATTCCGCATATATTCAAATTAAATGGTAATAAATGCAGGGAAGGAGTTGCTAGTCAGAAGAACCTAAAACAAAGTAGTAAATCTGTAGTAATTTCTATTTCATGCAACCATTCATAATATCTGCTTTGTAACACAGAATAGTACTTCTCATTTTTGTCCCAGTCCTGGAATGAGATCCATATGGTGGATCCTGCCTCTGAATTCAATAAGGCTCTGAATACAAGAAAGTAGAGGGATCTGACTGCAGAATCAAATCTTATATATTGTTTTATATGTTCAATATTCTGTTCAAACATCAACTAACTAATAATGCTCATATCTGAAGGTAGTATAAATAGAGATGGCCCTAAAACAGAACTTTGAAAATAAGCACTTTAAATTTTTGGAGGGAGTAGAAGGTTGAAATCAAACTTTGAGGCTTTTTGTCTTGCAGAAACAAAGACCCAGAAAGGTTAATGTGATCTGTCCAAGATTATACAGCATGTCAGTGGCAATGCTAGGATTAGAATTTAAGAGTTCCTAGCTCCTAGATGTGTGGTCTAAACCACTCGACAAGCTGCCTTTGTGGTCCACAACAGAAAAATTGTCATAATTATTTTTTATTTTAGAAAACTATAAGAAATTAATTATGAAATCTATTTAGCTTGCAATCCACAAGGTACATTCAATGTAATGATTTAATTAAATGAACAAACTAGGATTTAAACTGAAAGCAACTTATTTACAAATCCACCAATTTAAAAATTTTAATGTGAAAGATAAAAAGCTTCCTTATGCTTTGTAAAATTAAGACATATTCACAAAGTAGCTTCAACTATGAAGCAACTGAACAATATATGTAGTAGACCACAATGATTACCGAGTGTATTAAATGTACCGTATGTCAGTGATACCTACTTTGTTCTTCTCACTTTGGACCTCACAGACTGATAAGAAAGGAAAAGCGTTGTAACCCAGAAGTAAAACTGTTGCATGATTATAACCCTGACAACCTCATCCTAATGAGCTTCCCTGCAGATAGAGAGAAAGAAAGAGCTTTGATCTCTCAGAGTGAGGGATTTGAATGAACCACTGTTTTAAGGAAAGGAATCTGATTAGGGCTGTTCTCTTAGTAATCAAAGTCACAAGCTACCATTTGAGGTATTCGTGAAATTCAGATAAGATTAATTGCTTGTTTGATAAGCCACTGCTACCAATAGGAGCTAATTTTATCTGGAATATTACCAATAGAAGTATCACAATGACAAAGAAAGAATTGCCTTGTTCATTGTTATTGTATGTTTATCATGCAAGCAGAATTTCTGTTAGAAAGTTTTAAACAATTTGAAAATGCTCTGATGAATTAGCCCAGTGTCATTTCTGGTGAAACTCCATTGAAAACAACGCAGTTACTCCTGGGATGAATCTAGCTCATCTGTCTGTTGATTATTATTATTTACTTGTTAATGATAATGTGCTCAAAGCTGTAGAATGTATGGGGGGGGGAAATGCATTCTCTCAAATGCATTCTCTCAAAAGCTGCCTCAAGTAGCTTATGTCAATCATGTCAACTTTAGCAGAACTGCATCCCTTACAGTTAACTTACATTTAACTGGACAGTGTTTCTAACATTTGCATAAATACATATGAAACAGACAGACAGTCACACTGTCCATACTTGATACATAGGCTGAAGGCTAAACTTTCCTTTGGTCAGTTATTTTTTATTTTGCCTATCTTCTTTTCATGTGTTCATCCAGCTAGAAAGGGGTTGAATGGGTTCTCCTGACTCACTGAGGCAGGTGGTTCATTACTTCACCCAGGTAAAAGGGAAGTGGAAGTAGCTGTTGCTCTAGATAAAGAGCATATATGGCATGGGCTGAACAGGTAAGAGAGGAACCTCAAAAGGCAGTCAAGCATGGGGAGAAGGACGGATTCAATTTTATGAGGGCCCCAATCTTGGTAAAAGCTTCTAGGTGTAATATAAATAGTTAATACTTACCAGACCCAATAAGTGTATTTCATTTTTTTTTTCTGATTAAGAGGAGCTTTTTTTAATTTTGGCACCCTTGAAAAATTGAGATGAAAATTTACAAGCCCAGAGTAAGGACAGAACTGAGCCTATAGGAATAGTTTCAGATAAAGTAAAAAATAAAGAAGAGCCTTTAGTCATAGATGATTGCAAGCTTCAAGAATTAATACCTCCCTGCAGGATTATCCCATGATACAATCTATTTGGCAAAATTATCCACATTATAACAAGGGTGATCTGTTGTACAGACTCAGTTTACAACTGAGACACAAAAAAGCTCAGAAATATCTCTCTCTCTCAATGCTGCTATAAAACACTTAAATTAATTTCAGTCAGATTTGGAAGAAAGGAAAGGGGGAAAAGATCAAATAGTTCATTTTAAAGCTTGTCACTCTTATTTGCCCTGAGCCAGAAGCAACTGATAACAGACTTATCTGCTAAGAGAAAAGGAGGGGGGGAATAGCGTATGTTTTGTTGTTCATTTTAAATGAATTACCCCCACCAAAATGTAGCCTTGAAAATTTAATTAAACAGCTGCCTAAATACTGATATTTAAGGATGTTACACATCCCCCCTCAGCCTACTAAACAAATGGTACAATAAAGGTGTGGATTGTTTTGCTTGATAGAAGAATGAGTTTTTCCACCACTCAGTCCTCAAACCATCTGGATATGTTTGGGGAATGTGGGATGGTAGCTACTCCAGCTCTTATCTACTGATAAGATTTTCAGTATCAAACATATGCAACAAAAAAAACAAAAAAACAGAAAGCAAATATTTTACACCCTCAGACTTGTACAGCCTTCAAATCTTCCTGTAGAGAACATTTCTCTCTCTCTCTCTCTCTCTCTCCCTCCAGAAATTAAACTCAAGGGGGCAAATTATAATTTAATTCAGCGATCCAAGATTTCAACTCACATCCAAAATGTGTGAAAGAGCACCAGAGGAAAGACTTCTGCATGTTTTAGTTAGAGGCCAAGATTTTTCACTAATGATTTTTGGGTGCCTCAAATTTTAAATGCCCAACCTGAAATATCTTAAAGGGGCTTGATGTCAGAGGTTAGATGCTCAAGACTTTCTGAAAAATCAGGGCCCTTCAAGTTGTTTCAGATCTGTTACCCAAAAATCACTAGCCCTTTATAACCCCTGCCTAAATCTCACATCACATCCTTCCATTACACCCTCAGTCAACAGTGCCAGCCCTCAGTGCTCCAGTCATTCAATTCTCCCACTACTGTCTTTATTCATATTCCCCCTTATTGGAATGTCCCCCCACAACTACAGTTCCCCAATCCAACACCCTCCCTTCACTCAAGTTCCCCTTAAAATTAATTTCTCTGACGGCCCTAAAGAAGTAAACTATAATCTAAAAATCAAACACACACACACGCACACTAGCTGTCCTACCTCTAAATTACGTGTGTTCTTTCCTTAAATGAATGGAGACAAGAGTGGAAGAAGCAAATGAATGGAGTCCTGCCCCCTGTAGAAGCAATTGGAAACAAGGTCGAAGAGTCAGGCATGTATGAGGAGCCAGGTCTCTGTAAACCATTAGTAAATTCTCCATGGATTATCAGTGGGTCATGGACCTAAGTGACTTACGCAAGGCCACACAGCAAATCAACGACAGAGCCAGGATTAAAATAATTTATGCATCCCTGGCTCTTAGCCCTGAACTCAGAGCAAAATAGGTTTACAAATTATTCATAAAACTGATCTTTAAAAACAATAATACAATAACCCCACCAAATTAGACATGCTGACAAACGAGAGTTCAAAAAGAAATAATGATGTCTGAGGGATCATCATAACTCAACTGTTACTCATCAACCATGACCTTTTATGGTTGTTTTTGTATTTTAATTTGCCTTTGATAGTCCATGAGCTGCAATTATTCACTTGCAGTCCTGTACTGTGTATATTTCAGTAATTTATTAGTCTCAAAGATGTACAAAAGGAACCTGACATTTGATTTGTTCCTACTAAATTTTAGGATAATTCAACTCATTCACTCCCTTACTGCTACTTCTTATTCTTACTCGTTAGCTCAGAAGTCTCTCCTTATCATGCAGAGTGTAATATGAACTCCAGCCAGACAAAAATGAGCTTCATTATCCCATTGAAAGGATATGTTTTTCAATGGTACTTTTAGCATATGCATTATAGGTGTAAAATAGTCACCTAGATCAAAGTCTAGGACTAAGCTGTCATTTTGAAACTCCATGGCCTTCATCACAATAATTCTAAAATCTAAGATTTTACCACTATAGCTGGTCAAAAAATTTCATGCAGAAAGTTTTCCTGCAGAAAAATACAGTTTAATCAAAAATACCAATTCCAATCAAAACATTGTTTTCCTGTGGGAAATTCCTAAATGAAAATTTTCATTTAGAATAAACATTTCAAAGAAAGTTAAAAAGCATTTGACTTTAAATGTGATTCTGAGAAAACAAAATTAATTGATATTTTAATTGAAATATTGAACTGAAACAAAAATTTAATTTGGTTTGCTTTAAAATATAGTTTCATTTTGGTTTTTAGTATTAAAACAAAGATTTTCATTTAAAATTTCTTCCAGGAAAAAAAAATCAGGTGGGGGTTTTTTTTGTTTTTTTTTTGGACTAATTACCTATTAGAAAGACAAATGTTTTTTTTAAAAAGAGGTTTTTGTAACAGTTGCCCACAGTGATGACTCGGCACCTGGATAAAACCATTGTGTGTATCACTTTCTGTCCAGTTTACAAAATCTAAACAATATATATTTAATAAAAAGCAGCAACAGAAAAAAAAACAGATTTACAGATTATTTTACTTGAAACTGGAATCCAATATCAACCTTACTGTAAACATCCAAGTAGCATAATAGAGTTTGATTTTTTCCTTCATTATGATTTATCTTTGGCAGCAGTATGCCTTTTATTTCCTTACCTTGGTTCCAATTTGTGATGTTTTGTGAACAGATCATTGTTTTCTCAACTGCCTTTCTAATTTGAAAAGATTTCATGAAATTTGGGATGAATTTGCCTCTATGAAATATAGGAAGTGTCATTAGTTGTGACTGGTCAGATAGGTCAAATGGTATTTTGTCTGTTTCCTGGCCGGAAAAGCATAACTCTTACTCGTTTTTTATTGAGAATGGTCATGAAAAATAATTTGAAAACTGCTTCCCCGGAGCATTTGCATTAGTAAAGTATAATCCCAGTCATGACTATGGAAAGCCAACCAAAAATAAGCTTTGAATTTGGCCTAAATAATTTAATTTACAAATGTGAACAAATATTTGTGGACATTTTTTCCAGTACTTGCTCTGCTGTAGAATGTATCAGGAAGATTATACAAGAAAGGGAAAAAAACCTTACACCATCAACAAGCACCAAAGTCTCTTGATTTGCTCCCAAATAGAGATACCATGTTTTAAAATGTGTCCTTCAGAAGAGCCTTTTTTCATTATGCAAATATATCTGTGTTGGCATAGGTCACGTAGCCTCCATCTACTTTCAAATCTCATCCGAAAATATTTTTTACTTGCTTATGTATCACAGAGATCCTGGTTGTCGGCAGATGAGTTCAAACCTGGAACATCTGAAGCTTAGTGTATGAGCCTCTACTTCATGACATAAAAGCCATATGGCTCTTAGCCAAGGCTGTAGCAGGCTCATCAATCTCTAGCTGGCCAAGGTGCCACTAGAGTGGGACAGAGAACCACACCCAGCAGGCATGGGTTACATTTACACATCTTAATAGTGGCAGGAGGGGTTGATTTTATTTTATTTCTGTATATGAATCTGTAAAGAATGGGTTCTTCAACCGGGGGGGAAAAAGGTGTGACCAACATGCCCTTCCCATATTGCTAAATGGGATGGGATCCCTGGATGTCCTGGTATGGAGAATGTTGAGATAGAAAACCACTGCTGTAAAGCATTTTGGGATATGGATTTTAGGTAAAGCCCTGATCCTGGAAACATTTATGCACATGCTTAACTTTAAATACATGAATACTTCTATTGAATTTAATGGGGGATTAAGTTTAAGCAGATGCATAAATGTTCACAGGAACAAGGTATAAATTGCTATACAAAATTAGGCCCCAATCCGGCCAATAGTGTCCATCCACAAGCTCTTACTTGAAGAATCAGGACCTAAAACTGTAATAACTGCATCCTGATCTACCACAATGGATCAGTATCAAAAATATTCTGTCATGGATTTAATGCCCTGCAAATCATGGGAAACCGACTCTGTAAAAATTAGAACTGTCACTTGAAATAAGAAATGAGTGACACAGCCCTTTCAGAGATCACCAACACCTGCACAGCTACAGTATAAAACACTTCAATGGTTAATAATATTACTAGCACTTACACACCTGTAGCTCTTTACATTTTCAGAGCAATGGATAAACACAAACAAATTCAGAGGGAAATGTAATGGTTTGTAATGATTGCATGGAAGTAGTCCTCTTACACCCATTTTCTGACAATTCATGCCCACCATGTAACTTGGGTCACCATTTATGGCACACCATAAAATTGACCAGAGGCTTCCATTAGAGCTGAACCAGGTCTGACCGTGGACCTTTATTAAAGTAAAGTCAAATTTACTGCATCAAACATTCAGCTTTGCTTCAGAACTCTCATATCCCATATTCCCGGACAAGGAGCATATAACCTGGAGTAGATTTGGCTAGACCAGCTATACAGTATTGGGTAGGTTTCATTTAAGGAACTGCATTTATTTGTAGAGTTGAGGTCCTTTTAGGTAATATAAATGTTACCTTAATTTGCATGTTTGAGGCTCAGATACCACACTTCCCGATGTCTTCGGTTTTGTAGAAGAACCATTCAGTGCAACAACAACAACAAAAACTCTATTCGCAGGACTGCAGGTGGGGAACTTGCTGCTTTATTTAACTGCATCTCAACAGAATGGGGGTGTGGAGGGAACCTCATAAGTTACACAGGAAGTAAAGGACGAGTGAGCATGGCTCATAGACTCAAAAACTTTATGGCCAGAAGAACCCATCAGGATCATCTAGTCTGACCTTCTGCATGTTACAAGCCACAGAACCTTGCCCACCCCAGTAGCGTAGCCAGGGGGGGAGCAGGGGGAGCGACTGCTCCCCCTGTGAGGAGAAGCGGCGCTAAGGCGCCGCCCGAGCCCAGCTGCGGGAGCCGGGCTCGGGGGGTGCTTTAAAGGGCCAGCGGCTCTTTAAAGAGCCCCCCCACAGCCACACTGCCTGAGGTGGGCGGGCGGGGATGCTTTAAAGCGCCGCCGGGTGAGTACAGGGGGAGCGGGGAGGCACCTTTTTATAGTGCCGCCGCTCCCCCTGTGCTCTAAACCTGGCTACACCACTGGCCCACCTACTCCTGTAATAGACCCCTAACCTCTGGCTGAGTTACTGAAGTCCTCAAATCATGATTTAAAGACTTCAAGTTATAGAGAATCCACTGTTTACACTATTTAAATCTGCAAGTGACCCGTGCCCCATGCTGCAGAGTAAGGCAAAAAAAAAAAAAAAATCCAAGGTCTCTACCAATCTGACCCTGGGAAAAATTCCTTCCTGATGCCTAATATGGCAGCTCCACCACCCCTTCATACTCTTTGTAACAGAGTTAACCCTATCATTAACTTTGCAGTATATTAGGAAATATTTCTAGGAGAAACAGATAAGTAGGCTGCTCTTCCTTATTTCAGGCCCCTCTAAGGTATCTCAAGTTAGGCACCCAGAAATTGACGCACCCAAAATAATTAGTCAGTTTTGAAAATCTTGTCTGAGAAACTTAACATTGATGCATCTTTGAATGGTCTGACAGAGGCTTTTTTTTTTTTTTTTTTTTTTGTAAAAAATGTTAAATGTTTTATAAAGCCCTCAGATTTCTTCTTGGTCCCTATGGGCACCTTCCTACGTGGGAAAATACTGGCAGTGTAACAGTCCAAAGGGTTTTTCCGCCATAGGGGTAGAATTGATCTTGAATTAGTATGTTAAACTGCTTCACTTCTCTGAGATATGTTTGCATGAGGTAGCAAAGAATTCAGAGGTGAAGGGGTTATCTGCTGAGGAAAATTGTCCTGGCATCAGTCTCCTGCCATTGGAGACAGATGAATAAATGATTAAAAAGAAATTTTTTACATAAATTTTCCTTGGTTAGGAAAAAACACTGTAGATCACAAAACATCTCCCATTACCTACACCAATATACACAGGTTTTCTAAAAATATACCCTTTCTACCCATCTCACATATGCTGTAATGTTTCTTGCTATGAGAGATAATAAACACATTTTTCTAATAACTTCTCAGCTTTTCTCACGAAAGAAATGTCTGCAATTTGTAAGTGCTCCAGAAATTTATTTTCTGACTGATTCTCTTTCCCTTTGTGTGCATGTGTGTATAATTATATATATATATATATATATATATATATATATATATATATATATATATATATTGTGTGTGTGTGTGTGTCTCTGTGCATCTGTGTGTGTATGCACAGACGCACACACATATACATGCGCAGAGAATTAGTTAAGTAGTTTATTTTGAAGTCTGTTGGACTTCAGACACTCTAAGCAGACTCTGTCACGGTCAGGTCAAATACTTTGACCCACTCATTTCTAAACAGTAGTAGATCTCAATTTTATTAGAAGGTGTCTCTTAGAAGCAATCTTTTTTCACTGTTATACAGAATATCGGGTATTGCTATCATTTGTCAGCTTTAAATCAGGCTTTAGCAGATTTTTCACTCCATTATAGATAAACATAAAAAAACCCATCTTCGTAATGAAACAATACACCAGCTAGGAATGTTATATAACTTCACAGACTCCCTGTGTGATCTTCGGCAGGCACTTCATCTGTGCCTCAGTTTCCTCAGCTGTAAAAAGAAGTATAAAAATAGAAATACAAATGTAACACTATACCCCTGGATAGGTTGTCATCAGCAGGTATTGAATTCAGGGATGTCTCCCTCTAATCTAAGAACAGAAAATGAATATGTTTTGTACAATAATAATGATAGGAGCAGAGAAGAATAATTTTAAGTTGGTCTCCGTTCCTGTATAATATTTCAGCCCGGATGTAAAGGAAGAATCTAGTCCCATTTGTGCATCCCTTCAGTTGACATGGGCTCTTGTTCATAAAATTAAGAAAAGTCCACGTGCACTTTCAAATATTCACCAGGCTCTACTCCAACATTTATCACTCCTTTATTTGTTTTATAGATTATAGATATAGATATAGATATAGAGACACACACACACATATACATATATACCTCAAAATACTGTTTTATTTGATACTCCATTCAGAATATTTCCAAGTGTTCTACCAATCTACTGTAGAAGAGTCTGAACAGAGTTTATAAACCTTTATATTCAAAAACATGGACACATTATCTGGGGAATATATTTCAGTGTATACACCCTTCAAAAAACAGAAGGGCCTTGTGTATTGTGAGAGAGATTCAATCCTCCGAATTCTCTTTATCCTCAATGACACTTGGATTATTCCAACTACAGAATTTCAATCATAATTTTGCTTTTAAAATTGTAATTATTAATTTCAAATTAAACAATAAAACTTGCAGAAAGGAATGAATTGTGGATATCTCACTGTCATTTTTTGTATTATATTAGTGCATAGAGATGTCACTGTACAAGTTTCTATACAAGCACATCGTAGGAGACAGTTTGTGCCCTGAAGATCTTACAATCTAACTAGACAAGACAGACAAAAGCTGATAGGAGAGAAAAGAGAAGAATGGTGAATTGTCATTCCCAAAATCACATAGTAGATTAGTATCTGATCTTTGCTACAGTGAAATGCAGGAAAATAAGCAAAAAGATGCCATCCACACGAACGTATACTTTTTTAATCCAAGCAAATAAGCCGTTCAAAATGTAACTATCATTAATTCTAAAAGCTGAATATATCAGCTGAAATCCCTATGAAGAAAATAATGGTATGAACCAGTCATTTGGTCAGATATAATGTATCTAGAATTACTACTTTTTTTTTTAAATGGGAGTTGAGTGTGGAGTAGCTCCTTCCTAAATCTGTAGCTAGGTATAAAGTCATGGACAGCTGCATGACTGAAAAGAAAAGTCTCAAAACCAATTACACAAAGAGAAATCAAGTGATCTAACTGGTGGTTCTGATTCCAACTTTCCCATCACATAACAATCAGGATTCTGAGAGCAGTGATTGGAACATATCACAATTCAGAGGGGATCAGAATTTATGGGTCTCCCCACTTATACATAGTTGGAAGATCTGAAACTCTACCATGGATTCCAAGGTCTTTGACTTTAATGATGCACATTTCACTGTGCTTGGAATTTGTAACAACTTTTTTTCCTTAAAACTAACATTTTATAATAATTTATCATTTCAGAAGACATCACAGAGTAAAGATTGTGTTATATTAATTCATGATTAATCACATTGATGGCTTGACCTTCACCCGTGTCTCACACAATATACTGAATGTGCATTCACTCATCGCAATTAACATCCTGTTGTATTTTATTTCTTAATTGGAAATACCATCAGAAGCTGGTTTCCAGATGTCAACACTGATAAAGCACACTTTGTAAGTCTAGAACAAGTTATCACTCTAGCTGCGGCATTCTAAATAAGCCAAAACTTATAAATTATATATTATGAAAGACTTGTGAACAATAAATTGCAGTAATCTAGCACAAATGTTAATATTGGTAAATTAAGAATGAAAGGAATACAAAATCTCATGCTTCGGGGCATACCACGAACCTCTAATGAAGGGTTTATGCTTAGATTATAAACGCATCAGGACAGGGATCATCTTTTTCTTCTATGTTTATACAGTGCCTAGCACAATGGAATCCTTAGGCACTACCACAATACTATTACTATTAAAAGTAATTATTATTATTAATAAGAATGGGATTAGGAAGTAACTTTCCCTATTGGCCAGTTATTCCCTACTTATATAAGCCAGGGTTTCTTGCATCTTCCTTTAAAGTGTTTGGTAATGTCCACTGTGAGAGAGAGAATACCGGACTAAGCAGACCATTGGTCTGATCTGATATGGCAATTCCTAATAATAATTAGAGAAAGGATGGTGCAGATACCTGTCAGATAGATGATACTGGAAGTACAATGACTGAACCCAACTGGGCAAGGAATGTAGGCAAAATCAAGCAGCAACCGTTAAGATGCTTGTACACCAATGCAAGAAGGCTGTATAACAAAATGGAGGAACTAGAACTACTGGTGCAGGAAGTGAAACCAAATATTATAGGGATAATAGAAACATGGTGGAATAGTAGTTATGACTAGAGTACAGGTATTGAAGGGCATGTGCTGTTCAGGAAAGACAGAAATAAAGGCAAAGATGGTGAGGTAGCATTGTATATTAATGATGAAGTAGACTGTAAAGAAATTAAAAGTGATGGAATGGATAAGACAGAGTCTGTTTGGGGGGAAGAAAGCTTTGAAAGGTTTCCTTAATATAGTCCTTGGGGTGTGTTGCAGACCACCAGGATCCGATTTGGATATGGATAGAGACCTCTTTAATGTTTTTAATTAAATAATTACTACTGGGAGTTGAGATTATGGGAGACTAACTTCCCCAGATATAGATTAGAGCACAAGTGCTACTAATAATAGTAGGGCCCAGTTTTCCTGGATGTGATAGCTGACAGACTTCTGCACCAAATAGTTACTGAACCAACAAGAGGTGATGCCATTTTAGATTGGAATTGGTGAGTAATGAGGACCTCATAGAAGAGCTGGTAATAGAGGACAATCGTGGTTGGAGTGATCATGAGCTAATTCAGTTTAAACTAAATGGAAGGATAAACAAAAATAGAGCTGCAACAAGGGCCCTTGAATTCAAAAGAGCTAACTTAAAAAAATTAAGGAAATTGGTTAGGGACATGCACTGGATTGAAGAACTCGAGGATCTGAATGTGGAGGAGGCTTTGAATTACTTTAAGTCAAGGCTGCAGAATCTATCTGAACCCTTCATCCCAAGCAAGTAGAAAAAACATCTTATGGAAGGGTTGCAGACCAAGCATCTCAAACAGATGATTAAGAGAAAGTAGAAAACCTATAAGGAATGGAAGATGGGATGGATCAGCAAGGAAAACTACCTCTTAGCAGTCAGAAAGTGTAGGGATAAAATGAGAACTGCCAAAAGCCAAGCAGAATTGGACCTTGCAAAGGAAACTAAAACCCATAGATAAAGGTTCTATAGCCATATAAGTATAAAGAAAATGAGGAAAGAAATGGGACCGCTAAGCACTGAGGATGAGGTAGAGATTAAAGTTTATCTAGGCCTGGCTCAATGCCTAAACAAATACTTTGCTGGAGTTTTTAACATGGCTAATGAAGAGCTTAGAGCTAGTGGAAGATGACTTATCAAGTATAAAGTATAATCAGAATAAAGGCAGCTATCAAATCCCCCCCCCACCATACACACACACTCTCTTTTCTGCAAACTAAATAACCCCAGTTCCCTCAGCCGCTCCTCATAAATCATGTGCCCCAGTCCCCTAATCATTTTCATTGCCCTCCGCTGGACTCCCTCCAATTTGTCCACATCCTTTCTGTAGTGGGGGGGCCCACAAAACTGGATGCAATAGTCCATATGTGGCCTCACCCATGCCAAATAGAGGGGAATAATCACTTCCCTCGATCTACTGGCAGTGCTGCTACTAAGACAGCCCAATATGTCGTTAGTCTTCTTGGCAACAAGGGCACCCTGTTGACTCATATCCAGCTTCTTGTCCACTATAATCCCCAGGGACCCACTGCTTGCATCCAAAGAAGTGGGTATTGACCCACGAAAGCTTATGCTTCAATACCTCTGTTAGTCTATAAGGTGCCACAGGACCCTTTGTCGCTTCTACAGATCCAGACTAACACGGCTACCCCTCTGATACTTGAGGTCCTTTTCTGTAGAACTGCTGCTTAGCCAGTCGATCCCCAGCCTGTAGCAGTGTAAGGGATTCTTCCGTCCTAAGTGCAGGACTCTGCCCTTGTCCTTGTTGACTCTCATCAGATATCATTTGGCCCAATCCTCCATTTTGTCTAGGTCACTCTGGACCCTATCCCTACCCTCCAGCATATCTACCTCTCCTCCCAGCTTAGTGTCCTTCGTGAACTTGCTGAGGGTGCAATCCATCCCATCATCCAGATCATTGATGAAGATGTTGAACAAACCGGCCCCAGGATGACCCCTGGGGCACTCTGCTTGATACCAGCTGCTAACTAGACATCAAGCCATTGATCACTACCCATTGAGCCCGACAATCTAGCCAACTTTCTATCCACCTTATAGTCCATTCATCCAATCCATACTTTTTTAACGTGCCGGCAAGAATACTGTGGGAGACCATATCAAAAGCTTTGCTAAAGGCAAGATATATCATGTCCACTGCTTTCCCCATATCCACAGAGCCAGTTATCTCATCATAGAAGGCAATTAGGTTGGTCAGGCATGACTTGCCCTTGGTGAATCCATGTTGACTGTTCCTGATCACCCTCCTCTCCTCCAAGCGCTTCAAAATGGATTTCTTGAGGACCTGCTCCATGATTTTTCCAGGGACTGAGGTGAGGCTGACCAGTCTGTAGTTCCCTGGATTCTCCTTCCCTTTTTTAAAGATGGGCACTATATTTGCCTTTTCCCAATCATGCAGGACCTCCCCCAATCGTAACAAGTTTTAAAAGATAATGGCCAATGGCTCTGCAATCACATCAGCCAACTCCCTCAGCACCCTCGGATGCATTGCATCTGGCCCCATGGACTTCTGTATGTCCAGCTTTTCTAAATAGTCCTTAATCTGTTCTTTCACCACTGAGTGCTGCTCACTTCCTCCCCATTCTGTGCTGCCCAGTGCAGCAGTCTGGGAGCTGACCTTGTCTGTAAAGATCGAGGCAAAAAAAGCATTGAGTACTTCAGTTTTTCCACATCATCTGTCACTAGGTTGCCTCCCATATTCAGTAAGGGTCTCAAACTTTCCCTGACCACCTTCTTGTTGCTAACATACAAGTAGAAAACCTTCTTGTTACCCTTCACATCCCTGACTAGCTGAAACTCCAACTGTGGTTTGGCCTTCCTGATTACACCCCTGCATGCTTGAGCAATATTTTTATACTCCTCCCTAGTCATCTGTCCAAGTTTCCACTTCTTGTAAGCTTCCTTTTTGTGTCTAAGCTCACCAAAGATTTCTGTATTAAGCCAAACTAGTCCCCTTCTATATTTGCTATTCTTGCTGCACATCAGGTTGGTTTGTTCCTGCAGCCCCAATAAGGCTTCTTTAAAATACAGCCAGCTTTCCTGGACTCCTTTTCCCCTCATATTAGCCTCCCAGGGGATCCTGCCTATCAGTTCCCTGAGGGAGTCAAAGGCTGCTTTTCTGAAGTCCAGGGTCCGTATTCTGCTGCTCTCCTTTCTTCCTTTTGTCAGGATCCTGAACTCGACCATCTCATGGTCACTGCTGCCCAAGTTGCCATCCACTTCTACATCCCCTACCAATTCTTCCCTGTTTGTAAGCAGCGGGTCAAAAGGAGCACGGCCAGTTGGTTCCTCCAGCACTTGTACCAAGAAGCTGTCCCCAACACACTCCAAAAACTTACTGGATTGTCTGTGCACTGCTGTATTGCTCTCCCAGCATATGTCAGGGTGATTGAAGTCCCCCATGTGAACCAGGGCCTGTGATCTGGAAACTTCTGTTAGTTGTCGGAAGAAAGCCTCTTCTACCTCATCCTCCTGGTCTGGTGGTCTATAGCAGATGCCCACCATGACATCACCTTTGTTGCTCTCGCCTCTAAACTTAACCCAAGGCTTTCAACAGGCTTTTCTCCAGTTTCATACTGGAGCTCTGAGCAATCATACTGCTCTCTTACATACATTGCAACTCCTCCACCTATTCTCTCCTGCCTGTCCTTCCTGAACAGTTTATACCCATCCATGACAGTGCTCCAGTCATGCAAGTCACCCCACCAAGTCTCTGTTATTCCAAACACATCATAGTTCCTTGACTGTGCCAGGACTTCCAATTCTTCCTGCTTGTTTCCGAGGCTTCTTGCGTTCGTGTACAGGCACCTAAGATAACTAGCCAATTGCCCTACTTTTGCAGTATGAATCAGGAGGCCTCTCCTGTTGCACCCTCCTCCTTGTGTTTCCTCTCAGTATCTCACTTCCCCACTTATCTCTGGGCTTAGGTCTCCATCCCCTGGCAAACTTAGTTTAAAGCCCTCCTCACTAGGTTAGCAAGCCTGTCTGCGAAGATGCTCTTCCCTCTCTTCATTAAGTGGATCCCATCTCTTCCTAGCAATCTTTCTTCCTGGAACAACATCCCGTGGTCGAAGAATCCAAAGCCCTCTCTCCGACACCACCTGCACAACCAAGCATTTACCTCCACAATTCGATGGTCCCTATCTGGGCCTTTTCCTTCAACAGGGAGGATGGATGACCACACGATTTGCGCCTCAAACTCCTTTATCCTTTGTCCCAGAGCCACATAGTCTGCAGTCACCTGCTCAAGGTTATTTTTGGCAGTATTACTGGTGCCCACATGGAGAAGTAGGAAGGAGTAGTGGTCCAAGAGTTTGATCAGTCTCAGTAGACACTCAGTCACATCCTGAATTCTAGCTTCAGGCAAGCAGCACACTTCTTGAGTTTCCTGGTCTAGATGGCAGATGGATGACTCTGTCCCCCTTAGGAGGGAGACCCCGATCACCACCACCCATTTCCTCCTCCTCTTGGGAGTGGTTGTTGTGGAACCCCCATCCTTAGGACAATGCATCCCATACCTTCCAGTCAATGGGGTCTCTGTCTGATCCCTTCCCTCAGATAACTCTTCCGAACCATTCTCCGCCATAGTATCTGTGCAGAGAGCCTGAAAACAGTTTCTTACCTCTGATGATCTTCTAAACTGTAGTAATAGAAATGGGATAAAATTTAATAGTTCAAAGTGCAAAGTCATGCACTTAGGAACTAACAACAAAAAGTTTTGGCTATAGGCTGGGGACTTATCAGTTGGAGGAGAAAGATCTGGGTATATTGGTTAATCACAAGATAACTATGAGCCATCAGTGTGATGTGGCAGTGAGGCTGATGCAGTCTTAGGATGCATCAGGTAAGGTATTTCCAATAGACACAGGGAAGTGTTAGTACCATTACACAAGGTACTGGTTGGGACCTCATCTGTAATACTGAGTGAAATTCTGGTCTCCCATATTTAAGAAAGATTAATTCAAACTGGAATAGGTGCAGAGAAAGGCTTCTAGGATGAAATGAGGAATGGAAAACCTACCTTATGAGAGGACACTCAAAGAGCTTGGCTTGTTTAGCCTAGTGAAAAGAAGGCTGAAGGGAGATGTGATTGCTCTCTATAAATACATCAGAGGGATAAATACCAGGGAGGGAGAGGAGTTATTTAAGTTAAGCACCAATGTAGACACAAGAATTGGCCATCAACAAGTTTAGACTTGGAATTAGGTGAAGGATTCTAACTATCAGAGGAGTGAAGACCAGAGAGGTAAAAAAAACTAACTGGCTTCAAGACTGAGCTTGATAAGTTTATGGAGAGGATGGTATGATGGGACTGCCTACTATGGCTCGTGGCCCATCAGCAACTGCCAGTAACAACAATCCCGAATGGCCAGAGAGGACGCTATAGAGGGAGTGCTTAGAGTTACTGCAGAGAATTCTCTGCCTGGTGGATCTTGCCAACGTGCTCAGGGTCTAATTGATAGCCTATTTGGGTCAGGAAATAATTTTTCCCCAGGTCAGATTGGCAGAGACCCTGTGGGGGGGGGGGAGTTTCACATTTCTCTGCAGCAAGGGGCATGGGTTACTTTAAACTAGTGTAAATGGTGAGTTCTCTGTAACTTGGATTCTTTAAACCATGATTTGAGTACCTCAGTAACTCAGCCAGAGGTTAGGGGATCTATTACAGGAGTGAGTGGGTGAGGTTCTGTGGCCTGCAGTGTGCAGGTCAGACTAGATGGACATGATGATCCCTTCTGACCTTAAAGTCTGAGAGTCTAAAAGTATTAATTATTACATTATGCAGAGAATTCTCCTGAAACTTTATCATTGAAATTCTCTTTTGAGATATACATAAAAATGTGTGTATGATAGTATGCATACTATATGTAAATATGTAATAATAAACTATACGTGATATATGCATATTTGTATGATTTTATATATATCTACATTCACTAATATTACACACACACACACACACACATTCAAGTAATATATAAACTCCTGCTTAACATGCGTGACAAATATGACACCTATAATCTGAAAGCAAAGGATTTGCAAAAAGGGTCAGTTCTACACCTTCTCACACCTAGATCAACAAATGTTTTCATAGTGAGCCTTCAGTAACACTTACACTTTGATCTCAAGGTATTCTTTCTAATGTGACTTGTAGGAGTAGTTTAGGACCTATGGGCAGAAGTCTGAGTTAAACAAACAGCAAGCAGTGGACATAAGGGCAGCTAGTAGGGTTCAGGATATTTGTTTGCATGCCTACTTGTAGACCAAGGTGAAAAGTGCAACCTGGGCTATTAACCGAATAGACTGCATAAATAAAGCATGAAAGAAGGATTAGCTCTCACCATCAAGAAAGGTTTGTGCTCTTGAAATCAATGGATGATTTGTGACAACAAGAAAAGTGCAAATATTGAGACAAAAGGTTCCAGCCTGTGGTTGTATTCAGTCAGCCCTTAATATCAGGTAAACATATTGCAGGTACACCAATTACTCATTCACTAGGCTGCAATTTCATTTAGCTAGGAAGCCATATCGATGTAGAAGGACCAAATAAAAGCAGCAGTCTGCTGCTGTAATCAATTCCTTTTCAATCCTCCTCAATTGATGATAGATGACCATTTACAGAACTCTTTGTGTGAACTGAAGCCCTTCAGATAACAGAAACCCACCAAGGTGGAAGGCTGGAGCAAAGTGCCACATTCCCTCTAACTAACAAGCCTAAACAAACAAAAACAAAGCAACAAGCTTTGCAAATGTCAGGACTCCCTTTATTTTCCCTGAGGTATGCCCCACTTGACATGCGAAACTCAGGTTTTCTCTCTGTCTTCTTTTAAACAAAGGCTGCTGCAATGTAGATACACACATAAGGTCTAACCTAAGTACATGAAAGATTATATTTAAACAGGATTTCTGTTTAAAAAGTTCTCAGTTCACTATACATTTAAATCACCTCAAAAAAGCAGAGCAAGTCAACAAAGGGCTGTAGTTGGAGTTCAATGCTTTGGGAGCTGAATTGTGTTCCTGTCACTATCGCAAGTGAAAAGTGTCTGCCAAAGGGCACTTCAGTCTGTTAATTCCGTGCGACTAATGGATTACCTAAAACTGTCACGCTTCAACTCCCGTGGGGATTGTTTTATTTTTAAGACCTTCTATCAAGGATTAGAGCATGGGCTATTTGTGGGGGAAGGGATATTGCCATGGGGAACAATTATGGAGCTATAGGCCCAGGTTACGGAATGTGAGCGACAAGTGCTAGGGCCTGCCAATGAAATGCACAAAGGTGTCTCAAAAATCTGAACTTCTGGTCTTCCAGAATTCCCATGGAGCTCTTTCAGTACAGTGCCAAAAGATATTAGAAAAACTGAAAAAGGTGGAATAAAAAGGAGATGAGGAGAAAATAGGAGTGCGCAAGCAAGTAGGAGTAATAGATGAGGTTGTCTATTTGGGCCCAAATACTGCAGACAGGGGCATGCCTGAATAACCCTCCACACATTAACAGAGCCATAAAGTTCAATGGGGTCACTAAAATGCATAAAGTTACTCACATGCATAAGAATGGGTGTGATCAAGGCTGCAGATCCTGAGCTTTTTGGGGCAGGGACGTCATCTTACTGGTCTATAAAAAACCTATCTCACTGTTGATACTATACAAACAAATAAATACTGCTACAATTAATACTGGTGTTTGCCTGTAACACAAAGGCCAATGTGTGTCCCTTCCCCTAGCTCTGGGCTTAAACGTCATTACATTTAATTAGAACCAGATTATAGCCAGATTATAGCGCACTCAGCAAGGGAATTATGGAAGCATCCCTTGCTTCCTACACTGGAAACTCATACCATGGACAGCAAGACAGAGAGGAGACCAGCCTTTGTGAAGATACTACAGCACCCCTGCACATATAGGTGGGGAGTGGGCACAAAGGGGCAGGGAATGGGAAGAGCCAAGATTCTGGCCAAATTACTGGCCAAAGTGCCAAAAGCATTTGGAGATATATGCAGCACCATGTATAGGCCTGACACAGGTTAGGTCCCTGACTTTCCAGAGATGGGGAAATTGAGAGGCAGATTGTGAATCAGAGAGTTCCACTCTGCTTCCCAGGGCACTACGTGGGGCTTGTGGCAAAGCCACAACTGACTTCTTCATTAATTAATTTAGGGAAATCAGTGTAAATATCTTCTGGTCAATAATTTCCCTTTGTTTTTCTCCAGCTTCTTGGTTTGAACTGATTGAAACCAATAAATATTCTGTAAAAGACCATGTGTTTTCATCCCTTCCAAAAACAATAAACAATTACTAAAACACTGGACAGCCTCCAAATATATCAGATGGGTTTTTTGTTTTTCATTTTTAACTGAGAAGTAGGAGTCAAGCTGATTTGAGCTCAGGCAGCCAAGCTGTAAAATATTGCAAGGTCATCATGTTTTGCATTTTAATAAGGACTATTTACTGTTCCGTTGTCTTCTTTTTAAAGCAATTTAAATGCCTTTTTTTAATAAGATGTTTGGGTACGGATTCTACTCATTTTATGCTGGTTTATAGCCAGAGTAACTGCACTGCCATTAGTGGTGTTACATCACCTTTACACTGGTGTAACTGGCAGCAGAATCTGGCTCTATATCTCCAATGAATGCATTATTTTCTATTTTAAATTTGCATTTCCTGTCTGCTTTCGCTTTGGAAAGGAAACCGGATGGAGGAGGAAGTTCATAGATGATCTTGTTGGTCTTCTCTTTGAAAAAATCAACAACATCTTTCATGTAGATAGCTGAAGATGGAAGGGGAGCATAAAAGCAGTGAGTTAAAAGTACCAGAAGCTAGATGACAGGGATAAAGGCATGAGAGTCAATAAAGGTGAAGAAATAGTGCTCTTTGATCAAAACTGAAAAAGACACACAGTTCAATAGCATAATAGAATCATAGAACCATAGTGTTAGAAGAGATTGCAAGGGTCATCTAGTCTAACCCCCAGCTAAGATGAAGGATTTGTTGTGTCTAAACCATCCAAGACAGATGGCTATCCAGCCTCCTTTTGAAATCCTCCAGTGAAGGAGTTTCCATGACCTCCCTAGGCAGACTGTTCCATTGTCCTACTGTTCTTACAGTTAGGAAGTTTTCCTGAGATTTAATCTAAATCTGTTATGCTGTAGTTTGAACCCATTGCCCCTTGTCTTGCCCTCTGTGGCAAGAGAGAACAACTTTTCTCCATCTTTTTTATGGCAGCCTTTCAAATATTTGAAGACTGCTATCATGTCCCCTCTTAATCTCCTCCTTTCCAAACTAAACATATCCAGTTCCTTCAGCCTTTGCTCATATGGCTCGCATTCCATCCCTTTGATCATCTTTGTCACTCCTTTTGGATCCTTGCCAGTTTCTCTACATCTTTTCTATACATTGGTGACCAAAATTGGACACCGTATTCCAGTTGAGGCCTAATCAGTGCTGAGTAGTGTGGCACTATTACGTCCTGTGACATGATCCTATGCCTCTGTTAATGCAACCTAAAATTGTATTTGCTCCCTCCCCTCCCCCCTCCCCCCAACAGCATGGCATTGCTGACTCATGTTGAGGCTGTGATTCACCACAACTCCCAGATCCTTCTCAGTAGTGCTGGTTCCAAGCCAGATATCCCCCATTCTGTATTTGTGCATTTGGTTTTTCTTCCCTAAGTATAGCATTTGTCTTTTTTGAATTTCACTTTGTTGTCTATAGCCCAGTTCTCCAATTTATCAGGATCCCTCTGAATTTTAGCTTATCCTCCAAAGTGTTGGCAACCTCCCCAGCTTTGTCTCATCTGCAAATTTAATCAATATGTGCTATATTCCTACATCCAGGTCATTAATAAAGAGGTATGCATCAGAACAAGAGTGAAGGAAGCAAATATTGGGAGTGAGTCAGGAACACTTTGTGATGGGAAAGATGGACAAAGAAGTGGAAGGATTTGACAACTGAGCCTAGGGGCTTGTCTACCTGGGAAAAATTTCCTGGCAGAGTAGAATAATTATTCTGTTATAGCTATGCAGGGATATTTCCTCATGTAAAAAAGTCCTAAGGAGGCAACGGAATAGAATGCTGAGAAGAGAAGTGCTAGCTGTGAAGTAGTCATGAACATTGATTGGAGGTCTCAGAAGGGATAGGGGTAAGTGGGCAATGTTGAAGATGAGCTGGGGCTTGGGAAAAGGGCAGTCATGGAGCGATGGATGGAAGAAGGAAGTTGATCCAAGGATGAAGATCAAATGAGGAAAAAGGATTCAAAAGGGTTGGATTATACATCCCTATGGAATATAAACTCACACAGTCCACATTAATATTATTATACACTGATTTACTTGTACTATGGTAGCACCTAGAGGCACCAATTAAGATTGGGTTCTCTATGAACAAGATTCTCCCTATGAGAATAAGCAACAGTCCCTGCCCCCAGTCTAAACAGACACAACACAAAAGTGTGGGAGAAAAGAATATCTCCACTCCACAGGAGAGGAAATGAAGCAGAGAGTTCAAATCATCACAAGGGAATCTGTAGTGGAGCTGGGAATTGATTTTAGAGTTGAGTCCACAGACAGGAGCATAATCACAAGGCCATCCTTTTTCTCCAGCAAATGTAAAATTCTGTGTAGGAGTCTGATTAATTTTTCATTCATGAGGAACTATTTGTCTGACAATTTCCAAACCGTATCTTCATAATAAATAATAATAATAATAATAATCATAAATTTAACTCTATACTGAAAACCTTAATGGCAGTTTAAACAAATAATCTTTCTTCAAAACAGTTATAAAATCCATTAGTCAAACATCTGTCTTGGTGATCTCCACATTGTTAATTTCCTAGCGAGGCTGGCAAGGAAAGCTGGTCAACATTTTCTGAAATTTGGTATTTTGATTAAAGTTTCTTTGAAAATTTGAATTTCTATGAAAAAAATGGGTAAACTTTTCCATTGGTTTGTGAAAAAGTTGTTTTTCAGCCAGATATAAAGTCATTTCAAAATTTTGATATTTTGGATTTTCTGTCAACATTTTTAATGTTGACCAGAGAAGAACTACATTTTCACAAAAATATTTACTCATTTTTAGTTCTAAATATTTATTTTTTTAAAATACTTTATTAAAAGTGAAAACAATTTTTCCCTCACTATTTATGCAGTTTGTTTTTACTATTGCTTTCAACTCTGACAAGGAACCTAGTCTGGTCTGTTAAATTCTGTATAGTCCATTTGTACTCAATTTTACTTTCAGGCTCTTACGGGCCAGCCATGGTCAGCACAATGGTGCAATGTTTGTGTTGCAAATACTGCAGAGGAATGTTTGACTTTAAGAAAAAAAATCCCCATTGGAATTTCAAAAAAATAACCACAAAAACATTTCAGTCTTAAAACTGGTAAAGACTTCGCTTTAACAAAACAAAATGTGGGGCCTAATTTGACCTGACAGTGTCCTTTTCATGCATGGAAATGATGTACAGTAACCAAGTTTGACATCTTATTTAGAAATAAAGTGTCACTCTTTTTTGTACGTCCTTCACCTTGGTGTTAATGCTAAGTACTGCAAACAAGGCAGATATTTTTCCAGCCACTTGTACAGTGTAATGGCGATATGTTACCCTAATTCAGAAATTGTGCACACACGAAATGTCCTTATTCAATTGTTAAAACAGCTGTATATTGTCCAAAATGCAAGCCAGTTCATTTTAGAAAATGCATCGAATTTGTTTAGTACTAGTACATTACGGTTTAACTGAAATTATTTCTAAAACCCACCAGAGGGGAAATGTGTCTTCAACTCCTAGAGGATCTCCTAGAAGAATCTTTTTCCTCTCTGAAGCCCAGATTCCAGGAGGCTTCCCAGTCCAAGGCAGCATGAGCTTAACTGCTCTCCTGAATAGGGATGGATGTAAACATGTGTTTAAGTGCTTCCCTTAATAGGGACATGAAGGAGAGTGATTTCTGATGACACACTAGTGGGAAAGGGCAATGGCTTGGAACCCGATAACGTTGACAGCTCTCCAAAGAAACTAGTCTTCACTCCCTTTGAATCAGGAATCTGGACTCTCCAGTGTGCTCTCTATTCTCCTCCCTCTTACAGGAACACAGATCAGCCAGAAGCCATATTGACATTTGCTCTCCCCCATGCACTAAAGGATAAGGGGGAGAGAGAGGAGGGAGGAAGTTAAAGCTCCACCAGTCCCAGCATTGATTTCCTGTTAAAAATCCACTAGGTACAGAGAAAAGCAACCCAGTACACGCTCCCTGTTCCATGGATCCCTTACTGTAGCATTTTCTAAAGTGTGGGGGAAAACCCATCTTGAGGAACCAAAGGTCTGGCTGAGGGGCTGGGGAAGAATGAGGCAGACAGACCTCTCAATTGTTCCCCAGAGTCTCAGCTAGTAAGGAAGTCTCTAGATGTTATAGTTGCAAAGAAAACCCTGGTGTAAACCTTTGCAGCAATATCTGTCTGAATTTGCAGAGAGGTTGCAACAATAGTTCTGCCCCATTCATCTCAATATGTGCTCATTCAGATACCAGTGATGATATTTAAAATGGCAGCATTATTAACCATTTCAGCGCCCATCAAAGCACACAGGAAAGGAGAGATTGTATTATATTATGAAGATCTACACAATATATTTGGCAGGCTTGTCTACACTACAAAGCCGTGGCCATTATAGCTATGCTGGCAGAATCCTCTAGCGTAGATGCAACATAAGGCAGCAGAAAGAGTTCTTCTGTCTGCATAGCTACACCACCTCCCTGAACAACATGAGCTATACAGACAGAAACACTCTTCTGTCAGCACAGTTGCATTTACACTGTAGGTTTTACAAGCATAGCTATGCCAGCTAGGGGGAGGATGTTTTCACACTCCTAAACTGACAAAACTGTATCAGCAAAATTGTGTAGTGTAGACCAGACCTGAAGGGTAGTTCTTTATCGATAGGCCTTCAACACCACATGGTGGCGGTTAAAGGAGGTGCAACTGATTTTATTTTCCTGAAGGTGGGGAATCAGGCTTCAAAACGTTGTAATCTCATCTATATGGTGCAGGATGCCTGTGACTGTTCCTCCACGGATTTGTGGGAAGACGGACCATGCTGCCAAGCCAGATTTTCCCACCTTATGCTGCCCCATTTCTGCTTTATTGTAGTCCCTTCCTGCTACACAAATTCAGTGAATTATCTGCACCATCCTTATTGTAGGGCTAGATTGCAAACTTCATGTTGAGTAATGCCTTACTTTTTGAAGAGTCCCATTGATTTCAATGGAACTAGACTATTAGAGGAGTAAGTTTGACTAAGAGTATATATAATCTGGCCCATAATTATGAATCACAACCTAAATCAATTGCCTGTTCCAACCAATCTTCAGAATAAAGCAATGGAAATTTAACAACTGTTTCACCACGCACATTGCTTCCAGAATGAAACATAAAACATTCATGTGAATTCTCAGGAATAAAAATAATGACTCATGCTAATGAACATGAAAAATCCCTGTCCCTGATGTGGTTTTTAGTTCCTTCAGATAATGTCAAAGTATATAACTAATCTTCATTACAGTTAAATACCCATTTTAGTTTCAATTTAAGTAATGAAAACTCTTGGCAACAAATTTCCATTGGAGTTTGTCTTTTGTGAAATCCAATAAACACATTCTAGAATATAGGAGCAATAGAGAGTTATATACTGATCACTCATGATTTATTGAGCAGAAATCATGGTGGCACAGGATAGTTTTAGTTATTTCTGCAGGGTATCTTATTTGTGGAGTTTTACTTCTTGTTGCCATATTTATCTTTCCACCATTTTTCTTGCTGTTTTAGTTAGTTAAAGAAAATTATTTATTTTCATCAACAGTGATCCTAGTTACCAGCATGGGTAATGAAAACCACCCTGCCTATTACAAAGTTTAAAGAAAAAAACAGGCAAAATGCTATTAATCAAAGCACAGGTTCCCTCACAGATAGAGCACAGTAGAGCCAAACACAATACATAAAAGTGAATTGACCTAACAAGAAAGAGAAACAGGAATTTCAAGAAAACAGCTGGTTTATTTCCTAGGAACAAAATATACAAAGAGAATATGGGCCCCAAACGTCTAAGGAAAGGAAAGATGTTTTAGTATCTTGGCTTTTTCCTTCATTGGCTATCCTGAGTCAAGCTTCTTTAAAAGAGCTCATGACCATAGTGGAAAAAAATAATTCAATGCAGAGGTTTTTTTCTATTCAGTGAACCAGTCATTCCAGAATTTTCAAAGAGAAGCATGGTCTCTTATTCATTGTTTCTCATAAAGAATAAAAATAACTCTACTTCTGGCTATTCTCATCCCAGCCAAACCTCAGCAACAAATGAGGCCTGATCCTGCATTCCTGAAGTCAATGAATGCAGGATCAAGGCCTTAACGCATGATATTTTGGCTTCAAGATGTCTCACAACTGCTCATATCTTCATTAATTTATATGAATGTGCATGATGCCTATTTTATAACAAGAGATTCTTGCCCATTCAGGAGGCACTCAGATAATGGGGGCCACATGAATACTGTAGCATCTAAGAGCCTAAGATAGAGCTATGCCCAGTGCCTGATCCTGCTCTCATTGAGCAAAACTCTCATCAAGAGCAAAACTTTCACTGACTTCCTGGGCGCATACGTGTTCTGTTGGACTTGATTAGCACCCACAACTATCGCAGAAGCTAATGGAGCTGCAGACACCCAGCATCTCTCAGAATCAGGCCCATTTTTGTTTTAAACACCCTTTAGATCAAATTCTGTATAGTCTTCACAAAGTCAAAACTGGACTCAGTCTCACTGGGAGTTTTGCCGGACCATGGACTGAGGTCGAAACCTGCTCTACGCTGAGAAGGAGGGGCACCAAAGCTTGTTCTGGAGCTGTGCACTAGGACTACTGATTTCTGCCACTTCTCCCCCAGGAAGCTTATGGAACTGCTCATAGGGTGACCAGATGTCCCAATACTATCAGGACAGTCCCGATATTAGGGGCATTGTCTTATATATGCAACTACACCCCTCCGTCCCAAAAAGTGGCCCTATTTTTCACACTTGCTATCTGGTCACTAACTCCTCAGCACCCTCCCTTCCATATATGGTTGTTTTGAGTATGCAGCCATGACTTCCCCCTCTGGTGTGAGCAGGGGCTGAGTGGCTGTATAAAGCCTACCTGAGTTCTCATCCGTTCATTGGATTGCCTTTTTTTCCTCCATGTCTGGAGAACTCTGGCTGGCTTCAGAAGTCCTGAATGCTGCGAAGGAGAAATAGGTCAGCACTAGGTCCTTCATCACAGCACAGAGGCAGCTTGGCTGAAGTTTCATTAACAATCCTTCTTCCGCTCTCAACTTCAGTCATAATAAATACCTGGGAACCTTAGCTATTGATTACACTTGCAATTGATGCCAAGTTATATCATTTCTACTGCAATTAATTTAAAGAAAATATTTGTGTCTGAAAATATGGCACATTGTAGCTGTATACATTTTTGAGCCACTGGTCCTTATTACCCTCATTAGATTTTTTTTAAATGATAATTAACTGAGAAAACATGAGCTAACCAAAGTTATCAAAGGAGAGCAATTATGGGAACCTGTGCCATATTATTCCAATTAGGTAACTGCTCATGGTATTTTCACTCAGTAACAGCACAAAACTACTGTTCAGCCCACTATTCCCACTGTTACACTGATAAATGATTCCAAAACTGCCTCTCTTTCGACAGGTCTGTTTCTGGACAAGGGCCAGACAAAACAGAACCAAAAGATTTAAAAGTACCAGAGTGGGAGTATGAGGAGAAGCTAGAGGGCACGAGACTGGCTTTGTCTTCTCAGAAAAGAAAAGAAAAAATATATTTATATTGGGCCAAATCCGGAGCCCTTTTCTTCATCCTTATCCAGTCCTCACTTAGGCAAATTCTTACTGACGTCAATGAGAATATATCTAAGGAAAGACCTAAGAAAAAGACAGAGTAAAGACTGAGGGCCAGACAATGGAGTGACATGCAAGAAGCATCCCCAGCTGTGCAAGGCTCTCCCACAGTAACTCTCCTTGTGTTTTGAGGTGCTTGTGGGAAAAGAGGTGGAAAGGAGTGAAAGTGGGGTCATGATCCAGGCACACCATGTCCCCTTCACTGGCCCATGGAGTGGGACTCACAAACCTAAAGGAACAAGGTTATGGGTTTTCCCTGTCCCCTTATACACACAAGGATGCACTAAGAGAGTTAGTGCTTGATCTCCATGTAACGGGCAGCATGGAGCCACTCCACTCTGCGGGAAACAACCACTAGTGTTTCCCACAGAGTGGAGTGGCTCCATGCTGCCCGTTACACAAGACAGTGGCATAAATGACATAATATCTAGCCTTGAAGAAGAATCTCAGCACTTGGGTCCCTATATGTAGAATTCGTTTAATTTTGAAGGGTGTAGGGGAGCCACTGTTCCCTCTAAGCTGTGCGCGTGCACACAGATCCTAAACCCCGCGCACATGGCAAAACCCCATGCGCACAAAAATTTGAACAGAAACAACAATTTGCACAGAAGAAATTTTTTGCGCACACGGCCTGTCAAAAATTAGAGGGAACATTGAGAGGAGCTCTGCCCTACAAAATCTGGCTAAGGGGCACTCATCATAAGGTCTCATGCAAAGGTCTCTCCAGAATTGTACCACTATCCGAAATAGTGTGGGTGACTAGACAACAAAATGGCAGATGAAATTAAATGTTGATAAATGCAAAGTAATGCACACTGAAAGACATAATCCCAACTATACATATAAAACGATGGGGTCTAAATTAGCTGTTACCACTCAAGAAAGAGATCTTGGAGTCATTGTAGATAGTTCTCTGAAAACATCCACTCAGTGTCCAGTGGCAGTTAAAAAAAAATGAACAGAATGTTGGGAATCATTAGGAAAGGGATAGATAGTAAGACAGAAAATATCATATTGCCTCTATATAAATCTATGGTGGTACACCACATCTTGTATACTGTGTGCAGATGTGGTCACCTCATCTCAAAAAAGATGTATTGGAATTGGAAAGGGTTCAGAAAAGGGCAACAAAAATTATTAGGGGTATGGAACAGCTGCCATATGAGGAGAGATTAGTCTGGGACTTCTCAGCTTGGAAAAGAAATGACTAAGGGGGTATATGATAGAGTTCTAAAATCATGACTGGTGTGGAGAAAGTAAATAAGGAAATGTTATTTACTCCTTCACATAACACAAGAACTAGGGGTCACCAAATGAAATTAATAGGCAGCAGGTTTAAAACAAACAAAAGAAAGTATTTTTTCACACAACACACAGTCAACCTGTGGAACTCCTTGCCAGAGGATTTTGTGAAGGCCAAGACTATAACACAGTTCAAAAAAGAACTAGATAAATTCAGAGGATAGGATGGTGTCCCTAGCCTCTGTAGGCCAGAAGCTAGGAATGGGTGACAGGGAATGGATCACTTGATTACCTATTCTATTCATTCCCTCTGGTGCATCTGGCACTGCCCACTGTTGGAAGACAGGATACTGGGCTAGATGGACCTTTGGTCTGACCCAGTGCGGCCGTTCTTATGGCTTTGAGAACTTCAGTATTTGAGATCTTTGAAAGACTACAGTCAAAAAAAGGGGGAGAGACAAAAGAAAAGGATGGGAAATTAGTGCTGTGATGTAAAGGTTAACAGACATGATCTTACAATTAAAGATATTTACCAGAGAAATTTGAACCCCATTATACTCTGGCTTATGGTACGCAAGGAAGAACTGTTTTACATCATCAAAGACAAAAACCAGGTCTATAGGTAAGCTTTAAGAATAATAAACATCCTGAATTCAAGAATAAGCCTGTCAAATGAAGGGATATTGATTTTGGAACAAGGAATATTATGTCAAACAACATTAGTTTAATTGATCTGAATTTAGTTTAAGTACTAAAAGCATTTATATACAAACAGCAAATGAAAATTAACTGCAGCTGAGTCCTTTGGTTCTCAGATTATACAATATGCACAAGCAACTGAAAGTTCTTATAGGAATCCTAACAGAGCAATCCGGTTTCTATTCCCACAGCATGACTCAATAGAAAAGCAATATGCTTTCTTTCAGAGAAGAAGAATATTTAAAACAATGTTTTGACCTTTCAAAATACACAAAACTTTCACTTTATCAAGAAAAATTTGTAACAAAATGGAGGAAAGAGAGTAGCACTAGAATCCTCTCTGTGGTACCTTAATTCAAATATTTCTATTTCCCAACAGGAATATGCACTTCTTCCGATACTCATCCAAATAGATTTGATTTTTTTATATCTATCTTCACTCAGCTACTTATATTTCATCATCTTAGATACCACAGAATAAACAGACATAAGAAGTGATGTACAGAACCTGGAGACAACTAGCAGAGCTCCAAAAATGAATGGATGTATTTGATTGTTACTATCTGCAAGGGGAAAGAGTCATATTTTTCATTAGTTGAAAACTAAAATCTTGGCTTAAATTTCCATAAATGACTAGTTATTTTGGGTGCAACTTAAGGCACTAGTGGTAAGAACATAAGAATGGTCATACTGGGTCAGACCAATGGTCCTTCAAGCTCAATACCCTGTCTTTCAACAGTGGCCGATACCAGATGTTTCAGAGGGAATGAACAGAACAGGGAAATTACTGAGTGATCGTTCCCCGTCATTCAGACCCAGCTTCTGCCAGTCAGAGTCTTGGGGACATCCAGAGCATGCAGTAGCGTACCTGACTATCTTCGCTATCTAGCCACTGATGGACCCATCCTCCGTGAACTTATATAAGTCCCTTTTGAACACAGTTATACTTTTGACCTTTCTGATATCCCATGGCAATGAGTTCCACAGATTGAGTGTGTTGTATGAAGAAGTTTTTCCTTTTGTTTGTTTTAAACCTGCTATCAATTTATTTAATCAGTTGACCCCTAGTTTTTGTTATCTGAAGGAGTAAATAACACTTCCTTAATCACTTTCTCTAGAGCATTCATGATTTTATAGACTTCTATCATATCCCTCTTAGTCCTCTTTTTTCCAAGGTGAACGGTCCAGTCTTCTTAATCTCTCCTTGCAAGGGCAGATTAAAGTTTTGGAGGGCCCTGGGACAGAGCAAGTGGGGGGCCCCTCCTGACCCTTCTGCCCACCAGGGAACAGGGTTGGGGCACGGGGGCTTCCCCTGCTCTCCAGCAGGAGTGCTGGCAAGTCCCCATCCTGACTCTGCTTCCCAGCAGGAGCACCAGGCAGGTGGGTGGAATGGGGCAAACCCCATGCCCCGACCCCACTCCCCCTGCAGCAGGGACACCAGGTGGGCAAAGTGGGTCAACGCACATGGGGGCCCATTTTTCCAGGGGCCCTGGGCACGGGCCCCATTGGCCCAGTGGCTAATCTACCACTGCTTGGATGGAAGTTGTTTCATATCCCTAATCATTTTTGTTGCCCTTCTCTGTACCTTTTCCGATTCTAAAATATCTTTTTGAGATGTGGCAACCAGGACAGCATGCAGTATTCAAGGTGTGGGTGTACCATGAATTTATATAGTGGCATAATGATATTCTCTGAGTTATTATCTATTTATTTCCTAATGGTTCCTAAAATTCTGTTAGCTTTTTTGACTGCTGCTGCACATTGAGAGGATGCTTTTACTTCAAGATCTCTTTCTTGAGTGGTAACAGCTAATCTAGATACCATCATTTTGTTTGTATAATTGGGATTATGTTTTCCAATGTGCATTACTTTGCATTTATCAACATTGAATTTCATCTGCCATTTTTTTGCCTAGTCACTCGGATTTATGAGATCCCTTTGCAGTCAGTTTTGGACATAACTATCCTCAGTAATTGTGTATTGTCTTCAAAATTTGCACCGTACCCCCCTTTTTCCAGATCATTTATGAATATCTTGAACTGCACTGTTCCCAGTACAGATCCTTGGGGACCCACTATTTACCTCTCTTCATTGTAAAACTTGACCATTTATTCCTAACCTTTGTTTCCTGTCTTTTAACCCATTATGGGTACATGAAAGGACTTTCCCTCTTAACTCATGACTGCTTACTTCGCTTAAGAGCCTTTGGTGAGGGAACTTATCAAAGACTTTCTGAAAGTGCGAGTATGTCATATACACTGGCTTACCCTTGTCCATATGGTTGTTGATCGCCTCCAAAAATTCTAATAGATAGGCGAGACATGATTTCTCTTTACAGAAGCCACCTCTTCTCCCACGTATCGTGTTCACCTATGTGTCTGATAATTCTCTTCTTTACTATAGTTTCAACCAATTTGTCTGGTATTGAAATTAAGTTTACTGCACTGTAATTGCCAGGATCACGTCTGGAGTCTTTTTTAAAAAATTGCTGTTACATTAGCTATCCTCCAGTCATCTGGTACAGAGCCTGATTTAAGTAACAGGTTACATACCATAGTTAGTAGTTCTGCAATTTCATATTTGAGTTCCTTCAGAATTCTTGGATGGATACCATCTGGTACTGGTGGATTATTACTGTTTAATTTATCAATTTGTTCCAAAACCTCCTCTAATAACACCTCAACCTGAGACAGTTCCTCAAATCTGTCACCTAATAAGAATGTCTCAGGTTTGGGACTCTCTCTTGAATCCTCTGTAGTGAAGGAATTCATTTAGTTTTTCTTCAATCCCTTTGTCTTCCTTGAATGCTCTAACGCCTTAATCATCCAGTGGCCCCATTGATTGTTTGCCAGTCTTCCTGCTTCTGATTACTTTAAAAAAAAATCCTGTTTGTTGGTATGTCTTTTGCTAGTTGCCTTTAATTTTTTTTTTTTGGCCTGCCTAATTATACTTGACTTGCCAGAGTTTGTGCTCCTTTCTATTTTCCTCAGCAGAATAGGACTTCCAATTTTTAAAAGGATGCCTTTTTGCCTCTTTTACTCTGTTACTTAGCTGTGGTGGCATCTTTTTTGGTCCCCTTATTTTTTTTTAATTTGGGGTATACATTTAATTTGTCTTTATTAATGTTTTTTTTAAGTTTCCATGCAGCTTGGAGGCATTTCACTCTTGTGACTGTTCCCTTTACATATCTATTTACTGTAGAACATCAGAGTTACGAACACCAAAGTTACGAACTGACTGTTAAACCACACACCTTATTTGGAACCAGAAGTATGCAGTCAAGCAGCAGTGGAGACACCCCTCTCCCCCCCCCCAAAAAAAAGGAAATACAGTACTGTACTGTGTTAAACATAAACTACTATAAAATAAAGGGAAAGTTAAAAAAAAGATTTGATGAGATAAGGAAACTGTTTCTGTGCTTGTTTCATTTAAATTAAGATGGTTAAAAGCAGCGTTTTTTTCTGCATAGTAAAGTTTCAAAGCTCTGTTCAGTTAATGTTCAGTTGTAAACTTTTGAAAGAACCATAACATTTTGTTCATAGTTATGAACATTTCAGAATTATGAACAAGCTCCATTCCTGAGGTGTTCGTAACTCTGATGTTCTACTGTAACTGGTTTCCTCATTTTTGTGTTCGCTTTTGGAAGTAAAATGCTACTGTCATGGCCTTCTTTCCTATTCCCACCCCCTAGCCCCAAACACACATACGGATGTTAAATTTAATTACATTATTGTCACTATTACTGAGCAGTTCAGCTAAATTCACCTCTTGAACCTGATCATGTGCTCCACTTAGGACTAAATGAAGAATTGCCTCTCCCCTTGTGGGTTCCGGGACTAGCTGCTCCAAGAAGCAAGGATTAATGGGGTCTAGAATTTTTCTTTCATTTCATTTTTTAAAAGACATGTCCTTGTCTCTACTAAATAAATACAGTAGGATTTTAAAAAGAAGTCATATATAAATATAGGTTATATAAATTATTTATTAATACTGTACAAGAAGCTTAATTTTTAACATTAATAGTATCTGAGGTAGATTGCCAAAGTAGTTATCTAGATCAGCCAGCAAATGATAAAACACAAACTTCAGAACAAAAATGGTCCCTTTGGGTATTTTTACTTCGATAAGTCTATGGTACATTATCAAAGTCACTGAATGTTGCTTTGTTTGTCTCTGGTCCAAGATCAGCCTGAAAGCCAAAAAGTGTACAGACAACTAACTTGCTTTCCAAGCATCATCATAATAATGAATGATAATATTTTGCACTCATAGCACTTGTTATCCATAGATCTCAATGGAACATTAAGTGAAGATAAAAAGGGTTTCTTTTTCAGACATCAGTGACAAGTTTACTTGTTAGATTTACTATTCAGATTGTATGAAAATACAGCCACAGAATCTATTTAAGAATTTACAGGAAAAAAATGAAAATGGGTTTTCCACTTTCCAGCTTCTTTCAGGACATCTTACTTATAAGTCACCAGTTTTTAACCTTTAACGAGAACCTATCATGTGTTTCTCTAAGACACCAATGAGTCATCCTGTCATTTGCTTGACCTTGCCTTCTAAGGAGCAGTTAACCATTTTCTCTAATCACCCCCAGTTAGTATATTTTTTAATTGAAATGGTTCTCCTTATGAACTTAACTGCCTTAGTTAAATCGCTGGTTGAAGGATTATAGGTTAGTCATAAGGAACTTTAGAATAGTTGTACTGAGTCAAACAGCCCCAAGATAAAGATGTCATAAGGAGCAAGAAATGCAGACACTTATCATTGAGAAAGTTACAATAGGATGTGATAAGGGTCAGTACTCCCAGGCTACGAGAGGAAAGAAGTTTGGCAGTTCTCATTCTGTCCATATTAATGCCTTGAACAATCATTAAAACAACAACAACAAAAGAATTTATGTGGGAGATCAGAGATTTTCCTCTCAGTTTCAGAAGTCATGCTCAAGAGTTATGGGGCAGTAGGGGCATACGGACAGGTGTAGATGAGACTGCAGAGTTTTCTAAAATAAGCTAGAAAGTTGGCTAACAGGGAAGGCGCTGTGTGTGTATTCTGAACATTTTGGATCAGATTCTCAGACTCACTTCAGTGGAGCTACACCAGTTTATGCCAGTCAAGAAGCTAACCCTTCATTTGCTGCCTTTCTAGTAAACCCACCTCTTGGAGTTTGCCAGTTCCTGTAACTCTAGATTGAATATCGGGAGAAGGGGGCGTCTTACCCTATGGATACCACTAATGGCTACCTGAGCCCTCTGACCCATTTCCGTGCATGCTTGGAGTCAGGGGTAGGGACAAAATGGATTGCCGAAGCCAAAAGGGACTGGACAGCCTGACTCAGAGACAAAGAAACTAGCTTTAGATAACCACCAGCTTTGGGCTGCATTCCCAAGCAACCCGACTCCAAGAAGACCCCGTCCCGGCGTGCCGGGGGCCGCTACCGGCCTCACACCATCCACGGGCTTTAGTTAGTTTCCGTTTAAGCTTGAAGTTTGGAATTGGGAGCTGAGAAAGAAGCAGAATAGCTCAGTGAGTCTCCAGTTAACTCTTACTCCACACAAAGGGAGTCTAAACTGCTGTGGGTTCTAGTGCATTGGTCCTGCAGAGATCATCATCCAGCGTGGCAGAGATCCAAGCAAGTACTGGTTACCGAGAGCCAGCTAAACCCTCCCCAAGACTCCAGAGCAGAAAGCCAGGAGAGGACCCTTTCCCACCCAGGAATGAGGACGCAATAAGAGGATACATTTTTGTTGTTGAAGCCAGCCAGCATTCACAGCATGCAGCACTCATCTCTGGACTCAACCCCACTGTACCATCTGCCTTGGATGGTGCCAGGGAGGGAGCTGGGGGTTGGGATCAATTGGGAATGTTGGGAGGTGGGACATTCATTGATTAATGATTATTAGTTAACCCTAATCCTCTGCTTCCCCAGATCCTATTTGCCTGGTCCAAATAAAGTCCCCTTTTGTTATACTGTTATTTTGTGGGGTGTCATATCTTTGCTGGGGTTTGTGCTGATGTACTTTATAGTTTCATGTGTGCTAAGTTTTGTGCTTCTTGCTGGCAGTGATAGCATTGGTAATTATTTTTCCCAGGGTATGGAAACCCTGGTATCTTGGGCACAGCGAGACGTCACCTTGGGTGAAGGCACCAGGCATCACACACCAGGACCCAACCCAGGTGAGGAAAGCAGAGAAGCTATGCCAAGTAGTAAGTACCAGGGAGGAGGCTTAAGCCACACCTCAGGGGACGGGCTACACTAGGAAGCCATCATTTGAGCAGAGTTCCCAAAGAACACTTTAGAGAAATGTATAATCAGCCGTGGTTACCAGTGAAAGTGATTTGCTATTCTGCAAAAGACAATGTCTATTCAGATGTAGCAGATTTTCCATCATTACTGGTTCAAAGCCTTCCGCAATTTGGTCCCACTCTACCTATTCATATTAGTATCTTATCACAAAGTCACTTCCTGCCTTTGCTTTGCCAACAATTCCAGCCTCAATCACTTGCTTGTCTGCAGGCTTTCTCCCATGCCACCCCATATTGTGGGGAAGCGGGGAGAATTTCCAGTAAAAACCCGCGCAGAGGCCATCTTATTCCCTTTAAAGTCTCTCCTTAAAATTTACTTCTGACATAATGGATACAGAAAACTGCATCTGATAACAACTAGACAGGTAGCAAGTTATTGCTGAGAACTATGCACTAAGTCAGTCTTTGCTAAAATATATGTTAATTTTGTTCCTCTTTGCTCTCCTTCCCCACCCATATTTTTTCCCCATCCAACTGTTTGTCTTGTATTTTATTCTGTAAGCTTGTTGGTGCAGGGAGTGCCCTGTACCATGAATGTACGCAGGAACTATCATTTACTGTGTTTGCACTGCACCTAGTACATGGGTGAAATTCACATGTGGCTCAAGGGCCCATGGAACACCTACTATGTCCCTGCACAGGTAAAAGGGATGATGCTGACGTGGGAGGCCTATCTACCTTCACCATGTCAATGTCCTGGGATCAGTGCAAAAAACACTGCTTTCAATCAGCTTGTCAAGTGCAGTGGTTCCCTATGTTGTTCCATTCATTCTTTTAATGTAGTTTTTGTACATTAGATGCATATAATATTATGTTAGAGGTTGGGAGAAATTTCATTGAAGCTGGTGAATGTAACAGCTGCCCTTCATTCAGGATAAATATAAGAAACCATCAAACTCTTTTATGGAATCAGAGAGATAAAGCAATAAAGCTAACACCCGAAATAGGTATGTGCAAAGCCAGTCAGGGATTTGAGCTATGTAGGTGGCGGGGTTCCACTGTGGCCTAATAACAAACATAAAATGGAGGATTAATTTCATCACAGCTCTGTGTGTGTGTGTGTGTGTGTGTGTGTGTGTGTGTGTGTGTGTGAGAGAGAGAGAGAGAGAGAGAGAGAGAGAACAATAAACTAGGGCTGATCTAAATTACTCGCTGGATCGAAGGGCAGCAATCGATTCAGCAGGGGTCAATTTATCACGTCTAGTCTAGACACAATAAATCAACTGCCGAGCGTTCGCCTGTCAACTCTGGTACTCCACCAGCACAAGAGGCACAGGTGGAGTTGACGAGGGAGTGTCAGCCATCGACTCACCGCAGTGAAGACACCGCGGTGAGTAGATCTAAGTAAGTCGACTTCAGCTACATTATTCACATAGCTGAAGTTGCATAACGTAATCATTTCCTCCCCGCCCCAAGTGTATACTAGACCCAAGAAGCAGACAGAAGGAACAAAGAAGCCCCAGACACAGCCAGAGAAGTGCTGAGAGGAAAAAAATGAGACAGAGAGAGAGAGAGAGTTTTAGCATAAAGTGCTGGCTGAAAGAGGTTTGGAATTGTGTGCAGAGAAATTGTTTCTGGATTGATTCCTCCTCTGTTCAGGGAAATAGGACTTTGTATGTAGGTTGTAAAATAAACATCAAAGAAATACCTGAATCCATCAATTTCTCTTCTTAATCAAAACTATCCACAAGACTGAAAATTGGCTAACTGCTCAGATCACAAAAGTAGTGACAATATATATTACATACAAGAAACTACACTAAAAGGTGTGCGTGTTTATTATACCTATAGATATACACATATGCATATAGCTTGGTGGGGGGGAGCGGAGAATGTGCCCTTTTTTAAAGGCCTTATCAGTCAGGCAAATAGCTTAGGGCCAGGTATGAAAAATCACCAGCATCATACCTAGAAACTACTCATCTAAAACCCCAGATATGCAAGTGGATCAGGAAATGTCTAGGAAGAGGTGATTAGGTTTTTCCCTTTTATTTCTTTATGGCTTGTAGATTCCTCCGTGCTAACCCCAGCTGCTTTTGTTTTGCTTGTAACTTTTAAGCTGGACCTCAAGAGAGCTATTCTTGATGCTTAATCCTTGCAGTTTTTTTTAAAATCTAGTAAAGCCTAAATTCCCAGATGTATTTTCTTCTTTTTTTATTAAATAATATTTACCTTTTTTTAAGAACAGAATTGAACTTTTGTGTCTTAAGAGGTTTGTGCACATGTTAGCTGGTGGCCACGGAGGATTTCCTTTCCCGCCCCCCCCCTCTCTCTTTCTTACCTCTTCCCCAGAGAGGAGGTGGAAGGGCCTGAGGGTACCCCACAGGAAGGAATTCCCAAGTGCGCCTTCCTGGGTTCTCAAAGAGGTTTTGCACTCAGGTGGTGGCAGCATCTACCAATCCAAGGTTAGAGAAAAGCTGTAACCTTGGGAGTTTAATACAAGCCTGGAGTGGCATAATAATTTTCAGAGTCCTTGCGGGCCCTCACCTTCTGCACTCAAAGTGCCAGAGTGGGGAATCCGCCTTGACACCAGCATCCTAGTTGGGGGTGGGGTCAAGGTTGAGTTAATTTTAGTCTATTAGCCTCGCTTGTGTCCATCCACCTGCTCCATCCACTCTCCTTGCTTATAAGGCTCCCTCAACCCATGGCTCCTCTCTGGAGTCAGGCCTCTTGCCATCACCGAGGAAGCATTTTCTCTCTGGACTCAGGGCTCCTGCAGAGCTTAAACCACTTCAGATTTTCTCCAGAGCAGAATGTAGTTCCTCTGTGATCTGGACTACCTGCTGCCTCTATCAAGGTCCTTTTACTAGGACCAGGTCTTCCCAGGGCTTGGTACTCATAGCTTTCCCCTTTTGGAACATGTTCCGTCTAGGAGTACCTTTCCTAGGTTCCCTCTGCTGGTGACCTACCTAACCAGGGTCCTGAGAAGTCATTCTCCTCCAGAGCTTCCTGTGTTCTGCCTCCACCCCCATTTATGAGGCCCATATGTTCCTTAACTAATTAACTGCCGCCCAGCCACCTGGACAATTAACTAGTCAGTGGTGGATCTGTGTTGGCTCGTTCTCCTAAGCAGAGTGTCACAGGTAGATTGGGTCCCTGATCCCCTAAGAGGGCCAACTACTTTTTGACAGGAACAATACAATGTTTCATTGCAAAACAACTTTTCATTTCAAAAATTTATATTTTTGATATAAATAAGAAAATAATAAAGTTGAAATCAGAACTAAACATTTCAAGTGCATCAAAATTGAACATTGTGATTAACCTGTAACAATTTTTTAAAAAATTCACTTCATGGGAAATTTTGAATGTTTTTGTTCCTATTTGGAATGAAAACAAACAAATGTTAAAATACCTGTATTGGCATTTCCCACAGACTGGAAATTCTGAGTTCTGACCAGCTCTACTATGTACTGACAAATAATTCCTCTCCAGTAAATGGGAATGAATATACGGACTAGGTAGGTGCAACTGTATGAATTGTAAATCATTTGGTTTAGCCATACCTGTGTGTTGCACGGTATTGGTGAATCCATGCAAAGATCAGATAAAAGTCTGATAAGGGGAGGGGATCCCATTTAATTATCCAGTCCTTCTCTGCAAATGTAACACACAGGGCACGCAATGGGAAAGGTCCAGAATATGTTAAAATACCAGACTAAACCCTCACCTACGCTAGCCCCCGTTTGGCACAGATGAGGGCGTAAGCAAAGATAGGGGTCTTTTCTACCTTCCTTGATGCAGGGATTGTCTTCATGCTGACCTGGTTTCCAGTGCAAGTATGAGCAGTTTCTGGCCTGTTCTAACTTTCACCAGTTGGGAATAGTCCCCATGGCAAACCACCCTTCCTCCTCTGTCCAAGTCCCCCATATTGGAGGGGAAAGGGAGAAAGCACATGACAAAGCTGCTGACGTAGGCTTTATGCCATCTGAGGATTGCCCCATGTTGGGAGAATCCTCAGCTTTCCATTTAAGACTGCTTTATAGTCCTTTTTGCTTCTCTGGCCATGCACAAGAACCTCAGCAAGAATCAAATTATTCTGTCTAGCCACATTCCAGTACCCAATCTGGTAAAAGGGTGTGCTCACCTTCGCATCATGGACACGTCTTTGTATCAGCTCTCTGGTACTAATTCATATGAAATAAGTGATGCCACAAACATGCATGATTACTGTTGATATTTGGTTATTACAAGGGCACACAGAGCCTCCAGTCAGGATCAGGGTCCCATTTATGTGAGGTGCTGAACACACATACAGGGACATGGTCCCTGGCCTGAAGAGCTTAGCCTGGAGATTTCCAAAGACCAGGTTGAAGTGAATTCTGGTACAATGTTGCTTGCTGCCTATATATATTACATACACACACACACACACACACAATCTGAAGTCTCATACACAAAAAAGATCTGATCGTTCCAGAAAAGAAAACCAGTGCAGCGCCTGGAGTTTCTCTTTTGCTTCACGGTTCCTTCCAACAAGAGTTGGCTCACGTTCAGCAAGTTACAGGGCTCCCAAGCCTCCTTCCCAGATATATCTGTCTTGTCTCTCTGGGTAAAAGAAACTTATTTCTGGCTCTCTGTCAAGCTCCCCAGAACTTTATATTACCACACAACGACGTTGAAGGCAGGAATGCATACTTTTGCTTTGATTTCCACAGAGAATCATAATTCTTCTCAGCTATTTTTTCCCCTTTTAGGTGACAGATGGCCCTCTGGTAGTCACCCGTCTCTTCATTTTGACCTTCTGTTCACCCTCCTCCTCCCCTCCTTTTCTCCCCCCCTATGTCCTGCCCAATTCCAATTTGGATAATTATTCTGTCTGCAGTACATAAAATTCTCTCTTGTTTAAATCAGAGATAATAATCCTTCTCCTCCTGTTCTAAACTGTAGTGTAGTGTTACTATGCGCTGTTAAATCATTGCTGTGCTTTGCCCTAAAAGATGAACAGTGAGTGATTGTGAACTGATATCTTTTTATAAAGACTTTCCAGTGTTTTGGGATCCTTTGGGATGACTAGTATTATATTATTAGTCCTTAAACCCTAGCTGATTTACATTACAGTATAACTTTCTACTCATCTTTCAGACATCTTTCAGCCGAGTGCCTCTTTATTAAAATGGCTTAGCATTAACGATATGCAGACTTTCGCATATGTGCATGATCTCGATGTGAAAATAGCAATTTATTCAAATATTTTTCTGCAAACTGGAATTATGGCTGGGCAAAATATAGTGGTGAAAATCCATAAAACCAAAAGCATGTACTTAAGCAGGTACTTAATTGCTTTGTTGAATTGGGGCCAGAGTCCTCAGCCTTAGCTGTAGTGAAAGTGTCCATCTTTTTACTGTTTTGAGAAGGGCAGACAATATAGCAAACACTTTATTGCATATCCTTAGGAAAGGAGACAAGTGCACATAGTTGACAATGCGAAAGAGCTCACCACATTCGAAGAGCCAAACACTGGGGAGCAGATGAAAACCTGCATAAAAATGACAATGCTCTTCTCAAAACAAAAATAGATTGATGTAGCACACTGTGCCTGATACACAGAAGACATGAATCCATTACAACTCACATCTAACAAGGCTGGCTCCGTAGTTTAAGCTTTACTTTGAGCTGCAGGTTAGTTTAAGCTTTTTCCTCTGGAGTTCCCTGGTTCAATTCCTACCGATGAACAAGATGGCAGCTGTCACAGGATGCCTATGCAGCTATGTTTTTCACTGCTATTTCAGGGCATAGGGCACAGTAGCAGATGTGGCTGTCTCCCTGCATGTGGAGATAGGACATCGGGGCTCCTCTAGTGCATTGGTCACATCCCTGCACTCACACAATCTCCCCTCCTGAGAGAACTGAGACAATTTTCTCCATTCTGTGCAGTTCTTATTTGTTAGCTTTCTGCTAGTACTGCCACTGAACAGACAATCCACAGCCACTAAGCTGCTTTTTGTGCTTCCCTTAGGTGCAGAGTACTGGTTTTCTTTTGTTTAAATTGATTGCATTAATTCTTTTTAATTAATTGTGAGGGACATCCCCAAAAATATAAAATAAGATGACCCAGGTTTTAGCCTTGAATGATTGACAGTAAAGACTGCTATATCGCCAATGGAAAAATTACCCATTGTAAATAAAACAGATGTGACAAATTATAATGGAATCCTGGCTGTCTTATTAAGGTTCATAAAGTCAAGACCTGAAAACTTGTGCTACATTCAAAAGAATGGAAGGTTTTTGAGATTAAATGTAAACTTTTTCCCCCCATTAGATTTGCTTGACTTTTATTAATTTTAAAGTACATTTATGTAAAATCTGTTATTCATCAGATCTGCTTCCAGTATGTCTTCGAATCATATCTGCTTTTTTGACTGACAAAACTGTTTACTACTGTCAGCACCAAGGAACCAGCACATAAATGGGAGAGCAAGATGGACTCCATTCTGCTACGTGTATCGACAAAATTGTCATACATATTTTGATTGCACAACCGTTCTTAGTGATAATGAAAGTGTCAGGAGAAAGAACAAAGCCTGTATCTCAGATCTCGGTTTGAATTTGCAGTGCTGACCATCATGAAAATCATCTTTTGAATGTGATGCTGTCATCTATACACATTAACCCATAGAAGTATAATTGGATTTTAAATTGATGGAAAAAATTTACTCAGATATTTTCCAGAATTCCTCAAGCATGTTATATGGTCTTCTATACTATTCCTTCTAACTTTTAATGTCCTTGTTTTTACCCATCTTTTACTACTAATAAATATGTTACTGTCTTTTCTTAATGCAAATCAGGAAAGCAAAAACAAAATAAAAAAAATAAAAAAGTTTAATTGAACTTTATATCTGGAACCCGGAAAGAAAAATTTAGAACCCAGCTTAAAACTACATTCAAGAAACATTTGAAAGCAGTGTACCTACTACAACATGACTGCTTGTGAAGTCACCCTGAGAAAACCAACAATGAACTACTGTTCTGTCCGCTTCTAACTCCTCAATGGAGATCAGAGGCAATTTAAACAGCAAGCAAGAATTGTTGCAGAGGACAGTGGAATTCAGAGCAGGTGTTATTATCATATTTGCTAATAGCCCATCCAGTAGCAGTGATTGGTGCAACAGCAGTCATCCTGGTTAAAAGAGAAGAAAAGCTGACTCAGAACTCCCAGAACACATCCCACAGAATGAATCATAGACAAAGGAATCTGAAGAGGAGATGGATAAGGAGGAAAACATATTAGTGGTGGGAGGAATCATGCTTTCCAAAACTGTAATTGTAAATGATGAGTTGTCATTGAGCAGGTGTATTTCTAGTGGAGTCCCACAAGGATCACTTCTTGGCCTTATGCTATTTAACAATTTAAAATCAATGATTTGGAAGAAAACCACCACAGATAAAGTTAGCAGATGACATAAAATTTGGGAGAATGGTAAATAATGAAATCACTTGGTAAGCTGGGGCACAAGCAAAAAACATGCATTTTAATACAGCTAAATGTAAATGTATACATGTAGGAACAAAGAATGTGCGTCATACATACACAATGGAGGACTCTATCCTAGGAAGCAGTGACTCTGAAAAAGATTTGGGGGTCCTGGTGGCGAACCAGCTGAATATAAGCTCCCAGTGCAATGCTGTGTCCAAAAGGGCTAATACGATCTCACCTGGGCTATGCTAACCTGGGTGCCAGTAACATGAGTTAACAATGCAGTGAAGATGTGCCCTGTAGGGGGATCTTTGGGAACAAGGTGAAAGTGTTTTGTTTCTTTCTTTCTAATGAACCAGAAGCCTTCTGCCTCTCCGATTTGTTTTGCTTAATTCATAGATTCATATATTCCAGGGCAACTGTGATCATCTAGTCTGACCTCTTATATAACACAGGCCATACAATTTCCCCAAAATAATTCCTAGAGCAGATCTTTCAAAAAAATCCAAACTTGATTTTAAAAATTACCAGTGACAGAGAATCCACTGTAGAATCACAGGAATGGAGAGCTGGAAGGGACCTTGAGAAGTGACCAAATCCTGCTCACTCTACGGAGGCAGGACCAAGTAAACCTAGACCATCCCGGACATAGAACTGATCACAAGACCGTGTGGTTCAGCTGCAGCCCAACTAAATTCCCCAATACTCAAAAAACCATCTCAAAGACCACATCTACACTCTGAGCTAGGGGTGTGATTCCCTTGCTCATGTACATGTACTCATGCTAGCTTTCATTGAGCTCACGGCATAGGCGCCCCCCCACTCCACCCCTGCCCCTTCCCCAAATCCCCGCCCCCGCCTCCTCCCCCGGGAAAAATTGGTGGGTGCTAATCATCCACCGGCAGCTCCCCGCCAGCCCCCCGCCGCATGCCCGCAACTCACCTTCCAGGTTCCGGGTTCTTGGCGCTGCTGGAGGCGCCTCCCACCGGCGCTTTTTTTAGCGCTGCCTGCCCGCCTCTCAGCTGTTCAGCAAGGGGGGGCCGCGGGGGAAGCGCAGCGGGGCGGCACCTCGGGGGAGGGGTATAGTATGGCGCCGCCCCATTGCACTTCCCCCACGTGCCCCCCACTTGCCGAACAGCTGAGAGGCGGGCAGGCAGTGCTAAAAAAAGCACCGGCGGAAGGTGCCGACAACCCGGAACCTGGAAGGTGAGTTGTGGGCACATGGTGTGGGGGGGGGATGCTGGCTGGGAGCTGCCGGTGGGTGCTCAGCACCCATCAATTTTTCCCTGTGGGTGCTCCAGCCCCGGAGCACCCACGGAGTCAGCGCCTACGGCTCACGGGAGTATAAGTAGCAGTGTAGCCATGGTAGCATGAGAAGCACCAGTGGAGGCACAATTTAGCCATGCTGAGTACCTTCCTGCTGGTTTCAGGTAGGTATGTACTTGACAGAGCTAAGTCCTGCCTCCACAGCTGCTACCCTTGCTGCCATGGCTACACGGCTATTTATACTCATGCTAGATTGATGAGAGCAAGTTCAAGTATGCAGACACGAGCTGGGGAATCAAACCCCTAGCTCGTACCATAGATTTTCCCTTCGAGGCAACTTTGGGGGCATGGGGAATTTTGAGTCCGTGAAAGTGAGACATGGAATCTAATCAAGAATAGTGCAAGCAGGCACTAACTGAGCTCCCTCACACAACTGCACTTCACTCTCCTGACCTGCCACATCTCTCACTTTCCCATCCTTGTGTTTCCCTTGTGCAGAGCTTTCAGTCACAAAAAAAATTGCACGGCGGTTTTCTGATGAGACTACCAATCTTATTTTCCCTTAATGCCCGAGCAAGATTGGAATTTGATTCTGATCTCACTTGAACCAGTGTAAACCACAGAAGTCAGTGGAGATATCCTATCATGAGGTGAGAACCAGGGGCTAGGCCTCCAAAAGTAATAGCTTAGACTAAATTGCATATGTGATTGAATGATGTCCATTAATTATAATGAAATGGTATGGTCTTTTTTTCAGCATTGTAATTAAACTATTGTATAAAAAAGTTTTCACTTAGCTTACATTACATTTTTACTGTCATCAAAAGAGGGCTTGGGAATAACAGGTTCCAATAAGGCTTTGTTGAAATTTTGAGATAATAAACTTTTACATCTTAATATTTATGATTCTAATAAACTACCACAATATTAAAATGAAAGATAAAAACTGAGGTCAAAAACTACAATTTGTTGTCAAGACAAAACTATTTTGAATGATCTTAGATTTCAATAGTGGTTTATTACTTTCTACAATTTAGTGAGTGATCCCCTTGGTGATATATCCCGGATATTAAACTTGGTTTAACTCACTTGCACCAGCTGTTTTAAATTGGTACATGACATACTGCCAAATGATAGTCCAAAAATACACATGAAAAGACATGGTAACCATTTAGGGTCTGATTTTTACCTTAACTGAATCTCAAAGTGATCCCAAATTGGTTTATCTGCAATTAAAGAATTAGTAAGATTATTGCTAATAACAGTGAATAACAAAGAAAAAGGTACTTGTACAATTATTGGGTCATCTATCAGGCCATGTGGTATGATGTCAGCTGATCGAGTGTGAATGTTAGCTGGCTAGCACACCTCCCAACCTGCAGACCTGCTAATGTGCGACTAAAGCCAAATTAACCAGAACATCTGTGTTTTGTTCATCTCCTGACATAAACGACAGGTTATAATGGTTTTTAATGATGAAACTTGATTAAAGGATATTCTCACTGTACGGATAAAATAAAACTATTTATTTAAGGATTCTCTCCTGTGCAACATGAAGGACCCCACACATGAATTATCAGCAGGGTTTGACTCTGACCCTTGAGGTACCCAGCACAGGCTTCTGCCACTTGAGCTAAAAGATTAACTATTATTCTCTACATGGACCAGCTATTAGCGGAGGCCTTGGCACACACATTGCTAGTGACAATTATTTGCTGGACATCTGAAAACTGGGAATCCCGAGTTCTATTTCTGGTGCTGGGAGTTGAGTGTTTTCTACTGGTGAGAGCAGTGGTTACAAATATCAGAGAATGGGGAACTGTACATCTAAAGTATTCTGTTTCTATAATTTAGATAGTAAGCTCGATATGGCAGGGATCATGGTTTTCTCTCTTTTGTAAAATCCAAGCAGACTGACAGTGCTCAATAACAAGGCCCGAATCAATGAGCTTTCTTCTATTTTTGAAAGTATTTGCTTTCACGGACTACTCTCAGCTCCATAGGAACACAAAATAGATCCCTAAGGAAACCAGAGCATTTGAAAGAGTAGGTTTCCTTTACTCCGGGTGATCCCCGTGAGATTAATTACACCACAAATTAAAATAAAAACCTGCAATGGATTTTGCACTTCATCATCTCTTCCTTACTGGCTCCTTTCAGATGACATCATAAAACAAAAGTGAAATTTGCTAAAAAAAGTTATTCAATGTTTCCTTTTAGAAACTGGTTTATCTTCTCTCTCCTCAGCCTTTCAGATCCTTTTCTAGAAAAGGCCACGTGCGTGTGCGCACACCCCACAATCTTTACTGCAGTTGGCGACCTGCATTCAAATGCTCAGCTCCACCACAGACTTCCTGTGTTACCCTGGGCACATCAGCCAGCCTCTCCGTGCCTCAATTCCCCATCTATAGAGTATAATAGTGGTTCCCTGCCTCACAGGATAAATACATTAAAGACAGGGAGGCACTCAGATATTATGGTAGAGGACTAGATTGCACCCTGGACTACAAATAAACACGGGGTATAAAGGGCCCCCCCACTTATGCCCCTATGTGGGTTACCTGGACTTTGGCACTGGGTGTGCAGGAGTAAGTGGATGTTGTACACCCACTACAACCCCCCAGATAAGAGGGGTAGGGAGTGGGTGGAGCCTAAACTCAGTCCCTCAAAACACTGGCCCTCTGAGTTGAACAAGCTGCTAGTATAGCCTAGCAGAAAATTACAACCATCTCCTCCCCTCTCAGAGGAATGGGAAGCAAGGAGAGGATTTCTTCCCTATACAGCTCTGGGGTGGCACTACCCCTTACATATGGTTTAGGGTGACCAGATGGAAAGTGTGAAAAATCAGGGTAGGGAGTAATAAGCACCTATATAAGAAAAAGCCCCAAATATCAGGACTGTCCTTATAAAATCGGGACCCCCTGGTCACCCTAATACGGTTTAACGGAGAACCACAATCTAGCCCTAAGCCAGCACAAGTATCCAGCTTTAGTAGTCTAATACCACTCTCTTCCCAGGTGTTTTAAAAGCACTTCTCTTTGATGTTCACTTCTCCCATCCTCTTTTTCTTAGGCATTAGTTCTGACAAGCACTTCTCTCTGTTAGTTCTAACTGGCACTTCTCTCACATTGCACAGTTAAAAAAAATAACTCTTCATATTTCAAACAAAATCGAGACTCAGCGGTTCTGTCCTGAGTGGTATCCTACAGCACAGCTGCTGCGTTGGCTCCTGTACTTAAACCTTTCTGAATTACCCTCCAGTGGGCTGGGACAATTTCCATCATTTTAAGGCCTAGTTCTTCCTTATGAGCCTACCTAGAAAATGGCAATAAAACTTACAAGCTTTAAGGGGCTTGTTTGTCAAAGTTCAATGCAGCTCCAGTTATTTAAAAACCTGTTTATCCCTTTATCAGGCATAAAAGCACTTTGCTGTGCTATATATCGAATGCCTGGTTTAATGCACACAAAAGATTTGTTTTTAATAAGTCTATTGTTTTAGGCAGATTTGTTGTAAGTAATATTTACCCATGATAGGGCTATTTAAAAATACTACAGCTGTTAAAGTCATGCTTATCTCAATTGTTCTTTTAAAAAAATCTAATACAGCCAAGCAAAACATCCTAGTTGCCTTATGTAATTAGACCTGATGTCTGGCATAATGACATAGTTCATGTATTGGTCTTCAAATAGTTTGCAAACAGATAGTCATTTTTCGCTTCCTTCATAATTGTTCCCTGGACACCTCCTGCAGAATCTGGTTGTCCACCTGTTTTCACGACTCATCATTACTAGATATGAGTGGGAAAAATTGAAATATTTTTCACAAACATTTTTTGTGAAAAAACCTCATCCCTTTCTTTGACATTTTTCAGCAAAATTTCAAAATTTGGAGAACTTTAAGCAGCTCGATAGCTGGTCAAAGGAAGGAATGAAATTTTCATGAATGGTTTTCTGAAAAAGATCATCCTTCTTATTGAAATGTTATTAAAATTTCAGAATTCTGAAATGTTCAACCAGTTCTAACTGTTACCTTGTTGCGATGAGTCACATGGCATTATTCCCATTCTTGACTGGATGATTGTAACTAAGTCGCTGAACTTTTCATTCACTCAGGTTGAGCATGGAATCATCTTAGGAAATTCGGAAATGCCAGACTGGCAGGATTTGGAAATATTTAGGACATTTCAAACTTTTTCCTCTGGATGACTTGTGAAGCTTTGACTGAAACTCCACTGCTACAACACTGAGAAAATGGTAATGTCATAGGATGGTAAGAGATTCACAATGAATGTTCTCATACTCAGACACTGTAAACATGTGCTTGCTCATTCCTGCTGCAAAGGTTGGAAACAAGCCTTTGCCTGGCATATTCAGTTTGCAACTAGGACAGGGGTCTCAAACTCAAATTACCACGAGGGCCGCATGAGGACTAGTGCATTGGCCCGAGGGCCGCATCACTGATCCCGCCCCCTCGCTGCCCCCAGCCCCGCCCCGCCCCCACTCCACCCCTTCCATTAGGCCCCGCCCCTTCTCCGCCTCCTCCCCTGTGCGCACGGCTTCCCGCTCCTCCCCCCTCCCTCCCAGACACTGCGAAGCTCTTCCCATGCAGCCTGCGGAGCTCCCCGCGCCCCACTCCCCCATTTTTTTTATCCCCAGGCAGTTCCCGCCGCCAGAACAACTGTCTGGCGGCAGGAACTGCCTGGGGGTAAAAAAAAATTATTATTTTTTTAAAGGGGGGTGGGGGGAGCCCGGCGGGCCATGTGTTTGAGACCCCTGAACTAGGGTGACACAAAAAACCATACCAAGAGACAAGGATGAAATCACATAACTTTATCCATCTCAATTAACTGCATAAGAGTTGGGAGTCTGGCCTGAAGTTTTGGGAACCCAATCAATCCCCATTGTGCTGCGGTTAGGCAGCATGCCCTATCTGAAATATCTCTGTTCAACCGCCAAGTGTGTTATTGAATCATTTGCTCGCTACTTCCACTTGTCACCATTCACCAAAGTCATAGCCACAGACACATTGGTAATTGGGGCATGGGTGAACATGCATGGTCCTTGTGGGACAGGCACAATTGGAATTCCATATCAGGCCTGGAAATATTTCAACAAAGCTGCCTCCATGCTGTGTTCATTAAGTAGCGTTTTATTTGTGTATCTGCTTTGGATGGTCTGCAGCACAGAGAGTGAACAAGAGGCAGCGGTGGATGATGCATATCCTGTACAAACATGTCCCTGAGGGGGAGCAGCCATTTGTGGATGGTGCATGCTCTTCTCAGGGAAATGATGAGAATGAGAATGACAGCATGGTGCCAGTCAGTCCTGGGGAGAAAGGGATGGAGCAGCATGGGGTTTGCAGGGCCAGCCACCCTCTGGAAATTAACAAAAAGACACCTGCATTAATGTTCATACAAAGAAAATTCACCGCGAGTGTAAAAGGTGGGGAATTTAATTTCTTTATTAACTCAGAGCAAGTTTCTGTTACCCTTGCTCATATTGAGTATTACCTTACTCCATGAATAGTCCAAGTGCATGGGACTACTTGTAGAGGACACTGACACTCACACTGAGTAAAAGTATCAGAATGTGGCCCCTGACTATTTGTGAATAATTTCCCCATTATTTTCCCAAATTACAACAACTTCTGGGAGTGCGCACACACCTACCTAGCATTAAAGGAATTGTGAGTTTTGAGGTTCCTTGCAGTTAGAAACAACTAGCCAAGTTCTCCCACACCATGGGCGCTGACTCCCACCAGCATCCACCGGATACCCACCTATCAGCTGTTCGGCAGCAGGGGCGGGAGGAAGGGGACAGAGCATGGGTGGGAAGAGGCTGAATGGGAGTAGGGTTTTAAGGGAAGGGGTAGAACCTCAGGGCAGAGCAGGGGTGGAGCACCACCAAGAAAGAAGAAAGTTGGCATCTGTGCCTCCCCACCAAATCCTGGTCAACCTTTATGCAAACAGCAGGGCATGATTTCAAGGGAAGGTTTGCCTGATAAAAGGCTACAAGGTTGGACTCAATCTTTCTTTTCATTGTGGCAATTTTCTTTTCCCTTATGAGCCACCTGGGAATCAATCTCCGTATTTCAACTGACATGAGCTATTTTGTTTCAACATTATTTTTTATTATTTTAGCTTGTATGCTTTATTAATGTTGATTATAACTTGGTTGCTCCCCAGCTTAAATTGAACGGAAAACTTGCAATCCAAAAACTTTTCTGTGGTGATTTAAGATCAGCTAGCATATACAGTGCTTGGACCAAACTTTCTCATTAAATACTTATTAGTGTAATTTTTATTTTTGTTAAGGAATTTTTTTAACAAGTAGCAAAATACACTTCCCCTACAAATATTTAAAAAATAATAATAATACAGAATGCTTCTGCAAGGTAGAATAATTACATACATAAAATAATTGTACAGGCAATAAACATGTTTGAAGACATGAAGAGGCTCTCATGGACAGAGGCTAAAAAGAGTCGGACTATTTAGTCTAGTGAGGATACATTAGCTGTGTAGAGTAATGAATGTTATAGAGATGGTCAATGGGGTGATCCTATTGATCCTTTCCCAAATAATGACCCTGAAAGACAATACATTTAAAAAATGATAAAAGGAAATACCTTTAAAAAAATACAATAATTAACCTGCAGGGCTAATTGTCACCACCATCTACTCCAAGTGCAAGGCACGCTTTTTTGGCCTGCCTTCATTAACACAGGCACAGCACAGTGTGTACATATTAATGACACCCACAAGAAGTGAAAACTTTCCAAAACAAAACCCTCCATTTGACACACAATTCTTCCTGAGTTGCAAGAAAGGTGCTCGGAAACTACAATGATTAACACAGTATGTGAACCTATATAGAATAGAACAGAAGCAAAATACTAACTACCTTGGGACAGGAAAGAACTCCTCCCACGGCCAGGGTATTACCTGTCAACTACTGGATTTCTTTCCTCTGAAGCATCCGATAGCAGCCACTGTCAGAGAGCCTGATTCAAAGTCCCTGGAAGTCAATGGAAAAAAAAATCACAAAAACAACAAGGAGTCCGGTGGCACCTTAAAGACTAACAGATTTATTTGGACATAAGCTTTCGTGGGTGAAAAATCCACTTCTTCAGATGAATCACATTGACTTCAATAGACTTTAGATCAGGCCCTTTATGAACGAACAACTGGTCTGATCTATATGGCAATTCCTATATGCAAGACATCTTTGGTGTTGTTCAAATGCTTCATAACTTATCAAAATTAAAGTGGGCTTTTTATTTTTTCCCTAGTTTAATTTCTAATAGCATATTCAAGTAACTAAATAAAATGTTCAGTACACCATTATGAAAAACTGTGACAGATACAAGGCCCAATTCTCTGCTCATATAAGTGAATGATACTCCAATGAAATCAATGGAGCTATGACCATTTTTGCCAGCATAGGATTTTGCTAACAGTTGAAGCAAACCAAGAGAACCTTCAGTCTGCAAAGCCATAAAACCTTGTTTTATTTCTGCTTAGTCACTCCTAGCTCTCCTTTGGGAACTCCGTTAATGTAGTCATTGTTTACCTCGTTTCTAGGTTGTTATGCGTTCCTTATTTTCAACCTATTGGTCCCTGCACAAACTGAAAAGAAGAGTGCATCCTACCAACCAGATCCCCACTAAGAAGTTGTAGTCAGGTTTACCACTAGCAGCCACCTCATGATATATTTACTCAAAGTTAATCCCAGCTCGGCTCGGATTACTTCAATTAAGTGCATCTCCTTCATGTTTTACAGCCAGAGTACAGCCCCAGGAGGGATCAAGTTCACAAAGGCCTTGTCTACACTCCATGCAAACCATGGAGTAAGTAATCACATACTTGTCAAGGCATGGTAGACTGTCCCATTACTGCATGACCAAATTGTCCATGTTAGCATTTGGCTGTCATGCCCTGCACCTGACTGTACTGGCACTGTACATGGCTGTGAGAAGCAATGCAACTATCTGGGCTTGTATTCGGAGATTCATAGTGCCACAACTCACTGCGTCACTCTGTGTTCATATTCGCTGGTGTTATGTGGCAGCGCGCCTGTTGCCTCCGGGGACTGTGGGAAGAAATGATCTAGGCTCATGACATTGGTTTCCTGTCATAGAATTTTAGGGTTGGAAGAGACCTCAGGAGGTCATCTAGTCCAATCCCCTACTCAAAGCAGGACCAACACCAACTAAATCATCCCAACCAAGGCTTTGTCAAGCTGGGCCTTAAAAACCTTTAAGGATGGAGATTCCACCACCTCCCTAGGTAACCCATTCCAGTGCTTCACCACCCACCTAGTGAAATAGTGTTTCCTAATATCCAACCTAGACCTCCCCCACTACAACTTGAGACTATTGCTTCTTGTCCTATCATCTGCCACCACTGAGAACAGCCTAGCTCCATCCTCTTTGGAATGCCCCCTTCAGGTAATTGAAAGCTGCTATCAAATCCCCCTTCACTCTTCTCTTCTGCAGATTAAATAACCCCAGTTCCCTCAGCCTCTCCTCGTAAGTCATGTGCCTCAGCCCCCTAATCATTTTCATTGCCCTCCGCTGGACTCTCCAATGTATCCACTTCCCTTCTGCAGTGGGGGGACCAAAACTGGATGCAATACTCCAGGTGTGGACTCACCAGTGCCAAATAGATGGGAATAATCACTTCCCTCGATCTGCTGGCAATGCTCCTACTAATACAGCCCAATATGCCATTGGCCTTCTTGGCAATAAGGGCACACTGCTGACTCATATCCAGCTTCTCGTCTGCTGTAATCCCCAGGTCCTTTTCTGCTGCTTAGCCAGTCGGTTCCCAGACTGTAGCAGTGCATGGGATTCTTCCTTCCTACGTGCAGAACTCTGCACTTGTCCTCATTGAACCTCAAATTTCTTTTGGCCCAATCCTCCAATTTGTCTAGGTCACTCTGGACCCTATCCCTGCCCTCCAGCATATCTACCTCTCTCCCCATCTTAGTGTCATCTGCAAACTTGTGGATGCCAGCTAGACATCGAGCCGTTGATCACTACCCACTGAGCCAGACAATCTAGCCAGCTTTCTATCTACCTTATAGTCCATTCATCCAATCCATACTTTAACTCGATGGCAAAAATACTGTGGGAGACCGTATCAAAAGCTTTGCTAAAGTCAAGATACATCACATCCACCGCTTTCTCCATATCCACAGAGCCATTTATCTCATCACAGAAGGCAATCAGGTTAGTCAGGCATGACTTGCCCTTGGTGAATCCATTTTGACTGTTCCTGATCACCTTCCTCTCCAAGTGCTTCAAAATGAATTCCTTGAGGACATGCTCCATGATTTTGCCAGGGACTGGAATGAGACTGACCGGTCTTTGGTTCCCTGGGTTCTCTTTTCCCCCGCCCCCCATTTTTTTTTTAAATATGGGCACTATATTTGTCTTTTTGCAATCATTTGGGACCTCACCCGATCACCACGAAATTTCAAAGATAATGGCCAATGGCTCTGCAATCACATCAGCCAATTCCCTCAGCACCCTTGGATGCATTAGATCTGGACCTATGGACTTGTGCATGTCCATCTGGGACACTGGTGTGCCGTTACATGTTGAAGGTATCAGGATCCTGCTCCTCCTCATTACCAGGACCAAGAGCTGCTGCTTTTTAGGAAAGCAGGGTTTCTTTTTTGTGCATCTGCTCCAGAAGATGTTGGGAGGGGCTTCAAAGGCTCTTTTGGGGATGAGGAGGATGGAGGCAGGGGCTTGCTGTCTGGATAGAATAGCAACTGAATGGGACTGTGTGGATATGAAGCTGTGGATTGAACGGATGCTGTTTTTAGATTACCCATTCTGGGCCAGGAACACAGAAACATGCCAGTGGGATAAGATTGTACTGGAAACATGGGATGAGCAGTACTGGGTCCAGAATGTCACATGAAGACACATTCCTGGAGTGGTGTGAGGACTTTGTCCTGGCCCTTATGAGCAGATGAGACACCCAATGCACACCAGAAGCATGTTGCTATCATCCCATGGAAGCTGTTAACCCCAGACTGCTATAAAGCTGTTGGGGTTGGAAAAAACAAACAATCTATATATGGCACAGTAGTCATTGAGATTTGCAAGGCAATTCATGCTGTTGTCTCCCAGGCTGGCTGCAATTGGAAATATTAATTAAATAACTTCAGGGCTTGCATGTATCAGCTTCCCAAAATGTGCAAGTATGATTGATGGGACACTAATGGGGTTCCTACTAGTGTTCCCAGATATAGATACGAGCAGGTAAGTGGCTCTCACAGTATTGGGTGCTCCCTTCTACTTTCTGATCACTCGGTGATAGTCTCTCTCCTTGTAACTTGATCCTCCACCAGGTGCCTATTTAGTCCACGCCTTCTGGGAGTATGAAGTACAACAGGATCACTGTCCAAATGCCTTCTCCAGATGGGGTTAAGTTCCAACTTGGGGCTCTGTGCCACTGTACCAGTGGGTGTCAGGGGCACCCAGGCCCACCCGCTATAATAAGTTCTGGTCCACAGACTCAGTCATAAAAATCTGCTGTGTCCCTGTGGCTCCTTCCTACCCAGCCTCTCTTTTCCCTTGTCTATTTCTGGGCTTACCATGTGAGCCTAGTCTACTCCCCATGGTTACGTCACCTCCAGATAGCTTCTTGCTAGACTCTTACTCCAGGGCAGGATCTCAGGGCTTACTCTCCACCCGGACCTCCTCCTTGTCCCTGAGGGTCTCCCTCATCCTAGGGAGTGACTGCAGCCTCCTTCCCCTGCAATTTTCTCCTTCTTTATGGTGTAGCAGAGTCACAGTCTGAGTCTATAAGAACATAAGAATGACTATAATGTGTCAGAACAAAGGTCCATCTAGCCCAGTATCCTGTCTTCCAACAGAGGCCAATGCCAGGTGCTTCAGAGGGAATGAACAGAACAGATAATCAAGTGATCCATTCCCTTTCGCTCATTCCCAGCTTCTGGCAAACAGAGGCTAGGGACACCATCCCTGCCAATAGCCATTGATGGACCTATCCTCCATGAATTTATCTAGTTCTTTTTTGAACCCTGTCATAGTCTTAGCCTTCGCAAGATCCTCTGGCAAGAAGTTCCACAACTTGACTGTGTGTTGTGTGAAGAAATACTTCTTTTTGTTAGGTTTAAACCTGCTGCCTATTAATTTCATTTGGTGACCCCTAGTTCTTGTATTAAGGAAGTATTATTTACTCCTTCTCATACTTACTTTCTTCACACCAGTCATGATTTTATAGAACTCTATCATATACCCCCTTAGTCATCTCTTTTCCAAGCTGAAAAGTCCCTTATTTCTCTCTCCTCATAGGGCAGCCGTTCCAAACCCCTAATAATTTTTGTTGCCCTTTTTTGAACCTTTCCAAACTCCAATATATCTTTTTAGAGATGAGGCGACCACATCTGCACACAGTATTCAAGATGTGAGTGTACCATGGATTTAGAGGGGCAATATGATATTTTCTGTTTTATTATCTATCCGGCCCGGTGTGGTGCCGCGCGCCTGTAATCCCAGCTGCTTGGGAGGCTGCGGTTGGCAAATTGCTCAGGAGTTCTAGGCTGCTGTGCGCTATGTCAATCAGGGGTCCGGTGCTACTGACAGCTTGGCCAGCAGGTAGTTGGAGGACTGGCTAGAACAACTCATCTAATGTGTTGTAATTGGCGCCCTCTCTGTGAGGGCTGATAGACTGATCAGTGATGTAAAGCCCCCCATTCCACGCTTTCCCTAAGTGATTCATTAATTTGCTTCTCAGCTCTTTCCTGGTCTCAGCCCATATAGCATAGCCATCTGCAAACAAGGAAATGCCTATTCCTTCACTCAACTTTTTGGAACATTATCATTACACTGAATAAGGTGGGGTTGACGGCAACTATGGGGTTGACGGCACTATGGACACATACATTTGTGATTGTATATATGACAGTGTAGGCTTTCCCTACTCTGACCTCCAAAGTTCTTTTACTTAAGAAATCCTTTAGCCATCTATACATTCTTCTTTTTATGCCCATAGATACTATTCCGTGCAATAAGTCCTCTCCCCATAACACATTGTATGCTTCTTTCAGTATCTAGGAAAGTTACTACCATAGATTCTTTATTTCTCATGTTTTATGCCATCACTACTCTTACTATATGACCAGCTGTACTTCTTCCCCTCCAGAAACAATGTGCAAAGTGGATTCTAAAACCATTTTAATCTAGACATGTTAATTTTTCAATCACCAGATTTTCCTTGACTTTACCCAAACATAATGTAAGGAATATTGGCCTGTACATACCATGCATAAGGGACTGTGGCATAGGCTGTCTTGCCTAGCAGTCACAGCTGGGCTAAAGTCTGTCCACCAGGGACAGGAGTCATCAGACAGGTGTTGGAGGAATTGCAAGGCCAGGTCCCATAAACAAGAGTCAGGCTCGGGTGAAAGACCAGAGGTAGTACCAGGTTAGACTCAAGAAGCAGGAATCAGGGTCAGTGTCAGGCTGGAGTCAGAGTTCCCAAAATAAGGCAAAGCCTAGCATTGCAGCAAGCCAAAGTCTGCATAGCTACCCAAACAACTTCCTGGGGCATCTCCTGGGGTTAAGTAGGTGCACTTGGCCAATCAGAGGGTCCAGGGTAAGGTCACTTTGGGTCTCTTGGGCAGTACTTCCTGTGGTGCATACTCTCCACACTGCTCCCAGCTTACATGCTATGGGACCTTCTGGTGGCAGTGTGGGGCTAGCAACTGCCTTAGGCTCTATAAAACTGGGTTCTATTCCCCAGGTCATCATATCAGGTCTTGCTCTTAGCTTATGTGAGGTGACAGCTGGGTGTTTCTACTTCATGAATAGCTCACATTTTCCTCATATACAGTTGTACAGTTTTAGCAGTATTTTCAGACTCCATTCATCCAGGTGTTTTAGCTTTTCATTACATAAGCCATCCTTGCCTGATGCAGAATTTTTGCTTTTAGCCACAGTGTTTGGAAGTTCCCTCATATAGAAGTTTTCATTTAATATCATATCCTCATCTTCCTCTCACCTCTTCTAGTCCTCATGCTTCTCTTTAAGTTTTTCTTTTCCTCACACGAACTTCTATACTCTGATTTTCACCACTATTAACATTGTAGAATATTTCTGCTAGTTCTTCCATTTTTTCTTCATTAGAGCTTTTTAAACGTTGGCCTTCTGCAATGAGGCCTGGCATAGAATTACTCTTGCTCCATATTCCATTCATTGTCCTAGTCTGCCTATATACCTCCGATGTTTTCGTATTTTTATTTTCCCACAGTACTTTCTCCAGCTTTCCCCCCCTTTTAATAGCCCTTTGTGCAATTACCTTGTTTCTTTTATATTTCATCAAGTCCTCATTATTTATTGTAATTTTTTTTTTTTGCTTTTTTATATGCCCTATTCTTTTCTTTAATTGCTGTTTTACATTCCTTATTCATGGTTTCTACTCCTAGGGTGACTTGATATCTGATGCATAGTTAACTTTGTTGCCATCATGATTCCCATAGATATTTTGCTACCAAACTCCTCAAGGTCATCACTCATTCATTTTAAATAGCTCCCAGTTTGCATTTTTTTTTATATTCCAAGTAGTGGGCCATCCTCCATCTTCAATATTGCCTTTACCTTGATATACTATAAGTACAGGGAGATGATCACTTCCCATTACCTCCTCTTTCTCAACTTCCCAGCTGCATGTATTTGCTACACTATTTTACACAATTCCCAGGTCTAAACCGGAGATAAAGGCATTGGCTGTATTAAAAATTAGGGTGGGTGAATCATCATTCAGCATTACTAATTATTTTCATCAGTGAATTGTTCTAGACATTTGCTGTTCTTATCATTTTTTCCCGCTTCCCCACAATCTATCATGGCTGTTTAGGTGTCCGCATATAATATATGAACCTGTTGCATCTTCAACTATCTCGGTCAAATCCTTAATCTCCAGTTTTCCAGAGGGGTTGTATACATTATATATTCTGAAAGTTGAAGATTTATTTCACATTGGAATGTCAGTAGCATTATACTCTATATTTAGTTTCTTCAATTTCAAGGTCATTTAAGTTTTCCTTAATGAATGTACAAACTCACCCTTCCCTTCCTACATCTTTGTCTAGTTTATAGATGCCATATCCTGAAATTTGAAATCTAGTTTTCCTATTAAACCATGTTTCTTGTATACAGGGCTGACTCTAGGCACCAGCCTAGGAAGCACATGCTTGGGGTGACACATTGTAAGGGGCGGCATCAGGCCAATCTTAGGGCAGCACATTCCGCTCCGGTGGTTTGTTTGGTTTTTTTTTTGCTTCGGCGGTGCTCCGGACTTTTTTTTTTTCCTGGGGCGGCAAGAAATACAAATGCTTGTATACAAATGATATCAGGTTCAATATCCTTATCAAGGATATTTCTCTTTAGTCCCTTTCCATGTGCTACTGAGTAAATAGTACCATTCTATATATACTTCAGTATTTCCTTCACTTAAAAAAGCATGGGATTGTTCTACTTATAAGTTTCTAACTCGTGGGTACTTTTCTGCTGCTTTTAACTATAGTTTTCATTTTCTGATTTTTTCCTATCTGTGAGGGGCAGTTTATTACTTCAGTCATAAAAGCTGTGAACCTCTCTTTGTCTATACATATGTCTTCTCCTATTTTCCCTGTATCACTCATTATATCCTTTGATTTATTCTGTTGTGTGCTTCTCTTTCTCCTTTCTCCGTTTCCTTTCTTCTTTCCCTTTTTGGTCTTAGATGCCTCCTAGTAGCTTCCACATATGATATGTTATTTGTAACTTTTGTATCTCTCTTGCTTGTTTTGTTGCTATACAGCCTCCATATGCTACAATGTGCTTTCCACAGTTGCTACACTTTAATTACATTCCTTTCACACAATTATCGGAGGAGTGCTCCCCTCCACATTTACTGCATCTACTTTCCCCTTTACATATATTTGCCACATGTCTAAACCTTTGGCATCTGTAGCACCTCACTGCAGGTGTGATATATGATTTTGTCAAAAAAATGAGGTATCCGATTGTGACCCTATCCAGAAGGGTGTCTCCTTACTAGCACAGCTGTTAACAGCTTTCTTTCCCCTCTTCTCTTGCTAATTAGCCACTTCCCATACCATACCTTATTATCCCTTATGCCGGGCTTTACTTTGTCTTCAGTCATTTCAATAGGCTCCCATATACAACTCTTCTTGTATCTATCAGATACTTAGGCAGTTGGCAACTTCTTTCGGTTTTCCTAGCATTTTAATCTTTAATAGTTTCCCTACTTGTTCCTTGCTTTTACATTCAATTAATAGATCTCTTTGTTGTAGCTATTTAACTCTGACTATATCCCCAGCACTTTTTTTAATCCACTGCCAGTAGTGAGGGTTTATATACCCTAATTACACATCCTTCACTGGTGATTTCATTAATGTAACAGCTGGATATTTATCTTCACTCTTTCCTGTCTTTCTGCCTCTAGCTCTGGCATGTCCACCCTTTTCTTTTTCCTAACCCGTGACCAGTCTTCCCCTCTGTTATCTCCTTCATCATTTTCAGTATTGTCCACTATATCTTCCATTTCCCCCACAAAGTGTAGCTCAGCCAGAGAAGCTCAGGTTCCCTGCCAACCTTCCTCCAGCCCAGCCCAACTGAAGCCAAGCGGCCAGCTGACCTTTAGCCTCCAGCCCAGCTCCACTTCTGTTTTCAGCCTCCAGGCTTTATTGTGTTCTCCCAGCCCTTCCCAGATGGGCTTCAATCTGAATTAACCCCAGTCCTCCCACTTATAGGTGACACCAAGTAAACTAATTGGCCTCTCATGCCTTCGTTAACCTTATCAAGGCTGGTGTGGGTGCACATCCCATCACAGACACATATTCACATCATATGTCGTCCCCCCACCCCATTTCAAGCATGTTAAAAGGAAAGGATACAGCTCCATCATTATGTAGGGCCTCATGTACCACAATGGCAAATTTATGGACACCTACTTTGGATGCAGTGTATAGGTGCATGATGCTAGGGTGTTCCATAAATCTGACCTGCTTCAACATGGGCAAGCTGGTAACTTTGTTCCTCCGAACAACACACTCCTCAATGGTGTTTCCAATCCAACTGTGATTTTAGGTGGCCCAACATACTATCTGCTGCCCCGGTTGATGCAACCATTTCCTGATGTGCGCCAACAGGACAAGAAGTAGTTTAACTACACACTCAGCAAGCGCAGGATGGTGATGGGATGTGCCTTTGGCCAATTAAAGGCAAGGCAACACTACTTAATGACTCATTTGGATTGTAGTGTCTTTAACACCAGGCATATTGGGTGCTTCACAATGTCTGAAAGCTTAAGAGACTGTACTTTGGGATGGCCTGGATTGCCGACAATTATGATTTGGAGTATACCTGCAGAAACCACCAAATGAACCTGTTACTGCTTTAGGATCTGCTACAGAAAAGACTATAAGGGATGCCATTTGCGTGTGCATATTTGAGCTGCACAATGAGTACCATAGAGCTGAATAATGGGGTTTCATGGCTCATTTTGGCTGTTACATGGCATGTAGAGGCTGTTGACGCATATTCAAATGTGATTTTTTTATACATACCTTCAACTTTATTGCAATTCCTTGATGCTAAAGAAGTGGCCATATGAGTTGCCACAACTTGGCAAAAGTATGTGTAAACATTTCAGTGTCACATATAAGGACTTTAAAAATCATTAGTGTATCAGTTACCTTTCTGGCATATTGGATCAGAAGTAGAGTGGAGCTGATTCTGATAATGTGGTAGTGATCAGGGCTCTTTGGCTGGCCCAAGGAATTATTCTGCATATTTTATAATAGATGATAACATTGAGGTGGTTTCATAGGGCTCCTGATTCCAGTGCGGTTTGCCCCCATGGCTAATGGCCTTGAACGATCTCTCCAACATGTCCTTGTGAAACTCCATGTCTCACTCCCTAATCACACAATCATGGTGGAGATACGTGAAAACAGCTCCTTTTCCTCTTTCCTTTGATCCTCCTCTGCCTCCTTGTCCTCCATCTTCTGCTTCTCCTCCTCCTTCCTTCACTTCTCCTCCAACTCCTTGTCTTTTTCTGTCCCTCTGGAGCCCTCCTTCTGCACTTCCATTATCAAATCATCCCTGCACCTCTGTCACTATGCCATCAAATTCTGAGTCCTGTTACTAACATTGAGTGGTCTCCTAATTCACAGGTCATCTCTTGATGAGTCAAATTCTGTTGCACTTGTTCCTGCTAGACAAATTGAAAAAAGAAATGGAGAGTGCCCTTGATTTCATACAGAGATGCAAGTGAAAAATAACAATTTTTATCTCAAAAGAATGCTATTCCCTTGGCTTTTTCATTCTGTTCTGACACCAAACTTCTTCCTAATGAGAACTTTTCTCAAGGAGTTATCCCAAGAAATGAAATATTGAGTTAGTTTTACCTTCCAAATATATTAAAAAAAAAAAAAAAAAAAAAAAAAAAGGTGGAGAGTTACTAGAAGATATAGCAGCAGCAGCAGTGATTATGTTGAGCCCTTTCAGGCAGCTGCAACTTGCAAGATATTTTGCTGCTTCAGATACCAAAATGGAAGAAAGATCAGTTATTTCAGGCTTTAGGGATGAGACAGGAAATCTTTCTGCATCTTGGGCGAGATGAACTGATAAGTGACTGGACAGGGATTTAAAGTTACAATAGCAGCTGAGGGAAGCTTGCCCTATCAAGGAATCTCAGATTACCTAGAATTTTGCCTGAGTGAAAAATTCTCTTTTACTGCTTTCTAGGAATGGACAAACATCAGATCAGCAATAAGCCAGCTGCTGTACTAGTGGCATGATGTCTTAACATCCAGATGGTTTGGGATAGTATCAAGTGCCTTTAAGCATAGCTTTATGGCAATTGATATTTTGGCCATGATATGGCCTTTTACCTTTTATATGAATATGTTTTCATTAAAAAGCTACTGCATTCAGCCACTGTAAAGAGCAGCTTTGCTTTTTTCTCTCTCTGCTTGTCTACCATTTTGAACTGTGGGGGCAGGAACTGAGAGGGATGGTGGGAATGGACAAGCGTGATGGGGGCTGCATCCACCCACGCTGAAGTCACTGCTAGACTTATAGGCCAAAACCAACCCAAAACAAAAGTGATACTACATGCAGGCACTTTAAGTTGCCAATTTGCTTTTTTTTTCTATATTTGTTCTCCATTTTTGAACTGCTGATCAGAAGGGGGAGGGGGGAGAGGAACAAGTGTAATGGTGCTGCATTTGCTCTCAAACTGAAGCTGAAACTAGGATTATAGGATACGAACCTGCCCAAATATTTCATCATATCCTTCATAATAATAACAAAAATTGGCAGCCTCCCTCTTATCACCCAGAAATACTGAGTTCTCCCCTGCTTCTTCACCTTGGGAAACCTCCACTGTGCTGTGCTCTTCCTGGAGCATAGAAGGGACCGCTCCTGTGAATGGGGAACAAGCGAGGGCCATCCCCTTAAGCCTCTCTCTCCCTCAGGTGTCCAGGGTCTGCTGCGTTGCATCTTCATAAACATCCAGGGAGGGAGGACATGAACTGGAGGCCTCCAGTATAGTACCCAAACCACTACAGTTATGAGGAAGCTCTTTTTTCTCCCTCAGCTTTTTGCAAAAACCACCTTAGCTGCCTCTCTGTGAGAGGGGCAAGTCTTAGCACACATCTAAGCACACATTGGCATCTCCCACTGGCTAGTTTAGGTGGCTCCCTTCACCTAGTCTTCTGGCTTTTGTGAATCACAGTCTAAGGAGCCTAGGCACCAAACTCAGGCATTGTCAATTGCAGTGTTGTTCCTGTGATTTTTTAGGCACATAAAAGTCAGGCATTGTGATGTTTGCTCAATGTCACAACGCCTAAGTACCCTTCTGTGAATTTAGGCCTAGATCACATCACAGAACTGTGAGGCACTAAGTTGTCTCTAATCACCTGTGGCGCAGCTGTACATTCAGCATTTTTATGAAGCATATTGAAAGAAAGACAGTGACACAAATGATCAAGGGAGTTATTTATGAGGACAGATTTTTTAAAAAAACATTATTTATTAGTGACAAGTATGTGAAGGGTGTAAACTCCAATGATAGAGAAAAAATATCTATTGTGATACAAGTGAATATAATTAGTAATGATGAAATAATTTAAAAAATAGGCTGAATATTTAGAAAAACTTCCTGACAGTGCGCTATATTAGGCTATGGAAATAGAGCCCCATCACTAGTGGGTTAGAGCAATATGGTACCCTCTAGCAACATTTTAGGTCAATTCTAAAACAATGGTCGATGGTGGTCTTTTAATGACAACTCCTATTCCATATAAAACAATCCAAATTTTGAGATGATAGCGAATAAATGAGGGATTTTATTTTTAAATGTTTTGAAATCGTCAATTTACAAATTGTATTAGAAAAGTTATACATGTTGCTATGCATTGTAGTATGACACAATGCCAGGGTGTGTTCCTGTTTTAGTCCTAGTTTTTGCATTTTTTTTTTTGTCTTTGGGAAGGCAATAACACATACTAAACTGTAGCAGCAACTCTCTTTAAGCCAACTATACAGAAAACTTTTATCTTCAGGTTTTAGTACATATAAAAACATATAGAATGTACTCTTTTTGCTGTGTAAAATCACTTTATTACGCAAGCTTTTAATTTTTTTCTTCATGTGGAACATGGAAATGACATGAGCATAGTATTTTGTAATTAGAAAGGAAGTGATATGTTTGCCACTGTCTTGACTTTGTTTTTCTTTCCTTCCTTTTTAGATTCTTTAGAGCTAGATTCACATAAGATAATAATCCTACTGTATATCTATAACTCAGAAATGTGGAAACAATGATACAAGGTGAGTGAAACTTCCTGCTGTTCACCATGTAACACAAAACTAAAGAACAACATAAAAAGATAAAATTTGATGCAGATGACATTGAAAATATGTAGTCAGAGCTGATTCATCCATGAAACCTTCATTTGTATGACATTTCAAAAGCTTGATGTGACTAAAAGGGCAAAGGATATCCTGAAGATGCTGGGGAATTTCCACTTATTGTAGACCACTTTGAAATCAACAACATGAGTGAAGGGAGATCAGAGAGTTACAAGGGCAATTGCAAAAACTTGGGAAAAGAACTGAAGATGGGTTTACTGCAAAGGATCTTCTGGTATATCTTTCTGGTGCCAACCACAAGTTAAGAAAGGAGAAATTGTGATTTTCTGTACACCTTTCTGGTGCAATCCACAAGTCAAGAAAAGAGAAATCTGGAACTCAGCTGATGTGCATACTATAGGGAATAGAGTGATGGGATTTGGCTTCATGGAGCATTATATTGTGATGAGAGATGGTGAGGTGACAGTTTTCCTTAGATGGAGCCTTTAGATACAAACCTGACTTCAAAATAGTCAGCCCTTTTAGGAGATATTTACATTAGGCAACGTAGGAAGGGGTTAAAAATGGAGCTTTCATTTAAATTAATAAGTATGACCTATAATTCCTATGTAAAGCAATGAAGGTGTTTTGCAAGAAGAGATAAAATATAAGACTAAAACAAAATGTATCAATGTATGTAAGTGCCTATACATAATATATAAATATGATGAGTTGGCTACAAATGATACCAGACATTATATATGACATGTAGCCAGGGGTGAAAGTAGGCCGGTATGAGCCTGTACAGCATATTGGTAAGAACAAGAAGTGGCCACCAGTACCAGCCCGTACTCAGTGCTTTAACGTTGCTGCCAATTTCCCCCTCCCCCAATGGGGGGGGGTGTAAAAGGGGCAGCTGCCCCGAGGGCCTGCAATTTAAAAGGGCCAGTGGCTCCCAGCCACTGTACCGCAGCAGCAGACAGAGCCCCGGACCCTTTTAAATTGCCAACAGAGCCCCAGGAGGCACAGGTCAGGCAGCACAGATGGGCTGGCTGGAGAGGCTGACCACCCACCCCACCCCTTCTGCCTGAGGCCCGCTCCTTCCATCTGGGGTCCGGAGCTGGGCCCCCGTACTGGTAAGTCATCTATGTTACTTTCACCCCTGGACTGAGAGAAAAATTTCTATAGGAAAGCCAGAAAGGGAACAAGAGAGACAGGGCGGGGTGTCACTTTGCTAAACCAATGAGACAGTTATAATCTCACCGTGAAGTACTTTGGTGATATATATAAATACAGAGGTCTAAGTAACCAAAGCAAAAAACAAAACAAAACACAAAAAACCTGCAGTAGACACCTGGTGCAGATCATTAAGACTAAAAGAGAAAAGAAATGAATAATCCAGCTACTGAAGATTCTAGAATTCCAAGAAATTGAATGCATCGGTGACACAAACTACCTAGACATCTGTTCTTTTCTGACTACATTAAAGCATTGTTCTATATGTATCACTGTAGCATTTAGATATAGATGATTTATCATTCTGCTATGTGACAAACTAAACTAAAACTCAAACACATTCCTAGGTTATGAAGAGGACAATATTTTGGTCCAGAATGTACATAAATACAACCAGAGAAGACTTCATCCTGGATTAGAGCAATTCAGAGTTTGGGCAGTGAAAAGTTTTTCCATGAACATTAATTTTAATTCCTAATATCTATTAAGCTCAGTTGTGTTCATCCCCCCATTTTATTCATTATGAGTGAATATTCATGTTTACATAAACGTGAGGGGAATGTCTGCTCTTCATATTATAGTCCATATTTGCATACAAATGGACATATTCACGCACAAACAAAAGCACACCACAGTTTGTTATTTTCCTTTAAAGAAGTCCAGTCATCCAATCAGATAGCAGAAACAATACCATGTGACTTACATACCATGAATAATACATGCTGATAGGCTGAAAACTACCCATCTATACCATTTAGCGAATACTTACTTGCAAAGGAGGAGCACAGTGGCAGGAATAAAGACCAGATCATGAATGCTTTGCAAATGGAAAAAAACAAAGCAGCCCCATTAATAAATGAAGGAGATAAAACCTAATATTTTGCTTTAATGAACTGTTGCATTTTTCTTTTCTTGCTCTTCTGCTGTTTCATCACACACCTTTTTCTGGAGCAGCGGTGTAAATAAAAGCTGGCCGTACCCATTAATGTGGTCTGATAAAATCACATTCGTGAGCAGACACCTCAAATCCTTCATTAGCAGGGTCATAAACTACAAATGCCATTTGATTAGGATATGATGAAAGGAATTTATTAACAGATGTGCATTCAGCTACACTGTTTTATTGGCAGCTTTATGAGATTCTTTCCTGGGATGACAGGTGTGGCCTTCCAGTTCATTTTGTATAGAAAATGCTGAATAGAGTGCATGCAGTGTGTAATGATTTAATTCAAGTCCCCATCAATTGCTAGAAAAGAAAGAAGCTTTTGCATATTAATTGAAGCCAAATATTAGAAATTAGACAAAGCAGAAGAAAGTATCATTGATCAGAAGAGAGCTAAATATAATAGGACACAGTCACATCATACACATATTTTGTCAAGATATGTCAGAATTTTGTAAAACTTGGCAAATGGAAATCTTTTGAAGTTTTTTGTTTGTCGTTTTCCATTCATGGGACAGTCAACTCTAGTCATTTAGGCCTCAGCTGGCAAAAGAAAGAAGATCCTTTTGGTTTATTGATCTGATACAAAATTGTGATTACAAATTGAAAACACAGAGTGAATAAAAGGGAAAATGGGGAACTTCTGTGGTTAGGTATTTTTAACTGCTGTGTCTGGCTGTTCTGTGTTTAACAGAGACTGCAAAATTCTAGACATCTGTATTCTGGGCCTCATTATCATTGTTTAAAATGTGCCATACAATCTAGTTTACGGAGCAATTAAAATGTTCTTTTCTGTCTCCAATCTCATTTTCCATATGTTCTGTGTTCTAGATATATATTCTGCAGTAATAATATTTTCTGTAACAAGTTTCTGATAGCTGCATTGAAACTTCTTCCATTTAAAATATGTGCCAGTCAATATGAAGGTATCCAAGAACTTTTGTTCTGCAGCAAAGTGAGATTCTTCATACGCTTCTGAGAAGAAATGAAAGCTGTGAGTTACATTAATGTGAAGAGAATGTTTTACTTATGTTTAGGTGCACATAACAAAGAATGTCACTAATGCACTGCTGGCAAAAATATCTGGACTTGGAAATAAATAAAAGACAAACACTATTGCATAAAGAAATATATAGATTATCTTGTAAAGATACTGAAATTTGAAGCCAAAACATCATCTGAAACAACCTTAACATGGATTTATCATTGAAATGTGTATTAATTTCCTATAAAGAGACCTAGAATTATACTGCTATGATAGGTGTCACCAGGTCACACTGTTATACATAATCTTCCAAGTTCAAACTTCTTTTTTTTAGCATGCGAGCAAATGTTCAGCCTTCGGAAGACATGCTGTACTGTTGTTAGCTTTTGTTATTCAAGGTTTTGTGTAGAAGCAATGGACTCTGGAGAGGGAGATGTGCAAGCGGCAGGAGAATTTGCTATTTGCCTTGGTCTCTGATTAGAATAATTTCTTGAGGCAGAGTTGCTCCCTGGGAACTGGGCACTAGAGTTGAGATGAGTTTTCTGAAAAGAGGGATTTCCCTGCAAGCTGTTTGACCGCTTCTGTTCCAGGATTGGTGTAGATGCGTAAGTAACAAGTTATACTTAGAATACACCCAGACTCCATGCCAGATTTCTCCTTCACTGGGAGATTGACCTGAAAGGCCTCAGACATCTTCTACTACTCAGTAGTGGGCCAAGAGTGGTGACAGAATGAGACGCTAGTGTTGGAAGAGGAGACAAGAATATCGATGTATTGTATAGTGTATAGCAGTGAGATAAAATCAGATAAGTAGACAGGAGCTAAATTAAGGAGGTCTTGAAGGTAAGAGCCAGAAGTCTGTGTCTGATGCAGTGGAGAAGGAGCAGAGAGTGGAGGGATTCAAAGTGTGCATGGGGAGGAGGGGGAAGTGACATGTTTGAAGTGATGAAGATGATTTTGACAGTACCATTCTGAATGGACTTGAGGAGAGAAAGTTCTCAGTAGTGTAGGCCAGAGAGAAAAAGGTTGCAGTAGTCAGGACAGTCCACATTAAGGCACGATATGAAGTAGCACTGCCCTGGCCAGGAGCAGTGGAAGGCGGCTGTCTGCAGCACATGTCCTGAAGCTTTCAAGTACATGAAGATTCATCCCACACCTCTTTGTGAGGTGAAATTTATTAAACCTTGTACAGCCGAGTGTTTCAGCTGATCAGAGCATTGAGTGGAGAGCCATGCCCTCCCTCCTTCCCTATACAGCCCCACCCATTTTGGGATTCCTTGGGGAACAGAGATGGAGCAGTCCATGCACTCCCCTGCCTGGCTCTTAACCAAGCTGCACAAGTAGAGAGCAGCTCCTTACCCTCTTCCCCACCACACACTCACCTAAGGGCCAGGCAGCATCTAGCCCCATTGCATTAGCTTAAGTATCTTTATATGTCATTTTACAGGTGGATGGAAGTTGCCACCTGGTACCCTGCCGAGGAGATTCCCCTGGTGAGTGAGGGAACGTTTTGCCTAAGGACAGAGGAGCAAACTACCACTCTTAAAAAAGAAAGCTCTGGGTTCCTTAATGTCCACCCAAAGCAGGAAATGCCTCTGCCTTTAAATTCGCCTCTGCGGGACACACACATTGCAGAATTTATCTTTTGCATTCAATCAAACTGACTCTGCTAGGATTTGAACTTGTAGCCAGAGAAGCTTAGATTATTTAAGGCCTAATTCTTATCCCACTGTTCCTACATAAGTTGCAGAAATACATCTAGCTTTTTTACGAGCCAACAAGGGCAGAATGTCACTATTTCCATCTAACCTCTTTACAGAAAGCTAACTGCAAATTCTCAAACCCAAGGAAATAAAATCATTTGCATTTGCAATTAAATATTGGAATTTTCACAATGAAAACAGCTTTCCATCTGCAAAACTTACTCTTGGAGGGAAAGAGCAAAAACATAAATGACCTGAAAAAGACAAAAACATCAATTATTACCAATTTTGCAACAAATACATCTTTCTTTCTTTCTTTCTTTCTTTCTTATATACTACTTGCTAAATATCAGGAGGAATTTTAACAATAACAACAAAACAGTCTGATTGTACATGCAGTCATAATATATACAGGACTAAAGCATTATTTGATGATACATGGTGATTGACTGTATTTTAGGCCCCAATCCTGCCAGTACGTATACATGTAGCAAGGTGGAGTGGCTTCCCTCGGATGCTGACAGGGAGGAACCACTCCCCACCCCTGGTGGGCAGCTCCAGCCTGGGCCCACCTCTTGCCCTGGAAGTGGAGGGGTGGAACGGGAAGTATAAAAGATGGAGCCTCCAGTTCAGTTGAGGGAGAGCCAGGGAAGGAGTTGGATGCTGCTGCCTCCTGAACCAGGGACTGAGCTGTATCAACCTCTGCCTCTGGAGGACTCTATGGAGGAGCTGCTGCCCAGTGGATACCCAGAAGAACTGCTGGCTGCTGAGTGCCCTGAGGAGCCTGAGGGCCTGTGAGTAATGAAGCCCTATGAACAGGTAGGGGTAGGAAATATCCCAGGAAAATAGTTGTGTTGCTGAAACCATGGTCAGCGTATTTTGGCAGGGTCCCTGCTGACCCAGTGATGGGATTCCCTGCCACTGTTAGGGCCCTGGGCTGGGACCTGGTGGAGTAGGGTGGGCCTGGTCTCCCCCTGCTGCCAACCCCAATCCTGGGGTGGCAGCCTCCCCACCTTAGGCTGAACGGCCTGAATGCGTTTGCTATCTGCTCCGCCCAGGGAGTTGGGCCCTAAATTGCTTTTGCTCTGTCCTGCCCAGGGAGCTGGGTCCCAGACTGTTTTTACTCCGCCCTGCTCCGGGGGATCGTGAGCCTGACTGTGATTGCTCTGCCCTGCCCAGACGGTTGAGTTAAATCATGCTAATTCCCTGCTGATCGGCTTTCAGCCACTAGGTGGCATAGGGAGGCAAAATGGCCTCCCTCTGACGCTCACAGGGAGGAACCACTCCAAGCCACTACACTTAGTGGAGAATGCAGGTGCGACCCCAGCCCAGAGACAAGGGGCCTAGCCGACTGCAGAGAATCCCCCCCTCCTCCATGAGCATTCTCTGATCACTGAGGTTGAGAAACTGATTAAGTGGGTGGCAGAGAGCCATCAACAACAGCAACTCGTGCAGCAACTGGGAGCTCAACAGAAACAGTTGTTCCTGGGGGGCCAGCATCAGGAGCAAGAGCAGCAGTGCCTCCAACAGTTGGTTGCCCTGCTGCCTGGTCCCAGTTGCTCAAGACCCTGCTGTGCCTACCATGCCCATCTGATTAGCAAAGATGGGACCTAAAGATGACCCAGAGGCTTTCCTTCTGACATTTGAACAGGTTGCCTCAGCCACCCGGTGGCCCCCTAAGCAGCAGGCCACCATCCTGGCCCAGTATCTAACAGGGACAATCCAAACAGCCTACCATGGACTCCCCACCATTGAGGCCCAGGATTACGGGAGAGTAAAGGCTGCAGTGCTCAACATGCTGGACATCACCTCAGGGAATGGCTATCTGCCGGGTTTCCGACCCCAGATCGTCGCTCAGGAGATGAAGGACACCTGCTGGCGGTGGCTCCAAACTGACCGGCACTCTGCCACCGAGGTGGCCAAACAGATTGCCCTGGAACAGTTCACCTACAGCCTCCCACCGTGAGGGAGGGCTTGGGTGTTCTGGTAATGCCCCGCTACTTTTAAGTGTGGCAATCACTGCTGTGGAGGACTTCCTGGCCAACTAGGCTCCTGTTGGGCCAGGAGCCCGAGCCACAACGTCAGGGTCAACCCTGACAAGCCTGGAGAAGAGCTTCAACCCATGGGCCAACGCCTGGCCCACCCCAAGGAGTCAAAGCAAACGAAGTGTCACCAAGCCCTGTCGCGCAACCGCAACACATCAAGGTGAGCCTGAGGCAGCCCCCATGGAAAGGAGGCCTTGGAACCTGATCCCCGCTCCACACCCACCACTCCAAGAGATGCAGCCAAGACATCTGGAACCAGGACCCTGTTTTTCCTGTGGCCATTTGGGACACCTGCAGAGGGAGTGCCCCTTGATGGACTCTACCTTTGGCCAGGTTTTCACGGGGCAGTCCCACGCCCCTGTAAGGAGAGTCAGGATGAGCTCCACCCTGACATCTGGTGGTGAGTCATGGCAAAGCACTCCAGGGGCTGATCCAATTTGCATAGGCACACCCACCCTGCCTGGTACGAACCATAGTGGCCCAAATGGGCATTTTGGGCTGCTGTAGGATCCTCAGTTTTCTGTATTGGGGCAGGAATTTCTGTTATTGGGGCAGGAAGAATAAACTGTTGTTATACTGCTTATGTAAATCATGGCCAGTGGAACTGTACTTGGCCTTTTGTCATGTTAAAGGGGAACTTGCCATTAACTAAACAGCACTCGCCAGCCAAGGGACATGGGTTCCAAAGCCCAGTGAATTGAGAGAGGCTGGGGGATAGGGGATTGTGTCTTGGCCTAAGATCAAGCGTAATACCTGGTGGTGTAGGACCCTTGTGAGGGTCTGAGACACCAATTACAGCATCTCCGCCTCTCTCCACTGTGGAATATCAGAGCTAATGTTGAGTTCCTTGAGAGTCTGGTTTCAGACTGCTGAATTGAAATCACTCTGGGCTAATAGTGCAACTGAGCACTAGGGCTCCCCTAAACTACAAGCTGAAATCACTAAAGTGCTAACAGCCTTATGAGCTGAAATCACTAAGCTGAAATCACTGAGCACTGTGTTAAGTAGTGGGGGAGCCTGAAGATAAGTGGCTGGTGGAGCAGTTAGCAAGACAGCTGATGGTGTGGTGCTGCTGGCAAAGCAGAGCAGTTCGTGAGGACAGTCGGAGTGGTGCTGCTGGCAGAGCGGAGCAGTTCGTGGTTGCAGTTGGAGCAGCTTGCAGGACGGCTGGTGGAGCGGCGCTGTTGGTGGGACAGAGCAGTTCGTGGGGACAGCGGTAGCGGCTTGCGGGACAGCTGGCGGAGCAGAGCGGCCGGTGAGACGGCTGGCGGAGCAGAGTGAAGCCCCACGGAGGGGTGAGGCAATCATCTTCACGCCACGTAAGGTGCCCCTTACCCCCCGCCCCTTCCCATTGCTGCCCAGGCGGGTGGCGTGTAGCACCCTGCAGATGAACTTTTGAACTCTGGGACTGGACTTTTGGGTTCGTGGACTTTTGGGGACTTTGGGTGACGTTTGGGTTGCTGGACTCAAGAACCCAAGGGACAGGGCACGGCCCAACTGGCTGGGGTGGGTCTTGCTCACAGTTTGGCTTATAGATCCTAGTTGCGGTGTTTTCCCAATTTAAGGCTGGTATTGTTTACCTGCTGCTATTAAAGATTTCTGTTACACTGAGGCTCTGTGCTTGCGAGAGGGGAAGTATTGCCTCTTTGAGGCGCCCAGGGGTGTGTATAAGATTTCCCCAGGTTACTGGGTGGGGGCTCGAGCCGGTTTTGCATTGCATTGTTGAGAAGGGAACCCCTATGTACTGAACCTGGCCCTTGCTGCTGTCAACTCATCCTGGCAGAAGGGTTACACCCGCAAGCAGCACACTGCAAAAATTACAATCCTGGTGGTGGTCAGCAGACTACTGGCCCTTGCCTTTGTTGACTCAGGCTTCAGACAAACCTTGGGGTGATCCACCTACAGTGTGTTCATGGTGATGTGAAGCCATATCCCAGTGCCCAGGTTCCACTGAGTTTGAGAGGGGTGACCTGAACGATGACAGTAGGACTGGTACCTAGACTTGGCGCACTGGGAACCCCTTCCCCCCCGCCCCCAACCATGTTGATGGGGATACCCTCGAGGTAGGATGTGATACCCTCAACACCCTTGAGCGGATGCCCTGGAGGTAGGATGTGAGCCAGAGGAGTATCATGACCTTGATGACCTGGGCAGAGAGGCCACAACTGCCCCGCTGACTGACAAGGAGGGCCCCAACCCGGGTGTTGACTTTAGACAGGATCAGAGGGAAGACCCCACACTCAGCTGGGCATACAGGTAGCTAGCCACGATCAACAGAGAGGCAACCAATGAGCAAACCAGTGGCCCTGGTTTGAGATAACCAATGACCGTCACCGTCACATCAACAGGGACCCCTAAACCCAAGAAACCCAGACCCTGCTGGTGCCCTGGAGTCACCGCTGTGCTGTTTTGAAACTAGTCCAGAACGTCCCCACTGCAGGTCACCTGGGACTCGAGAGGACCCTGGCCTGAGTCCTAACACAGTTTTTTCTGGCCCGGGGTGCATCAGGACATCAAGTATTATTGTAACTCATGCCTGGAATGCCTGCTAGCAGCCTCATGGGAGGTACTGAAGGCTCCCTAGGCCTCTTGCCACCACAATACATATGACTAAGTTTACATCAACTGGAATAAAGTTGTATGTTCCTGAAAACAGGCTTACAATGGAATTGCTAGTACAGATTCAGCTGCAAGTTAACACGTAAATGGCAATTAAGTTCAATGAGACTATTCATATGAGTAAAGTTACTCATGCGCATAAGTGTTTCCAGGGATGGGGCATTAAGTCAAGTAGCACCACTTTTAAGTACAGCATGCCTACTCAAAGTGATAGTAATGTGTATGCCACTTCCAAAGCCTCCTCCTGAAGTGTGTAACTTTGAAACTTCAGTGAAGGATAACATGGGAAGTACCGATAAAGCTAAGAGGTGTTTTTCTTCCTGCTCCCCTCCTCTACCTCCCTCCATAAAGATGCTAGAGTTAATTTGTTGCAGTTTTGCCTGCACACGGCCTATTATATGGGCTGTAATTTCAAGGGATGGAGCCTGTGAACTCCCAGGTCAGTTGTAAACTGATCACTCCCCAGCCTCTCCTCCTTGTGCTTTTAAGTGTTTTGAGCCTGGTAAATTGAAACCTGAAGAAACACAGAGCTATGATCTCTGGGACCTCTAGAGCAAAGCTGGACTTTTGCTGATTTGCTCTAGGAAGTAACTGCTTACTTACCCCATAATTAACACCACAGAGCTGATCCTGGGAAGATAAAATATGGGAGGTCAGACACAGGATCAAGAAGAGAAGGGTTCCATTAAAAGTGTAACATTTGGGGCCTTAGTCTCCTCTCATTTACACCCAGGTAAGTCAGGAGGGATTCCACTACATCAGTCGTGTTACTCAAGTGCAAAACCTGTCAGTGGAAAATAAGATCTTTCATATCTATTCTTGTAGATTTTACCTAATGCTCCTTAGTAACTTAAACAATTAATATCGCTTGTTAGCTATATTTATAGCAGTACTTTCACTCTTTCATTTTGTAGTGGAGATTGCATCAGCATTCAGGACCTAAACGTTTATTCCAGTTGATTGGTTTATATTAGCCACATAGCTAATTGCAGTAATCTTGATGACAATGAGTAAATATTACTAAATCAGCTTAGCATAAATAATATGTTTACTACATTAATTACATCTTGATGCTTGGATAATTAAAAACATGCTTTTTCGTACAAAAAACAAAGGTCCAAATCCTCAGCTCATTGAAATCAGAATAGCTGCATTGAAGTCTACGTGACCCTCATTTGGACTTTGACAGGTTGATTTCAATAGAGCTACTACAGTGGTTCTCAAACTTTTGTACTGGTGACCCCTTTCACATAGCAAGCCTCTGAGTGCGACCCTCCTTATAAATTAAAAACACTTTTTAATATATTTAACTCCATTATAAATGCAGGAGGCAAAGAGGGGTTTGGGGTGGAGGCTGACAGCTTGCGACCCCCCATGTAATATCCTCGAGACCCCCTGAGGGGTCCCGACCCCCAGTTTGAGAACCCCTGAGCTACACTGATTTACATCAGCTGAGGATCCAGCACACAATTAGTAAGAGAATCAGGAGTATGTTTCTATACTTCCAAGTAATAATTGTGGCAGTTAAACAATAGGAATTACTAGAGGTAGTATAGCATGCTTCCTGACATTCCTCTCAAATCTCCAGTTTTAGTCCTAAATTTCTCACTGCTCCACACAAATTTGCTTTCTCCACATTTTTATTGTTGAAAACTATTGACATCAGAAATAAAGAATTATGAATCTGAGGCCACAGAAAGAATTATTTACACTAAAGGAATGGATCCAATAGTATTTTAATGAATAATTTTTGCTTGTCCCTCAGTTTGGGTCTTTGTTACATACTGCGTCCCACATTTGGACTTTGGGAGGCTGAGAGATATGGCATCCTGATTACATTTTCCTAATAAAGCTTGTTGTTCACTTTCAATGAAGCAACAGCACAAGAATAAAGCTCTTTCTTTTGAAAAAGGCTCAGGGTCCTTGGACCTATCTAAAAACAAAAAATGAAATAATTCAGCTAAACTTCTGCATATAAATCAAACCTGAAATAGCAGAATGAGCCAACTGGCTGATTTCCTAGCCAGACTATGTGAACACGTAGGATGGGCACACAGATCTATTAGTCTGTCCTCTTGGTTTTAATAGCTTGAAATGGGATTCAAATATTACAATAGCAAATTGGGCATGAATTTGCAATGTAATTTGGCTGCCAAAATTCAGATTCAAATGAAAGCATCATATTACAAATTAGGGATGTAACGGTCCCTTTCTATATAGCTCTGATACCACCACAGAGGGCATATTGCATTCATTTCTGGGTACCACATTCCCCCAAAATATTGACAAATGGGAGGAATGGTAAAGAAGAGCAACGGAAATCACCAGACAGCTGGAGTGATGACTTAGGAGGAAAGAGTAAAAAAATCGAAGTATGTATAAACTGGCTGATGACTAAAAGAGGTGGTGGTGGTGGAATATGATAATAGTGTAACACACTGGCCACATGGGCTATTATGACCCCCTGTGTGGCTGATCACAGAAGGCAGCTGTCAAGTAATTAATGTAGCCCTTTATAGTGGCACTTCCACTAGTTCCTCGGTGGGAGACTATCCCGCAGTCCAATGATGCTGCATGATTTGTGGCGCTTTACATAAAGTTGTGCAAGATAATGTATTAGATTGGACTGAAAGAAGAATCAGACTGGTTGAAGAACCCAAGCCGAGTATAAACATTTCACGATGACTAAATCATTACGAATGACTTAGACGCATCTTATGTCAGGAAAACAATTTTGATAGTTAAACAAAATAGCTCCTCTCACCAACCTAGCCCTTGCTCTGGAAACTAGCCCATTATGAAAGCCTGCTAGAATGAAACCGATGCACAGATCTCTCTCCCTGACCTCCCATACTGCTGTCAGCCTCATGACTGATGTCTCTTTCATTTCAGCAGGATGGTTGTTGCTATTAGAAGGAGGCTTTGTATTTTGATATAATCTTTAACTTCGACTACAGTTAACTTTTTATACTGTATCATTAGGCTTGGCAGAATTTGATTTTTTAAATATAATTTCAATAGGTAATATTGATGTTTATTTTAAGCAATGTTTAGGTCTTTATCTGTTTAAATGTTTACAGTTGTGGGCTATTGTGGTGGATCAGATGATTATTTAATGACAGTAGACACTGACATTCAAAATGTTAAAACTTTATAAAGTGTTAAAATACAAAATGATCAGCATCACATGTCAAAATATACAAAGTGAATATCCTTAAATCATCATATCTGTTTTTTACTATTCATTCATTGCTCCATTTGAAACAAGCCTAATTCAAAAGTCTAAATAAATGAATTTTATCTCTAATAATTTCTCAAGCAGCATTTTTCTTACTGTATCTATCTGTAAATTTCTATTATGATCAATGGAAATATTTTTTCGTCCATGTGCATATGTGAAGCTGATGTTACCAACATTTACCAATAAAAATCCAATCCTTCCAAGCCTGTTTCTCGGGTGTTCAGAACACTTTGTTGAGCAAAGGATCTAAAGGCATACTCAGTAATGTGATGGAATTACTAAAACTAAAATGTAAACTCTGAGGAAAAATTTCCTAGTGGAGAGTGCTATAAGACAGTAGAACAGACCTTCCAAGGGAAAGGGTGGAAGCCCACTGTTTGATAGACTTGAAAATGAGACTGGACAAAACACTAGAAATTGTAATGAAAGGAGTAATTCTGCTTTAGTAATAAACTACAGTAAATAACAGTCAGATCATTTCAATTTTAACATCTATGCTTTTATGAGCAAAATGGGTGCAATCGCCTTTTAAGGGCAGCTAAAAGAGGGGAGCAGACTGAACATGTTGCCTGATTCAAATCTTTCTGTTAACAAAACCCTACACTGTCAAAAACCTGTCAAGGGAGTTCCTGTATTCAAACAGACAGCAATTTAAACATATCACTAACCTCAGGGAATCTAGAAATACCAAAACAAGGGATATTTTTAGCCCATTTAGCTACTTGGGGGTGGTAAGTGTCTGCTCTCATTAAAATCTTACAACTGTTTCTCCCAACTGTCAAAACTGTAAAGCTGTTGACTGATGTAGCTGAGATAACCAGGGTAACAAAATCCCACTGCTTTAGGTGACAGTGGTTTTATGATGACACCACCAGTAGGCTAGCTCTGCTTTGAAGAAAATTGGGATGCTTTCAAAGTTAGTATCCTTACTATCCAATTTGCACCCCTGCACCTTGTGTCCTTATTTAACTGTATGCAAATAAGTGCAAGGAGAGTGGAGAGGGCAGTCTTTCTGGGCGTGGTAGCATTTTACACCCATTTTGCACTCATTTGGCACTGGTGTGAATGACTACATAAATTGCAGGGCAGTGGAGGATAAGGCCCATATTTCTGAATGAAATGGCAGCTTGTGCTATGCATATCAGGGGAATAATAATAAAAATACTGAAATCAGAGACAACAAAAATAAATACACAATATAGGCAACAGCAATGTTATCAGAGTATGTACACAAACCGCTCTGTTGTGAAAATGCATATCAGGATGCAGGGAGAACCAATGTCAACATTTCAAAAATAGTGTACAGGTCAGGTGTGTGTGTATGCATACGTGTATGCGTAAGAAGCGTTTCTTTCCTTTCACTAACGAGGGGCTTCTCTCCTTTCCCAATGAAGATGCGTTTCTCGTTGTCCTCTCTTATTTGTTTGGGGGAGGAAGTCACCTAAACTGACTTCCCCCGTCCCTCCTTATGTGTCCTACACTCTGTCTCCCACCGGTGGCTCTGCTGGGTTGGGGGGTGGGAGAAAAAACTTTGTCCTGGTTCATCTCCTATTGTATGCTTCAGTGCATCCTGGGACATCAGGCAACTGACAGGCTATAAGAGGCTGGAGCAAGTTTTGTTTCTTCCAGTCCAACTGATGCATGGAATCATCAATATATCCAAGGGAACTGGCTGGTGCTTATTTTGCAGTCATGTGGAAACTGATAATGGTGGGGGAGTGGCCACTCACCACCCTCTAAAGTCACTGTAGGAAAAGAGTTAAGGCAGGGATTCCCAAACTATTTGCCAGCACAACCCTATGTTAATTATCTATTCCCTCCTGGGACCCCAGACAGCATGGAGGATGCCATTTTGTAGAGTAAAATGGCATCTTCCATGCATCATGACCTTGCATGTACAGTGTGCGCAAGGTCACTTTGTGTGGAGCAAAATGGCGTCCTCCACACACTAGGGATCGCCGCAACACCATCTACTGATGATTGGACCCCATATGGGGTTGCAACACACAGTGTGGGAACTGCTGAGTTAAGACCTCCAGGCCCTCAGAAGAAGACAAAGTAAGTAGGAGAGTCTTTTTAGGGGAGTCACCTGGGGAGATGTTTGAGGCAGGAATTTCTTAGGAATGGGGTTTAAGCAAGGTTCTTCCACACAGGGGCAAGAGCATGGGTTGTGCGGGGCTGTCAGGAAGGGACATGCATTCTTCCCCATCCTGTACACCTTAGTAATCAGGAGAAAGTCTGGCAGAGCTAAGAGTGCTCACTCAGCAGTAGCCTGGCATTTTGACAGCCTTCAATAGAATGTGAACCTGAAAATGCTGGGGTTTAGTTCAGATGCTCAAAACTACCATGTGTGAGAGGGCTTGAAATGTCACAAAACTCTCGCTCCTGCCTCTGCTCTGCCCTGCCCTAATATAACAGTATCATGTCCATTAGCCATAAAGCACTTTACAAAACTCAACTATGCCCCAGCTATATGTTAGTATATCACTACCACTTTACAGACTGGTCAAATGAGGCAAGGAGAAGTGAAGTGAGAGACAAGAATAGAACTCCAAATGTATGGCTTCCAGTTCTGACAACAGCAGGTCAGAAAATGCTAAATATATTCCATGAGATTTTTTTTTGGGGGGGGGGGGGGGGGGATTTCACCAATTTTTTACAGATTTTTTTTCTGTTTTTGACAAAAAATGAAAATGTTTTAAATTTTAAATTGTTTTTGTTTTCTGAAAATTGAAAAAATGGCAGTATTTGATTTTTGAAACAGAACTTTTGGGATTTGCTTGCTTAAGGTTTTGGACACTGAAAATGTTTTAGGTTCTGGAGGATTTTGCAAATGGAAAATTTTTGAATTAGTTTTTTCTTTGAAAAACTGGAAATTTTTGAAGAAAGTGATTTTTCATTGGAAAAAATGTTTTAAAAAAAACATTTCAACCAGCTGTGATTCTAACCATTAGAAAACCCCCGCACACCTCATTCTTAATGATCAAATGGCTCATGTGACCCTTCTCATACTAATACACTAAGGATAATGTGGGGAAATCATTTAAATATAACACAAATGAAACTGCACTAGACTCCAGAAACAAGCAAGAGTTTAGACTTATATTAACTTTCATCCAGTAACTCACATACTGGGCAGACTACATAAAGCCATTGCAGCTTAGTGGAAATTGACTTCTTAGAACATATGGACCTGCTCCCAAAGAGTTTACGATCCAAGCGCTGGATCTACAATTACACACATAAGTAACTTTATGCACATGAGCAGTCCCAGTAAACAGACTGAGTCTACTCAGGTGCCTAAAGATACTTGTGTGCATAAGTGTGATCAGGTTCAGGTTCTTGGATTGACTGACTAAGAAATTTAGGTTTTTTGTCCATATTAGGGTTTCCTGACAATTTTCTGTCAAAATTATTTTTTTTAATTTTTTTGGCAAGTGCCTGCTTTCCATGGAAAGTGTCAATTTTTCATCAAAAAAGCGGAACACTTCGGCTAGGATGCCAAGAGGTGAGACCATGCTGCTTCATGGGAGATGTCGTCTCACCAGGGAGCCCAGCCCATAAAGGAGAATGGAAGCATGAGACACCTAAAATACAACATCCATGAGGGAAAGAGGTGATTTTTCAGAATAAAAATATTTCAAGTTTTTGGACAAAAGCTTTTGGATTTCAATTTTTTACCAAAACCTCAATATTTATTTGAGGGGTGGGTGGGTGTGGAGAGAATCTGAGCTCCTATAGTCTACATCACACCAGAAATTTAGTCAATATGATCCAAAACTAGTGATTTTTGGATGCCCAAAACACCTCTCAATTATTCCTTATTTCAAAGGATAGTACTCATTTTAGTCCCAAAGTACCCTATGTTCTGCACAAATTTGGCATTCCCTCGCTTTTATTGTTGAAAATTATTTAATAAGTAAGAATCATGAGTCTGAAGTTATAGAGTTACTTGCTATAATGGAATGAATCCCTACCGGATTTTAAGTTTCCTGCATGAATAATTTTTTGGTGTCCCTCAGTCTGGGTCTTTGTCACACATTCTGTCTTCGGCAAATTGAGAAGTATGAGACACCTTAAAGGGGCCTGATTTTCAGAGGGTGAGTACTCAGCACTTTCTGAAACTCTCCCCACTTTAAGTGAGAGTGTTAAATGAGAGAGTATCTCAAGTGAGAGACCTAGAACCACGAGTCATTTTTTAAAAATCCTGGGTTCTATTTCTCTGAGCCATTTTCATTTTCTGAATGGCATGACTGCTCTTTAAATTTCATACACACTTTCAGACAAATTAACAGATGGGCACGGGAAGCCAGGAAAATCTCTGCTCTACCCCATAGTATATGTTCCCTGGTCCTAAATATTCAATGAGTTCCCAGCCAGGAGATGTAATTTTTCCCATCTTTTTCTTGCTATATTTCCTCTATATATTTGCATTATTATCTGCTAAATAGCTGAAACGCTATTTACTTCATTCTACAACTTGTGACCCTTTGTATGTTTCCTCCCTACCCACCACTGCCTTAGGAATTTCACCAATAAATCACTGCTTTGAAATGTTTCTGTTTTATAGGAGCAAAGAGAACAAACAAATGCACTGATTAATACCCCACGCCTTTTTTTAATAGTACAAGTGAAAGCTGTTGATCTGCTAACAGAACTACAGTCAAAATGTTCAAATGTAACTTCAATTCTTGTAATATAAGTGACATTTGTAACACATTGTACTCTCAACAACCATATTATATAATCATCTCTGCTAAAATGTACACCATAGTTCCTTCTTATGTTACAGGACCTGCATGGTGATTAGTAACACATTTAAACATTGTGTGGATGTTGGTAATTTATCACACCTATATTAAAGTGACCACAAAAAAAGGAAAGGCAACATATTTAAACAATTTTTGTAAGCAACCAGTTTGACATAATGAGCATTCAAAGACAGTTTACAGACTTAGAAATTAATCTCTGTGTCTAAATTAGAGGCCCCATTCTGCTCCCATTCAACTCGGGCTAAATTTGTCTATCTGTCTATCTGAGGGTTTTATACATCAAAGTTGCTAAGGCCAGGTCTACACGAGGGGTGGGGGTCGATGTAAGGTATGCAACTTCAGCTACGTGAATAACGTAGCTGAAGTCGACATACCTCGCTCAACTTACCTCGCTGTGCGGACACCGCAATGTCGACTGTCGCTGCTCCCGTCGACTCCGCTCCCGCCTCTCGTCGGGGTGGATTACCGGAGTCGAAAGGAGAGCGATCGGGGATCGATTTATCGCGTCTACACTAGACGTGACAAATCGATCCCCGAAAGATCGATTGCTACCCGCCAAATCAGTGGGTAGTATAGACCAGCCCTAAGCCTCTGCAATGTAAAATCAATAGCAAAAGTGAAGTCCCTACAGTATTTCATGGGGACTGTGGCACATCTCCCTTTTGGGGATTAAAACTGCTTGGCATCATTTTGTTTTGTTTTGAAAAAAAAATTAATTTATTTATCTGGTTGCTGTGGGTTATGAGTTAGAGGGGGTTCCCAGTGTTGTGAGTATCATTCTGCTCCTTATTATTTGTATTACAGGAGCACCTGGGTCCCACAGAACCAAAAGATGGCCCCCACCCCTAAGAGTTTGAAATCCAAGCAATGGTGGAACCTCACAGCTGCACTGGCATAAATCTATAAAAACTTCATTTGTGTTAATCTAAGTTTACAGTGGTGTAACAAAGCAGAATTTGACCCAATGGCAAAACTATTGATTTTCTGGTAGTGGGATTGAGTCATCCCCCAAGGATGGGGCCTCAGTCAGCACCTGTATGGCCACTGTCACAATTCTTTTGCATTCAGATCATCAATAGTGATACCATAGCTACAGTGGTTAGGACTGCTATTGAAAACCTATGCTCATGTAGAAGCTCCCTTGCTTCCAATGCAACCGCTTGCATGAGTAAGAGCTACTACTCCTTAATAATAATGATGATCATAAATGTTAAGAGGATTGAATCTTTTAGCCTTAAAACAGGATTAAAGAAGGTATGTTGCTATGCTCGTCTTTGCTATCTTAAAAGGACACCCTTGTGCTAATTTTTTAGGAACTGCTAAACCTTTACACTTAGCAAATTTCTGTGAAAGATATACAAGTTTCCTGGGGTGCTTTGGCACAGGAGTGTTAAATGCAGCATCCTTATTTTTTAAGTAGGCGATTCTTTGCTACAAAAATGACCAAGTCTGCTATATGTACAAAAGTGGATAACCCATGAGAGTCATTGACCGGCTCCTTTTACTCCTCAGTCATTTACATACATTTATTATGTCACAGAGAACTCCACCTCACTGTTCTGGTCCTTGCTTTGTTTGTTTGTGTTTACGGTACACAGGGCAGTAGATAAACAAAAAGGGTTTTAGTCACTTTCTGTTCTCAATTAAACCTTTTAGTTACATATTAGGGAACAGAGGTGTGGTAGGACCTTCTGTTTATTTGTGGTTCTTTTAACTGATGTCCAGAGACCTACATTTCATGGTTGTTTGAAAGTTTATATAACAGTGGGAAGCTGTTAAACAGCAGTTTACCTTCCTTCCCACCCTCCTCCCCCGCCTTTTTTTTTTTTTTTTTTTTTTTTTTTGCCTGTAAAAGATTTGGAATGAACACTGAGTCTGCCATCAGATTTGACATCCCCCAGGTTTTGCTTTTCTTCCAGAATTTGTTTCCTACAAAAAGTGCTAAGAGAATTCATGTCACCAAATTTAAAACCCACTTGGAAACTGTGTTTAAAACATCAACTTTTGCAATTCAAGTTCTGTTTGGCTCTGGCAAAAAAATGAGTTCTGCGATTGTTTTTAATGTTTAATGTGGTAACCCTATAAACAGGGAAAGAATTACTTTTACATGGCATTCTTTACATTTTCATATCATGCTATTTAGCTATATATAATTAATATAAAACAAGGCTTTAAATTAAGGAGGAAATGTTTTGCAAACCTTTTTTTTTTTTTTTCATTTTTCAAAACCCACAATTTTAGAAATTCCTAAATCTTTGTTAAGTCCTTAACATCCCTGAGTTCTCTCAGACACTAATATTTATTAGAGGTTTTAGTTTTTCACATGTGACTGAGAGCTCCCATTTTTCCTCTAGATTTTGATCCCAATCCTCCCATTGAAGTCAAAGGTAATGTTGCTATTAGAGTTTTTCTGTAGATAAATGTATCACTTCCAAACAGGGTATATTTCTTTGTTTCTTTTAATCTGATTCTGAGTTAAACAATCAAAAATCTCATTTTCAATATGATCATCCCAAGTCACCAGTTCTCAATGTAAATCCAAACTTTGTAATATTAGATATGGTGTTTTACGTCATTTCTTCTTAAAATCTCAAAGCTAAGAAAGTGATGAACCAGCAATAGAAAACAATTTAAATATAAGCAAGACATATAGCACATACATATGGTACTACTTAAAACAGAACAGTATCAAAATACCAGCGTTTTAATGCAAATTATGTATTAGCTTAGTCTCTTAAATTAGCATGAAAGAAAATTCACTTTTTAATTATAATTTTTAAGTGTTTGCTAAATACATTTAAACTTTGGATTGGAAGACAAAGCCACGATTATTTTGTTCTTGCAAAAAAAAAGGTGGACTTAAAAAAATTGCATCCAAAAATTTTACTAGAAAAAATGGAATGCATAGTAAAATACATGAAAAAAATAGTAATTCCTGTGTTGGCTGGATTAAATTAAATCCCATTAATTCACACTGATCAGCTGAAGGTCAACTGCAAACTACAGAATTATGCAAATTTGGGCCAGAACCTCTAACTGGATCTGTGCCCCAGATCTCACTGACTTCAAGTGAATAAATAAACGAAATATCAGAGATAGCCCATAGACAGCACCTTGTTAATTTAATATGCTAATTATAATTGAAGATACTGTAGTTTTTTTTGTAAAAATAATCACATTTTAGGATTTTGAGATCTCAGTATAGTACTTTGCTATTAAATTTTCTGAGGCATTTCTGTATGTGAATTATAAGGATGCAGATTAAGGATATGTAGATAGAAATGTGATAAATATGACACACTTAAGGACAGTGATGTAAATTATATGTCTGCCCTGAAGTTACTGAAAACTCCCGCTCTCTTGACTAGTTATTATTACTGGTCATACTATCCCTCTTGTTTTCTAAATCTCAAAATATTGGTGAGTGCCAGAGCTTCAAATCCAATGAAATACTACGCAAACTGGTTTTAATAAACTCTGCTATAGTTGAACTCAATTTATCGTGAGTAGAATGAAAATCAAATAAAGTTTCAATGCTTTCTGAATGTGCAAACTGCATTTCCAGAGCTATTCACAGTTTATAGCCAAGTTATTCTGAGAAAAACAACCATCTGAAATGTCCCACTGTATCATAATTATACAATTCTCCATAGATAATATTTTGATCATTATTTAGCTGTGGAAATAAATGCAGCCTCTGAGCAGCTAACCCATGTTCAAATTTAGTTAAGACAAATTTTGTAAGAAAACAGTAATTTACCATTAACATTTTTATTTTCTTACAACAGGAAAGAAAAGGTACAAAGGATATAAAAATATATTCATGTCAAAGACCTGATTTGGTCAGTTATAGTGCAGGGATAATTTTCTTCAATATAATCATTTTCTTCAACAGGGTAGCATCATGTCAACACCACTGGAGTCATAGTGTTTGCTCTTCACTGCCGGATGGTGGGTAAGGTAAACCATGCAGAAACAATTCAAGATTTCCAGAGTGATTAAGTTCATTTTGAATATCTTCACAGTGTGAATCTGGAAGTCAGGAGTTTACATAATCGTTATAAAGTAAGAAGAATCCTTGTGCCAAGAAAGTCGTACTCAGGCAAACAATTTGTATCCTTTGCAACATGTTATAGGTGGTTCTTACCAAATTCCCAGCTGTAGGTGGGAAAGGAGTTCCAACTCTTTGTCTTTTGTATTACAGTTTTGTCATTGCATATTCAGAGTGCTGGATTGACCAGTTAAAAAAGTGACTTTTCTCTTTACCATCTCCATGCCCTTTTAAATTTGTCTGGCATCCATCAGATCATTGGAAGAGTTGCGGTAGCCTAGAGCTCCCCCTTTAGGTCATTTGAAAGTTGATTACCTTAAAAAAATCCTGGATGAGTTTGAGCCTTATTCTAAATTATATTATTGTGCAATAAGGGAGCCCAATCCTGCAAAAATACTCAGCACCACGCAAAATCGAGTTATATATAACTATTAACTTTAATAGTTAGCAGATTTGCTAACAATGGACCTGATCCTGCACTCATTAAAACCTATTGCATTCTTGTCAGCAACTTCAGTGGGAGTAGGTTAGAGCCGAAAGTGCATTGAGCAATGGCTGCAAATTCCCATATTCTTCATAGCTCTATTTTTATGGTTTTATAGCGATCCCAAAAACACTCTAAAAACAATGTTATCTTACAAAATCTCAACAGAATGCCAGCTATTAGAATCAATGGTTTTCATGCTGTAGAAAACCCAGAATAGCTAGTACCCAGCAAAGAACTGTGTATTGAACAGGAAGATAAAGTAGCCAAAAGGTCCAGTATGTGTTCTTCTCCCATGGTTTGTTGAGCTATAAAATCAGCTAGCATTTTTTTATTCGGGAAATGATTCTGATTAAAATACTGCAGGTACCCAGATAAATTGTTAAGAATTCTGATTTATAATTCTTATGGGACCAAATTCTGCCCTCAAACGCACACATACATCCAACTTTCTTTTAAGACAATCTCAGTAATTTGCACATACCCGAGGGCAGAATCTGACACTGTCTGGAATAGTGACCTGGAAACAGGACTAGTAAATAGTGCACTTTTGGGAGCCTTTTTCAGTTTACTAATGGTCACATGAAAGAATGTTTAAGAATTAGTATCACGGCGCTTGAGTCTGCTCTCACTGACATAAACAGGAATAATCCACTGAAGTCAATGGAATGGCCTAATCCTGATCTCACACCAGTGGAACCCCATTGATTTAAATTATGTTAATTCTTATTACCAACGAATCTTTTGTACATTTTAGCATGTAAATAAATTTACTCAGCCAGGCAAATTAAAGGACTACTCATGTGAGTAAAATCACTTGTGTAGTTTAAGTGTTTGTTAGAATCTGGTTGAATTTTTTCATTCAAAATGTTTTCTCAGCTAAAAATGACTTTCCTGTCAAAATGGAAAGGTCCATTTCAGATTAATCTTTTGTCAAAACCCCCAAACCCTCAAAAATTACCAATTTTAATTTTTGGCAACCAAAATATTACTATTTTTGCCATATTACCATTCACCATTTGATTTTGAGTTTAGGTTTTTTCAACAAAAAATCTGAATGTTTTTGAAGAAAATTTCAAAGAAAATAGAAAGCTCTGGTTTCATTGAAAATTTATGTGAGAAAGAAAAAGAAATTCCCATCTGGCAGTATCAAGGTGTCACCCTGGGGTAAGGAAAAACAGACTCAATCATGCAGTGCAGCTGATGTAATCTCATTTTATTCTAAGCCTTCAGTGTGTCATATTTGGCTTTTTTTATAACCAGTTAGTAGGTTTCAGTTAACATCTTCCCTTAATATTTGTTTTACAAAATTATCCCATATTATAGGGATCTTGCATAATTAAAAAACATACATTGAATAAATATATATTATATTTTTAGATGAATATCCCATTATTCCCTAATATTCTGGGGCTTTTCACTGTTTATATTTGAAGAATAAAAAATGCACCAAAGCCACGTTTAATATTCCCTCATATACATTTCTAACACAGACGTGTTAAACAGATATTCTCTAGTTCAGCTACAAATTTGGGGTGCAGTGCAGGAATTACTGACTGAATTCAGGAGCTCAAACTTCATGATCACCATGGTCTCCTCCAGCCTTAAAAATCTATTATCTATCATTCAAAAACACACATTCATTTTTCTGCTATAGATTATACTTTTGAACTAACCACTCTATCTTTAACTAACTTTTAAAAAGTTACTGTATAGCGTTCAATGGGGTGTGTAAATTCTATTCCATACTCTCCTAGCAGAAGTTCCGTTCTAGTCTTGATTCACTGCATGCGTACTCACTCAGCTATTTACTTCACAAGCTGTTAAATGGCGCCTCCTACCTGCCAGCCAAGGAAAATAGGATTTAAAAGTTTACAGTGGAGTTTCTACAGTGAAATTAGACAAATGAGGCTTGCATTCATTAACGTTCCTTGTTTAAAGTCAGTCATTAGGAGGGTGCTTGCAAGGGCTCTGGTTTATTCAGGGTCCAGTTGCAACTGGCTGGAAATGACAACAGAGCCTCGCCTTGATTTGCTGTCTGGGACACTCAGCTCTTAAAGGCACAACCCCTGAGACCACACATCTTCCCTTCCAAATAAAAAAGGTAACAATGCCCTTAAAATCCCCAACACACTGTTACAAATACCTATAAGCAACCTAATAACTTAGCGGTCTAACAATAGTCAATTAGTCTGAGACGCCCTGCATTATCACTTGAACCCTAGAATATTAGCACTACTGCTGTCTGGAGGCAGCAAGTCCACTTGTTCTGGTTGTTCCATCCGGGTCCCTGGGGCTCTGTTGTCTCAACTGGTGTGGTTGTTGCCCGTCTTGGATAAAATGGCAGGCTCAGTAGCCTTTATCTGCCTCCCTTCTGGGATCTGGAGAAGGTGTTGCCTTTTCCTCTATAGACTATAGAGTGTGTCTGTCTGTGCTGATAACCTCATTCTCTTTCCAGGCAAACTGCTGTTTGTAACCATTGTGGCCCATCAGAGGAAAACACAGCATCATTTTCATAACATGGTGGCAGCTCCCAGGACTCCAAACCGTATTGCGGTTTCCCTAGTAACTCAGATATCCGTTACTAGTAGTTCAGGCATTCTTGTTTTCAATTTTCTGTTGAACCAAATGTCAGTCAGTGACAATCCAGACTTTACTGGTGCTGGTCTGTAATGTGCAATGCTAAATACAGATCAGAGTCTAACTCATGAGGCTCTCGCAGTAGGCACTTCACTATTTTGACACCATTTTCCACCAACTTGTTGGACTGGTGATAATGTGGACTAGCAGTTACATGTGTAAACCAGTACTCCACTGCAAACTGCTTACATTATTGCCCCCTAAACTGTGACCCATTGTTAGATATTACTATGCCAGATACACCTTATCTAGCAAGGATAGATTTCACATGCATAATCTCCTGTTTGGCTATAGTAGCTTCTAGGAAGGTGTGGCAAAGTGACTCACCAGCTAGTGCACCTCCTTGTGGCCAGTTGTGGTATTGCAGGGGGCTTTTCTCTAATCCCACCAACCAGTTCCACTGGTGGTCCCCTTCTGCTTTGTGACTCGGTCCTCTGGCTGGGTCAACTTTCATCTCATCTCACAGCACTCTCACCGCTGGGCGATACTGCCACTAGGCGAGGCGGCCCTTGGCCCTCTCACCGCTGGGTGATACTGCTGTAGGCGAGGCAGCCCCTTGGCCTCTCATGCTAGGTGATACTGCCACTAGGTGAGGTGGCCCCTGGGATTCTCAGCTGTTGGGTGTTATATCTTGCAATGCCACCACTGGTTGGCACTGTCGATCCAGTACACCCAACTGGTCACCATCAAAGGAGGCTTTCTCATGGAAGTGAGAATAATAGTCCAGAAGAAGCACACAGTTTTTTTCCAGCCAATGTACAGATGTATGCCTACCTTGCTGTGGTAGCCAATTTGTCCTGTGCCACAAACATGGGCTCGTTTACATTCATTGGCCTGTATTTTCAGTATATATGAAAAGCCTTAATAGGATCCTTAATGTCACTGTTCATGTATCAGTCACGAAGGGTGCAATCTACAAAGCAATGTAGGTGTCTCAACTCATGGGAGATGTGGGGAACTCAAGTTCAAACCCCCTCTCTCTGGGAAGGAAGAATTTGAACTGGGGTCTCCCACCTCTCAGGAGAGTGTTTTAACCACCAAGCTATGGGATATTCTGATGTGGGGCTCCCTCAATATCTCCTGTTGAACCCATTCCACAAATGATGAAAGAGTGAAACAATGACTCCCAAAGGGAGTGCTGAGTGTGCACAAATGTGTGCTCTGTTTATCTATGGGCTCCAGTCAGAAAGTGGCTGATGCATCCAGTGCAGACAAATATTGGCATCAGCCATCTCCCCCAAATGTTCTTCCCTTTCATGCAGTGAAAAATGTTCCCTTGTTACATATTTATTTAATACTTTGGGGTCTATCCATAAACAAAGGCTTCCTTCATTTTTCTTCCTACAGTGACTAAGTGTACCCGGCCCGTTGGTTCTTCTACTCGCTCTGTGATTCCCAGAGCAATGAGTAGAAGAGCTGGCTCCTGCTTCCACCGCTGCCTTAGGACAAGAGGCACTTTCCCATGGGTCCGACTTGTGGAGTGGCTGGGATCTTTCAACTCTACTCTGTACTTTGAGAGGTTCCATATCTCTTGGAAGGCATCCTCCAACTCTTTGTCCACAGTTTTGCTGGACTCTGATTTTGAGCTCTGCATCCCTTTCTGCCTCAGGTCTCTTTTCTTGTAGTATTTTGGATTCTCCATCATGTATACAGTGTTAGAGCACTGTCCAACCTCCATCAGCTTCAGTGTGGACTGGGTGACTCCCTTTACTTGGCCAATTCTAATTGTTTAGTCAACGGTTAATTCTGGGTCTTCCAATAGTTCCTGCATTTTTTGTCCCAGTTCCCAATCCAAATCTGGCCTGTTATCAGCAACTGCATTAGCCCTTCCAAAACTGCAGTATCTATTCCTCAGCCACAAACTCTTCTATAGTTTCACCTTCTTTTTGTGCTGTCTGTGTAAAAACATCTCCCATGTTTCATTTAATGTGGCGTGCAGAACTCCTCACATTTCTGTAACGCAGTGTCAAACCCACTTAGAGTTTGCTAGCTCCTGGAACTCTGGACTGTAGAGGGTCCTACCCTATGGACTACAACAGTAATGGTCACCACTTACCAAAGTCCTGTGACACCATTTCTCAGCATGTTTGGAGTCAAGGATGGGGACAGAATGGACTAGAAACTCCTGCTTGACATCAATAAGGAGGTTTCTGCTTGGGGTGATGTAGACAAGCAGTTTGCTGGGCCAATGATGAGCCAGAGCTGCTCAGTCCCTCAGTGGGCGGGGATAGCTTGACTCAAAAAGACCAAGAGATTAGTATTAGTTTCAGTTTTGAGCTTTGAGTTTGGGGCTGGAGCTGAGAGAAGCAGAGCAGCTCAGGGAGTCTCTGATTAACTGTCACTCCCCACAAAGGGAATCTTTGAATTGTTGTTGGATCTAGTGCATGGGTCAGGCAGTTCCAGCCCTGCAGTGACCAGCATCCAGAGTGGCAGAGATCCAGCCCAGCAACAACTACTGAGAGTCAGCCAAGACCTCCACAAGACTCCTGACCAGGGAGCAAAGAGAGGACCCTGCCCCACCTGGATCCTTTTTGTTGAAGCCATCTAACCTTCGCAGTGCTGCAGCACTCGTCCCTGCACCTATCCCCAGTGTACCATCTACCCAGGAAGGTACCAGGGAGAGAGCTAGGGGATGGGATAAATTGTGAGTGTTGGGAGGTAGGGAATATATTGATTTACTAATGTTTAATATTTATTAGTTAACCCTAATTTTTTCCTCCCTCAGATCCTATTTTCCTAAGACCCCCTTTGTTATATTGACAAAGAGTCCTGTGGCACCTTATAGACTAACAGACATATTGGAGCATAAGCTTTCGTGGGTGAATACCCACTTCTTCAGATGTGGGTATTCACACATATTGTTGGTTTTGGGTGTCATTTCTGTGATGAGGTTTGTGTTCATGTACTTTATTGTTTTTGTGTGTGCTGGGTTTTATACTTCTTGCTGGCAGTGGTAGCACTATTCATTTTCCCAAGGGACAGCATCCCTTGTGTCTTAGACACAGTGAGGAGTCACCGTGGGTGGAGGCACCAGACCTCACAAAAAAACAACCCAGGACCCAACCTATATGAGGAGCATTTGGGGGGTGTAACCACCTTCCCGCCAAACTCTCAGAGCTTAAGGGAGTTGATAGTCATGCACATAGAAGCCCTGTACTTCTGCACTACCTCTCCCAGTTCCTATGGCAGCATTGTTCTTGAGGAGTCAAGCTGCAGTATTCTCTCCACCTGTCTATGCTCCCTGTGCCCTATACGGTTGCTTATTAAGTAGAGTAGAAACTGGGAAAGTTAATTCTGAATAAGAACCAGATCTTACTGCCAGTGAAGTCAGTTACAAAACCTCCATTGGCATCAAGTGGACAAGATCGGGCTGTAAATCAGCATTAACTTGTGCCAGATTATCTTGTACAAACTGGTGAGGGATGCTGCCATGGTAAGTGACTGACTCTCCATCACGTCCTCTTTATATCTGCTGATCTTAGTACCCAATGAAGAAAATCCATAGGATTAAGGGAGGAGGACAGCACATCATAAAGCTGGCACTCCACAGTCTTGGAGCCTCTCATCTGGCATCCAGTACTCTGTGATACTCTGCACAAAGAAGGAAGTGTTGGGATCACAGGTGGACACAATGTAATTATGCAAATTGGAATTTTTCAGGACACTAGAGCTAACATCTCTATTCTTGGGGGAGTGGGGAAGAGAGGAGAATGAATGATGGATCACAGGGTCTTTAATAACCGCAAATGGTCAAGAGGAGTTTGGTTTTAAGGTTCATCTGAAAGATGGATTTTTCAAATGAACAGTGGCTGGCTGAAAGGGAAGAGTGTCACCCACTGAATCACCAACAACACTCTATTGCACCCTGTTTGTGTGCCTTTGGTTATTTTTGAGTGTTCCACTCATATACTGACCATGCCTGGTTTGGATTAGTTTGTGATATATGATGAGATTAAGCTATGAGGTGACCTGGCTCCAGGGAGATGAGTTTAAAAGGCACTTTTCAAGAAGAGAATTAGTGAAATTCACACAGGTGTAGAGGGGTTTGCACAAGACCCTCCACAAAAGGTAAGCCCCATAGTGTCCGTGTCCGTGTGTGGGTGTGCATGTGCATACACATACAATTAGTTCAGTATGTAGGTAAGCCTCTATACGCCCCTACACATTGCAGAGGAAACATGTTTAATAGTTTAAGGTGAGTCAAAATTTTCAGTCAGAACTCTTTTTCCACAGAAAATTGGGCTTTTGACCAAAAAAAAAAAAGAGAGAAAATGACTGATTTCTGCAGAAAATTTCAGTTTTTTTGCCAGAAAACCAAATGCCCCCAAATTAAAATATCCATTGTGATGCCTCATGGGTGTTGTCATTCAGTTTATGTTTCCATTCTCCTCTATGAGCTGAGCTCTCCAGTCAGACAAAGTTTAATTCACTAAAGCCAGGGACTCCCATGATGCAACCTCTTCCCTTCACCTTGCAGGGAGACAGTGATGCATCATGGGAGATGCAGTCTAACCAGGCAACCCAGCCTACAGTAGAGAATGGGAGAATGAATCACCTGAACTACAACTCCCATAAAGTATGACAGTGATATTTCTGAATGGTCATATTTCTGTTTTCAGCCACAATATTTCAGCTGATTGTTGACAAAAAATCACAGACATCCTGAAATCCAGTCAATTTAAAATGAAATGAAATAAAATAAATAGTAGCTTCAGTTACTACATCTACACCTGACTCTCTCTGCCAATTTTTATGGTTTTACAATGATAGTTTCCTAATTTTTAAATTGTTTTCTCTGTTGCTCTGTGAAAGAAGCACCCAAAGTATACAGGAAAACGGCTATATTAAAACCAGTGAAATCATTATAAAATAAGTGACATCAAATGCAGAAAGTAAGAAATATTTTTTCTCTAATTACTTTCAGTTATAATAGCCATAGGTGTTGTAATAAGAGAAAGTAAAGAATGATCAAATATGAGTGGGATTCAATTATTTTCCTCTAGCTTGGCTGTATTGCACATACTGACCTTTTTGCTAGTTAACTGAGTAATTTAATATATATTTTAGTTAGGTTGCTAAGACCCCATCCTCTGAAACTTTTAATGGCATTTGTAAACAGTTACTGGTGTGGCTGACTCTAGCCACTGTTTGTGTCATTTAGTAGCTGTGGCAGTTAACAGCATTTCACTTCGACTGTTGCGTTGGCTGGTATATGGTTGTCCTCCTGGAACTAATTCAGCGTAGTGTTTTGGGGTTGGTTGGTTGGTTGGTTGATTGATTGATTGTTTTTGGGGAAGCTGCATTGGCAGTATAAATAGAATTCCCCACCTAATGCCAAGTTCAGGAAAGCATCCCTCCTGAAGACAGCATGTTAAGCACATTCGCTTATTTTTTAAGGTTAACCTAAAGTTAAACAGGGGTTTAAGTATTATTCTGAATCAAGTTTTATGTCTGTATAATCGGTTAGACCATCTTCCTTCCTCCCAGCTCTCAGTACTGTAGGACATCTTAGAGCGCCTTGTCCAACATGCTGCTAATGCTGTTCGTTGCATGTCCGCCGAGCACTCAGCTTATGACCTTGCAAGGGAGTGCTCTCAACTCCCACTGAAGTCAATGAGATTCATGGACAGTCAGCACCTTGCAGGTATCAGCCCCTCTGTGCCCTGCCAGGGCAGGCTGGGATAGCTGTGCTGTCCAGATGTTCCCAGAATGCACTGATTTAAAACACAGTTAAGCCTCGTGGCAAGTGCACAAGCACTACAGCTGGTTGGAAAATATATTCTGTTTTACACACACGTGTGCAAAAAAAGAAGAAGAAAATGAAAATGTTCATTTTTTGTCCTAAACGTTTGGGTTTTCATTGAGAAACTGAAAAATGAAAATTTCAGGGTTTTTTACAACTCAACTCCCCCACACTTCGTTAATCAAAAAGCCATTTTTTTGTTGGAAAGAAGTTTTGACCCAAAATATTTGATCAGCTTTAGTTTGCACAAACATGCCTGTTGTGGTGGAAATGTTGCTGTGTGGGCACACACACACTGAACTGTGCTATTTGTAACTATTTGGTTACGGTGATTCTGCCTCTAACCTTTTACACGATCCCTGGTTAAAAGTTGTAACATGGATAGGTATAGTATAACATATGCAGAATATGCAGTGTGGCAAACAGCAATGCTGTAGGGACCTTTGTTTTTGAATTTCACCATCTTTTATTTTAATTGTTAAACCTTAATAGTGCATTTAACTTCCTTTAAAAAGTGGGGGTGTGGGTTGGGGAGAATGATGGGGGAAAGAATTGCTGTGTTTAATAATTTCAGCATTTAAATGGTACCAGTTAAGCTTTGAAGCTCACACACCACTGGAGTGAATGGAAGGGAGAATGAATAATATTCCCAAGGCTACTGTTTTACTGTAATCAATTTTCTGCCAGGTGGTTTCACGGGGCTACATCACATCAGATTACATTTTGATGGTCGTATATTTACAATGTAAAAAGGATCATCCTATTTTCTTTAAATACCCATTTATAATTTGCAAAATATTTCAGAATGCTGCACACCCTGCAGAAACCCATAAACCCCCCAAGATGTTTTCATAGCAGCAACTGGAGGATTTTGCTGGGGGTGCTTCAATGAGATATTTACTATCTTTATCGTTCACATTTTCCCAGCAGTAGCCTATGTACTTTTCAGTGGGGAGCAGGTTAATGACACTTAGCAAAAATCTTGGCAGCAAAGACTCCGTTGCTCACTAAGGCCTTGTCTGCACTAGGGAAAACTTTCTAAAAACATCCAACCGTTTCTACTGGCTAGTGTAGACAAGGCTCCCATGGCTGCAGCCTTGTCAATAAAGCTGGTTGGAAAATGCCAGTCTTTTTCACAGGAGTTTTTAAAAATTGTTTTTCAAAATTTCCTGCTAAAATAATTAGTTTCTCAACAAACAACTGGTTTGTTGTTTTTTGAGAAACTAATTATTTTCCAAAAACAAACAAACAAACAAAAAAGTTCTGGTTTTTTTAACGGTTTTCCATTAAAAAAAAGCGGGGGGGGCGGTGTTCAGTAAATCTTCAGGTTGAAACCAAACATGCAAACTTTGAGCACAAAAGGAAATCTTTCCAGACAGTTAGGAGCAGCTGGAAATACAGTTACAATGGACACAATTGCAGCTTTAACTGGAGGTTTCATTGTGCTAGGCATTATATACATAGCCTCGTCACATACATCATGCATCATCGATTCTCTTTTCACTTAGCTAAAGACGTGGGTGAAATCCTGGTCCTATTGAAGTAAATTGGAGTTTTGTGAGTGGCTTCAGTGGGTCCAGGGTTTCATCTGTCTTTAGTTAGGTGAAATATGAATAGATAGATGCTGCATGAGAACTGCCATCCAGGATCAAAAACGTGGTCCATCTAGCCTAGTATCCTGTGACTGACATTGGCCTTATCAGCTGATTCAGAGGCAAATTCAATAAACTCTGCAGTTATGGAATAACCTGACCATAGCGAAAGTTTCCTTCTAATAACCATCAGTTAGTGATTGGCTTATGCCCTGAACCATGACTGCTTATATTCCTATGATTTTATCCTCTCTAAGTTACTATCAGTAGCGTAGCCAGGGGTGGAGCACGGGGAGCGGCCGTTCCCCCACTGAGCAGAAGCAGCGCCTTTTTTGTGTTCTGGCACCCTTTGTTCCTGCGCTGCAGCCGGAGCGGAGCATTTTTATTTTGCTCCAGCCTCCTTTTGCTCCCAGCGCCTTTTTTTGCTCCCGACGCTTTTTGCTCCCGGCGCCTTTTGCACGGAGCTAAAAAAAAAGCACTCACGGGGCGGCATACCAGCTGTTTGGTGGCACTTCAGTGGTGGCGGGTCCTTCACTCGCTCTGGGTCTTCGGCGGCACTTCGGCAGCGGGTACCACTGAAGACCCGGAGGGAGTGAAGGACCCACCACCGAAGTGCTGCCGAACAGCTGGAGCGCAGCGGGGTGAGTACAAGGGGAGGCGCTATTTTTTAGGTCCGCTTCCCCTGTGCTCTAAACCTGGCTACGCCACTGGTTATTATGGATGTTGTCATTGTCCATATAAATGTTTAATCCTTTTTAAAATCCTACTATGCTCTTGGCCTCTACAGTGTTTTGTGGCAACAAGTTCCATTGGTGAATTACAGGTTGTGTAAAAATATTTTTTATCAGTTTCAACTGTCCTGTTCTTCAATTTCATTCAATGTCTCCTTGTCATCCATAAATCCTGATTGTGGAATTATGTTGCAGTGAGAAACATCATTGCTTAGGTTGCAACTGCCAGTTGGTAGTAGAACATTAGCTAACTTTACTTTTCCATGGCTATAAATTGCATGTATGGGTGAATGGAGAGTGTCGGGGTCCACTCAAGTTGAACTCCCCTTAGCAACACCATCCCATTGCCAAAAGTGTCCAGCAGGACAGACCACCCAAAGGCATGACTCCTGCATGTTAACGATTAAAATAAGTTTCAAAAAAAATTAACAATGGAAAAACCTTAGACATGCTGTATTCATTCCCTCACACATGAATTACGAGGTGATCCTTCGCTTACATGGATATTTCTGATATCACACTTCCCAAGCTGTAATGTGTCCTGCTTTCTATATTTATTTAACACAGGATGGCTGGCAGCAAATAACACATGAATCAGTCAGAGCACATAAATTCTCGGTGGCAGAAAGAAGTGAATCCATGGGCTGGGCATGGGAATAGCTAAGAAATGGAAATAAGAAGTGATTGCCCTCATGTGTCATCTCTGTACCGCGCCAGCGTGTTGGGGAAGACGTTTGCTGAGTTGCCTGTACATTTTGTCAGCTGCTCTTGCTCGTGAGGTTTGAGAGGTACATCTGACATGCTTTTTCGCATTGGGCAGCAACTTACTCCACTAGCATCCCCAGAGATTTCAGTGGGGTTGTTTGCAAAGTAAAGTGCTGCTCCTCGTGTGTCAGGGTGATGGAATCTGTGCTTTGCCCCTACCCTCTACAGGTCATATACATTAAACACCACAACATGCCAGGTAAATACGTTTTTTCAGATGGGAATATAGAAGGTCTGAGGTGTCCTGCTCTTACTGTTTTGAGACAGCAACGGTAGTTCCCAGAGCCATCCTTGTAGCTAAAATGACCCTGGGCAGCTGAAGAGAGGGGGGCGGGGAATGGCAAAATTCCAAACTGAAAATATAAAAATTCATACGACTCTAAGTAGGATGTCAGATGCTTCTCTGCACCACTGTGCATCCAACATACTGGGTCGGCTGTTCAGTTAGCATGAATTTGCGTAGCTCCATTGACTTCAGCAGAGCTATAATTTACTCCAGTTGAGGATTGACCTAGTATTATGTTCTTTTTCAAAGTATTTCTTACCAGGACACTGTTGCTATCATTATGTCAGAAGTCACCAGGTGGCACTGATCATAGTCTTACTTTTTTTTTTCTAAGGGAGAGCAGTATACAGTCTTTGAAGAAAGGGTACCTTGTTGGTAGCTTTGTGAGGTAAATATTTTAAGGGGAACTATTACAAACAGCAGGAGAGTTTGCTCTCTGTCTTCATCAATTAACTAAAGTCAAGTCAGTGGGCAGAATTCTTCCTGAGAACTGTATATTGCCATTTGGGCTGAGATTCCTGAAAGTAGGGATTGCCTGAGTGCTGTTTCTAACCACGTATGTTCAAGGACTAGTTAATGTGGTGTCAATAAACAAGTTATACTAAGAAAATACCCTAATTCTGCATCATTAATTTCTCCTCCAACAGGAACCAAAATAGTAGGCTTTGAAATGTGCTGCCTTTCAACCCGGGGCGGGGGGGGGGGTGCACAATATCAAGATGTTTGTTGGACAACAGATTTAATCATTTATGTGGGTTTGGAAATAACTATTTCCAAACCATATACATTAATAAATAAAAACAGTTCCTACTTTAAGTGGGTAAAGAGACCCCTTAAAAGGTTACAAGTCTGAGTATTGTTTGGATAAGCACCTCAGATTTTGGATGCTTAACCACACTGATTCTGAACCCCTGAATCTGAAAAGCTGGGTTGCAAATCGTGTGAGAACAACTTCTCTTTGGAGATTTTTTTGGTATTTCCTACCTCTGGTCATGCTTGAAAATATTGCAAGAACACAGCTTCCCCCCCCCTCCCCCCGCAACACACACACAGAGTAGATCAGCACTGCTGGGTCCAACCTTAGCTAGAACTGGACACAATAGAAAATAACAGTGTTTGACTAAAACATATTTTTTTTTAAATGACCAAACTAAAAGACTTCTTTAAGTTTAGGGCAAAGGTTCAGAGTTGGTTCATATATTATCTGACGTTTCTCTCTCATTTTATACATGAGTCAAAACAGAAATGAGTTATTTTTCCGGAGGTAAAATTTTTGTTACTATCTTTCCAGGCATTGCAGTTATACAGAGTGTGTATGTGTGTGTATATATATATATACATATGCAAATATATATATATATATTTGTGAGCTGTTGTCTGTATGTTCTCATAGTCTCACATACACTCTACATAATTCTTTATACATTTCTGTACTTCTGCTCCAGTTTTCATGTCACCTGCTGGCAGAAAATGCCTTAGAATTGACAAGTCACTTCTTTGAAGCAGTTGAATTGCAGCTTCTGACTCCAATACTCTGCCAGCACACATTCAACCAGCCTGCAGTCATCAGTAGCTGGCTTTCTGCTGTTCTGAAGCTTCAAATTAAATTGCTGTTGAGACTCCGTGACATAAATTAAGAACAGAAAAACCAGTTTTAAGCTCATGGCTCTGAAGAAATCAGCAAACGAGTTCTATTTTGGCAGCCTGCTGCTCACAAGTCAGAAAATACGACAGCAAAGCAAATCACGTGTCCGCTGTATGTTTTATAACCCCATTCAGACTAAGCCATCTTGTAGGCACATGCTTGACTATTTTTAGTGGCTCTGCTCCCAAAAATATGGCAAAGTCCTTTAGCACTGGCTAATCCCTCTGTGCTGCTTGAAAAGTAGCAAGAGATGTCAGCTGCTGGAATTTTGACTGAAGCTAATAATACCTGGATTTCAGATTTGCTGCACAGATTTGCCAAGGTGCAATGAATTGAGCTCTCTGACAACATGTTGGGTCACTGATTACAGCCTTCAGCCTTGAGAACTCAGCATTTTATTGTGTTTCTTTTGTTTTCATCACCATTGCTACAGCCTTGCCTAAAAGGCATGTCAGAGCTTTCTAGTGTATCCATCTGGGAATCAAACATTTCTCCTCCCATTCCAAACAGGCATTGTGACATATCCCAAGAACCTGTAGTTGACGCAGCCCATCAGTCATAGAAACATCCCACTAAAATTAGCAGCAGCTTTTCATCCTTGTGCCTCGGTCCATATGTAGAACGTACAACAGTGATTTTTCTTTTCTTGGCACGTAACCTCGTCTTTCCGGTACTTTGGTTCCAGACCTTCATGAGCCATGCAGGTGGCTTTTGTTGCTCCACAGCTCATATTCTTGACAGTTACTGCATCTATACAATACTTCTGTATTCATCCAGGCTGAAACATTCTCACAAACAGTTACTTAAGATTACCGGCATTAGCACATAAATATAATAGTAATTAATAACACTTTGGCTTCTTGGAAGTCCCCAGGGCAGCTTGATATGGCACTTTTTCAACAGCACCAAAAAGGCTAACAAGAAGGCTTTTCTCCTTTGTTTTTGAACTTTATTTGATCTAAGCTTTGTTTCTTAAAGTGTATTGAAAAGGTAGTTGATTCACAATAATGCTTGCGGCTTTCACTTGTAGGGCCCAATATATTCAGGAATGGCCTCTTCTTTTGGGTTGCCTCCATTAGTGGGTGCCCAACTTGAGACCATTAGGGCCTGATTTTCAGAGGTGCTGAGCAGTCACAACTCTCACTTAATCTAATGGAAACTGTGAATATTCAGTCTCTCTGAAAATCAGATTCATGCTGGGCACCCAAAAGTAGAGATCATTTTGAAAAGGCACCCCAGGTCATCATCTTGAATCTAAATTGGTAGCAAGTAGTGACCAAAGGAATAATCATTTGATCTTTATCCCATATGAAATGAGTGGTCTGAGCGCAAATTTTAGAAGAGAGGTTTTCATAGGACAGAAACCACCATCCACCCTGAATCCTTGTTTGCTGCCTCAGCATGAAGACTGAGCACTGAATGGATGTTGGCCTCTCACCTTCATATGAAGTGATCACCCCGGTCAGGGGTAAGGTGCATTGGCTTGCATGTACAACAGTAGAAGGTGTTACAGAATATTATAAGCAACTTACTGATCTATTGGAATCTATAACGTTTGATTAGTCTTTTCTTACAACTTCTATTAATCATTTATAAACTGCTGACAAATGAAGCCATATTATTCATAGTTTTTAAGTCCATAAGAGACCATTTTGATCATTTAGGTGTAAGTTTCACTTTACCAATTGCACCAATACATTTCTGAGTGAGAGCACACAGTGAGCTAACTTAGAAACCCAAGAGTTCTCTTCAGGTTCTTTCCTAAAGAGAACTTGGATCTTCTCTTGTTTTTCTTGAACAAATGCATTTTTTTTCTACACACGCTCCCTATTTTTGCCAAGGTGTTTAGAAATGGTAAAGCTGGAAACTGAAGAATGCTGGCAGCACTGGTTGCGGCAGCATGCTTACCCCTGTGGTATTTTCCCGACAGCTGTTTCTGCTTCCCTGTAATTTGTTCAGGATTTGCGTCAGGACCCTGGAGTTCACCTTCTGCAAAACATTTTTTTTTTTCTAAGTGGAAATACTTTTGCACTGCCTTTTTAAAACGAGAACAATTCGCCACTGGATTGGAACCAAATTAGTGCTATGTTTGCAAAAAGGTTCGTATGATTGTTTCCCAGGCACGTTCCTGACACTCACTATTATTTTTTTCTACAAGAAAGTGGCAGACAGGTGGAGTGGAAATCACACTAAACAAAGAGCCCCTTCAATACAGACAGGTTTGACTTTTCTAAATGAATTAGCGCTCCATCTTCCAAGGTTCTAAGCACCTAACTTCGGGTCACTCAGTCCCTCACAGGACTTTGCAGGGTTGAACCCTTATACACCAATGACAGGTTTCTTTGTTCTGAGCAAACCTGCTTATTGTTAGCCATTATTCAGCTCTATCCAGGTATTTATATGCTGCTCATCAGTAGAGTATCTGTGCACTTTACAATTGTTAATTGTTATTTTAACAACACCCCTGTGAAATAGGGAGATGTTGTCTACAATTTGCCAGTGGCAGGGGCAAACTGAGGCACAGGGTAGATTAGTGACTTATCAAGGTCACCCAGAAAGTCTGTGCTGAGCCAGGCATTGCACACAGGTCTCCTGAATCCCAGTCCTGTGCCTTATATGCTAGACTATCCTTCCAGTCTTAAACTGGCATGCCTTCCTTGTATCTACGTGAGGATATATAAATGTTTATAATAACTGATGAGAGAAACACTGGGAAATCACATAAACCCCAGTCAGACCTTCCAAATTCCTTTATCTACTTGACCTTCTTTTCTTGGAAGTGAATCCCATGTACTTAAATTTTAGCCAGTTCAGTTTATAACCAAAACCTTTAGTTGTTGATCATGGCCATTTCTTGCAACTGATTTTTAAAATGAGCCTTTTCCACATAAATTTATTACATTGTTTGCACAATATAATTTACTGTGTGTCTGGCGCAAACTGAATTCAGGTTAACATACAGTAGGGAGGATGGTTGGAAAAAATGAGTGGAGCTGTCCCCAAAATAAATACCACTTTGGTTTTCAATTCAGATTCTCCAAATGGCCATTAGATAACAAGTATATAGAAGCAGGATGCTCGTAGTCCATCCCACAGATGTCTGCTGTCTCGGCTGTGTCAAATGAATCACTTTCTGCTCCCACAGTGCTGGCTCACTGAGAAATAAATAGTGTTTTCCAGATTCAGCTTCTGAAAGATACGACTTTGGAGATGCTATTTATGAAACACTCTGCACTAGTAATTTCTGTTTGTTCTTTTATAACTCCTCTCTGTTCCTTTGGCTTTTTTCCTTGACTTCACATTTTTTATCTTAGGCCTGGTCTGCACTTACAATTTAGGTCAACTTTGCAATGTCTGTGAGGAGTGTGAAAAAACCACACCCTGACCGACACAGCTATGCTGACAACCCCCCAGTGTAGACACAGCTATGTCAATGAAAGAATGCTTCCGTCGATGTACCCACCATTCCTACACTGATCAGTCACAGTGTAGGGACTGCATCTACACTAGGAGGCTATGCTGGCGTAGCTATGGCGGTGTAGCTACACCAGTATAGTCTCCGTAGTATAGAAGTACCCTTAGGCCTTGTCTACACTTGGACATTAGGTCGGTATAACTACATTGCTCAGGGATGTGAAAAATCCACACTCCTAAGCAATGCAGTTAAACTAACCTAACCCCCAGTGTAGACAATGCTAGGTCAACGTGAGAATTCTCAGGGAGATTGATTACCTACGCCAATGGGGGAACCCTTCCCATCAGTGTATGTAGCGTCTTCACTGAAGCACTATGCACAGCTGCAGCATTTTAAGCGTAGGCAAGCTGTAAATCTTTAGAGTAATTTTGCAGTATAAAGTTTTTGGGTCTGGTATAAGGTAGAATATGTTTCTGCGCTGACTTCCTAAACATAGTAGTGCTTTTCATTTAACACCTAGAATCATAATAAAATGTTTCCTGGCGTGCGGAATGCTGTACCTTAAATCACTTTTACGCTGAGTTCAGGAGGTGTTAAGCCTTGTCTCATTTTAATATCTTCATTCGTGATCTGGAAGAGGGAGTAACAGTAGGGCCCCAATTTAGTAAAGTACTTAAGCACATGCCTAACTTTGAGCACAGGAGTACTCCGTCAAAATCAGTGGGATTATGTTCTTAAGTATCTTGCTGGATTAGGGCATAAATTACAAGTTGCAAACACCAGTAAAGACAGAGAAATAATAAGAACTCTAGAGAGATCAGAAACATGGGCAGAAAACTGCTTGGAAAAATTCAAGCTAATACATGGGAGGAAATCATCGAAATTTATGTTCTCAAACCAGGAATTCAGTTATGCTGAAAGAGATCTAGGGATCATAGCAGTAATTTAGACATGATCTTTCAATGCAGTAATGATGTAGAAAGGCCAGTGTAAAAGCATCACAGTTTAGGGAGGTAATAGTCTCTATCTGCCAGGCTCTGGTGTGACTAACACTGGCAATCATTGATTTTTAAGGCCTGAAGGGACTTTTATGATTATCTAGACTGACTTCCTGCATAACACAAAACATAACTTCTGGTTGAACTAGAGCATACCTTTTAGAAAGACACCCAGTCTGGGGACCAAATTACCAGAAAGATATTGGCTGTAACTTAAGAGAAAGAACATAAGAACATAAGAATGGCCCTACTGGGTCAGACCAAAGGTCCATCTAGCCCATTATCCTGTCTTCTGACAGTGGCCGGTGCTAGGTGCCCCAGAGGGAATGAACAGAACAGGTAATCATCATGTGATCCATCCCCTATTGCTCATTCCCAGCTTCTGTCAAAAGATGAAAAGAACTAAATATGGGCAGCTTGTCTACGAGACCACTTGGCTGTGGGGGAATATTATAAAGGAGTCTACAAATATGTGAAGACTGTAAACATTCAGAATTCAGAAGAACTGTGTGCTGTGGTACCTAATAGAATAATTAGTTGTAATGGGATGGAATTAAGAACAAAAATTAGGCCTTGTCAACACAGGAAAGTTGTACAGTTAATTTAAATAAAGGATTTTTAAAAACGATTTAGGTTTAACCAGTGCAAATTCCTGTGTGGACACTTTCATTTTGGTTTAAGAGTAGCTTAAACCTGTTCCCAATTGACTTATGCTAAACCAAAAAAAGCCATTCTTAAACGGAAATAAGAGTTTCTACACAGGGGTTTGCACTGGCCCAACTAAACTGTTTTAAATTCACATATTAGGTGCAGCTTTCTCATGTAAACAAGCCCTTGGGCTGTAGATCAAAAAAAGCTTCCTGACACAGAGATGCCATCCTATAGGTTGTGGAATAGTCTCCCAGGCGGGCGTGGTGGAAGCTCCATTGGTACTTTTTAGACTGTAATGACCAAAACATTAGGAAAAAAGTACCGTAGGGAACAATCCTGCATTGGCCAGGAAATGGATGGGATGATCTAGTAATTCTTTACTATGTGTAACTCCTTTGACTGTGAGAGAAGCAATGATCATCTCCCCCATCTGGCTAACTCAGAATATCTTCATTATTTAAGGACCTATTCCTACACAATTCCTTCCTCATCCCACTGACTGATATGTAGCTAAGCCACTTCATTAGGGTGACCAGATGTCCCGATTTTATAGGGACAGTCCCGATTTTGGGGTCTTTTTCTTATATAGGCTCCTATTACCCCCCACACCCTGTCCCGATTTTTCACACTTGCTGTCTGGTCACCCTACACTTCATCCAAGTACATTTCTCCTCCAATCTGCTATAGAATTTACACTATTGATTTACTATTTTATTACTTCATTTCCATTTCTAAGGTGGTCCAGGATTGATTGATTGATTGATTTTTGCAACAGTTGTCTTTTCTCACCTGATTCATTTTTCCTAGCATAGCTCCAATTCATACATGTACTTGTTCTCAGAGACATCAGAAGACTCCTGTTGAGGAATTCTCTTGATTTCTGGGTAATCTTTATTACCTTAACATTCTCATCTTCCAGCAGCAGCTGTGAAGGATAGTTTCCACATTCTAGTAGCTCTAGAAAATCAGTGGAAAGACATGGGCTTTGGATCAGGCCCTCTTATCTTCCATGTTTCACAGGAATACAACCCATCCTGTGATTTTTTCAGTCTATTTTGGATTTTTTTCAGTCAGACTTCCCACTCAGTAGCCAGAAAGTTCCCAAGACTCAGCCCCATCACTGCAATTTCACACCTATGTCTTTGACAGTAATTACTGTCTTCTGCTGTAGGAAACTGATACATGATTTAAAAGGGGATACATGTATTTTATATACATATATGTCTCTGTGTGTGTATCTATCCATAGATAGATCATAGAATCATAGAATATTAGGGTTGGAAGAGACCTCAGGAGGTCATCTAGCACAACCCCCTCAAAGCAGGACCAACCCCAACTAAATCATCCCAGCCAGGGCTTTGCCAAGCCAGGCCTTAAAAACCTCTAAGGATGGAGATTCCGTCACATCCCTGGGTAACCCATTCCAGTGCTTCACCACCCTCCTAGTGAAATAGTGTTTCCTAATATCCAACCTAGACTCCCACACTGCAACTTGAGACCATTGCTCCTTGTTCTGTCATCTGCCACCACTGAGAACAGCCTAGCTCCATCCTGTTTGGAACCCCCCTTGAAGGCTGCTATCAAATCCCCCCTCACTCTTCTCTTCTGCAGACTAAATAACCCCAGTTCCCTCAGCTTCTTCTCGTAAGTCATGTGCTCCAGCCCCCTAATCATTTTTGTTGCCCTCCACTGGACTCTCTCCAATTTGTCCACATCCCTTCTGTAGTGGGGGGACCAAAACTGGATGCAATACTTCAGGTGTGGCCTCACCAGAGCCGAATAGAGGGGAATAATCATTTCCCTTGATCTGCTGGCAATGCTTCTAGTAATACAGCCCAATATGCCATTGGCCTTCTTGGCAACGAGGGCACACTGCTGACTCATATCCAGCTTCCTGACCACTGTAATCCCCAGGTCCTTTTCTGCAGAACTGCTGTTTAGCTAGTTGGTCTCCAGCCTGTAGCTGTGCATGGGATTCTTCCGTCCTAAGTGCAGGACTCTGCACTTGTCCTTGTTGAACCTCATCATATTTCTTTTGGCCCAATCCTTCAATTTATCTAGGTCACTCTGGACCCTATCCCTACCCTCCAGGGTATTTACCTCTCCTCCCATCTTAATATCATCTGCGAATTTACTGAGGGTGCAATTAATCCCATCATCCAGATCATTGATAAAGATGTTGAACAAAACCGTCCCGAGGAATGGAGTAGATATATAAAATGTTTGTTACTATTGGGCTAGTCTCTGAGATCTTATCCAGTCAGGAGTATGTTGGGATGGTTTCTGAGACCTAATCCACTGAGGAGCCTCCGAAACCTTATTCATTTGTTTCCCAAGAACTAAACTTGGCACTGAGGTTTCTTTATTGGCATAAGATCAAACTACACTTGAGCTGATCAGGCTGAAGTTTAGAGGGCAGATACAGAGTATACCACACATCCAACGTATATTATCATGAATCAGTTTATATACACACTTACACTTAATATTATTGGTTAATACATCATATCAAGCATCAAACTTGATCAAGTATTTTGATTGGTCTACTAATTTTTGTAGCCAATCCCAGTCTAGATCATGAGTTGCTTCACTATATGCTAGGCCACAGCTGCAAACTATCACACATTGCTTATTATCCTACTATCGCTTTGCTACGAGCTACATCTTTTACATATTTGCAAGGCTTCTGCAAATTCATACTTTCTTCATTGTTTCATGTCCATGCTCAGAATAGTCCTAGAGTTACTTGAATTTTAGAGCTGTGCCAATGGGAATTCTATTTTACAAAGGATTTTGAAATATGGCTTCCTTCCAAATTGAAACAATAACCCACAATTTTGAAATTCTGAAAATGCTGAAGAAAAATGCTGAAGAAAAAAAATTGTTTTGGTCAGTCAAAACATTCTGTTTCGACAAAATCAAAATATTTCATTTTGAGTTTGACTTTTTATATTATTTATAAAACAAAGTTGAAATGAAAAGTTATTTCAAAACAAAAAAAATCAACATGTTTTGGTCCAAAAATTTATTGTATATGGCTCCAGCAAAATTTTTCTATCCAGCTTTATTGAATTTATTTAAAAAATATATTTCTCTGTTTAAAGGCTTACATGCCATATTTCATCTGCAAGCAAATATTTAAAGGTATACATGTCAGAATCTTGTACCAAGAGCTGAGAAATTGCCACCACTTCCATTCATGAAAGCAATCATTATGATTCCTCTCTCAAGAAAACCAAATCAAAAGAGCAAACAACATTCACCAAGGAGAAGCCAAGTCTCAGGAGCCCAGCAAAAGCCCACTAGTGTATTTGAACCCCAGTGAGGCAAAGCTGTGATCAGGGAGCACACATAAGCATATTTTAAGCATCTGCACAGTCTACTGTGAGCAGTATCACATTTTGGTGTCTGAAGTGGATCAAGCCTATTTTATGGACAGAGCTTGGAAAAGTACCACTACCTTTTTTTCCACTTCAATTTTTAACTAAAGACATATTCAAGGAACCTAGTTTTAAGAAAGTACTGAGCACCTTCCTGTAAAAATCAAGCCATGTTAAGCAATCTCCATGTCAACAGGACTACCAACGACACGTTGGAAGCATAATTTGAAGACAATGTGAAGGGGGATGGAGTGTAACTAACCCACCTGGAAATCTAAATTGACGTGCAAAACCTTTATTATTGGTGCTCATGCATCTTTGAGTCTCAGAAATACATAGTAGTACAGTTGCTTTATACGAGCCATATGCTAGGAAGTTCAAATGATGGGAAACAAGGCAATAAATGACACAGCAAAGTTTGTTCAAACAGGGAACTAAATGTTGTTAAAATGGAAATTCTGCAAATGGGCAGTTCTGACCTCTAGAGAGATTTTTCAGTCTGTGGGGTCCTTGGAATAGGTTCATCTTTCAAAGGGAAGCTTGCCTTGGAAAATATTTCCCTTTGATCTCTAGTATATTACTTCTCTTATGCAGCCAGCCAAAGTTTAAAAACTAACTTGATTCCCCTTTGACTGATAACTTCTGAAGTTAGATCTGAGCTTGGTGTGGCAAGGATCAGAAGCAGCCTGGGAGCTGGGGAAGCATTGTAAGCAGATCAGGTGGCACTTACACAGGGTAGCCCAGGATGGAAATTGTGGAGACCACATTTAGAAGAGTGGTCACACAGAAATGGACTCTTCGCAAGCAGAACACGTTCTAGGGCCACGTCCTCTGCTGCTGTAAACTGACATAACTCCATTGAACTCAGTAGAGGTAGGTGAATTTATATCAGCCAAGAATCTGGCCCTTAAAGTTTAAAGTTCCCCAAATACCCCTAAACCAGTGTTCCCACAACATTCCTCTAGTCAGCTCTGTTTCTTGCTGTAGTGAAGCATGAGATCTGCTACCAATGGAGGCTTCTCTGACCTAAATCATTTAGCTTGGCAGCTCGTAAAATATGGAAACTCTAACACTCAAAATTCCCCACTCTCATTTGATTACTGCTCAGGGACAGACTCTTGATATCAGACAGAAATTTACAGATTGTGGCATGTTATCAAAACTATAATGAAATCTTGTGCAGGCAGAGTAATGAGAGAGGGCTATTTGTCAAGACATACTGAACAGGAAAACAAAATCCCACTGTGGAAAGCAGGAGTGCCTACTCTCCTTACAGATATTGTGAAAATGAAATGAGGCTCTTTTTTCCCTCCCCTTTAATCAAAACTAAGTGTTCAGTATGAAAACAAAAATGATATCAAATAACTTTTGCTGATAAAAATGTTGGCTGGGAACAAATGACCTATAATTTTTACAGAAACAACATAAAAATGTTTGTCCAAATTGAGTTTTGTGATCGTATGATCAAAATGTTCCTACCTTGGCAATGCTCATGTTACTGACGTTACTAGGGTGATGTTGGCTTTGATACTATGTGAAATAATGGGAATTTGTGAAATCACCCTGGGAAGTTAGGTGCAAGGCAGTCTGATATTACTTAGGGGAATCCCTTGTGAATACATGTCTGTGTTTTGACCCCGCCTGCTGCTGGCTGTAACCAGTTCGCTATGCAAGGTTTATGTAGAGGCTTAAAGTGGAAGTATTGCCTAATGATTAGAGTGAAGGAGTGGGAGTCCTAAGCGCTGGGAACTATTTCTGACTGTGCTTCTAATTTGTGTGGTCATAGGCAGGTCACTAAATCTTTCTGACTTGATATTACTTAGGCCTGTCTACACTACAGGGTTCGGTCAATGTAGGCTGCCTTGTGTCAATCTAGCTGTGAAGTGTCTTCACTTAAATTTGGCTCCTGCTGATGTAAATGCCTCTCTATGCTGATTTAGTAACACCACCTCTTTGAGCGACGTAGAGTCACAGTCGATGTAAGTAGGTCAACACAGTGTCAGCGTAGACACTGTGTTGCTCATGTCAACTAGTATGGACTTTCAGGAGCTGTCACACAATACAATTGATAAAAGCACTCCTGGTGAGGACATGCACTGTGGACACAAGCGGTTTAATAACTGCAGTGTCTGTATGCCAATGTAAGTTAGGTGGACATAATTTTGTAGCGTAGACATAACCTTAGTTACCTAAAGGGACTGTTGTGAGACTTAACTAGTTAGACAGTAGAGTTGTGGATGCTCAGCACTTCTGAAAACCAGGCTGTTACTTAGATGACAAAATAGTGCCTAACCTGAGGCACCCAAGTTCAAAAACTTTGGCTTGTATGCCCTCATTCCAGGCTCCATGGGCATTCATATAATCTTATTAGTGTCTCACTAATAGACTAGCAGGACAGGAGTAAGGTGCAACAGGATTGCTGTATTGGGAGTTTCACAATGAACTGCTCTATCTAGTGGTGTGAGTTGCTCACTTTATTGAGCACTGAATTATTGAATGGACACATGAATGCAGAGGATTAAAGAGGAAATAGAGTAGGGGACTAAATGGAGGTAGGAGGGTACTTCACGTCTGATTATAAATACAGTCTATTTATTTATTTAGCATGTGCATAGTTGTCTAGCCAAGTGATGGCATCTTCAGTGGCGTGATGCAGTTCTTGTAGGTCACTGCCGAACCTAGTCAGCAGCATTCATCGACAATGTGCATCATCGTCTGTGTTGTGCCGCAGCTGCACAAAGGGCTGTCACGAAGGCCCCAGCGATACTGGTTGGCTGCACAGAGACCTTGTCCGGTCCGGAACCTGTTCAACAGGGACCATTGGTGACAGAGCAGGTCAAAACCAGATGGGCAAATTGTGGGGTCAGCGACAAGGGACTGGTTGGGGATTATAACAGATCTATACTAGATCTATACAGTCTATTACAAAGCAGAGCAATGCATGGTTACTGCCTACCAACAGGGCAGCTGCAGGTTTCCTTTTTACTGACAAATGTCTAGTGCAGCTGTGCTTGGCATATGCTTGTGCTGTAAACAGGAGCAGCATCTGTAAACACCATTTTGATGTGTCCACTTCCCCATCAGTTAATCACCTATATCCACAGAACTAAGGCCCAGATCCTCAAAGATATATTGGCACCTAACTCCCGATGGAAGTGTGGTAGGAGAGATTCCCTCTTCAGTCAGGAAGCAGGTAAAGAGTTCCTCTGAGCACAATCAGGACCGCCTGGGAGTTCTGTCACATCTAAAGAGGGGTGGCTCCTTAAAAGAGAGGATCCAAGCCCAGTGCAAGGTGACACTTGGAGGTAAACAGAATTAGAGCTCCACAAAGCAGACGCTGAAGAGCCACTCTGAGCCGGACCCTCTGAAGAAGAGAGGGACCTCCTTTACATTGTTTTCCATTTTTGTTTAGAACCCAGGGTGCTCACCTGGGTCCTTCAAACACAAGGGGTGTAGGGGCCCAGACCCCCTTCACACAGACCATTGACCTCTTACCTTTTTGGGGAACTACTAGGTGAGACAGGACTGCTTTGTGTTCTGCAGTGTTATTTGCTTTGCCCATTCCATTTTGGAGTGCTTTATGGCTAGAGAGGGGATTATCACCTCCCTAAGACTTACAGCCAAATGAGCAAACCACGCTGTCTGAATGAGACTGTGATGAGACAGTTGTCAACCTTTGCCCCATGGGGGTGCCCTAAAGGTACAACCTCTAATGGGGAGTTAGATATCTAAATAGCTTTGAAGATCTAGGTCGAAATCTCTAACTGGAGTTAGAGAACCCTGGGATTTTTGCTTTTTTTGGAATTGGTAGATGTGTATATTTATATGTCTGAGTGGACTGATTGACTATTAACCCTGGTATCTGGGGGAAAAGGAATATAGAAATGTGTCTGTCTGTTGGTTTAGCATTCACAAATGGAATGACATAAACTGATAGTTACAGACACTTATGTCTAGGTTTTGTGACACCTGTGGTAATCACCAAGTTTTGTTAAACAAGAGTACAAACAGTAAATACTTGTGTGGCATTTAGGAGAGTGTGAAATGATTTACAAGACAGGAAGGATGGCCTTGGACAAAGACAAGTGATCACAGGACTGAAGATGGCAGAGGTCTGATAACTCTGTAGCTCTATTGATCTTGACCAGAAGTCCAGCAGGAGTGATTTCATCTTCACGATCCATCACAAAATGTAAATTACAGCTTGTTCTAAGGAACCCCAGGAGCAGAGGTGGAGGAAAAAGAGAGGTAAGATTACCACCTTTATCTGGGTCCACCACGAGACTATTGTTATGTGGGATCCAGCACCTCTGGTATGGAAGACTTTCTCTAAATATTCCGGGGGCAGAGAAAGTATTCCTGGGGCAGAATGCTGGACTGAAGACATTGAAGATAGAGTTGGGCTCCTCTGCACTCATGCCCTCACAGCATCCTTATATCTTCTCTTTTTGAGAAGAAAGAATCAATCTACTATGTTCTCTTTGTTTACAGGATCCTATCTGTCTTTCCTATGCACACGGCAAAAAACTTTTACTAGCCCCCCATCATCTTAACATAAGAACATAAGAATGGCCCTACTGGGTCAGACCAAATGTCCATGTAGCCCAGTATCCTATCTTCCGACAGTGGCCAGTGCCAGGTGCCCCAGAGGGAATGAACAGAACAGATGATCAAGTGATCCATCCCCTGTTGCTCATTCCCAGCTTCTGGCAAACAGAGGCTAGGGACACCATTCCTGCCCATTCTGGCTAATAGCCATTGATGGACCTGTCTTCCATGAATGTATCTAGTTCTTTTTGAACCCAGTTACAGTCTTGGCCTTCACAACATCCTCTGGCAAGGAGTTCCACACGTTGACTGTGCGTTGTGTGAAGAAATATTTCCTTTTATTTGTTTTAAACCAGCTGCCTATTAATTTCATTTGGTGACCCCTAGTTCTTGTGTTAAGAGAAGTAGTAAACAACACTTTCTTATCTACTTTCTCTACACCAGTCATGATTTTATAGACCTCAATCATATCTCCCCTTAGCTGTCTCTTTTCCAAGCTGAAAAGTCCCAGTCTTATTAATCTCTCCTCATATGGAAGCTGTTCCATACCCCTAATCATTTGTGTTGCCCTTTTCTGAACCTTTTCCAATTCCAGTATATCTTTTTTGAGATGGGGAGACCACATCTGCACACAGTATTCAAGATGTGGGCGTACCATGGATTTATATAGAGGCAACATATTTTCTGTCCTATTTTCTATCCCCTTCTTAATTATTCCCAGCACTCTGTTCGCTTTTTTGACTTCCACTGCACATTGAGTGGATGTTTTCAGAGAACTATCCAAATGACTCCAAGATCTCTTTCCTGAGTGGTATAAGCTAATTTAGACCCCATCATTTTATATGTATAGTTGGGATTATGCTTTCCAATATGCATTATTTTGCATTTATCAACATTAAATTTCATCTGCCATTTTGTTGCCCAGTCACCCAGTTTTGAGAGATCCTTTTGTAGCTCTTCGCAGTCTGCCTGGGTCTTAATGATCTTTAGTAATTTTGTATCAGCTGCAAATTTTGCCACCTCACTGTTTACTCCTTTTTCCAGATCATTTATGAATATGTTGAATAGGACTGGTCCAAGAACAGACCCCTGGGGGACACCACTATTTACCTTATAACAGCTTCCATCTTCCAATTCATTTATTGCAAGCTCCTTCCCCCCACCATTCTCTTCACCCCTCTCCAGACTATTTCAGCTATCATCTTCTTTCCCCATCACTCTGGCCCCATCAACCTTCCTCCTTCCCTTTGAATCTCTTCTCTAGTTTCTCCTTTTCCACCACTCTCAAGCTTCTTGCCAACTTTGAAGGCCCTTCATAGCTCTGCTTCCCTTTCTGGGCTTGCTTCTTTTCACATCATCCCTTGTCCCCTTTTCTCTGCCAATGATACTAGCCTTGACTGCCCACTTGTCCATTTTTCCCACAGCCATCTTTTTGTCTTCTTCCATACTTTCACCTTCTCATGGAATTCCCTCCATGAGCTGATTCATAAGGCCACTAGCTTCCTCTGGTTCAAAACTCTGCTCAAGACTCACCTCCTCCATGATGCCTACAATAAAGGATATGTTGAGGGGCAGATAGATATAGTTTTTTACTTGCTGTTTTAAAAGGTATGAAATTTGTATACAATGCATACATAAAAATGATATATATTTGATTGAATCTTTCTCCCCATATCCTCCATATGTTTGTCTTCTTAAGCCACCAATCCAGTAACCTCTCAACTACTGTGGACTTCAGTGTATCTTCATGCAAGCACTTGTGAGATTGGGGTCATAGACTGTAAAATCTTTAGAGCAGGGATGGAAACTTCCTTTGTTCCAGTAGCGCAGTTTACATAGATTTGCCTTGCCATGGTAATCTTGGAAAATCCAGTGTGGCTCAATACAGATGTCAGTCCCCTTTGCTGCAGTTGTCACAGCAATGCAACACTGTTAATTATACCACTGGTCTACAATTTTTGAGAAGTCGTCTGCTTCAGAGATAAAATGTGCTATTTAGTATGTATTTTGATGTGCTGAATTCAAATATGACAATTAAAACAACTGATTGGCTACTGTTTCTAAGATATTTAAGTTTTTACATTTTATGTCTATGTATATTGTGTAGATAGTAGAGTTTTAATCATAAATTGTAAACCTAGGTCTTTTCATGTGTTTATGGTTGCTTTACATGATACTATTTCACCTGTCCTGTTTATGTAACACTTTAAAAATCAGCAAAGTGGTTACATAAATACAATTGATTATGAAACAAAAGGCAAAAAACTATTATGTACATAGTTTAGTCCTATTCAGTGTCTACTTGGCACTTCTTGGCTTGTCTCTTGTATTCATTAAATGGAGCATCTCTTGTCACTGTCCAGCAATAGTCTGCAAGCATTGATGGGCTCCATTTGCCCTGATAGCGTTTCTCCATTGTTGCAATGTCCTGGTGAAATCGCTCGCCGTGCTCGTCGCTCACTGCTCCGCAGTTCGGTGGAAAAAAATCTAGATGAGAGTGCAAAAAATGTATCTTTAGTGACCTGTTGCAACCAAGGCTTTTGTATGCCTTGAGGAGGTTTTCCACCAACAACCTGTAGTTGTCTGCCTTGTTGTTTCCGAGAAAATGTATTGCCACTAACTGGAAGGCTTTCCATGCCTTTTTTCCCTTGCCACGCAGTGCATGGTCAAATGCATCATCTTGAAGAAGTTCACGAATCTGAGGACCAACAAAGACACCTTCCTTTATCTTAGCTTCACTTAACCTTGGAAATTTTCCACGGAGGTACTTGAAAGCTGCTTGTGTTTTGTCAATGGCCTTGACAAAGTTCTTCATCAGACCCAGCTTGATGTGTAAGGGTGGTAACAAAATCTTCCTTGATTCAACAAGTGGTGGATGCTGAACACTTTTCCTCCCAGGCTCCAATGACTGTCGGAGTGGCCAATCTTTCTTGATGTAGTGGGAATCTCTTGCACGACTATCCCATTCGCAGAGAAAACAGCAGTACTTTGTGTATCCAGCCTGCAGACCAAGCAAGAGAGAAACAACCTTCAAATCGCCACAAAGCTGCCACTGATGTTGGTCATAGTTTATGCACCTCAAAAGTTGTTTCATGTTGTCATAGGTTTCCTTCATACGGACTGCATGACCAACTGGAATTGATGGCAAAACATTGCCATTATGCAGTAAAACAGCTTTAAGACTCCTCTTTGATGAATCAATGAACAGTCTCCACTCATCTGGATCGTGAACGATGTTGAGGGCTGCCATCACACCATCGATGTTGTTGCAGGCTACAAGATCACCTTCCATGAAGAAGAATGAGACAAGATCCTTTTGACGGTCACGGAACTTGGAAACCCTAACATCACCTGCCAGGAGATTCCACTGCTGTAGTCTGGAGCCCAAAAGCTCTGCCTTACTCTTGGGTAGTTCCAAATCCCTGACAAGGTCATTCAGTTCACCTTGTGTTATGAGGTGTGGTTCAGAGGAGGAGGATGGGAGAAAATGTGGGTCCTGTGACATTGATGGTTCAGGACCAGAAGTTTCATCCTCTTCCTCTTCCTCGTCTGACTCAAGTGAGAATGATTCTGGTGCATCAGGAACCGGCAGTCCTTCTCCGTGGGGTACTGGGCGTATAGCTGATGGAATGTTTGGATAATACACAGTCCACTTTTTCTTCTTTGACACACCTTTCCCAACTGGAGGCACCATGCAGAAGTAACAATTGCTGGTATGATCTGTTGGCTCTCTCCAAATCATTGGCACTGCAAAAGGCATAGATTTCCTTTTCCTGTTCAACCACTGGCGAAGATTTGTTGCACAAGTGTTGCAGCATATGTGTGGGGCCCACCTCTTGTCCTGATCTCCAAGCCAAAAGAAAGGCGATAGGCTTTCTTAACCATAGTGGTTATACTGCGCTTTTGTGATGCAAAAGTCACTTCACCACAAACATAGCAGAAGTTATCTGCACTGTTCATACAAGTACGAGGCATCTCTGCTCACTTTGGCTAAACAGAAATGTGTCCCTTTGCAAAATCAAACACTGACAAATAAGAGAGCACGACACTGTATGATTTCTAGAGCTGATACAGGGCAATTTGTTCAGCAGAGTGATGTAAGCTTTGTTATGATTGCATCATCCATGACTTCTAGGAATAACATGATGCAATTCATATCATGTATGATGCAATACCAGCTTCAGATTGCATCATTCATTGTTTTGCCTAAAAAGCAAGTACTGTCCAAACCCAGTCATAGATTTATTCATAGATCCAGTCAAAGATGTATTTTAGTCATTTCTGGTTTAAATTGAGATCCCTTCCCTTTATAACTCACTTATCCTCCGCCATTCCCAAGTCAAGGGTCGTATATACTGACCCAATAGCATGTCTTGAAAACTAGAGCCAATCAACAATTTTAAGCATCATTTTCGTTCTCAGTGACCCAGAATTAGTAAAGTTTGACTACATTTATTTCAGAAGCATTTTGGCTGTAGAGCAGTGTTACCTTTAGTAATATTTGTACAATCTCTAGTAGAATGGGCCCCCAGATCAGATTAGATAAGCTGGTTATTATACCACTACTGCTGCTAATAATACTTAATACACACATTAATGACTTAATATATCTGTGCATTAAAACCACAATTAAATTTCCAGATTATATTAGTAACACATCTTGACAAAAATACTCCAAAAGTGGTGCAAATTTCTCTCTGCAAATAACTGAATTATCTCCCCCTGGAGTGTCATACTCAGTGTAATATTATCCATAAATCTGGAATTATGATTTCCTTTAATAATTCTCCTCATAGTGTTTTACTGATCTCTTTCTTGTCACTCTATCACTCTGAAACATCTGTGTTTTTTCCTTCAACTCACCATCAGTTCTTATTTGAAAAGTCTGTAAATTCTGTGCATCTCTAAAATCTATAGATAATTGATTCCAGAAGTGAGCGTCCACAACAAATTATGTAGCTGTGGTTGCACTTGATTAACGATATACAGTGCTTTGTTAGATAGAGATCAAAGAGTATAAGTTTACTAACATGTATTTGCCAGATTTGAAAAGAATGGTCTGAACTGCACTTAAAAAGAGAGAGAGACTAAAGAACATTTTTCTTGGAATACAGAGTACAGAGATGAAAACCAAGAATCTTCATGTTTGTAAGTCCATTGAAATGGTTTCCAATCAACAGCCTTTCGGTGCACTGTATTAAACTCATGTTTTCTGATTTTAGAAAGGCAAAAAAAATCAAAGGTTTTCTTTAGAATACCTAAAAGAGGGAGTCTGCAATGAAGATAGCGGGTGATGTGGAAGGGGAGATATTACAACTGAAAGTAACGAATGAGTGGGCACCATATGCAACATGCAGAAGACAGAGTTGGAAGGAGGAGCGATCAGATTATACATACAATGCAAAATTAATTTCCAATCCCCAAAACGTTTATGCATTTGAGCAACTTTACATAATGAATAATCCTAGTGAAATCAATAATACTTCTTATGTGCCTAAGTGTTTGCAGGATCAGGGTCTTATTTTATATAGCAACTTTCATATAAACTGTGGGTCTCATTCTGCTAGGTACTAAAAGCCTTAGTTCAGCAAAGTACTTAAGCACGTGTCTAATTTTAAGCATCTGAGAAGTCCATTGATTTCAATGGGATTACTCATCTACCTGAAATGAGGTGCTTGCTTAAGTACCTTACTGAACTGGTGCCTGTATACCCTCAGCTTCACTGACTTCCAAGTGTTCAACACCTTACTGGAGGTGCTCACCAAGTTTAAGGATTGGCTCACATATTCCAAAATACTGTACAAATTAAATAACGTAGTCCTATGTTGTTTCTGACCAGAACCCCCTATTGTAAGCAATTAAAAATCAGTAGCATAGATTCCAAGACCAAAAGGGACCATTGTGATCAGCTAGTCTGACCTCCTTTATAATATTGGTCATAGAACTGTTCCAAAATTATTCCTAGAGCAAATCTTTTAGAAAAACATCCCATCTTGATTTTAAAATGGTCAGTAATGGAGAATCCATCACCACCCTTGGTAAATTGTTCCAATGGTTAAGTACTCTCACTGTTAAAAATGTACGCATTGTTTCCAGTCTGAATTGATCTAGGTTCAATTTCCAGCCATGGGATTGTGTTATGCGTTTCTCTACTGGATTAAGAGCCAATTATTAAATATTTGTTCTCCATATATGTACACTGCTTATAGGCTATGATCAAGTCACCCCTTACCCTTCTCTTTTGTTTAGCTAAAAAGATTGATCTCCTTGAGTATATCACAATAAGGCCTGTTTTCTAAACTTTTAATCATTCTCATGGCTCTTCTCTGAACCTTGTCTAATTTATCAACATCCTTCTTGAATTGTTGACACCAGAACAGGACACAGTATTCCAGTAGGAGTGGCACTAGTGCCAGATAAAGAGCTAAAATAATCTCTTTACTCCTACTTGAGATTTCCCTGTTTGTGCATCTAAGGATTGCATTAGCCCTTATGGCCACAATGTCACGCGGGGAGCTGATGTTCGCTGTTTATCCACCACAGCTCCCAAATCTTTTTCAAAGTCACTTATTCCCAGGATAGAGTCCCCCATCATGTAAGTATGGCCTACATGCTTTTTTCTTAGGCCTGGTCTACACTAGGAGTTTATGTCGAATTTAGCAGCGTTAACTCAAATTAACCCTGCACCCGTCCACACAACAAAGCTATTTATTTCGACATAAAGGGCTCTTTAAATCGATTTCTGTACTCCTCCCCGACGAGGAGAGTAGCGCTAAATTCGACATGGCCATGTCGAATTAGGGTTAGTGTGGATGGAATTCGACGCTAATAGCTCCTGGAGCTATCCCACAGTGCACCACTCTGTGGACACTCTGGACAGCAGTCCGAGGTCGGATGCTCTGACCAGCCACACAGGAAAAGACCCGGGAAAATTTGAATTCCTTTTCCTGTCTGGCCAGTTTGAATACCATTTCCTGTTTGGACATCGTGGCGAGCTCAGCAGCACTGGCAACGATGCAGAGCTCTCCAGCAGAGGTTACCATGCAATCCCAGAATAGAAAGAGGGCTCCAGCATGGACTGATCGGGAAGTCTTGGATCGGATCGCTCTGTGAGGAGATGAATCCGTCCTATCCAAGCTCCGATCCAAAAGATGGAATGCAAAAATTTATGAAAAAATATCCAAGGCCATGACGGAGAGAGGATACAGCCGGGATGCAACGCAGTGCCGCGTGAAAATCAAGGAGCTGCGACAAGCATACCAGAAGACCAAAGAGTCAAACGGACACTCCGGATCCCAGCCCCAAACATGCCGTTTCTACGAGGCACTGCATGCCCACCAGTGTCCGTGGACTCCGACGATGGGGTATTGTCAACGGCTGCTTCCTCGGAGGTTTTCGCGGACGGGGAAGATGAGGAAGGAGATGAGGAGGACGAGGCAGTCGACAGCGCTTTCAACGCTGATTTCCCCGACAGCCAGGATCTCTTCATCACCCTGACGGAGATCCCCTACCAACCCTCCCAAGGCGGTAACCCGGACCGTGAATCAGGGGAAGGATCAGTAGGTGAGTCTTTTAAACATTTATTTTGAATACAATAGGCATGCTATGTTAGCAATGGGTTTTTAATGATTAGTTTGCCCTAGGCGCTTTAGTTTTTAGCCGTTGGCAGTGCAGCTACTGGAAAAGTCTGTTAACATGTCTGGGGATAGAGCAGAAATCCTCCTGGGACATCTCCATGAAGCTCTCCTGGAGGTACAGTGAAAGCCTTTGCATAAGGTTTCTGGGGAGAGCGGCCTTATTGCATCCTCCATAGTAGGCGCCAGGCTAGTAGCCAGGTACTCCGGTATCATTGCCTGGCAAAGCATGGCGGCATACGGCCCCGGTGTTTGCTGGCATTCACGCAGCATACAGTCTTTCTCTGTCTCCGTAATCCTCATCAGAGTGATATCAGTCATGGTGACCTGGTTTGAATTAGGTTAATTTTAGCATGGGGACTGGTTGCCTGTTCCTTTAAAGAAATCTACCCGGCGGTTCCCAGCCACGCGGTGGGGGCGGGGAGGCGGACCGTTCATGCTGAGCGGTTCGGCAGCAGAATGCAGGGACCGTTCCCGGGGACAGCCACGCCGTGGGGTGGGGGGCAGGGGAGAGTTCATGCTGGCCGGATCGCCGGCAGCAGGAAGTGGCCAACGCTAGGAGCTGTGCTTGGAACATGAAAGGAGGGCACTGCTGTAAATTAAGCTTTCAGCAGCCAAAAGTCTACTGCTTACCATGGCCGCCTGCTAGCCGAATTCTGTTGTCCGGCCCCGCTTGTGTGATCTGTACACCAAGACCCCAGGCACTCAATATAAAGATAGAAAATTCGACCTTGGACTGAGTGCACATGTGATAGGTAGTGTGCATGGTCTTGTTTACAGGGAAAGACTATATTCATTGTTCGCGAAAATGTATCTTTGTGAGGAATTCACTCCCTTTTTTCCATCCCACAGCTGCGAGTGTCTCCCGGCCTACCACGGCATCTCCCTCCCAAGGGCTGGCTCAGATCAGGCGGCGAAAAAAGAGAACATGGGACGAGATGTTCTCCGAACTTATGGTCTCTTCCCAAACTGAGTCGGCACAGCTGACTCAGTGGAGAGAGAACATGTCGCGAGCATCCAGCGAACGGGAGGAGAGGACAGAAGCGCGGGAGGACAGGTGGCAGCAGGGAGACCAGCAGGCGACTCAGACGCTGCTTGGGCTAATGCGGGAGCAAATGGACACGCTCCGGCGCCTTGTAGATGTTCTGCAGGACCGGAGGCAGGAGGACAGAGCACCACTGCATTCAATCTCTAACCGCCCTCCCCCTCCACAAAGTCCCATTCCCCCCTCACCCAAAGTCCCAAGAAGGAGTGGCGGCAGGGGCCAAGGAAACAGTCACTCCACCCCTGCGGACTGCTCAAGTAGCAGAAGGCTCTCATTCCCCAAGATTTGATGCGTCCTTTCCTTCCCTTCAACCGCACCCCACCCTAGCCCCCGTCCCAGTTTCATCCCATAACTGTGTAGTCTTTAATAAAAAATACGTTTCTTTTAAGTACTGTTTCCTTCATTTTCTTTTAAAGGACGGTGTGTTTGAAGGGGGGGAAGGGGGTTGGTAATTGGAGAGGATAGGCATCTTTACCAGGGTACAGACACGGGGGCAGGTTCACCAGAAGGTTATACACACATTGCAGTCATTAGGTACCCTGGTCAGTCTGGGAGGTAGTTTTCATGTTCGGGGGCGCGGGGGGGGAGGGTTTGTGACTTTGTGGCGGGGGAGGGCGGTTACAGATCTTCTGTAGCGGTCCGGAGCCAGGATGACAGAGCCACGCTGCAGGGGATCTGTAACCGCCCTCCCCCGCCACAAAGTCACATAGCCCCCCCACACAGAGTCCCAAAAAGGAGGGGTGACAGGCTCCGTAGAAACAACCAGTCCACCACTGCGGACTGCTCTAGGAGCAGGAGCCTGTCAGTCCCCGAGTTTAGAAGCGCCCTTTCCATCACTCCATCCGCACCCCACCCTAGCCAGCATCCCAGTTTCAACCCTTTAACGTGAAATCCTTAATAAAAAAGACGGTTTTCATGAACAATGTTTCCTTTATTTTCTGCTTACAGGTGTGTTTGAAGGGGGGGAAGGGGGTTGGTAATTGGAGAGGATAGGCAACATTAACTGGGTAAAGAAACGGGGGCAGGTTCAGCTTCTGTTTAAACAACCGTAATAATCACTGGTTACCCTGGTCAGTCTGGAAGCTAGCTTTCAAAGCTTCCCGGATGCGCAGGACGTCCTGCTGGTCTCTTCTAATCGCCCGGGTGTCTGGCTGCGCATAATCAGCAGACAGGCGATTTGCCTCAACCTCCCACCCCGCCATAAACGTCTCCCCCTTGCTCTCACAGAGATTGTGGAGCACACAGCAAGTTGCAATAACAATGGGCATATTGGTTTCGCTGAGATCAGAGCGAGTCAGTAAGCTGCTCCATCTTGCCTTCAAGCATCCGAAAGCACACTCCACCACCATTCTGCACTTGCTCAGACGGTAGTTGAAGAGCTCCTTTTCACTGTCCAGGGCGCCTCTGTACGGCTTCATGAGCCAGGGCATTAGCAGGTAGGCTGGGTCCCCGAGGATCACTATAGGCATCTCCACATCCCCAACACTTATTTTCTGGTCCGGGAAATAAATACCTTCCTGCAGACGTCTAAACAGACCAGAGTTCCTGAAAATGCGAGCGTCATGAACCTTGCCCAGCCAGCCGACGTTGATGTTGGTAAAACGTCCCTTATGATCCACCAGTGCTTGCAGCACCATTGAAAAGGAGCCCTTTCAGTTAATGTACTGGCTGCCCTGGTGGTACGGTCCCAGGACAGGGATGTGAGTTCCATCTATAGCCCCACCGCAGTTTGGGAATCCCATCGCAGTGAAGCCATCTATGATCACCTGCACGTTTCCCAGGGTCACTACCTTTGAGAGCAGCAGCTCAATGATTGCGTTGGCTACTTGCATCACAGCAACCCCCACGGTAGATTTGCCCACTCCAAATTGATTCGTGACTGACCGGTAGCTGTCTGGTGTTGCAAGCTTCCAGAGGGCTATGGCCACTCGCTTCTGGACTGTCAGGGCTGCTCGCATCCTGGTGTCCTGGCACTTCAGGGCAGGGGGCAGTAACTCACAAAGTTCCAGGAAAGTGCCCTTACGCATCCAAAAGTTTCGCAGCCACTGTGATTCATCCCAGACCTGCAGCACTATGCGGTCCCACCAGTCCGTGCTTGTTTCCCGGGCCCAGAATCACCATTCCACTGCATCAACATGACCCAGTGCCACCATGATGTCCAGGGATAGCTACCCACTGTGGGATAGCTACCCACAGTGCACCGCTTGCAATGTCGACGCTTGCCCCGTTACTGTGGACTCACAAAGTCGAATTACTGTCCTTAGTGTGGATACACACGTTCGAATTTGTAATATCGGTTTCACAAATTCGGTTTAAGTAAAATCGAACTACTCTCGTAGTGTAGACATACCCTTAGATGTAAACATTACATTTAGTTATATTAAAACTCCTTTTGTTTTCTTTTGCCCAGTTTGCCAAGGGTTCAAGATTGCTCTGTATCAGTGACCTCTCCTCTTCATTATTTACCACTTCCCCAATTTTTGTGTCATTTGAAAACTTTGAGTGATGATTTTATGTTTTCTTCCAGGTCATTAATAAAAATGTGAGATTGAGTAGGGCCAACAACCAATACTTGCAGGGACCCTACTAGAAATACACCAATTCGATGATGAGTTCCCATTTACAGTTACATTTTGAGACCAATCAGCTAGCCAGCTTTTAATCCATTTAATGTGTGCCATGTTAATTGTATATATTTTGAGTTTATCAAAATGTCATGCAGTATCAAGTCAAATGCCTTCCAGAAGGCTACTACATCAACACTATTACCTTTAGCAACCAAACTTGTAATCTCATCAAAAAAAGAGATCAAGTTTGACTGGATCTATTTTCCATGACATGTTACACTTCAAATAAAACAAATCAAAGGCAGAGAAGAATTAAGTAGTGCCCATAGGGATCAAACTGGAAAAGAGATAAAGAATAGATGAGGTGGAAAAATAAAAGCTGTCCTGGATAGTAACGGCTGTAAACATGACTTTCATACCAATAATAGTATCAAGATTATGTTTCAGAATGGCAAGGTTCTCATCTCCTCTGCAGTGCTTTACTCCTGCTGTTTTAGGTTTAGGAAGTCTGATTGAAGGCTTGGCAGAGATGGAAAGCAGAAGTAAATTCTCTTTCACTGTCAATGCAATGTCTTTGGAATATGCAGGAAACTGAAAAAGTCTACAATGATGGGTACCATGGAGTAGCACACATGCCTCTGTTGACAGTCAATTTTTTTTCAGTAGTTTACTATACCAGGTGATGAAACTCTAATGGCCTGATTCGCCTTTACGTTATAAGGCCCTTTACTCTGTGTATTAGCAGTATTGTTATTTATCATTATTTGTATCATCATAGTACCTAGGAGTCTCAGACATGGGTGATGAGCCCATTGTGCCAGGCACTGTATAAACACAGAACAGAAAGACAGTTCCTGCATCTAAGAGCTTACAACCTAAGTATGAGACGAGACAATTATATGAATACAGACACACTGATGTAGGATTATAAGGAAACAATGAGACAATATTGGTCAACATGATGTGCTGTAGTGTCAGCATACCAGCAACCTACCCGTTGCTGTGTTTTTTTAGGATCCATGACAGAAGAGAGTTTTAAGGTGGAATCAGTTGCCTGACCTCTTGTGTATTTATTATATTGATTACTTATGAAATTCTAGTTAACACTATGAGGTTTGGTAGTTTCTTTTCCAAAGATCAGGCCCTGTATTAAAATTAAAATTTAGTTAGGAACCCCGACACGTATAGTTGCAACACTTACACTTAGAAAAAATCTTCTCTATTTATAAAAGTTTTATTAACACAGTTAGCAAAGTTACAGGCACTCCAACTAAGTAAGGTAAACAGAGATAATACAGAATGTGCATCTTAGCATTCACATGCTCATACCATCCCGTGCAAAAGGACCCAAAGTTATCATCATCCTCACCATCATCATCACCACCACCAGTGGTTATCATTTGGGCATCTCCCAAGAGTTACATCTTCCAGGGCCCGCAGGCCGGTATACAACTTTTATAATGTGTTCTGCTGGTGCCACTATCCCTAATGAATACTAAATAGGGGTTTCATCCCCTTTTCTTTATTTGTATTTCCTCACCCTACTAATGGTGGGGTGACCTTGTCTCATAGGTTACTAGTCCATTTACTTCAAGCTTATTAGCATATACATCAATTAGTTACCATGGCACTCTTGTGGTCAGACATCAGCTGATGTTCCTAACTTAAAATATCCCAAGCTGGTATAAACTAGCATCTTGGAGTTACCTGTCAGTAGCATTCTATCTTGATCTAGAGTTACTCCTGGTTAGCTGCTTGTGCTAAGGCTTTGGGACTTTATTCCTTGTTTAGCTAAGCTATTGTCTTACAAGCCTTGTAGGCTTTTTACATTGCTACTTTAACTTGCACACTGCCTTAATTATCAAATATCTATACCTATAGGCTACAGATTTGAAGGAAGATAAATGGGTTCATTTTATGGCTGCTTATGGAGAGCTCCTTCCAAGAGTGAGGGGCAGCATGGGAAAAAGCACAAGGGTGCTTTTTTTGAAAACTTAAGTGGGAAATGGAGGCTGACATCATGGGCCAATTGGAGGCAGGAGCTGAACTTTCAGTCCTATAAGAGATGATAGGTATGGGGAGGATAGATTGTGAAAAGCCTTGAAATTAAGACAAGTGGTTTATTTTTGATATGCTCTGTCTACAATAAGTCTGAGTTCAGATTCAGAGACTAACTCTGTAATGTTAAAAAAGATTTCAGGTATCAGACTCTGGGTTCTAGGCCATCAGGCCTGCTGGCTGGAGCCATGGTCAGGAACAGGTACCAAGGGTCAAAGCTGGATGTAGAGTTGGGACCAAGCCGATGGCAGTACTGGAACCAGGATTCAGGGGCAGGCTGTGGGCCAGAACCAAGGTCAGAGTCTGTTGATGAGCCAGCTCAGGATTGTAGTCAGAGTCCCGATGCAGGCTGAAGGTTGAAGCTGGGTTGGAGAGACTCTAAGGGCCTGGGGGTCAGGAGGCAGGTTCAGGGCTGGAGCAGGTCAGGAATAGGGCTGGAAAGAGAACAGAATAGGGCACGGACAAGGCTGGAACAAGGCTTGGATCAGGCTGGGCAGGGGCAGGATTGAGGGCAGGCTGGAAGTTTAGGGAGTCTGTAACACTGTGTGGCAGCAGGAGGGTTCCTAGCTGAGTGTTGCACATATTAACTTGTGGTTCTGGCAGTGAGGGTGAAATACCTATGCCTGGGGGTCATCTGACCTGGGCTCTGCCCAGGGATCGGCTGCTGCAGCATGCCTAAGGATGAGTCATTGTAGCTGAGTGAACAGCTCTGGTCTGGCTGTAGGTTTGCCTCACAACAGCGATCCTAAAATAGAGCATTGTAAACCCAGGAAATTCAGAGTTAAGGTTATACTTAAAATAAATCCAAACACATTAAGGTAATGGCACACAGCTGTGGGACCCAAACAACCTTAACTCTGACCTGTACTGACACTATGCAGTTGTGTTTAATGCATATTGGTGTTTGTGGCCTCACATTACATTAAACTGATTTTTAAATATGCTGTTTTTCCTCTGCTGGTTTCTCCACAAGGCAAATTTCTTTTATTTTCATAATAGCTTGTTTTTTATTTATTTAACTGAGCAGGAGTGAGCAGGCTTTCTATATGTGGGTAATGCCCCATATTTCCCATTATGGGGTTGTGATTTTCCCCTCTCCCCATTAGAAGCATAAGAAATTAATGTAACAAAGCTAAAATTGAATAGAATCAGGGCCCTTTGGATTTAGGCACCTTATTTTAGGGCACTCATGTTTGGAAATTTTTGATCATTACCACGATATCTGAGCACGTCATAATCTTCAATGTATTGATCCTCACCACCCCTTTCAGAGATGGTGAGCCAGGGCACAGAGAGACAAAGTGACTTTTCCACATAGGACATCTGTGGCAGAGAAGATAACTGAACTCAGATCTTGTGGGTCTCCTGGGTTAACCTTTTGAAAAACAATTTGGTCTAACCAGCTCTTCCCTGGGGCCCCAGTGATTGCTCCCAGGCTGAAGAAAGGGAATCTAAGGTCACTCCTAAGGCTAGGTCTCCTATATGGCTATATGAGACACTTCATTTAACCTGTGGGCACACATGTAGTTTTAGGACTGTGCATATAACTATATATCATCATATCCCTTCACTTTGAAAGCACTAACTACTGTATGTGGTAAAATGATATACTATTGTCCACAAAATGGTCTTGGTAACAGGATATTCACTCTTTGGAATTTTGCCTGGAATAAATATTCTTAATCTACTCCATGTAGGCATATTTTGGCTCTGAAATAAAGGGTTTTAGAGATTAATATATCCAGGCTATGCGTCATACATACATGAAGGTTTTATTTCAACTGTGCACCTGAAAACTTCATATAGCAGCTGTTTCCCCCCCCCCATTTTACTCAAAGGAAGATTATGAGTGTCCTATTTTTATGCTCTACAAATATAGTAATTTACTCTACAGATACACTTTCATTCTTCTGATGTAACCTATATATGTACAGTCATTGCTTATCCTCTAAATAAAAGTATTCGCCTCTTTTCAGATGTTCACATCTTCTCAGAAGATATCCAAATAGCTCTTTATCATTTATTATAATGAGGGATAGCTCAGTGGTTTGAGCATTGGCCTGCTAAACCCAGGGTTGTGAGTTCAATCATTGAGGGGGCCATTTACGGATCTGGAGCAAAAATTGGGGATTAGTCCTGCTTTGAGCAGGGGGTTGGACTAGATGACCTACTAAGGTCCCTTCCAACCCTGATATTCTGTGATTAATCCTCACTATATCCTTGTAAGGTATCTCTTATTGGCCCAGTTTATCTAAAGGATACCCTTTCACAGGTTTTTCATGCAGACCAATGACATGGGACAATAGTGGATTGGGAAATCAGAGCAATGTGGTTCTACTGAAGCCATGCTGCCAGGTAACCATAGCGAAGATTCGGAACAACAAAGTCTACACAGAAGCTCAGGGCCCCTGAGCAGATCCCTCTGGCACCCACAAGGATCTTGGTGATGCCTGGATTCTAGGGGTTGAACTCTCTGCTTATTTCATGTGGGGAGTATGAATTTCCCAGGGGTACAACCCAGGGTTATGAGGCACCTCATTACCACCTGCCCTTAGCATGAGGATCAGCTCCCTGACTCCGCCAGCCACAATGAACACCAGCACTCCCCTCTCAGCCAGCACGGGCTCCGCTGTCCTTCTGCAGGTTAGCAATAGACACACTCCAACCCCCAAGTCCTCCGAGCATCCCCCTGGAGCGTCCAGCCCCTGTTCCACTGGACACTCATAGATTTTACAGATGAGCTGGTGCGTACTATTCCTTTGGGAGTAGCTTATCCATTTCACCTCAGGTTCACTGCTCTGCTTAACACATGCTACTTAGGTATGCAGTGTTGTTGTAACCATGTTGGTCCCAGAATAGTAGAGAGACAAGGTGGGTGAGGTAATATCTTTTAGTGGACCAACTTCTGTTGGTGAGAGAGACGCTTTCACATTTCTTCAGAGCTCTGTGTAAACTCAAAAGCTTGTCTCTCCAACAGAAGATGGTCCACTAAAAGATATTACCTCACCCCATCTTGTCTCTCACCGCTTAGATGAATTTATAGTGAAAACAAGAATGGGGTTATTTAAAAGGAATAGAGATTTGAGAAGAAGCAGATAGAGTTCATGGAAACAAAGGGTTACATATAAAATAAAATCATGACGTGCATTCTAGAGTCTAAACATAACTAACATGATGCCCTAATAGGCATAACTAACAGGTCTTCTTAAATAAAGTACTACTTACTTCAAAGTTTGTCTCTCAGTATTTTACAACCAGGGTGGCTGACACCTTCATTCCATGAGACCAAGTCAGCTGGCGGCTTCTCTCTCCAGATGAAGGATGCCAGGGCCTCTTCTGTAGTTTTGTTTATGGTGTTACAGTACTGGCCTTTCTCCTTTGGCAGCACAGGGTATGCAATTTGTGTCCCTGGCGTCACCATGCATTGTGTGATTGTCACAGCCACAGAGGATGTAAAAGGGTCAAGATTTAAATCCACAATTGGATATAAATTCTTAAGAGACCGTTTTATACTAAATTAGAATCATTCAGCTAATGCAGCAGTGCTTCTAGACATGTTCTGTGTTGCACTCAACAGAAAAGACTGCTTCAGAATAACAATATCTTGGAGAGAGAGGTATAATCTATTCTTTCGTGTCTTATTTCAGCTCAGTACCAATGTGGACACAAGAACAAATGGATATAAACTGGCCATCAGGAAGTTTAGACTTGAAATTAGACGAAGGTTTCTAACCATCAGAGGAGTGAAGTTCTGGAACAGCCTTCCAAGGGAAGCAGTGGGGGCAAAAGACCTAACTGGCTTCAAGATTAAGCTAGATACGTTTATGGAGGGGATGGTTTGATGGGATAACATGATCTTAGTCAAGGGTCAATTAATTGCCATCAGTGGTAAATAGGACCAATGGTCAATGATGGGATGTTAGAAGTTACTACAGAGAACTTTTTCCTGGGTGTCTGGCTGGTGAGTCTTGCCCACATGCTCGGGGTTCAGCTGATCGCCATATTTGGGGTCGGGAAGGAATTTTCCTCCAGGGTAGATTGGCAGAGGCCCTGGAGGTTTTTTGCCTTCCTTTGCAGCATGGGGCACGGGTCACTTACCGGAGGATTCTCTGCATCTTGAAGTCTTTAAACCATGATTTGAGGACTTCAGTAGCTGAGACATAGGTGAGAGGATTATTCCAGGAGTGGGTGGGTGAGATTCTGTGGCCTGCATTGTGCAGGAGGTCAGACTAGATGATCATAATGGTCCCTTCTGACCTTAAAGTCTATGAGTCTATGAGTCTATGAGTCTTTTGTGAATGGAAATGTGTGATACTATCTGTAAACATGAATGCTGAATTGGAGTTTGTTTATGGTATTGTTAGCTGCAAAGTGGTGGAGTCTCAATTGTGGCTTCTGCGTTTCTGGGGGTTTTATTTAAAAAAAACTGATTTATCAGCCCTGAATGCTGGTCACTTGAATAGTAAAACATGTTTGAATAACTCCTTGGGGAAGATCCATCGCTGGCATAATTCCATTAATTTTAGACCCTTGTGATTTATACTGATATCTGGCACTAATATCAAAGAGGAAGGGCAATTAAAATGGAGACTAGAAATTACCCTTTTCCATCTGTTAAAGTTCCACCCTGGTAAGAGGGAAAATCCCCTGAAATTTTTTTATTGTCCTTACCCATAAGTATGAATAGCCTTCTCTGAGAGCTCTTGTCTCTACCCACTGTGACAGATAAATGGTCTCTGTTGGCTTGAAAGTAATGCTCCTAATGCTGCTCTCATTAGCACCAGTATAAATCAGGAGTAACTCCACTGATGCAACTGAAATAATGAAATTACATTAATATAAAATCAGTGTAAGAAACAGCAAAATCAGACCCTTATGTTTAAAACAAATAAACAGGGAAACACACTTTGTTATACATATTACTTATAACACCTTTAGACTATTAAAATTGCATCTGTTCTTAAAATCCATTTATTTTTCACCATTTATGCTGTTTATCTTGCTACTTACATAAAGAAATTGAATAAAAACATACTCCCAACTATATTGGGATGTTTCTGCCTTCACCATATATGCTCAAAACTGTCCATTTCCTTTTATCATACAATATATTAAATAAACACTGTAGGAAAAGGTAACATCAGCTAAATCTGACTTGCACTGGTTGCTGATTTGCATTGGTTGCAGCATCCTGATATTGTACATAGCAGAATACCAATATGAATCATTGATCCTGAATAACATTTAGGCAGCCAATTCCGCAAATGATATGTGCATGATGGGAAGGTCCAGATAGGCACAAGCTACATAATATTTATATACTATAGGCTTAGGCAAATGGCTTATCAAATTATTCCAATACTGCTCCATACAAAGCAGTTCGTATTTCATAAACAGTAACAGCTTTTTTCTGTGGTTCACACTTGATCTCCAGATTCTCAGTTGTCTTTCAGTATCCAAATTATACTTCCAGGCATTTGTGTTTATACCCATATCCTTGGGATAAGAGCAAACTTCAGTCTCACCAAGAAAGTACATCAGTGATGACTGATCAACGTAATACACTTTGCACACCAGTCTAGATTAAAGAGAGCCAATTAATACTAGAAAATACTAATCAATATTTGCATCTTGAACTGTTTATCTATATATAATGCTAAAAGTGCATTAGCAACATAGCAGCTTATATACAAAGCAACCCATTGTACCACCGTTGGTCCATTTCTCTTCAGTCTACAGCTGCACATGTAGCCCCACTGGTTGTAAAATGCCAAAACACTGCTCCTGACAGATCACACCTGCTTCAAATAATACCTCTCACCCGACACTAATCTACAGCTATAGGCTGATTTTAATGGCTTAAAAATGCTGGTATTAACTCTCAATGCTTGACTGGTTTTTATGGAAGCAGCAGAGTCCATTTTGTCTAGTTTTAATACAATTCCAATAAAACAGTTGGGAAATTGCAGTACCAGGGAAAGGACATTCAAATCCACCATTTCCCCTATTGTAGTAGTTGTCATCTTGACAAACTCAGATAGTAAAGCGGATTGTAGCACCTTTGGTTTTTTTGTTGCTTTATATATATGTATATATATATATAAAAGCATATATATGTATATGTATATGTATTTAATTATATTGTTAAGTCCCCCATTTGAAAGCAATTAAAAAAAGACTTTCAATTCAAGATTATAAAACTGCCCACTTCTAATTTCAGCCTGACATTTTTATTAGTAATCTGAGTTATATCATGTTCAGGTTCATTCCTCACTGATTGGCTGCTGAGCTTTCTGCCAGCGTTTTATGGCTTCATGGGAAAGTACAGTATTTAAAACTCCTTTACATTCACAGGCTACTCCTGCTTCTGAAAAAGCTTCTCTTGACTTCTCAAAAATGCATAACAAGAACCCATGTTTACTTAAAAACATCTGCTCCATCCTTTATGGTATAACATAAAAAAGTAGGCTGATGTTTTCCATACTTTCCCCTTTACTCCTGCGTCAAACAATGAGAGAATGTAATTACTTTAGGCCGAGTCTTGGCCATCAACCAAGAAGAACCAGTGCAGTTCTGTGGTGAAAAAAGAAGGAGATATGGGGACCCCCATTTGCAGAGGCCCACTAGGATTGCTACCTCTGAGGCACAAAAAAATGGGACATCTGGGACGATGCCCATAAAACTGGACAGCTGGCAGTGTGTACTGAGTACTCTTGCAGATTTCATGGACAGCTACATCCAAAAATGACAATGCTTGGTTACCTGGGCAAGTGGCAACCCTAGGGCCCACATACTGCCGGCTGTGAAACTCTGCTCTTACAAAAAGAATGAGGAGTACTTGTGGCACCTTAGGGACACCACAAGTACTCCTCGTTCTCTTTGCGGATACAGACTAACACGGCTGCTACTCTGAAATCTGCTCTTATAGAGCATCCTGGAACCTAGCATGGAGACGGGATATCAAGCAATGATGGAGTTGGTGGATCTCTTACTGCATAGGTATGCGACTGGGCATGTTTCCCCATGAAGAAGCATGCATAAAGGCCACTAGAGTAGCTCTGAGACCTGGGGAGGGAAGGGAGAATTCCTATCCCACTCCCTACAGAGACACCTAATCCATGTCCCAACCATTTAGGCTGCAGACTAGATTGAGGATTTGATCTTTGAAAAGCCACAAAGAGCAGCAACTACACACCACTGTAAACAACTAGGTGTATCAACATTCTATTTGTGACATACACACAGAGATGTTAGATACAGTAAATACTCTTGCTGGAAGGTTGCAATGTAACACAACTTTTATTCTTATAATTCAGAACACCCTGTGCCTCAGAGTTATGATTCTGAGATATAATTCCTTCAACAGATGAACAGTAACCAAAAACATAGAGAGACAAAGCAGGCTGTTCCCGAATTCAGAGAGGCACAACTCCCCAACTTATTCTTGGTGGCTTCTTTCCAGACTGACTCTGATCTCACTGTCGCGCATATCACTACAGTGCCTCCTAGGCTGCAAGCAGCACCAAGAACCATCCTAAACCAACTGTTAACATGATAGCTTGCAATTCCAATATAATTTTCAATGCACAACACTCAATGTCATAAAATCCTTATTCACCAGCATTTTTATATTATCATATTTTTCACCTTCCTCTGCACCATGGGGCACGGGTCACTTGCTGGAGGATTCTCTGCATCTTGAAGTCTTTAAACCATGATTTGAGGACTTCAATAGCTGAGACATAGGTGAGAGGATTAGTGCAGGATTGGGTGGGTCAAATTCTGTGGCCTGCATTGTGCAGGAGGTCAGACTAGATGGTCCCTTAAAGTCTGAGTCTATGAGTCTATATTCAGATACATGTTTTTGTCTCAGGTTCTTACACTGGGATAATATCTTGGACAAATATTGAACCTTCTGTGCCCAAAAGAGTATGCTATGTGGCAAATCTTCCCCAAGCCCTTATAGACAGAAGGCCTTGTGAATGCAGGGCTATGCAGATCCTCTGGATAGAGGAGTAGGAACACAGCTGCTGTAATGGCCATAGAATTGTTTGATATCACTCCACAATTTGGGATGAAAAGATTTCATTCGCGTGATCTTCAGCAGATCTCCTCAGGTACAGCCATAAGAACAGCCATAGTGGGTGAGACGAATGGTCCATCTACCCCAGTATCCTGTGTTTGACCATGGCCAGTGTCAGCTGCTTCAGAGGGAATGAATAGAACCGGGCAATTTCAAGTGATCCATCCCGTTGTCCAATCTCAGGTTCTGGCATTGGCGGTTTAGGGACACCCGGAGCATAGGGTTATGTCCCTGACCATCTTGGCTAATAGCCATTGATGGACCTATCCTCCATGCACTTACCTAATTCTTTTTTGAACTCAGTTATACTTTTGGCCTTCACGACATCACATGGCAATGAATTCCACAAGTTGACTGTGTGTTGTGTGAAGTAGTACTTCCTTATGTTTGGTTTAAACCTGATGCCTATTAATTTCACTGCGTGATTCCTGTTTCTTGTGACATGTGAAGGGCTAAATAACACGTATCTATTCACTTTTTCTACACTATTCATGATTTTTTAGACCTCTATCATACCCATGCCCTTGGTTATCTCTTTTCTAAGATGAATAATTCCACTCTTTTTAATCTCTCCTTTTATGGCAGCTGTTCCAGCCCCCTAACCATTTTTGTTGCCCTTCTCGGTATGTTTTCGAATTCTTATATGTCTTTTCTGAGGTGGGGCAACCAAAACTACACATAGTAATCAAGATGTGGGTGTACCATGGATTTATATAGTAGCATTAGGATATCGCCTGTTTTATTATCTATCTGCAATAGTGTCCTCAGATGGTTTAATGGGTAGTACACCCATTAGCCAGCTTTGCTCCCAGCGGGACAGCTTTTCAGTCCAATTCCACAACTGTGTATGGGCATAACTTCACCTCACGTTTTCAAAGCCCTTGCCCTCTCCTTATCAGAGGTAGAGTGGGAATGAGGCTTATGCCTCTCCTGCAGCAGGGGCAGATGGTAGAGGAGCCCAGGCCCTCCCACTCCACCGGTCTCTGACCCAGGGCCCTTTGAGAGCCAATCCAGGGTTTGGCAGCTTGGAGTGCTATCAGTGTTACCCAGTCTGGGTCACTTACTATGATCCGTTTCTCCCCACAGCTCCAAGTCCAATATAAGATATCAAAAGAAAAAGAAAAGACAACTAAACCTTTGGACCCAACTGAGTTCAGCATGGAGGCCTATTCCTCACAGGGAGTCTTCGTAGGTACCCTTGTTCACGAGCCCACAGTGTAGGTCTTGTCTGTCTCCTCTCCCCCAGCCACCCTTCCCTCTCCTCCCTCTCCGCCGAGCTGAGTTGCTCCCTTTTAAGCTTCCTTTCCAGTCAGAGTACGCTCTGCAGATTTGAGGGGGCTGGGCTACCTGAGCCCAGTATTGTCCTTTAACTCATTTGGGATTTGTATATCCCATCACACTATCCCTTTCCTAATGGTCTCCTAACATTCTGTTAACTGTTTTGATTGGTACTGCACATTGAGAGGATGTTTTCAAAGCACTATCTGAGATGACTCCAAGATCTCTTTTTTGAGTGGTAACAGTTAATTTAGACCCATCATTTTGTATATGCAGTTAGGATTATTTTTTACAATGTGCACTACTTTGCACTTATCAACATTGAATTTTGTCTCCCATTTTGTTGCCCAGTCACCAGTTTATTAAGGTCCCTTTGTAACTCACAGTCACTTTTGTATTTAACTATTTTGACTAATTTCATGTTGTCTGCATATCTTGCCACCTCACTGTTCACCGCATTGTCCAGGTCATTTATGTGAATAGTACAGGTCCTAGTCCAGATTCTTGGGGGCCCAACTATTTATCTCTCTCTGTTCTGAAAACAGACTACTGTATTTATGCCCTCATTTTCTTATGTATCTTTTAAACAGTTACTGATCCATGAGAGGCACTTCCCTCTTATCCCATGACAGCTTATATTGCTTAAGAGCCTTTGGTGAGGGACCTTGTCAAAGGCATTTTGAAAGTCCAAGTACATTATATCAACTGGATCACCCTTGTCCATGTGCTTGTTGACATCCTCAAAGAATTGTAATAGACTGGTGAGGCATGATTTCATTTAACAAAAGCCGTGTTGGCACTTCCCCAACAAATCGGGTTAATCTATTCTGTACTGTACCGTACTTTACTATAGTTTCAACCAAATTGCCTGGTACTGAAGTTAGGCTTCCCAGACTGTAATTGCCACGATCACCTCTGGAGCTTTTTAAAAAAATCAGCCTGACATTAGCTCCATTCCAGTCATCTGGCTGACTTAACCAATAGGTTACATACCATAGTTAGTAGCTCTGCAATTTCATATTTGAGTTCTTTCTGACCTCTTGGGAGAATACCATCTGGTTCTGGAGACTTGTTACAGTTTAGTTTATCAATTTGTTCCAAAACTTCCTCTATTGACACCTCAATCTAGGACATTTCCTCAGATTTGTCACCTAAAAAGAATGGCTCAGGTGTGGGGATCTCCCCCACAGTCTCTGCAGTGAAGACCAATTCAAAGAACTCATTTAGCTTCTCTGCAACAGCCTTGTCTCCCTTGTGTGTTCCTTTAGCACCTTGATTGTCCAGTGGCCCCACTCACTGTTGGCCGGGCTTCCTGCTTCTGATGTATTTAAAAAATATTTCTGTTAATTTTGAATTAGCTAGTTGCTCTTCAAATTCTTTCTTGGACTGCTTTATTATACCTTTACTCTTGACTTGGAAGAGTTTATTCAGATGCATTTTGTCCCTATTCAGTGGCTTGCGTTCATGTCTTATATTTACATGGGATTCTTTTATGTTTGACTGTTCCTCCTACCTGTACTTTCACAGCTTCTTTTCTGTCCTCTTTACTAGGATATAAAGGTCTCCCTTTAATAAATTCATCCCTCAGGGATGTCTCCGCCTGAACCGTGTGCTCCTCCGCATCTGTCAGTGCAGCCCATCTGCTCAAGCTGTGTGCAGAGATGTGCATTGGCCCCATAGCTAGAAGACAGCTAACCACTACTGATGGGGTGCGGTATTGTAGTTCAGCCAGCTAAAGCAAAGTAAGTGTATTTTACAAATGCCAAGATGCTGCCTAAAAATGATTCTCAAGTTGGACTTTTCAAAAAAATATTTTAGGTCTTTAGGTCAGTTAGCCAAAGACAATCTTCCTCTCATGCGTCCATGCCGATGAACCCCTGCAATTATTTTTATACCACACAAATGTGAGTTTATTTTTATGAAATGCTTTCTAAGAAAGCAGTGGTTCATGTTGAGCTTTCCCCCAGCCTAACACTGTACCTGCTTCCTGAACCAAACGGGGTTATGAAATCAAAACAGTAAGAAGCTGTTTATACCTTTTAATATTATAACTCAGCTTTTGCCATAAATCTCCCTTCCTGATTGCACATACCTACAGTATGAACTCACACTCCTTTTGATTTTCCTCCTTATTACCCATAGCCAGCTGAGTGATGTGTGAGTTCCTGTCATGGTGCTGACTCTATTACAAAGTGCAAAGGTAATTTACATCCTTGGGCTGGCAGTGCAGCCAATAGCACCATCCTTGGGAGGTACTCCATTCCAACAGGGCTGTCTCTTTTATGGATGTTGGAGGGTAATATTTTAAAAAAACTATACATTTCTGCATAGTGTCACGGGCAAGTTCTTGAGTTGTGAAAAGGGATTTTTCTTTACTCCATTGCCAACCTCATGAGAAGTCGGCATCTTCCCTACAATGAAAATCAATGAAGGCAGGGGCTGAGCAGCTGCCCATTGCACCTTCCTTGCCAGAATTCCTTTTCTTAATCCGGTGGGAACCCTCTTACAGACAAAATCATTTTTCTTTGCAGAAGAGCTTCTCTGTAAGCCAAGACTCCAGACAGCCGGAGCTGTCGTTTACCCATGGCTCTGCACTCTATGGAACTTTTCATTCAGTTTAGATGTAAACGAATCTTCCACTCTGAGCTCACACTGGGGCAAAACCTCTCCCAGTAGCACAGCTGGAGTCAATGTGCTGTCTGCAGGAAGTTAAGAAGGAACAAATCCTTCCCTGCTGGCACTCGGTGGCCATTACTATATTTTCAAGGCTCCAATAGCCCCCAGACGTGCTATGCTCTAACCCCAGGAGAGTGGAGGCACACAGTCACAGATCCAGAGGCAGAGAAGTCTTCAGATCCAGATTACATGTCTTTCTGGAAGATGTGCTTTAGTCAGACACAAGTTACTGGTCTTAATACTGGAGTAACTGGTGAAACTCCCTGGCTTGTGCTGAGACAGAGCTCAGACTAGATAATTTAATGGTCCTTTCTGGCCTTAAAATCTATAAATCCTCCAGCCCTTCCTTGAGGGCAGGGAGGACCTTTGGAGTTCCACTTCATGGCACAAAGACGATACAGATCCTCTCTCATGCTATACCCAGCTGAAGCAGAATTACACTAATTGTGTTACAGGAAAGACCCTCTGGGGCTGCTGTGGGAAGGTGCAAGCTTTGCCCCTTTATGCTATTATATTCACTGTATTCAGTTTTCTGGGCTCTGCTTAGGTTGGAAGCAGCAGTGTGGAACCTCCAGGGAGGAGTATGCTCATCAGTGGCATTTACTAACCCTGTGGAGCCAGTGGACCATGCAACTAGCACAGCCATGCAGCTGCTAGCTGGTGTGCTAGGGAGAGAAGGAGGCATAGCTTCAGCCCCATCCTGCTCGGACAGTCCCCTTCTGGGTTGCGGCTACATTATGCTCCTCACCGAAGTGTTGGAGGGGAAGAAGTTCCCTGCACTTTGCCCCTCCCTCCACGTGCATTTCAACTGAGGCAGTGATTATTTGAACACAATCAATAGTGATAGACTGGGCTGCCTCCTCTCTGATTCACACTGTACAGAGCTCTGTTGACTATTCTGTAGTCACCCCATGTGCACTGTGCTTACTGATAGTAGTGGAAGTTCTGGTCTGGGAACAATGGCAAACTATGCACTATGTGCAAGAGAAATTAGAATTTTTCACTAAACACTTTAAGATTTCCCTATCCCCCAAACATGTATCAGTTTCAAATAAGCATTCACCTCTCTGCTTCCACAAGTAAATGCTGTATTTTCCATATACTCTTGCATGGACACCACTTTGCCGCTAAAAAAAAAAAAAGCTGGGCAAGTAATTACAAAGAAATCCACATAACATAAATTATTCTAAATTCATTGAAAATATTCATTGAATATTTTCTTCTTAAACATTATGCCCACGGCTCATTTATCAGCTCATCTCTGCAGCTGGGCAAACAATTTTTTTTAAGTGTCAAAAAGTATATTTGGCAAATATTGTAAAATTCAGCAGATACAACATTCAGAGGTGATTAGCCCACCAGCTACAGTTAGAAACATCATTTGGAGGTTTGTTTAGTTTTAGTGGAAATGCCTTCTGTTAACTCCACGTTGTGGCTGTGGATGCTTGCTCACTCATACATGGATGAGTTACATAAAATAACCCCTTATGTTTGCAGCTTACTTAAATTATCCATTCAAGGTGATTCAGTTAAAGGTCAGGTTCTCTCTACTGGGTATACCTTCCAGTACACAGTTTAATTTAGAGCCTTTCACGCAGGAGCTTCATGTAAGATTGGGATATTAAATCAGAATTGTTCCATAAAAGTGTTTCTTTACCACCCTCTCTCAGCAGAAATGGAAAGGTACCATCTTCAAAGCAGTCTCAACATTATATATAAAAAGAAATCACTATGACTCCTCTGTAGAGAACTCCACACAAAAACACTTCCCCACACACTTGTTTTCACAGTAGTAGCTTACTTCCAAGGCCATGCAAAGCTGCAGAGTTTATAAACCTACTGTAGGGTAGTGCATCTTGGGCCAAATCTTAGTTCCTCTGAAGTAAATGAAAGCGGAGGGCGTAGGATATTTAAGATGCAGCATGCCTTTCTAACAAGTAAAGCAATATTTCCTTGAGTTTAACCATCTACTATTTTATATGAGTATCATACTTCAGTGACTCTGCACCAACCCATTTCAGTCCCCAGTCTCCAGTTTAGGAGGTGTTCCCAGGCCTAAGGATCTGTGGCTGGAGTATTTTCATTTGCCAATGATCTCTGGATGCTGGAATATCTGCTTGGGATATGCTCTAAATTACACCAGGGACTTGAACAACCTCTGGCCAGACCCAGAATAGGAGACAGACTAAGGTAGGGTAAAGCCACCTTCACTCTCACTCTCCAGTTCTTTGCTGAGCACAATTTGGTTAGATCAGAGAAGCTAGGTGAATGTTTGCATCCATTTGGAATTAGGGTGTCCACAATCCCTTCATCAGATAACATAATCTGTTGAATATACCATGTCCTAAACAACTAGAAGAAAAAATGTAGAGGCATATGAGTGTCCTATAGGGCCTGGTCCTTGGCTGAAGTTAATGGGGGATTTGCCTTGATCAAGGAGCTGAGAATCAGTCTTTGATACGTTATGTGAAACTATTCTACAGTTAAGGTACCGGACATGTAAAATTAAAGCAAGTTGGGCTGGGAGTTGAGCTGTTTTTTTTACCTTACATCCTTCCGTTAGTTGCTTTGACTGATCTACCTCCCTTCTGTTCTCCCTGGACCCATTTCTCCCCTCATTTACACTGAGCAATCATCAGAGAACCCAATGAAGTAAATGGAGTTACACAAGTGTGAGAGGAGGCTTAGATCCCAGCAGGTGGAAGAGACGTTTATTGGGAACAGCAGCTCACAGAAGGGTGTCAGAAAAAGTGGACTGTCTCCCCTACTTTAACGTCCATCTTCCTTTTAATCATTGGTCTTGTTACATCCCACTTTATGCCCCCTCGGTGTAAAGCTCACACTCATTTTGCATACCTACTGTATGCCAAATTGGTGGAAGTTACCCCATGCACTGTTTTCTGACCCTCTTGCCGCATGTAACATTTAAGCCACCATTGAACTTGGCTCAGTGTGCCAAAATCTACTCTCATTTTGATGGGTGCAACTCCCTCACCTCCCACAGTTCCCCAAGGCATCCACAAGGCTTGCAGAAGACTGTTTGAAATCACCTATAATGCACTGCTGTTGGATGGTGGGTGGTCTGGGATAAATACCCAGAAGGCATTGCAGTTGACTTGATCGAAGGCAGCACCCAGTTGGAGACAAGGTAAAATAATAAGTCCACTAAACACAAGTGTGCATGCCAAGTGTAGTCAATGAATCCTGTTAACTACAATCAACTTAACTTCAACCAATGAAATAGTGGATAGAGCACTAGGCTGGGACCTAGGAAGTCTGGGTTTTATTCCCAGCTTGTCCGCTGGCAACCTTGGGTAAGTCATTTCACCTTCTGGTGCCTCGGTTTACCCATCTCTAGACTGTAAACAATAATGATACTGGCCGCCTTATAAAAGCACTTTGATAAAAAGTGCTATATAAGAGATAGGGGTATTATTATTACAACAAGTCAATTGCATTCAATGGATGCTGCAATCATGCAATTGAGAGTATAATAATTTGGATAGGTTTTAAAAATCTGAGCAAACAAATTCATTTTGAAAATGTCTAGTTTGAAAAATCAGAGAGCAGAAAGATTCTCATTGTGCAGAGGTCAGTGGGATATCAGCAGCAAAGAGTTTTGGTTACATCTTTTATTTGTATATCAGTTTTCTATTTTGTATTATAACAGCTCCAAACATTAACTAATTGTATGCCTGTAAATAACTATTTATGACATCTACTGTATGAAAGAAAATGTCTATTTTTTGTTGTTGTTCATATAGATGTTCCTAAAGCTAGATAGCAAAGTAATGTATTTATTTTGGTAGCAAGCCAGACAGAAATATTTAAATCTTACTTTTGGAAGCAAGAATTATCTAATCACTCACTAGCTTTTATAATAAAACATTCATCATGGAACATTAATCCATTAGTACTTATTTTCCATCCCATCGTTTCACTAGCACCTTGCTTTGAACACAGTTGAGTTTGGCTGTGATTTTTCCTTTTATCATATATCATAGTTACATGATGGGACACACCAACATTGAATTCCATTAAAAAAAATCAAAACCCTGCACTTTGCTTGAACTTGGCACCCAGATGTTCTGCTTGTGCTTCCACTGCTAACAAAATAGTGAATGTGTGAGTTCTGAAATTAGTCTTTCATCGTTATGTACCAAGGCTTCATGGCTGGGAGGCGGCATGTAGAAACAGTGAAGAATAATTACCTGTGAAAGAAAAAACTTACGTATAACTGGCTTTGTATTTTCACAGTTTTAATTTGCATAACACATCACCAAACTGCCATGCTTAAGCCCTCTGGCATTAAAGGCAAAGTGAAAAACTTCAGATGGGTTTTCTGTTTTGTTTTGTTTTGCCAAATCGGAGATTAAAGGTAACCCCTGACAAAGAAGTTCAGTCTATGGCTGTGTGTTACAACATCACCTGTGGTGTCAAGGAAGGGATCAAAGGTTGACTTCAAAATGTACCCGCTGGCTCCTATTTCGCAACAGTCCCTGCTGCACTGAGTGTCATTGGTTGAGGAACCAACATAAACATAGGTTTCATACTCCCTTACTGTGGAAAACCCTGTGAGGCGAAGGGGTGTCCTCAGGAAACTGCAAAGCTCACCTACTGGAGAACAGATTGAGGAGATGGCAGAAAGGAAAGGAGATCTGGAATTCTCATAGGGCCTTAAGTTACACAAGGAAAGCAGTGTCCATCTCCATGGACCTTTGGCTGTCAATAGCCCTCCCATGCCCCTCTGCGCTAGATGCATGACTTCTTTAGAGACAAGTGTGCTACCCCTCGATCTTCCCTTCATTTCCCTACTGTGGGTTGGAATTGAACGTGTGAAAGCTGGTTACTGTATGTCCATGTGATATAGAGGAGAACATGATTTGGAGAGTAGCTGTAACCCAGATCTACCCCTACCCACCCTAAAGCTGCAAAACACTGATCAGATGGCTCTTGAAGTGAGTCTTCCACAGTCTGTTGCCATAAAGGTGCTGCTGAACATGCCTCCCAAGTGTCTGACCCAACAGACCCCACTTCATCCATGCAGCATGGTGTGCATGGATGATATGCAACTTCAGAGTCTGATCTTGCAAACAATTGCTGCCAGGGGCGGCTCCAGGCACCAGCGCAGCAAGCGTGTGCCTGGGGCATCAAGCCGCATGGGGCGGCCTGCCAGTCGCTGTGAGGTCGGCAGTCAGGGAGCCTTCGGCGGCATGCGTGCAGGAGCTCCGCTGGTCCCGCGGTTTCAGCGGCAATTCGGTGGCGAGCACGGCGAAGGCTCAGGACCAGTGGATCACCCGCAGAAACGCCGCTGAATCCGCGTGACTACGGGACCGCCCGCAGGCGTGCCGCCGAAGGCCGCCTGAGTGCCGTGCTTGGGGCGGCAAAAAACATAGAGCCGCCCCTGATTGCTGCTGCTTGTAGTGCTTACATTAAAGTCCCATTGAAGTTAATAAATCCAGACCTGGCAATAAGCACTACATCAAGTAGTAAGTGTTTGTGGAATTAAGACCTAGATGTGGTTAGTTATATGCTTAGGGTCACATTTTGCACAGAGGGTGCACATGGGCTCCCATTGAAGCTAGTGGGAGCCCCATATTATGTATATACAGGCAAAATTTAGCACTAAAGCAAATGAATGTGCGGGGGGGAGAAGGGGAGTAACCATGTCTTAAACATGATATCCTAGACCACTTTTTGCTTCAGTATTTTCAAACATAGATTCATAGATTTCAAGGCCAGAAGATACCACTGAGATAATCCAATCTGACCTCCTAGATAAAACAGGCCACAGACCTGTCCCAAATAATTCCTATAGCAGATGTTTTTTAAAAAAATCCAATATTGATTTACAAATTGCCAGTGATGGAGAATCCACCAATACCCTTGGTAAATTGTTCCAATTGTTAAATTATCCTCACAGTTTAAAATGTAGACTCATAGACTTTAAGGTCAGAAGGGACCATTATGATCATCTAGTCTGACCTCCTGCACAATGCAGGCCACAGAATCTCACCCACCCATTCCTGTAATAAACCTCTAAGCTATGTCTGAGCTATTGAAGTCCTCAAATCATGGTTTAAAGACTTCAAGGTACAGAGAATCCTCCAGCAAGTGACCCGTGCCCCACGCTGCAGAGGAAGGCGAAAAACTCCCAGGGCCTCTGCCAATCTGCCCTGGAGGAAAATTCCTTCCCGATCCCAAATATGGCAGTCAGCTAAATCCTGAGCATGTGGGCAAGACTCACCAGCCAGACACCCAGGAAAGAATTCTCTGTAGTAACTCAGATCCCACCCCATCTAACATCCCATCACAGGCCATTGGGCATATTTACCTCTGACAGTCAAAGATCAATTAATTGCCTATCATACCATCAGCTCCATAAACTTGTCAAGCTTATTTCCAGTCTGAATTTGTCTAACTTCAACTTCCAGACATTGGATTGTATTATACTTTTGTCTGCTAGACTGAAGAACCTATTATCGAATATATGTTCCCAAGGTAGGTACTTATAAACTGTTATCAAATCACCCCTTAGCCTTCTCATTGTTAAACTAAACAGATTGAGGTCCTTGAGTCTATCACTATAAGGCAGGTTTTCTATTCCTTTAATCATTCTCATGGCTCTCCTCTGGCCACTCTCCAATTTAACAACATGCTTCTTGAATTATTGACACCAGAACTGGTCACTCCCTTTCCCTGCAGTATGATCTTAGGTCACTGAAAGTTTTGTGGCCTTTGTTAATATCTCACAAAGAAAATCGTCTAGTACACTGCTAGAGCTTTAAAAGTAAGAGACAAACTGGCAATTCTCGGTGCTAGTTCTGCTGTCTTTCTAGCTGCTTTCAGCAGTGCAAAGCAGCTGGATTGGGAGTCAGAATCTGTCTCTATATATTTCAGACCTGTCCATATATATTTCACATGCTTAGACTAATAATCAGCAGCCTCTCGTCTGGCCTTCTTAGGGGAAAAAACTTCTCTCCGGTTTTCACTGTTTTTTTATCTTTGCCCCAGATTACTATAGTGTATTCTACACTTGTTCTCTGTACGGAACATCTTTTGACATCAGTGGAAATTTTGCGTGCGACTGAGTAAAGAACATGCAATAGAGATCCATATTGAGGATGAGAGATCTGTAATGCAGAGCCAAAAGAAGAATTTTGCCCTTTGATGTTAAACAAACCAAAAAATATATCTTTTAACCCCTTTTACTGCCAAAATATCTTGTTCAAAGAGTGCAGTACATTCTTTGTTCAACAGGCAGAGATTAAAAGTGCAGTCCTCAATTAAAGTACATTTTGTTTTGTTATTCCATGCAACTGATTTATGTGGGCTTTTTATCTTAGGCACATATATGCCTAAAGCTCTATTTTTATGTTTTTTAATAAATAGAGCTATATTTTTAGAAGTTATATATTTACAGTAGACTTATCAAATGTTTATGCTTAATGACACCTTTACCTATTTTTCACATTTGTTTCACTTTTTTGAATAAAAAGGGTTCTGCAGAATAAGTATGTGTTCTTTGACAAATATAATACCAAATCATGTTAAAAAATCTATCTGGCTTGAACATCAAAGACATTGCAATTAACGGAGAAGGTTTCTTGTCATTGGGAAAGAGTGTTTAATACATTCTCAGAACTATAGGGAAATGAGATAATTGAAGATTTCCAGAAATCCTATAACTGCAATACCATTGCCCCAGTCCTTGGGTCTGATTGAACTGTACTCAGCACTAGACCGGGCAGTATGAAGGGATAAGATGTGCCACCTCTGAACTCTTCCTATCCCTGGAACCTCCAGGGACTGGCTTGGCACTTATCAGAAGTTAAAGCAACTTCAGAGCCACTCTAACTTCTGCTGTCTGGTATCAGACCCAAGGGACTGTCATGTAGGCCAGGGATTGCTGAAGTGCAGCAGCGCTCTTGCCACAAGCCCTCCATCAGCCACACCACAGCACACCACGGATGTCAAGGGGAGTGGGATGAATTGGCATGTGACCTTTGCTAGTTTTACATCATTTGAGGATTCATCCATGTAAAGGGGTCACATTGGAGCCAGCATCTTACCCTGTACATCAGATTGTAAGAGACTTTGGGGCTGATTTTCAGCTCCTCTCTTCCTGCACTTGTGAAAGGAGGAATGCAGGGGACAGGTATGAAGGGGCCTACCCGGCCCTCAGTCTAAGTTAGAACAACCACAGGGCTGCTCTAACTTATGCTCTGCTTCTCACCGCCTCCCTATTGATCCTAGAAAACACAGTGCAGTGCACTTCCAACATGACCCCTTTTCCCTCTTAAACTGGGGCTGGGAGTGGGTCTGGTGTAGAGTCCTTATGCCAATTCAGCCCTGATTGGTGAGGCCTTCTATACAGTAGCCATTCTCATGGGGCTAGTACCATCCATTTTAGGACCCTTTTACACTGCCACAAAAGTGTATTTAAGACCACAGTGAATAAAGCCTCTTTTCATCATATATTTGTCTATAAAGTGCCATGCACATTTCTGTATCATAGAAATAATATGTCATATCTAGCCAGTGTTATAATATTTAATACTAACATAAATTTTGGAAGAGATATTAAACCACAAGTTTCAGAGCTTTAACCATTCTCTAATTATAAGGGATTAGAAAGAGACTTAATGGGGAGAGGAGGAGTACAGTTATCCCATGTCTGCCTATGGGATGGGTAGGGTTCTTTCACCTTCCTCTGAAGTATCTGGTACTGGCCACTATCAGAGACAGGATATTGGACTTGATGGCCCTCAGGTCTGATTCAGTCTGGCAGTTTCTGTGTTCCTATTTATATATGTGTGTGTGTATACACACAGACATTGGAGAGAAAGACTAGAATACAGAATCAAATTCAAGGTTTTGGTCCTGATAGTCAAACCAACCAAGAGATTGACTGAGGTTACTTGAAGAACTATTTCCTCCTACAGACCATAAACTCCTATGACAATTGAGTTCTACTAGAACCATGGAGCTGTCAATCAGAAAGTTGAGACATAAGAATGTGGAGGAGAGATGTTTCATGCTAGGTGGCCCATGACAGCGGACTTCAATTCCTAGAATACATCAAAATGGCCATCAATCCCATCAATCTTCAGAGAAAAATTCTAATTCACTTATTTGACTTTGCTTTTTCACAGTGAACTGATTAATGAATTGATTTCAGAAAACCTCTGTGTGAGGAAGGGAGACAAACTTGAGAGATAACAAGGAACTTGTGAAAAAAATGTATAACTTGTAATGCACTCCTTATCATAGTGAATGGCACAAGATAGGTGTACAGCTCTCAGGAGAATTTCAAATATTTATATTTACTTCATTTATTTTCCATGATTTCCCCTGTCCTCCACAGGAAAAACCCCTCTTTCATAGTTATTCTTTATTAGACAATCATAATATAACTAAAAGTTACCAGATGTATTATGTGGGTTTGACCTAACACATAAAATAATCAGAATAGCTAGGAGATTTTTACCAAGTCCAGTAAAACAATCAATCATTCTATGGCACTAAGGAAAGCTGAATGGTAAAACCAATTAAAAATGCCTACGCAACACTATAGTATAATTAGATTTTTTAAGGTAACAATTTAATACATGCAAAAATAAAATAAGAAAGAAATACTTGTGGCACCTTAGAGACTAACAAATTTATTTCAGCATAAGCTTTTGTGGGTTAGAACCCACTTCATCAGACGCATGGAATGGAACATACAGTGAACAGATATTTATACAGTCAGAGAAACATGATAAGGTGGAAGTGCCTATACCAACTTTAAGAGGCTAATTAATCAAGAGGAACTATAACAGCAGGGGGAAAAAAACTTTTGAAGTGATAAACAAGATGGCCCATTGCGGACACTTGACACAAAGGTGTGAGTGAGGATCGTTAACTTAAGGGAAATAGATTCAATTAACATAATGGCCAAGCCATTCCCAGTCCCTATTTAACCCTGAGTTTATGGTATCTAGTTTGCATATCAATTCAAGTTCAACAGCTTCTCGTTGAAGTCTGTTTTTGAAGTTATTCTGTTGCAAAATTGCTACCTTTAAGTCTGTCACTGAGTGATTAGAGAGGTTGAAATGTTCTCCTACTGGTTTTTGAATGTTATGATTCCTGATATCAGATTTGTGTCCGTTTATTCTTTTGCGTAGAGACTGTCTGGTTTGGCCAATGTACATGGCAAAGGGGCATTGCTGGCACATGATGGCATATATCACATTGGTAGATGTGCAGATGAACGAGCCCCTGATGGCGTGGCGGATGTGATTAGGTCCTATGATGGTATCACTTGAATAGATATGTGGACAGAGTTGGCATTGGGCTTTGTTGCAAGGATAGGTTCCTGGGTTAGTGTTTTTGTTGTATAGTGTGTGATTGCTGGTGAGTATTTGCTTCAGGTTGGGGGGCTGTCTGTAAGCGAGGACTGGTCTGTCTCCCAAGATCTGTGAGAGTGAGGGATCATCTTTCAGGATAGGTTGTAGATCTTTGATGATGCGCTGGAGAGGTTTTAGTTGGGGGCTAATGGTGACGGCTAGTGGCGTTCTGTTATTTTCTTTGTTGGGCCTGTCCTGTAGTAGGTGACTCCTGGGTACTCTTTTGGCCCTGTCAATTTGTTTTTTTACTTCAGCAGGTGGGTATTGTAGTTTTAAGAATGCTTAAGCATCATCACACAGACTAACGCGGCTACTACACTGAAATTTAATACATGAAACATCCTCAGTGGGGCTACATTGGGGAAATTCAAGTTATTCTGGAGTATAGGCATGAGGTAGGAAGCAGAGCACAGGAAGTACATACTACTATTCAAGAAGGACTCTGCATTGAAGCCTGCAGCATAGGATCAGGCTCTCCAGTTAACTGTTCTTTCTTCCTTTCAGGTTTAACTTCGGCATTTGTCCTTTTACTTTTTCCACATTTTTCCTTCTCTAGTGAAAAAAATAAGACACTTCAGGAGTAATGCTGGTTCTCAGCGTCTGCAGGAGTGGATTAACGGAGCTCAGTTCCCCTTCCAAACTCAGTATCCTGCTTTGCTACCAACTCCTCAGCAGGGATTTTAAGGCCTTGTCTGCACACAAGCTTGTATGAGTTTAGTTAAACTGCTGCAAACTCCTGTGTGTACGTACTTATTTTACTTTATGAGTGTATTATGTGAGTATAGTTTAAACCCCTTCTTAGTTGATTTATGTTAAGCTGTAACAAGCCTGGTTTAAACCAAAATAAGAGTGTCCATACAGCTTTTTGCATTTTCGGGATTACTATAAAGTCAATTTAGTGCTCAATTATGCTGTCAGAATAAATGCCTATTCTTGGGTTGAGCAAGTGCAAGACAGAGAAAACTCTTTCCCTTGCTGCCCTGGTAATGTAATTCAGTCCTGTTCTAAGGGGATCACCTCTAAACATAATTGGGTAATTTTTCACATCTACAGAGTCTTTGGTCTCCCAGCTGATGATTTGTGTTTGGGAATTCCCTGTCAAAATGTTTTGTGGTGTTTTTTTGGAAAACGTGGTTTCTGCAAAATTGAGATTTTCCATGAGAAAGTGAAGTATTTCATTTCAGATCAGTTCATCATTAACTGAAACATTCAGTTTCTCAAACTGAATCAAAACATTTAGTGTCAGGGAAGATCAATATTAATCTGTGGCTGCCTGAGCTATCAGAGTGCCTCATGGGAGTTGCTGTTGTGTTGCCTCTTGCTCCCATTCTCCCCTATGGGTTATGCTCCCTGGCCAGACTACATCTCCCATGATGCACCATAGACTCCCCTTTGACTGAACTGCCTCTGTCTGGGAAAGGTAGTCTCTATCGCTGATACTTTCAATGATGACATCAATCAGTGCTAGTTTTTTCTGTAATGGACACCTATGTGCTAGAAGCTGAATCAAGACCACCAACTCTCTCACATGGGCTATCAAGGAGTCTTCAGATAGTAATGAGACTTGGTCATTACTGATCTGGGCCACAGTTGAGCCAATGACTCAGGGGTGAAAGGCTTTGTGTCACTCTTCTAATCCTCTGAGAATTCAGTTCTCCTCTTAAAAAACACAGTTGAACATAATCCTGTTATTTTATATTCTGTGGTTGTATTTAACTTGCTAAGTAAACCTAAAACAGAGGCCAAAGAGAAGTGTATTAGAATAACACAGCAATACCAACTTTTGAAGGATCATATACAAATTCTAGTTTAAACTAAAAAGCATGTAATTTACACTTTGGGCTAGGTCTCCAGCTCGTGTGAATTGATGTAGTTCCTTTGACTTCAATAGGGCTATGTCGATTTACATCAGCTGAGGACTGTCTAATAATAATAATATGTGGTGTGGGATTTTACTGCATACTATACTAAATGTTGGAAAACATCCTGTACTTATACATGCCGCTCTTCAACTCAGACTGTGAGACTGGCCAAATTGTTTGACATAAGGGTTAGTTTTCAGATAGTGAAATTTCAGTTGCCAGGTGCCAGAGGCAATATATCAGGCACTCATAAAATAAAGATCAAAAAGCCCATCAGTCTCCCACTGCATCTGGGATCTAGGATGGAACACTTACAGCCCCCTATCCTTTAAACAGCTCTCACTTAAAGAGCTCACTGTTTATAATAACAAGAAAAGGAGAAAGGGGTCAGGTCAAAACCAGCAGAACAGCAGGTGGTGTTGTAAAGATTTTTTCTCCAGTTAAAAATTATGTGAAATAGTAGTTGAAATGTATTCATATGAGCCTGTTCCATATTTTTTCTTTATATTTTAAGATAATTATGGGACGTTAGACTACAAATCACAAACAATTTCAGCTTATTTTCTATGCTATTTTCTCCAAGATATTACAAAAATAATCCGAAAGGATTTCCTTCCATGTTTCTCTTTCGCCAAAAGTCCTTCTTTCAATACACACACAACTGAATTCATGCTTTAGATCCAAAACCAAAATTCCTCCAAAGTTCAAGGGGTTTCTGATCAATGTTCCAGTTCACAGCCATCTTAGATGGAATGGTGCAAGCTGAGAAGTTTGGACTCAGATCTGAACTATATTATTATAGTTATATAATATCATGTTATAGTACTATACTAACATTCCCCTCAGTGTTTTACTGAACCCAAAAGAGACATGAACCCTGCCTTCCAAAAGCTTACAGCTTCAGGGCATGCCTCTGCCCTCGGTTGACTTCAACGGAAGTTACTGTTGTAACTGTGGAGGGGGGGAGGGAAGGGCAGGGGATCCCTCAACCTCAAGTCCCCTTCAGATTCTACTTCCAGTCCTTTATCGTGTACTTCTCCCTCCCTAGTGGACACCTAAGACACCTTACAGCAAATAAACAAACGAAAGAAAGTCCTCTCCTCTCTTCCTTCCCTTATGAAAGAGGGGAGTCCATGGGAAAGCCAAGAGAGGAAAGGGTGATCTGGACATCAGGCAGTCTTCCTGGGTCAGCCCTGTGGGCTTAGTCTAAAATGGGGTCTACCTCCAGCCACTCCTCTTGGGGCATACTGCTTTGAGGCTGGGTCATGCACTTGGGGAGCAGTGAGGCCTGCCGCTGTCTCCCTCTTGGCCGGCGTGTCTCTTGTCTGAGGTAAGGCAGCCTTTTTCCTGTTCACTACAGGACCTTGATTGCAACAATAATCTATACGGTCCCAGGTTATCTCAATAACGTCACACCCTTCATAGTAACTGAGGCTAAAACTGGGCTAATAGTGACTTCCTTGAAGTTCAAGGGAGTCTGCTCTGGTTTGAGTTCATCTCTTTTTGAATCTATTAAATAGACAATTAATGCAGTCAGCCATCATTAGTTCATGATTAGTTCTCCACATTGACTGCTGTTGTCAGAAACTCACATGGGAGCATCATTCAAGTAGAATAGAGGTAAGAATGGCCCACTTCCTAAAGGAATTAGGAGATGGGTAAATATTGAGGGGTACCATCAGCTACATCTCCAGTCTAAAACTGGAAGTGGCAAATTGGTCTATTGTATCTACTAATAAAATATATCAATGCCATTGTGAATAATGGATCAGATGAGATCCTACAATGTACTGAGCATCTCCTGTGAGCTGTTGAGCATACTTAGCTCCCAATGACCTCTGCATTTTGCAGAATTAAGCACATGGTGCATTAACAGTTGCCCACAGAGTAAAAATCAATTCTGTCCCATAGTCTACTTGCTGTTTTCTCATGCAAAGCTATTTGGGTCAGTGAAGTTATCCATTCAGAAATGCCTTCTGCTGGTGTTGTTCTGCTAGTGTCTCAAGATTTCATCACCACTACATTGATTAATAGCCAGTTAGGCGGCGGGGTCGGAGGTGGGACAAATACCTTCGAGTTCATAAACACAGTGATTATCATTTTAAAAATAATATACACATTTGTCAACAGTTACTGTGACAATACTGTGGTATTGTAAATCCAGAAGAAATAAGTGTGGTATCTTGGCTACCAGAGCGGGGTAATTAATTTTGGGGAAATGCTGACTTTTTAATGGTGACCACACTATTCTTATAAGACGTACATGGCTGCCAAGCCTAATACCCTGGTATTTTTAGAACATTCTTCCCAAACACCTTTTCCCAAAAATCTTTTTTTATTCCAGAACATGAGTCAGGTCTCCCATCTGCTTTGGACAACCATTCAATGAAGCTTACTTGGCCTTAACCCCAGTCTCTGAATTCTGTGTGGTATCGAACATGGTGTGTGCATTATTTTGAAATGCTGTAATATTGACTGTGTTATCATTGCTTTGTAACTATGGTCCCGTAGAGCTTTCCACTGTATGTCCAGCATTTGTTTCCCAGGCAGTTTTTAAAAAATGTAATGAGGTGCTATTATTAAAGCGCATTAACTTAAACAGGCTTGTTGCCTGATGAGAACAATTTTTATTTTCTTTAAGAGAGAGGCCAGATTGCAATCAAGGGGTTTCTCTAGTGAGTATCCCAACAAATTCATCACCCTATTTCTTAGCTTGAGATAATGCCACATATCAGAGTGGGCCAAGATCTTTTTTTTCCTAAACTTCATGAAAGACATTTGTTATCCTCACTCAAATTGGCTACATTTAGATTTTTTTTAAATGATTATTTTCCCTTTTGCTAACCTTACTCAGGCATAAGTTTGATACGTATTTGGATTCCATTGTGGGTTATATTGGGCTCATGGGTTTTATAGATTTAGATTTATAGATAACAGAATAGTTTGTATAATTTATTTGTTATTGCAGGGTTGGCTTTAGGCATGTGCAGATGCATCAGACCATACAACTGGGGAGGTTCTGTGTTCCCGGACACTGTCTCCATAGACCAAGGAGAAGGAAGAGCTGCCAAACTGGTTAGAAGGGCCCCCAATTCCACCCCCCACCCCAGTTGTCAAAGCCCTCTCTCACACTTTGTGACAAGATCTTTCTACCCTTCCCTGATCTCCCGAGGTTAACAAAGTAGAGAAGCCTACCTTAGGCACTAAGGTGGTAGGCACCTTAGATAAACAGAGAGAAAAAAAGAAGGAAGGTCTTCTGATTAAGGCACAAAGAAAATTGGGTTCATTTCCTGGTTCTTCCAGAGCCTCCCTATGTGACCATAAACACATTGTTTAATCTCACTATGTTTCTGTTCAATTTTGATTTTATATACAATAAAATATTATGTTTTACAGAATAAAAAGAAATTGAGCTATGTTCCAGCCACTAAAATATTTCATAACAATAATGTAACCAAAGAAAACTAGAAAATGTTGCAATTTAGATCTGAAGATACAACTATTAGGTTCCTTCTGAGACAATCCAGAGCTATGTATTTTAAAATATTAATAACTCATTTGTAGATATGTAATTCAGCTCTTAGCCACCAAAAATTATCTTTCAAATATATTGGACTCCTGAGAAAATATTTTCAGCCTGACTCTCAAAGAACCACATTTTTTGGCACTGCAAGTCCCTCGTGGGATTTCTTTATTGAGATGGTTGGGTGTGTCCAAAATGTACAGATTTTTGGAAAGATACTTTCATTGGATTGGAATTTATCCTAAACAACCATCTTTCCTTATCTTATATGATTGTGGCAGGTATTTCTCAAATATCAGATGCCAAGAAAAAAGGGCTACTACAAATTCTGTTAATGACTAAGAAGTTAATATTAGTATATTGTGAAGTTTTCATAACAAAACCCTTAGTTACTAACCAAAAACTTGGACTAGATTCACTTAAGGAGTTGCTGAGGTTTGTGAATGATTCAAAGTCCTATATGGGCCTAGTCTACTCTAGAGATGGGTGGTCTAGGACCAAGTGTTTTTGGCTAGATCCACATTAGGCATGTAAATCCAACATTTAGATACCACTGAGAACCTCAGAATCCCCTCTCAGTTGCTGCCTACTCTGGAGGCACCTAAATTCCCTAGGTGCCTAAGCTTCTGCTCATGCATACACCCAAATCCTGATGAAGCTGAGCTGGTTGGTGCCCTGGCTTGCACCTAAACCCCTGCGGGATTCTCAAGGTAGGCGTTCCCCTGCCTTTCTCACCTATGGATCCAGAGAGACACACACTAGCTTTGGAGCATGAGGATCTGTGCTCTATGTAGAGCTGGTTGAAAAGTTTCACATTTCAAACTGGCCAACCAAAAGAAAACGGAGTAGGGGAGGGGACAAATCCACAAAATGTTCAAGGAAAATTGTCCTATTTTTCCAGTAACTCTAGTTCTGTCTCCACTGCGCATGATGTCTCAAATTGACTATGATTGCTCCTATTCATGACTGCTGTGACATCTTAAGTAGGCACAGTTGTTGTTTTTTTCCAGTGTTAATTACTTGACTGTAAATCCCCAAGAATTGGTCTTTTTGGAAATTGTTTATTTTATGTTTCAAAACCAAATGAATTATTTTTTCTCATCTAGTAGCAGAATTAATTATCTTGTGTACAAAAGGATAAGTTGACCACTGAACTGGAGGCACTAGTCAACATATCTAGCATTGTCCCAGAAAAGCTTAATTCTAGTCAATATCAGTTATGGTCTACAGATGGTACACAAAAACAACCCTTTCCCCTACCACCTTCATTTATAACTGCCTGGTCCCTACTGAGTCTCAACATGGAGGTTTGCCTCTTGTAAGAATGTTTTTCTCAGCATGCCTTTTTGGCCCATTGCATTTGGTAGAGGCAAGCCGATCCAGCTCTAAAGTGGCCATTTTGCAAATGGCTGCTGCATTTCCCTTTCCTACAGGTGGAATTCTGAATTCTGGTTATGTTTTCCTTTTTTTTCCATTTGTTTGTTTGTTTGTTCTAAAGGAGTGGGTGCATTTTCATATGCGTCAGTATTTTCTTGTTTTAGTGTCCAGTGGTATATGTTAGAGTTCAGTTTGGGCAGTTCTGTGCTGGGTCTTGAGGAAGATTTTAATCATTCTAGTCTCAGCTTTCATTATTGTGTAGATGTGCTATAGATTCCTACTATTGAGGTGGTTTCAGTTTTCTGGGTTTATTGAATAAGCCTCAGTCTTGGACAATGACAAAATTATCCAATCAAAGGCTTGAAACTATCATTTGCTTTTACTGTTATAAAGTGCCTGGCCCTTCCATTAGGATCTGTTTGAGTACAGGGGTCTCTCCAAGGTAGAGCAGTTTACTGGATCAGGGCCTAGAGCAAGAGTGACATAAATACAAAGTAAAGTTATCTCTTTATCATTACTACATGCAAGAGAACACAAATATCTGATTTATAATTCAAGTTCCAAAAAGAATTACATGACCCTCCAAGGACAATAGTGGGAAAGGGTTATATTACTACTAGCATGTCCAGGAAAGCTAAAATGACTCCCTAAAGATACTGGGGAGAGTATTCATCACTGAAATTTTTTAAAGAGCTAATTTTAAAATGTAACAAGTTTTTCTTCTTTGAGTGCCGGTCCTTAGGTGTATTCCACTATGGATACACATGTGCTCCATGCGCTCATAACTGGAGAATCCTGAAAGCAGTGTCTGTTGATTTGCACATGCATCCTTGTTCTCCTTGTGCCTCCAACCAAGGAAATAAAGGGTGGGGCAGACCAACCACCTCCCCAGTTCCTTATTACCACCCCATGGTCCGGGTCAGAACCTCCAGTGTCAAGAGCTTTGTCTCCTTTATCTGTTTAGCTGTAAATACTTATTTACAAATAGTTTTTAGAATTTTAGAATTTTATCTGCTTTCCTTAGACTTTTTAGTTAGCTTCCCCATCCTGGGGAGCCCTCTCTCCCCCCATGCCTCATGTTGGGTACTGGACTATGCCCAGGGTGCTGGATTTTAGGATTTGTGCTTGTTGTCCATGCTCCTTCTCAGTCAGCAATGACTACCAATGCTGCCTGTATTGCCTTGGGGAAGCCCACATCACGGCAAGGTGAAGTATCTGCCACTCATTCCTCAATCATACCTGTGAAGGGTGGAAACTTTGCCTTAAGAAGCACCTAATGGAAAAGGCCATGGGACCACAGTCGGACCCAAGTCAGGGGACCTCCCCACACTGTACATTGGCCTGACTCAGAAAGAAGTGTCCCTCCTGCCATAAGGTCCAAATCAGGAGTGAGGGAGACTATCCCATAGATCCCTCATTGAGGTCTTCTCAGAAGGCAGGGAGCACTGTCATAAACACGAGAGTCAATCCTCTTCCAAATCCTCTTTGAAGAAGTTGGATTCAACCCTACCTAAAACGAGCAAGTCTTCAAGCTCAAGAATTTCCTAAGTCTCAGGGGCACGACAAGAGAATCTACAGATCTAGGGCTCCATCGGTACCTGACCAAGATGATCCAGCAACCACAGTGCCTCTGATACCATCCAAGGATAAACTCCAGGATATAGCACTATCAATAAAAGTCAACCATCAAGAGCCTTGACTACTGATGGTACCAACTCCGTCTTGCACAACTGTTGCAAAGACTGTAACTATTCTGGCTCTGTCAGTCCAGGGTGGACAGGACCCCTCACACACCGGGAAGAGCTGAGTCTTACACTCCACCTGAGGACATATTTGCTCTCATGGATCCTCAGTCTCCTTTTCCATCAGGTCCTTCCCTCATGAAGTAGATCCTGACTCCACTGGAGATGTGACTTATAAGAGGTGTCTGTCTCCCATTCCATCCTCCAGTTATGATTTTCCTCCGGCGGGACCATGGGTACTGCCAGTGGATCTTCAATCAGCTTTTTCTTCATTGGGAGTCTCTGAACCACCTGAATAACCTTTTTCCTCCTCTGAGGCATGTTCCCCAACAAGCGATCTGGACTAGTTTGGGACCAACCTCCGTCTTAACATCCACTTCAGAGCCATTGGTATTCCATTTGCCTCATCTTACTGGCCATACTGGAGACCGTGGGACTCATTCCATCCCACACGGGGTTGATCAGCAGGGGAGTCTATCCATCCCTCCCCTCCAAGAGGTCAACCAGAGCTTCCTCCTGACTTCATTGAAGAGGAGGATTGTGTGCCGGATCCAGCAATTCTGCCAGTACTAACAAGAATGTCCTTTTCTTCTCCAGATGAAGCAGTGGCTTAGAAGCCTCCATCTCCCACTCATGACCATAAGCAGTTCCAGGATCTGTTATGTTGAATTGCAGGGGAGTTACACATTTGTCTTGAGGAAGTTCAGGATCCTCAACATAAGCTCCTGGATATCCCTCAATCCTCCAGTTCAAGCAGAATAGCATTTCCTATTGACAATGCCAGACTAGAGCCAGCCAGAACAGTCTGGCACACCTCAACCCCTACCTCTAAGAGGAGAGAAAAACATTTGTCCCAACCAATGGGGCAGAATTTCTTTTTCCCATTCTCCTTCTAATTCCTTGGTTTTCCAGGCTGCCATAGAGAGATAGAGATAGCAACAACTTAGATCTATTCCATTTGTCAACGTAGGCAAGCAGTTCAATATCTTAGAAAGGAAGGTTTTCTCTTCTACCAGTCTTCAGGATAGGCAGCTACCAAGCACTGACAGCTAAGTATGATTGCTTGAACTATTCCAAATTTGTGGACTTTACTAACAAGCTTCCTCATCAGGTCAGAGCTCAATTTCAGACTCTCATCGAATAAGGCAAGATGGTTGTCAGGACTGCTCTTCAATCAGTGGTGGATGCAGCGGATACATCTTTGAGAGAAATGGCTACTGCCATTGGAATGTACCCAGAATCATGGCTTCACACTTCAGGGTTTTCCAGGGAGGTCCAGAACACTGTGGAGGACTTGACCTTAGATGAAACTCATCTGCTTAATCAAAAGACAGATGAGTCTTTACACACCCTGAAGGATATCAGGGCCACCCTCCACTCCCTGGGAATATATACATCTGCCCCAAAGAGGAAATTCTATAGGCACTCATACTAGCCTAGGCCAATGGCTCAACAATTCTACCACCAGAGACCTTATGGGCCCCCCTAGAAGAGGCAAAGAGTTCAGAAGTCCTGTGTCCCTGCACCTTCTGTGGCAGAATCATCACCCCAGCCCCGGGCCAAGTGTAATTTTTGATGGATGCTCGAGAGCTGCAAACCAATAATACCACCCACCTGCTGATTCCCACATGCCCTTTGTCTAGCACTCATTTTTTCACATCTGGAATGGAATAAGAATGGTCAAGTGGATACTAAGCATCATCCATTCTGGCTATATGATCTAGTTTTCCTCCCTGCCCCCTCCAAAACACCTACCCCCATTTTCAGGGACTATTCTCATGAGAAAATTCTCAAACAAGAAGAATCCCTCTTGCATTGAGGACCAATATAGCAGGTGCCTCTACAGTACCAGGCAAAGGATTTGTTCTCAAATTATTTCCTAGTACCTAAGAAGGGCAGCTGGATACCCAATTTTGATCTCTGCCATCTCAACCATTTTATTCGCAAACTGAAGTTTCACATGGTCACATAGGCATGTATGATACCATCCTTAGAAAAGGGCATGTGGTTTATAGCTCTCAACATGAAGGATGCACACTTTAACGTGGACATTCACATGAACGTTCTCTCAGATTCATGGTGGGCTCTGACCACTTTCAATACACAGTGCTTCCATTAGGACATGCTACCACCCCCAGGGTCTTTACCAAGGTATTTTCTGTAGTAGCAGCCCATATCAGGTGTGGTGGCTTCCCTGTTTTCCACTATCTCAGCGACTAGCTTCTTGATGCCAAGACACATCAAGAAGCCTATGAGTCAACTTCATCAATGTTTCTACTCCTATCTTCCCTGGGACAGTGTGAACTCAAAAAAATCTGTCCTGACTCCAAAGCAGACTTTAGACTGTATTGGAGTATACCTAAATTCAATCACGGCAAGGGCTTATCTGCTGATGGACAGTGTAGTGAGGCAGAGTGGCCTCCTCTGCACCCGAGGGGGAGAGACCACTACCCAGTAGCGTAGCCAGGGCGGGAGCAGGGGGAGCGGCCGCTCCCCCTGTGGCCGAAGTGGCACCTTAAAAAGCGCCGCCTAAGCCGGGCACCGGCAGCCGGGCTCGGGCGGCGCTTTAAAAGGCCCGCGGCTCCTGCAGCCGCAGGGAGCCACGGGCCTTTTAAAGCGCTGCCGGAGCTGGGCTCTTACGGTGCTTAAAAAGGCCCGGGGCTCCTGCCACTGCAGGGAGCCGTGTGCCTTTTAAAGCGCCGCCCGAGCCCCGCTGCCGGAGCTCCGGTGGTGCTTTAAAGGGCCCGGGGCTCCCCGCAGCAGCTGGAGCCCCGGGCCCTTTAAATCACCACCGAGGAAGCCCATACGGTCCTGCATGGGATACTGGCTCTTGCCAGTACGCTGTACCAGACCATACCAGTGAGGACCCGCCGCCGAAGTCCCGGAGGCTTCTTGATGTGTCTTGGCACCAAGAAGCTAGTCACTGAGATAGTGGAAAACAGGGAAGCCGCCACACCTGATATGGGCTGCTACTACAGAAAATACCCTGGTAAAGACCCTGGGGGTGGTAGCATGTCCAAATGGAAGCACTGTGTATTGAAAGTGGTCAGAGCCCACCATGAATCTGAGAGAACGTTCATGTGAATGTCCATGTTAAAGTGTGCATCCTTCATGTTGAGAGCTATAAACCACATGCCCTTTTCTAAGGATGGGATCATAGAGCCTTGGGAGGCGCCTTTTTATAGTGCCGCTCCCTCTGTGCTCTGGACCTGGCTGTGCTACTGCCACTACCCGCCCCACCGCACTCATCAGAAGTACTGGGGTGGAATGGGAAGTATAAACGGAGGGCCTTGTAGCTCAGTTGGGCATGGACCAGGGAAGGAAGTGGGTGTCTTTTCTAGAGATATGTACCACACTTTGCAGAGAACCTCCAGTTACTTCCTATTCCCCCCTATGAAATGTGCCAGGATTTCCAGGTTTGCTGAAAATAACGTGGAATACATCAACTGATGCCATGATTCTACTTATATTGATGACGTGACAGAATGATGCATTCTAGTCTGCAAGTGCCAGTGGGTTTCATGGAGGGCAAAGAATTTTCTATTCTTTTTTAACGTTAAAAATATATTTCTATGCTGAATTATTCCCACAGTTCCCAATCCTTCAAGCAGCTCAATCCTGAAACACCTCTGTTTTTACAGAGTCCTGATTAGTCTCTGATCCTTCAGTGAGTTATGCTACGTATCCCATTGATCAGAGTCTGCCTGCTTGAGTTCAGGGCAGCATCAGGACCTCTGTGAGGAAGTTCATCATATTGTTATGGCAGGTGTCACTAGGTGGCACTGTTACACTAGTCTTCTCAGTTCTTTTTCTTTGCATGTGAGCAATTGTTCAGTCTTGGGAAAACATACTGTGTTTCTTTTTGGTTATGCCCAGTTCTGTGTAGAAGCAGTGGTCCTTGAAGAGAGAGCAGTGTTGGCAGCCAAAGAGTTTGTTCTCTACCTTGTTCTCTGACTTAAATAATTTCTTGATGGAGAGTTGTCCCCGGGGAACCGTGCACTGGAGTTGGGCTCACACTTCTGGAAAAAAAGGGTTGTCTGCATGCTGATTGACCACCTCTGTTCCAGAATTGGTGCATATGTGAAAATGGAACAAGTTACTCTTCAATTATACCCAGACTGCATCACTGATTTCTCCTTCACTAGGAAGCTGACTTGAAAGATCCTATACATCTGCTACTGTTTGGCAAAGGGGCGATGTTAGTGTCAAAATGGGACACTGGTTCAGAAGAAGGGGCAACAATATAATAATGGCACAACCTAAATTTGCATGTTGGTTTTGTAGTTCACCTTTAATGTTACACTCTTTCTACCTAAGAATGCTAAGTTAAATACCAGACATGGTTTAATAAGAAGTTCATCAAGGTGGGGTTTTTTTCTTTTAAGTTTAGAGCCAGCAAAGAAACCACTTTCTAGTCAACACAGATACACTGGTCTACAATTTTTGAGAAGTCGTCTGCTTCAGAGATAAAATGTGCTATTTAGTATGTATTTTGATGTGCTGAATTCAAATATGACAATTAAAACAACTGATTGGCTACTGTTTCTAAGATATTTAAGTTTTTACATTTTATGTCTCTGTATATTGTGTAGATAGTAGAGTTTTAATCATAAATTGTAAACCTAGGTCTTTTCATGTGTTTATGGTTGCTTTACATGATACTATTTCACCTGTCCTGTTTATGTAACACTTTAAAAATCAGCAAAGGGGTTATATAAATAAAATTTATTATGAAACAAAGGGCAAAAAACTATTATGTACATAGTTTAGTCCTATTTAGTGTCTACTCGGCGCTTCTTGGCTTGTCTCTTGTATTCATTCACTGTCTAGCAATAGTCTGCAAGCGTTGATGGGCTCCATTTGCCCTAATAGCTTTTCTCCATTGTTGCAATGTCCTGGTGAAATCGCTCGCCGTGCTCGTCGCTCACTGCTCCGCAGTTCGGTGGAAAAAAATCTAGATGAGAGTGCAAAAAATGTATCTTTAGTGACCTGTTGCAACCAAGGCTTTTGTACGCCTTGAGGAGGTTTTCCACCAATAACCTGTAGTTGTCTGCCTTGTTGTTTCCGAGAAAATTTATTGCCACTAACTGGAAGGCTTTCCATGCCTTTTTTTCCTTGCCACGCAGTGCATGGTCAAATGCATCATCTCGAAGAAGTTCACAAATCTGAGGACCAACAAAGACACCTTCCTTTATCTTAGCTTCACTTAACCTTGGAAATTTTCCATGGAGGTACTTGAAAGCTGCTTGTGTTTTGTCAATGGCCCATTTGTCCCATTCGCAGAGAAGACAGCAGTACTTTGTGTATCCAGTCTGCAGACCAAGCAAGAGAGCAACAACCTTCAAATCGCCACAAAGCTGCCACTGATGTTGGTCATAGTTTATGCACCTCAAAAGTTGTTTCATGTTGTCATAGGTTTCCTTCCTATGGACTGCATGACCAACTGGAATTGATGGCAAAACATTGCCATTATGCAGTAAAACAGCTTTAAGACTCCTCTTTGATGAATCAATGAACAGTCTCCACTCATCTGGATCGTGAACGATGTTGATGGCTGCCATCACACCATCGATGTTGTTGCAGGCTACAAGATCACCTTCCATGAAGAAGAATGGGACAAGATCCTTTTGACGGTCACGGAACTTGGAAACCCTAACATCACCTGCCAGGAGATTCCACTGCTGTAGTCTGGAGCCCAAAAGCTCTGCCTTACTCTTGGGTAGTTCCAAATCCCTGACAAGGTCATTCAGTTCACCTTGTGTTATGAGGTGTGGTTCAGAGGAGGAGGATGGGAGAAAATGTGGGTCCTGTGACATTGATGGTTCAGGACCAGAAGTTTCATCCTCTTCCTCTTCCTCGTCTGACTCAAGTGAGAATGATTCTGGTGCATCAGGAACCGGCAGTCCTTCTCCGTGGGGTACTGGGCGTATAGCTGATGGAATGTTTGGATAATACACAGTCCACTTTTTCTTCTTTGACACACCTTATCTGCACTGTTCATACAAGTACGAGGCATCTCTGCTCACTTTGGCTAAACAGAAATGTGTCCCTTTGCAAAATCAAACACTGACAAATAAGCGAGCACGACACTGTATGATTTCTAGAGCTGATATAGGGCAATTTGTTCAGCAGAGTGATGTAAGCTTTGTTATGATTGCATCATCCATGACTTCTAGGAATAACATGATGCAATTCATATCATGTATGATGCAATACCAGCTTCAGATTGCATCATTCATTGTTTTGCCTAAAAAGCAAGTACTGTCCAAACCCAGTCATAGATTTATTCATAGATCCAGTCAAAGATGTATTTTAGTCATTTCTGGTTTAAATTGAGATCCCTTCCCTTTATAACTCACTTATCCTCCGCCATTCCCAAGTCAAGGGTCGTATATACTGACCCAATAGCATGTCTTGAAAACTAGAGCCAATCAACAATTTTAAGCATCATTTTCGTTCTCGGTGACCCAGAATTAGTAAAGTTTGACTACATTTATTTCAGAAGCATTTTGGCTGTAGAGCAGTGTTAACTTCAGCAAACGTACTACTGCTGATAGTGTCAAGCAAGAAACACTTCTTTAACAAAGACTGAGACAAAGGCTGTGATATAGATAAGGAAATTATTTTTTTAAATGAAGCCAAAGGCAAATGGATTCAAGATAAAAGGATAATCAAACCTTTATAGCTTTTTTCTTTGCTTTTTTTCTTTTTGCTGTTTTTAAGTAACAGAAATCCAATGGATTAATACAGAATTGACGGAACTGCCCCACTGAGGAATGAAGTTATCTGCAGTGTTCTTTATCAAATGAAACATTCTAAGAATTTATTTTAATTAAAAGCTTTGCTTCTATCTATAACAAATGCTACCTTCTATTGGTCAAAGCTTTAATAACAAACAGCAGTTATTTAAACAAGTGGGGTTTTAGTAATGTAAGAAGGATATTTATCAATGTGGTTTGTTTAGAGTCACAGCTTGCCTAGTGTCTACAGACGTAGCAATCAGCATAGACTTTTTTTTGTACTCTTTTGTATAATAATAATTTTAAAATATTACATTAAGGTAATAAGGACCATATTTCCCTAACTGAAAACAGGACACTGGGGATGCCAGGTGGCTCACCGCATGGGCTGGCCCGAGCCAACATCATGGATGTCACAACTTTTTTGGCAAAATTGGGCATTTGTCCTGTTTGCTCTTGCCCGGATATTTCTCCACACCTCCTTAGGACAAGAGCAAATGGAACAAATGCCCAGTTTTTCCAAAAAAGGCATGATGTTTACTTGCTTTCATGCTGAAACCAGTTTTGCATGATTTCAGCATATATCCACAAATTGGCCAGGATTCTCTCAAAGTGGGCTCAGATTCACACAAAATTAGATGGGTCTGAGCTGCAATATTGTGACATGATTTTTCCAGAAGACCAGAGATGTTTGGATCTGTGATTTTGGTTCCGCCCATTTATATTTATGAGAGAGAGGCCAACTGATCAACCACGTGCAAAGTTCAGAAATGTTCAGATCCAGGATTTTGGTTTGGTCCCTTCTGTACTCAAAACTGGGCCCCCAATTATCAAAAGGCTCATGAGCCTTGTGATAAAGTGGAGCTGAATTTCACATTTATAGTAAAAACAGAACAACCACTAGAAAAAAATATGGTCCGATTCTGGAAAAAAACTAGACGTGCTTAACTTTATGCACATGAACAATGTCACTGACATTTATGAGTCTACTTGCATATAAATCTAACCATAATTGTTTTCAAGTTTGGAGCCTACATTTCTTATAGTATGATGTTGTCTAATGATAGGTTTTGCACTGCTTTAGCAGTAAGTGCCCTGTTATATATGTCAGCTCTCATTCCAAGGGAATAGTTAAATACCTGGATTTTGTTAAGGAATTCCTATTTCATAAAAATTGCTTCTCCATCACAATTTTCTGAACTTCACTTAAATATAGCATTGCTATCAGCAGTGAATTGACTGGGAAATGTTTGATTTTACTTTCACCCACTTAATAAGATTGAAGGCTTAAAGGTTTGTTAAGAGGAAAGACGAATTTTGTCTGCCTGTGACATTCCAAACCCTAATTAAATAATATTTGTTAAAAGCTCAACTTGTATAAATGCCAAGATTTAAGCTTAAATTCTATAGACATCAAGCCAATAACAACAGTCTTCTCAAAAGACCTAATTCTGCAAGTCATTGCTTGTTCAGGGACTGCCCCACCCTCATAGAGCTCTGTTGCCTTCACTGGCATTCGGGAAGGGCTCAGCAGTCTGTCCTCATGCAACATGCTGCAGGGTGGTACCTAACTTCAGAAATATTTTTTAAAAAAAGATGTATTAAATATTTAAAATAAAAGTGGTATATTCTCAACTCCTCCAACCACATAACTCCAGTTGGGGAGAAACAATGGCATGTAGTGGTCAGAGCAAAGTTCTGGGAATCAGGAATTCAGGGTTTCATTGACTTGGCTACTGACTCGATGTGCAACTTTAAGCAAGTCCTGTAAACCTCTTGCCTTTATTTTTTCCAGTTGTCAAATCGGAATAATAATATCTACCTCCTTCACAAAGGCTTTTTGATGATGGTGACATGCTAGGAATATTAAATGAGTACTTAGCATTATTATTAAACTATAGTATTTTAATATCTTTATTTATTTTAATAGCAAACAAAAGTGTAAAACTTTGTAAAATGTACTACACATCAGTTTTGGCCAACAAGAAGCTTGAGCACTTAATTAGGCACTTTTGGTTCAAAACAGATTCAATATTTTTTCTTATATATGCATACTATATCTTTAATATGAAATTTTGATCCATTTTTATTTCACCACTGTACCTTGTTATGGTACATTAATTACAGTTGACTAGTTACGCATGAAATAACCTTTACAAATATAGGAAGTACATAAATGATTCTGGAAAAATTTTAAATCTTTCACTAAATGTCTATCTCAGAGTCTTCCTCAGGCCATCATCAATGAAATATGTCCTTATGGATCCATTCTTAAAGCTGATGACATGCTTGCAGTGAGATTCTGAGAGTAGGCAACAGCCAATTAAGTTTTACTGTAGCAGCACAAATTCGTATGTTTCACTATGGCTAGTAAACGATGAAGCACCACTGCCTGATGTGCTATGTCAGAATTTTATATCAGGCATTATGACAGTATTAAACTATGTTGAATAAAAATATATAATCCTATTATGATACCAGGATTTTCTTGATGATCACACAGACCATTGGTTTCTCAAGAAGACACTCACTAGAAACTATCAGGGAACTGAAAAGTACACAGGAAGACTTCCTGGGGGAATATCTTCAACATAGAACATTCTACACGCTCAAATTCCTTCTGAAATGTCAGTTGGATATAATATTAATCAGTTTTCTTATTATTATTACACAGATCAAAGTGTTCATTGCAAACAATGTACTAATTGCATTTGAGATTTTTTTGTTTGTGAACTATCTGCAAAGAGATCATGATTTTAAGGTTTATTTCAAATTTCAATGCATAATTTTTATGAATGTATTCGAGCTCTAGATTGTTTCTGAACCATTAATTGTTGAGTATTCAGTCAATTATCTGATATTTTCAATTTGCTAATAAACCCTCATCACTGGTCTCCTAAATCACCTGATAGATGATCTTGGAAAGAAGTTATTTTCTTGGTTAAACAAATATTGGCTATGATCCATGTTACTGGTCACAAAAAGTAATAACAAATGACTAAATAAATATCTCCCTCAAGCCCTCCTATAACCCAAACACCCAGAACCATTATATTCCCAAAATAAGTTGTAGTGGAAAATCAAAGTGGCAAAAAACCCATCGTCTACCAATTTCAGCTAGGCTTCTTTTGCACAGGATATCATGTAAAGTGCCCAGAGCATGCATGAAATACTGAACTCCACTATAGCAAGCTATAATCATCAGAGGTGAGCTGGGGAAGTCTTGATGACACAGGAAGCTGATCAGTACCACTTCTTAAAGAACCAAAAGCAACTGTTTTCTTTAAATGTCCAAAGAGATGCGCTGAGGATGAAATTCAATGTATGCAAAGGGCCAGCACAATGCCTATGCACCACTTATGGCCCAGTCAAGTCTTATTAGGAGGGATTAAGTAGGAACCACGTGGTGAATAGGCTTTTTGCTGGCCCTCTGCACAGAGGTGAATTTCACCCTGAGAGAAAAAGTGGTAAAGAGAGAGAGAGGTTTATTTTATGTGGGGCTACTTGCGCTTCTTTTCTTGGATACCTTGAGCTGGTCCGTTTAAGTGCCATGCTCACTTGGTGCCATTTTTAGAAGGTGCTCTTGAGGGAGGATCGTGAGATATACAAAGAGGGAGAAAAAAATGTGAACAAAAGGATTGTTACTGGGACTGAGAGGCAACCAACAAATAATTCCAGCAATAAAAATGTCTTTGAAAAGCCAGCAATTCTTAGTGTATTTTATGTGCAAGAGGGAGAATTTTAGCTTGGTTGCAGTCCATTTATATACTTCCCAGTCTTTTCATCGCTGTTGCTCACGATAAGCACTCCCCTCCACTGCAGTCATTCCTCATCACAATTCTTTATGATCTTTTCTCCTTTTATGGTTTTATGCTTTAAATTGCTCTAAGTCTGCTGGTATAGGAAAATACCTCAATATGTAACAGATACACCAGTGCACCTTGGGCTGAATGTTTTATCGACTCTCATGTCATCACACTCTTCACAATCACATGTTCCGTCCCCCTACACATGTGGTGCACAGCTGAAGCATCCTGGCACTGCTCTTACTTGTCGTGTGAACTTGGGAGATTCTTGGGTTCAAAAAAATTTTTAAAAATTGACCTCTTTTTAAGATGTGCTACATTTAATAGATGCAAAAGCAAAGAAGATCAGTGAGGAAGCATGGATGATGCAAGAAATAATATTTTCCATGTCTTCAATATGCACTATTCCAATAGGAATAGAAGCTGGACGGGACATTGGTAACCCAGAGTCTGCATCCCTCAGCACTAGGGCTTTTATCCTGAAAGTATCAATGTTTATTGAAATGACAGCATTGTAGCATTAAATATTTGCATCTGGTATGGTCAGATGGCAGTTCTCTAATAATAGGACTTGGTATTTAAGTATCCCTTTTCATTCAGTTACCTCAAAGCACTTTACAAGGGTGGAATCATTATCCCCATTTTGCAACTCAGGAAAATGTAGGTACAGAGGGGTTAAATGACTTTACCAAGAAATATCTTAAACGTCATCTGAGGGACAATAAAATACTAATGACCTCTGAGGCAGAAGCTTTCAGACAGAAGTTAATGCAGGACTGGTGAACAATCGGTCAGTGGCACTGCCTTTAATCAACACATTCTAAATGTCCTTTCTTTCTTGGAGACACCGAGGAGAGCATGCATGGGTTTGAGAGACTGGAATAAATCTTTAGCCTCTGCAGCTCAGTGTGTGTACTACTTAATACTCCAGGAAGTTCCAACACACATGCTGGGCATAAACATGAAGACCTTGTACGCCACGCACATAGCCACACAGGACAGATCCACCATGGCAAGACTGCACAGGGCATGGTAATTGACCAACATTATATTTTATCCTGGCATTTCTCTTTCACCCTCGTCATACTGGCAGGATTAAACTTGCCCAGCGTATTAAATTCTATAAATTTCATCCCCCTTTGGTTAATTTAACATATACAGGCTGCCAGCTGTTCCTTTTTTTTCCTCATCATCTTGAGCTTTATCAACCATAATAGAAAATATGTCTGATGGTTTTATGTTGACTGGCAGCATTTCCCTAGCACGTCTGTCCATTCATTGGGTTTCTATGGATGACTTGCATCGTCTGCTGGCTGGCTTTAATTTTAATTTTAGATCTGGCAATTCCAAAACATTTCATCTTGTTCTGTTTTCAAGATAATCTTCCCGGTGTAAAGGCAATGCTTGTTTTTAATAAAAATCTACTTAGTTCAGCAGAACGTTTCTTGCTCTTTCTCCATTCTTGCTTCATAAAATGGGACAAAACACAGGAGATGCTAAGAACCAATTGGCCGCAATGGGGATTCCCAGTGGTCAACACCTCCCAGGACGTGGTCTAGTAACGTATATTCATATGGAATTTACATCTCATCCTGAAAGCTCCCACCGCATTCAATGAGGCTGCTTGTGGCAGTCCGCAGTGTTCAGTGTTAATGATAAATAACAACACATGTGTATAAATACTATAAATGTTGTATTTATTTATTATTAATTATTATTATTATTATTTGCATTGCAATAGTTCCTAGGACCCACTCATGGACATGGACCCCATTGTGGTAGGTACAATATGGACACGGACCAAAAAGAAGGGCCTTGCCCTAAAGAGCTTATAACTGAAAAAAGTCTTTGAAGGAGTCAGCCCTTAGACTGATTTGCAAACTATATAGACTGATCATTGCACATACATATACATCTACTGAAATGTAGGTGTTTCTGGGGTGAAGCATGGAGGCTGTTCACGGAGCTGATTTGCAGAGGTTTCCTGGGTAGTAAGTGTTTGCAGGATCATGCCTGGAACTAGGAGACAAAGTAAAGAGGAAGACTTATCAAACTGAAATTGCTGGGGATACTCAGGTAGGGTTGTGAACAGGTGTCAGGGGATTATGGCCAAACTCCCTTTCCCAGATTGCAAAATGGAAGGAGAATCCTGGTTAGATTTGACTTAATGGGAGGAGGGTTCTGGGCTGATTCTGGGATGGAAAAGGTGTTGGAGTATGGGAAACGGGAGAACAACTGGGGTAGGCAAGCTGAATTACCCAAGCTGAAATGTGGATAGAATATGGAGATTAACATGCTACACTTGTACAATATGCTTTCTTTATTCCTAATTCTGTCTCTGTTCCCCTTTCTATGTTGTATGTTTGATGATGTTTTCCTATAGTAGTGTACTTTTTCAAAATACAAGGCGATGAGTCATACTGCACAAAATAAGAGATTAGTAGTACATTCTGGTTTTGGAATGATTTCAGATTACTGGGTGTATCCTCCCATCACTCATATTAACAAATATATATTGGGATGGCAGGAATTGATCAAGGACCCATATAGTAAGGGAACTGTGGCCACCCAGTGGTCATTCAGTATTACATTACTTGGCAAATGCCTGAAGGATTCATGGAATCATAGAAAGTGTAGGACTGGAACGGATCTCAATAGGTCATATTGTCTGGTCCCCTGCACTACGTAACAACTAGACCATTCCTGATAGGTGTTTGTCTAACCTGTTCTTAAAAACCTCGAGATTCCACAGCCTCTGTGCAATGTATTATTATTTTATAAAGGTATTGGACAGTACTTTTTCTTGAGCAAGGAGGGGGCTAATACAAATTATCTGAAACTGTATGATCTGGTGATTATAAATATACTTAACCTGAAGGAGTATGGTATGAATGTTTGCAAGAAAACCTGAGACCATAACAGAACTCCCATGGCAGGAGATGAGCACGCATGCAGAATGTTAGGCTATTTGTGGTGGAGCTTTTGAAAAAGCTCAGCTCAGTCCAACATTAAGCGTTTTTGATAACTATTCTTTTTCTGTCCTGTATTGCACAAGGATGACCAGTATACTGGGCTACATATTAAACCTCAAGGCTCCAAGGTTTAAGCCAATCTCCCACTACAGAGTTCAGCATGAAGGTGGAGCAGATTATCCCACCCATAGGCCTACTGCACCTCCTCTGAAGGATCTTGTGACTCTCAGAGACAGGGTACTGGACTAGACAGACCACAGGTCTGATCCATTACAGCAGTGCCTACGTTCCTACATACATGAACCCCAGATTTAAAATTAGCTGAATTCTTTTTTATCTGAGGAGGGATGATGTAAACCACATTTATTGGCGTCCTAGAAGATTTCACCTTTAAGTTTCTCTTAACACATTCCTTCCCCATAGCTGCACGTGTAGATATGGTGGCTGAGAAAACAGTCTGAATTTGCTTGATCAGTTGCAGTTGCCATTTTTTCCTGTTAATACTCCCATTCACATGAATTAGAGTTCCTCCCCCAAATTCTTGTATGAGTAGAAGTAGATGTTAGTGGAAAAGTAAATAGAAAAGATGGTCTGGTGGACACGATTCATATTTCAGAAACCTGTTTGCTAATAATTATCTCCACAGTTCAACCAGCTCTGCTTTGACATAAAACCAGATGAAATTTGGTGATTTCAGTGAAACTTCACTTGTAGTGTTAGAGTCATTTGCACTCACAACACAAAGCAAAATTTGAAAAGTGCAAACCAACAAGGGCCAAAACAGAACGTAATGGTCACACGAACCAGAGCCAAGCAAAAATGTTGAAATTTGCCCTGCTCTAGTAATTACAGTTTATTCAGATTTAAAATGGGCTTATGTTGCACTATTTTCCGGTCAAGACAAGGCTACTGTAGGGGTAAGTCCTTTTGACTTTCAAAATGCTTATTAATGGTCATGAGATTTTTAACATCTTTCTCTTCAGAAAATACTTTAATATACATTTCAAATAATCTCTTTTGAATTGCACCAGTCATTTGCTCTGACTGCAGTGACCTGACATGTGGCCATATCTGATAATTCGCAGACCCTGTTAAACAACAGGCTGCCCATGACATCAGCGGATATTTTAGCTAACATAATTTCTATAGTTATGTAATATAGATCAGAGAACAAAATGACTCCAAGATTCTCTCTTCAGCTTGTAATGTAATTTGAGTTTAGCACTTATCAAACAAGAGCTAAGGAGCTTGTAGTGTAGATTATAATAGGGTTCAATTAGAGTTAATAGTAACATTAGTTAATGTAATACTACAGAAATTCTACCAATGTGCATGTGGAACAAGTGTTTCACAGCCAGATACAGAGAGTGATGTCTAATGTTTCCAAGAGAATAATGTTTTGTGATGGTCCCACACTCCAGCAAAATGCTTTAATCAGTGTTGTTTCAAACTTAACTAACAATCTCCAAATAGCAACAGCAATATTTATTTAGACTTAAATACACATCAGTAGAGCTGGTAAAAAAAATTAGGAATTTTTCACCAAAAATTTACCCATTTTGATCAGTTCTAGAGATAAATTATAAAGACAGATTCCAAATATTTTATATTTTAGATATTTCTGGTATGACATGAAAATGACTGTACATTTTAAAAGTATATTGCTCAATGCATTTCTTTATTAAAATTAAGGGGTCAGATTTTGTTCTCAGATACTCTTGATTTACATAGTTGTACTTCCACTAATTTCACTGAAGACAGAATTTGGTCAAAATTATATGCAGGTCTCTCCAAATGATCTGTTTTTCAGCAATTTAGTCTCTCATCTTCTATGTACTTAAATAGGAATTGTTCAGCTAAGATCTATTTTGCTGCCAATATCTATGCACATCTTGTGCACATGTTTATGGGAATGGAGAGAGATAAATAGTGGTGTCCCCCAGGGGTCTGTACTGAGACCAGTCCTATTCAACATATTCATATATGATCTGGAAAAAGGGGTAAACAGAAAGGTGGAAAAATTTGCAGAAGATACAAAAGTACTCAAGATAGTTAAGTCCGAAGCAGACTGCGAAGAGTTACAAAGGGATCTCACAAAACTGGGTGACTGGGCAACAAAATGGCAGATGAAATTCAATGTTGATAAATGCAAAGTAATGCACATTGGAAAATATAATCCCAACTATACATATAAAATGATGGGGTCTAAATTAGCTGTTACCACTCAAGAAAGAGATCTTGGAGTCATTGTGGATAGTTCTCTGAAAACATCCATTCAATGTGCAGCCGCAATCAAAAAAGCTAACAGAATGTTGGAAATCATTAAGAAAAGGATAGATCATAAAAAAGATAATACCATATTGCCTCTTTATAAATCCATGGTATGGCCACACCTTGAATACTGCATGCAGATGTGGTCACCCCATCTCAAAAAAGATATATTGGAATTGAAAAAGGTTCAGAAAAGGGCAACAAAATGATTAGGGGTATGGAACAGTTTCCATATGAGGACTGATTAACAACACTGTGACTTTTCAGATTGGAAAAGGGCTGACTAAGGGGGGATATGTTTAAGGTCTATAAAATCATGACAGGTGTGGAGAAAGTAAATAAATAAGTGTTATTTACTCCTCATAACACAAGAACTAGGGGTCACCAAATGAAATTAATAGGGAACAGGTGTTAAACAACAAAAGGAAGTATTTCTTCACAAAACACACAGTCAACCTGTGCAACTCTTTGCCAGAGGATGTTGTGAAGGCCAAGACTATAACAGGGTTCAAAAAAGAACTAGATAAATTAATGGAGGATAGGTCCCTCAATGGCTAAGAGCCAGGATGGGCAGGGATGGTGTCCCTAGCCTCTGTTTGCCAGAAGTTGGGAATGGACGACATGGGAGAGATCATGTAATGATTACCTGTTCTGTTCATTCCCTCTGGGGCATCTGCCTTTGGCCACTGTTGGAAGACAGGATACTGGGCTAGATGGACCTTTGGTCTGACCCAGTATGGCCATTTTTATGTTTTTATGTTCTTATGATGCATATTTAGTTATATCAGAATGAATCACCCTGTAGATCAGGGGTAGGCAACCTATGGAACAGGTGCCAAAGGCGGCAAGTGAGCTGATTTTCAGTGGCACTCACACTTCCCGGATCCTGGCCACCTGTCCGGGGTGCTCTGCATTTTAATTTAATTTTAAATGAAACTTCGTAAACATTTTAAAACCCTTATTTACTTTGTATACAACAATAGTTTAGTTATATATTAAGGACTTATAGAAAGAGACCTTCTAACAACGTTAAAATGTATTACTGGCACGCGAAACCTTAAATTAGAGTGAATAAATGAAGACTCAGCACACCACTTCTGAAAGGTTGCCGACCCCTGCTGTAGATCAAGATGATTATATACCATTAAAACTAGTCAAAATGTTCAAAATCTTTCTGAATTCAAACTTCTGATTTTTTGTAGAAATTTTGTAGTTCAACAATACACCACTAAAAAGGGATTTTTTCCGATTTTTTTTTCAAGCCAACTAACCTTCAAAACTTCTATCTTCCAAAACTCTGAGTGCCTTCCTATCCAGAAGTCTGTATAAATGGGAGTAACTGCATTGAATCCAATTCATGTGAGTAATGTCTGCCGATGTGGGCCCCTATATCATCAAAAAAGAAAATATAACATCCAATTCCAACAGATAAAGAAGAAAACAAGGCTTACCAAAATACGAAACAGCTAGTCTTATAAAAAAAATGCCAATCCTGCAACCCTTATTCACACATGTAACTCTCACTTGCTTGAATATTCTGAGGCCCTGGTCTACATTAGAAAAGGTTAGCTGATACAGCTATACAGTATTGCTGGTCAGAATTTTTTTGACAACACATATTTTTGTTAAAAAATTTCAATGTTTACAGGAAAGGATAGGTTCTGACTAAGTTATGACTAAAAAAAAATTTTTTGGATAGTAAATTTCAAAATTGTTAAAACATTTTGTTTTCACATTTTCAAAATGAAAAATTCCGGTTTATCCAGCTTGAAATGATTTTTTGTTTAGAAATTTAAGCTAATTATACTTTAAAAAATTAAAAATGGTTGAACTTGAAGTGTGTCAAAATTATGAAAATAATAAAACATTTAAATTGACCAGAACTGAATTGCGGGGGAGGGGTTCGATTTGCAAAAAAAAATGTAGATTTTGACTTTTTGTCCTAATTTGGGATAGGAAAATTATTCAACTTCTAAAAAATTATTGCGTGACAGAGAACTCATTTCCTGGCCAGCTCTACTATATAGGTCTTTCGATACCAGCAAACCCTCTTAGTGTGAATGTGACTATACTAGTATAACAGTTGGTATAGTTTATACTAGTTCACTGAATGAAATAAGCTTTACCAATAAGAACACATTTCTGCTGATATAATTCCATCTGTATTAGGTGTCACAAGCTGGCTGTGTCTTTAAAGAGAGTTAGGCTCCGCCTTGCCTGTGACACAGCAGCTATCCCCCAGCTGATCTTTATCTGGTGACTTAATTACAACTAGTGATCCTGGCTGTGAAAGGGGTCAAAGATAGAGCAAGAACAACTCAGTCACAAGTAGGGTTGCGAACTCTGACTGAAGCTATTCCGGGAGATTTTTTTCCCCAACATGATGCAATGTCATTTTCTTAAAATATCCTATTAAAATCTCCTGGATTGCTTTCAATAGTCAGCGGAAGATCGATGCTGATTCTGGGAGACTCCAGGCCAATCCTGTAGGGTTGGCAACCCTAGTCCCAAGGGAGATTCAGGAGAGAGGAGCTAGGAAGCTCCCTTCCCCTGGCAAAGATCTGGTGAAGGCAAGCTGAAGAGGGTTTACTGCCAGGATCCCTACAAAGGGGAGGCAGTGGGGAAAACCTGCTGGAAAAGAGGAACTCCAGGGGAAGAGCCCTGGGAGGCAGTTCTCAGCTTAAGTAGCACAGAAGAACTCTGCAGGGTCTAGGAGTAGGAGCAATGAGCATGGAACTTCAGTGTAGCCCAAAATGGGCAGAAGAACCTTAATGTTGATGTTTATTTGGATTTTCAGTTGGACTCTTGTCTGGAAGGTGAGTGACCTTGAGAGATGACCTGGCTGGAAGGCTGGACCATGGTAGACGTAGACAGAGCCATATAGAAACAGGACATCAGGAAGCCAAAGAAGTGATAAACAGGCCTAGGTGGTGCAGGAGCCCTCCCTTTGGGGAGGCCAGACACACAGCCCCGCCCCTTCTACCCGAGGCCCCGCCTCTACCACCCCCTTAATCCACCAGAGCCCCAAACACACACAGACCTCCCCCGCCAGAAGAGCCCTGGCCGAACTGCCCCAGGCCACCGACCAGCACCCGCACTGGGCTGCCACCTGGCCTCAGCGGTGCTCGGACCGCTGGCCTTGCTGGCCTTTGGCCAGAGCTGAGCCCCCACTGGCTTTGGGGGAGAGGGTGGAGCATGGGCAGGGCCTGGGTTAAGGGAGGCTTAGGCTCCCCTGGCCTAATATACCCGCTGCCATGTAAACGGGACACTAGATGAAGACCCGAGTTATGCCCTATATTGAGGACTTGTTTGGGATTTACATGTCTCATACTCCTTGTGCTAGCTATCTACACAGCTGTGAATTTCATCTGAAAGAATACATTGGGACCTGTTCTATTTGCTGAAGATTTCAGTTAAATCTATACTTTTCCGGTAGCAGAAATGAAAGGTACAGTGTCTTCTATTTCATACCGAGCAATCAATAAATAAAAAGCGTGGGGAGAGATCAGGGAGAAAAGATGGAAGAGGTCTGCATTTTTAACTTCAGACTAATATTCTCTATGGACAAACTACTAAATAGTTAAATTTCTACATAATACTAATTTCTTATACTCATGTGGTTAACAAAGGCTGCAGAATAATTAATCATATCATCACTTCAGAAGATAACGTGTACACCCTTAATGTGTTTGAATTTCTTAAAGATGACATGAGTATTGTTGGAGACTTGCCAAACTTTAGAGCACTTATAGAATTATATGCACAGTATCAAGGCACAATAAGCAAGCAGGAAAAACAATGTTTTGTAGTTACAGACAGAAACTGGAAAATAATATGTTAATGGATAAGCAGACATAAAGAGGCCCATTTTTTTGTTCTGTGATATTTCACAGGCTGGCCATGTCTCATATATGATTAATTAGTCCCTTCATGGTATGCCCCTCATTATGTTGCTGAGATGGTGAACAATTAAATCTTTTTTTCCGGTGTGTGTTATATAATTGCAAAAACAAAACCACTGCTCTCATATATATATATATAGAGAGAGAGAGAGCTCTTTATAATTTTAGGGCAGAATCTAGCTGCTCTTGTAGAGGTGTGCATGGGATAGAAGTGGCAGCTGGTTTTAAGATATATCCTTAAAACGTTCAATGATTCTTAGGCCAGAAAGGACCACTGTGATTCTATAGTCCAGTGGTTCTCAACCTGCAGCCTGCTTGTGGCCCGGTCAGCACACAACTGTTGCCCATGTGACAGCTTGCTAAAAAAATTTAAAGACTGCCGCACAGATTGCCTCATGCCTGGATCCTGTCAGGGGCGGAGCTGTCTGAGGGGGAAGCAGCGCCACAAAGCCCTGTTCTTATCAGAAGCTGGGAATGGGCGACGGGATGGATCACTCGATGATTACCTGTTCTGTTCATTCCCTCTGGAGCACCTGGCATTGGCCACTGTCGGCAGATAGGATACTGGGCTAGATGGACTTTTGGTCTGACCCAGTATGGCCGTTCTTATGTTCACTCCCTGTCCTGCCTGGGGAGATGAGCATGCTCTGGGCTGCAGTGCTCCCTGTATCGGCCCAGCCCTGGGCCCCTCCTGGCCATATCCAGACCCAGAGCTCACAGCCAGAGCAGGAGGCTGCCTTGCAAGTCCCATCTCTGGGGGAAGGACTGGAGCGGGGTGAAAATTTGTCCAATGGCTTACCAGCTAGGATCCCCCATGGCTCAGTGGGTGGGATCACCCCTGCTGCAGACTGTCTGGGAGCAACCATGGGAGGGACATGTACATGACCAGGCAACCACAGCAGGCAGGGTGGGGAGGAGCCCTCTCCCGCTCCTCCTCCCGTGCAATCTCTGCTCCAGGGCTCTAATGCCCTCTGCAGCAGTGACCCACTCTGGCCTGGATAGCTCCCCAGTGTTGAGCCCTACATGGGGCTGAGTACACACTCCTGGTGCCTGCTGCGGTGCGCGGAGCTCAGAGCAGCCCTCTCTATCCCCGCTCCGCCCCCTCCATAGTCACTACTGCCACTCGGAGGCCAGTGCCCGCTCACCCACGCACAGAGACAGCAGCTGGGCAGCCTCCAGCAGGGCTCTGCCCCCGTCTCAGATGAGCTCCAGGTGGGAGGCGCCCAGGGCACAGAGCTATTGTGTTCCACACGCCGTGCACACTGCCCCCTGCACGACAGCACAGCAGCCCAGGGGAGGACCGGCACAGCTGACACGGCAGCTGTTTTGTGGGTCCAGCTCCGGCAAGGCTTAAAGTGGTCAGAGTCGCAAGGGGTCACAGTCCTGGCAAAAAAGAATTAAAAATGGAGTCGGGTCACTGAGATCACTTTAAGCGCTGCCCTACCAAGTGCATGAACATTTATTTCAGCTGCGATTATCATAGACCCCTCCCCGAACCCCACCCCATCCCACACACGCACACATATGATTTTTCCACACCACTTTAAGCACAGAGCTCAGGGATTCACAATTATCTTGCAGTGATCCATGCAATTCTGACTATTGTAGACACTGGTTGATTCATCATGGGCACTGGTACTGTCTGTCTCCCACGACTCACACACACTGGCTCTCACACACTTCCTGCCTGTTTCACACAACTTTCACTAACACACACTCGCTCATTCTCATACACATGCACACTCACTCAGCCACACCTGTATAGACCAATGTGTTAATAGAAAAAAACCCTTTATTTCAATAAATAGACTGGCTACTTTGGGGCTCGTTTTTTAAGTGACTTTGGGCTATTAATGCTGTAGAAATCTGGCAACCCATCGCTTTTTTGTTCACGGAGAGAAATGACCATTAGACGCTTCAGAGACCGATGAAAGATAAAAGGAACCTGAAGGAAAGAAGCATCCCAGTTTGGTAGTTGTTGTTGTTGGCATCCGTTAGTCTCGAGAGACGATGGATATGCCCCCATGGGGAATGTTTAGTTGATGGTTGTACAGAGTGTCCTCTCCAGGGCGCAAGCCAGGGCAGGGTGATATGGAGGAACAGCTGTTGCCCATGCAGCAGAACCCCCCTCTCCACGCAACTGATGGATCCAAGGGAAAGACAATGTCGATACAACTTGGTACCAGTGATGTCGCAGGAGTTGCCGGAATGACGTTGAGGACAATGTCAGACCACCATCGGGACTCCGACACCGGATTTGGTTTCAGGGTTGACTCCCTTAGCCTTTCCCATGAGTGGGTATTGCCACAAGGCAGCGGAGGTTTTAAATCAGAGTTTTCCTTCTCCTAGGTGGGCTGCCTTCCAAGGCTGACGAGCCCCACCTACCCGAACAGTTTGGTAGTAGAAGGCAGAAAGGTACAAGACTAGACTCTAGATCAGTGGTGGACAACCTGTGGCCACACGCGGCCTGTCAGGGTAATCCGCTGGCGGGCTGCCAGACTGTTTACATTTGCACGGCCGCCCACAGCTCTCAGTGGCCACGGTTCGCCGTTCCTGGCCAATGGGAGCTGCGGGAAGCGGCACGGGCCGCACGGCCACTAGGAGCTGCGGGCGGCTGTGCAAATGTAAACAAACTGGCGGCCCGCCAGCGGATTACACTGACAGGCCATGTGCGGGCCGCAGGTTGCCCACCACTGCTCTAGATGATCACAAAGATCCCTAGTCTGGTGGAATAGCCTCGGAATCTGTGAATCTATGAATACCAAGGTTTAAAATAGCTGTTTATTAAAGAAAAAAATCTGTAATATTTGACCTGCTTTTCTTTCTTTCTTCCTTTTGTAGATGTAGTATACATATCATGTGGATGCGGCCCGCATAATACATAGAGAGCTGCATACGCGACCCACAATGGTAAATAGGTTGAGAACCACTGATCTAATCTAGTCTCCTGCATAACAGGCTGTAGGGTTGTCTTGATCCAGTCCAGTAGGTTGTCTTGATCCATTTCCCCTGCCCAGGGGCTACTGGTTCAAGTCTGGAGCTTTAAGGTGATTCTCTGCAACACATCTGAAAGGAAGCATATGAACCACTTTTCAGCACGCTGCCCTCAGCATCCATGGATACATTCAGCTCTGCCTCTGGCCATTGCCACTACTGGTATGGTGCATCTCTGGAAACCCTTCTCTCTTGTTACTTGGAGACCCTTCTTCTAGCTCTTCTTGTTTTTTACCACTTTTTTTCTAGGGTTTCTGATTTTGTTTTAAATAAGAGAGAGACCTAATAGACACACCGATATGGAGGCAGCAATATAGCGGTGCCTTGATTTAAACTATCTTAGAGGCCCTGACATCTCACAATCCTTCTGGTAATTTAATCCCAGTCCTTGTGAAATCACACTATCTCACTGTCTGCCTTAATCACCAGTAGCTAAATACCTCCCATGGATTTAAACATACACAGAACAAAAATATTGTCTTCTTTCCCCCTCAGCCTATAGGAGAAATAACATGAATATTTAAAAAAAATTTCTTTGCTTGTTTATAAAGTCATAAAGTTTAAGGCCAGAAGGAACCACCAAATCATCTAGTCTGACCATCTGCATGTCACAAGCCACCAACACTGCCCAGCACCTGCACAGAACTAACAATTGAAATTAGACAAAAGTTTGACAGCCCATAGGAGACTAGGCTACTATGTGCCACAGGTAGAGAATGGGGGGAACTCAGGTGTACCATGCCCAGACCCCTGCAATGGCAGGGAAGTGATTAAGTAAAACAGACCCAGACAATCCTGTCAAGTTACTCACACCCCACACTGCAGAGAAAGGTAAAAAAACCCCAAGGTCTCTGCCAATCTGACCTGGGGGAAAATTCCTTCCCAACCCCACATATGGTGATCAGTTAGACACTGAACACCTGAGAGAGAGAATGCCCTGTGCCATCTTAGGCTCCTGACCCATCCTCTCTAATGTCCCCTATCCAACCATGGCCATCTATGATATTTCAAAGGAAGGAGACAAAAACAAAAACAATACATGGAGAGGTGGTGAGTAATCCCTTCCTGCAGGGGACTGTCTGAAGTCCTAAAGCATGAGCTTTTAGGAACATATGACATAAACCAAAAGTGAGCCCCACGGCTGTTGAGCACTGCATCCTGCCATTACAAGCAACCCCATCATAAAGTCATACCCATACATTTGTCTAGCCCTCTCTTAAAATTAATTAGGTTGTTTGCCCCTGTTGAGAGACTGTTCCAGAACCTCACTACTCACTTCTTCTAATTTCCAGCCTGAATTTGTTCATGGTCAGCTTATACCCATTTGGTTTTGTCCCAACATTGTCCTTTGCTTAAATAGCACCTCACTCTCCATGGTGTTTACCCTGCAATGTATTTATAGAGAGAAGTCATATCCTCACTTAGCCTTCTTTTAGCTACGCTGAACAAGCCAAGCTTTTCCAGTCTCCTTTCATAAGATAGGCCATCCATTCGCCTGATCATCCTAGTAACTCTTCTCTGCACCGATTTCAGTTTGAATTTATCTTTCTTCTTTGAGTAGTGTCCCTATGGGTGCCCACCTGTAGGTATGCTTGCATCCCTGAGCTGCTGATTGGAGAACTTTGATAGCAGTATCCTGTAGGCCCACACATGAGCTGTCTCTTCTCGTGCCCTGACACAAGGCTAGTCAGCGCACATGGGCTAACAATCCCCTTAAGTTCCTTCTCAACTGCCCCTGGCTAGAGACGGAGTTATTCACAGTCCGTTACTACCATTACTTTTGATTTTGCATTTCTATATTTTGTTAACCTCTTAGTATTTAGCGTAATTGTAGTCATAGGTTTTTTCCCTTTTTCTTTATTTTTCTACTTTAAAAAAAAACACTTTATTTTTTCCCGCTTTTTTTTCCTCGTTGGGGACCCGTCCCCCAATGGGGCATGCTTCAAGAAGTGCCTCTCTTGCAAAGAGGTGATCCTTGTCGTAGACAAGCACTTCCCGTGCATTTGCTGCCTCAGGGAAGGCCTCATTTGACAAAAGTGTGGTCTCTGCCAGCAACTCAGGCCCCAGTCTCATAAGGATAGAGAGCTCAGACAAAAGATTATCTCTCCAACCCTTTCCAGACCTGTGCCACAAGTCACCAGGCAGATGTGAGTCTTCCCCACAGCCCTCAACAGCTAAAGGCTGTGGGTTGAAGAAGCAAGTTGCTGACCCCCTCTCACAAACTGCCGAAAAAGAGAGTGGGAAGTCCCCACAATGAGCCCTGAGACAGCCACAAGTGCTCTCTCTCTCTCTTTACAATGCTTAGCCAGACAGTTGGCCATAGTGATTGTTCGCCATTTGGCCCGTTCCTGCACAACCGCAAAGGCTTGACGGCCTGAGAGTCCAACATCAGAACAGACTTCATGAACCCATGTAATAGGGGGTCTATCTCTGGCTCGCCTCCACCCCTCGGTTGGTGGAATTTTATACCAGCTGTTACAAGCCACTCGGAGAACAGAATTCACTGGAACGTCTTGTGGCATCCTTGCGACATGTCCAAAAAGCGTAAGGCGCCACCTGCGGACAATGGCCCTAGTAGTCTATAGACCCGAGCGACCATAAACATCTGCATTACAGATGAAGTCATACCACTTTATGCCCAAAATACGATGTTGACATTTTGTGTGGAAAGCCTCCAACTTTGTCCAGTCTGAGCGGCATAGTGTCCGTGTTTTGCCGCTGTACAACAGTATGGGAAGGATACAGCTCGAATAAACCCTGAACTTGGTTGTCATACTAAGATGATATTGATTCCATATCCGTTGTAAACGGCCCATGGCAGCTGCTGCAATGCCAATCCAATGGAGAACCTCCATGGTAGAATTGGAGGAGCTGGTAAGTATAGAACCCAGATAGCAAAAGCTGGAAATACCAGCCAGGAGGAGGCGCTCTGAGTGCTGGAATTGAGCTAATTTCTGGATGACCAGCAGGAGGCGTCCCGGCGGTGAGTGCTCGATCTGCTACATCGTCCCATCTCAAAAGATATATTAGAATTGGAAAAGGTTCAGAAAAGGGCAACAAAAATGATTAGGGATATGGAACAACTTCCGTATCAGGAGAGTTTAATATGATTGGGACTTTTCAGCTTGGAAAAGAGATGACTAACGGGGGCGATATGATAGAGGTCTGTAAAATCATGACAGGTGTGGAGAAAGTAAATAAATAGGTATTATTTACTTCTCATAACACAAGAACTAGGGGTCACCAAATGAAATTAATAGGCAGCAGGTTTTAAACAAACAAAAGGAAGTATTTCTTCACACAACGCACAGTCAACCTGTGGAACTCTTTACCAGAGAATTTTGTGAAGTCCAAGACTATAACAGGGTTCAAAAAAGAACTAGATAAATTCACAGAAAATAGGTCCATCGATGGCTATTAGCCAGGATGGGCAGGGATGGTGTCCCTTGCCTCTGTTTGTCAGAAACTGGGAATGGGCAACGGGATGGATCACTTGATGATTACCTGTTCTGTTCATTCCCTCTGGGGCACCTGGCGTTGGCCAATGTTGGAAGAAAGGATACTAGGCTAGATGGACCTTTGGTCTGATCCAGTATGGTCGTTTTTATGTCTCTGTCACAGCTCGTGGCTGCCCGCCAATCCCTCTCCCAGCCACTCTGTACCTCCTTTTGCAGAACAGAGGATGTACCCTACATCCCAACCAGGGGATTCTCCACCTCAAGGTATGGCTCCTTCTTCGTTCCAACATCTACAAAGCTCCTGTTCAAAGGAGGTGCAAGAGGGAAGGTGCATTCAGTATTGGTGGATCTTAAACAGGAGACAAAATTATTTGAAGTGCTTCCCTCTATGACTAATGGCAAGGGATACTTTCTTTAGTGTTGCTCAAGTAACTGCAGTGGTTTTCCATACCACATGAAAAAATTTCGATGTTTCCCTTCCCATTAAACCATAAAGAAAGGGATCCATTGGCCAGGATTCATAAACTCCAAGGCCAGAAGGGACTATTGTGATCAGTTAGTCTGACCTCATGTATATGACAGGCCATAGAATTTGTTCCCCATGTAGGTACTTCTGGACTGTAATCAAGTCACCCCTTAACCTTCTCTTTATTAAATTAAATTAAATAGCTCCTTGAGCCTATCACTGTAAACCTTTATGTTTTCTAAATCGATAATCATTCTCAGGGCTCTTTTCTGACCCCTCTCCAATTTATCAACATCCTTCTTGAATTGTGGACACCAGAACTGGACACCGCATTCCAGCAGTGTTCACATCATTGCCAAATACAGAGGTAAAATAACGTCTCTACTCCTGCTCAAGATTCCCCCGTTTATGTAGCCCGGGATTGCATTAGCTCTTTTGGCCACAGTGTCACAATGGGAGTCCATGTTCAGATGATTATCCATCATGACCCCCCAAATCTTTTTCAGAGTCACTGCTTCAGAGGATAGAGTTCCCCAGTGTGTGATCTACAGTCTTTGTTTCTATATTTACATTTAGCCATATTAAAACACACATTGTTTCTTGTGCCCAGCCCACCAAGTGATCCAGATCACTCTCTGTTAGTGACTTGTCCTCTTCATTATTTACCACTTCCCCAAAGTTTGCATATGACACAAAACATATCAGTGAGGATTGTATGTTTTCTTCCACATCATTAATAAAAATGTGAAATAGCATAAGGCCAAGAACCAAACCCCTGCAAAACCCCACTAGAAACGCCATTCAATAATGATCCCTGGTTTACCATTACATTTTGAGACCTATCAGTTAGCCAGTGTTTAATCCATTTAATGTGTGCCATGTTAATTCTATATCTTTCTAGTTTTTTAAATCTAAATGTTATATAGTACCAAGTTGAAAGCCTTACAGAAGTCTAAGTATATATATTAACACTACTACCTTAATGAACCAAACTTGTAGCGCCATCTCTGCAAATAGCAGCTTTGCCTATGTGCACTGGTGCAGCTACAACAAAGACTGGAATAATGGTAGAACCGCAGTGCAGACAGGATCATAATTGGGAACAGAGTCTGTTCCAGGCAGAATTAAAATGCATACTTCTGGGGTTAATTCTGCGCCACTGCACATGTGCAGAATTTATGTCCCTGCAGATTTTTTTGCTTCCCTGCAGAAAAATGACTTTTTGACGGGGAAGCATAGGGAAGTCACAAGATTGGTCATGTGACCCTCGCCAGCAGTATGTTTCGGGTGCCCAGGGCAGCCGGTAGAGAGGTAAATCACTACGGGGCGGGGTTGGGACTGGGGAAGACCCGGCTGGTGACTCCTACCCTACACCGAGCTCAGCTGCTTGTCCCAGCTGGTCTGGGGAAGACAGGACTTCCTCTTCCGCTGCACAGCATCCAGGGCCATGTTAGACCCAACCCCAGATTTCTCCCCTGGTTGTAGGAAGCTCTGCAAACTCTCCCCCACCCCCAGCACTTCCTGCACTTATCGCTCCTCAGCTGCAGGGGGGCAGGATCACAGGGAGCTGCTTCCCCATCCACCCAACCCCCATGCATCCAGACCTCCTCATACCCAGACCTTCCTGCTGAGCCTCACCCCCTTGCACTCAGAACCCACTCCCCCAATGAGCCCAACTCCCCCTGCACCTGGACTTCCCCAATGAGCCACCCGCAACTGGATCCCCACCCAACCGAGATCCACTCCCCCAGCATCTGGACCCCCCAACACCCAGACCCTTCTGCCAAGTTCTATCCTCCCCACACCAAGACCCGCCGCTGCTGAGCCCCAACCACCTTCACCTAGACCCCCCACCCAGAGTCCCAATACCATTGCACCCAGAACCCCACAACAAGTCCCTGTGCATCCAGATCCTCCCCACACCCAGATCCCCCACTGAGCCGCCTGCACTCAGATTGCCCCACACAGAACCCTCTGAACCCACACCTGGATTCCCCCACACTAATTCCCTCCACTCTTGGATTCTGCCTTGCTGAGCCTGCCTGCCCACACCAGGTGCAGGGCCCTGGGGTGTTTCTGGGGCAGGCCCGGTCCTTGCGCTGTGTCAGGGTTGGGTGCAGCCTCACCGCTGAACCTGTGTCCCAGGGGGAGCTGCACAGTGATCTCACATCTCCGTGCAGCCAGTGGTCCATGCTCCCCAATCCCATGCTGGAGCCTCCACATTTATTTGATAAAATTTGCAGAATTTTGCAGAATTTTAAAATATTGTGTGCAAAATTTAATTTTTTGGTGAGAATTTTTAATTTTTTGGCACAGAATGCCCTCAGGAGTAATAATGCAAGAGTTCACAGCTCAGTCATTTAGGCTCAACCCAATTCTCTTTGTTATATTTGTAACTATGTGGCCCTCAATGTCTTTGGTGGTGTAGGCCATGATGAGGATGGGGTGACCTTTTCTAAATAAAATACATATATTCTAAAAGCATGAATATGGGCAAAAAAATCTTTGAATAACTTTACAGATAATCTGCTCTCATTGTACTCCTGCTTCAAATGGGTGCCTGTGATTATTGTCTGTTTGTGATATTTTACCCTCAGATACCAAGAAAGGGAAATTTGGCCTAAAACTCAGAACAAATTACCTGTGTTGTCAGTGAGAAACACCTGATAATTTGTAATGCACTTAGCCATTAATCATTTGAAGGGGCTTTTAAATGGGCATGAAGTCCTTTGAATCCTTTCCACACACAGACGTTGGATCAGGGACCGTTACGACAAATTACTTCTGTCTGGACTTCTAATACAAAATCAACTTGCAAATGGGGAAATACATCACTGTTATATTTGATTACAAGACAGAGCCGTTATAAAACATCACGGGAAACATTTTTGAGCTGTTCTATTAATAACAGCAGTGCCTGATTTCTTTGGTCTAAGATTACCTTTTTCACATTTTTGGTGACATTTTCCAGATATAAATTGTTATGATGAAGAGTCACTCAAAGAAGGGGGAAAAGCTGCAATTATGTTTCTTTCTTTAAAAAAAAAAAAGGGGTCGGATGGGAGGGAGATTATTTTACATGGATCAGTAAAGGACACCCTAATAAAGATTGGTCTGGAACATTTCTTTTTATGACAATTGACTTATCAGCAATAGCCATTGTAGCAAATCTGGAAATTACATAATTGCCAGAAACTGTAGATATTTGACTTGGCAAGTACTCTAGGTGTCTCTGATTTATTATTGTAAGAATTTGGCTCTGCAGAGATGAAGAAATGTTTAATGAAAGAACAGTAGAATACAAATGAAACAAGCAGAGATCCTGCTTTCAAGGACTATATTTAACTACACTGTCATTATTGTGACAATACAAATAAACTAAAGTGAAATTGTTCGAGCTGGCAAACTGGCACAACCACCAGCCTAAATGAAAGCATTAGCATCAACAGCTGCACATATTTCTTTCCATTTTTTCCTCCTAGGAATCGTTTTTGTTAAATTCTGTGTATAACTTATCTGTGGGACATTTGTGAAATGACTATCATTTTAGCACATGCACAGTAACACACAATAATGTAAGGTGTAACATGCCCTTCACGTGGTGAAAGATAAAGGGACTAGATACCATATAAAGAATTAGATAACATAAATAAAATCAGAAAGGTTCAGATGACTTCAAAATCAGAGTATGAAGGCCTCTGTTGAGCGGGGACATTGTATATCCTTATTTTAGACGTGGAGCATTTGGAATCCACACCATTTCTGAAAAATGCCTGTAATATTACATGTGTTGGAATGTTAGTTTGAATATATTCACGTGCCAGGTTGTCAGAGTAAATTAAGGCAAATGTTTTTGCTTGACCCATTTTCATCAAAGAGATTTACTTTGGCAACTCACTGAGGAGACGGTTTCCCTCTGATAAAGTTCACCCTTCAGCTAAAGAGATGCAGTTTCCTGAACATGTATTATCTTCTCTTTAGTACCTTCTTATATTTCTCATTCTTATCATACTGCCTCATGGGGGAGCTGCTAAAAACATCATACAGTGGATCTGTCTAGGAGGTCAGTTGGGCAGCAACAGCTGGAGTCAATGCTGCTACTGCTCCATGCAGCAGTTGAAAGGGAGGAGAAATGCTAGAAGTGAAGTGGATTCAGAGGATACACAAGTTGGTACCATCACGATCAATCAGGCCAGAATTTCTGAGTCCACTGTCAGATTGGAGGTTCTCTGCTGGCAATTCGACAGATTACTAGCCTGCCAGAACTCTGATCATCTCTACATTAAGGAGGAGTAAAACATGCATTATAAAAAATGTTTCTGTATAAGTGGAAAACTGAGTTGATATATCTCATTGTCAGGAGAAGATTAGAAAGAAATATGGCAAACAGTCAAATACATCCACCTCATTATCTCTGTGATTTTTCCAAAGCAAAATATTACAGATTAATATTAGACACCAGGATGTCTATATAAAACTGGTTTAGGTAACCATAGTAAATGGTGATTCTGTTAATCATCAGCTGACGTGTCCCATATACATTTTTCTTACCAGAAATTACTAATACTGGAGCAATATGTGCAAATGTCCCTCCACAGTTCTGAATCTTCCCCTCCCTAAAAGTCTGTACACTGGAATTAATAGATGAATTAAGGCTTCCAGGAAAGATCAAGAAATCTGTACTGATGTGACTATTTGATTCAGAATGACTGAACGGACAGTCAAGCTCAGCTTTGATGACAAAAATAAAAATATGGTGACAAAATGGGGAAAAATAGATTCACGTTTGGTGTTGAATTAATGCAGTTGTAGCATGGCTCCTACATGATGCCATTACTACAACAACATTTCTTGAACGATGTTTGTAAGTAATATACACTTATCCCATGGTCATGCAATGCCATTTCCTATGCCAAAATTAAAAGCAAAATGAAAAAACCCAGGAGCTAAAATTATAAAGCAATAGTTATATTTATGCATTGCTTTCTCCTGATTTGGTGGTAATTATTGTTGTATTAATTCAAGTGTCTTGCTCATTGCAGTGGTTTGTATTTGTTTGTTTTCTAGAAAAATACAAAATCAAAGAATTTTTAAAAAATCATTTCTGTGGTTTTTGCTTCACAGTTTCTATAATGTTTTGTTGGTTTTTACTCGCATCATATGATATCTTTCTCTTTTCAGCAAAATAATTGATTGTTGCTGTATTAGAATGTGACTCAAAAGTTTTTTTAGTTAAATATTCTACTTTGTCTTTGTATACAAGCAAAATCACTGATGGGTAAGTTTGATATTAAATGTAACAGCTATATACTATCCTTATTTCCATGGTAACTGGGCAGTTCACTAAATACTTGGGTAGCCATGCATGTAAAATTGTCATTAATGTCAATGGAAATTCTGTATGCAAACTGAGGGCAACATATGGTCCTTTGTTTATATTGCATAGCTGAAGGAAATGTTGAAAAATACTTAGCCAAGACACTGGATAGATGCAGTAATTTAATAAATAACACTAGATCTGGTCAAAAACAGAATTCCCATCCCATGGGAAATTAGTTTTGTCCCAAATTAGGACAAAGTAGAAATCCTGGAATTTTTCACAAAATAAAATATAAGGCTGAAACATTTCGTTTCAATAAATTTAAAATGTTTCATTTTGACAATAAATATAATTATAATATGTCAAAACAATAAAGTCAACGTGAAATATTTCAACTTTATCAAAATGAAACATTTCAATAGTTTCCCTGTCAAATTTTGACAAAATCAGTATGTTCCCTCAAAACATTTTGATTTAGTTGAAACAGCATTTACTAATGGAAATTTTTTGAGCAGTTCTAGATGACACTTTAAAAGGAATCACTATGCTAACATGTGAATTAATGAAACAACAATAGAAGAAAACTCACCCAGAATTTCAGCAGATGTATTACACTCTAACAATTCTCAGGACTTATTTCAATTTAAAGTGCAGGTCTGAGAAGTGACTGTGAAAACAGTACATGTTTTTTATCAACAGGTCTGCTGCTCCTTGTGAGTATTCAAATTCATTTTCTTGCAATCTGTCTTTATTTGTTCTATGAAGCAACACCTATGGTGCTATACAGTCTATAACAAAATTGATCTTTGCATAAATTAGATACTAAAAACCGTATGTATTAGTTGGTTCTTTTCCACTCAGGTTCTCTCTGCAGAGCCACCAAAAGTGAACGAGAGTGAGCTGGATTCTAATCCTTCTTGTGCATCACCAGCAGAACTATTTACTAAACTATTTACAGGGCAAATTCATGCTTAAAGATTGCAAAATTAGCACTGAGGGCATGATCTGAGGGGGACAGGGTTGATCACCAGCTGCACTGGGCTCACACTTCGGGGGAGGTAAAGATGGCCATAAGCCACCTTTCTGCCTCCTTTGGTTCTGGTCTCTTCAGTACATTCTAGCAGTTAAGATTTCTCTAATTTACATGGCTGGTTTCCTAGTAGTGATTCCACTGATCCAAGATTGCCAGAGCCCAGTACATTCTAACTGCCCCTCCAATATTAATAATTCAGTAATATGGAGGAGAAGGAGTTGTTAAACACTCCTATGAAACTACAAATCTACTGACTTCAATGGGAGTTGGATTATGTCCGGAGACCAGGTCGTAGTCAGTCATGGCTAGTGGTCGGAGCTGGAGTCAGGCCTAGTGGTTGGAATCTGACTGCCAGAGCCCAAGATCAAGGCAGAGTCAGAGCCAGGGATCAGAGCTGAAGGTCAGAACAGATTATGTGGAGTTAGGGTAGGCAGGAGCTAGGCTGAGACAGGCCTGGAATGTGGGCAGGATCTAAGATAGAATGAGGCTGGGTTCTGGGCAGGATCTAGGCTGGAGCAGAGCAGGAACAGGGGTAGGGAGAGAGGTGAGCACAGGGAGGCAGAGAAATGATGGTCATGAGCACTGAGCAGCTGCTGATCCTCTGCAGCTGCTGGTCTTAAAAGCAAGACACTTGACTGCCTTAGCCAATCAGGTGGTTCTGCTATGGCCCAGCTGCACTCATTGGCTGTCTGACGATTGGGCAGGCCCAGCTGCAGGCCTTCATTCCTGACAGACTGAGTCCTACATAGATGAATACATAACTAATACAAATAAGTGCCTTGGCAGGGTCTAGATTATTAAGGACAACATTCATATTCTTCTTTTTATTCTTCTTTATACTTCCCCACCCTCAGATGCATAAGGCATCCACCAGTTTCCACCATTTATTTCCATCTTGTGCTGGCCTGTTCAGGCTTCTGAGTGTCATGTTGATGAAGTTAGCTTAATTCTCTATTGTTCTACACAAGAACAACAGGTTTCTATACGTTGCCCTCTTTTTCTCTTTTCAGCTGGTGTCCATGTTATCACCTGACATGGAAGTTGTGTTGTTGGCATCTGTAAATCATGTCCTAAAGATGTCCGTTGTCTTCATCTTGCCATCTTGATGCTTCAAGTTGGTGTGCTGTACTTAGAATTTCTGATGTTGCTATCACGCTGCCTGCAGTGGCTCATGACCATGAGTTCCAAACTCAGGGCAGACTGTCAAAAAGCAGGACAGACACCCCAAACTGGTAGTATGTTCTATAATTAGATTTCACCAAGCCAGTAACAAATGTGAACTCCTGGATCACTGTAACAGTCTTACCATGGAGTCACTCCAGTCTATCTTGCCACCCAGGCAAGCTGGACTTAGTAATAAATGGTCACCTATTCAAAAAAAAAATCACAAAATATTCAGGTTCTCCCAGTCTCAAGAGACCTATCACTTACCCCAGGTCAATTTGTACCTCAAATCTCAAATCCAAGACAATGCTGGTAGCCAATCCTATAGTAAACTAACTAGGGATGTATTAACTAGGAAAAATAAATAAGTTATTTACAGATTAAAGCAGACAACATATAAGCACACATGAGTTACAGTCTATGGTTCCAAAATATGACAGAGCTGTAGAAATCTGTCCTAATGTCTTTTAGGGCTAACCATGGGTGACCCTGAAGATCTCTGCTTTTGTTTCTTAGCTCCAGCCCTTGTGAGAGTCTAAACAACAAAGAGAAAACTATTTCTTCTTGTGAGCATCTTTATATGCCCTCCCCCAAGAGTTCAAACCAATGGGATGAGTGCTCCTGCACATAACTTCTTCATGGGTGGATGGGGCAATAACAAAGTTTTTCTCCTACAGTGGCTATTTAGTTTTGATAGTCTTTCTTGATGGGTAGGGGAAGTATTCTTCCTGGCTAGGTTCATAAGTTCGGAGCAGGCATTTTTTACAATTATACAGCAAACGTTTCATATTACCTTATAGCATGAGATACAGACATTACAAGTAAGATTAATGCAGGCAGCAACTTACAAGCATTTTACAGTCTAAACACTAAAAACATCCTTACAAGTCTAAAGCCTATCTTGAACAATACTAACATACAGGTGAGCTAGTCTGGTTTCAAGCTATGAATTTGTGAGTTATCAGCTGCTGCCAAGAGACTTGGCAAGAGCCGGCACCTGGTCTACCAGCATCACGGTTGTAAATAACCTCTTTCCAAAAGACTCTGAAAATCTTCCGCAGACATTTACTTTGGAATGAGTTGATCTTCTTATCAATTGCTGTTGTGGATTTCCATGACTCTGTTCCGTAAAGGAGGATAGACATGATGCTGGTGTTAAAAATTCATATTTTTGTATCAGTGCTGATCATGCTATTTTTCCAAATATTTTCAAGTTTATCCTTGTGATGTTGTTTGACACATAGCATGGTGTCACCATCATAGCACATCTTGCTCCCCAAATACATAAAATGACTTACTTCCTCCAGTACTTCTCCGTCTACTCAGATGTAAATTATGGATTAATTATTACCACTTTTCTAAAGCTAAATAAAAAAGCCATATGACTTATTTTTCTATGATATATCTTCACTGCAATTGATGGAATTACACTGGGGAATACATTTTGGACAGCATGTCTGAATATAAATATTTGCAGCTAGATTTTGCTCTTGTCTGACCTGCTTGCCCCAGCTCCTCTTCATTTTGGTTAGTCTACTTGGATCTTGGCTCCTGGGTTGGTGTGTATAGTAGTCCTAGCCTACCGCTGAATGCTTCTCACTTCAAGCAACTGGGCACGGAGCCGGTGGTGAGCTAAAAGAGCCAAGGTTCTGTTCCCTTTCCTCCCTACTCACTGGCCAGGCACAAGGGGAAAATAAACTACACCATTCCCCTCTGCCCCCCAGAGAACAGTGGAAATATTGACTCTGATTCATAGTTCTTTCCCTGGGCTGTTTTTGAAGAAGTATAGTTATGTGCCATCCCTCTCTCAGCCTAAATAATCATAATATGTTTGTTCAAAAAGTTAAGAAAACAGTTCAGTGATATAAAGATATGATCTATATGGGCTTTTTCCAGGAGAAATTATAAGCAGCCTTCTAAGGAACAAAAATCCCAAGAAGGTTGCATACACTGCTGATGTCGTGAACCTAATTCTCTAGGGGACTAGGGAAAAGTCAGGATGTTAAACAAGGTGAAAGAGGAAAGAGGAAACTTCCGCTGCAGGGTTCCTGTGATGCTGGCAAACTCATGCCAGGTGCCCCTAGGCTTCCCTGAACACTGACAAATGCATAGCCGGAAACCAGTCTGGCTTGCCTGTGTGTTAGTAATGTTAAAATAGAGATTAGATTTATAAGAATGTGTTTAGTATTTAGACTTTATGAAATACCTGTATGATGCTACAAGCATTTTGTTTATAATATCTGTATTCCATGTTATGAGGTAATATTTAAATGCTCTGTAACTATAAATATATTTGCTAAGACTGTAAACCCCCAGTCAGGAGAGAAACATTACCAAGTGTGAAATACTAGTTTACCACAAGATGCATCATCTCCTCTCCAACAAAAGAAGGCCCATAGACACCAGACAAACCATACTGGAACATCGGTGGACAAAATATTTTGTTGATTGCTTCTCCTACACCCATGAAGAGGAGACATGTACAAGACTTTGTCCCATCACAGCTTAAACACTGGAGGAAAGGAATAAAAATCCCTGTTAAGGAGAATTTATCACTATGCTGCTTGGAATTCAGAGAGGGCAATATTTTTAAGCATAAGTAAAGGATCCCCAACCTGCTTAATTTGCATTGTTCCTAAAGGACATATAGAGCTTGCCTATACAACAGCATCTATTACCTTTTGAAACCTAAGACAGTAACTCATCTGTGTGTGTATGTTTACCTGTTTTAACTTTTTTAATAGCTCTCATTTCTTTTTCCTAGTTAGTAAATCTTTAGTTAGTTTATTACAGGATTGGCTACAAGTGTTATCTTTGGTGAGAGAGCTAAGGTACAATTGACCTGGGGTAAGTGACTGGTCCTTTGGGACTGGTTGTAATCTGAATATTGTTGTGATTTTGGGTGTAAGTGACCATTGATCACAAAGGAAGGTTTGCCTGGGTGGCAAGATAGACCTGAGTACCCAAGGGGACTATCTGTGACTCCATGATTAGGCTGCTATTGTGCTTGAGGAGTTCACACTTGTTATTTGGTTGGTGAAATCTAAGAACAGAATTTACCACCAGTTTGGGGGTTTGTGCCCTGCTTCTTGGCAGTCTGCCCTGAGGTTGGCACTCGCACTCAAACTTGACAGCTCCTATCCTGGAATCATCTTTAGTTCCTTCCCATCCTGCCATCCCCACACTGGAGTCAATCATGCTACAAGTTACTAGTAGACATGTGAGACATCATCTGGTATAACGCAAGATCTTTATTTCCAAGTAATACATCTGGCCATTGCTAATTAATTTAATGTTAAAGAAAGACTAACAGTAGAACACAGCTGGAAAAAGGACATCAAACTGTTGTCATAGAATGGAATGTGATGTCACAAATTTAGCGTTCCAATTTCCCTACAAGACCAGTGGTGGCGTGGCAGGGCGGGGCGGGCGGGGTGGGGGAATGGAAAGGATGGGCTGAGGGAGGCACAAACCATCTTTATTCTGTAACATCGTTAATAATTACCAGATGTATGAAGAACTTTATGAAAAGAAAGAGGAAGGTAAATACCTTGAAGTGCTTGAAAGATTTCCACAGCGTAAATGTAAATGTATCATGGCATATCTCTGCCATTAACCAACTGACTTAGCATAAAAGTGGCATGCATGAATACAGGCACTTCAAACGACAGCATCAAGAGGAAGCATGCAATTAAAGGGACAGAGGCAGTCTAGGATTCAGATTTAGGTTTTGTGGAAAAAATGTAAAAAAATATATTAATAGAAATGTATCATGATTTTTTAAAAAAAAAATTAGTGCTCCAAGTGCAGAATTGTATTTAGTAGTATCTGTATTAACTACAAAGCACATGAGTTTACTCAAAATGCTAATCTGGTAGAGCAGATGAAATTATAATTATTTATGATGTGCATTACCATAGCACTTAGGGGTTCTAGACATAGACCAGGAATCTGGTAGTATCTCATCTACGTCTAGCAGCATGTCCTGGCTTGCTGCCCTGGGCCAAAGCCTTTACCAGAGTCCTTCCAAGAATATCTCACCTTCTGGCATGAATCTGGAAGACTTACCAAGCATCAAATTGCCCTGTATGCATCTGGTACCTTTCATAGCTAAGTCAGTGCAATCACACAGATGAAGTGTCCTTGCAGAGTCCATTCTGCAGTGTATGAGTGCCTTATGTCCTAAGGACTGAATATTGGCTACCTTGCATTGTCTGTCTATTTGCAATATTTCTTACAGTCTACCCATTCAGAAGATAAAACTGATCCTTCCATCTCAGGCCCCTTCCTTGCCTTGGGGTCCAGAATTCTAAAGTTAGGAAGCTTCTTATATCTGTTCCAGAGATGAGTGGATTCAAGAAAAAGCAACAGAATTTTCAGTGGAACCTTCAATCTGAGCACTGAAATACTGTCCTTAAGCTTTTTTTTTTTTTCTCTTTGCACCATTTCTGGAGGCATTGCAATACCAGGTCAATGCATGGGGTGGACAGAGCAAGCTCCTATTCCATTCGCCTGTTTCGAAAATCAATGTAATATACAGTCCTCAAATAAAGGACATATCAGATATTAAACTAATAAGAATAGATACTACACTTGATCTTAAGCGTCTTGTTAGGCAGGGACACCTAACAAGTTGATGGGAAAATAGTTTCAACCAGGGATCAGTATCAAAAAGCAGGAGACCTCTTTCTCTGTCCTGTCAGTGGTGACCAACTGTGAAATACACGTGATTTTTTTTTACAGCACATTCACAGGGTGTATCTACACTACAATGTAAGCCCAAGGTGAGTGGGACTCAAGTCAGCTGACCTGTGTCAGGGAACCCTGGGCTAGAGTGTTCACATTATATTTTAACACTATGTTAAGACTTTTCTAAACCATGATCAAACCTAGAGTTCTAGTGTCCACACTGCAGTGTGCAGACATGACTCAAAATAACCATATCCCAGAGTCCCTAGCAACCCTGCCCCCAAAATGTGGCTGCTCTAGCCCTAGGATCGTGGTGCACTGTGGGAAAACTTTACTGCCAACCCGTTACCAGGAAGCAAGTCAATTTGCAAAAGGCTTGATCAGTTCACTCTCCCTTGCAAACCTAGAAGGCTCACTGATAGTGTGCTTGCAGATCAATAATCAGAAGAGAATGGGTTAATGCTGACCTGAGCTGCTGCCATTTGCAAAGTGGGGGTGGCTTCTGTTTTCAACAGAGCAGATTACAGATTGTTGGGAGAGAGGAAGCCATCCCATGGAATTGTGGGATACTTCTGGCTGACTCCAAGTCAAGCGGGGCTGCGTCTACACTGCAAAGCAATAAGACCCGGACCCTGGGTCCTGGCTTAACTCAAGTTTGGACCCTCCAGCCCTGCAGGTTCCTGGGACCCTGGGTCTGAGCCCTGGTTTAGCACAATTGTAGCATAAACGTAAGAGGGGTTAGGCTTGACCCCAGGCTCAACCATGGGCTTACGTTGCAGTGTAGACAGACCCACAAAGGCTCCATCTTGGTTTTTAGCAGCAAGTCCTAGTACAAACATTGCAGGTAAACTGGGAAATTCACTTCTATTAACTTCTGGATGAGAAACCACCAAAGGAGTTGAATTTTGGATTCTTTCCTGTTCTTGGATTCCCCGAGAGACTTGATGCAGTGAGAAATAATCCATTCCTCCTCAACAGAACTCGAAGGGCACTATTAAATATTTCAGATGACACCACTGAATTTTTGAAGGTCATGGCTTGATGTGTAAGGCCCTGAAGCCAGAACACTTCAGTGGTAGGACCCAGGATCATTGACTCAGGCAACAGAGTTGAAATTGGTGACATTTGCTGGTAACTTGAAAAGGTTAAAAGGGATCCTCATCACTAACTGAATAAACCATAAAAAGAGGGGTGTGATAAATTCTGATTTTACTTGTGAGAATAGCAATACAAAATGTTGCATTGAGGGGTCAAATTAGAAGAAAAAAGCAGTGGAACTCAAAAGCTCCACCAACTGGTTTAGATATGTAAGCTTACACTTTGGCGCAGAAGATGGCAGCTACCACAAAAAAAGCTCCAGCTCATTGTAGTGTATAGGAATAGAGTAAATAATAATTAATAGAATAATAATACTTAGTTTTTATGCAGCACTTTTTCATCAGTAGATCTCAAAGTGCTTTACAAAGGAGGTCAGTATCACTATCACCATTTTACAGAGGGGGAAACTGAGGTATAGAGTCATTTGCCCAAAGCCATCTAGCAGGCCAATGGCAGAGCCAGCAATAGAACCCAGGTCTCCTAAGTCCCAGTCTAATGCACTATCCACTAAGCAACATTGCTTCCCTTTAAGTAGTTCTCAAGCCCTCCAGTGGTGTTCAGTGTGTTCTGTTTTAGAGCCACCCAGACACCAGCCAAAGTAGTATTTGTGACTAGACCTTACATGTTGTGTATATTTAATGAACAAAATTATTTGGACCCCACTGTTCCCATGTAGTCCCTTCATATTATATTTGTTATGTAAAGAGCACAAGACACAGCACCCATTGAGCCACTGAGAGCCAGCCATTTTTGACCGGTGGACACCTCATTGTTCTTTTGCTCATATTCTAGTGAGAAAACCGTCGGATTTTTCTGCTGCAGTTAATGTTAAAGCAGTTAAACTGTTGTGCAAGTAATACGTCTCTAATCCTGTTGATAAAATCAAAGCCTGAATCCATAACATAATATTAAATGGCTGTCAACACTGACTTGAGACATTAAAGTGAACAGCAATTAGTCAGTGTCCAAGCTGGAAAGGCCAGCTCATATAATTCTTTTTCCATATTCTTCATTGTTCTCCTTAAAAACAAGCCCAAACAAACACCAGCAGCCTAGCAGCTACAGTTATAAACCAGTGCATATATGTTGAAATAATATTTCTGTAAAGAAACAGATTTCAGATTATGAAAGGGAATTTCCTTTGACCCATCCACTCCCCTTTTTTTAAGTTACTAATAATACTTTTTACTTACTAGTATTTAGGGCCTGATCCCAAGCCCACTGACTTCTGTGGGCTTTGGGCCAGGCCCACACTTCATTTCTTCCAGTGATCTCGCAGTACTTTGTAAAGGTGGGAAACTATGAGAAGTTAAGGTCAAATTTTCAAGCATGGGTGCCTGAAATTGGGCAGATAAATACATATTTTAAAAGTAACCTTATTTTCAAAGGTGCTGGGCACTAGCAACTCCCATTCAAGTCAATGGAAGCTGTGGGCCTCTCTAAAAGTAAGGCCATTTATTTATTAGGTGACTAAATATTATTTATTATGATTCTAAATTTAAGCAGCCACTATAATAAGGATGTGACTGACTCCAGTGGCTACTGTTTGGGATTTGCAATCTAGCCCCTGTTCTCCCCAGACTATCTTTGTCTGTGTGTGCGTGCATGCATGTGGGGGGGGGGGGGGAAGAGGGGGTTGGAAGAGTGCAGCTCTGGCCCCTGTTCTTCCCAGCTATTTGTGCATCTGTCTTTCTGTCTGGCCCATTCCCCCTTAGGCTGTGTACCTGTGAGTATCCATGTGCGTGCGCCCGTTCCCCTCACACTGTGTCTCTTTCTCTGAGTTGGTGGTAATGGCTGCAGCCTTGGCCTCTGTCTTCTCCCCGCTCTCCGCTGTGTATGTGTGTTATGGGGTGTGGGTTAGTCAGGGCCGGCCCTAGACCAAATGGTGCCCCGGGGAGAAGCTTCTTCGGTGCTCCCCCCCTACAATTTGCTAAACTTTTGAATACCTCACAGCACACCAAGCCTGGCACACCCGCACCCCCAAGCCCAAGCCCAGCACCCCAGGTGGTCACCTGCCCCTAAATCCGGCCCTGGTTGCAGCCCTCCCCTGGCCCCCCAGGTTGTGTATATATCTGCGGGGGGCGGGGTGGGGAATGGAATTCCTGGCCCCTGTTCCCCCCAGGATGTATGTTTGTGTGTGGGTTGCAGCCCTGACACCCCCCCCCCAAAGCTGTGTGTAGCTGATTGGGGGTGGGGAGCAGGGGGTTGCAGTCCTGACCCCTGGTCCCCCAGGCTGTGAGTATCTGTCTGTGTGTATGGGGGGGGGGGTTAGCTCTGGCGTGTTCCCCCCAGGTTGTGTGTATCTATGGAGGGGGGAAGGGTTGCAGCCCCAGTCCGTTCCCCCAGGCTGTGTGTATCTGTCCGGGAGGGGCAGGGGTTGCAGAGCTGGTCCCTGTTCCCCCAGGCTGTGTGTATGGGGGGGGGGGGGGGGGAAGGGGTTGCAGCGCTGGTCCCCCTTCCCCCAGGCTGGGGGGGGGGGGCGGGGGGGTTGCAGCCCCAGTCCTTGTTCCCCCAGGCTGTGTGTATCTTTCGGTGGGGTGGTGTTGCAGCGCTGGTCCCTGTTCCCCCAGGCTGTGTGTATCTGGGGGGGGGGGGAGCAGGGGTTGCAGCGCTGGTCCCTGTTCCCCCAGGCTGTGTGTATCTGTGGGGGGGGCAGGGGGCAGCGCTGGTCCCTGTTCCCCCCAGCTGTGTGTATCGGGGGGGCAGGGGGGCAGCGCTGGTCCCTGTTCCCCCAGGCTGTGTGTATCGGGGGCGGGGGGGGCAGGGGTTGAAGCGCTGGTCCCTGTTCCCGCAGGCTGTGTGTATGGGGGGGGGGGGGGACAGGGTTTGCAGCGCTGGTCCCTGTTCCCCCAGGCTGTGTGTATGGGGGGGGGGGGGGGCAGGGGTTGCAGCGCTGGTCCCTGTTCTCCCAGGCTGTGTGTATGGGGGGGGGGGGGGCAGGGGTTGCAGCGCTGGTCCCTGTTCCCCCAGGCTGTGTGTATGGGGGGGGGGGCAGGGTTTGCAGCACTGGTCCCTGTTCTCCCAGGCTGTGTGTATGGGGGGGGGGGGGGGGCAGGGGTTGCAGCGCTGGTCCCTGTTCCCGCAGGCTGTGTGTATGGGGGGGGGGGGGGGGGGGCAGGGTTTGCAGCACTGGTCCCTGTTCCCCGAGGCTGTGTGTATGGGGCGGGGGGGCAGGGGTTGCAGCGCTGGTCCCTGTTCTCCCAGGCTGTGTGTATGGGGGGGGGCAGGGGTTGCAGCGCTGGTTCCCCCTTCCCGCAGGCTGTGGAGCTTGGTCGGGGGTTGCGGCCCTGGATGGCGGGCAGCAGGCCCGGCCTTGGCGGCAGGCGGAAGGGCAGCGGCTGGCTGGGCGCGGCACAGCGAGCCCCGGGCAGGGCAGGGCAGGGCCCGGCCCGTCATCACTTCCCCACGGCGGCGGGGCGGGGCGGGGATGCCCAGAAGCGGCTGGCGCGCCCCGCGCTGATCTCGCTCCCGCCGGGTCCGTGTCGCTGCAGAGATCCTCCTCCTCCTCCCCCGCGCCGCCCGGCCGCAGCAGCGGCCACCAGCAGCGGGCCCCGGCCGCCACCATGAGCTCGTGCAGCTCGGACCCGTCCCAGAGCGGCCCGGCCTGCAGCAGCAGCAGCCCGCTCACCCCGGCGCAGCAGCAGGCGGCGGCGGCCGGCGCCGAGCAGGACTGGGCAGCGGCCAAGGCTTTCTACGACAACCTGGTCTCCACCAAGAGACCCCGACCGGTGAGTGCAGCCGGCGGCAGCCCGGAGTAGGCGGGGCGGGAGGAGGGAGAGAGCAGCTCTCCGGGGCTCATAAACAGCTGTTCGTGTTTCCTTCCTCCTCTCTCGGATACGTGCCCGGTCTGCCTGCCTCCCTCTGCTGATCCTTCCCATCCAACCCCCGGGCCTGGCTTCCCCATGTGCCACCCCCCCTCTCCTGGTGCCACCCCCATCTTCTCCTCCCTGGGTCACTGGGTGCCATCCCCACCCTCTCCTTCCTGGATACATCCCCCTCCAACTCCAGTGTTGTCCTCCCCATGTGCCACACCATCCTCCTCCCCGTGTGTCACCCCCATCCTCTGCTCCTGGGGTGCCATCGTCTTCCCCGTGTGTCACCCACATCCTCTGCTCCCAGGGTGCCATCCACCTCCCCGTGTGTCACCCACATCCTCTGCTCCCGGGGTGCCATCCTCCTCCCCGTGTATCACCCCCATCCTCTGCTCCCAGGGTGCCATCCTCCTCCCCATGTGTCACCCCCATCCTTCCAGTGTGTCACCTTCCCTCCATCTCGCTCTCCTTCTTCCCCCACACCTGCCATCTCTCACCCTTCCATTGTCTACAGCCTAAGCCCCAAAATGCCATCACTGTGGCAGTCTCCTCGCGGGCTCTCTTTGACATGGTGAAAGACAGGAAAATCTATGAAGAGGAAGGGGTGGAAACCTATGTGAAGTACCAGGAGGAAAACGAGAACCTCCCCCTGAAGCCTGGGCCAGCTTTCTACTTTGTCAAGGTAAGACACTCCATTTAAAAATTCAGCTAAGCTTTCTCTTCCACAAACAGCCTTACACAGTTTCCTGCCAGCCTCCACCCTTCCCCTTTCCCAGAGCGGTTGGTAAATACATCCGTTTACACAATCATGCAGCCAGCAGCCCTTTCTCACATAAAAATACACTAAACATGGCTCCTAGGTTTGTGTTCTGGGAGGGGAACTACTCTGGGATGTCACACCAGGGAGGATGCAGAAAGCTCAAGCCCAAATTCGGGGAAGAGGAGGAGTCTTCTACTGAACACAGTGAGGCTGCTGGAAAATGGTTTCAGGCTTAGTGGCCTGTTTGAGCTGATTGAATAATCTCAGTTTGGTCTCTTTATCTCCTGACTGAAATAAATTAGAATAATTTTACTCTCCTCCCCTCCCTGAGTCAGTAAAGATACACGCCTGTGTAAGATCACGTAGTATTTCCTACTAAAAAACTGGCACAGCGTAGATGGAGGAAGTTAATAGCCTCTTGGCAATCTAAAGATTAAAGAATGGTTTCATACACAAGATGTGATTAGGAGGATAGAATCAATGCCTAGCAGAGTCATGGTACAGACAGAAAATTCATTTCCTTTTAAGGCTTTGTCAGATAATTTAGGCCCCAAACCAGGGGCATAGCTACAGGTGGACGTGGGTAGGCTTTGCTCTGGCCCCAGCGCTAGCCCCGCCCAGACCTGCAAGACACTGCACGCCAGGTGCACACACACCCAGCTTGACCGGAGGGGGAGGGACAGCAGTGACACAGCAGCAGAGCGCTTGACGCGCATGCCGCAACAGGAGGAGGGCGACCCACCTGCCCAGCGGCGGCGATCATCAAAATATATAGGCCTGCCACCTTGGGGAACCAGGGCTAGCATGGGGCAGTGTGACGGGGATGGGTACCAGGAGGCATGTGTGCTGGAGAGCGGCGTCTCTTCCCGGAGCTGGGTGCACACATGGGGCCCGAGCATCCATCATCCCCCACAAGGCCAGTTGGACTGGTGGGGTTGGGCAGAGGCAGGCCCCCGATACCCCTTACCCCCCCATTATTGCCTGCCCACCCCAAAGTCGAGGCCCACCCAAATGTTCCATGTTAGCTACACCACTGCCCCAAACTTGTGTGGGTTTTAATTAGTTATAAAACCAAATCATAAGATCCTTACTCAGTTTGGAATGACAAAGGTTGAGGATATTGACACCCTATCAAGGAAAATAGTAGCTGAAATAAATGGTCAAAAGGTGAAAGAGCCTGTGATTGATATCAAAGCATCTCAGAAAATAACCTCCACTATTGTGAGACCGCTGGTGCAGTGAAATGAAATGTTGCTGGTGCAATGAGAACCAGACAAAGAAACTGACTCTGATTCAGGGGCCTATATGCAGGAGTGAAACTGACTGTTTTGTTTTCATTGTGTGAGCTAAGAGATATGCCAAAGATAAACAGCCCTAAATGATGTAGGGTAAACTATATTTACAATATTGTTTCATCTTTGGTTATTTAAATGTTTCTAATAAACACAGACTTCAGCGGGATTGCTTAAGTGTTACAGAGGAGAGAATTTGGTCCAAAGCGTTCATTTTAGTTCTTCAGGGAATTGTCACCTCACAGGCCTCACCAAAGCAGTTTTTGAGAAGATCTACTGGATCGTCAGTAATTAAGGGCTGGTCCACACTAACCCCGCAGTTCGAACTAAGATACGTGACTTCAGCTACGTGAATAGCGTAGCTGAAGTCGAAGTATCTTAGTTCGAACTGAAACACACTTACCTCGGGTCCACGCGGCGCAGGCAGGCTCCCCCGTCGACTCCGCGTACTCCTCTTGGCGAGCAGGAGTTCCGGTGTCGACGGGGAGTGGCTCTGGGATCGATTTATCGCGTCTAGACAAGACGCGATAAATCGATCCCAGAAGATCGATTACTTACCACTGAACCCGGAGGTAAGTATAGACATACCCTAAATAGACTAGCTGGGAGGAAGAGTCTATGACATAGCACTTCCACGTGGATTTAAAATAGACCCTTAACTTTAATTGTTATAAGACTAGCCTCAGAAAGGTTTTGAGTAGCTAAACATTTGTTACCACTTATGACCAAATTATGCATGTGCTGGATGGAGGGGAAAAAAGAAATAAGTGGCAGCCATGATGCGATTACTTCTCCTAAGTGCAACAGGGAGAACAGCCACCAGCAACACTCAGCACCTTAGCAAGGTTGTGTCTGGGCAGGATGGAAGCAGGGCAATGAAAACATCCCTCCCACACACCAGCAGGGCTACAGTGGATGGAGCACATGCTACACCATTTTACAAGTATAACAACTACATATGGGTACAAGCATGCTCCCACTAGCTTCCACAAGCAGAATGTGTTTTCAAAAGAGCCTAAGAGTTAGATGCCCAGTTCCCAACTAATTTCAATAGGATTTGACTGCCCCACTCCCATAGGCTTATTTGAAAATCCTAGTTTTTAAGTAGTGTACTTCCCCGCTCATTCCAGTGCAGTTCAGGCTGCTAGAGCCATAAAATAGGCTCTTTAGATTTATTTAATCATTTGAGCACAAATGATAATGTTTTAAGGACAATTGGATTGGAATGTGCTCACAATATTTTTTTAAATATTAAACTGTAACATACTATACGCATGTTTGGTTGGGTGATATGGGATTGTTTACTCCAGGTTTCAGTCCTTGGGGCCATTGGATCATCTAGTCACTAGTCTGACCTCCTGCATAACACATAGGCCACTAAATTTCAAGTCTGATGAGAGATTATTTTCTACTTCGATGCAGAAATGAATAGTTCTTAAATAGTATCTCTATATACGGACTCCTTTAAGGGAAAGCTTTAATATGTTATTATTTTAATTTGTTGTTTGTATTACCATAGCACCTAGGAAGCCTAGTCATACCAGAACCCCATTGTGCTAGGCACTGTACAAACTGAACAACAAGACAGCTCTTGCCCCACAGAGATTAATGTAGAATAAGTCACGGTTTGCTGACTTTTCAAGCCTAAAACCTTGAGTTTCTCTCAAAAATTAATTAAGCTTTCCAGTCCACAAAAGTAACTTCTCCAGGTGAACAGTATTACCTGCCACTTCAGAAGGGATTTCTGTTTACCTTCAGGTTTGAATTTTGGGGCCAAATCATCAAATGTTGTAAATCAACATAACTCCATTGAAATGAGTGGAATCTAGCTAACTTACACCAACTGATGAGCTGGCCATGGTGGGTTTGCTCTGTTTACCGTTTCTTTAAACTTCAAGAAAGTTGCACTAAAAATAAGTGTGGTCGACACAGTCATAGAATCATAGAATCTCAGGGTTGGAAGGGACCTCAGGAGGTCATCTAGTCCAACCCCCTGCTCAAAGCAGGACCAACCCAACTAAATCATCCCAGCCAGGGCTTTGTCAAGCCTGGCCTTAAAAACCTCTGAGGAAGGAGATTCCACCACCTCCCTAGGTAACCCATTCCAGTGCTTCACCACCCTACTAGTGAAAAAGTTTTTCCTAATATCCAACCTAAACCTCCCCCTCTGCAACTTGAGACCATTTCTCCTTGTTCTGTCATCTTCTACCACTGAGAACAGTCTAGATCCAGTCACTGTAATAGACAAAATCTTATAACTTGACGCATCCACAAGGTACTTGGGAGTGTGTACCAAATAATGAAAAAAATAAAAACATGATGAATTACAGTAGCCTATACACTAACATTTCACCCTCTGCACTAAATGTATCCTCTTATCTGATACTTCAATGAAAAAGTTGTAGCCATGTCGGTCCCAGGATATTAGAGGGACAAGGTGGGTGAGGTAATATCTTTTATTGAACCAACTTCTGTTGGTGAGAGATACAAGCTTCCAATCTACACAGAGCTCTTCTTCAGGTCTGGGAAAGATAGTGAAAATGACACCGCTAAATGCAAGATCGAACAGATAATTTAGTATAAGTAGTTAGCAAATATTGTAAGGGACCATTCAAGATGAAGTTAACACCCCTGTAATCATAGGACACACAAGGGGGCTAAGGGGCTACAGATTGTTGTAATACGCCATAAATCCAGTGTCATTATTATGATTTTTAGTGTCTAGCAAAGTTATGAATTTCAGCTACCAGGCTTCTGTTTTGAAAGTGTTGTGCAAGTTTCCTTTGAGAATGAGGACTGATAGGTCAGATATAGAGTGACTGCTTTGTGAAAAGTGTCCTACAAAGCGAAAGCGTGATATTACCTCACACACCTCGTCCCTTCAATAAATACTCAGTGTTCTGGAATACTACAGCCCCGTGGACACAAGGTGGGAAAGGGGACACAGGGAGTTTTATCCTTTCTCTATGAATAGCATCTCTCTGTAGGTCTATAGATGGCTGTCACCTAGAGCTTTCCTAAGAATAGTCCACACAACAAGGCCAAGAATTTCAAAACTAAGTGCGTAAAGGTAGGCTATTAAGAGCACATTTAAGCACCTAAATAAGTGGTCTGGTTTTTAAAAGCACCATCTTGTTCCTTTATCTTTTCTGATACCCTAGGTCACTGGTTCTCAAACTTATTTGATCGGGGGCCCCCTTCTTTGTGTATGTAGCTGTTTACACTCCCACCCCTCAAGTACATATACCATCACCCAGCTCTGAAGGCAGCACCGCGCCAGCAGCAGCACAGAAATAAGGGAGGCAACATGAAAAGTGATATTTGTCAATATCACTTTTCACAGCAGACTTAGCACTCCATTGTCACCCTTATTTCTGACAGCTCGAATTCCGCTGCCTCCAGGTGAGGGATTGGGGGGCAGGGAAGGAAAGAGTGAGCCCAGGTTGCCTCCTAGTGAGGGATTGAGGGGGAGAGGAGGAGACCCCAAGCCCGGGTGCAAGGGCCCTTCTACAGGAGCCCCAGCCACCCAAGGCTGAGAGAGCTCTTTAAAAAAAAACAAACCACCACACAGCTCTCACCTCCATTTGAGGCCCGCCCCATAGTTTGAGAACCACTGTCCTAGGTTAATCAGGGTCTATCCAACTCACTACTTGGATTAGAAACCTCCAAGGGAAAAATATACTGGTAGGGCAGGATTTAATGCTCATTATTTAGGGACGAATTGTCAAAGCTGCCTTCCTACATAGGTTCTGCACCAAACCTGCATTTGTAATCACATACATAAAGGCACTTTATGCTTGCTTGTGAATTTTGCAGGAGCAATTTAGATGTTGAGTTTAAAAAGTGTCTCTCAATACCTGTATCCGTTAACAAAATTTCATAAAGGATTACCAAAAAGTATTAACAGGTACTATCTACAAACAGCTGTACAGGTGTGGAAAAAAAATTATCTTTTGGCTCCTGGAAAAATCCCATTATCCAAAACCAGGAAAAACTCCAGTCAAATACAGATCATAGTAAAACAAATGTACTTCAACCTTCAGAATCTAGAAAGATTGGATTACACATTTCATCTGAAAACTAAAAGATCTTTGGTGATGTACAGTGCCTTTACGGATTTATTTTAGCTGATGATAGGTGTCCCAAGTAAAAATAATTTAATAATACAGTTGAATTCTGTAACTTTTATCAAAAGAAACCTGCTTATTTGCTTCTTTTATAACAAGTCCCAGAAAATAGTTGCTAGGAGGTGAAGAAGAGAAATGAATAAAACAAGTTTGGCAAGTTTAAACTGCCAAATTGCTTTTCACATTCTTCTTCAAGGCAGGGCCCATATGTATAACCAAATTACTCTGATTGAAAGGATGCATGTGCAGCTTGTTTATGCACATCAATGTTTCTATCCTGCAGGCACTAGAACAGGTCAATGCCCGGCTTCGTGAGCTGTACCCTAAAGATGAAGAGCTATTTGATATTGTTCTGATGACTAATAACCATGCCCAAGTGGGAGTGAGACTCATAAACAGCATCAATCACTATGGTAAGTAAAATAAATAACACTCTGTAGAGCTGCTTGCTGCCATGCTGTAAACTGAAGCATTTTCAGTTTGCTTGCTCTGACCTGGAATGGGAAGTTTCTTTGATACACATACCCATTGCTAGGTGAACGATGTTTATTTGTGTGTGTCAGAGCAAGTGAGTGTGTGTTAAACAGGATTTGGCCCAAAGCTCTAGACTTAACTTGTCAAGTCTGAATCTCAGTTTCTAAGAAAAGGTCCTTGAATGTTTCTTTATTTTGTATTTTTCCCTCTAAACTTGCAATCACTGAGCTGTCTCAGAGGGATTTGGGGGGGATTCTTGGGGGATAAGGAACACTCAAACATTGTGGCCAGTTAAACCTCTTAAAGTTGTTAAAAGTCGGACTACTACTGAACACTTCTGGAAAACTTCTTTAAAAGTTTAACATTAATTGAAAAATAAAATTCCTCTTGTAGGACTACAGTGCCAGCTCCTCAGCTGGTGTAAATTGGTGTCACTCCATTGACTCTGAATAGTCACTTTGTAAAACTAGATGTCTTCAGAAGGACATAGAGGCATAGGCGCCGACTCCGTGGGTGCTCCGGGGCTGGAGCACTCACAGGGAAAAATTGGTGGGTGCTCTGCACCCACCGGCAGCTCACCTCCACTCCGCCTCCTCCCCTGAGCGCACTGCCATGTCCTGCTTTTCCCCCCTCCCTCCTAGCAATTGCGCCTTGAAACAGCTGTTTCACATGGCAAGCCTAGGGGGGAAGAGGGGGAACACGGCACGCTCGGGGGAGGAGGCGGGGCAGGGGCGGGGATTTGGGGAGGGGTCCAATAGGGGCAAGGAAGAGCGGAGTTTGGGCAGGGACTTTGGGGCGCCCACTGGCACCGAGAAAAGTTGGCGCTTAGCTTGTGCATAGAGGAAGTCCTTAGCTGAAGATCTGGCCACTATATCCTTCTCAACATTCATATTGTTAAGTTTCAGTCTTGTCAACATGCGACTGCAAGAGTTGTCATACCAAAGTGGACCATGAGTGCATGGAAGCTGGTATCCCAACTCCAGATGACCCCATGTTTCAGAGGAAGTGGGGAAAGTAGCTTTTGCTCAGTAAGGAATTGCAACAAATGTACATCAAGGACAGCTCTTAACATTTCAGAAATTTCACTCTGTTCAGATAGTAACTCTATTTTGTTTGTGTTAGGACAAAAACACAGCAGGGTTGCACCTTGTCATGCTTTGCTTGTTTCCTCTGTATCTGAGATTTTCATGCCTGTTTTTAGGTTTATCAATTGAACGCTTCTGTATGACTGGTGGAGAAAGCCCTATTGGTTACCTAACAGCATATCTTACCAACTTATACCTTTCTGCTGACTCTGAAAAAGTCCAAGAAGCTATAGAAGCAGGTTTGGATTGGCTCTTACCTTGGTTTATTTCTCACTTAAGCCCATTAACACATGAACTCAATAATTACATGTATCTTTTCCACAGGAGATGGAAATATTTCAGTAAATATGGAGTGCAATACATATATGTAATATCAACTAGTCACTGGTTTTATTTAATGATTATTATCCTTCTGCTTGGATCTTGTTTCTTATAATGCCCCTCTTTGCCCCCTGCACTGTGTCAGTAATGCCAGCCTAACCAATCCTTTTCTTTATATCTTGCTCCCAGCTTCATGTCTTCATCCATGGTGCCCCCCTCCCTTGCATGACCACCAGTGTGCCAGTCCTCCCTCCTGGCTCACTCAAATTCCTCCTGATGTCTCCTTTTCTCTGATGCCAAAAATTAGCCAACATCCAGTGCCTTCTGCACTGCAACATTAGAAAGAAAAGAGTGAGCTTAAAATAAAAATAAATAAATACATAAAACTGGAGTAAAAATTGTCCTCAAGAAATAGTGGGAAATTCTATCTTCAGAGTGCCTTAGGGTCCAATCCTGCAATGACTGAAAGTAACTATGCATGAGAATAATCTCACTTAAATCAATGGGACTGCTTGCTTATATAAAGTTACTCCTAGGCATAAATATATCCGGGGTCAGGGCCTTAGACTGTAAGTGCCTCTGGGCAGTGAAGTTTTGTACCCGTTCTGTGTCTATGCCACTGCAATAACAATTAATAATAGTGAGTCCACTGGAAACTGCTAATTGAGCTTCTGATGTATTTTCAGGCATTGCATCTGCTACAATGTTCACTGCAAATAAAGACATACCTTACTGTGATAAGCAGTTGAGGGTGGCGTTTGATGGGGATGCTGTTCTCTTTTCTGACGAGTCAGAGCAGATCGTCAAAGAGCATGGATTAGATAGATTTTATGAACACGAACAGATGAACGAGAATAAGCCCCTTGCACAGGTATCTGCTTCTTGAAGTGTTAAGACAACTTTGCTTTTTTATTGCTAAGATTGTAGTTGGTACTTTGATTTTGTTTTTCGTATGTGTACATTATTTTTCTCTTAAATTTATACATTAATGTGTCTTATTCTTTATGGATGTTTTATTTGTGGTTCAAAGCACCTTTTAATTGTAACATCAATGTCATTATACCTGCTTGGATTTCCTTTTTTCAGGGACCGTCCTTAGAATGCACGTTTGATATTTAAGGGCCTGATCCTGCAGTCCTTACACAGCACTCCCATTTCATTGAGAATATTGCATGAGTAAGAACATGAGGTTCTTGTCGCTACCTCTAGAGCAGGCCTGCACAACTTGTAAAGCGGCGAGGGCCATATTACTCCAAAGAAAACAGCTGAGGGCCGAAACCCCCCAGCCTCGCGCCGTGGAAACACCCCCACCCCCAGTGCCACCCGCCCCGCGGAAACAACCCCTTCTTCCCCAGCGCTGGGGTGTGGAAGCCTGTAGAGGGGGAAAGAAACAGTGTGCATAGGGTGACCAGATCACAGCAGTAAAATAGGACCCGACCCCTTCCCGCTCAGCCCCACCATCACCCCCCTCTTCACCCCCCCAGGGGTCACTATATTACTGCACACAACAGTCAATTGATGCAGTTGTAGATAAATCTCTGCATTATGCATTTTTGTATAACTTTTATATGACTTTGTATTGAACCTTGGTAATATGTTATAGCGGGCCCCTAAGGTATTATAATTAAGGTAAAAGAAAAATGTCTTTTTGCTAGAAGTAGAATAAGATCTTCCCCCAATAAGTGAGCCCACCTACTCAACCCCCCCCCCCCCACCCCACCCCCGCACCCCACCCCCTGGGCCGCACAGTGAGCCCACGCGGGCCGCATGTTGTGCAGGCCTGCTCTAGAGGTATTTTCACTTAATCATCTAGAGGCCTGATCCAAAGTCCACTGAACTCATTGAAAAAGACTACTATTGATTTCAATGGACTTTGGGTCTGGTCCTAGGTGAGGTGAACATGGCAGTCTATATCCATTCATAGCAATCAGCCCCACCTCCAAACATACTACTCTGGAACGTTTGGTCAGTATTTCTCATCCTTTGTTGCCCTCTGTGCATGTAACAGAATGCACATGTCTGAGCTTGGAATGTAATATCCATTCATACTTTATTCCACTTTTTATTGTCATATGGAACAGCTATTATACATCTCTCAATAACATATTTATAAAGAGTTGGCATTTGTTTCAAATGCCAGAATGGTCCAAGTGTAATATTTATGTTCATTGTCAAACAGAATTATGATGTTTGTCCAGGAATGCAAACATGTTAGAATCAACTTAAACCAACTTTACTTTCATTTACACTGGTATAAATCAGAATAAGAGCCTGATCTTTGAAAGCAATGGGAATTGTAGGTACTCAATGTGTCAGAGTTTGACCCAAAATAGTTTTTGTTTTTAATTTTGGACCACATCCTTCTGTCACTCAAACTGGTGTAAATCTGAAGGAACTCCACAGAAGTCAATGTAGTTACATGAGTGTAAAAAATCAGTATGAGAACAGAATCAGGTGTCGTTAAAAAGCAAAAGGTATGTTTTTCATTTCATGAACTCTGGACAGAAATTATACCTGTGTATTAGGGCTCTCCAGCCCCAGTCAGGGTCAGGACCCCTCTGAATTAAGCACTGTAGAGAAATATAGATTTACAAGATCCCTGTCCCAAAGGTCATACAATCTAAGAAGACAGGCAACATACAAAGAGAGTAAGAGGGATGCACTGAAATATATAGAACTTGTTATATACAAATATACTTTGTGGTGGGAGGGCATTCTATTATGCAAATAGGTATCAGTATTCAGCAGCTGCCCCACACAGTCAAGCTGTCATTTGCTGGTTGGTTTTCTTTGTAGGCATTGTGTTGAGAAAGGATTCCAAGGAGGAGAAGGTAGTGGCCTTATGGATCATGGAAGGAGTTCTATACATAAGGGCCAGCATGGAAGAAAGTACGGAGATGTTTGTGGGAGAAGTGGAAAAACGTTAAACATGTTTCTGATATTTTATACCTAGGGTCCTTTGAAAGGTTTTCTGGAAGACTTAGGGAAGCTGCAGAAGAAATTTTATGCAAAAGACGAACGATTAGATTGTCCTATAAGGACCTACCTCGTCACAGCTAGAAGTGCAGCAAGTTCTGGAGCCAGAGTGCTGAAGACTCTCCGTAGCTGGGGTTTGGAGATTGATGAGGCACTTTTCCTTGCAGGAGCTCCTAAAGGACCAATTTTGGTGAAAATCCGGCCTCATATTTTCTTTGACGATCAGATGTTTCACATTGAAGGAGCACAACAACTGGGTACTGTAGCAGCACATGTACCTTATGGCATTGGTCAGAAGTACCACAAATCCACACCTAAAGATGACACTGTTAAAAAATAGCTTCCCTTTAACTTAGACAGCCTCTAACACATCAATAGTTAAGTCTGAAAACTCTATATTTGTATATTATAAGGAGTATGTTTAAAGATTTGACCTCCGTAGCTAAATAAGTTTTAAAAGGAAATATTTTTAATATAGGCACTTTTTTAATAGTTTTTTAATAGTACTCTTGAACACTTTTTGGTTTGGTTTGCTAGGTCTAGCACTGTAGTTTTTTAATATTAGGAAAAGTCTTGTATTGTTTTTATAGTTTAAGACATATTTTAAAGACATATCTCTATATGTGTGTGTGACTTCTCTGCAAGGGTTGTAAATGGGTTATTTATAACATGAATCATGTTGCATAAAGAATATTTACAGGTTATTTTTGAAAAGACGAAAAACGTGGTGCGAGTATGTTTACCTATTCAGGGTCAGTTTGTTGAATATGTGCTCAGTGATTGTGTCATCATGAATCTTTGATTTGTATGGGTGATTTGTAATTCCAGTGGAAACTGTTAGTTTGTTTGGCATTGTGTTTACAGGAACCCTTTATTTTTCTAAACTATTTTTCCTACTCGAATAAAGCTGACTTTGCAGAACATTGCCATTTTTCTGTGTTGGGGGTGGGGTTGGGGGAGATTCTTTTTCCTCAACAAGGATCACTCGGAAGTTATGGCTCTTCTGAGGGCTATGTGAAATGAGTTTGTTGACCTCAGTTCAGTTTCTGGCCGACCAGTGTCCACTTCAACACCACATTAATGTTCATTTGCACCATTGTTGAAAAGCTGAGCAGAGGACCAAGGAATGAGTGGGTATGGAAAAGGGAATTATCCACACCATGCACCTTTCCCTCCAACCAGCAGTCCATCTAGAACATGAAGCGTGTTGGCCAGGGCACAGTTAGCAGGCTTGCAATGCTTCAGTTTGTGTTGATCTGTAGATAGAGGACATTTTCTCCAGAGCCGTCAGTCCTTAACCAACCATGAGCACTAAAGTGTGTGAGGAGAAAAATGGAAAACAGATCCTACTGTTTTTATTATGTTATACGTTTATTTATTAGTAGTCACTCTAAATTGACACTGAAGTTCTATTCTTTGATGTTTTAGTTATGCAAGCTTACCTTCAGATATGTTAGCTACATGTTGCAAGATGTCAGCAATGTAAGATACGCAAGAACACATTCTAGCTGAGATTAAGTTAGCACAAATCCTATTTCATCCTTCCAAAGGAGGTTCCTCTTCACACACTTTATTAAGTTTCTGAATGCAAACCACAAGGGATCGACTTTAAATCTCAGGACACATTCAGGCCAAAATTTTGAAAAGGGGACTCTGATTTTGGATGCCCATCTTGACACCTTGGCAGCTGATTCTCTAAAGTGCTGAGCACACACAACTCAGCTGAGGTCAGTGGGAGTGTACAACATCTCTGAATATCAGGTTCAATTTATTTCAAGTTGAGTGTTTAAAAAAAGAAGAAGACAGAATCAGAGGCTACTTTTAAAAATATCGTCCACAGTGATTCTAGCCATGAGGTATGAAGATTGCTGATTAAGTTTTCTGTAGTTAGCAAATGCTGTGTTTTTTTGTTGGCAACTTCTGTAAGTGGGGATAGACTTGCCCATTGTCCATTACAGAATCAAAAGTAAAATGACAATGTATTTTTTGGAATGTTCTGCAACAGTTTGAAGCATATTTTTAAAATCTGCCTGAGAATTTAGTAAAGAACTCATCAACAAGGAGTCAGGCTGCAATCCTGTGTAAGCTTTTGAAAATTTGGAGGATATATACTATCTTTGTGACCTGAAACTTCAAACTAAAAGTAATTTTTTCTGCTAGACTTCCGGAATGCAGTAAAAGTGAGAATTGCCTTGGGATTACAAGTGGCTATTAAGCTATGTATCAGGCCAGCTGTCCTGAGAGATGGTAGTGATCTAGATACTTTGAATTCTCCTGAAAAGCTTTAATTTTGGAAAACAATGATCATTGCTAAGGGGCTAACTTTCTCATTATGGAAACAACCCGTTGTACAAATATAGTACACTGAAGGACTGACTGAATAGAAGTGATTAAGCTTTTAATCAAATACCTTTACCAGATTTGCTGAACTTTGTTCTGATATACTGTGGCAATCCTTGGAAAGGATTTAGTCTGAAAATATATTTTAGGCCCGTGGCTGACTTTGTTCTCTTCTTGATAAAATTTGGTTGCTGTGCTCCGATTGGGATAACCACAGGACAGAGATGAGGTTTGGGGTATCTTTAGGCATTGCTCCAAGTCAGCATCTCTTCTGGGTGTGGTTCTTAGAATGAAAAGCAAAACTCATCCCTTTGACCTGGCTTTCCCTTTCTCTCACACACACACTCAGGGTGTGTACACACTATCGCTAAGGCTGCGATTCTTTCACAGAGGTCGCGGAAGTCACGGATTCCGTGACTTTCTGCAACCTCCCTGACCTCTGCAGCAGCTGGTGTGGCTGAATTCAGGGACCCTGGTCCAGCTGCTCGGGTGCCCCACAGCCAGCCGCACCTGCGGCCGCTGGAGTGACCCGGGACCAGCTGCTCAAGTGGTCCCTGGAGCCAGCCGCAACAGCCACTGCTCGGGCAGCCCCAGGCAGCTGGCTCCAGGGACTGCCAGACAGTAGCCGGTGTGGCTGGCTCTGGGGAACACCCGAGCAGCTGTCCTGCAGGAGCCATGGGGACCGCCCAAGCAGCTGGAGCAGCGGCCCCAGGGATGCCCGGAGGCCATCCAGAGAGTGATCCCTGGGAGCGGCAACCGGGAGGCAGTCAACCCCCTGCACTGGAGCAGGCCCCCCGCAGCAGGGGCTCCCTGCAGCAGCGGGGCCCCAGCAGTAGAAATTTAGTCTGGGGTATTTTTAGTAAAAGTCATGGATAGGTCACGGGCAATAAATAAAAATTCACGGCCCATGACCTGTCCATGACTTTTACCAAAATACCCCTAACTAAATCTTAGCCTTAACTATCAATATCACTTATCTTGGTGAGGGGTGTGATTAAGCCACTCCCTTGAGTGATGTAAGTTACACCGACCTAAGCACCAGTGTGGACAGCGCTGTGTTGGCAGGAGAGCTTCTCACACTGACACAGCTACCGCCTCTTGCAGAGGTGGTTTTATTATGCTAACAGGAGAGCTGGGTTTGGAGGACAAGTTTGATTTATTTCAATCTTTTTATTTTCCTTCAGAAAAGAGGAAAAACTCAGATGCTTCAAAATGTATGTTATTCTGTGTGTTGCATTGTGCTTGTGTTATTTAGTTTTCTAGCTTCTGTACAATTGTACTTGAGTTTATATACAAAATATTTGCTACCTCAGGCCCAGACCTGTGAGGTGATGAGCACCCTCCGATTCTAGCAGCAATAACTATTAGAAATAAGGGTGCTTGACACTTCACTGAATTGCACCTGTGAATGATGAGCCAGAATGTACAGGGTTATCTATATCTACCTTTGTTGCAGGGGTGTTGTGGTTTTAAGGTGGGTAAATGTTTGTAAAACATTTTGAGGTACTCAAATGGAAAGTGGTATAATTGTGATGTATTATTATGTTTGGGGATTTTTTTTGTTTTTGTTTTTTGCTCATTACACTACTTTGCTATCCTCTCAATGTTGTAAATATTTAATGTGCTTTGTGATCCTGACTGATCATGCTCGTCTTTTAGTATCTGAATTATTTGTCTTATCAATTATGCTGTTTTCTAATTTAACAGGGAAATACATTAGTCCTCAGCAAAAAAATGTAGGCAACATTTTATTTCAAGGTAGACTAGTGATTTTTGTGGGTGCTCAACTTGAGTAGCTTTGATTTTTAGAGAGTGGATGTTCAGCCCTTTTTAAAATCAGGTCCCTTTAAGGCAGGGGTCTCAAACTCAATTTACTTTAGGGCCAGTGCTACTCCTCAAATCCTCCCAGCGGGCCAATAATATCATTAAAGATAGTGTTCAGAAAAGAAAATGGTTATATTGTATTTTTAATTTCAAATTTCTTAGAAATAATAGAACAGTCATACAACTTTATACAATTCTTTGCCTGCCAGAGAGTTTTTAGTGTTTGCCAGACACCTGGCAATGCTTCAGTTCTGTCAGTTTGTTGATGTTTGGCTTCAGTGACTGAGCAGTTGAAACCTTCAGGATTGCAGCAAGATGTGCATCAGATAGTTGTGTTCGGTATTTTGACTTGTTTATATTCATTGTATCATAGAATCATAGAATCTCAGGGTTGGAAGGGACCTCAGGAGGTCATCTAGTCCAACCCCCTGCTCAAAGCAGGACCAACCCCAACTAAATCATCCCAGCCAGGGCTTTGTCAAGCCTGACCTTAAAAACCTCTAAGGAAGGAGATTCCACCACTTCCCTAGGTAACCCATTCCAGTGCTTCACCACCCTACTAGTGAAAAAGTTTTTCCTAATATCCAACCTAAACCTCCCCCTCTGCAACTTGAGACCATTTCTCCTTGTTCTGTCATCTTCTACCACTGAGAACAGTCTAGCCACATCCTCTTTGGAACCCCCTTTCAGGTAGTTGAAAGCAGCTATCAAATCCCTCCTCATTCCTCTCTTCTGCAGGCTAAACAATCCCAGTTCCCTCAGCCTCTCCTCATAAGTCATGTGCTCCAGCCCCCTAATCATTTTTGTTGCCCTCCGCTGGACTCTTTCCAATTCATCCACATTCTTGTAGTGTGGGGCCCAAAACTGGACACACTACTCCAAATGAGGCCTCACCAGTGCCGAATAGAGGGGAATAATCACGTCCCTCGATCTGCTGGAAATGCCCCTATTTATACAACCCAAAATGCCATTAGCCTTCTTGGCAACAGGGGCACACTGTTGACTCATATTCAGCTTTTCGTCCACCGTAACCCCTAGGTCCTTTTCTGCAGAACTGCTGCCCAGCCATTCGGTCCCTAGTCTGTAGCAGTGCATGGGATTCTTCTGTCCTAAGTGCAGGACTCTACACTTGTCCTTGTTGAACCTCATCAGATTTCTTTTGGCCCAATCCTCTAATTTGTCTAGGTCCCTCTGTATCCTATCCCTATCCTCCAGCGTATCAACCACTCCTCCCAGTTTAGTGTCATCTGAAAACTTGCTGAGGGTGCAGTCCACACCCTCCTCCAGATTGTTAATGAAGATATTGAACAAAACCGGCCCCAGCACTGACCCTTGGGGCACTCCACTTGATACCGGCTGCCAACTAGACATGGAACCATTGATCACTACCCGTTGAGCCCGACCGTCTAGCCAGTTTTCTATCCACCTTACCGTCCATTCATCCAGCCCATACTTCTTTAACTTGCTGGCAAGAATACTGTGGGAGACTGTATCAAAAGCTTTGCTAAAGTCAAGAAATAGCACATCCACTGCTTTCCCCTCATTCACAGAGCCAGTTATCTCATCTTAGAAGGCAATTAGGTTAGTCAGGCATGATTTGCCCTTGGTGAATCCATGCTGACTGTTCCTGATCACTTTCCTCTCCTTTAAGTGGTTCAGAATTGATTCCTTGAGGACCTGTTCCATGATTTTTCCAGGGACTGAGGTGAGACTGACTGGCCTGTAGTTCCCTGGATCTTCCTTCTTCCCTTTTTTAAAGATGGGCACTACATTAGCTTTTTTCCAGTCATCCGGGACCTCCCCCGATTGCCATGATTTTTCAAAGATAATGGCCAATGGCTCTGCAATCACATCGGCCAACTCCTTTAGCACCCTCGGATGCAGTGTATCCGGCGCCATGGACTTGTGCTCATCCAGCTTTTCTAAATAGTCCCGAACTACTTCTTTCTCCACAGAGGGCTGGTCACCTCCTCCCCATACCGTGCTGCAGAGTGCAGCCGCCTGGGAGCTGACCTTGTCTGTGAAGACAGAGGCAAAAAAGCATTGAGTACACTAGCTTTCTCCACATCCTCTGTCACTAGGTTCCCTCCCTCATTCAGCAAGGGGCCCACACTTTCCTTGACTTTCTTCTTGTTGCTAACATACCTGAAGAAACCCTTCTTGTTACTCCTAACATCTCCGGCTAGCTGCAACTCCAAGTGTGATTTGGCCTTCCTAATTTCACTCCTGCATGCCTGAACAATCCTTTTATACTCCTCCCTGGTCATTTGTCCAATCTTCCACTTCTTGTAAGCTGCTTTTTTGTGTTTAAGACGAGCAAGGATTTCACTGTTAAGCCAAGCTGGTCGCCTGCCATATTTACTTTTCTTTCTACACATCGGGATGGTTTGTTCCTGCAACCTCAATAAGGATTCTTTAAAATACAGCCAGCTTTCCTCGACTCCTTTCCCCCTCATGTTATTCTCACAGGGGACCTTGCCCATCAGTTCCCTGAGGGAGTCGAAGTCTGCTTTTCTGAAGTCCAGGGTCTCTGTTCTACTGCTCTCCTTTCTTCCTTGTGTCAGGATCCTGAACTCGACCATCTCATGGTCACTTCCTCCCAGGTTCCCATCCACTATTGCTTCCTCTACTATTTCTTCCCTGTTTGTGAGCAGCAGGTCAAGAAGAGCTTTTCCCCTAGTTGGTTCCTCCAGCACTTGCACCAGGAAATTGTCCCCTACACTTTCCAAAAACTTCCTGGATTGTCTGTGCACCGCTGTATTGCTCTCCCAGCAGATATCGGGGTGATTAAAGTCACCCATGAGAACCAGGGCCTGTGATCTAGCAACTTCTGTTAGTTGCTGGAAGAAAGCCTCGTCCACCTCATCCCCCTGGACTAGTGGTCTGTAGCAGACTCCCACCACGACATTACCCTTGTTGCTCAGACTTCTAAATTTAATCCAGAGACTCTCAGGTTTTTCTGCAGTTTCATACTGGAGCTCTGAGCAGTCATACTGCTCTCTTACATACAATGCAACTCCACCTTTTCTGCCCTGCCTATCCTTTCTGAACAGTTTATATCCATCCATGACAGTACTCCAATCATGTGAGTTATCCCACCAAGTCTCTGTTATTCCAATTACATCATAATTCCTTGACTGTGCCAGGACTTCCAGTTCTCCCTGCTTGTTCCCCAGGCTTCTTGCATTTGTGTATAGGCATTTAAGATAACTCATTTAAGATAAGGCATTTAAGAAAAAGGTGACGCTGCCTCCATGGCTGACTCTGCCCAGCGACTAGTGATGGTATCTCTGTCCCTCTCCCCCAGCCAATGGAGCTATAGGCGCTGACTCCACGGGTGGTCCGGGGCTGGAGCACCCATGGGGAAAAATTAGTGGGTGCTCTGCACCCACCGGCAGCCAAGCTCCCCGCTCCCCCGCCTCACCTGCTCCTCCTCCTCCCAGCATGCCGCGTCTCCACTCCTCCCTTCTTCCCAGTGCTTGCCACTTGCCACCGCCAAACAATTGTAGCAAGCTCTGGGAGGGAGGGGGGAGGAGCAGGAACGTAGTACGCTCAGGGGAGGAGGCGGGGATTTGGGGAAGGCGTCGAATAGGGGCACGGAGGGGGTGGCATTGGGGGGGGGACTTTGGGGAAGGGGTTGGAATGGGGACGGGAAGGGGTGGAGTGGGGGCGGAGACTTTGGGGAAGGGGTTGGAATGGGAGCAAGAGGGGGCGGGGCAGAGGTGGAGTCGGGGCGGGGCCAGGGGCAGAGGAGGGTTGAGCACCCATCGGCGCCAGAAAAAGTCAGTGCCTATGGGAGCTGCGAGGGGTGGCACTTGCAGCAGACATTGGGCAGCGTGTCTGCATGTGTCTCCTCTGTGGGCCACAGTGGGGAGGCTCTCGGGCCGCAGATGGCCCATGGGCCGGGACTTTGAGACCCCCTGCTTTAAGGAGCTTCAAGTTGGGCACCCAAAATCACTTTTTTGAAAATCTTGGCTCTGGAGACTTTGTCTTATGAGGCAGGAAGCAGTGTTTTGAGGGACAGTATTCAGCTGAGTGGACTTGGTAATGTCTTTTCCAATTTCTGCTGGATCCTTGAGAAAGTATAAAATTAATCTTCAGGGATCAAGTTCTACCCCTTGACTTACACCACACAGAACCCCAATGAAATCAGGGTAGAACAAGGCCCTATGTTTTAGTGCTCCCTTGAGATGAGTATTAAGAAAAACAGAAGCCTGGTCAGATAATAGCATGGTCTTTATCATGTATTACAGGGTTGGCCAACCTGAGCCTGAGAAGGAGCCAGAATTTACCAATGTACATTGCCAAAGAGCCACAGTAATACATCAGTAGCCCCCCATCAGCTCTTCCCCCGCACCCTCCCAGCGCCTCCCGCCGGCTGGCAGCCCCGCCAATCAGCGCCTCCCCCTCTCTCCCCATCAGCTGTTTCGTGGCATGCAGGAGGCTAGGAGGGGGAGGGAGTGAAGGCACGGAAGGCTCAGGGGAGGGCGCAGGAAGTGGTGGTAGTGGGGGCAGAGTCAGGGGTTGAGCAGTGAGCACCACCTGGCACATTGGAAAGTTGGTGCCTGTACAAGGAGCCGCATATTAACTTCTGAAGAGCCGCATGTGGCTCCGGAGCCACAGGTTGGCCACCCCTGATGTATTAGATTAAATCAGCAATCCGTATAGATATATATCCCTCTTTTAAGTTTTGTACTGAGAGATGGGAGTTTTCTCCATGTGTCTATTAAAATCTTTCATGTTTTGAAGGGTTCTGGAGGCCTTAGATAGCTTTTGTAACCCAATTTGTTTCATTTTTCATTGGGTGGATAATTTAAAGTCACCTGACATTAAATATTTTGGATACTTTGAGAAATATTTCAATAGAAAATTAATTTGAAATTGAGCCATTTATAGGTTCTCTATGGTTTATCTTCTGTCTCCCATTTTTGCTTTCATAGTACTAACCTTCATGCTTTTGTCTCTAGATTGGCCCAGGGTTTGCATTGGGAAACCTAAACAAAAGAAAAGGACTGCTGCCTAAAGATAAGGAAGCAAACCGTCAGAAGCTTTCAGTATTCAAGATTAGTCTATACATAGCTGAATCCATGTCCATAAGTGCATCTGTGATCTTTTCTTTATTAGTTCTATGTAATAAATTCATCCATAACCAGTCATTAATAAAAAATGTAAAAAACGCATTCAGCCACGTTTTGTAATGAAGAATTTGTTAAGCAATATCATGCAGTAGCTCAGACCTGCGTATGACTTCACAGAATTGTAGATACGTAGGGCTGGAAGGAACCTCACAAGGTCATCTAGTCCAGCCCACTGTGCTAGATCAATCCTGACCAAAGTTTGTCTAACCTCTTGTTGAAAACCTCTAGTGATGGAGATTCCACAACCTCCCTCAGAAACCTATTCCAATGCTTAACTGTCCTTTTAGTTAGAAAGTTTTTCCTAATATCTAACCTAAATCTCCCTTACTGATTAAACCCATTACTTTTTGTCCTATCTTAAGTGGGCATAGACAACTGATCACCAGCCTCTTGACTTTATAACAGCTCTTAATGTATCTGAAAACTATTATCAAGTTCCCCCTCAGGCTTCTTTTCTCAAAACTAAACATGCCCTTTTTATTATTATTATTATATTTCCTTGTAGCTGAAGGGGTGCCCTGACCTGGACACTGTACTCCAGCTGAGGCCGCAGAAGTGCGGAGTACAGTGAAACAATTCCCTCCCACCTCCTTGAAATGGCACTCTTGTTCATATAACCCAGAATATCAGTCTTTTTTGCAACTGCATCACATTGTCAGCTATATTCAATTTGTGATTCACTGTAACTCTCAGATCCTGTTCTGCAGTATTACTGCCTAGCCAGTTTTTGACATTTTCATAGAATCATAGAAGTGTAGGACTGGAAGGGACTTCATCTAATCCAATCCCCTGCACTCAAGGCAGGACTATGTAATAACTAGACCATTCTTGACAGGTGTTTGTCAAACTTGACCTCCAGCCTTAGGCAATTGGTTCCAGTGCTTAACTATCCTGACAGGAAGTTTTTCCTAATGTCCAACCTAACCCCGTCCCCTTTGCTGCAGTTTAAGTCCATGGATTCTTGTCCTCTCCTTAGAGGTTAAAGAGAACCATTTTTCACCCTCCTCCTTGTAACAACTTGAAAACTGTTATCGTGTGTGTGTCCCCCAGTCTTCTCTTCTCGAGACTGGACCCATTTTTTTCAATCTTCCCTCATAGGTCCTGCTTTCTAGACCTTTAATCATTTGTGCTGCTCTGGGGACACTGGACTTTCTCCTACGTTTTCCCATTTGTCCTTGTGTATCTGATTTTTCATTGCAGCACTTTTGCACCTGCTGCCTTCCCTGGCTGCTGCCTTGCTGCTTGCAGGACAGAGTTCTCCCTTTCGTCAGGGGAGCGCTGATTGCTTCAGTCTTTCGAGCTCAGGCCCAGCCCTAGCTGGGAAACTCACAAGAAAAGGGCGGTGTCTGCAGGAGACCAAACGCTTTTGCGTCTCTGCCTGCGGCGCAAGCGGCTGCCCGGCACGGGGACGGGCTGCGTAGCGCACAGCCCAGAGGCAGCACGCTTGTGGCGGGACATCGCTGTCCCTGAGCTCGGGGCTAACCCAGCCCCAGGGCCCCGCGCAGGCAGCTCTCACGGGCGCGCGGCCCTGGGCAGCGCTTTGAACCCGCGCTTGGGGAGGCGAATGAAACTACGAGTCCCAGAATGCAAAGCGAAGGGGACCGCGGGGGGCGGCCAATCGGCATCTAACCGCCCATTCGCGGCGCTGGGCGGGGCTTCCGGCGGCGTTGTAGCGCCGGCCGCGCCCTGGGGAAAACGCCGGGGCGGGTGTCGTTCGGCCCCTGCTCGCGGCTCCCTCCTGGCCCCGAGCGCTGGGCTATGGCCGCCGCGGCGCTGCTGGCCGCGGCGCTGGGCGGGGGGCTGCTGCTCATCGCCCGCCGCTACCTGACCGGGGCCGGCCGGGCTTCGCGGAGCGCGGCGGCCGCGCTGATGCGGGGCAAGACGGTGATCGTCACGGGCGCGAACAGCGGGCTGGGCCGGGCCACGGCGGCCGAGCTGCTGCGGAGCCAGGCCCGGGTGATCCTGGGCTGCCGGGACCGCGGCCGGGCCGAGCAGGCGGCCCGCGAGATCCGCGCCGAGCTGGGCGCCCAGGCGGAGGGCGGGGAGCTGGTGATCAGGGAGCTGGACCTGGCCTCGCTGCGCTCCGTGCGCAGCTTCTGCCAGCGGGTGCTGCAGGTACCGGGGCGGGGGCGGGGCCGGGGAAGGGGGGGGGAGGGACGGAGTCGGGGGGGGGAGAGGGTGGGCTGGGGGGCAAAGAAGAGGGAGGGGGCAGAGGAAGGGAGGGGGAGAGGGTGGGCTGGGGGTGAAGAGGAGGGAGAGGGAGAGGGTGGGCTGGGGCGGTGAACAGGAGGGAGGGGGCAGAGGAAGGGGGGGAGAGGGTGGGCTGGGGGGCAAAGAAGAGGGAGGGGGAGAGGGTGGGCTGGGGGGCAAAGAAGAGGGAGGGGGCAGAGGAAGGGAGGGGGAGAGGGTGGGCTGGGGCGGCGAACAGGAGGGAGGGGGCAGAGGAAGGGAGGGGGAGAGGGTGGGCTGGGGGGCAAAGAAGAGGGAGGGGGCAGAGGAAGGGGGGGAGAGGGTGGGCTGGGGGGCAAAGAAGAGGGAGGGGGAGAGGGTGGGCTGGGGGGCAAAGAAGAGGGAGGGGGCAGAGGAAGGGAGGGGGAGAGGGTGGGCTGGGGCGGAGAACAGGAGGGAGGGGGCAGAGGAAGGGAGGGGGAGAGGGTGGGCTGGGGGGCAAAGAAGAGGGAGGGGGCAGAGGAAGGGAGGGGGCAGAGGGTGGGCTGGGGGTGAAGAGGAGGGAGGGGGAGAGGGTGGGCTGGGGGGCAAAGAAGAGGGAGGGGGCAGAGGAAGGGAGGGGGCAGAGGGTGGGCTGGGGGTGAAGAAGAGGGAGGGGGAGAGGGTGGGCTGGGGGTGAAGAGGAGGAAGGGGGCAGAGGAAGGGAGGGGGAGAGGGTGGACTGGGGCGGCGAACAGGATGGAGGGGGCAGAGGAAGGGAGGGGGAGAGGGTGGGCTGGGGGGCAAAGAAGAGGGAGGGGGCAGAGGAAGGGAGGGGGAGAGGGTGGCCTGGGGGGAGAAGAGGAGGAAGGGAGGGGGAGAGGGTGGACTGGGGCGGCGAACAGGAGGGAGGGGGCAGAGGAAGGGAGGGGGAGAGGGTGGGCTGGGGGGCAAAGAAGAGGGAGGGGGCAGAGGAAGGGAGGGGGAGAGGGTGGCCTGGGGGGAGAAGAGGAGGAAGGGAGGGGGAGAGGGTGGACTGGGGCGGCGAACAGGAGGGAGGGGGCAGAGGAAGGGAGGACGTAGGCTTGGGGTAAGGGTGGAGGAAGGTGGCAGAACGAGGAGGGTAGGTTGGGAGGGATAGGGAAGGAGAGAAGGGATAAGGCTCAGGAGAAGGATGGGGGAGGGTTGGGATGAGGAGAGGGGGAATCTGGTATGGGAGTTACAGGGCCTTGGGGAAGGTAATAGGGGAGGTGGCATGTGAGGGAATGAGTTGATCCAAGGGCAGAGAGCTTGACTGGGGAGGAGCAAGAGGACGGGGTGCTGGGGATGGGGAGGACACCCAGCTAGTTGGGTATGGGATGGGTGACCCCATCTGGCAAAGGGGTCAAGAAGGAGGAAAAGTTTTTAGGGGGATGGTTGGGTTGAGGATGGAGAGATGCTGATAAGTGGAAGATGCAGGGCCTGGGATAAGGCTGTGCGGGGATTGGCATGGAGAGGAAGGGTGGGCCCTGCTGGTATGTAGGCATGAAGGGCAGCAGCATCCAGACATAGCTTTGCCACCATCCTGTCCTTCGTAGAGGACTGGAGTTCGTCAGCAAATCATTCTGCATGCCTAATTAGCAGCCCTCGTGCAGGTTTGCAACTCATGAACATTCCTGCCTCTCACTCCCTCATCCAGCAAGGGCTACTCAGTCTTCAAATTACCCCTTTGTTGACTTGGGATTCTTCAATGCTGAAATTGAGTGAAGATTTGTCAGAGCTATTCTTGCATCTTGTAGGACATTAAAAATACATCCCAAAATATTTTGGGATTAATGTAATGTTTTGGTGCATTCTTATGCATTGATTTTTTTTTAACCCAGGGAACAAAGCCTTATTAGGCCAAAACGCCTTTCCTAGGGAAATTTTCCTGTTCCACTAGCTGTGTTGACTGGTAAGAAGAGGGACTGGGCCCATGGAGTTCTACAATGCAGCCAGAAATTACCTTCACGAGCTTATGTCAAGATGGAGCAGGCAAGGGGCGACCAGTTATGTCTGGGGGCAAAAAAAACCCCTAGGGCAGCTGCAATCTGCTGCAGTTTCTTCTGCAAGGCATCTGGGAACTTGTGGCTGCAAATTGGCTTAAGTTTGAGCCCCCTTCTACTTACGCAGGCCGGGCTGGTTTGTTTACCTGCTGCGTCTTCAGGTTCGGCTGATCGCGGCTCCCACTGGCCGCGGTTCGCCATTCCAGGCCAATGGGGGCTGCGGGAAGTGGCATGGGCCGAAGGATGTGCTGGCTGCCGCTTCCCGCAGCCCCCATTGGCCTGGAGTGGCAAATCGCAGCCAGTGGGAGCCGGTGGATCGGCCGAACCTGCGGACGCAGCAGGTAAACAAATCGGCCTGACCCGCCAGGGGGCTTACCCTGATGGGCCGTGTGCCAAAGGTTGCCGATCCCTGGCATAGAGGATAGGATGCAGTGAGAGAGCACTTCGTGGGGTCATCTGAATCCAACCTACATTCATCACATTTCTATTACAGTACACCCTCTGTCTAATGCCCTTCATAATAAGGAATCTTTGGATATAATGAACCCAGTCCCTGGATCCCACCTCCAGCTATGGGGCTGTGTCGGGGGCTGTCAGTCACTGGGCTGGAGGAGCTGTCAGCTGCAGCCCTGGGGATGGAGGAGCTGTCTTCCCCACTCCTCCTCCCCTCTCCGTGATGGGTCTCTCTTGGTATAATGACCCCCTGGCTATAATGAACAAATGGCTTGGATCCTGAGGGGTTTGTTATATCGAAGGTGTACTGTATGTCCATAATCATTCTGACTTTGTCAGACCTATCCTGGATCCTGCGAGCCTAATTTGTGAGATGCTCACTAGGGTCCTACACAGCGGTTCTCATACTTTTGTACTGGTGACCCCTTTCACATAGCAAGCCTCTGAGTGCAACCCCCCTCAATAAATTAAAAATACTTTTAAATATATTTAACACCATTATAAATGCTGGAGGCAAAGTGGGGTTTTAGGTGGAGGCTGACAGCTTGCAACCCCCCAGGTAATAACCTTGTGACCCCCTGAAGGGTCCCAACCCCCAGTTTGAGAACCCCTGTCTTACAGGGTTTCCTAAGAGATTTTGTAGAAGAGCATGAGCAAGCCACCAAATGGTTTCACTGGGCATCTCATAGATACAATTTACACTGTTTAGGGATATCCCAAAATAGAGAAAAGGGTGTGTGCTGTGGGAAACTACATAATGGTAAAATTGAGCTAATGCTGGAACTGCCACCCTGTATAACTCTGGGGTAAATATTTTCTTGATATAATTTTCTTAACCCATGAAATGTCATCATCTTAACACTTGATGTTTCAACATAACTTCACATTAATAATAATGTGATGAATGTTCTCTTTCTCTTCACCCTTTTGGGCCTTTAACATAATTTGCCAGGAAGCTGGTGTCATATCTGAGTGTCTCCCAAGTATTTAAAATCAGAAAATATAGCGATTGGGAGGTATAATGAAGAAACGTATCAACTTTGAAACAGATTGGGTTGAGTGTTTTTCAGATGCTACATCTCTGGGTGCAATTCACAGGGCAGGTCCGTGCACTTGAAAGTAAGGTTTGACATATAGGTAAGCAAGAAAACCAGAAGGAATAGGTCAGGACCCAGTTACATCTTTTAGGACTTTACTATCTCGTCTTGGGAGAGGGGGAAGGTTTCTCTGATGCTGGAGAAAAGGGAAGCGAATAGCTTTCTCTTGTTGATACTCTTAATAGGAACAAAAAGTGAATCATCTTCGATTAAATAAAGATGAGATGTAAACATGAGTTTCTAATGTGACATGCTAGATTCACTTCACAGGATTTGTGTTAACACTTTCTTCTGTCTTGGGTTGTGTGGATTCCCATTTCCTGAACTGAGGAACAATAAGGAAAATCTAGTCAAAACTACCAAATTTCACCTGATTCTAACAGAAAATTGTGAATAATCTTGATGCAAAAATCCACTATTCAGTCTGGATTTTCTAGACTGTAGGGACACTGTTTGAGGCTTTCTCTGGATTTTAAATGAAAAGCTAGACAGGTATCTCATAAGTTGGGATATTTTTGTGCACATTTCACTGTGTTCTAATTTATAACAGTCCCTTAAATATCTAGTCTATTTTTCCAGGGTATTATAAGGTTGTCTATCACCATTGTGTCTAGACAGGAATACTGTTGCACTCTTTAGGTCCGCGCACTGACCCAAGAGGCCCTTGAAGAAATCAAGGCAGGAAGTTTATATTTTAGAGCTAAATGTTCCTTGAAAATCTGTAGGATCCCCACACATTTGGCTAACTAAATGACACACTTAAACAAAGGTATCAGAAAACATGAGTTTAATTGAATTAGAAATATCTGGAATAATGAGGATGAGTGGTAAAAAGGGCTACAGCTGTGGGTCTCTCGTTGTCTGCTGGACCTCTCCAATCTTTGCAGATAAGAAAATTGTAAGGGGAGTGAAAAGAAGGAAGATAAGTGTTGAGATTCACACCGTGTTGGCCCTATTTTAGGACATTATGTGTGTGTGCATTTCCCTCCTCCTTTAAACAGAACAAAAACACTAACAGAAAAGACCCACAGAAACAATAGGGGAAATTGACTAAAGCCCTAATTCTGTAATTGGTTTGTCATTAGACAGTTGTGCCCATGTTAAAGCTCCACTGACTTCAATGGGAAACCACTTAGGGCCACCTGCATAGATCCAGTTGCAGGATCTGCGCTTGTTTGACTATACAGGGGAAACTGTGAATGTGACTATACACAAAGTGCTGTGAAATGCATAAAGTAAACACTGGGAAAACAATATATACTTTTTTTCTAATCTGGTGTAGTACCCCATAGGTATTAGTGATACAGTTAAAAAAAATGTGATTTTTAAGCTGGCAGTCTCTCAGTTAAAGTGTTGTCTTTTCACAAGAAAAATTGAGAACAAAATAGCTAGGCATGAGATGAAGTGTGTGGGGTGACATACATGGGAGTGAGCTGGAGACAGCCTGGAAAAGGTGGTACCGCTATAGGGTTTATTTCTAGTGGTATCTGCTGCTTTAGAATACCCTCAACACGGCTAAAGGATGGAGAAAACAAAACGATTGAGATGGACTAGTTCTGGAAACACTTCCAAAGTGCTGTAGTACTTATGCACTCCTGTTTTTCCCCTCCTTTTCTGAACTTGTGACTCCTTTCTGAAGTTGTCTGTAAGATAAAGGAGGTTCCTAGATTGATAAAATGAGACATAGCTGGCACTCCCACAGCCTGGCTTTCATTGTGGGTGTTTAGATACCAGAATTCTGAACTGAATTTTCATTTTTCACTTCTTTAGCCTCACTTCACAAAGACCAACTGCATTGTGTATTCAGAGTAATATGCTGACTTATGTAACAATTTATCACTGCTTTCAGTACTGTGCAGCTATGGGGGAGATGTGAATTCTTTACGACTCATGCATGAAGGACCCAATCCTGTGAGATGCTGAGCATCTTCAACTCCCTTTGATATCAGTAGGAGTTAAGGGAATTTAGCATCTTGCAGGATCAAGCCCCAGCTTGATTTAATTATTAATTAAATTCCAAATGCAGGATCAGATTCTGCTCTCAGTTATACTTGTGCTACTGATGTCAAAATGTGCGGACTATTAAATTTCTTCTAGGTGCTACCACAATATAAATACTAACCGATAGTACACTTGTCAGTTTGTCTTTAATGTCACATCCTGGTCATTTTTTTGAAAGAAATTGGTATTACAAGAATAATTTCAGTGGATTTCAATTAAAAAATGCTATTCTTGAACAAATGTTTATATTTTAGCTATCTTAAGAGTAACAGCCCCCCCATCCGATGTGATTTGATACTCCTCTTACTGACAACTACCAATACACTTATTTTTTCCGAGATTATATTAAAATAACCATGACCTAGAAAATCCCGTTTTAGAGGATGAGCAGTTGAATGTTTTTTCCTAATAAAGATCAATGAATACAATTAATCTTAATAACAGGTTGCTGTGTTTATAAATCTGATTATTTTTGCTATTTTAAGGAAGAGCCGAGACTGGATGTCCTGATCAATAATGCGGGGATATTCCAGTGTCCATACATGAAGACAGAGGATGGTTTCGAGATGCAGTTTGGTGTCAACCACTTGGGTCATTTCTTGCTCACTAACCTCCTTCTTGGCCTCCTCAAAAGTTCTGCCCCAAGCAGAATTGTGGTAGTTTCTTCCAAACTGTACAAATATGGAGAGATCAACTTTGAAGACTTGAACAGTGAGATAAATTACAATAAAAGTTTTGGCTACAGTCGCAGTAAACTGGCTAACATACTATTCACCAGGGAGCTAGCCCGCCGATTGGAAGGCACAGGAGTCACTGTCAACGTGCTTCATCCCGGTATTGTCCGAACCAATCTAGGCAGATACATGAATATTCCTTTGCTGGCAAAACCCCTGTTCAATTTGGTGTCATGGGCTTTCTTCAAAACCCCATTGGAAGGAGCCCAGACTTCTATTTATTTGGCCTCCTCTGCAGAAGTAGAGGGTGTGTCAGGCAAGTATTTTGGGGATTGCAAAGAGGAGGAACTGCTGCCTAAAGCCATGGATGATTTAGTTGCAAGAAAACTGTGGGATATCAGTGAAGTGATGGTTGGATTATTAAAATAAATGCTAGGAAAAAAGACCTATTGAAAGAAATGAAGATAACTAATATTTTGCTACCCTGAAGCTTTCTGCGATGGTATTTCCCCCTTGAATGGTGTGAAACACAAATTACTATGCTCACAGATTTCAAAGCTACTAGGAGTAATCTGTACAGCTCTTCTAAAATAGAGAATATTCTCTATTTTAAATAAATCCGTATTTTGAAAAAATACAAAACTAGATCCTAACAGCCTGGGTGTTTGAATATTTTTCAGCATTAAATCTCTTCTGAAAGCTACTTGTTCTTCTAATAAAAAAGTGATTTGCTATGTAATGTATATGCTTCTTTGTTATCTTCCACTATTTGATCTCAAACATAAGCACTGCATTGCATTGTACGTTAAATGTGTGGCTGTTTGCTGCTTTTTCTTGTAGATGGTTTGTGAATCCATCCTATTACCGATAACAGTGCTGGGTTGGTGAGTAATCCAAGCTAAAACTGTGTGAAAGATTTTACCAGTGAGTTGTGAGCATTCTTCCGCTGTGATCATCTAGGCCTCTACTGTTTCCTATCACAAAAACTCTTTCCCACAACTGCATGTCACTGGCTGCCTGAACAGAAACTATATCAAGCCATATTATAACTCGGATGTGGGTCACAAGTCAGATATTTTCAAGATGGCCTTCCATAAGCTAGCATCTGTCACTGCCATTAATCAAGTATGTATGTTTGATTGTACAGCAGTAGGTTCTATTTTGGGGGGGGGGGGGGGGGGGGCAAACCTGCTCTTCTGGAGATCAGAACCAAGGCCCCCATCCTGCAATAAGTCTGGTGCTGGTCGATGTCCCACCATTGACTTCAGTAGGTCTTTATGTGACTGGAGGGTGTGTCAGAGCCCAAGAGCGGACCCTATGGTTTGTTTTGTGAATAGTCTATATATTTTTGTCATATCGCCTTCCATAGTGAAATGTGCATAAGGTTCAGTCTAATATGGCCAACAATTCTTACACAGAAGATGACTTATCAGGAAGTGCATATTTCCTTAATCTCACTAATGCATACATGGTACAAATGATCAAGATTTACACAAACTTGACAAAAGTAGCCTTGGCAACTATGCTATATAGGCTTAGGGAGTCTCTACTATGCAGAGATAATGGCATTAAAATAGGCCAAAAATAAATATAGGGCTATTACATAAAGATGCCTCCCTTATTGTTTTAAAATAAATATATAACTTCAGTAACTGTTTCTGGTTAATTATGATTTGCTTGTCTCTCTTTTGTAATTGTATTTTAACACCACCAATGTAAGGTAAAAGTAAATTTAATGAATATGAAGAAAGTAGTGCTTTGGGGTCTTGATTACTAATTTATATACACATATAAAAGATTGAAGTGTTTGAAGCTTAGTATTTCCCACTATAAATCCTTATTGGCTCAACACTTGAGTTAACACGTTTGAAATTCTCAGGTCATTTACCGTGTATGTGTTCTAACTCATTCACTGCATGTTCTGTATGTTTTAACTCTCACACTGTATTGTGCTCAATCCCTTCCACACCTGTTTCCAGAAATGCAGGACTGTGGATATAGGAAAGAGGCATAGCAGGAGCTCCATGCTTTTGGGAGGAAGACAGAGAAATCTAGAAGATCATAAGTTAAGGGAGAAAATTGATTTTTTTTTAAGTTCCTATAACAATAGTTACAACGTATATTGATCACTATATTGTAATTGCAGCATATATTGCTCACTTTTAGGCAACAGAGCCATAGGAGTAGAGCTGAAGTGTGTGATTATTATGTACTCTGAATGTTTGACACAAAAATGCTGTTTGTAAATAATGCAAAGGGCCATCCTATAGAGAGGATGGAAATATGGTTAGAGAATAAACAGGTATTCAACCTGTGAAGTCCTATTTTACATTTATCTTGCATCTTTCATCTAAAACAATCCCCAAATGACTATATGTAATACCATTGAAATGCAACCCTGGCTGGGGTGGAAGGCATCAACCAACTACCGTGCAGCATAATACTGAGGGCAAGGCGAAATTTTTACCAATTGTACCAGGGTACAAACCCCTTACAAAAAACAAGATGGGTTCTCTCAAGTCCCTACAGCCCAGAAGATACCTTAGTTTTTACTGTTTCATCAAAAGGAGCTAAAGGTAAAGTAAATAGAAGTCAAATTTATGATCTGTGATCCACTGTTCCATTGCTATCCCCGTCAAAACCACTGTGTGCATGTTATAAGAAAGTCATGGATGCCTATCGGGTCATAGCTTGCAAAGAAAAGTGCCATGCTGAAAAGCACTTAAGTGGTGCACCTTAATCCCTTAGGCACAGGCATGTTTGAAAATCTCCCTAAGAGATTTGCCTAAGGTCAGACAGAGTCAGTGGCAGAACTGCACCTAGAACTTCTCAATGGCAGTCTGGTGCCCTAACCACTAAACCCTCCTTCCTGCTTACATGGTCATATCTGCAAGTGAATTTGCCCCTACGCTGTCATTTTTTGCTGTCTTTGCTCATGGCAAACAGGACTGTGTACGTAGTTTTAAAAAAAAGAGTACAGAAGAAAATACTGAGTCTTTGGCTGTTGAGACACTTCCTCTATAACAGGGGTCAGCAACCTTTCAGAAGTGGTGTGCCGAGTCTTCATTTATTCACTCTAATTTAAGGTTTCATGTGCCGGTAATACATTTTAACATTTTTAGAAGGTCTCTTTCTGTAAATCTATAATATATAACTAAAATATTGTTGTATGTAAAGTAAATACATTTTTTTAAATGTTTAAGAAGCTTCATTTAAAATTAAATTAAAATGCAGAGCCTTCCTCTCCCCCCCCCTCCCACCCCAGACCGGTGGCCAGGACTTGGGCAGGGTGAGTGCCACTGAAAATCAGCTTGCATGCCACCTTTGGCACGCGTGCCATAGGTTGCCTACCCCTGCTCTATAAAGACCCAAAATCCACAACTGGGGGCAGCTGTGCATAGCATGAGTATTCCAGTACAAATTGTCCATCTTAATATGAGATAAATGATCAGTGTTTTCCATGATGCAATGAAAAAAAATATTTTAACTCCCATTTCATTCTTTTGTGGTTGCTCATTTTGCCCATGTAAGCTTCCTACTATGAGAAAGCATCACTGGCTTCGAAGCCTGAGTCCTGTGAGAGTAGGATAAGGGCGTGAGGGGATTATCCGGATATGGATAGTTCCCTGTTTAAATACATTTGATTTATTTCCAGCTCAGGCCATAAAGAAAATAACTTGCAAGAGTCATTCAAATAATTTTAGTATACAAGGCCTGTTCTCCTTTACATATACATTTCCCCAAGCTAATCTTGAAGGAGCTATTTGGCTGGCAAAAAGATCCAGGAGGCCTAGACAGCCAAATCATTATTTTTGATGTGTCTCAGAGTGGAGCTGATATTTCTCAACAGAAAAACTGCCTCCCTACAGGCTTCTTACCCCGCCTCCTCCACACCGGAAATGCCCTTGCACCTGTTGTGACTGGACTCAGATTTGAGAATTTATTTTGAATATTTAATTGATTCCAAATGTTCTAAACCAGAGGTTCTCAAACTGTGGTCTGCAGACCAAAGTTCCCTCTAAGGTGCATGCCCGGGCAGCCTCACACAAGAGAAAAAAGGGCCACCCACCTAACTAGTGGAGCCGTGCGGGTATGGCTCCACTAATTAGGTGCTGGGACCCTGGAGAAGATGCACATGTAAAGTGAGGTGGTAGTCTTGGGAATACTGGGTAGGTGGGAGGGGGAAGTGGGGTGAGAAGAGGGGACGGGGGGAATTTGGGATGTGCAGGGCTGCGGTGGCCAGAGAAAGAGGCGACTCCCCAGCTCCAGGGCTGCCAAGGAGAGACGGCCCTCCTTCCCAGCCTCAGCTCTGTGGCTGCTGTGGTGGTGGAGAGACCCAGCTCAGAAGCCCCAGCTCAGGGGCTGCCACAGTGGGGGAGAGAGGGCATTTCCATCGCATTAGAAAGGTAAGACTACTGATATTAAAATAGTTGTGTGCTTTTATTTGTAGAACAAAAAAAGTTTATTGTTTTTTTTAATATATATATAGCACTTTTATTCAAAGCAATTTACAATAGTTAGCTAACAGTACAAACAACATTTGGAAAGATCATTAAGTGGTCTGCCGAGACCCTCAGCAATTTTCAAGTGGTCCTTGAAAAAAAAGTTTGAGAACCAATCTAAACAGCATAGTGAAGGGAACATGTTACTAATCATCCTTCAGAAAGGCTGGCACACTAGTCATCTAATAACGTTAACAAACCTTTCCTGCAAGTTGGAAATTTTTACTTCTTGAATATTTGCAGATAAACTGAAGGAGACTCACAGTAACTAGGCGTGGTGAGAGACAATGGACAGATGGCCTGGATGCCATGAGTGCTGCAAGATGCTGAGGTCATATCTTTTATTGGACCAACTTCTGTTGGCAAAAGAGACAAGCTTTGGAGCTACCCAGATTTGAAGAAGAGCTCACCTACAGAAGTTGGCCCAGTAAAAATTACCTCATTCACCTTGTCTGTCTGACATCCTGGGACCAGCATGGTATAACAACACTAAATGAAATGCTGCAACCATAAGCATCAGGCTTGAAATACAGCCCAATTCTGGAAGTTGTTGAACACTTTACCAGCTGCCTAGGATCCTAAACTCCCAGGATGAAATCCTGGCCCTGTTGAAGTCAATGATAGTTTTCAATAGGGCCAGGATTTCACTTCCCATCGACTTAAAGTGAAGTCAGTGGGAGCTTAAGATTGTCTGTGCATTGTGGGGTCAGGCCATTAGACTGCTTAGAAGTGCATGTTCCAATCCTGCCCAGCTTTTTTTGCCCCTTCTCTGTTAGATACATTAAGCTTTAGGTAGATTAGTGTGTGTGTACCTTTCCAAAAAGACCTTAAAAACCATAGTCTTTGCTGTGTGGACATTAAAGATTCCAAGGCATTTTCCGTAAGAGTTAGGGTCCACTCCCTGGTTATCCTTTGCCAATGTTATTTTCTCCACCATGCTGTTGCTCCGAGAGTCAGTTCTCTAGCTGGCTACTACCCTCCATTCACGCCAGAGTGGACTGCAGTTTAGTGGTGAGTGAAGTGGTTCCTGCATATGAAGGGCCCAATTCTGGAACCCTCATAGCCCTATGGGAGCCTAAGTGACCTCTTGTGTGAATAAGGACTGTTGATTGGGCTGAGATGCACTGGGGTGACAAAGCCTACAATACATACATTGGAGATTAACAGCCACGTTTTCAAAGGTGGCCTGTTTTTGGGTTCTCAACTTGAGAAACCAGGCCTGATTTTCTCAGGTGCTGAATACCTGCAATGTGACTTGAAGTCAACAGGAACTGCAGTTGCTCGAAACTACAATTGGCAAGAAAATGTTGGATTCCAAAGTTTTTGAAAAACATGGACTTTTTTTGCAAAATGTTTTGCATTTTTCTCATTTTAGATTAGCTCTACTCAAGCCCTCTGAAAATCAGGTCAAAGGTGGCTCAAATTGTGCTCCCCAAATGAGGCACCCTCATTCAGAGAGTACTTTTGAAAATGTTGGTCATACTTCCCTAAAATGAACAACTTCAAAACACTTTTCTTAACATTGCATGTATTCATGGCCGTGTTGTTATTAATAAATTAAGCACTGAGACTCCAACCAAGCCTGGGGCCCAGGCACAGTAGAAGCAGGGTAGGAGATGATGTATTATCCTTTGTAATCACAAAGAAAGGCAACAGTGATGTCCCTTTAAGCATACTTGGGACAAAGGTTAAGTCTTATCAAACTACTTTGCTGTGTGAATTTATTTATTTAAATAAAGTTTGCTTTTGGACATCTATTATTTTTAAAAGGGGCTAAAGCATTGGGAAAAGTTAATGGTCATTGCTTCAACAAAACAGCAACATGTTTGCTATGGAAAACACATAAAATGACAGGAAATGGCTTAATGGGGGAGGTGTTCAATTTTAAGGCTTCTGTTGACAGAAGTGGATGAGTGAAAATATTGCACTCAATAAGGAGCATGGAATTTTGATGCAGCCTAGAGGGAGAGCTTTGTACTATGGTGGTCTAAATTGGGATTTTACATTAATGTAACCAATCAGGACCCTTGTTAAAGCTAGAGTCAAAAGGGAAGACTGAGCAAAAGCACCACAAAGTTTATCTTTTGCTCATCTGGAAGAGTTTATTTTAAAAACAGAACATTGTTTGCTGCTGTTGAAATGAAAGTGTGAGAGTTGCAGCTTTCTTCTGATGCCATCTGGCAGATGATTTAATGGTGTGTGGTATTCACTAATCCAAATAACCCTGTGTGTGGTAACCATTGTCTCTTTACTGATCATGCAGCTGGGTTGATTGAACTTTAGAGGGCTCATGCAAGACTATCAATGGTGGGACTGTAGATAATTTAAAATGAGCACAGTATTAAGGAAATGTATATGATACAAAACATGCCTGCCAAATCCATGGTGTTTTTATTAAGAATCCTCCCTTTTATTGACCCTAATTCAGATTGTTGTATGCAGTGCAGTTGTAGCCGTGTGGTCCCAGGATATTAATAAAAAAATATTACCTCACCCACCTTGTCTGTCTGATGTCAGATCAACATTTTGCCTCAATTCTGTGGTCTTGATTCACCACATGAACTCTAGTTCTATGCAGGTTACGTCATTGAAATCAATACCAATACCAGCATAACCTTGAAATAACAGACTCATGTATGGGACTTCATGCTGACCATTCAAAAGGCTTTCTCCTTTAGATTTGTTTAAAAAAAGTTTTTGTTAAATATATAGTTGAATTTCTAACTGTTGTCCTTTTTGTGAGTTATTTCTTTTAAATTTTAAGGCCAGTTTAAAATTCATGAAAGCACCACATTTTTTGATTAACCCTGGAAATAAAAGTCACGCATAGAATTATAAGGACAGGAAAGGAGTTACAGATATACATAAATGCACTGGAGAGAACATGGTACAATTGAATCCAAGAATGCAAAAGAGAAGGTGTCAAAAATACACATGAGAAGGTCTCTGCTATGTGTTATGGAATAGAATTAAAGAGATTCTTTGGAATAAATATTTTGGGCTGGATTTGTCTCTCGCCAATTTTACAGTGGTGAAACTTCACTGACTTCAGAGCAATTTCTCCTGATTATGTCTGTAAATGGTTAGAATATCAGAACCATTATTAATATCAACATACCATTATTTCTGTGCATTCCCTAATAGTACCCACCATCACCAGATAAAGAAACATATGTTAAGATGGTTAAAGAAAACTTTGATAGCATTCTGTCTGGCAAGAAATCACTTATCAACAGTTGTGGTTGTGAAATCCCTACTTCTTTATTGTTTTGTCTTCATGGTCCCCACTTCGCTACTGTTTATCTATATGGTCTCTGGTTCTTTTAATTGTTTCTGTCTGTTACATAACTAATTTTGCTAGGTGTAAATCAACTATGGTGGGTGAGGTATGACTGGCTAAAGAATTGTCTTAGAAAATTGTTTAGTAATATTTTAGTAAAAGGACTGGTTAAGGTACAGCTAAGCAGCACTCAAGTTTCACTATATAAACTGGGGTCCAAAAGGAAGTTCTTTTGGAACCAACTCCAGGACATAGCCCAGAGCTGCCAGATCTCAACACCCTGCCAATCACACTGTGCAGAAGCTGGAGTCTCCAGATGAACTGATCATGACTGGCCAGCAGGAAAAGTTCATCTGCCTTATTGGGAGTGCTGAGCATTGTATGCTTAGTGTGTGCATTCTGTTTTGGTGGTTGTTAATAAACAGAGATTAAGGATATTACTGTATAAAGCTCTTTCACTGGTAAAGACCCCACAGACCCATAGAGCCCCTGAATCCATTGGGAATGGGTGTTTGCCCCGAGTCCACAGGGAATGGGTGTTATACCCTGAGTCCACAGAGGGATAGAGCCCTGAGCCCATGGAGGAGTGGAGCCCGAAGTCCATGGAGGGGTAAAGTTGGGTACCTTATACCCAGGACCCTAGGAACTGGGAAAGGGTGGGGTTGCCTAAATTAGCAGGGTTACACTTGAGCCCACAGATGGGTAAAGATGCGTGTGCTAGAGAGTAACAGACTGACATATTAACTCATCTGCTCTCCTAGATTCTGATCCAAAGCCTAATAAAATCAACTGAAAGACTCCCATTGACTCCAATGGGCTTTGGTCCCCTAGTTCTGCCTTGAGCTCTCAGATAGGATCCTGCCCTGCTGCCATATGAATGGGGAAAGGCCCCTACACCTTCTCTCTCACTTGTCCATCAGGCTAGTAAAGGAGAGGTTTTGAGCCCTGATTCAACAAAATACTTTTAAGCACAATAGGGATGAATTTAAGCATGTGCTTAGTGTTTTGCTTAATTGGGATGTTTGCTTTTAATGTCCATACTTGACTTTTTGAAGCTACTGAGGCTTTGTCTATCTTCAACGTTACACCAGTTTAACTAAATGTGCCATTTTAAAATGATTTATTTAAAGTGGTTCAAAACCCTGTGTGGATACTCTTAATTTATTCTAAAACTGGTCTAAATCAATTCCTTATCAAGTTAAGCTAAAATACCAATATAAAGCAGCTTTAAATGGAATTAAGAGTGCCCACGTGGGGTTTTGCACCAGTTTTAATTTTTTTAAAAATCAATTTAAAAGTTAAACTGATGCAATGTTGAATATTGGCAAGGCTAGCATTGCTATTAATTTTCACTTCTAGAAGCACTAGTGTTGGAAAGCATTTGAAATGGTAGCTGAGTCACAAAGCTCATTGCAGGCTCACAGTGGGGATTCATCATCGCTTTCATTAGGTTTTATTATCATCACCGTCAATGGCACATACAGTGTTTATTACATCACTCTATAAGATGTTTAAACATTATATGACAAACAAATACTTCCTAGCACCTGGCTGTCTGGTTAACCTTTGTTCTGTATAGTTTGTTTTGCCACTGTAGATTTTTGATGTGCACTTCTGCATGTGATCCAGGTGATGAGATCACATAACCAATGCATCCTTGACAAATTATTCTTGGTCTAATTTGATTCCACAGAGCGCTGACAATGAAAGGCCACTACACCAGACTGTGCTAGGGAAATGAATGTACACACAGACATCTGCAATTAATGATGCTCTACTATATTTAATGCACTATAAGTTCAGCATTTTATCAAGAAGATTGCTTAGATCTGTCTCTTTAAACACTAATTTAGGAATTTTGGCAAAGACCACAGAGAGTAATATGTATAATTTATTATAGTAACAATGTTTGACGAAACAACAAATATAAACAATCCTGCAGTGCTCAAAGAAAACAGAGGAAGTCGTGTATTGCTGTAGTGTAGGTCTGATCTTAGTAGCGTACAGGTAATATATTTTGAAATAGAAATATGCATTGCAAAACTGTTCTCATAAGACCCTTTTATGGACTATTTCTCACCCTCTCTTCCTTTATGTTTCTCCCTCTCTCTTTTTACATTCTTTTATTCCTTCATCGTCTTTATTAAGTTGTGCCGCTCTAAGGTCTCCCGTGTAGCTGCTCTATGCCGGCAGGAGGGCTCTGCCCCGCCGGCATACTTAAATCACCCCTACCATAGGTGCCGACTCCGTGGGTGCTCCGGGGCTGGAACACCCATGTGGAAAAATTGGTGGGTGCTCAGCACCCACCGGTAGCTCCCCGCCCGTCCCGGGGCCCACGCCCAGCTCCCCACCAGCCCCGGGGCACGCGCCTAGCTCACCGCAGCACTGGGCGATGTTGCGGGGCCCCACCCCCGACGCCGGGCGACGTTGCGTCGGCGGGCAGGGCCCCGCAACGTCACCCGGCGTGACGCCGGATGACGGCACCCACGGGCGCCGCTGGAAGTCGGCTCCTGTGCCCCTAACAAGAGGTGGTAGCTATGTCAGCAGGAGTGTGTCTTCCACTGACATTGCGCTGTCCACACCGGCGCTTTTGTCGATGAAATTTTGTCATTCAGGGGTATGTTTTCGCACCCCTGACTGACAAAAGTTTTACCGGCAAAAGTACTAGTGTAGACAAAGTCACAATTCCCTTCCTGGTTCTCCTATTGCTCTGAGAGGGAGCAAATTTCTGGGCCCTGTACTCAGTGCAGTGTATGTTTCTCTGATATGCCTTGCACGCCCTTATGGCCCTGTGCCACCACCCTTACTAGGCCAGAGTTGAACCCTAAAGCGTTATACATTTTAGAGAAGTATATTCTCAAATTTCAATATTTCTAGTTAGCAACACTTTCCAATTCTCATTGGAGCAGATTTTTAAAAGCACCTACAAAATGTAGGAGTATAAATCCCAATGACTTTCAATGAGATGTTTGCTCCTCAGTCCAGTAAAAAAAAATCTCCTCTATGATTATTTGTTAATGATCAACACTGTGTTCAGTCCTGGACTGGTGGGGGGTAGACAATGAGGCCCAATGGGTTTCTCTCTATGTTTAAAATTCATAACATGAAATGTGTCAAATGTTAGTCAATTTCTGTGAATTAACTTTGTCTGCAGTGTATGATACTGTACTTCATTAAAATGCCACTTTTCTTGTCAATTTGCATCCAATTTACTATTTGAATCTAGGAGAATTTAGTCCTGGTTTTTGTTAACTAGATTAACTTTAAACACAAAGCTTAAATCATTGTTTTGGATCTTTCAGCAAGTCAAAGTGGCTGCCAATTCCCTAGAAATAAGCAACGGGACTGTTTCTTATAAAACATTGTTTATTTGAAATGTGCAGTGGGGCATTTCCACATATTTGTACATAGGCTTCACTTATGGCTCTGCTTTTTGTTCATAAATTATAACATTGCTTCATTACTTCCTATGCATTGATCTCCAGCTTGATTTTTGTGTTTTAGCTAAGTGGTTTCCCAAGAAGAAACAAAATTGTTTAATATCTCCCTGCCATGTTCACTTAGCTTCTTGGAAACACCATTTAGGGTTTTCTGACTTTAAAGATAACTGCCAAAGTTAAAAAAAAATGGAGCTTGTGCCCCTTTCCCTCTTGATGATGTATCAAAGTTTTTAAAATAGATATATTTAAAATATAAACATTTTTTTCTACTTGCTTTTTATTCATTAGCAATCCAGATACTACCTAGGCTGGAAGACTCTATGGTGACTGGTGAACTTCTGAAATGGTGAAGTCACAAGAGCTTTACAAGCAAAAATTGAGCTGTAAAGAGGGTACAGAATTAGAGTAAGACTGCTTAAAACGGTTGTTGTTTTTGTTCTGGACACGTATTTAACTTCAATGGTTAATTAACATTTTGAAGAAAAGAAGCCTTTAGTAAACTCTCACCCATTCAGCAATGTCACAACAAACAATACCTCTCACCTGCTCTCCAACAAAGGCAGGGGGAACCAGACTTTATGTTCTTGGTATTTCTAAGGTTAAAAAAAAAAAAAGGTAGAAAACAGCAGCTTTAAAATAATAGTAATAAAAACACATTCAGGCCCTCCTTATACATCATAAAGAATCAAAAAAGAGGACAGAAGTTCAATTAAAAGAAAATCCTTTACAGGTGACCTTTAAATGTTTATGCACAATGCCTGGCACATAGGAATACAAGTGATGGAGGCCAGATACTAGAGGGGACTTGCCCTATTTGAGAAGTCTCCCATAAGAATACAACACTGCTCTATTTGTAATTAAATGTCTGAGCTATTATAGATTTGCCCTATTAGTAAAATTTCCCCATCTGGTTAAACTCACTATGCATGTATCCTGCCTGTTCTATCCTAGGGGACTCAAATCTGGAGTCTATTGCTGTATAAGCACTACAGCTGCTAGATAAGCCCATTAGGAGCCTTCCAACAGCAAGGTCCTCAGATCAGAAAAGCATCCCTATTCATCAATTCTACATCTTCACTACAGAACTAGCCAAGGCTATAGCCCAGGTGTTGCCTCCCAACCGCTTCCATCCACATAGAAAAACCTCTAACATGGGCTTGAGGGTGCTTTAAGCTAGCAGGCACAGCTGAAGGTACAGGCTTGAGCTCAGGCAGGTGACCTGCCTATTTTGCAGTGAAAATGCAGGCTAATCAAGTCCAGGTGCTTTAATCTTTCAATCCTTATCCCAGAATTTCACCTGGGATGTACTTTCTTTCCAGTTCCTCCCCAGTGCATTTTAACCCATATTTGCCTGCTCTATTTCTGCTGCACTTCTACACCATTTGAACAGAGAGGCTGTCCAAGAAATCCTTCTCCATACTGCCGGTTAACCAGAAGCTGGCACCAGCCTTCTGGTAAAGCTGTCATGTGATATCAGCAAGACCCATTAGAGCACTTCTGCATAGGCACCCAGTATAACAGACACAACCACCTGGGTTTGGCACAGGTGGGACTTTACAGTGGTGATGCTCCACCCATGGTAGGCTTGCCTGGACTAACTGTGCAGTGAAGGCATACACCAAAGGACTGAAGCACATGCTTAAGACCCACTGAAATCAAGTTAAGCATTCTTTACATAATACTGTAATAATACTCTCGTGTGGGGCTCCACAGCCACAACAGACGCTGCACAACCATCAACTAAACATTCCCCATGGGCGCATATCCATCATCTCTCGAGACTAACGGATGCCAACAACAACAACTGTAATAATTGTGCATACTTTGCTGAATCAAGGCACAAGCCTGTAAGAACAGTGCTAAATTGCTTTCAGATGGAGGATGGATTTTGTGTATCTTAAACACTACATGCCATAGGCGCTGACTCTGTGGGTACTCCAGGGCTGGAGCACCCACGTGGAAAAATTGGTGGGTGCAGAGCACCCACCGGCAGCTCCCCGCCAACCCCGGGGCCCGTGCCTAGCTCCCCACCAACCCCGGGACCCACCGCAAACTCACCTCAGCACCGGGAGATGTTGCGGGGCCCCACCCCCGACGCTGGGCGACGTGGCGTTGGGGGTGGGGCCCCGCAACGTCACCCGGCATCGGGGGTGGGGCCCGGCGTCAGCCCCCACCGGGAGTCGGCACCTGTGCTACATGCCTTTTATGATTTTGTACATAAAGCAAAGTACTGTAAGAAATTCAGAGTAAACAGTTTCTCCATCAAAATCTAGTACACAGAAAGAGGTGTAACATATTGTGCTTTCCCCAGTGTACTACAGCGCTTCCCCTGTAACAATGCAACCCTGACACAATCTATCCCTTAATCTTTTTAGAGTTGGAATAAATGGATTAAAAATATACTGTATTTAAAATAGCTTTGATCAACAAAGGGCACCTTTATGTTTTATTTATTTATTTAGTCTGAGGCAAAGATCAGAAGTCATAATTAATGAACTGTTCATTCATAGAATCATAGGACTGGAAGGGACCTCAAGGGGTCATCTAGTCCAGTCCCCTGAACTCATGACAGGACTAAGTATCTAGACCACCCCTGATAGATGTTTGTCTAACCTGCTTTTAAACATCTCCAATGAGGGATTTTCCACAACTTCCCTAGACAATGTATTCCATTGCTTACCCACCCCGAAAGGAAGTTTTTCCTAACATCCAACCCTAAAGCACCCTTGCTGCAATTTAAGCCCATTGCTTCTTGTCTTATCCTCAGAAGTTAAGGAGTACAGTTTTTCTCCCTACTCCTTGTAACAACCTTTTATGTTCTTGAAAATCATTATGTCCCCCCTCAGTCTTCTCTTCTCCAAACTAAACAAACCCAAGTTTTTCAATCATCCCTCATAGGTCATGTTTTCTAGATCTTTAATAATTTTTATTGCTCTTCTCTGGACTTTTTCCAGTTTGTCCACATCTTTCCTGAAATGTGGTGCCCAGAACTGGTCACGATTCTCCAGTTGAGGCCTAATCAGCATGGAATAGTGCAGAAGAATTACTTCTTGTGTCTTGCTTACAACTCCTGCTAATCCGTCCCAGAATGTTGTTTGCTCTTTTTGCAACGGTATTACACTGATGACTCATATTTAGCTTGTGATCCACTATGACCCCCAGACTCCTCTCTGCAGAACTCCTTCCTCAGCAGTCATTTCCCATGTGCGTGCAACTGATTTGTCCTTCCTAAGTGGGGTACTTTGCATTTGCCCTTATTGAATTTCATCCTATTTATTTCAGACCATTTCTCCAGTTTGTCCAGATCATTTTGAATTTTCATCCTATTCTCCGAAGCACTTGCAACCCCTGCCAGCTTGGTATTGTCCGCAAACTTTATAAGCTTACTCTCTATGCCATTATCTAAATCATTGACGAAGATATTGAACAGAACCAGACCAAGAACGGATCCCTGCAGGACCCCACTTGATATACCTTCCAGCTTGACTGTGAACCACCGCTAACTACTCTCTGGGAAAGGTTTTTCAACCAGTTATGCACCCACCTTATAGTAGCTCCATCTAGGTTTGTATTTCCCTGGAAGGTCATGCGAGACAGTATCAAAAGCCTTACTAAAGATACTAAAGTAACTGATCTCTTTTTATTTTTAAATGCAAAGTCTTTAGGAGACACTGGAACATTTCAATTACAAAGCGTGTTTGCTTTTCAGCAGGTAAAGCAAGTATTCCAAATGGCAATTCAGCAATGGTAACTATTCAGCCATAGAACAATTCCAAATTATTCTCAGTTGTGTTTTCACAAGAAAAAGGATAGAATTGCAGCAACGATGAGCAAAGTAGCATATGTTGCATGGTTGGTATGTTAATTAATGAAGGGGGTTTTTTTATTTGTAGGGTGACTGAGTAAAAGCTGAAGTGACCTTGCCAGATCTGTCTGAAATGTACACAGTAGCTTCTAATTGGCTTCTAGAGTGATTATAAAGCCAGAATGATTGTTTTTGCCAAACATCCTTCTCATTCATATGTCATTTCTGGAACAGGTGCTAGGTAGCACAGGATTATTCCTTTTAAATAGATCATTAAAAACTGTTTTCTCAAGCAGACTGTTGAAATAAGTCAGATAATTTGTAGTTTCTCTGTCAGCACAACTTAATTTAAAAGCCTCCTGTGTAATAACCATAACTTTAAATTGTTTATCAGGATGGTTTCAATAAGCACTATGTAACATAAACCAGTGCCCAGCATAACCAGTTGGTTCAGTGCCAGAATGGTATCATCTTTCATTGGTGTTAGAGAAATAGCACAAACAATGATGTCTGAGTTATGTCACAGTACTGTGATCAAAAGGAACGTATTCCTTAAATATTATAATAAGCCCAGTGATTTCTTTTGAAACAGAATGATTTTAATTCACAAACATCTGCTTGAAAGTCCAAGGAGATTAGAAATGTCCAGTTATGAAAACATACTAATTAAAGACTCTAAATACTTAGAATAGTTCTCTGGCTATGTAAGTTGGTCCAACTGATAACACAACTTGACATGTTTCATATTATTTCAACTTCTTTTATTTGAACAAGGAAATAGATAAACAAAAGGAAAAGATCCCGTTGTTTTTTAAATTTTATAAAAATATAACCCTAACAGAGGTCAGACTTCAAATGTACAGTCCATATGGCTTGGCTGACACAAAGTAGCTATAAGGATAATATCATTTTGTATGCACGATGGATTTTAGCTCCATCCCAACACACTGTAATAGAGGAATGGAAAGAAAATGTAAACCAAACTGCCTCCTTATCCACTGTTTTTGATGCCTCTAGAGCGGAGTCATTTGGAGAAGCTTAAACTATTGCACAGAAAACACAGCTTCCTTGTATTTTGGTGTTACATCTGAAGGACTGCTAATTAACATTTCAAAAAAATAATCTTCTAACTCATTTAAAAGGCTGGGACTGACTAGATTATATTTACCCTGCCTGTTACTGGATGGCACTATTATAGATAGCCTTGCAAGTTCCCTTTAATTGGCTGCATGTACCTTAGAGAATGCCTTTTGATAGTTGTGGTGCAATTATTTTGGGTAAACTTTTATTTAAGAACAGGTTTCAGAGTAGCAGCCATGTTAGTCTGTGTCAGCAAAAAGAACAGGAGTACTTGTGGCACCTTAGAGACAAGTCTATTAGTCTCTAAGGGCTGGTCTACACTACAGGGGGGAGGTGTCGATGTAAGGTACGCAACTTCAGCTACGTGAATAACGTAGCTGAAGTCGACGTATCTCGCTCGACTTACCTCGCCATGAGGACACTGCAATGTCGAAGGCTGCTGCTCCCCCGTCGACTCCGCTTCTACCTCGCATCGGGGTGGATTACCGGAGTCGAGTCGATGGGGAGCGCGTTCTGGGATCGATTTATCGCGTCTACATTAGATGCGAAAAATCGATCCCCAGAAGATCGATTGCTAATCGGGGGGTAGTGTAGACATAGCTTAAGGTGCCACAAGTACTCCTGTTCTTTTTATCATTTAAGAAGTAAACCCTTTTTGCTGCTGTACTCCTGAATGAATCATTTCTTAGATGCAGCTTTTGCCTACACAATAAACTGATACAAACAAACAAAAATCACCCGGTGCCAAAACACTGTATAACTTATTATGTCTACTACATAACTGCATGTTAAGTTAAACACCTTCTTCTTCTTCACTTGCTATCCGAAACTGTGGTATACAGTTGCTGTGCACTGTTTAATTGTTGCTTCCTTCCAGCTGCTCCTTTTCAGTAATGGGTGAAGTGAATTCTGTATATACCGTGCCACATTCTGCAATCATATGCTTAGGTACAATTCCTCAATTCCCTTTTACTTCAATGCAGAATCAAGAGGAGCTGTGTTTGGATACCTGGTACCAGGATGTAACCTGTCATTTATAAATCACTTTTGGAAGAAAGGTGCTATGTAAATGTAAAGATATTAATATTAATACTGAATTAAATTAAAACTAATGATTACTTGCACTATATGCTGTAAAGTAATTAGAGGTGACTCCAAACTGCAAAGTTGGCCTGCCAATCTGCATTTCCCTAAAAATTCAGGACCAGTGGGGTTTGATTCAGCCCATTGTAGTGCTACCAGGCCAGTGGCAATGTTTAGATCCTGGTGCAAACCTCTCCAAAGCTCAGGGGTGTTTGGCCATGATGTTTGATTCAAGCCCATCTCCAAAAACAAAAGTGATTACGTTTTAGTCAATGTATGTCTGGAGCAGACAATGGATTTCAGCTCCATCTCAGCACAGTGCAGTAGTGGAATGGAAAGAGTCATAACCAAAATGTCTCCTTATCCACTCTTATTGATGTCTCAAATGGATCTGAGTCATTTGGAGAAAAACTGCTGCCCAAACTCACTGTAAAGGATGGTGCAGCAGCTAAGAACTAAATTGTCAAAAGCCTTTCCTGCATTGAGCCAGTAGGAACTGTGAGGAGTAATTCTCTGATAGCAGTTACTCTTTCAAAGATAACAAGTGACTCATAATTATACCGCACAGATGGTATGGGGCTAAGGGTTAGGGGTAGTGTATAAATAAAATTAATACTAGAGCACAGGGCTGGAAGACAGGAGATCTGGGTTTTGTTCCTTACTCTCCCATTGATTTGCTTAGACACAACTTCCCCATATCTCAGTTTACACCATCTGTAACATTGGGATAATGCTGCTTATCTAACCAGTGAATGCGTGGGGCTCAATTAACTGAGAAATGTTTATAGAGAATTTTGAAATTCTCTAATGAAGAACACTGTTGGTTATAATTCTTGCTCTTATTATGGCAGGGGTGGGCAAACTATGGCCCGCGGGCTGAATCTGTCCCACCAGCCATTTTATTCCGGCCCTCGAGCTCCCACTGGGGAGCGGGGTCTGGGGCTTGCCCCGCTCTGGCACTCCAGCTGGGGAGCAGGGTTGGGGCCGCTCCAGGCGGTTCCTGGAAGCAGCAGCATGTCCCCACTCCGGCTCCTACACATAGGGGCACCCAGGGGGCTCCGCTCTGCATGCTGCCCCCACCCCAAGCGTCATCCAGGCAGCACCCATTGGCCAGGAACTGCAGCCAATGGTAGCTGCAGGGGTGGCGCCTGCGGCCAGGGCAACATGCAGAGCCCTGTGGCTGTGCCTCCGCATAGGAGCCGGAGAAGGGATAAGCTACTGTTTTCAGGAGTCGCTTGAGGTAAGCACTGAGAGGAGCCTGTACCCCTGAGCCTTCCCCCATGCCCCAACCCCCTGCCTCAGCCCTGATCCCCCTCCTGCCCTCCAAATACCTCGCTTCCAGCCTGGAGTACCCTCCTACACCCCAAACTCCTCATCCCCAGTCCCACCCCAGGTCCTTCACCCCCCCTCACACTCCACTCCCCCACCCCAGCCCAGAGCCCCCTTCTGCACCCCAAACTCCTCATTTCTGGCCCCACCCCAGAGCCCAGCGCACTCACCCCCTTCCACACCCCAACCCCAATTTTGTGAGCATGGCCCGCCATACACTTTCTATTCCCAGATGTGTCCATCAGGCCAAAAAGTTTGCCCACCCCTCTATTATGGAGTGATGTTAAAACAGAGAAATGGATGGAATGAAAAGGTCTGTGATTAAGTCTTCCTTGCAAAAGAAAAGATGGAGACCAGTGAACGTTACATGAAGCAAAGGATGCCAGTTAATAAGATAAAGAGAATACCTGATTTCATGACTGAACCTAAATGGGTATATCTCACCCACTGAATAGGGTAGTTGGATGAGGCCTTCATCCAGAATGGACATAATAAGGTTACGATGATAAAGAGTGTGGAGAAATGCAGAGTGAGAGCTAACTCTGCAGCCTTAACTCACACTAGGGGTTCCACATTTTATCTAGTTTACAGAAGAGGCTGCAATCTCTAAGCACATGATGTGGTTACATAAATAAACAAACCTAAAATGCAAATTATCTTCTATCCTCCCACTCCCAGAAGGTTACTATTCCCTGCTGTAGTGTCAGATCAAAGCTATATTTCATAGACAATGACAACTACACTTAGGGTATCTTCCAAAGTAACTGGCTATAGGGGCTTGATTGCCATGGTTCAACTCTCAGGACAGGAGGTCTAATTAAAGTGTCACTGTTTGGCTTGTGATAGAGCATAAAGATGGGTGTGTGTTGTGGTTAGGGCATGCGCCTATGACATGGGAGACTTTGGTTGAAATCCCTTCTCTGCCACAGACTTCTTGTTTGACCTTGAACATAGTTTCTCTGTGGCTCAGTTTCCCATCTGTAAAGTGAGAGTAATAGCACTTCCTTACCTCACAGGGGTGTTCTGAGAACAAATACATTAAAGATTGTGACATGCTGCTGTACTGGGGGCCATATTAGTACCTTTGCTAGATATAGAAATGAGCAATACCATCACAAGGTGTTTTTTTATATGGCTGCTATGTAGAGCTCTTCCAAGCCTGAAGCACCCAAAAGTGGAGGTGACTCTTATTTATTCAAGAAATGCTGAGTATTTCTAGGAACACTAAGGTGACTGAAATTTGTTCTGGACAGCAGAAAAGCAAAATCTGCATATGTGACTACAGTAATTGTGATCCGTCACCATGGAGCAAGGCTGCAGGATCAGATAAAATCCTCATTCTACTTGGTCTTATAGTTTAGCAGATAAAGAGTTTGCAGCCATCTTCAGTCAAATATCAATTCTTCCTCACTGATCAGACCATCAGTAGGCACTAATTGATCCTACACAGGAAGACCAAAGCCCTCCTTTCCCATGTGGACAGGGCTCAAGAGACCTGGTGGACTTCCTCTCCATTCCAGACATGAGCAACCCACAGCAGCTCCATTACTCAAAAATGGTGGAATTGACTCCCCTGAGGTGAAGCTCATTTGCACAGGAGGCAGTTTTTCTTAGGGGTTGGCCCAGGCCTGTGGAATTCACTCCTGTGGGAACTAAGAATGACCACAGAGCTCACCACTTTCCAGTCCAAATGCAAAACTCATTTCTTCTTCTTTGCTTTCCTGAATCGTCACACACAGCACATCAGTTTTGTTAATGTAAGCAGAGTCAGGATGAGCTCCACCCTGACATCTGGTGGCGAGTCGTGGCAAAGTACTTCAGGGGCTGATCCAATTTGCATAGGCACACCCACCCTGCCTGGTACGAACCATAGTGGCCCAAATGGGCATTTTGGGCTGCTGTAGGATCCTCAGTTTTCTGTATTGGGGCAGGAATTTCTGTTATTGGGGCAGGAAGAATAAACTGTTGTTATACTGCTTATGTAAATCATGGCCAGTGGAACTGTACTTGGCCTTTTGTCATGTTAAAGGGGAACTTGCCATTAACTAAACAGCACTCGCCAGCCAAGGGACATGGGTTCCAAAGCCCAGTGAATTGAGAGAGAGAGGCTGAGGATGGGGACAGGTATTAATACTGGCTGGTGTAGGACCCTTATGAGGGTCTGAGACACCAATTACAGCATCTTCTCCTCTCTCCACTATGGAATATCAAAGCTAATGTTGAGTTCCTTGAGAGTCTGGTTTCAGGCTGCTGAATTGAAATCACTCTGGGCTAATAGTGCAACTGAGCACTAGGGCTCCCCTAAACTACAAGCTGAAATCACTAAAGCGCTAACAGCCTTATGAGCTGAAATCACTGAGCTGAAATCACTGAGCACTGTGTTAAGTAGTGGGGGAGCCTGAAGATAAATTGCTGAGTGGCTGGTGGAGCAGTTGGCAAGACACCTGATGGTGTGGTGCTGCTGGCGGAGCGGAGCAGTTCGTGAGGGCAGTCGGAGTGGTGCTGCTGGCAGAGCAGAGCAGTTCATGGGGGCAGTCGGAGTGGTGCTGCTGGCAGAGCGGAGCAGTTCGTGGTTGCAGTTGGAGCAGCTTTCAGGACGGCTGGTGGAGCGGCGCTGTTGGTGGGACAGAGCAGTTTGTGGGACAGAGCAGTTTGTGGGGACAGCTGTAGCGGCTTGCGGGACAGCTGGCGGAGCAGAGCGGCCTGTGAGACGGCTGGCGGAGCAGAGTGAAGCCCCACGGAGGGGTGAGGCAATCATCTTCACACCACGTAAGGTGCCCCTTACCCCCCCCCTTCCCATTGCTGCCCAGGTGGGTGGTGTGTAGCACCCTGCAGATGAACTTTAGAACTCTGGGACTGGACTTTTGGGTTCTTGGACTTTTGGGGACTTTGGGTGACTTTTTGGTTGCTGGACTCATGAACCCAAGGGACAGGGCATGGCCCAATTGGCTGGGGTGGGTCTTGCTCACAGTTTGGCTTATGGATCCTAGTTGCGGTGTTTTCCCAATTTAAGGCTGGTGTCGTTTACCTGCTGCTATTAAAGATTTCTGTTACACTGAGGCTCTGTGCTTGCGAGAGGGGAAGTATTGCCTCTTTGAGGCGCCCAGGGGTGTGTATAATGATTTCCCCAGGTTACTGGGTGGGGGCTCAAGCCGGTTTTGCATTGCATTGTTGAGAAGGGAACCTCTATGTACTGAACCTGGCCCTTGCTGCTGTCAACTCATCCTGGCAGAAGGGTTACATTAATACTGAATTAAAAACAACATGCATGCCCCCCCTCCCCCCCCGTGATGGAGAAATGGGGAGAAAACATTACTTGACTGATATTAGCTACCTTGCTTATTTTTTACCTTGGATGACACTCACATGCCATTGCAATGGGTAAATAAGAACGTCAATAGAAGAATATAATAATAATACCCAACTGTTGTGTCAATCTCAAAGTGCTCTATAAAGTATCATAATTACCCCCATTTCATATAGCGAGGGAAACCCAGTGCTCCAAGAGACTGGCCCGAGGTCACACTGCAGACCAGTGGCAGAAGTTCCAGAGTCTCAGTCCCGGGCATTACGCACAGAGCCACAGTGCCTCTCTTAGCATAGTTAACATGAGCCATGTCCTAATTAATTTTAAAACAGATTCAGTCAATACTGTTTCTTTTCTGGTGTTAATGCGCGCACACACACACACACACACACACACACACACACACACATTCTCTCTCTCTCTCTCCCCCTCTCCCCCCCCCCCCCCCCAATTGCACCATCAGCTGAAAGGGGCCTGAACTTTATTTTTAAAAGTAGTGCCCTTTTCTCAAAGTGGTTTCAGGTTTTCCCAGCAGGCAGTTGAAAACTGGCCATCTCCCTGACCCCCAGTCTGCCCTTTCTGTTGGCTGGCCTGATTGGCAAAAAGCCTTCTAACAATTGAATAGGGGCATCTGAGCAGTTCCCTGCTCAAGACTCCTCTTGAAAGGACCAGCTCTTAGTACGTGTTAGACAACAAAAAGTCCTGGAAGTGACATCAAGGAGCAAAATGAAGAATCAGAGAGAAAAGTTCACTGTCAGCAAAATTATCTGAGTATGTCTATTAGCATTGCACTGGGTAGATTGACAACAACCAGCCAGTTTCTTCGGTGCAATCCCATTAAATCGCACAGATACAAGTCAGAAAAGAATTTGACCCTGTACCCATGACTTACTGTATAGTTTAGTGGTTAGGGCAAGAAACTAGGAATTAGAACTGCTGAGTTTTATTCCTAATACTGTTGTCTGATCACTCTATGCCTTAATTTGTCCATATGTAAAACAGGGAGAGTAATACCTACTTCCGAGGGATGGTCTCACGATTAAATAATGTATGTAAAGCCCCTAGGGGATCTTTGGATGAAAGGTGTTAAGTTAGAACAAAGTATTATAATTATTTGTAGTGGTTGAAGTAGTTATTCTCCAGCATGTATCAATGCTGTTGTAAATATTCATAGATTCCAAACTGCCATCATCTAGTCTGAACACCTATGTCAAGCACCATCACAAAATGGAAGCTCATAGTCTAGAATCTTCCTAAGAAACATACTGTGTAAGTAACTTCTCTGCTTATTTCATTAAATCCTCATAGACCAACACTGTAAAAAGGACAAAATTTCAGAGTATGCGGTTGTTATGATGACACTAGCCTTTCACTTCTGGAGACCTGTGTTCATATTTGTCTTAGTTCATTTGTGAAAATACATGTGCAGATATCAGTTCAGTTCCAAGATATTATTTGTCCACAGCATAAAACTAATATAGAGTACACTACAATTCAGCACAAATGAGCACTTTTTGCTCAGGTGTATTGCATGACAGAAACAGCATGACTGATTGGAGGATTGGGCCAAAAGAAATCTGAGGAGATTCAACAAGGACAGTGCAGAGTTCTGCACTTAGGACGGAAGAATCCCATGCACTGCTACAGGCTGGGGACCAACTGTCTAAGCAGCAGTTCTGCAGAAAAGGACCTGAGGATTACAGTGGACGAGAAGCTGGATACGAGTCAGCAGTGTGCCCTTGTTGCCAAGAAGGCCAATGGCATATTGGGCTGTATTAGTAGAAGCATTGCCAGCAGATCAAGGGAAGTGATTATTCCCCTCTATTCGGCACTGGTGAGGCCACACCTGGAGTGTTGCGTCCAGTTTTGGTCCCTCCACTACAGAAGGGATGTGTACAAATTGGAGAGAGTCCAGAGGAGGGCAATGAAAATGACTAGGGGTTGGGGCACATGACTTACACGGAGAGGCTGAGGGAACTGGGGTTATTTCATCTTCAGAAGAGAAGAGTGAGGGGGGATTTGATAGCAGCCTTCAATTACCTGAAGGAGGGTTCCAAGGAGGATGGAGCTTGGCTGTGTTCAGTGGTGGCAGATGACAGAACAAGAAGCAATGGTCTCACGTTGCAGTGGGGGAGGTCTAGGTTGGATATTAGGAAACAGTATTTCACTAGGAGGGTGGTGAAGCACTGGAATCGGTTACCGAGGGAGGTGGTGGAATCTCCATCCTTAGAGGTTTTTAAGGCCCGGCTTGACAAAGCCTTGGCTGGGACGATTTTGTTGGTGTTGGTCCTGCTTTGAGCAGGGTATTGGACTAGATGACCCCCTGAGGTCTCTTCCAACCCTAATATTCTATGATTCATTGATTCTCATTAGCAAAACTGTATGGGGAAGCTTGCACTGAGGATGCCTTTACTAAGTCCAGCACTAAGATTCACCCAACAATTCTGGTTAGAGAAAGATTGGGCCTAATCATCTGCCAGTGCAAGAAGCTGCAACTCCATTGAAGTCCATGGAATGGTGCCAGTTTATGCTGGAGAGAAACGTAGCCCATTATCTTGCAGATAGAAATCTCTCTTGGTAAAACACCTACCACAGAATGGAAAATCATAAATGAATACATGGCCCATAGGAACTTGTTAGTATTACATAGTGTCCTGTGAACAATTGGGTTCATGCTATAGAACTGTTAAGTGAAATGGAACTGTTCTATTCCTACTGCATCACAAATGAAACACCCTATAATACGTATAGAAGCACCTGCACGGTATAAATAATATTATGACCAATCTCTGAAATAATAATATAAAAGTTCATTTTATTAAAATTTAAAAAGGTCTTCACCTTCCTTTTTCTTCCTTTGAAAGAGGAAAATTTTACATATGCTGTCACAAAAATAAAGTAGTAAATGTTTAGAGAACCAAGCAATCTGATTGGCCAGACATCACAAATTGCTAATAATAATAATAAGCTCCAAATATTATATGCCAAACAGCTGCAGAGCCTCTTAAATGTAATTCCTGCCTTCTTGGAGGACACGGCAAGGGTGGAATTGAAACATTTGCCAAACCTCACCACAAAATGTAGGCAGACATTTTTCTTCAAATCCATCATTGTCACCCTTGATAAAGCCTTCCACAAATATTGTGGCATGGAGGAATGCTGTGAATTAGTGCAAGCAATGAAGCCAGTAAATACAAAAGACAAACACAGACCAGATACTCTAGTAAACAAGGCCATTTGTAACTAGAAGGTGATGCATACAGAATTTATTGTACATAATCAGATATTACTTGCTTCCCTATGACAAAGTTGTGCTCAGCTTGTTCCATTGCAATACACCACCTGCTATAACAATGTGTAAAATTGTAAGAACAGTAATTTGGAAAATTCACATGAACGTTAAAAAATATATATTGAGGTTGTTTGCTCCTATAAGTCCTTTCCTAGCTCTTATACTTTACAGGGCAGATATTAAAATTTCAAATTAATATATTTAAGAGTCATGGAAAGTTTTAGTTCTTAATGTGGAATTCTCCATCTAGTGCCAATGTCCCAACTTTGCAGATAGTGCAAATGTGTTTCACCCACAGCACTGGGTATCCCATAATAAGTCAGCTACATTCCCAGGACATGGTTAGCCTTTTTTCTAAGAATCTCAAAACACTACACAAAGCAGAGTGATTAATTACTATTTGTTTAGCAGTAACTCTCTGTTCAACACTGGTTTTACGGATTGATATCAATATAGAGACATGCCTTTTCCATCTTCACTTTCATTACGAATGTAGGCACCTTCAAAACCATATGAATTGGAGACTTTCAGTTTACAATCTCAAATGGATTTTTGACATTGGATTGGCTTTAACACAAGATCCTCCTGGGACCTTTGGAAGAGACTCCTCCATCAGAAAATACTGTTGCTCCTCCCTCAGTCCCATTAGAGTGGGAGCACTTAAAACGTTGCCCTGTTACCATGGCTAACGGTGTCTATTCATCTACTAACACTGTAAAACATTATTTGGGTTAAGTGAAAGAAATACTGCTCGCTTGCTCTGTCGTTGTCTCAAATCCCTATTCCACTTATGTGCACCAGGTGGCAGCACTCTTGCAATTAAGGCATATTCTCCATCGACCTCCATGTGTGTCTCCATATTAGCACATCCCATATACTGGGACTTTCATATCACTCAGGATTGGATCGTTTTCTATAATGCCCAGAGTACTGATATGCTGTATTCCTTGTGGGGGCGCTTGTGTATATAAAGCTTACGCCTGGGGAAAGTTGGTTACTGTTATTCCTTAGACACAATTTATCCAGTCACTCCAGCATCCTGACACACTCACAATTGCTCTTTACAGTTGCTCATTAATATTACTAAGCATATTAATTATACACGCAGAGCACTTTATTGGCAAAAGTCCCTCAGGTTTTTCCTGCTAATGAACCACTGGGAGCTGAATTCTGAATCGAAAACTTGAGTCCCAGCCTAGCCATCTCGTGGTCAGTCAGCAGCGAGGTATGGGACACTGAAGAATCCTAAATTTAAAGCTAGATGCTATTTTCCAAATTTCAAGTATTTCAGTTACAATTTTAATCTAAAAACCAATATCTGGTAACTGAAAAATGTTGATGAAAATCGTGGCCATTTTGGAGAAATTTCTACTAGCTATAGAAATGGTTGTATCTTTGAAACAATCAAAACATTTCCTCAAAATGTTTTTTTTGTTGTTTTTTAAAGAAGTATAAGTGTTACTCTTTTCCCAAACCTCCACTCCTCTGTATGCTGGTTAACAGGGGTTTTGTAAATAAAAGGCTGTTGGTGCCTACCTCTGCCTAAAGCAAGGTTCAGCTCTCTATGGCTTGTTGTTGTTTTCTTTAAGAAAACCCTGGTTCAGACTCCCAGTACATTACACTGGGGTGGGTAAGTGTTCTACACAGAGCTTTCTGTGTGCCTTGAAGTGGTAGGATGCTGTATTTTGTTTATGTTTCCTTGGCTCCTCACCTTCTAGCACCCTTTTTCTGTTATATTCCATTATAGCCTGGGCTATTGTAAGGGCTTGGACTCACCCAGCAGCACCTCCTGCTGGTCTTCTCAGGGAAGCAGCTCACCAGCCTCCAGAGTGCCCTCTGTCAGCCAGTGATCTGCCTTACTTTTTGGCCCTGGTGCCTCTTCCCACTGGGGTGCTGCCTCCTAGCAGTAATCCCCTTAGTTTCAGGGTCTCCCCTCTCTGGGGATCCCCCACCCACTACCCCCACCTTGCATCAGTATAGGCTACTGCCCATCATCCCCACTTTGCCCCATTCACTGGGGCAGACCGCAGTGTATTAACCACTCATCACAGGCAAGAGGGGTTAGACCTGCTGCTTCTGAACCCCAGTACCTCTCTGGGCCCTATGCCAGCCTAGAGTCTCCCTGCTCCAATCTAGGTACTCCCTTAGATCCCTGCAGCCAGATCCCTTCCTCTCAGAAGTCAGAGAAAGTCTCTCTGCTCTAAGCCCACTGCCCTCTTATAAGGGCCAGCTGGGCCCTGATTAAACTGGCCACAGCTGTGGCTGCTTTGCCAATCAGCCTGCTCCCAGCTTCAGCCCTCTCCCAGGCTATTTCCTATTATTATTTGTATTGTGGTAGCATCTTGCAGCTCCAGTCATGGGCCACAGAAAAAGACAGTCACAAAGCTGTTTTCTCATTTATACAGAGAAAGATTTCACCTCACAATGATTTTCAATATAAATTGACTGCAACTGACTCCATTCATGGATTAGAGGACAAAAGGTTATAAAATTCAGTTTTCTAGTCAAGGGATCTATAACAGGGCAGCCTGTTGCTTTAATGGCTGGGGGCGGGGGGGAGGGTTTAGACCAACCCACCTTGTTCAATCAGCCCCATCCGTGCCATAATTAACTGCCAGGGGGGCTAGACTCATATTAGCATGGTGAACACCTGGGCCTCAGAAAAAGGGTTGAGAGAGCCCAGTTAAGAAGAAGAAGCTGTAACAGAGATTAGAGGCAGCAGATTAGGTTCCTGGGGGAGGCCCTGAGGAAGGGTCAGCAGGAAGTGGCAAGATTTCTGGGAAGGAAGGTAGGCAAGCAGGGAACCTGCTAGGAAGACCTGGACTCCAGGGAAAGTAGCCTGGGAGGCACTGCTCAGCACGAACAGAACTCTGCAGGCCCAGGAGTAAGGGGTGAAGTGCAAGGGAATTCAGCGTAGCGCAAGAGGGGTAGTGAATATGAATGGTGACCTAGCCAGCATTAGAGTAGCAAGGCCCCAGAGGGCCTTGGTGCAAGAACAGCTGAGAGACTTCCTTTCTGACTTCAAAGTTTAAAGTTGTGCTTTACCGTCTGGGAAAATCAGAACATGCCTATTTTATCCATAGATACCGGAGCAGGGGATGCCCCTCCCTTGCCCTGTAACCTGCCCCAGACTCTACAACCCGCCGGATTAGGGGACCTGCTTCTCAGCCTTTGTACCTATTATTGTGTATGTGGTAATCATTACCTAATGTATCTGACTTGTAGATATTTGATTATAAATTCAATTACCTGTAAAATTCATAGTTTAATATTGACCGCAACTAGCTTTAAAAATAGATGTTTCTTGTTGGAATTTTGCCAGGACACCAATGTTAACACCACTACTCCTCTACAAAAATGCTATGGGTCTTTCAATGTTCAGGAGTAGTGGCTCCTAGCATTATGCTAGGTTACTGAGTCAATATGTACTCAGAGTTACTGTTGCCACCACTGGCATATGTGATGAGCCTTGCCTGGTTGTTCCCATTAGCAGAAGAAATTGACTACTTGAGCCAGGTATTCCTTTGGTGCAATCGTATATTTGCAAAAATACACACAAAGTCCTATTTCCCTAAACACAATAGGAACAAGCACCAGGAGGTAGTTTCCTTGTTCATTATTTAAGCCTGCTTTCCAGCCAGTCTCCTGCCCCAAGGAGCTCTGTCTCTGCTCCCTGTCCCTGCTCCATGCTTGCCAGTGCTTCTCCTGGCTTTTTCCTGGTTTTTCTGATTGCTTTCTTCTGACACACACGGTTGCATCAATCTGTGTCCCAGCCCCTGTGTTGTCGATCAGTCTAGGGAAACCCCGTATTATGCTTGAAATAGTGCTTGCTTAAGTCTTCCCATGTGGCCCAGCAACTTGGGCAGTGGCTTCTATTGTTTCAACTCTCTTACTCTAGAAAGGAGCTTAATTGCTTCTTCCATTTGGCAGTGCTAGCCACCTTTCATTCAGGCTATCAGCTTCAGAGAGGTCTGTGATTGCTCATAGATCAAGACATGCTGGCAGCCACCAACACCCTCCAGCACATCATCTACAGAATAACCTGCATCACAGAGAGTAGCAGCTGCATAGCTCTGCAGACGTATATTTTACAACATCCAGTTGCAGACGTTACTGTAAATTAGAGCAAGTTGGATAATTTTTGTTAGAAAAAAATTGAAAAAACAGTATTTTGTAAAAAAAGTGTTCAGGAAAAATGTTCTGTTTTCTGAGCTTCTCTACTGTACAACATTTTATCAGTACTTTTTTTAATATAACATTTATAATATATGGATGGAGGATTTACTGTCGTATTAAATCACACACAAAAACTGTTAAAAATATTATGTTGCAAAGTCAAGCATTCATATACTATTTTTCCATAAGACCCCTGCCTCATTCAGTACATGGAGTGGATAGGTCTCATTTAATAAGCAACTATTCAATATTTTGTTTTCTCCTGTTTGTTCAATGTGCAGCCCCATTGCTTTTTTTACTGCAAACTATTCAAACTTTGTTATACAGATAGAAAAAGCCCACAAGGAAGTTAATTCTATGATGCTCATCACTATAGTTTCCAAGTGTTTCACAAACATTAATATATTTTCAGAAAACCCTGTGTGAGGTGAGTAGGTGGTGTTACTCCCATTTTACACATGGGAACTGAGGCACAGAAAGATTACAGTGAAAAGTAGCCACTAATTTTGGGTGCCCAATGTCAGAAGCCTAGGATCTGATTTTTCAGAGAGCTTAGCATCATATAGCATATCTCCCATCAGCTTCAGCTGTAGCTATAAGAATTCAGCACTTCTGCAAATCAAACCTGCTTTAATTTTGACAGACTAAGTGGGCCCAAAGAGTCAAAGGTATTAAAGTGATCCTGTCAGTGTACAACACTAAACAGTTAAGCATGGTTCAGAGTCTGGAGTACATAGACCTGCTGAGTCCCATGGCAAGCACACCCCAAAATGCATGCCAAAGTTTGAATTGATTGGGATACACACGAGAAAAAGAATAGAAAACAAACAAAGCATTTTAAAATTGAGTGGTTAAGCAAAACAAAAATATGTAACCCTTCTGCCAGGTGCTGTTGGCAGCAACAAGGGCTGGGTTCCATACCCAGGGGTTTCTCATATTACAAAACAAAACCAGCTCGAACCCCCACTGGCACATACTGAGTCTATGTATAACAAAAAAACCCTTTTATTAAGGTGAGAGGGAACTCAGCATTAATTTGAAAAAACACAACAATGACGCAATAGCACGCAAACAATAAGTAACCCCTCTCCTCAGTTTTCCACATAGTGGTGTAAAAGTCCAATGGATAATTGTCACCTTAACGTACTACTCCCCCTTTTCCTTCCACTTCACCCCACACATGGTTGATTATCTAAGGTCAGCGAAGTCCTGGAGCAGATGGATTCACCTTATGGCCCTGGAAGATCGTGGTCAAGTAATGCCTCTCCCATTGCTTTCTCACCCAAACCAATGCCTTTAGCTGGGAGGCCATGTTCTGATTGTCCTCCACATAGCCTACTCCTTAATGATCTCACAGGGCAGTGGGGAACCTCACTGCTCCTGCTTCCTCAGCATTGCCTTTCACCCAAACACTGTCCCCACACCAGGTCTAAGTCTCAGCTCCCTAGACTCACTAATTAGTGATGTCAGCTCTAGTGATGACTGAGAAGAAACAAGGACTCTCCATTGTGTACAGTGAGCTCTGTCTTTAAACACTGGAGGGGGGGATACAAATGGCATTTAGGACATTTTAAACACAATCCCCACTCCCTCTGTCTTTCACTTGGGTATGGCACGCTATCCCATGGTTAATGAAATAGGGGGACCCCTCAGTTAGGCATGCTAATTACAATTCTGCTGCTTTTCAGTCATACAATAAGGATAACAAGATTGTATTATCCCTGCATTGAAGACTTACGTGAATTTTAACCCAAAGCAGCCCAAACTGGCAGGTATGTCTGTGAATCACCTAGGCAAAGTAGGTGTGCTTATGCACACGTGGTCTGCTCCTGAGGTCTTCCCCCACAATTCACCAGCAGATGGCAGGAGAGAGCTCATTCCAAACTCTGGCTTACAAATAAAAATGTCTCAAAGTTCCTTCGCCTGAGAGATGATATGACTGGTTTCTTATTCTGCAAACAATCTTTCCGAGTGCAGAAGAAATGGTTCTTTCTGTTGATGTTTGAGTTGACTGTGTGAATGGTGGTTACTTTTCCTGCTTTTGAAAAAAAGAGACAGAAAGGGGGAGAAAAGTCTGATATTAAATGTGCCGTGGCGAGGGGGGGCGGGAATGGTTTTGGTTGACATTCTCGGGAAACAAGGCTGATCGCTCATGGGTGGATGCTCTGGGCTGGCAGGTCAGTCACAACAATTGTTGCTCTGGACCCTGTCTTACTTCCCTAGTTTGGGATGTTAGCTGACTGGTCTGGTCAGGTCCCTCTCCTTCACATGTCCTAGTGCTAGTGCCATGCAGTGCAGATGGTCTTAGATTCAGGTGAAAAGCTCTGAGAGAGAGAGAGAGAGAGAGACACACACATAGGCAGGAAGAATATCCTAGAAACATAGAACTATAGAGCTGGAAGGATCTTGAGAGGTAATCTAATCCATCATCTCCATGTTGAGGCAAGACCAAGACCATACCTGACAGGTGTTTGTCTAATCTGTTCTTTAAAATCTGCAGTGACAGGGATTACACAGCCTCCCTTGGTAACCTATCCTAGCACTTAACTATCCTTATCGTTACTATCCTTTTCCTAATATCTAGTTTAAAATTGCCCTTGCTGAACATTAAGCCAATTACTCTGGTGTCCTCCCTTTAGCAGACATGAAGAACAATTCTCTTTATAACAGCCCTTAACAGATTTGAAGACTGTTATTGGGTCCCCCTGCTCCCCAGTCTTCTTTTCTCAAAGCTAAATATGCCCAATTTTTTAACCTTTCCTTATAGGTCAGGTTTTCTAAACCTTGTATAATTTTTGTTGCTCTCCTCTGGACTCTCTCCAGTTTGTTCACATCTTAAAGTGTGGTTCCCCAAACTAGGCACAATACTCCAGCTGAGGCCTTGCGAGTGATACCTCTTGTATCTGAAAAATGACACTCCTGTTAATACACCCCAGAATGATACTAGCCTTTTTCGCAGCTGCATCACATTGTTGTCTCATTCAATTTGTGATCTACTATAACCCCCAGATTCACTTCTACAGTACTTCTGCCTAGCCTGTTATTCCCCATTTTGTACCGGTGCATTTGATTTTTTCCATCCTAAGTGAAGTACTTTGCACTTGTCTTTATTAATTGTCATCTTGTTGATTTCAGACCAATTCTCCACTTTATCAAGGTTCCTTTGAAATCTAATCTTGTCCTCCAAACTGCTTGCAACCCCTCCCATTTTGGTGTCATCTGCATGTTTTATAAGCATTCTCTCTGTTCCATCATCCACATGGTTAATGAAAATATTGAATGATAATGTACATAGGACAGTCCCCTTTGAGATCCCACTAGATATGTCCTACCAGTTTGATAGCAAATCATTGATAACTACTCTCAGAATACATTTTTTCCCAACCAGTCATGCACCCACCTTACAATAATTTCATCTAGACCACATTTCCCTAGTTTGTTTTAGAGAATCTCATGTGAGACTATGGGAGACGGAAAGGAACCCACAAGCAAAAAGAAAACAGAGCAAAATCTAACATGTGATGTGCCTGGACTCCTCACTGGCCCAGCAGTGGTGAGCGGGCATCCTCACTGGAGTGAGGCTCTAGACATCTCAATGACTGAGGCTCATCAAGTCTGAGGTGGAGTGGAGGCCTGTTGGCTTTTCCCTGACAGTATCTCCCAATAGCCCATTCCCTATTTAGTCCCTCCCTTTCCCACCAATGGCTCTTTGTTAAGGCCCAAAAAAGGACATAATGGGTAGAATAGCCCTTTTGTTCACCAACTAGGCCTAATTTCACAGAACATTTTAGTCTATTAATTTCCAGTTCCGTTTTTCTGTTTACCAGATATGGTCTCAACACAGAGCTTAGGATTGTAGCTGTAGACTTTCTTGTTTGGACTAATAGTCTTTCAGCCCCCTTTTTGTACCTTTTTTTCTTGGCACTTATTCTTATAGGTGATTATAACACTTTGTACATGTTTACCCACTTTCCAACAGTTCATCTTACAGTTGGGATAAACTCGCTAGATCCCAGTGATTACAACAGACTCCAGGGTCTCAAGTTAGGCACCCAGAAAACAAGGAACTAACAACTAGTGACCACCCCTGAGAAGTTTGGTTTAAGCGGCTTGCCTGGCGTCATAAAGGCTCTCTGTGGCAAAGACAGGGACAGAATCTAATTCTCGAGGCAGCATCCAAATGCCTTAACCACGAGATCATCCATTCTCTTTCTGCAGTCCCCAGCCTGTTTCACTACAAAACTTCCAACTTCTGCAACAAATGAAACGGGGGGTCCTAAAAACAACAGCCTCCTTTACTACACAACCCTGATTCATCCCCAGAGTAGGTCCGTGCTGCACACTGAATGAGGCAGGGGTCCTGTGGAGAAAACAGTATGTGATCATCATGTAAATTAGGCTGCTGCTGCAAAGGGGGCTGAATTAAGGTTACATAGGTAATCTTATTTCTGGCATTTCCTAACTTTTCAGTACTTTACTTTGCAACCATAGTGTTCTTTTAAGATAGTTTTTGTGTGTAATTTTCTTGTGGTTTTTTTCTGTTTTCTTTAAAAAAACCAAACAGAAATCCCACCATCTGTTATTATACTGCCACCCACATGGTTCATCAGCATGATTGGAACCTAAAATTTACCATAAAGACCTCCGCTACTTGAGCTAATAGAGTAACTGACAGTAGTAGTAGAGTGTTATCCTCTTTCTAGACTAGCACTACTAGACGGGGATGAGACAGTCACATTGCCCATGGGTTTCAGAGATATTTTCTGACAGCACAGGAATGCTAAGACACTTGGCTTCCATTGCAGGCTCTGGAGGGCAGAGTGTTCAAGTGGGCATAGACTCTTTTGCCTGTTGTCCCCAAGTGTGATCCCTTCTGACTGTCCCATCCAACCTGTCCTTGTCCCAGTACTGTCTCTGCTCCACCCCTGGATCCTTGTCCCAGCCCTATTCTCCTTGCCTACCAGTCCCACACTCCACTCTTCGGGCTTCTCATCTCTGTCCCAGTCTCCTTGCACCGCAAGTCCTAATCTCACCACTCTGGACTCCCTGTTCTGGTTCCAATCTCCCCGTAAGTCCCAGTCTCCTTGCTCAGCCATTCCCAGTTCCCCACCTTCCCTGGCTCTCTCCCTCCTTTGCATCCCCCTGCCCGTGTTCCTTATGCCCACTGATTCTTAGTCCCACTCTCCCTTCCCAGACTCCTCATCCCAGTCTCTTTGCCCAGCCAGGCCCAGTTCTCCCCTGTGACGGGTCCGGCACCGCAGCACCCCTTTGTGGCAGGAGGGGCTGAGGTGTCGGGGCCTCGCCACTCTTAAGTCCCTGCACCCGTCCCTTTAAGGGCGTTCGGTTGTGGCCTAATGGCCAAAGTCCATGTGACTTGCCCCGCATATCAGGCAGTGTGGCCTAGTGGCCAGAGTCCATATACCTCACCCTGAGGTTCAGGGCAGTGGGGCCTAGCGGCCAGAGTCCATATACCTCGCCCTGAGGTTCAGGGCAGTGGGGCCTAGCGGCCAGAGTCCACACAACTCGCCCCGCAGATCAAGGCAGTGGGGCCTAGCGGCCAGAGTCCACACAACTCGCCCCACAGATCAAGGCAGTGTGGCCTAGCAGCCAGAGTCCACACAACTCGCCCCACAGATCAGGGCAGTGTGGCCTAGCGGCCAGAGTCCACACAACTCGCCCCACAGATCAGGGCAGTGTGGCCTAGCGGCCAGAGTCCACACAACTCGCCCCACAGATCAGGGCAGTGTGGCCTAGCGGCCAGAGTCCACACAACTCGCCCCACAGATCAGGGCAGTGTGGCCTAGCGGCCAGAGGAGTAGGGGGACCAGGGCCCACCCTCTCCACAGGGTCCCGACCCAGGGCTTACCTGTAAGCGGGGGTTCCCCTTGTGCTTAGCTCGGCAGGGATCCACCCGCAACACGCCAAGCATCAGTGCAGCTTTAACGCTGCTGGCTTCTAAAGTCTCCCTGGGTCACTTCCTACTGTCAACCGGGTTCTCCGGTCCATCCCCTCCACTCGCCACCTCCATCTGGGCTGCAGAGGGCGTCACAGCTTGGTTGGCCCTTGGATCCTGGGGCATTGGCTGTCCCACCTCGGGAGCTGGCAGTGTGCTTCCTTCTCCTCCAGCAGTCCACCCAGACTGAGCCGCTTTGCAGGCTTTTATACCTGGGCTCCAGTTGGAGCATGCCCAGCAGGGCTTTCGGGGCGGGGCTTCCTCTACCAGGAAGGAAGGGTTAACCCCTGCTGTACCAGTGCGGGGCCGCTCTGCCCCGTCACATCCCCTCTCACCCAGCTCCTCATCAAATCTTTTTCTCCTCCACTCCACTGCCCCATTGGCTCTCTGGCTTTTCATCTGTTCCCAGTCTCTCATCTGTCTTCTAGCTTCCAATCCTTCCCCCTCCAATTTCTGCTCCCAGGCCCAATCTCCTTGCCCAGCCAATCAGTGTCCTCCTAGGTTTTCTTGCCCCAATCTACTCTCCCCATGCAGGTCTAGCTCTTGTACCATCCACATTCAAATCAGGCATCTGCTTCTTCCATGTATCCTGTTTCCTGCCATGAGTGTGGGGGGTGGGTTTGGATCATTGAGGCTCTCTGCTGTCAGTTCAGGTGCCTGGAGCTAGAACAGCTCACAGCAGCCCAGAGCTCCAACTGAGGGAAAGTCATGCTTAGCTCTGGGCTGGAGCATGTCCCGTGTGGGTGGAATCTTTGGGGAGTTTAGCTGTTAAAATCTAAAAAGTCTCTACTGAGCATGTGTGAATGGCAATTTTCCAAAGGCTTATAATGTAAGTCTCACCTAGGTTCAGCCGTCTTTCCTTTTCCATAAGGTGATGTGACATGAAGTAGTGGTCCCAGAGTAGGACATGTTTCCCTTAACTCTTCCTCCTATGAGGGTGATCTCATATCTCTTTCAAAGTAGTATTAAGGAGAAGGGATACTAATTCTCTCTGTTGTTGCCATGTATGTTTTTCTTCTAAAGGAAGTAGCTCATCTGAAAGCGCACTAGAGACAAGGAGAAGACTTAGTATGTTGACTGATTATTTAAAATACGATGTGTAAGATTTTGGGCTCAGATATGTTTATGCCCTGAAGAATATTATGAAGGATGACTGAGTTCCACAGCAAGAGCAGTGTTTGGAAAGCTTTTTCTAGCTTGGCCAAAGATAAATTGGACATATTTTACTGTGTGTGTGTGTGTGTGTGTGTATGTGTGTGTATATATATATACACACACATATATATATGCAGGTGGTTCGGTTTGATTGCTGGTAGCACCACAAAGACGTTTCACTTATTCACTGAGAAAGACATAGCTACTGCCACCTGTCTTCACACATATAGACAAAGATATGCAGCCACATTAGCCCATCATCAGACAATTCCACTAGCTCTCCTTCCATTTCAGGAGCCAGTTTACAAATTCCTTCCTAGTTTTCAAATCCCTTCATGGATTTGCTCCTCTCTCTGATAGCTGTGTCTTTCTGTAATCCCATCTTGTTCCCTCTAGCCTACAACCAGCCACTGTCTATCACTAACACACTAGTACTATGTCCTGTCACATAGTCTCACCCCATGTAGTGAAAGAGCCTGGTTCTCTGCAGCTCCTGTTATCCTGAACAACTTTTTTTTTATAACCCTGTACCTAATTAACTCACCAAATATTGTCAATTCCGACCTTTATGCATATAGGGCCTGCTTCAAAGCATACTGACATCAATGGGGGTCTTTTAATTAATTTCAGTGAACTTTGGATCAGACTGGTGTTTTCTCCTTTGCTTATACCTCTTTATTTCTCTTTCTCTCAATTTAATACTCCATTGGTAAATGTGGGTCTGATCGCAATCTGCAGAGCCTAGACGGCCAGTGTACAGAAGGATAAAAAAATGGGAGGGAAATTTTAAAGCAATGTTGGACCAAGCACTGAAGCCAATTCCATTTTTTAATCCTGCCCAAATTCTCCTGGAACTCAGCCCACATGTGTAAACTTGATCTGAGGGAGAATAGAAACTAATGGAATTGCTCAGAGGTTTTAGGTGATTATAAACATACGGTCTGGGAGGGGAAGAGAGCTATGCAGACTGGGAGAAAATATAATCAGTAAATGAAAGGTTAATATGGAAAAAGTAACTTTAGAGCCTCATACATGCCTATTATCAGATAGCTCTGGCATGAAAGGCTTCCTACAGAAATGCTAAAGTGCACAGCTAATAGCTTAATGATTGCAACAAGAATACTTTTAAGGCATTGGAAAGAAAATTGGCTATAAAAGAACTCATCACATATTTATGGCTTCTTATAAAGAATGATGGTCTTGTGGTTAAGGTACTGGACTGTCACTGGAACTCAGATCTGGGTTTATTCCCCAGCTCTGCCATATATTTCCTGGATGACCTTGGGCCAGTCACTTTGGATAAAATGTTCAGAAGCTCCTAAGTGACGTAGGTGCCTAAGTATCATTGAAAGTCAATGGTTCTGGTGTGCTTAAGTGAATTTTGAAAATGGGTCTTCATTTCATAAATCACTTAGCCTCTTTTGAGAAAAATACCAGTTCTTCTGTTCCCCATGTCCCAAAGTAGGGATAATATTTCTTGTTACTCACCCTTTGTCCATCTTATCTGTTTAGATTGTAAGTTCATATTGTGCTGACAGTCACACATGAAAAAATGTAAATATGGTAATGGACTAAAGCTCTAGTGCCGGTAGGGAAGCCATGGATGGATATTCAATCTAGCTTTTTAATATGTTATAGTGATTCCTTAATTTGCAGTGTAGTCATAATAGAGAATCTACTTTGGACAGGATTCATACTTACCTTTATGACTATGTAAGTAACAATCTCTTTTCTTAGTTTTTGGCTAATAGTAATATTGATTCCCATCTCATGGGTATGTCCACTTGATGTGGTTTATTTCAAGTGATAAGGACCCTAAGGTGTTTGGTAGACCAAGAAGAGGAGGCATCAAGCTTGTTGGATTCTTGAGATGCAGGAATAGCTCATCTGCACAGTCTGCTCATAAAATCATCCCTATTGTTAATGCCTTCTGTGTGCAGAAAGCATCTCCAGGACAAAGCTGTAGCTTGTGCTTGTCATTGTAGGTGGAATGTGTTAGAGATCATTGGTGGTTACTGACACAAGTGGGGTGTCACATTCTGGGGTGCACTCCAGACCAGCGAGTGGTCATGTGACCGCCTGCCTTCTAGCCCTGGGTGCCTCAAATGCTCTGCTGCCGTGGCTCACTGACAGCCAGCAGACAAGCATGGCCCTGAATATCTGCTCTGATTCTAGCAGCCTGCCTATTACACCCCAGCCACACTCTGGTGTCCACCAACCTTGGATACTACCAGTCAAATGACTCCAGCACATTTCCCAAAACAATGCACTCTGCAATGTCCAGCCTTCTCCTGGACCATTCAGAGGAGTAATATGGTTAGTTTGCTCCTCTAAAGAGTCACTACCTTGCCACATTGACTGGAGTTAACAATCACCTCAATTCAAATACAGCATTGGGTTGTTTTGGATTAAAATAAAACAAGTTTATTAACAGCAGGACATAGGTTAAGTGATGCCAAGGAAAATAAATAAAGGTAGAGATGGTTACAAGCAAATAAAAGTGAAAAACACACATCTAAAAATCTAAAACGTAATCTAGCAAGGTACAGCCTTTGTTTAAAATGGTTTCTCTCACCAATCACTCTTTGTCCAACATAGCTGATTGTCCTTCAGTCAGGGCCTTCCACAGAAGTAGAGGGTGCTGGTACGCCTTGTCTTCCTGCATGAAAGATAACTATATTTTAAAGTCAGAAGGGGTCATTATGATCATCCTGCATAACAAGTCTGACCTCCGGCATAACTTGACACAGTTAAGCTTCTGGTGTGCTGAGATCACAGCCAATTATACAGTGGAGAAATTAATGCTGGGCCCTCACCAGGGGCCTCTATCGGAGCATGGTATATTGTATATGGTAGCTACTTCTCTGTTCTGCTTTTCCCCCACATACCAATACTCCCCCTCTGAAATGCAGAGGCCCTGTTCTGTGATACCTCTGCCGAGGGACATCCTTAGGATCAGAGACCATGCAGCAGAACCATTGCTCCTCTTTGTGTTAAGAGCTCCATGGAAAGAGCTCTTCACCAGAAGCCATTTGCAAGGCACAGCAACTGTAACTTTTACTGGCACTATGAAACCCTCTAACAACCTCCAAGGTGCCACAAGTACTCCTCGTTCTTCTAACAACATTGCATGTTTTCGAGCGCCACCTACTGTCACATTATATGTCAAATGTTTGTGTACATATAGACCTCTCTCTTACAGAGCACTCTTGGAGCGCTCTGCGTTAGAGCTGAGTGAAGCCGTTCGGAGAAACAGAGAGACTGAAAAATGCAGCGTCAGTCAACCTGAAAGTATTCATGAATTTGACACTAATTCACCACATAGTTTCAGCTCATAAAATGTATTTATTTGTGGAGATTCATATGGCAAGTGGCAGCAGCCTCCCTTCTAACTAGTAGCCTAGTAATTAGGGCACTCACCTGGGCTATGCAGGAGACCAATATTCAGTTCCCTTCTCTGTCTAATGTGCAACAGAGATTTGAACTTGGGGCTCCCCAGTGAGCTAATCACCGGGATACAGGATATTCTGGTGTGAGGTTGTCTCAGTCTCTCCCATTGAAGCTGTTCCACACTGTATAACTAAACAGTCATTGGAGCCTTACAGAAGTGTATTTATATTACATCAGCTCTATTATCTTTATTGACCAAACTTGTAATCTTGTCAAAAAATATACTAAATTAGTCTGACACGCTCTATTTTCTATAAACCAACGCTAATTGGCATTAATTATATTATCCTCCTTTAATTCTTTATTAATAAAGTCCCATATCAGCTGCTCCATTATCTTGCCTGGATGAAAATGTGCAGGGACCAATTTGTTTGTCATTCTTACCAGCAGACCAATAAGTTATGCAGTTGCTGATGGACAATTTCCTACGATGAGAGGATTATAATGTCATCAACCATCATAACCCTTTTGCCACCCCCCCCCCCAAAAAAAATCATAGGTTGCAAAAGTGTTTTAGATGAATAGGTCATACTCTAAATAGCTACAAGACCCTTAAAGATGTGCATTAGTCATCTACTGGTGTGTTTTTGGGAGGCCAAGGCCAAACAACGTGGCAATTTGACACTGAACTGCTTATCTCGGTGAAGCAGGACTGGACTGGACTGAGGCAGTAGTTTCCCCATCCACTGAGCTGGCGTGACCTGAGCTGAGAGAGCAATTAATTTGGAGAGGTGCTTGTACACTGGAGGTGGCAGATCAGGCACAGGGAAATCAATGAGAGTTAGGCACCTAACTCACTTAGGTCCTTTTGTAGATTCCACTAAACACCTATCATCATCGTGAGGCACGTGATTTCCTTTGTAAGATTAATTTGCAAACCGGACACCATAAGATTAGGCCTGAATAAAGACTGGGTGTGGTTGGGTCATACAAAACCTAAACCTAATTTCCCCAATACTAATTTCCCCCTACTGTTACTCACACCTTCTTGTCAACTGTCTGAAATGGGCCACTCTCATTACCACTGCAAAAGTTATTTTTCCTCCCTTGGTATCCTGCTGTCCATTGAATTGTCTCGTTAGACTGACTTCACACTTGATAAGGCAACTCACATAGTTTCATATATTTATACCTTCTCCTGTATTTTCCACTCCATGCATCTGATGAAGTGGGTTCTAGCCCACGAAAGCTTATGCCCAAATAAATTTGTTAGTGTCTAAAGTGCTACAAGGACCCCTCGTTGTTTTTGCTGATACAGACTAACATGGCTACCACTATGAAACCTTTTTAAGATCTGGCACTACGACACTTGTGCATTTCACTGGGGGACATGCACTGAAGCAGGGGAGTACTACCTGTGATCACCCTGGATGCTTCTATCTGAATGACACACACCTCTCAGATGTGGGAGCTGATGTCTTCAATCTGGCTGTACTGTCCTGGATCCAGAAATAGTTGCAAAATTTGAGGTATCCCAGCTAAGAGCAAGGCTAGAAGTGCATCTGGTGGCTTGTCCTGGTAGCAGGGGTTAGCATCCCTTGGTGGTTGTAGAATTATATGGGCAAAAGGAGGGACTGTGTCCCCTAATCCCACATAGATTGGGCGAAGAGCTGATGTCCTTGCCTGTGCATTGGGCATAGGTCCATGAATTCCTGATCTGTGGATTTAGGTCATGGAATTTTATTGGCCCACTAGAGCCTTGGGTAGAATGAGACAGTTGGCTACGAAGGTCATAAGGAAGTTGCAGTCACTTGAAGAAATCTAATGCTTCTGTCTGTTCTCATTGGTCCCTGCCATTTTCAATACAAGTGTTATTTCTGAACATTGTGATACTGAGACTTAATCACTATACTATGGTTTAAAATATAGAATAAGCACTCTGTGGCATTAGTTGTAGCGCTTGTATCTGTTTTATATTTGTACTTCTCTCTGTTTGTATTACATCTTTCTCTCATAGGCTGCATCTCATGTTAATGTTATATTTTGCATATTCAACCCAAAAGGCCAAATTCTGTCCTCATTTATACTTGTTGGCACCAAAGGAGTTGCTCTCATTTGCTTAATACGGGGCATGTTGAGGCTGCATCTGCAGCCTTTGTGTGCAAATGTCCCATTGAAATAAGTGGGAGACTTTCAGGTATAAGAATGGCAGATTTGGGTCCTACAGCAGATGTAATGTTCCATTATTGACAGAGTGGATAAAGAGGTTAAGAAAAAGGGATCCAAATCTCACCCCTCATGCAGTGCTTAGAATGCTTTCCCTTCTTCCCATTTTTTCCCTTAAATAATATGGCTGTAGTTTGCATTTTGAATATCTACAATGGGTATTCTAACTCTAAAAGTGCCCTGAGCATTTTCCATTGGCATAACATCCAGATTAAAATATACTGTGCATAATGATTAATCTTGTGGGCTTTAGATGCCCCCTGGTGGAAAAATCCTACAGTGTAATGTTAAGGATTTCATGCACGGTCATCTCTGTAGGCAGAAGTTTGATTTATTAAATATATTTCAGACTCATTTGAGGCACTGCACTATTATCAGTATATCCCATGAATAAAAGCGCACACAAGATCCTGAGTTACAAATGAGCACCTGGAGTCATTTAAGAGCTGCTAGCATGATGTACGTTACTAGTACGGTATAAATTGCTGGCCTAAAATTTCTTGCAGGCAAACAATGCCAAGCTCTTAATATATATAAAATGAACTCTAGTAACTTAAGCAAAATAATCACAATTTTCCCCACAGTCTTTCCAGGATTTCAAGCTGGAGTTGCTTCAGGGGATACACAATACCTTGTTACAAACCATAGAACGTTTTAAAGAGTATCCATCTGACAACCTTGGCTAATGTCATATCTTCTATCTAGATTACTTCAATATGTCATGTTCATATCACACCACTCTGTCCATGGTTCCAATGCCAAGGATTTTTGTCTTGTCCAACCTTTGCATCTGGAAGTAATGAGCTTAATATTTTGGCTCTACCCCCATAAAAGCTATGTCACAAAAAAGTAGCAATCTTATGAACTGCTGTTTACCCTGAAGACAAATTTGAGATCCACAGTCTCTAAATTCTGCTCAGATTTATTTAAAGACAAATTTTCCACTGTATCCCCACAGAACCTACAATATACAGTATGACAGAGTGATTTGACAACCATTTATGTTTAAATCCAATTCTTTTCAAAGGACTGGTCTTAACAGATAGTGGATTATGTTGTTCCTTTTCGGGGGAAACACTGTGACAGAACTTGATCTTAAAATGGCTGTTCTTCGTAGTATGATTCCTGATAAAATTTAGGGCAGATTTTTTTTATCAAAATCAGAAATTCTTTGTATTCAGGTCTATTCACCTCTACACACAGCATATGTAACATCATGGGGAGTTTAGTGCATGTCTGGAGAGAACACATAGGAAAGGCATCTTATCTAAAACTCTGTAGGTTTGACTACACTCATGATTTTTCAAAAAAATCTCCCATTGTTGCCTTCAAAAAATGCAGCTTGATCAATGATGGAAACACTAGTGACACAGACATTTCTACTGCTGTGTAATCTAGATCAGCTCTGAGCAGGGTTAGATGAGCTGGTGGTAAAAACACCTGTCTTAAGTTTTCACTAGTGTTTCTATTACTACTACTGGTTGAATGGCACTGATAGGAGAGCTCCCATGAGATGTCCTGAAAAAATACCAGTGTATATAGAGCCTGTGTGTTGTTTTACCTCTATTCCTGGCACTCTATTCAGAGTCTGACAAAATGAATCCTGAATCCAAACATCCCATGATTTTAGAAGGAATCACCGCTTCATTTAAATCACAGAGGCTTAAAATGCACTCAGTTGAATGTCATAATTTGGAGACAGCTTGCACAGTGCACATTTGGAATTTTTGAAACCTGTTTCTGAAATGATCTCTCTGTGCACTGAAGTTAACCTCTCTCTGGCACATTAGCTCGTGACCTGAGAACAGTTAAATAACTGTAAGCACATCAAGGAAAAGGTTATACTGTGTTTTGTCTATTTTCTAATACCAGTCCCGGATGTGTTTATTTGGAAACTTGGCACATACTTTGCTTTGCTACTCTTGGTTAATCCTGCCTTATTTTTCTTTGAGCTACCTTTAGGTCCATATAGAACCAAGTATATGTTCTTAGGCCCTACTCCTGCAATCAGGTACAGGCAGACCACCAATGAAATCTGTAGAACTTCATGTATGCACAGGAGCATCTCATTACAGGACAAGGCCATGTATTGCACGCAGAATGCTAAGGTTTATGATCTCAAGCTTATTTTCAAATGTATTTATTTACCCAGTTTTTTCCTTAAAGTGCAGTTTAAAGGAAAAAGTTGCTTATTTAAAAGTTGTTGGAAGGAAGGAGGAGAGGCAGGGAAGAGGGGTCAGGGAAGTTCTATCTCATAGCCTTATAGAAACCTCCCAGGACTTCAAATTCTGAAGCATCTAGACCTTGCTGTTATTTGACCTGTATTTTGATGCTATTGATCTAATGTTCAGCTTGTTGTGGTAACTTTGATGTGCAGATGTTGGCAGTCATGTTCTTACTGACATTCTTACCATAGAGTTTGTTGCTGCAATTTTAAAAAAATGCAAACTATTTGTACGTCAATGCCTGAGACAAATGTGACTAGAAATATTTCAGAAATATTAGTTTACAGGTCACTAGTGACACATGCAGACGCATATAATTTCATCATTAATTCTTAGGCTCATTAGAGCTGGTCAGAAAAACTTCAACAGAACTACTTTTTATTGGAGAATCCAGTTCCATTGAAACAGAAATGCTTCACAAAATTGTGTTGATTTGACAGAAACTTCATTTTGAAGAAAAGGGGTGGAGGGGATTTCCAACAGTGTTGAAACATTCCATTTTATTTTTCAGAATGAAACATGTTGATTTTTTTTCATTTCAAAGTGACTTTTTGTCTTGAATGTTTGTATTACATGAAAATATAAAATAAAGTCAAAATCAAAATGCAACTTTTCAATTTTGTGAACATTTAAATTAAGAAAAAAATAAGAATTTTCTTCAACAGAAGATTTTGAAACTTTTGGGTTTCATTTCTGAGCAGAACAAAAAAGAAATCCTTTGTTGCACACATTCCATTTAGTGTGCAGCTCTACTAATCATTGATATAACACCAAAAGTGTGCCAGGCATGTCCTGTTAGCAAGTTTTTTAAAAAACCACTCAGGAGCAATAAGACTTTTACTGGGCCAAAACTTTAAGTCTCCCCATCTGTAAAATGGGAATATAATACTTAATATACCTTCCTCCCAGAGATGTTGAGGATTAATTGTTTGTCCTTTGTGTAGTACCTTGTAAAATGTAAAGGGATACAGAGAATGGAATGGGACGTTTCTGCCTCCAATTGTTGGTTACTGCATTGTTGGTTTTCATCATTAAAACTTCCAAGCATTTAAATACCATGGAGGTCCTTGGATGCCATGTGATGGGCATGGTATTAGAAACTGAATGGAAGACTACATAAGTAGCATGTATAGAGCTATGCATTCTGGGGTATCAGGGCAGATGGTGAGCCCTCTTTCTCCACTGTGCACAGCTTTAATTTAGACACAGTGAAGAATTGAGCTCAGGATCCCTTCCATGTGCCTACACATGACCTGCTTCTTACTGATCCCAACTTTGGATCTTAGGTCCTGTTCTTGCATTTGGATCCATGTAGGTTGGACTTCTGGACCCATGGTGAATGCCACTGACTTTGATAAGACTCTACTGTTAGCTCTTTGTGCAGACCTGAATATAGAATCAGGGCCTTAGCAGAGCAAGTTACAATCCCTTTGCTACAGTAGCTCTAATGTATGGGACTCCCTGCCCCTTGACAGCTGTCTTGGTCATCCTTTCCTAGAAACACCTTAAAGTGTGCATTTTTAAAAATCATAATTTTCAACCCTTATTAAATATACCTAGGAGTCCTAATCATGGACCAGGACCCCAATCTGCTAGGTGCTGTACAAATACAGAACAAAAAGTCAGTCCCTTCCCCAAAGAGTTACAATCTAAGTATAAGACAAGAGACAACACATGGATACAGACAAACCAGGGAAGGGTGTGGAGGAGGTAACAAGGAAACAGTAAGACATTATTGGTCACTATGATAGGCTGCCGTCTCAGCACTAGATCCTTCAACAGAACCTTTTCCTGTTTTCTTCCTCCCTTTAATACTCCCTGCATTTCTTTCTTCTGTAGACTTCAGTTTAGTGAATAGTTGTTGTTTTCTAATACTTGACATTAAACACTTAGTATTACAATTATCAGAGGGGTAGCTGTGTTAGTCTGGATCTGTAGAAGTGACAAAGAGTCCTGTGGCACCTTATAGACTAACAGACGTATTGGAGCATAAGCTTTCGTGGGTGAATACCCACTTTGTCGTATTCACCCACGAAAGCTTATGCTCAAATATGTCTATTAGTCTATAAGGTGCCTCAGGACTCTTAGGCTAGGTCCACACTACCCGCCCGATTCGGCGGGTAGAGATCAATATTCTGGGATCGATTTATCGCATCTCATCTGGATGCGATAAATCGATCCCAGAAGCGCTCCCCGTCGACTGCGGAACTCCTGCTCACCGAGAGGAGGAAGTGCTGTCGACGGGGGAGCCTGCCTGCGCCGCGTGGACCCGCAGTAAGTAAACTTAGTTTGATCTAGGAAACATCAACTTCAGCTACACTATTCTCATAGCTGAAGTTGCGTTTCCTAGATCGATCCCCCGCCCCAGTGTAGACCAGCCCTTAGAAGCGACAAAGTGTTTAATGGCACCCTTGAGAGTAATGGGTGTGTGTGTGTGTCTGTGCACATACAGGATTAAAACTATTGTTTATTCTAATTATTTATTACTAGTCCCAAAATGGCATGAAAGGGTTAAGAAGACTGGCACTTCAAGTTTCTTGAAGAGGATGAAGTTACATTTTGAGGGTTCTAATGTCATCCTATTATTGTGTGTAGAAAATACAAATCCACATGGAACAGTAACCAGATTATATTTTATATACTACTTTGAAATTATAATACAGCTACTCTTCATGTATCATTTAATTTTTCAAGACTGTCTTTCAGAGGAAATGTAACTTAATATGATTTAACCATTGGGGGTTTAAATTTAGTCAATTTATGTTCATTATAAACAAATCCAAATTCCTAGCTAGTATGGTATGACTAACATATGTCACATACTACAGCATGTCTGATGTACCCTTTAACATTTTAACAGTCCATCAGACATTAATGTGACTTAAACATCAAAAACAGGTTCATTTTGCCATTAATATCCTGAAACAAGAACATCTAATATACACATCCTGAGATTTAATCTGTAAACATAACCAAAAATGTCTGGATGAAGGGGTTTTGTTTATATTTCAGTAGTGCTACTTCCATGAAGCATGCATGGGCTATCTTTAGTGTTAAACTCTAAGGCTCTGTCAATAGTAGGATGCTAATGTTGTTGATACTGTTCGGACCGGCTATAAGTCTTCTGCTGACATGCTGATCCCTTTGTACGTCCACAAAATTTAAAGCTACTGGTAAATATAACTTTTCTTACAAAGGGGGAAAGTATGTTAGAACAACTTCAAACATACTCAGCATTTCTTTGTTCATCATTCCGTAGTAGGAAACAGGACTTGAAGTGAGTAGGATTAAGAATTAAAAGGATACACATCTCTTTATTCAAATAGCAATAAGACTGATTAGTTTAATATATAAAAAAGAAAAAAAGGAAATACTTAAAGTGGGTAAATAGTGGCGAGAATGGATTCATGGAGAAACTCCTTGAAATGCAAAAACTGTCTTTCAGTCCGACTAAATTCCTATCCTCTTTAACTTTTACACAAACCCTCATGCTGATTTTTTCTTTCATGAATATCTAGGGTTAAGTTCTTATAGCATATTTGCATCTGAATAAGCATATTTGTACTAGAAGTGCTCTCTGCCCCCTATCTATATATAAAATTAGGTTAGTGTGTTTGGGAGTGAATATGGATGTCCAAAGCAAGATGATAATGAGAGGAAAGAGAATAGAATAGTTTGCAATCTGCTATCAACAACATTGCATGATCAAGGTATTCTTGAAATGAAACCACCATTGAATTAGTATGGAGTGAGTTTTGGTAGCAGCTGTGGCCTTGGAAAACCAGCCAGAAACACACAGGAATTTAAGGTATAGTGACTAGTTAAGTAACTGAGGGCTTGTCTAAACACAATTTTTGTACCAATTAGAGAGGGTCAGGAATTATTGGATGGAACATTTTTTCATCAGAAAATGCCTATTCATCCAAACAAAAAATTTTTGTGGAAATGTATCTGTTTCTCAGGAGCCAATAACCCAGTGATCTGGGCATTTACCTGGCTTGTGGGAGATCCAGATTCAAGTCCCTGCTCAGAATCAAGCACAGATTCTCAATAAACTGATCCAGAAACAGTTCCTGACCATGTTGGGGAAGGCAGTCAGAACGTGGAGAGCAACAGCCACAGTGCAGCGCAGATGTTGGCAAAGCCATCTTTGGAAATCCACCAAGCAACAGTACCACTTACGAATCTTTCAGTTTCTCTTCAGACCTTGGGAGTGAATAAGGAAACTAAGACTATGGGCTAGCAGTTGACCAAAGAAAAAGGGGGTGAAGCATTTATGAGTGAACTGAAAATGACAAAATCAGTAGACAAGGGTAAAGGTGCAATTCCTGTAGTCTGATGGGGCACAAAGCCAAGGGTTGCCCCATTAAGAAATTGAAGGTTGCGTAACATAGGTTTGTGAGGGGGAACACCCTCACCTTATTAAGGAGGAAGCAAAAGAGGTCTTCTGGGCTCAGCCAGCACTAACCAGACACACCTTGAGGGCTTGCTTTGCCTTGCGGAAGGAAGCTTAGAAAGGGAAATCCTGCCACAGAAAGGGTGTCAACTAGGGGTATGACTGCTGTGGCTCAGAGACCGCTAGTTGCAGGGTTAGATGGGTCTAAGGACAGACTCTAAGCCTGATTAGGACATTCAAAAACCTATAGACAAGCCGGGCCCCAAAGGGGTAACCTAGGTACTGCCCAAGAGACTGAGCACCTACATTTCCTTTCTTCAGTTTGATCTTCCCTGTCCTCAGGGAGCCAGGAAAGAACCTCTCTTTTGTTTGGAGAGACTGGTATATCCTGAGCAGAGGAAGGACGCTGTGAGTGCCAGAGAATGAAAGCAACCCAAACCGTGGTCTGGTGGGGGACTCAACCACCCACCACTATTGTTATATACCCTGGGAGGAGGGCTGTCCTCAGAGGAAGGGTAAGGAAATGTGTTTCATTACCTTGATGGCAACATAGTAAAAGCACGGTTGGATACCAGAAGCTCTCAGACACTAGTCCATAATCAACGAATTCCAGTGAAGGACTTGGATCAGGAGAGAACTTGTCCACCAAAACTCAAGGCAGGCCCAGCAAAAGCAGAAGATACAATACAATTGAAAAGCAAAAACAAGGGATTTGCAGCAGGACAAAACATGTTACTCCCATTACCATCTCAGTAAAGCAAATCATTGGCTAAATGGCCAGGCCTTCATGAAATCCTGAGGAAAGCTGGACCAGTGACATGTGAGAAGGCTATGCCAGGAAAAAAAAAACGGAAAAAGGATATCTGATGTTCAGATATGTTACAAGAATGGAAAAAGCCTCAAATGAAATATCAAAAGAGCCTCACGATCTAGGAAATATCATAGGATGCTGTTGTTGCAGAAATGGATTGGCCTAAAACATGGAGGAAGGAGGAGCCTGGTTCTCTGAACACATTGGAAGAGGAAGAAATAGTGCCCACTTATTTACTGTGAAACCAGGAAAGACTACTTTGGTTCAGTCTTCCCCCTTCCTGACTCAAGTAGAGCAGGGACTTGAATCTGGGCTTTCTACATCCCAGATGAATGCCCTGACCACCAGGATATAGAAGCTACTGGTTAGCTTGCCAGTGTCTCGATCTCATTTTGTTTTTCACAAAAAAATGCAGAAGGTCTCTTTTATTCTGCATCAGAATGAAAACAATTTCAGAAATCAGTTTTTTTCATGAAAAACAATTCTTGTTTTCCAGCCAGCCCTAATACCAGTAATTTTATTTAGAAACTGATATATTTTAAATTGCTGCAACTCCTAGTGTGGGTGCAGCTATATAGATATAAATGTGTTTATACCTTAACTCTTCCATATTGGTTTAACTGCATTCACGTTAGGAGCTTATGCTGATCTAACTATTGGTTTCGTTACATCTCTTGCTTTTTGCACAACAAAGGTTATATGAAGGAACCACGCAGGCACAGTTGGGTCCAAATAACCGTGCTTAGTGAATATATACTGAATGCAAGGCCTAGCTACAGATAAACTGCTACTTCAGTGAGGTTCTGGCAGCTTCTGGAAAATTGTAGGATATAGAGCACCGGGAGTGTCACTATAGGACTAAAAGTATTTAAACCTTATTCTGACACATTACAGGTTTTTAAACCAATTATAATTAAAACAATATGCTGTGTAGATCATCCCCTAAAAATGTGCAAAATCTATTCACTAGTGAAGTGTTGCTAGTTCAAAGTTAAATGTCCCAGGGGGATTAGCAGGACTTGGCTTCTCATCGCCCTGACCACTTTGGTTTATCCTGCTCCCTTTCTCAGTTTGAAAAACAAACTGTAAGCTCTTCAGGGCAAGGACGGTCTCTGGGGTCATGTATTTTGTACCATGCCTAGCGCAGTGGGACCTGATTGTGTTGTGGCAGCACTCCAAGATCCCAGTGAGGAAGAAATAATAAAGAACAGGGCTACAACTTACAACATAAGATCATCTTTTCCCCCATCTGAGACACCTGTCCTCATTCATTTGGTACAGAACCAGTGAAGATGGCCTTGGATTTCACCACTATGAAACTAAACCTTTTCACCTCCATTTGGCCCCCAAGTCATGTGATTGGCTTAAAATATATACGAAGTTTTAAGAAAAATACTAATTCCGGGTGCTTTGTATTTGCTTTCAAGATTCACATTTTTCAGTTTCTTTACACAAGCAGGAGGATTAGATTTTTTTTTTAAAAGTGTAACTGGAGTTATTAGAACTAGACCTGGTCCAAGGTTGGAATGTTTGTTTTGCAAGAAAATAAAACAAAAAGGGTTCAATTTCTGAACAGGTCAGACTAGATGATCGCTATGGTCCCTTCTGGCCTTGGAATGTGCTAACTCAAAGAAGAAATTTTGGAATATTCAGTGGAAGGGAAAATAATAAAAAAAAATCATTTTGAAAGTTTCTAAATGATATTGAGTCTGGGACCTGTGGCAAATTGCTGGCACTACTATGATGGGTCCTGCGCTTTCTCTTCTTGTGGGGGGGTTTCAGGGCACCATTTCTTGCCCCTGAACTGGGGTATCAGCTGTCCCACTAGTATCCCAGAGAAAGGGAATGGAGAGGGAGGGACCCGGGCCCACCCTCTACTCCGGGTCCCAGCCCAGGGGCCATAGGTTAGCGGGTAAACCACTTGTACTAGTGATACTTTCCCCTGGGCTACTTCCCTCTCCTGCTTGTGGGGCTTCCTGCCTTCCCTCTGCACAAGCCAGGTGTCCCTTTACCTAAAGTCTTGGTCTTCTTAGCCCGCCACAGCACTTCTCCAAACTCTCCTCTGCTTTCCTCCAAACTGCTCTCTTCTCCACCACCAATCCACTCTGCTTCAACTCCTCCAAACTGCTCTCTGCTCCACCACCAATCCACTCTGCTTCAACTCCTTCCTCCTCCTCCTCTGTCTGCCTGAAGCAGGGGGTTTTATTAGGTTCCTGAGAGGGCCTTAATTGACTGCAGGTGCTCCAATTAACCTGTAGCCACCCTCCCTAGTCTCCAGGGAACCATGCCTTAATTAGCCTAGGGCTTATATATTTCCCCTCTCACACTCTACTACTGCTGCTCCCTGGCCCTCCTGTATCACAGACCCCACACTTCAAGGCTCTTCACACAGTTCCTATAAAGCCCTAGTGGACTGATAGAGTTGGGAGCTTAGAAGTCCTGGAACCACAGCTAATCCAGGAACCTGGAGCTTGAAAGCCAGGGCTTCCAGGCTCCTGGGTCTGTGACAAGGTGCTTGAGAGCCCCAGCCCCAAATAAGTTTACATGGCAGGCCTGCCCCAGAGCCACAGCTCCTGGAAGTCCAGTCCCCAGCAGTCTGTCAGGCAAGCTACACGAAACCAGGAAGGGTTACATCAGAATTTCATGAAAACTAATATGTTTTCATGAAAACATTTTGGTTTCAATACATCATCATTTCCAGTGAAAACCTGTTTTGTCAGAAAATTCCCACCCAGCTCTATTAATGACTCCAGGAGCTGGGTCTTTAAATAAGCCACCAAAATATTATCAGACTCCCAATAAAGTCACGAGAATTAGCAACACCGGAAGCTGTGCCAAATAATCAACAAGTACAGTCATGTTTGCGAGGAAGAAGAGCAAACACTTTTACTAACTGCACAAACTCTATCAGTGAGAGCTCACTCAAGCTTCTGGAAATATCTAGTTCAGGCATCAGCAACCTTTGGCATGTGGCTCACCAGGGTAAGCCCCCTGGTGGGCCGGGCTGGTTTGTTTACTTGCCCCCTCCACCGGTTCGGCTGATTGCGGCTCACACTGGCTGCGGTTCGCTGTCCCCAGCCAATGGGGGCTGCGGGAAGCGGCGCAGGCCGGGGGATGTGCTGGCCTCCGCTTCCTGCAGCCCCCATTGGCGGGGAACAGCGAACCGCGCCCAGTGGGAGCTGCAATTGGCTGAACCGGCGGGCGCAGCAAGTAAACAAACTGGCCCGCCCTGCCAGGGGGTTTACGCTGGTGAGCCACGTGCTGAAGGTTGCCGATGCCTGTTCTAGTTCATGTTGGGCATGCTTAGTGGCTTAACACAGGCATTAGCATAGTCCTTCACAAATTAACATTACATTTGAAGAGCCACTTCTGAATTAATAACTTGACACTTCTCCTTATCTACACAAGAATATAAGAACTGCTATAATAAGTCAGCCCAATGATCTATCTAGCCCAGTATCCTGTCTTCCAACAGTGGCCAGTGCCAAATGCTTCAGAGGAAATGAACAGAACAGGGCTACTATTGAGTGATCCATTACCTGTCATCAGTCCCAGCTTCTGGCAGTCAGAGGTTTAGGGACTGAGGAGGAAAGCCCTATAGTTGAGGGGTGACGGGGGAGGAGAGTGGACAAGCTGCTGTTACCTGGGAGCAAGAAGCCTAGTTGAGGGCTAGGAGCTGCCAGACAGAGCTCTTTGTAGAAGGGTGAATCTGGGTTGGATTGTTGAGTGGACCAGAGCCCAGGTACCCGTTGGTGGGTGTTGAGACAGGCTGTTGAAGGTGGAGCCTTCCTGTAAGGAAGGGGGCTGGATGCTGAGTTCAGCTGGGTCAAAGATTCTTTGATTTTATGCTGTTGTTGGACTTTGTCTGAAGGATTCCATTACCACAGAAAGGGTTGAACGCTCTTAAGTGGCTTGGACAGAGGGCCAACTCATATTGACAGCTGGAGTAGGTCGAAGAGCATGGTGTTGAAGCTGAGACAGAAGTGCCACAATGCCAGGTCTTGCTGAGAAAGGCTACTGCAGGATGGTGAGTCTTGTACAAAGACATTATCTCATTTAGGAAGGGCTGAACACATCATAGGGGCCTTGATACTTCTTCTAACTTTACCGTTGCTAATCCTGGATTAATCTTTGGGTCCTCTGGTTCATCTGAAGAAACTAAACAGAATGGAAGGTTACCATCTACTCTGAATAATACTGCAGCATTGGACTGCATCATTGTCATTCCTAGGCTCACAGGCATTTTGAAAGTGCCTAGATTCTTGGGCTGTCGTTGTGGTAGAAGAACAAAATAATTTGGGGAGAGAATGAATATGTAAATAACGGATTCACAGAGTTTAACACCAGTAGGGACCACCAGATCAGTGGTGAGAGCTTATTCAAGAAGCACATACCAGTCTGAGCACTGAACAATCCATCCGAAACCAGGATTTAAAAATCTTTCAACAATGTTTCTAAATTAGCTACCACAATTTCTTTCTGCTGTGCAACTCCAGCAGCTGAGCCTAGCTTAGGATGCAACCTTAGATAGTGAAAATTCTTCCCCATTTTTTTTGTAGAGTTGGTGTTTAATATTCCTCTTTAACAGCTATTATTATACAGCCTCCTTTAGGTATAACTTTTAAAAAATAAACACTGAGGTAAAACGTAGAGAGGTAGGTCTGAATAATCAGTTTGACTTCAGCCTGAAGAATGGAGAGCTACTCCAGGAGAATTTGTCCCATCGGGTGAAATTTGCCACCTCTTAAGTGCTTAAGTAGGATATAAGATGCCTTGTGCTGGCCCTTTTCACAGGGGTGAATTTTCCCCATAGAAAGCGAAGGATTCTCGGATCATGTAAATTGTCATAGTTCCTTTTGAACTCTTGGGGTTGGCAAGTAAGCTTGTAAAATAATCCACTTGTATGAAGGAGGCACTGCTGCATGAATGCAAGCTCATAAACAGCTTTATTACTGCTGATTCTAACCCATAAGCAAGGACATATACCGAATGAGCCCATTTGGCATAAAACTGAGAAGGAGCACAGAGCTATCAGTGTTTGCCAAATGGAAAAGAATGAAATCAGTGGAGAGAGCATTTTGTTTCCAACTAGAGAAAGTATTGCAAAAAATGGAAAGATTTATTTTAAAAAAACCAACCCTTTGAAATGCACCTTATGGTGCTCTTTTACAACACTTGAAATTAACATAAGCTAGTTTTAATTTACATATTTTGATATGTGTGCTTAACTGCAGATGGGATAGAGACCTTTTAAGAATATGTCTTTTGGGTTCATTCTAGGCAGAAGAGTTGTAGAAATCCTCTTGGAGATTTAAACAAAAGAGAACCTAAAAAAGATGTTCCTCATTTTGTTGCAGTGCTCTGCCCATGATTAATAAAAGCCTCTCATGGAGACTCTAATTCAGTATATTCTTGGCATTGTCATTGTGTTTCTCTTTCTTCTCAGCTGGGTCAAGTCCCAGGGACTATAAAACACAAAAACATGACTTTTCTTGACAGTTCCTTAATTTAAAATAGGGCCTACTGCTGTGCAGGGCAGTGTTTTGTACCTAAATGTAGGTGTTTATGAGGATGTAATGGAGATTAGAGAAGGACAAATAGTTTCCCATTATAGATGGATTTTAAATAAAGGTTGAATAAAACTCAGACCAGGCTTTGGTGAAATCAGCGAAGGAACTTGTACTGCAAACCTTGAAGGTTCTCTTCAGTGATTACACAAGATGGGTGGCATCTACGAGTGATGGTTCTGAAGTTTCATGTACACATTTTATTCTGACCTGCACTGTATCTTTGATAAGGGACTTGCTGTATAGGCAGGTGGCCATCAATGGCTACCATGGGGACTAATAAATCTATTCTCAGGCCCCAGATGCCTGTCTGAAAAATACTAAAGTATGGGAAAAAAGGTATACAAATCAAATGGTTTTCACCGGGTGAAGGTTTAATGGTTATTTGTATAGTTTATGGAACCTCCGTGGGCTAAATTATGAAATCAGTGGTTTTACTCCGGCTTTGCAGTAGTGTAAGTGAGAGCAGAGTAAGTCTATTGCTCACTTAAAAGACTATTATACAGCCTAGTCAATTTCAATCTTGGACCGTTTTCTCCAATATTTAGCCTAAATATTATTGTCTTAATTTAATCCCTTCACTCTAGTTATACCCCTGGGATCACCCTAATTTATTCCCTGTCTTTGGTGTTTATCCCCAGGTCTGTATTTCAGTTTCACTGGAGGCAGCCAAAGCTAGAGGTTGCCTAACCTAGTGTCTGGTTGAAGTGGGGTCATAGGCAAAGGCTAGCTGTCTGTCGCTTGATCTAGATATGACAGAGGTGCTGGTGGTGGTCCAGGACAAACAAGCAAAAGATGTCAAGGATTCAGTGGTGCAAGCGGAATCCATTTCTTACCGGTATGGGGGGACCCCACGGGGGACACATGACCACCTCACGTGACCCTCCACATGACTCCTCCCCAACATGGGGCCCCCGTGCTCTCCCCGTCCCCTCCCCATGATCCACCCCCCTTACCTGGGGAGCGGGGGCTCTGTCCTTCTCCCTCTGCACTGGAGACTTTGAAACCACAGCGGGGAAAGGAGCAGAACGTGGGGCTGCTGGGGCCTCACGTTCTGCTCCTTTCCCCACTGTGATTCCTGGGAGAGCCCTGAACCGCAGGGCTCCACCAGGCAGCCCCACGCCCACAGCTCCTCCAGCATGACTGTACCTCCCCTGTCCCCACCCCCAGCCCTGTCTTCCAGCAGGGCTGCTGGACAGATGGAGGAGACCCTGCGTGGAAGGGCTGGGGATGGTACATCTGTGCCAGAGAGGCCCCAGGTTTTGCTCCTCCTCTGTCTGGTACGCTGTACCCACTATAAATATCTTGCTGGGATGGCGTACTGGACCGTACCACCCTACTTGCACTGCTGCAAGGACTATAACTGAAGATACATGTTCTTTCCTCACTTGAGCTCACAATCTAGTGGGTCTGGTTAGATTCCCAGCTGCTGCTGATAGAGAACTGGGTAATGGCAACAGCAAGGATGGTTTTTCCTGGCTAGGTTGCATGCTGCAACCCTTTATTTCAGATATACATGTTATTGTCATCAGCCAGGCCTTTGTCACCTTCGATCATTGCAGTGCATAAGCACTAGGTATTACACATTTTAGGTGCTTAAGGCTGATGGCTTTTTTGACTGCTCTGTGTTATGTATCAAAATTGCTCTGTCCTCAATCAAAAAAGGGGATGTAGCTATTTATTTCTTTTATACTTCTAATGATTATTTTAAACAATTTTCTCAGACAAACCAATGGACAATATATCAGCTCATTTTAAATGGATCATGATAAACAAATTGCTGTTTTTAAATTTAGACAGCCTTGGGGTAGATGTGAGAATAAGCTGTGAATTAAGCATCCCTTGACAGATGGAAATTTGTAAAGTGAGAAAAACCAGGCTGACCTCTAGTATGGTGCTGACAAGTGAAGGATTAAATCATCTTGAATATTGGGAGCCACATGTTATGAGTCCCTCATCAGAGGGGCATATGTACGCAGAAAACCTGCAACTCTCTGTCATTTATTCACAGTAATGCATACTGCAGTCAAAATGTTTAATGCTTTGGAGGATTAAGTGGACATTCCTGTTGATATTGGTCACAGGAACTTACTAACTCATAAGACAGCACCAGGTACTATAGACTTCAGCGCTTCTGACAAATTGCGGTTGTCCAATTTTGACTAGGTTGTGACTTGGACAATGCACCTGCATAGGGGTGTCAGAAGTCATAACCCTCTGCCACCTTCCTTGCGCTATCAAGTCCTTGAGGCTGGTTGCACAGGACTAAGATTACTTGACTGATCATTCTCTCCTTGGAGCAGCTGGGTGAGAAATGTGTGGACCATGGCTCAACTTCCCAGTGCTTGCTGGTGAAAGTACCTGGGCCAGTGCCATGAACTGCTGGGGTTTCCTAGCAGTACATTACTACCCTTCAGAAGCAAGGAGGAAGCAGGGGAAGAGTAGTCTCTCTGAGTCACCACACCTCCTGGGCAGTTCTTGAAGTGGCATAGCTAATGCATAACCTGTCGATCAGGGTTGACACCGCACCATCTATCCCGCTGAACTTTTGAAAACACGTATGTGAAATATCACACAAATGTAACCCTCTGTTTGGTGTGTTATGCTTCCCTCCAGTTGTGTGTCCAATCCACAGAAGATATGAGTTTACTGCAGCTTCCAGCTAAAAGAAGCGAATCTTTTAGCTCAAGCTATCACAGGTTTTTTTTTTTAAGTTGTGGATGTTTAACTTGACCAAGATGGTGGTTATAAAAACTTGGTGAGTTACACAGGCATAAACATTTGCAAAAACAGCACTGGGTGAGTCTAATTCTGATTAAATTTCAAGTCAACTTCATTTCTCAGTCTGGAAAATAACTGATGAATAGCTCTGCTACTTTTCAGAAACAACCCCTTTGTTTTTATACATAGTTAGAGGCCAGTCCTGCTCCCAGTGAAGTCAGTGGCAAAATTCCCTTGGACTTCAATGGTAGCAGGATAAGACCTTTTGTGATGTCACTATTAAATAATAATACATAATATTAATAAAGTTAAGGGTTTTTTCCCTCACCTCTCCTTCACTTACCCTGATCAGATAATCATACAATTATGCTGAATATCCTTTCACACTTCCAGACTAGTCTTACATACTTACATGTTTCACATATCTTTTCATCTGTGTGCATTTGAGTGCTGCACTTCTAGGAGGCTGACAAGTTAGATTAGTAGGGGTGTTTTACTGCCATGGCGACAATAAATTCCATTCTCATTTTAGAACTGTCCTTCTGAGCCAGGCGTTTTTGCAATGATAGCTATGGGTGCGGTGTTAAAACATGTTTATGGTGCTGTGATGTTATGGGGCCCCTTTCTGTTTTGCAAGGAGAAATTGGAAACAGAGGGGCCAGGCATAATGCTTATTTCAGCATGCTTGCTTGATTTATCCAATACTAGAACAATAACACTCTTCCTTCCATTCCAGCTACCCCCTAGAAAAGGCTCAACTTACTTTGGGAAAGAAAAACAATCACAGGCCAACAATCCATGCTAAACTCTGCTCTGACTTTCACCTCATGCACCTTACTGTAGTCAATATATTTAGAGGCTTTTCTATGGCCCACATCAGCTGCCATAGTACTTGGGCACCTCAAATAACACTAATGAATTTATCCTGCCATCAAAGTCAGCGGTACTACATAGGTGAAGTTGAGAGCAGACTTTGGCCCAACTGTGGGTTCTTTCAAGTGGTGATGTTCTTTGTTCCCAGAACAAAGATGTCTCAGCTTCAGCAGGCCACTTGCCAGCTAATTGCTGAGACATTAATGGTAACGACAAACAACATCCATGAAGTCCCAGAACTATAGCAATAAAAGATATATAAGACCTATTTAGTATTGTGTCCATTCTCCTGCCAGCCTTGGACTCTTCTTTGCTGTTAAAATGCTTTTAGGGATGACCTAGAGAAAAAGGATAAATGAGCACAACACTTGCATTCCCTTAGTGTCTGGAGCAATCCAGCCAAAGATATTGGGGCCCAAATTTTCTGCTTCATTGAGCTTCTGCTCAGCACAACTGCAGGTCTGGGGGCTATCAGAGAACCAACTACAAGTCCCTGGGTTTTGGGGTGGATCTGCCCCAATGTGGATTAAAGCCGTTTGTGGGCATTTGATTTCCCCCAGCTAGTTATGATCCCTTGTGGACCACATGCCAGCTGAGCATGGTCAGCTAAGCCCCCTCCCCATCTGTGGCACATGCCCTATGCCAGGTCTAAGTGGGATGATGGTGTTGCAGGAGCCATATATGCTGCCTTTGTGCCCATTGAGAGCTCCCGCACTGGGAGGATTTGTTAAGTGGACAGATCTGACTGATTTTCAGCTTCTTCGTCCTGTTACAACAGCACCCAACAGAGAGAACACCATGGAGAATCTAACTTTAGCAATCTAGGATTTGTGGTTTAACAGGCTGAATTAATCTCTCTCACTGATTCCCTTAATCTAAACCATTATTTTCAACAGAAATATAATTTTAATTAACACACATTTTCCTAGCTTGACAGAAGTCAGTCCCATACAAACAATAAAGTTATGTTTACAAATTAGTCCTGCTTTGTTTCTAAGAATAACAGGGTATTACAATGTGGAAAATATACCCAGTCAGACTCAATTCAAGCTTCTAGAAAGTATCAAGTTCTGTTCTCAATCTAGAACTCCTCATGAGTTCTTGAGCACTTTCCCCTTTGTTTCCCCCCTCTCTGAATCTCAGTCTCTGCCTTACTTGTCCTTCCCTTCCCATGTCCTTACCAGCTGTGATTTCCATCTCATAGTGCTCACATTTTCTCTTCTGCAGGAAAGATCATGCCCATCCTCAGCAATGCAGCAAATAAGCAATATCCCTTCCAGGGCTAGTGCCTGTTGGCCCAGGCACTATGGAGCCTGTTTCCGCCGTGTTCTAGTGCTGCCTGTCCCCCATTGTAAATAGCAAGCAGAGCTAGAAGGAAAAGGAGTGGAATGTTCATTAGTGGATCAGATGGGAACAGAAACTTGCAATAGAACTGCTCACTTACTACAAGGCTGAGGAGCAGATCTCCCATCAGTGGGACAAATGGGAATGTTTGCTTCCCCAGTTCCCCATAAATATACAAGGGGAGATAGGAGCGCCTTTTATTTTAATGCTAGTGGCTATTAGACTCATTTGGGATGAAGACATCTGGCAGTAATCCTCTGCCAAGAGAATGGGCCAGCAAGTGAGGGGAATGTATTATTTAAATGCATACGTTTCCACATATAGTATTTTGTGGTGGAAAAGAGAGAGGATGAAGACAGAGAATGTACCTGATGGTATGGGGAAGAGTGTCCAAGATTTGTGGAAACTACTTTGGACGAGGGCTGAATTGTTATGCTAAATTTAGACCATGGAGAGATTAACTGTGGGCCATGTACAGGGCCCCCATCAATGAGCATCCACCAAGTAGTGTAGACTCAACCCTAGATGTGAATGCACACACACAAGCCTCAAGAGAGGAAGGCTGCCATCACAGGTGCATATGGGAGCATGCAGGTGGAGGACTGCTGCACAGATCTTACAGCCCCTCTCGCGTGTAAGGGGTCTACATAAAGGGCTGTGTAGGTTTCCAATAACCTTCAAACTGAAATGACCTCTGTGAAGCAGCTCTACAGCCCCTCCATGGTTTATGGGGATGGGGAGGATTTCTACCAGTCCACTGATCCAGGTACTCAGGCCAGGATTTGAGCCTAACTGAGAACAGCAACACCAGTTTAGCTTCAGAGATCACAGAATAATCAGTCTGGGGTGGTATGGCTGCATGTTGTAGGCTTGACTGCCGTGAAAACAAGTTCTCATCAATCATATTTACCAACCTGAAAAAAAAGTTCAGTTCAGCCAATATTCCGCCACCCCAAACTAACTACCATGGGCTATGATGTAATATGGACGTGTGCAGTACAGATATAAAATATACAGGGCCCAGTTGAGCCAAAATATGGGTCCTGCTAGCAGAACTAATATCTACCATTTAAAAGGAATGGGAGTTCCATACAGCATTTATGTACATAATATGATTCTATAACTACATCCTGTCTTGTATTCTGATTGCTAAGTTTTCAGTATTCTCTTCAGGAAATTAATAACTTTATGAAGCAGCTGTTCCCTCCACAACCTTTAAAAAATATTGCTGTTGTAAACCATGGATTACTGGTTTTGATAGGAGTAATTCCCTTAAAATTGGCCATTGCCTGGACTAATGAATGGGTATGTCATTGAGTGGGAGCTGCCCTGAGAACCATGAATAATTTTAGAAGAAGAAAAAATAAATACTGAACTGATATATGCAGTTAGTTATACTTAGCTCAACCTTTCTAGGCTGGAGATTTGAGACTAGGAGGCCATCTCTCTTCTGTGAGTTGTGTAAGGAACGGTACATTAACAGCCTCAGGAAAAAACCTCAACTTATCTTCTTTTAAGAATTAGTATGACTAATATGCAGCAAGTGGTTACTTGTGGGGAGATTTTTCAGAACTATCACTGGCAGTTAGGTGCCTGCCTGTCACTTGTGCCTTTGAAATTTCTCTGCCCTTCCCTCTCTAATACCGCGTTCCTTTTACAAGAAACTGGTTACATGCACGACTGGCCTTTCTGCTGCCTGGACCATCAGATCGTCTCAGGTGTACCATGTGCTCTAATAATACTTCTACTACAGGAAATTCTTCACTAGTGCAATTTTATTGTTTACCTAAGAGCCAACCAAGAGTGGATCCCCATTGTGCTAGGCACTGGACAAGCACAATAGTAGGCGGTCCTTACCCTGAAAGGCTTACAATCTAAATAGACAAGACAGACACAGGCCAGCGAGAGGTGGCCATGGTAAGCTGCATGGTGATATGTGGGGCTGCCTCGGGCATTCACTTTTAAGTTACAGTATGATACTTATAAGAGGGCTACTTTCAGCAGATTTCTGTATAACCATTCTCTTTCTATTTAAGTAGATCCTTTATTTTATGAACTTGCAATTTATAAAGTGACAAAGAAAGTAATACTAGCTGGTTGAAATATTTCAAATGGAAAATACTTCCTTGTCCAAAAAAAAAAAAAGAAGAAGAACAAGAAAAAAGCCCTTTTAAAATTTAATTTATATACAAAACATTTCCATTTAGGAAACTTTTTTTTCAAACTTGTATCAAAACTTTTCACATTTTCATTTATCATTTCTCTTTTAAATAGCAAATTTTCAAAAATGCCTCTTCTTCCTTATGATAAATTCCTGATTCTCCTTAACTCCCAAAACTTATTTTCAGGGCACTATGCTGGATGGAAAAATAACACTTTATGGTTCTCTTATGTCCTGAAAGTCCCTGTGTGTTCTGCTGAGGGCCATGACAAATGAGACAAAAAGCATGGCTGTTGGGTTTGGGTATTTTTTGTGGAAGTGTTGTTTGAGTCAATCATCTGATTTCATAGGGATAATGATGGGGAGAGCATAGCATACCCCATGATGAAAATCTATGTGTGACGGGTTGGATCACAGAAAACCCCTTGGGAACTGCCAACTGATGTGCTGAGACTACTTCTAAATCTGTTTTCCCTGGTAGCTTGGGACTTCAGTGCCCTGCCTGGTTTGAGCCAGACACGCTAGCCAGCTGCAAACCCAGACCCAAGTCTGAACCATGTCCCCTAACAGCTGCGGCTTAAGAAGTGTTCTTGTCTCTAACACTCAGATGCCCAGCTCCCAATGGGGTTCAAACCCCAAATGAATCTGTTTTACAGGGTAAACTCATAAATTGTTCACCCTCTATAACACTGATAGAGAGATATGCACAGCTATTTGCCCCCCTACGTATTAACACATACGTTAGGTTAATTAATAAGTAAAACATGATTTTATTAAATACAAAAGGTAGGATTTAAGTGGTTCCAAGTAATAGCAGACAGAACAAAGTAAATTACCAAGCAAAATAAAATAAAACACGCAAGTCTAAACCTAATACAGTAAGAAGCTGAATACAGATAAAATCTCACCCTCAGAGAAGTTCCAATAAGCCTCTTTTACAGACTAGCCTCCTTCTAGTCTGGGTCCAGCAATCACCCACACCCCCATGGTTACTGTCCTTTGTTCCAGTTTCTTTCAAGTATCCTTTGAGGGTGGAGAGGCTATCTCTTGAGCCAGCTGAAGTCCAAATGGAGGGGCCTCCCTAGGGCTAAATAGACTTTCTCATGTGGGTGGAGACCCCCTCCTCTCTCCTATGCAAAATCCAGCTCCAAGATGGAGTTTTGGAATCACATGGGCAAGTCACATGTCCATGCATGACTGAGTTCCTTACCAGCCATGCCACATTCCTGGAAAAGCTCAGATGTGGATTGGCATCTCCAAGTTCATTGTTAGCTTAAGTGTTTCTTGACTGGGCACTTAACTTGCAAATTCCTTTCTAAAGAAGCTGACCAAATGCTTTACTAAGGCTACTTAAACTTAAACAAGTACTTGGCCAATATTCATAACTTTGAATACAAAAATGATACATGCATACAAACAGGATGAATATATTCAGTAGATCATAAGCTTTGCAGAGATATGTTACACGGCATATGTAGCATAAAACATATTTCAGTTATGTCATATATACATTCATAAGCATATTTCCATAAAGCATTATGGGGTGCCATGTCACACTATGAATGTTAGAGGTTTCATATGAGTACGCTATGATTTATTGTGGGCATTATTTTGGTTGCCCCCTCTCTCCCAAAGTGTTTAGCAGTGGCCCAACTTTGCTCCCACAAAAGGCAATAGAAGTTTTCCCATTGACTTCAGTGAGACCAGACTTAGACCAATTCTGGGCACATTTTAAAAGCTTAATTTTTGAGAACTTCTCCAAGAGGCCAATCACTGAAGTCAATGAGAATTTTTCAGGAGGAAGGACTGCAGAGAACAGGCTTACAAGTACAAAAGTGAGTATGGAATGAGTTAATGATGGAGTTTTAGAATTTTTTTTCCAGTCAGTTTCCAGTTATTTTAGAAACCCACCAGATGTTTTGCTATCCAGCTGAAGTTAGATATGGCACAGAAAACGCAGTTAAAAATGCAGAGATATTTAAGCAATCATGATGGAAGAACAGGTTATTTCCTTAAGATTAATGACTGCCTGGGAGTAGTTGGGGCCTAGGATTCAGCCGAGAGCCATTAGCTCAACTAGCCATTAATCCCTCCCAAAATGCTCTATGCCAGGGTCATTATTGCTATTATAAGCTTAAAAAGTAAGGGCGTAGTATAATTTTTGTTGATGATGATGCAGATTTGACAGGACACTTCTGAAGAATTAATGCCTCTGCATTTGGCTAGTATGATGTCTTGAAGTCTCTCTCAGTGGTATTCTAATTATTTTACGTTTAAAATCTAGATTACACATTGCACCCTGTAGGGATCAGCTGTCAGAACCATCAGCCCTAATCATGCAAATATTACGCGTGTGACACTTCCCGTTAGCCCAATGGCTGTTCGCCATTATCTAATCATTTGGGGCTAGATACCAGTATTCAGTGTTGGCCAGATTCTTATCCTTTTACTTAAGTACTCATTGACTTCAATGGGACCATTCAAGGAGTAAAATAATATTCAAATTGAATAAGGGGATCAGAATCTGGCCATTAACAAACTACATGTTGGAATTCAATAAATGTTTCAAATGGGAAATTGGAGTTAGTGTTACAAGTTGTTTGTGGTTAAGGGTCTATTCCTGCTCGTACTGAAGTGAATGGCCAAAGTCCCATCGACCTTCATGGGAGCAATATTGGGCACCTGGTCCTTTTAATTTAATGTAGTCCAATAGCATTTTTTTTCTTTATGTTCTTTAAATATATAGTCAGTGGCAGAGCTTTAGCTAGACAGTTTTCATTATCACTGTCAGTTTCTTTATCATAGATTCAAAGTTTAAGGTGAGAACAGACCATTAGATCATCTAGTCCAGGGATCGGCAACCTTTGGCACGTGGTCCATCAGGGAAATCCACTGGCGGGCCAGGACGGTTTGTTTATCTGCAGCGTCCGCAGCTTTAGCGATTGCAGCTCCCACTGGCTGCAGTTCGCCATTCCAGGCCAATGGGGGCTGCGGGAAGTGGCAGCCAGCACATCCCATGGCTCACGTCACTTCCCACAGGCCCCATTGGCCTGGAACAGCAAACCGTGGCCAGTGGGAGCTGCGATTGGCCGAACCTGCGGATGCTGCAGGTAAACAAACCGTCCTGGTCAGCCAGCGCATTTCCTTGACGGGCCGCATGCCAAAGGTTGCTGATCCCTGATCTACTCTGATCTCCTGTATATCACAGGCCATTAGATTTCACTCAGTTACCCTGCATTGAGCTCAATAACTTGTGACTGGTTAATGCCTTTCTGGAAAGATGCCTCCAGTCTTGATCTGAAGACATCAAGAGATAGAGAATCCACCACTTCTCTTGGTAGTGGTGGATTCCAAATTATTCCAAAGGCTAATAACCTTCATTACTAACAATGTGTGCCTTATTTCTAATTTGAATCTGTCTGGTTTCAGCTTCCAGTCATTGGCTCCTTTTGTTCTGTTCTTTGCTAGATGAAAGAGCTCTGTAGTACCCTGTGTTTTTTTCCCTATTAAGGTACTTAGACAGTGTAAGCAAATCACCTCTCAATCTTCATTTTGATAAGCAAACCAGATTGAACTCTTCTCTCACTCTAAGGGCAGTCTACATTAGCACTAAAGTCAATCTAACTTACATCGCTCAGAGGTGTGAAAAGGACACCCCCTGAGTGACGTGACCAAAGTGCTGTCCATACCAGCGCTATGTCAGCAGGAGACACTCTCCCACTGTCATAGCTTCTGCCTTTTGTGGAGGGAGAGTAATTATACCAATGGGAGAGCACTCTCCCACCAGCATAAAGCGTCGGTGCAGCTGTGCTGAAGTAGTGCTTCTAGTGTAGACCTGTCCTAAGGCAGTTTCTCCAGCCCTCAATTTATTTTGTGTGTTTTTTTCTGCACCCTCCAATTTTCCAGTATCCTTTCTGAAAGTGTGGTTAGAACTTGGTGCCCAGAACTGGACACAGTATTTCAGTATCCGGCTTACCAATGCCATATGCAGAGGTAAAATCACCTCCCTACTCCTTTTTTGCTATTCCCCCATTTATACAGCCAAGGATCCTATTAGCCCTTTTTGTCACAGCATTATATTGAGAACTTGTGATGGGGTACACACGCTTCTTGTGAGTGCCTCCTGTCGGTTGGGTGTGAACCTGCGCTCTTTCTCTCTCTGCTCCTGGTGCCTCCTCACAGCTGTTAACCTCCTCAGGTTGGGTTCTGATTGGCTGCTTCCCTGCCGCATTTCTAGTCAGGCCTGTAGGAACCACCTCCACTGCTCCTTTTCTGGGGTGGGGTGTGGTAGGACCACGAGGCCTCCAGCAGCGGGCCTCAAAGGTACACCAATCACAGAGCTCATGTTCAGTTTCTTGTCCATTATGAGCTCTAAATCTTTTACAAGTGACTGCTTCCAGGAAACAGTCCTCCATTACATAAGTATCATGTTCCTAGATGTATAACTTTGCATTTGGCTGTATTAAAATGCATATGTTATTAGGCCCAGTTTACCAGTGATCCAAATCATTCTGTATGATTACCCTGTCCCATCACTATTTACCACTTCACCAACCTTTGTGTCATCTGTAAATTTCATCAGCAGTGAATTTACATTTACTTTGGACCAGACCCACATAGGTATTTAACGCTCGATGAACACTGTAAGTGCCTAAACTTGCTCAGTGACTAAATCTTTTGGGTCAAAAGTCCCTAGGGGACCATGTTTCCATCTCTGGGCATGTGCACAGCTGCCTCAATCTAGGCATCTGAACACCTGTCTCCTGCCTAACCCCAGAGCACTCCATGACCTGGGGGAATAACCACTTTTCTCATTTGTGGGACCTGATCCAGTAGGCCGCATCTAAGCATGTCCCATTCAGAATCTGGCGAGAGCAGGAAAAGACGGTGGTAGTGCCAATGTCCACCTTATAACTTTAGCCCAATGATTAGAGCACTCACATGGGATCTGGGAGACCCAGGTTCAATTTCCCCATCTGCCTGAGAGAGAGGATTTGAACATGGGTCTCCTATGTCTCAAGAGAGTGCTCTACTGACACAGTATGGGATAATATTCTAATGTGGTGCTTGCAAAGCCTCTCTTGCTGATGCTGTTCCACTGTGTATAAATAATTAAAGAGCATTTGGAATAGGGAGACTGGACTGTGAATCTCCCACCTTCCCAGGAGTGCCCTATCCACCAAGCTACAGATAATTCTCTCTTGATCTCTCTGGCTTAATCACTCATTAAGGATTTATCCAAAGTGGAACATCTTCAACAGGAGAGATTGAAAAAGATGCACTTCAGACTATCCCATAGCTCAGTGGTTAGAGCCCGCTCTTGAGAGGTGGAAGACCCCTGTTTAGATCCTTTCTCCCCATCACACAGAAGGGGGAGTTGGACCTGGCTCTCCCACATCCCAGATGAGTGCTCTAGCCATTGGACTAAACATCAAATGGTGGGCACCATTCCCACCTTCTTCAGTTGTTTTCTGTAGAGGGAGGCAGGCACCTAACATTCTCACAAAACAATGATGTGGGTGCCCAAGTCCCCCTCCTAGAGTTTGGTCGTTCCTAGTTATGCATCACAAGCAGAGATAGGTGCTTCCCTGTAGTCTGGACTTAGACATCTAGCCCCATGAGTGGGGCAAGGCTTTGCATACACCCATCTCATTGGCATCTCCCATTGGCTAACCTGTGTGGCTCCTTGCCTAGTGTGCTGGCTCTTCCTTGGGAGTCTAGGTGCCTAACTCAGGCTTTTTAAATCACAGTGTTGTTCCTGTGGTTGTCAAGGCACGGAAAGTTAGGTGTTGCAACATTCAATGTCACAATACCTAAATCCCTTTGGGGATCCAGTCCTTCCAGAGCATTGATTAAAATGATGAATAGCATCGGGCCTGGCACCAATCCCACATAACCCCACTAGGAACACCCCATTCAATGATTATTCCACTTTTCAAAGATATCACTTCTGTCTGAAAATTCTCTACTCACCATAGATACAAGAGACACCTGAGAGTAATATTGCTGAGAGAAGTTAGCAATAAACTCTGTCTTTTTAAAAATGTGTTTACTTTGTTCACTTGACACTATTTTGGGCCTAATCCAAAGCCCATTAAAGTCAAAGGCAAACTTTGCATTGACTTCCATTGCCTTTGGAACATGCAGTCTGTGGGAAAAGGGAGAGGGTCATTTTAATCTTCCCCTATATAGTCAGCCAGTTTCTCCATGACTGAAAAGACTTGAGAACATCAACAGGGGATCAAAAAACCCACAACTTTATTTTTAAAGAAAATTTGAATAATATTATAGGATCTTATCAACCTCTTTATTTTATCCTTAAGAAAAAACCTACCCTCTTTCCCCCACTAGTCAAAGAAGGGATGAAAAGAGGAACTTAAATGAAATAGAGGAACTGAGGAAGACCTTGCCAGACCTTTCTTGCTCTGCTCTACATCTTATCTCAAGTACCATTACATTCACTGTGAGCATGGGAGAAGGAGAGAACATTTAACAGGTTGACTCCTTTATCAAAGGGATTACTATGAGTAAAACACTTGTGTTGGTTGAAGGGGGAGTGAATATAATTATTCTTAATCCAGGTAACTCTTTAATCTCAGCTATTCTGTCATGTCACTTTACTGGCATTGGTGCGATGCATGATGGGAAATCCCAGCATCAAGAGATTAAGTGAATTTTGTACTCTGGTTTATTATAAACCAGTATGTTAATATAAGACTTCTCAGGCAGTTTATTTCCTCATAGCAAAGTTAACAAAGTCTCAGAAATTTTGAAACTTTTTTTGGCTACTTATATCAAACTGTGGGAAAATTACAGACTCTTCAGATTAGTTTTATTAGCCAGTGCAACACCGGTTAGATAACTCGTATGATCATTTTAGGATTTCCATAAAAATGCATGAATCTTGTATCAAAGGAAGTGTGTGTCTGTGTGAGAGAGAGAGAGAGAGAGTTGGAAGATTCTTTAGTCAAAACTATAACTATAATTTCTTCCTAATGATGCATTTCAAAAGAAGTCTCTCAAACAAAGAGATACTTTATGCTTTAAATTTTTATCCAATTGGTCATAATTCTTCTTGGGAAAGGGGGCAGAAATATTGTCTTTTTCTAATATAAAGAGAGGGAAAAAAAGATGTGCACAATTTTGGTGAACATCAAAGCCGCTAATCACAATGGATGCCATATATTTTATTAACCCAGTTTAGATAATAGAATATCCTCCCCTCATTGTATGCAGTAACAACTGATTTGTACTTTGTAAGTTTCCTCATACAATGGTGAGTGTAAATCTAGACAGCTATGGTAGCTCTGCATTCTTGCTGTAGTCATTTTCCAGTTTGACAAGCTATGAGGGAGCATATAAAGCAGCAAAGGAAATGCAAGACATCTGTAACAAAACCAGTGAACATGCTATTGATTTGTTTCCCTTGCTGGTGTGGTCCTGGCATTGGTCTCTTTCTCTAGAGAAATGAGTTAAAGAAACAAGCCCAGTAGAGAACATGGAATTTTACTTCCATTCATCTTTCTTATTTTGCAAGCACCACATTCTGCAAATCCCATGCCAGCAAAGCTCTTGGATCAGTCCTTGAATTCTTCTGGATCCTTAAGGGAGGAGATGTCAGAGCTGGCCAAGAATCTAAGTGGAAACTGATGACAGAAGCTGACATTAATCAGTTCCACAGTATGTTCTGCCCAGCAGGTTTCTTCCAATAAATCAAAGGGCTTCAAATCTAAAGGGCATTTAACCATTAGAGAGCAACTGTTCACTGTGGTCTGTAGCTGCTAAACATGATGAATTTAATATTTAATTGATTCAAACGTATAACCTCTATGTATATACAGTGCGTGTGATATTACATGCTAGCACACTGGGCCAGATCCTCAGATGGTGGAAGTCAACATAGCACCACTGACATTGCTAGTTTACCCCTCCAGCTGAGGAGCTAGCCCACTATGTATACACAAGGTGAATTAAATGATTTTTCCTGACAGTGATATGAAGCAGAAACACCCTCAAAATTTGCAAGATTTCTGTCATTCCTGTGATAATATCTTTCTTAACAGTGAGCCCGGAGGGACCAAATGACGATGAACAGAGTGAAATCTGACAGGCCAGATTGCTCATCTGTGGGAGTAAGGAGTTCACAGTTATTCACGAGTGATTCTGTCGACTTCAATGGGACTAGTCATGTGAGTAACTACTTACCAGTAGTAATAAGGGGTCAACATTCTAGACAAGAACTAGGATATTTTCAGCGTGGGTTTTTTTGTGCAGGTCAGGGCAGGGGGATGGAAAGAGGGACTGACCTCTGGAAGAGCATCTTAACTTTCACCTACATTTGTGGTGTAATGTTGTACCACACAAGCATTACTTACGATAATTTGTGAACTAATGGTCCGCCAACTGTGCTGCTTCAGGACATCTAGGCACATGTACGCAATTCAGCAATTTTGGGGGGTTTAGTTTAGCATGAAAAATATTTTTTCTGTATCAAAAAGGTATGTGGGGTACAAATGTACCCCAAACATGTTGCACTGTAATCCCTATATTTTAGTAGTTCTATGTAAGTTTTCTTCTTGTAAGAGTATCTTGTATTGTAATAGTTAGCATATATAGCTGATAATGCATTGCAGTGACAGTGGTTGCTGCATAGGGTCACCCTAAGGTATAAGGTACTCCATGGAAGCTGGTCTGTTCAAATTCAGGCTTGTTAGGTATCCTCAACACAGAGTTGACTGATGCTGGCTTCCTTTGCCTGACACCCTTGAGAGGATTGTCTTTCTAGGCACTGTGCTCCAAACACTGCCAGATTCAGGAGACTTAATGGGATTTTTTGTGTTATGCAATTCAAGAGGGGAAACAAACAGGCATGATATTCTGCTTCTGACCTTATCAAAATAATTTTGAAACTCAGAAAGCAAGTTGTCGTGTGCCAGACATTTTTGTACCAGATTGTGTCAAGAGTTGCTCTGAGAAGGAAGACCATGTTTCTGTTGATTGTTCATCAAGTTCATCTTCAGACAGTGAGGTGCTCGTGTTCAGCCCTGGTATAAGACTGGAAGAAATGCAGTTAGGGATACCTTCTTCACCAGTGTTCAGCTTGCTCAAGATCTACTCAATGAAAATGTGACTTATGTTCATTCAATCCAATGAAACAAGCCTGATATATCCAGTGAGATGCATCCACATCACAGCAGAGAGAAATTGTCATCAATGTTCAGGTTTGTTGGGCCCCTTACCCTGGTTTCCTATGTCCCAAAGGAGGGCAAATAAATAATAACGCTATTGGCAACACAACGTGGTAAGGTTGTAGAAGGAAACTAAAAGAAACCCCACACAATTCTCCACTACAATTACACTAAAAGTGGTATTGATAGCATGGACCATCTTGTAAGAATGTACTCCTGCAGATGCAAGATAAATAGGTGGCCAATGTTCTTTTTTAACATACTTATTGCTGCTATTGCAAGTTTCACCATTTGGGTCAGTAAAAACCCTTCTTGGCACCATACTCGACCAAGATAAAAAAGGTGCTTGTTCCTTGTCAATCTAGGAGAACAACTTATAGATGTAAATATAAAGAGAAGAATCCTTGATACTCCTCATCTCACCATGCCCATCAAAGCAGCACACTCCTCCCTTGGCTGCCATCAAAAAACAGCCACCACAGAAACACCTAGCAAACTTAGCAGTGGTTGCTGCCACATTTTCCCAAGCTCAGCTGACCAGAAGAGCTGCAAGCAATGTGGAGAATGCAGTGAATTTATATGCGCTGACCACTCCATATCAATGCTGTTATGTGAAAATTGCATATAGGCTCACATTGAATGCGACTCCTGCTAGTTCTTTCGATTTGCTGGTTAAATAAAGTTTTTTTCCCCCTAAAACATTGAAGAATTGTTCTTAGTTCTTAGTCCCCTGAATTTTAAACGATGTTTTTTCCTGAAACATTAAATAATTTTTCTTGGTTTCTGAATGCATTTGGGATACAAACTTTACTTCTGTGGGAATTCTGTGCCAAAAAATTAAAAATTCTGCACACAATATTTTAAAATTCTGCAAAATTCTTCTTGTTTTATTTGTCAAAAAATACAATATAATCACACCAGTTTTATTTATTTTGGTAATTTATTTCAAAATACCTGTCAGCAAGTATTTATGTAACAATACAGATAAAAAAGATTCAGGAAATGTTTTTTGACAAATAGATTCCTTACTAGGCATATTAATATAGAACTTTGAGTAATAATTCATTTAAACTACAATATAGGTACATGTTTTCTGCATTCCTCAGGAGCAGTGCGAAGGCTTGGAGGAGTCAGGGGTAAGAGAAGAGCTGAGGGAAAGGAAAGCATTTGCTGGGAAGGAGCCTGGGAGTGAACCTACAGGGTTGTTGGGTGTGAGTGGGAGAAGTATGTTTTTTTGGGGGGGTAGGGGGGAGGTATTGTTAGGGAGTTGGGGCACCTCCCCCATGCAAACCCTGGCTGACCCCCAGCTTCTCCCATTCAGTCAGGCATATCTGCCCCTGTCCCTATGTGTCCCTGCACCATCACTCAGTCATCCCTCCCCCTATCTCCATGTGTCTCTGCACCCCCACTACCATTCAGCCCCCACCCCAGTTGACCCCCATTAACTCTTCTGAACCCCAATCTATGTGACCTCCCAGCAGCCCTATGTACCCTGCTCTGTTCATCTCCCCCCTCATATCCCATTTCTCCTCACCTAGCCCTGTGGGCAGTACACTGTGAAGAATGCAGTCTCTCTGCAACCGGCCGAGCAGGTAGCCCTCTTTTCTGGTGCCATGGCAGCCCCTGATGGGTGAAAGGCATAATTTCAGCACTGCTTCAGCAGAATGTATTTTCTGCGAAGAAAAAAATATCTGCAGGGGACATGAATTCTGCACATGTGCAGTGGTACAGAATCCCCCCAGGAATAAAATTCCCCCCCACGATACAGTTAATGTAACTTTTTTCTCAACACTGGATGACTGTTGAGATGTGATCCAATAAATGAAAAGTCTCATAACCTATGAAAAGGAACAAATGCTTTAGGATGCCTGGAGAGGAACTTGCTTTGGTTGTGGATGGTAAATGAATAGTTTTGAATGGGTTACAGTTCCTGGTCTTCACAAAATAGCTGTCTTTGGGCTCATGGAGATGAGGTGGAGTGATCCGGCTAAGCTGAGTAGCTATCATTCAAGTATTGTAGCAAAGTATGCACACAGGATAGAATTTTTCTAAAAGCACCTATGAGCCTAATGCTCATTGATTTTAAGTAAGACCAAGGGTATGCCCACACTGCAATAAAACACTCGTGACTGGCCCAAGTCAGCTGACTCAGGCTCATGGGTCTTGGGCTGCAGGGCTATAAAATTGCAGTGTAGATGTTAAAGCTTGGGCTGGAGCCTGAGCTCTGGGACCCTGTGAGGGAGGAGGGTCCCAAAGCCTGGGTTCCGGTGTGAGCTCAAATGTCTTCATTGCTATTTTACAGCCCCGCAGTCAGAGTCCTGCAAGCCTGAGTCAGCTGGCCCTGGCCAGCCATGCATGTTTGTTTTGCAGTGTAGACATACCCTGAGGTGCCCCAAAGTGTTCAAGCCACTTTTAAAAATTGAACTTAAATGCTTCTGAAAACTTTACCCACACAGGCTTGATTTGTCACTACTTTGCTTCTGATGTCCCAATTTATGGGATTGCCACTATCATGGCTAATACAAGGTTTGTACGGGGGACCTCCAGAGCTAAAGCCATGAGTCTCTGCATCTTGAGACAAAAAGTTAGGCTCCGTGGCTGGGGGCTGTAATATACTCACATCCTCTGTGGAGTGGGCCCATAGGGGACAGTCTCTCTCTCTCTCTTTCGGGTTGCAGGTCACTAAAGTGTTACCTAATCAGAATGGTAACATTTTATACCCACTTTACACAGGCATAAATGATGGCACAAGATGCAAATGGAGAATCAGGCCTCTCCCTGCTGTTGACCAAGTGATAGACATGTCCAGAAGTGCACAGGAAAAAAATGGGCTCTCTTCTCCCACCCTTTCTCCCCACACACTTCTGAAGGGAAGAAAGCACAAAGGAACTTCAGAAGTGTGTATTTTGGATGATCCATATGAGGGAGAAAAGTTTTGCTATTCTTCTCCCCAAGCCTGCTACCCTAGCATAGGTGTGCATGGCAGGCTGGGATTTTTCCCTTTAAATTTCAAAAGAAGAAATGGAAATGCATGCACTGGAACAGCATCTGCAGGTAGTTATACTAGTTAGGATACAAATGAGAAGAGCTAGCATTCCTCATTCTGCAGGGAAACTACTGATTAGTAGCTGGGATCAGGAAGATAAATCTGAAAGGAAATTGCTTCTATATTTGGGTGCAGACAGAGAGGCTCCCCACCCCCTTCCTCCTTCTATAACACCACCCCCTGGCCAAGCTCAGAAAAGAAGAGCAGATTGGCTGGATGGTGGGTAAATTCTTGGATGGCAGTTCTAGTGGGGTGGCACTGTACTTTGCAATATCTGAGCTATGTATTGAGTAGAGCTGGTAGGAATCTTCCAAATTTCAAGTTTTAAATGACATTTTAAGTTCCAACTTGACTTTTGATGAGACTCCAACCACTCCCACCACCTTTCAAGTTTATTTAATCAGCTCTAATGAGGGAACTACTCGAAACTAACCAGAGTACAGGAAGTCCATACTTGTGCCTGCATTGTTGTGTGTTATACTACTTTCTGTAGAAGCCGTTGCCCTCAAAGGGAATTATAGGATTGATATTTTTATTCTTCCCTGGCCCCTTTACAAAACTTGATGTTAGGGGGTTCCCCAGGTGGTACAGAGAGCTGGCAGAATGACCCAACCCTGCCCAGCCTTATAGACTTTGGTACAAGGGGTGCCTCCATAGAGCACAGGAGTGGTGGATTAGATAATCAGCGCATAGCACCTGAAACGTTGTATACTTAGAAAAGATAGCTTAGCCTCTCTTAACTTGAATTGCTGATACTGTGGTAACAGCTGTTGACCCCCCTGATCTGTTCTTGGAGGGTTTATAGTTTTGGGTAACATGACTTTGTTTGCCCAGAAAGAATGAGAAGGCATAAATTGTGACCTGAGGTTATGTCCTCAGGCCTATATCATTTGAACTCAGAACCCCAGCCTAGCATGACTATCACCACACCCCTCACACTAGGCTCCACATCAATAAGTCAGACTTTTAACTATAACAAAGCCTGCTAACCCAGTCATTTATGTTCTCCTACTTCCTATTACAGCCTTGACTGCTTCCATTATTATTTCTATAAGAATGCTTAGCAAACAGTTGACCACAAAGGGTACAGTACACAGAATTTTGCAAGAAGGGAGTTTGTGGTCATAGAGCTTTAGTGATCAGGTCGCTGTGCAGCATCTAGGCACTTAAACTGTGTTTATGTCTAGGAATTAAGAAATGACTGATGTTAATCATGAATATTAATGCTTGATGCTTAATTATGGGCAGCTCAAAGACCACATGTGGATTGGGGGGCAGGTATTGACCTTTATTATAATCCGGATAAAATATAGGTATATATCCATACCTTTACCATAAAGAAGGGTATAAAATACCACATCCAGTTCTTGTTTCTTGGGTTTGTCTGGTCCTCCAGATGGTGTAAATTGAATCTGGAACTTCCTTCTGATGAGCTCCACTTACTTTCTTTTCTATCTGTGTTCCCAATAGTCTCCATTAAGGAAGTATACACGGTGTAAGATTGTAAGTATGAACGATGTTGGAAACCACTTTACTGTATTTATATTTATGTATATTGATTTTTTCTATTTTAATTACAGTCTGTTATTATAGTTTCTCTGTGTTTCTCTATATTTCATCTTCTCAATTAACTCTAAGTAGCTGTCTGGAAAAATAACCTTCATCTATGATAAATAATGTTGCCCCCCTCCCCCAATAAATCTTATAAATGTAATAATTCAAAGGCTATACATCTCAGCTTAAGTGCCTGCCTTCTGATATATATTTCCTGAAGCAACACTGTAGTAGCTTTTTCTGTACTTCACAGCACAACTCCGTGTTGTGTGTGTTACTGGGCTCTGTATTCCTATTTGCTTCCTATATAGTTTACTAGCATATATTGCATGACTATGTGTGTACCTGGGATGCACAAGAAACTACTTTGCCACTTAGTAATCAGATGGAAAACATTATATTGAACAAAGGCTGGCACAAAAATTTCTGCTGTGCTATTCTGGAGTCCATTTACATGTTGTGTGCTTAGAGGCTTCTGAAAGCAAAAGACACATGCAGTAGCCACCTTCAATCCATATACATTGCAGCCACTTAAGCATTGCAATGGTTAACTCTTAGGTGCCTAGTTGAGCCGTGAAACCACAAACTGTGGGTTAGGTGTCTAGGCTCCCTCTACAATGCAGGGAGAGAGAGAGAGGTGCCTGACAGTGGAATCCATGACAATCAGCATGCTAGGCAGGAAACAGCCTAAGCTTGCCAATAGCAGTTGCTGATGAGTGGTGTGTCCTAAGCCCAGCCCCTTTCTGGGAGTTTGGCACATAAGTCTTTGGATCCACAGTTGGGAGCCCTCTCCTGGCTGACTCCACTATGTCTAAACTGTTTCTCGCAAAAACAGTGGCTGTGCATGCCTAAGTCTACACAAAGCAATGGAGGAAGGGTGGCAGCTTCCTTTATCCTTTAGCCCAGTGGTTAGGATATGGGAGACCCCAGTTCAATTTGCCCCTCTACGTGATGATGATGAAGAATTTGAACAGGGGATTTCTGCTTCCCAGGTAAGTGCCCAGAGACCTTTGTTCAAACTCCTTCACATCAGGTGGTGGCGGGGTATTGAACTGGGGTCTCTCACATCCTGGGGGAGTACTGTAATCACTGGGCTAAAGATGAGAGTGTCCATCTATGGCTATTTTGTGTGATTTTTAAGCATGCTCGGTCAGAACATGCCCCCTGGATCAGGCTCAACAAGCAGGGTGAGTTGGCAGCTGAGCAGGGTTGTTATGAGGATAACTACATTAGAGATTGTTAGGAGCTCAGATACCCCAACAATGGGTTCATATAAATAACCTAGTTCTGAGCACACGAGTACCTTCAATTGCTTAAAACATGGAGTTAAGTGCTTCGTTGTACCGAGGCCCTTAGCTCACCACCTTCAAAGCTCCAAAAACTCTACCCTTTTCTCCTTGTCACTGTTGCACGTGACTCTCCATAATTGTGGGTCACTCTTGCACTAGTGTTGCCCCATCGGTCCAAAAGTTCTTCCAGCCACTGATACATTTCACCATTCTGAGTCTCACCTGGTAAACTTCCTCTTTAGCCTATGAGTGACAAGAAATACCACTCATCTTTTCTTCTTTTCCTCCTTTACTGAAGCTTTCTTCTTTCCTTCCCTCACAGCAACCAGTCTATAAGAATATTCATGATATTACGTACAAGGGAGGAGGATGGTTTTGTGACTCAAGCTCAGGAAACAGGGCATCCAGGTTCTTAGCTTTGTTACAAACTTCCTGTGTGAATTTGGGAAATCCACTTATTGTCTATTTTCCCCCCCAGAAGTGCTCCTGCTGGCTTCACTCATGGGAGCTCCCAATCTATGTGTGAAACTGCATTTGTAAGGGCTTGGATTAAAGTATGATACTTAGCGTAAAACATTTATATGAAAAGTTAGGTTGTTACATCCTCCACACTAAGTTGGACTCCTTGATGACAGAAGAAAGTCTCCAGTAGTGTTTCATAGTAGCCAGCAAATGAGCATGCAGCAAAATGTAGCCAGATACCATGAAACTTTAACCACAGTATTCAGAGTAACTAGTAAAATTAGCATTAGCGACAGTCAAAAAAGGGGGAAATCACAAATTTTATCAAAAATTGCCCCATTTTTTCAAATTTTGATTAGTTAAATTCAGCTAGCTGCAGGCTGTTAGGAAGTAAGATGCTAATAACATCACACTATTCACAATAAGTACGTCTAAAATAATACCAATTCACCAACTATTGTATGTTACCAACCAAGCCCAATCCATAGCATTCAAAATCATATAATTACAATATTGGGGGATAGACATGGCAGGAGCAAAAGAACATTTAGAAGCCTGAGAATTCACAGTAAGGTGCTTCTCAGCATTCCTAAGTATTTCAGAATCTGGCTCAAATATTTTAAAAATGTTTTGACCAAGCAAAGTGCCATACAAATGCACTGTTTCATGACTGTCTAGGACAGGGGTGGCCAACCTGTGGTTCCGGAGCCACATGCAGCTCTTCAGACGTTAATATGCGCTGCTTGTAGAGGCGCCGACTCCAGGGCTGGAGCTACAGGTGCCAACTTTTCAATGTGCCCCACAGGGGGGTGCTCACTGCTCAACCCCTGGCTCTGGCACAGGCCTTGCCCCCACTCCACATTTCCTGCCCCCTCCCCTGAGCCTGCCATGCCCTCACTCCTCCCCCACAGCCTCCTGCATGCCATAAAACAGCTGATTGGGAGGTGCAGGGAGGGAGGGAGAGATGCTGATCTGCGGGGCTGCCGGTGGGTGGGAGGCCCTGGGAGCAGGGATGGAGCAGATGGGGGGCCGCTGACGTATTACTGTGGCTCTTTGGCAATGTACATTGGTAAATTCTGGCTCCTTCTCAGGCTCAGGTTGTCCACCCCTGGTATAGGAGATGGTTGAGTTTCTCCTGCTGTCCAGTTCAGCTCAGATTTTGGTTAGAAAATGCCTGCAACAACTACATTTCTTTCAGTTCCTTAGATGATATTGATGCTTCCTTTAGATGGTACTGGTGCTGCACTTGTTCCAGCAGTGCAACTGTAAATTTAAGTACTGTAATTATGACCAAAGCATGTGGGATCAAGCTTCTCAATCAAACCAGAAACATATCACAGATCACAATGCGCTCACTTCCCTTCAGTAGAATGAAAGCTTGGTAAGACATTGGAATTTCTATGTGGAAATGTTAAGTCCCAGGAATAGGTTGAAGAGCACATCTAGGAGATTAGGAAAGCAGGCAGGGACCAGGGAACTAAAATGTTTTATACCAGAAAATGAAATTTGAAAGGGGATATTATAGTACTTGCAGCAGCACCTAGGACACCCCCAGTCATGGACCAGGACCCCACTGTGCAAGGTGCTGTATAAAAACAAAATAAAAGGACTGTCTCTACTGCAAAGGATACAATCAAAGAAGTGAAGACAAGTGGATACAGACCCAGACAGGGGAGCAAAAGGAAACACAGAGACAATATTGGTAGGCATGATAAGCAGTGTCCTCAGCACATCAACAACCTAACCATTGTCAAGTTTTTTGTGGGCATTACAGCAAAGAAGAGTTAAAAGGAGAGATTTGAAGGTGATCAATGAGGTAGCTTTGCATACATTTATGGGGAGCGCTTCCTAAGCATGTGAAACAGCATAGAAGAGAGCACAAATCTTATTCTGTATTAAAATAACACAATAAGTGTATATGTAACTTTACAGAGCATAGAATAAAACAATGCCACCTATAAAGAGTTTACATAAGAAAATAGAAAATAAACACAAGATGACTCTTCAGGTAATGGAGAGTCTTAGAACCATTAGTAGTGAGGGGACCAATGTAGGAAAGTTTCATTCACATCAGATTATTGTAGCAATCAATTTGAGAACAGGCCAGGGTGTTATCTGGTTTTTACTTGGAGAGGTTTATTATAGTGAGGAAGGAAGAGTTTGCAGCACGGTCAACCTTTCTGTTTTTCTTGCTACTCTCTTCAGGAAGTTGAAGAGAAACTGTGGTATTTCTCCTTGATTCTTACAGCAATGGCATTTAATGCTGATGTGGTAGAAAGCCCTAGCTGGCCAATCATTTTAAAGTGTTAGGTGGCTCAGTTTTTACCATATTACCTACAAGTAACTTTTTGTGGGGAACTGGTCCAGGACTCATTAGAATATACTTAAGCCTTGATCCAGCCCTATAACTGAACCCCAAGCAGGTCAGAAAACTGTCTCACTTAAAATGTAAACCTCTGGTTAGTAGGTGTGCCCAATCCACACAAGATTACAGCTGCTAGCTGTAGAGGCTGGCTGCTTAGCTCTAGAAGTCCCTACTTCAAGCTCCAGTGCTGGTTAAGATGTTGGCTGTTACATAACTGGGGACTTATCCAGCATTCAAACTGCCGTGGGCCTCATTCTCAGGATAAGCTTTCTGTGTCCAGAGGTAGGCTGTACCCCACTGCTCAGTGTGAGTTAAGTATTCACCTCTGTTTCTCATGCAGAAAGGAAAAATCTGTTATAGTTCCCAGGTACAAATCCTGGCTTTTTAACTCAAGCTATAAAGACCCATACATTCAATTCTGGAAAGTCCTGGTTCATTCCCTGGTTTATGAGTCAGTTTAGTTACACAAACAGTCCCCAGATCCATTTTACTCATTCCTCATAACCTCTGTACCCACCTACCACTGAAGTTAATCTGGTAATTTCTCTTCCAGATCTGAGTGATGCTACAGACCTTCAAAAGTTATGGCATCACTGAGATTGATGCAAAAACTGGATGGAAATACAAAAACTGGATGGAAAAAGTGAACCATTTCCATTACTTGAACCCAAGGTTCAAAGTGAAACTCAGACTACATTAAGCCATGGAGCCTGAAACCAAAAAAAAAAAAAAAAAAAAAAAAAGAATTCATGAATCCTTGCTAAGCAAGCCCCTTTTGTTTTAGAGAAGCCCTAATAAAAAAACCACACAGCCAAGAATTTCTGAATATTTCATACTTTGACTTACTGAATTTATGTGATTTTCATGACTGCCGTTTTTAAGGGCTCATTTTTTGCCTACACACACTGAGCCAAACCCTGACGTTCTTGCTGTGTTTTTACTCAGTTCTGACCAGCCTGTCTTACTGAAGTCAAAGGGAGCTTTGGATGAACAAGGACTGAGTAAAAACTGAATCAGGGCTTTAGGCTTTGGTCCCTTGATTTTAATTTAGCTTTAGGCTTGGGAGTCTGATAGACTTGGATGATTCTCTCTCCATAGATGCATACACTATACTCCTGATTATCTGGATAGCATGGGGGATGCGGATTTTATTTGGATAACTGGGAGTTCAGATAAACAAGAGGGCAAGAGCCATTCAGCAACAGGGTGGCCTCCTTTGTGGCTGGGGGCCTGTCATCCTCCTTGTACTCCTCGCAGTTCTGGTTGGGCGACTCTATTCTGACCCAGTCACTCGCGCAACGGCAGAGCTGCAGAGGGTTCCCTCTGCTGCTGGAGGGCCGGTGATCCCTATTCCTGCAGGCACAGGGTGCGGGGCAGAGCAGAGAGCCATGACTGGACCTTCCCTGAACCTTGCACCTGCAGGGATGACATGTCACTGGCTCTGGGGCAGTGCAGGAAACCCTCTGCAGTCATGACCCCCCTCACTCGCTCCCATGGCAGCAGGGCTGCAGAGGGCTCCTGGCACTGCCGCAGGAGCCATTCAGCAGCAGGGTGGCCTCCCCTGCTGCCAGGGGCTCGTCATGCTCTTCCTCCTCCTAAAACCTGCTATTCCATATGATTCCATATGATTCAAGAGACATTTTGAATCATATGGAATGCAGGAATAGCAGGTTTTAGGTGGCTGTCAGTAGTAACAAGTATCAAGTCGGTAGACCAACATAGAAGTCCTATGCTGGCCTCTGTATAATAAGTGTTCCCCATTTCTCTGTGATCTGGCTCCAAAGTTATTAATGATAACATTTCTGAAATGTTAGCAGCATTTTAAGTTAGCATTGTACAATTGGTAGGAGAATATGGAAAAGTGTGAGATAAAGCAACGATCAGCATTGTAACATGTCAGAAAATCTTCTCCCCAACTATGTAAAGACTGGCTTGTTCATCTGAAGTGTATTGTGGCATCCGAAGGGACTGTAATGATTGACACTGTTGTTCAAGTTGCTTAAACATGTTGCAAGATATTTCTATGATCTCTGTATGGTTACAGAAGACTAAAAGCTACTGATGGCTAGTGTACAGAGAGTGCTTTGCTGACATCTTGTGGAGGTACAGTGCCACCAGACTGTTTTAAATCTGCTTTTTAATGTTTTTATAATTTAGTATTTATTAATTCCCTGCATGTTATGATATTTAATGAACTATGGAAGGATATTTCACTCACTATGGTACCTTGGCAATAGGTATACACCTATTGGCTAAAATAAAAGTTATGAGAAGAGATTTTTCATAGCTTATACATTTAACTGTAGAAATATTCTATGTGAGCGGCTTTACAAAAGGGCATGCAATGACACAAACAGTACACGGTGTGTAGAAACGTTCCTTGAAGTGACATTGTATAAAAAATCCTCATGCTGATAATCCTAAAATTGATGTAAAACACCTATAGAAATCCCACTTCCATATAAATTGGGGGAGGGGGTGTGTGACCCATCACTCATTCGTTCTGTTTTCAAGATTAATTATTTGTATTACCATAGTGCCTAGGAGCCTTTGTCATGGAACAGGACCCCATTCAGGGAGGCACTGCACAAACACAGGACAAAAAAGATGGTCTCTGCTCCAAAGAACTTATAAATGATTGGTATTCTCTCCCGGGGTGTGGTGTTCCAAAGTGATGCAGGTCAGAGTTGGTCAGAGAATTGTTTTGTTTGGAACATTCTCAATGAAAATGGAGAAAAATTGTTGACTTCTTCCTCAGAAAAATGTTGGTGTTTTTGCTGAAAAATGGAAACCCCTAAATCGGAGAAGCTTTCACCCCAAAACCAAAAAGTCTTTCCCCTGCCCTCCCATGGAAAGCAGGCACTTCCTGCAACCAGGAACGCCTTTCACTTAATCAAAGACCAAATTTTCCAACAAACTACATTTTTGATGGACGTTTTCTGACCATCTCTAGTGCAGATACAGAATCATCTGGAAAGGCAGGAGTGCTGAGGGCTATATCACCAGAGAACTGCACTGAGAATTCTGCGTTGTTACAATAGTTGAGTGGTAAAAATGTCTTACTTAATGACCATTCCACTTACTTAGCAACTCGTTGTGTCTGTATGTTCAGTCCCAGAAGTATGACCTATAGAAATACTCTTTAAAATGTAGTTTTTGCTGTAAGGAATTGTAATTTCTCAAACCACCTTTTGAATATAATTGTATATCCCTCAGCAAGGAGCATGTTGTTACCACCGTGTGTGTGTCGGTGTATAGTGGCATGTAATGTGAGCTAGTGCTCTGACAGACTCATGAGGCACTCATGGCTGTGCTGGAGTTACAGGAGTTGTAGAAGATTTTTAGAACCTGTTTTTTTTTTGTTTTTGTTTTTAAACTATTTGATGATTTAAAAAAAAACACAAAGCAACACTGACAGACAAGAAGGTCCTGAAGTGGGACTCCTGATGTTTCACAATGATGGTAGTGATAAATGTTCCAAGAGAGTCTCACTCACAGCAGGACAGGACATTGACAAAGAACAAAACTAGCATCTGCTGCCAGGAAGAAGGAAGCAGGAGGAAGAATCTTCCATGTACAACAATCCCAGAAGGTCCAGGACTTGACTATGAGTCCTGGAGAAGCATTTATCACCAGCAGAAGGATATAGTGTAAAGAGCTGTCACTTTTAACGTTGAATGAAAAAGCACAGAAGAATGGGTGAATTCCAGATTACAAAAAACCATAATGGAATAAATTCAGCCCTGGTATAACCCTCTTAAAGCCCGTGAAATTTCACTAGGGATGGATTTGGCCCAACATCTTTTAGGCGGAAAGGTCAAGTTTATCCTACTCTGCATGATTTCATTCTTGTCTTGCAAGGCTATCACCAATTCTAATGCTAAAATAATTGGAATACTAGGACACTTGCTGTTTATAGATCATGACACACATTGTCTTTGAGGAAACGCGTTGTGCATTTTAGACACGCTTTGTCAGCCATATTCATTAATCATAGAATCATAGAATCATAGACTCTCAGGGTTGGAAGGGACCTCAGGAGGTCATCTAGTCCAACCCCCTGCTCAAAGCAGGACCAAACCCAATTAGATCATCCCAGCCAGGGCTTTGTCAAGCCTGACCTTAAAAACCTCTAAGGAAGGAGATTCCACTGCCTCCCTAGGTAACCCATTCCAGTGCTTCACCACCCTACTAGTGAAAAAGTTTTTCCTAATATCCAACCTAAACCTCCCCCTCTGCAACTTGAGACCATTACTCCTTGTTCTGTCATCTTCTACCACTGAGAACAGTCTAGATCCATCCTCTTTGGAACCCCCTTTTAGCTAGTTGAAAGCAGCTATCAAATCCCCCCTCATTCTTCTCTTCTGCAGGCTAAACAATCCCAGTTCCCTCAGCCTCTCCTCATAAGTCATGTGCTCCAGCCCCCTAATCATTTTTGTTGCCCTCCGTTGGACTCTTTCCAATTTATCCACATCCTTCTTGTAGTGTGGGGCCCAAAACTGGACACAGTACTCCAAATGAGGCCTCACCAGTGCCGAATAGAGGGGAATAATCACGTCCCTCGATCTGCTGGAAATGCCCCTACTTATACAGCCCAAAATGCCGTTAGCCTTCTTGGCAACAAGGGCACACTGTTGACTCATATTCAGCTTTTCGTCCACCATAACCCCTAGGTCCTTTTCTGCAGAACTGCTGCCCAGCCATTCGGTCCCTAGTCTGTAGCAGTGCATGGGATTCTTCCGTCCTAAGTGCAGGACTCTACACTTGTCCTTGTTGAACCTCATCAGATTTCTTTTGGCCCAATCCTCTAATTTGTCTAGGTCCCTCTGTATCCTGTCCCTACCCTCCAGCGTATCAACCACTCCTCCCAGTTTAGTGTCATCTGCAAACTTGCTAAGGGTGCAGTCCACACCATCCTCCAGATCGTTGATGAAGATATTGAACAAAACCGGCCCCAGCACCGACCCTTGGGGCACTCCACTTGATACCGGCTGCCAACTAGACATGGAGCCATTGATCACTACCCGTTGAGCACGACCATCCAGCCAGTTTTCTATCCACCTTACCGTCCATTCATCCAGCCCATACTTCCTTAACTTGCTGGCAAGAACACTGTGGGAGACTGTATCAAAAGCTTATGTTATGTGCAACCATTGATGTCACTTTAGACATTCAGCTTCTTATGTAAACTCATGCCTTGTCCCTTCCTAAAAATAATACATTACAGGAAGCACAGATATTGAGAGATTAATGGGCACAGCGTCAATGGACTGGTGCTCATTTACACCATCTGAGTATCTGGTCCATAATTTGCACGTGCAGAAATGGTTGTTTAGGGGCTAGATGTTCAGACATTCCTTGTGGATTAATATTTGTCAAAAATTCACCTGACATCTGATGTAAATGTGTAACACAATGCTCAGCTGTCTCACCTGGCAGGGGGCTTCTTGTGAAAGGCACCTTTTCTTTACAAATGATATTGGTGCATTGCATCACAATTATTGAAATTCCTGAATGACTGTCTAGCAGTTTGCAGTCCCTTTCATGCACACACTGACAATTATTATGTCTTGGCCACAAAGTGTGGAAGATGCCATCCTTACCTCCTTCTCTGCAAGGGCTTTCTCGAAATATAAGCACTGCAACTACTCCCCCAGTTCTGTTTCCTTCCAGACAGTTATTCAGAAGGTGCTCTATGCTCCATTCAGTTTACTTTTGATGCCATATAATAAAAGTGCGACTCACCCATTAATGCAAATAAAAACAAACTTAGCTCCTGGCCTCAACTTCTTAAAACTCAAATTATTTAGGAATATCTTCTAGGTAACAAAATTAAATATTTGCAAAAATACAATTCTAAATTATATACCTTTTTATAGATTATTTTATTTACAAACCAAATATAGACAGAACGTACTGATTATACAATATGTGACTCTAGGGTACCTGAACAGGAGTACAATTATTATAGTCTGTATGTTCTTATGGAACTGTAGATATCATAAGACAAAGTTGAACCTTGTCCTATTAGTATAGTATTAAGTCAGTGCAGTTAATGAGGCAACCAGATAGCATGGTACCAAAGATATACAGTTTTGAGGTGGAAGTAAAAAGGCTAAGCTTGTTTGTACAGCTCCTTTTAATTTAAAAAGCCCAGTGCTGTGCCAATCATAAAATCAGAGATACTGCAGCAGTAATCATTAAAAAGCTTGTAATTGAGAAACATCAAACGAGATTAGCCAAAGTCAAGCAAAAAATGTCTGACTCTCATTGCAGTGACAAGTTAAATAACACTCAGATCTGAGACAAATAGAAAACATAAGATTTCCAAGCTGTTTTGGAAGAGAAGGTTCTAAGGACGACAATGAGCAGCATTAGCAAACATTATAGGTGGCATTGTTAAAACAGCTGGGGAAACTCAAGGAAGCAGATGATTGATGGATCAAGGCTATCGGAAGTGAAGATGAGGATTTGATAATGAATGACGTAAAGAAAAGCTAACTCAATCACAGATCAACAAAATTATCAAGTAAGAGAGGACTAAATGGTTGAGATCTGTGAGAGCAGTCAGTGAAGACCGGAAGGCAGATTAGACATGAACAAGACAGAAAAAAACAGAATTTTTTAAAAAACACTCGGGAAGCTTTATTAAATATGAACTAAAAAGCAAACTCATTTCAGCCAAAGCAAGGGACTGTTAGAGATAGACCAGCTGCTGTGATGCTATTCCCAGAAGTAATATGTACCATCCCTACTGGGAATGCTATCCTAAAAAGAACCATGTCCTAGAAAAACAAAATGCTTTTAAAATGTTTCAAATTGTATGATGGGAATTTAATGCTTATGTGCTGTGTTGCTTCAGAAGAGACACTAACACTTATTCACATGGCCCATCCCTCTGTTTCTGGTGGTTGTCAAGATAGAAGTTAATGATTTTGAAGCATATTTTGAAAAGATTCGGGGATAACTTGGTGTTCTGTCCAGCGTTCCTTTTATGTTAAAAACAGGTTCTATTGTTTGGTGATGTGTATGAGGTACTGTTGAGTGCATTATCGCTGTTGTGTTTGCCGATAGGTGCTGCATCATTACACTGCAAAGCAATTTCAGATAGCTTGAGTACAAAAGCTGCTCAAGTTATGGTCTAAAACAAAACTATGCCTGTCTTGTAGGATATTTACATGTATGGTAAATAAAGGAAAGAATCTCATGGCCTTATTTTGAACCTTCTCTCTGTCTTCTCCACTTTAAACCAATCTGGAAGCTGGAACTTTTGCAGAAGATGACCGCCCACTTGGTAAGTAGGATGTCTTTTAGAGATCATAGGATATGTGTACTTCAGGAGACAGCCCCTTGCCTCCCATGATACAGTGCCACAGTTGTGGTCTGCAGTAGTGCTGATGCTAGATCACCTAGATAGAATAGATGAGAATGGCAGGGATTTTTCCTTAAGGGGCCCAAGGCCCTCTTGACCAAAATAGCCTGGATTTGTTGCTTTTCAGCATACCACTTGTTTCACCTGGCCTTTGAAGATAGAGGGACTGAAGTGTAGGCCAATGTGTGTCTTCATAAGGGAGGCTTGTTTAGAGACTTGGATTGTCTTTCCACTGTCCATAATCACTCTGTCTTTGAAGGGGGGATAGGGAAAGGAGGAAAAGGGGAAGCAGGAAGACATGATGGTCTGACATAAAACAACAGCTTGGTGTTACCACTGGATTACAAGGCACTGCTTAGTCAAAAGGGTGAGCTGGCTTTATTGTGCATTTGGTTTATTATACTTTTAAATAACTGGCAGGATATTTAGAGCCTGTGGATTGGTGCTTGTTAGTGTCCTACATTAAAACAAAATAAAGTAAAATAAAAGCTCTACAAACCTGTCCTAAGATCTTTTGCATGATGGAGCAAAAACAAATGCACTATACCAACATTATTACCTCTCTAATGCTTCTCTCCAGAATGAGCCACAGCACTTAGTTATTGGTCAATATTTTTGTGCTTTTCCATTATATATCGTGATTTCAAAGTGCTAAAACTGAAGGCCAAATTCTACTCTCAGTAACACATGTAAACGTGGAGCAATTGCATTGACCTCAGTAGAGTTACTCGAGATTCACACTTGTGTAACTGATTTGGCCCTAAATATCTCACTTCAAACACACCTGGTTGCTGTGAAATTCTAAGTTTGAGATATACTCTAGTGGTGTAAATGCAGGATTGCTTTCCAGAAATCACAGAAATGGAGGAAGAGGGTTGGAATGAAGGCTCCATAAAGAGATTGAACCTGTGCCTTGTTAGTTCGTATCTTCAGTTCACCATTTTTGTTAAGGGGTTTTTTTTTTATGCTCTGTGTTCTTCAGTGTGAGAATGACTGGAGCTTATAGGCTCTTTGAAAGAGGTGTATTTTAAAAAGGAACTCAAAGGAGGAGAGTGCTGAAGGCATGGTGAACCAAGTCAGAAAATGGGTTCCAGATATATAGACACAAAGAAGATGATTCAGAAACGAGAGAGGCAGAAGGATACAAAAGGAAACCTAACAATAGCTTTAGTCCATTACAGTACATGAAAATAGTAGAATTGTCAATAATAATGCAGCAAAGTGTTCAAAAATATTTCTGGTCTGTATTTGAGGGGAAAAGCCAGGTGATGTATACTGATGATGAAATAACTTCCATTTCAGCGGTAACAAAGGAGATGTTAAACAGCAGCTACTAAAGTTAGACACTGTTTAAACCAGCAGATCCAGATAACTTGCATACAAGAATTTTAAAAGAGCTGGCCAAGATGCTGTCTGGAACACTGATGTCTAGAGACATTCAGAGTACTCGAAGGAAAAAAAAGTGCCAATATTTAAAAGAATAAATGGGAAGTCTAGTGTAATTACAGACCTGTCAGCCTGGCATTAATCCTGAGCACAGTAATGGAACAACTAATATGGGACTCTCTTATTTAAGAATTAAACAAGGATAATATAACTAATGCCAATCAATATGGGCTTATTGCAAATAGATTTTGTCAAATTAATTTGATATATTTTGTGACATTATATGTTTGATAAAGGTAATTGTGTTCATGAAATATACTTACACTCCTATAAGGCATTTGACTTGGTACCACATGATATTTTAGAATCTAGAATGATATAAAATCAATAATGGCACACATTAAATGGATTTAAAAATTAACTAGCTGACAGGTCTCAAAATACATGCAGTGTTGTTGCCATGTGGCTCCCAGGATATCAGAGAGACAAGATAGGTGGGGTAATATATTTTATTGGACCAACTTCTGTTGGTGAGAGAGATGAGCATTCAAGTTTACATAGTTTCCCAGAGCTGAAGAATAGTTCTATCTCAGGGTGTCACTGCTAAATACAAGGTGGAACAGATTGTTTAGCATAAGTAGTTAACATATATTTCAAGAACCATTTGAGGCGAAGAGGCCCATTAACACCCCTCCAGTGGGGGTAGGAAAGGAAAGGAAGGGAGAAAGAAAAAGAGGCAGCATTGATGGTGTGGGGGGGGGGGGAGGGGGGAAGGGATGTTTGTAATAAGCCATAAATCAGTGTCTCTATTCAGTGCATGATTTTTAGTGACTAGCTAAGATATGACTTTAAGTTCCCAGTTTCATCTTTTGAAGGTGTGCACGTTAGATATATAATGATCGCTTTGTTAGTATAGTGACTTCACCCACACAGTTGTTATTGGGGGCATTTAGTGCACTGGATGAGGCACACTACATGTTGTGATAGGCATGTGTAGGGCCCAGGGATTTTGAAGGTGCATTGTGCGGGGTGTTGATCATCCTAGCAGTGGATATATGTCTGCAGGTTTTGCATCTGTTGTTCTGGCAGGGTCTGGTGCTTCTTTGAGTTGGTGTGTCCTGGCCTGTGGGGAGCTTGCTTCTGATGATGAGCTTGGAGAGGCTGGGGGGTTATTCTAAGGCCAGACAGGGAGTTCAGCAAAGATTCTTTTCTTTGCTGTCTCTCTCACCAACAAAAGTTGATCCATTAAAAGATATTCCCTCACCTACCTAGGTTTCAAAATGTAATTGTAAACTGAGAATCCTCATTGAGCAAGTGTGGTACTAGAGGAGTCCTGCAGGGATCAGATCTTGGCCCTACACTATTTTATCAATGACCCGGAAGAAAACATAATCATAATTGATTAAATTTGCAGGTGACACAAAGAGTGGAGGCATAATAAATAATTCACACACAGTGATCTGGATCTCTTGGTAAACTCAGGCACAATCTAACAATATGCATCTTCAGTATAGTCAAATATAACTTCATACATCTAGAAACAAAGAATATAGGCCAGGCCTTATTTACAGGGTGGGAGGCTCTATCTTGGGAAATCAATGGTTCTGAAAAGACTTGTGAGTTATAGTGGATAAGCAGCTGAACGTGAGTTCTCAGAGCAACATTGTGGCCAAAAGGATTAACACAATCCTTGAATACTTAAAGAGGAGAATATTTAGTAGGAGTAGGGAGGTTATATTACCTTCGTATTTGTCACTATTGTGACCATTATTGGAATACTGTCTTCAGTTCTGGTGTCCAGAATTCAAGAAGGATAATGGAAAAATTGGAGGATGTTCAGAGAAAAATAATTAAAGGATTAGAAATTATGTTGTAGAGTGAAACTGTCAAGGAGCCCAGTCTATCGAGCTTATCAAAGAGTAGGTTAAGGTATGGCTTGATCAGAGTCGATAAGTACAGATAAGGAATACAGAAATCTGATATTAGAGGGCTCTTTGATCTCTAGCGGACAAAGGTGTGATGAGAACCAGTAGCTGGTTCTGTAGATTTTTATGACTTAGATGACACCTCCCTTGCCTTTCTCTATCACTAATTTGCCCATGGAATGAGATTTTATGGCATTGTACTCTGACTACACCATCTGCTCCACACCAGCTCGTTAGATTAATAGATTTTAATGCCAGAAGGGACCATTGGGATCATCTAGTCTGACCTCCTGCGTAACACAGGTCATAAGACTTCCTTTAACTGATTCTTGCATCAATTCCAATAGCAGTGGTCAAACTAGAGCATATCTTTTTGAGAAATATCCAGTTGCAATTTATGTGACACTACTCGAAGATTGGCTGGAAAGACCAAATTGTCTTGCTGGAAGTCTTTTGATTGAGCCTCTGAAGACTCTCTCCTCGCTCTGACGGTGCCCAGAATGGCTGACACAATCACTGATGAGGCCATAAATGCATTGAAGGCATTTGTCAAGCTTCTCTGGAGTGGCTTGAGTACCAACCTCAGAGCAGACTGTGGAGAAGCAGGGCACAAACCCAAAACTGCTTGTGAATCCTATACTTAGATTTTCCCAACTAAGTATCAAGTACCAAGTATCCTCAAGCACTACAACAGCCTTAGCATGGAGTCACAGACAGTTCCCTCGGGTATTTCAGTCTATCTTACCACCCAGGCAAGATTGCCTTTGTGGTAGATAGTCCCTTACACCAAAAATCATATTATTCAGGTTCAGATAGTCACTTACCTCAGTTCAATTGCTCCTTTGATCCTATGTGAAAGACAACACTTGTAGCCAATCCTATAATAAAGTATCTAAAGACTTATTAATTAAGAAAAAGAAATGAGAGTTATTTACAGGTTTAAAGCAGGTAAACATACACACACAAATGAGTTACAGTCTTAGGTCCCAAAAGGTAATAGAAGCTGCTGTAATGTGCAAACAGTATAGAGCTAACGCAGGCCAACCACTGGGGAACGCTTGCTTACACTTAGGAATCTTCGCCCCTCAGAATTCAAGCTCCATAGAGATAGTTTCTCTTTGTCATGGATTTTTATTCCCTTTCCCCAGAATTCAAGTCCACCTCATAGACTTTAAGGTCAGAAGGGACCATTATGATAATCTAGTCTTACCTCCTGCACAATGCAGGCCACAGAATCTCACCCACCCACTCCTGGAATAATACTCTCACCTATGTTGCAGCTACTGAAGTCCTCAAATCATGGTTTAAAGACTCCAAGATGCAGAGAATCCTCCAGCAAGTGACCCGTGCCCCATGCTGCAGAGGAAGGCAAAAAAACCCAAAAACCCAGGGCCTTTGCCAATCTGCCCTGGAGGAAAATTCCTTCCCAGCCCCAAATATGGCGATCAGCTGAACGCTGAGTATGTGGGGAAGAGTCACCAACCAGACACCCAGGAAAAAATTCTCTGTAGTAACTTCTAACATCCCATCACCAGCCATTGGGCCTATTTACCACAGATAGTCAAAGGTCAATTAATTGCCAAGATCATGTTATTCCCTCAAACCATCCCCTCCATAAACTTATCTAGCTTAATCTTGAAGCCAGATAGGTCTTTTGTCCCCAATGCTTCCCTTGGAAGGCTGTTCCAGAACATATAACCCACACACCTCCTGGGTGTGGTGCTCTGTCCCATACCCAAGTGGTGTGTGGTTTGCACACATCGCCTCTTCATGGGTGTTTGTGGGGAGCAATCCACAAATGTTTTGTTCTTTGATGTTGCACAATGGCTCATTTGGTTTCAATGGGCCTTCTTGGGGGGCATTGTGGCAAGTCAGTATTTCTACATTTATTAATGCTCCTCTCCTGTTTGACTTACACAATTAAAGAGGACTACAATGTAAACACTTAATATAACCTTATAACATGGGATGTAATATTACAGGTTAGTTAATACATGCAGCATCCTACAAGCATTTCAGAAAATCTAAAACACGAAACACATTCTTATAAATCTGATACATATTTCAACAATACTAACACACAGGCGAGCCAGACTGGTTTCCAGCTGTGCATTTGTCAGTGTTCAGTGAGGCCTAAGGGCCTTGGCATGAGCTAGAACCTGGTGTACCAGTGTCATAGCGTCCATATGTTGAGTTTACCATTTGAAGACCCACTAATGCAGCTTTGCAAGTGTCATATTATTGATGTTTTCCAAGAAGCAGACAAAAGGGAAAAAATTGCCACTGACAAAGGGCGCATTTAACCCTGCTATCAAGAGGGCAAACTATCAGCCAATGGAATGGCTCCCAGATGAATGAGCACTACCCTCTCCTATTGGGTATGGATGGGTCTTGGAGGATGGACTGATCACACCACTTGTGTGAAATACCATACGCTCCTGAATTAGACCTTCAGCTAATCAAATACTTGTGTGCAAAAACCAGAAGCTCACCACCCTGCAAATGTTTGACCAGAAGCCTGCCTTGTACAGAGATGTATGAGTGTGGAGTGGATGATGATCAGCGTGACATGTCTAGCAGTGATACCTTAAACGGAGACGAGACTGGTGATGACTTTGATGAATAAATGTTTCCATTCCTACACGTCAAGCCTATCTTCCCTAGAATTACCAAAGATCAGTGGTTTTTTTTATTTATGTAAGAAATGCAGCTCTATGTTAAAGCATTTTAATAAAAAACATTTTCTCAAATGGATAGCTACAGAATTGTTTTAGGTTTGTCATGTTTGGTATTATTGTGTTCATGGGAGAAAGGGCTTTTGAATGATACCCAACTGAGCCCTCTTCCAGTGACATTGTATTATCAAAATTTCCACCAACCAGATGACCTAAGGCTGGGAGCTGTAGGGGCAGTGAGTCCCCCCATCACGCGTCAGAGGCTGACTCCATTTGCAATTATGATTCGGTAGACTTTTACAAATCAAGTGACATCTCCATTACCTTCTGTCATTAACTTGCCTATGGAATTATAAATGGTCCATGATTAGTGTTTCCTAAATACACAAAGTTGTGGCAATGGTGGTGGTAGCAATGGAAAAGCAAGTGCATAGTTATAAATGTTCAGGCCACCCTTTGGTATTTCCAGTATGAATGAGTTATGCAGATTTGATGTTTCAAAAGTTCTGCAATCTTTAGTATTTTATAAATTCACTTTTCCAGGTATTCCAGATTTGTATTGACCACATAAGCTATTTCTTTCCCCAGATCTTAGTAATGAAATAAATGAACCATAATATAGACTACTGCAGAGATCACAGTATAATGGTATATTAAGTGTACAACATTTATCCATTCTAATTTAGAGGCATATTAGGAAGGGGAACAGCACAAATGCAACCTATAATACTTTGTCACTGAAATGACCTAATCTTGCTAAATCCTGCTTTAAAAATATTAGATCTTATTTTGCACTCAATTACACCATTGCATTATCAGGAATATCTTGACTGAAGGAGTTAAAGCATAGTAAAATTGGTATAAGCAAGATCAGAATAAGTCTCATTAGGGTTATGTCTAATTCTAATGTGATTTGAAATTCCCTTGTTGATAATATGGTTAAGTAATTATTGTCATAAAAGAACTATAAGAATTATTGCTCATGTGTGCTCCTGCTTGTCTCAGAAAGGTAATAAAATATCAGTACAAGGGGTCACTTTTTGTTGTATTGATTACTATAATTCTCCCTCAACCATTTTCTCTACTCAGTATATCCGGTGTATGAAAGCTATAATATATTGACAATATTCAGATGCCAGACTTCTGATTTCACATTTGCTCATGGGACCAATATATGCATAACATCCTGTCCAAATTTTTCTAGCAACCTCAAAATTTTGTCCTGCCTGTTGGATGTAGTTTATTTTTGCTTTAACTGTCTCATTCTCTGAGGTCATCAAATCATGATGATTCACTGAATTCCACTCCCCTCTCATACAAAATCACAAAGGAAACTAACTTGCATGTAGCTTCCACAAGCAAAGTTACAAAAAGACTTTGTCTAGGTTGATAGAGCTACAAGTTTGCCACTCATTATTTTCTCATAGCATCCATGTGCAAAGTCCATTTAAGATTGTACAACTTTTATTTTTAAGGAAAAAAAGTTTCACACTCGTGGATAAATTTGAGGTTATTTGTTATGAATAAATTATCTGAAAATTTTATCGTGTGTGTTTTTCAGGCAGTGATCCTGATTGATCCTGTTTCCTGCAAACTTGTTTGTTGTTCACAAGTAATCATGAAATACATTACATTAACAAACTTCAATCCTATGGGTTGTTCATGAACTGTTCACTTTGATTATTTACCATTTACTTTTCATGGTGTATCATGGATCGTCTGGACCATATGGCATGTTTTGACTCATGGTGTGATGCAGTATGTCAAATACTTTGTTTCTGACAAAGCTCAAATAACCAAACAATCTGAAATTTTGATACATTGATGATGCATAGTAAATTCATCAGCTCTAGTCAATCAGAATATGGGATATTCTGGGGGGAGGGATAGCTCAGTGGTTTGAGCATTGGCCTGCTAAACCCAGGGTTATGAATTCAATCCTTGAGGGGGTCAGTTAGGAATCTGGGGCAAAAATTTGGGATTCGTCCTGCTTTGAGCAGGGGGTTGGACTAGATGACCTCTTAAGGTCCCTTCCAACCCTGATGATCTATGATATTGTTGTATCTGCCACAGTGCTTCACCTTGGAGTTTTGGGTTAACAATCAAAGCAAAAATCATCTGGTCAGAGTTCCACCTGGCTTTGCTGGAAATGGTAATTTGGCCCAAATTCATTTGAGAATATTCAAATCTCAGTAAAATTTTCAAATAATCTAAGATGAGTTTAATTTTTTAAGATGCATGTGAATTTTTAATTGCTTGATTTATTTTTTTAACAAATGTTTTGTACAACTCTGTAGCTGGTTCATATAAGTATAGTCTGTAAGTTTCAAGGGGGTAGATTCTAATTGCCTTATTCATATTAAGATGTACATTTCTGCACAAGAAACTCCACTGACTTTAGTGGAACTATTGGTAGAGTAAGGGTTGGTCCACACTAGGGAGGAGGGGGATCGATCTAAGATACGCAACTTCAGCTATGTGAATAACGTAGCTGAAGTCGAATATCTTAGATCGATTTCAAAAGTACTTACCGCTGGTCCACACCTCAGCAGGCAGGCTCCCCCGTCGACTCCGCTTACTCCTCACGCGGAGCTGGAGTTCCGGAGTCGACAGGGAGCGGCTCTGGGATCGATTTATCGCGTCTAGATGATGTAGCCTAAGATACCACTCAATGTAACGGCATCACAATCTGGCCCAATGGCACTTATGTTCACACAGCAAACAAAATAATAATAAACACCTTTTGATAAGGGATTTTGTATCACATTTTCATGTTGTTCAGTATCCTGTAATTATATATCCTCCTGTTAACTTCTCATGATCCATTTTGTTGATCCTCAAGCACTATGATTACCCAGCTTCTGTAGGCTGGAAGATACTTTGCCTATTAGCCCTTATAGATGTATTAGATATTTTATAAAACATTACCTTGAGATTCTCTTATTTTATATTCCCACCAGTAAATGGCTAAAGACTTAAAATGACAGTTTTCTTCCCTTAAATCCTATTACCTGATTAAAATGCTTTTTTCATGAGTACTATTTGCTGCCATACATCAACTAGCTCTTTACGCCTATTCCCTCTGGTTTTCAGCTTTGTTGGCTGCCTGTCCAAAAAGGTGTCTGTCTGAATGAGACAGGGGTCCTGTGGGGAAAAAGTATGTGATCATATAATTAAAGACTATCATAATGCATAAGCACAAGGGGGTTGAACAAAGGCTGCACAAGCAACTTTAATTCTGGCATTTCCTAACTTTTGAATGCTTGCCTTCACAGTCTTAATGTTCTTTTAACCTAGTTTGTGTGTGCGTAATATTGTAAATTATGTTCCAAATAGAAGTGAAGAATACGAGATCCCAAATGTGAAAAGAAAATCACAGATGACACTGCATTCTCATCATATCATCGTCAAGATCAACATTATTACTAGCACCATGTTTTCACTGCAAAAGTTTTGGAAAATCGTTTCCTCTTCTTATATTGTCATTACTAGTAACTTTTGTAGTGACACCATGTCTGCCACTGTAGCTGGAAATACAGTGGTGTTCAGTGACAATGTGAGAGCCAGTGGTCAAAACACATCTTCACATGGCAGTCGCTACATCACATACTGAGCCATGTGAGGTAATTCAAAACAAATACTGTATGCATAGCCATGAACTGAGCATCAGCTCTTGAGAGCAGAAATGTATTTAGAGCATTTATAGTTTGAAAGAAGTTTATTATAACTGCATCAACTGCACTGATACTTTTATTTTCATAGAGTATTGGTTAAGCAGATGGCCTACATAGCTGTTCATTAATACATCTGGTTTACTATCTTGTGGGTTTGTTTGTTTTAATCTCTTGGGGAGCTCTAAGGGGTATGCCAATCTATTCAGGAAACCGGCTCAGACCCAAAAAAATGGCATGATCCACTGAGTCCCTTCCTGGGATCACTAAAACAAATTTAGAAGGCAGAGGAATTTGCCTGCTGGAAGTCTTTAGGGAAAGGTTGGAGGCTGTAATCTGAAGGAAGTGTTGCTGGGCTATTTGAACAGCAGAAGGGGAATAGGAAATTGGGAGCCAGGGAGACTCAGAAGAAGAATTGAAGAAGATAAATAAATTCAAAATTTCAAATCATCTCAGATAAGTAACCAAGCTTTTAGATGCTTCTCTGAACCAAACCAAACCCACATCACTCGTTAAATATACCATCTTGGGCTGCTTTTTGACACTAAAGAAGGGTAAAAAAGCATGGGGGTGGGTGGGGACAAAATTATATGAAACCAAAGAACATCCATTTTTCTTATAATTGAGGAATGAATTTTGGAAACGGCTAAGAGGCATTCTACACAGAGTATGATGATGCCAGATAAGTGTAATACTTTTCTTGGCTATTGCTAAAAAAAAATCATTATTTAGAATTTCTCTAGTGTAACAATAAGAAAATAATCTGGACCAAGCATGCCAAGGAAATGCGTCTTATTTGAAACAATTTCAAGAGGCATCACTACAGATGCCTGACCAAAATGGGTCAAACTCATTTGATGTCTATAGCATATGGATTAGGGCCCCTGATTGATGAGGACATCTACAGCATATGTTAAATGTGACTATTCATGCCTGTATCCTCACGTTATCCTTTCTGATGTGTCCCTGACGATTTGAATATTTTACTTATACAGTCACACATGCGCACACTCAAACACACACTGCCTTGAACCACCTGAGCACCTGTATGGGCTTCCTGATTGTTCATTTGGGCAGATGGCATTTCCCCTCTGGTGGCAACAGCCTCTGTGTCTTCACAATTGTAGCAGAAGTATCCTTTGCCTGGTACCTTACAATCTTCCTTATCTGATATAACAGAACTCATCTCTGTGCATTGCTGCCAACAGTGAAAGTGGCCCTTACTGTATGTCCAAGGTATAAGTTAACCCTCTCTAATGTCCACATTCAAGAACATGCAGCATAAATCCATTTAATTGGATCATGCCTCCTTTGTTGTTCAGTGCACTTGCTTTGCAAGTGAGCTTCTTGTATTTGTACAACGAGGACACTTTTTCAGTTGAAGTTTTTACAACAGTGTCGGCTCACCTGCTTCAACCTCTGCCAATCCTTTTCTGTTGCATATCTATGAAATACAGCACCATGTTCTTTTAATGTATTATGACACACACATGGCACTCACTCTTCCTTCCTGTATCAGGTAGAGGGCAATATGCTAAGGATGTGTGGATTTTCACTGCAATTTTGCAACCTGCAGATGTAGGGGTGGGCTCATAAAATGTTTCAACTGTATTTGGAGAGTGAGGTCTCTGAACAGTATTGGGAAGGTGAAAGAGAACAAGGCCTCCATCCACACCAACAGGCATAATGCTACCCGTTGCTATCCTCATTCACTTCTCCTCCAAATAAATGATACTTTACAATATTTACGAGCAATCACAGCAGTCCAAGGACTAAATGGACATGGAGATGAATGGACAATGCTCTCTCACGTCAGAGGCAATATTTCAGCTCAGAGTTGAATGAAATTGGGAGAGGCCCTGTGAATATGTAATTACCCCTATCCATGCACCGATCAGAAAACTTCAGCCTTGTGGACTGAATATTCAGGACCTTACATCACCCATGGGCATTGGACTGGGGTTCAAGAAACCTGAGTTCTACTTGGAACTCTACCACTGGTTTGCTGGGTGATGTTGGGCATGTTGTTTCACTTTTCTGTTTCTGATTACCCCATCTGTAAAATGGAAGTACAGTATTTCTTCACACAGCACAGTCAGCCTGTGGAACTCATTGCCTGGGGATGTTGTGAAGGCCAAAACTATAACCGGGTTAAAAAAATTAGGTGAGTTTATGGAGGAAGGTCCATCAATAGCTATTAGCCAATATGGTCAGGGTGTCTCTAAGCCTCTGACTGCCAGATGCTAGGACTGGATGACAAGGGATGAATCACTTGATAACTTCCCTGTTCTGTTCATTCCCTTTGAAGCATCTAGCATTGGTCACTGTTGGAAGACAGGATACTGGACTAGATGGACCATTGATCTGTCCCAGTATGGCCATTCTTATGTTCTTATGCAATAATGATTCCTTTGAAAAACACTTTGAGATCTATGGATAAGAGCTGCTATAAAGAGCTAAGTATTATAATTATTACTATGATTGTTCTCTATAAACTAAGACAGTTTCTGAGTGGCTGAGTTGTTGGGGATAACTCAGCTGACTAGGTGCCTCTCTGTTAACCCATATGTATAGGCCATTTTAAGAAAAGAAGAATGCTATCTTAGTTCATATACAAAAGAGGGAGGTGCCTCCCCTTGGGTTCAAAATAGGACTGGAAGGGACCTCGAGAGGTCATCTAATCCAGTCCCCTGAACTCATGGCAGGGCATTATATGGTGAACAAAAATAACATTTACACATGCAAGAAATAAAAAGGAATTCTCTCTCTCTCTCTCTCTCTCTCTCTCCTTCCTGGTAAAAATGATTATATCTGGGTCCTGATAGAATTGTTTGAGAATTTAGGGAAGCTTGTGATTATTTTTCTGTACTCTCTCCAACTAAAATGTTGTGCTCTTCACAAGTAGTCCTTTTTCCCATTGGTGTGAATCCCGAGAGTGCATTAAATAATACACTTCTAGTTGTAAAACAGATGGGAAAGTGTTTAAAAAGGTGCCAGGTTTATTTATGGAAGCACGAAATTGAATTTAATAGGTGAATTTTGCCAGTATGAAATGTGAACTCTCAAAACAGGAAGTGGATTTTATTGCTTATTTATTTTATCACCGGATCAGCTGCCCAGAACTGTAGAATCCTTCCTCTCAGGAATTATTTACTTTCCAGCTCTGAACCAGAACATCGTGACCATTGGTTGCTACATCTTCTGGCTGCCAGATTCTCAACTACAAACATATGCTATGCTGTCTATCTCAGATGATCTTCTGCAGATTTATATGGAGAACATTTTACCTTTAGATTTATTTCTTAATTTATAACAATGTGAACTGATTTGGTTGAGCCAAGGGAAAGAGAACTTCCTTTCGGCTCCTGAGAGCTATTTAATTAGTAATAGGCTGTTTCTTTGAAGGGATTAAAGAGTTTATTCACTCTGCTGTAGGTGCAGTTTAGCTATGCAAAGGTGGGCAGGGCTTGGGATGGTAGCATAGGAGAAGCATATCCTCTGTGTGATGCAGAGACCCCTTCATGGGGACTTACTTTGTAGCAGTGCTCAGGTGTAGCTGAGTATGGGCTGTCAGCAGGCGGGTTCAGATTATACACCAATACATGAGTTCCTTAACCCTTTCCCTGTAAATCTGCCCAAGGACCAGTCCTCTTACTTGGGCTGGGCAGTGAGTCTAGGCTTTCAGTCCTAAGACTCAAACTGGAGTAGATAACATGGTGATGAGTACCGTAGAAATCAATAGATATATTTCTGGAAGTGGCATCAACTTGTCTTGTGGATTTTCAAGCACAATTCAGCAGCTGCAATTAAATGTGGCTTCGAATGATGACATATGGACATTGAACTACCAGATCTGCCAGCCTTAATTTCTCACATCTCACAAAGATCCTTTAGTTAACAATGCACATAATGCCCTGTGAGGCAGGTAAACATCACTACCACTCTCTTACACCTGGGGAAACTGAGGATCTGAAAAGAGAAGTGACTTTCCCAAGATCACACAGCAAGTCAGTGTTGGAACAAAGTTTAGAACCAGATTACTGAGCTCCAAGTTTAATGTCTCATTCAATAGACCGCAATGCCCCTTCCGCAAGTCACTTTTGCAACTTTGAAAGTTGCACATGCAGAAGTGCAATGTGCACACATGTTCAACTTGGGGTTGGCACATGCAAAGGTATATTTACTCACAAAGCCCTGACATGCACCATCGTTAAATGTTTTCAGCATGAAACTCCTGCATGTACAGTTTTACATGTAAACTTTTAAAAATCTGAGCCTTGGTCTCTCTCTCATGTGACCAACTATGGACTGAAGACAATATATGGCACGAAGGCCCTGATTCATGCCTATTGTAGTCAGTGAAAAGATTCTCATTGATTGTAATGAGCTTTGGAACAGGCATTAATTTTCTATGAAATGCACATGAGACTGTTAGTAGCTTGCTGCACTTTATGACTCTAAGACTACTATCAGTTGACTTATAACCACACCACACCTTATTGTGACTGTCATTAGTACATACATCTTTACAATACTCTGAATGCTTGGAATCCAAACATGGCATTATTTTTGAGGGTGGTATTTCTGAGTATGTAGAAAACATTTTTGATACAGAATGTTTTATGTAAACATGTAACTTCATGTACAATTGCAAAAAGTGTATATAACCATTTTTAAAAACTCAGGCTAAAATGGACAGTTTCTGACGTTTGTTACATCTTAACAATTGCAATGTTTTCAGACCTCAGATTCATTTTATGGTAATTTCATCAGATTCATCAATGTATCACAAGAGCAACTTCTGACATCTCTCAGATGTTAGATGTTTTTTGACTTTTGGTTCGTGGTGACAGATTGTTCAGGTTTAGCAGCGCATACAGTATCTAGCAGATCTGGTAATTCTTTCAAATATGAGGGTAAGAGTCTTCTTTCAGTTCCGGCCAAAATTCCTATGCAGTTTTGTATAATGGGTTTGAAAGCTCTTGTGCATTTAAAGAAAATCCTTTCAACTCACTCCGGAGTCCTGCTTTATGTTTCATATTGCTTTGAACTTATTACCTATCAACAATGTCTTGTAACTTCAGTTTGGGAGCATTTAGAGCTAATGATTAAATGTATAATAAAACAACACTTTGATGTTGCCAGAAGCAATTAATTTCCCCCATTTATACACAAAAGGTTATAAAAGTCTCTGTTATGACAAAGCAAATGGTTCTGTGAATTCAAAATACGTTAACTGAGTTTTAAAGGGGTTATTATTACTTGATGGAAAAAAGGTTTAGATTAAACTTTAGCCACAGTGAAAAATGCTGTGATTAATTTTTGGAGCCTTAAAAATGCTTATGGTAGCAAAAATATGATTATTTTGTTTGTTGCAGAAAGTCTACCTTCAACTGGCTTCATTCAGAAAGAGGTATCCATAGGGAAGTGGTTAGCATGTCTGGAAAAATAAAGTTTTATAACTTTACAGGAGCCATTGAGAAAGACCTCATTTGCACATAAATAGACAGAGGCTATTGCATGTTCTCTGCACAGATGCCTGGTTGCCTGTTGGACATTAATAACAAATGGAGAAATGTATGGTATGCTGTTACTCCTACACTTTTTTAGGAAGAGCTTCTTACACTTTTTTCATTGAATCCATGTGCTGCAGAAAACAGACATTATTACTGTATAAATCACACTCAACTGGAGACCTGGGACTAGAAGTCAGGTCCTGCATCTTCAAAAGCTCCTTTTACCTGTTAGTGGTAGTAGGTCCTTTACCTTCACTTCATCAAGAGAGAATGTGAGAGATATAACTTTACAAGAGAATGAAGGAAGATGAACCAAAAAAGAGGGGAACTTGAAGAAACACAGCTAAGTCAGTGCAACATTTTTAACACATTCAATCCTAAAAGACCCAGCTTGAGGGAATTATGAATCTGAGACTTTGTTTCTATTTTATTTTCTAGATTAAGTAATATTCTTATTACAGCAAATTACATGAATATTTGTATAGTGATTCTGTGAGAAGGATTAGAAGGTCTAAATGTTTAGCTAACTAACCAGGGTTGGGAGAACTAGCTCAGAAAAAGCAACCCAGAAATGCCTTCAGTCAACTGTAAACTTTTCTGATTGCTCACAAAATGCGGTTAGCTTTTTCTTTTATTTTCAGGCTCTTCCGAGCTCCTCAGAGCCAAAAATCAATCAACTTCTGGGTGTAGGGTGAATCAGAGCTATTTGACTAATGGAGCTTTTTACATACGCCAATAGATAAGTGTTTTGCCAGGCTTTAGTACATTTTATGGGTTCAATTTGCACAGTAGGCAATCTGTACGGAAGTCTTTCAGTGCTAGCTTTTGCTGTGAACTCCAAATTCCCAGTCCAGCAAAGCCCTTATGCACATGTTTAAGTCCATCCCTATTCAGCAAAGCAGTTACTCTTCTGCTAAAGTTAAGACTGAGCTCACAATACCGCTGGGAGGCAGGTGTTTCATCTAGGACAGGGCAAATAACAGATTTTTCAGTACACTGGCAATTAAAAAAAAATCCGTTTTGGATTTGGAGCAAACCAAAAAGTTAAAAAAAAAAAAAGCCCAAACAACATTGTCTAATGAAACATGGTTTGAATTGAAATGAAATGTTTCATTTGTTCAAGTTTCTTTTTAAAATAATAGGTAATTTCAAAACAAAAAGTCGTTTCAAACTAAAAAGCTAAAACCATTTCACTTCAAAATTTTCAAAATCAAACATGAATTTTTTTTAATTGTTTTTTAGGATTCCTAGTGCCAGCTCCCAACTCTTCCCTCCTGCAACCTGTGAACCTCCCTCCAAGTTCCATACAAGTTGTTACATTTTTCTTTTAACAGTTTCTTTTTTTGTTGTGTCTTTTGTGCCACCATTTGCTGAATTTCTGTGTCCACAGGTTACTAGTATGTAGCTCACTGTATGGACATGGACTTTACCGCCAGCCCAATGTGGGCCTCATATTCCTTTAGTTCCTTGGTCTTCAAACCAGTGTCCCACTTCTTGTTTGTGCTACCACTGTTGGTGGGGAACTTGCTTCCACTCGGTTGTTGCCTTCATTGGTTGGTATCTTATTAGCCCTCTGCACTCCTCACATACCTTGTTTCTTCTGACTCTCATACGTCAGGACAAATGGTGCTGAGGATCTTTCTAAGTCCTCCTTGTCCTGGCCTCGGGTCGGTCTGTTCAGATGTGCCAGCCGTCTGCCACTATGTATGTGGCGTATGCGATCTGGTCAAGCCAAGCCACAGTGTTTTAACAGGTTTCAGTGTAGTAGCCGTGTTAGTCTGTGTCAGCAAAATGAAAATAAGAAAGAAAAACTTGTAGCACCTTAGAGACTAACAAATTTATTTCAGCATAAGCTTTCGTGGGTTAGTACCCACTTCATCGGATGCATGGAATGAAACATACAGTAGACAGATATTTATACAGTCAGAGAAACATGATAAGGTGGAGGTGCATAGACCAACCTTAAGAGGCTAATTAATTGAGAGGAACCATAACAGCAGGGGAAGAAAAACCTTTGAAGTGATAAACAAGATGGTCACACAGGTGTGAATGAGGATCGTTAACTTAAGGGAAATAGATTCAATTAACGTAATGGCCGAGCCATTCGAGGTCCTTATTTAATCCTGAGGTAATACAATCTAGTTTGCATATCAATTCGAGTTCAACAGTTTCTCTTTGAAGTCTGCTTTTCGAGTTAATCTGTTGCAACACTGCTACCCTCAAGTCTGTCAGTGAGTGATTAGGGAGGTTGAAGTGTTCTCCTACTGGTTTTTGAATGTTATGATTCCTGATATCAGATTTATGTCCATTTATTCTTTTGCGTAGAGACTGTCCGGTTTGGCCAATGTACATGGCAGAGGGGCATTGCTGGCACATGATGGCATATATCACATTGGTAGATGTGCAGGTGAATGAGCCCCTGATGGTGTGGCGGATGTGATTAGGCCCTGTGATGGTATCACTTGAATTGATATGTGGACAGAGTTGGCATCGGGCTTTGTTGCAAGGATAGGTTCCTGGGTTAGTGTTTTTGTTGTATGGTGTGTGGTTGCTGGTGAGTATTTGCTTCAGGTTGGGGGGCTGTCTGTAAGCAAGGATTGGTCTGTCCTCCAAGATCTGTGAGAGTGAGGGATCATCTTTTAGGATAGGTTGTAGATCTTTGATGATGCGCTGGAGAGGTTTTAGTTGGGGGCTAAAGGTGACGGCTAGTGGTGTTCTGTTATTTTCTTTTTTGGGCCTGTCTTGTAGTAGGTGACTCCTGGGTACTCTTCTGGCTCTGTCAATCTGTTTTTTTCACTTCAGCAGGTGGGTATTGTAGTTGTAAGAATGCTTGATAGAGATCTTGTAGGTGTTTGTCTCTGTCTGAGGGATTGGAGCAAATGCGGTTGTATCTTAGAGCTTGGCTGTAAACAATGGATCGTGTGGTGTGTCCAGGATGGAAGCTGGAAGCATGTAGGTAAGTATAGCGGTCAGTAGGTTTCCGGTATAGGGTGGTGTTTATGTGACCATCACTTATTAGCACAGTGGTGTCTAGGAAATGGACCGCTTGTGTGGACTGGTCTAGGCTGAGGTTGATGGTGGGATGGAAATTGTTGAAATCATGGTGGAATTCCTCAAGGGCTTCTTTTCCATGGGTCCAAATGGTGAAGATATCATCAATGTAGCGCAAGTAGAGTAGGGGTGTTAGGTGACGAGAGCTGAGGAAGCGTTGTTCTAAGTCAGCCATAAAAATGTTGGCATACTGTGGGGCCATACGGGTACCCATAGCAGTGCCACTGACTTGGAGGTATATATTGTCCCCAAATGTGAAATAGTTGTGGGTGAGGACAAAATCACAAAGTTCGGCCACCAGGTTAGCCGTGGTAGTATCGGGGATACTGTTCCTGACAGCTTGTAGTCCATCGTTGTGTGGAATGTTAGTGTAGAGGGCTTCTACATCCATAGTGGCCAGGATGGTGTTGTCTGGAAGATCACCGATGGATTGTAGTTTCCTCAGGAAGTCAGTGGTGTCGCGAAGATAGCTGGGAGTGCTGGTAGCATAGGGCCTGAGGAGAGAGTCTATATAGCCAGACAATCCTGCTGTTAGGGTGCCAATGCCTGAGATGATGGGGCGTCCAGGATTTCCAGGTTTATGGATCTTGGGTAGCAGATAGAATGCCCCTGGTCGGGGTTCTAGGCACGTGTCTGTACAAATTTGTTCTTGTGCTTTTCCAGGGAGTTTCTGGAGCAGATGGTGTCGTTTCTTTTGGTACTCCTGAGTGGGGTCAGAGGATAAAGGCCTGTAGAATGTGGAGTTACAGAGCTGTCTGACAGCTTCTTGTTCATATTCCAACTTATTCATGATGACGACAGCTCCTCCTTTGTCAGCCTTTTTGATTATGATGTTAGAGTTGTTCCTGAGGCTGTTGATGGCATTCATAACATTCAAAAACCAGTAGGAGAACACTTCAACCTCCCTAATCACTCACTGACAGACTTGAGGGTAGCAGTGTTGCAACAGATTAACTCGAAAAGCAGACTTCAAAGAGAAACTGTTGAACTCGAATTGATATGCAAACTAGATTGTATTACCTCAGGATTAAATAAGGACCTCGAATGGCTCGGCCATTACGTTAATTGAATCTATTTCCCTTAAGTTAACGATCCTCATTCACACCTGTGTGACCATCTTGTTTATCACTTCAAAGGTTTTTCTTCCCCTGCTGTTATGGTTCCTCTCAATTAATTAGCCTCTTAAGGTTGGTCTATGCACCTCCACCTTATCATGTTTCTCTGACTGTATAAATATCTGTCTACTGTATGTTTCATTCCATGCATCCGATGAAGTGGGTACTAACCCACGAAAGCTTATGCTGAAATAAATTTGTTAGTCTCTAAGGTGCTACAAGTTTTTCTTTCTTATTTTCATTTTAGTGTTTTAACAATGTTCAAGGCACAAAGACCTCCAGGAAGTTAACTCGTTTTGCAGGCCTCAGCAATATGTGTCATGGTTTGTGGCTGCCCACACTGACATAGTGGACTGTAGTCACTATGTAGACTCAGTCCACTATGTCTGCCACTAATCCTCAGTTGTGTTCAGTATAATCTCCTCTGCTGCTCTGCGTCTGTGGCCACCTCATATACCCTGTGTCCCACTTTAGCCTTGATTCAGATTGCAAAGCCTCAGGACCCTATCATCAGGCTGAATGAAGACTGGCTTTATTTCCTGTTACACAGATTCTTACCTCTTTGCTATATGTCTCATAGTGGCCACACGGAGTAGTGGCTCTAAATGTTCCCAACTAACACCATATCTTTTGCCATTGATTTCTGTGGCTATTTGATTGTTCACCTCAGACCTGCCCACCAGTGCATAGTGGCCTCAGGTTCTTGACCCCTTTGTTGTAGCAGGCTGCCTGATCGGCCTGGTGTTCTCTTCACTGCTTCTGTGTCCTGTCTGTCATTTCTCTGCTGGGCTGCAGCCCGGCAAATCTGTTACAGGGTATATCTGTACACTCACAGCACTGAGCCTCCTCCCTGGCTCGACCGATTTGGGCTAGCAGGGCTTGTGCTAGTGCTCTGAAAATAGTTGTGTGGCTTGGCCTGGAGCTCAAGCTCTGAAGCTTGGGTGTGGGGTGGGCTTCAGAGGTCAAGCTCTAGCCTGAGTCACAACTTCAAAGCACTGTCTATACAGATATTTTTAAAGTGCTAGGGCCAGCCCTGTTAGCCCAAGTCGGTCAAGCTGGGCTGGGAGGCTTGTTTCCAGGTGCTGTGTATCATAGAATAGAATCATAGACTATCAGGGTTGGAAAAGACCTCAGGAGGTCATCTAGCCCAACCCCCTGCTCGAAGCAGGACCAACCCCAACTAAAGCAGGGATCTCAAACTCAAATCACCATGAGGGCCACATGAGAACTAATACATTGGCCCGAGGGTCGCATCACCGAAACCTTTTCATACAACTATACAAAAGTATAGTCAAAAATGAAGAGTAATATAGTATGCTATTAAAAGTCAATGTATTAACTTTTTTTAAAACTGTAATGCGAAAAGTCAGTGCTAATTTTAACAGTCATTTCATTTTTGGCCACTTAGCTGGCAGCGTTTTGCATTAACCAGCGAATCAATATTTGGTTTGATATCCTGAGACGAAACCAATCTCAGTGTCGCTTGCAAATTGTACCACATTCCATATAAAAAATGACACTAAGAGAATGTTAAGACTGCACAGTTAAGCACACGTGCCAAAATTAAGGTTGCCCGCACAACTTTTTCTCTGCCCCTTTGAGACTAGGTGTTATCATGTAATCTTTTAATTACAGGGTCACGTACTGTTTCTCATATAATATATACCTTTTTTCTACACCCTTACATTGTATAGCATCTTACAGTGATTTTTCTACTGACTTTTATTGCATTGTCACATTAGCCCAATATATGCTTAGTAGCAAAGGACTTGCCACTTAGCCACTCAAGTTTATGGTAAGTATGAGTGAGGGTGGTGATGAATGTGTGTTGTGATGGGAAGCTGTGTTGATTTGTGCCTGGGTTGTGTTGTGCTGGGAGATTTTGGTTGATTTGTGTTGGTGGCAAATAAGGGGTGTGTGCTGAGGTGAGCGACTATCTGTATTTGGACTTGCTGGTTGTGTTGTTGTGTAGGTGGTTGTGCTGATATGTGAGGTGGCAGCTAGGCACAAGGGCGTGACAGTTGGGCCAAGTAATCCACCTTCAAAATTGGTTGGTAACAGATTGAAACCCCCCCAGTCCACCCCTTCCATGAGGCCCCACCACTGCCCCACCTCTTCCCTGCCCCTATTCCAACCCCTTCCCCAAATCCCCACCCCAGCCCCACCTTTTCTCCGCCTCCTCCCCTGAGCACGCCAGGTCCCCACTCCTCCCCGTCCCTCCTTGAAAGTCCTAAGCACCACCAAACAGCTGGGGGGTGAGCGCGCTCGGGCGGGGGGTGAGGGGCGGAGTGGGAGTCGGCGCATATGGCGGGCCACAGGAAATAGCTCCACGGGCCACGTGTTTGAGACCCCCGAACTAAAGAGACATAGTCTTAGGTGAAATCAAGCCCAAATCTCCTTTCCCAGTCAGATGTACCCTTGTTTGGTGTAAGATGGAAGTTGTAAATGGGAGAGACCCCAAAGGCAAGAGAGAGGTCAGGACCCGGTCTAGAGAAGGAGAGAGCTCAGAAGAAGAGCAGAGCTGAGTCGACAGCATCAGGGAGGAGATACCCCTGAGGTATGAATTCCCTAGTGAGCAGTTTCACTAATTGTTTCCTTATTTGTCCACCTCTGAAAGTAATGTTGATAATGTGCATTATTTCTCTGGAATTTAAGGAATTTCCTGCTCTGCTGTGCTATGAACTTGTAGGTACAATAACTGAGAATGTGGATGCAGCCTCCTGTGTGACAGCGATCAATAACCTAATTATCCCGCTACGTTAAATTTAAAACCATGCAGCGATGCTTCACTACTTGTGGGTTTTAGATGTTTCTGCATCTTAAGAGACAAGGGCAAGAGGGCTGGGGCTAAAAGCACTAAATCTTTAATTAAAGAACTCCTAGCGATGCCTACCAAGTTTATAAATAACAAAGCGTTTATCAAAGCCTTTTATGAAAGCTTTTATCTCTTCTTGCTCTCATCAGGCTGTATTAGATGTTGACAGTGTTTACGATTTATGCTTCAGATTTTTTCGTGACCAAATACCAAAGATGCTATTATCAGTAGAATCTTATGTAAGCAGAGTCAGGATGAGCTCTACCCTGACATCTGGTGGTGAGTTGTGGAAAGGGATGTCAGGGATGTCAGGGGCTAATCTTGTTTGCATGGACACACCCACCCTGCAAAGCATGATGGACCACTTGCCCAAATGGTCACTTTGACTGCTGTGGGAGCCCCAGTCTCTCTGTTATTGGGGCAGGAAGAATAAAGTGTTGTTACCCTGATTATGGGAATCAAGGACAGTGGGCTTTTGCTATGATGAAGGGCCTTCACCATTAGCTGAGCAGCACTTGCTAGGCGAGGGACATGGATTCCAAAACCCAGTGAATTGAGAGAGGCTGGGGACAGGTATTTATGTCTGGTGACATGGGCCTCTTCTGAGGGTCCTAAATGTCAATTGCACTTCTCTCTCTCTCTCTCTTCCTCCACTGTGGAATATCAGAGCTAATTTTGAGTTCCTTAGGAGTCTAATCACAGGCTGCTGAGTTGGAATTACTCTGGACTAAGTGTGCAAATGAGCACACAGGCTCCCCTAACTACAAGCTGCAATCACTAAAAAGCTGAAATTGTTAAAAGCTGAAATCACTGAGCACTGTGTTAAGTAGTGGGGGAGCCAGAAGATCTATTGCTGAGCGGCTGGTGGAGCGGAGCTGCTGACAGAGCGGAGCAGTTGGCGGGACAGCCGGGGCGACTTGCAGGCCGGCTGATGGCGTGGAGCTGCTGGCGGAGCGGAACAGTTGGCGGGACAGCTGGAGCGGCTTGAGAGACGGCTGAGCGGAGTGACTCGTGGGATGGCAGAGCAGAGCCGAGCTGAGCGAGGCCCCACGAAGGGACGGGGCCGTCAGCTTCGAGCCACGTAAGGTGCCCCTTACCTCTCCCCTCCCCAATTTTACCCAGACTGGAGGGGGTGTAACACTTTGCAGATGAACTTTTGAACTCTGGGTCTGGACTTTTGGGTTGTTGGACTTTTGGGACTTTGGGTGATTTTGGGGGTTGCTGGACTCAAGAACCAAAGGGAAAGGACATGGCCAATTTGCTGGGGTGGGTCGTTGTTCACAGTTTGGTTTACAAATCCTAGATGTGGTATTTCCCCAGCAAAATGCCGCATCGTTTCTCTCTGTTATTAAAAGGTTTTTCTACACTCAGACTCTGTGCTTGCGAGAGGGGAAGTATTGCCTCTTAGAGGCGCCCAGGGGGGGTGATATATATTTGTCCCAGGTCACTGGGTGGGGGCTCGAGCCGGTTTTGCATTGTGTTATTGGAATGGAACCCCTAGGTACGGAACCCAGCCCTTGTTGCTGCCGACTCTGACTGGCAGAAGGGTTACACTTATATGAGTTAAATCTTGGGTCTTTTTTTGCTGCTTCAGCGATATTTTAAACCACTTTTACAAGCAATATTGGATTAGTACAAGAGATGAGGGCTGCCTACTGGAGCTGCTTCCAAGTAAAAAAAATGTTGGGGGAGGGGTTTCCTGAAGAGGGATAGTGTTTACAAAAAATACACACCTTGCAATACAATGAGAAAAGTTACAAATCCTAAGTTATTGGTTACTCTATTTGTTAACTGTTACTCAAATATCTGTGACCAGATTTCTGCTCACCTTGAAATATGAATTAAGAAGATAATGGTCTTGATTCTCCACGCTGCCCGAGCTCTGCTTACACTGAGTGGAAGGCAGAGACCCACGATTCAGAGCTTCTCAGCCTTATTGCAAACAGGGCTGCACAGGGGCAGAACTTAGGTCACTGGTGTAAGGTCTTTCACTTACATCAATGGAGGATGAGGGTAGTGGAGCTCTGTCTGCCATGCACCCTCCCTCCCTGTTTTTTTTACCCATGCTACAACCCTTCCTTCTTCTTACACTGGGAGTAGGGAAGCAGCAGGTGGAGGAACTGTCTCCAATGGCTTTCTACCAGCAGACAGTTTCTCTATGCAGGCAGAATTCTCCACCAGCTATGCCCAAACAGTTAAGGCCTGCTGTGTGCTGCTTACACCATGCAAAATGGTCGTAAGTGGCTGGAGAATTAGGCCCAATATATGTGGCCATAGAGGGAACTGCCCCTGCAAACACTCCTGTAACAATATCATCAGTGCCCTACCTCTGAGGGGATACAGTAGTTAAACCTGCTGCTGTCATTGTTTCAGTGACATTGCTGATGTTTTAACACTTCAGAGACACACCTTGTTGCCTCTTGAAACTCTGGGAACTGAAAAGAAAGTTGCTTGTCTTGTAATAATTATTTTCTCCTGTCCCTAAGTCCCCAGCTTTAATGGGAACATCCACATGATGTTCCCTGAATCTTTTAATTACCTTTATTTTTGCTTCTTGCTATAGCTTTGTTTTACTGGATTTCTCTGGAAGAACAGAAATAATATAAATACCTTCTCATCAATACAACCTTCTTTCTCTCCTGCTAACAACAACCCATTTATTTTTTGAAGAAGCCAATGTAACTTCAAACTTCTCCAGTCTGAACAACAAAAAATACAACTGAAAATTAGATTTACTCAGCCAGCTGTAGCAGATTAATTTTAAGAGTTCACTTTGCTGTACCTTTACATGATTTCTCAACTCTGTCCAAGTCCTCTCCAATGTGAATCTTCATGTTGTTGATCATGTAAGTTAAGATTTAGCTTAGTTTATAAATAATTATAAAATAGACCAAGTGGAACTGACCCTTTCATTAGGCTCCGATTATATCTGGCAGAGAAAGATAAGCTTTTATTTTACTGAAGTCTGTGAATTCAGTATTTTTTCAAATGTAGCCAAGGCAATAACAAACCAGCTGAGACATCAGACTAAACTCACTGAATCCAGATTTTTTTTTCTGAAAGAGTAAGCATTATAGCTGATGCTCCTTTACAATACCATGCTAAACTCCCAGTAACCTCTGAGGGAGTAAAATATATCTTTTTTTTCAATTACAGATTCAAAAATATCTGTCTTGGATAGACATGAAGAAATACCAATGAACAATACAGAAGAGAATATGTGGAGACTCATTAATGAATTCTTTCCATGACTTTTTGGGGTCAAAACCAAAAAGAATGAATCAGAATAAATGAGCAAAGGGAATATGTAAAGAGATTTTTCTTTGTGTTTTTTTTCTTTGTTAACAGTTTTTAGTTTGAATTTGTTTTTCACTTTCTTTTTTGTTTTTATTTTTCTCCCCAGTCACTGCATTTCATCCAGGGATTTTGAAATAAGGACTAGTGTATGAATGATTAGAACTACTCCTAGCAAATCATTGAGCCAATTAAGTTATTATTATTTATTATTTGTATTTCAGTCGCCCCAAGAAGCTGCAGTCATAGAGCAGAACCCTACTGTGCTAAGAGCCGTACAAACAGAACAAATACTGTCTTCACCCCAAAGAGCTTACAGTCCAAGTGTAAGATTAAAGACAGATTAGAGGTAGATACAGTTAGATAGGGGAGCACAACAAAACAATAGGCCAACATTCACTGGCATGGTAGCCAGTGGTCTCAGCACACTAGCTGCCTAACCATTGTTAAGTTTTGTGTAGGTATCACAGCAAAGGAGAGTTTTTAGGAGGAATTTAAAAGAGGACCATGAGGTGGACTTGTAGGTTATAGTGAAGACCTTCCCCCAAACATGAGAGGCAGCAAGTGAGAGAGCCTGAAAGTGCTTGTTTGAAAATCTAATGAGTGTATAATTGAAGGCTGGCACCATTCGCCTGAAGTGGGAGTTGACATCATGACAGGTAGTGTGGGGACAGGCTGTGTAAGGCTTTGAAGGCAAGTATTTTCCATTTCATGCAATGGAGAGAAGGGACTCAGTGAGAAATGGAGAGAGGTGGCATGGTCAAAGAGAAAGAGAAAGGTGGTCCTGTGGTTAGGGCAATACCTAGGACCTTGTACAATTCTCTGCTCCACCACAGAATTCCTGTGTGACATCAGACAAGTCACTTAGCCTCTCTGTGTCTCAGTTCCTCAACTGTAAAATGGGGATAATAGCACTTCCCTACCTCATAGCTAATTGCGAGAATAAATACATTGGAGATTGTGAGGCGCTCAGGTACTAGCCATACAAGTATCTTAGGGCTTGTCTACATGGTGCTTTAGTCTACACTGGCTGGGCTTTAAATTGCAATGAACACAAGAGTGTCATGTACTAACTGGCCCACGTGGACCCTGCTGGCCCACACTAAAAGTTCTCTAGTTTGTGTTAATGTTGTACACTTTGAAATGGAACTATGTCAACGTGCACAAAGGGAACTTTAGTGCACACCTATAGGGTCCACATGAACCAGTTAGTAAGCAACATGCTGGTGCACGTTATAATTTACACCCCAACTGGTGTGGACTAAAGCACATGCAGACAAGCCCTTAGATAGAAAGCAACAAGCTAAGGAAATAATCTTTGCAGCAGCATTATGAATGGATATGAGTAGGTCTAGATTGCATTAGTCAAGGTCAGAGAAGAGGATGCTGCAGTTATTGAGATGTAAGATGATGACAGCCCGGATAAGAGTCTGAAGAAGTTGTGTGGATGGATAGGAAAGGCCTTAACTTAAAGATGTTATGTAGAAAGAATCAGTAGGATTAGGCACAGCCTACAGAGAGAACCAAGTTGAAGATGACACCTAGGTTCAAGCTTGAGTGACAAGGAAGATGATAGTGTATCCACAGTGATTGAGAAAGGTGGGAGAGGGGGAAGCCGTGGAGAGAGAGATTAGGAATTTAGTTTTTGTTTTGTTTAGGAGTTTAAGCTGACAGCTAGACAATCATGAGGAGAAGTCAGAGAGGTAGGCCCAGATTTCAGTTTGGACAGCAGAAGACTGGTCCAGAGTAGAGATGTAGATCTGGGAGCTGTCAGCATACAGGTGATACTTGAATTGTCTTTGCAGTTGAAATTACCCAGAGGCAAGGTGTGGAGGGAGAAGAGAAGGGACCAAGGGTTGAATCCCATGCATCCCCACCCCATAAAGATGTTGGCAGGCAGAGGAGTTGGATCTTCCAAATGACATGCTGAAAGAACAATTAGACAGGTCGGAGAACCCGGAGATGGTTGGGTCACAGACGTCAATGAAGGAGAAGATATAAAGGAGAGCATGGTTGATGAGGTCGAAGGCAGCTGACAGGTCAAAGAGGATAAGGGTGGAGTACTGGTTCTGAGCTTTAGCCAGGGAGAGGTCATTCGAAACTCTGAGATCTGTCTCAGTGGAGTGCAAGGGGTGGAAGCTGGGATGAATCTAGTAAGAAACAGGAGGAGAGCAACTCCACATAGTGTGTCTAGATAGTGTGGACAATGAGTTTAAAGATGGCAGGGAGGCCTCCATAATAGAAGGTGGCTGTCGAGGCATGTCAGATGAACAAATACAAGTTTCTGAGTGCCAGAAATTCCAGGGATGGCTGTGATCCTTCTAGAAATAGAGTGGGCTTTCCGAAGACAGCAAAAGGGTGGATACTTTTTTTTTTTACAGTTGGATGGGAGCGCATACGAAACATAGTGACATTAGTGCTATGCAAACCTTTCTTTCTCCTTAACACATTTTTCCCTACATGTCTTGATTGAAGAAAATCAGGGGAAGGATTTGAAAAAGGAAAGAGTAGTTGCTGCCCGGAACAGCTGGAGCATTTCTGAAATGCAGTTCCCTTATTTGCCACCCTTTTTATGTTTCAGTCAGGGCCGTATTAACTCTCCTGTGGGCCCGGGGCTGTTAGATTTTGTGCAGCCCCTGTATACAAGTCTTTTTCCTAATTTAAAACAAAATGATCACAATGATGGCATTGAGGCTATTAACGCTATACTAAACTTGCCTTTTAATTAACATAAAACTGTTCTGTGGTTACATTTCAGTCTTAAAACATGTAGAATATAGTTAAGTTAATTCAAAATAGCCTACTTCTTACCTTAGAACAGCTGTTATATTAGTTCCTTTCTGGGAGGGAGTTTGGGTGCAGGAGGGGGCTCCAGGCTGGGGCAGAGTGTTGGGGTGCAGGAGAGGGTGAGGGGTGCAGGCTCTGGGAGGGCGTTTGGGTGCAGGAGGGGATTCTGAGCTGGGGTAGGGAGTTGGGGTCCGAGGTGTAGGCGCCGGCTGGGAGACGCTTACCACAGGTGGCTCCCGGCCGGTGGCGCAGCACAGCTCAGGCAGGCTGCCTGACTGCCTGCTATGGCCCCACGCCGCTCCCGGAAGTGGCCGGCTGCCGGCAAGTCTTTGCGTGCTCCTGTGGGGAGGAGCAACAGCATGTTTCCGTGGGCTGCCCGCACCTGCAAGCGCCACCCCCGCAGCTCCCATTGGCCAGTTCTGGAGGCGGGGGCAGTGTGCGGAGCCACAGAGATGTGCTAGTAGCTGGCCGCTTCCGGGAGCAGCGTGGGGCCACGACACGCAGGCAGCCTGCCTGAGCCCTGCTGCACCGTTGGACTTTTAGTGGCCCGGAGATCGCGATCGACTGGCAGAGGCTCCAGGATCGACCAGTTGATTGCAACCGACGGGTTGGTGATCTGTATATAATGATGGATTTATTTTTGTGGGGGCCCCCCTTAGCCTGAGGCCCTGGGCTGCAGTCCGTAAAGCCCCTGCATTAATCTGGCTCTGGTTTCAGGGGAAAAAGGGTGTACTGCGCTAATATTTTTAATGAACAAAATCTGCACAAAGCCCTGCTCATGGGAGTATGAGAGCAATGGGGAATGAAGGGATCTGTCTGAATGCCAGTTTGCGATGTTAAACCCTAATACATCCTTATCTAAGGTATGATCTAATACTGCGTCTTGCCTCGGGTTCTCTTTATATACCATCCTCCCTTCAAATAATTTTTTTAGAGGAAAATACACAGAATATTAACATTATATTCTTTTGTTTTATCGTGTTATGGCAGGAGCTGGCCGGCTGCACTGTTACACATAGTCCTCCAAGTTCTTTCTGTCTGCATGTGAGCAAATGTTCAGGCTAGGGAAGACATGCTGTGTTGTTAGCTTCAGGTTACACGAGGTTCTGCTTTAAGGCAACTTCTGAAGAGGGAATTGTGCGAGCAGCAAAAATTTGTTCTCTGCGTTGGTCTCTGATTATTATCCAGATTTACTCTCTGGAAACTGGGCACTGGCGTTGGGCTGAGAGTCCTAAAAGAAAGGATTGCCTGCGTGCTGATTGACCACCTCTGCTCAAGGACTGGTGTACACTTGTAAATAAAGCAAGTTACACTTTGTAAATACCCAGGCTCCGTTACTGATTTCTCATCATCTGGGAAGCTGATCTGTAAGGCTCTGCACATCTGCTACTGCTTGACAGAATGCAACAATATAAATTTTATCTATAAATACTATTATAAGTGTATTGTACATAAAGAACATTGCATAGAAAACATATCTGTCGATTTAAGAAATAACGAGGTATAATTCAAATAATTTCTACAATGAGTTTGCTGAAGTAGAAACTGGGCTTCAATTCAGCCTGTTAATATTATTTTATTATTCACTGTTTATGTATATTTGTGCAGAGAAAGCTTTATTCATATAAATGTTCCAGAAAAGCAAAGTAGCTGAGATTCATTTACTGAAGAAAACAAAATTCATTTTGTGGTTAAACACACCTACTCCTGTGACATATTTAAATTGTACACTATTTGTGCTATTTTAATAAAGTCAGCAGTAGCTTTCTTATTGAATGCATTTTTTACATTTGCTCTTTGGGTAATAAAGTTTACAGTCAGAATTGAAGATTAAAATAATCACAGAAAAATGGGGGTGAAATATGGTAACATCTTTTGTAATGGTATCTTACATGCAGCTGTTTTGAATTATTTTACTACTTCATTGATGTGCCCAGAAGTCTTTTCTTGCAGTTTAGACAAGTGGGGGCTTTTAAACATTCACAGTATAGCAAATTGCAGATGAATTGGTCCATAAGGGTAGTTTAAAAACATGCCTCACAAGGTATATTGCTGAAATTATAGCGTGAAAAAAAACATTGATGCTGGAGGAAACCTTGACCTAATGGAATAAGCATTTAAACTACTGTAACAGTAGTCACATTATGAAGTCAAAACCTTAATACATTTTACCCCTCCGCCCCTTTTTCACTGAGGCTCTGTCTTAGGTAAACCAGACAATGCTAAGAAATGTTGATGCCTATTTGATCACTTAAGATGTTTCTTCAAACAGTAATTCAGACCTTGTCTTCACTGCTGAAGAGTGTATTTTTTTGTGTCTCAGTAACAAATGTGTAAGAGCAATCTTGAGGCAAAACACAGTGAAGAAAAGGCACTCTAGTTTACTGAATTGTAAACTAGACAAGGTCAGCACTATACCCTCACCTGGGGTTGAGTTCACCTCATTTACCTTGTGATAAAACTAGAACTGCGTTGTCATCACTGTGTTTTTCCCTCGGGATGATTCATGTATGTCAGTTATCCTGAGGTAAAATATACACCTTTTTTTTTAACAGTGAAGACTAGGCCTCCGAAGAAGCAATGACTTTGCATGCCTCCAACCTTCATGTACTGCTGGCTTGCCCACTAAAATGCTATAGCATCATGTGTATAATTTTCTATACTTAGGCTAAGAGATCTAGAGCGATTGACCATTGTCTTCAACACTTTATCATCCACTCAAGTCAGGCTGCCATTTGAGGATTTCCCCTGATATGGTTGTGTGAAAACATTTACAGTCAACATAGTAAACTATCAAATAGGCATGAGCACATATATACCTGTTCATCTGCTAGCCAAGTGAGTTTGAATTATTCATAAGATTATTATGTTCCATTTTTTTTTCACATAAAGAAAAAGTCTCCCAGGTTTACTATGGGACTCCTATCTTTAGACCCGCCTAGAATTTGTAATATAAAAAATAAGGTTTCTGGAAGAAACAGAAGCATGATATACACTAGAAAATTAGGTCAGTATAACTACATCGCTCAGGGATGTAAAAAATGCACACCCTGAGCAGCATAGTTAAGCAGACTTATGTCTCCATGGAGACCGCACTAGGTTGATGGAATTCTTCCATCGACCTAACTTAAGCTTCTCTAGAAGGTACATTGCCTAAGTCACTGGGACAATCCTTCCAGTCGGTATAGGTGGTATCTATTCCAAAGTGCTACAGCAGTGCAGCTATGCCATTGGAGGGTTTTAAGTGTAGACAAGCCCAGAGACAAGCTTTTGAGTTACACAGCGCTTTTCTTTGGGTCTGGTAAGGTAATCAGAGTGTCACAGCTGAATACAACATGGAACAGATTGTTAAGCATAGGAGTTGACATGTTGCAAGGGACCATTTAGTTAATGGTCCACTTCATTTTGAATGATCCCTTGCAAAATGTGTTGATTCAATAAAAATATTACCTTACTCACTTTCTCTCTCATATTCTGAGCCCCTCATGGCTACAACAACACTGCAAATAATAAAAAAAGATTTCAGGTATATGCACAATGTCTTTCCACTGCTTTGAATATCTGTACTGATTCTATTGGTATTCCCCATGACATGTGTGGGAAATATTTCTCAAACCTGTACATTTTCAAACTGGTTGAAACATTTCAAGCGTGACCAATGTACTGTACACACAACCACTTGTGCCTACATCTGCCATATCAACCACTTAAAATATCTGTGGTTTGTTTGAACCTTGGGTGAGGGTGGTTAGTGCAAAATAAACGCAACATAGCAGTGAATATCTCCCCAGCATGGAGTAAGGATATTTCAGATCTTATCTGTTGGTTGATGTTGCTGTTTGGAAAAAAAGAAAGTTTTCCCAGATTCATGGCTGCTGTTGACCACCACTGAAAAATACTGTTCCTAAGCATTCTGAAACTGTACTTGGCAGAGTGATACATGATCTAAAACAGACAAGAGCAGGGTCATGTTCACATTACCACAGATATGTGAAGTAGTGGTTTTAGGGCTGATTACATGCCCATCACAGTGCATTTGGAAGCCTTCCAGACTTCTGCCAGCTTTGCCAAACTAAATAGTAGCACTGGGAAACACACTGAACCTATGTCTGAGAGGTTTTGTAAAAGGGAGTTTAGATGACCTATTGCAGCATTTGTAGTACAGTTAAGTGGCTGACTTACCTTTAAGTATGAGTACAGGATTCATGTTTTTGCATGTTTGTGATGATCTACAGTATTCTGTTCAGTATAGGGCAGTGACTGCACACACTTACCATACTGTACTGAACTTGATGCTCAATGAATTCTTGCATGATAAACATTGGAAATACATTAAAATGTGCTGACACTTTTCCCTAGCGACTCCTTATCCAAAAGCAGGGGGGAAATCAAGCTAAGCAGGAGGTTGCAATATGTTACAGCTCCATGTTATCTCTCTTTGTGTCTTCTGAAGAAAGTGCTGCAATCATACAGTTAGTTATTTTGTTAGTTTATGAGTTGTCTACAAACTCCAGAACCAAAGGGTTGGATGAAAGTGAAGAATATGTAATTGGCAACATTGATCTATCTCTTAAATGCAGAAATCTTAAACCAGGGACCTGATTTACCATTGTTTGATGCCAGTTTTATGCTGATTACGTTCCACTGACCTAAATTCATTAGAGCCAAATGGGTGAAAAATTGGAGTAACACAGGCCTGATAACCTCTGTCTTCCAGTATCTGATTCTATCATGTCTTCTTTCTCCCGAGTTTCTAGGTTAAGAACTACCTCTTGGGAACCAACTATCGTTTAGATATAAAAAAGGCATGAGGAAAAATACTACTGTAACAGTAATAACTATATTGAGATCATCAGAAATAAAGACATTAGTAGATTCTCATTTACATTGAGGCCACTTTTACACCACTCTGGCAGTGTAAAGGGCCTTAATATCAGTGGAAATTACATTTGTACCCACTTTGAGGCCCCTTTACACTTCCTGAGTGGAGGCCTTAGTGTAAATGAGAATCAAGCCCTAGTGTGTCTCATGCCAATTTTTGGTTCTGTGGCCCACAGAGATATTTTGATGCTGGACCTTTTGTCTTCCCCATAGAGTATGAGAAGATTGTTCTCAGTCTGATTTTCTATCATTGGAAGAGGATTTATTTGATCCAAGGTCTTTTTAGTTTATAGGTGCATCTTTTACTGAGAACCAGCGATGGCAAGCTGTGGGAAAATGTTGTTTTCTAAGTGTATAGTCACCAGTCACACTATATTCACTAGCACAGCTGTTCTGTTGGTGACATGGGTATAGGCCAAAGAAACTTTCCAAGTACAGCCATCTTCTTATTTTAAAAGGCTCCAATCATTTAAAATGTACCAAATTATATCTCTGCTTGTCTTAGGCAGACACAGCAGATGAGGATGGCTTGCAAGGCAATGTGGACAGCTAAATTTATGAAGACCACTCTCTCACTGTAGAACATCTGGTTGAGGATTCTGCCAAGAATACATTGTTGGCTGGCTAGCTAGTAATTACAAGCAAACATGCTGTACCTGTATGTCAAATATGAACCAGCTGTGGGTGCACCACGGCTGCTTCATCTGCTGAACATACCAGAGGCCAACTGTTTGACTTACAGTGAGATGGAGTGATTGGTGATCTGGAGAAATGAGTGCACTAAAATGCTGCTATTCAGCTGTGCCTTCTACTACATGTCTATCGATGGGGAAGCACACACACTGCTGTGCTATTACTGACTTATAGGGATTTTGAAAGAGTGAAGAATCGAACCACAGAAATTTGTAAGACACTGTTTAGCACAGATAACTGTAATCAGAAATCAGCTTTTCTAACTACCATGAGACTACCATGGGTCTGTGGTAGTGCTTACAACAATCACAATTTTAATAATCACCACTGCGTTTGTTGCTATTGGCCAGTACTGTTCTAACTTGGTCTGAGCTCTCCAGGGCTGCAGTGTAAATCCTGTGGGGATCTTTAACTCTGCAGGACAATGGGCTCACAGAGCTCTCATCAGAGCAGAGGACAGAGTTGCAGTGTTGCAGGGTTCTCAAGCTGAAACCCTCAAAAGAGCTCTAATCCTGTAGGACTTTTGAGCCATGCAGGAACAGAGCTTGAAGACAAAAGTATTTTTCCCATCCTCTCTGTACTCAATCAGCTCATCAGTTTCTGCTCAGACTTTCCAAACTAATACAATAAATACATAGTCCAACAGAGACCAAATATGGCAAATTTCAGCCTCAAAGATGAGAACTGCTAGTGGCTGAAAATAAAGGCTTAGAATGGAAAGTGTTATTCAGCCTTAACTACTGTGGTTGCTGTTGCTATAATGCAGGGAATAGACACACAATATAAATAGCTTTGTCCATCTTAAGGGAAGCAGCCTAGTGTTCTATCTAGCTCTGCTAGTGCTAACCTTGACTGATTGCTCTAACAGCCAGAGTTTTTACTATCTATATGTAATATCTTTATAATGGGACTCCCATTGATTTCAAAGGATTTTGGATTAAATCCTACATGTCTTAATCTATAAAACCTTCGCTGCTTCCCTTGGGAGATGATAGTTCAATCAAACGGATCCCATTGTCAGAAAATTTCTTTTCTTTTCCCAAATGTTTCTCTTAAAATTTCCTCTCGTAAGTTTGTCTTTTTACTCCCTTTCTATTCCCCTAAATAATTCTCCCCCATGTAGACGTGTTTGCCCTTGGAATGCACCATGTCCCCTCCTTAGCCACTGCTTCCCCTCAGCTATACCTGTTTAGGTTTATTAATCTTTTTAGGTACCTTTTCTTCCCCTTGATTTTCAGATTGTGCCTCTCCACACTACCAGGTTTCAGCCAGAGTTGGAACTAGAGTTGTTGAAATACCATGAGTATTTATGGTCTGTCTGGAAGTTCCTGAAATACTGTGAGAAAGCCCATTCTTGTGAGATTTCCAGCCCCGCATTTCTGAGTCCTGAGATTCAGCTAAGATTTGGCTAAGTATCCACACATTTTAGTGATGTTTAGCCAGTCTTTTGAGGTTCACTCATCACCATTCGAAACATATACCTCATGTAGTCCATGCATCACCCTGCTGTTCTGCACCCTCCACTTGATCCTCATCATATGCTGCCTCCAATTCAAGGCCATGTTCCTAATCTCCAAAGTCTTTAATGAGATGGGATCAGGGTAACCCATTGCTTGTGACCCTCAAGACCTCCATACTTTCCAAAGAGAAATAGAAACTGGATCTGTCCAGACTATGGGGAGTTGGAGACAGGGTGTTTTGGGTGCTGGTCCTTGGCTGTAGAACAGCCTTCCTGGAGGAACTCAGAAAGTAATCTGTTCCTTTGGAGCCCACTGCAAAACTCAGCTTTCCACAAAAGCCGTCCCACAATAACAGGAGTTGTGGAGATAATTAAATTATGCCCTCCCACCTCACCTCAACACAAAAGCAACTGAATCTCAGAAATGTGAAAGCTGAGCCCACGTTTAAATCTGATGCCTTCTTACTATCTCATTGCCTTAGTACTACAGTGATTGGCACTCTATAAATACCAGACAGTCCGACAGTTAATAATGCATAAGGCACTTGTCTTATCAAGTAGGTCCTTGGAGGCAGAAGTACACCATGGAAGATAGACCTGTACATTTTTACCATGATCGACTGCTTCAGGAAAAGATTTTTCAAAACCAAACTGCAGATCTATGCGCCATCATCACTGTGCCAGCCCCCTGCTGTGATCTCTGTTGGCTTTTTTCCACTCAGCTGTTATCGGTATTCTTTGACAAATAGGCACAGTTAGCAGCCTAAATGTCTTATGCTGTCCTGTTTATTCTTGGCAGCTTTTCCCCATGCTGGAGAGACACAGAGAATTTTAACATATCAAGTATCTTTTTGCATCTTATTCTAGTGCAGTGCATTGTAAATACTTCAGTTTGTAAAGTTGATTCTGAAGGATAATATTTGTATTCCTGGCCTGTGCATACGGGTGATATGTTTCCTCAGGCACTGCTTTTCAGTAAGATAGATTGTATTCTACAAAGCAAATGACCAGAGCAGAAATGTAAAGTCTGGGTCTAATGTGGGGTTTTGCAGGAGTTTGCAATTGTATAATATATTGTTCATGTGATTGAAAAAGCATCCTAAGGATCTTGAATCTTCGATGCTGAAGGGTGGACTTGAACAAATTTGGAGGTTCACTTCAGATAAGTGAACACAGAGGTTTAGGTACTCGCAGTATCTATCTGCTCAGTCCCCTTCAGTCTTTTAAATAAGTGGACTGGAAATCTCATGTGGACAAGATTTAAGTGAGATTTCTGGTACACATTGATGTTAGCTTGATCAGTCTTGTTCTTAATCTCTCATCCCCTCCCCATCATTTCGCATTCCTCCTTAGCCTCTGTCTTTGATTTAGGACTTCTCTGTATCGGGTTTTGGGGGGGGGGGGTGGAAAGAAGGCAGGGGAGGGACCAACCTCAAACCTTCTGATGTTCAAGCCAGAGTCTGCACCCCCTATCCCCCAATCTGGATACACGGAATCTACTTCCTTCCGCTCAGACGTCATTCCTCCCAGGCAGAACAGGAATCAACCATTTCAGCAGCAACATCCCACATTCTAGGAACTTATGCAGAACCCTTTGTGGGCTCATGATCCATGCAAGGGAGGTTGCAGGGACTAGCCCGTGTTACTTGTTATGTAGAGCCCCTCTATTGAGGGATTATCCCTTTAAGTGAGACGGGGGTTGTCAGGACTGCTTCAGACAGGAGTCCCTTGTAATTCAGCTCCATTGGAGCCGCAGTATCAGAAAACCAGGGGAGGGGATCAGCACAGAGGTCCAGGGCATCAGTGTGGATAGCCTGGGACCCACTCTGATCTTCCAAATGGATTCAAAGACATCTACAAGGCTTCCTGCCCCTCTCTTTATTCCATGGAGGGGAGCTCTGCACCCTGTTAGAACGATCAGGGAGGAACTGCCAAAGGGATTCCTCAGTGGAAGCTACTTCTTAGCCTCCTCCCATGGATTTTACCTTGGCCTGTCTTTGCTGCCTGCCTATGCTAGCTTCATACTCCACTGCTCCTCTGCTCCACTGTATTATAACCCAGGTTAGTATTCTGTATCAACGCCACTTGTCCATGCAACATTTTGCCGCTTCTGCTTGCTTTCCACTTTACTTCTGCCATCCCTCCATCTCTCTGACAGATAAAGACTGTCTGGCCACTACAGTTTAGTTGAAGGGCTAGTACTGATGAGGGAATGTTGATTTAAACTCCCCCTGGTGGCTAGATGAGTCCAGGAACAGCCCAGAAGAACTTGAGTGGAGCAGAAGCATTAATAGACCAGCTCCAATGGGATATTTGAAACTCACAAACTTTAAGAAGGTTCAGAATTTCCAGAAGTGAATTCCCATTGCCATAAATCATTCAGTGACATAGGTTCAAGGTCTGATTTAAATGATGTTTTTCTTCTACTTCTCAGGGGTTGCCAGTGTTTCTTTACTTATAAATGAACATTTCTCTGGTTTTGCATTTATATGGAGCAAATCTAAAAGAGAGATTCCCTATATGCCTCTGAAATGATTATAAGATCACACAAAGTGGAGAAAATCTCACAAACAGAAACAAAGATCAAAGCCTAGTTTGCAACCTGGTAGTCATCTATACCATTTGCAATTCATTTCTCATTATTATTTGCATTGCACTAGTGCCTAAAACGCTCAGTCAGAAGTGGGGTCCATCCTGCTAAGCAGTGTGCAAGCATCTGAAAAGTCATAGTCCCTAGCCTGATGTGCTCATACTTTGAAAGAAGATGCAACAAATTAGTGTGACAGACAACAATGAGGAGTCTGAGGTAATGGTAATAAGGTCATGCAATTACATATAGACAAGCTATGGGTAGAACTTGCTGGTTCCAAGTTACCCCTGCTGCGTGTTGTTAGCATGCTGCAGACATACCACATGTAAAGGGGAAGATTCTCTCCTGGGTTAGAGCTTAGCTCAGTACAGGAGAAAGATAAGGGCATCAAGGAATCCATCTCTGATGATAGTTAGGGCTAGTCACACCACTGGAGTCGGGTGTAATGGACACTGTGCCAGCAGAAGACTTGTGTAATGTTATAAAGCTCCTCCACACCCCTCATGCCCTTACCATGCCCACTGGTCTGTAACGGGAGATGGAGGAGGTGCCCTGCAAGGCAGTGACAGATGCAGGACATTTCCACTTCAACAGGGGACTGCTCTGCTGAGCTATTTGCAGCTTGGTTATGGTTCCTTATGCCATTGAAGTGGTGGAAAGGAACTGCCTCTGGGCTTGTGAACCTGGTCCGTTAGATGTTTCAGAGATATTCCCCAGTCTTAAAATGGGGAAAACTGCTAGAGCTGGTAATAACTATAGAGCTAGAAATAACGTTTTAAGTGAGCCAAGTGCAAACAATCACAGTACCCACAAACTCCCAGAGACGTTTCACTTCTTCAACAAACTGCACTGCACCTCCAGCATATAACCAACCACACTGCACACACCAAATTCCTTTAAATCCCATCCAGACACCCAGCAACTCTGACTGCCCCTGGAATCTTTCTGTATACATACACATGTACTTGTAAAGTCTCATATGTAGCTATCTACTTCTGCCATTCTTATGAGCATCTTCCATATCGGGTGACCAGATGTCCCGATTTTATAGGGACAGTCCTGATTTTGGGGTGTTTTTCTTATATAGGTTGCTATTACCCCCCAACCCTTGTCCTGATTTTCCACACTTGCTCTCTGGTCACCCTACTTCCATATAACACAATAGATTAGCAATAGCAATGCTGTTAGCAGATTTCATGGAGTCTCAGGCTCTTCTCCCTTATTGGGTTATAGAAATCTCTGCTTGGAGTAGGGTTTATTGAGGGGGTGGGGTTGGGATGTGATTTATGCCTTGAAAGTCATTATAGTCATGGTAAAAACGTTATCAAGAGAAAGTCTTTCAGAGTTTCCTAAAGATGGTCAGACTCTAGATTCATCTAATCTCCCATAGATCTTCACTCCATAGACAGATCCCCTTAGCTGAGAATAGTTTGTCCTTTGCTTTCACACGTTTCATTCTGGGCTTTGCAATCTGCATTGTCTCTGAGGAGCACAACTATCTTGGCAGTTCATAGACGGAGATGCACTCTCAAATGTAGCTGGGACCTGATTCAATAGCTTTGAAGAAATGTAGGTTACAGTTGGGAAATGGCAGAGAAGTATGAATTTTTACAGAAAACAAACCTGGAAGATAAATAAGATTGATAGGTTTGTTTTGATTCAACAGAACTGGAACTGAGCCTGAATCTAATAGGCAGCCTCATTCAAGATAATTACAAAATCTATTTACATATTGCCCAGTGTATCAGGCTATTCATATGCTTTCCTTGTTAGAAATACCGCATTTATTATAATGGCAGAATCAGTTAGACCTGAAAATGTAATGCAAATTGAAAACCAGCATTCATGTCCTACTTTCCTACTGTGTATTATAAAAAAATATTAAAGCTTTTCCCCATTAAGTTAGACCATTTAAAACAAAAAAGCCGTACTCCATTATCGACTATTAGCCATGCTGTTTTGACCCCCCCCCCCCCAAAAAAAAAACCACCAAAAGAAATTCTCCTAATTTCATAGATTGTTCAACACCAGTTCAATAACTCTTAACAAATTGAGCACTGGCAGTCTTACTCAGAAACTACTTGCCAATTACTTTGATCAAATGAGAGCTTCTCAAAAAAGCTTTTAAAATTAAATATTAAGATTTATATTCCCTCTGAACACTAAAATAATTTTAATAGCACATTCCTATATCATGATCTTTAATTAAATAAAAACACAAATAAGCACTTTACTCAAAATGGGGAGAGGGGGAAAAAAAGACTTCCACACTGCTAATGGTTTCCAGTGAGGAATGAATATATTGCCCTACATTTTTTTAATAGTGAACAGTTTAATAAGCAGCTGAAAGATGAATTATAGAAGCTAGTGGGAGATGTACATTTTAGGCCTAATGACTTTAGGCTCTTATTAAAATTTGCATAATTTATAGCAGAGGAAAGACCCTGTTGATCATCAGTTACTGTGCTTTGCCTTGTATTTGTCCAAACATTCTTCTGAATTATCTGACTGTTAAACTATTTGGTGTCAAAATGTTTCTGGATTGGTACTTAGAGGTTTTCATGCTTCGTGCTTACCTTTGGTCTGTAGTTTCTCCATACATAAATATATCATGCTATATTAAAAACAGAGCCTTTATCTGCACAAGGGGCTTGGGGAGTAACTTTCCCTTGGTCTATAGGACAAGAAAAATCATAGTTTTCCCTTTGATTTTAGAGATTTGATTTATAAAGGTTTACTTTAAAAGCTTCTGTTTCAAATGTGCTAACTCAAAAAATTTGTATGTACTGCCCAGATTTACTTACCTGTTTTTAGGCTCTGATTTATAAGCCGTGCACTCTCTGACTCAGCGGGAATATTTGATTTAGGACAACACATTGAAGGTAACTTTTTTTAAAAAGCCAACTATTTAGTTGAGTGCAGCCTCAATTAAGCTACAAAAAGGGAAATTTCAAAAAAGAGATCTTTTATCCTGTTTCCTTTATCATACGGTTTAATATTGTGCATTATAGAAAATCATAGTGAAAAAGACCGAAGATCATTGAGTAACATTTTTTTAAAAAGCCTAACTTAGGAGCCTATGTCTCATTGAAAGCCAATAGGACTTAGACTTCTATATCACTTCAGCACTTTTGAAAACTGTATCCTTTGTTATAATGCCAGTAGCTATACTACCCAAATTGACACCGTATCTTCATATCGATGGTCTGTCTGCTTCTAAGCCATCAACATTTTACAGACTGCATATCAGACTGGAGTTAGATACATACACTTATTTCTCATTACTGGTACAAAGAATCTCTGTCAGAGATGTCTGGGATGAATATTTATAGTGACTGGCAAAAGTGGTAGCTTTGCTTATTTACATATAGCGGGACTCAAGGCTGCTTTGTGACTGAGAAATATTGTCGTATGCTGATTTTCTGTGTGTGATGTGAGCTAAATAAATAATAGCCTGTTACGTGAAGCTTTTACACAAAACACTTGCTCTTCCAGCCTTTCCTGTCTACTAATACGGCAGCCTCTCCTCATTCCTATTAGCATAAACAGCTTCCAAATATGCGTCATCTGCCCCTTGGTTTAATAAAACTATTCACAGTATAACTATAGCACTTCTCAGTGATACATTGAAATAGCAACCTATGCGCTAGACTTAATTAATTCTTACTTTTATTGATGAACAACCATTTCTAGCACTTTGAAGTTTGATTGGATTTGAAATGTTCTTGAACTCATTCTCCCTTCTTAACTTGCAGTGATCAAAACTGAAGATAATTATAAAAGTCAGTTTCAGAGCATAAGTTTCAGCCAGTTAGAGCAAACAACGCAAGAAAACATCTCCACCTAGTGGTGTTTCTAAATGATTGTTTTACAAGTGTAAGGGCTTGACTGCATGGGAAAGTTATACCAGTATATAAGGTAAAATGTGAATTTAAACCACTGTATTTATACTGGAATAAGTGTCCACATGAGGAGTTATACCAGTATAGGAGTACCTTTTTCCAGCTTAGACTATTTTACTTTGAAAGCAGTTTAAAATAAGATGGAAAAAGTCAGCCTTAACTATACCAGTATAAGTGACAAAGAGTCCTGCAGCACCTTATAGACTAACAGAAATATTGGAGCATAAGCTTTCGTGGGCGAAGACCCACTTCATCTATAAGGTGCTACAGGACTCTTTGTCACTCTTGCAGATACAGACTGACACGGCTACCCCTCTGATACTTTATACCAGCATAATTATCCCAGTGTGACGGGTGAAACTTTCCCATATAGACAAGTCCTAATTCAGTGGAGAGAAAAATTTCATATACCACAACTGTCTCTCTGTGATAATGAGAATCTTCCATTAACTTAAGGAACCACAACTCAGAAGCCATGTAAATTTAAGGAATCTGATTCTTATCTTACACTAGTTTACACCTGTGTAACACAACTGACTTCATTGGAGTTAATCCTGATTGTTATTCATACAATTGACAGAGTCTCAGGACCAAAATCTAGATTTTAATTTTCTTTTTTCAAAAGTTCTGACCTTAATTTTAAGAACATTTACATGTAGACAACACACTGGCCTTGTTTTCCTTCGTGCATACACTGGTGTAAATCAATAGAAACTCTAGTGAAGTAAATGTATTTACACTAGTGTCATATCAGCACAAGTGTGACCAGAATAAGGACCTTTGTATCCTTTTCGAATGACACAAAGTCTGAACACAAAATGAGTTAAGAGACGACAAAGTACGTCAAGCTGCAGTTTCTGATCTGGAGATTGCAGAGGGAGCAAGAAGCCTCTTAATTTAATTCTTCAGCCTGTTTTAGGCCTGGACTTTCATTCCTTTAATATCTTCTACTGCTCCCTAGCAGTATTGGTGCTATTAAATCCTAGAGTAGGATGCCTGTCTACTTTGTTGGCAGAATTTTTTTATTCAAATCACTGTTCAGTCTCCAGAGCCAATAAGTTCTGGGTAGAACGAAACTTTGAAATAGATGTACCAGTTCCAACAAATGCATAATTTCTCCCTGTAAACAATTGTTAATATACACCAGGTGGGACCAGGAGGACTCTGTCTTTCTGTCTTTGTAAAGGTGGTTTGACATACTAGAAAACAAACAAACAGAATAACTCCAAATCCAGTGGAGATTCTCAGGATTTACTAAAGAATAACAGATACCTGTATGTGGCCTACACTAACCAATCATCTCCTGGATGGGTGACCACTCTACCAGAGTGAATCATCTGGACACTGGGGAACTCTGCAACTGCAAAGGGGCAGAATCATCTTATTTGAATTGCAGAGATACCTTTATCAGATACCATGATGATGAGCAATCTTCTAAAAACCTAGATAAATAGAGTGGCAGCAGAGAGCCATTCTGCTGAGGTTATTCCAGCTCAATGGTTGGAGTAGCCTCCATAGATATAACCTTTCTCCTTCGCTGGGAAGGGATGGATTGGGTGATGCATATGCCATTAAATCCAATAGGAAGTCCCAGCTGAAATGGATTCCACATCATGGAGAGCATGCATCTCAAATCCTGCCCTCCTACACAGAATGGGACTGTGTCCTGAGTAGAAGAACAATCCAGAGCTACAAGGCTACAGATAAAGGTCTGTATAAAAAGGGGGAGGAGGGGAATGGGGGAGGGGAAGAGCTCCCTTCACCATTGCCTGCATTTAATCAGCGAAGTTCTAAAACAGGGCTGCGGGGAGGATGGAAATTCCAAATTGCAAAGGATTTTAAATTGGAACAAAACCTGAACATTTCAAAATTCTTTCTGGAAAAAATAGTTTCAAAATGTTTGGTTTTTATTTAGACTTTTTTTTTAACAATATAACGTATGATACAAAATAAAAGTAATTTGAAATGCCAAGTAATTTCAAAATGAAAACTTGAAGTGGTTTGTTTTGAAAATGTCAAAACAGACTGTTTCAACATTGTCAGAATGCTTTCCAGTGCTTCTCCTAAGCGTAATTTTGGCATACTTGACACGATTCTGTGAAGTGCTTTGACTTCAACAGAACTGCATTTCCGATGGAAAATGGTTCTCAGTTTTTCCAGCCAGCTCTTGTTTTAAACAGATTTTCCTCAACAGGAGAAGTAGGATTAGTAATGATGCAGTGCTCTCCTCAGATACTGCTTTCCTATGCGTGACAAGAGGAAAGCCTCTTCATCCACCAGCTGTGTTTCCAGTCAATGTGAAAAGATCCTCCACCCTATTTAGCATTGTGACAGCGTATTTGAGATAGGCTGACTTACTTTACAAAAGTGCTTAAGTGAATTCATTTGGTCAGCTGAGGGCATAGCACAGCAGTCCTTAACCATTGCATTAAAAACATTAGTAGAATGATACAGTTTTCATATCCGCTTAGTCAGATTACTAATTAAAAAAACAGGTGAGAGTGCAGTCAAGTTCATTCAGCTCTTTAGATAGTGAAAAAGTGCACTTCTCATTTGACATCTTTCTTCTATAAAGAAAAGATGCACTCTATATACTCTGTAAATACTACTAGTACGTGACATGATAAAATAGATGATAAACATAGAGGAAAAACATCCTGGAGAATAAGGCTGGAAAGGTTATAAAAGTTTTATTTGTCAAAGCTAGGAACTCAACGCAAATCATAAAGCCCTCTGTACTCAGCAAAGGGAGAGGAATAAGAAAGTACATTAGTGCTTAAGTCGATGTAACTTATGTCGCTTGGAGTGTGAAAAAGACATTTTCCTGCCGATATGGCTTCCGCCTCTCATGGCGATGGAGTAATTATGCTGGAGGGAGAGCGCTCTCCCATTAGCATAGCACATCTTCCCCAGCACAGCTGCGCCAATGTAGCGTGGTAGTGTAGACTTGCCCTCAGAAACTGAGATGCACAGAACTACAGCAAGGAGGAGCAATGTGTTTCTTATTGTTAGAATAATTCAATCACAGGGAGACAAACTGCTGAGACCAAGACTACGTTGCACTACATCACACTATCTTACTACTACACTTGATAGACGTATTTTCTGTTCTCATTTTTCCTGGGTAATCCTCACTGACAAGATTACAAAGAATCAAATACTAGATCAAGTGGTAAATTTAGTTGCTTTGCTCGTTCCTGTTATCTGTGCTATGTCCATTGTTCATATGTGCTTTCCTGAAACGTGCAGTCCTTAAGGGGTTGTATGATTTAAAAAATGTGTATTTACATGAGATCTGGCATGTGTTCTTACACTAAGAAAATCACTGAACTAAATTTATCCCTGGTGTAACTTTTGGTTTCAGTGGAATTACATCTGGGATGAATGACTGATTACCTGCAAATTGCCATTGTTCTCCTGAGTGTGTGTTTTCAGCGCACTAATATAGCGATTTGTTATTTTGACCTTTTTAATGTAAATACTCCAAGCAGTCGTGCTTTTTTCTTAAAAGCAGGAATGGGGTTTCCCCAGTTTAATTGTGTTAAACTATGATTTACATTTGAGAAGAAGATGAGATCTCATGATCTGAGCACAGCAGCAACTTCTAACCCATTTCTAACTCTGAGTTGCTCTGTGGCAAGTTTGTCCTGCGTAATGTACATTCGTCGTCTTATGTGTTTGTATTGTGGTAGTGTCTTTGAGTTCCAATCAGGCTGATTATTATTATTATTATTTATTATCTGTTTTATGTTACCTGGAGCCCCAGCCACAGACCAGGACCCCATTGTGCGAGGTGCTATACAAGCAAAGAACAGAAAGACGGTCCCTACCCCCAGAGGGTACAATCTAAGCATAAGACAAGAGATGACGGATGGATTCAGGCAGACCGACTTTGGGCCCTATCTTGCTAGGCATTGTAAGAACAAATACTAAGCAACAATCCTTCGCCCCGGAAGCTGACATTCTAATTTGGGACAAGTTGCAGCAAGTGAAGGAGATGTAAAATAGAAAGCAAAATGGGAAAGAGGAGGAGACTAACACAAATAAGATTATGGAGTTAAACAGGCCAACTACTGCACAAGTGGGCGACTCCTTGTGGTTTCTCATCTGTAATATCTTTTTCATCAGGAAGTTAGGAAGATTTATTACTTAATGAAAACAAAATTTTTTGCAATTTTTGCAACATTGCAGATGCTAGCCTCAGTGTCCTGGCTGAATGCAAAGTAGGAAAGCAAGATTTTACCTGTAACATAATTGCTAAGTATTGCATGGTATTTTCTTCCAGAGCGTAATGCTCATGAGCAAGTATTGGTTGAAAAATGCTTTGGGAGACTTAAAGGCCAGAGGCACTTTGTATGTGTGAGATATTTAACATCAGCTGATCACGTGCTGCTGATACCAATACAACCCTACCTCGGATCTGAGATGCGATCACAGGAGTCGACGTTTTGTCATTTTTTCTAAAATAAATAATATCTTGCAAACACATAGAAGGTGAAATCCTGACCTCACTGAAGTCAGTGGCAAAACTCCCATAGATTAAATAGGGTCAGGATTCCACCCAGAGCGTCCTATCCTGAAGGATCCAAACCGCTTTACGAACTACTCACGCTTTTAAAAAATGTATTTTACTAATATAATAATTAAAGTAAATCCTCATGCAATGGAACATACGGACATATCAATGAAAATCTAATATGAATCTATGAATGCAAATAAATATAACATTAAGGTTGGACTGATTCCACAGGGCCATCTAGTTTGATTTGCAGTTTTTTATCCCTGAGAACTTTCTTCCTTGTGGGTGTGAATCAGACCATTCATTTTACTTAAGCATATGTTGTTGTAGCTGAATATAAGTAACAGGAGAGGGCAGCAGAGCACATATCACCTGAGATTAGTACTCAGACTAGTGCCTCTTTTAATACACAGTATTTGCATGTGCGTCTGTTTCTAGTATTTTATTCCTTTCTGCTCAGTGTTCATGAATGATCGAAGCTTGGGCCCGTTTAATTGTGGTCATTAATTGCCTAATAAATTCCCCTAGCAATTTTTTGCAGCATTGCAGGTATTGGCCTCAATGTCATGGTGATGAAGTTCTGATTAGCTAAAATTTACCCTGCAGTTTCAATTGATTCATAGACTGCAAGGCCAGAAGGGATCATTGTGATAATCTAGTCGACCTTCTGTATAACACAGGGCACAGAACTTCCCCAAAATAATTCCAAGAGCGTAAGGGGGAGGGATAGCTCAGTGGTTTGAGCATTGGCCTGCTAAACCCAGGGTTGTGAGTTCAATCCTTGAGGGGGCCATTTGGGGATATGGGGCAAAAATTGGGGATTGGTCCTGCTTTGAGCAGGGGGTTGGACTAGATGACCTCCTAAGGTCCCTTCCAACCCTGATATTCTATGATTCTATGTAACTCTTCTGCCAGGGGGAGTCAGCAGTAACAAGGTTTAGGTTCAATATCTAGGGCTTGCTCTTGTTGATACGATGAGCCCCCACTCAGTAATCCAGGAAAACTAAACACTACCCCATGATGCCTCTAAGAGCCAATACTTCCCAACTCGCACGCATTGAGTCTGTGCTCCTTTTTATTAAAAGGGAAAGAGAAGCCAGCATTAACTTGGGAAAACACCACAACCACAATTCCAAATCATGAAACCGTAAGCAAACACCTACCCCACAGTACATTGGACAATGTCCTTTGCCTCAGTTTCCCACCTTGCAGTGAGAAAGTCTGACGAATTAATGTCCCTTTAATACACCTCTCCCCTCTCCATCCGTTGGACTTCACTCGCAGTTGATTGTCTTTAGTCAGAGTTCAGCAGTGCACTCACTGGGGTCCACCTCCCACCCCTGAAAAGTACTACTGTGCTACCACCGCCTTGCAACTGGCTCACTGTTGCCACTCACGACTTGATCGCTTTGGCAAAGCAGTTCTGTCTGCTGAATGTCTAGGCATAGTAGGTGTGTCTATGCAAATACAGTCTGCTCCTGAAGTCCTTTCCCCAGTGCACCACTAGATGTCAGGGGAGAGCTCATTCAGACCTTGCCTACATGTAGAAAAGCATCCGATCTTAAAAACTGTCAGAATTCTTTAAATGGATAATCCACCCTTGATAAATTTTTCCCATGGTTAATTACTGTCACTGTCAAAAATGTATGCCTTATATACAGTCTGAATTTGTCTAGCTCTAATTTCCAGCCATTGGATCATGTTATACCTTTCTCTGCCAGACTGAAGAGCCCATTATAAAATATTTGTTCCCCATGTAGATACTTATACACTGTGATCGTCACCCCTTAACCTTCTTTTTCTTAAGATAAATAGATTGACCTCTCTGAGTCTATCATATACTGACTAAGCGAGGGGGCAGTTGGGTGCATTGCTAACAAACACAGCAGAACGAGGCAGTAGTAGCAAGATTACACTTACCCCCTCTCTCCCTCCCACCCCTTCTGGGCAACCCTCATCTTGGATTTGATACGTGATCCCCACAATCGCTACTAGGGAAAACTTCAGAGGGCCCGATCATATCGGCACTCCCACACCTGATTCCAATGATGCAAGTGAAATTACAAGCATGTGGTTGCTGGGACCGGGCAGGTCTCCCCCTTGTTTGCAGTGGAAGAATATTTTTTATTCAGGTTGGGGTGCATTTTCGTGCTTTATTTTAATCCTTACTTTTCTTTTTTTATGAGAGATTTTAGTTTAATGCTTCTTTGGTTGGGGACAGGATGCAAATGAAATGTACATAAACTCTGAGGGCAGTCTTTGCAGGGAAAGCGTCCTGTTCCCAGCAACCACATGCTTGTAATTTCATTGGCGTCATTGAAATCGTAAGTGGAAGTGGTGGTATGATCAGGCTCTCTAAAGTTTTCCCGAGTAGCGATTGTGGGATCACGTATCATACTAATAAAGTTGATTACTCTTAATTTGGGCAGTATGCTATTGTTTGGAATAAATAATGTGTTTCGTTTTGCTTGTCACTGATATATGTACAACAAAAAGGTGGTTAATAAAGTTTCCCTGCAAACACCAATCTCTGCACCACTTCTTATTTATCTTATTGATGATATCACTATTTACAGTATTGTATATGTGGGTTTATACCTGAAGCTCTGACTGGAAAAAAAAACCAAAACAATAAACTGCTCTTTCTGGCCAGCTCTTGCTCAGTTTTTACTTAAATTAATTCTCTCAGATCAACCCGTGAACTGCCAGCCATGGCTATATCTGCTGCCTCTATTCAGAATCTAATGGATGTATTTCACTGTGACTGTGTTCCTAGAGAGCAGCCTGCAGCACACGTTTATCGTCCTTAGTCCTGAATTTTTAGTCCCAGTAAACAGTGCCAAACTGCAGACTCGGGATTAAAAACCAGCTAACTGATGGCTCTCAAAATGTAATTGTAAACAGGGAATCTTCACTGAGAAGGTGTGTTTCCAGTGGGGTCCCTCAGGGATTGGTTCTTGGCCCTGGGCTATTTAACATTTTTATCAATGACCTGGAAAAAAAAACCATAGAATCATCACTGACAAAGTTTGCAGATGACACAAAAAATTGGGGGAGTGGTAAGTAATGAGGAGGACGGGTCACTGATTTGGAGCGATCTGGATCTCCTGGTAAACTAGGTACTAGCAAACAGTATGTGTTTTAACATGCCTAGAAGTAATTTTATAAATCTAGGAACAAAGAAAATAGGCCGTACTTACAGGAGGGGGGACTTTAATCTGAGAAGCAGTGATGCTGAGGGTCATGGTGGATAATCAGCTGAACACGAGCTCCCAATGTGATGCTGTGGCCCAAAGAGTTAATGCAATCCTGGGATGCATGAACACGGGAATCTCACGTAGGAATAGAGTGGTTATATTACCTCTGTATTTGGCACTGGTGCATCCACAGCTGGAATACTGTGTCCAGTTCTACTGTACACAATAAGAAGGACGTTGATAAGTTGAAGATGGTTCAGAGAAGAGCCAAGAGAATAATTAAAGATTAGAAAACATGCCTTGTAGTGACAGACTGAAAGAGCTCAATCTATTTAGCTTAACACAGAAACGATTAAGGGGTGATGTGATTACAGTCTGTAAGTACCTACATCGGGAACAACTATTTAATAATGGGCTCGTCAATCTAACTGGAAGATGAAGTTAGACAAAGTCAGACTGGAAATAAGGTGTTTGACAGTGAGGATAATTAACCATGGGGACAATTTATCAGGGGTCCTGGTGGATTCTCCATCACTGACAATTATTAAATCACAATTGGATGTGCTCTAGGAAATTATTTTGGGGGCAGTTCTATGGCCTGTGTTATGCAGGAGGTCAGACTAGATGATCACAATGGCCCCTTCTGGCCTTGAGATCTATGAATCTATGACTAGGAGCCAATGGTTCCTAATAGATCCTGAGCAGGACGCTTATCAGCACTAACATATGGGGCTTTGCAGTTTGCGGTCACAGGTTTATTAACTAAGTTTAGACTTGTTGTTCAGCAGGATAGCTAAGAAACTCTCAAAAGAGCACACATCTGCTTCATTCATCCACCATGTACTGGGTCTTGTGGTGCAGCTCACTCTGAGAAGTGAGGAAAAACTCAAAATACTGAGAATGGTAAGCAGGGGCACAGGCTGCTGATTTCTTCTCTCTAATCCACAAGCTGTGTTTCATCAGTTTATTACTCACCTTCGCACCTGTGAGATGTCCAGTTGCAGAATGTTTCTGCTGGTCAACATTTGATCTTATTTTGGTTTTAGGCCATGTTTATAGAAATTAGACATTCTCTTCCCATTTGCCATCAGTTTAGTGTTAGTGTCAAAATGAACATAAATCTTTCTTACACACCTGTGTTTTCTTATAACACAATCTATTTTTCTATCACCATGATCTATTGTAGGTACTTACATGGCCTCTATTACCCTAGCAGCTGAGCATTTAATAATCAGAAATGGACTTAGCTTCCATCACACTGCGAGGCAGGGAAGTGCTATTCGTCCCAGCAACTAGCCCAAGGTCACTTAGAGTGGACCACCGAATTGAACTCTGGTCTTCCAAGCTCTAAGCTAGGGTCTTAGCAGCCAGACCATCTTTCCACTGCAAGTCACTGTTGTTCCTTTACATTTTCAGAAGTGTGGTTGCCTTAAAAAAACAGACGACAAAAGGTTATATTTTCTTTTCTTTCCAGGAAAACCGTCCTTTAGGCAATGAAAGTTTCTCTCTCTCTCTCTCTCTCTCACACACACACACACACACACACACACACTCTCTCTCTCTCTCTCTCCCTCTCTTTCTTAACACTGATTGGAAATAATGCCCATGGAGCAACATTCTGCCATACATTACACTTCATGCAACCCAAAGTGGGAAGAGGTCAATTGGGTTTCCAAAGAAGTAAATCAAAGCAGCAGTTGGCCCCTTCTCTATGCACAAAATAGTCTTTATACAATCTTCTATGTGCCTGAGCCAGGGCAGGGTTGCTCCTCCCTAGCAGCAGCTCAGGAAGTAGATTGTGACTAAAAGAATTAGCATTGCAGTTTAGATTTTGAAAATAAGAACATAAGAAAGGCCGTACTGGGTCAGACCAATGGTCCATCCAGCCCAGTATCCTGTTCACCGACAGTGGCCAATGCCAGGTGCCCCAGAGTGAGTGGCCCTAACAGGTAATGATCAAGTGATCTCTCTCCTGCCATCCATCACCCCTCTCTGACAAACAGACAGAGGCTAAGGACACCATTCCTTACCCATCCTGGTTAATAGCCATTAATTGACTTCATCTCCATGAATTTATCCAGTTCTCTTTTAAATATTGAAAATAGTAGAGGAAAACTCATTTTTAAAGGAAAAAAAAGCTCAAAGTGAGCAAGGCGGAGGTTGTGCATGCTCTGGCTTCCTGTTTCTGCGTGTCATTAACGGGTTCTCAGAACTGGGCTCTTTAATTACACTGAAATGCAAGATATGCCAGCACATACTACCAAACTCCCTAGCACCAAATTCTGCTCATTTACAACCCATACTTTCCCACTGACTCCACTGAGCAAAATTTGGCCCCTTATCTCCAGAATGTTAGGTTGTGAGCGGCATGGAAAAAGGTTAATCACTGCAGGGACCTGAGGCAACAGGCAAAGAAAGTTGCATTCCACTGGGAACATGCAACTGTCAACCAATAGCGGGATAGTGTTTCGTGGACCGCATCCGGGGTCATAACATGAAGAGACTCTATGCTTGTAAAACTAAACTGATTCTTTATTGAGAAAACTATTTATAGAGATGCTACAAGTGCAGCTAGCACTCTAACCGTACGCAAGCAGACTGACAATGTGGTGCCTCCTTCAAACTCTTCCTCCTGAAACATGTGCTTCTCTCTGCAAGTTCCATGCAGGTTGCTACAGAGGGCAGCTTTTGCTCATGGGAGATAGTTCCTTCACAGGAGCTTTAGGAATTTTCCCATTGGCTTCAATGGACTTTGGATCAAATGTTGAATGGAAATCCCATTTTTTACCCAGGCTTTCCTGCAATAGTACCTGTGAGGTTTCACTCCATATGCTTTATGAAAATATGCTTATGATATGAATATGACATAACCGTGATGTACTTTATGCAAGATGGGTCTTGCAAGGTGTCATTGGAAAGGTTATAATTTACTGAATGTGATTATCCAATTTGTATGCCTGTATCATTTCTGTATCTGAAGTTAGGAATATTGACTCTGTATCTGTATTTCAACTATGCTACTTTGGGTGACACCCACTGCTAATACTTCAGGTACAACAATGGAAAAGCCAGACAAGGCGGATAGCCCATCAGCGAGGACAATGGACTGTGAAAAGGCTTGGCCTTCCTGCAGACACTCCATACTGCCACTGGCTCATGAACGCTGTGATACTACAGAGTCAGGTGGTCTTGTCACCCGATACTAAACATTACCTGGGACCTCTTGTAACTTTCCACTGGAAAGGAAGTGGGGTCAAGTTTGGGGATTCCCACCTTATGTAAATACTATTTAAGGGTGGGGAGGAAGGCAAACGGAACACTCCTCCTCTCCATGGCCTGTCTGACCAAGAAGAAAGGCTGCTAAAGCCACCTGAAGGGAAGGCCGGGGGCGGGGGGTGGGGGTCCAGACTGAGACAGGGATCCAGTCTGAAAAGGAATATAACTGGAACTCCGAACCACAGAAACTTTGCAACCTGCCTAAAATAACATCTACAGTGAGAATTTACATCTTGTAACCTGTTTCTTAAGCTTATTGAGCTTAGCTAGCATATTTTGCTTTATTTGGTCAGTAATCTGCTTTGTTCTGTCTGTTATCACTTATATTCACTTAAAATTCACCTTTTGTAGTTAATAAACGTATTTCTTGTTTATAATATAACCCAGTTTATGTAATTTCTAACTGGGGTGGGGGGCAAGAAGTTGTGCATATCTCCCTCCACATTGAGGGAGGGGTTGAATTTCATGAAACCTTTGGGTCTGTACCCCTTAAAGGGAGCGGGCACCAGAGCGTTGAGGCGAGCCCCTAAGGCTGGATCTTTCCAGAGCGGATCTCTGTCTCTCTGTGCAGCTGGGTGTGGCCCTGCCTGTGTGCTTGGCTGGAAGAGGCTTGTGAGGCTAACCCAGCAAGGCCAGGTAAAGGGAACCCAGGCTGGCAGGATAGGCTGACTCAGTGGCATCCCAGCACATCAGGTGACACCCCAAAGGGCTCAAACCCGTCACAGTACTCTCATCTTTAGAGTTCTTTTTTTCACACACACGGGTACAGAATAAAAAAAAATGCTTTCACCTGTCCTTTGCCGACAAGGAAAGGAGAGCAAGAGGTTGCTCTTATCTTTTACTCTGCTCTTGGGAGTTGTTGAGATACCACAGTGATAGAGTACATATAAGAAAACAGATAGAAAGATGTAGGAAGAGTAATAAGCAGTGAGGCGGTCTCAACACCAAGGTGAACTGAGTCATTGAGAGTGGAGCTGGGCAAAAAAAAATTGACAAATAGACTTTTTGTTAAAAAACAACAACATTTTTCAATGCTTTAAAACTATTCACAATTCAGGTCAAATTTTGGCTGAGAAAAAATGGATTTTGTTTTTAAAGTTAGAATGTTTCATTTCAACCATTTCAAAACATTTAGTTTTGACTTTTTGTTTCAAAATGATGCTTCAAGTTCAAATTTGGCCAATTTTTTTTTAAAAAGGATGGAAAACTTCCAAAATGCCCAAATAACGGACAACTAAAAAATCAAACAAAAAAAAAACCAACAACCCCTTAAACACTCAAGTCGACTGAACCGTTTCTGATGACTCAAAACAAATTGGAAAAAAAAAAGTCATTTTGAATCAACTTAAAATGTTCCAGTCAATTCAAAATGAATTTTTGTTCAAGTTTTTCAATTCAACAAAAAAAATTCAAAAAATTGGTTTGGGTTTAAATCAAATCAATTCTTTTTATTTTTCAGTTTGGTCCCCGAACTGAAAAATCAGTTATTCTCTCAGCTCTAAATGTGAGATTTATGAAAATGGGTTGGGTTTGCTGCTGTGCTAAGCACAGCCTTTCATCACCTTATTTACCATCACCAAATCCTTTCATGTCTGCCTTTTTAGATTGAGGAGATGAGCTCATTACCAACTGGCAGGAGTTTTTAGTAGAAGAGTCATCCATCCGTCTGTACAAGCTGCACTGAAGAAGCACTTTTTCCTGGGCAAAGTCTACTTGGCATTGTACTTTGCTCCATGTCAATAGGTTAACTACTGACGAAAGAAATTGCTTGCAGTGTTTGTCAGAAGAACTTCTAAAAGAACAAGTGATTTTGCTAGGTTGTCATTGAAGTAAGCTCCAATTGAGGTAAAGGGCAAGATCCCTTGAGTTCAAAAGGGCTGGAAGTAGACCCTATAACCTACATTGCAATCTGAATATTTGTTTAATATGAACCTCTTTGTGAACCTATTAGGGCGAGTTTGCTTCCATTGCTTGTGAACTGAGCTGTAGAGTTCACAGAGTCTTAAGGGCATAACTCATCTATTAGTGGTTGGTATAATCCTCATACCATATTTATCCTGTCATCGTTTCTAGAATAAGAAGGCAATTTCTCAGCCTGTGTGTCTTTTCAGACATTTACATTATGTTCTCAGGCTCCTGTAACCTTTACAGAATGCAGTCCAATAAATGAACTATGCTTTTTGTGCTGACTGACATCAGGATGACTCCGCTACCGGAATTCTAATAGTGTGGTCAATAGCTTTGTGCTTCTGAGTTTTTTGAAGCAAGATTTCATAGACCTAGATAAAGGAAGCATTTCTCTTTCACTGGCAATAGTAAGAAACAAATAAAAAAGCATCTAGCTTTCTGCCTATAAGTACACTTATAAAAAAGCAGCACTATCCTATAAGTACTAGAAGTGTATTGAAAGCCAGCCTGCTGGCATAGTGGCCAGTAACTCACATACATAGGCTACTCCTCTGGGCATTCTGCACCAAAAAATAAAAATTCTGTGAACAATATTTTAAAATGATGCACATTGTATTTGTCAAATAAATGTGGAGGCTCCAGCATGGCATTGGGGAGCACAGGCCACTGGCTGCACAGAGGTGGGAGATCACTCAGCAGCTCCCCCCAGGACACAGGTTCAGCAGTAAGGCTGCACCCAACCCTGACACAGTGCAAAGATCAGGCCTGCCCCAGAAACACCCAACGGTCCTGTTCCTCTGTGCCAGGTGCACCAGGTGTGGGCAGGCAGGCTCAGCCCGGCAGGATCCAAGTGTGGAGGGGCTTTGTATGGGGGGATTCAGGTGTGGGTTGAGAGGGTTCTGTGTGGGACAATCTGGGTGTGGAAAGCTCAGTGGGGGATCTGGGTGCGAGGGGATCTGGATGAAGAGGGGTTTGTTGGGGGGTTCTAGGTGCAATGGTAACGGGACTCTGCTGGGGGGTCCAGGTGAAGGTGGTTGGAGCTAAGCGAGAGAGGAGGTCTGGGTGTGGGGGGATAGAGCTCAGCAGGAGGTTTGGGGGGATAGAGCTCAGCAGGGGTTTCTGGGTGTGGGAGATTTACTGGGGGGGGGTCCAGATGCTGGGGGAGTGGGGCTCGGTGGACTGGGGATCCAGGTGCAGCTGGTTGGGGCTCGGTGGGGTCAGGATCCGGGAGACTTGTCGGGGTAGTCCAGGTGCAGGGGCAGTGGGGCTTGGCAGGGGAGGTTCTGGGGGTGTGTGTGTGTGTTGGGGGGAGTGAGGCTCCACTGAAGGGTCTGGGTATGAGGGGTCTGGATGCATGGGGGTTGAGCAGTAGCTGCAGCAGCTCCCCATACAGTGATCCCTCCACCTGCAGCTGAGGAGCGATGGGTGCAGGAAGTGGGGGGAGTTTGCCGAGCTTCCTGCAGCCAGGGGAGAAATCTGGAAGTGGGTCTGACCCAGCCCCAGATTCCGTGCAGTGGAAGAGGAAGTACCATCCTCCCCAGCCCAGCTGGGACTAGCAGCTGAGCCCAGCGCAGAATGGGAGCCACCAGCCAGGCCCCCTGCTCCACAGTGATTTACCTCTCTGCCAGCTGCCCTGGGTACCTGAAAGATACTGTTGGGGAGGGTTGCATGAATGCTCTTGTGGCTTCCCTTTGCTTCCCCATCAGAAAGTCATTTTTCTGCAGGGAAGCAAAGAAATCTGCGGGCGACATAAATTCTGCACATGAGCAGTGGCGCAGAATTCCCCCAGAAGTAATAGGCTCAGAAGTGGATGCTGAGTCTAGTTTAGCAAAGACCAATCATTCTGTAGAAGCAACAAAATTTACCTCCAGAGATAAGGATGCTGGCTGGTCTTTGTTCAATCCTACTGTAATAGTTAAACCAAGGACCAGTATCAATGGCAGTTGTTCATTATTACTATCTTTGCCAGATGAGTGGATGTTTAGTGTGGAGGAAAGTGCTATATGGCTGAATGAAATATGGGGATTAAAGTATGAGAATAAAAATGAAGGGGGAAAGATTGGTATCTCCCATTCAGTAAAAAACTGTTTTCGTCCACTTAAAGCTCTCCGGTACAATCTGGTACAGTACAGTACATTAATTAAATAGCTAATAACCACAAGAAAATGAGTACCTGCTTTTCCCTCATCTCTAACTCTTCAAGCACGATGCAAAATGGTCCAGACCCTATGTATAAATTAAAAGATTGATACAAATTATTCCTTTGAGGTTAGTCCCTTTTAAATGATATGCTCAAAGTCATACAGGAAGTTTGTGGCACTAGAACACAGCAAGGGGGAACCTCAGAGAACCTGAGGCTTTGCATACCTTGTGAACTACTTGTTGAATTCCTAGCTTTACAAGGTTCATGATCCATCACCACAATGAGGATCTGGGCAAAGATTCAGGTCTGTTCTATGTATGTCAAAGGTAAACAGGATGAAGTTTAATAAGGACAAATGCAAAGTGCTCCACTTAGGTAGGAACAATCAGTTTCACACATACAGAATGGGAGGAGACTGTCTAGGAAGGAGTATGGCAGAAAGGGATCTAGGGGTTATAGTGGACCACAAGCTAAATATGAGTCAACAGTGTGAGGCTGTTGCAAAAAAAAGCAAACTTGATTCTGGGCTGCACTAACAGGTGTGTTGTGAGCAAGACACGAGAAGTCATTCTTCCGCTCTACTCTGCGCTGGTTAGGCCTCAACTGGAGTATTGTGTCCAGTTCTGGGCACCGCGTTTCAAGAAAGATGTGGAGAAATTGGAGAGGGTCCAGAGAAGAGCAACAAGAATGATTAAGGGTCTAGAGAACATGATCTATGAAGGAAGGCTGAAGGAATTGGGTTTGTTTAGTTTGGAAAAGAGAAGACTGAGAGGGGACATAGCAATCTTCAGGTATCTAAAAGGGTGTCATAAGGAGGAGGGAGAAAACTTGTTCATCTTAGCCTCTAAGGATAGAACAAGAAGCAATGGGCTTAAACTGCAGCAAGGGAGGTTTAGGTTGGACATTAGGAAAAAGTTCCTAACTGTCAGGGTGGTTAAACACTGGAATAAACTGCCCAGGGAGGTTGTGGAATCTCCATCTCTGGAGATATTTAAGAGTAGGTTAGATAAATGTCTATCAGGGATGGTCTAGACAGTATTTGGTCCTGCCATGAGGGCAGGGGGCTGGACTCGATGACCTGTCGAGGTCCCTTCCAGCCCTAGAATCTATGAATCTATGAATCTATGTATAACGGGGGTGGGGGGTGGGGAACATTTGGCCTCTTCCTATGTTGCTAAACTTTTGACAAATGCTTATGATCTGTTGCAATAATGATTTTTTTCTTAGTGAGGAGTCAGTGCATCATTCCACCCATCACTTATACAGTGCTACTAGAACAGCCAAACCGATTTTTATCAAACCTTTATGGCTGTAAATCTCGGGGGCCAGTTCCTCAGCTGATGTTTGACTTCCATGGAGTAACACTGATTTATACCAGCTGAAGATCTGGTCCAAGGTCTTTTAGCAGGAATTATAATTTCTGGATGCCTGGAATAAGGGAGATGCAGGAGTTGAAATATTTGCTTCACACATGGGGCCAAGTCATAACCCTGTAAAACTCTAAAGTACTAAGATAAGAGTTTCTTTCCTACTGATAACAGTTCCTTTCAATTAATTAGCCTTTTACAGTTGATATGGTTACTTCCACATTTTCATGTTTCTCTGAATGTATAAATATTGAACCACTGTAAGTTCCATTCTATGCATCTGATGAAGTGTACTGTAGCCCACGAAAGCTTATGCTGAAATAAATTTGTTAGTCTCTAAGGTGCCACAAGTATTTCTTTCTTATTTTCTTTTTGCTGACACAGACTAACACAGCTACTCCACTGAAACCTAAGATAAGAAGAGTTACAGTGAGGGAAGGAGATGTTATGGCAGTATAAGCCATATAGGGTGACCAGACAGCAAATGTGAAAAATCAGGACAGGGTGTGGGGAGTAATAGGAGCCTATATAAGCCAAAGACCCAAAAATCAGGACTGGCCCTATAAAATCGGGGCATCTGGTCACCCTAAAGCCTTAATGCCTCCTGGATGCTGGAGGGGAATGTGCTGCCAGTGCTGGCATAATGTTAAATGGAACGCCACCATTGCCCTCAAGCATTGCCCAGGATGCAAGGGGGTGCTGTGCCATGTCCGCCCCCCTCCCCTATTCCTACATGTCCCTTCTAGGATGGTTAGCACTGCTAATAGCTCTAGCCAACCCCGTGCACTCCTGACTGGTTCTTGTGCAACTGCACAAGAGGCCAGTGATAATTTAGCCATTTACCCATGGGTTATAACTCACCTGTGATTTCTGAGAGGGGATGGCTGGGAGGGAGAAGTGCAAAGTCCATGGCATTATCAATATTCTTAAAGGTTCAAGCTAACCAGTGCTAAGCAGGGATGGGAGAGTGGAGTTGGGGAGCAGCAACCTATGCTTGTCTCAGCTCGGAGGCATTTGGTATATCTTACCCTCAGACCTATATGTGAGAGGTGTTACAATTACAAGCAAAGACTTTGGGGCTATCAGCTTTTAATCATTTGAGGCTGATGTGAGTCTGCAGTATGTCTTTGCTAGAGGATTAGTGGATTTGATTTTTGTAAATTACTAACTATACAAAAGTGTTTTGATTTAAATACCACTAATAGCATTTAAGTTAACCATTGCACCATGGTCATCGCAGATCTGGTAAGTGACTATATAGTATTTCAATAAAGCAAATGAAGATTTACAATTTTATTTTCACTTGAATTTTATTGCAACTGTTTTACAGTTCAAATGAATGGATTATTTTACTTCAATTTTGAGTGGTATAATTTTATTATTTCTGAAATTAATTGCCATAGTTGCAGCAAACTAGATAAAACCTTGCTTGCATTATTGACAGAGGTAACTTGAAATTGTCTTTAGAAAGTTTTTTTTTCCATTACCTAGGTTACAATGGCTATTATTATTTATCATTTAACTTTTGGTAGCACAAGTAATGGATTAGGTTCCATCTCTATACACAGAAAGACTCACTTCCTGCCCCAAACAATTTACAATTTGAGAAGGCCAGCACAACAGAAAATGTGAATCAGAGGGATACGCTCAAAATATGCACAATTTTTATATACATTATATACACATTGTTGCTCAGATTAATTTAACTGGGATAGACAGGCTGTCCATGGTGCATTGATTTCTTGTGACATGACTGGTTATTTAGTTTCAATGGTGAAGACAGATTCAAACAGCACCTGCTCCTTGAGAGACTTTTCCAGTTTCCATTGGGAGTCTTTCCATTGATGTCGGGCATAGGGTGACCAGACAGCAAGTGTGAAAAATCGGAATGGGGGTGGGGGGTAATAGGAGCCTATATAAGAAAAAGACTGAAAAATCGGGACTGTCCCTATAAAATCGGGACATCTGGTCACCCTAGTCGGGCATTATGTCAGGCCCCAAAATAATCCTTTGTGTTTTCTACCAACTTTCACCCAATATCCCACAGTGTTTTGCAAACATGAATTAATTACGCCTCACAATACCACTGTAAGGAATTATTGTACCCGTTGTACAAATGGGTAAACTGAGGGAACGATTTGCTCATAGTCAGGTAACAAGCAAGCAGTAGAGCCAGAAATAAAACCAAGAACACCTGCTTCCTTGTCTTGAGCTCTGACCCTCTTCCAACTGTTTACAGTTTGTGTGCCTCATCAGTCTGTCTTTTACTTATTCATTTCTTTGGATTTATGCATATTAGATTCTCACGCTGACACCCTTACCGTGTGCAGTACAACCACCCCTTCTGCACAAGCAGCCTCTCTGAGGCTGCTGCAATTCTGAACACTGTGCATGACAAAAATTGCATTAATGTCAGACATTTCAGGCACTGCACAAGATGTGCACATGCCTAAACAGAGCCGCAATGTCATCCTATGAGTGTAACCCTTCCCTCCCCTTTCTCTTCTATTATTTGTCCCCCTCTCTTTGTGTAAGTCTACAAATAAGCTCGTTGGTCGGTAGCCTCCTCTCTGTGTAGGTTTCTGTGAAGCATCAAACACATTTTTGTGATACAGTAAAATGAATTAGAATTAATAATTGCCCACTCTATGTCAACTCAGACATGAACAAATACTGCTGTGCTTTACCACTGGACCTTAGCAGTTAATGATCTCCCTGTTTCCATCCCAATGACTTCAGTGGGGTTGCACTTGAGAGCAGATTTTTGCCCTTTGATGTCAGACTCAAACAGCAAAGATCATTAGTTCTTAATACATTAAATTCTGTGCTGGCTTATACACAGTCCTGCTACAAGTCAATGACATAGAGCTCCATGCATGGGATGGACATTGATTTACATGTGCGTGAAATCCCTGTGCAATTGTCTGGTTGCATGGGCTGTGGAACAATGTAGTATTTGGCCCTCTGTCTAAAAGCATCAAGAAACTGTCAGTAGAAAAAATTAATCTCTTGCCACATCCCTATCTCATTATTTCTAATCATGGTCCTCAGAAGCATGGATACGTTTTGTGAGTGACACCTTCCATTTGTCACCAGAATAGCTGGGTGAAAAATATCGCCTAAGGAGCTGTTTCAAAGAAAGTCTCCAGACTTGTTTTGGATATAAAAATGTTATTGATGGTTTCATGAGCAGCTCCACAAACCTTTTAGTAGGGATCTTCTCATCGGGTGTGCAAACCAGCAGTGGGATGGTTCTGGGCTGAGGGGAAGAAACTGAGATGAGCACATCAAAGTGAAGAGAGACACTCCCTAATACAGGAAAGCCCTGATCATTTTCTGGCCTGGAAGGGAAGGGAAGAGCTCTGACACCATAAACTTTTGTCCTCAGATCTTGGTGAGACCCCTCCATGGTTTCCTGGCACAGCAGATGGGGAGCAGTTGAGCTGTCGGAAGAAGGGGATGGGGCAAATTTGCAATGCAGGGAGAGTGAGCTCCATATACAATTCCCCCTCAGACATCAGCGAGGAACACTTTCAAAAATTATTAGAGCTTCAGGTTATATTTGCTGGAAGGTACGGTGATGTTGGAAGTACTGGGCCTAATTCTGCTCTGAGCCACCCTGGTATAAACCCCGAGCAGCTCCGATGACTTCATTCACTCAGCGCTTGCAACATTAACAGAAAAACAGCAAATTTTAGGGGTGGGGCTAAAGTATAATTTCTGCAATAGAAACTAGAGAAGAAAATGACAGTAGGCCAGTGATTTTGCATTGGGGAAAAAAGAAAGAAAAGAAAGTAATAACTAAAGTAACAAAAGTAAGTATAAAATAAAATAAGAAGAGAAATCAGTCAGAGCTACAGCTGTGTGGGTTTAGCTGAGTGTGCACTTATGGACACATGAATTAATTGTACTGCTGATTGAGATAACAATATTTTGGTTCAAGTATCAGAGGGGTAGCTGTGTCAGTCTGGATCTGCAAGAGCGACAAAGAGTCCTGTAGCACCTTATAGACTAATAGATACATATAGATTATATGGAGCATAAGCTTTCGTGGGCGAAGACCTATTTCGTCAGACACATGTGGTGGAAATTTCTAGAGGCAGGTATAAATATGCAGGCCAGAATCAGGCCTGCGGGAATAGTCTTTTCTTCGATTTTGAGGAATTGCTACTCATAACCATTTACTATACTTGAAGAACTGAACCTTTGAGAGTTCTTAGATCCATGATGTTGTCTTCTGACTTCTTCAGAAGACATCACTGACATGATGAAACCTCAGGTATTGTCAGATCGATGAAACCATCATGTCATTACCATAATGGTAATGGGAAAAATATCATCTCTGATGTATCCCCGTTGATATCTAGGGAATTCTCCCAGGAATGAATTTGTCCCCTTGTCTCTATCTTATCTGTTAGAGGATGCATTATCAAGATGTAAAACCTCTTCTATTCTGACTAGTACACATTTGTACTACTTTACATTCTAGGTGCCTTCAGAAAAAGAAGTGTTTAAAGGTGAAAAACCGAACCCAATGAAAGGCTGCCTGCTTCCAAAACATATGTCCTTTTGTCCTTGCATAATGATCCTGCTGTTCTGGATGGTGAAGTTGAGGTAATTTAACTGTGTGAAGGAGAGATCATCCAAGCATTTAGAAAAGAATATACCAGCAGATATGATCCCTCTTGCACGATCAGTGCATTCTTCCAATCCAGCAGCAGAGGGATGGAAAGATGACTGCTCAGCGAATAAACCTGTTAGCTGTTAGGGAAACTTTTCAGTGGCTGAACAATTAGTCTCTTTGGTATGGTTTCTAAACTATAATGGCCACTTTGACTTAGTTCTTGTTGGAAAGTTTTGAAAGCTCTGTGTAGAAAAGATGGAGCGTAGGACATCCAGGGTATGGTGCAGAATAAGGGGCCAGAAGTTTGGATAAAAAATAGAGCCAACCTGAACCTTCATCTATCCCCCTTAGCTGGAGGAAATCCAGACATTTTTAATGTTCAGGACAGTCTAGCTGATTCCCAGTATAGCCATGGTTCTGTCCTTTTCGATCCCTAAGACCTAGCTTCTCCTAGCTTATCCTGCCCTCTACTAGCTCCTTCCTTCCCAGTGATTCTTCACAGAGATCCCCCAACTCTCCATCTGACTCCCTAATAGCCCCTGCCCCTTTCTTTATTTGCAACCCTTTCCTAGGGCTTGATTTGCTCTTTCCCATGCCCCCCTAACAGGCCATGCCTCTCCCCCTCTATCAGTAATGAGAGCATGATTGAGAGAGGAATGAATAAATCAAAGTAAGGCTGCTGAGGCCAAGGATAGCTACAAACCATTACTAAAGCAATGCAGCTCAACTGCTGTACTCGTAGACCTTGATCCAGAATGCCATAAAGTTTATGGTTCAATTTTGGCTTGATTAGCTGCTCTTCTGGTAAAGATAGCACCTGAGCATTGCATTCAAAAACCAGTCAGAGACACTTCAGTCTCCCTGGACACTCAATTACAGACCTAAAAGTGGCAATTCTTCAACAAAAAAACTTCAAAAACAGACTCCAACAAGAAACTGCAGAACTGGAATTAATTTGCAAACTGGACACCATCAAATTAGGCCTGAATAAAGACTGAGAGTGGATGGGTCATTACACAAACTAAAAACTATTTCCCCCATGCTAATTTTTCCCCCTACTGTTACTCACACCTTCTTGTCAACTGTTCGAAATGGGCCATCCTGATAATCACTATAAAAGTGATTTTTCCTCCTGCTGATAATAGACCACTTTAATTAATTTGTCTCATTAGAGTTGGTAAGGCAACCCCCATCTTTTCATGTTCTCTGCATATATATATATCTCTTCCTACTGTATTTTCCACTCCATGCATCTGATTAAGTGGGTTTTAGCCCACAAAAGCTTATGCTCAAATAAATTTGTTAGTCTCTAAGGTGACACAAGGACTCCTCATTCTTTTTGCTGATACAGACTAACACAGCTACCACTCTGAACTCTGTCTCCAATGATATAAAACATATTACTCTGCATTTACACTGTTGTAAAAGACAGCTGGGTTTGGCCCATACTTTTATTTCACATTTATGTTTATTTCACTTGGATTTCATCACTTTGGGTCACTTTACAGTACTTAATGTAAGGACCTGAACTATCACTTTTGTATAATATTTTTTATTCCCTACAAATCATTAGTACTGATTGTTACAGTATGACAGAGAATAATGAACTCCTTGAAAGCAGATAGAAAAATAACTTCTCTCTTCCTTTTTGAGTTGATTGTACTCTACAGTCTGTGTATAAATACTCACCACCAGCAAAAGACCTCACAATACAGTTCACAGAGGACAAAAAATGGCTAATAGCTAAGCTTGGCAGAATTTGACTTTTATTTTTTATTTATAATTTCAATGGACAATGTCAGTGTTTATTTAAGCTTCTTTTTATTTTTATCAATTACAATTTTCAAATGTGTGAAATTATGAGTTGTAAGCTTTCTAAATGTTTTTTAATCGATTTAATTTCACAATGGCAGGAAATTAGGGGGAGAGGGGTTTGACAATAATTATTAATGGCAGTAGATGCTGAGATTCAAAAAGTTAAAGCTCCCTGAATGGAGTCTGTTGTCCAGCTTCACTAACACCAGCATCACAACACATTTTGAAGGGTGGAACTCCAATAAAGTCTCAAGCAGCATTTTTCTTACTTGTCTATCTGTAAATTTTGATTATTATTGATGGAAATATTTTTGCCAGTTTGTGTGTGTACAGTGAAAACCGATATCTACCGATGTTCACTGATAAAAAATCTAATCCTTCCAAATCTACTTATAACAGCCCATTGTTTTAATTTACCATTTCTAAAATAGTTTCCAAAGACAATTGGAAAGTGTGTTACACTTTAACCTTCCTAATTAACTTAATGTGCCATCTGCTGAGCAGTGATGTGATCCCTTAATTAAATTGGAACACTGTGGGAAAGTAGAACCATTTCATGGAGGGCACTGTACGATCAATGCAGGGAATGTTCGTATATATATCACTGTGTCTGTCCATCTACCTAGGCAAAGAGAAAACAAACACCCTTGTGCTGGTGATGATTGATTCCAGAGGTGAACTATTCCTCAGCAGATATAGACATAAAAAAATAAATATGAACAGAGTTACATTCAGTATGAAAGGGATGGGAAAATTCACTGTAAATAGGTACTTGGTGAAAGAACATAATAACGGCCATACTGGGTCAGACCAAAGGTCCATCTAGCCCGGTATCCTGACTTCCAACAGTGGCCAATGCCAGGTGCTTCAGAGAAAATGAACAGAGCAGGTAATCATTACATGATCTCTCCCCTGTCGTCCATTCCCAGCTTCTGGCAAATAGAGGCTAGAGACACCATCCCTGCCCATCTTGGCTAATAGCCATTGATGGACCTATCCTCCATGAATTTATTTAGTTCTTTTGTGAACCCTGTCATAGTCTTGGTCTTCATAACATCCTTTGGCAAAGAGTCCCATAGATTGATTGTGTATTATGTTAAAAAAAATACTTCATTTTTTTTGTTTTAAACCTGCTGCCTATTAATTTCATTTGGTGGCCCCTAGTTCTTGTGTTATGTGAAGGGGTAAATAACATTTCCTTATTTACTTTCTCCACCCCTGTCATGATTTTATAGACCTCAATCCATATCCCCCCCTTAGTCATCTCTTTTCCAAGCTGAAAAGTCCCAGTCTTATTAATCTCTCCTCATAAAGATTTCTTCAAAGTAAAGGAAACGTATAGTTAATGATTTAGTACAACAATGTTTCTGTTAGATAAATGACCAGAGCCTCAGCTGGTGTAAATCACCATTCTCTATCGAAATCAATGTATCTACACCAGGGGTCTCAAACACGCGGCCCGCGGGCCACATGCGGCCCGCGGAGTTATTTCCTGCGGCCCGCCATAGGCGCCGACTCCACTGGCAGCCAAGCTCCAAACATTGCTGAGTGTTTATATTTTATTAAAACCCTGCTTTGCATTACAGTTTTTAAAAAGTTAATACATTGACTTTTAATAGAATACTATATTACTCTTCATTTTTTTCATTTTTGACTATACTTTTGTATCATTGTATGAAAAGGTTTCAGTGATCCGGCCCTCAGGCCAATTTACTAGTTCTGATGCGGCCCTCATGGTGATTTGAGTCTGAGATCCCTAATCTACATGGAATTATACCAGCTGCGGGTTTGGCCCATATTTCAACATCACATTACAGACCAGCCATCAGTATCATGGAATTGTCGATGTACAGTTTGTTTGTATCTTGTAAAGCCAGGATGGTTCGATGTGTCCTGGTGTTTCTATGTCCTGCAAGTAGACAAGGCAATCACAAACTGGGGAGTAAATTTGAAGATTTTCAGCAGCCCGTGTATGGCCATTCTGAACAATGCCCCATGCTTAAAAGCAAGGATATTGGTGCAGCGGTTCTGCTTTGTAGACAAATGAAGAATAGCTGGTATATTTTCCCTTTTATCAGCTGTTGTTTCTCTAAAGAGATATACACACAGAGTGCCCCACACACTAATATAAAGCATGATACAAGAGGCCAGAGTCTCTCCCCACTAAGAAGCACAAAGAAGTCATATAACAGTTTAAATGGCCTCCTGAGGGTTTTCCCTGCCTAGGAGAATTCCATTATGGAGAGTATAAAATCACTATAGCACCACTTTGCTGTACTGTCTCCTGGTATTGCATTAGTCCCTAATAAATCTAGTCAGGGGTCTGGGCAGGGGCGGCGCCAGCTTTTTTGCCGCCCTAGGCAGCGGTGGCGGGAGATCCCTAGTGGTCGAAGAAGCTGCCACCAAAGTGCGAATCTTGGCGGCATTTCGGCGGCAGCCTCTCCCGCCGGCAGCTGCCAAGGGACCTGAAATGCCGCCCCCCAAATCCTGGTGCCCTAGGTGACCGCCTAGGGTCCCCTAATGGTAGTGCCGGCCCTCGGTCTGGGCCCTCTTGTGCTATACAGTGTATACACACTGTATTACAGCATAAGAGGCATTCCCAGGAGAAAGGGAAAGTGATCCCCAGCTACTGGGATGGCCATTCAGGCAATAGACAGCTAGGCACAAATTAGAGCAATCTTGAGGCTGCTCCAAGTGCTGCGAGCGCCAAAGCAGACTGCCTGGCCTCAAGGTAGGGAAATGTAAATGTGGTGTAAATTAGGACTCAGTCCTGGACCAGAGGATATGGGCCATTCAGTAAAATTCAATCTTAATAAAGAACATTTGTACTTTTGACATTTTCAAACTGAACGTTAATAAAACAAATGCACAAAAATGATGGTTTCATAGGAAATGTGTCTGTTTTTCTATGATGTATGTTTATCTTTTGATTTCCAGTCTGGACTAATGTTGCACAGTCATTTCAGTGAAAGCAATGTAAAATGTAGACACCAAAGGGCAAATTATGGCTGCACAGATTTGCTGCAGGAGGAGAGGGGCTATATTTGGGCTGCAGGTGCAGGGGGGAGGGATGCCAGCAGGGGGTGGCTAGCACAGCTGGAAGCACTAGAACCTCCAGGGGGCAGCTGTGGGTTGGGCTGTGCTCCTGCTTAGAGGACTGTACTTTTCAGCAGCATTACATTCACTTGAAACCTGTGTGTATGCTAGATATATATAGGTATAGATATCCATTAGTCTTTTCCTTACTGGAACTCTCACTCAGATTGCTTGAATTAATGGGACACATTGTAGGCTAGCAAAGGACTTCAGCTTCTCAACTCTTTTTTTCAATTAAGTGGTCAGTATTTACTGATATAATCTTGGCATCTTACGTCAAGGGCTTCATGGGTATATCTATTAATTGCAGTTGCATTTTCTCTGCATTGCACTGTTGCCTCCTGTTGTCGCTTGACTGATAAATTAAAAGGAATTACCTGGCTAAATAAAGTTATTGTGCTGTTTAGCTATCAGTATTTTGTTTCAAAGCTTCTAAGAATCTGGCATGAAAAATTCAGCCAGTTCATAGTACAGTGAGGATAGAAGCATGCCTGCTTCCCTTTCTATAGCACATCTCTGAGAGCTGTTATTCTTACTTCTTGCTATTTGTATTGCAATAGTGCATAGAAGCCCCAGTTGTGAATGAAGACCTCTTTTTACTCATAACTCACAACTAAAAGATGGTCCCTATCCCAAAGAGTTTGCAATCTAAGCCCTGGTGCCTCTCCCCCGCCCCCTCCCCCACCAAAAAAAATCCTTCCACCTAGCTGTGCTCAGCATAGCAGAAAGTCCTACTCGTAGAAATGTCAGCGTAAATTGCCTATTATGAGAAGGTGCTATAGCTCATGTGAACTGAAGCATATTCAATGATACAGCATCACACCAGTATTTACCTGGGGGATTATAGACAACTCACACTAACTTAAATACCTGAAAAGACACTGACGCAAATTATTAAACAATCAATTTGTAACCACCTGGAGGATATTGGGGATAGTCAGTATGGATTTGTCAAGAACAAATCATGCCAAAGCAACCTAATTTCCTTCTTTGACAGTGTTATTGGCCTAGTGGATAAGGGGGAAGCAACAGATGTGATATAGCTTGATTTTAGTAAGGGTTTTGTCACAGTCCGACATGACATTCTCATAAGCAAACTAGGGAATTGTGGTCTTGATGAAATTACTATATGGTAGGTACCCAAATGGTTGAAAGCCCATACTCAAACAGTAGTCAAATTGGGATGGTGTAACTAGAGAGGTCCCTGGAGGTCAATCCTGGCTCTGGTACTATTCAATATGTTCTTTCATGACTTGAATAAAGGAGAGGAGAGTAGGCTTATAAAATTTGCAGATGACACCAAGATGGCAGGGATTGCAAGCACTTTGTAGAATGGGATTAGAATTCAAACCAAGCTTGACAAATTGGAGAATTGGTCTGAATTAAACAAGATGAAATTCAGTAATGATAAGTGCAGAGTATTTCTCTTAGGAAGAAAAAATCAAATGCACAACTACAAAATGGGGAATAACTGTCTAGCACTTCTGAAAAGACCTTGGGGTCATAGTGAATCACAAATTGAATATGAGTCAACAATGTGACGCAGTTACAAAAAGGGCTAATATCATTCTGGGGTGTACTGACAGGAGTGTGGTATGTCAGACATGGGAGGTAATTGTCTAGCTCTACTCAGCACTGGGTGCCACACTTTAAGAAAGATACATTAGAGAGATTCCAGAGGAAAGCAACAAAAATTATAAAAGATTTAGAAAACCTGACCTATGAGGAAAAGTTAAAAAATTAGGCATGTTTAGTCTTAAGAAAAGAAGACTGAGGAGGGACCTGATAACAATCTTCAAATATGTTAAGGGCTGTTCTAAAGAGAAAGGTGATCAATTGTTCTCCATGTCCACCAAAGGTAGGACAAGGAGCAATGGGTTTATTCTCTAGGAAGGAAGATTAGGGTTTGATATTATGAAAATCTTTCTAACTATAAAGGTAGTTAAGCTCAGGAATAGCCTTCCAAAGGAGGTTGTGGAATCCCCATCACTGGAAGTTTTTAAAAACAGGTTGGATAAACACTTGTCAAGGATGGTCTAGGTTTACCTGGTCCTTCCACAGTTCATGGGGCTGGACTTGATGACTTTTCAAGGTCTCTTCCAGCCCTACATTTCTGTGATTCTATTTTGAAGTGAAATGATTCTTGCGCTAAATCCTTTCATCTCTCCTTCCATTGAAATGAATAGAAATACTTTAAAAAAGAGAGAGATGAGGAGGATTTCTTTGTGGAAAGTCTTGTGATAGGACATTGAGTGAACAAACAAAGACACTTTACAGATAGTGTTAAAACAAGTTTCTCTAAAGGCAAGTCCTGATGATTGGGTTTGGTTTTGTTGGGGTTTTTTTTTTTTTTGTAAAATAATTTATTCACAGGACCCAAAATCAACAGAACACATACTTATAAAATATGCATGCAGTTAAACTTCATTTCAAAAATAAACTTTCTTGCAGTGCCTCTTTCAGTTACTCTCACAAATGGGATTTCTCACCCACTTTTTGCCTTTTGCAGCTCTAAAACCACTTTTTTTTTTATCACCACAGGGAATTCAGGTGAGAAATAGCACATAGGCCAATTAAAATAACATTTACTGGGTCCAACCTCAAGTGGTCCCCTTCAGCCAGCACATGATACTTGTCATCATCATGTATATTATACAAGTTAACAAAGCTTCATTAAATGAGTTCTTGGTTTTCCCCACTCAATGGATGCAGTACTTTTGCTTCTATGTTCTGTTGAAATGCTTGGTCATGTTCCCACAGCCTCTCTAGATCAGCTTTGTTTCAGAGTGACATTCCAGTTAGAAACAATTCAGCTCTTGTGCCAATCTTATTAAATTTGCTTTGGTGTAGTTGCTGCCCCACCTTGGTAGTTTTACACATTCTAAAGTATACATTTTTATCCAGAAAGTCCTGTAAACAATTCTTAACCATATTCCACCAATCTTCAGTGGGAACAATCCTTTAGGTAATTCCAAATTGGTAAAATTTGAAAACACTGATTTAAATAATCTGAACATTTTTGTACAATAGTTCCCCAATAGATTTTTAACCGTAAACCATCTGGACCTGTTTTCAGTTTAGGATATTTTAATGTATTTTTATTTATTTACAAAACTCAACCATATAGTTTTTGTTTTTCTTGCCTTAATAGCATTTATTTTACACCACGGTTAAACAAAAAGGATTTTCAATAGGAAGTTTTGTCATGTTTTTGAATGGCCACTACACCATTCAATGTAGCTCCATCGTTCATAATTAATAAACTGTTAAAAAAATTTCGAATTGAGTTTTGGTCTTCATTTCTTATATTTACTGATTTTCCTTGGTACTGGGTTGATTTCTGCTTTCAAAGCACACAGCCATCTGAAAAAGAACACACAACCTATTGTGGCTTCTCTTTGGGGCCCTTATAGGATTTTAATCAAGTAGGATGTCTTGTTTACCTTTCTTTTAGCCCTTTTTACTATATATACTGCATGTTCTATAGGAATGCATTCTCCTTTCATAGTTTAACTTCCAGTTGCTAGCATATTATATTAGCCATTTAATTTAATTATATATATTATTAATATTTATTGTTTTCTTCTGCTGCTCTTTCAGCTGTTGCTTTATTACTGAAAAAGGAATCCAGAGTCTCTCCCCATTACCCTGGTTTTAATTTACTAATTTATGATTAATATTTATAACCTATGTTTTTTTAATGTTAAATTGCAAGTTCTGAGCAGATAATACAATTAAGTCGATCACATTTCTAAGCTGTAATTTTATTTTTATATTTAAGCTTTGAATAAGTTATATTTGCTGTATAACTTATAATTGCTGTATCATAGCAACGGTTTTTGTACGGCTATTTTTACTCCTTTATTTTCATTCTATCTCTCTCTCAGCTATGTGAGACTGTAGTAAGCTGAGTGTTATGCTTAATTTTTTCTTTTTCTGATATGAAGTATTTCTTTTTTAACTTATTAGGTGTTTTCACTTTTTTTCTTACAATCTGTTGTTTGAGCTGATCAATGTTCCTTGTGTTGCTCTTAATTATTTGTTTTATACAACTGTACCCAAGTTACAGCCCCTTTAGAAGTAGTCAAGCCATATAGAAATCCTTACTTTTTTTTAGTTATAGTGACGAAATCATCCATAGTCAAATGATCAGGGCCAGCCCTAGACCAAATGGTGCCCCAGGCGAGGAGTGTCTTTGGCACCCCTCCATTTGTTACACTTTTGAATACCTTATTTTTTATTGCATTTGTAGCCCATTTCACAACTTTGATGCACAATTTGCATGCGTGATTTATCCCTGTCATATAAGATAAGTTTGCATGCTAGGATCTGTAAATCTGTATTTATTCATGTCACATAGAAGCAAATAAAAAAAATCATTTTATATAAGCTTATAGAAACTTTTTAATTTTAAGAATAACTGACGTACTAACATCAGGAAATTGAACTGTTCACCCACACTGGGTGGAATAGTATTGAATAGTGTTATAGTAGATGACAGCCTTAGAACGTTAACCCTAGTTCTTTAGTTCAAAAGGTTGCTTTTCTTGCCTTTGCCCTCACGAACTAAGCACAGCACCAAAGAGATCCAAAGACTGGCCAATGGCATTTTCAAGTGCTAGAATAGCAAGCAGTGTCAGCATCTTGTCAGCCATCATCAATCAAAGATACGTTTTAATGAACCTGAGCTTCATAAAGTTGCGCTCACTACTCGCAACTGTGACCGGCAGCATGAGCAAATTCCTCAAAGCTATCCACACATTAGGAAAAGTGTCCTTCAGCTCTGCATCATGAATGAATTGGAGAACTTGGAGTGGAGAGTGCTTCCCGTGTGGCAAAGTGTGATGGATGTTGTTCAATTTGACATAGAGGTCTTTATCATTGATGCCCGAACAGTCCCCATGTGTCAGCATCCGGTGACGGTCCATACAATTGTTTAAAAGTCTTTTCCTGTCTGACAGCAGCTTACTAAGTTCATACAACCCCTCCCCCCAGGTCTTTTTGTGGTGCTTCTTTTGTCCAAACTTTTTTTCAATGGACACTCAAGCAATGTCAACGAACAAGCAAAAAAACTCCCTCTTGAATTTTTCTTAGAAGCTTCCCCTCACTTCATCTCTGACCTCGTAACCAAACTGTCTCTTCTTCTGATAAATATGTGTTTCCTTGAAGACAGGCTCAACTCCTAAGTTTTCCACCATTTCTTTGTCGGCAGTGATGGCATATTCAAATTCTTTGTCTCTGTAGGCCACAACAAAATCAAGGCAGCTTCTCATCAAAGTAGTAGCGATTGAGAAGCCCATCAAACTGAGTGTGTAATGCCTTCCTTACAATGTTCACTTGGAACAGGATATTGTGCCAAACCACAACTGAGACCAGAAATTTAAAGTCAGAGATCTGGTTTGCCTAGCTTTGTGCCTTGTGTCGGATTCTGGCCTTGGCTTTACTCGACTGCTCCAGTTCCATAAGGGTGCTGTAAACCTCAGTCACTTGATATCCCACTGACCTTACGCTGTCAGTGCAGCTCTCTCAGCGAGTATAACTTAGCAACTTCATAGTCAGAATTGTGATATTGTCCATGAGGATCTTCTATCTGATAGTTGATGCTGAAAACAGGATGTATATACTTTGCAGTACTCCGAAGAGAGGTACTGAATCTAAAGAAGATGATGCTGCATCTGACACAACAAGGTTGAGGGAATGGCAGCTACAAGGCATGAAGAAAGCTCTTGGAGTCAGCGCAAGGATCCTTGTCTAGATGCCACTTCATGTTTCTTCACTTTATGTTCGTGCTGTTGTAATCTTGGCCGTGGAAGTCCAGTACCTTTATTTTATTCTCATTCAAAACATTCGTAAACACTTCTGTTAGTCCTTTTCCAATAGAGTCATCCATCCAGACCGGAAACAGATAAAGTCTTCCTTTACTTGGATACAGTCATCCTCATCATCAACAAATCTTACTGTAAATGATATCTTTTCAGTGTGACTAATATTGGGAATGCACTTCATTATTATGGCATAGTACTTCGCTTTGCTGAGCCACATCAATATGTTATCAAGCACCCTTCTTGCCATAAGGTCAATCAATTTGTTTTGAATTGTTTTTCTGCAGTTATGGTCCATAGCTTCTTTATGAACTACTTGACGTAGGTGCTCACACCTGGCACCATCATATTTCCCAAAGAGCACTACCAAACCAAGGAAATTACTGTTATGTTCAATGAACAACTTATCCAATGAAGCGACAAAGGGTCCTGTGGCACCTTATAGACTAACAAAGGTATTGAAGCATAAGCTTTCGTGGGTCAATACCCACTTCTTCGGATGCAAGCAGTGGGTATTGACCCATGAAAGCTTATGCTTCAATACCTCTGTTAGTCTATAAGGTGCCACAGGACCCTTTGTCGCTTCTACAGATCCAGACTAACACGGCTACCCCTCTGTAACTTATCCAATGAGCCACGGAAAGCCAAATTATTCTTTGCAAGGAAGACTGTAATTGAGATCAGACACTAGAGCACATTCCTCCACTGCTGAGTTTCTACATTAATAATGTGCAGGTTTTCTGCATCTATGCATTTATCCAGGTTTTGGAATAGGCCATAAAATGGCCAGTGACTTTTCATGTTGCTTCAGTGTATCAGCTAAGTTAGGCGAATGATTGTATCTGGAGAGTGCAAGCAACGATTTGGCATTTTGTTAAATATTTTGCAACAAACACAGAACACTTTGTCAGTTGATTTTGAGTAAACTAGCCAACACCGATTCAGTTACTCACCATTCTTGAGCACTCTTTCGTAGTGTGACTTTGAGAAGAGTTGCTTCTGCTCATTTACTGGAAACATCATATGATTGATTTTGCCGGACCCGTTCAAAATTGTATGACCAATATTGGCAGAGTTTAGGATCACCAGCCATAAAGTAGGATCTGATGTATTGATTTGTGGTATGCAATTTTTCTCACTGCTGTTTCTGTCATCATGCGAGGCTGATTCTTCTTTATTATTTCTCCCCTTTTCATGTAAACCAGATTTTTCTTAATCATTGTTCTCCTTTTCATGTGAGCTATATTTTTCTTTATCATCACTCTCTTTTATGCTGCCAGGAAAACTGGACGATTCTCCATCACTTTCCTCACATTTCCATTCCTTGTCTTCAGGTAAATCTGCTAATTCCTTAGTAATGCTAATTCCATCATTTATGCTTAAATCTTCAATTTCTTCTGCACTGGGACAATCACTACTGTCTAAAACCCAGTCTATGTTGTTTTGTTTCATATATTTTCCCATCAAATTTGCCCCTTGCTGCAAACTAAATTGCAATTGAACTTTTCACTTCCTATACGGAGCCCCTGAAGGCTTCTTCGGGGGGCAACTTTTATTTTCTACAGGAGAAAACAGACAATATTAGGGACAGCAAAAGTCTATGTTCTGCAGTCTTAGAAAGTCATCAAACATTACATGTTAAGCATGTCAAAAGAAGTAACAGTATTTCTTTTATACTGTTGTGTAGATGGGGTTTGATAGATATCTGTGGCGTCTCATTAAATATGTCTTTTATTAGTAGCTACTTCTACTCTTCAAGTCTTAAAACACAAGTACACTTTCACAATTAAACAATAAAACAAGGTTCACAATATTGCAGCAAGGTTCTCACTTCACTTCAGTTCGTTCTTATATCTCACTGACTGATTGGTGACACCCCAACCCTTATATACCTGCAAGGGCATGACTGACAACATTCTAGGAGGTTTGAGGAAAATGTAGTTCTCAGAAAGTCTGGAAGGTTCCACAAGATTCTACAAAGGTCCAGAACATTCTAGGAGGTTAGTGAAAAATGAATCCACATATGGAACACCTGAAACATTTTACTTCAAACATTCTATTTTCCCTTTTGTCACTAACAACAAAAACAGCACCCCGAGCCTGGCACCCCCCCACCCTGGCAGCCAAGGTTGTTGCCTGAGTCTCCTGCCCCTAAATCCAGCCCTTCTAATGATATTGTCTCTCTGTCTTCAGCAGTCATTTACAATAAATTATTTACATACCATTGTTTTGATAAAAGGCCCATTTTCCTTCAAAATGGCTGTCAAGGCTCCTGAGGATAAAAATAGAGTGGTGGTAGTTGTCACCATCTGACCCCCTCAGGGCTGGATTACCCAATAGGCAGACTAAGCACGTGCTTAGGGCACCAGCAAAGCAGGGGGCACCAAAAAATGAGATTTTGGTGGGGGGGGGAATTGATATTTGATATTTTTAAAAAAGCATCGAAGTAGTCATCATGGGAAAAATCAGAACTTTGTTAGACTTCCATACCCTAGTGTTTGTATTCCTGTTGAGCATGTGGAATGAAATTTTACAACACTTTTACCATACAAGTCAAGCTCTCCCAGAAAAAGAATTGGATTTGAAAACATGTGCAGACCTCTGTCAATCATTAGCAGACCACTTACACACTTTGAGGAATGATTTTGAAAGATTTGAAAACATATAAAAATATAACTTGCATGATACTAACTACAAAGAAGCCCAGTCCCGCAAGTGAATCAGGAAAAAACAAGCAAATGACAGCAGCAGAAACAGCATTGAATCCTAGAGACAAATTTTGCGTATCTACTTACTACGCTATAATTGATACACTTGAAGCTCATATGAAGAGGAGAGGTGAAGTGTACAAAGAAGTATCAAGTAGATTTTCTTTTCTAAACAATATGGACTTATCTGATGAACAATACTCACAAGGTTCCCAAAAGCTAGTTGACTCATACCCTGTTGACTTGAACATGAATCTCTGTGGAGAAGTACGGCAGTTCCACTGTTATATGCGCGCAAAGTTTAATGAAACAAGAAAAATGAAATTCAGTCACATTGATCTTCATGAAACAATATTGGAAGATGGAATATAATGTGTATTTCCAAATGTAGAGATCGCACTATGTATTTTTCTAACATTGATGATTACTAACTGCTCCGCAGAACGCTCTTTTTCTCAGCTGAGAAGAATAAAAAACCCTCAGAGAACAACAATGTGTCAGGACAGACTTGATTCACTTTCCCTATTATGTATGGAAGCGGACATGCTTCGTGGAGTCAGCTTCGCTGAACTTATCCAGAATTTTGCAATCAGAAAATCTAGAAAGAAGCTATTTGAATTTCAGCATACATGTAAGTTTTGTGTCATTTCGAAAAATAAAATTTTATTTTAAGGTATAGTATTGTTTTTATTTTGAATTACATATGGAGGGGCACCATAATCTTTTCAGTGCTTAGGGCCTCTCAAGGTCTTAATCCGGCCCTGGACCCCCTTATATAATTTGTTTGACTACCAGTTCCACCGAGTATGACTGTACCAAGTTATACTGCCATATCTGGGTTTCATTATTAAACCAAGCTTTTAACACTTTACCATTCTCATCAACACTTCTACTTCCACACACCCCAACTATTTAGTTCCCTCCGAGCTCTGCTGTGTGAATTTGTGCAAAAGCTCCTTTTATCAGCACATACCTTTTCCTTAAATCACTTATTTATCTCCCAAAGTGACACATTTCTCAGTGGCTCTGAGCTTATCTTTGTGCTCTTTAGCTACAATTACTGTTCTCTCTCTGTGTCTTATTCTTTAAAGCTTCAGTGGTATTCAACAGACCTTTGCTGTGCTCTGTCAGTAATTCTTTTACATAAATATCCAAAGTACCGCCTTCTATTATGTTACAGATTTTTTTCTTTAGGGGAGAACAATGTTTTCCCCTTTAATTTAAAACTCCTTAAAGGAATCCTTTGTCCACCCTGCCCTTGTTGCCCTCTAACACTTTTATAGAGAGGGTTCTGGGGTCCATCTTTAGATTTAATCCAGCTAAGCACTGGCTTCTTCACACTTAAACTCTTTTAATACCATTTTCCTTTCCTTAGGTAGCATAAGAACCTGCAGGACTAGAACTTGAGTCTATAGGGGTTGGAAGCCGCTGAAAGCTTAGATTGGGTTCCTGCTGGAGGACCAAGTGAAACAAGGGTCAGCAGGAAGTACCACCCAGCAGGCCCTGCATGGTGGCCCCTCATAGCCCATTGATTGGCTGATGCTAATATTTAAACCAGGAAGCCAGCATAGGGAGCTATCCGAACAACAATGTAGACTGGCTGCCTACTTCTGCTCCAGTCCCTGCTTGCTGTAGACTCTCGACTCTGGCTTCTGACCCTGGTTTGTTCTTGACTTTGCTATTTGCTTTCTGTCTATAACCTGGCACCTGACCTCGACTTCCTGATATCCTGACTTGGCCTGACCCTGACTATGCTCTCTGCCTGCTGCCTGCAACTTGGTGCCTGATCCTGATTTCCTAGAGTTCTAACCTGGCTTGCTCCTGACCCTGGTACTTATCTCCTGACCACAATTTAGCAGTTGGCCAGGGCACACTAACTGCCCAGGGCCTGTAAGTGCTGGATCTAAGGGTGTGGGGGGTGCTGCAGCACCCCCTGACTTGAAGTAGTTTTCATTGTATACAGGGTTTACAGTTTGGTTCAATGGCTGTCAGCAGCCCCACTATACAAATTGTTCCAGCTCCCCTGCCATGGCCCAGCCTTGACAGTTTGTTTGGATTGCCTTCAACGCGCCTCCCATCCAACCCTGCCGCAGATAATGGAAGGGGTGAACCTCTCCCCAACCAGCAGCTCCCTGAGGGCCCGAGACCTCCTGGACCAAGTCATCCATCTGTAGGCAGAGAACCTTACACTACAGACCCAAGCTATGCAGTGTGCAATTCCAGTGCAGACGCTGCACGAGCAGTTTGCCCAGTCCCAGGCAGTTGACTCAAGAGACCATTCTCTTAGAGGTCATAGCGGAAGGGCACCAAGAAATAATATGCTTTGATTTGATCTGCTCTCTATTCTCCCCAATAACTCTTGGCATTCTTTAGTTGGAGTGACTTTACCCATGGATCTCCTGGTGGCAGAGAAGCATTAGCTTGTCCTCCAACCACTGTCAGAAAGATTGCTTCCAACAAATCAACCAACCCCCAAGTGGCCCACACCCAGGGCCCCAAGACTGGATACAACCCTTGGAAGCAAAACCCTGGATGGTGGTGTTTAAACAGATGGGAACGGCTTCAGGCCATAACTTCAGCCTCCCCAACAAGTACTGAGACTGCCTGTGTGTGTTTGAAAAGAAAAATGCGGAATCACTACCCCCACACAGGGACTATGATTGTCCAATAGACCTATAAACTGGGGCAAAGGTGCCCTATGGATAGATATACAACATGTCTGAATCAGAGCTGAAGGCACTTCATGCATATATCCAGGAAAACCTTTCTAAGGGCTTCACTCAGTGATCCACCTCTCCAGCAGGAGCACCAGTCCTCTTAACGAGGAAAAGGAATGGGTCACTATGCCTCTGTGTACATTATCACTTATTGAATCAAGTGACTATTCATAATAGGTACACCTTGCCCCTCATTCTGGAACTGTTGGACTGCCTGAGGACTGCCAGATATGTAGCTGTCACTTGAATCAGCTTCTGTACCAGATGACTGGAGGATAGCTAATGTGATGCCAATTTTTAAAGAGGGTTCCAGAAGCGATCCTGTCAATTACAGGCTAATAGGTCTAACTTCAGTACCAGGAATCTTGGCCCAGAACCAAGAGGCCCTGCTTGTAAGCTAACTCGCTCACCAAGCAGGAAGGCAACTCAGCTAGTGGATGAACCTGAAGCTGAACCTAGTTTCACTGAGACCAATCCTGGGTGCAAAACGGTAGTAGGTCCCCTATTAATTTTATATGGTGACCTGTAGTTCTTGTGTTATGAGGAGTAAATAATTCTTCCTTATGTACTTTCTCCACCGCAGTCATGATTTTATAGACCTCTATTATATTCCCCCTTAGTTGTTTCCTTTCCTATCCACAAAGACTCCAAGATCTCTTTCTTGAGTGGTAACAGCTAATTTAGACCCCAACATTTTATATGTATAGTTGGGATTATCAAACCTTTAGTTCATTATGGCAGTCAGAAAGAACTAATATTGTCTGGTCACCATACAGGGTGGGTGCGCTACTAGTCCACCAAATGCCAGATGGATCTCAGCATCCCATCAGTTATGCACCAAAATCACTAGCTCCAGAAGGAAAAAAACATTGTCAACTAGAAAGAGACGGGCTAGCTGTGGTTTGTGGGGCAAAGAAGTTCTACTCTTACCTATGGACTTCAGAAAAGCAGACTTTGACTCCCTCAGGGAACTGATGGGCAGGATCCCATAGAAGAATAACATGAAGGGGAAAGGAGACCAGGAAAGCTGGCTGTATTTTAAAGAATCCTTATTGAGGTTGCAGGAACGAACCATCCCGATGTATAGAAAGAATAGGAAATATGGCAGGCGAGCAGCTTAGCTTAACAGTGAAATCGTTGCTGATCTTAAACACAAAAAAGAAGCTTACAAGAAGTGGAAGATTTGACAAATGACCAGGGAGGAGTATAAAAATATTGCTCAGGCATGCAGGAGTGAAATCAGGAAGGCCAAATCACACTTGGAGTTGCAGCTATCAAGAGATGTTAAGAGTAACAAAAAGAGTTTCTTCAGGTATGTTAGCAACAAGAAGGTCAAGGAAAGTGTGGGCCTTTTACTGAATGAGGGAGGCAACCTAGTGACAGAGGATGTGAAAAAAGTTAATATACTCAATACTTTTTTTGCCTTTGTTTTCACGAACAAGGTCAGCTCCCAGACTACTGCACTGGGCAGCACAGCATGGGGAGGAGGTGACCAGCCCTCTGTGAAGAAAGAAGTGGTTCCGGACTATTTAGAAAAGCTGGACAAGCACAAGTCCATGGGGCCAGATGCACTGCAGCCGAGGGTGCTAAAGGAGTTGGCCGATGTGATTGCAGAGCCATTGGCCATTATCTTTGAAAACTCATGGCAATCGGGGGAGGTCCCGGATGGCTGGGAAAAGGCTAATGTAGTGCCCATCATTAAAAAAGGGAAGAAGGAGGATCCAGGGAACTATAGGCCAGTCAGCCTCACCTCAGTCCCTGGAAAAATCATGGAGCAAGTCCTCAAGGAATCAATTCTGAAGCACTTAGAGGAGAGGAAAGTGATCAAGAACAGTCAGCATGGATTCACCAAGGGCAAGTCATGCCTGACTAACCTAATTGCATTCTATGATGAGATAACTCGCTCTGTGAATGAGGCGAAAGCAGTGGACGTGTTATTCTTTGACTTTAGCAAAGCTTTTGATACTGTCTCCCACAGTACTCTTGCCAGCAATTTAAAGAAGTATGGGCTGGATGAATGGACTATAAGGTGGATAGAAATCTGGCTAGATCATCGGGCTCAATGGGTAGTGATCAATGGCTTCATGTCTAGTTGGCAGCCGGTATCAAGCGGAATGCCCCAAGAGTCAGTACTGGGGAAGCTTTGTTCAATATCTTCATTAATGATCTGGAGGATGGCGTGGACTGCACCCTCAGCAAGTTTGCAGATGACACTAAACTGGGAGGAGTGGTAGATACGCTGGAGGGTAGGGATAGGATATGGAGGGACTTAGACAAATTAGAGGATTGGGCCAAAAGAAATCTGATGAGGTTCAACAAGGACAAGTGCAGAGTCGTGTACTTAGGACAGAAGAATCCCATGCATTTCCTCAGATTAGGGATCGAGTGGCTAAGCAGTAGTTTTGCAGAAAACGAGCTAGGGGTTACAGTGGACGAGAAGCTGAATATGAGTCAACAATGTGCTCTTGTTGCCAAGAAGGCTAACACCATTTTGGGCTGTATAAGTAGGAGCATTGCCAGCAGATCAAGGGATGTGACTATTCCCCTCTATTTGGCATTGGCGAGGCCTCATCTGGAGTACTGTGTCCAGTTTTGGGCCCCACACTACCAGAAGGATGTGGAAAAATTGGAAAGAGTCCAGCGGAGGGCAACAAAAATGATTGGGGGCTGGAGCACATGACTTATGAGGAAAGGCTGAGGGAACTGGGCTTATTTAGTCTGCGGAAGAGAAGAATGAGGGGGGATTTGATAGCAGCCATCAACTACCTGAAAAGGGGTTCCAAAGAGGATGGATCTAGACTGTTCTCAGTGGTAGAAGATGACAGAACAAGGAGCAATCATCTCAAGTTGCAGTCGGGGAGGCTTAGGTTGAATATTAGGAAAAACTTTTTCACTAGTAGGGTGGTGAAGTACTGGAATGGGTTACCTAGGGAGGTAGTGGAATCTCCTTCCTTAGAGGTTTTTAAGGTCAGGCTTGACAAAGCCCTGGCTGGGATGATTTAGTGGGGGATTGGTCCTGCTTTGAGCAGGGGGTTGGACTAGATGACCTCCTGAGGTCCCTTCCAACCCTGATATTGTATGATTCTATGATTTTATATGGCAGGCTTTATGTCATACACTCAGACCATTGACCTCTGAATGGTCTATATGGCGAGAGCAAACCTGTACCCTAATGGCATCTGCCAGAATCAAGAGATGGGCTCACTTATCAGCTTATGACTATAGTTTGGTTATAAACCTGGAAACGCATGGGTAATATGGATTCTCTAAGCAGACTTCCTTTACCGAATAGCCCGGCCAAAGTACCTCAGCCTACAGAAACCATCCTGCTGATTGCACCACTGTCCACTTCTCTAAGTGACGCCACACAGATAAGAGGCAGAGGGAGACCCATTATTGTCTCAAGTCCAGAGAATGGTTGCAAATGCCTAGATAGAGAGGGTAGGCACAGAGCTCCAACCTTATTATGCCCAAAAGGAGTTTGTAAGTGTCCAGGATGGGTGCTTAATATTAGGTTCCTGGGTGATCATACCTCCCTTAAGTAGCTCAGTGATGCTAATGTTATTACACAAAGTACATCTTGGCCTGGCATGCATGAAGGGGCTTGAATGCAGTCACGTGTGGTGACCCGACATGGATCAGGAGAGCAAGACCGTTGTACAGCGGTGTGGGGTTTGCCAATCCCGCCTCCATGCTCCACCAAACGTAATTTTGCACCCATGGGAGTGGCCTCAGCTTCCCTGGGCAAGGTTTCCTGAAGACTGTGCTGGTCCATGTATGGGAAAATGCTTTTTAATAATAATTGATGCCCATTCCAAATGGATTGAGGCACACAGAATGCCCTTCTCCTTTGTTTTCAGTTGGAATTGGTTTCCCTCCCCCCCCCCCTTTTTATTTGGCAGAGGGGCAATCATCGGGCCTGCCCCAGGCTTGTCTGGAGAATACTGGCAAATAAACCCCCAAATGGGAGAGTGAACAACGTCCAGAGTGGGGGCTGACTTACGCTAGGCCCCCATCCCCAGAGGGGAAAGCACTGAGCCTGCCAAGACAGAGGAGGTGCCTTGCCACAGTATGTTATTGGCTTTCTATTGATATCTGTGATGACACCTTTTAGATACAGGTTATGACATTAGTGAGTTGGGGTACACTGAACCGGTCAGGCCAGCCGAAACTCACTACCAGATACCAGTGAGTCCCCACAGTAGTACAGTGACAAAATGAGCACAGGGTAACTTAAACTGAATAATGGTGAAAAATAATTTAGATACTTATCCTTTCAGTGTTAATTATCCAGGAAGTCATCAGTAAAACAGGTAAGAAATTTTGTAATGTATGATTTTAGTCTTCACAGCGTCTTTTCAAACAGAAATGCTTTCAGGTTTCTGGGCATTTCACTTTTTTTTTTTTTTTTTTTTTTTGAACAATAGTTATGGGAAATGAGTCTTAAGAATGATTGATTCATTGCATTCCTGAGAAATCTCTAATGGAACTAGTGGCAGTCCATGTAAGCAATGGTACAGGAGTTAAATCTTTTTCATTTATATTCTTTTCCCTTTGTAGAATGTGTCAGGGAATTATTGATGAGCTCTACAAGCAAATACTTCTCTTGTGAGTTCACAGATTAGCTCTTTTATACAGTAGATGGAAGAATGAAATGAGAATGTTGTTTCAAGTGTCATAGGGCTGGGAGGTTTTTTTCTGCTTGCCTGCTTCCCCTGGTTCTTTCTGGAGTATGAGCCTGGTGTGAATAATAATTTTAAAAAACCACTATTATTCAGTAAAGTTATTTGAGAAATATCATAAAATTCAAGTAATAAATTATAAAAATATTACTCAACTATGTCTGGTTTGCACTAAGGCATATAAGAAAAATAACAATTTCTCTTTTCAGAGTTCGATTCAACTACATGAACAGAGAGTTTAAACAATGCAATCAAGATCAACGGCCAAGGATCTTGCTCCAATTAGCATCTAGACCCTAACTCTCCTATATGTGTAAACCACTTCATCAGATGCATCTGTTGAAGTGGGTTATATCCCACGAAAGCTTATGCCCAAATAAATTTGTTAGTCCTCATTGTTTTTACTGATACAGACTAACATGGCTACCCCTCTGAAACTTGACTCCTATATGTGTAACAAATAAGCATACCCATCAGGACATTTAGTAATAACTCAAAACACTCAACCAGTAAACTACTAGATGTCCTGAGGACATTAAACTATTACCTGAGAGCTTGCTTTTACAAGTTAACCCAGTGATAGATTTCATACATGTGGAATTTATTTTTGTAAGAAAAGACTGGTCCCTTGAGTTTTGCTGCTACATATCAACTGTGCTTTAATTTAATTCACACAGAAATATCTTATCACTGATAAGGACTCCGTAGTCCCACAGGCAATTCCTGTAGAGAGGGCATTCAAAACACTTTTGTGCACCTATTACTTAATTGCATCCTTTTTTGGGGTGTCTCACATCACCCCGATCTTCTGTTGCTGTCATGCTGATTGACACAGTGAAAAGTAAACTTTCCCTATTCCTTCAACCCACTCCACAAAAAACAGCTCCAGGACTGTGGCCTGTCTGCCCTTCATTCAGCATCAGCAGGCTGGGAAGCGCTGCAGGTTAGCCTCACTCTCATTAGCTGGATTGGCCTTTTCAATTGAGTGACATCCCAGAATACACCCAAGCAGCAGGATCAAGTCCACAGCAACTTTGTTATATTAACTAGTGTAGTAGAAAGAGAGCCTGAGACATGAGGCCTTGTATTAGAGCCTGAGACCTGAACTAAAGTAGTGGTCATATAAATATGCTAATGCCCTGCTAATGCTCTGCTAATATAAAGCAAAGTTGGCAGAAGACAGGCTGTGAGCAGGAGTCCTTATCTGGCAAGAACAGGGCTGGTATTGCAAAAACTCACATTCCTGAGACGTGCTAAGCACAGGACACTCACGCAGGCAAATTCCATAAGGCTGGTACCAGAACACACCAGTACCAAGTATGGTATGATCACACTCCTCAAAGATGATACAAGGACACATTGATCCCCTCCTAAAGATAAGTTCAAGATGACAGGGTGATGGATACAGATGTTTTGATTGAACCAACATGTACAAGGTAAAGGATGGCAACCACCATGCCAGAGGAGCAATACATAATTTGTATAGGGGTATAAAGAGGAATATGTTGAACAGCACTGGTCCCAGTACAGACCCCTGGGGGACACCACTATTTACTTGTCTCCATTCTGAAAACTGACCATTTATTCATACCCTTTGTTTCCTATCTTTTTACCAGTTACTGATCCATGAGAGGACCTGCCCTCTTATCCCATGACAGCTTACTTTGCTTAAGAGTCTTTGGTGAGGGACCTTGTCAAAGGCTTTCTGAAAATCTAAGTACACTATATCCTCTGGATTCCCCTAGTTCTCATGCTTTTTGACCCCCTCAAAGAATTCTAATAGATTGATAAGGCATAATTTGCCTTTAGAAAAAACACATTGACTCTTCCCCAACACATCGTGTTCATCTATGTGTCTGATAATTCTGTTCTCTGCTATAGTTTCAACCAGTTTGCCTGATACTGAAGTGAGGCTTACCAGCCTGTAATTGTCAGGATCGCCTCTGGAGCCTTTAAAAAAAAATTGGCATCACATTAGTGATCCTCCAGTCATCTGGTACAGAAGCTGATTTAAATGATAGGTTACATACCACAGTTAAAAGAACGAGGAGTACTTGTGGCACCTTAGAGACTAACAAATTTATTTGGGCATAAGCTTTCATGGGCTAAAGCCCACTTCATGTTCCACTCTATGCATCTGATGAAATGAGCTTTAGCCCACGAAAGCTTATGCCCAAATAAATGTGTTAGTCTCTAAGGTGCTACAAGTACTCCGCATTCTTTTTGAGGATACAGACTAACATGGCTACCACTCTGAAACATACTACGGTTAGTAGTTCTGCAATTTCACATTTGAGTTCCTTTAGAACTCTTGGGTGAATACCATCTGGTCATAGTGACTTATTACTGTTTAATTTATCAATTTGTTCCACCTCAGTCTGGAACAGTTGCTCAGATTTTTTACCTAAAAAGAATGGCTCAGGTTTGGGAATCTCCCTCACATCTTCAACCGTGAAGACCGATCTAAAGAATTAATTTAATTTCTCCGAAATGGCCTTATTGTCCTTGAGTGCTCCTTTAGCATCTCGATCATCCAGTGGCCCCACTGGTTGTTTAGCAGGCTTCCTGCTTCTGGTATACTTAAAAAGAAATGTTGCTGTTATTTTTTGAGTCTTTGGTTAGCTGTTCTTCAAATTCTTTTTTTGCCTTCCTAATTGTATTTTTACACTTGACTTGCCAGTGTTTATGCTCCTTTCTATTTTCCTCAGTAGGGTTTAAATTCCACCTTTTAAAGGATGCCTTTTTGCCTCTCACTGCTTCTTTTAATTTGCTGTTTATACACAATGCCACTTTTTTGGTCCACTTACTATGTTTTTTAATTTGGGGTATACCTTTAAATTGAGCCTCTGCTATGGTGTCTTTTAAAAGTTTCCATGCAGTGTGCAGGAATTTCACATTTGGCTCTTTACCCTTTAATTTCTGTTTAACTAACTTCCTCATTTTTGTGTAGTTCTCTTTCTGAAATTAAATGCTACCGTGGTGGGTTGCTATGGTGTTTTCCACCCACAGGGATGTTATATTTTATTATGTTATGGTTACTTTTACCAAGCGGTTCAGCTATATTCACCTCTTGGACCAGATTCGGTGCTCCATTTAGGACTAAATCAAGAATTACCTATCCTCCTGTATCAGAGGGGTAGCCGTGTTAGTCTGGATCTGTAGAAGCGACAAAGGGTCCTGTGGCACCTTATAGACTAACAGAGGTATTGAAGCATAAGCTTTCATGGGTCAATACCCACTTCTTCGGATGCAAGCAGTGGAAATGTCCAGAGGCAGATATATCCTCCTGTGGGTTCCAAGACTAGCTGTTCCAAGAAGCAGTCATTTAAGGTGTCAAGAAATTTTATCTCTGCATCTCATGCTGAGGCGACATGTACCCAGTCAATATGGGGATAGTTGAACTCCCCCATTATTATTATTATTATTGAGTTTTTTATTTTTATAGCCTCTCTAATCTCCCTGAGTAATTCACAGTCACTATCACCATCCTGGTCAGGTACTGAACAGTCTAAGTGGACAGTTTGTGAATATCTAATCAGCTAAAATTTGTTTGGAAAACTAGTATAATCACAGAAAGGAGAGTCAGGTCATGAACAGAAAAAAGCTAAATTTAAATTATTTGATATTTAGTGATTAATTTGCCCAGCTGTGATATCAATTTATGATTTCTTATTATATTACAGCAGCCAAAAGTTTTGGTAAGGAGATAAATCCCCAGGTTTAGGGCATAAACCAACCACTAACTAATGGGGATTAGGAAGAAGCTTTCCTTGTGGTCATGCTATTCTATAACTGTCTACTACAGCGTTCCTTGTATCTTCTCTGAAGCAGCTTGTACTGGCCACTGTTGGAGACAGGATGCGGGACTAGATGAACCATTGATCCAATCCAGTGTGGCAATTGTTAATGTCTATATACAATTACTGCATTAGCGTTCATTGAGTTTATTTTACACCGAGGCAAAATGGTATCAAGTTGAGTACATAAATCCTTCTAATGTTCCCTCAAACGTTTACTAAGACTGTGATGATGTCCACGCATGCATCAATATGTTGTATAAGAACAGGAGTAAATCTGTTCAAAGGATAAATTTACTCCATCTCAGACTCCACAAATTCTGTTTTCTGTTATAAAATCCAGCTGTGCCTTGGTGATGTATTTATAATAGTATATCATTAGAGCTGTAGCAACCTGGCTGTGTTGTTGTAATGTCAGAGAAATGGCCAGAGTTCTAGAAATTGACCTATATTGTTAGATTTAGTTTGGAATGGAAAATAAAATTGTTTTCAGTGTATTTCAGCCTTGCAGTACTACCCCTGGCATGATTGGAAGGGTGAACTTTAAAGACATTGTTGTTTCAGTGCATCATTAGAATGTACCACATATAGTCATGAAGGCATGTGATTTCTTCTTTATTTCACAAGGGTTATGAACTCCAAAGTAAGGGGATAAGAGCTTTGCCAGTCTCTCAAGGAAGTCCCAAAACTGGAAACATTGTCCTGCAGGGAATTAGCTCATCTAGGATCCAAAGTTGTGCAGCTTACATTGTTGATTGCTTTCCCATCGTACCTATTATCCTTCATTTGGTAATGAAAGGTCCCTCCCTCCTCTGATCAGCCCATGATACCATAGACTACCGTAGACTACTGGGGAGGCACAATCTAAAGGGGAGGACACATGACTGCCCCACATGTCTCTTCTGCCCAGTAACCCCCCCTCCCCCAGCCCAGGGCCACTGTGCCCTCCCCAGCCATGGTACATGCGATCAGGGGGGTGGGCTCTGTCCTTCTCCCGTTGCAATTCCCCTCCACCCCCAGCACCTTCAGCCACTCTCCCTGGCAGCTGGGCCCGGACAGGGAGAGGAAGGGAGCCACTTCTCATGCTGGCTGAATCTGGCTAATCCGGGTCACTGCTCTGTGCAGTGCAGCAGATGCCTGACAGAGAGCCTGGTTGGGGAGGTGGCAGGCCTGGCTGCTGGGGAAAAGGGCTGAGTGAGCAGGAAATGTGCTGCGGGGAAAAGGGGGACTCCCCAGCCAGGCTCTTACAGGCAGCCACCGTGCTGCACAAAGCAGTGACCAGCATGTCCTGCCCCCTCTGCTGCCAGAGACAGGGGCTAAGCGTGTCCAGGGGCATGTGCAGCGGGAGAAGGACAGAACCCCCCTCTCTCCCCTCCCCCCTGGCAAGCCAAGCAGAAATCTGGGGGAGCACTTGGCCCCACATGCCCCCCTACGCATAGCCTATGCATGATACCAACCTCCATTGCTCACTCGTTGTATTTTCAAAAAAGGACCTTCATATTTTCTCCTCTGCTGAACCTTGCACTTGAGAGGTGTTTCCCATAAACATCTACAAAATGAATGCATTATTCTTCAAATCCCTCCTTAAAACTTTCCTTTGCCGTAACGCCTACAAAAAACATCTGTTGTGCTGAGAGCCCTGGCCACCACACTGGCCATTACTGTCTCGTTGTTTCTTTGTACTCCTCTGTCTGTCTCTCCATCTGTATCCATCTGTTGTCTCTTGTCTCAGATTGTCAGCTTTCTGCAGCAGGGACCGTCTCTTGGTGCTCTTTGTACAGTGCTTAGCACAATGGGATCCTGGTCCATGACTGAGGCTCCTAGGCAATATAATAATAATATGAATGATACACAGACTAATTAGTGGAACAGTAAGCACCAAGATAAGATTATATAATAAGGGAGAAGAGATTGCTTAACAGATCTGGGTAAATGGAGGACCTGGAGAAAAGGGGGGAGGGATAGCTCAGTGGTTTGAGCACTGGCCTGCTAAACCCAGGGTTGTGAGTTCAATTCTTGAGGGGGCCATTTAGGGATGTGGGGCAAAAATTAGGGATTGGTCCTGCTTTGAGCAGGGAGTTGGACTAGATGACCTCCTGAGGTCCCTTCCAACCCTGAGATTCTATGATTCTACTTAGGGCATATTCAGTGATATTTTGAATTGCTGTCTGATGCTTAGATAATAGATGGTAATAGATGCCTTAGATTAGATACATAACATTGCTTATGAAAACCTCTATCCAGTAACTTGATGGCATAGGATAGAGATATACTCCCCTAATATACATAATTTTCTGATTCTCATGATAGAAGTTATTTCTAAGTACAGATGTTCAGAAAACAAAATTTCCATCCTGTGGCAAATTACTATATTTCAACATTTGGGTTTTTTCCCTGGGACAAAGCTGAAGCATGCCATTTTCACTGAATGAAAAATTCCCCCCAAAATTTATTTGGAAATATTAAAATGTTGACACTTGTTCAAAATGAAAAGTTTCATTTCAGAATATCAATATTTTTGACATTTCAGAAAGACTGCTTCAGAACCTTTTGAATTTTTCCCATTGCAGAATCATAAAATGTCATCAAAATAGACATTTTCCTACAGAATGTTTCAGTTTTGACAAAAACCCACAGTTAACTGGAAAAAAAATTCAGTAAAAAATGGTGACCAGCAGTACTATTTACAAGTAATGTCAATAGGGTTTAAAGGAGAGTGCATTTGGACATCCAACTGTCTCTATCACTGAACAGGGCTCAACATTGAATTACGATGGATTTATAAGCTGCAGGCTGCTACCATATTAGTGCCCCTCTCCTATGTCAAATTTTATCTGCCCAACTCCCCATAGAAGGCATTTAGTTTGGCCCAGCTGAGCATTTATCATATAGCCCATAACCCAGAGTAGACTTTCCACTACCTAGCCCAAGGATTTAGCTTGTTTTGTTGAATCTTCTCACCCTCTCCACTGCTAAGGGAATAGAAGATACCAAAGAAGGACCTCATTCTGCATAAACTTCAGATCTCCCTTTTTTCCATAGACCTGGGGGTCAACCTGACAAATCCCATATCTTATTTTCTGGATAGTGGCCTTTTATCTGCACTGGACACTAGCCACTGGGGGCACCAGCAAATAGCCTAATTGCATCTCCACCCCCAGACTGCCATATGCCTACTTAATCTAACGTTTGCCTAATCCAATCCTTTATGTTCTTAAGCCAAATGTCCACCCCCACATCTGACAAGTGCACTCTGTCATCCCAAAAAATGTCAACTAACACTATTTACAAGTAATTTCAGTAGGGTTTAAAGGAGAGTGCATTTGTACATCCAGCTATCTCTTTATCAATAGTATATTGATTTCCATCATCCAAATATCTTGAGTGCTACTACCATCATTTACCACCTGTAGACTGCTGCTGTAGCTTTAGTTTATATTCCTACTGTTATTGTAAACTTTCGGTCTGATCTCCTTTCAGTTCAATCTGAGTAAGAAGATTGACACATGCCATGCACTAAATAAGGGTCAGTGATGATGTACCATAATGTTCTCCACATGTTGTTTATATTATATTATATAATATTATATAATATTATATTATATTATATTATATTTATTAATTTATTTATTAGGTATGAAATATGTGGGAAGTAAAATATACAGTGGAAGTGAGATAGTGGTGTGAAACCTAAGGACTCTCTGAGGCCCATTGGGTTGACAGGAGCCACCCAGAATGTTTGCTCTAAAATTGGCAGTGGGAGGAGGGCTGTTGGAGGAGGGAGTGTGGTGACTTGTCAGCTGAAGACGGCTTTGGCTAGGCTGGCTGAAGATACCAAGAAAGGTCTCTCCACAGTGGCGTAGCCAGGTTTAGCACACAGGGGGAGCAGCGCTATAAAAAGGCGCCTCCCCGCTCCCCCTGTACTCACCTGGTGGCTCTTTAAAGGGCCCGGGGCTCCAGCCGCTGCGGAGCCCCCAGTCCTTTAAAATCCCCGCCCGAGCCCGGCTCCGGCAGTGGGGCTGGGGGGGGTGCTTTAAAGGGCCCGTGGCTCCCCGCAGCGGCAGGAGCCGCTGGCCTTTTAAAGCGTCCCCCTCCCCAGCCCGGCTCGGCAGCAGGGCTGGGGGGGGCCCTTTAAAGGGCCCGCGGCTCCCCACAGTGGCAGGAGCCGCCAGCCTTTTAAAGCGCCCCCCGAGCCCGGCTCCTGCAGCCAGGCTCAGGCGGCACCTTAGCGCCGCTTCTCCTCACAGGGGGAGCAGCTGCTCCCCCTGCTCCCCCCCGGCTATGCTACTGTCTCTCCAGACTCCAGAGTCGGGACCATCAGGGATGATTGAGGTCCAGGCTGCCAAGAGGGGGGCAGTGAGGCCAGAATGGGTGAGCATTGGACACCGGAGCTTATGAAAAGGAAGCTTGAACTGGAGTATGAAATACAATGTTTTCCAGAGTTTGATGACCGGTACTAGTTCATACATAGGATTCAACTATAAATAATAAATTACAAGTTCATTAATTCAGTCTGGGGTGGAGCTCTAGTGAATGGGGATTTCTGCAGTGGCCTTTGAAGAACACCTACCACACCTATCAGGAGCCCTCCTCCCCACCACCCCACCACCCCTGATGCTGGGGACAGGGTTCTTGTAACAAGGGACCAGAGGGATGGATGCCCCAGGATAAAATTTCCAAGAAAGTAGCTTGGTGGTGCAATCTGATACCTGGTTTTAGGAAACCCAGGGTTGTGACAGATAACATACAGTACCCATACAAGTAGTTAGCTTGCAGCCCTGATGGTGGTAGTTGTTTTTTTGCCATTGAATAGCAGCCATATATACCAAGATATTTTAGGGGTTACGCTAAGTTATATAGCTTCCAGGAGGTAAGCAGGGTAAAAACATTTATTATAGGAATAGAAAGGGTCTAGACATGGATCTGATCACAGTAGTCTCATATGTCAGGTTTATTCATACTAGGAATATCACGTGATTATTTATGAGTAATAGCAGAAAGGCCTCCTTCAAAAGAAGAGGATCATTGCTGAAAGTATATGGCCGTAAAAAGTAGGGCTGGCTGGAAACCAACAATTCTGTTCTGTGAAAAAAATCAAGATTTTGTAATTTACTTTCATTCTGATGCAGAATGAAAACTAGACCTTTCAAATCTTGTTAGCTGACATATTTTGACCATCTCTAATAAAAAGACTACTAGGTACAAAGTCTCACCTCAGTTTCCAGTTCCTTGCAGACCCTCCTCTTCCAGAGCTAAAAAATTACTGGAATGGGACAGTGCACTACAGAAACATGACGTAAAGCATCAGAACCCTACTGGCAGACTGGCAGGATTCATTAGGCGATTTGAAGATCGAACAGCAACTCTAGTTAGAAGATAAAGAAAAGAGCTACTTAATATCACTCATGGAATCTTGCTGCCATGTCTTTATTGTTATTTTTAGCTGCACTGGCTAGGTTAAAGCTAGCATGGATATGCCTACCTGAGCTGCAATCACACACCTGATTGCCGTTTAGACTTACCCTTAGAAGTTAGACATGGAAAAAAATTGTTTACCATCTAGTTCAGCTCCCTGCCAAGCAGTGTTATGTACAATTAAGTGTTAAATGACTCATGTGATGGGTCTTTGATCACATCCATCGCCAGAATGATTCATAGTCTGATAGTCCTCTGTAAATAAATTATCCCAAACTTCAAATAGTTTTCTACATTTTCCATCTCTAGATTTTGATATAATAAAGGGTAGATATTGCACTGCCATGATTTTACAATGAAAAACAAAATTATACTTAATAGAGCCACTAAACAAAACGTCAGTTGAAAATGCTTTTCCAATTGTTGTAGAGGTGGTTTGAGTGAAGGCAGTAATTTTGAACAAGTACCAATTCTGACTGCTAATTCCCGTTATTTCCCAAGTTTGATAGATGTGCCTCACAATTTCCTCTTATAATGAATTAATTCACAGTTTATGGCACATAAATGTCACCAACTGTGAGGGGTTTTTTTCTGGTTTTCTTTGCATGATACAAGTATTGCATAATCATGTCATTTGTAACTTATGACAGTAGAACTTAGAATGCATTGCTTCAATGTATCACTGGATAAAAAAATGTTTGAAATATTAATCCATCTAACTAATATATGCCATAGATTGGCTATCTTGTGTAATATTTATATATTATCTAGGAATTATGAATATTAGTTGCTGTACAAAAAGGAAATAATGAAGTATATTTTATTTCTCAAACAAAATTATATGTATATATATAAAGCTATGTGTCAATATCCTGGTTTTGTGATGATGAATTATGAAAAGATACTGTTCCAAAATATGATCAGTCACCCTGAAAAGATCTATGTAGCAGTGAATATTCACATTTACCAGAGCGTCATAGGTTCTAATAAACATTCCCTTCCGATGAAAACTTTGCAAAGCAAAGCACAGACTTTAGAAGTTTTGATTAAATTCCTTCAACTGAGGGTAGACCAAGCTAATAATGATAATAATTGTATTCATTAAATCTGTCAAGCTGTCTGGAGTGGCTCACAAACATGAGTGACAACCTCAGGACAGACTGTTACAAACCAGGGCACAAACCCCAAACTAGTTGTGAGTATCAAGTGTGAACTCCTTGAGCCTTAATGTGGAATCACAGACAGTCCCCTTGGGCATTCCAGTCTATCTTGCCACCCAGACAAATTTGCTTTTGTGATAAATGGACCCTGCACCAAAACTCGCAATAATATTCAGGTTACTCCCAGTCCCAGAGGTCAATTATACCTCAGATTTCAGACCAAATACAATGCTCATAGCCAATCATATAATAAACTATTTAAACATGTATTAACTAGGAAAAACAGATAAGAGAGTTATTCACAAGGTTAAAGCAGGTAAACATATACACACAAATTAGTTACAATCTTAGGTTTCAAAAAGTAATACAAGTTGCTGTAATGTGCAAGCTCTCTCTGTCCTTTAGGGCTAAGCCAGATAAACAGCTGGGGATCCCTTGCTTGTACTTAGAAGTCTTGCCCTCTCCCTGAAGTCCAAGCAGCACAGGGATAAAAATTTCTTCTTGACAGGGATTTTTATTCCCTTTCCCCAATGCTCAAGCTGATAAAATGAGTGTTTGTGTGTGTTTCCTCTTCACGGGTGTGAGGGGGGCAATCAACAAAGTCTTTTGTCCCCTGATGTTCCACAGTGGCTTGTCTGGTGTCTGTAGGCCTTCTTTTGTTGGAGAGGCACTGAGGCCTCTTGTGGTAAACTAATATTTCACACTTAGTAATGCTTCTCTCCTGACTGTGGGGATTCACAGTTTTAGAGAACTCCTACTTACAGCAAACACTTAAATATTACCTTATAACATGGGGTACAGACATTATAAGTAAGATTAGTACATGTAGCATCCTACAAGCATTTCATAAAGTCTAAACACTAAACACATTCATAAAACTCTAATCTCTATTTTAACAACGCTAACACACAGACGAGTCAGAATGGTTTCCAGCTATGTATCTGCCAGTGTTCAGTGAGGCTTGGGGACCTTGGCATGAGCTGGTACCTGGTCTGCCAGCATCACAGAATCCCCTTGCTGAGGTACTCAGGACCCTGCCAAGCCCATTAAAATTCAACAAATAAACCATAATGAAAACATCATAAATTACACCATATAACAAACAAACCATAGGCCAGAAATTTATACAGAAGAGCACCATGGACAAGGAAGTGCAGGAAGGGCAGAGGAAGATCTATGAGCGGACAGCCATGAATAACAAAACCCTTCTGAAATATCTGTGCTTTCAAACTTTGTTTAAAAATGGGGCAGGATGGACGGAAGGGATATCTGTAGGAGTGAGTTCAAACCATAGCATCACCTGAGGAAAGATGGCAGAATCCCCAAACAGTGAGTAACACCAGAGCACACACACACACATATACACACACATATAGCTATATCTCTATCAATTTGGATGTTCAGGTTCCACTTAACCTGAATTTCAGTGACCCAACAGTAGGCACGTTGCTGCCAATGCCGGTTAACTGAACTGTGCGTGCAACCTAACTATACCAAACTTGTAGGCAGGCATTTCATTGACATAAATAAATGGTTTGGAAGTACCAGAAACATTCAGTAGCACAAAGGGCAAACCTCTTATATTGCATGGAGCAGTAAAGTGGTTAGTTTTACAGTGTAGCCGCACATCTGTATTTTAACAGGGTGCTTAGTTATCTATTAATTATTGTTTGAATACTTCATTGTTTGGACTAAAGTGGGGAGCCAGATTGCTATTACAGCTAAGTTAGTCTGGCTAGTGTTTTAGCCAATATTTTCCATATCCTTAACCTTGTATGCCCTCTTGCAAACATATCCACATAGCATGTGTGATTAATGAGTTTATACCAGGAAGATGTATGTCCTATACATTCCATAAACATAGTCCTGGAGGAGACCGCTGAAGAGTGATATTCTCAGCAGCCTATCCTAATGCATGCAATTCTTTCCAGCAGTCACAGACAGCTGATCCACAACATAGCCAGGAATCCTTACAGTGCCAGGGTCAGCGTGCAAGAGGAGGCAGAAAAATCCACACAAGTCTTGAGTCCTGGCCCTTATTTTCATTGCCCAAGCCCAAATTTCAGGCTCAATTCACTCTGAGGAGAAAGAATACCTGGCAATATAAATATTTCAAATTAATCTAGTTTTTCTTGCTATTGTAATTTAAATAGAAAATGTCCAAACTGTCTTTTAATTTTTGAGAGAGACAAGCTAGGTGAAGTAATATATTTTATTGAGCCAACTTATATTGGTGAGGGAACCAAGCTTTCAAGTTTACACAGAGCTCTTCTTCAGGCATTCAGTTTGTTAGTGTTCTGTGACTCTCTTTCCCCTTTCTTCCTGCCTGCTTTCTCCACCATGCCCCGAGGCCTATTCCTTTCTATTTGTTTTCTACTTGTTCTGTATCAGGGTTTCTTAGGCTGGAAGTCGTAGATAGGTGAAGGAAGGTCATGATGATCACCTTGCCCTTCCCACAGTGCTAAATGGGAAGGGTATCACAGCTAGATGGAAAGACTCCCCATTGACCAGGGTCCTTAAATCAGGCCGAAAATGATGTCAGTTAGATTTTTCATCATCCTCTCAGTGTGTATGTTATGCCAACACACAGTGGCTTGTGAGCTTTAAGATGCCTTAACACATCAGTCCCTAACCTATACATTGTGCAGATTAGCCACGCCTTAGAAACTGGCCCATGGTATATAGGAAACTTCTTTAGCATTTTAAAAATCTCTTAGGAAATGTAGTGCTCACTAAAAGTACAGCAGAGGGCACTGGAAACACTTTCCGATAACATGAGGCCAGGGCTAGACATGATGTAATTAGAAAGTGATATTGCCATTTCATAATTTTCCTTTTATTGATGCCAATCAACCAGTAAGTACTCCCCATCTATTGCATATAAAACTAATCATTCTTGGTTTTACAGCTTAGAGTCTCAGTAACGCTAGGGCATTTCCTGAGGCAAACAAAGCCATTTAATATAATAAATATTTAAGGCCATTTTGGGCTAGTTTCACTTTCATTGATTTTGAGCTAAAATTTGGCTCTTCAAAAAACAAACAAACAAACAAACAAAAAAAAGATGTGTATAAGTAAAAATATTTGTGGCTGTCAGCATGTGAGGCCAGTTGACCTGAATCTGGTTCTTGCCTCTTGAAAAACACTTGGAGAAGATTTGGGCAAAGGAAAGGTTCCTGTATCCATTCATCCCCCACAAAATGGTGAACCTGCCCACCATGCCCAGTGCCGCACCTAGTGCTTTAAATTATTATTACTTGCTATGACCCCCAAGACCAGAATGGACTTAAGAGTTAATTCTACATTTTGAAGCCTGATAACTATATCTGGCATCTAGGTTGTTCCAGATAAATCACAACTGGTAAATCCAAACAGTATCACACAGTAGAATAACTCAGAGAATAATACAATGCATATGCTAGAATAGGTCACATCTCTCTATTTCTCTACCTGTTGATTTATTCTGATGCCCAGCACTGTAGTATCTGAGCCCATCTAAAATAATAATCCACAGAGATCTGTCCAAGAGGGACCCTATTCTTCACAAAGCACATCCAACCTTTCCTAACAGTGCCTTGATTATTGAACAGAGACATCTTAATACCAGTCACCTGTCTACAACCTTGATAAAAGTAATAACACTGGGCTAGCATAAGTTTGGCAGCGGGTCTGCTGAGACTGACCAGGGTTATTTCATTATTTATTTGAGCTCCTCATCTATCTGTATCCACCTGTTGTCTCTTTTCTTGTACTAGAATTGTAAACTCTTCAGGGCAGGGACTGTCTTGTTGTTATGTGTTTGTGCAGCACCTAGTACAATGGGGCTTTGGTCCAGGATACTCTCCTGCAATACCAGTAAAAAGAACAATAATTCTAAGGGTATGTCTACACTATGAAATTAGGCCGAATTTATTGAAGTCGATTTTTCGGAACAGATTTTATACAGTCAATTGCGTGCATCCCCACTAAGCGCATTAAGTCGGCGGAGTGCATCCACAGTACTGTGGCTAGCGTTGACTTTCTGAGTGGTGCAATGTGGGTAGCTATCCCACAGTTCCCACAGTCTCCTCTGGAATTCTGGGTTGAGCTCCCAATGCCTGATGGGGCAAAAAATTTGTCGTGGGTGTTTTGGGGTAAATGTCGTCAGTCAACCCTCCCTCTGTGAAAGCAATGGCAGCCAATCCTTTTGCGGCTTTTTTCCTGGGTTAACCACGCAGACTCCATAGCACTGCAAGCGAGAGCCTGCTCAGCTCTCTGTCAACACTGCTGTTGCAGGCAAGTCTAAAGGGTAGTGACTCTGGGACACGTGCAGGCCTGTTTAGATTTTAGGCGCATCATATTCCTCTCCTTTGTCGCCGGAGAAGAAGTCTTGCAGTTGTCCTCATCAGTGGGACTTGTAGCCGTCTGGAACAGCAATGGTGTTTTGCTCACTCCGCCATTTCTGCTGCAACTCTGCCATCCCGAGCTCCTGCAATCCAGCAGCAGATTGTGCAATAGGACTTAAAGCCATCATCATATGTATGATTTTAGCCATCCTCGGTGTTTTGCTCACTCCGCTGCTTCCGCTGCAACTCTGCCTTGCATCTTGTGTAGTCACTTGCCCCTTTGCAAAGTGAGTTTAACACACTACCAAATCAGAATTCTTCATTTACACCCATGATAGCATATAACACCCATTTTGCACAGCTAGAAACAACAATAATGCAAGAGTGACAGCCACCATCTTGGCTAATGCACCAAGGAACATGCTGGGCCCTCCAAAGCTAAATGCATGAGTTGCTACAGCCTGAGCTAAAGAGATAAAGCACTCTAGCTGGGGCTATAACAGACTCATAGCCTCTGTGAATAAAGCACAGTGGGGGTGAGGGGAAACACGTTTAACACACATTCACCAGTGGCACACTCAGGCTAATAGAGAATCAAGCCCAGTATGTCCAGTGGCCAAGAGGAAAATCCTGCTCTCCATAGTAATTATCAGCATACCTCTACAGCCAGGGGGCATTAACTGTTAGCATCCTTGGCTTTTTATATGCCATCGAGTGCACGTCCTGACAATCTGGTCCACATCAAACTATAATTGCTCTTCCCTGGAAATTGAAGCTAATTTGCAAATAGAGTTACACAAAGGCTGTGCTTGTTTCCCTGATGTTATTGGTAATCAGTGGAATCAGGTTTCCTAACAGGAAAGTCGATTCTAAATCACTAGTTTAGCCAATAGGAGACAGATACTTTATCACAGTGCCAGCTTCTTTGAGCAACCTGCATGGCACAAAGGGATCAGAATCTGGCCACAGATGCTTGCCTTGGAATCCTGTTTGTGGAGGGGAACTCTCGGCTTCTGCAGAGCCAAGCAGAACTGGCTCTTACACCAGCTATCACGTGACACTCCAGGGAAAGGGGTGTGATGGGGATGGGGTTCTACCAATTTTTAGCTCTTGTACGGTCCCCCTGAGCTGCTCTAACTTACATCACAGCCAGGCCCACTGCTTGTTCAGACTCAAGAAGTCATAGCAGGTTCCTTGATGTCTCACCCAACCCATTCTTTACTGATCAGATCTCAGGGCAGGGAATAATCTGTCCCTAGATTTTTTATCTAAAATAATTTGCTTCCAGCACTTTTTTGTTACACCTTTTTTTAATTAATTCCTCTTGTTCTGCCATTTTAGCATCAGTTTGTATAACTGTAGCAATATAACAGAACAGGATCTAACAAGTGGAGGTACCGCTTCAAGGAAAAAGCAAATGAAGATTGTCCAAAAATATTGGATGGTCAAGGTGAGACATCAAGTATTAGACCTTAGTGAGAAATGAAGGAAAGCAATCTTTCCACTAATGCCATGTGCACATCCTGAGCCTAGCAGGAGTTCTTGTCTGCCCATTTGATCAATGATCAGATCTAAAACTTTATTGCAAATCCAGAGAATATGTAATGCCACTGACAAATAGCACATCCATCAATTTGCAATGGAGTCAAGGGAGTTTATATCCCACCATTCATACAAGTATTAGTAAATGAAGGCCCCAATCTTGCAAATAATCCAGTGGGATTTCAGTTGGGAGAAGGGGCCATTCCTGCCAATCCCTTTGCTTTTAAAATATATACACATGCGGTATGTGAAAGTGTAAAGAATCTTATTGCATATTAAGAAGTCTCGGGATCAAATGTTTTATAATACCCAAAAGGCAGGTGCAACAGGCAGGCTTTCTCTGTGCAAGGAAAGCTCAGAAAGAGTTGCTGTTGAATGCTCCTTCGGGCCAGTTCTGTGGGTTGCTGTGGAATGAGGGATATCACCCTTTTCGCCCCCTGCCACTGTTTTCCCCTCCTGGAGTGATTTCTAGACAGGTGCATAGAGGCATAACTGGGGGTGCAAATTTTTGTCCATAAATATTTGTCCTGCAGTTATGCAGGAGGATACTCTGTGATCTGTGTCCTTGGTTTCAGGGAGCAGCTGTGGACTTAGCCATCCAAGTGCAAAATGTCTCAATTTTGTACCTGCAAAAATGGAAACCCAGTTAAGGTCAGGATGGAGATTTGGCCCTAAAATTCTTACGTGTGCAACTCTGTACTGCAATGAGCTTTCTCAGATTCAAACTCCAGTCAAAGGGTCTTACATCCTTAACAAGCAGCATCAATTACACAAGGATTTTTCCTGTGAATTATTCCTATGAATTATTTTCACAATTCATTTGCACCTGCTGGTGAGTCTGGATAGAATAGAGGGGAAAATACACATTGATTCAGTCAGGGCAGTCAGGAGAGGAAAACAAATGACACATCAAAATATTAACTGTCATTGACTTTGATTTTCCTAATGTTTTTGTGATTCTTTTAATATCTTTTGTGAAATAAATAAATGACTGGGGAAATAAATGAAAGCATATTTTCCTTTTTAGCCTTATACTTCTAAACTGGGGGTTATAGTCATTCAAATTTAAGGTTAATGATTTACAGTTTACCTTAACAGATTGAATGATAGCAATGCTTTTTTTGGTAAACCACAAAAAAGTTATTGCCATTCTGTGTTTCTAATAGATCTGGTCATCAGAACAGTATTGATATATGACGCCATAAACTAGACAGCTTTATTACATAAGATATTTGGATTCTGCAGCTGTTTTTAGAAGCCACTCTATTTAAAACCGGTCTATTACTCCCAAACCCCAGATGAACTGGCTGAATAAAAAATGAATATGCTCAGCCTGGCCAGCCAAAAAGCCTCCTAAAAGCCAAAGCTGCAGCAAGAGTTGGTCAAAAAACTAGTGCTGACATTTCTGCCTGCCATATACAATGGTAAATTAACTTTAAGGACTTGATTCATGAAATAACAATCTCCCAGAATGTTTTTCATTCATAGTTGTGTGGTTAATCTACTTGCAATTCACTTTAGGACAACCCCTTCACACAAAGAGATGTTTATATCTGAGCTTGCCTAAACATTAGGGGCCTGATTCTTTGCTGCCATGAACCTTGTCTAGTCACTGGCAAACTGTATAAAGTGAACATAAAATGGGTGCCAAAAGCTCTCATTAGAGTAATGGAATGAAGAACTCTAATTAGGTAGAGTTCTATACATAAAGAAATTCTATGCAAGGTGCAAGGCAGTGGAGAATCAGGCTAGTGGTGGAATTCAAAGAACTCTACAAAATTCAAAGATGTCTATGTCTCACCTGTTTTGCTAAAATCAAGCTCATAAAGACTATAGTTGCATTGTCAGGATTCATGTCATGAAATGAAGCAGGAGGAGAAAAATCTCTGGGTTAGACCCTCAAATCAGCAGAGTTCCTTTGAAATCAATGGATCTGCACCAATTTACACTAGCTGAGGATCTGACCCACTGACATTTGGCCCCTTCTGTGCTTTTATAAAGGGATATCATTCCAATATGGCCAGAATAATTCATTTTTTCCATACACTGTTCAGAGCCTGTGTTATGTATGTCAGAATAGATGATCATAATGGATCACTCTAGCTTTAGAAATCTATGAAAAATTAACTAAGAACATGCGCAATGTCTAATCCATAAACACTGAAAGAGGTGTTTGATGCTGCCCATACAAGAGCTCTTATAGTGATCCTGGTCACAATGATATGTCAACTCACCTGGATAGAGAAAATGTTTCCCACTGTTAAACAGACACTTGCTGCATTAGGTAGAATGTACATCCTCAGCCAGATGCCATCCATCTTCTCTGTCATTGAAAAGTGAGTAAATGAAACAGTGAACTTGATGATCTGGAGATGCGAGTACCTTGTAACACTAGGTCAGCAACTTGAACCAGCCCAGCTCATAAATTACCTTCATATCTCTGCAAGCTGATGATTGTCCAAGTTGAAATGAATTGTTGATTATTTCAGTCCTGTTTCTAGTGGGCAGACACTGACACCATACAAAATAACCTCAGACTTCCTTTTTATCACAACTCTGTTGGAAATCTCATCGCACCAGCCTAAGTTTGAATGAGCATGGAAAAATGTTACTGCCAAACTTTCAGTGAGCCCTCAAACAGAGGATAGTTCCAATCACTAATATATAACCTAGTGCTGCAAAAGGGCTAATTTCACAAAGCTGAGGGAAATTATCAGTAAATCTGATTGGAAGGAAAACTGTAGACAGAAAAGTTTGAATGAAAATTGGTCATTGTTTAAGAAGACTTTATTAGATGGCTAAAAAGCCACAGATTCACAATTAAGAAAGAAGATAACTTTGGGTAAAACCCCACCTATAAGAGGGGAAATGAAAGCTGCTATTAGAAATTTTTAAAAATATATAACAAAAGAAAAAAAGAGAAGCTGACAGCAATCAATATAAATGAGACTTTACAAAGTATAGAAAATTGATAAGGAAAGCTAAAGATATCAGAGGAAAAATCATCCCTGGCAGGGCAAAAATAGTATAGAGTTTTTAAAGTATATCAGGGGAAAACATACTACTAATAATATAGGCACATGATTAAATGGAGAGAGAAGAAAAGGCAGAAGTATTCAATAAATATTTCTTTTCACTATTTGGCAGGACGATGTACTTATATCACAAGAGGCACTAAGCAGGATGTTAAACAGCATCTGCAAGAGATAAACATTTTAAATCCACAGGCCTGGATAACTTGCACCCAAGGAGATCTCTGGCCCACCTATGTTAGTTTTAAATAACTCTTGGAATACCGAGGAAAGTCCAAAAGATGGTAACGGAGCTAATGTTGAGCCAATAATCGAAAAGGGCGAGCAGTATGACTGAGGTAATTATGGGCTGGTTAGGCTATCAGTTCTGGAGAAAATAATTGAAAAGCTGATACTGGATTAAATCAATAAATAATGAAAGGATGGGAATATAATTGGTGCCAGTCAACATGTTTTTACAAAAAATAGAATTTTGCCCAGTTACTCCTGTATTGAGCTCAATAACTTGTGTTTAACTGAAGCATGTCTTCCAGAAAGGCATCCACACCTGATTTCAAGACTTCAAGATATGGAGAGTCCATCACTCCCCATGATAGTTTGTTCCAGCGGTTGACCACCCTTACTATTAAAAATTGTCTTATTTCTGATTTGAGTTTATCTGCTTTCACTTCCAGACATGAGTTCTTGTTATGCCTTTCTCTGCTAGACTAAAAATGCCCTTTGGTAACTAATATTTTCTCCCTGTGAATGTACTTACACATGATAAATCACGTCACCCCTTGATCTTATTTTTTATATACTAAACAGATTGAGCTCTTTAAGTCTCTTACTGGTAATTCTTGATATATAGACTGTGAGAGTTCTATTGCAAGTATTTAAAATTAGAGTTCTGTTGGTTTGTTTAGGCTGTTTTCTGCATTTGGTTTATTTCTGGTCCCCGGCTGCTTAAGTGTAACCCTTAGAATCAGGTTTCTGGTGCAAATACCTATATTAAGCCAGTTACTAAAACTCACATCCTGGCAAAGACATTTATCCTGTTTGTGAGTAGACCAGCAGAAAACTTGTGCTACAAGTTATGTGTCTCTTGTTTCTACTAAAAGATAATTAAGCATCTTCCCTTTCATCATTGTATATCATTAATTTTTATGAACTGTTTACTATTAATTACAGGAATTACATATTTCCATAGGCATCTCTCCATATAATTAATGTCAGAAATAAACACTGCAGTACTGCACTGAAATTTAATTCTGTCCGATAAATTAGAACACTAGGTTGCTGTACGGTTACTGTAGCAAATCTGTAGTTTTTTCCCCTATTCAGGGATCTAATAGGCCCATCCATCCCTCTTGACCACTGACCGGAGGTGGATGGTGTTACAGTAGAGCCCCTTCTCTGCTGACATGACTGAGGGGGGCTGGGCCAAAGCTGAGTGATGTTACAACCGAGTGTGCAGTTTGCAATGTGACTTTTGCGGTCCTTATGGCACTCATGGACACCAGGCCCCCCCGTCGCTGGGGACAAGTGAATGAGAGAAACTCCCAGTCCCCAGGATGTGGGAGGACGGGATCTGAGCTGGGGAAGCAAGGATGCAGAAGGAGGATGCAGGACTGCCTGGGCCCTGGTGCAGATGGTGCTCTTCAGCCGGACCACCGCTCTGGGTAAGAGTTCGGGGCAGTGCATTCTCCACCAAAATGTTGTACTCAAAGTACTATACAGGATCTTTTCAAGGGGATTAAGGCAAAACGCCACATTTATTAGTAATACAGGTATCAATCAATACTCTAGCATATGCATATGATATATATCTTACACTCATGCACTCACACACAGACACAAACACAAACCGTCTTGCTGTTGTTACCAACTGGTTGCTCCCCTTAACTGCACTGGCCAGGTGAGTTAGATGGGGGAGGGGTGGAGCCGGGCTTCTGCCGATCCGGATCGATGCTCCGATGGTGACAAGACGAGACCTGGGGTCCTTCTGCAAGACACCTCACTTTTATAGCAGCTTCCCTCTTATGCAAATCCACTCCAGATTCAAACTCTGGGTCTGTGTCCGTTGGTCTGTGTCCGTTGGTCTTTGTGCTGCTTTTCTCTGGGTGTTGTCCCCAGGCTGCTCAAAGAGGGTGTTACCTAAAGAAGGTGCTTGCTTCTAATCCCCAAGGCCGTCAGTATGTCTGCTCTTCTTTGCCACTTGATTGTTCTTTGATCTGGCTCCCATCCCCTCTCCAACCGTTGCAGTGTCTGGAGGTGGGTTTCTTCCAAGCCTCACTCATTCACACCTCATTCAGTCAATAGGGCAATTGATTACAGAGTGGGGGAAGGTCTTATCCTACTCCTAGCAAACAGACACATGTTTCTTCTACTTTAACATACTATCCTTAGGGGCTATAACATCTTGATACAAAGTTTTCTACAAGTTTTCTATATAGGGATCTAATACAAAGTTGTATAAAAAATAGAAAGGCACAATGCCAAGTAAAATAGAGAGGCACAATGCCAAGTCATATGAAATACAAAATAACACAATGCAAGATGCAATATCATAAAGATAAAGATACTTAATACAAAATAACACAATGCAACATCATAAGGATTCATAGAAATACTTAATACAGAGATTTCTCTCTACACATGGTGGGAGAGTTCGGAGCTGGGTGCGGGCCAATGTGAGGAAAAGTGCACGGGTTTGGATCTGGGGCAACAGGAGGGGAGTGAATTTGGAGCTGGGTGAAGGAGGGACAGCGAGGGTCCTGGTACAAAAGCAGTGTGAGAGCTCAGGACGTGGTCTGGGGAGCAGCTGTAGGACTGCTCAGAGTTGGGGGTGGGGGCAGCTGGTGGGGAGTGTGTAGGGCTGGGTGCAGGGCCACAGGGAGAGAGAGCTCTGGGCACCTTCCTAAGGAAACCTGTGGTTGCACCCCAGGCCCCCGCTCATATAATTTCCTACATTGTGGTTCTTAGTATCTTAATATGCATAATCATTGTGTGATTATTTTTCAGTGAAAGTATCTGATTTGCTCAGCTATCATAATCTCTATGCACACGACAAAGTAACAATGAGCAATCCAATTGTATTTGAAGATATGGCAGGAACAGAGTCTGAGCACTTGAAGAAACAGAGTTCTCAGGAAAGGCAGGTTGAGGGTATATTTTAACGCAAGTTACCTACTTTACCCTAGCTCAGGAGAGCCTCCACACTGTGAAATAATGCTCAAGCTGCTGTGGCCACACTGTTGCTGCACTCACTCATATGTGGCACTAAGACTTCTGGGGGCACCCACGTCCCCGGCACTTTTCTGTCCCAAGAGAGTACTCAGCCCATTTTAAAGGAGCAGAGTTTAACGAGGCAGCACCTAATTAGCTCTCTGCTAGGAGTGCTTCCCTGAGCTGACTTAAAACTCGCTGGAAATTAACCCAAAACATTCCAGATCATTGTCTGTGGCCTGGATCACATCTAAGGGGCACCAGAAGGACTGTATGTTCCATCACATATCACCCCTTCACACACAAAGCAGGGCCATGGGCTGATCTTTGGTGATACTGATATCCCCATCTCTTGGGAGAAGAAGCCTGCATACAGGTGCTGCTTTCCTAGGCAGTGTTGACCTTGGAAAGTGTAAAATAGCAGTTTAAGGTCCCACCATGTCAACTGAAGATTTAAATCCTTTATGAGGTGCAGCCAGTGGAAAGAGTCATACATAAGCGAAAGGAACCCCCAATAGGTAATTAGCTCAATGGGCAACCATCACCCACCTGATTGCAAGGCGTTCCTTTTCTACCATTGATCTCATAGAACTACATAAAGTGTAGGATCATCTCTCAGGATAGATGCTTCCAATTCCAGCATAGTGTCAAGTGCTGAAGAACCTGGATGATCTGGGAGAACACTATTCCTAGAATGACCTCTTGAGATCATCAGGGGTATCAAAGTTTGCATAAAGCCAGAGCACTGGAGTAGCAATTGCTGTTGAAGAATGTTTTTTAGCATCATAGTGACTAGGCTTCTGTATCTCGGACTCTTGCATCCATTGGCTCAGCAGTAATGCAAAAAAATACCATTTACTTTTCTTTCTCTGAGAGTAATCAAATAAAGGCAGAGAAAATAAATCTGCTTGTAAGCAATATGTATGTATAAAGGTTGAAAAAAGGAAAAGCAGAACTCGGTGTTTTATAACTTGACGGTTTGGGATGGACAACAAGGACTTGATTTTTTCATATTTTTGTAACAATAAATAACTGCAATACATTGCAGTTATGAGGGATAGAACCCTCCATCCAAGTATCTCAAAGTGCTTTGTAAAGATCATTTAATTTAATTAGCCTCACAACACCTGTGGAGATAAGTATGTGAAGGTTTATTATCTCATATTTATAGATGGGAAAATAGAAACACAAAAAGATTAAATTACTTGCTCAAGATTACAGCTCATAAAAGAGAGAATGAAAGAAAACTGTTTCACAACACATTTCAAAATGTCAGAATCATGTTTGTTCAGAAACCGAACAACTTTTTGTTTTGCTTTTTCAAAATGTTTCCTGGAATATTTTTTGAAACAATTCAAAATATCTTATTTTCCCCCTTTTTTCCCACTGACTATAACAGAATAAATTCTTTTTTTCCCCTCCCCATTGTAACATTTCAAAACTTCCTCAATTTTTTGTAAAAGTTACAGAGTGGCACAGTCAGAGTTTTATCTTTCCTTTTTCCTCTGACTTCAGTGGGAGCAGGATTGGGCCTTTAGCATGCAAACTATTTCAGTCACTTTTTCATTTGTGTTGCACTATTCATGAGCTCTTTGTTTTGTAGTTTATATTGTAATGAGCTCCTTTAATTCCACCAAATCGAATGCGAGAGCCTAAAAATAAGGACAAAGAGCAGAGCACATACATGGTATAAATCAAAACAATTCTTGAGGCAACATGGAGTGAAATATATATATCATAGAGTGGCTAAATCTTCAGACCAGTGCTAAAGTTGATAAGCAAAATTCCATTAATGCCAATGGCAGTTTGCCTGAGTAGGGACAACCCCTTCAGCCCTTAAAAGGTACATTAACGCCGTGTGTCTTCCCTTATGAGAATGTAGTTAGCATCCAACAGTAATGGTTCCAAACACTTCGGAAGCACTACAGAGAGCTGTGGTGTGGATGTGGGGACAGGTATTTGAGGGGAATAGGCAGCATGCTCCCTCCCAGCACTCTCTCTTCAAACCCAGACTGGGGCAGGGCAGGTACCAGCAAAAAGAAGGTGGACTTCAACAGCTGCTGGGCTCCCAAACAGTACGGTAGGCTGGGGTTTAGCTGTTCATCTGGGGCTAAGGTACTACATTTATGAAGATTTTTTTAAAAAAAAGTTAGAAGAGGCTTAGGTGCGGAATGTTGGAAGCTTTAATAAAGATAAACTAATTGATAGAGAGCAGATGAGCTGGTCAAAGATGCACGTGAAATGCATCACAGGGCCCTGTGGTTTTTCAAATGGCTCTACAATATACCACATGGATACCACCCCCAAAGTGTGTGTGTATATATATATATATATATATATATATATATATATATATATATATATATGGGGGGAGGGGAGCACGTGTGTATCGGATTGGATTTATTACTAGCTTCAACTCTAATGATGGACCTATACCGCTCCATAAAATGTAAATATAAGTTTTCCCAATTATGAAACATGTTTAAATGTACTCTTTACACAGAATAGGATACATTCTGTCTTCAGATGTACTCAAATATATTCTTCAAGACGTCCACTGAAATCAATGAGAGCTAAGAGTGTGCATCTGGAGACAACATTTGCCATTTTAGGGTGGCTGTCTAGTGGTGGGAAGGAATTAAGAACATAAGAGGCAAAACTAAATAGCCTTCTGCCTGTGACAAAACAAGAAATAGAAACTCCAGGTCCATCTTCTAAAATGTGAACATTTAGTAAAAATCCAGAAAATGATTATCATCTTCTGTGCACATCATTGGGTAGAAATATAAATCCCATCTGATTCTTCCATTATGGATGTCTCAGAATACAGCAAATAACCTCAGCTTCCTAGAGGGTGTGAGGTCTTGCATGATGTCAATGTCATCCTAAATGCATAGGGTGGAGTTAAAGGTACCTGACTTGGCAAATGAAAAAACATCTGTCATTACCACAGTAATTAGCACTCATCCTAGATAGAGGAATGGGGGTGGGGAGGGGGGTCTTACCATTCAAAAATTACTTCATGTCTGAATTAACCTAATAAGAAATCCAACTTTGAATGTATTATATGCAAATTTTATCCTCCTTCAGTTGAGTAAGCCAAGTAATGTATTGCTTAGAAAGTTGATTTTTGATTCTGCGTGCACATTGATTACAGACTTTGGTAGTCATACTTTTGACTTGTATCTCCAAATCAGATATCCAGTCCCTGTAATCACCCTGACTTCCCTCTTTTACTTTTTTCATGAATTCCTTCTGTTTTGTGTTATGGAATAAATTCATTCATTAATAACTTTTAATTGAATTCTCCACTTTATGGTGCTTTTCCTTGGAGCTGCTGTGTTAAGGGGAGAAGGAAGTAGTGAAAGCAGCAATGACTGGTGCAAAGCTTGTAGTGCCTCACAAGCAGTCTTTTTATTTTATTTGTAATTGAATTCCTTTGATTTATACACCTTCTAATCCAGAGGGTCAAGCAAGGGAGACCATTATAAAAAGATAAATTACAGACTAATGTTAGAAGTTAAAATGTTGGGGCTGATTAAATGCTAGTCAGAAAAAGTACAGCCTCACCATGTGCCCAAGTCCCTAAAAGTACCATGAAAAAATGCAGAGTTGGAAGGAATGGAATTTTTATTTTTACATCATTCTTTTAGGATGGGAAAGATTTCCCTTCCTTTTGCATGTCTCTAGAAACAGTTCTTTAAAGTTTATTTATTAACAGATTCATTTTTATAACAAACCTGATAGAACTTGTTTTACAACTTAAAATAGAGATACTGTTAGTATGTACACAAATAGAAACACAAGTTTGATGCATGTGAAATGCAGCCATTTCACAAACTCTCCCAGTTTGCACTGGGTTCTTGCACTCAACTCGGAGCCTGAACGGAATTAGCCAGCTTCTGTACTGATGGAAAAGGACATCATATTGTGAAAACATATTGTGAAGTGAGTAAAATGTTGACTTGACTTAATATTGGTATTTTACGTGATTTTTTTTATAAAATACGAAGTACTGTAAGATATTCTTTTAAAAAACAAGGAAAATAAGACAATGTAAAATAAAATTGATGTACAGTATAATGATAAATGTCCACAAAATTAATTAATTTAAATAGTCCGGTCCCAATTCTGCCCTCAACTACGCCGGTGCAATTCCCAGGAGTTTTTCAGGATATGGCCAATATTTCAGATTCATAGATTTTAAGGGCAGAAGAGACCATTAGATTATCTAGTTGGACTTCCTGCATAACACAGGTCATAGAATTTCACCTAGTTGTTACCATATTGTGCCCAGTAACTTGTGTTTGACTAAACCACCTCTTCCATAAAGGGATCCAGTCTTGATGCGAAGATAAGAAGAACTGGAGAATGGACTGTTTTCCTTCAGTTTATTACGATCACCCTCACTTTAAAAAAAGTGCCTTATTTTTAATTTGAATTTGTCTGCTTTTAACTTCCAGCCTTTGGTTCTTGTTATTCCTTTCTCTGCTAGATGCTAAAGCCCTTTGGTACCTGATATTTTCTCCCCATGAAGGTACTTGTATAGTATAATCAAGTCACTTCTCAATCTTCTTTTTATAAACTAAACTGATCAAGCTCTTTAAATATCTCAATATAAATCTGTTCATTAGCCAGTTCTTAAGCTGTTTAATATGTGCTTTATTGAGGTTGTGTACTGTAATCAGAATGTTGCACGATTCTAAGTCAAACACCTTACAAAAATCTAAGTATATTATATCTCCAGTTACCTTTATCAACCAAACTTTTTCTTCTTCTTCCTTGTGTTAATCCTATCAAGTGGGGTCCACTCTACAGGTGATCTCCCTCCAAAGTGCTCTATTCAGTGTCATATCCTATATCATACCACATGATGATGTTTTCATTTATGACATCACACCACTTCTTCTTGCGTCTGCTTCTCTATAATTTTCCTTCAACCTTGATCTGTTGGACTCTTACCCACATAGTTGCCAGGACTGTGCTTTACATGAACAAACCATGTGACCTGGCACACCATCGTTTTTTTTTGTTTGAGTGTTACTTTGAGCATGTCTCTAATATACACATGCCTCACATGTTCTTTCTTGCTTACACCACTCATCCATCTCAACACTTGCATTTCTGTGGAACAGATCATTTACTCTTATTTCTTGGTTGCCCATTAAAGCTGGATGGACCATCATTTTATAGACTTTCCCTTTCAATCTTACTGGTATCATCCTGTCACATAGTACACCATTCATCTCTCTCCATTCAAGCCAGGCATTTATTATCCTATTTACTAATTTCATCCTCCATTTTCCTGAATTATGGAACTTTGTAACTTGACACTTGGCATTTTCAGGATTGTTTGCCCATCTAGTTTCTAGGATAATTCTTCAGTGTTCACTTTACTGAAATTACACATTATACAGTCGGTTTTTCCTCTGCTTATTTTGAGCCCATGTCTCTCCAACGCATCTCTCCATTTATCAAGATCCTCTTCTAGACTATCTTTCTCCTTGCTGCATACCATATGCACCAAAGTGCTTCCTTCTGTTTCTTGTGAGGCTATCCAGGATGAGGATAAACAAAAAAGGAGTCAATGCTGATCACTGATGCACTCCCACTCCCATGATAGTTTATTTGTTTATCACTAGAAGTTCTATTGATGTTGCACCTACACATTGCTTGGACAAGCCACAGATAACAAAGTTGTTACTGTAGTAGGAAGAGATCCGAGCCTTAGACATAAGCCCTTATATCAGAGGCTTGGTGTGAAGGGGTTCCCTAGCATGTAGTTTTCTGCCGTGCTAGATCGTGATTCCTATAGAAGATAGCTCACTTACTTACCGGATCAGCAGTCGGGGGGTCACCAGTGCTGCCAGATGTTTGGCTGTGTGCTGTGTGTGTTCTCTCTGTGTACCGACCCTGCTTTGCGCAGGTAGCTGGCACAGCAGACCTCGAGCGAACCGCCCAATGACTACAACATCCATTAAGGTATGAAGGCTCCCACCCAGGTTTATTGTCACTGAAGCACGGTAATAGCACCCGGCAGACACTTTGGGGATACTAAGACATGCATGCCCTTGACAACGGACGCAGCTAAGTGAATGGCGGGACTTTCCATTTCTCCCTAGGCTGGCCAAAGAAACTCCCTTTGAGACTCCATTTTATACACCAATACAAACAAGTTACATATTGCCCCTCTGACATATTTACTGCCCTCAAACATGAGCTGTTACCACCCATTACCTTGTACACATTTGTTCGATCAAAACATCTCTATCCCTCACACTGTCATCCTGACCTTATCTTTAGGAGGGGTCAGTGTGTTCTCATTACCTTTCGGGGGGTGTTTGTATCATACTTGGTATCGGTTTGTTCTGGTACCATCCTTATGGAATGTGTTTGTGTGTGTGTTCTGTGCCTAGCCTTTCACCTTCCTTAGGAATGTGTAGAAGCGACAAAGCGTCCTGTGGCACCTTACAGACTAACAGAGGTATTGGAGCATAAGCTTTCGTGGGTGAATACCTACTTCATCGGATGCAAGCAGTGGAAATGTCCAGGGGCAGATATAAATGTGCAGGGAAGACTTAGACTAGAGATAACGAGGTTAGCTCAATCAGGGAGGGTGAGGTCCTCTTCTAGCAGCTGAGGTGTGAATACCAAGGGAGGAGAAACTGCTTTTGTAGTTGGCTAGCCATTCATAATCTTTGTTTAATCCTGAGTTGATGGTGTCAAATTTGCAAATGAACTGAAGCTCTATTGTTTCTCTTTGGAGTCTGGTCCTGAAGTTTTTTTGCTGCAGGATGGCTACCTGTAAATCTGCTATTGTGTGGCCAGGGAGATTGAAGTGTTCTCCTACAGGCTTTTGTATATTGCCATTCCTTATATCTGATTTGTGTCCATTTATCCTTTTACGTAAGGACTGTCCAGTTTGGCCGATGTACATAGCAATGGGGCATTGCTGACACATTATGGCGTATATTACATTGGTGGATGTGCAGGTGAATGAACCGGTGATGGTGATGGTTGTACAACCGTATTTGCTCCAACCCCTCAGACAGAGATCAACACCTACAAGATCTTCACCAAGCATTCTCAAAACTACGATACCCGCATGAGGAAATAAGGAAACAGATCAACAGGGCCAGACGTGTACTCAGAAGCCTCTTGCTGCAAGACAAGCCGAAGAAAGAAACCAACAGAACTCCACTGGCCATCACTTACAGTCCTCAGCTAAAACCTCTCCAGCGGATCATCAGTGATCTACAACCCATCCTGGACAACGACCCCTCACTTTCACAGGCCTTGGGAGGCAGGCCAGTCCTCGCTCACAGAGAAGCCTGCCAACCTGAAGCATATTCTCACCAGCAACTACACACCGCACCATAATAACTCTAACTCAGGAACCAATCCATGCAACAAACCTCGATGCCAACTTTGCCCACATATCTACACCAGGGACACCATCACAGGACCTAACCAGATCAGCCACACCATCACCGGTTCATTCACTTGCCTCAGACCAAGACTCTGGTACACGGGCTTATGTCTTAGGCTCGGCTCTCTTTCTACTACATTATTTCATGAAAAAATGAAATCTAGTTTGTTTGACATGAACTATTTTCCATAAAACCATGTTGATTTTTATTAATTATATTTCCATCTTTTACATTTTTTTATCAGTTTGAATCCCATATTAGCTTTTCCAGTATTTTGCCTGGGGCTGATGTCAGGCTAACTGGTCTAAAGTTACATGGTTAGTCGCACTTGTCCTTTCTGAATATTGGCACAACATTAACACTCTTCCAGTCATCTGGATTTCCCCAGTATTCCAGAGATCTCCCCAGTCAATTTGTTTAGGACTCTTCAGTGTAAGTTATTTCAGCCTGTTGATTTACAAATGTTTATCCATAGTAGATGATGTTTAACATGATCTTTAGTAAGTGATGGACTGGAGGGTAGTTCATCATCATTATGTAACAAAACCCATGGAAGAGAAACTTGAACAATGCAGCCCAATGGATAGAGCATCTAACTAGGAGTCAGAAGACTGTGGTTTCCATTTGCAGCTCTGCTCATAGGCACCAACTCCATGGGTGCTCTGGGGCTGGAGCACCCACTGGGAAAAATTGGTGGGTGCTCTGCACCCACCAGGAGCTTCTCAGCCCCCCCCCCAGCTCACCATCACCTCCACCCAGCTCACACTCACCTCCGCCTCCACTCCGCTTCTGCCTCCTCTTCTTAGCACGCCGCTGCGTGCCCGCTTTTCCCCCTAGCTCCCAGTACTTGCGCTGCGAAACAGCTGTTTCGCGCAGCTGGGAGGGAAGAGCAGGAGGGGGAACACGGCGTGCTCAGGGGAGGAGGCGGGGCTGGGGCAGGAATTTGGGGAAGGGGTCCAATAGGGGCAGGGAGGGGGAGGAGTTGGGGCGGGGACTTTGAGGAAGGGGTTGGAATGGGGGCGGGGAAGGGGCGGGGAAGGGGTGGAATTCCAGACTCTATACACTAACTTGGTGTGGATAAAAATAAGGCTTGATCCTGAAGCCATTCTACATGTAGAGGTTGGAATTCATACTCTAACCTCTTCCCATAGGTCCAGTACACAGAGATTGGATAAAGTGATAGACTCCACCCCATGGCCTCTGAGGAAAGGAATTAGACAGTTTTGCAGTCCTTCATCAACCACTATTACAGATTTATATCTGTAATAGCAACTGTGACTCTTCAGCACCTCCTACAGAGTAGGCCTGGATCCTTGGATCCAGTGGTCATGCCTTCAGTGTTTGCTGAGCTATGTGAACCCCGGATCTGCCATACCCTGGGAGTGTAGACTCCACATAGCAAAGAGACCATAGTTTCATTGTATCAAGTGTATTCTTAAAATCCTCCTGGAATGATGGGAAATTTCCACCCTAAACTCCTATTCAAATTTTAATGGAAGGTTTGTGTATTTCAGATCTGGACTGTGGTTACTATGTACTGTCAAATTGCCACGTTTTTGTCTGTAAATGCACCATAGAGAGTGATACATGATAAAAACCTTTTGCATTATTATCAATGAAAAAAAGATCTGGTATGTTAAGCTTATTTAAATCCTGGGAGATAGTAAAGAAACAAAGTTATTACACTGATAAAATGCATAAGCCTATTGACAAGCACAATTCATGCATTTAACAAATTTCCATTGAATAAATTACTAGAATAGGTCAAGCACTTTTTACTTTAGCAGATCTAAAGCAAAATGCATTTGTTAACATAATTTATTATACATTATCTTTTTAAGCTAATCACTTAATTCACTGATTCTATTTTGCTTTACTAATGTATGTATTATGTCCCATATACATCCTTTAGGGTACTGGTTCTATTCAAGTAAATTACAGCAAAGCAATTCAGTGCTTTTAATACAGTAACCATGTTGACCTCCTACAATATGAGCCTTAAGTATGAAAGAATATTAAATGAAAGCCATCTTTACAGCAATTTTCAGATATAAAATGGTAAATGTACAATCCTTTTTAATGTAAAGTATAGTTCCAGCCTGGAAAGTGACTGCAAAAATGGCACCTGCTTACACAACAGATCTGTTGACTTTACTGATAGATATGAGGTTTTACTGCTTTTTCCTCCTGTTAGAATTAAAGAGCCAACACAGGGAAGAGAGAGAACAAGATGGATTCTATTCCTTCTTGTGCATCATTAATCAATCATTTACTAAATTCCAGTCACACATTCTTGTTCAAACCCATTGAAGACAGTATTTTTACAGGTGTAACTGAAGGTATAATTAAGCTTGAGAATCTGAAGATGTATGAGAAGGAAAGAACCCAATTTGACTTTCAGAGCCCTGGTTGAGTTTTCAGGGCTGGCAATTAGGAAAGGTACATATGAGATGTGCTCCCATTAGAAGTAAATAGCAAAGTCACTGAGCAGAAATAAATATGTCATTTGTATAGTCACTTCTGAGAGAACTGCACTTTAAATGTTATTTACTATCCTAAATACATTTATCTATGTGTGCGTATCACTGCTCTCTATTGAATGGATTCTAATGTATAGCTGTTTATCATTTCCCTCTACTGATTAAGCTAATATCTCTGCACTTTTCTTATTATCTAGAGAGCATGGCCCAAATCCTCAAAGATACTTAGGCATTGCTCTGCTCAGCTTTGCAATGCCTAACTCCTAGACAAACAGCGGCCTATTGGTATCCTCAGCCCCAAGCTAGGTTCCCCATACAATGCATGAGAAGAGTTAAGCACCTAAGAAAATGATATTCAGAAGCCCACAAGCTGAATATGGAGCTACCTAACTAGCCAGGAGTGAAATGCTAAGGAGTGTGGTGGGGAGGATCAGAGAGATAAGAGGGGCATAGGCACATGTTGCACTTGCTGGCAGAGCAGATATAGGCACCTTCAGCTGCTCACGTTCCTCTGTCATGAACTATCTCCTGGTATAGGCCCCCAGACCAGCTTGACCGCTTAGGTAGCTATGCACTAGCAGACAAAACCTTTCTCTGCTGCTCATGCTTGATACCTCTCTCATGCTCACCCTATGTTTCCCTGTGCCCCTAGCTGTCTTTGTGTGGTTGTTGTGCTGCCCTCCAACATACCTGGTGGTCTACATCTTGCCCTCCTCATGTAGGGGCTGGCAGGTATCAAGTCTTAGGCATGATCTAAACACGCATACAGGATCATGCCCTGCTGGCGAGATAAACTTTCCCCCTCCTAGTTTGAGAATCCCACTATGAAGCCTCTGGGACTTTAGCTTGGGTGAGGGCTCTGAGCTGCTCATTAGCTGTGGAGTGGTGTCAGAGCATAGGCAGCTTTATGAATGTTGGCTGGTGGAAACTTAAGCACCTAGGGGAGTTAGGCACCTAAGGTGTTAAGTGGCTGCTGAGCGGTGGTTTTGAAAATGTCAATGACATCTAAATGGTGTAGTTAAGCTAGTAAAGAGGCAGATAAGCCCCTAAATACCTTTGAGGATCCGGGCCCATGTGTTTTGGAATGGAAAGCTATTAATATTAACAATTAATATATACACGGTTGTGACTTTGGGGCCCTCATTCTCATTTACACTAAGGCCACTTTAAGCCACTCTTGCAACATAAAGGATCCTTAAAATGGGAGTAAATGATATTTACAGTCTCTTTAAGGTCCCTTTACATGACTTGAAAGGTGTAAACTGGCCTTTGAGAGAATATAAGAGAATTAGAACCTGTGGTGTTTAGTAGAGGCCTTGTTGTTCCTGCCTCAGCCCTAACAGTCCCCACATTAGCACTGAAGGAGAACCTACAAAGCTCTGATGCATGTAGAGATTGTTCACCTCTGCTTGGTCTCTAGGGACCAGATCATCAGGTGGTGTAAATCGCTGTAGCTCTATTGATGTCAGTAGAGTTATACTCATTTACATCAGCTGGGGATCTGAATCTTGAATTATTGAACGTTGCAATTAACAAGTGTGCTGAAATGGTCAGTACCTAGGATGATGTTCATCAGTGCTTGAGACTGGATGGTTCTAGAGAAGGGCACCTGCCTGTGGAATTCTCTACCACAGTAATTCAGATTCAACTCATGCCTTGCCTTCCTCAGAGCACAGTGCACTCATCTCTTTTTAGGAACATAAGATGGGAAGAGATCTCCTGGGTCACCAAGTCGAGGCCTCTGCGTTCACATGTAATCCCATCACATAATCTCATTCATTAATGATCAGGCTCCATTTTAAAACTAGTTAGGTTGTTTGCCAACTACTTCTATGGAGAGGCTGCTCCACATCCTCACTCCTCTGATGATTAGAAACCTTCTAATTTTCAGATTTATTCATGGCTGGTTTATATCTATTTCTTTTTGTGACAAAATGGTCCTTTATTTTAAATAGCTCTTCTATCTCCCTGATATTTAACCCCCTGATATATTTATAGAGTGCAATCATATCTCCTCTCAGCCTTTGCTATGCTAGGCTACAGACTTTTCTTGATAAATTCAGACATGCTGGCTGGGAAATTAGATCACCATCTTCCCACATCAAAAAGATTGGACAATATTAGGTACATAATCACAACAGCAGAGGAGAAGATAGTAGACATATCCAGGACAAGGTTGATATTTAGGTTCTTGTATTCAGTGCCTAGATACTATATTGACTGGCACTCTATAGACATAGAGATGATGGTATATAGATATAATACTGTCACAGAATAAGACTAGTAAAGCAGTCATTGATTTTGGCCCTGGAGTACACTGCTTATTTCACCACTGCATTAAATAAAACTTTGGTGAAAGAAGCAACACACCCATCCCTGTGTAAGATCAGCATCCCTCACCGTTATAATTCAATTCTTCAATATAAAACTTATTTTCTCAAATGAATACAAAAGAATGTGAGATGGTTGCCTGAATACAACAAAAGCATACAGCAAAGACAGGCAACAAATAAAATACCTCTTCTACCCAAGTATCACCCAAACTTACTTTCCACACCGTGATTTTCATACTCAAGGTATGAGTTTCATTTTACAGAGCAGTGAGTAAGATGTTGATAGTGCAGTAACTCTGTGTGTCAACATGCTCAGCCATTATATATGCAACAATAGTTCACACCAATTTTTGTCTACTGGAAAACATATTTTTATTGGATAGAGGGAACAGTGGCCAGAATGGTTTGGTTAAGCTCTATGCTCATCAAAAAAAATCGAAGGGGTCTTTAATTGCCCCTAAAACCAATAGCCTAAAACTTTATTTATTGTCTCATTTGAAGTCTCCATTAACAGAGACGTGTCTATTAGGACTATATGTCAGTATGCTCATTCTTATGTTCTTATGTACATATGTATGAATGAGAGAACAAAAACTTTCATTCTGAGAGTAATTGTTTTGAAACTATTATTGCTTGACTTGGCTAGTACTACTCAATAGCAGCATTTTTCAGTGCCAACATTCTGTTGGAATGCAGGAAGGTTGAAAAGAATCTTCCAGATGCAAAGGCAAAGTGCTGACTACACATTTTGCTGCATCTGCCTAGTATATTAAGCAGTACTAAACAGGTTAGTTAGCAAAAATATAATATATTGGAATAAAATTACCATTTCTACAGAATATCTGTCCAATCTTATGGTTCACTTTCTAAGTACAGCCCATTACCCTGAAGCAGATGTTAACAGTTAATGCTCTTCCCCATAACCAACAATAGACACAATTACTGGGCCAAAAGGCAAAGTTTAGTTCTTGTAGATATCACTGAACTATAGAGGATGTGTTAAGCAATTTAATCAGTTAAGTAATAGTTTAAGTGACTCACAGGTAGATGTAATGGAGAGTTGCTGGAATTGAATTAATCTTCAATGCTCTCATTATATGGTTCCTTCTCCTGGTGAGGTTTTATACAGTTGCTGTACATCTTGGGATTTTTGTTCTGGAATATGTCTTTAGAGTTTTTATTAAAGTTTTTCTTTCTGCTTTCTTATGGTGTGGTTTGATTGATTTAGGAACAATTAGCTTTCCAGCCTGATGTATAGTTACTGTTCCTGATATACGGATAGTTATTCAACTAATGTATACCTCAAAGGATATCACTGGAAAGATTTGAAGGACATTGGCTGAGTAAAATATTTATAGGACAAGCTAAATATGGATGCATCCATAATGCTACAATTTTTAAAGGAATCATTAATATTTAAAAGGAACTCATCACGAGTTTTCTCACCCCCATTATAAACTGTTGATTAATCACTGATAATTACAAGCCAGTGGTTATCATCATGAGACTGCACATAGAAACGCTCAGCATTTGTGACAATACTGTTGTTTTAAAGACACAGGTTCTGGCACCTGGAGATACTTCATGAATCACTTTGCCTCCTTGGTATCACTTTAACCCATCCATTGGTCAACATTGTTAATAAAATCTCAGGAAATATTACGAGTTCATGTAACCCATGGACATGTTTTTCAGATCAGTCTCTGTCCTTCAAAGTGAATATGTGCATATTAATTTGCCTAATTCACATATATAGTGATTAGGTTATTATACTAATTGAGATTAAAGAAATGTATTTGAACTGGTTAGAATGTTCTAAGTACACTTTAAAATAAAAACAGAAACAAATGTTAAATTTTAGGGGATCCTTTCACCTCTGGGGAATGTCAGTGGTCCAACTTCAGCCCAAGTTGATAAAGACTGGAAATTGTTACCATCAGGTGAGTTTTGTATTTTTTTTTTAGTTTATTTTTTGTGTAGGAGTATGATTTTTCAAACATGTTTAAGTGATTTAGATGCACCGGTCTTATTGAAAGTTAACAGGGCGTCTGTACCTAAGCTACATAGGTGGTTTCTAAAATCTCATGCCTAGAAGTGGGTGTTAAATGTGTTTGGTGTCTGGTCCACCTCCCACAGAAGAGGTGTCCATCTCATAAAAGCCACTGCAATGAGCTTCACTTGGCACCTGGGTTAGCATTCTCAGTAGAGTTTAAGGACTGTGTGGGTATGGGGACAAGCTGCTCTTTTCACCACTAGAGGTGCTGCATGGTTCAGGCTCACTGGCAAGGCAGTATAGGGAAGTTTGTACTGTATCTGTACTAATAAAAAAAAATCTTGTCCTCTGCCTTGTCAATCCCTTAGAAAGCTATGTTTGTTCTGGAAAGCCACAAACACTAATCCGTGGCAGTCAAAATACCGTCACCTAACAACTGTGTTTTTAAAATTTCTCTGCGATATAACATTCCCATGAGAGTCTCAGTACATTTTGTGTTGTCTGTTCCTAGTTTAGACTCCTTGGCGCAGGGAACACTTCTACTAGTGCCAAGCATACTGACAGCACTTTCGTAATAAAAATAACTCAGTGTGATACTTTGGGGAATCTGTCTATGTAAACTTATGAATTCCATTTGATGTTATTAACTTTATTTCTAACTATCCCCTTCATTGTGACTTAGATCTTCCACTTTATCGCCGAAAATAGACAATGTCTGAGAGACAGAAACAGGGCCATCAACAATTCATCAGCTCTTCCCTGGTGGAATAATGAGGACTATCAGCCAAAGACTATTGACTAGCTAATGACTCTTACCTGTTCTAACAACCCTCTATTCCCAGCAGCGTGTGAATGCTGGAAAACTGAAAAAAAACCCAATGGGAGGAGAAAGAGAAAAAGATGGTGCAAGCTGCTTTTAAAAAGAGATGCTCTCTCACAAAGGTGGGAGACCATCATCAAGGAAAGAATACTGAGTAGCAGGGTTGGAGGAGCAAGTAGTGCCCAGACTCCTTGTAGGATCCTATCTAAGACGCAAAGGGATCTTAAGAATAGGGTTGGATTAACTTTTTGTGGGCCCAGTGCCCAGACTGTGGCCCCACCCCCCATCTCCACCTGCACTCCACCCCAAGGCCTCGCCACCGCTCAGCCTCTTCCCCACAAGGCCCTGTCCAGCACTTGCATGGGGGGGAGGGGGCAGAGAGGAGTGAGTGGTGGGCGATGGGGGGAGGGGCAGAGAGGAACGGTGGGAGGGGCCATGGTCCAAGTGCTGGGGCTCCTTCTGAGTGTGGGCCCGGTGCCATTGTAAACCCCGTATGAAATGGCTGTATGGTCAGATTCCCCTGGAAATAGGAACTCAAGGCAGCCAGCTGAGGTTCTGACATTGCATGGATAGGGCCAAACAGCATTTTGGCCCCTGGGTGCAGCTTGATCAGGCAGTCATATTTCCAATTTGGTGACGGAATGTCAGCATCCTTTTTCTCACAGAAAAAGTGGCTCTACTTGGGGAGCCGTCCCACCTAACCCATGGCCTGGAACAGACTAAAACTTTCAGGTCTTTGTCTCAATTGTTCATTGCATTTGCAGACAGAATGAAGGGCAGTCCTTTTTCCATGCAAAGGATTTCATCATGGATATCTGCTTGAATTCACCTGTGTTACCAGCTGACTAATGGAAAAAGCCACAAGACGAAGTATTGGACATGTGCAACACATCTCAAAGAACAACAGTTATGGAAAGGTTAGTAACCATTTTTATCTGCAGTGTGCTATGGCAGTTGGGCCTGCAGTGAAGGGCCGGTGCAAGGAAGTTTCGCGCCCTAGGTGAAACTTCCTTGCACCAGCCCTGCACCCCCGCCCCCCCCGAAGCCAGCTCCACCCCCCCGTGGCAGCTAACCCCCCCCTTCCTTGCACCAGCCCTGCACCCCCCCCGAAGCCAGCTCCACCCCCCCGTGACAGCTAACCCCCCCCTGCAGCAGCGGCTCAGCCCCCCTGCAGGCCACGCGCCCCCTGCACCCGGCCACGGAGGGTTCGTACCCCCGCGAGCGGTGGCGGGCTTGGGCCCCCGCGGGGCCGCGGCGGGCCCGGCTCCACGCGCCCCCTGCCAGGCCCGGCCCCCCGCCGGCCCACGGTGCCCCCCCTCCCAAGCCCCCCATGGGCCACGGTGCCCCCCCACCCACCCGCGGCAGCTCACCTCCACCGGCAGCAGGGGCAGCAGCGGCAGCAGCAGCTTATGAGAAGCTGCGTTCTCGGTGGCGTTTTGAATCGCCGCCAGGAGTCTCCGCCCCCCAAATCCTGATGCCCTAGGCGACCGCCTAGGGTCACCTAGTGGGAGCGCCGGCCCTGCTGCAGTGCCATGTTTTCGTCATGGGGCTGGGTGGACTGACTGCACAGAGCTTGGTTCTCTGTTGCGAGCTGTGATACTTGGGATTGAAGCATGGGGAGCTCCTTCTGAGAGTGGTCAACCCATTCAGGCATCTCCAGTACTCTCTGGGGTATGCCAGGCACGGAGTGGCCTGCTGACTCTATGCTCCCCCAAGGTAGGCCTTCACTACAGGCTTGGATTGTCCAGGCAAACTGTCAGGATCCTGACAAGGGCAGTCGGGACCACGGGTCAGAGCACGGTCAAACCTAAAATTGAAAGTAGTGCGGGAGTTTCTAGTCAAGTTCTAGGCCGGGGTCAATACCAAGGGTCAGTGTTTGAATCAGAAGGCTCAGGGTCTGGGTCAGGAGGCAAGGCCTAAATCAAGGTGGGGTCAAAACCAGGAGTTGAAGAGCAGGAATGGTCATGGCATCTACAGGAGATCTGCAATGTTACTTGCACACTTCCTGGAATGTCCATTGGGTTTATATAGGGCAGGGAGCCAATCAGGAGCCATGAGACTGCTATCTGTCAGACCCCTTGAGGTGGGACTTCCCATGACCCGTGTCCACAACAGGTCGTGGATAGTGGAGTACAAACTGGTTATAGCTGCTGCTTAGTGGCAGCATGGAGGTGGATGCTGCCTGGCAGCTCTGGATGCCCAGATTTGAGACCCTTTACACCCCACCCCCTCGTGCCTTACATACTGAATGTGAGATTAAGTTCAGGTATGAGATTTGAACCCACAGAACATCTAACCCATATGGGGCATACTGATTCACAATGATATATGTGTCCAAATGAAAAAATGTGGAGGTATTTCCCATTGATTTTCATTAAGTTCATCCACAGATGATTTTTAAAGAGAGAGAGATAATATGCCAGATAGAATTTTCCATTGTCAAAGCTCTGATATGAGTGCATCAAGATTAAAACACATAAATTATCTTAATCCCCCACATCCCAAGAGCTCTGCTCCCATCTTCTCATCCCAATCTCTTGATTGTCTGCAAATGAACTACTATTAGGATCAATAAACGTTTGGCACACGTATATATAACCGCAAAAATGTGTATGTCCAAAACCAAACCAACAAAACAGATGCTGATGTAAGCCCTGTGGGCTGAAGCTCTAGAGGGTAAGGAGCTCCCTACTTCAACTGTTGGTGATCAGAGGAAAGAACAGCCACAGAGCGGCTTCATTTGCAGAAGCTATTTACCCATAACTACAGATGGACAGACACTCCAGTGGGGAAGGATATCTCTGCCAAGCTATTGGTGAACAAGGGAAATATGGCTATGAAGAGAGCTTCATTTGCATAAACTTTCTACACAGAATTCCTCTATTAACACTTTGGGAGCCACCATAAACACAAGCTCAGAATTGCTGAATAGTGGAACTGAACTGAGAGAGGAGAGGTAATAAAGGGCTTCAATTTTATGATGACGAGTGGTCCCCAGTAGCACGCACTCTGCTGAAGGCTTCTATGTGCTACTGGTGCCCTGCTACTGTAGCTCCTGTGGTGTTGAAAAGACTGATTGTGAGAAAGGATGCAGACTGAGAACTTCATTGTGAGGGTTGTTGTAGAGGACTTGCAATGGGAGCACGGAAGTATCTCCTTGATTGGATGCAATGCAGAGAGGGCTCTTCCCTGAAACTGCAGAGGGTGGCAGCAAAGCTGAGTGAACTTCAGTGAAGCCATTAAATAAAGCAGAAATCCAGCTGGGTTAGGCGGGGGAGCCTCAGTATAGGACCAAGCTGCACTTTCCAAAGAACTGGAGACAGCCCTGCCCAAATACACTTCAGGACTATGCTATCCAGTGATACCAAACCACGAGTGGAGTTTAACAGTTGGGAAAGGGGGAAGTAACATAGTAAAAGGACATTTGCTTATTGAACATGCCCACTGGCAAGTGGGGAACTGTGTTAATGAACGGCTGCCAAAGCTGTCAAGGGGGAGTGTTTTACTGATCATTCATTAAGGTGTATTGTTGCTGTCTTTTCTCAAGTTGATGCTGTGTTCCAAGTCCCACTAATAATTTTCAATTGTTCCATACCCAGAGTGCTTGTGAGTGGGGAAGTATTATCTACTAAGGGTGCCCAGAGAAAATATTTAGTGATCCCAGTAGTTCTGAGTGAGGGCTTGAGCCAGTGCTTAGTTTGAAGAGGGACCCTTCGTTATCTGTAATAAAAAAGACTATTACTTTTCCTTTTCCTGGATATAACTTAGTAAAATAGTAATGTCTTGGTATGATTGAGCTCTCAAAGGAATTGTTTTATATATCTTGATGCGTCTTCTGTGTTTTGCTTTTGACTTTCACCAGAAGTAATGGGAAATAAATGACAGTTTGACGCTCAAGGTGAAAACTGAGGTCATACCATTAATCATGTTTATGACCTACTCAGTCTCTTGTCTAAGTCTCTGTAGCAAAGCAAACAATATTCTCCTGGTTTTGATCTTGTTTCTTGTGTCAATTGTACTTCCGAAAAAAAGTCACCAAAAAAAATGAGATGAATAAATCCTACTCACTTGTAACCACTTGTGCTGACAGAATTTTATTGGACTTTTCTTTTTAAAAACCAAGTTAAATTGCATTGACAGAACAAATAACAACCATATATAAAGTACAAATATATCATCACATAAAAATCAGCAAGGTAATACGTTCAGGACCCTTGACATTTAACTGACTTAATTTTGCATAAAAGGATCAGATAGAAGCAGTCTTTTAATATGTATCTCTACAGCACCAATACTGATTAGAGCCTCTGAACAGTACTGTAATTCAAATAAATTAATATTAAAAGGTGGAATATTCAGGCTAACAGTGCTAGCCCCTTCTCCTATAACTATCCCCATCTTATAGATACAAAACTGAGGTACAGAGAGAGCAATGGACATAAAGAGTCACACATAAAGTCTATAACAGGGCCAGGAATACATCTCCCAGGTCTCCTGGCATTCTGGGTGAAATCTTAGCCTCACTGATGTCAATAACGCAACTCCCATGGATTTCAATGGAATCAGGATTTTACCCTCTGACTCACAGTCCTCTGATTGAATCACAAGAACATCCTTCCTTAGCCCTGACAGAGTCATAAATATCAAGGTGAGGAAATTATATCACTCCCAGAAATAAATTATTCCAGCAATGATAACATAACTGGTGGTCCCCTGATTATTGCTTTTTGGCCTTATTCAGTGATCTCAAATAAAATATCGACATTCATGCATGCTAGTCTGGGAACCTCCATATTCTGAAGGCACTCAGAGGCCATGTTAATGGTTGAGTGTTGCAATACCAGCCTATGTTGAAAGTGGTCTTTCGGGTTTCAACCTCCCTTCCTCCTCTTTCATCTTTCTCTCTCAGTTCATTTGCTGCTCTAGGACAAGCATAATTTAAATGAATTATTTGGCCTAACTGTTGCCACCCGCTTTGGGTACCTTCAAACAGTGATTCTAGGGACCACTGTGGGGGAGGGGGGAAATAACCTCCATCCATGGTTTCATGTCTAAGATTTGCCATAGCAGATCAAACCCGCCATCCATGTCCCATGTCCATTTCTGACATGGCTAATAAGAGATGCTTCCTTATGTGTAAGAAACCCCAAGGTAGAAAATCATGGAAGAACCCGAACATATGGAAAGTTTTTTCTTTGTCCACCCAAATATAGAAGTCAATATGGTGGTGGTTGGTTATTTTTGAAATCTACTTGTGTCTGTAGTGTAGACTGTGGAATCACAGATAAAGTTGCCCCCCACCCCCCAAAAAAATCTGAAATGATGCCCCTGGTCAAAGGGTTGTAATTCTCCCACCATTCTGCGACATGCACACGTTTTGTTTTAACAGCACTGGAGTTCGTTGGAGATCTGCAGCTCCTTTCCTACAGGTCTACCCCCAGCATCCAGCAGGTTCAGCGCCTCCCCTACACTGACTAGCATACATATCATGAGAAACATATACCAGCAGCCCAGTCCTTATGCTGAGAGAACTGCTGCCTGGCTAGCTTCCCTTGCTGCTGCTGCTGCTATTGCTGCCAAGAACAAAGCAAGTAGTATGTTGACCTAGGTCCTGGCTTAGTAGGCCAGGCCAGCACTCCTATTTCATTCAATGCAGTTGCCCCTCAAGTTGTTTTCCTGAAAGTTACTTGTTCTGAGAGAGATCTCAGCATAGCTCCAGTAATGTCAATTATTTTCATGTTAATAGATCTGTACCAACTCACACCAGCTGATGATTTGGCTCAGTATATAACAAGATAGAGCAATGTAATTAGAGCTGGCTAGGAAACCTTTTGCATTCTTTTTTATCAGTATTTTACGTTTTTGTCTATATTTTCAGACCAGCTATAGATGTAACCAGGTACACTGTGAGGATGTACTATGATCAAGAAATTAAAAAGACACTGTTTACTAATGTTTTCCCTTTTCACATACCTAGTTCTCCATTCATAGCCACTCTGTAATATACTAATTAAAAACATTATGCTGCTTGAGCAGACAGAATTGGTCATCTTAATGCAAACACAAGAAAGGGTGGGTGGGAAGGAAACTGTAAATCAAAGTGAGATCTTGGGTATGATGATAATAAAAAAGATAAGACATATTCAGATAAGAAAGCATTGAGAAAACTCAATTATCATCATAAAAGTCAGGCATTGTCTTCATCCTCCTCCATTTTTATTAGTAAAGCTAATTATCTCAAACAGCCCACGTATAAAGATCACTCCTCATGGTGTGAGTTGCTTTTCAACATTAAGGTTATGTAAAAATATTTGGGGATTTTGGAACGCATGTAATTTTCCTCTCCTCTTCCCCCTTTTGGAAAACAATATTAATTTCAGCAGCTCAGATGAATAGTTTTAAGACAGCTGCAATGGATCAATTCCATAGCATCTGATAAGTCAAAAGGTGCTTCATTATTAGCACTAATTCATTTGTATTAGTGTGATACACAAGGAGACTCTGTTGTCCTGTCTTTTTCCAGGTGTCACAGTTAATAATGTAAACACAAATTGATTTTTTAGTTTTTAGACTATTGAGTTTCATTTAGTTTATTACATTGCATCAGGCTGAAAGCAGTGCTTAGATTCAGGATTCATAGGCTTTCTTCATCACAATAATATCTCTGTTTACCCTGCAGGGTCAATTTGTACTATTTCTGACTTTCTTCCTGCAGATCCGTTGTGCCACGTAAAATAATTATTTTTAATCTCTTAATGCCATTTTCAGCCCCCCCGCACTATGATGGATTTTTTTCAGAAGACACTCTCCAAAAGCTGCACATGTAGTGTTTTGGAAATGTTAAAATACTGTAAAGATCCATTCAGAAAGCATGGTAAATAATGCAGTGTAGCACTCGACCTTTCTTAATAGTAATCTGGGGTTTCCACCACCCTTTGTTCCCCAGCTTCTTTGTACACACACTCTTTCAGTTTCAAAAGCCATAACCATCATTCACAGAAGCAGCAGATGAGAAAGACCATTTAAGTGTGCAATATTTTTTCTGCATCTTTTCATCACAACCATGACAGTTCTATGCATTTTTAAAAGCAGACGCATTAAATCCCATTGAAAATCATTTCACATGGAGTGTTCTGCCCAGTCAAATGTCCTATATTTCATGCTATATGTGTTCTGCACAATCATGAGTATTATTGATAATAATAATCATATTTATTATGATAGTGCAGGGGTAGGCAACCTATGGCACGCGTGCCAAAGGTGACACGCGAGCTGATTTTCAGTGGCACTCACACTGCCCGGGTCCTGGCCACCCGTCCGGGGGGCTCTGCATTTTAATTTAATTTTAAATGAAGCTTCTTAAACATTTTTAAAACCTTATTTACTTTAATATATAACTAAACTATTGTTGTATGTAAAGACTTATAGAAAGAGATCTTCTAAAAACATTAAAATGTATTACTGGCACGCAAAACCTTAAATTAGAGTGAATAAATGAAGTCTCGGCACACCACTTCTGAAAGGTTGCTGACCCCTGTGATAGTGCCTAAGGACCAACCAGGAATGGAGCCCTATTGTGCTAGGCGCTGTACAAAAACAGAGTAGTAGACAGTCCCCGCTCTGAAGAGCTTACAATGTAATTAGACAAGACAGACACAGGATGGAGGAAGGGGTATAACACACAAGCAGAGAGAACAAGGTGATGGTGGCAAACATCACGTTAGTCCCACAAATTTAGATTCTGTTGTTGTTGGGTTTAGTTAGGAGGGAATCAGGTAAATGGTAAAAGTGAAGGGAGAGTGGACATTGATGGGAAGGAAGGGGAAGAGAGGAGGGGAGAGGAGTGAAGCTGAGGTGAAGAGACTGTGAGAAAGGCAGAGGGAGAGGGTTGAAGCAAACAGCCTATTGGCACAGAGCAGAGAAAGACCAGGCAAAGCTGTGGAACATTCTCTAATGCCCAGATGTCTCTGCTTTAGTTGCTTCTGCTCCAACAGGTAACAGGCTGAAATCTCTGACTGGTTCATCTTTGCAGTTTTGCCCCAAGGCCGTGTGGCAGGGAGACTATATATAATATAAAATATATATATAATATAAATGGAGATATGCCAATCTCCTAGAACTGGAACAACCTTGAAAGGTCATCAAGTCCAGTCCCCTGTCTTCACTAGCAGGACTATTCCACACTGCGTTGCTTCACATGCTCTCATCATAGAGACAAATTGCCTGTCACATAATATATGCTTTGTCTGGTCATATTTACTCCTTTCCTGACAAAATGTTACTGAGGAAAGAGACTGTGAATAACATTTTGTTTTAAATTAAAAAATAATCTTGGGAATAAGTGTTTTCCTAAAGCTAAATATGCAGATAAGTGAAACTACCATCAAATTTGCAACCAACAAACTATTTAGATGAGAGAAGCTATGTCAAATCAGGTGTATTAGATATTCTGGTTGCCACCTTAACTATGGAAAGATAGTTATGGTATGCAGCCAGTACCACCTTCTTTGTTTGGCATGCCTCACGATGAAAAATGTGAACTAAACAGTCATAAAATTTCTTATCCGCTGTTTAAAAAATTAACATCTGGAAGAAACCTAAGATTATTCAGACACAGCATATGCACTACAATATATAGGCACTCTGAGACCTGCTTCAATTCTAACCCATCTGCTTTATGGTAACTAAGAATTTAATAATTCAAAGAGTGTATTTATTTGACTAGCAAAATAGGGACATTGAATGTAAATGCAAAAAGAAGGTTAATAATACAAAGCATTAAACAAAGTATAAATTACTAAAAAGCTAACTGTATGTTGAAGAAAAATAGGGTTAGGCATGACTTTGAGTCTTCCACTTTCTAGGATGCAGGAAAAGCAGTATTGATAAACTGTATAATTATTCTCCAGAAAGAAGTCAATGAGTCACACTGCTCAGTACACTGCCTACTAGATAAGCAAACACGCCATTTTGATGGCAGCTAGACAAAATTTGATAATTTATAAACATCATTATGCAAGACTAGAAATTAATAATATAACAACAATACCTATGTATTTCTTAAAACCTCAAAATATGGATTAAGCCAGACTTCAGTGGTACATTAGGCTTTAAATTGGCCCTCTACTTGAGGTGAATTTCATTCAGGAGATAACATGCTTATGGTCACACAGGATGTCTTTAGCACAGCTAGTAAAAGAACCCAGGGGTCTGATTCTGCTCTCAGTTACACTGGTGTAAATCCAAAGTAACACACACCAGCTAAATGAATGGAATCACAGTAGTGTAAATTGGTGTGGGAACATTATCAGGCACTGGGGTCCTCTTTGTCATTCTTTTGCCTTAAGCAAAAAAAAAATAATGTCAAAACCAAAACATATTCAATGATGATGCATCAATTCTTGCAATGCAAACACAGCTCAATGCTTTACTACCCTGAGTTCACAGGAGGGTCAGTGGATGGGGTAATTATAGGTGGATTACATATCATTTTAATTATAGGGCTGCTCTTGATTTCAGAGGGATCCCAACTTGTTTAAATTGTGAGTCCTTGAATATACAGTTGATGAACGCTCTTCAAAATGTGAAATCAAAGTAACCACAAAGTGACCTTAGAAGAAAAACAATAGAATGGCAAGTTTAAGCATAATTTATGAACCTGTGATTATTAACTGTGGCTTTTGGAGCTTTGCTGAACTTAATGTAAGTCTATCAATTACTCCTAGAGACTGGAAAGAACATAGCACTAGCTCTATGAAGGTTTCCATCAAGATATTATAATGAGGTAGAATTAATAGCAGGTTGAGTTATATGTTTTGATGGTGAAAATCCATACACTTTCTCATCTGTATTGAGCCCCCTATTAATGTCACATCATGCAAATTAAAAGCATTTCAAATTATGAAAACTTTAGAACAGAAAAGACCCTCTTTTTGTTGCCAAAGGCCCCCCTCTCTCTGCTGGTTAACTTTACTGTTTATCTTTTCTCTCCCCAATTGCAATCATGGTATCTCTATTCTTGTACTAGGTCCAAAACAAGAGGCTTCAATCTTTATGCTGTTAAGTGACAAGACAGCTTATTTAGTCAGACATCCTTTCCCTTCCCCTGTATCTACACTTTGATCTGTCTTTTAATTAATGATTTGGATCCCTTCTAAAACATTCCACATATTGCAATTTTATTCTGTCTTTCACAGCTGATGTGTCATATGGGAGTGAAGTTGTTGGCAATATAAATGTGGCCTGCTGAACATTAATTATGCAAGTTTTTCTCTTTTGGCTTTGTTGATTGAATCAGCCTGATTAGTTTACTTTTACATTGCACATGGAATATTTCAAAAATATTAAGAATATTGACGAGACAAGTTGTGAATGTGTGCATAGATGTGTGTGTGTTTGCATACAGGAAAAAGTAGTCCATAGAGCTGGAAAAAAATGGAAAAACAATTTAGCAAAAACATTTTGATATTTTGAAGTTGTTCAAAGTGGAATATTTTTTCATTTTAAAAAATAAATCATTACATATTTTTCACACAAATATTAATTTTCTTTTTCTTCCTTCCCCCATTCCCCCCTTTTTCATTGAATACAATAGAATTAATCATGTCTTTTTTTGTTGTTTTTGGAGGGGTTTTTTGTTTGTTCATTTTTTCCTACTTCCATTCTGTAAAACTTCCCAAGTTGCATACATTTTTAAAAGTTACAGAGTGGAAAAAATAAAAAAATTGAAAAAAAAATCATTCATTTGCAAAGGAAAGGGGGGGGGGAGAAAGAAAGGAAAATGGAAATCCACATTTTAAAAACGGAACTGAAAATGTAAACACATAACAAATCAAAAATGTGTTTTGTTTCACAGTTTCCCAGAGAGATATTTCATTGTAAATAACATTTGTCAGGCACAATTATTGTTTTCAACACAACTCCATTTGCCAACATTAAAATTGTTCATTCACAAAATTTCAACAGCTCTGTTCTCTGTGATGGCTGAGGTCATCAGACAAACCTGATTGTCATAATAAGGTAACATATATCATAAACAATGGTAACATTAACTTACATTTATATAGTTCCTCCTGCATCATCCAATGAACCAAGATCCCAGTGTGCTTTATATACAATATCAGACCAAGTTCTATCCTTGGACATGCACAGCTCCCTTTGGCCTCTCTGGGAACTATACCATGCACAACAGATTGTCACAGAATCTTAGAATCATAGGACTGGAAGGGACCTTGAGAGACGCCTTTTGGTCCAGTCCCCTGCACTCACGGCAGGACTAAGTATTATCTATCTGTGTCTAACCTGCTCTTAAAAATCTCCAACAACAGAGATTCCACAACCTCCATAGGCAATTTATTCCAGTGCTTAACCATCCTATGGTGGTTAAGCAAATTCTAATGTCCAACCTAAACTGCCCTTGCTGCAATTTAAGCCCATTACCTCTTGTTGTAACCTCATAGGTTAAGAAGAACAATTTTTCTCCCTAGTCCTTGTAATAACATTTTTATTGTACTTGAAAACTGTTACTATGTCCCCTCTCAGTCTTCTCTTCTCCAGACTAAACAAATCAATTTTTTCAATCTTCCCACATAGGTCATGTTTTCTAGACCGTTAATCATTTTTGTTGCTTTTTTCTGGATTTTCTCCAGTTTGTCCACATCTTTCCTGAAATGTGGCACCCAGAATTGGACATAATAGTCCAGCTGAGGCCTAATCGGTGCAGAGTAGAGCAGAATAATTACTTCCCATGTCTTGCTTACAATACTTCTGCTAATACATCCCAGAATTATGTTTGGCTTTTTTGCAATAGTGTTATACTGTTGACTCATATTTAGCTTGTGATCCACTATGACCCCGAAATCCCTTTCAGCAATACTCCTTTCTAGGTAGTCATTTCCCATTTTGTATGTGTGCAACTGATTGTTCCCTCCTAAGTGGAGTACTTTGCATTTGCCCTTATTGAATTTCATCGTATTTACTTCAGACTATTTCTCCAGTTTGTCCAGATCATTTTGAATTTTAATCCTATCCTCCAGAGCACTTGCAACCCCTCCCAGCTTGGTATTGTCCGCCAACTTTATAAGTATACTCTCTATGCCATTATCTAAATCACTGATGAAGATATTCAACAGAACCAGACCCAGAACAGATCCCTATGGGACTCCACTTGATATGTCCTTCCAGCTCGACTGTGAACCACTGATAACTACTCTCTGGGAACGGTTTTCCAACCAGTTATGTACCCACCTTATATTAACTCCATCTAGGTTATATTTCCCTACTTTGTTTATGAGAAGATCATGCAAGACAGTATCAAAAGCCTTATTAAAGTCCGCTTCTCCCCATCCACAATACTTGTTACCCTGTCAAAGAAAGCTATTAGGGTGGTTTGACACTACTTGTTCTTGATAAATCCATGCTGACTGTTACTTATCCCCTTATTATCTTCTAGGTGTTTGCAAATTGATTGCTTAATTGTTTGCTCCATTATCTTTCTGAAGTTGAGATGACTGGTATATAATTCCCCTTATTTCCCTTTTTATAGATTGGAACTATATTGCTCTTTTCCAGGCCCCTGGAATCTCTCGTGTTTTCCATGACTTTTTCAAGATAATCACTAATGGCTCAGATATCTCCTCAGTCAGCGCCTTGAGTATTCTAGGATGTATTTCATATAGCCCTGATGACTTGAAGACATTTAACTTGTCTAAGTAATTTTTAACTTGTTCTTTCCCTATTTTAACCTCTGATGCTACCTATTTTCACTGGCATTCACTATGTTTAATGTCCAATCACTACTAACCTTTTTGCTGAAAACTGAAACAAAAAAGTCATATAGCATTTCTGCCATTTCCACATTTTCTGTTATTGTTTCCCCCCCTCATTGAGTAATGGGTCTACCCTGTCCTTGGTCTTCCTGTTGCTTTTAATGTATTTTTAGAATGTTTTCTTGTTACCCTTTATGTCTCTAGCTAGTTTAATCTCATTTTGTGCCTTGGCCTTTCTAATTTCGTCCCTACATACTTGTGTTATTCGTTTATATTTATCCTTTGTGATTTGACCTAGTTTCCACTTTTTGTAGGACTCTTTTTTGAGTTTTGGATCACTGAAGATCTCCTGGTTAAGCCAGAGTGGTCTCTTGCCATATTTCTTGTCTTTCTTATGTAGTGGGATAGTTTGCTTTTGTGACCTTAATAATGGCTCTTTGAAAAACTGCCAACTCTCTTTAACTGTTTTTCCCCTTAGACTTACTTCTCATAGGCTCTTACCTACCAACTCCCTGAGTTTGCTAAAGTCTGCCTTCTTGAAATACATTGTCCTTATTTTGCTGTTCTCCCTCCTACCATTACTTAGAATTATGAACTTTACCATTTCATGATCATTTTCACCTAAGCTGCCTTCCACTTTCAAATTCTCAACCAGTTCCTCCCTATTTATCAAAATCAAATCTAGAACAGCCTCTCCTCTAGTAGCTTTCTCCACCTTCTGAAATAAAAAATTGTCTCCAATAGATTCCCAGAATTTGTTGGATTAATATTTACCTATAAAGGTTGTGTGTTCCCCATTTCCTAATACGGATTCTGGCAGATACATTTTTCACCAGCAGTAAATTAGTAAAAATGCTAAAAGACCCAGCTGAAAAAGTATTGAGCCCACTAATTTGATTTCATTAATTTGGTTCCACTTTCTAGTCTCACTCATCCACTTGCCTTTTAGGGATGACAGCCCCACTAGAGTTAACTGGAATTACTCATATACATCCTTTCTCCATTGATGGAAGGATAAATCCTGATGTTTGGAAAGTGCAAATTAATAACAAAAGATTCTCATGGTATGAATGGGGTTAGACTTGTAATCATAATAATTCTCATTCATTTGTACAACATTGGACAGATCACTTGATGTGAAAACTGAGAACTTTTCCCCCAGAGTATATTGGCAGGGACTTTGGTTTATTTTCCAATCTCTTGTTGACTGGCCAGGTGTTGCAAAGAGTAATGGGGGATTTTGATCTCTTTCTGGCACTTTTTTTCTTGTAGCTATTTTCTTTTAATGTACAATATAATTGCAAGAAAATAACTCGAGTTGCAAAATCTGTCTAAAACAGGTGTCTGCTGGAACCTACTAGCATAATACCTTTAAATCAATAAAGAAATGGAATGAACCCCTCTCAAAAAGAGAAAGCTTGAACATAGCACATTATGTATGTTACTGGTTTGCTAAGCCTGTGTGGGTAAAAAAAAAAAGAAGTAAAAAGCTGAACTCATTTTTGTTCCAGATGAGCCAGCTCAGCAGTTGAGGAAGCAGAATGTGTGTTTAGAATAGTTGATAGGAAACCAATAGTTGAGATGAAAATTCATGAGTACGTTTTTTCATTTCAAACCCTCTAATAGAACAGTGGGAAAATGCTATCAACGGAGGAAACTGTGTAAGATATATTTGGCACTTTGCATTATTTAGAACATACAGAGATCAATTTCCACTGCAGCTAATTGATGTTTATAGCTGGATTGTTCAGGCTCAGGCAGATGTGAAAAGTATATTTGACAGAACTTCAAAGTTTATGATGCCTGCAGGAATGAATATAGGATTTCTGCAAAATATCTACATTTTATGGAGGCAATTATGCAGTCTCAATTTCAATGCAAAAGTACGTCCCAGGTCAGATGACCCAAGTCACTCTAACTATATTATAAAAATTTAAATAAAAGATGTAGTTTTACTGCTAAAACTTGCTGGTAACTTGAATAAAGCTAAATGTAAATTTAGATGACATATTTGCAAACAAGTAGCTTTCCACAAATATCAACTATATTAATAAAAAAACCTTTTCTAATAATTTTTAATAATATCATAAGGTTGGAAGTGACCTCTACTAGGTCATTTAGGCCCTGATTCAGCAGCTCTTCCCTATTCAGTGCAACACATAAGCATATGCCTAATATTAAGCCCATGCTCTAAATTTAGGCTTGCAGTTAAGTTCTGTGCTGAATAGGAAATGGACTTTAAGTGTTTTGCTGAATGTTTGAAAGTGCTGATAGAATTTATCTCTTTGTATCATGGTAAGATTGACTGCAGATCTGGCGCTAGGAATAAGCAGACTAAGCCATTGCTTAGGGCCCCGAGCAGCTGAGGAGGCACCCCATTCACTTTAATAATAATAAAATAATAATAGTTGTTGTTGTTGTTATTATTTATTTAATGTATTTACTTATTTGATTAGTGAGAATTTTCCTGGGGCAGGAAAATATATTGGGGTGGGATTGCAGACCAATGGGACTGTGCATTGAGGGTGATGTGTCAGTTTGGGGATCACCCGGATCAGTAAGGGGTTCTCTCATCACCTGCCCTGTAACCTTGAGGTGCCTTAACGCTGTGCTGCTATGGCTCAGATGCCTGACACAGGTAGCCTGCCCAGAAGCACTAGGTCTCACCCTGGTTTCCACCAACCTGATTTCTCCTTGCAGGGTGATACTAGCAGCCTTCCAGTTCCGAGTCTCCCCAAATCTCTCTTCCCCGAGTTATTAACTGCCAGACATTCTAACTTTTCCCCTCTGGTTTGTCAGCCCCGAAGGTGTGAAACCAGACCCAATATAAATTTGTAATTGTAACTATAGTGAAACTTGAGCATCACCTCACAAAAGGGCAGTGTAGCACACAGTGAATACACACACACCCATAGCCTATATACATATCTCACAATGACCATCAAATTCAGTGTATTACAAGCCTTCATAAAAGATCTTACTCAATACACTTTTATAGTACAACAACACAGTATGCAATCAGCTAGTTAAACTGCTTATGCTTGGGGTCTAAATCCTCTATTCTCCCCTTGGGGTGTTTGGATCCTGTGTGGCAAAGGTGGAGATTAAGTTGTTTTGATCAGTTGGTGATCAGGCAAGGTGCACTAGATTTGGAGGGAAAGAGAAATGCTGCTGCTTTGGACAATGTACGTTGTGTTACTTCTATGGTATTGTGTTTTAAAATGTACATCAAGGGTGACAGAGCTTTTTGGATAGATTTTTTTTAAGACTTAGGTGTGGCTCAAGCCTTCTCCCTAGTGCTTGCTACTTGGCATGGCTTCTCCCCTCTCCTCACCTGGTTTGGGTCCTGGGTTCTTTTTCTGATGCATGGTGCCTCCACACAAAGGGACTCACCACTGTGCCCAACATGCAAGGCGTGCTGTTCCTTGGGTAAATGAATAATGCTACCACTGTAGACAAGGAGTGTAAACCCAATCCACAAGAAACAATGTACATCAGCACAAAGCCCAGCAATGCAATAGCACACCCAAAAATAACAGTATAACAAAGTGGGACTTTATTGGTAGCTGGAAAATAGGATCTGGGGGAGGAAAGGGTTATGGTTAACTGATACTGAAATTAAAACTAGTCTCTTTGCCTCTGAGACAGTCTGTTCCCTCCCACCGAGAGGCTCAGATGCCCTGGCTCATCACTGACCCAGTAAACTGCTTGTCCAGATCACCCCGTACAGAAGCCTCCCTCATCAGGAGTTTCTAGTCTGTTCTGTCCCCACCCCTGATTCAGAGCATTCTGGGAAATGCTGTCAGAGACCTCAAGTAGCCATTATGTTGTAGTCCTTTGGGTATGACCCCCTGGAGACTCAGTTTGGCACTCCAGGAGCTATCAAATCCTGAGTGGAGGTTACACCCATCTTTTCTTCTTGGTTTATGGCCTTTACCACCTGCTCTAGTAAATTATTTCCTATTTTATTCCTTCATTCTCTATTGCCCATGCCCCATCATTATCCCTGAATTTTTGTCCCTAATGCAACTATCTCCCTATTTCTAGATGTGCTATATATAGCATATTTAGTAGAGTTGGTCAGAACATTTTCAACAAAACATTTTTTCTGTCAAGATATGCTGTTTTGTCAAAGCTAAATCGTCTGGCAGAGATGTATGGATTTCAACAAAGCTTTCAATGCAGAGGTTTCTGAGATACAGGGTGTATTCCCTAGTCAGTTCCAGAGAGAGAGAGAGACCCAAATTGAAAATCTGATCTTTTCTATCCGAAAACAGATAAAATTCCATTTTGTTAATACATTCAAAAGGCTTTTTTCCCTTTCCAGTGCAGAAGGAAAGCAAATTCTGACACTCTAAAAGTTGTTGTAAAACGAAATTGACAGCTTCTGGCCAGCTCTAATGTTTAGATTGTAACTGTGAAGTGTTTGAGGAAATGTTAATCCATGATACTATACACAACTATATATCACCTGCCTGAGAGAAAACCATGGACTTTGTGATTTAAAAGCATCACCCTTCTGCATATTAAAATTAAAGATGTAGGTCCCACTCCTTTATTTGGGTCCACATCATGGACTGCTTCATGTGATGCCAATTTTTAAAAAGGGCTCCAGAGGTGATCCTGGCAATTACAGGCCAGTAAGTCTGACTTCAGTACCATGCAAACTGGTTGCAACTATATTAAAGAACAAAATTGTAAGACACATAAATGAACATAATTTGTTGGGGAAGAGTCAACATGGTTTTTGTAAAGAGAAATCCTGCCTCACTAATCTACTGGAATTTGCTGAGGGGGGTCAACAAGCATGTGGACTAAGGGGATCCAGTGGATATAGTGTACTTAGATTTTCAGAAAGCCTTTGACAAGGTCCCTCACCAAAGGCTCTTAAGCAAAGTAAGCTGTCATGGGATAAGAGTCAAGGTCCTCTCATGGATTGGTAACTGGTTAAAAGATAGGAAACAAATGGTAGGAATAAATTATCAGTTTTCAGAATGGAGAAAGGTAAATAGTGGTGTCCCCCAGGGGTCTGTACTGGGACCAGTCCTATTCAACATATTCATAAATGATCTGGAAAAAGGGGTAAACAGTGAGACGGCAAAATCTGAAGATGATACAAAACTACTCAAAATAGTTAAGTCCCAGGCAGTCTCCGAAGAACAACAAAAGGATCTCTCAAAACTAGGTGACTGTGCAACAAAGTGGCAGATGAAATTAAATGCTAATAAATGCAAAGTAATGCACATTGGAAAACATAATCCCAACTATACATATAAAATGATGGGGTCTAAATTAGCTGTTACCATTCAAGAGAGAAATCTTGGAGCCATTATGGATAGTTCTCTGAAAACATCCACTCAATGCGCATCAGCAGTCAAAAAAGTGAACAGAATGTTGCGCATCATTAAGAAAGGGATAGATAATAAGACAGAAAATATCATATTGCCTCTATATAAATCCATAGTACGCCCACATCTTGAATACTGCATGCACATGTGATCACCCCATCTCAAAAAAGATATATTGGAATTGGAAAAGGTTCAGAAAAGGACAACAAAAATGATCAGGGCTTCCATATGAGGAGATATTAATAAAACTGGGACTATTCAGCTTGGAAAAGAGACGACTAAGGGGTGATATGATAGAGGATATGATAGAGGTCTATAAAATCATGACTGGTGTGAAGAAAATAAATAAGGACATGTTATTTACTTCTTCTCATAACACAAGAACTAGGGGTCACCAAATGAAATTAATAGGCAGCAGGTTTAAAACAAACAAAAGGAAGTATTTCTTCACATAATGCACAACCTATGGAACTCTTTGCCAGAGGATGTTGTGAAGGCCAAGACCATAACAGGGTTTAAAAAAAGAACTAGATATATTCATGGAGGATAGGTCCATCAATGGCTATTAGCCAGGATGGGCAGGGATGGTGTCCCTAGCCTCTGTTTGCCAGAAGCTGGGAAGGAGAGACAGGGAACGGATCACTTGATGATTACCTGTTCTATTCATTCCCTCTGGGACATCTGGCATTGGCCACTGTTGGAAGACAGGATACTGGGCTAGATGGACCTTTGGTCTGACCCAGTATGGCCATTCTTATCTTGGTATGACTGTGCACAGCCCCATGAAATTTGGTACAAGGGTCTACCAGTCTGGATCTGAATATGAGAGTGGGGCCTATGTGCCATACAATGGAATCAGTCTTCAAGCAGAATTCCCATGAATGTCACTTGGCAACCACCGAGCACCTGGCAGGGGTCCTATTAAGTCAATTTGCCACGTACTACCTGGGGCAAAGTGTTCTGCAGCGTAGCCAGAGCGCTCATATCGGGGACGATTCATAGTTTTTACCTGCACACACTGCAAGCAGGACTGAACAATGAGCTCGCACTGACTGTGGCTAACATCAGGCTTTTGGTCAGAAAAGCCAGATAACAGGCCGTACAATTTTGTGGGTGGTAAGTGTCCCCATTCTTCGTGGAGCCAGCGCAGCAGCGGGTCGGCCTGTGGGGCGGGATTTGCCATATGAACTTGGGAGACCTCTCTCATTCTTTGATCAAGACTGGAATGCAGGGGGTTAGAGTCTGGTCGATGAGAGGGACAGTGCGTAACGAACCAAGGGTGAGAGAATTTACGAATTAGGGTAAAAATTTGGTCCCACATTTTAACAAAAGCTGAGGGAGAGGCTTGCTCAATCAAAATATCTAAACAAAATTGAGAATCGATACCTAAAACAACTTGCTTGTTGGCAGAGTGGGCATTAGCAACATGCTGGGCAGCTAAAAGAACGCCCTGCACTTCGCATTCTTGTGCAGAGCAGGAGGGGGGCAGTAACTGCACATTAAAGTAATTACATGTGGAACAAAGAACTCCCGCCTTAGGGGATGGTGAGGTGCCCCCGTCAGACACGACCCAGGGATCATATTTTGCTTCAATGCATAACGGTTGGTGAGATGGGGGGCTAAGATGTTATCGCTGGGAGTTAGGGTCCATGCCTGCCAAGCTACCTCAACCTGGAAACATAGAAGCTGCCAGGTGCGAGTAGTGCCATGAAACTCGGGTGGAGGGGTACTTGTAAGCCACGGGATTAAATGAACACGTGGTCCAGACAAGGTACCTGGGATAGGGACTTGGGACCAGTGACGAGCACTGGACGCAGCCAGTAGCATTTTTCCCACCAGACCATAGTTATACTGGGGTCCAGACAGGCGATGGGCCCAATTGTAAATGGCATTACCATGTTGCAATACAGTGAACCCTACATGGTGTTTTGTGATAAACAAATTAATGTTGAGGGGTTCTTGGGAATTAAAACGGGCGAGGTGGGGTTTAGAGGCGAACCAGCCAGCGAGCTTCTCTAAGCTTTTTTGTGCTGATGCATTCCACACTTCTCGGGAGCGTTTAGAAGAGAGAGAGCTTTGTAGGATTTCTAGGTTAGAAATTAATTGCGCCGGAATATATTGGCGGTGATAATTAAGGAGACCTAGTAGCTGCTGAAGCTCTCGTTTATTTTTTGGAGGGGCTTCTGTCCAAGGGTCTAATACACTGGCTGGGGCTTGTGTGTGAGTGGTGGGAGTGAAATGGAGTCCCAAGAATGAGAATTGCTGGCTGGCCTGCAGGTGGCTCTTTGTTTTGTTAATTTGCCACCCATCTGCTTCTAATGCATCTATTATCATTTGGGTGGTACTTTGAACTGCTTGTGGATTGGGCCCACAAATGACAATATCATCTACATAGGTTAACACGGACACATCCTGTAGGGGTTTTACCTTTTGTAATGTGATATTGAGATGGGACGAGGCAAGTGCAGGTGAATTACAGAACCCCTGTGGGCAGACTTTCCATTTATATTGGACACCCTTAAAAGCAAAATTTAAGATTCCTTGTGTGTCCTGGAGTGGGATTTGGTAAAACATATCTTTTAAATCAGGAATACATGCCCACTGATTACTTGCATCTCTTAGTTGCCGCTGTATTTCAGGAATGGTGACAGAGCTGGAAAATGCAATAGGCTTTACACGGCTGTTAGCTTGTCTATAATCAATGACAAGGCGATATTTAGAGGGATCGCTGGGCTTGGGAATACCCCAACCCGCAGACAGAAAGGTGGATGCAGTAACCCTTTCTATTTTTTTCTCTTCTAGAAGCTGAGTGAGCAAAGCTTCAATAAGGGGAAGCCCTTTGGATTTTGTGGGGATAGGGGGAAATTTCCATGGCTGGGAGTTAACTACTTCGGGGGTATAGGGGGAATGATCGCCTACGGTTATAGGGAGGGCTTGCAGAATTTGATTATGCAGTTTAAATTTTTTAATATCTGAGACACCTAGCAGATTTTTTGATCCTAACAAGGCTTTTATTTTTCTTACGTATTTTTCGTGGGCAATTTTAACCCAAACCACGGGTTTTTCTTGTACTACATTGAGGCCTTGAACAAACATAAAGGAGCCAGTAGGACAGTGGGGAATGTTGGGCTTAATAATGCTAACTTGAGCTCCAGTGTCTAATAAAAAGGAGGTGGGGGTGTCACCGTTAACTAACAGGGTGGCGTATGGGCGTTCATCGGTGGGATCTTTAATTTGGGCCGGGCAGCATCCGGCCCCTATTCGTTTTTTGACCTAACATAGTCCTCCCAATTTTTCCAGCCTAGCTGTTCGGCTATATTTTGCTGCTCTTGGTCTGACATTTTATGCAGGGCTTCTTTGGGGATTCCTTTGTTAAGAAGGAAGCCAAATCGTGCCCATTCAGCTTTAGTTCGGTCAGGATATTTTTGGGGATTAAACTGACTCTTTGGAGGGTCTTTTGGTGGCGAATCAACTGGGAGGACAACAGGTGGGGGCGGCAGTGACAACTTAATTTTACTAACTACTTCAAATAACGTTAAGATGGATCTGCGAACAGCCGCATGCAAGTGCAGCATGGCACCGGTGTCAGCTCCAGGGGCAGCTTCTAATGCTAAATCAACTGCCTCTGCTGAGACAGGAATTTGGGTGGGATCAGTAACATGTATAAAGGGTGTGACCACCAATTGCTGTTGAACAGTTACATTAAGTGGGTTTTGTAGTGGATCCCACAGGACTATGGAAGCTCCTGCGATTGCCCATATTAAATCGTGTGGAGTAACTAAGGCTCCCGGGGGTATATACAATCCTTTAAAACTGCCTTGCATTGCTAAAATGGCAGCTGCCGGGGTGGTAAGTGGCCAAAAACGATTATTTAATAAAGCATGACCTGGGAAGCCTCGTGCCCAATTGGCCATTTTGGCTAAGATGCCAGCCTCCTCACGGTCCACCAATTCTGCTCCGTGTTCTAAGGCTAGCCGCCCGATCCACACCATAGGTGCCTCATTGGCTTTTCGTTGCGTTTCCTTTAAAAACTCTTTAAGTTCGGCCTTAGTACGTGTTCACAGTTCAGTAACCTGCGTGGTGTTGCCTGTTTGTGCATCTATTTTAGTTTTAGTTATCGCAGTAGGCAAAGCTTCTGCTACAGTTTCAGATTCAGTAAATTCTGGGGCTGTTGGCAGGGCTGGATACAGAGGAGTTTTAGGAGCTTCATATGGGGGTGGCAAAATTTTCTGAGAGGGACTTGGGGACGGGGAGGTAGTGATGGGCTCTACCTTTTCTGTCTTCTCCTCATTATCATCTTTAGGAGAGCCTGGGGCTGCCTGTTTAGCTGCAAACATTGTGCCCCCATGGAGGACAGAGCACAGATCGAGGGCCTTGCATATCATGCTAAACAGGACGGTGGAAACATCCTCAGATTTATATTCATCGGGTCGCAATTTTTTGGTTTTCTTAATTAAATCTAATTCTTTTATCATCTGGCATAATAATTTGTGTGCCGGATCAGCAGGTATTACCCGAGGTGGGGGAATCAATTTGGAAACGGTACCTCCGGATTTTCTAACAATGCGGCTACACTCTCTCCAAAGCTGAGAGGGATTTGCAGCACCAAGGTTCTCCACAGTCTCCGTGCACTGAGGCTGTAGGGAACAATCGGCTGGCTGACACCTAAAGCTCGGGTGGCACCGAAGGAGGCATCCCGTATCTGCCACGGTTAATGGTACAGTATAGCCTTTTAGAGTTTTACCCGAGCCAAGGGAACAGATCCATTCTATTTTTGGATCAGTCAAATTTTGGCTAGTAAAAAGGTGAAACTGCAAATGTTGGAACTGTTCAGTTTCATCATCTGCGCGGTTTGCAGCGTGCCACGGGCATGGCCCAACTCCCTTGCATCCTGTTCGTGACGCCATGTGGATTGTCACGGGCACGCAGGGGCGAAAGAAAATGCAGGCCTGTTATTTACTAGGCTGCACGTGGCAATAGACTATATTGGTAAGGGATGCAAGGAGAATATGGGTCACGCTGCAAACTGCAGACACGCACACACACACACAACTAAAATTAATCAATTTAAAGTTTTATTGGGGATAATTACAAGGGGTAAGGGAGCAGCATTAGATTAGCTAATAGAGTTAATGAAACTTAAAACACACAATGACTAAAATATCTACTAACAATATTTATAAACAAAGATGCAGCAGTTAGTAATAACTGATACTCACAAATACAAACCAACGCATAACGACTGGCAAACGTAGAAACTCTGTTTGAAACACGTGAGCTGAGAGAGAGGTTTTGAGGTGATCAGGCTCGGTTACGGGTGTACACGGGATACACAGGATTCGTTTTTCTTTCTTCTCTTCCTGCCTGCACCTGGCAGGCAGGACCCTAAAGTACCAACTATGACATCTGTCAAGGTTCCCTCCCCACTCTAAACTCTAGGGTAAAGACGTGGGGACCCGCATTCAGAGCCCCTAAACTTATTTTTATCAGCTTAGGTTAAACCCCCCAAGGTACAAAATTCCCTGCACCCCAAGAAACGCTTCTCGCTGCCACCATCAAATGTCTAACAGGAATCCAGGAAAGGAATCACTTGAACTTCCCTCCCCCCCAAAATACCCCCTCAAGCCGTATACCCCCTTTCCTGGGAAAGCTTGAGAACAATCTCCCAACCAATTGGTTACACAGTGATCTAAAAACCCACCCCCTGGGTTTTAACACCATAGAAAACAGTCAGCTTCTTAAAAGAAGGATTTTATTAAAAATAAAGAAGGTAAAATCATCTCTGTAAAATCAGGATGGTAACTATTTCACAGGGCACTATATTTCCAAACTCAGAGAGATTTCCCCCTCTGGACAAAACCTTAACGTTACAGAAAACCATGAATAACCCCCCCCCCCCTTTGCCCTTTCTAACACAGGGAATACCAAGCAAAATAAACAGAAATCTATACGCTATGCTATCTAAACTTACTTCAGAAAAGGGAGGTTTGATTTTCTGCAGGTTCCTTCTGTCTTCCAAGATCACCCTCTCTCAGACAAAGACACACACTAAAAAAACTTCCCCCCTCCCAAAGTTTGAAAGTATCTTGTCCCCTTATTGGTCAGATGCCAGCCAGGTCAGGTGTCAGTCTGGCTACCTGCATTTCTTAACCCTTTACTGGAAAGAGGATTTTATAGCACTGCATCAGACCCTCTCCCCCTTCCCTTCATATTTATGACAACATCATAGAAGTGTCATAGGGGACGGGGCCCAAAACCTGTTTGTGTTCATTTCTGATTGGCACAAGCAAAGTTAACACCAAGGGGGGAGCAGATGCCTCAAAGTCTGGCTTCGCCCCCAAAAGGTGTGGAAATGCATATTGCTTTAGAATGCGTGCCACACTGAATGACAAAAGAAGAGGCCAGGGCAATACCGGTATGGGCAAGTTTTACAGGAAGCAGACAGGAACTCATCTCAACACCATACAATGGAATCAGTCTTCAAGCAGAATTCCCATGAATGTCACTTGGCAACCACACGGATATGCCCCTAAAATAGCAAGATTAGAGCAAGGAAAATAAAGATGTATCACTCTTGCTACAGAATTTCATTTGCATCACAGAATTTTTAGATGTTTTAACTTTCCCTGCTATATAATCCACCTGTAATTATCTAATTCTCAGGGGGATTTAAAGTGAAAGTAAGCGTAATGTCTGGCCCTTTCAATACTCATTTATACTGCCACAGTAGCGTAAAGGGGCCTTTGTGTAAATGAGAATCTTTAAGGAATATATCACAATTCCAAATCAGAAAACCTGGAGATATCAAGACTTTGTGATTTTTTTTGAAAACATGAAAAAATAACTAATTGATTCATCCCCATAATAAATGAGTAGCAAATTGGTTCTTACAGTATAATAATTCATTCTAGCTCAGACATTTCTGCAACCCTAACCAAATGTTATTTTAAGGTTTTTTATAAGTAGACTAGAACTGTGTCAAACTCAGTTTCCAGATGGCTTAGGGAACCTTCCTCATGTTTGTGTGGTGGTTGGCTTCAGACCCTCTGAGTTTTGCTTTATGCTTATTTTTTGAATGAATTAGAAGATTCAAAACTTAGCTGAAACTATTGTGTTTTGCCTTATTTCTTTTCAATAATTTAAACTTAGAAAATGTTCCATTAAGGTCATTATATGCTTTGAGTTGAGAAGAAGATGGCTTAGTGGTCTGAGTTTCATAGGTTCAAATCCTGATAGGTTCCGCTCAACCCTTCATCTTTTGAAGGTAGATAAATGGGGTTCCAGAAAGGGGCCTTCTATCAGAAACCTGAGAATTTCAAGGTTTGTTATTTCTGCTTGGACATTTAGGTTCCCTTGGCAGTTTACGAATTTGCTTCAGTGTCTTTGGCTAATATTTCCCTGCCCCATACACATAGTCTGCAATGTGTTCTGTGTAAGTAGCTTACCACCCTTCAGCCTCTCACACATGATTGAGTTTCAATGGAGCTGTATGTGTATAGACTGCCTCCCATGTAAGTTAATGGGAGTTTGGCCAATGACCTTATTAGGAATGGCATCAGGCCCATAGTTTGCACAGCACTTTGAGGTCCTTCCAGATGGAATGTCTAAGTGTAAAATATTACTATATTGAATGGCATCTATTTTAAGATAAGAGATAACTTGAACAAGGATTTATGAGATCAACCTCAAAAACTTTACAATTCTCATGGTTGCAAATATGATGGTCATAAGCACTGGAAATGTTTAAAGGGATATTTCAGTCATTTATGCCCTAGGGTTTTTTTATATTATGGATGAAAGCACCTGGTGTGTAAAAAGAATGAGGATTTAATGTCTTACTTTTATAAGTGGAAAAAGATGATCCATTTTTATTTGCTCTTCTACATGGCTAACCCACAGGTGCCATAAAGTGCAAGTGTATTTGGTTGATGATCTTTGTTAAGAGAGTTATACATACTACTTAGAAGTAAAAGCCATAAACGTCAAGTTTGCCTGAGCAGCTTTATTAAGCCACCTTTACTGAGCTATTAGGCACTCTAAAAATACCTCTTTATTAACAATATTAGTGTCTGCTTACATTTTTGCTTCTTAGTTTTCCTGTAGGCCAAACCCTACTAAAATCCAGGTCCTTCACTGATCTCTATACTAGTGGACCTCTGTGCCTGAAGGGAAGTCCATGGAAGTCAGAGTTCATTGCACGGCTGGGGCCGGAAATATTTCTTCATTCTCCTTCAAGTGATGTCTCAAATACAGAGGTTGTGGAACACCACCTTCCATCTTTCACAGTCAAGACAGAGTTGTAAAATGACCATTCTCCTTTGGGTACCAGTCCATCTGTCAATGTTTCCAACGTAGCTGGCTCTCTTTCTACCTCTTCCTATTTGACCGTGATCTTGCCTGATAGTATGAGTGCTGGAATTGAGTCACTCTGAGACTGGTGAGCAGTGTGTCCACAAAGAGAGGTTACTAATCAGTGTGAGTAAGGGCAGCTGAATCAGCCCTTTGGGAGCAGACATTTTGTGGTATCAACAATTCTGCAGACACATGGACATGTCCAGATATAGCTCCATAATTAATTTGTCCTGCATTTGCCCTTAGTTTATCAGCCTTCCATAAGTGGGGAAAATATTTGATGACTGGTGTCGTAGAAAATATTTTGAGATTATTTTACATATGTAAGAAAGCAAACTTGGGCCCTGGCCATGTAATTGACCCTACACAGATGTTTGCATGGGGATCAGAGCCTCAGTTTTCTTGGTTGTTTTTTTAATAAAACCCAAAAGAAAAATGAATGTATCATCAAGTGCTCCCACTGCCTGCTGGATGCACCCATGGTTAGGATGCTAGCCTCAGATTTCAGAGAACAGGGTTAAATATGCAGCTGTACCACAAACCTTCTGTGTGATGTTAGGTAAAATACAGCTTTTTGGTGCTTTAGCTCCCCATCTATAAAATGTAGATAGTAGAACTTCTGTACCTCATGGGGTGTGGTGAGGATAATTACACGAAAGGGTTCAGATACTTCAGTGGTAAGTGGGATATATAAGTACCTAAGATAGATAGATAGGTGGAGAGAGCTGCAAAGGAGCCCTTTGGACTGCTGATTCTCAGCAAACAAGCATCATCAGTTGCCCACTTAGTGGAGCTCTGCACTGCAGGAGTGTTGCAAAGTACTCGGGACCTGGGACACAGTCTGGTCTTGCCCTTCACAATTTCGGTTAAAAATCAAGGGCTTTTTTAGTCCGCTTTAGGCCATCTTCTATATGTAGCCAAAATACATTAATACAATATATGTACAATACAGAGAAAGGAATCCTATGGAGATCAAATCAGAGCTGATTCCTATTCTAATTTAAATATTGCCACTTTGCAGGCTGTGCTAACAATGCTTTTTCTTTAAAGTATTCAGAACAATGATTAAATATATTGTAGCAAATATGATCATTAAAAAATAAATGTGTATTCAGGTACTTCTAGCCCAACAAGGACATGACATGAAGCCCAGTGAAGTCAAAGGGAGTCTTTCTATTGAGCTCACTGAGCCTTAGATCAGGCACTGAATGTGCAACATTTTCAATTAACAGCAAGAGGACTTTTATAAGCTCAAGGCATGCAAATGGTAAACACTTTTTTAAAATTTATTTTTGTACTTAGTTTCTGGGGTTAGTTTCTGTTGCACCCAGACTATGTCAAATATCAGCCTAAAGCGCATTCTTGCATCTAAATTATGTCTTGAAAGCAGGAGGTCAACATAAAAATGTTAAAGAAAAAAATATGTTGTGGTGCAATTGTTTGTTAAAATATCGTTCAGTGGTTGGCTGCTACTGGAACAACTCCTTGGTAAAAGGCATAGGGCCATATCATGCCTAGATCCAGGCCCAGAAGGTCCCCTCAAAACACAGATCTCACCTTTTCATGACGAAGGGGAAGGGAGTTCAGCTGCTTCCATAGCACCATCCTGTCTTCTGGAGACCTGGCAGAGATCCATTTGAGAGGAGCAGTCAATGACTAGGTGGGGCAGAGGCTGGAAGTGTTCAGCCCTGCATTGAATGTGGAGGGCACACACATTGTCCCATCACCAGCAGCATGGACATCACCTGGGAAATATAATACCCTCCTAACCTTTAGTGCATTTCTGTGGCTCCTCTCTGCAATATCAAAGGGGGCAGCTGTGTCCAAAGAAAGTCAGTTACTGGTAGCCCAGCTCCAAGGAGGCCATATCATTAGGAGCGGGACAAGGGGATTCCAAACCCAGTGTTGAGGTGGATCCCCCATGATCCATGTGGTTTCCAAGGGCTTGATAGTGTGGAGGCTTTACAACCCCCTCTCTACATTCCCCTTCCCTGAGAGAGCCATATGGGAGAATCTCTGTGAGGGGATCCTCACAGAGATTTCTTTCCCTCAGAATCTTCCCAAGGATTTTGCTACAGAAGAGCTTGACCCTACAGAAGAGTTTTGAAGTCAAAGGATTTGGGATGTTACCTGGGTTTGCTCTTGTTATAAAAATAACGACACCAGGATTAAATGTACTGCAGCCTAGAGTCATAAGAAAGGTGATTCTAGTTGGGTTTAATGTAGCTCGGAGACAAAGTACATTAACCATCTGTCAGAAGATTGTATGAACAAGGGTGTTTCCATGCACAGTTTCTCTATGATACTTGAGACGGTCTCATTTTAAAATGCTCAAGGGGATTTTTTTAGACAAGTGTTCTTTTCAAGATGACAAGAAATAAGTAATTTACATCCACACACAAAATAAGCTAAATAAACGAAGTCATAAACATTTTCAAAGGAAAAAGTAGTAGAGGGAGAATTTATTTTTTTACCCTTTTGTTGCTATTTTTTCTTTTGGAAAAAATATAAAATAAAAAAGCTTAGTGCAGAGAATGGGGAAGTAATGGGGAGAAAGTAGCAGGCATACAAGGTCCAATTTCCCCAGGCCCCTGCCACTCACTCTACCTCTCACATCCAGAGTCAAAGTCTGGGGAGCCCTTCTGGGTAACTGGTGAATTGGTCCAATGTCCCTTCATGGCTGTGTACATCAGATACACTGCAAGCCTTCGTACATCAGGATGCAGAAAGGCTGCAATTCAGGAAAGCATTTAAGCATGTTCATAAATTCATCCCTATTCTACAAAGTCCTTAACTTTAAGCAGGTGCTGAAATCCCATTGATGTCAATGGGCAAAATTTTCAAAAGCACCAATGTGACTTAGGAGACTAAATTTCTTAGGTGCTTTTGAAAATGTTACCTGGTATGACATAAACAGGTGCCTAAAATTAAGCATAGAATCATAGAACCAGGGTTAGAAGGGACCACAAGGGTCATCTAGTCTAACCCCCTGCCAATATACAGGATTTATTATGTCTAAATCATTGAAGACAGATGGCTATCCAGCCTCTTTTTGAAAATCTCCAGTGAAGGAGCTTCCACAAACTCTCTAGGCAGTCTGTTCCATTTTCCTATTGTTCTTACAGTTAGGAAGTTTTTCCTATGCTGTAGTTTGAACCCGTTGCCTCTTGTCCTGCCCTCTGTGGCAAGAGAGAACAAGTTTTCTCCATATAATGTCCCCCCTTAATCTCCTCTTTTCCACACTAAACATGCCCAACATCACCCACTCAAAAAGGATATTGTGGAACTGGAAAAGGTTCAGAGAGGGACAACACAGATAATAGTATATGAAATGGTTTCCATAAGAGGAGAGACTCAGGCCATTTCCACACTACACATTTTTGTTAACGCACGCTACATTGGCATGTGTTATGTGTTTTGCTGAATGAGGATGGTCTATTAAATCTGGGTGTAAATGGGGGAAATCAGCCTCAAATTACTTCTATAAAGAAAACGCCAGTGCAGTTGAGCATTAAACACCACCAATATAGACTAATCCTTCACTAAATCAGCGTAGCATGATATGCAAAGTGAGTGGATATAACTTCTCAAATTTGAACATGTAGGATTTTACCATTTAGTGGTACTGGCAAACTGCAAAGCTTTAAGAATGCAATTAAGATAATTAAATGTGTAGTTGTTGTAAAGGTAAAACAATTGTTTAAAATTCCCATCATTACCAGAATTAGTTTCAGCATGTGTAAGACTCAAACACTATAACTGCATTTAGTTAAAAACAAAGATGTCTTGGCCAGTAAGGAAAAGAATATCTATCTCTTTCAGCTGAGCTCAATATTCCATGTTTGCCTCCTCCCCCCAAGAGTTCATTCCCCACACCCTTGTTACTTTAGAATCAAAAGGAAAAGTGATTTGTTTTCACTATGTCATTCACGATTTTGAATCAAGTCCCCTCTCAGTCTTTAGATTTCCAGGTTAAACAAATCTGGTTTGAGCAATTTCACATCATATGTTAGTATAGCTGGTATTTTCAGGAAAGAAGAATTATTGTATCACTCTTGTACTTCAGAAAAAAGGCTGAGTATAATGTACCACTTCACATTCCTTTCTCTTCATTCTCTTTAAATCCGTACCTGTTATTTCCTTCACCATACCACACTGACTGACTAGGAACAACAGAATTGCCATATTAGGTCAGACCAATGGTCCATTTAGCCCAGAATCCTGTCTTCTGACAGTGGCTAGTGCCAGATCACTTAGGCTATGCCTACACTACTGCTGGATCGACACTCTGGCGATCGATGCACATGGGGTTGATTTATCAGGTCTAGTGAAGACCCACCAAATCGACCACAGATTGCGCTCTGGTTGTCCCTGGTACTCCACCCCAAATTAGAAGAGTAAGGTAAGTCAATGGGAGACACTCTCCCTTTGACCAAGCACAGTGTAGACACCGCAGTAAGTTGACCTAAGCTACGTCGACTCCAGCTACGTTATTCACATAGCTTAGGTCAACTTACTATGGTAGTGTAGACATAGCCTTAGTTAGTTTGACAGTTTCTCTTCAGTTATGCACTTTTATCAAATTTGTCCTCTCCGCTTTACTAGGATATAGAATAACACCTTTACAAAAATCCAAACTCTTCTTCATCCACTGAACTATAAATACAAATTTCTTAATCAACACTGCTCAGATAATTTCAAGCATTTCTAAATACATTTGAAAGGAACACCTACAAGGGTTTTTGATTAAGTTATTACTATACTAGCTGCAGTCAGTATTTTAATTATTTTTTCCTCCTTTGAAAATGTTTGCTTTGTAACATTCTATAATAATAGAATTATCTGTAAGTGATTCCTCACTGGACTAGTTAGGGTACCAATTTTCTATATGAATAGAAAGAGTCTTGAGCCGCATAAATAGTGTCTATATTGACCATTTCCAAAATTAAATCATTACTTGGGAAGTCTATGAAATTAATCAGTGGAACATAAATACTCATTAAATTGTCTGCTGTAATCCATCACCCAGTACAGAATTATTCCCTTTTCTGTGCTTATAATGTCCAATTAACTATTAATGGAATAAGCCTATGCAGACATTTTAAAGGATGTCAAAGACAACTGTATTAAAATAAAAAAGTCATGTGTAGAGTAATAATTTGATCAGAATACTTTATCAAGGTCTTTTTCACAGAGAAAGTGTCAATTTCTGTTTGGGAATGTCCCTATTCAGAAACTGGAGTGTCCTAATCACTGGGCCATTCTTCTTCTCTCTGGAGAAGAAAGCATTGCACAGTGGCTAGAGCCTTGAACTTAGGATCCCTGTTTAAATTTCCTGCTCCACCACAGACTTCCTGTGTGACCTTAGGCAAGCCACTTAGGGAATCTCTACACTGCAATACGACATCTACAACTCACTTGTGTTAGCTGACTAGGGCTGGTGGGGCTCAGGCTGTGGGAGTATAAAATTGCAGCATAGATGTTTGGGCTCTGGGGCCCCACTAGTTGGGAGGGTCCCAGAATCTGTGCCCCAGCCCGAGCCCTGCAAGCTTTAGTTATCTGGACTAGCCATGGGTGTTTCATAGCAGGGAAGTCATACCCCCAGCCTCTCTGTGTCTCAGTTCCTCATCTGTAAATGGGTCTAATAGCACTTCCCTACCTCACAGTGGTGTTTTGAGAATAAATGCTCTTTAAAAGATTGTGAGGTGATCAGATACTGTGGTGATTGGCTCCAGATAGGTACCTAAGATAGACAGATAGGCCCTGATCCAACTACCATTGAAGTCAATGGAGACACTCAGTGGGAGCTGGTTTGGACCCTAGAGGCAGGGGCGGCTCCAGGCACCAGCACAGTAAGTGCGTGCATGGGGCGGCAAGCCGCGTGGGGCGGCGTGACGGTTGCTGTGAGGGCAGCAGTCAGGCGGCCTTCAGCAGTGTTTCTGCGGGAGATCCACCGGTCCCGCGGCTTTGGTGGCAATTCAGCGGCAGGCACGCCGACGGCGCAGGACCGGCGGACTTCCCGCAGAAATGCCGCTGAATCCGCGTGACCAGTGGACCACCCGCAGGCATGCTGCCAGAAGCCGCCTGACTGCTGTGCTTGGGACGACAAAAATCATAGAGTCACCCCTGCCTAGAGGCCTGGTCCTGCACTATTGAAATCGTTGTGACTTTTGCCATGGACTTCAATAGAAGCAGGGTCAAGACCTAAATCAGTTACATAATCACAGAATTATAGAAATGTAGGACTAAAGGGACCTCAGAAGGTCATCATGTTCAGCCCCCTGCACTGAGACAAGACCAAGTAATCCACCCCTGAAAGGTGTTTGTCCAACCTGTTCTTAAAAAACCTTAAAAATGCTGGCAACTCCACAAACTCCTTTGAAAGCCTATTCCAGAGTTTAACCCTTATAGTACTCTAGCTGAGGCCTCACCAGTGCCAAGTAGAGCAGGACAATTACCTTCTATGTCCACTTACTCCACTTTTAGTAATATACCCCAGAATATTAGTCTTTTTTGCAGCTGCATCACATTGTTGGCTCATATTCAATTTGTGATCACTATGACCCCCAGATCCTTTTCAGAAGTACTACGTACCTCAAGGAGCTGACTGAGGAGATATCTGAGGCATTAACAATTTTCTTCAAAAATAAATGGAGGACAGGAGAGATCCCAGAGGACTGGACGGGGGCAAATATAGTGCCAATTTATAAAAAGGGGAATAAGGACAACTGGACCTGTCAGCTTAACTTCAGTACCCAGAAAGATAATGGAGCAAATAGTCAAGCAATCAATTTTCTAACACCTAGAAGATAATAAGATGATAAATAACAGTCAACATGCATTTGTCAAGAAAATACCATGTCAAACCAACCTAATAGCCCTCTTTGACAGGGTAACAAGCTTTGTGGATAGTAGGGTATCACCGTGCTCAGTGGGTCACAGCCGAGAATACCAGATTCAGGACAAACTGCTGAGAAACAGGGAAGACTCACCCCAACTAGTGGTTATTCTATCATTAGATATACCAAGCCAGTAACAAAAATAAACTTCTTTCTCTTCACACTGCTTAACAACAAGTCAAAAATACAGACTCCTTAGGCATTCGAGCCCGTATCTCACCACCCAGCTCCTAGACTTTATCATGAGTGGTTATTGAAAACCCATTTAATCAAATAAAGGGTTCTGATCTCAAGAGACCAGACACGTAGTCGGGTCAATATATAACTCAGATCTTACCCAATTATGCTGATGCCAATCCTTTAGCAACTAAAATCTAAAGGTTTATTTATAAGAGAAAAGAAGAAGAGAGTTAAAATGGTTAACAGATCATATTCATACAAACTTTCCATTGTTCTTATATCAGTTTTATAGCAGTGATGTTATAGACTGCTGGCTTGTACAGTCTCTGGTAACTTCCAAAAGATTTGAAGGTCCTCAGTCCATAGTTCAAATATGCTCCTTTTAGTTGCAAGTCCACAGTTCAGAGAATCAGAGCAGGAAAGAGGGGCAACGTGGAGATGATTCAAGGGTCTTTTGTACCCTCTGTCAGGTGCTTGGAATTTTACTGTCCCAAAACAAAGCTCACAGCAAAATTACTGGCACAAGATGGAGTCCAGGGTCACATGAGTATATCACATGTCCTTACATGGCTTGCTGACTCACGGGGCAGCCATTACCCATATTCTGACTGGGGAGTCCACAGGAAGACTCACCATTAGACAAGCTTCTCCTATGACCCATTGTTAGAGTGAAGTGTCCTTTAATGGTCCATTAAACTTGAATAGTCTGTTCACAATGCTAGGCTGGATGTAAACTACCTTGTAGGTGATACCCCAGGAACAACACATTTAAGATATAGATGCATAGCCAATATTCATACCTTCAGATACCATGATGATACATGGATTTAAACAGGGTAATCTTATCTAGTCAATCATAACTTTTCCATTGACACCATACATGACATACTTTGTACAAGATTTGTTGGAATTGTCTAACAATAGCAATATTAATGATATAAATGGTCATATTTCAATCATACAGCATCATGGGGGAAGTGGGAGATGTGGTATATCTTGTCTTTAGTAAGGCTTTTGATACTGTCTTGCATGACCTTTTCAAAAACAAACTAGGGAAATATAGCCTAGATGGCGCTACTATAAGTTGGGGTATAACAGGTTGCAAAACCATTCCCAGACAGTAGTTATCAATGGTTCACAGTCATGCTGGAAGGGCATATCAAGTGGGTTCTCTCAGGGCATGTATGGGACAAACCCAGCCCAGCCTCACGGAGAACAAAGGACACTGGCCTAGGCAGCAACAAAGGATCTGTTGGATTCTCGAGTGAGTCACGCCCCTTCCCTTTATCATTTTGGGACTACGATGAGGTAATGCGCACCTGCCCTGAATGCGGGGGGGGGGGGGGGGGGGGAGGTGGGGAACAAAGCCAAGAGGGAAAAAAGAACATGATAAAAGGGAAAGACGTTTTGCCATTCTCTTCCTTTCTCTTCCACCCCCATCTATAGACACCACCACCAAGCAACTGAAGCACTGATCAAAGGGGAGAGCCTGGCTGAAGGGCAACCAGACAGCCTGTGGTGAGAAGCATCTAAGTTTGTAAGGGCACTGAAAGTGTTAAGATCAGCTTAGAATGCATTTTGGTTTTATTTCATTTGACCAAATCTGACTTCTTGTGCTTTGATTTGTAATCACTTACAATTTATCATTTGTAGTTAATAAATTTGTTTGCTTATTCTACCTGAAGCAGTGTGTTTGGTTTGAAATGTGTCAGAGACTCCCTTTGGGATAACAAGCCTGGTACATATCAATTTCTTTGTTAAATTGACAAACTCATACAAACTTGCAGCATCCAGCGGGCATAACCAGACACTGCAAGATGGAGGCTCCTAGGGTTGTGTCTGGGACTGGAGATATTTGCTAGTGTCATTAGGTTGCACAATCCAAGCAACGGCTGGCCCAAAGTGCTCACTCATGTAATTGGGAGCAGCCTACATTCTAGAGGCTGTGCATGAACAGCCCGGGAGTGGGGGTTCTCACAGCAGAGCAGGGTAAGGCTGGCTCCCAGAGTCGAGGATTGGAGTGACCTAGTAGATCACCAGTCCAGATAACACCAGGAGAACATGACAGATGTATTAGCAGGAGTGTTGTAAGCAAGACATGAGAAGTAATTCTTCCTCTCTACTCCATGCTGATAAGGCCTCAACTGGAGTATTGTGTCCAGTTCTGTGCCCCACATTTCAGGAAAGATGTGGACAAATTGGAGAAAGTCCAGAGGGGTGCAACAAAAATGATTAAAGGTCTAGGGAAAACATGACCTATGAGGAAAGACTGAAAAAAATTGGTTTGTTTCGTCTGGAAAAGAGAAGACTGAGAGGGGACATGATAGCAGTTTTCAAGTACATAAAAGGTTGTTATCAAGAAGAGGGAGAAAAATTGTTCTCCTTAACCGCTGAGGATAGGACAAGAAGCAACGGGCTTAAATTGCAGCAAGAGAGGTTTAGGTTGGACACTAGAAAAAAATTCCTGTCAGGGTAGTAAAGCACTGGAACAAATTGCCTAGGAAGGTTGTGAAATCTCTGTCACTGGAGGTTTTTAAGAACAGGTTAGACAAACACCTGTCAGGAATGGTCTTGTTATATATAAGTAGTCCTGCCTTGAGTACAGGGACTGGACTAGATGACCTCTCAAGGTCCCCTCTAGTCCTACACTTCTATGATTCTATCATTTAGCCAGTTATTCCCCATTTTGTAGTTGTGCAGTTGATATTTCCTACCCAAATGCAGTACTTTGCACTTGTCTTTATTGAATTTCATCTTGTTGTATTCTGACCAATTCTCCAATTTGTCAAGGTTGTTTTGAATTGTAATCCTGTCCTCCAAAGTTCTTGCAACCTCTCCCAGCTTCGTGTTATCTGCAAATGTTATAGGCATACTCTCCACTGCATTACCCAAGTCAGTAATTAAAATATTAGATAGTACTGGACCCAGGACAGACCCCTGAAGGACCCCACTAGATGTGCCTTCCCAGTTTGACAGAAAAACATTAACTACTCTTTGAATACTGTCTTTTAACCAGTGGTGCATCCATCTTATAGTTATTTCATTTAGACACATTTCCCTAGCTTGCTTCTGAGAGTGTCATGTGGGACTGTGTCAGAAACCTTACTAAAATCAAGCTATATCATGCTACCCCCCTATCCAGACTAGGCCAATAATGAAACGAGGCATGTGGCATAGTGGATAGAGAACTGGACTGGGACTTAGGAGCACTGGTTTGATTCCCAACACTGCTGGATAACCTGGAGGAAATCACTTCTCTTCTCTGTGCATTTGTTTCCCCATCTATTAAATAGGAGTAATTAGATTAATCTCCTTGGTAAAGTGCTTTGAGACCTATTGATGAAATGTGCCATATAAGAGCTATTATTATTATTACGCTACCTCATCTAGGTTGATTCAGTGGTATCAAAATACTTGGCTATGCTTTATACATTTTTTAAAATGATGTGTGGGGTGATAGCTAGGAGATATCTGTGAATCTTGGGGGATTTTGTAGCTGAATGGTTATGAAGTGTTGTCTTCGTGGCTACTTTTATATTCAAATAATTTCAAGAAGAGTTTGACAAATGGAAATTGTTCAGTTTCAAGTGGAAGGCTAGAGGCTTTGAGTGTTGCTTTTTATCTTCAAATTATAAATATATCTGCTTTGTACCTGGACTACACCAGAGGCTTGATGGTACACTGTTTGAAGCAGAAAACCAGATCACAGTCATGAAAAGTTTGGCGTTAGGTACATCTAAATGAATGAGGTAGATTGCTAACTTCAAAACAATGTTGTACACAATACAAGAATATATCCATGTACCATTTATGGAAATATGTTATAATCCCCTCTTATAATATAAGAGTACTGAATATTTATATAAGATTGTGTTCTATATTCATTTAATGTTCCTAGCATTCTTTCCAGAGTTCAGTGCACTATAGGAAGAAAAATTTTCTCTCACGGTGTTTTCCTTTGTGGGAGATGTGAAGTAGACTTTAGTGTATGGTAGTCAAAAAAATTTACAAGAGTAAAATATACCTCTCACAGCAGCAGCTGGCACTCAATAGGTATAACTCAGGCATATAGACATGATTAAGTTACTAATATAATATGCAATACACAAAATAGGAAGAAACAAGCGCACACTGGCATAAATCCAGCCCAAGTACTCAGGGTCAGATTTTTAAAGGTATTTAGGTGCCTAAAGATGCAGATAGGTGTACAGTGGGATTTTCAAAATCACCTGGGCATCTCTAATCAATGGGATGTAGGCAACTAACCTGCTTAATTACTTCTGAAAATTTTATTATGTGCCTATCTTTGTCTTTAGAGGCTTGTAACATGCTGTTCCACAAAGTAGCATCCTGTAACCCCCATATTCATCATTCGTATGTGGTTGTGATATTTTATACAACATGCCACGAAAGATATCATATGAAAGGTCATGATCTGCTGAAGCCGACTGTTCTGTCAAAGTATGTATATCATTAATGTATATGAAATAATGAGATTTTGCTGCATAGTTGTTATTGAAATATGTTGTAAATTTGGGAGTCTCCATTGCTAGTTCTCCATTGACAACAAAAGAGGTGATCCACTCCCAGGAGGGTGTTACATGACCATTAATCAGCAGGGGAGTTGTAAACAAGGGATTTACAGTTCTGTAAGAGAAACACCATACAATGTGCTGTGACTCAGCAAAGCCCTCCAGGACATGTCTGAGGGCTAGTCTACACTGGCAATGGTAAAGTGCTGCCGCGATGTGGTTTGTGTAGTCGTGGGAGAGCTCTTCCAGCACTTTAAAAAACCCACCTCCACGAGGGGCATAGCTCCCAGCGCTGGTGCACTGTCTACGCTGGTGCTTTACAGTGCTGAAACTTGCTGTGCTCAGGGGGGTGTTTTTTCACACCCCCGAGCAAGAAAGTTGCAGCACTGTAAAGTGCCAGTGTAGACAAGCCCTGAGCTAGTGTTTTCCAGGCACATGGACTGAGAATATAAAATAGGGGACAGTGTAACCATGCTTTTGCTTTTCTCCTCCTCCACCTATGCTGGAAGAAATAAGAATGCTGGAAAGACAATGACTTGAACTGAAGAGACTAGTCCCAGGCTTAAAGGGGAAGCCTGTGAATTAAGAGCTATAACCTACCTGCAACATCCAGTGGGGTGAGAAAAATTGTTTGATCTAAATACTGCCTAGTCTAATAAAGTTTAAGATTTAGACTGTGTGCTTACCTTTTATGTTCTTTGGTAACTATCTTTTGGTAACTATCTTTGGTAACTATCTTTCTTTGGTAACTATCTTTGGTGCCTACCACTTATAATCACTTAAAATCTATCTTTCTATAGTTAATAAATCTGTTTTATAACAATGTGTTTTGGTTTCAAGTGCTTGGGAAATTTCAGCTCAATTTACAAAGGCTAGCGTGTGTCCTTTCCACATCGAGGGAGGGGCGGACTGGATAATAAACTTACATTGGTCAGGCTTCTGACCAGGGCAAGACTGTATATTCCAGGGGTTCAAAGCTGGGGGCTTGGGACATTTGCTGGTGCCTTTCTCTGTGTGATTTGTGAGTGGCTCAGGGAGCATACATGCAATTTACCTGGGTGTAGGGCTCCACATGCTATTGTACTGAGTGATGACAGCGCCTAGAGGGGTTTGCTGCTTATCACTAGCAAAGCATTGTGAGAGACAGTGCAGGCTGGAAAGTTAAGGGGGCACAGCGGTATCCCAGTTCCAGGTTGTACCCTGGGGATCAAGTTAAAGGGCCTAAATCTCTTTGAAAATCTGATGTCCTCTGATGGCTATTTGGAAGTGTATGTGAAAAAAAAGGGTGATCTTAGTCCAGTTCCAGTCAGATCAGTGTCAATGGCATAACCACAACTGGCACTAATTGGCAGTCTTGTAGGCAGTCTCTACATCACTTAAAGGTGGTACCTTCTAAACAGCTTTGATTGGAAGCTTGTATTGCCCCTACTCGTACTTTACCTGTTAACGGAAGTTTCCTTCGGCCTGTGTTATACCGGAGGTTGGACTAGATGATCATAATCATCTCTTCTGGTGTTAAACTATATGAATCAATGAAATGACAATCCTGAACCTTTCATGAGCTTTGAATTCACTCAAAGGTAACTAAGAAATTGTTCCTGCAGAAGTAGTAGGTGGTTCCCAACTGCCAACAAACAAGATGATCAGGGAAACATTTACATATTGCTCTGTATGCAGTGTTGTTTTCCTGAGGTGAAATTCTTGCTAGGGCAGAAGGCCGGTACCAGACCACTTAAGTCCTTATACCCAAATTCTACCCTATTGCCCAGCCAGAGTAATTGAGGAACTGTGCAGGGGAGGAAGGGAAAATTGAAAGTAATCCTCCTTCCTAGGCAATTGAGGCTCTGCTCCCTCTCCCTGCAACACCAGCTGAAGGGCTAGTATGCTCCCCCCAACCCCCCGGCCCTTTTTCCCCTGCCACCAAGACTGGTGGTCTCATGTAATGGCACTTCCCTCAGCCCTGCCCCTTAACACCTGCTATGCATGGCCATATCAGGAACCTATTCAAGTCACAGTACAAGAATAGCAACCAGCAGGTACTCTATCCTTCTTCCCTTTACAGCAGAATTACATTTAGGGCCCTCTCCATCTCCAGAGGTAGGATAAAGGTGGGAGCCTTAACATGGGATTTAACTGGTACATAGGATTTTGTGGGGGCTTTTGGTACTGAGGTAAATTCCAACCTAGGAATAGTAACAGTTGGTGGTGTGTTAATTTTGATGGAATAAATGAGCACAAAGAGTCACGGTATTATATGACCCTGTCACTGTCCAACATTAACCAGTGTTAAACAAGGTCTGGAGTTTGGTTTACAGACACCTTAGCCTGCTTAGTATCATAGCAAATGCACCATTATATATTTTTATCCTTTTATTATATATACTGAAAAGAAGGAAAAACAGTTAAAGCATTTGAAATGTAAAGTGTTAAGTAAGGCTTTTATTTATTTTAACAATAACACTTTTTCCCTTTCCCTTTAGCTTCCCTTTCCTTTTTGGGAAACCCACCTATCTGACAATTTTTTAGGAAGTACTAAAGATCCTAATGATAGTCCTTTTCTAGAGAAAGAGAATTTAGTTGAGCTGGCCTGGAGCTGTTGTTTTTAAAGTCCAGTCCCGTTTCCTACAAAATAAGACAAACACACACAGGAGGAGAAAGAAAAGAACAGCAAAGAGAGAAAATAAAGCTTCTGTCTTTAGTGTTGACTCTTATTTGCAACCTTACTGTTGGAAAAACATAGGCATGGCACATGGCCTTTGTAATAGGGTGCTCAGAAGGCCAGGCGGCCTAGTGGTTGGCATGCTTGATTACCATCCCCTTGCTTCCCTGACAGAGGTAGCTCAGTCCTTAAGGAAGTATGGTAGGAGGACTTAACCCCTCCCTCTCCAGCAGGTCCCAGCCCAGGGTCCTATGTAAAGTAACACCAGTAGAATCCTCAGCAAAGAGTCTAAGTCTACTGCTTGGCGCAACTTCCTACCTCTGTTTCTTCAGTTTGGGGCATGGTCTCTATAGTCCAAACAGTCTGTAGTGATTTGACTTGAGTAGTGCCCCCCTGTGAACCTTTTGCAGTATCCTGCCAAAGCCTGAGGTCCTCTGGGTGAGAAGGATGTAACATTGGAGGGGCCTAACCCCATAATGTCTCTATAGTTAAATCACACAGTTCATACACTGTTGGATGCTCCTCAGCAGTCTCCCTTGGACAGGGACGCAATGCTTCTTCTCCACTGGCTGTTCCGGTGGCTACCAGGTTGGTAGAGACGCTCCCCTCATGTAGAGAAGCAGAGCTACCTCCTGCCTCTTCAACAGTCAGCCCTGAACTGAGCCAGGTTCCCTCCTTTTCTTCCCCCTCCAGGCCAGGCATTGGCTGGCTGCAGGTATAGCAGGATGGGGCTATAGGGTCTCTTTCACCCTTTTCATGCTGGTGTGAGGTTTCTCAACCTCATTAGTCTTATTAGCCACTCTGAAATCTGGCTATTTAGGGCATTGCTTTTAGCTGCCTCTCTGATCACAGGCTTACAGCAGTGTTGCACAATATCCTGGCTTGGCTGGCTAAGACAGATTCTTCCTAGACAGAAGGGAAAAGGAGAGAGATAGGAAAGGGAAGAAATGAGGTGGTGAAGGAAAAGGATGAGTGACAAAGTCTCCCAGGTGGTGGTTGGGATTTAGTTGGAGATGGCAATGTTATCTGTCTCTCTCTCTGGCCCAGTTTGATCAGGATATTTAGGTTTATGGTGATGGAGGCCCAGTGGTGGATCTCAGGGTACCAGGAGATGTAGGGATGGCAGCCATGATAGTCCTGCTTTGAGCAGGGGGTTGGACTAGATGACCTCCTGAGGTCCCTTCCAACCCTGAGATTCTATGATTCTATGACTCTAAAGCTGAATCTTATCCTGTTCTTCTGTCTTTTTCTCAGTGATTCTTGGGGGTGGGGGTTAAGTATTTTTTTTATTATAAGGACCCCAAAAGGGAATGGTGGGTGGAATGACCCATCCTCTCATTGTTTTTTCAACCAATCAGGCCTAATTCTTGACACCCAATTTTGATTAATTTATTTCTGATCCTATGCTTTTTCTTGTTGACCAGGCATGATTTTAACAGCCCTTGACTTATATCAGTAGAAATGAGAAGGTCTATAAACACCATACAAAACACAAGCAGGAAGGGGTTAAGAACCCTTTCCACCAGCAGACAGGAAAACCAGCCCCACCCTGGCTCAACTGTGAAAAATATTGATTATGGAGACACGCCCCAGCAGCAGTAGCTAATGAGGGCAAGCCCAAGTATAAAGAGTGAAAGACAGGAAGAGTGTGGACAAAAGTGCTTGGGGGCTTTAAGAGAACAACAACTCAGTTTCAGAGTGACAGAAAAGCTAGCATCAGGATTCCTGTGAAAGCCTTAGAACTGCTTGAAATGTAAGGGAGCTTGAGGCAAAAGCCCTTAATAGCAAGGGCTTTTTGACTCATTTATGTTATATTTATGGACTTGGCCTTTTTGTCGAGCTGACTCAAACTACAGCTGGGTCAAGGACTGACCCAGGCTGCTTGAACTGTGCACACGGTGGCATAGGCTCTGACTTCCGGTGGCACCGGTGGGGGCTGACGCCCGGTGTCAGGGGCGGGGCCCTGCCCCGACGCCAGGACCCGCCCCTGACGCTGGGCCCCGCCCCTGACATCGGGTGACGTTGTGGGGCCCCACCCCCTGACGCCGATGCAATGTCACCCAGCGTCAGGGGCAGGGCCCCGCAACATCTCCCGGTGCTGAGGTGAGCTTGCCGCGGGTCCCGGGACTGGCGGGGAGCTGGGCGCGGGCCCCGGGAATGGCGGGGAGCTGCCGGTGGGTGCTCTGCACCCACCAATTTTTCCCCGTGGGTGCTCCAGCCCCGGAGCACCCACGGAGTCGGCGCCTATGCATGGTGGTGCATGTCACTGCTGACAGTAGGCCTTTTTGTCTGGATTAATTTGATCTTCCTTTTACACCCTTTTTATTAACATTTATTGTTATAAGTTACTGTGACATTATTATGAACTTTTACTTTTTTACAATTGAGCTTTCAATTAGGGTCAATTTGTAGGCCCAGTTATTAAAACACTAGCCAGTCTAAGCCCTGCCATAAACCATAAAGATTGCTTGCATATAGAATGACTGCCCAACAGAAACTCTGTGTGTGTGTGGGATATAGGAGAGTAAATATTTATAGAGAGGTAGCTGCAGTTGTCCTATAAATTATATCAGCATAGACTAACATACAGTAAAAAAAAAAATCACTTCTCCCTTAGCATTTGTCTCTCAGCATACAATATCATACCCCTCAGCACCGCTTATAGTGTAGGTCTTCCTATGGGCAACAGCTGGCTACACAATTTTAGAAAGAAAGGAGAAGCAAACTGGGCTTTCTCTATGGTTGTTGGAAGTCTATTTCAGGAGCTGTACTTTATGAGTCTCTTCCTAGCAGGTTTGGTCAATCGAACCACACAAGCAAGTTCAATGATGTCTTAAATGTAAATGTTAATGGATAGTTATGTCTGGCTAACATCTTGCTGTTATAATACTAATATCTGATTTACTGGATTCACCAAATTTTAATCAATATAATTCTAAAAATAGACTTTAGTTTTCATATTAGCCCATTTTTCAAGGTATTTTGGTAACAAGTTTTATATTGCAGGGGTGAGATGACTATGTGCTTAAACTCCATAAAGCACATTAGCTTACTTTAAGATGTATACAATCTTAGGTCCAGGTTTCCTTATCCTTAAAAATAATGGATATTCATTCTGTCGCCTTTAGTGCTCATCTTAAGTACCTTACTCCAGGGGGAGAGCTATTGATTTCAGTGGGATTACTACTCACAGAGTAAGGTACTACACAGTGTGAGGTAAGGATGGCAGAATCTGCCCCCTAGTTAATTCTTCTGCAAAGTAGTCCAGTCCCAATATCCATCTAAATAATTACTAATGAAAAAAAGTGAAGCAAACTCTTTGAGCTCATTCTACTAAATATTTCTAAAACAAGGATCATTAAGGTCCTGAGGCCTGAAGCAAGTTTTCTGAAGGTTGGTTATGACACCAATAGGCCCCGATCCGCCTTCCATTAGAGATTTGCCATTGATTTCAAGAGGAAAAGGAGAAGTTTTGCCTTAATAACCGCTGATCCTTAATACCAAAGAATATGGACAGGTGAATTCAAATTGCATTAGGTTTAATCAGTAGCATAGGCAGGCTATAAAAAGGCGCCTCCCCAGGCTCCCCCTGTACTCACCCGGCAGGCCTCTGGGTCTTCAGCGGCAGGTCCTCACTCGCTCCAGGTCTGAAGACCCGGAGTGCCACCGGGTGAGTGCAAGAAGCAGCGCTTAAAAAGAAGCGGCACCTTTTTTAGCTCTCCGCTCCCCCTGCTCCCCCCCGGCTACGCTACTGGGTTCAATCCCCTGGCCTACGTATAATGCTAAGTCATTATATACCAAAGAAAGCATTGTTCTAATGCCATTTCTTCTTGCAACAAAAATTTTAAAAATCATGAATTGCCTTGTTCCTATGGGTCAGCTGTTTGGGTTTTTTTTTAATGAACGTTTTTTCCCCATTTCCAAATGCTTGTTGTCTCCCTCAGAGCGGATTATCAGGAGCGGATAATTTAAACTTAAATTAAATTTATAGCTGGTGGCAAACAAACAGGTGCTGCTCAGTTCAGAAAAGAACACCTCTTTCAGCAACACCAGGCCTTGTAAAGTTCTGACAGTAAATAAAGTACTTGGTGAAGCAAAGTTTTCCTTAAATTGAATAAGGTGCCCTGTATTCCTTGAGGACCTGGAGAAACAGGTGCCTGAAATAATTGGGTTTATTTGTAAGATTCAACTAGCCTCCACGTTATTTTTATTTTTTTAAATTTTGAAACCTGTTCAATTTCTTGCTTATGATTTTTTCCATTAAGATGCCAAGAGTCCTCCAGACACAGGAGCTGAAAAATGGTAATTAATTTTAAGGCAGGGGTTCTCAACCTTTTTGTTTCTGAGGCACCCCGAGCGTACTATCAAACCTCCACGGCCCTTCTGCATATAAAAGCCAGGGCCGGCGTTAGGGGGTGGCAAACAGGGAAATTGCTTGGGGCCCCATGCCATTGGGAGCCCCATGAAGCTAAGCTGTTCAGGCTTCGGCTTCAGCCCCAGGTCGTGGGGCTCAGGGCCTCGAGCTTCAGCCCCATGCAGTGGGGCTTTGGATTTCTGCCCTGGGCCCCAGTTAGTTTGATGCTGGCCCTGCTTGATGGACCCCCTGAAACCTGCTTACGGCTCCCCAGTGGGCCGCGGACCCCTAGTTGAGAACCACTTTTTTAAGGGACAGATTCTGCCATCCTTACGTGTAAAAGTACCATACTTCAGAAATAGTCTAACTGAAATCTACAGTGTTACTCGCTGAATAAGGTACTAGTCAACATGAATAAGGTGGCAGAATCTGACCCCAAATCACAGTAAAGATTGGCTCAAACCAACCACCTCCGTTCCAAACACCTCCTCTTCCTTCCCCCAAGCTTTATAATAATTCAAACAGAAGATCTCTGATTCAGATTGATTCTCAGGAAAGTAAAATTATTGTTATAATCCTGTCTCCATGCTGTTCCCAATGTGGAAACTAGATTTGGGCCCACAGCAAGACCCTGAATCCAAATATCTTCATATTTATGTTCAGACGTTTCAGACACTGAACCCAAATCATGCTCCCATGTCTTATATATGACACTTCTGTTAATACATCCCAGAATGACATTTGTCTTTTTTTGCAACAGCATAACATTTTTGACTCGTATTCAGTTTGTGATCCACTATCACCCCCCAGATCCCCTTTTTCAGTATTGCCGCCTAGTCAGTTATTCCCCATTTTGTATCAGTGCATTTGATTTTTCCTTCTTAAGTGCAGTACTTTTCACTTGGCTTTATTGAATTTCAGCTTATTAATTTCAGACCAATTCTCCAATTTATCAAGATCATTCTGAACTCTAGTCCTGTCCTCCAAAGTGCTAGCCACCCCTCCCATCCTGGTGTCATCTACAAATTTTATAAGTATACTCTCTACTCCATCATACAAGTTATTAATGAAAATATTGAATAGCACCAGGCCCAGGACAGATCTCCATGGGACCCCACTCAATACAGTCTCTTAGTTTGACAGAGAACCATTGAACCAGCAAACCATTCTCTTTGAGTATGGTCTTTCAACCAGTTATGCACCCACCTCATAGTAACTCAGTTACTATTGCAGTGGTGTAATTGGAATCAGGATCTGACCCATGTTCTCCATTTTTATTTCCTGGGAAAGAGGAAGGATAGTGTAGTGATTAGTGTGCTAAAGGGATTAAAGAGCTCTGGGTTCATTCCCTGCTATAAGCAAATTGCTTGAATTTTTTGGGGCCTCAGTTCTCCATCTGTAACATGGGGGTAATAATTCTTCTTGACCCCACAGGGCTGTTGTGCAGGGAAATATATTAAGGATTGTGAGGCACTTAGGCACTCTTCTTAGCATATGCACAATGTGCCTCAAGTGGCATGTGACCAGGATTCATCACTGAATTTGGTCCACTGGTTGGATCATTAGCTTCCCCAGCCTGGGTCGGGTACTGCCGGGGAGTACAATGCGAACACTGATCCATGCCCCCTATTTAGGCACTTGAAGTCAATGAGCATAAGACGCCTACATACCTTTGAGGCTTTGGATCTCAGATACTATGGTAATCGGGGTCGAGTACTTAAGATAGAAAGGTAGGCTTTTTGACATATGAAGCTACCTCTGTGGTGTTGACTACTATCTAGAGTCTTCAGTGGCTTAAGACATTTCAGCAATTCCTTCATATGATAAAAAGGAGAACCAGCTTTCTGTGTTCGTGTCTGAAATCAGCCCACAATTATGTTGTTAACAGGAATCCACCTTTATATTACCACCTAGATTTATTTCACTCAAACAACCCAGTGTGAGACTCCTGTTATAGCAACATGAGAATACAATTCTTAATTGGAATGGTGTTTTGGGGTTTTTTTTCTGAATAGTGAAAAAATGTTCCTTTACTATTATAGCACTCTCATGGCCAAGATGGAGTCTGCTCTGCAGGCAGCTCTGAACAAGAAAAGGCGTGTGCAGGAATGCAGCAGGGAAATTCCCTTCCACCCCAGAGGCACCTGTTCCAAACCCCTGGAGTAAACATACACACACCAGAATAGTACAATGAATAGAAGGAAAATATTTATTTACAGAGAGATGAATGAAGGGAAAATATCAGGAGGGATAATAGGGGAGTGGTAAAACAGGGTTACATCCAACATGAGGACCCACAGGCCCAGTGGTACCACAATTTGAAAGAGCAGACACCAAGCAATGCATCTACACTCAGAGTTCAGGAGTCCTGGAAGGAGTTCCAGTCCAGTGGTGAGTCCTGGGTGCTCCTGGTCATCTTTAGTGCCAGTAAACTTTCCACAACAAACCCCTCTGGTGCCCTTTCCTGCTGCTTTCTGCAAACCCACACAGAGTGGCAACCTCCCCACTTAGCTAGCTACAGCCTCCCTCCTTATTCCCAATGCAAAGTCACAAGCCTCAGTACTCACAGCCCCATACAGCTCTGGGCAACAGTCATACTGGTTCTGGCTCTGTTTTGTCCTTCTTGGATGATTCCTTCCTGGCATGATGCTCCTCCTGGCCCCTGCCCTGAGGTATCCCCAGTCAGTTGCTCTGTCCTTCCAGAGCTTCAGGCTGCTTATCAGCTGCTTCTCTATGTGAGGGCCTGCCCACTGTAGGCCTTCTTGTCTGGAGATACAGACACACACCACTGTCGCTCTCCACTCCTCTGAAACAATCAGCACTTCCTCTGCTTCAGGACAAGGTTTTAAAGGGGCCATGATCTCTAAATCCCAAGGGGGGACTATATCCTACAAGAGTGTGGTTATGATTCTCTATAAGTGACACAACTTAAACCCCAGTTTTAGGATTTAAGTGACATTTAGGTAGGTGGTACATAGATCTTGCCCTGGGTCCTCTTCCGAGGAGTGATGTTACTGCTATGTGAGTGGCTCAAAATTGTTCTTTGTCTTTCTGAAAGGCTTTCATTGAGGAGCATGTTTTTAAAACCCTACATTGAGATATGGGCATCTGTTCCTCCGACTATAGGATTTGCATGGATAAAGCCCTTAACGCTACTTAAAAAATTTACCTCTTCAATTTCAAATTGGCTTCTGGTTCAGGCCCAAAGTTCTGAGCAGTGCCAGCGCTACCATTAGGCGACCCTAGGCGGTCGCCTAGGGCACCAGGATTTGGGGGGCGGCATTTCAGGTCCCTTGGCAGCCGCCGGTGGGAGAGGCTGCCGCCGAAATGCCGCCGGGAACCCTGGCGGCACTTCGGTGGCAGCTTCTTTGGCCGCCGGGGTCCTCGGCGGCATTTTGGCGGCAGCCTCTCCCGCCGCTGCCGCCTAAGGCGGCAAAAAAGCTGGCACCACTCCTTTTTCTGAGTCCACTAGGATCAAGTCCCACAGCTAGAACGTCTAAAATCCTCTGCATACAAAAGCCTCCACATGAGATAAAAGCAGCCAAATCCAGTTTAATTGAGGTGCAGAAAGGTGAAAGCACTTTAAAATGTTCTGTCAAAATTTCATTGACATTTGAAAAAATCTAGCTTTTACTTCTCATCAAAGCTCTGGCACATGACATGGCAATTTCACCTGATCAGCACTGCTGTATGGCTATTTATTGCCTAAGTCACATTGAGCTATATTGTATTGAGGTGCCCTTTGCAAAATGAAGGAGTCAATTTTTTTTTCCACTTGAAAGATGTCATTATATCAGTAAATTTTCAGCAACCTATGGGAATGTTTACAACTCTCTTTTATGGGGTTGGAAAATAAAACATTATATTATCTAGTACACGCTTTGGGCATAGCCATGTCTCAGTGTCTGTTTTCAACCAATAGGTGTAACAATAACAGATTCCTAATTTTAAAATGAAAAGATTATACTGACCATAAATAATATCCTCTATGCAACTTGCCTAGAGGTAAAGTCATCATCTGGAGTGTACCAGTCTGCTCAGGCTTAATTTGGCATTTGAACCAAAGAGATGTATTTCTCCTTTTTCTGGAAATACAATGCTTAAGACAGTTCAGACACTGCAAGAACCTATACCTTACATTACCTTCTAGGGAGCTGCTGTTCGCTGTATCTGAATTTTGGATGTTAATTTTCACTTGAATTTACTGCACTCTACCTCAGGAACAAGGAATGTAGTGCACTTAATTATCACTGTGTAGTCACGATTTGGTCTATTTCATGTAGTATTTTCACTGTTAATGTAGGCCCGTTTTGCGGCCAGCTCCAGTGCCAATGTGCAAGTGCGGAAGGCATAGGCGCCGACTCCGTGGGGGCTCCAGGGCTAGAGCACCCATGGGGAAAAAATTAGTGGGTGCTCTGCACCCACCGGCAGGCAAGCTCCCCTCCCGCCCCACTTCACCTCCACCTCCTCCCCTGAGCGCGCCGCATCCCCGCTCCTCTGCCTATGTCCCAGCGCTTGCCACTGCCAAATAGCTGTAGCAACCTCCGGGAGGGAGTGGGGAAGAGTGGGAACGTGGCACGCTCAGGGGAGGAGGTGGGGAAGAGGCGGGACCATGGCCCGGCAGTCTTCCACTTCTCTGTCCACCCACTTCTTTCTGTGCTAGCCATTTCCACTCCAGGGGGGCACACCAGTCACACTCATTCCCCGTGTGAGTTGGAGGTTTATGCAGGGCCGTCCTTAGCATTTATGGTGCCCTACACAGTATTATTAAACTGGTGCCCCTACTCCTGATGGCAGCCCGAGCTCGCAGCCCGGCACGGGAGTGGGAGGGGGCCGCCTCACGGTGGCGGAGAGTCACAGTTCCCCGCAGAGACCCCTGTACTCTGTCCCTCATGCAGAATGGACACGCAGAAGGTACCTAATTAAAAGCACTAAATTTGGGAATAAAAAATGTCAGTCACGGGTTTTTTGATACGCCCTGAAGTTTGTGACATTTATTTGCAAAAACTTTGTAGTAAGGGTGAGTCAGCTGTCTTGCTGAATACAACATTAAATATTATGGAATACATGATGCAGATCTTCTCTGTTCTAATTTTCTTAATCAGTATTTCTAAGCTGATTTTATATCTTAAATGTATTCTTAAGCCTTCATAAAGTAATAATTCCAGAGTACTACATATTTAACTCACTGAAACAAAGACATTATTTTAAATTAATCAGTCACAGAGGTTTAGTGTGTTCATAACAATGTTCATTGCTTTTAGAAAAAGGGAACACTAATTTATTTTGTGTGATATCCATAACAATAGACATATTTTATGAAATTTCACCAACTTTAAAAATATGTTTCCAAAGATTTTAGGCATTACAAAGGATTTTATATCTTACTAAGGTACTGATTTTGCTGGAAGGTTCTCTTAAAACTAGTTCATCAGATAGTCAGAAGTAAAGAAAGGGAAACTCTTTGTCCAGATATCTGGAAGGAGAAAGGGATGGACAGAAAGGACAGGAAGACTTTGGAAGCAAGTTTTTTTTACTATTGTAATTAAAATGTGCATTTTAGATAAGGGTGGACTTCTGAGGGATTTATTTAAAAAACTCTATGTCTGAAGATCCAAGCATTTAAGGCTAAAGATGATTGTGCATCTAAAAATCTATGCAAGGATTTTTTAAAGATGTGATTTTATAATCTTCACCAACTCACTAATGAAATATTTTTAAAGCAAATTTTGAACTAAGGTCCTGTAGACTGACATTTTCTGAGGAAATATTACCTCAGTAATGCACAACTGTTTTTGTCAGTACATTCAGAAACTGACAGTATATATCTGGGGGTTGGCAAATGCCTGTTAAATAGCTTCATTACCCCTTGAATGGCTCTTTAACAGTTTCAGTGTTGTGCTAATAGGTCTGGCAGGCTGAAAGGCCTTTTCACTTTTAACTACTAGATCCCCTCTCAAGGAAGACTCACCAAGCTGCAGCAGCCGACTGTGGGAGTCTGCAGGAAGGTTTAGAACAGGGATAGGAAAGCCAGAGGTTGGACACTAAGACCCAGTGGTGCCCCAAATTTTCAGGTGCCCTACATGTACGGCCTAAGGGTAGCCCTGGGTTTATGAGAGCAGGAGACATTACTTTGGTTTCTTGTTCTATGGTTCTCTCAATATAAAATAATGACCATTCTTACCAAAAATATGTGGTTGCTCATTGTGACCAAACATAAATCTTGATTTTTAATATTTGATATTGTGTAATGCATACTAATATTATGTTTTAGCAGGAGAATACCCTTTGGGTCTATTATTAATTAATATAAATAGATGTTGTCTGGGGTTGGTGGATTTTAACTGGAGTTAGGCCTAAAGCAAACCACAGATCCAGACACTCACACTTTTTTCAGGGAAGGGGGTGGTTTCTGAATCTTATCGCAGATCAGGATGTGAATCCAAATTTCACACTTGTCTCCCATCTCTATAATAGGATGAACCAGAATTCTGTACCAGAATGTTTGTAAAGTTCACAATTTCATAGCAGTGCAAGTAGGGCGGTATTCTCCAGTACACAGTACCAGCATGAGATTTTTAGCAGGTATGGGGTACTGGAAAGACTTGGGGCTAGCCCGGGTGGGGCTGTGCTCTGCTCCTTAAAGGATGCTAGGGAGGGCATTCATTCTTGATATGGCTTTAACAGCAAAATACATATGTTAAGAAACTTAAACAAAGGCCTTTTTAAAAGTATGTTAGCATATGTATTGTGCTATTAAGTTGGTCAGGAGTCCTCAAGAGGGGAGGAGTGGGGGAGAACGGGCAGGAAGGAGTTTAAACAGTGTTTCTGAGTCTGCGACAAAGGGTCCTGTGGCACCTTATAGACTAACAGAGGTATTGAAGCATAAGCTTTCGTGGGTGAATACCCACTTCTTCGGATGCAAGCAGTGGAAAACCCCTCTGATACTTGATTTCTGAGTCTGTTTCTCCCCATTGGTCTGAATTATCCATGACATTCATCTCAAAGAGGCAGAGATTCACAGATTTGCCAGCCTAAAAACCTGTGTTATGCTTTAAACCACCTCAGCATATACCAGGTTTATGAACATTAAAAAGTTAACTGCAAAGGAACACTGAAGCCCATTAGCCTGAATGTGTGCCAGCCAGTATGCCCTCATTGACTAAAGGTGTGGTCACACCTGAACAGCTGATAATTAACCTCGCCCTTTTAGGCTAAACAGAGTCATGTCACTGGCTCCATCTCTGTTGTTACATAACAGATAACAAAACTCCAGTGGGGCATGGTGCTGGCACATAGGGTCTCAGGTACCTGGTATGATTTTTCAGAATCTCTTTTGGGAATAGTCATGTAGGTGAAATAGCTGGTGATTATGATTATGCTATTTCTATGCATATTTATTCATCTTGGTATCTGAAGTTATGAATATTAGCTATGTTTACAACATGTTTGCTCCTGTGGTAATGCCCACAAGGTATTTAGCCAGCACATGAAGGGACAAGTCAAGCTGAATGGTCCATTAAGGAACACATAGCTCACAATGGACCCTGGAAAATGCCTGTCTACACTTAATGTACTTTTTGTGAACGTTCTAACTAGAATATGGGTGGGGGTGATGGACATGTAACTTGCCCATGTGACTCCAAACACCATCTTTCACAGTGAGAACAGATTTCCCTTTACTTGGCACTTGGCAAAAGCTAAAAGGCCCTGGCCTGGAAATGTCTCCATTTTGCCTTTTTCCTGCTCCGACCTCTTTCCTGCTCCAGCCTCTGGACTATGAACATATACTAATGGAAGCATTCTAACCAAGGGACTGAGGATTTTAAGGTAATCCTGAGCCTTCATATTTCCTTGATCCTTTGCAGATGGACTTATGAGTTGGATATGGTACAGAGATTGTTTGAGCCTCATTGATTTCTGATTTCTCCCTTGCAATGGACAAAGATCAGATGTCTGCTGACTTTTTCACATGAGTCAGCAGCCTTTGATACCTGTGGTATAAGCAACATAGCCCTTGCTTGAGTGGTTTTGTTCTTTCCTCTCCAAATGTCAAAGCCTGTTCCCATTGAACTCAATAGCAAAACTCCTTTTGATTTCAGTGGGAACAGGATTTGGCCCCAAGAGATCAGAGAATGTGATTTTGATCAATTGCTTATCTGTCCAGAGACCGTTCTCATTCATGTTCTGTCAGGCTGATTTTGATTGCCCCTCCTGTATGTCATGCTGAGGAAAACAATAAAAGAATTTGGGCTGTAGTTCTATCAAGGTGTACATGGCACACACAATTCTATGCCTCTTTTCCATCAAACCCAGATGGCGCAGCATCTTTGCTTTCCTAGTGCCTGTCGGAGAGCAATACTTAGATAAAGGCAAGCTGGCAGAAGCTTGGTTTGGACATAAGGGAGACACTGATAGTGTGTTAAAGGAAAGTGGGTGATTGTCCTTCCTATCCTTCTTTCATTTAAGAAGTTTTCAATTTCGGGTGCTGCTGGATCCTCAATGACACCTGGAAGTACAGGTGGCACCAGGGGCCCAAAGCATCAAGTTGTAAAATTTTAGACAGGTAAAGGGGGTCTCAGAGGGGATGAGGAGAGCGTGGGGGCCCCAGGCTGGGGGTGGGGTGGAGTCACATGGAGGGTCACATGGGAAGGTCACGTGCCCTCCCTTGTATCCATTCCATGAGTGCAGTAGCAGCAAGAAATGATTTCTACTTGCACCACTGAGCTGACACCAGAGAAGCTTCTGCTCTAGTCCAGGGCTCCATTAGAGAAAGAGGGGGAAGTGGGGTGGGAGACTGACTGGGCTGGGATATGAATGAGTGGGCCAGGGGAGGAGTACATGGGCTGGAGAGCATAGATTGGTCCCAGTGTATCCTATCTCTAGTGGAAATGTGGATAGTTGCATGTTTCCCCTTCTACTTACCACTTTCATCCTTTGATACCTGTCACTCTCCCATAATCAATAAAACCCATAAAAAGCACAGATTAAGTGTGCATGTCTTAGAAGCATATGTACAGAGGAAGTGAATTTCAAGCACCAACATAACAGGAATATAGCACATAGAACTTCAGATTTAATTACACAATTCAGAGCACTTATACTCATCATCCTGCCTGCAAGCAGATGAGGGACACGGGAGGGATTACATTTCATTTCTTCAGATCACAATGCAATGTGTATAACAAAGTCCAGAGAGCTGTGAAGCTCAGTAGTCAGCAGCTGTATTCTTACTAGGACAATAACCTACACACTCTCACTTTCTGTCATAATCATATTAAAGTATCAGAGGGGTAGCCCTGTTAGTCTGGATCTGTAGAAGCAACAAAGGGTACTGTGGCACCTTATAGACTAACAGAGGTATTGGAGCATAAGCTTTTGTGGGTGAATACCCACTTCATCAGATGCAAGCAGTGGAAATGTCCAGGGGCAGATATAAATGTCTGGTATTCACCCACGAAAGCTTATGCTCCAATACCTCTGTTAGTCTATAAAGTGCCACAGGACCCTTAATCATATTAAACACTATTGTAAAATACATTTTCCTGTATAGAGAACGGTTTTTCTGTGACCTGTTGTCACACTGGTGAACTCTCTCAGGTTATTAGATTTGTGTTTGATCATATTCAAAGAGCTACAAACTCATTTTTTACCCTGCGACAATCAGGGTCTACACACCGTAAGGGGAGAACAAGGGAGTCTAAACCCCAAAGAATAAAGCAATTGAATCATGTGGTTACATACAATGTTACTGTGTATAAATATATGTCAAGTAAGGTTGTTTATGAAAGAGTGCAGTGTTCTGAACTTGATGGTCATTAGGAGCTATGTATACAGGTTATGGTTATGAATGAATGAATGTTGTGTTGAACTTGATAATTACAACTACAGCATCACCTCACAACAGGGAAGCAATCACCCAGGGAGGGGCACCTCCCAGGCTAATTGTTTACACATAACTATCTCCAAGCACCTAGCATTGTACAACTCAGGGAAAGACATTGGTGGACCATTAAAGTTAGTGGAAAGGCATTGGAACTGAAAAGAAAAACCCAGTCTTGGAAAGCTAAGGAAGGAGGGAGTTTCCCCTGTTCTATGTAACCATGAATTCCCATAGCCTGAGAGACAGACATAAAACAAGAAACTCTGTTAAAAGGAAAGGGGTTTGAAGTGAAGGCTATCCAGAAACTGAGGCCAGCATCTAAACAAGATGTCCATTAAATACTGGATCCCCTGTCGGACAGAGGGCATGCTGGGAAACTGCTAAGGGGCACTAGGTAACTTGTATTAGAGAAGGGAATTTAGCTAACATAGAAATGTAAAGCCTGAGGTTGTGTCTTTATGGCTATTTTGAGTGTAACTTGTATGTATTTGCTTTTTCTTACTATTTCATCTTTGAATCCATGATTTTTCTAGTAAATAAACTTTTTGTTTATTTTTACGCTAAGCAGGTCTCTGTTGTGCAACCTGGGCAGACTGATAACCGGGTGGGGGGTGGGGGGGGGGGGAGACACGGGCCCACAGGTTTCACTCCTTCGTGGGTGGCGAACCAGAAGGGAAAAGTTCAAGCATGTGGTAGTTAAGAACTCGGTGGACAGATTTGGGGAGAATCAGGACCGGAAGTGCTACTGGGGTCACCCTGCAAGGAGTAGGCAGGCTGCTGGAAGCCAGGGTGAGACCTTTGTGTTTGTAGGCTGGCTACTGGTGTCAGAGCTCTGAGCCATAGCAGCACTGCATTAAGGCATCAAAGTTACGAGGCAGGTGGTGAGAGAACCCCGTACTGATCTAGGTGATCCCCAAAATGTCACACACCACTCAGCATGCTCATGCATTTTATTTCTGTGGACATTTACAATGATTAGGAGAAAGATTAAATTTCTTATCTACACATGCCGGTGGGGGGGGGGGGAGGGGAGGGAGGGGAGAAGAGGCAGGTAATGTCCCACCCACATCAAATTTGGAGGAATGTGTCCGAGTACAGAACGGGGAGCTCCCTCCGTGGGTCTGTTCACCATTTTCTACAGACCTCTTGGGAGGCCTCTGCTCTAGTCCAGGGAGCCATAGGAGAAAGAAGGGGAAGAAGGATGGGACAATGAATGGGCCAGGGTATGAGTGAGAGCTGTTGGAGGAGCAGATGGGCTGGGGAACACACAATGTCCCCACGGCACCTGTAAGAGCGTAAAAAGGAAATGCAATTATTTTCTTGCAGAGCCCCCTATGAGGAGGGGATCCACCTTAAGAGGGAGTTCCTGAGGTCACCCCAGCAAGGACAGTTTTAACAAAACCTAAATAATACTCCTATAGGATCTCAGAGTCAGTGACCCTTTTAAAAATGAATTATCAGGAGAGGGAGGCGGCACACTTCTGAGAAGAGTCACTTGTAGAACCTATAGGTAGCCTGATATGATCTCCTTGGCAGGGAAGTGATATAAGAATTTTACATGTCACCTTCAGTTTTCATCGTGAGTGTTAATAAAGTGAGTGTGGACTTTTGATGCATTAGTGAAGCACTGCTGGCTCTGTACTCATGTCATAGAATCATAGAAGATTAGGGTTGGAAGAGACCTCAGGAGGTCATCTAGTCCAATCCCCTGCTCAAAGCAGGACCAACCCCAACTAAATCATCCCAGCCAGGGCGTTGTCAAGCCGGGCCTTAAACACGTCTAAGGATGGAGATTCCACCACCTCCCTAGGTAACCCATTCCAGTGCTTCACCACCCTACTAGTGACATAGTTTTTCCTAATATCCAACCAAGACCTTCCACACTGCAACTTTAGACCATTACTCCTTGTTCTGTTATCTGCCACCACTGACAACAGCCTAGCACCATCCTCTTTGGAAACCCCCTTCAGGTAGTTGAAGGCTGCTATCAAATCCCCCCTCGCTCTTCTCTTCTGCATACTAAATAAGCCCAGTTCCCTCAGCCTCTCCTCATAAGTCATGTGTCCCAGCCCCCTAATCATTTTCATTGCCCTCCGCTGGACTCTCTCCAATTTGTCCACATCCTTTCTGTAGTGGGGGCCTCAAAACTGGATGCAATACTCCAGAGGTGGCCTCACCAGTGCTGAAGAGAGGGGAATAATCACTTCCCTCAAATTGCTTGCAATGCTCCTACTAATGCTTCTACTAATATGCTGTTAGCCAATATGCCGTTAGCCTTCTTGGCAACAGGGGCACACTGTTGACTCATATCCAGCTTCTCGTCCACTGTAATCCCCAGGTCCTTTTCTGTAGAACTGCCGCCTAGTCAGTGAATTATAAACATTGGTCCTGATTCTGAGATTTCCCCATCTCTGCATTCAGCACAGCAACCAAACAGAGGAAAGATGCTTTCAAGTCACCTGTTTGCCTCCAATTTTTGGGGGGCAGTGGGGAGGTTTCTTCTTAGTCCCCAGCATGAGTTCAGCTGGCCAAGGGCTGTTCTAATTTACTGCTTTTCTTAGGGCCTTCCTACACTTACAGCACTGCAGATGCGTTGTTGTAGCACTTAGTAAAGACGCTACTTATGCTAACAGGAGGGCTTCGCCCGTCAGTGTATGTACTCCACCTCCCAGGAGGCAGTAGCTATGCTGATGCGAGAAGCCCTCCCGTTGACATAGCGCTGTCTGCACCAGGAGTTAGGTCATTACAACTGTCACTCATGGGCATGGATTTTCTATTCCCCATAGCAATATAGTTATACCAACATAAGTTTGTAGTGTAGACCAGGGCTGAGTCAGGCCTTTTCTCTCAGAGGAGAGATATAGGTCTAGTTCTCTGAAAAGACCACATTTGTCTCAGTGGGTGGCATAGGATTTGTATGTTTGGTTTTTCCATAATCCTAATTGGGTCTCGGTTTTGTTGAGTCTGACAATAAAGTAGGATAACACCTTGTGACCAATAACATTTATATCTTAGGGAAATGACCACACTTCCAGAATAAATATAAACTTGCTATTTTTAACAATGGACATCTTTCTCTTCGTCAGTTAAGTGGCTGGTTTGCTCTCCTAACCCCACTAATGCTTTTCACGTTCCAGCCTTTGCCACAGCCACAAATTATAATGAATGAAAGTAGATCACATTGGATTTGGTCATTTAACCCCAAAATTGATGGAGAGTTTTTGTTTGGGTATTTACAAACAAACAAACAAACAAAAAAAAGCACATGTTAAGAAACAAAGTGTCCATATCTTTGTCAGTGTTATGTATCAGTGATAGAGGTTCAGGCTATGTCAGCTGATCATAATTTTGGTTCAGACGAATGAAAATGTCTCAGTATATAAAGTTTATTCAAGTGGCACCTAGAAGTTACACCTAAAAGTCTGGATGAGTCATGGAGATATTTTGTTCTGAGGTAGAACATTGTGATGGAATCACTATTTAACATTATTATTTGGATGGGGTACGCAGGTAAGGATAATCATGCTCTTAAGCATTATTAGATGAGTCTGTCTGAGCAGCAAAAATGTTGAACCACAAAAACTTTACAATAAAACATTTTAAAAGTTAATAAGTTGTCCACATTACAAAAGACAACACAAATGCTGAATACAACCAATTAGTCAGTTATCTTGGTCCTACAGAGGGACTTAGGCATCATAACCCTCAGTGTTGCAACACCTAACTTTGGGGCATTCTGCTGCCCTGAGGAATCCTCAGCCCAAAGTTAGGCACTCGGGCTCCCTATATAATGCATGGAGAGGGCTGAATGGGATTCACATAAGCCAGCAAGATGAGGAGAGAGCCTTCTAAGCTAGACGGAAGGAAATACTGAGGGGAAGGTCATGGCATAAACCCCGCCCCTGACATGTAGTTAGGCTCCTAATTCTGGTCAACCGTGAACCCTCTCCTGGTGGTCAATGCCTAAGCCAGAACAGCTTTTTCAAAAGAAAAACAGAGAGAGAGGAATGCACCCAGGAATGGCACTAACTCATTGGACTCACCAGGGATGAGAAAGCCCGGTTTCCAAATCCTTGCTATGCCTGATTTGGAGTATGGCTTTGAACTTGGATCTCCTATATCCCAAGTCCCCTGCTCACTGTTGGCTATTCTGGGGTGCATCTCTGTCCATCTCTCCTGGTGATGGTGTTCCACTTTTTATAAATAACCATTCACTAATGCAAGGACGTTTTTAAAAAAAGCTACTGTGATCATAAATTATTTTCCATAGATTTTTCAGATTTTATGTATCAATTTCCAGGTGTCAGAGATTTTGTTATGATATAATTTAAGTAAGAGTTTCATGAACCCCAAAAGCCTAACTTGAATATTTTTAGGACTTCTACTAAAATAAAAATAAATGAGCAGGCATTTTATATTGAGTTCTATACCACATTAATAAAAGCTAGAGATAGTCAAAGGCCATGCCTATACTATCACTTATGTCGGCAAAATTTATCTCACTCAACAATATGAACCCCCCGCCACCCTCCTACCCGCCCCCACAAGCGACATAAATTACCCCCGCATAAGTGGTAGTGTGCACAGTGCTATGTCACCGGGAGAGCTTCTCCCACTGATATAGCTACCAGCACTCATTGTGGGCGGCTTAATGACGATGGGATAGCTCTCTCCTGCCGGCATAGAGAGGCTACACAAGAGATCTTACAGCGGTACAGCTGCATCGGTACAGTGTGGCATTGTAAGCTCTCTATTGTAGACACAGCATAAATCTGTTGTGGCAAACTGTAGGATTTTCTTTATTCCTGCTCTCAAACTTGAAGTGATACAAAGAGTAAACATATGCAAACACACAGCACACCAGCCCATTAATCAGTTTAAATGAAAATATCGCAAAATACCGCAGGACATTGACTCCTAAAGAGTTTTAAGATAAGATTAGTTGTAACTGGATATATTAGCTTCTTATCAAATAGTCATAAAAGGGGAAAAGACATATAAAAGTAGCCAGGGCTGTAATTTAGAGACTTCTGCTGCCAAATTGACTGGCTAGTGTTTAGGCAAAGTCTTTTCTGCTAGAAAAGAGCAATCTCTGCCAATAACTCAAGCCTATCGACCTTTATGATTTTAATGGAGTGTTAGAAGGAAAAGACTATACAATTAACAAAAATAATAAACCTCTGAGGTTAAGGGTGTTTCCTCATTAATGTAGTTTGATTAAAAAATTACAAACTGTGATCTGATTCGGGCTTTTAAACTACTCACATCTTTTAGTTTCAAATGTGATTCTTAAATTTAATATACTCTAGTGATTTTAAAAAACCATCCAGATTCTAACTATGTATTTAAATAAACCACTCCATCATCATAAATGTTTAGTTGGTATAATAGTGGGATGCAAAAAAGCTAAGATTCGAGCTTCCTTTGCTGAATCGTCAGTATTCACTACTACAAACACAAGTCCCAGAGTATGCGTGCTAACACTGTCAGTGATGTTTATGCACAAACAGCTGTGCCTTAGGATGATAAGGCCCAGCATAAAGTGAAGTTATTGCTAAACAAAAACAGCCATGTTAATTTTGGTTCCATTTGAAAGATAAGAAAGAGCTGTCAAATAAGGTCACGGGGGGAAGGGAAAAGGAAAATATTTTCAGTGGATTGAGATAATAGAATTATAGAAATGTGGGGCTGGAAGGGACCTCGAGAGATCATCTAGTCCAATGGTTCTCAACCAGGGTACACGTACACCTGGGCATATGCAGAGGTCTTCCAGGGGGTACATCAACTCATCTAGATATTTGCCTAGTTTTACAACAGGCTACAGAAAAAGCTCTAGTGAAGTCAGTACAAACTAAAATGTCATACAGACAGTGACTTGTTTATACTGCTTTATATACTATACACTGAAATGTAGGTACAATATTTATATTCCAATTGATTTATTTTATAATTATATGGTAAAAATGAGAAAGTAAGCAATTTTTCAGTGATAGTGTGCTGTGACACTTTTGTATTTTTATGTCTGATTGTGTAAGCAAGTAGTTTTTAAGTGAGTTGAAACTTGGGCTACGCAAGACAAATCAGACTCCTGAAAAGAGTCTGGAAAGGTTGAGCGCCCCTGATCTAGTCCATCCCCTTGCGCTGTGGAAGGACCAAGTATACCAACACTATGCCTGACCGGTGTTTACCCTGTTCTTTAAAACCTCTAATTATGGAGATTCCACAACCTTCCTTGGAAGCCTTGCCCTTGCTGCAGATTAAGCTCATTATTTTTTGTCCTGTCTTCAGTGGACATGGAAAACAACTGTTCACCATCCTCCTTTTATACCAGCCCTTAACATATTTGAAAACTGTTATTAGGTTTCCCCTTTAGTCTTTGTTATCGAAGAATAAACATGCCTTCTTTTTTTTTTAACCTGTCCTCAGAGGTCAGGTTTTCTATACCTTTTCGGTTGCTCTCATCCAGACTCCCATTTGTCCACATTTGTCTTAAAGTGTGACACCCAAACTGGACAGAATACTCCAACTGAGGCCTCATCAGTGCTGATTAGAGTGGAACAATTACCTCCTGTGTCTGACATACAACAACCCTGTTAATACATCCCAGAATGATATTAGCCTTTTTCACAACTGCATCACACTGCTGGCTCGTATTCAGTTTCTGATCAACTGTAAGCACCAGATCCTTTTCTGCAATACTTCTGCCTAGACAGTTATTCTCCATTTAATATTTGTGCATTTGACTTTTCCTTCCTAAATGTAGATGGCAAATGGGAAGAGAATGAAAACTAGAAAGTTCTGGATTATAAATCTTGATTTCACCTTGGGCTCTCCAGATGCTTATAAATGATCAGGAAATACTTATCTACCGCTTAATTACTTGACACTGCTTTGGTGTATGTGACACCCAGAAAAGAAATTAGGACAGCCTCTTAGAGACACCCCTATGCAGAACTATATCTGAAGTCAACGGGAATTCCACATGCATAGGGGATTCAGGTTTGGGCTTCTTGGCCTCATTCTGAGAAGTGCATTTTTTCCCATGCCTGTTATAGTCTACCTGCCCTGTATGGCAGCATAATAAGAAAGCACACTACGTTTTTTTAAAAAAATACAACAGTGTTAAAGTATAAAATTATGTCAAAATAGTGCCTTCTTACTCAACAGATAGGTCCCCTGTATGTATGTAGAATCATATCTGCTGACTTGAGTGACTATAGAAAGGGTTTTTAAAAAACTACTTTTATTGCCTTTTAGCCCTGCAGTGCCAGGAACAATATGAGACCGTGAACAGGATTCTATTCTTTCTTGTGCCTCATCAACAGAATTGTTTACTAAATTACAACGATGGTTTCAATCAGTTACACATATGCAAAACTATGAAGGTGTTGTACAAGTGCCACTTTGGAAATAATCTGAAGTCAATGGGTCACTTAAGTGTCATGGAGTGGAGAATGGTCTTGCAAAATTTCTATTACTAGTTAAGTCTGTTGTATTAATTTAGATGAAATAAATGTGCCAAAGGCATTAACATAACCCAGTCACTATCCAACATTAAACAGTGTTAAACAAGGTTCAGGGTTAGGTATACAGAGATCTCAGTCTGCGTAGTACCACGGCAAACACACCATTAAACATCCTTCTAAACCTTTTATTAAAGATGAAGAGACAAAGGGAAAACATTTGAAATGTAAAGCATTAAGTAAGGCTTTCATTTTAACTTCTAGATCAGTGTTTCCCAAACTTGGGATGCTGCTTGTCCAGGGAAAGCCCCTGGCGCGCCCGGACGGTTTGTTTACCTTCCGCGTCCACAGGTTCGGCCGGTTGCAGCTCCCACTGGCCGCAGTTCACTGTGCCCGGCCAATGCGGGCTGCGGGAAGCGGCGCAGGCCAAGGGACGTACTGGCCGCCACTTCCTGGAGCCTCCATTGTCCAGGCACAGCGAACCGTGGCCAGTGGGAGCTGCGATCAGCCGAACCTGCGGACGCGGCAGGTAAACAAACCGGCCGGGTGTGCCAGGGGCTTTCCCTGGACAAGCGGCATCCCAAGTTTGGGAAACACTGTTCTAGAGAGTTTAGAAGGAAAAAAAAACCCTTGTCTGACAATCTCTCAGATGGTTTTAGAGATGGTAATAACTGTCATTTGGGTAAGAGAAATCAATTGGGATGGGCTGGAGCTGTTGTTGTTGCAGCCGTTGTTAAAGTCCAATCCAGGTTCATCCCAGGTGGTGTGTGGGATTCAGCTGGAGCTAGCAGAGGTGGCAATGTCATCTGAGTCCCTCTCTTTGGCTCCATCTGGTCAGGACATCTCTCATGATCAGGATGACAAAGGCCTGGGGTTCCAAGAAACGGTGTGGGTGGCAGCCCTGATGTTGAAGCTTGCCTCAGTAACTGTCTGTTCTTCCGTCGTTTTACCCCAAAGTCTCTGTCTTTAAGGACCCCAAAAGAGATTGATGGATGGAATAGCCCATCCCCTCATTGCTTTCTTTGTTCACCACTTAGACCTAATATCCAACACACCAATTTTGGTTCATTAATTTCCAGACTCACATTTTCTTGTTTAGGCCCTTTCGTTTAGACTAATGCAGTTTTTCTGTCTCTTGTACCTAGTCCCATAATTTATTATTGATTATTATGACATCTTATGAACTTTTACATACTTTTTAGAGATGAACTCACAATTAGAGTAAATATCTTGGCCCAATTATCATAACATGGCATGTGAGAAGATAAAACCAAATTTGACTCTCAGGGTCCAGGTTGAGTTTTCATGGCTGCTAGTTATTAAAAAATAAACAAACCTTAGATGAAATCCTGGTACAATGAAAATCAATGACAAAACTCCCATCGACTTCACTATGGCCAAGATTACATCCCTCATCTTTTTATTTATAATCTATTTTTTTCCCCAAGGTAGGATGTGAATGACTATAATTTATTTGCACATTACAAAAGAAAAATACAGGAAGGAGGGAATGATACCCCATTATATGAAGTCCTACAGTGTTCTACAGTAATTACCCATATCTCCCTTGAAAAATGTAGGGCCAGATCCTAACTGTGTTCTCATATACACAACACACATATTCCAGTACAGAGCAGCACACTTCATATATACAGTCTAATATATCACACACTGTATTACAAATATCTTCTTTTATATAAGATGCTTAATTTAATTGACTTTCTTAATTCTGCCCAATTTTAGTTGAATGGGCATCCTACAAGTTTTCACTGCTTTGTACATATTTCTAGTAGAAGCTGAAATATTGTGTGTTGCTTGGTAGACATTTTCAGTTATGATTTATTCCCCCACAAGGTACGTGAATTCATATAAGCAACCAAGCTTAAAACAGGTCACTTTATTAAAGTAAGAAGGGGACCATAATTTAAACGAAAAAGGATGTCATTTTAATAGATATTTGAATTTAAAGAAAATGAGCTTTCAGTTTTGGGGATATGCTTGTCCTCAATAAACTTTACTTCCAGTTCTACTGGAAATTACACTCTGATTAATATCAGCGTAACAAAGCAGCTAAAAGTCTGTGCTTTTTGGTGCTAAAGGTCCTGGGTTCAATTCCTACTGACCCCCCATGTTAGGTGTTCCCCCAGCACTCAGTTAAATTCTGGAATAACAAGTGTCTGGAACACTGAGCCATTTCTTGCAGTTCTATGCTCCATATAAGGCCAGTGGCGTAGCCAGGTTTAGAGCACAGGGGGAGCGGAACTAAAAAAGGCGCCGGGAGCAAAAAGCGTCGGTGTAGGGATATTAAAGAAGGTACTGGCAGTGATTCCCCAAGTGAAAGTAACTCCCCATAATTTGTCCCCCACAATTTAAACCTCATAGCATTACCAAGTAAAAAGATCTCTTGGGTCTCCTGTTAAAACTTATAAGCTACTGTCTGTGTAAACCATTGATTGTATCTGTTCTCAGAAAGATACTGTATTGCTATGAGAAACTTGCAAACAAGTTATTTGACTTTGTTCTTTATGCATGCTTTGTACCTAGAAACAGCATAGAAAGACCCCCACCCTCAAAGGGCAGGGAGTCTCAAATAAATTAGTACACACCCCGAAAGTGGTGGAGACAGTATGTGTGCTGATGAATGCTTGCTGTCAATGAATGAATGAGCAGGGAGATGCCAGCCTAGGAATTCAGTGACCATCGGCTGAAGGCGGCATCAAGTGGGAACGACCAGACAACATCCCCCGGAGGATAAACTGGGATCCACCCGACCATCTCAAAGGATGGGAAAAACAAGATAACATCTGACAGCACAAACATCAGAAATGTGCCATCTGCTGATTGAGTTAGCAACAGCAAGATGAAACAGTTCCCATAGACTAACATAGGAAATAATTCCTATAAGAATGGCTTCTACACACTGAGGACTTTGAGTCTGGTTCTGCAACCACCATCCAGGAGCATCAGATGAATCTGACAAGGACTCAGCTCCACCCTCATGCCCAGGTTACCTGGCCAGTAACTTGGCATGAGCAACTTCTAGGCTGGTAACTATGACATCTATGCAGAACCTCTGTGTGTGTGTGGGTGGGTGAATGTGAAACTGAATGAAATGTTATAGCTATAACTGACAGCTTACTATGATTCTTTTTGTATTCACAATAAATGTGACATTTTGTCTTATCCCCTTTAAAAAGATCCTGCTGGTTTTTATTTTATTGGTATAACATCGGGAGCAAAAAAAGGCGCCGGGAGCAAAAAAAAATGCTCCGCTCTGGCTGCAGCGCAGGAGCAAAAGGCGTCAGAGCACAAAAAAGGCGCCGCTTCTGCTCAGTGGGGGAGCAGCCGCTCCCCCTGCTCCCCCCGGCTACGCTACTATATAAGGCCTGATTCTCCTCTCACTTACAACTCCACTAATGTCACTCCATTGACTGAGGTATAAAACCAGTGTAAAGTGAGAGAAGAATAAGCCATGCACCCCATTACTTTTATCTGATACTTCTCCAGATCTAGTAATTCTCTAAACACAAACACAAAGCATCCCATTCTCATTTACGCTATGGCTACTTTACACCAGTCTGAAAGTGTGTGGGGGCCTTAAAGAGGGCACAAATTACAGTGTACTCTTCCAAAGAGGTGCAAATTGATCTTAGGCTATGTCTACACTACAGACTTTACAGTGACACAGCTGTATCGCTGCAGCTGTGCCATTGTAAGGTCTCCCATGTAGCTGCTCTATGCTGGCTAGAGGGAGGTCTCCTGCCAGCACAATTAAACTTATACTCCCTTAACGAGCAGCAGTAGCTACGTCCACAGGAGAACCTCTGCCGCCGACATCGCGCTGTCCACATCGGCGCTTTTGCTGGTGAAACTTTTGTCGGTCGGGGGGTGGTTTTTTTCACACCCTTGACCAACAAAAGTTTTACTAACAAACGGGCTAGTACAGACGTAGCCGAAGGATAAATTAGAATCAGGCACAACCACTCTGATTTGGTAGCATTTCACAACCACTTTAGGCTGTATTATCTGGTCTGCTAAATTATCTTTGAGCCTCAAGAGTGGGTCATTGTATTCACTGTATGCAATCTAACTCTCACTGAAGTCAGTAGAAAGATTCTCACTGACATCATAAGAGTTGACTCATGCCCTATAACTACCCAAGGTGCAATGCAGTGGAGAATTAGGGCAGATCTACACTACTGTTTAAGTTGATCTCACTTGCATCACTCGGGTGTGTAAAAGACACCACCTGAGCGACGCAAGTTACAGTGACCTAAACAGTGTCCATGCTGGCACTATGTCAGCTCGACGACATAGCTTCTGCCTCTCGCTGATGTAGCACTTCTACTGTAGACCTGACCTTAAGCCCTATGAATTCACACATGGGACTTTTGCCATTGACATCAATAAGAGCAAGATCAAGCCATATAAGTTGTGACGGTGTTCCCCATAAAACTTTATGGGGAGATGCTTATAAATATATATATGTAACTAGAATATGTTTTATGCTACATGTGCCATGTAACATATCTCTGTGAAAGTTATGACCTACTGAATTTATTCCTCCTGTTTGTAGGCATGTATCATTGTTGTGGTTGAAGTTATGAACATTGGTTTTATATTTGCTGGTTTTATGCATAGCTTTTGTAAGAACAATGGACCAGGTCCAGAGGAAGGAATGTGCAAGTTAAGGACAAGTACTTAACAGACAAAAGAAGGTGCAGACCCCAATCCACATCGGGGCCCCAGTCAAGGATGCAACTGGTTAGACTGGTTAGGGCGCATGGACAGGTGACTTGCCCATGTGATCCCAACACTCCAGGGCAACTGGATCCTACGCAGGGAGAGGAAGAAAGGCTATAAAAGCCCTTGCAAGACCCTTCCATTTTGTCTTCAGCTGGCTAAAGGGAGAGGCTCTCCACCCCCCCAAGGACATTCCTGAGGGGAACTGAACAAAGGACAAAGACACTAGGGGGTGTGAGCGACTGCTGGACCCAGGCTAATTCTACAGCCTGTAAAAAGGAAAATATCCGAATCTGGTGAGGCTTTTATCTGTGTTAACTTTGAATAGACATAGACGTGCGTGTTTTATTTTATTTTACTAAGTAATTTGCTTTGTTCTGTCACTACTTGAACTCACTTAAATCCTATTTTCTGTACTTATTAAAATCACGTTTTACTTATTAAGTTTCCTTGAGTACAAGTTGGTACCTGGGGAAAGCGAACAGTTGTGCATATCTTTCTATCTTTGAAATAGAAGGCAAACTATTTATGAGTTTACCCTGTATAAGCCTTATGCAGGGTAAAATGGATGTATTAAGGGTTTGAACCTCCTTGGAGTTGAGCAGCTGGGTGTCAAAGGCAAGAGCACTTCCAGGGGCCTTACAGCGGTGAGTGGACTTGGTTCGGACCTGGGTCTGTGGTTGCAGCAGATCAGTGGAATCTGGCTCAAAACAGACAGGATTCGGGAGTCCCAAGCTGGAAAAGGCCTGGAAGCAGGGGCAGAAGTAGCCTTGGCATACCAGGTGGCAGCACCAAGCAGGTCTCTGTGGCCCCAACATGTAGCACTTCTACTGTAGACCTGACCTTAAGCCCTATGAATTCACACATGGGACTTTTGCCATTGACATCAATAAGAGCAAGATCAAGCCATATAAGTATTTACAATATATTGAGATTGAGATACAGAGAGAGAGAGCATTCATTGGATACCCTGGTTCACAGCTGACCAAATTGCCAAGAGCTATTTTGTTTCTACCCTAGCTCAGAACATATCTGTCAAACTTTTCCATCTAAAACTTTTTTAGCCCAGCCACAAATCACTCCATCTGTGTTGAACAGATACATTTATCTCCTTTATTTCTGTACTTATCTGACTGATTTATTAGTTCTGCTCTTTCTCAGAGGAGATGTGCATGAAGAAGTGGCTTTTGTGGTATCTCAGTATTGTAGGATGGAAATAAGATGAAGTACAAAAGTGAACTTTTTATCAGGCACATTTGAAAGGTACAGTAAGTGATATTCTCTACATGCAGGGGCAGTTATCTCCATCAGGAAATGAATTTGCATCATGTAACTTTTTTTTCACTTGCTGCATTGTATGAAATATTAGGAGATGAAAACATGTTTTAAATTACACACACAGAACCAAATGACTCATAACCACATCCTAGCTGCTTTGGTGATCAGAGTTCTATAAATACCGAATATAAATAATTTTGTCATATGCAAGGCACTTCTGTACCTGAGGACTTTGAACCGCTTATCAAATTTCTATTCTCACAACTTTCCGTTGTACATCCTGGTAAAGTGAGACCTAGGAAGAGCTGAAGTCAGCAGAAGCACTTAGCCTTAGAAAGTCAGCATAGAGAGATAAATTTGTACAGTATCTGTAGGGTGGACAAGTCAGCCTAAAAAGATATAAATGTTGCTCTCTGTCCTCTATTTGAAAGATTCCCTGTAAACAAGATTTATTTGGAAATGTTCCTCATGTCGGTATGAAACATAAGGAGAAAGTGCCTGGTCAGTAATTTTTGAGTGAATTTAATTTGGTGATTTTGACATGCCAAGAATTTACACCATAACACAAAGAACAGGGACAAGCTACATTTTCCCTGGGTGGAGGGAATGTTTCCCCCTCCCTCAGAAGTGGTAGGGAATTCAGCCAAGGAAACCCCTAGATCTCCAAGACCCACAAAGATCTTAGAGGATGCCATAATCCACTCAAGTGCAGGTCCTCTGCCTATTGGCCTCCCCATCTTAATTCAACATCAACTTGCTGCCATGAGTTCCACCGCTGGCTGTTCATCCCTTCACCCCATGGGGGAAGCAGGAGTTGGGGTGCAGCGCAGGAGCCCACGCAGCATGACCTTTTATGGAGAATATGCACGGCGACAAGGTGGAAGATGATGCCAGGGAAAGTGGCAGTCGCCCTTCCCACACTGAGATCCCAAGCCCCACTGACAGGCTTTGACAGAATCAGTGGTAGGGGAGAAATGATGGAAGCTGCATGATTTCCTCTCCTCCACACCCTCCCCCACATACCTCTGCACACCTCCATAAGGCCTTCATCTCCCTCCCTTTGGCGTCACGGAGACAATTTGGCCCTCACTATATTTTGATCTTTAAAATGTTGTAAATTTTCCTTAGAGAAGCTGTCACATAGTTTTAGGAAATCAGATGTCTAAAGACTGGGAATTTTAAGGGCTTTCCAGAATTTGAAAGGCCATTATGTTCTAACGATAAAGATTTTGCAGCTGTGAAATAGAAAACTGAGCACAGTCTACTTAGTGGCAAGCATTGTACCATATTCTCCACAGAAAGACTTAGCTTTCCATCAAAAGCCAACAAGAAACAAAACCTAAAATACATACAGCTGAAGGAGGCATTGTTTTTACTAGGGTCTAATTATTCTTCTGAAAATAATGGCTTTCCACTGGAGAAATCCCAGCAGAAAGAAACTGTAGTAATCTAAACACATTTAAATCTAATAAAAAATATTCAGAGCCTAAAAGCTTTGCCTCCTTTTTCTCAAGAGAAAATATCACGTAGTGCATTTCAGAAAGAGACAAAATGCTACAATTGAGGAATCAAAGGCTAAAGACTTGTAACAGCAATCTATTTCAGTGTGGTATGGTATAAGGAAATTACATTATGCAGCTAACATATACAGTAAATGGGGTTGCACACAGCTTTAAAGGGGTTGGTTTTTTCCCCCATTTTATTTATTTAGATATTGCATGCAAGTAACGCTCATCCAGGGTTGTGGGTCCTTCTTTCCTGTGGGACATTGAACCACGCACTGAATTTTGAGGATGAAAAATAAGAAACTGCCTTGTATATGGACAGTGAATCTCACCCTTCTGAAGAGGGCCAACATAAGGTCAATGTACTAAGAGTATGTCTACATTAGAGCTGGAAAGTGTCATTTTCAGCTCAAGGAGATATCCCCATGCTAGCTTGATCAAAACTAGTGCACTAAAAATAGAAGTGTAGCCATGGCAATGCAAAGGTGGGAGAGACTAACTACCAGAGTAGGTACTTAGGGTTTTGGATAGGATCATAATCAGGGCAGCTAGTCCTTCTGCCACTGTAGCTATACTTCTGTTTTTTGTCTGATAGACAAACTGGGTCTATCAGAGCTTGTATGGGTATGTCTCCTAGAGCTGAAAATTACACCTTCCAGATCCAATGTAGACATATCCTGAGCTCTTAAGTGAGATTTAAGTAGAGATGTTTGGAAAATGACAATTCTGTCACACACCAACTGTTGAGTTTTTGAAATTCATTTTCATTCCACACTGGAACAAAACCAGAATCTTTCAGAGGTTTCCATGAAATGGAATTATGTTGAAATGTCAGGTTTTCGATTGTCAGCTCAGATTTCCAATCTCTGTCCCATCCAGAAAGTCTACCCGGAATCTGAGAAACTGATCCTGCTGAAACTTTCATCAAAATTGATACTCTTTTGTGAATGTTTCAGTTGACATGAAACAGCATTTTCTGATGGGGAAATAAAAGTTTCTGATCAGCTCTAAATGTGGGGTGTGCTGGCCCTCTGCACAAAGACTTCAGCCTGAATGAGAAAGAAGCGCTACACAAAATAATATGTGATAATTAAACATATGCACAAGGGGGCAGAGTTCAGATTTAGCAAATATTGCCTGCACAATTTGCCTCTTCTTGATTTATGCAAAAAAAAATGGCAAAAAAAAAATTAAGTATTTAAAGTAGAGTGAATTATGGCTGTTGTGTTCAGATAATCTTGAGATTTTGCTAAATAACAAAGCTGATATTTGTTAAAAAAAAGAATTATTTTTGTTTGTTTGATTTTAATACTTGTTCTTTATTTGTTTTACTACAGGTTCATTTTCTGCAAACAGTTGATAGGACACAGCTTGCAGAACCACCTTTGGCAGCACTGTTCCTGCTTTCAACAAAGAATCAGCAGCCCATGTGGTAATGAAGTCATTTAATTAGAGCCTGATTTGAACAGATGGTAAAAAGGAAAAAAAGATACCAGTTAGCATTGAAACACAACTTCAGGAGAGTAAATGTTCCGATGTGTTTTCAGTTCTCCAGTATCCGTCCTTTCATAAAAGTTGCAATTCTAAAGATACAGTTATTTCTGTAATATTACTTAATGGGGAGTAATGTTATTTTTCAAGCTACCTTTGCTGTAAACAAGAATATGTATGCAGCTTTCCTTTTGTTTTCCATAACAAAGAGAGAGTGGCACTATACCAATATAATAATATACAATCGATTCAAAACCATATGGTAGGATTGTCTGTGCTATTTATTTTGAAATAATTGCCAGATCTTTCCTATTTCCTTTCCAATTGGTCTGAGTTCTGTGTTGTTCTTGCTGAGACTTGCTCCATTATAAGATTTACAATGATCAGATTGAATATTTTGGTGAAACGTGAAAGAGGATGAGAAAATAAAGGACATTTTCCATTTTACTAACACTTTTCTATTTATGTGACCTGGATATAGGATGAAGGGGTGGATAATTGCCCCTGAAATGATTCACCACTACCCCCCAAGAGATGTCACATGAAATGCACATCATAACCATGGAATCTTTTACTCTCCCTATCACACACAGACAGACACACAAACAGAGTTAAACACAGAGCCCCCAAAATGACACATCATTTTAACACTAGTGAAAAAGTAAACTAATTGACTCAATGTAAGGGATCAACACAGGAATCCCTTTTATTCAGTCCCCAAAGAGAAAAATAACAGTATATCTATGCAGAGACAACAGTTCTCACAAGGACCCTTACCTCTGCCCCCTCCCGCCCCAACCCATCCTGGTCAGAATAGTCTTGTAGTGTATAGGAATTGGGGGGTGATGTAGGACCACCCTGGCTCTGTGTTACCCTCCCAACCACTCCACAAACCCTGTGCAAGGATCAGCTTGGAAGCATTAGCATGAGCTGGCAGAGAGTGGAAGGTGTCCCTGCACTCCAGCGATTCTCTGCTGTCACAATGCACATAGGGACTATGGCAGCCAGAAATGCAATTTAGAGCTGCCATTTGCCAGGTCTAAGGTGTCCCAGAACTGACCCAGTCCGAGCATAGAGGAGGTGCAAAACCTCCTTCTTGGTCCCTGTGCCAGAGTCTGCACTGAGGTAGGGAAGCAGGTAGGGAAGCTAACCTTCTTAGTTCTTGCATTCATGCTGGTGCTTCAAATGCAGGTGATGCATATACCCATATATCACAGAAACAGCTCGTGAGCCACTCCCACTGCAGTCAGTAAGCTACAGCCTTCACCATAGTAAAATGTTTCAGATGAAAAGAATGGTCCCATCTTGGTTTCCTGTAACCCCTGCAGTCCTATAAACCCTGCACTTTGGGAGTCTGCCCTTGCTGTTGGTTTTAGCTACACATTCCAAAAGGCACTAAATGTGGAATGAAGTCTGCAGAACTACTCACATGGGCACGTAATATTAAATCTTCATGGATGCTTGTCATTGTTTCCCAGCAGACAGCTAAAAACAGAGTGCAGCTATTATTGATACGTAATATAGCTGGTAACAGCAAACACCCAGTTGCTGAGGTTTTTTAGCCAAACTGAGCCCCCCACATTTGTGATTCAGAGCTAAAATCGGAACCTTTTATAGTTTACAGTGCACAAAGGAATGGCTGATTTCTTACCTGTCCCCCACCCCATGGAAACACAGAAAATTCAATCAGGACTTCATGAGAGAGGAGGATGCAAATGGGAGGACTCAAAGGGATAGGGGAACCCAGTTTCCAGGGACAAACAGGAGAGAAACTTGCAGGTTTGAGGGACAGACACAGGCGAGGAGATGCCCCTTGGAAGATGTCAGAGGGGAGAATGGGCCTGCTTTTCCTCCCTGCAGACTCCAGTGGGATGAGGGTGGTGAATTGCAGGCTACTGGCCTCCCCTTGAGAAGACAATTGTCTCGGGATGGCCTGTTGAAGAAAGAGAAATTGCTTGGCTGGGAAAGTGGCTTCTGTGGTTTCTGGCTTCTTAACAGAACCTTTAGAAGCCTTGAGAACTGCAATGTTTATATTAAAAACACCCCAAATGCCTCAGGATACAGATACCACATTCATCCACCCCACAACATCGTCCCAGGACTTGTGATATACATGTTGACAACTATGCATACCCCCACGAAACCCTATGTAAGAGAATGCTCACCTAATCAGCCTTGTCTTATGCAGGCGATCACACCACACAGTGAGCCCCCACATCTTTGAGAGGGGCTTGCGACAGGGAGGCCATGGCAGCTCAGAGGCCTTCAGGCTCCAATGAGGCTCAAGTTTTACCTTTTTCTTGCTGGCTGGTGGGTCACTCAAACCAGAATGGAACAAATTATACTCTAGTGATGGGTGAATTTTCAAAGTACAGTATAACTAAACACCATGAGTTGTGGATGTGGGCTAGGAATCTTGTGAGAGCAAAGTTTCCTGCAACATTTCTTATTTTTTCTGGTTGGGCTGAGTTTATCCCATGAACAGATCTCTCATGGTATTACAGTGTCTCTGCATATACTCTGAATATGGAGTTGATCGTTCCAGAGGATTTCTTTTTCATCTGAACGAATTTATCCAGCCTCATTATGCAGCCATTTCCCCACCCATATATGTCTTTGAAAGGGGCTGACCTCTTCCATGTGCTCTGTACACTCAAACAAGGGCTCGGGATATTCTATAATCTCCTTTCTTCAGCATTCCAGTGTGGCAAGATGGTTTCTCAAATCACTTAATATAGGTTCAGATTCCCTAAATTTGGATGCTGTATAACACTATTTGCAGTTTCGACCAGATTTGTAAACGGACTGGGGAAAAAAAAACCCTCTACCAAGAGACTTTCTAGGACACTTTCTGTTTGGTGCAATAGAGATCTAAGCCCTGTTGGCAACATTGTCCTTTGTAACCTTGAATATGTTATCGACCAGCTGTTTAATTAACCTTAAGTCTTTTAATATAAAATGTTTTGGCCTCAAGTTCATTTGTATCTCAGTTTATGGTCTATCCTGAGAAATATTCCTCAAGCAGCCTGTTTTCTTCATCCTGTTAACCTTAAGTAGAGTTAGTCTTGGCAGATGGATATGCACTGCCTGCTCACTATAATTTTCCCACTGCCCTCAGAGACTTCTCTCTGAATAGCTTTCTAGCCTTCTCACTTTCAAAAGGCTTACAGAATGTCAGTGCAGGTTAGGATAACATCCATGGAGATACTGTATAATCTATTGTCAACTCATACCACTAAAGTCACTCCAAGTACCCTACCAGTTTCATTTATATATCATTGTGCAAACTTTCTTGACTAAGCACGAGTGTGGCCTTTGTACTGTCTGGAGGTGAGGGAATTGCAAAGTAAATTTGAGTAGTGTTGACACCCACTGGGGCACAAGAGGCAATACCCTTGATTAAGAGAAATGTCAGAGGAAGTCCATCCATATTTTTTAAGTACAGTTCTTTTTCCTCCAATTCCTTCTTTTAAAAAAGTAATTTTTAAAAAAACATGTAATCCATGAGAGACATTATTTGACACAACAGAATGTTTCAAGTACATAGCAAGGCTAAATAAGTCCATCCTGTTGGAAGAAAGAAGCTCTGATCTAGAGAAATATTTAAATTTATCATTATCATCATCATGTTCCTATTACGCCTCTGGCGTTTAGGGCAGTGACGAAGCTCCTTCACTCCTGTCTGTTTCTAGCAAGTCTTTCAATGGTTCCCCAGCTGTGCCCCAGGTTTTTCAGCTCAGCTTCCACAACTCTTCGCCATGTTGTTTTCGGGCGGCCTCATTTTCACTTGCATTCGGGTGTTCATCTTATTGCTACTCTGGTGATGGAATCAGTTTCCATCCAAAGCACATGACCGATCCATCTCCACCGCCTCCTGGCAATGATGGTGCTCAGATCTTCTTGGCTGCACTGTGTCAATAGATCTTGGTTTGAGATTGTATCTTTTGGCCTAGAACAGAGGATTTTTCTGAGACAGGTTATATGGAATGAAGACAGTTTGGACATGTCATACTTTCTCATTCCCCAGCATTCTGCACTATAAAGCAGTGTTGAAAGTACGCAGCTCTGATAAATCTTGAGTTTGGTTTTGGTGTTGTATTTTGATTATTTCCAGACTGTATTTAAGCTCCTGACAGTGTTCCTGTCTTTATTAATTTTGTTCCGGATGTCCTGGCTTGTTCCACCATCCAGGCTGATGGTGCTGCCCAAGTATGGGAATGTTTCTACATTGGTGAGAACATAATCCTCTATCCATACTGGTGATGGTGAGGCAATATTAAAGGTCATGATATCTGTCTTATTGTGGTTGATTTTCAGTCCAATTTGCTGGCTGAATGCTTTGAGTCGAGTTGTTTTTTCTTGTGTTGGGTGTTGGGTATGTGGAATTCCATATGCCTGAGGAATGCGCCATAGGCTGGTCCTGTGAGTGCTATCAAAAGCCTTCTCAAAGTCTATGAAATGTATGTAGAGTTGCCATTGCCATTCTAAGCACTGTTCTATTATGTTTTGTAGAGTTAAGATCTGATCTGTGCATCCACAGCCTTTCCAAAAACCAGCTTGCTCTTTTCTGAGAACGCTATCAACTGCCTCTGATCTACGCTGGACTATGATCTTACACAATATTAAATTATCATAGAATCATAGAATTGTAGGACAGGAAGGGACCTCAAGAGGTCATCTTGTCCAGTCCCCTGCACTCATGGCAGGACTAGGTATTATCTAGACCATTCCTGATATGTGTTTTGTCTAATCTGATCTTAAAAATTATGTTGTGGTACCGGACATAGAAATTTTGTGAAGCAAAGCTAACTTAACTGCTTGTTGTTATTTCATAGCAATTACAGCACGTGAGCTCTAAGAACAAACTGAAAGATATGAACTGTATTATAATGACACTTTCACACTGGCAATTGTGCAAATTAAGCAATTTTGATGGAGGGACAGGGCATAATGCGGGGGGGGGGGGGGGGGGGAGGGAGATAGCTCAGTGATTTGAGCATTGGCCTGCTAAAGGATTGTGAGTTCAATCCTTGAGGAGGCCATTTAGGGATCTGGGGCAAAAATTGGGGATTGGTCCTGCTTTGAGCAGGGGGTTGGACTAGATGGCCTCCTAAGGTCCCTTCCAACCCTGATATTCTATGATTCTATGATAATGGCATGGAAGGAGGAATTGCTGGCCATTGTGCTTATTTGTTTAATAACCTTCCTGGAAATGTTCGGTTGCTATAGTACTTCACTTTCCTCATTCCTGTGCAAATGCATTGTCTTCAGTAGGGCTATGTAGGCAAGAGGGAAGAATTTAGTTCTGCACCTGAAACTTAGGTAAGAGGGGGGCTTGTTGAAATTTTTCAGAAATTCAACATTTCTGTGAAGGTCTTTTTGGGAGAAAGCTTCAAAAAAATTGTGAAAAACATTCAGCAATTTTTCTACCAGCTCTAGTTAACAATTCTGTTGATGACGCATAGACCACTTACAATCTGTCTTCTCCGTTAACTATATCAGATTAATGCAAAGATTAATGAAAACTTATTTTATTGCTAAGCTGAGCAAATATGACTCTCAATTCACACAGGGATTGTTGATCAACTGATTTCCATTTTCTGTATAATACTTTTCAATACAGAACTACTCTTTGATTGCATAAAACCACCTTAAGTAGGGTAGTCCATTTCTGTTAAAAGCAACAACAAAAAATTTAAATCACTAGTTTTTCACTCCAATAACAAAGGTATCACTTTCATCAAAATATCATTAATCTGACATTATCCCACAAGGAATGTAAATAGCACTAGTTGCTATTCTGCATTTGTGGTGCTGAAAGCAAGTTTAGTATTGCAGATTTAGCAAAGCAATTTACTTCCACTACTTCCTTAGCATCCAAAATGGAAAAGCAGAGCTTGTGATGCATATGAAACAACATGATGACAGCTAAGTTAAATCCTTCGGTCAATTTCCATGTTATCGTAATAGAAATAAATTCTAGAGATTTTTTTCCAAGCATCATAAAGATTTATATGTTCAACAATGACAAAAAGAGTGGGCAGGGGAAAGTCTAGTAAATGATATCTTCATTTTTTGTGTAGCATAGCTTTTGGGGCAGCATTTTTAATCCAAAAGTCAAGAGAAAAAAGATGGAAAAGCAGGACTAGGAAATGAACATATTTATTCTGTTCTTGCTATTTCAGCTGCTTTATGATCATGTGGAAATAGCAAGGATGGCCTATTGTTCCAGTACACCAAACAGTATTTAGCACATCAGGCAAGCAAAATTAAAGTCCCACAGTATCTGAATATTCCATAAAGGATTTTATTCAAAGATGACACCCTATTTCATAAATGACTGATGGGTAATAAAAAAAAGGCATTTGTAACTATTGCTTCACTCCATTCCCGATGCACTTGGAAATCAATGCGATCCCTGACAGCAAGGTTCTAGTCTTCCTTTGGTGTTGGGGACCATGCATGTCAGGATCATGAATGATCTGATAATTTTAGGTCTAGGTCACTTGGCTCTTTTAGTCATACTGGACCTCTTAACAGCTTTGGACCAATTATAGACTGCTGTTTCATTGACTAAAGGTCATTGCTAGAGTGTCTAGGATCATTCTCCAGTGTTTCAAGTGAATAGGAATCAACCAGGAATTAACCAGTGGTCACATGTGCTTCATCACAGATTTCATATGTGGCAATCATTTCAAAATGTCTGTCATCTCCCATGCTGCCCAACATAAATATAAGGTCTCTTATCATGGTCATTCCCAGATATAGAATAAAGTATCAATAGTATATGTTGCTGATATACTATTGTATGCCTCTTGTCAGTGTTCACAAAACACTGCAACTGCTCTCTCTGCCCTGGATACATGCTTGGATGATACTGCTGGTTGGCTGTGTCAGACCTACCTTGCCCTCAGCCCCAGGAAAAATGAAGTCTTGCTGGTGGGTAGTACTCACAGTCATGAGGAGTCTCCCTCTTATCCTTCATTGTCCCTCCTCATTCACAGAACGCACTCGGAAATAGTAATTCAGGTTGACCCTTTTGACTATGTCCTTTCATTTATCCCCACTCCGATTTTCTGTGGTTCACCACCCACACGTATTAACTGTTACTGCCCACCCCTATTACTTCTCCTTCACAACCCCTGCTGTTCATAGCTGCTGCTTCTGCCCACTTCCCCTGCTCTGTTTCTCCTCCCCTCGTCTTGTTATTGCTTCCACCTTCTCTTTCTATTTCTCCTCCCTATTCTTATTTATTTTTCCCACTCTAATTGTGTCACCGATTTTACTCCCTCCTTCCCCGTGGTCATTGCTCTTTTACATCCATGTTTGGGGGAGCAAAAGAAAACTTATATTAATGCTAATTACTTCAGAAAGCTGCAATCTCATGCATTTTACTTCACTGCTTGTAAAGAGGCAGCTATGTGACAGTAAAGGGAATAGAGCAAAGATCAAAAGAGTTCTGATACTGCATCCAACAGAGCTCTGATACTCCAACAGAGCTCTGGTTTTTGTAAAGGCAGTATTGTATTTGGCTTTTCTCCGTCAAGGCAATAGTGGAACAGTCTTTATGTACTAGTAATTATGGTATTCCCTCATCTAGTAGCATAGTTATAGTTTATAGTCTGTCAGTATTTCTGTTAGAGACTTCATTTTGCAGAGGTCAATAACTTAGCTATTTAAGACTGCATCAGCTGGAAACTTGATATATAGGTTGTCAAAGTCTGTTAAATCACATTTTCCCCCCACTGATGGAAGAGAAGCATTTGTTGGTTTTGGTAATTTATGACAAAATTTTGTCATCCTCTAACTAAAAATTGGCTTACTCTCTGAAATTGAAATGTTGCAGGCAGTTTGCTACTCTATGAGCTGAGCCTCCTAGGATTTTTTTTAAGTAAAAGAAAACAGTCACAATATTCAGATTAGAAACAGAGCTACTGATCTTTGTGGATATTGTAATTCACTGTTGTAGTTCTCTGTCCTTTTAGAGACTACTGATTGTATTAGTTTTACTTCACAGGCTGCTGTTGATTCACTAGGAGTACTGTGCATTTGCAAAAAGAATGAGCCAAATTCTCTGCTGGTATAAATTGGTGCAATTCCATCAAAGTTAATAGAGCTGTGCCAGTTTGAACCAATCAATATATTAGGGGAAAGGCTGGGATTGCTTCTGTCAGTTGGGCAGCAAATCTCTCTAACTACATTAAGACACTCCTGAAATTATGAGTTTAAATGGAAACAGTGCTGGTGGACCCTTAAATATAAAGGCTCAAATGGCACTTCTGTAAGATATGGAAATAAACAGATGCTATTCTAAAGGTCAAAGACAGCAGTGAGACAAATCAAGAGCCTGCTCCTGCTCTCAGTGGAATTTTGCCACTGACCAATGGATTGGATCAAGTCCTAAATGAGTAAACATTAAGGGCCAGATTCCGGAGCCCTTACTCGTATTGGTGAGCAGTTACTTACACAAGTAATCCCTTCAGTTTCAGTAGGATTAATCACACAGGTATATGCTCACTTGGGCATAAGGACTAAACTGTGGCTTTGAGCAACACTCCACAGTAGGGGGCAGTACATACTACCACCTCCTCCCATCAGGGAACTACTGGAGGTATTATGCAATAGGAAACACAATGCCTTCTAGTGTGCAGGGGAATGTAGAAGTTGCAACCAAGTCTTACCTCTACCTCATATACCTACCTTTTGGGAAGGCAAAGGTTTCTTAGATACTAGCCTTGTGCCATCCTCAGTGTTCCTGAATACAGATCTGAGTGTGCCTGGTCTTTGCTTGGGGATTAATGCAGGAAGGTTTGCTCTCCTCCCTGCATATCTACACAGGGCCAGTATGCAGATTTTCTCTAAATATCAGAGATGGGCTCCAGTTGCAAACTCTGGATCCAGTTCTGATTTCTGAACATCTCTATATGCTCCCAAAATGTGGGGCATTTGGATGCTTAGCCCTGAGACTAGATCCAAAGGTACTATGGGCAATTTATGTTTTGTTACTTGCGGCACAGTCTTGCTCCTGCTGGAGTCAATGGTAAAATTCCCACTAATGTCAATGGCTCAGGGCTGGGCCCATAGGGATCAGATCTAGGATAGGAACGTTTTGCGGTTATAGCTATGCCAGTATACTATCACAACAAACTGTTTCTAGTGTAGACGCAGTGTATGCTGGCAAAACTACACTTTTGACAGCATCACTTATTTCAGCCCCACAGAGCAAAATACTGACAAAAGTGAATTTTTGCCTGTATAATTGTCTATGCTATAGGCTTTTGGCAGCACAACTATGTCGATCAGAGATCGCATCTCCTCACACCTCTGACCAACACAGCTATGCAAGTCTGAAGGGCAGACCTGGCCTCAGTTCTGTAATCCTTGCTCACATGAATAATCCCATTGAAGCCAGTGATACTATCTTCATAAGTGCTACTCCTTGTGAAGAAGTATTACAGAACTGAGCACCAACAGCCAGATTCTGCTGGGCCATCATAGGGGTGCGTCCCTCAATCTTTCCATGCTTGACCAGCATACGAACAAACAGGTTTAATCACTCTGCTACGATGATACTCATTCCCTGCTCCCTCCGGCGTGCCCAATAGTCCTGGTAGTGAAAGCTCATTCAGGAGAGGGTAATGTTAGAAATACCCAGCCGATGTGAAGACCTAGGTGGAGATTTTCAAGGCCTGTTTCAGATAGGGTTGCCAACTTTCTGCTCGCACAAAACCGAACACCTTTGCCCCGCCCCCTGCCGCACCCCTCCTCAGAGGCCCCGCCCATTCTCCAAGGCCCTGCTCCCGCTTACTCCATCCCGCCCCATTGCTCACTCTCCCCACCCTCACTCACTCGCTCATCTTCACTGGGCTGGCTCAGAGGATTGGGGTGCGGGAGGGGGTGAAGGCTCTGGATGGGGGTGTGGGGCCAGAAATGAGGAGTACAAGGTGAGGGGGGCTACAGGCTGGAGCAGGGGGTTGGGGTGTTGGAGGGTGATGGCTCTGGCTGGGGGTGCAGGCTCTGGGGTAGGGCCAGAATGAGGCATTCAGGGTGTGGGAAGTGACTCCAGGCTGAAACAGTAGGATGGGATGCAAGAGAGGATGGGGGTGTGGGCTACGGGGTGGGGCAAGGTATGAGGGGTTTGGGGTGCAGGAGGGGGCTCTGGGCTGGGGATGAGGAACTCTGAGTGCAGGAGAGGGCTCCAGGCTGGTGCAGGGGATTGGGATGTGTGGGGGTGTGAGGGCTCTGGCTGGGGCTGCCGGCCTCTGGGGTGGGGCTGAGGATGAGGGGTTTGGTTGAAGGAGGGTGCTCCAGGCTGGGACCAAGGGGTTCGGAGGCCAGGAGGGGGATCAGGGCTAGGGAAGGGGGTTGGGACATGGGAGGGGGTCAGGGGTGCAGGCTCTGGGCAGTGCTTACCTCAGGCAGCTCCCAGAAGCAGCGGCATGTCCCACCTCTGACTCCTATGTGGAGGTGCGGCTAGGCGATTCTGTGCGCTGCCCTGTCCGTAGGCGCCCCCACGCAGCTCCCATTGGCCAATGGGAACTGCGGAGCTGGCGCTTGGGGCGGGGGCAGCATGCAGAACCCCCTGGTTACCCCTATGCCTAGAAGCCGGAGGAGGGACATGCCACTGCCTCCGGGAGCAACCCAGAGCCACGGCAGGCAGGGAGCATGCCTTAGCCCCACTGTACCGCCAACCAGACTTTTAATGGCCCAGTCAGCGGTGCTGACAGGAGCTGACAGGCTCTCTCTTCGACCGGGCGTTCCAGTCGAAAATCAGACACCTGGCAACCCTAGTTTTAGACAGTACTATATTAACGCGCACTAGGAAACAGTCAATGCATGCCACAAGAGCCAGTTAGTGCTTCACATGCTGGCGTGCATTAGAATTCACATGCCAGCTGGTGCAGATTAAGGCATCATGTAGACAAGATCTTTGTCTTCACGAGAGCTTAAATTTCTGAGAGGGGATGGTGTACATGTAGCGTACACATCCAGTCCCACAGACTAGTACATATTACTTCGTTTTCAGCCTCAATGGGCTGAAAGAAAATGTGTTTGCTCAACCATCACTTTTAGCTCTGTGATTTTTGGTGGTGACTAGAAAAGAAAAATCGACATTACTTTAGAATCGAATACAGTTGAATTACTTGAAGATTGCACTCATTTTCACAGGCTTTTTACTACAGCCCTCAACTGAGCACAGTCACCACCTGGTTTACCGGGAGCCTATTCTTTAAAACTGTGGTTTTCAACTGTTGTTCATTTGTGGATTTCTTAAAAATTTCACATAGAAGTGCGGACCCCTTTGGAAATCTTAGACATAGTTTGCAGATCCCTCAGGGGTCTGAAGACCACAGCTTGAAAACCACTGCTTTAAAACTGAGCATAAATCTAATCAGTTTCTCTCCAAGGAGATTTCACCTATTTTAAACAGAGATAACACCTTCATTGTTGCTGACCTATTCTTGAGTCCTGGCAACAGCTTTAATAGGATGCCCTTTCAAATGAATGCAATGCAAGATGTACCTAGTACCTAATGCATCTGACTGCACTGACACTGTGCTTTGTATTGCCTTGCCTGCTTTAAAGATTTATTGCTAGTACACCTAGCAGAGAGACAGTTGGATCTAGCAATGACAATGATGCAGCATGCAGGGCTGAGGATCAAAAGGTAGGATAGCCACACACTGTTTTTCTAAGAAGAAATAATGTTAGCTGCTGCTGTAGCATGTCACTCTTCCAGTTTCCATTTGCTCAGTCTACTTCAAATATGGACATATTCCTTACATGGGGGAACTACTGCAGCTTGTGGGATGTGGCTGGCCTGTGTGTAGAAGAGAGGGACCAGATGGAGGTGGTAGGGAAGGCCAGCCGACATATCGTGGCAATGGTTGCTAATTTAACCAGTACATTAGTTGTTCTATGTCACTTTTAGCACCATCCCACAATACAGTATCACTGTGAAACTCAGTGTGGAAGAAGAGAAACCATATAATAAGTGGTGGCCTGTAGCCAGGGCCACTGAGAGTGGGTTCGGGCCCCGGTGAAATAAAAGTTTCGGGCCCCCCAGCAAGGGTGGACCGACTAAAAATCTTTACATAGTCGGGCCCCGGGCCCCCTTCTGGACTGCCAGGCCCCGGATAGTCGAGCCCCAGGCCCCTTCCAGACCGCCAGCCCCCGGTAATTTGTACTGGCTTCCCCCCGCTCTCGTCAGCCCTGCCTGTAGCAAACTCATTGCCTTAGCAATTAAGACACCTGGGACCAATTAAGATCTTTCCAGAAGGCAGGGAAGACAGCTAGGTTGATTGGGACACCTGAAGCTAATCAAGGGCTGGCTGAAACTAGTTAAAAGCCTCCCAGTTAGTCAGGTGGGGGGTGGGGGGGTGTCAGGAGCTGTAGGAGGAAGCTGTGCTGTTGGAGAAAATGAGCAGTACAAACCATACCAGGCACAAGGAAGGAGGTCCTGAGGTAAGCGTGAAGTAGATATTGAGGAAGTGGGGGCTGTTTTGGGGAAGTTGCCCAGGGAATTGTACACTTCCTGTTTCCAAAAAGTCAGCTGCCATAGCTGCTACTATTAGGGTCCCTGGGCTGGAGCCCGGAGTAGAGGGTGGGCCCGGGCTCTCTGCTCCCTCCTTGATTAATCACTGAGACTGGGAGACAACAGAGACTGTGAAAGGGAGGGTAGCTTCTCCTCACCTCCCTTGCTGGCTTATGATGAAAATGGCTCAGTAGGCTGTGACCCTTGTCTCTAGAAAGAGAAGGACTACATGGAGGGTCACAGTGAGCCTCTGAGGCTAGCGAAATCTGCCAGGAAGCACGGGACACACTGAGACAAGGTCAGAGCTTTGGCTCACAAACACTGATTTGTGCATTGTAAAATCATATAAAATATTAGAGCACTAATTATTCTATTGGCTCTGTTTCCAAGTCCCAGTGATGGAAAGACAACAGAATAATATGTAAATGGCCAAAAAGCCTGATGATTGTTCCAGGGAAAAAATGATGACAGTATCAAATACAACATTTTGAACAAAATTATTTTTACAGTAACTATCATGACCTACAGTAATGACTTAAAGTCCTTGCAATTTAATTAGTAAGTTTATCTCAGTCCTTAGCTGAAAGACTGAAGAAATGGCTAGGTGATTAGATCTGATCTCATCAATCTGTACATTTTAAAATAATAAATGTCACATTTTATGATAGTATAAATTATTATTTTTAATTTAGGGTTGGTTTGCGGGTTTTCAGATGCATTATTACTATTTTTTCCATAATGTGCTAAGTGTTGTACAATTACAAAGCATTATACAAACATAATAGCAAGCATGATTATTTGGAAGATGTTGTTTTTTATGCATTGTTCCAATATTGATTCTATTAGACTGGGAAGGAAAGCTACTGCTATGCTACTTTATCCATTGATTTGCAAGAACAACCACATCATACCAGTGGGATTCTTTATGGCAGGCATTGATAGAAAAGTATGCAGACTAAGGTTAACACTTGTCAAACTTAATTGTATCTATCTTTGAAATATTTCAAAGATATGTTAAGAAGAAATATTTAATATAATTTTAATGAAATGGACCATCTCTAAAATGAGAATCAGGATTACCATCAATGCTGACTACATTTTGTGCTTCCCACACAGCACATTTTTATGGGGTAGATTAGAACAAAGGGGTAGGGGGAGTGCAATGAGACAGATGCATATAGAAATTAAGTGTTAATTTACTCAAACACCTGAGTTTCAGACCAGCCTCTTCTTGTACCTGGAATTCTGGTGGAAGGCACTGATCCCCTTCTGCTATACAGTTTGGGTAGTCACTTACATCAGTGCAAAGTAAGCACAATTCACTACCAAGTCAGAGTGGTAGTATTGTTGCCTACTTTGCACAAATGTAAATGACAACACAAGATGTAAGGAAGTGAAGAACTGGCTTGCAATTTAAGAAACATCGATGCCTTTGTGTCCACAAATCAGGTTCATATGCAGGGTGCTAGTGTGAACACCTCTCCACATCTGCTGCAGAATTATATGGAGAGAGAGATGGTCACTCACATATCCAGGTCTCAAGCCATTTAGGGCTTGTTGGTCAAACCACACCTTAAATAACCGAAAGCCCCCTTTGCATCTTCCTTTGAATCAGTGCTGTAGGCACAAACACCATGTGCACCCTGAGGTGTTTTGTTTTGTTTTGGCGAGGAGGAAGGGCAGTGTTTTGAAACCCTTATTGCAAAGACGAGTTTTAAGGAGGCCTATGAAGGAGAAACTTGAGCAATTTGGAATGCAGCATCAGCCTTAGCCTGCTCTGCTCCCTGACTTAGACCTCATAATTTACATCACAAACTTCCAGTTGTAGCAAGGAATGTGTAACCACACTGTAGCGAGAGTAACTTATGCTTCACAGTAGGAGTAGGGCCCAAAAGGGTGAAGTTATTCCTCATGTTGCTCCTAACATGCCAGGTATACTGAGGAAAATGCAGAAGTGCTTCCATATATATCCACTACATCACATTCTCCCAACACATCTTCAGTGGAAGACCAGTCCATAAAGGGAAAACTACAATTGCAGCATAGTAGCTAGAGTTGGGAACCAGCAGTGAAACAGTTAATGTTAAAGAGAGCATGTCTGACAGCAAGGGTTCAAATGTGTCCTATGTCACAACTGAAAAGTCTTAATGTTAGACTGTAAACTCTGTGGACTGCGACAGACTCTTCATGCATCTAGCACCATGGCGCCAAAATCCTGGCTTGGCCTTTGGACACTATCATGACAAGATTAATAATCTTTCACTTTGTGCAGTTTTGTGACTATGTACTTAGTTTGTACTTGACAGCTATATTTAGCAGAGCCCAGGTGGAGTAACTGCAGGGATATTGTTCTGCAGGACTGAGATGCAATGGCGCAGTTGGACAAGAAGTGGGTACATTTTTGTAAGCATTACACCTAGGTTTAGACAGAGCTGCTATAGTAAAATGTACTTCCATCTGTCCTTTCCTCGGAAATCCTAAAAAACTAAAACAAATGCCATTGTACTGGGGTAAATCCACTGCACCTGTGCAGAGAGAGGATTGTAATGGTTCAGAGAGTGGGAGAGAGAGAGAAAGACTGCATTTCCCTTGGCCAAACTGGACTTTGCAGATGATGCTGTTTACTACCGAAAAATAAACTTAGTTACCTAAGGTCAATATGAACATGACATGAGATTTACTGGAAGATAATACAAGCTTCTTCAGGGTAGGGAACACTTACTTCTGTTTGTACATTACTTCGCACAACAGGGTCCCAGTCCTGATCAGAAGCTCTGGATGCTACTTTAGAGTAAATATTAAATTATAATCATAACCACTTTTAATAGACAAATGCAGACCAGAAGCACAAGCTTCAGTTACTTGTAAGTCAGCTGATTACAAAATCTGCAGCGCATTGCTTCCTCTTATAGAAAACACTGATATACAAAACCATAATAATATCATTCTGCAGTGAATTGCAGATTTAATATTCAGAGCACGCATGCACTTTAGCTCTGTGCTATTGTTCAGCAAACAGCCTGTAGGGCTGTACAGCTAGATATTAAAAAATAAATATTAAGTCAGCTCCTAGCAAACAAAGTGGAGAAATTTACAGACTTACTCACTGAAGGATGGAGTTCAGTTTAGATGCTAGTAATGAATATGAAATAGACTGTGATGACCCTTAGAAAATGGACAGTGGCCTTAGATCAGTGTCTTTTCCATTCTGCAACCCTGTAACGGTCCTCACTCAGGGGTTGGTCAGGAAGCATGGCCTAGTGGTCAGGGCTACAACCCGTGACTGGCAGGGGGTTGGTGGTTAGAGTTGCCAACCTTCTAATCACACAAACCGAACAGCCTTGCCCCACCCTCTGCTCCTCCCCTGCCATGAGGCCCCGCCCCTTCTCTGAGGCCCCACCCCCGTTCACTCCATTCCCCCTTCCTCTGTCACTTTCTCTCCCCAACCCTCACTCACTCACTTTCACTGGGCTGGGGCAGGGGGTTGGGGTGCAGTGCGGGGGGGCGGGCTACAGGGGGCATAAATGAGGGGTTCAGTGTGTGGGAGGGGACTCTGGTCTGGGCAGGGGGCTAGGGTGCGGGAGGGGATGAGGGCTCCAGCTGGGGGTGCAGGCTCTGGGGTGGGGCCACGGATGAGGGGTTTGGTGTGCAGGAGGGGGCTCCAGGCAGGGGGGTGGAGTGAGGGGTTTGGAGTTGGGGAGGGGGCTCCAGGCTGAGGCAGGGGGTTGGTGTGTGTGAGGGGGTACAAGCTCTGGGCTAGGGGCGTGGTTTCCAGGGTGGGGCCAGAAATGAGGGGTTCAGGGTGTGGGAGGGTGCTCTAGGTTGGGGCAGGGGGTTGAGGTGCAGGAGGGGATGAGGGCTCCAGCAGGGGGTGTGGGCTCTGGAGTGGAGCCGGGGATGAGGAATTTGAGGTGCAGGAGGGGACTCTGGGCTGGGGCTGAGGGGTTTGGAGTGCAGGAGGGTGTTCCAAGCTCGGGCAGGGGGTTGGGATGTGGAAGGGGGTGCAGGGTGCGGGCTCCAGGAGGGAGTTTGGGTGCAGGAGGGGTCTCAGGGCTGGGGGTTGGTGCAGGGGGGGGGCTCCAGGAAGGGGGTTGGGGTGTATGCTCCAAGTGGTGCTTACCTCAGGCAGCTTCCAGGAAGCTGCCAGTATGTCCCTCAGCTCCTAAGCGGAGGCGCAGCCAGCCGGCTCTGCGTGCTGCCTCTGCCCACAGGCCCCACCCCAGCAGCTCCCATTGGCCATGGTTCCTGGAAAATGGGAGCTGTGAAGCTGGCACTCAGGTCAGGGGCTGCATACTGAGCCCCCTTGACTGTGCCTCCACCTAAAGGCTGAAGGGACATGTTGCCGCTTTCAGGGAACCACGCGGAGCCAGGTAGGGAGCCTGCCAGACTTTTAACGGCCCAGTCAGCGGTGCTGACCGGAGATGCCAGGATCCCTTTTCAACCAGGCATTCCGGTCGAAAACTGGCCACCTGGCAACCCTTTTGTTCCACTGGGCTCTGACCCAGGGCCCTTTGGGGCTACTAGTGGTTTGGCAACCGAGATTGCTTAAGGCTGCCCTCCCTGGGCCACTTCCTATCTCCCCTGCTCTCCCCCTAGCCCTGCTCAGTCCAAGACTTTCCCCTGCTGGGGTAGTCCAAACCAAGAAAGATAAAAAGGGATTACGAATGTCCAAGGTCCATCTGTGGTGGAGAGGAAAATGCTTCCCTCTCTTACTGTTTCTGGGAAGGATCCTCCCTTCCCTCAGGGAGGGCCCTTTGAGGCAGTTATCTTGGAGATTTCAGTGTTCCCTTTGCCCTGCGCTGCAAGAGCCAGGGGTTGCAGGTCTGCTACTGCCCCCAAATGAGCTGTTTCCCTGTATTTTAATTCCTCCACCGGATGGAGCATTTGCTGCAGGTGCAGCAGGGTGGGGATGGCTGTGCCCAAAGTAATTCCTTGACCCCTTGTTGCCCAGTGTGGGGTTTGTACACCCCATCACAGACCCCATGTAACAAAATCAAAAAGTTTTGGGGCCTCCCTCCCTTTTCTGCCATAAAGAAAGGGTAGTATTTGTAATTATCCATGAGAAAGGGGGGGGGTGGTCATGCCCCCCTGAAACCTAACTATATTGGGAGTTGGGACCTCCAAGAGGAGTACTCCTGCCTTAAATAACTGAGATCAGTTCCTGCTATCCTTACTCACGTTGCATTGCATCTTACTCCACATGTAGCCCCATTCCTTTCATTAGGACTATTTGTGGGGTAAGGCTCATACTTCAGTACGAGAATCTGCAGTTAATATCTGGAGTTAATTAACCCATAACTGCCAGCAGTAAGCAAAGTCTATTTAGTAGTATGTAGATGGAAGTACAAGGAAAAACTGCTGATACTGCCTTAACCAAGGTAAAATAGAGCCACCACTGTATTTTTAATATAAGAAGCTATCAATCCTTTTTTCAAACTGAAATACTGATTACAGTATGCACATTTCTACAGATGGATCACTCCTTAAGGAAAGAAGTCTCTGACCAACTAAACTAACCAAATGCAGCTCAAATATAATCTTTATAAAAAATAAATAACAAATCCTGTCAAGTTATAGTTAAGATGCTATTTTATATTGGTGAATTTGGTGTTTCAGAGTTTATAGCTAGTGATGGCCATATTTTTCATGTGTTTAATTTTTAAGGCTGTATTTAGTCGTACATCTCTTGAATTGATTCATGGGTTCCCAAGGCAGAGGGACAATTGTGATCATCTAGTCCGATTGCCTGTATAACAAAGGCAATAGGACTTCCCAAAAATAATTCCTAGAGCATATGTTTTAGAAAAAAAATCCAATCTTGATTTAAAGATATTGAGTGACGGAGAATCCACCACGACCCTTGGTAAGTTGTTTCCATGCTCAGTTATCTTCACTGTCAAAAATGTACATCTTATTTTCAGCTTGAATTGCCTAGCTTCAGATTCCACTATTGGATCATGTTATACCTTTCTCTGCTAGATTGAAGACCCCATTATTAAATATTTGTTCCATGTGTAGGTACTTATACATGTATCAAGTCACCCTGGAACCTTTTCTTTGTTAAGCTAAATAGATTGAACTCCTGGAGTCTGGCGCTATAAAGCGTGCTTTCTAATTTTTTAATTCATTCTCTTGGCTATTCTCTGAACCCTCTCCAATTTATCAACATCCTTCTTGAATTGTGGGCACCAGAACTGTACACAGTATGCCAGCATGATCACATCAATACCAAATACAGAAGTAAAACAACTTCTCTTCTCCTATTCGAGATTCCCCTGTTTATGTACCTAAGGATTGCATTAGCCCTTTTGGCCACAGCATTACACTGGTAGCTGATTGTGCATCACAACCCCCAAATATTTTTCAGAGTATTTCCAACCTATCTCCCTAGGATAGAATGCCCCATTGTGTACAGACGGCCTACATTCTTTATTCCTAAATGTATCCATTTACATTTAGCCATATTAAAACACACATTGTTTGCCGGAGCCCAACTCACCAAGCAATCTAGCAGCCTTACCTGTAATTTAGCAAAATGATTTAATTCGTTTCCTAGGTTTTGAGCCAACTTGGCAGTGGAAATAATCTGCTAATGATATAGACCCTGATTTAGCTAATCACTTTAAACTGAATTGGAGTCATAGGCCAGTTGTAGTTTAATTCGTGCCCTGGAGCAAGGGAACAGCCAGGGATGGAATTGTGACTCTCACAGCTACACACTGCTCTGTACTGTGGGCTGAGAGCAAATCCTTAATCTAAACCTTAATTTCAGATTCAAATCCGACAGAGGTACAAGCACTCGGATTTGCTGCTCCTGCCTTTTGAAAATTCTGGCCCTTTGAAAAGCTACCTTTTATGTGTATTTGTATTAGCTACAATAGGGAATATTCCCGTTAACTGTGAAAATATGGTAGCATTTCCAGCAAATCTCTAAGGATGATCTACTTTGGCAGCTAAAACCAAATCAGTACGATAAATCTCTGAATATATAAAGCACAAGTAGTCAAGGAAAATGTAGTTTGAAATCAATTTTGAAAGAACAAAAGGGTGAATATATAACTGTAAATTATTTTAGCCTGTTGCAAATCAATCACTATATGCTACCATACTGAATAAAGGAAATTACTTAAACATTTCTTACAAGAATTCCAAACCACAGCTTTGCAGACATAGCTATGAGCACTGCTAACACACAGCAATCCCTAATACATAACAAGTCAGATTTGGTCAAATGAAATTGCAAAATGCATTCTAAGCTGATCTTAACACTTTCAATGTCCTTACAAACTTAAATGCTTCTCACCACAGGCTGGGTCTTCAGCCAGGCTCTCCCCTTTGATCAGTGGTTCAGTCTCTTGGTGGTGTCTGTAGATGTAGGTGGAAGAGAGAGAACATGGCAAAATGTTTCTTCCTTTTATCATGTTCTTTCTTTCCTTTTTGCTTTTGCCCCACCTCAGAGTCAGCAGTGGCGTAGCCAGGTTTAGAGCACAGGGGGAGCGGCGGCGCTATAAAAAGGAGCCTCCCTGCTCCCCCTGTACTCACCCGGCGGCGCTTTAAAGGGCCTGGGGCTCCAGCCGCTGCGGAGCCCCCGGGCCTTTTAAATCCCCGCCGGAGCCCGGCTCCGGCAGCGGGGCTGGAGGGGGGGCGCTTTAAAGGGCCCACGGCTCCCTGCAGCGGCAGGAGCCGCCAGCCTTTTAAAATGCCCCCCCACCAGCCCAGCTCTGGCAGCGGGGCTTGGGGGGAGCGCTTTAAAGGGCCAGCGGCTCCCCGCAGCAGCAGGAGCCGCCGGCCTTTTAAAGCGCCCCCTCCCCAGCCCCGCTGCCGGAGTGGGGCTGCGGGGCGGGGGGGGGCTTTGAAAGGCCGGCGGCTCCTGCTGCTGCGGGGAGCCGCTGGCCCTTTAAAGCGCCCCCCGAGCCCAGCTCCCGCAGCCGGGCTTGGGCGGTGCCTTAGCGCCGCTTCTCCTTACAGGAGGAGTGGCCGCTCCCCCTGCTCCCCCCTGGCTACGCTACTGAGAGTCAGGTGAGCATTACCTCATCACAGTTTCAAACTGATCAAGGAAGGGGGTGACTCCCTCAAGGGTCTAACAGATTCTTTTATTGTTGCATGAGCCCGTGTCCATTGTTCCTGTGAGGTTGGGCTGGGTTTGTCCCATCGATGCCCTGGCAAGGTGTGAACTGCCTCTCTGTTCTTGGAGAGTTTTTGCTTTAAGTCATGAGGATACATTTTCAGCCTCGTAACTATATACATGAAATTATAACCTGTAGGGGTTTCTCGCCCCTTTCTGGGGCGGCTGGGGACCAGACCGCCCGCTACTCTATTGTAGTTTGGGGAATAAGCGCAGTTCACTGCTCAGGCCCTTAAGCAGGGGCTGAGCAATCAATAGTTAATAGGCCCGGGCCCTTGGTCAGGGCGGGGCAAGGAGCAGTTTCAGCTCAGGCCCTTAAGCAGGGGCTGAGCAGTTAGGGAGTCAATAGGCCCCGGGCCCTTGGTCAGGGCGGGGCAAGGAGCAGTTTCCAGCTCAGGCCCTTAAGCAGGGGCTGAGCAATTAGGAAGTCAAGAGGCCCTGGCCCTTGGTCAGGGCGGGGCAAGGAGCAGTAGCCCAGGTCCTGGCTCTGGCGAACCTGGGAGAGGGGGAGACTGCCACCCACAGGTTGGGTGGCAGGGGGGGACGCAGGCCCACCCACTCCACTGCGTCCCAGCCCGGGGCCCTAGCAGCGGCAGAAAAGCCCGCTGCTGAGTCAGTGGGGATCCTGGCCGCAACACACTGACCTGGGCTCTGGCAGTGCTGCAGCCAGACTAGAGTCGGCTGCCCCCGGGCTACTTCCACCTTCCCCCTCTCCGGGTACCTGGACCAGGGGGGCATCCTCCAGGAGGTCGCAGACCATTGGCACCTCGGCGTCGTCTGCGGGCGGCAGGCTCGTCGGCTCCTCGGGGTAGCGGGCCAACGGCAGTCCTGGCAGCTCCTCGGGGTAGCGGGCCAACGGCAGTCCTGGCAGCTCCTCGGGGTAGCGGGCCAACGGCAGTCCTGGCAGCTCCTCGGGGTAGCGGGCCGGCGGCAGGCCTGGCAGCTCCTCGGGGTAGCGGGCCGGCGGCAGGCCTGGCAGCTCCTCGGGGTAGCGGGCCAACGGCAGTCCTGGCAGCTCCTCGGGGTAGCGGGCCAACGGCAGTCCTGGCAGCTCCTCGGGGTAGCGGGCCAACGGCAGTCCTGGCAGCTCCTCGGGGTAGCGGGCCGGCGGCAGGCCTGGCAGCTCCTCGGGGTAGCGGGCCGGCGGCAGGCCTGGCAGCTCCTCGGGGTAGCGGGCCGGCGGCAGGCCTGGCAGCTCCTCGGGGTAGCGGGCCGGCGGCAGGCCTGGCAGCTCCTCGGGGTAGCGGGCCGGCGGCAGGCCTGGCAGCTCCTCGGGGTAGCGGGCCGGCGGCAGGCCTGGCAGCTCCTCGGGGTAGCGGGCCGGCGGCAGGCCTGGCAGCTCGTCGGGGTAGCGGGCCGGCGGCAGGCCTGGCAGCTCCTCGGGGTAGCGGGCCGGCGGCAGGCCTGGCAGCTCCTCGGGGTAGCGGGCCGGCGGCAGGCCTGGCAGCTCGTCGGGGTAGCGGGCCGGCGGCAGGCCTGGCAGCTCGTCGGGGTAGCGGGCCGGCGGCAGGCCTGGCAGCTCGTCGGGGTAGCGGGCCGGCGGCAGGCCTGGCAGCTCCTCGGGGTAGCGGGCCGGCGGCAGGCCTGGCAGCTCGTCGGGGTAGCGGCTGGGCGCCGGGGCCTCCCGGCGGGGAGCTGGACCTCGGGCGTCCGGCCTCTCCAGTGGCTGCCGCCCAACTGCGGTCTGAGGGCCAGCTTTTCTACTTCCTGTGCCGCCCCCTGGTCCTTGAGGGGCGGGGACAGGATTCTCTGGCTCCGCCCACTTAGGCGTCCAGGAAGGTTCCTGGTCTTTCTCTGGGGCGGCTGGGGACCAGACCACCTCGCTACAAACCTTATTATAACATTACTGTAGCAATTACTATAACATCACTATAACAACCATACTTAGTGCATCATGAGCCTTACGAAGACATCCAACATGACAAACTTTGCATTCGATACCACACCATCATTTTATAAAGATGAACATAGGGGTGTAGGGTGTCCCCCCGAGATACAGAGAGTCACAGGTACCTTTTAACTCTTTCCATGGGAACTGTTTTTTGCACTCCATGGGAAAATTTTGAGATTTGGGGAATGTTTCTCATTGCCAATCAGGACAAAAAGTAAATTTTAAAATGTTTCATTTTGTCTTGGACTATTTTTAGACATTTTAAAAATATGTATATTATAATTAGCTTAAATGTCTAAATGTCAACAATCATTTTGAATCAGGAAGCCAATTTTTCTTATTTAGAAAATGCCTACATCAGATGCTTTGACAATTTTGAACTACCTTTTCCCCACTTCCCCACCCTCGATTTCTTTTTGTCAAGTGGAAAAAAGTTTTGGTTTTGACACAATGGCATTTTTTGACAAAATAAGCATCATGAAAAAATGTCCGACCATCTCTACTTTTAAAATCATAAGCATATGACAAGTAAAAAAATATAGAAGATATTGTCCACAAAGTTAGACATCACCTTTTCAACATACATAAAATGACACCAGACAGAAACTCTTACAGTCTAACTATGGAATTTCTACTAAGTAGGGTGACCAGATAGCAACTGTGAAAAAATGGGATGGCGGTGGGGGTAATAGGCACCTATATAAGAAAAAGTCCCCACAAATGGGACTGTCCCTATAAAAACGAGACATCTGGTCACCCTAATAGTAAGTATCTCTAATGTTAATTGACTATTCAGAAACTATTTCTTTGCATTACATTTATCATCAATTTCTACAATTCTAACAAGTCTAAAAAATGATCCATTAGTTTGCCTGTTTTGAAATTGCATATATTGAGATCCTCTAGGCCCCTATTCAGCAAGACATTTAAGCATGTGCTTAACTTTGGAACTTAAACACATTCTTCAAGTTAAGACTATGCTTAAATTATCGGCTGAATTGGGCCCTAATACTGTCCATTGTAACACTGAGATCGCAAGAAAAATTGCAGACATTCTAAATCTCAATACATTTGTAATGTGCTAACAACAGTCTGATGATATTCAGGGGACATTTATTAATATGTTCTCCCAAAAAATGCATTTGTATATTATGGCTTTATGGCTACCCTTTCTTGTGCAAAACTCCCACTGAAATTAAATGGGACCAAGCACTGCATGGTTGGACTCCAAATATGAGGTCGTGGGGGGAGGTGTAATAAATATATTTCCAGAACATTGCCTAAATTCTGGAATTCTGCAAATAAGCAGCTGACCTTAAAGTTTGAACCCTGTTGACCTGAGGTTATATATGTCAACAAGAGTCGATGCTGGGCTTTCAATCTTTTTCACACTCAACTTACATGCTTAAGACTATGTTGGCATGTATGCTTGTTTTCTTCTAGCATTTAGCTACAAAAATATCAATGTCAGTATCATGTCACGATAATATGAGAAATGCTGATACATTTATTTTAATGTTCTGGGTCCCTTTGTTGATGTAAAACGTTCCATGTTGATCTCCTGAAGAAGTTCCCATTAGGGAGTGTACTGTATGTATGTATTTGATTTATTTATATTGGGTGTTTTGCCAATATTGAAAGAAATGTGATTTCTTTTTTTCAGGTGCAGTGAGAATTGATCAATGGATTCATGCCGTTTGCTGATTAGTTCTGTAAGAAAGGTTTTTATCCTTAGATAATTTACTGATTTATACGCTTTTTTTCCCTCTTACATTTCTGTTTTCACTGACAAACTAAAAAAGAAAAAATATGCAAACCTTCAGTTGGAACAGATAGCAGCATTACATTTCTCTTGATCTACTACAATGAGAAAGGTGGCAGTGGGGAAACCAGCTCTCAGTACAATCTTAAAAGTTCATTAGATGTCTAAGGTGCTTCTCTTTGCACATAGGTTGTAAACAAGTGCATCCTACAGTATGGCTTATAGAACTCTGCATGATCTTTCAGGATCTGTGTATTTTCTCCCCAGTTTTCAGATCTGATATGCCCTGATTCCAGGTTCACAGAAACCTCTCCAGAAGATGTACTTTCAAAGGCATGATCATATACTCTGGTGACAGTGTGAAGGTCTTAACCACACATGCATGAGATGAACCAGCAGTCTTTGGAATCAGCAGCACGTGGAAAGCTGAAGAATCACTCATTATTAAAGCATTGACTTCCCCTGCATCAAGGAAAGTCCTGGCACTCAAGAGGTACTTGCATCACTTGGCCCAGTGGAACAAAGCTCTTCAGTGCAGAGGGAGTCCAGTAGGTGCCTGCTTAGTAACAGATGTGTTAGATATTAGGAAGCTTCTTTTACCAAATGAACATAGTAACTGGAATACTGGATCATACCCCTGGTCCACATAGTCCATCTCTCAAAGATGGTTAGCAATGGATTCCGTAGCAGCCAAGTTTAATCACTACAGGGTTCATTCCTTTGAGCTGAGATTCCTGGTGCCAATGAGGTCTTTGTGCTCATAGTGCCCCCACCCCAGGCATCCAGGGTGAGGCATATGACTCTTCCTGCCCCACCCAGGTGTTGCCTATGTTGTACTGCGTAAATCTTTGATCACCAAGGACACTATCGGGTATGGACTACTTTAGTGCTGGGTATGATGGGTTCCCCCCCTGGGGTGCCACTTGGCACTGAGGCACCACTGAGCCTCCCTGACCTACCAGCCTGTGCTCCCAATACACTGTACTACTGTGACCAGCCTGCCAAGCCCTCTCCCAGGCTCCAGTACACATACAGGTAGGGACACACCCAGCTGCAGTTACATACACACAGTTTCTTTAACCAGCCCCTGCATGGGAAGGCACACCTAAGGTACTTCCCAGTACCTCTGGAGTGTAAACCCAAAATTATACTGTCTTGTGCTGCACAGAGAACTGTACAGTGTAAGCTCATGAAATTCGCCCCCTCCCTCAATGTGCAGAGGGAATATAAAACAGCTTTCTGCCCCAAGTTATGACTCCCACACACTGGTTTTAGACAAAGCAAAAATAAGTTTATTAACTAGAAAAGATAGCTATCCCTTATAATCATTTAAAATCTAACAGATCAAGCAGATTACCTAGCAAACAAACAAAACACGCAAACTAAACTTAGTATACTAAAGTTATTGGATATGAGTAGCAAATTCTCACCCTAAATGATGATTCAAGCAGGCTGTAGAGATACTTAAGGGGCCAGCTGCACTTGCTTGCAGCTTAAAAATCTTTCACAGGCAAAAATCCCTCTAGTCTGGTTCCAGCACTTCCCCCCAGTTCAGACTTTGTTCCTCAGGTGTTTTCAGGAGTCTCCTTGGGCAGGGAGTCAGTGAAGAACTACGATGATGTCACTCCCCTGCCTTAAATAGCTTTTACATATGGCAGGAACCCTTTGTCTCTGAACTTCATTCCCATGCCAATCAGTGGAAAAATACTTGTATTCCAAGATGGAGTCCAGTACCAGGTGACCTGGTCACATGACCCTATAGGGTCCTAGCAGCCCATGAGTCAGAGGCTGTTTAGAGGGTCCTCAGGAAGGCTCCCCAGTGGGAGATAAGCTTTTCCTCAGGCCTATTATTCTTTCTAATGGTTCATTAACTTGAATGGGTCCTTACCAGCTGTCACACCCCAATGGCCCCCTCCCTCAAGTCCCCGGGGAGGTAGATCAGTATTGTATGTTGCTAATGCTGTTGCAGGCATTGAAAAGTATTCTGGGATGGGTTAAAGGTGTGAGTGTGAGTGAAAGGTTCCTTTGCAGGTTACAAGAGGCCGACGAGGGGGGGGAAGAAAGAAAAGAGCACAGAACGGGTTAACTCCATGCTCCTGCTAGGCCCGAGATAAGACACTGACTCCAGCCAGCTCAAGGCTGCAGCACACATCTGACTCTCAGCTGCCTGCCAAAAGAGGGGGGCTCGGACTCCACCCTGATCAGCCGTGAAAAAGGAGGATGCAGCTGAACAGACCTGCAGAGGCAGCCCAAAACGAGTGAGACAGCGACGGCCAGCACGGAAGAAAACAAAACGGAAAACAAAGTCTAGCTGGCATGTTATGGGAAAGCTGAGACCTCAGAAAGCTGGTTAGGACTGGTACAAAGAACACCAGGAACAGAGGTCTTTGAATGAAACACCCCCAAAGGAACCCAGGACTTAAAAACCCTCCCGAGAGTGGAAGCAAGTTGGAGACTTTGCAGCGGACCCCCGGACGACCTGTGCACAGGACAAAACTCCCGTCCATCTCCCCCATTTCTGGCAGTACGCCCAGGCCTGGCCAGCCTGGTGGCATGGGTGTGAGTATGAAAGTGGGTCAGAGCTTGGGCACTAACGCTTTTTCCTCCCTCTGAGTGAAATGGAAGTAGTTCCAGCACTCACCGCTGTTATTTTATTATTTTATTAATAAAGCTTTAAAATTCAATCACATGGTGTGTTCCTGTATCTCCCCCCTGAACGGTCCTGCAGTCTCAGACTGATCACCTGAGATCCTAGGCAGACTGGTAACTGAAATCTGTCACACAGCCAGCCATCTAGACTGAGTGCATTCCGCCTAGTGGGCGTTCCCCATGTGTAAACACATTTGTAATAGATACATAGACAATATTCCTAACTTCAGATACAAAAAATGATACATGCATACAAATAGGATAATCATATTCAGTAAATCATAACCTTTCCAATGATCTCACATGACCTATCTTGCATAAAATACATTATGATTATGTCATAATCATATCAAAATATTACTGTGAAGAATATGGGGTGCAGTGTCAAACTGGGTTCATCCTTGATCTTCCTGGCTTTCAAGATGAAAGCAGCTTGCTCTGGCCCTCAGGAGGACAAATTCTGGGATCAGCCTCATAAGGCCTCTGTGAGGCTGGCAGACTAGATTAGCAGCTTGTGCCAAGGCCCGTAGGACCTAACTGAACACTGACAAATGCATAGGTGGAAGCCAGTCTGGCTCACCTGTGTCCTAGTATTGTTTAAACACATTTTTGTAAATCTAATACCTATTTTGACTTTATGAAATGCTTGTAGAAGGCTGCATGTAGTAATCTTACTCAACATCCGTACCCCATGTTATAAGCTTTTATTATGTGCTTGCATTGTAAACCTGTAACTGTGTAACTCACTGAACAAAGAAGCATTAATTAATGTAAAGGCTGGCTTCCTACAGACTGTGTTAGGTCCTGCATACAAGAGGGCCCACTGAAACCAAATGAGCCACTGTAAAACATCAAAGGACAAAACCTTTGTTGATTGCTCCTCCCCACACCCTACGAAGAGGAGATGTGCACAAGGACTCATCCCATCAGCTTGAACTCTGGGGGGAAGGGAATAAAAATTCCTGACAAGACGAAATTGGGTCTTTATGGTGCTTGGACTCTGAGAGGCAAGGATTACTAAGCATAAGCAAAAGATCCTCAATGCTTAGCCTGGGTTAGCCCTAGAGGATTTAGAGCTTGCATTTTACCCGTGCCGTAACTAGGCATTTTAGCACACAGGATGAGCAAGCATATTTGCGCCCTTTTCTAGATCCCTGCATGGGACTATTTTTTTAAATCCTGCTCCCATCCCACCCCGCAAAGCCCGCTCCTGCATTGCTTGTTTAATTTTTATCCCGCTCCGGCTATTATGATAGTGGATCCTGTGGGACCCATGGGAGCCCAGTCCTGCTGCAGGGCCTACTCCCTACAGTGGTTTTTTTTTGTCCACCCCATTTTTTTCACCCCACCTACCCCTGGCTTTGCCCCATGGGCAGCTGTCCTGTTGTCCCACCCTGGTTATGGCCCTGCATTTTACAGCAGCTTTTATTCCCTTTTGGAGTCTAGGACTGTAACTCATGTGTGTGTGTGTAAGTTTGCCTGTTTTTGCCTTGTAAGTACCTCTCATTTCTTTTTTCTTAGTTCATAAATACTTAGTTAATTTTATTACAGGATTGGCTACAAGTGTTGACTTTTGTGTAGGATCTGAAGTATAACTGACTGGGGGTAAGTAACAGGTCCTTTGGGACTGGAAATAAACTGAATGTTGTGATTTTTGGTGTAAGGGACCGTCTATCACAATAGCAAGCTTATCTGGGTGGCAAGATAGACCAGAGTACCCAAGGGAACTCTCTGAGACTCCATGTTAAGACTACTGTAGTGCTTGAGGAGTTTACACTTGAAATCTAAGTATAGAACTCACCACCAGTTTGGTGTTTGTGCTCTGCGTCTTAACAGTCTGCCCTGAGGTGGGTCCTCACACTCCTGAGCCACTCCAGATAGCTTGGCAGCCTCCTCACTGAAGGAAACACACTGAGCAGCCAACCAGGGACTGGGCTTTCCCCAGCAGAGTATGTGAGTCTGCCTCTGGGGAATGTGGAGAGGTGTGATGCACACTGTTTAAATACACTCGTCTTATCCTGTCATTGAAGGTGTGATTGCTCTGAAGAAACTATCTGAAGAACAGACACTGAATGTGGCCCAAACGGCTTAGCACAATCTCTAATTTTAGCACTATACATTAACATAAAAGAGTTCGGGATCAAGTCCCTTCAGGCACAAGAAGATCCCTGCACCCGCACCTGGCTGCAGAAATAAAGGGACTGAGATGTTATGGCTGCACAGCCCTTTTTGAATCTCACTGAGGGGACACTTTCATGGCCTTTAACAGTCACTGCTTTCCAGAAGATTCTGAAACCGTGGTTCCAGAGTGCATCCCAACAATTGGGAATATGAAGAAGAAAAATATCAAGATTTCTTTGGCTTCAATATCATAATCATCCTGCTACCATCTGGAGGTTAGATTATGACCTAATGCTTCCAAGAGCAGGACCAGAGCCATAACTAGAGATATTTGTGCCTGAGGCACAAAGGAAGGACCCTCGCCGCCAAAATGCCACCGAAGACAGTGGCAGCCCAAACCCTGGAAATGCTGCCGGAAGCTGAGGGGCGCTGAAATGCTGCGGAAGTTGAGGGGCGCAAAAAACTCCCTGAGCCGGCGGCATTTTGGCGGCGGCATTTGGGCTGCCGCCGAAATGCCGCCAGCTCGGGGAGTTTTTTGCACCCTCAACTTCCCCACCCAAGGCAAGTGCCTCATTCGCCTCGCCCTAGTTACGGTACCGAGCAGGACTACACTTAAAAAGCTTTAGTGGTGCAGTTGCTCCGTTGTAGTGCTTTAATGAAGATGCTGCCATGCTGATGGGAGAGCTTCTCCCATTGGTGTAGTTAATTCACCTCTGTGAGAGACGTTTAGCTCTCCCATTAACATAGTGCTTGTTTGCACCAGCCACCAGGGGTTAGGTTGGTATAATCGCATCGCTCGGGGGGTGTGGATTTTTCACACCCCTGAGCGATGTAGTTTTACCACTGTAAATTTGTAGTGTACACCTGGACAGGGAGTGAACCTGCAAAGAAAATTATTATTATTAAACTATATGATAGTGATGGCTGCTTTCCTGAAAATTCAAATTAATATTGCACTGCTACAGGTTGTACTATATTATGTTGCAGCCAATTCTGGCAGTATATTCTCTTTTAAAATCCATTCAAATATGGTGCAGAGGGGAGTCAAGAATATATTATATACGCAAGTTGGTGACTCTGAATGTACAAAGTCAGCCTTGAACTCATGCTAGACTATTAAGAGTTGAAAGTTATGCCACATATTAGTGGGAGAGTAATGGTCTTTAGGTTTGCAATAAACTCCCAGATGTGACTTATGACTCAGATACCGTTATAATGTATAAATGTACACTGCATTTTAGAAAAATACAGAAAAGGAAAAATCCTGGTCCCATTAAAGTCAATGGAAGTTTTGCAAGGAGTAGTACAAGGATTTGACCCAAACTGAAACACCTTGCCCTAAAAGTCTTATAATAGAACTCAGAAAAAATCAAACGAGACAACAGTGCAGAAGAGGGGAAGTACAAGATGTTTTTGGTATTCAGGTGATGTTGGAAAGGGCTTTACAAAAGACAGTGGATTTAGAGGAAGGCTTTGAAGGGGGAGAGGGAGAGTATTTGGCCCATGGGAAGTAAGATACTGTTCCAAGCATAGAGGGCTGCATGAAAGACGCTATATTGCCAAGAGTGGAAGAAGCCAAAGAAAGCCGTTAAGCGGTAGGATGCAGAGGAGTGTAGTAGGAAAGGATATCGAATAACATGAAAGAAATGATAACAGAAGTGAAATGGTGCAGGACCTTGCATGAGAATGACAAGCTTAATCTTATTTCAGAAGTGAGGAAGGCAGTGAAATGATTGGAGGGTGAGGTGGGGTAACTTGATTGGAATAGCAGCAATGAGAGCAGACTTTTTGCAGTGGTATAGACTGAAGACGAGGAGGGGGGATCCAGGAAGGTCAAAGAGGAGGCTATAATAGTTATGACTAGCGATGATCAAGGCAAGGCCTACAGCAGGTATAGCAGAAAATATGGAGAAAAAAGGATAGGATTTACAAATACTACAGGCTATCTTGATAGTTTCAGATTTTTTCAATATACCTGGACAAGTACTTTGACTATTATTTCAATGTATTGAGCTCTAGAACTGGTCAAATAATGAAACACAATTTTAACCTAAAAAAAATTTTTGGGATATCTTTTTAACTTTTATTTAAAATGTAATTGAACAATTCCATTTACTGAAAAATGGGTTTCAGATGAAAGGAAACAATGTCTAGCTATTTTGGAAACCTTTTGTTTAAAAACATTGAAAATCTCAAATGGCATGATTTGTGAAAAATTGGAAAACATCCAAACTGCAAAAAAAAAAAAAAAAAAAAAAATTCATTAAAAGGCCATTTTTCAATACACACAAAAAACCATTTTGTTTGAAAACTTTTGACCTGCTCTGTTGACAACATACTTTAAATGCAATGGTATGTTAATTTTTTTTAGAAAATCTGTTTTATTATAATAAACAGCATTGACCAAATTCTGCCCTCCCTAACACCCAGTGACTTCTGTGGGGCTTCATGGATATAACTACAGTCAAAATTTGGCTCAGTGTACATGGGAAAAACCTAAACAAATTCATAGCAAGGTAGGTTTTTTGTTTATTTTTTGTTTTAAATTGGTGTGGTTTTATGGAGGTTTAAAACACAGGCATTTTTCAGCATTAGACAGTTTTATAATAGCAGCATTGCTCTTCATCCATGTAATCTTTAATTTACAGAAAGCTTGAGAGAAATTTTAAGTGCTGCTGCACAAAAAAAAAATGGAGTAAATGAAATAGCCAATTTTGCTCTAATACTCATTCCATAAAAGCATGGAGGTCCGGGGGAAATCAATATTTGCCAAATGGAAAAAAAGAACAAAATTGACAAGTGGGGGAAAATACAATTGAACCTTGAAGAACTCCTTTAAAGTGATTATTATCTAGAGTCAAACAGGTATCTTTTAAAATTATATATTGAAAAATCAGTCCAGTTGAATCCACTTGAAAGCTATGACAGGTAAAATATACAATGGAAATGGAGAGGACTACGATGAAATTTAAACAGTAAACAACTGAAGGCATAAAAGAAATAGCAAGAAATATTTTAAGTAGTCAGAAGCAGGAAACCTGTATGAGAATGAGTAGGTCCTTTGGACCTGGAAGTAGAAGGTACCAAATAAGGAGGATAATGATTCCTTTAAATCAGTGTTAGCCACAGAGGGTGTGGGGGAGATACTTACACTGGACCTATCTTTTCAGGTACAGCCTCTACGAGAGAATGCCTCAAAAGAAGAGACGCTGGAGCAAATTGATTAAAACCTCCACGTCATTAGGACCAGATACTATTCATTTAAAAGTGCTGAGTTGGTAAAATACAGTGTAATCTATTATAATCAACTATTATACTGTAGGGCTAGAGAATAGAAAATGCTGTTTTTAAAAATGAAGTTAGTGGTGATCAAGAGAATTCCAGACTAATAAACTGTATTTCAGTAGCAGGTGAAATTAAATTGAAAGAATAATTGAAGTTAGAACGTTAAAGCACATGGATGAATGTGGTACGATACGGACAAACTAGAACAGTTTCTTTAAGGGAAATTCATGTCTCTGTAATCTATTACAGTGTTTCTCAACAGCTGTGCCGTGCCATCAGGCATGAACAGGTGTGCCATGGAATTTTGGAAAAGTCACTTGTGAGGAGAAAAAAAATGCTCATTTTAATTAGTATCATAACCAAATTGCATTTTGAGCTGCTGCTATTCAGGTGTGTACGTGTGTGACATTACGCACATTGCACTCAAATGATCTTGCCGTTCACATGGTATCATGTGGTCGCCATCTTTTCTTATCAACTGTTAAGTCACAATGGTGAATTTTGAAATGAAGACTCAAAAATGGACAAATATTTGAAGAAAAGAGATTCTGGTGCTTCCACAACTACTTTCAGTGATGAAGCTGAACATGAGCATAAGAAAGTCAAAGTGGTGAGCTGACGCTACTGTAGGAGTTATTTACAACTTGGATTTTACAGGTGAACCATGTTGCTGTCTTTGACAACGTCTTGTGTGTGTGGAGAAACTCTCAAACCGTGCAATGGTGCCAAGCAAGTTAAAACACCTTACAAGCAAACATCCATCCCTTGCCAACAAGGGCAAATATTTTTGGAGTGTTTGAAGGATCAACATGAAAATCAAATGCAAATGATGAGAGACAGTTTCTGATAAACCACTGGAGGCAAGCTACTCGATCGCTGAGCTTGTAGCGATGGCAAAAAAGCCACACTCAGTCACAGAAACATTAATTTTATCAGCACGCAAAGAAATGGTGAGAGTAATGCAAATGCAGTCAATGAAATTGCAAATATTCCCCTTTCAGATAATATGATAAGTTGCCTCACTGATGTTGGCTGACATTCAGACTGCTCCAAGAAAAAAATCAAATCAAGCAAAAAAGTTGCAGTGCAGCTTGATGAATGAACAAATATCAGTAGTCATGCTCAACTCTTGGCTAACGTCATTGATGGAGATATTGTAAAAGAACACTTTTATTTTGCAGCCAACTGTCAGGTCACACAACTGGAGAGGAAATCTTCAAGGTGACAACAGCCTACCTTGGGTAGGGAGAATTGTACTGGAAAAATTGCCTTAGTGTTTGCACAGACGACTGCCTCCATGACTGGCAAAGTGGAGTGGTTTGTAAGCAAGGTCAAAGAACAAAACCCAGATGTGCTGGTGACCCACGTTTCTTGTACCATGAAGCTCCCATGGCCAAAAGACTGCCAGAAAAACTTCCCTAGTGTTAGATGGAGCAGTAAAGACAGTGAACTTCATAAAATCATGGTCCTTAAAATGCTTCCTTTTCTCACTATTGTCTGAGGAAATGGGAGCAGAACACCAGAGTTTATTTTGGCACACAGAAATACACTGGCTTTCCATGGAAAAGTTCTCTCATGTTTGTATGAGCCAAAAGAGGAATTAAAAATGTTCTTAACTTTGAAGGAATCCACGTACATGGACTTAATCACTGATGTGACATGGTGTTCAAAATTTGCCTACCTGGCTGATATATTCCACCACCTCAGTGAACTGAACAGGAAATGCAAGGTAGAAATTAGAATCTTCTCTCCTGCATGGATCAACTGCATGGTTTTAGATCTAAGTTAGCCCTCTGACATGAAAAAAAAGTAGCAAAAGGCACAATAGAAATGTTCCCCCTGGAAAACGTTGCAAATCCTACTGGTATTTTGGTCAATGTTTTTTCTGAGCATTTGAAAAGTCTGGAAGAAAAATTCAGCTCATATTTTCCTTCAATGTATATAGGAGATTTCGACTGGGGCTGGAATCCTTGGATTTCCTCTGCAATGGAAAGTGCTAAGAATCTTACAATAATAACTCAAGAGCAACTTGTCGAATTAAGGGTGGACCATTCTTTTAAAATTAAGTTTGGTGACATGCCTTTGGACTCATTCTGGTTGACAGTGGCAGACATATAACCAATAATCTCAGACCATGCTATCTCCATTTTGTTGCCATTTTCAACAACCTACTTATGCAAGTAAAGTTTTTTCAAGCCTGACTTACATCAAAAACAAAGAGAGCATCTGAGATTGGTGGAGCAAGAGCTCTGAGTTGAACTGTCAGCATTTCCTGCCAGGATTAAACAACTCTGCATATCAAAGCAAACTCAAATTTCTCATTAAAAGTAAGTTTTGTTATAATAATTTTAGCATAGGTGCACCGCACAAATCTTTTATTGAAGTAAGTGTGCCTTAGACCAGAAAAGGTTGGGAAACACTGATCTATCAGCATTCTTTGAGCATGTCAGCAAAACAGTAGATAAAGGAGATCCAGATGATACAACTGACACAGCCTTTTTTAAAGTCCAAAGTAAAGATTCTCCCCAGAAACTGTTAAAATACTATATAGTCCAAGAATGAAAGGTAAAGTCTGTCATGTGTTCTATGAAGGATTTAGAGAGAATTAATAAATGATTAGAGATTTAGAACCTTAGGCTATGTCTGTCCTACACACCTTACAACATCTACAGCCGCACCGTTGTAAGATACGCAGGTAGTCACTCTTTGTCACCAGGAGAGAGCTCTCCTGACAAAATAAAACCACCCCCAATGAGGGGCAGTAGCTTCATCGGTGGGAGAGTGTCTCCCACCGATGAAGCACTGTCCACACTGGTGCTTTTGGTCGTTAAAGTTTTTGTTGTTGGGGGGTGTGTGTTTTTTCATACCTCTGAGCAACAAAAGTTTTAAAGACAAAAGTGGCAATTGAAAACTTTTGTCTTTCAGAGGTGTTACTCCACCCCCCCGCCCCCCAAGACAAAAGTTTGCTGCAACAAGTGCCAGTGTGACCAGCATGCTGTCGGCAGGAGCGCTCTCCTGCTGATGATGCAAACACCACTCATTGGAGGTGGAAGTTTTTTATTGTCAGGGGAGCCGACAAACAGCGGCTACACTGCACGACTTTTAACGGCACTAAAAGCTGTGTAGTGTAGACATAGCCTTGGTTACATTAGATGGGATGCAAACATGTTTTCAAAGAAACCCCGTAGTCCAAGGCTGATTGACTTTCATGGAATGGTCTTGAAAGTTGGGTGTAGGCATTAACCTTCCATTTGTGAAGCTGCTCTGCAATACAAAGGGACCTCTGAAAAAGTTTGATTGCCCATCCAGGAAAAGGAAAGTGCTCTAACTCTCCCAAGCCCTTTAAGCACCCTATCACCTGTGGGTGAATGCTTTTCACAAAGAGATCAGATATAGGGTGACTGATCAGTCCTCATCCTCAAAGGAAACCTGCACAACATTTTCAAACAATGAGCCTGGGAGCTTAAATTCATAACTCTGCTAGGCACTAAGGCTATGCCTACACTGGGAATTGAATGACAAAACTTTTGTCTTTCAGAAGTGTTAACCTGCCCCCCTCCCTCTCACCCCTTTCCCCCAAAAGACAAAAGTTTTGCCACAAGTGCCAGTGTGAACAGCACTTGGTGGAATGGTGAAACTCAATGGGACATGGAAATAACAGGGTACAAAATCTATAGGAATGACAGAATAGGTTATGCTGGTCGGGGAGCGGCACTATTCTGTGAAAGAAAGCAGAGTCAAATGTAGCAAAAATCTTAAATTAATCAAACCAAATAATAGAATCTCTATTGATAGAAATAGTGAATAATAAGAGTATGGTATAGTTTAACTTGGGCACAAGTTGTGCTTTATCTTTATTTTTCTTGTAACCAGTCTGACCTTTATGTCTCATTACTTGTACTCACTTAAAATCTCTTTATTTAATAAACTTGTTTTATTGTTTTTCTAATCCAGCAGAGCCAATGGCAAAGAGAGAAAATGTGTTTGTTGTATTAAAACCTTCCATCTGTGGTGCGTGCCTGTGTGTATATCATTTATTTAGAGAGACAGGGTGGGTGCAATAAAAGATATAACCTGACCCACCTTGTCTCTCTAATATTCTGGGACCAACACAGCTACAGCAACACTGCATATATCATTTCTTTATGCATTTAAAGAACTAGGCTGTACCATTAACAGAAATTGTTGGCTGGGCTTCTCTTAAGACTTAACACACCATGAATGTGAACTTCCGGTGTGGTACAGGGAAGATGACCTCCTGAGATCCCTTCCAACCCGGATATTCTAAGATTTTATGAACTAGCAGGTATAAGGGTGATAACATCTTGGGTGAAAAATCGTAGGAAGGGAAATGTTGTATTGGCCTAGGAGACATCATCGTGTTATGTTGATGGAGCTGGTACTTTGTTCTGGGCATACTTGTTAGTGTACTTGTAGCTGCTATGGAGCACTAGTACTGTGCTTTGTCCACAATAAACCTGGCTGAGCACCTTCACCACCAAACCAAGCCTGTGGTCTTTCATTGTGAATAACATCAAGAGCTGCTGTCTCAGCAAGCTGCACTCTGCTGGTGCAGCATACACAGGAGCTCCAGAGACATCAGAACAACAGGACCTGGCAACACTAACACCCAGTATGGCTGAGTACTTGGAATGGACATCAACACATGCAACATCGGTGGGAAATGAAGAATGTGTGGTTACCTGAGAGTTGAAATACAATTATGAAGGGAAAGTATGCCCACTTAATCCATTCAATTGGTGTTTTATTCCTAAATTTGAAACCATCCCTGGATCAGTCAAAATTATACCTATGCACACATTTTTTTGAACTAGCAGTGATAAAAAGTCAACCAAGCTTTGACTTCCAAGGCTATGAAATTATTGCCTAACTTTACAGACCTTATTGCAAAGTTAAAGCCACACTTTGTTCTTTGCTAAAATGAAATACAAATAATCTAATTCACATGCAAGAAAAATTTAAGTCAGTGGACAATCAAATAGAACAAATATTAAAGCCAGCTAGCTGGTGAAATCAAATAAATACAACTGGGAAACATCTAGCTGTGGCATTTAGTTAAAAGAGATTATTGTGAATAGAAGTGATAATTGTAGTGATGCTTACTTTATTTTACAACACATTATACGTTAAAGGATTGGCTAAAATACCAACCAAGCATTGACATACCATTTTACTCCATGTAAAATAAGCGACACCGTTGAAAACGTTATGTTTCCAAGAGTATCAAGGGGAGGACTATTGGGGTACCATTAAAAGCAACTAAACAACAAGGCCCTAAAATTGAGACACCTCTCAACAAGCATTCAAGGGGAAATTTCGAATGAAGTTTCTTTGTAATGACTCACAAACAAAACTGGACTTTGGATAAAAAATCCATCTTTAAAGAAAATAAGAAATGTTGACATTAAAGAATCAGTGTATGCTCTCCAAACGCCCCTCCCCAAATAGCTTAAGAGGGTAATATATACTAACTTGTAACACAGAGATAAAAATGAAAGATAATTTTAAATTTTACCATTAAGCAATGTGAGTGATTTGTAATTGTGGATAGTGAACGAGTACAGATGAGGTAACACTTAGGCCAAGGCCTTACTGGCTGGCATATGTGTGGTTTTATCAGTTCTTTTTTCCCCCCTGGAATTGCTGATCTGCTTAAAATGACAGTGCTGACAGAACAAAGGCAACATGTTGTGCTGGAAGCCTTGAGGTGAAAATACACAAATGTGTAACAACAAAAAATCCTTTTTCTGGGAAAACCCAGCGCAGGATGACATAAAATGACGTGACCCAGAAACTGCAAAACCAGCCGGAAAAATTCCAAAGTAGGGTAATCAAAGCTTGTGCTTGCATAATGTACAAATGACATCAATAAAGGTTGATATGCTAAAAGCTGATTGGATAAAGATTAAATAATCTCTAATGTAGAAAAGACCTAAGTGAACATGGGCCCAAACTGGAGAAACACTGGATCAGAAACTGAAAGACGGGACTGAAGAGTCAGGCCAAGGGATCAGAGACGGCAACAACTATCATGTAAGGTGGAAGGTCTTCCCAGAGCTCCAGAATGTGGTTTACCAATTCTGTCTTGTCTGGTATAAATGTATGTGCAGATATAAGTGACAATTGTCTGAAATTTTTTAAAGGCAAAAATTAATTGTTTAAATTGGGAGGACTTGTGACTTGGTTTCCCAACTTTTACCTCCAACTATGAAAAACCTTCATCACAATCTTGTGCCCAGACATATATGATAATTAGCACCTATTGAGAAGTACTGAATGCCCAGCTGTATCAATGAGGTCAGTGGAAACTGAGGACATTCAGCACATCTCTGGAGACATTCAGCATATTGCAGAATTGGGAGACTCTGGTTCCTACTCTATTTTTTGTCTTTGTCTCCCACTACTCACTGTTCTGCCAAACCATCATTTCTGACCACTGCCATGATGTTCCTTGCTCATTTCCATCTGTATACCTTCTTCCACATGGCCTCTTATGCCCTGGAATAGCCTCACTCTGACAAATAAAAAGCTCCCTCGCTCTTTGAAAATATCCTTAAAACCCACCTAGTCAGTGACTCAGCCCAGTTTCAATGGCCAAGTTTCCCTTCTACTTCTTTGTAGCTTCTCACATTTGCTCCTTATCTGCTTCTCCTTGTGAAGTCTTTTATTTCCCATATACTAAATGACCACTCTCTCTCCTTCATTTCACTCCTTAAAACCTATTTCTTCCATGAAGACTTCTAAGGATAACTATTCGTTATTTTTTTAAAAACCCTCATTTTTAGATTCTTTGTTCTATTTGTTCAATGGATGTGCCATGCATGCATCTGTCTGAATAATACTAAAGAGACAAGGTGGTTTATATCTATTGGACTAATATTACCTCAACCAGCTTGTCTTTCTAATATCCTATGACAACATGACTACAACACTGCATCTGAATGACACTGTCTATCTAACTTATTACCACTCCAATCTTGTAAAAACTCTAAGCCCTCAGGTCAAGGACTATGTTGGCCCCACTGAAGTCAATGGCAAAACTCCCATTGATTTCAATGAGGCCAAGATTTTCCACAATGATTTTCCACAATGCTGGGTACACTTTAAAAGAAGCAAGGAATATTCCGAACCTCTGAATTAGTCTGCCTATATGACTAAATATAGATTTATAGTTTGAGAATGTTATGGATCTTAATTTTGTATTATATAGTTCATTGTAAAGTGCCTTTAGCTCAGGCTGGGCACTTAAACAAATCAAAATAAATACACAATATTTAAAATGTATTTTTATTCTCATAATCAAGGTCGTATTGTGGCCTGGCTAGCATGGCAATACAGAACAGATGAAAAGCTAACAGAGGGGAAGCAGGCTTTGTAAAGCTACTACATCCTATTACTGCCCAGGTGGGAGGGAGGGGATTGCTGGGATTGCCCTCCTCAATGTGCCAATTCGTCAGCAGACAAACACTGCACTGGGAATAGGCCCAGTGCAGTTTCCTCCCATCCTGGAGCAGGGGGAAACTAGAAGAGAGACACAGATTTGGGAGGTCACCATCTCCCTCCCAGGCTACTCCAGAGGTAGCACAACAATAATGTTTCTCCTTTGATGTGGAACAGCCTCTCCCTTCTCATACACCTCGCTCTGGGAATCTTGCAAAAAATCACAATCCTTTCTCAAATTATCAAGTTCTGAATAGTTGTAAATTTAGGAAATGGATACTTATGATAGCATGTGTGGGCATTTTAAATTTTCAAACACCTACAGAGTTGTCGATAGCTTTTATTATATTCTGAAAATAGCATAAACGTTGCATTATCAACAATAATCTTGTACATTTTGTCTGCATATTTGTCACTGTTTTGGAAGAGTATCATGCATATTTATTTCTTTTGAGTTTAATAAGCTCTAACTTACACTCTTTTCTCCCTGTCCTACTGGAACACAGTGCCATGTAGACAGACTGCATGGTGACAAAACCAGCAAAGCAAGTGTGAGTTGTTCCAATGAAATTCTCTCAAGAGGATTGTTTTAGTGATTTTAATGTGGACTCTAAAGAACAGTGGTTGTATGTAGTGTTGCTGTAGCCATATCAGTCCAGAATATTAGAGAGAGAAGGTGGGTGAGGTATTATCACTTATTGGCCCAACTTCTGTTGGTGAGAGAGACAAGCTTTGGTCCAGTAAAAGATATTACCTCACCCACCTTGTCAACCTATTGTTCTTAGGTAATCTAAACAGAGACTGTTTTGGTGTGGGTGTTTGGGGTGGAAATGTTAAAAGGTTAAATGAGTAGCTTGCTCAAACGGTGTATCATTATGATGTCAGCTAGGGACTTCAGTATTGCTATTTATTTTATGCGGAAGGGGCTCATGTACCATGGTGATGGGCAGCAGTATCAACAGTTTATTTATTTATTAACAATTCTTTAGAGTCTTCTGCTTACAGAGATGTTTTCTCATGTACCATCTTCCAGACAGGATTTTGTTAATTTTAAGGGTTTGTGCACAACTAACGAGAGTAACTGTTTAGAAAAGTGTTCTGTGAAGGCATATACTGTAATTGATGAGGACAACTAAAGCTGCGCAGAAAAAGGTAAATCTCTTTCCTGGGGGACTGGAATACTTTAAAATTTGGCTTCATTCCAATTTTTGGGGAAAACCCTCCAGTTTTGAGATTCTCCACAAAAGAGAATGGATCCCTGGCTTACGAGAAGTTGGCCCTGGCGCCATGGACCCTGAAAGCCCTGGGAGTCCAGGTTGTTGATGAGCAGCAAGCCTGGGAGCCAGCATTCCCAGGGCTTCCGGGACTTCCACTCCCCACCAGCCTTCCAGGCAGGCTGAGAAGCCATGAGCCTGGAAGCCCATACTTCCCAACAGCCCACCAGGCAGACTGCTGTGGAGCCATGCAGGTGAGCTGGCAGGAAACCAGGCAAGTTTCTGATGGAAACCTCAAGATTTACCAGGCAAGTAGGGCTCTGTTGGAACTTTGTCAAAACTGCACTGTCTCCAAAACATTGTGATTATGACACATGGGCAAATGCTGACAATGTTTCATCGGAATTTTTCTGACCCACTCTAATGACATTCACTGGTGCAGAGATGTTCAGTTTGAGAGACTGCAGCCTGAAAGTGTTACCTTTTGAGTAGCTCCTGCCCTTCACTGCCTTATAGGCACCCAGGGTGGGGTTTTCCAAAGCTCTCAATACTGAGTTTTACCATTGATTTCAATGGGAATAGAGTTAGATGGATGCTGAGCACTCTTGAAAAAAAGCTCACCTTCAATGAACAAAGTAACATGCATGGGACTCTAATGTTGCACATCTCTTCATTGCGCAAAATTTTACTATAGTACCACAAGCATTGTATGTAGCACCGTGCACCATCCCACCCCCAAGCTTGGCATGAATGTGGTGTTTAGGTGTTTAAGTGGAAAGACTAGGTCTATGAAAGGAGTGAGTGGCTATAGTGCACATTTGTTTTTGCAGTTTGCCTACTATAATGCCATTATTCCCAATACACTACCCCACGGAAGATCATCCTTATAGAATGATCCTCTTCATCTATGATAATACAGCTACATCTCAGAGGTTTTACAACCCATGCTAGTTTTCTCATTCATCCATTTTCAAGGTCAGCACATTTGATTAAAGTTTATTGGTCGTGTTCTTAGTTTTACATACTGCAGCTGAACATATTTGTCTTCTATTATGCTGCCTGATGCTGCAGGATATTGGAGTCTAGTGGACCATGCAACTAGAATGCTATTGAAATGGTAACTTACACAATTTAAACCTGAAATCATCCACCGTGTAACAAAGCAATGCACACCAGTTACGCTCTGTTGCAAAACCTAGCCCTAATGGAAAACATTATTTCAATTAACAGGATCAAAAGTATGAAAGGATAAATGGAAAATGAGAAAACAACAAGATACCTACCAAAAACTATTATATTGATATCTCTTGGTACGTGCTGTAACAGCATTGCTATAGTGTTAACGTAACGTTTCCACTTTAAAGAGACTAAGTTCTATGGGTGAGATTCTCAGCTGATCAGTTGACTTCAGTGGAGCTATGACATTTTACGCTAGCTGAGGATCTGTCCTTAAAAAATGCAAAATCTCACAAGATGGCCCTCATGAGGGGTTAGGAGATTGCAATTTAGTAAAAGCATCAATTTCCTTAGACTTTGTTGCTTAAATGTAAGTGGTCAGACATACCAGAATCTAAGGATTATTCTCCAGTTAATGTTCACCATGAGGCAGCGCAGGACCCAGAGGGTTAAACGCAAACAATTCTGGGGAATACACTCAAATTACATAATTCCAGAATAAGTGCTCTTTTTAAAAACCACCCCGATTAGTCTCAATGCATATTTCTATGCACAGTCTTGTCTTTCTACAGTGACCTCTCCAATGTAAAGCCTTCTCCAGCATATTCAAGAACGATAAATAGGAGGTATCCTTTTAAACAGTTGTCTATCTGTATATTTTCTTAGTATTCTTTAGAGCTGATAATCATTCTGCTGTTAGATGCAGCTGGTAACAAATTGGAAGCATTCTTGTTAACAAAACAAGGGCTCAATTCAGTAAAGTAATCTTGGTTTATCTTTCTGCCTCATTCCAATGAAAATAGAACAGACTTCATACACTGCACGTCCCTCCATACTTTGCCAGGACATTGCTATTGTAACCACTGGCAAACTTTCCAACAATGAATGTGGCTATTTAAATCCCAGCAGCAGCTATGTTGGCTGAACTTTTAAATATGACTCAACATATCAAGCAAGCGTTTGAAAGAAAATGTGTTTGTAGGTACCAAATTGAGGCAGCAGCCTCACTCTGGGGGGGTCAAGGAAGTGGTGACCCACTGAGAAGTGACAGCTGGATGCATGTCAAGGCCAGAAGTTGGACCAGAGTGCTGAGGGGAACATGTTCAGTAGAGTGCTACATAGTTTCAGGAAATTTTAATTACAATTTTTTATTCTATTTGCTTCACCTGGTTTTCCACCTCTTTTGTGTTCAGTTTTCTCAAATATTCTAACAAACAAGTTTACTGGGAAAGAAGTTTGTGGGATATTAGATAATACTCACGAAAGGAAATTTTGAACTCATAATTGTGACTTATTTGCACCAGAAATCTGATTCTGTTCCACTTCCACAGTCAAGCCACACTATGTGACCTTGTGTCTGAAACTAACCAACACACCTGTGTTATTGATGGTCTTACAGCCACAGCAAACTACTCACAAACCATCTACAGCCTACTCACAAATTATTTAGCAAATAATTCTGACAAATTGGAAAAAGTCCTAAAAAATCCCTGCTCCCCTCACCCCATTTGATAAGTGGCCATGTCATTCATAAGTACATTGCGCAGCAATCTATCCCCTACTAGTTCCCCAAGTACTGAAACCCCAAAACAATCAATGCATCCCATTCTCCATCCTCCACCCCCTACAAGCACGTTAATAAAGGTACTGTTCCCTCTCTTCCATTGGGCCATGCAAGTCCATAATGAGAAACATGAAGCATCCCTGACTTCTGTTGCCTGGGTTTATACAGCTCCAGCTGTGGTGGGGGCCCTTTCTGGCTGAGTGTACCGGTTCAGCAGTTCCTCTGCCATCAGCCCATTCAGGGGAAAATGGCTCACCTCTGGCTTCTCAAAGTTTGTGGCATAGCAAGCCACAGTATTGTGCACAGCATTGATGACACTATAATCCAGATGTGCCTGTAAACATCTCCAAGGGATTTCAATCTGCCAAAAGCACATTCAACAATCGTTCCACATCTCTGAGAGTGTATTTAATACATCTTTGGCCAGGGCCTCTGAAATCAGGGTATGGTTTCATAAGCCAAGGCAAAAGGGAATACATGGGGTCCCACAGAAAACAGTGAGGACAGTAACTCCATTTATGACTGTTATTTGGTGGGAACAGTGTCCCTGCCAGTCCATGAACGTAGGCTCCCACTCAGCTAAAAACCCTGGCATCGTGACCTTTTCCAGTGCAAACCACGTTGATATTCGTAACTCAACCTCTGTGGTCCACAAGGGCCTGTGTAACAATAGAGTTTACGGTTTGTGGTTTATGTACCCATCTGCTCCTTAAGGAGGGAAAACTATGGGCACATGAGGCCCATCTATGGCCCCAACCCAATTTGGAAACCCTATTCTCTCAAAGTCAGCATTTATTTCAGGAATATCGTTCATGCACACTGCCTTGGGGCAAACCACATGCCTGATTGGTGGTGGAGGTTTCTGAGGCACGTTAGTCACAATCAATTTTTCAACACTGAACTGCTTGGCAACAGACCTGCAGCAGTCTGGGATAGCCAGCCTCCAGTTGATTACAACAACCCACTTCAGAACCAGCATGGCCACCCTCATACATGTGTCTACACCGGAGAGTCTGAGCAAACTGCTTAAAGCTCCATCCCAGATCTGTGTGATGATGTGGTCCCACCAGTCTGTATCCGTGGCACTGCTCTAGAAGCCCCAGGGGGCATCAGCGGCTGTACTGAGTGTCACGACCAGCATCAGCCAGTTGGAGTCTGCCACATCTGTGTCCCCTTCTCCTCCTCCTGCTCCATCATAAGTTCAGTCAGGGGCCTTTGGTGGGTCAGAAAATGCTACCAAAATATTCACCAGGGTGTCATAGAAGCACTTCCCATTTTCTGACACAGAAGCAGAAGCAAGAGAAGTTCTTCAAAAGGTCTCTCCTCCATGTGGCTGGATCTGGTACACAGACCAAAAGGACTGTTAGGAAGGATGTGTTGGTGGGCTGTTCAAACTTCCTGTAATGTGCAGAATGGACAGTCAAGTTTTCCCACATTGCACCATGGTCAAAGGGCTAGAGCAGCCACATTTTGGGAGGACGCTAGGGAGTCTGGGATATGGTTATATGGACTTGGGTCTGTGTGCTGTGGTGTGGATGGCAGAGCTCCAGGTTTGAGCCAAGGTTATAAAATTCCAAAAATAGGGTTGACAATCATTGTAGATGCTCAAGGCCTGGGTTCTCTAACCCAGGCTCAGCTGACTCAAGTCTCCCTAACCCTGGACTTACATTGCAGTGTATACATAACCCACAACAACTGAGACAACACCGACCAGAGAGTGAAGAGAGGCAAAAAGCGACACAGCCAAGCAACAGCCTGTAAGCACAGTACGGCCCTGAAAAAAGCCAGAGCGAGCACTTTTGGGTCTGGTGATGACTAAAGAGGCTTGAGGCTGCAAGCTAAGAAACTGCTCCTTTTGTTCTTGGTTCCTCCTGAGTTCAGAGAAGAAGGACTTCATATATTCCTTGTAAATCAACAAGATTGCATCAAAGAAAATTAATGTCTCCCTCCATCTAGAAGATCCCCAGGGCCCTGAACTTTGACTAGCTGCTCAAGTCAAAAAGGGGCAACAGTATGCATGCGCTACCCCCAGCACAGCTTACCAAGTATTGGCAGGTGAGGAGGCACAATGGTTATGGGATAGACATAATTTGATCCTTGCAAATAAAATATGCGTAGTGTATATTAACTTACAAAGCCCTTCACAGTTATTTTTTGGATATTGTGATTCCTTAACCTACTGGGCCCCAGCTATGGTCTGCTGATGCAGGTTTCCATGCATTTTCAAACCTGAAATACATCACTTTGAGTAGACATCCTTTTATACACTGGTTTTGTGGCACTCAGCTCATTGCCTATTGGCACCAGTAATATCCATACCTGCCCTTGGTTTAAGACACTTGTTTTCACCTAGATTATCAACTCTGCAGAATGGATTAACTTTCAAGTTTTAATGTTATCTCATACCAGTTTGAGATGTCTCAGCATGATAAGATGCTGTAAACCGGTGGTTCTCAACTGTGGTCCACCGATTCTTCAGGGAAAGCCCTTGGCGCGCCGCACCGGTTTGTTTACCTGCCGCCGCAGCAGGTTCAGCCAGTCGTGGCTCCCACTGGCCGCGGTTCACTGTCCGTGGCCAATGGGGGCTGCGGGCCGGGGGATGTGCTGTCCACCGCATTCCGCAGCCCCCATTGGCCACGGACAGTGAACCGCAGCCAGTGGGAGCCGCGACTGGCTGAACCTGCCGCAGCAGCAGGTAAACAAACCGGTCCGGCGCACCAGGGGCTTTCCCTGAAGAATCGGTGGACCACAGTTGAGAACCACCCCTGTAAACGCTTTAATATACTAGCTTCTCTGCTATGCAGCAGAGTCTCAATTTTTATTTATATCAGGACCTTTAGTCTTCATGCTTCCATAGAAAGAGTCATTTGATTTTCAACTTTAAAAGTTAACAGGCATTGTAAATTACTAGTATTTTTGTAAAGTCAGCTTTTCATCAATAAAGTTCTAAGCTGATTAAGTGGGAGGGCTGGGGAGAGAAAATGGTGCAGACTTTTTATTTAACCTTGTGATAAATATCTTTGTCGTATTAGTCAAAGTAAATACTTGTCAGTGTCTGCAGAATTTCGATTCAATTTCTCTGGTCATTAGAGAAGGAACTGAAAAGCCAGATGTCAAGGCAGGTGCCATAGTATATTTGATGGTAAGTTAATGGCCCTTGAAATTCAGAAGCACACTGACTGCTCTGTTTGTCGCCCACGCCAGTCTTTTGTTTCCCCCCAATTTTTTACTGCTTTTATTAAGATCAGCAACTGAATGTTAAAAAGAAGTTGTTATATTTTGTTTAGAATGGCTGATGGAAAACAACATCATTTTACCCTTCAGCACTCCTGTGTTCTTTTATGGCTGGTAATCTTCATCAGTATCATATAAATATATTGGTATCTTCTGGAACTCAGAAAACAATAACTTGCCCTGCAAATACTGTTGATGTGCCATAAAATGCATGGTGTCAAGTATCAGAGGGGTAGCCATGTTAGTCTGGATCTGTAGAAGCGACAAAGAGTTCTGTGGCACCTTATAGACTAACAGACATATTGAAGCATAAGCTTTCGTGGGTGAATACCCACTTCTTCAGATGCATGCAGTGGAAATGTCCAGGGGCAGGTATAAATAAGCAGGGAAGAGTCAGGCTAGAGATAATGAGGTTAGTTCAATCAGGGAGGATGAGGCCCTCTTTTAGCAGTTGAGGTGTGAACACCAAGTAGTAGCCAACTACAAAAGCAGTTTTTCCTCCCTTGGTGTTCACACCTCAACTGCTAAAAGAGGTCCTCATCCTCCCTGATTGAACTAACCTCGTTATCTCTAGCCTGACTCTTCCCTGCTTATTTATACCTGCCCCTGGACATTTCCACTGCATGCATCTGAAGAAGTGGGTATTCACCCACGAAAGTTTATGCTCCAATACGTCTGTTAGTCTATAAGGTGCCACAGAACTCTTTGTCGCTTCATAAAATGCAGTTATACTGATTTGATTATACAGATTTGATCTGTCATCTACCAATGTTACCTGACATGATGAAAACAGTTATTCTATAGAATTGCTTTAGGTACAGAACTTTGGGCCAAATTTTGGTCTCGCTTTGTACTCATTAACGTTAAAAGCCTTATATATATTTAATTAGTAACAGAGATAAAACTTGTAACCCTTTTCAGACATGCTATCATGAACCACCGAAGGTTTAATTTGAAACAAAGATTTTTTTATATGCAAGTGAAAATACTTATGAGCCCTCCAGCACTGTCAGCCCTCCAGTGCAGAGTGGTCTTCAGTGGTTGTCCCAAACACAAAGGGATTTCGGGACTGGGTCCTGTGTATTGGGAACATAACAGGAATTATGAACTGTATTTAAGGTTAATGCACAAAGAAAACTCACCATCCAAGAAGCTACATGCTGAAGTTTGGACAGTTGACCTACATTACAGCCAGATTATACACAGGTCGAAATCTTTTTTAAGCAATCAAACAAGGACCAATAATTTTAAGGTGTGATTTCTTGGGACTTATCAGGACTCACTAAAAACAAGGATTGTGCATATCCCAGTGGAAAACTGGGAATCTCCCTTTTCAATAAGACTCACAACTCCAGTTTATGGCTTTGACCTTGCATCTGTCTCTATGGTAGGACTGAATATCTTCCTGCTCTGGGCCTCAAAACCAGTGTTATTTGTGAAGAGGAATTTCACATTTGGTAGTACAATAATTTACTTTAAACCAGTAATTAATAGTATTTATAGGATGAAGTCTCTGGGTAAGAGTCTTCCACACTTGTTCATATTGAGTAGCACAACACTCAAAGAGTGCTTCCACTGAGTTTGATAGATACATTTTTGCAGTAAGGTGGTACTCCAGTGCTAGTAATGGTGGAAGAATCAGACCTTCTGTTTTTAGGGCACTATGGTGGTCTCATTTTGGGAGAAACAGAATAGTTCAGCTTTACCTCACCATCCTTTCAGTCTCATTGAAAGTCTTCAGCAGATGGTGGCATCATTTTATAACAGGGGACTGATAAATTTAGCACAAATATTCATTTGGGGAAAAGAAAAAAGCGATAACAAATGAAACAAAGATTTTCTAGTGTTGCTGAGTTTCCTGCTGTGCTGGGAGTGATCAATTGCAGCTGTGCTTCCTGCATACGTGATCATGGAATAAATCTATTCTTTATAGTAGAAAACAATCCTTCTCGGAATGCGAGAGTAGCATTCAATCGTCAGCAGCGTCTGCAGCTTGAGCAACTGAGTGTTTTCTTCACTCACATCATGATTATTGTAATTTAGCAAGTTTTGCTATTGATTGAAATAACTGGTGCTTGGTGTCTTCATCAGTATGATTCAGTTTAGAGGGAGATGTTGTGTTTTACATATTTAACCAAATCCCTGGGCACAAAGGAACTTCAGAGATGTCACTCGCTACATACAGGGCCTACTAAGAACTTCACAGCAATAGTGGTGGTAGGTCATAAGAAATGAGGGATTCTGAATAGTGGATCAGTCTACAGGTTCATCTAGTCCAGTATCCTGTCTCCAACAATATCAGTAACATCTCCTTCAGAGGAGGAACTTAGATCTTATGATAAAAAGTTTATACTACACTATACCAACATGTACTAATTCTCTCTATATACAGTATAAGTTCATTAGTATGTGTTGTGGTTCAGTGCTATGATCTAAATCTTGAAAACAGACTCTTGGGCCTGCATGAAGGCCCAGTAAGTGCAACAAAAGCGTCCATCTATATGGATCTGCCTGCAGGATTGTGGCCTATTGTGACAAGAGGACTTTACTCACCTCAGGACGACAATGCCTCCCGGCAGTTCTGGGGATTAGCTAGGTCAGGCTGATGCTCCTTCCAGACCAGTGTGTACACCCTGTCAGTTCGTCCTCTGCAGCCCCTCTCTTGCTCCAGGAACCACAGCTTCCTCTTTGTTACTCAGCCCTCGAACCAGGTCACTTTTGCGATTTGCCCTTCCAGGGGGGAGCATCAAAGTTCCTGCTCTCCAGCAGTTTCAGGCACAGGAGCAGCAGGTTTGTATAATTTCTGGTGGTGCCTAGAACGGGTCCAAGTCCCACAACTCCCCACCACACCTACCTGAGGCTCTGGGAGGGTGTTTGTGTGCATGAGGGCTGCGGGGTCAGGCTCTAGGAGGGAGTTTGTGTGTGGGGTGCATGCTCTGGGCTCAAGCAGGGAGTTGGGGTGCAGGAGGGGTGCGGGGGTGGGCTCTTGGTGGGAGTTTGGGGGCAGGCTCTGGGATGGGACAGGGGGTTGGGGTGCAGGAGGGAGTGCGGGGGCAGGCTCTGGCTGGGGCAGCGGTGCAGGAGGTAGTGCAGGGGGCAGGCTCTGGGAGGGAGTTTGGGTGTGAAGTACAGGCTCTGGACAGGGGGTTGGGGTACAGGGGTGGGTGGCAGGATCTGGGAGGGAGTTTGGGTGCAGGGTGTGGGCTCTGGGCTGGGGTAGGGGTGCAGGAGGGGGTGGGAGGCAGGCTCTGGGAGGGAGTTTGGGTGCGGGCTCTGGGCTGAGGCATGGGATTGGGGAGCAGGAGGGGGTGTGGATCTGGACTGGAGCAGTGGGCAGGCTCTGGGAAGAGGTGCGGGGGGCAGGCTCTTGGAGAGAGTTTGGGTGCAGGGTGCAGGTCTGGGCTGGAGCAGGGGGTTAGGGGGCAGGCTCTGGGAAGGAGTCTGGGTGCAGGCTCTGAGCTGGGGCAGGGAGGGAGTTTGGGTGAAGGCTCTGAGCTGGGGCAGGGGGTTGGGGTGCAGAAGGGGGTGCAGTAGGCAGCCTCTGGGAGGGGACAGGTGGTTGAGGAACAGCTGGCGGTGTGGGAGTATGCTTTGGGAGGGAGTCTGGGGGCAGGTCTCTGGGCTGGGGCAAGTGGTTGAGGAACAGCTGGCGGTGTGGGAGTATGCTTTGGGACGGAGTTGCTCTGGGCTGGGGCAGGTGGTTGGGGTCCAGGGAGTAGGCTCTGGGAGGGAGTTTTGTGATGAGGTGCGGGCTCTGGGCTGGGGCAGGGGGTTGGGGTGGCCACATGCACCACCACAGCTCCCATTGGGCGCAGTTGGCAGAGTCGTTGCTCTGGGCAGGGGCAGCTCATTGAGACACACCCCCACACACTGAGGACCGCTGAAGGGGCCTTTTAAATTGCCTGAGGGCAGCAGGGACCAGGCGGGGGAGAGACCCAGTCCCGAACTTTGGTGGAGCCAGGCCCCCATGCTCTCATATTGGCCCAAATACAACTCGCTGCCTCTGCTCAGGCAGTATTCTGCTTCACTGCCTCACAGTGCCACTCCCGCAGTAGCTGGCAGGGAAGACTGGGCCCACTGTAGGTTCCAGGTTCTGGCTCAGGGACCATCTACACAGCAGCCAAGGCCCCGTTTCCTGCATCTTGCTGCCCTTCCCTGAGTCATTTCCATACCGCCTTGCCTTTTCCACTCAGCCTTTTCCCAGTCTCTTCCTTCCCTCCTTCCAGGGAGTAACTTTAGGCAACTCATCCCTTCAGCCCATCCCAACACTCCTCCCTTCTCCCAGGGAGTGCCTACAGACTTCTCCCTGCCCCCTCCTCTGCTTCCCATTTCCTGGCTTTTGTAGAAGCCCCACATGTCCCTCACAGGTAAGCTCCTTTCTAGCTGCCTCCAGCCTAAAGCTCCCTCCTTCACAGCCTAATTAGCTGATTGAGCCCACCTGGCCCAATTCAGCTCTTGCAAGGCCAGTGTGTGGGGAGCCCACTCCATCACACCTATGTTTGTATGGAAAATGTGTAAGCTCATTTTATACATGCCTGTTCTCCCTAGCTGAATGGAAAATTTGGGGAGTTATTCAAAAAGTGTGCTAAGCAGCGTTATTTTCATACTTTTCAGCATCTTAGGGGGGTTTTCCATTTATTTATGAGTTATATTAATCATGGGAATAAATGTAATAAGTTTAAGAAGTGTTTTGTGTGGGAATTATGAAGCAGTATGGGTTATAATAGTATGGCAAAAATGGAAATGAAATAAATCTGTTTTTTATAGTAGAAAACAATCCTTCTAGGAATGCAAGAGTATATGGTAATATATTTTAAAGAGAAGTAATATTTGTAGGCTTGTTTACGGGGGGCATTCAGAACATCTTGGTAAAGTTTTAAAAGTTGGTGCTTTATCTTTTCAGGTCACCTTCAAAGCATTTCTATTATGTTTAAAGACAAACATAAAATAACCAACCCTATTTTAAATCCCAGGTTCCAGCGTGTGATATTGGTCCATTAGGCTTCCATTACACAAACTCAGTTCTCCTTTCTGGAAAAGGTATTAGACTCTTCAGCCAGCTGAGAGCATTCCTGGGTGTATTAGGAACCCGTTTGTGCATGTCTGATTTTCTTCTAATTATATCACAGTAATAGTCCTCATGGAAAGCAGTTTATGTAAACACTTCCTGCACAATTATATCCCATAGAAAAGAGCTGGAAATTATGTGTCTGATTCAAATGATTTTCTGAGTGAGGTATTAAGAGCTAGATTGGACAACACTTACTCTGGTGAGCATTTACCTGCATCTTTAGTCCCATCAATGCATCTGCTCATGCAAGTGATCAACAGTGGTGTACCTGGTGGATGGAAAATGCAGTATTTATTATAGAGAGCTGGTCAAAACTCAGAATTTCCATTCTGCAAGAAATTCCAACATTTGAAAAATTTGTTTTTGTTCCAAATTGGAAATAAAAAGCAAACAAAACAAACAAAAAAAGAAAACTTTTGAAAATGTTTAATTTTGGGTCAATTAAAATGTTCTGGTTTTATACAACTGAAATATTTTGCTCTGATTTTGACATTTTAAAAATGTTACATTATAACATAATATAAAATAAATTTTGAAACAAAAAATTGTTTTGAAACTAAAAATTGAAATGAATCATTATGAATCATCTTAATAAGCTTGAAACTCTTCACTTCATTTTTTAATGAAATTGTGTCAAAATTGACATGTTCACACAGAAAGTTTCAATTTTGCTAAAATGGCATTTTACAGTGGACAAATGATCCACCTGAAAATTTTTAACCAGCTCTATTATTATATTTATAGCAACAGGAAGCATCTACATGACACAGGCCATTGAAAGTACCTATAAATTGCCTTGAAGAAAGAAGCTTTAAAATAAGGAGAGTGAGAAGATGATCGTTTTTAAAACCTTCAATTAGTGCAGAATGAGTCTGCACAGCCTTTCAAAGAAAGGACATCTTAACAAAGGAGTGTGTTTTTGTTTTTCCTGGCATAGATCCTATTATCAAGAAAAAAGGCATGTGCTATTCCAATTAAAAAGTCCTTTTAAGGTTAAGTACACAAAAAACATATCTTTTCTGAAACAGCAAGAGTAAAAAGAGCAAGGCAGTAAAAAGGTTATTTGCACAAAGTAGATAATACAATGGGAAAGGAGCCACTAGATCAGGCCAGAGAATGACAATTCCATTTCATGACAACTTTTCAGGTTTCTAAATTTGCTTTCAGTCCTCATTGGAACAAAACCAAAAACCCTTTCCGACATTTTAGCAAAATGGAATTCTGTCAAAACATCCATTTTCAGATTGAAAATGTCAGACTGAAAATGTTATCACTCTCTCTCTCTCTCCCCTCTCTGGGAATGACTGGAGAGTCCACCCTAAACCTCAAGAATCTTCCTCTTGAAAAATATCGTCAAAATCTGTACATTTCCACAAAAGATTTCGGCTTTGACAACATTGTGTTCATTTTAAAACATTTAGTCTAAAATGTTCTGACCAAATCTAGTAGCTGCTCTTGTAAAAGTCCTATCAATACCCAGTCACTGACTGATCAGGATCAAACTCTCTTTTCGGATGTACTATCTGTAACCCTTCTGCCAGGATGAGTTGACAGCAGCAAGGGCCAGGTTCAGTACATAGGGGTTCCCTTCTCAACAATGCAATGCAAAACCGGCTCGAGCCCCCACCCAGTAACCTGGGGAAATCTTATACACACCCCTGGGCGCCTCAAAGAGGCAATACTTCCCCTCTCACAAGCACAGAGCCTCAGTGTAACAGAAATCTTTAATAGCAGCAGGTAAACGACACCAGCCTTAAATTGGGAAAACACTGCAACTAGGATCCATAAGCCAAACTGTGAGCAAGACCCACCCCAGCCAATTGGGCCATGCCCTGTCCCTTGGGTTCTTGAGTCCAGCAACCCAAAAGTCACCCAAAGTCCCCAAAAGTCCAAGAACCCAAAAGTCCAGTCCCAGAGTTCAAAAGTTCATCTGCAGGGTGCTACACACCACCCGCCTGGGCAGCAATGGGAAGGGGGGGTAAGGGGCACCTTACGTGGTGTGAAGATGATTGCCTCACCCCTCCGTGGGGCTTCACTCTGCTCCACCAGCCGTCTCACAGGCCGCTCTGCTCCGCCAGCTGTCCCGCAAGCTGCTCCAACTGCCCCCACGAACTGCTCCGCCCCGCCAACAGCACCGCTCCACCAGCCGTCCTGCAAGCTGCTCCGACTGCAACCACGAACTGCTCCACTCTGCCAGCAGCGCCGCTCCGACTGCCCCCACAAACTGCTCCGCTCTGCCAGCAGCACCACTCCGACTGTCCTCACAAACTGCTCTGCTTTGCCAGCAGCGCCACACCATCAGCTGTCTTGCCAACTGCTCCACCAGCCACTCAGCAATTTATCTTCAGGCTCCCCCACTACTTAACACAGTGCTCAGTGATTTCAGCTCATAAGGCTGTTAGCGCTTTAGTGATTTCAGCTTGTAGTTTAGGGGAGCCCTAGCCCAGAGTGATTTCAATTCAGCAGCCTGAAACCAGACTCTTAAGGAACTCAACATTAGCTCTGATATTCCACAGTGGAGAGAGGAGGAGATGCTGCAATTGGTGTCTCAGACCCTCACAAGGGTCCTACACCACCAGGTGTTAATACCTGTCCCCAGCCTCTCTCAATTCACTGGGCTTTGGAACCCATGTCCCTTGGCTGGCGAGTGCTGTTTAGTTAATGGCAAGTTCCCCTTTAACATGACAAAAGGCCAAGTACAGTTCCACTGGCCATGATTTACATAAGCAGTATAACAACAGTTTATTCTTCCTGCCCCAATAACAGAAATTCCTGCCCCAATACAGAAAACTGAGGATCCTACAGCAGCCCAAAATGCCCATTTGGGCCACTATGGTTCGTACCAGGCAGGGTGGGTGTGCCTATGCAAATTAGATCAGCCCCTGAAGTACTTTGCCACGACTCGCCACCAGATGTCAGGGTGGAGCTCATCCTGACTCTGCTTACATCCTCCCCCAAGCCGAAAATCTGTCGTCCCGACAAATCACACTCCCCTTATACCAACTCATTGGTTTCCTCCAAAGGGCCTCAGAAAGCCCACCTTAGCTTCCACCAGCCTGTGTGCTAAATGTATTGGCTCCTCACTAATCACCCCAGGTGCGTCATAAGTTAACTGTTTTACTGGTCTTATTACCCTGTCCCTTCTATTGAGAATCTCTGTTGCAGGGGTAGGAGGGACATCTTCTTGAGTGATGGATGGAGAGGTTTCCTGTGAGGGTCCCTCAGCTACTGGAATAGGCCCCTGCATCTCTGGTTCCGACAGTGGAAGGTCCACTGTGTCTAGGGCCCCCTCCACCTGGAATTCTCCACTGTCCAATAACCTGTGGGCGTCATCAACGGGGGGTCCCATCGGCGGCACAGGAGTGCCCGGAAGAGGCCTAAATACCTCTGCCATGGGGTTGAGGGCTGGAGAGGGGGAGCTCTCTATTGGCTCAGCTGATCGAGACTGAAATCTTGTCTTCATTCCAGGATACACCAAGGTCATGTCTTCCTCCTCAGTCTCACTCTCTGACATGCTGAATAGGGGTAGGTTAGCTTCGGAGGGCCCGTTGTCCGTGTTGGATGGCGGCTGTGGCCTGGCACTTCTGTTCTGCCTGGCTGCCCTGTCGTGGCCCATCTCATAAGGGGTGCCAACCAACTCCCCGACAGGGAGCAAAAGATTTCTATGCACCGTCTTTATTTGCCCTGGACCCTCTTCAGGTTTGATCTTGTAGACCGGCAGGTCTCCTAGCTTTTCCATCACTAGGTAGGGTATTGCCTTCCATCTGTCAGCTATCTTATGTTTGCCAGCAATACCCAAATTTCGCAGCAGGACTCTGTCCCCTGGCTGGAGCTCCTGCAAACGTACCCTAGCATCATACTGATGTTTGTTGCGGTCTGCGTTCTTCCGAGCTGCAGATGTAGCCAAGTGATAAGCATCCCGCAGCTTTTCTCGTAGTTGGGATAGCTATGAAACTCATCAGCAATATGTATCACCATCCTCTGATACACCAAAGCACAAGTCTATGGGTAATCTTGGTTCTCGCCCAAACATCAAGAGATATGGGGTGACTCCTGTAGCATCGTTCTTTGTGGCGTTGTAGGCATGCACCAGAAATGCGACATGTTGGCTCCAGGTTGCCTTCTGTTCTGGTCGCAAAGTCCCCAACATATCTAATAGGGTTCGGTTGAACCTCTCTGGCTGAGGATCACCTTGGGGGTGATAAGGTGTTGTCCTAGACTTCTTAATTCCCGCTATCCTCAGCATCTCCTTCAGAAGGTGACTCTCAAAGTCCCGCCCCTGATCCGAGTGTATCCGGGCTGGGAATCCATAAACGAAGAAATATTTCTCCCACAGTACTCGAGCGACAGTGGTGGCCCTCTGATCACGTGTGGGATATGCCTGTGCATACCGCGTGAAATGGTCGGTCACTACTAGAATGTTCCCAACATTCCTCTTGTCTACTTCTAAGGACAAGAAATCAATGCATACCAACTCCAAAGGTTTGGTGCTGGTGATGTTCTTGAGATATGCAGCCCTTGTGGGCAGAGTTTTCCTTTGAACACATCGAGCGCAAGTCTCACATTTCCTGCGAACATCTTCAGCCATCCGGGGCCAATAGAACCTACTACGAATAAGTTCTAGGGTCCTTTCCATCCCTAAATGTCCAAAGTCATCATGCAGGGCCCTCATGGCCAGGGCTCTGTACTCTTTTGGCAGCACTAGTTGTGCTCGTTGCTTTTGTAAAGGGTCAGTGGTCATTTGGTGTAGCACTCCCTGAATCAGTTTTAGTTTGGTCCATTCTCTTAATAGTAGTTTACCCTCGGGGCTAGGTGGGATAACCACAGCTGGGCTTCGCCCCTCCCTTTTGGCCAGTAGGGTATCACAAATGTCAACATCTTGCAGCTGGGCCTCTTGCCAGTCAGCCGCATTAAGCATGGGCAAAGGAGATTGGTCCAATGCAATATAGTTCACTGAAGCAGAAGGCACGCATTCAGGGGGCAGGCCCAGAGCTTCTGCAACACATCCATGAAGGCTCTCCTGGGCCTGTGGCTCTCGACGACTCACACTGCAAATAGCTCTCACTCCATCCGTGGGTATCACAGCAACTTCTGGAACCTGCGGACGCCTGGACAATGCATCAGCATCTACATTGCTTCTCCCCGATCGGTATTGGATGCGGAACTCATAGCCAGCCAAGGCGGCCACCCATCTTTGTCCTGTAGCATCCAGCTTAGCACTTGTTAACACATATGTCAGTGGGTTGTTGTCTGTCCACACCTGGAACTGAGCACCATACAAGTAGTCTCGAAATTTCTCAGTGATGGCCCATTTCAAGGCCAAGAACTCCAGCTTGTGGCTGGGATAGCAAGTTTCACTGTCAGACAGTCCTCAGCTGGCAAAGGCTACAGGTTTACGGTTGCCTTCCACTTCCTGGTACAGTACTGCCCCCAGACCCTCCAAACTGGCATCAGTATGTAGGATAAAGGGTTTGCTTGGATCAGCAAAGACTAGGACTGGAGCCTGAGTTAGGCGAGTAATGATTTCCTGAAAAGCCCTTTCACATCTCTCACTCCACCGTGGCCCAAACGCTTCGAAGGGGCCATAGTGTCTCTGCACAGGAGGCTTTCGGGGGCCCCTCTTATTCTTGGTCTTAGATTTGTTCTTGTTGGACTGATATCCCCTGGTAAGATCATTCAGAGGTTTTACAATCGTAGCATAGTTCTTCACAAATCTACGATAGTAGCCACTAAATCCAAGGAAGGTCTTGAGTTCTCTGTAGTTACTTGGGCATGGCCAGGTAGTGAGTGCTTCTATTTTATCGGGATCAGTACTCACACCCTCTTGGGACACAATGTGACCCACATACTTCACAGAGGTTCGGCAGAACTGGCATTTGTCAATTGAAAGCTTCAAACCATATGCCTCCAACCTATCAAGCACTTTAAGAAGTCTTTCTTCATGCTCCTCCAAGGTTCTTCCAAACACAATCAGGTCGTCCAAATAAACTAGCACTTGCAGTAAATTCATGTCTCCCACAACTTTCTCCATAAGACGTTGAAATGTAGCAGGTGCCCCAGAAATCCCTTGGGGCATGCGTTCAAACTGGTAGAACCCTAATGGGCAGATGAAGGCTGTCTTCTCCTTATCTTCTTCTCCCAGAGGGATCTGGTAGTATCCACTCTGAAGATCCAACACAGAGAACCACTGGCTACCCAGCAAACAGTCCAAGGCATCTTGTACTCGAGGCATGGTGTACTGATCCACTATAGTGCGCCTGTTTAGGGTGTGGTAGTCAATACACATCCGGATCTTCCCACTCTTCTTATGAACCACCACAATGGGAGAGGCATAGGGGCTACAGGACTCTGTAATGATACCGTTCGCGATCAGTTCTTGCAGGTGATGACGTACGTCTTCCATCTCAGAGAGAGCAATCCTCCTAGATCTCTCTCTGAAGGGTCGGGGATCTTGTAGCCTGATGTGGTGTTCCACTCCTTTGGCACATCCCACATCCCACTCATGCAGTGAGAATACCTTGGATCTCTCACAAAGCTTCTTCCTCAGGCGATCCTTCCACTCCTCAGTCAATGGTGAGTCACCGAAGTCTAACTTTGCAGGATCCGGAACTTCAGCTTCACACTGGGGTCTCACAATGGTTTCAGGCTCAAAGATGTCTGCAATCTTCTGCCCTGGTTTTACGAGCACACTCTGGCTTGTTTCATTAGCAATAAGTATAGTCACCTCTTCCTGGGCTTCAGCAGGTAGGGTTATGACTCCACTGAGAACCAGCACTCCTTCAGGGAGCCCTCCCTGGGTCGGCTGCTCTACCACTGCTAATGTTCCCTTACTGCCTTTCAGGCAGGTACTCATGACAATCACCTCCTTTTCTGTCATTGCAGGCACCACTAAGGGGACCAGGCCCGCATACTTCAATGCTCCCACCGGCAAATCAGGCATCACTTTTCTTGTGTCCTCAATTTTCCTGTAGGCTGCGGCACAATGTGTGTGTATCACCAAGGTGTTCAGGTATTGTTCCCCTGCTCGCTGTCTGCAGTAATCTGCCAGTACCTTAAAGAGGCTGGAGTTGGTCCCTATGAGCACGGACACGTCAGAGACTCCTTTAGGGTCAGGGCAAATTAAAGCAGCAGTGTCCACCTCCTGTCTTACTCCAGCGATCTCTTCTGGGAATTCCAGGTGTACTATGACATACCCCGATAGGGGTATTCATCCATGCTGAGGCCACATAGGCCAAGCCCTGTCAGGGGCTGTATAGGCAGATGCCCAACCATCTGCTGGTAGAAAGACTGGAATATGATAGTCACTTGGGATCCCGTGTCAAGCACTGCTCTACATTCTGTCCCTTCAATCCTTACAGTGACCTCCGCTCGAGGTCCTATCAATCCTGGTGGGATTCGGGCGGCAGGGTTCTCTCTGGGGGAGCCTCCAAATCCTGCAGGCCTAGGCGGCTCCCTTCCCAGGCCCTGGGGCCGTTTCCCGACTTCCCCCTGGTGGTCCTCAGCTTTTGATATACTAGCGTGGGATTCTCTGTATTCTGACACCTTGCAGCAATGTGCCCACCCTGGCCACACCGGTAGCAGAAGAAGGATTGTCCTTTCCCTTGTCACCTGGGTGGGGCAGAGGTTCCAAATGTGGTCTTCAGGACTGAAGTAGTGGGGGGTTCCTTGTACCCTGAAGTCTTTGCTGAATCGATGGTATTCACTAGTTCAGCCACTTTCTGTGTCAGGACCTGCACTTGTTGAGTAAGTTCCTCTTGAGGAGTCACCATCAGTGCCTTGGGCGTTCGTATGGATGTTGATCCAGTCGCCTGGTGTGGCTGAGCCTCCCAGACCTCGCTAGCTGCCTGCCTCTCCTCTTCCTCTCGGACCTCTTTTATCAGCTGAGAGTAACTCGGTGGATTGTCTTGCCTTTCCCTTAACCAAAGGTGGAGAAGAATTGGGTTCTGATATTGAATTCCTCTCACAATCTGGGCCAATCTAGTCCGGTCCATTTGCTCAACCGCTACCGCTCCCCTCATGATGGCTCTCTGTAGTAATTTCTCCAACCTCTGGATATAGGCAGAAACCTTCTCTCCCTTTTGTTGCCTGGCATTGAGGAACTTGCAGTAAACATCCTCTGAGCCCTCGGTTCTCCCAAAGGCGTGATCAAGGGCCTCTAGGCAATCCTTCACCTTGACCCCAGGGTTACTGAGCTTCAGGGTGCGAATCACATCTAGGGCTGGCCCCCTGAGGCACTCTACTAGTCGCCGTCTCTTTTCAGCATCAGGCACTGCCCACTCCTGCAGCATTTCAGTGGTGTGTTCAAGCCAGGGTTCAAATGCTTCCTCCCCCGGTATTGGGGTGGGACCCCCAGAAAATAACCTCAGTTTACGATACGGGCTTGACTCAGGGTGGGGTGGCACCACCTTCTCTAATGCTTTCCCCAAAGCCTTCACCCACTCATCAGGTGAAGGAGCAGGCTCCAGGTGTGGGACTCCTGGGTCAAGGCCCAACAGACCCGGCATATCAGCCAAAGTCTTTCCCTCTTTCCCCAAAAAGGCTGACATTTTCTTTAAAAACTCTACATTGGAGGCAGGGGCTGGTGAGGGCTGACTCCCAGTGGCTATTACCCTCCACACACCATCTTCCACTGCTATCGTGCCTGGAACCTGTAGAGGGTCCACAGCCGATGGCAGCTCACACAGTACAGCAAAAGCCCCCTCCTCCCTCACAAACATGCGCCCACGCATTTTGCACTTACTCAGGTACTTAGTGGATGTCCTTAATATAGGTTCTATTGATTCCTCATCGAACGCCTCTGACACCTCCATCACCAGAAGACAGTTCTTAGGGTCAATAGTCATCCCTTTGCACCAATCCTCTAGCAAGTGTAGGGCCATTATACAAACTGTAATTTTTTTCCCAAATATAACAGATCAAGACAACAACAAAATTTTGGGTTTTCCCAATTTAATGGCTCACCCAAGATGTGCTTACGAGGGGTACTGACCCAGATCCCGGACGAGCCCCCAAAAGTCCAAGAACCCAAAAGTCCAGTCCCAGAGTTCAAAAGTTCATCTGCAGGGTGCTACACGCCACCCGCCTGGGCAGCAATGGGGAGGGGGGGTAAGGGGCACCTTACGTGGTGTGAAGATGATTGCCTCACCCCTCCGTGGGGCTTCGCTCTGCTCCGCCAGCTGTCCCGCAAGCCGCTACAGCTGTCCCCACAAACTGCTCTGTCCCACCAACAGCGCCGCTCCACCAGCCGTCCTGCAAGCTGCTCCGACTGCAACCACGAACTGCTCCGCTCTGCCAGCAGCACCACTCCGACTGCCCCCACGAACTGCTCTGCTTTGCCAGCAGCGCCACACCATCAGCTGTCTTGCCAACTGCTCCACCAGCCACTCAGCAACTTATCTTCAGGCTCCCCCACTACTTAACACAGTGCTCAGTGATTTCAGCTTGTAGTTTAGGGGAGCCCTAGTGCTCATTTGCACTATTAGCCCAGAGTGATTTCAATTCAGTAGCCTGAAACCAGACTCTCAAGGAACTCAACATTAGCTCTGATATTCCACAGTGGAGAGAGGAGGAGACGCTGCAATTGGTGTCTCAGACCCTCACAAGGGTCCTACACCACCAGGTATAAACTTTATTAGAGAATGTTTGAGAACAGATGATACAAGTAGTTTGAAGCATCAGTTATTGGTCATTGGGGGTAGCATGCGGAGTATAGGGGGGTGTTCGTATTTTGGGGTTGGGCAGCACACATAATACATACGGACTGCAGTGCCCCCAATGGAGGGGTAAGTGGTGGGTGGGATCAGGATATAGTTGGTAGGCGGTGAGGGTCTATCACTCATATAGGGAGTACAGACAGTCGTGGGTATAAGTAAGTGGGCTGGACAATGAGAATGGGGCAACCCTCACGTGGCGGGATTCAGCTAGGTTAGGTGGGTTCGGGGCTCAGGGGATGGGGTCCAGCCGGGGGGCGGGGGTGTCAATAGGTCCCTTCCCCCTTATGGGTGGACAGGGTTTCCCCGGCTCATTCCTGGTATTGGCGGTGGCCGGTTATGTGCTCCGTGTAAATGTCCCGGGACCAACGGATAGTGTCCGAGACCATTAGGCGTCTCATGAGCCGCGTGTAGTGGCAGCCCACCCCACAGGTCCTCAGCACGCGTTCGTTGCACAGATCCCAGTAATACCTGTCCCCAGCCTCTCTCAATTCACTGGGCTTTGGAACCCATGTCCCTTGGCTGGCGAGTGCTGTTAAGTTAATGGCAAGTTCCCCTTTAACATGACAAAAGGCCAAGTACAGTTCCACTGGCCATGATTTACATAAGCAGTATAACAACAGTTTATTCTTCCTGCCCCAATAACAGAAATTCCTGCCCCAATACAGAAAACTGAGGATCCTACAGCAGCCCAAAATGCCCATTTGGGCCACTATGGTTCATACCAGGCAGGGTAGGTGTGCCTATGCAAATTGGATCAGCCCCTGAAGTACTTTGCCACGACTCGCCACCAGATGTCAGGGTGGAGCTCATCCTGACTCTGCTTACATATCTATTTCAACACATATTTTAAGGGTAAGATTTCTTTATGCTATTCAGAATTTATTTTTAACATGTGACACTTACAAGAGGAAATTCCCCAGGCATTTTGTCATTCACACACACAAGAAATTCCTTCCCTCTCCCCCCACCCTGGATGCCCACCCCTGCCCAAGCATTTTTCATTGAAAATAATAAGAAAAAGATGCCTTCTGCTAGCATGATCCTTGAAGGACTGTGTGAGCATGTTAGAGTTCTGTTTCCCAGAATCTCTTCTGTGCCTGCACAAACTGACCCCAGCACAAGAGCAGCAGCAGAAAGCATAAACTAAATAAAGAGCAGCATAATCCCACAATCCTTACAAAAGTGCACTAGAAGGGCAAGAAAACTATAGCACAAACAATCTGACCATGAAACCTAAACAGAATTTATGTTCTGCCACAACAAAAACTCCTGAGACTTTTCCCCGCTGGTTAGTGGTACGTAGCATACTATCAGCTTTGAACTAGAAGATTAGAAGGCATTATTTAAAGTCATGCATTTTCTTGAAGCAGAGATGGCCATACGTGGAAATAGCATTACTATTAATTATTTGTATTATGATAGCAGCTAGTGGCCCTGACCACGGCTGGGACCTCATTGTGCTAGGGGTTGGACTGAACTGTAGTAAGAAACAGTCCCTGTGCTGGAGAGATTAAACTCAAAATAGATGATACTGTCTCCATTTTACACATGCGACACTGAGGCACAGAGAGATTGAGTCCTGATTGTGCAGAAGAAGCCAGGCATTCTGACACTGAGCATCATAGCACCTAACTCTGAGGTGCCTAGAAAATCACTAGGCCTGAGTTAGGCACCAAGGCTCCTATACAATGAATGGGGAGAGGGAGGCACTTTAAAATGCAATTCACAATGGCCAGTATGCAAGGCAGGAAGCTGCCTAAACTAGCCAAAGGCAGGTGCTGACTAGAGGGTTAAGCCCCACCTCTCCAATGGAGATAGTCTCTGCTAACAATTCTCAGCTGTGAACCCTCTCCTGGGTTTGGATGTCTACACTTTTGCAGCAGCATCACTTCCCTCATGACTTTTAGCCCAGTGGTTAGGGTACTCACCCGAGGGGGAAGAAGGGATCTACCACCTCCAAAGTGAGGGTTCAACTCACTGAATTACAGGATAGTCTGATGTGGGGCACCCTCAGTCTCTCCTCTCTTGTTGAAGCTGTTGCACTGTGGATAAACACCTGAAGAACCATTTGGGAGGGAGGGACGGGATGAGACAGACAGAGCAGAAATATAAGAATGACTATAGCCTGGTAATTAGAGCACTCACCCTGGATATGGAAGACCCATGATCCAGTCCCCCAGCTCCAATGACTCTTTAATTATTTATCCACAGTGCAACAGCTTCAACAGGAGAAACTGAGAGATCTCCACATCAGACTATCCCATAGCCTAGTGATGAGGGCACTCACTTGAGAGGTAGCATTTCAGGTGGAGGTAGGGATGGATGCCAACTCTGAGGTACAAAACAAAATTCAGGACATCTGAACCATTTTGTGCAAAGCATGAAACAACAAATAATCATCATCTACTCTGATGTAACCAATAACAAGCCATCTACATTATTCACATAGTACTAAGCAAGCTCTACCACAACACTCCCAGTTCACTTTACCTACATAGTGGATATATTGACTGATGCTTCTGGACAGCCTTTGTTCCTAACAGATACAATGCACAACTCTGCATATCTGACCAATTTTATAGAGATATAATACGTACCTGTAAAAATTAACTACTCAACCAACACCCTTTCCCCAATTTTAAAAAAATGCCTGATTTTATTTATATTCAGCCCACTAAATGGTATGTCTTTTGGTTATGACAAATGTAATTATCTGCTATATACATTTCATAATGTGTGCATGAAGTTGCCTATTCACCCCAGTTTCCAGTTGTATGTATCTTTTTTTTTTTGAAGCACAAAGGTCTTTCTGTCCTTTGATAAATCTTTTAAATTCAACACGATAGTTTTTCAAAGTGCAAACAGACCTGAAGCTCTGTCTTCATCAAAGCAACTGACAACTTGTTCCTTTTATTTGACCATACACCTTCACTGTGACTAAAGACACTTTCTGAAAATGTATTGCTGATGGGAGCTAAGAAAACAAAAGAAACTACTTTAAATAATTATGTTGCTTGTGCTTCCGTGCAAAAAAAGAAAAACAAAAGCCCACTTTCAGTCTGGAGTCAGATCTCGAGGTTTGCTGCTAAGTGAATTTTTCAGTATGGCAAAATCTTTATACAACTTGTCTTCGGCAGTGCTCAGCCCTAGCTTGTCCACCAATGCTTCCAGGTCTCTCCATTCTAATTCACTTTCATTATCCAGATGCAAACAGGCTATCCAAAACAAAACTGAATCGTCAACATCACAATTGGTTTCCAAGTATCAAATGGCTTTGCCAAAGAACTTGTCAATAAGTGTTCTGAATTAAGCTTGCTCATTTGGATAAAGTCCTGTTAAAGTTTGTTTAGCTTTGCTATCTCAAAAAAGGGATGACTGGGAATACCTGAACAGGTGGCAACCCTAGGTAGAGGGAGGACTTGAACCAGGGGTCACCCATATCCCAGGTGTGTACCCTAATCACTGGGATAAAAGTTATGAGGGAGGTTGTCCTTTCCTGTCCCCCAGCTGTTTTCCATGAACTTGCCTGAGGAGCCTGATCCGGTAGACATGCTCAGAGGGTGCCTACCAGATTGGGTCCCACATGTGACTTAGGAGGCCAAGCATCTGTTTGCCATTGATCTGTGAATTGCTCTGGGGCTTAGGTAGAAGATAGGTGTTTGGATGTCTAGGATGAAGCAACAATGTGCATTGTCAAAGGCAGAAACATAGGTGCCTGGGGGACTCTTATTGCAAAAATATAGGTGCTGAGTGAGTTTAGGTGCCTACAGGGTTCAGCAAGAGTTTTTTGTGCATCCAGTTGTCCTGAAAGTAGGACTTAGGTGCCTAACACCTTTTGTGCATCCAGGCTTGAGTGACTTGGCCAAGGTAAATCAAGAGGTCTATGACAGAGCTAGGAACTGAACCCAGATTTCATGAAGTCCCAGTCTAGTGCCTTAATCACCAGACCATCCTTCTAAGTTAATTGCTATGAAACATAATAATAATACATTGAATTTCTGTAATATTTTTCATCCATTGATCCCAAAGCACTTTGATAAATTGAGTAAACTTTATTTATTCCCATTGCATACATGTGGAAAGGGAGGTGGATAGAGGTTAAGTTAATTGTTCTAGATTAGAATGAGACAGTTATAGATCTGGGAATAGACGCCAAATCAGCTGCCTACCAAACCTGAATTCCATTCACTAGCGCCACCTGCCTCATAAATTAACCAATAGTCATCTCTTGTGATAAGAAGAAATATATATGTCACAAGAGAGGATGGAGCAAAAGGTTGCAGGGTAAATTGTACTTGCTGCCAAATATCTCCTTCAGCTGAGTCTTATCCACACACAACCTGTAGCACTCATGCTGACAATGGAAAGAGATTGGAGAAGTGAGCCTCTATCAAGAGTAGGATCTTTGAAACAAGTTGCCAAAACAATCAGACATATATCACTGGTGAAACTGTGTTCCATGCAAGGGTGGTATTTATTTTTATGTATATATAAATGAAAAAAATGGGAGTTCTGTCATTTACTTCAGCAAAACATTAAAACTTGGCCAATTATTCAGCTTGTTCATTGGGCATGGACACTGCATGTATGAAGGACCAAAAAAATAGCATAGAGGCTAGTGACAGTGCAGCATTTATAAGGGAATACCATAAAATTACCTGTGCCCTGTCCCTTTAAGAATTGAAGGTCTGCTGAGGAGCTCAAAGGGAAGTAGGGGACAGCTCTGGGGAGCAGGATGTGGTTGGAACAGTTTGGTGTGCTCAGCAGCAATGGGGCTTGTGCAAGATGCATGTTTGTCTGTTTTGGATATGAATTTAATCTAATCAAGGTAATCTAGTTTTAAAACTGTTCCGGGTTTAGGGAATGTAACAACAGCAGACACCAAGCGCAGGATACATGCAACTGACTTCCCAAACGAAGCCCTAATAAGGCTCCAGACTTACTTTCTATAGATTCAGCATACGGAGCCCCGGCATGCTTCCCATACCTTGGGGATTACCTCTCAGCTTATATGTTCTCTCTTCCACAGCCAAGGAGTTATCAGTTCACTTCCATTGACTTTGTACCATCAATCTTTAGCAAACAGCATAATTTTAGAAGTTGGTAACTTTGGGGATGGGGGATGGAAGGGGGGAAACTGTCTACCTACATCAATTTGAAAATAAATGTAATTCTCTCATTTATGGATCTCTTCTCAGATAATGCACCTAAACATACAAAACGTTCAACTTTGGGCACTTCATAGCTTGCATAGCCTTTGTGAAAACCCAGTGGACTCCATTAATAATAATATAGATCTCAAAGTGCTTTTCAAAGAAGGTCTGTATCATTACTCCTATCTTACAGATGGAGAAACCGAGGCACAAAGCAACTTTCCACAGTCACCCAGCAGGAGAACCAGCAATAGAACCCAGGTCTCTTGAATCCCAGTCAAGTGCTTGTAGCTTCTAAGCACCATTAACCTGTGTGATGCATCTTCATCTAGTCTTTAAGGGCCCAGCAAGGTACTTAAACACCTACCTAATCTTAAATATATGATGTGATACAGCATGGCCAGAAGGCAGCAGGAGAGTGATCTAGGATGAGGAGAAGCCTTATTCCCTGTAGATTAATTAAAAGCACCTGAAACCAATTAGAGCAGTCACCTGATAACATCCCCCTGCTTCAATCAGCCAGGGGAGGAGCTGGAGCAGAGTGAGGAGGAGCTGGAGCAGAGTGGTTTGGTGGTGGAGCAGAGAGCAGTTTGGAGGAGTGAAGCAGAGTGGATTGGTGGTGGAACAAAGAGCAGTTCGAAGGAAAGTGGAGGAGAGTTTTGAGAAGTGCTGCAGCGGGCTAAGAAGACCAAGATCCAGGGTTAGCCAAAACAATCCAGTCCTTAAGATGGATGATGTAATCAAGGCCCTAATACAAGCCACCGTGGCCCAGCAGGAGGCTACCCGGGTCCAAGCAACCGCCCAGCAGGAGGCGACTAGGGTACAGCAAGAGACTAATCGTCTGTTGATGAGTCAGGCTGCCCAGGACCGAGCCCTGCTGCAGGAGCTGGTGAACCAGATGAAGGCCCTTATGGAGCGAAGCCAGAACGGTGATGGGACCTGGACTATACGGGCCAGCCACTGCCTACAGAAAATGACACGGGAGGATGATGTGGAGGCATACCTCCTGGCTTTTGAGAGAGCAGCCCTGTGGGAGGCCTGGCCCCGAGACCAGTGATCCGGTATCCTTGTCCCGTTCCTATGTGGGGGAGGCCCAGAAGGTATACTACGATATGGCCGCAGAGACTGCAGCAGATTACCCACAGCTGAAGGCAGAGATCCTGGCCAGATCCAGAGTAACTACAGCATTGCGAACCCAGAGGTTCCATGAGTGGCAGTATACAGAGGACACCCAGATCGCAATTGTTTGACCTGATCCACCTGACCCGGAAATGGCTGCGCCCTGAGTCCCTCAGCTCTGAGAAGATGATGGAGCTCCTGGTACTGGACCGGTATATGAGGGGGCTACCACCAGGCCTCCAGGCTTGGGTTGGCCAGAATGACCCCTCCACCTATGATGAGTTGGTCTCCCTCATGGAAAGACAGCTAGCAACCTGTGAACTGTTCCAGACCCCAGGGGGTGAAACACGGCAATCCAGGAAGCCAGCCCCAAACCCAAGGTCCCGGACCGTCGAGAACTACAGGAGAACTATAACTGGGAGGAAAGACATTGAGGAATGGCCCGAGTCCAAGAAGGGACCTGGGGGTTTGGGAAGAGAGGACTGGGGGGCCCGACCAAATAGCCCCAGGCAGAGGGCGGCAACCGGGATAAGGGGTCGGTGTTACGAGTGTGTGGAATTGGGGCATATAGCAGCCCAATGCCCCAACAGGGAACAATGTGGCCTAATTGGCCTGGTAGGGGTCGCAATGACCCCACATGGGTATACAAGGTCAGTAAAAATGAATGGTATTGTGACCACAGCATTAGTAGATTCCGGGAGTGCTGTCATGCTGGTCTCGGGGAAGTTGGTGGGGCAAGACCAACTAACCCGGGCCAAAACCACAGGGGTAACGTGCGTTCATGGCACCGTAAATTTCTACCCCACAATCCCAGTACGGATTGAGATCCAGGGGAACACTACCAGGGTAACTGCAGCGGTGGTCCCTAGGCTCCCCTACCCGGTCTTAATTGGTAGGGACTTCCCTGGGTTTGAGATCTTACTCCCCCCAGTAGAGCCAAGGGAGGGTAGCAACCCCCGGGCTGAAATGGAGGCACCTACAGATAGCTTCACCCCAATTTTTGCTGAATTTGCCCCAGAGCTATTCTCATCCCCCGGGAAACCCCAAAAGTCTAGGCGGGAAAGGAGGGCAGATAAAAGGCTAGGGACCAGGATTCTAGCAGAGAACCAGAAAGCCTCCCTTGTTGGTAAGCGAACCCGTTCAGGAGGCCAGGAGACAATTCAGGCCAGTGAGGACTCAGAGGCAGTTCCTAGCCCAAGTAGGGGCAATCCAGGGGGTGGAGTAGAAATAGGCCCCCTGGAATTAGGTCAGATTGGTACCGCCCGTGAAAATTTCAGGCAGGACCAAGCCAATGACCCGCTATATGCGAATGTGAGGGAGGAGGTAGCGGAAGGAAATGGCATACCAGTGGAAGGAAAGACCAAAGGCCCGGGGCCGTATTATGTGATCAAACGTGATCTGTTGTACCGAATAGTGCAGATCCGAGGGGAAGAAGTAGAGCAGCTCTTAGTCCCACGGAAACACACAAGGGCAGTACTAGAGCTAGCTTACAGTCATTTATTTGGGGGACATCTAGGAATAGACAAGACACTGGATAGAGTCCTAAGAAGGTTTTATTGGCCAGGAATACGTGCGGAGGTCCAACGCTATTGTGCCTCCTGCCCAGAATGCCAGTTGAATAGCCCTCGACCTCACTTGCGGGCCCCATTAGTACCTTTGCCTATTATTGAAGTCCCGTTCGAAAGGATAGCCATGGACCTTGTGGGCCCACTGGAAAGATCAGCACGGGGTCACCGAAACGTACTAGTCATCCTTGACTATGCCACACGGTATCCAGAAGCCATTCCTTTAAGAAACCCCACATCCAAGGCAATAGCAAAAGAACTACTCCAGGTTTTTGCCAGAGTGGGCATCCCTAAGGAGATCCTGACTGGCCAAGGAACCCCTTTCATGTCGAAATTAATGAAGGACTTATGTACCCTGCTCCGCATCCATGCCATAAGGACCTCAGTCTACCATCCTCAAACAGATGGCCTGGTCGAGCGGTTTAACTGCACCCTTAAAGGTATGATCCGAAAGGTGGTAGCACAGGATGGAAAAGAATGGGATACCCTTCTACCATACCTAACGTTTGCAATACGGGAAGTCCCCCAGGCGTCCACCGGTTTCTCTCCCTTTGAGCTACTATACGGACACCACCCACGCGGAATATTAGACATCGCCAAGGAGGATTGGGAAGAACAACCCAACCCAGGAAAGAATGTCATTGAGCACGTGACACAGATGAGAGAGCGAATAGCTCGAGTAACCCCTATAGTACGGGAACATTTGGAAAAAGCACAAGAGACCCAGCGGACATATTACAACCGCCAGGCGAAAGTACGGAAATTTCAGCCAGGAGAACGGGTGATGGTGCTAGTGTCGACGAGCTAGTTGATCAGTTAGGCAAGGCCCGATACCTAACCACTCTGGACCTGACTAAAGGATATTGGCAAATTCCCCTGGCCAAGAACGCCAAGGAGAAGACAGCTTTCTCTACACCTGATGGCCTGTTCCAATACACTGTCCTCCCTTTCGGACTCCATGGGGCCCCAGCAACATTCCAACGACTTATGGATAAATTGCTGCGACCCCATGCCAGGTATGCCACCGCCTATTTAGACGATATAGTCATCCATAGCCCTGATTGGGAAACGCACCTAGTAAAAGTAGAAGCGGTACTAGACACTCTGAGGAAGGCTGGCCTCACTGCCAACCCTCTCAAGTGCGTGATAGGACTAGCTGAAGCCAGATACCTTGGGTATGTAGTAGGGAGAGGTTTGGTAAAACCCCAATGGAACAAAGTGGAGGCAATACAAGATTGGCCTCGGCCAATCCGTAAAAAGCAGGTCAGAGCATTTCTCGCGTTAGTGGGGTACTATCGGAGATTCATCCCTCATTTTGCCACAAGAGCAGGGCCATTGACTGACTTGATAAAGGCTCGGGGCCCCGAGATAGTAAAGTGGTCTGATGTAGCAGAAGGGGCATTCGCAGATTTAAGGACAGCCCTTTGCTGCCATCCTGTACTCATAGCCCCAGACTTCAAGAAAGAATTCATTCTACAAACTGATGCCTCGGAGGTAGGGCTAGGAGCCGTCCTTTCGCAGATGGTAGGGGAGGAGGAACACCCGATCCTGTACCTCAGCCGGAAGCTCCTCCCCAGGGAACAAAAGTACGCCGTCGTTGAAAAGGAATGTCTGGCGATAAAATGGGCCATGGAAACTCTCCGTTACTACCTACTGGGGCGGCGATTTACCCTGGTGACAGACCATGCCCCGCTCCAGTGGATGCACAGAAACAAGGAGAAGAATGCAAGAGTGACTAGATGGTTCCTATCTCTGCAACCTTTTCATTTCCGAGTACAGCATAGGGCCGGAAGCCAACACGGCAACGCAGATGGCTTGTCACGAAAGCATTGCCTCTCGTCCCAAGTTGCCCAACCCCATGGTGTTGAGCAGGGGGGGAGGATATGTGATACAGCATGGCCAGAAGGCAGCAGGAGAATGATCTAGGATGAGGAGAAGCCTTATTCCCTGTAGATTAATTAAAAGCACCTGAAACCAATTAGAGCACCTGAAGCCAGTCACCTGATAAAATCCCCCTGCTTCAGTCAGCCAGGGGAGGAGCTGGAGCAGAGTGAGGAGGAGCTGGAGCAGAGTGGTTTGGTGGTGGAGCAGAGAGCAGTTCGAAGGAAAGTGGAGGAGAGTTTTGAGAAGTGCTGCAGCGGGCTAAGACGACCAAGATCCTAGGTAAAGGGACACCTGGCTTGTGCAGATGGAAGGCAGGAAGCCCCACAAGCTGAAGGGCAGGAGAGGGAAGTAGCCCAGGGGAAAGAATCACTGGTACAAGTGGTTCACCTGCTATCATAGGGCCCCTGGGCTGGGACCCGGAGTAGAGGGCGGGCCTGGGTCCCTCCCTCTCCACTCCCCTTCCCTGGGATACTAGTAGGATAGCTGTTACCCCAGTTCAGGGGCAAGAAATGGCACCCTGAAACACCCCCACAAGAAGAGAAAGTGCGGGACCCATCATAGTAGTGCCGGCAATTTGCCACAATGAGCACTCCCTTTTAAGTCAATGCTGAACCTTGCTGAACAGAAGCCTATCAGTGAAACCTCAGCTACACTGAAGTCACAGGGAATTTTGCCATTGACTTCAGTGGGGCCAGGATTTCACCCTTTAGGTTCCTGCCAGTTACTCTTGGTTTCTAATTAAAAGGGGAAGGAGGGATGAGGGGATTTTGAAACAAGAAATGTATTCTGTTAAACTCTTGTGGGAAAAATTCCTGAAAAGACAGAAAAAGATACCATATGATGCCAAATTCATGAACTTTGATTAAACTGGGCTGAGTTTTACATGGAACAAAACATTTCCAGAAATGGTCAAGAAATGGTCCAGAAACAAATCCAAACAATGTACTGGGCTCAACAAGCAACTAATATTTTAGTGTACCCAGGAAATGCAACAGAGCTAAGCTTATTAGAAAGGGTAGAATGGTCTGTCAAACTGAAGCAAAAAATTGTAAAAATAGTGTAGCTAGTACAACACACTAATGCAAGACAGGTACATTTGTCAAGCTTTTTAATCTTGGTTCAAAGAAGTTCTAAGCTCCCCAGACTCTGGAAACTTTTAGAGATAAATTTGTGTTTTTTATCTCCTTTGAAGGTAAGGGTCTGATTATGAGGTGTCATATTCGTGCATTTGAAATTGTTTCCTTAAAGTATCTGATTCAGCATCTTTAACAATTCAGGGTTGCTATAAAGATTCGAGCTTCCATGCTTTCCACACTCGAGTTATGAAAATAAAACATGAAGCAAGAATGTGGAATTCTCAAGCTAATAATAAGCTAAATTTTGCATAAGGCATTTACATACAATGGGAGATACAGAGAAGGAATACAGTAAATACTGTAATACGTACTGTGCAGTATGAACAAGCTCAACATGCATGTTTATTCTGCAACATGTTAATTAACTATTATTATTTTTCTTTAGTATTTGTACAGTGTCCAAAATTGCTAGGTGTTTTTACAAAACATACAGAGATCCAGTCCTGGTCTTGAATGGCTTGCAATTAGAGTTTGCTGAAATTTTCCAAAATTCAAATTCGCAATGAAATTTTTGGACAAAAATAATCAATTGCATGTTTTTCAACCAGTGATATAGCCAGCAAATAGCAAACTTTTGAAAAATATGAGGACAACATTTTAGTAAAAAAATATTTTTACTTTCTCTACCAGCTCTGCTTACAACCTAATTGTATATGTGATGTGATAAGCAATGATAACAAAGAACAATGAGGAAGGGAATGGTCCACAATAATAAGATCCTGGGATTACAAGGTTTAGACATGTTCCCTTTGTGCTGTTGTTTTATAACTGATTCAGTTGCAGTGGGTATTGTGGGGAAGTGAATCTTAAGGATAGATTTGACTGAAAAGGTATAAGTGATTTATGGAACAGATGAGAAGAGTGTTCCATGCATAAGGGAGAGTGAAGGAAATACTTGGAACCTTCCTCACAAGGATGAAAGATTCAGTTAATGGTGCTAGGATTGGAACCTGAGGCTTAGACCAGATTTTAACATGTTGCATAAATCTGACACTAAGAAAGCTCATGTCCTGTTTTTGCAAACAGGAACTATTTGTAAACCTGCTGCAGTTTCAGTGCATATTTTTTTCCGAATCATACAAAACTTGCCAGAAACAATGGTATTTTATCATATGGGTCTCTCCTTGCAACTTATACATGCATATTAATAATAGGGCTGTGTAGTGAGGAGGCGTGTCCTCCATAGGTGCCAACTCTGTGGGTGCTCCGGGGCAGGAGCACCCATGGGGAAAAATGGTGGGTGCTGAGCAAGGGTCAACTCCCCTCCATCCCCCCCAGTGTTTCTCTCCCACTGGCAGGCCTCACAGATCCACGCCTCCCACAGCTGTTTTGCGGTGTGCAGGAGGCTAGGAGGGAGGAGCGAGGATGCAGCGTGCTTGGAGAACTGGGTGGGAAGAGGCAGGGTGGGGATGGTGCAGGGGCAGAGCCTGGGTCAGAGCCAGGTGTCGAGCACCCGCTGGCACTTTGGAAAGTGGGCGCCTATAGTGGCATCCCTTAGAGAGTGACAGGGAGGGACCACAACATGCCTCTTGGTGGGCTGAACCAGGAGAGCCATGTCCACTCTGCTAGAAGCGGAAGGGTGGGACAGGAAGGGGAAGTACAAAAAGTGGGCCCTGCAGCTCAGTTGGGCTGGAGCCACCATAGGAGATGGATGCACCCTGCCAGCTGCAGGGGAGCTGCCGGGGCTGCCTCCTGAGGACTGGCCAGAGCGCCCAGGACTGCTGGCCGACCAAGATGCTGAGGAGTTGCCAGGGCTATCGCCTGAGGACTGGCCAGATCTCCCTAGGCTACCGGCTGCCCAAAACGCTGAGGAGCTGCCACCTTCGGACTGGCCAGAGGCTAGAGCTCCCTGAGATGACAGATGCAGGTACACCCAAGGGGGAGAGTAGGAAGCAGCCCAGGGAAAGCAGGCAACCACTCCGCCATTGTTAGGGCCCTGGGCTGGGATGTGGTGGTGTTGGGCCAATGTCCCCCCTGCCACCTCACTCTTGGATGGCAGTACTCCCCCTCCTTAGGCCAGGAGGCCTGCACTCCTCAGGCAACCCTGCCTGAGCCCCATAGACTGTCTTGGTGCTCCTCACCCTTATCTGGGGCTCATACACTGCTTTGCTGCTCTGCCCAGATTGCAGGCCAGAGCCTACCTATTGCTTTGCTGCCCCACCCTGACTGGGCCTGGGGCGCATAACCTGTGTTACTGTTCTGCCCGACCAGAGGACCGTAACACTAAGTGAAGCTAATTCCCCCCTTTGAGCTCACCTTTACAGGTAAGTGACAGCGAGGAGGCGTGGCCTCCCTCAGAGACTGACAGGGATGGACGGCCACGCAGGCTACAGGCTGGCATGTTGTTTTTCCCCATAGATCCAGATAATCAGTGGCACTGGAACACTTTTAATAGTGGGGGTGTAGAAAGCCAGCTTCCTTACCCCTGGCCGCACCCTCCCCACCCAGAGCTGGGGCTGGGAGCAGGGCTGTGTCTCCAGGAGGGAGGGACCCGGACAAGGGTAAGGGGCCAAGGCTGGGGCCACAGCTGGGGGCGAGCCCAGGCGCAGGGCCAGGAGCCCTGGTGTGGGTCTGGGGGGTCCAGGCAGGGGGCCAGTAGCACAGATCTGCATAAAACCTGGGGGTGCTGCAGCACCCCCCGCGCCTATGCAGGTAATGCATTTTGCCATATGTCTGGAATTAATAGCTTTTGAATGTTGCATTCCATGTGTATACAGTGTGTTTCATTAGCAACTTTTTTGGATCTCTAAATACAGTAATATTATTTACAAAGGTGCATCACCGACTTTAAGAAGAGGTGCCTATCTCAAAGATTTTACAGTACAAATAGACAATATACAGAGGGAAGACAGGAATGGAGGATACCTTACAGAGCAAAGTAATTGAACAGAGTAGTTTATCACACATCTGCTTAGTGCCACGAATTATGTTTAGAATGTAAAATACATATTCTCTCAGCTATTGTGTTAACACTTTTTCGAGTGAGACAGAACAAGGGTTTATAGGTCCCATGGAAGAAGAGTATTTTAAAGGAAAGGGTGGAGGCAAAGTAGATTGGAGAAAGAAAGGATGATGAAATCAATGGGAGTTGTAATATTTTCAATGGGAGAACACTGTTATGTGCAGCATGATGCTCATTTACTAGAGCACCTATAAAAATTAGGGATATTTATTTTTTTATAATAAATGAATCCATGAGCCAGATTCTCAGCTGGTGTAAAATGGCATAGTTCCATTTAAATGGAGCTACACTGCCTTACATCAACTGAGGAGCTGGCCCCATATGTTCATAGTATTGTGATCATCTCAGGCTGCGACCTCAGCTGTATTTGGGGACTCCAATTCTCCATTTGATCTAATTGACAATGACAACCTGAAGTAAGAATTTACAAAGAGCTAGACTTGATTAAATCAATTCTTGCTGGCAGCTACAGCAGCTATAAGAGCCAATAGTTCTGTTCATTACAATAGTAATTAAAAAATATACCTAGCCATTGATTTACCCCATTTAGAGATGGGTTTGTGATCCCTGGGTTTGTGATAGTCACTCCTCGTTTATACGAGATGAGGCTGGCAATTGTTCTCCACTCCTGTGATTTAGCTATCCTGGAGCTATCTTAAACACTAAATCATGCTTATACATTATTTAAAAATGTAATGAAATACGGTGATTTAAAAAGTAATCCTGTGATACCAGAAGTGTGGGTTTAAAAAAAAAAAAAAAAAAAAAGCCTAAACCACAATTAAAGGTGATACCTCTTGCAATATATATATAGCAAACTAACAGCATCTAGTAAAATAATATCCAGGGCTTTCACTTGAAATCCACAATGAAGGGGGAGTCAGAGGCCTTACCGTGCAGTTGAAGTAGTGGTCAGTCATGCTGTAGCTCAGAAGGAAATCTGTGTAGCAGCATTTGAGCTGTTTCAGCATCAAAGGATTATATAGAGAAAGGCCACTGCTCCTGTTCCACTGATGTCAATAACAAAATTGATTATTGACTCTGAGAAGGAACATCCCCTGTGTGCATGGTAGACCTTCATCACCAATTTTTCTTTTAACTAAGTTTGAGGCACAAAGAGTTTATTTTAATTTTAAACTCAAGTTCTAAGGTTCAGAATCTTAAAGGTATTTAGGTACCTAACTCCCATTGGATCTGGGGCTAAGTAACTGAAAAATTGCTTCTGAGCATGCTGAGTTGGCACCTTACAGGAGCCTAATGATGCCTTACCCATGTGTGACCTCATGGGTAACAAAAGCCCTTAGGAAGGACAAAGGCCAGGGCTGGGATAATTTGCAATCAATCATTAAATAAAAAGGCCCTCTACATATTACATTTGATGTTTTTACATTGCAAAGCAAGGGCTTCAAAGTGCAAACAGATGTGCTGCTGCCCCATTAACTGTTTCTTGATAATAGAAGAAGCAGAGGTAATTTACTAGCAGCTCTGGCAGGCTCTTATCTTGGCCATCTTCTACAGCAAGGGTCTCAAACATGTGGCCCATGGAGTTATTTCCTGCAGCCCACCATAGGCGCCGACTCCACTGGCAGCCAAGCTCCCCTTCTCCCCGCCAGCGCTTAGGACTTTCCAGGAGGCAGGGTGGAAGAGCGGGGATGCGGCGCGCTCAGGGGAGGAAGCGGAGAGAGGCGGGGCGGGGTGGGGATTTGGGGAAGGGGTTGGAATAGGGGCAGGGAGGGGGAAGAGTTGGGGCAGGGATTTTGGGGAAGGGGTCCGAATGGGGGCGGGGAAGGGGTGGGAAGAGGCAGGGAAGGGGCGGGGCCTCATGGACTAGACAAGCAGTCTGAGGTATGAAGTTCAGCATGTATGATTCTTCGCTGTGAGTAGTTGGGAAGAATGTTTGTTAAAAGTAGCAACGTATTTTGTATGAATAGTTACTTTTAAAAGTTCCTGCCATTACAGCTATGTTGATAGACCATTAGTGTAGATCATCATTAGTGTTACTGACCACAAGGAATAGTTACAGGTGTTTATATATTATTAAAACCCCTCTTTGCATTACAGTTTTAAAAAAGTTAATACACTGACTTTTAATAGCATACGATATTACTCTTCATTTTTTTCATTTTTAACTATACTTTTGTATCGTTGTATGAAAAGGTTTCAGTGATGCGGCCCTCGGGCAAATGTACTAGTTCTCACATGGCCCTTGTGGTGATTTAAGTTTGAGATCCCTACTCCACAGAGAGACAGATACATAACCTGCTGGTGTGAGCAATATTTACCTTTTTTTATTATTGCTTATTTATTATGTTATTCTTAAATGAAAACAGTTTCTTTTGGATTAAAATAATTGCCTATGTTAAAAGCACAGGCACAAGAAAGTTCTCCTACAGAAGAAGACCAGAAAAGGGTCAAAAAGAAACAAATAGCATAAATAGTGAAACATGGCAATGAGATTTTTTTTGTAATTATTTCAGTTTCAGTAATCGAAGGCATTAATAATATCCAGTGGGAATTGCTATTTGAAAAAATTGGAGCCCAGTCTTGTTCTCCTTGTGCTAAGTAGTGCCTTATTCTGCAAGACATCCCATTTTAAATCTATTGCCAATTAAGGAATCAATTGTGACTTTGTCACCAGGCGCCATGAATCACAGCCCATAGCTGCACAGCCCCAGGAACTTACAGGAAACCTGCCTGTGACTATAATAATACCACCTAGCTCTTATATAGCACTTTACAAAGGAGATCAGTATCATTAGAATCCTTTTTAAAGATGGGAAAATGGAGGCACAGAGAGTTGAAATGACTTGCCCAAGTCAGCAGGCCAGTGGCAAAACCCAAATCTCCTGAGACCCAGTCCTGGTCTCTGTCCACTTGCCCACACTGCCTTGCAAAGTCACAATCTGCTTCTCCATGTCCCTTTGCTCCCGGGGTTAGTACCCTGTATCAGCCCTGTGCCCAGTGCGATGTACTTCTATTGGTGTGTAGTGTGCAAGAGGGAATCTCATATCCTCTCCTTTCTTTCCCCTCCAGCCAAGTCCCTGCCCACATACAAAGGAGAGGTTGTAGCAGTCCTATGAAACTGCTCTCCCAGCTGTGCTGTTACCTGCATTATGAATAGTCCACATGGGGGATTAATGGGCCCCTGATATATTATTGCTCCCCTATACTGGGTGGACTACAAACGATCCCTAAGGTACTAATTGGGAGCAAATGTAGCAGAATTAGGCCTTGTCTGATGATCTCAGCACTCTCTTTAACAATCCAGCCAGTCAATAATGACTTGAGCAGCATGACTGTTCCATCTTAATATCATGTGGCAAATTAATATTCTTTTAGGATTTCAATCCAAATGCTATCTCTGCATCAGCCTTTGGCAACTCTTATTCCTCATTAGTCTCCGTAAGTATATTATCTTTCTTAATTAAGAACGCATAAACTTTTCAGCCACGGGAATTCGAGGATAACAGAAGACAAAGAAATATAGCACCATTAGTTTTAGTGTAAAGTTATATTGTGTAGGGGGGAGGGTTGGAGCAGGAGACAGGGAGACATGGTTCTATTGTTGTAGCTGTGTTGGTCCCAGGATATTAGAGAGATATTCTTCAGCCTGAAGAAGAGCTCTGTGTAAACTCAAAAGCTTTTCTCTCTCACCAACAGGAGTTGATTCAATAAAATAGATTGCCTCACCTATCTTGTCTCTCTATGGTTGTATTATAGCAACAAGTCACAAGGGGGGGAGGTGCATTACTGAGGTATTTATTCATGCATTGTGTGCCATCCAAAATCAAAAATAGCCCACTAATTCACACTAAGACAAGACTTATGGCTATTTGAGAATGGATAACTAATTGCCCAATCAGGGATCATGCAACATGGATTCATCCAAAGCCCTTTGAAGTGAATGAGGGTGTGACCGAATGCACCCTTTATTCACACCCTACACACTACTGTAATAATCTTTGTACAAAATATGACATGTGCGGTATCATTTGAAAACAAACAACTCACTGGTCAATAATATGGTGAACTGTATGTACAAAATATGTATTAAGAATTATGAATATTATGACTCAATGTGTCTACCAGACAAGTCTAGGGAATAGGTAAACCGGTTTCTCAAAGACAAAGCACAAGCGAATGCCTCTAGCCAGGTGTCATTAAACCTGATTGGCAATCGCTTGTCAAGTGGCCATTCTTTGTCGGCAAAGAAGGATAAGAACAGACTGATCTACATTTAGCAAGCAACAACATGGAACCTCTTTTACCAAGAGATTCCATGCTTCCTCCCTCACAGCAGAAAGGAACTTTATCTAGGAGTAATCCTCAAGAAAATGCATTTCAAAGGGTGACTAGATTATAAAATGGTAGCCGTGTTAGTCTATCTGCAAAAAGAACGAGGAGTACTTGTGGCACTTTAGAGACTAGCAAATGTATTTGGGCATAAGCTTTCGTGAGCTAAAGCCCACTTCATCAGATGCACAGAGTGGAACACACAGTAGGAAGATATATAGATATGCAGGGAACATGAACATTTTTATATACATTTGCAGTGTTTCCATATGCAAATTAGGCATGCAATTTCATGTTCTCTGTGTGTATATATATCTATCTTCCTCCTGTATGTTCCACTCTATGCATCTGATGAAGTGGGCTTTAACCCACAAAAGCTCATGCCCAAATAAATTTGCTAGCCTCTAAAGTGCCACAAATACCCCTCGTTCTTTTTGTAGATTATAAAAAAGTTAGAAGAAAAAACACCCCAGGCTATCTATCTATCTAATCTCTCTCTCTCTCACCTAAGAAGTCAAAGGAACCAGCCCTTTATCTTTGGCTGTGGATCCTGGGTGGGGAATTTGGTCAGCCCTGTTGCTGGGAACATAGGGTAAGAATGTTTTCTCGAAACAAGTCTAACTTGTTACGTTTTAGTTACTAGAAAGTGTTTATCTTTATTTTTCTTGTAACTATTTCTGACTAATGCCTTATCCTTATACTTACTTAAAATCTCTTTGTAGTTAAATAAACATATATTATATTTAATCAAAACTAACCCAGTGCTGTGTTTAAACTGACGGGTTTGGTAACTCCAATTAAAGTAGCAAACTCTCTTGTATATTTACCCCTGACAGGGGCAATAGACCTCTACTATCTGAACTGTCCAGGAGAGGGCTGGACAGTGCAGAACACACATTTTGGGGGGAAATTCAGGACTGGGCATGCATTGGGGTCACCCTGCAGGTAGTAACCAAGGCTGCTGGAAGACAGTGTGTGGCTAGTTTGTTGCTGGCAGGCTGCTAGGCTCAGGGTTGCTGGACCAGGGCTGCAGCTCTACACAGACAATCAGGGTGTGCCCTGCATGCTGGTTGGGCTGTTTGTGAGCTGCCCAGGCTGGCAGCTACAAGCGCAATGCATTGTGAGGCACCCAAAGTTGTAGGTGACAGATGGTGACACAACCCCTTACTGGCCTGGATTGCACCCCAGAATGTGAGTCATAGAATCTCAGGGTTGGGAGGGACCTTAGGAGGTCAACTTGTCCAACCCCTGCTTAAAGCAGGGCCAATCCCCAATTTTTGCCCCAGATCCCTAAATGGCCCCCTCAAGGATTGAACTCACAACCCTGGGTTTAGCAGGCCAATGCTCAAACCACTGAGCTATCCTTCCCCCACCCCCAACTTCAAATGGGCTTTGGATCAGGACCTAAAGCCTTCCATTATGAGAGAGGTGGAAATGGTAGCTGTCAGGGAGAAATGGGGCAAGAGCTATAAGCTCCATGGGACATGGACTACAGGTGAATTAAAGTAAATAACAAAACTTCCATTGACTTCAGTAGGGTCAGGATTTCACCCTATGTCTTCTGAGAGCATGCGGGGTAAAATCCTGGCTCTAGTGAAGTCAGTGAGAGTTTTCCCATTGTCTTCAGTGGAGCCAGAGTTTCACCCACTGTTAGCACTTAACAATAATGCTAGACTTTCCATTCTTACTCCCTCTAAGAATATATAAGCTTAAAGGGAGAGAGATACTTGATATATATACCAAGTAAAAATGGGGAAGTAATAAAAATATAATTGTCTTATTGTTTTCCCGCAATCTCCCCAGTATTTGTTTTAACATAATGGGCAAAGGGGTTTTCTTTTTCAGTGTTGAGATCCTACCATTAGTTTTTCGGTGTGACATAGTCCAAAAGCCCCAATCAGACAACCAAATTGTGACTTCAGACAATGTGTCTCCAAACCATATCCTAATACCAGCTGTGCTACTGATTCAGTAAATGGCCTGGGATATGTCACTGAGACCCATGCAAAATTGCATGATTTTTTGCAAATGAAATTGCTGCTATAGTGTGTACAGAGAAGGCAATTGTCCACAGCTAGATGGTGTATAACAGTTGCTTATGTAACTGCATTTCCATGTGCAATTACCCTATTTGTATGTACATTTGCAGTGTTTCCAGGTGCAAATTAGGCATGCAATTGCATAGATTTTTAGAGCATTTAATTGTATGGGGCCAATATCGTAAATCAGACATTTAAGCTCTCTCTGCTCAAAGTAACAATCTCTCTGTGTGGCACTATAAACACTTTTCTAATTATGCTTACATCTCCTCCATTACTACCTTTACCAAAAAAAAAAAAAAAAAAATCAGAGTCGTTATGAATGGTTTCCTATTTCTAAGTCCGTGCTATCACATGGAAATATATGCTTCATTAAGAAAGATAGTCAGCATGGGTGTAACAGGCATGATCAACCTTCTTGACACGCTTCAGAGAAGCTGAAGAGTTTATATCTACAAAAGCAACAGAAAAAACACAGTTCTGTGTTCAAATTACCTTAATTTCAGTCCACGTAATGTCTTTCATCAACTCCTGTTGTCTTAGTTTAACAAATGGGATAATAAATAATGCAATCTACATCAATTGCCTTTATTTGCAATTAGAATTTTTTTCAGTACTCTATTTTATGAATATTTAATGAACTGTATAACTTTGATGGAAGGAGTGCCATTTAGAGGGCCATAATGAATGTTTAGAAAGTCTTCCTTTGCCATCTCAACTTCTGAATTTAATTTAACATCCAGTAAATCTGCACAATGTTCAGCAAGTCTGCAGTTTTCCTGATACAGAAATATGATGTAGGACATTTCAAGTTTTCTCTACGCTCACCTCCTTCAGAATAAATAGATGCCTTTGAAACTTCTTATAATCATGGCCTAGAATGCCAAAAATGGGAGAGTAAAGTTAATCTCCTTAAATCCAGATTAAGGCTGTGAATTGAAAAAGAAAATTAAAGAAAAAAAAAAGGTTTCTGGGTGAATATTTAGGCTGTGAGGTGAAAAAGTGTAAAAGATCATCTAAATAAGATTCATACCAAAGACATTAAAATTAAAATGTTCTCAAGCATTTAATAAGGATCAATGCAGAATGGTGGTTTTGCTTTTTTGATGCATAGCAGTTACTAGTAAAAGTTTAGTTTGTCTTTGTTGTTGGCCATGATAATTTAATGTCACACTACACCACTGTGCTGGGAATAGACTTCCATAGTTATGGATATTTCATATTTATATTTATCATTCAGCCAAAATACATTGAAGGGGAAAGTGCAACAAGAAAATGGACGACAGAGAGAATAAAAGGAGAGGTGCAAGCCTGAAGGAATAAGCAATGGTGGCATAATATACAGTGGAGGTTATTCACTGACTTCACTAGAGCCAGGATTTTACCCCGCATGCTCTCAGAAGACATAGGGTGAAATCCTGACCCTACTGAAGTCAATGGAAGTTTTGTTATTTACTTTAATTCACCTGTAGTCCATGTCCCAAATTTTTGGGAATGTGGTTTAACACAGACACAAAGGAAAGCCAGAACTGGATGAATCTCTCCTTTGAGACAACTATGCAGATATGTATAAAACTCAACAGCCCCTCTACTAAGGGCTTCTGATCTGGCTTTAAAAAGCAAAAGGCATCTTGTAAATTGTGCCCCAGAGTGCACGGCCTGGTTGCAAAGTCATGGAATATGTGACAGGAGTGCTGTGGCAATTTTTATAGTGTTTAAAGCTCTGTGGAACTTCTTTGCTTAGACATAATTAGATAATTTACATATTTATTGACTGTAAACTCTGTTCAAGAAACTCTCTCCCTTGTGGCTAATATTACATTGGATATTATAACTGAAGAACTATTTAATAATTTTTAGTTATATCTGTTAAGATGATTAGAAAACTTCTAAAAGGTAAACGCAATTTTTAAATTACTTCCTTGGAAGCTTAAATTAATTTTATTGAAATTAACCATTCAAAATGACCAAAGTAATTAAGAAACACGAGTAAATTCAATAAAGGAAAAATACTTGAAATAGGGCAAAGGAGTTTCTACTTAGTGTTAGCAAGAAGATTCTTTTAAATTATCAATCCCAATATTGCTCCTGTTGAAGACCATTGAAAAACTGTCATTAACTTCCATGGGAACAGGACCAGATATGACACGCTGGCCCCACTGAAGTGAATGGCAAAATTCCCATTGACTTTAAATGGGGCCAGGACATCACCCCAAGCCCAGAAACTATGTGGTAAGTACCTACAAGGTGATGAATGCCCATAACCTCCACTGAATTCAGCTCTCACACTTAAATGCATAGGCTGTCAGCATCAGGGTAAATTTCACCCTTAACTAGTATGCAGTTGATCCTGCAGGGACTGGTGCAATATGCACATAGATTTGTTTCTCAGCAGCTGCTCAGAGTGCGCTCATCAGGTTGCCGAAGAAAAAAAAAAAAAAAAAAAAAAAAGCAGGAGTGGAATTTGCCACCCTAAGATTGGCCTGAATGCCACCCCTTACAATGTGCCGCCCCAAGCATGTGCTTCCTAGGCTAGTGCCTAGAGCCGGCCCTGGTTAGAAACTTAGTACTTCGTTATAGTCCCGTGCAGGGCCGGATTAAGGCTGGGGCTTTAGGGGCTGCAGCCCAGGGCCCCGGATCAAGGGGGGCCCCGCAAAAATAAATCACAGGCAGCAATCTCCAACTCTGGGCTGCTAAAAGTCCCACAGCGCAGCAGGGCACTCAGGCAGGCTGCCTGCATGCCGTGGCCCCACGCCACTCCCAGAAGCGGCCGTCTGCATTCACGTCTCTGCGGCCCCTGGCAAGGGGTGGGGGAGGTGGCTCTACGCACTGCCCCTGCCCCCAGCACCATCTCCGCAGCTCCAATTGGCCAGATCCCAGCCAATAGGAGCTACGGGGGCGGCGCTTGCGTGTGCGGGCAGCACACGAAAACACGCTGTCCCCCTCCCTCCAGGGCCCGCAGAGATGTGTTAGCAGCCAGCCACTTCCAGGAGCAGCATTGGACATGGCATGCATGCAGGCAGCCTGCCTGTGCCACCGGCCAGTAGCCGCCTGTGGTAAGCGCCTCCCGGCTGGAGCCTACACCTTCCACCCCCTCCTACACCCCAGCCCCCTGCCCCAGATCAGAATCCCCCTCCTGCACCCAAACTCCCTCCCCGGCCTCGCACCCCCTCCTGCACCCCAATCCCCTGCCCCAGCCCCCTCCTGCACCAAACTCCCTCCCAGGAAAAAGACTTGTATACAGGGGCCCCACAAAATCTAATAGCCCTGAGCCCACAGGAGCGTTAATCCAGCCCTGGTCCTGTGCATTTAAATTAGTTGTACAGCAACATAAAATTACTTCATTTCATCTTGTAGTAACTCCTTGTAAGCGTATGTTCAGCAGTAGCACATGAACATTGTGGAAAGCCCATTGCAAACTCCATCACACATGATACGGAGAGCACAAGCTATCAGCAAGTATAACCAAAGTCAGACATATTGGTAAAGCAAGGCATTGTAATGCTCTTCAAAATTTACTCAGATTTGGTAGTCAAATGATCAATTACCTTCTTTTAAGGTGCATCATGTTTTATTTTATAAATACATTAGGCCCTGATTAAGGGTCTAGAGAACATGACCTATGAAGGAAGGCTGAAAGAATTGGGTTTGTTTAGTTTGGAAAAGAGAAGACTGAGAGGGGACATGATAGCGGTCTTCAGGTATCTAAAAGGGTGTCATAAGGAGGAGGGAGAAAACTTGTTCATCTTAGCCTCTGAGGATAGAACAAGCAGCAATGGGCTTAAACTGCAGTAAGGGAGGTTTAGGTTGGACATTAGGAAAAAGTTCCTAACTGTCAGGGTGGTTAAACACTGGAATAAACTGCCCAGGGTGGTTGTGGAATCTCCATCTCTGGAGATATTTAAGAGTAGGTTAGATAAATGTCTATCAGGGATGGTCTAGACAGTAATTCGTCCTGCCATGAGGGCAGGGGGCTGGACTCGATGACCTCTCGAGGTCCCTTCCAGCCCTAGAATCTATGAATCTATGATTTAGCAAAGCACTGAAGCATATGTTTGTCTTTAAGCACATTCTTATCATTTACTCCACCCTTGGTCATTCTGAGACTCCTATGTCCCAGTATTGGAAATTTGTATTGTTTGACACGGAAATGAGAGCATGGAGCTTTTTCTTTGTCCTTGGGAAAGCTGCCACTCAACTGTCAAACAACAAAGTTTTATTCTTCGTTTTTTTCACTGACCGCAAATGACACCCATCTTTGAGCAAATGACTGTAGAAATTAATGTTTTAGTCACTGAAGTAATATGAATAAGCAGCTTCAATGAAAAGTCAAAATGTACAAAAATGTTAGCAGTATTTTTAGTCTTCTGACCAAGTAGAAGTTTCATTAGAGATTGTAAGTTCCTCTCCATGCATGCCTCATCTTCCCCTGTATCTACAGCATAGTATCTTAGCAACTATACTTACACTATAATCAATGGTATCATATTTAGGTTCATTTTATACTTTTTGTCCTCCCTGTGCTCATTTTATTTAATATTTTAAAGCCATTAAGTCCATATTGGTGTAATCGCTCATAATAAAATCCTCATTTCTTTAAATACGTTAGCTTCATTTACAGTTTTAAAGCATCTTTAGTCTCTTGGGGTTTTTCACTGGCATCGTTCCTCAGTGACTACATCCAACCCATCTACAAACAGATGTATAACCACCAAGAAGATCACTATGATCTTAAGTAGTGATCAGGGCCGGCTCTAGGATTTTTGCCACCCCAAGCAAAAAAATGTTTGGCCGCCCCCCCGTTTTTTTCTTGCTCCTCCCACCCCCGCCTCAACGCCACCCCTTCCCAACCCCTTCCCCAAATCTCCAGCCCCGCCTCCTCCCCCGCACATGCTGCATTTCCCCCACCCCAGCTCACCTCCGCTCTGCCACCGCCGCTCAGCTTCTCCCCCTCCCTCCCAGGTTCTCACGCGCAGCAAACCTGGAAGGGAGGGGGAGAAGCCGAGCGGCGGCGGTGCAGAGCGGAGGTGAGCTGGGGCAGCGGGGGCACATTTCTAGGGGCAGCATGGCCGGCGCCAGAATGCCGCCCCTAGAAATGTGCCGCCCCAAGCACCTGCTTGTTTTGCTGGTGCCTAGAGCCGGCCGTAGTAGTGATGGGCAATAACTTCAGAAGGTTGGCTTGGTTTGGATAAAGAGTAAGGATGCTTAGGTTTCAGTGTCCCTCCCGCCTTCAAACACACATACAGAGCTTTCAACCCTAACTTCTCCTTCACTCAGTCTGCACCCTAATTCCATTCCCTTCTCCAGTAACATTAGCATATTGGCTGATCTCTCCAGCTAGATTTTGTGAATCCTGGTTTCTATCCCTCCCATACCTCCTTCTCTCCAAATTTTTCTTCCCTACCTTCTGTCAATCCCTTCTGGGACTCCTACTGTACCTGTGTTGCTGTGTTCATACAGCAATGGTCTTCTGACTCACATGCTGTAGGATTGCCCCAGGTCAGAGGTGCCCCAAAATGCCTTTAGTAACTCAGAACATGGCCAGGTTTGAAGATGGCAATCTTTCTAGAACAGATTGCCACAACTACTGAGACTCTGTTACAAGTCTTTGCGGACTGTTAGTAAGGGTGGTTGGGGTGTGGAAGGGACTTCTTATCCAAGATGGTTTACGTGAGATCCAAAGACCACTGAAACCAAAGAAAGTGTCCACGGGCTTTAGCAGGATTTGGATCAGGTCCTTAATCCTCCAAAAAAACCCACCACCTTTTATTTGTTTGAAGGTTGAAACTGAAATTCAAGCTGGTTATTTTTCAAACCTGTTCTTCTCATCTATTCATTATAAGAGGTTAGCTGTTTAAATCAAATAGCAAACATCTTAAATTATTCTTGTGCTAGGAAAGAGAAGATATTACTGTACTGTGGAGTCACAGTAGTCATCGTCCCTATTTAATCTTCTAGCTCCCTCTTCCCTGCTTTATTACGACTTTCATATTTTTAAAGGGACACTATCAAGAAGTTTTAGGTCAAACATCTAGAATTTGTTTTGAAAAAGGGTTGTAAATCTAATATTGCAAAAAAAATTCAAAAAAAAAATCAGTGAAAACAGTTTTAATTTTTTGGATTTAAACCTTCCCTTGTAGTGTTGGAAGCCCAGACACAAGAGTACTGGCTAGTAAATGAGAAAGTCAACTGAAACTAACTTGAATCAAAACAACACTGCAACCCAGAGTCAAAAGTAGCACTTACGACCTGGACAGTGAAGTTCGAGTGTTACATGCAAAAGGCTAAACACCAGCATAGCTGTTGATTTGGAGTTTACAAAAATCTACGATGTTTGTGTTTCAGGGCTGGTTGAAAAACTGATTTCCCCCTTCCCCCACCCCTCCCATGATTTTGTTTTGTTTTTCACTGGACATGCTTTTTGATAACTTTCCAACCAGCTTTAGTGTTTTGTTGTATGTAATCTGTCTGACAACCCCTGCTGTAGCTGAAGCACTTTGTTATTATGGATCATGCTATTTGACAGATTAAATACATTTGCAGTACGACATGTAAGGAGGTTTATTTTTTTTACTCTATTTTAGCAGTTGCTGTGAAATTTTCATAAATGTATCATCAATTTATCACACTTTAGTGCCTAGGACTCTGCAATATTGCCCTGGTCTTGGCATAGGAAATAACTATGGTATGGTATTAATGAATGACCTTGGCCCCATGAATACTCCACTGGTGCTAGAAGTGCTGGGAGCCCTATAGGTACCTTCATTTTGAGCACTACATCAATAAAATCTGTCTTGGGAAAGATTAAATGACATGGTGCTTAAAATGTTGGCAGCAGACCCTGGCCTGCACACACTAGGGCTACCAGTGTTGCTTACACTGGTGGAGTTTAATCAGAGGCTGAAGGAGGAAATTTCCATGAGGCCCTCTGCATAGAGATTTGTCTTCAACTGTTCCATCAGAAAGAGGGTCCCTTCACTCCCATGGAAGAGCCTGTAGAGATGGACACCAAGTCAGTGTGGATCCTGGGAGACCAGCATGAGGCCAGGCCCACCCTTACAGAGACCTCATGCTTCTGCACCAGCTCAGTGTCCTGTGCATCCCCACACTCCCTAACAGGTCCCAAAAGAGCCTTGCTGACATGACTCCTGCAACCTAGGACTTCCCAAGGGACCACATTGAAAGCTGGATCCCTACTGCAGAGGGGCAGGGGCAGAAAGTTAATACAACATGTCACTATATTAACTTTCCCAAGGAATCTCAGCAGGGCTAGTCAGGGGATGAGACTAGGAAAGGGCATTTCTGTACAATGCATCCAGCATCAATGTAGGGGGTGTGTGATCAACACATGGAGGGTATCGAGGGGACACTGGCCCACCATGTCTACTTATTTTAACCAGTACCCATTGCTGCCTTAACTCAACTGAGCGGAATGATGGAAGTCAACAGAAGTTAAGAGCCTTTGAGGATCTAGGCCATAGTCTCTCTGTGCCTTGATTCTCTCTGTGAAATTGAGATAGTAGTACTTATCTGCCTCACAGGGCTGTTGTCAGAATAAATACATGGAGGATAATAAGGTTCTCAAATACTACAGTAAGGGGGCCAGATAAGTACTTAAGACAGAACTCTGTTTTGTTCATTTCTTTTGTTCATATCTAGCTAGTTCTCTGACACCCTCATTAACTGCTTATGTACGAAAATAACTGGTACGCTGGTTGCTGGGGGTGAGGGGTTAAATTAAAAGTAGATTCACCAGGCATAGGAAAAGTGAAGTTGCAAAAGCCCATGTGGAGGTGGGAGAGGGTAGCTTGGTTATAAATTCCTGCTGACAACTGGGATTAAGAGCTCCAATCCCAGAGTGTAGGGTCAGGAGTAGTAGCCAGTCCTAATTATAGCACGCACTCCTGTTCTTTACTACTAACATTCTCCATCAAGAAACTCTTACAAGATCAGAAACACCTCCCGGAATTTTTTCCTTTTAGAAACAATTTTAAAATCATATCACTTGATTCAAATTTACTTCAGACTGTCTTCTCCAAAACAGCTGGTCTCAGTGTATCCTTCCTTAGTATATTTATACTGCTAGCAGCCATGGAATGTGCTGAACAAATGTAACAGGACAATCTCATCTACTTGAACACATATGAAATGTTACTGATGGTGTTAAAGCAGCATTTGACATTCATTAGCCCAGATATTTAAATGATTCATGGTCTTCTACATCAAGTGTAATAAGGTAGGCCCCATAAGATTAGAAACTCTTCCAGGGCCTTCAGCCCAGAAAAATAAATGAAAAAGGATTTGTAATGACAGAATCATATCATGGGGTTGCACAATGAAAATGGCAGGAAAGATGCAGGTGAATAAAAATGAGCCTGCTCTCTCATCTGCATCACAAATTGAGTTCAGACCAGTGGGTCTTTTGCAACGGCATGAACAGGAATAAAAATGTGGCCACTTTTGGAGGGACACTTTCTGTGTCTCCATGGGAAAAGGAACTGCCTCTCCTTCCCCTCCCCCTCACGGCTGGAGGAGCTGCCTCTCCCCACTATGGGCCTCATTGCTGGTAGAGCTCTCTCTCTCCCTCCCTCTCCCCATGGCCTTGGGGCCAGAGGAGCTGCCTCTCCCCGCCAAGGTCCCAGTGCCAGTGGAGCTGGCTTGCTCTCCCTCCCTCCCTAGCTCTGGGGCCGAAGGAGTTCGCTCTCCCCGCCCCAGCTGCAGAGGAGTTCTGTGCCCCTGCTGAGTGCGGGGCCTGTGCTCCTACTTGCCTCCCCCTTGTGCACACCCCTGGTCTTTTGGAAGAAAACTTAAAAAGTTTGCTGTTATCTGCACTGCAAGGACGTTAACAATCCCACAATGCTTCCTGTTGCTGGCATTTGTCCCAATGCCCTTAACCAAGCTTTCCTCCCCAACACCACGCTGCTGTAAGCATGCTGCTTGCCAGGTGTCCGCGTCACTGTCATGCTCCACCCCAGAGGTAGGTGTATGTCAGTCGTGTTGTATGCATACAGTTTTATGAAGTGAACTTGGATCTTTTTGGCGAAAGTCATTTAAATGTAAAGTGTTAGTTAATAATATGTAAATTGTAGTAGTACCCAGTAGTATCCATTGTGCTAGGCACACACATAATAAAACAATAGTCCATTCCTCAAACCGTTCACTATTTAGGATAAGATGAAAGGGAACAGGTGGGTCAAACAAAAAAACATGGGAAGGACAAGGTAACAGTCAAACAACCATGATGGATGTAATACGCAGGAGTCTCAGCACAACAGCTGCCTAGCCACTGTCAAGTGCTAGGTCTTCATGGGTTAGGAACGTTGCAGGATTACTACATGTAGCACACTCCTTTTACACTCTTTGGACTATTTTGCTAACTTAAGCAGCTGTGAAGACATAGAATCAAATTCATTCTTGGCAGAAGTGTGTGCAACTCTGTTGAGGTCCAAGGAGCACTGACTGCTTACACCAGCTCTGATTTTGTTCCAGAAACCTAACAGGCTGATTTCCTGGTGCTTTTAACAGTCTTGGTGTCAGCCTTGGTGAAAGATAGCTAGTGATGGCCCTAAACTCCATACTGCCAAAATAACCTAGCTGAACAGTGGCAGATAAAGCAGCTTTAAACTACAAAAGTTTGGTTTGATCTGTGCATTTTTACTTAGCATTTTTACTTTGCTTTAGGACCAAATATGGTCTATTGAGGATTTGGTAGCATTACCTTGAAACAAAGGAAAGCCAAAAGAAATGTCAAAAGGGGGTGAGACAGATGAACATTTAAGGAAAAATTATACTGTGGATTTTCTGTACTTCCCATGCAGCAACCCATAATAAACCAACTAGACTATGGCATGTACTGTAGCACATGTAAGCTATGCCTACTTGGTATAAACACTCTGTCCCCCTCTAGTAGCGGTTAGGACAACTACAGATTGATGAGCCTACTACAGCCTTGATTAAGAGAATGCAGTCTTTCCATTCAGGCAATAGAGACTCGCACATTAAGATCCAGAGGTCCCAAATTCAATCCTTTCCACTACTGCCGACCCACACACGAGTATCAGTGTTACCCTAATAAATGCCTTAGCTAGTAGAGCTGTTCACATTTCAATGAGAATCTTTTAAGGTTAAAAATTATTTGAATTACAATATTGGTAACAATGGAGTTAATAACAAGTTAGTCATTTTATTCATAAGTTTCTAAACAATGCCTGTTCAATGGGGTTTAAATATTCTCGGTCATAGGGCCAATCTTGCAATCATGTTCAAATGAAAGCACACTATAAAGCTAGGCCCACAGAAATAGTTCCTAAAGCATTTTCCATGGCATATTGCAAATGGTTGACCATATACAAAACACCTGGCTGATCTCACCTATTTTTGTTGTTTCTGGCTCCAAAATAATGTGTAAGTGTCCAAGGTCACAGACTTTAAGAAGACCATTTTATTAATTATTTATGTTGCAATAGCACCTTGTGGCTGAAGTCAGGGAGCAGCGTACTGTACAAACACATAACAAAATGATTCCTGTCCTGAAGAGCAATAAAGAGAGGGAAAAGATAAGAATGAAAGGATTATGAACAGCACAATAGGCAGCGGTCACAGCCCACCATCTGTTTAACTGTTATCAAGATTTTTCAGGCATTGTGGCAGAGGGGACTTTTAAGGAAGTATTTGGAGGACAATGCAGGATTGTGCAATAAAAAAAGTTGCATCTGTTAATTTAAGGTGTGAATATAAACCAATTTAGTTAAACCTAATTCCTGTTCAAACTCCTGTGTGGACCTTCTTATTTTGGGTTAATTTAAATCAGTAAGGTTTAAACTAAACCAAAGTAAACTACTATTGATCCAAAATAAGAGCATCCACACAGGGTTTGTACTGGTTTAACTAAATCAGTTTAAAAACTATTTAATTTAAACCAATGTAACTCTCTCATTTCAAGGTGGCCCTAGGTGACTTTGTGGATGTTTCCAGGGAGCTCCTCCCATGCATAGGCAGTGGATTAGATTACAGATTTCCTGGGAGTTAGCAGAGAAGAATTTGGCTGTTGCCTTTTAATCTGCTTCTCAAATGCCATGGAAGCCTATGCACTATATAAATAATAACGAAGTTCGCAAAAGGAAGATATGTGTCTGAATGTCAACAGTGACTTTTATTTCCCCCAGGATCTTGCACAGTTTTCCCCACCTATAAAGTACTCTGCTGGAGAATAAACTTACAGCAGTGTTGTAATTTCCCTAGCGGGAGGATCCAAGCTGTATCTCTGCATTTAAATATATTTTATAATGAGAAACACAGCTCAAGTGGAGATAAGAGCTCGTCATCCTTTTCCGTCCTTATGTGAGTTTAAAATTCAGCTCCTGGTCTCAGATGTTGTAGATAAGCAACACCATAGTCAAAAAATGAACACTGCTTCATTGATAGGAACTGCATTTTCCACAGAAGAATTAGCTAGAAAAAAATAACTTGGGATGTGGATAGTATAGGAGTTGCATTGAAATGCTTATATCCAACAACAAGAAAGAAAGAAAGAAAGAAAGAAAATCTGGTGATGGACAATGCCTAGTAACTCAAATGTCTATGAGACTCTATTGACTGAGACCTGTACATCCATAGTGGCAAACATGAAATTAAAAAATACAATGAAGAGACACACACGTGTGAAGAACTTTTGTTTTGGGCTCATCACTGTAGTATCTAAGTGTTACGGGGTGGAATGTCAAGACCTATTCAAGCATGTGAAGCTATGTCACTCCCTGGTAGCAGGCACAGCATGGTGGATATACCCACATGCTAAAACAGCTCTTAGGGCTTCTCCTTTAGTTCACGTGTTCAGGCAATCTGTTTCTTGGAATACAAGGTTCTATATTCAATTTCTGTTCAATAGCATGCCCTCGCTGTCTCAGTGTGTCGTGTAGCTGATTATTACAGTCAATACTATGCTGTCACAGCTGAGGTTCTGGTCCATACGATTTCACAACGAGGCATAGACATCCTATAGGAGAGTGTGATTGAGGTCAACACTAGCTTAAAAACCTTGTGTGTATATTCCACCTGAAACTGAAGTGGTGCCTAAAAATAATGTTTAATAATTATTTGTTTTCGAGTTAGAGAATATGGAAGCAATTAGAATATTTTTTTAAAGAATAAAATAGAAAAAGGTTGAATCTTGCTCAAGCTTTATGAAGAGAAATGTGCTGCTGGAGCAACTGCTTTTGAGTCATGCCACTGCTTTTTCTTATATACAACGTCCTAATTAAATGGCAGTGTTATAGTTTTATTTTCATTGAGATTTTTTGAGAGAGAGGAATCTATGTTTAAATTTACTAATCAAAACAGCTGACAGCGCTGAAACATTCCAGTAAAGTAGTGCTCATTTAGCTGATTCAATGTGCATTAATATTCATTATAAACTATAATGAAGTGACACTACACTGATGTAGAGCACTGACAGTGTACTGGTGCCAACCGACAAAGCAGTGCTATGATCCCCTATCTCACGCACACTCATGCATACACACACACACACACACACTCTTGCCTCATTAAATCCTCACATTAGCCTAGTCTCAGGGTATTATCCAATTGATAATGATGAAATTAGCATGAATTGTCATTTAATTCCCACTGCATCTCATCCCAGGCTGTGTAAATCCTGGTTGTGACAATGAATAATAATTATTATTATTGATTTGAATAGGTTGAAATATAGTGTCCTGCAAAATTGACTTTGGACAAAAGCTAGGCCTTGAGTTCAGTTGAAAGTATATCTAATTATTCCAATGGATTTAAAGGAACTGAAAAATGGAAAGAAACAAAAAGAGGTAGAGACTGGGAATGCTTCAGAGACAGCTCAGAAGTCACAGTAATCAGCAAGTTATAAATTCCTAAATTAGATTAGGATAGATAGAGGTGACATCTTCACTCCCAGGGGAGCGAGGGAGCAGCATTTCAAGACAACAATTACTGGCACCTTTCTCTCTCCCCTCCCAATTTATAGGAGCTGGAGAGAGACTATTCCAGCCTCCTCACCTGACTCCTCTGATGTGGTTACTAGAGGTAGTCCATGTGGAAGACTGATCTTACTGTATCTAATTAAAGGAGCTGTAACAAACAAAGTTGATGGCTGAAACTTTTGACTAATCCTCATTGACTGTCAGCCTTATGCAAGGTGGTCTGTTAAAAGCAATGCTTTGAAGAAACAACACACATTAAGTCAGTGGTTTTGAACCTTTTTTTATTTGCAGACCTCAAAAAATTTTCAAATAGAGATGTGGTCACCTTTGGAAATCTTAGACATAGTCTGCAGACCCCCAAGCATCCGCAGACCACAGGTTGAAAACCACTCCATTAAGCTATGAACTACAGTTTTGACCAGTCAGTCAAGTGCTGGTCTAAGCAGGAGCTAGGCTAATGTTGGATTTCTTTTATTTCTTGTGAAAATGTCTCTCTTAATTAGAGAGACATGGTTGGTGAGGTAATATCTTCTATCGGGCCAACTTCTGTTGGGGAGAGAGACCAGTTCTTCAGGTCTGGGAAACATACTGTGACATTGCACCCCATAATGCTTTAAAGAAATATGCTTATGAGTGTAAATATGACATAACTGGAATATGTTTTATGCTAGATATGCATGTAACATATCTCTGCAAAGGTTATGATCATCCTATTTGTATGCATGTATCATTTTTGTATTTGAAGTTATGAATATTGGCTATGTACTTTGATTTTAACTAGCCTCAGTAAAGGATTTGGTCAGCTTCTTGAAAAAAGACTATTCTCAGTAAGTACCCAATCAAGAAACACTTCAGATGACAATGAACTTTGAGAAACGCCAATCCACATCTGAGCTTTCCTGGGAATGTGGCATCGGCCTGTAAAGAACTAGTCATGCATGGACATGTGACTTGCCCATATGACTCCAAAACTCCATCTGGTAGCTGGATTCTGCATAGGAGAGGTGGGTGGAAACCCCTTCTCAAGAGAGAGACTATATAAGCCCCTGGGGAAACCCCTCCATTTTGTTTTCAGCTGGCTCAAGAGATAGCCTCTCCACCCCAAAGAGATGCCTGAAAGAAACTGGAACAAAGGACAGTAACTACAGGAGTGATTGCTGGACCGAGACTAGAAGGAAGCTAGTCTGTCAAAGAAGCTTATTGAAACATCTCTGAGGGTGAGATTTACATGCATCTAGTTTCCTACTGTATTAGGATTAGACTTGTATTTTATTTTGCTTGGTAATTTATTTTGTTCTGTCTATTACTTGGACCCACTTAAATCCTATTTTTTGTATTTAATAAAATCACTTTTTACTTATTAATTAACCCAGAGTAAGTATTATTACCTGGGGGGAGGGCAAACAGCTGTGCATCTCTCTCTATCAGTGTTATAGAGGGCAAACAATTTATGAGTTTACCCTGTATAAGCTTTATACAGGTTAAAACGGATTTATTTGGGGTTGGGACCCCATTGGGAGCTGGGTATCTGAGTGCTGGAGACAGGAGCACTTCTTAAGCTGTTTTCAGTTAAGCCTGCAGCTTGTCGGGGACGTGGTTCAGACTTGGATCTGTGTTTGCAGCAGGCAAGCGTGTCTGGCTCAAACAAGGCAAGGTACTGAAGTCCCAAGCCGGCAGGGAAAACGGGCTCAGAGGTAGTCTAGGCACATCAGGTAGCAGTCCCAAAGGGGTTTCTGTGATCCAACCCATCACACATACTCAGTGTCACAGCTAAATATAAGATGGAACAGATTGTTTGGCATAAGTAGTTAACACATATTTCAAGGGACCATTCCAGGTAATGTGGCCCCTTAACACTCCTCCAGTCATCAGGGAAAGGAAGGATGGGGGAAGGCAGCTTGGAGGGGGGTTATTAGTGGGTTATGATAAGCCATAAATCCAGTCTGTTCAGTCCATGATTTTTAGTATCTAGCAAAGTTATGGATTTAAGCTTCACCTGGAATGTGTGCTTGAAATATTGTATGTGTTAACTACTTATGCTTAAACTATCTGTTTCACCTGTATTTAGCTGTGACACTTTAATATGTTTCCCTGACCTGAAGAAGAGCTCTATGTAAGCTTAAAAGCTTATTCCACTCACCAACAAAAGTTGGTCCAATAAAAGATATTAATTACCACCTTGTCTCTCTAATATCCTGGGACCAACATGGCTACAACAACACTCTTTTTATTGAAAGTTTTGCCATGTTAAGGAATTACAATCTTGGTGCTTTGGGATTCTTCAATACACCTCAAATAAATACTGCGCAGTAAGAGACTTCCTGAGTCCTAAATGGGCATTACATCTTGCATTAAAAGAGTTAAAATTGGACTGGACAGTTCTATTTTGGGCAAGACATCTGTTTCTCTTAGTTAAATTCAGACTTTTTTCCTTTGAGAAAAGCTGTAAGAGAATTGGCCTGATTTTAACTTATTTCACCATGAATTTCTGCCATATTTTGGACATGCTCCAAATGGAGGTTGGAATATAAACAGCAGAAGAAACAACAACTAAGAGAACAAAGTTGAAAAGCCAAAGGCCAGCAACTGTTTTGATTTTAACTGTGTTTGACTGGAATTGTAGGTTGACCATGCAGTACTTCCAGCCTCCAAAAATATAAAATTAAATTGCAGTGCTATGTGTTGTACTATAAACTCTTTATCCCAAACTAGGGACATTTGAGTTGGTTTTGGTTTGTTTGTTTTTTTTTCACCCCAGACCTCAAGGCAGGGACTGAAACAAAATTAAAGACATCTACAATGAATGCACACCTTCTCAGATGCAAAGGCCAAATTCAGTGTTTTCCAAACACTGGGTCCCCACCCATCAGTGGTTTGAAGAAAGGTTCTAGGTTGGTCCCATGCCAGGGATTGGAGAGGGAAGCCCAGGTTCTAGGTGGGGCCAAGGCCAGTGAAGGTCCCAGGGCAGGGATTGGAGAGGGAACCCACCCTGAAGCAGTAGCCCCCGTCCTCTGGGGCTGAACCCCGATCTTTGGTGCACAGGGTTTCAATGTCACTTGCTCAAATTTGGCCCAGCCACCTCACCATCATGACAGTGTTTGGCCAAAACCTGAGTGGTGCTGTGACCCCATGCACTAGGTTGCAACTGCAGTACCTGGAGTTGGAAGCCAGGTCCAGCCCTGCAGGACAGGAGCCACTGCTGTGGGGTGAGTGAGGAGGAAGCTCAATCTCCAACCAGGGCCTCCACGCCGTACCAGGATAGGATTATGGTTTGCATTTGCCCTTCACAGTCTAACCCTATGCTACCTATTGTCTCTCATTCACTGTTGAGATATCAGTTCCCTCAGTGATGCCAGCCTTCGTCACCTACTTGTTAAATTTTCAAACAAGCACCTTCATGCTCTCTCCCGTACTGCCCCTCATGCTTGGGAGGCGCTCCCACATAAACATTGTCCTCTTTCAAGTCCTTCCTTAAAACTTGCCTCCTCCAGGAGGCCTGCCAAACTGCAATAAAAATAAAATAATTGTATTTGGTTCTGACCTTTTTTCCCCCCCCATATTATGGCAAAAGTTTGGAGCAAGCTTGTGGGGCACATCAAGTTAGATACTAGAAGAGGATCAAAAATCCTAATAGGATATTCATTTCAATAGTGCCTGCTGTATTTGCTAGGTGGAATATTTCACTGATGGCCAAGGCAGGCTTTGGAATACCTCATTTATTTCACTAATAGCATGTGACCTATACAAAGAAAACAGTATTGATGCTGTTAAAACCTAACCCAGCTGTTTTCTCTGTCTCTGCAACTGTTCTCTGTCTTGGTGTGAGAATTTCTAAGATTGATAGAAAGTGGCAACTTCAAATGTACTGTTGAGATGTAACTCTTTATAGAAACATAGTGGTAGAATTAAAGAGATATTCATTTATATTCTAACATTCTCAAATTGCTATTATTCATCATATATACTATGATGCTATTATTCATCATAACAATGTTCACTTTATCATTCCAAGATATGCTTTTTATTCCATTTCTAGGAATCTAGATCCCAGATTCCTCAGGAATGTGCATCTAATAATAGCACATTTCATCAGTAGATTCAAAGCGCTTTACCAAGGAGGTCAGTATCATTAACCCCATTTTAGAGGTAGGGAAACAGAGCCAGAAAGAGGTGAAGTAACTTTCCCAAGGTCACCCAGCAGCCCTGTGGCAGAGCCAGAAACAGAACCTAGGTCTCAGTCCAGTGCTCTATCCCCTACACCACACTGCCTTCCATCATCATAGCTTCTGTGTGTTAGGGACTGGGATGTAGGCAGTTGTGCCTAGTGGTCAAAGCAAGAGTTTGCAGCCAGGTGCCAGAGCCAAGGGTCTCAGCTGAAGTGTTATTTACTCCTCATAACACAAGAGCTAGGGGTCACCAAATGAAATTTATAGGCAGCAGATTTAAAACAAACAAAAGGAAGTATTTTTTCTACACAATGAACAGTCAACCTGTGGAACGCCTTGCCAGAGGATGTTGTGAAGGCCAAGAATATAACAAAGTTAAAAAAGAACTAGATAAGTTCATGGAGGATAGGTCCATCAATGGCTATTAGCCAGAATGGTAAGGGATAGTGTCACTAGCCTCTGTTTGCCAGAAGCTCGGAATGGGCGATGGGATGGGTCACTCGATCACCTGTTCTGTTCATTCCCTCTGGGGCAGCTGGCACTGGCCACTGTCAGAAGACAGGATACTGGGCTAGATGGACCTTTTGTAGACCTAGTGTGGCTGTTCTTATGAGTCAGCCTAGGGTTAGAGGTCAGGAGTCAGAGCCAACAGCCAGAGCCAAAGCCAGGAGTCAGAGCCAGGGTAACTGGAGTGAGGCAAGGCAGGATCCAATAAGAAGCAAGGCTAGGAACAAGCAGGTACAGTAGCTATCATAGCCATGGGCTGAGCAACCAGCACTCTACTGCGACTGATGATGATCTTAAGAGCAGGTCTGCTGATCTCCTCTGTCAGTTTGGCAGCTTGGCCATTTGAGTAGCTCAAATGGGCCCAGCTGCGCTCATTAGACTCCCTGGGGTTAAGCTAGCAAGTAAGCAGGCTAGCAATGGGTCCTTATTCCTGATACTGTCTCACGACTGTTTATTAGGCTGAATTCCTCTATTGGGTTAAAGTTTGTGGATCTAGAGGTGTTTTGTTTTATGCTGTATAGCTAGGACATGGATACATAGGTGCTGGAACTAGGGGTGCTTGAAGTGATTTCCATCATATATAGGGTTTACAGTTTGGTTCAATGGCTCTCAGCATCCCCACTATGCAAATTGTTCCAGCAATTGTCCCTGCATAAATACAGAAGAGACGTAGATAACCATCTTTTCTGTAAGGGACACCTCCTTTGCAATAGGAAAATTTAAAAAAAGGAGGAAACAGAATGATGGCAGTCAGCTTGCTGTAATGAAGTCATCATTCTGAACCCAAACATGGAAGAAAGATATCCCCAGCATTTCTCTGAAGAGTTCAATCTGTTTATACAAGTTTCTTACTGATTCAGTTATTGCACATAGAATTGCATGGAGAATCTGACACCTAGTGTAGGCTTTTAATTTTTCAGGTAGGAGTGGAGTTGCTATTATCATCTGAAAATCAGTGAGCATCTCTAGATTGCCCAAGTATTTATGGAATAACCTTTTATCTGTCAAAGCTGTTTGACATTCACATATGTGAGAGACACTTGGAGTTGTGCCTTGTGGAAAAAAATGAAGCTAAACATTTTGCTCAACATGGAAATATTTCACATCTGGGAAAGGGAATTTAAGAGTCGCTCTGTTCACCCTGTAATGTTCTAACATTTATAATAATGAGCCACTTTGAATGGGCCTTCAATTACATTGGATAAGTGGAAATTTTATGCCTAATGTGACTCTCATGCCATTGAGATCTTTATCTCTTCACATCAGATGCAAATCACTAACCATGTTATGATTTTTCTGTCTTTTTTTAAAAATTGTTATAAATCCTCAAGACATTTTAAGGAAAGAGTAGGAATTTTTGTAGATCTTAGTTTTTTTTCAATAATTTTGCCACAGAAATTCAATCTAACTTAAATCAAGCAACCCAATCATCATCCTGGTTTGGAAGTTCAATTACAGTGGTCAGTATAGGCTGAATGTTGAGCAAAAGCAAAATCTCATACCTGTACAATTGTTATTGCTATTACATTGCAGTAGTGGCCAGAGACCCTGAACATGGGTGCTAGGTGCTGCACAAACAAGATAATCATGGAATCTGCCCCAAAAACGTACAGTCTAACTAAAGACAAGACAGAGCGAGTGAGTGTGAGTGTGACAAACAAGAGGATGAAGCAAGAGGCAATACGTATAACTAATACAATCATGCAGTTACATAAACAATTCAAATGTCACCTATGTGTACCAATGTCAATAGATAATCAGTATGATGAATATTACTTCTTCATAGACACACATGAATTCAAGGGCAGAATTTGACTCCTTACCCTGCTATAGGCTCAAACAAATCCAAAATCTCTAACTGAAGTTTATCCTAAACCATGGAGTCCCATCTGGGATCATGTCTGTTAAGGCTGATATCCCACCCTGGCACTTTGAGTGCAGAAGGTGGGGGCCTGCAAGGACTCTATAAATTAATACAAGCCTGGAGTGGCCAGTATTAAACTCCCAAAGTTACAGTTTTTCTCTGACCTTGGCTGGGTAGATGCTTCCACCACCCAACTGCAAAACCCCTTGAAACCCAGGAAGGCACACTTGGGAATTCCTTCCTGTGGGGTACCCTCAAGCCCCCCCTTCAGGGAAGAGCTGAGAAAGGAAAAACAACCAAAAAAAAGTCAGCTGTTGCCACCAGCTAATTAAAAAACATGTACAAACCTCTTAGGACACTAAAAATCCAATCCTATTTTTGAAAAAGGCTAATTTTATTAAAAACAAGACGAAAGAAAATACATCTGACTTTTAGGCTTTTACTAGATTTAAAAATCCCACTTACAAAAATTAAACATCAAGAATAACCTTCTTGAGGTTCAGCTTAAAGGTTACAAGGAAAACAAAAGCATTTGGGGTTAGCACAGAGCAGTCCACAAGCCAATAGGAAATAAAAGAAATAACTCTAATTGCATCTTCCTAGACCTTCCCTGGCTTTCCTACATATCTGGGGTTTCAGATAAGCAATCTCTAGGTAAGATCTGATGGGTTTCCATACCTGGCTTAAAGCTTACTACATCATAGTTCAGCCCTGTTCGTGCTCTGCATCTCCTCTCTCCAGAGAGCAACAAAAAACAGACAGACAAAAGGGAATTCCCCCCCCCCATTTTAAAAAGTTCTAGCCCTCCCATTGGCTCGTTTGGGCAGGTGCCCACTCCCTTCCTTTTACCTGTGGACTTGTTAACCCTTTACAGGTAAAGCAAGTAGAGAACTACCACCAAGAGGGATTCTATAGCTAACTGGCCAGCTGGGTGTCCACAGAAGGGAGCTACCCCTCCTCCCCCCCACACCCCCCTCTGATTTATCACAATGTCAAACCACACATTTTACGTAATTGATTGCAAAACCATAAATCGACCTTGGTTTGCTTGAAAATGGACTCTCATCACCTTGAAGCGTTCATGCCCCTGTCAGTGATGCTGGTCTGAATTTCAAGTTTGTAATAAAACCTGAAATCAAGCAGCTTTGGTGTGGTTTCAGATATCACTGTGATCATATTGTATAGCTCTAGTATATACAGTAATCATACCTTCCCTTTGGTTCATGGCCTCAAGTATTAACATGTTCATAAAAGTTCCTCCTAAGACAAAATATGCCTCTCCAAGATATGACACCTATTCCAGTGTAGTTCAGTCAAGTGTTTCCTTTAGTTCTCTTAACATCTTTAAATAAAGAATACGCCTGAGGGCAGTTAAGAAGTGTAGCTGTAATACTTTGCCTTCCATCTGTATGAGTGCAAATCAAAAGTAAAGAATAACTATAAAGTAGGGGAAGCATCAAGCATCAGTATATAAAATATTAATAAGGACAACAATTGTTTTACATTGTGTAAAAAATGGGTTGGGCATGAAGAGAGTATAATGTGAAGTGAGCCAGGTTAAATAATTATTTATCATTGGCTAGCCCAGAGCAAATTCAAAATGAAAAGCAGTTTTCAATTAACTGGTCATGCTACACTTACCTGAGGTTATGCTGCATAATCAATCAGGAAGAAGTGTTATTTGCTTACTGTTTATATGCCAGATGGTTCTAAAGCTCTTTTTAAAATTAAAACTCTGTTAAAAGCCAAAAGAGAAAATGAGCTTCCCATTGGTGACAGAAGTCAGCTGAATCTGTTGTCATGATGATTTTAAATCCATTTAGTTGATGGATTATAACTGATGGGCTGTGAAGTCCTCCGTACACTATGATATGGTCCCTTTAAAGTGCTGCTGTGGTTATCAGCACAAGCTACATTCAACTCTCCTTATATTACTGCAGAAAGTGTAAGCATGCTGTTGTATAACTAAAATGCTGGATTAGAGATTTTCAAAAGTGACTAGTGATTTTGGGTGCCTCCATTTTGAATGTGCAACTTGAAACACTAAGTGAAAGTGCTGATCAACTAACATGTAAATTAATTGGTAAAGTCATGACGACACTGAAGTTAATAAACCCCCTATGACTTCAATGGAGCCAAGATATCACTATAGATTTCTTTATGTTGTCTCAGCCAAAGAACCCAGATTCAGTAGTTACTTTTGAAAATGTAACCTTTGATTATACCTCATTGTTTGTGCCTGTTATTGTTTACATTATCTTGTATTCATTTGTTTGATGTGTGTCCAAACCAAACTACTGATCCAAACACCCCTGTAATTTTCAAAAATACATTGCCTAGATAGCTAGATGCAATGATGACTCATGTATTAAAAATATAGAGAGAGATAAATGATAGACAAGGTCAACTACAATTGAATAAGTTGTTCACATGACTTCTGTAAGTGAAGCCAATTGCTTTTAAATAATTATTCTAACTGTAAATGGATTTAAGAAATATAAACATTAATATTGCAGTTATATAAATGATGGTGATTGGAGGGTATAATGCTTTTATTGGAAGGAGAGCTACATTGTGCACAAGTATTGAAACACTGGTGAGTTATGCAAGTCAGCTCCAGGCAGTACCTATGAAATCTCTATACCACCACATACCATGCTACATATTTATCTTTGGCTTTTAACAATATTTAAATAGTTTTTCATATCCCTCCCTCTTCTAACTCCAGGTTGTTTTAATGATCACCTACAGGCTTCACATTCACAAAAATATTTGGATGCAGATATTTAAAACAGGTTTTCTATATATTAAAGAGTTTTGATTTTAGGTTCCAATGTCCTGCAAAAGGCTAGATATAAATTGTTTTTTTCCCCCTCTCTCACACACACACACGGTTTTTCTATTATATTTTTTATAATACACACCCACCCCAAAATATAGAATCCCAATTATCTAAGTTGATATAGCAGGTTTCTCTAACCCATATAGTTCATGAAACAAATACTTAAAATTGTCAATGGTTGAGGACTGCTTTTTCCTGATGCAAAAAAAATGAGAATTTTCTGTCAGGTTCTCCTTCAAAGTAAAGAAAACAGTAGCTGTTTGAAAGATGCACAGAAGTTTGGAATATTATAAGTAGTTCTGGCAGATATGGGTTAATTCGCAGAATACAAGAAAGGAGGTCAAGGTACAAAATTAGGCCCCAGTCTTGCAATCTGATCTTTACAGGTCTCTGGGGGACCCCTGTAGCCATGCAGTAGTTCGAGCAGATGTTACAGTTGCTCTAGCTTACTTTGAGGAGTCAAACCATCCCTTGGCAGTCCCAGAAACTGGGAGGTGCAGAAGTGGCATAAATTCAGCACGGTCCTCCTTGCGCTCAGTTCAGCCCAGAACCAGGACTCTAGCTATTTAAGCACCATTAGGAACAATTCTCTTCAGATTTCATGATAAATTCTAGGCTTTGTGAATGGCAACACACAAAAAGTCTGCATATCTGGTGATTTTAATTTATCTTAATTATGTTACCTCATGAATGACAGTGTTTAACAGTGTTCACAATTCTTTTAAGTGCCCTTCTAGCCCGATTTTATGTCTTGAGCAGTGTTTCTTATGAAGAGGTTAGATACTTAACAGCTAGTACATTTCAAGGCTATATTGTAATGGAATTTGCAATATTTTTGGATGGAATAAGGGACCTCCTTGTACTCAGTCTGGTGCAAGGTTCAATATATTTTTAGGGGAGAAAATTGATATAAATAATGGAGGAAATGCCACTGATACAGAGCGATCTGGATCGCTTGGTCAGCTGGGCTCAAGCAAACAATATGTTTTTTTAATATGGCTGAATGTAAATGTGTACATCTAAGAAGAAAAAAATGTAGGTCATGCTTACAGGACAGGGGACTCTACCCTGGGAAGCAGAGAGTGACCCTTGAAAAAGATTTGGGGGTCATGGTGGATAATCAGATTAACATGATCCCCCAGTATGATGCTATAGTCAAAGAGCTAATTCAATCCTTAGATTAATAAACAGGGGAATCTTGAGTAGGAGTAGAGAGGTTATTTTACCTCTGTAATTGGCATTATTGCTGGAAACTGTATCCAGTTCTGGTGCCGAGTATTCAAGAAGTATGTTAATAAAAAAAGAGAAGGTTCAGAGAAGAGCCACAACAATGACTAAAAGATTATAAAACATGCCTTATAGTGATGGACTCAAGGAACTCAATCTATTTATCTTAATGAAGAGAAGCTAAAGGGGTAACTTGATTAGTCCATAAGTACCTACATGGGGAACAAATATTTAATAATGGTCTCTTCAGTCTGGCAGAGAAAAGTATAACACGACCCAATGGCTGGAAGTTGAAGCTAGACAAATTTCAACTGGAAATAAAGCCTATGTTTTGCACAGTGAGAGTATTAACCACTGGAACGACTTACTAAGAATGATGGCGAATCCATCATCACCAAGTATTTTTAAATCAAGATTGGATTTCTTCCTAAAAGATCTGCTCTAGGAAATACTTTGGAAAAGTTCTGTGGCCTGTGTTATACAGCAGGTCAGACTAAATGATCACCATGATCCCTTCTGGCCTTGGAATCTACATAGCAGGCTCATCAGCCAACTCTTCCCCATGCTTTCTTCAGCCTCCCTCTCACAATATTCCCAATTCCAAGTGTACAGAAATCATTTGTCAGGATCCAAAAATCAGGAGATTGATTAAAAAAAAAAATCACAAACTCTTGTTCTTTTTATTTACCTTGGGATTTGGAGCTTTTGGGGTTCACATTTTCAAACTTCTCTGAAGTCTGAGGGTTAGAAACTTACTTTAAAAAAAATGAAAACTAAGATTCTCACAATCACATCACTGGAAGAGCTGGTGATGTAAGAGACACGCCAAATATTGCAAGGATCACAAAGTTTCAAAAGTTGGCAACACTGCACACCTCTCCTTAGCTGCCCGCTTGTTCCTAACCAACCCTCAGACCCATCCTATGTGCTATTGGCCTCTTTGGCAAAGCGGTGAATGCTAGTTGGCTACTCACTCATCTTGGGTTTCCATGCCATTGCCAGAGCCTCTCCAACATATTTTCTTTGGGAAAAGAGCAGAAAGCACCCCTGGACCATTCAACAGCAAGTTAAGAGAATCCACACTTTCCTGCTGCAGCCACTGCTATACTAAGTCCAGAGGCAGGAAACATCCTCTAAGAGCTAGAGTCCCAAAGGAACTTAAGAGTTGCGATGCTTAGCATCACCATACCTAACTTTCAGGTGCCTATGAAGCACCAGGATTCATGAAGCCTGAGCTGGGGTTTAAGGCTTCCTATACAACGAATGGAGGAAAATAAGTCCCTAAGAATGGGATTCACAACAGCCAGTAAGCTAAATTAGCCCATAGGAGACACCAAAGAGAGGGATGTGTCCTAAGCCCACCCCCCTAGGAAGTTCAGCACTTCTTAAGTCTGGGCTGGAGGATGGCAACTCCTTCGATGTGGGTGTAACAAGTCCTCTGTCCCCCCTTCCTGCAGGCCACTGGCTGGCCCAATAAGGCTTCCTGTTATGCAGCACCCATGGCTTTACTTACATACACCCCATTCTCCCACCACTAATGTTGAGCTATATTCAAGGCTTACAAGGTTAGTTCCCTCTTGCCAAAACAGTCAGCCCACAGCCAGGAGAGTGACCTTTCCCCTGGCCGCCTCCCTTTATACTGGCTCTCAGCCCTTCTAGCTGCTGGCTTGTCAGGTCCGCAGGTGGAGCCAATCCCCAGGCCCTGTTCCACCAGCCCCAATCTATTTCTCTTGAGGAGCTGGCTGACCTGGAGCTAATTAGGTGCTTTGCAGCAGCACCCTGCTACAGTGGGGTTCTCAGCTGCAAACCATCCCTTGGAATTAGGCACCAATACCATTTTGTAGTAAGTAGTGAGGAGGAGCACCTTGCTTAGAACTTGGAGCCCAATAGTAGTGAGAGTGCTCACCTGGGATATAAAAGATTCCCAGTCCCAGTGCTACTTCTCAGGTGGGTGCCCTAACCACCAGGCTAAGCAATATTTTGGTGCATAGCTCCCTCTGTCTACTGTTGAAGTGTCAATAAGTGTCATTGAAGTGTAAATAAAGAGTCAGTTTGAGGCAGTGAGAGGAGGAATATAAGCAAGCAAATAACTTGCTAGCCGGGTGATTAGAGCACTCACCTAGGAAGTGGGAGACCCAGGATCCAGTCCTTCTACTCCCATGACTCTTTAAATATTTATACAAAGTGGAACACCTTCAACAAGAGAGACGGAGGGAACCCCACAGCAGAATAATCCATAGATCAGTGGTGAGGGCACTCCAGTGAGAAGTAGCAGCTCCCTATTTAAAGCCCTTTTATCCCTCAGACAGAAAGGGGAACTTGAACAAGCAAAGCCCTGTCAGGGATGAACAGTGGTATGCCCTTATTAGCATTTTTGGCACACAGGAATACCACATCACAGGAGTGCCGAAAAAGTCCAGAACAGGCACTGATCAGTAGAAGGACCATAGCCCTGCTACCTGTGAGGGAAGACCTGTTGCAGCCAGAAGGCAAGAGATACCACTGAGAGGAGATGCAAGAAAACAGAGAAAACAGTGACTATAATATGAGAAGGTCAATCAAAGTCTTACCAGCCCTGGAGACAAGCACTCCCGTGAGGATCCAGCCATCAGAGAGACACCAGAAGGAGTGGACTAAAGGAGTAATGAGGGATGCAGTGACACTCAGGTCACACAACATGACTACACAAGAGACCCAAGTGATCCAAATGAACAGGAGACACTAACGAGCCAGCAGACACAACACCCTGAAAGAGCCTACAGAAATATAGAGATCAGAACAGAAAGAGAACCATCCAGAGGCCGACCCCACAGGGAGGGATTTGAGTCTCTGCAGAAAACAAGTTTACTAGACTCAAAGGCATGTGACAGACAGTGATAGGTCACTCCAGGTGTGGCTGCCTGTTGAGGAGACCAAAGTATGTAAGTAGTAGAGTCTGTGGTAAAGATGAGACTCCAACTCAGCTATGGCCTAGCAATCTCTGGCTGAAGGAACATGGGAAGACATCAATTGCTTGGAGATGTATCATGCACTCAGAGTTCAGGAGTCCTGGGCAGAGTCCCAGTCTGGCAATGAGTCTTGGGTGCTCCTGGTCATCTTCGGTGCCAGTAAACTTTCCCCAACATACCCCTCTGGTGCCCTCTTCTGACACTCTCTGCAAACCCACACTCAGCAACAATCTCCCTAGTTAGCTAGCTACAGCCTCCCTCCTTATTCCTAATGAAGTCATAAGGCCCGGTACTCACAGTCCCATACAGCTCTGGGCAGCAGTGATACTTTGTCCAGCTCCGGTTTGTCCTTCTCGGGTGATTCCTCCTTGGCACAGTGCTCTTCCTGGCCCCAGTCCTGGGGCATCCCCGGTCAGTTGCTCTGTCTCTCCCAGGCTTCTGGCAGGTTCTCAGCCGCTTCCCTATGTGTGGGCCTGCTTGCTGTAGGTCTTCTGTCTGGATCTCCAGACCATCTCACTCTCCCTCTCTCCACGCTCCCCCCTTCCACCAAACTAAAGTTCCTCTTCCTGGAACAATCAGCCTTTCACCCCTGAACACAAAGATTTAAAGGGGCCACCCTCTCTATACCCCAAAGGGGTTACACCAGAAAAAGATCATAATTCCACTATAAAAATCTGTAGTGCATCTACACCTTGATCCCATGTCCAGTTCTGGTTGCCTCATCTCAAAAAGAATACAATGGAACTGGAAAGGACAACAAAAATGCTCCCATCTGAAGAGAAAGTAAAAAATTTACGGCTGTTCAACTTAGAAACTAAGGGGGAGAAGGATAGAGGTCTATAAAATCATGAATGGTGTGGGAAAAGTGACTAGAGAAGAGTTATTTACTCTTTCACGCAATACAAAAACCAGGGGTCATCCAATGAAATTAATAGGCAGCACGTTTAATACAAACAAGAGGAAATACTTCTTCACTCGGTGCACAACGAACCTGTTGAACTCATTGCTATGGGATGTTGTGATTGCACAAAGTATTAATGGGTTGAAAAGAAAAAGAACTGGGTAAGTTCATGGAGGCTAGGTTTGTCAATGACTATTAGCCAAGATGGTCAGGGATGCAACCCCATGCTTGGGGCAACCCTAAACCTCTGATTATCAGAAGCCAGGAGTGGAAGACAGGGATCAATCACTCCAAAATTGCCCTGTTCTGTACTGCCCCCCTGAAGCTCTGGTATGGGCCACTGTAAGAGATAAGGATACTGGGAAAGATGGACCATAGTAGCTCTTATGTTCTCATGCCAGTATAATTTTCCCATTTAGACTAGCCCTAATTCTTCCAGTGCTGCAAATTCACCCAAAGTCAAGCTGTTCTTTCTGCCTCATTATCACCAGAGATAAAGATTCTGCAGCTGGAACATAGCAATTCTGTTGATGATGCATGAGTCAGAATAGAAGCCACTTTACTCTCCTGTAGCTGGGCTGGCTCTGCAGTGCTTACAAGTGTAACGTAGTTAAAATATAGTTGTCACTAAAGTAAACAGAGAGGCCACTGCGTATACATACTTATTCAACAGAGCTGTTCTGTAAATCACTCCTACGCTTTTCTGATCATAGCCACACAATCTAGATTGTGAACTTTCTCTCTTATGTCTCCTCATCTCCTCCAACACACACACACACACACACACCCCTCACCTACAGTAAGTATAATTGTCAGGTGTTTCAATATGTCTTTGCCAATGAGCAGACAGATTTTAGGTGTGTGGGGGGGGGAATTATTGATGAAGATGGAGAGCTCTTTCATCAATCATTCTTCCTCAAAAGCTCAGAACAAAGTTTTCAAAGTTTAATATTATGCACTCCAACACATATTTCCGTATCAAAGTGAATGGCTTAATTATCAGAAGTGCTGAGCTCCATTAAAGTAAATGGGTATTACAGGTAATCAACACTTCTGAAAATCCAGCAACTTATTTACATGCCTATATATAGATTCAGAAGCATAACTTTAAGCATCTAAATTGGAAAATTTTACCATGAAGGCTTAAGCCACAGCACACAATGGTAGAACATTGCTTCAATGGTTAACTTAAATGGGTAGTAGTAGCTTTCTTTTTCTAATTCAAATTTGGTTAAGAAAATAAAATAACATGAAAAGAATGGGAGACACCCAATGAAGTGGTCGTGGACAACATCCTTATCATAAGTCAAGCACTGACGTCTTTACTCAATTTTTACTGAGATCGTATTCAGGCATTTGATTGCATAAGGTTCTCAGTATCTGGCCCTGCTGGTATATCTTATCTGTTGCATTTTTTAGACCAGCCACAGTTGACTGTAGCCTACGTCAGTGGGTTGAAAGATTGAGACTTCCCTGCAAAACAGAAAAAACACTCCAAACTGTGTAGTGTCAAAGTTTTATTAGTACTGAGGTAGCCTGCCTTTTTGCGAAATAGTCAGCTAATATATTTACACAGCTTGCCTAGTGAGAACTTTATTTTTTATTGAGATTTTACAACATATGAGTAAACGAACAGCATGCAATATTAATTACATGTCACAATATATTATTAGTATACAATGGCATTGGTAAATGTTGATGGTTATTAAATGAAGCACCCTGCAGAGTTACACAGAACCCAAAAGCTTGATCACATGATTGGTGGATCATAAAAAGTACATAAGAGAGGGACAGAGAAAAGGGCAGACCATGAAGACATAAAGGGTATGCGTGGTTTTATGTAAGTATCTTCCTGACAAATAAGTAATGATATTAGTACTGAATGGCAGATTATTATTAGGTGTAATGGGTTTTGATATTACGCTCTATTAGTGAATGCATAATGGAATCAAATCTGTCAGTTCAACCCCCTTTATGCCACTTACTAATTGCGATTTTTCTCCATTAGAGCCGTGTTAGACAGTTCTTTTAACCATTTTGAATTGCTGGGTGCTGCTGTGTCTCTTCAGTGTCTAAGGAAGATTCTTTTTGACTGTGTTTAGGACCATCAGTAACCAGCAGAATACAGGTCCGCTCACAGATGGATCTTCGAAGAAATTAAAGATTCACGTTCTATATGAGGGAGACAAACATATTTTTAATATTGAGGCTAGGTTTCTACAAATTAGACCCCAGTGTTTCTCACAGTTCCTCAATGTATTGGAGACGGGGAGTTAAAACTAACAAAAGGCAACAAACAAATTTTAGTTTCCTCTGTGTTTTGTGTAAAGACGATGGTGCAGTCACTGCAGCTAGTCAAATTAGCACCCAAAGTGTCTTAAGCAGAAGGACAAGAGTACATAATTGTATTTGGCAGCTGAACAAGAACGCACAATTGTTTTTCTTTCTTTTTTTTATGTTAAAGAAACAGCTGCAGCTTTTTTGCTACCAGTGCATTTTGTTGTTTGGAATCTGAAATAAATTGTGTCAAATGAGCCATAACAGAACTTTCAACGCAACTTTTAAACTAAGTTACAGGGCAGACATATTTAAACATTCCTTAGCTTACTGGTGAAAGCCATAGATAAGCCCCAATGGGCCAAATGTTGACGATAAAGCTGAGCCCATAAAGTCTCCATCCAAATTCATGTTCCTGTACAAAGGCCATGTGCAAGCATTTTTGCACACGTGTACATCTAAATAGCCCATTTGTACTTGCAACCACAGATATTTGCACATAAAATAGTTGCAAGCACATATTTTGCAGGCATAGCTAACAGGCCTCATTTTGTAAATTTAGCTTTATATTTGTATAGATATAATCATAGTTAGCATGCAGCCTGCATTACTTCTGAAATAATCAAGTAAAATGATAAGAAATCAGCAAATTTCCAAAGGTTAAGCAGTTTGGATAGTTCTTCACACTTACTCAAACGAAAGCTTTAGAAGCTGGGCTGGAAATCACACCAAATTTGCAGCATTTAGTGATTGTTCTCAGACAGGAACTAACACAAAAATAGCCTTTCGTGATATTTCAATACATCTGCTGCTGGTCCCCATCAGAATGAGGAAATGCTGAGGTGGGATATATGGCTAGGGGGAGAGATGGCATGACCAAACTTTTTCAAATCTCATAACTTTGGGTGGGAGTTAGTTTTGAGCAAAGATCGAGGACAGTTCTTAATTTCTCTGACTCATTCCCCCATTCCTTAGTAATTGTTATCTTGTTATTCTGCTTTGATCAGGTCCTTGAAAATTAGTTACCCTGACACTACAAGATAATTACGATGGGACACATTTTAAGCCTTGAAACTTGGCAAACAGGCTGTGCACAGGGATTATCTGAAGGTACCTGAGAGAGGAGATCTTTCATAAGACCAAATTTTCAAATGTACCTATGTAAGTTTCAACCAGGAAAAAATGCCCATGAATTCAGTGAATGTGTACAATCCCATAACTGCCTGAACAGATCAGGTTTTAATTTGGGTAAGTAGCTGTTTACCTGAGAAGTTAAATGGTTTACATGACCAAATGTAGCATTTGTAGACACATCAGCTGTAGGTGCATTTTATTTGGCTGGTGCCACTTAATATGTCACATTTAAAAATGCAGCTTAAATAGCATTCCTTCCAAAACTGACGGGAGAAGCTAATGCACAGATTCCCTCCAAAGTGGCAGTGTATTATGCAACTATTCATTCAGATCAGCTAGTGCCACAACTCACAGAATGCAATTTTTACCTGCTGTACACAGAGGGAGACTGAACACCAGAAAGTGAGAACATAGCCCTTTTTTGGTTAAGGTTTGTGTCTTCTTGCTTCGTTCAGGAACCTAAATACTATAGTGCTCAACACACTATAATTATGAGTAATAGATAGCTCAAACCTTTGAGATAGATACCTCTTAAGAGCAAAGAGGGGAAGATAGAATAATGGTATATGGTTTTCAAACAAAGAATTGTTGTAACTAGATGACTAGAAATCATTGTAACTGATGACAATGAAAGTGCTGCTACTACCAAGTTAGCGTAGGAAAACATGGAAATGGCTGTGGGCACTTTTGCATAGTATAGGACATTGTTATCACAGCAATTTGAGATGTATTAGTGTAATATGATCTATAGCTAACCCTCCAATGGTTAAAGAGGGCTTTTGGTTTGTTTGTGTGTGTGTGTTTGCTTGTTTGTTGGCATTACGGATCACACTGACTTCGCAGAACTATTCTGAAGCAGGTTGTAAATGATCTGATTCACAATAACATCCATCTTCCATGCCCAGAGAGAACAGGAGGAAATTAAATACCATACAAGTATTTTGCGGTAAAACTCATATTTGATGGAGCTAGTAAGAGCCCAGATGCTGCAGACAAAAAGCAAACACTCATATTTTTTTCAAATGATTCATTCCTCTTCATGAGCTTCTTCAAGCAGCTAGTTGCCTAAAACCTTTTAGAGAAAGAACACAAATTCTTAGATTTTTAACATCAATATGATCACCTAGTTTGACGTCCTGCATTACACAGGCCATAGAATTTTACCCAAAGAGTCCTGCAATGGGGGAAGTTATTCTTCCCTACTATATAAGTGCGCATTATCACGTCTAATTACTTGTGGGTGAACCAGAGCATCTCTTTCCTCCAATCTCAATTTAAAGACCCCACGTGATTATGAATGTATTACTTCAGCTGGTAAGCCATTCCATGGGTAGTTGCTCTTAGTCATACCCTGAGCCCGACAATAAATTCATTACTGTATAGTTAATGTATAATCACTGTAGTTAAAAGGCAATTATTTGATCTTCTATATCTGTGCTGCTTCTTTCTCTTTTTTATCGCTCCTGACACAGGCTGGCATTATGTCAGAGGTGCAGTACAGGGCTCAGGGCTGGGTCAGAGGGTTGGGATGCGGGGGGAGGGGAAGGTGAGGGCTCTGTCTGGGGGTGCAGGCTCTGGGGTGGGGCCGGGGATGAGGAGTTTGGGGTACAGGCAGGCTGCCCCGGGGCTGGGGCCGGAGGACTTCCCCGCAAACCTCTCCCTGCCGGCTAGCTCCGGGGGAAGGGGTCCTCTCTCCCCCTGCCGTCAGCAGAGAGCTCCGGGGCCGGGGGAGATGCCCACAGCAGCCCTGCAAGCCCCAACCTGCTCCCCTCCCCAGTTCCTGCCCACCCCCTACCTCTCTCCTCTCCAGGTCCCTGCTGCGTGGCCCTTTAGAGCTGCTGCACGGCTATTTATAACCTGCTGCGCGGCCGCGCAGCTTAGAGGGAACTTCAGGAGCCGCACTTAGGGTCGATGGGAGCCGCCACAGGCTGGCGGGCCTTGCAATGAAGAACACTGGTTTAAACCCTTCATTGCCATACATCTCAGCAGAGTTTGCAGTGCTCTCCAGACTCTGGTAACTCCAGAACTCAGTTTAGCTATTCATGGGAATTTATGGTATGTTAAAAAATGTGCAGCTGAAGGCAAAATGTTTAAATGGCCAGGGCCAGCTCTAACTTTTTTGCCGCCCCAAGCAAAAAAACCCAAACCTAGCGCCACCCTGCAGGAAAAAAAACACACACACCCTGCACCGCCCCGCCGAAACAACCCCGCTCCCACCCGAGCGCCACCCCGCCGAAACAAAACCAAAAACCCCGAGCACCGCCCCCCCCGCCAAAACAACCTCCCTCCCCCTTGCGCCGCCCCACTGAAACAAACCCCTCCCCCGAGTGCCGCCCTCCCCAAACCCCCCCCCCCGAGTGCAGCCCCACTGAAACAACCCTCCTCCCCCGAGCGCAGCCCCACCAAAACAACCCCCCTCACCCCGAGCGCAGCCCCACCAAAACAACCCCCCTCACCCCGAGTGCAGCCCCACCGAAACAACCCCCCCCAAGTGCAGCCCCACTGAAACAACCCCTCCTCCCCCAAGCGCCATCCCCTCAAAAACTCCCCCACCCCTGAGCACCGCCCTGCCGAAGTAAAAAAACAAAAACCAAACCTAAGCGCCACCCCAGGATTGGCCGCCTCTTAGGAGGTGCCGCCCCAAGCACGTGCTTGGTCGGGTGGTGCCTGGAGCCGGCCCTGTAAATGGCTGCCAGATCCAAACTGCAAACGCTCTCAAATACCTCCTTATTCTTATATTATTATCTACCAGTTAAAAGGATGCGGCAAAGAATGACTATTACCAGTTATACAAGGAGATTCGCTGACAACATCAGTGAGCTTCTCCAGCTATGGGGCTTCCAAGTGCCATAACATCCACCGCCACAGATAACTTGTCCTGAGCAGCAAGGCAGAATGGTCTGTGGGTATGTCTACCCTGCAATGTAAGCCCAGGGTTAGTAGGACTCGATCAGTGGACCCTATGTTAGAGAACCCAATGCTTGAGCATCTACATGGCTGGGCAACCCCAGGTTAAGAATTTTCTAGCCTGAGCTCAGAACACGGGGCTCTGGCGTTCACACTGCAGTATGCAGCCACAAGTCAAACTAGCTATATCCCAGATTCCATAACGCCCTCCTGAAATGTGGCCGCTCTAGCCCTTTGATCAGGATGCAATGTGGAAAAACTTGACTGTCCACCCTGCACATTACAGGAAGTTTGAACAGCCTGCCAACACACCCTGCCATGAGGTCATTTTGGTCTCCGTGCTGCCAGCAACCAGAGACAACAATATGCAGGAGGCACCATATGATTGGAAGGGACCTTGATAGGTCATCTAGTCCAGTCTCCTGAACTGAGGCAGGATTAAGAATAATCTTCTAGAACATCCCTGACAGGCATTTGTCTAACTCAGTGGTTCCCAAACTTTAACAACCTGTGAACCCCTTTCACTAAAATGTCAAGTCTCGCGAACCCCCTCCTAAAAATGAACATTTCCAGGGATTTTCTCCTTTACCTGAGTATAAATTATAAAAGTAGTGATCTTGGAAATATAAAATTTGTTTTTATGACATGCTTATTACACACTTATTATTTTTTATCATTACAGTATTTTATTACATTATGAAAACGGTAACACTCTCACTTTCGTAGCTTGTATCATTTTGAATAAGCCTGTTATAAGACAAGGCTCCTATGTTTCATCAAGGAGTATCCGATGTGAAACAGCATGAAGGTATTTAAGAACCCAACTCAAAGAGTTCCTCCTACACAAGCATTCAGGGCTTGAGCAGTCCAGGCAAACAACACACGTTACAACAAAGCTTAAACTTGTTCTTCATAATAATTTTAAAAACAATACTAGCTGCCTATTTAATTTTAAGAACAGCAAAAAATATCCACCTCCCTTTCCATTTCTTATAAGGAGTCTTGAAGTTTAAATCTCCTCAGTGTGATAGATATGCTTGCTTTGATCTGCTTAGCCCTTGGAAGTCCAGGGGCTCCGAGCTGCTGGCCCCGTGCTGCCCTAGGGACAGCTCTGTCCGCCATTAGGGAATTTTTTTCCTGAGAACCCCCTGTAACATTTCACGAACCCCCAAGGGTTCACGAACCCCAGTTTGGGAACCACTGGTCTAACTTGTTCTTAAAAACCTCCAACAATTGAGATTCCACAACCTCCCTAGGTAATTTGTTCTACTGCTTAACTACCCCTACTGTTAGGAAGTTTTTCCCTAATGTCTAGCCTAAATCTCCCTTGATTTAGCCCATTACTTCTTGTCCTATTCTCAGTGATAAAGTAGATCAGTTTATCATTCTACTCTTTATAACAACCTTTTATGTACTTGAAGACTATCAAGTCCCCCATCAGTCTTCTCTTCTTCAGGCTAAACAAACCCATTTTTTTCAATCTTTCTTTGTAGGGTCATGTATTCTAGAGAAGAGGTGGCCAACCTGAGCCTGAGAAGTAGCCAGCATTTACCAAAGTACATTGCCAAAGAGCCACAGTATGTCAGCAGCTCTCCGACACCCAACTCCCAGCACCTCCTGCCCACCAGCAGCCCCGCCGCTCAGCGCCTCCCCCTCCCTCCCCGCACCTCCCGATCAGCTGTTTTGTGGCGTGCAGGAGGCTCTGAGGGGGAGGAGCGAGGGCATAGAAGGCTTATGGGAGGGGGTGGGAAGGGGTGGAGTAGGGGCAGGGCCTGTGGCAGAGACAGTGGTTGAGCAGTGGGAAGCCCCCGGCACATTGGGAAAGTTGGCGCCTGTAGCTCCAGCCCCGGAGTTGGTGCCTGTACAAGGAGCCGCATATTAACTTCTGAAGAGCCGCATGTGGCGCTAGAGCCGCAGGTTGGCCACCCCTTTTCTAGGCTATATTTCTCTAGTTTGCTTATGAGATGGTCAGGCAACACAGTCACAAAAGCCTTGCTAAAGGTGAGATATACCACATCTATTCTCCTCTCCCCCACACTCGCAAGGCTTGTTACCCTGTTTCGGGATTGTGCTTTCACTCCTGTTTTGGGCAGAGCTTCCAAGCGATGATGCTGGACATTTTGGCAACATTTTCTGACTCACCAAAGGCACCCGACAGACATTATGATGGAGAAGGAGGAGGACACAGACACAGAAGACTCAAACTGGCTGATGCTGCTCATAACACTCACTACATCTGCTGATACCCCCTATGTAGACCGGTGCTTCTGGAGTAGGGCCACAGGCACACACTGGTGGGACCACAGCCTCTTCAAGACCTGGGATGACCAGCAGTGAGATCAGAACTTTTGCATGAAGGAAGCTACATTTCTGGAGGCTTGTGAGCAGTTTGCCCTGACTCTCCAATGTAAAGACACCCACATGAAGGCAGCCATGCCGGTCCTGAAGCAAGTTGCTATAGCCATCTGGAAGCTGGCTATCCCAGACTGCTACAGTTCTGTTGCCAACCTGTTTGGTGTTGGAATTCTGACTGTGGGGAAAGTGGTGGCAGAGGTTTCTGAGGCAATGAAGTCTGTGGTTTGCCCCAAGATGGCAGGTTTAGAATACTGCTGAAGTAATTGATCCCCTTGAGAGAATGGGATTGCCCAACTGTGCAGGGGCCTTAATGGGGACTTGTGCCCAAAGTTTGCCCTCCTCTAGGAGCACGAGTACATAAACCACAGAGGGTACTACTCCATTGTTATGTTGGCCTTCATGGGCCACAGAGTTTGATTTATGAATATCAACATGGTTTGCACTGGAAAAGGTCACGATGCCAGGGTTTTTAGCCCATTGGGAGCCTACATTCATAGACAGGCTGGAACATTATTCCCACCAAATGACATTGGTGTTTCTGTCCCCACAGCCGTTCCAGGGATCCAGCATATCTCCTTTTGCTTGGCTTACAAAACCTTACCCTGATATCAGAGGCCCTGACTCTCAGCAGGTGTGGAATGGTTGTTGAATGTGCTTTTGGCAGACTGAAATCCTAGTGGAGATTTCTACAGACCCATTTGGATTCCAGTGTCATTAATGTAGTGCACATTGTTGTGGCTTGCTGTGCTCTTCACAATATTTGTGAAGCTGGAGGCGAGCCATTTCCCCCTGAATGGACCTATGACAGCAAGTGGCCACTGAACTGGTACCCTCAGCCAGAAAGGGCACCTACCACAGCTGAAGCTGGATGCAACCAGGCAACAGAAGTGAGGGCAATTTTTTGCTCCCAATAAGTACTCCACTTGGGAAGGAACAATCAGTTATAGACATACAAAATGAGAAATGACTGTCTAGGAAGGAGTCCTGCGGAAAGGGATCTGGGGGTCGTAGTGAACCACAAGCTAAATATGAGTCACCAGTGTAACACTGTTGCAAAAACGCGAACTTCATTCTGGGATGTATTAGCAGGAGTGTTGTAAGCAAGACACGAGAAGTAATTTTTCCGCTGTACTCCGCGCTGAGTATTGTGTCCAGTTCTGGGCACCACATTTCAGGGAACAAATTGGAGAAAGTCCAGAGAAGAACAACAAAAATGATTAAATGTCTAGAAAACATGACCTCTGAGGGAAGATTGAAAAAAATGGGTTTGTTTAGTCTGGAAAAGAGAAGACTGAGGGGGGACATGATAACAGTTTTCAAGTACATAAAAGGTTGTTACAAGGAGGAGGGAGAAAATTTGTTCTTCTTAACCTCTGAGGATAGGACAAGAAGCAATGGGCTTAAATTGCAACAAGGGAGGTTTAGGGTGGACATTAGGAAAAACTTCCTGTCAGGGTGGTTAAGCACTGAATAAATTGCCTAGGGAGGTTGTGGAATCTCCATCATTGGAAATTTTTAAGAGCAGTTTGACAAACACCTGTCAGGGGTTCTCAACCTTTTTCTTTCTGAGGCCCCAACATGCTATAAAAATTCCACAGCCCACCCGTGCCACAACAACTATTTTCTGCATATAAAAGTCAGGGGTGGTGTTAGGGGGTAGCAAGGAGGATATTTGCCTGGGGCCCCACACCATAGGGGGAAACACGAAGCTAAGTTGCTCTGGCTTCAGCCCCAAGTGGCAGGGCTCGGGGCCCCAGGCTGCAGTCTTGCCTGGCGGGACTTTGGCTTTCTATCCTGGGCCCTGGTGAATCTAATGCCAGCCATGCTTAGCAGACTCCCCGAAACCTGATTGCAGCCCCCCAGGGGGTCCTGGGCCCCTGATTGAGAACCACTGGTCTAGATAATACTTAGTCCTACCATGAGTGCAGGGGACTGGACTAGATGACCTCTCAAGGTCCCTTCCAGTTCTGTGATTCTATGATTATGGACTTGCATGGGCCAGTGGAAGAGGGGAAATAGTACCTTTATGAATGTGCTTGTGCGGCAAGGGGGAAGGGGCTGATTGTGGATTGTTGGGGGTTGATTGCCATGCAATGTACTTATGAATGACCTCACCACTTATCAAATGGGTCACTGCGGGGGCTTGATTCATAGTATGGGTTGATGTAAGGAAGCGATTGACGTATGGATTGATGGAATCAATGTACCAAGGAATAGTGTTTGCATACTAATTCCTAATGGTCCCTGATCATGTGTTTACCTTTATTGTATGATGTGATGCAGCGATATCAATAAACTTTCTTGATTAAATAAAAAGCTTTATTTATAAATATGACTTAGAAAAGTATAACATTAACCCATTTCCTGGCAGGCCAGCTGCCATTACCACATCAAAAAACCTGTCACAACAAAACATGACAAAAAGGTGCATGAACAAGCAGAAACAGTGAAACTATGTTCAGGACAAAAATTCCCTACTATTGTATGTCACCGGGCCCGCTGTTCTCCTTTCCCTTTCTTCCACATTTACTGCACAGTTGGCACTGAGGAAGGGGGATGGAAGCCACCGCTGGGCAGGGGGTCGACATGGAGGACTTCATGGGGCAAAGCTGCCCTGCCCAGTTGCTCATAGGGGCTGACTGCCTGGGCCACTCAGCCATGGACTTGCCCAGGCTGTTTCTGGATTTCAGCACAGGGTACCACAGAGAGGACTCAGGCCGTGGTGTGGGTGATGCAGCAGGAGCCAGTACTCTTGCAGACATTGATAGCACCTGCTGAGACTGTTCTTTCTGATGTGCTCGGTCATCCTCCCTTAGCTGCCATTCCTGTTCCAGGAACTGCAAAACAAGTGCTTGCTCCTGTGCTGAAACCCTACCCTCAATCTGTGCAGCCATCCTGAGCCTCGCCTCTTGCCATGACTTTCCTCTAGCCACAAGTCCCTCTGTCTTTGGTACTGGACCTGCTTCTAGGCCCCGTCCAGAACGTCAGCCATAAGGTCATCAGAGAAACGCTTCATCTTGGAATTATCCGTGAAAGTCCATTGATCCAGGCTCCTGCTGCAGTGTGGGTGGCGGTGGAGGTGCTGCAGCCTGTAGAGATCAAGGAGCCTGGAATAGGACAAGACACGGAGGGTTATTGTCTCAAAGAGCTCCGTGCAGGAGCACTGAAAAAATCCTTGTGGAATTTCAAGAACATAAAATGTTACTTTCTCAGGTTGAACTTCAGTATATTGTGAGAGGGATGCTTCAGACCACAGAAGCTCCCTGGACACACCTGGGTTACTGGCAGCAAAAGAAGTGCAAAGACAATGGCAAGTTAAAAACAAAAACAAAAAACTCCCCTCCCCCCTCCAAAAAAAAAATTGCAGAACAACTTGGGTTTGTGGGGCAATCTGAGCAGGCTACAAAAGGATTTTACTATCATTTTAGGCCTTCTGCATTTTGGAGGACGTAGCAGTTCTTGTGGTGCTGTGTAAAGGGAGATGTTATTCCAAGCTGCCAGGAGGAAACCAGCAGTGTATGCAACCAAAGTATTCAAATGTATAATGACTGAACAGCACATCTACAAGTGGAGTGGGCTGGGCAGCTACCAAGGTGGCCCGGCAAAATATGCCCTTCCCTGAAACGTGACTTCCTATCTGGAGTTCCTGCTACAGGAACAGTTTGCAGCTATCAGCACCCAGGATTGTGTCAGAATTCTTGGAATATCAGGGTGGGAAGGGACCTTAGGTGATCATCTAGTCCGACCCCCTGCTCAAAGCAGGACCAATCCCCAATTTTTGCCCCAGATCCCTAAATGGTCTCCTCAAGGATTGAACTCACAACGCTGGGTTTAGCAGGCCAATGCTCAAACCACTGAGCTATCCCTCCCCCCATGAGAGAATCAATAGAATGCTGCATTAGCTTCCACATGCTCAGCCTGTTATGACTTCATGTAAACACACAGACCTCCACTGCCACCCTCCTTACCCTCTTCCCTCCATCTCCCAGCACATATCTGGACAACGTATAAAACCCCAGTTATACTTGGGACACATGTTTTTGTCACCAATGAACTGCAGTTAACTGAAATGGGCTAGATTTGTAAATGGAACCCATTTCCTCCTCACCCCGCCCCTCCATCCCCATCAACAGTTCACGGTTTCCAGCAGGTTCCTTACACCGTCGTTCAGTGATTACAGAGCAATGTGCTTAAAGGCATGGTAATGTAAGGTTATTACTTTTAAGAAACAGGAAAGCCCTAGCAAAACTCTGCACCTTTCCAGTAAAAATTCACTTTCACTGGCATACTGCTCCAATAATTTTTGCATTGGTTCATAGAAAGAAATTCCTTCCATTCCTATATTAATAAATGTTAAAATGGAGCCAGAAACTTACCAGGGCCGGGGCGGATTCTATCCATTTCACATCCACTGCCAGTTCCACTGCAGGCTATTCCTCAGGCAGGGCATCAAAAAGCTCCTCCAAATATGGCCCCAGGATGTGCTGCTCCAACAGTAAAGCTTCCTTTGGGACTGGTTTCAATAACAGAGTCACCGTGCAGGCCTCACTCAGCACTCGCTGCTAGCTCCTATCAATCCCCAAGCTGGATTCTGGGGCCAGCAGGGCACCATCAAGGCTGACTAGGTCATCATGCATCACAATTGGCTCTGTACCCAGCACCCAGCCAACCCCCTCATAAAACAGGCATGATGTCAGTGAGTTGCCCGAGGCGCAGTTCTGGTCCCTGGTTTTCTGATACTTGGTCTTGAGCTGCTTAATCCACTCCTTCCACTGATTACCAGTCCAGCAGATTTCTGATACTGCTAACTTCTTTGCTATTTGCTGGTCTGCATGGTCACTCCTGGTACTTTTACTGAAGTCCACTGTTTTGCTGGCCTCACACCAAAGATTAATCAAAATCTGGGTGTGCTCCCATGACCATGAAGCAGCTCACTTCACAAACGATTCTTCTGGTCATCCTCCATTGTAAACAGAGAAGGTTCTCCAAGGGTGTGTTTGCAGCTCAGAAGTAATAAAAGAATGGAAGGGTTAAATGCTAACTCACCGAGCTCCTGCACTAGAACAAAGGGAGTTGCTTCCATTTCCCTGGAGTCAATTGATGATGCTCGTGATAGAGAAGACAAAGGTCGTCAGTGCATGAGATTGTGGGATACTTTTGGTGGACTCCCAGGAACCCGAGTTGGGGGGCTGCATCTACACTGTAAAGCAACAGATCTTGAACCCTGGGTCCTGTCTTGACTCAAGCTCAAGCCCTCCACCCACGCAGAGTCCTAGGACCCTGGGTCTGAGCCAAGTCTGAGAGATTAGTGTGAAGATGGAACCAGGGTTTGGCCTCAAGCCTGAGTCTGAGTCCAGGCTTACACTGCAATGTAGACATACCCTGTGGGTCTCTCCTTCTCAGGGATATGTTATATCCCAAGGCAATTGGGATCTTGAAATAATGTCAGGGTCCCCACTAAAAAATATAGACTCTCAAGTAAGCAGCGTGCAATGGATCTGATTTTCAGACTGGATTCAAGGAACAGGGTTCAAAAAAGAACTAGATAAATTCATGGAGGATAGGTCCATCAATGGCTATTAGCCAAGATGGGCAGGAATGGTGTCCCTAGCCTGTTTGCCAGAAGCTGGGAATAAGCAACAGGGGATGGATCACTTGATGATTACCTGTTCTGTTCATTCCCTCTGGGGCACCTGGCACTGGCCACTGTTGGAAGACAGGATACTGGGCTAGATGGACATTTGGTTTGACCCAGAAGGGCATTCTTATGTTCTAATGTTAATAGAACACCCCTCACCTCCTGGAACAACCACCATCTTGTGCAGGCTGAGATCAGAACCCTCCTCCATCTTCAGACAAGAAGTAGCAACCATAACAATCTAGAACCCAGCATAATTTCAAAACAGCCTTGCTGGTGATTCCACCCCACCAAAAGGCATAGAATAGAACAACTAGTGGGTCCCCATTACCAATCACTAAGCCCGGCTACTAAGACCCTGACATCTTCCCTTCCTATTGTCCCTACAGATCTCCAAGGTTCCCTGATGATTATGCGCAGCAAAAGAAGCAAAAAACTTTTCTAGTGTCAGTGGTGGAAAACAACAGCAGTTGCAGACAGGCTCCAGCACAAGGAATTCTTGCAAGTTTATACCCTGGCCATGAAAGTTAACCCAGAATTCACCACTCTGCTCCAGAATACTCCACCTCCCACTGCAAAGATCTGATTCTTAGAGAACGATCTAATGCGGCCTCTTGAGGCAGCAGAAAATAGTGCATAGGAGGCTGGGAAGGATCAGGATACAGAATCCACTGCTATGAGATCCTTCAGTCCTCCCCCATGTAAGGGACTGAATAATGTATGTCAGCCATTGAAAGCAATAGCCTCCATAGAACAACTCGGCAGCTATTCTGCAGCCTCTGGTAGGTGGATTCTTCACCCATCTCCTGCACATCAGTCTAGCTACTCAAGCTGGATGCCAGACTCTGCGTTTTCTCCTAGCTGAGTGGGTTTGAGGCCTTTAGGCTCTCACAGCACTACTAGTAAATGCCGTTCAACATCATTAAGCAGCAAAAAAAGTCATTAAGAACAACCATCAACGTACTTTTGTGATGTCTTGTAGCGAATTATTAAAGTTCTCTACAGTTTACAGCTGTCTTGGATTACCTGGAATTTCTTGCCCTCATTCCTTGAAGAAATAGTTTAAAACACACAAAAAAATACTAATGACTCCTCTCTTACACTGTTTTCACAACAATGTAACTACATTGACTTCAGTAAACATGATCTGAGAGTAGAAGCAGGCCCTAACAATCTCTTTTTAGTTAAGCCAACTTCAGGGTCTTTGGTCTTTAATGTTCTTCTAGTGTTTTCCAAACTATGTAAGCAAATAATCTTGCTAAAGGATGGGATCATAACTGTAGTGTTCCCTGAACTATTGCTTTACCTCAGCTTTATCCTCTTTGTACTGTTTAGCACAACAGGGCTTTCTGTAGGAAGCAACAGCATTAACTTCACTCAAAAGAGCTGGACGATGTAGTAGGAGGAAGGGGTGAAAACAGGGGTCTGATCCCACCCCTCTCTACTCTGACTTACAGGCAGAAGGGAGTGTATGCTGCATCCTATCCAAATCACAGTGTGGAATTCCTCCAAGGGCCTTCCACTGCAGCACAACCCCTGCATGTCCCCTTTGCCAAGAGCAGTGGTCTTAAGACCCAACCGAGGCCAAAGTAAATAATGGCTGTATGAAGTATAGTTTGAAATACCTGATCATCCACTATCTATCACGAGGATATGTGAAAAAGAAGAATCTGGTAGGCCTCATCAATGTTATTCATTCCAAGCATGTGGAAATCAACCCATGTAATACTAGGAGGAGAACAAAACATTTCTAGACTAGATTGTAGGATTATTACATATAAATGTGAATAATTAAAATCCTTAGGTAGCACCACCATCCAACCTGTCACTCGAGCCCATAAGCTGGGTGTGATGTTTGACTCAGAATGCTCTCTAGGTCTTCACATCCAGTCTATACCTAAGTCTTGCAGATTCTTTCCACATAATGTCTCTAAGGTATGGTCTTTTTCATCCATCCACACAGCTTGTCCAAGCTCTCATCATCTCATGTCTCAATTGCTGCAACAGCCTCCTCTCTGGCCTTAACAAGTGCAATTTTGCCCTGTTCTTATCCATTCAGAATCCCATTCCAAAGGTCCTTTTCATAGCCCGTCAGTCTGACCATGTCACCTTTCTTTGCATCCCTCCACTGGCTCCCCTTTCTCTAGTACATCAAACATAAGCTGCTTTCAGCATTGCAGAATGCAGAAACATTCACTTTCAAGGCCATAGGCGCCGACTCCGTGGGTGCTCTGGGGCTGGAGCACTCACAGAAAAAAATAGTGGGTGCTCAGCACACACCAGCAGGCCCTGCCAATCAGCTTCTCCCCCTCCCCCCCCCAGGCCTCCTGCATGCCGGTGGGCCCTGCCAATCAGCTCCTCCCCTTTCCCCTCAGCACCTCCCATCCGCCGCTGATCAGCCGTTCAGGAACTGGTGGGGCAGGGGTGGGGGCAGGAAGTGGTGGGGCAGGGGTAAGGGAAGGGGTGGAGTGGGGGAAGAGCCTGGGGCAGAGCAGGGGTCGAGCACCCGCTGGGAAATCAGAAAGTCAGAGCCTCTGTTCAAGGCCCTTCATGATCTAGCTAGCCCCATTCTGCCTATCATCTCTCATTCACTATCAAGCTGTCAAAGCACTTCCAGCTAACCCATGATGCCTCCAACACCCACTTGTTGAAACAAGCACCTTCCTGGTTTTTCCCACAGTGCCTCTCACACTTGGGAGGTGCTCCCTGTAAACATCTGCAAAGCTAATTCAAGTCATTATCCACCTTCAAATCCCTCCTCAAAACTCTCTTGTGCTGTGATGCCTATAAAAAACTGGACAACAGTTAGACTGTTGATGTGCTGAGACCACTTCTTATCAGGCTGGCCAATTTTGTCTGATTGTTTCCTTGTAGTCCTCCATCGGTTGTCTTGTGTCTTAGATTATAAACTCACTGGGAAAGGGACCATCTTTTATTTTGTTCTGTGTTTGTACAGAACCTAGCACAATGGCTAGGGCTCATAGGTGCTTCGGTAAGACCAATACAATAAATAATAGGTCCCATACATCTTTCACATCCAGATTATGTATTCACAGTGATGGTTATCATTCCATACCTTGTGAAATAAACCATGTGAAACTCAACATGCCAAGACACCTAGCTAGACCTGAATTTCAAAAAAACAAAGTGCTCTTTCTTAGGAGAGAGAGTATCCAAAATATAATTATAGAACCCAGAATTACTTCCTTTAGTTTGCTTCCCCAGATGAGCCATTTGGAATTAAAACAACCTTATTGAAGAATCTGTCATTTCTGGATTGTTCCAGGATTGGAAGAATTGAAAATAATCCTTCTTGTGAATTAACATGGACATGCTGAATTTCAAGGAAAAATGAAACGTTGTGCCTTCCTACAGTTTCCCAATTCTTAAGGAATCCTCCTTAGCTTCATTACATATATTTGAGAGACAAGGTGGGTGAGGTAATATCTGTTATTGGATCAACTTCTGTTGGTGAGAGACAAGCTTTTGAGCTTATACAGAGCTCTTCTTCATATATTTGGCTATTTCACTCTTCTTGGTTTTAAGTTGTCTCAGTATTATTATTCTTTTGGATGGGTTATTAAAGCCCTTTCACATTCCATGAACAGATTCATATTATACCCATTATCTCATAACTTATTTGACTGAATATGGCCAAGCATGGCTTATTGGAAAGAAGGAGCTCAGAAACACTGGTCATTTAGAACCATATAAGTACACAGATTGACAAAAGTCCTATATCTGTTTTCCTTATCTGCACATAGCATGACTATACTGAGTAAGTATTGGATAAATATAACCTGATGCTGACACCCAGCAGGTCCTATTGACTTCAAATTTCGTCATGTACAATTGTTGGTGAACCTTTTTGGTGGTCTGTAGCAGGGCAGTTCTCTCGCTCCTAAGCGGCAAATTTAGGCTGAGTGGGGAAGCAGCCACAGCTGGGGCCATGCCCCAATCAGGCCACAGCAGGCCTAATAAAAGGCTGAGAGTCAGGAGCTGAGTCATTCTCTCTCCAGTCTGGAGGGAGAAAGACCTGGCTGCCTGAGAGAGGGTACCTGAGGCAGAGCAGTGCTGGGGAAAGGCAGAAGGAGCCGGGGAGCTCTATCCTGGCAACTCCCCAGGCTGCAGGCCTTGAGCAAGGCCTAAGACAGGTACTGAGGTTGCAAAGGTACAGCCCGGGGCTAGGCAGAAGCAGCAGGTCCAAACCCCCTTGCCAGTGATGAGTGGTTTACAGACTGCAGTCTGCCCCAGTGAGTGGGGCCTAGATGCTGACTGGCAGTAGCCACTGAGGCAAAGTGGGGATAGAGGGTTGGGGGTTCCCCTGGGAGGGGAGACCCAGAGTGTGGAGGTATTGCAGTGGGCAGAACCCTGAGATAGAAGGGGCACTGCCAGGGGGCAGCACCCCAAGGAAAAAGGGAACCGGAGTCTGGGAGGGAAACGGGGGCCAGCGACAGGCGAGACACCAGCCTGCAGAGGGCGCTCCAAGGCTGGTACAAAGAGCTAATTCCCAGACAATCAGCAGGAGGTGCCATGTGGGTGAGTCTCGCATCGCTACACGGTCCCATACAGTTAAATTATGCAATCTTTACTCATGTTGGTGAATGCTTATTTGAGTAGTCAATGAGTCCAACAGGACTAATTGTGTGAAGAAATGCTTACCAATATGAGAAAGGGATGTACAGTCATAATGAATAAGTTCAAGAATCATTATTTGTTTTTCATAGTAAAACTATTATTTCTAATTTTTGTTCTGTATTTGTACAGCTCCTAGCACAGCAGCATCCTAGTCTGTGACTGGAGCTCCCAGGCACCACCATAATACAAATAAATAGTAATAATAATAATGCTTTGTAGAAAAAATTAGAAAATTAAAAGTGAAATACCTACAGTTAAGTTCAGATCATGAATGACCTACATTTATCTCTGCATTTACAAACTCATCCAAAGTGACAAGTAATAATTCATGTTCATCTAATAATTAAACTACAAGATGAGACGTATTAAAAATTAAATGACAGAATTGAATGTTCTGCAGGCCCAATCCTAAGAAAAAGAAGAAAATGAGAAATGAAAAAATGTACCTAGTTGTAAGTGATCTCAGCTAATATGCTACTCTGTATTATTGATTTGCTTCATTTTAAAACATTGTAAGAAATCAAATCCCCACATTAACAATACATAGTATATAAATCAACTGAAAAAGAAAGTAAAATATTCAGTAGTCATATCGTTGTACTGAATCTAAACTACATCTTAATCTGATATACAGGGGATCATGTCCCAAAGCATGAAAGCAGCCTTCGTTGTTAATAAAAAGACAAAGAGGGACACAGCTTTGGATAGATCAATCTGCAAGTTCAATTCTGCAAACACTTTCAAGGATGGACTTCACTGACTTATGTGGTCTCATTGGGTATGTCTATACTGCACGTTAGACCAGGGCTCTGACTCAGATTTGAGCCCTAACCCCCTTTCCATCCATACATACATCAAGCTGATTTGGGTGAACAAGCAGGCAGGACCTAGGTCCTAAGACCCTGCTAGAAGGGTGGGTTGGAGCCCAAGTCCTGATGTGACTCGATCACAAACCCGATCATTTTGCAATGTGGACATAGCTGAAGCCACAGCCCTGAATTAGAAGGGCTGTGTAGTGCAGTATGGACATGTCAGAATATTTGTAAGACCCAGGTCCAGCACCAGTAAGCCCAGGTTTACAGTACAGTGTGGATGGGCTTGGAAACAAGCAAGGGCTTGGAAACACTGAATCCACAACTCTGGGTCCCACAGACCCAGGTTTACAATGCAGTGTAGACATACTCATTGGCTTCAATGGGAGCACACAATAAGGACTGCAGTATCGAACCCTATATTTATAAATACTGACTGTAAAATTAAAGTCAAGATTCAAGCAACATATTTAAAGGATATTATGTGAAAAGTTATTCATGAAGATCAGGTAGGATTTGCATATAGGAGTGTCACTGTCAACTACTGTGGAAAAAACTTTCACTTGATCCCAGTTACTAGACATACTTGCCGTTTTGTCATTAGATGCAGAGAAAGCATTTTTAGAGAATCAGACGGCTCTATCTATGATCAGTATTCAGGAAATTTGGTCAACCTTTCTCATCAGCACTGAGGTAATATATACTTCTCTTTGCATAAAAATTTACTCGGATTAAATTCACCAGCATTTCATCTGGAAGGAGGGCACATCTAGGCTGCTCTCTTTGTCTTCTTTTTCACTTTTCTCTCAAACCATCCTTATGGAAAAGACCTACAGAAATTAATAGGAATTGATATAAATTACTCTAAAAACCTGCAACATCTAATAAAGTATTTGAGTCACCTTGAAGGGGTTTGATTTCAAGCACACACTCTCTGAAAGTCAAGCTGGCCCTTTAAAGAGTCTCGAGATGGAAAACTGTGGCACCCAAAATCATGTCACTTTTGAAAATGTAGACAATATATTTGCAAACTCATACCTATGAATTTTATATGGAAAGTTTCCCTTTAAAGTCATTCATTCAATGGTCCTTTATGGCATGAACTTTCTGGAGATGCTGGGTTAAATGTTGCAAAGCATGACTGTTTCACTGTGACCACAAACTTCAGAAAAGGTTATCTGAAAGGTCTGCTGGGATACAAAGTTTCATGTGAACCTGGACTAACCTATGGAACTCAAAATGGATGAAAATGTTTGCAAAATCTTCTGCAAAGTGAAATCATTGAGTTTCACCCCGTCCCACTTTTCCTGAGTGATTAAGTTGTATTTCAGAACAGCCAAAAGAGCAGCTTCAGATGACCTTCAGAAATAGCCAAGCCTATAAGGAGATAAAATCTCAGATAAATATAGTTTCCAAATTATGCATTTTGAAGCAAAACAATTATCAAATCAGCCAGTGTAACTCCCTGAAAAGTGAAGTGACATGCTGAGTCAGCTTGGAGCACATTAAGATCTGACGGCAGCATTTCCCGCAAGTCAGCACCTATGCAATATTTTCTTCGATGATCCATAGAAGCAAAGCATTACAATAATGTGACCTAGAGATTCTGAAAGCACACGAGTGGAGTCAGCAATGGACAAAGTCTGGCTAGATTCCATTAATGGTAAAAGGACAATGCTTACTCTAGTGTTAATATGACCCCCAAACAGGAGTACAGAGTCCAAATTAACCCCCCAGATATGAATATCAGCAGAGAGCACAATTGCATCAGCAGAAAACCCATATTATATAAATATCTCTTAATGAATATGAGTACTAACCAGAGGCATGTCAATTCGCTGAGTTATAAAAGAACACTAAACATAAAAAGCTTACATCATACCAGACAGATAGCCATACAGGATAGGAAACCTGCAGGTGAGTTGGAAGTTAAATCTTATCAAATTTTTAAGAGGTTAAATTTGTCTTTGCCAAACAGAAAATACTCAACCGGGCTCAGGAACCATTCTGACACCTCTGGGAAGCTATTAACTTGTTCCCTGCAATCTCAGTTTTTGGTTTTTTTGTTTGTTTGTTTTTTAGTAAGTCTCTAGTTACTATGATTGTGAAGAAAAGTTCAAAATTGTGACTGATGCAGAGATGTCTATCTAAGTCTACAGACAGTGGAGAACAATAGCTTTGAGAGATGTGAACTGCCCCATTCATTGCATGAAGGTGTTAATTCAGTTCCCCTGTGATGATAATTTAAATGCCAACATTTCATTCCATGTGTATGAAAGGAGAGGGAGGATCACAGATCTGCACAATTTACTCATTATGGTACCACAAATGGGTAGGGCTTGGAAGATACCATCAATTCCTCCCCACTCCCCCAATCAGAAAAAGAGCCCAGCCTCAGAAGCATAGCAGAGCTTAGTATGCACATATTCAAGCCCTACTCAGGGGCAGCTAAGCTCAAGGAGCCCAGTGGCACTATCATATTTTCAATTAATTATTATTATTATTATTATTTGTATCATGACTAGAAGCCCCAGTCATGGACCAGGCCCCCACTGTGCTAGGTGCTGCACAAACCCAGAACAAAAAGGCAGTCCCTTCCCCGAAGAGTTACAATCTAAGTATAAGATAAGACAACAATTGGATACAGACAGACTGACAGGGGAGTACAAAGCAGCAATGAGACATTATTGATCAGTATGATAAGCAGTGACCTCAGCACACCAGCAGCCTTGCCTTTTTCAAGTTTTTTGTAGGCCTCACTGCAAAGGAGAGTTTGAAGGAGGAATAGCCACACAATCAACAGTGAAGGGAGTCTCATTTTGACAGTTCACATGGGCAGAGCTTATTTTGTGGGGAGAGCAAGGGAACATACTGATATCTTTTCACCGCAGTCTGATTACTGATTTTCAACCCCAAACTCAAACCATCCCATTTTCCAGTTAGAGTGAATAGGTTAGTGGAACTGGAACCTTCTTATCTTGAAGAGTTATAAGTTTGATGATAAATCAAACTGTGGCAGAGGCAGGTTACACTTTTGTGGGTCCCTGGGCCTGAGTAAATGGCCCCCATTCCCCCGGCACTCCTGCCGGGGAGCAAAGTCAGAGCATGGAGGCTTGCCCCACTCTGCCTGCCCGGCACTCCTGCTGGGAAGTGCTGTCGGGGTACAAGGGCTTGCTTCAATTTGCCTGCGCAGTGTTCCTGCCGGAGAGTGTGATCAGGGTGCGGAGGCTTGCCCCGCTCTGCCTGCCCGGTGTTCCTGCCGGGGAGAAGGGTTGGGGTGCGGGGGCTTGCCCTGCTCCCCAGTAGGCGACCAGACAGGCAGAGCAGGTTGGCGCGTGGGGGCGCCCATTTTTCCAGGGCCCCCGGGCACGGGCCCTGTTGGCCCAGTGGCTAATCCACCACTGGGCACAGGTGAGGATGGTGCTAAATACAATGAGAATTCATGGTTCACACAAACTGACAGAGCTGCCGGAGTTAGAAACCAGGTTACAATGGATAAGTAGTCTGAAATAGTTCAAGATTGTATGAATAGCAAGAGTAATATGTATTTGTTATGTATTAATTATATTATGAATTTATAAAGCAATCAATCACATGGATCTGGGTGCTGGACGTTCTGAACATCAAGAGTGAAAATACACACAATGTTCAATAATAGAAAACTAGAGAAGTGAGAGATTTGAGATGTCTGACTTTAAAAACACTCCAGGAATCACTAGAAAGATTATATTCCACAACCTTGGAGCGAGGTTTGAAAAAGCCCTGTACTTCGAAATTGTACAAAGCACCAATGTCATAACAAGGAAAGAACCGGACCCAGAATGTAAGGCTTACATGTGAACATAATCCTGAAATCATCATCATGAACATGAATCAAATTACACCTCAAAGAGTAAGAGAATAAAGGCCTAATTCTCCTCTCCAGTGAAAAACAGGATTAGCTACATTGAATTAAGTGGAGCTGCAAGGTTCTGATATTGGCTTTCAAATATGTCAGTAATAAAAATGCTGATTGAAGTCTTCAAAGAAGCATTTTTTGATGGAAAACTCTTAAGTTGAACATTTTTTGACCAGCTCTACCTGTGAGATGCTGGCACCCAACTTCCTTAGGGCTTGTCTACACAAACATTTAGTTTGCAGCAAGCTGGGGTTTGAATCTACCCCATGCTAACCTGCCGAGGACTAACTGTCCACATGGACCCTGCTGATGTGCATATAGACCTGTTTCAAAGAGGACTAGATCAGACCACATTGACGAACTGTTAACGTGTGTCAGAAGGGTCCAAGTGGATAGTTAGTCCTTGGCAAGCTAGTCCTGAGTAGATTCACAATCCAGCTTGCTGTGAACTAAATGTTCACATAGACAAGCCCTCAGTTGCCTTTGAAAATGGCTCCCATCTATTTTTATTCCAATTTAAGAAGCAGCCAGTGAAACTCTCTGATTAATAGTGAATAGTGAGAGTCACAAGGTGTAGAGAGAAAAAAATCAAATGTTTCCACACATTCTACTTGGATTTACAACAGCAGAAGTGAAATGGGGATAACAATACTTCCTCACTTCACACGGGTGCCATGAGGATAAAATTTTGCTTGTGAGGTACTCAGACACTAAAGAGTTTGAGGCCAAAGAAGTAGGCAGATAGGCCAAGTATGGAAAATAGCGGTGGAATCTTCCTGCAATGGGGTTTACAAACCCCATACTGAGCACAGGTAGATGGGAGAGGAGAGTCTTTCCCACTTACAGGCAACCAGGCTGATCACACCCCTGCATAGCTGTCAGAACTGCCAACCATGGAGACATGCACCCACAGCTAAAGGAAACAAGCTAAACTATAAAGGATGGGGAACAGAGAGACCTGGGATAGCAGAGGGGGCAACAACCCCATGCCAGGCTGCATCTGGGAAATCAACAAGGAGACAAAAGGAAACTGGTAAGCTCTGGAATTTAAGGGCCGATAGACTCAATTTAAGTAAAGAGTCTATGGACTGATCTAATTGCAGATGAATTGAAAGGGACCAGTTAGGGAAAAGCTGGGACCCCCTAGGGTGACTATGTAATGCTGACAGACCTCAGTCGTTGGTGGGTGGGATCGAACCAGGGACCTCTGGAGCTTCCTGCATGAGCTAAAAGTCAACTCGCTGTTAGCTAAGGCTGAAGAGCAGACTCATTTTATATATCTCTCTAAGTGATCTCAATGCCACTAGATGGGACAGAACACCACACCCAGAAGGTGTGTGGGTTACAACTGCAGTTGACACTTCCTCTCAGCAGATCACCACTACAGGTCAACCAACTATGCCATACAATAGGATCAGAAGATACTTTGCTCTTCATTCATGTTCATTCCTTGGGGTTTTTTGTTTATTTCTGTCTGCTCTAAAGGTCATTTCTGTGATGTGGATATTTGTCCAATAGGTGCAGGATGGGAACAACCAGCTCATTTCAGGTAGGCCATCAAACACCCTTAGTATTTACTAGAGAAACTAAATGAATTCTTTGCTTCGGTCTTCAAGGCTGAGGACGTTAGGGAGATTCCCAAACCTGAGCCGTCTTTTGTAGGTGACAAATCTGAGGAATTGTCACAGATTGAAGTGTCACTAGAGGTGGTTTTGGAACTAATTGATAAACTTAACTGTAACAAGTCACCGGGACCAGATGGCATTCACCCAAGAGTTCTGAAAGAACTCAAATGTGAAATTGCGGAACTATTGACTAGGATTTGTAACTTGTCCTTTAAATCGGCTTCTGTACCCAATAACTGGAAGATAGCTAATGTAATGCCAATATTTAAAAAGGGCTCTAGAGGTGATCCCAGCAATTACAGACTGGTAAGTCTAACATCCGTACCCGGCAAATTAGTTGAAACAATAGTAAAGAATAAAATTGTCAGGCACATAAAAGAACATAAATTGTGGGGCAAAAGTCAACATGGTTTCTGTAAAGGGAAATCATGCCTTACTAATCTATTAGAGTTCTTTGAAGGAGTCAACACACATGTGGACAAGGGCGATCCAGTAGACATAGTGTACTTAGATTTCCAGAAGGCCTTTGACAAGGTCCCTCACCAAAGGCTCTTACGTAAATTAAGTTGCCATGGGATAAGAGGGAAGATCCTTTCATGGATTGAGAACTGATTAAAAGACAGGGAACAAAGGGTAGGAATAAGTGGTAAATTTTCACAATGGAGAGGGGTAACTAGTGGTGTTCCCCAAGGGTCAGTCCTAGGACCAATCCTATTCAACTTATTCATAAATGATTTGGAAGAAGGGGTAAACAGTGAGGTGGCAAAGTTTGCAGATGATACTAAACTGCTCAACTTAGTTAAGACCAAAGCAGACTGTGAAGAACTTCAAAAAACTTGGGCAATAAAATGGCAAATGAAATTTAATGTGGATAAATGTAAAGTAATGCACATTTGAAAAATAACCCCAACTATACATACAATATGATGGGGGCTAATTTAGCTACAACTAATCAGGAAAAAGATCTTGGAGTCATCGTGGATAGTTCTCTAAAGATGTCCATGCAGTGTGCAGCGGCAATCAAAAAAGCAAACAGGATGTTAGGAATCATTAAAAAAGGGATAGAGAATAAGACGGAGAATATCTTACTGCCCCTATACAAATCCATAGTGCGCCCACATCTTGAATACTGCGTACAATTGTGGTCTCATCTCAAAAAGGACATACTGGCATTAGAAAAGGTTCAGAGAAGGGCAACTAAAATGATTAGGGGTCTGGAACGGGTCCCATATGAGGAGAGATTAAAGAGGCTAGGACTTTTTAGCTTGGAAAAGAGGAGACTAAGGGGGGATATGATAGAGGTATATAAAATTATGAGTGGTGTGGAGGAAGTGAATAAGGAAAAGTTATTTACTTGTTCTTATAATAGAAGAACTAGGGGCCACCCAATGAAATTAGTGGGCAGCAGGTTTAAAACAAATAAAAGGAAGTTCTTCTTCACACAGCGCACAGTCAACCTGTGGAACTCCTTGCCTGAGGAAGCTGTGAAGGCTAGGACTATAACAGGGTTTAAAAGAGAACTGGATAAATTAATGGAGATGAAGTCCATTAATGGCTATTAACCAGGATGGGTAAGGAATGGTGTCCTTAGCCTCTGTTTGTCAGAGGGGGGTGATGGATGGCAGGAGCGAGATCACTTGATCATTACGTGTTCGGTCCACTCACTCTGGGGCACCTGGCATTGGCCACTGTCGGTGGACAGGATACTGGGCTGGATGGACCTTTGGTCTGACCCAGTACGGCCTTTCTTATGTTCTTATGTTCTTAGTATCTTGCACTAGATACAAACCACTGATCTATGTGTAAAAGGTGTATCCCATTATCCATTTGTTGTTTCTCATCAGATACTTATGTTGTAAACTCTGTGGGAGCAGAGAATGTCTTTTTGTTAGGTGTGTTCAGTGCTTAGCACAATGAGGCCCTGATCATTGCCCTGAGGCAGAGCCTCAGTGGTGTAAATTGTAATAGCGCTATTGAATTCTATGGCGCTATGACAATTTATATCAATTGAGGCTCTACCCTTCTAGGTGCTACCACAAAACAAATATTAAATCATCTATCTCCTGAGTCTATTTATCCACTTGGTACTATATTTATGTTCCCCAAATTACTAGTTAATTAGTGATTGATGATAACGAGTCCATCTACAACATACTCACCACTCTTTTAAGAAAGAAAATATCCATTTGTATCTACCATTTCAAAGAAGCAGCAATGTACTTCCTCAGTAAGGTTAGAGTTCCTTCTGATAAGCTTGTTTTAGATTACATGGAATGTTGCAGGATATATCTTAAACGTCAGAATACATTTCAGAATTACATTTTTCAGAATGTTCATTAGTCAAGTATATAGGTCACAACAGTCAACCAATCATTTTAATAGTCAGAGAAAAGCTACCCCTATCTATCCGCTTTAACTATCAGATTCCTTTCAAAAAGACTCTCATGAGCAAAATAGTTTTTTTGCCACAAGCAGTTTGAGAGTTTAAGTATCCTACATAATGAAGGTCTCACTCATAAGCTTGTTAAGACGTGATGTGATTTTCTTCGTAATATGTTTCTAGACCCTTGTCTGAGCAAATTACACCATTTTTTTCTTCAAAGTGTTCTCTTTTGGAACCATACGCTACCTGAGTTTCATACACAATGAGGGATTTCAGCTAGTTGGTTATAGAGACCATGGACAGACTCACATATTCACTGCTAATGCTCTCAGGAATATAAACCGTTTCCAAAGGATACAACAACATGGGATAGTGATTTTTCTTGCTTTTGCTAATGTTTCATCTTTCCATTTTTAACTCAGATATTTCATCATCGATGGCTCATTGTCATCTTAAACACCTTCGCCAAAATTAAATTCATAATCATTCCTCCCAAACCCTCTCCATTCTCCACAGCTTATGGCATTCCCATCCTCCCTGACTCTTAGGCCTGTAACCCGGGTTCTTCAACTCCTCTCTCTCATTCTAACCCATCAGGGCCACACCGTGCTATGTACTGTAAAGAACACATAGAGCCAGCCCTTGCCCTGAAAAGCTTAAAAACTCAATCGACAAGACAGACCAAGGATATGAGGAAACTCAGAGACAGAGAGAGGAGGAATGACTGGCTCAGGGTCAGTAACAATAGAACCCAATTCTCCTGAGTCCATGACTAATGTTCCTCACCCCAAGCACAACTACACATGAGCCAGCCCAAATTTTTCCCTATGAATCCAATTCTGCTCTCATTAAAGCCAACAGGATTTTTTCCCTTAACATAAATGGAAGACTAAACCCTATTATGTGATGTAATTCCACGTCACAGCAAAAAGCTTAGGTGTGCACTTCAACTTCCTTCACAACTACAGAATGCTACCAAAGATGTCCTTTAATTATGGAGTAGAACTGTGACAGTATTGATTAACAGTGCTTTTTATTCTCTGCATTGAGCTTACTCAGATCCTGAACTCCTTTGAGTCCTTTGAACTTTTTTGACTGCTTAATGAAAAACTTGTTCATAATCTCACATGCCAGGAGAAAAGTTCCAGGCATCCCAGTCTCCATGTCAGCAAAGAGAGGTAATAATGAGTCAGCAATAAATTGGTTATTTATTATATTATTATTTTAGTGTTCTTTTGGCAAGGTAGTCTAATAGAAATCACTCTCATAATTATGGGAAATATTTGGCCAGGAATATTATTGACCTCCTGTTGCAATTAATTTTTCTTCTGAATTTCAAAAATAAAAATGAGAAAAACCACACTTCTGAGAAAACCTCCTTTCCCCTTCATTAAAAAAAAACGGAAGCCTACAAATTTGGGATTGCACACATGTAAAATATCTTTGGTTATGAAGCCGGGCTTGCAGATGTGTAGGGAAGTCACTGACATTTTAAGGATATTAATGTGACAATAAAAGATCACCTGAAGGGATGTAGGGATTTTGGAAATACATGTGCTTTGGAAATACTCAGTCATTTGGTAACTAGCTAGACACAATGCTGGGGATACATGGTCTAAGAAAAGAGAAAGCAAACTCTGTAGTTGAAAAACAAACAAACCACTCTTGGAGATACCAAGTACAGAATTATAAGGACCAAAAAGACCTGGAAGGTGACCTAGTCTATCCCCCTCCCATTGTAAGATTATCTAATTTGCTGCATTCTTCAGTGCTTTTTCCAGACCAGTTTTCCATAATCCAAGTGAAGGGGGTTTCACCCTTGGCAGGCTGTGCCTCTGTCCAGTCCCTTTTCTTGTAAGGATTTTTTTCTAATAGGATACTCAAGACTGCAGCCAGGTTTTTAGGGTCTGGGACAAGATTTCAAAATAGAAGCAGCCTGCCCCCTTGCAAAGTGTCCATTCTCCAATCATTGCGCTCACCGCATTCCTGAAGCCTTCCCCCACCTACATCCCTTCCTCTCTATCCCACTTCCACTATCCCCATTGCTGTTTTAGGCTCTCCTTCTTTCAGTCACCCATATGGGTACCCGCACTCGGACGGCTCCCATCACTAGGCCCATACATTCACCCACCTCCCTGCTCCAGTTCATAACCCCATGCTTTGAAGCTCTGGAGTCCTAAAGAGGATCTGCGGGTAGAGGTATGGTAAGAAGTGGTCCAGAGCCCTAAAGCATGACTAGCTGTACAGAATATGGATCAGACTCCCTGCAGCAGAGATGCACTCAAGCGCAGTTCCCGCCAGCAACCTGGAGGGTGCAGTGGCCTACCATTAAATAGCTCAGCACAGTAGCACTAGAGGTGAGTGAACCAGCCAAAGGACAGCACCACAGATCTGGCAAAAGAGGCATTGCCAGGCCTGTGTCCCCAACTAGAGCCAAATCCCCATCCAGCTGCCGTGGTTGTCCCCCCGCCAATGGCAGCCCAGAGGACAATACAGCCTCAAAGTTAAACCTTTGGAAAAATCAAGGGTTTTAAAAGATGAGCTGTAGTAGCTCCTGCAACACCTACACCCCAGCTCTCCACAGAGGCAGATCCACTGGCTGCACTCCCATATCGCCCTGGGATACCCTTTCCCCATCCCCAAACTCCTCATAAACTATGGCTCACGGTGCACTGCTAAGGCATACAGTAGCTCTGTGGTATGTGCAGGGTGCACACTCCCTACTTGGGATCCCAGAATAGCTCTTTCCCTGCCTTACAGTTGCTCTCATACCAGCTCGTAATGACCCTAAAGTAGGGTGACCAGACAGCAAGTGTGAAAAATCGGGACAGGGGTGGGGGGTAATAGGAGCCTAAGAAAAATCCCCAAATATCGGGACTGTCCCTATAAAATCAGGACATCTGGTCACCCTACCCTAAAGGGACACTCTCACCACCATGTAGCACATTCTAGTCCCACTCCCTCCATCCCTGACATGGGTATGGGGCAGAAGAGGTGATAAAAGGCAGCTATGCCGGCTCTACACCCCCCAGGATTTCTCCCAGAAATCGTGAATTCCTAGCTGCCTATTTAGGGCAGTTTTACAGTCCATTTGCAACACTGCCAAATCAGAGGCCAGAATTCGGTACTGGCTTTTTAAACCGCGTTTGGTTTTTTTGGTTGGGTTTTTTTTGGTACCAATTTTCTAAACCCCGATAAGTCTTTGTACATGTCTTTTGTTTTCCAAAACCACTTAAGCCACATTAATGATTATTATTAACATAATTTCTTTAAGCATTAACCAATCTTCAAAGCTTTCAGCAGGCAACAAAATGGAAAAAAACAAGCTAGCAAAAATGGAAACTTTCAGCATTCTGCTCAAAGCTCTCCCGGCAAACAGCCCTGCATTCACAACCTAGCGCTCAGACTGCATTTTATAATAGAACCACTTTGCATGCATTGCACACTCCTGTAGTGCAGCAATCCCTGAATGAATGCCAGCACAGTACATTAGCAGAGGTTATCTTTGGTGCCAGAATTTTTAAAGTTATACAATAATTTTTTGACAGCCATCCAATCAGTATATGTAGTAATATCAGAGGCAGTAGCATTTCCTTAAGGGGACAACGTTCATCCAGAAAGAAACCTGAACAAACTTGAAACTATAACCAGAACAGAACTAAATTCAAGCCTGAATTTTTTGGTATCAACTATTCACTATCCTGCACTCAGCCAGAACCACCTGTAAACTACCCCCCATCTTATCCTCATCCCCAACAAGCAGCTATCAAACTGGACTCATTGATAATGAATTCTACACATTCCAAACGAACCCAAATTAATCCAGAACCATGTCCAACCAGCCAAAAACAAACCAGAGAATAATGCTGCTTACAATAGAAAGAAATTGTAGTTGATTTTGAAAAGAGAACGTGAACTGAAGCTAAATTCTATGAGAGTATCAAGCTAATGAAATAGGCAATAAAAAAAAAGGGAGTAAATGAAAATCATTACTGCTATTGGAAATAGTACAGGATTTATTCCAGTAGCAGGGGAAATATCCCAAGTTGATGCAGGTAGTTCTTGCATAGTGAGGATAGATACACCTTCTTTATAGTTGGTGAGTGTGGTCTGCAGTAATGGAAGGTGAACCTGGGTTATTCTGCAAGGTTAGGGAGAGGGATCCTCACTCTTATCTAGTAAGGAATGGCGTCAGGTGGTGCAGGCTGGCTCTGACATGTTTACAGAAAGTTTCTGGGGAGTTTTCAGAATTGTCAAGGTGTTCTTGGCTTGTTCAGGAGGTTGAATGAGGTCTTCATTGGATTCTAGCATGCTGGGTTGGCTCCAGATGGATCATGGCATACTGAAGTTGCTTCTATCTAAAAAAGTTTGTAGTAATAACACAATTTCAAAATAGAGTATTCACCTCCTCAGACTATTTCTCTGCTGACGAGTTGGAAGAGTCTCTTGGAGCTCTAGGATGTGCTCCTCAGTACAGTCCTGATCTATATATACAATCAATAATTACAGCTATTATAGGAGAAGCTAGAATAGCAATTCTTCACTCTCCCAAAACGTCTTATCTCAATCATGGAAAGATTGCTCAATCTAACTTGACTATTTCCAAAGATATTGCATGCATGCTCAAAAAAGGTACATTTCATTAATTCATTGTTGTCAGTGAAATATTTCATTTTGTCTAGATTTTGGGGTCACCAGATCTTTTTTGTACCTGAGGTTTGTAGCTACATGTAATGTCTCTAGTTAGCCTTTGTGTTAGCTGTCTCTGTGTCCAGACATGACCCAGTAGGTTCTACAAAAAAGAATTACTGCAGCTTATTCAGGGATCAAGGTGCATGCACCACACTTGCATTGAGCCAGTAGCACTTCCTGGCATGTGCCTCTACTGGGTCTCTTAAGGGATTGTCCCCTACACTACATATCAAGAGCAGGTATTAACCACTTCAATTTTACCACTAACGTTTTTATAAGCATATGCTGTACTGCTTTTGATGGCCACAGTTGACTCAGTGTTCATATTATTACATGACAAAGTATACTATGCTTGTAACTTCTGTGACTGGAAAGCATTTCAGACACAGTGTCTATCCATGCAATCCTGACCAACATATGACGATCAAACAGTGGCTACATGTTTCAACACTGGTTGGTTTAACAGAGCATGATCTATTTCTCAGGTGGATGAACTCACTCAACTATTGTCTCCCACCAAAGAAACTATGAAGACCCCGCCCACACTGCACATGGGAACAAGTCTAGATTCAATCCTCCAAGAGTGCAATCCTTAGGACAACATATTAAGCTTTACAATAGATATACTGCATCAGCCCAATGGTCCATCAAGTCCAGTGTCCTGTCTTCTGACAGAGGCTAGTGCCAGATGCTTCAAAGGGAATGAATGGAACAGGGTAAATATTGAGTGATCCATCCCCCATCGTCCAGTCCCAGCTTGTGGCAGTCAGTGGTTTAGGGACACCCAGAGCATGGGGTTGCACCCCTGACTATCTTGGATAATTGCCCTTTATGGACCTATCCTCCATGAATTTATCTAGTTGTTTCTTGAACCCAGTTATAGTTTTGGCCTGACAATGAGTTCCACGGGTTGATTGTGTGTGATGTGAAGAAGTACTTCCTTATCTTTGTTTTAAACTTGCTATTAATTTAATTGGGTGACCCCTGGTTCTCATGTTATGTGAAGGGGTAAATAACACTTCCCTCTTCACTTTCTCCACACCATTCATAATTTTATAGACCTTTATCATATCCCCCCTTAGTTGTCTCTTTTCTAAGCTGAACAGACCCACTCTGTTTAATTTCTTCTTGTATGGAAGCTGTTCTATACCCCTAATCATTTTTATTGCCTTTTCCAATTATGTATCTTTTTTGAGATTCAGGACCAGAATTGAACACAGCATTTAAGTTGTGGATGTACCATGGATTCATATAGTGGCATGATATTTTCTTTCTTATTATCTATCCCATTTCTAATGGTTCCTAATATTCTATTCGCTTTTTTGATTACCGCTGCACACTGAGCACGTTTTCAGAAAACTGTACACCATGACTCCAAGATCCTTCTCAAATGTTAATAGCTAATTCACAACCCATCATTTTGTATGTATAGTTGGAATTATTCTTTCCAATGTGCATTACTTGGCATTTATCACACTGAATTTCATCTGCCATTTTGTCATCCAGTCCTTCAGTTTCATGAGATCCCTTTGTAACTTTTCAGTCAGCTTTAGACTTAACTGTCTTGAGTAATTTTGTATCTGCAAACTTGGACACCTTACTGTTTACCCTGTTTTCCATATCATTTATGAATCTGTTGAACAGCACTGGCCTCAGTACATAGTCTGGGGGGACCCTGCTATTTGCCTGTTTCCATTGTGAAAACTCACCATTTATTCCTACACCTTTGTTTCCTGCCTTTTAACCAGTTACTGATTCATGAGAGGACCTTCCCATTTATCCCAGAACTGCTTATTTTGCTTAAGAGCCTTTGTATGGGAGCTTGTCAAAGGCTTGCTGAAAGTCCAAGTTCACTATAGCCACGGGATCAGCCTTGTCCACATGCTTGTTAACGCCCTTAAAAATTCCTCTCTTACTCAGCTTTTTAGCCATGGTGGCATTTATTTTTTTTTGGTCCTCTTACTGTTATTTCCTTTTTATTTGGGGAATATATTTAGTCTGAATATTATGGTGTTTTTAAGTAGTTTCCATGCAGCTTGCAGGCATTTCACTCTTCTGACTGGTTCTTTTAATTTCCATTTCACTGGCTTCCTCACTGTTGTGTAGTTTCCATTTTTGAAGTTATATGGTACCATGATAGGTTTCTTTGGTATGTCCCTCCCCTAAAAGGTTGTAAAATGCAATTACATTATGGTCACTACTACCGAGTTGTTCAGCTATATTCACTTCTTGGACTAGCGCCTTTGTTCCACTTAGGAGTAAATCAAGAATTGCCTCTCCCCTTGTGGATTCCAGCCAATATGGAGATAATAATAATGGGGCATTTAGACTGAGTTTTCTGATTTTGTAGCCTCTCTAATCTCCCTGAGCATTTCACAATCACCATCCTGTTTAGGTGGTCAGTAGTATATCCCTACTGCTATCCTCATCATTCAAGCATGGACTTTCTATCCATAAAGATTCTATGGTACACATTGATTCATGTAAGATTTTTACTATATTTGTCTCTATGCTTTCTTTCACACCAGCATGACCTACTCTGTCATTCCTGTATATTTTGTACTCTGGTATTACCATATCCTAGTGACTATCATCATTCCACCAAGCTTCTGTGAGGCCTATTATATCAATATCCTCATTTAATACCAGGCATTCAAGTTCATCCATCATAGTATTTAGACTTCTAGGATGTGTATAGAAGCACTTATAAAATTTGTCAATATTTAGTAGCCTGCCTTCATGTGATATAATTGAATGGGACTCTTTTTCATTTGACTGTTTTTCAGTTTCTGTCTGTACTTTATCAATTTCTATCCTCTCCTCTTTACTAGGATATAAATATTCCCTGTAATAAATCCTCCACTAAGGGATGCCTTTGTCTGAACCGTGTGCTCCTGCACACCGGTCAGCTTTCCCCCTCCTTTAGTTTAAAAATTCTTCTATGACCTTTTTAATTTTACATGCCAGAAATCTGGTTCCTTTTTGATTTTGGTGGAACCGGTCCTTCCTGTATAGGCTCCTCCTTTCCCAAAAGGTTCCCCAGTTCCTAATAAACCTAAATCCCTCCTCCCAATACAGTTGTCTTATCCATGCACTGAAACCATGAAGTTCTGTCTAACTGTCCCCTGCACGTGGAACTGAAAGTATTTGAGAGAATGAAACCATAGAGGTCCTGAACTTTAATATCTTACCTAGCAGTATAAAATTGGCCTCCAGGATGTCATTCCTACCTTTCCCTATGTCACTGTTACCTACAAGTACCATGACCACTGGCTCCTCCCCAGACTGCATATATAACTATCTAGCTGTCTCAAAAGATTGCAAACTTTGCACCCTGAAGGCAATTCACCACGTGGTGCTCCTGTTCGTCAGAAACTCATCTATATTTCTAATAATTGAATCTCCCCTATTACCTGTCTCTTCCTGATAACTGGGGACCCTTCCCCTGCAGGGATATTCTCAATGTCAGAGGGTACCATGACATCATCTGGAAGGAAGGTCCCAAATATGGGATTGTTTGCCTCTGCTGCAACTTAATGTTCTCCTTCCCTGAGATTTTCATCCTCCTCAACAGCACACAGGCTGTCAGACTGGGGGGAAGGATCACTCTACTGTGTTCCAGAAAGTCTTGTCTATGTACCGGTCTCCCTTAAGTCCTCTAGTTCAACCACTGTGGTCTAAAGGGCCTGGACTGGGTCTCTGAAGGCCAGAAGTTGCTTATACTGAATGCACTTATATGGCACCTGCCCACGAGACAGGTAATCATACATGTTGCATTCAGTGCGATAAACTTAATAGCCCCTCACCCCCCCCCCCCACTGTGCTGCTGGACTTCTGGGTGCATTATTTATACTCTTGGGGGAGAGGGGTGTGTGTTTGCTTGCTTGTTTTTTGGAGACGATTATAGGCCTAAATTTAGAATACGTTTGTTAAGTGTATTTGGCTCTCATGCTCCCTCTCTAAACTCCATCACAAAACTTCCGTTTGCTAGCTTCACAGAACACCTATGGGCTGGCTTTTTAAACCCCCGTTCTCCAGGAGTTAGCCCCGTCCCTTTCTCAAGGGATCCTAACGGGATTAATGATTGAAGAGAGGAGGCTAGAGCTCGTTAATAAGGCCACTTGGCTAGCAGGCTGCTAGGCTCAGCACATAACCCCCACACCAGACCACATGATAATATTCAGACAAGCAAGCAGGGGGCAAACAAACTAATGGACAAACTCACAGACAAACGCTCCCCAAGGATCACATAGTCTCTCCAGTTTTACGTTTGTATTAAACTGAAAAAAACATGAGAGAGTTGTCTACACTAGAAGCCTGGGTGTAAATGATTCTGTTTCAACTGACAATGAAGCTGCTAACATTTAAAAAGATTCCCTGGGAATTTATTCCCAAGATAGCAGCCTGAATTTCATAGCTCCTGGAGAATTCTGCAAAATATCCCATAGGACTGTGAAACTATTAAAGTGATGACACTCCATCTGTGACACAACTCCACACTTTTTATGTTCCTGTTTTTCTTTCTGATTCAATTGTCCAAGGACCTGGGAAACAATGTTTTTATATTATTTATTTTTATTTGTAAACCAACATATAAAAATCACCCAGGCAAATGCTGTGGATTCCCTAATGGCAAATGAAATATGCAATATTACAAACTTCATTGTAATAAAATCCTACCACATGCCATCAATATTTCACCAATCTTAACTAGAGCTGGGCCAAAAAAAAAGAAGTTTTGCTGACAAAAAATATTTTGTTGACCAAATCAACCTTTCCCACGCACTGGGGGGGGGGGGAGGGGGGGAGTGGGGGGACGGCACTGTTAAAAAAATACCTGAAAGACTGAAGCTAATTTTTTTAACTAAAAATTGACAAAATTAATGAACAATTTTAACAAAATGAAAAAGTTTGTTTGTCTCTAATTTTTGTTTGTAATGTCATCCTATTTATTTATATCAACCTTACTTTCAGCATACCCTGCGCATCTCATCAGACCCCTGACCCCTATTTACACCCTCAGTCCCAGTTCCCAAACAAGACCATCACCCCACCTCCTTCTCCATTCCCTGTGAAGGAGCTGAGGGAGGGGAAGGATGAGGTGCCATGCTTCTAGAAGGCTAACAAATCGAGAGTGTGGTGGGCCAAGGAGAGGAGCAAATTCCAAAGCGGAGGGCCTTCATGGAAAACATGCTGCCAACAGCTTCCTCTCTTTTATACTGAGCGCGAGTATTTTTCTTAATAATTATTTAATGTTTATCATTGGCTTTGAAAGATATGACCTATCTACCTACCACCTGGTTTTGCTGAAGTTCCATAGTCCAGACATGCAGAATTAGCACCTCATCTTCTGGAAAACAAAACGTAAAAAAAAAAAAAAGACAGATACTTATGTGAGGAAACATAGAGGTCCTGTAGTTGCACAAACTGGGATAAAATCCTAAAAGTATGTGTTTCCATGCTTCAGCGCACTAGCTCATTGTCAAAAGATGTTATGAAGAAATTTTCCCTATGGTACAATAGTGCATCAAAAGGGCCATCATCCTCTGGAACAAATGAGCATTAGATACGGTGAGAAAAAGGATATTGCACTAGTTGGACTATTGAACTGTTTCACAAGGGCAGTTCCTATGCTCCTAGAAACTGGGGTAGGCAGCTAGAAAGATCATGTGTTATTTGGTTTTGTTTATTCCTAAACAAAGTTAGGAAAGCCACTTCCACCTGGCTTTTAGTGTTCTAGGGACCACAAAACTTCAGACAGACAATGTGAAACAAGAATACATCATCATCACTTTCCAACAGGCTCACTTAGAAAGCAAGAACTAGCGTCAGGAGGGAGGGAGCGAGGAAAATGCTTTATACTAGTTAATGGGTTTGGGCTAACGTTATTTACTAATCACTAATTGTGGTTCAGTAAAAGCATTTTGATTCAGACACACAATTACATGTGGCAAATGGCTGCACTTAAGCATCTGAAATATGAACAACTTCTTCCTCTGTTCTGCTTGTTCTTGTAGTAGTTCTTGATGCCATTCTAGCTCAAAAAGGCTTTCGTCTAATGTCATGATCTTCTCTCCACCCATCCCCATCCTACCCTGATAGTGGAAAGGCCTGGCCATAACAGAACTAGTGCAGCTCTGCTTCCCAAGGGCAGGATTTGCGGTCCTCACACAGGGTTCAGTATTCTTGTCCCCTATGCACCACCGAGAATAGTTCTACCGTGGTTCACTGTGCTATAGCATGCAAGAGAGAGGGGAGAGTTGGCCCATGGAGTTGCAACCATGCAGAGCCACTCAACACTCATCCTTACTGGAGTTGGTCACTTCTGTGGCCTTTAGGTTGCAATAGCAACCAAAATAGTTGCACTGCTGTGAAGGATCAACCTTCCTACCCTGTCCTCAGGGAAATCTAGGGCCACAGGCTGTGAACTGATGCCAGGATCTGGCCCCAACGTATTATTCCTGCATTAATCATACAGCACATGCCACACACTATGAATACTTCACATGGGTTTTAATGAAGCCAAGAAATTACGGAAATTTAAGATGGAAAATAACTGTCAGGGTACCTTGTCTAACTCCTTACCAATACAGGATTGTTCCCTCCAGTAATTTACAGTATTTACATGTAAATGCTTCAGGAGACTGGGCTTTAGTTGAGAGGTTATTTCAAATGCCAATGAGTTTCACTGTTAGGATGCGGTGTTTGTGGTATTCAGCCTAAATTTTGCTTTGCATAACTACTGCTAGTTATACCACATTGGACTGACATAAGCAATTCCTCCCCAGCCAGACAGTTATCACTTATACAGCCTGCTTTCTTCAGGTACTACAACACACTTCTAATGCAGAGACCATGTGTTAATTTACAACAACCCCAATCAAAAGCCAGTGTTCCTCGATATTAAAGTGGGTGCCATTAAATATTAGATTATAATGATGCTCTCTACATGGCATGGGGCTATACCATGAAATCATTTGGAGGAAGGAGTCAGAGCGGAATGGTTCCAATAGGCTACCAGGTGGAACTCAAGGTGTGGTTTTAATCCCCAAACCAGTAAATAGGTTGGGCTTTGGTTATCTGAGAGATCACCTCCCTCCCTGTACCATGCTGCAGCAGCTGAGATCAACAGTATCCCCTTTAGTATAGACAAGAGGCAAGGTGTTCTCCATGAGGGTGCTTTTACTTTCGAATGCACTCTCCTCTTGGACCATCAGCATCGAGGTTTATTAACCTTCTATGCAGGCTGCAAAGCCTTTTTTTCCTGGGTTTCTGGGGAGTGAGAGGGCTGATGGGTTTGGTAGAAATTCATGTCTGTATGGAAAGTCCTTTCATAGAGTGTATCTGAATTTCTGTCCAGAACACTGGATAGCCCCAACTGAGATTTTTATAAATGTAATCAATAATAAGGACTAGATGGTATCTCAAGGACACAGCCCATAGTAATGCATGGGTGCTGGTAGTCACACCACTCCAGGAGCATCCCTCTCTGCTCTCCCCTTGCTCCAGCTCAGTAATTATTTACTATTAGCCTTTATCAGAGTAAATTACTACCACACTCTGTACTGGCTCAGTTGTGCTGGATAGCAAGTGGGAGGATGGTGCCCCAGGGAGGCAGTAAGCAGGCACTTACCCAAGTCCCAGTAGCCCATTTAGAGGCATATGGGTCAAATCTTACTCCCTCTTGGCCCCCTGAGTGGGCCTGTAGTTCAAATCACATGATAGCCCGAACTAAATGAAAAGTCAAAACTCAACATTCACTGTCCTACGTATCTCCACTTGCCAGGACATTTTTCTGTACTTAGAAGATACTCTATAGTTCTACAATTATTGTGGAGCAAAAAAACATTGAGCTTTGAATCACGCCTGCTGTAGATTGATTAACTGAGTCTAAATATTAAGGAAACTTACCCATTACCAGCCATGGCCAAAGCTAAAATGCTAGATAACTATATTCATGGGATACAGTTATTGGAATCACACACCAATTGCATATCCAGGATGTGGTTATTTTGGTTTTGTTTTCAAGACATCTGCTTTTTATGTGAAGAGACATTAATGGGCTCACAAATGCTGTCAGTTAATCAAGGACATTAGAGAATCTCTCCAGCTCTTAACAGTTTTCTGTCACTTGCTCGAGCTGTTAGGGGATGAATATATGCATTAGTGAACAGCATCATGTCAAGCATTCTAAGAACGGTGCAGGCAGCTAAACTGCTCTTTCCAGACAAATCTCTCTAATACTTTTTGCATTCCCAGACAAGAGTCAGTTCATGTGGAAATCAATGTAGAGCTTGCTTTCTGTGAAGAGATAATGTATGCTTCTAATTTCCAGCTAACCGGTGAGTAGTATTGTATTTACAAGTTTAAGATTACTTGGATGTGCCATGTATTAGGCCCATAATGTTTACTTTCAGACTGCCTCTCTTGCTTAGTGCTGCATTTTGGCCTCTCTTACAATAAGCAAATAGGGATATTACTTTAAAAGCATTAAACGCAGCTCAACGCTACGGCAAGATTACACATTGATAGCATCTCCATTAAGTCATACTTGCACTTTTCAGTCAACTAGTTAGCAGCAACTCCAGTTTCAGGCAGAAGCTCTTACTGGGATAGGGACTACATTACTTATTTTGTGACTGTCAAAAGAAACAAAATATAGATATTAAGGGCGGTGAGAGGAGGTAACAAAAGAAAAGCAGTGAGGGAGAAAGCAAGAGAGAGGAAAGAGAAAACTCCCTCCCCATCACGTTTCTTCTTTTGCTTTCTTCTCATTCCATTGCCCCCTTCCCCATCTTCCTTCTCTATTTTTTTCCTAAGCTTCCCATCTTTTCCTGCTTTCCTCGCTCTTCTCTTGATCACTCCCACTTTCTTCTTTGCCTTCCCATTCTCCCAACATAAAAAATGGCAGCAACAATACAGCAGCATGGCATGAGACGAAACACCACAGATATTTGGCTGGGGGAGGAAATTCTGATGCAGATCTCCCACTGGTATTCATTCAAACTGGGAAGCACAGAACACTGCACTGGTAGATCTGTCTATTACACTCGGGCATAATTCCACAAAGCTGGATGTTATTGTGCAACAATGTTCAATACTGAGTATCAAAAGAAAAAGCTCCTGCAAACAAGACACAGAAACTAACAACATGCTGAGAAACTGTTGTATAATGGAAGACAACCTAAGCTGGAATGCAGCCTAACAAAGCTCTCTTATATTTCAGATACCACAGTAGATAACAGCTGGACGAATATACCTTAAGCAACATCTTCAAAGGGAAAAAATGTGTGAAGCCGGAAATAGAAAAGCAAAGCAAGGACTACTTTCTATTAGTGATAATGTATGACTAAGTCAAGACCAAGTGCAAGGAAGACACAAAACAACACAAGGAAACAAAACCTTAGTACACTAAACACCACTAGTAGAAGGAATGCTGATTAGAGGGAGGGGTGCACAAGTGAGAATCCGATGCAGTAAGAGTGGGGGAATCACACATCACCTTGGTCCTGCTTGGGGACTCAGTGAATGCCAGGTGCGGTTTCAGGGCTTCAGTGCAGGCAATAAGGCTAGTCTCACTGCTCTGCCTTATAGGACACCTGGGAACCTGGAAAGCTGTTTTCAGCATGGACTTGGGGCCAAAGTCTGCTCTCGGTTACACCTGAGTAATCCAGAGTATCTCCACAGACGTAGTGGAGTTGCTCTGGACTTACACCAACATGCAGCACCTCGGGACAGAATTTGGCACCTCGAAGCATGTCAGTGAGGTGCCACTGTGACAAGAGAAAGATGAAAGAAGCACAAGCAGAATCCAGTGCAAGAGCATCACCAAATCCACACCTCTTTAGAAGGGGTAGAGGTGAAACTGTAGTTACAACTGGCAATCTACCCCCACCCCTGCCCACGAATAATTAATCAGGGCAGCAGGCAGGGAGTAGTTAGAATCAGCAAGGTTCCTGCTCTGTCTCCTTGACACAGAATACAAAATCCAGATAAAAATCAGACATATTTCTTTTAGAAAATACCAAGGGTAAACTCCTGGCTCCATTTAAGTCAATGGGACTTTTGACTTCTGTGGAGCCAGAATTTCACTCTAGGAGTCTACTCTAAATGATGTAATGTGAATGAATGTGTATTTCTGTTTTCTGGAGCATAGCTGTGGAAATGAGCTGCTGGGTCTAAAATCCATCCATGTGTTTAAAAAAAAAGTTCAAAGGAAGATAAGCAGTTAACTAAAGTGCGCCGTGACAGCCTTAAGGAGGTTTCATGGGACAGACCAAGAACTTTCGCTAAAATTTCTTTTACTGCACAATTACACGGCATCACTCGAAGCTGAGGTTTAGCATGGAAAAGCCACATGAGAAGTGTTACTTGGATAATGTTTTATATGTAGAGCACAGTACGTTTTCCTATTTCTTTCCAACTATCTGTGATTTTTGTTTTTAGAGTTCACTGAGGAAAGGTTGTAATAGCACTTTAGTGAGCAGTATGGCATTTTGCATTGTTTTAGATCTAGTTCCTTCTGCTGAAATGCAGTCTACTTATATGTGAAGACTACAGAAAGAGTTTATTCGGGCACTCGGTAATCTCTTTGCTGTTGGGTTATTCTGTGTGGTTTGTGTTAAATATCCCTGATGATGAAAATAGTCATGTATAGTATGGCATTTTTGTAACACTAATTGTCCAGCAAGAATGAGGCATATTTAAGGCTAAGTTCTGCTCTTGGTGGGATAACCGAGAGAACAACTGGTCTTCTTGCCTCAACTGTCAGTGAAGCATCATTTATGGCACTACATAAAGAATGGGCCGAAGTCCCTACACAGCTTAAAATACTCTCCACAAGTCCTGCACAGCTAGTCTGGGCTTAGCATGAAGGGGCTCTGAAGGAGCTAAGGAGAAGAAATCCTCCTCTCCACACAGAGTGTGGCAGATGATCAACTCCGCTGTCTTGCAGCCTAGGGTTTGGGGTGGAAACAGAGTCAGTGGATCTGTGGGTCATCAAATCTACCCATCTCTGCTCCTCTGCTGGCCTGCATTGCTCAGCCTCCCTGGAGCTAGGCTATGCAGCTCCAGAAATCCTGACATGTTTTAACACCGCCAGTTACACAGCATTCTAGGGTACCCTGCAGGTGCTGAATAAGATCTAGCCTTCAGTTTTTATTTCCTCCTTAGGCAAAACTCCCATTGACTTAAGTAAGCATTCTGGCTGAGTAGAGACTAAAGGCTTCGGGATTTGGTCCACAATTAATAATAAACAAAGTATTCCTTTAAGGGGGAGGGGAAAAAAACAAAAAGCCAAGGGATCTGATTCTCCATGGGCCTGCACCTTGTGGAGTCATTTAAGGGCAAAGGGAGTACAAAATGGGTGTAGAATACCCCCAAATCATAATCACACGGTGAAATCCTGGCTCCACTGAAGCCAATTGCAAAACTCCCAGTGGATTCAACAGGGCCAGAATTTCATTCATAGGATAACGGTCTGACATGGTGTACAGTAGCCCTAAACATCCTATATTTAGCTGAGGAAAGATTACCCCAGTGCCATCACCATGGAAGACTGCATTAAGGCTGACTTTCAAGGACCCACCTCACAAATCCTGGTGTTAGGGACATACCAAGGGCATGCTGGCCGCTGCAGGATGCTGTGTGGCAGAGATTCTGGTCCATGCTGTAGCCCCTAGGCCAGTTCAGGGGAGGCTACCATAACTCAGACCACCAGAGCCACCCAACGGTACAGCTACACTGCAGTCATGACAGGTGACTGCAACTCAAGCAGACATACCTGGGCTAGCTTTAATCTAGCCAGCTCACGTGTCGAAGCAATAAAGCCTCAGTCGCGTGTGCCTCAGCACAGGCTAGCTGCCCGACTGACTACCAGTGCTCCAGGCAGGTGTGTACCATCCATGCTGAAGCACACTCCGTCTCAGCTTCATTGTTCGGGGACCCAAGCTAGTTAGCTCAGGTACATCTACTCGAGAGCCAGTCACACCTTGTGATTGCAGTGTAAACATACCCGAAGTTATGCCAAGGGCCTCTCCTGCCCAGAGCAGCCCAAAGGTAGCTTAAAGACACGGTAGCTGGGACTGACACCTCAGTCTCTCTTTTAGTTTAGTGTGTCCCTGACATGCTGCCTGGGGCCTTGCTGGACTGGTTTGGGGATGGCCTGGCTTCAGCCCACCCACTGCTCACAATCCCCTAGGTCACTTCCCAATACACCCTATGTCTCAGTTTGGGGTGTGGCTGCAATTGTGTTAAAGACCTTGCCTCAAACCCCCAGTCCAGGCCCAATGCCTGTAACCCTCTGATGCCTTTGCCCCTGGTTCCACCAGTCTTTTGGGTAGTATCGGGACAGGGGGAAATCACAGGCAGACACCCTCAGTAGCATTTCTACTCCTGCTGCTGCAGAGCAGTGCTCCTCTACAAACTACTCTTTTCTCCTCCCACACCCGTGCCTGGAGCTGCTGGAACTTCCTTTATGTTGCTCCTGGGGGAAACGACCATGCTCAGCAATGGCTAAGGAGCGGGACCTTCCAGGCCCAGTACTGCTTCAGCCCTTGTCCTGTCTCAGCCTTAATGTGGGGTCTGAAGACCCCATCACAGGCACCCTACCCCTCCACCCTGGGCTATAAATTCTGTGCTGGACCTTTTAGAGGTGCACTCAGGATCTCCCCCACAGTGTTTTACCCCCTTTTTCCACTTTATACAGATGTAACTGGCTACACAAGGAACGAAACCATATAGAGAAACACGCTTCGTGTGTACAATTTCTTTTTTCAATCTAAAACGTGTTCTGATTTTGGAAGGAAAATTTTATAAATATTATGCTTCCATGGAGTAACAACATAATGTACCAACAAATTTCCCATCCTGACTCAGGAAGTGTATTAGGTTCCTAATCAACATGTATACTTAGTGAATGTAGTTTTACATGTATTTTACATGGCTTTTTTTTAATTTTTGCAAGTATACTTGCATGTAGAAACTTCACTTAATTGTGCTATATTTCCTACATATTAGCAATCTGCAGTTACCTAAATAGCAGTAAATTACAAAAACACATTCTGTATAAATCAGACTGCTGCAGGAACAAACATTAGACTTGCATTTAATTTATACCATTTTTCAGCTTTCCCCCACACACACACTCCCAAAATGCATAGAACTAATCATGTGAAAACTAAATTGCCATATGAGGTATATTTTTAAGCCTCATCTAAACAATAAAGCTTGTGTGACAACATGAGAGCAAAGAATGTCCAAATATGGCTGAGAGTTAAGTACCCTGAGAATTAAGTGCTCTTAAATTCACTGGAGTTTATAAATCTGCATTAACTAAATATCTGAAAACAGAAATAAAGGAAAGTGATTCAACTCATTTTCCAGTACCATTCTCTACAGATGTTGTGTTATAAACATCCTCAATATCTTGGATGCTGGAGGCGTCTGTTGAATCTTGATCGCTGGCTATAATCCCTACTGAAGAAAGGCTAGAAATGAAGGAGTTCATCCTTTTTGCATAAATATCCCTAATGTTAAAATAAGGTAGCTCATTACATTTCTCTTTCTGATCATTGTTGGACTGGTCTACATCAATATCCTTTTGCTTTTGATAGTATTTAGAAAATTTGTTGAAAATTATAGTGATTGGAAGGGCCACCACTAATATTCCACAGAGAATACAAATGCTACCAATGAACTTTCCCAGTAGGGTGACCGGGAAAGTGTCTCCATAGCCGACAGTGGTCATGCTGATAGTTGCCCACCACCAGCAGACCGGGATGCTGTGCAGTTCTGATTCATCATCGTCTTTTTCCACTGAGTAGACCAAAACTGAGAATATAGAAATCCCAACAGACAGAAACAAAAGCAAAAGTCCAACTTCATGGTAACTATGTCTCAAAGTGGCACCTAAAGACCGCAGTCCTACAGAGTGCCTTGCCAGTTTCAGGATGCGAAATATCCTCATTAGCCGTAGGATCTGAACCACTTTCCCCATATTCTCAATGTCTTCACTTTCTTCATCCTTTGTGTCCACAGCCAAGGTAGCATAAAATGGAATAATAGAGACAAAATCTATGATGTTCAGAGGGTTTTTCCAGAACTTCTTTAGACTTGGAGCTGCGGCGAGCCTTATCACTAACTCAACGGTGAACCAGACGATGCACGCTATCTCCACGGCTTCCAAAACAGGGTCTTCAATCTCTCTGTCATTGGCATCCCACCTTTGGAACTCTGGCATGCTGTGGATGCACATGGCTACAATTGATGCTAGCACTACGCTCAGGGAGGAAATTGCAATTAACTTGGCTGATAAGCAGTACCCAGGGTTTTCCATTCTGATCCATACTTTCTTTCGTATTTCACCAAGCCACAGTTTATCAAATTTCTCCAGCTCTTTTTCAAATATGGATGATTCTTCATTGGAAGAGTCTATACTTCTGTCATGGCTTTTCTGATCCCAGTCTTTATCTTGACCTTCTTCTTTTCTTTCTTGATACCTATTGCTACAGCAAGAATCAATGAACAGCTCGTTGATCCCCCAGTACTCTATTTCCTGGCAGAAGGAGAAGACACAAAGTTCCTCCATGACATGCAGTTTACCCGTATAGTAAAAATTCAAAACATATCTAAACAAAGAAGGGTTCCTATCAAAGTAATATTCCTTGTCTGTAACACTGTAATCATCACACAGTTCCAGGATAGCCTCTTCAGAATGGCATTTGAGCAGTTTTCCAAGTCTGGTTTGGGGAAATCGGAGCAAAGTACTTTGATCAACTGATTGCTTAAAGCCACCCACATTCAAGTGGATAAGTTCCTCATCTTTCCCAGGTCTATGGAAAAATTCACCATAAACCATTTTGAACACAGTAGTTCTGTTGCTGGCTTCCAAGGCACTAACCCATAAGATTACATTGCACCTAAAAGAATATAAGATATTATTAGACAATTTAATTCAGTTTTGCTCTTGCTGCAATTATTTTCCAATCTCCATTTACTGTGGAAATGCTACATTGAAAAACAAGAAAGAAATGAAATGACAAATACATTGTTAACATTTCCACTAACGTAGACTTAAATTAGTCTGATGATTTATTAAATCAGAGTTAGCAAACTTGAATAAAATAGTTTCTGGTTCGGCATGCATCTTTATTTTTTTCTTCATTTATTATTACTCCTTTCCTCTAGTACTATCAAATTTAAATTAATATTCATCCTGAAAAATACAATGAACTTACAAATTTTGGGACTAAAGGGAAAACATAGTCAGACTATTAAGCATGTAGGGCCAGATCCTGAGCAGGAGTTAATCAGTTTTGAAATCAAGAGAGCTACATCAGTTTAACCCAGCTGAAAATTTGGCCTGTAGTATCCCATTCTTTATTACATTATTTGCACTCAGGGGGCATGCTACTATTTCTTACATGATGCCAACACATCTTAATCTACGCCCATCCCTAGAAGAGCATTCTATATTCCTGTCACTCTTTGGTTGAAAACATTTCAAGAGTCTGTTTTAAATAGCTTTCCTTCACTTTCCTTTCCTGCCCTTGCAGACATCTTTCACCCACATTTGGATATCTGCATTCATGAAGATTCCACCATAGGTATTTTGTTACCTGTCTTGCTACTCACCTGTAGTGATGCAAAGTTCCTCCTTAAGACCTTTATCAGTTCCAGAAGCACTTCCTTCTCTGCAACAGCATGTCTACAGGTACACTGGTTATGCTGATAAACTGGCATTGAAATGTCATTTCTGGAAAGAGCAGCTTCCAGAGATGGCACGTCCAGAAATATTTTGGCTCAGCAAGTTAAGAAGGAGTTCCTGTAGGTAGACAAAAGTAAAGGGCATTTTAATATCTATACATCTTCACCATAAATATATTATTCAGGCTAAATTGGATAAAAAAGGCAGATAATATTGTACCATATAAAATGTCTGCTGACATTTTTAGGAGACATTTCCTTTGTTAGTTATAAACCTTTGCTTTAGAGTCAAAATTGGCTGGCCAGATGCTTTCCATGTGATTATACGACTTCTGACCTGTGCGACAGTAGAAATCGCTATGAGCTCTTGAGCTAGAATACTTAGAAGTTCGCTTCCTGTATATCAATTTAATTTACTTCAATTTAGGATGGCAATGAATTTTGAATGCCACAAGAGAGCAGGTATTCTAGCTCTCCTATATTAGTGTACTAATTTATTATTATGCAGATCATGTCTTTTAACTGAATTGTTTGGAGTTTCTTTAATGGTCCAGTTTGCATGCAGTCACACAAAGGTGCAGATTTTTCACACCTCTGAGAGACGTAGTTATACCAACCTAATTTCCTAGTGTACACCAGGCCTGAGGATTTGTATAGTGTGCATGCAAGTATTTTCAATGAGCACTAACCTGAGTTGGAGTGAATTAAATCCCCCATGTAGACAAGCACTAACAATTTTCAGTTATTACCCGCTAAAATGGATCAGGGTAGATACAATTAGATTATTAAAAAAAACCAAAAAAAAAACCGATAATTTAAAATTAAAGACAATTAAAAAAAATATTAAAACTAAATTTGAAATTATGATTTATATTAACGCCTAAATCGATTATAACCTAGTAAATTGTTTTAAATTAAATTAAAATCTAATATTCAAACAGTACATATTTGCTGCCAAAGTTTTAAAGTTCACTAACTAGTTCATTTAAAGTTGAGAAGCTGACTAGAAGTTGGAAGAGCAGGAAAGCATATTTTCCCTCTTCCAATCTAGGGATTAAAAAAATGAGTTGTGAGAGGATGAGATCTATTACTTCTAAAATCTTGAAGGACGTGGTGATCAGAAACAATCAATTCAATTCACCTACTCCCTTTATTTAATAAATCAGTTAGTTAAAAAGCAGAAAATGTTTTGCTTTTAACGTTTTTTCCCCTTATGCATCTACCACATATAAGGTAGTCTTATTTAATAAAAACAATTTTAAAATGCTAGTTTTGTGCATTTTTAATTAAATTCCAATTTCCATCCAAGTACAGCTTGAGACAAGACCACAAGTTAAAAAAAATCATCATCTAGTAAATAAGACATGACATTTACCATTTTCTAACTTTAAATAAAAGGTACAATTTAGAAATCTAAATAAGTGTATGTTCAGCTACCTAATTGCTTAATAAGGGTGTATAGATGTAGTGTATCCTCCTGGTTATTAAAAAGTACCAAATTTAGTGTGAAAGCTAAATTTAGTTACAAATCAACATGTTTTAATTGTTACCACCCAATGAAAAAAATCATCCTTTTTTTAAAAGAAAGAAAAAGTATAAATGCAAAACAAGATTAAGTCACTAATTTAAATCAAGGGTTCCATCTTACTTATTTAAACCATGATTAATTCCCCTGAGCCATCCACACCCCCCTAGCTGAATTTAAGAGAGAGAAATGTATTTTATTTCTATAATTCCAGTTAGATGGATGGGAGCTAAAGACATGGATGGAGGATTCCATGAGACACAGAGCAAATTCCCAGGCCCAATGAGATTTGGATGGAATTTAAACAGTGAAGTATCATGTGAGCATTAAGAATACAGTTAATCCCATTTCCCCATCACCACCACCAACAGCTCCATGGGTCACTTGCAACACTTGTATGTGGGTTACAATCCCCTTTCTTAAGCATCTCTGGATACTACTTGTTTAATCCAGAGTTGAATTCCTAGTCACTGCTAAACCTGACATAACTAGAACGCTATACCGATTCCACCCTCATGGGGTTGAGATGTTTGTTCCTTGCTCCCCAAAATTTGCTCTTCCCAAATGGGAGAATCCTGCCTTCCAGCTTACCAGGAGTTCAACTTTTCACTTGTAAAGTGGAGTTCTGAGGGGGAGAATCAATTCTAGTCCACAGCTCCCACCAGCTCTTACTGGCACTCAGGGCAGCGGCTCTGCAGGAGGTGTGAAGAAAGCCAAACTTGCTGCACTAAAACTGCGGTTCCACCTCCACAGCATGAAGGAATGGGACAAGGCAGCGCCTCTTGCATAAGGTTTGCAGAAATGCAGCCTGCAGGGAGGGGATTCTACTGTGTGCAAGGTACAGCATTCGAGCTAATAAGGCGGGGGGGTGGGGGAGAGTTTGAGAGAATCTTCCCCTTCCCCAGCCACTGTGTGTCAGAGAGAGGAAAGGGAACGGTAGATGGGAGCACAGGGGAGACTCATGGGGTAGGGGAGAAACAAAGGGGCACAGAAGGAAGGGGAGCAATGGCAGAAGAGTGCAACAAGATGGAAGACAACATGAGGACAGGGATGAAAAAGCAACAACAAGGGGACACACAGAGAGAACTCCAAGAATAAAGGAGAGTGTTACCTATCAGCTCTGTGTTCTTGGGGATCTAGGGTGCAGTACCCAGCTTGTCTGACTCACGAAAGACTCCCCTTCCCCCACCCAAATCTCTGCTTGAACCAAAGCCGACCAGAAGACAGACTTACAAAAAGCAATGAAAAGGCAGGGAAAGACACACCTAAACCCCTCTGGACAAGGGTGACAGGATTAAGGAAACTCCTCTAGCCTCATTTGCATCGGAGATGGGACAGGGAGGCATCCGCATTAGCATACAGAATGGAGAACAGAGATTCCAAGGCAAGAACCACACTGAACTCTGGGACCAGAAAAGCAATGTATGATGGGGAATCTGCTCCAGATGTTAATGAACCCACGCCTACACACACCCAGCTCAGTAGTTATCAGACCAATTCTAGTAATAAATCCTTTATTGATATCCAAAATACTGAAGCTGCCTAATTGCATTGTGAGCTCCCTGGAAGGAACACAACCCAGAGCCAGGAATGATCAGTTCCTATTGTCTAGCCTGAACGAAACAACTTTGGTATACTCCCTTGAGCCATCAGTTTACCTATAAACAAATCTAGTGTTCTCCCTTGAACCATTGTTCTTGCCCTAAAAAAAAACCCTACCCATGCTCAAGTAATCGTTCCAATGCCTGGATCCAAAATCTGCATCAGTTCCACTGGGACTTCATCTTCTCCTGACTGTTCGTGCTGGGGGCTCTGCCTATCTCCAGCACACCAGACCTTCGGCTACCACAATCCCCTGGGACCCCCGATCGATTCAAGCTTCACAGAGTGGTGAGAACCCAGCTCTCTCGCTCTCTAGATATAGCCTTCTGACCCTGACTTGTGGGATCAGTTATAGTTTTCTAAACCTGACTTTTATAATCAAATTTAAGTTAGATTTAATATTATAACTGTTTTGTTTGTTTGGCTCCCCTTGTATGGTTATTACCTGGCAATAAATAACTTTTATGGTAAACTGGTTGCAGGATACCTCCATTGGGAGGGAACTTGCAGAAGTAGCGCTCCAAATTACAGAACCCTCCCCCCTCCAGAAGAGTAACCCTAATAAATGAGTGTACCCCAAAGTAATGGGCAAAACAGGTAACAAGAGGCAGAGGCCGGACAGGGAGAAGCAGAGACTGGAAATACAATCTCATCTGGAAGATGGGGACCTAGAGTACTCCAGGACGGGGAAAGAGATTGAGAGAAAAGGAAACACAGAAGCAAAATGGCTTAGCACCCACCTGGTAATTGTATCAGAGTCTCTTTCAGCTACCAGTCCAATTGGTACAGGCAGCTACAGGAAGCTTAGAAAGAACAGTCTCCCTCTCTCTCCCCCGCGCTGGATTTTTGAACCTCTTGCCCTGTTCATTTTTTAATTTTTCCCAGTTGAAAATGTTTGGGGAGTGGGGGGAGGAGTAAAGTCCCTACATAAGACACAGGTCACCAGAGTCATGAGCCACACTAGACTGTTGGCCAGATCCTCCACTGGTGTAAATCAGTTCAGCTCCATTGATTTTTAATGGAGCTCTGCCGATTTACACCAGCTGAGGGTCTGGCCCCATATATTTAGTTTTTATAGTATCAGTGACAATGATTTAATTTTCTTTGTGACAGAGAAACTTCTACTGTTCAGAGCAGAAGCAATTTCCCCTAGTTGACATGAAGTTAAGCCATTCTTGCTCTTCTGTTTGAGTACATTTTTATCACTTTGATGCTTTTATTATTTCCTGGAGAGTTAGGAAAGAAGAAAATAAAACGTCCACAGCTCAGGGAATGCCACAGCGTGTGGCTTTGTTGTTGTTGTTTTTTTACAACACCCCGTTCTCCGTATGCTGAGGTTACAAAGTATGTTCAGCACCATTAGCTTCTTGCTTCCCTCCCCTCAGACCCTTCCACATGAACTTTGTTTAGTGCTGTCAGAAGCATTAGTAGAGAGCTACACAACTCTGTTCTACCTTTTCATATTTTCATACTTTTTTTAAAAATGTTACTTTCCCACAGCACATCACACAAGTAGAAACAGAGGATCAGAAGCTAAAACCCTTGTGTGCATATAAATCCTTGCCTACATGACATGTTACTTCGGTATAATTTACGTCACTCAGGGATGTGGATTATTCACACCCCTGAGTGACGTAAATTATACTAACCTAAGCTTTGGTATAGACAGCGCCATATCGTCGGGAGAGCGTCCCCCACCGATATAGCTACCGCCTCTCGCAGAGGCAGGAGTTAAGCTGATGGGAGAGCTCTCTTCTGTTGGCTTAGAGCATCTCCATCACAAGCACTGCAGTTGCGCTGCTGTAAGTGCTGTAGTGTAGATGTAGCCTAACTAGCCCTAATTCATATGACTGGTGCCATCAGACCCAAAAGGAGGCCAACAAGACTTCTCACACCTATAAGAGTTGTGGGATCAGGCCCAGAAGTTATTTACCAGAACTTGTAGTTTTAATTCTACAAAAGCAGATGTGTACCCAGAAAGGGATTTTTTTTTTAATTCATTTTGTACAGCAGTCACCTCAATCCGTTCTTGTATTAGAACTGAGGAAACTGACATTCTTCAGTGGGAAAATAGCTCTTCATTTAGGATAATATGTAATATTGTAAAGCCCTTTAAATGACTTCTTTCAAAATTAAATTAACATGTTTATTTTTAGCAATTGGATGAATTACTGTGCAACCAAGATCAGGGACCCATTGTGCTAAAGCATTGGGCATAGTAAGACACAGATTGTAAACTGTTCAAGCCAAAGGTTAATTAGATAAGACCAAAAAGGAAGAAGTATTATCTCCATTTTATATATGAGAAACCATGGTGCAGAGAGATTACATGATTTATCCACTCCATTTATAGCATAACTACAATCTTGCATGCATCTGCAAATAGGAGCTTTCGAGATAATAAATTGATAACAGGAGTTACACTCACTCTGAGTATTTTCCAAAGTCGCATCCCTTTGCAGCCTCTTAGGCCTAATTCTGTCACGTGTATGTAAGCCACACAACTCCTGGGTGTGGTGTTCTGTTCCATCTAGTGGCACTGAGACTACTTCGAGAGAGAGATTAATGAGTTTGCTCTACAGCTTTAGCTAACAGCCAGTTGGCTTTTAGCTCATGCACCAAGCTCCAGAGGTCCCAGCAGGGCCAGTGCAATCACTAGGCAAACTAGGTGGCCGCCTAGGGCGCCAAGTGGTTGGGGGCGCCAAAAAGTGCGCTCAGGGGAGGAGGTGGAGTGGAGGTGAGCTGAGGGAGGGGGAGGGCCGCCCACAGCAAGTAACGGGGGGGGGGGGGGGTGCGCTCAGGGGAACTGCTCCACGCCCCAGCTCACCTCCGTTCCGCCTCCTCCCTTGAGCAAGCCACCCTCGCTCTAATTCTCCTCCCATCCCAAGGTTGCCGCGCCAAACAGCTGATTGGCACTGCAAGCCCGGGAGGCGGGAGAAGTGGAGTGGCACCGGCATGTTCAGTGGAGAAGGGGGCGCGGAGGTGAGCTGGGGCGCGGAACTGCTGCAGGGGGGGCTCCGTGGGCGGAGGGGGGAGCTGCCACAGGGGAGGCTCCCCGGGTGGAGGGGGGGTGGGGAGCTGCTGCAGGGGGGTCTCCCCGGGCAGAGGGGGGAGCTGCCGTGGGGGGGGGGCCTCCCCGACCGCAAGGGGGGCGCGCAAGGTGGAAGTTTCACCTAGGGCGTGAAATATCCTTGGGTCCCAGGTTCGATTCTGCCCGCCGGCGACCGGGGTCTGTTGGCATTACAAGTACACTGAGAAGCATATTGCTCAACTCCTTACATGGTTTTCCACTTTGTTCATGGTCCTGAAGCAAATTCTGGTTTCACACCCAGAATACCTTATCTGAAGTCACTGGAGTGACTCTGGATTTACATCGATGTCAATATAAATACAAATTGGCTTTATCTGTTTATTAATTTTCAGTGGGTAATATTTACCTTTGTTCAAGTGATACTTTAGTGCCCTGACCTTAACATCTCAGCTTCAATACCAATGCCACAGAAATACTGGGCCAAATTTTAGCTCTATGGACATCAACAGGAGTTTTGCCATCGACTTCAGTGAGCCCGAACATGCCTTAATGCCTGGTCAAATCCATTTATTTTTATGCTGATCAAATCAAGAGAAAAAAAATAAATTAAATTTGGGGTAACTAAGTATACTAAAGAAATAAGATGAAAATGTTGCCCGCTGCTAGCTTATTGAAGTTGTCGTAACTAACGGAAGAATTTAGTGCTCAACAATTCTTTAAAACACTGCACCATTGTTGAACTTGCAGTATATAACTCCTTATTGATTATGCAGATCATTATGCATATTTATAATGGTGCCTCCATTTGATTACTCATTTGAATAATTCCAGTAAACAAGCATCCGTCACTTTGTTTTAAGAGGATAATAATCAACATTAATGCACAGGATACAGGGCAACTGACTCCTGCTTATAAAGGCCCTGATCCAGAGCCCACTGAAGTTCTTCCTTAGACAATAGTGGACTTTGAATCAGGCCCAGATTGCAGGAGGAAGTTTCAAGAGGCCTGCTCAGAGTTCTTTCATAGCATGTATTAAATTATTGCTATTTATTATTTGTATTACCATAGCACCGAGGAGCCCCAGTCATTGTGTGAACAAGAAGGGAATCATTAGGGTGTTGCTGTAAACATCAGGAGAAAATATTGGAACTTAATTATTTCCAGTTTAGCGATTGCATGGCTGCATAAGTGCTAGCAAGGGTCTCGGGGTGGGTGGGGGGGGGAGGAGTACAGGGTCCTCTCCCTACCTACGGCATGGCCTGGTTAAGGCCGGTATTACAGCTTTTGCAGTCTGGGGACCTCATAACTGTTCAGAGGTGCTTCCCATGAGATCCTCTATGTCCAAAGGGGAGCAAAGAAGGCCCTGTCTACATTACAGGGGAAATTCAATCTAAGCTATGCAATTTGTGTTACATGAATAGTGTAACTCAAATCGACGTAGTTTAGATATACTTACCGCAGGGGCCACACTATGCGATTTTGACAGGAGATGCTGTCCCGTCGACTCCCCCTACTCTTCTCGATCCGGTAGAGTACAGGAGTCGATGGGAGAGCGATCTGCAATCGATTTAGCGGGTCTTCATTAGACTCGCTAAATCGACCACCGATGTATCAATCGCCGCTCGTCGATCCCCCAGTAAGTGTAGACAAGCCCAAAGAGTGAGAATATAGGTGGCTTCACCTTGTCCACACACTGAGGCCAGTGTCTACAGGAGTAGACCGCATGACTTAAAAGGAATGCCTCTGGTGCTCCCACTAGAATGATGTGGATCTGCAACACATTCAAGGCGAGGATATGCCTTACAGATACAATCTAAAGCTTAATGGGTGTCATGCTGTTTTAATGGCATATTTGTGTTTGCCAAAACGACTATGGTGGGAGTTGTTTTTTGTTTTGTTTTTAAGCATTAATTGATCTGTCAGTCGCAGGTAAGGAAAAGGAAGCACTACCATACTAAAGATTACATTGATTCATGGTTGGATTGATGTCACTGTGTTTTATTACTGCGTTTTTTAAACACAGCAAGCACCTATTGATTTTTAGTATTTTATCTTGTGGCCAATTAGTCTGCAGCTATATACATCCTTGTGTGTATGTGTAGGCTGCTGAGAGATCTCTCCAGAGTTGAGGAGAGATTTTCAAATTTCAAGGACTTTTCTGCTGAATTGAACAAGCAGAACTAACAAAGGGACAGATCCTGCTACCACGGAAGTCAAGAGCAATATCCCACTGACTTCAATGGCAGCAGGATCAGATCCTAGCCCTGTAAGCCAACTAAAAAACATATAAATAAGCCCAAGGACAAGATTTTCAAAAGTGACTAGTGATTTGGAGAGTTGCAGTTTTGGGGTTTCCAATATGAAAAGTCTTAAAGGGGGCTGATTTTCAAAATACTGTGAGTACCCACCTTATTCAGTGTCTCAAGCTTGACACCCAACAGCACTTATATGGGTCAGATTTTTAAAGCTATTAGGCACCTAAAAAATGCAGGTAGGCACCTAGCAAGATTATTTTAAGGCACCTAGATTACTTTTAAAATCTTGACCTTCACTACAAAGTTCACATCAGGATTGAAACTTCCCCCATACTTGGGGGTGTTTGGCTCCAGCTGGGGGTGTGGGCTCTAGGGTGGGGCTAGGGATGAAGGGTTTGGGGTGCAGGAGGGGGCCCAGGGCTGGGGCAGGAGGTTGGGGTATTGGGGGGGGGGGCACAGACTCCAGGCTGGGGCAGGAGGTTGGAGTGCGGGGTCCCAGCGGTGCTTACTGCAACCCCAGGAAGCAGTCACTGAGTCCCTGCAGCCCCTAGATGCATGGGCTGCCAGGGAGGCTCCGTGCACTGCCCTCGCACCCACAGGCGCCGCCCCTGCAGTTCCCATTAGTCGCAGTTCCCAGCCAATGGGAGCTGAAGAGCCACCACTTGGGGCGGGGGCAGCACGTGGAGCCTCCCTGGCCGCCCATGCGCCTAGGGGCTGCAAGGACCTGGCGGCCGCTTCCGGGAGCCAGGTGCAGCTGGGACAGGCAGGGAGCCTGCCTTAGCCCCGGGCCCCTGCTGTGCCGCTGACTGGACTTTTAACAGCCCAGTACTGACCAGAGCCACCAGGATCCCTTTTGGACCAGGCGTTCCAGTTAAAAACCGGATGCCTGGCAACCCTAAGCATGGCTAAAAATAGCAGTATAGATGTGGCAGCGCAGGCTTCATCACAGGCTTTACAAGTATGCCAGCAGCTCTATATCCTTCCTCAAGTTGCTGAAGCCCGCACTGCTGCATCTACATTTCTAGTCTTACCTCCTGTCAACTCCAGACAACAGTGTGTCTAGGGAATGAAGCTGGCATGGTCGTTTGGGTAGCGCACACAAGCGAGAGCTACTAGGTTTGCTCCCCCATCCCCATTAAAACTTCCCAGGTGTTTCTGAAATGCCTCTTCTTGAGAGGGGACTTATGGTCTCTGTGACCTCTGGGCAGTGGAGTTTACAATTTTAAGCAGAGTAGTCACTATCATAGGGGATGGGGCATTGCGAACAGCTGCTGGGGCATTGCAGAATAGGGTCAACACAGGTCACGCAAAGCACCACGCCATTTAGTAAGGTGGTTTTACTGAGTCGCTGTAACCGTACGCTTACATCGGCTGGAGACAAAGTTGAGTGTGGACACGTGCACAGGTAGTTGACATAAGGCAACTTACGTTGACCTAACTTTGTAGCATAGGCCTGGCTTTAGCCATGCTAGCAAAGATACATCTACCTGAGCTGAAACCACACCTCAGACTGCAGCATAGACATACCGAAAAACAAATATGACGAAGGTGACATTTACCCTTATGCTTTAGGCTAGCAGAAAGCCAACGCATCAATTACATCTCACTTAAACCCTCATATGTTCATCCAATCAGGGAACAAGAACAATACATGTAACTGACGTGACCAATCACAATTACCAACATAGCTCAGTTTTTGTATATCAAATATTGATTATTCATAGTAAAATGTCCATAAGAAATGGATAGCGGACAACTTGTAAAAAAAAAAAAAAGGCAAATGTGAGTAGTAAGAACATGTGAAAAAATTGCTCTTTGTTTATGGACATCTCGTAAGCAGAAAAAGAAGGTAAATCCATCAACAAAATGATCTGCTCAGGCATAAAATATTTTATGCATTCCACTGGCTATGGCATTCTTTAACCACTACACTGCATTGTTGTGATGAGCAAACAAAACAACTACTCCACTACATTTCTCCTGAAATGGATTAAATCCAAACTTCTAGGAGACCTTTAAATAAATAAACTTTGGGATCAAATCTTGATATTTCATTTTTAATTGTATTCTGTGTTCCTTATTCAAGCGAAACACATTCTGAAGTCAGCAGGAAGTTTTACATACATAAGGACTGCGGAATCTATGCAAATTACTTAAATAAGTATCTACTAATGCAGACTGCATATTTGCATCTGTCTACTAGTTTTTGTTTTGAGTTGGTTGGCAGTTACAGAGTATATGGCTAGATGTGGGTGAAGGGCATACTGTCTCGCCAGAATGCGACCAGCTCTAGAGGGGGTACATTGTGATTGTAGTCCATTATTTTAATTGCTTTCTCATGAACTTTAAACACCCAAGAGTGTGATACAATACTACCTAGTTATCTGAATGTCATTTATGTAATGATCAAAAAAATGTACTGTTAACAGTCTTTCTAACACGACGAGACACTCTGGAGATAACATGCAGTATGCTAATTAATGAGACACACACCTGATGCAATTTTTGATGGCTCCATCATTTGCATTCTGTTCAGAATACATACAGTGACTCAAAGGTTCAGCGTTCAGATAGAAGATCACTATCAACCCGTACTAAGTGGAATAGACAGGTTAAAATAATCATGTTTACTTTAAAGCCCGCCCATGATCCTTGCCAATTTAATAATAACTACAGTGTTTCAAGGATAACACCTTTCAGTTGCCCGAGGCAGTGGATCATATCAAGAGTTTCCTTGAGCTACTTTGCCCCAATTACTGAACTTCACAGAGTGATTTAGGAAGATGAGAAGAACCTGAGTGCATTGTTATGTCCAAGTCAACATCAGCAGAGTTCGATGATGAAGGAAAAATGTCTCTCTGCAGAGAGACAATAATCTTATTTGTCAGGTAGTTTTAATGATGCTCAACTACTATCAGGAGCACAATTTAAAAACAGGATATGCTATTTGATGTGAATATTGTAAATTTTAGCTGAAAGAACTCTGTAAGGAGGAAACTTTCCACAGTATGTTGGAATGAGATGGATGTGTTGAATTTCATATTGGGCTCAGTCCTGCAGCATCTGTTCAGGAAATTCTTATTCACACAAGTAGTCCAATTGAAGTGCAATATTATTATGATTATCAATATTTATATTATAGTAATGTCTAGAGCCGTGGTTCTCAACCAGGGGCCTGTGGCCCCCCCGGGGGGCTGCTAGGAGGTTTCAGGGCAGCCGCCAAGCATGGCTAGCATTACACACTCTAGGGCCCAGGGCAGAAAATCAAAGCCCCCTGCACAGGACTGCAGCCCGGGGCCCTGAGCCCCACCACACAGGGCTGAAGGCGAAGCCTGAGCAACTTAGTTTTGGGGAGCCCCCTCTGGTGGGGGCCCTGAGTAACTGCCCTGCCTGCTACCCCCTAATGCCAGCCCTGACTTTTATATGCAGAAAAACGGTTGTGGCACAGCTGGGCTGTGGAGTTTTTAATTGTATGTTGGGGGGGGGGGGTGTGCCTCAGAAAACAAAGGTTGAGAACCCCTGGTCTAGAGGCCCCAAAGGAGATGAGGACCCCATTGTGCTAGGCAGCGTACATTCACATAGTAAGACGCAATTAAGCCACGAAGAGTTAATCACTTAAATAAATGAGAAACAGACCAAAGGCACAGAGAGGTTAAGGTCCAAGGTCACACGGCAGGTCAGTTGTAGATGTGGGAAACAGAACTCGAGTCTCCAGACTCTAAATCCAGTGCTCTGTCCACACTGTTTCCCCAAAGAAACTGGACATAAAGTTAACGGAATACTAGTGCAAGGGGTTTCAGGACGGGGCCTTTAGGCGCACCCTGCAACTGAATCCATGCAGATGGACTCCTGAACCTGCAAGGAGCCCAGAGAAGTCAACTGATCAAAACAATGATGTAAATGAATCCCCCACACAAGCAGAGGATTCCACGCATGTAGATCCAGGGCCTTATTATGCACAACACTGCTTTTACCCCCCCAAAACTGACAACCTGTGTTGTGGTCAATCCTATGAAGGTTTATATAACGTTTGTTGATGTATCTCATCCAAACAAAGCCAAGTATTTAGCAACAGTGCAAGCTTTGAAATATTATTCACACACCCCCAGAATGCAATGGATTTTTAGGAGTTAGTATTTGGAGTAAGAGATGGCAGAATTTTCTAATAAGGCAAGACAGCACAAATTACTCTTCCCCTTACCAGCACCCAGGCCTAATGTAAGGGAAGGGGATGTGATCTAAAGCAGGGGTCTCAAACTCAAATGACCATGAGGGCCGCATCAGGATTAGTACATTGGCCCGAGGGCCGCATTACTGACACCTTCCCCCCACCGCCGCCCTCGGCCCCGCCCCCACTCCACCCCGTCCATGAGGCCCTGCCCCTTCCCCAAAATCCCCACCCCAACTCTGCCCCCTCCCTGGCCCCAGGGGGTGCAGGAGGGATGTGGGGTGTGGTGGGGGCTCAGGGCAGGGAGTTGGGGTATGGGGTGCAGGAGGGGTGTGGGGCACGGCAGGGGGTCAGGGTGCAGGGTGTGGCAGGGGGCTCAGGGCTGGGGGGTCGGGGTGCAGGAAGAGTGCGGGGTGCAGCAGGGTCTCAGGGCAGGGGGTCAGGGTGCAGGAGGAGTGCGGGGTGCAGCAAGGCCTCAGGGCAGGGGGTCAGGGTGCAGGAGGGGTCCGGGGTGTGACAGAGGGCTCAGGGCAGGGGGTCAGGGTGCAGAGTGTGGCAGGGGGCTCAGGGCAGGAGGTCAGGGTGCAGGGTGTGGCAGGGGGCTCAGGGCAGGGGGTCAGGGTGCAGGGTGTGGCAGGGGGCTCTGGGCAGGGGTGTCGGGGTGCAGGAGGAGTGCGGGCTGCAGGAGGGTCTCAGGGGAGGGGGTCGGGGTGCAGAAGGGGTGCGGGGTGCAGCAGGGGGCTCAGGGCAGGGGGTCAGGGTGCAGGGTGTGGCAGGGGGCTCAGGGCAGGGGGGTCAGGGTGCAGGAGGAGTGCGGGGTGCAGGAGGGTCTCAGGGGAGGGGGTCAGGGTGCAGGAGGAGTGCGGGGTGCAGGAGGGTCTCAGGGGAGGGGGTCAGGGTGCAGGAGGGGTCCGGGGTGTGACAGAGGGCTCAGGGCAGGGGGTCAGGGTGCAGAGTGTGGCAGGGGGCTCAGGGCAGGAGGTCAGGGTGCAGGGTGTGGCAGGGGGCTCAGGGCAGGGGGTCAGGGTGCAGGGTGTGGCAGGGGGCTCTGGGCAGGGGTGTCGGGGTGCAGGAGGAGTGCGGGCTGCAGGAGGGTCTCAGGGGAGGGGGTCGGGGTGCAGAAGGGGTGCGGGGTGCAGCAGGGGGCTCAGGGCAGGGGGTCAGGGTGCAGGGTGTGGCAGGGGGCTCAGGGCAGGGGGGTCAGGGTGCAGGAGGAGTGCGGGGTGCAGGAGGGTCTCAGGGGAGGGGGTCAGGGTGCAGGAGGAGTGCGGGGTGCAGGAGGGTCTCAGGGGAGGGGGTCAGGGTGCAGGAGGAGTGCGGGGTGCAGGAGGGTCTCAGGGGAGGGGGTCAGGGTGCAGGAGGAGTGCGGGGTGCAGGAGGGTCTCAGGGGAGGGGGTCAGGGTGCAGGAGGGGTGCGAGCTCTGGCCTGGCATGCACTGGGGGCAGGTTCCCTGCCTGCCTGCCCTTCACTGCCCTGCCCTGCCCCCGCGCCGCAAGCTCCTGGAACCTGGGGGAGGAGGGGCACAGGGGTCTGTGTCACTGTTGCGTCCACGCACCGCCCCCAGCAGCTCCCATTGGCCGCGGTTCCCCGTTCCCAGCCAATGGGAGCTGCTGGGGGCGGTGCCTGGACGCAACAGTGACACAGACCCCTGTGCCCCTCCTCCCCCAGGTTCCAGGAAGTTGCAGCGCCGCGCAGGAGCAGGGCAGCCAGGCAGGAGCTGCCCCGCCCCCAGTAGGGTGACCAGATGTCCCGATTTTATAGGGACAGTCCCGATTTTGGGGTCTTTTCCTTCTAAAGGCTCCTATTACCCCCCACCCCCTGTCCCGACTTTTCACACTTGCTGTCTGGTCACCCTAGCCCCCAGTGCGCGCTGGATCAGAGCCACTGTACGTAAACGCGGGGGGGAGGGGCCCGCGGGGAGCTCGCGGGCCGCCGAAAACAACCCCGCGGGCTGCATGTTGCCCGCGGGCCGCGTGTCTGAGACCCCTGACCTAAAGGGTGAAATTTACCCGTATGCATTGGCCTATGTAACATTTAAGACTAGGACTGCCAATTTTCTAATTGCACAAAACCGAACATCCTTGCCACACCCCTTCTCTGAGGCCTTGCCTCTGCATCACCCCTTCCCAGAGGCCCTGCCCCCCACTCGCTCCATCCCGGTCACTCGCTCTCCCCCACCCTCACTCACTTTCACTGGGCTGGGGCAGGGGGTTGGATGTGGGAAGGGGTGAGGACTCTGGCTGGGGGTGCAGGCTCCGGGGCCAGAAATGAGGGGTTCAGGGTACAGAAGAGGGCTCCAGGCGGGGCAAGAAGTTGGGGTGCAAAAGGAGGTGAAGGCACCAGCTGGGGGTGCGGGCTCCCTGGGGGGGCTGAGGAATTTGGGGTATAGGAGAGGGTTCCCGGCCAATGGGAACTGCAAAGCCAGCGCTGGGGGCGGGGGCAGCAAATGCAGCTTCCCTGATCACCCCTCTGCCTAGGAGCCGCAGGGACATGCTGGCCACTTCCAGGAGCAGCACAGAGCCAGGGAGCCTGCCTTAGTCCTGCTGCGCCACTGACCGGACTTTTAGCGGCCCAGTCAACAGTGCTGACTGGAGCCCCCAGGATCCCTTTTCGCCCAGAGCGCCCGGTCGAAAACTGGACACCTAGCAACCCTATTTAAGACCCACTTGAGCTTTCAAAAAAGGATTTAATTGATGCATAGAGCTAGTGCTATCCTCTGCACATGATGAATTGCATACCAGATGAGCTGTTAAATCTTGTCCATCCTTTGAGTCCATGATTTCTAATTAATTATTTAAAAAAAAAAAAAACCACAAAATCTTGCATTTGGTCCAAGGGAAGGTGAGGGATAAATTCATCTCATACCAGGAAGATTCAGTGCAAATTTTCCCTTTTGTATTTTTATCCCATTACTCCTAGTTATAACTCTTATCCTGCTAATTGTTCCTTGAAATTTACATTTTTTGCAGTTGTAATCAGTTCTCCCACCCACCCTCTGAGGCAACTACCTACAAATTATACATAACTGATTTTTCATTTTAAATCCTAAATTCCCCCCCCCCTCCCGCCCTCTAACCATTTCTTTTCTTTGTCTCTAAATTTCATCAGTTCCACAATACCTTCCTTGTGAAGAGGTGACTAGAATTAAAAAGCCATCTAGGTACCTCATAGGGAGGGACTTTTCCTCCATGTTCTGTGAAGTGAAGCCTCCAAATAAAGGTGAACTGTCAGGTTGGAGGGAGGTTACTAGTGGAGTTCCTCAAGGTTCAGTTTTGGGACCAATTTTATTTAATCTTTTTATTACTGACCTCGGCACCAAAAGTGGGAGTGTGCTAATAAAGTTTGCAGATGACAAAGTTGGGAGGTATTGCCAATTCAGAAAACAATCGGGATATCCTACAGGAAGATCTGGATGACCTTGTAAACTGGAGTAATAGTAATAGGATGAAATTTAATAGTGAGAAGTGTAAGGTTATGCATTTAGGGATTAATAACAAGAATTTTAGTTATAAGCTGGGGACGCATCAGTTGGAAGTAATGGAAGAGGAGAAGGACCTCGGAGTCCTGGTTGATCACAGGATGACTATGAGTCGCCAATGTGATGTGGCCGTGAAAAAAGCTAATGCGGTCTTGGGATGCATTAGGAGAGGTATTTCTAGTAGAGATGAGGCGGTGTTAGTACCGTTATACAAGGCATTGGTGAGACCTCATTTGGAATACTGTGTGCAGTTCTGGTCTCCCATGTTTAAGAAGGATGAATTCAAACTGGAACAGGTACAAAGAAGGGCCACTAGGATGATCCGAGGAATGGAAAACCTGTCGTATGAAAGGAGACTCAAGGAGTTTGGTTTGTTTACCTTAACTAAAAGAAGGCTATGGGGAGATATGATTGCTCTCTTTAAATATATCAGAGGGATAAATACCAGGGAGGGAGAGGAATTATTTCAGCTCAGTACCAATGTGGACACAAGAACAAATGGATATAAACTGGCCATCAGGAAGTTTAGACTTGAAATTAGACGAAGGTTTCTAACCATCAGAGGAGTGAAGTTCTGGAACAGCCTTCCAAGGGAAGCAGTGGGGGCAAAAGACCTATCTGGCTTCAAGATTAAGCTAGATACGTTTATGGAGGGGATGGTTTGATGGGATAACATGATCTTAGTCAAAGGTCAATTAATTGCCATCAGTGGTAAATAGGACCAATGGTCAATGATGGGATGTTAGAAATTACTACAGAGAACTTTTTCCTGGGTGTCTGGCTGGTGGGTCTTGCCCGCATGCTCGGGGTTCAGCTGATCGCCGTGTTTGGGGTCGGGAAGGAATTTTCCTCCAGGGTAGATTGGCAGAGGCCCTGGAGGTTTTTTGCCTTCCTCTGCAGCATGGGGCACGGGTCACTTACTGGAGGATTCTCTGCATCTTGAAGTCTTTAAACCATGATTTGAGGACTTCAATAGCTGAAACATAGGTGAGAGGATTATTCCAGGAGTGGGTGGGTGAGATTCTGTGGCCTGCATTGTGCAGGAGGTCAGACTAGATGATCATAATGGTCCCTTCTGACCTTAAAGTCTATGAGTAATACACAACCCTCAAACTTGTGTTTTCAGCAACACCATGTCACGAAAACTTGCTCTGACAGGTTAGAAATCTGTTCTGACACGCTGAAGAAGATGGCTAAACTTTGTCTACACTAGCACTTACACTGTTGCTAGCACTGGAAAGTGGGTACCACATTCCAAGCATAGATGTAGCCACAGAAAGCACATTATTAAACAGTGTTCTGGAATCTGAACTGGCTGCCAGTAAGTTTCCAGGTGGAGTTCAAAGGATTGGTTGTTTTTAGCCTGTAACGCCTTAGAGGGTTTGGGACCTGGTTGTTTGAGAGATTACTTTTCTTGCCATGCAATATTGCCACAACTGTTTGTGCTTCATTCATTAAAATCCTTTAGACTCATGCATGTGTGTGCATGCACACACACGTAGAAAGAGAACATATTTAAAGAGTACAGTGAAAATGGGATAGAATCACTGAGGATGTAAGGTAGAAATCAGACTTCTTCAAATTCTGCTTATATAGCGAAGGAAATGAATTGTATCTAATTGCATTGTGAAGACTGAGCACCTAAAGTTATATGGGATTTTTTGGATGTTTTGAAAGAGGTTTACTGCTGAAAGTAATAGTGTTGTTTTGGTTTTTTAGCCAAGTCCTAAATCTCCAAGATGTTTACAGAGGCTCTTGAGCAGCAAAAATACTACAGTTTACTGTTGCTACTGTAAATTGTTTCTGTGAAACCTAAGGCACGCCTACACTTGCAAAGTTACAGCACTGGCAGTTACCACGCCGCTCAGAGAGCGCCGAAGGAAAACCGCTGTTATGTATTCACACTGACAGCTGCCTGCTTGTTCATACTTGCGGCGCTATTCGGATCAGTGCACTCTGGGCAGCTATCCCACAGAGCACCTCTTTCTCTTTTGCCGCTAAGACTTGAGGGAAGGCGGAAGGGGTGGCAGGGCATCCTTTGCATCCCAGTAATCTTTGTGCTTCTATCTGCATTTGGCGCCATCTTTCAACGGTTTGTGTAGTGCGTGCTCTGCCTCTTTTGGGCTGCAGGAATGGATCCCGAGCTGTTGACCAGTATGCTGCTCGCACAGGCAGTGGAGTTATTCCTTAAACTACAAAGGCAAGAAGAGTGTGACATTGATCTCGCCACGCATACTAACTACGACACGAGATTGCTTGTGGCATTCACGGAGGTGCTGACCACAGTGGAACGCCACTTTTGGGCTCGGGAATCAAGCACTGAGTGATGGGATCACATTGTGATGCATGTCTGGGATGACAAGCAATGACTGCAGAACTTTTGCATGAGGAAAGCCACATTCATGGGACTGTGTGATGAGCTCACCACAGCCCTGAGAATGAGAGCTGCCATGTCGCTGGAGAAGCCCGTGGCAATTGCACTGTGGAAGCTGGCTACTCCAGACTGCTACCAATCGGTCACTAACCAGTTCGGAGTGGGAAAGTCGACCCATCGTGTTGATGGAAGCGTGCAGGGCCATTAATGGCATCCTGCTCCGAAAGACTGGGACTCTGGGCAACGTGTGTGACATTGTGGATGGCATTGCACAAATGGGCTTCCCTAACTGCACATTCCAATTCTGGCACCAGACCAACTAGCCACCAAGTACATTAATCACAAGGGGTATTATTTCTCAGTGGTTCTCCAAGCGCTTGTGAATCACTGTGAGCGTTTCACAGACATTAATGCAGGCTGGTCTGGAAAGATGTATGATGCACGCATCTTTCGGAACACTAGCCTTTTCAAGAAGCTGCAAGCAGGGACTTTCTTCCCTGACCAGAAGATCACCGTAGAGGGGAAGTCACAATGCCCAATGCGATCCTGGGAGACCCTGCTTACCCCTTAATGTCATGGCTCATGAAGCCATACACGGGGCAACTTGACAGCAGCAAGGAGCAGTTCAACAACAGGCTGAGCAAGTGCAGAATGACTGCGGAGTGTGCGTTTGGCCGTTTAAAAGCCCGCTGGCGATGCCTGTATGGGAAGCTAGACAGGGTCGATGACAATATTCCTATGCTTATAGCTGCATGCGGTATGCTCGATAATATTTGTGAAGGGAAGGGTGAAAGCTTCACTCAGGGCTGGATCACAGAGGCTCAGTCCCTGGAGGCTGAGTCTGAACAGCCAGAGACCAGGGCTATTAAAGGGGCACAGCGCGGGGCCATAAGGATCAGGAATGCTGTGAGGCAGCAATTTGACGCTGAAAGCCACTAATATTTGTTGCTATGCTCGGGATTGCAGTGCTTGTAATGCTAGGAGGTGACTGGTGCAAATGATGCAAGACGGGGCCTTAACATAATTGTATGTTGCTTTGCAGTGCTCTTTCTGCTTTCACTTAATGGAATAAAGTTTGCTTTCAAACAAACAATTCTTTTATTGAAAGACAACAACCAGAGGAGAGAGTCAAACAAAAAAAAATCATCAGCAGAGAAGGGGATGGGGGCAGGGACAGTCTCAAAAGGAGGAGTCGTCCCGTGATGGCTACAAATTTGTGTATGTCCAGGGATCATACCCAACCTTCTCCTTTGAAGTACGATGCAGCAGGTGTTGTATTTCAGCAGGGCCAAACTGCAGAGGGATGGGTGTTGAGTGCAGTGGGTAGCGGGAGTCCACACTGCTGGACTGTGAGGAGGGACGAGTGGAATGATGCGGGTAGAGAGTGGAGCCAGGAGGTTGATAGGAGTGTGTTGGCGGTCTGGGGGGAGCACATGGAAAAGAGTTTTGTGCGACAGCGGCTGCAGGGGAGGGCGGGCGCAGAGCTGCTCAGTTTGAAGAGCTAGTATCGCCTGGAGTGTGTCTGCATGGCGCTCCATAACCATTAAGAGCCTCTCCGTGGCTTCTTTTTGGTGTGCCGCGTTCTCCTTTCAGTCCCTCTTCTCGCTGTCCCGCCACTCCTTCAATTCTTTTTTCCTCTATGGCAGAGTGCATCATAACCTCACACATAAAGTCCTCCTTAGCGCTTCTTGGACGCTTTCTAATTCTGCGCAGCCGTTCTGCCGCCGATAACAAAGAGGGAGGCTGTGCTCCCAAGGTCATCTCCGTGAAATTTAAATGCAACAGTTTACAGAAGCAGTATTGTTTGCAACACAGACAACACTGATTCAGTGATTTAAAACACAGTCAGTACTCACACACCTGGCACTAACTGGCTGATCCCAGGCAAGCACACATGAGCCACAAGACCCCCAAAATGGTGAGTAGCCCAGGGGCAGAGTAAATCACTGTTCCCAGACCCTGCTGTACACTGGGCATGTGGCTCTTGGACACTTGGGGAGAGCCAGCACTGTAGGGTGGACCGGATAATCCTGTCCCCACACTTTCCACAGGAGGTGATCATTATGGAAGATATCTTGCTGCTGAGGGTGAGCAGGGAATCAAGGGAGGGTCTTCTCCAAGCCTGCGGCTTCTGCCCTGGTGCCTATGTGGCTCACCTGTGTGCAGCAATGGTCTCCTCACCCGTCACAGCAAAGTGGCGCAGGAAAGTTACCATTAATGGGACAAGAAACAAAGCAGCTCTGCCGAAGAACCTGCGGCAGTGGATTGCCCAGTATCTCCACGAGAGTTTCCTGGAGATCTCTGAGGGAGATCCTGTGAAGTGAGGGAGTGTATCAACAGCCTGTTCCGCCGCTCAGGCTAGGCATGCGGTGGGAGACAAGCCTGCTTTCTGCAACCCTCCTGCCCCCAACAGCTCACTTCACCAATTCCCAAAATCAGATCCACTTACCAGGGGCCTCCTCTCCTGTTTGCGCTTTGCCAAGATCCGACTGCTGTGACTGGCTAGGCTCCTGCAGGGGAGAAAAGAGCTCCTGACCGCATGCATCTCTGCATCCGAATCATCCTCTGCAGCCCCCTCCCCTCTTTCTCCAAGATTGCCTTCTCCTGGCTCGGTCCACTCTCGACTGGCACGCAAGCCAACGAAGTATCCCCAGGGTCCTTCGCAGTGGAAGTGGGGTCACCACCGAGTATCGCGTCCAGCTCCTTGTAGAACCGGCAGCTCATGGGCACAGCACCGGAGCGGCAGTTTGCCTCCTGCACCTTGTGGTAGGCGTTCTGCAGCCCCTTCACTTTGACCCTGTACTGCAGTGTGTCCCGGTCATGGCCCCTTTCAATTATGTATCTAGAAATCTGTCCGTAGGTACCATAATTCCGACGGTTGGAGCGCAGCTGTGACTGCACTGCCTCCTCTTCCCAAATGCCGATGAGGTCCAGCAGCTCGGCTTTGCTCCAAGCGGGGGGATCACCTGGTGCGTGGAGCAAGCATGGCCACCTGGAAAGATGCGCTGAGACCACTGTATGCATCACCGAGCAAACAGGAAGGGCACTTTCAAATTTGCAAAGGAATGTACAGGGTGGGGATGATGGATGGTCACCTGTAGGCAGGGCAGTAGAGTTCAAACTGATGGCCAGAGAGGTGAGAACAGGCATTGTGGGACACCTCCCAGAGGCCAATCACAGTGCTGTAATCACCACGGTGTCTACACTGGCACCGCAGCGCTGTAGCCCCGGCACAGAAAGCTCTACACCTCTCGTCGAGGTGGGGTTTTTTAGAGCGCTGCATCTGTGCAGTTTCTGCGCACTAAGTGGCTTGGCAGTGTGTACACCTCGGGAGTTACAGTGCTCAAAGCTGCTTTACTGTGCGCAAACTTCCCAGCGTAGACGGGGCCCGAGTAAAAATGTAAAACACTCTGCTTTAAGGAGTTTTTGACTAACTAAAGTGGAAGGCCTAGAGACGGGCCTGAACCACACTTTCAGGTCCAAATGAAGTCTGTTTAGATCCATAAAAACCCACGTTTCACTTCCAGGGTTCAGAAGCTAAGTGAAACCCATCCCCACCTCTACTTAGAATCCTCAATCTTTTTGGATCTGAGAGCTTCATGGGGCACCATTACTATTTATGAGGTGACCGTCCTCCAACCCCCACCCCAGCTTTTCAGGAAGGCATTAGCTGTCTGGTCACCCCATTAAGCAGAAATGGGTTTCCTTGAATATTCCTGCTGTTCATTTAAACGTCACTGTTTCCACAATCATTCAGCCAGAAAAAGCATTTGCAAGAATATCTGTGGATTGCGAACACAGAAAGGACCTGAACCCAGACACAGAAACTGAATGTTCTATTAGGGTGAATATTCATAGAGACATTTTTGAGGCATTGTCCCAGCTATAATCACAACTAATAAAGAGAAGGAATTGCCTGCAAATAAGTAGTTTATTAAATACTACTACTAAACATTGGTGCAATACATCTCACTAGCTCGGATAGCATTATTATGTATCATCTTTGTGAGTAGAATTAAGTAGCTATTAATACATTTTAATATGCAGGAAAAAGCTGCACATTGGCACAACACATTATAATGGTGCTTTTCTATCTATTCTCGGGAAAGGTTATATACAAACAGGTAGCATTCTGGTAATGTCAACAGGTATAAATATACATGTACAGAAATACCAAATACCAAACTAAATTTGGAGCTCGATGCTGCTCTCTTTGAAGTCAATGTGAAGCTTGCCATTGACTTTAATGGGAGAAAGACTGGGACCTTAAAGGGACAGAGTGAAACGTACAGAGATTCAAAAATGAGTTCAAAGGAGCTGGTACTACAACCAGAGTCCATTTTTTTGGTTTTAAAACCATATTTTCCAAAAGTCAGACCTGCAGCATTTCTGCTTTGGGCTGTTGAATATCCGCAAGTATCTGAAAGAGTTAATCACTTCTTGGTTCGGCACCTCTATAGCAGTCAAACAACATTTTTATTAATCTGTAGGAAAAAAATATTTGCTACTGGCCTGCCCTGCAGACATTAAGAGCAAGTTACAACCCCCTGAAAATAACGGTTTACAATGGAAATATTGACATGCCTTTAATTATGCCTTGCAAATGGGGCTGTAGTAAAATATCATATGGGACCCAACCCTACATTCTTTGTGCATCCTCAACTCTCACTGACTTGAATGGGCGAGTGCCCATATTGGTGTTTACCCTGATGGGTTATGCAATGTTTTCCATTGCAAATATTAGGTGAGCTTTCTTATGTATAAATATGTGAATTACAGAGCATTTTAGCTTGAGAGGATTCTATAAAGCAGCTTCTTTTATGTGTAGGTTATCCACAAAAAAATCCTGCTGCTACAATACAATGCTGAAACCCTTATTCAATACATGCCACTACGTCAGAACTAAACCACTGAAACCTTACTTAAATAGATGTTACAATAACTAGATTTGCCCTTTTCAAAGTCAAACCCTATTTTATGGCCCTATTTGATTTTCTTTAAAACAACATTAAACAAAATTAAAAAGCTGCTTCAGAATCATTAGCCAATTTGATAGTTTATAGTTATTTTAACTGAAAAACAATTATGATTTTTTTAAAAGATACAATAAAATCCCCAAATTAAAAGAAAAATACTGTTGAGGACAGTTCCCATGTTTTCTTTTTTAAATACCTGTGTTCTCATTGGTAATAATTATGTATTACATTAATAGCATGCATTTCATCCCAAAGCACATTACAAAGTATGGGCCCAATCCTGCTCCCATTGAAATCAATGACAACAGTCCCATTACTTTATGCAACATGCTCGCCTCAGACATCATTCAATTTCTGCACTGAAATCTGAATGATAGCACTAGCTCTCATCACTGGGAGGAGAGGGGATAGTATAGAAGCACAAAGCAGAGAATTAATATTTTATACGCTGATCCCAATACCTGAACCACTTTGGATACAGGCTGTAGATTTCTGCTTCACCAGCAACTAAGGACCATTAAGCTATTAACCCAAGAGCTGGAATGCTGCTAGCTGTAAAGATCCCCAGACTGTTTGTTTGCTGACAGCTTGTTCTGCAGCAGCGTTTGAAGGGACTGAGTTGCTGCAATTCTTCTCAAGCTCGAAAGAGTCTAGATGACACACACTACATATCACCACACCATAAAGACTAAGGGCTGGTCTACACTGTGTGTGTGTGGGGGGGGGGGGGGGGGGGGGTCGATCTAAGATACGCAACTTCAGCTACGTGAATAACTTAGCTGAAGTCGAATATCTTAGATCGATTTTTAAAAGTACTTACCCCGGTCCACACGGCAGCAGGCAGGCTCCCCCGTCGACAGCGCTTCCTCCGCTCACGGAGCTGGAGTTCCGGTATCGACGGGGAGCGGCTTTGGGATCGATTTATCGCGTCTAGACGAGACGCGATAAATCGATCCCAGAACATCGATAGCTACCCGCTGAATCGGGCGGGTAGTGTAGACATAGCCTAAGAAATCAGCTCTGAGGGGAGATCAGAAGGAGTGTGTTTAGTTATGTGTGCTGAAGTGTAGAATGTTATGTTGGAACCTTATATCTGAATAAATGTAACAGAAATAAAGTGGAATACGTCTACATAAGGAACACCAGTAGATGTATTGCTTAACAGTCTACATTTAAGTTATTCGTAATATTCCAAATACTATTTATAATATATTGTATACTATTTATGTTTTCTGTGTGCATTAAGTGTGTGTTTTACTAAGGCCAGGTCTACACTATAAACTAACACTGGGATAACTACATCGCTGAGAGGTGTGATTTTTCAAATCCCCGAGTGACGTAGTTATACCAACCTCACCCCCAGTGTAGACAGCATTACCGCCTCTCACAGAGATGGATTAACTACGCTGACAGGAGAAGCTCTCCCCTTGGTATATTAGCATCTTCACTGAAGCACTGCAGCAGCCCTACAGCAGCATTTTAAGTGTAGACCTGCCCTAAGGCTGTGTCTACCCTACCACTTATGTCAGCAAAACTTACATCGCTCAGGTGTGTGAATATTCCACCCTCATGAACAACATAAGTTACACCAACATAAGGGCCTGTGCGCATAGCACTATGTCTATGGGAAAGCTTCTCCCACCAACATAGCTTCTGCCGCTCGCAGAGGTGGCTTTATCATATCAAGGGGAGAGCTCTCTCCCATCAGCATAGAGCGTCTTTACCACACGTGCTGTATCGCTACAGCTGCGCCGCTGCAGTACCATACTGTATAGAAATGGCCTAAGAACCTGTATGGTACCCTCTTTGACCTTGACTGGGAAGTATTAACGCCTACGTCTCAGGATTTTAATATATAATAGTCCCGATTCTTAATTCTGCGTAATGCGTTCTGAAAAGTCCTGAAAAGACAGGACTCTGCCCTGTGTTTTAGCAAAGAGTTGCACTGAGTTACAGGGAGAAGGAGAGTTTACCAGAGTCACATGTGTGCCTCAGCGTCCCCCTTCCCTGTTACATGAGTGCTAAAGTCAATGGAAGCTTACAGTACCTCCTCTGGTAAAATCAGAGGGGAGCTGCCCCTCCAGCCCTGGCTAAGGTAAGCAGTGCTCCCCAGGATGCTCCTGCCTAACTGGCTGGTGTAGCAAGAGCGCCCATTCCTGCTTCAATCTACTTTAACCACAGCCTGGGAGGACTGAAGTACACGGGTGACATTGCAATGGGCTGAAAATGGAGCTGCCACTTTCCCAACCCTTCAGCAAGGGGACAAGAGATGAGAGCCAGTGGGGTAACAAATTATGCAAGAGAAATCCACCCTGCAGCTTAGAGACCCATCCCGCAGACTGGAAAGGATTGTTTTCCTCTAGAGGAATTAATATGTATGGGATGCAGGAGAAAACAACAATTCTTGTTGCTGATGCCAGAGAGGAACATTGTCAGACTGTTCTATGGCAATTTATACTGAAGCTGCCGGATCCAGAGGTCAAGCAGCTCTCATTGCCTGAGTTCTCACTTTCAGATGCAAATCTACCTGGAGCTGTTTTGCTCCATGCCAATTGCAATCAAAACCACTCTTATTTCCATAGCTGGGGTGTGTGATTGCACAGGGTGGGCATACTCTCACTCCCACATTAGCAAGTTCCTGCTATCCACTATTACAGTGGGGGAGTCAGACGTGCCACTGCACGTGGTCCTAGGAGGCCAACCATACTGGATTTTCTGTCCCTGAAGAGCATTCTTCTGCAGGCTGTCTCCCAGCTCCTCCCCCACGAGGCAGATGGGAAGGCAGATAGAACATAAGTCAGCAGGAGCCACACCTCCATTCACATTAACACTTCAGAGAATGGGAAGTAGGAGAAATAAATGGGATAAGCCACTGTGGTGGGGGCCAGTAGCGTAGCCGGGGAGGGGGAGCAGCGGGAGCAGCCGCTCCCCCACTGAGCAGAAGCCACACCTTTTTTGTGCTCCGATGCCTTTTGCGCCTGCGCTGCAGCCGGAGCAGAGCATTTTTTTTTGCTCCCGGCACCTTTTTTTGCTCCCGACGCTTTTTGCTTCCGGCGCCTTTTTTTAGCTCCGCTCCCCGTGCTCTAAACCTGGCTACGCCACTGGTGGGGGCAGGGGAGCACAAGAAGATGGAGAATGGGAGGTCATAGCAAGGCCATGGAACACTGGGAGGCCCTACGACAATACCTGTGGGTGAATGGGCTAGAGACAACACGGGAGAAAGCCAAAGGGAACCTACACCACCTTACTGGAGTAAGGGAGAGGCAGGAGGGCTCAGTGGAGAAGCAGACAGTATAACATGAGGGAGCCAGAGAGAAGGGCTGAACAAGGAGAACCAAAGGGGCTGAAGCCATCAGCCCTTAGGAAACAGGAGCTACTACTAAATGCTGCAGCACATCTCCTGAGCAACACAGGCTACCACAAGAGCGTCGAACCCGTCCTTGACTCTCTGCACTGGTCTCCCACAGAATATTGAGACCAGTTCAAGGTCTTGGTCCTTAACTTCAAGGCACTCAATGGCCTGGGCCCAAGATATCGAAAAGATTGCCTAAGGCCCCAGAATGAGAACCACGGTCAATAGTTCCACTCCTGAGGCACAATGGAACACTTTACCATAAAGTTAAAGCTTGTCTGTGTGGGAGACGGAGTTTTCTTGGAGGGCCATCTAGACTGGAAGAAACTCTCCAGGAACTAAGGACTATCACAAACTTCACCACCTTCAGCTCCAAGTGCAAGGAGCTTCCACAATTCCTTGACCTGCCTCTCTAATATAAACACAGATTAGTGTGTACAGATCTATTTTTAAAAAAATCCCTATCAAAACACTACCCTGCACACAGTATTTCCTTGGTTGGGAGAAGCTGAGAGAGAAAATGAACCACATGTGACAGATATTAGTCACATGAACTTCTGAAAGTGCTCAGATATAACACTGACTAGGGTAGTACAAGAACTTACATAGCATAAAATAGAACAGAATAAATGAAAGAACCGGGGTGGGGGGATGGGGGGAGAAACAAGGGGGGGAAATCATAAAGATCAACAAGGGGGCAGAAAGATAAAAGCAGAGAGAATGATGAATATGGTAAAGAATAATGGAAAAGGACACAGAAGCCAGGAGGAGAGAATAGGAAAATAAACTATGGGCCAGATGCTCAACTAGCGTGAACTGGTGAAGCTCCACTGAAGTCAACAGATCTATGGTCCTAGTCTAGTCAAAAATTTGATCGATCTAGCTACATCAGGTAGCTGTGAAAAGTTTTCAGGGCTGTGAAAAGTTTTGCACCCTGTACAATGTAATTAGGTCAACCTAACCCCTAGTGCAGGTAGGTTAACGAAGAAATTATTCCATCAACATAGCTACAGCCTCCCAGAAAAAAACAGAAAAACCTCTTCTGTTGAAACAGGACGTGTCTACACTATAGCGGTACAGCTCTAGCAGCTGTAGTGTAGATATAACTTAAGACTATTTCTACCAGTTGAGGATTTGGCCGTTTAAAAAGAACCAGACAGGGCTCTACATATTTTATAAACAGGAAGCGAGAGCAGCATGATTTTGTTTTGTTTTTTAAGAAAAGAAAAGACACAAAGAAAAAAATGGGTATATAAACACAAAAAAGGAAGAGGAGGAAAAAAAGGAGAAGCAACTGAACAAAATTAGAAATTAATGAAAATGGGAGATGGGAGGAAAGAAAGAAAAAGAAGCAAAAAGATGGGACTGTTAGAGAAAAAATAAGCTAGAAAATACCCACGAACAGTAGGCTAGTGGAATAACTTATTTATTCATGAGCCTCCATTTTATTTTATTGTGTTTCCCTGGCAAACGTGCCACAACTCTAAAGTTTGAGAGCAACGGAATGATGTTGCTTTGGGGATCTGAGTCTTGTATTTAATACTATTACAGTTGGGTAGGTCTTTTGAAATGTAAATGCCCCAGTGGCAGGTAATTGCATTCTTCAAATGGCAAGGCTTGACACAGAGGGGGATGTTGCAGAACAATTGAAAAGAATCTGAGAGAGATTCAAAGGAGGAAGGTAAACAGCATCCAGATTCTGAAGGGCAAAAGATAAACAAAAATACAGAAATCTCCTTGCTAACTGGTATGTAGAGCTTGATTCACTTCAGTTGGCACTGAAGGGTATAAATAAAACCAGAGTGGAGCGCAGGCAGCTACAGGTTAGGGGACGACACTTATCCCAGGAGAGACGGCAGGTTGTATTTCCAACACTTATTTGACCCAGGGGCTCTACCAGAACATCCCCATACACAGGGAGCACTAGTGGCAGAGGCTATCAAGGGAATATGCTGATAAGCCTGGCAATGCCATCTCCACAACCAATTGCAAGTTCCCTGGTGGAACAGGGGTTTGAGATGCCTTGTGCAGCTGCATCTGAACTCCAGGCAGACTTTTTGCACCCAGGAACAATGGCCCAGATCCTCAAACATATTTAGGAAATCAGTGGAAGTTAAGAGTCTACATACCCTTGAGGATTTGGACCTCTGTGACATTCATTCTGTCAGGGCTGAATCAAGCCACCAGTGTTGATGTTAACTTCCTGACTTGGTTGTTAACATTATTCTTTGGAAACTGTAATTAAATTATTAGGGTTATCTTGATTGCCTGATTTATTATTCACTCTGGTTTTTGATTGTTTTATTCTTCCCTTGGGAAATGTTGATGTTCCTGGAGTGGTCACAGAGGGAATGTTTCTTGGTGTAGGATTACCTTTTTTTGGTGCAAAGGACATTTTAGGACAAATTCTGATCTCTCATAAATCTAGAATAAATATTGACTTCAACAGAGTTACTCTGGATTTACATCAGTGTAACTGAAAGCAGAATCTGATCCCTTCTTCTACTTGTATTTAAGGACATCTTGTTGAAGGACTGCTGACATTCTTGTCCTTGGCTTAGTGCTATGAATTACTTACACAAACACACACACACACACACTTTCTCTGGCAGGAGAAAATGAGGAAGGATACACACACTGACTCCTCTTAGAAAGCTGCTTACATCCTAAATTATCAATATACTTAGCAGATTTTACTTAATTAAATAAGTTTTCTTAAATCATTCTTTACTTTTCAATTAAATCAAGTGGTGTTGCTCTCCTTTATGTTTGTTCAGCTATGAAAAATTTAATTTAACACCATATTTTAAAGAAGTATTTTCAAGACATAACATCCTGCTTAACCCCCTGCTTTTACTAGTAGTTTAAATACAGAATCTTGAAAATATTCAAAATTCAGATTTTCCACCATTAGCCAATATTCCCCTACATACAATTCAATTCAAGCATGGGCTTTGGGGAACACATTTTCCTAGATCTCTCTGCTCCTGTCGTGAATAATTGCTTGGTGACAAACTGGCAATACCCCTAACTGATTCTGTAACATACTAAGCAAAGCTGTAAAGTCAGCTGTTTCTTGCCAAACTTCCAGGAAATCTGTCCAGTTATTGCTAAAACCAATGATTCAACTCTAGTTGATTATAACAATGATACATTTTCTTAAAATACTATGCTCATGATCAAGGAAAATGGCTAAAATAAGAAACCATTGCCCAGAATGCCCACGCTCTGAAAAATCAGTCTCCTTTAATGAATCTCATGTTGGACACCCAAAAACTGAAGCACCCAGAATCACTAGTCACTTAAAAAAAAGAATTGGTTCATGGTTATACATAGTGAATTGTTGCTTACCTATAAATACACTGTTTTTATTGCACTTATTTAGAAGTTACTCTAACTCATTCCATCTTTTGACCTCTGTTAGTGATAGATGCTTAGATAAGAACTTTAATTCTGGGAAAGAAATTGTGCTAAAAGGATTTGTTGGTAATCTGTAAATTCTGCTAATGCAATCAATATACTCCTGCTGTTCAAACCTTGAGGTGCACCCTCCCACTAGATACATCACTGGTACTCTCTTTAAGACTATAGCTCACAGAGAGCAATCAGCAGGTTGTACTTTGCATTAGGCAAGGATAAACTGTGTTGGAATGGGGCTGTGTCAGACTGTGATCCCTGGGAAAGAGTTCTGAAAGTGATCCATGAGAATTTTCATTGTCTCATTGAAACACAGATTAAAATTCTTCATTACACGAGGGAGGCACTTTAAAAAAAACAAAAACTACCCTGATCCACAAGCGGGGAGTCTACCTCTAGTTTACAGCCTGCCATCCATGGGAGCTGTTTCAGATCTACTTGGCCAGCCTCTTGGTAGGATTGAGGGCTGTTTTAAAGCTACTTTCCTTTTCGTCTCACTCTGCTCTGAAAGGAGCGACTGAGCTCCGCAATGCGAAAGGGACTCCGCTATGTACCTATTGATCTGCCCTGGGGAAGCTACGAACGGGAGTGACCCTTCCCAGCAGCAGTGCAACGAACTAGCTAAGCCCCAGCCTCCCGTCCAAGCCCAGACGGGAGTAATCACCCTAACTGCCCACCGGCTCCAAGCAGAAGCAGGGCCAAGAGAGCCCTGAGTCCTCAGCCCCAGCCCGGGGCGCTACTCGCCCCAAATATAAACCAGTCACTTTCTCCTGTCCAAGGGGACTTAACTGATCAGCGCTGGCCCCAGGGCCGAGCCAGCGGTGGGCCCGCCGCTCAGGGCAGGCTGGCGGGGAGGGAGGCTCCGCACACGAAAGGCAGAACCACCTTCCCAGGGATGAAGTGGCCCCGGCAGTGGCCTCCCCAGGAATTGAAATTAGGGGGGAGGGGGTGTTCGAATGTACTGGGGGGTGTCACTAAATTGGCATGTAACTAGTTCACAAAACTGGGGGGGGTGTTGGGGAAATTCGGGGGGGGGGGGGTGTAGGGAAATCACTCCCTGGGCACCCAGCAGCAGCCGACACCCGAAGCAGCCCCTCAAACTACACGGAAACTTGGAGCCCCAGCTCCGCTCGGGCGGGGACTCGAGCGAGAAGGGGGGCGGCCGAGAGGCAGGAACAAAGTTGACTTGCCCCGTGGCGCGGGTCGGGGGCAGCCGCGGAGGAGCCGCGGGAAGTTTGGGGGCTCGCTGCCGGGAGTGGGGAGGGGCGGCCCGGCTTGCAAGGCAAAGCCGCCGGCTAGACAGACAGACAGACATACCTGGGGGGCCGCGGCTGGTTCCGGCGCGGAGCTGCTCCATCCACGCGTCTCTCCGGCTCCCGCAGCGAGCCCCGCGGCCCGGCTCGGCTCGGCTCGGCGCGGCACGGGGGAAGATGCGCAGGGAGAGATGGGCGGGGTTAGGGACGCAGAGGCGCCCTCCCCATTGGATTTCCCCAGCCCCTTGGCCGCCGAGTCCCAGCTCCGGCTGGGCTGCGCGCACCTCCACTGCGGACACACACAACCCCCTCCCCCCCGGGCCGGCCGGGGACACCGAGGGCGAGCTCCGGAGCGGCGGTGCGAGACAGGAGGCTGCCAGAGACCTCAGGCACCAGCGAGGGGAGCCGCCGCTGGGAGGGGACCGGGAACATCAGCGATCCCGGGCGCTGGAACTCCAGCCAGCCCCGGCATCAGAGAGCAGACTTGGGGGCTGAGTATTTGCTCTGTTACCCCGCTCCCACGTGTGTGTGTTATTTACCCGCTGGGGACAATTAAAAGCGCTCACCTGACACACATCACTGGGAAGCGTTAAGGTCTTTGGTGGGAGCCGTGCGCCCCACCCCAGCACGTGTTAGCCAACAAGGGAGAGTCAAAAACCTCCCATCAGACCGGGAGAAGGTAAGAAGCTGGATCCTGCCGATCTGGGGCTCCCTCCCCTTAAAATCTAATCCGAGAACAAGTGTCTCTGCCCCTGTGGTGCCAATGGAACGCGGACCACACTGCATCAGAGCACAGCAGCACTGCAGAACCTCGCCGCTGGCACCTGCATCTGGCTACATTTTCACCTCAGTGACCCTAATTCTACCATATGAATAACGAGCATGTTTAGCTGCTCCTGCTGCACCCGCTCAAAGGCCAGATCCTGATGCATCCCAGCTCAACAGCGCCATTAAAACACAGATCTCGTTTCTGTCGGCCCCAAAATAAACTGTCCCTCAAAATAGAGAGCGAGTCTTGCTTCTACTATTCCACCAAACCGGATCCCAACACATCCTGGCACAAGAAAGCTGCAAATACAACCGGCACCTGGATCCTGCTATTTTTTTTGGGTGCATATCTTTTTCTACTGTCTGAACTCAGTGCATATGCAGCTTCTCCTGGTCCATCAGAATAATTTGGATCTCAACATAAAAACTCACTGGATCAAACTGGATCAAGTTGCCAGATCAGAGTCTGAGATGCTGTTGTATTGGGATGCATTAAGGTTTGTTAGTTTGGTGCAGTTGGAGTGGCTGGATTTGTTGTGTATATGCCCAGTGGAATTTGAGGGCTGGGGACCAAAAACAACCAGGATCCAGCTTACACCTTTTTCCTCTTATTCAACAATAGTATTGAGCATCACATGTATAATGAAAACATCGATTTACAATAGCTTTCAACTTGCTGATTTACTAATGTGGAAAACAAATCACTTCATTTGCAGAGGAGAAGGTGTGGAGTGCAAAGTAATGATGCTTATAGGGCACACAGTGTATAAAACATACATTAACATAAATGTGATCTGAATATCATTTAAAATATTATTACATTTGATTATGATTGCCAATATTTATAACAACTGCCATCCCTCAGCACATACCCACTGCACACTGACACTGATACTATACACACACACACACTACATATACACTCTTTTTTACACTTACAAATACTGTACTCTCACACACAGTATCCAGATTACACATGCAAAAATTCTTTTTAGGAAATATAAATGTTTTCCTCCTTCTTATAAGCTGTGGAAAATGTATACCCTACCCGCAGTGCTGAGCATTTGGAATGTGTGAGGTTTTCCCTCAATTCAGAAATTCTTTTCATGTTTAGGATAATCTTCATACCAGGATAAGCCTCTTTGTATTGATATAATTGGATCCACACTATAGTTTGGATACTGTTCTACAGTAGACAAGGCCTTAGGCATTCCTGAGCTCAGCGCTGCAACACTTCACTTTTAGGCACCTAAGCCCAGATCCTCAATGGAATTTAGGCACTTAAACCACAGACTTAGATGCCTAACTATCAGGTTTAGGTACCTAAATCCCAGTTTTGAAAGCATTGTGAGCCACAAAACTTCTGCTGAACCTGGTAGGCATGGTCGGTGGGTATAATAGGCCAGGGAAGGCTAAGCCTTCCCTAGTGCAGCCGCCCCTGACAGACACTTGGACCACATTGGCCCCTTCCCTTCCTTGAGGCACCCACCGCCTGCTGCTGCTGCTACCTGCACTCCACCTCCCTCTCCCAGGTCCCCACTGCTCGCTGCATCACTTCTCCTCAGGGGCGGGGGAGTGAGGAGGGACGCTGCGAGCAAGCGGCAGGCGCGGGCGTCTGGCGGGAGTGAGGCGCTTTGGCCGGCCACTGGGGCTGCCAGCTCACGGGGGTGTTGGGGAGGGATCGCCACTGGCTCTGCCTGGCACTTGGGCAGGGCCCAGCCCGGCATTCCGGGGAGGAGGGGCTCCACTCAGCCTGTCCCGGCGCTCGGCGGTGAGGGAGCAACCTGGCTCATCCCGGCGCTGGGGCGGTCCAGGGCTCCTCCTCTTATGGGGGGGCGAGTTTCAGGGCTGCAGCGTGTGGGGGGTGGGGCCTTGGGCGGAAGGGGTGAGGCTGGTGGGCTAGCCTCCCCAAAGTGGGGGTTCACCCACTGCCCATGCTGGTAGGTATCTAAACACACTCAACGCCTACGTTTTCAGGGTAAAAATTCCCTACCCGCCCTACCCTGCTTCTGGGCACTCACGCCGTTGCCTCACTCTAGGCATGAGGATGCCTATCTTCCACCTAACCCCCACATCACCTGTGGGTGAACACTTCTCACAAAGCGATCGCTCTATAGCTGGCCTATCAGTCCTCCTCCTCAAAGAAAACCCACACAGCATTTTCAAAAGACGAGCCTGGGAACTTAAATTCATAACTTCGCTGGATGCTAAAAATCATGGACTGCACAGAGACCCTGGATTTATGGCTTATTACAACAATCTATAACCCATTAACTCCCCCCACCCCCCCGCCCACACACACACAGCTGCTTTTCTCCCTCCTTCCTTCCTTTCCTCCCTATCACTGGAGGAGTGTTAATGGGCCACTTCACCTTGATATGTGTGAATTACTTATACTAAACTATCTATTCCACCTTGTATTTAGCTGTGATCCTCTGAGTTAGGCCTTGTCCATACTACACAGCTTTGCCAACAAACGTCAGCTTTCGTCCACAAAATAATGGAGGTGTACAGACTGAAAAGCTCCTCCTGCCGCTTTAACTCCCCTGCTATGCTGAAAAAAACACCTCCACGAGCAGCATGTTTCCCAGACCTGAAGAAAGCTCTGTGTAGCTCGAAAGCTTGTCTCTCTCACCAACAGAAGTTGGTCCAATACAAGATATAACCTCACCCACCTTTCTGCCTAATATCCTGGGACTGACTTGGCTACAGCATTGCATACAACAATGGAAAAAGTTCACCAAGGGAAAATTTGGTTCACACTGTGGACTCTTCATTGCCATGTATCTTGTGCAGTCATTAACAATAGTGCAAAATGGATCTAAAATGTTACCAAATCAGAATCGTGGCATTTTGCACCCACCTTGTGCTGGTGTAAATGACTATATAAGGCAATGGAGAGTAACCCTTTTTTTGTACCATTAACCCAGTTGGGACTTGTCTACACTAGGAGTTTAACCTTGAATTAAGGTTATGTCTACACCTTAAATTTAAAGCACTAAATGTCCCTTTTTTGTGCTAAAACCCTGGGAGCATCTACACTTGTTAATGACTTTTTGCAGTGAAACTCAGAAGTTTCACTGCAAAAAGAAAACCACCTTCACGAGAGGCATACAGCTCTTACCGCTGTTCTTGTTGCACTGTTGTGAAAGTGACGATACGTTCTACCAGTGTAAACAACTTTTGGCCTCCGAAGGATATCCCACCATTCCAAAAGTGACCACTCTGGCCAGCATCTCCACTGCTTTGACGCCCGCCCCTCCCCCTGTAAGCCCCAGGAAGTTTGAAACTCCCTTTCCCTTTGCTTGTAGATGTGGCAGGGAAAGCAGCCAGAGAGTAGGGGGGTTTAAAAAAAATGCCACGAAAGAAACAAGGAAGTAATGGGGCTGCTGGGACATGAAGCAGTGCAGCATGGAGCACTGAGCAGGGACCCAGAATGCCTTCGCTCACCCCCCTCCCCCTTCCCACAAGACCTATTGAGAGAGCTGCACTGTGGGATAGCTGCCCTACAGCGCTGCTCTCATCGGCGATGGAAGTGCTGTTAGTGTAAACACTCTCTGACGCCTGAGGAATTAAGTGAGTAAACAAACCAGCGCTTTTCTTTCACCGGGTCCCTATCACCGGTGAAACTTACAGCGCAAAAACTCTGCAAAAACTCTCCTAAGTGTCTGCACAGCCTAGGGAAGGCCATGTTTACACTAGTGAAGTTACAGTGACACAGCTGTACTGATGCAGCTGTGCCGCTGTAAGATTGCTCATGTAGCCACTTTATGCCGACAGGAGAGAGATCTCCTGTTGACATAATAAAACCACCTAAACAAAGTTAGTCTATAAGGTGCCACAGGACCCTTTGTCGCACCTAAACAAAGTGCTTGAAACCCTTCCCAACTTGGTGTCATCTGCATATTTTATAAGCGTACTCTCCACTCTATTATCCAAGTCATCAGTGGAAAATATTGATGAAGATCAGACCCAGGACTGACTCCAGGTCCCCACTAGATACACACTCCCAGTTTGACAGCTTCCCTGGCTAACCTAAGATGTATCCATCAGTGCACCCAAACACTGTCGTGTCTGAGGATTGCTGTGAGCGTTTTTTGTTTGTGAAATACCGTCATCCCAGTGTACTTGCCCTCTACATTTCCCTATTTGCTTTCCTTCCTAAACTGCCTTCATTCAACCAAATCCTGTCCCCGGAAACACCAGTACAAACCATTGAAGGCAAATGGAATCAATGTTCTCCACTATTGAACATTCATAATTTAAACAGCATGACACTTGGTGTATAAAGTGGGAGTAAATATGCCTTAGACGGTCAGATTTTTAACTGAAAACTATAGCCAATGGGGATAGACCGTGGTAACGCAGGTCTTTCATGTGTTCTTACTATCCTGTACATTCTCCTCCAGCCTGTGAGCTGGCACAACAATGGGCTATGTTGTGACGGGTTGGGGCCACAGAGACCTGCTTGGTGCTGCCACCTGGTGTGCCAAGGCTACTTCTGCCCCTGCTTCCAGGCCTTTTCCAGCTTGGGACTCCCTAATCCTGTCTGTTTTGAGTCAGATTCCACCGATCTGCTGCAAACACAGACCCAGGTCCGAACCAAGTCCACTCCCCACTGTAAGGCCCCTGGAAGCGCTCTTGCCTTTGACACCCAGCTGCTCAACTCCAAGGAGGTTCAAACCCTTAATAAATCCGTTTTACCCTGTATAAGGCTTATACAGGGTAAACTCATAAATAGTTCGCCTTCTATTTCAAAGATAGAAAGATATGCACAACTGTTCGCTTTCCCCAGGCACCAACTCGTACTCAAGGAAACTTAAGTAAAAAGTGATTTTAATAAGTACAGAAAATAGGATTTAAGTGAGTTCAAGTAGTGACAGACAGAACAAAGTGAATTACTAAACAAAATAAAATAAAATAGAACACGCAGTTCTATGTCTAATCAAACTTCACACAGATATAAAAACCTCACTAGGTCCAGTAAACAGGCTATCTTCCACTTAGCCTGGGTCCAGCAATCACTCACCCCCCTAATGTCTTTGTCCTTTGTTCAGTCTCTTTCGGGTGTGTCCTGGGGGTGGGGTGGGGTGGAGAGTCTCTCTCTTTAGCCAGCTGAAGACAAAATGGAAGGGTCTCCCCCGGGCTTTTATAGTCTTTTTCCCCTCCCTGTGTAACATCCTGTTACCATGGAATTTTGGGATCACCTGGGCGAGTCACCTATCCATGCACCCTTCCGCAACCAGCCTAACCAGTTGCATTCCAGACCCGGCCCCAATGTGGATTGGGGTCTGCAACGTCTTTTGTCTGTTAAGTGCTCGCATTTAACAGGCACATTCTTTGCTCCAAAGATGATCCCATGCACTTACAAAGGCTATGTACAAAACCAGCAAATATAAAACCAATCTTCATAACTCCAACTACAACAATGATACATGCATACAAACAGGAGGAGTAAATTCAGTAGGTCATAACTTTCACAGAGATATGTTACATGGCACATGTAGCATAAAACATATTCTAGTTACATATATACATTTATAAGCATCTCCCCATAAAGTTTTATGGGGAACACCGTCACATATGTATAGTGAGATAATGGGTACCTCTTGCAGTCCCTGCACTAATAGTTGATGGGGACACTGTTTACATGGATTCATTTGTTTCTATTACACTAAAAGAAACAAGCCACCTGAACAGTTAATGAGTTGCACACTGCATTGGTCACGCCTGCTGCTGACTGCAGAATCTCTCTTTGGATTCCCTCTCTGTCTGGATATAAATTGATTAATCTAAACCAGATTTACACCACTTTGCACTACAGATTGGAGATGATCCTTCTCTCGTTTACACCATAGGAACTCCATTGACGTTACTTTTTTTTTACATTGGTGTGTAAAAAGTGAGATAAAGTGCTCATCAAGTTCAGGATTGTCTACACACAACTTGCACTGAAATAACTAAATTGGTTCTAATTCACAATGGGTTATTTCAGTGCACTTGGACACTTATTTTGGAATAATAAAAGGGTTCTATTTCTACTTTGATTACAATGGTAAAAAACTTGACCTAAGCACCGTCCATTCACTAATTAATTCATCCTCACAATATGGCAGGGAGATAGAGGAGTATATATTACATGTGTCTTCTCTTCCTGTGATAAAGCATTAGCTTAACCCATCTAAGATTAAGTGATTTAGGGTCTCTCTACCATGCAGTAAAAGAGCTGCACCATGGTGGCTCACTGGGTCAGCTGACTCTGTCTTGCACGGTTTGGGCTGCAGGGCTATAAAATTACAATGTAGATATTTGAGTTCAGGCTGGAACCTGGGCTCTGAGACCCTGCGAGGGAGGAGGGTCCCAGAACTTGGGCTCCAGCCCAAGCCTGAACATCTACACAACCATTTTTAGTCCTGCAGCCCACCGAGCATGAGTCAGCTGACCTGAGTTCTGAAGCTCAATGCCATGAGTATTTTATCGCAATGTGGACATACCCCTAGCGGCAAGGGCAGACAAGAAATCCATGACAGAACCAAGAATAGAACCTAAGGCTGCTGAGTCCCAGTCTAATAACTTAACCACAAAAATCACCCTTCCTCCTTTCAAAGATGGTACTTAAATTATGAATATTTGGAAGAGAACCCTTATGGTACTTGTACCTGAGAATATCCTCAAATCAGCCCTAAAAGCCAGCACAGCCAGCACTATACTGCCTCTCCAATTGAGTCTCTCTGTACCAGCTAATGCTTTATCACAGGAGGAGAAGACAAATGTACAGACATTAAGGGCATTTTATATTCTTTAGGGGTGGGGTATATTTTCTATTGATCTGAAAAGAACCTCCAGTTGCAGTAGTTTATATAGTAAAAGAGGATGGATTGCAGGTGACAGAGATGCGCAATATTGTCCACTGAGAGGTATCCCATGTTGAAAAGTGTTTCAGCTTTCAGTGGCTGCTACTAGGGGGGGAACAAAGCATCTTATGTAAGGGTGGTGGCTGTGGGGCCTTGAAAATCCTATATAATATTTCCTTTCTCTTTCCCTCTATAAGTCTATGCTTTCTTTTCTGTATTTTCCCTCTCTTTTTTCCTTGATTTTCTTCTTTATTTCTCTTTTACCATCTTTCTTTCCACTTTTTCATCTCTATTTCTCAATTATCACTATTTCCGTTGAGGTAGCCCCTAAGAACTACCGTCAAGGATCAGAGTTTCATTGTGCTAGGCTCTATACAGCCAAGTACTAAACAAGACAGTCCATTCCCCTGAGATCTCACAACGTAGATATGAGGCAGGATGCAGCTGGTGGAAGAGAGAGAAAAACAGGGTTTGGACGCTGAGGTAGCAATAAAATGAACAGAGAGCAGCACAAAAGCAGTAGCCCCTGCACTCTCCCCATTTGTTTATTCTCCTCTTTTCCTGCCTTTTATTTCTTTTTCATTATTTCTCCTCTTTCCATTTCCATTATTTTTATACAAACAATATTTTTCAAAATTTTATTCTCACCCTCTTTTTTCTTCGTTTGTCTGCTCAGTTCTTAGCCCTTGACACGTCTCCTCCCCTGAGCACCTTGCAGGGGCTGGAGTCAGCCATCAGCTGTGAGGGAGGCAGACAGAATTTTAAAGATTTCTTACAGATCTTAAGAGGAAAGGAGGCAGTGGATCAATATTGCTGTATAGGCACGCAGCACTGATTATTGAGATGTAAGCATATGTACATCTATTTGAGGGCATTCAGCCACCTTTGCTTCCCACCCTGCTCTGCTATCATGAATAATGGAAGGAGGAAGACCATTCTTGTGAGCCTGGGTGAGTCCAAATAAGTGCAGAAAGGAACCACTACATCTTCTTCATTACTGTCTTATATTTATTGTATATACCTGTAAAAAAATAAGGCTAAACCTAGACGTTTCATAGATTTTTTTGAGGATTATGAAGTAGTCTGGGACTGGACAAATTGCTAGATAATTTATTAGATTGCTAGATAAACCTCACATACCTTAAAGGAGCTGGGACTAGAACCTGAGTCACTCAGTTCCAAAACCACAGTTCCTTTAACTGACAGTAAGAATAGCAGCTATAACCTTTCTTTGTGGATCAGCATTGTAGGGCATCTCTCTCTGTCTCTGTCTCTCTCACACACACAGTGTCTAATTGAATTTTGAGTTCTGATTTAGCACATAGTAACACGTGTTAACTAGCAGGACTGCAAATCCTAGTGCAAGTAGCTAAACACAATTAGGAACAACCTTTTGTGTGGTGGCTACACTAAAATGTATAATTGTGTTAATTAGCAGGTATTGAAAAAATTCAATTTTAGAGAGGATGGATTTCAAGTGACTGAGATGCCCAATATTGTCCATTGAGGGGTATCCCATGTTGAAAAGTGTTTCTCTTTTCAGTGGCTGCCACAAGGGGGAAACAAAACATCTTAAGTAAGGGGGGGTAGCTCTGGCCCTGCCTTAGCTATCAACTCTAATACAATATCAAGCCAGCAAAAAACCCACTTTACCAAAGCCTTTATTGGCCATTAGTCCAATTTTCCCATAGGCACCTCTGTGTTCTCTTCCATGATGCCTGCTATGCATGAGAGTAGTTCCATAAGAAATGCCATGAAACCAACACATTACCCTCCTTCAAATCCCTCCTTAGAATTCACTTCCATTGTGATGCCTCAAAACACCTGACAATGTTTAGGTGGTTGGTATGATGTGACTGTGGCTAACATGACATGTGATCATTTCAATCTTAGCTTGTCTGCCCAACACCACCCCTTTTCATTGTATCCATCTGTTGTTGCTCATCATATGCTCAGCTGTAAGCCCTTTTGGACAGAGACTGATTCTTTTTGTTATGTGTGTATGTACCTAGCACAGTGAGTCCTCAATCCCTGAAATGTGTTATGTTGCCACAATTTGCCTCATTGTTTCCTTCTGTTTTTCTGTATCTACCTGATGTGTCTTGTCTGATATAGGCCAGGTCTACACTACAAACATAGATTGGTATAAACTACGTCGCTGAGGGGTGTGAAAAATCCACACCCCTGAGCGATGTAGTTATACTGACCTAACCCCCTGTGTAGACAGCGCTATGTCGATGGGATCGCTTCTCCCACTGACATGACTGCCACCTTTCGAGGAGCTAAATTTGCTATGTTGATGGGAGAAGTTCTCATGCTGGCGTTGTAAACGATAGTGCTACAGCAATGCAGCTGTGCCACTGTAGTGTTGTACATGAAGGCAAGCCCTTAGATTGTAAGCTCTTTGGGGTAGGAACTATCTTTATATTAAGTATTTGTACAGCACCCAGCACATTGGGGTCCTGGTCCGTGATTGAGGCTCCTAGGTGCTACTGCAATAACAATAACAACTGACGCTTGGGAGTTGATTATCTTTCCAACTCCATTGAATACTGTTCCTGAAAGGGTTCTCCAGTGCTGTGCAACTTCTACAGCCATTTACACTGCCACAGAGTGGCTGTAAGAAATTACCAGATCAGAATGGAAGCATTTGACATCCCCGTTGCACTCACTTTGAACAAAGGACCCTAGGAATTGCCATACTAGATCAGACCCAAAGTTCAGTATCCTTTCTCCAACAGTGGCTTCAGAGGAAGATATGAGAACCCTACAGAAGGCAACTGTGGGATAATCTGCCTCGGTACATTAGGTATCATCCTGCTCTTTAATAGTTAGAGACCGGTTTAAGTTCTGAAGCGTGTACCAGTGTAAACGACCACCTACAATGCAGGGCAATGGAGAATCAGGCCCAAATTGTCCGAATGAGCATCCAGGATTCTGATACAGAGCTTCTCCAGCTGTGTTCCTTGGCAGATGCATGGAAGATTTCTGGATGATCCCAGAAGCATCCGGATTTTCCTGGCTACTGGTGTAAATCTTTGTAAAAGGGTCCATTACTTTAGTATTAATTTGTTGTGCACAAAAAGCATGTTCAGTGCAGTATAAGACAAAAAGAACTAACTCACTGCCTTGAAGAATTTAATACATTCAAACAGAGCATGTCCAAGAAGAAAATCAACCTGACTAGCATCTATACTGCTTCTTTCTCAGAAAGTGTCCTCACTATAATATAGTTCCATGCTATAAAGAGACTGCTATGGAGTTGAAAACAGACTCCTTTGCAACAATATAAGATTCACTAGCATTGCACAAGAGCTCTAAAAGCAGTCTTGGGACTTCCGTTGGACTGCTATGAATATATCTGTAATATGATGAGGCTAGCAAAGAGTTTTAAGTGCTGTATCATCAGCCCCATTGGACTGCTGCTATTTAATTTAAAGTCACACTGAAAAGGAATCCCTCTAACTTCTAGTGGAATGAAATTATTTTGCTCATGTTTAATTTGTTTAGCAGCAAGCTCTGATTATCTTTCCTCTACTGTCTAGAGGCCTAGAACAATATATTGTTTTTGTGTATTACTTGTGCTGTAGGAACTATACAGTGTTACTTTATTGCTGCTAGACACTGGAGATCTTCCTCTAGCTCATACAGGAAAGTAGTTAGTTTTATATCCCTCTTAGAGCTCAATAGATTGCTAACAGCCATATTCTGATCCCCCCCTCCAACCCCTGTTGCATAACACCTTAGGGTCCAATCCTGCAAACACATATGTACATGTTTAACTTTACTATGGTTAGTAGTCCTGTGGAGAATAGGGGCATGTGGCACCCAATCCTACAACTCCCAAGAGGCTCATGGTCATAGGTGCCAACTTCCCCTCTTTCCCCTGGGTGCTCAAAACCCCCTCTGCCCCTGGCCCCACCCCCACTCCACCCCTTCCATAAGGCCCCGCCCCGCCCTGCCTCTTCCCACCCCTTTCCCAACACCATTCCAACCCCTTCCCCAAAGTCCCCACCCCAACTCCGCCCCCTCCCTGCCATTATTCCAACTCCTTCCCTAAAACCCCGCCCCAGCCCTGCCTCTTCCTCATCTCCTCCCTTGAGTGCACGACGTTCCCTCTCCTCCCGCCCTGTTTGGCAGCGGCCGGGCGGGAAGCGCTGGGAGGTAGGTGGAGGAGTGGGGACACGGCGCGCTCAGGGGGAGAGGAGGAGGTGGGATCGGGGGGAGGGGAACTTGGCTGCCAGTGGGTGCAGAGCACCCACTAATTTTTCCCCATGGGTGCTCCAGCCCCGGAGCACCCATGGAGTCGGCACTTATGCTCATGTTAACCCCATGGATTACTCATGGTAATATAAACAAGCACATGCACATGTTTTCAGGATTGGGGTCTTATACTAGAAGTAGTGCCACTGCCTTCTTTGAGAACCTCTAGCTTTGTATCCCCCTTACAGCTTCATTAATGTAATTAGATCCAAGAAATATTTAGCATTTGAGTACTCAATTCTTGACTCATGTACATCAGTCTTCTGCTAATGTAACTCCACTATCTTCAAAGGAGTTACTTTCATCACAGCAAATCAACAGTAAGATCAGAATCAGTCCAAGTTGTTCTCATAGGGGTTGGTTATTTGTTGTTCCCAAGTCTGTATTATAATCTGAGAGTCCTTCGTAGAATTTTCATTTATAATATTGGAGAAATTCCTGTCAAGCGGATGATGTCACAATTTCTATTTAATCTTACCACAACCGACTGCCAGCTTCAACTATGTGTTGATTCAACTTCGCCACTGTTGGTGGAGGTAGCTTAAGATCAATAGACAATAGAAATCCATATGTCATATGATCTTTGTAGCATCAACAGGCGTTCACCCCCACCACCTGTGCAACAGGTTATATCCTAAATCTTTGTAAATTCACTGAGGATATTTCTCTATTCTACGTGGTGTTGTTAATACTGGATTTCATTGTGAGGCACAAGTTGTGCAATTAAAGAGATACATATCAGTCTATTCACTCTAACAGCAAGTGAACGTTAGGTCATCAGGAATTTTCAGTGGAAATGTTTTTTGATGGAAAATGCAGTTTCCAATGCAAAATTTCAGTTTTGCTGAAATGTTTCAGTTTTCCATTGGGAAAATCTAAATGAAATATTTTATTTCAGGTCAGGTCATCCCAAATCAAAATATTTTGATTTCTTAAACTGAAGGGGAACATTTCATTTCAGGTCAGTTTGATCACCTCTCATGAACATTTAGCCATATCCAAGGTCAAGAGAAATATGTACAAAAAAGGGCAAAATGAGAAAATAATTTTTCTCCTGTAATATATTTAACTAACTTTGCGGGCCAAATTCTTCTCTCTATTACACCAGAGCAGAGTAAATCTAGAGTGACTATTTAAATTAGTGAAGTTACACTAAAGCACATTCTATCTTATGAACTTATATGGCCTCCATTAGTATAGTATCTGAGTACCTCACAATCTCTTAATGTATCTACCTTCATAACATCCTTGTAAGGTAGGGTATTATTATTATCCCCATCATACTGATGGAGAACTGAGGGGCAGATACTAAGTGACTTTCCCAAGATCACAGAGAAATTCCGAGGCAGGACAGAGAATTGAACCAACCCCAAGATAGCCCTCTAACCCCTAGAATATCTTCCTTTCCCTTCTCTGAGCTATCCTCAGATGTGTGGTGTGCAACCTACACCATTCTTTTGAATGACTTTCTTCACAGGCTGATATGGGGTTGGGTTGGAAGCAGAGCATGCCTCTGTCCCTCCTATGCACATTAGGGCACACTGAGGGAGCAGTCACTGTATTCAGTGACTGATGGGTCCTACACTGGTCATCATGCAAAGCAGGAAGGCTCCCTGTGGGTGTCACTTCACCCCCATGCACCTGAATAAAATCCAGCCACAAATCTGGCCCTTCAAGATGAGAACTTGTGTCAACAAGAAAAGGGTGTTGAGCAAAATGCCGGGGTGATCCCCTAATCATTATGAAAAGTGCTATGAGACATTTACCTTTCTTCTGGATGGCTGGCAGCTATGGGGAGAGGACACCTCAATTTAACAAGTCATCTGAACTTGAATTTATCATTTTTTCCCCATTGGCAACTGAGAGTCCTACCAAGCGAGCTATGCTGACAAATCCTGATCCAGTCAAGAACATTTCAGAATTTTTAAATAAATGAATCAGTAGAACACATTTTTGAAGTTTCAACTGCACTGTAGATTGGCAACACCAAGGGACTGATCCTGCAATTCTTTGAGGCCTAATCCAAGGCCAATTGACGTGAAAGAGGATCAGGGCATGGGCAATTCAAGAATGCAGCATCAGGCTCTTGGTGATTCTGTGGATTTGATACCATGAACTATCATAGAAGTGAATTCTAATAGTTAAAATTAGTCTTGGAAGTTGAGATTCATTAAAATGAACTGAGAACTACATTGCTTCAGTCTGGATATTGATAAAACATTATCTTCTATTTTATTAACAAATATTGTAATTCTGTTTACTTGTTGGGGATGACACATTATTTTCACTTTCCATCTCTACTCCTGCCATTTTAAATCTGCTGTCAGTTGAGGGGTTGTAGACCTTTACACCAAAGAAAGCTCCCAATGTTAAATTATAGAAGACCATTTCTGTGGCAGACTGACGTTGTAGCATCAGATGTGATGGTACAAATCATCAGATGTGATGATTTCAAAGATTAAGATCCCAGAAAAACTGAAATAGAACATTAATATACATCACCCAAGAAGAGAAATTTATTCTTTGTAATAAATTTGATATGCAAAATAAAAAGACTTTTAAAAATACATAAGCATGAACATAAGAAACTCTCATCATATCCTAAGCAGGAATAAGTAGATTAAATACATAAAATACCTATATTTAATCATATCTATATTTTCTAGAAACTTGTAAGTCTGGGTACAAGAGAGCGCATTCTATGAGTCTAGAGACTAAGGACAAGATTCTCAAAACTGTGTGGTTAACTTAAGGCTTCTAAACTCATAGTTAGATATTTAAATAAGTGCCTGATTTTCAAAAGTGCTGAGCACCCAGCAGTTCCCATTGACTTCAGTGGGTGCTCGATATTTTTGAAAATCAGGCTATTAACTTAGGCCTTACATCCTCAATGGTATTTAAGCACCTAATTCCCATTGAAATCAATTGGGTAGGCACCTAAATACCTTTGAGGGTCTGGATCGAGGTGCCTAAATATGGATACAGAAGACTTAATTTAGGCACCTAGTGTTTAAAATCTTGGCCCATGTCCACAGATTTTTAATTGTTATTATTATTAGACATTTATATTGTGGTAGCACCTAAAGGTCACCAAAAGGTTGGGCCCCATTGTGCTAGCCTGTGTACAAGCAAAGATAAATAATAGTCCCTGCTTCAAACACTTTGCAATCTGAAAGACAAGACAAGACTAACACTTGGCTGGCACAAACAAGCAGGCTGGGGTAGGGAAAGGGAGATGGGGTGACAAATAATTGTAACAAAGAGTGCACATTCTTAGCTGATCTCTGGCAGTGACCATAGAAGACAAATCTGCATGAATGAAAAGAGGGACTTCCATAATGTTTTAGCTTGTGACTCTGGACCTGGCTTAGACCCTTCCACTTCCTCTACAGGAAGAAGAAAAGAAGCTCAACTTACACTAAGAAAAAAAAAAAAAAAAAAAACTGCAAGAGGATTCTGTATATGCGATCTGAGGGTCAGAACAATGAATGTGCAAATTAGTCTGGAATGTATATTCAGGTAGAGGAAATAAAGTGTCATTTCTCCCTGTGCTAGGGCCTTCTATGGCTGTGTGGCCTAGTGGCTAGATCGCTGTTCTTGCAGTCTGTAAGGCCAAAGGGGGTGATGAGGGAGGACCTCCCTTTCCATCAGATCCCAGCCCAGGACCCTGTGTAGTTCAATTCCTAAACAGGGGAGATGGGTGTCCCTCCCAGTAGGGGTGGGGGGATGGGATAGCAGTCAAGACCAGTTTCCCAGGGCTAATTCCTACAAGTTTCTTTAGTTTGGGCCATGGCCCTGCTAGTCCAGTTGCCCCCACAGTTGGGGCTTATTTGCAGGCTCCCCTTGGCAGAAGAAGCTTTACTTGCCTTAAGTGGCTGTGTTGGCTGGCAGGTCATTGATTCATCCCTTTCGGGCAGGCAGACAGAGTGCCCCTGCATCCTCACCAGTCAGCCCCCAACTGAGACAGGCTCCCTTCTTTTCTCCCCCCCCCCCCACCCACCAAGCATGGCAGAAGATATAGTGGGGTGGGGCTAGCTGTACCCAAAGGTTTTCTTTAACCCCCACTGTGCTGGACAGCAGTTTGTCTGCTCCCTCACACTCACCCTAAAAAAAGCGAGAGAGAAGAATGGTATTTATATTCAAGGTATAAAACCAGATTATACAGATTACCATATATTTTCAGAGGAGGCAAGTCTTCACTTCTGTTTATTCTGATTGTCAGATAGCCATCTATAACTACATATAGACAGCGAGAAATTGGCTGTATACTGGCAGCAATAATTGAATGACATAACTGAATGGAAAATAAGAAGACAGCACATAAATATCATCCTTGCACACAAACGTCCCTGGACAGTAGGCAGTCCTTATATTTTGTCTACACACAACTCTTCTATGTAATCACAACACTCTACATTTCTTCTCATTTGGTTCCAAACTGTACAAAACACTGTCCCACCCAGTAGAGTTCTCTGCTGCAAACTAAACTTGACGTCAAATTAATCCTTGATGTAATTCCATCAGGTTCAATTTGTTCCAGGGACAGAACATCTATAGATTGATCCAACGGCCTCATGAGGGAGCTGTCTCCATCATTAAGCAGCCAGCGTCAGTGGATAAAGAAGACAAGCTGCATATGTCCTAAAAACTGCTGAAGTTACCAAGCCGGGATAGGACGTTATGAGGACATTCCCCTACCTTGTGAGGCCCACATAAGGGCTGACCAGAATTTCAGTCCCTCCTCAGTGGACTGCAGACTCCTCCATTAGTCACTCCAGGGTGCCAAGGGTGCCCACACCTCAAAGGGAGCCAAGAAGAGTGAAAAAGAGGTGGAGTCATGGCTTTGTGCCCCTTATGTGCTGGCTATAGAGTAGACTGCACTTCATGAGGTGGTAAAACCTTAAGTGTGTGTAACCATCAGGGGCGGCTCTATGAATTTTGCGGCCCCAAGCACGGCAGTCAGGCGGCCTTCGGCGGTACACCTGTGGGCGGTCCCACGTCCCGCGGATTCGGCGGCGTTTCTGCAGGAGGTCCGCCGGTCGCACGCCATTGGCGGCCCCACCGCCGAATTGCCGCCGAAACCGTGGGACCAGCGGACCTCCCCCAGAAATGCTGCCGAAGGCTGCCTAACTGCCACCCTCTCAGCGACCGTCATGCCATCCCCCGCAGCTTGCCGCCCCAGGCACGCACTTCCTGCGCTGGTGGCTGGAGACGGCCCTGGTAACCATGCAGTGGTGTAACCTGTTTGTTACAGGTTCCCCTGCTCTGCCTGATCTACAGAAAATATAAGTCTTTTACAGCCCCACCTAGGGAGCTTCAGCTCATGCTTTCAGTTCTGGAGGTTCCCAGTTCAATCCCTGGTGTGTCATCCAAGATAGCAGTCATCCCACGTGCTCCCCCTGTGCACCGGGGAGTCCCAGGAGTCATTCTGCATCTCTGAGACAGAGTCCCCCCTGGGAAATGTGGGCTCCACCCCACCCCAAAGCAGGGTTGTGCCTGAATGCCACTATCAAGTCCTAAATGATTTAGTAACTCATTAGTATCCCCCAAGGACTCATATCTGGCTATGGAGGCAGTGCAGACCAGAAGGCTGAGTCCTAGTTAATAACCTTTTTAGCTAATGTGTCTGCTTTTGTAGGCAGCACTTACAGCTGAATTGCATATTTTTTGGCTTCACTTTTTTTACATGGGAAATGTTTGAATAAGCTCCGTACACAAGCAAGCTGCCTGGAAACATCTTCCTTGGATAGGAAACAGAATGAGAGTTTCATGAGGCACTTAGTTGAACCTCCTAACACTACACTGTAAACCTCACTGAAGAAAATTACACTGAATTTCCTCTTAGATGTGTTACCAGGGTTTTTAGTCTGCTCTTGTCATCTAAGGGGGAGATTCCTCTTGGTTTTATTGTTTCCATTACCATAAAGTAATTTATTATCCAGCTACAGGGAAATTATCATGTTGTTTTGGCCATGAGGATATGGAGTTAAAAAAAGACTTAAAGTTCTAGTTCACTGGTAATCACTGTAGAAAATTGTCACCATTATGTCTCCTTAGTTCCAGGGTCTTGGGTTTCCTTGCCCTAACCCTACTTGCCAGTTGTGGGGTTTTTGCTACTGATCCTACGGTTACTAGTAGCAAGAGAATCATCTTTTACCCAAAAGGTAAAACAAAATTAAGAAATGCCAATACTGACCACTAATATAGCCACATGCAACCAGTCACAAAACCTGTGTTGTGTGTGATACTATATCATTTCCTTCACTTTGTCCCATAATTATAACAATAGTCATAGATTTTAAAGGCCAGAAGGGACCACTGTGATCATCTCTAAGCTGATCTGGTTAATGCAGGCGATAGAATGTCAGTATTCTTTAGAGACAGGGATTGTGATAATCAGGCTCCTGCTGGGTTTAGATTCGCATCAGCTGATCATTTTGGTTACACAGGACTCCCCAGCATCCTTTGCTTTGACTGATCACAAACTTCAACTTCCTTTCACGCCACTTGCGGTTGGTTTGTTGCCAACTGCTGTGGTCTGAACATTGCAGGAGCAGCTTGTGTAGCTCTAATAGAAATGAGAAAGAACTAAATAGAGGAACTCTACACTAGTAAGAAGCACCTCCCAAACCTCACCGTGTTGTTGGAGTCAGCTTCATTCTCTTGTGACACTGCCCCTTCCTCATTCCATACATGATAAAGGCAGAGTAGAGGTATGACTGCTAACCACAAGTAGCTGACCACCTGTAGCAAAGCACCACAGATACAAATGGCTCATGCAGGACTGAGGGGAAAGGGCTCACTACCTGCATAAAACTACTCTCAAAAAGTTGTTTCTCCTGAAAATTGGAGGCCCTGTACCAGCCCGAGGAAATTTCAGCTATTGTTTTAGTGATACCCAAAAGCAGGCTCTGGAAATTGTCTGTTTGTTATATTGTAAGCGTATACTGCAAACATAAATAAATAAATTCATATTTAAATAACTGGAGCACTATCCATATTAACAACAAGAGGATATGTTGCACTATTCAATAATTAAAAACTGATTGCTTGATTAGACTATTATTAATTTTTATCATTTATTATTTACACAGTTCCATTGGTCTGCATGGTTGTTTGCAGCCAAAGTCCCTGCCCTAGAGAGTTAAAAATCTGAACAGACACAGTTGTATGCAGTGTACTTGTAGCTGTGTTGGTCTCAGGATGTTAGAGAGACACGGTGGGTGAGGTAATACATTTTATTTGCCAGGAAGTTGGTCCAATAAAAGATATTACCTCACCCACCTTGTATCTGAACAGACGCAGCTCAGACAAGGAAGGAATGAAGGGATGCAGCATAAAAGCAAAAAGATTGAGCAGCTTGGGTTTGTGACACACCTTGTTTCCTGGCTATGGAAAATTCTAACCTATTCTATTCCAAACTCTAAAAAATTCTGAAACAAGACATAGCTCTCCTCATATTGGTGCTGTTAGCTGAGTGAAAAAAGTGAGATACCAGATAGGAGGATCTTAGGCTCCCTCATGAGGGCATCTTTGAAATGACAACCTAATATGGTCCAGCAATGTAGAAGCATCTCCTTTTAGGAGCCACTACTTCTGTGGTCTTCACACATTTAAAGAAGGAAACAAAGCCAAGGGCAATGCGTATGAAAACTGGAAACAATGCATTCTTGGTAGAGGGGATCCAGCTATGAAACAAACTTCAACAGGAGAGCAGGCCAATCTGATCATATTCAGGAAATGCTGACATATCTTCCTCTTTGAAAAGGCCTTTCTAAGCATAAGAATGACACCGACTTCATTGACATTCCCTTCTATCTCAACCCCCTACAAACAAACAAAAAAACAAACAAAACAAAACAAAACAAAACAAAACGAGAAAATCAATAAAATCTAACAAGCTAAAACAAACACACACACACTATGCCAAGCAGAGTTTTGACTTTGAAAAGGGTCAATGGAAAGGGTGCATGAAATCCAGTAGGGACTTTACTGTTGCTAATTATTTTAACATGGAGGTAACATCAGATACAACAGTGATGGGCAGCAGAATTAAACCTTTTGATTATATTAGATTAGATTATATATGTAGACAGATATAATCTAAACTTCATTATCAGAAACTGCCTGTCATCCAAGAGCTGTTCTATCGTTTGAAAACTACTGTAGAATTTATTAAAGAAAGCAGTTTCTTAAGGTAATATTATATAGTACTCAAGGGGTCTGCATCCTAAGATGCCCAGTACATTTTCATCTCAACGTACAAGCATAACTCCCATTACAATTATTAGAAATCACGTGGCAAGACTAGAATTTTGTTTCTAAATGCTACACAGTTTGTACACCTTCTTTACCTTATGTGTCTGGGTTGAATTTCTCCCATTGATTTCAGCGAGGTCAGGATTTTACCCACAGTCTCTGTGATTTGCTCACCTGTTCAGAAGAAACTTTGCCAGGCTGTGGAAGCTGGCACTAGGTAAAAAAAAAAAGGCTTATTACCCACTATGTCCGTATCCCTGCAGAACTGGCAAAAACTGAGCTCCCCATCTGCCCAGTTAGTGAATGAGAGATCATTCATAAGCTTAGTCTGATACTGTACCCTGCATGTACAGAGCTGGTACCTTCTATTTTTGTAATACTTGTATATAAAGATACATTGGCTTTTGCATCTTACTAGTATTTAATATTGTTTTTTATTGTCAAGAAGCTTCATGCATAAACAGTTTATTCTCTGGCAATTTTACACTTTTGCATTTTGAAAACATTGGTTTTTTACCTAAAACAGAAATTATTCCTAGATTATAAGACCAGAAAAGACCACCATGATTATCTAGTTTGACCTCCAGTTAAACAAAGACCATTGGACTCCCCTGAATTAATTCCTGTTTGAACTACAGCATATTTCATAGAAAAACATTCAGCCTTGATTTAAAAATTGCCAGAGGTGGAGAATCCATCACAATCTTTGTAAGTTGTTCTGGTTATTTAATACACTCACTTTTAAAAATGTGCGCTTCATCTCCAGTCTGAATTTGTCTAGCTTCAACTTCCAGTCATTGGATCTTGTTATACTTTGGTCTAAAAGAATGAAGAGCCCAATATCAAATATTTGCTCCGCCTGTAGGTACTCAGTCACTGTGATCAAGTCATCCTTTAACCTTCTCTCTGTTAAGCTAAATAAACTGAGTTCCTTGAGTCTATCACTACAAGGCATGTTTTCTAATCATTTAATCATTGCCATGGCTCTTCTCTGAACCCTCTCCAATTTACCAGGATCCTTCTTGAATTGTGATCACTAAGGCTATCTGCATACTTGAAACCAGGGGAGTGATTCCCAGCTCAAGTAGACATACTCACACTAGCTCTCATTGAGCTTATGCACTAAAAATAGTAGTGTAACCACAGTAGCATGGCCAGTGACATGGGCTAGGTGCCCCAAGTAGAAATCCTCGTGGACCACGCAGGTATGTACTCAGGGGCCAACCCATGTTGCCAATGCCTGTGCTACTGCAGCTCACTACTATTTTTAGCACCTTAGCTTGATGAGAGCTAGCACGTGTATGTCTACTTGAGCTGGGAATCATACCCCCAACCTCCAAGCGTAGACATAGCCTAAAACTGGACACGGTGTTCCAGTAGTGAACACACCCCAGTGCCAAATACAGAGGTAATATAACCTTCTTACTCCTACTCAACACTCCCTTGTTTATACATCCAAGAAACGCATTAGCCCTTTAGGCCACAGCATCACACTGGGAGCTCATGTTCAGCTGATTATCCAGCATGACTCCCAAGTCTTTTTCAGAGTCGCTGCTTCCCAAGATAGTATACCCCATCCTGTAAGTATGGTCTGTCTTTTTTGTTCCAGAAATATGACTTTACATTTTGGCCATATTACACATATTGTTTGCTGGTGCCCAGCTTACCAAGCAATCCTGATGTTCTGGTCATCTGCAAATGTTAGTAGTGCCAATTTTGTTGTCTTCCAGATCACTGATAAATGTGTTAAATAGCACAGGGCCAAGAACCCATCCGTGAGGAACTCCACCTGAAACATACTTGCTGGACAATGATTCACCTTCACATTCTGAGACCTATCAGTCAGCTATCTTTAATCTATTTAATGTGTGCCATGTTAATTTTGTATTGTTCTAGTTTTTTAATCAAATGTCATGTGGTGCCAATGCCTTACAGAAGTCTATTACATCAACACTATTATCTTTGTCAACCAAACTTCTAATCTCATCAAAACAAGATATCAAGTTAGTTTGATGGAATCTATTTTCCATAGACCCATGTTGATTGGCATTAATTATATTACCCACCTTTAACACTTTATTAATCGAGTCTCATATCAGCTGATCCATTAACTCCACTCTTGCCTCTCCAAACTGTGAAAATACAGAAGACTCCCATCAAACCATATTCCACAAAGTAGATGGTGACTCAAGAGTGAAGTTTCCCAGTCATCTGAAAAGATTTGAGGTGAAAATGTTCACTTTCCAGCAAGATGGAAATGTGCTACTGGAACAGATGAGTAGCACCTCTGCAGCCTTTCTCTTGATTGAATAATACCCAGCTCTTATGCAGTACTTTAATCAATAGATCGTAAAGTGCTTTACAAAGGAGCTCAGGATCATATCCCTATCTTGCACATAAGGAAACTAAGGCTATGTCCACACTACCCGCCCGATTCGGCGGGTAGTGATCAATGTTCTGGGATCGATTTATCGTGTCTTGTCTAGATGCGATAAATCGATCCCAGAGCCACTCCCCGTCGACACCGGAACTCCAGCTCCGCGAGCGGAGGAAGCGCTGTCGACGGGGGAGCCTGCCTGCTGCAGTGTGGACCGGGGTAAGTACTTTTAAAAATCGATCTAAGGTATTCGACTTCAGCTACGTTATTGACGTAGCTGAAGTTGCGTATCTTAGATCGACCCCCCCCCACCCTAGTGTGGACCAGCCCTAAGGCAGAGGGAAGTAAATTAACTTGCCTAGGGACACCCCGTAGACCAGAGGCAGAGCTGGGAATAGAACCCAGGTCTCCTCAGTCCCAGGCAGTGCTCTAAAACTACTAGTGGTCTGTGAGCCTGCACTCTTGAGTCATGACTCCAGAAAAACTATATACACTGAACACTGCTCCAAAAGTTTAAACCATCTCTAACTTAGTCTAATCCTTGCTGGAGTTTGCCACAGTGACACTGTAGGGAAAGACAAGCAAGATGAGAACTGAATCAACTGCATAATGAGCATAGTTTTCCAAACTGTTAAAGGAAACGGATTCTTCCAATGGCAATAACATGACTTCACTATCTTGTAGATATACTTTCACTGCAGTGTAGTGTATGTGATGCTAGGCGGCCAGCTTCAGATCTTATTTGTGTGAGATGTTTCCTAGAAAACAGAGACCTGGTAAGTAGACCAAGAAGTTTCTTGAAACTAATGAAATTTTGATGTAAACATCTTTGTGCAAACACACTTGAGTGCAACAAACTGTATCTACCACTGAAGCGCCGTATGTCCAATAACTCAGTCATAACAAAACTACATATAGAAAATAATACAATGAAGACCTCTGAGCAAAATTTAAAGTCAGAGTCATTCTAATAAACTGCTCTGGGCAGGCCAGAATCCCAGTATTAATCTTTGTATTTCTTTCTTCAGGTCATAGTGTTGAGGCATGGAATATGCATGGGCATGTATCTTCTGGAGCAGCCATTATGGAAACTAAAAAAGTAAATTGAATCCAGCAAGATAATGCATGAGGACCCCAACTCTAATGTACTAATGTGCTGCTCTCACAGAATGTTGGATTACATTGCTATAACTCTTGCTTTTTTTTCTTCATAGCTGAATAAAGACTACCATTGTGAAACTAATCTTATCTATGTACCAAGACCATTAAATGAGAACTAAAGCTGTCTTTCTCCCTTACTAATTGTTGGTAGTATTTTGAGACTAACTCTTGAACCAACTCCTGTCTAGATGGCATCTAACCCAAAATCTCAACCTATTAGAACATTCACCATAGACCTACACAATGTTCATTTTCTAGTTTCAACTGCTTAGCTACCACATCTCAATATTGAGACCCTCTAGCTGATCCACTAAAAGATTCTTCTTTAAGCAGTCCCAGGGAAGATGCAAGGAACAAAGCCTGTACAGGCGAGTCGCATCTTAGGCACACTTAACATGTGCGAATTCAACTTTGCGCAGTCGGCAAAACCAGAAAAAAAAAACAATTTAAAAATGGCATCGGTACTGCGGGCAATTCCGTCCTCCATTCAACTCAATGGCGTTTCACTATACGCGGTTTTCGCTTTACGCGCGAACCGCGGAACGGAACCCCCGCGTAAAATGAGACTTGCCTGTATACTAAGGGAAAGCAAGTCACTTTCAGCTACTAGCTGATCAGAATGTGGACATCTAATGCTTATGCCCACAGCGGATGGTGGGATATGTCTTAACTACTCAAACCAAACATGCTTCCAGGCCATTGCTACAGAGACTTTGTTAGATTTGGATATTGCATTGACCTTGCTTAATAGGTTTGTAGGATAAAAAGCTCTTCAAGAACTTGCACCTGCTCCCCCTCTTTCTAGTGCATCTTTAATCACCTCTCCCTCCATGCTTTTCTGATTCAAATCTTAGTTCCCTTCCTTTAAAATAGTCTTAATCATTGGAGTAATCCCAAGTGATTAGGGAACTCTTAAATGAGATTAGGTTTGTATCTCTAGAGGCACTCGTGCTAAGGTAGCTTCATTTAAATTGTCCCATCAGAAAGTATTTGTGGCACAACACCTCCTACTTAAAGCTAGTAAAACTTTAAATGTTGACAAATCCCTCTTTTGAAGAGCTCTATTACTGTTCATGTAACCAGTCCTAAAAGCTGTAGTGTTATAATTTGTAGCAAATGTTACTGTGCCACTTTCTACAAAAAATATTGGAGAAGAGGAAATGACAGCTTCCTTCCCACCTGGGCTCTTGACACTCCCACTCACATCTCTTCCACTATGCAAATTGCATACACGTTAATTTTAAGGCTCTGGATTTACTTGTAATGCAGCTGCAGCTACTGAATCTTAACAGCACTCTTGCAAAGCAAGTCCTTAAAACACAGTTCAAGAAATTTAATCTCTAGGGGAAGAAAGGGGAACTAACAATCTTCCACTTTACCTGTAGACTGTACTTGCTCCAGGATGCACTTAGAATTAATCTTGTACCCTTCTGCTAGCAAGTTTCAGTTTCATTAGGTCTAAACAACCATTAAATTGCTTAATGTATGAAAACACAGCATTTACTATAAACCATCTTGAGCTGAAATTGCATACTGCACTGGAAATGCTGGCTCTTAATGTAGTCTTCTGTTTGAGCTATACTCTGGCTATGCTGCAAAACCAAGATAATAAATGAGCTTGAGTACAACTAATGCCACTTGGAGTCAAGTAGGTACTTTGCTAACATCTGCTACTAGCCACTTTTGTTCAAGAAATTTTAGTCTTGTCAAATGATAAAATGAATAACCAAGGGAGAGAGAAGACACTTGTTCTGTAATGGAAAGCTAAACTTCTTAAATGGACTCCCTACCCTTTCTTTAATAAAACAAAACATTCTGGTATGACATAGAGCTTCTCAAGCACAGAAAGTTGTTCACTGGGTGATTTTTCAACCTAAGTATCAGAAATACTGGCCTACTTTAGACCTTAGACACAAACATCTGACATAGGGTGACCAGAGAGCAAATGTGAAAAATCGGGACGGGGGTGGGGGGTAATAGGAGCCTATATAAGAAAAAGGCCCCAAAATCGGGACTGTCCCTATAAAATTGGGACATCTGGTCACCCTTGTCTGACATCTCTCCTGACTGCAATCCAACCAGATAGATAGGAGGAATAAAAAAGTAATCTTGTGGAAAGAAGTGAATATGGTGCACTCTAGTGAAACCAAAACTGAATCCTAATATGGAAACGGTGATCATAGCCACCTGTTTTTGTCGGACAAGAAGTATTTGATGAAGGGTGCGGTAGCACCTTAACTTTGTGGTGAAGGTAGGAAATTCCACTGATCTCCTAGGTGGAGAGATCTCCTTCCCTATCCTTCATTTTTAAAGAGAAACGGAAGATAACTCATTCCCTCCAAGAATGAAGAGTGTCTTGTGGCTAGGCATCTTTGGGCCAGAGCTCTGGCCCTAGCTGTCTGCCAGCACCCTACATTCCTCACCCTGGATTTTTCCAACGTGGTTACTCCTTGCAAGCTGAGTTTAGTACACTTTGCTACTGTGAATTCAAGTTATCGACCCCACTGTGACTCCAAAAATGAAGTGGTCTATTAAAGCCAGGAGAGCTGCATGTAATACAAAATGGTACAGGGCAACTTTAGTGTTGAGACAGTGACTCTTAGCGGGTCTGGTAGTAGCTTTTCTTAATGCCTTCATTAAAGGTAGAGCTACTCTTCCCCTGACAAATGCTGTCAGCCTTCCTACAAAGGGGGTATCACTGGCTGGCAGACCTGGCAGTGATTGTCTAGTCCTTGAGGCTGTCCTCCAGCACCAATATCTGCAGCCTCTACAACAACCTGACTGAAATATCTTGTCACAAAGAAAATCTTACTCTCAGCTGAGATAGGCTAGGTCTACTCTGACTCCTAGAACAATTACAACACCTCCCCCTCACACACACACAAACACACACACACACACACAAATGCCAATATTTCAACACCAGTCAAAGAGCATTACTACACTGCAAATAGGTGTCACTGCAGCCTATATAGAGATACCCGAGTTAGCTCAGATGACAACAGTAGTGAAGCCACAGCAATATAAGCTGTAGTAGAAGTCTGCCTGGGCCATTGTATATGTATTCAAGCAGATAGCCCATGCTGCTGCCCATAACAATGGCTGTATTGCTATTCAAGCTAGCATGATCAAAACTAGCACCTCCTACTTGTACTGGAATTACATCATCTGATTGCAGAGTAGACATATCCAAAGATGCCTGGTCATTCTGCTGAGAACTTATTCTCTGTTAGAGTGAAAGATAGGAGTAGTAAGTGTGCTGCTTATCCTCTCCTTCCCTGCCAAGAATATAAACATCTAATGTGACTGGAAGGGGTTCTTTAAAATTTGTGGGGGAAAGGAGGGCTTACTTCATTTTTAAACACAACCAACCACAAGGCTATGTTGGACAGTGCTATTTTAGCAGAAGTTGAAGAATAGCACAACACATCCTGCCTTCCCCTCATCAGGTTCATGTTCTTCCGTGCTGTTGCCTTCTCCAAACGACTAAATAAAATTAGCTTTCCAGGATTTGGGGCTTGTCTATACATACAGCTAAATCGGCACTGCTGCAATCAATGCAGCGATATTGATTTAGCAGGTCTGGTGAAGACAAGCTAAGTCAATAGTAGAGCACTCTCCTGTCGACGTTTGTACCCCACTTCCCCAAGAGGCAAAAGGTAAGTCGGTGGGAGAGCATCTCCCGTCAACACAGCACAGTGTAGATACTGCTGTAAGTCAACCTAAGTTACATTGACTTCAGTTATGTAACTTAAGTAACTGAAGTAGTGTAACTTAGGTCGACTTACAACTTTAATGTAGACCAGCCCTAAGTTTATAGTTAGGCTTTCAGATGACAGCTGTGTACTGCCTCATTAAAGCTGAGGATTTTAGGTGAAGTTACTTAGACAAGCCAACATCCACAACTAGCCAAAGAAGACAGACAGTCTTCATCTGGGATTCCCAGTGCTAGGAGGAGGGGACAGGGAGTTCTGCCAGGCACAGATGGATAGCTGGAGCATTTGCTGCCTTCCAGGAGTGAAGACTAAGGCCACCACTGCAAGTATAAACAAGATTCTGAGTTTGACAGGAGTGACTCCTTAGGTGATCACAGTGTTGTTGTAGCTATATTTGTCTGTGTAGCTTGAATGCTTGTCTCTTTCACCAACAGCAGTTGGTCCAATAAAAGATATTACCTCACCCACTTTGTCTCTCCTTTGGCGATCTACATTGGCAGTCACAACACTGCATCAGATACCATTTCATGGCTCCTAGAAGACTTCAGGGAAGGAAGCCAAAGGAGAGGAGTATCACGTGCCTTTCTTGTTCCTTGAGGAAGATAAAGAGAAGATACTAGAGGTGAACAGTGGCTAAGAAAGTGGTGTGGATGGGTGCGGGAGGTTTTAGGGAACACAGAGGTGCCTAATACAAGAAAAGGGGTTATAGGGTTCTGACTGCCTCCATCTCAGTAGGGGCACCAATTTCAAGGATGACCAGCTAGGGTAGGCAGGAGGGCTTTACGCTATCACTGAAGGGGGAGGTAGATGATGGGGAATCATGGTACAAACATCCAGATCTGTAAATGAATGCCAAGGCATCGCACATGACAAATCCAAGCACTAAAGTGCATGTAAGGAACATATTCTTTGTCTATATACTACTGCTAGGAGCCTAGGTACTAAACAAGAGTTGGAGATCCTCATACATGAAAAGAAAGGAGGGTTCGTGTTACTGAAATTTGGTGGGATAGGTCTTTTATTGGAATATTAAAATAGACCATTAAACTTGTTCTGTAAGGATGGAATGGGCAGAAAAGGGGCTGGGATGACCATTTATATAAAAGCTGTTAATCATATACAATGCAGGACCTTGAATTCTTATGGATTAAACTTCAAAGCAGCCAAACTAAAGGTGAGGTATTGGTGCAAATCTGTTACAGATCACCAAATCTCACTGGAGCCCAGGACAAACAGACCTAAAAAATGGAATCTGATGATCATGGTCTTGTTACATCTACTTTCTGCAACCAGAATGGTGTATCAATCAGCAATTTGCATGTTTGAAACTTTAAAGGGCCACTCTGCCAAAATGTGAAGCAATTATTAGAATAAATGAGGACTCAAACTTAATGAAGGAGTATTTAATGAAAACTGGGAATTGTTCAAGGATATCCCACTCAATGCCTAAAGAGCCACTATTCCACAAACACAACAAAGTTATGCTAAGCAAGAAGCCATCCTGTTTAGAAGGAGGTGTGGAAGCAGTGATTAGGGTGACGAGATGTTCCAATTTTATAGGGACAGTCGAATATTCGGAGATTTGTTTTATATAGGTGCCTATTCCCCCCCTCCCCATCCTGATTTTTCATACTTACCATCTGGTCACCCTAGCAGTGATTTAACTTAACTTCCTTCCCTTGTGTCCCCCCCACCACTCCTCTCCTTTTGGTCCCACTGCACTGAATATCAAGTTTAATGTAGGTGAGAAGAGAAGCTAAGCATAGTTGCTGCAAACATGAATAAATAGAGCGCTGTGCATTTTAACAAGAGGGTATGCTGCACTATTCAATGATTAAACATTACTTGCTTGACTGGAGTATTATTTATACAGCACCATTGGTGTGCATGATGCTTTACAGGCAAATTCCTTGACTTGAAGAGGTAAAAATCTGAACAAACACTGCCCAGGCAAAGGAGGAAAGAGATGCTGCAAAGAGATCGAACAGCTTCAGTTTGGCCTAAGGAAAATTCTAACCTGATTTAGTGTGAGCTCTAACAAATTCTAAAACAAGAGGTGTCTCTCTTCATGCTGATGCTGGTAGCTGAGGGAGAGATACCAGATAAGATGGTCTTAGGCTCCCTCATGAGGATTTCTTTGAAAATGACAACCTAATATATTCCAGCAATGCTCTTCGCACATTTACTGGAGGAAACAAGCCCTGGAAGCTGCACATGAGAGCTGGGAACAAAACACCCTGGTCGAGAGGATCTAGCTATGGAACAAACTTCCCAAGGGGAGCAGGCCAATCTGACCCTCTTTAGGAAAATGCTGCCAAACCTTCCTCTTCCTTTGCATCGTAAGAATGAGAGTGCCAATATTGTGAATCGAAAATAAGAAAGAAAAACTTGTAGCACCTTAGAGACTAACAAATTTATTTCAGCATAAGCTTTCGTGGGTTGTTACCCACTTCATCGGATGCATAACAACCCATGAAAGCTTATGCTGAAATAAATTTGTTAGTCTCTAAGGTGCTACAAGTTTTTCTTTCGTATTTTCGTTTTGCTGACACAGACTAACACGGCTACTACACTGAAACCTAATATTGTGAATGTCTTCTATCCAAAACCCTGTCACCAAACAAAAAGAGAGAGGAAATTAATAATCATAATAAATGAACAAATAACTTATCCCAAGCAGAGGGTTGATCCCAAAAAGGAAAAAGAGCCAGATACTCTAGTAGAAGTCTAGTAGGAAGTGTCACAGTTCAAAGCAACTGCACCTGTATTCCCTCTCTGTGGTTCCTCAAGGGCACCCACTCTACGCTTTTGGCTCCTCAGCCATCACCTCTCTTGGACAGAGATCCGTGTCTCTCCCCTCCTGACTGGGGTTTTTCTAGGCTGCAAAGTTCCCTGTCTATACTGTGATATCCCCAGCAAGCCAGATTGCCTAAATAGGACTGCTCCATCTCCACTTTGCTTTATCTAGAGATTATGAACAGCTGTAATTGACAGTATTTACAAGTTACCACACAGCTATTTATAAGCAAGCACAGTTATTCTAAAGGTGAAAACACTACAGAGAAAACATATAAAAATAATAAAATAACCTATATGCATGCTTTAAAAGCTTACTAGAGGCCATCCCAACCCCAAACTCTGGTAGGTGTTAGCCCCTCAGAATCCAATAAATGGATTTTCCTCATGGTTACAAATTAATAACTGTCTTAGATTCGGAAACAGAACACCTGTGAATAGGTTACTCTTTCTTTACACAGCTCGGGCCTTTGATCTTAAAAACCTGGGAACGGATAATCAGCAGATAATGGTCCTCTCCTCAAGGCATAGCTTCACAGGCTGGGTTTTTGCACAACCAAAGGTGGGAATTTGCATTTGCTTCCCCCAAGAGATTCCCCAGGCAGACCACATGACATTATTTGTCCCAAAAGTTCACTCCTGACTGCCACATTGTTCAGTAAAGTAATCTGAAGTTTGTAACATATCCTGGGTTCACCTCCTCCCCTACACAGATGTTGCATACAATCCTGGCCCACAATAAAGCATAAACTTTGATTTAATACAATGAACTCCAAAGATATTGCAGGAAAATGCCATATTTGTCACAGGGAGTTCATTCTGCCTATTGATTTTACATGAAAGCTGATCAGATACTATGGTGATGGGCATCAATATAAAACCTTAAGCAAGAAAGAAACAAGGATGAGCAATAATTTAAACTTCATAATCAGGAACTGCACGTCATCCAAGAGCTGTTCTAACTTTTGAAAACTACTGTGGAATTTATTAGAGTAAGCAGTTTCCTAAGGCAATATTGCATGCTATTCAAGAGCTCTGCATCCTAAGATTCCCAGAACATTTTCATCTCAATGTACAAGCATAACTCCCATCACAATTATTAAGATTCATATGCCAAGACTAGAATTGTGCTCCTAAATGCTACACAACATTTGTGCCTTCTGTGACCTATGCCAATGCAAATCTGCGGATATCCATCCACTATATATCCGCATCTATCTGCATCCACAGATTGGATTCAGATATCCACAGACCATGTTTGCAGATCACGGATGGATGCAAATCCAAATTTTATATTTAGAGCCCTGCAAATCTGAGGATATCTGCTCTATATCCACAGATATCTGCATCCACATGTGGATATCCGCGGACCATGTTTGCAGATCGCAGATCGGATGCGGATACAAATTCTATATCCGTGCAGAGCTCTACCTATGGGGTAAATTCCTGGCTCAGAGACTCCTAGTCTCCATGGGACATGCTCATCTGTTCAGAGGAAACTTTGCCAGGCTGTGAAAGCTGGCACTAGGTAAAATAATTGCTTAATACCCACTATGTCCCTATCCATGCAGGACTGGCAATGCTGAGCTTCCCATCTATATAGTTAGGGAATGAGAGATCATCTATAAAATTGGCCTGATTCTGTGATCTGCCTGGCCAGAGCTGGTAGCCTTCTATTCTTGTAACACCTGAATTTAAGGTAAAGACAAAGGGTAAGTCTACACTCAGCCCTGGTCTACACTAGCAGGGGGGGTCGATCTAAGATACGCAACTTCAGCTATGCAAATAGCGTAGCTGAAGTCGGCATATCTTAGATCGACTTACCTGGCCATCCTCACGCTGGGGAGTCGACCGCTGCCACTCCCCCATTGACTCCACTTGCGCCTCTCGCAAGCTGGAGTACTGGAGTCGACGGGGAGCGCTTTCGGGGATCGATTTATCACGTCTAGACGAGACGCGATAAATTGATCCCTGAAATATAGATCTCTACCCTCCAATCCAGCGGGTAGTGAAGACCTCGCCTGAGAGCTGCAGGTGTGATTCCCAGTTCAGGTAGACATACTTGTGCTAGCTCTCATCAAGCTAACACTAAAAAGTATAGACCTGGTAGCAGCGAGTGGAGGCACAGGCTAGCTGCCCCAAGTACATACCCAGGGGGTCCGGTTGGGTTTGTAATCCGGGTTGCTAGCCCATGTCACTACTCAGGCTACTCAGCTACATTAGCGGCAAAGAATCCTGTGGCACCTTATAGACTAACAGACGTAATGGAGCATAAGCTTTCGTGGGTGAATACCCACTCCTTCAGATGCATGTAGTGGCCACTACATACATCTGAAGAAGTGGGTATTCACCCATGAAAGCTTATGCTCCAATACCTCTGTTAGTCTATAAGGTGCCACAGGACTCTGCCGCTTTTACAGATCCAGACTAACACGGCTACCCCTCTGATACTCAGCTACATTACTATTTTTAGCATGGTAGCTTGATGAGAGCTAGAGTGAGTATGTCTACTTGGGCTGGGAATCACACACCCTGTGCCAAGTTTAGACATAGTGTTGCACAAGCAGGTTGTGGGATAGATTTTTACTCATCACAGTTTATATAGCAACCATAATCCCTGAATATAGGGATTTTATAATGGAAATCTTGAAAGATAAGGCCTCCAATAAGATCTTTTATAATATGATTATATTAAAAAATGGACTCACATTGTTATTGACTTGAATTTTACAGTGTCTTTTGCTCTTTAGCTACTCCAAAGTGCTTTGCAAAATAATGAGTTTGATCTGATAGCACTGTGACTGTATAACAAAAGTAGTCAGGGGTTATTATGAACTCAGTAATATCTCAGACTGTGTGAGCTGACAGATCCTGCTTTTTTTACAATCCCTTTTGAAAATATAGGCCATTGTCTCTGTAGCAATTAGTGTAGGCTTAAAATTGGCGGGCAACAATGTCTAAACCCGCACCTCTCTCCACTCCCTCCCCTCCTCCAAATTTTTTGAAAGGAAAATCTTTTTTAAATCCTGATTTAAAATAAACGTTAACTGCAGCCTTTGTGAGCTCTTTTCAGTTTCTATACTTTTTTTTTCTGAAAGTTGTAATGTCATGTTGTTCTTAGTACATTCAAAGGTAAGACAGACCTAATTCACAAAATGGAAAGCAGACAGAGTAAGGAGGGTATTAATGGAAATGCAGATCTTGCAAATACTAGGAGCAGAGCTGGGTGAATTTTTTTGCATGAATGGTTTATTTGCAAAAAAAAAAAGAAATTGCAGTCCACCTGGAACTATTTGTGAATTTGACCTAGATGCTATTCACAGAACAGGAGAAGGTGATGGTACCCTCTTTATAATTTTTAAGCTAGAGCACTCATCTGGGAGAGACAGATTTTATTCCCCTCTCTGGGGGAAAGGATTTGAACATAGGTCTCCAACATTATAAGACAGTGCTCCAAACCACTAAGCAATGAGATCTTCCACAGCAGGACTTTTTCAGTCTCTCCTGTTGAAGCTGTTTCACTTTGAATAACTAATTAAATACTCATTGGCCCAGTAACTCATTAGCACTCACCTACTAGGTGAGTGGTCTAACCACTACACTATACAGTCATTCTCACTTGTCTGGCCACAGACTAGTCAAGTGTTTATACAAAGTAGAACAGCTTCAGCAGGAGAGATTCAGGGAGCCCCTCACACACCTCCACACCAGAATATCCTATAGACCAGCAGCTAAAGCACACCCCTCTGATATGAGACTTTGGTTTCATCTGACCCAAAACAGGCATTTTTGATTCACTGAAAATTCTTCAGAGTTTTCTGATTCTGTTTGACTCAAACTAATTTTTTTTCTGATTTTTTGGAATTGCCAGCTCTAACTAGGGGATACACTTGGAGGAAAGTAACTCATGGCTAGTGGTCTTCAAACCACCTCCATCTGGAGTTTACTAATTATCTCATTGTCTCTAACAGCCTCATCAGTATCACTCAGGAACTGGCAAAAATCACCTCTGAAGGAACATAGAAAATAATACAATTAGCTATTAAAGTGGATTACTAGGTGAATTGAATTATAGGTGTATGATTGGGGAAGCAGCTGCAAATGATTTGCATGAGTATAAAAATGGAGCCTTTGCTTTTCTTTCTATTGTGAATCCAAAGCCTTGAGAACGCAGTCTGGGGGTTTAACACTGCAAGCTGGCTCAGGATTCTCAAACTTTTGGTCTGCTTGTCATAGTAAGAGAAAAGAGGCTACAGCTGGTAGCTGCTCTCAAGGGCAATGGTGCCAAACCTTGTGTTGAGGTAAGTGTTTGTTGATTATGAGTCTCTCTGTGTGGGATGTAGGCTGTGGTAGTCTCATGACTGTCTCCTAAACTCTTAAAAGTAAAGGAGAACAAGCCTGTATGCCCCAAAGGAGGAGACTTAGACTTTGAAAGTCTAAGTATGCAATCACACCTATAAAAGCTTTAAATTAGAATTAAGCATTGCTTAATTCTAACTTTTTTTTTCCAACTAAAGAAACTGCTACTAAGACAACTGTGGATCTGCACATACTTCTTTCTCTTGCAGGTTGTTCCTAATAGGTGTATTAGCCTCTGAAATATGGACCCAAGACAGGCCAGGTAACTAGCTTTAACTGCCATGAAATGTGGGTGAATAGGTTTTGGACTCCTCTGTGGCTTTTCAGTAAATGGTGTCTTGCTTCAATGCTCCAGTGTGGTGCTAGGGAAAGCATGTGGCTGCTATAAGCACTGGCCAGGTGTGTGGTGGTTCTACTTGTGTCTCTTGTCTCAGTAGACCACTTGCTCTAACTTATGAACTTATGCCTAGAGACTCGAGTACTTTTGCATACACTTGCATGCTCTAGAGAAGTACACAGCCCAAATAACTGTTCTAAGGATATGGCTACCCTTGGAGAGGAGTGTGAGGCTCAGCTCAAGACATACTTGCACTAGCTCTGTTGCAGCTACATTGTTTTTTAGTGCTTCAGTTTGATCAATGTGAGACGCTAGATGCTGTAAGTACCTAGCCTCTCTAACACAGTGCCCCTCCTCAGGCTGGGGATTGCACCTCTAGCATGATCCTCAAAATAGCCTTCCCACTTACCTTGCACTAGTTTCACTGTGGGGTCAATGCAGTACTCCTGCTCTGAGCCTTCCTAATGGATCAGACTCCCTCCCCCCTTAGAAATTCCTCTAGAGGAGGAAGAGATGGTGCCTCCCTCATTGAAGTCTCAAACATGGGAGACCCAGGCTCAATTCCCTTCTCCCCCACCCCTGCCAATATGGGGAGGGGGGTAGGGTGAGAGAAGAGGTGGAGACCCCCTGTTCAAGTCCTAAGTACCATAACAATTGGATTAAGTCTCATGTGGGGCTCCCTCAATTTCTCCTAGTGAAGCAAAGCTGTTTCACTTTGGATAAAGTCTCACATCCTCATTGAGTAGGAGTCTTGGAACCTAAGTGCCTATAGTCTATAAGGCTATAGTCATTCTCTCTCTCTCTCACATCACAATCCTGTGTTTCATCTGAGTGGTCTTAAACTTGTCAGAAAGACCCTTCTAATGCCTCGGCCTTGCAGACACTTATTCCTGTAGCTCTGCATATAAGTAGTCCCTGACTTCTCTGGAATTGCTTGTGTGTAAAGTGATTCCCATGAAGGAGAGTCTTAGGGACTCAGTCCCTAATTTATAACTGGGTTTGCTTCTAAAACTCCTGGAGAGCAGTGAATCTAAATTAGATATTCAGCTCAAGGCAGCAACTTGGAGCCTTCTGTTGACAAGCTGTTAGTAACACTCATAGGTTGAGAGAACAGAACTACCTTGCAGGTTGATAATCGATTACCCCAGCCCTGAGTCACTTTGAAATGTCCCCCTGTGGTATCCAGCCCCTCACAACTGAATACCCCCCAGAAATCCCAGATCCCCTGTTCACAAAAGCAGCTTACCAGTCTTGCTCTAGACCACTGCTCGTGTACTATGTGCAGCATTTGAGCTCAATTTAAATTTCCTTTTTGTAAAAATATAGAGACTAGAGATTTTTATTTGTAACCATGCATTCTTGTCCCTGAACTTAACTGACAAGTTCTCAACTGAAGTTATTCCAGTGTTACTAACTAAGCCTGGCTGAGATCCCTTTCATGAAGCAAATCCACTGTCCATTTACTCCTAGGTGAAAGGCTTCTTTCTGCAACTTCAAATATACTAGAACAGACCTTTAATGTCCGCCTCAAAATAGGGTTCCCTTCCCCTGCTGTTAACTACTTCCTGTTAAACTCTGGCAGAGACTTCAGAGGAAGTCATTAGCCTTCTAAGTCAAATAATAAAATAGTTATGTTGTACAATAGGGATATAGCCATTGTATAGCCCATCACTATCTAGAGATGTTTCACTCAAGACCTCCTACCTTTGAGTCACCTGCTTCTAACTGCAGACTTGGGTACAAACATGAAAAATTATGTTCTCAATCTTGCAGTGATTATAATGACCAGTGTGATTCTTCAGTAAAGATCTTACATGACCCTTTCTGGTGAACCCATGGGTTCACCAGAGTGCCATCGACCAGTTGGTCTCAGACCCTTGATACACACATGGGTTTTAGTTTTCTCTAACCTGGTGAAATTACAGGTGGCTATGGTTGTAACCATGTACTAGTAAAGAGCTGCTATTCAACCCCAGAAGTGGCTGCATTTCAATAGTGAAGTCTGCTTTATAAAGAACTTAGCATCTTGCAGTCAAGTGACTCCTATGGTAGTTACTAATTATTTGTCTTAACATCTCTACAGGCTCCCTGAGCTCAGAGTGCCTGGGGAGCCTCTTGCGGGTTGCACTGAATGCAGAGTACTTCGAGGACAAGTATCTGATCTTTGCTGCTGTTGGTAAGCTGAGCGTGGGCCTTAAAGAGACTGGGGAAAGGGGGAGGAATAAGAGGCAGATTTGAAAATACCTATTGCCTCTTAACAGCATGTCCCACTTATAAATACCTAAACTCTAGGTTACCTACAGCTACCATGCATTGGGGCGCCAAGTCTATAATAATGTTGTATAGGAGTGTCTACAATGCGAGACCCATTGTAAAGACCACAACAATATTTAAAGTAGCTTCTAATGAGAAGCCAAGAAACCTTTAATAGTCTAGACCCTGGGTTTTCTGTTAATGCATGCATTGGACTACAGCAAGATGGCAACCACAAAGTTTCTAACTCACCTGTATGATAGCCAGCAAGTTGCTGACAGTTGACCTTGGGTCACAGCCAGTATAGCAGCTGACTGGGTGGGGTCAAGAATAAATCTTGCAGTTGTGATTCAGTGCCTCCATTAGTGCTACAGAGTTTAAAAGGCAATGTGGGTCTGATATGATGGTAATTGGTTAGTTAAGGGTAAAAAGTCTAACAGGGATTATTGTACAGAATAACCTTGGAATGGCTCTCTGGGATGAGCTACATAGTTTTGCATGCAATGTCCAAGAAAAAGCTCACTGGCCATGTGTAGCTTGAAGGTCTCCTGACAGCAATACTTGAATACCTTTTCACAGACCAGTTTGGCACAGCCCAGGAGATTGATGGGGCCCTGGCAGCACAGTGTGGCTATACAATAGAATATAATTATTGGGGTAACATTGAATTCCGTGCTTCCATTATAAGCTGCTACACTCATATTGAGGTAAGCCTACTGTATCTTAACTAAAATACAAAAGTAGGGCATTTTAAAGTCTGTCCTTTCACAAAGATTCTGACTTCCAATGAGTTGTACAGAGACTGTAATGTAGCAATATGTTGCATGTCTACTAACTAGTGCCACTTGGGAAGCTAGGTAGTATTCTCTCAGAGCTCTTTCCCAGGCCTCTGGGTATATTATGGTAGAAACACCAATGGTCTACTACAAAACACAGACTAATGTGTTTAACATAACCATGAAGACTGTTTAATTGCCACAGAAGAAACATTTTTCCTCCAATATATGAACAGAAGGATATCTGCCCTGCTAGCAGGGCAGATATAACTATCCCTCTCCAACCTGATATCTGACTAGCTATGTAATTCATCTAATTTGCACCTCCCCCCCACTGCAACTTCAGGCACTTGCTTTTATAACAGGGTGACTAATAGAAAGGGGGAAAGGACTCTGAATCATCTCAAGTATTGCTTACAAGCCTAAAATATTTGAATTGGGGAGACATGCAAAATACCCTTCAAGAGCTGCACTCATCTTGTCTATTTGGACACAGATGACTTGGTTGTAATGCCTAACCACTACTTTATGGGGCAGCATTTGCATCACTAGTTAGGGTTGAGCAAATAAGAGGTGGTGGTAGGAGAGGGGGCCTGTTTTGGCACACTACTCCGAGTATCTTGAGTAAGAGCTGTTCCTGTGTCTCTGCAGGGTGATGTGTACACAGTAACTGTACAAATCCAAGCAGCTAATAATCCTGATATGAAAAATGCTCTAACTCACTTGAAGACTGTGAGTTGCCCTTACAGTCCATGGCATCCAAGAGAGTTAGTATGTGAAACTAACTACATGGAGGTAAGATCCCAAGCACTGAGCTTCTGTGGGGAAGGGGGAAACTTGTAAAGGGGTGTGCTCTGGATAGTGCCTTGGATGGGAACCTGAACACTTGGCCACTAAAGATTTATAAGCAGAATGCATGGTATGTAATAGGATTCAAATAGTCATGGGCCTGCCTGAAAATAGGATTTTTTTTCAATCCAATAAATTATTACCTGAAGCATTACTTATTTCTAGGCAGTTATGTTGAGCTTGTCAATTATCCTATGTCCAATAATTGGTTAAGGCCAAATGGTGTATGAAAACAGTATGCAGGTGAAGAACTCCCAAGCATGGGAGTACATCCATAAGATGGAAATGGCTGGTTACTGTTCTATTCTTTGGGATCAAGAGAACCACTTCCTAACTGAAAATGTAAAAGCTGAGAAGTAGGTGCACTGGCTAGACAAAAGGGTACAATCAAATGGTGAAATGCAGAGAAGCCAAACTGCCTCTATCAGCCTTCACTAAAAGGCTGTTTGGTAGTTCAAGCAACAAAGCTCAGACTCTAAAAGGAGCAGTTACTCCCAACCAGGGGAATGTGATCACTAACTCAAATGTTCCTAAACTAGTGGGAATAAGGAGACACAAGCTTGGTGTCACTAATGGTGGATGTTCCTTTGCAAGGTGTCTGTCAGGAGGAATGTTCCACAGATAACAGCAGATTTGCTCCAAGATGAACCTGAGGACTGGGCTCTAGCCTTTCCAGAGGTAAGCTTGGATGCTAGCATTGTTACTTCTGGTTCAATGTCTCAATATATTACTGGAGTAGTTGTACACAGGAAAGCATGCACTGAAGAGTCAGACTCCAAATCTAGGAAAAGAACAGAACTCCTAGACTGAAGGATACAGATATGGAGACATCTCCTGGCTTCCTGGTAACAGATGTAGAGCAACAGGACAAGTGAAGGAAAGAGGAATAGATTCAAATGAGGACTGGTATCACTAGCATCTTGAGGGCAGTGCACCATCATACTTTCTACTATAGAAAGACCACCTACAATCCAAAATTCATAATCCATGGGTAGAGTATACAACAGGAGCATAAGGGAACAGTGAGCTGGTCAGTATGGAAAAGCAAGTAGTGACCCAGCTGCTTCTCTGTTGGGTTTTTAGAGAAAATGGGTGAGGTAATCTTATTGGACCAACTTCAGAAATTGGTCCAATAAGACATTACTTCACCCACCTTGTCTCTCCTAATATCCTAGGACTGATACGGCTACAACATTAGGTTTATAGGCACCCTAGCAGAGGGAGTACTGTCACTTTCAGGACCGCAAGATGAGCTCTGACGCTAGGGAGGAGAAGAATACAAAGGCTCTCTAATGGAAAGACCAATTGAGACTCCAAGTCAGGTGTAAATGTGATCTCTGATAAAGAGACATGGCAAAACTCTTAAGCTGTTTGTCTCCCTCAGGCAACAGCTGGGGCAGTGTCTATCTGGCAAGTAGTATTTCACCTGCCCACTGGAAGGAAGGCTTTGCTAGCAAGTGATGCTCAGAATGCTGGCTATGGACTCAATACCACAGACACCAGGATTTTGTTGAGAGCTCCATACAATGCTACAGAAGCACAGCTAGTCCAGGTTGGTGTACTCCTTCACCATCTCTGTGTTCTGTCACTGCACCACTCTAACAGCATCTACTCTTGCAGGTTCAAGGAGTGACATTCTCTGCAGTGAGAGCAAGTACATTCTACAAGCAACGATGGATGATCTTGATGGTAGATACTGCTGTAGCTTGCCCTATAGGTGAGACTTGGTATCTCTTAGCTCTAATGCTAAACACAAACCTCTTGAAGATGCACTGAGACATGCCTAGCTGCTAACTCCCCTAAGTACTGTTCTTGATACTAATAGAAATGCCTGACTAATATTCTTTCTAAATTAAGATGGGGTGGATTATACCGATGACACCATTATCTGGACCATTCCCAAAAACCTCCAAACCCTCTCTGCTGGGGCAACTAGCTTCAATGATCTCCTTGTTGAAATTGGTGTGGATCTTCACAAACTCTCTGCCAGAGAAATGGCTTCCAGGAAATATGTGCTATCAAACAATACAGATGAAATTACCATCCAGCTGCCCATAGGTGCAGAAGGTGGCTATTACAAGGTTAGTGGATGCCTGTCTGCCTGAGCTACAAGCAGAAAGCTAATGGCTGGTAGGGAGGATGTCCCCATCCAGCCCCATAAATGCAATGTGAGTGGGGGAGGGGGTGTTATGCCCCCACTTATCAATGCTCCACATAAGATCACTGACCTGGGGAGCCCTCAATACTGCACCTGATGACCAGAGACTAGCTCTTGCAATTGGTCATGGTTGTCTTGTATCAATGAGGGTTGAACACCCTTGGAACCCATGAGGCTCTTTGTTTCCCATTTAACTTTGAGACCACTAATGTCCCACCTCCCCATTTGTGGGGAAGGTCTCTGATCTGAGGGGACTCAGCTTGGAAGAACACAAAGCTGGGAGTACTGGGGATGGGAGGGATATGGATTGAGCAGTTTGGAGTTGAGAACCACCTGCCCCCTTGCATTTCTGCTCCTGTACAGAGATTTCCCAGAAAAGCGGGGGAAACTGCAACCTAATCAGCTACTGTTAGCACAAGTAAATTACTTTTTGTCAATTCACCTTAATGCTCCTGAAACATACTGCATGCAACTCTCAACTGTCAGTGTCTAACATAGTATACTGAATCTGCAACTTGCCCTTTCAGACCCATGTGAGTGAGGGACAGCATGGGACAAAATACTACATTAACTTGGTTTTGGAACATCAGTGGGAAGACAACAGGTGGGGCGTGACCAAGCATACTATCATCAAGAAAATAGAAACTCCATTTAAACTTGTACCACCCACCATAACAAACAGTAAGCAACTCCATGAAGTCTAAGCTCACACTTCATTTGTTAGCAAAGGCTAACACCCCACCCCTTCTTCCTAGATACCAACTCCAGCATTAGGCTGGTCAACGTGACTGTGGGAACATTCCTCCCAGATGTGGAACTGGTGAACTTGACCATAGATGATACCACTGTAACTGTGCCTGAAGCCCTTCAGCATGGATACAAAGTCTATGAGACTAGATATCCTAATGGAAGCAAAGGCTATGTAATAGAAACCCCATTTGATGTGCCAAGCATTAAGAAAGAGGTATCTAAGTTGTTTAGTACCTAATGCACATGCTGCAACACTCTACTGCTTGGAGTTTCTAACTGATTTGATGCTGTCTCTCTCCAGTACTTAACAGAGGACACTAGACTATATATTCTGAATGTCACACTTGGGTTCATAGTACAGCCAACACATGAGACCTTCACTGTTCCAGTCATAACCATCTCTCCTGTCAAGGATGCAGGTAACAAGACCAAGTCAAATGGTCACCCACTTACAGTGCCCATAGAGTTCCATTGGCCCTAATTGTCAGGTGACATGCTAATATTCCATGTACAAATGATCAAATCTCCATCTGTTACAGTGTTGCCCAGTGCAAGAGGATTCTGTGATGACAAAAACCTCTATATAACAGTTATTCGTGGCAATGTGGATCAAAACTGGCTGCCCTTCATTTCAGACCTGAGCCTGTCACCAGATGCTGCTCAGAAGCACAACTATGGACTAGATGACAATGGCACCCACTTAACAATTCGTGTTCCTCTTTATGCCCCTCATGTACTATATGAGGTAAGGATACCATGCACATTGGGTATCTAGCCCACTAACTGGTGGGAGGGGAGCTGGAATTCCAGAATCCTGTCAGAGTAGGAAGGGGGGGGAACCCTTCCAGGAAGCAATTTAGGGTTATTCTCCTCAGGACTTAGGCTCAGCATTCCAATGTTGGGCTACACCCTCTCAGAGCAGGGGTATGCATACCCCTGGGGGTACACAGGTCTTCCAGGGTACATAAAATCCTCTGGATGCGCTTTTTTTACATGAGGTGAAACTTGAGGGTAGACAAGACCAATCAGACTCCTGAAAGGGGTACAATAGTCTGTGGCTCTCCACCCTTTCCAGTCTCCAGACTAATTCCCGGTAGAAGAACAGTCCTCAGGAGCCCAAGGTGTGGGAGAAACTGATCAGTCTTTGCTCCAGAGTGGGGAATTTTGAGCCTGGATTTTTCCACTTCTACCTAGTGGGCTTTTTCCACATAAGATACCAAGGCAGCACTGCACCTTCCTTCCAGCTGTTATCTGCAGGGTTCAATCAGTTACTCCATTTCTAAGTAGGCCTACTAGATGGGTCCCTGCAGGTAAGATGGGGAGAGGGGACACAGATCAGTTATGATGAAACTTCAGCATGAACTAGGTGCCAAGTAGCTTAATGTTGGGTTTTAAGCGCTTGCTGCCTGTACACAAGCAGAAATTTAGATACCAACAGGGTTAGGCACCAATTGAGCAGGCAGCTTTGAAGGTCTAAATTTTGGACTTTGCTTACCGCCGAACCTGGAGGTAAGAAATCGATCTTCTGGGATCGATTATCACATCTTGTCTAGACATGATAAATCAATCCCAGAGCCGCTCTCCATCAACACCAGAACTCCTGCTCACCGAGAGGAGTATGCGGAGTTGACAGGGGAGCCTGCCTGAGCTGCATGGACCTGAGGTAAGTATCAGGTCAAACTAAGATACTTTGACTTCAGCTATGCTATTCATGTAGCTGAAGTCGTGTACCTTAGTTCGAACTGAGGGGTTAGTGTGGACCAGCCCAAAATCCTCTGCATCTAGCTCTCACAATGTGCTGGGTGTTAAGCTTGCCATTATTGTGAAATGGTAGCTGAATCAGAAATGGAACAAAACTTGAGTTACTGTGGTAACTTGCCTCTGGTGGTAGAACCCATCATGCCAGAATAAATGCCTGTGGGAAGCTTGTGCTACACCTTGCACTCCTAACCCAAGACCAGATATTTCCTCCACTTCAGACTCTACTGGGGCTAATAACACTAATAAACAATCCCAACAGTACTCCACTAAACTTGGTGAAACTCGAGCCCTTACAAAGGACTCAAACATGGCACCATAAAGTTTGTTTACCACTTCTGCAGCAAAGAATCAGAAAACACTACTTGAGAAACTGGGGTCCCAGTTGATCATGGATTTCAAAACTACAGTTACTAGGTAGCTTCTCCCTTAGAGGCTTGGTCAGGTCAGACAAACCATTAAGAACCTTTCCTCTGTATTAAAATGTAGTATCTAGAACACTAGGCTTGACCAGGTGAGTTAAGTTGGTCCATGCTCTCCAATGCAATGCAGAGCTATGATAAATCTGTTGCCAGCAAATGTGGGGACAAATGGTGCATCTGGAGAAGTGTCACATGACTCCGTGCCAAAGGCTAAAACCCTGGTCTTAGTGAAGACATTGGACACAACTGGGCCAGGATTTTACTTTTTTGACTTATTAAACTGGCATGGCAAATAACTCCTATATCAGCTAAGTGATCTTTTAAGACATTTTCAACTTGTGATCTCTTCTAGGATATTCATCCCTCTGGAATAACCGCTTCACTCCATTTAACAATGAAGGATAACACTCTTGCTGATATGACAGACTTTTCAATCTCTTGCAGATTTTCACCTAAAGAACTAATAGGTACATCTCTTGTTGCCCTACTTGGAATGCTTAACCAAAATGATCTAGACTGGTAATGCTGGCTCGGTGGTGGGGGGGGGGGGGGTAGAGAGTATGGTACACATACAATGGATGTCTGTTTGTTTTCAGACTGTCTGCCAAATGGAACAATGGTTATCACTGCAATTAAGCTAGCAGGAATTGCAGACCTGGATACCAGATCATTTGTCTTGAGAGACAAACAATGCAGGCCTGCTATGGTGACTGAGAGGAGTGCAACATTCATATTCAATGTGAACACCTGTGGAACAAGTAGAAAGGTAAAGGAGCCAAACTGACATGCCAGCTGTACCTGGCTGGCTCAGATGGCAAGAGCCATAGAGCTTGTTTTTCAGAACACACCCATGAGATGTTGATAGCTGGCTTTCCAGAAATCAGTTGTACCTTCCTCTTTTGGTAGTCCTAACCATGATGACTTCTATCCCACCTACTGCAGTCTCTCACTCATCAGGTGCCTCCTCAACACTTGGCAAGATTCTGGCCATCTTCAGGCTCAAACTGAAGACTACGTTCTGCCTAGTTAAAGGTTTTGATGATAGCATGAGTTTCAGATGGCCATACCATCTGACCAACAAAACAGTTCACCCTCTTGCATAGAGAACAAAGATGGAGCTTTCTAAACTCCATCACCACTTTTTCTTTTTTTTTTTTTAAGAGGTAGGTGTTTGCTACTAGTTCTATTTTTAGTGAGCCAATGGCAGAAGGAGGATTAGCAGAGGGAACCCATTGGAGAAATGCAGGATGCTTCCTGCACAAAGGATTACCATTTATAAATTACACAGGAGTAAGACTTGGATGGATTAGTTGGTAATATTGCCAACTTTGTTAACATTACCAAGGAATTGAGTCACATCAGGCAACTTTTAATGCAACATGTTTCATACAGAATACTGTCCCAATACTGAATTACCATAGAGTTCAGTTGCTTTCACTGGGCACATGACACCTTTCACTGCACAGCATATGACCCCCTGGATTTACTAGCTTTTTATGCTGTTTGAGAATACTGGTGTCAGGGTTCCCTCCCCACTCTAAACTCTAAGGTAAAGATGTGGGGACCCGCATGACAAGCTCAGGTCTGATGCAGATAAAATCCTCTCCCCTTCCCTTTATATTTGACAACTGGTAACACTAATGTGCACATTGCCCAATGATCTCTCTGGGAGTGGAAGAAACTGACACTGTTCTAATACTAGGTCTTGGCTGAGTGCAGGTGATTATTCACTTTTGCCTCCTTAGCTAATGTGGTAGCTACAGTAGCTGTTGCAGCACTTGGGTACCTCTAGCAACTTAAAACTTGACTTGCTTTTGGTGTTAATGGTCTCCAGCTAAATGCCTGGTTCTTTCAGTTTGAGACCACAGTTATGAACTATGAAAATGATGTCTCCTACTTCAGACCTGGCAGCACTACACCAATATACCAGTAAGTATTGCTGTACAGATAGAAGGGGAAGGGTGGTCTTCAAACCTGAAGATTCTAACCATCTCTAAACTCTACTTCCTCACTCCCAGACTGAAGTGTGCATGTCAATATACAATAAATGAGACCATCATTGTCCAGTACAGCTCCAAAAACAACCCAGCACCCAGTATTGAGCCAGGGTTTGGCTCTCTTGCACTAACCTTGAGGCTGTTCAAAGGTAAGGATGATGATGCTGAGCCAGCAGCCTAAAAGCTGGCTTTCCTAAGGGGTGGGGAGGTGGCTATGGAAGTAGCAGGAAGTGACTGTCCCTAGGATACAATTTGCACTACTAGTGCATCACTGATTGTAGTGACTTGTACATGTAGAAATGTAGTGGTGGCACAATAGTTCACCCACCCCCATTTCTAATAAGTGAATGTACACAGGGAGGGTGCCTTTTTAGAAATGTAGCCTCTTCTGGAAGCTATTCTCTTTGCACCTTAACACCCTGCATCCTACACTGCTGGGACTCTGTACTAAGAGATGGTATTTGACAACTGTGAAGTCACAACCAGACCAAAGAAGTAATCTGCCTTTAAGGATGGAAACACAAGTGGGGCAACGGAAGATGAGCATGAAATCTAACTCTGGCCATGCCACTCTTCTCAAGAATGGCTTAGTCCTCAAATATGAAACTCACTTTCTGTACATGCTGCCTTTACACTGGGGGATCCAGGGGAGGGGTCTGATCTGAAAATCCCCCTCAGCCCTGATTTTTCATTCCCATTCTCCAACAACAGTCCCCTCACACCCATGTGCTCACCCATAATCTGTAGCAAAATGAGATTGTGTAGGTGGGTGAGGACTTGGCAAAAAAAGGGGTCTGGGAGAAGGGCTTGTCTAATGCATCAAGACTTAATACTCTTTTATTCTCCCTTCTAGATAAGTCTTATTCTGACTCCTACAAGGAGATAGAGTATCCTGTGGTAAAATACTTAAAAGAGGCACTGTATTTTGAAGTGGAACTGCTCCATTCTGAAGATCCACAGCTAGAACTGTATCTAGAAGACTGTTGGGCTACTACTTCCCAGGACAGAGACAGCAGTCCCCAGTGGTCTATTGTTACAGACAGGTAACAAAACAATGCTGCCCTCCCCTGAGTCTCCTACCACACACCACTGCTGCTTCTCCCACCCAGTAGCATAGCCGGGGGGGAGCAGGGGAAGCAGCCACTCCCCCTATGAGGAAAAGCAGCACTAAGGTGCTGCCAGAGCCTCACTAGGGCGGTGCTTTAAAAGGCCTGTGGCTCCTGCCGCAGCAAGCCACCCCTTGTCTCGCCGCTGAGCGGAGGGGCAGCTGCCTGCCACCCCCCAAATCTTGGCACCCTAGGCAACCACCTAGGGTCACCTAGTGGGCACGCTGGCCCTGCCAGCAGCTCCTGCCACTGCGGGGAGCCGTGGGCCTTTTAAAGCGCCACCAGAGCCCCAGTGCCGGAGATCCGGCAGCGGCACTTTAAAGGGCCTGGGGCTCCAGCGGCTGGAGCCCCGGGACCTTTAAAGCGCTGCTTGGTGAGTACAGGGGGAGCGGGAGGCGCCTTTTTATAGCGCCATTCCCCCTGTGCTCAAGACCTGGCTACGCTACTGCTGTCTGCAGGTGCACTGCTCTGGCCCCTCTCTCTCTCCTTCCCTCCCCCACTGCCATGGTACTGCCACTGGCTACACTGCTTAGGACTAGGCACTTGTCTCCTGTTCTGCTGCACAGTCTCAGCTGAGCTGGCATGAGGGGACAGAGCTTCACTCAGGAGTGGGAGCTGTGGCTGCTGCTGTACTGAACAAGCATTCAAGCTCCTGAGTGCTCAGCTTAGAGACCAAGTACTGACACTGCCCCAGCACACTTGTGAGATGTACCATCACCTTTTTCCTGTCTCTCTGCAATGCACATACAGTCTGTAATTTTATTCTTTCAAAGTTCACTACGGATTACAGCACTTTTTTTTTTGATTGGTCTGCATGTCAACTTTATCTCCTGCCTAAACTGTCTTAATTCTTTGAGGTAGTGAGTTCTAAAATGCCTAATCTGTCTGGGTTGGAGTAATTACCATGACTACTTTTTAATGTGCTTTGTCATAAGTTAAAGTGGTACAATCAAATATTCTAGAATGTAAATTTGTACTTGCCTTAGCGCTAATATCAAAAAACTCTCAACTTTAGGCACTGCAGATGAAGGTTGCTTATTTTCAAATTTTATTTAGTTTTAGCTGTAAACTTCAAAGTTGTACAAAAATGCAGTTCCATTACTGGCAGTATCAGACTTGGCATCAAATGTTAATGAGTCATGTACAGGACTCAGAGCAGTAAACATGCATGATTTTTATTTTGGCATTTAAGTTCTTAATGGAAACCTTGTCTATGGAATTTAATAGAATAAAAACAAAAGTACTTAATGGCAGTAACAGCTGGCTTACTGTCTCTACTAAAGAGTGTAATGAAGTATCAAACTTGTTTCTGATATCTGGTAAGGCTCTAAAACCAATATAAAGGCTTGGGATTGGAAAGACTACATGCATATAGCATTTAGAATATGGCTTTAATGTTCCTATATCTTTATACAGGAATTAATAACTGATAGGTGGTGGTAGTGCTCTTAAGTTATCTGCACCAACCAGGGATTCCAGGGGCTACACAAGCACCTGAAAACAACTTGCCCCCTACCAAAATCTGAAATGGTTCCCCTCATTCCTTCCAAGTATTAACCTAAACTAGAGGGAAATCTTGGGGAAACTTCTTCTCTCCCCACCCCAACCATACTTCCCCCACCTTCTCCCCTGAGCACACCACATTCCTGCTCCTCCCCTTCCCTCCCAGAGCTTGCTACAGCTGTTTGGCAGCAGCAAGCACAGAGGTAGGCAGAGGAGCAGGGACATGGCACACTCAGAGGAGGTGGGGTGGGCAGCTTGACTGCTGGTAGATGCAGAGCACCCACTAACTTTTCCCCATGGGTGCCCTAGACCTGGAGCACCCAGAGAGTAAGCACCTATGTCTTGCAGCAGAGATAATGTACAATTCAAACACCATGAGTCTCCAAGACTGATTGGGCACTCAACCTGAGAGCAAGGACAGACCTGGATTTTTGTGCCACAGATCCTTTACTACTGAGCTACATCCACTACTAGCCTCATGACTAGGGAAGAATTCCTGTTGACTTTAACAGTAATCTGCTTGAAGACCCTGCTATGTTGATGCATTTACCTTGCTAATCTAAGGCCTCTAACTCTACTCTTGCTTCTCCAAGCTGTGAGAATGCAGAGGACTCCCATCAAACAATCTTCCACAAAGTGGCTAGTGACTCAAGAGTGACCTTTCCTAATCATCTGAAGAGATTTGAGGTGAAAATGTTCACGTTCATGCAAGATGGAAATGCACTACTGGAAGAGGTGAGTAGTGCCTTGACTGGCACTTAGAGGCTGCAATGAGCCTGGAATGCCTGTATAAAACAAGTAGTATTACAAAGGTTTAACCTGTCTCTACCTCCACCAGTCCTTCCTGGAGGTTACCAGAGTGACACTGTAGGGCAAAGGCAAGATGAGAACTGAATCAAATGGCTGATGCACAGTGAGCATTTCCTTCCAAATCTGTGAAGGAAACATTATAGCCACTGTAATTCTTCTGTATTTTGTAGATGTACTTCCACTGCAGTGTGGTGATATGTGATGCTAGGCAGCCAGCTTCAGATCTTCTTTGTGCAAGGAGCTGCATTCCTAGAAAACAGAGGCTTGGTAAGTAGATCAAGAAGGTTAACTCAGGCTCTAGTGATGCGCACACATCTTGCCTCAAGTCCATTAGAGTGCAACAAGCTTTACCTACATTGAGACATTCTATATGTCAAACTAAGTATTAACTGCAGGTGTAGTAGGACTTGGACCTCCAAGGAATAATGCTCATACCTGAAGTCTTAAATGGCTTTGCTGTGGGCTGGTCAGACTCCTGAGACTTATTTTTCTCTCTTCAGGTCGTAGTATTGAGGCATATCATAAGCATGGGCATGTGTCTTCTGGAGCAGTCCTTGTGGAAAGTAAAAAATGAATTGGATGCTATCATCCTGCAAGGTAATACATAAGGACCCTAACATACTAGAGTGCTGCTACAGAAACCTGATCCATTACACTGCTAAACCACTTTTTTATTTTTTTCACAGCTAAATGAAGACTGATACTTTGAACCTAATCTTTCTATATGCAAAAATTATTAAATGAGAATTAAAGATGTCTGGTCTAGTCTTGTCCCTTAACTGGAAGTAAGAATTAGTTTCAAATGCTGAACCATAACTCTTTAGTTACTGAACAGTTGTTTGGGTTTTTTCCCCTCCCAGTGTCGTCTACTTAATGCTTCAATATTGAAGCAATGGCTCATAAAGACACCTCCTAGGTGTAACTAGCAGAAGCTTGGTCCTCTTTACCTAACCCCATAGGAAGAGACAAAGGAAAATCTAAACAGTCTAACTGACTGGTGTTGAAAACCATTTAGTATCTGCATAGTTGCATATCCCATCTAACTTTCAGAGCTCATGGTGGGTCACATGAATTACTGAACCAAAATACCTGTTCATACTATTAGAAACACTGACTCAAATGTTTCCCTTGGTGAACAGCCTCCTCTGAGGTCTTGTTTGACACAGCTGTAGCATAAAGTGCTCTTAAGAACTTCCCCAAAACAGAATATCCAACAAGCCTGCTCCCTCAATGTCCATTCCCAGTGTCTTTAAGCACCCCTCCCCATCAAAACAGTGCTGCTCTGAAGCTAGTCTTAATCACTAGAGCAATCCAAAATGACTCCATTCCTAAAATTAGGCTAGGCATGTAGGGATGAACACCTCTAGTCAACTGTCCCATCTAAAACAATTTCTATTTAGAGATCCTCTGGCTCAAGGTTTTTTTTGTAGCTACTAATGTTCAACATAGCTGATCCTAAAAGTTGTGTAAAGCTGTAACTGGGTCAAACTGCCATAGGTCTTCCAAAAACATGGAAGAAGAAACCATGTCTCAAGAGACCATTTAGGGCAATCCTTCACCTTCCTTCCTCTTGTCCATTGTCCAAACTGCATATGTTAACATCAGGGCTCTGAATTTACTTGCACAAGCACATGTTGCTGCCTTTAAGAGTGCTGTTAAGATCTAGTGGGATGCAAGTTCTTAAATTGTGGTTCAAGAAACTTAATTCCTCCCCTACCATAGAGATTAACAATCTGTCACTTGACCTGCAAGTTGTGCTTGCTCTAGTAGACACTTAAAATTAGTCTTATAGCCTCCTACTAGCAAGTCCCATTAAATTTAAGTATGGAGGGCTAATGTAGGAAAACACAGTACCTATACTAAACCATCTTGAGCTGAAATGGGGGGGGGGGGAGGGATTGGCCTGCTAAACCCAGGGTTGTGAGTCCAAGCCTTGAGGAGGCCATTTAGGGATCTGGGGCAAAAATTGGGGATTGGCCCTGCTTTGAGCAGGGGGTTGGACTAGATGACCTCCCAAGGTCCCTTCCAACTCAGATATTCTATGAAATTGCATGTTAAACTGCAGAATGCTGCTTTCTAGGTGCAGTTTTTCATAACCGCATAGCCAAGATCACAATCTTGTACAACTTGGTTTGCCAGAATCAAGTAGGTACATTGACAGGATTGAACTAGTTTGGGCAATAGCTTGTTGGAGGAAGATGGCAAACTAAACTCTGTCCTCAAGGGTGAGGACAGAAGTTCCTTCTGAAGGGAAAGCTAAACTTTATTTGGACTCCCTACTCTATTTCCTCCCCTCCCGTGCCTGTGGCTTAACTTCTCTAGACTATCAAGAACTATCCTTGTGCAACCTCTTATTACCTCTCTTAATCTGCACTACTGGCCTGCTCTGTTACTTGAGGCTGTGTGCAGGACAAACTTCTGTTACCTTCCACCAATTGCAGTCTGACCTAGATCTTTGCTACCACTTTACCATGTAAAGAAGCTACTATATTGTAGCATAGTAACTAATTTGTATCATAGTGTGGAAATAGCTCTAAAGTTGCTGCTGGATAAATTCACAATAATGCAGAGTGAATTGTTGGTGCAGAGGCTAAAAACACTTCTTAATTAAACTGAAGTTCATGTGCATTCAGCAGTGCCAGAGCATTGTTTAACACTTTCTGGCCAAACATCTGCCAAATAAAACATTGCTCTGGTAGCCTGAAATTCTCTTCTGCCAACTTGCTGACAGTTTCTGCTAGCTCTACTTCTTCCAGTGCAAGAAGCATCTTGGTGTGCTACCACAGTAACTTGACCCCATTGGAGATCCTGCAGACCTCATAGGTGGAGAGATCCTTTAGAGTGATTTCTTACTGGTCAAAGGAAAAACTGAAATGTTTCAGTGTAGTAGCCGTGTTAGTCTGTGTCAGCAAAACAAAAATAAAAGGAAAAACTTGTAGCACCTTAGACTAACAAATTGCTTTCAGCATAAGCTTTAGTGGGTTAGAACCCACTTCATCGGTTGCATCCGATGAAGTGGGTTCTAACCCACAAGCTTATGCTGAAATTTGTTAGTCTCTAAGGTGCTACAAGGTTTTTCTTATTTTTGTTAAAATGAAATGGTGTACTAAACCCCAAGCATGGATAGCTATACAAAATGGAAGGAGGTAATGCTGGTATTGACTGTCTAAGAGCAGATTTCTTAATGCCCTTGAGCTTCTGTGCTCCTTTCAAAGGCTGTCAGCATATTCTTGGCTGGCAGACACAGCAATGATTGTCTAAAATCACTGGGCTGTACTCCAGCACTATCTGTTCAAGACTGAACACCAACCTTACAGAAACATTGTCTCAAAGGACACTCTGTCCTTATGGTAAACTAAAAATTGCATAGGCCAGGCCAGTTGACTCCTGGAACAGTACCTCTTCCCCCAGTGGTCAGTTTTAGAGCTTCATCTCTGCCAGAATGACAGACTGAAGTCCTAGATGTGGGGGGTATCTTATTTCTGTTCTTCCCCAACCTTTTCCCTCACAAGAATATGAATGTAACAGGGAGGAATCTTTCAACCTTGCCTATGGGAGGTGGGATTTTACTATAAAATCCCAAACACCAACTACCCTCAAGGCTAAGTTTGTTTTGAATGGTACCATATTGAAGCTAAACTCTAAAAATCCAGTCTAAAGTCAGAGCAACAGTCTACCTATTACTCAGGCATTGTCAAACAAGCTAAGATCAAGTTCATAGTTAAATTTACAGATTTGTACTGCTCCATTAAACTGGAGCATTATCCATTTTAAAACTTGATGCTTTTTCCTGGAGCCTCTCCCTCTGACAAGGGCTAACAATCCTCAATTCAAAAACAAGAGGCCCGAAGTATGTTAATTTCTTTTTAGGAAAATTAAATCAGAAAGATGGAGTGTAAACAGATCTTTTTGCTGCAAGGAACAGCTCCAAATAGTATGTATAATCAAATCACTTTCTAACATTGGCATGACAAAGCTATTTCTGTCAGTACAGACAATTGGTGACTAGTTATCTAGAGCTACAGCATAAAATGGGGCATAATCCTTCCTCTAAATATTGGCTTTGACTTGCACCTCATTTAAACCATTTATCTGGGATATAGCTGTGCTTAGATGCAAGCTCTGTGAATGCTTAGTGTTAATTGAAACAGGTAAATATGCCAAAGACACATGCATTAATCTGCTCATGACTAGCTGGAATACCTTGTTACTGTTCTGCCTGTCTCTAGGCAACCATATGAAGCATGTGTTGCACTTCTCCCTTTCTGCCATCCCCAAAGATCTTAATTGTACACACAATAGTTTCAGGAGTGATTAACATACTTGAGTTTACTTAATCTTTAAGGTAACAAGTTTGCAGATGCCTGTTCCTATTTGTGTGCTGAAGGTAGTGACTTGATCTGATTTATAGGCATTAAGCTCTGTAAACAAGCATTGTCTAGATAGCATCAAAGAAATATTCATAGTTGTAGTTGCTGAAGGGACTACTAAGTCATCTAGTCGTAGTGGCCTCTGATAGACAGAAGCCAATTTCACCCAGCTACCCCTATATTGAGCCCAATTAACTTTAGGTAAAAGCATGACTTCCAATAAGGTCTTCAAACAAATACTTCTATGCCTCAATGGATGGAGAACCTACTATTAAGGTGACCAGATGTCCTGATTTTTTTTATATGGATAGTCCCAATAGTTGGAGTTTTGTCTTTTATAGGCACCTATTCTCTTTTTTCCCCCCCCCCCACCCCATCCCAATTTTTTCATACTTGCTGTCTGTCACCCTACCTACTATTCCCTTAGTCTGTTCTAAGGGCTAGTTGCCTTTTTTAATTCAAATATTTAAGTTTAGAATTGTCTGGCTTTGGCTTCTAGCCATTGCTGCTTGTTATACCTTCCTCTGCTAAATGAGACTCAGTAGCTGGTGTACAGTATTCTCCCTGTGAAGGTACTTAAACACAGTAATCAGGCACTTTTTTAAGCCTTTAAAGAACTTTTTTTAAAAAACCACCATACAGTAGGAGCTAAAGGTGTAACTCTTTCCTCCCTCTCCCCCATTCTCTCTTTGTTTATACTCCTGGTAATGTAGCTGTGGAGGCAGCTGAGCCATACAGAGTATTTATCTACAGGTTTTAGGCAGGCATGTAATCAACATGGCTCAGCTGTTCCTCTGCTGCCACTACCAGGGCTCACACAGCTACACTAAAACTTATTAGTTCTCATTGAACTCAAGAAGACTAGCACAAGTGTGTACACAAAAAAGGGAATAGTACCTGTAATGTAGTAGAATCATATGATATAAATCTAAGTCTTAAACCTACTTCTAGGGCACTCTGTACCCCTCCAGTTTTTCAATATCCCTGTTAACAGAGGGACACTAAAACACTGACATTGGGGTATTGGTCTAGCTTATACCATGTATAGAGGTAAAATTACCATCCTCCTGATGCATTCCTATCCTGTAAAGTGAAGGATCACATTAATCCATTGTGGAAAAAGCCCTCCGCCTCACTGCTTTCCAAGATAGGCCATGCCTAGAGAATGGGGGACTAGTTCCTTGTTGTAAATGTTCAACCTTTCATGGACTGCTAAAATGTGTTTATTTGAAAGGGCCCAGATTACCAAATGATCCAGACTGCTGTGTGACTACTTTGTCACTATCCCTTTGGCAGAGAGTAATCTGTTTGCAAACTCTGGCACTATTTACTTCCATATCCTTGATGAAAAGGTTGAGTAGCATAGGGCTCTGTACAACTCCACTAGAAACACACCCATTGAGTACTTAGCCAGTTCTTGGTCTATGTAATGGCATAATACTAGGACAAACTGACAAACAGTGCCAATAAACAGTTTCATGGAAATTGTCTTGTCCAACATACAGTTTCAAAGAAGGAAACAAAGATGTTTGACTCAAGTCTATTCTGTTACCTTTGTAACCCTTCTGCCAGGATGAGTTGACAGCAGCAAGGGCCAGGTTCAGTACATAGGAGTTCCCTTCTCAACAATGCAATGCAAAACCGGCTCAAGCCCCCACCCAGTAACCTGGGAAAATCTTATACACACCCCTGGGCGCCTCAAAGAGGCAATACTTCCCCTCTCGCAAGCACAGAGCCTCAGTGTAACAGAAATCTTTAATAGCAGCAGGTAAACGATACCAGCCTTAAATTGGGAAAACACCGCAACTAGGATCTATAAGCCAAACTGTGAGCAAGACCCACCCCAGCCAATTGGGCCATGCCCTGTCCCTTGGGTTCTTGAGTCCAGCAACCCAAACGTCAGATTGCCTCACTCCTCCGTGGGGCTCCACTCTGCTCCGCCAGCCGTCTCGCAAGCCGCTACCGCTGTCCCCACGAACTGCTGTCCCACCAACAGCGCCGCTCCACCAGCCGTCCTGCAAGCTGCTCCAACTGCAACCACGAACTGCTCCGCTCTGCCAGCAGCACCACTCCGACTGTCCTCACGAACTGCTCTGCTTTGCCAGCAGCACCACACCATCAGCTGTCTTGTCAACTGCTCCACCAGCCACTTATCTTCAGGCTCCCCCACTACTTAACACAGTGCTCAGTGATTTCAGCTTAGTGATTTCAGCTCAGAAGGCTGTTAGCACTTTAGTGATTTCAGCTTGTAGTTTAGGGGAGCCCTAGTGCTCAGTTGCACTATTAGCCCAGAGTGATTTCAATTCAGCAGTCTGAAACCAGACTCTCAAGGAACTCAACATTAGCTCTGATATTCCACAGTGGAGAGAGGCAGAGATGCTGCAATTGGTGTCTCAGACCCTCACAAGGGTCTTACACCACCAGGTATTATGCTTGAGCTTAGCCAAAAGGCCAAGAAGCAATCCCCTGTCCCCAGCCTCTCTCATTTCACTGGGCTTTGGAACCCATGTCCCTTGGCTGGCGAGTGTTGTTTAGTTCATGGCAAGTTCCCCTTTAACATGACAAAAGGCCAAGTACAGTTCCACTGGCCATGATTTACATAAGCAGTATAACAGTTTATTCTTCCTGCCCCAGTAACAGAAATTCCTGCCCCAATACAGCAAACTGAGGATCCTACAGCAGCCCAAAATGCCCATTTGGGCCACTATGGTTCGTACCAGGCAGGGTGGGTGTGCCTATGCAAATTGGATCAGCCCCTGGAGTGCTTTGCCATGACTCACCACCAGATGTCAGGGTGGAGCTCATCCTGACTCTGCTTACACCTTTAGCAATCAATAGAATTGCATAAGCTCATTCACTTATTTTGCTTTGGATTGATGTTACTATAACCGGTCTATAGCTGCTGTAAGTATAGTAGAACACTTTTTTTTTCTTTTTTTTAAAGAATTTCCCTAGTAGTCAAATTCACTTAAATGGATTTCTGGACCAGAGGAAAATCTGCAGAGTCACCCTTAAACTCCTGCATGCAAGCTTTCTGGGCCTTCTGACTCACTTATCCATGATATGTTGAACATCCTTTCCCACTACTAATTGATTGGAAAGCTCTTCATCTGATTAATCTTGCTGCCTTCCAAATACAAAACAGAAATGTTTCAATGTTTTCCCCTGTTTATCAGTAACAATTTCACTGTTCCCATCTAGCAACAGACCTATCCCAGTGTTAGGATTTCTTTTGGTACTCCTAAGAATACCCATACTCCCTCAGACTAATGGTCCATCTAACACAGGGGCCAGTATGAGATGATTAGAGAATGAACGGAACAGGGCAATTTAGCAAAGTCACCAATCCTCTCAAGTTCTGGCTTATCCCAGTTAGAAGTTTAGGGGTACCCAGAGCATGCGGTTGCCTCCCTGATCAGCTTGGTTAATAGGACCTATCCTCCATGAACTTATGTAACTTTTTTGGAACTCAGTTACACTCCTGGCCTTTACAACATGGCCTGGAAAGAAGTTCCACAGGGTCACTGTAATTGTGAGACGTGTGTGTTTGGGTTTTTTGGGGTGTCTTTAAACTTGTTACCTATTTCACCAGGTGCCTCCTGGTTCTTGTGCTTTTGTGTAGGGGTAAATAACACTTGAGAGTACATAATCATATCTCCCCTTAGTTGTCCCTTTTCTAAGTAGAGTAGGGCTAGTCTTTTTAATATTTCCTCATATGGAAGCTGTTCCACACTCCTAATGTTCTACTTCTCTGAATGTTTTCCAATTCTAGTATCTTTCTTAGACATAGTATTGTACTATTTTCTTCTCCTGATGTCTTGCTTCCACTATCCTTTTTTTTTTTTTTTTTTTTTTGCACCTGCTGGATATCAGCTGGCAGCTTCTTCATGAAGCCATGAGCACAGGTGTGTACCTGGCACAGTTTACCACTGTCCTTGAAACGTGTCCCTTTTTATGGTGTGAGGGAGACCTGGGTGCGCACATACCTTTGGTGCGCCAGGCTGCAGCCCCTCTTCTGGCTCCTCCAGAACTTCCTTATTGATGTTCTGGCTGCACTTTTCCCTGCACTTATTTATTTGCACACACCCAACCCAAAGCCCCACAAAGTTGTGGGACAACCACATCAACCTCCTCCTAGCCATGGCCAAGGTGGCCATTCGCAACACCACGGAGAGGAGGTTGGCAGAAGGGGAGTCTTGTGACTGGGGAACTGTCTTTCTTTTATCTATTTACATATCCAGGCAGAGTTCCTTTGGGCAGCATCCGCCAGCTCTCTCGACAAAGGGTTCTTTGCTCTGGGTTCCCTAGTTTTGGCCCTCACATCTGTTCCGGTTATTGCCTTCGTTATCCCCTGAACTTGGTTGGGGTTTGGGTTCAGTAGCTTTTCCCTAGGCTGGGGCAGGAGCTTTTAGCACTGATGTTTGCCTGCTCAAAAGGACTATCCATTTTTGCACGGTAACAGATTAGTTTGGAAAGATATTTCTCCTCTCTGGAAGGTGTGGGGTGGGGGGGGGGGTAAGTGAGTTAATGCTCCCCCCCCCCCTTTTCTCTCCAGAATATTCTTCCTAGACCAGGGGTTCTCAAACTGGGGGTTGGGACCCCTCAGAGGGTCATGAGGTTATTACATGGAGGGTCACAAGCTGTCAGCCTCTACACCAAACTCCACTTTGCCTCCAGCGTTTATAATGGTATTAACTGCATTTAAAAATGTTTTTAAGGGGAGGGGGTCACACTCCGAGGTTTGCTGTGTGAAAAGGTTTCAGTGTAGTAGCTGTGTTAGTCTGTGTCAGCAAAAAGAAAACAAGGAAAATACCTGTGGCACCTTAGAGACTAACAAATTTATTTCAGCATAAGCTTTCGTGGGTTAAGAACCCACTTCATCGGATGCATGAATGGAACATATAGTAATCAGATATTTATACATGTTCCATTCATGCATCTGATGAAGTGGGTTCTTAACCCACAAAAGCTTATGCTGAAATAAACTTGTTAGTCTCTAAGGTGCCACAGGTATTTTCCTTGTTTTCTTTGTGAAAAGGGTCACTAGTACAAAAGTTTGAGAACCCCTGTCCTAGACCAATGTTGAGAGCTCAGACTATTGTTCATTTTATACACTTTCAAGTTCTTCATCACATCAGTCAGTCCCATTGTTTACCAACACCTCATGGGTACCAGTTCTATCAGCATCATAATTGTTGCTTGCTACAACAATTAATTTTGTAATCTGTGTGAACTCAACTGCTAGCAGTTAAAGGCTCCTATTGTCTTTTCTGATAACAATGGGTAAAGTGGAGCTGCTAGGGCTGTCTAACCTCTCCCTAGTTTGCTTGATTTGTTCTGTTATTACACCAGCCTCTTTCCAACTGAATGTACGTTGTCTGGTTTTTCCATTGATTCCAGATCTTAATGGAGAAATAAAGTGAGTTTAATATCCTTTCATCAGGAAAATCATTTATAGCAACCATCAATCTGACTTGCAGTTTAGCATTGCAGACTGCATGATATACATATGATTTTATTTATTTGAGCTGAACATTAAAGCAGAAACTTAGTCAACTTTTTTTGGGTCAATGAGAGCAATAAAGCAGAGGTATATCTGCTGCCAAAGTGTGATGTCTTTATTCTCCTGGGAAGGAACATTTATAATCACCACCCCAGTGCTCTGCAAACAAGCATCACTCCCTTAAAGCAGGCTACCCTAATTTCTCATCCTGTAATGCAAAAACTGCCATTTCTATGGTTTCCTGCTAATTTACTTGGTAACAGAAACACCATGGCCCTAGTCAAAGCAGTATGGTTCTTAGTACAAGTGTGTGTATGGAGAGATGGGCCCTCTTTTAAGGGATTTGTTCTGTTCTTTTCTGTATTTCATGTTTTATAAACATTTTCAATAACACTCATAACTATGTAGCTAAGCACATGTTCTAGTGTCCTTGATTTTTTTAAGGTGCTCCTCCTTGCCTTAGCTCTGACCTATTGATTAGCTTTAGTAAAATGGCAGGTCTGCCCCCTTCTCCAGGTAATGACCTAAACTTTGTCCATAAACTTTCACGCCTCTGAGCGCCTATCCTCCTGCTGCCACTACGAACATCTGTGAAGTCAGAGATCATGGGAAATCTTCAACTATCCAAGGGATTTTGGAGTACTGCCCTCTGAATCATTCAGTAAGGTTTGTGCTGCTGATTTCCCTTTTCACTCTTCAAAATTGGTCCATCATGTGGTAAATAATCCCCAGTAGGGACAAAACAGATGCAGCTCCTAGGCTACTTGCAGTAATCACTCCCCCTTCACTGAGAGTTCTAGTGCTCTTGTTCAAATAAAATGAGTCTCTATCATTTCAGTTATCACTATTTGTACTGCAGTCGTGCTCTGGGATCCCTATTCAACGTGTAACAAAAATCCCTATCTCTAATAGTCCATGATGTAAGCAAATCTCTTTAGATCGTAGAGAACCTATACACCCCCTCCCCCATCCTTCAACATAGCTAGTTCATCCTCTTGCTGTCTTTTAAGATCACTATTCCCTGTATTGCTTTGAAATAGAAAAGTCCTCTTCATCAACAGAGGTGGCTAGTGTTCCCTTTCATGAAGGTAACTTCCATTGTTGAGCTAGCACGGGGGTAGGCAACCTATGGCACACGTGCCTAAGGCGGCAAGCGAGCTGATTTTCAGTGGCATTCACACTGCCTGGGTCCTGGCCACCGGTCTTGGGGGGCTCTGCATTTTAATTTAATTTCAAATGAAGCTTCTTAAACATTTTAAAAACCTTATTTACTTTACATACAACAATAGCTTAGTTATATATTATAGACTTATAGAAAGAGATCTTCTGAAAACATGAAAATGCATTACTGGCACGCAAAACCTTAAATTAGAGTGAATAAATGAAGTCTTGGCACACCACTTCTGAAAGGTTGCTGACCCCTGAGCTAGCACCATGATTTGAAAAGGGGAGAGCAACAGACAATGGTCAAAGTCAAATAGCGTGTGCTCATTCAAGGCAATTTGTAAAGGAAATACATTTTAAAAGTCAACTAAGTGCAGAGAGATTAAAAATGTAGGTTTGGAGATAAAATTGGACACATTTAATGTCTTTGTGTGAATTAAAATAAAACCTATTTCATCATACCTACAACACTGTTCATTAGTGGTCTTGTAATAAAACTCCCATTAAATCAACTGGGTTAAAATCCATCCTTAGTTGCAGACAGCTGGAAAATCTTGTACATACAGAACAAAAGTTTATTTTAAAAAACATTAAATCTTTTTTTAAGGAAAATGGTATTAAACAACTTTTCCACCTCAGAGGTGCCTGTTTAAATTAAAATTCAGGAACTGCCTGCCTTGTTTTAAATTTTAAAAACAACAACAAAAAACCCCACAAGTGTTGAATCAACACCTACCTGCCTTTTAAGTGGCCATTTTATGACCACATACTTTTCCCACTGGTTGTTGGGATGTTATTTTTATACCCCTGTTAACACAAGTTTGAAAGGAGATCAGTCTTCATTGTTTATGCTTAATGTCTACTGCACATTTCAACAGGTGAATGATAAAAGACTAAGTGAAAAGAGAAATCTAGTGACTATTTTGATAAGAAAATAGAAACAGCAGAAATGTATCAGTTATTACCACTTGAAATAAACTCTGCTAAGTCTGGTAAGTTTTGTTATTTCAGCTCATGGCTGGACCTATTGCCTCAATATTTCTCATGTTTAGTTTCATCTCCATTAACGCTGAATTTAGATTAGGGTAAACCTTTCAAAATGAACCATACCTTGGGGAGTTTTTTAAAAAAGAAAGGTTTACAGCATTAGAGATTTTTGGTATTTGGCACTGAACTGTAACCAAATATTGCAAAATTAAAAGGGGAAAAAAGCAGCTAAATGTCCTCTCTCTCTCCCTCCCCTCCCCCTTTGCTTCCCCTCAGTCTATACACTGGGACAGTAGGGTCCAGGGTTTAGGGTACTAGCCTAGGTCTTAGAAGACCTGGGATAAATTCCCTGTTCCGCTACAGCATTACAGTGTGACCTTGGATAAGGTGCTTGGCCTCTCTGTCTCTGTCCAGCTCTAATGAAGATACTAGAATCGCCTACCCCACTAAGATGATGTTAAATACAGAGGTGCTCAGATACTATTGGCATGGGGGCAATATAAGTACCTTAGATAACTGGGGACTGTAAACCAGCTTCAAATGGGCTACTGAATTGGAGGAAAGAGCCCTCTGAGTGGGCACTCCTACACAAGGTCCATGGAGTAGTGGTGTCTGTTATTCTAGTGAAATAGAGCATGCACACATGCAGCCAGGGAATAGGCTGCAGCCCTATGGCCTTTTCTAGGTTTGGGATTATCCTCTTTAAAAGCACAGTTACATGTAGCCCAATTGTATAACCATAGCAATTTGTTACATGCTCACACACAGCCTTTCAGCTTGGAATTGCAAAGTACATTCACATGCTAACGAAATCAGTCTCTCCACACAGCTGTGAGAGTAATAGTATTATAACCATTTTGTATATAGGTAAACTGAAGTAAAGAAATTAAGGGAGTTGCCAAAACACATTGTCAGTGGAAGAGCTGGCAATAGAAGGTAAGAGTCCTACCTCTAACTACTTTGCTCTAACCACTGAAGGTCAGTTCCTCATACATGTAAATAAAAGATCACAGTTAAAGTAGTAACGTATTTTCTCTGTTGGCTGGGGATAAGCGCTGGGTCCCTCCTCCTGCGATGTAGTAATAAATTGAGAAATCTCTCTCCATGAATGACTGCAGTGTACACAGTTTCTGAAATGGACTGACCTGCCTCCTTCTATATATGAGCAGTGGGCTACCCAAACTGCCCAGCGCAGTCTAATTATAATATTATTAATAAACTATTTATGCAGAGTAAAAAGTAATTAACTGAAAGCAGGAAAAGCCCACGCATGATTCTGGTTCATGAGACACAGGGAAAAGAAGCTGGTCAATCCAGAAACCTGCCCTGACCCTTTGCAGTAGCTCCTCCAGAATTCAGAAAACAGCAGTCATATAAAATAGCTGCAAGCTAAGAGCAATTTAGGGAAGTAGCTGTTGACCTCTAGTCCAGTGGTTTATCTTTTGGTGCCAAACATTGGTCTCATTGAAGTTTGTGGCAAAATTTCCGTTGGCTTCAGTGAGACCAGGATTTAGCCCTTCGGAATTAGTATCCATATAAACCTAGATCAATTACATTTTTGATGTCTTCAGTCAGGTAGCACACTGGCCTTCCCCTCCCATCCCAGCTCCTTCCCTTCCTTTTCTTCTGCAAAGGAGAGTCCAACAGCAAACTGTTTTAATCATTGGCATGCAAATTATTTTATTTGCTGTTTATTTTTTCATTGAACTTCCTCATCTCTTTGCAGCTACAGTGTGTGCGTAGTTCAGGGTTTTTTCCTCTTCAACCCAGTACAAGTTCTGAAAGAGAGAGAACATGCCTTATGAAATAATAATACCTAGGCTAAGTGTGCAACAACCGATACTTGGTTCATCCTGTCTGGGGCTATAAGGAAGATGATCAGAAAATTGAAAAAGGGGAACCACTGTGTTATGGCTACTTCTTCCCCTTTGCCTGGTGATTTTAAAATATTTCTATCTCTGTTACTGGTTTGAAACATTAAGGTCCCCAAAAGATCTTCTAATGTTCTCTTCTGTCCTGTCCTGGGCGTTGCTGTGTGATAAGGAATGGAGTCCCAAGAGCAACAGAGCTGTTCTACGCTGACAGACTCTTCTTAGTTCCCAGGCAGAGGGCCTCGTAGCATAGCCCTGCAAGGAACATGAGCCAGCTAGGAAGGCTGGAGTGTGAAGAACAAGTCTGCTAGAGGAACGCTTCAACTGGGACAGGACTAAGAACCCTGCACCGAATGTTGTGAACCAGCTAGGAAGTCTGGGTGGGAGTTCTTATGTTTCCTTGTGAACTTTTTTTTTAAACCCAGACCCCAAGAAGAGTTAGCTTACACACCTATGTTGAATTTATAGGACAGCCCAAGAAGGGGAACTGAGGCAGCAGTCAGACCGGACAGATGGTTTTGCTACACTCCAAGTGCTATATAAACATTAAGGGTTTGGTCATTTCTGACTCTGCCTTGCACACTAAGCCCGAGCTTTTCTGTCCACACACAAATGAGTCTGACTCAGGTCCATAAGCCCTCTGCACCCAGGTCCTAGAGCCCTGCTAAGGGGGTGGGTCAGAGCCCAAGTTCCCTTGTGACTTGGGTCCAAGCCTTGTCATTTTGCAGCATGGACACCAGTCAGGCCACAGACCCATCAGAAGGTCTGCGTAGCGCAGTATGGATGCATTAGCATGACTTTGAGACTCAGGTTTTCAATGCAGTGTGGACACAACCACAGGCTTGGAAATACTGAGTCCAGAAGCCCAGGTCCCCAGACCCAGACTTGTAGGATATGTCTACACTGCAATGTAAGCCCATGGTTAGTAAAACTCAAGTTAGCAGCCCCTGGGCTTGTTAACTTAGGGTTTGAGGGTCTGCACTCATTTGTAACCCGAGGTTAGGAATTGTTAAACCATGGTCCCAACTTGGGGCTCCAGTGTCTTCACTGCATTATGCAAGCCTGAGTCCAACCGCCCATATCCCAGACTTAGACTCATAGACTTTAAGGTCATAAGGGACCATTATGATCATCTAGTCTGACCTCCTGCACAATGCAGGCCACAGAATCTCACCCACCCACTTCTGGAATAATCCTCTCACCTATGTCTCAGCTATTGAAGTCCTCAAATCATGGTTTAAAGACTTCAAGATGCAGAGAATCCTCCAGGAAGTGACCCATGCCCCATGCTGCAGAGGAAGGTGAAAAAACCCCAGGGCCTCTGCCAATCTACCCTGGAGGAAAATTCCTTCCCGACCCCAAACATGGCGATCAGCTGAACCCTGAGCATGTGGGCAAGACTCACCAGCCAGACTCCCAGGAAAAAGTTATCTGACTTCCTTGTGCCCATCCAAAATGTGGCCACTCTAGCCTTTATTCATGGTGCAGTGTGGGAAAACATGACTGTCCACCAAACTTGACTGTGCAGGGGATTCTTTTGGTGGACTTCCAGAGCATGAGTTCAATGGGGCTGCATCTCTACTGCATCTCTACTGGGTCTCTACTGCATCCCTCCCATCTTGACTCAGGCTTGGACCCTCCACCCCCCATGCACACTGCTGCCTCACTTTAGGCATCCAGATGCCAATGTCCTGCCTAAGCCCCAGAGAGACTCATGAACCAGCCCTGGGGCCTGAGCCAGCAGGTGTGTTCAGAAACTGCCTACCAGAGCAGATCACATTCAAGAGGTGGCAGTGGCCACCTTATAACTTTCAGTGTGGTGCTTAGAGCACTCACCTGGGATGTAGAAGGCCCAGGTTCAAGTTTGCCTTTGCTGTCTTTTTTGGCCCAATTATTGTTTAAGTATTTATGTATGGAAGAAGAGTTATTTGGCAAGCGAGTATGTTTCTGTAATCTGATGGTTAGAGCACCCACCTGGTAGTGGGGAGACCAGGGGTTCAATCTTTCTGCTTTCATCACTCTTTCATTAGTTATCCAGCATGCAAGTACTTCAAGAAGAGAAACTGAGGGAGTCCCACATAAAAATATCCCAGAGCTCAGTGGTTAGAGTGCTTGCCTAAAAGGTAGGGAAACCCTGGTTCAAATCCTTTCCTCTGGCAGAGAGAGGGGGGACTTGAACCTTGCTTTCCCATACCCCGGGTGAGTGCTCTAACCACTGGGCTTAAAGTTATACAATATAAAGTTATACAGCTCCTCCTCCTTCCCTCCCCTAACTTAGCCGCCTAACTGCAGGTGTCAGGTTTCTGTTTGTGGCATGTTAAAGTGACATAGACATCTCCCTGCAGCCTGCCTGTAGGTACCTATCTCCGAGAGAGGAATGTGTGCTAAGCATCTCCCCATAGGCGTCGACTCCATGGGTGCTCCAGGGCTGGAGCACCCACAGAAAATTTTTGCGGACACTTAGCACCCACCAGCAGCTAAGCTCCTCCTCTCCCCCGCAGCGTCTCCTGCTCACTGGCAGCCCCACAGATCAACTTCTCTGCCTCCCGCCCACCACAGATCAGTTTTTCCACAGCATGCAGGAGGCACTTGGCAGGAGGGGGAAGAGTGGGGATGGGAAGTGCTCAAAGGAGGGAGGCGGAAAGAGGTGGGGATGGGAAGAAGCAGGGTTGGGGGCGGAGTGAAGGCAGGAAGAAGCGGGATGGGTTTGGGGGAAGGGGTGGAGGGGCAGGGCCTGGGCAGGGGGAGGAGGTCAAGCACCCTGGTACAGAGGAAGTTGGCACCTATGCATCTCCCATTTGCTCCCCACCTAGTGTGCTGGCTTTTGTGGTTCACAGTCCAAGGTGCCCAACTCTCCCCCTTCATTCCATAGGGAACCTAGCTGCCTCACTCAGTTTTGTGGATTGCACGGTTGTTCCTGCGATTTTTTAGGTGCCTAAACGTTAGGCCCCAAGATGCTCAGCATTACAGTGCGTAAGTCTCTTCATGGATCCCACCCTTCGGCTATGTCCACACTTACAGCTGTGATTCCCAGCCGGCAGACGCATACTGGGGCTAGTGCTCAGCACACTACCTCGCTAAAAATAGTAGTCCAGGAAGGAGAGAGTGGCAGCATGGACTAGCCACCTGAGTATGTACCCATGGAGTCCAGATGGCTTTGCACGCAAGGCAGCTAGCCTGTACTGCTGCCCAAGCTACCGCAGGGACACTTCTATTTTTGACGTGCTAGCTCCATGAAAATTAGCACAAGTATGTCTATGCAAGCTGGGAAGCGCACCCCCACCACCAAGTGTAGACATAGCCTTGTGACTTACCCTGGGTCCCACAGGAAGTCTATGGCAGAGCCCAGTAGCGCAGCCAGGTCTGGAGCGCTGGGGAAGCGGTGCTATAAAAAGGCGCCTCCCCCTGTACTCACCCAGTGGCGCTCCAGGTCTTCGGTGGCACTTCGGCGGCGGGTCCTCACTCACTCTGGGTCTTCGGTGGTACCCGCCGCCGAAATGCCACCGAAGACCCGGAGCACTGCCGGGTGAGTGCAAGAAGCGGCACTTAAAAAGAAGCGGCGCCTTTTTTTAACTCTGCTAAAAAAAGGCGCCGCTTCCTTTTTAAGGCGCCGCTTCTGCTCACAGGGGAGCAGCTGATCCCCCTGCTCCCCGCACCCAGCTACGCTACTGGCAGAGCCAGGAATTGGAGCCAGCTATCCTGAGTTTCAGTGCACAGCCTTAGACCTGCTCTTTCTCACTGAGACGGAGCATTCCCAGCCTGACACCTTGGCTCCTATGTAGGGTCTGGTCAAAAACTGGTCCTTGTGCAACTCTCAGTGCTGCCGCTGGCACTCTTCACCCCCAGTTTGGGCTTGAAGGATAGGCAGCAAGTGGGCCCATGGTTCTGCTCCCATTTCATACCAGCAGAGGTGGCCCTGTGGGGTGTAGGGACATTAGGCTGCAGCATTCTCTGAAGCTGCGGGAGACACTGAACCTGAGACATACACAACACCTGCAGGCGTTTCTCCTGGGGCGGTGCTGCTCCACACAGCCCCCACTTAAAAGTCCCCTGTGCAACAGTTAAATAGGAGAATCTTCATTTAACAGATGGGGAAACTGAGGCCCAGAGGCTGGCTGACCTGACCAAAGTCACACACTGTGTCTGGCAGAGCTACCAATCAGAGCCAGTGCTCTTGCTTGCTATTCTGCAGCTCTAATCACAAGGCCCTCCTTATCTCTGGTAACACCGGTTTTACTGAGTATTTTAGTTTGTGGGGGATTAAAGAACTATGCGTGAATCAAAAATCATAGTACAGACTGTATCTAGTCTGACTTTTAGGGTTTGTCGGGCACCGGCAATCTCTGTACCTGCTACATCCTGGACACAGTACAGCAGTTGTACAAATTTATATGCAGGAATTTTATATGGTTAGTGAAGTATATGGTTTCTGTGTGATATGTGCCTATGTTCTGCCTTGATAATCTAATAGGTCTTCTTTCTTTGTGCTGTGATTACTCATCTCTCAGGATGCAGCTGAGATCGCTCAGCTTGTTTCACTGAACACAGAAGTTGGATTGGAAATCTGGGCTGGGTTAAAACAGATTTGGAGCATATGGAATACTTTTAAATGTGGCGTGTTATTGAAGTCAGAGACATACTCTATTTCCTGCACAGTACTGAACTCAGATGATGTATTTCAGCCACTATATGAATGACATGCTGAACCTATAGATATGCACCTACCATGCTAAAATAACATTGTGTCAGATCAAGCCTACCCTTGGAAAAACACATTCCAGGGACAGATTTATTCCCCCCACCCCACTGCCCCCAAACAACTGAATGTCTCAGAATATGTAAAGAGAAAAGAAAGAGAAGGGAAACATACAGTAAAGTAATAATCCTTTAGTGCTCAAATTTAACATATTATGTACCCCCCCCAAGAACACAAAACATGCATCCAACATAGTGGGACTCATCTATTCACCCTTCCCATGCACACATATACTGTACATCCCTAGATTCTATATAGAATAATGGTGCAGCCCTGGTATGTCTTATATCCCAGGGCAGAGAAAGGGTTAACCCACTTTGTTCTGCTCCACAGAGCTCAGACCTGCATTGCTGCAGTGCACCAGTTCTTCTCTTCTTTCAGTCCTCTCCGCATAGTGCAGAGCAAGGGCTTTCTAAATGAAGTTGGAGGAAAATATATAATGCAAACTTTTCTTTTCACTGTATGATATGATGTAGCCTGTGTTGCATCTATCACTGAAAGTCAAAGTAACTTAAGATTTGAACTGTTTCCTGGTTATAGAGAAAGGAGAACTAATTGTTCTTGACTGCAGGAAACTGCTGATCTTTTGACATGGAGACCTTACAGTTACCCCGGGTTTCAAAAGCACCTAGAGTGTGAACCTTGCACAATTCTGTAACTTGAAGTGATTCACTGAGATTAAACGTTTAGATTCTGGTCAGTTGAGTTGTGGGAAGAGGGAGGGAGAGAAAGAGGAGCGCATGATCTAATCTAGCCCTCTGATAAAAGGCCCATATAATGTAATATGAATTTAACCAATTGGGTTCTATGCAAAGTAAATATGTTTCTATGGCAATTATTTAAACAAATAGAATTTAAGAGAGAATATCTTTGTAGCATTTTAAACCATTCTATAGAATTTAATATCCCTGCTGTGAAAACTTGTAGGCTAAGTTTAACAATTCTATAAAAGGTTATTTTCTATTAGATTCTATATGGATCTAAGAATCAGTCATTATTGGAATATGCTTTTCTGTCAGAGATACAATACAAGATAGTGAGTATGAAGCAGTGATATTTTTATTTGTTTTCAAATACATTCTTAATATTACTTACGTTTCTTAATTTTAGATACATAATTCTAGAAATGTGGATAAATAGCCTGATTTATCAGCAGTACCTGAACTAAATGTACATGCTTTCCCAAATCCTAATATTAAAGTGCCTACAGACCATTATACTTAGTATTTTTGTATTATTTTTTACATCTTTTAAGAATTCACTTTAAACCCATTGATCTTTAAAAAAAAAAAGGGGAGTAGATTGATTATTTGGCCAAATAATCAGTCCTTATTAAACAGAAGATTGGTCAGAACTGTGGTGAGTAAATCCCAGCAGAATCTGGTTTGCCTTGCTCACTATTGAATCAGACTGATGTTAATATATTTTTGAAGCTCATTAAAAAAAGCCCAACCCAACAACCCATACCTCAAGTAATGTACAAATATACACATCCCCTTCGACTTAGAGCATTCTGAGATAGGTACAGCAGCTACCCCGCCATCCCTATTCCTTTTGTTCTATCTTCATTTGCTCAAGACACTCTGGATTTTTTTAAAGGAAGAACTAGCTCAAAGTTCCATTTGATATTTGTAAAGATTCTTTAGGAGGAGGGATCTCAAAGTTCCAGTGGCAGGTTTGTCAGGCAGTGGGGGGAGGGTGCCTATGCCCGTTTGACATTGTTCAGCAGGTCTGTGAGTTCACTGATGTACTTGATGGTGTATTTCAGTGTCTGTATTTTGGTGAGAGGCTGGCCTCTTTGGCTGTAGACAGGAGGTAGGTAATTGCGCAAGGTGTGTAAAGCATCAGCCAGAGTCCTCATCCTGAGCTTCTCTCTCTCACTGGCTTTCCTTCTGCGCTGGGCTGACATCCTGGCCTTGGTGCCTTTCTGAGCCTTGGCCTGTCCAGCATTCGGTAAGTATGCGGAAGGAAAATCCATCAAGCTGTATCCGATCAGGCTGCCGCTGCTGCTGTTGTAGGGCATCTCAATCACAGCTGGGCAAGGGGAAGAAGAATACGATTCAAAGGAAGGAGATGGAGATAAGCTGTGAGGGGAGGAGATCTGGTTCAGCTCATAGGTTCCTGCACTGCTCTTCCAGTCCCAGGAAGACAGAAAGACAGAATTATCAGCACCCAAACCATCTTCCATATTCGGCAAAGTCTCATGCAATTTATCCATCCAGGAAGAGCAGTTGTGAGAAGCAATTCCTTTAGCTAACGAGCAATGGCTGAAGTCTCTATGCAGGGAGACCCTTTTATGACTCGGGGGGTGGGGGAGAAGTGACAAAGTGGGAAAGAGGGTTTGGTGAGATCTTCAAAGGAGATCCCAAGTGCTAAGATGGAAAATGAACTCCTGAAGTGTTATTTTCTTCTCACCAATAATTATCAGCCTTCAGCTAAAATACCTTTAAACTAACAGGCAACAGCGAGACGGAAAAAAGATGATCTTCTTGCAACTAACCAATTAAGACTGTACATCTACATTTAACGTTGCAATGGGGAATAATTATTAAAAGAGGCAAAGGAAAAAACAGCAACAGCTTTATTGATTTTATTAACATGAAATCCAAACAAAGATTATATGCTGTAAAGTGATCACTTGACTAGGAAAAATGATTATCTAAAACCATGTAGCATTATTTTCTGCATAGTTATTTGAAGTCAATGTATTATAGTTGTGATGAATTTGGCCCCCACTCTCTGCTGGAGTGATATTCACTCATAATCTGTGTTGTAGACATAAGTCAGAAAGATGGTTTGCTTGGTTTTGGTTACACTTATAGCTTTACAGATTTCCCTTGACATTTGGTTATAACTTCTCTTTGAAGCTCTTTGTTTTATTAGAACAAGAAGCATAAAGGCTTATTCCCTGCAGCCTGCACATTCATTTACCATTATAAATTGCCCAACTCAAAACAAAAAGAATCTGTAACTGTAAACAAAGTTGAAGTAAGTATTCTAAGTAAAAAATTACAAATACAGGTGTATTTTAAAAAAAATAGTGTATGAGCTCTATGCCCAGACAGTAAACATTTACATAGAGGTTTTTAACTGAAAGTTAGAAGTACAGCAAACATACACAAAACAAAACTAAAAGCTATTTATGTAAGATGCTGTACTTCTAGAAATCCATCCCTTGTATTAAGAGAGAGGCAACTTTCATATATTCACAGAAAGCCTCTCCCTGCATCCACTGCAGTCATTGATAAAACACCCAGTGAATTCAGTAGTGCAGCATTAGATCCATATCCCTTAAATGGGTGACAGGGGTGGATCACTTGATCAGGGCCAGCTCCAGGCACCAGCTTTCCAAGCTGGTGCTTGGGGCGGCATCGAGAATGGGGCGGCAGTTCGAGTCCCACGGCGGCAATTCAGCGGCAGGTCCACCGCTCTTCCCGCTGCCGAATTGCCGCTGCGGCGGGCAAGAATGGGGCGGAAGTCCGAGTCCCGCGGCGGCAATTTGGTGGCAGGAAGAGCGGCGGACCTGCCGCCGAATTGCCACAGCGGCAGCGACTGCTTGGGGCGGCAAAATTGTTAGAGCCGCCCCTGCACTTGATGATTACCTGTTCTGTTCACTCCCTCTGAAGCACCTGGCATTGGCCACTGTCAGAAGACAGGATACTGGGCTAGATGGACCTTCGGTCTGACCCAGTATGGCTGTTTTTATGTTCTTAAATTAATAATACTCAGTTCACATATAGCACTTTTCATCTGTAAATCTCAAAGCACTTTAAAGAGGGTAATAATCATTTACCCTTTTACAGAGGGGGAAACAGAGGTGCTTTGCCCAAGATCATCTAGTAGGTCAGTGGCAGAGATTGGAATAAAACCCAGGACTTTTGACTCCACTGCCCACTGAATCATGCGGCCTCCAGTCACAGCTTAACATTAGTTAGTAATGAATGTATCACAGAAAGAGCAAGAAACATAGAAGAGAGGAAATTTGGAGTCAGGAGGGAGGAAAAGCAAGAGGCTCCCTTTGAGGACCGAACTGTGCCCTTGCAGGGCCAAATGCAACTCTTACTGAAGTCAGTAGAAATCCTCAATCTATATGTGAAGGCAAAACTTCACCCTTAATTTGTAATTTGGAAAATGATACTAAATTCCATGATATTCTGTGAGTTTTGTAAATGAGGCTGGGGGGGGAAGGGGGGGGAAATCCATTCTGAAAAAGAAAGAGGGGAGATGCCCAAGAATTTTATGCAGCCAGTGAATATTAAAAATTGATGGAAACATTCCATTTCTCCGTGGTTATGACACTTGCACTGGGTTAATTAAGAAAACTTATTTGTGTTCAGTTATCATCTAAGCCAATGTTCACTGAGATCAATAGACTCCCATTAACTTCAGTGGACTTTGGATCAATAAGTTGCGTAAAGTTGCCTTTATACAACCCGTTCATGGGAGACGTGGTATGATATTAGGGTGTTCTTGTGCATGAGGTAAATGAGTGAGAACCACAAAGCAAAGGTGAACAGTTCTGGCACTTCGCGTGGAGGCTTGTTTAACAATATTGAGCAACAGAGTATGTACTGTGCTAGGAATTCCACTACCACACCACACCTCAAGCAAGATTTTCTCCAGATTTTACACTTAGTGAGCCCATTGTCATGCTGTATGCTGGTTTGTTTCCTCATTAAGGAAAGTCAGTTGACTTAACCGTGAGTAGGGTGACCAGACAGCAGATGTGAAAAATCGGGACAGGGGGTGGAGGGTAATAGGAGCCTATATAAGAAAAAGACCCCAAAATCGGGACTGTCCCTATAAAATCAGGACATCTGGTCACCCTAACCATGAAAACATATCATGCAGCTGCCTGTGGACATTAAAAGCCAAATGATACAAACTGAGGGACATTTTCTGTGATTTCACCTAGTTGCATGCGTGCAACTGATAACATGAAAAAGAACAAGAAAGTTCTAGGGCACCTATGTACGGTAGCTATTTTTGTCCTCATTAAAACCTCTCCCACCTCTTTTTTTTTTTTTTCACAGTTTCATGTTTCCTGGTGACTGTCTCTCTTTCAGATTTTACCTTCTTCCATTATATTTATCATTTTTCTATCAAAGTACTTTTTCTAGGGTGACCAGATGTCCTGATTTTATAGGGACAGTCCTGATATTTGGGGCTTTTTCTTATATAGGCTCCTATTACCCCCCCCCCGTCCCAGTTTTTTACACTTGCTGTCTGGTCACTCTAACTTTTTCCATAGTGTCTCTTAACACAAGAACTAAAGTGGGTCAAAAACAAAGGAATGTTTTTGAAGGGAAAAATTTGGGAGTGGGGAGTGCTGGGTCAAGGAAGTTTCCAAAAAATTAAATTGCTCTTACCACTAATATTTGATATAGGGTCAAATTTTTGAATCCTGAAAGTGAAATCAAAAGTAGACTCAATGATTTCACCAATCCTTACGGTTTCCTTATTTTAAAGTAGTTGAAACCATCAACAACCAATGAATTAGCAGTTTGCGCAAGTATGTATGTATGGTCACAGTTCATTTTTACTGAGCAATGTCATGTAAAAACAGCAGACACAAACACAGGAAGGTTCCATAGCTATAAATTTTGGCTGCATATGAACAGCTTTGTCTAGTATACTATGTACATAAAATTGGAAGGGATTCAGACAAGATATTTATGGGTGGATGGTAGGAAAATGCAGATTATCCCATATCTGCCTGCTATGGGGTTTCTTATACATTCGTCTGAAGCATCTGGTGCTGGCCATGGTCAGACAGGATACTGGACTAGGTGGACCACTGGTCTAATCCATTATGGTGACTCCTATGGTCATACAAACAGGGCCGGCTTTAAGTCGATTCCACCGATTTCCCGGAATCGGGCCCCGATTTTTTTTTTTTGCTCAGCCGGAAGGATGCGGGGCCTCACTGTCATTCTTCGCGTGGGGCCCCCGCACCCGCTAAAGCTGGCCCTGCATACAAATCTACAAAATGGGAGGGGGGGCGGAAACGGCAACAGGCCAGATTCTGAGATGTGCCCTCTCACTGTGCTCACAATTTTGTGGCACAAAATAGAAGGTCAAGATGAGCCCCAAGGACCTGATCCAAAGCCTCTTAAAGTAAATGGAAAGATTTACATGATCTACAGTGGATTTTAGGTTAGGCCCTAAGCCTCAATGTGCAAGCACAGAGACCATCTATTTGTGATTCCCATCAAACTAATTTGTATTACAATCCATAACAGGAATAATTTGTTGATACTTGCTGAACACTTCACGATGTTGTTTTGACACTAGTAAAAATGAGATTTAAAATGTGCTACAGTGAGGAAAGCTTTTACAAATAGCCTTCATTCTCCAACTAGGTACTGGATTTATTTTTCTGTACAATATAAAATATTTGATACTCTTTCCCCTGCAAGTCTCAGTAGAAAATCAGAAAACAGAGAAATTCAGTTATTATGGGCAATATGTCCTCAAAGCTTTCCTTTAAGATATGCAAAATTCATACATTAGGAATCTAAATTTCCCTCCATGTCACACAAATCTCTGAATGTCCCTTTTTTTGTCTTTCCATAATGTAATAATATTGAAGGTTATTGAGTTATGAGTCTAATGTCATAGAAATACTCACTGACATATGATAAGGCATTTTCTGCTTGGCTGATAATTTTGTTTTTTGTTTCAGTAATTTATTCAGCAGTATAAAAGCTAACATTTCAATCTTCATCTCCTTTAAAATGAGAGGTTTCTTGGTCAGATTTCTGACCTATAAGAGGGGGGTGAGGAGGAAGGAAGAAAAGTAGGAAATTATTATTAAGCTTGTTTCTGTATGAATCATTGCAGACAAAAGTCATTTTCTTAAATAACCAGAAAAGGCACTAGAATAGAATAGAAGATTTATCTTATAATATCCATCCAAATTGTGTAAAGAAGCCCTAACACCCATGAATATTGACATTTTTTATTAATGCAAATGTATCCTTTGGGAAAATTTACTATGAGAAATAAATATATCCAGTAGTGTATTTTTGGCAAGTTTGGGGAATGTGTAGGCAGAATAAATGTATAATAGTAAGAAGAAGTACATAAGGAGAGAAAAAGTGTTGCAATTCCAGAAAAATATAGCAGCATCAGATTTTAAATGAATTATCGTGGGCAAACGTGTTTCAGTAGGAAAAAGAGAAAGCAGCATTTTAATCTTTTAATATCTAATTTTATTTAACAATCGGGACAAAATTCCAGTGAGACCACCTTTGTTTATTCCAAAAAGATGGAGAATACATTATTATAAATTACAATGGGACCTTGGCCTCCAGGAGCTGAGAACTATATAAATATATAACAAAGAAACAGTCCCTGCCCCACACAGCTTACACAACCATACTTTGTTTTGCCTTTCAGATAACAATTCCCCAGAGACTTTACAAATGTTAATTGATTAATACCTCTTATCCAGCAATTGTGAGACTTTTATTTCCTGTTTTTCAGAGGTTAAACATAGGCACAGACCAGTTAATTACCTGAATTTCAAAAATGCTGAGTGAGCACTCACAGTCCCCATTGACCTCAGTAGGAGTTCAGCACTTCTGAAAATTAGCCCATAGGGTTCTTGCCCTAGGTCACACTCAGAGTACCCCAGACTCCCAATTTTCAGTTGCACTCTAACCAATACATTATGCTTCCTCCCATGCTTGTTAGTAATTTGGATACTGGGTCTTTCAAACAGCAAGGACTTTTTCAGTATTCTTGCTCATGATGTAAGTCATGATCTCATTTCAGATAAATAAGAATTTCCTTAATAGGACAATATTTTAAATAACACTGATGAATAGCAAATTACAATTCACTCAAAAAGAAAACTAAAAGTCTTTAAGACAAGAAGACAAAAGGGTGGGTGGGAATGACAGTGGACCCAACTCTGTGAAATGCCAAGAGTCCTCACTCTTACTGAAGTCAATGAGAGTTGTGTCCGCACAGGTGAGGTTCGAACTGGGACAATAACTATTACCTTCATCATTAGCAGAACATTTATGAACAGTTGGGGATGGGATTTTCAAAAGCACTCTAAGTGCTGGCCTAACTCTGCTTTAACTAAAGTCAACTGGAGTTTTACTATTCTAAGCACTTTTGAAAATGTGATCCTTAAACTTCAGACACTTCAATGTTCTTAAGATACATTAAAAAAAAAAAAAAAAACCTAACTAGGACCCCGATCCTACAAGAGAATCATGCAGGCAGATACCATTGACTTCTGTTGGACTGCGTATGGTCACAAAAGTCACCCACACAGTTCTCTTTGCAGGATCAGGGCCTATAGCTTGACTTTAAAACCTCAGATGTGAGTATTTGATCCTCCAAAAAGTGGCAATCCCAATTGACTGAAAAGTGACAGCAGCTCCCCAATTCATTAAAACAACTGATCTCTAAGCAACTGGCTTCCTAGATGAAAAGACTTACGTGTGGAATTTACACCTACCCACCTTTTAAGTACGGATTTTATTACTTAGTGTTTTTCAACTGATATTTGGGAATGTCTTTTTAATACCCCTGTTAACAGAAGTTGAAAGGAGAATAGTCTATGTGGTTGGTCTTTAATGTCTGCTGGCCATTCCAATCAGAGGGAAAGGGCAAAGGGGAAAAAATAGCCTAAAGCTGGCTTATTTTGCTCAGAAAATGGAAGACAACAGATGTTATCAAAATAATAGAGACCTATTCAATCAGGAGAATTTCAGTGTCCAGTTCTACGGCCCCATTATTTCAGCTGTTTTTCAGACACCTGCAGTGATATTTCACCTCCTTAACTCAATCTGGAATATTTCAAAGTTAATTTTGATATTTTAAAAACATTTGAAGACCAACAACAGTACCCATGTTCCATTAAAAGCCTAGCCAAGTTATTTCCAAGTGATTCTCATATTTTTTCCATGAAAAGCTTGATTTTTTTTTAATAACATTTGTTATTGGGTTCAGATAGCACCTATTACTACGGCTGTGATTTTGTCATGGAAATGTTTAGTATATTTCATGGCAGAGGTACAGGACAAAGAACAATAAGCCACTTGAAGGTCACAAAATATTGTCGTTTCCTCGATATTAACATACACAAGAGTATAGTGTGGGGTGCTGAAAGGTGAGGCCTGGGCTGGGTTGGAGAGTGAGCCTACACTGCAGCAAACAGCTCCTGTCCTGCAGGGCTGGACCCAGCTCCCCACTCCAGGCATTGTGACCTGGTGCACGAGATCACAGCACCACTCAGGTAACCTCAGGTTTGGTTTGTCTGCCCCCCTCCCACTCCCCCACACCCCCATAGATGGAGATAGGAGGCAGACAGGCCAAACCTGAGTGGCACTACAACATCGTGTACCAGGCTGCAACACTATTCGGTTTGGGGGCCTAATCAAATGTGTTTTTACAACTACTTCCAAGATTTCGTGGACTTTATTCAAATTCATGATTTCTGTGACCTCTGTGACAAAATCGTAGCCCTACTTACTACTTATTTACATTGTGGTAGTGTCTACAGGCCTCTACCAGGGACCATGACCCAGTTGTGATAAGGCATTGTATTAACAAGTAAAACATGTTTTTCTTCCATTAAAACTGCACACAGTGCCTTGCATTCTGAATGGACGGTTTTCCAGAATGATGACAATTGTCATCAGGATGTTCAGAACCTCTTTGCAGAGCTCACAACCAGCTCCAGCAGCTGAAGAAAATCAAATTAAAAACAAAGATCTATGCTTATTTCAAGTCAATTTGTATATTTATTAAATGCTACTTAGTAGTAACCTGAGTGGGTATGAACAGGGGTGCTAACCAGTTATTCAGGCCAAATTTCAGCACATGATGTTCCATTTTGCCTGCTTAAATTCCCTCTTCAGTTTCAACTGGAAAAGATCATCTTTACTTCCTGTCCTAAAACTGTTGTGTGGCATTGGTGCGTGCTGCTAGATAGTTGCCATATTTCATCCCAGAGGTGGCTCCATTTTAGTGATGGATGAAATGATCCCCGTGGAGATAGCTGGCATATCAATTTAATAGTTATAAAACTATTGAGATCCTATGAAAAAGGGCAATGTACAAATCTGAGATCATAAACATTAACAATAATTAGCCTTCATATAGTTTGCATGTTCAAAGAACTTTGCAAATATCAGGGCCCAAATCCAATTTTTAAGCAATGCACTTAAGCACATGCTAAAGTCACATTGACTTCAACTGCAACCGTTTCAAGTTTCTTAGCTCTTTTTATCTGCTATGGAAATTAAGCATATGCTTACAGTGAAGCACATGTCCTTAAGTGCCTTGCTGAAGTGAGGCCTAACAAATTAAACATGGCGCACCATTGTGAAATAAACAGGTGTGTAAGTATTATATATCCCCCTCTTACAGGTAGGTAAACTGAGACAAAGTCAAGTGACTTACTCAAGGCTACACAGTAAGCCGATAGCTGAGCTGGAACTAAAGCCCACATCTCCTGATTTCTGGTCCTAAGTTCTAACTAGAGAATGCAGCCTTTGCACATGGTATCATTAGGCTCTCCCATTTTCCATCTATGTTAAAATCAATACAAAGTCCAGGAAATGTTATGTTGTGGAGAACAGTGCTAGGTAATCACTAGGAAGGAATGCCTTGCCTAATGAGGCCACTATACAAGTTGGGTACTTGTGCTCAAATTGTTTTCAGCATCTTACTTCTAGGGTTGTCACTTATGTTTTTCATCCTGACAATTTGTATTTTTGAAGGTTATGTTCAGCGTGGCAAAATATGTCAGATTTTTTCCTACAACCTAGCAAAGATTTGCATCAACTTTTTAATAATCACATGCTAGTCAATTTTTGATTCTTTTAAGCTTTTAACCTTCTTCTGGTCTCATACCCATGAGTTGTACAATTTCAATATTTTTTTCAGATGTCCCACCATAGCTCTGGTGATTCAGGACTCCATTATTTTTCCTGCCACCTCCTAATGCCTGAACTGGTTCTTAGTTCCTGGGGGCCTGGATTGTCTCTGGCTGAAATCCTGGTCCCATTCAAGTCAATGACAAAACTCCCTCTTTACTATCTTATCCTTACCTTCATCTTGTCTCCTCTGTCTCGTCCCCCTATTACTATCTTCCTCTTTCCCTGATTATCCCTCTCCTCTTGTACTCATTATCTCATCTCTCCTTCCCATCCTCTCATCTCCTGTAGGTTTCCCCATTAAATTCATCTTCTCTTTTCTTCATCCTTCTGGATGTTCCAAGTAGAACATGCTTTTTAACCCTCACAAATCACACATACATACCACATGCCAGTTCACCTGCACAACTGAATGAATAGCTCTCTGCCACCTCCACAGAAAGATACGGTCACTTAGGGCTGATCTGCACTACCCGCTGAATCAGTGGGTAGCGATCGATCTTTTGGGGATCGATTTTTCGAGTCTAGTGTAGATGCAATAAATTGATCCCCGATCGCTCTGCTGTCGACTCTGGTAATCCATCCCGGCGAGAGGCGGAAGTGGAGTCAACGGAGGAGCGGCGGCAGTCGACATTGCAGCGTCCTCACGGCATGGTAAGTCGAGCGAGGTACGTCGACTTTAGCTACGTCATTCACATAGCTGAAGTTGCGTACTTACATCGACCCCCCGCCCCTAGTGTAGACCTGGCCTTACTGTGGCGAGGAAACATTTGATCACCACCTGGGACAGGATTTGTTTTGTTTTTACCCTTAGCTGCAACACAAGGGAAATCCCCAAAGTATAGGTTGGAGAATTAGTAGGTCTATAGATTTAGGGTTGAGGTTCAGCTGAGGTTCTCCACTCTGTTATTGACCCTGCATAAGCTAGTGTTGCTTGGAGAAGACTCTGCTAGAATATGTTAAACTATTTTCACTTCCATTTTTAAAACAAATGAGAGAATAGAAAGGCCAACCTCCCAGAAAAAATGCTGTCGCTTCAAAGGAAGTGACAATAAAATGGAGACTTGCAATGAAGAAAGGCCTGTAATCAAATTCAGTCCTGCCCTTCACTTCTGTGAGCCCATTATAGTGTGGGCCACTAATTTCACCCTCAGTAGTGGGCACACACCCCTGCCAGGAAACATGGGCTCTATTTCGACCTCTGCCACTGACCTCCTGCAGGATGGTGGGCAAGTCACTTCACTTCTTTGTGCTTCCATTTCCCCTCCCTCCCTTTTATCTGTATTGTCTATTTGGATTGCAGCCTCTTCAGGGCAGGGGCCATCTCTTACTAGGTATTTCTATGGAGCTCAGCACACTGGATCCTTGACCACATTTGGGGCCTTTAGGTGCTACTGTAATACAAATAATAATTTGATAGAATATACACACCGACAGCAAGGAGTTAAATCTAATCCTGAGTCTAGGATGCTATCACAATATTCTTTTAAAACTACCCAAAGTCCCCTACAGAAACAACTTACAAAAGTACATATTGGCAAGTGGGACAGAAACAAACAGAACCAAGGGGAATATTTAATTTCCCTAACATTGACTTGCTCTGTCATGCTCTTATACACATTCAATTTAAGACTCTTGTCTGAGATCTGATGCTCACTGAAGGGCTGATATCTACCTTTTGGAGATCAAAATGTACCAGTAACTGAATTTTCTAGGAAGTGCTACTAGAACTTAATTCTCCTAAAAGCTGCCAGGACCATTTAATGGAGAAAACAGAAGAGGGACCTATACAATACATATTAAATATATATGTTAAAATGTAAATACTTTATCAAAAAGTAATTTAGCACGTGTATAAACCCTTTCTATCTTAAAAGAACTTGTCAAACAATAACTAATAATCTTAACACCCCTTTAAAGTTCCTAAATATTATGGGAGGCAGTGTGGGCCCACTGATAGGGCAAGTGACTGACTGTGGTCTGTTCCTAGCTCTGGCACTGACCAGTTAGCGAGATACAGAGTGGTGAAGTATTTTAGCCTATCCGTAGAATGATGCTTACCTTCCTTTGAGATGAAAAGCACCATAAAGAAAGTATTAATTACCCCCTTTGTACAGATAGCAAAACTGAGGCAGCGACACTGAGTGACTTAACCAAGGCTACAAAGGGAATCGATGTCAAGCCCAGGATTAGATGAGTTCCGAGAACTCCGTTCTCTGATCAGTCATTTTGACAAAAAGGTGAGGATATCTTCTATTGTATTAAATAAGAGAGAAAATATTTGTGGTTCAACTAATTAGCTGCAATCTAGACAAGTTCCCAGTCAATGTTTTGGGTTTATAGTTCAAAAGAACTGCTAGGAATTTTAATTTTAAAAAATCACCTACAAGCTCGAGGTGACAAGCTTCATTTTACCTGTTTGCAGTCCTGGGGCGGATAAGCGCCCTGTTTTTGTTTCCGTCTCTTTCAAGGCTTTGCCTTTCAGCCCAGAATACTAAAACAGTGACCACACACACCTACTCCCAAAAGGGGATTGTATTGTAAGATATAAAAACAATATAATTCAAACTACAGATAAATGAGTCTGATCTTGACTTGGGGAACATTGGCTCAAGCCCTGTATTTCCATTAACCCTTCCCAGGAGGATTTTTTTCCCTAGATAAAAATCTGTCATCTTATATTCAAAATATTTTTGTCCTGTGTTATACACTAGTTCAGACTACATGATCTAACTATGTTTCCTGACCTTACAAATCTACAAATATATGAATATTCACTTTTGCCAATGTATGTTTTCAGGATGTTTTTGAAACTAGTTTATCACTTCAAGATTTTCCACCTGGTACAATGTAGTGGGGGAGAGGGGAGGGGGAAAAAAGATCAAAAGGTCTATAAATGTGTCAAACTTTAAAATGCAAATCACCTGCCATAATGTTGCTGAGAACAAATCTTTCATTATCACCTTTCTGTGAAAGGTTCAAATTAGCCTGAATTAGGTGAAAAGAACAAGCAAAAGACAACACATTTATCTTCTTGTGGGTTTTGTTACCTTTTAGATTTATTTGGCTCATTACACAATACTCTATTACTCAGAATTATTCCACAATGAATTCTTCAGGCAATCTACAAATAAATAGTGATCACATAATGGTGTCATTACAGTTAACTGACAGATATGGCAATGTTGCTTGAAGTGTTGATAACTATAGAAATGGTTTATTTGTAATGCCAAAGGAATCCTTATAAGCAGGACACTCTTTTTAATTATTACACGGTAGGCTGAAGTAACTATACCATTCTAAATCAATATATGACATGGGAAAATATAGACATTTTATATGAACTGTAAATGTCAATGATCCTTTAAAAGTTAAAATGAGCAAAGTTTAAGGGCTAGGAATTTTTCTATGTCAGTCTTACAAACTTCTATCGCCAGTGATAAATAACATTTCTTTAGTATTTAGGGGTATATTCATTTAGAAAGAAAGGTCTTCTGCAAAATTCCATCCTCCCTCATCCCCAGCATCTACGTCACTTCCATGTCCTTCCAACTTACATTTTAGGGCCCAATTCTGCAATGAGCTACACACAGCACCTCTGCTCATATGGGATGGGGATCTTTATTTCCCATTCAGTTTAAAATGTTTAAACTTTAAAGTTTAAAATGCTGAAAAACACTGTAAATACATTAGTACAACAGAAGGAAATCTACATATATTTCAGAATTTTACGGAAGCAACCATTACTGTCATTTGTATTAATAAAAATGCCAATCCTTTCTGAGGCTAGCAAATTAAAAGCTGTTGTGCCAGCAATGCATGAGTTATGGAGCCTTCCCTCTTCGGGTTACCAATTCAAATCCAACCAAGGTTTGCAGTGATATAACTGAAAGTGATCTCAACGGACTTCTTATTGCATAGATATCCCTGTCACAAAAATCAGTACTCTAACTGGTGCCACTGGTAGTCTTAACAGTGAATTCATGGTCATGGATGGAAACTGAATCATCCTTCTGCTCTTAAAGCTGGCCTTTTTCAGGTGGGGAAGAGGCACATTTATGGGAGAATGTGGGGAAGTGTAGAATGGCTACTTCCTGTACTGTCCGTTTTACATATAAACTAGGGCTGTCGAATAATCGTAATTAACTCATGATTAACTCAAAAAAATAATCGCAATTAATCACAGTTTTAATCACACTGTTAAACACTAGAATACCTATTGAAATTTATTAAATACTTTGGATGTTTTTCTACATTTTCATATATATTCTATTGTGTTGTAATTGAAATCAAAGTGTATAAAAATGACAATAGTATTTTTCAATTCACCTCATACAAGTAGTGTAGTGAAATCTCTTTGTTGTGAAAGTGCCACTTAAAAATGTAGAGTTTTTTTGTTACAAAACTGCACTCAAAAACAAAACAATGTAAAACTTCAGAGCCTACAAGTCCATTCAGTCCTACTTCTTGTTCAGCCAATTCCTAAGACAAACAAGTTTGTTTACATTTACAGGAGATAATACTGCCATCTTCTTATTTACAATGTCACCCAAAAGTAAGAACAAGCATTTGAATGGCACTTTTGTAGCCAGCATTGCAAGGTATTTTCATGCCAGATGCGCTAAAGATTCATATGTCCTTTCATGCTTTGGCCACCATTCCAGAGGACATGCTTCCATACTGATAACGCTTGTTAAAAATAATATGTTAATTCAATTTGTGACTGAACTACTTGGGGGAGAATTGTATGTCCCCTGCTCTGTTTTACCCACATTCGGCCCTATATTTCATGTTATAGCAGTCTCAGATGATGACTCAGCACATGTTCATTTTAAGGACACTTTCACTGCAGATTTGACAAAATGCAAAGAAGGTACCAATATGAGATTTCTAAAGATAGCTACAGCCTTCGACTCAAGGTTGAAGAATCTGCAGTGCCTTCCAAAATCTGAGGTGTGGAGCATGCTTTCAGATGTCTTAAAAGAGCAACACTCCAAAGCGGAAACTACAGATTCCAAACCAGCCAAAACGAAAATCAACCTTCTGCTGGTGGCATCTGACTCAGCTAATGAAAATGAGCATGCGTTGGTCTGCACTGCTTTGGATTGTTATTGAGCAGAACCCGTCATCAGCATGGACACATGTCCCTTGGAATGGTGGTTGAAGCATAAAGGGACATATGAATCTTTAGGGCATCTGGCATGTTAGGATATAGATATTCAGGCCTGTCTGTAAAGGCCTATACTTTAAGAATTTAGGTATATGTTTATCATTTAGCTAGTTACGGAGGTATAAAAGAATCAAAATCACTGTCTGCCTATGTAAGGGCCTTCTCTCACTGTGACAGTCTGAGTCCCTGTTCTTAAGCTAAGGCCTTTGGCTAAGCAACAGAGGCAGCCATAAGCTGGGAAGCGTACGGTCACATCCTCACATTCCAAACTAGTCATGTTGAAATAAGGTGATATTGGGCTGTTAGGAATACAATCCTGTCCTGATAATGCCCATCACCACCAGATAAAGGCGGTTAAAGAAACTTAGTTTGATAGCATCCTGTCTGGCAAGAAATCACTTCTCAATAGTTGCGGTTGTGAAACCCACATTTCTGTACATAGGCGCCGACTCCGTGGGTGCTCTAGGGCTGGAGCACCCACGGGGAAAAATTGGTGGGTGCTCAGCACCCACCGGCAGCTCCCCGCCAGCCCCAGGGCCCGCGCCCAGCTCCCCGCCAGCCCCGGGGCCCGCGCCCAGCTCACCTCACCACCGGGAGACGTTCCAGGGCCCCGCCCCCGACACCGGGTGACGTTGCATCGGTGTCAGGGCCCTGGAACGTCACCCGGCGTCGGGGGTGGGGGCCCGCAATGTCACCCGGTGTCGGGGGCGGGGCCCCGCCCCCAACACCGGGCGTCAGCCCCCGACACCAGGCGTCAGCCCCCACCGGCGCCACTGGAAGTTGGCGCCTTTGTTTCTGTATGTTTTATCTTTATGGCCCCCACTTTTCTATTGTTAATCTGTCTGGTTCTCTGATTGTTTCTGTCTGTTGTATAATTAATTTTGCTGGGTGTAACCTAATTAAGGTGGTGGGATATAATTGGTTAGCTAATCACCTGGATCACCTGGATCGATCGGACTTCAGCTGTCGTTAAGACTGCGCCGATCACAACACATCTGCCATTCTTCTCGCACTCTTGCCTTTCTTCTCCACGTTCGTCCGAAACGTTTAACGATGTCATCTTCCCATCTTCTTGGAGGCCGACCGGGGGGTCTTTTCTGTTCTCGCGGGTACCACTCAGCAATGATTGCGGTCCACCGGTTAGCTAATCATGTTACAATATGTTAGGATTGGTTAGGTAAATTTCAGTAAAATGATTGGTTAAGGTGTAGCTGACAATATTACTATATAAATTAGGAGCAAACAGGAAGTAAGTTGGGATTTGAAAATAAGGAAAAAGCTTGTATTTAAGCTTGCTGGAAGTTCACCTCAATAAACATCAAATTGGTTGCACTTTCGGATTTTGGGTATTGTTGCTCTCTCCATGCGAGAAAGACCAGGGAAGTGATAGGGTGAAGGAATAAGCCCTTTAACATGGCAGGTAAATATCTTGCAATGCCGGCTATGACAGTGCCATGAGAACACTTGTTGTCACTTTCAGGTGACATTGTAAACAGGAAGTAGGCAGCATTATCTCCTGCAAATGTAAACAAACTTGTTTGAGTGATTGGCTGAACAAGAAGTAGGACTGAGTGGACTTGCAGTTTCTAAAATTTTACATTGTTTTATTTTTGAATGCAGTTATTTTTGTACATAATTCTACATTTGTAAGTTCAACTTTCATGATAAAGAGATTGCACTACAGTACTTTGTATTAGGTGAATTGAAAAATACTCTCTCTTGTTTTTTACAGTGCAAATACTCATAATCAAAAATAAATATAAAGTGAGCACTGTACACTTTGTATTCTGTGTTATAATTGAAATCAATACATTTGAAAATGTAGAAAACATCCAAAAATATTTAAATAAATGGTATTCTATTATTGTTTAACAGTGTGATTAATCGTGCGATTAATCACAATTAATTTTTTTAATCGCTTGATAGCCCTAATATAAGCTAAGTACATGTCTTTGCCTATGGCTATTAGTCCATTCTGAGCACTTAATTACATTCCTGAAAAAGAAGTACTCGATCTTTGCTTTTTTATAGGTAGTTATATTAATTTGTATGTAATTTAACTTGAGTTTAAAAATGCATGTGTAAACATTTGAATCACTACAAAGCAAGAGCAAAGAAGCTGATATATTGTGCCCAACATTTATCAAAAGAGGGGTTGGCTAGCAGGGTATTCTTTATGAGGGATAGGAACACTGGAAATTATTCCCTAGCATGCCTTCATTTGTTGGAACCTGGATTCATCAATCCTCTGGGGAGGCTGCAAACCCCATTTTTTCCTTGAGCTTTTGAGGAAAGGGTAGGCTGAGGTCTTGAGCGTGGGTGTTGTAGAGATTTATGGTGGTAGCAGTTATTACATTGTGTGTTTTAAGTCATGGGATAGGCACCCACAGTGCAATATATTTTGTATATAATGGAAGAAAAATAATAAACAATATTCACAAAGTATACAGATAACAGTTAATATGAGACCTCATGACTTATTAAAAAAAAAGACAAATATTCTATATAAAATAGGATAGTGCAAGGATCTTTTTAAAAGGAAAATAACTATATGAGGGGTGCAAGTTCCTTGTTCTGCTGTGTTATCAGCCCTAAGCATTGGAAACATGAGACCAGCATGTCCACTTGATATGGATTTCTCCTTCAGCCTGTCCACATGGAAAGGAGAAATGCCCCTGTTGAATTATTTTAGATGAACTATATGGGCTAAAGATGTTAACTTAACCCTGTCACTGTCCAACATTAAATAGTTGTAAACAAGGTTTGGGGTGTGGTATACAGCCTGTTTAGTACCATGGTAAACACACCATTAAAAATCATTTTAACTTTTTATTAAAAGGTACAGAGAAGAAAGAAAAACAGAGCATTTGAAATGTAAAGTATTAAATATGGCTTTCATTTTAACTTTCCTCGTTCCCCTTTTTCCTTACCTGGGGAGAGTTTTTAGAAGGAAACACCCCCTCTTTGACACTCTCTTAGATGGTATCAAGGATAGTAATAATTGTTCTTTTGGGGAAAAGAGAGGATTGGCTGGAGCTGTCATTGCTGCTGTTAAAATCCAATCCCATTTCATCCCAAGTGGTTCTTGGGATTTAGCTGGAGTTGGTGGAGGTGACAATGTTGTCTGGGTCCCTCTCTCTGGCCTAGACATCTCCCAGGATCAGGATGAAGAAGATCCCAGGAGATAGTGGGGGTGGCAGCCATGATGGTGAAGCTCACTCCAGTAGCCAATATTTTTCCTTAAAGGACCCACAAAGGGGACAGTGGGCAGAATAGCCCATCCCCTCATTATTTTGTTCACCAATTAGGCCTAGTTTCTGACACACCAATTTTGGTTCACTGATTTCTGGTTCCACATTTTTCTTATTTATCAAGAAGGATCTTAAAGTAGTCCTTGAGTTATCAGTAAGCCTTTTAGTTGGGACTAATTCAGTCTCTCTTTAGTATCTTTTCCCATCATTTTTTATCATAGGTTACTGTGACATCTTATGATCTTGTACATACTTTTTAGTTGAGCCAACAATTAGGATAAATTTGTAGGCCCCAACGTTACAACCTTCCCCTTTCTCCCGCATCCTAGGACTCTACTGGTGCCCCTCTGTTAGGGCTCCACAGAGTTTTGGATGTATGGCTAGGCATGTGATTAGGTAGCACAGGGAATGAGCTGCCCTCTGTTGCACCAACTGTGCAGACCTGCTGGACTGCTGCATGCAAATCAGTCGGGAGTTTCTATGGTTTGGAACTCTGGGCTGCATGGCAGCCCACCACTACTACCATGGATCCTGTGAGAGCTGTAATGCCAGCATGTACAAGTGGAGTGTGCAGAGATACAGGCTTTTGGACAACAGAAGTAGTTATAAAATTTTCAGCTGCAATTTGGCAAATTAAATTGTGAAGCCTGCTCTCCTTATGCACAGTATCTAAAACCAGGGTTTTCCTCACCATATGCCATCTGTGTATATCCCCAAGGTCCTGCGTAAGGAAAACACTGTTTGCAAAAGGAAACAGTACACATCGCATAAATCGTATAGATCACAGGGGAACATCAGTTATATAAAGAAAGGGGTCCTGATCATGCCTGCAGATGCACATGTACAACTCCCATTGACTTCACTGGGAGCTGTGTGCATGAATCTATGGGATGATTATATATCAAGTGTTTTTCCATGGCCAATTGTTCACTCAATATTAAAATGCTCAAAACACAAAACCTCACCTAGAAACTGTTGTCAAAGCAATAAATAAGATATTTGCACATTAGGATTATTAAATTATATTATAGTAGAATCCAAGCTACCAATGAGGACAACAATTCTATTATGCTAAGTACTACACGCACACATACACACACATGGTGTCTGCCCTACATGTACTGATAAAATTGAGGTATGGTCATGGGAAAATATCTGTATTTCCCCTTGTATAGCCAAATTCTCTATTCTCTGTATGGATTTCAAGTGGTGAGCAATATGGAGGTACATATAAAGAGATGCAGAAAGGCATAGTTAGAGAAACCTTGTATCTGGATCTCTCTGTGTGAGAGAGACCACTTCACCTACCACTGAAGTAGAGCTATCTAGCACAGAGAAACACTACATGACAATTTAGGATAGAAAGTGAAGAACGTACTCTCACCAGCTGAACTACAAAAGAAATTTAAGTAAAGCAAAATGTAATAAAGCTGAAATATAGTCTGGATGTTGGGATTAGCACACCTGCACCCAAAGAGTGCCATGGAGTCTTTAATGACCATAAATTATCACTCCTTCACCCTACAGCTCATCTGAAAGTCAGTACCTCCAATAGCACAGTGCCGCCTTATGCCATGCTGGGATATTGGTTCGGTAATGACTCACAGGAAAAAGGAACACCTACTGAATCTTCTGGAAGCAATGGTTTTTTCCCTGAAGATTTTTCACCCAAGGCCTGACCCAACTCAACACTTCTTCAGTTTTGAGCTTAAGCCTGAGCTGGTGTTTCATCCATAGGGCCTCGTTCTACTTCCACTAAAATCAGCACTCTTATTGGCTTCAGGGTTTCCTGCAGTCATGGACCAAACTGTAGGTTCTGCAGTTGAAAATATAAAAATCACTGTTACCACCAATAGAAACCAAGACAATTTAAAATGTATGAGCCATCGCTGAATATGTAGCACAGTATCAACAAAAGGAAACAGTTCACATAGCATACATTATCTGGCAACTGTAAAAGCATTTGTAAACTCAACTCTTGTTCCTTTTAAGCTTCAAGTCCATGGGAGCCTTTCAGAAACGCATCTGAATAATGCAAATGTGGGGCTATATGCATATGGAATGGGCCATCAACTATGCAAAATGTCCCTCCCCGCCCCCCCCAAAAAAACCCCTCAACTGCTTTACCAGATAGGTTACAGTGTAGTAGGCGTGTTAGTCTGTGTCAGCAAAAAGAAAATACGAAAGAAAGAAATACTTGTGGCACCTTGTTAGTCTCTAAGGTGCCACAAGTATTTCTTTCTTATTTTCTTTTTGCTTTACCAGAATTTGTCTATTGACAGATTCTTCATTTTCTATCATAGAAAAAAAATTGTATATATATTCTGATCCTAGCAACAGTGTGCACATCTTGAGTGACTGACATTCATCTTCACTGCATTTACCTTTAACAGAAAAGATGAATGCATGACAAATTCAACTTTAAGACAACTATCAGTAAAAGATTCCTAATCTGAGAAGGGGAGTATTGAATTGAGCCCTGAGAATTTGCAAAGGCTGGTTTTGGGCTATTGCTGTTGGGATGAAACATAGAAAATCTCATGGTGAGAAAGATTAATGGGAGCTGTTATTTGAGACAAGATAAGACCTTTTCATGTCTAAGGTGTTAAACCCTGCTATATTACATCAATAGATAAAAGGAAGCTGCAGTTAGTAATATTACTGGAGCTTGTTGCAGCCTAAGTGCTACTGACAAAACAGTAAAAGTCAGTGATGGATTTAGCACTCTCTCCTTCAGGAAACAAACTAATTTGCGTTCTTAAAACTGCTAAAATGTGTGATATAACCAGTATGTACTGCTGTTCACTCAGATCCCGGGTTCAGATGATAATCTGCGCATGAGAAACTCAGTTTAATAGCTAACCTTTTAATTTTACCCATTAAAAATGAAGGTTATGGGTAAAATTTTCAAAAGGGCCTGAATTATTTAGGAGCACAAGCCCCCTTCTCAAATAGGATTTTAAGAACTTGGGGATGGGAAACTTAGGTTCCTAAATGCCAAAAATCACATTTGAAAAGGGGACTTGAGTCCTTTTGAAAAATTTACCCAGTGAAAACAGTTACCTACAATTTAGATCAGATTCATGGATTTTAGTCAGTCATCTATTTTGGTTTAAATCACAATGAGTAGAGAGAAATTTATTTGAGCAACTTCATTTCTAACAATTTTAGTTTTCATAGACATACATTTGTCAGGATATTTATGAGTGACAGACCACCATTTATACACCCTTGTATTTTAAATACAATGTGGTCAAATTTATAAATTCCTAGGTTCTAGCTACAATGACTACCCAGTCCTAGGGTTTGGGGACAATCCAGTGAGGAAAAAGGTTTAATATTGTTCATGGGGCCATGAAACCAGATCCAACAGTCACAAGCTGGGAACTGAATGGACAACATAAAGATTCTAATGATACACACACATATATAAAATGGTCATTATTGTGGGTGTCATGTCAAAACTAATTTGTTGCTGCCTTCTCTAGTCAGTCAATGGTCTCTGTATCAGGTAGGAGCACTTTGCTTGGAGTTGAGGCAGCAAGACATCACAATGAAGGCCACAATGTATTTGTTTGCACCATCTCCATGTTGGACATAGTATGGTTAATACACTGGTGATATAGAACAGCATGACACATTCTGTTTGAGTTACCATGATTAGATCATCTTGAATGCCTTTTCATTTTGGTTATCTGACTGATTCATCTCATTCACTTATACATGCTGCTAAAGAAATGTAACCCTTGTAGGAATTATTTCCTGCAGAGGAAATTTGCTATATATCATATTACTATGTTTTGAGGGTTTATTTTAGGATTTTCCTTAAGGTGTATCAGGGTGGTTGAAAAGTGCAAGTCTGTTAGAGTAATACTAGACGTGCAGTGCTTTTTGTGTGGTGTAGCCTGTTTTTCTTTGCAAGATGGAGACTAGGTGTTCAAAACACAGGAAAAAAATCAATTAAAAAAATCAGAAGCCCTCCTGCTTTAGCTTGTAGGTGGTTTGCATGTCCATTATTTACCTCTATTCTGGATAGCAAAGCAGACAACTTAGGAACTGTAAAAATAAAATAACACTAAGAAAGAGTATTGGCCCCAGCCATGAATTAAAATATGAGACAATTAAGAAAAATACCTCCATTAGCAGCCTAGACAGAGCTGCTGCTGTGACTTGACTGAATTTAGAAAAATAGTGCATTAGCATTACACTTGCTAAAAGACCAAACGATGTGGAATCTGGACATCACATTGGGGCGAAGAGTAGCACACAGCACAGTTAGTGCTTCCCTCTACCAATGCAGAAGCAGTTTTAGTTGGGTTTTCTCCCTTCCCTCCAGAAAAAGAGGCCAAGTCTCCCCTTCCTTTGTTTTTAGCACAGAACTAGGCCCGAATTAGGCAAAGCTCTTTAGCACAAGCACACTTAAGCCTAGATTCACAATACTGAGGGACCTAAGTCCCAGTTTTAGGCTTCACTGTGATTCATAAACTCCTGCTGAACACTGTAGGCTCCTATACTCACTTGGCACCTATGTTTTTGCAGTAAAAAGTTCCCTCATTACCTATGTTTCTGTCTCTGGGCATGCACACTGCTGCCTCACTCTAGGAATCTGGACATCCAACTCCTGCCTAAGCCCCAGAGTGATTCATAAACTGGGGAAGATAGGTGTTCACAAACCTAACTGATGTGTGGGGCCCGATCTGGTAGGTGTGCCCAGAACAAGTCTAATATATTGAGCCCCTCAGGTGAGTTCACTCAAGACAGGCTGAGGGAGAAGGGGAGGAAGACCTCCCCCATAACTTTTAGCTCAGTGGTTAATTAAAATTAAAAATTAAATTAAAAAATGGAGATATGCCTGTCTCCTAGAACTGGAAGGACCTTGAAAGGTCATTGAGTTCAGTCCCCTGCATTCACTAGCAGGACCAAGTACTGTCCCAACAGATTTTTGCCCCAGATTCCTAAGTGGCCCCCTCAAGGATTGAACTCACAACCCTGGGTTTAGCAGGCCAATGCTCAAACCATTGAGCTATCCCGCCCCCAAGGCTACTTGACTTACCTTGGCTATGGGAGACCCCCAGCTGATGAGAAGGGATTTGAACATGGATCTGCCACCTTGCAGGTGAGTGCTCTAGACACTGGGCTACGGATAGGCTTGGCAGGATTTGATTTAAGTCATTAGTCCTTAGTAGACGTTGATTTATTTGTGTCAGGTGAAATCTAAGAAAAAATCATCCGCTGACAGCAGCTGGCAAGTGTAACCTTCCCCACATGTTGCATTTGCAGGGATCCAATATCCCAACTGTGCAGCCATGCAGGGAGCCCCCTGCAGCCTCATTCAAACTGAAAATTTTAAATAGATACAAAACAGAAAAAAAAGCTTAAAAATAAACATTAATATTAATCTGTCAAATTTACCAAAAAATTTTTATAAAAAATATTAAATAAAATCAGATTCTGCCAAATCTAGCTAAGAGGTATTCTGACGTGGGGCTCCCTCAGTCTTTCCTGTTGAAGCAGTGCCACTGTGGATAAATAACTAGGAGTCACTGGGCCAGACAGTGAGTAAGTGAATGCAAACATGACAATTTTGTAGCATGAACTATTTAACACAGCTGTTTAAACTGTATAATCCTTTGATTTATTTCCCCTCTTGCAAGTCTCACTGTATAGAAGAGTATAAACTTCTCTTCGCTAGCTTAACACTTTAATTTCTGTGGAAAATGTATCAAAAACCTAGTAGTTTAACAGAAAAAAGAGCCACACTAAGTTAAAACCATGAAGAGATTGTTTTGGTACAAATTATATTTTGCAAGGATAATTAATTACATTTTCAAACACTTAATTATTTTTATCCACAACACTTTGTAGGTAAAGAATTTTTTGAAACAAATTCAGATACAACAAGCATAATAAAAGGTAAACACATATCTTTGTCTTCAATACAAATGGTACAATTAGATAGAAAATGTTCTTACATATTATTGTATGTCTAGATGTCTATAAGTCTAGCACTACCTCAGTTGTTATTCAGTATAGGACAAAAGGTTTACTAGCCTAACAGTATCCTAATTAGATTCAGCATATTTAATGCAAGATGACAAACTAGAAAAGTAACATTTCTAACATAGGTGAGTTTCTTCATTGGAAAGATGTCCCAAGCTTTACTTAACAGATTCACCAACACAAGGCTATATGGTCTGTGGCAACTCACTGCAAGGGTGAGCTGAACTATCACAGGACTATTTTCCTCTAACACTGGTGTATGTCTTCACCAAAGTTGCTCCTGATAATGGAGTTACACAGTTGCAAAGCTTGTGAAAGGTAGAGATGAATCAGGCACTAGAAATTACATATTTCCTGTCTGTTGCACATACCTGGACCTGAGTGGTGGGACTGAATGTGGCTCTTACAGAGATTCCAAGAATACACTGATTCCCAGCAGTGCCGGAATCTTTAATAGGTATACTTTACACATCTGGCCTCCATCATCCAAGGAAGAGTGGGTTCAAATCAGAATCCTGACAAAATACTTACACGGTATCATCCATCTATGCAGTTACATAGGCCAAGCAAAATTCATGAGTGCAGTGGAACATCCTCTGAGAACACCTCTAATGTCTAATAATCATCAGGCCCCATATTCCAAGAGGGAAAAATAGGAAAATGGTCACAAAATGGAGAGGACACTGGTTTTAAATGCTTAAAAATTCCAAATCTTATTCCATCAAAGCAAAAGAGTAGGAGCTGCATCTTTCTTGTTTTTCTAGGTAAAGAAAGTACAGTTCTTCTTCCAACATTCGGTCTCCAAAATCAAAGGGGCAGTTCTGGAAACAATTAACACTTTCAAAAAAGATAAAATCATGACCAAGTAAAAAGGACAGACACAACCACACAGACAATTCTGTAAGTTACTTACAGCATTGATCTCTCAAAATGTAGTAGTCCTGATCTAGTCAAGCACTGATCCCTACTTACATTTTCTAGTAACTACATAATAAAAATCATGAAGCATTTCATGATCATTTTTTCATATGTACACTAGTGATCCTTTTGCTTCATTCCTTTATGGAGCTAGAATAAATGCTATTATTTTCAGAAGTAGTTTTAATCACTCTCTTGCCACCTGGCTGGTCCAAGAAGGCTTGACCCTCCTAAAACAGTACCAATCTTGAGTTTTCTATTTACATGTTTATTTTCTGTTCTATTTTATGTACTTATTATTTCCATTACTGTAGTATCTAAACACTTCACACTATTTAAATATTTTTACCTTCACAGACCTTTGTGAGGTAAGGAAATACTATTTTCCCCATTTTACAGAAGAGGAACTCATGGAAAGTTACTGTAAAGGAGCCATTTCTCCCCTTTCCTGGGAAACATACTGAAGGGAACTGTCCTGTAAGAGGGAAGGGGACTGATTAGTTGAGATCAGATGTTCTCCTTTTCTCTAACTTCTACAAATTCTGTAAACCTGACATTGTTTCTTGATCAAAAAAAGTCTTCTTCACTGGCTGCTAGCTATGATGAAGTCATGCATAACTTCACCTACCACAGTGATTCTCAAACATTTTGTATTGTGACCCCCTTCACACAGCAAGCCTCTGAGTGTGATCCCCTCCCCTAGAAATTAAAAATAGGAGGGTGTGTTAATTTAACAATTTAACAGGGGCTCAGGCCTGTCAGCCCCGTCCATTGCCAGGCCCACCCATGGGCTCACAGCTCGTGACCCCGCCGTAGCCACCTCATGACCCCCTGAGGGGTCACAACCCCCAGTTTGAGAACCCCTGATCTACAGCCAATGGGGAACTTAGTGGTGATCTGTGGGAAGTAGTATATATTTTGGGATATGTAGTCCCAGTGAGCTGTATCTCTGTATTAATGGGTGGGAACTATTGTGTTGCTTTTTTGTTTAAAGTCTAGTTTCAAGGCTCCTTTTACAATTATTTAAAATATGTGATGCTTGTAAATGAAGTTGCAATAGCAAATTTAATTTTAGGTTTCCTATAATTTAACCTCCTCTGCTATTACCTAAAGGCAAGTCAAATCTTGCAGAGATTTCATGCTTCTTGTTCGGTAGCAAAAAAATGCCACCAGCTACAAACATTAATTTAATACAATTACATTTAAATAAAAGTTTAGAGATAGCAATTACAGAAATAGAATGCACCTAAAATACTCACTTTGAGTCCACTCAGCTGGCACTGATTCAAGTGGATATTAATCCTTTCTGGACCATGCATGTGGTCTAGCAATTTATTATAGGATGTGTCAGACAAATAAATTCAGTTACACTGGACAAGCTCAACCGCTGAATTTATCTGATCATTTATTTAAAAAATGCTCAACACTACTGGTAACCAAGTATTTGTAAGCCTGTTTTAAAGTTAACAGCCCATCAAGAGAGTGGAACACAATGGGGAATTTCAGTTATACAAAAGCTGTATCAGTTTGTCTTGCTGAGAACACCTGATAGACTCATAATATAGTTACAATGTGCTATGCTGCTATCTTTGCAAGCCAAAAGGCTAATGCTTCATTAAATAAACCTTACCTCCTCTGGAATAAAATATCAATTTTGTATATTATGTCCATGGCTATGGTGCTTATGGCAAGAAAACACCGTATGATCATAAACGGATTTCAGTGCATGTCAGCTGTACTCCAGAGACTGCATAATTTTGACAATGTTTACATTTCAAACTTCAGTACCAAGTAAGCAGGACTTCACAATGCTTTTGATTAATTATGACTATGTCAGCTTAGCAATACAGTGTCTCTTGAGCTTGTATATACCAATGCTATGAATATCAGGAGAGGAACTATGTAGGAGTTTTAGACACCAAGTTTACTGTTTAGCGTAATGTATTTTTAATGAAGTACTAATTGCTTTTGAGTCTTAGTTTGAGCCTTTCAGACAGAGGGAGGGGGCTATCTACCCATACATCACAGTTGTCATTTTTGCTTCGCTGCAGAGAAGAACAGGAATCTAATCTTTTAAATGATAGTATTGAGCTTGGGAAACTGTTAGCTTCCACTACCGAGGCAGGTTTTGGAGATACTTCCATTGACAAATTATTGCTAGTTATTTTTAAATTTGCCTCTTTCTCTCTCCATTTAGTTGAAAGATCTGATCCTCCATTACTTCTCTCCTTGGTGGTGTTTTCCTTGATCTGAGCTGGATTCGGTTGCCTCCGCTGTTTAATTCTGTAAGTCTGATTTTTATCTGTCATATTCCCATCATCACTGTCCTCACTAGAAGAATGTCTCTCATGGCACACACTCTTTTTAATGGAAGTTTTCCAAGTAGCTTGAGTACAGAATTTCCTAATGGGACAGTTATCTGTGGCCTTTGCTAACTTTAGTGATTCACCATCGGAGTGCAAAGGCTCTGCTGCTTGACTGCTCAAACCCACAGACTTCGAACAGCTTTGTTTGGGGTGTTTTTGCTCCATTTGTACCAGGTTGCCATGGTTTTTGTACTGTTCCTGGTAATTTTGTACACTAGAGACCCTCAAATATTTTTCTGATAACATTTTGATTTCTTTTGTGGTGTCACTTAATTGGATTGAAGGATAAGTAGAAACAGTCTCAGGAATTGATGTTTCTTTCATTTGTTTCAACAATTGTAAAGGTTTCGGTTGCACTATGTTTAGAGACAGTGAAGTATCTTTCTGCACAGATGTCTTCAGAAATATTCGTTCTCTTAAAGGCAACTTCTGAAGCTGTCCTACAAGATCAGTAGGGGTTGGAACCAAATACTCTGCACTGCTGCAAGGATCTTCATCAGATTGTGTAGCACCAGAATATTTTGTGTTTTTTCTTGTTTTGTGCTGAAGTGTACATGGTTGGCTTATACAATTATTAGATGCACCAAGCTCAGACAGTGAACAACAGGCAGAATCAACATGTGCTGGTGAAATGCTGAAGGAGGTTCCTTCCCAATCAATGCCACTCAATTGTAGATCAGCTATCATAGTGCAAACACAAGAGGATGATGCCTCAGGGAGTTGAGTAAAGTGTGCTGGTGAAGTAAAAGAGTAATCTAAAACACTTGGATATTGAGTGTTGGGTGAAGCAGTTAGAGGAAGGGTAGATACTGGGTTTTGTAACTGAACAATTACAGTGGAGACATCTGCAGCTAAAAGGGAATCATTAGATTTGGAGATACTTTTCTGCTGCATTTGATTATCAGGAAGAGTTTTTAAATCTGACTTGGAATCCTGCTCAGGAAAGCTTTCACATGTAGATTGCAAATTCATCAGAGACAGAAGATCAGCAACTTTACCATCGATATTTGACTGTTCTTTTTCTTTTGGTTTATTTTTCTTACCTGAAAAAACAAAAAGACCATACATAACAATAGGTGTTTCTTTGTTGTCAAAGTAAAAAACAAAAATTAACCTCAGCTGTTCAGAATTTATAGTGCTAGCAGATGAAAAAGAGCAGGGTGAGAGAAGGAGATGGGGATCTTGCTAGGGCCATAATCTTCCACTGAATATGATGTATGAACAGCTATGGAAGAACTGATGCAGTCCTGAAAATATCTTTATTATTTTTCTTATGGCAGTGCCCACAGAGTGCTAACCATTGGTCAGCTTTCAAACTTACTTCTCTGTTTCCTTTCCAAAACTTCCAACTTTTCCACTTTATAGAAGCCAACAATGTCAGGATAGGCAGCCTGAAACAAAGATTCTTCCTCTACTGTAACCACAAAGGACTCTGTGGGCTGATCATCTGCTATAACATAATGCTCTAGAAAATTAAGAAAGGCACATTAGGGCTGAGGGCATGGAGGAAGGGAAAGGACCAAAGCAAGAACAATGCAGTTCCCTTGTCCTTAACTACAATTTTCAAATATAAAGGTCAGAAGCAGAAGATTAGAGGCTAGACCCTGGCCATGCTAAGGCCCCTTTGCACCAGTCTGTGGCGGGCAGTTGAGATTCTCCCATCATGGGGGATTTTTTCACGCAAAGTAGTGCCACCATAATATAGGGGATATGCTGGGGCCAAGAAGGTATAAAACTGGAGTCCAATGTGATGTCGTGATCCCAAGCCAGTGTAAGGGACATCTTTGCCCTCCTCCAAGTGTGCACCAAGCGCTGCTCTGACACACCTAAAAACTGCCAAAAACAACCCCCCCACCCAACAAGGGTTCATTGTTTGCATTGTCAATCTGTTTGATTTTAAAAGTGTGTGTTTTCTGCATACGTTCATAGAACAGTTGTCCTACAGGTCACTTGTGCATATTGCTGGCTGCCCACTTCCTTAAAGGGGATTTTTGTCCACTGTTTTTAGTTACATTACAGAATAACCCATGCATGCACAAGACAGCACCAACCTGGTTTTAGCCATTCAATTTCAAAACAAGGAATTCCATTTTTAACACGTGTCTTGACTATCCTGTGAAACAAAAGCAGACATAGTACCAACTTCACTAAGGGATTTTGCTAAAGCAAAAAATGTGAAAAATCACAAACCTATTTGCAAATTAATGCAAATTAATCAGAAGGAAAAAAAATCCTATTCCTCTATCAGTAGATTTAGTACAGATTCTAAAAATCAGAAAGATTTGCTTTTAAGATTGTAATTTTTTCTTTGGTGCAGGTAAATAATAAACTTCAGTTCTTGACTTTGAACATTTAAACAGACCATTAGTGAACGTAGAGGTCATAAAAAGGTACCAGATGAGCATCACTGGAGAGTGAAGTCCCCTTCTCACAAGAGATACAAAGGCAGTGATACTGAAAAACGTCCTCATACTGCCCTGCCTATGGCACTCAACCCTAGCATGGGGACGACCTGTCACAGTAGTTGTGTCTCTGTTCATTCATTCCTTGTGTCTCTTTGCTCAGACTGGAGAGTTTTCAGCCAGAGAGATATTGCTTGGGGGGCAATATTCATTTTATCTGCATTGTGCAGTTTAGTTAGGAGTTGTTAAGTGTGTGTGCATGCTGCCAATGTTTTTTTGTTACATTGACAGTTGCAACTGAGCAGCCATCAGATGATAACTTAATTTTGCTATTGGCAGTGGATTTGAACCAGCAACTTAGAGGTTAAAAGGTTCCACATTCTACTAACACTCCTACAAACCACTCATCCCTGCTTCCAATATTTCTTTGGAAAATAATTCTGAATAATCATCACTGATCCTGCAAAAACTCACCTTACCACTTGTGCTATTTCACATCTGTGAGCAGTCCCACTGAAGTCAATGGAACTACTCACAAAGTAAAATGTGTAAATGTGTGCTAAATCAGGTTTTAGGCACTAATTCTGCATATATGGAAACTGGATGTGCTACACAAAAGCAGAAGGGGAAATTACTATGCTATGTAGTAGGCATAACTCTGCTCGGTGGTGGCTTTGCACGCAAGCAGGAAAGGAGAAGGTCTAATCAGATGTCTTTGGCTATCCATGAGGGTGCAAGATTGGTGATGAGATTGTCACAGATACATACTGGCAATGTGTGTGAGTACATCATCTAAGCGGTGAACAGCCTCTCTGCACCTCCTTTTTTGCTGAATCAGTAACAGAATTTGATGGTAATACTGAACTGAAAGTTTAACAGGGTTAGACAATAATGATATTCCGTCTTGACAAGAAAGTATAGTAGAATTCAACAGCAAGACCATTCACTATTAGGTATGACAAGAACTTCAGCTCCCCAGCTGCAAACTGTCACCTACTAAGATTTATAGACCACAGGCCTGATCGTGCATGGACTTCAATGAACAAAGACTCATGCCCATAGTGCTGAATCTCATGTATAGTCTCATTGAAGTTGATGAGACTGTGGCTAACAGTGAGGGTGTGAAGAATCATGCCCTATAAACTAGCATTAAAAGAAGCTTTTGTTCACATTTTACTTTTGTGAAGTTGCAATGACAGAAATGCAGCACTGATTTAAGCTTTTACCTTTTTTGAAAGGCAGCACACAGCTCAAGGATGAGGCAAAAGGGGGAAGTAAATTTTACTTCAATAAGTAATAAGATTTTCTCCAGCGACAAAAGTGAACAGAAACAGAGTGAATTCAAAAACTTCACAAATCACGTTACCGTTTTGCCTGCAGTTGCTCTGTATCGGTCTGACCAGACTTTCTTTTGATCATGTCATAGTGTGTCAACAGTGACAACAGTTTCTTGCAAGCATAGTGTTTGGTCCATTCCATCTTCTCAAAAGCAAATCTCTGTTAAGAAATGCAACCTTAATAACCTTCTTATTTTGTTGTTACAGTGTCCTTAACAGTTATCTCAATGAACACTTTAAACATCTATTATGTTTTATATATTGGTTCAATACCCACCTTATGGTAAGACACTAATGACCTCTCAGTGCAAGATGGCAGAATAATGGACATCCATAACAGGATAGATATAGCAGCCTGCTGAACTTAGAGTTAAGGGAGCAGTTGTGTAGTAGCAGCAGCAGCAATGGGAAGGCCACATTGAAAGCTAAACATTTTCTCATCAGATTCTGATAACGTATTTCTCCCATGCATGCACATCCACAGATTTTTATCACATTCCATTAGAGTACTCATTAGTAGTCCATTGTCTATACACCATTCATGTAAACAGTGCCATCAGTCTCAGAAGGTGGAGCATCAAAACAGATCTTCTGCCCTGCCAGGAAAGGTGAGCCTTAACATTAGCCTTGGAGATGACCTAACCAAGAAGGGTATAGTTTCCAACTTCTGTACATCAGCCCCAAAACAAAATTCAGATGGATAGTTCTCTTTTATGCCACAAGAATCCACTTGGTATGGTTCCACAATTATGTTGCCGGGTAGAATGTAAGTCAATCTAGAAGAGTCATTGCCCCAGTGGACACTGAAATCACCCAGCACAATAAACTTGGGAGAATTCTATACCAGGCACAAGAACATAATCAGTCACTCACTCAAGGCATAAAGGGCTGGCCTATTTCTGTGATTAGCACTAAATGGCATCACCAATCTTTGCATTGTAAATATCAATCTCAAATGTTATCTACAGACTTTTAGACAAATCTGTTCTACTGTAAGGTGACCTCTTCAACTGTGTCAATTAAATGCAATTTCATGCATACATTTCGATTATGTTTCCTTTTGTATTGATAGAGTACAACTTAAACACATCTTAAAGTTTGATTAAATGTATAAATGCAGAGTTCTTACTGGTAGGCTACTGGTAGTCAGCCTAGTTCAACAGCACAATGAAGGCATCGTTTATAGCAGTAACGCTCAGAAGAACAACATAACATCAATATTGAAATAGATTTCTTGAAAGAAGAGAACAGCGGTTCACAATTTTTTTTTTTTTTTTAAATGATGGAGCTCCCTTTACTACAGATTAGGAAATGGACATTACCTTGTGTCCTTTTTACCAACTCGTGACAGTTGCTACAAAATTCTCTTTTATTCTGTCCAGTCTCTCTCATGTGTTCTCTGCCCCTTCTCTCCCTTGCATGCTTTCCTTCTCTCTGTAGGATTATTTTCAGCTATTTCCCAGCCCCCCCATCCCCATTATTTTCTTGTTTAATGGATCCTCCTCCTCCTTTCCCACTAGGCAGAAAGCGACATCCTCTCACCCACTATGGAGCTATCTATTAGTGGTCCAGATCCATAGCTAAGCTACTGTAAATCATACTAGTTTCGCTGAAGTCAGTTGTGCTGTGCTGATTTACACCAGATGAGGATCTCACCCATTGTACTTAAAAACAGTGTTAATGACACATTGGTATCTCTCTCCCACGCACACTGTAGGCTGATAAAATCTACATCCACTCATATAACCTCTGGGAAGCATGCCAGGGCAAATCTTTGAATTTTGGGGATGATGGACCGTCCCAGAAAAGCCTCCAAATTTGGTAGGTAGCAATTCAGAACTAGTAAGTGAGGGCCAGCTGCCATAACTCAACAATTCAAGACAGGATGTGAAAAGGAACTTTGTATCTAGCTAAAGCTGCAGTAGTTGTGAGTGACCCTGTTTTCCAGTTTCTCTCACTACATTGTCCCCATCTACAACTATTCTAAGGCCTTAATTGCCAAACAAACATGTATATTAAGGATGTTGCAAGGTTCTTTCATTCTTCCCACTAATAAAAGTTACTAATTAACATTAATCTTCTCAAGTGCATTGCATACTAACAAATGCAACATGTCAAACAGCTGGATTCTCTATGTATCGTTCTGTACCTGAAAGGACAATAAATTTGGCCTCTGGCACTCCATTATCCTGACCAGCTTGTTTTTGTTTACAAGAAATTCTTTGATAACCTTGAAATAAAGCAAAAAGAGGACATTTAGAAGAAAGTTAGCTGAAAATCCAATTCACTAATTCAAAATAAACCGTTAGCAGGCTTTTTAGTTACCTCAGAAAATGGAAAGCCCTCACAGCCTCTAGCTTTTCTGCAAGTAAAACATACACATTAGGAATAGGATAGAAGTGTGTGTGATGCAGGACTTGCATGCTCACCCTGCACCTGAAAGCAATGAGGATCAGTTCATTTTGAAGACATTCCTACTTTCTGATATTGTCCTCCACTGCCTTTGTCTGTTTCGCTCGCTCTGAACAATGCCACTCACAAGGGCAGCAGTATTGGTAGTCATGTGGTTCACAGTACTTAACACTTCCACACAGTTTACATCCACTGAACTCATGGTCCTTACAAGAACCTACAGAAAAAGGAAGAGAGAGAATGAGATGAACCATTTTTCTCAAACTACACAAGAGTGTTTCATAAAGTTGAGTATATGTGGGTATATCACCAAAAGCTGCTGTATACAGAGCTAAGCACACTAGCAATACTGAGTAATAGTTACTCAGTTAAAATGTTGCAGAATGTTATTCTGGAAAATTATCTCTCTCAAGACCCACAAATATCATGCATATGTGACACCGTGACAAAACTGTGGAATGAATGACTCTCTCTCTCTCTTCCCCCTCCACCAAAAAAGAAGAAGTCTTGCTGTAAGCAACATTGGGTTTGAACTGAAGGTGCCAGATAGATGGTCCTTGAGACTGAATGCCACTTTAAAAATAAAATCCAGACACAGTGAGAAGAACAGCAACGCAAATCTTCTCTGCTAATATAGCTCAATCCTGTCAATGGAGGGCCCACCAGCATGAATAACTGAGTAGTTCATTCTCAGTGTCAGTTCAGTCTTTGCCCTCTTTATTGACACTGCCAAAAAAGTACCAACTATGATGGCAGTTTGTGATGTATACACTTGCCCAAACTAGACCTACACCACCTAACAGCAATTCAATAGTAACATCTTCTGAACACTACCTACAGGGCCTAGGCTTGTACCTGTGGCCTGCAGGTTAAAAAAAAAAAAAGTTCTTACTCCATCACCAATCCTCAAGAGAGACCTTATATATTTTTTAAAGAAAGATAATCCAGAAGTTGAGACCTGCATGAAAAGCAATTTTTAATGAAAGTAATTTCAAATATTTTAAAGGGCATTATCCTTTTTTTTTTTAAAAAAGGCATTATACTTATAAGACTCCAGAATGCAGGGCAGCATCATTACCCAGGGGCACTGGTGGGGGGACCAAATAAAATGTATATCAAATTAAAATAAAAATCTACCCCTTTTCATACCAACCTGGATGATGGCACACAGAACAATGAGTCATCTTGTTAACCGTTAGAACAGATGCATTACCACACTGAAGTGGTCCTTTCCATTGATCAAACCTAAAATTATATTACAAACGTTAATGTAATGCAATCCCACATCTTATTCATGCAAATTCTACCACTTGCTAAATATGCAAGCTAAATATGGGGGGGGAAAATCATACCATCTAATTCATCCTCTTAAAACTATTCAGTTTTCCATTACACAATTTGTTTGCATTAAATGTACTTTTGAGTATGTACTATGGATTGTTGGGATGTCTAGTTTTGAGAATCACTGGGGCAATAGTCATACCAGACAACATTAGGATCTAAAGACCTGATCCAAAGCCCATTAAAATCAATGAGAGTCTTTCCAAATTACTTTTGTGGGCTTGGAATCAGGACCTACCTGCTATGATCCTGCAAACATGTATACGTGTGTTACTGTCTGCAAGAATAGGGACTAGGAGTTAATGCAATTTTAAACAATAACTAACTAAAAAAATAGCTTGCCTGGCAGAATGTATTGTTTGAATACACAGATGATCATGTAAGAAATTTAATATTTTGTTTCCTTAAAAATTAAAACATGAGTAGCGTAGACTCAGGTTCAAAGTGCATCATAATACTGCCTTTCAATAAGACAATTTAAAACACTGAAATATTTCAGGAGACAAGACAAACTTTCACTTTACCTCTGCAGTAAACTTTGACCGTGCAAAGTCTCAATTAACTTTAAAGCTTGTTCTTTTCCAACTCCTGGCACTCCCTTTTAGAGAGAGGGAAACATGGTTCATATTAAAGTTTAAATTAATGTAAAACATTGATATTCGTTAGGTGTAATATAACACTGTTTTGTACAGTCTTTCAAACTGCATCCCAAATGCTTTACAGAATGCATACATTAAAAAAGAAAAAGGAAAGAAATTCAGAGGTATGGGTAGGGGTACAAAAATTGGTTTAGACTCAGATTTGAAACGAGCAATAAGGCAGACACAAACAGGAAGGTAGTTTTAAGTTACAGGAGCTGCAGAAAAGGGTCTTGCGCTAACAGAAGAAGAGACAGGAGGTATTAGATGACAGGAAAGTAAAATAGAGAAAAAACATAGTGACAGACAAGAGTAATTTCAAGAAGGGTTGTGTAAACCAGGAGGGTAATTTTCAACTGTGTGTCTTGATGTGACTGGAAAGACAAATCAAAAGAGAAGGTCACGTTTGTTTACATGTCTCAGTAGCGGAACAACAATATTCTCATCAGCAGAGGTCTGTGAAGTTGGGACTTGAATTCCATGGAGAAGGGAGCTTCCATTGTCTTGATAAAAAGAGATAAAGGTATGGGCTTGGAATTCAGAGAGACAGTACACACCATAATGCATTCAACATTGTGGAAGTGGTGGAAGACAGGCTAGCAGAGAGGCAATGGAGGGAGCTGACAGCCCAGGCTCTCAACTCTGCTTGCTGCTCCCTGTCGGGAGCCCAGCTGCCCCACAGGCTCCCAGCTACCCGCCAGGGCTTCTGCTTCTCCGCCAGGAAGGGGGCAGCCACCTGGGCTCTGAGTGGGGAGCCCAGTCAGCAGGCAGTAGCCCAGCTGAGAGTGGGGAAGACTTTCTTGTCAATTTCACAGCTCCAGCAGGGAGCTATGAAATTGACAAGAATGACAGCCAACAGCCAATGTAAGTAACCCAGTGTCTACATGGACACTGTGTCACCCTAATTACACTGAGATAAGCCCTAGGTCTCTCATGGAGGTGGAGTTATTATGTCAGTGTAGTAGGGCACTTACATCAGTGGGAGCAAGGCTGTGGTGTATACACTGACATTGTTAGGTCGACGTACGCTGCCTTATGTTGAAGTAACTGTGTAGTGTAGACCAGGGCTTAGAGACATTATGCCATTGATTTATAAGCAGAATTCCACATTATTTTTTTAAGCATTGAAACCAATGGCATGATGTGGCCCTTAAACAGTCAAATGGCCAAAACAGAGTTGTTTTGAAATCATGCTAAAGCAGAGATTTACGTCCTAATTCACCCAAGCACTTTAAGTACTCGCTTAAGTGTTTTGTTGTATTGAAGCCTTAGATGAGATAACTCAAAAAATTACGGCGAGGGGACTCGGCCCATAAGAAAAAAAAAATAGTTTGGTAAAAAATGTGTGGAACCCTCGAAGAGTAAGGCAAGAGTGCAAAATGTTTGGATATTGGGAAATCCAAGGTGACAGAATGAGAATTTGCTTGTGTTAATGGAGAACTAAATTCCTGAACTCCTGACAAACTTGAGTTTGAGAGAGTTTAAAGCCAGAAGCGATTATCTAGTCTGACCTCCTGTATACCACAGGCCATTACATTTTCAGCTATATTAATCCCAATGACTTTAGACCAAAACATCCAATCCCTATCACATGGGATGATGATCTACTAACCAGACAGTTTTATTTAATAGTTTAACTCTACTGTCACTCCCTCCATCCCCTTCCCTCAACTCCCAATTTGATAATGACAGCCAATATATTGGGTAAAAGTAGTTACTGAAAAATGTGTGGCAATAAAATTTATAGATCTTATTAAATTAAGTAGATAGTTGGTACTACACTGACGTAAACTTGAGGGCCTTATGTTTGTATGACAGAAGTGTGTCCTATCAAATATTTTTGTATAGGTAAGAGCAACTGATTACTTCATATAAGCTTAACGTATGTTAATTAAGGCTTTAAACAAAATAAAGACAATTTACAAAAATGGTAACTCAAATTGTTCAAGCCATTTATGAGCAAACAGTAGTCCTGAGAGCTCTCCCATGGAGGCATTTAATGACAAAGTAAATGAAACAATGATTGCTACTTTAATTTTGATTTTTTATAATCCATTGTTCCTGTGGAACCACTGACGTGCATGGCTTTTTACAAAGTCCTTACCCGGAGTAGCTTACAGTCTACGGGAGTACAGCTAAATCACATGGCTTGTATTTGCAGCACAAACATAGGTTAAATTATCAGCATAATGAATAAATCAATAATTCAAGAGGACTGGGGAGCTGTAGAGTTGCAGCTGAATAAACTGGATAGCTATCTGTATAGCTTGAATACACATTTAAAAATCAATTAAAAGTTTGTCACTGGACCGTGGCCAGCCACTTAGGCATCTAATTACAGCATGTCAATCTCCAACTACTTCTAAGGAATGTATCATTTCAGAGGTAACTAACTAGGAATATGGAAATAAATGGTTATAGTCGAAGTAGAATGAACCACCTCTTATTTCCTTTTAATACTACAGCTATCAGGAAACCACCCCAGAAGATAAGCAGTTACAACTTCTTGAGGTTTTAGAAGCTTCCTCTGAGAAGCTAAACAATACTCTTCAATGGCTGAGGACAACATGAATGAGATAGTCAGGTTAAATTTCTTTTTAATCTTTATTAGGACTCTGGTATCTAATTAGTGCATCTCAGGTTTGGCCTGAAGGATCTGGTTGTGCTTGGCTCCCAGCAGAGGTATAGTTTGTCTCTGTTGAGGTTACCAGATCAGGCTTGTCCCATCTGGCTCTTTCTTCCCAAGTCTGGTCATAAAGTACTGGCGCAGCTGGTCTTTAAAGTACAGATTGCTTCTCAAGTACTCTGGTCAGCATCTCTGGCCTATGTAGTCTCTGGCTCTTCAGGAGTTAACAGGCAGACTGCCCCCTTCCCTCCCAGGAGGATATTCTGAAATAATCTTTGGCTCAAGACAACTTCCATTTAGATAAGGTTAGGTTAATCAATACATCTTTCCCTGATCGATCAAATATTAATGATTTGCGGTCTGTCAGGTACATTTTGTCTATAAAGTGCCAAACTCTCTCATGATGCTTTAGAAATACCACCACCACAACAGCTGCCTCCGAAGAAGATTGGTAAATATTAATTCTGATCACAACTTAGCTAAAAAGCTGTTATATACAAGAATTGGGTGGTGTACCTTTAGATAGTTTATGAGCCCTTTAAAAGCCCTTACTGCTTTCTAGGTTTTCAAAGCCATCAGAACCCTGCAAGGAGCATGTTGCATATAAATAGTACACGTGGCTATCTGGACCCCACTGTGAATGTGGCGCCTTCATATTATGTTTCTTCACCTAATAATTTGGTTTACATTTTAACATAATAAAGATAGAAGCTGCTATATGGACTCACTCCTTCCTCACACCCTTCATTCTAGTCTTCACTCTGGAGGTTTACTTCTTTTCTGACTTCTGTTTCATTCTGTGGTTCTGCCACCTTTTTCTCAGAGATTTTTTCAAATTGTAGATGATTGTGCCTCCCTTATCCTGTTGAAATTATCATCTATATCAGTTCAGAGAAAATTAGTGGTGGAATGCAAAGAGAACCAAGTGGAGTTGGTTCACAAGCCTTTCATTAGGTTTTCTGACACCCTTTCAAGGCTAAAAGATGTACTTCCTTAATCCTGTTATGAAAAACATTAAATGCTAATCTTGCCTGACAAGCCCTAACCTTCACAGTTTTGCTATTTAACTCATAGCTCCAGAATCAGAGCAATTCTTCCCAAATATGATTTTATATTTTCATGTTTCCTGACAATGAAAATAAAGTTAAGAACCCTACAATACATTGAAAACATAGGATAAGTTCCTCAAAAGACTGATGCTTGTGTTTTCAGCGGAGGATATGAATTCTCTCTCTATTGGCAAATGTGATGTGTACAGCACAGATCAGTTACATAATTTGTTTCCAGATTTCTTTTATTTGCATATTAGAAATATCTCTTGCAGAGATAACCAAAGTAATAGGAGTATGAGCGAGCAAGCATGCGTGTGTAGGAAAAAAGAGGAGTTGTAATTGCTTCTCTGCAAAGCCTTTTGGCTGACAACTCAAGATGTTCAATCATAAGAAGCCAGCCAGAGAGACACTGCCAAAAGAAAAGTGAGACCATTTCTGGAATGGTGCAGTTTTCTTCTTAGCTCTTTTTTGATATTTCATTCCCTCAGGTTTCTAAGTTAAGATTTCAGTAGTAGTAGCTAAGGGTCAGTAGTATAACTCTTTCTGGGAGGTCCTGCCTTCATTCACTTTTACTGAGCTGCAATAATTCAAGAGCCTTTTTGAGTATTACATAGCCAACTCACTTTAGAACCACATAAGAACCTAGTATTTCAGAAGCTCCCAGTCCATTGTACTAGTTATTAAATCAGAGGTTCTGGGTTTTCTTTTTGCCTGCAAAGCACTTCATTAAGAAAAGGAAATCCTCTCCTGGATACTCCCTTCCAATAATACAAATATCCACTGCTTGATTCTCAAATTTTTCATTTGATTCCCATAACTTAATCTTGGTCTTTGTATACTATACACCAGTACATATAGCAAAATTGTATGTTATTCACTTGTGAGCCAATTAAATTAAAAAAAAAAAAAGGTCAAAGTTGTCTACCAAAGAGGCCCTGTAGACGACTGATGCTCCATGATTCAAGGCAGAAGTTCTTAGCCAGGGTATGAGGTGTGTCAAAGTTTCTAGAGAGGGCAAAGCAAGCCTTCTAATAACGCAGTAATTAAAGTGTGTGAGACACCCAAGCACCAGAGGTCACAATGCCACTCACTCAAATATGGCCCGTTTTATGGTGCTTGACCCCCCTAATCTGAACAAACAATGCCATCTAAACACTTAAGTGCTAGGTGGAAGTACCCTTCTTGCTATTTTGGGGAGAAGGGGCTACAAGCTTTTTTTAAAAAAAGGAGCTCAGATGGGGTGATTCAAAAATGGTTTTAAACACCTGACTTACAGACACCATCAACTTGAAACAAAAGTCATTTTCATGTGGAAATGTTATATCTACTATAAGTTATTCCTAAGGCTTGGTCTAGAGTAGAAAGTAGTACCTGAAACACTTGCCTTTAAAAAAAAAAATTGCAGGACGCTTATGGGGGAGAGAGAGAACCTCTCTATTTGAGTTTCTCAATTTTCTTGAGAATTAATTCTGGAATTAATCCTGAGCCTCAGTTGTCAATGGCAAAATTCCCAATAACTTTGTTAGAGTGGGATTAGTGAATATGTGCAAATTAAATTAAACTGATTTGTTCACTGCCTGTGGCATCTCCCGCATCTTACACTAAGGTGATGAATTCACTTTCATATAGGGTGACCAGATGTCCCGATTTTATAGGGACAGTCCCGCTATTTGGGCCTTTTTCTTATATAGGCTCCTATTACCCCCCACCCCCGTCCCGATTTTTCACACTTGCTGTCTGGTCACCCTACTTTCATATGCTGCTCTGGGGCAGTTCACAATAAAATTTTTCTTTAGCAGGAGGGTATTTACTAGCAAAAGCAGCAGAAAAACACAAACTAAAGAGATAGCAGGAGAGTGGAAGAGGGATAAAGCCAAGCATATTTATTATTTCTTTTGGAGCCACTCAAAACAAGCTTCCAAACATCAATATGGGAACAAATGCCACTGATTTATTCTATAGTATTCTGATGACATACTATTTAAAGAGCACATCAGAAAAGTAAATTATATTTAAGTTCTTGGTTTCTGAAATTAAGTTTGACAGTGTCCCTTTAAAACACTCTACACTCGAGAAGTATTTTCTGATATGGATATCAGTACTGGTACTCAAAGCTTTTGTGACAGATATTGTAGGACACATTACATCTCCCTGTTTGAATGATATGCCTCTGCCGTGTAACTCGGTACATTCTAATCTGCAATAGAGCTTCAGCTCGCCAAAGGATAATCTTGCATATTTGAGAGATTAGGGTTTAGAACAACTCAAGAGCCATTCTTGGTTGAGTGGAAGTGACAGACACAAATGAGGTTTTAGTCTGGTAAACTGGATTTGGAATCACTGCACTTTACTTGGAATGAAGAAGCAGTGGGGTAGACTAAACATCATAACAGCTTCATAATGAGGTGCTCATTGCCATAGTTTGCAAAGAGTAGTGCACATCAACCTTTACTGGCAGCTTCCATTTCAGCTCATCTTTTTCTAGTCAAGAGCAGCAGTATTTACAAACCGAGACTATTATTTCCTCTCAACTTCCTCTGCATGCATTCCAGCAGCAGTTTCCAATGAAATGTCAGGACATGCAGTATCAGGTGTGTCTGGTCACACCAGACAAATGCATGTTAGACATTTCTTTAAGCCCTGCAGCAGAAGTGGTTAACTCCCCAATTTCCATACATAGCCATGCTTTTTGGTCACATCCACACTGTGTCTAGAAAAGTCTACCAGCAATCACATTTAGAAACCGTTATTACTGATTTCTCCAAAGTGCACAAGGATTTTTTTCTGGCAACTGTGCTTTCCATAAACATACTGTAGACTAACCCATTTTCAAACATGCTTATTACTAGCATAGTTACAGCCACAGCGTGGACAGACAACATAATCTAATGGATTAAGTGTGAGACTGGGAGCTCAAAGTTTTAATAGGCTCCTTAGTTGCCTACGCCAGCTCTCCCACATATTTATTGCATGCCATCTAAATGTCTGTTTTAGCTTCCTTATCTGTAAAATGATAATACTTACCTATCTCACAGAGTTGCAAGCATTAATCTTTAGTATAAAGTATTATGAAAATGTCTTTACAGTATGAGTTATTAAGGTACTTTCCTCAGATAGATATCTGTTGTCTACCATTCATTTCATATGTTTTTATACATGCTCAAATCTTAATTGGTACTGTATGTTCAGAAAAAATAAATCACAGAAACATGGTAAATAATTAGTTTGCAGCTTACTCACCTTCGGAAGATAATCACAACCTAGAAGAATTGCTAGCCCAATCAGAGACTCTCTGTCACAACCTAGTTTCTCCTTAATAGAGGACATTGTATAGCAGTCAACATGTGGGTCCTGCAAGAAAAATATTACAGCTGGGAATAGTGTAGGTAGGACGACATGTGACTAGCAAATTGGCTTGTTGCAGACTCAGGTAAACAGCAATTTGTCCTACTGTTGTTCAACTGGTAGCATAGAAGAAGGTTTTTAAGGTCAGGCTTGACAAAGCCCTGGCTGGGATGATTTAGTTGGGTTTGGTCCTGCTTTGAGCAGGGGGTTGGACTAGATGACCTCCTGAGGTCCCTTCCAACCCTGAGATTCTATGATTCTAAGAGACCAAGCCATTTGTCATTGTTACACAAAGTATGATGGACATAAATATTATCCTGTATTAAAGACTGACCACATGATTTTAAGAATTGCAGCTTTCAAAAATCTACATACAAATTAATTATTTTACTTAAAAACAAAATTACATCAAGGATTAGAAATTTAACCAACATCCTAGGCTTATAGAATGACAAAAGAACACTCTGAAGCAGCAAAGGATGAATGAATAGGAGGAAGTCAGGGTTGAACTAAAAAAAACCAAAAAAACCTCCAACAACTTATAACCCAGTTTTCAAACCTTTTAGGCACCTCAACATATATTTAGACAACTACAGTAAATACCCATTTTAATGCTGATTTGAACACCTAATTTAAGGCATCCCACTTTGAAAACTGGGCTCTAGTTTACTCTGTACAAATGTATAGCCAAATGAATACAAGCAAATTGCCCTACACCATTTTCTTTTTTTAAATTATGTGCTCCCAGCTCTGCCTCTCTTTGTTCCATTAGTTCTCACAAAGATACAAGCACTTTTTTTAGCTGAACTACAGTTTCTCATACCAGTATACATTTAAAACTCCAGTCTTTACTCCATTTGCTACCACACTTGCTTGATGCCCTAGACTTAGCATAAATCTCTCTGCATACTATAGAAGAGTGCACAAAGAAGTTATTTGTTCTGCCTTCTCCAAGGGTGGTATCAAACTACATTCCTAATGTATCCATAATTTTAAATCAGGTGGTCTGTTTTATTGGATACATTCATTTTTGGACTGGTCATACCATAGCTTATTATTCAGACATACAAGACATGGCTTGATTTGAGGAGCAGCAGTCATTATCAAGTGTGACAGTGTTACACATTTTCATGTGTATGTAGGCAGCAAATGAGTGAATTTGCATTTATTTAACCCCATAGACTTGTTGCTCCTATAAGCACACAACTGTCACTGCAGGGCTGTGTCCTGTAGAAAATTTACAGCGTTAAGTTGCATGAGAATTCATGTAATAGAAAACCTAAACAGACAGCAGATAATTTCATGGTTGTTATTCAACTCAGCTGTTTTTCTTATTCATTCAGTGCTTGAACACTAAGGAATCAAGTGAAGCAATTCTGCTGTATAAAAACACAGATTTTATGCAAGACCAAATACAGGAAGACAGAATTATGATACTGTTAGTGATGTTAATATCACTAACAGTATCTATACTAAATATAGTATTTAGGCCTGTATATTTGCCTGAAATAAAATTTTGGGTTTTGTTTGCCTGTTGACTTTTGATATTTTGACTAACATGTGTGAACAGAGACACTGTGTGTTGCATTTGCCCACAACCAGATGGGATTTATAGCACAATGAGAAAAGATAAGGAAATGAGTTACAGTGTTGCTGGTTTTGGTGGGAGTTTAACATATATGACTGCCTCAACTCCTATCGCAAGGCAAGGTCAAGTAACCAGTTGGGAGGGGCAAGGAGGGGTGGCATAAGAAACACTAAAAAGAGAAAGAAATCATGACCCTGGCCGAAACACAACCTTGCTCCCTACCCCTCCGATAAGGCACAAAAGAGGTGGTACCAAAGCCCCCAAGACTCACGACCCTCCAAAACGGAACATGACCATAAATTGTAAGGGGTGGGAACAGGGGTGTGCACTACGGATATAATTAAGTCTGCTAAGGAGGAGGAGGTGGGAAAAAGGAACGGGGAAAAGCTGCAGCATATAGACCTATGGATACACTTGCTTAATTAACCCCAATAAACATTGCATTGCCTGCACTCTGGTCTTCTGCTTTCTGTCTGTCTGACAAGAACCAACGGAGGGGTGAGGGAGAAGCCCTAACAGATACCTACTTAATTGTTCAAAATATTTATGGTGCTTCACATTTGTTTGAGCAATATAATGAGAGTGAAGTAGTTTGAAGGAAAAAAGACTGCAAAAAACCTAGCATACTACCTTTGCATTCATGGTGAAATTCCTATAAACTGTTTGAGCGCCATACAAGAAAACATCTCCATCATTGGTAATGCAGCCATCCACATATCCATTTGCATTCATGTAAGCACACATCGCCTCTGCTTCACCAGTTGCTTGAACCCAAGGTAATCCTAAACACGCCAACATTTCAAGGCACTTTAAAAAAAAAAAAAAAAAAATTCAAGAGAAGACAGAGATTGAAGATTCAATTATCCCTTTTTACAATTTACCATTTTTTTTAAATGGTCCTCAGGGTTATGTGTATGTCTGCAGTGGCCATTATTATTATTATCATCATCAATGTAGTACTATCATTGTACATGTCACTTTACAATACATGTGGCATTGCAAACGAAGAAGAGATCCTTGACTGAACTAACTTATAATTTATAGTGAGCAGGGACATGGTTATGTTCAGTTTCACAGTACGAAACACACACAGAGTGATTAGTGCTCATTCCTGCCAAAACACTTCGCAGATCAGATAGGCTCATCGGATTTTTGAAGGAGAGAGGCTGGAGGATTGGCATACGTTGCTTAGGAGGCTTCTGTGCAGAAAGAGGCACTGAAGTAGACAGTGAGCGAAGCTTGGGTGGAACATAGGCAAGACAAAAGTATGAAACAGGACTTCTTAAACTTTCATCATGGATCACATCTTAATGAAGTGCCTCAGGGATCCACGTCCCCTCCCATTCACGATCACATAACATCTCTGTGGTAATTACAGCAATAGCTTAAGTGGAAAAGTAATAGATGGGAATGTGCAGAGGAACAGAGGAGCCAATCCAGAGATGCAAGAAAGTTGTGCATGTGCATGAGTGAGGTAGGTGTCCGGGGAAATCATGATCAGAGCAGCAGAAAAGCAAGGTTATCTTTGTAGAAGTGTTGTGTGCAAGCTACCTGAAGTGACTGTACTGAATTATTATGGTGACTTCTCTTCACAAGTCAGGATTTTTAACAAATCAAATTAAAAATACAAAAGTGGCATAGTAAGAATTGCTGTCCTAGTGGAGCGTAGCTCACTCCAAGCATCTTGACAATATTAATATATTTTATTCAGGTTATTCATTTGGTGCCAGATCCAAAACCCACTGAAATCAATGGGAATATTTCCACTGGGCTTTGGATCATGCCCTTGAAGAGGAACAAACAAAGCAAATAAAACATCTTTTTTTATTTCATTCCTGTTCTATAAGTACTTTTCAAACACTACCAAAACTTGATGGAAGTACAATTTACCTCAATCACAAAAGAAACCTGGCAAACAGTGAAGCTGACATTAACTATCTCCCAAGTTACTAACTGCTCTACAATGTTACTTAAAAGAAAAGTAGTCATTGTGGTCCAAGACCCACAAATTCAACATGCAAATTGATATTGCCATGTATTTTTTCATGCCACTAGTGATCATGTAAACAAGTGATCATGGAACAGATCCTCAAGGAATCAATTCTGAACCACTTAAAGGAGGGGAAAGTGATCAGGAACAGTCAGCATGGATTCACCAAGGGCAAGTCATGCCTGACTAACCTAATTGCCTTCTATGATGAGATAACTGGCTCTGTGGATGAGGGGAAAGCAGTGGATGTGCTATTTCTTGACTTTAGCAAAGCTTTTGATACAGTCTCCCACAGTATTCTTGCCAGCAAGTTAAAGAAGTATGGGCTGGATGAATGGACGGTAAGGTGGATAGAAAACTGGCTAGATGGTCGGGCTCAACGGGTAGTGATCAATGGCTCCATGTCTAGCTGGCAGCCGGTATCAAGTGGAGTGCCCCAAGGGTCGGTGCTGGGGCCGGTTTTGTTCAATATCTTCATCAACGATCTGGAGGATGGTGTGGACTGCACCCTTAGCAAGTTTGCAGATGACACTAAATTGGGAGGAGTGGTTGATATGCTGGAGGGTAGGGATAGGATACAGAGGGACCTAGACAAATTAGAGGATTGGGCCAAAAGAAATCTGATGAGGTTCAACAAGGACAAGTGCAGAGTCCTGCACTTAGGATGGAAGAATCCCATGCACTGCTACAGACTAGGGACCGAATGGCTGGGCAGCAGTTCTGCAGAAAAGGACCTAGGGGTTACGGTGGACGAAAAGCTGAATGAGAGTCAACGGTGTGCCCTTGTTGCCAAGAAGGCTAACGGCATTTTGGGCTGTATAAGTAGGGGCATTTCCAGCAGATCGAGGGACGTGATTATTCCCCTCTATTCGGCACTGGTGAGGCCTCATTTGGAGTACTGTGTCCAGTTTTGGGCCCCACACTACAAGGAGGATGTGGATAAATTGGAAAGAGTCCAACGGAGGGCAACAAAAATGATTAGGGGGCTGGAGCAGATGACTTATGAGGCGAGGCTGAGGGAACTGGGATTGTTTAGCCTGCAGAAGACAAGAGTGAGGGGGGATTTGATAGCTGCTTTCAACTACCTGAAAGGGGGTTCCAAAGAGGATGGATCTAGACTGTTCTCAGTGGTAGAAGATGACAGAACAAGGAGTAATGGTCTCAAGTTGCAGAGGGGGAGGTTTAGGTTGGATATTAGGAAAAACTTTTTCACTAGTAGGGTGGTGAAGCACTGGAATGGGTTACCTAGGGAGGTGGTGGAATCTCCTTCCTTAGAGGTTTTTAAGGTCAGGCTTGACAAAGCCCTGGCTGGGATGATCTAGTTGGGGTTGGTCCTGCTTTGAGCAGGGGGTTGGACTAGATGACCTCCTGAGGTCCCTTACAACCCTGAGATTCTATGATTCTATGTAGTACATTATCTTGATACGAGAGCAGAAAAAGAGCTGAACACTAAGGAAATGAGGAATTAATAGCGAACAAAAACTTCCATACAGATTGACAGAGCTATTTGTGCTGTAACCTTGGTTCTCTCAACCTAGTTAAATACATTTCTCACCATTTTCACAGCTAACTAAGTTAACATGGCTATTTGCCTGGTTCATAGACCTAGGCTAGAAAACAAGTCTACTGTGTTATTTATCTAATAACCAAAAGTGTGCTAGGTGCTTTAGAGCAGTGGTTCTCAACCAGAGGTCCGGGGCGCACAGGGGGCCTGCGAGCAAGTCTTAGGGGGGTCCACCAAGCAGGACCTGCATTAGACTTGCTGGGTCCCAAGGCAGAAAGCCAAAGCCTTACCACCTGCGGCTGAAGCAACTTAGCTTCACAGGGCCCTCTGTGGCATGGAGCCCTGGGCAGTTGCCCTGCTTGCTACCCCTGGCTTTTATCTGCAGAAAAACAGTTGCTGTAGCACTGACAGGCTGCGGAATTTTTATAGCATGTGGGGGGTGGGGGGGGCCTCAGAAAGAAAAAGGTTGAGAACCCCTGCTTTAGAGACATATACACAGGTCTACACAACACAAATATGTTTATTATGTAAACAAATGTTTATTTATTTTAATTAAAGTAATCAAAAATATAAAAACAAAAAGGCTTATGAGGAATTAGATGGCTTGAGAGATTGGTAATGAGATACAAAGCCTTTTACTTCATAATTACTGGTCTGAATCCTGCACAAATCAATAATGACCAGAGAGACTTGTCATGCAACAGCTGTTAGAAGAAGTGCTAGAATTTCAGACAGATGGGTGTCCTGATACCAAAATCACCACGACAATAGTCCACCTTCTTACCAGCATCAGCAAAGAAATTAAGGAATGGAACAGAGCAAGTCAGGTTTAAGGCGCATCCAAGGAACGGTGAAGAGAGCTTGTACCAACACTACTTGTGTAATGCCTATTGTGTGCTTAGCTAGAGAAGAGTCTCCAGCATTGTCAACCTAGAACTATTAACAGGCACTATATTCACTTAGGATTTATTGTCAATATGCATACCTTGGGATTTAATAAAAGTGTATTGAGATTTGCATAGATAGGGGAGACTACTAAGTGTGTAGATTCCAGAGTGTGCATAATTATTTTTATATGTGCTAATTCAAATGACCATTCGGCACTGAGTGACATCATTGTGCTCAATGCTGTACAGTACATATGGGAATACACTGCCCCTAGAAATCTATATGAACTTCACAAAAAAAGAGGTACATAAACTCTTAATACAGCAAATTACAGGGCTAATATCCAATCTCAAAGTGATGTGAACTTTTTGGGGGCAGAACCTCATTGAAAAATCTGTGTGGAGTCATTTTTATGAGTCAGATTTATTATAAAATTATTATTTTTTTTAAATGTTTTTTCCTCCCTCTCCATTCTCTAATACCACAAATAATGGAATTCCTCTATCACTCACCTCTTTTAAAATTGATTTAAAATGGGATCTCCCTGTTTTTGCAGCCCTAGGTTTTTTCGAAGACCCATAGCGGAGCTCATTCCTCTTACTCATTGTTTCTGCTTTCAGCGTTGGGGCATCCCCCTCCATCACAAACACTAATTTGATTTCCATTGAGGTTAAAGAAGAGATTCGAAAAAATAGATTCCTATATTAACAAAGTAAACAAACAATTTCACTGAAAAATTTAGATATAAATTAAGCCACATGACAACTGATGTGTATACCTAAACGGAAATTTCATGTTGGTCAGAACTTCATAATGAAACCTACACCGTTTCAAACCAAGGAACATAAACAGCAAAAGAAACACCTTAAGGACAATTGGATTATAGCCCTACCTCAATGCTCATCCATCCACCCAAAAAGATTCTATAGCTGCTATTTGGAAAACATACTCAATCACATCAGAAAAGATTTCATACCATTTTGTATTGCAAGTCTTTGTACAGTTACATAACTATAGAGAGGAAAGATGTTCATTTTTTCTGTGGATTTATTGCTCAAAAGAACTTTAATACTTTTTCATGAATTCTGTATTATAGGAATATATTCTTGTTCAGCCTTCCAAAACTGGCATGAAATTTACCAGCTCACGCACAAGATCTGCTCCTAGACCTACCTCCATACTGATGATAAAGGGAAATTGGAAGGAGGGAAACAGCCTGTTAAATCAAATGTTAAAATGTTGAGAATACATCAGATGCTATGGTGATCAGTGTGGTATAAAACTCAGATAAAAACAGTATTATATTTCTAATGTAACACTCATTTTTTATATATATTTATTTTCTCGTGGGCAAAAAGAATTTTGCATCTTTCAGAACTGCAATTTTTCCTACAGCAGTAATACTGAGTAGGCAAAAAGACAATACATTTTTGCCATAATCCATTGATCAGACATTCAAAAGCAGTAGAATAAACATTCAAATGTGTTAGATTGATTTAGAAAGACTACTGCTTAAAAATATTTTAGTTAATATACTGCTAATGAGGGGAGATGAACTGACATTTCTGGAGGCTGAAACCCTCTGTTTATGTATAAAACAAATATAATAGAATCAGTTTCAGTGTAAGTTTCCCTAAAATGGCTTAGCAATGGACTTTTAATCCTGTCCCCATGAAAGCTTGTCTATAGTGGTGAAATAATTTATTCTCCAGACCCATTCAGCTTTCGGTCACTCTGCTGAAAGTTCTTAAAAGTTCACAGTCAGCGTGATCTGTGTGATGTGGGTATGTCAATTAGAAAACTGATATTTCCACCCCACTGTGATTAGAGTAATAACTTTCTGTTACGAATAACATGATTAATAACTAACTGATTTGAATCAGTGCCCCCATGCTAGACAATTTTTTAATTAATTGCTGATCGGCTAAGGCTACATTTTTGAAAGTGGTCAACTATTTTTGGTTCCTAATGAGAGACATTTTAGATGCTATCAGAAAATGTGATGCGTCCAGAATTCCAGTTGAAGTCAATTGGAGCTGTGGATTCTTACAACTTCAGAACATCATCCACAAAGCCTCTTGAGCTAGGTACTCAAAATCTAAGAGACCTAAAAGCCACTGGTCGCTTTTAATAGTCAAACTCTAGTTGTCTATAGCTCCACATGTCTTCTTTTCAGTCCTGTTTGCACAAGTCAGTACTTTGGAGTTACAGTCACTTTGATTAGTTTGTTCTTTGAAAAAGCATCAGTCACATCAACCAAATATGCATTCCTCAAGGCACTTCATAATGGCTCATGCAGAATGATCGGCACACACTGAGTATGTGGTTAAAATTATATGGTAATATGGACTACCACGGATTTTGGAAGTACCTTGGCATAACTCTGGGAGCAAAGCACTAAACGAGCAAACTATATCATACAGATTCAAACACTTACCGGTTACAGTTACCCACCCAAAAAAAAGAAGAAAAAAAAAAAAAGATACTGTACCTAAGATGAGGCTTGGTGACTACTCCAATCATCTTTTTAACAGTCTGTGCCTCACACACCCATAGACTTAAATCAACAGCAAGGGTTTTTCCCCTGAGACTGCTCAGATGAACATGTTCTTTCACAGGCTCCAGGATCTGCCATAGATTAGTCACTCCCATTGTCCTGAATTCCTCTTTGCCAATATGAGGGCATCAGCTGTAAAGTCTGATCAAAACAAAAATTCACCGCTCATAAAACGGAATGTGGCCAATTTTTTTGCACGGGTAGAGGGGAAGTAAGTGCTCTAAGTACTTCTAAAAATAAATGTTAATGGCTAAGTGAATGACACAATCAAGCCATCCAAATATATAGAGACTTCAGTTTATAGACCCCCTTGTTTAATGGATGAGCTCCTTCCTTGTAGGACAACTTTGATTATAAACAGGCTACAGTGCTGTCTGAACAGAATGGTAAAAATATCTAGTTTAAGAAATCACTTTCATGTACATCAGAAGTGCCTCTTTCGCACTTTCCAGGATAACTGAACATCTACTGCCCCAAATCTTTTCTCACAGAAAATTCAGATTTCTATGAATAAACATTTCTGTTCAACTACAAGAAAAGAGCACGGATACATGCCATTGTCTCTTTCGATTCCAAAACTGAGGGTGAGACTATTTGAAATTCATGCTCCTTTATTTCTTCTTGAAGTTCCCACTTCTGTCTAACATCTGGGAATTCTTTTTATGGAAATAGTGCTTTTTGTCCGCAACTAGAAAAACACTGGGACAGATCCTCAGCTGGTGGAAGTGATCACAGCTCCACACTGGAGCGATGATCATTTATACCAGTTGAGGATCTATCCCAGTATATTAAGTGGGATACATTCCTTTTGACTCTCTCTGCTTATGACTCTAAATTCTCCCTTTCCTGAACCCCTCCCTCATTCCTTCTTATCAGATTTCCTTTTCTTCCTGTTTTCTCTTCCTCTTTCCCATCCCCTTGCTCATTCCTCTCCCCTTCAGCCTTGACTGACGTTGCTTTCCAGTGCTGTTCTCACTTTCACCCCTTGCCACTCTTAAAACATCAGCCTTTTACCTATACCCTGCTTCTTTGCTAGTGTCCATTTCTTCACCTCAATGCCAATCTATTCCTCTAGGGAGGAGAAGGAATACATTTTCCTTATGCTTATTTCTCTACATTTCAATATGAAATAGACTTAAATAGAAATTGGATTTTTTTTAAAATCACTTTTGTTAATGGTTTATGAATGTGTCTATTTTACTTTTGAAATAAAGAAAATCTCTCATAGAAATGACACACCAATCAGGTTACATTGTCACATTAAGAAAAATGATTGTTTTGCACTACTTTTGAGAGCAAATCGTGACCCTGTAGGTCAAAATCGTGTCAAATAGGAAGACAACCCTGGAGAAGTTTGGATACAGATGAGGAATGCTGCCATCTAGGGGCCTCTTGAGCATGTGGCTTTCACAGAAAAGGGGTATATCAGAAACAGTGTTAATGCTACATTAACATACGAGTATAAAGCCCTATATAGCTGGGATTCAGCTAATTGATCAGTCATTTCTCTTGCTCTCATTGCATGAATTACAAGTTGTTCTAACTGACAGGGTAACATTTTCAGGGGTTACATTCTCCCAGTAGATGGTCCATGCCTCTGGAATTTGCAGTACCTAAATCTGTATTAATTCACTCAAATAAGTGGCCTGATTTTCAGAATTGCAGAATACATACAGTTTCCTTTGAACTGAAGCAGGTTTCTGGGGAAATCACTCACAGCTCTGGGTGGCTAAGCACCTTTGTTCCCCTGCCCCAATCAGGTCACTTAATTAGGCTCCTACCTTTAAGAATCCAAGCTTGGAAATGTTACCCTGTTTGACCTTTGAAAGATTTCTGCTTTAGTTTATTATTGGGTATATTGATACTTTTGCTGTTGAGCAAAGGGCTTCTCTGCTGGCTTTTGAAGCCCAAAGGCTGCTGTTTCTTTTCATAAACATAATGGTAAGGTGACCAGTTGCTTTGCAGTGGGAGCCAATATAATTTTTCAAACAGATAAATTTAACAAGAGAAAAAACACATGCCTGCTAAATTGTAGTATTGCATCTGGCAAGAAAACTACAATGTAGGCTTCCTTTCTCTAAGGACTTGAGAACTTCAGGAGACAAGCACTTAATTAAGCAAGCTTCTAAATGCTGGGAAATCGCAGAAGTTAATTAATTGGCTAGTAAAGAGCTGATGACTTATATTAACCATTTTTGTGCCCTATGGACATTTGGAGAGTATCTAGTAATACAAGTCAAATACATTGGCACGGCTATGCTTCTGAAGTTTTGTATACCAGAACAGGCATTGTAAGAAATTAAGTCGCCCTGAGTGCAAATCTGGAAAAAAAAATTGTGTGTTAGGCTACCTCTTATACTGTAAGAAAACTGATATTGTGAAAAGCACAGGCAAGAGAATAGAAATGGGAAGCAGAGATATTTTTCCACAGAAGTATTCTTTTTTGTCACCATAACATTTTAATATTTCCAATTGTTACCTTTAAAAGATAGAAAGCCTTGAATTGTGCAGGGGAAAAATTAACTTTCTTACCACCTAACTGGGACTTCCAGCTTTTTGGGAGGTGAACGAGACAACACTTAGCAAAAAGCCCTTTTGATGTTACCATTTGTTGCCTATAAATCAGTCTACGTTTCTTATATAGCTTCCTATTACCTTTGTGTTAATTGGTTTATTAGTACCATAATGACATAGCACATCAGTATTAATGCAAAGGGAGGATAAATGCATCAAAAAGTATTTCTAATTCCATACACATGCAAAAGTAGCTAAATAGACAAAAATGTGGTTAAGGCAACTTACAAAATGAAAAATAAAATAAGTCAATGTTTCTCAAGACCAGAGTAAAATATTAATTTATAACTAGGGAAGTGATTTTTCCTTTCCATGATTCAAACAAAGTATATTAGTTGCTGAAGTAGGTAGACGTGCCATAATAAATTTTGGAGGTTCTTTTATTTTTGTCATTTAAATGATTTAGGTGCTAATCCACCTTGCAGAAAGCTGTACTGTCTTGAATGGGGCTCTTTGCAAAGACCCATCGGAACAGATTTTATTTCAGGAGCCTTAGTTATACCAAATCTCCCATCCCACCTTCTATATCTTAGAGAAGGTAAAATCTTCACAGCAGGACCTTATTTTTCTGTAAGCCTGTAAATCGCACTAACACACTGTTAATGTTATAACAAAAACAACAACAAAATTTAGGGAGTTGATCTCGCATCCACAAAAGTGAATTGCAATAGTCACTGACATCAGGTCTAGAAAGGATCTATACTTGTAAACCAGCCTTTAAAAGTTTAGAGCCAGTGAGTCTACAAACAATGAACATTTTACATGATTACAATTAACTCAACGAAAACAAAGGGAGTACTTAAAATGAGTAAATGAATTCAAAGTTGGTGACAGTTAATTGTTTGCTCCAGACAGGTCATTTGACTATGCAAATGTATCCAAGAAATCTTGGCCATTGCGCCTCAATTCTGCCCTACCGTTTCCCTGACCTTCCCATGCTGAGATCCTCCCACACAGGAGAGTTCTGCAATTACTTCTTTTGAACTACAATCCTCACCGGTATTCCAAGTCCTGAGATCATATCACACAGCTTTGCCAACACACCTAAGCTCCCAAAGTGCATCACCCACTGCTATTCCATTTGTGGGATACCCCCTCGTTTTCACTGGGACAAAGGAGAGTGAAAACATTTATGAAATAAAACACAAAACACATTCTATGCAATTTAGCCTTACCCTTCAAATATAAAAAGACACGTTGCACAAGATTAAATACTTGCAATTCTTTCTTTCTGTGAGTAAAACACAAGAATAAAACCATTAAGTCCCCATGCTACTAGCTGGTTAGGCTGCATGCAATGCTGCATCTGCCCTTAAAATACCAATACTTTTACCAATCCATGTGTATTCTCAGCGTTAGCAGATTTTGGAGAAGAGAACCACTAAAATCCTGAACCCATTGTGGGCATAAGCAATGAGTTTTTCTTTTCCCCCAGGGTGCTCCACCCCCACTCTGCCCTGAGGGCCTGCCCCACCTCACTCTGTTTCTGCCTGCCCCTGCTCTGCTCCCTCCCCTGCTCACTGCTCTCCCCCAAATCCCTCCCCCAGCCTACAATCAGCTGTTTTGGGGTGCCACCAAACAGCTGTGGCTGGTGGTTGCTGAGCACCCACTATTTTTTTTTCCTGTGGGTGCTCCAGCCACAGAGCACCCGTTGAGTCAGCACCTATGATTGTGGATACTGGGACTGTCCACCCAGAACTAAAGCTCAATCCACTCACTCAGGCCATAACTGAAGTCTTGGGGCAACAAATGAAGAAACAAGAATGGAGGGAAGGTCAAAGGTTAAAAAGCAGGGAACTAGAACAGGAAATAGAGCAGAGAACACTCAACAGTGCACACTGCTCCTCAAAAGCATCTAGGGAGCCAGTGGACACTGCCCAAAGAACTTTGCTCGGAGGTATGAGACAAGGGACCAGAAATAAGTTCCACAGTCACAGAGACACCCCCTGTCCAACTTCCTCCTCCTGGTGTGATGGATGGTCATCTTGACCAGTGCCAGGAGGCTGACAAAGGGGTCTTGTGACTTTGTGAGGACATGGATGGGGTGTGTGTAAATGAGGTGTGGGGAAAAGTGCAGCCAGAACCTCAGTAGGAGGTTAGTCAAGTGACAGCTCCTCAACACCATTGGAGTAGAATGTCTCATACTTTTCAGGGGCACGCCCCCCCTTACCGCTGTCCAGCCCCCACCCCTCAGGAGCGAGGCTGTGACTCCAGGGGCAGGGGGACACAGACCAGGTAAGGGGCCCAAGGCTGGGGCTGCAGCGGGGGCCAGCAGCTGAGCCTACAGCCGAGTGCAGAGCCATGGCTGGGGCCAGGAGCAGAGTTGGGCCTGGGTGGTGCTTCTGCACAACCCCCCTGGGTGGGGGCTGTCAGGTGAACCCTAAGGGGGTGCACCCCACAGTTTGGGGACCTCTGCTCTATGCAGATGTGCACCACAGTTTCCCTCTTGCTGAAGAAAGGACAGGTGTTAAGGAATTCTGTGAACTGCATCAGATACATGCTCCTGTGCTCCCGGCTCCATGGAGGAGCTGTCAATAGCCCAGGCGGGGTGGGAGGCTGGGAATCGAACCAGTATAGCGTGGTAAGAGGAGGAAACAGCCCGGGTGGGGTGGGGGCTGAGAACCGAACGGGGGGGGTGGGTTTGAGAGGAGGGAACAGCCCAGGTGGGGTGGGGGCTGGGAACCAAACCCCCGGGGGGGTGAGAGGAGGGAACAGCCCAGGTGGGGTGGGGGCTGGGAACTGAACCCCCCGGGGGGGGGGTGAGAGGAGGGAACAGCCCAGGTGGGGTGGGGGCTGGGAACCGAACCCGAGGGGCGGTGGGAGGAGGGAACAGCCCAGGTGGGGTGGGGGCTGGGAACCGAACCCAGGGGAGGGGGTGAGAGAAGGGAACAGCCCAGGTGGGGTGGGGGCTGGGAACCGAACCCGGGGGGGGGGGGAAGGTGGTGAGAGGAGAGAACAGCCCAGGTGGGGTGGGGGCTGGGAACCGAACCCGAGGGGGGGTGGGAGGAGGGAACAGCCCAGGTGGGGTGGGGGCTGGGAACCGAACCCGGGGGGTGTGTGGGGGGGAAGGTGGTGAGAGGAGGGAACAGCCCAGGTGGGGTGGGGGCTGGGAACCGAACCCGGGGGGGGTGTGGGGGGGAAGGTGGTGAGAGGAGGGAACAGCCCAGGTGGGGTGGGGGCTGGGAACCGAACCCGGGGGGGGGTGTGGGGGGGAAGGTGGTGAGAGGAGGGAACAGCCCAGGTGGGGTGGGGGCTGGGAACCGAACCCGGGGGGGGGGTGGGGGGGAAGGTGGTGAGAGGAGGGAACAGCCCAGGGGGCGTGGGGGCTGGGAACCGAACCCGGAGGGAGGGAATAAGAGGAGGGAACAGCTCAGACGGGGTGGGGGCTGGGAACCGAACCCGGGGGGGAGGGGGATAAGAGGAGGGAACAGCTCAGACGGGGTGGGGGCTGGGAACCGAACCCGGAGGGAGGGAATAAGAGGAGGGAACAGCTCAGACGGGGTGGGGGCTGGGAACCGAACCCGGGGGGGAGGGGGATAAGAGGAGGGAACAGCTCAGACGGGGTGGGGGCTGGGAACCGAACCCGGAGGGAGGGAATAAGAGGAGGGAACAGCTCAGACGGGGTGGGGGCTGGGAACCGAACCCGGGGGGGGGGGGATAAGAGGAGGGAACAGCTCAGACGGGGTGGGGGCTGGGAACCGAACCCGGAGGGAGGGGATAAGAGGAGGGAACAGCTCAGACGGGGTGGGGGCTGGGAACCGAACTGGGGGGGGGGATAAGAGGAGGGAACAGCTCAGACGGGGTGGGGGCTGGGAACCGAACCCGGGGGGGGGGGGATAAGAGGAGGGAACAGCTCAGACGGGGTGGGGGCTGGGAACCGAACCCGGAGGGAGGGGATAAGAGGAGGGAACAGCTCAGACGGGGTGGGGGCTGGGAACCGAACCAGTCTCCAGGGCGGCTCCCACCCTCGCGGCCAGCGGCGTTACGACGTCCTACTCGACAGACTCTTATCGCTCAGTCCCGGCCTCGGCGGCGGATTCGTATTTGGCGCGGGAACCTCCCACCTTCCCTCCCGGAAGCGGCTCCGCCTCCGAGCGGAACCAGTCGGGGCGCGCGTGCGCACTCAGGGACGGGGTCCAGAGGCGCCCGCTTTCCCTTTCCGGCCGGTGCCTGGGGTCCCGTACCGGGGCGGCGCGTGGGGCAGGGCAGCGCGGCGTCGAACGCTGGGGCTCGGAGCGGGTTTAAAATCTCAACGGATCCTAACGATTCCGGCTGTTCCTTCTCCGCAGCAACCCCCCCCCCCCCCGCCCGCGAGGTAAGCGGGACGGCTGGGGAGGCGCTTCTCCTCGCAGTGTGCGCCGGCCGGGCGGGCTCCGGTTTAGCAGCTAGTGCGGGCAAATCGCCCTGCCGTCATGGCAGGGGCGTTGCCTGAGTCCCCCCCGCTCGCCGGGCCAGTGGGGCTGCTGGGCAGCGCGTTAGGGTGGTGGCCAGGCTGCAAAGTCCCATGTCCCCGGGTGGCCGTGGGAAACCCGTGGTCACACTAACGTGGCTCTTCCCAGTGTGTCAAAAACGGTTGTGTTGTGTTGTGCCCCAGGTGCCAGGGAGCCAGATCCTGGTTTTCGTGAGCCCTGGGGGCCCGGGAGCCCATTGCGCTCAGCGCTGGCCAGACACAGAACAAGACAGCCCCTGCCCCGAAGAGCTTGCTAGGCACAACAGACGCGTCGCCTCTAAGGCCAGAAGTGACCACTGTGATCAGAGCACAGGCCTGCCTGGGTCTAACACCCGATTCGGTTAGAGCGTTATCTTTAGACAAACTTCCCAGCTTGATTTCAGAACGGTCCGCGATAGAGAATACACCAGGGCCCTTGTAAATTGTCCCAGTGGTTAATTACGCTCACCATTAAACATTTATGCTTTATTTCCGGCTTAAATGTACCTGGCTTCAATTTCAACCCATTGGATTGTGTTCTATCTTTATGTGCTAGACTGAAAAGCCAATTATTGTATATGTCTTCCCTCCGTAGATATTTATAGATTGTAATCAAGTCACCCCTTAAAATTCTGTTTTGTTAAGCTAAAGACAAAGGCGTACACGCAAACAATGAGACAGTACTGGTCAGCGTGATGATAAACTGTAGTCTCTGTACATCAGATCACTCCAATGGAAGTGGTCTGAAAAATCTGGAACCATTTTGTAATTGGACAAAACATAGTAGCTTGCAACAGAGGAATCTGTTAGCTTGATCTTCAGATCTCTCTAGTGAGCTGGTACTGAGAGCATGCGGAGTTGGTCGACGCTACGCCCGACTCATGAGACAGCTCATGGTGTCTGACACTATCAGGTGGCCCAGAGACATCTACACGGAACACATCACGGGCCACTGTCAGTACCAGGTCAAGTAATCGAGACCGCCAACCAGGGAAATAACCCGTTTCCTTCCCTGACAAACCGAGGGACACACCCCACCCATGTACTATTCTCTACACCAATACTGAACTCTTAATACATTCCATGAGGGGTGTACCCAAGTCCATTTATTCACTGATGCTTTAAAAATCACACCACAGTCTGGATCTGTGCTGGTTATGTGATATGTATGTACCTCGTGAACCTTGTAACCGATACTTATAATCCCTCATAACCCAAGCCTGACCCCAGATGTACAGTACCTTCCTTCTTAACTTGTGTATCTTTTGATTTTAAACATTAACTGTAATAATATTTTTGTGAGGGGCAGTTTCAGGGACCAGGAAACCAGGGTTCACATGTTTGTTCATTGTAGTACTCATAGTGTGTTAGGTGCTTTCCAGATAGACAATATGTAACAGTTTTAGGATTGATAATTACGCAAGGTTAGGAGGAATGGGAAACTCTTCTAGTTGGAGCCAGGGTGGGGTTGGAGAAGTGAGGTGTGTGTTGTTGTTTTTTTAGTATTAGGACAAAGAATGGTTATTTCTGTCTGGTGCTTCATTTATAGCTTTCCTTTAGGGTAAATTATTTGTAAAATCACTAGAAAAGGATGGAGTAAGGGAGAAGCCATGCAGGTGAATAGTGTATTGTTATACTTAGTGAAAGATCACTACAGAAATATATGGGAGGGAGGGGAAGAAATATACTATAGCAAGACAGCTATTGAATGTTCTGAGCCACGGAACAAATAATTTTGGTAACAAAAGGGTGACTAGAGAGAATTTCCACTCTTTCCTCTGCCTCCCCAAGGAAAATCCACTCTAAATTGCTATTCATCAATTATAGTGGCTGAAGTGAACAGTGTGATGATCATTCAGTCCATGTTATTACAGTTTCATTTGGGATGTAAAGTATCTACTCTCTGAAGGAAAGATATAATTTCTTTTTAAATATTTCCATATCTGTGGGACAAATTTGGTCACGACACTGGTTACTGTCCACTGATTGATTAATCAGAACTAATCTCCAGAATTGATGAGGCCTCAATAATGAAAATTAATTAGTTTAGCTGTATTCTTTGTTTCTTTTCATTAATGTTAGTCTTAAAAGTTTAATTGCTCACTGTTATATTGCTTATAATTTCCATAGGAAAACATCATAATTAAATTGAGACACTTGTTTATTTGTTTCTTAGACACAGTGTGAGATTTTCAGAAGTGCCTAAAGGAATTGGTTAGCTCAGTTCTCATAAAAATTAATGGTAACTTTGAAAATCTCAGCCCTAATCTTTACTTGATTACAGCATGCTAGCATTATTATTAAGGCTACGATTTTGTCATGGAGGTCGTGTAAGTCATGGATTCTTTCCAAAGACCTCCGTGACTTCGGTGGCTGGGAGCTGCAGGGTCCTGCCGCTTCCCACGGTGGCCGGGAGCTGCGGGGTACCCCTGCCACCTCAGGCAGCGGGGCTGCCAAGCTCTGAGCCACCATGGGCAGCGGGAGTACCCCGCAGACCTCAAGGTGGCAGGGGGATCCCCACTGCCCCTGATCCCCACGGGCAGCAGGCGGACCCCAGCACCTCCCCGCAGGTCTGAGGTCCCTTCCAACCCTGATATTCTATGAGGAGTGCTTAAAGAGGAGTGCTTAGACCATATTGGCCAGCTTCAACTTGGTCCCTTACTGTTTTAATACCCTTTAACAAACAAGTGATGTCATTGCCAATTATCTACTTCATCTAAAACCATCTTTGAGACAATTCACATTTATTTCCAGTCTTAATTCAGATTTACAATCTCCTGTCTTCCCAAGGCCTTTCCTCCCTTGCTCTTTGCTCCTTGCTGACCAACAGTTTTTCCCTTGCATGTGGGTTCACCTAGGCCCTAATTTTTGAAATAACACTATCATCTGTTTTTCTTTACAACACATAGTTCTTTAACCAAACTTAAGTTAACTCTGATTCTCTAATATTCTACATAACATCTAAAACCTGTGTCAGGTTCATTTCAGAAATGTATGAAAGGGGGACTTTGTCTCAGCAATGACATAGTAAGCCCAGCTTTCTTACTGACAGCAGGTGAGGTGATTTTACTGTCTTCTATCCTTATCTGTTTGTCTTTTCTTTCTTCAGTCAAACAGGCAGTAGGATGGAACAGATGTAAGCCTGGTGTAAGGCCTCCTTGATACTGTTTTCTTTTTCCTTAAGCTACGTGTGACTGCGGCTTTCAGCATAGCCTCTGCTCTGTCTGTACATTTGTCAAGTGACAAGTGTCTTCATGGTCTAATGAGAGACGCTTGTATGCACTTGTAGAAGTGACAAAGGGTCCTGTGGCACCTTATAGACTAACAGAGGTATTGGAGCATAAGCTTTCGTGGGTGAATACCCACTTCGTCGGACCAGGACCCTTTGTCGCTTCTACAGATCCAGACTAACACGGCTACCCCTCTGATACTTGTATGCACTTGGGATTTCTCTTTCTTGAGCCTCACGTGCTGAGTAACCTCACTTGCTCTGTTAACTTTGGATCTGTTAAATTCTTTAAGACTGTTAATTCTGTGGGGGTTTTTTAAATCTAAAACTACTCATTGTCTGCCAGGTAGTGCTTTATCCTGTAGAGGTGAGTACTGAGTGTTCTTAACACTGTTGACTTCGGTGTTCAGGGCTTCTAAGCACCTTACACAAGGTGTTTAACTTGCAGAATTGTGCCGTTGCTGTATGAGCATGAAAGGTATTTTTCAAGTAAATCCTGTGGCATACAAAGTTGAGATCTTGAGTAGAAGAACTTAACCATTTAGAAATCTTTTAACGTTGCAGTATTATTTTTAAACTGTTGACATTTCCGGATCCTGCAAATACTTCTGCACAGGCTTAGTTTTACTTACTGGGCAGACCCACTGAAGTTAGTGGGAATCCTTAGATGCATAAAATTAAATATGTGCATGAGTGTTTGCATGATTGAAGCTTTATTGTTCCTTCTTGATGCAGAAGTGTGCTTTTTTTCTCTCCATGCTTCGTGTAGTGCTAACCATACTGTAGTACTCTAGAAATAAATAAATTCCAGTACAGTTTGTACTTTGTTAGTGTCACATCCAAACCTCTAAGTTGAATAGGAGCTATCAATTTATAGTCCAATTGTCATCATTACCATAAGTGTACCAGGACTGATGCCCCTCTGTTGGGTTTGCTCAGCTTTAGGTTTTCAAAAAAAATTCTTTTTTGTCTGACTTAATTTTCACTTTGCTTTACTGGAACTTGTTAATATTGCTTCAAAAGTGTGCTGATTCTGTCAGTTTGCTCTTTGTGATCATTCATATTTTTATGTCGATATAGACCTGTGTGTTACAATCTGTGATATTTTTCATTTAGCTAACTGGAACTTACAATTTTCCTTACTTTTTTTCCAGTACTTATGGGTAAGAGAAAAGAGGAAAGCTTTTCAAAACCTGGATTTCACAAAAGGCCAAGACAAGAATACACAGATGAATCTAATGATGAGCTTGATGAAGAAGAACGTTCACAGTTTCAGTCTGGCAGCAGTTCCAGTTCGCAGTCGGTAAGATGTGTGTCCTGTTAGAAATGACAGTTTTAAAAAAGTGGAAATAAGCAAACTGGTATAAATATAGTGCTGTTTGAGTCAGGTTGATTGTAAAGCAGGAGTGTCTTGCATGTAGGCTGCAGAAAGAACAATATGAAAATAAAGCTACCAGTGATGTTTCTATCATGTCTTCTTCAGTTGTCCTCTGCTACATTTGAGGAAACATCTTTCTTCTGGAATAATTTTTTAGGGTGCTATCAACCATAATGATCTGTTCTTCGGATTCATACACGTGTTACACAATTTCTTAAAGCATTCTGTTTTGATCCTTTTATAAATTCCACAGCCTGTTGCAGTCCCCAGTTGTCCTTTGGAATAGACCGTAAAGATTACTATTTTTAAATGCAACTTTAATAATTTGTGCAATACATACTCATGGCAACTAAGCATTGTTTAAAATTAAAATCATAAGTTGCATTGACAGCCACAGTCAATTGCATTATATTAAATGACTACTTCTGAGGGCAAAAAACATAGGCAACCAAGTTAAGGAAATAAAATGTTTGGTTAGTCATCCAAAAACTAACCAAATATGTTGTGCAAGTTGTGATTTTATGTTGCACAAAAATGGAGGGGTGGGGGTTGGGAAGTATTTAAAAGATAAATGAGTGATCCAGAAGGAGCAGTTGGAGCCACTGTAGCTTGTTAAAACATATCCCAAATACTTTGTGACACCATCAAAATAGAATCATATTTTTGAAATATATTTTTTGTGTAAATGGTAATTTAAAATAAAGCGAGGATGAATGCCATCCTTATTGCTCTCTAGAGTTGTTGAGTCATAATGAGATAATTATTTTCAGAAAAAATGCTTTAAGAAGAAATGCTCTTTAAATGCAAAGGCAGTGTTGTCTGATGTGAGAACTCAAGTTACAGGTGACCTTTACATATGCTTAAAACCGTTACTTGTTTCTAGGAAATAAAGTGCAGAGAAATGAATATTGTATTCCAAAAGCTTTACCTTTACCCTAAAAACTTTCTAACAAAATATGTCAACATTTTGCCACTGGATTATCCCTTCTGCTTCTAAATTCAGCTCCTTCCCAACTCTGAAAGTTGTTTAAAAAGAGTAAAGATTATTCTAAAAAAAAAAAAAATCTACATAGTGTATGAAGAATATTATACCACATGGAAGCTAAATAATAAAAGCATGCTGTGTAAGATGTTCATGACTCGATAACTTGAAGGGGAAAAACTAAGGCTATATATACACTGCATACCTCTTGTGTACCTACACACCACAGTGAAAAGCAGGGTGCATCCACACTACTGTGTGTAGCTACACGTGTCCCCAGAAGCGGGGAGCTGCTGGAGCCATTTCCCATTGCCTCCCTGCTATGGGGAAAGACTCCAACAGCAGAACACTAAACTGCTAAAAATGGCAATGTACATAGGGATGCACTGTGTGGGCAAGTAGAGAGCCCTGTAGGGTACATACTCAGGTACATACCCACAGGGTTTGGGAAGTGTCTTTATTCACCTACGCAGTGACTCACCATCTACACTGCTATTTATACCCATGCTGGAGGGTTGTCTGTGGTGTATATACTCTACATGCCATGGAAAGGAGTATGTAGTATAGATGTACCCTAAAACTATCTTTGATTAAATGTAGCATTTTGATAACTATTTGCATTTAATGCTACCTTATGACTGAATTACACCACCAACTATACATTTTCATATTGTTGTGTAATTTGTATGCATCATCACCTAAAGCCCTTCCATCTGTTGTCCTGCTTGGCTACAAAAGTATCTGTGACTTTTGTTACCATTGCCATTTTATCACCATGCTGTCGTTTTAATTTCTCATTCTACGTGACTCACTTTTGTGTTTGATTTATGTCATTTTCATGATATTTCTGTAGACTTCGGGGGAAGTGGGGATAATTGAAAGCATCCAATTGAAGAACTTCATGTGCCATTCAATGTTGGGGCCCTTTCAGTTTGGATCCAATGTAAACTTTGTGGTTGGAAACAATGGAAGTAAGTATTAATTTTCCCATTTCTCTGTCAGGAGCATTTTTGGGGGACTTATCCAAAAACTAAACGAAATATGTTCCTAAATATTTAGAGCCATTTCAGGAAGGATGTGGACAAATTGGAGAAAGTCCTGAGAAGAGCAACAAAAATGATTGAGGGTCTAGAAAGCATGACCTATGAGGGAAGATTGGAAAAAATTGGGTTTGTTCAGTTTGGAGAAGAGAAGACTGAGAGGGCATATAAAAAAAAAGCATATAAAAGGTTGTTACAAGGAGGAGGGAGAAAAATTATTCTCCTTAACCTCTGAGGACAGAAGAAGAAGCAATGGGCTTAAATTGCAGCCAGGGCAGTTTAGGTTGGAATTAGGAAAAAACTTCCTAACTGTCAGGGTAATTAAGCACTGGACTGAATTGCCTAGGAAGGTTGTGTAATCTTCATAATTGGAGATTTTTAAGAGTAGGTTAGACAAACACTTGTCAGGGATGGTCTAGATAATCCTTAGTCCTGCCATGAGTGCAGGGGACTGGACTAGACCACCTCTCTCAAGGTCCCTTCCAGTCCTATGATTCTATGAGTCTATGGAAGTTCATTACAAAAATCTGTAAAGTATGCCCCAAAACAAGTGTTGATATATGTATAAAATAAATATTCTTCAAGTGGAGAACAGAATTATGATAAGACAAGAAACCAAAAGGCCAAAAGAAAAATACTACGCAGCTGGTATACTCACTACTTTCAGAATAGATCCAAAATGTACAAAAGTTGAGAACTTTATCTGGTGCATGATTTGTCTTAATTCTTGTTCTCTGAAAATAATGTTGTGATTAGAGGTAAAAAGTCAGTATGAACTGAACTCTTGCACGTTCAAGTTCTGGAAAATAACTTGTTAAACGCATTGTTACCTTCTTCTAGCAGCTAAAATGCATGGTTTTGTTTTGTTTTTTCTTTCAAATCAGGTTTTGAGTAAGATTCTGTCCTTTATTCACAATTTAAAGGACTGGTGTTAGGTAAAACAAACGAATTTAAATTTTTCTTGTGCATTTTGCCTGCTTGGACAATCAACAAATAGAAAAATAATTAGTCATCTCTGCTTGCATTTCTAGTCATTTTTGCTCTCTGTGTTCTGTCCTAGTGTAGCACTGCAATGTTTGGATTGCAGACACTGTAGAAACTCATTATTTTCATACTTAAAATGGTGATCTTTGAATTCTTTTTGTTCTGTAAAAACTTTTAGTATGGCTTTGAAAAAACAAAATGCACAAACACTACTACTACTACTTCTCAAATTTGGACATGAACTACTTGACCTATACTTGTTCATGTTAGGAGACAAAATTATGGATATTCTTTTCAACTTAGTTTGAATACATTGAACTAAGAAAGCTTTTTGTGGAATAAAAACTGGAAAAGCGGTAATATTTTGCCAACATTGGAATGGTTGGTGTGTGCATTTGTCATGTCTTTTACAATAGATATTCTTAAAGTCTAATTTCAGTTTTATTAGTCTGACTTAGATGTGTGCAGGTTTGGCTAAAATTATATACACTGTAATTGAATTGTATAAATAGAACACAGTACTGTTTTATAAGAAGATTACTTGTTTGCTTTTTCAGGTGGGAAGAGTGCTGTATTAACTGCTCTTATTGTTGGCCTTGGGGGAAAAGCTACCACAACTAACAGAGGATCCTCTTTGAAAGTATTTGTGAAAGATGGAGAGACGTAAGTGAAACTGTGTATTGATGTGTTTGAAGTGAGCTGTTAGTTTGGTGTTAAAGTTAGTTTGGTCCATTGAGTTACAAAGTCCTTAGTTTTCCCTTTTGCTTTATTGGGCCTTTTATAGAGCGTCAGGATGAGAAACATTTTTAAAAATATAGGAATGTGTGGTTTTAAAATAATAAAAATTAGTAAGTTGGACTGTGGTGTGATATCTGAAGCTACTAAATTTTTTTAATTAATTTGAAATTTAGTCACTGTCATTAACTGCTATATAAATAGAAATAAATTTCATTTCCTCTCAGTAGTGAATTCTAAGATAATTTAAATATTTTAAAGAATGCCCATAATTTCTGAACTTTCTTTTAAACTCTTTCCTTTACTTTGAGCAGCCTATTTATTCCCTTCTGCAGTGGCAACCTTATTTTCGTCTGGAATGGGTTGTCTGATACCCAGAATTGATTGTTAATGCTCCTCTCAGCCCCCAAAGTAGAAAGTAGACTTATGTACTAATTCAGTTATCTATTATTTAATTACTTTTTCACTGAGTTGAGCAGAGACAATGGAAGGCCTTTTGCTCTCATATCAGAGCATCTAAAATTGTTGCAGCACTGCCAGTCTGAATCCTACCTTTTCAGATTTGATAGCTGCTTTCAACTACCTGAAAGGGGGTTCCAGAGAGGATGGATCTAGACTGTTCTCAGTGGTACCAGATGACAGAACAAGGAGTAATGGTCTCAAGTTGCAGTGGGGGAGGTTTAGGTTGGATATTAGGAAAAACTTTTTCACTAGGAGGGTGGTGAAGCACTGGAATGGGTTACCAAGGGAGGTGGTGGAATTTCCTTCCTTAGAGGGTTTTTAAGGTCAGGCTTGACAAAGCCCTGGCTGGGATGATTGAGTTGGGGATTGGTCCTGCTTTGAGCAGGAAGTTGGACGAGATGACCTCCTGAGATCCCTTCCAACCCTGATATTCTATGATGGATTTAAACATTCTGTTAACATACTACTTAAAGCCTTTTTTAACGTTATGTTTTACATGATACTATAGCTGAGTGCTCATAAAAGTAAAGGCGTAGTATCATGGTTAGATCCAGACACTTAGCTCAGACAGCTCTGGCCATACATCTTGTCAGGGTTCCCATCCCACTCTGAACTCTGGAGTACAGATGTGGGGACCCACATGAAAGCCCCCCTAAGCTTATTTCTACCAGCTTAGATTGAGACTCCCCCAAGGCACAAATCCCTTGTCCTTGAACAGTATGCTGCCCCCACCAAGTTATTGAAACAAACATTTAGGGAGGGCCACTTGGAGCCCTCTCTTACCCCAACATATCCCCTCCAAGCCTTACACCCCCCTTTCCTGGGGAGGCTTGAGAATAATATCCTAACCTGTGCTCACTTTGTAACGAATTGATCAACCCCCCTGCGTCTTAGGACACTGAAAATCAATCAGGTTCTTAAAAGAAGAATTTTATTTAAAGAAAAGGTATAAGAATCACCTCTTTAAAACTGGGATGGAAGATAACTTTACAGGGTAACAAAAGATTCACAAACACAGAGGAACTCCCTCTAGACTTAGTTCAAAGTTACAAAAAACAGGAATAAACCTCCCTCTAGCAAAGGGAAAATTTACAAGCTAAAACGAAAGATAATCTAACACCTCCCCTGGCTTTTACTTTCTATCTTTGTAATTCTTTTTAGGCAGGTTCTTAAGAGATGTTTTTTCTTCCCGACTCTGAGAGGACACACAAAACAAAAAGAACAGGAGTACTTGTGGCACCTTAGAGTCTAACAAACTTATTTGAGCATAAGCTTTCGTGGGCTACAGTCCACTTCATCAGATGCATAGAATGGCCCATTTCAGACAGACCAGTTGACAAGAAGATGTGAGGATACTTAAGATGGGATACTTAAGATGGGGAAATAGATTAAATTTGTGTAATGACCCGCCATTCACAGTCTCTATTTAAACCTAAATTAATGGTATCTAGTTTGTAAACTAATTCCAATTCGGCAGTTTCTCGTTGGAGTCTGTTTTTGAAGCTTTTTTTGTTGCAAAATTGCCACCTTTAAATCTGTTACTGAGTGACCAAAGAGGTTGAAGTGTTCACCTACTGGTTTTTGAATGTTATGATTCCTGATGTCAGATTTGTGTCCATTTATTCTTTTGTGTAGAGACTGTCCGGTTTGGCCAATGTATATGACAGAGGGGCATTGTTGGCATATGTGATATATGCCACATTATCTTAAGTATCCTCACACCTTCTTGTCAACTGTCTGTCTGAAATGGGCCATCTTGATTATCACTACAAAAGTTTTTTCCTCCTGCTGCTAATAGCTCTCCTTAATTAATTAGCCTCTTAGAGTTGGTATGGCAAATTCCACCTTTTCATGATTCTCTGTATGTATATATATATTCTTACTATATGTTCCATTCTATGCATATGATGAAGTGGACTGTAGCCCACAAAAGCTTATGCTCAAATAAATTTTTAGTCTCTAAGGTGCCACGAGTACTCCTGTTCTTTTTGCGGATACAGACTAACACGGCTGCTACTCTGAAATCTGACACAAAACAAAGAGCACCAACAAAGCCTTCCCCTCCTCCCCCGCCCCCCGATTTGAAAGTATCTTCTTTCCCCATTGGTCCTATTGGTCAGGTGCCAACCAGGTTATTTGAGCTTCTTAACCCATTACAGGTAAAGGAGGGATTTCAGGCTACCCTTAGCTGTATGATTACGACACATCTCAGTTTGGCCTATAGAACTTTCTGCTTTGGAGCTCAGACTCTCCTGTGCAAACATAGTACCATGGTAGTTCTGTGTTGACCTACAATTAGGATGAAACAGACCCAACTAACTTTCGGTTGTGGCCTAAACAGGAATTGAAAATCTATTGGCAGAAAGTCTATTTCTTTATCATGAATGATTCAAACTCAGATATTTTAAGTTAATGTTTTTTTAGTTCTGCAGATGTTTCAATAACGTTAAGAAACCAAGGTAAAGATGCATTTAAACCAGGAGTATATGGCAGTTCTATTATTGTGACTCAACACATTAGCATGGATGGAAGTCGTAGTTATAAACTGAAAAGCAAAACAGGTTTGGCAATACTTTGTTTTATTTTCAATTTTAAAGCATTTGAAAAAAAAAATTTCATTACTGTCTTTCGTATGTTTGTGAAGGATTAGGTTTCCTGTGAGCCAGTGAAAATTCAAAAGTTTTAAAGACAGAGTTAGCTAGTTTTTCTATACTGGTTCTGTGAGAGAGATGCTTGAACAATAAAATGAATAAACAAAAAATGTAACTTCCGTTATTTTAAAAAGTAAAGCTTAATATCTTTCTATTAGCATATTTGCATTAATGTATTCTGACTTTAACAGTACTGTGAAATTATTAGCCATATTCTAACATTAAATTAAGAAATACTAAGTAGTATGTGTCACATTCTGACTAGTGAGGGGTTGTGTCTCCAGCTGCCTTACAACCGTGGGTGCCTCACAATACTTTGCTGCTGTATCTCCCAACCTGAGCCTCCTCACAAACAGCCAGACAGCCTGCAGGTCACATCATGAGTGTCTGTATAGCTTCAGCCTGCCAGCAACACTCCAATCACACTCTGGCTTCCACTAGCCTTGATTACCACTTACAGGGTGACCCCAACACACTCCCAGTCCCGAATTTTCCAAAAAACATGTGTTCTGCATTGTCTAGTCCTCTCCTGGACAGTTCAGATATTAGAGGTTAATTGCCCTTGTAAGGGATTAATATTCAACAGTTTGCTTTTTAACTGGAGTTACCCAAACAGTTCAATTTAAACACAACAGTGGATTAGTTTGGATGAAAGAATAAAACAAGTTTATTTAACTACAAAGAAAGATTTTAAGACAGTACAACTGTAAGGCGTTAGTCAGAAATGATTACAAGGGAAATAACGATTAAACACTTTCTAGTAACTAAACTTAAAAAACTAGACTTGGTTCCAGGTAAAGTCCTTACCATAGCTTCTCAGCAATATTGCTGACCAAATTCTCAAGTCTGAATCCCTCCCAAAGGCTGCTTTCCCTTTACATTTATCACAGTACTATACTTTGTCATCTTAGGTGAAAGAGTAAGTGAGAAAGATAGGGAGAGGAAAAAAGAGAGAATTCCCGGTGGGGCGGGCGGTGGGGGAAGAAGGGGTGCTTGCCCCTCACTTTTATAGTCCAGTCATCATGTGAAATGCATTTTCCTGAGCATTACCTCTAGATAAAGTTCCTTCCCACTGTGAGGACAGAGACGTGGAGCTTCATGGTGAAAGAGGTTCCTATGTTGTTGTTTGTTAAAATGTACGTTGATTTGTTCCTGTCCCTGTATTGCCAAAGAATGGCCAATTGCCAATCAACTTTGATGACACCTGGCTAGAGGCAACAACTTGTCCTTTGTCTTTGAGAAACTGGTTTAGCCACTCCCCAGACTTGTCTGGTAAACGTATTTCAGTCATGATTTCAGTTTGTTAATAACTTTACATAATGTTGCCGCATATATTTCACTATCATATTATCGACCAGTGAGCTAATAGTTTTCAAGTGATACCTCACAAGGCATATTTTGTACAGAGATTATTTTAATAATAATAAATGGAGATATGCCAATCTCCTAGAACTGGAAGGACCTGAAAGTCCCCTGCCTTCACTAGTAGGACCAAGTACTGTCCCCTGACAGATTTTTGCCCCAGATCCCTAAATGGCCCGCTCAAGGATTGAACTCACAACCCTTGGTTTAGCTGGCCAATGCTCAAACCACTGAGCTATCCCTCCCCCCTGTTAGAATAGTGTGTAGAGCGTGGTGCATTCAGTCACAGTATAGCAAGCTATACATTTTTTGTATTTATGATTTTGGATATAAACTGATATGGGTTTTTTCTTTTTTTCTTTTTTTTATACCTTCAGGGACATTAATTTCTTCTAAGAAAGAAGAACTTATTGCAATACTGGATCACTTTAATATACAGGTAATTGCTGAAATATTTGTTAGTTCTACATTACTTGTAGAGGTAAACTAAACATTTTTGATAAAGCATGCTCCATTTTGATGAACGAGGGCACTAGTTCTTTCATACTAACACAGTGCTGCATCAGTTCACATTCAAAGGGTTATCTTCACAGGCAGTGGCTAGAAATTCAGGTTTGAAAAGGAAAAATAGAAAACTTGCATTCTGAAGGATATGAATTTGCTATGGAGGTTGGATAAACAAAACAAACCAGATGTGACCTAATGTTTGGGATTCAGTCATGCTGTTCTTGGAATTCCCACCTTATGTACTGATGCCTGTTATTTCATCCATACAGTAGAACCTCAGAGTTACAAACACCAGAGGTATGATCTGATCAGTCAACCACGCGCCTCATTTAGAACCAGAAGTACACAATCAGGCAGTAAGAGACCAAAAAATAAGCAAGTACAGTACTGTTAAATGTAAACTACTAAAAAAAAAAAAAAGGGGGGGGGGAAAGCAACATTTTTCTTCTGCATAGTAAAGTTTCAAAGCTGTATTAAGTCAATGTTCAGTTGTAAATTTTTGAAAGAGCAACCATAACATTTTGTTCAAAGTTATGAACAACCTCCATTCCCAAGGTGTTCGTAACTCTGAGGTTCTACTGTAATTGGAGATTGTTATAGTATCTTGTTACTCACTTTTAGTGCAGAGGGTCTGTAGATCAACCTGTTCTAGCAGAGACCTATTTGGTTAGTTTTCTTTCTGTTAAGTGATTCAAGGAAGAATAATATGTACTACTATGCACAACACTATAAAATGTTTTACAACAACACCTATTCAACATGTGCAAAGAAAATCTTTATGTTGCAACTTAATTTAAATATTGTACTGTTTTTATTGGAATTTCCATGCCAAGTGTAATTTTTTGGGATGTGCTGAATGGTTTGTGGAACTGAAGATGGAGTCTTATTTTTATTTCACTCATATAGAATTGATTCCATATCATGACACTCTACAGCTGTTCAGTGGTCTATTTAACCATACCAAACTGTACCTCCTCCACACCCCTCCCCGCATACATTTTTACCTTCATTTCACTTTCTAGTAGCCAGTGTTCACGTTATACACACTGCTTCCATGGTGTACCTCTCTTTTGCCTTAGTGTGTGCCTTCTTGGAAGACTCAGCAGTCAGTTTAATGAACAAGAAGACTTCACTAATGACTCTCTTTTAGATGTGGCTTGTCCAGGTCATGACTTAGTCAATTTGACAGAGGGATGTAGGAAAAATGGAGACCCCATTTCTGTCGATGTGCTTTCATTAATATTAACTTAGTTTAAAATACTTCTGTTGTTTATAAATGTGGTGTTGTTACAGGTAGATAATCCTGTGTCTGTTTTAACCCAAGAGATGAGCAAGCACTTCTTACAGTCTAAAAATGAAGGTGACAAATACAAGGTGAGCTAAGCGGGATCAATGGCATTTAAATAAAATATTGTAAAGTACAGTTCCTGTTCAGTCATTTTTAATTTTTAAAACTTCTGTGAGGTTGTTGTATGCAATCCAGTGAAAGAAGAGTTATATTCAGAAAAATATGATTTAAATGGGAATATATTTGTTTCAAATTTGTGTAAAGGATTTACCAATGGCATTTGAAAAATAATTTTGAAAAAAAAGTTAATTGTCTGAATTTGACAGCCTTCAAAGCACATTGCAAAGCTTACTTTTACTCCCTGGCCTATGAGGAGATGGCTATTGGTAGGTCTGGGTAATGGTGGTGTGGGACTATGGGAATTGTATAGGGAGGTTAAGTACTACTTGTAGTTCTGTTATTTTTTACGTTGTTGGGTTATTTGATTTGATGTGATCTGCAGTGTCTGATGCATTGGTTTAATGTTTTTTAAGACTGCTTAGGGTGCTCAGAGTATTGGATGGGTGCACGTTTTATAACCGTTTGTAAAAATCCAAATAAAAAAACCCCTTAAATTCACTTTACACATTTTTACCAAAGCTGAAGTTTCGATCTCTCTCTTTGGTTTTAGTTCTTTATGAAAGCAACCCAGCTGGAGCAGATGAAAGCTGATTATTCATACATTATGGAAACTAAGTCAAGGACTAATGACCAGATAGGACAAGGAGTAGGGGTATGTAAAGATTACAGTGGTTAATTCCTACACTCATGGACACTGAAATAATATAAGAAGTACAGATATTACCCATTATAAAATGCAGTTGCACCATAAATTAACTATCAATTTGTAATATAGTTTCTTATTATTTAGCTTAGTATTGCTTAAATTGATTAATCTGAATCAGTTTAAATTTAAAAAAAATTATCCTTCTACAATTCCATATTAGACCAACAATCCTTTATGCTCAGTAACATTTGAATCTTTTTACTTTTTTTAGCGTCTTCAAGACCTTAAGCAGCACTACGTCGAGAAAGAGGAGCGCTACAAAAGTATTGCGTTCGTGAGTGAAATGCAAACCAATCTAGAGGCTTTGAAACACAAAATGGCCTGGGCAGTGGTAACTTTCTTGTTAGAATATCTTTTTCTTGAACTGAAGTTCACTTAATTTATCTTCAAGTTACCTTGACTGGTGTGATGTATACTTCAGTCTTTCTTTTAAACATTTCAGGTGAATGAAACTGAAAAAGAAATGAAACCAATCAAAGATAATATTGATATTGAGGAAGGACGTACTGAAAAGTATGACCAGAAGCTAAATGAATGGCAGGTAATTCTGAATTTAGTCTGGAAGCATAATGTAGTAAAATCTCATCATAAACAAAGCTGATAATCAATACCACTGAACTGCTTATTTTTTGCTGATGATAGCAAATCAGCTTGAGGCACTCCTTCTGTTTATAGGTTTCAGTGTAGTAGCCATGTTAGTCTGTGTCAGCAAAAGGAAAATAAGAAGAAATACTTGTGGCACCTTGGAGACTAACAAATTTATTTCAGCATAAGCTTTCGTGGGTTAGAACCCACTTCATCAGACGCATGGAATGGAACATACAGTGAACAGATATTTATACAGTCAGAGAAACATGATAAGGTGGAAGTGCCTATACCAACTTTAAGAGGCTAATTAATCAAGAGGAACTATAACAGCAGGGGGGAAAAAAAACTTTTGAAGTGATAAACAAGATGGCCCATTGCGGACAGTTGACACAAAGGTGTGAGTGAGGATCGTTAACTTAAGGGAAATAGATTCAATTAATGTAATGGCCAAGCCATTCCCAGTCCCTATTTAACTTCTGTTTATAGTCATTTGTAACATTGAAAGAGTTAATCAGGTTTCATATTCTTAGTACTGTTATCAGTTAATGCTGTCAGTCAAGGGCCACAATTTAACATTCTGATTCTGTAGATTTTTACCAGTCAAAAGACTCCTTCCTTACTTTGCTATCATTAACTTACCCTCGGAATTGCTTCCAGACTATTTGGCTGCTTTGTTCTAGTGAGGCAGTGAAAATAGTTTAATTAAATTTTTAATTCTCTCCTGTTATGTAGATTATCAGAGCTATCTACTCAGTTCTTCCAGTTATAGCCTAAAGAGCCATATCTAAATAGCAGTCTTTATTTATGCGCTATTGATTAGCAATCTGAACCTTCATGGTCATATTAATGCTTGTTCACCACCCCAGTTCACTGTGGACCAACTCTAGAATGAGAAGATAGTTTGTTCTCTGTGCTTCCTAAGTCCTAGGTTTTTTGTTTTGTTGATTCACTCAACTGTCTGATGTGATGTGGAATCACTGACTGAGAAACAAACTGAAATTACCAATTTTGCATAGGCGAGTGAGTAGTCTTTGAATGATGGTTACTTTTAATTCTGTTCTATATAGGTTCTTATACAATGCTTATCACAATAGTATCTGAGTGCCTTTCAATAGTGTATTAAGCAATGTGGGTAACATTTATCGTGTGTGTTATGTCAAGTCAGCATTGGCCATTTGAGAGCTGGAGACCACTGGTGAAAGGCAAAAGTATTCCGCAAACAAATAATTCCCTGAGCCATGTAGAGACTAAATTTGATGTTGCATGGCACTGGAACTTTCAGATGTGTTAAGAGAGGGACCTGGTGAATCAGATATTCTGGTGATATGCATAGGAAATCTGTTCCACACTGGATATATAAAACATTGCTGTTCTGTGTGTGTTGTTTTGGGTCCATTAAAATCCCTCAATGTTTTTTTTCAAACTTAGCAACGCACTTGTTCATCACTGAAAATTACATATGAGCCAAATAAACATTTTTAAAATGAAGCTGATTTTAGTTACTTTTTTCAGTTGGCGTATTTCAGTAGTCTTAAAAAGAGGCCATTAGCTTAATCTCACTTCTGTCTGAAATATTTTACATACTGTTATCACAGTAATTGAAATGGTTTCTTTGTGCCTTTGTCAGCACTTTGCGTTTGATCAGTTTCATGGATTTTCCTCTGTAGGGGTCATCTGTGCCACAGGGATGAAAACATATCCTAAAATAAAAATAAAAAAATTGTAAAACCACAAGAACAAAGGAAACAGAGGTAGATGTACTTGGAAACTACTTTTAATAAGGCAACCACCACCTGGAATGCCCTTGTGTAGTAGGCTGTGGTACAATCGGTGCACCCATCTCTGTTTCCCCTCTGTCTAGCCATATAAGGAGTGCTCTCACTGTCTAATTCAGATTCCCACCTCTGGGCATAATTTATTCATGTACACATACGATAGTTCTTCAAATCCTCATGTTAAAACCATTCTCCCAGTTCCCACAGTAAAACAGAAAGATGTATCAATTTTCCATTCTCTCTAGGGATATCACTTCAAGGTCACTCACCTGTGAGTCTACAAGCAGTTCCTTTCTGCCCTTGTTCCAGAGCCCCACTCTCCAGGCCATCCATCTGAGAGAGTGACCAGTCTCATGACTCTTCTGCCCAAAACACAGTCCAACAACTCAGCCCTTTTCAATCTCTTGGCATTGGCTCTCCAGCTCAGGAAGGTCAGCAGTCTAGTCCCTTTCCTGACTGATCCTCAGGTAGCTCTCAGCTGCACCTCTCCTTGCTCTCTCAGGCAGCTCTTTGCATGTTTCCTTGATTTTTCCAGGCAGCTATCACATGCTCTTTCCTATCTTTCCTTTATATGGCCCAGGTGCCTTCTTTTAAATCCAGGTTTTTTTTTTTCTTTTGACATGTATACAATTTATTTTTAAGGACTGACACAGCAATCACAATGACAGCAACAGAACCATTATTTTAATACTGAAAGCTTTCCTCCATAAACTTGGCTTGTAACTTAAATCACATTCAATATGGAAGTATTTTAAACAGCATCTTAAGGTACATTGTAAAACACGGCAAACCTTAAATATATCACTCAGTATGCTGGGAGGAAGCTACTCAGCCACAAGTGCTGTGGATCCTACTCCTCCTTAAAGGAGTTAGTCACACCGTGACACTACTTGTGACACTTTTTTCAAAGTTTCTGGTTTATATTGTTAAAATGTGCAGAGCCAAATATCCTTTTACTTTCCCCACAAGCCACACATTTGATAACTCAAATGCAGTAAATTTTGCCAGACAACAAAACAAACTCTTTGCATTAAATTTTTCAACTCAAAGGATAACTACTGGGTAACTTTTTATATGCTCCTTAAATCATGGACTTGCTTACTTATATCTTGTAAAGTCACTGTAGACTATATTTTGGGGGGGGGAAATCACTTCAAATAGCTGGCTTCAGGTTTGTCTCAGAAAGATTTTCCTGGTTTAAAGAGTTGTGGAAATAAAATATTTTGTTTCATTACGTGAACTCACGTATTCTCTAAATTTTCTTGTAAGGTCAAAGTAAATGAAGCAGAAGAAAAGTACAAGGCCATCCAAGATAAGTTAGAGAAGATAAGTGAAGAAGCACAAGCATTGCAGCCTCAGTGTGTTTGTTTGAAAACTGATGTACAAGCAAAAAGAAAAGCATACAACGAGGCTGAGGTTGGTGGAAAAACACATTTTCTAATCCTATAATGCTAATCGTGGTGTTCTGAAACATGTGCTGTAGTTCAAATTACTTTGTGGCAGTTCTGTGACCTATGTATATAGGAGGTCAGACTTGATGACCATATTGATCCCTTCTATTCTTTATGAAAAAGGCCCCACTTGTGTGCTGAGCTCTGCCCAGGTGGACTCCTGCATCTATGCAGAGGCCCACTGAAATCATAGGGACTTAAGGCAAGTGCAGTGTGAGAGAGTAGAGGGAGTGGAGTGAGGAAGCTGCCTGCAGGCGACTTGAAGCCTGGAGCAGGCTTGCTAAATGAGCTAACCAGATACACCTTGCATGGGGAGGGAACCTCAAGCAGCTGGTTTCTAATAGAGCTGAAGCAGTTGTTTGAGTGAGGTGATTCTAGGATTTCAGCTCTGAGCAGGACAGCTGCAAGCTACAGGTTGGTGACCCCTAAGAAGTCATTTAAAAAAAAAAAAAAGACTAGGGGAAAGAACTCTTTCTCTCACCAGTCTCTGAGGCAAGAGCCATGTCTTGGGACAATTTTTTGGGACTCTGTGTTTTACTTTTGAGTTATTTTCTGAATAAACCCATACCCCTGTAAGAGTGGCGAATGGACAAGCAAATGTGTGGAGTCTCTGTAGAAAGGCCTAGAAGAGGCAAAATAAAGGTGAGAGTAGAGGCACCCCCACCATAACAGGGTGCACAGGGCCAAACAGCTCATCCACATGAAGGCTTCCACTTGAATGGAGCCAGCTGTGTGATCAGGACCATAGTGTGCACATCCTTTATAACAGTACTAAAGATTGGGTGGCTATTGGGGGCCACATTAACATAATTAGAAAAGGAACTGATAAAATGATTAGCATGAAATTCAAGCTCTAATCTTCTGCTGCAGTATTGCAAAGTGGTAAATCAAATAACATTAGTTTTTGTCTTCAGAAAAATAGTACTGTAGATGTCTTTAATTTATTCTTTGTGAAGACCAAGTAAGCCAATACAAATAAGAATGAATATATTATATATGTCTAATTTTCTTTGTAGGCACATTATAATCGTTCTAGAACAGAATTAAAACGACTAGAAAAAGATGATGAACAGCTAAGGAAACGAATTGAAGAACTGAAAAACAGGTAAATGCCCCACAATGTTTTTAATACCCGTTTGTGGTACGCAGAGAACGAGCTCTTGAGAATTGAATGATCCAATATCTTTATTAAAAAAACCCTCTAACTTCCAACCGAATGTAAGATTTTCACTACTCTATAATTTTGCTTAAAATGCAAAATATAAAAATGTTGATGCAGCCACAGCCTTCTGGGAACTGATTGGGGGTGGGGGGGGAGAAAGCAGCAGTTCCTCCTCCCCAGGGGCCACCAGCAGTGGTTGGGCCCTGCTCACCTCTGGAGACACACAAGCTGGAGGAGCAGGCAGTCAGTGAGTTCCCCACGTTGCCAGAGGTGGTGGGGTTGGGCTTGAGGCCTTGGGTGGTGGGCGTTAGGCATCAGTCACGGGACTTTGGGCTCTGTCCCCAGGGTGTAGGGCATTGGGCTCCATTCCCTGGCTGCGTGGTGATGGGCTCTGGCCCCAAGCTTACCCACCCCATCACCTCTGGCACCCGCTGTTTCCCCCAGTGCCCCATTGCCCCTGGCCCCCGCTGCCTCTGTAGACACCTCCCTATCCAGAGCTTAATTTGTTCCCCGGTGTTGCTGGATTTGAGTAAGTCGGCTATGAAAAGTGATATTAACAAATATACAAATATCACTTTTCACAGCAGATTTATAGCTAGCAAGTCTTAAAAAAAAAAAAAAACCCAAAAAAACAAAAAGCAAAAGCAACAACAGGAAAAAAGACAAGAATTTCAAAGCACCTTATTTGTGTTTCTATTCTGTGTAGGTCCGGTAAAGAATAGAGACAACTGTACATTATTTGTATTATTGTCTGTAAAAAAACAAACAACACCCCCATATACATAAATTACAATGATTTGGACATGTATATGTGCATATTTATTTGTTTTTCCTAAAGTTAATGAAGTATTTTAGGAAGAGTTGTCAGAGTGGCCACCAGCAAGAAACTTTTGCTGAGAGAACCCCTGGACTAAAACATGTATTTAAAGCTTTTACCAGGAGCAGAAGTCCTTTAATGTGTACTGCTTTAGTAGTGGTTGTATTCTTGCTGTTTTGTGTGTTGTCTTTAGTGTGATTGGCACCTACTATATTCATCTGAGTTTATTTGGCACAAATTTCTGGTGAAGGAGTGAATTTTTTGGCTGGGGGTAGGGAATTGAGGTTTGATTAAAAAAAGAAAAGTTAATTACCCATTTATTGCTCTTAACAGGACTAGATCCTTTGACAGAAGAATTTGAAGCTATACCATTCAGAAGTCTGGGCAAACGATAAATAGTTGGAGGGCAAGAGAAATGTAAAACACTTAGGCAAGGGCTCAGAAAAACCCAAACTTCCACTTTTGTTAATATTTAACCATACATTAACTGCCATGTTTGCCTGTTTCTTGTTTCTCATTTGATCTTTTAACTCTTGCCTGTTTTCTTTAAAAGTAGAAAATACGGATTAAAATAAATAATTTGCCTTTTTGTTTGTCTTGATTTAAAGACTTAAAGTTACAGAGGATCGACCATTTACTGTAGTTCAGACCAGCAAGTGACCTGTGCCCCACACTGCAGAGGAAGGTGAAAACCCCCCCAGGGTCTCTGCCAATCTGACCTGGGGGAAAATTCCTTCCGGACTCTAAATATGGTAATCAGTTAGCCCCTGAGCATATGGGCGAGACCCACTAGCAAGACACCTGGAAAAAAATTCTCCGTTGTAACTCAGAGTCATTCCCATCCAGTGTCCCATCTCCAGCCGTTAAAATATTTACTAATAGCGCTCATGGATAGGCCACATGCCACTGTACGCAGTCTCATCATACCATCCCATCCATAAACTTAACAAGCTCAGTCTTGAAGCCAGTTAGGATTTTTGCCCCCCCTACACCCCTTAAAGGCTGTTCTAGAACTTTACTCCTTTGATGGTTAGAAATCTTTGTCTAATTTCAAGCCTAAATTTGTTGATGGCCAGTTTATATCTATTTGTTCTTGTGCTAACACTGGCCCTTAACTTAAATAACTCCTCTCTTTCCAGGGTGTTTATATCTCTGATGTATTTATAGAGAGCAATCATATCAGCCTTCATTTCATTAGGCTAAACAAGTCAAGCTCCTTAATCTCCTCATAAGGTAGGTTTTCCATTCCTCTAATCAGGCTGAGTAGCCCTTTTCTGCACTTGTTCCAGTTTGAATTAATCTTTTTTGAACACCAGAATTGCACACAGTATTCCAGAGGAAGTCTCACCAGTGCCTTCTACAATGGAAATATCACTTCCCTGTGTTTACTGGAAATACCTTGCTGGATGTATCCTAGGATTGCATTAGCCTTTTTCATGGCTTCCTCACATTGATGGCTCTCAGTGATCAACCAATACACCCAGGTCTTTCTCCTCCTCTCTTGTTTCCAACTGATATGCCCCTAGTTTATAGCAATAATTCTTGTTAGTTCCTAAGTGCATGATCTTTAATTTATCAGCTATCACATCCAGGAATATCTGGGCCCTATTGGTATTAGTAACATTTGTGCTCATAGCTGGATCTGGGACATTGTCTCCCATAATCACACAATCCCCAGTAGTATTTATGGATAGGGACATCTTTAATTAAATATCCAGATGGGATCCTGAGAGTCTAGCTGACCCCAGACACTATCCTATTGGAGCCTCTGTTACCTATCTTTCCCAAAGTGATTTTGACTCAAACATATTCCTTTTTTGTCCATTTCATCACTTCTAGTTTCTTTACAGTCTACTTTGTCATTAATACACAATGCTACTCCACCACCTTTGCCTTCAATTCTGTCATTCCTGAACGACGCACATCCTTTAATACCTTTACTCCAGTCATGGCTACTATTCTACCATGTTTCTGTTATCCCTATAATATCTGGTTTCACTTCCCTTAACAGTTATTCTTCCTCCTTTTAGTTACCTATGCTCCTTGCATTGGTGTATAGATAACTTAATTGTTTCTGCTTAGCTTCTCCCAGTTTCCTCATCTGATTAGGTATAGTAATTTTACTGCCGGTATCGCCTACCTGACTGTTAGTGCCAATACCAAGTAGACTATATTTCCTGTTGTCCATTCTCCTACCTTCTGTTGTTCCTTTCTCCATTGTTGTATCTGCTCTTGATTTTCCTCCCACTCAATATTAGAATCAGGTGTGGAGATTACTTGAGCATCTCCCAACTGTCTCCCCCAGGTTACTAATTTAAAGCTATTTTAATCAATTTTGCCAGCCTCCATCCCAGAAGTGTATGCCCTCCCTATTCAGGTGGCGTCCATCCCATGAGAACAGTCCTCAGTCCATAAATGCCTCCTGGTGGTGAAACAACCCAAAACCCTCTTTATAGCACCATTTCCTGAGCCGTCTGTTGATTATCATAATCTTGTCTTGTCTTCGCTTTCCTCCTTTAGGGACAGGTAGAATCCCACTGAAGATCACCTGAGCCTCTATTTCTTTAATCATCTTTGCCAGCCTGGCATAGTCTTCCTTGGTGTGTTCCAGTGAGAATCTAACAATATTATTTGCACTCACTTGAGGGACACTTGGATTCTTTCCTGCTCCCATTATGATCTTCGTCAGCCTCAGGTCCACATCCCATATCTTAGCTCCTGGCAGACAGCGCATCCTTCTGTTCTCTGGATCAGCTCTGCTGACAGGCCTGTTTGCTGTTCTTGGTAGGGAGTCTTCAGTCACATAAACCCTCTCTCTTCCTGGTGTGGTGCAATTCTCTGGCCTGCCTCCTTCCTTCTGTTCTTTCTGGTCGCAAGTCATCTTGTCTTGTTCTCGTTTGAAATCTTCTGAGAGTCATCCTCTGTCCTCCTGGGGCTCTGAGCTCTGGCTATCTCCGTTTACTTTCCCTCTTCTTGTTGGACTTAGCTGCTCTTTTGTTACTACTGGCCTCACTCCTTCATTTTGGAACGCAGCAAACGCATTCCTCTGCTCTCTTTTGCTAGCCGGTCTTTTTCTCATAGTCGCATACTTTTGTTGGCCACCTTCACCATCCAGCAATCTACCTTCACAGTTATCTGGTCCAGCTTCTATCTGCAAGTCTTGAGTTTTCCCTTCAGCCTCCATCGTGTGCTGAAATTCCCGTCGAAACTCAACCATAGTGTCTAGTTGCACCTCTAGACCTCGGATCTTCTCTTCCATCAGATCTGTCAGGCAGCACTTGATACAAATAAAGCACCATTCAGGTACCCTCTCTAATAATGTACATCTCGCAGCTTTTACATTCAGGCATCTTTATTGACCGTTCCATTCCTTGAGCCACTACCACTGCTGCTTCTGTAGCTGTAATAGCCTTCCCTCCTAAGCAGCTGTCCTAAATAAATAAATAAAATCCAGAACATCATACTCACCCTGTTTTCTGCTCTGTGCACTGGCTGACAGCTTGGCTGCTTTGAGAGGCCTGCTGATTAGGGAAACGCTGAGCCCTAGTCAAGGCTCAGCTGTGATCAAAGGCTCTACTTGTTTCACAACAGACTACTCCCTACCAGCCAGTTGTTTGGCTAAAGCAGTTTTCTCACACACTCAGTTTTTCTGTAGAGCTTGCTGATTTTCAGTCAAATCAGGATCCTACTGGGTTCTCTTCAGTAAATGGATAACAGAGGTCTTTTTGCTTCAGGTTATATTTCTCCAAACTCCTTGTTTTGAGCCCAAAGACCAGATAAACCCCCTGTGGCCTTGGCCTCCCATGCTGATTACAGCTCTCTCCCTCTCCATTCCCCCCCAGCCAGCATGTTTTCCTGTTGACTTGATATGCAAATAGGGCTTCCTTTGTGTTTGACTTATTCTGCATTTGAACATCTAGGCAGACAGGTAAATTAATGTAAAAACTTTGTATACCATCCGTGCTTACTTTAAACATATTTTTAGTATAGTCATACAACTTGTTGTGTAACCCATATATATTTCTCACAAGGCTTATGATGATCAGTTTTGATACTTTACACAACATTCTTTATAGATAAATACTGTGACAGCAATGTGTTAGGTGTAGTGAGTTTGTCAGGTTTGATAGGAGTTGCTGTTACAGAACAGGGAACCCTTTACCAGGCATCCAGGGGCTCTTTATGGTCATAGACATAGTGTTGATTTCATGATCAAGCTGTGGCATAAGTTCCTGCAAGTACTGTACAGCAGGGCATTAGCGAGACAAAGGGGAGACGTATTTGTTTGGTGCATGCACACCTTGCAGTAGGACACAAACGTGCTTTGTAAAATGAATGCAGCATGAGCAAATTGATAACATTTGTGCTTATATCGTAAGGGACTGGTTATTTGAGCGGTGTCAGGGAGAATGGATGACAGTCAGGTCCTATAACTTGTAATACATCTGGTACAGGTTCTACACATACTGTACTTGTGTTGTTTGAAGGGGGGAATGTTGGGCAAAACAAAAACAACCTTATTTTATTTTGTATTCAGTTTTAATTACAAGGTTTATTTCCATTTTTTCTTATGGGAACTGCTTATTGTTATAGAGCACCTATTGCTCAAAGAAAGCATGATAGACATTGCTATGATGTGCATTTTAAAACAAACATGAAAAAACCCGATCAATTTCTACAATATTAAAAATAGATAAATGCTTTGTTCTGTATTGTGCACCTATGGAAAGCAGCCATAATTACCCTTCTGTGTTTCTTAGATGTAGATCCTGCCTTAGGTTATCACACCTCCATATCTAATTTTATTCATTTATCTAATTGCCTGTTTTTTAGTTTATTTTGGAAATGTTTAATTTTGTTTTGGGTAAGGAAAATTCATTATCAGCCTGACGGTATGTGGTCATGATCCCAAATAGATCTTGCATTTAGTTAGAAAGTGTCAGATGCAGACAATAGACAGGTTTTTCTGTTGTTGAATAATGTTGGATATGCTTGCTTAATAAAACCTGTTCAATTCTAAAATGTATGTTTTAAACAATTGTACAGTATTTTTGTTCTTTTCACGGTCATCCGTTCTGTGTGATTTTAAAATACTGAATTGTGGTCTGTGTACTGTTACAGTGCTGATCAAGTTTCAGAGTCTGAAAAGTTGGAAAGACAGAAAAAAATAACCCAGTTGAAAGAGCAGTTGAAGATGGTCCTTGATCAAGCGGCCATGATGGTTCAAGAGATGGATCAGTTTCAGCAGGCTATCTACAAATCCAAGGAAGAACATGCTAGACTCAAGTAAGTTTAACTTTGTTTTTAATTGTCCAAATTTCTTTACTACAAGTGACAATAAGTGTTGTGCTTCATTATCTGTATTTCAAAGTACTCCATGCAGCACTAGACTTAATTTATTTTTTTAGTCCTAATTCTCCCAATGATCTGGTACTTTTGTCCATCATTCACAGTGAGACTAAATTTGAAAGTTCTCAGCACAAAATACAAAATGTGCTGGCATTAAAGGTGAAATGCAGTGCTAAAATTAAAATCTGATTTAATCTAAGACAGGGTGGGTGAAAACCAGTGTTTTTTAAAAATAAAAATATCAGATTTTTTTAAAACTCCAAAGGCAGATAATAGTGGTTATCTCTGTAATATAATGGATTTGGCATATGTTGATGCTTACTCTTCTCTCATTAGTCCTGTTAATCTTGCTTAATTCCCCCTATTTTACCTCTACATCAGAATTGTTTCTTATTGGTATGTTGTTACCTAGAAGAACGTTTTTGGAAGATGCTGGGCTCCTAATTACATTCGTAACATGATTACCACTTGAATTCTACTGATATTTCCTGTATGTTTTTGTATATCATTTCTTTGTGCATACTATTTATGAAATGATGATGATACCCATAAGATAAATGGTAGAACCATATTTATAAATTGCATTTATCAAGCCTCTTCTGATAAGCTCACCTGTACAACAGAACTCATGTTCATATTCTAGCTTACACTTTCTTGAGCTCACTTAATATAATGTTACCGTCTCTACCTTGTTCACATTTTGGTTCTGAGCCTATGTACACCTAACATCAAGTTAGTGAAATTCCTTTCCGTAGTCACACTTCTGATATTACTACTATGTACTTTTTGAAGTTAGCTTGGAAATCTTTCTTTCTGTTTTTATTATTGATACTCTTGCTTGTGTTGTATTGCTGCTCTGTGCGTGTCACCTTGGTACAAATGAAAATGTTTTTCAAATCCATATACTCTAGAGCAATGAGGATAGTTCAGCATACTCTTCCCTTCTCACTTAAGTATTTTAAAGCCCAAGTCCTTTTTCCAATTGTAACAAGCTTTGTTACAGCAACAAGAAAGTCTGACCCTGCTAAATTTGACAACTGATAAAATGTTGTCAAAAGTTGTTATATTAATTAAAGTCAATGTAAATTTGTTACAAAATGTTTCACTAGCCTTTCCTTTCCTCAGGAGAGAAGAACTTGATGTGAAACAAGCATTGGATTCCAAGCAAAGACATCTGAAGGAGCTGACAGACAGTAAAACAAATAGATTGAAAAGATTTGGACAACATGTGCCAGTCCTTCTTGAAGCAATTGAAGATGCCCACAGAAAAGGACATTTTAAACGCAAACCTATTGGACCTCTAGGTAAGATAGTCCTTGCATAAAGGAACGTAAAAAGTTTGCCTCTATAGAGTCCCACTGTACACTTGCTCATGTGAACACGGAACCTTTTTGAAAAGTATTTGTCACTTAAGGGGCACGATGTCCAATTCTCTTAAGGTCTGCAATTCCTAGACCAAATGTATAAATACCCCAGCTCACTAACTGTCCCTCAGTTTCACTCTTTTTCAACCTACTGGAGCAGTCACAGAACCAACTTCTACCAAGCTAGTTAGTTGAATGCAAATAGTTTTAAATAGTTTGAATAGTTCTGAGCGTAGACTAAGTCTTAATCTAATTTTGTAATTTTTATGTAGTTTCACTGTTGAGTTGAATTCTTGCTGAAGGTAGCAGTTATGTTTAGGAAAATGGAGTTTAGGAAATGATCTTGTTCTCTTCTATTCTGTGTGTAGGTTTTTATACCATGCTCATCACCGTAACATAATCTGAGCACCTTGCAGTAGTGCATTTAGCAACATATAATTACATCTGTCATGTGTTTCATTGCTTTCATCTTCTCTCCAGAGGGAGAAGCATATGCAGTGGAGTGTTTTGTTTTTGTAATGTCTTTTTTATTTTTTTAGCATAAATACAGCCATTACTATACGTTAGAAAAGACGAGGTCAAAGAAACGTGGCTTGCACTTGGAGCAGAAAGTGGTGAGGTTTGTGATGGTTCTTAGTTCCTGGAGGAGTTCATGCCACAGTCTCGGACAACACCTGGAGAAAGTTCTGTCACCTTCACAGACAAACTTTTCTCTTATTGTTAAGAGTTACATTGTGCCATATGAGCAAAATTTGTCAACCATGGTCTTCATCCTGGAGCTTTAGACAATATTTTAGGTATCCTGGCTCCAGGTCATGGAGTGCTTTGAAGAGAAGGACTGAGACCTTGAATTTGATTTGAAATTCTATGGTAAGCCAGTGTAGCGAGTAGAGGACATGTTTGATATGTTTGTGGTAGCTTGTGTTGCCGAGCAGATGTGTTGCTGCATTATGAACTAGTTGGAGTTTAAGTGCTAAAGGCTCCATGCCCAGGTATATTGCATAGCTGTAATCCAGCTGAAAGGTGATGAAACCATGAATAATGGAATCCAGGTGTTTGTCCTCCAGAATGGGACAGTTTCCTAGCCAAGAAGGTATGGTAGAAAGCATTATTTACTGATGCTGTTATGTGAGAGTTCTGTGTCAGCAAGGAATTTGAGTACTTCTACACTATAGACTGAATTGACCAATTGTGGGGGTGTATCTTCAGCTGACATAGACTGCAGCATAGTTGCAAGCTCTTCAAAATACTTCCGTTTGCTGCCACCTCTTCCCTCCTCCTCCTCTCTCCCTTCCCCCCCACCCCCCCGCATCACCTCTGTCTTGTTCAGATTCACCCAGCTGTTCTCCATACAAGAGCTGATCTCATTGAGTATTTTGGTGGTAGTAATATGGTTACATGATGAAGGATATGTAGAGCAGTATATTATCTGCATATTGCTGGCACTTGAGTTCATGTTGTCTGACCAGTTGACCTAGTGATCATATGTAGATGTTTGAAAAGGACCAGAGAGAGAATTGATCCTTGTGGAACTTCACCAGTGAGGGGTCTCATGATCTCCTTGCCTCTATTTCTCATTTTGTGTAGCATAAAAAGTGGGGGAGGCCACTTACCAAAGGTTGTGATGTATGGCTTTCTGCAAAGGATCCAGAAGGATGAGAAAACTTACAGAACAACTTTCTACAAGAGGCTGTGGTAGTTCTGAAGTTTGGGAGAAGTTTCCCCCCAAGCATTAATTGTGTGACTACTAGGCCTTTCTGAGTGCCAAAGCCTGATGCAAAATTTCAGCCTAAAAGGAGTCACTCATTCATCTTCAAGGAGCGTCCCTGTAGGTGCTCCACTTTAGGTGTCCAGGACCCTGCGCTTGTAATCAGAGATCTGTAGTAGCAGTGCCTCTCTCGCGCCACCTCAGGTGGTTATATAGCACTGCACGACCAACCGTCCTTCATTTCCTTCTCGACCTTTGGCTTCAGTCAGCAATTAGCAGCACCTCTTACCTACTTTTAGCTAAGAGAGCTTTATAGTTAATAGTCAATGTAGTAGTTAGTCATTCTTACTCTTTATACTTACCTTATTTTATTTTTTAAAAAAATTCTTTATTCCCCTTATTAGGACTTTAAGTTTAGGCTTCTATAGAGTTACTGCTCCCCTTCTCAATTTGGGACAGAAATTCTCGGGCATGCCCGGATTGCTGGGATTTAAGCGCTGCCTGATTTGCAGATTGTCAATTCCTGTTTCTGACGGACATGCAACAGTGTCTGCTGTGTTGGCGAGACACACATCTCTCAAAAGTGTCCACGCTGCTGTAATCTAAAGGCCAGAACGACATGGTCCTGGTGACTTTATTACAGTAAAATGTATCAGTTTGTTCCAAAACCACCTCTATTGACACCTCAGTCTGGGACTGTTTCTCAGATTTGTCACCTGAAAAGAATGGCTCAAGTGTGGGACTCTCCCTCATAACCTCTCAAGTGAAGACTGATGCAAAGAATTCATTTAGCTTCTCTTCAATGGCCTTGCCTTCCTTAAGTGCTCCTTTAGCACCTTGATTGTCCAGTGGCCCCACTGATGGTTTAGCAGGCTTCCTGCTTCAGATTTTTTTTTTTAATTGCTATTAGTTTTAGTGTCTTTTGCTTGTTGCTCTTCAAATTATTTTCTGGCCTGCCTAATTATACTTGAACTCTAGAAAATCAAGTGTAAATGTTCCTTTCTGTTTTCCTCAATAGGATTTGCCTTCCAATTTTAGTCTCGTACTGCTTCTTTTACTCTGTTGTTTAACCATGGTAGTGTATTTTTTTTTTTTTTTTGGTCCTCTTGTTTTTTCTTTTGAAGTATACATATAGTTTGAGTCTCTCTTACGATGTTTTAAAAAAATTTCATACAGCTTGAAGGCATTTCACTCTTGTGACTGTCCCTTTTAACTTCTGTTTAGCTTCCTTGTTTTGGTGTAGTTACCCTTTCTGAAGTTAACTGCCAGTGTGGTGAGTTTCTTGAGTATTTTCCCCTTTATAAGGATGTTCAAATTCATTACATTATGGTTGCTGTTACCAAGTGGTTCAGCTGTATTCACCTCTTGGACCCACATCCTGTGCACCATTTAAGACTAAAACAAGAGTTACCTCTGCCCTTCTGGGCAGTCATTAACGGTGGATAGAAATTTTATCTCTGCATCCCTTCCTGAGGTGACATGTAGCCCAGTTAACATGGATAGTTGAAATCCTCCATTATTGGGTTTTCTCTTTTGTAGCTTATCTAATCTCCTTTCATATTTCACAATCACAGTCACCATCCTGGTCAGGTGGTCAGTAGTATATTCCTACTGCTATACTCTTATTATTCAAGCATGGAATTTCTGCCTGTAGAGATTCTACAGGACAGTTTGATTCATTTAAGATCTTTGTTATATTTGACTCTGTGCTTTTTCTGGGCCCCTCCCCCCCATATAGTGCCAGTCCCCCACCAGTACAACCTACTCTGTCATTCCTATATATTTTGTACCCTGGTACTAAGGTATATAATTGATTATCACCAGTTTTTGTGATGCCTATTAATATCAATATCCTCATTGAATACTAGACACTGTAGTTCACTCATCTTAGTATTTAGACTTCAAGCATGTTTGTAAAGAGGCAAGTAGAAAAAAAATTGTCAGTATTTAGTTGTCTGACTGCTTGTGATGTAATTGAATGGGACTCTCATTTGACTGTTTCTCTTCAGTTTCTACCTGTACTTCATATCCTATTAACGAGGAGAGGTTAGAGGTTGATACGAGTATCGCTTTTAATAAACCTTCCCCTAAGGGATGTGCCTGTCCAAACCGTGTGCTCTTCTGCATCTATCAGCCCTTTCTCCAGCTTTAAATTAAAAATTATTCTAAGATCTTTTTAATTTTACATGCAAACAATCTGATTCCCTTTTTGATGCAGGTGGAGCCCATCCTTCCTGTATGGGCTCCTCCTTTTCTAAAAGGTTCCCCAGTTCCTAATAAATCTAAATCCCTCCTCCGAACACCATAATCTTTTCTACACATTGAGACCTAGTAGTTCTGCCTGTCTGGCCCTGCTCATGGAACTGGAAGCATTTCAGAGAATGCTACCATGGAGCTTCCAGAGATTTCAGGGGAAAGGACCCCCGCATTGTGAGGGTCTCCTTCTCCAAAAGTATTTGTGAGAAGAGAAATGTGCAGGTAAGAAAACAAATTATCCATTTGTATTTACATTATTACTGTATATACATTATTACTAACCTGATCTTAAAAAAATTAAATATGTTTTCAAATGTTTTTTGAAAAAACTAAAACAAAGAATAATGTAGTTGTTATATTTTCATTGCACTTACATATTAAAATATATTTGACACTGTGCCTCTGAAGTCTTGACTTTTGTCTGTGTTTAGGTGCTTTCATTAGTCTCAAAGATGCTGAACTTACTTTGGCTGTTGAAACTTGCTTAAAAAGTCTACTGCAGGCATTTTGTTGTGATAATCATCATGATGAGAGAACACTTCAGACACTGATGTCAAAGTTTTATCCATCTGGATATCGGCCCCAAATAATTGTCAGTAGGTTTCGAAATGAAGTTTATGATGTCAGACCCAGGTGAGTTCCAAGTTTTGAATAAAATTGCTACTTCACAGTCTTGACCCAAATGGCTTAATAGTAACGCCAATATACAATGCAAAGCGGTTTGCACTGTTTAAATATGTACATTTTAGTTTTGTTTCTTTTCTTCTTTTCTCATAGGTCCGTTCACCATCCAGAATTCCCATCAGTCCTTACCGCTTTAGAAATAGATAATGCAGTGGTTGCTAATTGTTTGATTGACATGAGGAGTATAGAAACAATCCTGCTAATTAAGGTAGGACATAACTGCCATATTTGTTTTTGCTATACCTTTTAAAAGGAATGTATATGCTAATGAGGCTTTTTGTAATTAAAAACAGCCAACCTGATTGCTACTTGCTGCCCCAAGATACCTATAGAAACAAGGCATTCTTCTTTGAATGGTTGCAGATGTGTATTCCACCTTTTCATGGCTATATAAGGGCAGCGCTGCCCCAATCCTGCTTACATCCTTCATTCTAGAGTCAGAGCTTCCTATGTGTTTTTTTTCCTCATGGATTTTCGACACCAGTTATTTGTAAATAATTAGTAGTACTCTGTAATTAGTAGTTAGTTAGTTTTTCATTTGTGTTAGTGTTATATAGTGCTATGCCCTCACCAGGGTTTGAGATCTGTCCTTCATGTGGGGTGGCTATTCCCAATAACGACCCGCATACATGCTGTTAGTTGTGCCGAGGAGAGGGGCACATTAAAGAGAAGTTCTTCATTTGCCACTCCTTTAAAAATAAGACTCAAGTGGCCCAAGACTTGCGCTTAAAACAGCACCTAACTTAATAGAATCAAAGAGGGTCCTGGATAACCTCCATCCAAGAATATTTACGGAACGGGCACATGAAACTGCAAGCCCAATTGAAAATATTTTTAATGGATCCGTCAACTTTGGGGTCATAACTTATGACTGGAGAAATTTGGATATCATACTTTAAGAAAGGGGGGAAAAGAGTGATCCAGGAAACTACAGACCCCTTAGTTTGACCTAAATTGTGTGAAAGGTCTTGGAACAAATTTTGAAAGAGTAATTAGTTAAGGACATAGAGGTAAAAGGTAATTAGAATAAAATACAACATGATTTTACAAAAGGTAGATTGTGCTAGACCAACTTAATCTTTCTTTGAGATGATAACTGATTTTATAGACAAAGGAAATGCAGTAGAGCTAATCTATTTGGATTTTAGGAAAGCATTTATTACAGTTCCACATGGGAAATTATTAGTTAAATTGGAGAAGATGTGGATTACTATGAGAATTGAAAGGTGGATAAGGAACTGGTTAAATGGGGGACTGCAGTGGGTCATACTGAAATGTGAATTGTCAGGCAGATGGAAGATTACTAATGGAGTTCCCCATGGATAGGTCTTGGGACCAGTCTTATTTAAAAGTCATTTATGGTGTTGGCACAAAAAATGGGAGTATGCTAATAAAATTTGCGGATGACATAGAGTTTGCGTGGTATTGCCAATACAGGAGGGGACTGGAATATTGCACAAGAAAATTTGGATGAACTTTGAAATTGGAGTAATAGAAATGGGATGAAATTTAACAGTGCAATATGCAAGGTTAATGGCTTACTTAAAAGAATTTTGCTATAAGATGGGGACTTAGCAGTTGTAAGCGAGAGGATGAGAAAGACCTGCGTGCATTGGTCGATCACAGGATGACTGTGAGCTGCCAATGTGATGCAGCTGTGAAAAAGGCTAGCACAATCCTAGGATGCATCCGGCTGGGTATTTCTAGTAAAGATAGGGAAGTGATGTTTTCCATTGTAGAAGACACCGGTGAGATTACATCTGGAATACTGCGTTCAAGAAAGATGAATTCAAACTTGAACAAATGCAGAAAAGGGCTAATAGGATGATTAGAGAAATGGAGAACCTACCTTATGAGAGGAGACTTAAGGAGCTTGGCTTGTTTAACATAATACAATGAAGGCTGTAGTAGACAATCATTTAGTTGTGAAGTATTTTTCCAAAGGAAGCAGGGAAAAAGTCATTAATTGAGAGATTTAAAATGAAGCTGTACAAACAACACTGCCAGATGGATTCAGTAGATGATGTAAAGGTGTATTCCATCTTGAATATCAGTATTTTTGTAATCTTAAGACCCTTTAGTAGACTCATTGGTCCAGGTAACTCTTAAGTGGGTTGTTTTTTTTATTCCAAGTGTAAGGGACTTAAGAAAAGTCTAAGTTTCAAATCAAGTTCTTAAATCTTAAACTCAGTTTTCTTACTGTTCTGAAAGCAAGAAATACCACGCCTGAGGTTGACAGAAGTCTGTGAGAGCTTTGGGTGTTCTAAGGATCAGAAACACAGATAATATTTCAAATTGCTAGCTATTGTGAGTATTTTTTATGAGAAAATATATTATGTTTTTCAGAGTAACCAAAAGGCTCGTGAAGTAATGCAGAGCAACAGGCCTCCAAAAAACTGTAGAGAAGCTTTTACTGCTGAGGGTGATCAAGTGTTTGAGAGACGTTATTATTCATCTGATAATACCAGGCCAAAATTCCTAAGTAAAGATGTGGAAGCAGAAATAAGGTTAGTGTCATATATTACTGAAGTGTAAAGTATTCTCTCTCAAGGTGTTAGAAGTAACATCTTTTGCTCTTTTTCCCTCTACTCCTTTTTGAGGGGTTCAGGAGTGTTTTATAGCACAAAATCTAAAAAACCCGTCCCCTCTACATTGAAAAAAAGGTACCCCTCTCTTCAGTTGACCTTTCTTTTCCTATAGACTTAACTCCATGACAGTACCCACATCACACTTTTCTTGTGAAGTTTTTTTCCTCATCCAGACTTATTAAAATCAAGTGTATATTTTCCAGAAGTACCTTTTGTAATAGATTCACATTCTTGAGTTCCTTCTTAATTGTGTTGAGCTTGTGGCATGTGGATATGGCCAAAAGACATGGGATTTCCAGAGGCAATATACTCTGAGAAATCCAGTTACCTTCCTTTCATTTTTGTAGCCTTGGGCAAAGAAATCTGAAAATGGAGTAGTGCTTTGGTTGAGAGTAAGATAACTTAGTTTTTCTATTCCAAATTTGCCTCACGCCAAATACCCTTTGTTAAAAGATTTGTAGCTATTTTGTTAGGGCATGTCTACGCTACAAAATTAAGTCATGCTAATTTATGTCGGCATACAGCTGCTGCAGTAATTACATTGCTTGTTCATGTCTACACTTCGTTCTGTGTGTCAGTGGTGCACATCCTCACCAGAAGTACTTGTTTCGATTGTACTGTCAGTTTGGGGCATTGTGGGACAACTTTTGAAAGCCAGTAACAGTCTATGTAAGCAATACAGGGTCTACACTGACACTGTCAAGCTAAATACATCGACACTGACTCTGTGCCTCTCATGGAGGTGGAGTTAATTCGGCATAGCAGGGCAGTTACGTTGGTGGGAGCGAAATTTTAGTGTATACACTTATATTGTTAGATCAATGTAAGCTGCCTTGTGTTGACCTAACTCTGTAGTGTAGACCAGACCTCAATTCCAAGCATTTGGCATACCTATGTGCAGCTATATGTAGTCATCTTGATTATTCTGGTTACTTTTTCAAAACTGCAAGGTTTAAAAGAAAACCAGCATTTACTCTTGAGAGATTTCAGAGGTTGTGGTGATAACTTCTTTGACCAACTCCAATTAGTACCATTAAAATACTTTATTTTGGGGGCTGAGCTATAATGCAGATGAAGTGAGAAAATAGGGCACTGTTGAATTAATGTATTGAAAAGAAATTTTCCTTAACTATTAACACCTAAGATGTTTAAAATTCTGTGAGTTCTAATAACTTTTTACTATTTAGGGTGTGGCTTAGTATTTATATTTTTCTCCATTTAGATTATTAAAATAAACCACTCAGCTTCTCTTATGTTCATAGTCAGTTTCTAGTCCACTACTTTTTTCAAGTTTTCAGTTGTTACCGAAATGCTACAATATTTCTGTTGCAAATTTTGTGAGTGGAGGGAAGTGTTTGTTTTTTAAAAAACACAACAAAAAGTCTCCCTTAGAACATAAAATAGATGGGACCAGTATGTCATTTCCTTTAGTCTCTTGTATTATAAACATTATATTTTTATTAAGCCTTGTACTATAAAAATATTATTAAATTATAAATTATATATTGTACTGGGATCCTGCTTAATCTGTTGTTTCTTGTAAACACTAACACTAAAGCCTATATTGAAATATGTGTTTTACTACAAAAAGTGTTTTTTTACTATGGTCGGCTGAGATGCTGCCACTGCCGTTTCCCTTTATGAAAGCTATATTTGAGTATTTTGTCCACTATATATGAAGGTTAACTAGAGTGTCTGTTTTTGCTTTTTAAGTGAATTTTCTGCTCACTAAAAGTGCCGTATTAACAGTCCTGAGGATTTAAATCCTTCTTTAAAAGTAGTAGTATGTGAGCTGGTAGGCCAAGTTTCTCCATACTGACTTAGTTACTTTGCTCCAACCAAAGTTCTATCTGGTCTTAAAGTATATCAGCATTTTTAGAAGTAATAACACAGTTTAGTTCAGGTACTTGGCCTTTCTGCTAAGGCTGCCGATAAGGGTTCTTAATGAGATGGTGGTTTATTTGACATGAATGCAGCACCCGCTAGGGACTGAACAGAGACTACTAAATAGCTATTGGATGATAACAAATTATGAACTTGTGAGCTAGTGATAAAGCGCTCAATCTCCTTATCTGTCATTAGAGCCTGTATCAGAATTTTTGTTTTATAGCCATTGTTCAGTCCATTTGGTAGAATTTGTAATTGGAGAGCATATAATCTTATGATAAATTGTATATTTTAAGTCACTTGCAGGAAGAAGTTGAAAACAAAATGGCACAGTTGTCAACATTTCAACATCGTTTACGTTCCATTGAAAATGAGACAAGACAGAATGAAGATTATCTTAATCATTGTCGTAGACAACAAAAAGAATTGCAGGTAGAAATACATAATAGACTGTTAGTCAAAAATGCATGTTTTAGCCTATTGTATTAGTCTTTTTTTAAACAGTACACTTTTAAACAGTTGATTTTCACATATATTTATTTTGGTGGCTTTGCTTTTGTTTAAAAATGTGCAGTCTCAGGCTCTAGTGTCGTTAAGTGTCCTTGCATCATGCAGCTAGATTGATACTAGTATGCTTCCCTTGTTGTTCTATGAATGCTCACTACAGCATCTTTTTAATTGATTTTTCCCTTTCTAGGTAAAATATTATTAAAAATTTGGGTTTTCACTTTCCTTGGGAGACCAATATAATAAATACTGCTTTCTAGGGTGTGTATTCCTGATCTTCAGTCTAATTTCTCTCTCAATTTCATCCCATTAATCCTTGTTTATGCTTTTTAAGTTCTTTCTGTTTAGCTTTTGCATCCATCAGCTGTTTATGTAGTAATGTTTTGACACATCCTAGGGGTATCCAGGGTTGTGAGGCACCTCGCTAACACCCATTTTTAATGTGAGGAAGCCTTGTCTGTACCTGCCTCAGGTCAACTCCTTGACTCTCCAAGCCACAGGCCACACAAGCACGCAGGCTCTGCTGTCCCTCATGCAGTTAGGAGTAGGCATGCTCCAAACCCCGAATCCTCCGAGCAGTCCCCTGCGATGTTGAGCCCCTTATCCATTGGACATTCACAGAATTACCAGACCCAATGTTCCCAAAGGAACAGTACACCACAGCTTAACACAGAGCCGCGTAACAGACGATACTTAGATTCATTCATAGAGAAAATCAAGTGTAAATTTATTTAGTGAAGACTATAGATTCGATTGATAACAAACAAATACAGTATACCCCCGATTATTCAAATATCAGAATCTATGCTAATAGGGAGTTTTGGATAATCAGGAGGGCAGGAGCCATTCATCCATTCAGCAATGAGGTGGCCTCCCCCACAGCCATCTTCCTTGCAATCCTGGCTGGGGGGTGGGGGTGGGGGACTCTGCTCTGCCCCACTTACTCAATCCATGGACTGTGGGGCTGCAAAGGTCTCCATTCAGGGCTGGTGACACCCTGTCTCTGCAGGCACAAGGCATGGAGGGAGACTGCAGTCCTGATGAGGCAGAGCAGAGACTCCCAGCCAGTACTCTGCTCTGCCCTACCAGGACCACACCCATCCTGCACCTTGCAATCTCCAGATGCTGGCTAGTGTCACCAGCCCCGCGGTAGTGCAGGGAGCCATTTGCAGCTCTAATATCATGGCCCCGTTGCTTGCTTACTCCCATGACAGTAGCCTTGCAGGACCCATTCAGCAGCAGGGTGGCCTTCCCTGCCGCTGGAGACTTCTTGTCTTTCTCTCATTTCTGGCTAGGGCTCTCTGCTGTATTATCCGAACTTCCACATTATCTGAATCCCTTCCTTGTCCCCCAACAGGATAAATGATACATGCTGTGGAGGGCATGTATTTCATGCTGCAGGACGAGGAAGGAATTCACATATTGTGGACAGGTTTCAGAGTGGTAGCCGTGTTAGTCTGTATCAGCAAAAACAATGAGGAGTCCTTGTGGCACCTTAGAGACTAACAAATTTATTTGGGCATAAGCTTTCGTGGGCTAAAAGCCACTTCATCAGATGCATGGAGTGGAAAATACAGTAGGAAGATAGCTATAACAGTACATAATGTGGAGGTTCAGATAATAGAGTTTTGGATAAATGTAAGTATATTGTATTGGAAACAAAGGGTTACAAATAAAATAAAATTGTACCACACATACTAGTGCCTAAACTCAGCTAATAAAATGCCCTCTTGTCTAATAAAGTACTGCTTGCCCCAAAGGCTGTCTCACAGCATTCTTCAACCAGGATGACTGAGATCACCTTTCATGAGACCAAGCCTGCTGGCAGCCTGTCTTCCCCCAGATGAAGGATGCCAGGGCATCTTTGTGCACCGCTAGATATTGTAAGACCAGTCCTTTGTTCTTTACCTTTAAAACAGACACCCCACCTCCCACTGTTCCTGTTAAGTTTCCTTCTGAAGTCCCTACAGTCTCAGCATTGGCATTTAATTTTTTATGCTAATAGGCTTCTATTGTAAAACACACAACAGAAAGCTAGGGAGATAATGGTCTTCCACTTCCTGTCTGATTGAATCAGTCTCAGGGCATGCAACTGCTACAAGGTCTTAAGAACATAATTTCTTTATATCTACCTGTATCTGTATATTTATAGATATTATTTGCATATACTTTTCGCAGAGATTATGATAACCGGTGTGATAAAGGCTTTCAGAAACCTTAAGAGAGACACTTCGGTGAAATAGAATGTAAATGCCTCATGCAGGGGATCCCTGTAGCCCTTACAACCTCCTGTACCCTCTGCCAGTTGGCATCACAAATGGTCCTTGGGTCGCAAATGTCTACTTCCTTCCCTCCACATTCCCTTAGTTATTGCTTAATCAAGTTGTGCATATTTAGTTACCTTTACCTTTCCTTATAAATCTCTTTCCAATCAGTCATTTTTCTTGTTCTCAGAATGCCTCTTTATAGTAGTAGACTAGGTTCTACAGTTCACTTATTGGCCAATGATGCTCAAATTATCAGGTAAACAATCACCTAGTATCCTATTATGGAAGTATGTGCACTGAAGTGCATATAAGCAGTCGTACAGTATCAGCACATGGACCAAAATTTAACTACAACAGAAAAATATTTGAAGTTTTTTTTATGTAATATAGGAAAGTTTTTACTTTCCATAATTTTGGGAAAAATGTAATTAATGAAAATGTAATGTTTAAAAATCACTTCTCTTTGGAGCGCCTGCACTTCTCGATCAAAGTGTCCTTGTTCTGGTATGGATTTTGTTACCCATTTAACTTTCTAAGAAAAACTTGTTTCCTTTTTCAGATGAAAATAAGAAGAATAAACATAGAAATAGCAGATCTTGAGAATGTAGAAGAACACCAATCAGTAGACATCTCTACATTAGTAAGAATGTATTCTTTCTCACCTTGATGTATTATTCTATTTTTTTTATTCTAGTAATGAGAACTTGTGTTTGGCTAAAGCATGTTTTGATCTGAAGGCAAGTAATCTTGATCTGAAGACAACATGAGAGAGAATCCACCACTTCTTTGTTTCAGTAGTTAATCACCCTCGCTTAAAAAATAATTCCCTATTGACAATTACTTTTGAGATCTGCTAGCCAGTCCTTACTCCATTTATCATGTAGTTTATAATTTTTGTGTGGTATTAAGTCAAATGCCTTACATAGATTCATAGATTCTAGGGCTGGAAGGGACCTCAAGAGGTCATCGAGTCCAGCCCCCTGCCCTCATGGCAGGACCAATTACTGTCTAGACCATCCCTGATAGACATTTATCTAACCTACTCTTAAATATCTCCAGAGATGGAGATTCCACAACCTCCCTGGGCAGTTTATTCCAGTGTTTATCCACCCTGACAGTTAGGAACTTTTTCCTAATGTCCAACCTAAACCTCCCTTGCTGCAGTTTAAGCCCATTGCTTCTTGTTCTATCCTCAGAGGCTAAGATGAACAAGTTTTCTCCCTCCTCCTTATGACACCCTTTTAGATACCTGAAGACTGCTATTATGTCCCCTCTCAGTCTTCTCTTTTCCAAACTAAACAAACCCAATTCCTTCAGCCTTCCTTCATAGGTCATGTTCTCTAGACCCTTAATCATTCTTGTTGTTCTTCTCTGGACCCTCTCCAATTTCTCCACATCTTTCTTGAAATGCGGTGCCCAGAATTGGACACGATACTCCAGTTGAGGCCTAACCAGAGTAGAGCGGAAGAATGACTTCTCGTGTCTTGCTCACAACACACCTGTTAATGCAGCCCAGAATCAAGTTTGCTTTTTTTGCAACAGCATCACACTGTTGACTCATATTTAGCTTGTGGTCCACTATAACCCCTAGATCCCTTTCTGCCTTACTCCTTCCTAGACAGTCTCCTCCCATTCTGTATGTGTGAAACTGATTGTTCCTACGTAAGTGGAGCACTTTGCATTTGTCCTTATTAAACTTCATCCTGTTTACCTCTGACCATTTCTCCAATTTGTCCAGATCATTTTGAATTATGACCCTATCCTCCAAAGCAGTTGCAATCCCTCCCAGTTTGGTATCATCTGCAGACTTAATAAGCATACTTTCTATGCCAATATCCAAGTCGTTGATGAAGATATTGAACAGAGCCAGTCCCAAAACAGACCCTTGCGGAAACCCACTCGTTACACCTTTCCAGCAGGATTGGGAACCATTAATAACTACTCCCTGAGTACGGTTATCCAGCCAGTTGCGCACCCACCTTAAAGTAGCCCCATCTAAGTTGTATTTCCCTTGTTTATTGATCATGTGAGACCGTATCAAATGCCTTACTAAAGTCTAGGTATACCACATCCACTGCTTCTCCCTTATCCACAAGACTTGTTATCCTATCAAAGAAAGCTATCAGATTGGTTTGACATGATTTGTTCTTTACAAATCCATGCTGGTTATTCCCTATCACCTTACCACCTTCCAAGTGTTTGCAGATGATTTCCTTAATTACTTGCTCCATTATTTTCCCTGGCACAGAAGTTAAACTAACTGGTCTGTAGTTTCCTGGGTTGTTTTTATTTCCCTTTTTATAGATGGGCACTATATTTGCCCTTTTCCAGTGTTCTGGAATCTCTCCTGTCTCCCATGATTTACCAAAGATAATAGCTAGAGGCTCACATACCTCCTCTATTAGCTCCTTGAGTATTCTAGGATGCATTTCATCAGGTTCTGGTGACTTGCAGGCATCTAACTTATCTAAGTGATTTTTAACTTTGTTCTTTTTTTATTTTATCTTCTAAACCTTCCCCTTTCCCATTTGCATTCACTATGTTAGGCATTCCCTCAGACTTCTCGGTGAAGACCGAAACAAAGAAGTCATTAAGCATCTCTGCCATTTCCAAGTTTCCTGTTACTGTTTCTCCCTCCTCACTGAGTAGTGGGCCTACTCTCCCTTGGTCTTCCTCTTGCTTCTAATGTATTGATAAAAAGTTTTCTTGTTTCCCTTTATTCCTGTAGCTAGTTTGAGCTCATTTTGTGCCTTTGCCTTTCTGATCTTGCCCCTGCATTCCCGTGTTGTATGCCTATATTCATCCTTCGTAATTTGTCCTAGTTTCCATTTTTTATGACTCCTTTTTATTTTTTAGATCTTGCAAGATCTCGTGGTTAAGCCAACGTGGTCTTTTGCCACATTTTCTATCTTTCCTACCCAGCGGAATAGTTTGCTTTTGGGCCCTTAATAGTGTCCCTTTGAAATACTGCCAGCTCTCCTCAGTTGTTTTTCCCCTCAGTCTTGATTCCCATGGGACCTTACCTATCAGCTCTCTGAGCTTACCAAAATCCACTTTCCTGAAATCCATTGTCTCTCTTTTGCTGTACTCCCTTCTACCCTTCCTTAGAATTGTGAACTCTAGGATTTCATGATCACTTTCGCCCAAGCTACCTTCTACTTTCAAGTTCTCAACGAGTTCCTCCCTATTTGTTAAAATCAAATCTAGAACAGCTTCCCCCCCTAGTAGCTTTATCAACCTTCTGAAATAAAAAGTTGTCTGCAATGCAGTCCAAGAACTTATTGGATAGTCTGTGCCCCGCTGTGTTATTTTCCCAACATATATCTGGATAGTTGAAGTTCCCCATCACCACCAAATCTTGGGCTTTGGATGATTTTGTTAGTTGTTTAAAAAAAGCCTCATCCACCTCTTTAGGTGGCCTGTAGTAGACTCCTAGCATGACATCACCCTTGTTTTTTACCCCTTTTAGCCTAACCCAGAGACTCTCAACACTTCCGTCCCCTATGTTCATCTCCACCTCAGTCCAAGTGTGTACATTTTTAATATATAAGGCAACACCTCCTCCCTTTTTCCCCTGTCTGTCCTTTCTGAGCAAGCTGTACCCATCCATACCAACATTCCAATCGTGTATTATCCCACCAAGTTTCGGTGATGCCAACAATGTCATAGTTGAATTTATTTATTAGCACTTCCAGTTCTTCCTGCTTATTACCCATACTTCTCGCATTTGTATACAGGCATCTAAGATACTGATTTGATCTTGCCTCCCAGTTTTGCCCTGACCCTCCTATCTCTTTATCATTAGAGCCCATGCCCCCTCCTATTTCCGACCCATCTCCCAGGTCCCCATATTCTCCACTTACCTGTGGGCTTTGCTCACCTGTCCCCGTCGAACCTAGTTTAAAGCCCTCCTCACTAGGTTAGCCAGTCTGTATCCAAATAAGGTCTTTCCCCTCCTCGAAAGGTGAACGCCATCTCTGCCTAGCAGTTCTTCCTGGATTAGCATCCCGTGGTCGAGGAAGCCAAAGCCTTCCTGGCGACACCATCTTCGCAGCCAGGCATTCTCCTCCACGATGCACCTGTCTCTGCCCGGGCCCCTACCTTTGACAGGAAGGATCGAAGAGAATACCACCTGCGCTCCAAACTCCTTCACCCGTACTCCCAGAGCCCTGTAGTCACTCTTGATCTGCTCAGTGTCACACCTCGCAGTATCATTTGTGCCCACATGGATGAGTAGCATGGGGTAGTAGTCAGAGGGCCGGATAATCCTTGACAATGCCTCCGTAACGTCTCGGATACGGGCCCCCGGCAGGCAGCATACCTCCCGAGATGAAATGTCAGGGCGACAGATGGGCGCCTCCGTCCCCCTCAGCAGAGTGTCTCTGACCACCACTACCCTACGTTTCCTATTCACAGTGGTGGCAGCAGACTTCCCAGCCTTAGGGGTACGAGGCTTCCCCTCCTGTGCTGTAGGGGCAGATTCCTTCTCTCCTGTATCAAGAAGAGCATAATGGTTTCCTATTACCACGGCGGCAGGGTTTGGAGCAGGGGTGGAGCACTGCCTGCTGCCAGAAGTAACCAGCTGCCAGTGTCCACCCTGAGCCATTTCCTCCTCCACCAGTGGTGTGTCAGCAGTCCTGTGTACTGGGACAGCTACCTCAGCTGTCTCCACATGGACACTGTCCAGGAATTGTTCATGGACTTGGATGCTCCTTAATCTAGCCACCTCCTCCTGTAGCTCTCCCACCTGCTGCCTGAGAGATTCCACCAGCAGGCACCTGTCACATTGGATGGTCCCCCCAGCCTGGATATCAGTAAGTGGGAATTGCAAGTTACAGTCCCTGCAAAACCACACCAGGATCTGGGTAGAAGCATCCCTGTTCAGGCGCTCTGTCTGGCTACAGGCGCAGGTGGAGGAGACAGAAGCAGTGCTGGCACAGGTGTTGCGGGCCTTCCTAACCATCGTAGGCCTCCCTCTGTCAAACTCCCTCTCAAACAATCAAGGGAACAGGGTCAGGCACTCAGCCCCAACTGCCACAACAGCTGAAACTGAAATTACCTGAAATCAGAATAAAATATTTAAATTCAAACACACACACTCCCACCAACAGCTAGTACTCACTCTCACCTGGTAGACTGTTCAGCTGCGGGATCTCTTGCTCTCTCTCTCAAACTCCACTGTCTGCGGCCCCCTGTCCGCTCCGCTCCCCTGGTCGCTCTGCCTCTGGCTTTAGTTTGGGTTAAAGGCTTTAGGAATGGCAAGTATAGCTTGCCCCCTTCCCAACTCCCTCTCAAAACTCCCTGTTAGCAGTCCCTGGTCGCTTGCGCGCTGCTTTATAAAGCCCTGGCCTCCCTGATTAGCTCCGCCCCCTGATTAAGGCTTCTAGGTTTCAAGCCTGGTGTAGAAGCTCACAGCTTCCAACTGCCAGCCACAGCACACAGTCCTTCAAACAAACAAACAAATGAACAAACAGACAGACACAAGCTCAACACACAGCAAGTACCCCCAAACATACCCTACAGACAGCCACTTACCCCAAGGGTCCTGTATTTGCTCTAAGTATATGACATCTACCCAGTTACCTTTATCAGCTAAACATTTGATCTCATTAAGGTTTGTTTGACCAAACCTGTTTTCCATAAAACCATGTTGACTTGCATTAATGATATTCTTATCCTTTAATTCTTTATTAATTGAATCCGTATCAGCTTTTCCATTGGTTTGCCTGGGACTGAAGTCAGTTTAACCTGCCTGTAGTTAACTGAGTCATCCTACTTGCCCTTTTTGAGTCTTCTTGAATTTCTTTGGTATTCTAACATTTATCAAAAGTGAACATCAACGGGCCAGAAATCTTCTCAGCCAACTCTTTTGAGCACTGTTGGGTGCAAGTTCTTTTAGCCTATTTTAAGTTATTTTTATCTCTAGTAGATATTCTTGTTAGCTAATGTACTGGAAAAAAAGCTTAATCGTCCTCATGTGATACAAGTACATCATTCTGCATCTTTCCAGTACAGCACAGAAATATTTATTGAATACTTCTGCCTTTTCTGCATTGTTATTAACAATTTTACCATCTCCATCTAGTATTGAGTCTACAGTATTGCTGTAATTTCTTTTGCTATTAATACACCTAAACTTCTTATTATTCCAGCACCTGCCAGTCATGATATTTTCCCTGATATTTTTAACGTCCCTTATCAATTTTCTAATTTGTGTTGATTGCCATCATGGCTTTTTGGCCATCTAATAAACTCTCAGTTCTCTGGTTTTATTTGATGGTCTGTAACAACCCCCTGCAATATCCCCCATCCTGGGCTTGTTAGTTAGCCCGCTATCCATAGGCATTCTTATTAGAGAAATGAATACATTGTTGCATGTAATCTCACAGCCGTGAAACTGATTCTGAAATGAGTATCTTCTACAACAACCAAAAGTGGTATTTTTTCTCTTAATTTTCAAACCTATGTTTATATGCTAACAGGAAGATGAAGCTCAAGAAAACAAATATAAGATGGAATCCGTTAAGCGGGATATGGAACAGCAAAGGGGAAAAATGGAGGAATTGAAAAATATTCTACGAGTGGCTGAACATAAACTTGAAGAAATTAAAGAAAAACTTCATCAAGTAGAAGAAATAGCCAGTCCAGTCAAGGTAGAAACTGTACAAATATACAACTTTTAAAAACATACTTGATTTTCATTTGTTGGCAAACGTAGTACTAATCTTTAAATAGAGGAACAAAGGATCTGGGGAATTATTCCAGTCAGCCTGACTTTGATATCTGGAAAGATACTGGAACAAACTATTAAACAATCAGTTTGAAAGCACCTAGAGAATAATAGGGTGATAGGAAATAGAATGTATGTCAAGAATAAATCATGCCAAACCAACCTATTTTCCTTCTTTGACAGGTTTCTGGCCTAGTTGATGCGGGGGGAGCTGTAGGCATGATATATCTTGATTAGAGTAAGGCCTTTGGTACAGTCCTACATGTCATTCTCATAAGCAAACTAGGGAAATGTGAATCTAGATTAAGTTACTATAAGGGCAGTGCACAACTGGTTGACAGATCATACTCACAATAATTATCAATGATTCGCTGTCAAACGGGGAGAACGTATTTAGTGGGCTCCAACAGGGGTCAGTCCTGGATCCAGTACTATTCAGTATTTTCATTAATGCCTTGGATAATGGAATAGACAGTATGTCCATAAAATTGGCAGATGACACCAAGCAGGGAGGGTTTGGAAGTGCTTTGGAGGACAGGATGAGTGTTCAAATGACCTTGACAAATTCTCCAATTGGTCTGAAATCAACAGATGAAATTCAGTAAAGACAAGTGCAAAGTACTACCCTTAGGAAAGAAAAATTGAATGCATGTCTTCAAAATGGAGTATAGCAGGCTAGGGAGTAATACGGCTGAAAAGGGTCTGGGGTTCTGGTGTGTCACAGATTGAACAGGAGCCAACAATATGATGTCAAAAAGGCGAATATTCTGAGGTTTATTAACAAGAGCATTGTATGTAAGAAAGTAGAGGTTATTGTTTTATTTTACTTGGCCACCGGTAAGGCTTCAGCTGGAGTAGTGTGTCCACTTTCAGCCACCACATTTTAAGAAAGGTGAGGGCAAACTGGAGATAGCCCAGAGATAAGCAACAAAAATGATCAAAGGTTTAGAAAAGCTGGCCTATGAGAAAATGCTAAACTGGTAATGTTCAGTTTTGAGAAAAGAAGACTGAGTGGGAGCTTGGTAACAGTTTTCAAAATACGTTAAGAGCTGTTATAAAGATGATTGTGATCAATTGTCCTCCCTGTCAGCTGAGGGTAATTGGCTTAATCTTCAGCAAGGGAGATTTAGGTTATATAATAGGAAAATCTTTCTAACTGTAAGGATAGTTAAGTACTGTAATAAGTTACCAGTTTATAAGAGAAGTGTTCATTTAATGGGATTCTCTGTTCTCTTCCCATTTTTCAGCCCAGTGTTTGAGCTCTTCTTCCGAATACTCAATGAGTAAAGAATAATACTACTCCTTTACAGACCACATACAACCCCTAAAAGTTACCAGTATGGCAGAGGAGCAACACGAGGCATTCTCTTACTATACTCTTTCTGCCAGAATTGAGTGTGTGCTCTCACATAAATTGCTGTTACCGCCACTGAAGTTAAGAGGGAATGACATTATAAAATGTGAAAATCTAGAAGCAATGTTAGTGGAGCAGTAATGACTAAATGTACTCCCCAGTTTTAAGTTAGTAAACATTGGGAAGGTGTTCACAAATCTGCCATTCCAGATTAAATGTAACATTTTGATTTGCTCCAAACAGGATGAATTAAACCAAGCTGACTTAGAAGTGGAAAAGAGTAAACACCACTGGCAGCACTACGAAGAGAAACAGAAAGAGCATTTGGCATCCATAAAAAAACTTAAAGGAGAACTAGCTGCTAAAGAGAGAGAATTAAAGGTATGAGAGTTTTTGACAATTTGTAGGGACAGAAGTTGGGTATTCAAGGTCCATTTATTACTTGGATAGTCAGCTGTTCCCTCTGCTAAGTGAAGTTTTTGTTGTTTTAAAATGAGTATCATAGTCCCTTGCTCTAACCCCAAGTAGTCGAGAAATCTATCCTGCATACTATTGTCTGTATTTTAGTTGTCTTTAAGTATTGATTGCTAGGTCAGCTAAAAAGAACTTAAAGTGTATGGGGAGTAGTTTCCTTTTAATATATGTCTTAATGAAACATTGTTGTGATTTTAAGCCTACCAGTTAACTTAAGTCTTTTTGCAGCCCACTGTCTCCCAGAATTCTGGACATCTGGGCTGTTCTCCTCTCTCTGCCACTCATAGAGATAGGTTCAGCATTTTGGCGCTGCCTTGTCTGGTCCCGCATACTCTGCTCTTGCATGCTGCAGATTCTCTACCTCCATAGCCGCAGACAGTGGTGGTTTCTTTTGCTCCTGCTGACCCTCCTTCTATTTTAACTTTTCTGCACATTTTTTTGGCAGGGAGCATTATTCTCCTTGGCATTCCTCCTCTTCCCTGGATCAGTTAATTCTTCAGGGTTTAACCTTCCCTGAGCCTCACCTGTTGCATCTCCCTATGGGCTCCACTGCCCTTTAGAAACATGGCAGAGCCGCAAGGAAAGGACCAGGTCAAATTAAGAAGTAATAGTACTTTTTTAAAAAAATACGTTAGAAGCAGGAAGCCTGCTAAACAACCAGTGGAGCCACTGGACGATTGAGATACTAAAGGAGCACTCAAGGACGATAAGGCCATTGTGGAGAAATTAAATCTTTGCATCAGTCTTCACGGCTGAGGATGTGAGGAAGATTCCCAAACCTGAGCCATTGTTTTTAGGTGACAGATCTGAGTAACTGCCCCAGATTGAGGTGTCATTAGAGGAGGTTTTGGAATAAATTGATAAACAAAATAGTAATAAGTCACCAGGACCAGATGGTATTCACCCAAGAGTTCTGAAGGAACTCAAATGTGAAATTGCAGAACTGCCAACTGTGGTGTGCAACCTATCATTTAAATCAGCTTCTGTACCAGATGACTGGAGGATAGCTGATGTGACGCCAATTTCCTTATTATCCTTAACTTTGCTGGCCCTTATCAAGTTTGTGCAATTCCTGACTTCTCATTTATATTCATTACTGTCAACTTCCCCTTTCTTCCATTTGTTTTTTATATTATTTTTATAGCTGCTTTCACTTCCTCTCTAAACCAGGTTGCTTTTTTAACCAGAATGGCCTTTTCCCTTAATTGTGGAATTGTGACTTTTGGGGGCATCTTGAAAGGTGTTCCTAAATGATTCCCAATTATCATTCACATTTTTCTGATTAAATTCTTTCTGCCATCTGATTTGGGTCATTAGGAACCCATGGCTAGAAAGATGGAGACCACTCTCTAAAAAGGCTTTGAAGACTCCTCCGCCACCCTCTGAGTGTCCCTGCCAAGCTGCCAGCTTTGCAAAAACATCTCTTTCCTGGCTGGGAGATCTTCAAGCCTTTACAGATAGAGATCACCCTGACTTTGGCTGCACTTTAAAGAGAGTCTCCCTAGCAACAGTGTTTGTAGCTGATGCCTCAATGAGATCCCCAGGCCTAGCCTTTGCTTCCAGCTCAGTTGCCAGGTCCCACCTATGGCTCTTATCCTACAAGATGGATACTCATACTAAGCAGGTCCCATCCTTGGGCAAGTTTACAAGCTCCCCTTTTCTGAAGAAAAGCTGAAGATGGTAGTGGCAGACAGTACAGTAAAATCCAGACGCTCTAGTAGAGAATGTAGACTGGCCTTTACAGGGGTGTCAGTGAAGGGACAACAGATTCCCTGAGGGAAAATAGTGGAATCAAGGTCTTGGGGGTGGTGGGAAGTCCAGAGGGACATCAGCCCTCCCACTGTCCCCAAATCCATTTTATGACACGGATTGAGTAGACCTCTGCCCAGAACTGAAGCTAGGGGGCAGGATTTCCCATTTCCTAGAAGAATGGTTTTCATCAATCACAGATAAGTGGGTCAGGGATACTCTTGGGGGCTTCACCCAGCCTGTTCTTCATTCAGTCACCCAGCTCTAATGACCCCATAAAATAGAATCTGATACAGAACGAAATAGCTCATCGTCTGGGTATGGGAGTGATGAAGTGTGTGTTCTCAGAAGAAAGAATGGAACTCATGAACCTGTTTCCTTGTACAGAAGCACACAAGGAGGAGGGGAACGGGGGAGAGGAGGGTGCGGGGGGAGTGTCAGAGCCATTCTTGACCTCAAAAGGCACAACAAGTGAATGAAGAAAACAAAATTTCAGATGGCGACCCTGGCCTATAAAGTGTAATGTTTGTCCTAGGGGGACTTCTTACCTTTAGTAGATGTAGCAGATGCATATCTCCGTATCCCCATCAGAACATGCCACTGCAGTCTTCTGAGGTTTGCCTATGGCTGCAAACATTGTCAGAACCAAACATTCCCTTTGGGGTTTTCCCTGACAAGCCATCCCTTCGAGCCTCTGATTTCAGTATTGTATTGGCCTTTTATTTATCCATTTAGGCTTGTTTGTTAGTAGCTGTCACGTCTTGCAGATGAGTGTCTGAGCTGGCAGCCTTATCTATACAGGAGCCTTACTGCATGTTCCATGAGCACAACAACCTCGTGGACAAAATCTTTTCTTCCCAAGGGAAATTCCTCCTTCTCTTCTTCCCAGGAGGTTGTGTTTCCTTTGTTCTGTTCAACTGCAAAGTTGAGACACATCTTAGATGTCATAAGAAATTTTGAAAGCATGCAGAATCCACAAGAAGATTGGGCTCCTAATTCATTTCCTTCCACTTGAAATACCTTGGACTAAGAGCTTCCAAGTCTGCCATCACTAGGTGGGTAGATTATGTATTGTGGAAGCTTACAAATCATCAGAGATTCCTCTCTCAGAAGGGATCAAGGCTCACACTCTCATGAGTGGAAAAAACAAATGCATACACTTTGGAAATTCGCAAAGTAACTACTTGGTCTACAGCTAACATCTTATGTAAGCACTACAAGGTAGACCTACCTTCTCCAGACACCTCCTGTGGTAGGAAGGGCTGCAGGTAGTGGCCCAAAATAATTGACTTTTGAGCAAGCTCACGAATAGGGAGGGTACTACTTTCCTACCAAATTTCTTGTTTCATAACCCTTCCTATATCTGTTCACTGCTGACTACTTCCCAGACATCCACAATTGTGGGAGACATTGGGCTGCGGAGCAGAAAATTTCTTACCGCTTTTCTTTCTGCTAGTAGTGTCTCCCACAGTTTTACCCACGATGGATGGTTAATGAGTAGAGTCAGCTATTATTAAGTGGAATCATTACCATATGATAGTCTTCCTTCATCTAATGTACATAGTTATTTCATTATCTCTGGTATATGTGTTAATGATATTATGCAAGTTTTAAAGCTTGGGAATAACTCATCTGGCAGCAAACAGGAGCAGACAGGCTATGGCTAGACTGTGTGTCACCAAAACACTGATCTGCCTCCATGAGCTGCAGAGAGAAGAGAGCAGTTCAGACATACAGAATTGTGGGAGACACTGCTAGCAGAAAGGAAATTATTGGTAAGAACTTTTCCATTAGATAACTCAGGCTTATCAAACCAAGAATGCTGCTTTTGTACCAGTGGGGAGTATATGATGAAAACGTCTTTACCCAGTAAAATTTATACTTACTGTCTCAGATCTGAAAACAAATAGCAGTTTTTCTGAGCATTGTTTTTGTTCAGGGTGATAAAGCATCACAGGAAAAATCAGATAGTTTTTATAAAATCATAAGTATGGCATTTAAACACAAATGTAATCATCAAGAGAGCTCTATGAAAGGATTCAAGACTGAGGACAAAAGAGAGGCTATTTAGAGTCTAAACTTCATAGGAAAGTATCTAGCAAATGGCAGGAGCCAGTGGGGACAGACACAAGCGTTAGACTTTTGACCAATGGCTGCAACTTTATTACATTTTTGAACAGCAAACAATCGCTAAAGGCGTCCTGTCCTGGCAATGCAGTAGTTGCTCTAAGCTGTCAGTAGCCTGCCGGTTTGGGGCCTCCTTGTGCAGTAGCTTGCCAGAGCCATAGGCTTTAGAATTGCATGCATTATCGGGGCTGGTTAGTCTTTGGGCAGTTAGTTTACTCTGAAGTCGAGCATCAACAAGTTGGGGTGCATACTGCATCCCACATTTCCCCTTTTCACTGCTACGAGGTTGCCTTTAGAAGTTGATTTTAAGTTACAAGCATCAAGGAAAAATGACTAAAACACTAGATGGCTAAAGGAGTGCAGCTTCATTGTTTTGTTAATAAATTAATAGGCAGGATTTCAGAAACCTACTGATTTAGATCATGTATTTAAAATATAGTTTTTTATAGATACAGATAAATTACTATAAATATATTGGTTGGAATATTGGAGCTTTCAGATAGATACTCCCTTTTCATATTGTAATAAATAAATTATTACTACTACACAGTTCAATTAAAATAATGGCGAAGAGGCCCAATCAGGAGATCCATTGTAGTGAGTGCTATGTGCAAACAAGAGACACATATTTGCATTGGAGATTTTATTTGTTGTTGCACAGCTTCTCTTATAGATTACTAATGGGCTATTGCGCCTGTTGAATTCGGAGGCGATCTAGTGTTGTTGCTGGAGACTCCAGGACTGAGCTCTTCCCTTCAGCTCAGACCACCAGATTTTCTGTGTCCAGTGTTGAAATGGTGTTTTTCCTGACCATTTTGTTTTAAAATCTTTTATTTTTATTCATTTTCATGCAGTTGCAATTTCCAATATTCTCATTCTTCTCTTCCCTTGGATTGGGTAAATAGCAGTGTTTGGTTTCAACTGCCTGGATCTGCCACTGCAGCATCTTCTTGCCAGATATCTGTGCCCCTGCTCAGGCATGGCAGAACTATCTTGTAAACCCCTGACTTAAATCTAAGCAGTTTCCCTTATATAAGGCAATCTATACAGGTTCTACAGAGGGTGAATTATGCCCTGCCTGTTTCCAGCCAGCCAACCCTTGCACTGCCAGATTACAGGGCTCAGTCAGACTAGCATGTTAGTTCCCCACCCTGCCTGAGGAGCCGTGATCTCAACACAGAAAAGCCCAATTAACTGATTCTGGGCTTTTGGGGGAGAGTCTAAAGATGAGGAGGAAGCTATCTGGCCAGCTCTGGATAAATTCTTGCAACAGACCTGGGTTGGAGGGGGAAAAAGCCTGAAAGGATCCAGAGTCCACATCCCCTTCTCTCTCCCACCCCAAGATACTAAAGTGAATCCTCAGTTCCCTGGAGAAAGAACCAGGGGTCCTACACAGCTCCCTTTCCTCCCATTATGAAGTGCGTGGTACCCATGCCAGGATGAATAATGTATTACCTCCCTGCTGTAAACAGCCAGGGGAAGAGGTACCATAAATACATCACACACAAAAAAACAAAAACAAACCCACCAACAAGACATTTCCAAGAGAGGATTCCAATCAGTGGCTTGCAAGGAACTCATTGATATTCATACACTATCTTCCCTTTCAAATATGATTAGATACATGTTTGCCCATTGATGAGAGCATCATAAAATTCAGATGAGGATATTTGATTTAGCAAAATGTTAAATTAAAATGTTTGTATAAAACAAAGAAATTTCATACATTTTGGGAGTAAGGCTGTCAATCACAGTTAACTCATGTGGTTAACTCAAATTGTGATTAAAAAAATTAATCGTGATTAATTGCACTGTTAAACAATAGAATATCAATTTGAATTTATTAAATATTTTGGATGTTTTCTACATTTTCAAATATATTTATTTTAGTTACAACACAGAATACAAAGTGTACAGTGCTCACTTTTTATATTTTTTTGATGGCAAATATTTGCACAGTAAAAAACAAAAGAAATTATATTTTTCAATTCACCTAATACAAGTACTATAGTGCAATCTCTTTCATGAAAGTTGAACTTAGATGTAGAATTATATACAGAAAAAAAACTGCATTCAAAAATAAAACAATGTAAAACTTTAGAGCCCACAAGTCCACTCAGTGCTACTTTAGCCAATTGCTCAGACAAACAAGTTTGGTTAAAATTTGCAGGAGATAATGCTGCCTGTTTCTTGTTTACAATGTCAACTGAAAGTGAGAACAGGCGTTCACATGGCACTTTTGTAGCTGGCATTGCAACGTATTTACGTGTCAGATATGCTAAACATTCATATGCCCCTTCATTCTTTGGCCACCATTCCAGAGGACGTGCTTCCATGCTGATGATGCGTTATTTACATTTGTGACTGAACTCTTTGCGGGATAATTGTATGTCTCCTGTTCAGTTTTACCTGCATTCTGCCATATAGTTCATATTATAGCAGTCTTGGATGATAACCCAGCACATGTTCGTTTTAAGAACACTTTCACAGCAAATTTGGGAAAACGCAAAAAAGGTTCCAATATGAGATTTCTAAAAATAGCAACAGCACTTGACCCAGGGTTTAAGAATCTGAAGTGCCGTCCAAAATTGGAGAGGCACGAGGTGTGGCGCATGCTTTCAGAAGACTTAAAAGAGCAACACTCAGATACGGAAACTACAGAACTCAAACCACCAAAAAAGAAAATCAACCTTCTGCTGGTGGCATCTGACTCAGATGATGAAAAAGAACATGTGTTGGTTTGCTCTTCTTTGAATCGTTATTGAGCAGAACCTGTCACCAGCATGGACGCATGTCCTCTGGAATGGTGGTTGAAGCATGAAGGGACATATGACTCTTTAGCACATCTGGCAATCAAAAATAAATATAAAGTGAGCACTGTACACTTTGTATGCTGTGTTGTAATTGAAATCAGTACATTTGAAAATGTAAAAAAAATCCAAAAATTTAAATAAATGGTATTCTATTATTGTTTAACAGTGTGATCAATTTTTTAATCGCTTGACAGCCCTATTTGGGAGCCTAAGATTGATGTAGCAGTAGCTCCACCAGTGAAAGACCTAGTCAAACCTTCATAAGGGGACTTCCTTCCAAAAGACCCCATACACCATAAGAGTTATGACACACTGCACAGCAGATTCAAAACCACCGATAGCTATTCAGACCAAGTTTTTTCATATGTTTAGTAAGGAAAGACCACTTTGTGCGTCCCCCCAAAAAGTGGCTTATTCTCTAGAGGTATGACCCTTGCCTGGAGTGAGATGTCTCAGGTTCTGTACTCATCGAAGCCGTGATGTGATTTATGATGAGCAATGGATTCCAACTAGGTGGCTACAAGGAAATGATATTACACCTATGAATAGGCATTGCTTAGTGCATCCAGACTTACAGGTGAGGCGCTATTGGGGAAAACATTGAGATTGCAAAGAGGCCTCAGCCCTCACTGTTGAAACCAGCATAGCAATTGGTTGCTTCCAACACCAAAAGTATCAAAGAAGGGACTATTACTCTGGCAGATGGAAAAATCTGGAGCAGAAGCTTCCAAAGAAGCCTAGCTAAAATGCTCTTCATATCGTTTCAGCTCATTTCAGCACCTCTCTCAGGGTGATGAGCGTTTTTCTTTTCTTTTTAAAGAAAAAGCAAAACCCACATGACCCTATGGGATTAGATCAGTTGTTCATCGAATTCGGTAGGCTGTCTGTAACAGAGATCAGTACCAGCTGCATTGGTGCAAGGCGCGGGCTGCATGTTGTGCAGGCCTGCCTTACAGTTTCAAGATTGTTGCAAGCAGAAAGTAAAAATGGGGGGAACTTCCATCTAAATTACTCTATAATTATTAAACTTTGCTTATTTCTCTCCCTACCTCTGGGATACACTGCTTATTACTTCCCATGAGTAATTAAAAAGCAGAGAAGCTTTGCAACAGAATTATTAATTTCTTACCTTACAATTTTCTTTATTTTAGCAGCTTCTGTCTGTATTCCATCCAGCCTGGTAGTCTGGTAAATGATTAGAATATAAATTGAATTTTTTCTCTGAAGGGAGACTTAGACTATTTGCATCAGGTTGCCTTTATACTAATTGGTTGCTGGAGTGTTTCTACATCTGTGGAAATTTTTGGGTGGCCTGAGATGAAAAACAAGAGCTTAGTCCTGGAGCCTCCAGCTACAACACCGGGCCATCTCTGAATTCCACAGGGGAGAGCCCATTAGTAATGAACTCAGAATTTTTCTTTTACTGCTTTTCACCATACAAAATATTAACTATTGAGAGGAAGATATAAATAAACCAAAATGTATAGCATTTTTTAGCATTTCAAACGTCTCTTTAGGAAAAGATTGCACAGGCCACACAAATCTGCCCGCAACGGATCGAAGTCAACAGAACTGTCAAGAGTCTTGACACAGAAATGAATCGCTTAAGAGACAAGATCAATTCAGAAAGAGATCATCATGGAAACAGAGAAGAAATAATAAAGTAAACAATGGCTACATATTTTGGGGTGGGGGGCAGAAAGGTTACTTAATTGGGACAGTAGATTAATTTTATATTAATTATCTCTAAACTGTTTTTAATGAGTCTTATTAATGGTGACAGGTGCTTTTCTTAAAATAAGGAGTAGTCATAGCCTTAAATAAACGTGGCTGCTCATTGCATTATTTCTATAGCACCCAAATGTGGTGCTATGTGCTCCAGAGAAACTGAATAAGACATGGTCCCTACCATAAACAGTTCACAATTTGTATTTTTATATACAATGTGATAAAAGTAGGAAGAGTGGAGTAAGGCACCTCTGTCCAACTATGTCTGTTGCTCTGGCATTAGGATGCTGGCCACCTCACTTTGCATGGCTTTTTTTCCAAGGCAGGATCCATCATACTCATCAGTACTGGAAACTGAAGACAGGAGGGGAGTAGTCCATATATTTCAGAATGGAAGGGAAGTAGAAGAGAGGGAAATAGCTCATACGTATCAGAATTGTGTGAAACACTGCTAGCAGAATAGAAAGTACAGTAAAAGCTCTTTTTATCTGGCACTTCACCAACTGGCAAGCTTTATATAAACAGACGTTTCTGATCTGCACTGAAAGTCTGGTTTATAGTGCTGTTGGTGCGGGGCCGGCAGGGGGCTAGGGCGTGGGAGGTGTTCGGGGTGCTGGATGAAGGGGGTGCTCTCACCTCAGGCAGCTCCCCGTCCATGCTGCCTCCGTCCCCCCTCCCTGAGCGCAGACTCCATGGCTCCCGTCCCAGCCCATTGGCCAGGAACCGCGGCCAATGGGAGCTGCAGGGCGCAGTGCCTGCAGATGGAGGTCGCGTGCTTGCTTGCAGAGGCACCTGGCCGCACCTCCACCAGGAGCAGCAGGGACGGAGAGCCACCGAAGGTGAGCAGGCCTCTTCCCCCCCCCCCCCCCATATGACACCCCGAGCCCCCACCCATGCCCCTGTTCCAAGCCCCCTCCCGGACCCAAACTTCCTCCCAGAGCGTGTCCCGCAGCCCATCCCATGCCTCTTCCCCCCCCCCCCCCCCCCCCCCCCCCCCCCCGAGTTAACCGGCATTTTTAATTTACTGGCACCCCCCATTCCCCCAGCATGCCGGTTAAAAAAGCTTTTACTGTATCAGCTAAGAAAGTTACCATTCCTTTTCTCCCCCAACAAACAGTAATCTTTCTTTTATTAACAATGATTTTCCCTTTCCCTGAGAAAATTCAGCTTATATGCCACATGTTAGTTTTAGAATGATGGTTTAATAGATTGTAAGCATGTTTGTTTATTTGTTTTTTGTTTTCTGAAAAGAGAATTTTGGTTGTCAACATGGTTTTAAATTAAACATCAAGAATTTGCTTGGGTCCTAACAGCATCTTTTGGGTTTAACTAGATATGTATGAAAATCTTTTTGTTGCTAAAACAGGCAGCTTCTTGAAGCAAAGGAAAAATATCAGGATGCAGAAGGTAAAGTGAAGAATTTGAAGAAGTTTATTAAATTGCTGGATCAAATAATGACACAGAGATACAAAATGTATCAACAATTCAGAAGGTGAGTGTGATCTTCATTGTAGTGTTAGTGGTTCAAATACCTGTGATGGGGCAGATTAAAAATATTTGTCATAAAATTATATTGATTGGGGAAATTTAGGCATTTCCCAGGGCCACTCAGAAGAAATTTCTATATTCAGTACATTTAAAAACCCTATGTTAGGCCCCCATGCCATATGTACTTTTTTCAATAATTCTTACTGACCATTATCCTCTTCTTGTCCCTCTCTTAAAAATACTCAAACAAAATTGAAATTGGGAAAGGTATAACATAAAATATTTTAAGAGTTGCAACTAATTGCAGCAAAAAAATCTTTGCATCACTTAATTCCAGGAGAGACTTCTATGTACTGGATGTTACCAGAGGGCTTTGCTTATATGTTGTTCACCTTGCAAATGGGTTCTTTATTGCTGAGAGTTCAGAAATAAAAATATGCTATTGAATGCACACCTGAGGTTAGAATATGGCTTTAAAATTAGAAGCTACGGTTTTCTAGCAGCCCTCTCTTCTAGATGGTTGCAGCATTGACTTATTCTTTTTCGAGTGATTGTCCACGTGGATTCCACTTTTTGTGTGCATGTGCCCCATGCACATGAGATTGGATTCTTTTGGCCTGCAGTGTCTGTGCCTGTAATGCCTGAGGGCATAAAGGGCAGAATGGGCCCAGTCATCCTTCAGTTCCTTCTTACCACCCAGGGCAGTAAGACAGAACCTCTGCAGCGTCCATCTTCTCTATGACGTGCTAGTGTAATTAATGGTCTTACTACTTAGTTGTTAATTAGTTCTTATCTATACAATGTCACAGTTTTAGGGTTATCTGCAGCTTTCACCTCCCTCCTGGTCTTCCTTGAGGGCACCCACTTAAGATTTTAGGCTTCCCAGCCATCATGTCTCTTGCGGTGGGGACCCACATGTCTATTTTTTTAGTGTTGCAGCTCCTCTGCAAGGTATGTGATTTCCCAGCAGGTCTGACTGGGATCCAGCACCTGTAGTTAACTCTTTCTCCAGGGGCTGTAACAGTGTACACTAGTTGCCAGACAGCCTTCATAAGGGAAACTACATTTATTCTTAGGCAAAAGCATTACAGGGAAAGGTGCAAGGGTGGTGATAGCCTCAGCATGGGCTCAGACTGTTCTGGTATTCAGATCCAAGGAATCTTTCAGCCCCCAATTACTTTACCTGCTGAGCCTGCCAGAAATATGGTCAAATCCCAGCATTGCTTCATCTGACAGCTTGAATGCTGGCTGGATGATGCCCACTGAAAGAAGATGTTCAGATGATGTTCAGAACATTCTGCTCCTAAGCAAGAAAGCCTCAACCAGACTGATTTATAAAGCAAAGTGGAAGAAGTTTTCTATTTGAGCTTCTCAGCAACAGCGGTCTCCCTTGACAATACCCATTTCAGTAATGTTGGACTATCTAATACAGGCCTGCACAACTTGTAAAGCGGCGCGGGCCATATTACTCCAAAGAAAACAGCTGAAACCCCCCGGCCCCGCGGAAACCCCCCGGCCCCGTGGAAACACCGCCCCCCCCTCCCCCCAGTGCCGCCCACCCCGTGGAAACAACCCCTCCTTCCCCAGCGCTGGGGTGTGAAAGCCTGTAGAGGGGGAAAGAAACAGCGCTAGAAGTAGAATAAGATCTTCCCCCCACTTTGTAGTCACTTGCCCTGTTGAATGAATGAGGTGTGAATGAGGAAGGCGTGTAAGGCAGGGATCTCCAGACAGCTGCAACCCTTGGAGAGGGGATGGGAACCAGACCAAGGACAATCAAACTTGTCAAGTGGGCTGACTAGAGAAGAGCAGACATACTGATGGCCTCGGGGGTTAGAAGCAAGCACCTTCCTTTGGGAACACCCTCTTTGCAGCATTGGGACAACCCCCAGCCCAGAGACAAGCAGCAAAAAAGACCAACGTACACAGTCCCGGATTTTGGGCCACACAGTGAGCCCACCTACTCACCCCCCCGCGGGCCACACAGTGAGCCCACGCGGGCCTCATGCGGCCCCTGGGCCGCCGCATGTTGTGCAGGCCTGATCTAATAGCTCTGAAACTGGTGTGAGTTTCTGCCCCTGAGGTCTGATTGGCCTGCTGGCACTATGTAAGACATAGCAGCAGGAACAGGAAACTGTCAAACAATGGGGCTCCATCCTGTTCTGGACTGTGTGCCTTGTTCTTCCTGCTGCCTGCTACTTATTCCTGCTCCTGCTTCTCTGGCTTGATTTCCTGGCATCTGAGTTGTGGTTTCTGACCTCCAGTTTGTCTCCTGCCTCTGACCCCCCAGTATTGTGAACTGACTCTGGTTCCAGACTTTTGGTTCTGATTTCTAGTTTGTCTCCTACTTCTGACCCAGCCAACTCTTGACTCCTGTCTCATGACTTTGGACTCTGGCTCAGACTACTAGGTCTGGCTGCCCATGACCTGTCTGTGACACTGTGGTGAAGTTCCCTAAAGGTCTTATTTGTGTTATTCCTCCTGTCTGGGAGCCCCCTCCCTCTTGGGACCTCAGTGTAGTATTTGCAGCATTGTTGGGTCCTTCCTTTGCCACCTCTCAATGAAGCCCTCAGTGCTTCCTTAGCTCCAGGAGTAGGTGATATTCAGGCCCTGATGGCAGTTCCCACTGTGTTTGATAAGAAAAGTTTGATACTCTCAGCCCTCATGCCCAAAGTTTGTTTCAGAAATCCCCATCAACCAATTCATATCTGTCTGTTTTCTTCCACAAGACTCCTTTGACCTTGGGGGAAACTAAACTTCATACACTTTTTGCTATGTGTTGTCTTTTTACACTGCCAGGACAAAACCATTCAGGAACACACTGGACTGTTTGTGGCCTTTCCAAAGAGTGTTAAGGGGTCAGGCAGTACCCTCTCTGAGATAATCCAAATGGATCTCTGATTGCATAAGGACATGTTATGACTTACCCAGGTTAGATCCACCTTAGCCACATTAGAGCTCATTCCAGCAGCTTCTTCTGCCTGTGAAGAATGTCCCTATTCTGGAAATATATAGGATAGCTCTGCAAAGCTCAGTTATACGCTACAGTTAACTTGTTACTCTACAGCCAATACCCAAAAGCCACTGGAAAGGTAGAAGGGGGGAGGATCTACCAGCTTTTTTGTTAAATATATTATCTCCCCACTATACAAAAGCTCCACATCACAATTCCTTCAAAATGACAAATTCTAGAAAGTCAAAGAAATGTACATGGTGCGGGTTTGTTGGGTTCTCGGGAGTTGTTAAAATATTTTGTAAATTAACCCCCCCAAAATTAGTGGTCTTTGTCATAATTGAATCCTTCCACGCAACAGTTAGCCAGGGGGAGATCAAGATTTATAATTATCATGTAGTTGCTGGTTTCTCAAAGGAAAGACCTCTTGTGACACACTTATGGCTGAACAGTTTTCACGATGACCAGGATCCTCTGTGCAGTAGCTACCGGTTTATTGAAAACTAGGAGCTCCATAAAACTGCGGCTGCCTCTTTGATAAAGCAATTGTTACTGCATCAAGGATCTTGTTCTTTGTGAAATCATTCAGCCAGCACAGGTGCTCCTGGGCTTCATGAAAGCAACCACTACCAGTCTCAAAGATCCTGTTCTTTGTCAAACTGTTCAGCTGGTTTAAGAGTTCCTCTTCTAACCAACAGAAAATAGGATTTATGACAAAGCAACAGGAACGTTGACAAATACTAGGCTCTTTATGAAAGTGCCTTTCTGGGTCAGGAGCAGATATTGTTCTTAAAAGTAGCCATTGCTGCATTGGAGAGCCTTTCTTAATCTAAAGAAGTGGGAAATTAATACACAAAAAGCACTATGTGAGTTAAAGTTGTAGATTTTACATCCAATGCAAAAATCACTAAAGCAAGCAATGAAAAGTTAAGGCCTCTAACAGTTCATACTTTCTACTCCTCTGTCCACACTTCATAATTAAAATAACCACCTTACCACACAAAGCATCACAACTTCAGCTGTGCCCCAATAGAAATGCCAGCATTCCAGCAAACCCTTCTCCAAACATGGAGTGTATGTGTTTTTTTTCCCCCAGAACTGTGAAGAATGGATAGCAGCGGGGGTAAGTCTGGGAAGTTGATGCTAGATGTCTCCCATCTATACTAAAGTAAAATTAAATTGTCGAGTGTTTTAGTAATGAAGTGTATGTGTGTCTATGTAGAGGAGTAGAAGGGGTATGTAGTTTTAGATGTTTTATTTCCTTGCTTTTGTGGTTCTATTAGCAATGTTCTATATGCAACCTTAACACACAGAACAAAGGTATTATTGTGTGTATGTATTATATTATTAAAATGAAGCAGTAATGAAGTGTTGATTAAGATTCCACTCTTTCATTTTCGATGTGGGATCTTTGACTCTAAATCTGTCCACCTTTTTATGTATATTATTTTTAAAGATCACTAATCTGATGTTTATTTGCGTACTTTATCCAAAAAGGTGCCTTACTTTACGATGCAAGTTGTATTTTGACTTCTTATTATGTCAGCGATCTTACTCTGGAAAAATGAGTTTTGACCACAAGAATGAAACACTTTCAATAACAGTAAGTCGCTTTGTATTTTCTTTAGTAATACCTTACCAAAAGTTATGTTTGATGTTAAACTTTGGTGGAATTTTTAACCCTTAAAAAAATTCTGTTCAGGTACCTTTTGTATTTCAGTTACTTGGCATTTACTAATGCAGATTTTTGTATGAAAACAAAATATCTGGTTTCTGTCAACTTACTTTACTATTTTCTGTTCTCCATCTAAAGTCATACAGTATAATCTTCTGAAATTACAGTTAGTGTGAATTGATTATCCTGTCGGAGGATGCAGGTGCAGAAAAAAACAAGATTAACAGTTCATCTGCTCCAGGAATTGATACCTAAATATAAATTCAAGATATGAAGATGTAGTAAATGTATAATTGGTCAGCATTGTTTAAGACTTGCATTCTAACTTTTCAAATGATAATTAGGAAAATGAAAACAAGAGAAGTCATGGTATATTACAGCAGTGTCCAGTAAATTCCACCTGATATTTACAATTAGTAATTTGTCATTTGATGTCATCCCACCTTAGTGTGGTTAGTTTCTCTAACTAGACTTGCACAATTTTTCAGACTCTTGAACAGCTGAAGACCAATTATAGTTAAAAAAAAAAAAAAAAAAGATATAAATTACTTGTGATCAAAATGTTATTCTCTAGATGGGGGAGATATGGGATAAGGTACAAAACTTGCATAGCATTTCAAATTCCTGCAGCATACAACGCTATCTTTAAACAAAACAAAAAAAGGCAATTAATTATTTCTGCAGCTCAGATGCATCAAGTCTCTCTTTTGGGTCCCTCTTGGTTTGATTTCTGTCCTGTTGACACATTGTGGAGAGTGATTCAACACCTAAATTAGTCTTGAAAGGTAAAAAAAGGAAGAAACAAATTATAAAATTCACTTTGTTTAAAAAATTTACCAACAAACACATTTTATGTTTACCAGTATATTTTGTTACAATATCTTTAATTAAAACAACTTTTTTTCCCAAGCACTTCAGAATACCAGTAAAAATATATAGAGAGAGATACCACAAGGTGTCACTGTAATCCAAGGAACAAAGGACTGTTTACCCTGTTTCATGTATTCATACAGAGGGGCTATTTATTCCTTGTTAAAACACCAGTAGTGATATAGTTAGCTGCAGTTCTAGGATCATTGGTGTTTGACAGAAGCATAACTATACTGGTTGATAACAGTTATAAAAATAGAGAATTAAACAAGTTACAGTCTGAGTTATTGGTTTAAATTAAATCTGTTCCATTTTTATTTGCGCAAAGCAGTGGGACAGTTGACTTGCAACTAACTACTCCTTACAAAATTGTGTCTGAACTGTTTTAGTTTCATTGACATACATATACAGTGAAATATACAAACTTACTTTGTTGCTACATTTTATATATATATATATAGAGAGAGATTTTCATGTTAATGTTTAATATTTGTAAACTTAAATCTTGTATGAAAAGATTACAGTTGTGCTTCTTATGCAAGTATCAGTCATGATCTACTAATTAAATGAATGTCTTATCTTAATTCAAGGTCCAGCCTGGAGATATAAACAAGGCTGCTCTAAATGACATGAGATCTCTATCAGGAGGTGAACGTTCTTTCTCGACAGTTTGTTTCATTCTTTCTCTATGGTCCATTGCTGAATCTCCTTTCAGATGCTTGGATGAATTTGATGTCTTCATGGTAAGTATAAATTTAAACTACATCTTCCAGATTTGCTGGATAAACTACCAAAGTAATTAAGTGGAGATCATTGGAAAGTTGAAAGACTATTGTAGTTGATTTTGGTTGTGAACCTACTAACATTTTTCCTCCATAATGCTAATTAGAGAATACATTAACTTTACTCTCTGGTTTTCTAAGTTGGTAACCAGAAATAAGGCGCTTGTCTGTGTAAATAAGTCTGACTACTTTAAAATATAAGTTGCGTTCATGAGATAACTCAGAAATAGAACTTCCACATAACTTGCTTTTCTGAATCTTAACATTTTCCCCAGTCCGTAACTGTCTGCATAACATTGCTCAATTTCCTCAGAGATCTGCTAAGAAAACTCTGGTCCTAGCTCATGCCCTCACTTCATCAGTGTACAGTTTTGCCTTCACTGCTAGAACAAGTATAGCAGTTTAGCTCAGTGTTGCTTTGTGGAAATGTGAGGTAGGTTTACATCCCTCTCCATGCTTATACACCAGAGTTCTTCCAAAGCTATTGAAACACAGATGAATTAGTATCAGAATACCAATACAAACTCATATCTTCTAACTTGATTTATAAAGAATTTATGTAGCAAAACCCTGTACAGCACCTTCCTATCAAAGGAACCTCTGTGGAGATCAGGCAGTCCGCTTTGTAGTGTGTTCAGCTTGTCAGTGGAGAACCAAGTGGTTGCCATTCATATTTCCTCTGTTATAGCTGATGACCTCTCTGACCGCGATATGATCATGGATTATGTTGAGGATGGGCATTTATGGCTTCAGGACCTTGTATGATAGATGCATTGTATGCGTTGGTTATACAAAATATTCTAAATTTGGACAGGGAGGATACACCTCAAACATAAATGCCAACATCATACCTGATTTGGGATTTTTGTGATATAATTCAGCTGTTCTTTGAACATTGTTCTTATGCCAGAGTCTCTCTTTGAACTCTTGAGTCCTAAAAACAAACAAATCTAGAAAATTCCAGTGGGAAACTTTATTGAGAGAACTCTAAGGTTGCACAGTGAAGTGATCAGGACAGCAATAGGTAACACCACCACTATGCATGTGCATTATTACAGTACAGTCTTTAATTTCATGGTCATATACTGGTTTTCAAATACAATATACATGCACATTTTTCTACAACTTTGTATGGTCCATTTGTGTAATTCACAGCAAGGAGGCAGGTCTTTGTAGGAGTCCATGCTTTGTTCCTTGTGCATGTTGTATATAAATTACTACCAAGCACTCTTAAGCGTATGTTGAGTGGGGCATGATAGCATAAGGTGCTGTGCACGTATCCAAAGTAGTAGAAAAAGGTATGATGTATTAAGATATAGTATGTGAGTGTGTAGCTGAAGGCTGTCTCATAATACACATATGCAAAGGGATAGTGTTAATGACAGATGAACAGCCTCTATTCACTTCCTGAATTTCAGTGCTTGACTGTAACCTTAATGTTCTCTTGATGTAGATTTTTTGATGGAATCTCAATGTACGTGTTTCAGTTAATTAGATAATTGTGTTGGCAAATTATCTCCAAACTTAATTTAGTTTTTGCAGGTGTTTATATTAATAGCTTATCTGTACAGTAATGCAAGACCATAAAAATATATTGTAAATATCAGTAACTGGTCAATCCTCTGTTCTCAGGATATGGTTAATAGAAGAATTGCCATGGACATGATGCTCAAGATGGCAGATTCTCAACGTCATCGACAATTCATTTTGCTCACCCCACAGAGCATGAGGTAATCATTTTTCCTTAAACTTCCTAGCTCAAAAAGTGCATTATAAATGTTAGATATGTAAGAGAGAAGGCAATAGACTTTTTTCATAGTGTATACACCTAGGATATCAACATCAAAAGCTTTCTTAAATGGCCACCATGATGATTTGGGGATTTTAAGTAGTATTTGTTCACCCTTCCCTACTCCGCTCTCCTTCAACGATTGCAAGCTTCAAGATACTATGGTCACTCCTATTTAGGGTACATCTTCACTATCAGATAGGGTGTGATTCCCAGGTCACATAGACATACACTAGCTCTCATCTGAGCCAGTACACTAAAAATACCAGTGTAGCTGTGGTAGCATGGGTAGCAGGCACTGTGCTAGCTGCCCCGAGAGCAAACCCTGCTTGAACCCCTTAGGTATGTAGCTGGAGCTGCCAGTCTGGGCTGTGCTGTCTGTGCTTCTACAGCTACACTACTACTCAGATGAGAGCTAGCACTAGTATGTCTACGCAAGCTGGGAATCAGACCCCCAAACTTGTAGTGTAGATGTCGCCTTAGTGTCTTCACTACACTAGCTCTCTGAACCATTTCCTGTGTTACTTAAAATTAATTCAGAGTAACCTCTTCTCTGTATGCTCCAGAACAAACTATTCCAAGAAGTAATTTGCTCAAGATATCAAACTTTCTCCAAGCTATTTTACTATTACAGTAAACCATTTTATCTGGAGTAATTGTTCTCTATTATTCACTCTCATTATTTTAGTAGATTCTGTTGCTTTTCTTATCTCTTGCAACATTCTGACTTGTTCAGTCATTCAGAAGCTGTTAATACAGCCCTACTATTATTATCATGGACTGGATTTTGTAGCTAAACATATTCTGTCCCTAGAAATTCTCATTTGCTAGCCAGTACAATTGTAGTATTCCTCCGCCTTGGTGACCAGGTTTCTTCCCTATATTTACTCCTGGGGGAATTCTGCACCACTGCGCAATGCAGAATTTTGCAGAAATTAACGTTGTGCACACAGAATTCCCTTTCCCCCACAGAAATGGGCTGCAGTGCTGCTAGCCACCCCTAGGGGCTGCTGGACCCGGCAGAGCCCAGCTCGCACATAGAAGACACTGCTGTGGGGAGGGAGCTGGAGGGTTCCTGGCAGCTGCAGTTCCCAGCTAGCCCTGAGGAAAGGAGAAGGTGGCACACAGGAAACTCTGTGCAAGTCTGGCACTGAGCATCAGGCTGTTTCTCCCTCTGGATCCCTAGGCTCGGGGTGGTGGTGTCTGGGCAACAGGGGTGGCCCCCAGGGCTGGGCTCGGCTCTGCAGGGGAGGGAAGGTGTAGGGAGCGGGGGACCCCGCAGCTGGGCTCTGGGGAGGAGGGTATCTGGGCGAGAAGACGGTGTGGATATCGGGGCCAGGGGAATTAAGGGGGGGCACAGCTGGGCTCTGGGAGGGCAAGGGGGGTGTGGGTATCTGGGCTTGAGGGGGCTCGTGGCTGGGCTCTAGGGGGAAGGGGGTTCAGGTGTATTGGCTGGGGGGGCCCCGTGGCTGGGCTCTTGGGGGGAAGATTTGTGGGTGTCGGGCCCCCTGGCTGGGCTCTGGCAGGGAGAAGGGGCCAGAGAAATGGGAATTGGGTTGTCATGGGGGTTTCATTAACTCTCTACTCCTGGGGGAATTTTTGTGTGTCTATATTGTTACAGACATACTTGCTGACAGGTATTTTGAAATAAATTACCAAAATAATTGAAACTGGTGTGATTATGTAGTGTTATTTTGACAAATAAAATTTGCAGAATTTTAGAATATTGTGCACAGAATTTTTAATATTTTGGTGCAGAATGCCCCCAGGAGTACTATATAGTTTGATGGCCAGGAATTACTGATTATTTTTGTTCCACAGTGTCTCAGAAATGCTGTTATGTCTAAGTGAGTCGACAAGTTTGCTTTTCAGTGATCTGTTTTCATGCATTCTTACGTAAAATCGTTTAGGAAAGAATGGCTGTTGTATCTCCACCTCTGAGAGTCTGTAGGTTTGAGCTTGATTCTCATTAAACACCTAGAAGTCCCTTTTGAGCTTTCTATTAGAGCACCATCCTGGCTTCAATCAGATCAATCAGGAGGGTAGGTTGATTACAAGCCCCTCTTCATTTGGTGGTCACTAGCCACATTGGTGACAATAAAGATGTCTGCTCTTTATGCTCATGAAGCACGAGGACCTGGTTTTGTTCCTGGCCTCTTTGCAAGGACCCAAGAGACAGGTGTGGAATACTGCTTGCACCATTTCCCCTTAATCTATGCAGCTATGTGAGGTAAGGCACAATCTGTCCCTGAAGATGAGGATAGCATAGTTGGGTCACTGGAAAACGAATGATTAAATATCTACTGGACATGGTTATTAAAAAGAATGGAGAGTAGGATATGATATGAAATACAATTGATGCCAGTCTTAGTGTCATTTGCTCTGAATATGTGAGCAGAAATAAATGCTACATAGCTTAGAAAAAACAGAATGTTTTTATCACAAGAATGTGCCGGAGCGGGAACACAGAGCACGTTTGCTATAGATGTATCATAGCTATTCTACCAAGCATTGTTTTGCGTTTTTTTTTAAGGCATTTAGGATTTCAGAGCACAATTAAAGTTCCCACAAACTCAGCTCAAGATAATGTAGTGTAAGGTCAACGTGGTAATGTTATAACCCAGGAAAAGGAAATATGGCAGTGTATATTTAATCAAACTAGGTAGCTATAAGAAAAATGTTGACATGCCTGGGAAGGTTTGTGGTTCGTTTGTGGGTTTTTTTCCATTAATGCTAATAACTTTTTTTGAATATGGAATGTGAACCCTCAAGAAGTCACCAGAAGATCTGGATGGAATTAAAGCCTTTACGTTTAAATTTATTTTTTATAAACGTCTTGGTATTAATTTAGGAGCAGAATAGAATTATATTCTGTCATTGTATTTTTTTAAAGCGAATACCTTTCTGAGTAATTTATTAAACTATATTTAGTTAGGAATGTAGGAATTCTCCATTTGATTGTATTATTCTAGGTATATGGTTTAATACATTTAAGTGAAGTATTATGAAGTCTAATTTTACATTTTGTTAAAGTATATGCATTTAATTGCAGTATTAATATGGAGGAACACTAATATAATGGAAACAAAAGCACAAAGAAAGTACAGTTAAAGTATTTTGTTGGAACAGCCTCTAGCCCACAATTTAAAGCCTGGATCCTGCATACACATATGTGCATAACTACACTTAGGTTGAGTGTGTGAGTGAGTGTTTGCAGCATCATGGTCTAAGGTAAATGTAAACTTTAAGGGTATTTGAGCACTAATTTTATTTCTCTTGAAGTTTGTGCTTTCAGTTTAAAGCTCCACTTGTATAATTTATACAGTCTAGATTTTAAAATTTTGGGGTTGGAATAAAAATGGTATTAATTGTTGCATAAAACATATAGAGTTCACAGCTCGAGGTAAAGGCCATGGGTTAACGAACTGGACATATTGAAGTCAGTGGAAACTTTGCTATTCACTTCAGTAGGGCCAGAATTTCACTCCATGTTACTGTTTTATATGATCAAAGAAAAAGTGCTGTCATATAAGGCAAAGAGGTAATGAGAGTCAAATTGGCAGAAATATTAACTCATTCATAAGGGTCATTATTTAAACTGTGTGTTTTGTTTCTAGTTCCCTACCTACGAGTGGCCTTATTCGGATCCTCCGAATGCAAGACCCTGAAAGAGGACAAACAACGCTGAATTTTCAACGTAGACATCAAGAAGAGGAAGAAGACTAAAATTAATAAATACCTTTGACCCATTAATATGCTATCCCTAATGTTCAGGTTTTTATAGTATAAATGTATATAATTGATATGTCTGTAAGATTACTAAGGGCTTGTTTACACACATGGTGCAGAAGTGTGCACTATGGGGGTAGGATTTCTAAAGCATACCAAGGTGTTGCACACTAATTGGTCAGTGTGTACCCTGTTGGTACACACTAAAATTTCCCTAATGCACTTCACAGCCTGTGTAGACAAACCCATTCTTTATTATTGCAGGTTAAGAGAATTCAGTTGAAGGATATTTCTAGTACAGGAGAAAGCTCCTTTATATTTTATAGAGAAATAGTTTGTCTAATGAAAATGTAAATGAAATGTGTAATTTTAGTAAAACAATAATTTAGTCTAAAAAAAAAAAATCCAGTTTGGTTCACTGGAAAAAATTAAATGAAAATGTTCATTTTGATTAACTTTTTTTAAAACTGTCAGCTACTGGAGATTAAAACATAAAATATACTCTTTTGGCTTTTCTGAAAAATTGAAAAATATTTTGTATAATGCTGGAGAAAAATCATTTAAAAAAAACTCTTTAAAAACGGGTATAAGTAATAATGTGTGTGTGTGTGTGTGTGTGTATATATATATATATACACACAATATTATATTTTAAAATAAAAGTGTGTCCAAGTACACTTACATTCTGCTAGGTTTATATTTTTCAACACTGTTCAAGAGGTTTTAAAATGTAATGTAAAATATACTACATTTTCAAGACTGGATTTTGCTGTTCAGTGTATCCAGGACAGGATCATTTTGCTATCAGGCAGTATCTGTGATTTGTTTTGAGTATATTAACTGTGTTTACATATTTAGCTGTGGAAATATCATCTGCAATATTTTACCTTGATATATTTAAGAACAGAACCACTTATAAATGAAAGTGTAACAAAGCAATAGGTTCTTCTTCGAGTGCTTATTTATGTTAATTCCCATTGGGTGTGCGCACGCAAGTGCACAGCAGCTGGAAAATGTTCCCCCTAGCACTATCCGTCGGGTCGGTCTGGGCACCCCCTGGAGTGGTCCTCCATACATCCTTTCACTGTGCATTATGCGATTACCCAGCAGGCCAGGGATGATGCGGTAGAGCAGTGCTCCAGTCAGTGGACAGCTCTGACCCCGCCTCCTGAACTTGGGCTTGGGAGTCCCCTGATTGGAATGGACATGAACAAGCACTCGAAGAAAAAATGGTTACTCACCTTCTCGTAACTGTTGTTCTTTGAGATGTTGTTAGTGTCCATTCCGATACCCACCCTCCTGCCCCTCTTTCGGAGTAGTCAGCAAGAAGGAACTGAGGGGGTGGCGGGTCAGTAGGGCCCTATATTGATCGACATGATGGCACCAAGGGGTGCCTGGAGTGACATGATACTGCTGGGGGAAAAAATCTTCCGGCTGCTGTGCACACGCGTGCGCATATACCTGATTGGACTGGACATGAACAACACATCTTGAAGAACAACAGTTACCAGAAGGCAAGTAACCGTTTTTTCTGAAACTTTTGCACAGTTCTTTTTAAAGCTGTCTTCTCACCCAACATTGTATAATGTTAGAGGTATTATTAGTTAATACATTCAGTCAAAAAGTAAAATTTGCATGGTGTGATATCAGAAATACCCATACCAAAAAATCTAGCACTATAGGCAGGACAACCTGTGCCTGCCGATAGTGGGCAGGGGGGCGGAGGGAGGCAGAGTGACGGCAGCCAGCTTCAGCAGTGTTATTGAGCAGACACAGTCTGTGTAAGCATGCTCAGTACGAGCCAAGCAGCAAATTGGGGGAAGGGCAGGGGGACGTGACCCCTCATGTACTGCGCATGCATTGCATCTGACTATAGATAGCTGTCATCTTTCTAATCTTGGAGAGTTCTCTGCTGTTCTGTTTTTTACATACAGGAACTTCTCACTTAACGTTGTAGTTCTGTTCCTGAAAAAATGTGACTTTAAGCGAAATGATGTTAAGTGAATCCAATTTCCCCATAATAATTAATGTAAAGGGGGGAGTTAGGTTCCAGGGAAATTTGTTTCACCAGACAAAAGACAATATTTCCACACACACACACACAGTTTTAAACAATTTAATAGTGGTACACAGCAATGATAATTGTGAGGCTTGGTTGAGGTGGTGAAGTCAGAGGGTGGGATATTTCCCAGGGAATGCCTTACTGCTAAATGACGAACTAGCAATTGGCTGAGCCCTCAAGGGTTATCTCATTAATGTAGCCTCACACTCTACAAGGCAGATGGAATGAAGGGATGGGGAGACAGCATAGCAGACAGAGACACCTGTGTGTGTGTGATGTGCATTTCTTTAAGTATGCTGATCCCTGTCTTAAGTACACAGCCTTGTTAATTAGATCAGCAAGCTGAGATCCACCTCAGCTGCTGTCTCTGGGACAGTTGTATGTCCCCCCTGCTCTATGGAAGATGGGGTAAGTGGGGTGCAGGAGCAGGGGGATGCCCTGAAGTTAGCCCTCCTCCCCCTCTCCCCAGCACAGCAAGCAGGAACGCCCGGGGAGCAGCTTCAAGGCAGAGGGCAGGAGCAGCACATGGCAGTGGGGGAGGGACAGCTGAACTGCAGGCAATTGGTAGCCTGCTGGGCAGCTGCTGCACAGGGAACTTAGGGGAGCGGAGAGCTGCTGGGGGGCTGCTGGTCCACCCTGGTTCCAAATCCCACCAGCTAGCTCCACTGGGCTGCTCTTCCTGCAAGCAGTGGACAAAGCAAGCGGCTGCCAAACAACGTTAGACAGGAGCATTGCACAACTTTAAACGAGCATGTTCCCTAATTGATCAGCAACGTAACGATGTTAACCGGGACGACTTTAAGTGAGGAGTTCCTGTACTTCCTTGGTGCTACAGAATGGGAGAAAATATGTTAGTTTAATTCCCGTAAGGTCTCAGTTTCCTAAACCAGGCAAGTTGTTGCCCAAATGGGAGGAAACGAAGCTCTTCCTAACTTAACTGCCAAGTTTGTTTGAACACTTTTACTGTATTTGTCAAAATCACTTTAAACATACATGTTCAATTTTCCAATGGAACTGGAGTTGCTATGTCTATAGCAAGATTCTTAATTTTCAGTATATATTCTCATGACTAAAAAGTGCAGAATTTGTTGGTAAAATGATCTTTGACTAGAAAACTACCCTCTCACTCTTCCCAAGTGGTTCTCTTTATAAGCCATTTGAGGATTTTAGGACATCAGCATAATACAACTAGCAAATAGTGCCTTTTAGGAAATTAGATCCCTGATCCTATTTAAACAAAGCATGTATGTAATGTCTTGTGCAGATATCATGCATGCATATCTAACGATTTAGATCTATAGTAAAACAAATCAAAGGACACAAGCATACCCCACACAGAGCTGCCAATACTAGGGAATAGACAACACTGGAAGACACGGCACTCTGATAGTATGGTGATGGCCGCCAGTATAAAACCCTAGCCTAAGAGACATGAAATACCTGATATTTTTATAACATGTTTACTAAAATGCATATCGGGATTAAGATTCACGTGGAATAGCATGTATAGTAAATGTCTCAGTAGTCTACTTCTGTTTGCTGTTGTACAGTTCTTCTGATTTTGTACTATACCTAGGAACAGTAGTATAGTGTTAACGCATGCAGGTATATTATACAATAACCTTACTGTTTTGTTTTTGCTATTGTAAAATGTAGTGGGAGGTGCAGCTTTAAAAATACAAATGTTTTAATAGCTTTTGATCATGAGAAATAGGGGAAAGACTATTTTTCTTTGTTTATTAATTGGATTTTTCAAATTATTCCAAGTAAATGGCCCCTTGAGAATTTAAAGCTGTTAAGAGCTTTTCTGCAGCTCAGTTTAAAATTCAGCCATTCTGCCTGCATCCTTTTGAAATTGCTGTGGCTCAGGAATAACTCAGTTCTTTCAAATAACCAGCTGTTTTAATTAAAAAGTGTGTTTTTTCCTTTTTGATGCCAAATTTAAATTTGTCTAGAAAAGCTTCCCTTTCAATTTTACTATTTTAACTGACTTCAACAGTCCAGGTTTTCTTCAGTTGCAGGAGGGTGAGGAGTCGATGGCTTAAGATGTTGATGCTCGGTGTTTACGTGTCTAGATTCATATGAAGTGGGAGAACACAAACTGTGCATACTTGATGCCAAGGATTATGGTTTTCCCCTCTACAATACACCTGGTTCTTTGCTCTCTTTCATGAGCAAACCAGTAGCTCAGTTTTAGATTGATGTGGAACCCTGGTCTCATTACATGCTCTTAAACTACATGGTAAATTTATTAAGATTTACTGACATCTACTGCCACTGGGAAGAAGTCCTCTAAGGCCCTTGCTGGCAAAATGTGAACCAAAAGAATGACATGGCATTTGTTCCTGTTGACTCTCTTCAGGATCCAAGAGAATAAAGTGTGTACAGGCAAAAGGAAAAGCCTGCACCATCTTAAATATATGCATCCTTCATTACTGCCTTTTTAGATAACTGTTGGGAGGAAGACGGCTAGAGAGTGAAATTATTGCAGCTCTCACTAAATATCCTTCTAGCTTTTATACTTGATCCCAAGTTTTCTAGCAATTTCCAGAAATAGGTAGACTTTTCATAAACTAAAGCAACAGCAAACATTTCTTCCGGCTTTCTGTTCAAATCACATGATGTATTTCTTCTGAATATATCCGTTCCTGTAAAGTATAAAAATGTGGGACTAACAGGACTTCATAGGTATCTGTTTTCTTTTGAAGTTCATTTGCCCCGAATAAATCAGTTGTTCATGCGATCGCTGGATCACCTTGTTCTTGTAATGCTCTTGAGTGAGCCTTCTTGGTTCTCGAGTTCTATTCTTGGTACTTTTTAGATATGGATTTACTTATGCCCCTGATATGGCTTTGGACTACAAAAAGACAATCTTAATGCTGCCATAATCACCTTTGTGACGTTTATATTCAAGCTAGTGGCCATTTTGTACAGCAGTGCTTTAATGTCTTGAGCTAATTGCCACTGAAATCTGTTGGAGTTTTTTCATTTATTTTAATGTGAGGCCCTAAGTGAAATGTAGAAGACCCGCTGCAAGTCACAGTAAATAAATGAGTGAGTGATATGAGCATTAATTCAAGGACGTACTCAATATATAATTACTAGCTTAGTGTTTAATAAGCACTTGATTATTTTTAAACTCACATGAATTATACCATTTAATACATTTAGTGAGGGTACTAATAGCAGTACCCTAGTGAAATTCTGGTGCAAAATAGTAGTTGAAATTTCTGCCTTTGGCTGCTTAATGTGAACAGGCAAATGAAATGACAACATGCCTGTATTCATGATGAGAGTGGACCAACTGAACTGATTCTGATCAAGAGGATTAAATTATTAGTGTGCTTCACGGGAAGGTTTTATGGTGAAGAATCTGCAACATATGGACATGTCAAAACGATGCTTCCTGCCTTGCTGTTTGTTTATTGACTTGTTTGGAGATGTTTACTCTGACTTGAAGCTTAGAGCCCAGCTTGCTTTTTCAGTCTAGAAATGCAGGGATGATTTGTCTTGTTTTTTGAGGCACAATTTGCAGATTGGCAGAACTGTGCGGCTTCTTCAAAAGGTAACAAAAGTAATTTTAAGGCACTAGAGCTTTGCTGTCTTCCCCCAAGTGGCATGCATTGGATTTTTCTGCCATTTTTGTAATCCTATAAATCAGTGTTTCCCAAACTTGGGACGCCACTTGTCCAGGGAAAGCCCCTGGCGCGCCCGGCCGGTGTGTTTACTTGCCGCGTCCTGCCGGTTCAGCCGATCGTGGCTCCCACTGGCCGCGGTTCGCTGTGCCTGGCCAATGGGGGCTGCGGGACGCGGCACGGGCCGAGGGATGTGCTGTCCGCCGCTTTCCCTGGACAAACGGCGTCCCAAGTTTGGGAAACACTGCTGTAAATCATTTTAAAGGAAGTCAAAGGCTAATAAACTTAAGAGGGTCTTTGTGAGCTGGACAAGTGAAATGTTATCTGCAGTTTCTCAAGTCATTCCAGATAGTTCCAATCATGTAAGGGGCTGAGTTGCTTATCTACGATCTCATAGATTTCCTACTATCCGCTTTGCTTTTTTATTTTATCTCACTGATGTTATAGTGCTATGTGGGATAAAGTAGGGAGAGTTGGGCCAGCTTTAGGTCAAGAGAATGGGTCGTGCTTTGATTTAGAAGTAGCTTAGAAAGCTATTTAAGCAAAAGAGAACTGACATTCTGGCTGGCCAGAAATCTAAAATGATGCTTTTAGGTTCTGGGTGAAATGATGCAATACTTTAAAAATTGCCAGGAAGTAAAGCACCCCCTTTTCTTCCAGTTTGAGTTTTGAATTAGTGGCTGGTTGGCTCTGAAAATGTTCACCTTACAGTGCTTGTAGCCATTGAATCTTAAACTCCTCTCTAATTACTCTTGTTGCTGCCCTCTGAAGAGTTAATTTTGAGTAAGAACCTTACTCGGGTGTCAGTCGTGTCAATTTTCTCCTTCATAATCAAGACTTCTGAGGAACTTATTTTTAAGATACCTAGAAAGAATCTTGACCTGAACCTTTTGAATATCAGACTTGATTTAATAGGACTATATGCTGTAACAACAATGGTGATAGATCCAAGGCATTTAATATAGAGATATTACATGCTTGGAATCAAGGTCCTTTTGTGGGTGGGACATGGTCTCTAATATTCAGTGATTTTTCTAAAGGAGGTACAAGGAGAGAGGAACTGCAAGTTTACACAGTCATATCACAGCTCTTCTGACAATGCTCTGAGCAGTCCCACTGTCCTATTCCCTAGCTGCTTTTTCTTCTGTGAAATATACCGTAGAAGTGACTACTTCTGCAAAAGTAGTAGGATTTGCTGCCAGTGCCATATTATTAGGGAGACCAGATACTAGAATACCGCTGGATAAGGAAGAATTTTGAGGGTGAGCTCCTTTGTATTTTTACCAGCTGTTCTCTCCGACATGTAGAGTTGAGAATCTGTCCCTACAGATACATATGAGAACCACAGCATTTGATTACAGTTCATCAAATAAGGCAGTTTGGACATGAATTAAGTTCTACTTCCAGTTCCACTGTTTCATTATGAAAACAAATATGTATTTTTTCCAGTATTGTAGTAGCAGATTCTTGTAGTGACTGAATTATATTTTTTCTCTGAGTAGCAACATGCTAAAGATGTAAAATAAGAATTAGGGGGGAAAAGTCAAATGTTATAAATTTATTTTGGGACATATATTGCAACTTCTTTGGAAGCTTTTGAAAATTCAGGCAGAAATCAATATACTTCCAATAAAACTTTTTAAAACTTCCAGTAAAACAATATTTTAAATGTGTATATATACTTTTTAATTAAGGAAACATTTTCGCAGGACTTACTTAACTGTGTTTATACTGCATTCCTCTGACATAGCTCTTTCCAGATTGAAAGGATGCAAATGAGGTAAGAATTAAGGCAAACCTAAAAGGCATGCAAATGAATTACATTTATATTCACTGATAATACAAGCACATGTGTGGAACAGACTCATGAACTGAGGAACTTTTGCCTCTGTCTGTCCAGTACTACTTTACAGCAGAATGGTGACATGGTTTATAATCAACAGTTACATTACCATGGGAAGTCAGTGTCACTAACATTACTCAGGCTAGGAGACACATAGCTAGCATCAGTAAAACGAACAATCAATAGTATTTCACTGCAGCACGGTACTGCTGCACAGGCTTCAGAGGAATAGGATTGTTATGAAATGACATTGCACACATCACATTGTGGCAGTTTATTTTTATAATATATACTTTTAAAATTCTTTAGCAAATGACATTCTCATGCACACGAGTGTTTCAAACACAAGAAGCAAGTCCATTTATAGGTAGTCCAAGCAATTTTTGTGTGTGTGGAAATAGCTGCAAACTGAATGGAACATCTAAACTTTTCTGTGCAGTCCATAATGCCTTTTACATTAGCTCATTTTTGAATGTCACACTGCAGGAGTAATACAATGGAAGGATCACTCTTTGCAGCTTCTTTGAATTCATCCAGTGTGATCTGGTCATCTTTGTTCTTATCCATCTTGCTGAAAATCTTGTCTACTCGTTGCTCTGGCGTGAGACCATCCTCATTCATTTTCATCATTATCACAGTACCCACCATCTTGTAAATGGCCTATGGAAAGAAACAAAAAGGAAAATAATTTTTAAAAATCAAGACTTGGAATAAGTATAATTAAGTGTAGTCAGGACATGGTTCTGGGTGTCATGATTATATGCAGTTGATTTTGTAATTTGAGATAGTGATTATGCTTTAAAAATCCCAAACCCATTTGCTTCTGACAAGGAAAAACAGCCTCTTAAATATTTTAATGAAATTCATTAATATAAATACAAGCTTTTTTTAAAAATGCTTATTCCATTTGGCACATTAGAACTAATTTGATTCTTCAAACACTTGAAATCTTTGTTTAAAGAAAATCATATAACAGTAAAAATAAGTGAGTTTCCAATTACAAGTAGATGCATAGTTTTATTTATGATGATCCAATAGAAGTGTAGTCCCGTAGTCTTAAAACAAACTAGAACAGCACTATAGCTTAAATCCCCCTATGCTCTGGATCAGTTGTGTGTGCACTTCTGAAGTCTGAGGTTTTTAGCAACCTTCAGCTCTTTGAAACATTTTATACAAAATTTGACTGATCAGTTTTCTAAGGTCATATTCTTCAACTGTTTGGATTTTTTTGTTTTGTTTTTGTTACAAGATCATCTTGGTCTGGTAAGTAAACATGATCATCTGTAGACCAAGAATGAAAAGATTTTTCCATCATAAAGATTTAAGCTTGTTTCAGAACTACATGTGAGTTTGAGAATTCCTATTTGAGGTCCTAGAAGGGTTCAGCTGTACTGTTTTTCACACACATCAGAAAATTATCAAATGTACCTCTATTAAAATATAAGTACATGCATGTGTTCACACACTGCCCTCAGAAATCATGGAAACATTTATTTTTTTAAAATCTTTCAATTTGCTAATCACTTTGAGAAACAACACTAAATGATGGCTCTGTATTACATCATCATTCTATTAAAATGGGGGCCAACTGAACAAGTCTGGATAACAAATTTCCAATGTTTAGTGGACACTGGAATATCCTATTTTAGATAATGGAATGTTTTTTTACAGCTGGAAATATTACTGTTTGGAGAATCCAACTAAGCTATTGTATGTACTAAAAATATCAAAGTCTATATTGTACACCGCAGTAATCACTAATTTGGCAACATTTTTAGAAGTTACTTCTACTGCACATTTTTATAATGGAAGATCCTACTTACTAATAGAATTAGCACTCTAATGTTGGACAGATAAGCTCTGACCATCTTAATGGGTTGTGAGATGCAAACTCCTTGGTGAAACTATGCTTTCCACAAACGGGTATGACTTAGATTTCAGCATTATCGACACAGCTTCTAGAGAAATACAAGTTCTCTGTGCACCTGCTGCATGTTTTATGCACAAATTCTTATGAGCTCGGCACACCACCCAGGCCTGCTTGTGAGTGTTTGTATCAGGAAGTTTGTGTACTGGAACGGGTGCTACACCTACATGATGGAAAATGTTCAAAATGTACAAAAATTATGTTTGTAACTGTGTAATATTTATCTTACCTCTATAATTTCCAGCATCTCCACTCTTGTAATTTTACCATCGCCATCTAAGTCGTACATATTAAAGGCCCAGTTTAGTTTCTGTTCAAAACTACCCCTTGAGGTGATGGACAATGCACAAATGAACTCTCTGAAGTCAATGGTTCCATCGCTGTTCTTATCAAAGGTTCTGAAGGCGTGTTGGGCAAACTTTGAAGCATCTCCATATGGAAAAAACTGCAAAATGAAATATAAATGCAGTCATTGGATGTTCAAGGAAACATTCTGTCTGCATACAGTAATATTAAAGTGATGCTTTTATGAAGACTTACTGTGATCTGAACATTTTATTGCATATTCTCAATTTATCAGCAATAATTCATTATAGTCTATCAGTGCCTAATACTCAGAAAGTGACTCCTTACAAAAGTGCATGGTACATTGTACAGTAAAGCATTAAGAGCACTTTTCATAAAAAAAGGAGAAAAGCTTCCAACAAGGAAATATTACTGCTATTTTGTACCCACCCACTACACTATCTTCAAAGCTAACATTAAAGCAGATCATTCTTAAAGTGCAACTATACACTGAGAAGTGATTGTAAATAAAAACAATAGCACTGAGGGAGCTAGCATTCCATGTTTGTTTATAGCAGTGACTTCCAGACGAAATTTGCTTAGTTTACATGTAGAGAGATGGTTTCTATCTTCCAGCCTTGCAACTTCAGCCTGTCATCTGAAAATCAAGCTGGTTATTTTTCTGGCTCAAGTATCTTCCTCAGGAATATTCTGCATTTGAAAAATGTAGCCTAATCTGATTCCAAATGAAGTCAATAGGGATTTTGCCATCAAATGCAGGATTCAGCCATTAGTTAACAATTCTATTGCTGGTGGATTCTATTCTAGTTTGAACAACTCCAATTCTCATGGTGGTTTAGCTCTGCAGTGTGAATAGCAATGAAAACCTTATCTTTGTGAGAAAGGTAAATAAACATCTGTGACTTGAATAAAATGTTAGAGAGGATGACCTTTTAGAGCCATTTTTCTGATCATAACTGCCTCTTACAGTGGGTGCCTTTAAATGGGGTATGGATCATCAGAAGTAGTTAAATTTACAAGTGCATTTGTAGTGAGATCTGTTCTAAGTATAGGAATTATCGCAACAAATGCCACAAGTTCAGATGAACAGCCCTGTCTTTTTATTTTTAAATTCAGTATTTTTGCTGCTTAAGAGAAATCAGTTGTTTTTCTGCAGTCAAGTACTCGTGCATGTTTACTGCTATTATTTTTTATTTATTATAACAAATTCACACAGTACAAAATCAGGAACATATGTTTACTTATGATTATTTGCATAATACAAGTAAATGAGAAATAAACTGAGATCCAACTAAATATTACATTATGTTACTCATGTTCATTTATCAGTTTCTATTATCAGGTAAATGTGCAGCACATTCTAGTTTAGCCAAAAAAATTAAAATTACTGTTGCACGCATGTCAGGCTGAGACTTTCTAGAAACTGTAATGTCCTCCTCACAGAGACTGTCTCTCCTATGGGGTCAGTGCATGAAAACATCCTTATTCACAAAGGATGTTTTCAAGCTCCTGTTGAAATCCCAATGAGGGCACAGGGACTGAAGTGCTTCCTGGCTCTGGATGTATGTTCACACAACCCCAACACCATGGAATTCGAGTGAGGTCTTTGGGCGCTGCCATGATATAATGCTGCAATGAGTTTGGGGGAATGGGGGATACCATTCAACATTCCATCTTGACTAATGTTGAATACGAGGGAATCCTTTGAGAACCAGGCCAGCCTTTCTGCTGTCTAGGGCCCTGAATGCCACCGCACTATATGCAGTGTGGTACAAACTTGCGCAGGGGCACACGCTGCCTGTGCACTGTGGAATAGAGCTGCCTGTGGGTGGGAGTAGGATAGGCCTGGGATCTAGAGGATCCATAACTATGCACGTCCTATCAGCCATTTCACCCTTGTGGGAGCTCCTGCAGTCCTGAGGCCCTGGCAGCAGGGGTGAAGCAGCCCTGCTGCTACAACGTTAGTGGCAGGAAGGGGAGGGGCAAAAGCTAGGATTCCTTAGACCCTTCGCCCTGCTGCCAGCACAGCCCTACTACTTAGTGCACTGGGATTAGGCTGTACCCCTCACTGAACAGAGAACAAGATGCTCATTGGCATGCGTGAATACCCATTTTTATCAATTGAGAGTATATTAATCTTGGCCCTGGGCCCCTAACCAGATATATACATCATAGGATTGTATTAGGTCAGGCCTGCACAACTGGTAAAGCGGCGAGGGCCATATTACTCCAAAGAAAACAGCTGAGGGCCGAAACCCCCCGGCCCCGCGGAAACACCCCCCCCCCCAGCGCCGCCCACCCCGCGGAAACAACCCCTCCTTCCCCAGTGCTGGGGTATGGAAGCCTGTAGAGGGGGAAAGAAACAGCGCGCATAGGGTGACCAGATCACAGCAGTAAAATAGGACCTGCCCCCTCCCCGCTCGGCCCCACCATCACACCCCTCTTCACGCCCCCCCCCCAGGCGTCACTATATTACTGCACACAACAGTCAATCAATGCAGTTGTAGATAAATCTCTGCCTTATGCATTTTTGTATAACTTTTATATGACTTTGTATTGAACCTTGGTAATATGTTATAGCGGGCCCCTAAGGTAGTATAATTAAGGTAAAAGAAAAATATCTTTTTGCTAGTAGAATGAGATCTTCCCCCCACTTTGTATTCAATTGCCCTGTTGAATGAATGAGGTGTGAATGAGGAAGGTGTGGAAGGCAGGCACCTCCAGACAGCTGCAACCCTTGGAGAGGGGATGGGAACCAGACCAAGGACAATCAAACTTGTCAAATGGGCTGACTAGAGAAGCGCAGACATACTGACGGCCTCAGGGGGTTAGAAGCAAGCACCTTCCTTTGGGAACACCCTCTTTGCAGCATTGGGACAACCCTCAGCCCAGAGACAAGCAGCAAAAAGGACCAACGGACACAGTCCCAGATTTTGGGCTGCACAGTGAGCCCACCTACTCACCCCCCCACGGGCTGCACAGTGAGCCCACGTGGGCCGCATGTTGTGCAGGCCTGTATTAGGTTACGCTGCCATTATGAAGTACAATATATTTTAACCATTCACATTCCAAAAGCTGCACTAATAGAGTACTTCTACACTGCACTGGGAGTGAGCCTCCCAGTCTGGTCCACAGACTTACATTAGCGGGGCTCACACTGAAAACGGCTGTGTAGAGAGTGCTTTGACATTGCAGCTCGGGCTGGAGCTCATGACTACACAAGGTACAAGTGGAGAACTGGGCCTGAAATCTTAAGCTATGTATGCAGCTATGCCTCAAGCAGGTATCTGCTCAGAGTTGGATAAAAAAGGCTATGTGGTTGTCTGCTTTATCTGTCTTCATGCCCTTCTTTCATTCTGACCTCTACATGTACTTTGCTGTAGTGCTGAACGAGCTGATGAACAATGTTGCTTTCCTTGTGTTTGCCTAAAGGATATTTGTATATCAGCCTGTTTTTCACCTTGTCAAATATTTATGGTCCCTGGCATTACACTCTCCCACCAATAATGACAGCAGCAATGTTAGAAAGGTACAAAGCGAATTCAAACATCTCCAGTGATACGTGTTGCCATGCAATAGAGCAGTGGTCTCCAAACTATTCAGGGTCATGACCCCCCTGTGCCCTTGGGTGTGGGGCCAGCAGCAGCGCTGGGTGGCACTCCTTCCCCACCCCTGGGGGAGCTGGTCCGGGCACCAGCTGTGCCCCCACAAATGATCCTCCCTGCTCCCCTAGGGGGATGTGCCCTACAGTTTGCGGACCTCTGGAACCTAGACTGATGAAATGTGGAAGTTGATTGGAAGATTGGTGAATTATAGAAAGTAGCTTTAGCCATTCAGTATTAGAATAGTTTTGATTCCCATTAAAATGAAATAGCGCCACAAGACATTTTTATAAAATATATGGACGTACAGCTTGGAAAATCTGTTTTTTTGTCTGAAGGGGCCTCTGCATAGCCCCAATTGTGGGGTGCACCCATGGCAACAATAGGCTTTAGGAACCTTCTAGAAGGGCAGCACTGGGTGGGGGTGTCCTCTCGTGATACCAGCCATGCATCACTTAGTTTCCAAACCCCTCAGCGCCTGCCTCTTCATGGTCAACATGCCCAGAGAACTTTTACTGTGGCAGTTCCACCCAAGTTCTGCAAACCGTATCAGTATAAACAGTCTAATATTAAATGTACAACAGTGATGCTGTTCCACGTTGGTTTGTTCCAAGAAGAACTTGGTGATGGTTTAACCCCAGAAGGGAATTAGAATGAACCTAATCTGTTTCCACTGGAGTTTCAGGGAGCAAAGTTAGAGGAACACTAAAGGCCTTTGAAAAGCCCACCCTCATCCTGTTGGAGCCGGGGGCTGGCCTACTGCATAGTGGGTTAGGGACACTGTTGTGGTTACCATATTGTGTGGGTTTGCAAGGTTGTTTACATTGTGTATGTATGTGACTCTCTCTCTGATTTTTTAGGATATGAAGCTTCACAAAATCATGCTGTCTCACAAAGTGCATGTTTAAGTTGAGGCGCCTGGTTGTTGTTGAGGAGTCAGCATGTACTGCTAAAGGGGACTGACAACCCCTTTGCAGATCTCTCTCTTACTTTCATGGGTGGTCACTATAAACACTACAGAGAAAGGCAACGAGATAAAGGGAATTGGAAAACATATTTTTTGCCCCTCACGTAGCTAGAGAACCTCGCTAATGTGCTTCACAATTCTACTCCCTGCGAACATCCTTGGTGTAACATACAAACGCCTGGGCTCCCAGGCATTCCTTAGGCACTGACTGCAGGCCGTCATTAGTGGTGTTCTGGACTGTCTGCAGCAGAATGCGAAATACTATTTTCTCTTCATCAGTCATTGTTCTGTGCAGTGACTCTGCTCCCCTGTACTGAGAAGTGCCAGAAATGGAGTTGCTCTCCGGAGCCGAGAGGCATAGCATAGCAGCGTATCCCTTTAACCCATTAGAGTGAGCACTGCAGAATGAATAATAGAGACAGTAGGAAATGGGTCAGGAACATACTGGGAGCATGCACTGCTGTGAATCATAGAATCATAGAATCTCAGGGTTGGAAGGGACCTCAGGAGGTCATCTAGTCCAACCCCCTGCTCAAAGCAGGACCAAACCCAATTAGATCATCCCAGCCAGGGCTTTGTCAAGCCTGACCTTAAAAACCTCTAAGGAAGGAGATTCCACCGCCTCCCTAGGTAACCCATTCCAGTGCTTCACCACCCTACTAGTGAAAAAGGTTTTCCTAATATCCAACCTAAACCTCCCCCTCTGCAACTTGAGACCATTACTCCTTGTTCTGTCATCTTCTACCACTGAGAACAGTCTAGATCCATCCTCTTTGGAACCCCCTTTTAGGTAGTTGAAAGCAGCTATCAAATCCCCCCTCATTCTTCTCTTCTGCAGGCTAAACAATCCCAGTTCAGCCTCTCCTCATAAGTCATGTGCTCCAGCCCCCTAATCATTTTTGTTGCCCTCCGTTGGACTCTTTCCAATTTATCCACATCCTTCTTGTAGCGTGGGGCCCAAAACTGGACACAGTACTCCAAATGAGGCCTCACCAGTGCCGAATAGAGGGGAATAATCACGTCCCTCGATCTGCTGGAAATGCCCCTACTTATACAGCCCAAAATGCCGTTAGCCTTCTTGGCAACAAGGGCACACTGTTGACTCATATTCAGCTTTTCGTCCACCGTAACCCCTAGGTCCTTTTCTGCAGAACTGCTGCCCAGCCATTCGGTCCCTAGTCTGTAGCAGTACATGGGATTCTTCCGTCCTAAGTGCAGGACTCTGCACTTGTCCTTGTTGAACCTCATCAGATTTCTTTTGGCCCAATCCTCTAATTTGTCTAGGTCCCTCTGTATCCTGTCCCTACCCTCCAGCGTATCAACCACTCCTCCCAGTTTAGTGTCATCTGCAAACTTGCTAAGGGTGCAGTCCACACCATCCTCCAGATCGTTGATGAAGATATTGAACAAAACCGGCCCCAGCACCGACCCTTGGGGCACTCCACTTGATACCGGCTGCCAACTAGACATGGAGCCATTGATCACTACCCGTTGAGCACGACCATCCAGCCAGTTTTCTATCCACCTTACCGTCCATTCATCCAGCCCATACTTCCTTAACTTGCTGGCAAGAACACTGTGGGAGACTGTATCAAAAGCTTTGCTAAAGTCAAGAAATAGCACATCCACTGCTTTCCCCTCATCCACAGAGCCAGTTATCTCATCATAGAAGGCAATTAGGTTAGTCAGGCATGACTTGCCCTTGGTGAATCCATGCTGACTGTTCCTGATCACTTTCCCCTCCTTTAAGTGGTTCAGAATTGATTCCTTGAGGACCTGTTCCATGATTTTTCCAGGGACTGAGGTGAGACTGACTGGCCTGTAGTTCCCCGGATCTTCCTTCTTCCCTTTTTTAAAGATGGGCACTACATTAGCTTTTTTCCAGTCATCCGGGACCTTCCCCGATTGCCATGATTTGTCAAAGATAATGGCCAATGGCTCTGCAATCACATCGGCCAACTCCTTTAGCACCCTCGGATGCAGTGCATCCGGCCCCATGGACTTGTGTTCGTCCAGCTTTTCTAAATAGTCCCGAACTATTTCTTCCTCCACAGAGGGCTGGTCACCTCCTCCCCATACCGTGCTGCGGAGTGCAGCCGCCTGGGAGCTGACCTTGTCTGTGAAGACAGAGGCAAAAAAAGCATTGAGTACACTAGCTTTCTCCACATCCTCTGTCACTAGGTTCCCTCCCTCATTCAGCAAGGGGCCCACACTTTCCTTGACTTTCTTCTTGTTGCTCACATACCTGAAGAAACCCTTCTTGTTACTCCTAACATCTCCGGCTAGCTGCAACTCCAAGTGTGATTTGGCCTTCCTAATTTCACTCCTGCATGCCTGAACAATATTTATATACTCCTCCCTGGTCATTTGTCCAATCTTCCACTTCTTGTAAGCTGCTTTTTTGTGTTTAAGATGAGCAAGGATTTCACTGTTAAGCCAAGCTGGTCGCCTGCCATATTTACTTTTCTTTCTACACATCGGGATGGTTTGTTCCTGCAACCTCAATAAGGATTCTTTAAAATACAGAATCAAGTTAAACAGAGAAGGGGAGTAGGGAAGGAGACCAGCTGCTAATGAGACTAGGCATCTACCCTTCCAGCAGAAACACTCTGGAGCCCACCAGCCAGACTGAGAGCCCTAGAATTTAGGAGGGTGGGTTAGGATGGACTCTTTGGAAAGCAGGGTGAGTAAAGAATAAAGAGGGGTCTTTCTATATTTGTTCTTGGGGAGTCATCCATGTATCAGTACATCCCTAGTTAACATGAGTGTGTGGGCATAGTCTTGGTGTAAGCACAGGACTCCCATTAATCTGTGTTATGCCCATACGACTGGGAATTGAATAATATTCTATTACTCTTCATCAAGGCCAAGGGCTGGATGTGTCTCCTCTGGGCTAACATGAGGGTATTTAAGATGTTCCAAGTCTGAGTATTGAGACGAATGAGAGCTCCATGCTTTTTGCTGTTTCAGTTTGTCCTCCAATTAACAGCAACTACAACAGCAGGTCCTTGAATCACTGAACTGGAGCTCTCTTCCTGCCTAGGAACTGGAACTTGTAATTGATGCTTGAAATACCAGGAGGAAGCCCTTAAACCTGCACCTATGGATTTCTATTATTCTTGCTTCAGACAAACCAAAACTCATCGTCAAAAATGTTTAAAGAAAAAAGACATGGATAATATTTCCATTGTGCAGCTTCCGGCTCTGGGAAGATTTCCATGTAAGAAATGGAGCCAAGAACCAATTTAAGAGGAAATTGGCACCTGGCCTGTCCTTGAATTATTTTTAAAGCTTTCCTTTTGTGCTCTTTGCTGCCACACTAAGGTACATTTAAAATGTTTTGTTACAGACAATTGGCCTAGAGATAAAGAAAGGAAGACAAGAACACTGCTGTGCCCCCTATTCCTAGGTAGAAGCAGGAACTGAAATACCCTCCTCGATCTATTCCCAGCAAACAGAACACGAAATAACCTAAATTGGAAAGTTAGTTGATTTTTATTAAAATGGAGAATCTGTTGAGGAGGGCGAAGGGGAAGAGAGAGGTTATTCACATCCACACAATAAAAGGCAAACTTGCTGAATCCACCTTTGCCTGATTTTTAGAAATAAAAAAATGCTTAGTGTCTATTGCTTTGAGTAGATCAGGAGTACACATTAGTATATAGAATGTAGCGGATGTCATGGGGAATTAAAGGAATTAAGCTTTATCACTATAAAATCACTGGGTCAGAGAACACCAAAACACACTTCTTCAATTTTGTTTTTCATTTTGTTTTGTTTTTTGGAAAAGTCCTATATAATTTAATTGGTCTGAAACCGACAGGGCTGTGTAGACATTATAGAATGATATGGTTGGTTTGCAAACTATACAAAGGCTATTGTTCTCTATTAAACTTTTTCTTTTTCATAGTGTGTCCAGCGTATTACCGACTATAAAAATAGCTAATGTCCAAAAAAAAAAAAAAAAAAAAAAAGGAAAGGAAATGATCCCTAGAAGGCACAGAAATGGTTCTGGAGAAAATGGAATTTACCAGTCAGGCAACCTGCCAAAGGGCCCAGTACTTGATGTTTTAGAAACAGATAAGTATCCATGACAGGAATTGTCAAAAGATCCTAAGGGAGTTAGGGGCCCATTCCCAATTCCTAATTCCCTTAGGCTCCTTTGGAAAAACCTAACCCAAACCCTAGCCAATTTACAATGCATTATGTCAAAAGGAACAAAATCCTCCTGGCTGCTGTCAGCTTACACCACGAAGGATGAGACTGATTTACTTTTATCAGTATAGGATCTTGCCTTTGACATGCATGTTAGTAACCGTAAAATTAGCCATTTATAAAATCAAAGCAAAGTATGTCTTTGTGAGCTTGTGCAGCATTGAATATTCCATGGCTGACCAGTCACAGGCTATCCAAAGGGCAGGTGAGAAGTTAAATTTAACATTTCTTGCATTTCTGCCTGTCAAATCTCATCTTTTCTCATCCATGCTGTCTAACTGGAGTAAAACAACTGCTTAACAGCCACATCACTCCTTTGCAGTGCTAGGGATGTGCTAACTATTGGAATAAGTAGGCAATTTAAACTGGGGGGAGGAGAAGGCTCTTTTTTTTTTGTAATGCTGATTCCCAATCTAGGAAAAGAGGACAATTTTAGAGGGTTCTTGTCTCCTGGAAGATTTCTGACAAGTCTCTTTGGCTCTCTCTGGTTTTGTTCAACTAGCTCAGGAAATAGCTTTAACAGTCCCCAGACCACAGAACTAGGAAAATTAATCAAATATCTAGAAGACTTAGTTCGGGCTGCACCTTCATAATTCCAGGAGGTGGGTCCTCGACCTTTGAAAAAGCATTGTCAGCTGTAGCTCTCGAAGCAGTCTCTAAACATTAACACTCAGATCACTCTAGGAAGGTTGTTTATTAACCCCATTTTACACGTGGGCAAAACTGAGGCAGAGAGGTTAAATACATGCCCAAGATCACAAAGTGAGCTGCTAACAAAGCCAAGAATAAAACCTGTAATCACCTGCTTTAACCACTCGCCAACACTCCGTCTAGTAAATATGCATATTGTAACTTGTTACAATAATAAATTGTCCACAGCATTGTTACATTATATCAGCATGGTCCCAAACTTTTGAAAGCTGAGCCCACTTGCCAATACAGGAAAATAAAACAAGTCACTAGCTTGACACCCCTATTCTAAGATTGTAATTAAACTGCATTTTAAAATGTGGCCTTAAATGTTTAGTTCAGTGATTGCATTGGTTTCCTGTGTGGCCAAAACTTGTTTTTAGTTTAGAAAGTTGGATGTGCCTCTAGGTCACAGCAAGAAAAATCAGCTCATCACAACTCTCTCACCCAGCCTAACACAGGGCTAGAGTCTCAGAGTCTGTCTACATGAAGAAATTTAACAGCAGAATTATATCAGTATATTTAAACCACTAAAGTTATACTAGTATAACGCCCCATGTGGACAGAATAAGCATGCCTTTTTCCAGTTTAGTCTATGCCCAAGCTGTATCTCAACCAGCTTAGCATTCATCAAAGGAAGTCGGGAAAACTTTCATACGTGCCTGAGTCCTATTCTCAAAAGTGATTTAGGCACATAGGCTCCTAAATCCATTGACAGTCAAGGAGTGAAATCCTGACTGCATTAAGAAATCTTAAATTCAAACATGTAATTTCTTTACAGTAGCAGAAAGGACGAAAAAGAAATAATCTAATTTCAATTGATTTAACGTATAAAATGTCTGGTATATGAAATATAGAAGAACAATTAATGTATAATAATCTAGCTATGCAGACCAAATTTTATTATCTAGATTTATTATCAGTACAATATATTTCATTGAAGCAAAATTTGAAAGCTTATCACATCTGATTTGAATAATTTTACAATCATAAAAGCTGTCATTTAGATCCCAATGAGACAAGAAATCATGAAAGAAGATCATCTAAAATAAAATGGTTTAGTTCACTGACAATTTTATATTTAGCATTAAATCTGTATATGGTCGTTTCAGATCTCCAAGAAACTCCCCTCAGATCATAATAAATGTAATAGTGAGAGAATGGATTGTATGACCACTAAGGAAAATAATAGTGTCTTTAAAACTCTAAAAAACCTTGGTTTGTTGGCAAATTAACATTGCAGTGTACTTATGTTTTGGATGAATTAATGATCACCTGTATCCTATATTCAGAAACCTACTGGAAATATATGAGTCTTCCAGTTAAAAAAAATAAATTAGAGCATAATTTACCCCATATATGCGAGGGGTTTATGTTTCTACTAAAATCAACTATCAGGGCAGGAAAGCGGAATTATTTGTGAGTACAATAAAATGCAAGAGGTAAACATGTGTGGCATTTCTGAAATTACGAAGAGTGGGATATTTGGTGTTATATCATCTAGCCCAAACATTGTCTACTGACATTTGAATGCACTTTGATACATATGTCCTTAATTAAAGGAAGTTGAAACTGTCCCTGTTTATGGATAAGAAAGATGTTATTGTCTAGCTATGCTGAACAAAGGACAGAAAACACTGCATGTGGTTTAATTAGGCAGCAAATCCATTCTTAAATATGTGGGAGTACCTGGCAATAAATGTACAGTGCAGGTAATTCCATAATCATTTCAATATATACCCAAGGGGCTTCCATCAGCCCTCCCCTTACACATCATGGTCCCCAGCCATCCCTCTGCTGGGATCTCACCATCCCCGCCATCTTGAATGAGGCATAAGCGGGGGGGGGGGGCGCTATAAAGGAGGGTGGGGTGGCTCCCCGCCACACCAATCATAGGAGCAATAAACCCTCCATTTCAGCTCCTTTAAAGACTATCTCCTTTAAATCCTTTTCCAGTCCATTTTATCTGATCAGTATATCCCTTCCCGATGGAGTAGCTGCACCGGTCACCCACCGCATGTTTACATAATGAGTTTTGACATCATAGTCTAACTCCCATTTCATGTTCTCCCCCAACTAGCGTCCCCTCCCTCAGCTGAACCTGAAGGAAGAAGCAACTAGCGCAATGCCCACAGCGGCGCCTGACAAAACCCGGTATTTCACCACTTCCATGGGAGGGAGGGAGGGTGGGTGCTGCTGTGGTCTGGGTAAAAGAGGGCTTTTCCTGCACCAAAATGGAGCTATATAATCCCTCCCTCTCTTCCGGTCACCTGGGGCAGATGGGTCACTGTCCCCACACTGCTGGTCTTTAGCTACAGCAGAAAGTTACTCGCTGGCTCTCTAGCCCTTATTGGGGGACACACCTTTTCCAACAAGCCTGACAGTGGTCCCCACTCCTTAATGTGCGGTGAGGCCTATATGCTAAGTTTTGCTTATTTGTATTACCTCCGAACAAATTCTAGTTTTAAAATGTTAAAGAGTTATCCAGAGGAAATAGTCTAAAAAAAATACAGCGATCTGGGTGCAATGTTCATGTTAAATCCTCACTTCCACCAACAAAGGCATATTCAGTTTGATACCAATACTCAAAATCCAATTTGAATTCTTGTTTGTGAAGGGGCTAGATTTAAAGAAACTATTTGTTCAGCATTGTTTGAAATTTGAATGCTTAGGTGGTTACATAAACTGGAAGCCTTTTGAAACGCCTTTGCTAGAATACTGTACAGTATGCACGTCAAACATTTTCTGGAGAGAGAGAGCATTTCAGACGCTACATTTTATCCCTAACTTTATATATTAATGTTAACAGATTGATCTGAATTAGATAATGTAACTTGTACTCTGCATATACCAATAGCTTAAAGATGTTTGAGCCTGCAGTACATTAATACTATGGATATTTTTATCCAGGAAGCTGAAGCCAATGGTACAAGCGGTACGTGGAATGCTCATGATGCTGCTGCAGAGCAGACCTGTTCAGTAGTTCTTTCAGAAGACAATGCATCAGACATGAGGTCCGTTTTTATTGTTCTTGCTGAGCTTTCCATCTACAAACATTTTCCCCATGAAATAAAAAGAAAATTTACTCATTTGTGTTCTCAGAAGAAAATTATTGTAATTAGAGGTCAGCATGCTTGGACTTCAACAACTAGGACATGAGAATTGAGCTAAAATATAGACCACCTTGGGAAAGTTATATATATTGTGACATGAGGGTGACCTAGAATATCATAGGGCTGGTCTTCACTATAGGGGGAGATCGATGCTGCTGCAATTGATGCAGCAGGAGTCAATTTAGCGGGTCTAGTGAACATCTGCTAAATTGCCGGTTAAACCCGGTATTCCAGTTCTCCGAGAAGAGTAAGGGAAGTCGACCGGAGAGCGTCTCCCGTCGATGCAGCACAATGAAGACACCAGGGTAAGTCGACCTAAGCTACGTCAACTCCAGCTACATTGTTCACATAGCTGGAGTAGAGTAACTTAGGTCGACTTACCACGGTAGTGAAGACTAGCCCATAGCTTCCAACTGCCAGCTCCTTTTTGAGCCAAAATACAAATTATCATACAAGAACACACTGCAATGGCTCAGGGGGAGATGGGAGGACAAATGTGGCTCGTTTGTTATCTCTACACATTGCGTTTCTGTTTCTCCAGAAGGTAAGTTGTAATAGACTTGCACTCCTGGGGACTACATAGCTCAAGGAATGTCACCATAACAGATCCAAAATTTGCAAAGAAGAAATAGCATTAGGAAAAACTTCATTAGGACACGTGAACCAAAAGTCTATGGGGCAAATCATAACACCCTCACTCATGTTGAGTGTTGTCTTACTCCTTAAGTAGTGTCAATGAAATGACAGAGACTACTAGTGCAGTAAGGCACTATACAGTAACCTTGTCTAGACAAGGATAAAAGGTGTGTTAGAATATGCTTGGTAACTCATTTGAAAAGTTTAGAGAGCACTCAGGTCAAATCACCACCTCGTGTACCTTCAGCTTTTCTACTCCCCAGAGCCTCTTTATCCTCATTAAGAGTTCTCAAGCCCCTCCTGCCAGCTGGGGTGCAGTGGGGGGCTGCCTTGCAATCTCAATAGCTCTTCACCCAGCAATGCATTTTTTGCTTTGTAAAAACTGAAACTGGTGATGTTGTCCATCAGTCCTGACGTGAACACACCCCGGACTTGGAGTGGCGGAGAATAAAGCACTAAAACACAGGATAGAATGCTTTTTTATCAGCTTATGTTACTTATTTACTTTTTTTAAATAGCAGCTCCTACTCCCATCCAAATGTAAACCAAACCAAAAACCTAAATACATTTCCTAAACGCTATGAACAAAATTCACCCCTGGATATGTATAAAGTTTGAGAACATTCTTCTCAGTCAGTTCAGCTCATACTTCTTCATCAATTAGCATTAAAATGGGGTTTCTTAACATTTATTTCCAATCGCTCATTATGAATGAGATGATTTCTATGCCCTGTGTAATTTATGGCCCTAATACTCAGCACAGTACATATTATTACCAACATGGGGTGATGGAAATATTCTCATTTATTTCAGTGGGCTTTGGTTCAGACTCAGGGTGTATGAGAAAATTCATCTTTAAAGCACTTTCTTATAATTCTCTATGTTAATTAAAGGTGTCATTAAGTAACCGTTAATTTAAATCTTTACTTAAAAGATCCACATTTAAAATTTGTTAACAATGGGTCACATCCCATTATTATTACTCAGTCCTTACTCAGGCAAAACTCCCATTCTCTACAATGACAGTTTTGACTGCAGAGGCAGTGAATAAGCACTTCAGAATTTGGCTCAGTGCAAGCAGAAGTAATTACAGAAGCTTATCATTCATTAATACTTTAATCAAATGTTAAGTGATTTAGATCTTTCAAATGCACAGGTTTCTGTAATGTTCTCAGCCTTCATCCAATTAGTGCCTTACCACCACAGTCACAAAGACGCAGTTTGAAGAATACATCTTAAACAGTTACAGCTACTTTGTTCACACATATGGAAAGTCAAATAATAGTTTCTCTGGATTAATTTTGTTACGAAAGTTCCAGGGCGTTGATTTTAACAGCTCTATTGGACCATGTTCCAAATCTTCATTACAGAATGAGATTTCAACATACTGCAATATGATTGGCTACACTGCACACAGGTCTATGTCGTGAGCTCAGTTCACAGTTCAGATTTACTGGAGAGAGGACCTTATTCAAACTGATGTTAACCCACTTTCTAGTATCAGTCTGTTCAGCAGCGGAATCTCAGCAGTTCCCTCGTATTGGAAGCTCACAATGTGTGGGCTGTATTCATCTCACATGCAACTGATGCTTGTAGGACTTTCCCCAGCACAGTTCTCTGGAGATTTTCACAACCATTTTTCTAATAACTGTAAAAGGATTCAAGGGAATAGACACTGTAAAAATACTACAGTTCTGCTCCACCAGATGGTTACGTTTGTATGCTTGAGTAGATAGGATAGTAAGCCAGACAATTGCTTTGCTAAACTAGTTCCAGTTTTTATATGAAGCTGTAGAAATCCACATTTAATTGCAGGGCCTCTGACAGAGCATGATCAGTAGTAGCCTTTCCTCACAAATTTTAATAAATATTTTCACTGGGTTGGGTTTATACCCCTTTGAAAATCTTTGGACCACTATGCTACAACCCAGGCACTGGCTCCTGTCGCATTTCAAGACCTTCACATCTGTAACCACAGGAACAGTAAGATTATCAAAGCAGTTGATGACATTTACATTGGCTCACCTACGGGACTTCAGCAAGAGATGATAGAATACTCAGTAAAGAAACATTGCTGAGGATGTAATTTTCATTTATCTTAATGCAGTTAGTCTGAGGGCTGGTCTACACTGGGGGGGAGGGGGGGAAATCGATCTAGGATACGCAACTTCAGCTACGAGAATAGCGTAGCTGAAGTCGACGTTTCCTAGATCGAAAGTAAAAGTACTTACATCGGTTCACGTGGCGCAGGCAGGCTGCCCCGTCGACTGCGCTTCCTCCTTTCGCTGAGCAGGACTTCCGGAGTCGACAGGGAGCGCTTCTGGGATCGATTTATCACGTCTATATGAGACGCGATAAATCGATCCCCAATAGATCAATTACTACCCGCCGATTTTGCGGGTAGTATAGATGTACCCTGAGTGTACTAAGTGTAGAAGGACTAAGTGTAGAAGGAGATGCCATTTCAGAATTAGGGGCCTGCTCCTTCTCCCAGCAGGGTGACCAGATGTCCCAATTTTATAGGGACAGTCCCGATATTCAGGGTGTTTTCTTATATAGAGACCTATTATCCACCACCCCCGTCCCGATTTTTCACACTTGCTATCTAGTCACCCTATCTCCCACTGACTTCATTGGTCACAAAATCAAGACCTGGGTTCCCTCCCCTTATTGCAATCATTTCATCTTTGCAGAAAACAGCTATGCATTCTTCACAGAAATTTCCCAGAGCTAATACATGAGTCTCTGTTGGATAACTTGGAGAAAGAAGGCCAAATTATGGCTCACACGCCAGCACCTCTATGGTGCAAAGGGGCCATAAAGCTGCCCTAAGAGAGCAAATGGAGCGACACAGCCTGAGTACACTGTACTGCAGCAATCCTTGGCTATTGTAACAGTCCCTTGGACACCACTGCAAAAGGTGAAAAGTAGAACAGCCCTGCGATAAATAGCCACCTTCTCCTCCCTACTCCAGGCCTTCCTGGGCCCTGCACTAAGCACAGCTCACCCAGATTCAAAGAGCTGGTTTTATGTTCATTGGTTAAATCTGCTACCTGATAGTCAATGTGAATGCAATGGGTCTATATAAATGGAAGTTGGTTTCAAGTTGCAGGATGTCTAGTAAGGAACTGGAATTACCATTCCTTTCAGCATTAGTATAGGCCAGGTATCGGCAAACTTTGGCATGCGGTCTGCCAGGGAAATCTGCTGGCGAGCAGGGCCGGTTTGTTTACCTGCAGCGTCCGCAGGTTCAGCCAATCGCAGCTCCCACTGGCCACGGTTTGCCGTTCCAGGCCAATGGGGGCTGCAGGAAGTGGCGCGGGCGGAGGGATGTGCTGGCCGCCGCTTCCCGCAGCCCCCATTGGCCTGGAACGGTGAACTGCGGCCAGTGGGAGCTGCGATCGGCTGAACCTGTGGACGCTGCAGGTAAACAAACCATCCCAGCCTGCCAGCGGATTTCCCGAAGGCTTGTTCTTTGTGGAAAACTTGATGTTACTGCATGTGGACATTGCTTATTATGCTTATCATAGAAACAGCAGATAGAAAAGATTTATTAGGTCATCCAGTCTATACTCTTGCACATTCAGAACTGAAATATGTGATAACTTCTGCCATATGTGATACCTATTGCCCTATTTGCTATGAGGTCCTCTTAATTTTTAAAAAAATCCAAATTTATTATGTGATTATTATGTGTAATCTAATTTCCCTTTTTGACAGGGGAGAAACAGTAGATGTGATAAAGCTTGACTTTAGTAAGGCTTTTGACACAGTTCCACATGAGATTCTTATAAGCAAACTAGGGAGATATGGTCTAGATTAAATGACTATATGATGTGTGCACATCTGGTTCCAAAACTGTATTCAGAGAACTTATCAATGGTTTACTGTCCAAATGGGAGGCCATATCAAGTGTGGTCCCACAGAGGGTCGGTTCTGAGCAATAGTCAGTTGACCAATATTCAGTATTTCTATTAACAGCTTGGACGATGGAGTGGAGAGTACATTTATAAAATCTCACGATGACACCTAGCTGGGATGGACTGTAAGCACTTTGCAGGACAGGATTAGAATTCAAAATGATATTGATAAATTGGAGAATTGGTCTGAAATCAGTAAGAATAAATTCAGTAAAGACAAGTGCAGCGTATTACACGTAGGACGGAAAAATCAAATGTGCAAATACAAAATGGGGAATCACTGGCTAGGCAATAGTACTGCTGAAAAGAATCCGGGAGTTACAGGGTATCACAAAGTGAACATAAGACCGCAATGTGATGCTGTTGTGAAAAAGGCAAATGCCACTATGAGATGAATTAACAGGAGTATAGTATGCAAGATATGGGAGGTAATTGATTCACTCTGCTCAGCACTGGTGAGGCCTCAGCTAGAGTACTGCATTCTAGTTTTGGGTGCCACACTTTCAGGAAGCTGTGGACAAACTTGAGGGAGTCCAGAGGACAGCAACAACAGTGATAAAAAGTTTAGAAAACATGACCCATGAGAAAAGGGTGAAAAATCTGGCCATGTTTAGTCTAGAGAAGAGAAGGCTGAGGCAGGGGGATATAGCAGTCTTCAAATAGGTAACATATATACAATGTTCCTAGTTTGCGTTAATGTAGTCCTCTTTAAACAGGACTACACTGACGTGAACTAGGAACCACTTAGGTCATGCCTGCAGCATCCACATGGAGAAGTTACAGTGCAACACTTTGGTGCACACTGCTAGTCTCACCCTTTTAGTCTGCACTGCAGGGCAGTACAGACATAGTCTTAGTCTCTCCGTGCCTTGGCTCTTCATCTGTAAAATGGAGATACTGGTACTTCCCTACCTCAGAGGTGTGTGGGAGGATAAATACATTAAAAAATTGTGAGGTGCTGAGCACTGCAGTAATGGGGTCTATATAACTACCTAAGCTTGGCAGACTTGCCAGAGCTCTTTGGTGTTTACTGCTAATGTCTGTTCTGTGACCTTAACATTGGCAGATGCATCTGTAGGTACAGATACACATCCACCCAACTAATATCTCTGAATCTGGGGAGACTTTTAAATCGTTGTTAGTCCTTCTGAAGAGTGAAGAATTATTTACAAAAGCCATGAAGTTGTTCTCCCCTCCAGTGGCGGCACTAGGCATAAGCACACTTATGCTTTTAATAAGCAATTGCTTAGGGCCACAAGCAGCTCCAGGGAGCCCCAGTTTAGTATAGCCCGCAAAATACCATTCATCTTGGTTATTGGGGGCTTTTCTTGCATTATGTGCTGTGTTGGTTTTTTGGGTTTTTTTGGGGGGGGGGGCTTGTGGAAATTATGCAATTTGTATCTTTTAGGAGATGGGTGAGGGGTAAGGGCCCCCGCCCAAAATATTCCTGCTTTGGGCCCCCAATGGACCCCTTACACTAGTTTAAATTGGTATAACTACACTGACTTTAATCAAGATATTCCAGATTTACATCAGTGGCAGTGGTATCAGAATAAGGCCTATGGCTTTACTTTCACTATTCAAATGAATCGAGTGGATTTTGTATTAGTGGTGCAGAGGCTGTATACACCCCTTTTTGAAGACCGATTGGAGCCACTGTAGATAAAGTGAATGGGCTGCAGAAATCCAGATATGAAACATCTGGAGAAGACAGTTACACTCTGCAATGGGGAGAAGTCAAGTTATCTGTTGTTTATCACACATCCCCTGGCAGTTCTCATGTGGAGGGCATAGCATTAAAAAGCTTCCAACCTGCCGGATTAATCTTTTTATTCACATTGGTGGAGAGTTAGTCATTAACTAGGAGGAAAATGAATTGATTTTCAATCGCTGCTTTGCTGTAATTAGATTTAAACAATGAGCAACCTAATGCAGCCACGGAAGTGCTACAAACCAACGTGCTAGCAGCTCAGTTATTGCCCACTGCAAACAATCAATCTCAGAGAATTATTGCCAAAACAATTAGTATTACTAGTGCATTACGCTAGGGCTGGGACTGATTAAATGTTATTTCTTTTTCTTCTTCCCCATTTGAGTGACTGCGCTGGAGCATTTCATTGCTTTATTTTAATATTGGCACGGTTTACACTGCCCCAAGGTCAGTCACAATACAGGGATTCAACAATGGCAGAAACCAGCTGTGCTGTAGCTATACCCCAGTTTAATTGCAACATCCCTTCATTTGACATCACATTATCTGTTTAGGAATCCGGGAACATACCAGACTGCAGAATGCACCAATCTGGAGCAGATTTGCCCCTTAAAGAAAGCTTCTGACTTCTTTTCCCTTCTGAAAAGGACATTACTTTCCCAGTGAGTCTGAGCCCTGAAGGATCAGAGCATTAATTCTAATGCCATGCATCCTGTCTCAGGCAACTTTTTGAATATCAATTTGTAGCTCCCAAAGAAGCAGGATTAAAACCACTAGTTTGTGCAGTTTGCAAAACAAGAGATTTGAAACAGAGATCATCAAACTCTGAGATAATCACTTTACAAACAAATAGAGGGAGCTGCAAAATAATGAGAAATAGCTCTCTCCAAGCACTTATGGTTCTCATTGTGCCACATTTACATTAATAAATCTATTTTCAGAGCTTCCCAACGAGGTACAGAAGTACTATTATCCTGGTTTTACAGAAGGGCGACTGAGGCATAAAGAGACTAGGTGGCCAAGATCATTCAGGCCTGGTCTACACTGGGGGGAGAGGAGGATTGATCTAAGTTACGCAACTTCAGCTATGTGAATAATGTAGCTGAAGTCGACGTACTTAGATCTACTCACTGCAGTGTCTTCACTGTGACTACGGTAAGTCGACGGCTGACACTCCCCCATCGACTCCGCCTGTGCCTCTCGCCCTGGTGGAGTACCGGAGTTGATGAGAGAGCGCTCGGAGGTTGATTTATCGCGTCTAGACTAGATGCGATAAATCGACCCACACTGGATCGATCACTGCCCCCCAATCTGGCAGGTAGCATAGACATATGTAGAGAAAGTTTTCAGCAGCTGTGGGATTTGAACTCAGCACTCCTGAAACCTAACTAGGGTCTTTAACCACCACTCCATCCTTACTCTCCACGGGCCAAAAGATACACCTGGGGGCCCTAAAGAGGCCACAGCTGACCCACAGAGTGCTAAACTGGCAGCCATGGCCCAAACATGATTTTCAGAATGCAGCGACTGTAACTGCAGGATGAGTGCAAGGTCCAGGATGTGGTACAGGGCCTGCGGCAGAGCCAGGGGTTGAGCAGTGAGCAACCCCAGGCACATTGGAAAGTTGGCGTTTGTAGCTCCAGCCCCGGAGTCCGTGCCTATACAAGGAGCCGCATATTAACTTCTGAAGAGCCGCATGTGGCTCCAGAGCCACAGGTTGGCCACCCCTGGTCTATATGTTTACTTGCTTTCACCTGTAAATAGGGTCTCATTTCTTTTTCCTAGTTAATAAACCTTTAGATAGTTTATTACAGGATTGGATACTGGGGTTGTCTTTGGTGTAAGATCTAGGGTACCAATTGACCTGGGGTAAGTGACTGTTTGCTTGGGACTGGAAGCAACTTGCATGAGGTGTGATTTTTGGTGTAAGTGGCTATTTATCACTAACTCCAGTTTGTCTGGGTGGCCAGGTGGACTGGCAAGTCGTCTCTAAGGGGACTGTCTGTGACTCCATGGTCAGACTGTTACAGTGATCCAGGAGTTCACATTTGTTCCTGGCTTGGTGAAATCTAATTATAGAACACACCACCAGGCTGGGGTGTCTGCCCTGCTTTTACAGTCTGCCCTGAGGTATGCACAGTTGTGAGCCACTCCAGGCAGCGTGACACCCCCCCACCCCCAACAAAGAAAATGGAAATGCAACCTGAGATGAGAGGGGAGCAGGGCCTGGGAGGGAGCCAGAGTCTGCATGGGAGCAGGAACATTAGGCTGGAGGCAGTAGCCTGGGAGTTGTATTGAAACAGCCAGATAGCAGACACTCTGGAAGGTAGGATGGGAAGGCTGAATGCCAAAGCACAGACTGTGACTTAACAGCATCCCAATGCAAGAGCCTCACTGGTGTCTGGTGTGAGTTTTAACTGGCCTGACCAGTTCACTGTATTTCAATTCACTAATGTCATAACCTGTAACTAAAAGGTGTCATGTCAGATATCAATAGAAAGCCTTCAACATACTGATAATTAATATTAGTGTCTAGTTTATGTACAGACAACACATTCAAAATTATAAACATATTGGGAATTATGTTCTTAAAGTGTATCTCTCAGGCAGGACTAAAGTTACCCCACCCTAGACAAAGGAATGTGGGTCTGCCACCTTGAAAGTACTTCCAAGGTACATTAAAGGGTACGTCTATACTACAGAATTAGGTCGAATTTATAGAAGTCAATATTTTAAAACCCGAATTTATGGAATCGATTGTGTGTGTCCCCACTAAAGAGCGTTAAGACCATGAGGTCAATTGACTGTGTCCACAGTAGCGGGGCTAGCATCGACTTTCGGAGCATTGCATTGCGGGTAGCTATCCCACAGTTCCCGCAGTCTCCACCGCCCATTGGAATTCTGGGTTGCGATCCCAAAGCCTGATGGGGCAGAAAACATTGTCGCTGGTGGTTCTGGGTACATGTCATCCCTCCCTCCCTCCCTCCCTCCATGAAAGCAATATTTTTCGCGCCTTTTTTCCGGGGTTTCCGTGTTTGCTACGGAAGCCTGCTCAGCTCACAATTACCGTACATCTCCAGCGTACGCCTGGACATTAGGTCTAGTGGGGATTCAGTCACACTATAATACGGGCAGAGGGATAGCTCAGCGTTCTGAGCGTTGGCCCGCTAAACCCGCGGTTGCGAGTTCAATCCTTGAGGGGGCTATTCCGCCTGAGGCTGGTAGTCGCGGGACTACACAGCAGAAGCTCCTTGCCTTCTAGCTGCAGATGGTGCAATATGCCATAAATGGTCGTGGTCGCGGGACCATACAGCAGAAGCTCCTTTCCTTCTCGCAGCAGATTGTACAATATGATTGGTATTCGTGTGCTCCTGGCCGGCGGCCTATGGTGTGGCTGGCCGGGGGCGCTTGGACATAAATGGGAGTGACCAGAGTGACTCTGGTCATTCTCTTTTTTACGTTTTGTTTAAGGGAGATTCAGTACTGCCTGGAACACGGGCGGAGGGATAGCTCAGCGGTCTGAGCGTTGGCCCGCTAAACCCGGGGTTGCAAGCTCAATCCTTGAGGGGGCCAGGAGATGATGATGGATATCAAGCATATTGTACCATCTGCTGCTAGAAGGGAAGGCGCCTCCTTGCTCACCGCATATTGTACCATCTGCAACTAGAAGGAAATGAGCCTAACCCTTGCTCCCCCCTCCCTCCGTGAAAGCAACTGAGGGGGGAGCAAAAAATCCTTTCGTGCCTTTTTTCATATAGGCGCCATATTGCTGACTCCATTGTTATCCACCCGCTGCTTCTGCTGCCACTCTGCTGTCCTGCAAACAGCATACCAGGGAAAGCATGGAGCACGATCAGATCACCGCGGCTGTTCTCGCCGTTATGAACACCACGCGCATTGTCCAGGAGTATATGCAGAACGAGAACCAGGAGCTGCTAGAGCTACAGCAGGCGAGGAGGCGACAGCAGCGCCCTGAGGACAGTGATGAGGACATGGACACAGACCTCTCTCAAAAAAGGCCCCCCCGCAAGGTGGACATCATGGTGTTAATGGGGCTTGTTGATACAGTGGAACGCCGATTCTGGGCCCGGGAAACAAGCACAGACTGGTGGGACCACATAGTGCTGCAGGTCTGGGATGAATCCCAGTGGCTGCGAAACTTCCGCATCCGTAAGGGCACTTTCATGGAACTTTGTGAGTTGCTTTCCCCTGCCCTGAAGCGCCAGAACACCAAGATGAGAGCAGCCCTCACAGTAGAGAAGCGACTGGCGATAGCCCTGTGGAAGCTTGCAACGCCAGACAGCTACCGGTCAGTCGCGAATCAATTCGGAGTGGGAAAATCTACAGTGGGGGCTGTTGTGATGGAAGTAGCCAGGGCGATCACCAAGCTGCTGGTACCAAGGGTTGTGAGTCTGGGAAATGTGCAGCTCATACTGGATGGCTTTGCAGCAATGGGGTTCCCGAACTGTGGTGGGGCGATAGACGGAACCCATATCCCTATCTTGGCACCGGACCACCAAGCCAGCGAGTACATAAACCGAAAGGGTTACTTTTCAATAGTGCTGCAAGCACTGGTGGATCACAAGGGATGTTTCACCAACATCAACGTGGGATGGCCGGGAAAGGTACATGACGCTCGCATCTTCAGGAACTCTGGTCTGTTTCGGCTGCTGCAGCAAGGGACTTTCTTCCCAGACCAGAAAATAACCGTTGGGGATGTTGAGATGCCTATAGTTATCCTTGGGGACCCAGCCTACCCCTTAATGCCATGGCTCATGAAGCCATACACAGGTAGCCTGGACAGTAGTCAGGACCTTTTCAACTATAGGCTGAGCAAGTGCAGAATGGTGGTGGAATGTGCATTTGGTCGTTTAAAAGCTCGCTGGCGAAGTTTATTGACTAGGTTAGATCTCAGCGAAAACAATATTCCCATTATTATTACTGCTTGCTGTGCGCTCCACAATATCTGTGAGAGTAAAGGGGAGACGTTTATGGCGGGGTGGGAGGTTGAGGCAAATCGCCTGGCCACTGGTTATGCGCAGCCAGACACCAGGGCTATTACAAGAGTACAGCAGGGTGCGCTGCGCATCAGGGAAGCTTTGAAAACCAGTTTCATGAATGGCCAGGATGCTGTGTGAAAGTTCTGTTTTTCCCCTGTAATGAAAAGCCCCGCCCCTTCATTCACTCTACTTCCCTTTACCCAAACCGCCCTGCCCTCCCCCCGTCGATCACCGCTCGCAGAGGAAATAAAGTCATTGTTGCTTAAAAATCATGCATTCTTTATTAATTCGTAAAACAAAGAGGGGGAACTATGGGGCTAACTGCCACAGTCTCCCGGGATAGCTGGTGGAGGAAGGGAAGCACCAGGATGGGTGGTGGAGGAGGGGATGAGGGAAGGACAAGGACACACAGCACTTTAAAACTTATTGAATGCCAGCCCTTTCTTGCTTGGACTGTTCTCTTGGCTTGAGTGGTTGGGTGCACGGAGGCCGCCCAAACGCGTTCTTGGGCGTCTCGGGGATGAGGTTATGGGACTCGGGAAGGAGGGCTGTTGGTTACACAGGGGCTGTAGCGGCGGTCTGGGCTCAGGCGGCCTTTCCTGAACCCTACGCCTTTCCTCAGCCATAAGCCGGAGGATTTCCGTTTGATCCTCCAGTAGCCTCAGAATTGCATCCTGACTTCTCTCTGCACGCTGACGCCACCTACTCTCTTCATCCCGCCGCTGTCATTCTTCATCCCGCCAGTCATTGTCTTCAGCACGCCACCTGTCCGCAGGATCAAATTCTGCCTTCCTGGACTCCGACAGTGTCTGCCTCCACGCATTCTGCTGGGCAGCTTCAGTGTGGGAGGATTCCATGAGTTCTGAGAACATATCGTCTCGATTCCTTTTTTTTTTACTTCTAATCTTCGCTAGCCTCTGGGACGGTGATGAAAGGGGTGGCGTTGAAACATTTGCAGCTGCGGGAGGAAACAAACGGGAGAGGAGTAGTTTAAAAGACACATATTGGAGAACAATGCTCCAAACATTACATATCACATATGCATTTGGTCCAAGGTTGCACTTTGCCTGTTATATTGAGGGTCTGCCGGTTTGGTGTGAGAGATCACACAAGCAGGTCCGGCGGGCAACAGAATTCGGCTTGCAGGCAGCCATGGTAAGCCACAGTCTATAGGCTTCTTTAACCTTCATAACATGTGGGAATGTTTTCAAACAGCAACCCCCTCATTTCCCATAACAAACAGCCTTTGGGCTGGCAATTTAAAACTGGTTGGCAATTGAAAAGGGAGGGGCGGCGGTTTTCGGGTTAACGTGCAGCGCGAACCTAATCGACACCCCCCCACACACACACACACAGACACACATCCAAGATGTTCGCTGTTCCCCCTCCCCCCACCGCGTGGGTCACAGCGGGGAAGATTTCCGTTCAGCCACAGGCAAACAGCCCAGCAGGGACGGAGCCCCTCTGAATACCCCCTTAATAAAATTCCCCTATTTCAACCAGGTGACCATGAATGATATCACTCTTCTGAGGATAACACAGACAGATAAAGAACGGATGTTGCTTGAATGCCAGCAAACACCGGGACCATACGCCGCCATGCTTTGCAAAGCAATGATTCCAGACTACGTGCTACTGGCCTGGCGTGGTAGAGTGTGTTACCACGGAGCACAGGATAAGGCTGCCCTCCCCAGAAACCTTTTGCACAGGCTTTGGGAGTACATCCAGGAGATCTTTCTGGAGATGTCCCCGGAGGATTTCTGCTCCATCCCCGAACATGTTAACAGACTTTTCCAGTAGCTGTAGCTGTACTGGCCGCGAATTGATCATTAAACACGCTTGCTTATAAAACATGTATTAATTAACAGAGGTACACTCACCAGAGGCACCAGAGGTCCCTTCTCCTGCATCGAGCACGCCTTGGGTGGGTTCGTAGGGTACTGGCTCCAGGGTGACAAAGAGTTCCTGGCTATCGGGGAAAAGGGCTTCTCCACTTCCTTGCTGTGTCTGGGCACTATTTTCAGCATCATTATCATCATCATGCTCCTCTGTGGTTTCTGATGATCCACATACGGAGTCATACCACATGGGTGGGTCAGTGCTGGCTGCACCTCCTAGAATGGCATGCAGCTCATCATAGAAGCGGCATGTCTGGGGCTCTGACCCAGAGCGTTTGTTTGCATCTCTGGTTTTTTGGTAGGCTTGCCTGAGCTCCTTAATTTTCATGCGGCACTGTTGCGCGTCCCTGTTGTAGCCTCTGTCCTGCATGCCCTTGGAGACTTTGGCATATGTATTGGCGTTTCTTCTTTTGGACCGTAGCTCTGCTAGCACGGTTTCGTCTCCCCATACAGCGATCAGATCGCGTACTTCACCATCGGTCCATGCTGGAGCTCGTCTTCGGTTCTGGGACTCCATCATGGTCACCTCTGCTGATGAGATCTGCGCTCACCTGCAGCTCACCACGCTGGCCAAACAGGAAATGAAATTCAAAAGTTCGCGGGGCTTTTCCTGTCTACCTGGGCAGAGCATTCGAGCTCAGACTGCTGTCCAGAGCGGTCAAATGTTGCACTGTGGGATAGATCCAGGAGGCCAATACCGTCGAATTGCGTCCTCACTAAGCCTATATCGATTCGGCAATATCGATTTAAGCGCTAATCCCCTCGTTGGGGGTGGAGTGGCGAGATCGATTTTAAGAGCCCTAGAAGTCGATGTTAAGGGCTTCGTCATGTGGACGGGTGCACGGATCAATCAAAATAACGCTAATAAATTCGACCTAAACTCGTAGTGTAGACCAGGGCTAAGAGACAATGGGAATGCCATTTGTAGAGAAGGTAATCAGGACTATCAAGCCAATAAGGGGAGGAGATAATCGATCAGCATCACAGCAGAGGGAGGATATTGCAGGAAACAGACCAATTTGCAGTTTAGCAAACATCAGTGGGGAAATAAACTGGCATTAAACTTCATTCTCGTTGAGACTCTATGGCACTTTCCCCACAGTTTGAATGAACTTTACTTTGGGGTAACCTACAGAAGAGTCTATTTCAAAAGTCCACGGGACTCTAAAAGAGAGGGTCCAAGAACCCAAGTTATCTTTCACCTAAGAAAAGAAATGAAGCAAGCACTCTGGACTTTGTGGAGGATTCTGACTAGAGGGGTGGTCAGCCACCTTGCTGGATGGTAGATTGTTAAAAAAAACTACCTTGAACAAATGCTGTAGCTTGTTGTGTTAACTCCCAGCCACCAGAAAGCATTTTTCACTTTTATCTGCTTGTAACCATTTCTAACTCTATCCTTTACACTTGAAATCATTTAAAATCATCTCGCCTTCTGATAATAAATTTATTTTACTTTTAATCTAAACCAAGCCATTGCTGTGTTTGACTTAAAGTGACAGCTAACTCCAGTTTAAATGATACGTTGTGCATTTTGTCTCTTTAAAGAAGCAAACGAACCTTATCTTCCTCTGAATGGTCCTGGGAAGGTCTGGGCATTCCAGAGCACACAGTTTTGGGACAATTCAGGACTGGGAGTGTGTTGGGGTCACCCCTGCATATGGTAATTTGCTGATAGAGACTAGAGAGGGGTGTTGTGTTGTGGCAGGCTGCTGGGGTTAGGGCTGGTGACCCAGGGCTGCACAGCACACAGGCACTTAGGAAAATGCATGCTTGTCTGCTGGTTGTTGGTGTCCAGGCTGTGAGTCTCAGCAGCAGAGCATTCAAGGCATCCTGGGTTACAGGGCAGGCGGGGAAACAGCCCTTCACTAGTCTGCACTGCACCTGAGAATGTGACAGAGACATGCACTGACCGTGGAGGGGGGGACAGCAGAAGCCATAACAAGCAGATTCAGATCTATACCTGCAGGCAGGAGGATCATGTGGCCAGGCTCCAATGAGACCGTAAGCAATGGATAAAATAACTAGACTCTGGCCAGACAATTTACAGGCCAGTACATAGTTGCCTCCATGAGTGGGATAGGCTGGAGGGAGTATCTTCTGGCACTATGCCCTGCATCCACTTGTAATGGAGCAGCTCGAGGGGCTGGGCTGAGAACTGTTGGGCTAATCTTTGTGTTGCAACCGCTAAAGCTGTTGTGCTGGGAGCGTTTGATTTCTGGCAGCTTTAGCAAAGGAATCCTCAGTTTCTGGGAGTAGGCAAGGGGATGTGGAAATGCCCAAGAGGTTGGACCCAAAGGGCTCCGTGCCTGCCCCCAAGCTCACGGCACCCCAGCATGCTACCAGACATCAGAGGGGTCTGGTGTACCTTACAAATGCAAATATTAGGAGGTCAGAGGTTGGGTTAGAACGCAGGATGGAAGGGACTATGGTAAAGGCTGGGGAGTTGCTGAGGAGGATCCCCAACACTGAGAGACAGGAAGGATGGTATCTACTGTAACAGAGACTGGAGGGTTTGGGGGGCTGTGTGAAATGGGCTTGCGTCATCCTTTTTCCATCAATGTCCCTTAGCCTTAGGGTTTACCCTATTGACTTCAGCTTTCAATGTTTGGTCTGAAAGGCACCTCAAAGCTGGCAAACCTGCCTCAAAGTCAGACTTTGTAATGAAATTGCAACAGGATTGTTTTCAGGTTTCCTCCCGAAGGAAGATTCATCCTATGGAGAAGAAAATCCCAGCCCTACACAATGATGTGGGAAAAACTTAGTGAAGGGAACCCACTTAAGTCCTTAGAATTCCAGATACTCGTGTTAATTTCCTTAGCATAGAGATAACTATTGATTTTTTTTCTCTAATCCAAATTAATGCTCTGAATTTTTCCCCTCCCCATAAAAATTGTCTAAGTGCCTGGAGTTCAAACTGGGCATCTAACGTCTGTTTGTCAAAAGAAAGCTACAAGGGCAGGGGTCTATTTATAGGCAAGGCAAAGCACAGTGAGATGCTTCAAGATCATTGTTTTCCTTTAATAAGCACTCCCTAAGAAATACAGTGGAAAATTCAGTGTGATGCAATTTGAGCTGCCCCACAGTACAATTAATTAGTATGCACCAGGGGAACTCTTGATGCTTTTCCACACTGAATAATGAATATGAGCAATTGGTTTCACTTTGTTCCCCAAATATTCTGGCAAACATGTTAAATATATCAGCTTGTATTTGGACTTGAATAAATGGCAGCAGTTACTCAGTACTTAATGTGCAGATAGCAAAAAACAAGGAGGCTCAGTATTGTGGGTGTGAACTGAGAAAAACATTAGTCAGACATGGCCTTGCTAGCTTTGGACAGAAAAGATCCCATGGAGCATTAAATACAAAATTTGAGAGAACTGAAAGGAACTCAGGAAAAACAGCTATTTAAGAGAGTTTCTCATTCATAAATGAGAGCTCATGGGCTGAAGCGGAATTTGAACTAGTGTGTAAATAATTCAGGCAGCGTGTGTTTTTAGATGAATGGAACAAATTGTCAATGTCCTCAATAAAAGCCATTTGCGTAACCTTGCTCAGGAGGAAGCTGGATGCACTTTTGAAAAGGAAACAATACAAGGGGAAAAAGCCTTTGAATGCCTTGGCACAGCCTGATAAGATACATTTGCTCAGAGTTCCCTAGCAGCCCGTATCATCTTTGATGTTGCTGTGTTCCAAATGCAGTGAAGATAAATAAAATATAGGCAATATAGGCAGAAATGGCTGGACTATAAAATACAGTAAACATGGCAGACCAGTTATGCTAGCACTTAGCTTTTGATAAATAGACAAAGCAACTATAAGATATAAAGCTATAAGAAATTATTATGAAGAAGCTACCACTTGTATCAAGGTTGTAACCAGCTTCCTTTGTAAAAGATATTTCCTCTAGGGAACATTCTTAGGGGAACATTATCCTTCCCCTTTCTCCACCAGCTGCCCCAAATCCCTTTACTAGGCCAGATGTGGAGCTCAGTCCCATAGGAGGTGCTCAGTGAGTGATGTGTGTGTTTGAGGCGAGAGGTAGAGGGAAAACGAACAGAGGTTTCCTGTTAAACAAGAGAAGAGAAACCTGTAACATGCCTCAGCCAGGACATGGATAAAGACAGAAAAATTCTAATGGACTGGGGGACTCGAGTTATCACCACAGATTCTGTCAAAATATGAAGACGCTTGTAGTCTGTACCACACGGTGCTGGGGCACTAACAGGAAACAGTAGATTGGTGTTTCACCCTATTGTGAAAGGGCCCACATGACCTATAGGCCCACTGCAGTGGCAGAATTGGAACCTCTGCCTGAAATTCCTTAGTAGCAATCCAGAACCCAGCGGGCAGCTTGAGAGAGACTGTATATGTTCCTAAGCCGCTGTACCACCGTCCTCAAGTTTTAATTCTATGAGCACTAAACCAGACAAACATTATTACTCTGCCTGACGTGATATGACAGACAGGAAGAGGATTATCAATTCAGCACAAGCTATAAAGGGCCAAAAGATATTGTTTTTCCCTGACCTGAGTCCTCTCACGGACATGTCAGAAAGAGTTTGTCCCTCTCTGGTGTAGCTTAGCCTACAGGCTGTAAATAGGCTTCCAATGGCCCTCATGGAGTTAAGAGAGCACAGGGGTGCTTAAGCCATTAGCCCCTTTCAAAGAGGTGGATCATAAAGCCATTGATGTCAGCCAGGGATTCCCCCATGTCTGGGATTCTTCAGCTAGCCAGATCTATCCTGTTTGTGGCGCCTCTGCCTGGTGGACTGTTGCAAAAGGGATGTGGCACAGCATATTATACTGCAAGAGTGGAAAGAGCTATACTGCCCCAACAATATGCCAGGTTATCTCTGAAGAAAAATCTACATCCAACTCAGCTAAGCTCTGCTGGGGGAAAAATCTTAGCGGATGTGTCAAGCTATTTTTAGTTCTCAGGGAAAAAAAGGACTAATCGTTGCCCCTTCAAACAATGTTTAGATCCCTGTTCTTTTATTTGCCAGGTTCCTTACTGTCATTCAGCTGTGGCTGATTGGCTGCCTATTCTGAACTGGAGTGACTTTTTTTACTTTTAGAATTGTTTTAGCTTTATTTAACTAGTATTGCACCTAGTGAAAGTAACTGGAAACACAGGCACTGATTTTCAGCTTTCCTCCACCCCTACTCCACCCCAAGGCCCTGCCCCTACTCCGTCCCTTCCCCCGAGGCCCCACCCTCACCCCGCCTCTTCCCACCCCCTCTCCACCCTCTCCCCTGAGGCTCTGCCCACCCCGCCTCCTCCCTGAGCATGCCTTGCGCTCGCTCCACCTCTTCCCCCCAGCTCCTCTCCCTCCCTCCCAGCACCTCCTGCCCACCACTGAACTACTGCATCGGCGGCAGGCAGGAAGCGCTGCGGGGGTTGAGCTGATTGGTGGGATCCGCCGAACAGCTGATGAGTGGGTGGCTGGTGGGTGCTGAGCACCCACTATCTTTTTCCCACAGGTGCTCCAGCCCCAGAGCACCCACGGAGTTGGCGCCTATGATTGGAAGAACTTTTGTGGGCCACAATATTTAAAGTTTAATCTCAATAATTCAATCGCTGACCTGTTTCACTTCAGACAATAGGTCTCTTTCTGGGCAAGAAAGTTCGTTAAATCTTACCAGTTAGTTATGTATACAAGATAGGGGTTTGACCCAGTCTCAACTTTTGAGACTGGACTCTGTATCCCACTCTCTAACCCAGTGTAATATGTTGAGTTTCTTTTGCCTAAAAGCAATAAAATGTATTTTGAAAAAGCCCCAAACAAACCCCCAGGCTGCAAAAAAGCCAACTGCGGTATCCCTAGGCATGCAGACCTTTTCGGACAGGGTTGGGGAGACTAAAAAATGAATAGAAAATGTTAGATAAGGCCAATTTCACTAGTATATGCCTCTGAGGTGAAATTTGCCAATGCGTACAGGGCTGGCACAAGAAAGGCTTACGTAGTGCCAAGGCCTTGTGTTGAACTCCTAGACAAGGGTGAACTTCACCCATGGTGAACATGTCAACATTTTCTCCAAGCAGCTGAATGTGATTGACTGAATAATAGCCCATATCAATACAACATATAAAAGCACTCTTCTTCTAGCATAGCATAACATTTAGTGCTCTCCTTAAATCACAGGTGCTATATTGATTATGTTGGCTATCTGCTTTGTTATGGAGGACTCATATTACCCAAGTGAATATATGAGCTGTAGTTCAAAGAACAGGATTCCAATAATCAGGCAAAATCTGAGGTGTTATTTCCCACTTCAAGCCTTCTTTCATGTTGTCTTTAACCATTGACGTTATCTGTAATCCTTCCAGGAAACTTACTAATGAACTGGAAAGCCCTGCTGAATTCCTAGTAAAATCCATAAATATCTACAGTGTGTGGCAAATAATTCTAAACATTAATGTTAGATGACAGCAGGAGGCGGTGATGGAATGTGACTGAGGTTTGAACATGATGCAAGTTTGAGGTCACAGTATCATGTGGATGAGACTTGTCATTAAGCTGAAATGTAACTAAAACTGCCATAGTGATACTGTGCCAGAACAGTTTAGTGGGACAATGAGGTGACCAAAATCCAGAATGACGGCAATGCAAAGGAAAAGAAGCTGGGTTTTTCCTATCACCACTACATAACTAGGAAAGGGTCCAGCATCACTATTGTCCTATAATCACATTCCCTTTGAGATGTCAGCCTGAAATCAGAATAGACCTGTGCTGTATGTATGCAGCAATGGATTTAGAGTGGCAGAATGTAACTTTTGGACAGGAACATATCCAGGGATGTTTCTCTTGCTGCACTGGCTCTCATCAGGCTTCATATAAGGCAATGAATGTTCTCCAGTAACAGCAAACTAATTTGTGCTTTTGCTTTCCACAGACACAGACAGAAAAGCTGTCACTGCCTCAGGAGGGGTGACAGCCTGTGTATTTAGCCAGCCTTACTAATTTCTAAAATGTGTGATAATAAAATATTTTATATTTTCCCCACATATAGGGAGGTTTTCTGATGAAAATTTTTCTACGGACTTTACCAACTGTCGTCTCAATTCCACAGTCATCTCAATTCAAGAGACTATTCTTCATGGCTGGCCTCCTGCAGCAATGCAGAGCCCCACTGCCTTCGATAAAGCTTTGTGTGGGAAGCCCTACACTGAGGTAAGTGGAGGTCTGCACAGGCATGGGAGTCCAGTCACCTCGAGTAGTTTGCAGGATCAGGGCCTGTTTACCTACATACACCATCACTGACATCCATTACATCTAGGGTGAAGGCAAGAAGGCAACCAGTGTACAGTATGCTACACAACAGTGAGGGAGAGGAATGGGCAAAGGGCACAGGACAGAGGCCTGCTCTTCAGAAAAATGCCCAGGGATTCTAGTTTCCATGTAAAGCAGATGGGATCTCAGTTTTTGAGCAGAGAGGCATAGTTTGGCATAGAATCAGATCTATGCTGCGCTCCCCACCGGCGCCCCGGCTGGGGAAGGGGGGCTGCGGACATGCCGCGCTCCCCGCCGGCGCCCCGGCTGGGGAAGGGGAGCCACAGACATGTCACGCTCCCCGCCGGCACCCCAGCTGGGGAAGGGGGGCCGCAGACATGTCACGCTCCCCGCTGGCGCCCCGGCCGGGGAGGCAGGGCTGCAGGCATGCTGTGGTCCCCGCCGGCGCCCCGGCTGGGGGAGTGGAGCCGGGCACGCCACCCTCCCCGTCTGCGCCCCGGGCCTTTTGGCGAGGCAGCGGCGCTGGGGGGAGGGGTTTGTGTTGGGGGGGGGTTGTTGCGGGGCGGCGCTTGGGGTTTGTTTGCTTTTTTGCTTGGGGCGGCCAAAAAGTTAGAGCCGCCCCTGGACGTTAGCTCATGTTCCTGGGGTTGGCTGGTGTCATTATGGTAAATTCCAACAAAATTGCCCCTTACACACTCTAGTCTCAGACTCTCAAAACTTGGGGGTTACCGTTGCGCCATTTAGCTATTCAAAGTTCACAGGCCTTAAGCCTTATGTGCTAATTGCTGACGCTAATGTCTTACAGGGTACAGGCCTGTAAGTTCCTTGCATTACTGCTGAATATAATAAAGGCAGAATATAATGAAGGCAAGGCAGTGACTATAATAAAGGCAAGCTAGCCCTATAAGCTAAATGGACTAGAATGCAGCCTGACCCGACAGTGTCCATGGTTTGTTTGGATCTCAGTGTAGCATCCATTCTTTGTGTAGTCTTCGCTGAGATCGCTGTGGGCATGGTGTGGAACTCCAGGAACAGTCACCCAAAAGCAACACGACATGCCAGGTGACAGACTGTACTTATGTTTTAGGATATCTTATTTCTTCAGTGCCTTGGCTTAAGTTGCTTCCATTGCCACAGAAAAGCTAGCAATGTCAGACTGCAATTACCAGTGGAGGAAGGGTGAGTTTACTAATCTAGGGTCAAATCCTGAGCTCCTTGCTCATTTTTTTCTTGGTCCTACTCAGACAAACTCCTGCTGGAATCAACAAAGGTGCCAGTTGTGTTTTACTTTGTGGACACCTAGCCATGAGGAACTGGACTGAGACTTATTTTACATCAGCTACTGTTAATGACTGCTGAGCACTACTGACCTAGGCCAGATTATAACTAGTGACCTACATATGAAAAGCTAGGTATCGTATTACTTCTGGGCTATTCAGTTCCTAGATCCCCTAAGTTCCTAGGTCAACAAGAATGTGTCTAAGTGAAGAATAGATAAAAACTGTGTGCAATAAGAGTCAGGCCCTTAACATTTTGACCCCTGGTTATTTCACTGAATAAGGCAGGCCCACAAGAACAAACAGTTTAATAAGAGTCTGCTGAAAATGGCATGCCATTTTCAAGGAGAGCTAGGAATGGGATAGCACAGAGGTAATGAGATACAAAGCTTTTCGCATCTAGGATACTAATTGCAATCCAGCCCTGGTCAGTAGTGAACACCACTTATTACTATCTCACAGCCATGTAGTAGTTTATGCATAAAGAGTTGGTGGTCTCAGCCTAGTTCCTAGCAGGTAGGTACCCACAAAATAAGAAACAAGATCCTCACAGTTGGCACTTCTGTTAACAGACTAAGCAGAAAGGACAAGGATTGAATGGGCCTTGAGAGAGGCAGGGCCGGCTCTAGGTTTTTTGCCGCCCCAAGCAAAAAAAAAATTTGGCTGCCCCCCCACCCCCCAGCCCTGGGCTCCCTTCCCACACCCTCCTGCCGCCCCAGCCCTGGGTCACTGGTAACTCGGTCCCAGGGCAGGTCATTCAGTAGCAATTTTGGATGTGCACAGAACACAGACAGGATTGGTTCCCATATGGTTACAGAACTGCAGTAAAGTGGAACAATTTTCAGCTTGTGTGATTGAGGGATATCTGGATGCATATTATAAGACTGTCCTACATTAATGAGGAAAAGTTGAGGTGCCTTTATTATTCTTTTGTTCCATTCTTTGTTTCTATGGGGAATTTGCCAATGCAATATCACTGTCTTCCTTTTAAACAAATAAAACAAAACAAAAAAAAACAACAATGGCTGTTGAAAATAGCAATTCCAGTCCTAATAACCACTGGGAAGCATTTCTTGCTCAATTTTATCTTACTTTTTCTACAGCAAGTTACAGTGGATCAGTATATTCGATTTGGGAGAAATGAAGTAACAGCTGCCCAAAATGAGCTTGAGCACTCCTGAATTTTGAGCTCAAGTCTGGAATGCAGGTGCTAGATTCCCTTTCTGAGTATTAGCTAAATCTAGAAAGGAAAAGTCAATTTTTGCTTCCATGGCTCAGAAGTGGAAATCCTCCTATGTGCTTTACAGTATCTAAAGCTGCCCAGGTCCTCTAGTAGAGCCTCCCCTCCCTTACTTTTCATTTTAAATTCTAGTGGGATCCACCTACCTCCCTTGCTAGGCTTCAGATAGAGAGGTGCACTGTCCATTTCGTCAACCCAATTCTTTCTTTGGGTGCTGCAAGGTGAGGTCACACCAGTGGAATGTCCTCTTTTTTAAAAATAAAATAAAATATAGTATTCCTACCATTCAGCAACGAGCTTTACAAACACAGCAAGATACAGCGTGTCTCAGCTATCTCATTCTCTCCCACTCCCTTTCCTGTTGATAGCGGCCAAGGGAATGCTGGGAAATGTAGTTCTTTCCCTGCTCCAGGGCTGACTCTATAGGCAGGGAGTTAACCAAGGAACTACAGCTCCCAGGGCTCCCGGCCGCCCCTGCAAATTCACCGCCCCAAGCAAATGCTTGTTTTGCTGGTGCCTACAGCTGGCCCTGGAGAGAGGACCTCTTCCCTTGCTAGAAGAGGAAGCTCCATTTCCCTTTAGTGTCAGTTGGACACACTTTAAGAGTATTAAAACTTCTTACAGAAGACTGAAAGAGACAGGAAAGAAGTTTGAGAGCTGCAGAAGTCAGAGTTAGTGTCAGATCCTCAGCTGGTGTAAACTGCGGTAGCTCCACTGAAGTCAATAGAGCTATGCTGATTTATGCCTGCCCAGACCCCGGCCCTACGATTTTTGACAAGAGTAATACAGAGAAGAGGCAAGCAGCTCAGCACAGATGCACATGTGGCTGCTGAGCTGTGGGGAAGGAGCCAGTGCACATAGTTGAAGGAATGAAAAAGAGACTTGAGAGGGAAACAGGAGGCTTTCTACTCTGAATAATGGTGAGCAAGGCTTCAGATGACAGCACAGGAGCAGACCTTAACCGGGGTCTTTCCCCCCAGGGGGCTCAACGTTCTGTACGTTGGTAAATGGAAATCGACTCCACTCAGATGAGCCACTTGGACTGCAGCTACTGAAGTGAATAACTTTCCATTTGAGAGTTGGAAGTGCCCGTGCAGCAGCATTCTGCCAACCCCTAGACATTTCTGAGTCCGCATGGCACGTTTCAGTGCTCTGCAGCATTTCCGACATTATCACCTGTAAGAGCTATGACAGCGCATGACCATGGAATGGAAAAGGAGGACGGTTCTGATGCGTTTTTTTTCCTTATGCCTTTTAAATTGTGGTTACAGTCCTAACCTAGTAAATTTGATTTGGACACCACAGAGAGGAAATAATTTTAGACTACCCCAATGTTGCTTTGCGGACATTTTTCTGTTTAAAAAGATAATTATAATTGCAAGAGAGTTGATTTGTCTAACCACCAGTGTGAAATAGCTGGGATTGCTGTGCAGGGAAGTGGGAGTCGGCAGAAGGAGTAAAAGGTTGCCTCCAGTTTGGAAGGCGGGGCTTTGCAGCTGCTGAGTAGAACAGAGAGCAGCAGGGTGCAGCTCAGAGGCTCTCTGCTTTGTGTGTCAGCTGTTTATAAAGAAAGAATGAAATTATTATTTTTTGAACACAAGTTCACATTGCAAACTCAACCCAGGGCTATGAAAACCAGGCTGGATTCTTTAGGCCTCCCAGTAATTACATTTTTGAAGCTGGAACTTAGGGCCCCATCCTGGGAGATGCTGAACAAGAGACTGATGGAACTCCCATGGATGTCACTTTGAAGTTTTCAGTTTGTAAGCTCTTTGGGGCAGGAACCACATCTTCCTAGTGTGTTTGTACAGGACCCTGCATTATAGGGCATCCTAATAAGGTTATGTGGTTGCTACTAAAATAGTGGTTATAATGGGAGTTGGATTGGACATCCAGACAGTGTGAGCCGAGACCACTAAGCACCTCCAAGGAGACACTCAACACCGTGCAGAATCAGGCTCCTTTTGACTATCCATGAGACAGAATAAAATCCAATTCAATCTTCTATTGCTTTGCATGGCAGCAAGATTAAATTCTTGTTTTGCCAGTGCAATAAAGAGCTGTTATTCAAACAGACATACAGGAATATGTAAAGTCCTCACTTAAAGTCATCCTGGTTAACGTTGTTTCCTTGTTACATTGCTGATCAATTAGGGAACATGCTCGTTTAAAGTTGTGCAATGTCGTTTGGCAGCCGCCTGCTTTGTCCACGGCTTGCAGGAAGAGCAGCCCGGTGGAGTTAGCTGTTGGGGGCTTAGAACTAGGTGGACTGGCAGCCCCCCTAGCAGCTCCCCCTAGCAGCTCCCCGCTCCCCTAAATTCCCTATGCAGCAGCTGCCCAGCAGGCTATCAATTGCCGGCAGTTCAGCTGTCCCTCCCCCACTGCCATGTGCAGCTCCTGCCCTCTGCCTTGGAGCTGCTCCCCGAGCTTCCTGCTTGCTGCGGGGGGGGTGGGGGTGGTGTGAGGGAGAAGAGAGGGGCTAATGTCAGGCTGTCTCCCTCCCCCCTGCTCCTGCACCCCACTTACCCCATCTTCCATAGAGCAGGGGGGACACACGACAGTCCCGGAGGCAGCAGCTGAGGTGGGTCTCAGCTTGCTGATCTCATTAACAAGGCAGTGTACTTAAGACAGGGATCAACATACTTAAAGGGGAAATGCACATCTCTCTCTCGCTCACAGACACACATAGGGTGTGTGTCTCTGTCTGCTATGCTGTCTCCTCTCCCTTCATTCCTTCTGCCTTGTAGAGTGTGAGGCTACATTAATAACAATGAGTTAACCCTTGAGGGCTAGTTCATCATTTAGGGCAGTAAGGCACTCCCTGGGAAATATCCCACCCTGACTTCACCACCTCAACCAAGCTTCACAATCATCATTGCTGTGTACCAGTATTAAATTGTTTAAAACTTATACTGTGTATATATATAATATAATATAATATAGTTTTTTGTCAGGTGAAAAACATTTCCCTGGAACCTAACCCCCACCCCCCCACCCATTTACATTAATTCTTATGGGGAAATTGGATTCGCTTAACATCGTTTCGCTTAAAGTCGCATTTTTCAGGAACATAACTACAACGTTAAGTGAGGAGTTACTGTAGTTAGCAGAAATCCTGAATAAGTAGGAGACATTTTTACCTAGTCATTTGGTAACCATTGCTACACTTGTAACTGCTGTGTAGAGGTCTAGGTGAACATCATTGATTAATGTTTGTACCACTCATCATTTTATTAAATGAGGCCATTCAATAGTCCTTTTAGAATACGAATGCATATGTTAATTCCTCAAAAATGACAAACAGAACATTTGCCTCAAAAATAACAACTCACCAGGCTTGAAATTATGGCCGTATGTTGCATTACTACTGTCATTTTTCACAAAACGTCTATGTTTAGTTGATCTGCTCAGTAACGATGAAATATAAAGCACGTATAATAAACATGCAAAAAAAGTAATCGTCATTTGTTTTCCAAATAATTTCCTCTTAAAGCTCCTCCACTTATACATGGAATTACAGAAGTGCTATATTAATGGAGTATTTGAGGGTTTGTGCTATCAGCAGCCTCTTTAAAACAAACAATGTTCTTATCTTTTAGACTCATTTTAGATCTGACCTCCTAGGTCACCTTGGTGCAGGTTATGTCAATCCCGTCCCAATTAATAAACAGTGATAGACCTAACAAATGAATTAAAAGCTTCAACCCATTTGCCTCCCAGTCAAGAATATCTTCTTGAATGGGAGGTAAATAGGCTGATATTACTGAAGTACAAGTCCTACAGGTGAAATTTTTCAATTTCCATATGTGATTCTGCTAAAAAGTTTAACTATCTATCCATGTTAGGCTGCAATTTTACTAGTAGATGGTAGTGTTGCTTATTACACTGCTATTACACTACATATTTTGTTTGCCTTTATCAGAAAGATTCTATCCTTGGAGAAAGATGAAAAATGTTGGCCGAATATACAAACCTCTGCTTTGGTATAACTCAAACAACATTATTGTTCCTTCTAGATTTAGAAGCTGCCAACAGCCTTAACTCACAGCAGACTGCTGGGTCACAAAAACGTCATACCAAAGTCTTAAAACCTTGGAAAATTATACGCCCAGTGTGATATTATTGAGCATTTCAGGGCATGCAAGAAAACAAAAAAGAATTCAAGAGTTTCTCTAAATTTCACTTAAAATAACAAAGTTCCATTGCATAACTCTGCAGCTTCCTGCACCATGTTAAGCTCCATACTTGGTTGTGAAAATCTCTGCTTTACCTCTCATAGAAACTGCACTTTAAGACGTAGAGAGCACTGGAGAAAACATCTGAGGCTTTTCCTCCTGAAGGGATCATGTGCATGGTACAGCTTCCAAACCCCGATAGTACTGACAAAGGGTCAGTCCCCAATGGTGCCGAACATGTGGGTGCCAAGGAAGATCCCAGTAGTGGGACTTGTGAGGTGAGAATGGGTGCCAAGGAAGATCCCAGTAGTGAGACTTGTGAGGTGAGAATAATAGGTGCCATAGCCTCGTCCTGCATCAGCGGTGAGTCTGGTACCAAAAGGCACAAAAGATCTCTAGCAGCTGCGTCACATTAGGCATCTTCGGTACTGATATGGTAGCATGCACTGCAGAGGAAGTCCACACTGTTGAAGGTCCCGGCAAGAGAGTCAGTCTCTATGGTACTGGCAGAGGTGCCGAAGACAACAACTCTACATTGCTAGAATGCGGTACCAGTGAACATCTCAATGGAGCTTCTCTGACCTCGGTACCCATTTTTTTCTTATGAAACTGAAGAGGATGTAGCCCTCTAGGAAGAGGATTTCTTATGATCAGAAATCGAAGTGCTGGACTTCTGCTGTTGCTTGCATGGTATTGGAAACAAAGAACCCTGCCTTCTCTCCAGCTTCCGTCAATGCAGGGAAACTGCTATGTCTGGTGGTGTACTTCAGAACTGAGTCAAGTCTGAATTCCGCAAGCTGAGCTGCTGCGCAGGGTATCAAACAGCTGCAAAACCACTTCCATCAGGATGTCATTAAGCCAAACTTTCCTTAGCTTCTTAGTTCTGATTTTAAATGCCTGCGAACAGGGCACTTCTATCTGATGTGTCTTTCTCCCAAACACTTTAAGCAGTAGGCCTGAGGATCACTAACTGGCATAGATTTGTTAGAACCAGAACCAGAATCCTGGGGACTTAGGCATGCTCTGGCACAAAGCTAAAAGTGAACAGAGTAAAAAAAAAAAAGTAAAACAAATCTCTAAAATGAATACCACTATCTAAACAACAACTAGAACAGTACTACACTATTTATATGGAAGACCTTAAAAATCCTGCTAAAAGGAAAATAGGAAAAAAACAGATGCTCACACGCGCTCCAAGTATTGATCACGGCTGATGAGAAGGGACTGAGAATTGTTAGGGCAGTGCCACCATCTGTATACATTCAGCTAGCAGCATGAGCATGCAGAGGGCACATGTGCCACCCCAGTGGGCACCATTATGGGAAACGTTCTCCTCCTTCAGTGCATTGGTGCACAGACACCTAAAGTGGGATGAACATGTGCAAGCCCTCAAAGAAGAATGAAGCCTACTTGATTAAAACAAAGTGAACTTCCTAGAGACTCTCAAACCAACCAGTTAGAAAGAAGAGCTTAAAAACAGGTAAAATTTTAGGGTTAAAGGCTAGATTGTTGGCATGGGCAGACAAGAGGGTAAAAAGGGTACGAGGAAATAAGTAACCTTTCCAGCTCCTAAATACTTCCACCAAGGGCAAGTGCAATATTAGTTCTTGCACTCCCAGCAAGAAGGAATGAGGCTGTCTCAGAACCACAGCAATACTAAGCACTTGAAAGTGGGTGGGGCAAGACTTTGAGACTTCCTCCCCCGTTTTACATTGTCCATCGGAGCCTCTTTTTGAAAAAGTGTCACTGCTCCTGCTCTTGAATCTGCTCCCCTGGCACTGTCAGAGAGATCTGTGCTCAGTCATCCAGAATACTTCCAGGGACTGCGCTGATGCAAGGGACCTCCAGAGCTCCTGTCCTATACTCGCCCTATTCTCCAGTGCAGGGTTTGACTGTAAAAGCTAGAACAGACCCTTAAGCCTCCTCAGTGTCCCTTAACATTAACAATGGAACCATTCTGTAACTGTGGCATATGCATAATGCTTTTTTACTGAAAACCCGGTATTTGCTTAGGTCAATAATCAAGAGGTTCAAGATCTCTTCAGTTCCCTGGCGTGGCAGATTCATTTGCGTATAATAATAAATCATTCCTTTACTCTGTTAGCAGATTAATACCAGAGACACATAATTTCAATCCAATCACTACTGGATGACAACAACAGGCAAATGGAAAACACTACCTTCAAACCCAAAAGAGGATTATTGTAATGATATAACATAAAAGATGATTTGGGAAGTTTTACAAATGGGGAGGTACGTTTAGGACGTGACATCGATGGGCAAATGCTGCATAAAGCACAGTCAACTCTCCTCTGGAAAATGCCTCAGTCACATTAATTTAAGGGGGACTAGCAGATTTGATGATTAGCAATGAAACTGTTAAGCTCTTGCTCTAATAAAGCTTCGCTATATTCTAGCTAGGCACATATTTCCCTCAGCCATAATTTTAACAGAAGTCATTTAAAAATGTCATGGTCATAATGACTAATATATTGCCCTGCATCGTAGCAATTATAGTCTAATACAAGCTGTGCAGCACAGGTATTGAATTTGTGATGATGTTTGCAATGGGTATTATTATAGAGTGAGGTCACTGGATTTCATTTATTGATTCATGATTGGAAGAAATGAACATATTAAATAATATCTGAAAGACTGCACTATTCATTCCTCCAGCCAGAGGAATAACTATAGTTCAGGGATCGGCAACCTTTGGCACGCGGCCCGCCAGGGTAAGCCCTCTGGCGGGCCGGGTCGGTTTGTTTACCTGCCTCGTCCGCAGGTTCGGCCGATCGCAGCTCCCACTGGCCGTGGCTCACCATTCCAGGCCAATGAGGGCTGCGGGAAGCGGTGGCCAGCACATCCCTCGGCCCATGCCACTTCACACAGCCCCATTGGCCTGGAGCGGCAAACCGCGGCCAGTGGGAGCTGCGATCGGCCGAACCTGCGGACACGGCAGGTAAACAAACCGGCCTGGCCTGCCAGGGGCCTTACCCTGATGGGCCGTGTGCCACAGGTTGCCGATCCCTGAACTATATATAAATGGCCTTTAAAAATGCTCCCAATATTTGCGGACATTTCAGTAAACTCTGACGGCCGAGAGTGCCATTACTTTCATTCATAAAGCCCTTCCCATTCCACATGTCCAAGGGGATGTGGGATGCTTCACAATTAACTGGGCTTGAAAAAATTCTGCAGCACCTAATTGCCTGACAACTAAGTCAACAAACCCAGGTAAGTCAGCAAAGTTTATCCAGCTCTATGTCACTGCGGCTAAAAGACCAGGATTTTAATACTAAATCTATTATGTACTACACAGTGAATAAGAAAAAAAACCAAGTACAACCCATATTATAATCTTGCCGTTAGTGGGATGAGCCCAGGACCGGGAACCAGGAATTCCTGACATTTGACTGCTTCTATGGACTTTACATCACAGCATTAAATGTATTATGCAAACAGTCATTATCTATGAAAAATATATTTTAAAAAAGCCTTTTGGAACAGACACAACATAGTTCTAAGCTAAACTAATAAGACCGCACAGATGTTAGGGCATGTCCTATGTTCTCCCTCAGGGCCCAATCCTGCAAGTTGCTGCATGCCTCCTAGGTGGTAATGAGCACTCTGAGTTCAAGCTCTTGGTGGCAAGGAGACCATCTTCCTCAGTATCTGTAAAGCAGCATGCACGCCAGTGGTTCTAACTACATAAATAAAGAAATAACTAACTAACACACTCTCTGATTCAGTTTCCCCACCTAGGAATAATAATAGTTACTTAATCTATTTCATAGGGGGGTTAGTAAGGATAAATTAATTAATGACTAACATTTTCAGACCTGGGTGTCTAAACTTAGGCTCCTCAACCCATAATTGAGGCACCTAAATAAAAGAGGGCTGATTTTCAACTCCCACAGAAGTCAATGGACGATGCGGGTGCTCAGCACCTTAATAATAATCTTAATAACGACTAGTAGCTGAAAACCCAAGCTATTGCACAGGTGTGGCAGTTGTGTCAAGTAATCTGCCATCTGTTCAGTCTCCCTTATATGACCAATTAAATTGTTGCATGCAAATTAGCTGGCAAGTAAGGATGGCAATTGGTTGAGTTACCTCTACAATAATGGTCTAGAACTCTTAGTGTGGCATAGGTACTTGTAAGGCATGTAATTCATAAAGTCAAAATGGCCGATAATTTAAAAATTGAATGGTAACAGATTATGAATCCCAGTGTTGACTCAACCTGGTGATATGCTGAACAAAGAGCTCTGAACCATGCTTGAAGCTGTTTTCATCGCTTCACATTGATTCACACATTTTAGGCTTCAGAGTGGCACACAGAGCGACAATCCTAGAACTATAATATTGACAAAAATCTTTTCCTATTGAAACAACCTGGATGAGCGAGGCACAAATCAAAGTCTTATTCTTTATTTATTTAATATTTAAATTATAGTAATGAAAACATGTCCCAACCAGAACTGTGCTAGGCGCTGTACAAACAGAGATAGACATGGTGTCTCTTCCAAGAACTTGCAATAAACATGATTTGTTCATGTGGGTTTTTCAAACTGGTTAGTTGGTGAACAACTGGTATTTCTTGCGGGGAAGACAGTTTGTTTACTTTATACAAAGTGTCTGAGCCTGGGTTTCATTTGCAAAACCATAGATGATGTTTTTAAGACATGTTTTGTCTTCATCCATTCATTACAGATCCTTCTTTTGGCCAAAACCAACAGAATATGATTTTCTCACAATTATTAAGATGAGACTAACTTTAAAATTGGCACTGAGGAGGCAGAAAAATCAAACAAAACCAAGCAAACGCTCTGGGGACTGAACTGTGAAAACATGGCTTGATGTGCAGAAGAACCACAGTTCACGCATTACTTATTGATTACAGACGTTACATGATGGGCCTCAGCTAGCGACATGGTATAAAATAACAACCACATGTTCCTTGTTGCATAACGTAGCAGAGGAGCGGGCCGTAACTACGTATTAGTACGTCTTCTTACTGGGAAAACTGTTTTCATCTTCAACATGTAATGGCAAAGGGAATGTTATTGGTGCATGAGTTTCTTGTTGTTTTGGGGGTTTTTTATGTGAGACCATGGCAAGTCAATAATAAATAAAGGAATAGAATGTTGCTAGTGAGTTAGATCACTGTATAAAGTTTGGAAAGTTGCTTTGAATGCTTATGCAAATCCCTGACTATTTTCTTGCCACCTTGTACCCCTTCAGTATTCCTTGTCGCTCTCTCTGTCCATGGCACTGTCCATCTAGCTATGAATTTCCTACCTTTGGCTTAGACTGTCCATGTTGTGTCTACGTGGAAGGGAACTAGATGATAGCACTAAAGTGAGGCACTACTATCTCTCTGGCTTTGTTTCCCCTCTCCTCCAATTTGGAGAAGCAATTTCAAAGGCTGCACTGCAGAAATCAGTTTCCATGGCATGGAAGGGGGCAGGCCTGGGTGCTGCCTGCTGGGCCTGATCCATCTCCTACTGAAGTCAATAGGACTGACTTCAGTGGGAGGTTGGATCAGGTACTATAACATCATCACCTTGGAATCCCTGATGTGTAAGGCCAATGTAGGTCCGGTTATCAGAAGAGAGTCATTGCTAAAAACAGCTCCATGCTCTCACAGCAGCAGTGGGGAGGGAGCACACACATTAGAGGCTCTGGCCTCCATGGATCATCCAAGCTATGGGGGGTCGGGGCTTGCGTCTTCAATCAGTTGTGAAGTGGACATGACCTTCTGCCTCACCATACATCCACCCACTCAGTGGGACCATAAAGATGAAAGGGAAACTTGCTGAGTTTACTGCTCTCTGTCATGGCTTTCCTCACATAAGAGATGACATGGCCCTTTGCTTGTCGCACATACTTACTGTTATTTAAATGCGTACTGTTATCTTGTACATAACATTCTCTCAGGATACATTACCTCAAATTTGATCAGTTAGGTTACATAAACACTACACCATGTGAGGGTTTTAATGGAAGGGCTAGCATAACCTTAACTGCAATGGCACAAATGGTAATAAGATTCTTCGGAAGCTTAGTTTTATTCCCATGGCTTTTTTCCATGGGTGCCAGAGATAGAATCTCTTTATTCTAAGCATTCTATCTTAGCTCCTTCAAGTTGTGTCATTCAAAGAGTAATAAGAGCTCTTACAAATCATAATACACAGGGGAAAAGGAAAACGTAGCCTGTCTCCTTGAGATATCAATTACTTTTCAGAAAATGGCAATGAGATATTCAAATGAGTTACCCACTGCTCCTTCTTATACTTTTAAATATATTCCCAGTTGAAAGACGTTGTAAAGACAGAGTTAAGGTTGAGACTACATTGCCCTTTAAAACAGCCTTAAAATATTATAGTTAATAAAAAATAAAGCACTATGAATCACAAAAACTCAGAAAATACACATGCAAAGGTTCTACAGCCCTAACATTAAGTCTACATATAATCCTATAGTTTAATGAGCCTCACTAGTTGCCACACCATATTTAAGTCTCCTCTGTTGAGAACATTAATTTGAATCAGTGTGGTCTTTAACTGTATGATGACATAAGGTGTGATTATGTGTATGTGTTACCAAGAGGCTGTCAGCGTAGATTAAGTGTAGATCCTACTTTCTTTTGCTTACACTAGATTTGTCCACAGTGACGGGTTCTAAATTAGCTATTACCAGACAAGAAAGAGATCGTGGATAATTCTCTGAAAACCTCCACTCAGTGCACAGCAGCAGTCAAAAGGCTAACCATATGTTAGGAACTATTAGGAAGGGGATACAAAATAAGCCAGAAAATATCATAGTGTCACTATTTAAATCCATGGTGTATCCACACCTTGAATACTGTATCCTCTTCCTAGGAGCCGGACCTGCTGCTGGCCGCTTCAGGGTGCAGCACGGTCCGCGGTGCCAGGATAGGCAGGAAGCCTGCCTTAGCACCCCCACTGCACCGCTGACCAGGATCTGCCCGTGCCCCAATCCACTGCCCCAGCCCGTAACCCCCGCTCAAACCTGGAGCCCTTCCTGTACCCCACACCCCTCATACCTGGCCTCACCCCAGACCTCGCACCCCCAGCCCAGAGCCTTGATACCCTCCCGCACCCCAACCCCCTGCCCCAGATCTTAGCCCCCCCAACCCGGAGCCCCCTCCTACACCCCAAACCTCTCAGCCCCAGCCCCACCCCAGAGCCTGCACCCTCAGCCCAGATCCCTGATCCCCTCCCACACTCCAACCACCTGTCCCAGCCTATAGCCCCCTCCCACACCCTGAACCCCTCATTCTGGCCCCACCTCACAGCACTCACCCCTGCACTCCAACCCTCTGCCCCAGCCCTGAGCCCCTCCCACACCCCAAACCCCTCATATCCAGCTCTGTTGGGTTGCGGGCATCAACAATTTTCTTCAGCTGGGTCACCAGAAAACAAGTTTGAAAACCATTGCTATATAATCATGTCATTTTCAATTATTTTGGTAATTTATTTCAAAATACCTGCCAGCAAGTATGTCAGAACAGTAGTTCTGTTTCTCTGCCCCCTCCTCCACAGAGCCCAACCGGGGGGGAGGGGGGGGAGGAGACACCCTTATTCAGGGATGAATGAAACACATCCTTTTCCCAACTTGGCCAATTAAATTAAATGTTTTACTAAAAACAATAAAAATTCTCCTTTAGGCAGAGAATAGACCCAAGGATATTTATATAGAAAAGAGATTTCCCCAGTAAGTTAGTGTTGTGTGTGCACACACACACACTTGTGCTTTTTGAAGCAGTACATTTCATCTGAAAGACGGCACCTCCAAGAGTCAGCACAGTACTCCTGACAGAATGATGGGGTATTGGTTCATACGGACTCAGAGGAAAGTGTTCTTGAAGCACCTGAGTTTTCATCAGAAATCTCTCAAACTACTAGCCAGTCCAGATTCTCTTCACATAATGGGATCTAGTAAGATTCAACTCAAAGTGGTATGAATGAATATTGACTTTGGCTTTAAATCTGTATTTTATGTGCTTGGTTGTGACCAAAAAATAAAAATCCAAAACAAAACACTTCACTGTACACACTTCTCCCCCGGTGAGATGATGAAAAAACAAACATGTGATACATGTTAGTCACTTTGCTTAATACACAACTGGAAAACACTCAGATACTATTGTGATGAGCAGTATGATAACAGGAAAGTAAAGCCTACACAGCCTATTTCTGCAGGCTGATGAAAAAATCAGGAATTCTTCCAGCAATTCCCTTCATAAGTGAGTGTTGTATTTTGTAATTCTGCAGAAGCTCAAATATAGCCAGTGTAGGCATCACAATGCAGCAGGTCTGCAGGATGCCATGGAGAGTGTGAGAAGCACTCTGAGTACCATGTATTTCCTATGAAACTAGACCTATTTAATAGGTGTTAATGAGTAAGACACAATAACTGAAAAGCAGTCTTAGTACTGATGATGTTGACTAGGAAAACATTCATACTGAACATTGTGCCTTTGCTAATGAGGAAAAATAGAGTGTGATTAGATGGAACAATTGCTTTAATCTGGCTATCACATTCTGTTCCTTTCACAAAATACTTGTCAAATTGCTTTCTAACAAATATATGACTGGAAATTAATTATTCAAACATAAAACAATGCAAACTCTCCTGGCTTCTGCTGTGCATGTAACAACTTCCCTTTTATCCTTTCCCCTCGTACTTTTCTTCAACTGCAAATCTGGTGCTGACAGGTCCCCTCAACCCCCCAACCTTCACCCAATAGTAATCCTAATAATTTGTGAGAGGGAAAGCTCAGACAGTAAATGAGGTCTTCAATCAATCAACCTGAGACCAGCAATACAACTGAGGTATTTTATTATTTTATTTAATCACTATTTAAATGTTTTGGCCAAAATGTCATATTTTTATATCATCAACTACCTTTACAGCTGGTATTAACCAAACAAAGCCTCTGGTTAGCTAAAGAACAGATAATATGTGCAAAAGCATTTTGTAGCTTATAACTCAAATTCTGCATTTAAATTATTTCTGTGAAAACCAAGACCACTAAAAGAATAGTGCAGATCCATTTTGACAATGCTACATGTTTAGAATGGCCTTTTAGGACCGTGTGTTCCCACAGGATTGGGTGCTTTGGAGTGCAGGAAATAGTAGCAATTTACTATGAAACTTCCCTGAAAAGTTCAAGCTGTAGCAAAATTTCCCATTTGGCATGTTGCCATATGAATTACTCCTAAAAAAGAGAGTATGTTAAAGATCTGAAGAAGGTCTGCAAAAAGAAAAAAGTGTGGGAGAAGTCAATGGGAAATAAAGTAGTATGTAACCAAGGTACCGACTTTGAGTCAACCCTCTCACTAGACTCAAACAAATCTTGCTGTTTCTTGTACAGCATCACTAAGATCAGGCCCCTCCTCTCTGTACCGACAGCTTAAACTCTCATCCTCATCCCTTAGTATTTTTGTTTTCACAACTTCCTTCTTCCTCCGTTTTTGAAAAAATCCCATCTTGCTCCACTACGTGCCATTTAAAATGCTGCTGCATACATTATCTTCCTGGATTGTCACTTCAATCATATCACACACACCCTTTTTGCATCCCCACTGACTTCCCCTTCTCTACCACTTCAAACACAATCTACTTGCCTTCACTCTTAAGGCCCTTCCTGGCCTATCCCTACCATCCCTATCATTTCTTGTATAGAATCAAGAGGTAGACTTCCACCTCTGATCAGCCAAAAATGCCATCTTGGATCGTTATTTTGTCAAATTTTTGGGCAAGCGCCATCATGATTCTTTCCATGTTGCCCCATGTGCATGGAATTTGCTCCCTGTAAATGTCCACAAGGCCACCACATCCTTCTCCTTTAAATCTCTTCTTAAAACTCACCTAGGTGGTGATGCCTACAAAACACCTGACAGCAGTTAGGTGGCTGGTGTGCTGTGACTTCAAGGGCTATTCCACTGTTCAGAACTGTCATTATTCATTTTTGCTCCCGCCTAAATCTATTTGTCATACCCACGTGCTATCATTCAGCCTTAAGTTTAGACTGTAAATTCTTTGGGGCAGAGACCAGCTATTTGTTAGATGATTGCACAGTGCCCAGCACAATGGAGCCAGGGCCTCTCGGTATCATAATACAAACAACAACAAACATCCTCCTGCAGTATGTAGGATTGCCTGCAAACACAACACTTGAAAACAAATCTATGTCATATGTTATTGCTGCTTTTGGAGATATGTGCATTTTTACTGTTATGTTAAAAAAAAGGCATATGAACACATTTGTGGATTTCCAGCCCATTTGCAAACAGCAGGAGGATGAGGGACTCCTGTCAGACAGGATTGGAAATCATTGATGCCCTGGCCCTCAAATCCACATTATACATAAAAGGAGCCCGTTACATGTGAATGAGCTCAGTGTTACCTAGGGTTGCCAGGCGTCCGGTTTTCGACCGGAATGCCCGGTCGGAAAGGGCACTGGTAGCTCCAGTCAGCACTGCTGACTGGGCCGCTAAAATTCCCATTGGTGGCACAGTGGAGCTAAGGCAGGCTCCCTGCCTGCCCTGGCTCCGCATGGCTCCAGGAAGCGGCTGGCATGTTCGGCTCCTAGGCTCAGGGGCGGCCACAGGGGCTCCGTGCGCTGCCTCTGCCCCGAGCACCGGCTCCACAGCTCCCATTGGCCAGGAACCGTGACGCCACCAATGAAATGAAGAAATGAAGAAAAATTATAGAAGCTGACCATGTCCTAGTATAGCAACTAACACAAACTCACTCATTTCACACTCAAATGCAAACACTCCTTCCTCTGCCAAAACAAAAAACAAAATCCTCTATGCAAAAAAATACGAATCAAGCATGTTCTGAAAGCCTTTTGTTGTTCAGTAAATATGTAGTTTATTCCTTGATGCCTCCTGGAAATACTGGTACCTAACACTGTATGTGAACAGCTGTTTGTGACACAACTATGCAGTAGCATTTATCAATTCAAATAACTGTCTAAACATCTTTTAATTTTGTTTTCAGCATGAGTAGCCTAAATATAATGAATAAACTTGCTCTCCGGTTTTTCAAACAATTATTTTACCTTTAGTAACATCTCTATATCACAATTATGATCTCTCTAAATACTGTTTCAGAAACAGACATTCTTATTCTAAGCATATTTCACCATCCATCCACCCATCCCTCCTTTTTACAGCCCTGGGATTTAAATCCCAGATTTGACAGGTAAATCAGTCTAGTTGCTAAGCAGCTAGTTGGTCCACATGTAACTGCAATAATGGAAATTCTCACAGTTGCAAAAGTGGAAAGCTCTTGTCTGTAAAAAGCAGATGTTTATAAATCAGCTTGAAACTCAGTAAGTGGCAATATTAGATTAGCAAAATTCTTTCCAACCAAAATGCTATCTTTAATCCTCAATCATCCAACCTGACACTCTGCTACCTATATAATATAGAGAACTAGGATAAGGAGACAATAATCAGCATTTAATTATGGCAATTGTAACACATTCACCACTGCAGTAACTAGGCCCCCATATGGTTGTCAATAAAGTAGATCTTCCATCATATTTAGTGGGTGTGTGATGCTGGCAAACCAGGTGCTTGCCAAGACTATAGGCATTAGCTAAGAACTGATAAACTCATAGCTGACCAGTCCAGTTCACCTGTATGTTAGTTTTACTCAAAATAGGTATTAGTCTTATTAGAATGTATTTAGTGTTTAGCCTCTATGACACGCTTGTAAGTTGCTGCCTGCATTAATCCCACTTGCAATGTCTGTATCCCATGCTATAAGAAAATATGTAAATTTTAATTAATAACTTTGAAAATGTTTGCTCTGAACTTGTGAACCGAGGCATGAGACTCCAGCCGACCCCCACCCATCCAGGAGGACTATCAAAATTGAAGTGGGCCATTATAAGACAAAAGCTTTGTTAGTTGCCCCGTCCACCCATGGAGAAGTACGCGCAGAAGGCCTTGTCCCATTCAGTAGTGCAGCCAGGTCCGGAGCGCAGGGGGAGCGGCGCTATAAAAAGGCGCCTCCCCCTGTACTCACCCGGCGGCGCGCCGGGTCTTTGGCGGCACTTCGGCGGCGGGTCCTCACTCACTCTGGGTCTTCAGTGGTACCCGCCGCCGAAATGCCGCCGAAGACCCGGAGCGCCGCCGGGTGAGTGCAAGAAGCGGCGCTTAAAAAGAAGCGGCGCCTTTTTTTAGTGCTGCTAAAAAAAGGCGCCGCTTCCACCACTTCTGCTCACAGGGGGAGCGGCCGCTCCCCCTGCTCCCCCCCGGCTACGCTACTGGTCCCATTGCTGTGAATGCTGTAAGATGAAAATAAAAATAGTTGATGGGAAGATTTTTCATCTCTTCGCTATTTGAACTTTCACGGGTCAGAGAAACCAAACTGAAGCCAGAGATCCTCAGGATTACCTCCTGGGTGCACCCTGAAAGACACTTTGGGACAGATCACTACAACTCTGTTGCTCTTAGAATCTAGATGGTAACTCACTGTGTGTATATGTTTGCTTGTTTTAACCAGTAAATAACACTCATTTCTTTCTCATAGTTAATAAACCTTTAGATAGTTTATTACAGGATTGGCTACAGGCATTGTCTTTGGTTTAAGTTGTAGGGAACCAATTGATCAGGGGTAAGTGATGGTTTCTTGGGACTGGAAGCAACCTGAATATGGTGTGATTTTTTGATGTAAGTGACCATTTATCACCAAGTCCAGTTTGCCTGGGTGGCAAGATAGACTGGAGAGTCTAAGGGGACTGTCTGTGACTCCATGATAAGACTGTTACATTGATCCAGGAGTTCACATTTGTTCCCACCTTGGTGAAATCTAATTATAGAACATACAAGCAGTTTGGGGTGTCTGCCCTGTTTTTGACAGTCTGCCCTAAGGTAGGCACTCATGGTCATGCTTGTGAGATACTCCAGCCACCCTGACAGGATGAAATTTTGGCCTCATTGAAGTCAATAGCAGAACTCCCATTTGACTTCAATAGGGCCAGGTTTTCAGCTAATGTCTTTTTTTAATGACAGTATATATTTAAACAAGCATCAAAACTTGTGTGTGTGATAATTCAGAGCCATCAAAATTTGTGCATGTATATATGAACCCAGAGCCAACTGTTTTGTCACTGCACCTCTGTTGACAGTCAGAGATCTCTGTTTCAGTCCATACTGTGATAGTTCCAGGTGTACCATTCAGCAGCATGAATTATACCTGAAGCTCCTATATATAATGTATTTTTAAGGTATCCAGAAGGATCCAAACGTCCTCTAGTGGGTTTTGAATGATCCAAGGGACTACTCACAATCTTAAAGTAAAGCACACACTTAAGTGCTGGTTTGAATGGAGACAGAGTTCAGCATCTTGGAGGACTGTGCCCAAATTCAGCATTGTACACTTTAGCCCCAATTCTGCATTCTTCGCACACCCAAAAGTCAGTGAGTGTTTGGGGTGTTCAAAAAAAATGCAGAAGCACACTCTGTGTTACTGAAACATTCTACACAATGAGTCAAATTCATAACTGATGTGACTCTACAGACTTATGTCAGAGATTAATTTGGCCTCTTTTGTATACCTCTGTGCTGTCTGGGCCTAAAGCACTATATAAAACAAACGTGGATTTATTTTTTATTTTTTATGTCTAATGTTACTGCTTTCGATGCAGGAAGCAAGCTGTACAAGAGTCACTTCTAGTGCCCTGTTAAATGGCATGCTTTGAAGCTAACAGTATACCAGCGACAAAAGACTGGGCTAGCATCCTGCATGGCTGTTTAGGTTAAAAATGATGTTTTCATTGCCTCTGTTAAATGTATCAACATGGTGTTGTGGAGGCTGAATTTGTTTTTAAAATGTCTCTGCAGCCCAAAATAATCCTCTAACAGTACAGCCTCAAAAGATAGATGAGATTCCTCTTAGAAGCAGTCCCTCTAAGTCAGTGTTGGGCACATGGGGGAGGCAGAGCAGAGACAAACAAGCAGCATGGTCCAGGGAATAGGGCATTAGACTGCAACACATGGGACCTGGGTGCTATTCCTTACTCTGCCACTGCGCTGCTGTGTGATCTTAGGATAAGTCATTTCAGCTCTGTTTCCCTTCCCACCTTTGGAGTATAAGTTACCTGAGGCAAAGACTGTCTCTTAGCATGTGTCTGTACAGTGCCTAGCACACTGGGGTTCTCTAAGATCTACTGTAGTAGAAATAATTTTTAAAAAATTATTTAGTCTGCTGTGTTGTGCACATTCGACATATCAGGAGCACCAAATCCATGCATCAACTATTTACATAGACTTGCTGATTCGCACATTGCTGAACACTAACACGTTTTTATTTAATTCAGCACCAGATTACTGCAAAAGGACTGAAGTAACAGATTTTTCTATTCCCAATGTTTTGTGGCAGGTTTTATTTATTATAATTGGACAAAATTAATTTGTGATTTTTTTTTCTTTCTAAATTTAATGTTTTGTCAGCTTTAGTTGCTCATTCTCTAGATTCATTTCCATCAGCTACATCACCTAATCACTTAGGGATGTTTCATTTTGGTAGCAACCAATGTGATAATTAAGCAAATATTTCTGGCTCAAATTCTCTACCAGTGTAAATAGGTGCTGGCCCACTGACTTCAGTGGAGTTTCACCCCTTTGAGTTGCACCATCATCCTATCATCTGGATGCCCATAAGAGTAATGTTACAATTGAACCACACCCTCTCCCAGTTCCAGCTCCCAACAGACAAATAAAAATAAATATTATCTTACATAAACAAATCTATTTTAAAACTGTCTGCATTTTTAAGGATTGTATAAGCGATGATCAGTTCCACTGCAGCCTCTAACAACCAGAAAGTACAATGCTTAGCATTTACATAGTGTTTTTCATCTTAAAGTGCTGTACAAACATTAAGCAATCAAGCTTCACAATAACAAAGTGAGGAATGTAAGGAAGCATTATTTTGGCTATGTATTGTAATTATATTGTCTTATTAAGAATTTCCTGGTTTGTGCCTTGTAAAGTAATTATTGTAATTATCATAAAAGCTAATAAAAGGTCACAAACAGCTTTTTTTTTTTTTTTTGCTTTTTTTTTAAACTATGAATCAACATTAAGCCAAGGAACTAATTTACAGCATACTGTAAGCATACATTTTTTCCATGTATCTCCACTTCGATTTTCTCCTCTTGTCCACTTGAGTAAAGTCCATTTAACCATTTGGGGCTTGACCTTACTTCTGTTGAAGTCAACTGGCAATTTGGCCACCAACATCAATGGGAATAAGATTGGGCCCTTTATTTTCAGCAAACAAATTCAGGAATAAATGGTAAATGTCGGGTTGCCTCAACAATCTTTACTGGATGTTTGCAAAGTGCTATTATGAGACCTTTGAATGAAATGTGCTACATAGGTTCAAAGCAAAATCATTAAGACATGATTGCTTGTGTATCCTTTCACTGGGAAAAAAGAATCTGTAAACTATTTTCCTCTGAAATACTTCCAGTAATCATAAAACCTGGATGTTTAGGTACTATGGTGATAACGTCTATAGAGGTAACTAGATAGAAGTGTTGCATAATGTCTGAATTTCAACTGACCTCTTCTAGATCATCAGAAATGCAGCCAGAAAAGGCTAGGCTATGTCACACTGAAAAATCTTGGAGAGTGAGGAAGATGACAGTTTGATTAGCCCTTAGGAGGGACTTCTGTGATTATATGTCTGTGATTAACTGAAGGTTAATGCTGAAAAGAGTCCCAATTAGTTTTCCTTAGCTATAAGGATGGCAGTAGTGGGGTCAATCCTCAATAATTAAGGGTTTAAAAGGTAGGAATATGAGAGGCCTTAGGGCTTTGACAAGCACGTGGCATAGGTACTAGAACTAAGGGTGCTGGGTGTGCTGCGGCACCCCCTGATTTGAAATGGTTTCCATCATATACAGATTTACAGTTTGGTTCAAAGGCTCTCAGCACCCCGACTATACCAATTGTTACAGCACCTCTGCACTGTGGATTCCAGAGGAGAAAAGGAAAAGATTGAACATAACTAAATTCCACTGGCCTCATTCTCCTCTCACACTGGAGTAAATCTCAGGTCCAGGAAGTTACAGCGGTGCATAACTGAGAGAAGGGAGAGGAGCATCACACCATATATTTGGATTTACTGAGATACCTGAACTGCTGGTAGATCTTAATAATACACACAAGCAATCTGCCTTCCAGGCACATCCAAAATAGACTGTTTTTGCTGACTCCCTGAAAATGACTGCCTTGAATGATACCGTGCTTTCTTGTATTATTCTCTATCACAGCCATAAGCTTATAATTACTAGCTAGTCAGCTGCTAAATTGTTGTGGCATTAAGACCATCCAAAGTTGTTTCATAAACCGAGCTTCATCTATGTCCATGAGCTCTAATGTACCTTAATACTGGCTTTCTTTCAAGGCTCTCTCTCTACCACCTGAATCTTTATTGTATTCTTAAACTTCTCCACAACGAACTGGTAGATCCCAGGGGTTGGAATTATCTTGGCAAATCCACTGTTATTATTGTGATTGTTTATATTACAGTAATGCCAAAGAGTTTACAATGTGAATAAACAAGTGTAACAAGTCCTCTGCCCTCCCTCTTCCCGCAGGCCGCTGGCTGGCCCAATAAAGCGCAGGGAGGCTTCCTGTTATGCAGCACCCGTGGCTTTATTTACACACACCTTTCTCCCACCACCAATGTTGAACTATATACAAGGCTTACAGGGCTAGTTCCCTCTTTCCTAAGCAGTCAGCCCACAGCCAGGAGAGTGACCAGCTCTTATAGCTGCTGGCTTGTCAGGCCCGCAGGTGGAGCCAATCCCCAGGCCCTGTTCCACCAGCCCCAATCTATTTCTCTTGATTGGAGCTGGCTGAGCTGAGGCTAATTAGGTGCTTTTGCAGCAGCACCCTGCTACAACAAGACAGACATAGAATGGGAAGAAAACAGTGAAGTGAAGAGACTTGCCTAAGGTCACACAGCTGGACAGTGGCAGAGCCAGGAACAGCCCCTAACTCAACTGACTCCCAGTCCAGTGCTCTTCCCACTGGCCATGTTGCCTCTCCAAATGCTATCTTCTGAAAGTGCCTTAATTCCTGAACACTACAACCAGGGTTAGACATGGTGCTTTAACAGCACTGGAAAAGGAAAGAGACATCAAGTGCCATCAGCAGTGGTTTTCCATACTACGAATGCTTTTCTCCAATGGGTGCCAGCAATAACATGCTGCTGGTTGTAGATATTTTGAGTGGCATTGACCTGGTGGCGCTAGAAAAGGCTCTGTCTCAGCAGATATGGGAGTATAATTTATGTTTTGCTGATGAACTGGAAAACCTGCAGAGCCTGTGGGAATGGAACGCGATAGGAATGCCTCATCCAGCTTCTCCTACCCCAGCTGTTACAGCACTCACTTAAGCTGCAGGCAACCTCGGTTCAATTCCTTCCTCTACTGATGTGGAGAAAGGATCTGAACAGGGAACTTCCAATTCTCAGAAAGCCAATGGAATATTCTGAGGTGGATCTTTCCAGTAATTTACAGTAGCCTCCTGGGGCTGCCCTATGGGCTGTAGCGCTGCTCGGACTATGTAGAGTGGCCCCACTCTGACGTGTCCCTCCCACACCCAGCCCCACCTCTGGAATGCCCCCATGTCAGGGCATTAGAGGGGATCCATGGAAAGCAGCCTCATGGCTGTCCTCCTCAGTTCCTGACCCCTGGAAATACTCCCCTCGGCAGACACAGGGATTTTAGGGTACTTTTATACCGCTCCAGTCTTTTACTTGGCATAAAAGGGCCAGAGCAGAGGTGAGGATCTCATCCCTTATTGCAAACTTTAATTCACTGAATACTCCTTATTCCCATGAGCCATTCGCAGTGAAATCGGTGATCCTTACAGGATTAAGCCCTTCGTTCCTTTCTCCAATTTACAATACTGTAAGTAGAATAATGACATTCTACCAAGCTGGAATCTGAAACGCAGCCCGAGATACTCTTGCAGTGTCTGATATGTGGGTGCATAATCCCCAAATGGGTGAAACTGAAGAAAAAGACTCGCAGGAGCCATTCTGTAAAAACAAAGAACAATGGCTCAAGTATAGAAAACTGAAACAGATATCTTGCCAACGTGAAAGACACCCTAAGGCAAAGCCTAATCGTGGCAGTAATAAAGGAGTAATATTTTCACAGGGATGAACTGTTCTTGAGCAATTTTTCCCCCACATATAAAGCACAAACATAGTTTTATTCAAACAGATCTATTTGGCAACCTCTTTATTTCTGGAATAAATACATTCATTGTACCCAGGCAAATAAATTCTCACTCGGCACTGAACTCAGAATAATCCATTGGATAGAGTTCAGGATCTTATTTCTAGTCTCTGTGTGTTGTAATACTTTGGTCTTATTTCAGTTGTTGGGGGCTAGGTGGTGGCAGTGGCCTGTGATATACAGAAGATGTCACTAGATGATCTGCGGGTCCCTTCTGGCCTCAAACTCTATTACTGTATGACTCTCCCAACCAATGTCCACTTTTGTAGGATAGCCTTAGGAGAGTTGTGCTAAAGGAATCATTTTCACAAGAATTGGGTAATTTTGGTGAAGTGTCAAGTGTTACCTTTACCAGGAAAGCAGTTTGGGGACTGAATGTGTTGAGTTTTCACTCTGGAAACAAACTGAAAAATTTCACACGTGTCTCAGGCAAAATTTCATCATTTTCACAAACAAATGCTGTGATTCTTACAGCAAAATGAGCCTGTTTTAGAGAAATGAAACATTTTACATCTATTGTTCAAATGCAAAGGAGAGAAAAAAGAACAATGAAATATTTCACTTTGGGGGGAAATTATTGAAATACATGGACTCCCCCTTTTCTCCTCCCCCCTTATTTATGGCTTTCAACTATACTTCCTCCTAAAGTGTTATGGAGCTGCTCGCGGCATCTACACAAGCAGCTTAGTCTTTTGAGGATGAAAATAGACTTTATCTGAACATTCAATGCATGTGCTGTTCTCTAAGGGTCCAGGTAGGAGTGTCAAGTTGAAAGGGAATCTGGAAAGAGTACAATGGGTCTGATTCTTCTTTCAGTTACATACTGGTTTTACATTGGAATAACACCAACTCCTGATTTACACTGCTGTGAAAGTAAAATCAGGCCCACTGCATACACCAGTTTCAGACAAAACCTTCCACTTGTTATGTAGAAAAACTCCCATGATGAGCGAAAGATTAAAAAAATAAGTGTGAAGTATGCACATCTTGCAGCAGGTATTCATGTGAGTAGCCCCACCAATCCCTGTATTCTACTTACAATTTTAATCTAGAACCATAAATTCCTCAGGTTGTCCTTGTTACATACTGTATTTTAACTCTAGTAGAAAATGACAAACAGATTGATTGATTGTTTTATTATGGTAGTGTTCTACAGAACCTTTGTATATACCAGTGTATAAACATTTCCATTCTAAACTCTCATGTGAAGATACTTACACTTCAGCAGCAAACATTTGCTTTAAATGCTCAAAAATGTAAGACTTCGATAGAGCTGATCGAGATTCTAGCCACAGGATTCCCACTGACTTTTATGGGAACCACCCACGTACCATAACTTTGAAAATCAACCATTCTCAGGCCAAGAGTTATTTTATTTATTTACTTTCATATTTTAAACAACTCTTCAAACAGGATATTGATTTTTTTAGTAAAAAAATTATTTATTTTAAGATAAGGGAATCTAATACTAGAATCTATGATTTTCTAATCCTATAATACGGAGTGACACAGGGGCCCCTTCTGTTCAGTACAAGGCAGCTAGGGGGATACAGGGAAATGGTTCTGGGTGCAGTGCCATCAGTATGCTGATAACACTCAGCTATGTCTTTGTGCAGCATTGGACAGGGATAGTGCAGTCACTCAGTTTCCTACATCTAGGGCTTGGATGACAGCTAACAGCCCAAGGCTCAACCCAGACAAGGCAGAGGTGATGCTGGATTTGGGGAAGCAACAAGAGGAGATGGCAGGGGTAACAGTGGCCCCTTTGACTAAAAGGGTATTCCTTGCTTCTGTTACCGGAGTTTGTATCCTGGGGATCCTGTTACATCCCTGGCAGCTTCTGAATGTCCAGTTTGCAGCTGTTACAAGAGTGCTCTTTTTCCATCTTTGCATGGCTAGAATATTATGACTTTCATTGTGGATGTGTAGCTCCCCCCAGTAAATCACCTTTCTCATCTCCATATTCACATTGCTGGCCTTCTCCACAGCATTTGATACAATCAGCTCTAGAATCCTACTCGTAGACATGGTAGGGATTAGCATGATTGCACTGAGGTGGCTTCAACCGTTCTCTTCCCAGGCCTCATCCACATGATGGATGTCAGCTCCTCTACTTTCAGAGCTGAGGAGTCTTGCAAGGATCCATTGTCTTCCCCATCCTTTTGAAAAGATGCTAGGGCAAACTGTGAAACAGTAACACTAGCGTTGCATCACATGCACTCCAGATGCAAACTGCACCCGCTCTCAGCTATCTAAGGGCACTGCTGAGATGAGCTACTAGATGAAAACAGCTGGCTGAAGTTAATCCTGGAAAGACAGGTAATGCAGGTGGGCAGGGGGAAGTATTCTGCAGGTGCACTCTGCAGGCCTTATTTCATGATGTTTTAGTGGATTTTGGCTACATAATTTTCTGTCTTAATTGTTGGGTACTTAGACATCTCCATCATTAGAGTTACGTAGCCTAATTACATAATTATCTGTGCTGATACATATTACAAAATTAGGGCATACAATTAACACATTAGGAAACAGCTACATATTTAAATAAAGGTGCATGGGGAAAAATTTACTTGAAGAGGGAGGTAGGGTTAAAGGAAAAGAATATTGCACCTTAAAGAAGGTCAAAACATTGTGTTTGGCCCTCAGATGAGTGAGTAGGAGCGGGTGCAGAGAACCTCCATTCCCTGTGCACATTGGGCACAACAGTAGTCCCCAGGACTCAAGCGAACTCAGTGACTGCTCCTTCCTAGTGTTTTCTGGGGAACATGTCATGCCTTTTACAGAAGTTAGTGTTGGTACCAAACCAGAAACGTGTATCCAAATGCTCCCAAACATTGGAAACTTTTTCATAGCTAGAGCCCAAATCATCTCTTGTGAAACACAGTCCCAGAGAAGTTAAGTGACTTGGTTTAGGTGAGACAAGGTAGATGAGGTAATATCTTTTAATGGACCAATTGCGGTTGGTGAAAGAGACAAGCTTTCAAGCTCCACAGAGCTCTTGTTCAGGCCCAGGAAAGGTACTCAGAGTGTCAGAGCTAAATACAAGGGGGAACAGGTTGTTTAGCAAAAGTAGTTAACACATATTCTAAGGGCCCATTCAAGGTGAAATGCATACCAAGATGCTGGGCATGCTATAAGAACACAGACAGGACGCAGTGAGTTAGTGGCATAGCTGAGAATCTGACAAGTTCCTTATTCTAGTTACGGACATACTGGGTCAGATCTTCAGCTAATGTAAACTGTCATAGCTCCATTGACGTGAGCTACGCCGGCTAAGATTCTGACCCCGCTGCCTTTACAGGATGCTGAATAACAGACATTAACATGGCTTTAAATTCTGCTGAGATTTCTGTCCCAAATCTAGGATATTCAACATATCATTAATCGTATGCCACAAACATCAAGGGAGTAGACACTGCAAAAGGTATCTGGTGAGTCTCCAAAGGTAGAAAGCAGTTATTTCTCTTGACATATTTACTGCTCTGAAAACACTGGAGGTGAAGTACCGTAGCATGGGGTGAGGTACCACAACTGCTGCAAAGGATAGCAGACTGGGAAATAAGAGGGGGAAATGACATACATGAAGGAAGGGGTCCCAATCTCTTTAGAACCTAGTCAGATTGACAGTAACATTTCTTTAAGGAACTGGTGGGTGAAACTCATTCAGAATCAGCTGTGAGGGGAAGGGAGTAGAAAGACATTGCTGCACCTTCTTAATGATGAACAGTAGGTCTGGGAGACACTCTCCCTAGCCCTTTAGCACCCCAGATTAAAAGCTATATATATGGTTCATTTTGCATATGGTAGAAAAGAATCCAGAGTGAGGGGGAGAAGTTCAGCCTGAAATACCTTATACGTAGGCTTGGAAGAATTTGATTTTTATTTTGCTTATAATTTTGATGGGTCATATAAATGGTTATTTTGAGCATTATTTTTTCAATTTTTATCAAATTTAATTTTTCACAGTTGTAGGAAATTATGAGAGGATCAGACAATGGGTGGGGGCAGACAATAGTTATTTACTGAGACTAAGTGCTGAGATTCAAAAAAGGTAAGCTTTATAACCGTTTAACCATCAACATCACATACCAAAATATACAAAATAAATATCCTTAAATCAAACTCGAAGAAGTTCTCAAACAGTATTTTTCTTACTTTGCCTAACTGTAAATGTCTGTTATATTTGATCGAAATATTTTTTCATTGGGTTTTCTGTAGCGTGAAATCAATGTTTACCAATATCTACTGATAAAAATCTAGTCCTTCCAAGCCTACTCATAGGTGAATGGACTTGCTGAAAATTGATGGCAAGACCCACACAAGATTTCAGAGCAATGTCTGACCCTATTTTGTTCACTGTTTTATTTAACAGTGTTAGTTTTTAAATAATCCCAACTAGATTTTGTTGTTAACTCCTCTCCAAGGTAAATAGGGAGATGTTGGTTTACACCTCTGCTTCTGCTTCTCTGGATTAGAGAGAGGTTTTATGAAAGGTTGTACATTCATTTCTGAAGGGAGTGCTATCTCTGCAACCAACAGGCCTAGAAACTCCTTGGGTAGTGTGGATTCCATACAAATCACTCCTGAAAACAAAGCGGGATCTAGCATTTTTGACTAGTCCTTGAAATATCAGCATATATTTCTCTACACTGAATTTTCGTACTTTTGTCACTTTATCTTCCAACCTGCATGTTTTCTTCTGTGTTGTTTTGTTGTGCTTGAATATACAATTAAGAGAGCAAACGCTCATGCCAAGTCAGTCATCTCAACTCTGCAATTAATAGGTTTGTTGGTGAAAACAGGCGATTCATATGAGCTTAATTAAACATGAAAAGAGGGGAATTTACTCTCGTTGAGTAAAAATAAGGTTGATATCCCAAGGTGCTGGGACTTTTCAGGCTATGGTTAGTAGAAACCTGATCTGAATCTCAGCTACAGCCTACATAATAAAAAAGGCATCTAAACTGATGCCTAATCCAGCACTATGCCAGAGAACTTCCTAAAGAGGCATAACTATTCATTATTAACCTACCTACACACAAGAACGCCCATCACAGTAATATATGGGTACTGCACAAAAAAGAACAAAGCCACCGCATATCTCCTGTTTATTCTCCCCCCTCACTCTCTGAAACACTCTTTTCACTCTCTCCCATCCTCCTCACATTTGTGGCAGGTTTTATTCTGGGGGAAAGCTAACTCCAAGAGCTGCGTTTTGGAATTCACACTGAAAGTGGTGGAATTTGTGGTTATTATAATATTCTCCAGTAAGCGAATTCCACAACCTAGGATATGTTGCTGAGAAAGCCCTGCCTCCAGCTCTTACTACTATTTCTCTTGGGTTTGAAGTTTCATTGTCTTCAAGAAATGTCGCTCTCAGGGGAGGCCATCACTACAAAGAGAAAGGCACTCTTGGAGGTATTTCAGATCAGTTCCACGGAGGGTCTTGAAGATCTGAGACCTTGAATCTGATCCAGTATTCTACTGAGATCCAGCATAGTGAGCAGCACACCAGGATAATGTACACCTGGTGCTTACTGTTGGTGAACAAGCAGGCTGTTGTATTCTGAACTGAATCCTTTTAATGGGACATAGGTATAGTGAGTTGCAACAGTCTCTCCTGGAGATCATGAAGGCAGGGATCACTATGGATATTTGGTTTCCTAACATGTTACTGAGTCCAATACAATATTTGGGGCCAATTCAGCCCTGGGATCAGTGGAATTGTACTGTTAACACCAGGGCTCAGTGTGGAACTCAGAGTTCCCATTTGCACCTTCTGTAACATGAAGCCTGTTTGTTCAGCCTGAGTTGTGTCTACAAAACAGATACTGAAAATAGATGCATGACACCACAGAAAAACATTCCTATATTTTGAAACAAAATTCCTTGTCTCTCACAATACAAGTTTACTCCAGTATCAAGATAACATGTCTTATACTTATAGTTTCAGAGACTCCTTCATGAACCTTGTTTTGCTTAACAGTTTTTAATATTTTAAACAAGTAAAAAGGTGGATTGTGAAAAATGTGCCACATTAAACTTACTAAAAGACAGCAATTCATGATCTTCATAGTGTTTAAAGCTATGACCAAGCCAAACTTACAGGAGACCTAAAATACCAGAAGATGGTCACAACCTTAATTATGAAGAGGCTACCCTTTATATATAATAATAGATCTAGATCCACAGTGCACATTTGGCTACAATCTAGTCATCTTTGCTATAATGAATCCGTAGACCTTGTGCTCTTGCAATTTAAAGAGAACGCTCACTGAATCACTCCAGAGGAAAAGAAAACGTTTATGCTACAAACAAACAAGGAGGGATGCTCTTGCATTTGGAGCACTCAACTGGAACTTGGGAGATCTGATTTCAGTTCCCTGCTCAGTCACAAACTTCCAGTGTGATCTTGGAAAAGTCATTTAATCTCTGTATGCCTGTGTTCCCCATGTGTAAATTAGAAACTATAATACTTCTTTTCTTCCACCCTTGGTCTGTCTTGGTTATTTAGAGTGTTAGCTCTTTTGGAAAGGGTTTGTCTCCTACTATGAGTACATTCAGTACCTTCCACATGGGTTCGCAACATGGCATTTGCGACTTCCATGAACGGGTTTCTTTTTGGCTAGATGGAGGCAGGGTAGAGTGAGGGGGGCGGGTCCTGAAAGTTAAGAAAGGGTGATTCTAAAACTTTGTTTCTGTTGTAACACGAGGTCATGGTTGGAAGAAGGTTGTGAACCACTGACATAGTACAATGGGGCCCTTATCTCCATTTGGGGGCTTTAAGCACTGCTTTAAAACAAATAATAAAACAATAACTACACAAAGAAATCCATGGCCTGATTGTGGCAGCAGGATTGGGCTCTTACTTTGCCAGTGTTTTTCTGCATTCCCTGATATTATGTTTTAATGATGGCTTTCTCCCTTGCAGCTGTACTGCTCCTTTCCTTCTGTTTTATCCTTCAGGGAAGTCATAACCTGTACTTACGAATTCACAGGGTTTTGCCATGGAAATAATTGTGACATTCCAAATTCATCATTACTTGTTCTCTGGGGGATCCAACAGGTGAGCTGTAATGGAACAAAGCCCTTTATAAATTACAAAAGCACAATAGCTTTTGTAATTAGCAAACATGATTTTGAAAACGAAATCTTTAGAGAAATGCAAAATGGGAATGAATTTACACAATTTTGAAGTATCTGGAGAATTTTCCCAGTGTGGCTTTCCCTCATTAAGGTCTTTTGGAATGTAATATGTGCATGGATGTGTGTCAGCTTTTTAAATGCTCTGGGTTGGATTACCTTTCTACTATCTAACCAGGTTTTTTAAAGGTTGCCCATCACTATGGTATCTTAGTGCTTTTCACACAAAAGAGATAAACACAAAGATATATTGGCCTTTAAATTCTTTGGTTACCAAAGAAACTAACTTTATACTTTATGGTAGAATCTGAATTCAGCAGTTAGGGCCAGACTTTCAAAAGAGCTCACAACCAGATGTTTAAGTGCTCAGTTCCCACAACAGTGGCCAGAATTTCAAAAAAGCTCATCTTAATTTTAAGCCCCTAAATAAGAGCCAGGATGGAAAACTTCCATTGGTTTCAGTGGGGCCAGGATTTCAATTTCAGAACAGCCTGGCATCTAATGTGCTGATCTTATTTGAATATCTTGACATTTATTTTGAAGTCTAAACAAGAGTCGTTTTTTTTTAAAACGGTGAATGCTGAACTTTGAAGATCTGGCTGTTAGAGACTAGTCTGAGGAGAGGTTTCCTAAAGTGTTTCTGAGTCCAAGATCTATATATAGAGAGAAATATGTGAATATGCTACATGTATCATCCCCCTCCTCACTCACACAAAGAATCAGCATCACAGTTAATGCTGCCTCATGGGGGAGGGAGATATGAGGTGCTGGACTCATTATGAAGGATGGTCCTTCCATGGGTGTTTCCATGGGAAGAACAGCCTGCCCCTTTGTTTTCGAATTCATGGGAGAAGGCACACCGCGTTCCTGGCTTCTACTTAAGAATGCAAGAAGTTTCTATTGTGGTTGTCTAATATGCATAGATGTTTGGCACAACACCCTCCTATTCGTTTTGCTAGCGAGGAGAAAAAGGAGATATAGTGATAGCAAAAACAGCAGTGTTTTGGGAAATTGCAGAAAGACAGTAAGAATCTCGTCATTGCCAAGAATACATTCTTTATGTTAACTAGCTTTGTACTAAAAGCAATGTTATCTTTTCACAGTTTCTCAGAAACCTATTTAATACAATATTAAGGCACCAAATATATATTTCATACTGAAAAACGCTACTCTATGATAATTCTATGTCCCAGTGTGCCCGCTTTTTATTTGTGCTTTACAGTTTCTTTTGTTAAGTGCATTTTATATGTTTACCTTTAAACAGGATAAACTTACTTTTGCAGAAGTTTGTGTCTTTATCAAGTATTTGTCACAAATGATTTCATTGTATTTTTATCAAATGTTTGGATTTTGATTTAGCACCAAAGGAATACATTTAACATGTTTTCGGTCCATTTGACGTATCCTACAAGTTCCCCATATGAAAAACAGCCAAATAGCATCAATAATGCTACTGTTCCTTCTCCCCAACAGGTCACCATTTGCATTTTTATCTATCTTTTGCATGTAGTCATATAGATTGTGAAATCTCTGGGGGCAAGGACTGTCATTGTTTTACTTGTTTGTGTACATTAGCCCTGATTGGGGCCCTTAGCCCTCCTCCCGAATAAATAATAATAAATTATTATTAATAATAATAATGACTTCTTATCCAATTCCTATTTAAAAAGTGCATTACAAAATAATTACTATTATCTTCCTCATGGATCCTTAAGTGATATTTATAGCTATACATAGGTATGATGTATAACTACATCATGTTAGGTGTGTACATGCTGCTGGTAAAAAGCACACAGTATATCCTACCAAATGAACTGCCCTATTGTCTAGGAATCTTCTCAAAATTCTAGGAGTGATCTTTACATATAGCTGAATTGTTCCTGAATGTTTACGTCCTGTAAGGCACAGACTTCCCTGAAATAAATGGTATGCACATCTACCCCTGCTCCACCCCCTCCAGTATACAAGGGAGAACTGGTTCATTGTTCTGCATTGGTATACTCATCTATTTCCCTTTAATACTGCAGTGGAGTGGAACAAGTAAGAATGTCCAGTAAAGTGCTACAGTGTAGTAATTCTCTTTAGCAGGGTTGGACAAGGATTCTCCTAATTTTGTTGTGATGAGAACTATCTCCCTTGTTCTGCTGTCTTGCATACAGTGGCATAAGTAACAAAGGATGGGGAGGCAGCAGCTTTAAATGCAGAATAAGATGGTGACATCTATGGGCACTAAGTATATATGGAAATATGCCTCTCATATAGAACTAGGACCTTGAAAGGTCATTGAGTCCAATCCCCTGCCTTCACTAGCAGGACCAAGTACTGCCCCCTAACAGATTTTTGCCCCAGACCCCTAAGTGGCCCCCTCAAGGATTGAACTCCCAACCCTAGGTTTAGCAGGCCAATGCTCAAACCCCTGAGCTATCCCACTAGGATGGGCACTAGGGATACAAGACTCTCACAAGGTTCAGAGTTCAAATAAGTGCCCATAAATTGGATGCTTACCAATGCCTGATCCAAAGCCCAGTGAAATTAATGAAAATACATTGATTGACTTCAGTGGCCTTTGATGCAGGCACTCAAAACTCAAGTGAATAATCCAAACCCTATAGACAGGAAAACTGGACTGGAAACATCATGAGAACAGATTCTTTCACGCAATTTCTGACATTTTTATTTCCAATCTTGGCAAAAAAATATGAAAGAAGAACTTTCCATATTTTATGTTGGTACTTCTGGTTATAGTCACAACTGCAGGTAGTAAAGGGAGATGGGGGAGAAGCCCACATCCAAACATTAAAAAAGGTTTAGGTTAAGCTCAGTTCTAAACATGGACAAAGGTTTATGGAGGTTCATGTTTTATCCAAACCAGTTAATTCTTCTTTAATAAGAAAGATATTTAAGACATCATTCCTACTTTGTTATATAAAGCGATCAATACTTAAGCATTATTGTAGAGTTGAAATGGTTGTCTTTGTTGATGATTATTATTATTATTCATATTATTATTATTATGATTATAGTAGTGCCTAGATTCCCCAACTGAGATCACCCCCATTGTGCTAGACATTGTGCAAACATATCATAAGAGACAGTCTTTGCCCTAATGAACCTACAGTCTAAACATAAAACAAAGATAAAGAATAGGAGAAAGGAATTATTTTTATTCCCAGTTTACAGATGAGGAACTGAGGCACTGAGATATTAAATGGGTTACAAGGTTACACAGGGACCTGTCTAGGGCAGAGTGAGGAATTAACCCTAGATCTCTAGAGCCCCAGTCCAGTGCCTTCACCCCCAAAAAAACATCCTTCCTCACTATGCAAGTTATCCAGCCTCCAAGACGGGCAACTTCTCCCAAAACTGTTTTTGTTTTGTTTTTCCCCGTTTTGTCCAAACTACAACAACAATCCCTGTGTATATATTTGAACGTCTTACTCCCGAGACCCTACAAATATGTCAGTGGTTGGACAAGTATTTTTATGAAGATTTTGAGGAGCTATGTACTTCTTACAATACATTTTGGCATATACTGAAATTTGGGGTGGAGGTGAGGGGCTGGAATGGAGATCCACCTACCTAATCTTCAGTAAATATTTGAGAATAGAGCCTATTTTGTTCCATACACTCTTAAAATGAGAGAATAGAATTCAGTTGGATCTCAGTCAGGGAATGTGAGGGAGGAGCCCAAAACATCAAAAATTATTTGACTAATTAATCAAATTATATTATATTTTTTCAGAGCAATTTAAATTTAAAGTCAATAATATGGCTTAATAAAATACATAAGATAAATTCATAAAACTTTACACCTAATTTATTATTCAATACTAGCACAAGGTGCATTATACCATAATGGCTCTGAAAATTTCCTTTCCATTTGAAGGACTATTGGCGTTTGCTTTCACTGTTAACCCAGAGGACATGCTTGCCATGTTCAGAGACCCGGTTCCAACAAGTATGACATCATAGGAGCCTATTTTCCACCTAGTACACACACATAACTCATGTTATCATTAGTGCCCATTACACACACTTGCACAGTATGGGGCACATCCATCCCTGATGTAATCCTGCTGAACTCAAAACTTAAAGCAGAATGAATTTGGCCTTTTAAAGCAAAATAAGATGTATGGAATCACAACATGAATTCAGAATGCCCATGTTTAGGTTGATTTAACTCCAGTCCCCAAATTTACTTTAATGTATTTTTGTAAATTAATTTCTTATGATGAATATACTATAAACACTACATAAATACAACCCTCCAGTAAAACTGCTGCTAAAACTATTCAGTAGCATTTAGCTCATTCAACTATGTGGTAACAAAGTCTGGGGGCTAATCTTGATAGCCATGACACCAATTGAGTCAAAATCACAACAGTAACCCTAAACCTTCAGATCTCTTAAGAGCTGCACACTGCAAGTCAGTTGCAGTGCATAAAAAAACAACTTTCTTGAACCTACAAATTTACAGGCAGTGTTAGATATTTTTATATGCCAATACAAGGTGTTCTATTAAACTGTCTATATATACACATGTATACAGACATATATCATTTGTATACAACACTCCCATAACAAGTTCTGTAAACAAGCAAACATTCTCCACAGAAGGTCTAGTTGCATGAGTGTTATTCGTCTTAAATGTTGCACAGCCAGGTTCATAGAAAGAACCCCAGTTGCAATGAATTCAGAGCTGATCCTAATCAACATGCAGGGGAAAAAACACATAACTATTGGTGCCACCTGAAACAATGCAGCAAACACTCAATTTACCACAAAGCCTTCAAAGAGTAAAAACGAAAATCAAATGAAAACAAGTCACTTCCAGGTCTCTACGTAACCACCAAAGCCTCTGGAATAACAATTATCACAATTTTTCAATGCATTGTAGAAACAGAATGAAGTCACCAGACCGTAAAACTCTGCAAAATTGGAAGTTTATATTAATAGTACAAGAACATATTATGTCTTGTGACAGTAAACATTGTGGATGTTTTAAATTGGCTGGCTATGTGTGCAAGGTGTCTCTTTCCTTACTTCAAAGTTTTGCCATGAACATTCTAATATCACTCCTTGATCAGACATGTCCAAGTGCATGGTAAAATCCCATGAGCAGACAGATGCTGACATCTAAGAGAACGCGTAACACTGAAGTGAATGTAAACCTTGTAATCATCTTCCCAATAAAATATTTATGGAAACCTTCCTGGCTAAAATCCAGTGAATATAACTGCTGAACGTTTTTTCTCCTAACTGGAGAATCACACTCAACATAAAGAAATCAATTAAGAAATCAACATAAATGTTATACATTCTTACCCTTAATATGCATTTCAGAGAACTGGAATGCTTAAAATCCAACAACAATGCCTTGTGACTTCTTGTGGTGACCTCTGCTGCGAAAGTCAATTTTCAAATGTGGATTTTTTTCTGTAGTCAGAAGCTAATACTGAATGAGAGTCCCAAGCATCAAGAATCAGCCTCCGTGGGAACATGGAAAGTAATAGTGTCTCAGAGAATCAGGGAATGAATTGTTAGAAGCATTGACAGTAGAACCTCGGAGTTACGAACACCTCGGAAATGGAGATTGTTCGTAACTCTGAAATGTTTGTAACTCTGAGTAAAACATTCTTTCAAAAGTTTACAACTGAACATTGACTTAATACAGCTTTGAAACATTACTATGCAGAAGAAAAATGCTGCTTTTAAGCATCTTAATTTAAACGAAACAAGCACAGAAAGAGTTTCCTGACCTTGTCAAACCTTTTTTTTAACCTTTCCCTATGCGGCACTGGTGAGGCCATACCTCGAGTATTGCATCCAGTTTTGGTCCGTCCCCCCCCCCACTGCAGAAGGGATATGGACAAATTGGAGAGAGTCCAGCGGAGGGCAACGAAAAATATCAGGGGGCTGAGGCACTTATTGGGAGAGCCTGAGGGAACTGGGGTTATTTAGTCTACAGCAGAGACGAGTGAGGGGGGATTTGATAGCAGCCTTCAACTACCTGAAGGGGGGTTCCAAAGAGGATGGAGCTTGGCTGTTCTCAGTGGTGGCAGATGACAGAACAAGAAGCAATGGTCTCAAATTGCAGTGGGGAAGGTCTAAGTTAGGTATAGGAAACACTATTTCACTAGGAGGGTGGTGAAGCACTGGAATGGGTTACCTAGGGAGATGATAGAATCTCCATCCTTAGAGATTTTTAAAGGCTTGACAAAGCCCCGGCTGGGATGATTTAATTGGTGTTGGTCCTGCTTTTAGCAGGCGATTGGACTAGATGACCTCCTGAGGTCTCTTACAACCCTAATATTCTATGATTTATATTTTTAGTAGTTTACATTTAACACAGTACTGTACTGTATTTGAATTTTTGTGTTTGTTTTTGGTCTGTGCTGCTACCTGATTGCATACTTCTGGTTCCACAGGAGATTTATGGTTGACCGGTCAGTTTGTAACTCTGGTGTTTGTAACTCTGAGGTTCTACAGCAGTGGCTCTCAACCTTTCCAGACTACTGTACCCCTTTCAGGAGTCTGATTTATCTTGCATACCCCTAAGTTTAACCTAACTTAAAATCTACTTGCTTACAAAATCAGACATAAAACTACAAAAGTGTCACAGCACACTTACTGGAAAATTGCTTGCTTTCTCACTTTTACCATATAATTGTAAAATAAATCAATTGGAATATAAATACTGTACTTACATTTCAGTGTATAGTAGATAAAGCAGTATAGACAAGTCATTGTCTGTATGAAATTTTAGTTTGTACTGACTTTGCTAGTGCTTTTTATGTAGCCTGTTGTAAAACTAGGCAGATATCTAGATGGGTTGATTTACTCCCTGGAAGACCTCTGCATACCCCCAGGGATACACGCACCCCCTGGTTGAGAACTACTGTTCTACAGTATATGCATGAGGGGGAGAGTAACTATGAAGTAATGGATTCACTGAAGTCAATGGGAGTTTTACCACTGACTTCAGCTGAGTCAGGATTTTGCTCTGCATGTAGATATATATAATTGTAAGCCTATAACAAACTAGGCTAAACACATAAGAGTCATGTTAAAACAATATTAGGGGCACTTATTACCAAAACAGGAATATCCAAACACTGGGGAAATCTTACTTAGCCTATATTTCCAAAAACAAGTGTAACATAAAGGTGCTAAAACTAGTAGCCAGATTTTCCTAAATTCTCATCCTTTTAAGGAGCAAAGAACCCACATACAGTACTTTGTGATTTACATTTTGCACTACCACTCAGTAACAACAGAACTAAATTTGATCTCTGGGCTATTTCCCCCTGGAGTAAAGCACCTTGTGGGAGTCTACAATGACATCTAAGGATGACTCAAATACTTCTGAAAAGGAGAAGTCCCCATGGCTGAGAGATAACATCATAAAACTGTCCCTCCCACACAACCTCCCTCCCCAAATACTTATTTAGACTTTATTCCCCACTTTTTATTTGTAATTTATCAAACAGGAAGCAATGGTTCCACAACAGTTAAACACTTTATATATTTTGCTACATATACGTATTTTGCAAACGCTTATTTACTTTTCCTACAAACATGCATGAGAAATAAGATGCAAGTCAATGTAGGACACACGCCAAACATCATCTAAAATGGAGGCAATCAATAATCACTCAGTTCAAAACACAACGCTCTAAAGCAGTAATAGCAGGGTTGTCACAAAATAACAACTAGGGAGTCACAGTCTTCTGGAAGACAGGACTTTTCAGAACGCTGTTTTAATGTACAGAAATTAAAGTGCACAGATGGTAGCTTAATTCATATACACTGCAGATGGCAGTGTTTGTACAGTAACCTTCACTGGCAGCGGGAAGGGGGCCACTTATAATATATGTGGGGATGGTGTGGTCCAGGGCTGGGAAAAAGCAGGAAAGATGGACTGCAGTTCCATTTCAGATAAATACAGATAGTCCTTGCCTACAGATATCATTACTGAGCTCCAGGCCATCAAAGCACTGGTAAAATTCACTGCTGGCATTTTTATTGTTCCTCAATCTAACACTGTAATTTTCTGAACTAAGTGGTCATCACCACTATCCAATATTTTTCCTACTTAAAATTACTTTGAAGCCTCTGCCCTTCAGGCAGTTCCATTTTGAATGAAAATGTAATTATTTTTGTAATATGAATACACATCTCATGCTGTCTCCAATGTTTCTCCCCTTACAGAATAAATACATAGTAAAAATAAGAAGACATGGTACGTGATAAATTAATGATTAATAAAAAGAAGGTAACCATATGTCCTACATATCCTCTCTCATACTCCAAGGACAAGGGGAAACTTAACGAAAAGGAAAGGCAACACATTTATAACATACAAAAAGAAACTTTTCTTCACAGTGCATAATTAATCTATAGTACTCACTGCCACAGGACTTCACTGGGGCTAAGAAATGAATGGAAATCAAAAGAGGAATAGATATTTGGATGGGTAATGAGAACATCTACAGGATAATCATTTTATAAACCAGTGGCACTGTATGGAGGTATAGGGATCTGCCAACATGGATCATCTTGCAGGAGTGAGGCCATAATCTATCATCCTTCAGAGCATAAAACAACCCCTAGTTGAGAGGGTTGAGGAAGACTCTTCCCCTTTGGGAAAATTATATCCTTCCTCTGAAGCATTTGGTATTGGTCACTCTCGGAGACAGAATACTGATCTATCTGAACCACTGGTCCAATTGCTATAGCAATTCCTATGTACATACCTGTCTGCTCCTTGTCAGTATAGACTTTAATTTGAATGATAGCCATGAAGGATATATTTGCTCTACACATATTGAGGCATCACTCTGATACCCTTCTTGTGGCTGTGCAATAAGAAGCTAATAAATAACATACCTTTACATAAAGCTGCTGAAATTCGTCAAGGTTCAGTCTACCACTAGGACAGTCCTTTAGAAATCCTTTGTACCACTGTTTGAGTTCATGTTCGTTAAACTCCGTGCTCTTCACCAGATCCTCCATCACTTCAGGGGCCAGTTTGCTATTCTGTTTCCCCATTCTGCGTTAAGAAAAGCAAATTAATACAATTAGCCAAGTTGCTGTGATCGTTTTAAAACTTGATTAGCAACCAAGCTGGAGTATGCTACTGACAGCCTTGTTTTGTGCTCACTGATGCTTTCAGGCAAGCCCGACCCCATGCTCCCCCTGATTATTTGGATGCTAAACTATATTTAAATAAGTGTTAGGCTGAATTCAAGAAAAACTAAGAAATTCATCTTTCAATTAAAGCTCTAAAGTCCTGCAGAGAGACTGCTGAGTTTGCTTTCAAAATAAATGAGAATTTGCTTAATATTTTTATCTTTAATAATCATTTAATATAAAGATTCCACGCTTTTTCTTGTCTTTTTGAGAAGACTAACAGGTTCTTCCTACCAGTGGTTACCATCATATTAAAAAGTGACCTTTCTTTTAGTAACCTTGATAAAGTGGTTCCTAACCATTCCTTGTGTATTCGATTATGAGAGAATGTTCCTTAGGCTGACATTGTTATTCGTCAGTACTATGCTGGATTGAAAAGGATCTTGTGATCTTTTCATTACATTTTAATTCAGACATTTCACAGATTCATAGATCTGATATTATTCACAGTTTTCTCTTTAATCTTACCTTAAACCCCTCCTCCGATGCCAGTTCAATGATTGACAGACTCTTTACGATTTATGGCCCCAATCCTGCAAAGGCTTCCACATATGATTAACGTTATGTTTGTAAGCAGTCCCCTTGATGCACATGGGACTTCCCACATGCATGAAGTTAATCACAGGTGGAAATCTTTGCAGGATCAGGGCCTGTAATACACCTCACTCTTGAAATATGAAGTGTTCTACAGTATATTAGTGGGACAAAATTTTTCTTTTGATAATTTTAGGTCTTTTTTTGTTATATCCACATTGACTAGTAAAAATAATTCTCCCTCCCCCCACCTCGTTTTTCACTTTCTTACTAATTTTTTTTAGATAATCACATTTTATCTCAATGTGCATTTTTGCAGTAATCAAGACAGTGGATGAATGACAGTGTTGCCATTTCCTGTCCTAGGCTCTTAGGGCCTGATCTTGCAAGCCCAGCTCACCTGAGCAATCCTCACTCACATAACTAATCCCATTGTATGAAGGGGTGAAGCCCTTACAGAACCAGGACTGAGGAAAAGAGCTGGTTAGCTACCCAAACTGAGAGAGGGGAGGGACTTCTCTACTCTGCAAAGGGTTCTGGGTAGGGGCACCCTCATTAAAACCCCTGGCTCCCTCCAAACTAGAGAGTCAGAGTTGAAAGGTTGATGAGGAAGAGTCGCCTGGAGCAGTGGTTCTCAACCAGGGGTCCGGGCCCCATAGGGGGCCTTGAGCAGGTTTCAAGGATGCCTCCAAGCAGGGCCAGCATTAGACTTGCTGGGGCCCAGGGCAGAAAGCCAAAGCCCCATCACCTGGGGCTGAAGCCCAGGTCCCTGAGCCCCGCCACCCGGGGCTGAAGATGAAGCCTGAGCAATGTAGCTTCGTGGGGACCCCTGTGGCATGGGGCCCCAGGCAATTGCCCTGCTTGCTACCCACTAACAGCAGTTCTGGCTTTTATATACAGAAAACCAGTTATTGTGGCACAGGTGGGCCGTGGAGTTTTTATAGCATATTGGGGGGGCCTCAGAAAGAAAAAGGTTGAGAACCTCTGACCTGGAGGAACCTGGGCCTGCAATAAGGCATATGGAGTACTCTGAATGGGTAAATGGACTGACACTATCTTATGGAAAGACATTCTTTGGGGGTTTTTTTTGGGGGGGGGGTCATTTAAACTATTTTTTGGTACTTTTACTAATAGCCCCTGGACTGTGTCATGCTCATTTTAGAAACCTTCCTTTATACTGTTAAGTCTGCCATTCCAGCTATGCATCAGCTCATCACAAAACCATATCTAGGGCTCTTTCTATACGGTGTCTTAAACATCCCTGGTATCACACTCAAGTCACCTGCCAACCTCTGGTCAGGTTCTTCACAAGCCAGCCATCCCACCCTTCACACGAACTGTAGCAGAAAGGCTGGCCAAACAAGTCAGCAGGATGCAATTCAGAGAGGTTTAGTAAAACAAAGTACCAAACATTCTTTTAAAAAAAAAAAGAGTAACAAGGGATACTTTTCCATAACAAAATGTCAGTCCATTTACCTGCCTAAAGTACTCCATATGTCTCATAACTGGCTGAGATGATCCTTCCTCACCAGCCCTTCAACTCTGACTCTCTAGTTGGGAGAGAGCCAGGCATTTTATAAAGGGCTCCTGTACCTAGAACCCTTTGCAGAGAAGTCCTTACCATCTCTCTGGGTGATTGACAGTTTGGCTGATTCTTTTTCTCACTCCCAGTTCTATAACGATTCGCCCCATCACACACTGAATTCAAGTTAACCTGGTTAGCTGAACCCACTCCTACAAAATTCTGAGCACTCCTGGACCTCCCTCTGCCCTCAACCTCCACTGACTTTCATGGGTGTGGAAGGTGCTCCTCAGCTTGCAGGATCGGGTTCATACAGTCTTTCATTCACAACCTGCTGCCTTCTAAGTCAATAGCAAAACTTCCATTTGTGTGTAATAAAAAACCCACTGGAAAATATAGGGCCTGATTCTCCACTCCCCTTAGTATGGTCATTTAAATCTGCGCAACACAGGATTAAAACACTACCATTCTGATCTGATAGCCTTTAACACCTACTGTGCCTTCACTCTGCACAGGTGTAAATGACAACACTAAATACAAGGCCCTAATCAGGTCCCCAATGTGAAGCATTAAAGAATATACTGTGGGGAAACAATCCTGAACTGGTGGAAGCATAGACAAGTCTTTTTTCATCTCTAATAGCCATATGCCCAAATTAATTTGAAGTCCAGAGATTAACTTAAACCTTACAAAGGAATAAAAACAGATAGGAAAGAAGAATGGAATTGGAGAAATGTAATCATTAATTGCTATATAGTGAACACTCAGTAGATCGTTTACATCCAATTATTGTCAACACTTGAGGTATGAGCTGTATTTATAAACAAATATGTCAGTTCTTTCAGTAATTTTTATATTGGCCCCTTTGTCGTCTTTTACCTAAAATGTATAATAACATCATTTCCCTTAATCTCTCATTGTGGGCCACATGTTCTAAATAGCAGTACTTTGGTTTAGTTTTATATGATATTTTCTCCACTGTTTTGCTAACAGGGTGCTCAAAATTTCATGCGGTGCTTAATTGTGTCCTGTGCACAGAAAGAAATGTCGTCCCTGGATCAGCACCTAGCACTTGTGTTTCTACATTCCAGTATAGCACCCAACTTTGCATTTCATATGCAAGTTCAGTTTTAAATCACCTGCCAACCCTTCCCCTCCCTCCCCATCTCAAAATCTTTTTATTTTCTGCAATATTGAGTTTAAACAAATTTCCACATTTTAGAACTTAGTCTCTTTCTCATCAAGTGAGCTACTCGTTACTCTGCCCATTTCCATCATTTCCCCACAGCCTACTTTATCTGGACAGGCTCCCATAGTGTTAGCCATCTCTCCTAGCTTTGCGTGGTTAGTGACTGTGATAGGTGTATCCCTTTGTGCAAGTCTACTGAGTGATACTAGACGTGGCACTAAAGCCTCTAGATTTCTGCTCAGTACCTCTTCCCAAGTTGTCACAGTTCTGTTAATAATCTTTGTTTACAGCCCTTCCCATTCCATCATGTATCCATCCCATAATAATCGTATCCAAACCAGCTTGTCCCAGGGGCAAGTCATAACTGTTGGCAAGTCACTTTGCCAGGACAGCACGTGTTTCAGCAACAAGAGCATTTTGTACACCTAGAAAAAGGGGCACAGTTTCAAAGGATTTACTGGGTATGAAATGAGTGCTGCAAGTATGACCGTGTAAAATAGTGCAACCAATAGGACAAAGTATTATTAGCCAGGAATATCCCAAAGCCTTAGGGACAAATTCTGTCCTCTGTTGCATACCCACATTACGGTGCTGCACAGACGTAACTGAAGGCACAACAGGGCTCATAGTTTCTTTAGGTATTGCCAATCTAGCAGACAGACCTGGTAACACATGCTCTGCGTTTGCTTCCTATGTAAAAATCGTTAGCGTACGAAAGAAGCCCATTTTCAATCTCTTATGTTCTTTGTGAATTATAATAATCCTCATGTGGAACAACTATCAATTTATCAGTTTTGTGTAGGCAAAAAAGCCTAATGTCCTTGCTTCTACTCTCATTAAAACCAGCATAAATCATTGACATTACACCAGTTTAAACATGGGTAAGGAAGAGACAATAGCTCTAAATGTTTGTCATAGTCAGACATGTGCTTTCAGACTGTGTGCGCCTCCCACACATTGTACAGGGAACCTCAGAGTTATGAGTACCTCAGGAATGGAGGTTGTTGGTAACTCTGAAATGTTCATAACTCTGAACAAAACGTTATGGTTTTCTTTCAAAAGTTTACCACTGAACATTGATTTAATACGGCTTTGAAACTTTATTATGCAGAAGAAAAATGCTGCTTTTAACCATCTTAATTTAAATAAAACAAGCACAGAAACAGTTTCCTTACCTTGCCAAATCTTTTTTTTTTTTAACTGTCATTTTTACTTGACTTGTTAATTTGGATTCTTGATATTTCCATATCCTCATTTTTTTATTTATAATTATATTATTTCTAAATGTATCCATTTATTTACATAGTCCCATTGATTCATATGGCACTTCAGACATGTAAAACAGACAAAAGCCCTTCAGGAAATAGCATTCTTCTGTAAACCTAAACTCCATTTTCCAAGAAAAAATATTTTCTCGGTTATGTGGATGTAATTATTGAAGTCAATGGAGTTGCTCTGGATTTATACTAGTGTATTTGAGCAAACAACTGGCCCAACAAATCTATCATAATCTCTTCCATCATCATAGTCGCAGAAACAAGACACTCCTTTCCTGTCTTTCTCTGTGATACATGATCCTAGTATTTGCTCACCTGCTTGTTCCACTACAGATTGTCTGATCTGCCTCAAACACCTTTCAGCAGCCTTTGATGCATCTTGCCATATAATTTGAATCTCTCTGTGTATTGTATTAGTGCTAATTACAATGAACAGTTTAACAGAAACCTTTCATAAATGATGCTTTCTGTAAAACTTAACCAACATGTAAGGAAGCGATAATTTGGGACTGAAATCTTATGTATTCTCATTTATTTGTTGGTCCAGTTAAACATGGTACATTATCTGCTTTGCTCTATTTGATGCAGGGAACCGAACTAGTTGATCAGTCCTGTCAGGTATAATCTTCTACTGTAATTATACCAACTCATTTTTTCCATCTCCTTTTCAATCTCCAGTTCTTTTGTTAGCAAAATACATTTGAATTACAATCTGCAATAAGTCTCAACAGCGTCATATGACTGTCAAGTGAGCGCTGAGGCTTCTGGTTGTTGTAGATCCAATTAATTTTGGTAAGAAACCTATTATTCATAGATTTTTCTAGGTAACCATGAGATTTAGTTCAGTCTTCTAGGGTTTCTTTGCATCTCTTATTATTATGGAAGAGGTATAATCCGTACTTAGCAATGAATGTACTAGCTGCCGACACATATTAATTTTCTAAAATTAAAACATTTTTACATTATGCCACAATAATCATGGTTTACAAAACGTTTTTTTCCCTCTGAAAATCCATTAATATGCATTAAGCAGGAACAGGAGAGCACAGCTGCACAACCACTAAGTTCTTCAAGTAGGCAGAAGGTCACTCGCTCACTGTTAGAATCTTTTCATGGAGCAAAATTTTTGTTTAATCTATTCATTTGCTTCCATATCATTTTAGTATGTCAATACCAAGCACTGTTGTTCAAGTGTTGCATATTCTGGAGAATGGCACATCAGCCAAAAAAAAATAATGTTTTGTTTCTAAGCAACATGCCTTGAACAAATATTTTTGAAACTTCTGTGTCAGCAAAATAAAAAGTCTACTTAATACAACCTGGGCAAAATCAAGACTTTAACTAAGACACTGACTTTAAATACCAGCAATATACCCTGAAATACTTCATGTTGAAACCCCTATAAAAAAGGTCATTGTAATTTGAGTCAAGATTTATTATTGTAAATATAGAGCTTCACTGTGCAACCCCTTGCTCGCATTAGGGAGTACCTATTCACATAAGTCTACACAAGTGAATGAGCTGGATTCTGATACCCTGGCACTCATACCGTAAGATGAATAGTACTTGACTTATATGAATATTAAAGGACTAGATTGCCTCATTCATGCTGAGGAGAAATGGGGATACTCATCTGAGTGTCGGCTAGAGGTTCGCAATATAGCACAAAAGGACTGCTCAAGGAGTAAGGTACAATTCAGGAGGAGTAAAGATATCAGTATCTGCCCCAATGGGATTCCTCATGTAAGAAAGTGCTCACCAACACAAGTATAGGGTTGCCAATTTTGGTTGGACATATTCCCGGAGATTTCATCACGACATAATCTTTAATTAAAGATTAAACTTTAATTCCTGGAGACTCCAGGACAATCCTACTTAGGGTGGCAACCCTAAGTAAGTATTGCACAGTACAGAACATAGTGAGAGCAAGTGAAACCCTAGTCCCCCTCCCTCCACTGAAGTGCTACAAATAATTGATAAGAAAATGTGGAACTAATAAGACACACGCTGAAGGCCAGAATGTCCAGAATAACTCAGTATGTTGCGTGCCCTGAGAGTTAGGGCTTATCTGCATTACCCTCTGGATCGACGGGTAGTGATCGATCCAGTGGGAGTCGATTTATCACATCTAGTCTAGATGCGATAAATCGACCACCGAGCGCTCTCCCGTCAACTCTGGTACTCCACCAGGGTGAGAGGCGCAGGCGGAGTCGACGGAAGAGCATCAGCCATCGACTTACCGCAGTAAAGACACCACGGTAAGTAAATCTAAGTACGTCGACTTCAGCTACGTTATTCACGTAGCTGAAGTTGCGTAACTTAGATCAATTCTCCTCTCCCCCCTCCACCCCTTCCCCCAGTGTAGACCAGCCCTCAGAATTGGAGCTGCTGAGTGCTTTGTAAAATCTGGCCCCTTATTCTGGTGCTTAAATGAAAGTTGAGCTCTTGTGAAAATCTGGCTCAGATTGTGCTCTTGAAAATCTGGTCCTGCACATTTCTGAAAATCTGGCCATGCTGTACTTCACAACTTAGTATCTTGCTCTGATTATATTCAAATCCTTAGACGATATCTACTGATTTTCTCTTCATGTGGAAGCTCTTTGGGGCTGGCCCCTGGTCTCCGTATACTTAGCACAGTTTTGCTACCTTTACATATTACCCTTACTCGTGCTGAGTAGTACCTTACTTCCCAAGCAGCCCTGAGCAAGGGGTGACATGTAAGCTGAAGCACTGCAGGAGTAGCCTTGGTAGGCATTACACCTCAGACACCCTCCCTGCTTCTCCCTTGCTCTGGGGAGTAGTAATTAGCTGCTGGCCTACGCCTGATACAACACACACTGTGCCAGCTCAGCTGTGCTGGCTGGCACATAGCAGGGGACAAAGTCAAGCCTATGCCCACTTCTCACCTCTTCTGCCCACTCCCTGCGCACTTGTTCTAGCCCATGTCAAGTCACAATCCAGCTCCATATGCACTAGGCAGAACCAAACACCATGTGGAATTTCCTTATTCTATTTATATATATACAGATATATAAATTTTCACTTGCTCTCACTATAGTCTATACTGTGCAATCCTTACTTACGGTTGCCAACCCTCAAGAATTGTCCTGGAGTCTCCAGGAATTAAAGATTAATCTTTAATTAAAGATTGACATGATTAAACCTCCGGGAATACATCCAACCAAAATTGGCAACCCCATGTTGGTGAGCACTTTCTTAAATGAGGAATCCCATTGGGGCAGATTCTGATACCTTTACTCCTCCTGAGTAGTACCTTACTCCTTGAGCAGTGCCTTTGTGCCACGTTGCAAACCTCTAGCAGACACTGAGGCTGGAGTCAATGTAGCGTAGGTCAACTTACTGCGGTGTCTACACCGCACTGGGTTAACAGAAGACACTCTCCCATCAACTTACCTTACTCCTCTCACTCCCTGTGGAGTACCGGGGTCGACCAGAGAGCGCTCTGCTGTCGATTTAACGGGTCTTCACTAGACCCGCTACATTGACACCTGGTGCGTCGATCGCTGGAGCGTCGATCCCGCGGTAGTGTAGGCATAGCTTCAGATGAGTATCTCCATTGCTCCTCACCATGGATGAGACAGTCGCAATCTATTTCTTTATTAATATAAGTAAGCTACTATTCATCTTACCCTTGCACACATACTGTATCATTCATATATATATAAAATGGAAAAATACAGAAAGCAAAAACACTGGGCAAGTGAAGAACTGTGGGCGTAATCTGAAATAACAGAACAATTTTCTTGTTATTTTTTACTAGGCTGCTTAACAAATTCCCTGCCGTGCCCTGGCAATAACTACAACTCCTGACCAATCTCAGCATTGTTCCTTTCTCCTCCGGCTACTTCCGACACTGCCTTTCCTCTTACTAATGTCAGCATGAAGGATAGTTGGAAGCAAGACAAGGCTGTAACCAGCCTGGTGATTCATCCTTTCAAATATATTTCTTGTTCCACAGAAAAATAGAAATCTAGAGCCAGAACCTACCATTCACACATAAAGGCCAAAAATCTTCTCCAAAGAACCCGGCCTGAGTAAGTAGCCGGGGGACTCTGTGAGTGGAATGGGAGAGGAATTATCCCACCCAAACAAAGGAGCAGGAGTCTATGACTGGAGTGGCCTGCTCTGGCCACAGCCCTCTCCATAAGCACCCCTGCATAATACTCTCAGGGATACACTCCAGAGGGGTATGCACCTCCACAATGGCCTCCCCAAACCCTGTCCCATGCCTTATACATCAAAGTGGCTCTGCTCCCCAAAGGTCCTCTGCACCCACAGGAGAGGAGACCGGATTTGTGCCATCATGGCCCAGAAGGGGAAGGTTTATCAGAACTGTGCAGCTTTGCAGAGTGCAGAAATTTGCTGTATTCTTCCCTTTGGAAGATAGGGAGGAGCCTGAATTGCCAGATTTTCCCTTCACATGGCACTTTGGACGCAACTGTATGGTTTTAACCACACTTTTGCTGTCATTTGTGCCACACAGTGCAACTGAGGTTATAGCCCTTAACGAAAAATAAATAAATGGGGATTTTCAGTGTAATGCTACATTGAAGTTAATGGCAACAAGGCACCATTTATCGCTAACAAAACGCACTTCACACACAAAGTGGGGGAAACAGGCCAGATTCTTATTTCTGTTACACCAGAGTAAATCCAGTGCAACTCCACTGACTTCATGCAGTTACTCCAGACTGATACTGGTTTTACCTGAGATCAGATCCTGGCTCAGTGTCTCTACCCACAATGGAAACGATCTCTCTTTACTTGGGGGGGAAAATGGAGGGTTCTGACATTATACAATGCGGTCACACACAATGAATTCCTAACTCGTTAAAAGAGTTAAATGATACAATTACTGAGTTGTTAAATAATAAACACAGCTGGAGAGAGAAAGTAAGAGGTTTAGGCAAGTGGAAAGAGTTGTTTCCAGATGCTATTTGAAATGAGATGGACAAGTGACTAGGTACTAAGATATAAAGCAGTGTTCCAAAGGGCAAGAGCTGCAGAGGAGAAAGCTCTAACAGTAGCAGTGGCCAGATTGTGTGACCTGATGCCTTTTTAGACCAACTGTGTGCCCATGCCTACTAGTCCTTCCTCCCATTTCTGCTTATTCTGTTCCCTATCCTCTTTTGGGTGGGGGTTTGGCACCTATGCAGGGGTGAAAGTAATATAAATTTCTTACTGGTACGGGGGCCCGGGTCTGGGCCCCCAGAAGGGGTGGGGCCTCAGGTGGAAGGGGCAGGGTTGGGGGTCAGCCTCCCCCAGCCAGCCCATCCGCGCTGCCTGGGGCTCCGGTGGCAATTTAAAACGGCCCAGGGCTCCGGCCACTGCCGCAGTAGTGGCAGCCGGGAGCCCTGGGCCCTTTTAGCGATGTTAAAGTGCTGCCATGGCTTAAAGCGCTGCAGAGTTTTCACGTTGCTGCCCCTTCCTCCTCCTCCTTCCCCCACCCCCACCCCCAGTCAGGGCCCCTACTGGCAGGGCCGCTGATGGGCGGGGGGGGGGAGCAAAAGAGGCAGCTTTAACATTGGCTGTGTATGGGCCGGTGCCAGCTTCTTACTGGTACACCGTACCGGCCTGTACCGTATCTGCCTATGACAGATTTCTCAGATAGTTTAGTGATATAAGGGTGGATGTCCGAAAGGGATAATGGGTAGACATGTTTTGTTTTGCTAATGCTGACAAAAAATAACCATCTAAAAACAATGGGGAGTCCGGTGGCACCTTAAAGACTAACAGATTTATATGGGCATAAGCTTTCATGGGTAAAAAACCCAGAAGAAGTGGGTTTTTTACCCACGAAAGCTTATGCCCAAATAAATCTGTTAGTCTTTAAGGTGCCACTGCACTCCTCATTGTTTTTGTGGATACAGACTAACATAGCTATCCCTCTGATACTTGACATCTCAGTATAGGAGACAAGCAGATCAGTGGCCTCATTTCTCCTCATGCCTAGCCATTATCAGCTGCAGTGTTCTGTAGGTACTGGGTTGCTGTGAATTTTAAGGAGAGATTTCTTTTATCAGGATTAAGATGAATATTTCCTTATTTGGACTATTCTCTTCAACTCTGTCCTCATCCATAATAAGTGAAAACAGAACTTCAAAACATTTCCACCACCTATTGCTGTAATATGGGATTTATTCATATGCTAAATACCATTCAGCTGAACTTCAGTAATCATTAATCTGATTATTCAGACTGCTTCTCCCTCTCAGTACTCATTCAGTTTGATCACTGTGACAAGTTTGCAACGTTTCATGGCAAAGTTGTCAGTTTCCAGCTGATTTCTATGAGGTTTTTGATTGCAAGAGTTGTTGCTTCCAACAGAACACACTATCTTCCCCTACTTCAGTTCCCCTGAGTTACTGATAAGGAAGTCCACAGTCTTCTGAATATACAAAGTTCAACTTGACCACTTAAATCAAGTTGGGTGGCTGTAATGTCAGTATTGACAGGCATTTCAAAGACTTGCTTTCCAATGGGACGGCCTGCACCATTTTCAAATGTTAAGAGATTCATCCCCTATTCAAAATACCATTTCTTGATGCTGAAATATTTGATAAGGACTGCCAAGTTGCAAACTCCTCTTCGGAGAAGATGAGCAGTTCCAGCTATATTTGAACATCAATGCCAACCTCTGTGGGTTCCAGTCTGAGTTCCAGCCTTCCTTTGGAATTGAGACGATCTTTGTCAGGGTCATAAGCAATTTACTGTTAGTTTTAGATCCTGGTCACCTATGCATTTTCATCAGACCAGGCATCTCAGTGGTTTTTGATACAACTGAGCATGGGTTGTTGCTCCATGGGTCATTGCTGGTGGGTCTGGAACTCTCCTCTAGTTCCAGATGTGCCTAAAACAGGGATCTCAAACACAAATCATCACGAGGGCCACATGAGAACTAGTAAATTGGCCTGAGGGCCGCATCACTGAAACCTTTTCATACAATGATACAAAAGTATAGTCAAAAATGAAAAAAATGAAGAGTAATATAGTATTCTATTAAAAGTCAATGTATTAACGTTTTTAAAACTGTAATGCAAAGAGGGGTTTTAATAAAATATAAACACTCAGTAATGTTTGGAGCTTGGCTGCCAGTGAAGTTGGCACCTATGGCAGGCCACAAGAAATAACTCCGCGGGCTGCAGGCCACGTGTTTGAGACCCCGGCCTAGAAGATCATGTTCAGCTGATCTTGATGCACATTTGTGTAATCACTGAGAAATTAGACATGTAATAACTTTCAAAGATCTAACCTGTCTCCCGCGTTTAGCCCTATTGGCAAGATTATTTCACAACATGGGGTAGAGCACCATCAGTGTACTGATGCCTCACAACTGAATCATTCTTGCTCTGGGATGCCTGCAAGTTTAGTCTTTACAAAATGTTTGGATGCATCAGAACCACCTTCTCCCCACATGCAACCAAATTCTTGTCAGCCATTAGAGATCATGGTTACGGAGATGCTCTTTTTCCTCGTGACTTGCATATTGAGGGTACATGCTTGGAGATAGTGAGCCAGATTTAAAATCTTGGCATCGCTTTCTATGGAAAGCACCATGTGTCAGAAATTTTTGTTTTCTCCCTACTGGGTTATGCAATTTACAATAGCTGCTTCCTTTTCTAATCTGTGGTAACTTCACAAAAACAAAACATGCCCTCATGACCACTAGGTTTGATTGTTGTAATTTCCTCTTAACAGGAATTCCAGCAGTTCATCAGAATTGCTTGCATCAAGCTTACTCACTAGGTTGAACAATCAAGATTATTCCTGTGCTCCTTATACTTGATACATACAAAATAGCTAAATTACTTTAAATTGGCACTGTTGGTATTAACAGTTTAGATCTTGGCCACTGTCAAGGTTCCCTCCCCACTCTAAACTCTAGGGTAAAGACGTGGGGACCCGCATTCAGAGCCCCTAAGCTTATTTTTACCAGCTTAGGTTAAATCCCCCAAGGTACAAAATTCCCTGCACCCTGAGAAATGCTTCTCGCTGCCACCATCAAGTATCTTAACAGGAAACCAGGAAAGGAATCACTTGAACTTCCCTCCCCCCCAAAATACCCCCTCAAGCCGTACACCCCCTTTCCTGGGGAAGCTTGAGAACAATCTCCCAACCAATTGGTTACACAGTGATCTAAAAACCCACCCCCTGGGTTTTAACACCATAGAAAACAGTCAGCTTCTTAAAAGAAGGATTTTATTAAAAATAAAGAAGGTAAAATCATCTCTGTAAAATCAGGATGGTAACTATTTCACAGGGCACTATATTTCCAAACTCAGAGAGATTTCCCCCTCTGGACAAAACCTTAAAGTTACAGAAAACCATGAATAACGCCACCCCCCACCCCTTCTAACACAGGGAATACACCAAGCCGAAATTAAACAGAAATCTATGCGCTATGCTATCTACACTTACTTCAGAAAAGGGAGGTTTGATTTTCTGCAGGTTCCTTCTGTCTTCCAAGATCACTCTGACTCAGACAAAGACACACACAGAAACCTTTCCCCCTCCCAAAGTCTGAAAGTATCTTGTCCCCTTATTGGTCAGAGGCCAGCCAGGTCAGGTGTCAGTCTGGCTACCTGCATTTCTTAACCCTTTACTGGAAAGAGGATTTTATAGCACTGCATCAGACCCTCTCCCCCTTCCCTTCATATTTATGACAGCCACATTCAAGATTTCCTCTTTTATCCTCATCCTGGCAGGGGGCTATGCTCAAACACCATATGACTTCTTATGACTGTGCCTTTGAGTCTTAAATGAGTGAGTTCTGCTCTGATGAGCCCTATGGTGTGGACTTCACTCCTTCTTTACATCCATCTCAGTACCTTCGTCATGGCTTTTAAACAATATCTACCCCCCTTTTCTGTAAGTGTTTTAAGCACTCTGCTGGCCTCATATTTATTATCTTCCTCCTCAGGTTGTTGTTGTTTTGGTACAAACTCTAAAATGGTGGGCTTTATTAACCAAATATTTTATTGTGCTAATAATTTACAGTGTCCAGAGCACTTTAGCAGGAAGGAAAACGGGTGCGACGGCAATAAAGCTACTCTATGACTACGATTACTTTTATAAATATTTATTCTTTTTTCACAACTCTATTTACAGTTACAAAGTGCAGATTTCCTTAAAAACAATCACAGAACCCAATATGTTAATTGTTAACATGACTTCAGCCTGTCATGAATTGGTATGCACTGTGTTCCTGACACTGGTGGTTAACTTAGCAATCAAAATGTTTTTCTAGGTCCTACTTGCTAGGGTATAATCTTGCCTCACTAGTTGATCATTCTCTCTCTACACTAGAAACTTAATTCAGGTAGGACTAAGTGTCAGAGAGCACTAGTTTATACAGCATAGGTTCTCTTTTATGGGATTGCTATTTACTTCAACCAGGGAAGGAAATGCATTAAGAGGCAAATCGAGTCCCTTTCTTCATGGGTGTTCAGGTTCCCCCCGCAAAAGAACTAATGCAGTTATAGTGCACAAAGGAGGTGAGGACAAAGGATGAGGAGAGCATGGAAGTGTATATTCCCTACACAGTGTGAAGCCCTGTGGCAACACACAAGAGGTGGGAGAGGGCAGGAAAAGGGCTTGCTATGGAAAGGCAGGGCCAGAGGGCTCCTGGAGCAGTCCTCCCACCCCCCACAGGATGGGGAGCTGCACAAGAGTCTTAGGGGCGCCTCCAGCCACTGGGTTAGAGTAACCACCATGAAACAGAGGTTTCAGTCCAGAGAGGAAGTTTCCTTCTATTCTATGTACCTGTCCTCTGCCTAAGGCCAGGGGATGAGTTCAGATGCTGGGCCTGAAAGACTTAAATTGTGTCTGAGAAAAATCTAGGATACAATTTTAAAAGAACGAAACAAGATCCTATTAGAATGTGTCATGAAATTTTTGCAAAATTACGATTAGATTATGCATACTAAGACTTTTTAAAAGCACATGATCTGATCCAAAATCTGCTCCCCATGGAATTGTTCCCCAAATATGCCCTTATCCATGCTGTCAAGGCAGTATGTTTGTGCACCCATATGCTGGGTTTAATGGCATCACACAATGATTTCCCTCATGCAGACTGCCCCTGCAAGGAGGACAAATAATTTGCATGTCAACATGTATGTAGGTAGCATTACTGGGCCTCAAGGAGGACAACATCTTGAAGCACTTATTCAGTGTTCACTCATTTACTGCTGCCTCATTGGGAATTTGCCTCAATATAGATGTTAGTAGAAACAAAGTACAGACTTTAGGATTTGATCATAGTAAATAGCGTGGAATCTTCTACTTTTATTCCCCCACTCTTTGCATCCCTTCACTAGTTCCTTCTCCAGTGTAACCAACTACTTGTAGTCACCTTTAAAGCCCTTCACAGCCTATCCTCAACCTAGCTATCATCTCTTACATGGTATTGAGAGGTCGCGTCCCACCTTAGTTCCTTAAATGAAGCTAGCTGTGATTGCCCATTTTTATTTTTTTCCAATATGCACCTTTGAACTGTCTCCCATTCTGCCTTTCATGAATGACAGGAGCGTCCCATAAATATCAACGAACCCACCTTACTGTCCTCCCTTCAAATTCCTTCTTAAAACACTTATCTGGCATGATGCGTACAAAAAAACGCCCCCACAAACCCTTAGTAATGGTAGGCAGCTGGTTTGCTGAAACCACTGATTTTCATGCTCACCAGTATCATCTTATTATTTTCCTGGGCTCCCCAATCTGTTTTGTTCACCTATAGCCTTATATGTAGGTTGCAAGCTCTTTGGGAACAGGCACTGTCTCTTTTGTTTGTACAGTACCTAGCACAATGGGACTCTGGCCTCTAAAGGGAACAGCAATATTAATTATTATTATGCCACAAAAATTTCACTATGAACATTTCATTATAATAGGAAAGGCTCAATCAGGCAAAAGGTTCTTCTTCATCCCGGGTGTAGCATCTGGGTCTCTCTTTGCTCACTGCAGTTACAGAGGGAGGGCACTAGTAGCTGTGCTTATTGGTACGAGAGGGTCTCTGCTAGGCAGTATCTGAAGCCACAGGGAAGCAGGGATAGCAAGACAAGTCCAGCTCCTCTCCCTCTTTCTGCGAGGAATAGCTGCAGCAAGATTAGGAGCAGGGATTCACTCTTACTCTCACCCCTAGTCACAGAAAACTGGCAGCTTCTCTTCTCCCCCTCTACTTTGTGATGAGAGTTTTGCCTGATAAAGGAGTGAGTAAAAAAGTGAGCAAGGACATCAGGATTTGTCTCAATAAACAGAGATTCACCATAACTGAGATAATTACAAGCAGATTTCACTATTCTCGGTCTTGTATTTACACGCAATTATTGCATAAAAGAAAGAAAAATAAGACTGACCCTCGTGGGATGAGCTGTTTTGGGGTCAAATTTATCACTGGTGTAACTGAGCAGATTTCAGCTGATGATTTTGACCCTTTGTGCTAAACAACCACACTAATGAAAACCATATGAATATAGATGCAGCAGGTGTTAATGGAAGTGGTTAGTGTGAATATAGATTAAGGCTTATTTTTCTACTAAAACCCTTTTAAATCTAAACACAGCATCTGTGTTATTATGGCTATTGCTCCCTCAGTACAAAACCCACCCCGCACTCATACCTTAGTCATCAGAACTTTCCCCTGTGGCTACTTTTGATGGTACTCAATTAAATGCAGAAAAAATGCATTATCAAGACGACGAATCCTAATTCTGCAGGATGAAATGAGTGGCTTTATGCTTTTAAATCAGACATACAGGGATGGTCAAAATTATTACTCTGCTAAGTAAGTCAACAACTGAATCATGCAGAACTACTTATAACTCAAACAGAAAAAAAATACTGAATACTTAACTTGTGGTAACATTAAATACAGAAGAAAAATAAAAGAGAGACCTGAAAACTTGTCTTTTTCATGGAGAAAGATGGGCAGGTAAATTGATTCCTGGGGACAGGATAGCTTTTGGACTGGTAATAAAAGAGAAAGCCTTTCAGCCCTAGGTTACTGCTTCACATTCCATCTAAGCCAGTAGTGACTGAAAGTTATTGTCATGTGGGATAAGTTGTTGTTTTCTCAGTCCGATTCTAAATGGGAAGGTAGGTACCCATTTCACAACAGAGTGAAAGGATGGGCTTGTGGTTAAGGAACTGGGTGGAAATCTGGGTTCTGGAAAACTTCGCTTTGTCAGAGATTGACTGTGCTACTTTAAGCAAGTCAATTAATCTTTCTGGCCTCAGTTCCCCATCTGTAAAATGGGGGTAATAATAGTTTCTTTGTCTGTTTTGTCTCTTACTAGGTGTATGTACAGTGCCCAGCACAATGGGACCCATCTCTTGGTTAAGGTCTCTAATCTTAAATAATAATAACCACTGCACTAATTGGCACCTTATTGGACATCTGGGCAAAGAGGCCAAGGTCAGATGGGCATGGAAACTGAATGAGCCTTTCACTGGGTCCCTATAGTTCAGAATTTAGAAACACTGGTGGGGAAGCTTTCACTGTTGGTGCCCATGCTACACCTTTTGCACAGATACTGAGCAGACTTCATTTTCTAGGACTACAAGGTGGATGAGGTAATAACTTTTATTGGACCAACTTCTGTTGGTGAGAAAGACATGCATTCAAGCTACACAGAGCTCTTCCTCAGGTCTGCGAAAGGTACTCAGGCCTGGTCTACACTACAGAGTTTGGTCTACGTAAAGCAGCTTAAATCGACTTAACTCTGTGAGCGTCTACACTAAAACGTAGCTCCCACCAATGTAATTCACCCAACACACTGACTTAATAACTCCACCTCCACGGGAGGCAAAGCACCTAAGTTGATGTAATTAGGCCGACACAGTGTCAGTGCAGATACTGCGCTGCTTGCATAGACTGTTGCTGCCTTCCATAAACCATCCCACTATGCCCCATACTAGCAGCTAAATTGGAGCAAGCCCTCCTGGTGAGGATTTGCACCACCGACACAAGGAGCGTAGTGTGGACACGTAAAATTGATTTAATTACAGTAGTGACTGTACGTCTACGTAACTTAGGTTGACTAAGGGCACGGCTACACTAGAGAGTTTGCCGCTGTAAGCTCTCTAATGTAACCACTCTAAGACAATGGGAGTGAGCTCTCCCATTGGCTTAACTACCCCGGGAGCGCTAGTAGTTATGTCAGCGGGAGATGCTCTCCTGCCGACATAGCACTGTCTGCATCAGAACTTATGTCAGTGTAGCTTATGTCACTCAGGGGGTTTATTTATTCGCAACACCCCCCACCCCCCACCCCCGCCCCGAGTGACAAATTATGACAATATAAACTGTAGTGTAGACATAGCCCTAATTTTGTGGTGCCGACGTTCCCTGAGAGTGTCACAGTTCAATATAAGATCAGATAGACGGGGGGAGGGATAGCTCAGTGGTTTGAGCATTGGCCTGCTAAACCCAGGGTTATGAGTTCAATCCTTGAGGGGGCCATTTAGGGATCTGGGGCAAAAATCTGTCAGGGGACAGTACTTGGTCCTGCTAGTGAAGGCAGGGGGCTGGACTCGATGACCTTTCAAGGTCGTTCCAGTTCTAGGAGATTAGCATATCTCCAGTAATTAAATTAGATGGTTTAGCATAAGTAGTTAACACATATTTTAAGGGACTATTCAAAGTGGTGGCCCATTAACACCCCCTTAGCCATAAGAGAAAAAGGGGGGAGGGTTAGCGGGTTACAGGCTGTTGTAATAAGCTCCCAGGCTCGTCTTTTGAAAGTGTTGTGCAGGTTTCCTTTGAGAATGAGGACTGATCAGTCAGCTGTAGAGTGAGCGCTTTGTGAAAAGTGTTCACCCACAGGTGCTGTGATGTTTTTGTCTTTTATCATTTTCCTGTGTGAGTTCATTCAAGAGGGTGGTGATTGTCTGGTTTCACCCACAGAGTTTTTATTGGTGCATTTGGTACACTGGATGAGGCAGACCACATGTTGTGATAGGCATGTGTAGGGCCAATGGATCTTGAAAGATGTGTTGTGGAGGGTGTTGGTCATTGTAGCAGTGGAGATATGTCTGCAGGTTTTGCATCTGTTGTTCTGGCAGGGTCTGGTGTCACTTTCAGTTGGTGTGTCCTCATCTGTGGGGAACTTGCTTCTGATGAACTCACACAGGAAGATGATAAAAGACAAAAACACCACAGCACCTATGGGTGAGCTACTTTTGCTAAACTATCTGTCTGATCTTGTGTTCAGCTGTGACATTCCAAGTACCTTTCTCAGACCTGAGGAAGAGCTCTGTGTAGCTCTAAAACTTGTCTCACTCACCAACAGAGGTTGGTCCAATAAAAGATATTACCTCATCCACCTCATCTATAATATCCTGGGATCGACACGGCTACAGCACCACTACATACAACAATGGAAGATTTTCTAGGGATGTCAATCCAACATTTTCAAAAACCACTAAATTAACTCAATTTTTTCTAAAGGAAATTGCTTCTATACAGATAGAAAAATTATGGGTTCAGTAATCCAGAGGAACTTTTTAAAGGCAATATATGCTTATACTATCTCGTCAAAAAATAATAATACACATAATAATTTCTCTTCTTTTGTATTTCACTTGCATTACTACAAGTTAACAATACTGGTATTTGAAATCTGATTGACAGATAACATGCATGAGTCTCCCAAATCCTTTTTCCTGACATAACAAAAAAAGTTTTATAGATGAGAGAGCAAAAGAAAAGAAAAAAGTTTCCTAGTAAGGATATTTATTGGAATGGCAACTGGAATATTTGGATTAATACTGATAAAAAGGGCAAAAAAAAGCCAAAGCAAAAGGAGAACTCTCTCTGCAAAGAGATTTTGTTCACAAAAAAGAAACTTCATTATTATTTCAGGCCCTTCATAGCAGGACCTTAAGCCCTGACCATATGCTTCATAGTCTAAGATTCAAACAGAAAACTAAGATGCTGGGATATTCATCATCTGCAAACTGTTAGGTATATTCAGTTTCAATACCAGCATTTTAAAATTAACTCTGTATTGAAGAGGACAGGGTAAATAATAGGATAATTTTTCTCAAAATACAAATAATACAAGTCATTTGGCCCAAAAAAATCCCAGATGTAGTCAGAAAGATTTTTTTTTGTCCTGAAAGATTGTATGTTATAATTTCAATACATTACAAACAATTGGCAACATTTTCCTCCAATGGTCTTCAATGAGAGTTGCACTTGTACAATTTTTTCTCAAAGTTATCTTCTGCAATTGTGCTAATACAACCCTATGATACCTGCACACCCACATCCGTACATATGTATGTTTTACTAGATTCTACAGCTGCTAAGAAGGATTCAACCTATGACTCGGGGGGAAGGAAGGAAGCGGGGAAACACAGAAATCATCCATACCTTAAGGCACCACAAATCTGCAGTCACTACCACATCAAAACTATGTGCCTCAGCCTGTTAGGATGAAAGGTGGGGACACTATTCATTTTCTTCCTCTTGCAGAACTGAGATAGAACTACAAGACAGGCCCAAAAAAGAAAATAACAGAACACCACTAGCCATCACCTTTAGCCCCCAACTAAAACCTCTCCTGCGCATCATCAAAGATCTACAACCTATCCTAAAAGATGATCCCTCACTCTCACAGATCTTGGAGGACAGACCAATCCTTGCTTACAGATCCCCCCAACCTGAAGCAAATACTCACCAGCAACCACACACCATACAACAAAAACACTAACCCAGGAACCTATCCTTGCAACAAAGCCCGATGCCAACTCTGTCCACATATCGATTCAAGTGATACCATCACAGGGCCTAATCACATCCGCCACGCCATCAGGGGCTCATTCAGCTGCACATCTACCAATGTGATATATGCCATCATGTGCCAGCAATGCCCCTCTGCCATGTACATTGGCCAAACCGGACAGTCTCTACGCAAAAGAACAAATGGACATAAATCTGACATCAGGAATCATAACATTCAAAAACCAGTAGGAGAACACTTCAACCTCCCTAATCACTCACTGACAGACTTGAGGGTAGCAGTGTTGCGACAGATTAACTCCAAAAACAGACTTCAAAGAGAAACTGTTGAACTCGAATTGATATGCAAACTAGATTGCATTACCTCAGGATTAAATAAGGACCTCGAATGGCTCGGCCATTACGTTAATTGAATCTATTTCCCTTAAGTTAACGATCCTCATTCACACCTGTGTGACCATCTTGTTTATCACTTCAAAGGTTTTTCTTCCCCTGCTGTTATGGTTCCTCTCAATTAATTAGCCTCTTAAGGTTGGTCTATGCACCTCCACCTTATCATGTGTAAGCAGAGTCAGGATGAGCTCCACCCTGACATCTGGTGGTGAGTCATGGCAAAGCACTCCAGGGGCTGATCCAATTTGCATAGGCACACCCACCCTGCCTGGTACGAACCATAGTGGCCCGAATGGGCATTTTGGGCTGCTGTAGGATCCTCAGTTTTCTGTATTGGGGCAGGAATTTCTGTTATTGGGGCAGGAAGAATAAACTGTTGTTATACTGCTTATGTAAATCATGGCCAGTGGAACTGTACTTGGCCTTTTGTCATGTTAAAGGGGAACTTGCCATTAACTAAACAGCACTCGCCAGCCAAGGGACATGGGTTCCAAAGCCTAGTGAATTGAGAGAGGTTGGGGATAGGGGATTGCTTCTTGGCCTTTTGGCTAAGATTGAGCGTAATACCTGGTGGTGTAGGACCCTTGTGAGGGTCTGAGACACCAATTGCAGCATCTCCGCCTCTCTCCACTGTGGAATATCAGAGCTAATGTTGAGTTCCTTGAGAGTCTGGTTTCAGACTGCTGAATTGAAATCACTCTGGGCTAATGCAACTGAGCACTAGGGCTCCCCTAAACTACAAGCTGAAATCACTAAAGTGCTAACAGCCTTATGAGCTGAAATCACTAAGCTGAAATCACTGAGCACTGTGTTAAGTAGTGGGGGAGCCTGAAGATAAGTGGCTGGTGGAGCAGTTGGCAAGACAGCTGATGGTGTGGTGCTGCTGGCAAAGCAGAGCAGTTCGTGAGGACAGTCGGAGTGGTGCTGCTGGCAGAGCGGAGCAGTTCGTGGTTGCAGTTGGAGCAGCTTGCAGGACGGCTGGTGGAGCGGCGCTGTTGGTGGGACAGAGCAGTTCGTGGGGACAGCGGTAGCGGCTTGCGGGACAGCTGGCGGAGCAGAGCGGCCGGTGAGACGGCTGGCGGAGCAGAGTGAAGCCCCACGGAGGGGTGAGGCAATCATCTTCACGCCACGTAAGGTGCCCCTTACCCCCCGCCCCTTCCCATTGCTGCCCAGGTGGGTGGCGTGTAGCACCCTGCAGATGAACTTTTGAACTCTGGGACTGGACTTTTGGGTTCGTGGACTTTTGGGGACTTTGGGTGACGTTTGGGTTGCTGGACTCAAGAACCCAAGGGACAGGGCATGGCCCAATTGGCTGGGGTGGGTCTTGCTCACAGTTTGGCTTATAGATCCTAGTTGCGGTGTTTTCCCAATTTAAGGCTGGTATCGTTTACCTGCTGCTATTAAAGATTTCTGTTACACTGAGGCTCTGTGCTTGCGAGAGGGGAAGTATTGCCTCTTTGAGGCGCCCAGGGGTGTGTATAAGATTTTCCCAGGTTACTGGGTGGGGGCTCGAGCCGGTTTTGCATTGCATTGTTGAGAAGGGAACCCCTATGTACTGAACCTGGCCCTTGCTGCTGTCAACTCATCCTGGCAGAAGGGTTACACATGTTTCTCTGACTGTATAAATATCTGTCTACTGTATGTTTCATTCCATGCATCCAATGAAGTGGGTACTAACCCACGAAAGCTTATGCTGAAATAAATTTGTTAGTCTCTAAGGTGCTACAAGTTTTTCTTTCTTATTTTCGTTTTGCTGACACAGACTAACACGGCTACTACACTGAAACCTGAGATAGACTTGTTTCTTAAATGCTGTATTTACAGAATTTAGCAGTGCAGCAGCCATCTTTTTTTTGAGGACAATAGAGATTAACAGGAAATGTGCAGCCGCCACCTTTGTTTCGAGCATCAGAGTATGGATAGATTCTAGCAACAAGCTACTGGAATCAGTTCAAGATGAGTAGCTCAGAGAATGTGCAGTAGCAAAGGTGCCAAATGAGATGGGGGCGGGGGAAAGCAGCAATAAAGTAGATAAAGAAAAACTATTGTCACAACAAGGAAAATATGTTAGGATTATAAAACTAACCCAATAAATAGCTAAATTAAATTTACTTTGCCTGAATTCACAGCACTTATATCCACAATGATGGAGCAGTAGAAATGGACAGATTCAGAAATCTGTTGAATGTTCTTGAAATTCAAAATCTAAAATGCCATGTTATATTTCTGCTACACTGTAGTTAAGGAAGTAAAATACCTTTATGATTCACTGCCCTACAAAACACCAGCTGGCAGATGCAGATCTCCTTGAGAAAGCTGCCTGAGAGGACCCAGCTATGAAGGCAGCAGTACAGGTTATGCATTCTGAACAGTGGGACTTGCAGTAAATATCCATAACCCTTCATGGGGGCGTGATGTTGCTTCATAACTCAGAACAGGTCACTGCTGCATTGTCCACTGAGGCAGACGATGCATACTACATTCTGAGAGGCCCCAGGATGGGGATTCCAAAAGCTCTTCAACAACTAGCCCTGAATCTGGCACACAAAGGTACCGGTGAGACCAAAACACCAGTATGAGAGTATGGTTTGGGGGCATACAGATGCTCTTGTTCAAAAGATTGTAAAGATCTGCCAATTAGGGCAGTTAGTGTCTTTTCAAGCCAAAAAGAAATCATGGGTCACATAAAACTAGCAAGAGCACCCAGAAAGCAATCAGCATTGAGTGTGTTTTATCACAATATGTGTTGATCATAGATGACAATTATTCTCATTATCTACTGTAGTTCCTATGACTTTGTTGGCAGCTATCACTGTAATCCCTTGCCTACTGAAAGAGTGGCCAATGAGTGTTTTCCCAAATGAACCCTAACACTGAGTGTTTATAATGTGAGTAAAATATATGAAAACTTTTTTTTAAAAAGGAATTGAAATGATGTGTGGTAAACATCCCCATGACCACCATGCTTGTATGTTTTCTTCCTTTCCCCAACATTTGTGTGTTTTAGAGTGCAAATTCTTTGGGCCCGGGACTGTATCTTCCCATATGATTATGGAAGGCCTACCACACTATGAGAGCTACTGCACTATAAATAATAGAAGAGATGATTCACAACTTAATGTAGGATCAGCTTGAGATATATTATTAATTTAGAGACTAGGAATCTCAAACAAGGATTTATAGATGCATGTATTTTAAGGTCAGAAGACACCATTGTGATAATCTAGGCTGGCCTCCTGCCTAATACAGACCATAGAATTTTGCCCAGTAATTCCTGCATCAAGCCCAAAAACTTGTGGTTGTGCTACAGTATATCTTTTAGAAAGACTTCCAGTCATGATGTAAAGATTTCAAGTAATGGAGATGCCACGACATCCCTTGGTAGGTGGGGCCAGGGCCTCATTGTGCTAGGAGTCATATAAATATTGACACCTCGATATCAATCCATGCGGGAAAAACATTAGAGAAACCCAAAGAAACAACATGGACAAAATTTAAAAGCAGACTACAAAAACTGCAGCAAAAAACAAAATAATCATAAGAGCTATTATGGCACTGGACAGGAGATTGGAACTACTGGGTAAATCAAATAAGAAACCACAGGGTGCCAGCAGGCAAGGAACTGCCTGACCTGATTATATTTGTTGTACTCTTTTTGTTAAAATTACTCACAGAAGTCTCTGTATATACAGAGACCTGTTATAGAATCCCCTCCGGAGTTGAACACGGAAAGACTCCAAACAATGGCTCTTTGATTTCCTCACTTTTCAATCTCAAGGACAAAGACACAATATTAAAACAAATGAAAACTAGAAAAGCTGTTTGTTTGAAGGTGGGGGGAAAAGACCCTCATTTCCCCTGACCTGAGCAGACTGGTGAGTTGGGCCAGGTAGAAAGGTCCAGGGGTCAAGAAACAGCTTCAAGAAGGAGCAGAAGTCTTCTTTCGTCAGTTTGTCAAATCCACATTATCCTTCCAAGCCTATGTAAGCACCATCCAATCTGTGCACCCACTGAGGCAGGGATCCAGTAGAAAAAAACAGTATCTAATCATGTAATTAAAGACTGCATTATTACGTATACACACAAAAGGGCCAAATTAAGGTTGCACAGGTCACCTCAAATTGACATTTCCTAACTTTTCAGTCCTTGACTCTGCAACCTTAAATGATATGGAAAAAGGGGTAAACAATGAGGTGGCAAAATTTGCAGATGATACAAAACTAGTCAAGGTAGTTAAGTCCCAGGCAGACTGCAAAGAGCTACAAAAGGATCTCTCAAAACTGGGTGTCTGGGCAACAAAATGGCAGATGAAATTCAATGTTGATAAATGCAAAGTAATGCACATTGGAAAACATAATCCCAACTATACATATAAAATGATGGGGTCTAAATTAGCTGATACCACTCAAGAAAGAGATCTTGGCATCATTGTGGAGAGTTCTCTGAAAACATCCACTCAATGTGCAGCAGCAATCAAAAAAGCTAACAGAATGTTGGGAATCCTTAGGAAAGGGATAGATAAGAAGACAGAATACCATACTGTCTCTATATAAATCCATGGTACACCCACATCTTGAATACTGCGTGCAGAAAAGGGCAACAAAAATTAAGACTGGGAATTTTCAGCTTGGAAAAAAAGACGACTAAGGGGGTATATGATAGAGGTCTATCAAATCATGACTGGTATGGAGAAAGTAAATAAGGAAGTGTTATTTACTCCTCATAACACAAGAACTTGGGGTCACCAAATGAAATTAATAGGCAGTAGATTTAAAACAAACGAAAAAAAGTATTTTTTCACAAAATGCACAGTCAACCTGTGGAACTCCTTGCCAGATGATGTTATGAAGGCTAAAACTATAACCGGGTTCAAAAAATAACTAGATAAATTCATGGAGGATAGATTCATCAATGGCTATTAGATAGGATGGGCAGGGATGGTGTCCCTAGCCTCTATCTGCCCAAAGCTGGGCATGAGCGACAGGGAATGGATCACTTGATGATTACCTCTTCTGTTCATTCCCTCTGGGGCACCTGGCATTGGCCGCTGTTGGAAGACAGGATACTGGGCTAGATGGACCTTTGGTCTTACCCAGTATGGCCGTTTTTATGTTCTAACCCTAATAATGTGCTTTTAGCATAGGTTTTTGTGTGTAATTTCCTAGATTTTTTTTTAAAGCAAACTGTCATGAATTTCATCATGTGGCATGATAGTGACACCACATGGGTCATCAGCAGGGATGAAACCTTTAGCTCTATTGTAAAGACCTCTGCCATTTGAGCTAACAGATTAGCTGACAGCAGAAGTAGATTATCATCCTGTATGTGCAGTAGCAATGGAGGGGGATGACATACACACTTGGACAGCTGGTTTCACAGATATCCACTGACAGCAATGCTATGCTGAGACTCAGGAACCTTGGGTTCCATTCCAGGCTTTGGAAGGGAGCGTGCTCTCATTGGCACAAATTCTTCCACCCCTTCCACTGTAAACTTAATCCCTCCCGTCTGTCCCCTCCAAACTGTCTTTGTCCCAGTCCTGTCTCTTTTCCATCCCTGGCACCTTATCCCAGTCCTATTTTCCTCACCTAGATAGTCCTAGTCTCCACTACTCAGGCTCTTCATCCCACTCCTAGTCTCCCTCCCTCCTCTGCTCCCAGGCCCATACTCCTTGCCCAGCCATTCCCAGTCCCCCTTTTCCCCCAATCTTTTTGCCCAGGCAGTCCCAATCTTCTGCCTTCCCCATTCCCAGTCCCCTTCTCCTGCCAATCCCAGTCCTTCCCGGCTCCTCGTCCAATCTGTCTCTTGACCTCCCACACCTAAACTAGTCCGCAGTTACACCCCTCTTATTCCCTACCCCAGTCTCTGCCCCACTAGCTCCAAATCTCCCACTCCAGGCTATTAATTCAATCTCAGTCTCAGCATCACCACCTCAATCCTGGCTCCTTGTCCCAATCTCTTTCCCACCCATTGTACATTCTCCCCTCATAGTCACAGCTTTCTCCCTTCCTTTTGGTTACTGATTTGGCAGGAGTAGCAAGAGAAGCTGAGTTCAAAATGCTTGAGGCATAGTCTTATGCATCTACCAAGAAGAAAACAGACAAGAGGCGGACTTGCTTAAACTACACAGAAAAGCACGTTTACGACATCCTCTTGAAATCTGTACAACTTTTTCTACAAATTTAATTTGGAAACCACAAGTTAAATGGAGATAGAAAATGTACAGAGGTAAAAGACTGCCTGCCTGTTTTACCTGTATTTATGATCTATTTGTTTACTAAAACTAACTGCACTTGTGATGAATTCCCACCTAAGGAATAGCTTTTTTAAGTGCAAATCTTTATTCAGTCTTCTTGCTCTATTTACCTCTGTCTCTCCCCCAGTAAATCAAAATGTTTAAACTTAACAGAATGAAAAGGTCAAGAAGAGTTGAAAGATAAAATACAGTTAAATGATTATTAGCTTAAGGTTCCTTTTGGGGGTAATCACCTACACCGCTGATTCACCGTTCTGTTCACCTGTGATCTATTATTCTTTCATCCCACTCTTAGACCAGTTCTACACTTCACACTTTCTTTTTCAGGTGTGTGACTCACGGAGGTGGAGTAGCTAAGCTGACGGGAGAGCTCTCCAGTCGGTTTAGAGATTCTTCATCAAAGCGCTACAGAGGCGCAGATGCATTGGTGCACCTGCACCACTGCAGGGTTTGTAGTGTAGACAAGCCCTTAATCTTTGCATGCCAATCTTTTCCACATACATTCCACATTTACTTCAGTGGAGTTACATTGATTTACACCATCTGAGAATCTGGTCCAGATTCCACAAAAGGAAACATACTGTCAGGCTGTAACTTAATCTGCTCTTTTCCAAACTGAAGAAAGAACGGTTTGTATTAATAACAACAGTTAATAATAAAAACCAGTTACAGTGTTTAGTGGCTTCATATGAGCAATATGAAAGGAGCAACATGAAAGCTGAACAATTGCACCATGAAGACTTTTTTTACCTCTGTGAAATGGGGGTTGTGCAGGAGACCAAGAAAAGCCTCTTTGCCTCCAGTGTAGCATCCACGAAATCATGCATAGAAAAATTCTTCTGAATGGTGGAGAACCTGATTTATCTGGATTGTCTCCATTTGGTGGCTGATTTGAGCCCCTTGCACTATAAGAAATTTTAATATTACCTTGAGGTCAGATTCAGGCTGAGACGTTTGCACCTGTGGCGGGGGAAGACAACTGCAGAGTGCTGTCATGTCAAGTTTCAGGCTGTCTACCGCTTGGAGGTTGCTGGAAAAATTTCTTTCAACAATCTGTGATTTGGATCCAGGTTCTTGGAAGGAGAAGTTAGGAGAAACTGGTGTCCACTGTTGGTTGAGTTTGTCAGGACAAGGCGGCAGTTCATCCTTAAGAAAGCACTCTGCCCAAGAAACCATTTCTTGACAATCTGGCCAATTATCAAACTGTTTCAAATATTTCCTTTGGGGGTACGTTGAGACAACTCAATAGGATGGGTGCCTCAGATTTCCTTGAGCCTTGTCAATCTGCATCCCCCCTCCAGGTAAGCGGTGCCCTGTACCACAACACCCTGCCCCAGCCCTGAGCCCCCTCCCACACTCAAACTGCTGCTGCTGCTGCTCGGGCGGCCCCTGAGCCAGCTGCACTGGCTGCAGAAGTCACAGAGGTCATAGAAAGTCATGGAATCCGTGAGTTCCATGACCTCCGTGACAGACACGCAGCCTTATTTATTCTGCACTAGGGAAGAAGACTGATATGGAGACCTGTGTCAGGAATGGCTACGGCTTTGTGAAGACTACTTTAGCAGCACAGATTTGAATCTCCAGCCAAACACCCCTTCTTTCTGGGAGCTGAAAGCCATAAAAGAGGTTGTTGGATCAGCATGCTAAGAAATGAGGAGAGTCTTCTAAACCAGTGACCGTACCCCAAACTGAGGAGCTCGAGACTGGTAGGAAGTGACCCAGAGGTAAACAAAATTTGGGGTAGCTCAATAAGCGGGCCAGGACCTGGTGGAAAGGGTGGGCCTGTGTCCCCCTACCTTGCCTCCCCTCTCCCCTCCGCTCTAGTGACAGAACCTCTACAGGAGGAATTGGAGCATGCCGGAGAGATTGAGGCTGCAGCCAGGGAAACCTCTGGAATGACCAGGCTGGCCGAAACTAAGACCATGACCTGACCATTAGGCCAGCTGGTCACCAGACCATCCTGCTACAGGGTCATATAAGTACTGAAATAGGCCTGGGTTTCTTAAGGAATATGGAGTCCTTGGCTGTTCTGTTGGCTGATTTGCTTTGCTATGTGGGCTGCAGTTATTTTTAGCTGAATCTGCTATTTTTATTCTGCATGGATGTGCATTTCCAATTATAATCAAGCTCCTTGTGCATGGGATAGGTGTTTTTTTTCTATACATTGAAATAAACAAGTCAAATTAAAAACTCTGCCTCATCAGCAGTGAAGAGTATGTTATCAAGTGCATCAAGGGAGTGGAGAGTCAGGATTTCTGGGTGCTATTCCTTGCTAAACCTCTGCCCCAGTCGGTGACTGCGGATAATTCACCTATCTATACAATGGGTAGATAAGCAAGCTCACGGAGGTTTTGTGAGGAAGAACTAGTTGTTTGGCAAGTGCTTGGAGATATATGCAAGAAAGGCATTGTATACATGCAAATATTAGGGGAATGCCTAATTTCTGGATGGGTAGATGGGGGAAGCAAGGAGCCTCTCTTCCTTTGAACCCACCACATGATACAGATCACAACTCTAGTCCTTGCATGCTCCTGAGTGCAAGAAGTACCTCTGACTATTACCAACGCCCAAAATTCTAGCAGTAAAATCATCTGATTTAACTTCTACACTTTGGACAGCAACAATTCAGGAAATAACAGTATGATGAGATTTTTTATTTTATTCCATTACATCTATAGCACATACCAAAATGAGCATACTATGAAGTAGTTTTGAGGGCCTGCTTTTTTCTTTTTTCTTTTTTGGCAAAATATGCCTTAACCAAAGATGTGTCAATTAGCTCAGTACAACTGGATATATTTTTGATGTACTCGTTTTGTATGAATTTTAGTCATGGATAAAAAGCCAGATAATAAAAAAGATTACACTTTATTGTATCACATAAGGAATTAGTTGTGCAACTCATCCTTAAAACTTGTGCATCTAATTTCCAATGCACCTCACCGTGAACTAATCCCAAAACTTGAGCTAGACTCTGTTCACAGTTACATTACAATTAATCCAGGAAAACTCCCTTGATTTCACTGGCATCTTAATCTGGATTTACACCAGATTAATCAAGATCAGAATCTGACTCAAGGTCTCCAGGTTCATAAATTTTTTTAATCTCATGTCTCAGGATACATTTCTCTAGATTCTTTCTTTTCTTAGACAATCTTCATATCAAAATGGAAGTGACACGCAAGTGCTTTTAACTCCAGATTTATTTAAACTTATTTATTTGATTTGTCTTCAGCCATGAGTTATGGTTATTTTGTCCTTGTATTTGCTCTCTAAAGCAGTTTGTAATGCTTGAAAGAGGAACTGATTTGTATTGTATTTGTATATGAAAACCAACCACACACTACACTGAAGGGGACAATACCAAGGTTGAGAGACCTAAAATTAGACTTTTGAGCTCTGCTGTCATTGGCAGTGGTGTGTGTGCGTATGCATTGTACCAGGCCTTGCTCTGCCTCTTCCATTCTTGTGCAATGAACTCTAAAAAGCCTGTTTTCCTTGAAAAATACAGCAATTTCAAGTTAGCAAATGTCTCTAATACTATGCTTTGCTGGCCTTGCTGAATAGATTCCCCCCTCCCAAACCTTCCCCGTCGACAGTGCTTTAACAGTGCACAAGCAAATTGGTGTGCTTTCATAAACTGTTAAGAAGCACATGGCAGAAATTGCATAAGAAATATATATAGTGTGTTTTGAATACAGATAAGCAAGTAAAACTGTTCTGCAATGGTGTCTGAAGTAATTCTGCAATTTGCAAGTCCCCCCCAAACTCAAAGGATACTTGATTTAAGATTTGTATTTTTCTGTTTTGAAAGAAAGCTAATGAACATCCATCCATCATAAAGAACAGATAACAGTAGATCAGGGGGTTTCAAAGGGTACGTCCATACTTACCGGCTGGTTCGGCGGCAAGCAATTGATCTTCTGGGATCGATTTATCGTGTCTTGTCTAGACGCGATAAATCGATCCCGGAAGTGCTCGCCGTCGATGCCGCTAATCCTGCTCCGCGAGAGGAGTAGGCAGAGTCGACGGGGGAGCCTGCCTGCCACGTCTGGACCCGCAGTAAGTACCTTTCAGTTCAAACTAAGATACTTCGACTTCAGCGACGTTAATAACGTAGCTGAAGTTGCGTATCTTAGTTTGAACTGGGGGCTTAGTGTGGACCAAGCCAAAGTGGGTGTCCGGAACCCTCGGGGGGGGGGGTCACAAAATTATTACATGGTGGATCATGAGCTGTCAGCTTCCACCCCAAACCCTGCTTTGCCTCCAGCATTTATAATAGTGTTGAATATAAAAAAATGAGTTTTTACTTTATATGGGGGGGTTGCACTCAGAGGCTTGCTGTGTGAAAGGGATCACTAGTACAAAAGTTTGAGAACCACTGCAGTAGATGGTACTTAGTCATAGCAAAGTGTAATGGAGGTACTCTTGTGCCCCTCCTAGTGGCTGGGTATGGTGATGCAGTCCTTGGTGGGTTTTCAGCAGCTTGGTCCTCTACCTGAGTAACAAAGTCCAAATGACTCCCCCCCACACCCCCCGTCGCTCCGGGGTAGTAAAAAGTTCAACACACTGTCTGTCTTCCCTCACCAGGGTCTTTAGCCCCGGCTCTTGGAACCTTTACATTCACCCCTTCGCTCAGGCTTCTAAACAACCCTTGTCCCCTTCCCCCGGCTTAGGTCACATTTCCAGTGGGGGAACCCAGGCCCACCCACTATTCCAGGTTCCAACCCAGGGACCCTATAAAACAGCAGCCATTTACTGCTCCCTTCAGTTACTTGCTGTTATTTCCCTGGGCCTCTTCCCACATGGCCCCTCTAGCTTCACCCCTGAGCTTAGGGTTAAAGTTCTCAGATCCTCTCTCATCTCATCTCACCAGCCCAGCCCGGCCAGGAACTGACCTGATAAGGTCCTACAGCTCCTTTCATCTTAGGCAGCTGGGCTCTGACTGGGGAGGCTGCAGGACCCACCGTTGCTGCCCTTGTCCTGGGGCAGGGTGTAGGAGGACTGCAGGGCCTTCAGCAGGGGAACCAAGGGCCTGGTACACCTTGTCACATGAAGTAACAGGGATAACTTAGTCATAGCTGGGCTCTGTGACAAATATTGCAACCGCATTCAATATCTTTGAGGACCATATTGTGTTAAGTTTATGTATCACTGAGGGCTAGGGATTGTATGAATTACCACAGTTCCTTCAATAAGGTGATTAAGGTGAAGCACTTAGCTCAGAGGTCCCCAAACTGTGGGGCATGTCCCGCTAGGTGGGCACAGAGGAACCTTCAGGAGGCGCTGCGGGCCCCAGGCCAGCCCCCACGGAGAGTAGGGAGGGAGCACCATCCAACCCCTCCCCACCCCCAGCTCTGCTCTGGTCCTGCCCGCGGCCCTGTCCCCAGTTCCCGCCCCCACCCCCAGCCATGGCCGTTGGCCGCAGCTCTGTTCCTGGCCTAAGGCCGAGGCTGGGGGCAGGAGCGGGGCTGGGAAGAGAGCTGCACCAGGCCGCGGGTCCAGCTGCCAGCCCCCACCACAGCCCGACTGCGGTTCTGCTCCTGCCCCCACCAACAGCCTCGGCCCCTGGCCGGGGCTCCGTCCCTGGCCCCACTCTTGGCCTCAGACCCACCCACGGGTGCAGCCCAAGCCTCAGCCCCCTTGCCTCTGTCCACATATCCCCCCCGAGCGATGGCCCTACTCCAGGCCCCAGCTCCGGGGTGGGTGGCAAGGGGCATAGACAGGAGTAAAGGGGGGGGTGACAATGGGCAGCGGGTATCATAGACTGGGGGAGGCTGTGCCTCCACAAACAGCCAGGAGTGGTCCCACCCAGTCTCCATCCCCAGACTCTCCCACTCTTGCTTGCGAGGGCCAGTGGCGGGGTGGGGGGGGGGCGCAGAAGGGGCAGGGCCTCGGGCGGAGAGGGCAGGGCTGGGGGCTAGCCTCCCTTAGCCAGTGGTTCACGTGCCACCCATGGGCATGACCCTCAAAAGTTTGGGGATCAGTGACTTAGACTGTAAACATCACCAGAGAGGTCCTACCCCCTGGAAAGGCTTGCATGTACTGGTTCCAACTTGGTTTTCCAGAAAACAATAGACAAAAGAAAAGGCATTTGATATAAACTGACTGGGATTTAAACTGACTTAGGGTCTTCTTTCTGATCCAGCAAATAGACAGGACATTCTGTCCAAGTGCGGGGGGCGGGACGACGACGTGGGGAACACTTCCATAAGCTTTGGAAATACTTTGTAAGGTCCCCTAAGACTGATGGATGACCACTGATAAGCTTTTAGCATGTGTATAGGAATTTTTATTGGTTTCAATATGCTGTCTCTGCAATGCTTTTACCCGAAGAACAAATGTGTGGTAACTTGTAACTGTTGGCAATACACTGCTGGCAACAGCCCTTGGAGAGAAAGCAACACACAGGCCCTGGCTGTTTGGCAGAGAACCTTGCTGAGGATATCACAGATATTATACCCCTAGGTCAGAAGGGAGTGGACAAGGGTCCCTGCCCAGAGCAGGTGATGGCTGGAAACCTGAGACTTGACTGGATACTCCTAGAGTGGACCACGGAGTGGGGACACAGGTGCAGTTACCCTAAAACTGTGACAGGTTAGATTCTGATCTCTGTTGCTTCCAACAGGATGGGGTTCTGCATGGGTTCAGCTGAGAGCAGAATGAGTCGTAGAAGGTCATATTTAGAACTTATTGGATTTCTGAATGTAGAAAGTCACATTAATGCTACAAAAGCAGAGTTTCTATTTGTTCCCTATGCAGAACTCTCCATGGAGAGCATGAGTAATCTCTGTGAGATATGGAGTGGCTAAGCCAGAGAATTCCATACCAAATCTGCGGATGCTGCCCGCAACTCCAAGCTTCTCCAAAGCTTGTGACATGGAGGAATTGTAGAATAGAACAAAGGTTATGGGGAAGCCCCAACCACCTTGCAAAAACTGAACTCAATTTGGCAGTCTTTTCTGCCCATGCACTGGCACATGCACATAAAAGGAGACAAGCCTGAATTTAGCCCATAATGTGTGATTATTCACACAGCAATACACACTACTGTGAGAGGGGATTTTATTATTAGTTAACCTTGTCTGAGCCAAAAGGCAAAAATAGTTTAGGCTGAACACCATATGTTGCCTTATGGCTGAAATCCCCTCCTGTTTGAAAGAAAGCCTCTTTCTAAACTCCCTGTGCTATGCAGTTTGGTTGCCTGAACTGTGAAGAAACATTTAGAATTTTACAGTGTATCTGTTCTCCTGGAATCTGATGGAGAAGCCATTGTATTTGGTTTCCCTGGATCCTGTTGTAGTTTTTTCAACTGTGCAGTATTTCTCAGTCAATGTATAAAGCCTTTTGTTTAGAGGGTTAAAGTCACTGTAACACCAGCTACTGCGTTAAAGAAAATTTAAGCTGTTGCTTGTGTGCCATCATTCCAAGTGTTGCCTTTTGGTGTTTCAGGAGAAAACATGACATTGGAAGTGAGTTCCAGAAGTGAATAGTCAGAGTAGTCCAGTTTCAACAAATGTTCAAGCCCAACTATTGAGAGTTGCTTCCTGGGTGTTAAGGATATAAATTTAGGCTATCTATAGCTCAGTTACTGAATGCCTGTATAGCACTATGATATAAATACTAAATGCTATATCTAGGACCTGGGTACCATGGCAACCAAGTACTCTTTAAATACCTAGCTAGCTAAAATTAGATTAGCTAAAAATGCTTAGTAGCATTTTGTCACTATACCTAAATTACAATATAAGAAATAGGTATAAGTAATGCAGCAATTATTTACCTATCCTAAAATGTCAGACTGGATCTCCAGTGTATTACTTGCACTGCTGCTGAAGACCTTGTTATGGCCTTGGGCACTGAATCAAATTGTGATTTTTTTTTCTGTTAGAGGGCTGTGGCAAAGTATATTCCTAGTGCTATTAGACTAAGCAAAGAGGTGAACAGTTGTTAGCGGCCAGAGTAGGTACCAATGACAACTGAGAAACTGCTGGTCCCAAAACTTGATTCAAGGCAGATCAGTGAACAGCCTGTAGCCAATTCCCTGTATAAGAAATACCCTTCTTAGTCCAACATCTAGAAGCAATGTGGGTACTTAATTTTACTACAGTTCAATATTTTCAGTTTTTCCTAACTTTTTCTCACCCAATAAGAAAATGCACATGTGCATATCCCATGTCCTTTGCACATGTGCTTTGTCAAGCAGTAATGTCCCCAGGTCATACAGTGCGCATCAGACAGTTTACAGGGAAAGGATGTGGATAAATTGGAAAGAGTCCAACGGAGGGCAACAAAAATGATTAGGGGGCTGGAGCACATGACTTATGAGGAGAGGCTGAGGGAACTGGGATTGTTTAGCCTGCAGAAGAGAAGAATGAGGGGGGATTTGATAGCTGCTTTCAACTACCTGAAAGGGGGTTCCAAAGAGGATGGATCTAGACTGTTCTCAGTGGTAGAAGATGACAGAACAAGGAGTAATGGTCTCAAGTTGCAGAGGGGGAGGTTTAGGTTGGATATTAGGAAAAACTTTTTCACTAGTAGGGTGGTGAAGCACTGGAATGGGTTACCTAGGGAGGTGGTGGAATCTCCTTCCTTAGATGTTTTTAAGGTCAGGCTTGACAAAGCCCTGGCTGGGATGATCTAATTGGGTTTGGTCCTGCTTTGAGCAGGGGGTTGGACTAGATGACCTCCTGAGGTCCCTTCCAACCCTGAGATTCTATGATTCTATGAAAGAACTTAGGGAGGGAAAACAATTCAACTTAATATAACCAAAATTTAAATAGACACACTGACTGTTCCGATTCACTGAGACCCTGTAGTGTGCGAAATCATCCTCCCCAAAACAGCATCCGGGTAGACTTTCAAAGCCAGTGAGCAGTATTTGTCAAAGGAATGCATGGATAATGAGGAGGCTGACTTGCAGATTTCTTCTTAAGTAGTGTATCACTTCACTCAAGAGGCTGTTACCACTCTTAGGGAATAGGGTTGCCAACTTTCTAATAGCAAAAACCCGAACACCCCTGCCCTGCCCCTTCACAGAGGCCACGCCCATGCCCCACCCCTTCTCCAGGGCTCCACCCCTCACTCACTTCATCCCCCCTCCCTCCGTCACTCGCTCTCCCCCACCCTCACTCACTTTCACCAGGCTAGGGCAGGGTGTTGGGGGGGGCGTGATGGCTCCAGCTGGGGGTGTGGGTTCTGGGTGGAGCCAGAAATGAGGGGTTCAGAGTGTGGGGTCCCTTTTCGACTGGATGTTCCGGTCGAAAACCAGACACCTGGTCACCCTATTAGGGAATCTGGCTTGAGTGCAGAAGGAGAAGACAAGCTCTTTTTCTTGTATGCTTCAGATATCCCAGATATCAAAAACACTAAGGCCACTTTCCTCTTTATGGCCAGCTGACAGAACAGAAACAAACAATGAGTTTGGTCTCCTAAATGCTTTATTCTGTCCAGCTGTCAGGGTCTAAATGAACTGAGTGAGTTCTAGCTGGGAGGAGGAAAGACTTCCAGAGAAAACTGTATTTACATAAACACACCTACTCTGCTTAGATATCCAGCAGAGTGGCATTGCTCAAAATTATCAACTTATGCTGGTGTTGGGTTACAAATCACTTTAGTACTGAATACAAGGGTAGTGAAATGCTGTTACCAATATTGTTGGCATTACTGTAATACAGGGAAGCAGGACTTAACTTGTCCCAAGTGCTTAACTTGTCCCAAATGTATTGAACGCCAGAGCCCTTAAAAGTAAGAGGGGTGGAGACAGGTGTCCTAGCCAGAATGTATAGACCTCCCCCAAGGGTCCTCCCTGGACTGGTTTAATCTGTTTCCTCCCGTCTCCACACTCTCTCTCTCTCTCTCTCTCTCACTCTCAAAGAAAGAACTAAATAGGCTTCATTAAAAGCCTCTTTGTTATTTTAAATGCTCAATCAGAGCTGAAATCAGTTGCGGTGGGACTGTGTTTCTGCCCAGCCTGCTAAGAACTAAACATCACTGAGAGCTGAAATCACTTTGAGATGGGGCAATGTTTGTGCCCAGACTGCAAAGAGCTGAAAATTACTAAAAGACTGATGTGGAGAGGTCACAGCAGAGAGGTAGGTGGCAGAAGGTGACTGACTGTATGCTGGTGAATGATTAGCTGGTGAGGTGATGAGCAGAATGAGTGGCTGGTGGGACGGCCAGGCGGTGAGGAGCAGCCGCTGGTGGGGATGGCCAGGCGGTGCAGAAAGCAGCCAGCAGGGCAGCTGTGGGAGAGACGTAGCAAGCAGTCAGCAGCGCGGCTAGTAGGGAGGCGCAGTGAGCGGCCAGCAGGGCGGCTGGCAGAGAGGGGTGGCGAGCGAGTGCCCAAGCAGCGGAGTGAGTAAGGTGCCTCCTTACCCCTCGCTTCACCCAGGGTGGGAGGTGAACTCTGCAGAGGCACCTCTGAACTCTCGGTCTGCACTGACCAAGGACAGCAACTGTGATTGGGGTGGATAGAAGGGACGGGCACGTTAAAGGGACTTTTGGGTTGCTGGACTTAAGAACGTGAGGGGAAAAGGACACTGTCCAACTTTCTTGGGGTAGGTCTTTTGCCCAAATTAACACCGAGTTACTTCTCTCCTTCTGTTAAACGTTTCTTTTCTACATTTAGACTTTGTGCTTGTGAGTGGGGAAGTATTGCCTCTCAGAGGCGTCCAAGGGTGGTGTGTAATTTTCCCAGGTTACTGGGTGGGAGCTCGAGCCGGTTCTGTGTTGTATCGATGGAAAGGAACCCCTAGATATTGAATCCAGGTCTGGTTGCTGCTGGCTCCACCTGGCAGAAGGGTTACATAACTACAGACCTGTTAAATGGCAAATCCTTGCTTGGGAGGTGAAAATGAAGAGGAGCAGCTGTTTAAGCCCCTATGAATAGGGCATAAAGGATGTGAGCTGTTTGGGTTCTCAGATAAATTGGATACCCAGTCTCAGTGGTCTCAGGGCCGGCTCCAGGCACCGGCTTTCCAAGCTGGTGCTTGGGGCGGCAGGCGAGAATGGGGCGGCAGTCCGAGTGCAGCGGCGGCAATTCGGCGGCAGGTCCGCTCTTCCCGCCACCGAATTGCCGCCGCGGGACTCGGACTGCCACCCCATTCTCGCCTGCCACGGCAGCAATGGGGCAGCAGGTCCACCGCCCTTCCCTTGCCTCCGCGGACTGGGAGTGCCTGCGGCCCGCCCCCGACGCAGGCAGACGTAGCGGGGCCCCGCCCCCGATGCAGGCAGACGTAGCGGGGCCCGCCCCCGACGCAGGCAGGCATCGGGGCGGAGCCCCGCTACGTCTGCCTGCGTCGGGGGCGGGGCTGCCGCCCCTGCTTAGGGCAGCAAAATTGTAAGAGCCGCCCGAGTGGTCTTCTGGATCTTTGGCTCTTTGTCTTCCTTCAACAGCCTTGCACTTGGAGACAGGGGACCCATTGTTGGATCAGAGGTCACCAGCAGTGATTGAAGTAGGTTCACTAGGCTTGATGGTAGTGATATTTTCCTTGGACAAACTGCTCTTGGACTGCTGCTTCACCAGCTCCTTGCAGCAGCAGCAGAAGAAGAAAGGTGGCACTTGCCACTTTCCTGCTGGAGCTAACTCCCTTTCTAGCATGACCTGATCTGGCTACCTACTGGCCCAGGGAAGGGAAGGTTTGAGAAATGTCTTCCTGGGTAATGCAGTGCAGAGACCTGCCCCAGAACACAAAACCAGCAGCGCTCACTATCCATGTACTCTGTCTAGGAAGAGCTGCAGAAGGAGCAGGTTTTCCAGTTAGGCTTCTCTGCTTATCTGCTATGCTGGGATCAAGCAGAGACTGCAATGCATGCCAGGGCATGTGCTGCTGCAGTGCCTCAGGAAGAAATGGGAGCCAAGAGTCAAGTGACTCAGCCCCTTTGAACAGCCAGAAGGTCTGATTTCGTTCCAGCCAAATTGAAACCCATTTCTGCCAGAAATGTAACTTTTAGGCTTTTATTTAGCTTAGAACTGCTTGAGATTCAAAGAGCCTACAATTGTGCAACAAGGAGGTCTGTAACTGTAGAAGTAGAACAAAACAGGCAGCCTCTTCTTTTTATGAAAAAAATGTCCTTTTTATTGATCAGCTCTAATAACGTATTTTTTTTAATGTCTTTTCAATGGTTTAGCCATCCTTCCACTGTCACACCCATTCCCTCCTGAAATAAGCTGGAACAGAGAATAGCTCCTACTGCCAACTATTTTATTACAGTGACAAATCTCAGGCACTCCCCACGGATTAACCAGAAGGTGACTAACTATGCCTGTTTATTGGACTGCATTCTGAAATGTTCCTTTCTTGTGATTTCCCTTTCCTTTATTCATGCTGAAGCAGATCCCTTGATACATCTTTTATGATACCCAAGGGGAGAATTATTTGTAAAGCGAATATTGCCACAAAGCCTGACTGGCATGCAATCCAGCTATACAGTGCATGAGAGTTCTGCCATGTATGTATTCTATCATGAAGAACACAGACTTGTTGCTGGTTTTCCCACAAATGGCCACTGTGTTCAAACTAAAATAACCTGGGACCTCACTGTTCCTCTACTGTACTTTAGAAACCATTGGTGTATGGACAATTTTCATGCAGAGACAAGATGGCTGAGATAATATCTCTTATTGGACCAACTTCTGTGTGTGAGAGAGACAAGCTTTCAAGTCTGAAGAAGCACTCTATGTAGGGTTGCCAACCCTCCAGGATTTTGCTGGTGTCCCCAGGAATTAAAGATTAATCTTGTCATGTGATGAACCTCCAGGGATACGTCCAACCAAAATTGGCAACCCTAGCTCTCTGTAACCTCGAAAGCTTGTCTTTCTCACCAACAGAAATTAATCCAATAAAAGATTACCTCATCCATCTTGTCCGTCTCTCTAATCCCTGGGACCAACATGGCTACAACAGCACTGCATACAGTTTTCATCCAACCATTTGTGAGTGGTAAACTCTGCCATAGGCCTAACTAGGAAAAAAAACCAAAGGAATTCCAAACCAAAAGGCAGTAAAAAAGAATCTATGGGCAGATCAGTGTTTGAGCCTACATGGAACAGCACATATTATAATTCAGTGATAATGAGGATATCTACCGCCTACACTGTCTGTAAAGCGTCCAACTGCTATCCCAATAGCACATTTCTGCACAAGTTCTTGTATGAGTGGACCATTATTATCAACAAGACCCACTGTGAGATCTCAGCAGATATATCACAAAATGTTGTGCAAGATGTGGAAATTCCAGCTGATTTCCACTTTATAGAGTAATGGTCTTCGTATTTTGGCATGTCTTTAGATCATGCTTTAAACAACTTCTTTGTACTAAATACGTATGATTTTGACTAAAAGTATTTTTAACATGATAGTCTTGAATTTTATGAAAAGGATTATGTTGTGTTTATATTTTGGAATAGATGGTGGGATAATATGACCCACTACCCCCAAAACCTTGATTTGAAAAAAATGCAGGGTGGGGACTCAAACATTAATATCAACATCTCTGACATAGGGTATCCCAAAGGAGCATGGGGTCAATACGGTTTGAAATAGCTTAGCTGAAACAATCATACAATTCTTGCTGTGCTGGTACTCTGAAAGGTAAAAGAGAAAATGTTTCCTAAAAGTGCATAATAGTATATAGCACCAGACTGAAAAGCAGAGTCATTGAATCAGCTTCCTTTTTTGAACTCCAGATTTCATTCCGAAAATCCCCTTTTCAGATACTAGCCTTTTTATTGTATTATCCTTGAGATGTATTTTTGCAAGATACACAGGCTACCAAAATATATAAAGGGACAATGTAAACTACAAATCCACTCAATTTCAAAATGGAATTAAGAATAATTTCAGTTACTACACCTGTCTCTGGGTCCTTCTGCCAATTGCTGGTGTCTTACAATCAAATTTTCCAAATTTTTAAAATGTTTTGATTCCCTCATCTCTGTGACTACTGGAGAGACCCACACAAATGACAGAGAAGACTAACTGATTATACATGGGAAACAGTTAAACTATCTACACACATAATGCTGACAAAAGTACATATGAAACAAAAGACAACAGAGAAAATATTTTCTTCTCTAAATTCTTTCAGTTACACTAATCTTAGAGGTTACTTGTAACAATAGTCAGCAAAATACTGCAGACAAAAGGTTGATTTAAATTGACAGAGTCCATGTAAATACAATGGAGCAAATCTTCAGCAGGTGTAAATTTCAATAGGTCCGTTGACATCAGTTCAGTGGAGCTGTTCTGACCTTATACCAGTTGAGAACCTGGGCCACAATATTTTAAATATTAGCTTTATTTCATTATGTGTATCCATACATACTGTACAACACAGACATTTTCCCTTATAGGGCCTGATCCAAAGCACATTGAAGTCACTGAAAATCTTTTGAGTTCAGATCACATATATATAGCATATCTTTCTGGCAACACATTTGACTTTCACTTCATAACTGAGTACCATTACATTTTCTTAAACCACTTCTCTAAGGGTACGTCTATACTTACTTCCTGGTTCGGCAGGAAGCAATCGATCTTCTGGGATCGATTTATCGCGTCTTGTCTAGACGCGATAAATCGATCCCGGAAGTGCTCGCCGTCGACACCGGCACTCCTGCTCTGCGAGAGGAGTACGCAGAGTCGATGGGGGAGCCTGCCTGCTGCGTCTGGACCCGCGGTAAGTACCTTTTAGTTCGAACTAAGATACTTCGACTTCAGCTACGTTATTCACGTAGCTGAAGTTGCGTATCTTAGTTCGAACCGGGGGGTTAGTGTGGACCAGCCCTCAGTAATCCAAATAATAAATCTGTGTTGTTAACGTGTTAAGTCTTTGTATATCTATTCTTGGGGTCATTGCTGATTTAGATTGCTCCAGGGAGAGGTAAAAGCAAACATATTGGAAAGGATATTTCACTATCATCATGCTGTGTATTTGAGACTTCATCGTTTAGGTTTTAGTTAGTTATGTATTTTAATGTGTTTTTTCTCTTCAGTATTATCTAAAAAAAATACTACAATTAATGTTTTACACTTACAAAAGAAAACTAACAACATAACAATCCTAATTATTTAAATTCCAAGTGTAAAATGCTTAGAATTTTCCATATTTTTTTCATTTATATGAACTACTCCCATTATTAGTCCTATGGGACTAGTCTCCTCAGTAAGGATTTGGAGAATTAGGCCCCTTGTAGCTAACAAATGAATTAGTGTTCGAATTCCAATCATTTTATACTTTGATTTCAAATAAACTGATTCATATTTTCAAAGAATGTTGAGATCCTCCCACAAAAGGAACTATACAGTGATTGTCACAGTTTCAGGATATCTGCACCTGTATTCTTCCTCCCATCATCCCTTCCATGGTCCACTCCAGGAATGCCCAGCCAGGTCTCAGGGCATCACCTTTCTCTGGGCAAGGACCGTTGCGCAACTCCCTTCTGACCAGGGGGAGGGAGCCCCTTGCGTTACACTGTGATATCCCCAGCAAGCCCATCTATCTAAAGGCCGGTACCTGTGCTTTGCTTTCAGTCCAGCATCTGCGGTTAACATTTCTCCAGGTGCTATAACAGTACTTACTTGTTCCCACACAGCTCTTTCTATGCAAGCACATTTATTCTTCAGCTAAAAGCATTACACAGAAAACATAATAAAAACAATAAATGTTCTGACACACGTGCTACAAGTTTACCAGTGGTCACCCATCAGTCTTATGTGGCCCTAGTAGCCCAAGGTCTTTTCAACCCTTTTGCAGGGGTTCGGGCCCTTGGACAGACTGTCCTGTCAGTCTGCTGGATTAGGAAGAAGGTCTCAAGTTAGTTCAAGTTCATCCTTTTATACCAAAAGCCCTTTTATTGTTTCCTAGTCTCTGGAAAACCCAGCCTGAACCAGTATATGGAAGCCACCTCACGGGATGGAATGTCTCTGGAGTTTTTTTAGTCTTGGTGCCTTATGGGCCAGAGGACATACCAGACGCTTCCTGGAGCAGTGCAGAACCAGAACAGACAGGGACCTGCCTTAGCCCCGCTGTGCCGCTGACCAGGAGCCTCGTGAGGTAAGCGCTGCCTGGCCAGAGCCCACACTTCAAACCCTCACCCGCATCCCAACCCCCTGACCCAGCCCAGAGCCCCCTCTCTCACCCTGAACCCCTAATTTCTGGCCCCACCCTGGAGCCTGCATCCCCAGCTGGAGCCCTCACCCCGTCCTGCACTCCAGCCCCCTGCCCCAGCCCAGTGAAAGTGAGTGAGGATGGGGGAAAGCGAGTGACTGGAGGGGGGGGGCTGGAGTGAGTGGGGGCGGAGGCTCAGAAAAGGGGAGGGGAGAGGGGCAGGGAAGGGTGTTCAGTTTTGTGCAATTATAAAGTTGGCAACCCTACCTGAATTACAATTTCTATCTGAGTTTCAAACAGAGATGCTTGAAACTTAGCTGGAAATTGAAATTCAAATGCAGTCTCAAGGCAAGAAAGTCAAGCTGAGTTTGCTGTTATCTGCTTATTCACAGCACTGTCATCTTGGATTTTATGTAAAGATGGGGATGCTGTGAATAAGGTCATGTTAAGCTCTAGAAATTTACCGGCAATACTACAGGTGTATTATCCCTGTCTCATAACTGACAAGAAGAATGAAGCATAAACAACAGAAAGTGCATTCAAATGCAACAGGGTCAGAAATGTGTGTTATTTAAGTTCTTCAAAATTAGTACAATGTTGTTGTACTGCAAGACTGTAACAGCAATATAAACAATCATAAGATCAATGAATCATGGGACTTATTGATGACAAAGACCTATAAACTAGGTTCACCGGGGGAAGGAGACCAAAGCTCCAAGGTAAGTGGGGAAGTGGGATACCGGGAGGAAGCACAAGTAGGTGAGTGCAAGAGGGGAGGGCTCCTGCCCCATACTGGGACAGCAGGACAATCGGTGAGTTATCTTAAATGCCTATACACAAATGAAAGAAGCCTGGGGAACAAGCAGGGAGAACTGGAAGTCCTGGCACAGTCAAGGAATTATGATGTAATTGGAATAACAGAGACTTGGTGGGATAACTCACATGATTGGAGTACTGTCATGGATGGATATAAACTGTTCAAGAAGGATAGGCAGGGCAGAAAAGGTGGGGGAGTTGCGTTGTATGTAAGAGAGCAGTATGACTGCTCAGAGCTCCAGTATGAAACTGCAGAAAAACCTGAGTCTCTGGATTAAATTTAGAAGTGGGAGCAACAAGGGTAATGTCGTGGTGGGAGTCTGCTACAGACCACCAGACCAGGGGGATGAGGTGGACGAGGCTTTCTTCCAGCAACTAACAGAAGTTACTAGATCACAGGCCCTGGTTCTCATGGGTGACTTTAATCACCCTGATATCTGCTGGGAGAGCAATACAGCGGTCCACAGACAATCCAGGAAGTTTTTGGAAAGTGTAGGGGACAATTTCCTGGTGCAATTGCTGGAGGAACCAACTAGGGGAAAAGCTCTTCTTGACCTGCTGCTCACAAACAGGGAAGAAATAGTAGAGGGAGCAATAGTGGATGGGAACCTGGGAGGCAGTGACCATGAGATGGTCGAGTTCAGGATCCTGACACAAGGAAGAAAGGAGAGCAGTAGAATACAGACCCTGGACTTCAGAAAAGCAGACTTTGACTCCCTCAGGGAACTGATGGGCAAGGTCCCCTGGGAGAATAACATGAGGGGGAAAGGAGTCGAGGAAAGCTGGCTGTATTTTAAAGAATCCTTATTGAGGTTGCAGGAACAAACCATCCCGATGTGTAGAAAGAAAAGTAAATATGGCAGGCGACCAGCTTGGCTTAACAGTGAAATCCTTGCTCGTCTTAAACACAAAAAAGCAGCTTACAAGAAGTGGAAGATTGCACAAATGACCAGGGAGGAGCATAAAAATATTGTTCAGGCATGCAGGAGTGAAATTAGGAAGGCCAAATCACACTTGGAGTTGCAGCTAGCCGGAGATGTTAGGAGTAACAAGAAGGGTTTCTTCAGGTATGTGAGCAACAAGAAGAAAGTCAAGGATAGTGTGGGCCCCTTGCTGAATGAGGGAGGGAACCTAGTGACAGAGGATGTGAAGAAAGCTAGTGTACTCAATGCTTTTTTGCCTCTGTCTTCACAGACAAGGTCAGCTCCCAGGCGGCTGCACTCCGCAGCACGGTATGGGAAGGAGGTGACCAGCCCTCTGTGGAGAAAGAAGTAGTTCGGGACTATTTAGAAAAGCTGGATGAGCACAAGTCCATGGGGCCGGATGCACTGCATCCGAGGGTGCTAAAGGAGTTGGCCGATGTGACTGCAGAGCCATTGGCCATTATCTTTGACAAATCATGGCAATCGGGGGGGGGGGGGGGTCCCAGATGACTGGAAAAAAGCTAATCTAGTGCCCATCTTTAAAAAAGGGAAGAAGGAAGACCCGGGGAACTACAGGCCAGTCAGTCTCACCTCAGTCCCTGGAAAAATCATGGAACAGGTCCTCAAGGAATCAATTCTGAACCACTTAAAGGAGGGGAAAGTGATCAGGAACAGTCAGCATGGATTCACCAAGGGCAAGTCATGCCTGACTAACCTAATTGCCTTCTATGATGAGATAGCTGGCTCTGTGGATGAGGGGAAAGCAGTGGATGTGCTATTTCTTGACTTTAGCAAAGCTTTTGATACAGTCTCCCACAGTGTTCTTGCCAGCAAGTTAAAGAAGTATGGGCTGGATGAATGGACGGTAAGGTGGATAGAAAACTGGCTGGATGGTCGTGCTCAACGGGTAGTGATCAATGGCTCCATGTCTAGTTGGCAGCCGGTATCAAGTGGAGTGCCCCAAGGGTCGGTGCTGGGGCCGGTTTTGTTCAATATCTTCATCAACGATCTGGAGGATGGTGTGGACTGCACCCTTAGCAAGTTTGCAGATGACACTAAACTGGGAGGAGTGGTTGATACGCTGGAGGGTAGGGACAGGATACAGAGGGACCTAGACAAATTAGAGGATTGGGCCAAAAGAAATCTGATGAGGTTCAACAAGGACAAGTGCAGAGTCCTGCACTTAGGACGGAAGAATCCCATGCACTGCTACAGACTAGGGACCGAATGGCTGGGCAGCAGTTCTGCAGAAAAGGACCTAGGGGTTACGGTGGACGAAAAGCTGAATATGAGTCAACAGTGTGCCCTTGTTGCCAAGAAGGCTAACGGCATTTTGGGCTGTATAAGTAGGGGCATTTCCAGCAGATTGAGGGACGTGATTATTCCCCTCTATTCGACACTGGTGAGGCCTCATTTGGAGTACTGTGTCCAGTTTTGGGCCCCACACTACAAGAAGGATGTGGATAAATTGGAAAGAGTCCAACGGAGGGCAACAAAAATGATTAGGGGGCTGGAGCACATGACTTATGAGGAGAGGCTGAGGGAACTGGGATTGTTTAGCCTGCAGAAGAGAAGAGTGAGGGGGGATTTGATAGCTGCTTTCAACTACCTAAAAGGGGGTTCCAAAGAGGATGGATCTAGACTGTTCTCAGTGGTAGAAGATGACAGAACAAGGAGTAATGGTCTCAAGTTGCAGAGGGGGAGGTTTAGGTTGGATATCAGGAAAAACTTTTTCACTAGTAGGGTGGTGAAGCACTGGAATGGGTTACCTAGGGAGGTGGTGGAATCTCCTTCCTTAGATGTTTTTAAGGTCAGGCTTGACAAAGCCCTGGCTGGGATGATCTAGTTGGGGTTGGTCCTGCTTTGAGCAGGGGGTTGGACTAGATGACCTCCTGAGGTCCCTTCCAACCCTGAGATTCTACGATTCTATGATTCTATGATAAAGGCTATCCAGTGCAGTGTCGTTCCCCACAGTACTTTCTTCAGCCCATTACCGAGTCTAGTTTCAAATGTCTCCAGTGATGGAACTTACACAGTTTAATAAATGGCTCTGGCCCTAACCCTGTAAGGAGCTCCAAAAAAGACAGATCCCCTCGATGCACACAGAGCTCAGTTGCTAAATTGGAGCGTCTGTATGGAAATGTGTCCTGACATTCAGCCAAAATATTCCTCCGCTCACCTTCATATCATTATTCCCGGACCATTTGTACCACCTTAATTTCTCTCCATCCACTAGGGTCTACATCCTTCATCTATTTATGAGTGTTCATGTCATTCACGCACAGGCACACACCCTTTTTATCATGATTTACCTAACTAGTTATTGTAATCTTTTCACATAAATCAGTTAATCCCCTTAGCCTTTAAATCAATTCATTTCTCTTCTGATATAGCCTGGTATTAATCTGACATTTAAGAATACCCATTAAATGGGGAGAAACTGTTCAGCTGGAAACGGCAAGAATCAGCTGCATTTTTACTAACCTTCCATTTCCCAACACTTATTTTGAGATTCCTTAGATTTACCCTTCCTCTGCTCTAACAGTTATTTTCTCTACAACATCTACAAAATTCATCTTTTTATCTCTCTCTCTCAATGGTAAAACTCATTTCTATACTCTGGTAACTTCCTACTTCAAACTAGTCTAACCTTTTCCTTTTCAGCCTCCCTATCTCCTCTCTCTCTCCTTTATTCTGTTCAGTATGCTATAACCCAAATCATCTTCCTCTTCTGTCATCCTCATTATATCTTCCTGTGGCACTCTGTGCTTCATAGCAGCATTCTGGAACCCCCATATTAACCACTGTCATATAATTATGATATGTTTTGTACAAAGTATGCCTTGTGCGGTATCATTTTTCAAGTCTTGATCTATTGAACATTAATATACTTTTGAATTGTATGTGCTATCATTGTATGTGAAGTTTTGAAGTTTTACTATGTGTGTATTACTGAAATATGTTGTGAGGTTGCGAACTCCCACAAACAGCCTTTCAGACACAACAATGGAGCAGCCAGACACTGCTGATATCCCATTAAAGGAATCCACACTCCCAAGGACTGTCCCAGGAACCATATACAATGGAGACTTTTCAGAGATAGCACATAAACAATGGAGACTGCTTGACTCAGGTCATAGCAAAGGGTCTTTCCAGCAAGCTGGAAGAAACTATAAAAGAGAAGAAGACACATCATCACTTGGCCTCTCTCCCCCCACAACTCAACACCAGGAAACACGTCTGGAGGACAAAGACTGAACTGGGGAGGTGGTCCTAGGCTGAAGGAACGTTCCAGCCTGAATATGGAAGATCGGTAACCTGCTTGTATTATCTATCAGGGTGAGACACTGCCTGTCTAGTTTATAGAACTGATTGCAATTTTACTTTTAATTCATAGGTAACCAACTTTGATCTGTATGCTTACTACTTATAATCACTTAAAATCTATATTTCTGTAGTTAATAAATCTGTTTTCTATTTTACTTAAAACAGTGCATGGATCACTATTTTTACCTAAAATAGGGATGGATCACTTGATGATTATCTTTTCTGTTCATTCCCTCTGAAGCACCTGGCATTGGCCACTGTGGGAAGATGGGATATTGGGCTAGATGGATCTTTGGTCTCATCCCGTATGTCTGTTCTTATATTCTTAATTTGGTTGAAATGCTTGGAAAATCTGCTCAGGTTGCAAGGGCTGGTGCACGTCCACTTTCCTTTATAGAAGTGATGGACTGGATAATAAACGTACACTGGTCAGACGTCTGACCAGGGCAAGATGGTACAGCTCTGGGGTGCAAGGCTGGGGAGCTGGGGGGGAATTGGCTGGATCCTCTCTATTGTTGGTTCATGAGTGGCTGGCAAAAGCATTCATGTAACTCAGTTGGGTATAACCCTGCCTGTGGATGTCTGTGTAAGTGCAGTACCTGGAGAGGTTTACGGCTTGTCACAGCATCACAGTGTGCGAGGGAGCCCAGGTGGGTGGCACAGAGGACTCAGTGGTACCCTAGTTCCAGGTTCCACCCTGGGGTAAACTGCCACAGTTCCCCTTTCTTATTCTCTACACTGGCTCCCCCTCTTCTTACACAGTCATTTTAAGCATCCACTCCGCAGCTTTAAAGTTTTCACAACCCTGATCTTGTCTACATCACTGACATGATTTCTGATTACACCACTTCCTACTACCCAAGTTTCTGCTCCTTGTGGGTTTGACCTAGCAGAATACATGTGCTTAATTTTAAGAAAATGTGCTTAATGTTAAGCATATGCCTAATTACTTTGGTGTTTTAGGACCTTACTTCCTTTGCCCACTCCAACTCCAACTCCATGCCTGCCTCCAAACTCTTCACTGGGAGCTATGCACAGGCCTAAACCATAACTCTGAAGGGAATACAGATCCAAATCTCAACTTCAGACCTAGTCCATATCTCTGTAATTTGGCCAAGCCCAGAGCCAGGCATCCCCAAACTTGGGAAAAACTCAAATATGAATCTGAAATCTGCAGCTCAGGCCCACCTCTACTAGGAAAATTTCCTAATCACTGACATCAAGCACTTTCACTCCCTCCTTCCACTTGCTCCTAGAATCCAACCATTGCTGCTATGCGTGGGTGTGTTAACATACCCATGCAACTCCATTGCCCACTGTTGTGTTCACTTTATTTCATTGTACTAGTTGTGTCTTCAGTATGAACACCGGTAAGGGCAATGATCTTGTATTTTGCTTTTGGTATGTGTATACATGCTGTTATTACAGATACAGTATTGTATACATAATAAAAATTTTGGTTAGATACTGAGACCAGGGAAGGCAGCATGATATTTTTAAATGGAGACCAAGTTGTACAAGAACAAAAGAGATACCATCAATTTTGCTTGCCCAACAGGAAAGAAAACCTGCCTACTTCTACATGTGCTATATCTCATGAGGATATTCTGAATGCCTTAATGCAGTGGTTTTCAACCTGTGGTCTGTGGATCCCTGGGGGTCCGCACCCTGGGGGTCCGCAGGCTATGTCTAAGGAGTCCATGAAAGAGTGTTGTTACCATAGAACAGGGGTTTCCAAACTGTGGTCCGCGGATCTCTGGGGGTCTGCAGACTATGTCTAGGATTTCCAAAGGGGTCCGCACCTCTGTTCACAAGGTTTTAAGAGTCTGCAAATGAAAAAAGGTTGAAAACCACTGCCTTAATGGAAAAACTACATAAAAAGATAAGACTGTTATTAACTGCTGCTTTGGAATTAGCTGAATCAAATAAACACATACATTCATAAACTGGAAAGGAGGACAGAGTATGCAGAAGTATGTTAATTTTGTCATGGAACTTCAGACATTAAGGAGACCAGCTTAGTTCAAGCCCTGGTGAATAATATCTACGCTTACAATATTAGACTGGGAGGATTTACTGGATATTGTATTGTGGCTATTACAATCCCTAGCTGTTTCTCTGACCTATCTTTATAAAGCTATTCTGAAAGTTTCATGAACCTTCTCTTATCTCTGTAGACAAAATGACATTAATACATTGTTATTGTTAATTATTTATATACATATTGCTGTTCGTATATGTGCAACTGTATAAGAGGTGAAATGTGTCAAACAAGTAACAGGACCCTATTTTCAACACCTGGCAGTTTAAAGGCATGAAGTGGAATTTTCAAAATAATGTAAGTGACTTAAGGAGTAGAAGTCCCATTGAAAGTCATCACCACCGCCCCAGTTTTCAGAACCAGAAAAGGGTGTTTTCAGGCTTTCACATAATCAAAGAAGATTGAGTTAAAACTGCTTCTATTGTTGATTTTAATTTTACACTATATAAGTCTCCCCTCTTCCCAAAACTAGAAGAACAATAAACCAAAAATGTAATGGGGTGTTTGATAGTCAAATATATATTACTTACTTACCAGGTATTTCTATTACACTCTGCCGAAATTCAGCACTGTGTAAGGTTATTGCTTCTCAGTTGCTTGTAGTTATATACTATAAATATTTTAAATTCAGTGAAAAAACATTTCAAGGATCTATTAATCTAAAGTAACATAGCTCACATATAATTTCAGTTAACTTACAAACAGAGATCTTTGGTTTATTCTTGTGCAAAGAGAGCAGGATGTGCTTTGTGACCAAAGAACATACATTAGTGCATTTTATTAGCTAACTAACAACGTAAACACTATGGTATTGAGAGGTAGATACATGCTGACAAGCAGACACTTGATCCCAATACAATGAAAAAAACAGATCGTTGTGCTAGGTCATTATAGCATTTTAAACCTTTTATTTTTCTCTTCATACCCTGCCACTGTTCTGTACATGGAACTCCAGCAGAAGTCAATGGGAATACAGGCTCTGATCCTGCCATCAGCTCTATACCTGCAGACCCTTGCACTCATGTGGAGCTCCACAAGGACTCCACACAAGTGAAATGCTTGGCCCATGCACATCAAATTGCAGGAGCAGGGCTTTTGAATGTAGCTCAATATCAGCAGGAGCCCTCTGAACTATGTATGGATAGACTAGATAGAACACAGTAGTACCTGAACCTCTGATATTGTACTCTGGTTCAGAAGCAGCCCTTCTGAAGACAACAGCAGTATATAGAACAATTTATAAAAACAAAAACAAAAACAAAAAAACACCCCAACAACAACAAAAACCTGCTCTTGAAATATATTTTAGTTACACAGAAGCTGGATTCAGTCACTGCTCCCAAATATGAATTGTCCTAACATAATTCCATGGAATCCTTGGATATATTTTTATTTTCATACTATTATTAACTGTGATTGTATATCATATATTATCGTGTTATATATGAATACTTACATAGCACTGTAAATGTACATACCATAGTACTTTACAGAACATATAAACAGACAAACCAAAAAGATTATAATCTTAAGGCACGTAGTTGAGACAGGGAGAAAAGAAAAGGAGCAATTAAGAGAGGAGATGCAGAAGAATGTACTGATCAAGAGGGGATGAGATGAGGCAGAGGCAATCCTGACAGTTCTGAATTAGATCTTAATGTAACTACGTAGGAATCTTGAATGAGATGCAGAATTTATGCGTGTATGTATGTATGTATTTAATATGTATGCATTCCAGTAGCGCTTGTCATCTGCGAGGTACTGGCCCCTCACACAAGAAGACACAGTTCCTGGACCCCAAAATCAGTTAAAAAAAATAAGAAAAAGCTTTAGGCTAAATAACTAGCCCAATCCTTGTCTCATGTACTCAGAGCACATCCCCACATATCTGGATGCTTTTCTTGTAAGCTTTAATGTACAAAAAATACAGGTAAGTGATAAGTGATGATCCACTCACAATATCTGAGGAGGAAAATGGAACCTTATCGTCTACTTCTTTTCGCACTTGTATATGACACCGATACAGTAGGCACATTAGAAATACACTAGATAAACAAAATAAGACATGTCAGTGGTTTTCCACCTTTTCTATATTGGGACCACCTTCTCACCTAGCTGGGATCTGGCAGGGATGCACTTTCCATTCAGTAATATGGGAAAGATGGTGGTTGTGACCATTTGACAATTGATCCCCTGGTTGCGAATCCATGAGATAAACTTTTTTTAAACATAAAAAAGAGAAAGACATGCAGACTTCCAGGGCCAAAAATACGTGGTAAACTACATGCACGCTTTTTCACCCACCCAACGTGCATGTATGCTAGGGGCCTGATCCCAAGCCCATTGAAGTCAATGAGAGACTTTCCTTTGATTTCAACAGCCATTGGATCATGCCCAAGAATACCGATACATCCAGACAGATCCCAAAGTGTATGTGCAGTTTAGTTAATGTGCATTTGACAATTTGGCCCCATCTGTCTAAAACGTTTTGCTACAAATGAACAAAAATATTTAAAATAAATGTTATCCCTTTTGTTCTCCTTGTAAAAATCAATTATATCAGCTTAAATTTAATTCTCAAACTAGATTCTATTTCCAAGAAGCCACGGTTTCGCATTTAATTCAGATTTAGAATCACAGGACTGGAAGGGATCTCGAGAGGTCATCTACTCCAGTCCCCTGACTAATAAGTATTATCTAGACCATCCCTGACACGTGTTTGTCTAACCTGTTCTTAAAAATATCCAATGATGGAGATTTCACAACCTTCCTAGGCAATTTAGTCCAGTGTTTAACCACCCTGACAGTTAGGATTTTTTTCCTAATGTCCAACCTAAACTTCCCTTGCTGCAATTTAAGGCCATTTCATCCTGTCCTATCCTCAGAGGTTAAGAAGAACAATTTTTCACCCTCCTCCATGTAACAACCTTTTATGTACTTGAAAACTGTTATGTCTGCTCTCAGTCTTCTCTTTTCCAGACTAAACAAACCCAATTTTTTCAATCTTCCCTCATAAGTCATGTTTTCAGACCTTAAATCATTTTTGTTGCTCTTCTCTGGACTTTCTCCAATTTGTCCACATCTTTCCTGAAATGTGGCGCCCAGAACTGGACACAATACTCCCAGTTGACGCCTAATCAGCATGGAGTAGAGCGGAATAATTACTTCTCATGTCTTGCTTACAAATACTCCTGTTAATACATCCCAGAATTATGTTCGCTTTTTTTGCAACAGTGTTACACTGTTGACTCATATTTAGCTTGCAGTCCACTATGACCCCCAGATCCCTTTCCGCAGGACTTCCTAGGCAGTCATATCTCATTTTGTATGTGTGCAACTGATTGTTCCTTCCTAAGTGGAGCACTTTGCATTTATTCTTTTTGAATTTCATCCTATTTACTTCAGACCATTTCTCCAGTTTGTCCAGATCATTTTGAATTATAATCCTATCCTCCAAAGCACTTGCAACCCTTCCCAGCTTTGTATTATCTGCAAACTTTATAAGTTAATTCTCTATGCCATTATCTAAATCATTGATGAAGATATTGAACTGAACCAGACCCAGAACTGATCCCTGCGGGACCCCATTATACCTTCCAGCGTGACTGTGAACCACTGATAACTACTCTCTGGGAATGGTTTTCCAACCAGTTATGCACTCACTTTATAGTAGCTTCATCTAGGTTGCATTTCCCTAGTTTGTTTATGAGAAGGTCATTCAAGACAGTATCAAAAGTTTGTAGAAGTCTTTTCCAAACTCCAAAGAGTTCCTTAATTTCTCTACTCATGTATATAATTTGAAGAATATGCGTATAAAATTAATTTTTGGTACCACTTACCAAAATACAGCATATGTTCTGCTGTAATGAAACAACATTATCCAATCAGATACATGCTGGTTAGTTAGTAATCCTCTTAAAAAAATAAGTTTGGGGCAATGTTAGCCACAATGGATATTTAGTAGCTATTAATTCTAGTGACTAGCCACGCAGATTTGAGATGGTCTAATGTTATATTTTATTAATTCCTCCAATTACATCATGAATAAATTAGTCTCCTTTCACATATTTGCCACATTCCATCAAAAACCATGTGGAATAACCCCTAAAAGCCTCCTAAATTAAACAGTATCTCTTATTTCATTCTTTATAAGCCTTTCAGTAGCTTTATATTCCATCTAAACTATAACCAATAAAAAGAATATAAATATACTTCTTGTGTTCTGAACGATCAACTTTTATAAACAAGATGTTCTAATTTTAAATTACTCTGTTGTGGATTAAATACATAGATATTCTCAAAGTCCACAAAGAAGATATCCTTTAAATTGTATTCAGTACTATTTAATATGGAATAATTTAACTTTTCTTCTGGATTAAAAAATATTTTTATTACGTATGTGGAACTGATCCTTTATTAAATGATTCATTTCCAGTAACACACTATGATAGTGTAATTACTTCTTAAAATATTGAAATCAAATTAGAGGTGCTTTACAAAGACTGTGTTTAATAAGTGGCCTGGTTAAGTTTAATTTAAAAAAAAATTACTTTGGGGACTGGCTAGCTCAAGGACTGGTAATGAAATACAGAACCTGGAAATTAGATATAAATGTTGAACAGTGAAGGTAATTAAGCATTGGCACAGATTGCTAAGGGATGTGGTAAATTCTCCATCATTTGGAGTCTTTAAATCGAGACTGGATTTTTTTTTCTAAAATATATGCTCTAATTCAACCACAAATTATTGGACTAGATATAGGAATCGCTGAGTGAAATTCTATGGCCTATGCTATGTAGCTGGTCAGAGTAAATGATCATATTGGTCCGTTCTAACTTGAACAATCTTATGACTCGAAAATCTTTTCTTTCTAGGTCGCTACTTAAAGTCAGCAATGATCGAAAATCATTATCATCAAAAGGATGAGTAGTGCCCCTATATAAACTAGTCTAAAAATTATTAAAATCACCATTACAGCTGATATCCTTACTGGCAGTTTAAAAGAACAACTGCATGTCAGCTTAAACCGATGCAGCAGCAGAGTAGATACACTCCCTCAGAGTTAAAACAATCAAGTTAACTCCATTAATTGATATTGAACTGATTGATTTATCTAATGTAAACAGAGCCTACACTAAATAGTCACAGAGACTCTGGCCTTGGCTACACTACAGAATTTTGTTGACGCAAGTTACACCAACAATCAAAAACTAGTATACAGGGGCGGCTCTACCAATTTTGCCGCCCCAAGCAGTCGCCGCTGAATTGCCGCCGCCGAAAGAGCGGTGGAGCTGCTGCCGAATTGCTGCCGCGCACGGAAGAGCGATGGAGCTGCCGCCGAATTGCTGCCGTGGGACACGGACTACCGCCCCGTTCTGGATGCCGCCCCAAGCACCTGCTTGGAAAGCTGGTGCCTGGAGCCAGCCCTGCTAGTATAATTACATCACTTGTGCATGTTCACACAGCGCTCCTTCTGTCAGCAGATAGCACTGACAGAGAGAGCAGTGCACTGTCGGTAGCTATCCCACTGTGCTATTCACCACCTTCAGCAGCTAGGAGTTGTGGGAAGGCAGAATGGATCACAGCGCATGATGGGTGTGGGCTCAATGTCCCATGATGCCATTTTATCCATCCCATCATTCCATGGGTCTCCAACAGTTTCGCTGCATTTTTCAGTGGCCCCTGTTTACTGTGCGCCCGCCATCTCTGTATGAAAGGATGGATCCTGCACTGCTCTCTACTATTGTGGTCACTGTTATGAACACATCACAGCTGGTCATGCGGTATATCACGAGCGCCCAATCTGAACAGGAATCAGAAGTGCCTGATCTGCTGCGTGCCATGGAAAGAAACAACACCACATTACTTTTGGCATTCAGCAGCTGCACATGATGGACCATTGCTTTTGGGCTCGGGAAACAAGCACTGAGTGGTGGGATCATATCGTTATGCAGGTCTGGGATGGTGAGCAGTGGCTGTAGAACTTTTGGATCCAGAAAGCCACCTTCCTGGAACTGTGTGTGGCACTCGCCCTAGCACTGTGATGCAAGGACATCAAAATGAGAGCTGCCCTTTCAGTGGAGAAGCGCGTGGCGATCGCAGTGTGGAAGTTGGCAACTCCAGACAGCTACCAGACAGTTGTGAATCAGTTTGGAGTCGGGAAGTCCACCATTGGAGCTGCGTTAACCCAAGTGTGCAGGGCTATTATCACATCCTGCTATGAAGGACTGTGATGCTTGGCAATGAGCATGAAATACTGGATGGCTTTGCAGCAATAGGATTCTCTAACTGCGGCAGAGCGATAGATGCCACGCATATTCCAATTTTGGCTCCAGACCAGCTTGTGACGGAGTACATCGATAGAAAGGGGTACTTCTTTATGGTATTGCAGGTACTTGTGGATCACTATGGCCATTTCACTGACATCAACTCATGGTGGTCCGAAAAGGTGCATGATGCATGCATCTTTGGGAACGCTGGCCTGTATAGAAAGTTGCAAGCAGGGACTTTCTTTCCAGACCAGAAGATTCCAATGGGGGATATTGAAATGCTCATAGTGATCCTGGGAGACCCAGTCTACCCCTTTCTCTTGTGGCTCATGAAGCCTTACACGGGAATCTGGACTGCAGCAAGGAGCGCTTCAACAATAGGCTGAGCAGGTGCAGAATGACCGTAGAATGTGCCTTTGGCAGATTAAAAGCACACTGGCACTGCCTTTATGGCAGGCTAGACCTAAATGAGGAAAATATTCCCATGGTCATAGCAGCCTGCTGTGTGCTCCATAGTATTTGTGAGGCTAAGGGTGAAAAGTTTCCTCTGGGGTGGAGCACGGAGGCGGACCGCCTGGTGGCTGATTTTGAGCAACCAGATACCAGGGCTATTAGAATCAGGGTGGCTTTGAGGCACCATTTTGACAATGAGCTCCAGTAATGTGTCTTTCTATACAGCACTCTGCCATGCTTTAACTTGCTGCCTTGCATGAAAATGTTGATGATTCCTGACCATGATTTGTACTCAACAAATGATCAAACTGCCACTGTGTATTAATTGCAGCAGCAATGACCGTATGTAGGAAACAAAGATTGGTTATCTTTCAGAGAGTATGTTTTTATTAAATACCAATTAACAACACACACAAAAGGCTTGGTGGGAAAGGAGATAGCAATTAAGTGTAGGATCTATAGTTGTATGAAACTCCAGCTATCATTTTGGAAGCTGTCCAAGGGGGTGGAGTGAACAGGGTACCAAGACGGGCAGGGAAGTTGCAAGGAATATGTGGGAGGAGTTTGCGGAGAGCATGGAAAGCAGTTCTGTATTGGCTGCGGGGGGCCAAGCATGCATGAATTCTGCCTGCAGTGTGATTAGGGACTTCAACATCTCCATTTGCTTCTCCATCACTTTTAGCATCCACTCCTGGACCATTAAAATTCGCTACTGGCTCTCCTTTCCGTCACCCCTGTCTATTTTATCATTTTCTTTAAAGTCTCTCTCCACGCCCTGCATTCTTGTTTTTCGGCTTCTGAGGATTGCAGCATATCTCAAAACATATCCTCCTTGCTCCTCCTTGGTTGCTTCCTTATCTGGCAGAGGTACTCCGCCCATGTGTTGGGAGTTTCCCTGAATGTCACATCTGCAGAAGCACAAGAAACAAGAAACAGAAACATGATTGTTAGTGAACGCACAGCATCAAATCATTATAATAAAATGCACCTTTTTAAAAATACGAATCAGCTTCTCCCTGTCCTTTGGCAAGCACACAGCTCGGCGAAAGCCCTAAACATGGTGAGTTCGGCCTGGGAGGGAGGTGGGGTCAAGATGGGGCAAAGAATGTTGGTGGTTTTTTAAGGGGATCACTGCAGGTGACTAGGGACAATATTGTAAATTCTGCCACCATTTTCCACAGACAGGGGTCATTAAAGCTGATATTTCATTCCTGAAGGTAAGCAAGGATGCAAGATTGCATCTCCTTCATGCGTGCGGCTTCAGACCTGGTACTTATGCTGCTTACCTGTGTGTTGCTTTGGTCCCAGCACAAGTGATTGCCGATTGGTGCAGGAAAGTTCCCTAAAACGAGTGAAAGAACAAAGCCAAGGAACCTTCGGTAGAGGATTGGCGAGTATGTCCAGGAAAGTTTCCTAGAGATCTCTCTGGAGGATTCCCGTGAAATCTTGGTGTGCATTAACATGCTGTTCCACTGTACTGCTTAGCTACACAGTGGAATGTGAACCACAGGCAAACACAGCTAGTCTTGTACATTTTTATCCCTTCACCCACTGCTAGAATATACAAAGGACAGATCTACCTCATATAACCAAGCAGCATCAACTCAAAAAGATCACTTACCAAAGCTCTCCTCTCCCGCATCATGCGCACCAGAGACGGACTGCTGGGACTGGGTAGACCGCTCCGGAGTAGAAAAGAAGTGCTGACTCACAACACCACCGGACAATCCTGCTGTGTGCGCCACATCATTCTCCAACCCAACCTCCTTGTCCACAACTTTGTCCTCTGGGTTGAGTCCGCGGACTGCTGTCTCCAGCCCTGCCAAAGTTCCACTGGGCTCTTGGCGGTGGAGGTGGGGTCGCCGCCAAGGATGGTGTCCAGCTCTTAACAGAAGCGGCAGATCTTCGGTGCTGCACCAGAATGACAGTTTGACTCCCTTGCCTTCTGGTACACCTGCCTCAACTCCTTTATCTTCGCACGGTACTGATGTGTGTCCCATACATAGCTCTTATCCAACATACGACAAGAAATCCGCTCATAGGTATAGAGGTTCCTGTGGCTGGAGTGGAGCTGGGATTGCACAGCCTCCTCTCCCTACAGTACCAGCAGCTCCAACAACTCAGGTGTGCTCCAAGTGGGAGAGCGTTTCCTGCATTGAGCTGCCATGGTCAGCTGGGAAGATGCAACGTGAACTTTCCATACTGAGCAAACAGGTAACTCTAACAGGACCGCTTGAAAATAGTGACCATAATATAATAACATTTAACATTCCTATGGTGGGAAGAACACCTCAGCAGCCCAACACTGTGGCATTTAATTTAAAAAAGGGGAACTATGCAAAAATGAGGAGGTTAGTTAAACAGAAATTAGAAGGTACAGTGACTAGAGTAAAATCCCTGCAAGCTGCATGGACACTTTTCAAAGACACCATAATAGAGGCCCAACTTAAATGTATTCCAAATTAAAAAACACAGTAAAAGAACTAAAAACGAGCCACCATGCCTTAACAACCACGTAAAAGAAGCAGTGAGAGATAAAAAGGCATCTTTTACAAAGTGAAAGTCAAATCCTAGTGAGGTAAATAGAAAGGAGCATGAACACTGCCAAACTAAGTGTAAAAATTTGATAAGAAAAGCCAAAAAGGAGTTTGAAGAACAGCTAGCCAAAAACTCAAAAGTTTTTTAAGTACATCAGAAGCAGGAAGCCAGCTAAACAATCAGAGGGGCCCCTGGACAATCAAGATACAAAAGGAGCACTTAAAGACAATAAAGTCATTGCAGAGAAACTAAATGAATTCTTTGCTTCAGTCTTCACGGCTGAGGATGTTAGGGAGATTCCCAAACCTGAGCCGTCCTTTGTAGGTGACAAATCTGAGGAATAGTCACAGAATGAAGTGTCTGTTGAGGTTTTGGAATTAATTGATAAACTTAACAGTAACCTAGAGGAGGAACCTAGAAGAGGTTTTGGAATTAACTGATAAACTTAACAGTAACGAGTCACCGGGAACAGATGGCATTCACCCAAGAGTTCTGAAAGAACTCAAATATGAAATTGCGAAACTAACAACTATGGTTTGTAACCTGTCCTTTAAATCAGCTTCTGTACCCAATGACTGGAAGATAGCTAATGTAACACCAATATATAAAAAGGGCTCTAGAGGTGATCCCGGCAATTACAGACCGGTAAGTCTAATGTCAGTACTGGGCAAATTAGTTGAAACAATAGTAAAGAATAAAATTGTCAGACACAGAGAAGAACATAAATTGTTGGGCAAAAGTCAACATGATTTCTGTAAAGGGAAATCATGTCTTACTAATCTATTAGAGTTATTTGAAGGGGTCAACAAACGTGGACAAGGGGGATCCAGTGGACATAGTGTACTTAGATTTCCAGAAAGCCTTTGACAAGGTCCCTCACCAAAGGCTCTTACGTAAATTAAGTTGACATGGGATAAGAGGGAAGATCCTTTCATGGATTGAGAACTGGTTAAAAGACAGGTAACAAAGGGTAGGAATAAATGGTACATTTTCACAATGGAGATGGATAACTAGTGGTGTTCCCCAAGGGTCAGTCCTATTCAACTATTCAATCCTATTCAACTTATTCATAAATGATCTGGAGAAAGGGGTAAACAGTGAGGTGGCAAAGTTTGCAGATGATACTAAACTGCTCAAGATAGTTAAGACCAAAGCAGGCTGTGAAGAACTTCAAAAAGATCTCAAAAAACTAAGTGATTGGGCAACAAAATGGCAAATGAAATTTAATGTGGATAAATTAAAAGTAATGCACATTGGAAAAAATAACCCCAACTATACATACAATATGATGGGGGCTAATTTAGCTACAACTAATCAGGAAAGAGATCTTGGAGTCATCGTGGATAGTTCTCTGAAGACATCCACGCAGTGTGCAGCGGCAGTCAAAATAGCAAACGGGATGTTAGGAATCATTAAAAAAGGAATAGCGAATAAGACAGAGAATATCTTATTGCCCTTATATAAATCCATGGTATGCCCACATCTTCAATACTGTGTACAGATGTGGTCTCCTCATCTCAAAAAAGATATACTGGCATTAGAAAAGGTTCAGAGAAGGGCAACTAAAATGATTAGGGGATTGGAATAGGTCCCACATGAGGAGAGAGTAAAGAGGCTAGGACTTTTCAGCGTGGAAAAGAGGAGACTAAGGGGGGATATGATAGAGGTATATAAAATCATGAGTGGTGTGGAGAAAGTGAATAAGGAAAAGTTATTTACTTGTTCCCATAATATAAGAACTAGAGCCACCAAATGAAATTAAATAAAAGGAAGTTCTTCACACAGCACACAGTCAACCTGTGGAACTCCTTGCCTGAGGAGGTTGTGAAGGCTAGAACTATAACAGGGTTTAAAAGATAACCTCCATGAATTTATCTAGTTAAATGGCTATTAGCCAGAATGGGCAAGGAATGGTGTTCCTAGGGCCTAGCCTGTTTGTCAGAGGGTGGAGATGGATGGCAGGAGAGAGATCACTTGATCCTTACCTGTTAGGTTCACTCACTCTGGGGCACCTGGCACTGGCCACTGTCGGTAGACAGGATACTGGCCTGGATGGACCTTTGGTCTTACCCAGTATGGCCATTCTTACGTTCTTATAAATGGGAAAACTCCCACTGAGTTCATTGTGAGCAGAATGGGAGCATGAGATATTATCAGTGAACCTTTCACAGGATCCCATGGTATTTAGTGAACTTTATAATGGATCTCTATGAAAACAGTGATATTGTTTTGAATTAATCATCCATTAAAAAACACAGTAACACTAACTCTAATTACAGAAACAGCTTTCAGAAGAGCTAGGTTTTTTAAAATGCATTTTTTTCTTTAAGGAAATTATTCACCTACCATTACCTCAATAAATTACATCAGCTAAAGTGTAACAAAGTCTTGTTCCTACAAATACCTGAACTTGACAAACTTAGCACAAATTCTTGTTTGTTCTGTACAGTCTTGGCTCCAAAAAGTGACTTATGTGGGGTCTGTTGTTGACAGAATTGTTTAACTGATGGTCAGATATATTCAGACACCATGATATGATTGCCTCCTATGTTTCTGGTGCCAGCATTTGAGACAGTATTATTTTTAGCACAATAGACTTACTTATTTCTAATTAGTTATGTGAAAATTATTTACTAGAGGTCAATTGTGAATTTCTTATTTTAGCTAGAATAATCTGTTCCCTAGCCTCCTCAGAAAAGTAACCACTAGAAAGATTGCTGGATACCTTTATATACTTATTTTTAAATGTACGTTAATTTAAAAGTTTCAATGCAAAAGAACATCATATCACCCCTACCCTTGCCACAACTTTCCACTTCCCAGTGAGCAAAACACCTCTCCTCTCCTCCAACTCCCTCCTTAGACACCATTTATTTTGCTAAGTCTTCCAGCTATGTCAACCACTGACAATCTGCCTCACTTCTCACATTTCTATTATTATGCCATGGATCATATTGATATGAAATAGACTGAAATGTCCTTAGGATTGTCTTTGCTGTAAAGTTTTAAAATAATAATTATTAGCATGTACCAATGTAAAATAAATAACATCAAATAGCAATACCAATCATATGGATTTGGAGCACTGTCTGGAGAATTTGGATTCCATAAACAAGAACAATTATTTCAGTAGTTGGTGACAGCCATGTTCTTGCTCCCATATGTTTCATTCTGTTTAAAGGGCATTGCACCCATTTTTTCTTAGACTCTGACATTTTTCAGCTCTCTGAAATTTCAAAAGATAATAAGCACCTTTCTACATGAATGAGCTCAGGAGTTTGAACTAAGCTGGCAACATGAATGTTTTCCCATGCCTTGCCGGTGGTAGCATCCTACCCAGAACCTCATCTTTGCAGCTGTTCCTGTACACAGCATTTCCCTAGCTTACAGTTTCTTTTCACTATGCTGCTGCTCTACCCAGTACTCCTGCGCTAATGCCATGTGCAAAAGTTACAGCACAGGGCATGGATTTTCAGCATAATGAGGGAAAACAAACAGTGAAGAGGGCAGGAGAGAGCGAATATGAAGAAGCAAATAGAACTGAGGCATACAAAATCTGGAAGGGAAGGAACAAAGCTACACTGGAAAGAGGGAAAAGAAATAAACAGAATGTGAAGTCGTGTGAGACACAAATGAAGGAGTAACAGACACACAAGTGAAAGGAGCAGATGCAATAATCTGAGGGCACCATAACAAACTGCAGGACTAAATTTGAGTCAGTAATGGTTGGGGATAGGAGCTCTGCAGAGGGATCACCCTGTTCTCTAACAACTGTAGGCTACATTGAAGAACGAGGCAGAGTAAAAGTCACCATGATGCAAGACCTCTGCAATAGGAATCCTTTAAGACAGCTCTAAAAAGGAAGGGGAGAGCAGACATTTAGTCCAGTCCACACTGACAAACAAACAAGTATAAAAAGTGAGTTTAAAAACCATACTCAAGTTGTTTTAAAACCTCATAGGCAAGAGACAGGACAAAATGGAAAGAAGAGGGTTGCAATCTTTCATGATACGTGACAGATATTTACAATGCTAATTATGTTTAAAACAAGCTTGCCCATTAAATCTAATTTCTAATTGCCCAGCTTCCTTAATTAAATCAAACGTAATGTATGTTGTTATTTTAATCATGGTTATAAGCTGATCTTGCATTCTTTGCACATCCAAAACACCTGTTAAAATCAATGGGAATTTCAACTGCTTAAGGCATACAGAATTGGGTCCATTATTATGAATGTGAGAAAAAGATAAATGTACATACTGTATATTGTATCTATAACTATCTTTCTACCTCTCTTTGTACAAATTATTTGATTTCAGTCAGGGATACAAAATATAATAAAATTAGAATCCCAAAATAAAAAATTAAACAAGTGAAAAATGTGATGAATGGAGCTGAAAGATCAGAAACAATAAGATACAAAAATGAATAAGGGGAAAATTCAAAGACAATGTGTTTTAAAAAAAACAATAATGTTATTGGCCAGGAATTTTCTCTATGAAAGTTCTAAAATTTAATTTATTTAGGTTTACTTACCTAAAATGATAAGGAAGCAAAATTTCTGTACATAGGGAGCGTATGGACTTAGAATTAGGGCTGTCCTGCCCACTGCTATACTGGGGGTGAAGCTGTTACAGAGAATAAGCAGCAGGGAAGTATCACTCCAAAGCACTTAAGAAAACAAAAGGGAGAAAGGTGAGGTGTCACTGCTACAGGTGATGCAGTCTACACACCAAGCCCTCAAGAGGATATGGTCTGCTAGCTAGAAAGCACATCTAGTCCTCCAACCAGCTAGTGTATATGCTACAGATGCAGGATGTTGTATCCAGGGGCACTTCCAGCTCCTTTCAGCAACCAAAGTGAGCTGTGTGGTGATTCCTCTATCATGCCTATCCATAGGAATTCTACCCTGGACAGCAGGATTCCAAACTCATCTGCTACTGTCTTTCTTACACTGTACCCATCCACCTAGGCAACTTGCCTTGCAGTTCTGGCCAGGGCAAGATTTGACTTCTTGTTTGTATTATATAAACAGTAAGATGTCAAGTTGTGCTTTTTTTTTTCTTGGTAGATTTACACAAACAGATTGGGGGTGGGGAGAGGAAAGGAAAACATTTCTGACATTTGCTTTTACAGTACTACGGTTATGTAACACTGTGACAAACTAAATACCGAAGAGGCTAAGTACCATGACAAATTACCACAGTCCTAGGCTTTGAATCTGCTTATCAAACTAGAGAACATCTTAATAGATTTATAAGCAACATACTAGTAAAGTATGAAGACATTTTGATGTTTATTCTATGATTAGCTATTCCATTCATTTAATATATTTTTGACGCATATGTGATATCTATGTATACTGACTTACATCTGCACAAACAAAATCCAAGCAACCAAAATCTACTTGGTTTACCTCAATACTCCCTTCCCCCCAGACACACACATACACAGACTACTTCTGAAAAAACAAAGGTAAAAATTAAAAATGAGAGGTGTAGTTATATGCCATGGCATATATCTGTATGTGTTTAAAAAAATAAGGCCATTCAAAACAACAATTATATTCACAGTCCTGCTCCTACTGAAGTCTATAGCAGAACTCCCATTGAATTCAATGGGAGTAGGAGCACACCTGTTTTAAAAGGTGAGTATTGTATAATGAAGATTAAAGACATTTTTATTTTTTTTCTTGATAGTGACAACTCAGACTACTTTATGAATTTATTTATTTATTGTGAGTGTTGGGAATGGAAGGAGAAAAGTAATAAAAGTATGAATTAACATTACTCTCAGTCCCCAAATTTAAAATGGATAATGCAGAAGGCTTTTCAAAGGAACTGATATTGATAAACTGTGTTATTTACAAACACATACTGGCAAAGAGTCCATAGTCTGAATATCTGTATATATCTGAGAGCTTGCCATAGAAATAAACTGCTGTGTAAACAATATATTTTGAGGGAATAGGTGAGAATTAATTTTACGAAGATCAAGGGTGTTTTCACCCCTTTCTGTTGCTCTGGTTTGTATAGATTTTGTTGTGTACCATATTCTGCCTAATAAATCCATTGCTTTTACTACGTAGTGTTATGTATAAATGGCCACTGATGATCCTTCTAGCTCAGCAATTTAAGACAAGAGCAGAATTCAGATCCGCAAAAATGTTTGCTATAAAATGTTACCACTGTGGCTACTGAAAACATTAGGAAAGGGCCTAATATATCTAGCTTTTAATATATCTGCCACATGAACATCTTTGCAACAGCATAGCATTCATTCATCCATTCAATATTTCACTAACTGGTCATGTCACAAGCCTGAAAATAATCGTTTCATTTGAAATTAAAAATGTGTAGATCTTTGTACACTGGCCCCCTTAAAAATGTTATACTGTTATCTAAAAGGTTTCCTCTTCATTAAAAAAGATTGCATATCCGGATGCCCCTAATTCCTCCAACAGCCTCACTGTAAAATCTTTAGATTCTAAAATTACTTCTGAAACCGATACCTTTAAATTATCTCTCGAGGGCAGATGGGATCTTGAGGCCACCTTGGAGAGGGGAGAAGATGTTTGCAGTGGGGGAGGGAGGGGGACTGAATGCTCGAAGGCAGCCGCCGGAAGCCGCTGGAGGGCTGCTTCTCTGCGTGTTCACATGCCGCTGCTCTGCAGCAGCTGCCAAAAGTACAGCTCAGTCTTCGCTGCTGCTGCTGCTGCTGCTGCCCGGTGATTCATTGTCAGGCTGCTCATCAGGACAGGACAACTGTCTTGTGCAATGTCAATGGGTTGCACAGCACGCCAAGGAGAGCACCGCGCGACCTGGGGAATTCCATCACAGGCTAAGAACTAACCTGCCCAGCCGCCACCTGTCCTCCACCTGCCTCTGGGGGAGCGCAGAGCACCTGGCGTGGGTGATGCTGGGTCTGTATGTCCTGAAGCTGAGGCCCAGCAGTAAAAGGAAGGTCGCTTTCCACAGCCCCACAAAACACACCCAGCTGGGGCTGTTTTCAGGTGCCCCCCCATGGTCTGACTTTCAATAGACTTTGATGGGTAGGAAACAGGGCTGCCCAGCCTCTGGTGCCTCGGCAGGTTTGCCACAAAAATCCTCCCCCTCTGCAGGGGGCTGGGGAGAGCTCCTGTCTGGAGGAGGACCCCAGCGGGATCGGGTTACAGCTCCCCGGCTCCCCCGCCGTGCCAATTACCGTCGCGGATTCAGTGCAGTTACATAATGTTAGGGGTGCCCCCCACCGTGGTCCTCGCACGCCAGCGCCGCAGCACTGGGGAGCAGAAAGGCGCATGGGTCACCTCCTCCTCCTGCACTCAGGACCGCGTTGCGCGGGGCCACATCTCCAACAGCTTACGAGTCAATGGGCTGTGAGGCGCAGGGACCAAGCGGGGACGCGCGGTCGGCAACAGCGGGGGAGAAAGGGCTCGTGTTTGTGGGGTAGGAGGCCGAGGAGGGAACGGCGAGGAATCTGCGGGGTGTAGAGAGGGTCTAATTCCTGCAGATCCAGAAGGCGCGGGAGGATCTGGTATGTGCAAAGGGGGCGCTCGGGGAGGTCTCGTGTGTGCAAAGAGAAGGCTGCAGAGGGTTTTTTGGTGTATGCAGAGAAGGGGTTGCAAGAAGATCCGTTGTGTGCAGAGAAGGAGCCGCGGGGATCTAGTCTGTGCAGAGGGGACTACTGCAGGGGGGGTCCGATCTATAGAGAAAGGGGACTGCAGGGGGGATCAGGTAAGAAAAAAGAGGGAGCTGCGTGGGAAACGTGTGGAAGGAGCTGTAGTGGGGATCCAGTATGCGGAGAGGAGGTAAAGGGCGGGGGGAGGCTGGTAGGTGCAAAGAGGGAGCTGCTGGGTTCTGGTCAAGGGATGCGAGTGGACGGTGGGTGCAGAGAGGAGGTTGCAGGGAGATATGGTACCTGCAGAATGGAAGAGAGGTATGCAGAAGGATCTGGTATGCGCAGAGGAAATAAAGGGAAGGTAAAGTTGGTGCAGAGGGACTTGTTGGGGTTTTAGTAAGAGGTGCAGGGAGGTCGTGTGTGTGCAGTAAGGAGTTGGGGGGGCTGGGAGAAACGCGAGGGAAGGACTGGCATGTATTTCTAGCAGCATCTTTTAAGATACTAAGGGAGGAGGGATCTCGCTCTAAACCGCTGTTGTTAGGCAATGTGGGGTTTCCAGAAGTGTTCAACGTCTTGCCCCTTCTTTGTACCAAACGGTCCCCTGTATCCCATTATTCTGGATATTTCAGCCTATGCATGACCCTTCTGTGCAGAATGAGACACAATTAAAATAAACAACTGTACTGAGCACACGCAATTGTTCATGTGCTAACAAGCTCCCTTTACAATTTCAGGAACCTGCCTCTTATAGGTTGGCCAAAAACCTGGGAGGGATGGAAGGAGGGGAGAAGGGAAGTTCTCACTTTTGAGGTACACCCCCAGTATATGTTTCCTCTTAGCTCTCTAACTCATTATTTTAAAACGTTTTATTCTTAAGCTGCACTTTTTGCTGCCCTTGCCACATTCTTCCTTGTATGTACTACCTGCGTTTAGACATCCTGCCTAAATGCCCTTAGAGAGTGCCCTGTCCCAGTCCCTTAGCTATCAAACAGGCTAGATTTCTTAACTCAGAACACAGCAGTCAGCGACAGCAGCTTTTATGAAACCTTCTTTCTTGACTGGTTGGGTCACCGAGCAAAACGCCTCCATTCCCACACGAGTTCTGCCGATCTGCCTCAACTTGCCTCTCCTTTGTTTTGATCTCTGGAAATGAAATTCTCCTCTCGTCTCCTCTCCCTCCTTCTCACACCTTCCTGTGGGAAATGACTTGGATTGCACATCAGCTTCTGTTATCTCCACCCACCTCCATTTTCACCTCGCCCTATTCCCAAGCAAACAGGCGCGCAGCACATCCATCGTGCAGTTTACCACATCAGAGGAGTGAGATGAGCGCGCTTATTCCAAAGCTTATGCCTGAAAATATCCTGCAGATGCACAAAAGGGCGAACCACTTACAAGAAACATCTGTCACACAAACCAAGACTATCAAGAAAGTAATCGTAAGGCTCTCTAGCAATTTGCTCTTCACAATGGGTTTGATGACCTTGCAGGGACTGCTGATCTTCCTCTTAATTTTCGCATGGTCTGTTTGCACTGGAAAACATAATGACCTTTTCTCTATTGCTTTTCAAGTGATTAGAAACGTCAAAGGCTTCCGCCTATCAGCAAAACATGCCCAAACGCAAATTATTAAGCGAGCGATCAATGCCTGCATTTGATGTTGTTGGTATTTATATCCTAATCAATATAGCAGTCAGTCTCTCATCTTAAAACAGGTCAAGGCAGATTGCTGTGGACACAATTTCCCCCCATTTGGTCAATAAAAACAACAACGCACACAAAGTGTTAAGAAAGGTAAAGCAATGTTACACAACTTTGCTCGTTACGATTATTTGTAAGCGCTAAAAAGAGGCAGAGATAGCCACATTGCTTTAAGCTTTTAAGTACTACTAACATATGGCACAAAAGCCTCCTTCTATTTCCATCGTATCCAGTTCATCCACTTTCACTAGCAAACACTTCTGACACTTTTCCGGGGGGAAATAAATCTGCACCTACAGGATATCAGACAGTTTGACACTTTACAACCCTCTCATTTTATCCCCCACTTCTATCAGCAACAGAACAACTTCGCCATCTGCATCTAGAGATGTATGTATGTAGGGAAAGGTTTCTATTTATAGATTTAGAAATCATATGTAGTTATACTCCCCCTCCCCCTATTGTCAACCCCCCTAGCGGACTTTAAAAAGTAATCCTAATCCTTAAATATCGTGCAGGCAAACACGTCACAATTCACTTTCTCTATTCACCATCACAAAATGTTCACCCCCTCATCCTTTACTGCCAGCAAATAGCAGGATGATGCAAAGCCAACAGCACTTTATTGTAACCATGCATTTCACCGCATCCATGCAGAAGATACATTGGTGCAAGAAATTCCAACCCCATCATGAACCCTAAATTAGCATCCAAGAGCAAAGGGAACACTTACAGTTTGCGTTGTGTGCTGTCACCTGATGCAAAGGATAAAACTCAAAAGGGCAGATTTTGAGAGAGAGGAAGAGACGTATTTAATTCAGATCAGTGGTGAATCGGTCCCTGGCTCGCCCGCTCTCTCTCTCTGCGGCTTAAATCCCCTTTAGAGCCCAGCAGCTGCTTCCACACGTTCCTCCGCTTTGCTCTGCACTGCAGATCGGGAATCCCAGAGAAATTCAAGGTTCCCTTGCTGGACGGAGCTGCCTGCGCACGCGCTGCCCGTTCCCCGAGCCGGTGGAGTGCCAGATTTTGTTCGCCAAGAGAGAGGAGCATGCGCATTCACAACAGCGAGGCCGCTGCCCTTGCTTCTGCTCTCGCCTGCCATCAGAGATCGGATCCCTGAGCAAAACCGAGTGTGGAGGAGAGGAAACGAACCGGGAGTGGGGGGAGGGAAGTAAACCAGGGAAGGGAGAGTGGAAGAAACAGAGTAACGAGATCAGTAAAACAGGGAGAAGGACAAAAAAGGGGGGAAGAGCAGCAAAAACATTGAGGAGGGGAAGCAGGCGGGCTAAAACACTGGGGAGCGAGTAAAGAGGGGCAATTACGCAAATACCAACAAAAACGAGGAGGGCAAACGCGGGGGACAAAAACCACAACGGAGTGGAGCAAAAATGTGTTGGGGAAGAGCAAAAATTTCGGAGGAGGGGGCAGGTGAGCAAATGCATGGTGAAAGAGTGGAAAGGAGCAAAAAAGGGAGGGAACTGGGGAGCATATCTGGAGAGGGGGCAGAGGAAAAGAGACAGGGATTAACGTAAAAGGTTTTATTGGTTTTGAACATCACCTTCTGTACACTCAATTTTTATTTAATCTTCAGGTCACCTTTAAGATATTGTCAAATACTACACACAGTTGTCCATCACTGAACATTAAAATGGATGGGCAATATAGTCTGTTTTGTCCCTGAATTCTTTCAGTGGTTAAAGAAAAAAATATTGGGGCAATACATTGCTTTCACAAAAGTGCTGTCTACACACCCTTCACACATATACTGGGCTGTTTCATTGCTTGTAGAGAGTGCATTGTCACAATTTATTTCCACAACAATTTCAAACTTTCTATAATAAAATGGAGGTTAGTTGACGATTTTTAGTTTAGCTAGTCATGTTCCCTCATTTAATGTGATGAACAGGTGACTGACCTTCTTTATATTGTTATTAATATTAACATTAAAAATGTGTATTGTGCTAGCACTTAGAGGCCAGGACCCTTTGTGCTAGGCACTGTACAGACATGTAACAAAGAGACAATCTCTGCCCTGAAGGTTTTACAATCTCCGGCCTTGATCCTGCAAAGATTCACAGGCTTGATTAACTTTACACTGTGTGAATAGTCCCACTGACTGTTCACAATGCATTAAATTAAGCAATGCATAAATCCAAAATGTAAGACTGTAGACTACAGGTGGATACAACAAACAGACAAAGGGAGCAAAAGGAAATAATGCTAACTGCGAAAAGCAGTACTCATTGGAAACCAGATGCTTGACCATTTTAGAGGTTTTTTTAGGTCTCACCCTAGAAAGAGGGTGGGAAGGGGAGAAGGATAGCTCAGTGGTTTGAGCATTGGCCTGCTAAATGTGGGGTTGTGAGCTCAATCCTTGAGGGGACCACTTAGGGATCTGGGGCAAAAATCTGTCGGGGGACGGTACTTGGTCCTGCTAGTGAAGGCAGGGGACTGGACTGGACTCAATGACCTTCCAAGGTCCTTCCAGTTCTAGGAGAGTAGCATATCTCCATTTTAAAAAAAAAAAGAGTTTTAAGCAAGGATTTGAAGAAAGATATTATTATTTAATTGCACACAATTGATTTAACTGTAGTTAATAATCATCATTAATTATTACTGTTAATTTATTTGTATTGTTGAAGTGCCCAAAGGCCCAACCAATTCAAGGCTGAATTCTGCTAGGCATTGTACGAATACATAGGAAGATACAATACTTCCCCTTAAGAGTTTCCAATGGATCTGATTTATTTAACATTTTTAAAATTGTAACTTTATTTATTTTGACAATTTAAAAAAATAAAAGATGGGGGGCAAAAAAAAAAAAGGTAAGAAAATTCTAAAACACAAAACTTGGTTTCAAAACCACTTAAGATGACAAAGTTTTACTTATATAACAAGATTACTTACCACACAATTTACAAAACAAAAACATTTAAAATAAGAAGACGTAATGTTTGCAGTATTGTTATAGCCATAGGGGTCCCAGGATATGAACATGCTATGAAAATCTGATTTATCTTGTATTTTGCTTGGACACTCTGGTTACCTTCTTCAAACCTGAGGAAGAGCATGGTCAAGCTCAAAAGCTTCCCCCTTCCACCAACAGAAGTTGCTCCAATAAAAGATATTACTTCACCTACCTTGTTTCTCTCAATAAAAAGAAGTAGAATTTCATCCACTCTTGTGTTGTTTATTCACCTACCTCAGTTAGATCTCTCTGAAATTCCTGACATTTTTCTTTAGTCTTGATTAATTTAAATAATTTTGAATCATCTGAGTATTTTGCCACCTCATTGCTCACCCTGTTTTCCATATCCTTACAGCACCTAGTATGGAAGCTTGTGGCACCGGATTGATAACTTTTAGCCATTATGAAAATTGACCTTTTTTACTAATATTTTCTATCTTTTATCCAGTTTCTGATTGATGATACTACTTTGCCTCTCACCAATATAACCATGTTATTATTTTTGAGTGTCCAATTTAGACACCTGAAAGGGACATGGTGCTGAACACTCATCTTCTGAAAAATCAGGCCTCTTTTTCCCTGTCTAGTGTAGGCAAATCGCTAATCATAGAATCATAGAATCTCAGGGTTGGAAGGGACCTCAGGAGGTCATCTAGTCCAACCCCCTGCTCAAAGCAGGACCAATCCCCAACTAAATCATCCCAACCAGGGATTTGTCAAGTCTGACCTTAAAAACCTCTAAGGAAGGAGATTCCACCACCACCCTAGGTAACCCATACCAGTGCTTCACCACCCTCCTAGTGAAAACGTTTTTCCTAATATTTAACCAAACCTCCCCCACTGCAACTTGAGACCATTACTCCTTGTTCTGTCATCTGTTGCCACTGAGAACAGTCTAGATACATTCTCTTTGGAACCCCCTTTCAGGTAGCTGAAAGCAGCTATCAAATCCCCCCTCATTCTTCTCTTCTGTAGACTAAACAATCCCAGTCTTCAGCCTCTCCTCATAAGTCATGTGCTCCAGCCCCCTAATCATTTTTGTTGCCCTCCGCTGGACTCTTTCCAATTGTTCGACATTCTTCTTGTAGTGTGGGGCCCAAAACTGAACACAGTACTCCAGATGAGGCCTCACCAATGTCGAATAGAGGGGAACGATCACGTCCCTAGATCTGCTGGCAATGCCCCTACTTATACAGCCCAAAATGCCATTAGCCTTCTTGGCAACAAGGGCACACTGTTGACTCATATCCAGCTTCTCGTACACTGTTACCCCTTAGGTCCTTTTCTGCAGAACTGCTGCCTAGCCATTCAGTCTCTACTCTATAGCAGTGCATGGGATTCTTCTGTCCTAAGTGCAGGACTCTGCACTTGTCCTTGTTGAACCTCATCAGATTTCTTTTGGCCCAATCCTCTAATTTGTCTAGGTCCCTCTGTATCCTATCCCTACCCTCCAGCATATCTACCACTCCTCCCAGTTTAGTGTCATCTGCAAACTTGCTGAGGGTGCAGTCCACGCCATTCTCCAGATCATTAATGAAGATATTGAACAAAACCGGCCCCAGGACCGACCCTTGGGGCACTCCGCTTGATACCGGCTGCCAACTAGACATGGAGCCATTGATCACTACCCATTGAGCCCGACGATCAAGCCAGCTTTCTATCCACTGTATAGTCCATTCATCCAGCCCATACTTCTTTAACTTGCTGGGAAGAATACTGTGGGAGACCGTATCAAAAGCTTTGCTAAAGTCAAGGAATAAAACATAATGTGTTATTTTTAAACACATTTTAAACACATTTTAAAACACATAATGTGTTTTAAAACAGAACCTAACATATTTTAACTAAAACAATTTTGACCTGGACTTTGTGTATAGGGGTCCATAGAAGAAAATGCCAAAACACCCATTGACTTAAAGATGGGCATAATTTTACCCATATTATAGCCAGGACAAGTCATGTCACATGTTTTTAAATATGATTTGCCCTGTGTATGCGAGGTGCAAAGTCCTGTTTAAAATCATGCTAGTTAAAATGTATTTGCAAACACATTTTAAAACAAAATCTGTTTTCTTTATCTAGCTATTCCCAATCTGGAGTCTGCAAAATGACTAGTCCCTTTTGAAAACATTAGCCCATTCTTTTATCCATAATCTTAAAATATAAATACAACACAAAAACCTTTTTGAATAAGAAATATATGTAAATAAAATATACCTGCCAACACTACACTGATAAGCCTCCATGCAAGTCGATATGCAAACTTAATTGTTCCTTAAATCAAAACTCTAATAAACATTTCTTATTTAACTTAAAACATACAATATTATTAATAAGAAACTGTCAGGGTTCCTCCCCCGCAGTATGAACTCTGGGATACAGATGTGGGGACCCGCATGAAAGACCCCCTAATCTTATATTCTATCAGCTTAGGTTAAAAACTTCCCCAAGGCACAAACTCCTTTCTTTGTCCTTGGATGATATTGTTGCCACCACCAAGTGATTTACACAAAAATTCAGGGAAGGGTCACTTGGAATCCATTTCCCCAAAAATACCTCCACAAGCCCGTTCACCCCCTTTCCTGGGGAGGCTTGAGAATAATATACCAACCAATTGGTTAGCAACGTGAGCACAGACCAGACCCTTTGTCTTCAGGACACTGAAAATCAATCAGGTTCTTAAAAGAAGAACTTTATTTATAAAGAAAAAAATAAAAGAATCACACCTGCAAAATCAAGATGGAAGGTAACTTTACAGGGTTTAAAACACTGGGGATTCCTCTCTGGCTCAACTTTACAGGGTTTAAAAAAGATTTAAAACACAGAGGATTCCCCTCTGGCTCAGCTTCACAGTTACAAAAACAGGTATAAAACTACCTCTGTAGCATAGGAAAATTCACAAGCAAAAACAAAACACATTTCCTTGCCTTACTTACAATTTCTGTGATTTTAGATGGCATATTCCAGGTATATTTTCAGGAGATGTACCTGCTTGGCTTCTCTCTCCTTCCGGAGAGAGAACAACAAAGAGAGAGCACAAACAAAACCTCTCCCCTCAACCAGATTTGAAAGTATCTTCTTTCCTCATTGGTTCTTCTGGTCAGATGCCAACTACGTTATTTGACCTACTTAACCCCTTAAAGGTAAGGCGATTCAGTACAGCTGTCAAGAAGGGATTTTATGCTGCCCTTCTCTCTATATTTGTGACAGAAACTAATAATAAACATATTACAAAAATTCTACTGTCAATCAACTAATGTATTAACTGATAATATTTACTATCTAAATATATTATATATATATATATATCCTTTAAAAGAAATAATTTACATAACAAAGTTAAGATTTCAAATAATAATAAATAGTGATAAAATAGGGCAGAGTAAGAATAAGGCGCTTGGCTTTCTGCTGCCCTCCACCTCATGTAGTCATTTAGAGCTTGTGGTAAATGGGTATAAAACATTACCAGATCAGAACGTTAATATTTTACACTCACTTTACATTCACTGTAAATGGATGCAAATGACCACACAATATGTAAAGTTAGGGAGAATCAGACCCAGTGTGGACAATGTAAGATTTTTCATTTCCTTCCTATTGAGTGCTTTGATATTGTAAATAATGTAAACCATTGTCATTTAGGACTTGTCTACATGGTGCTCCAATGCACACCAAAGCGGTATGAATTTTAATGCGTGCCAATGTGAAGTGCACTAACTGGCCCATATGGAGCCTGATGGCATGCACTAAAACGCACACCAGAGAACTTTTTGTGGGTGCCAGTAGGGTTTACATGAGCCAGTTAGTTCGCAACCCATTGGTGCACATTGCTGCGCTATGTTGACAAGTTCTTAGCAACTTTAAGTAGCTTTTGAAACTAACTGACTACAGGTTTCAGTGTAGTAGCCGTGTTAGTCTGTGTCAGCAAAATGAAAATAAGAAAGAAAAACTTGTAGCACCTTAGAGACTAACAAATTTATTTCAGCATAAGCTTTCGTGACTACAGTGGAGCTATAGCAATTTACATTAGGTCAGGATCTGATTCAGAGTTTTTGTATTTAGTATAAATTAGAGTTTCTCATAGAACAGGAATGTGTAGGGATAGAAGCATAAATGCGAGACCAGGTGCTTATTACTTTTTTATCTTAGGTACTTATATGACCCCCATTACCATAGCATCTGAGCATCTTACAATCTTTTAAAATATTATTCCTCAGATTATGCCTATGAAGTACTATTATCCCCATTTTATAGATAGCATATAATCACAGAGGGACTGAGTGATAAGATCACAGAGGAAATCTGTGGTGGAGCAGGGAATGGATCTGAGTCTCTAGAGTCCCAGGCTACTAGCCTAACTACTAGACTCTCCTTTCTCACTTTTCACTTAAATGTTCTTTCTAAACAGAATATTGATAAATTATACCATTATATGAATCATTCACAAAAGTTACTCCTATCTGGAACATGCTTAGAATCATTTAGATCCTGGGTTCTCAAACTTCGTTGCACCACCAGTAGCGTAGCCGGGGGGGAGCAGGGGGAGCGGCTGCTCCCCCACTGAGCAGAAGCAGCGCCTTTTTTGTGCTCTTTTGCTCCTACGCTGCAGCCAGAGCGGAGCTTTTTTTTTTGCTCCTGGCGCCTTTTTTTTTGCTCCCGACGCTTTTTGCTCCCGGCGCCTTTTTTTAGCTCCGTTCCCCCTGTGCTCTAAACCTGGCTACGCCACTGTGCACCACCACCCACCTCTGGCAACAAACATTACACCACAACCCCAGGAGGGGGAAGCAAAGCCCACTTTGGGGTCCTGACCCACAGTTTTAGAACCGCTGATTTTCTAAATAAGATGTAAAATCTAATACATTGAATTATTATGACTTTAACACTAAACAGTTGAGACAAAATTTTCTCTTCATTCGGAAGAATGTAGCATTTCCTGATTGTCAAAAATTGCTCCATGCTGGACAAAAAAAAGAGGACTGGTGTCAGAAGCCATATCTGCTGGATGACATAGAAGTGCATCAGAAATTGCATCCCCTCACCTGTCCAATGTGCTGCACCAAAGGATGTAACATCTGACATTGTTCTCTGGCTTCTATAATAAATTGCATCCCCTTCACCAATGCTGGGAGCTCGTGAAGAGATTCAATTTCTGGCACTGCTCTCTATTACTATTATTATTACAGTAGCACATAGGTCAGAAAAGGGCCCCATTATGCTAGGCACTGTACACACGTATAATAACAGTCAGTCCCTGCCCTCTATTATCTGTCAGAAATTGCACCTTTGGATTTTGAATTTTTGAAGGAGGAAAAAAAAATAGGGTGTGAAATGTCAGAATTTGCAAAGGAGCAAAGTCTGACAGGAATACATGCTTCCTCCTCCATTCTTCTCCCCCACCTCAACACACAGTGCAACCCCAAGGAACAGAGACTTCAGTCATTAAAAGCTGCATTCATGAGTCTTCCAAGAGGATCTTTAGGTAGTCAATCTCTCAGCAGGTAGTTAATGAGGTGCTTTGCTTTATTTTGTTTTTACTAAATCCTCCTGTTTTAACAGACACTTATAATTGTAGAGTACTTTTTAAGTGGTTGCATTTCCCTTCTTAATTGTGTATTGAACATTTGCCAGGCCCATCCGCACATATGTATTGTACAGGAAGTAATAACAGATTAAATATAACTAGAAGATCTATATATATATATCATAATATTCTCAAATGCATGTGATGCATTCTTAACAGTGGTTTCCCTTACATTTTATTCCTTTTCCCCCTCCTTCTTGGCAGCAGTTTCTTAAGGCCAAGCAAGATTCACTTGCCTGTTGTGCAGCAAATTGAAAACAGCAATGCAGCTGTACAGATTGGCAAGAAGATGCTGCTTCAGGGCTTTTTGACTAACCAAGGCTGCTGGCGACACACCACAGTTCGAGGGGGTGAAATCCTTGATGCTCTGGAGAAAAAAAAAAGTGTGAGACCAGTGTTTTCATTATGACTAAATATTATATATAATACAATCAAGAATCAACACAAATTGCATTTGATTACATAATTACATTATATATATATATATCCATTTATTTATTACACACATATAATTATGTAATCTTCATATTCAAATCCCTCCTAAGGATTTTCTTTTTTCACAATGACCATAAGAACTGAAGCAAAACAAATAACATTACTACTAATAATCTAAATTCTTTCCACTTCTGCTCTATTCTCAGCAGCCTTGCCCCAGCCTTGTTGCATGATTTTGGTCAGGTCACATAACCTTTCTGTGTATCAGTTTATCCCTAGTAAATTAGGGATAATTATACTTACCTACTACCCAGGTATTTTACAAGGCTTACTTAATGGAGTGGGTTCAGTTCTTCCTACATATTTTCTGATGGCATGGAGAAACCAATTGCCTTTGCTTCATGAAGATTCACTACGCCTGAGAAGAAATATGTACAAATAGAGCAAGAAGCTCTCAGCATGATCTTTTGAATTCGGAAGTTCTATTCCTATCTTATTTTACATTGCTGATGGATCATCATTACTTTCAATTCTTGGACCAAAAGATGGGATTCTGTCATTAGCTGCTGCTCTTATGCAATTATGGTAATTGCTACTTTCAGCTCATTCCTCTACTATTCAATTCCTTAAAGGGACTCAGCATGACAATGCTGATGGGCTGTTGTGCTGTCATGCCCAAGCTCCTGTCAATCACAAAATACAAAAACTCCCATTTGTCTCAAACCCAACAGTCAAAGTCATAATTCCCCCTGACAATTTTTACAGTGCAAGTTATGTATTATCAATACAAAATTCTGTGACATATTGAAAACAAATTAGACTCACATACATTAAGGTCAGACAGGACTATCATGATCATGTAATCTAACCTCCTGTACATTAAAAAAAAGAAAATGAGAAAGGGATACTTGTGGCACCTTAGAGACTAACAAATTTATTTCAGCATAAGCTTTCGTGGACTACAGTTCGCTTCGTCGGATGCATAGAATGGAACGTGGGACGATATTTATACATTGTCCTGTACATTGCCTGCCACAGAATCTCACCTACTCACTCCTATAATAGACCCACAAGCTCTGGCTGATTTACTGAAGTCCTCAAATCATTATTTAAAGACTTCAAGTTACAGAGAATCCACCCTGTCAGGGTTCCCTCCCCACTCTAAACTCTAGGGTAAAGACGTGGGGACCTGCATGAAGACCTCCTAAGCTTATTTTTACCAGCTTAGGTTAAAACCCCCAAGGTACAAAATTCCCTGCACCCTGAGAAATGCTTCTCTCACTGCCACCATCAAGTGTTTTAAACAGGAATCCAGGAAAGGAACCACTTGAAGTTCCCTTCCCCCCAAAAATACCCTCTCAAGCCCGTACACCCCCTTTCCTGGGAAGCTTGAGAACAATCTCTTAACCAATTGGTTACACAGTGATCTAAAAACCCACCCCCTGGGTTCTAAAAAACCATAGAAAACAGTCAGCTTCTTAAAGAAGGATTTTATTAAAACAAAGAAGGTAAAATCATCTCTGTAAAATCAGGATGGTAACTATTTTACAGGGTACTCAATTTCCACACTCAGAGGGATTCCCCCTATGCACAAAACCTTAAAGTTACAGAAAAAACAGGAATAACCCCTCCCTCTAACACAGGGAAAGCTCATCAAGCAAAACAAACAAAACCTATTCGCAGTGCTGACTACACTTACTTTAGAAAAGTGAGGTTTGGTGAGAAGACTGATTTTTCTGCAGGTTCTTTCTGTCTTCCAAGATCACTCTGACTCAGACAAAGAGCCACACACACCTTCCCCTCTCCCAAGATTTGAAAGTATCTTGTCCCCTTATTGGTCAGATGCCAGCCAGGTCAGGTGTCAGTCTGGCTACCTGCATTTCTTAACCCTTTACTGGTAAGAGGATTTTATAACACTGCATCAGACCCTCTCCCCCTTCCCTTTATATTTATGACACACCCTTTACACTAGTTTAGACATGCAAGTAGCCCATGTCCCATGCTGCAGAGAAAGGTGAAAAATCCCCAGGGTCTCCGCCAATCTGACCTGGGGGGAAATTCCTTTCCAACTCCAAATGTGGCAATCAGTTAAACGCTGAGCATGTGGACCAGACCCACCAGCCAGACACCCAGGAAAGAATTCACTGTAGAAACTCAGAGCCCTTCCTACCTAGTATCTCATCACCAGCCATTGGAGATATTTGCTGCTAGCAATCACAGATCAGCTACATGTCAGTGTAGGCAGTCTCACCGTACCATCCACTCCATAAACTTATTAAGCTCAGTCTTGAAGCCAGTTAGGTTTTTTGCCCCCACTGCTCCCTTTGGAAGACTGTTCCAGAATATTACTCCTCTGCTGGCTAAAAACCTCCATCTAATTTCAAGCCTAAATTTGTTGATGTCCAGTTTATATCCATTTCTTCTTGTGTCCACATTGGCGCTTAACTTAAATAACTCCTCTCCCTTCCTGGTATTTATCCCTCTTATTTATAGAAAGCAATGATGTATCCCTCATCCTTCTTTTGGTTATGCTAAATGAACCACGCTCTTTGAGTCTCCTCTCATAACGTAGGTTTCAGTGTAGTAGCCGTGTTAGTCTGTGTCAGCAAAAAGAAAATAAGAAAGGAATACTTGTGGCACCTTAGAGACTAACAAATTTATTTCAGCATAAGCTTTCATGGACTACAGTCCGCTTCGTCGGATGCATAGAATGGAACATACAGTGAGAGGATATTTATACATTCAGAGAAACATGAAAAGGTGGAAGTACCCATATCAACTGTAAAAGGCTAATTAATTGAAAGGAACTGTTATCAGTAGGGGAAAGAAACTTTTGAAGTGATAATCAACATGGCCCATTACGGACAGTTGACACAAAGGTGTTAAGGTTATTTAACTAGGATATTAAACTGGGGGAAATAGATTCAATTTGTTACAAGGTCATCTAGATCATCTTGTATGATATTCTGATCCTCCTTCATATTGGCAATATCTCCCAACTTTGAGTCATCTGCACATTTTATTAGCACACTTCCACTTTTTGTGCCAAGGTCAGTAATAAAAATGTTAAATAAGATTGGTCCCAAGACCTGCCTCTGAGGAACTCCACTAGTAACTTCCTTCCAGCCTGACAGTTCACCTTTCTGTATGACCTAGTATAGTCTCCCCTTTAATTAGTTCCTTATCCACCTTTCAATTCTCATATTAATCTCTATCTTCTCTAATTTAACTAATAATTTCCCATGTGGAACTGTATCAAATGCATTACTGAAATCCAGATGGATTAGATCTATTGCATTTCCTTTGTCTAAAAAATCCATTATCTTTTCAAAGAAGGAGAACAGGTTGGCATGATTTACCTTTTCTTAAACCATGTTGTATTTATCCCAATTATCGTTCACCGGTATGTCCTTAAGTACTTTCTCTTTCAAAATTTGATCCAAGATCTAGTCTACAATTGATGTCAAACTAACAGGCCTGCAGTTTCCTGAATCACTTTTTTCTTCTTTCATAAAAATGGGAATGAGGATATGGAAATAGAAATTGCCACAGCCAAGGTGGAAGTCAAACTCAAACAGCTTAATGGGACTAAACTGGAGCGGGAGGGGAGTATATTCAATGATCCAGCTACAGAATAGGTCCATCTTGCTTAGGAGCACCTGGAGGTGTGCATGCACTAGCAACTTATTTCATCTATTTGGAGTGGTAAGGTGTTGCATGCCAAAATAATAATATATCTTTAGATCCTTTAGTGTTAATATACTGATTTGAACAAAGGGTATATTTGCAGTCAGGAAATAAGTGAACATAAATATTATTGTGCCAAACTACTCTACAAAACATATTTATACAATGTAGTAAACCAATGTTGCTTCCTTTATTTGGAAAGACTTGGGCAATTAAGGACATTGCAGAGGTCACTGGGGTGTAAGGTTCCAGCTGGGAGCTATTCAGCCTATGAAGTTGTTCTCATGCTATTTACGAGAAAACCAAGACACACATTCTATGCATGCTTCATTAGGGGACTAACAGACTCCATGGTTATTTTAGAGCTGGATATTTAGCCAAACAGAGGTGCATGTCCTGTGTTTGATAGAAGAGTTGCTGTAAATCACCAGATATTGGAAGAAGAGTGGAAGAAAGAGACTGAGGCGACATCTATGGTAGAGACATTCACCAAGTTAAAAAATGATTGTTCCCCCTCAGTTGATGGAAATGAACCTTGCATCCACTCATATAGCCTCCTGAAGCCATATCTCCAGCTCTACAGCTCCTCAGATTGCTAATCAATAATGGTGGGTCACTAGAGTGCAGCTTCTCTCCACTCCAAGTCTAGGCCCCACAAATCTTGCTTCTCCCCCATGTCCTAATGCAGGGATATCCCTACATCTCCTTCATACTTTCTCTACATGGCTGCTCATCCTTTTTGGCTCTCCATGGTACTGCTGAATGGTGTGCACATAGGTGCTGGAACTAGGAGTGCAAGGGGTGCAACAGCACCCCCTGGCTTGAAATGGTTTCCATCATATACAGGGTTTACAGTTTGGTTCAAAGGCTCTCAGCACCCCCACTATACAAATTGTTCCAGCACCTCTGGGTGTACATGGAAAACCAAGTGGAAGTGAGTGGGGATGTTTGTATGAGAGGGACTGATGGGAGGGAAGAGGCTTGTGTGTGGCACAGGATGGGGCTTAGCGGATGTACCAGGATTGTGAGGTAGGCGTGGGGTAGGGACCCCAGTGTCTCTATGCAAAGGCAGCAGCTTTGGAAGGGCTTCCCCAGCAGTGCTACCAGAGATCCTGACATGGTGGGCAACAATGCCAGGGGTTGTCCTCAGTGTACTACAGCCTCAATACAGAGACACGCTGCTTCCACTATAGGTGCTAGTCAAAAATTTTCCTTTAACATTTTTTCGATAGAAAAGGGCTTTTTTTTTTGTAAAAAACCCCCCAAAAGATATGTCCATGGGAAATGCCTGTTTTCAACAAAATCATTGGGTTTTAATTGAAAAACAAAATTTTATGGTTTACAGCAACTGAAAACATTTTTTAAAAAATTTTCAGGATTTCAGTGATGAAAATGAAACATTGTTTATTTTCACTGGAATTTTTCACTGAAAAAGAAAACATTTCCCAACAATCTCTACTCACCACCATCATCCCAGACCCATTGCACAGCTATAGAACTCACTTATAATATATGGAAACATGCCTATCTCATAGAACTGGAAGGACCTTGAAAGGTCATTGAGTCTAGTCCCCTGCCTTCACTAGCAGGACCAAGTACTGTCCCCTGACAGATTTTTGCCCCAGATCCCTAAATGGCCCCCTCAAGAATTGAACTCACAACCCTGGGTTTAGCAAACCAATGCTCAAACCACTGAGCTACCCCTCCCCCCAGAACCCACTTGCTCCAGAACCAAACACTGCATACAAGTTTTTCCTCTTCCCATAGGGCCTGTTGTATTATTTAGATGGACTATATGGGCCTAAAGAGTTAAATGTGTTAACATGACTGAAACTGTCCAACATTAAATAGTGTTAAACAAGGTTCAGGGTTTGGTATTCAGAGATCTCAGCCTGCTGAGTAGCATGGCAAAGACACCATTAAAAACCTTTTTTCACCTTTTATTAGAGATACAGAAAAAGAAGTAAAAACAGTTAAAGCATTTTAAATATAAAGTATTAAGAGTTTATTTTAACACACCTTGTTCCCTTTCCCTTTAGCTGTAGAGAGTCTTCAGAAGAAAAACAAAATCCCGTTTGAGTCTTTTAGTTGGTAATATCTGTCCTTTTTAGAGAAAAGGGAAACAGTTAGTTCAAATGGGCTGGAGCTGTTGTGGTTGCTGTTGCTGTTAAAGTCCAATCCTGTTGCCTAAAAGAAAAAACAAGACAAAAAGCACATGAAGGGAAAGAGAAGAAAAGCAAAGATAGAAAATGTAGCTTCTGTCTCTGCTATTAATTCTCACTTGCAACCTCATTGCTGGAAAAAACAAAAGGCACAGCTCATGGTCTTATTAGCGACTCTGAGGCTTTATTTACACTACCGTGTAGGGTTGCCAACCCTCCTGGATTGACCAGGAGTCTCTTCACTACATCCGCTAAATTGACCCCCACTGAATTGATCACAGCAGCGTCGATCCCTGGTAAGTGTAGACATGGCCTGAGACGTGGCAAACTTGTACCAGCTTCAGGCGGTTTAAGGCATTGCTTTTAGCTGCCTCTTTGGTCATATGCTCACAGCAGTATTGGAAAATATACTCTCTTGGCTGGTTAAGCCAGACTCTTACTAAACAGAAGGCAAAAGGAGAGAGAGAAAAGGGGAAGAAAAAGACAGGTGAGGGAGGGGAGACAAAGTCTCACATTCCAGGTTGTGTTCAAGATTTAGTCAAAAGTAGGTGAAGGTGGCAATGTAATCTGGGTCCCTCTCTCTGGCCTAGTCTGGATTAGAACAATGAAGGCCCAGCAGTGACAGGGGTGGCAGCCATAATGATAAAACTTGCTGCAGAGGTTGTTGGCAGACAGCTTCTTTTTCTACTAATTTTTTGCCAAAAGTCTTTTAAGAACCACAAAAGGGAGTGATAGATGGACTAGCTCAACCCCTCATTATTCTGGACACCAATTAGACCTAATTTCCAACACACCAATTTTGGTCCATTGATGTCCAGTCCCATACTCTTCTTGCTTACCAGGCATGATTTTAACAATCCTTGATTTATATCAGTAGGCCTCTTTGTTTGGACTAATTCATTCTGTCTCTCTTTTGTACCTTTTCCCATCAACGTTTATTGTTATAGGTTACTGTGACATTTGATAAACTTCCACGCACTTTTTACAGCTGAGCTTACAATTAGGGTAAATTAGGCCAACTATCACAACAGGCTCTGTAAATTCCTGCTAACTCCCACCTCTCTCCAAAACACCACACAATCCCGCATGTCTCCTCAAACCCCATCCACTCTGCCTTCCACCCATATACCCATTCTGCAGGCCTGCTTATCACTACATCTTTTCCACTGAGTCCATTATGTTCTTTGCTGCTGAACTTGCCTCCCTCATCTCTATGTTAAGCAAGGATGATGACTCAAAGAAGCAGGTTTGTATCAGAAAACAGAGGTAATTGATGGATCTGGGCAGTTCCTTCAAATAGTCTTGGTATAACTGAGTTAAATCATCCTAAATAAAAGGAATAACTGTTTAGGTATTTAATTTTAAATGTAGCTTATAGTCAAGATATTATCAGAATGTGTGTGTGTGTGTGAGAGAGAGAGAGTTTTAAATTCTTCCCACAACCTGTGTGATTTGCTTGTAATAAAAGGAAAAGTAAATTAAAGAGGAAGGGAAGCAGTCTTATGTGGCTGCTCTGAATGAATGCTATTGTAACAATACAATGAATAAATAATAAAATAGAGGAATCAAAGAGACAACTTTTAGGCTGAAGTACTTCATACAAATGAAGTAGGTATATTGTAAAATAGCAGTGTCAAATACTTAATTTTCTTTCTGGCAGTAAACTACCAAATCCCCTAGCTATGTTTGGGATTTTAGTCTGCATGAGATAGCCATGAAAGTCACAACAATAGATCTCACGTTCACTGGAAAATACTGTACCTGCAAAAAGTTTATTATGTAATCCTTTTCACCTTTACCCCAGATGCATTCAATTATATAATATATCTATTACCCAAAGACAGGGTCTGCTGAACAACATGTCTTCCTACTAATTCATTCAAATTCCTTCTTGATCACCAATTTTGCACACACAAATATAATGTATATGATGGCTGAAAGTGTGAGAGGGATTGTAGGGGGGCAGTCACCCCGCTCCGCTCCGGAAAGGGTTAAAACAGCTCTGGAGAGGGCTGTGGCTGGGAGGAAGCAGCGAACAAAGGCTGATTGGGACGGCAGCCACAGCTGGAGCCACGCCCCAAGCCGGCCGCAGCTGGCCCTATAAAAGGCCAGTGAGCCAGGAGCTTAATACACTCTCTCTCTAGCTCAGGGGTAGGCAACCTATGGCATGTGTGCCAAAGGCGGCACGCGAGCTGGTTTTCAGTGGCACTCACACTGCCCGGGTCCTGGCCACCCGTCCGGGGGGGCTCTGCATTTTAATTTAATTTTAAATGAAGCTTCTTAAACATTTTTAAAACCTTATGTACTTTACATACAACAGTTTAGTAAAACGAAAATACGGCTACTACACTGAAACCTAACAGTTTAGTAGTATATTAAAGACTTATAGAAAGAGACCTTCTAAAAATGTTAAAATGTACTTCTGGCACGCAAAACCTTAAATTAGAGTGAATAAATGAAGACTTGGCACACCACTTCTGAAAGGTTGCCGACCCCTGCTGAGAGGGAAGGACCTAGCTGCTGGTGAACAAAGGGTACTGGAGTGAAGCAGGGCTGGGGAAAGGCCAGAGGAGCTGGGGAGCTCCAGGCCGGCAACTCCCCAGGCTGCAGGGCCTTGTCCAAGGCCCACAGATGTACTGGGTCTCAGGGAAAGGCAGAAGGTCCAAACCGCCCTGGCCGATGATGAGTGGTACAGACTGCGGTCTGCCCCAGTGAGTGGGGGCTAGATAGGGACTGGCAATACCCACTGAGGCGAGGTGGGGATAGAGGGTTGGGGGAGCCCCGGGGGGCGGGAGGCCCAGAGAGAGTGGGGGCACTACCAGGGGGCAGCACCCCAGATAAAGGGGCACCGGGGCCCTGGAGGAACACGGGGGCCAGCGGCAAGTGGGACGGCGACCAGCAGAGGGCGCTCCAATGGCTGGTGAGCTAATTCCAAGACAACCAGCAGGAGGCGCCGCAGGGATGAGTCGCGCACTGCTACAAGGATCTACCCAGATTCTGAGATTGGTCAGCATGTTTCTGGTCATTATCAGCTTCTGTTTTATTCAGCAATGAAGCCATCAGTTTCTGTAATCTGGGAGGTGAACCAAAAATTATGGACTTGATTTTAAATTTAATTTAAAAGCAACTCATTGTACAAGAACCATGTCCCTAGCTCATTAAAATGACTGCAGACTGCTGCTGACTTAGGGCAAAGATAATGCATTGTAATGTAACATTGTATCCTTGACATACCTATACACAGAAGAAAAAGCATATTGGGCTGGAAGATTGTTAATAAAAATAAGAAACTAATAGAGGCCTAAGACTAGATATTTAACACACTCTTGCATTGCCCTTTTATCTGAACTAACACTGTTTATGCAAATGTTGAATATATTATTCCAAGTGTAACTCTACAGTTCTCTACTCAACCCAATATCACAATATGTACTTTTTCCTATTTTTTGCATTGTTTTACATAAGTATAACATGCTCTGAAAGTTTTAATTTATGCTACTTTAACTGAAAAATGTCTTTCAGAAAAAGATGACTGTAAAAAGATTTTAAGTATTAAAGTGCAATTCAGTAAGTTCAAAATTACTTTTGTTAAATTATTTTACTTCCTTTGGGTTTCACTTTAGAAAAACTGCAGAGAGTATGCTGAATGTTATTATTTGTCCTACCAAATAACAGTGCGTAATTGTGAATTGTGCTTCCACAAGGTGAAAAATATGTGGAGCTTTGGCTGTAAGCCATTAAAACACCTACAATTTACTTTTTTCCTAAGGTTCTAGCAAAGGTATCCGTGGTTTTATGATATTTCATTCAAGCAAATTTCAGCTTTGCCAGTAACAGTTGTTTACAGCATTCATCTCAGTCATTATTTTGTATGTAGGACACAATTTATGCACATTAAGCCGGAAATTAATTCCAGTTAGTTCTATATTAAATACATTAAAAGGCAGTTTTGAAAATGTCCAAAGAGCTGGGTTGCAACACCCTGCACTCTCCTAACTGCTTCTTGCGGGATGTTTCTCCAGCTGGATGTTTAGTAGACATTGTATGCCAAATATTTCTGGATGCCACAATAGTTGGTAATTATTCCATAGGCAATCAGTAGTAATATGAGGGCAGTGCATTGAAAGGGGTAAAGGAGCAACCAGACGGAGTCAATCCGGACCTCTACACCATACCTGTGATGCTTGGCTAAGAATTTTTGCTGGATTGTAAAGTTTAAAGTTGGGAAATGTAAAATCACCTATTTTGCTAGGGTGCTGTAATCTTTTGATTTTTTTACCAGCAGCCCACAAGAAAAATCTGAACATGTTGTTTATTTTGATAAAATAAAAGGAAGGACTATGGATAGGGAAGGAATTCAGAATAGAAAGGATCCTGAAAACGACATTCATTTTTAATTATGTTTATTTTTCCTCCAAGGGAGAGAGGTAGTGCCTGCCATCTATTTAAATTGTTTGCTAACTACGTGATTAATGGGGCTAGATTAACCATGTCTGTTTTTAATTTCTTTAGGGAACACGGATGCCAAGACATATGAGGTTTGTCTGTTGCCATCTAAATATCCCTATAGGAGAGCCACTTCCAACTAAACGCAATGAGATCTTATTGCTGCGACTTATTCCAAGTTATCTTGTAGCCAGAGAATTTACCCTACAAACAATAGATAATGTTAGTATTTATAATATATTGATCCAGATTTTTAATAAATAGGAGCATGTTGTCTGCATATAGAAGGATTTTTGTCTACTGAGACCCTGATTTGATCCCTTGAATACCTTGGTGTTCCCTAATTACTATTGCAAGTGGTTCTAATGCAAGGGGGAAGAAGGGATATCTGTATCTAGTTCATCAAAACAGATCAAAGCAGGGGGGATATTGTGCTATTTTTTAGGATACGAGAGCTAGGGTTGAAATATAGCAGTTTTATCCATGAAATAAAGGATTTCCTCAACCACAATTTGTCTTAACTTTAACTAAATGATGTGTGTTATCTGAACCATGCCTTTTTAAAATAAATCCCATCTGACTGGGATGAACCATATCACTCATTACTTTATCAAGCCTCTAAACCAGGGGTCTCAAACACGCAGCCCGCGGAGCTCTTCCCTGTGGACCGCCGGGCTCCCCATGCCCCCCTAATTTTTTATTATTTTTTTTAAACCCCCAGGCAGTTTCCGCCACCAGAACAGCTGTCTGGCAGTGGGAACTGCCTGGGGGTTTAAAAAAAAAAATAAAAAATGGGGGAGTACGGGGAGCCCGGTGGGCCGCAGGGAAGAGCTCCACGGGCCGCATGGTAAGAGCTTCTGGGAGGGAGGGGGGAGGAGCGGGAAGCCGTGCGCTCAGGGGAGGAGGCGGAGAAGGGGCAGAGAAGGGGCGGGGCCTAATGGAAGGGGTGAAGTGGGGGTGGGGCCGGGGGCAGCGAGGGGGCGGGGTCAGTGATGCGGCCCTCGGGCCAATGCACTAGTCCTCATGCGGCCCTCGTGGTAATTTGAGTTTGAGACCTCTGCTCTAAACCAATATTTTTGAAAGTATTTTATATCAATATTGATTAAAAAGATGAGTCTATAGCAGTTACACTTTTACACATCCTTACCTGGTTTTAGTAGTACAGTAATTAGAGCTTCCCTCATAGTAGGAGGTAATGTACTTTTCTTTAGAGCATCATTGTAAATGTATAACAACTTAGGGGCCAGAATGTTTTTAGAATTCTATGAATGTTGCAATCGGTAGGCCATCAGGGCTGAGTGTCTTGCATGGACTCAGTTTCTCTAGGGCTTTGATTATTTCCTGTAATTGCAAGGGACAGGCCAGCCTGACCTGGGTGCTCTGAGATGACTGGGAGTTTAAGAGTTTTAACAAAATTATTCAGTTCTTCCGGGTCTGGTGGCGAATCATTATTGTAAAGAGCCTGGTAGAATTTCAAAAACTGATCATTGATCTCTTTCTGATTAGTAATAGCCTGCCCTTGTTCTCATTTGAGCGTTTTGGGATCTTTGACCTCTCACTTTTAATTTAAGCATTTTTCCCACTCTTTCCCCTGATTCTCATTATGTTTGAGGCTAAAAAGAGCAAATTTGGGTTGTGCTGAAATCAGTCTATTTACTTCATACTGAAGGTTAATTAATTTTAAAAGATTTTCTTCTGAGAAGTAGTTTACACATTCTGAATCCATGGCTATAAGTCGTTTGGAGTCATGCCTGGCTAGCCATCTATCTACCGACTGAATAAGAAATGATCCTATGCCTAATGAAGAACTTTTAGCCTGATCCACCTTACGGGATACACTATCTCTGGTGTGTCACTTTTTTTAGAATTAAAAATGAATTTCTTCTGTGACACAGTTCTGAAAATGTTTATCTTTCAGGAGATAAGAGTCCAATTTGTCAGCTTCCATCTTTTATGAGTCCAATTTGTCACAGGAGAGGAAAATTGTAGTATCACTGGTGCCTGATGAGAGATCACAATAGACTTCATTTCATTATTAAGCATTAAATCCATCAGAAGAAATCAGGAAGAAATCTGTTCATGAATGTGTGGAATATGCGGAGGAAAAAAACTAAAATCCTTCATTGTAGGGTTCTGCAACCACCATACATCTTTTAACCCCAATTCTTCCTTATTAATTCTAGTGGGATATAAAATAATTTAGAAAATATTTTTAAAAAAAAACTTGGATCATCTTCATGGGGTCCATATAGGTTAATTAGGGATATATAGAGTCAGATCTTAGCCTTCACTAGAACAAAAATCTACCTTCCTCATCTTGATTTACATCTAGAATTTGTAAATTAAGTCTTTTATGAAATAATATTGCTACATCATCGGCTGTGGAGGAGAAACTCTTAAACACCCCCCCCCACACCCACCCCCTTCTAAATTTGTCTGCCTCTATGTCATTACGGTGGGTTTCCCATAGGAAGATAATATCCATTTTGAGTGTTTTTAGATGAATGAGAATTCTTTTTTATCTGATGATTCACTCCGTTGATGTTACTGGAAACACACTTTATAATAGTAGCCATAAGGAGTGCATAGGTCAAATATATCTTTACCAGATTCCTGAATCGTGTCATTGCTTGGGACATTAATTCTAGACCTAGGAAAGATATATATGGGTTCCCCCTCACTGCCCTGAGGATATGAGGGAGAGGAGAAAGGGAAAGGATAAGGTAGACCAGAAAAGGAAAAAAGATAGGAAAAGTGAGAAAGAGAAACGAAGTGATCAGAATTGACTATGATCTCTTAAAAACACATAACTCTTATCCAAACTGAAATAGGACCTAATTCTAGAAGGTTTACAAGGGGATGGTCTTGTCACTCACTCTCCCCCCCGCCCCAACCACCCATTTGGGGGTATAACTGGATTCCCTTTAACTTTATAAAACAGAAATAGTCTCATATGAAGGGAGTACATGGTTTCAGCACTATTCACAACACAAATAGAAAAGGGGGAAGAAGGTTAGCATATCAATTTGAGAACAAGTCTATAGTGGAGCTATAAGAAAGTTATGCAGATTGCTAAAGTAATCTTATTCCAATATAACTGGATCATTTGTAGATAAGGGTTTATTAGCAAAACATTTCTGGCTAAACCTTGCCCTCTCGAGTCTTGTCTATGCTGGATTATAATGTGAACAACATTGCAAAATAGTTACATCAGTGTAAATCAGCATAACATTTATTTCAACTCATTTAAAAAAAAAACAACCCCTACAAAAGAAACAAACCTGAACTGATAATATCGAAAAAATAACCGACAATCTCACAATAACACATTCTCAGTAAATCGATGACTCATAATCTGCAATAATTAAGTGTACATTTAGGACAGGTGGATTGAAACGCTGAGATTTATTATAAACACAGAATCTAGGAAATCAGATGGGGCTGAAACAAAGTAAAAGCATCAACGGGAGGGTGGGGTGGGGGGAAGATTTATTTTTTAAAAAAGGCAGGGAGGAGGTTTGGAAAAGTTCCCAGGAAGGACAATGACTCAGATAGACAACAAAAATCACACTTCTCTGTTGAAATCTGCTGATCCATGGATGTAGACAGTCCCCAGGTCCAGGGGAGTGATTTGCTTGGAGTCAGGATCTCAAAGGCAGATGTGATCCTGGTACTCTAGAATCATGAGTAGGGTAGATGGAAGCAAAGCAGGTGTGTCCATATTGTAGCCCACCAATATAATAGCAGCAACAGGAGTCTATAGCTGCTTTCCGAGACCAACTGGCGGACCGGAATGGTCAACATTCAATCAAAGATGAGATCCTTCTCTCTCCCACAACTCACTCCCCAGCCAGCTTCCTCTGCTGATGAAACAAAGTTCAAAGAAATAAATATGGGAAGAGAGGAAACAAAATGGCTGGTGTAACAGGGTTCAGTCACCACTGTAGTGCCTGCTGCTGGCTTTCTTGGGAATTAGCTCAGCACCCTCTTCAGGTGTTACCTCGCCACCATCACTCTTAGTCTAGGATGCAGGTCACTCCAAGGACTGTGGCAGCAACTGCAGCAAATTGTCTGGCCACTTCCTTATGGCCCTAGCATCCTCTTTGTCATTGCCTCATGGCCTCAACTTGCAAACCCCAGCAGCCAGCCAGGCGCTGTCTGTCGCTCCCCCAGTCCCTGCTAGCAGCACTGTTCTGTCCAGCGTTCTGGCAGTTCTCTCAGCCCTCCAAAGACATAGTCCTTCCTCCCTGGGCTCCTAGCAGAGAACTGCCCTCCTCTGCCCTGCAGTTCCCTTTTTATATGGGGCTGCTTGGCCCTGATTGGCTGCTCCCTTCAGCCCTTCTCTGATTAGCTGCCTCCTTCACAGCCTCCCTAGGGCTTTATTAACCCCTTAAAGCCCAGTGTGGGGCAGGCTACTCATCAGACACCCTCCCCCTCAAGCCTACAACCCTTGGAGGTAGGAAGGTCTCACGCTCTGCACCACTCTGAGATGCCCCCTTAGGTTATCCTGCTGTTTCTCTGTTTCCCTCAACTGGAAACACACATCTTCCTTCTCCTTTATAGCATCCCTAAACTCTTCCCTCAGGCATGCCAGGTCTACTTCTGCCCTTAGGTGGGCATGCTCTGCCACTGCTAATTGGGCTTGTAGTTCAGACTCCCCCAGTCCCTTTTCTCTCAGGGTCCGGGTCCACACAGTAGCCTGTTCTACCACTGTGTTTGTTCCTACCACTCCCTGGGTCCTCTCTGTCCCAGTCATTTTGTCTGCAACCTCCTTACCACCTCCTACTGGGTGTGGGAGATGACACCCTGGCAGGTCTGTGGCCATCACCATTGCATCCACCCTTGACAGTCTCTGACCCAGCCAGGTTTCCGGGCACCCCTTTCCAATCCCGCCTTCTCCTAAGAGAGAAGTGCCTTTTTATATGGTCGCCCTCATGGCACCAAAAGCAAGCTCCTTGCCTCTTCTTGGCCATGGGCCTCCCATAGTCATTCCCTTGTTCAGCCCCTTCCCCTGGGCTAGCCTGGGCTAGCCTTGACCCTGACACTTACAGAAGGGCACTCCCTCTGTACGTGCCTTTCTTGCCCACAGGCCCAACGTGCCTGTCCCCTCCTTGTTTTCCTCACGGGGGTGGGGGGGGAGGGGGGAGGGGACTCTCATCCCTTCCCGCTCTCTGGTTGAGGCTTCAGTCCCCCATCCCAGTAGGGGCAATCTCTTTTCCAGTGTCCTTGCCACCCGCAGGCATAACAATCAGTTAGCCCAGCCACTGGCCTCCTGGCCATGGTGCCTGGCTTCTCCTCATGCTTTCTGTGGCTTCTATTAAACTTTCTCTGCAGGAGCTTTACCAGGGCCTGCTGTTGCTTAACCAGCTGCCCTAAATAAGTCTTGAGGTACCACTGTGCCTCCCTTTGCTTCTGTTTGTTATCCAGGATTTCCTGCAGCGGGGTCTTGAGCCTTCTCTGCTGTCTGTCAGTCCCTTTTTGCTAGGGTACTGACCCCGGAGTCCAGCCTGGGATGGCACAAGAACCCTCCGCAAAGAAGACTTCTGCATACTCCGGATTCATTGTCCCCGCCTTCAATATCTCTCCTTTAGTCTCTTGGACCTGGGCAATCACCCCACAGTCCTCTCTCCTCCCCTTATCTCAGGGTTGGCCATGTGCCTGCATTCTCCACTACGTGTAACAGGGTTCACTCACCACTGTGGCGTCTCCTGCTGGCTATCTTGGGAATTAGCTCAGCACCCTCTTCAGGTGGTGCTTCACCCCCATCACTCCTGCTCTAGGACCCACATCTCTGCAAGGACTGCGGCATCCTCTTCAGCGACACAGCCCTCCTGTCGTGCCACACACTGTGCTCCCCTCTTCCAGGGCACCTGCAGTCCACTCTTCAGCCACTTCTCTTAGTGGCAACTGCAGCATATTGTCTGGTCACTTTCTCATGGCCCCAGCATCCTCTTTGCCCTTGCCTCAGGGCCTCAGCCTGCAAACCCCAGCAGCCATCCAGGAGCAGTCTGTTTCTCCCCCAGTCCCTGCTATCAGCACGGTTCTGTCCAGTGTGCTGGCAGTTCTCTCAGCCCTCCAGAGACACAGTCCTTCCTCCCTGGGCTCCTAGCAGAGAACTGCCCTCCTCTGCCCTGCAGCTCCCTTTTTATATGGGCCTGCTTGGCCCTGATTGGCTGCTCCCTTCAGCCCTTCTCTGATTGGCTGACTTCTGCGCAGTCTTCCTATGGCTCTATTAATCTCCTAGAGCCCAATGTGGGGGAGGCGCCTCATCACAGGGCTTTGCCCTGTACAGTTTGTTGCAAGTCTGAGAACTGATTTCCAATACTCCAGTGACTGATTTGGTAAAGTCACTTTAATGCATCTGTCAAGCTATCTGGAGTGACGCAAGGGCATGAGTACCATCCACAGGACAGGCTGTTAAGAAGAAGGCACACACCCCAAATTGGTTGTGAGTTCTATGCATAGATTTCACCAACCAAGTATCAAGTGTGAACTCCACAGGCACTACAGCAGCCTTAACATGGAGTCACTATCTATCTTGCCACCCAGGTAAGCTTGACTTTGCGATAGATGGTCCCTTACACCAAAAATCAAAACAATATTCAGGTCACTTCCAGTCCCAAAGGACCAGTAACTTACCCCAGGTCAATTGCATGTTAGACCTAGACCAAAGACAATGCTTGTAGCTAATCCTATAATAAACTATCTAAAGATTAATTAACTAAGAAAAAGAAATCAAGTTATTTACAAGGTTAAAACAGATAAACATGCACATAACAATAAGTTTCAATCTTAGGTTTCAAAAAGTGATAGAAGCTACTGTAATATGGAAGCTCTAAATCTCCTTTAGGGTTAACCCAGGCTAAGCACTGAGGATCCCTTGCATATGTTTAAAAATCTTGCCCTCCCAATGTCCAAGCAGCACAGAGATCCAGTTCCTTCTTGTCACAGATTTTTATTCACTTCCCCCAGAATTCAAGCTGAGGAGCTGAGTCCATATGCACGTCTCCTTTTCATGGGTGTATGTGTGGGGGCAATTAACGAAGTCTTTGTTCTCTGATGTTTCACAATGGCTCATTTGGTTTCAGTGGGCCTTTTCAGTGGGCAGGACCCCCTTCTGTAGGAAGCCAGAATTTTGCATTAATAAATGCTCCTTTTTTGTTTCTTGACTTCCAATGCAAACATGCAATATAACCTTATAACATGGGGCACAGATGTTTTAAGTGAGATTACTACATGCAGCATCCTGCAGGCATATCATAAAATCTAAACACTACACACATTCTTATAAACTTAACATCTATTTTAACAATGAATATACAGGTGAGCCAGACTGGTTTCCAGCTACGTACTGGTCAGTGTTCAGTTGGATCCTTGGGGCCTTGGCATGAGCTGGCACTGGTCTGCCAGCATCACATCATCCTGTCTGTATCTTCTGGGGTGGGAGAGGGGCTTTTGCTGTAATGAGATCAGATAGCAAAATAAGCTGAAAGGTGTCATGAAATAAGCATCTTGCCTTCCCTTCTAACTTTGAAAATAGCAGAGAAGGAAATGAAGTAGTCCAATCCCAATCCTTTGACTAAGGCTCTTGACCTATTGAAGTTAGCCCTCTTTTTCACCACATCCCTGGTTTAATTTGAGAAAATCATCAGGCTGTGTCCCTTCCATGTTAAATGTTTAAGTTCACAGGATTTTTTAAGAAGGAGTTTCTTAATATTGTATTTTTTAAATCTTAAAATTCTGGCTCGGGGCTTTGCATTTGGAGGGGGTTTTGGTGCAAGGGAGCAGTACTCTCTCAGTATCTAAGTTCTGACGAACAGAGAGAGACAAGAGTTCTGGCAGCATGGTGAATAAAAATTCCACAGGCCACCCTTTTTCCAGCCCCTTTTGTAGACCCACACTTCTCAGATGTTTTCCTATTTGATCTTCTCTTGAGATCATTAACCTTCTCTTGCAGTGCTTTTTTAGTCATTTCCTGTTGCTCTAAGGTTATATTCATAATATTCACTAGGTTTCAGTGTAGTAGCCGTGTTAGTCTGTGTCAGCAAAATGAAAATAAGAAAGAAAAACTTGTAGCACCTTAGAGACTAACAAATTTATTTCAGCATAAGCTTTCGTGGGTTAGTACCCACTTCATCGGATGCATGGAATGAAACATACAGTAGACAGATATTTATACAATATTTATAATATATTTATATATAAATATATTATATAATATATAATATATTTATAATATTCACTGTGTCTCCTAGTGAGGAGTATCTGTTCTCAGCTTCTTCTAGTTTTGATGCTATGCCTTGCAAATTAGTTTGGTGGTTACTAGTAATATTTTTGATTTCAGTTATATCTTTAGATATTTTTCTCAAGATGGTCTGCTCATTTGAGATTTGTTTTAGCCAGTGTATAATTTTACCTAGTCTCAGAGAGGCAGCCTCTCTCTGGCCAGCCATCTTGACTGCAAGAGGGTTGTCTGACAACTTCTGCTTTTTCGGGTTTTGTAGAAAGTCTGGAGATGAAGCCACATCCACAATGGTATTAAATTAAAAGAAAATAGTTGTACAATAATAACTGATGGATTTTAGATGGAAAAAAATTCAGTTGCTGATGGTTGTAGATTTTAAGAGGTGGGGAAGGGAGCTGTAAAGCTATATAGCCACCATCCCTCTCTCGTAGCTCCTGGAAGCAGGTGTAAGTCTTAATTGCCATTGGCTGTACTTAATCACTAGACATAGTCAAGTTAATCACAAGGAAAGCTTAATTACCAGGTACGAAGATGTAGTTAAAATCCTTGGAGGGTCTGAAGAAGAGAAATATATCCACCCTAACCCCGAAGCAATGCCACTCGTCATAAGTAATGGAAGATATCCTTGACCCTGTCCAGTACACTGAAAGTTACCATGCAATAATTAGAGAAAAAGGAAGTCAGAGCCAAAGTCAAGGGTTCTGTGGACTGAGTTAATTGCTTTGTTATAATGGAAAGAAGAATGCTGAATTCTTAGTGTCTTTGAATGCATGTGACCCTAATACAGCAGCATTGCATACACACAAAACAAAGGAGTTTTGAACTGTTTGGCAGGCAATACTATCTTCACCATTCTTTATGAAAAAGATGGATAGTGGCAGATAAAATTGGATGAGGAGTCCTTGAATATCTGCAAATTCAGCCCCCTGTACAGAAATTACAGTTTCTGCTGTTTTCTGTTCAGCATCAAATCTGCAAACAAGGTGTTTCAGTAGAAAAATTAGGCTTTCTTTTGGTACATACAGAGAGTTAATATAATGGGTGATGATATGATCATAGCAGCAGAGACAGCTGAACAGCATGATCAAATTCTACATCAGGTGACGGGAACAGTACGCGCCAAAAACGTCAAATTCAATAAAGAACATATTTGATTCAAAGTGACAACTATCAAATATATAGGGCACATGGCAATGGCTCAAGGAATTTATCCTGATGGAAAAAAGATAAGGGTCAGAGAAGAGTATGATTCACTCAGAGTTTAAAGAAGTCTGTCTTAAGTTCTTAAGTATGGTCCAGTATTTGTCTACTGTATCCCTAAAGAAGCAAAACTAACTCTGAGAGCAGTGTTGGGGGGGAAACTACTGGTATGTATGGATGACAGAGCATCAAACAATCTTCATTGACCTCAAATCAGCACTGTGTCAGGCAGCAATGGTGAACTAGGGCAGTGGGATGGAGTTAGGGTGGGATGCATACCACATCTTTTCAAAGCGTGTAGCAAGGGACAACTTTGTCCCACGTTTCCCCAGTACTCCTGGTATTATATATGCCAAAGGCATAATGTCTTTGAGATCTCCCACTGGGACAATACAACTCTACTCATTTTTTCCTCTCACAGTACTAGAAGGGACCTCCTGGGCCATCGAGTCCAGTCCCCTGTTTCGCAGGTTAACCCCTCCATATAAACCTGTTCATAAATTTATCAAGCTCCACTTTAAAAATAATTTGTTTGCCTCCACTGTTCCTATTGGAAGATTGCTCCAGGACTTCACTCCTCTGATGAGCAGTAACTTTCTCCTAATTTATTCTTGCACTGTTCATACCCATTTGTTCTTGTCCCAACATTGTCCTTTGTTTTAAGAAGCATTTCTCCCCTCCCTGGTGTTTCCCCCTAATGTATTTATAAAGAGCAATCATATCCCCTTTCAGCCGTCATTTTCCTAGGCCAAATAAGCCACGGTCCTTTATCTCCTCTCGTAAGATAGGCTGTCTATTTCCCAATCAACCTCATAGCCCTTTTCTCCCCATTTGATTGACCATTTTTCTTTTAGATTAAATTATTTTTTGAGGAGGCAGGGGGGGAAAATAAGCATTTTTCTTTTATACAATGAAAATGAATGTCTTTCATAGCACTGCAGTTCCTGATGTCTAAATTTCACCAAGGAGTTGTTCACAAGGAGAAGTTCAAACAACTCTTCAGTTTTGGGTAAAAAGGGGATTTTCTTAACCAAATCAACATTTAAAAACAATCAAAAAAACCTTTCAGTAAAACAGAAGGCTTATGTGAGCTGTCCTTTTTATCCTGGCTTTTATGAGAGACATTTATGTATTGGGCATCAGGATTCTATCAGCACCATACAATTGTCCAATGCCTCCTCATTGCAAATCAAGATACATGCAACGTCACTTGAAAGCAAAAGGGTAAACAGCTCTTTAAATACAGCTCTTTAAACTCAGCAAATACATTGTCACCATGAATTTCCCCCCAAATTGCCTTTGATATTTTCAGGATCAGAAATATTGAGGAGTTTCTTCAAGAGATGGATGGCAACAAGAAGCAACAAAGAACCTCAACAGCAAAATCCAAAAATAAAGTGGTCCTAGGTAAATCTCATGGAAATTAATATCAGACATATGAACAGAAATGAAGAGAAACATCTCCCTCCACTGGAAAAAAATCCCAGGAAGTGGGATATAAATAGCTGACAAAAATAATAGTTAACTCAAGAAATTCTTCTCCAAAATTAGCTTACTTATTACATGACTTCTAGGATACAGTCTAACATTCAAAAGGAAATCTCTACTCTAATTTCAGTTTTGTTGGAGTACATGCTACAACAGGTTTCTGAATCATGCCACAGAGATGTGGCCTACACATGGAGGCTGATAGCAATACATTTGCATCTCTTAAACCAGGGTGTGCCGAGTCTTCATTTATTCACTCTAATTTAAGTTTTCACGTGCCAGTAATACATTTTAATGTTTTTAGAAGGTCTCTTTCTATAAGTCTATAATATAGAACTAAGCTATTGTTGTATGTAAAGTAAATAAGGTTTTAAAAATGTTTAAGAAGCTTAATTTAAAATTAAATTAAAATGCAGAGCCCCCCAGACCGGTGGCCAGGACCCGGGCAGTGTGAGTGCCACTGAAAATCATCTCGCGTGCCGCCTTTGGCACTCGTGCCATAGGTTGCTTACCCCTGTCTTAAACCATTGTTCCTTATTTATTAGTGATCTACGGTCACGCTGCTAGAAATATAGTCTTAGAGTTACAGTATGTGTGTAATTCCTCCCCCTCCACCCCCTCCCTTTTATTTTCTGGTGTTCAGCCAAAAAACGTATCCACTTGCTCTCAGTTGGCATGAAAACTTTCTCAGACAAGGTGACAGTATAGAGCCTTGAGCGACTGAAAACAAGTAGTTGCTATTTCAGCACATTAGAGGGAGTGCAGGAAGTTGTTAAGGATGCTCAGGAGCTCTTTTGAAGCTGGCGTGGAAATTTTCATTAAGGGCAGACATTCCTGCATGTATGCACGTACACCCTCAGTTAGAAGCTGGAAGCGCCTGATAAATCAGTAATGAGTTCTGTCATTGTCAGGGGTACAAAACTGGCAGATGTTTTGAGCATCACCAGTCAGATCCAGCTCAGCCCTGCAGGGAGAAGATAAAGCTGCTGGGGAACCCAGACTAAATCTGAGAGTTGGATCTCAGTACAGTTTCCTGTAATTTACAGATTAGTTGGACCTTATTGGTCTGCAGCATTTCTATGGTAGGGTATCTGTAAAATTCTTAGTCCAAAGATGGAAAAGAAGTAATTTTTTATAGAGAGAGAAATGGGTTATAGTTAAGGAGATAGGTAAATTTGCTACTTGCCTAAAAGACCGTAGACTTACTTGTGTTATTCTAAGAAGCAATCTTAGATGTAAGTAGGGCGATGTATTTGTGTGAAAATATATGTTATTAAGATACAAGGTGTAATAGGGTTAGGGGAGGGATATTGTAAAATGGGATCCTACCCCACCCTAAATTACCTCAGTGGGATGAGAAGCAACCTGTCTCTCACTGCCCCCAGTGTTACCCAGAGGAACATCTGGTCATGGTTCCCTACCTGTGGGGAGGGATGGGACACTAGTAACTCCAGTGGACTTCCTTCCCCTGGATCTATCTAGTGAGGTTACACGAGCAGGGCCTTGCCTATTGGGTCCCCAGAGCACTCTGGAATTGGGATTAACACTGCAGCCCTGTTACACTCCCTCTTGAGGGATATTACAGCTGTTTGTGAGACCACCGGACTAAGTCTGAACACTGGAGACTAGGGTGAAGGAGCTTCCAAAGCACCTTGCCCTTTTGGCATAGTACCTCCTTCCCAATTGCTCCTCTTACCCATGTCAGATCTGTTGGTGCGGTGGAGTGCTCCACCTGGTTACTAGACAGGGGTATGTTACTTATTGGGAATCTAACTTGGGGAGTAGCTTTATCTTGAACTAAACTGTTAAAAATGTCCAATACACCAAATAAAATAAAACAGATTTCTGTTTCTCAGGAACAATCTAAAACAGGAGAAAACTTATCAGCACGTTTCAAAATATACTAAGCAGTTGAAATGTTTGAAAATATACAAGTCTGACAAGGTGATGTGATTTTTGGGGAGAATATGTAGCTTAGAATTCCCTGTCCATGATAGAAGTATGGCTGACCACTGCAGTCTTTCAGGCTTGAAATTTCACATTCAGAAAAAGATAATTCCCATCCACTAATACAGCATCTAAGATTGCATTTATGAAGAATCAAGGGGGCATTGTGAGCAAAACCTCAGTGAAAAGAATTATGCTAGCACAACTGAACTGAACTGAAATAAAGAACTTGTGCAAAATTGCAATTTATCACCTGGTAGGAATCTGATTGTCAAGTTTAGTGACTTGTTACTAGGTACTTAGATATCAGAGGGGTAGCCGTATTAGTCTGGATCTGTAGAAGCGACAAAGGGTCCTGTGGCACCTTATAGACTAACAGAGGTATTGGAACATAAGCTTTCGTGGGTGAATACCCACTTCTTCGGATGCAAGCAGTGGAAATGTCCAGGGGCAGATATAAATGTGCAGGGAAGAGTCAGGCTAGAGATAACGAGGTTAGCTCAATCAGGGAGGGTGAGGCCCTCTTCTAGCAGCTGAGGTGTGAACACCAAGGGAGGAGAAACTGCTTTTGTTGTTGGCTAGCCATTCATAATCTTTGTTTAATCCTGAGCTGATGGTGTCAAATTTGCAAATTAACTGAAGCTCTATTGGAGTCTGGTCCTGAAGTTTTTTTGCTGCAGGATGGCTACCTTTAAAAGGTAAAAAAACTTCAGGACCAGACTCCAAAGAGAAACAATAGAGCTTCAGTTAATTTGCAAATTTGACACCATCAGCTCAGGATTAAACAAAGATTATGAATGGCTAGCCAACTACAAAAGCAGTTTCTCCTCCCTTGGTATGCACACCTCAACTGCTAGAAGAGGGCCTCACCCACCCTGATTGAGCTAACCTCGTTATCTCTAGCCTGACTCTTCCCTGCACATTTATATCTGCCCCTGGACATTTCCACTGCTTGCATCCGAAGAAGTGGGTATTCACCCACGAAAGCTTATGCTCCAATACCTCTGTTAGTCTATAAAGTGCCACAGGACCCTTTGTCACTAGGTACTTAGAGTTGTACTTCATTATTTTCTGTTCCTGCTTTGATGATCTTTAATTTCATGTTTTGCTTTGTTCTTTATATTCTCTAGACTTCTCAGTTTTCATTATTGTCTTCTGTAAAAATAACAAAGATCCGAAACAAATGAGACTTTTTTACCTTTTATAAAATTGTTTTAAATAATAGTTTTAGGAGAAGGAATGTTTTTCTGGTTAGGACTTCTGGGTTCTATTCTGTTCTACCACAGATTCACGGTGTGATTTTGGCCAGGTCACATAGCCTCCCTGTGTCTCAGTTTACCAATCTGTAAATTGGATATAATAATTATATATCTGTTAGATGTGTTATGAGGATTAGTTAATTGATGACAGTAAAGTGTTTTGAGATCTTTCAATGAAAGCTGCTCTAAAGATCCAAAGCAAAGAGAAACATATGAAATCATGGAAATTAGAGATAGAAAAGACTACATAAAATGAATACTAAATTTAATTAAAATCACATAAAGTAATGGAAATAATTAAATTGATGCTGCTACTTCATAATTAGAAATATGCCATATTAAATTCGTCATTAGTAACGTAAGTAGAGCTTTTTTTCCCTGGCTTCAAACTGAAAAGTTGCACAGGGCTGAATATATAGACTATGCTTCAATGGAACTATGCCAGTTTACACAAGCTGATTATCTGGCGCAATAAATCACTCATTGCTGCAGAAATTTTGTGCCCCGATTCTCATCTCATTTACTCTTATGTTACACCCGTGTGATTAAATCAACTCTCCTGAATTACATCAGTGTGAATTAGGGGAGAAGCAGTCTTTCCTTTATCTGTTGCTAAATTCAGTTCACCTCTGAAATAAAAATCTTGGCTGAGATCCTGATGCTGTCTGTGCTATTGTAAAGAAAATGTCCTCATGACAAAAGAATTATCGTAAAATAACAACCAACTTCCAATCCCTTCCACAGACTGCTATCTGCTTATGACTCACAACACACATTACCGGGATTGTAGGCCTTACAATACTTTAATGGGAAAGTGAGAAGTCTTTCTATTCTGAAGAGGATAGTAACAGTACTGAATATTGCAGTACTGCTAGAGCAGAAACTATTAAATATTAAATAATGTATCTGCTAGAAACACCACCCGGGTTTACTTCTGCAATACAAAAAGCAGCAAATGTAAGTCATTCAGCTTCCTTATGTTGTTTACAGTCGTCTTTCATTATGGCATTGATTCAGCTATGTATTTAAGCATGTGCCAAACTTATAAACATGTAATTGACCTACTCACATGCTTAAAGTTAGGCAGGCACTTTCGTATCTTTCTGAATGAGGGTCTATTCCACTGATACCATTCACTAAGTATTGTAAAGCAGTTTAGCTGGTCTGACTGACCAAATTCAGTGACATTTCACAGAAAGCTATTTAAGGGCCTAATTGTGCAAATGCTTACTGTTAAGCATAGAGTTTACAACCATAAATAGTTTTATTGGACTTCAGTGGTTCTGGTCATGGTAGTAAGCACTGTTCTCATAGAATCATAAAAGTGTAGGTCTAGAAGGGACCTCAAGAGGTCATCTAGTACAGTCCCCTGCACTCAAGGCAGGATTATGCAATAACCAGACAATTCCTGACAGGTGTTTGTCTACAACCTGTTCTTAAAAACCTCCAGTGACGGAGATTCCACAACCTCCCTAGGCAATTTGGTCCGGTGATTAATGACCCTGACAGTTAGGAAATGTCCAAACCGAACTTCTCCTGCTGCAATTTAAGCCCGTTGTTTCTTATCCTATCCTCAGAAGTTAAGAAGAATTTTCCCCCCTCCTCCTTGTAGCCACCTTTTATGTACTTGAAAACTAACATTTTTTCAGTCTTTCCTCATGAATCATGTTTTCTAGAACTTTACTCATTTTTGTTGCTCTCCTTGGGACTTTTTCCAATTTGTCCACATCTTTTCTGAAACGTGGTGCCCAGAACTAGACACAGTACTCCAGTTGAGACCTTATCAGCGTGGAGTAGAGCAGAAGAATTACTTCTTGTGTCTTTCTTACAACAATCCTGCTAATACATCCCAGAATGATGTTTGCTTTTTTTGCAGGAGTGTTACACGGTTGACCATATAGTTGGTGATCCACTATGACCCCCCAGATTTCTTTCTGCAGTACTCCTTCCCAGGCAGTCATTTCCCATTTTGTATGTGTGCAATTGATTGTTCCTTCCTATGTTGCACAGTTGTAGTCAACTTTTTGTCGATTTCACTTGACAAGAAGATATTGTGGCTAACCACCATAAGGGGAGATAAATCATCTGTAAATATTAAAACCATGCTTTTTCTATTTAAAGAAATTGAAAGAAAAAGAATAGCAGCAACAACAATGAAAATATTCCCCCTGTATATCATTACCAAGAGCAATGTTCTATGGAACCTTTTATAAAGGTTGAACAGGTGCACTGAAACAATGTAGCTGTGCCAAATTAATTTTTCATGTCAGGTTTATTAACTTAGTTGTTATTCTGACTGTTTAGCTTTTGTCTTACTCAACAAAAACTAAAACATGTTTATCTACAAATATTTTAATTATCATGCTCCATTTAATTTACATTATCCATAGGAGGCTATTTCATGGTAATATGATTTCTTACTTGTATGTCTGGGATTTAACTTGAGTGCTTGTTGAAATTATGTTCCTAGTCTATTATGCAAGTACTTTTATAGAGAACCACAAGAGATTATATGCAAATTATATTAGAGTGTAATTTAATATCAGAAGCATCTAAATTACAACTTTATTGGTTAAACCGATGGATATGATTACAAAAAATATCAAAAGCTATGCCTTTGCAACATAAAAGTACAGTCATACTGCTTCAATATCGTAAGTATTTTTCAGGGTTGCTTTGTACATGCTTCTGGTTAAATATAGAATTATATTGCACTGGGAAGATGCCCATCCTCCAACATTATCACTGTGGCATACAGGAAATAATAATACCCTTTGAGGAAACCAGCTATGAAATTCAAGATTAATAGGCAGAGTACAAACTAATATGGACTCCTTTTCTGGACAATATCAAATTCCATAGTCAGGAACCAATAAGAACCTCCCTTGTTAAATTCTAAATTTATCCTTATGGAAAAAAAGAATAATCACTGTTTCAGGAAAACAACATGCAAGCAAAAGAATAATTAGACTTAACCTTTTAAAATTCAGAACTATTTCTGCTTTTCACTAAATGAACTACATATGTATCTCCTAATGATGGTCCCAATTCAGTGATGCAACCATGTTCTAATTCACAGCCTCTTGATAGTGTCCTCAATTCCTTAATAACCTCCATTTGTCTATTGATGTGGACACAGCAGCAAAGTGAGGACAGATACATGCATGGAATTAAGTGGCAGGTTGCAACTTTTATTAAACTTTAACACAAGGGTGGGATGGTGCTCTGCCGTCACCCATACTTTCCTATACCAGGCATTTAATTGGTTCCAGTGGGGGATTCCTTACCATATAACCCATAGTTGGCGCCAGGGTTACTTGACTCCTTATCATATAACCCTCTCCTCAGCCTATCCCTTAGGACTCAGCTCTCTCTGAGCTGAGTCCTAAGGGACAATGAGGGGACAGAGGGTGCAGCAGGGTGGAGATTTTGGCTCGTGAGGGCCACAGGTCTGACCTCGGCCTGCTAAGGCCACAAGGTCTCACCCTATCACAAAAATCCCAGATCTTTTACCTCAAAGAACCATTCATTTTATTCTCTTAACCATGCTGGAAACCAGTCATAGGGGGCTCCAGCGACTAGCTTAGTCACTTCTCCCACCCAACTACACTGCCTGGTATCACAATTACTGCCCAGTTCATTCCCTCATGTCCTGTGGGAGTGCCAGAATCTTGGTAGAAGTGGGGGGGCCACAAGGCTCCACCCCCCTCTATGGCCCTGCTCCTTCTCTTCTTCCCCTGAGTCCCCACCTCCTCTGTGGCCCCACCTGCTGCTCCTCCTCTTCTCCCAAGCTCCTGCCCTCTTCCATGGCCCTTCTCCCTGCTCCTCCCTGCTCGAGTCCCTGGCCCTGGCCAGGAGGAAGCCAGAGCCAGGCAGGGGTAAAAGCCACCCAGGGAGCCTGAGCCACTGTACAGAGCTCTGGACCCTCCACCTGCCCTGGGTGGCACACCCCGGGGGGTGCTCTTGGGTCCCCCAGACTCCCCGCTCAGGGCAGATGGAGTGTTTGGGGCTCCCTGCAGTGGCCCGGGCTCCCTGGGCAGCTCTTACCATGGCCTGTCTCTGGCTTCCAGCCTTGCCAGGGGACGAGACCTCAGGGGAAAGAAGAGGAGCAAGGGCCAGGCTTCTTGGCGAGTTGGGGCTAAAGCTCACCTCAGCCCCCCACTGGGAAGAGGCTGGATCCATGGGCAGGGCCTGCAGTTTGTGGATGGGGAGAGTGCGGGTGTCCCACGCTGGGAGCGGGCGGGGAGGAGTCACGTGGGGGAGTTGTGGGGGGGTCACGTGGGGAGCTCACTTATGCCCCCTCTAGTTGATGCCCTGCTTTGTGTGCCTCCCTGTCACCTAGACATGAAATGATCCCAAAGCATGCCTCTTCTGCTGAACCACTGGATGCAAACTGCTTTGGGCCTGACGCCCAGCTGAGATCCAGCTGCCTTCCTGGCTGCCCTCTTGTGGGCCCAATGCACTATAGAGTGCCCACAAATCCAGATTTTATATATGCTCTGTGTAGCTTCTGAAACAAACAAGCACATTGGGTTAGTTACATTTTGCCATTCCCTGCCATCTTTTCCTTGGTGCACGTCAGTCCTGTAACACCTTGATTTCCCAGGCCATATTGCCTGCATCTGTCATGAGCCAAAACCCTCTGCAGTCACTGACATCACTGCCTTGATCCTGAAAGAACGAGTACCAAATTTTTTGGTGTCAAGACAACCGTAGCATAAGGCGTTTTCTCAATACTATACTGAATTAGTACCTTGTCAGGGAGCTGCCATCACCATATATGAACAGTGGTCCCGGTTGTAGGCCCTGGGTTTTTAGCAAAGCTCTTATTGCCTTTACAGGGCACAAGCATCCATCTGCACACCACATAAGCCTTCTTCCCTTTCTGGTCTGTTTCCAAGTACCTTAAGTGTAGAGACACCACTCAGGCAGATAGTTGCAAATCTGTTACATTTAACGTATCTTGGGACCAATCCACAGCTGCCATAGGCATCAGCTCACTCACTCTAAAAATGCCAAAAAAGGCAACAACAAATGCCCTCTTAAATAAAATGGCATCCCTCCCAAAGCTGCAGACCCACAGCAGATCCTGTACTAATTCCATCAGGGTTTCCAATGTTATGGGCAACCTGTCATCCCCCAGGTACCTATCCCTGCTGGGCCACCCTTCTAAGAGTTTTCATACTGGAATTCCCATGAGTCTGGGAAATCCACCAACTTACTCCACTAGGACATGCCCACTAGCCAGCCAGAGATAGTGGAGGGAGCCAAACTGTGGTGGGTCAAAGACACCACATATTGCACCACCTAGTGTAGGTATAGGCCAACCACAGTGAAGCCCTTACTGTGCTCTAAATTCTGTGATCTCTGAAAGGCTAGCCTTACAGGTCCTCAGAGTCTGGGCAGGCAACAGAGTCCTCTACTTGTCCCACAAGTTTCCAGAGTTGTTGGGGCATCACCTGCAGATCATTGCTGGCCAGTGGGATGAGTTCCTGGAGTTTGTCATCATAGGCATAGTTTGACTTCTGTATTTGGGGGTGCAGCTCCAGTCAGGCCAACAGGGCAGCGCATGGGGGGGGGGGGGGAATTCCGCACCTGCCTGAAGCTTACAGTTTGGGGGGAGGCGTTGCCCCCTCTAACCGCCTCCAAATTACACCCATGTCTGTCATCCTGAAATCAAGATACAGCATCAGCAACACCATTATCCACTCCTGAAACATGCACTGCACGAAAAAGGATATTAAACTGCAAGTAGTGTAAAATGAAGGCCTTCACTAGCCTCATTCCCTGAGCAGTCTTAGCTGACTGTCTATTTACAGTATGAACCACAGATTGGTTGTTGCACCAGAAACTGACTTTTTTGTTCTGAAAGTTTGCTCCCCAAATAGTGATTACCACCAGTATAGGGAAAAAAATCAAGGAACGTGATGTCCCCTGTAATACCCTGACCCATCCAGCTTTCTGGCCACCTCTGTGCACACCACTATCCTTGAAAGTAAACCCCAAAACCTATGCCTCCTGAGGCATCAGACTGTACCCACAGCTCTGAACCACCAGTCCAAACACCATATTGAAACCCCACTGAACTCTTCCAGGAATCTTTCCCACACATCTAAGTCTTCTTTCATTCCCCTTCTCATTCTAATAAAGTGGTGGGGGTTTTGCACTCCAGGGGAGGCTGACACCAGATGGGCACAAAATGCCCAACCAGGAGCCAAAACCCAACATGCAAAACTTACAGTGATATAGTAATTTCAAACATTAACAAACTGTGATATTTTCACTAACAGTGCATTTGCCCTACAGCTCCATCTGGCAAGAAGAAGACATGAATATATAACTTTCATTTCCAAAGCTGATTTCATTGTAACTTTGAATGCATAGCATAATTTAGGGTTTAACTTCCTTTACTGTATTGTTAGAAATTTTCAGTATATGGGGTTTACAATGACTCACCATATAAACATAAAAGCTGTGTTTAGACTTAGAAATGACACACTATTGATCTGATTGTTATCTTTATTATTAGTGATATGTTTTGGAGCAGCACCCTGAGGGCCCAAATAGATGGAGGTCCCCACAATGTGGGCTATAAGCTGTAATTTTCAAAGGAGACTAAGGGAGCTGGTCTCCCATGTCTCTTAGGTTCCTTTGAATATTGCAGCTATGGGGCCTGGGTAAAATTTAAAGCCAGTTTTAAAACTTGTTCAGTAAAACTAAACTGGTTTTAAAATTGGTTTGAGCCATAGTGTAGACATGGTTTAAGGCAACCATATCTATTTTTACTGAATCAGTTTTAAAACGAGCCAGAATAAGTCCCCACTGTTGCCCCTCACAGTATGTTATGGGCATTAGCAGAGAGACAGTTTCTGGTGTCAAAAGCCTCTGACTGTATGTTATGGGCACAGGGCACTGTATGGTATGGTGGTGAGGGAGTAGGGGACGGTATTTTGTGGCCCCAGTATGTCACTATTTAAAAAACAAACAACTTTCCAGATGTCGAAGAGCTAGTTACACCCCTGGAAAATCTTGGATTGTAAGAATTTAAAAAATAAAATTTGGTTATGGTGTCAGTATTTTGCTCTGATTTATAATTTATATAAAGGATGAAGACTTTCCAGTCTGCAGCTGTTCCACTGGATAACTCTGTACACATTATGGCCTTCCTGATAATAACTTGGGGGTCATTGGGGGGGAAGGAGATAAACAAATGTTCCCTTTGCCCCATCCCCTCAGGAGCTCTGGGTCCCATTAGCAGAGGGACAGTTTCTAGTGCAGACAGACTCTCAGTGTGATAAAGGAATTTTTTTATTACAGTTTCTATTCTGGAGAGGTTGGCCCCAAGGCAAACCCATTTTGAAGGCATGTAGAGTGATTGCTGTTAGATTTGCGGCTCCCCTCAGCCTTCCTAATCCTGCCATCTTTGGGCCCAAACCTGCTATCCCTGTGCACACAAATCCCAACCCCCTTTGTCCCCTCCCCGGTGAGGCTCCCCACAGCAGAAGTTTGGGTCACTTGATGGGTCCCTCGCCCCCTCAGAGATGAGAGTGGCTAGACTCCCTTTTCAGGGGTCACTCCAAAATGCAAGGTTACTGTGGGGGAGGGATGCACCAACACAGGTGATGTATAGATTAATTCCGCCCTTTCCAGGATGAAGAAGTGTTGGGAATTTCCTTCATCCAGTTGGTTCTTCTTCCTTCCCTGGCTTGTGCAACTCCCCAGTGGCCAAGGAAGCACAAGTCACAGGGTTGTGACCAGCGCAGACTGGTCCCAGAGCTAGGGTCGAGGGTGATGCCATTTGCTAACTCAGCTGGGCTTACATTAGAGTCCAGGACACAGAAAAAGCAGGTGTTGCCTGAGAGGGAGGCAGGCCCCTCCGTGAGGGGGATACCGCCTCAGAGAGGGGAGAGAGGGGCGGGCAGCCTCCGTGAGGGGGGAACCACCGCAGAGAGAGGAGAGGGGGGCAGGCACATCTGTGAGGGGGAAACTGCCTCAGAGAGAGGAGAGGGGGTGGGTAGCCTCCGTGAGGGGGAAACCACCTCAGAGAGGAGAGAGAGGCGCAGGCACCTCTGTGCAGGGGGGTGGGGTGAAGACCACCTTTGAGAGGGGAGAGAAGGGCAGGCACCTCTGTGAGGGGGAAACCGCTTCAGAGAGGGGAGAGAGGGGCAGGCACATCTGTGAGGAGGAAGCTGCCTCAGAGAGGGGAGAGAGGGGCAGGCACATCTGTGAGGAGGAAGCTGCCTCAGAGAGGGGAGGGAGGGGCAGGCACATCTGTGAGGGGGAAACCGCCTCAGAGAGGGGAGAGAGGGGCAGGCACATCTGTGGGGGAAGCCGCCTCAGAGAGGGGAGAGAGGGGCAGGCACATCTGTGAGGAGGAAGCTGCCTCAGAGAGGGGAGGGAGGGGCAGGCACATCTGTGAGGGGGAAACCGCCTCAGAGAGGGGAGAGAGGGGCAGGCACATCTGTGAGGGGGAAACCGCCTCAGAGAGGGGAGAGAGGGGCAGGCACCTCTGTGAGGGGGAAGCCGCCTCAGAGAGGGGAGAGAGGGGCAGGCACCTCTGTGAGGGGGAAGCTGCCTCAGAGAGGGGAGAGAGGGGCAGGCACCTCTGTGAGGGGGAAATCACCTCAGAGAGGGGAGAGAGGGGCAGGCACATCTGTGAGGGGGAAGCCGCCTCAGAGAGGGGAGAGAGGGGCAGGCACCTCTGTGAGGGGGAAGCCGCCTCAGAGAGGGGAGAGAGGGGCAGGCACCTCTGTGAGGGGGAAATCACCTCAGAGAGGGGAGAGAGGGGCAGGCACATCTGTGAGGGGGAAGCTGCCTCAGAGAGGGGAGAGAGGGGCAGGCACCTCTGTGAGGGGGAAGTTCAGGGAGTGAGGAGAGTTGCCTCACTTAGAGGGGAGAGAAAGGCAGGCAGCTTCACTGAGGAGAACTACTACCTCACTGTACGGAGGTAAATACCTGCACAGGGTAAATACCCTCCTCCCTCAGAGCCATGGGGGACTATTCCATTCCTTGACAAGCCAGTGACCTTGTAGCTCTCCCCACAGCCATTAAAGTAGGAGATCTGCCACTCTATGGTCTCCCCATCATCTTCGAATCAGAGGGCATGGCACACTCCATAAGGCACACTTTAAGCCACACTTCCACTGGTGTGCTGAGGTCAAGCCCCGCACACACATAGTCCTCAAGTGACCCTGGAAATTGGAGACCCAGTCTGGCCACGGTGTTTAATGCTTACTCTACTTAAAGCTTCGGAAAGAGTTGGTCATAATTTGGCTAATTGATATATATTAAAAATAGTAATTTAACAGCAATGTGTCTACTTTTCTTCTCTTAAATACAAATGTTCATTTTGCCCAGATATGACCCATTCCCTTGGTATGTTGCTTTTTTAAACAAAACCACTTCACATAAAGATGCATTTAGATAAACTGTTTCAGTGCATTAATGTATTCATAATTTACATAGTGTGTTAGTCATAAATAAACCTTCTCTTAATTAGATTCAATGCTTTTGCCACCCTTTATCCTTCAGGTTGGTTTTGCAGCTATTTCTCTGAGTTTCTCTATAAATCAGCACTTAGTGACAAGGATGCTGGCTGGATTTTGCAGACTGGACAACCTTAAAGGGCCTGCACTCTATAGCTGAAGAACTCATTACTAAGGGCTATTTGTTTGAAAATTTTTAATGAATACTCTGATTTTTGGCAAAATTCAGTGTGATAAATGATCTAATAATATGTTTAATATTTCAAACTCGACATTCTCTTGACACACTGGAGGCAGTTCCTTCCATTTTAAGCTCATGCACATCTTGGATTTGTAATGAATGGATAACTTCTGTCTGGTTAGCTTTAACTTAAACATATGGTAGATACAGAGCAAATATGAATATGGCAATATTGCAATAATTTCCTCATAATAGCAAGGTGGTAATAATACAAATAACTGTGTTTTTTGGCTTTATAGAGAAATAGTTATTAGTTACTTATTTTTGTATTCTGTACAGTTTTAAAATTAATTAAAAGTAACGTTAATTTTTAATCACTGCATATTTATTTACATTTCAGGACTGCCATATTAAGCAAGTACCAGATATTTCCGAGGATGAAAGGCTTGTGTTACCAGACATTTTTATCCATGTCATCAAATGAAGCTGATGGGTACCCATGTCCAAAACGAATTAAAATAGAAAATAATCATACAAGCATAGAAAAAGAGGAGCAACAGCCATTAGAACAAAGAACATACTTTGTGGATGAATGTAGGAAGTCATCAAATAAACCTATATATTTATCAGAAGGATCATTTAATTTCAGTCAAAATGCTTGGAGATTAGAAAAGGAAATCAGTGGTAGAGAAAGAAAAACTAGCATGTGTGAGTTTATAGATTTTAAACCTTGGATTAATGAAAAATTGCAATGCAGGCTATTAGAAAACAAACTGTTCACTAAAAAATGGAATATTGAAAATGAAGAGCATAATATTATACAAGATAACTCTTTATTGAATGCAAATGGACATTCTTCTGAAACAGGATTATACCACATGGGGAATGTAAACAAAACCAGTAAAAATATAGCAGAAAATAATAAAACAGACAATGATAATGAGCTTAAATTAAATGCTTCACTTTCATCTTTAAACACAGATTTGTTGCAGGTAAAAACATCAAGTCAGAAAATTGGCACTGATGACAAGTGGAAAGAACACCAGCTTTTAGATGTTCCATTTTTATGTGGCATTAATTCTACATTTTCTGAAATAAAGAATAGGGACAGAAACAACTGTTTAAAAAAATTGCCCCCTGAAGAAAATAAAGATCATTGTGGTAATGAGAGTGAATCTGTTGAACAACTAGGTAATAAAGAAAAAAATACTTCATCACATACATTTCCTACATTAAAATTGTTTAAAAATATACAAACATTCAAAATCCCCCCAAATAATTTGTTTATGAAAGGGAACATAAGTAAACATTCTAAAGCTTCAAATACATTAAATAATAATATGTTATCAACTAATTTGAAGGAGATAGAGCAGAAGAATTTTAAACATCAGACATATGTGATGCAATCTGAAAAGATTTACTGTTCCCAAAACATATCTATGATAGAGAAACAAAAGTTTCAGAATGATAAAAATATTGTGAATGCTGCTAGTGTTTGTTGTGAATGTAATGAAAGTAACCACCAATCTGTTAGCAAGCAAAAGACTTGGGCTTTAGCAGAAGAAGGAGAAAAAATAACTGAGACTAATTTAAGGAACAACATCAATAGTGTCAAGTGTAATCAAATGTTTGCTAAAAGGAATGTCAAGGAGAAAGAGCTAGGAAATGCAGAAGGTGACGAAGACCAGGAACCAAACATATACCTAAGTGTTCACACATACTTTGGTTCTAGAACACCTCAAAGTGATGAATGTAGCAACTCTACGAATATTTTGAAAAGAACATGGGGAAAGGTCAGTTATGATGATGTGACATTTAATATACAAGAAACAATTGTTCCATTGATATCAGAAGTACTAAGGAACAGAGATTTAAACATAAATTATGACATGCATTGTGCTAACAGGAACACGAATTTACATGAATCAGAATTAAAACTTTATACAACAAAAATACTTGACATCAAAAGATACTTATTTAAAAGTGTAGTCCCCAAAGGCAATTGCCCCTATAGTACTATACAGGATTTGCCAGATCCAAGAGACATTGACAATATATTTAAGCAGAAGAAGCTGACTAAACTAAAAATCTTCTTTCATGATATGTTATTAGGAGGTCTGAGGGCAAGACCTGGATCTTTAAATAAAGATGTGCTTAAATATGAAGAGGATGACAGTATCATAGGCTGGTTTCATTTGTATGAAAAGTTAAAGTCAATAGAACAATACAGCATTCCAGAGCTAATAACCAGTATTAATAACAACAACAACAACAATAGTACACATATTTATTGGCAAGTTACTGTTTCAGAACAGCAAAATGTGAACATGATAAAATCAAACCTTGTTTTTCCTTCCTATAATATAAATTATTTACATCCAGCTGAAGAAAAATGTATACCAGTGGAGAAAAATCCTTTCTATTGCACAAAACAAGTTAAGATAAACTCGCACATAAATAATAGTTTGAAAGGAAACATAGAATCTCAGCAAAAATACATAACTTATCCAGGTATGTGTAAAGAAATTATAAATCCTAAATTAGTAAAAAAAATTGGTTTTCAATTACATCATAAATATCAGAAAATTCATTATTCTAGCACTGTAGCTGAACACAAGGAAGTTTCTTTTCTACACAAAAGAGCACTCTTTCATAACCAACAAAGAATGTCACCTGAAGGGAGATGTGCCAAACAATACTGCCTCTTATCCAGAGGTAGTACAGGAATGCATAGTATCATTTCAATGTTTGACAATGAAGAAAAAGATAGTAAAAGGCAACTTTTAGTTGCTAATGGACTGCTTTTACCAAAGGACAATTTTGAAAGTTCTTTCTTATGGAAGATAAATTGGTGCAATGCCAAAAAAATATTGACAGAAACAAACCTTGGACTTCTGAATTATTTGCCTTCAATTTCAAAAATGAAATTTGAAAAGTTAAATAATAAATGTTCAAATTTGCAAATGCTGGTAGCTACAATAAAGCAGAAGAAGAAGAAACAAAGAAAAATACATAATATTGCTTTTCCTAAAGAAAAGTTGAAAACTTTGCATTCTGTTTTAAGTGAAAATAAAAAACACAGAAGCAGGGGAATCACAAATAGTGTGAATTTTGCACATGAAGCTACAAATCTTATTCCAAAATATCTGAGAACCGCTAACAAAGAAAACTTTGACAAAAAAGAGTATGGCAATTGTAGAGAATGGCAAAAAAATTGCTGTAGCAGTCTTCCAAAAATACCCCTTTTTTCTATTTTTGACACATATGAAAAAATTCCTCTCAGTACTGATTCTGAGGAAATGGACCAGATTCCACTTGTCAGGCAAATTAATTCTAATAATGAAAAATACATTGAAGAAAGCACTGTCGCCAGTATAAAAAATGTTCACAATGTCCCTGCTAAATCAAATGTTTGTATTCTACCTGAATTGTCAACAACATCCACAGTAAATTGTAACTCTGAGTTACTACCAGACAGTAGAAATAGTCAACATTTAGAAAATGAAAGAAAATATGTACACTTTCTAAATACTGGTTTCAATTATGGAAACATATTTCACTGTTTCAATGGCCAATGTTCCACTGCACCATTCTATTGTGGCCCTTTTACAGATAAAGATGTAGTACTAAAAACTGAAGAGGGACATTGCGGGAGTTCCTTGAGTGATGACACAGAAAAACAGTGTGAAGAAATGAACAGCATTTTACAATACCAAACTGTGAGAAGTTCTGAAGTATCTAATAATAATAGTAATAATAATAATAATAATATGTATTTTAAGGTTCAGAGAGAAGAAACAATGACTTTTTCTCTAGATGAAGACACTCAGACAGATAGACATTTTGGCACACTCAATTCAAAGCCAACGACTATAAAACAAAATCTTGAAGATTTACAAGTGGTGGGAGAAATAAGTTCTGGGCAAAATTATATAACTAACAAAAATCAACATCAGACTATACTGCATGGGAGTAGATCAACTAATTTAATTTTGTCATATTCAAAAGATGAATCTGCAATATGTGTTGCTTCAAGAGACAAATTAATACCACATTTATCCTTAATGGACAATAGATGTTTTGAAGATATGACAGATCAGCACTTACCTTCAGAAAGTAAAAACATATCTGAATTTGAACTGAAGAGCAAATTTGATTTAGTGTTGGAAGAGCTTTGCATGTTTCATGAAATTAGTAAGGAACATGAAAATAAGCTATCCAAAGTAGAAACAAACATTATACAAGAAAATCCTCTTGAATTGAATAATTCTGAAGGGATAGATGAAAATTTAAAAAGTGTTTCTCAGACAAAAGTATGCATTTCCTTTCCAATCTGTGGTACTACAGCAGGGAAAAATATAGCTAAGAATAACCAAAGTTCATTTAAAGGAAAAATATTAAGTAGAAATGTAAAGCAAAAAGTACCCCATGAGTTCTGTTCTTCAAGTAAGTCAGATGAAGAATTGCGCTATTCACTTTCTGAAGAAGGTAAGCAAACAAATATTTAAAAATATTATCTAATATGTTAATAAATATTTAAAATAAATACTTGGAAATCAAATTTTGTGCTGTGCTCCATGGGTGTGCGACTGAGGATATGTGTGTTCTAGTGAGACGTGGTGCTGGGTACTAATGAGGAGCCCTTATCCATACAGTAACAAGGCAAGATTCTAGCTTATGAACAATTTTTTTGTCCCCCGTGTAAAGCCCAAGTATTGAAAATCGTCTTTGCCCATTGGGATTGTGCAAGTATTTGTGGGACAGAATCCTTCCCCAAATGCAGAGCCAGAACGCAGAGCAACTGCAAAGCTCCTGCAGCTTGTGAACTTCAGGAGTAGCAGTGTCTCAGTGCACATCCTATGAGGCAGCTCTTTAGTAGAAACCTAACACCTACAGACTCCAGTCATCAGGATTGAACCTGGGACCTCTGGAGCTTAGTGCATAAGCTCTACTGCATGAGCTGAAAGTCACATGGCCCTTTGTTAAAGCTGTAGCAGACTCATTAATCTGTAAGTGGTCTCAGTGCCACTAGATGGGACACAGCACCACTCCCAGGAGGTGTGTGGGTCACAGAAACACAAAGGAAATAACTTTCTATATATAGTGCAAAACTAATTTTGTAAAGGAGAAGTACATTTTCAGTTTTAAAAATATTCACTAGAATATAATTATTGCATGGGAACAGACATCTTTTTATGAATATTGCTTGTGATAATGCTCACTCTGTTGCATACTTAGATACCTTAAGAGGTTTGAGGCTCTATTGTGATTTTTTTTATTAAGGTAAGGTTCAAAATGGGAGTGGGAGCTCTAAGGGAATCTATAGAATTCCCAGGCTCTGGCTGCATTGAGACAGCATTTGAGCAATCAGGAGCCTGCCTAGTGGTTCTATGAAATATAGGAAATAAGTACTGAGCTACTGTCACTAGTACAGTGCACAGGCTTCAGTACTTGCTTCCTATAGTTCATGCAGTTCTCTAGGCTAGCATCCTATCCTTGCCTCTGCCACAGAATTCCTATGTGGTGCTAAAGTAATTACTTAAACCAAACTTTTCAGAGGTGGCCACTAACTGTGTATTCCACTATTTTGGGGTACCCAATTTGAGATCCCAGAGACTGATTTGCAGAACTGTTGAGCACTCACCCCTACAACTGAAGTTATATTCAAAACATAACTCCCAATATAAAGTGCTATAGGATGCTAAATACTCTGAAAAATCAGGTCCTAGGCATCTCAAATTGGGCACCCAAAATTAGTGCATACTTTTGACTTTAATCTCTTTATGCCTCAGATCTCTATCTATACAATGGCATAATAATAGCTCCTAACCTCACAGAGATTTTGTGAAGATACATTAATTAATGTTTCTGAAGCACTCAATGACAATAGTAATGAGTGCCATAGAAAACCCCATGAGGAAATTATTATTTCTGTATAGCAGGGTTTGAACAGTGTGCAGTAAATAATGCCTAGGGATACACAGTGAACAATAAGGATAAAACAAAATATTGAATAGCTCCTCATTACTTGAGCATCATCCATCCTGTGCCCTGAATAAGTCAGAGATGTATGGAAAAATAGTATGTGATTATGTAATTAAAGACTGTGTCATAATATATTTGCACAAGGGAGATAAATTAAGGTTGCACAGGCCACCTTAATTCTGGCATTTCTTAACTTTTGAGTGCTTGACTGTGCAATCTTAATAATGTTCTTTTAACATGGCTTTTTTTGGTGAAAATAATAAGTAGGGGTAAGAATTAAGGAGAATGAGCCGTAAAATTGTTTTTTCGTATAAGTGTCTTATTGAAAAAAATGAGAGACAAGAACTACAGACAATGAATGATCCATATGCAGAGCTGTATATGCTGTGTAAGCAGACTTTTGTAATTATACGTCATGCATATATGTGACATTTTTACTCATAACACAAGCAGTACAAATTGCTACTTTTAATTGTCTATGTATAGCAGTTTAAAAGTTAAATGTGATATTTATGCTTCTGTTTTAAGACTATGTTGATTCAGGTTGTAAAAATCGATTCCCATGGGACCCCGTTTTTTTGTCTAACACATTTATGAAGGAAAGAAGTGACAGTTTACAGAAAGAAAGAGGTAAGAATAAAGTTATTATTCTAATTATGCAAAACAGTCCAGTGTTATTAAAATATTACAAAAATGTATGTTATTTATTTCTTTTCCATTTCTCTAGCACGGCAATTATGTAGCTTTTTAATTGGTGATTAGCACAGGGGTATCTTGTCATTCATACTTTATCTTTGAGTTTAGAACATGTGGGCAAATCATACCCTCCTATTCTATAGGTAGAGGTAAAGCCCCAAGGATGTTGAGTGGCATGGGATACAGAAAGAGGAAGGAGCACTTTCTCTACTGTATTTGCTCTTTGCTTCCAGTATTGTGGAAGTCCTTCCATGGAAGCCCTACAGTGATATACTCCAGGGCAGGGAGTGGGAGGGAAGGCATGGCTACTTTCTTCAGCATCAACCTCCTCTGCTGGGAAATCAACGAGTGAATGATGATCCAATCAGCTTTAAATTTCTCACTGTCCCACTTTGTGCCATGGAACTGGTAATTGGGGGCAGCAACAGCCAGCAGGGGAGTCTTGGAGCAAGCAGCATGACTTCATATAGTGGACAATTTTGTCATGTGCCATGGAACTTTATTAGAATAAGTTAAACAGTACTCGCCCTAAGCTACTCTGTCTCTCCTTGTTTCACTGTAGAGCTGTCTAGAATCTTCCCCAACTTACTCTGACCTGGCTTCCAGCTATATTTTAAACAATCATTACACCCATCCTTCCCTCTTTTTCCATATCATTAATATTTAACACAAATTTTAGTTCAAGAGGAGTAAGCAGCTTCACCACTTGTTCAGGTCTAGTTATTGTCTGGTTCTGAGATGGGGTTTTGTCTAGTTGATTCACTTGTATTGTCAAATCCCAAAAGGTGTAGACTGCTGTTCAATGGCTCTCCTTAACAAGACTTTCTCCTGGCCATATTTATAATATAGCAACTTGTCTTCTGATTGTTTGAAGTATAATGTAATAAGTTGTTCCTTATTATGGGTACAGACAAAAGTATGTATCCTTCGTATTCTATCTTTCTATGTTTTTTTATAGTATCCATCTCCATAGTATCTAACTGTCGAATGTCCAATATAGTATCCATGGTTGATTTCTATGTCTTAAAGGAATGCAGTGTATATGTACATGATATGAAAATATGTTTTTGCTTTCATCCTTGATTTCTCTCTCTTTTATTTATATATTTAGGAAACTATTTGTCACATGAAATTATAAGAGTTCAGCCTCTTAAAACATGCAGTGGTCCTATCAGGATTGGGCTGTCAAGAAAAGCTAAGCCCAAAAAGCTTCACCCATATCTGAAATAATTTCATGGATTCTTTTACCAACATTGAAGCAGAATAGATAATTGGACTATCGTATCACAAATCACTTTGCCTGAAAATTGTTGAACTGTTTTGTAAATCATTAATATAGATAGTTTATGTTTACTATTTCTGGGTTTTACCATATTACTATTGTGTTACTGTTTGGCAATTTATTCAGGATTACTCTTGTGAATATTTGATACTAAAGAGTTTTTATGATGAATATTTATTAGTAAAAACGTTGATAGAAAATAAGACACTATTAAAGTTTATGTAACATTAATTGAAATATGATGTGTGTAATAAGCCTAATTTTTCATGAAATATTAACAATATACAATTTAAATATTTGTGTTTTATGTAACAAAATATTAAGATAGTCTGTATAATTTACATGTTTAGAACCCAGTTAAAAGAATTTGATCAATCGATAATTATTACAAGCAAACATCTAATTATCATTATTTGTCATGATCTGTTACATCATAAGCATTTTCCCACAGCTACCAATAATGTCCACAAAGAGAGGATTATGATTTAAGGTAAGAATTAAGCAGAAGGAGCAGATAAATTAAGAATAAAATATTTTCATGCTGATGTCCTCAATAATAAATAACAAGGGAATAGAACTATATAAAAATTAGAAGTGTAAGAAGATAATGTTACATTTTCCCATACATTCTGCTTATATATCATATTCAACTCTTTTATACTTGTAATATTTCTGTAATTCTGTTCCTTTATGGTGAATTTTGGCTTTCATATTATTTTTGATAACATATCGAAAAGCAGGGTAGTGTTATACTTACATTATAATCGAAAATGGATAAAAAACCATATGAGGGGGTAAGTCTTCAATATTTATTTTGAAATTATTGTGTTTTGTTTGTATTTTATTTTCAACTGGGTTCTAGTTATATGTTGAAAAAATTACTTCAACATTATGTAAAGAACTGCTCATATCAGCTCTTGGAAATCTTGAAAAAATAACTCAGAAATAATCCTCATATATTATATATTATAGTTAGTTCTGTTTTCTAGTTCTTTATTAATAATGACATTTGCATGAAAGCAGCACTTAAAGAAGAAATGCTGGTCCCTGTGTATTTCACATGTGAGTACGTATGCGCGCCCGAGTCCGGAAGTTCTTACAAGCAGTGTCCGTTGGTCCACACGTGTACAGTAGGTCTCTTTGTGCTCCTGACCATGCGAATGATAGACAGTGCAGGCCAATGCCTCTCTAGTTGCTTCTTACCGCCACATGGCCTGCGACAGAATTGTGTGTCCTCTCTTCCTTCAGCTATTTGTAAAACCTGTAAATAGATTTGTAACTAGTTTTATTCTTCTTAGACTATTAGTATAATTAGAGTTTATAGCACAGTTAGTGTAGCTTATTTTTTCCCCAGCTGGGGATTCCTTTCCCATTGTTTGAGACTATGCCCATAATCCTGCAATTCAAGAATTGTGTCTCTTGCCCTGACTCCTTCTCCATCAGCGATGAACACCAGTGCTGCATCTGGGTGATACACATCTCTGCCAAGTGCAGTATTTGTCACTCGTTTCCACCAAGAACTCGAAAAGCTGAAGTTGATGCAACAGATATGGCATCCAGAAGTCTGGCCACTGGCATAGTCAGGAGGAAGGATTCTTGGTTACAATTGTTTGGATTTCCCAGGGAGATCCAGAACACCATTCAGGACCTTCCCTTTGACGAGCTGAATTTCTTTAATGAGAAAATGGACGAATCTCTACACTTGTTAAAGGACTTGAGATTGGCCCTGTACTCCCTGAGGATCTACATTCCAGCCCTGAGGAGGAAACCCCAGAGACAAACCTATAAACCAAGGCCATCACCTCCTCATGCATTCTATTACCAGTGCCCAGCCAAGCCTCCAACAAAATGCCAGAGGGTTCAGAGGCCTTGCTTTTAAGTCTCCTCTGCCACCGTGACCTCTACCCATTCCCAGCTACCTGCTAAAGAGGGTATTTGACATGGATTGAGTCCCGCCTACCACCACTGATGCCACCCAACTCTTCCGTGCCATTTTTGGGGGATGTCTCACCCTCTTTGCTCACAACCAGCAGTTAATCATGACAGACATTTTGGAGATTATCCATCAGGAATAAGCCATATACTTCCTCTGCTTCTCCCCCTAACAAGCCCCCTTCTGGTCCCTCTTCAGGGACCATTCTTCAACAGGAAGCAGAATCCCTCCTACACCGAGTGACAATAGAATGCATCCAACCTCAGTATCAAGGGGGAGGGTTCTACTCTCCATATTTCCTAGTCCCCCCCAAAAGACGGGGCTCATTGTGTAGATCTTAATGTATAGTAAAATATTAATTAATATTGAAGGTGGAACTGCTTTTCTCATTTTTATTTCACCTGCATGAATTATATCATTAATAACACAATCATCTGCAGTACAATATTTCTTTTAATCGTCACCCATCTCGTTAAGAGCTATGGGTTTATCTAAGCCTCCAGAGAAAGCTTGAGAGAGAAACTGACCTGTCTGTCTGTCTCTCTTTCCTTTGTTGTAATGCCAAGTCAGAGCCTACTGGACTTGAGCCAAATTCTGTTAAGTAAGATGTTTTGCTGTATCAAACCATTCCCTCCTAAGGAGAAAATATTAAAACACAATCTTAGCTTGTGCAGGCTCACTATTCCAGGTTTCCTTGATGAGGTCTAGGATGTGTAGTTGTCCCTATAGCGACTTGAAAGGCAAGAATCCCGTGGAGGCTTGTGGTACCTCCTGGAGCACCAAGAGCAGGTAATGTAGGAATCTGTCACACTCTTTGTTCCTAGTATCTATAAATTTGTTTGTAACTTTGATCTTTGACTTTTTCAAATGTGCCAATAAGGCCACCTTGGTGAGGCTCCGACTACTTATGTCAAACCCGCTGGTCTGAGAACCTTCCTGCAAATAATTATGGGATATACTGTCGGAGGTTTCTGGATTTACTGCTGGGCTTCCTGCTGTTGAAGTTTGACTGCTGACTGTGCCTTCTCCTGGTGTTGCTGTGCTTCAAGTTGGTAATGCTGAACTGCCCCACTGTGACTCCATCTGATTGTACTGTGTTTCTTGCTGCTGGTGCTGAGCTGCCAAGTACCTCTCTTGCTGGTGATGATGTGCTTTCAAATGTGCCTCCTGCTGGTGGTGATATGTTTCTGATGTTCATGTTAGGCTGCAACTACACCTCCTGCTTGCAGGGCCGGTGCAAGGAAGTTTCGCGCACTAGATGAAACTTCCTTGCACCAGCCCTACGCCCCCTCCCAATGCTGCCCCCCCAGCGGGAGCTCAGCTTCCCCCCCGCCAATGCCGCCCCCCCCAGCCAGCTCCCCCACCCGCGGGAGCTCAGCCTCCTCCCGCCCACAGGTGCTCAGCCCCCCCCCCCCCACCTGTGACCCACGGGAGCTGAGCGGGGAGCCCGGGGCATGGGGGCGGCTCATAGTGGCTGCCCCACGGCTCCTCATTCAGGTGCTGAGCGGGGCGGGGGGGCAGCGGGGTGGCTCGCAGCGGCTGCCCCGCGGCTCCCTGCTCAGGCACTGAGCGCAGGGGTAGGGGAGCGGCTCGCGGCGGCTGCCCCGCGGCTCCCCACTCAGCCACTGAGCGGGGAGCAGGGAGGCAGCCACCCGCCGCCCCCCAAATCTTGGCGCCCTAGGTGACCGCCTAGGGTTGCCTAGTGGGCGCGCCGGCCCTGCCTGCTTGTACTGTTGAGCTTCAAGCTGGCAGTTTTGTTGCCCACTGCTTGCCCAGCTGGCATTGCTGTGCTTCCTGCTGCTGATGCTGGATTGCCAATTACTTTCCAAGCTGGCCCTGCCTTGCCTCTTGTTGACATTCTTGTGTGGTCTATTGTAGTTGCTGTCTTTGCACCTGCAGCTTAGTCAGGTCTGTTGCTGTTCCTGAGCTGTGGCATGGTGGTGCAGATCTGCTGTGCTACTGTGAATGGCTGCAGTTTTTGTAGCATGATGTTTCCTCACACTACATAAAAGACACTCCACAGTTGCTCAGTGATGAGAGGAAGCTCCTGTTCACAGTGCACCTGGGAGCAATGGCATTGGCCTTGAACAAAGGCAGCAGTGGATGTGGTTTTGAAAACATCTATTGCCACCCCAAACTATCTTCTTCTCTTTGAACACTTGGGGCCAGTCAAAGTTACAGGGTGAGCTGTGTTTTAGACCCCTTTTAATCCCTCATGACTGAACTCCTCAGAGGCCAGGCCTGGTTCCCTGAATCTGTCTCTGGGTGGAACCACGGTGTTACCATTCCTAGACTGGATCACTGGGCTGCAGCCCCCCATGTTAACCAGCTGCATTAACCTGACAGGTCCAACTGACTTTGGCACCTAAAGTCTTTTCCCTCCAGGAGCCTGTGACAGCAGCTGATTAAAGTGACTCAAAAACAGCTTGTCCAAAGCATTATTTGTTCACCCAATGGTACATGGCACACAGAGTAAAGGGTAAAAACAGAGATCTATATGCATATTTTCCCTTACCCAACCCTTAATCTTTCTTTGCAAGCTTAATAAGTCCCATTCAGAAAAGTTACCACCATCTCTGGGCTGGCAGAGACAGCCTGCTTGCTGCAGTTTTTGTGTCTATTTCTCAGTGTGTCTCTAATCAGCATCTCCCCCTCGGCAGCTGCAGATAGCCCACTCAATCCCCACAAAGCATACCTAGACCATCCTTCACAACTGTTACTACTCAGCATAGGGTGATGATGGTGTCAGAATGGGACACTGTTACTGGAAAAATGGACAATGCTATATTAGCCAACAGAGGATACAAACTTCCTCCCAGCCTTAGTAAGAAAAGAAGGCACCTTTCTGTCCATGAAGCAATCACTGATGCTTGAATTTGGTTCAGGCTTGGAGTGATGATCAGGTGTCCATCTCCTATGGTCACCATGCTGGTAAAGGCTTCCTCTCCTGGGTCTAGGGCATGTCTGTGCACCCAGCCTGGTCCTTGGGCTAATCCCATAGCCCTGGGTTCAGGCTACCTCTGGGCCTGCTTCCTCAAGCAGCAACAAGTGCTCATTACCCATGGACTTTCTCCTAAGTATCATCCCTGTGCCAGCCAATAGACTCACTGGCAATGATGTAGTCTATAACCAGTCCATTGTTCCTACTTGTGGGAGGTAAGCTCCCATCCTGGGGCAGCATTCTTCTTCTCCAGTGAGAGGCAGACTGGCAGCAGGAAATCAAGAGTGAGATTTCATCCCAATTCTCTAGTCAACCAGCGCTTTGGGGCAGAGCCCTTTCCCACCCCCTAATCAATCAAAGCTCAAAGGGGAGAAAGACTAACCTTCCACAGTGCTGACCTGTTCATGTGGAGTAGGGGCACCCTACAGCAAAGTCAGTTGAAAAACTAGTCTATGGGATTGCATTCCTCTTCAAAAGACAAGCAAATTTAGTTTGTTAGAAATCTGGGATAATAATGCCCCTAGCCCAACTACAAGTCTCTCATTAAATTCAGTTATTTACCATGGGGGAAAAATTCTTCAAATTCTTCTCTCTTGCCTTTGAATTTTTTCATGTACTTCCTGCTTGACATTTTCATCTTTGTCCACAGGGATGTGTTATTTTCTCTTTCAACCATATGTAGTCATCTTTTCTCTCCACATCAGCTGACTGCCTTTTGCTCTGTGTGCCCACAGTTACTTCAGTGAATGCTATGCTGAATTTGTATTGGTCTTGAGAGAATTACTAAAGTTAGCATCACTGGTTTGGCTGGTAATGAAAGGGATATCATTACCTGGTCCATTTCTCTCTGGCAATGATGAGTTTGACTAAACTAGATTGGTTATCAGCAACTATATTGCTTGTGTCAACAACAGTTATCAGTGGTGAAGTAACCCTCTGCATCAGTTCCCCTTGTTTGTCGAGGCCCAGTTCTCGGATAGTTGGCAGATTCCAGTTCAGGTGAAAGGGGCAGAAGCTTCAGTTCCTCTTCAATTCTTCCTTGCTACTGTTGTCAGCTTTCTTGGCAAGGGCCTTTTAGGAGCCTGGGATTTCTTGAAGCTTCCAGAAAAAGTGCAGGAGAGTGACTGTCCCCCTTCCTCTCTCTCTCTTTTCTTTGTTGAATCTCCTAGTTAGAGCCTGCTGGGCTTGAGAAAAATTCTTATAGGCAATATCCCCACTACATCTAATTTCTTCTTCATGCGGCACATGTATTGAAGAATAACTGGGTTTTGGTGGACTGACACTCCCTGATTTCCTTAACATGGTCTAGGATTCCTTGGGATTGGCCTTCACATTGCAACATGAAGGGAAACCCGTGGAGGTCTATGGTGCCTCACATATTCAGTTGCACAGTCCTATCAGAATTTTTCCGTAGCTCTTTTAACCCAAACAACTTTTCAGTTGAAAACAAGGAAATCCTGAGTAAACTTACAATAGTTGGAAACATATGGACTTCAAGCTAATTTTTGAGAATAAAGTTCAACAAATTCCAGCATGCATTGGGATGGCTCCTTTGCTGACTCTGTTGAAATGATTTTTAGGTTTTCCCCCAGAGTTTCAGGGTAACAGTTTATAGGCCTTTAATCTGCTAATGTCTCCTTGAAGTAGGCCACATCAGGTAATTCTATTGCTGTAACAGTGCTCAGCACCTTGCAAGATCTGTCCCTAATAAGTGAATATCAGCTTTCTCCAGCTTGAAGCTTGAGCACATACTCTTTAGAAGCCTGCTTTTCACTGATGTTTATACCTGTCATAGTCCCCAAAAAAATATGTCAAAATGCACTTTCAGTAGCATTCTAAATGGTGTTGCCTCGGCCTGCTTAACTGCTTGCTCATTATCTGATTCACCGTATCAGCAGCAGGGTTGTTGCTATGAATAATGAAACCATATGAGTTATATAAAAGAAGTCCTCCCTCTAAGAATCACATAGCCAATTTGAAAAAGGAGGAAGGCATTGTTTAACTACAATCAAGCAAATACGATGCTGCTAGAGAACAGTAAATATTAATTCTTGCCTGAGGATAGCGCTCAGTATGATTGCACAACATTCTGAAAAATATGCACTTCCACCAAAAAATACTGTCTGAGCAAACAGAAATACATGAGAGTTTTCTTAGGGCTTTTCAATCAGAAGGCTATGATTGCAGGGAAGTGGCCAGAGGACAGGGATTTTAGTTGCTGCATCTGATTTCTTCTTCACATGGAATTAAAGGGCAGATAAGGTACAAAAATGTTCTGCAGTTCATCAGTCCATGGATTTGTAACTTCACTGAAATCATCCATATGAAGCCACATGTTAATAACAACAAAATAACAGCATTTGGTTCATCAGCACTGTTTAGCAAATGAAATTAATTGGTAGTTTATCACAGTGGAATGTGATTGCATCTGACATATCATGCTTGCCTGGTAGAATAAAACATTCCTGAGTCACAGATGGATGTAATTTCAGTCTTCAGTTTGGTATACACTTTGTTGTCGTCCTTAATTTCATCCTTTTGCAGCGGTGTAGATTAAGGGCCTGATTCTTTTCACACTTATACTAGCGAAGCATCATTTTACACAAGACCATCAGCAAAGATCTACTGGAACCAGGATTGAAGATAAAGACATTGCTGGAATTAGGATATAGGTAGGTGCTATAGTTCGTGAGTGATGTCTTCTTGGCCGATGGTGTGGGTCTGGAGTCACCGAGGAGATCCTCGATGTTCGCACAAATCAACGTGATACTTGGCTTCCGCTCTGATGGACAGCAAGAATGCTCAGGTGCACAGCCCTTTTTATAGGCTCAGTGGCGCGAACCTAGCAGTCTGAACTGGTTCTAACTGCCCCCTAAGAGTCCATTGCTCTTTTCCCACCACTAGTTTGAAAAGGTGCGAAAGTTCTGACAAGAAGGAGCAACACCATGGAGTCCGAGTTGTCATTATGGTGCGACATCATCTTGAATCATGGACTCCACTGATTTCTGTTCCATAATTAACTGATTTTATACTAATCATTACAGCAAACACATGAATTCAAACATAAACACTAACAGTAACATAATTAAACATACATTTAGGGGAAAACTTCCCAACAGGAACTAACATGATGCGTACTGTGCCATAAATCTATTTATGCACTACTTTCTTCTTTCTTCATTGCTAAATTTCCCCCATCTAGTCATTCATCCATCCAGGTTCTTATATTGGCATCCATCACCATAGTATCTGAGCATCCTACATCCTGTCTGTCATATTTATGTTACATAGTAAAGCATTTGTCAGAATTTACACTCTGTGCAAAGTACCATGCACACCTATGGCACTGCATACAAATATTTTTGGAATAATTTAGAGTTAATAATGTGTCCATTATCATTAATTAAACAACCAAACAAATATATGCTGTTCCTCACACGTGGAAGGAGTGCCCCATAAACTGCCACAAAACTAATTCTTTGTTCTCCTTCAAATCCCCTGTCCCCTTAAAACTGTCCTTTGTTATGAGGCCTACAAAAATAACTGACCACAATTAGGGAGCTAGTGTATTGAGACCACTGGCTATCGTGTTGAATAAGAGTGTCTTATGGTTTTCTTGTACTCCACCATCAGTATTCTGCATTCATCTCTTGTCTTATACTTAGATTGTAAGTTCTTTGGGACAGGGAGTGTCTTTTCATTTTGTGTTTGTTCAGCACCAATCATACTGGGATCCAGGACCACCACTAGGACTCCTAGGCACTACAGTAATACAAGTTGTAGTACAAATACAACTGCTATATCAGATAACATGGTCTTGATCAAAGGTAATCACAATGGGCCAGATTCCGATACCCTTATTTATGTTGAATTGTACTTTACACCACAGATAATCTCATTGATTTAAGAGGGACTGTTTAAGTAGTAAGACTCTTCAAAGCCATTGTCACTTAAGTCTATGGTAATAGTGGAAATGGTTAGGTCACCCGGTTTACACACTAAGCTGTGTTTTAGACAAAAAGTAGAAACATACACTAGAACAATCACACATCCAATTTAATTTTATTAATGTACCTAAAGTGCTATAATTGCTATTAGAATAGAGACTTGCGATAAACTTAACTAGAGGAAGAAAGAGGTTGAGGTGAGAAACAGACAAGTAAATAGGCTGGGGTGACATTTCCTCGAAGATGAAGAGTATACACTTGAACTTTATATCAAAGGAAGAACATAAGGTAGTGCAAGAATTGAATGCAGTAGTCACTCTTAAAAATCTTGCCTTATTGCTACAAATAAGACCTGAGATTACTATACTTGAAAAACTATGTATTTCCCTATTTATTTTGTTTTCTCTGTGCATTTGACAGCGCTTAATGTATATCAATTTAACTGGTTCCCCTGCCCTATTTCCAAGGGGAAAACTGACTAACTGAAAAGATCCTTATAAACAAATAGGGGAGCAGAAAAACTTTTATAAATATTTGAAATGAATATTTAAAAAAAATTGAGAATTCAGAGCATACTGTTTATGGGTACTCTATCAGAAAGTGATTTTTTTTTTTAGATTGGTTAATTTAAAAACAAAGAAAAAACACATTGGCATTGTCCCTTTTACGTGAAATACTTGTTGCTTGACACCCAGAAGCTCATATGACAGAGAGATGAAGATATAGGAGTAAACAAAGAAGTGTACTGAAAAAGTGTGTCACCTTATGAGATTAATTAACAGTGATGTAAACAAGAGAGTTCACTGTCTTCTCTGTAATCTTATAGTCACTGGCTCCAGTATTTTCAGTAATTCTATACAATGAACAATTTCAACACATTTCCAGCACAAGTCCTTTTTTTTGCAATACTTAATATGTGTCGGGAGATAAAACTATTGTTTTATTTAGAGAAAGCTTTAGATGACAATCAGAACTGCTTTGTCAACACAGGAACGCAACTCATCAAAATGTTCATTTACCAAATTCCTTGACATTGTTAAAATCTTCATAATCATGCAGAGAAATTCTTTAAATGTTGCTTCTTGATTAATTTGTTTAACCAGCTGATTTTCCTATTCATCCACATTTTGGCACTTAGCTTCTCATTAAGGGTTTGATCTAAAGCCCATTGAAGTCAATGGAAAAACTCTCATGGACTTGAATGGGTTTTGGATCAGGCCCTAATTGTAATCAGAATAACACATATTTCTCTAGGGCTTCATCATCTGCTTTCCCTTGTTTTCTTATGGGCAGTTCTTTACTGGCACTGTTTTTATGACTGATGGGTTTTTACAGGATGGGTCTTTACAGAAAAATCTAAGTTTTTCTTGAATACAAATGTTTAAATAATAGAATGTTAATAATACCTAGTTACACAGCATGTTACCTCTTCAAAGGACTTTGAGCCAGATCCACAAAAGGCTGAGGTACCTAAGTTAAACATTTAGGCACCAGGATCCTCAAAACTCCTGCTCAGTTGTCACTCACAAATCACCAGGCACCTGCATGGACACAGCTGCCTAAGTCTAGACACCGAGATGACTATGAACCCTTCTCCTAAACCCCCGTGGGGTCCTCAAACAAAATAATCCCATGTGGGGCCCAATCCAATATGCATTTTCAGAGCATATCTGAACCCACATAGAACTTCAGGAGGCAGCAACAGCTGTCTCCCATAGAATCTATTGCCCAGTGGGTAGGATACTCACCCCGGATGTAGGAGGATTCAATCTCCCTTCTGCCTGATGCGGGGTGGGAGGGGGAAGGGACTTGAAGTTGGATTTCCTCATGGTTTAGGTAAGTATCCTAGTGGCTGGGCTATGGGATGTTCTGATATGGATCTTTTCAATCTCCACTGTTTATAAAATAAATAAATATATATTGGGCTAAAGAGAGAGTAAGAGTGATTCTATAGTTTAGTCAAGTGGTTAGGGAATTATCATAAGAAGTGGAAAACCCAAGTTAAAATCCCTGCTCTACGGCAGCAAGATGTTTTGTGTGTGTGTGTGTGTGTGAAGCTGAGTTTCCTATATGCAGAGGTAGTAGTTTAACCACTGAGCTAAGGTACTTACCTCTGGGAGAGAGCATGTGACTTAGGTCACACCTATTTCCTTGGCATTTCCTGTTGGCTAATTTAGGCAGCTCCCTACCGAGTGTACTGGCTTTTCTAGGTCCCATTCTTAGGTGCCTAACTCACCTCATGTATTGTAAGGGAGAGTAGGTGCCTAAGTCAGGGCTGTAGTTTCTACTCAGTGGCAAAGGTTCTAAAATTTAGGCATCCCAATGCCTAAATCCTTTTGTGGATCTGGGCCTTTACAAACTGTCGCTAAACCTCATAATAACAAAAAAAAAAGTATCCCGTGTCTTGAGATGAGAAAATGGAAGCACAGGGAAGGAATGTTGTTGACTAATGTTTAGAGCACATAATTGGAGATCAGATTCTTCTGAGTTTTAATTATAATGATCCCATTGATTTCACTGGGAAATGTTGTTTCTTCTTCCAGTGGCTCTGCATATTCCCACTTATCACTAGAGCGCTGCCTTGTGGTGCTTTACAGTAAAACCTTTTCCCAGTAGTGTCGTTAGAGTGCTCTTGCACCCCTCCCCTGAGTGTCGCCAAGTGACCTGAGAGCAAGGCTGGAGCACTCCCTGCCATCTTAGTTCCCTCCAGCCACAAGCTTGGATGGAGGTGAACTGCTCTGGTATCTTTGGAGCCATCCAGAGTCTTTTCTCCTTGAGTGTTCCTTGTTGGTTAGGGTTAGTTAGCTAGCTTAACAGAAATTGGTTCAATAAAGGATATTACCTCACCCACCTTGTCTCTCTAATATCCGGGACTGACATGGCTACAGCTACACTGCATTTAGCTTAACATAGATAGTTAGTTTTTTGTGGGTTCTGGAAGACTGAAACCGAAGTAGTAGTCAGGGTTTAAATGGTGTGCACTGTGCCCATCTGTCTTTCCAGCGTCATACAACCACGTGTGGTGCCTCAAATGCTAAGAGAAAGCCACTCTCCTTCTGGGTGTTCCATCGGTCAGATCTTTACAGCCAGGGCCCAAAAGGATAGGCAGACTCAGCTACAGGTCCTGCTGCTTAAGGAAGCACTTGAGGCTAGTCCCTCTGGATCACAATGTTTTTTGGATCCAGGGTCCAAATGGCCATTTTCGGATCCAGTGACTTCCTGTAAGTTTAAGCAGGTGATGGGTTCCACAATGCCAGAGTGCCCCTTAGATCTAGGCTAAGTTCCTTCTGCTGCCACAAGGCTCCGAGCCCTGCTAATTCGAATCCGACAGCCTCAAGGTCAGCATCAACTGCCTCAGTTCCAAGAAAGAAGCTGAAGGATAAACAGCCATTCTCAATGGTGCTGTTTTCAAACTTCACGGCCATCGGATCTGTCTGATTCCAATGAAGCATCTGTTGTTCCGAGAGCACAGCTAGGTCAACCTTCTACTTCAGGTCACAGGAATATAGATTGTTCGTCAGATCCTGGGCCATCTACATCTTTGGTTCCTGCTGTACCAGTACTGAAGAAAAAGAAGTCTAGAGATTTAACAGCCACTGTTAGCAGCACCGGATCCCATGCATTAGATCTCTTGGATCCCTCTGACTCTGACATAGCCTCGTCAGTTCTGAGATTCAGACCTCTCCCACTTTCAATTTCTGTTGCTAAAGACATGGATATGACTGTCATCTTAGATCTGGTTCCATTGAAATCCTTGTTTCTACCTTCAGTTCTTGCACTGATTCTGGGCCCTTCTTTGGTTCTGAAAATAACTCTCTCTGTAGTAGTTGATGTGCATTGCTTCCAGTGCTTAATTTGTAATGAAAGAGGTGCCAGGGCTCAAGCAATTAGCTGCCGGGCTCAAGCAATTTTTTTTACTTCCATAACTGATGCAGCAAGCCCAGAGATGCCGGGGCTCAGCCCTGGCAAGCCTTGGCACAAATTAAGCATTGATTTACTCCATTCCTGATCATTTGTTGGATCCAAGTGTAACCCTTCTGCTAGGTGGAGCCAGCAGCAACAAGGGCCGGGTTCAGTATCTAGGGGTTACGTTTCAACAATACAACACAAAACCGGCTTGAGTCCCCACCCAGTGACAATTACACACCACCCCCTGGGCACCTCTAAGAGGCAATACTTCCCCTCTTGCAAGCTCACAGTCTAAAATATAGCAAAAACTTTTAATAAAAGGAGGGAAGTAACTCAGCAATAATTTGGGAATACACCGCAACTAGGGTTCATAACTCCAGGCTGCCTGATGAGCCCAGAGAAAGGATGGCACCGGTGGGAGCTTGGACATTTGAGGACCCCACAGACCTGGGGGACCCAGGGAGTTTTGATGAGGGGGAAAGGGTAAGAAGCAGCCCAGGGGACTCAAACTCTTTGCCAGTGAATGAACTGGGAGACCAGTAAGCATGTTTCGGGGGAATCCCTGCTGAGTCAGTGGTGAGCACCCCCACCACTACTAGGGCCCTGGGCTGGGGCTTGAAGGAGCAGGGAGGGCCAGATCCCTCAACAGGCCAACTGGCCGTGCAGTCTCACAGAGGTGGGCTACTTCACTGACTCCGGTCATTGGGCCACGCTGCCCTGATGGGAAGGGCTGCTCACTCACTCTAGCCATTAGGCCACGCAGCCCTGTTGGGAAGGGCCGCTCACTGACTCTATGAATTAAGTAATACTACCCCACTGTGGGGTGTACATACCCCACGACAGATGGTTTTAAAGTCTGAAGGCTTATCTAATTCATCAGTGAGGGTTCATTTGGCAGCCATTTCTGCTTATCATACTCTAGTTGATGGTAGATCACCTAATACCATTAAGAAGTTTATGAAGGGTTTATCTAATGTGTTTCCTCCTTTGAGAGATCTTTTCCCTCCTTGGGATCCCAGTTTGGTTCTAGCCATGCTGATGAAGCCACCCTTTGAACCTTTTTCTGAGTGTCCTTTACATTCTTTGTCTATTAAAATAGCTTTTATTGTTGCTATAACAGCTGCCAGAAAGCTGAGTGAGCTAAATGCTCTTATGGCTGATCCACTGTTCACTATTTTTTATAAAGATAAGGTGGTTATTTGGCCTGACCCCAGATTTTTGCCTAAAGTGGTTTCTGATTTTCATATCAATTAGTCCATTCATTTGCCATTTCCCCCCCAAATCACTTTCTAATAAGGGTGAGTCAGCTTTGCAAACTTTGGATGCCAGGAGGATCCTTGCTTATTATTTAGACAAAACTAAACTACAACTAAATCATCCAGATTGTTTTGTATGCTAAAAATCACATGGGATATATGGTTTCTTCCCAGAAAATTTCTAGATGGAATAAGCAATGTATTATTGAGTGTTATGCCTTGGCAGAGTCTCCTAAACCTGGGACAATATGTTTACAGTCTACTCGAGCCATTCATTGTAACCTTTTCTGCTTGCCTTAAGTCCCAGCTGTGGAGATTTACAGAGCTCTACCTAGAGTTTTGTTCACACTTTCACGAAGCATTACGCTTTGGACTTGGCCTCGAGGGCGGATGCTGGATTTGGCAGAGTGAAACTGCTGTCTCTGTTCAGTTAGGTCTCTGTTCCTGCCACCACATTATTTTCAATACTGTTTATCAATCTGTCCCATAGGTGGGAATATGCAGAGCCACTCAAAGGAGGAAATAAGGTTACTTACTAGTTCTTCTAGATGCCTTTGAATATTCATACTCCCACCCACATTTCCCTAACTGCCTAAATATCTTTACAAATCTGTGACTTAGTGCCTAATTTAGGCAACCATGTTTAAAAATTGTAGCCTGTGACTTGCCCATAGCTGAGATCAAGTCAATGGTAGAGCTGTGATTTGAGCTCTGAGTTACCTAGCCTCCAGTTATATGCTTCCCTTGCTTTTAAAAATAAGTATGTGTCAGATTGAGGTGCCATATTAGTTTTTTGCATTTACATGTATGTTTCCAGACTAAAATTTAGGAACTAGCTTATTTGGGAGCCACGAGGCAGCTACCAAAATATTGTGTTCAGTTTGTCATTAAATTACCTTTCTGCTGGAGCTTCATTAATATTAATTCACTGCAATCTAGTCAGACAAAAATTAATTGGGAGTGGTTGATTGGACACAGTACTTGGGAACTTTATGCACATATTATAGCTAATATTTTTTCTTCCAGTTTTGCAAACTATCTTGAAAGAGGCTTGGTTGGTTGACTCATTATTAGATCACCTATCATCCCATAAGATCCCAAACAATTTTACAGACTTACACTGATATGCAAACTAAATATGTATGAGTTCCGCATCACTGAAAGGCAGACATTTGTGGGGTGAAACAGAGAAACACTGTACAGCCATTTAGAAAAGCAAATTAATAATATATCAAGGAGTTTATGAGCCAGGAGTTTAGCTAGGCAGAATTTTCCAAGTGCCAAATTAGTATTTGGCCAGGACACTTCAGTAAAATCCTTACTTTTAAAATTTTACCATTTCATCATTAATGCCTACAAGTTCCTTGAACCCTAGCTTTACATCTCATCAAACAGATAGCACCTCCAACAGCAGAATGCCCTCTAACCCTATGCCTGGGTATTGGCTAGTTCAATAGTCTCCCACCCAAGAATTAACATGGCCCAACCTGGAAATATCACAGGACAACAGCAAAATGTGTCACAGCTGCATCCCCTAGTTCCCTGTAAACTAAAATGGAATAAACTTAAGACACTTAAGCTTTCTATTTATTAGCAATCAAAGTGCACCAGCATAGCATAATTTGTATTGTTTATCTTTAGTCTGAGCTAGCCTGGCTACAGGACCCTCCCTGATTTAGAGGACCGGGAAATGTCAGATAACCTCTGCTTTTCCTAAGAGCCTATCCCTTCTAATAACAGTGTGGCCTAACAGATGGTGTGCTGGAGTAAGACTCAGGGTTCTCTTCCTGGGTTTTCCACTTGCTCTTAGTGACCTTGTGCAAGTCACATAATCTCTGTGGGCCTCAGTTTCCCCATCTGTAAAATGGGGATAATGATACTGCCTTCCTTTGTACTGTGCGTTGAGGTCTACTTGTGAAAAATTCTATATAAGAGCAAGGTATTAATAATGTGTTTGTACAATTGGGCTCCACTCCTAATTGGACAGTTTGGGTAGTACTGCAGTATACATAATAAAATAATGATTTTAAGAACTAGGTATCTAACCCTTTCCCCCATGTCAATGTGAATAGTCTGACTGAAGTCCATATGCATATCCTACTTGCATGAGTAAGATACTATTCAATTTGAGTAAAGGTGGCAGAGATTTGCAATTACTGCAGATCTGGGCAAATGAAATAGAAAATAATGTATTTTGTCTGGGCTGCTGGAAATGCAAATTAAAATAAATGTATATATCTACATTTCTAAATCTAAAAGAAAGATTACATTAGACTGCCTAGGTCAGATTCATAGAATCATAGAATCATACACTATTAGGGTTGGAAGAGATCTCAGGAGGTCATCTAGTCCAATCCCCTGCTCAAAGCAGGACCAACACAAACTAAATCATCCCAGCCAGGGCTTTGTCAAACTGGGCCTTAAAAACCTCTAAGGATGGAGATTCCACCACCTCCCTGTGTAATCCATTCCAGAGCTTCACCACCCTCCTAGTGAAATAGTGTTTCCTAATATCCAGCCTAGACCTCCCCAACTGCAACTTGAGACCATTGCTTCTTGTTCTGTCATCTGCCACCACTGAGAACAGCCTAGCTCCATCCTCTTTGGAACCTCCATTCAGGTAGTTGAAGGCTGCTATCAAATCCCCCCTCACTCTTCTCTTCTGCAAACGAAATAACCCCAGTTCCCTTAGCCTCTCCTCGTAAGTCATGTGCTCTTGCCCCCAATCATTTTCGTTGACCTCCGCTGGACTCTCTCCAATTTGTCCACATCCCTTCTGTAGCGGTGGAACCAAAAACTGGACACAATACTCCAGGTGTGGCCTCACCAGTGCTGAATAGAGGGGAATAATCACTTCCCTCGATCTGCTGGTAATGCTTCTACTATTACAGCCCAATATGCCATTGGCCTTATTCATCCTCATATATTAATAGATCAGATGATTCATTACCTTTCCCAGGATCCAAAAACATTTAAGGATAAATATTCTCTCATGCTGGTCTTTATGAACAAATGAAACTGTTCTTATCCTCCCTCACACAGAAGCAAACCACTCTAAAGCCTTCCAAGATCTACTTCTATTTTATTACACAGATGAAGTGCCAAAGTCTGTTACTTTGATGTAAATTAAATCAACGTAAAACAAATATCGAGTTTTTACATAGCCTATAAAATACAGCATTTCCACCAGGTAATTGGCCTTTTAAAATTGTTGGGTATCATTACCTGTTGAACATGTAAAATATTCCACTGTAGCTCTTTACAAATAGGTTACAATAAGCTGGTATGAGCCATCTTACAGAATTCACTAAGGAAATCACTAAAGCTAACCCAATTGATCAAGAGTGCTGATGATATTAAAATTCTAAATAGCAACACAAATATTAAAAATGCAGTCTCTCATATCACTAGACACAGCCTATTATTGAATTAGAATATATTAAGAACCTGCTTAACACGAAGCTAGGTGAGAATGGTACTGAAAACTGAAGCACATGCTATAAAAACTAACGATCTGATATTAGCGCTCACAATAAGAAGTGTTGTGCCAATACTATAAATATGGATGATATTTCTATAATTTATACAGGATAGTAAAACAAAACCCCTTTGGTTAAAATCATTATACTCCACTGGATGTCTGCAATTCAAATGAACTGGGGACACAAGTTTAAGCAGAGTCAAAAAAATAGAAGAAAGTGAAAAAACTGGAACAAAAGAGTAATTTACTTTGATGTTTGAATGCAGATATTTTTCAAAAAGTAATTGCACAAGCTAAAGCTATCCCCAGAGCCTAAGCAAATTTTAACTTGCAAAGACAGCACTAAAACAGCCAGTAGTAATAAGCTATTACTAGCCTTGTCATCATTACAGAGACAATTGTGACATAAGAACTCTTCTTTAACAGGTATTAGGCACCAATAGCATATTCTTCTACTTCAGGTATGCATGACTTCTTGTTACTATTTTTTCGTCTTCAATAAATGTTTAGTGTGGCTATTCAGAAGTAAAATTCCACTTTACAATTATGTTCTTGTGTCTGTCCTACATTATAGTTATCTCAAAGAAATGAAACAGAAAAGGAATTTGTACTAAACTCATATCTGGTTTTTGGATCTATCTTTAAACATTTCAGTGCCAAGGGACACCTGCTAGAGCTTAGTGAAATTCAGCACCAGTCTATTCAGTTTCATCAATTTATTATGTCATGATGATTTAGACATATTCTGTTGCCTAGAAGGTATTATAATGGTACTCTCTCTGTACTTAGCATTATGACTAATTTCTGTTAGAAGCCTGTTTTTATCCTGGCCATTATAAATCTGGCAAAAATTCAACTGATACAACTGATATCTCATGTGTGTGAACTTCTGGAAGAAGAAAAGCTTTGTGGAAAGTTGAGGGGCAATTAAATAAGGCGTTCACAAGGTATGACATTTGGAATAAATCAGAGGATTTAACTTTAGAAAAATCATTCTGATGGGTTTTTGAACATCATCTCTCAAAAGCAGCTTGGTCTAGAGCAGTAGAGGGCAACCTGCAGCCCATCAGGGTAATCCGCTGGCAGGCCGCCAGACAGTTTGTTTTCATTTTCACAGCCTCCTGCAGCTCCCAGTGGCCATGTTTCACCATTCCCGGCCAATGGGAGCTGCGGGAAGTGGCGCGAGGGGTGATAGAGTAGCTTGGGAGTCTTAGAGATCTGACAATGGACTCATACACTGTAGTTCAAGGGACTTAAATATTGAAAAGTCTGGAAGTAAAACTAGACTTAAAATCAGGCCCTTTCTTCTGACCACCATTCCCCAATCTAGTCTTCCACTATCACTGACACATCTCCACTGTCCCAGGAAAATCTCTATATTCCTGCACATGAACTGGGATTTCTACAGGAGACCTGACCTTCCCACAACCAATGGCAAAGCCAGTGACCACAGCATCTCACATTCACTCTTACCATCCAGAACACTGTACTTGCATCCAGTATGTTTGGGATACCCAAGTCTGTTCATCCTTCCAGCACTGGTCAAGTCACTGGTGGAGAACATAAGAACGGCCATACTGGGTCAGACCAAAGGTCCATCTAGCCCAGTATCCTGTCTTCCAACAGTGGCACCAGGTATCCCAGAGGGAATGAATAGAACAGGTAATCATCAAGTGATCCACCCTGTCGCCCATTCCCAGCTTCTGGCAAACAGAGGTTAGGGACATCATCCCTGTCCATCCTGGCTAATAGCATTGATGGACCTATCCTCCATGAATTTATCTAGTTATTTTTTGAACCCTGTTATAGTCTTGGCCTTCACAAAATCCTCTGGCAGGAGTTCAACAGGTTGACTGTGTGTTGTGTGAAAAAATACTTCCATTTGTTTGTTTTAAACCTGCTGCCTATTAATTTCATTTGGTGATGCCCTAGTTCTTGTGTTATGAGACGGAGTAAATAACACTTTCTTGTTTACTTTCTCCACACCAGTCATGATTTTATAGACCTCTATCATATCCCCCCTTAGTTGTCTCTTTCCCAAGCTGAAAAGTCCCAGTTTTATTAATCTCTCCTCATATGGCAGCCGTTCCATACCCCTAATAATTTTTGTTGCCCTTTTCTGAATCTTTTCCAAGTCCAATATATCTTTTTTGAGATGGGGCGACCACATCTGCACGCAGTATTCAAGATGTGGGCATACCATGGATTTATATAGCGGCAATATGATATTTTCTCTCTTATTATCTATCCCTTTCTTAATGATTCCCAACACTGTTCGTTTTTTGACTGTCGCACTGGATGTTTTCAGAGAACTATCCATAATGACTCCAAGATCTCTCTCTTGAGTGGTAACAGCTAATTTAGACCCCATCATTATATATATATAGTTGGGATTATGTTTTCCAATGTGCATTACTTGCATTTATCAACATTGAATTTCATCTGCCATTTTGTTGTCCAGGCACCCTGTTTTGAGAGATCTTTTTGTAGCTCTTTGCAGTATACCTGGGTCTTAACTATCTTGAGTAGTTTTGTATCATTTTCAAATTTTGCTACCTCACTGTTTACCCCTTTTTCCAGATCATTCACGAATATGTTGAATAGGACTGGGACCAATACAGACTCCTGGGGACAGGGCTGGATTACCCAATAGGCAGACTAAGCACATGCTTAGGGCACCAGCAAAGCAGGGGGTACCTGGATTGACACAAAAACTGGAAGAACAAATTAAAGGGGAGCGTGAATACTGGCAACATATCTTGCAGCATGTTATAGCTGTTATTCAAACATTAGCTGAACGTGGTCTGCCTTTCCGGGGATCAAATGACACATTTGGATCATTGCAGAATGGAAATTTCTTGGGATTGTTGGAGCTTGTGGCTCAGTTTGACCCATTTTTAGCAGGCCATATCTCAAAATATGGGAATGCTGGCAAAAGTAACTCATCATACTTATCCAAGACAATATGTGATGAACTCATTGGTCTAATGACAAAGTTCCTTCAGCTATTGTGGATGAAATAAGTACTGCTGGGTACTTCAGTTTATCTGTCGACTCTACACCTGATCTTTCACATATTGATCAATTGAGTATTGTACTAAGATATGTGTCTCCCACAGATGGAAAACCAGCAGGATGATTTATAACATTCCTCAATTTGAAAAGCCACACTGGTGAACAAATGGCAAATCAAGTACTGCATTATCTGTGCCAAGTTTGCAAAAAAGATTTCTCAAAGTGCAGAGGTCAATCTTATGACAACGCTGCCAACATGTCAGGGCGTTATCAAGGAATGCAGAAGAAGCTTTTAGAACAGAACAAATATGCCATATTCATACCATGTGCTGCACACTCTCTCAATCTTGTTGGCTGCAGTGCTGTTGATTGTTGTCCGGTAGCAGTAAGTTTTTTCTCAACAGTCCAGTTACTTTATAAATTTTTCTCTGCCTCAACACACCGATGGGCAGTTTTTAAAACATATTTGGGCAATGATCGTGTGCTGAAATCTCTTTCTAATACTTGCTGGGAGGCACATGCAGTGGCAACAAGTGAAATTCTGAAGTCTTACTCAAAGATTGTGGATGCATTAGAAAGTATAGCTGAAGACCAATCACAAAAGGGAGAAACTATACGAGAGGCAGAAAACATTGCAAACAAGATGCAAGAACTGGAGTTTGTATTCATGTTGACTATGTGGAATGAAATTTTACAACACTTTTACCACACAAGTCAAGCTCTCCAAGAAAAAGAATTGGATTTGAAAACATGTGCAGACCTCTGTCAATCATTAGCAGACACTTGTACAGCTGCCCGGTACACACCGTGGTAGAGCTTCCACAGCTGTCTACTCCGGACACCTTCTCGGCGGCATGGGACCTGATTGCTATGACTGATCTGGCACCGACCTCATCCTCGGTACCGCCATTGCGGATCGTCACATCCCGCGGCAAACCGGCCATGTTACGCCCGGTGCCGCATGCGGAGACCAGCCAGCAGCAGTCGGGTTCTCCTCGGCACCGCTCGCAGTCCCGGCGCCGGTCACCATCCCGGCACCGGTCGTACTTGCGGTACCATTCCAGGTCGCCCTCCAGGCGGCGGTATGATGACTCCCGGTACCGCTCCCAGTCCCGCGGCTGGTCACCGCGTAGATCTCCGGACGATCGACATCATTATCGTTCGCCGAGACGTTCCCGATCCAGGTCGGGTTCCCGGTACCGCAGCAACCACCGGTACCGTTCCAGGTCCCGGTACTGATCGAGATCCCGGTACTGATCCCCGGCACCTCGACATACCATGGCCACGCAGACCGCTCTTCAAGGTTACTCTGCACCACCTTGGCCTTCTCGCTCGGTCTCCCACTCTTCTAGAGCCGGTAGCGACCTTTTTGCTGAGGATCACGCGGTTGGTGAACAGGGCCACTGGCCGGAGGCTGGACAGGAGCCATCTCAAGACCAGGGGCAATGGCCCTTCTGGACCCCCATGGCATACCATCAAGCCCAAGGGGTCCCATCTAGAGCCTCCCACTTGGCCCAATCTGAGCCCAGAGCACCAGAGGCGACGGTATCCCGCCCTCCCCCGGAAGTCTCTGACCCACCACAGTCATCGGTCATGGTCCCAGACCTGGAGGCCCTGACCTTGGACTCCTCAGTGGTTCCCCACCAGGACCTCTCCCAGGATCCCCTGGCTCAAGGTCTATCGTCCTCCTCCTCTCCCGACGAGGCAGTGGTGGGAGCGTCATCTTCCGGCCCGCCTCCTATTGATCTCCGTGACCATCAAGACCTGCTACGCAGATTGGCCCTTAACATGAATCTGCAGATCGAGGAGGTACCAGAACTTGAGGACCCGGTGGTGGACATTCTGACAACTGACACCCCCACCAGGGTAGCCCTCCCGTTCATCCGCACGATATTGGCCAATGCCACGTCTATCTGGCAGTCCCCAGCCTTGATACCCCCCACTGCCAGGGGTGTAGAGAGGAAGTATATGGCGCCTCCAAGAGATTTCCAGTATCTCTATACTCACCCCCCTCCATGCTCCTTAGTGGTTCAGTCGGTCAACGAGAGGGAGAGGAATGGCCAACAGGCCCCTGCCCCAAAGTCCAAGGACGCCAAGCGCCTAGACTTATTTGGGAGAAAGATCTACTCGGCGGGGGCCTACAGCTCAGAGCTGCGAACCAGCAGGCGCTCCTGAGCCGTTACGGCTATAACACCTGGGTCTCCATGGAGAAATTCAAAGAACTTATACCTCCGGAGTCCAAGCAGGAGTATAAAGCGTTTGTCGAGGAGGGTAAGAAGGTGGCCAGGACGTCGTTGCGGGCTTCTCTTGATATCGCCGACTCGGCCGCCAGAACTATAGCCTCAGGAGTCGCCATGCGGCGTATCTCCTGGCTCCAATCCTCCACCCTCCCCACGGAGGTCCAACACACTATTCAGGACCTACCGTTTGAAGGTCGGGGTCTGTTCTCAGAAAAAACTACCCGAGGCTGAAGACCCTTAAAGATGGTCGAACCATCATCCGCACGCTGGGGATGCATACCCCGGCGACCCAGCGCAGACCCTTCCGGCCCTTCAGGCAATGTCCCTACTTTACACCCGCACCATGGCAGGACTTCTCTAGGAGACCGCGTGGTCGAGGGGGCAGGAGGCAACAGTCCGGTCGGCAGACTGGTCAGAGGCAGGGCCCCCACAAACCATCATCGGGGCCCAAACAAAATTTTTGAAGGGATGCTCGAGGCCGGAGTACCAGTTTCAGTCGATCCTCTCCCCCCGTTCCGAGACCGCCTTTCCCATTTCTCCCGTGCGTGGTCGAATATCACCACAGACCGCTGGGTCCTACGCACGGTGGAAAGCGGATACCACTTGCAGTTTGTCTCCCCCCCTCCCTCCCTGTCCCTCTTCAGGGACCCTTCTCACAAGCAACTCCTAATTCAGGAGATACAATCGCTCCTCTCCGCTGGAGCGGTAGAGGAGGTTCTGAGGGAGCTCAGGGGCAGGGGTTTCTACTCCCGTTATTTCCTAATCCCCAAGTCGAAAGGGGGGCTGCGTCCTATCTTGGACTTGAGGGGGCTCAACAAATTTATGGTAAAGTTGAAGTTCTGTATGCTCTCCCTGGGCACCATTATCCCCTCTATGGATCATGGAGACTGGTACGCCGCCCTCGACATGAAGGACGCGTATTTTCATATTGCAATCTACCCACCTCACAGACACTTCCTCCGCTTCGTGGTGGGCCAGAGACACTTTCAATTTACGGTTCTGCCCTTCGGCCTCTCGACGGCACCGAGGGTTTTTACAAAATGTATGGCAGTGGTGGCAGCCGCCCTTCGTCGTCAAAGAGTTCAGGTGTTCCCCTACCTAGACGACTGGCTTATCCACGGCAACTCCAGCAGCCAGGCCCAGTCGCACATTCGGACGGCCATGAGCATGTTCAAGCAGCTCGGCCTCCTCCTGAACGTAGAAAAGTCCACTTTGGAACCAACACAGAGGTTAGACTTTATAGGGGCAGTACTGGACTCCACTCTCGCCCGGGCGTTTCTTCCAGAGGCTCGCTTTCAGGCCCTTATAACCATCATACGCAGCCTTCAGAGTTTCCCAACGTCGACGGCCCGCTGCTGCCTCAGCCTCCTCGGTCACATGGCGTCCTGCACTTTCGTGACAGCTCACGCCAGGTTGCGCCTCCGACCCCTCCAGGCATGGCTCTCCTCAGTATACTAGCCACGCAGAGACAACTTGGACCTGATTTTGACGGTACCATCACAGGTCCTGGCCTCCCTCAACTGGTGGCTAGACCCCAGGAAGGTGCTGGAAGGTGTTCCATTCCAGCCACCTCAGCCATCCCTAGCCTTAAGCACGGATGCTTCGTTGCTCGGCTGGGGAGCCCATTTACAGAACCTCCAAACACAGGGCCTGTGGTCAGAGCAGGAACTGACCCTGCACATCAATGTCAGGGAACTGCGAGCGGTACGCCTTGCCTGCCAAGCCTTCGCCCAGCATTTACAGGGTCGTTGTGTCACCATCCTTACAGACAACACAACGGCCATGCATTACATCAACAGACAAGGAGGGGCACGCTCCTCCCTGCTCTGCCGAGAAGCGATTAATCTGTGGGACTTTTGCATAGCCCACTCCATTCACCTGGTAGCCTCTTTTCTCCCAGGGGTCCAGAACACCTTGGCGGACCGACTGAGCAGGTCCTTCCAGACTCACGAGTGGTCCATTCGACCGGACGTTATCCACTCTGTCTTCCGGAAGTGGGGATTTCCCCATATAGACCTATTCGCGACTCGCGAGAACCGGAAATGCCACGCGTTCTGCTCACTCCAGAGTCGCTCCCCAGGCTCCCTGACAGACGCTTTTCTCCTGCCTTGGACGGACCACCTGTCTTATGCCTTCCCGCCAGTTCCACTGGTCCACAGAGTCCTGCTCAAATTGCACAGGGACAGGGGCCGCTTAATCCTGATCGCTCCGGCGTGGCCCAGGAAGCACTGGTACACCACTCTCCTGGAGCTCTCGGTGTCCGCCCCGATCACTCTTCCATTGTGGCCGGACCTGATTACGCAACAGCACGGCAGGCTCCATCATCCCGACCTGCACTCTCTCCATCTAACAGCGTGGCTGCTGCATGGCTGAACCCGTCCGAGCTATGTTGTTCCAGCCCGGTCCAACAGGTTTTACTGAGCAGCAGGCAGCCGTCTACCAGGTCCACCTACTCAGCTAAGTGGAAACGGTTTTCCTTTTGGTGCGGCCCTTGGGGTCTTAACCCCTTGCAGGTGCCGATACATACCATTCTAGACTACCTCCTGTCCCTAAAGGAGCAGGGTCTGTCCCTTTCGTCGCTAAAAGTCCATCTCGCGGCAATTTCGGCCTTTCACCCTGGCGACAGTGGGCTTTCGATCTTTTCCAACCCCATGGTTAGCAGATTCCTCAAGGGGTTAGAGCGGCTACACCCATTGGTTCGCCGCCCGGTCCCCACCTGGGACCTCAACCTCGTCATCACTAGGCTCATGGGGGCCCCATTCGAGCCTATGGCCACCTGCTTGCTTCTGTACCTCTCCTGGAAGACGGCCTTCCTCGTAGCCATCACCTCGGCGAGGCGCGTCTCTGAGCTCAGAGCGCTTACTTCGGAACCCCCTTACACGGTGTTCCACAAGGACAAGGTACAGCTGCGACCACACCCGGCCTTCCTGCCCAAGGTAGTATCGGCCTTTCATATTAACCAAGACATTTTTCTACCGGTCTTCTACCCAAAGCCGCATGCCTCTCAAAGGGAGCAGCAACTCCATTCCTTGGACGTCCGTGGGGCCCTCGCCTTCTACATCGAGCGAACAAAGCCCTTTCGGAAAACGACTCAGCTGTTCGTCGCCGTGGCGGACCGGATGAAAGGTCTCCCGGTCTCTTCCCAATGCATCTCGTCCTGGATCACATCATGCATACGGACATGCTATGACTTGGCAGGTGTTCCCACCATGCACCCTACTGCCCACTCCACCCGAGCTCAAGCCTCGTCCTCCGCCTTCCTGGCACACATACCAATTCAAGAGATATGTAGGGCAGCAACTTGGTCATCGGTACACACCTTTGCCTCTCATTATGCCATAGTACAACATTCCAGGGAGGACGCCGCTTTTGGTTCGGCGGTCCTACGCTCTGCAGTATCACAATCCAACCCCACCTCCTAGGAAAGGCTTGGGAGTCACCTAATTGGAATACATATGAGCAAGCACTCGAAGAAGAAAAGACGGTTACTCACCGTAGTAACTGTTGTTCTTCGAGATGTGTTGCTCATATCTATTCCAAACCCGCCCTCCATCCCCACTGTCGGAATAGTCGGCAAGAAGGAACTGAGAGGGCGCTGGGCCGGCTGGGGTATATATCAGGCACCGTAACGGCGCCACTCCAGGGGGCGCCAGCCGGCCCACCGAGTGTTGCTAGGGTAAAATCGTCCGACGATCGTGCACGCTGCGCGCGCACACCTAATTGGAATAGATATGAGCAACACATCTCGAAGAGCAACAGTTACTACGGTGAGTAACCGTCTTTTCTCAAGTGTACTCCTTTGTTCATGGTAGAAAAAGTACATGTTCACTGAACTTTATTAAACCAAATAAACTTTAGCCATTGAACATTATGAAGCCTAAATTCAATATTCTGATCTCCCTCTTTGGGAGTTTACAGTGCAACCTTACAACAGCTAGTGTTTTGTGCACCAAAACTTATTTAAAACCCCTTTAAACATATTTCTTATAGCAATGTTAAACATTCCAACCAGATGTAATTTGCGTATGACAATCAGGCCATGATATCCAAATACTTTAAAATTATAAATAAATTATAATAAAATCAGAGATGTGGGTAAGTTATTTAAAATACGTTTCTTCTAATAAATAATTGAACAATCAAAAAATAGGGCTAGAGTGGACATGATGAGGTCATCCAGTTCATACCCCCATGCTGAGGCAGGATTAATTATATCTAGATCATCCCTGACAGGAGTTTATCTAACCTGTTCTTAGAAAGCTCCAGTGATAGGGATTCCACAACCTCCCTAGGTAAAATGTGTCAGTATTGATTATAAGCATAACACTGGACTACTTTGTAAGCAATATTTGAGGAAAATAATTTCCTTGGATGCTTGAAAGACAAACATAAGCAAAGTGTAATAGAATTTGGACCTTTTATTCATTTGAGCCTTTTAATACATTTTTGTAATACATATTGTGATATAATTTAATTTTAGATCTCTTGTGAAGTCTGATGACTGATATTAATCATGTGGTATAAATTAGTGGGGAAAGTAAGTGAAACAAAGATAGATCTGAGTTCATAGGACCTCTATGTATGAGGTAAGTTCTGCTCTCCACTGAACTGATGGAAATCAGGAATGTTTCAAGTACACTTGTGCAATGGAAAGCAGAATTTGGATTTATAATTGTTGCTATGGAAAGAGGGTAAAAGGTGCTGTGAAATGGAGAAAGAAATAAACTATGAATGGACTGGATGGCCTTTTCTTTGTTCCTAATTATTTTATGCTCTGAAAGGTCAAATCCCGCTGTAGGGTACCACGGAAGATTGTGTTACGGCATAGCAAGGGTGCTTTCGCTTTCTCACGTTGTCTCAGCGGGCTGGTTATTGCAGGTCAAGGCCTGCCAGCTGCAGTTTGTTATGAATTAGTTAGAACTGCTTTGCATGGCCTTGAGCCAGGAGGCGGCCCGTGCTTGCTTCTGTATGAGATGTCTGTATATAGCTGTATGAGTCCGCCCCGTTTTGGCACTCCGTACCAGGCCCGAATTATGGTGAGCTGGGTTCCCCGTCTCCGTGACAGCAACGCCAGGAGTCCCCGTTGCGGATGTGTCACTTTGCCTTCAATAAAGCCAATAACTCACAGAGTGTGTGGGCCTCGTTCTTGCAGAGCACCCTGGGTAGGCCCGCAGCCTCCCACGAACGTAACATTTGGCGCAGCGAGCAGGGTGCTCTGGGAGACGATGCCGTTTTGGCTGAAGGTAGGGTGTGACGAACTAGGACTGTTGTTAAGGTTTCCCTGAGTACTGTGTGGGTGCCTCAGTTTCCCCTATGCAGTGCTTGAGTATCTAGGTGGTGGGACGACGGTGCATGATTGTTACAAAGCCCTAGAAGGCAGGGGTGGGCAGAGGCCTGGACACAGAGAATGGCCCTGTCTCCTGGCAACAGATGGCCCGGCCCCTCCCCTGCAAAGGTGAGAGCTGAAGGTGTTGGAACAAAGGGATCAGGTGACCTCCTGGCCCGGGAAGGAGACAAAGGGGGAAGGGGGGCTGGAGAGTTTCAGTTTGGAGCTGGCCGGAGAAGAGGGGAGAGAGGCAGACAGGGTCTGGCCTCCCTGCCCCGTTTGGAGCTGTGGGGTGAAATGCAGGGAGCCCCCAGGCTGGGGTCTAAGCTCCCTGCCCCCCGGAAGGACCCGACTGAGGGGTTCTGGATGTACTGACAAGCTCTGTTTGGACTGTGTTCCTGGCATCTCTAATAAACCTTCTGTTCTACTGGCTGGCTGAGACTCCCAGTGAATCCGGGGAAGAGGGGTGCAGGGCCGGACTCCCCCACACTCCGTGACAACTGGTGGCAGCGGTGGGATGTACTGCACCCCGTGGAAGGCGCTTCCTGCAGTAAGTAACTGGGGAGCAGTAGAACGAAGGGGGGCTAACGAGTTCCAGGCGTGCTGAAGGCTCACAGAGGAGCGGTTTCGGGGAGCGGAGGAGCTACGCTTAACCCCTGGGAGTGTGTGACCAGCGAGAAGGACTGTGCAATGATGGGGTCCCCCTGGGGGCTGCAGTGAGCAGTCCCAGGGGCGGAGGAGCCTGCGGCTTGGCCCTGGGAGAGAGAAGGATTTTTGCAGTGACAGGGTTCCCCTGGGGGTGCCGTGAGTGGACCCAGGGGCGGAGGAGCTGCGGCTCGACCCTGGCAAAGAGGCGGTGACCTAGAGAAGGGCTGGCACACTTGGGGTTCTTCCTGGAAACCGTGGGGAGCTAAGGGCACACAGGCCTGCGAACCCACAGCAACTTGGGAGCAGTGAAGTGATGGCATATCGCTTTCTCCTTAAAAGAAGCATTGTAACCCTGTGCAAAAAGAGAGGGATACGCATTGGGAAGCTCACTAAAGCCCAGCTAATTGTGCAGCTGGAGGAGGATGACCATTCTAAGGAGCAGATTCCTGACCCCGATGGGGCTACAGCAGGATCTGGGAGCAGCTGGAGCGGTAGCCTGGCATC